>CM076600.1:0-10000000 GCA_038502835.1 Octonoba sinensis
TTATGAAACTTCTCCCTTCCACCAGAAATCGGAAGTATTTAATTGCGGCAAATATTGAAAGGAGTTCGCGGTCATATGTGCTGTATTTAATTTCTGAACTGCTCAATTTCCGTGAAAAAAATCCCAAGGGTTCCCAGCCTTTTTCTGTACGTTGCTGTATGCAAGCTCCAATAGCCTTATCAGAAGCATCGCACATAAGGGCAATGGTTTTGTTTAAATCTGGGTGAGCTAGGTTTGTTATTTCAGTTAACATTTTTTTACATTTCTCAAATTCTCTGTCTGCCGTCTCAGACCAAGACAGAGGAGTTTTGTCATTTTTTTTACTGGTCCCCAACATTGCATACAAATTTAATTGGTTTTCAGCGGCATGATTTAGGAATCTTCTATAGAAATTTAAAATTCCCAAAAATTGGCGTAATTCGTTGACAGTGTTTGGTTTGGGAAAATTTCGAATGGCCTCAACTTTATCAGGTAAGGGTGATATGCCCAATTTGTCTATGAGGTGTCCCAAAAATTTAACTTTTTCAGCAGCAAATGTGCATTTTGGCAAATTAACTGTCAAATTGTTTTCTTTTAAGCGTTGGAGAACAACATCCAAATGGTGTACATGCTCGTCAATGGAGGAAGATGCAATTAGAACATCATCAATGTACACGAAACAGTAATCTAAATCAGAAAGAATTTGATTCATGTATCTTTGCATAGTTTGGGCTGCGTTGCGCAAGCCAAAAGTCATATAATTAAATTCGTATAAACCAAAGGGGGTAGTGATTGCTGTTTTAGGAATATCATCTTTATTCATGGGAATTTGATGATAAGCCTTTTTTAAATCTAAAGTAGAAAATATTATTTTTCCATTTAAGTTAGATGTAAAATCATGAATGTGTCTAATCGGGTAATTATCGGGGATGGTAATGGCATTAAGTGCACGGTAATCACCACATGGGCGCCATGATCCGTCAGGTTTTTTTAACCAAATGCAAGGGGCTACACCAGCAGCTTTTTGATGGGCTGCAAATTCCTTTCTGCACTAAATATGCAAATTCAGCTTTGACTGCAGCTAACTTGTCTTGAGCTAGGCGTCTAGCCCTAGCAGCCACGGGAGAACCTTTTGTCTCAATCACATGTGATACATTAGATTGCGAATTTATAGGCAATTTAATTCCGTCCTCAAACAAAGAAGTATGCCTTTTTAACACATTTTCGAAATTTTGAGAATGATGTAAAAATGTTATTTTTGGAATAGGTTCGGAATGTATCTTACCCTGTGAGGAGACATTGGTTAAATTATCTATGAGTTTTTTAGATTTTAAATCTACCATAATCCCATAATAATGTAAAAAGTCCGCACCCAAAATTGGTCGTGACACATCCGCGACTGTGAATGTCCATGGAAAAATTCTACGTAAGCCTAAGTCTAAATTTATGGAGCGTTTTCCATAGACATCAATATTGGTACCATTTGCAGCAACCAATTTAAAAAGTGAAACTGGTTTCGAACGTTCTTCAGATGTCGGTGGTATGACCGATAAGTCAGCCCCTGTATCAATAAGTAGGGATATTCCTAAAGTTCTTTCAGAAACAACAAGGCGACAATTAGGCTGGTCAAACGCGGTCGTCGCCGCCTACGCTTGGCCAGTTAGTTTTCCTGCACCACATTTTCCTGTGAATTTTTACTTTTATAATAACATGGTTTAACACATTTCGTTGATTTGTCACCAAATTTTGAATGATACCAACATATTGTTTTACGAGATGGAGAGCGAGATTGTGCATTTCGATTCCGAGAAAATGATCTGTTGCGACTTTGCATTTTGAACAATTTATCAATTTTTCTGTTAATTTCAAAAATTTGTTCTTGCAACTCATGCACAGTTATATTTACATTATTCGAACTACCGGCATTTATTTCAGTTGCATTCACTGCATACGGATTTGCGAAATCGATCATTTTATCTGCCATCACGGCTAATTTAGAAATATCTACATCGGAAATAGCCAACAATGCAGGTTGCATTTGTGAAGGCAAACGCTGGAGCCATGGCGATTTAAGAAAGTCATCACTAACTCTACTTCCAGCTAAATCTTGCATTTGACGAAATAATGCCGAGGGACGTTTATCTCCTAAATCCAGCTCTTGCAGCAATTTTTTTATTTTCCGTTCTTCCGAGTCCGCAAAAACACTGATAAGTCTTTCTATCAACACTTTATAAGCATTTTCGGCAGGAGGAGAAATAATGTCGCTTACCTGTGACAAAATTTCCGTTTCAATGTTACCCACCACCGTGTGATACTTGGTTTTATCCACTGTAATTCCAGCATTTTCGAATTGGCTTTCCAATTGAGTAAACCAAATTTGAGCATTATTTTTCCAAAACGGTGGAACTTTCACGCTCACTCTGCTAACGGCAGGCTTTTCGTCTGGAGATTGTTCTGACAAAGACATTATGGCACCAATTCAAACGTTTTGGTTTCGATACTCAAATTCGAATACTATATCTACCGTTCAAGCGGGTCACCATCTGTAGCTGCTTCGACAGCGAGTATCGAATGAAGGTTGCAAATTATGATGACTCCATATAGTTTAACTTAAAGGCTTTATTGCGTTTTATACATATTTAATTTGTAGCTGCTTCGACAGCGAGTATCGATTGAAGGTTGCAAATTATGATGACTCCATATAGTTTAACTTAAAGGCTTTATTGCGTTTTATACATATTTAATTAAAGATAGGTTAAAGAACATTGAACAGTTACACATGCACAAGCATTGTTTTCGAACTCTCATCTCGCTACTAGTTGTAGTACTGATCTCTTCAATCCACGCATGCGCTAAATCCGATATTGCGCAGAGATGTGCTGGATCGTTGCCAGATCCCCACACCATCTCCCCTCCTGAAAAAATGAAAAGTTAATTTTTATCAAAATACACAGTTTCAGCATATTTTTTGGGGAAATGGACATGCCGTCCGGAACGGGTTGTGACGACTGGTCTTGCCTCAGAGTCCACAAGACTTGTAGGGAGACTAGTAGGTGGTTTAGTTCCAGTGTCAGAAGATGGTGCACTCAGTTCTGGGGGTTTAAGTTCTGTAGCTTTTAGCGGTTCATCTTGAGTGAGATGCGCCGGCTTTAATCTCTCTATTGAAACTGAGTTGGTTTTCCCATTTATCCGGATGGAAAATGTCTTTCCACTCCTGGTAACTACTTCATATGGGCCGGTGTACGGAGTGTGTAAAGAAGGCTTTACTGCATCCACTCGCAAGAAAACATGTGAGCAAGTGTTCAGGTCTTTAAAAACAAAAATTTTTTGCTTGTTATGTTGAGCCGTTGATTTAGAAAGAGACTGTTGAAAATGTTCATTAAGTTTTTTTACAAAGTCACTATGTACATTAGGAATGTCCTTTTCAGCAAAGAACTGTCCAGGCAGGCGAAGGTTTTGGCCGTATACCAATTCTGCTGCTGAGCAATTGAGGTCTTTCTTGAAAACGGTGCGTAAACCTAGCAAAACAGCAGGTAACGCCAATGTCCACTGGATGGATGTATGACACATTATGGCTTGTTTTAATGTCCGGTGCCACCGTTCGATTATTCCGTTTGCTTGCGGGTGGTAGGCGGACGTGTGGGACAGTTTGATGCCAAAATTTTTCGATAGGACGTTAAACAGTTCACTCCTGAATTGACTACCTTGGTCAGTTGTTATGCGTTCTGGTATGCCAAATCTGGCGAACCAGTGAGTGTACAAGGCTTGAGCTACAGTTTCAGCTTTTATATCCGGCAAGGGGATTGCTTCCGGCCACCTAGTACATCGGTCAATACACGTGAGGCAGTACGTAAATCCTTGTGATGATGGTAAAGGTCCAACGAGATCGATATTTATATGACTGAATCTCACACTGGGGACTTTAAATTCAGCAAAGGGTGAAAACACATGTCTTGAAACCTTTGCTTTTTGGCACGGTATACATGTTTTTGCTAGTAAAGCAACATCTTTTTTTATGTTCGGCCACACAAATCTATCGGTGAGAAGTTTAACCGTGGGCTTCACCCCAGGATGCGCCAGACCATGAATAGCATTAAAAACAGCTTTTCGGAATTCCATTGGAATATATGGTCGGACATTGCTAGTTGAAGTGCAGTTGCGTTCTAATGAACGTAAGTGCTAAAAGAACGGTTTTTTTTCTGATAGGAGCGACATGAAATATAAAATTGCATGGGAGTGGGTGGGGATGTTTAAATACATTTAGTTTTTGTTCCCATCCACATCAATATATTTAATCCTTTAGGTTAAGTTACTTTTATGGGTTATTCAGGGAATGTTTCATCATTAACAGTTACTGTATTTGTGAATATTTTACGTAATAAAAATGCATTCCCCTCCTCCTTTAAGAAGCATTTATTTACTTAGCTCATCTACCTTCTTTAAATTTTTAACACACGAATAAGAAGTACTGAGCAAAAAATCTAGAACATGAACTAAAGGAGATATTAAACAAAACACTTAACATTTATGTAAAAAGGGGGAGGGGGGAGACTTGCAACAAGTAAAAATGATTCTTGAAGCCATCTTTGGATTTTAAATGTCCGAGTAAAAAGTTATGCTTATAGAATTTCAATAAATAGAAAGAATTTAAAAAGTGCTAGTAAAAATGCAATTTCCTTTCGTGGGATATTATTTAAAAGTGAAAAATATTCCGCGACAGTACATAAATACCGAGGAGAAGGGATAAATAGCAATAAGAAACGGTGACATGTGTTTCGAGGTTTCAAGGAACCTCTTTTTCACTGAAAGAACACAATACGTCTCCTCATCCATATATAAGCTCCTGTTTCTTTTTTTTTATGGGGAGAGAGGTTTTTGAAGCCCCTAACACGTACCTGCTGTTCTTATTACTATTTTAAATTTGCATTTAGTTTTTTTTAAGTCACTGGCGTAGGGGGGGGGGAGTCTCTTGAGAGTGGTGATTACTCCCCCCCCCCCCCCTTTTTGAAATTATTGTCTAGTACGCCACTGTTAAACGTTTGCTTAAACCTAAAAACAACAATTCCATTTGTTCTACTTGGGCATTCCTTTATACACAGTAGAACCCCGATTCTACGTTTTCTATGGGACTCGTTGGAAAATGTGAAATTGGGGTCTAAAGCTCATTGTTAAAAAATTGATTTACCAGATAAACTATTAGAAAAACTGGGTATTCTTTGCTTGTTTCCTGCTTTTACACATAATTTCAAGTACAGCACGTTCAATACTAAGCAGCGAGCATAAAATGACGTAGGATGCGGGATAACGTACGAAACGGATAACGTAAAATCGAGGTTCCACTGTATATATTTATATGGGCATGTTTTTTTTAAAATTATTTTTTCAACAACAAAATTTTAATTATACAAATTAATAACATTTTTCGGGCGGTTGACGGGGAGTGAGGGATAAGGGTCATAAAATTTTGGCGGTTTTGGGACTGGGTGTTGCTGGAAGCTGTGCAGTTTTCATACTTAACCTGGCAACACTGGTTGGAGAAATACACTTCCATTTCCTGTCTTCCCCTCCCTCCATATTTTTGAACAAGACAGTCGTTTTGAATTTTCAAAGGTCGGTGGAGATGAGGAGGGTGGGGTAAAGGGTGTATTCTCCTTATACATTCCATTAACCTTTTCCGAACGTCTGATGAATTTCCTACAATGTCTCAAAGGTTTCTTTTAGGGAGGGATGGATATATGATGGTATCCCAGCCCCTTGAACCAACAAAATACATGCGCAGCTATGAATTAATGTGACATTCTCCAAGCCTCTCTCCCCACAGACCCTCCTAAATGGCGAATCAGGTTTTAACCAAGAAATATATGTGAGTTTATCTCTCCATACTGTTTTCCCCCTAGCGCATGTGTGAAAAGAGATTATTATTTTTGAGAATTGCGGTATTTTGCGATACGGTTTTATTGTGACGGTGTTGAATAAGAAAGAATACTTTATCTCGGAATTTTTTATTGCTTTTCTGCCGCGTTGTGCTGCCGAAGTCTCTTGCTTTCGCAGGTTTCTGGGGGTGAAAAGTCCCACCGATGTGGGAATGGTGTTGCAGAAATAGAACATACTATGGAGCAATCCCTTTCGTATGTGCATAGTTGGCTTACTTTTAAAATAAGGACTTTTCCAAAGAACTCTTCTCAGTAGCTCCGTCTATATTTCAAAGCATGGCGGAGGGTTAGGGCTAATGGCGATACCTCCTTAAAATATGCGCATCCCAACTCTTACCCCTTGGGTGATGTGGAAAAGAGTTACTAGATCCGGCAATAAACCTTTGAGATACAGAAGAAGTTACCCAGATCTCCTGCAGTTTCGCATGTTATCTAGTACTGATGCTAACTTATGTAATAAGAGAGTTCTCTGCTCACTCTGGTAGCTTTCAGAATAGAAATCGACCTTTTCGGTCGAGCTCAGGGAACTTATTTGGGTCTCCTCGTCTCCGCCGACTGCAGTGTCCTTTAACGTTATATAGAATGTACAATATAGTGAGCATGTATTAATTTCGCTTTTGGCGATGGTTTTGCCGACAGTTTGGCGACCATTTTTAATAATTCGGTCAACAAAAAAAAATATCATTGACGCTATTAGTTTGGAGTCTAAAAAGTAAATAATATTTGAAATCACACGAAATAACTATCTCTTCTCTACTAATAATAAAGCAGCAAGTATGTGTGTCTGTCTGTCTGTCTGTCTGTGTCCGGCATAGGGCCAAGACCGTTCGGTGGATTTTCATGAAATTTGGCACGAAATTAGTTTGGAACATGGGGGTGTGCACCTCGGAGAGTTTTTTCTGAAATTCGAATTTGTTCTTTTTTTATTCCAACATACAGACGAAAGTTTCGTAAAATAGTCGTTTTCTATGGGAAGGAATTATCGCATCTTTTCGAGCTTGATGCCGTTGAAAAGCGCGTAAAAAACTGTCTCAGAAAGAGTTTTGTTCTCGCGCTAAAATTCGAAGCCTCTAAATTAACTGGAAAATAAGTTATAAGCGTTTTTCTCTGTAGTTCGAAATTATTTTTTCATGGTAATCAACTTCAATTTTATTTGAATTGTTACCATGACGACTGGCTTATGATCCTTTTCTCTTTTAACGAATTAAAATTTATTTCTTGCGGTTTTTAGCCTACTTTCTCGTAAAAGTAAAAAAAATAATAATAAAGCGTGAAAGAAGGCTTAATGTATCTTGAAAATATCGTTAGAAATCAAGAAAAGTCAAAAATAAGTTAAGTAATTAAATTAAAGATTGAAAAATAAAAAATTTGAAAGTAGGGTATTGAGATGGGGAAAAAGTGTGTCTGTCGGTCTGTCTGTCTGTCGGTCGGTCGGTCTGCCTGTACCCCCCCCCCCCCCAATAACTTTTGAACGAATTGTCCGATTCGAAACATTCTTTTTGCATTCGAAATATCTCGGCGAGGACATCTCATTTCCATATTTTACTTTTTGATTTGAACATTTTTTTTTTTTTCAATTTTGAACAGTTCAAAATTTTTTAACATTAGCGCCTACGGGCGAAAATGAAGCAAATTATGTACACTCTATGTACAAGATCCAAGTTCCAATGAACAAGCTCACTGGAAGAAGTTCTTGGCGTGAAATATTGATTTAAACAATTTTTGTTTATTTTTGAACAGTTCAAAAAAAAAAAACAACATATTGCCTATTGGGAAATTTCAATTCTATATAAATCCTGATCTAACGGACCGATTTGCTTGGAACAAACTTTATCGGAAAGCTCTTATGACGTAGACCATGTACAGATAGAAAGTTCATCCAGAACTAACGAGCCTATTTTCCTATGAAATTTTTTTATCGAGATTTTCAAGAATATTTTTGGATTAATGAATGATAAATGAATAAGCAAAAGAATGAATTAATAACTAAGTGAATAAATACATGAATGACTGAATAAATGAGTGATTGAATGAATATGCATTAACCGTTGAAAAGGTATATCTGAAGCAATTAAGAACTTAAGCTAAACGAGAGAGAGAGAGAGATAGCTAGAATATAAATTTGAATTTGGTGTATACGGGAAAGTAGGCTCGTATAGTTCTAGACGGAACTTCTTGTTATCATTTTGAAGAGCAGCCGATTTTTAATTAATTAATTTTTTTAGGATTTGATTTCTCTTTTTTTTAAACGAATTAAAATACTGCACAGGGTTTATTTTTAAAGGAATGTTATCCTTTATAGCGATTTTTGTTATTCCAACCTATTATTAATTTTATAATTTAATTTTTTTTTTCTCCAGTGAATTAGCAAACATGTTATTTGCCTATTTGGGCTTAGATGAATGGTTTTTCCGCATTCAAAGCTTTTCTTGCTACTGTTAGTCTCTGCAAGCTACAAAATTTCGTGTTTCTGTTTTACTGTCAATGAATAAGAGATAAAAACTAATTATATTGGAATGTATTAATTAAAACTATTCAAATGGATTATAATCGTCCTTTTTGTGTGAGTACTTGAACTAAACAAACAAAATGCGTTTTCTCTTAAATATTTTATTTTTCGTTTTGTTTCGTTTCTTTCTTTCTTTTGTCCTCTTTTATTGTGTGTGTTTTGTAAAAAAATGCTTAAATGTGTAGGATCGCTGGTTGACTGCCATGGGCGGATAATTTTGAATTATGTGGAATACTATACATTTTAATAGAATAACATAATTTACACATACCAAAGTTACCGCTATGTACACAATGGCGAGCCGACAGGTCTTTTCAATTTTTAACACGGGCATCGCTGGCTAATAATAAAGCAGCAAGTATGTCAGCTGTGTGTCTGTGTCCGGCGTAGGGCCAATACCGTTTGACGGATTTTCCTGAAATTTGGCACGAAGTTAGTTTGGAACATGGGGATGTGCACCTCGAAGAGTTTTTTCTGAGATTCAAATTTGTTCTTTTTTTATTCCAATTTACAGCCGAAAATTACTTAAAATGGTCTTTTTCTATAGGAAGAAATTATCGCATCGTTACGAGATTGATACCATTGAAAAGCGCATTAAAAACTACTCCGGAAAGAGTTATGCTCTACATGCTTTTGCTCTGCATAATTTTATGCCTCTAAATTAACTAGAAAAGAAGTTAAAAGCGTTTTTCTCTGCCGTTCGAAATTATTTTTTACGGTAATTAACTTTAACTTTATTTGAATTGTTACCATGCCGACAAAAGGCTTATGATCCTTTTTTTTAAACGAATTAAAATTTATTTCTTGCGGTTTTTAGTATTTTGAGGTGCAGCCAATTGTTAATTAATTAATTATTTTTTTTGGATTTTGATTATTCTTTTTTTAAACGAGTTAAAATTTATTTCCTGCGGCTCACAGGCGATCGATAGCTTTATTTTGATTTGCTTATTTTGACATACATTTTACGGCAGAGGCGTAACCAGGGGGGGGGGGGTTCAACCCCCCTCCTTTGGGTATTGACTTATTGAGGCACATTTAGGCTCACAAAATTTCTGGCTACGGCCTTGCAAAGCACATATTTTTTTTCCCTAAGAAAATTAAACACATATGCATATGATTTGATTTCCTCTTTCTCTGAAGGGTTGTGATCATGACCAAAGTATGCAGTTCATAATAAAGAGGACTTTTCATCTGGTTGTAATCAACCCGCTTATCACCTTGGGGGGGGGGGGGGGGGTTTCAGCAAAAGGTGGCTTCAAACACCGTACAACACACACACAAACAGAGATCCTTTCAATCACTCCAGAGGGTTTTCTTTCCTTCTTGATGTCTTTTTTACCCAAAGGCAGTAATTTAGGTATACAATCGCACAAGTAATAATAAGTTTCGTGGAAAATATTCTCTACTATGATGGAGTTTTGTTTTCTGATAACCCGGCGCTGGGGTCTGAAAATGAAGGACCCCTAGCCAACCATTGTCCTAATGGGTTAAACCCTCAAGCCAGGAAGTGATGCTCATCAAGAAACTTAAAGAGCAATTTGTATTTATTTATGACTTCCTGTCCAAACACCCATTTTGGTAAAATCTTTTTTGTAGATGAGCCGATTGGAAAACTGATGAACTGTATTTGTATTGCATTCTCATTTACAGATGTTCTCTCATTTCTTATATTTTAAATGTTTTTTTTTTCTTATTATGGTCCATCACTGATTGCATTACGACTCTGGAAATCATCCGTTCAACGTTTCCAATCTCACTGCTACGTTTTAATGCTGCATTTTAATTTACAATCAAGTATTATTTATATTTAAGCTAAATTTTTAGTTATTTTCGATACATAATAATGTTTGCACTGCAGCGATGGACACTTTCGTCATCCAAAAAGAAAAGAAAATTCAATTCAGATGCTTCCACTTCTGAGGTATGTTTTGCTACAAATTTAACAAAATTTTAAGAAATTTATTGTGGGGATGATCATTTTTGTAGGGGAATTTGGATTTTTTCCCCTAAAATTCCACTATTTCCCAGTTTTAATATTATGAATGCCTGGACATAGAAGATTGCTTAGCGCTGAATATTGAATTTTCTATTGCGTTTGAATTAAAAAATAAACTAATAGATCTAGTAATGAATGTTTAATGTTTTTGTGAATCAAGGCCGTATCCAGAAGGGAAGGGGGACCCACGGGCCGCCCCCCCCCCCCTCAGAAATCTTTTGCAATGTATCATATATTCCTCCCTGAAACTTTGCTTAACATAAGTGTGTCGAAGTCTGGGCCCCCTCCCCCCCGAAAAAAATTCTGGATACTGCCTTGGCTCCGGAGCAGGGGGAGCGAGTTAAAAACTAGGAAGGGCAGTGCATGTTTCAAAATCATACCCTTTATATATACATATATATAGATATATATGACTAGAAATGATGTTAATAGGAATTTTTTACATATATGATAGCTTTTTGATGTATATATAGTAGATGTATGTTTAGAACTTTGGTGAAGTTAGAGGAGTGGGTATTTTGGGCTTCTGCAACTTAAATTTTTGTAACTGGTCTTACATCTATAATACTTAGGCTAACTCTGGAGGCAAGGCTTCGAGGGCTCCCCCAGGAAACTTTTTGAAATCTTCCTAGCAATGCAATTTTGGGATACTTTGGTGATGTTAGAGGAAACAGAAAGGTGTTTGGTTACTTCCCCCCCCCCCCCCCTCATTTTTTTCAAAATAAAGTCTTATGTCTTTTAAGTTACTTTTGGTGTCGCTCGTGATAGTGTTCAATGTCCTTTCCTGAAAGTGTTTCTGAAAGTAAAGTGCCTTAAAAGCGTAATTTCTCTTTTCTTTCTTTTTTTAAAACTTGTTATCTGAAGTTTTTTTGCCAGGGGCAGGGGGAGGAATTGACTTGCTCCGAGGGGGTAGCTCCCCTCTCCCGGGAGATGCCTGAAATAAACACGGAGTATATTTTTAGAGACAAGTATTTATGACTAATAAATTTTCAACTCTTTTACACTTCTTATTGGTGTTTGGTCTGTACACTTTTAGTGTGACCCCCCCCCCTTTCACCAACCCTAGTTACGCCTATGTTTTACGGGACCATTCTCCATACTACACTAGGGTTTCTTAAACAAATATAATACTTTATAGCGATATTATTACTATTTACATTTTTATTTACTTTATTCTATTTTTCTCCAGTGAATTAGCATACATGTTATTTGCCTATTTGAGCTCGGATGAAAGGCTTTTCCGCTTTCAAAGCTTTTCCTCCTACTCTTAGTCTCTGCGAGCTACAAAATTTCGTCTTTACGTTTTACTGTTGATGAATAATAGTCAAAACTAATTATACTAGAAATTTATTAATTAAAACTACTAATGGATTATAATCGTCTTTTTTGTGTGGGTACTTGAACTAAACAATTAAAATGCGTTTTGTCTTAAATATTTTCGTTTTGTTTCGTTTCTTTCATTTCTATTTTCCTTTTTGATTGTATGTTTTGTAAAAAAAAGTGCTTAAATGTGTAGGATCGCTGGTTCATTGCCGTGGGTGGGTAATTTTTAATTATGTGGAATGCTATACATTTTAACAAAAAAAAACATAATTTTCGCATCAAAAGTTACCACTATATACACAATGGCGAGCCGACTGGTCTTTTCATTTTTTAACACGGGCATAGCCGTGCGGGTACCGCTGTTTAAAATAAACTGATTATGATTAAATAAAACTAATGATATAAAATTTTCTGATTGTTCGTTGTCATCACGTCAAGATGATTTGCTGGATCAACCACGTCCAAAGCAGCGATTTTCTATCAAACATTTAAGCCTGATGTTTACACTGTAATCAGCAAAATAAATAAATAAATAAATAAATAAAAAAATAGAAATAAATAAACAAAAAAACATAAATAAAAATGAACGAGTAAACAAAATTTACATTAATCCTGATGATAAAAAGTTTTATTTGCATGAAAAACAACGCTGTACACATGTTTCTGAACTACAAAGAATCCTTTCTTTACCGCGGAGATTCCAGCGCTATCTGCCAAAAATAATAAAGCTACAGGTAAAAAACGAGATATCTTCTTAAAATATATTTTTAATCTTTAAAAACCACTTGAAAAAAAAGTTTGCGGTGCGAAACCATTCAAAGCCGACCTTATTAAACATACAAAACGGAATTTAATGGCGCAAAAATCAATAGCATGTAGCTATTGAGGCGTAAGAAGAGTCCAGCGTAAGAGTAGCTATTATAATACGCGATTTAGTTTGCAATCAGAGGAACTGTTTACTGATTTTTTCCCCCGCACGTGGCAGCACTACTAAATTTAGAGAAACATTTTGTATTTTTTCCAATAGATGGCAGCACTACCATTGCAAACAGAAGTGTTAAAAATGGAACGAGGAAGGAGAAAAAATTCCAACTTTTTCGATACTGTGAACTCCTGATTATCCGCGGAATAGGGTGGCTCGAGGTGACCACGGATAAGCGAATTTCGCGGATAATCCGCAAAATAGCAGAAAAATGACGCACATCAACACACAAACGCATTCAAACTATTTAATTACATAGAGTTGTGACAACTGGACAAACCGCATATTCGTCTATTGCGCAGGTTTCGGGGATCTGCACTAAGACTCCTAGAGATAGGTCCTAATCTGCGCAATTATGAAGGGGTAGCGGGGGGAGGGGGTTGAAAGAAAAGGGAACAATCAGATTGTTGCATGTATTCGTTGATCATGAAAGAAAAACGCGTGATGTGCTTATTTTTCTACATTCCGTAAATCGTCGCAAAATTTTAAAAAAAATCGGGAAAGACCGCGCGAATAATCGAGATTACTGTAATTCTACTTTTGTTTAATTGCGTTTCTGCGTTGAATAACTATCGAACTCATCTATAATGTCGCCTCTTTTAACGACACATCGGTTATAACGTCCATTATCGCTGGCCCCAGCAGATCCCCATTAAAAGTAATGCCTCGGTTTTGATGTCATAGTTTACGCGGCGACCTCGGTTCGAACGACGTTTTCCCCATCCTTCCGTTTCTGATTTTATCGTTTTGCAAGTACATGGTGTCTATAGGTCGGCTTGCCATATTTTTGGTTAGTGAAACCGGGACACATCAAAACTTTAACAATGGGATGGGCATGCCGGAGGGTCTTGGGTATTTAAAACCGCTCAGTAGCGGGGGTCTGGGTTAATTTTAGAAATATTGAAAGCAAAATGGTGAGTTTAAGCCCTTTTTTTTTTGCACGAAAATAACAGGAATAGGGAATCTGGAATCCTAAATTGTTAGTCTCAGGCCCGGACGCGAATTTAGAAACACTACCAGCTACGCAGAAAGTTCAGATGGCGCTACGATCGCCTGCCACTTGGCAAGATTTTACTCCTCGCCGAATGCGCCAAGCAAAGGCATGTTGCTTTTCAGCGATTTGCGCTCACCCCTGAACTAAAAAGCGCTCCTGTCTGAAACTATTCGCCGTAGGCCGATTTTCACTGCGCTCGTCAGTCGATAACGTTCGCAATTGGGACATTTTATTAGATTTCGGCAGGAAATCTTTTTCTTAAAAACAAAAGGATGCCATCAGAACTTTCAGAATGAAATTAAAACACATTTATATACTTACTCAGTATGGGGAAAAAAAAGATTGCTACAGTAAAATTGCAATTTTAAACATTTTAGATGTGTTATTTTTGATACATAGATACGTATCAAGATATATTGAAGGATTATATTTTATTTTCGCTCAAAATTTTAACACTAGCATTTGTTCATTTCCATATAAGCAAAAAAAATCCATTTTCATATAGTTTTTAATAATATTCCTGAAATTTATGAAGTTATGTATGTCACACTTGTCTGATAACTGCAAATCGTGACTCAGATTATTTAGATACTAAGACTTTAAAAATCAAATTAAAATGAAATAATAAATTAAGGCAAAAAATTTAAAAGCAACGAAGCAAAGAATAACGGAAAGCTTTCTGTAGATTTCAAATTGTTAATGTACAAATAATTTTCTTCAAAATAAATCCATGGTAGGCAAATAAAATGATTTTGGTTGTTTTTTAATAAATATAATTTCCTGAATGTAACATTCATTTCAATATGTTTCAGTAAGTGCAATTGCAGATAGTCAATTTTTATTTTTCAATTATTTTGTTGATAAACTTTTTTGCTTGCGTAATATATTTTTAGAAAGAACCATAAGAAGTTCCTATACCTTTCAGATGGATTAGCATGAAGATGGTCACTTCTGAACAATGCTATACGACCTCTCAGAGAAGCGCTTCCTTTCTCTCCGTAAGCCGAAATCTATCGCTTCTGCTGCGCTGGCGATCAACTCACATTATTAATCAGCCTGTTTTTGCAATCAAACCATCAAATAACGTCCACTGAAGAGTTTACTTATAGAGCACACATTGCTGAACAAATAAATCAAGTTCTATACTAAAAATTGGTAATAAAAAATTATTGCTTTCCTAAACTTAAAAAAACTTTTATTAGGATAGGAAAATATTTTTGTGTTACTTATGAATATTTTTTTCTCTTTTGTGTTCTAATTGACTTCATTTTGTGGCGAAAGCGTCGATGCTGATCAAAGTTTAAATTAGCTTCTAGGTTCAAATTTGAAAGCAAATCTTAGGCCTTTGCATTTTAAGATAAAATAGCACGTTAATTTCTGCAAAATTTGGAAGATTATTGATTTTAACAGTATATATTAATTATGTTTTGTTTTTGTAAACCTTAACCGCATTTTATACAAATTAAGCACACACAAAATCATTATTATTGTTATGCTCAGAAATATCATTAAAAATTCAAGATAAAATTGGAGATGAGATCTATAACGTAGTGCTTTGTTTCTGAACTATAAAACTAAATATGCTTATGTAATATAGCGTGACACGTGGCTGGGAGTACATTGAAGTGTGACATTTTGTGACAAGGGGAGTCAAATACAGTTAAAAATTGTGAAATCATTAATTTATAAATGATTCCAGTATCATGGCTTTTTCAATGTTTCTGACTTCTTATATTTCGGGGGAAATTTATGAATTCCGCCAACGTAGCACGTACAAAAATAAAAGAAACAAGGCATCAACTTTTCATTCAAAAACTTCCCAGTTGAAAGAGTTTGAAGATTATATCTTTCAAGAAAATAAGACAAAGATCCCCTGACCCTCATAAAAGTAATGAAGAACAAAATAATCCCTCTGTCACACATATTATAAGATGAACTATATATATTAGATGAACTAAAGCGACTTGTATCCTATGACAATATTGACAAAATTAAACTGAACAATTTCACAAATTATCTAAAGAATATTAAAACTGGTACTGAATTTAATCAAAAATTATATTTAATAAATAAAATTGTTGCACCTAAAAGACAGAAAGGCAGAAAAATTAAAGTTCAGCCAACATCCCTTTCTAGAAGAAGAATTGGAATGCCAAGAGGATCAAGCAGAATACCTGCAGGACGACCATTAAAGTGCAATGCACACCAAAAATGCAAACGACAAAGAAATTTGTCCCAAAATATTAACTTAAATCAAGCCAATGCCAAAAGCCGCAACATTTTTTAGTGTTGATTCTGGAAATAAAAGCCTACAGATATAAATACTTGTTTCCATTTCTGAGTAAAATTATATTCAAACCACTCAAAAGGTTTTTTTTTTTTTTATGCATTATAATTTTCCTTCATTTTCTCAACTTGTAGGTAAAAACCCCAAGCCATCAGTGCTTGAGGTTTCTGCTAAAAGTACCTATTTTTATTTTTTAATGTTGCTATATAACTAGACACAGGATTATATAAAATTTAAATTGTGAAATAAGTCGTTAAAATGCTAGAAAGTAAGCTTAAATGGACTGAAATCTGTTACATGGATGCAGCAAACCACAGTATGAGTCATAACTTTTATTTAAAACTACGAAAAGGGGGAAGTCAACTTATACAAGTGTTACTGAAGAAAAAAAAGCAGTTAATAAATCGCCAGTAGTACTAATTGTCACTGGAGAAATGTGATTTGAAAATAATTTAAATTTTTTCCACTTTAAAATTAGGGCATCAACTTAGATGCAAGTACAAAGAGAATAGTTTCAATATGACATATTGAGGTGTAAGAAATTGGGGCTATTTTTTCAAATCAAACTACGGTGAACTACCATTCAAATAAGGCTTTTACTTAAAATTTCAGACATAGATTTGGGAAGGCTACGAAAAAATTTTACATGATAGAAATTGTTCATGATGTAAACATCTTGAGTTATTAAAATCTAAAATACAACGAAACTCAAATATAATTGAAGATAAAAGGACTGCAACAACTCTGCATTAAATTCAAGTGCTCGTAATAAAATGGTTTATTATAAATTTAGATCATTAAGATGAATTTAATGACAAAGAGTTACAAAAGACCTGCTTTTTACTTTTCACAAACTAATTTATTGTAGAAAGAAAAGAAAACTGGTCAGTGTTGTCCCTCCCTCCTCCCCCTTTTTTTTTTTTTTTGGTTAATTGAGGGCATGAAAATATAAGCCATTCTTTCTGAAATTTTAAACAATTTGAGCTGTTGTCCAATTCCTCCAAAACTTCATTCAAGATGGTTTCATGAAATAAATGAACACTAAGTCAGAGATTTTGCTTGTAAAAATTGTGTTATGTAGGGTTGTTAATATTAAACCAACAATTTCTTTTATTCCCCTCATTCTACTGGAGTTCTTGTTGAGTTTGGAGTCGCAGTAACAAAGTTAAAGTGTTTATGTATAATATATATACATTATACATATATAAATTTGAATTAATGCTATTGTAATTGTACTTTGGTTTACTGCACATAAATAAAATTATACACCAATCCTTCAAAATAACTTCTATTAATGGAGGGATAGGATTACCTTTCACAATCTGCAACTAAGATATCAAAATTTATATGCACAAAATGTATCAATTTATGTTCTCTGAATTGAATTAAAAAGTATTAAGGGGCAAATGAAAAAAAACTTTTGTAAGTTGCTTCTTGAGAAAAAATTTGCAAAGTGAAACTACGCACTTTTTTTCACAGTAGCTTTGATTTATATAGCATAGTAGCAATGTGTTTAGATTGATTCAAATGATGTTTGTTCACACTTGCACCCAGTTTGCGTACTTCGAATACTAATGAAATACGCCAACAAACTACGGTATCATTTCTGTTGCCTTACAACGTTTTTGGAAAAATAACCCTGTGGAATTTCAATACCATTTCTTTCCAACGACAGGTACACATGAAAAAAGAAAATTAAATTAACGAATGATTAGTTCAAAAGCACAAACTGCTTGTAACTTTTTTTTTTATATAAAACACATTAATTACTTGTTTTAAAAAAGCGATTTGAGCCCTCGCCAACATCGTACCGTATCCAAATCTACTCGTTTAAGCCGCGTACAGACTAGAGCACAAATGGGCGAACGAGCAAGATTAGCTCAGTGGGGGGTTGATGATGGGGGTTTGTAATCCCCGTTAAGCCCCTCTTTCGCGGATCTATTAAGGGGTTTGAGTTAGTCCAATTTGCTTCTTTCCGTGCAAACCGCCCGCCCTGTTGGGTCACTAGGAAACACTTCTTTCTTGCGCGTACATTTCGAATTAAAAAATCAAGTTCAAACTATGAACTTCTCGATGAATTTTAAATAATACATAAAATTAATCAAAATTTCAATTTAAAATTACATTTCAAACTCAGCCCTTTCGTGGTAATTACGTGGCTTGCAACTGCAACTATGTTTAATAACAATAATAATGCAAAAATTAATCCGCTAACTAATGCCAGAAAAAAGCTGCATTAAGTTGCATTTTATTACAAAACATTTTTCTAGTTATTTTCAACATTTCACTTGAAAATAAAATTTTCGATTATGGAATTAAAGTTATTGAAATCGCATAGTAACAGAATGACATCCATTTGTGTCATTCCATTACCTATGAATAACTAATAAAAATTAAGGTTTTTGAAAATAAAAACGTATCACAGTGTTTGCAGCTCAAAATATGCTTTTAAACAAAAAGCTCCAGTTTAAATTGTTGCATATTTCGTTTTATATTTACCTAATATTTTCTATTTATTAATTATCGTCTGCAATTAGTTAACATTTAAAACGTACGTTGTTTAATTATTTTAACTTCCAATGCTTTTATACTACTGTATTTAATGGTTTGTTATTACTTTTCTCTTCTACTTCAAAGTACAAAGGCAACAGTTACGCTACGTGTATATAATGCTTTTATTTATGGGAGAAAGTGTGATAGATATGAAACCCAAATTTGAATTTAATCAACAAATATCTTTCAGTTTCACTTTGGAGTGAAACTTGGGGCAAGACTTTAATTTTAAAATTGAAATGACTTTCCTACTTTTTTTTCACAATTTTCATTCCTACTATTTAATTACTTAGATATTTCATTCCATGCATCCTATTTTTTGTATTGGTTGACGTAAATAGAATCTTGAAGGTTTCAAAGTATTTAGAACTCTCTGTATTTCTCAATGAGGCCAAAAATGTCGGCTTGATTCCAGTCTTCCATCTCTGCACTGTTCGCCGGAATGCGTTCAAAACCGTTCAAACTAGCTCAAAGGGTTCGTCCAAAAACCGCTCACCGAGCGAGCATGGGGGACGTTCGCTCATGGGGGGGGGGGGGGGATCGCTCAAAAGCAACATGGCTTTGCTTGGCGTATTCGGCGAGGAGTAAAATCCTGCCAAGAGGAGCGCGATCGCAGCGCCATCTGAACTTTCTGCGTAGCTGGTAGTGTTTCTAACACTAGAACCGCGGAGCGGGTCAATTTGACCCAAAACGATGTTTAATTTATCACCACGGGAAAAGTATTGGTTGAAAAAAAAAATCCTCTTATGACTTTTAATAATATACGGTGAACAACAATTTACAAAATTTAAAACTTCGTAACATAAATAGCTTTCCGATAATTAACACTTATACCTAGAACCGCGGCGCGGGTCAATTTGACCCATAGGAAATACTAACGCTAAAATGACGAAAAACATGCATTTTCGCGGAAGTAACTGGGAAGCACTTCTTTTCCTCCACCCCTCGAATTCCTGAAATGGATTGTACCAGAAGGAAGAATAGAAAAGAATTTCGGTCAAGGTCATTACAATATGCTCGCAGCACAAACTATGTTCGAATGCAGTTGAATGGTTGCCGAAAATTTTTGGAAAGTGTTTCGAAGTTGAGTTTGGTAAATAGTATATGCATAAAAAAGATGTTTCGACGCCGTCATCTTACTATTCAAGAAGCTTTGGAATATTTCAACGAATTATCTGAAAATGATTCAGAAGGTGATTGTAATGATGAAAGTGTTTCGATTTTGAGTAGTGGGGATGAATACTTGCCTGATGACAAGGGACATTTGGATTCAGATAAAGAAACTGAAAGTGAAAATGACTCTGGGAATGATTTGGGAATTGCTGGACCTTCCCTTTGCAATAATAATAATTCATCTGATAAAAAAGGAAAATCAAACATTCCAAGAAAAGATACGCCAAAGTTAAAAAAAAAATTAATAGGAAATCCACAATAACATTCGAAGCTGGAAAGAATGAAGTTGGGAAAGATGGAACAGTTTGGAATGTTGCTGAAGTAGGAAGAATCGATAAAGGACGAAAACCAAAGTGTAATATTTTGAAAGAAGTTGGTGGTCCAACACCACATGCTAAACGTAATATTATGGATAACAGTCCCTCAAGTTCGTGGAGACTTTTTATAGACGAATTCATGCTGAAGCACATAAAGAAATGCTCCGAAGATGAAGCTGGTCGCCAAATTCCTGAAAGAGAGTGGAATATTACATTGGAAGAAATTGATGCGTTTATATCAATTTTATATGCACGAGGAATTTATTGTGCAAAAGGACTTGAACTGGATAGCTTATGGTCAAAGGACTGGGGACCACCATTTTTCCAAAATACCATGCCAAGGGACCGATTTCGAGAAATAATGAGATTTTTACGCTTTGACATAAAATCAACACGATCAAAGCGTTTAGAAACAGACAAATTTGCCCTTATTTCAGATATCTGGAATCGTTTCATCGAAAATTGCAAGACAAATTATACACCAGGTCCTAAATATAACAGTAGATGAACAGTTATTTCCTACAAAAGCTAGGTGTAGATTCACACAATATATGCCAAATAAACCAGATAAATTTGGTATTAAATTCTGGTTGGCTGCAGGACTCTAAATATCTGATAAATGGATTTCCGTATCTTGGAAAAGATAACCAAAGTCCATCCAACGTTTCTCTTTCTGAAAATGTAGTGCTGCGACTAATAAGTCCGTATGAGAACAAAGGGAGAAATGTCACAACAGACAATTTTTTCACAACACTGAAGCTTGCACAAATATTGAAATCTAAAGACAGCAGCCTTGTAGGAACTGTAAAGCGCTCAAGAAGAGAAATACCAGTTACTGTAAAAATGTCAAGATCCACATTGCATTCGACTACGGTACTAAACAATAAAGACATAAGTCTAACGGTTTATCAAGGTAAAAAAGATAAAAACGTTTTGTTGCTAAGTAGCCTCCATCCAACCGTAGAAATTTTAGATAACCCAAAAAAACTACCTGATACAATCGCTTTCTACAACGGAACTAAATATGGTGTGGACATCATTGACCAAATGGCACGGAAATATACAGTCAAGTCTGCTTCCCGAAGGTGGCCAGTGCAGGTTTTTTGTAATATTTTGGACCTTGCTGCAATTAATGCCTGGGTTTTATATAAAGCTGTAACTGGAAAATCTATTAGCAGACGGCAATTTATTCAAGACTTGGTAGAAGAATTGAGAGAAAAGTTTGTTCTCGCCCGACAAAAAAAGGTGGAAAAAAGAGAATGGGAAATATCCAATGAAAACAATGGACACTTACAAATTAAGCGTAAACGAGTCAGATGTCACAGCTCGAAGTGTGAAAATAAAACTGTAGATATCTGCTCGAAATGTAAAGCACCAATTTGTGGAAAATGTACTGAACTTATTACTAAGTTTTGCGAACAATGCATACAGTAAATTTGAGTTTATAATCTGTAAAACTAGTAAGTAACTAATTGCATTTTTAATTTTTAAAAACGATTATCTGCACGTATTGAAAGTAGATATTATTCTGTTTTCCCATTGAAATCAGGAAATTTGTCATATTTTGTTAAAGAGGCATGTTATTTTACTCGAGGACAAAAAAAATTTAAATAATACCAGTTTGTGAAAATGAAGGTAATTTCTCTTGATTTATATAATTTATTAAATGTAAATTCCGAGATATTAAAAAACAAAGTGTTTTAGTTAACTAAATTAAGCGCTTGTGTATTTTTATTAGTTTACAATACAAGGGTCAAAATGACCCGCTCCGCGGTTCTAGTGCTAAATGAGGAATTTTCACCTTTTCTGATTTGATTTGTAAACATTAGAAAACAAAAAATTATCAATAAAAATGCCTCTTTTTTTAATTTTTGAGCTCAGATTGTTGATTTAAAGGACTTTAAATCCCGCACTATATTTTGTATCTCAGAAACGCAGCCATAGGCGTAACCAGGGGGGGTTTGGGGGTTCAACCCCCCCCCCCCCCCATTGGGTATGTTCTTATTTAGGCACATTTAGGCGCACAGAAAAATTTCTGGCTACGGCCTTGCAAAGCACAATTTTTTTTCCCCTAAGAAAATTAAACACATATGCATATGATTTTTTTTCCTTTTCTCTGAAGGGTTGCGATCATGGCCAAAATATGCAGCTCATAATAAAGAAGACTTTTCATCTGGTTATAAGGTTATAATCAACCCCTTATCACCTTGGGGGGGGGGGGGTTAACAGCGCGCGCGCGCGAAAGGTAGCTTCAATCACCGTACCACACACAGACAGAGATCCTTTCAATCACTCCAGAGGGTTTTCTTTCCTTCTTGATGTCTTTTTTACCCAAAGGCAGCAATCTAGGAATACAATCGCACAAGTAATAAGTTTCCTGGAAAATATTCTCTGTTGTGATGGAGTCCTAAAGTCCAATTGTCCTAATGGGTTAAACCCTCAAGCCAGGCAGGGATACTCATGAAGAAACTTAAAGAGCCGTTTGTATTTATTTATGACTTCCTGTCCAAAGACCCATTTTGGGAAAAAATTTTTTGTAGATGAGCCGATTGGAAAACTGATGAACTGTATTTGTATTGCATTCTCATTTACAGATGTTCTCTCATCTCTTATATTTTAAATGTTTAGTTTTTCTTATTATGGTCCATCACTGATTGCATTACGACTCTGGAAATCATCCGTTCATCGTTTCCAATCTCACTGCTACGGTTTAATGCTGCATTTCAATTTACAATCGAGTATTATTTATATTTTAAATACATTTTTAATTATTTTCGATACATAATAATGTTTGCACTCCAGCGATAGACACATTCGTCATCCAAAAAGAAAAGAAAATTTGATTCAGACGCTTCCACTTTTGAGGTATGTTTTGCTACAAATTTAACAAAATTTTTAGAAATTAATTGTGGGGATGAGCATTTTTGTAGGGGAATTTGGATTTATTTCTCTAAAATTCCGCTATTTCCCAGTTTTAATATTATGAATGCTTGGACATTGAAGATTGCTTAGCGCTAAATATTGAATTTTCTATTGCGTTTGATTTAAAAAATAAACTAATAGAACTAGTAATGAATGTTTAATGCTTTTGTGAATCAAGGCCGTATCCACAGGGGACGTGGGACCCACGGGCCGCCCCCCCCCCCTCCAGAAATATTTTACAATGTATCAAATATTTCTCCCTGAAATTTTGCTTAACATAAGTGTGTCGAAGTCTGCCCCCCCCCCCCCGGAAAAATATTCTGGATACTGCCTTGGTTCCGGAGCAGGGGGAGCATGTTAAGAATAATTAGGAAGGGCAGTGTATGCTTCAAAATCATACCCTTTATATATACATATAGGCTCTTGTCTTGGGTGTCTAGGGGTTTCTAAAATCATTACTCACCATAACGATATAAAAAACTGACTATATTTACACTTTCCTATTTACAAAACTATATACAGAACAGCTTCAATTACGAACAACATCATCCGAGCACCGCAGCGCTTACGTCCACACAGAACGGAGTCTTACTTAAAACTAACTGCTTACGCTTTCTATCGCCAGAGGGCGCTGCTGTCAATGTCTCTTCGCACTCGCATCCTACAGCTCGGTCATGCTGACACGTTGGCTGTCCTCAGGCAAACCTGGAAAGACATTAAAAAACACAAAAAGAAAAACAACATAAAACAGTCACAGGAAAAATGAAAAAAAAGTCAATGTCTATTGGTCGATGCTCAGTCCAGGTTGCGGGACCAGGGCTTCATGAAGTCGGCTGCTGTTGACGTTTTAATTGGCCCTTCGTGCTGGCCAACTCTCTGAACCTCATATCGGTCCCTACCTTTCGCATTGACCACTCTGTACGGCCCCAAATAGTCTGCGTGCAGTTTCAGCCCAGGCGCAAACTGGGTTCGCTTGATTGCAACTAAGTCTCCCGACTTGTACTGATTCGCCTTTTTCCTTTTCCTGTCGTAGTATTTACGATTTTCTTCCTGAATCTTCAAGATATTTTGCTTGGCTTCATCCCTAATTGCCATTCGGTTTTCCGCAAAGTGGTTCTCACTTTCTTCATCTAATAGCTCTTTAATAGCAATATCTTCTTTGTTGCGCATTTTTGCTCCCGTTAGAAGCTCAAAAGGGGTCCATGTAGTGCTGCGCGAAGTTACACTATTGATCATTCTCTGTAGGCAATCAACATTCTTGAACCATTTCTCGGGTTCCTGTATAGACAGTTTGGTCAAAACTGGAATGGTGGTGCGGTGGACTCGTTCCACCTGTCCGTTTCCCCTTGGAACTCCGGAGGTAATTAGTACATGTTTAATGTTTTCTTCTTTTATAAAATCTTCAAACTCTTTTGATCGAAATGCTCTGCCTCTGTCAGAAATAATCCTTGCTGGGTTAACAAAGGTCTTTTGCTGGAGTCTTAACTTGTCTATGGCTGCTTGGTCTGTTGTGGATTTAACGGGGTATAACCAAGTAAATTTTGTGAATGAATCCACAACTGTGAATATATGTTGGTAATTTTTATTCGTCGAGGGTAGGGGGCCTATAAAGTCAATATGGTACGTATCCAACGGACTATCATTTTTTGGAATAGAATTGAGAAATCCTTCCTGCTTCCCCGACTTTTTGTTTACAAGTATGCATTCTACACAGTTAGAGATTACAGTCTCAACGTGCTTTCTCAATGGCGGAATAAAGAATTCCTCTCGAATCATATCCATTGTTTTTGCAATAGCGAAATGTCCTTTTCTGTGAATCATCCTAATTATTTCATTTGACATCACTTCCGGTACCACTAACAGTTCCCTACCATTTTCACCTTTATACAATGCATTGTTTTTGATCAGATAATCGTCCCGTTCTCCCTTCTGAAGCGATGTTTTCATTAGTTTTACATATTCGTCTTCCCCTTGAGCTGCAACGATTTTAGATGTTATTTCGTCTTGAGAGCGGGTTACCACTAAAACAGTATTGCGGCTAAGCGCGTCTACGTGTTTCATCTGGGTTCCAGATCTATGAACGATTTCGTATTGAAACTCTTCTAAAAACATAACCCACCGGGCAACTTTCGGTGTTAAGTCCTTTTTTTGAAGGGTTTTCTGAAACGCGGCGCAATCTGTTACTATTTTAAATTTTGAACCCAGAAGGCAATTTCTAAATTTCTTTAACGCTTCAATCACCGCCAACGCTTCCAACTCATAGCTACTGTACTTCTCTTGCTGTGGTGTCGTTTTTCTACTGAAATAGTGTACTGGATGGAGATGACCATCATCCGCTTTTATCAACAAAACTGCGCCAAAACCATGGCTACTTGCGTCTGTGTGCAACTCCAGTTCTTGACCCTGCTTAAATATGTGTAAAACTGGTTCTTCTGATAGGAGACTCTTTGATTTTTGAAACGACTCGATCTGTTGTGCACCAAAGGAAAAGCCAGACTCTTTCCTCAAAAGATCACTCAATGGTTTGGCTATCAATGCATACTGAGGGATAAATTTCCTGAAATAACCAGTCAATCCGAGGAAACTCTGAACCTGCTTCACAGTTCTCGGTTCCGGAAATTTCTCTACAGCCCTTGTTTTATAACTGGATGGTCGGACTGTGCCATTCCCTATTTCGTATCCCAAGAATTCTATTTCTCGTTTAAGAAATTGACATTTCTTAAAATTGAACTGGAGTCCATAATCGGACGCTACTTTGAACACTCGTTTTAATTTTTCTAAACCTTCTTTCTTGTCATGCGAAGGAATGACAATGTCGTCCATATAAATGACCAAGGTATTGTCATTCAGCAGTTCTCTAAACACCTGGAAAATATAGCGCTGAAAAACACTAGGACTATTAGCCAATCCGAAGCTAACCTTGCAGAATTCATACTGCCCATTATGGGTAACGAAGGATGTATATTTTCTACTCTTCTCATCAATGTCAACATGGAAAAAACCATTCTTTAAATCGAGCGTTGTGAAAACTTCTGCGTCACTGAGACGGTCTAACACATCCTCAATAAGTGGTAGTGGGAAATGATCCCTAACTGTCTTTTTATTTAATTTTCTGTAATCAACACATAGGCGGTGGGTGCCGTCTTTCTTTTTTGCCAAAATAATGCCGGAATAATAATCGCTACACGATTCTCTAATAATTTCTTCCCTTAACCATTCCGAAATTTGTTTTTCCACAACTTTTTGTTCGGTGAAAGACATACGCCTAGCTTTGGAACATACGGGTGTTTCATCTGTCAATATAATGTTCATTTTTAGATTAGTGTCCTTTGTTTTAAGCGGTTTATAGCAATTTATCAACACTTCTACTTCATTACGAATGCGACGCTCTGAAATGTGGCCAAGGTCAAAGTCCACTTCTCCCACAGCATTTGCTAAGTTAATCAAAAAACTATCCATGAAATTTATTTCCGATTCCGAATTATTTTTTTCTTTCTCGATAGAAACGCTTGTATCTTTTTCTTCAGCGATCTTAGGTAAGCAAACTTCGCTATCCGTTATTAGGATGGGGGGGAAAAGATTCTCACGGCTGCCTTTTTCTTTTTTCATTGGCGCCTTGCTTTTGTCTGGGATGCTTTGCAAAGCGTTTGAAAGGCTCGAATATTTCTGATTCGTTCGACCTAGTATTTTAATTCCGTTTTCATCTATCTTAACAATTAACTGCTCTAGTAAATCTGCACCAATAATCATATCTGTACACACATTTTTTAACACATAAAATTTTGCTGAAAGCACATAATTATCAATATTTACATCAGAATAAAAATAGCCCATAGGAAATATATTTTCACCGCTTATACCACTTATTTTTGTTTCATCGAAGCACATTTTAGGAGAACCAATTTTTGCATAAAAATCATAAGGAATCAAACAAATTTCGCTTTCGGTGTCGACCAAAGATGAAGTGTTCTTTCCATTTATATTTACATTAATTTCAAATTTTCTCTTGTTTTTCGCACGGGTAGCCATTGTTTCTTTCACGACTGGAAAGGGACATTCACTCATTATATGACCAGACCTGTCACACTTTCTACACGTCGGAGTTTCTTTTTTGTTTTTACAGGCAAAAGACTTATGGCCGTAGCCGTTACACGAATAACATCTAATAAATTTTAAATCGGTATTTTCAAAATGGTTTTTGGGCGGCTTATTACTGTCGGTTGCTTGTCGTGCTTGCACCGGAAAGTTAGGTTTCGCATTTACGGCAGGATATTTTCGCAAATTATGCCTGGCGGCCTCGTAATTCTCCAATTTCTCAACTATTGTTTCTATACGGTTCCATTTATGCCAATCATCCAAATAATGTTCGCGGATATTTTGTGGTGTTCTTCGTTTCAATTGGTCCGTAACTATTAGTTCTTTTAAGTCTTCGAAGTCATTTGTGTTTGAACCGTTAATCCATTCTTCAAAATAATGATTAAGTTCAAAAGCGAAATCTCGCCAAGTAGAATTGCTGTCCTTATTATGAGACAAAAACTTTTGTCGGAATTGTTCCGGCATTAATTTAAATCTTTTTAGTAACAGATTTCTGACATGATCATAATCATTTTCGAATTCCTTTTGCACTCTTGCTATTACTTGCGCGATATCCAGGGGAAGTAATCCCAACAAATGTGTCACAAAATCTTTCTTTTCAATGTTTACTCTTGTCGCTTGTCGTTCAAATAGTTCCAAATACGTACTAATATCACTAGTAGAGCAAGTCGAATCGAAACTCTTGATTATTTTCGCAAGATCTTTACTTTTACTCTCAACAGAAATAGATTCGGAAATGTTACTTTCTTGACTTTTAGGATTTGAATTATGTTCTATTCTCAACTTTTCCAATTCAAATTCGCGTTCCGCAACCTGTTCCGCATTTTTTTTCAATCCGTTCCGCAATTATAGTATCAATTAAATTTTTAGTAAATTCTTCATCAAAATTTTCACGCTCTACGATTACTTCTTAAAGTTTTAACATCGTAGGCTTTTCAGGAATATTTAAACCTAATTCCGAAACTAGTTTCAATAAGTCTTCCTTACGAGCTTTGCCAAGAAAAGACATAATGCACAAAACTTAGAAACAAAGTACTCACAGTTTAAGTCCGATGTCAGCTTCAAATAATCACAATGAAGTTTTTAAATCAATCCACCGGCAATCCTTTTATCCCGGTCGAGCCCCCACATATAGGCTCTTGTCTTGGGTGTCTAGGGGTTTCTAAAATCATTACTCACCATAACGATATAAAAAACTGACTATATTTACACTTTCCTATTTACAAAACTATATACAGAACAGCTTCAATTACGAACAACAACATCATCCGAGCACCGCAGCGCTTACGTCCACACAGAACGGAGTCTTACTTAAAACTAACTGCTTACGCTCCCTATCGCCAGAGGGCGCTGCTGTCAATGTCTCTTCGCACTCGCATCCTACATACATATATATAGATATATATGATTAGAAATGATGTTAATATGAATTTTTTTACATATATGATAGCTTTTTGATGTATATATAGTAGATGTATGTTTAGATCTTTGGTGAAGTTAGAGAAGTGGGTGTTTGGGGCTTCTGCAACTTAAATTTTTGTAACTGGTCTTATATCTATAATGCTTAGGATAACTCTGGAGGCAAGGGTTCGAGGGCTCTCCCCAGGAAACTTTTTGAAATCTTCCTAGCAATGCAATTTCGGGATACTTTGGTGATGTTAGAGGAAACAGAAAGGAGTTTGGTTACTCTCCCCCCCCCCCCCCCCCCCCAATTTTTTTCAAAATAAAGTCTTATGTCTTTTAAGTTACTTTTGGTGTCGCTCGTGATAGTGTTCAATGTCCTTTCCCTGAAAGTGTTTCTGAAAGTAAAGTGTCTTAAAAGCGTAATTTCTCTTTTCTTTCTTTTTTTAAAACTTGTGATATGAATTTTTTTGCCGGGGGGGGGAGGGAGGAGTTGACTTGCTCCAAGGGGGTAGTTCACCCCCCCCCCCCCCCCGGGAGATGCCTGAAATAAACACGGAGTATATCTTTAGAGACAAGTATTTATGACTAGTAAATTTTCAACTCTTTTACACTTCTTATTGGTGTTTAGTCTGTACATTTTTAGGGTGACCCCCCCCCCCTTTCACCAACTCTAGTTACGCCTATGAACGCAGCAGGGACCCTACCACGAAGGTCTCGGAAACCTGTCGGAAACAAAGTCGCTAGGTGAAAAAACAGTTTTTCTCCCCGCGTGACGTCACATTCCGGGATCCGCAAGTAAACGCTACTATGAAGCTCACGGGAAGCGTCTGGCTGCCGACTAGTGCTCCCGAAAACTTGTCGCCTGGGTAGGAGCGGGTGAGTTCGCATTGTCGGTAGCGAGTAGTTTTGCTATTCACGCGATTTTTGAATTTTGCGGCGGAAAATTGAATTTTGAAGGCGCGGAAAAACTGATTATTGCCTTATACAAGAAGTGATAGCGTAATATAGATCTAAGTATCGAAATTGATTTACTAGTAAGAATTTTGTACTTTGAAATTAAAAGATTTATTTATATGCAACAACGAAAAAAATGATTTTGAATGAAGTTTTATTATTTTCAAACAACAGAACGTATTCATTAACGATAATCAATGCATTAATTGAATTGAGTGCCGCAATGCTTATAAAGTTAAAAGATGAAAAGAAGCTGTGGTGTGTATTCAATGAGCTGTTTGATTGATCAGTCGATGATTTGATTTTAATATTTCCTATATTTTACAAAAAAAAAAAAAACTCGCATTCACCGTACTGAAATTCATCAAAAATGCCAAATTTGATTAGTTTCCAACATTTATATTCATTCACTAATTTATGTCTATATCGTTTAAGGTGTTTTCTGCTTTAAGTAATACTTTTCGTTCAATTTTTAATAGAATCAAGTAG
Source organism: Octonoba sinensis (assembly GCA_038502835.1). Classification (NCBI taxonomy): domain Eukaryota; kingdom Metazoa; phylum Arthropoda; class Arachnida; order Araneae; family Uloboridae; genus Octonoba; species Octonoba sinensis. The sequence continues at coordinate 29,911 of CM076600.1, forward strand.
TATCGGTGTACGTGCTATAAATTGGTAACTTTAGGATCGTAAAAGACCTCCCTCTTTCCCACTTCGATATTAAAATCTTTGCTCAAACTAGCTTGGAACTTTTAAACTTTTAATATTTTTATATTACAATAGAAGTGCATTTTCATAATACCTTCCAAATGTTCTAACACTTTATAAATAGTGTTCAAATCATCCGCCGCACAATTTGCAATTATAATGAAATATATAATTAAGATAATTAAATACCTTTTTGTCGGATGAACAACATACCGAGTTGATAAAAGTTTTATGCTCCGTGCTAGCTCTAAAATTTTGAGTTTAAAAAGTCATAGCCCCCTCATTAATCATAGTCAAGTTCCCCCCCCCCCCCCCCCGGCTGTGCTCAGACTTGCTTATGGCAACTTTCAATCTTCAAATATCAAAATTATTTCCATGTTGCACTTACATTATTTTTTTATTATCTGCTGCAAATGTTCTAATTTTAAAATTTTTTATTGTTTCCAAATCATGAGTTTCCTCATGGGGGGATCCCTCTTGAAATTCAGTTTTTCGATGCTCCTTCAAGGGAAAAAAATAATGACTCATGTAGCAAAGCACAGCAAAATATTTTAAAAAATTATGAATAATATAATTATAATAAGCTTCTTCCATCACTAACAGCAGCTAGATGATGCGGTTTGTTTAATGTGCGAATTAGAAATGAATTAGATCACAGCCGTTACAAACAATTTCCCAGATTAATTTTTTCCCCCTTATTCGATACAAATTTAAATGTTTAATATCAATTTACTTTAGGCTGTTATGAATATTTCTGTAGTCAGATGGCAAACTGTGATCTGAGTTTTTGCTAATTTTAGAGGCGAACAATTTCAAAGTTCTCTGCACAATGTAAAATCGGGTAATTTATTTACGTTACGGCTACCTTATAGTATATTATACCCTATATTATACTTTGCTACCTTATAAATTTCATTAAAATGTCCCCAAGACCCCAAGTACGTAATTATATCATTTGCGCTAATAAAGTGAGTATTGCATTTTTGCCATCTGACTACGCATTGAACATAATTCATTAACAAATTTTTTCTTCTGCTACTTTGTCACCTAATTTTGAGTCTTTTTACGCCTTTTTAATCGCCCCAAATTGTAAATTTTCCGTGGTATTAAGACTTGATAAAAACATTTTTGCAATCTTTGATGCTATTTGATAATTTATACAAATAAAATGCTATCTTTAGATATATCAGAGATCGTTCGCAGGCTTGCTCTCCATTTCATCTAAAATAATTAAAAATTAGTATTTTCTCCTTGATATAAAAGCGGAGCAGCGAGCGAGCGCGCACGTACAAATATATTTCCGAAAAGGCAAGCGAAAACACCGTTGACGGAGCTATCATTTGATTGGTCAACCGCTTTTCACTTCCGAGGACGCGAGAGCAAGGGAGAAAATGGTCACTCGAGACCGTCGTGGTAGGGTCGAATGGAGTCAACCGACTATTTTCTCGGCGTATCTCGGATTCCGTGAGGGAGAACTAGACGTCACGAGTAGTTGACGGGACCTTCGTGGTAGGGTCCCAGAATACAAAGGTTGGTATTTGACGTCACAGTTCACGCTCAGCGTCGGCGCTCGGCGGCGAGGTTTCTGTACCGGATTACTGTATTAGCGTTTGTTTATTTATTTTATTTCCAATTTTTGATAATGGCTAATGAAAAGAAAACGTACTACAAGTATTGCATACAAAAGTACTTCAGTGCAGTGCAAAGATAAGTTGTTCTTTAGCGTGCCTAAAGACGATGGAATAAGAAGGAAATGGATTAAAGCAATTAAAAGAGATGAAAAGTTAAATCCCAAATTGTCCAATAAATCGTCTCTATATTGTTGTGAAGATCATTTTTCGGTAAGTACAAATTTCACTATAATATCTGTTCATTACATTTTGTGTTATATGATTAATGTAATGGAATATTTAACAGCCTCGTTTATGTGTTTGATTTGCGTGCTATGAAAATAATTAAAGTAGCGTTTTGACGCACAAAACATAAACATTACGGTCTGGTATTTAAATATGAAAGCTTAGAAATTTTACTATCATATCTGTTCACTTAATTTTATATTATATGATTAATGTAATGGAATATTTAAGGGAATCGTTTTATGTATTTGATTTGCTAGCTGTGTAAACATTCAAAGTAATGTTTTGACATAAAAACATAAACATTACGGTATGGTATTTAAATATGCAAGCTTCGAAAAAAATCTCTCGGCGATTAAAAATCAAAGCATGGTCATCTGTAGAATAAAAAATACTGAATTATTTTGAGGAAAGCTAATTCACTTTCTGCAAATGTCACTTTTCAAAGTCATACTTTTGTGCCATTAGCCCCCATATGTGCGGTTTAATGTGACATATACATAAAATTTATTCATTTCTACAAACTTGACTACTTTTCTACAACCTAACTGCACACATAAAACTATTTCTGAAAAAATCAAGTCAATGACTTCATTTTTTAAACTATTTTTGTTTTATGAGATTTTACTTAAAATTATAGGAGAAAAACTAAAGCCCATGGCAGAAGATGTTGATTGAATTTTCATAGTCACAATTTTCACCAACATTTCTTAATTTACATGTCAGTTACCGATTCAATGATAAAAGCTTCACCTTGCACTTAATTTCTTCTACATAATTGTATAATTTGGATTCTAACTTAGCATGCATCTTAGCAGTGACTTTTTTATACACATATGTTCTCTGTTACATATTTAATAAATAGTGCTTTGCATTAGGGATGTACCGAGTAGCACTTTGGCCAAGTACCGAATAGTTGTGAATAAAGGAAGAATATTGATGTGCACATGAAGAATTTTGCATATATTGAAATGAAAACATACATTTTAACTATATAACTATATATATAAACTAATGAAAGAAAATAAATGTAAGAATTCCTGCTGATAATTTCTTTACTTTTAAGACATGTTTTTTTTTTTCTCCAGTTTTATAAATGCAGCTTTTATATAGCTAAATTTTGATTTTCATTTTGAATTTTATATATATATATATATATATATATATATATTATATTTAGTTACCCAACTAGCACTCATATTTAATGCAAATAAGTTACCAGAAATTAATACATGGAAATTGTTTAAATGAAAAAATCCAAAAAGACAATCTTTTCTTCATCAGGCATCCAAAAAGATTGCCACAGTATAACATACAAGTTTCTGACATGTTTCAGTGATTTGTTAAATCAAATATGTTGAATGCTACTCGTACAGCTTTAAAAAGAACCAAACAAAATAGAGAAAATGGAAAAATAGTCAAATTAGCATATTATTGTACTAATCAGTTATAAATTTATTTACTATTAGCAATCTTAAGAAAAATTACGAAATTTTTACAACTACTCGGTAATGGCCGAGTACTCGGCTAGAATTTTGCCACGTACCGAGTACTCATCAAATTGGCCGAGTACTTGGTACATTCCTACTTTGCATATCCTGTTCGACAGATTGAATTATTTTGCAATGTTTCATTTTGATGCATTACAAAATTAATAATCAGAAATAAGAAAATAAGAGCACTTGATTCTCATTTTAAAATAAAGTTTTTTTTCTTTTAGAATTTTAAAGAAAGTTTGTTTTGTTCTTCATATGACTGGTTAAAATTTAATAAAAAACAGCTATACTTTTTCTTTTTCAAAACAAAATTAATTACTGGTAACAACTTTTAACTGTGTAGGAAGTCCCATTATCCCCCAACAGTGTAAGAGAAATTAAAATTTCACGAATTCAAAGCCGCATAAACAGTCACACAATGCTTCAATTATGGTTTTTCTTAATCTATATTTGCTACTATGACACTGTGAGTATTCTTGCATTAATTAAAAATAGATCAAATTATAAAATGTTTTAACTGATTTGATGAAGTTCAAATAAGTATTGTCAGAAATCCCAATCTGTGCTGCAAATATTTTTCACTAAAATAATTTATGTCGTGCAAAAAGTCTTGTCCTATACACATTAATAAGTTAATTTCTTTAAGAATTTGGTTATTTTCAAAGTATTTTTGAATGATTATATCTCAGGCTTCCACATGACTCTTAAAATTATGCCCCTGGCTTATATCATTAATTATCTCAATAATAATTTTTTGATTTTTTAAAATTATATATAGTTTCTCCAAAACTACGTTGAATTTGGTAGTTATAAAAAGTTGTACTCATAACTTCTCGCTTTTGAATATAGTCTGTGGCTGCACTCATGTTGTAACACAGGCTAAATAACTTGAACAGTTTCATCTTTTTCCCACACAGAATATTAAAATATATTTAATCTCTAAATTTTTATGCCTGTAACTATGTCTCATTTTTCAATGTATACAAGTACTTGACCCTTGTTTTGTTTTCAGTTAAAAGATGATATGGAAAATTATCTTCAATGGAGCTTGACCAAAGATGTCAAAAGGCTGAAATTAAAACCTGGCACACTTCCTCACCTGTTTCATTGTCAGGCAAAGAGTGCAGAAATGCCAGTTGAGCGACCAGCGGCTAAAAAAAGAAGACACATGTCACTTGTCCAGGAAGCAATTACTTCTGTTTCCACAACTGCTGTTGCTTCCACATCAGCAGAAGACGCAGGTCAACTTCCAAGAAGATAACAGCAGCTTTCAAACAAGCAACAAAAGTACCCAAGCTAATATTTTAAAGCATTTTAGGAGCGAATGTACAAATACAGCCGTAGAAGTTACTTCAGTGGCCACATCGCCAATGAAATCTGCAAAGGCTCCGCCCTATTTGCTTTCTCAAAATCTTCTTGTACCTCAAAAAGAAAATTGACACCGATGAAGGCAGTAGTGATTTTGAATGCCCGAGTGAATCTGCAGAGAGCTACAGCTCTGAAGATGAAGCTATTTCATCGGAACAATTCAAACAGCACATGTTGAGAGGAACAATTTTAGCGATTGAAAAACATCCGAAATTGTTGCTGGGCCTACCTGCAAGAAGCTTTTTTGTTATAAAATTGCTTCACTAACATTCATCTGTGCCAATAAACCATATTTATGTCATTCTTAAAAAAATCAGGCTCAATCTACCCTTTTCAATTCTGGCTATTGACTTTGGATGTTCCATAAGCACAATATCCAGGATATTTTCGAAATCGGTCCCTCAACTTGCTAGATTCCTGCAGGAATTAATTTTGTGGCCCAAAAAAGAAGAAATCCGTGCACGATTGCCCATACCGTTTCGAGCGCGGTATGCAAAATTGAATTCCATCATTGATTGCCTGGAAATTCAGATTGAAAAACCAAGTAATCCTGTTCACCAGGCTCTTACTTGGTCTTCGTATTACAACTGTAATACCTTGAAATATTTGATTTCCTGCACACCTGATGGATTAGTGTCCTTCATCTCTGAAGGATATGGCGGAAGAGCCTCCGACATAATTGTGACACAAGAATCTGGGTTCCTTGACAAATTGGAACACGGTACGCTTGTTATGGCAGACAGGGGGGTTTAAAAACATCTCCCACCTTTTAGAGCAAAGGGGATGTACCCTCGTACGACCACCGTCAGTGTCTGCTGCACAAATATCTACAAAAGCAGAAGTGCGGCAATCGAAACGAATAGCTGCTCTTCGCATACACGTAGAAAGAGTAATTGGAAGGTTGCGGGACTTTAAAATGCTAACCCCACATGCCTGTATGGACGCAAATCTCATTCCAGTATTAGACAAAGCTATTATTATTGGATGTGGAATCATCAACATGCAGGACAATCTAATGAAAAATCAAATATGATGAAATGATCTGAAATACATATTTTTTAAATAATGTTTTTTGCATTATGTTAATATGTGCGTTTATATACAGTTTTATTTTTGCCAACTTAATTTTGTAAAATGCTTTTTCAAATACTGTTTTCATACATAAAATTCATAGTGTTCTGTATATTTCTACAATGTAGATCTCTATTCATATTTATTTTTGTCATACAAAAAGTTCATAAAGTGTGAACTATGTATTTTCTAAAGAAATTTCTAAACTTATATGTTTGCAGGCATCTAGTACTTATAATCAAACTGTGAAATGATCTGAAATACATATCTTTTAAGTAATGTTTTTTTACATTATGTTAATATGTGTGTGTATACAGTTTCATTTTTGCTAACTTAATTTTGTAAAATGCTTATTCAAATACTGTTTTCATACATGAAATTCATCAAGTTTTCTGTATATTTCTAGAATGTAGATATCTATTCATATTAATTTTTGTCATACAAAAAGTTCATGAAGTGTGAACTACGTATTTTCTAAAGAAATTTCAAAATTTATATGTTTGCAGGCATCTAATACTTATAATCAAACTGTGAATTGATCTGAAATACATATTTTTTAAATAATATTTTTTTACATTATGTTAATATGTGCGTGCATATACAGTTTTATTTTTGCTAACTTAATTTTGTAAAATGCTTTTTCAAATACTGTTTTCATACATAAAATTCATAGTGTTTTGTACATTTCTAGAATGTAGAGATATCTGGTCATATTTATTTTTGCGATACAAAAAGATCATCAAAATTTTGAAAATTACTGTATTATTAATTATTCTACTTTTGATTGTCATATAAGATTAAGAATTGTAATAAAATTTTATTTTATTGTGAGTAGATATTGTTTTGGGTTACAATTAATAGATTAGTCTTCTACACAAATTATTTTAATTATTTCTGCTTACCCCCCCCCCCCCCTAGCCATGGTGACCACACAAATAACAAAGTCTTTTAAATAATGACAAGATTTTTGTTTTGGTTGTTACTTATTTATTCCATACTTCTTTTTAATGTGGGAAACACTGCACGTTTCCAAAATTCTGTACATTTTTGCAGGAGATCATTGCAATATCTTTCATCAAAATGAACCACAGAAATGTTTACCTTTTTCGTGGCTTCAAAGTCTGGGCTCGCAATGCAAAACAAACCATGTTTTTTTTTACAAAAAAACATTTGCATTTGAATTTGGGAGAAAAATTTATCGTTTATTTTTCCATCTCTTATATACCTGTCCAAAGCCTTCTCCGACGTTGGACATTTAATCTCTACTACGTATTCATCGCAGATGCCGTCTGGAGATGCACCTAGTACAGGGAATTCCTTCGACATTATAAAACCGCATTCTTTAACATTTACACAGTACTGTTTCCTAACTTCTCTTCGTACATGTTTTTCTAAAGCTTTTCCTCGCTTCATTGCTGCAGTGTCTTTGAGGCAGACAGCACCTAAAATTGTCTCAACACGAGAGCCCTCGATTGTGGTGCAATGCGCAGCCTCATATGCTTCAGAAGCAGTTATTCTGCCGTACCGCAACTCGTACCACATTGCACTCTCCGATTGCTGTGCAGTCTCAAGTTCTGCTTCACTACAAACTTCTTCTTTAATTTGGATTTTACAGAAGTCTAAAAAATCATCTGCACTGGTACCAAGGTTATTGTTGAAAAAAATCCAATATCAACAAGTGCAGAGACAGTTTCTTAACATCAGAAAACTCCTTAAAATATTTTGGGAGTACACTGTCATGCCTCCCATTGTTTCTTGCTTCTTTTAAAACTGCATTTAAGAAGGTGAGGCCACTTCCAGATTGAAGTCCATTGATTTTCTTCTTTCCCAGTTCTTCTGCCTTGATGAATTTCAAAGACTTCACAGCTTTGAGCTCTTCCAATACGACTGGGTTGAAGTTTCCGATGGCTCTTCGCTACGTCGATGCAACCATGTCAAGAATGCAATAGCATGTTTACATCCTCCTACAAGAATAAAGAAAATATTCAAATAACATTACAGCAGTTAAGTAGCACATAATTTAATGAACATAATAGGTAGACATGTAGTGACATTTTTAAAGAATGGAAATTTTAAGGTATAATAATATATGATTGATACTTGTGGCATTACGCCAAGGCCGTATCCAGAGGGGGGGCGACGCCCCCCCCCCGAAATCCCAAAAGTTTTCTCAATGTAGCATATATTTCTCCTCAACAAAAAAATTTCAAAGACAGCCCCCCCCCCCCCCCCCGAAAAAAATTTCTGGCTACGGCCTTGCATTACAACTTTATGATTAAATTTCATACATATGTAAATATACAGTTGTTCCTCCTTGTAATGAATGTACGCATATCTTCACTTAATTTACCCCCATAATAAATATTTTTTCAAAATTATTTTCTCATAAACAATTTACTTTTAACAAAATAAACACATTTACTTCAAAATTTTCATATGTGCATTAATTTGTATATATTGTAGCAAAATGATGCATATTTGGAATAAACTTTTTCAAACAGTGCTCGTGATTGGTTATAAGACTTAACATACAAGCTTCTCAAGTGCAAAGCGTAAATTTCAAATTAATGTTTGGACAGCAGCGCTGAAAGTCTGTCTCCAGAAAAATTCCTATTAATTGCTTTGTTTTACATTAGACCAGACTTTAAGCTTTTGACCAAAATCTCACCTACTGAGGAGCGACCATGTGGCAAACGCTGTCACATGCTCGATTGTTTGCATTTAAAAAAAGGCATGTGGCTCAGTTTCAAAATTATAACGATTTAGTCTTTTTTATAGAATCTGTATGTAAGGCGGATGGGATACTTCCCCTTCTCTCCATTATATTCATACATGGAAATATTACTTCTGAAATTTAGCCTACCTGTTGAAAAAGTCGACTACCCATACCTTAGAACTTTTATTCCAAATATAATAAGTAAAATCTTTCGTCATTTCTTTATTTACCCCCGCTTTTTCCCAGAACCGACATGTAAGACCAAGATCAAATGTGAAATATAGTAACTGGCCAGAGAAAAACAGACTGCAATTTTTAGGCGAGAAGTGCATTTTTATGATGCTTTCAAGACTTAATAGGTAACACATAGGAGAGGATGCTTCATATACAAACATGGAACAGTTTAACTTTCCATGCAACTCGAGGATTTTACTTATGCTTTGGGGGGAAAACAACGTCAGTATTAGAGATGCCATCGGCTCTCTACCTAAGGCTTCGGCTAAAAGGTGCAAGGGTGTCCGGTGGAGAAAAGTATTGGAGATGCAGCGCATAATCCGGTTTTGTTGTTTAAAAACCATAATACTGCGAGTCCAGGGGGGAAAAGCGGGCAGACGCTCGAGTTTTAAAACATTGGAGGTACGTTCTCCCCCTCAACTACACCACCGTGTGTATCACTCTTTACCACAACACTTCAAGCTGCACAGGAACCCAATATTCTTTACAACTGGTATCTTACAGTAAAGTAACAAAGATTTCTTGAAATTGTTACTGGAGAATCCATCTAGTATCGAGTTTTCGCCTTAATTTTTGGAAAGAGTTAGTAAAAGACAAGTTGAATTATTAAATTAGTTTAAGAAGGGTTAAGATAGGGTACTAGGAAATTAGTAACCAAAAATTAAATTAAACCCTAAGCCAAAATTAGTTGATTAAGTTGCATATCATATCATTAGGTAATTAATTGTATCAATATGTTTTTGCTCTTCGAAATGATTTTCATATTGTTTCATATTTCCCATTTTGTTGTTTAAAGAGAGTAATTGATAAAGAGAGTAATTGAAACGAACCTTGTGATGCGGCACAATCTTCACATATCACAGATAAAATTTCTTCATTAATTTCATCGCATACAAGGGTGACTCTATATGCACTCTTACTAATGCTGTGCTCTGGTGTTACTCTTCCTTTTGCTCCCTCCCGTTTTATTTGTACATAGGCTACAGCATTATCACCATAAGATTCACGAGCTGATCTAAATCGGAAAAAAAAAAATCAATGTGTCAAACTGTTTATTGAACATATTCATAGAAATTCATGAAAACTTCAAGCTTTTCCATTTCAATGGCTCTTTTTGCACATGTTTTGCATCTTCATTAAATCTTGTTTTAAAAAATTTATTTACACCAAATGTGACTTAACAATAATATACAATGTAAGCAAATCTTGAATTTAATCCTCACTCTGTTTTATAGAATAAATAACATTTAAATAAAATATACAGAAAAGTAGAGCAATAATAGATTAAATAATATGTATCATTAAAAAAAAAAAAAATTCTGAAATAAAAGGGCAAAGATATTTTTTTCTTTCTTAAGACATTCACTCTGCTGGAACTAAGTTGCAGGAAGGGGAAACATCAATGCTTAATGCCTGCACTAATCCCTTTCTTTAGTGCGTGTAAGAAGAAGAATAAGTAATAACAGTAATAAATAAGTTTTAACATTCATTATTGTTGATTCTCTTTCTTCACTTTTACCGACAGAAAAAGTCAAAAACAAGCCGATGACTACAGAACTATTTTTTTCCACTACTTAATTAGAGGAAGTAGATACTTTGATGTAATTAAGTAAGACTTATACTTCTCCTACCATGTTCGACGATTTTACTTTATTTTGCATCAAAATATAAATTGCTGTTTGCCTCGGCAATTTTATTTTGAATGATACATTTTATATGTGGTGAAGATTATGTGTGGAATTAAAGATTAAAATTTTAAAAAATCGCTTACATGAATTATTAGGAATTAGAGTAATACATACCTTTGTGCTTTTATGCCTTTTATTTCAGCTCCCACGAAATCCGGATTTTCTCCCAAAAAAGAAAACATAGTCATACTATCAATTTTCGGCAGGTTATCCGATTGCCCCTTAACATATCCATCCAAGACGGACATTTTGAAAACAACTAGCGAATCTTTTTAATGAAATTGAAATAAATAACAATATAAAAATAACTATGAAGAACGAAGAATAACTATAAAAAAATAACAATAAAAATGTAACGACGAAAAGCAATAGCAAATAACGAGCAAAATAGCATAAATATCGGCAAAAGCGCAAGGGAAAAATGTAAACAACACTTGGTTCGTGAACTGTGACGTCACAACCAATCACAGCGCGTTTAGAAATCACATGATTTTAAAGTCATTTCAAATTTAATTTTTCAATTTCTCATAACTTTTTTGATAAATCTGAGCTTATTTTCGAAATCTACAGCATTGAATTTACAAGAATAGTAGAACAGTTCGTGTTTTCACAACCGATGCAAATTCCTCATTCGCGGCCCGGACTGGGCTGGTCGGCGATCGCCGAGGGCCCCCAAACGAGGAGGGAGGAAAATAATTTTCTATCTGATTTTTTTTTTACAGATTTTTCATTTTTTGTAACTATTTTGCCATCTGCTTCACTACACTTTTTCCCACGATGCTTCACTATCGCAATCTTACAAAAGTTTTAAGACTTTTAAAACTTTAACATAACCGTGGTCGATGGCCCAATTGGACTTGCTTTGTAGGAGCCTGTAAAATCGAAACTAGCTAAATGGGGCACTTCAACATGAAACATCATTGCTTGCTCATTTGTCGGAACTGCTAACGTGAACGGATTTGATAACGGCTTAGAAGCCAATTTCAAAAAGAGAAACGAAGATCAGTCGGCGGACATGGCGGCGCCAACCAAACGGGACCCGAATTGAAAGGCCCCTTCATCATTTCAAATTTCTTCTCCCCATATTGTAGTCCACATGGATACAGGCAGGGCCTCGCAATAAATGATGTTTCATGCAAGTTGTATGTAACAGGAATTGGATGAAAAAATGAGCAATTCAGACTGGGCACCATTAATGTTTTCAAGAATATTTATAGGATGGCCCCATATTTTTTTTACCGCCAGGGGTCCTCAAACTTCTCACTGCGCTCTAGACGAAGATTTTATTTCTACTCGTTAACTCATTGCATGACCCACCAGTATAACATTTTTTTTCTGTTCGCGAAGCAAGCAAAAATATGTGTTGTTTACAATAAAGACTTCCGTAAAATACGAGTTATAATATTATACCGTAGGCAAGAAATGGAGGTGAAATAATTTTGTAATTTTTAGCTTAGTCTGCAATGTATTTAATTTATTTTTTAATTTAATGAATTAATTGTTTATTTATTTATTTTTATTTATTTATTTATTTAGTTTTTGATGGTTTGATATTGTATTTCACTGCTTTAAATTGCGGCATTGCACGAGAACCTTTTATATGTATAGAAACATTTGTCGACAACATAAAAGCCATTGAAAGCAACCAGAAAAGAGGAAAAAAAAGAACGTCCTTTTCTCGATAACCAACTCGTTTGTGGAGAGAGTACAGGAGGGAGCAGGAGGGGGTGGGGGTCTAACGACAAGACGACGCTTCAAAAAAATATTGGGAAAGGGGACATTTGAAAATAAACCGGGAAAATATCATTTCCCTCAATTCTCCAGGCAACCAGGCAATAGGCTCCTCGAGTCATCAGCAGATAATGGATTGATTTCTAGCCTTAGGTTACACATGGCGCCAATCGCTCGACCACACAAGAACAACAAACATACAAGTTTTTTTAAATAAAGGGGCTTTGTCGGTCCGCTCATTCTTCTTGTTCGCCGAAGGTTGCATTCTTGGAAGTGACATTCATCAACTAATTACCCATATTGTGGAAGTAGGGGACACGTCGCCTAGAAACCTGACAAAATGGAATCAACATATGCTTCCGATGAGGGCGGGGGGGGGGGGGGGGGGGGAGAATGCCTCTGCAAGGATCATATTCTTTTTCGCAAAAGTTGCAATAAAACAGGTTGCCGGACATTGGTAGATTGAGTTTCAGTATTTTGTATGACACAAGACGTTTATTCGAACACTGCAGTAAGAGATTTGCGTACAAATCCCGAGTTAGATTATATGCTGAGAACCTCTTTTATCTCTTTTCTTTCTTTTATTCCTTCTGAACTTCAAAGGTGCTTCAAAAGTAATTCATTAATAGACAACCCATATCACACGCAATCCCAGGATTAGGAATATAAGAATATTTTCATCGCTCTCTTTATTATCAAAGCTTAAGAAGGTAAAAAATGTGTTAACTTTAAATTGTGAAGAGTATTTTAAATATTTTGTAACATTAAAAATGTATTCATACCAATAACACACAAAGCACACTTCATGTAAGGAAATACTTGAAAGTTTAAGCTCTTCAGACACCAGAATTAAGCACAAGCAATTTTGACGCAATTTTTTTGCTCTCTGATTTAGAAAATGATTACAAAACAAAATAACTAAAAAAATTTTTTTTTTAATTTTAATTAATAATTAGTTTAAATTAAATGATAATTAATGCCCAATTTCCGTGTTTTCCATATTGAACTGAAAGTTGTTATTAACAGTATTTGATAATACTGTTAATAACAACTGTTTATTAACAGTATTTTAAAATGTACCCGATTGGGTACACTTGGAATAAAGAGCTTAAAGCTAAAGTAGCGCTTCAAAACAAATTAAACAAGAAGTTCCGTCTAGAACTATACGAGCCTACTTTCCCGTATACACCAGCTTCAAATTTATAATCAAGCTATCTCTCTCTCTCTCTCTCTCTCTCTCTGTGTGATGTCTTCTGGATGAACTTTCTATTTGTACCTGTTCTACATCATAGGAGCTTTCCGATAAAGTTTGTTCCAAACAAATCGGTCCGTTAGATCAGGATTTATATAGGATTGAAATTTCTCCGTAGGCGGTATGTTGTTTTTTTTTTTTTTTTTGAACTGTTCAAAAAGAACAAAAATTGTTCAAATCAATATTTCACGCCAAGAACTTCTTCTAGTGAGCTTGTTCATGGGAACTTATATCTTGTACCCAGAGTTTACATAATTTGCTTCATTTTCACCCATAGGCGCTAATGTTAAAATTTTTGGAACTGTTCAAAATTGAACAAAAAATCGTTCAAATCAAAAAGTAAAATATAGAAATGAGATGTCCTCGCCGAGATCTTTCGAATGCAAAAAGAATTTTTCCAATCGGACAATTCGTTCAAAAGTTATTAGGGGGGGACAAACCGACAGACAAACAGACCGACAGATACACTTTTCCCCCCATCTCAAAACCCTACTTTCAAATTTTTTATTTTTCAATTTTTATTTAATTACTTAACTTATTTTTGACTTTTCTTGATTTGTAACGATATTTTCAAGATACATTAAGCCTTCTTTCATGCTTTATTTTTTTTTTTTTTTTTTACTTTTACGGGAAAGTAGGCTAAAAAATCAGCGAAAAAACTTTTTTTTGGATATGAAATCATTTTGGAAGGTACTGAAACTGGTAATTTTCAAAATGCCTGCCTTCCATTTAAATTCCCTTGGAGGAAACCGAGAATTATCAGTACTTTGCAATTCGTGTGTTCGCTAGAGTTGCGAATTCAAATTTTCGACTTATGACGTCAGTGCAGGGGAATGAGTGACACACACATTATAGATAATATTATATAATTATACATATATAATGTAAATGACCCGGTAGTGGACACTGCTCTAATAGTGGACACTCAGATCTTAAAGCTCCTAAAATAAGCGCGAATGTAACATTAAACTTGAATGAAACGATCAGAACCTATAGCGAACGATTCCTAGTGCTGGATAACACAACTACAGTTGGCGTGGAGCATCTATGCAAGTACATGGATCATGATATTTAATAGCTGCCTCCACAACGGTCACATTTGCTGCTCTTTACTAAAGCCGATCAGTAAGAAGGTGAGGGATTTGGGGAAAATGTATGGGGAAAAAGCGCGACATCATTTCATAAATGGTACCTCAGTCATTTTTAAAATTATTTCTCCAAGTTAACAGCATAACATAGATGATATTAATTTCTGTAAACTACTAATGCAAATACGTGTCTTATAAATGTTCACTATAGATACAAATTACGCGTTTAGTAAATGTGACGTAAAAATCCTAATGTTTCATCAAGTGAAATTTTATTGGTAATTAATTTTTAGAGAAATAGTTGGCGATGAAGCTAAAAATGCAAATATTGATGTAAGTCCTTTGAAAAAAAAATGCCACGTAAAAGAGTACGAAAATTTTCTTAACTGTGTCCACTACCGGATCATTTACCTTACTATATACATACACTTTCCCATTTTTAACCCTCCCCCCCCATTTGTTTGACATCACAAAGGCCCTGATGTTCGATGCTCCCCTCTTCCCGAAAAGAAAATCCTTGCTGCGGTCTTGTGTTCCTTCTTACTTGTTACTTCTGTGATTGTTTTTCTTCAAAATCTTACAATATACATTTACAAATACACTCCGTATTTTTCGGGACATTAGACGCGTTTCTTTCTGTGGGAAATTGCCTCAAACTGTTTCGAAATCGCGTTTTACACTCATAATCAATTTCAAATGAAGAACATTAAAATCAATACTTTAAGCTCAAATTTTCAATAATTGTCAGGTGACGATTTTCTGGTATTCTAAAGGGCAGTTTGGTTTTATAAAGTAGTAAAAAATTCTTTAATTATTGCCTTTTTCAATACATAATAATAAGTGTTAAAAATTACATTTTTCTTAAAAATTGCTAAAAAAATAAAAGGTGAATCTTATTTCTTATATACCTTGTAAAGCACTGTATTTATGTTTGAATAGATAGACAATAGGGTGAACAGGACAGGTTATACCACAAGTTGACTGAGGAACCGTGAGAAAGTAATTTTCCAAGCGCGCTAGGCAGTGCCGGATCTAGGGGGAATGGGCGGCACTTCTGAGGGGATTCATATTCAACTGTGATGCACAAAAAAAAACACCCGAAGAATAAACAAAATACAAAAAAAAAGTATATATTTATTTTTGAAAATTTAACTTTTGGAAAGAGAATTAAAATCCTAGTTCTCCGCTCCGATTTGATCATTGATCGGCTATTTTGCTAACGATTAAAACCGATTAATAGAAGTATTTATTTGTATAAACTGTAGGAAGCTTTAAAACTCAGTTATACTGAATAATGTTGCGTCGTTGATGAGTAGGCTGGCTACTGTGACAGGCAAGGGCTCCTGCGAAGACAGTCTTAAGAGGGCGGCAAATTTTGCAATGTCAAAATTTAAAAATTGAAATTTTGGAAAAATTCAAGGTTTTCTTCACCGTTGTAATAGTGAGATATAAATCATGCTATACTCAAACAATATAATAACTTTTCTGTTACAAATTTTCAAAGCATCCTATCGGTAAAAGGTGTGTAGGGGGTTAACTTGCAAGTTTCGTTTGAGAAGGCAGAGACGTTTCTCTTCGATATGAGCGTTAGTAAGAAGGGGGGAAGAGGACCGGATTTTAAAAAATGCTAATATTATTCTTCATTTTTATGAATAAAATCGTTTAAACTTTAAAAAGTTTTTATTTGCTTCTTTTTTCCCTAACAATTTTGCTGTCCCAAATGCGTCTCCTAAGGCCTCAAAGTGCACCAGTTTTCATATAGTTTTCAAAATCTTCCTGGAGGAGAATCCCCGGACCCAAGAAAAAAGAATAACCGAAGGCAGAATTTCATATTTCCTGGTACGGGGCACCCTTCAAATGGCTCTATCCCCCAATGTTCATATGAAAGGGCCTGGCCATGGAAAGTTTTGAAAATTTTAATGGTTTCTCAGTGGCCCCCAAGTGAAAACTCCTTTAAAAAATTCGTCAATTGAATACATAGTAGTTTATTATTTAGTCAGTGCTCTTGGCTTAGATATAATAAGTGAGTTAGATTTAATAAAAATAGTACGAAATTTCGGTGTACTAAACAGTTAGTCAAGCAAAACTTTAAAATATTGTTTTCATTTTTTTTTTTTTTTTCTTATTTAATATAAAAATTGCTTTAGTTTAAATACTGTATAAGACCCTTTAAAAAAGCAAAACACGGTTTCCAGACACATAATCTTCAAAAATTTTCCTCTGAGGGGCCCCGTTTCAGTACCTGCCCGAGGGCCCAGAGGGAGCCAGTCCGGGTACCCACCTTTTAAAAGTAAACAAGAAGTTCTGTCTAGAACTATACGAGCCTACTTTCCCGTATACACCGAATTCAAATTTATGATCTAGCTATATCTCTCTCTCTGTCTTTCTCGTTTAGCTTTAGTTCTTAATTGCTTCAAATATACCTTTTTCAACGGTTAATACATATTCATTCAATCATTATTTATTAAGTCATTCATGTATTTATTCACTCATTTATTCATTCATTCTTTTGCATATTCATTTAATCATTCAATAATTAAAAAATATTCTTGAAAATTCCGATCAAAAAATTTCATAGCAAAATAGGCTCGTTAGTTCTGGATGAACTTTCTATTTGTACATGTTCTACGTCATAAGCGCTTTCCGATAAAGTTTGTTCCAAGCAAATCGGTCCGCTAGATCAGGAATTATATAGGATTGAAATTTCTCCGTAGGCGGTATGTTAATTTTTTTTGAACTGTTCAAAAATGAACAAAAATTGTTCAAATCAATATTTCACGCCAAGAACTTCTTCCAGTGAGCTTGTTCATGGGAACTTATATCTTGTACCCAGAGTTTACATAATTTGCTTCATTTTCACCCATAGGCGCTAATGTTAAAATTTTTGGAACTGTTCAAAATTGAACAAAAAATTGTTCAAATCAAAAAGTAAAATATGGAAATGAGATGTCCTCGCCGAGCTCTTTCGAATGCAAAAAGAATTTTTCCAATCGGACAATATGTTCAAAATTATTAGGGGGGGGGGGGGACAGACAGACAGACAGACCGACCGACACACTTTTTCCCCATCTCAAAACCCTACTTTCAAATTTTTTATTTTTCAATCTTTATTTAATTACTTAACTTATTTCTGACTTTTCTTGATTTCTAACGATATTTTCACGATACATTAAGCCTTCTTTCATGCTTTATTGTTATTTTTTTTTACTTTTACGGGAAAGTAGGCTAAAAAGGAATAAAGATTTTTTTTTCCTTTATAATGAGAATTTTTTCTGGTCTACCATCTAGAAAGAAGTGTTAATAAAATAAAGTTTAAATACTTCATAAAATTGTTTAATTGATCCATTAATTACTAAGTCTTATTTTTTTAAATTACACCTTTTTTTTAACTACGAAAACCATTTCAAAAAAATATTTTTGTTAAACTAAAAAAAGCAATTAATAAGTTAACAATGTTATTCTTTGTTTTCAACCTACTTATATCCCTGACTTGAATCTACTTTTTCAAGATGTCTTCGTTAAGCTTGACTTTTTCATAAAAGTCTGAGCAAAGAAAACACCAAAGTTGATCTTACATACAATCAATGCTTTTGCAGTGGACTCCCTCACTAACGCTCTGTCATCTTAAATATTCTTAATGTCTTCATAAAAGATTGTTTTTAAAAAAAATCATTACTTTTTACATCTTACAACCGTTTCCGGGACATTGATAAAACTGGGCGGGACACCGGGACTGTCCCGGTCAAACCGAGACGTATGGCAAGCCTATCTATAGGTCACGAAAAGTTCCGAAGGTGTCTCGACTTTGGAATTCGGTCACGAAAGCAACGGAAAAGTCACGAAAATTTTTCATGCAACGGGACCGGTCCACCCGGAAGGCATCGGATATCCAGTATCCGACGCATTTTTAAATGTCCGGAATCTGATCCTGCCCCTTGCGCGAAATATCCGGTTATCCGGCACGTCAAATTTGATTTTAAAAAAATTAATTAACATGTTTTGAAAACGTATTGTGAATTACACTTATTACGTGGGATGTTCAAAAAATGCATAGAATGTACAGGTTTCAAATCTTAGAGCCTGATATCCGGTACGTATGTGTCATACAATGGATAAAAAGGATATCCGCTATCATACAGAACCGATATCCCGCACCAATATTTTGGTGCATCGGTCCGCGAATAAACCAACTGGTTCGCATTGGTGGGGGTGAGTGCAGGGGCGGACTGGCCCACCGGGACATGTCCCGGTGCGCCCTTTCATCTAGACGCCTCCAAAAAAAAATTATTTGCGACATTTTTCCCTAAAAATTTACAGTAAGAGAAATAAAATGAAATAATCAGCTTTTAATCCGTGACGAGTCTTGCTTTAAAAGAAAGGTAAAAACGACTTTCCCACGCAAAAACACAATTCTGGGCACTTTAGGACGTACATGCTTCAAGGACATGTTTTGGTAAGGTTCGGGGGAAGGGGTGAGGGGACCGTTGAGAGAATAAGTGTTCTGGGTCTATAGGTCTACTAGGATTCGCGAACTCGTCCTGAGGGTCGAGCCGAGGCACCCGTTTTAAAATCAAGATTCCCTTCCCTAAATAAAAGTTTGACTAGACACAGCTTACATCCATGAGTCACAGCAGTGCTCACCAGGAAGGGGAGGGGGAGGTCATGACGCAGACTGCGCCATTGAGATTATTTCGTAGAGGGGGCTTGGTCCACTCTTTGGAAAATTAGTTGGGTTGTCGATTTTGAGGGGCTCCGTAATTTTTTAGGGGTACACGAACGCTCTGAAAGGGTCGGCACCCCTGCTAATCCTAAGTAACATATGAAAATAAATAAAACTAGTGCATAACCCTCGTTTGCATTGCATAACCCTCGTTTTTATTACAGTGCACTGCGAAGTATTGCTAAAGCTTCATAATGAGCAAACTGTTAATTGTTTTTGAAGTTTATTGCAAAATTTCGAAGCGCCCTGTGAAGATTTCTATATTATAGAAATTAACTGGCTGGTCAAGTGGTCGTCCTGACGCGGAATAGAACCCCGGAATTGTGGCACGGAAGGCTACCACTCAGCCACTGGGCTTCTTGCAAGATTGAAAACCATGTACGAAATTTTGTTGTCCCCCTTTCCTGCCTTACAACATGTTTTATTTTGTGATGTTGGGCGGAGGCGGGGGTCGGGGCGTACGTAGTGCAGACAGACGCGAACATAAGAGCTGAATTCAAATTAAAAGAAGCATACTGGAGATGTTCAGTTAACATAAAACACGGGGACGCAGTTACAAATTCATTTATTTTTCAAAAAGTGATTCATGTCCTAAATTTCAAAAACCGAGTTACACGACACTTCCATTGGTAATAAGTAATAAAAAAGTAGTTAGTAGTCCAAAATTGAACTGTTTTTAGAGTCTCATTAGACGAAACTTATCTCATAGGACATTTCATTTAATTGTAAAATTTTTCCTATAAGCAGGGATACAGTGGGGTCGATAAGGCGTATCTGCACTTTTCTATTAGGTGGAACTCTACTCCGGGACTTTATTTTGAGTCATATTTGTTTTTATTTTGTTTCAGAATTTGGATTTCACTCCAAAACAGACTAATTTGACTCAGTTCAAATCTGATTTTAGCTATTTTTATTTTAAGATTGCGTATCTAAATTTTAATATAATTTTAACTATTGTTTCTATTTTTATTTATTTATATCGATAACCAAAAAAGAGCACATAATTTTTATCGCAACTATCTTAAAAGTTAAGTTATTGAATACATTAATTTCACACAATTAGAAACAGGGTCCGGTGATTTAAATCAAGTGTTTTATATTTCCACTATTATAACATATCACATTATAACCACAACTCTTGGTAAGTTTTAAATGTTTTGGTCTAAGCAAAAATAAAAATAAACAAATAAATAAATAAAAAACAAGAAAGGCAAGTTAAATATTTTGGGTTTGTTTTTTGAAAAGGTGAGAAAAAGTAATGCGTAGCATTTAAAGTATTTGCGTTGCTCCTTAAAAAAAAAAAAAAAAAAAAAAAAAAACTATGGTGTCTGAATGAGAATGGCAGGCGATATTATTTTCACACAAAGAATCAAAGATTTCAAAGCAAAAGTCTGCTTGTGCATTTAGTTAGAGGTTAACTACATTAATTTAAATAGTCGCCCCTGTTTTCCTGTTAAAACAAAATTTCAAATAAGACTGCAGCATAAGCATTTCATGCAAAACAAGCTAAGGTATGCTATGAAGTAATGTTCCCAAGCCGAAAGTAGTGGTTGTTCTTCTATAACTGATTGACTGACCATTAGAGAAGTCCAAGTTTTCTAAAGGAGGCATTAAAACCTCATGTGTCCACGCAGATTTAATTTCATTATCACTACTATTAGCATTAATATTTATTTATTTATTTATTTTTTTAAGTGAAGGTTGCCGCTCTTTGGTTAGATGGTCCACCGCCCTTTTAGGGGTGAGTGTTTGTGCTTGTAGTAGTTTTGTGAATTTCTTGGTTTAGGGTAGTATTTAATTGTTTAGTCGGGGTTTTCTCGTTGTTGGAAAGGTTGTTGAATTAGACGTTGCTTAATTTGGAATAGTTTTTGCTTGAATTAGACGTTGCTTAATTCGTATAGCAGTCGCTTAAGTAGAAAATAGTTTGGGTAATGTTGGTTGACACTTCTGAAATGTATGGTTTGGAATTAAAGTCAACGGCGGATCTAAGGGGGGGGGGGGGCGATGGGGCGATCGCCCCACCCTTGGGCTGATTCAAGTGGATACTACAACGACACTCCTAAGTGAGTTTTTACTCTTTTTGTGCCCCGGGACCAGCCATTTTTTTATGTTCTTGGAATCCCAGCCTAAACGCCCTTCAAGTTCTATGCTTTCCCCCTGTTCCTTTGTCCTTTAGTATTGCTGAGTTGCTAATCCTCGGAGTAATGGGAAAGGGATTCCCTGCTCTTTTCTTCTACCTATCAAACTGGTGACAGCTAGCCAACCCTTAGCACGTGGTGTAAATTCCTGCAGCATTTACGCTAAAACCTGGAGTCTGAAACATTTCATTGAACGTTCATAATTACAGATGTTTATATAAATTGCACATACTCGTTGATGGTTTTTTTAGTACATATTTAGTATTACATTTTGAAAATTTTAGAAAATATATTACTAATAATTGCTATTATTTTGTAATTTAGACATATCAACTCAAATTTAGAAAATGTATTTACAAGCCTACATTTTTCTTGAGAAAGCTTGAAGGAAATCCTAACTCGGTTAAAACTTGGCTAAGAAGCAGAATGAGTGATGATAGACTCACTGAATTAGCGTTATTGCATATCCATAAAGATATTACATTGGACGTTGAAAAAATTATAGACAGATTTGCGAAAGCAAAAAAACGTCAGCTTGTGTTCCTTTTATAAGGGCTTTGAATAAACGTATATGCATTGAAAAAATGTGCTAGTAAAATTTTAAATAGCACTACACTAGCTTTTTTTTTGTTGTTCCTGCTGTTTGAAAAAAAGGGGGGGGGGGCGGAGGGACTGTTGAAAAGGAATGAAGAACTCCTCCATCCATCCTTACATTGAACCCCGAGATTTCCAAAATCGCCCCCCCCCCCCCTTGAAGATTTTCTAGATCCGCCCTTGATTAAAGTGCTGTATTCGTTATTAGGTTTGTTAAATAGTTGGTAGGCTAAGTTTGTTAATTAGTTAAATTTGATTCTTAATGAATTCGTTATTAGGTTTGTTAAATAGTTGGTAGGCTAAGTTTGTTAATTAGTTAAATTTGATTCTTAATGAAGGATAACGTTGATTCAGTGGCTGTTGTTGAAGCAGTTGAAAAAATGAAAAGGCGACGAACTAGTCAAAAGGGTCAAGTCACTAAGATAGTAGAGAACGTAGAGTCTCGCTTAACTGATCAAGACATTTGTTTAGGTGTTTGTCAAGCTTTGTTAGAACAGTTGTTGATAAGAGATGAGATTGTAACTAGTTTAGATTCGGAATTAGGAAGTAGTATAAAGTTAGACGAGACATTGATTCTGAAATCCAGCGTATTGATGAATATAAAGACAAAATAATTCAAGTAAAAATAAAGCTGCAAAATAAAATTAAATCTTTTGAAACTATTGCAAAGTATTATGGTGATCCTTCTAATTACGTATTTAGAGTTTTAGAACCAGTATGAAAACTCAATTCACAACAATCCGTCTCTTTCTGATGTTGATAAATTTTCGTATTTGAAATCTTTGTTAGGTGGAAAAGAACTTGCGTGTATCAAACTGTTCGCATTTTCGAGTGCTGGCTAAAGTAAAAATTAATTAATAGTACCTTCGGCCAAAAGGATATTTCAATTAGCGCGCATGCTTCAAGTTTGCTCAATTTTAGTCCAGTTAAAAGCTCGAACAATTTAGTAAGTTTACGTAGTTTGTATTTCGAATGTCAAACGCAAATACGATCACTTGAGTCATTAGGAATGAAATCCGATAGTTACAGTAAGCTTTTATCAACTATTGTTATGAAACTTTTTCTTTCAGATTTAGCGCTAGAGTTTAACAAATCCCATCCAGATAGTTGTCATTCACTTGATCATTTAACGTTATTTTTACATAAACGCAAGGGATTTTATCTCATATCAAAGTTTCAGATAATCCAATTTACAACAGGGGCTATAAGCGGGATTACGCGCCGAAACAATACCGAGCAGACAAAAATAGCTTTTCAAGAATTTACTCTTCAGCTGCGGAATTGATGATTTCTACGGAGCCGAAGACGTGTGTTTTTTGAAAAGCTTCCACTCATAAAACGAGCTGTGTAACTCGTTAACAGTAGAGGGAAAAAGAAATAAATGGATGAGCTCAAATCGATGCTTATTGTGTTTGCAACAGAGTGTTCGGGTCAAGTTTTGTAAAAGTGGAAAAGTTTGTGCATTGTGTAAGAAAAGACATAATCGAGCTTTATGTTTTAAGCAAGAAAATAGGATGTTAGGTCAAACTGAAAATAAGACTAATACTTCTAACAATTCTGAAATGAATCTGACACCAGCGACACATCTGCTATTTCTATTTATGTGGCAGATAAATGAAATCGTGGTGTACCGTTAGAGTGTGTTAAAACTGAAGTAGTCGGGGAAAATTCTTCTGAAGTAGTTTTTGATGTGTTTGACACTGGATCAGAGAAAACTTTTGTCTGAAGAAATATTTCGAGAAAATTAGGTTTGAAAGGTTTGGGCATCGAAAACAAATATATTTTCGTTCGGTTGTAGTATTCCAAAGCAAGAAATTTGTCGAAGGGTTAAAGTGCCGTTAAGGAATTTAGTGAACGGGTCTAGGTGCCCTATTGAACCACTTGAAATTGACGTAATTTCGAAGGCAATGATAAGTTTGCCAAATACCTCAGGAAAGATATAAATTCGATGGGTCCAGTCTATAATGGTGTAAAAAAAAACTTGTCATTAATATTCATAATGCTAAGATAGGCTCACCCTGGTATCAGGATTATAGCTCAGTTGGCAGAGTAATAGAGCAGAGAGGCGTACGGTGCGGGTTCCAACCCCATGCCATTGGATTGCTCTGTTTTTAATTGAACTGTCTAATTAGCAAGTCTTCTACGTGAAACCTAATAAATTTAAATTAGACTCCAATTCTTTATTTTATAAGAAAATTCCCCTGTTTTTTTATAACGTTTTATGAAATATATCTACCATTGTATAGCAGGGTGTCTACAAAACCGGGAAATCAGGGAAAAGTCAGGGAATTTCGAAAAAATAGCAAAAATTCAGGGAAAATATATCAAATGAAAAAAAAAAAGGTTTTTGTCTTGCAAATCTGAGTAATTTTCACCAAAAAGGCAATATTTCGGCTAATAAGGAATAAGAAAAAAATCGGGCATTTGCCGCCGTCATTTTTTAAACTGAAATTCAGCGAATTTTTTCCGCTAGTTTTTGATTTACTCCAAATTTCCGACGATAATGCCAGTAGTTGTTACTCTGAAGACCACCATGTATACTTGGGGATATGTGCATGTAAAATCCGTAGACCCCCACTACCTTTCCCGTGCGTAAGCAATCCTAAGGCCTCGGCTAACCTTAGCGGAGAAATTGTTGGTAGAGAGAGCGCAACCCTACAGCTCCCGATCCAAAGTAAAAGTCACGTGACTTTAGGCAAACGAGTTTTACCAGTGTCTCTCCCGTTCCTATGTTATTTCTACGGAGGCCTAGCTTTAGCATCATGAATCGTGGATAATAAATTCATTTAAAAATGGTTATATCTTGCTGTGCTTGTGTATGCACTGAGAGACATGTCACTGAGAATCCTACAACATTTCACAATAAAAAACTTGCATTTTTATTCATTGTTTTCCTTAAAAAACTTAAACAATTGTTCATCGGACATGTGCTGTTGTTCACAGATTTTACCTAGAAATGCTAATTTTTTATTCGTATAAATCAAATTTTAAAATGTAAAATACATTATAGTAATGTACAAATACTATCTGATTAATTTATCTCTTTCTTGAAGCTATTTTTATTCTTTTTTAAGCATATTTCTTATTAAGTTTTCGAATTGTACTTGGCGAATTTATTTCTCGCCAAATGTGCAGTATACAAGCTTTTGAAATCGAATGCGTAGGCATATTTTTGTTATTATTATGTAAAATATGAAGATAAGAAAAGTATTTTTTATTTTTCTTTCCTTTCTTTCTTTTTTTTTCATTCCTTGACTTAAATAGTCGATGTATGTTTCATTTGTAGAATAAATGTTTCATTCAGTATGAAAATAAATTTCATGACTAATAAAATTCCTTTCGTCTTGCTAACAAGTTCTACTCCTCCCCCTTTACTGAGTTCAAGATTAAATGCTTAAAAACAATTTATTTTATGCCATTAGTAACACTTGTAAGCATAATTTATTATTATTTTTTAATCGTTTTTTTTTCCAACTTTCGGCAAACTATAGAGAATTTGCCCGACTGAAAAATGTAAACTGATTTTATTTATTTATTTTACCTCACCTTCCCCAATTCGCAAATTTTCCGCGGTATCACGATTTAAAAAGAAAATGTTAAGTAAGTTTTTTTTTCTGCTCACCCTATGTATATATGCGTCTGAAAATTTTTATTTGTACGCTTTAGTTCTTTTTTGCCGCACTGTACCGAAAAAGTAATTTTTTTCCAAGCTGCATTTAGGTAGCAAAAAAAAAAACTTTTTTTCTGTCACTCTAAGTGTTATGAATTTATTATACAATATAATTTGCTCATAGTAATGTGTACAAACAAATATTTTTTCATGAAATAACCTTTAAAAAAATTGTACTATTTATGCATAAAATTATCTATCTGAAGATAACACAGAATTTTTATGTGCTGAAAGGTTTTGCGCAACCTCTATAAATTTCATTTAACAGCGAACTAAGAGTTAATCTTCAAGACTTCGCAAAACTAAATATACGTGATTCCAAGAGGATATAAATCCAAACAGAAAGCGCGCGACGGGCAGTTAAGGTACTTGTAGTGAACCGTTCTCACCCTTAGGTGGCACTGCCATCAGCTTTCGGTTTCGTCATCAGTGACGTAGCCATTACGCAAACAGTTCCGAGTCTGTCAGCGAGCTATGCACATGCATCTGTGCCGCTCCATTGTTTTGATTTTCTGTTATGTGATAATAAAGTTTATTTTGGTAATTGATGACTCCAGTGCTCTCTCATAACTGATAAATTCAGTATCTGCAACTCCAACACCATAATGGTGACTCTGGAAGTGAACTAAATCCTTCTGTGAAATATCCTCTTCTTTTGTTAGACGAATTAGTTTTGATTCTAGAAATGGCGGACGCTGTGTCAGCGGTAAAAATTCCGAACTTTATTTCTACTGATCCGCAACTCTGGTTTTCAATGGTCGAATCTACATTCGAACTGGCTTCACCTAAACCGATTACAGAGAGTAAAACCAAATATAATCACTGCGTTGCAAGTTTACCGCCGGATATTGCTCTTCTAGTTCGGGATATTATTTTAACTCCTGATTCTATCGACCCTTACTTGAAACTGAAGGAAGCAGTGATAGCCAGATGCGGCGAATCGTCGACCCAAGAAATTCGGCGTTTATTGGCTGGCGAACAGCTCGGTGATAGAAAGCCGTCCGAACTGTTACGTTTGATGCAACGGCGGGCCACTTCACACAAAGTAAGTGACTCCTTATTGTTGGAACTTTTTCTGCAGCAATTACCTAGCAATATTCAGACCATCCTAGCGTCCATCGACCCATTGACTCCGGAAAAGGCTGCCGAAGTAGCTGACAAAATCATGGACATTACACCACTGCAAGTCAACGCTACAACCAGATCGGCTCCCGCTGAATCATCGGAACTATCTTCGACATTGCTTGCTGAAATTAAACATCTCAGAAAAGAAGTTGCCGCTCTTAAAAGATACCGCAGTTCATCTCGCAGTAGGTATAACTCGCGGTCACGAAATTCCAATCCACCTGCTGGCGCACAGGACATTTGTTGGTATCATCGTACCTTTAAAGACAAAGCGACAAAATGTAAGCAGCCGTGCTCTTACACGGAAAACACGAACCGGCTGGCGTAGCGGCGACGTACACCATGCCTCGCAATTCTCGTCGCCTGTTTGTTCGCGATAGAGAACAAAATATACAATTTTTAATAGATACTGGGAGTGACTGTTCCCTTCTCCCTGCTACAAAAAATGAACGTAGTTTAAAGCCAATTCAAATTTTTACAGCTGCAAATGGGACACCAATTCAGGTATTTGGTCAGAAACTCCTTTCACTTGATTTAGGTTTAAGGAAAAAGTTTGTATTTCCATTTTTTATTTGCAATATTTCTACTGCAATTATTGGTGCTGATTTTTTACATCATTTCAATTTAAAACCCGATTTAAGAAATCGGACGTTATTTGATATGTGTACTAAAATAAAATCGCATGCTCACATTAATGCTACTGATATATTTTCTGTAAAAACTGTAAATATTGAAAATGACTTTCATAAACTTTTATATGATTTTCCTGATATTGTAACACAGCCTTGTGCAAACCAAGTTGTTAAGCATGATGTTATTCATCATATCGATACTTTCGGTCCTCCAGTTTTTGCTAAACCACGTCGGTTGGCTCCGGACCGGCTCAAAATTGCTAAAATGGAATTTCAACATATGTTAGATTTAGGTCATATGCGGCCATCTACTTCTAACTATGCTTCTCCATTGCACATGGTTCCAAAAAAGGGAAGTCAAGACTGGCGACCGGTTGGTGATTATCGTGCTTTAAATGCGCAGACAAAAAAAGATAAATATCCAATTCCTTCAATTCTTGACTTCCCCAGTGAACTTCACGGAACAACAATTTTTTCACACATAGATTTGGTTAAGGCTTACCACCAAATTCCGATTGCTTCCGAAGATGTGCATAAAACAGCAATTTGTACACCTTTCGGTCTCTTCGAAAGTACTCGGATGCAATTTGGTTTGTGCAACGCCAGCAGTACATTTCAAAGATTTATTGATCAAGTTACTCGTGGTTTAGAGGGTGTTTATGCTTTTATAGATGACATTTTAATCGCATCTGCAAATAAACAAGAGCATTTTAAACATCTTAAAGCTCTTTTTGAAAGACTAAATTATTATGGTCTTACTATTAAGCCGTCCAAATGTACTTTAGGTGTACCGCATATAGAATTTCTTGGTTTTAAGGTTTCTGCGGAAGGACTTTCACCGCTCACTGATAGAGTTGAGGCCATTGTAAAATTTCCTAGACCCGAAAATCTAACTCAATTACGTCGATTTCTTGGAATGTATAATTTTTATCGTAGATTTTTAAGAAAAGCTGCACATATTTTAGCACCACTAGTACAACTTTTGGAGGGTCATAAAAATAGTAAAAATCCCCTCGTTCTTCCACAAAATCTAAGATACCTCTTCATTGGACTGATGAAGCAGAATCAGCTTTTCTCGCTGCTAAACAGGCGCTTACGGATGCCACATTATTAAAGCATCCAATTCCTGGTGCCCGTTTAAGTCTCTGGTGTGATGCTTCAGATTTTGCAGTTGGTAGTACTCTCATGCAAAATAATAATAATGTATGGGAACCCTTTGCATTTCTATCCGTCAAACTTTCTAAAAGTCAGCGTAATTGGTCGACCTACGACAGGGAACTTTTAGCTGTGTATACATCTATTAAACGTTTCAGGCATATGCTTGAAGCTAGAGATTTCTCAATATTTACTGACCAGAAACCTCTTATTTATGCTTTCAAGCAGAAACCTGACAAATGTTCACCCCGTCAGTTGCGCCAACTGGATTTCATAAGCCAATTTTCTACAGACATACGGCATATCAAAGGATCTGATAACATTGTGGCGGATGCCTTATCAAGGGTAGAGATCGACGAAATTGCACTCACCCATCTTGACTTTAATAAATTATCACAAGAACAACTTCAGGATCCAGAACTTCAAAATTTCCTTTCCCAATCTTCAACAACTCTTAAATTGCAAAAACATTATTTTCCCCTAGAGAATGTTACTCTCTATTGTGACCTTAGTACAGGTACACCCCGTCCTTTCATTCCGGAATCTTACCGTACACTGGTTTTCAACCACATTCACAATCTTTCTCATCCAGGTTATTCGGCAACATCTAAAATTATATCAAAAAGGTTCGTTTGGCCTCATATGTACAAATTCATTAAAAACGCCGTGAAATCTTGTCAAAACTGTCAACGTGCTAAAATCCATAGGCACACTAAATCCCCAGTAGGCACTTTTTCATCACCTGATGCCAGATTCTCACATATACACATCGACTTCATTGGCCCTCTTCCAGTATCGGATGGTTATCAGTACTGTATGACCATAATCGATCGATTTACTCGATGGCCAGAAGTCATACCAACTAAAGATATGACAGCTGTGACTACCTGTAAAGCCCTCATTAACAATTGGATATCTCGGTTCGGATGTCCAGCTACGATTACAACTGATCAAGGGCGAAATTTCGAGTCCCAATTATTCAGAGAACTTACTTGCATCCTTGGAACAAATAAGATACATACCACAAGTTACCATCCATCTTCGAACGGAATCATTGAACGTTTCCACCGCCATTTAAAAGGCGCCCTTATGGCCCACAATACACCCCAATGGTCAGAAATTTTACCAGTAGTGTTGCTTGGCATACGTTCTGCCATTAAGAGTGACATTAATGCTTCACCTGCTGAACTTGTATATGGTACTACTCTGAGACTGCCATCGGACATTCTAAACTGTAGTAACACTCCAACCTCACCAACAGAGGATTATGTTGCACAACTTAGACGCATGATGAATGATTTAACTCCTGTTTCACCTGTCCGTCATGGCAAACCACCTATTTTTGTGCACCAATCATTGCACAACTGTACTCATATTTACTTGCGCACAGACAGCATAAAACCAGCATTAACACCTCCATACACCGGACCTCATTTGGTAATAGAACGTTCAGACAAAACATTTGTCATAGAGCTAAATGGCAAACGTAGTACTGTATCAATTGATAGAGTTAAACCTGCTTTTCAAATTTCAGAGGAACCACAACAAATTCCTGCACCTTTAAAAGTCACCGCAAAGGAATTGCCACAATTGAATGAAAAATCAACTATTACCAGATCAGGCCGGCGCGTGCGTTTCCCTAAGATTCTTGTAAAAGAATATATCATTTAATTTCATGTTCATTGATTGTTTATAGTATGTTGTATTTGCATTGTGTATTTCATTTTCTGTACTGTACTTTGCATATTATGTTTAAGCATTGTGTTTCATCATCAATTTTTGTTCAGCAGTGTATCGCATTGTGTAATATTTGTGCAACACATTGTTACTCTGCCCCATTATTTTTTTAAGGTTGTATCGTTCCTCCGTCACTGGGGGGATACTCTGTAGTGAACCGTTCTCACCCTTAGGTGGCACTGCCATCAGCTTTCGGTTTCGTCATCAGTGACGTAGCCATTACGCAAACAGTTCCGAGTCTGTCAGCGAGCTATGCACATGCATCTGTGCCGCTCTATTGTTTTGATTTTCTGTTATGTGATAATAAAGTTTATTTTGGTAATTGATGACTCCAGTGCTCTCTCATAACTGATAAATTCAGTATCTGCAACTCCAACACCATATACTTTTCGCCAAAGTAGCGATTGCGCACCGTAGCTGAAATCCCGTTCGGCGAGATTCGCAAAACAGCTGATTTACTCTGGCGCGGCTTTGAATTGGGGATTGAATGGGCTTGCTCTCTCTACCCTATACCTCCTCTAAGCGGCTAACAGGTAGGGGTCTGGATGAGAAAAGTAGTTCTTACTGTTGATTACCGTCTTTGTATTTGATGCTTTCATTACAAAAAAATGCAATCTTTTTGCATCTGCTGTTAGAATTGGAAATTTTTCCACTATTGATGTTTATGAAGCTTTGTGAAAAGGCAAATGGAATAAATT
The DNA here is from genome assembly GCA_038502835.1 of Octonoba sinensis. Classification (NCBI taxonomy): domain Eukaryota; kingdom Metazoa; phylum Arthropoda; class Arachnida; order Araneae; family Uloboridae; genus Octonoba; species Octonoba sinensis. The sequence continues at coordinate 60,937 of CM076600.1, forward strand.
TATTTTTATTTTTTGTAAAATTTTGATTTGAAATTTTTGAAATGAAATTCTGTGCTTGTTAGGAGTGTGAGCTCTCACACGTAAAAAAGTTAAATACTGAATTCAGGTTTATTTTTATTTTTGTGTCATTTATTTCGGCTTTTGTGATGCATATATATGTTACCAAATCATACTTTTTGCAAAATTATTTATTAAATAATAACAAATTTTTTTATCACTTTATGATTAAATTTTTGAATTTTCACAAAAATGTTTTAAAAACACAAAAGAAACAGACCTTGTTTAAAAAAAAAAGCTGGATCGACACCTGCACATCTTTATTAATAAGAACGTTAAATCTTAGAATCAGTTATCTTTGTATAGATTAGGAGATTTGCGTATTACAGCCCATTAAATTCTTTTCCATATTTAATAGCATACACAATTTTCGTTAATTTCAAAATACTGAGTTTTTAACAGCATAAGTTTTCTTTTTTTTTTTTTTCAAAATTATCTAAATCAGATTTGAGAATTTTGTCCCTGCTATTGTGAAAGATAAAGGGATTCTAGGACTGTATTAAGGGCTAAGAAATACATAACACCTGTTCATAAAAGTAATGAAAATGTCAAGCCCCCCATTTTACTCTTAAAAAGTTCAGGCATCTTTTCATGAACTTACTTAAAATCACTCTTAAATATATTTTGAACTGTATTATGCTCCTTTAATTGTATTTGAAATTTAAATTAGTTAAGTATATTAACAACAATTGCATTGAAAAGTAAAATTTTAATTTTTTATTGCCCTCCTGAATTCTTGATCTGAAACCTCCTGCATTTCAATTTCTAGCATGTTGGCACGTCTGGAAGTGCCCCCACTAGTCAGAGCTATATAATTGCTTAACGTATCACCAGTGACCCATTGTTACCTGCAAAATTAACATTTTTTTATTCAGTGGCTCAGGAGTTTGAAAGGTTTTTAAGAGTATATCAAGATGACATTTCTTCATGAAGATTTTTCCAGTCTTGTATTAAGAATTTTAAGGTGATACATTGTCAAAGAAGTACTGATGGAAAGGAATATTTTGAATGTGGACTTTCAAGATGCGAAAACTCCTCTTCCTTTTAAAAAACTCGATGTTGTAATTTCGGCATTATGCCACATAAAGAAAGCTAAAGCTTCTGTCGGGCAGGTGAGCATTTTTTTTTTTTTTTTAAAGATTGTCAAAAGTTTTTGATAGTGTGTGTTAAGAAGCTGCAAGAGATATCCCCATTGAAATATGCTCTAAGAAAAGCAGTTTCATGTTTTAATCCTACTATTTCTATTAATCAAGCATTTTTTGATAAGAGACTCACAAAATTGTTACTAATTTTATGCGAAAAAAAATTGGCTGAATTCAATTGTAGCAGATAGAGCAAAAAACCAACTCAAAGAAATCTGTTCAAAACCTTTTAATGTGGCAAAACTTAAAATGTATAGCAAAGCAGAAATCAAGCAGAAATCATGTCAAAATGCATCGAGATGCGATGCATTTTGACATGATATCAGGGTTCACACTGGGGAAAAATACAAGGTGGGATTTCCCACCTTTACCGAAATTTTAAGTGGGATTTCAAAAATTTAAGTGGGAAATTTTTGTTCGTTAAAAATATTACTACACTGTCCAAACATTATCTAATACAATCTGTGTAATTAACACTTTACCGACCGGTAGCGGTTCGAACATACTATGCCCTTTCACCGCCCACTTAGCCTAACCAAATCTAACAGAAAGATCAAAAGTCGATTAATCGACGGCCGGTCGGTATGCGCTGAGAACAAAACGTCGATTAATCGACGAACGTCGGTAAGCGCTGGGGAGCAAACGTCGAATAATCGACGGCCGGTCGGTATGCGCTAAGAACAAAGCGTCGATTAATCGACGAAAGACGGTAAGCGCTGGGGAGCAAACGTCGAATAATCGACGGCCGGTCGGTATGCGCTGAGAACAAAACGTCGATTAATCGACGGCCGGTCGGTAAAGTGTTAAAGATGACTATCCAATCTATAGCAAGAAGCTCAGCAAGGAAAGAATAAACATTAACAAGGTTCACACAAAACGGATCGTTCACAAAATTAAGCTTTTCAGTGACCAAGGAAGATTTTCCTTTCCCACTCCTTTTTTTTTTTTTGACTTTGTCCTCTGTGAATAGAATGAATGAAGATAAGTTTGCATTTCCATAGGCCTTGAATTGTTCAATAGTCTTAGAGAATGAAGAAGTTGTCAATCTTTACCCCATGTTATTATATATGATAAATAGGGTTCCTAGATTCTTCTTTTCATTAATTGGGATAAGATGGCAGTTGAAAGCTAACATACTTCATTTAGTTTGTTTTGAATTGTCAGTTTAGAATAGTAGTTTCGTTTCGCGATGTTTTGAACGCGTGCCCGCTAGTTGCGGGAACAGCGCGCAAACGAACTTTTTTTTTGAGCGGCATTTCAAAAATTATTGCGGGAACCACGTGAACCCTGGTTGAGCCTCACTGTCATTAAATTATTACTTTCTTAATTTTTATTATTTCAGCTTAAGGGGACCAAGAAGTTCTCAACTTACAACAGGCCCATCATTTCAATGAGCTGGGAAGGGAGAACTTCAGAAATTCAATATACTTATACCTGTGTAGATATTTTGTTGTTTTTTTACTTACAATATGCCTCGAAATAAGACCTTACTTCCCCCCACCTCCTCCCTCCCTGGGAAACTTTTAAATGTTGTGCTGCTAGACTTAGTGCAGCGATTCTCAACCACTGTGTCGCGACACTTTTGTGTGCCGTCAAGTTTTAGAAATTTATATAGTAAAAATTATGTTTTTTTAATTGTGAGTAAATGTAAAGGAAAGTATGCTGTAAAAGGAAACTGTTGTTTTTACAGTCAAATACCGTATTTTTATCTTCACTAACTGTAACCTTTCAATAAAGTAAAATATTTGGCTGCGTGAAGAAATTTCAAGTGTTCCCAGTATCACCACCTCCACCCCTGGATCAAATATTGCATAAAATGAAAAGAAGTACGAAGAAAAGTGTTATTTTCTTTTTTTACTCTCATGTTCGTTTTACCTGTAATGAAAAAAGATTGAGACTTTTAAATGTAAAACACTATTAGGGTTCCCACTGTTCCAACAGATTAAAAAATAGGGCCTTTATAGGGCTTTTTCAGGCCAATTTGCAACTATATAAGGGCCCCTTTAAGTACTAATACCCATAGTAATACATTAAAAAAAATAAAGATTAGGTATATACTAAGATTAAAGTTATGAACATAAAATTCATACTCTATTTTTCATATTTAATGACCACAGAAAAGATTGACAGGTTGCTGGTCACACTTTTAATTAAATTATTTTGATTAAATTTGCTATTATTCTTGATTATATATACACATATTTTATATATATAGATAATATAATTATAAGCATTAGAAAAATATTTTTATTTAAAATCTTTTCTTCGAATTTCACTTATTATGAGAAAAAAAAACAGAGCTTTTGTGAGCATTTTTTACTAAATATACAATTAATCGATAAACACAACACTTCTAAATAATCCATGGGTAACATACCGTTGCAAAAGAAAAAGGCGAATATAGCCGAGAAGATTTCGGAAAAAATAAAATCATTGGTTAAGATTAGTTTAATTGGGAATCAAATTTGTCGACTTTTCCCCCCATCAATTTTAGCAATTGCTGCGATTGAATCTTAATACACATATAAGATTCAAGCATAGCGCAATATGGTGTATTTTAATTCACATGATTCAAGCAAATTCTGAAAAATAGGGCCTTTGATTATTTTTTCGGGCTTTTCTCTACTAAATATGGCCTTTAGAGGGGCCCCTATAAACCAATCTCAAAAATAGGGCCTTTTTATGGCCCATGGGAACCTTGACAATACCAGAGTAGCATTGTCATTTTTATGACCAAATATAAACGAAATTACCATCAAAAAATATCTTGCTCATAAAAAGTATTATTATTATTACCTTGTCATTCATTCCTTCATAAACGCGCTGTTGTTTTTGTAGTATGTATTATGCTATTTAATTTTGCATTCAAAATAAAAAATCAAACTATTTTTACAGTGTATTATAATAGGTTAGTAAACTACTTTTAAACTTATTTTTTTCTTTGTGGGCCGTCAAATTTTGAAATCATTAAAAGTGCCGCAACAGAAACAAAAGGTTGAGAATCACTAACTTAGTAAATTAAATGCAAGACTTTTACTATGTGCTGTGCATTTTTAAATATAATCAGTACAGCTTATATTTCTAACAAAAGCATTTTTACCATCATTCTATAAAAGTACTCAAGAATACTTTCAGTCAAGCAGACAGATGAGAGTTCAGGCACCTTTTAAAAACAAAACTATTGCAAAAACATGCTTCATATTTTCGTGTTTCCACAAAAAATATCAAGGACAAAATGTAATGAACAAAAATATTTTTTTTCTCAATGATTCCTAAATTTGAAAATAACTTGACAGAGGAAAAGAAGAAAAATGCAAAGATATACCATCTTTCAAAATTTCGAAGCTCTATCATTTTTCTACCAATGAAGTTTGACTTTGTGAATACTTTTAAATTTGGCAAATACTTTCTATTGCAACAATTTTCTAGAAATTTTAATATTCAGCACAGAAGAAATGGCCAAATATTCAACATTCATCACATTTCTACTAAAATGGGATGATCGCATCTAATGTTAAAAAAAATGAATTAATGGATTTTTCCAAATATTTTTAATTTAAATCTCGATTATTAGAAAGTGAAATTTGTAAAAATATGGCATTTAACTGTAGAATAGTGTACCTAAATTTAAACAAACTTTATATGTAATTTTAAAAGGCGTTTTAATTTTTAATACATACATTTAGAAAAAATGACGGCACATAGAAGTGCCGTAGCACTGTGGTTGAGAATCCCTGAAGAAGGAATGTAGTGAACTCTACTTTTACAGAGTCAAAAAAAAATCTTGATCCAATGAAAATGAGTCTTTTGTGCAATAACCATTCGCATAAACTTGTAGGTTCAGGGCCCTATTGCGAGCTCTTCGGAAGGGAGTGAGATCGGGGGAAAAAGGCGGTTTTTAGACTCGAGCACCGTTGGCGTATTGCGAGCTCTTCGGAATTGAGAAAAAATAACTCTTTTTCGGGTTTTTACCTCACCACCTCTTGAGGCCGTGAGATGGTGAGAACTTTCGTCCGTGCATGCAAGATGGCCGCCATGTTTCGGCAGTTTGTGTATTTGGTGACCGCGATTAATATAAATGTATGACATCAAAATAAACGGAATTTCGTGTTAAGGAGTTAGAAAATCATAAAAAATACTGAACTCTCCAAAGATTGAGTTATAGGCCAGTAACTTCATCACTTAATACCCGATTTGTCAATCGAAGAAGGGTGATCTACACTTTCACATTTTCTGTTAAAGCTTACTTTCCGCAAAGTACAAGGGGAAAAATAGTTTAAAAGAAATAAAAGGATTAAAGATAGCTTAATATCTTTGTGGGAAAATTATCCAACAAAAAAAATGGTTTAATTGAAAATTTCTGTACATAAAGGAGCTTGTTTGTGTCTTCGTATGTTTGTTTATATGTTCGCTATACAAAGCCGAACTAATTGATAAATTGGAGCCACATTTGGCACACAGTTCAATCACCCCCAAAGAAAGCCAATGTACATAGTTCCGTTCGAAAATTCGAACTAGTTTTGCTTCTAATAAAATTTTGAATAAAAAGGGGGTTTATTTTTAACAAATTAATGTTAGTTGTGCTCTGGCTGGTGTAGTGGATAGCGCGTTACCTTCAAATGCTAGTGGTCGTTGGTTCGAATCCCGTTTTGATTATTTTCGCTTTTTTTTTTTTTTTGATAAAATTGTTGATAAGAGGTTTTATATATTTTTTAGTATTTTTTAATTTATTAAAATAAATATTTTGTATTTGCATTTTAATTTTTATTATTTAAATTGAAGAATGTTCCTAGTTAATCCCAACTTCAGAAAAAATTATTTAACACAATTTCATTGATTTTTTTAAAAATTTAAATTGGCTTAAATTAGTACACAAAAGAAATTGTTGCAAAAGGATTTTTCTTTTGATATAAATTTAAAATTGAGATGTAAAAATCCAAGAGTAGTCAGTCAGGGTAACTTTGAACCACTTCACGTTTTTTAGAATATTCAACTTTAAATGAAACTGTGAACATGCTCAGTGCTACTCTACAGATAAGTTATAAAATCACTTTTCTTCTCTTTATTTTAATAAAAAAATTAGCAACACTGTACACAGCTAACTATATAATTCAATAGTTCTAAAGCTAAAGCTTCGAAGCCATTTTGGAATGCTGATTTAAAGTTGCTGAAAACTTACACTAATTTACCAAGCACTTTATCTTCTAAATACTATAGGGAATTTTTTAGTATTTGTGTGATTATTTATTCATTAATATTTAGTAAAATGTCAAACAATTAAGACATTGCAATTTCATTCCATTTTCAGGGTAACTTTGAGCCGGCTCAAAGTTAACCTTTGATTTGTTGTTTACCGATTATAGATATATTCTATGTACAAACTAATTTTATTCCTATTTTTTAAGCATATAACTAAGGTTTGCATATAATACCATTAGAATATATATCATATATATTTTATCTAGTTTGTTTATAAAAACATGTAATTAAATTGTAAAGAAGCATATACATAACCAGACATTTTATTTAATTAAAGAAATAGGATTTATGATACTCAGGTGTACACTGAGAACATTTGAAAAGTTGCTGTTACTGTGGATATGGATAGACTTGAGTGATAATCAGAATAAATGTAAGAATATAATATAGCTCTTTTCAAGATTTAGTTACCAAAGTACAGTCGAACCTCGTTGTCACGACACTCTGCGGACTCTCCATAAAGTGTCGTGTCGTCTCGACCGGAATTGCCTCAAAACACATAGTTTAAAGCGCACATAATGTGATAACGCATTTCACGGCTATATTATACGTGCCATTATTTACATCTCCATTTGCCTTCTTAAATTAGATTCAATTACCGTCATTTCGCGTTATTTAGTAAGCCAAGGCAAAAGCATCAAGAAAATATAACTTGCTTTTCCTTTCGCACTAAAATATTCTACAATACATGTTTGCTTACTTCTTGATTTACAATTTAAATTTTTTCTGTGTATTTTGTACAAAAAGGCATAATCTTCCTGTTTAGCTTCTTCAATCGAAGAAAGGTATTTTGCTACGACATTAATGCTATGCAACGCATCTGATTTACTTGAAAGTTTCTCCCCCAACTGTAAAACCCCTTTACTTTTGACCACAATCTGACTGGACAATGAAAGTAAATTCCTTCTTTTCGAACAAAGAGTTTAGTATGATAGCACTCATTTTTAGCCTACTTTCCCGTAAAAGTAAAAAAAAAATAATAATAAAGCATGAAAGAAGGCTTAATGTATCGTGAAAATATCGTTAAAAATCAAGAAAAGTCAAAAATAAGTGAAGTAATTAAATAAAGATTGAAAAATAAAAAATTTGAAAGTAGGGTATTGAGATGGGGAAAAAGTCTGTCTGTCTGTCTGCCTGCCTGCCTGTCGGTCTGTCCCCCCCCCTAATAACTTTTGAACGAATTGTCCGATTGGAAAAATCCTTTTTGCATTCGAAAGATCTCGGCGAGGACATCTCATTTCTATATTTTACTTTTTGATTTGAACAATTTTTTGTTCAATTTTGAACAGTTCAAAAAATTTTAACATTAGCGCCTATGGACAAAATTGAAGCAAATTCTGTAAACTCTGGGCACAAGAGCCAAGTTCCTATTGAAAGCTTATTGAAAGGAGTTCTCGGCGTGAAATATTGATTTGAACAGTTTTTGTTCATTTTTGAACAGTTCAAAAAATTAACACAGAGCTTACGGGGAAATTTCAACCCTATATAAATCCTGATCTAACGGACCGATTTGCTTGGAACAAACTTTATCGGAAAGCTCTTATAACGTAGAACATGTAGAAATAGAAAGTTTATCCAGAACTTACGAGCCTATTTTGCTATGAAATTTTTTGATCGGGATTTTCAAGGATATTTCTCAGTGACTCAATGAGTGAAATAATGAATGAATGAATAAATGAAAGAGTGAAAGAATAAATCAATGAATAAATGAATGAGGAAAGGAATGAATGAATAAATTATTGAATAAATGAAAATATAAATAAATGAGTGAATAAATACATGAATGCGTAAATGAATGAATAAACACTTGAATGAGGTAACGAATGAATGCATGGCTGAATAAATGAAAGAATGAATGAGTGAGTGAATGAATATGTATTATCTGTTGAAAAAGGTATATTTTCAATAATTAGAACTAAAGATAAATAAGAAAGAGATAGCTAGATTATAAATTTGAATTTGGTGTATACGGGAAAGTAGGCTCGTATAGTTCTAGACGGAACTTCTTGTTAGAAGCTCATTTACAATGACCATTCAACGTCAACATCAGTTGAATAGCCATAGTGATTCTCCCCCTGCTCTGTCTTCCTAAACTAGTTCAGACTGAAAATTAAAATCCGAGAGTTTCAGAAACAAAAGCAGAGTTTCAAAATGGGCTCTTTCCTTCTCATGGTCCCTTTTAAATCCTTTTCTGAAGTATTTCTGAATAGAGATTTAACGCTGCGAGCAATGCGAATGAAACTTGTCGCTCATTTTTTGTGCCTGTCGCCTTATCGATGTTGACTGTTGTTAAGACTCTTTCTGTACTACAAATCCCTAATTCGGGGATGTTCAAGTAGACCTGCAACGCAACCTTTTTCTTTTCCCCAGGGCCTGTGGTCGTGTTTCCACCTGTCGCTTTCAAACCTACTGTGCACGAGGTTGATAACACTCGACACTAATCCATTTTCAGAAATTGCAGGAGAAACTTTTCTTGAAATCTTCATTATTTTACTGAAAGGTTCAAGTTAAAAAAAATAAAATCGAGCCCGTTTTAACAATTTGAAGCGTCGTCATAAACGGATTGGCACAATAAATTAGTGGCGTGAATTGCGGAGGGTCCCTAACATTAAAATTATATGTTGCAAGTTAGGGACTTTGAAAAGTGACGCGAAAACGAGGTTCGACTGTAATTACTTTTTGCTTTCTTATAATTTTTGATTACAAATTAATACTATCATTAAATTGCTGATTAGTATGTATATGAATAAAAATTTTCAAGTGATAGTTTTTAAAAAATGTGAGGCTTGATTATGATTGGTATTAATTTTTTCAAGGTACCATTTGTTAGTTCTGATGAAAACCAATGATGATTTGTGGTAGATAACAAAATCGTCTCCAGAAGATATTACTCCAGCTAGTAATAGAAGGGTTTTCATGACCCCCAACTCTCTGTTAAATGCAAAAGTATTTAACTAAAAGTGTCGGATTTGTGATTATTTTCTAAAGGGTTGTTTTAATTAATGTACTTGTATAAAAATGAGGGCATTATTTACTGAAATGATTGAAAATTAATTTCTAGAACTTTTTCTTTCCCTAAATAACTAATAAATGGGGCTTTTTGTCCTAAATATTGATGTTCTCCTTCTTCTACCCTTTTTTCATCTAACATTCCATGCAATATCATAAATTATAGAAAACTTGTGATGTTGTGAAACAAAAATGGTGAGTTTTCAAGTATTTAAATATTTTATTTTTCTAGTTCACTGTGGGTGTGGTTTATTATTTCTTAGTTTTTAATAACTGCACAATACTTTAGTTCTTCTTTAATTTTATGCCAATAATAACACTAACATTATTGAAATATTAGTAGAACAGTTAAAAATAGAGAAAATGTGGTGCAAGTTACCCTGATTGACTGTATTTCACATAATTCTAATTATTTTGCATTATTGTTGTTATTATTGTTATTACTTTTATTTTACGGTTTAAACGTTGGCAAGAACGTTTTCTTGTGAAATAAAGTATTGTAAATTTAATGCTTTGTTTATAACTTAGAACTTTTGAAATGCATTGCATAGAAACTGTTCTTACTTTATTATCATTTTTCTTATACGTAGCTATGAAATTTATTGTTAGCAACACATTAAAAAATAATAATAGGAAGGAGAAGAAAGAAAGGAGAGAAAAAAAATTCTTGCAATCAAAAACCGCAAGAAAATTAATAAAATTAAGTAAATAAATAATTTTGAAAAATGAACATAAAATAAAAATTAATAAATAGTAATAATAAAAGAACGCCTCTTAAAAACAGCTTTGAGTATAGTTTCAAGGCGTCAATCTGCAATCCCCGATTGGTGCAGGTCATTCCATGCCTGTCAAACTACGTCATATCTTCTTCCCGAAAGACCACTCCCATCTCACTTTCCGATCCTATCTCACTTTGCTTGCCGACAAGCTCGCAAATACGCCAACCGACTTCTTTCGGGAGGAGAACGGTGAGATTTCAAGTTTCCCGAATCCGAAGTCGAAGAGCTCGCAATAGGGCCCCTCAGGTGGGGGAAAATGGGTCACTTTTAGCTATTTTCACATTCAAAGCTTCATAGCAACAAAACCGGAAACATTTCCCATTTCTTTTCAATTGCATCTTAACATTGAACTCCTTTAGATCCATTTTATGTCATTTTAATATTTATTTTTTAATTATGAAACAGTTTAACTGAGCTTATAAAGTTGTGATCTATCTTACCCCATCGTGGGTAAAATGGGTCATAGTGGAAAATAGTGGAAAGTCAGTCAGAGTGGAAAATATTGCTGAAAACAGTTATTTATTACTTTGAAATTGAAAAAAAAAATGAAAGTAACATATTTAGCAAGATTTTGAATGATAATTACATTGAAATGTAAAAATAGTATTGTTCTTGATTGCTACATATTGGTAGACATAACACTTCAACATCACTTCTTTCTACCACATCAACATGTTTTTTTTTAGGGAAAACATAAAAAAAAATTAATTTAATTTCAATAAAACAACATAACACTGTTTAAATTTTAGAACTTGCTGCAGTGAGGTACAACAGAGTAAATAAAAAAAAATAATAATAGAATAAAACGACTTAATCTTAACCATAACCCATTTTACCCCAAGAAAAACTGATGTAAAAAAGAAAATATTTAATATTTTTCTTAACTGATCAGCTGGAATTCTTCTCCAAACTTTCATAGTGAGGAAATACTTTGAATTTGAGCTGTTATTTGATTAAATATAGAGCTTTTCAGAAGTTGGTAAACCATGTGTTTAGCACACTGTCATCCAAAGTTTTCAAAAAAAAAAGTTTGTGTAACCATATTTAAGAAACTTTTTTAGATTGAAAAATGTTGCCAACACATAAGAAAATAACATTAAAAATATTGGTTTAAAAATTTCAATTTCAAGTTCTATTATTTTGAGTTTTTTTGTAAAGTGACCCATTTTACCAGGGCCCGATTTACATTTTGCATCACTATAGGTACAACCCATGTTTGGGGGCCCCCAAAGCACAAAAACTAATTTGTTTTTTTAATGTGAAAGAGTTAGACTAACATTTTGGAAACCTCAACCTGTAAGATGATTTTGTTTTTAAATTGCAAAATGTTTGAATAAAATCTGGGGGTCCCCAAAGTGCAAAATCGATTTTGTTTTTCAAATTTCGAAATGGTCAGACCAAAATTTGGGGGTCCCAAAGTGAAATTTCGTAGTGGTTTTAAAATAATTTAACAATACACATTTTCTGTGAAGCAACAGAACACTAACAGTTTGTTTTTGAAAGATGATATTTTGAAAAATGTTTCTAAATAATTTTAAATTACAAAAATAATAATAATAACCAAAATTAGGGGGGCCCTTCAAAGTGGGAGCCCTAGGCCCGGGCCTCACGGTCAATATGGCCCTGCATTATGCTCCATCCTCCCCTATTTGTCGTTCTCGTGTCTGGGAGTCACACGATGGACACCAACCGAAACATAATACATTTTTATTCGAAATGGATCAAATAAATTTGACTTGACTGTACAGGTGACATAGTCCATGTCAATAAAATATTAACAATACACTAATTACAAATAAGGGGAAATGATAAACAATCTAGACGTGCGTGCGAGAGGGGAAACGGAGAAACGAAAGATCAACTCCCCGTCGGTGTCCTTCCGCATCAGGGCTGGTCGAAGGTGGCCGTGAGATGCGACAGGGTGGGGTAGAAGGCCAGCATGATCGCCACTGCCAGGATGATCAGGGGGATGACCGAGCACACGGACACCTGTCGCACAAAAACATCAGTCATGATTTTATCTTCTTTTCGAATCGGAAAATTAATAATGAATGACTATCTATTAATGCTACATCAATATTTATCGATATATTTATGTATACCAATAAATATTGATATATATAAATATATCATTAAACTCTGATCATCCTGCCACTGCCAGGACTATCAGAGGGATGACCGAGCACACGGACACCTGTCGCACAAAAACCATTGCTGTAGGGATGTTGTTCATGATTTTTGAATAACTATTTATTAATGCTACATCAATATTTATTGATATATTTATATATATCAATAAATATTGATATATATAAATATATCATTAAACTCTGATCATCCTGCCACTGCCAGGATGATCAGAGGGATGACCGAGCACACGGACACCTGTCGCACAAAAACGTTGCTGTAGGGATGTTGTTCATGATTTTTGAATAACTATTTATTAATGCTACATCAATATTTATTGATATATTTATATATATCAATAAATATTGATATATATAAATATATCATTAAACTCTGATCATCCTGCCACTGCCAGGATGATCAGAGGGATGACCGAGCACACGGACACCTGTCGCACAAAAACGTTGCTGTAGGGATGTTGTTCATGATTTTTGAATCAGCAAATTAATAATGAATAACTATTTATTAATGCTACATCAATATTTATTGATATATTTAAACAACATTTCGAGGAAAACATCCAGTAGATTGCGATACACTGCATGTATTTTTCTTTTATTTTTTTCCGGGGGGGGGGGGGGGGGGAATGAAGAGTTTTAACATTCACTTAAATTACAACCACCTCACAAGTTACTTACATATTGCGTTTCCCAGCATAACTAACAAAATATTCAGTCCTCTAAAGTTATAAATGATTTTATAATGTCTAAAACTGTAAGTTTCCTGTGTGAATCCATTTGTCAAAGAAATTAAATAGGATAAATACATTGTTGAAGTGATTTTCTTCCGTAGAATTCCCTATTTATAGAGGATTACATCAAAATTTATGAAAACCGAGGAGCTTTTAAATACATACAAACTGGGAGACCAGCAGAATCAGGGACAATCCAGGAGTCTCCTGGTAAAAACCAGTAGAGTTGGCAGGTATATTTGTAAATATAAAATTTTGAATCCTTCACGGTCTGAAATATTTGCTTTTAGTTAGATTAAAAATGACAATATTATGGGATTTTAAAAATAACTAAGTAAATGAAGAAAATTCTGGAGGAAAAAAGAAAACAATTCTGGTACAAATGCTGCATTAAATCAAGTTCAAAAGATTAGTCACAATGTTACCTTTTGTTAACTCATTAACCAAACGATCGAGACACAAATACAATTAAAAAAACGGATGCATCAATATGCAATTTGTTTCTACAAGAAATCTGCAGCAGCCGTATTTTTTACGTCCTCTGCTCCGACTTCTAAGTGCTCCAGCATTGCTCTGCTCCAACTTGTTTTAATTGGGATCAGATTGTCACTTTTTAAGGGAATTCATTAATAGGTACGTATGTGATAAAAAAATTAGAAGTTTCTTCTAAATCATTACTTTATCAATGAATGTATAATTTTCAAAAAACCTCGTTTCTTTTCCAGCTAAGAGGGCAGAGTACCCCTCAAAATTGTTCAATATGTTGATTTTTTTAATTATGTATTTCGGTAGGTACAGCTTTTTTTTTTAAGCTTCATGCAACATTTCACACTGAAGAGAGAAATATTTTAAAAGAGTGTCCGATTTTTGTAAATGAATTTAGGCTTTTGGACCAGTGATGTGTAGGGTCAAAAGAGTTTTTTTCAGCTAAAGATACAGCTTTGAAACCCTGTATGTGCATTCCACCGAGTATGTTTGACAAAAATACGTTTGTAGTTTATTTTACTCAATTGTTAAATTTGAATTTTTTATCTTTTTTCCAGAGATTAAAATGAAAAAACACATTGAAATTCAACTGAGTTTCAGATAGTCCATTCTCATACCTGCCAACATTCTGAAGAAAACATCCAGTAGATTGTGCTACACCACAATTTTGCATGCATTTTTCGTTCTTTTTAGGGGAAAATGGGGTTCACTTAAATTACAACCACCCACAAGTTCCTTATGCGATATTTTTCCTAGGATAATTAACAAAATAATCACTCCTCTAAAGTTATAATTGAGTTTATAATGTCTAAAACTAAGTTTGTGTAAATCCATTTGTCAAAGAAATTAAATAGGACACAATTGCTTTTGAAATTAAATATAAAGTGATTCTTTTTTCTATAAAATTCCCTATTTTTAGGGGTTTTCACCAATATTTATAAAACCAGGAGGTTTAAAAAACAAACTGGGAGACCTGGAGAATATGGGAAAATCCAGGAGTCTCCTGGAAAAACCAGTAGAGCTGGCAAGTATGCATTCTATGGCAACTTTTATTCTAGAATGTTTGGGAAGTACTACAAAAAATTTTTTTGCAAAAAGATATAATTGAGGAAATTATAAGAAATTAAAAAAAAAAAAAAAAATATTTTTTTTATTTTAAATGAACGGTTAATTATAATGAGGTTCTACTTTAAAATTTCATTTCTGATTATGATTGAAATTAAATGCATGAATAATTTTTATCCAATTGTTAAACAAAAAAATTGGAAAAAGGTACTGTGGCCCCTTAATGAATAAAAAATAGGAGTCGTGGAACACAACAAATTTTGCGCTGAAGTAGGTCTGAGGTACCAGCACCTTCCCCTAATATTCAAAAAATGATGGTTTAAATAAAACCAGATGTAAAATATAGGTCAAGGGAAAAATTGTGATTTTGGTCTTTAACAATAGTTAAAGTAAAAAATGGCAAATGCCCTCTCTCACCGTCTTGGACTGTACGGACAGAAGTTCTAGTTGTTCCTTCAAGGAATTCAGTTCACCCTGGAGATAGGATTTCTCTTTGTTGCACTCCTCGTACCGTTCTTTCACTACAATGATTTCTTCCTGAGCATCCAGCAACTACGAGATGGACAAATGGTATTAATTGGTCAGGAAATAATAATAATAAAGATAATTTTGATTAACCAAACAGCAAGAAGAATTAAATCCAAACATGCGAAGAAAAAACGGGCAAGAAGTACGTGTTCAATATTCAATGTACAGAAAAATTAAAAATTATAAAGACTTGACTCTTTTATTCCTTTTTAAATGGCTAAAGCAATAGCATTATGATTTGTTACACAAGACATTCCACAGTGTCGAAGAATTTTACAACTAGGTAGATGAAATCAAATAAAAACTCGTACATTAGAACACCGGTTATCCGAAAAGCACGGGGGTGTAACGTTATTGCCAAGCAGACTAACTGGTTCTGAACTTAAATGTAACACAGTTGTTGCAATAAATTCCATACAAAATATTTATATTTTACTTTTATGTCATTTAGTATTATACATTTTATCATGTACTCACAATATTTTTGATAGTTTTGTAAAAAAAAGAGGGTCCATTAGCCCTTTATGAAAAAAGAATTTTTTTTTAAACGGAGCGTTTGCCGTTATGGGGGAAAAACTGCCCTTTGCCTTTTCGGTTAAGCCGATTTTCAGATAAACGGGATTCGGACAACCGGGGCTCTACTGTGTAATCATATATATATTTTTAAGTAATTTTATTCAAAATAAGCTCCTCCGGCTTCAATACATTTGTCACAGCGGTTTAACGAGGATTCGAAAGCCCGGCTCACATTGTGGGGTTTGCCTCTACAGCTCGCTTCGAGGCCGTCTGCATAATGTATGTCATCTAAGTAAAAAAAAATAAACAAATGAAAGGTTTTCGCAGAAGAACAGCCGATAGTTGGGGAGTGTCACGAATGCTCGATAACACGGACAGTGCCACTGTGAGCTTAGTACCAGCTGTAGTCTTAAGCATTCTTTGACAAACAGCTTCCACGCGAGCTTTGGAGGTGGTGAGATGGAACAGGCCTTCAAATCATTGCTTAACTGCAGTAATAAATGGATGTAAGCTGAAAAAGCTTTAATTTGACTAAAAATACTTAAAAATATACAATGACTAGATTTTACTTTATTTTATAATCCCAGTCTTCAAGGTTCTTCGATACACTGTGTATATAAAGATCTTTGCTAATTAAATAAACCCAATAAATGCATACCTGCCAACACTCTGAGGAAAACATCCAGTAGATCGCGATACACAGCAATTTCGTATGTATATTATTTCATTGTTTAGGGGAAAATGGGGATTACAATGATTTACAACTTCCTTATCTATATGTTCCCAGCATAACTAACAAAATAATCACGCCTCTTAAGTTATAATTTAGTTTATAAAGTCCATCCTAGTTTATAAAGTGTAAATCCATTTATCAAAGAAAATAAATAGGAACATAACTTTTTTAAAATTAAATTTAAACTGATTTTTTCCATTAAATTCAATATTTTTAGGGATTTTCACCAAAATTTATAAAAACCAGGAGATTTTAAATACAATCCAGGAGAACAGGGGAAAATCCCGGAGACTCCTGGAAAAACCAGAAGAGTTGGCAGGTATGTATGGCAACAATCTTATTTTCTAACAGTTGAAAGAGAAAAACTTTTTTTCAAATTTAATTTGTCAAAATTGGACTCTGAGGTGTACAGCTACACCTAAATTTATCTTCCCAGGCCTCAACGTTCTCCGGAGACATGCGCCAGAAACAAACCCACAAACTCTTTCTTTCATTATACGTATCAAACAAGCCAAATTGCTCACCTTCCTGGCGGAGGAGGCCAATTCCAACTTAGAGATCACCGTGTGCTCATTCCAATAGTCCCCGTCTCTCTGCTCGAGAGCAGACTTTGCCGCTTCCAGCCGCTCGCACAGATCCTTCAGACTCCTGTTGAGAGCCTCCAGTTTGGAATTCTCCACAGAGCACCTGGCCAAACAGAACACTTCGTATGAGTGTGCATTCAACCCTCACCAGGGATAGTTTTTCATCATTTAATGCCGTGGCATACTTGCCAACTTTTGAAAATGGTCATCAGTAACACTTTTATGCAGACTCAATTATTTCATCGAAGCAGTGTTAACAATCAAGACTATATGAAAATATCAACATATGCTACAAGAACTAAACTATTTTTGTTTATCCTTTAACATCCCTATTGGTTTCAATAAGATCACTTCGAAAACTATTTGCTTTTGGTGTAAATAGATGGGCCTAATGAATAACGTGAACTGAGTCTTGCTTTTTGTTTCTTGTAGTGAAGCAACCTTTTTCTGCAGTACAAGAACAAAAACTTCATTGAAAAGTAGATTTTCCCTCCCCCCTAAAATGACTGTTTATCAATAACCATTTAATAGTCAATAATGACTCTGATTTGGTAAGCAAAATTTATAGTCTCACTTTTAAGAGCACATAAATTGTTTTGTATCATACTCCAGGTGGAACTGGATTGAAAGCTTTCTATGACACAAGATGAAATATAAGATGGGATGAAAATTATATTTAACACTAAATGATTGATGTCCAAACGGTAGAATCTCGGTAAATTTAAGCAAAGAGATTTTCACAATAGCGGATGCAATCGGGTTTTAAAATCTGTAAAAAATTGCGACTCATGCATAAAAGTGTAAAAAGCAGATAAAATCCGTACATTTTACCCATGGTCTGTAAAAGTTGGCAAGTATAATATGTCCAAAAGTTGGGTTTGGGGAAATGTACAGGAAAAACTACTAGATGTTAGTTTTGTATCAACCTGCATTTATTCCCAATAAGTGTCAGTAATCTGGAGTATTAACATTTAATAAAATTGAAACAAAATGCTTTACACATTAACCATATAGCTGTACTGATACTGAAATGACAGTACCAGTAAAGATTATTTCTCATTTTCGAATTTTAAAAGTGAATCATTCTGCGAGAAAGTAGATAAAGCAAAAATATTATTTCATAAATAGTGCTTTATTTTAATTAGCATTAGTTTTAATTTGTCAGAATGTTTATTTAAAATCAATGTTTGTATCAAATTATCGAGTTACTCAAATAGTTGTCAGGGTTCACACTGGGGAAAAATACAAGGTGGGATTTTCCTCCTTGAACCAAAATTTTAAGTGGGATTTTTAAAGTTTAAGCCAAAAAAAAAAAACTTTTCTTGAGTGGGGTTTCAAAATATATTGCGGGAATCGCGCGGCCTAGAGCGAACCCTGGTTGTAGTATGACTCAATGGATTGCCTTGTAGATGATATATATTTAAAGATTTTAAAAACTTATCAATCCATCAAATATTAAGTATGTTATGAAATATACTTAATTTTGTTTTATGATTGTTTTTTAATAGTTTACCAAGGGGTCAAAATCACCCCTTCCTGCTAAAGATCAAGATTCGCAGTCACCAAGCGCCACGTGGCGACATTGTTTGAAAATGTGGAGATTCAAAAAATTGGAGCGTTCGCCACCTTCCCTTTTTAAAAAAAATTTTTAATTAAAACCTTCTCTTTCAAATACATCTATACAATTTACAACCCATGCCTCTTTCATGCACACAAGCACAATAAAAATGCATCAATTCGGCATTAAAGTAACCGAATTGCGGCCGAGTATTTTCGCCTTTGATAAGAAAAAAATGGCGAAAAATTCCCGCTCGCACTATTGTTTGTTTGTTATTTGTTTTTTTTTTTAAATTCCTTCTCTCTATTATATAAACTCTTAAACGTAGGGAACAATCTTAATCTTGACTCTTTTTCGCAGCCATAACACATTCATTTCAATCAGCCACTTTCGCTGAACTAAAATCAGAGTTGAGTGTCGTGCCATTTTGAAAATGGTGTGAAAGTGAAGGAAAAAACGTTGTGAAAAGAATGAAAATAGAATGTACTGAAGAAAATTAAGATTGGAAATGTACATTTTTTCATGCTCTTATTTGAAAATGACTCTTATTTGTGATCACCATTTTTTGTAAAAGGTTTGTTTCTGCAATTGATTGGATTTTTGTTATCTGTCGCTTTTATTATTAAAAAATAACATTAAAATTTTGCATTTAAACTTTTTGTGCTCTTTAACATTCAACATGAAAAACTATATCGCAAAAATTCATATTTCCTTAATTTACGATCGCGAACGACGCTAGTTTTTCCTCATTCATTTTTTCCCCTTTTTTCTTTTCCAGTTTAATAGTTACTCATTTATTTATATATTTTGTGTTGTAGACTTAATAGTTTTGACAAAATATTATATTTTCTTCACTGACACATAAGGAATTTTAGTGTACTTCAAATGACACCAAAACGAATCCATACTTGATGAGGTCGGCTTCCAATAGTCTGACCTTCTCTTTGTGCAAAGCGCACTCCTCTTCGAAATTATTCATTGCAGACAAACTTTTGAGCTGGCCTGTAGAGGAGGGAAAAAATCAATCAATGAAACCAGTGGAAAAAAAAATTCAGAGCTCCACACAAAATTATAATACATTTTGGAAGAGAAAAATAACATCTAAGTTTTAAACATTTCTCATAATTATTTTTTCCAGCAAAAAAAAAAAAAAATTTACAATGTTACTATTTGCAGATCTTGCTTCTTGAGAAACATTTATTTTTAGAGTAATCAACCGTGCAAGCTTACTTTGTTTATCGAGTGCTTCTATTCCAAAATTTTGTGAGGGACCCTGAGCTTCAGAAGAGGTTTCTACAAATCGAAAGAAAGATAAGTGTCATTTATCACGTACATAAAACTAAATTTCAAATTTTTAATAAAATGGGATATATTTAAAATTTTGATAGTTCATGAACCAAATAATCAACTAACAAATTATAAAGTAATTTTTTTTTTTTTTTTTTTTTTAGAATTTGCTATAAAATCAAGCATATTTTTTGTTTTTCTATTATTATTATTTCATTTACTTATTTCCATTTGCATGGCAAAAAATACATTATTATTCTATTAAGATGGTTTTAGTTGCATAAAGTTTGAGAACTTTATGGTAAAATAGGTGCTTTAGAACATCTATTGGTTCTTATGATCAAAAGTAATAATAAAAAAAATCTTTGTTGTAAAAATATATTATTGATTTAAATTCCAAAACATAGGCCCACTGCCTTAACACAATTTGTAGCAGCTTTTGGAGCAGGTAAAACGTCCTTTTTGTATCAGTTTGGAGCAGAAGAATTTTAACTTTTGTATCAGTTTGGAGCAGAAGAAATCAACTTTTGTATCAGTTTAGAAGCCGAAAATATAAACTTTGTACCATTTTTGGAGGATTTTTTTCTTTCTTTTTTAAATATTAAATGGCTGTTTTAAAGCAATGTCATTTTCATACATCAAGGGTAAGAGCAGATTCAAGTCTTCAAAATGATAGGAAATGTAAACGTCAGTCATCCTTCAAAAACTGAATTACTTTTATATTTCTTAAGAAATTATTCATAACCTATTCAAAAAGTAAGACTAATTAAACCTATAACCGTTATAAGGGTGTTTTCAATACTTTTCTCAAGAAACAGATTATTATTTAAAAAATGTTTTATTGTTTTTTTCTTCTTCTAATAGTTAAGAATAGCTGGAAGAAAGCTTAAAATTTTCTTCTTTTCAAAAATCATTGCACTCTTTTTTGTTTAATAGCTAAAACAATATTCTTTCAAGAAAATAAGCAAAAACTAACTAATATGAAAGGTTCAACTATTTTAAACTATTTATCAAATTAAAATTTGTTTTTTAAATGGTACTTTTTTAGGTATAATCATTGTGATTATAGTAACAGCAAAATTTTGAATGAATTAAATATAATTTCATATTTTATCAAAAAATATATTTGAAGTCTATCCTATTTTCTACCTGCAGTAATATTTATTATTTTTCTGATTAAAAAATATTCCTTTAAATTACAATCCTAAATGCTCACTTAGATGCATTTAGGATTGGAAGTAATTAATGGCACTAAAAGTAAATTGCTGAGCTTTATAATTTTGCAGCAAGAAAATTCAAGAACCAAATCATATTTTTCAGTTCTATAATAGAAAGGCAAAATGTATTTCTTATTACATGTTGATAATTTAATGTCTAATGATTTATTTATTTTTTCCAACAATTTGTCTTTACATCTTTCAAAAATAGTGCAATAGTTCCAGTTAAATTTCAAGAGTCCTAGGGTTACAGCAATTGGATGCTGAAAGAAACTAAATTAAATTAAAAGAAAGAGGAAATGCATGATAATTTCATAACTTTCAAATCTAGTTAAAAAATTGAAACTTTAAAGCAAGTTTACTTTTATGAGGTCGTTCATCCACAACAAAATTTCTATTTCTTCTAATAATATTGCTTAACATATTTGCTAAAAATTATCAAATCATTAAGATATACATGTTTTTTTTTTTTTTTTTTAATGATTTTCTAACTTAACTAATTGTTTTACTTATTTTGTTCTTTATACTTATGTTTTATGTTTTTGAATTGCTTGTGGTTAGATGAATAAATTACAGAGCTTAAGGAGTAATGAGAAAAGAAAAAAAAAACTGAAATTCAATGTTTAATTTTACAGCATTTGAAAGTCTATCTCTAAACACTTTCGGGAACAAATATATATTTTCAAACAATGTTTTTATTTAAAATAAATATACATTTTATTTATTTATTTTGAGAAAGAAACATTATAAATAGTTGAAATGAAAAAAATCCGATTTTTGTAGCGGATGCAAAAAGATTGTAGAATGTATGCGCTCCTTTGCTTGCACGTGGAAAGTAGGCTTAAGGAATTTGAAAAAATTGTTATAATGGAGCAGCAATATTTTTAACATCTGTTCTGTTATTGATTTTTCACATTGATTAGTATTTCCCAAACATTAGACGCTAAGTTTTTTTTTTTTCCACGTTCCATGAAATTAAACTATCTATTTCAAGAAAAACTTACTAAATAAAATGTTCAACATAAATAGTGATGAGAGGAATGATTTTATTCTTTATAATACTACAAAATATTAGAAATCGTATCACTGTTTCTTCTACAAGAGTGGGATGCATCACTCATTTTGCTCAAGTTTCTCATCCATATTTGATGTTCTTAAGAGAGGGTAGAGCTAATATTAATTAATAAACTGCTTCAAAGGTAAAAAATTAGTTGACTGAAGGAAAAATGCATCGAATTTTGTTCCAAAAATAATCTCTGTTCATCTATCGAATTTACATTTTCTTCTACAAAAATTATATAAAAATGAGCCAATTTCTTATACAACTTCTAAGGAAATCCAATTAACTTCCACTTCTGATGATAAGTGGAAGAAATCCATTCCGTCACTATCATGACACTTTAATAATTAAATAAATTTTGGTTTAAATCGAGCAGGTGTTTATCATCCCCATATCACACAACTTGCACACTAATTCAACTCGGTAAAAAAAAATTTCAACATTCTTGTTTTCTTAAATTTGTCTTATAGGCCTTGTTTCAAATTAATGATTTTAATCAAATACTCCTTTGTACATTACTCTGCAATTTATCTTTTTTTTTTTTCAAATTTAAACTTTGATTTTTGTTTTTTTTTTAGCAAAACTGATAAAAACCTTATTTTATCATTACACAAGACACCAAAAGTTATGTGTCATATGTAAAAGCAGTGCTACTTTGCCATTAAGGGGTCACAATACCTTTTCCAATTGTTTTTTTCATTTAACAATCAGATTTTTAAAAAAGCATGCATTTTATTCCAATTATGATCAGAAATGAAATTTTAAAGTAGAATCCCACTGTGATCAACCATTCATTTAAAATTCTTAATAACTTTCTCAATCATATACTTTTTCAATAGATTTTTTCTTTGTAATGCTTCCGAAACATTCTAGAATGAAAGGTAGCATGGAATTAACTATCTATCTGGAACTTAGTTGAATTTTAATATTTTTTATTTCGTTAAGGGGGCACAGTACCGCAAAATTGCTCAAAATATCTAATTTTTTTCAATTACTTATTTCGACAGATAAGACTGCTTTAAAGCGTCATGCAAAGTTTCTTTTTTAATCAAATCTGGAATTAAATGCATGCAATATTTTTTATCCGACTGTTAAACTGAAAATAATTTGGATGTAGGTACTGTGCCCCCTTAAAATCTCAGAAAAAAAGGACAAAAAATTTTTAAAATTCAAATTGAACAATTAAATAAAAACCAACTACACGTCATTGGTCAAAAATACAAAACAGAGAAAAAGGGATTTAAAGATTTTAAATGCAGAATGAAAACTGTCATTTACAAAAACCGAACTATTTTTTAAAATACTACTCACATCAGTTTGAAATTTTGGATGAAGCTTCAAAAAAAAAAAAGCCGTATCTATCAAAATACATAAGAAAAAAAAACTATATTGAACAATTTTGAGGTAGTGTACCTCCTAAATAAAACCTTTCATTGAAGAACATGTAAAAAACATTAAAAAAGGCCACAAAAACCATACCTTTGGCTGCGTAACTGCCATCTTTGATCATTTCTTTTCCTAACTCTTTTTCACTATCCGATTCTTTTTCCTTTATTAAAGATAATAACTTACCTGTAAAAATAAAAAATAATCAGGTTTTTATAGTTATTTTATCATCAACGAAAGAAGTTCATTTTAGGATTAACGTTCCACTTTACAAATACATCAAACTGTCTTTTGGTTAATGTCTTATCTTTCTCCACTAAACAATGTAATACAGCAGTTGAGGGGTCCCAATACTGCATGGTGGTAACAAAATCCAAGGAAAAAAAAACCCCCGATAATTCTCTGATTGAGCTCCAAAAATTTCCCCAATTTTATAATTTTACTTGGGACAGTTACATGGTATTATTGTCATATATAATGACAGTCTCACAGTGGAGCAATCAGAAAAGTTCTTTAAAGGTAGTGGGGGGACTGTTTTTTCTAACTGAACATTGTGGAATTGCCTTTTTTTTTGGGGGGGGGGGAGCAAAAATTTAATGTTCCAAGTAAATATAATCTGACACAGCTAAGAATTTTGAATTTTAAAGTTTTTTTTTTAAAAGAATTTATATCTCCCGCCATCTTTACTTAATGATTTCTTGATAAAAATATTACTTTAATTTCTCAAGATGTGCATTGTCTTTTGTTGATTAAAAAGTATTTTTGAAAAAAAATTTCAAGGGGGCTTACTGTGCCCTCCTTCTTGTACCCCTACAGAATCAAACAGTACTGAACCTCAACTTTAGTAAACAGCACCAGTGCAATACAGAATTTAGATTTGAGCAAGAATGGCGCATTCTCGGAAGCATCAACGCAGACACTCGTCTTTTTATGCAAATTTGCAATGTTTTCTTCATTTATAGACCAAAATAAAACGCATTTTTTTGTTGCTCAGCTGGAAAAAGCGGAAATAAAACAAATTACTGTTTCTTTTTCTTCAAAAACAAACAAAAAGTAATACATTTTACTGGATTCATTCTATTTTTAGATGGTAATTCCCACTTTTAACTTTCTCCTTCAAGTCTCAATTATTAAGAAATGACGTATGAAATTTGCATTTTAAATCACCGTTATCTAACAAACTATACAATATCAAATGCTTAATTCAAAACAGAATAAAAGTCCTAAAAGGATTTGCAAAATAAAGGGGGGAAATGCTACCTAATATAAAAAACCAACGGCTTTATTAAATATGTATGTTATAACCGTAGGAAAATACGAAGAACTCTTTTTACACTCAATACATTTATTTACAACATACATAGACTGGAAGTAGAAGAAAACTAAATATTTTAACTAAACATCTTTTTTACACATGAGCAACTGAGCTGTCTACATGTAGAGGTGTTGCCAGTTTATGTTTTCTTAAAGTTAATAAACAACAGACTTGAAAATATCTTTTGGCACTTAAACTTTTACAAAAAAAATATGCCGCACCCCCTGAATGAATTTTATGAGGGGAAAACCCCCTCATAAAATTTTAATTTTCTCTCTTAAGAACAAATTGTAATGAAGTACAAATATTCTTCCCAACTACATTTGATTTCATTTCACCTTTTTTTTTAAACATTCCAATTTGTCTACCTTTGGATGACCATATTTTAAATCCCTAATTTGGCAACATGTCCCCAAATCCAGGGATGATTTAAGGACACTTCGAGATATTTTGGGGGACGTATTTGGGAAGATGCCCAAACCTATATGTATACCCGCAATATAAAAAATATTGGTATAATTACTCTGAAAAATGAATATATATGTACATTATACACATTAAAAATACAAATTTCATCAGTTAATTGCTTGTTTGAAATAGCAATAGTAAAGAAAACCACAGAAGTTGTGTTTTAATATTTTGAAAGCTTAATTAAGAAAGCTCTCCCAATATTTAGCTTTGACAATTTCTGAAAGCCATTCCTATATACTTCCCTGGCACTTATAATTTCTTTATATTTTTTTCTCTACAGAATCTATAGTATATTTGCCACCCCTATTAATGCCCAATACAGTCAAAAAAAATTAAAACTCATGAAATGAAGTGTAAAACCTCATCAGAATTTTGCAAATGTTCGTATATTTTACAAACTGTGGTACAAAACGATGAAAATCTTAAAATTTGGGGACTTTCGCCCAAAACAGAGCAGTGATGGCGAATCAATGACCAGTGGGTCAGTGTCTGACCCACGCAAGATTTTTAACCCACTCACGATTGCTAGGCAACATTTGTTTGTTTATGCAGGTATATTTAGATTTTCTAATTTGGGTGAGTAATTTTATTTGTATTTTTGCAAGCACTGCATTGACACAAAAGCAAATTAAATGCTACCTATAACCTTCAGTTTGATCACGACAGTCCTAAAGTTACGCAAATGACGACAAATGCTTTTGTACTATTTAAAATAAAGCAAAAGTGTTTACAAAATATTAAATGAAGTGTAGAATTTTACTCACATTTTGTTTGTTAAAAAAAAATCAACAAACCAAAGCAAATAATTGTTTTCAAAGCTTTTTCTTGAAATAAAATGTATGTAATTTTCGTTACTTCATGTTTATTGCCATTTGCACCAAAAACTTGAGAATTTTTAACCCCACTAAAGGTTTTTAAAACGTCAAACCATGCCCATTTTTACCAGTTTGGCCATTTGAATTTTAAAGATATTTAGTTTTAAAAACGCTCAGTTAAAAATTTGTAAATTTAACTTTGGTGCAAATGGACATTAGTGACCCACGAGGTAGTACTAAAAAAATATGAACAAAATTTGACGCACGTCTCAAAAAGGTTCACCATCTCTGACATAGAGCCAAAAAAAAATGAAATTTGAGTGAGACTGTCCCAGGAGGGCTCTTTGGTCGAGCTTGAGCTGTCCAAGCTTTGCAATAACTCAATGAGACAAATCACTGGGACAAAGCTACACTCATTTTCAATCAATATTTGAAAACATTTGGCCACACTTTTATAAATTATTCAGAATAAAGGGGGAAGAAAACACAAAACTCACATTCTAGTTCAAGCACTTGCTCAGTTTTCTCTTTCACCTGTTGCCTCGCTGTGGACAACTGTTCTTGAACGTTACGGAGTTCGGCAGATACCTTCTTGGCATTGGTTTGTACTTGATCTAATTGCGCTAAGAAAAGGAACGGGAATGATCAAATAATAGCATGTGCTGACAAAACTACAATATAATTACAAGAAAACAACAAATATCAGTATATTCCCAGGGTGGAATATGCTAAAAAGTGCAGTGTAGTTCATAGAATAAAGCACTAAAAAAAGGGTTTGTGATTTTTTTATTTATATCGGATTTTTAAAATTTAAATTGAATTCATTGAATTTTTTAAAACAGACTTTAAAGACTTTGGATATTTATTATGTTACATTCATAAAAATAATATGACATGTTAAACTTTCTGTAAAAAAAGCAATTTTAAGCTATTTTCAGTGGAGTAGATTTTTTAATGATATTTTTTAATATGAATGCTAGATTCAAAAGAAATTTAACCCTACCAGGAATAATAGTACACTCAGGTACAATACTAAAAAATGAACAAATTTGATCTGAATTATTTTGCTGTTGAAAGCTGAAATAAAATCAAGCAAATATTTGTGTCCACTTAATTTTATATTAAATGCACTTTAATCATTTTTCTATTTTATAAATGAAATAACAAAATTAAATATTTTTTAATTTACCCATTTAGTAAATTATATGTTCACTCTATCCATTACTTAAAACGGAAACTGTGTTTTAATCAGATATCGTTATTAAAAATTTCTAAGATGAAAAAAAAAATTCCCAAGAGAAAAAACCTTAAGCTATTATGAAACATGGATGGACTTTTTTAAGGATACATATTCTAAACAACAGTTTAAATTTTATCATCCTGAATTATTTATTGTGTGAGTCATCCTAAAATACTATTATGAAAATTAAAACACATTAAGTGGATCATACTATGCATTGTTCAATGAATTATGCTTCGATGTTAATCCATCTGAAGAGTAAGAATAATATTGTAAAATTTAAGAAATAACAATTATAATTAGTTCTAAAGTTATGAAATATATAATACACACACAGAGGCAGGGATCTATGAAGTTTTGCTTGAAATAGAGGTTGCAAAACGCAACACATTTTATGTTTAAAACAACATTTTGAAAAAAGAAAATTAATGATTTTTTTTTTTAAACCCACTAATGAAGTGATTTTTTTAAAAAAAATCACTTGGACTTGCTTTAAATTACGATTTAAATCAACAAACCCTAACTGAAACACACTTGAAAACTCATTTTCCCTCAAAATTCAGAGTTCAAAAACAATTCAGCATGAAAATAACTTATAATTATACAGAAACGAGCAAGAGAAGTGTATGTCCTACTCTTTTCTGCATTTCTTCCCCTGAATTTCGTCCGCACATTTATGAATAAACGCATCAAGTCTGCAGAGTTTTGAAACATATAGCTCATACCCTAACTCTGTATGCATATATTATTTGTACATGTTTACAGGAATGTATGATTCAGAAAACACTCTGTGTAGATCAAATTTAATATAGCATTTTTAAATCTAAAATAAAAGAGATTTAAGTGCACTCAATTATTTTTCTTTTTCAAAATCAACTTTTAGGTTTTGTTGATTTTTTTTAGGAAATTTTAGCAAACTGGATCCATTTTTGCTAAATTTCAACAATTTTTAATGACTAAAATAAGAGTAATGATTGGCTGAATTAGACTTTAGTGATCATGATTGGGGTTATTAAAATTTTATTACTGCATTAAAAGCAAGTATGTGTTCATATTTTTCACTTTTCAGCACTTTCAGCATTGGAAGGATGCAAAATCCAATCTAATTCATACAAAAATAGCAGCTTTAATTTGATTTATGCCATACCTCTGACTTGCAACAGCTCCACATCAACAACTTTTTTGCTGTCTCTGGTTTCATTTAGAACTTCTGTCAGGAAATGAAAATTAATTTAAGGTGGTTGAAATGACAAACGAAAAATCATGGGTAAGTATAAGTACGGTCAGAGTTTAAATTTAAAGAGGGATTAAAAAGAAATTTAAATAAATTTAATTTTCTTTTCTTCATAACCTTAAAAAAGAAACTTTAATTTTAACCAAAGACTTAAAATAATAAATAAGTAAATAAAAGTTACTGCAACAAAACTTTTTAAAAAAAAAAAAAAAAAGATCATAACCCTTAAAAATTTTATCTCCTACTCCTGTATTCTCCTTATTTTGGCTTCATATAAATTAAAGTCACGAATGGAAACACCAACTTTCTGACTCCTCAGGATTTCCAGATTTAGAAAAAAATATTTTAATATAGTTAAATTTGTCCACTCGTAAGAACACTACTAGAATTGAAAAACTCGATAGATACTCACATGGAGCATGAAATTACAACTTATGTATCCGCAGAAGGTGGAGACATAAGAATCTCTTATGTCCCCATAAAATGGCATGGGTCATTTTTCCAGAACTCTAACAATTAATATATTTTAGTTCTATACGAATCAGGGTTGTAAAAAACCCGGGGTCTTTGTAAAAAGCCTACCCCAGGAGGGTTTTATTAAAAAACCTGGGTTTTTTGGGTAGAAAACACATGCTTTTTGGGTAAAATGGGGAAAATGAAATTTCTTTTTCCAGCAAATTAATAATGTATTGCATATATGTATATATTTGAATATTAGAATATGCATAATTCAGCTAGCACTACAAAACATTTTTGATCAAATTTTATTTAATTTTTATTAAAACAGAAGTAGTTTTTTTTCAACTACCTTACTTGAATGTTGCATTTAATTTCATTTGATCTTATTTCATGTATATGTATGCACACGTGTTAAATTCAGTGATTAGTATGGGTGACACAGTAAAAAATTAAATATTGTTTACTCTAAAAGTTTTTAATTGATCCATTCATCATCAGATCATCCTAGGTAAATTATTTAATAGTTTAAAATTATTTATAAATAAAAGTTGGGGAAAAATTACTGTTTGAAAAAATAAAACATGCGCATATTTACACATATATATATGTATGTATCTTCATGGTTTTTCTTCTACATTGTTAATACATACCACGATCTTCTAACTATCGCAATTATAATCTATTTAACAAATCTAAGAATAATTTTCAATAAAGAATAATTTAGGAAAGATAGAGGGTATTAGCATTTTACAAATTGAAAATTGAGCTTTGAAATTATTTTTACTTTTGAAAAGTACAGAATGAATGTAAATTTCCATATTTTCATATAAAGTATATTATATCCTGAAGTGCTATTTTCATTTTTTTTAATGTCACTAAATCTTTAACTTCTTCAAATCTACACCAAAACTTTTTCTACTAAATAAATTTTGGTCTGATCAAAACAAAAACTATTCTATCATAAAAAAGAAGAAAATTCTAAACCCAAAACTGCTTTGGTCTGAAAAGTACAGAAAATAAATGTATACATTTTCATATAAGATATACAATGTCTTGAAATAATTTTTTCATTAAAAATAAATCCCTTTTGCTAACTAAAGCTTTTCAACTTTTATGTTAATAATAAAGAGAAATTTTTGCTTTCTAACTGTGCAAGTTATTTTCCTCAACTTTTTTCTAATTGTTATTTCTTTTTTATTATGACATAATTTTGAATTTTTTTCTTCGTATACCTAATTTTTAATTATGGGAAATAAAAACAATAAATTAAAATTGAATAGTATTTACATTTTCAGAATTTTCATCAAAAATAAATATTTTACAAGAGATTATTTGTTTCTAAATTCTTTAAAAAAAAACATTTTCCCCAAAAAACCCACGGGTTTTTAAGGTAAAAAACCTAGCCCAGCTGGGAAAATGGGTAGCTACTGACACGGGATCTACTGAACTGCAAGTACATATCGCTTATAGAAATGAACAGTGTCATACAGTTGAACTTGGATAATTCGAACGTCTTTAATTCGATTATTTCGCTTGGTCCCTTGAATTTTGTACTCAAATCAATGTTAAAATTTTTGGATAATTCGAAGTTCAACTTCTTTAATTCAAAGTTTTTTCTCATCCGAAACCAATAAAAGTACGTTGGCATGTTTTTTTGTCTGATAAATTTTACCCTACTTGTTTGTTTGCAGCAAATGGTTGATTAGCAAGATTACCATCTTGATTTCTATTGTGAAAGATTCAGTCTTTCATCCACCTGTGAAAATATTTTTCGTCTTAGTGACGCCATGCTTATTCTGAGATAGGTCTAGTTTGATCGTCACTTTTCACTTTTGTACAGCGAATGTGATGTACAGTTTCGATAGCTAAAATTCATAATGTTTTTGAGTAAACCTCGCATTCCTTACAAAACTTTTAACGTTTTCTGAAAAGGTCACTGCAAAACGAGGTGAAAAAAGGACTGGACGAAATGTGAAATCGACAACGAGTATGGGATTATGGGATAGCAGCAACCACATTGTCTACATTTTTGAAAAATAAGGACAAATACAATGTTTAATTATTTTATGTACATGCCTTGACATTTTCCGAAAAAGATTACCAACGTTGTTTTTGATGGAATAAAATTTATCGGCCTTCTTAGGCCTAAAATTTAGCTACAAAAATTGGACTTCTTTAATTCGAAGTTAAGCTTTGGTCCCCACAGCTTCAAATTATCCAAGTTCTACAGAAACCAAAATGGACATTTTTCAAGAGAGGCATTTGAACATTTGTCAATTTGTTTTATTTCATTACCTTATTTGTTTCAATGATTATTATAATCGAAATTTTTCAGAAAAAAGTTATTGTTCTAGTCTTCTCTTACATAATGGATGTTAATGTCAAAAAAATTAGAAATAAGTATAAAAGTAGTTATGACAGTATTGCACCAAAAAATTAAGGTGGCCTCTAGTCTTCATTTTTGAACATTTACTTACGGCAGCCTTCCCAATGTAAAGAGCGCAAAACTCTGAACATTTTGATATAAGAAGCAAAAAACGATTTTTTGCAGATATGACAGTTAATTTCTATAGGCTTATGTAATTGGCGTGATATAGAGGTATGATGAAGCGTAACCTTTTATGACAAAAGGGGGGGAGGGGGTCAAATATATTGCATAAAAAATGTGTTATTTATGAATGCTCCTTAAAACTTTTCCACATAGCAAAAAAAAAAAAAAAAAAAGAGTCCTGTTAGCTTTAACTTATTGCATAATAGCATAAATATATGCTAAGATTTCAGCTATGTAATATTTTTTAAAATGTACGAACATGGCTACGTGAAGAAAAATTTCTCATTGCAATACCTTACAGCTGCATCTACTGCGTGCTTACAAATAAAAAGATTTGCCACAGTTCAACGGCTGCCCCAGCACGTAGCAAAACTGATACTTAGAATAAATAAACAAGTTCAAAAATTTTAAAGATCTCTTAATTCTAAAATATTCAACAGAAATTCACTATCACATAAACATATAAGTCGTTACACTAATAATTATAATGAGACACAAACCACAACTTAAAAGTAGCAGTACAGAACACAACAATAACAGTCGATACAGTAAAATATTGAGGTACAAAAATTAAACACAGAAACCCAAACAAACGAAACGTGCTCAATGTAACGCGTACATACACTTTTCGTCTCGAAAAAAAATACAAATAAAATTTCACGAAAGCGATGACATGCATTAAAAAGACAAACAAAGCTAAAAAAGAAAAAAAAACATCATCCCGAAGAAAAAATGGCACTTTGTCATCATGAGGGCAGCACTACTCATTCTGAGCCAAATCACACCCCCAATCGCGACTTCCTGCCAAATGTTAACCCTAGTGATGAGGGTCGAAATTATTCCTGGATAACGAGAACATTCTGGGAACATTTTTGTTCTGCTGAAATGTGGAGAACAATCGGAATAGTCATTTGTATTCCCACTAAATATAGAATTTTATAAATACCATTAGTTGTCTCAAGAACATAAAAAGATTTTGGTCAGCTAAAAAAAAAAAAAGTCTCTGAATATAGCAAGATAAAAACGATGAATGCTAAAGAATAAAAACCTTTTTTACGTAAAATATGATTAGAAATAAGGAAAACGTTATTTTTTCAGTTTAAAAAAATTGAATATAGTCGGCTTTTAAGAATATTTTTCATCATTTTCTCGATCTGACCCTGAGATGTGGTTCCCACTTCAAATAGCTGGGGGTGAATTCTAGGGGGAGTTCGTCAGCATCAGGGTTCGTGATTTTTTAAAATTTAAATCTTTTTTTTTTTTTAAATTTAAATCGGATTTTTTTAATTTTTTTTAAAAAAAAGACCTTAAATATTTCGGATATTTATTATGATATATTCATAGAAGCAATATGGCATATTAATCAATATCCAAAAACACACTTTAAGCTATTTTCACAGCAATAAATATTTTTTAATAATAATGATAAACAAATTTTAATACGAATGCATGACTCAAATGAAACTTAACCCTACCAGAAATAATAGTACACTCATAAGTATAGAGAAAATGAACAAATTAAATCTGAATATTTTGTTGTTTAAAGCTGAAAAAAGTAACAATTATATGTACTTAATTTTAACTGTACTTTAATCGTTTTTCTATTTTATAAATGAAAAAGCCTGAAATGTTTACCCATTTAGTAAAATCATATGCTCACACCATTACTAAAAGCTGAAACTTTTTGAATTAATCAAATATCTTTACTACAAACTTCCATGATAAATAATATTTTAGAAGGAAAAAACCTTAAGCTATTAGGGGACATGGATGAAACTTTAAGGACACCTGTTCTAAATTCTAACAATTGCTGCTTTAAACACTATCAATCTGAATTATTTACTGTGTGGAATTTATGAAATTGGTCTAAAATACTCTTTTTAAGATAAAAAACACTGAATGGTTCAGGATTATGAACTCTAATTTGAATGATTGAATGAATAATGGTTTGCTCTTAAGATGCTTGAAGAATAAGACTAATATTAAAAAATTTAAAAAATAGTAATTAGTTCTAAACTTATGAAATATGTTATGCACACAAACAGATGGACCTAGGAAGTTTTGTTTGAAATAGTGGTTGTAATTGCAACATATTTCATTTTTACAATACTTTCTAACATTGTAAACTTAATGATTTTTTTGAAAAAAAAAAATCACTTGATTTAAATCAACGAACCCTGGTCAGCATTCTGACAAAATTTACCAAGCAAAAAATATTTTAATCGACAGATTACTGCAGCAATTTATAATTTGCAATTAGTTAAATATCATGATATAAACCAATTATACAATTTCAAAGTCACACCAATAAAAAAACACCATAGGAGTTTGTGGGTCTGCAAAATGATGGTTACTTTTTCTTCATAAAAACGCTAAGTACTTAGTGAGTTTCCTAAGTACTAAGCGAATTTATTAAAGAAAGTACCTCTTGTGATACACCACATAGCACAATATCGCAATCGGCAGTGTGATTTGGCGACACTGATAACAGACAACCAGAAAAGCATCAAAAATTCCCATCAAATGCAAAAACAAGAGACACTTATTACGACACACAATGTAAACGTGTACCAGAAAAAAAAGGATAATAAAATCATCACTGCACATACAGAGGAAAATATATCTTAATTTAGAGGACCAAGACGTAATCGGCTTAGCAAATATCGAAATTTAAGACTCTACGTACTATATCAAATGCTACAAATAGAACTTACATTTCTTTTTGTGCCTAGTAATGATATTTTCGTCATTCGATAAAAATAAATTTATTTCAATCACAAAGTTTTCTCTACATTCTTGGTTGAGAACGGATTCATATTTTGGGAGCATAATACATGTATGATTTTAGGTAGCACTTTAAAAAGAATTATTTTGTTGTATGCTTCAAATATTTGAGCTTCTAGAAGGAACACCTGTAAACACAGTGAACTCCCTTTTCAAAGACTGTATATTATTCTTACAAAAATTATAGAAAAGTTTGTAATGGCTAGCACTTCTTTAAATTTTTCTTTTCATGCATAAAGTTATTATTATTCAATTTTAGGGATCATTGTAGAAAAAAAAATTTGGTTCACTACATCCACTTTTTTTTTTTTTTTTTTGAAGAAGTACAAAAAAATGTTTACCCACATTTTGCAACAGTTCATTTTTAAACAGTACCTAAACTTATAATACAAATCTTTTTTCAACCCCCCTCCCCCCCAAGGATTTTAAAAAACCTATTTAACTTAAAACTCCCAAAATTCTTTTGTAAAAATTCTTTTGTACCTGTAAAAGATCATTATTAAGCACAAATCCAATGTAAGCTGTACTGCAAAGTTTTTGAAGAAATAAGCCTTTGGAAACAAGGATTTTTGAACTTGAATGTTTACTATGCCGATTTGGTCTTCGTTTTCTTTATAATAATTAGCTTAAAAATGAGAAAAATGTTTAGGGTTAAGTCTAAAGGCAGGCAATCTTTCACAACTATGAAAACAGACACATGCACATTTGCATAAATGCATCCTATACTGGCAAATGCTACGCCTGCTTTAATAGTAAATTGTTGTGCAAAAGGGTTACAAATGCTCTCATCTACATGGCAAAAATTTTGCATTTAGTTGCCATCATTTTTGGTGTTATTGAACACGTATGGACAGTTGTAATGAATTTTTGATCTGTAGATGAGGTAGTCTCACACTACCTTTTTCCCTTCTGGTCGCCATGGTTTCCGTGCTAGAAATTTTTTCCCCGCGTCAGTTTGGTGAGCATGATAATTAAGTTTGTTGTTTTAGTTATAATAATAATAGACGGATTCAAATCAGATTTGTCTAGACGGCAAAAAAAGATTGCATCAAATAAAGTATTCTAATATTTTGATGTGTTTCAGAAAGCAATTGTATACCTAATTTATTGTATTTTATGTTTTGTAAATGTTAAAATCTAATCTAAACATTCCAGATTTAATTTATAAGACATTTAATTGCATTTAGTTAGTATCAAAAATAAATAAATGGAAAATAAAATCTTTCTTATTACTTTTAATAAATTATTCTAATATTTTGAATCGGAGGCGTAGTCATGCAATTGCCTTAACTGCAGTGAAAAGAAAAAAGTCTGGCACCGTTATTTTTTTCGTAGTTGCCATGGCAAGGAAGCAGGAAGCCAACCTCGATGCGCCTATCTTAATTACACAGACTATAACAAACATATGCTAAAAACCATTTTGTTGTCTGTATTTTTTTAAACAGACACTTAAAAGGGCAAGAAAACGATTCATTTCTTGATATATTTCAACTGAACAACAAGAATAGTGTTCGGTAACACCAAAAATTTTGGCAACTAAACTCTAATTTTTTAGTGTAGGGTTAGACCCTGGCATGCTATTTTCAGAACTACTAAAATTATTTCCATCTTTTCGCTACTCCCCATGCTCGCTCGGAAGTCTCGAACAGAACGAGATGCAAAAAATTTTTTAAAAAACTTTCAACCCACAACACAAAAATTTCCTCCGTGACTCGTTTAGAACGCTGGAACAAGAAATGGGTTAAAAGCAGTGTGTGTGCTTGGATCCTTACTCTTGAGTTGTAGGATATCAGCTTGTAATTTATTTATATAGTCGCTAGGCTTAGCATCTCCGTTGGTTTTGAAATCTTCGTTATCGGTATATAAGTGAGCCTCATTTTTACGGTTTTCCGTCCGAACCCTTTCGAGTTCTAAAGAAAGCCGATTAACTTCACCTGCATCAAACAGAAACAAGGAGAACATCAATGTGGGAACAGACATTAAAAGCAGAGGACATATATATATACATATATACAAAGTTACGATATGGACATGCAAAGGAATCGGCAAACGAGAATGGGGAGGGGGGGACTCACGGCTGAGATGCTGGATGAGCTTCCTCTCCGTTTCTTCTGCCGAGTCGATGTGATCTGCAAGGAAATAGATCCAGTCGGTTAAGTATGATGTTTAAGAAACACTGAGCTACATTGCAAACATGAGTCATTTGTAGTCAGAGCCACTTTTTCACGTTGCGCTTCTCTCCAACTTCGCTCCGTGCCCCGAACAGTTTCATTACTGTATGCAATAATATATCTGTACGCAACATTCCAAAATTATTGCCAAAGAATCATTAATCCATATAAGACTAAAATTAATAATGGTCAAATTTAATGAATGAAAAAATATTTGAAAAAACTGTAAGAACATCAAATGTCAGCCACTACAAATTCTACCAGTTCAAAAAAAATTTGAACTTGAGTGGATGAATAAAAATTTGAACTTGAGTCGATGAATAAAAAGTATCTTATTGAAGATTGGAACTTTGAACAAAATATAGGGAGAGTGGGAACTAATAATAGGAATTGCAAAAAAAAATAAACCGCACAGCAGGGTTCGTGATTTTTTTTATTTTTAAAAAAATAATAAGCATTTTTTAAAAAATGCAATTTTTTTTTTTATTTAAATCGGATTTTTTTTATTTTTTAAAAAAGACCTTAAATATTTCGAATATTTATTATGTTACATATGCAAATATACAATTTAAGCTATTCTCACAACAATAAATATTTTTTAATGATAATTATAAACAAATTTTAATACAAATGCATGACTTGAATGAAACTTAACCCAAACAAGAATAATAATACACTCACAAGTACAGAGAAAATGAAAACTTATTCTGAATTATTTTACTCTTGAAAGCTGAAAAAAAGCAACAATTGTGAGCACTTAATTTTTACATTGAGTGTACTTTATTCATTTATCTAGTTAAAACTGAGAAAGCCTGAAATAATTTTACAGATTTAGTAAAATAATATGCTCACACCATTACTAAAAACTGAAACTTTGTTTTAATCAAATACCTTTAATGAAAACATCTATGAAAGAAAAATATTTTAGAAGGAAGAAAAACCTTAAGCTATTAGGGGACATGGATGAAACTTTAAGGACACATATTCTAAATTCTAACAATTGTTGTTTTAAGCACTATCATTCTGAATTATTTATTGTGTGGATCTTAAATACTATTTTTAAGGTAAAAAACACAATGGTTCATAATTGTTATGAATTCTAATTTGAATGAAATGGTTGAATTGAATTTATGCTTTGCTGTTAAGTGTTTGAAGAATAAGAGAAATATTGTATTTAAAATATATTAATTAGTTCTAAACTAACCAAATATGTTATGCACACAGACAGATGGACCTAGGAAGTTTTGTTTGAAACAGTGGTTGTAATTGCAACATATTTCATTTTTACAACACTTTCTAACATTGTAAAATCAATGCTTTTTTTTAAAAAAAATCACTTGATTTAAATCAATGATTTTTTTTTAATCACTTGATTTAAATCATGATTTAAATCAAGCTGATTTAAATCAACGAACCCTGCCGCACAGAATAACATTCAAGATTTTATTTACATTAAATCTATTTATATTACATGCATAATTGATTTTCAAAAAATTCCAAACTACCAAAAAAAGGTGGAAAATTGCAGACTTGCGAAAGAATCATGGTCAAAAAACATGAGCCGTTATTGAAAAGCAGAAATAAAATCACAAAAGAGCTCACAGTGACAGATGTTAAATGCTCAAAAGTTTCTTCGCATTGGAAAAGTGTTCCCTCAAATGTGTAGCAAGATGCTCTACGATTTTGTGCTCAACAATGTTTGTTTCTGACAGTTGGAGTTTCAGAAAAGTTTTGATAGGATAAAAATACCAAATTAAATAAATAAATACAAATTACCGTCAGAAGAGAGATTCCCATTCCTCTCGATGGTTTCATCGGGATCATTATCCTTCTTGATAATGTCGAAATGGGCTGAAATGAAATACATGTTCATCTTAACAAGTCTTATTATTATTTCAATCAAGTATGAATCCAAGAAATTATTAATGACTTTTTTAAAAATTGTTATATGAAAAATTTGTCGCACAGAGTTAAGTCATTTGCCAAACCCTTTTTAGTAAGTGTAATAAGCTTTAAAATATTTAATTATGACATGCAATCAGAAATGAAGCATATAACATAAGCTTGTTGTTATACTCATTTTTAAATGCTTAAAAGAATTTCCAAAGATTTTGCGTAAATTTCAAAATAGAAAGAAAAATGAGTCACCTAGGATAAATGGTAAGGGACCGTCCATAAATGATGTCATGCTTTTTTCACATATATTTGACCCCTTCAACCTTTGTCACATGTAACACTATGTTGCACAAGCCTGATGTCACAGGTCTTTGGTACATTTCTTATAATTGGTACATTTCTTATTTTATACATGTTCCAACACAACGATAAAAATTCTTACTTTTAAGTTAATTTGTAGAATAATAAAACACTATCAGGGGTCCCGCCAGAGGAAATATGGGTTTGTTTTTGGACCCTTCACTACATTCCAATCTCCTAAATCTTACTTTTTACAATATTAGTTATTATAAAAGTGGCAAATAATAGAAATTTTCTTCACTATATGTTTAAATTTTTAATTATCACAAAATAATTTGATTTTTCAAAAAAAAATTTAAAATTCACCAAAAAAAAGACCTTGTTAAAAACAATGCTGAATCGACCCACCGACTATTATTCCTTAAATAAAACACCGTTTTTTTTTGGGGGGGGGGGGGAACACAGTAACCAACGAGCATTTCTTTGGAATGACTCAGGGAGGGAATTTCAACAGTTTTCTTCCAAAGAACACAAATCCTACTTTAGACAACACAAAACAATGTTGACCCACTAAAAACAAATATATATTTTTAACATTTTGCATTAAACGAAAATCCTAAATTTGTTAACAGAGATGTTGCTATGTGTGTGCTTACGAA
Organism: Octonoba sinensis; assembly: GCA_038502835.1. Lineage (NCBI taxonomy): Eukaryota > Metazoa > Arthropoda > Arachnida > Araneae > Uloboridae > Octonoba > Octonoba sinensis. The sequence continues at coordinate 100,376 of CM076600.1, forward strand.
AACCTCAACGCTAATATGCGCATTTTTACTTCAGATCGCACTGTTTTCTTAACTGGTACATAAATAAGTAACTTTCTTTGGAAAAGGTAACATAAGTAAAGCCATGTGTTAAGATATTTTTACCAAACAAAAAAACTTATTCATGGATTTAAATAAAACGCTCCAAATTACCTACAACACACAATTCAGCAAAAATAGATCATACCCACCATGGTAGTTAACCGTTTCACTGAATCTCCTGCACTTGTATGAAAAGAAAATAGAGATATCTAAAAAAAATATTAGCAGAGAAGTCAAACTAAAATACCAGGCCATTTGTACAAATTGCAAGGGTTACTGGGCGCCATTTATGACCACAAAGGAAAAAAAGAGCAAATTTGTTTATCTTTCTTTCTTCTTTCTTTTTCCAGGGAATAAAACTTGAAAAACAAATTTTTAAGAATTTAAGGGGAAAAATAATATTTTTATATGGAAAAAAGATGCTTAACTGAGCCCAAGAAATCAATTTCCACTTTTCAACATAGAAGGATTTTCTGGTTTTATCTTGGTTTCCTCAGTTTAGTTCATATAAAGCATAAATATATCTACAAAATTTACTGACATTTATTAATATAACAGATCTTACCTCAATATTTTTCTGAATTTACCAAAAAAAAAAAAAAAATGGAAATTTTCAGAAAAAGTGCCGAATTTTAGGATTTTCCGAACTTTGGGTTCGCTACTGTATAAACTTATTTTCAAATCATTTGAAAACAAAATGCTCAGTCTTTACACATCTGCCCTTTTTTTTTTAAAAAAAAAAGGCTAAAATTTACCTTTCATGGCACTTAGTTGTTCCTTTGCAAAATCATTCTCAGCTTGCAAAGCTTCAATCTGAAAGATTTTTTCAAAACATTACCACTTGAAACACTTTGTAAATGCAACATTAATAAGAAGAATAGAACTAACACAAAGCACAGTTGACAATAACAAAATACTTTTTCCGCAATATGCCGATTTCACGTCGTCGGTATAGACCTGAAATATTCACTTGCCAAATGGAAACTAAACAGCACGTTTCGATGTTCAAGGCCTACGTTTAAAACTTAGTTTTCGGTCAAAAAATCACTTCTTTTAAAACTCTCCTATTATAAAATATAACATTTTAGAATTTCAAATATGTTTTTGTTTTGTCTCAATTACAGCAGTTTAAGCTATTGTTCCACCTATTGAAATACACTGCTTCTTCCCACTTTAAAGGTGATTTTCCCAGAACTGTGTTTTCGATGATAACTGATACTTCAAAGATGATTTCCTAAAAAGTTCTTAACATATTTGAAAGAAATTCAGCAGAAATCTTTTTTATACTATTCACTACGAAATGACCTATAATCTTCTGATTTGAATAAATTTTACTGGTTTTGAGCTCGTATTTAGCTTCACAGGTAATTAAAATATCTCAAAATTCAATAAACAGTTTCGAAGCATCAGAACTTTTTAATGAATGTAAATAAAGCTAACATTGAAGGTCATTCCCTAGTTTAGTGTATAAGAAATACGAATCATACAAAAATATTCAAAGAGTTGCATTTTTGTAAAAATTAGAGCATTTTTTAAAAATGCTAATGGTTACTAAAATTTATTTTTTCAAATCTTGTAAAAATACATTTATGAATTTGTTTTTAAAGTGTGTTTTCTTTAAAAATATCCTCTATTATGCTGTTTCATCGACAGCGTCTACGATGTTAATTAATTCTAAAAATATAAAGACTAACATTTTTGTCAATTTAAAAAAAAAGTTCACTGAACGTAATCGGATACCTTAAATGAAGCACTCTACTGGTCACATATTTTTATCTATTATCACTAATCATTCTTATCTGCATTCTACTTGCAACGTGAAAGCGATCTGAAGCTCATGCACTTTATTTTTCATTTCATTAATGATAAGAAATTATAAGATACAATATTCCCCCTCCCCCTTCCAATCCCTTCAACAAAAAAAAAGCATCAATTTATTGAAAGTTGTTATGAAATTCAAAATGATTGGTGGATGTAAGCTACATATTGAAAACTTAAAATTGCTGGTTCATCAATATCAAATACTTCCTCGTGGTTCGAAATAAGGCCGTTAGTCATATTTTACAACAAAAAATTCTCGTTTTCACAACATCTACTTCACACCCAGTCCACACTTTTGGCGTCTAACCGATCATTAAACTTTTAGTTTGACGGCCACATCTTTTCATCGAGTAATCATCATTTTATATTTATTTTTAATCCAGTATGACTTTGTACCATTATATTTTTATACACATATTTCATCTAATCTTTTGTTTTTCGAGTTTTTACGATACCTATGAAGATTATCAACTCTTCTCGACCTTTAAATTTATACTTACGAATGAAGTTTTGTGAGCAAACACTAGATTGTAAATAACACTTTGAAAAATAGTTAAGCCAATTAACTCATTTTATTAGGCACTGGTTAAAATAAACGTTTATATTGATTCATAAACTTAAGTAAAACGACCAACTTTTCAAAAGTTTACTAATAGATATTGATTATTGAACATTTTTCTTTTACTCCACCATAATTTTCTCAGTATGGTTGTGATGTTTGTGAATTATTTTAACAAATTGCCCAACTGTCTTTGTAGTTATCAGCTATCTCTGCCCAAGCATTTAAATGACACCTAGCAGAACATTTTTGGCAACTAAAACAAAACAGCAGGTGCCAATGGCTGCTAACATTTACATCCTAATTCAGACCCTGAACTGCCTGCTGTCATGAAAAATAATTGAAAGCTTTGTTTTTCTCTCTGAACATAATCGTTAAGTCTGAACATTAACAGCGGATAAAAGTCGACGAAACTCACTCTTGCAGAAAGAATCTGTTCCTCTTTCTTCATTTCCTCAGTGTTGTTTTCCAGAACCAACTTGTCCTCAGCAGACTGACTCAACATGTCCTGATATTTCTCTTCTAGCTCCTGGAATATTAAGAACAGTTAGTTAAACCTTCAGAAAAGAAAGATATTTTCAGGGTGTGTACACTATTCTCCGAGTAAAAATCAAGCACTTTCCAGGACTCTTCATAGCAAAAATCAAGTGGTTCAAATAAAGTAAATCTTACCACTTTGAATACAAGCTACCTTACAAGCCGGAAGGATTCCTTTGATACAATTTAGAGCACTGACTGTAATAAAACTTCATTTCAATACTATAAAAATTAATCAGATCGCTAATTAATTAGATTTATGTGTTGCATTGGCTGTGTATGTAACGAGCCATAGCTTAATTCTTGTCGGGTAAGACATGCGCCTCACCGAGGAAAGAAATACCGAAAAATCACAGCATCACGATGTGCAAAAGCTTATTAAAAAGCCTTATATTAGAAGCATACACTACTATGCATGAGAATTATCAAGTACAAAGCAATTCATTACTTTAATATAAATGATCATTAATCATTACTTTAATATAAATGATTGGGGCATTATGTCTAACCAAAAAAATGGTGGAAGTACAATGTTTGTTGGAACTTATATTCATACGTTAAGTCTAAATTCAATATATAAAAATCTATGGCATTTTTTAAAGAAATAAACATGTTTCTGAGCAAAAACTTCTGAGGGCCTTTAAATGAGCATTCATTAAATTTGTGAGATTATTAAATTTGCTTTTCAATATGAACACTAATGGGGGTTCTCCGAAGTAAAAGTGAATCGCTAAGGGTTCCGTGGTCAAATTAATTTGGGAACCACTACTCTAGAAAATGATATAATCGTTGGTTTCATAAAGAAAGTATGTATGAACCTTCTGGCTGAAGCGACACATTCTGGGGGGAGGGTTGACTCTAAACATTTTTCTGGCATACATGTGACTGGTTAAATGCAAAAAAAAAGCTGAAAGATTTTAGCCAAATGTAAGTTTAGAGTATTGTTGGGCAAAAAGTCAATGACATGCTGAAGTGCACATTATTTAGATAATCCTAAGAAAATCAACAGTAAAAGAATTTGTCAAGTAGTTTTAGAGCTGTGATATTTTTATTTTAACACTTAAAACAACCTTTTTCAAAAGAAAATGTTTTTTAACTCACTACTTGTTAAGAGCTGTTTCTTCTTCTTTATTAATAATTATTTAGAAGAGTTAGTGATTTTCTGCTTGATTTATATTTTAAAATGAAGTACATGCTTTCAAAATTTTTCGAAAAAGTATATGTTTAAAAAAATAGCAAAAATAGGTGGGAGTTTTTTTATATACTTCGTTATGAAAATTAATAAATAGTTGAAATGAAAAAAAATTCGATACTTGTGAAGGATGCAGAAAGAATACAAAATGAATAGAACGCATGCTTTCTTTCTTATTTCAACAAAATGAATTTCCGCGAATACAAAATTCGTTTTTCCGCTATTCAGCAGAAAAATCACATGCGTGGTCTGCAAGTTAATACAGCAAAAAGGCAAGTATTTTTTCGTTTAAAAAAAACCATTAGAATAAGTATTTACTAAACTTTTCATACCTGGAGCTTGGTTGTCAAGTTTGCGATTTCCTTCTCACTTTCTGTGCTTTTTTCCAACAAGAGCTGAATCTCCTGTTCTTTCTTCTGATTCATCTCGCCTAGGTGGGTGCATTCATTTTCTGTGTTGCTAAGTGAATTCTGTAAAACAAACAAAACTGTAAAGTGATGTCGTAGAGGCAAGTTGTCATTGATGCGAAAGGACACACTTGTGATTGATCAAGTGCAAAAAAAGATGCAAGATTTTTGCTAACTTGTTAATTATATTTTATCTCTTAATGAGCAAAGAGTCAACACCAATTAGTTGAATATAGAAACACCATCATAAGTACAAAAACTCATAGAGGTTTTTTTTTTTTTGCACACCCCTTCTATGGTAATTTCTTTTGTTTAAATTTAAACATTTAAATAAATTTTTTCAATTTTTACAGTAACCTATTAGTTAAGAGCTGCTGATCACTAATTTGTTTAGTGATTTAGTAACAGTTTGCTTGCCTTGTAATTTCCAAATTTATTTTAGAATTTTGTTTATAATATTTAATAATTTACCAAATGGCGTCTGTACGGAAATAAAAAGTAATTTTATTTACTTACTTCGCAAAAAAAGATTAATAAAAGTAGAAGTTCTACTTTGGTTAAGGCTGCAAAAAGATTGAAAAATGAAATTTTTTCACTGAATAGAATGGAGGCATTTTTCTTTGGGGGGGGAGGACTTTTTGCCTTGTCTTCTCATTTTCAAATTCATTTTTAAATAATTAAAAATTAACAAAATAGCAGTTTCATGGAAATAAAAAGAAATATTACTTATTTACTTAACAGAAAAAAGTTAATAAAAGTTGAAATAAAAAGAGTTTACGTTCTATTAAGGATGCAAAAGATTGAAAAATGAATAGGGAATAGTCACTTTTTATTTAGTTTATTTTTAAAGAGAAAACAATCATAAACGTAGAATTTTGCCAATCTGAAGAATTAAATTCAAGAAATTCCGATTATTAGTTGAAAAACCACATTGTACAGAAGAAAGAACTTACTTCTAGGTCCTGAACTTTCCTAATGGCTTCTAACTTTTCTTGAAGAACTTTCTTTAATGATTCCTAAGGAATAAGAAAAACACAAAAATAAATTAACAAAATTTAATTCAAAAAAACAATTTATGTAAACATGGGTAAAAGCAGCAATATTATGAGTAGAGAAACTAAGAGAACCACTTAAATAATTAATAACAAATCGAAACTCATCAGTGGAGAAATTCTTTTTCAAAAGATTTTCTCTCAATAATGCTTTCTAAACATTCTAGAATAAAGTTGGCATGGAATAACTTGTCTGAAACTTTTAATAATTTTTTTCGCTACTAACACTGAGAAAAAAGGACAAAAAAATTCAACTATTATATAAAAACAAGCATCAGAGTCGAACCCAAACAAATTTTTGTTAAACATACTCGGTGGAATGCACATAAAAAGTATCAAAGCTATATCTTTAACTGAAAAAAAGGCTTAGGAATTTTACTACACGTGATCGATTACAAAGCAAAGCAAAATGCAGTTAGATTTTACATGCAATACGAAAATGCTAAACTCTCCTACAAAAACCGGAATACATTTTAAAGTATTGCTGCTCACATAAGTTTAAATTTTTGCATGAGGCTTTAAAAGTTTCAATTATAATAATCAATATTTTATATAATTTTGAGGGACTGTGCCCTATTTAACATCATTAAAATAATGTACATTCCTGTAAGAAGACTTTGAGTGACCAAATGAAAACTTTTTAGAAACACTAAAATCATGTTAGGATTCATCTTTTTTATCAATCAAATTCCAGGGCAAATTAAAAGATAACATTTTAGGGAGATTTTTTTTAATTTTTAGTAGTTACTTTACTTGGATACAGATATTGTTGAAAGCACAATTAAAACATTGTTGCATGATCATATAAACGTCTAACAGAGAAAACACTGTAATTCAGACTTATTAAAAAATATATTATCTTATTTTATAGGAGTTTTGTTGTAAATACCATCTAAACAAACTTAATAAACTTTTAACCGTAAAAAAAAATCATGAAATAACTGCAGGCATAAAAGACTAAAATGTCCACACAAAAAAATGATTATGCCTCTGAAATGTTTATAATTATTTTATATTTGGACGTTTTGGGTACATCTTCACCAATCAAATTCCAGGAATGAAAGGACAAAGGTTCAAAAGTTTAGGAAACTTCATTTTATTTTATTTATTTATTTTAATTTTTAGTAGTGATCGTACTTGGATACAGATATTGTTGAAATCAGAATTCATTTTTAATAAATAATAAAAGAATGATAACATTGTTGCTTAATCGCATAAATGTCTAACTGTAATTTAGACTTTTTAGAAAGCAGAAGATCCTGTTTTATCACAGCTTTGTTCTAAAACTAACCAAACTAAATAAACTTTCTTCCATACAAAAAAAAAAAACCCATGAAATATCTGCAAGCATTCTGGTATCAAACATACTGATTTTAGTTAAACAGCTGAATAAAATCTCCAAAAAAAAAGGCAGGTTTTTCAAAATTCAGTACAGAAACATTCATCCATACAATGAATCGGTCCAGGAATGAGTCTCACTTTTGCTGCTATTTGGTATTTATCTTTGTCTTCTTGCAGCTTCATCACATCATCCTTCAGTTTTTCTTCAGTCACATTCTGGGGAAGGGAAAAAAAATCAGCATTACAAATCCTCTGAAGTAATACTTCATTACTCGATATTTATACGAGTGTGCTATTTTATATTCCATGCATATTAGAGGTCACTCATAAATGTCACGCTTCGGGGGGGGAGGGGGGGGGTTCGTGAAATTGTGACATCATGCATTATGCAACATAGTGTGACATGTGACAAAAGGGGAAGACCACAGAAGTGTGACATATGTGACAAAGGTCAAATATATGGGAAAAAATCATGACATCATTTATGAACGGCCCCTTAAGTGTCATTCATAAATAATGTTGAGGAGGGAAAGGGGGTTCAAGAAACTGACAGTTTGCGACAAGGCGAGGGGAGTGTGACATGACACATTTTGGTTTCTTTAAAAAGACATAAAATTAGCAAATTAAACTTATTTTTAAAGTTTTTTGATTTTCATAATTTGATTTTAAAGTTTCATCGATGATTTTCTATTGTAAACAGCGATGCTGATGAAGGTTTAAATTTACATCTTTTATACTCATTACCTTTTGTGTTGTAAACCTTAAACTCATTTTATAAAAATTAAGGATACATGTAAACTTTATTATTATGATGCTCACAAATGTCATTAAAAGCTCTAAAATAAAATTAGAAATGTTATCTATAATGCAGTGATTTGTTTCTGAACTGGAAGCACATATATGCTTATTAAAATGGTGTGACATGTGACAAGGGGGGGGGGGGGGGGGCACACTTCAACTAGTATGTTGAAGTGTGACATTTCGAGACAAGGATGGGACAAAGTTGAAAAACATTAAAAAAAATGCAACATCACTTATGAATGGTCCTGAAATGTACCACTGTAGCTGTCTTTAGGATGATTTTTGCTACTTTTGCAACAGTTTGAACTCTTAAATTTGAAATATCCGAAACCTTGGGCTTGTACCTGAATGATCATGCCAAAAATATCCTCTAATTTAAAAAATTGTTGGTAAGGGAATCTTTATTAATTGAAAGCTCATATCATGCAAATAATTTCCATGCTTACCTTGCTGCAAGTCTGTAGCTGGCTTTCCAATGTTTCGATGCGACTGAGGAGCCGATCTTCTTCGATGAGAGCCTGAATGGATGATGAGAGAAACTTATTAAGTGGTGGAAAAAATATTTATCATTTTTTTTTTAATAAGCCGGAAGTGATCTGCGGACATATCACGTCTACACCACTGTGTACTACACAAAAAAATTTGCGTTTACTTTCCCCCTTTTTGATGTTCAATTGATGTAGCCTTGAAAATTATTCATTTCTTGATGTATTTTAACTTCATTAAAGTGTCCATCTCAAAAAATAAAGACCGTACAATGGTTCCTAACACATGTAATGTGTTAACTTCGTTATGCATCGAAATCACTCATTTCTACGAAAACAGGTTAAATGAGCAATCTAATGAACTTTCAATACATAAATGAGTTAACAAACATTCTAAAAACATTCTGTTGTTAGTATTTTTTAGATAGAAGCTTAAAAAACTTAAAATACCTCAAAAAATGAATCATTTCTAACTTTACACTAAACTGAACACCAAAAATGCTGTTTAGTAATACCAAATATTTTTAGTGTAAAAATGAGTAAGTAGAGTCTTGGGGGGGGGGGAGTACTCTTTCCTATTTGAATACTATTTGCACTAACACCAGAATTTCATCTTAAAATTTCCAAATTAAAATTCAAATGATTTACAAAGAAATTTCATTTATTTGCCTTTCAGTAAAAGCCCATTCCATAGAAGATGCAAAAAGATTTTTTCGAGTACAAATTCCAAAACTATAAAAACTGCAAATATACAAATAAAACAATCTCTTCGCATAAAACAATTTTAGAGTTGCATTCTAATAGGGAAACAATACTTATTATTATTTATCAATATGATCATTGGCAATTCGAGCAGGTTTTAACTGGTTTGTAGTATGGTGTACAACTCGTTTGTTGCATTTCTAAGACAAGGTCACCATGGCTTCATATAACAAAAAGTGCGTAGATGCAGTTTATATGGACTTCCAGAAAGCGTTCAATAAAGTAGGGTCTGTGGGGGTAAAGTGGGTAGGTGGGGTAAAGTGGGTAATGCAGATATAAATATTTCTACAATTTTAAAAATCATTTAATATAGTTGTTGTTTTTCACTCAAATGATCTTTTAGTTATGGAGTTTATTTTAAGAAATCAAAAAATTATGTGGCAACACCTTTAAATTTATAGAACCAGTTTATTTCATCTGATGTCAACACTTGGTTTTTTTACTGGTTGTGAAACTTCCCTATTTCAAGTCATTTTTTGAAAAAAGAGCATAGTTTTTTGTCATCTTTGATGCCAAAGGAATCTGCCAACAAATTCCAATAAACAGGTAAGAAATTTATTCATAATTTATTCAGTTATTGTGTTTTTTGTAGAGTGGGGTAAAGTGGGTATAGTGTTAGGCTTAGCAAATGCATATTAAGTAATTTTCTTGTGTTTGTTCTATTCCTTAAAAAAGTTAGGCCTACTTTGGTACTTTAGTATAGTATTTGTTTTTAGTGTCGAATTTTGATATACAGTATGAGACCCCAATTTTGGAATCCCGAAATCCGTAAAACCCAAAATCCGGAACTTTTTAGAAAAAAATCGGCAGCTGAAAAAAAGCAGTCTTTGCTTTTTTGAAAAAAAAAAAAAAAAAATCAGGAAATGTTTTGCCCTGTTTTTTTTTTGGAAATGGGTGTTTTAAAGAGAAGGAAAATAAAAAGTAATGAACATGTTTGAGATCGGAAATGTGCCATTTTCAAAAAAATTATTTCGCAATTTTTTGAAAAGGGATCGTTTTTGCGACTAGAATTTCTATTAATTGTTGCGTTGAAAAAAAAAAAAAAAAATCGGGAAATGTTTTTCATCTTTTTTTTTTTTGGAAATAGGTGTTTTAAAGAGCTCATTTTTAAAAATGAGCTCTAATTTTCGCGCGATGCAGAACATTCGCGAAATTGAAAATCAGCGTTTCTCGCATTTTCCCGATAATCTGATCTTTTACTACAATTTAGTGGCTAGAGGATCCTATAAAATCAAAATCTGACAGAATTCTTTTCTTTTATTGTTTAATTAAAGAGGTTAAAATAACATCGCGGAAAATCTAGATGTCTCGATACTTTGCCTCGAATGTAAGCTTACTCCAACTTCGTTCTTTCTGCTAAATTTCGCGACTTATAGGCGAGTATATACGATAATAAAAATGCTGTAAATGAGCAAAATGCTAATAAAATGTTCCAGAGCAAATTGTATGGGCTCTGATGCTACTTACAAAATTTTTTGAATGAGGACCCAAAATCCGGAAAATTCCGAAATCCGGAAAGATCGCGGTCCCGATCGTCCCGGATTTGAGGTCCATACTGTAATATTAGTTTTTAGTATAGTATTTTGCCCCATATAGCAGGATGCTTTCCAATGTTCTGTAACAAGCATTCGGATGATCAAAAATGTTCTGCAGCAGATTACATGTATATACTTATATATATTTAAGATTAATAAAAAAAAAATTGATTAACCCTGCGATTGTTCTGCGATGCATGTCACTTTTTAGCACATTCTGCTTTCGGGGATTTTGGCACTTTAGTGGGTATAATGTTAGGCTTAGCAACTGGATGTTAAGTGATTTTCTTGTGCTTGCTCTATTCCTTAAAACAGTTAGGCCTATTTTGGTACTTTATTAAAAAGGGGGAGGGGTTAAGTATACTGCTTTTATTTTACTCTCATTATAATATGTAATGACATTATGTATTATATTTAATAGAAATGCCAAGGACATATGAGAAGAAGACTATTTCAAAGTATTCAGATGCTACATTACAGTTGGCACTATTAGAGGTGGAAAAGGGGAAATCCATACACTCAGCTGCTAAGGAGCATAAAATCCCCTATGAAACTTTAAGAAGATGGGTCACCAATAGACCAAGTCACAAAGGACCAGGAAGAAGAACATATCTTTCATTCGATGAAGAACGTTGCATTGTAGAAGGACTGAAGTTTTTGGCAAAGTGCGGTTTTCCGTTTGATCGGAAGGATTTACAAAACCTGATAGCTACTTACTTCAAGAATTCTGAAACGAAAAATCCTTTCCCAAATGGATGTCCGGGAATAGATTTTATGAGGGCATTTGAAAAGAGATGGTCGAAGGAGCTTGGAAGAAGAAAACCAGAACTGTTGACTGCAGCTCGGGCGAAAGATTTGTCATTAGTAACTGTGAATAACTTTTTTGAAATGTATGTGAAGTTATTAAAAGATAATAAATTAGAGAACAGTCCAGGACGAATCTTCAATCTAGATGAAATTGGTCTTGGAACAGACCCAAGATCAGCCAAAGTGTTCATTGGTAAATCCAGCAGGATAGCATACTTGAAATCGCCAGACGCTGGTAAAGCAATGTACTCTGTCCTTTTTTGTGTGTCAGCATCTGGTGTGTACATGCCCCCATTCGTCATTTACAAAGGTCTCCATTTATATCAGACGTGGACAGTGGGGGGACCACAAGGTACTCTATATGGATGCACCGAATCTGGCTGGATGATGGACAGTGTCTTTGAGTCTTGGATGCAGCATTTCATCCAACACGTGAAGGAGATTCAAAAGCCTGTGTTATTGGTTTATGATGGGCATGGGAGCCATTTAACTTATTATACCGTAAGACAAGCCATGGACAATGGCATAATTTTATTATGCTTGCCACCCAACACCAGCCATGCACTGCAGCCATTAGACGTTGGTGTTTTTGCACCGTTGAAAAAAATATGGAAGGATGTACTAAAGACATGGTACAGGGAAAGCCGCCAGCGAAATGTCTCGAAAGCTACATTTCCTTTTTTGTTAAAGAGGCTTTTCAATTTCCTAAAACCCGTCAATGCAGTGAAAGGATTTGTAGGTTGTGGACTTTTCCCTGTTAACAAGGAGAAAGTTAAACACAAAATATTATTGACAGTAAAAAGCACATCTGATAATGTGGCACAAGCTGCAAGAACATCATTGGAGGAAGACTGTCCAAGCACATCATTGGGGCAAAATGGTCCAAGCACATCATTGGAGCAAGATGGTCCAAGCACATCGTTGGAGCAAAACCGCTCAAGCACAACATTGGAGCAAAACCGTCCAAGTACATCAGTGGAGCAGACAGGTCCAAGTACATCACAAGGCCACACTGATTTAAGCCCTTCACAAGCCCACGAAGATCCTGCTACATCACAAGACTGGGATAATTCAGCCACATCACAAAATGATGCTAATCCAGCACACAGATTTTCTTCTTTAGGTCTAGTTACTTCCCCTTTCAAGGACTTGAAATTAGCTATTCTGAGTACACTAGCACCACCACAATCTTCTCTCACCACGCTGGCCCTTCAAAATTCAAAGAAGAATCGAAAAAGAGTTCAGAGTAAAGTAGGCGAAGTGTTGACAGAAGAAACAGTTGCACAGCGGTTGCTATGGGAAGAACAAGAGCGACAGAAAAAGAAAAGAAAAATCTCACAAAAATCTACTCTTAATATTACATCAAAGAAACAGAATGTGAAAAAGGTCAGTAAACAAGTAGAAATCCAAGCAGCAGAAGTTCACACTGCAGATGTCAAGCCAGGTACATGGGTTACCGTAGAATATGCGGGTAAAAAATCCACATTGCAATTCATCGGACAAGTTATAGAGGAAGTAGAAGACGGGTACGAAGTGAAATTTTTAACCAAAAGTGGCCAAAAATATATTTTTCCGAACATCGATGATATTGATGTAATTAAAATCGACAGCATTGTTGGGGTTCTTGAAGAGCCAACTTTGAATAGTCGAGGGCATTATTCATTCATCACTTTGTAAATAAATAAAAGCTGTGGATCATATAATCCGATTTTACTTATTTTTAGCATGTTATATGTGTATACCCACTTTACCCCACACCCTACTCACTTTACCCCACGGCATGGGGTAAAGTGAGTAGGAAACATACCTTAAAAAAGAGGCTATAAAAAGGTTTAATTTTTAAAAAATGTTTCAAACAAGTATACCAGTGTACTCTTAAGAAGTGTAATGTCAAATATTAAAAAAAATATTTGGACTTTTTAGCAAAGCTCTTATATTTATTTCCCTACAAAGTTAAAAATGACCATTTTATTACCCACTTTACCCCCACAGACCCTACCGCACGAACCTCTTCTTAGCAAACTTACTTATATTGGCATTGGTGGAAAAACTTTAATTTGGGTTAAAAATTAATGGACTGGGAGGAAACAAATAGCAGTTAAGGGTAATTATTCTCAATGGATTGATGTTTTAAGTGGTGTTCCACAAGGTTCAGTTTTAGTGGTGTTATTATTCATTATTTTTATTAATGACTAGCGGTACCCACACTGCAATGTATGTGCTGAATTTTAACCATACCTAAAAAACGTAAGCGCAATTTCATTAGTGTGTTCCGGTTTATCGCCAACGACCAATTAATAAAGTCAAATTGTAGCGTGTCATATTTGACACGTTATTTAAAATCTAGAGCAAACCACACATATTCCTTTTCTGGTGATATTTATTTAAATGCTATTGCTAAATCTAGGAAACCGTTAAATTGGAGAGACAATACTTTCACCAAGTTCAATCTCGAATTTAAAACCCATTGCTAATTTGAGAAAAACTTTAAATCAAAGATGTGCTTTAATATTGTTTTTCCGCTGAAAACTTAAACTGCCTCTCCCTTTTGAAAAAGAAATTTTATATTGATATGAAGCCGACACTATTCATCCGGAGTTGAGGAAACTGCAGATTATTATTTTTGAGTCAAGGTAAGCCTTAAGAAACGGAACTAAAAAGCTTATAACTGGCATTCTTATCAACTTAGAAACTTTGAACAAATTCCATCTTGTGCAGAAAAATCAGCGCTTTCGATTGATATATTATATTAATATGTGCAAGGTGGTTTTAACCCCCATATTGGGGACAGAATTCATGTAGAAATTTGTGTAAATTTGGTACAAAAAAAGGAACTACCTGTCGGATTTTTTTCCAACAAGTGTATAATCTTCCTCTTGAAGCTGTGTCTATTGATTAAAATCCATTGCATAGTTTTAAACATCTAAGCGCACAGACGAGAAGCGACTTTGTTTTATACTCTTTTAAGATAGTAGCGAGAGTATTTCTGGGAACATCAATATTTTTGATGATGATGTCAAAGTCATTTGAATTGTTGACAGGAAAGAATGAGTCAATTAGCTACAAGGAGATTTAAATCAAATTTCTGGGAGGGCAATGAAGTGGGGTATGTCTTTTAATATTGGGAAATGTCAGGGGCTTCACTTTGGTCATGGGAATAAACGTGCAAGCTATTATCTACGAGGTTCCATCATTAGTGAAGCAGAAGCAGTTGTTGATCTAGGAGTATTGATTAGTCACGATTTCAAGTTTAGGCAGCAGTGATGCACAAAAAAATGTTTGCACATCATGTATCAAATATTTAAAAAAAAAACATTTTTTAAACAATGAAATGTGGTTAAGTGTACTACCCTACATTCAACACACTATAAACAATAGACAGAAATAATGTTCCGGACGAGAGAGGAGAGAACTCACCTTCCATCCAATGTCAGACTCATCCTGAGTGTTGGCGACCACTTTCTGAAGTGTTCCGAGCTTGTTTTCCAGTATTTGTTCCCTATGAAGAGCTTCCTGTCAGACAGAAACACACATCAACTCAGTTCTGAAATATTTGCTGTCACCATTAATTTCACAGCGAATTTATACAATATCCCGAAGTTAAAGACATGTATTTAAAATGTCTGTCATTCCAGTCTCGAAAGAGTAATTCTTCGAAACAACTAAGATTAAAGCTTGTAAGCGATTTTTGAGACTTCGTTCATACATTTATTCTGTTCCAACATATAGAATACAATAAAACCTGTGTACGTTGACCACTTGCTGTGCAGTACTTTAATAGTCAACTCATAGAGGGTGGAATTTTTTTTTTCTTACAAAATGCATTTATTCATTGAAACTAATTAAAATATAGCTTTATGTATTATTGTTACTTTAAAATAGGGATAAGGTTTGTTTGTTTTTTCACAATTACCGACAATATCATTAGAGAAATTTAACCTGTATGACTTACAACTTTAAAGGAAAAGTACTTAGTTGAAAGGGGAAAATGATGTAAAAGAGAAAAGAAAAATAATAATTAAAGATTGGAAAATTTCTCATTTTTTTTTTTTTTTTAAATTAATGCAAATCTGATGAATCTCATCCATGTTTAAAGGAAATGTCATGTTTAATCACAAAATATGAAAACAATACACATATTTTTTTAAGTTTCAGAGAACAAACCCTTCCTGTTATATAATGTATTAAAAGAAAGGAATTATTCTCGAAATAATTCTTTACTTATATCTAAAAAGATAAACATAACTGCACGAAAGCTGCAGCTAGACCTCAAGAAGTTTGATAAACCTGTTAATGAGTGGTTCATTTTCATTCACCATTTTCAACTATTTTTTGCTTTTTTTTTTTTTTTTTTTTGCATTAGTTTTAATACTAATCAATAAAAATATCAGGGTTCGTTAATATTGCAAATATTTTCACACCAATGCATATTACATTGAATAAAATGAATATATTCTAATATAAAATAGTACTTAATGTTATGTATGTAATTATTATAAATAATTTTAAAAAATTATCTTTTCCTAAGCACTTATAATAACACTTTTAGTTAAACATTTTTCTCTTTCAAACCACAAAGAATAAAACTATCTCAAATTTCAAGAATGTTTTATTTCTTTGACAAAACTTTAAACACAAAATGACATTAATTTATTTTTGTTTAAAAATTTAAACAAATATGTAAGTTTGTATCCACTTTTTCAGTTCCTGTGAAATTGAACTATACCAAAGGTAGAGAAAATTCTCTCTACTGGTGCTGTAGTTGGTAAGGCGATAAATAGTTTTTTAACTAGATTACAAATATTTTCTTTTGGTGGCTGTCCAACTTTAACATTGTGCCACCAAATCAATGGTTCTACAGAAGAGCCGGCAGACATCATCTTCAGACAGAACTGAGAATGAGTCTGTAAACTTAGAGTTCAGAAAAGGAGACTTTTTGCTGAAAAAGCCATTACTAGAGACATTTCAGACGTGTAGAAATTATTTTTGTTAACTCCTTTTAGCATTTTACGTAGAAATTATAGTTTCAGTTTCAATAATAATTGAAAATTTAAAGTTCTAAATTTTAGACAAAAAATGGGATGCATAATGCAATTTTTAAATACTTCACAGACATGAAAATATCAAAAATTCCGATATTTTAAAAATAAATATCCGATATATATCAACGAATCCTGAAAAATGCAGAAAATATTAGATAAACAAACATTACCATAAATATATTTTGCATTTTTACAGAAAGGATTTATTTTACCTGAAGATATTGGGAAAGTTGATACAATTCTTGAGAAGAAACAGAGGTCTCTGGCGATAATGGCACAACAGTGGTAGTAGGACTAGGGATGAAAAAAAAAAACATTTGAACAAAATGTACGAAATACACGAAACTAATACGATTCATCATTTTCAAAAGCGTTAAATATACATCATTCAGCAAAATTCAAACAAAGCACATAAGAGCTGATAGGAAATTATGCAATCGTGGTTTCAGTCTGAGTTGAAAACAGCAATCAGGGGCTGAAATTCAGACAATTTTTCAAGAGCAAAAAATTAAAATTAGAAAATCAAATGATTGAATGTCGGGATATCGACATTTGAAGAATATCATATGAGTAGTAAAGTAAACTAATTTAAACATTACTTAACAATTTGATTTTTAAAAATCAAACTTTACAAAAAAAAATGAAGTTCCTTTTTTTTTTAACTTTTTTTCTTGCTATTAGCTTATACTACTTCTAATTATGGACACGTTAAAAAAAATTTTCTAATAGTGTAACAACTTATACAAAGTAGGATTTCGGAGCAAAAACTTAGTTCTCAAGTGTTCTTAGACTGGGACTGGCTAAGCATTTGCATCATACTAAGCTGCTATTCGATGGGGGAAAAGGAATTTTACGAAAATAATAAAATAGCCGTACTAACATTATTACCGATTTCAATTGTTACATTACATTACCGATACGTGTTGGATAAATACAGATTAATTACATCTTCAAACAAAAATTATTTTTTCAGAATGATCAGCAAATAGGCTTTTAGCCTAATCCTTGAAGGTGATGATGACTTTGTTTCACAATATTGCCGTATAACATTGCTTCTCCCCCTCCCCCACACCCCTCCTTCTGAAAGTAGACTCTCATGATTTGCCTTACAAAGGTTTAACCCATTAATGCCTGACTTTTTTTAAAGGACGGTCTGAAAAGTACATCTGAAGCACCCAAAAATAAATATTTCAACAAAAAATTGTATTAATGTAATTCCTAACCAGTTATTTTAAGGTTAGGAATACATTAAAACAATTTTTTGTTGAAACGTTTATTTTTGGGTGCTTCAGATTTACTTTACAGACTGTCCCTAAAAAGGGACGGTAGGCATTAATGCGAGTCGAGTTAGTAACCCAAAATGAAACTCTAACTCGTCTCCAATGTAGATTTAAAAACGAATATTGCAACGTATGAAACTCTCACCTGGCCTTTGCTTCCTTCCCATCTGGCAGGTACAGTTTAAGAGTAGCCACAATACAACCATGAACAACTGGAAGGGAAAAAAATGATTTTGAATAAATTACCACTAGGAAGTAGTTAAAAACAGGTATTGCAATATACAGTTTTATTTATATATAACAGTGAAACCTGTATGAGTTGACCACTTGCAGTGCAGCCCTTTAGTTGTCGACTTACGACAGGTGGTCAACTTACAGAGGATTTCTTACGGTATGCGTTTATTCATCTGTAACTAATTAAAATATAGAGTCATCTAACAACATTACTTCAAATAAGCTTATTTTTTCACAATTGTCTAAAATATCATTAGAGACATCGTGGGGTCAATACTACAACGAGGTAACTACAATTCAGCCGTTTCGAGAAAAACGCAAATTAAAGTTTTGCTAAGATTTTGGAAACTAAACTAAAAGTTATTTTACTACCATTTCTGGATTATATTTAATTAGAAGTATTCATCGTGTCTCGTTTTGACCACAATTTTGTAAGAATTGACGAAAAACAGTCCTTGAAATTTAATGTATCCAAAAAAAAAAATCAGTTACCTAGTTTTAGTCTACAACTAGTTAAAATGTCTACAACAGATACCTAGTTGTAGTACGGTGTGGACCACACCCAATGGGATTTACCTGTGCACTTACCCAGATTTCGCCAAATTTGGAGCTACCTAGTTGTAGTAGGGCCATTTCACAGTATTTTCTCCAAATGTAGAGTCCGCAACATGACACTTTTTTTGTTATAACTACGTAATTTACAGTTCAATTATCACCAAATTTTACTTTCAAATAATGTGTTGAGCACATTATTTGAAAATAAAATTTAGTGATAATTAAACTGTAAATTACGTAGTTATAACAAAATAAGTGTCATGTTGCGGACTCTACATTTTTACAAAATACTGTGAAATGTCCCAGTACTCACCCCACGAAATTTAACCTGAATGAATTAAAATGTATCCTATGCAACTTAAAAAGTCAAGTACTTAGTTGAAATAAAGTTATATACCTTATTAATCACGTAAGTTAATTATTTGATAGCAAAGATTTCCTATAAATGCATCATTTTCAAAATGGCTACATCAGATAGGGGGGGAATGAAAACTTTTTTAATGGACTTTACATTGATTTTTCACCCATCCGGACAGATACTGGTCTAACATTACAGCATAAAAAAAATCCTGGAGAAGTTATCCAAGTTTTTTTCCCTCTTTGCAAAAATAAATAAACAAATAAATATAGAAGTAATTGAGCGGGCCACTTACAAACGGTTCTTTATGGTCCTCCCACCCAAATTTGACGTACATAAGTGGTCAATATAGACAGGTGGTCAAGTTACAAAGGTTTCCCTACATCATAAAATATAGGGATCATTCTGTTTCTGATAAAAGTGGCCAGCTTAGACAGGTGGTCAACTTTACAGGTTTTAATGTATATATATATATATATATATAAACTGTAATTCATTTATTCAAATAATAAAAAACTTGATATGAATAAATTAATTATTTAATTCACTCACACAATATAATGTCATTTATATGGGACATTCCTATTTTTGGACCAAGAAGTCTGGGAAAATTGAAGTGCATGAAAAGCACAAAACTTTTACTTATAAAAAATAAATTTTTCCCTAAATTTTTAACTAAAAATTTAGTTATGAAAACATTTTCGAGGAAGGGAAACCTCAATTTATATTTAAGGGACAAAATTTCCAGTCCTTTTAGTTATTGAGAGGTTTTACTCAAGCAACTATTTTTCTCTAAAGAGTGTTGAATGAAGAAAGAACTTTTGGAATGATAATTAAAGAAAAAAAAAGGGGGGGGGGGGGGAAGAAACAGGGTCAGATGTTTAGTTTACTCAATTGCCACTTTTTATTTAATTTTAGTGGCCATTACATAAGAAAAAAGTAGACTTTTTCAGATGTACAAATATGTACAATCATTTTTAATGATTTAGATTAACGTTAAAGTAATTCGTGATTCAGGTATAAAGCTGTTAATTCAATTTTTTCTCTGATCAATGCTGTACGACAAATTCAATTCTTTTTATCAATGTGCAAAAAACAACTACCCGCCATACAAAAATTTAGTTCGCACACGCATTTTTTAAACGAACATGCCCCGCGGGGCATGTAAATTTTTAAGATTTTTCGAGCTCCGACTTACTAATATTTTCTTTTTTTAGTTAAAGTAACAAATTTCTGATTCGAAAATGTAGATTTTTGTGATAGGGGTCAATTTTTTTAATTATGTGTTAGAACAGGGTGATTTTTTCACTTCAGATTTTTACGAAACTGCCGACATTATGCGGTTTTCGTAAAAGTAGTTTTTATTTTTAAAAATCTATTAAACTATCTTTGCGAAGACACCGATAATCGGCCCGTATCGGGCTTTTCCGGGGCACTTCGAAAAGGCATTGGACAGGAATGGTAGCAATGGTGAAAAGTGCACCCACCTTTCCTAGAATTTTCAACGACGTCTACCCCAAACTGCACAATGTCCCCAGAGCACACTTCTCGGGCAGGCGACTCCTCCGAGCCCTTGCTGAGTCTCTGGTTGTTGACGAAAGTCCCGTTGCTGCTCTTCGTGTCTTGCAGGTAGAACTGAAAATGACAAATCACGCCTTTTACTTCATCTCGAGTGCAAAAAGCATTTAGGTAACTTAGGTCAGCGTTAGAAATTGTTAAAAAAGGCTACTGGTCCAGAGACAACGTCACTGGTCCACTTAAAATTAACGAAAACAGATAGTACTTTAGTTTAAAATATCATTTTTTCACTTAATGATCATTTGTTAAATTATTTATAATAAAACTTAAATAACTATAGCTAATGGATTCAATAGTGGATTAAAACACTAACCTCATTATGGAAATAAAGTTTAAGAAAAAAATTAAATAAGTTCAACGATTTAGGCGATTGGGTTGTCACTAGGGATGTAACGAATACTGAATATTCGGGCTTATTTCCCAAGCCGAAGTCGAATATTCGGCCAATGTCGTAGGTCGAATACCAAATATTCGGCGGCCGAATGTTAAAATTTCTAAAAAATTGTCGTAATAGAAAGTATTTGTCAAATTTAAAAGTATTCACCAAGTCAAATACCAATGCCACACATTAATCTATGATGTATGATTTAATTATGTTTGTTAACAATCTCAACTACCTAAAGTTAATGCATTATCTGCATTGTTATGAATGCAATAAAACTGAGAATATAACCCACAAGTGGGAAAGAAATGGCAGGTTTTAATGTAAGCATTAGCATTATTTTACTTATTACTTAATTCAAATTAAAGAAATACTGTTGAACTAGTAAACGTTTACCTTGCTCAAAATAGTTTTATGAAGATATTTTAAATGTTATAAAATTTAATATTTTTATTTTATGTTTTTTTTTTACATACCTAGTTTTAAAAAAATCTATTAAAATTTATTGATTTTCAATGGAAGAAGTTTTTATTTTCAAAAACCACAATAACTTATGCTATCTTGATATTCATGAAATATTCTAGGCTTTTCCACATTTCTCTTTTACCCAATATTCACAATAAATCAGTCTACCGAACGAAGTCCGACTTCCACTTTGTTAATAGTAATAACAAAATAAAAGTCTCATAATCTCCATCCTAATTAACAATTGCCAGCTTTTGGGAACACATGTTATGTATAAAATACAATATTATAACCTTAAAATATGTTTTTGCTCTGTAAAAAAAATGATGGAATGTTAAGTATTTTTTTTTTTTGCTCAGTCAAACCTATAAACAACGTTTAAAAAAGTTGTTTTTTCCTATATGAATTATTTTTATTTATTAAAACTTTATAACTATTGTGTTCTTTCGAAATAACTATAATTCAATTTTAGAAGTTTAAAATCTACTAATTTTTTCCTTTTTTTTAATTTCTACCGTAGCAGAACTATTCGGCCGAATAATCCATCAATATTCTGCCAGGCTGAATTTGATCTTACAGAGTATTCGGCCAGACTGAATATTCGGCTAGGTCGTGAAATAACTATTCGGCCAGGCCGAATACTCGTTACATCCCTAGTGGTCACTAGTCCTGGGGACCACCGATAATTTTCTTTTTTTGGTGGTCCGAGGGGGACTTCAGTGGTCTCGGACCAGTGGACCACCAGTAATTTCGAACGCTGCTTACATGCTAATATAGAAATGAAAGAAGGCTGCAAAAAGTAGTTTTGGTAAGGTTTCACTGTGTTTCTTCTCACTCATACCTTCATTTTTGCTCAAATTGAAAAAATATATACATTTTCTCAGAAAGAATAAGGACATGAAATAAGCTCTCATATTAATTGAAATATCATTTAACAAATAGCCAGAAAGTAAAACAAATTAATAAATGTTCAAGAATTAAAGAAAACTGAACGTAGGCTTGTGAGAAGGGGGAAGCACTACGAGCAGGGCAGCCCCCGATTTTTCGGGGGGGAGAGAGAGAGAGAGAGTGCAGCTCACCTTTCCGTTCTCGTACCAGAGCAGGGCGTGGTTCCTCGACAGCACCTTGCAGTCGAAGATGGCATTGTAGTGAGCTGGCCGGCAGCGAGCGACCGAGCGCCCCACCTTGACCGGCTGGTCCAGAGAAAGATGCCGTTCCTGCGAACACACGACCGACACCTCTCGTTAACCGGCGTCCATCTTTGGGCACAATAACCGACATACCAGGTGTATGCATATCAAATGAGACGATTGCCAACAAATGTCGCCACGCACATATGCAAACATCACGTAACCGTGACACGCGATTTGTTTACGGTTCGACCTTCGATACTCGCGTTTAGTTCACATTTGGACGAGTTTCAGCGTGCATTGTGTTTTTTTTTTTTACTGTGCTGAAAATGTCGAATTTCATGCCTTCCGACCTCGATTCGCGGACAGCATTCATTTTCTGTTCCCGTCTGAAGAAAAATGCTTCCGGATCGCATCAAATGCTTGTAGAAGCGTACGGTGGAAATGCTCCGAGCCGTGCACAGTGCAACAGGTGGTTTGAAAAGTTTCAAAACTGTGATTTCGATGTGAGAAACGAGGAGCGTGGCAGACCAGTAAAAAAATTTGAAGACGCTGAATAGCTTCTCAAACCCGACGAAACCGTTAATACTGATCGCTACAAGCAACAATTACTTGATTTGAAAGATGTTATACTCGAAAAAAGCGAATAATAAAAGAAAAGACAGCACAAAGTGATTTCCCTCGATGACGACGGACCTAGTCATCGTGCTAAACCAACCAAGGACATCGTTAAGGCGCTCGGCTGGGAGCCATTAGCTAATGCGGCTTATTCACCGGACTTGGCTCCTTCCGATTACCACTTATTTGCATTGTTGGGACACGCACTGGCTGACCAGCGCTTCACTCCTTACGAAAACGTCAAATCTTTGCTTGATGACTGGCTGGCCTCAAAAGACCGATCATTTTTTTGGCGTGGTATTCACAAATTGCCCCGAAAGATGGGAAAATGTGTAGCTATCGATGGATGTTATTTCAAATAAAGAAATATTAACAGTTTTCGTAGATTTATTGTATTTTTTTAAAAAACAACCATCTCATTTCATTTGCATACACCTGGTAGATCGATCGAAATTTTGAGAAAGGTTTTGTAAAATGTTTAAGAATCCTAGCATGCCCATCATTTCAACATTTTATGGGGGGGGGGGGGGGGTTAAAGATAATGTACATTGAAAGTAAATTATTTTTACTTTCAATGCTGAGGTAAAAACAACAAAATATGTAAAAACATGTAGTATACATTCAATGCATTTTTAAAAGCCAAGGGGGATCGGGGGTATATCAAGGGTCAATCCAGCATTTTTAAACAGGGTCCGTTATTTGTTTGAGAATTTTAAAGAGATTTACACAGAAAGTACAACAATTTTGAAAATTAAAAATTTAAATATATAGCAAGGAGAAACTATTATTATTAGCCACTTTTATAAAAAATTAAATAAATAATGGTGTTAAAAGAATTACAATTTTTAAGGTTGAAATTTTGTAAAGAGTCCGCTTTGATCAAATGGAACTTTGTGAAGGATCCGAAAACCGCGCGAATTTCCTCTGGCGCAATTCAACCTGATGCATAATTTCTCAATATTTCAGACTTTTGAGGATCATCAGAATCCTCAGATTTTCGCATTCCATCTCCAACAAAGACTTCTTGATGAACTTTCTACATAAAAATTTATTTTTCAAAAATTCTGATACTTTCCCTCTGCATATACTTTCTATGCTTATTTTTGGTAAAAAGTACAAAATGCATAAAAACATGCATACATTTAATGCATTTCTAAAAGTTAGAGAGTATATTGACCCCCCCCCCCCCCCTCCTCTATCCACCAAATGACGAGCCTGAACCCTAGATTTTTGCAAAATTTCTCTATTAGAACATTTGGATTTTTACATTCTATCACAGACAAAAAATTCTTAATGAATTTACTAGATAAAAATTTATTTTCCAAAATTATGATAAACCAAAAACAATGACTGACCAATATGAAGGCATTTTTTTACGTTTCAAATAGTGTCGCCTTCTATTGGTTTGGAATAGATTGAATTGAAATTTGCTGGGATTTCGGGAGTGGTGCAAGCAATAGGATCACTCAGGAAAGTAACACACAAAAAAAGCTGAAAGTTCATTGCTCAGTTTAATTAGTTTTACATCTCAGTTTTAGTTGAACATAGGAATAACAATAATCATAAAGCTTCATCAAGTAATTTATATACACCACTAAGATGATATTATTAAAATTTTCACAATTGAAAAAAGTAGTTTCGACACAAATAATTTTTTTATTACTTGTTAAACACGTCTTCTACTCGCTTTATTAATTATTGTTTAGGCATTTAGTGATTTCATTCTAGGCTTCCTATTTTCAAACTAATTATAAATTTTCATAAATAATAAATAATTAACATCAAAGGATTTTCATGTTTCATGAAAATAGAAAGAAATTTTGTTTATTTTGTAACAAAACTTAATCACCAGTTGAAAAAAATTAATTTTTTTTTAAAGGATGCAAAAGATTGGAAAAATAATAGATTGAGATTGGGGTTCCTTTTTTCAAAGTAGTTATACATTTTTATAATTGATAAATAATTAACAAAATAAGATCTTCATGAAAATAAAAAGGAATTTTGTTCATTTAATTTGTAACAAAACTTGATCAACAGTTGAAATGAAAAAATAATTCATTTTTGGAAAGGATGCAGAAAGATTGAAAAATTTATAGAATAATTAGGGCTCCGTTTTATTTTGACAAAAAACGATCACAAATGCGGAATTCTGCGACTCTGAAAAATTAAATTAGTAGAAAAATCACACGTATGACTCATTCGAATGTCTCACCTGAATTAATAAAAAACAAATTTCATGAAAATAAAAATAAATTTCGTTTATTTACTTTGTAACGAAACTTAATCAATAGTTGAAAGTAAAAAAATTTCACTTTTGGAAAGGATGCAGAAGAATTTTAAAATTAATAGATCGATTCGGGTTTCTTTTTTCAAACTAATTATAAGTTTTTATCATTAATAAATAATAAACAAAAGATTTTCATAAAAATAAAAATAAATTTTATTTATTTACTTTGTAACTAAACTGAAACAGTAGTTGAAATGATAAAAAATTCATTTTTGGAGAGGATGCAGAAAGATTGAAAAATCAACAGAACGATTGCAGTTCCGTTTTATTTTAACAACAAACTCGAATGTCTCACCTGGAAGGGATGCGAGTTGGGCCTGGAGGTCAGGACGGCCCGCGGCTCCATCTGGGGGGAGGTGGGGGGCGTCTTTCCCGCTTCATGGGCAGTCTCTTCGGCAGCCGTTATTCCGGTCACGGGGAGCTCCTGGACGCTGGTGGGCTCCTTGCGGTACACGACCATCAACGCGCCATCACACGACACGGCACGAACGACGGTCCTCGCTCTCTCACTCTGCGGCACGACACGGGTCCGGGCACTACGCCATCCTGCGACACGGTGGGTGGGAGGTCCGGTGAGCCTGGGGGGGGGGGGGGTGCAGTGTTAGAAATATAACAATTTGAATCTACACTAAAAATTTTAAAGTTAGTTTACCACCATTTTTGGCGAACAGGTAAAGAATCATTCATAAATGATGTCACGCTTTGAAGGGGGAGGGAGGTTTGTGATATTGTGACAAGGGGGGAAGGGGTAACAAGAAGTGTGACATCCTGCATTATACAACATAGCGTGACATGTGACAAAGGGGGAAGGGGTTCCGCTGAAGTGCGACATATTGTGACAAAGGGGGAAAATGGGTGACATCATTTTATGAACAGCCCCTTAGGAAATGAATAATATGAAAAACTTCTGAATTTCTAAGGAAGTGACCAACAATCCCCCCCCCCCCCCCTGCGGTGACCATGAATGACCCCCAGCAAACTTTGATATAAATGAGTATACCTATGTATTTAAAAATGCATAAAATATATGCACTGGATTCAAAAGTGTAGACAATTTGTAGTATAAAACAGTGTCAAAGATAATTTTTTTAATATAAATATAACACTGGTATGAATCTTTAAAAACTTATAATTTTTGGAAACTTTTTTTTTTTTTTGTAGTAGTAAATAAAATATTTCTTTCTCCAAACTTGTTGCAAATCTATGTATTTTTCACAGCCTGCATAAAAAAATAGAATAGTTAAGGAGCAGTTTTGTTATACCCACTGGCGTAGATAATGGGGTTGTTTTGGGGATAACCCTCCCTTGAAATGGTAAAGATTGTCTACAATTTGACCAATTTTTGTTGTAAAACAATGAAATTCCCACTTCTCCTGAAGACCCCCCCCCCCCCCCCCCAGAAATCCAGGTCTAGCTACGCCACTAGTTATACCAGTTTATAAAAGCTAAAAAATGCATGACCATTTTAATTACCACGGAAAAAACGTGACCAGGAATAACCCTGTATGATCCTATTTTTGAAAAAATGTCCTAATTTCTTTCATTTTGATTAGTCCTACTCATACTCATTTATAAACGAATTAAGTGCACACAATTCATTGTTTGATTTTTTTCAGCTTTTAACCAGCAAAAGAATTCAAATTAATAAATCTGTTTATTTTTTTCTTTACTTAGAGTACTAGTATTCCTGGTAGGGATGAATTTCATTTGAATCTGGCATTCATATTAAAACATAATAAATATCAAAAGTCGCTAAAGTCTGTTAAAAAAAATTAAATCAGATTATTTTTTATTTGTTTAAAAAATCTGATTAAAAAAAAAAATTTTAAATAAAAAAAATCACGAACCCTGTGTTTAATTGCTTTGTTCATATTTTAATAGTATTATTGTATGTACTGGCATAAAACTGAAAAAGAACTCCTAAAGTATATCTTAATCCCCCACAAATTAAGAGACAATAATAAAAACACTTTAAAACAAATTATTAACCTGTTTCAAAGCGATCCTTCCATTCAGGGTCACTTTGAACCACCTCAGAAAAGTGATTTTAAAAAGAATTATTTTAACAAAAGTATTATAAATGAGCCACTTTGAACCAGAAAAATAAAAAACTTACAAATGTTTAAAAAAATTTATTTCACAACATCACACAATTTCTATAATTTATGGTGAAAGTGGATAGAACAGCTCCTAGAATTTCAACAACTTCAAGGGTTTCGACAACCTCACGCCTGCAGTGAAAAATGGCTTCAAAGCAGTCGCTTCAGAATGACTGTAATATGCAATGATCTGTGTACAGTATTGCAAACTTATTTTGTAAAAATGAAGAGTAGAAAACCAATTTCATGACCTAGATAGCCGAGTGCAGCACTGGACTTTCTAATTTGGGGTCATTCATAAAAGATGTCACGCTTCGAGGGGGGGAGGTTTGAGAAATTGTGACAGTTTGTGACTAGGGGAGGGGGTAACAAGAAGTGTGACACATTTTGGTTTCTATAAAAACACTGGCAAATTAAATTTATTAAAACTTTTTTTTTTTAATTTCATAATTTGATTTAAAAGTTTCATGGATCATTTTGTATCGTAAACACCAATCCTTATGAAGGTTTAAATTCACGTCTTGTTAAAAGTTTACAATTATATTTTCTTGGGCATTTATACTTTTAAGATAAAAGTGGGTCATTTTATTTAGAGTTTGAGCAACTAATACCTTTTACTCTTTCTTGTCATAAATATTAACCTCATTTTATACAAATGAATATAGGTAATCATTATTATTATGCTCACAAAAGTCATTAAAAGTTCAAAAATAAAATTAAGACATGTGATCAATACAGTGTCTTGTTTCTTTACTGAAAATATATTTTTTAATGTAATATAGCATGAAGTGACAAGGGGGGTAGGGGGGTTTCATGAAGTGTGACACTTTGTGACAAAGGGGAGAGGGGAGTCAAATATATTGAAAAAAGCGTGACATTTATGAAAGGTCACTTTTCGTAAACGTCAAATATACTGAGAAATATCACGTGGTGCAAAGTTAACCCCCATGGTTCAAATTTACCCCGAGTGACTATACCCAAATAAATATTAATACAATAAAAGAAAGCATTATGCATTCTTTTAATATATTAATACAATAAATATTAATACATTAAAAGAATGCATAATTCTTGATAAAAATGTGTGAGAAAAAATAAACCTATTTCCATATTCTTCAAAATATATCAGTACTTATAATCAAACAGGATTATACATAATGTTAAAAATGACTACACATTACAATTAATGATAGCAAAGTATGCAAAATTTTCACACGAAAAAAATAGACTTGCTGTGACTGTGGAAAAAAGGCATTCCCAACACCAGAAGAAAAAAGTCAGAACAGTTCTTTTCCCCTTTAAAAAAATTTCAAGGAATGCAAAATGATTTTTTTACGATTATTTTAAAATCGCACTGATGGAGTATTAAACTAACCACTTGACTTGCATTTAAAAATTAAAAGGCATTAGTCAATACCGTCATATTTTACAAGAAATTAAAAGAACGATTTCACAAAACTAAGAGCATCAAATGCAATTAAAGTTTTTATAGCCTCATTTTATCCCGAAGCTGCTATTTGGTTCGATGAAAATGCATTTAAAAGTTTTAAATAAATGAATACAACAATGACCATAAATGTCAGTTCTGAATATAGAACAAATTTTAACACAGTCCACGAGTAAGAAATAGCAGATATTTAAGTGTAGGTTAGATACCTCAAAAGTGTACAATTTTTATTTTAAATGCATGCAAGCTTTAAAAAAATAGAATTTGCTAAACATGCATTTTTTTTGCTGACAAGGGCCAAGTGCAAGCCATTTTGAACCTCAGCTTACTAACTATTTCATGATACTTGTTTTATTTTACATTTAAAATAAACACTCTAAATGTGAGAGTAAAGTTCTTACCTGTTAAAAAATGAATTAGGTACTCCAAATTTTACTTAATCAAATTCATTTTCATAAATAAAACGCATGGCATTATTTATCAAAAAAACAACAATCATAAAAGTGACGTTGCCATGCAAGAGCCAAGACCCTTTCGATTCTTGGAAAAATACATGTAAATTAAATTATGACGCTTGTAATTGATGGAATGTTTCTCTTTTCTTGTCAATCCGATTATAAAAACTTAAATGTTTTTTTATCCACTAAATTCAATATTTATTGATTTTGATAAGATTAAATTGAATTTACGGTTGAAGTTTTGATATATTGTAAAATTAAATGCAGACGATATGTAATTGCAGCATCTACCTGTAGATGGAGGAACTCGTTAATCTGGTTTTTTTTTAGAACTCCATAAATTAATCCCTAAATAATCCTTTAAAAATAATACTTAACTAAAATGGTAAATTAAATTTAAAAATAAAGCTTTTTTTACAAGTAAACAATGATTGATTAAACAATTGTGACATGATCTGGGGACAAGATTTACAATTGCAGTTTTCTCCAACTATATCATATTTCAAAAATTATAGTTGAATATTATTTAGTTCAAATGATTCCGATGAGTTTTATTTTGCACACTTAAATTTACATATAAGCTACAAATCTAATACGTGCAAGAATAATGTAAACATGCCTCCACATGAAGAGAGAACTCTCATAAAGTATCCTCGATAATAAGTAACAGCTTTTTTAGAATATCTGATTGATTTTTTTTTCTAGATGTACCATTACTTCGAATGAAGTATTAAGGTAGGATCTTCTTATTATATCTGGCGTAATCAAGAGAGATTTGTTTGTTTGTTTACGACCATTTCAGGTCACATAAATATTCGAGTTTATTTGCTATTCTCAAGGATATGCCTCAAACTCTCGTCCAATATGACAGATAGAACAAGACAGCACAACAGATTTTAATATACAAAGAAGGAAATACACCCAGGGCAAGGTGGGAATCGAACCCACGCCTCTTTCTCTCCGCGCAGGGAGAAGAGAGATTTCTTAATTTTTACGCAAGCATCCATAATCATCACCTCCGCTCCATCCCACTTTTATAACTTTTCCCGAGCGCAGAAAAGACTTCACATTCAAAGTCAGTGGCGTACGCAAGGGGGGAAGGGGGTGTAAGGGTTTAAGCTCCCCCCCCCCCTTGAGCTAAGACAAAATGGGCCAAAAACTGTCTAAATGAGCGGTTCCCAAGCTGTGGTACGCGTACCACTAGTTTTACTCGAAGCCTATATTGAAACTGCTTTGCCATTATATTTATTAAAAATAAACATAGAAGCAACTTAAATGTCGACCAAAATTTGGGTCTAAAACTAAAACTAACTTCTACTAAAGCAGATATCACATGCAGTAGCTACCTTCTCATTAATTTCGTTTTTCATTCTCTTTTTACATATAGTGTAATAATATTATATATTGTACTTAAAGGCGTACTTCTAATGTGTTTTGGAAGTACGTATTAAAAATTTATTTATTTCATATGTTTCATAGATTTTATTTTATATATGCACCTTTTTTTTTAAATAAACGCTTATTTACTCCGCCTTATTAACTATCAAAAATGGTCTGTTATATTACCTCTCTAGTCTTCCTAGTATTTTTCTATAATCTATTGTTATTCTATTCTATATAATAAAGTTATTCGCAGTGGTACGCAAATGTTTCCAAAAAAATGGTGGTACGCGAAAAAAAAAAAAAGATTGGGAATCGCTGGTCTAAATTAGGGAAATAATAGTGCTTTATTACGTACTCGAATTTCTTTTAGTAGTTTCAGAAAAGTATGAAACCCCAGCCCCTTGAAAAAATTCTGCATACGCCACTGTTCAGAGCATTTATATTATTACTAGCTGTACCCGGCCACTCGTTGCTGTGGCTCAGTCTGGTTCGATGGAAAAGCAAGAGAAAGCACATATTTCTTATATGTTTTATTTTCACAATGCTTGTTGTTTCATTGTCTGAAAATATAGATAGTAAGGCTCGACCGATGCATCGGCCTCGCCGATGCATCGGCGCCGATTGTTCAACAAAGTTGCCATCGGCCATCGGCATCGGCAGCCGATGTTAACTTTAGAAAAACATCGGCCCATCGGCCTTGAAAAACATCTAAAAGCCGATGCAAGGCCGATGTTTTTCGCAGGGACAACTTTCCAGAAAACATTCTCTGTCTTTAACTTACTTTTTTCCTCCATAGCTAAATTTCTATTTCCAGACAATAACAGGCAGCACAGCAGTTAAAAAAAGCACAAAAATAATGTCATTCTACAAAGTGTATTTGATAAAATATTCGGAAAAATAGTTTAAGCGATCGCTGCCCGAAAACCTTCATTATTGAAATTATTTCTCTTTGAACAGAATGCTATCGAAATAGAATATGTTAAGGGGGGGGGGGGCGGATACGTGCAAAACCGCGTATTAAGAGCAATTTTCATAAATTTTTTTTAACGTATAAAGAATAACTACATTTTATTGAGATTTTGAGGTTATTTTATAGATATATTGAAGAACATTTACTGAAATTTTCAAACATTTTTCTTGAAAAATCCGGGAGATATCGGCTGTGGCACACTGTAAGTCGTCACCAGGGTCGGCAGTTTGCATACATCCTGGAGGTCACAATTTTTATTGGAAATCAATTTCTTTTAAATCTACTTTTTTTATAAGTGTCTCTTCTAGTTAAACTAAAATCATCACAAAAAAACCCGAAATTTTCTATTTTTTTTTTAAATGGGAAAATTAAATACGATTTTTAACCTTTTCTTTCTTTTTTTTTTTTTTTTGTTCTTTTCTTACAATAAAAAATGTAAAAATAAAGATATGTTTATGGTTCTAGTTCAACTAAAGCGCGTATATATAAAGAAAATGTGTGCTGAATTTGATAAGGATTGATCAAAAACTTTGCGAGCTAGAGTGTACGCAAATTCGAAAAAAGTAGTTTCGAGAAAAACGCGTTTGAAGAGAAGAGTGGTATTGAAGGGGGGGGGGGGGGGTAAATTTAAGGCAGTAAATGAATCATTTTTTAAAAATATTTATAGATACTAATACTTACAGAAATTTCTATCCAAGGTCTCAATTGTTAAAAAAAAAAAAAAAAAAAATAAGACATCTCCTAGCGTTCTCTAATACCCTTCAGGTCATTCATAAGGGACTACCTGCTCAACTGCTCGCTCAAATGCTTATAACTTTTAAACGACTTGGAATTTTGCTTTAAAATGTTCAGGGTATATTATCGAATAGTTGTAGAACCGATTTTTGAAGAAAAAAAATATTTTTTTGAGACTTTTACACGTATTTCCCCCCTTAAAGTTAAAAAAATAGAGGCGTCTTATGCGTGCTATTTGTTTTTCGCACTAGGTTAGTTGCCTCATTTTGTCCGTTTTTCGCTAAATAATGACTTAGTGCGTTAGATGTCATTGTGCAATAATCTTATACCATCTGCTTTTAGTTTGTCATGTTTCTTATTATTCCGAAATTGTAAACAATACAAATTCAACTCAATCAAAGTACGATAATAATTTTACCAGCTTAAACTTTTTTCTCGGTTTTTTTTTTTTTTCTCCTTCTTCCATGCCACGTGTTACAGTTCTTTTGCAATTGTGCAGCAGTCTCGTTGCATCTGCTTTTAGTGTGCGGTTATTTTATTTTTAGTTTACAACATAGAAAAAAAATGATCAAAAATAAGAAACAATTTTCCAGTATAAATGTTTATTGATCGAAATTTTATGTGTCAAAGTTTGACTTGCAATTTTCAAAAATTGAATTCTGAAAATGCGAGTTCGCGTGACAGGATTTAATAATATCTTAATAAAAATGCTAACATTTCTTTATTTTCAAAGATTGATCGATGCATATTTTTTCAAAATACATCTTAATTTTTTATACGATACTTATTTCAATTTTTCCCCGTGTAAACGGCGCTTTTTAAGCACATGTATATATTTTTTTTTTTGCTTCGATGCCACGTGTTACGACAGTTGACAGTTTTTCTGCTATTGTACAACAATCTCGTTGCATCTGCTTTCAGTTTCGAATATGTCTTGTTCTTTTATTATTAGTTTACAACATAGAACATACTGATAAAAAATATGAATCAATTTTTCAGTATAAATGTTTATGGATCAAAATTTTATGTGGTTCACGTTCGACTTGCAATTTTCAAAAACGTAATTCTTAAAAAACGAGTTCGCTAGACAGGGTGGAATAATATCTTAATAAAAATGCTACAATTTCTTTATTAGCTTACAAATATATATATATATATATATATATATATATATTTTCTTCAAAATACATCTTGATTTTTATAATTGATCACGTGTTTTTCAGAAGATTATTTGTCAATAGAAAACTGCTGGTGCTCAAAATATTTTGCACGTTACAAAATATTAGTTTATTTCGGTGACCTTACATTGTGCTCATAAAAATATAAAGAATATGTCGGGTATTTTAGTGTAATTTTTAACTCACAATAAAAAAAGCTAATAAGATTGGTTCCTTTTAGTTCTTCATTCATTGGTAATGACAAAATCTTACGTCTATTCTTGAAGCAATATTCAGTATTTCTAGGTTATGAACATGGAGGGGGGGGGGGGGGTTGCGTTACTGCCAGCGAAACTTTTTAATATTTTATTTTTATTTTATAAAAAGAGCTATTTTTAGTTAAAATAATTTTTATAGTAAAAAAATAAACAGAATCGTTCCCGATTTTCTTTAAAAAACGGGGGTAAATCAAGAAAAAAATCCGAGTGGGGTTGACAATTTTGTTAGATACAAACCCACATTATTTGTTAGTCTGATTTATAACATCTACATTCCACCCCAGGAAAACAAAAATAAGAAAATAAAGGCAGCTGCGCTTGTTATTTGCAGTGCAGGCGCTATAAAGAGAAAATGTTGGTGGAAAGTGAAGGAGATGCGATCCGATCCAATAGTTGTTGAGTTCTTTTGAAAGGATAAGAAAAAATAATTAAAAACCCTCTGATATAGCTATTTTTTCTACTACCAAATAGTGTAATTACTTTACTAGAATCGCGAGTGATTCTTTTAGTTTTAATTATTACGTAAACTTCCTACAAACAGTAACCGTTTTATAGTGCTTGAATAATACATTTATGTTTTTATAAACATTAAAATAAATAAATGATTTAAATGACATTTTTGATAAGCATAATGGTTAAAAGCGAATTTTGTCCATCGGCCATCGGCCGATGGAAGAGGAAAATAATCGGCAATCGGCCATCGGCCGACCTCGGAACAATCGGCCAACAATCGGCATCGGCCCATCGGCCAAAAAATGCCATCGGTCGAGCCCTAATAGATAGTCTGGTTTACCCCTTCTAGAACAAGCAATATATAATTGTCCACGTGAGAAGCAATCCGCGTCTAGATATAAACTGCTCAATTTGATCGATTGGTCTTGAGCTTTATGTTTTTTTGACAATGCTTGCGGGCATTTTTTTTTTTTTTTTTGTCGTTCCATTGTCTGTGAAGATTTTTATATTGTCTGGCTTGCCACTTTGTAAAAATTCCAATACAAGCCTTAGCCAAACAGAAGAAACACAAACACAAAAATTCCAAATTAAAAAATTGCCATTCGAAACAAACAATTTTTGTTTTAAAGTTCCCTTTGATTATTAAGTGCAAAAATACTAACAAAATACTTCAACACAAACAGAAAGAGCACAAAATTTTAAAATAAAAATAAAAATAGCTAAATTAAGCTGTTGCCATTCAAAATAAGTAATCTCTATTTTAAAGTTCCATTTAATCTTCGAGTGCAAAAATATTAACAAATACCTCAATACAAACGCAACATTTTTAGATAAAAATGAAAATAGCTAAATTAAACTGTGGCCATTTAAATTAAGTAATGTTTTACCTTGCCACACGTTGCAGTTGTTCGTTCTCCTTAACAGAACATTCAAAAACGAAATAATTAAATCAAAATTAAAATAAATTAAAGTTGATATATAAAAACACGCACGTATTCGAACGCAATGTTATGGCAAAATTTCAAAGCAAACGGTGACTTTCGCAGATTTGAGGTGATGAACAAACGAACTCTTACATTTTTATTTATATAGATTAATCTAACACTAATTCACCCGGAGTTAAGGAAACTGCTAATTATTATTTTTGGATCAAGGTAAGCCTTAAGAAATCGAACTAAAAAGCTTATAACTGGTGTTCTTATTGACTTAGAAACTTCGAACAAATTTCATCTTGTGCAGAAAAATCAGCGCTTTCGATCAATATATTATACTAATATGTGCAAGGTTTTTTTCACCCACATATTGGTGAATTTGTGTGGAAATTTGCGTAAAATTGGAATTAAAAAAAGGAACTACCTGTCGGATTTTTTTTCTAACGGTTCTGTAAACCATCCTCTTGAATCACTCTGTCTACTGGTAAAATTTCAAAGCAATCGGGGAAGTACTTTCGGAGATTTGCGGTTATGAACAAACGAACACTTACATTTTTATTTATATAGATTATTATAAAGTAAAAGGCACTTGGTTATAAAAACTCTAAACTACTTCGTAGCTTTAGAAACAATTCATCTACGAAATTAACATTCTACACAAAATGAGATAACTTCACTCAAAATTCTACAGAAACTGAAACGTTCTATACTGCATTCAGGGAGAAATGATACCAAAAGAAAACAAAGAGGGTTGCTTTTTTCTCGCCAAAATTGCCACTTTTATGATTTACCTTCCTTAATTAGCGATTTCGGGAACCGGAAAAACCAATCATAAACATTTTCCTTGCCTGATTGGCGCTGTTTCCAGTCTTCCCAGCGCCAAGTAGGCAATGGTATCGCCAAGTGTCACTTTGCCGTTGTTCACCTCACCTATGTCTTTTCCCTGAATTCACTGTAGTACATTTGGAAAATAATACCACAAATTAAAATGGTAACTTTTCATGAAGTAAGAACGCAATACAATTCCGTTTTAATTACGATGATTTCCTTTTTTCTTTCCTTTCGCTCATAGCTGCCTTTAGAACTAATTGGGGGCCCTGGTAGCCTAGTGGTTAGGACGTCGGACTTCAAACCGGAAGATTGGGTGTTCGATACCCGACCCGCTGAAGACCCACCATGTACACTAGGGTGGTTCGAAAAAAGCTTTTTTTTAAATTTCAGATCACTGTAGTGCGCAAAAGTTCCCATTGGTATAGACGTGAAAAAAGCACTAATTATTATTTTTTTATTAATTTATTTTCCGGTCGCGCAATGCCATCGAAATTAGCAAAAATTTGTGAAAAACCTTCATTTTTCATAATTTTTTTAACCACGCCAGATGGTTTTAATTGCCTTCCTATACCATGAATTAACTACTAAGAAGATGTAAAATCAATATTATATGAACTTATTATACATTTGTTTCTTATCTTTTAGTCGAGCAACATAGTACAGAATGAGTAAAATTAGTAGTTTTTTCAAAGTTTCAAAGTTTGACCGTTAATTATATTTTAATCAGACGTCTTTTAGAGATGCTGTAGTTTAATTCTATTAGAATAATATATTAAAAATCCAAGCATAGAAGATAAACTTTGATATTGAAGTGGAATTCGGTTTCGTCAAAAACAGCAGAATACCCTACCTGAACAGAGGGGCGAGCCGTACGGTGACGAATGCCAGCCATGCGCTCGCAACCGGTAGCAGCTATTATTGTTGTCTGAAAATTTTGTTGTTTGAGTGTTTCCTTTCAGATAATTTAGAAATTTGTTAATAATAAATAGTTGGTAACTTTTGTGTTTCAATATTCATATGCCGGTGCAGCTCTTCGCTCATTTTGTTTACGAAACGACCTAGAATTCACCACGGGGAATTATCTGCACTTCGAGTTCCACCCACACCCTACCCAACCAATCATCCAATGTAGGGCGTGTTATTTACAATATGTACAAATTTATTTCGCTTTCTCTCTCTTTATGTTTCCTTTATCTATGGATATAACTCAAAATTCGGATTTGTGCGAAAAAGTTGGCATCGCTGAGCGTGACAGTAATGTGGTTCTGATATAAGGCCGTCTCTGAAACTGTGTCCACACACTTTACTTGAATCTTCGGTCACTAGCTTAACGCATCTTTTAACTGCCTGTGTATGGCATGGGAGAGCATCTATACTCATAATGTAGATGCTTACTCATAGATGCTTACTCGTAGATGCTACTCGTAGAGATAAGATACTACTCATAGAGATAAGATACTTACTCATAGAGATAAGATGCTGTATGAAGCCTGTTATGAATATAGATGTTTTATTCATAATGTAGATGCTTTACTCATAATGTAGACGTCAACTCATAGAGATAAGATGCTTACTCATAGCAGGCTTCAAGCCTGTTATGAGTATAGATGCTTTCCCGTGCCATACACAGGCAATTTAAAGATGCGCTAAGCTAGTGACAGAAGCTTCAAGCAAAGTGCGTGGACACAGTTCCAGAGACGGCTATATTAGAACCACATTACTGTCACTCTCAGCAATGTCAAATTTTTCGCACAAATGCGGATTTCGATGTATATCGATACATAAAGGCAACATAAAGAGGGAAAGCGAAATAAATTTGTACATAATGTAAATAACACACCCTACATTGGATGGTTGGTTAGGTAGGGTGTGTGTGGAACTCTAAGTGCAGCCTCCTCCCCATGGTGAGTTCTGGGTCTTTTTGTAAACAAAATGAGCGAAGAGCTGCACCAACAAATGAATATAGAAACACAAAAGTTACCAAATATTTATTATTGGAAAATTTCCAAATTATCTGAAAGGAAACATTGTCAAACAGCAAAATTGTCAGACAACGATAATGGCCGCTACCGCCTCTCTCTCTAGGCAGGCTACTCTGCTGTTTTTGACGAAGCTGCGCGACCGAATTCCACTTGAATACCGAAGTTTATCTTATTTGCTTGTATTTTTAATACATCATTCTAACGGGATTAAACTCTAGCATCTCTAAAAGTCGTCTGATTAAAATGTAATAAACGGTCAAACTTTGAAATTTTGAAGAGACTACTAATTTTACTCATTTTGTACTATGTTGCGCGACCAAAAGATAAGAAACAAATGTATAATAAGTGCTTATATATTGATTTTACATCCCTTTAGTAGTTAATTCATGGCACAGGAACGCAATTAAAACCATCTGGCGTGGTTAAAAAAATTATGAAAAATGAAGGTTTTTCACAAATTTTTGCTAACTTCGATGGCATTGCGCGACCGGAAGACAAATTAATAAAAAAATAATAATTAGTGCTTTATTCACGTCTATACCAATGGCAACTTTTGCGCACTATAGCAATCTGAAATTTAAAAAAAAGTTTTTTTCGAACCACCCGTGGATCCTGAAGTTCTGAGGGTACCGGAGGGTGGAGAATTTCCCTTCCCTTCTCCCTTAGGTCAAAAAAGGGAGGTTGCTTATGTGTGGTGGCTCCATCGGGTGTCATCCACCCGATCCATTCAAATACATCAGGACCCAAGTCGTACTTCCACCGTTGTGGTGCTCATCTATGAACGGAAGGCGCTCTTGCTTGGATACCCAAGTGACATGAGAAACAACAACAACGACAGAACTAATTGGAAGAGGGGGGAAACGACTTTTACTTTTGATTTAGAACATAGGTATCCAAACCTTAAAGTTTTTTTATCCTGTGAAACCTTCGGCATTCCTTTTTGTTTTTCGTGGACCCCCTTCCCGGGACCGGCGCTAGCACGAGTGGCGCCCTGAGGCAAAAAAACTTTCTCCCGCCCTACTATATATTATGAAAGAATAGAGATTAAAAATGATCGATACAAACTTTAATTATACATATTTTAACTTTCAAAAAGCTGAAGGAAAATAATCGCTGATCAGTATAGACTGAATAAGGGAAAATAAAAAAAGCAATAAATTGCGTTTTGCTCGCTATAAAATAGATAGGTTTGATAAGGCTCGACCGATGCATCGGCGCCGATTGTTCAACAAAGTTGCCATCTGCCATCGGCATCGGCTGCCGATGTTAACTTTAGAAAAACATCGGCCCATCGGCCCTGAAAAACATCTAAAAGCCGATGCAAGGATGATGTTTTCCTCAGGGACAACTTTCAAGAAAACCTTCTGTCTTTAACTTTCTTTTTCCTCCATAGCTAGATTTCTCTTTCCATACAATAACAGGTAGCACATCAGTTAAAGCACAAAAATAATGCCATTCTACAAAGTATTTGATAAAAATTTAGGAAAAATAGTTTAAGCGATCGCTGCCCGAAAACCTTCATTATTAAAATTATTTCTCTTCGAACAGAATGCTCGCAAAATAGAATATGTTAAAGTAAAAGTAAAAGCTAAAGCAAAAGTAAAAAAGCGTCTTTATAAGTGCTATTTGTTTTTCGCACTACGTTAGTTGCCTCATTTTTCGCCGTTTTTCGTTTAATAACTAATTACTCAGTGCATTAGATGTCATTGTGCAATAATATTATATCATCTGCTTTAAATCTGTCATGTTTCTTATTATTCCGAAATTGTAAACAATACAAAGTCAACCCAATCAAAGTACGATAATAATTTAAATTTTTACCAGCATAAACTTTTTTCTCTTAGCGTTTTTTTTTTTTTTTTTTTGCTTCTTCGATCCCACGTGTTACAATTTTTCTGCAAATTGTGCAGCAATCTCGTCGCATGTGCATTTATAGTGTGCGGTTATTCTCATTATTTCATTTTGAGTTTACAACATAGAAAAGATTGGTCAAAAATAAGAAACAAATTTCCAGTATAAATATTTATTGATCGAAATTCTATGTGTCCAAGTTCGACTTGCAATTTTCAAAAATTGAGTTCTCAAAATGCGAGTTCGCGCGACAAGATTTAATAGCATCTTAATAAAAATGCTAAAATTTCTTTATTTTCAAAGATTGATCAATGCATTTTTTTTTTTTTCAAAATACATCTTAACTTTTTTTTATACGATAATTATTTTAATTTTCCCCGTGTACACTTCGTTTTTCTTTAGCGCATTTTTTTGGCTTCTTTGATGCCAAGTGTTAGACAGTTGGCAGTTTTTCTGCTATTGTACAACAATCTCGTGGCAGCTGCTTTCAGTTTAGAATATTTCTTGTTATCTTATTATTAGTTTACAACATAGAACATATTGATAAAATATATGAATCAACTTTT
The DNA here is from genome assembly GCA_038502835.1 of Octonoba sinensis. Taxonomy (NCBI): domain Eukaryota; kingdom Metazoa; phylum Arthropoda; class Arachnida; order Araneae; family Uloboridae; genus Octonoba; species Octonoba sinensis. The sequence continues at coordinate 140,806 of CM076600.1, forward strand.
CAGAAATCGAAATTTTATGTGTCCAAGTTCGACTTGTAATTTTCGAAAATTTAATTCTTAAAAAAAAGAGTTCGCGTACAGGGGGGAAAAATATTTTAATAAAACTGCTACAATTTCATTAATTTCAAAAATCGACAACGTATATATAAATATACATATATATATTTTTTGCAAAATACATCTTAATTTTTTGTAAACGATCACATGTTTTTCAGAAGATTATTTGTCAGCAGAAAACTGCTGGTGCTCAAAATTTTGGTTTATTTCGGTGACCTTGCATTGTGCTCATGAAAATAGAAAGAATATGTGAAGTATTTCATTGTAATTTTCAACTCACATGAGAAGAAAAAAGTTAATAAGATTAGTTCTAAAGCCCCCCCCCCCCCCCCCGCCCCAGCATTCATTTGTAATGACAAAAAAATCTCACGTCTATGTTTTTAAAGCAATATTCAGTATTTCTTGGTTATGAACAGGGGGGCGTTACTGCGGGAGAAAATTTTTATTATTTTATTTTTATTGTAGAAAAAGAGCTACTTTTAGTTAAAATAACACATTGTGTGAGGGACACGTACTAGTACGTTTTCTGACGATTGATACTTGAGCGCGGGACACGTACTAGTACGTTTTCTGACGATTGATACTTGAGCGCTGGACACGATTACTAGTACTGTTTTCTGACGATTGATACTTGAGCGCTGGACACGTACTAGTACGTTTTCTGACGATTGATACTTGAGCGCGGACACGTACTAGTACGTTTTCTGACGATTGATACTTGAGCGCTGGACACGTACTAGTACGTTTTCTGACGATTGATACTTGAGCGCGGGACACGTACTAGTACGTTTTCTGACGATTGATACTTGAGCGCGGGACACGTACTAGTACGGGCTAGTGCAACGGCATGGCTTCTCTGTATCGCTTTTAGAGAAAGAAGTAGTAGGGGGCCGTTCATAAATGATGTCACGCTTTTTTCCCATCTATCTGATCCCCTCCCCCCTTTGTCACAATATGTGACACTTCAGCGGACTTGTCACGCTATGTTGCATAATGCGTGATGTCACACTTCTTGTTACCCCTCCCCTCCCCTTGTCACACTTTGTCACAACTTCACGGACCCCCCCTCCCCCTCCAAGCGTGACATCATTTATGAATGATCCCTAGGCTGGTACACACATTTCTTGCTATTCTTTGTACAAAATGGAATGGAACAGAGCATGCCAAAACACCTTTGCAGTGGTACGAAATCACAGCAGACGGCCCATAGCGCTAATGAGTTTCATGATTGCTATTTTCATTTTTTTATAATGTAAGAATGATTGTAAATAATATAATTCGAAAAAATTAAAACTATATATTTCTGTTTCATTTTCAACCGAGTTCACAAAGGAAGGAGGTTATACATTCATATTGTATGTATGTCGTTTTTTTTTTTTTTTTGTTTGTTTGTCCACTCATAACTTCTTCCCGGATGAACCGATTTTCATGAATTTTTTTTAATCGTTCGAGGGTGGTTTCCCATAGGTCCCATACCTTGGTTGACCATATTCGATAATTAGAAAAAAAGTTATGGGCTGAAATGTGGTAATTTTTTTGCTCATTCATCCATAACTTTTGACTAAATGAACCGATTTTGATTATTTTTTCTTTGATCGATAGAGGGTCGTCTAACTCAAATATCGCACATCAGTTTGACTACATCTGTTTTTTAGAAAAAACGTTATGGGTGAAAAATAAGTATTTTTTCATTTTAATTGGAAAGGCTAGGCTCGATTTTTCTTTGTTGGGAAAGTTGTTAATGAAAATGAAACTCGTTGTTAAAAAAGAATTTTTTGCCATTAGGATGTAATATAAAAGCAATTATAACAAGAAATAGACTAAAGGCTTCTCTGAAGAAGAAATTAAATCAAATCCGTTCGCTTGCTCTAGTGACCCTTTAAAATCGATTTTAAAACGAAATTTATCTTACAAACGGTTAGTTTTTAGCGTCATTCCCTCAAAGGTTTCCCCTTTGATATGTATGTTTTAAAAATAGAGTATTTATATAAAAATGTATTTACGCTAAAAAGAATAAAATAAAATAATTTTTGAAAAAAATAGAACCGACCTCAAATTATAAATTGCGCTAAAAAGTAAAAAATAATATTATTCTTTAAACAACCTCGATACGACTTTTAAACATAATTTTTGAAGTCGGTGCAAAAATTATGATGGATTTTAATGCATGATTCCTTTCGTAACTATGAACCAATTACAAATATAAATGGCGTAGAGTTTGCAACAGTTTCAGTGTAAAATAACGTATGGAGTGATTACAATTAGACTGTCATAATTTTGCACCGACTTCAAAAATTATGTTTAAAAGTCGTATCGAAGTTGTTTAAAGAATAATATTATTTTTTACTTTTTAGCGCAATTTATAGTTTGAAGTCGGTTCTATTTTTTTCAAAAATTATTTTATTCATACTTACGATACTATTATAAATTTATCCACTAAAAATTATATTTTTTGTCTACAACAATCATAATATTATATATTTCAATATAAAATGCGAAAAGTTTAGTTTAAAAAATTAAATATTTTTCGATTTATTGAGATTGAACTGAATAACTAAATTTGTGCGCAAAATCCCGGAGCTGGCACAATCCCGCAACGAAATGCACCTGCACACATTGTGTTAAGACGTATTAAAGCAGAAGGATCAACAAGTCGCTTGAATTTTAAGAGGGAAAAATTCCTTTTTTTTTTCGTTTGAACCCCCCCCCCCCCCCGCCCTCATTAAATGTTATACTTTTATGATATCGAAAGAGCAAGAGAGCGAGTTTTTACTTGTTACATGAACATAGAAAATGGGTACATACACAATATACAGTGGAACCTGTGCGTGAGGTTGACCGCTTGCGATGCAGCACTTTAGTGGTCAACTTATAGAGAGTAAAGATTTATTTTTTTTTGTTATTTCATACACTATGCATTTATTCATTTGCAACTAATTAAATCGAAGTTTCATGTTTTTTCGCTCTTTTAAAATAGTGATTAGCCTTTTTTTCACGATTAGGGATCATTCATAAACGATGTCACGCTTAGAGGGGGGGTAGGGGGGTTCGTGAAATTGTGACAAAGTGTGACAAGGGGAGGGGGTAACAAGAAGTGGGACATCACGCATTATCCAACATAGCGTGACAAAGGGGGGGAGGGGGTCCGCTGAAGTGTGAGATATTGTGACAAAGGGGTGGGAGGGGGTAAATTATAGAACGCTTCGAGGGGGAGGGGGGTTCGTGGAATTGTGACAAAGTGTGACAAGGGGAGGGGGAGGGGGTAACAAGAAGTGTGACATCACGCAGTATCCAACATAGCGTGACAAAGGGGGGGAGGGGGGTCCGCTGAAGTGTGACATATTGTGACAAAGGGGGGAGGGGGTAAATTATATGGGCAAAAAGCGTGACGTCATTTATGAACGGCCCCTTATCTAAAACTAGTAACCCCGGCGGTCATACGAAATGACCGCTGTTCTAGATATTATAGATATATAATTCTCCCAGTAACCGGAACTGTACATCCAATCAAAGAGATATTTATCAGGTAGAACAGTCAAGTTTAATGAATAAATAATAAACATATAATCATTTCGGAAAAAAATATTCTCACCGAAAAAAACCCATCCAAGTTATGATATTCTGTAAAATAAAAATATTATTTACTATATCATCAAATTGTTTGTAAAAATATTTATTTATATCCAACATAATCATCGTCAAAACAATACTTTTAACAAAACTGGAAAAAAGAGCGCTGCCACTTTACTATATGTAAAAATCGCAGATGATAAATAAATTAAAACAAAGAAATAAGGATTCAATTAAATTCACGTTTACATTCATTTTTAACGGAGATTTCAAATCTAGCGATGCCTCACTCAAAATGCTAGAGAAATGTTTTGATTATGAGTCGTTTTCATTACAGAAACAATTGTGTAGATGGCAGCACGATGCAGTTTACTCGTAAGCTATCGGCGACAAATAGACACTTAAGCGGCCTATATATAAGATATCATCAGAAATTTAACCTGAATGACTTACAATGCATATCCTATACAACTTTAAAAGTAAAGTACTTCGTTAAAATTTGATTATTATGTCAGTTACTTATTAAATGGTAAAGATTTCTTAAAAATACATTATTTTTCAAGATGGCTAGATCAGATAGAAGAAAAAATAAGAAACCTAATTAAAGAATAAGAGTGCTTACAGTCGTTTTCCCATTTGGTTCACTTAAACAAAGAGGCTTGGGCGAACTTTATATTGATGTTTCACCCATCCAAATACTGGTCTAACATTATAGTCTTTTAGCATAGGGGTATCAAAGAGGGCCAGGTTCACACAGCGAGTAAGTTAGGCTGGGTTGGCGCCCAGCAGACCTATATCGGAGCAGTTATGAGCGCTCGACGGACTTCACTTCCCCGTGCTAAAGGGAGGGCACCCCTAAGGCCACGTGCTAACAAGTGAGGGAAATGGAGTAAAAAGGCCTAACAACATAGAAGAAAAAATACCCCGGAGAAGTTATTGCTGTGTGTTGTAATAGCGCGCTCCCCTTGAGTAAATTTAGAATGAGATCTGTGCTGGCGTAGCGCCCTCTATATATATGTGACTTGGTATTAAATAATCTTTTCTAAGCTGTGTGAAAGTGTGTGTAAAATGGCGGTTGTGGAGTTCGCTTGCTACATGAGGTAGCATGAGAAATTTATGTGATAAGAATAAAATTAGATGTTTAAATTGAGAGAAAGAGTGAGTATTTTATCCAGCTGAGTTGTCGACGTTACAGTTATTATTATTTTTGTTTATCTTTGCAAAAATAGATAAAGAAATAAATATAGTTACAAAGGGTCTTTTATGTTATTCCCACCCAAATTTGGAGTACATAAGTGGTCAACATAGACAGTCGGTCAAGTTACAAACGTTTCCCTACATTATATAATATAGGGATGACTTTCTTCCCTGACAAAAGTGGTCAACTTAGACTGGTGGTCAGCTTACGAAGGTGGTCAACTGTACAGGTTTTACTGTACATAATTAGTTAATTTATATATGCGGATTTTATAAATAAGTTCATGTCTAAAATCCGGAGAGTAATTACCTACCAGATTTAGATCCAGTCTCATAGATTATTAGTTACAGATCAATATCTCAAGCACCCCCAATTTCTTCTTACCTGGGGATCCGTATGGACCGCTTTAGGAACTACAGACTTAGAATAATACTAACCACTTTTATTATCCTTTAAAATCATCCAAAACTAAATGGAAGCAATCAGATACCCCCCCTCCCCCCCCAAAAAAAAGAAAGCAATTAATAAAACAATATTAATCATTTTTGTTATGTCACAACTTTGATTTATAACATTTTGCTTCCAGCTTTTTTTTTTACCCGAGTGACCTGTTGTCTAAAAAATTGTTCGACACAATGTGTGCAAAATTCGATGCGAGCTTTGCAGGCAGTCCCACAATGAGCCGGCGTTTCGAATCGTTGTTTAACGGCCGTGACAAATGTATTGGAGCCGGAAGAGCTTATTCTAAATAAAAATACTGAAAAAAATGTAATTATTAGTTTTTGTTTTATTTTATGAACCTAGTCTTAAATTTTTTTTTGACACACTGTGTATATCCAATGCATAGTATGGGTAACAAAATGCGTTCACATGTACTAATACAGTGCTTCTAAACGCCAGGGCGGAAGCAGTCTTCCTCCCCATACCCTCCCACCCCCAAATGACGCGCCTGGTAGTTTCGCAAAAACCTAATGTCTCGTCGCCTTCATCGCCACCGTAGTGGAGACGATGGCTTGTGTACAGAAGATAATAAGTTATTCCAATTATTTGCTCCGAAAAGATAAGGGTTCTAGTGACACAATAACTGTGAAGTAAGCGATAAAAACCTTTTATCGCGGAACAAACGAACCGCAGAGTTTTAGCTCAATCGGAAACAGCACGAGTAGTGGATTAGGGATGCATATAGTGTTGTAAAATGCCCGGGTTTTTTTTTTTATGGAATTACCGATTGCTGTTTAACAGTCAAACAAATTCTTATTCATAATTGGAAATAACTTCGTATCTGAGAAATATCACTTTTTTTTAAATTTATTTATTAGAAGTAGTTATTAATATTGCCACCTGCAGATATAAAATATTGGTTAGTTAAGTTTTGCTTTTTGATGAAATGATTTTAGTTTGAATAACATTGGAGTTGATTTTTTATGTTCCGATATAAATAGGCAAACAAAAAGACACTTAACGTATAGTAAAACCCCGTTATACCGTGCCTCAGTATTCCGCGGTGACTATCATGTCCCCCGACGTTTAAATCACTCTTTATCATTGTCATTTTAAAGTGATTCCTTATTTATTTTTGTAAATAAAGCCAGCCCGAGCACACAAATATTCTAGTCAAAGAGCTCCCCCCCCCCCCCCACCACACACACTATCAGATAAAGCCCTATTGTAATAGGCCTGAACAACACCCTTTGGTTTATAACCTATCGCTCGATAGACTGATTGCGCAGTTGAGATGTATGCTTCTTGCAATTACAGTTAATAAAATGTCAGCAAAGAAGAAAATAGAAAAATATGCTATAGTGATCATTCATAAATGATGTCACGCTTCGAGGGGGGAGGGGGGTTCCTGAAATTGTGACAAAGTGTGACAAGGGGAGGGGAGGGGGTAACAAGAAGTGTGACATCATTCATTATGCAACATAGCGTGACGCGTGACAAAGGGGGGGAGGGGGTCCGCTGAAGTGTGACATATTGTGACAAAGGGGGGGAGGGGGGTCAAATATATGGTAAAGAGCGTGACGTCATTTATGAACGGTCCCATAGAAGAGAAGTCACGGGTCATTGTTAAAGTTAAAAATGATGCGACAAAAGCGAGTATTGTGTGGATAATGGGGTTTCGCGGGTATACTTTCACTATACCGGGGTTATGTTATAGCGCGGGTGCCAAACATGACCCGCGTTTTAACGGGGTTTTACTGCATTAGGTTGCACACCACTGCCACCCAGGGCCTGATGAAGGCCGGGGCCCGATTTACATTTTGAGTCACTATAGGCACCACTCATGTTTGGGGGCCCCTCACGCAGCAAAGTTTTTTTAAACATAACATTCAGTACGTGTTTGTAAAACTTGCCAGTCACACCGAAATTTGGGGGCCCCCAAAGCACAAAAACTAATTTGTTTTTCAAATGTCAAAGACTCAGACTAACATTTGGGAGCCCCCAATGTGCAAAATAATTTTGTTTTAAAATTACAAAATGTTTGAATAAAATATGGGGGCCCCCAAAGTGCAAAATCGATTTTGTTTTTTCAAATTTCAAATTGTCAGACCAAGATTTGGGGGCCCCCAAAGTGAAAATTCCTTGTGGTTTTAAAATAATTTAATAATACAAATTTTCTGTGAAGCAACAGAACACTAACAGTTTGTTTTTGAAAAATGCTATTTTTAAATATTTTTCTAAAAATTTTAAATTACAAGAAAAAAAAAATAACCAAAATTAGGGGGCCCCCTGAAAGTGGGGGCCCTTGGACCTGGTCCTCACGGGCCTATTGGTAAATAAAGCCCTGATTAAGGCAAGGGCATAAGGACAGGGTCCCCACATCTGAGGGGGCCCCAAATCGAATAGAAAGTTAACATTGCGTTTCCTTCTTTAATGAACTTTTTAAAAGTGAAGCAGAGGGGGCCCCAAATGAGTTTTTGCCCCGGGCCCCAATTAGGATAAGTCGGGCCCTGCGTGCCACCTAATAATCATAAAACACACTCACAAATGAGTTGAAATTAGGTATTTTTTCCCCTTAGTTTCATTCTTATCATTACTGCTGCTCTCTGAGGAAGTGGCTTTGATATTCAGATTTCCCCATGCCCCCCCCCCCCCCGCCCAATTCACTAAACTCTATTTCATTTTCATTTGCAACAGGGTTTTCTTCATTTTTGAGCCATTTTTGAAAATGACACTTGCAAGCATCAAAAGTATCTTCCTTCTTTTTCAGGGAAAAAGTAGGAAGGGGGTTTTGAGAGGGAAGTTTCTGGAGCCATTCCCAATTTGCCATCTTTTGTTCTTAGTGGATTTTACACCTTTAAAAATCAAAAACAAGTACAGAGGTTTCGGAAAATTTTCCTAAATCCATAGGCAGTGGCGTAACTATACCATCTACGGCCCGTGGCAAATTCATTGGATGGAACCCCAGAAAAAATCGTCCCGTTGTAATTTAATTTTAATAAATCACTGAAGTAGTTGCCCAACAATATCACTAATATTGTGTGCAGTTTAGTTAAATGTCTAAGAAACTTTATTTTCAAAAGCATAGGTATTACATTCATATAATAAAATAACAATTTAATCTTATCAAGATAGTTATTAAACGCTCTTTTCTCCGAGCTTTATGTTTCGCAAAAGTATCAAAAACATCATCAAAGTTTAAAGATCGGGCCACAGAATTTGCAATAGACAGATTAGCCAAGTTACTTAGCCTGTCTTGTCGTGTAGAGTTAATTAGATGGGTTTTTATTTAATTTTAGTTCCGAAAATGATCTTTCAGCACCAATTGTAGTCACAGGAATTGTAATAATTGACATTAAAGCAGTACATACTTCAGGAAAGACGGATGACATAAAATGATTTTGTATTATTATAATAAATCAGCAAAATCTCTAAAACACGAATTATCTCTGAAAGTGGACCCAAAACTAGAATTTCTCTGGCGTATGATCAGATGTCTTTTTTTTTATACATATTTTAACAATTTTTAGAGCTTTTTTCGTAGATCAGTACTTTCTTGGTCTCGGTTAACAAATTGCGTTAATTCCGCAAGCGTCAGTAGCATGTCAGCGGCACCAAAGTACCGCGGAAAAAAATGAAACAACAAATTGATACATTCTAAAATTGAACCTGTTCTTATAAATGTATATAAATCTTAATAATTTATCTAAATTTGTATATGGTCTTTACTTGTGTCTAACTATAATTAATTTAAATACTTATCTAAAATTTATAATTTTTGCTAAATTTTGTTAAATGTAAGGCTCTGAGCTCGCAGTCTCTCGGACTGGGGCCCGTGGCATTTTGCCAGCTCTGCCACTCTATAGTTACGCCACTGTCCATAGGCGTGCGCACGGGGCAAACCAGGATAACCCTGCTTTCTCGATTAGCTTATAAAAACGCCCGCCAGTACGAAACTGGCAATTTTGTATTCACTAATCTTAATTTTATTCACTGCATTTCATATTCACTAATCTCATACCTACGACAGGGGTGGGGGGGGGGGGGGGCTCCCTCAGAGCCATAGCGCATCTCCTAAAAAAAACGGGACCAGTTGATAGGTCAACGCCTGTTCTGCGCCATCGTGCGAATTCCTACTTAATACCTTTTATAGGAATAAAATTTCACGTTAAATTAAAGCACAAATGAGCATTAAAACGCAGACATATGTTTCGGGATCGCTTGGAATCCCTTTTTCAATGCGACAGGGAGCTTCTAGATGCAAAACATCCGAATGAAGCAGACAGAACAACAAAAACAAAGCTTATATAGCCTAAGAATTAACTGTAAACCAATGAGAATAAAGGCAGTGTGAAGTGGAAGTAGAAGTAGTATTAAAGGCACCAATAAGAGAGCAACAAACGAATGTAGTTGGAAGTACAGAAAGTAAAAAGGAATATCAATAAAAACAAAGAAAAAGACAACAGCGTGCATAAAAATGTATACTACTTCTACTTCCACTTCACACTGCCTTTATTCTCATTGGTTTACAGTTAATTCTTAGGCTATATAAGCTTTGTTTTTGTTGTTCTGTCTGCTTCATTTGGATGTTTTGCATCTAGAAGCTCCCTGTCGCATTGAAAAAGGGATTCCAAGCGATCCCGAAACATATGTCTGCGTTTTAATGCTCATTTGTGCTTTAATTTAACGTGAAATTTTATTTCTATTACTTTGCACAAAGTTTAATCATTACTACCTTTTATAGGGTTGATAACAACCAGTTTTTTTCCCCGAAAAAGCCAACCTAATGGCTTTTCGGGTTTTATTGTTTTTTTTTTTTTTTTGTTTTTTTTACGGGCGCCTTTTTGACACGGCACCGCACGACCTCGCACATATGGACGGCCTGTAACGTAAGCTTGCATGTTTATTCCCATGACCTAAATTAAAGTACCCAAATTGAATGATATATCGCATTACTGTTGCCAAACGTCCCGGATATTGAGAAACTGTCCCTCTCCCCAACGTCCACCTAGAAGGTCGGGTGTTCGATACCCGACCCGATGAACACCCACCATGCACACTTGATGATGCGTGCATGTAAAATCCGTGGACCCCGGGGGAGGGCATCCGCCAAGGCCTAGTGCTAACACGGAACTAGTTGGGGGAGAAAAGTTAGTAATATAGCTCAAGTGTTCAGTGGCTAAATCTCTAAATGAATAATAAATAAGTCCAGCATGGTTAAAACTCATTTTATTCCCAATAAATAAATAAATTTTACAATCCATTCAGTATATGTGTATATAGGTATGCCAATCTCTTCGAAAAATGAAAATGTAAATGTGTATCGAATGACGCAACATCAGTATCAGCGTATTCAGTCACATCTGTTGTACATTCATCACTTAAATCGTTTTAAATGTTCAATATTCAATTCTTCCCTATCACTAAAATTTTTTTTGATCATAATTGTTTTTAACCTTCAATATCACAACAAAAATAAATATTAAGATTTAGAAAAATTATGATTAAAGTGATAAAAATTATTTTATGCACTTTTAATAAAACACAACGAAAAACGATATCAGAATGCAACTAAAATAAAACGTGCGGAAAAAATAAAAATGATAATCATGACGACGCCGCACGAAAAAGGGGGAAGGAAATAAATTTGCGCACTGATAAACAAACTGGAATAAATGAAGTTCATCACGTGACTGTCGAAAAGAAGAGAAAACAATCGCCACCTGCCACGCCAATTCTGCTACTTCCACGTGAGCACTTTTTTTTAGTGCTCTAGGTCTAGGAAAGCAAGAAAATCTCGCTTGCTGAATCGGAAGTGTTTCGCGCTGTGCTAGTGTTTCGTGTTACGCGCTACGCAAGTGTTTCGCACCGCGATAGAGTGGGGAGATGGAACATTCCAGTCGATTCCACTGCTGATAAAATCGTTCGCATTGAGCTTGGGATCGGGATACCAATGTGGTGACTGCCAAATTTGTCGCGCCGCGAATTTCATTGATCAATTTCGCGATTTTCAAAGCTTTTTCCTAAAACCCGCGACTTTTTTTTTTTTATTTACCGACCAGCGAAATGTCCGATTTTTCAAAATTGCAGAATGTAAGTAATGTAAAATATGTGAGCACCGATAGTCTAAAAAGGCTGTAAAGTTGTGCAAAGAAGGAATTCAAAATCATTTCTCTGAAAAGCAGCAACAAAAAAAAAAAAAAAAAGAAGAAGAAAACATGGATTTCGCCAACCAGCCTCAAATTCTTTTAAAAGCTAAAACACCCAATTGTTTTTGAAATTATTCAACAGATAGTTTACTTCGTTTTAAACATGGAAAACATGGAAATTGGGCATTCATTATTATTTAAACTAGTTATTAGTTCAAATTAAAAACATTTTTTTTGGTTACTTTGTTTTGTAATCATTTTTTAAATCAGAGAACCAAAAAATGGCGTTAAAATTGTTTGTGCTTAATTTTGGGGTCTGAAGAAGATAAAGTGTGCAGTTTTTTTTTTAAATCCTAGTCAAATATTTAAACGTTTTTAACGAAGTTGGTAATTCTTCCATTTTTAACAATATCCCTATGTTTGAGAATGAAGAATAGCTTCGATTGCAGATATCCCTTATTTTATTCATTATATTTGTGTTCTCGCGAACATTTCGCCAAATGTGCCGCGAATGTCTCGCGCATTTCGGGCTCTTTTTTTTTCCGCGACAAACTTTCAACACTACTGATAAGCTCTCAGGTCACTTAAAAAAAATATCTACAAAGTACGGCGCCTTTTGCTTACTTTGATAAAAATGAATAAAATCAATAATATATAGTCGTAAATTTTTAAATAAAAAAACATTTTTAGTTGTTTTTTGGGTAAAAATTCATAAAAGCGGCGGAAGTCGCAAAAGACAAATGAATTTTAGCTGATGAAATTTTAGCTTTTATTTTTTGCGCACATGTCTAATAAGTCACTTTCTTTGAAATAGACTATTATCTAAGATAAATGTTAATTAGATTGAAGTATATAAAATTTTTAAAAAATGTACCTAATTTTTCGCAATTTCGTAGGTTACATTTACAATAACAGAGTTAAAAATAAACCAGACACAACCATAAAAAGAGAATAGTCTACTTTAAGCAGCATGATGTAAGGAAGACTTACACCAACTTTTAAATAAATACAATAAAAATAACACTTCTATTTACAGCTCCCCCCATTATACAATATCACAAAAAACGTAATTTCTCAGAAAATGAACTTAAAATAATAAAATTACATTTACTTCAAAGTATTTCACTTCAACTTTTTTTCAACTAAGTACCCAGACAAAATTCAAACGTCATTTCAAATCTAAATGATTGAGCAATAACATAAACAAATAAAATAAAAACGCGAATTTTAACCTAAAATCAGTTTCTTAAAGTAGTGGCATACCAGAAGAGCTCAAGTACCTCAGAATTTCTGAGGTACTTGAGGGTTCTTAATGTTCTCCGCCTTTTGTGAATGACTGCAATTAAAATCTGTTATCGCATTTTTCTCTGCTTTGTATTTTTGACGTGTGGTAAAATCCCTGAGGCTTTTTTTCAGTTAAAGATACAGCTTTGAAACTTTCCAACTTTAAATTTCAATTTCTGATGTTACCTTGCACTGCACCGAATACTTGTAATAAGTAAATTTATTATTATTTTTCAACTAAAAAACTTTCACAAAATACATACTCTGCACACAAAAATACAAATACTTTTTATACAAAATTTTCTGAGAATTTTAATGTAAAATTTTGCTCATCAGTTTTTTTTTTGAATAACGACTTCAGTAAGATAGACCCGTAGTCAGGGTTCGTGATTTTTTTTGATTTAATAAATCAGATTTTTTTTTATTTAAATCGGATTTTTTTTCTTATTAAAAAGGGACCTTAAATATTCTGGATATCTATCTATTATGTTACATTCACAGAAACAATATGGCATGTTAATCAATTTACAAAAACACACTTTAAGCTATTTTCACAGCAATTAACGCAGCACTATTTTTTAATAATAATAATGAGAAACAAATTTTAATACAAATGATGTCTTAAATGAAACTTAACCCTACCAGTCATAAATTGTGAGAAAATGAACAAATTTAATCTGAATTATTTTGCTATTGAAAGCTGAAAAAAATAACAATTGTGTGTACTTTATTTTTACATTGAGTGTACTTTAATCATTTTTCTATTTTAGAAACGTAAAAGCCTGAAATATTTTTACCCATTTAGTAAAATTACATGCTCAATACTAAAAACTGAAACTTTTTGCTTTACTCAAACATCTTTGTTGAAAACGTCTATCAGAGAAAAATATTTTAGAAGGAAAAAACTTTAAAGCTATTAGGGGACATGGATGAAACTTTAAGGATACATATTCTAAATTCTAACAATTGTTGTTTCATTCTGAATTATTTATTGTGTGGCTTTTATTAAATTGGTATAAAATACTATTTTTAAGATAAAAAACGCAGAATGGTTCCTGATTATTATGAATTCTAATTTGAGTGATTGCATGAATGATGCTTTGCTGTTAAAATGCTTGAAGAATAAGAGTAATGTAAAATTTAAAAAATGGTAATTAGTTCTAAACTAATGAAATATGTTATGCACACAGACAGAGGGACCTAGAAAGTTTTGTTTGAAGCAGTTGTTCTAATTGCAACATATTTCATTTTTAAAACACTTTCTAACATTGTAAAATGAATGAATTTTTTGAAAAAAAAAAAGATCACTTGATTTAAATCATGATTTAAATCAAGCTGAGTTAAATCAACGAACCCTGCGCGTAGTCATATTTGAATGTTTTTTGCGCAGTTCAAAATTGACTACCGTCGCTATTTATAAATTTCCTTTCTAATCAAATTCGTTGTTGGATTTTTAATAAAGATCTAAATTTCGAAATATCTTAAAAAGCTAAGCATGTAAACCAAACAGGCGATGTTGGTTTAAAATCGATATATTGCTTTATGTCGATAGAATTTCCAGTCCTAGTTCTGAATGAGTTAGGGTAGAGCTTCATGCCCATTACAACAGCGACGAGACGTTTGTCGTAGACTTTCAGCACACTTCATTGGCGACACATAATTTATTAACTCGCCCTCATATAAAATCATTGCCAATCATTCTGGCCTAGAAAATTACTTTCACAGAGAAGACCGTGACTTTTCGATTGCGCTATGACGTCAGTCGGAACATTTTCAGCCTACTTCATTGGCTCCACTTAATTTAATAACGCGCCCTCATGTAAAATCATTGCCAGATTTTCTTTCCTTAAAAATCACTTTTACCCAGAAGACCGTGACTTGTCGATTGCACTATGACGTCAAATGAATAAATTTTTTGTTGCCAAACAAAAAATTCATTCATTTGACGAACTTTCAGTGTACTTCATTGGCTTCAAATAATTTATTAAAACTTCCTCATGTAATATCATTGCCAATTATTCCATCCTTAAAAATTTATTTTCACCTAGAAGACCGCGACTTGTCGATAGCGCTGTGACGTCAGTCGGAACACGTACATCCTCGCTTTAGATAACAACAGTCTTTTATTGCAGACATATATTGTCGCTGAAGGTGCTAATGAATACTATAAATCTCCAAATTCCACGCAGAGGTCAGCACCATCGAGATATATAAATGGAAGGGCACACTGCTGGGACCAGTTTCGTTAACACTGTGTGTCACGTGCGAGGTTTCTTTGGCGCGTTTCAGTTCGCCGGGTTGTACGATTTGGCTGCGTATTGTTTTCTTGCCGTGACAACTCTTCGCTTCCAAACTAATAACTTCGCAAAATATTTTGGCGGAATGCAAAAGCTACCGCTGTAACTATAACGAAAAATGAGATTTAAGGAGGAAAACCAAAACGCGTCACAACCCAGTCAAGGAATCAAGGTTCTCTGGATGAAAAAATTTTTAATTATGGAAACAAATGACGGCCAATCAGTGGGAGTTTGATAACACGATAGCGTATAGTTGTAATTATGTACAGCAGACAACCTGCATCGGCTCACCTGATTTGTTTTTACTCTTTTTAAGGAGAGGGAAAGCAGACACTATTCACGTGAATAACGATGGTCACTGTTAGGGTTTTCATTGCGCAATCCATCAGTATTACATATCGATGTAAAAAAACCGAGGGGGAAAATCGTGATTTTGCTCCATGTGAACTTAACACGTGACAGTAATTCGCCTATTTTCCTTTTGAGTGAAATCTCCCATCGTTACACTCCATTCCTTCAGCGGCTGGCTCTAGTTCTCCTCCTGTCCAGTAGGGGCGCCAGCATCCAGGCGAGTCCGCACAGAGCAGAGATGACGCCTATGCCGTAGAAGATGTAGTCGTACACGCCCACCTTGTCGCGGAAGAATCCTGCGCAAATGGAAACAGAGAAATGATTAGTTGGGCAGGAATAATGGTTCACTCTGCTAATTCAGATATCGAGAACTGCTGACGAACTGCCGATACAGTTCTACCATCAACCAAATCAATCTGCCTGGCAGACAGCCAAGAAGAATCCATTCATGTTTGAGGGAGGCACCGCTGGTATATGGAATGGGCCGTTTTTCTTCTCGTTCTAGTTCATTTAACATACTTGATGTCTTTCGAACTGATCGTTTATGCCAGTTTATAAATTGAGTTACTTTGGACAAACAGAGAAGCAAACATTCTGATTCGCGTACTAACTAAACGCACCTGCAAAGCGAACTTCAATAAAGCTCGAATGGATTCGTTCTTTTCTGACATGCGCAGAAGCGTCCAAATGTCACAACTCCGTGGTCGAACTCTACTGTTAGTTTGTTAGTATTTGGTATTGAGTTCTACATACTATCTGGAGTGACATCTGCTTTCGGCAGATGTCACTCCAAACTGTGGAAGGATACAATATACACTTTCAGCCCGAAGCAAAATTCAGAGAGAGGTGAAAACAAACCACAATGGAGGCAATTCAAGCAACGTCATGGGTCACGTGGCAGCGATGAAGGCAATGTAAACAAAGGAAGCCGTAGCATCGATTTATTTCGAGTTCGACACATCTAATTAAAAACTATGCCCAAATACAGTTTTTCTACATTACATAAAATTAACACTAAATAGAACACTATAACTATTGTAATAATGAATAAATTTCTTTAATAATGATTAAATTAAATGTAAATATTGGGTTATGATCAGGAAAAGCTGTGAAAATAGTCTAATTCATTTTAAGATAACTCATTTTGCAACTCCACAATTGAAAACCTTAGTAAACAAAGAGCGGATATCACGTGACAACGATGATCGCTCATGAGTCGCTCGAGCGGTGAATTGCCTCCATTCTCTATCGACAACAATGGTTGTAACTTGTAAGAAAGTAAATTACAAATTATTTTTTATCTCTGCAATCAGGTTTCGCACCCGGTTGCGTAAACCGTTAAGACGCACCCTTAAAGTCAAAATTTTCACCGATTAGCCATTTTACTTTATTCATTTTAGAATTTTTTACTCACCGCAGCACGACGTTTGTTGACATGAATGAAAGAATTTATTCGCTATAATATTCGACCACGGAATTTTGACATTTGGACGTTTCTACGCATGGCAGAAAAAAAAAAAAAGAATCCATTTGTGTTTGAGGGAAGGTCGTTTGCGTATTTAGTACGCGAATCAGAATGTTTTCCTTCTTTGTTTCTTGAAAGCAACTCAATTTCTTAACTGGCACATAGCAACCGTTCGGAAGAAATCAAGTATACTAAGCGAACTAGAACGAGAACATAAACGACACATTCCTTATACCAGCAGTTCCTTTCTTGAACGTGAACGGATTCTTCTTGGAACTCTGCCAAACAGATCGCTTTGGTTGATGGTGGACCTGCACTCATCAAACGAAAAACACTGTTTGTACATAGTGTGTCAAAGAATGTTTAAGACTACAGCTGGAACTACGCTTAAAATGGCGCTATCTGTGTTACCGAGCTTTCGTGACACTCCTCAGCTATTAGCTGATCCACTGGCAAAACCTCAGTTCGTTTGTTTACTATTATTTTTTACTTTGGTTACATTGACACTATACAAACATCTCCGACAAGACCTTCGGCGGCAGTCCCACAATGTAATCTGGAACAGGCATTCGAATCATTGTTAAACTGCTGTAACGAATGGATTGAATTTATATTTTAAGCTTTTATACTTTGAGATTTAATTAACATCATAATTATTGAAAACACACTTTAAAAACGAATGCATAAATATATTTTACAAAATTTGAAAAAAAAAAAAAGAAACTTTAATAAAATTTAGCATTTTTTAAAAAATACTCCAATTTTTACAAAAATGCATCTACTTGAATATTTTTGTATGATTTGCATTTCTTGTACACTAGACTAGGGAATGACCTACAATCTTAGCTTTTATTTACTTTCAGTAAAAAGTTATGATACTTCGAAATTGAATTTTCGAGATTTTAACTACCTTTAAAGCGTTAATTTTAATCACCGAGCGATTTTAACTACCTTAATACGAGCACAAAACCAGTAAAATTTATGCAAATCAGAAGATTATAGGTCATTCCCTAGTAAATACAAACATTTCTGCTGAATTTCATTCAAATATGTTGCGAACTTTTTAAGAAATCATCCTTGAAGTATCAATTTTCATCGAAAACAGTTCTGAGAAAACCACGTTAGAAGTGGAAAGAAAGTTTTTTTATTGTTTAAACTACTATAACATTCCTTTGAAATGACGTAGAAACAAAACTAAACCTTTTTGAAATCCTAAAAGGCAATAATTTACTACACCGAAGTTTTTTAAAAAGGGATTTTTAGACGGAAAATGAAGTTTTAAACATAGGCGGATACCTTAAAAATTCTTTGGCACATTGTGTATGCCAAGAATGCAGGGATTAGTAACAACCTACCAATCAAAGGTGCCACGGCCAAGCACAGTGGTCCGGCCAAGAAGTTGCTGGATGGAATGGCAACAGTTTGTTTGTCCTCCTCGATGAACTGCGCCACCAGCAGAGGAAATATTAGAATGAGTCCGGCTTCGGACAGTCCGTAGAAAGCCACGACGCCCATCAGCATCGGGAATCCGGTAGACCACGTGACAACAGTGGTCGCGACAGCCTGGCACATGAAGCACATGGTGGCAAATCCTGTCCTGGTCATGTACCCTTTGTCGGTCAAGACACCGAGTCCCAATCGGCCAATCAGGTCGCCGACGGACAGTGACATCAAAACGTATTTCTCGTTGGATTGGCCAATGCCGACGTCCCTGGCAAAATCGACGATCACCGTGATCATGCACACGAACGTGAAGCAGTAGATGGCGTTGGTGATCACGATCAGCAGGAACATGGGATCGAACACGACGCTGAAGGATTCAAGGGCAGACTTGGATTTCGCGGGTTCAGGATCGCTCGAGGACGTCGAGCTGCAGACATATTGAGCCTTCATCTTTTCGTCTGCAGCAACTTCGTAAGCCATGTTGCAGTGTACCTCCTTGGAACGAGATTCGGTGGTAATCTTTGGTATTGCTAATATAGATTCCGAAGATACGTTGACGGGACAAGGCTCAGTCGATGGTAACCTGGAACTATGTCCGGTGACGGTGGAAGAGCAATCGGACGCGCTCTCCTTCGAAAACACGTCGTCCTTCTCCGATTCGTCCGTCAACTGAGAGGTGGCGCTGCTGATTTCCGCCTCAAACACGGCGGGATCCACCCTGCGCCTGCCCTTGCTGTTCCGAATGATGTCTTCGAAATCGACAGGCTCCGAAGTGCTCATCCGAATCGAATAATCCGAGAGGAGGGTTTGAGTGGAGAGACGCTTTATTCTCTCTTCGTACGTCAGCACAGCGTGTCCAGTCTCCAAATTTCGAGACTTTTCGGTGGATTTGACACTTGTCCGCCGAGGCACATCTTCCACGGTGTACATCTTCACTTTCCTTCCCGCCATTATGCTTTGCTTCTCACTCGCAGGGTCTTCCGGGGTCTTTTTCTTCCTCTCGATGACGAAGTCCGGCTCCTTCAAGAGCAGGGCAGCAGGAACGCAGCTCAACACGAAGCCGGATAAAAAGAGGAAGGTGCCGGATAGTCCATAATAGTTGAGCAGCACCTCCACGACTGGAGGCAGGACGAAGGATCCTATGCAGGCCCCCGAATAGGAAATTCCTGAGGCTGTTGCTCTGAGCTTGTCGAAATACTGGTTGATGGACACTGGTAGCAAAACGTTACCCAGACCAAAGCCGAAGCCTGAAATACAAAACGGAATTTTGGTTACGAACGAGGCAAAAAAGGTGAATGTATGCATGGAGAAAAATGGTGTGTCAGGAAACCTTAAAGTTGTTTACTAACAATGCAACAATGGTACTGAAGTCTGCAGGAAATTTCCTTCCCCTTCAGTCACAGGTCTAAACAAGAAGTTCCACCTAGAACTATACAAGCCTACTTTACCGTATACACCCAATTTCAAATTTATAATCTAACTGTCTTTCTCTCTCTCTCTTTCTTATTTAGCTTTTGTTCTTAGTTACTTCAAATATACCCTTTTCAACGGTTAATACGTATTCATTCATTTATTTACTCATTCATGTTTTTATTCACTCATTTATATAAGATTGTCTGAAGGAAATAGGGTCGCATGTACAGGTAGTAATGATTAAACTTTGTGCAAAGTAATAGAAATAAAATTTCACGTTAAATTAAAGCACAAATGAGCATTAAAACGCAGACATATGTTTCGGGATTGCTTGGAATCCCTTTTTCAATGCGACAGGGAGCTTCTAGATGGAAAACATCCAAATGAAGCAGACAGAACAACAGAAACAAAGCTTATATAGCCTAAGAATTAACTGTAAACCAATGAGAATAAAGGCAGTGTGAAGTGGAAGTAGAAGTAGTAGGAAAGGCACCAATAAGAGAGCAACAAACGAACGCAGTTGGAAGTACAGAAAGTAAAAAGGAATATCAATAAAAAGAAAGCAAAAAAGACAACATGCATAAAAATGTGAAAATACATGAAAATTGCAAAAAAATAAAATAAAATACAAAGAATAAAATGGAAATAAAATAAGTACAGAAAATACCAAAACAAAAAGCAAAACAAAGTGCACATGCAAAAGAGGGGGAGGGGGGGGAGAGAGAAAAAAATAGACACAAAAAAGGAAAACTAACAAGAAAACCAAGAAAGAACAACAAATTAAAGGAACTTATGCCAGACCTGTGAAAAATAAGGAGTTGAGGAAGAATCATTAACCAAATTAGAACTATTCATGTTAATATGATAAGCTTCCCAAAAGTCAAGTTCTAAAGGGGAAGAACATTTTTGAATAATTTTCCCAGAATTGAAATCAAAAGAGTGGTTGGAATTCCAACAATGTTGAGCAATGCTAGACTTATTCAGCTCTTGCTTTCGTACATAACCTTTATGCTCATTTAACCGAATTTTCAGAGCACGTTTTGTCTGTCCAATGTAAGAAAGGCCGCAACGGCAACTAATTTGGTAAATACCCCAAGTATT
The DNA here is from genome assembly GCA_038502835.1 of Octonoba sinensis. NCBI lineage: Eukaryota > Metazoa > Arthropoda > Arachnida > Araneae > Uloboridae > Octonoba > Octonoba sinensis. Next base: position 161,575 of record CM076600.1, read on the forward strand.
AAGTTGATCAACAGAATCTTTAAGAGAAGAGAAGGAAAGTTTGTTGCTAGGAGAAAAAACAACTTGAAATTGAAACCTTTTTAGGATTTTAGCAATACGAAAACTTACAGACTGAAAGAATGGTAACACAACCAAATTCTTTCTAGAAACCACATGATTGGGACCAGAAGTTTTTTTAGAAAGTTTGTTATGAATAGAATCAATTAAAGAGTGAGAAAATCCTCTATCAACAGCTACAGCTTTCAGATAGTTGAGTTCAATCTTGAGAAGCTCAGGAGAAGAGCAAATATTAATAGCACGATGGACAAGAGCATTAAAAGCCAAATATTTTTGGTTGGGAGGATGAGACGATAGTCTGTGAGGAGGTAAAGAAACAGCGAAAGGTTTACGATAGACAGAAGTTGTGAAACCAGACTCACTCCTAGAAATCAAAACATCAAGAAACGCGAGGCTACTCTTAAGTTCTTTCTCACAAGAAAACTGGATATTAGAATCAATGGAGTTCATAATCGAAAGAGCATCATCAATACCTAACAAGTTACTGTCCGTTAGGACAAAACAATCATCCACATAACGAACAGATTGTTTTGTCCTATTTTTCACAGGTCTGGCATAAGTTCCTTTAATTTGTTGTTCTTTCTTGGTTTTCTTGTTAGTTTTCCTTTTTTGTGTCAATTTTTTTCTCTCTCCCCCCCCTCCCCCTCTTTTGCATGTGCACTTTGTTTTGCTTTTTGTTTTGGTATTTTCTGTACTTATTTTATTTCCATTTTATTCTTTGTATTTTATTTTATTTTTTTGCAATTTTCATGTATTTTCACATTTTTATGCACGCTGTTGTCTTTTTTGCTTTCTTTTTATTGATATTCCTTTTTACTTTCTGTACTTCCAACTGCGTTCGTTTGTTGCTCTCTTATTGGTGCCTTTCCTACTACTTCTACTTCCACTTCACACTGCCTTTATTCTCATTGGTTAACAGTTAATTCTTAGGCTATATAAGCTTTGTTTCTGTTGTTCTGTCTGCTTCATTTGGATGTTTTCCATCTAGAAGCTCCCTGTCGCATTGAAAAAGGGATTCCAAGCAATCCCGAAACATATGTCTGCGTTTTAATGCTCATTTGTGCTTTAATTTAACGTGAAATTTTATTTCTATCGCATGTACAGGGTTTATGTAATTTGCTGTACATTTCCCCCACTGTGAAAATTTTTTGAACCGTTCAAAATTTAGCAAAAAAATTGTGCAAACCAAAAAGTAAAATATGGAAATGAGATGTCCTCTCCGATATCTTTCGAATGAAAACACAGTTTCTGGAATCGGACCATTTCCTCAAAATTTATTAGTGGGGAGGGGAAAGACAGGCCGACTGACTCATTTTCCCCCATCTCCAAACCTTACTTTCGAATTTTTTATTTTTCAATCTTTATTTAATGACTTCACTTATTTTTGACTTTTCTTTATTATTAACGATATTCTTATGATTCATGAAGTCTTTTTTCATATTTTTTTATTATTATTATTATTACTTTTAAGAGAAAGTAGGCTAAAAAGGAAGTGGCGTAGTTGTTGTGGTGCCATCTGGTGTCACCCCACTACAGCGCGTTAAGGCAGGTCACCTATTGGGTCCCCTTTCACCAGTGACGAGCAATTTCCGGGGCTTTGAAAGGGGCAAATGCTTAATCATAAAAAATAATAATAATTCAGTAAAAAATGAAACATCTTTCATATGTGCGCTGCTACATGCTTGTTAGTCATAATTATTCAATGTTAGTCCCAGGCATACATCCTAAAAATTTATGGCTGCTATATTTGCCTGCCATCATTTCACGTCACTCACAAAATGTCTAAGCTACCTGAGTCATCCTGTAAAATATGTATACAGGGCCATATCTATGGATATTTATGTATCTAGCTATCTATACATATGTGTGTGGGACCGTTCATAAATGATGACGCACTTATTTGCAACATATTTGATCCCCTCACCCCTGCTGTTCACAAAATGTCCCAACTCAGTATACCCCTACCCTGTCAGAACGATCAAATCTCACGAAACTTTCGTCGTATTTGACGAAATGGCTTCGTGAAATTTGCTCCGAGTCAACATTTCGTCACATTGCCGAAATGTGTGTAGTCATTTTTTTAAGTCACGTGATTACGCGAGGAAAGAATCGTTGTGAACGACGAAATTTTCTTGACGATTGAAGAATCGTCGAAAGTGAGGATTCTATTTTTGAGAGTGTACCCCCTTTTGCCCCATGTTACTCTATATTACATAAGCATATACACTGTTAAAAGAAACCTGAATTTTCGGAGTGTTTTTTGACTGATTTTAACGGAAGATTTCCGTAGCGCTTCAACACATGGTTTTTCCTTCCAAAAACGGAAATATCACGTCCTGAAAATACGAGAACGGAATCTTTCCGTTTTACGGTTGCTGTATTTTCACGATCTGATTTGGATTAACGGAGAAAAAAAGAAATGGAGCTTCTGTCAAATCTCGGAAAAATATTATCAGAAACGGAATATTTCCGGCAACTCAGCTGCCGTACTTTTTCCGTTAATTTCAGGAGATTTTTTTTGCAGTGTATACTTGCAGTTTAGACAAAAAGCACTACGTTATAGATCACTTTTCTAATTTTATTTTTGAACTTTTAATGACGTTTGTGTGCATAATAATAATGATAACGATTACATGTGTGCTTCATTTGTGTAGAAGAAGTTAAAGTTTACAACACAAAAGATAATTAGTACAGTAAAATATATTAATCGTTCGAATTCTGGAAAAATGACCCACGCCATTTTATCCTTAAGGTGTCAATGCCTAAGAAAATGTTCGTCTAAACTTTTAACAAGAAGTCAATTTAAACCTTCGTCAGCATTGGTGTTTCCGATACAAAGTGATCCGTGAAACTTTAAAACCAAATTATGAAAATCAAAAAAGCTTTTAACATAAATTTAATTTGCTGATTTTAAATGTTTTTATAGAAACCAAAATGTGTTATGTCACAGTTCTTGTTACCCCACCCCCTCCCCTTGTCACAAATTGTCACCATTTCCCGCGCTCCCTTTTCCCCCTTCCCATCATTTATGAACGATGCCGGGCGAGCAGGGCCCGCTTTACATTTTGAATCACTATAGAGGAACCCCCAATCATGTTCGGGGGCCCTCACGCAACAAAATTTTTTAAACATAACATTCTGTATGTGTTTGTAAAACTTGGGGGCCCCCAAAGTGCAAAAACTAATTTGTTTTTCAAATGTCAAAGAGTCAGACTAACATTTGAGAGCCCCCAACGTGCAAAATGATATTGTTTTTAAATTACAAAATGCTTGAATAAAATCTGGGGGCCCCCAAAGTGCAACATCAACTTTGTTTTTTAAATTTCAAATTGTCAGACCCAAATTTGGGGGCCCCCAGAGTGAAAATTCCTTGTGGTTTTAAAATAATTTAATAATAAAAATTTTCTGTGAAGCAACAGAACACTAACAGTTTGTTTTTGAAAGATCTATTTTTAAATAATTTTCTAAAAAATTTTAAATTACAAAAAAAAAAAATAATAATAATAATAACCAAAATAAGGGGGAGGGCCCAAAGTGGGGTCCCTAGGCCCGGGCCTCACCGGCCTAATTGTAAATCAGGCTCTGCGTGTGAGTGGGAAACATGAGGACTCATTTGACGTAAAGGAATCGTTCGTTCAGGCATTTCAAACGGTGACCACTTACCGAAGACGGTCCCCCAGAGGACCGTGATCGTTGAGATGTTCTCGGCGAAGAAGCAGCAGCCAATCCCGGCGGCGCCCAAGAGGCAGCCCAAAGTGGTGACAGGACGGACGCCAAAGCGATGGCCCAAATACCCCACCAGGGGGCCTGGAACGAAACACAAGATCTTAATTGAAGACGAAGTCTGGAATTCTGAAGTTCGTGTGAAACGCATGAGAATACCGCGAATAATTAACTTAATTAAGGTCTAAATCCACGTGACTTTTGTCAGAATTTATGTATCACAATTTTTCAGTTTACGATGAAATTCTATTTCATTTATAAACACGTATATTTAAGAGCCGTGGTAGATTAGTGGTTGCACGGGCTTTCAAACGGAAAACAAGTGTTCGACACCCAACCCGCTGAAGACACAGCCTGTAGACTTGGGGATACGTGCATGTAAAACCCGTGGATCCTGAAGTCTCGAGGGTGGAGGATTTCCCTTCCCTTCACTCCTAGGTCAAAAAAGGAAGATGGCGTATGTGTGGTGGCGCCATCTGGTGTCAACTAAATACATCATGAGCCGAGTCGTGCTTCCACCGTTGTGGTGCTCATCTATAAACGGGAGGTGCTTCTTAATGCCTTCATTCCTTGTCGCTCTAAAGCGAAGGGGAGCTTGATTATAATTTGACATACTTTACTTAATTCGTGCTTCGTATAAAGGTCTTAACTTATTTGGGCAGGTTGCGACCCGCTATAAACCTGAGTATGAAGCCCTTAGGGGTCGCTGTTAGGAAAGCTGCGGGATGGTTAAAAATGTCTGAAATTTACAGATTTAAAACATCAGAACCGGAAATTCGGTATAAACCCGTCTCAGAAGGGTCATTAGCCATCCAATATCCGGCAATATCAATATCCTGGAAAGAATACGGGAATATTGTTATCCCGCATTGACATTCTCTCCCTGAGGCAGGACAATTTCTAAAATATGGGACTGTCCCGTAAAATCCGGGACGCTCGGCAGTCCTGATATTCATTGCGAAAAGCTGCGTGGTAGTAGTAGACAGACTCACCGGATGTGTTCCTTACAAAGGATGCGAAAGTGTAAGGGAAGGCTGCCTGCTCCCTCGTGACATCGAACCTGGGCACAGAGGCGACGAACAGGACGCCGGACAGTCTGGCCATCCCGTACATGACGGCATTGATCAGGCAGCAAGCTCCGGCGATGCACCAGCTCCGTAAGCCGTCTGGCCCGGACGCCATGATGCAGGTCAGTCCCGGATGCCTGGATGGAAAAGAAGAATGCGCTTAGAGATCATTCATAAATGATGTCATGCTTCGAGGGGGTTCGGGAAATTAGGACAAATTGTGACAAGGGGGTAAAAAGAAGTGTGACATCATGTTTCTGCACGTGGCCTGTGACAAAGGGCGGAGGGATCCGCTGAAGTGTGACATATTGTGACAAAGGGGGGAGGGGGTCAAATATATGGGAAAAAAGCGTGACATGAATGAACGGCCCCTTAGGGGTCATTCATAAATGATGTCTTTGAAAAGAAACAGTTTTACAAGGGGAGGGAAGTGTGACATTAGACATTTTGGTTTCTATAAAAACACTTAAATTAGCAAATTAAACTTAAAAGAAGAAGTGCGGCATTTTGTGATAAACGGCGGAGGGTATGTTTGAAGTGTGACACTTCGTGACAAAGGGGGAGGAGGGGGTCAAATATATGGGAAAAAAGCTTGACATCATTTATGGATGGTCCCTTAGACCTTAAATGTCAACGTAGATTCTTTATCTTTTTTTTAAATTTAATTTTATTTTTATTGTTTTAACGTTTTGACAATTTTTGTCAAAATATTGACACACCGTTCTTCGCAGAAAATTTTGATTTTTACGGACAGACTTGATTTGGACTGTTTGATTCTACCTTCAGGGTAGGGGAGTACTTCCAGGGAGTCGTAATATTTCCCAACTTGCTGACTGGCGGAAAAAAGGAAAAATATCTCACGGACCGGGCTCAGACAACAGTAAGAAGAACGACTCATAAATAGGTATCTATACATAAATAGTCAAAGACGAAACAATTTAGAACAGTCTTCTCCTCTCTTTTACAACCGATTTTCTTATTTTATTTTTTTTGTTTAGTAGCTATTGACGCGTTTTAGTGAGATCCATTAACCTCTTCATTCCAAGTGTACCCAATGGAAGCAATTCATACAGCGTCATAGGTCACGTGATAGCGATGTAAACAAAGGAAGCTGTAGTATCGCTTTACTTCGAGTTCGACCAGTCTAATTAAAACTAGGCCTAAGTAAAATTCTACGTTATTAAAAACTAGAACTAAATAAATTTCTACGTTATATAAAATTAACACGAAATGAAACACTATAACTATTGTAATAAATAATAAATTTCTTTTATAATGATTAAATGAAAGGTAAATGACTTAGTTAATAATCAGAAAAAGCTATGAAAAAAGTCTAATTTTAAGATAGCTCATCTTGCTTCGTGAACTCCACGTAGAACTCAATTAAAAATTTGGTAAACAAATCAGCGATCACCGTTATCACGTGACGCGACGAATTAATTGCCTCCATTGGGTACATTTTAAAATACTGTTTATTAACGACTGTTTGTGCAATTTGAAAGCTAAAACACCTCACTGTTTTTGAAATGAATCAACAGATCGTTTACTTCGTTTCAAACATAGAAATGGGGCATTCATTATTATTTAAACGAATTGTTAATTAAAATTTTAAAAAAATAGTTTGTTTTGTAATCATTTTTTAAATCAGGGAACTGAAAAATGGCGTCAAAATTGTTTGTGCTCAGTTCTGCGGTCTGAAGAGATTAATGTTTTCAATGCTAAATTTAATTATTACGTTCGAATTTCGACTGTTTGGGAGAACTAAAGCGCCCTTTATACATGCGTTCTTAACCGCGCGACTGAACGTGGCTCATCCAGACACGGTCAAGAACGCGAGTAAAACCGTGGCGTTCTAGAATGTGTTGCAAAATGTACCACATTCTTATCCGCGCGCAAGAACGCGTCCAGATGCGGGGCGTTCCATTGAAGTCCCCTACAGAAGCTACAGCCTGCAGAATTGTCCAATCCTCCGACTTTGATGCGCGGTTAAGAACGTGTATGTAAAATGCATCATTTCTTGGAGCGCGATCATGAGCGCGCATCTGACCGCCGTATTCACCGTCAACTCTAACCTCATGGTTTGACGCGAAACCGGTCTCCAACCTGAAGTTACCGCGGATTTCCTATTCACCATCAACTTTGACTACGCGCAAACAGGTTCCCGAAACCATGCCAGGTCGAGTAACTCAACCAAGCTCCAGAGCAAAGTTAAGGTTTGAGCGCATGCGCAGTACATGTAAACATTAGCAATGGCGGACTGGATGTTGCGAAAATTGGAATATGTTGAGATTTTAGAGCTTTCTTCGCTTTACACGATCTTGAATTTCTGAAGAGGCCTTACAAAAAATACAACTTTAGAGTTGTTTTAATTTTATTAACTAGTATTGTTCAATGTTTTCTTTGTCGCTTTTGTGTGTTTCCGATAATGTTTTTCTCTCGGGAGCTATTACTTCATTAAAGATTTTGAAACTTTATCATGATTCCTAATTGAACAGAAATACCAAAAAATGGGGGGTAATATATCTTTAGTATTTTTATTTAATTATTTATTTTTCTCTCTCCTTGTTGCTTTTTGATATAATTTTATTCTACTTTAAAGTGTACTTGTATACACTGAACATTTAACATGCGTCCTGACTTTTTTTGCCAAGGTTACTTCTGGGCCTGCGAAGTTCATGTGGAATATTTTGATTTATGTATGTCGAATAAAATAAACTTGTTGACCTTTACCATGTGTTTTATGTCATTGACCAATTTACATTTGCTTGTATATTCTTTTCTTTTTTTTAAATTTAACAAAGGTTTTGAATATGTGAAACGCTTCTTTAAAAAAAAAAGACATATGAAATGAATCCATAATGCTAATGGCAGTTTTGTGTTTAAAGGTAAACTGCAAGGTTTTTGAAAAAGTCAAAATATTCGCCATATGTATTTGTATTAATGAATCCATATTTGCATTAGAAAAAGGGTTCTTGTTAACCCCAAATCACATAATTTTGAATTGCCGTTTCATGCAGTTGTAAGACTTAAACCAAATTTTTACTGTACTTTGCCAATGCGAAGTGATTGTAAGAATAAAGTATTTACAATAGTTATAATTGAAATCAAATGCATTTTTTAAATACTCTCATGAATTTAATGCAAGGCCATAGCCAGATTTTTTTTTTTTTTTTTGGGGGGGGGGAGGCTTTGAAACAGTTATGTTGAGGAAAGTTTCAGTTAGGAATATATGCTACATTGCGAAAATTTTCGGGGGGGGGGGGGGGGTTCGTGGGCATCCCTAGTTACAGCCTTGATTTAATGAAAGAATCTTCAAATAAAAATTTAAAAGATACAATAATACACTACTGCTTGGTTCATAATGATACATTTCTATATTATATATATATCGTTTGTGAATGGTACATTTCTAATGTCAGAAAGAGATATATTACGAAAAAATTGGTTATAATTTCCTATTCGTTATATATATATATATATATTCATTTTCCGAGAAAAATTTTATTGGATTCTTTACTTTTCAATATTTTTAAATTTTTTACACGAGTGCTAGAAGTAATACCTTCTCAAACGGGCTAAAAACCACTCGTGTTTTATTCATCGCTATATCGCAGAGAACGGGAATTTAAAAAAACGGGAAACGAAATGTACACTGCGCGGCGAAAAAGCATGAAGAAAATCATGTGATAGTTTTGACCAATAACGGGCCTGCGTACGTTCCCACACGGCGTCGAGCTGACTAACTTCGTGGTTGGAAAACACCAGGTTGATTTTCCTCCGTGAATACCGATTTTTAACTTCGCAGCGCTGAGCCCCAACTCCGAGTTAACGGATCTCGTGGTTTCACGCGTGGAGTTAGGTTGACGGTGAATATGGCGGTGAGTGTCATTCTTAACCTCGTTCTTGAGCGTCCTAAAGTTGCATTTACACCACGCTCTTGACCGCGGATCTGAATGGCTCGTCGTCCGGACCGCGGTTAAGAACGTGTGTGTAAAGGCCGCTTAACCCTGCTGTTCTGTTCGCAGTTACTACGCACAAGTACCGTTCGGGTCAATATGACCCGAATATTGAATACTCACTACAGGGGTGGTATATTTTCCCTGTTTTTAATAATACGCTATATCCAGATAAAATAAACATGTTTTAATAGAATTCACTCGATTTAAAGTTAAAAATAAATATTCTGGGGTACTATTGTAAGTATCTATGAGTATATGACAATTACTTTGTAAAACAAAATTTCTACATTGTACCTCTTTTTTATTTACTGTATGGGAAATAACATAATTATTTTGGAGCAATATATTTGTTTATTTTTCGGACTTGATTGGCTAAACTTGCATGCGATTCACTTATTACTCAACAGTAAATTAGAAGTAATAATTTATTTATTTTTTGCGTTGTATTTTTTCCTACTATATTGCGGATTCCTCATTTCTATGGGGATTTTGCAATGCCTGAAAGTGTAGAAAAAATAATTACTTGCCTAGTTTTAGCAAAATGAACATTTTTCTTTTTGAGCCAATTTTTTTTTCCCATATGTTGCTTATAAATTCCCAGGGGAATAAATGCGTTGCAAGCCCAACAGCCGGGCATGTTATAAAATGTAACCCTTCTCCAGAAATTTCTGCTTCTTTAACAAGTATATTATGAACTGAAAAGTTGATCCAAAGTAACCCCAATGGCTGTACTGGCATTACAATCTAAAATAAGTTTGAATATAGCTTGAAAAGCTGTAACATCCAGAATTTTTCTTTCTTGTCCATAAACAATTGCTCTTTCAATATTTGTCATTGTAATGACTTTATTCTGCATGGTGGAATTGAACATGTATTCAAATGCACTGTTTCATCATTATTTCTCTATTCATATGGTGTTGAATACCTAGTAACATCTGGAGGTATGTTTATTACATTCTCAGAATATTGGCAGCCAACGGTTGCAAGTGAATCAAACGACCAGTTTTTTTTTTTTTGGTATTTTGAGTGAACATACTGTGAGATATAAATTGAATGAGTAACCATATTATCACCATGAGTATAAAAGAAAAAAAATAGTTTTCCTCACTAGTAATGGATTCCATCCTCAGAAGTGTCTTCTACGTCGCTATCAGATTTTCCCACAAGTTCATTTCTTTGCTAAAATTTCTATTTGTCATTTCTAGTATTTTCATAATAACACTGAATCTTGCTCTCATCTAATACGACACAAAATAATAAAACTGGACAGATGACTCATACCGTTCCCTAAATTCAGTCACATGATCTAGCTACTACGTGTCAAGTCAACTGATCTGAAAAACTACATCGTTTACCTTGACTGACCTTTGATCTTGTGTGAAACTCGTTTGACCACTTAACAGTATTTGCTATTATCAATTTCTGTTGAACTAGTGCGACACCAAGTCACTTTTTACATAGAATTATAGAAAAAATATTTTCGGGTCATTATGACCTGAACAGTAAGTACATTGATACAAAATTTAAAAACACATAGTAAATAATTAAATAAACAAAAATCCTTTTCTGAGGAATGAGAGAATACCTTGACTTACAAAGTCACTAAATTTCAAAATATTATCTCGTTACAGTCATCTTTTATGAACTGTTAAAAAACGTTTCGGGTCAAATAGACCCGAACAGACCAGCAGGGTTAAGGCAGTGAGAAGCAAAGGGGTGTAAGTGACCAAGGAACGATACCGAGAAAAACGCGTTCAAAGGGTAGATCTTATAAGATCTTTCATGTTAATTTTTTTCTAAATCATATTGTTGTAGAGCACCTGTTAGAGATATCACATCTCGTTCTACGATATAGAATAGGTCTTTCCCTATCGTTTGCGCTGGTTAGTTCCGAATTCTCAATTTTGTCACTTACACCTCTTTGCTTCTAAGTGCCTCATACTCTAGTTTAGTGATGGCGAACGTATGACCTGTGGGTCAGGCATTGACCCACGCAAGATTTTTAACTGACCTACGATTACTAGGCGAGAACAGTCGGTAGAAGCTCGGTTCCCGCAGAACACCGAAAGTGAAGCAGCATTGACTTCGGTCAGTGTTTGGGAGGGTGACAACCTCTCGCGGCTGGTTCCTGCAGGGCCGTGTGCGCTAAAGGGAGCTGGTGCACGTTAAATAGGTCGTGGTTCCAATGTCCTCCAAGTGAAACGATACCTCTGGGGGTGCCAATCCAGGTGACGGTCTCTCAGCTGGGAGTTGGTTCAAAAAATGAAGAGACCTTTCAAAGGGGCGGAAATCGGACTCCTGCCTACAAGGGCCCCGTTAGACTCAGGAGCAGCGTACCCATTCTTCCTCGCCACGCACGTTGACACGACAACAACAACAACAATTTATATTCTATTTATTTTTCCAAGCACTGCATTGACACAAAAGCAATTTAAATGCTGTCTACAACCTTCCGTTCGATCATTACAGTTCTAAAGTTACGTAAATGGCGACAAATGCGTTTGTAGTATCTGAAATAAAGCAAAAGTGTTTACAAAATATCAAATAAAGTGTAGAATTTCACTTTCCATTATGTTTGTTGAAAAAAATCGACAAACCAAACCAAATAACCATATTTAACGCCCTTTCTGCAAATAAAATATATGTAATTTTCGTTACTCCTTGTTTGTTCCAACTTATTGTCATTTGCACCAAACACTTAATAATTTTTAACCCCAGTAAATTTTTTTAAATAGTCAAACATTTTTACCAGTTAAGTTAATTGAATTCGTTTTCAAAATACTCAACATCTATTAAAGTTTAACTTTGCTGCAAATGGGCATTATAATGACTCACGTTCTAGTACTAAAAAAAAAAAAGAAAATGTGACCCACGCCTCAAAAAGTGTCGCCATTCCTGCTCCAGTTATTAATAACAGATGTTTGACCAGGGTAAGATATTAATTGATTGATTCCGACGAAAGAACTACAAACGATTTTATTTTTAATAGAAATGATTAGCGAGGTTTTTTCCCTTTCTTCTTCTTTTCGTTCAAAATATTTAATTTGTTTTCTTTGCTTGGCTACGATATAAAGTAAAATCGCACTCGTTTGCTGCACACGTTGACGGCCGCTGACGTAGAATGACGTCAATTGAAAAACATGTGCCTAGAGACGGTAAAGTAAAAATACGCCCTTTCGAAAATATACTGAGACTTTATAATTGGGCATTTGATATTTTTGTGAAAAATTTGTTAAAAAAATAAGTAAAATAATTATGGGTGACTGCTGACTAATGCTTACACTGTAAAATTTGGCATTAGTTGCTACCCTTTTTGGTGTTATTAAACACGATTTGTGGTGTTCAGTTCTTGCAAATGATTCATTTTTTATATATCTATATAAATAAAAATGTAAGTGTTCGTTTGTGCGAGCCGCAAATCTCCGAAAGTACTTCACCGATTGCTTTGAAATTTTGCCAATAGACAGAATGATTCAAGCGGATGGTTTATAGACCCGTTAGAAAAAAATCCGACAAGTATAGTTCCTTTTTTATTCGAATTTAAGGCAAAATTTCCACATTAATTTCCAATTATGGGGGTGATGAAAACCTTCCACATATTAATATGATATATCGATCGAAAGCGCTGATTTTTCTGCACAAGATGGAATTTATTCGAAGTTTCTAAGTCAAAAAGAACGCCAGTTATAAGCTTTTTAGTTCGATTTCTTAAGGCTTATCTTGATCCGAAAATAATAATTAGCAGTTTCCTCAACTCCGGGTAATATGAGCTATATAAATAATGTAAGTGTTCGTTTGTTCATACAAGGCTGAACGTGATCCAGTTTGCGGTTACGATCAAGGTTAGCCTTGCTTCGTAACTTCAAATCTCCGTGTGTACTTCAATTGCTTTAATTGCTTTGAAATTTTATCAGAACATGTGTTTTTATATATCACTTTTAATTTATTGCAACTTTGATTTAATTATTTCGTTTTTTAATGTTTTATTATGGAGAATGAGCCACTTGCAACAATTGGCAGGGTACAGCTATTTTCATTTTGATTTAATAATTTTTTCTGTTTGTGTTGAAGTATTTTTGCACTCGACGATTAAGGAGAACTTTAAAACAAAGATTACTTATTTTGAATAGCAACAGTTTAATTTAGTTATTTTAATTTTTATTCAAAAAGTTTGTGTTTTTTCTGTTTGTATTGATGTATTTGTTAGTATTTTTGCACTCGAAGATTAAATGGAACTTTAAAACAAAGATTACTTATTTTGAATGTTAACAGTTTCATTTAGCCATTTTCATCCTGATGTTAAAATTTTGTGTTTTTTCTGTTTGTGTTGAAGTATTCTTTTAGTATTTTTAAGTGAACTTTAAAACACAGATAATGTATTTTGAACGGCAAATTTTTAATTTAGAATTTTTGTGGTGTTTGTGTTTCTTCTCTTTGGATAAGGCTTATGTTGGAATTTTTCAAAGCGCCAAGCCAGACAGTATCAAAATTTTCACAGACAATGGAACAAAAAAAAATCGCCCGCAAGCATTGTGAAAAAACATAAACCTCAAGACCAATCAATCAAATTGAGCAGTTTAGATCTTCTCATGTGTACAATTATATATTGCGTGTTCTTGAATGGGTAAATCAGACAATCCATATTTTCAGACAATGAAACAACAAGCATTGTGAAATGAAACATATTAGAAATATGTGATTTTTCTTGCTTTTCCATCAAACCAGACTGAGCCACAGCAACGCGTAGCCGGGTACAGCTAGTTTAAAATATTTTTCTTATCCGTCTAACAGAAGTATTGACAGTGTAATAGTTCTCAGCACACGAAACTTCTTAAACTAGGTTACGTATCGGAATATGCTTACGATCAGGGCCCGATCTACATTTTAATCACTGTAGGCACAACTCATGTTTGGATGCCTCACACGCAAAAATATTTTTTAAACCTAACATTCAGTATGTGTTTGTAAAACTTGCCAGTCACACCAAAATTTGGGGGGCCCCCAAAGCGTAAAAACTAATTTGTTTTTCAAGTGTCAAAGAGTCAGACTAACATTTGGGAGCCCCCAACGTGCAAAATGATTTTGTTTTTAAATTACAAAATGCTTGAATAAAATCTGGGGGCCCCCAAAGTGCAACATCGATTTTTGTTTTTCAAATTTCAAAGTGTCAGACAAAAAATTTGGGGCCCCCAAAGTGCAAAATCGATTTTTGTTTTTCAAATTTCAAAGTGTTAGACCAAAATTGGGGGCCCCCAAAAGTGAAAATTCCTTGTGGTTTTAAGATAATTTAATAATTCCAATTTTATGTAATGCAACAGAACCCTAACAGTTCGTTTTTGAATGATGCTATTTTTAAATATTTTTCTAAAAGATTTTAAAGTATAAAAAAATAATAATAACCAAAATTAGGGGGCCCTCTCAAAGTGGGGCCCTAGGCCCGAGCCTCACTTGGCCTAATGGTAAATAAGGCCTTGCTTACGATTGCTTATTTCTATAAAAATAGGATAAAAAAGCAATCGTCATTAGCTTTAATGCGTAGATGATTTAACAAACATCATATGCAAAAAATACATTCTACTGTCTATTTTTATTAACAGACAGTTCAAAGAATTTAAAATACATCAAAAATTAATAATTTTCTTCTGAACATCAAAAATGATAGTAAGTAGCACCAAAAATGCTGGCAAGTAGGCACAAAATTTTTAGTGTAAGAAATTAACGAAGGGCCATCAAAGTCTCAAAATGAAGAAGCTTTTGTGTATAAAAATTGTTAATTCTTTGTTTGGTTATTTATTAATTTTTACCTACTCATATTCGAAATTTCATATCGGTGGAAACATTTGCATGCTCCAAAAAAAAAAAAAAATGGGCAACGGATTTTAAACGTTCCGCAACTCCAGTTCCGAGGATGATCGGCCATTTTCTCTGTTGCTTCAAAAAGAAAAGAAAGCCCATAAAAAGTAATCTCTTTCAATAAACGCATGGAATTCCAGATTTGAGCCTCTCTGTGCGGAGAATTAATTTTAGAACTTTGTCCCGAAATAGTTCCGATCGATCGGAAGCCGATATCGATTTTGCTTTCCGTGACGGCAGTCACATTTCGGGAAACCGCCTCCGTTCTTAGGGTCAAGTCATTTGGAAGAAACTATTATGTACAAACAGTGACACCTGTGTAAGTTGACTTGCGGTGCAGCTCTTGCTTAGTAACATAAATAAAGTGACTTGCTTAACCTCTTCAGACCCCAGAATTAAGCACAAACAATTTTGACGCAATTTTTTTGGTTCTCTGATTTAAAAAATGATTACAAAACAAAATAACTAAGAAAAGTTACTTATATGATGCTACAGGATTTCCTAAAAATACGGCATTTTTTTTTTTTTGTTTTTTGTTTGTCCACCCATAACTTCTCATCGGATGAACAATTCTTGGTGATTTTTTTTTATACATAGATTGAGGGTAGTTTCCCTTAGGTCCCGTACCTTTGTTTGATCCTATTCAGTAATTAGAAAAAAAAAAGTTATGGGCAGAAATATAGTCATTTTATTGTTTTTCATCCATGGTTTTTGAAAAAATAACCGATTTTGATGATCTTTTCTTTAACCGATAGAAGGTCGTCTAACTCAATTACCGCGCATCAATTTGACTACATTTGTTTTTTTTTTTAGAAAGAACACTATGGGTGAAAAATAAGAAATTTTCTTTTAATTGGAAAGGCTTGGCGTGATTTTTTTGTTGTGAAAATTATCTGTAAATATAAAAATCATTGTCAAAAACGAGTTTGTTGCCATTAAGCAGTAATATTAAAAGCAATTATAACAAGAATTTGACTGAAGGCTTCTCTGTAGAAAAAAATTAAATCCAATCAGTTTGTTTGCTCTAGTGACCTATTAAAATCGACTTCAAAACGGAATTTATCCTATACAAATGATTAGTTTTTAGTGCCATTCATTTAGTGCCTCAAAGGAGGTTTACCCTTTGATATGGAGTTTTTTAAAAATAGAGTATTTATATAAAAAATAATGTATTTACATAAAAAAGAATAAAATAAAATAATTTTTGCAAAAAAAATGGAACCGACTTCAAACTAGAAATTGCACTAAAAGGTGGAAAATAAATGAATTCTTCAAACAACATCGATACGACTGTTATATTATATAATTTTTGAAGTCGGTTCAGAATTATGATACGTTTTGATTCATGATTGCTTCTGTAATCCTGAATCGATTACAAATGTAAACGGCCCAGAGTTTACAACAGTTTTAATGTAAGGTAACTCATGGCGTAATGATAATTAGGTAATTTCGCCCGACGAAAGATTTTAACCTATCATAATTTTGCACCAATCGCAAAAACTATGATTAAAAGCCGTATCAATGTTGTTTAAAGAATGAATTTATTTTTCACTTTTTAGCGCAAGTTATAATTTAAAGACAGTTCTATTTTTTCCAAAAATTCTTTTATTAAGTTTAAGAACGCAATTAATAAACCAACAAAAGTATGAAATTAGGTATACCATTAGTAGTACCCGAAACGAAACATGTTTTCTTCTGTCAGGAGAAAACATGACATATGGATTCAATCGAACCATTTATTACCACATACCTGTTAATTTAGGTTCGCTACCCCCTTCGGCCATATTTAGTACGCCCAGAATCTAGAGCTCGAAGAAACATGGCTTCTTTTTGCATTCATTTTGAGAAGGAAACGCTTTTTTTTTTTTTGAGTTTTATTGTCGACATGTACAAACAAGACGTTTTTATGGATGCGAATTAGCACGATGTGTTCATGCCACCGGTTTACGTGCGAGGCAAACACACTTATCTCGATTGGATTGTTCAATCTGGGGACAAAGTCGGCGAGTAGGATTTGGTAGACACAAGAAAATGTACACTTGCATGCGGTTAGGGAAGAGGCACTTAATTGTGTTACACTTATTAAGGCCATATTATTATTTTGTTTTACATGAAAGGGAGCCAGCACTCAAAGATGTTGAAAAACTGCTACCGATTTATTGGCGTACGTACTCTTTAAAAATGTTCCCTGAAAGTTTCAGAAAAATGGAAGCAATATTTATTGATTTATCATTGATTTTATTACGATGGGAGGTGCCCCCTTTTCATTCCGAACCCGTAACTGTGCTGAATATAAGCCACAAATTTATTCTATAAAATAAAATAAGCAAGAAGAAGCACTTTTATCATGACTGTACCTGAAAAAAACATTACTTGAAATTTTGATAAAGAAAGGATTTAAGTTTTTGCAAGCCGAAAACTTAAAATGCCGTTTTCTCTCACTTTGTTTTTTTGCGATTTCATCTCGATTAAAATGCAAAGGCTTTTTTAAATTTGGATCTATAATGTGTTTTCCCCACATGATCTTAAAACTATACATAGCAAATTTATGCTATACTTTCATGATAACTTAAGTACTTTAAAAAAAAAAAAATCTTTTTGTAGCTTTTTGAATTGTTTGTTTTTTTTTTTTTTTTCTGCGTTACTTCAGTTTTTATTTTATTTTTCAAAAAGTACGTGACTTATAAAAAATTCAAAGCATGAAAGTTTTGCTTTATGAGTAATGAATCAAATAAAAAATATGAGTAATGAATAAAATAGAAAAAATTTTGATTTACGCCAATTTTTGAAAAAGAAGATGCAGTCACATTATTCAAATTGTATTTTAAAAATCCGTTTCTTTAATTAAGTCATTTTTCAAAATGGCTACATCAGATTGGAGCAAAAAGAAGAAACTTTATTTAACACGTTCACGCCGCATAGTGGAGCATTCGAGTAAAAATCCTGGCCAAAAGTCCAAAATTAAAAATTTACCCGATTTTTTTTTTATTACCTTTTCTAAAAGCTTTTTAACTGGATTCCTGAAATGTAATTTAAAAATTAAAATTTTCAAATTATATTTCAGGAATCCATTTTTTTTTTAATATTGAATTTCTTTTAAAGGGATATAACATGACATCAGACAAAAGTTGTAGATAAAAACACCATAGAGAAAAGAAACGGTCTCATGGTACCCCCTTAAAAAAAAAATAATAATAGGAGCAAAGAAAAAAAAAAAGTTTATCAATTAGTTTTACACGATTGAATTTATGAATAGATTCAATAGGGCTTCATTGAAACACGAACCCAAAGTCGCACTTTAAATTGCAGTAAATTCTGATTTCTCTTGAAATCAGACCCTGTTGAGAAGGCAGAATATATCTCTTGATCTAAATCATTTTCAAACCAGATTACGCTTGCGCACCTTAGAAGTTAATTGTGCACACATCTATTTTTTATTAAGGTTTTATATCATTTACAATTTTTCCGACTATTAGAATGTGATAGCAGAAAAATCCTTTTTTTTGGCCTTTCCTATTACTCTAATGTTATCCATTTGTATGGATAAAGTATGTCTGAATTATTTGCCTATTTCCCTTCTAATTTTAGCAAACCCTGAAGCGTTGTAATGGAGGCAATTCACCGCCAAAGGAACACATGAGCGATCATCGCTGTCACGTGATATCCGCTCTTTGTTTACTAAGGTTTTCAATGGAGTTCTACGTGGAGATCACTAGGCTAAATGAGTTATCTTAAAGTTAATTAGACTATTTTCACGGCTTTTTCTCCTTATAACTAAGTGTTGACATTTAATTTAATCATTATAAAAGAAATTTATCACAATAGTTATAGTGTTTTATTTAGTGTAAATTTTATATAATGTAGAAGAACTTCATTTAGGCCTAGTTTTTAATTAGATTTGTCGAACTCGAAGTAAAGCGATGCTTTTGTTTGCATTGCTTTCATCGCTGTCATGTGACCAATGACGTTGCTTGAATTGCCTCCATTGGTATCACCAAAACGCGTCAATAGCTACTAAACAAAAAAAGGAAGAATCGGTTGAAAAACAGAGGAGAAAAATGTTGTTAACTGTTTTGTCTTTGTCTATTTATATATAAATAATAATAATAACTAGTCGATCCGTGCGAAATTCCGCACCAATTTTGGAAAAAGGACATCATGAAGAAGAATAGAAAAGTAAACGGGTGTTGGTACCAACAAACACATCAGTACAAATAGCTGTTACAATTTTTTTTCACTATCATTTAGACATTCAAAATAATAAAATAATCACAATAATGATGATAATTATTTTTATTAGTAGTATACATAGCATTAAAATACAATTACGAAACAGTTCCATTACTTAAAATATAGTTACTGTTGGTAGATTAATATTAACACATTCATAATATAAATGAATGTGTAGAACCTAACGCTTGAATTAGTTACCTTGCCTTGCACACAGACGCAGCTAACACTGTACAATTTGCTACATAATAAAAACAGAAGAGTTTCTTGTTTGTTTACTTGATAAGAGAAGGCGCCCGCATACATATCACCCTTTTGGCATCCATGAAAGGACCTCTTCCTAGATGATTTTGCATCTCAAATGTAAGAGAAGCGGTACATTTTTTAGACCGTGGGTTTATTTTTTGTCATTCGCCTGCGCGAGCTTTAAAATGAGGGGTGAAACCTGCGTAAGTTGACGACTGGCGGTGCAGCGCTTTAGTGGTCAACTTATAGAGTGGAGATTTGTTTTTGTCATTTCTTACACTAAGCGTTTATTCATTTGTGACTAATTAAAGTATAACTTCATTACGTATTAAAATTAATTTGAAATTAGTAATTAGCTACTTTTCACAATTATCAAGGGGGCCATTATATAAATTTAATCTGAATTGTATCCACTTTAGTTAAAATAAAGATAAATATGTTATTTTACTTATTTGATGGTAAAGATTCCTTAAAAATACACAATTTTTCAAAATGGCTAGATCAATCCCAAGTAGCACAAACGGTTGGCCAACCGTTGGGAAATTGTGGAGAGCGTTGGGAATGGGTCGGTTGGCAACCGAACAATGAACCTACGGATGTCCAACGGCGGCGAGCGCCGTTGGACCAACCAAAAAAATTTACGTTGGGCCACTGTTGGGAAATGGTTAGTTGGCCATCTATCGCTGGCGTTACGAAGTCCCAACTGCTTCTGAGCGCTGTTGAGCGAACAAAAAGTAAATATTATTGTGCCACCATCGCCGTAACCGTGCGTTGATTCGACGCATGCGCAATGAGAGGCGACTTTCCAGCGCTGGATTTCCGACATATTGTGTCCGACCACGTTGTTGTGTTATTACGCTTGATGATGTTACTTCTTAATGTGATTAATTAACGAAAAATAACCAGCTTCCTGATATTCAAAGGATATTTACACAATCACCATAAAAAGGTAAGAAATCTTTCTTTTAATACTTGGTAATTATCGTTATGTTTCTCGAAAAAAAGTGTTTAGTCTAATCGAAGTTTTTGTGAGTTGAAAGAAGTTTTTTACAGATTAGTTGATCAGATTAAAATGTCATGTAACAAACTTAGATTTGAAAAAAAAAAAAAATTTGTATAGAACAAGGTGGAAAAAAATTATCACTCTAACGCCGTTTATAATTATTTATCTGAATGAGAAATAGAAAATTAAACTCCCTCATCTTATTAGCTTATTCAATGCAATAACTACATATATTTTACAAGATTGATTGCATGGTTAAATAGCAGCTATATATTTGCTCTTCTCATTTTATGAAATTCAATGTAGATTTATTCGATATTTATTGTTTCTGAACGAGTCATATCAAAACATTTGAAAAATTATAAAAAATCCAGGTAGCAGTTAGATAAGTAAAAGCTTTTAATTTCTTTTTGTAAATAAGTTAAGCTTTGAAATAGTTAACGAATATATTTATCATATAGAATAATCATAATTTCTGTTTTTAAAGATTTTACGTGAAACAGTTTTGTTCCAAAAATGTATATTATTCCGAAAGCCAGAAATTTTTAAATAACGCAATTATTAATTGTAAAATTTTCAATGTAATATATGTTGAAAAGTTCAAAAAATTATTGTATTAATATTTACTTATGAAATTAATGGAATTTTGCTCAATTAAAGAAATTTATATTTAATATTTGAAATGAAAGTTAAGTGTAAATTTTACTAACATTTAAATTTTGTGTGTGTGTGTGTGTATACAGTGTTCCCTCGCCACTTCGCACTTCATGTTTCGCGGCTTCAGTGCTTCGTGGGTTTTTCCAAAATATTCATCAAAAAATAAAAAAGGGGAAAATACAACTATGTCGGCAGCCACATTGCGGAAAGGAGCGTTGTTTCATGTTGTTGCGAGAGAGTGAAGGATCCCTGCATGGTCAAACAAAGCGATGAATTGAGTCGGAGTACTTACCACGGGCTCTCAAAAGCTCCCACCAACACAAGACTCTTTGCCTCTCTCAGAAAGCAATATTGATTAATGTTTATTATTGTACTATAAGGTTTTGTAATTAACCTTATTAATTAGCACTGACATGTTTAAGTAAATACTATACTGTTGTAATTTTTGTCTTAAATGTGTAAAGTATAAATACTGTTTACACATTTAAAACATTCGTGTACTCGCATACATACGAAAATTCCTAGGGGCAAATTCCACTTCGCGATTTTTCGACTTTCGCGGAAGGTTCTGGTCCCCATTATCCGCGAAAAACGAGGGATCACTGTATATATACATAAGGAACGTATACATATATATAAGGGGCGTTCATAAATGATGTCACGCTTCAACGGACCCCTTTGTCACATGTCACGCTATGTTGTATAAGTCTGATGTCACACTTCTTATTACCCCTCCCCTCGTCACAATTTCACGAACCCCCTCCCCCCTCGAAGCGTGACATCATTTACGAATGGTTTCTAATACATGTTTATATATTTTTTCCAGATGCCTCAAACTTGTTGCATGACCGGCTGCCAAGCAGAGAAAGAACTAAACTGGATTAACGCGATTCCAAGAAATGATGTAATTGTGACCCAAAATACCAAAGTAAGATATTTTCACGTTTGACTTTAAATCCTTAAATGTTAATTTGGAACTATTCACTATTAGCAACTTAATCAAAACCGTTGTGCTCAAATTGTCAAATGACTAATAGGGATGTTAAGAAAACGTGAAAATATGTTTTGTATTAATATATACTAAAATACTTCAGAAGCATTCTGAGTTGTGTTACTCAGATTGGATCAAAACTTTTTGAATACCTTCAATGTGAAGCAACAACTGATAATACTTTTTTAAAGTAAATGTCTCTTAAATTATTTAGCATATTATCAATGTAGATTATTTATGGTTTATTACTGTTATCTTTGTAATCTGGATAATCTGTGTGATTGTTAAATTCCTACTATTAGTTCACTCTCCCTATATCTTGTTCAAATTTTCAATCCTTAATAAAATGTTTTTAAATCATCCACTGAAGTTAAAATGTTTTTTTAAACTTGTAGTGGATGGTACTTGATGTTAATACAATTTTTTCAAATATTAATTCATTGATTAATATTAACCCTTCATTAATTTCAGTTTTATATGGATTCCATTAAAAATATTAAAGCCATAAGTCATTATTTTTAAGAAGGCATTAGCACATGAAATTTGATTCTTTAGAAGAACTCGTTGATTCCCATTCTGCTAATGTTAACATGGAATACTAATTCTTTGCCAATAATTATCCAATGTTGCGTACAGATATATTAACTAGCTGAAAGTAAGGTGAAAGTGACTTTTGTAATCCTTCCATTTAGCTGTCACAATGACCTAAGTAGGAACTGACTTTCAAAAAAAAAAAAAAATATTACTTGTTTCTAGTCTTTAATGAATCATTTATTTTTTCAAAATTAGCTGAATGATAGATCACGTTACAGCTGTCACTTTTAATCGTTGTAACTTGCTCAGGTTGTATTTTTTTTTCTATTAAGGAGGATTTTGCAAAAGTTTTAAATTTAACAAATTTCATTTACTTTTCAGGGCTGTGAAAGACGTTTTAAGGAAGAAGACTATAATAAGTCAATACATAGATATTACTGAAAATATTTGTGTTTTAGTTGCAACAAGGACATTTATAACTTAATTATTATAACTAATTTTGTTCATTTTATTAATAATGATTTCAGTGTAAATATTTTTTTTCTTCGTCAAATTATCAGGATGAAGCTGCTTGGTGTACATATATGCTTCAGATGTATAAATTAAATATGGTATTATAATTTCATTACTTGGTCAGAAAATATCTATATATGCTGTATTATAAGGAAAAAGCAAACAAATATATTTTGTGATTCCTTGTACTGTGGTTCTCTCTCTTGACTTACATACCACAAAATGCTTTAGCTAATAGTGATTGTCTTCCGATATACAACATAATTCTTTCTGGTATAGGAAGCATTTCTTTTACAAATTTAGTTTTGTTAATTCTAAATGAGCTCCTGAAATCAAGTTAATTTTTTGAGTAATTTTCATAACATTGATGTCACAAAACCACCTTTTATTTTTGTGTAAATTTATAAGGAGTGATTGTGGTCTGATTTTATAACAGAATTATTTCTGGTATTTTTTTTTAAAGAAAATCTTCCATAATTGGAAAAATGTACCGAAAATCATGTTTATGTTCATTAAAATCCCAATTAACAATTTTAAACAAAATTCTGCATTTGATTAGTTTATTTTTATCTTTGGTTTAATTATTTTGTTTTGTAACATGTATATTGCGTACTATCTCCAATAGTTCAAAGGGAAAGCTGGGGAAAAAAATCTTATATTGCAGCTTTGTTTTTATTAAAGATCATATGTCATCTGAACTTATTGATAACAACAGCAGGAAAATTTGACAACTTAGTTTTGCATAGTTCTAAATGATCTATCAAGAAAAAAGTGATCTATAAAATAACTACTTACATAAAATACTTTCTGTTGTATATATTTATTTTGTAGTAATTAGAATGCCTGATTTTGTTTGATTATTGGAATGTATGCATTTCTTTTCTGCAACTTCTTAGATTATTACTCTATATACTATTTACTTTTCATGCAAGTAAATTTTTTAGAAATATATTCTGCATTTTTATACTAATATGAACAGCGAAAAAATTTGACCAATTGGCTTTGGTTGAATCAAGAAATTGGTTTCCTTGTGATTTTGTAAATATTTTATATTTTTGTATTGTATGTATTACTGTAATTCATTTGCTTTTGTATAATAAAGAACTCGCAACTAGAATTTTTTTTTTTTTTTTGTTGTTGTTGTTGCATGGACTTATTTATAAATTCTAATATTTACAAAATATACATGCTTAGCAAAGGTATGTTTGTTCCAGATGTGTTGATGAACCTGAACCAAGTTAAGCTAATAAAATCAAAACTTAGTTAACAAATTGATTTGATTTTTATGTTTTGATAATTACAACAAAATTTTTAAAAAAACATGGGCTAATATTTGAATGAATTATTAAGTTTTATACTGCACTTGCCAAATTTTCTTTTTTTTTTTGCCTCTAATGATGAAATTATAAAGTGCTATGAAAATAGATTTCAGACATGTTGGAATTATTGAATAAAATGAAATGTGAGTGTATCTATAGTTTGAGTATATTGATATACGATATAATCTATATTTTGAGAAGTTCAATCGATCTTCAGGCTTATTAATTATATCTATCACGCGCTGGAGCCAAGCCTGCATTCGGCCGAGGACATTCTGATGTAACTGGGAATCGTCTTTAATCTATACCAGAGGTGGGGAACCTGCGGCCTGGAGGCCGCATGCGGCCTCCGCGAGGTTCTTGTGCGGCCCTTTGCCACCTAGTACAAAATGGTAGAGTTCGTTTCAAAAAACAACTGTTGTACATCAACGCCATGACAGTTGCGCGAAAAATCCCGCCAAAGACTGAAAATTCCACAATGTTTGTGTAATTTACATATCTAAAAGAAACGAATAATGTTCTATGTAATATTTATTTGAAAATAAATTAAAATTACAAAAAAATACTATTTACAAAATTTGTTGGTTTCAGATCTCCCGTTTGAGTGTCACACCTTGCTTTGGCTTCTCTGACTCGCATCTCTCAACGCTTCCCTGTTGCGATCTTCAGCAAACTGTAGTTAACAGTGCGTGCTTATAACAGTTACACGGCTTATAACAGTTGTTGAAGATATTATTTGATATTCGTTTTTTTTATCCATCATGTCAAATAGTAAGAGAAGAAAATTAGGTGATGAAAACAGAACATTTATTGTAGAATGGGAGTTAGATTTTTTCTTTACTGCTGAGAAAGATAAAATGATGTGTTTGTTGTGCAATACAGTTTTAAATACTTTTAAAAAAGTGAATGCAAATAAACACTATTTGACTCATAAAGAACATAAATATTTCGCTTTAGAAGGTGAATAACGAAAAGCTGCACTTCAAAAGTTGAAAAATGAGAAGCATCATCAGCAGGCATCTTTTAGTGCCTTTGTAAATCAAAATTCCGCTGCAGTTGCTGTTACGTATAAAATAGCACATATACTTGGAAAAAGGGGCAAACCATTTAGTGACATTGAAATAATTAAAGAATGTATTGTTGAAGCAGTGAGTATGTTAGATCCAAGAAATGTCGACAAATACAAACAATTACCTCTTTCAAGAAGAACTGTAACAGATCGACAGCATGAATTAGCGCAAAATGTAACAGAGCAACCTCATACAATTATACAAAATGAAGATGTTTATTTTTCAATTGCTTTAGATGAAAGCACTGATGAAACAGATTCGGCACAAGTTTTATATTTTATTCGTGCTATAACTAAAGATTTTCAATGTTACGAAGAACTACTTGCGTTGGGTACACTAACTGGAAGAACTCGCGGAGCCGATATTTTCGAAAACTTCAAAGAAGTATGTAATAAATTACAATTGAATGTCAGTAATTTAGTCAGTGTCTGCACCGATGGCGCACCTTCCATAGCCGCGTTCACATGGCACTCTTATAACCCGCTTGTACCCTGCTTATCACCGCTTTTTTACCGGGTAAATGGTGGGTCTAGTTGCCTCCTGCCCAAGAGCAGGATTTTTGCGGGGTTTCTACCCAGCATGCCACTCGCGCAGCACTCTCGATTCCCCATGAGTTAACTTTTGATTGACAGTTCGCGCGTTTCGTATGGTGTGCGCAACTTGAGGATTTTAAATGAAATAGGCTAAAAGTACAGCAATAAAAATTATTTCTTGCTTGTAATTTTTTCTATGTTTATTTTTCAATTTTGTGTATATCTTTTGTCATCTCTAGATGTAATAAATTTAAGAAAAATTAAGATGAAAAATCCTATGATCTTGTACGTTTCCATACATGTTAGTACTAAGGTAGAAGAGTATTGTTACTTTTATTTTTTCATTCATTATTGAAAAAGTAATTTCTTATCTTGAAACGCAGAAATAATTTGTCGTACATCGGTTACATCGGTACATAGTGACATCGGTTTGTTCATTTTTATTAGTTCATGTCCTTAAATGTCTTTAAAACTAAGGAGTAAGAAATACATAAAGGTTTAAACTTTTAAAAACGTATCTTTTATTTTGAAACGACACATGCATGCGATTAATATGTAGGCATAATTTTGTTGGCTGTGCCATATCAGGTTTTTCTTACACAACCCTGTGGTGTTTATAAATAAAACTAACCGGGTTAGAAATTACTGTTCAGAATTTTTTAAAAAAATAATTGAGATTTTCAAAATTACTTATACATAAATAATGTACATCAAAATAAAATAATTTTTGGAAAAAATAGAACCGACTTTAAATTATAAATTGCACTAAAAAGTGAAAAATAAATTAATTCTTTAACAACACCGATACGATTTTTAAATATAACTTTTGAAGCCTGCGCACAATTACCTAATTACCATTACGTCATGTGTTACTTTACATTGAAACTGTTATAAGCTCTGGGCCATTTATATTTGTAATTTATTCATGATTACAAAAGTAATCATGAATCAAAACCTATCATGATTTTGCACCGACTTCAAAAGTTAGGTTAAAAAATCGTATCGATGTTGTTTAAAGAATTAAATTAGTTTTCACTTTTTAACGCAATTTATAATTTGCAGTCGGTTCTATTTTTTTCCGAAAGGGACTTTATTTTATTATTTTTGGTGTAAATCCATTTTTTACATAAATACTCTATTTTTAAAAAATCCATATCAAAAGGCAAACCTTCTTTGAGTGAATGGCACTAAAAACTAGTCATTTGAATGATAAATTCCGTTTGAGCAACCACCCTCGATGGATTAAAAAAAAAATCAAAATCTTGAAAATCGGCTCATCCTGTGAGATGTTATGGGTGGACAAACAAAAAAACCGATATCCATACGGTATGAATATATAACCTCCTCCTTTGTGAAGTCGGTTAAAAAAATAGAATATAATAATTATCTGAATATTCGGCAATTTCTCCTAGGCCGAAGCCGAATATTAAAATTTCTAGAAAATCGTGGTAATAGAAAGTATTTTCTAAATTTTAAAAGTACTCACCAAGTAAAACACCAATTTCACACAATAATCTATGATGTATGATTTAATTCTGTTTAAGAATCCAGAACTACCTAAAATTAATGTATTTTCTGTATTGTTTTGAATGCAATAAAATTGGTAAGCATTAGCATTATTTTACTAATTTCTAAATTCAAATTAAAGGAATACTATTGTTTAGAATGTTTACCTTGCTCCAAATAATTTCATGAAGATATTTTAAAAGCTATAAAAGTATATTTTTATTTTATGGCTTTTTACATACCTATTTTTACAAGATCTATTAAAATTTAATGCATTTAACTGGAATACATTTTTTTAATTTAAAAAGCCCAATAATTTATGCTATCTTAATATTCATGATATGTTCTAGGCTTTTCCCATTGCTATCTTACCCAATATTCACAATAAATCAGTTTACTCACACAAAGTCTGCCTTCCACTGTGCTACTAAACAAAATAAAAGTCTCACATTCTTCATCATAATTAACTATTGCCAGCATTTGTGAGCAAATGCTAAGTATAAAATACAATATTGTAACTGTATCAAACCTAAAAGCAATGTTTAAAAAAAGTAGTTTTTTATAAATTATTTTTATTTATTAAAATTATATACTAATGTGTTCTTTTACAATAACTATAATGCAATTTTAAATGCTTAAAATATACCAATTTCTTTATTTTTGTACATTTCTACCGTAGCAGAACTATTCGGCCGAATAATGATCAGTATTCGGAAAGACCGAATATTCGGCTAAATCAAGAAACGTCTATTTGAGCAGGCCGAATACCGAATAGTGGCCGAATATTCGTTGCATCTTTAACACACACACACACACACACACACATATATATATATATATATATATATATATATATATATATATATATATATATATATGAAAATGCAGAGCTGTGAACGGTCTTTCCCCCTTTATTTAAGATAACAATTCTCCATTTAATTCAGTTACACTCCCTGCAATAAAAAAACAAATACATAACGTTGCATTTTTGGTTTTAATAAGAACACACGTAGCTTGAATCTTGATCATTTCTATTTTTCAAATACATCATGAACTTTATTTGTTGTCTGATTATATTTGTTGATAAGTCATTTGGGTGTCATAATTAATTCTATATTTGGAATTAATATTCAATTGTCTCATAAACGATGCATAACCACCACCTGTACATAAAATAAAATGTCTTGATATTGATTGCTAGATACAGCATATGTATGCAATTGGCAATATTCTGGTTAATCAGTTTGCCCTTAGCAACCTTGTTTGCTTTTAAGATATTATGAGCAAAATGTTTGTAAATATTCCTGAATCGTAAGAAAAAAGCAACGATCTTTCATGCTCTTAATTTACTTAGAACACCTCTTTCCTTTTTCTTTAAGAAATATGCATTTTTTATAATGCAAAATCTTAATTTTCAAAAGATACATCATTTCGTATACTAGATTTCAGCTCTTACAAAAAAGCATTAGCAAAACAATGTAAACATGTTAAACAAAAGCAATTATATGTAATTTTTAAATCGTGAATGCAATTATTTTTTTCAAAAAATCAGGTCTAAAACATCCTCAGCCGAGTCTTTCCCTAGAATTTGTTTTAAACTGTAACATTCAGAAAAGCGAAAGCAAGAAAACGGCAATAGCATGCGTAAAAATTGTAAACAGTGCGCAAAGGATGATGGGTAAAACCGCTTTCCGAGACAAAACCTCTTTTCTCATGTGAACGGGGTTTTTTCCAAACGGGTTTTTTCGGAATTGGAGAGGGGATTTGCGGGTTACAAAAGTGTCACGTGAACGCGGCTCATGAGAGGCAAAAAAGAAGGATTCGTTGCTTTGTTAAAAAAGGAAAACTTAAACTTGAAAAAATTGATATCATTTCACTGCATTTTGCATCAGCAAAATCTACCATTTTGCAAGACACTGGATAGAACCATTGCCATTGTCAACTATATTCGCGTAAATGCAATGCGTCATCGTGAATTTCGGCAGATGCTCTCTTTAGATGAGGAAACGTATAGTGTTGACCTACCATACTACTGCAAGGTTCGCTGGCTATCAACAGGTCAGGTTTTGATAAAAGTTTTGTCTTTACGACGACAAATTTTAAACTTTTATCAAGAACAAGGAAAAGAATGTGATCTATCAGATGAAGTATTTCTCAGAGACCTTGCATTTTTGTTTGATATGATGACAAAACAAAACAATTTAAATATTTGCCTGCAAGGTGAAACGAGGTATATTTATGAAATGTGGCAAAAGATCCAAGCGTTTAGAAAAAAATTATCATTTTTCAAAACATTGCTTTGTCGATCGGAAATATCTGCACAACACTTCCCGGAGCTAGCTAAAATGTTAAATGAGCAGAACTGTGAAAATAAAATATTCGATGAATATGCAGGTGTCTTGGATTGTTTAATAGAAGAGTATACTAAAAGATTTTCTGATTTTGACGAGCACACTCCTGTTATGAAACTGGCATTTGAACCACATTTAACAGATATATTCGAGGCTCCTGCAGAACTACAAATGGAGTTAATTGATTTAGGGGAAGATAGTATCATCAAATCCCTTTTTAACGCTAAAAAGGATCCCATAGAAATCTGGGAAAATGCTGTTGAATATCCATGCCTTCGAGAACATGCTCGCCGTTTACTTTCCTGCTTCGGAAGTACCTACTGTTGCGAGACAACATTTTCTCTCATGTCAAAAATAAAAACAAATTTAAGAACGCAAATTACAGATGCCCATTTAGAGGATCAATTAAAGCTGTGTGTTACGAAGCTTGATCCAAATATACAATTACTGTCAAACAAAAAACAAAGCCAAATAAGTCACTAACTTAGTGAATAAAAAAATATTTTTTATTGTATTTTTTATACTATTTTTATATTATTTTATATGTATATTATATTTAAAATTTTGTAGTATTATATTTTATTTTTTCTTTATAATGCAATAAATTGTTAAATGTATAGAAAAACTATAATAATTTCACAAAAGTCACTTTCTTAGCTCAATCAGCATATAATTTAAATGTGGCCTCTAATGGTAAAAAGGTTCCCCACCTCATTACTACATCGGCCGAGTCCTCAGACGAACGCAGTCTTGATCCAGCACTCGGTAAACCATCTTTATCAATTATTACACTGGATCATTGGGCCAACGTTTGAAAAGCTAGTTGGGCGTTCGTTGGCTTGGGCTTTCGTTAGCAAATGGTTGGGCCTTCGTTGCAACAGATCGTCGGGCCTTTGTTGGAAAATGGTTGGTTGGGGAACAGAAGTAAAAGCGGACATTTCTAACCGTTGGCCAACTGTGGGATTCCACGGTTAGCCAACACTTTCCCAACGTTTTCTGCTACTTGGGATTAGAAGAAAAATAAGAAACTTATTTAAAGCACATAAGAGTGCTCATACTAGTTTTCCCGTAGGGTTAACTTACACAGAGGTTTAGACAAACTTTAGATTGATGTTTCATCCATCCATACAAGTACTGGTCTAACATTATAGCATAAAAAATGTCCTAGATAAGTTATTTAAGTTTTTTTTTTTTTTATCTTTGCAAAGATAGACAAACAAATAAATATAGTAATGATTAAATGGTCAACTTACAAAAGATTTTTATAATACTCCCACCCAAATGTGGCTTACATAAGTGGTCAATATAGACAGGTGGCCAACTTAAAGGTGTTCAACTTTACAGGTTTTACTGTATAATAATAATATTAAACCAGCGCACCGGAAAAAAAATCTGCCTTTATTAAAAATACTTTTATATATATATATATTTTAACTTCCCGTCGGCTGAACTTACGCGCTTCCAGGCAGTTTATTTGTTTTCATTATTTTTAATGTAAACCCGATACACGTGCTTTAATAAGGCTTCTTATCTATTTTAGGTGAAAATCAGAGCGGAAAAAATGCCGTTGGTGGCACAAAGTGCACTCGAAAAATTTGAAGCTTGTAATAAATTCCTATGAGCAGAAATTTCGGTCAAGTGTTGTTTTTTGCAGACACCAGGAGCGGGGTGTGGAGCAGGAACGCGGAGCAACGGTATTTTGCTCCAAACCGGAGCGAAGCATAGAGCAATTATGTTTTATTGGGAAAATATTTCATTCTTTCGATGATGTTCTCATTTAGTAGCGGTTTTTTTTTTCTCTTCTTTAAAGCAGCAAGTACAGTTGAACTTTCTTAATACGAACACGGTTAATACGAAATCACGGTTAAAATGAACATTTTGTCCATTAAGTTAGGTTTACTGCTTAATTACACTAAATATCTCAGGCATATTACGAAGGCTAAAATCCAAATTTCGGCTAAGACGAACAAAATTTCTGACCTATTCACGAAAACTTTTCTCGATTGCATATGATTATTATTTATTTATTTTTTTTTTTTTGGTAAAAAAGTTGTTGGTTAATTTGGGTCATTGTAAGCCACCAAGTACCTATTCATATGTTACCTATTCATCGTACCAAGTACGAATCATACGTTGAATCTTTCTGGGTAGAGAATAGAGAGGTCATGCACGTCTTGCTTTCGGACAGGTCAGTCTGCTCAGGGATCAAACCCTCTATCTTTGAATCATTCTTATTCGAAAGGGTTTATCAGCAGGTGTTACTGAAACAGGTTCGCACAATGAAAATGACCGCCCCCGTCTGCCTATTTTGGGCCCCTCTTCTTGAACATCGATAAGGCACGGTATTTCACTTTGTAAATCAGTTTTTGAATTCATAAAATGACAACATACAACTGGCACTAGGCATTTTGAGCCAAGATATGCGTATGATAAAATTTAATGTTCATAAAAAAACAACTAACCATTAAGGTTTTTTTTTTTTTCCAAAATTGTTAAGTTCTAAAAGGTAAATTCCCTTTTCTCAATACTAGTAAGATTTAGAAGTGTATATTAGTACAAATAACTCATTTGCTTTCACTATTTATTTTACTTTTTATTATAAACTAGCTGTACTCGGCCACGCTTTGCTGTGGCTCAGTCTGGTTCGATGGAAAAGCAAGAAAAAGCACATATTTCTAATATGTTTCATTTGACAATGCTTGTTGTTTCATTGTCTGAAAATATAGATTGTCTGGTTTACCCATTCTAGAACACGCAATATATAATTGTACACATGAGAAGATCTAAACTGCTCAATTTGATTGATTGGTCTTGAGCTTTATGTTTTTTCACAATGCTTGCGGGCATTTTTTTTTTTTTTTTTTTTTGTTCCATTGTCTGTGAAGATTTTGATATTGTATGGCTCGGTACATTGAAAAATTCCAACATAAGCCTAATCCAAACAGAAGAAACACAAACACCACAAAAATTCTAAATTAAAAATTTGCCGTTCAAAATACATTATCTGTGTTTTAAAGTTCACTTAAAAATACTAAAAGAATACTTCAACACAAACAGAAAAAACACAAAATTTTAACATCAGGATGAAAATGGCTAAATGAAACTGTTAACATTCAAAATAAGTAATCTTTGTTTTAAAGTTCCATTTAATCTTCGAGTGCAAAAATACTAACAAATACATCAATACAAACAGAAAAAACACAAACTTTTTGAATAAAAATTAAAATAACTAAATTAAACTGTCTCTATTCAAAATAAGTAATCTTTGTTTTAAAGTTCTCCTTAATCGTCGAGTGCAAAAATACTTCAACACAAGCAGAAAAAATTATTAAATCAAAATGAAAATAGCTGTACCCTGCCAATTGTTGCAAGTGGCTCATTCTCCATAATAAAACATTAAAAAACGAAATAATTAAATCAAAGTTGCAATAAATTAAAAGTGATATATAAAAACACATGTTCTGATAAAATTGCAAAGCAATCGGTGAAGTACTTACGGAGATTTGAGGTTATGAACCAAGGCTGAACTCGATCGTAACCGTAAACTGGATCACGTTCAGCCTTGTATGAACAAACGAACACTTACATTTTTGTTTATATAGCTTATATTACCCGGTGTTGAAGAAACTGCTAATTATGATTTTTCGATCAAGGTAAGCCTTAAGAAATCGAACTAAAAAGCTTATAACTGGCCTTCTTTTTGACTTAGAAACTTCGAACAAATTCCATCTTCTGCAGAAAAATCAGCGCTTTCGATTGATATATTACATTAATATGTGCAAGTTTTTTTTAACCCCCATAATGGGAAATGTATGTAGAAATTTGCTTAAAATTGGAATAAAAAAGGACCTGTCGGATTTTTTTCTAACGGGTCTATAAACCATCCTCTTGAACCACTCTGTCTACTGGCAAAATTTCAAAACAATCGGTGAAGTACTATCGGGGATTTGCGGCTCGCACAAACGAACACTTACATTTTTATTTATATAGATAGTAGTAATTATTTGTAATATATAAATATGCATTCCTAATGCTTTTTTTTACACAATTTTACGTATTCACGGTTGTTACGAATAGCGGTTAATACGTTCAAATTCGCGAATTTTTTGCGTTGCGTATTAAGCGAATTCAACTGTATTTGGTTTTTCCAGTAAGTAAACAAGTGGTTTTAATGCTCTTGTAATATTTGAAAACGTATCATATATAATTAAGCTCCTTTGTTGGTGCTAGTTGAAAAAATGTCATTGTTTTGCCGCTATGACCTACGGGCCCCGTTACCATGGAAACGGTAGCAATTGCTAAATAATGCGACATATTTGTGTATTTATAATGTACGTTTTAGGAGCAGGAGAAAGTTTGACATCTTGATGCAACTATTTTCACCAACATTTATCCAAGGGCCGTAAAAATCTCAATAAATAAATAAATAAAATAAAAAAATTAAAGGCTCTTAGTGAGGCTTGACACTTTCAAGCGTGAAAATATTAAAAGTAAGCAAAAACTAAGGGCGTTACATCTGAGAGAGCGTCTAAATTGTAATTAAGCATCCTAAAAAGTCATTTAGTGGGATGTAGGACCTGTTCGGCTTTCACTAAAAGTATTATTGTTACAGAAAACCTCCTCATAACGATCACTCCTCAAACGCGGACAGTTTTTAATTTCCCCGGCAGTAAATTATGGAGGCAAAAATATAGAAAAGGAAGTTTTTTTTGCAGACGCATCTTTATTATGGGCATTTTTTTTTTTTTTTTGTGATGCTAGTGTCCGCTGTGGAGAAGTTTTACTGTATTTTCTATTTATGTAGAAAATTATTCCATGACACTGCCCGTAATAAGAAAAAAACAAATTTATTTGATGTTAATGCACCCACGAAAAGGGGAAGTTACTAACTCAGCATAAACTGTTTCCATAATTTTTAATGGATATCACTAAAACCACTAGTGGTACGCAAGGCCTCTATAGGTGCTGCGCGTGCAGGCAAAAAAAAAAAAAAGCGGTTTAAACACAAAAACTCAAGATTGAATATCGAATTTGCCCGATTAGAGCTGGATGAATGTTGGCTCAAAATTAAAAATGAATTTCCGTTATTGTCAAGAAAAGCATTGCATGTTACATGTTTTAAATTCAGTTCACAACCACTCGACTTTATGAAACCTCTTTTTCCAATATGATATTTATTAAAAATAAATATAGAAGCACATTTAATGTCGATTCAAATTTGAGGTTAAAACTAACTTCTGCGGAACGAGATATCAGTTCGCTTGTATCTGCCATGCAGAACCTTCTCATTCAATTTGTTTTCTCATTTTTTTGCATGATAGGTATTTTGTACTTAAAGACATATTTCTAACGTGTTTTGAAAATACGTATTAAAAATATATTTTATACATTTCATATATTTTATTTTATACATACAGCTTTATTTTAATAAACGCTTTTCCCTGCATCAACTATAAAAAATGGTGTGATTGAAATAACCTACTCGTCGTAGTATTTTTCTATAGCATATTACTATTCTATTCTGTAAAATAAGAATACATTAGCAGTGGTACGCAAATGTTTTGCAATAAAAGGGTGGAACGCAAAAAAAAAAAAAAAAAAATTGGGAACCGGTAATACATAGAATACCTATTTATGTGTCGTTCTTCTTATTGTTGTCTGACCCCTGTCCGTGAAATATTTTTCCTTTTTTCCCGCCAGTCAGCAAGTTGGGAAATATTACTACTCCCTGGACGTGATGGAGGCTGAATAGCTCAAGAACATCGACGGGATAGGCTTTTCTCCCCGATTCCCTACCGTTTGGCATGAAGTCCAAGGATGACGATGCGTTAACACAAGGCACATGGGAGAAGTGGTGATTCTTTTATATTTCGTGGGTGGCCCCAAAATATATTGAAATTAGGCACCATTTTTGGATGCAACATACCACAAAATTTTCTGCACTGTACTTCATCTATGTAAGGCTTAAATTTCCATTTTGCTTCATTAACCCATTTATCTTGACGTTTTTGGGCACGTAGCGACCCCCCTTAAACCTGAACAGAACCCCCTGGGGGGTTCGCGACTAGGGATGTAACGAATATTCGGCCACTATTCGGTACTCGGCCACTATTCGGTATTTCGGGCCTTTGGCCGAATAGTCATTTCGTCACCTAGCCGAATATTCGGCCCGGCCGAATAATGGGTACGGTCAAATTCGGCCTGGCCGAATATCGATGGACTATTTGACCGAATAGTTCTGCTGTAATAGAAATGTAAAAAAATAAAGAAATTAGTAGATTTTAATCATTTAAAATTGTATTATAATTATTGCAAAAGAATACATTAGTATACAGTTTTAATAAATATAAATAATTTTTAAAAAAACCACTTTTTAAAAAACTGCTTTAAGCTTGACTG
The DNA here is from genome assembly GCA_038502835.1 of Octonoba sinensis. Lineage (NCBI taxonomy): Eukaryota > Metazoa > Arthropoda > Arachnida > Araneae > Uloboridae > Octonoba > Octonoba sinensis. The sequence continues at coordinate 197,586 of CM076600.1, forward strand.
AGTAAAATAGATTTTAAAGTTTTAATTTTGTATTTTTTATTTAGCATTTGCTCCCAAAAGCTGGCAGTAGTTAATTATGATGGAGAGTATGAGATTTATTTTGTTTTTGTTAATAAAGTGGAAGTCGGACTTTGTTTATGTACTAGACGGATTTATTGTGAATATTGAGTAAGAGAGAAATGTGAAATGCCTAGAATATATCAGGAATGTTTAGATAGCATGTTATTGGGGTTTTTGAAAATAAAAATACATTCCAGTTAAGTGTATTAAATTTTAATTGATCTTTTAAAAATAGGTGTGTAAAAAAAACCCATAAAATAAAAATATTAAGTTTTAAAATATCTTCATAAAACAGTTTTGAGCAAGGTTAAAAGTTTACTAAGCAATAGTAGTTCTTTCATTCGAATTCAATAAACAGTAAAATAATGCTAATGCTTACTAATATAAAACTTGTCATTTATATTTCGCTTGTGGGTGAAATTCTCAGTTTTATTACATTCAAAACAATAGAGAAAATAGATTAATTTTAAATAGTTTTAAATTTTTAAGAAACAGAATTAACTCATACATCATAGATTGTGTGTAATTGGTGTTTGACTTTATGAATAAGTTTAAATTTGACAAATACTTTCTATTAAAACGATTTTCTAGAAATTCTAATATTTGGCCTAGGAAATTGCCCGAATATTCGGCTTCCGCCTGTAAGGAATGGCCGAATATTTGGTATTCGGCTATTCGACCAAATCACTATTCGTTACATCCCTAGTCGCGACCCTCAGTTTGAGAAACGGTGCCCTAACGAGTACACAAATAAATATCATTACGTTTAAAATTCGAAAATGTCGACTTACTGAATATAGAGTATAAATTTTACTACTTTAAGTGCGGGAGAGGGGTGGAGCCGTCGGTGTTTCTCACAAAATTCCTCTCACGTGACCGGCAGCCCCTTCAGCCTCGTCTTCCAAGATGTGGGCGCGGTCTCCTCTGTTCTAGGCACAGTCGCTCCTCCCTGACACTCCCCGTAGAACATTCGTGGGTCGGTGGAGGGCTCTTGAATAATTCCACACTCCGAATATCGCGTCCACGCGCGCGGGAACCCTCTTTTATAAGAACGCCGTCTGATGATATGGGAGCATCTATGTAGAAAACAAGGAAAACGACCGCTCCGCCATTTTGGTGTCCGAAACTGCATGAAATCGAAAAATCTGTTAAAATTATCAAGCATAAGTTATTTTAGTTCGTTTTACCATTGCAAAAATAGATATAAAAATCAATATGGTAATAATTAGGCTCTCCACTTACAAAGAATTTTTTATAATACTGCCACCCAAATACATAAGTGGTCAATGTAGACAGGACATTAAATTTGGTGGTCAAGTTGTAAAAGGTGTCCCTACATTATACGATATAGGGGTCATTCCGTTAATGACATAAGTGGTCAACTTAGACAGGTGGTCAGCTTACAATGGCGGTCAACTTTACAGGTTTTAGAGTGGTGTAGCCCTGAAAAAAAATTTGGGGGCGGGGGACGCTTATCCATACGAAGATAAGCAATTGGAATCAAAAAGGGGGGGACGCTTATGTTAAAATGTAAAACATTTGGGGGGGACGCTTATATTAAAATAATATAGTAGGGGGACGCCGTCCCCCTCCCCTCGACTACATCACTGTAAAAACTGCATTTTGAAAAATGATAGATCATCGTAAACTTGTTCTTTTCCTGCATCAAGATTTTCCTTTTATATTTATTTATTATTATTTTTAATTTATTGATCATTCAGGAAAAAAATATGTATATTTTTGTTTCTCTACATGCACTAGTATGTTTCGTAGAAGCACAAAGCATTTGGATCTATGCTTTGCAGCAGTTCGTTTTTAAATGGTACCTAAACTCTCATATGTCTGATTCTCCCAAAACGCACATCCAATTTCAACTAAGAATTTCCATAATGCATTATCAAGACCAGTTCCGGAGCGCTCCCGAACCAAAAATGTCGGCTGTGTCGACTTCGCCTTTAATCAGCGGATCGAGATAAAACGTCCCGAAGGGGAACACGACTGATGACGTCACGGGGTCACGAGGGCCCTTTTTTAACCTGTTTGTCACGTTTCTAGATCATCCTCTACTATTATCTAACTATCAGCGATAGGAGCTTCGAGAAACAATTGCATCCGTCTCCGATAAATGGATGGAACAAAAAATGAAAGTGTTATCACACATTCTTGCGCGAAAAACAATTTTTTCGCAGTAAATATACAATTGGGGATATTGAACTTCAAAGTGCAAAAAATATTGTTCCTAAGGGGAGCGGGTAATATGAGATCATTTTTTTCCCATGGTGTTTTTATTTACAATTTTTGGCTCATGTCATGTTATACCATTTCATAAGAAATTTAATATTAAAAAAAAACTGTATTTCTTTAATATAATTTAAAAATTTTAATTTTTAAAACGAAATTTGGCAATTTTTAAAAATGCATCTTCTTTTTAAAAAATTGCCATAAAGTCCCAAATTTTTTTTTATTGATTCTGTAGCGGTGCGAGTCAGTGCTTCAAATAGCCCTCTTTGCTCCTGCCCAGGGGGCGCGCCTTTTGGGAAAGCGGTAAAGAATGCGGCTACCACCAAAAAGATCTTGGTTCGACTCCCGGCGCTTCACGGCCGCTATCGCACCGTTACAATTCATTACTCCTAAAGAAAAACTTTTATGCTTTGAATTTTCTTATAAGTCAAATACTTTTTGAAAAGAAAAAAAAAACTGAAGTAACGCAGAAAAGACAACAAAAAATTCAAAAAAACCTGCGAAATGTTTTTTTTTTAAAAGTACTTAAGTTATCATAAAAGTCGGGCATAAATGTGTTATGTATAGTTTCAGGAGCATGTGGGGAAAAAAAAAAATCCCCATTATAGATCCAAATTTAAAAAAGCCTTTGCATTTTAATCGAGATGAAATGCGCCAAAAACAAAGTGAGAGAGAACGGCAATTAAAGTTTTCGACTTGCAAACACTTAAATCCTTCCTTTGTCAAAATTTCAAGTAAGTAATTTTTTTTTTTCAGTGACAGTCACGATGAAATGGCTTCCTCTCGCTTATTTTATTTCAAAAAAATAAATATGTGGCTTATTTTAAGCACATTACGGTTTCGGAATGAAAAGGGGGCCCCTCACACCGCAATACAATCAATGATAAATCAATAAATATTGCTTCCATTTTTCTGAAACTTCCAAGGAACATTTTTAAAGATTTATTTCACTACTTAAGAAAATAAAAAAAAATTTCGGTGTTTTTCAACATTTTGGGGTGCTGGCAACAAATTTTAACAAATTAAGTCCAACTAGAGTTCGCTCAACAGTCGAAATTCGACCGTAATAATTCAATTTAGCATTGAAAATTACATATATATGCTATTTATATAAATTTCTAGTAAGCCCAGCGGTCATACGGAATGACCGCTGTTCTAGATATTATAAATATACAATTCTCCCAGTAACCGGAAATGCACATCAGATCAAAGAGATATTCATCAGGTAGAACAGTAAAGTTTAATGAATAAATAATAAACATATAATCGTTTCGGAAAGAAATATTATTACCGAAAAAAACATCTAAGCTATAATAATCTGTAAAAAGTATATATTATTTACTATATAATCAAATTGTTTGTGAAAAATATTCATTTATATCCAACAGAATCATCGTCAAAACACTAGTTTTAACGAAACTGGAAAGAGAGCGTTGCCACTCTAATATACATAAAAAGCGCAGACGATAAATAAATTAAAACAAAGAAAGAAGGATTCAATCAAATTCGCGTTTACATTCATTTTTAACGGAGATTGCAAGTCTAGCGATGCCTCACTCAAAATGCTAGAGAAATGTTATGATTTTTGTCGTTTTCATTTTTGAAACAATTGTGACATTTGTTTCAAATTTTGTAACAACAGATGGCAGCACGATGCAGTTTTCTCGGAGTAAGAAATTCGGAATAAGCTATCGGCGACAAACAGACACTTAAGCAGAAATAGAAATATAATTTCACGTTAATTTAAGCGGCTTATATACAAGATATAAGTATTATTCATAATACTTATATAAATAATTAACTTTAACATTAGTTCGGAACAAATCAAGTATGCTTAGGAACTAGAACGAGAACAAAAACGACTCATTCCTTCCAGCAGCAGTTCCTCAATTGAACATGAATGGATTCTTCTTGGCACCCTGCCAGGCTGATCGCTTTGGCTGATGGTGGAACTGTACTATGGCTCTCAACTACGAACCTAAAAAAAAAACTGTAGTAATTTTTAATTCTTTGACCACATTTTCTGACGGACAGTTAAAATTGCCTCTCCCTGAAAATTCCTAAATGCGCACCTGACAGTTCTATAAAACATTGACCTGGTTTAAACACTAATAGTGGAATCCGTTTAACTGGACCATCGGATCATCGGACCAGCCGGTTATTCGGACCAAACTCTAAAGAACCAAAACATTTCCTATTGCATAAGCCTAATATTATTTGCTTATTGGTACCAAAAATCCGTTTCATCGGACCAATGAAATGAAAGCAAATATAAAAGGGGAGCAGAAAGTTGCCAGCGTAGAACGGATTTAAAGCGAGTCAACGAACAAAACTTAATTTATTGAACGTTGATTACAATTCCTGTCACTTTCAATAAAATCCAACGATATTTACTACAAGGGAGATGTTTAACAAAATTCCCACTAGATGACCGCAAAAGGGAATGTTCAAGTGATTTTTCGAGTGGACTCGTCTGAGCCGTCAAGAAAACTATTTTAATAAAATAAAATAATTTTTATAAAAAAAACAGAACCGACTTCAAACTATAAATTGCGCTAAAAAGTGAAAAATAAATTCATTCTTTAAACAACATCGATGTGACTTTTAAACATAGTTTTAGAAGTCGGTGCAAAATTAGGATAGATAAAATCTTTTGTAATCATGAATCCAATTACAAATACTATATATATTTTCTCAGAATTAGCAACAGTTCAAAATGAAGTAGCAAATGGTATAATGGTCATTAGACTCATAATTTTGCACCGACTTCTAAAACTATGTTTAAAAGTCACATCGATGTTGTTTAAAGAATGAATTTATTTTTCACTTTTTAGCGCAATTTATAATTTGAAGTCGGTTCTGTTTTTTTATAAAAAATATTTTATTTTATTCTTTTTAGTGTAAATACATTTTCTATATAAATACTCTATTTTTTATAAAGTCGATATCAAAGGGCAAAACTTCTTTGAATGAATGATACTAAAAACTAATCATTTATGTGATAAATTACGTTTTGAAGTCGATTTTAGCAAACAAACTGATTGGATTCATTTTTGCCACAGAGAAACCTTCAGTCAAACTCTTGCTGTAATTTCTTTTAATATTATAACATATGACAACAAACATGTTTTTAACAATGAGTTTATATTTATTAATAGTTTTCCCAACAAAGAAAAATCAAGTCAAGCCTTTCCAATTAAAATAAAAATACTTATTTTTCACCCGTAACGTTTTTTCTAAAAAACAAATGTAGTCAAATGGATGTGCGATGTTTGAGTTAGACGGCCCTCTGTCTATTAAAGAAAAAGTCATCAAAATCGATTCATTTAGTCATAAGTTATGGATGGAAAACCAAAAGAGTGACCGTATTTCTGCCCATAACTTTTTTTCTAATTATCGAATATGGTGAAACGAAGGTACGGGACCTATGGGAAACCACTCTCGATCGATTAAAAAAAGAATCATGAAAATCGCTTCATCCGGTGATAAGTTATGAGTGGACAAAAAAAAAAAAAAAAAAAAAAAAAACGACATACATGCACTGTGAATGTATAACCTCCTTCCTTTGTGAAGTCGGTTAATAAGAGGATTGTAAAATAAGTAATTCATATTTTAGTGAAAGCTTTAATAGTTATTGCGTGCTTTTTAAAACTTCATATATGACGTGTAGTAAGTCCGCTCTTGTTCCGTATTCGCGTCATCTGACCAGCCGGTTCATAGGACCAAAATGATCGCGTCCCGATGTGGTCCGATTACCTCCTTTATAAGCTGATCCCTTTTGACCTAAGTTTGGTCTAAGTTAACCACTTTTGTCACGAACGGAATGAGCCCTATGTTATATACACTGATTTAAAAAAAAACTGAATTTTCAGATTGTTTTTTGACTGACTTTAACGGAGGATTTCCGTAGTGCTTCAATACTTGGTATTTCCTTTGAAAAACGGAAATATCACGTCCTGAAAATACGAGAACGGAATTTCTTTTCCGTTTTACGGTTTCTGTATTTTCACAACCTCATTTGGATGAACAGAGAAAAAAGAAGCCGAACTTCTCTCAAATCTCGGGAACATATTATCAGAAACGGAATATTTCCGGCAGCTGAGCTGCCGTACATTTTCCGTTATTTTCAGGAGATTTTTTTTTAGCACAGGGAAACCTTTGCAACTTGTGACCACCTATCTATATTGGAGTGCAATAAAAACCCTTTATAAGTGGACCGCCTAATCATTTCTATATTTATTTTTTAATCTATTTTTGCAAAGATTTAAAAAAAAAAAAACTTAGATAACTTCTCCAGGATATTTTTTATGCTATAATGTTAGACCAGGATGTGTCTGGATGGATGAAACATCCATCTAAAGTTTGCCTAAACTTCTTTCTATGCTACCCTATGGGAAAACGATTATGAGCCCTCTTTTATTCTTTAAATCAGTTTCTTCTTTTTCCGAAAGCGATTATAAGCCCTCTTTTATTCTTTAAATCAGTTTCTTCTTTTTCCGAAAACGATTATAAGCCCTCTTTTATTCTTTAAATATGTTTCTTCTTTTTTCGAAAACGATTATGAGCCCTCTTTTATTCTTTAAATCCGTTTCTTCTTTTTTCGAAAACGATTATGAGCCCTCTTTTATTCTTTAAATCAGTTTCTTCTTTTTCCGAAAACGATTATGAGCCCTCTTTTATTCTTTAAATCCGTTTCTTCTTTTTTCGAAAACGATTATGAGCCCTCTTTTATTCTTTAAATCAGTTTCTTCTTTTTCGAAAACGATTATGAGCCCTCTTTTATTCTTTAAATCAGTTTCTTCTTTTTTCGAAAACGATTATGAGCCCTCTTTTATTCTTTCAATCAGTTTCTTCTTTTTCCGAAAACGATTATGAGCCCTCTTTTATTCTTTAAATCAGTTTCTTCTTTTTTCTTTGATCTGACGTAGCCATTTTGAAAAATGATGTACTTTTATGAAATCGTTACTATCATTTAAGTAACTTACATAATGGATAAGATATTTATCTTTTTGTAACTATGTACTTTACTTTTTAAGTTGTATAGGATGCATTGTAGGTCATCCCGGTTGAATTTCTCTAAATGATGTTTAAGATATTTGGGGAAACACCTAATCACTATTTTAAAGTAACGATCAGGGCCCAAGGCGGCTGCCTTGGGCCTCGCGCTTGGGCAAGCCTTGTGTTGCTGTATTTTTCTTTAATTTTGAAATTTGGTCAATATAAAAATTGTCAAGTAGTTTACCTTCCGAACAGGACTGTTTTCGTTCAAACCCGTACTGTGAGCCCATGTCAGTTAAGTCAACTCTTTGGAGCCCATATTGTCTGAACGCTTCGATAACCAATTCTTTTCTCTTCTTTCTTATACTTGTGACAGTTATTTGCTGGATTTCGCCAGGTGTGATGAGTGGGCATTCAGTACTCAGTAGTCGTGAAAATCAAAAATTGATAAGTTAGTTCCAATTAGTTTATTTAATATTAGTTACTAAATTCTGAATAAATACTATAGAGAGAGGTATGTATGCATTTTAAATTTTGCCATTTAATAAAATTTTGATATTAATCACGATAAAAGCTTTAAAAATATATGAAATCGGCAGTTGAATGAAATGATTCTAGTTTTCAAGATAATATCTTCTTACTGGATCTACATGATTTCCAAACTCAAATTTTCTTGAAGAAGCTGAAAAACATAGGGGGGGGGGGGGGGGGCTCGCGGACACGCTTTTGCCTTGGGCCTCGCAAGCTCTAAGGCCGGTCCTGAGTAACGTTAACGTTAATACATGAAGCTAGATTTTAATGAGTTACAAATGAATAAATGCATAGCGTAAGAAATGACAAAAAAAATCTCCACCCTCTCTAAGTTGACCACCTGACCAAGTTGACCACTAAAGTGCTGCACCGCAAGTGGCCAACTTAAACAGTTGTCACTATACTTGCTTTCAGCGGCATAACTATAGGGTAGCAGAGCTGGCGAAATGCCACGGGCCCCCAGCCCGATGAGGCCCCGGCCTGACAGGCAGCGAGCCCAGAAGTAACCTAACATTTTTAACAACATTTAGTAAAAATTGTTAATTTTATGAAAGTATTTAAATTTGTTGAAGTTAAACACAACTAAATACCATACACAAATTCAAATAAATTATTAAGAAACGCATTCCTAAGAAAAGGGATCAATTTTAGAATGCATCCATTGGTTCGTTTGAATCATTTGCCAGGGAAATTCTCAGTTTTTGGCCCACCTTCAGAGATGAAATAAAAAATTCTTTGTGTATTGGAGAACTTGCTGATTTACTAATAGTAAAGAATCATTTCATGTCATCTCTCTTTCCTGAAGTATGTACTGCATTAATTTTATTTGTTACAATTCCTGTGACTACAGCTATTACTGAAAGATCATTTTTGAAACTAAAATTAAGAAAAACCTATTTAAGGAATTCTGTGGGACATAGCAAGCTAAGTAACTTGGCGATTCCGTATATTGAAAATTCTATATAGCCCGATCTTTAAACTTTGATGAAGTTATTGATACATTTGCGGAACAGAAAGCTCGGAGAAAAGAATTTTATTAATGCATATCTTGTTACGAATAAAGTATTATTTTATTATAAATATGTAATTACTAATTACCTATGCGCTTGAAAATTAAATTTATTAGATATGTAACTAAAATGCACACAATATTAGTAACATTGTTGGGTAACTGCTTCAGTGATTTATTAAAATAAAATTACAACGTGACGATTTTTTCTGGGGCCCCATGCAATAAATTTGCCACAGGCCACAGATGATATAGTTACGCCACTGCAGGGCCGGCGCTAGCACGAATGGCGCCCTGAGGCAAAAAACTTTTTTCCGCCCCTACTATATATGATGAAGGAATAGAGATTAAAAATGATCGATACAAGCTTTAATTTACATATTTTAACTTTCAAAAAGCTGAAGGAAAACAATCGCTGATCAGAATAGACTGAATACGGAAAATTAAAAAACAGAAAGAGAGAAAAAGCAGAGAAAAATACAGAAGACCCTTTCTGGAACGGCAAACACTTGTAAAGGGCCCCCTCCCGATACACTGAAGCCGCCTATCGGTGTGGAGAAGAAAAGGATAATGTACAAAACAAGAAATAACTCAGTTAAAAAATATCCTATCAACAAAGGAAAGAAGGAAACGGAAACGTTTCAAGACGTTTCCTGATGTGTTTCTGCGTTTGATTTTATCAAAATTAAGCGTGTAATATATATCAATGCAATTTTGATGCATCGTTTATAAAACTACATAGTTTAAATATTATTTAATGTTTTTGAGATAAAAACCATTATTTGTTACTTAAAAAGATGCAGTCAATATTTATGGCCAATGCACCCCTTAGAACGACGCGTCCTGAGGCGGGCGCCTCACCGCCTCAGCCTAGGGCTGGCCCTGCGCCACTGCTTGCTTTGGTGTTTCGAAAAAGGTTTAAAAACCAATCAATGACCCGGCCGCATGTACTAGAGAGTCGCCGACGCCGCATAAAATTCATTCGTTTCTCTATCAACACCTGTTATCAAGTGCTTCATAGTGACTTGGCACTGCCACGCGAAAAAAAAAAAAAAACCAACGCTGTTGACACTTTCCGATAGCGGCGGCGCACTGAGGAACAAACGACAAAAAAGAATTCAAACAGAGAGAGAAAGAAAATGATTCTTTAGAAACGCAGTGGCGGCGGAAAGCAAAGTAGCCCCGAAGTTTATTTAAAGCGATTACGCGTAATGAATATGGCAACGCGAGCGTTGCCACTCGCTGGCAAAACGCCGATACGAGAATAAAAAAAAGGTGGTCGTTAAATGCGATCACAACTTGACACACGATTTGGAGTAGTTGTGGCCGATCCGACTCGGTTATTCGCCACTTGCAATTGGAACGGTTTTGTTTTTAGAACATGGCTTATATGCGCTAAAAAATCATTAAAATATACACTTAAAATACCTAAAACAGTGATTCTCAACCACCGTGCAGCGGCACTAGTGTGTGCAAAATTTTAGAAATGTATGAAGTAAAAATTATTTATATATTTTTTAAACTGTTTTAATTTTCGATTTCTGTGACCTCTTCTATAAAATGAAATATTTGTCCCAAGTGGAGAAATTTTTTACATTTTATTTGTGTGAATCCGGGTTTTTAGTATTAACCAACAAAAAATGAAAAATAGATCGAGACTGAAAGGTAGAAGACGAAATGAGAGTAGTATTGTTATTTTTACGACCAAATATAAACGAAATGATCAAAATACATCAAATTCAAATGTTTCATTTAAAGTATTCTTATTAATACCTTATCATTCATTCCTTAATAAACGTACTGCTGTTTTTGTAGTACATATTATTTTATACTATTTTACTATAAAATTATTAGCATAAACTATTTTACACAGTGCATTATAGGTAAGTAAAGAATGTTTAATCTTATCTTTCTCTTCGTGTGCCTCCCAATTTTGAAATCGTTAAATGTATGTGATTTCATGAAAATGTATGTAATTTCATGAAAAAAAATCTTTAAGGGGGCACTGTACCACTTTTCAAGTTTTTTTTCGTTTAACAATCAGAAGAAAATAACGCATACATTTAATTCTAATTATGATAAGAAATGAAATTTGAAAGTAGAACCTCATTGTGATCAACTATTCATCTAAAATTTAAAAAAAAAACTTTTTTTAAAATTTTTAAATTGCTTATAACCTTTTCAAATATATCATTTTTCAAAAGATTTGTTCTTTATAATTCTAACGAAACATTCTAGAATAAAAGTTAGCATGGAATGAACTATCTGAAACTTAGTTGGATTTTAATATTCTTTTTTTCGTTAATATCTCGGAAAAAAGGACAAAAAATACAAAAATTCATGTTTAACAAATAAATAAAAACAAACTACAAACTTTAGAGCCAAACCCATGCTAATATTTGTTAAACATACTCCTTGGGATGCACGTACAAAGTCTCAACGCTGTATCTTTACCTGGAAAAAAGCCTCAGGTGTTTTACCACACGTCATTGGTCAAAAATACAAAGCAGAGAAAAATACGTTTAAAGTTTTTAAATGCAGAATGACAGCAGCTAAAGTCATTTACAAAGACTGGAATATCTTTTAAAGTATTGCTCACATAATTTTGGAATTTTGCCTGAGGCTTTAAAGCAGTTTTACCTATCGATATAAGTAATAAAAGTTTTTTCGATATTTTGGACAATTTTGAGGTACTAATGATGTCACGCTTTTTTCCGATATATTTTACCCCCTCCTCCCCTTTGTCACAAAATGTCACACTTCAACGAACCCACCTCCCCCCCCCCTTTGTCACATGTCACGCTATGTTGTATAAGCCTGCTGTCACACTTCTTGTTAGCCCCTCCCCTCCCCTTGTCACACTTTTACGAGCCCCCTCCCCCCTCGAAGCGTGACATCATTTATGAATGATTCCTTAAAGGCTTTATTGGGAGTTCAGATTCATGTGTAAATTTTATAAAATGAAGAAATCATATGGATAAGACTATTTTGGACAGTGGTATTTGGTTGATTTAGGAGGGGTCGTATATTGGTTGATTTAGGGTAGGGACAGACAGATTAACAGACACACATATTCACCATCGCAAAACTCTACTTTCAAATATTTTATTTTTCAATCTTTATTTAATGACGTCACTTATTTTTGACTTTTCTTCATTTTTAAAGATATTTTTAAGATGAATAATTATTTCTTTCACACTTAATTGATTTTTTACTTTTACAGGAAAGCAGGCTAAAAACTGCAAAGATGGGACAGCGGGGGCGCTGCAATCATTTGAAGGTCGGATATGCTGTATCCGATCCATTTTTAAATTTCACGAATCCAATCCGGCCCCTACATGAAAGATCCGGTTCTCCGGCATGCCAATTTTGGTTTTCAGAATTTAATTAATTAGTATATTTTGAAAATATGCGTAAATTGCAAACTTACAGTGTAGCCGCGGGATGTTTAAAAATGTATAAAATTTACAGGTTTCAAACATCACAGCCGGATATCCGGTACTGACTCGTCACACAAGAGTCACTAGATATCCGGCAAAATCAATATCCAGATAAGAATGCGGAATTTTTGACGACCAGATTGAAGTTTCCCGGGACAATTTCTAAAAAATACGGGTGCAGGACTGTCTTGTAACAGTTCCTTTCAGGCATCTCTCGGGGGGGGGGGGGGAGCCTGCCCCCCTGAAAAAAAAAGCAGATCACCATATTTTTTAAATAAAGAAACAAAAGGATTACGCTTTTAAAACTTTAATTTGAGAAATACTTTTGGGGAAAAGACATCGAACACTATCAGAAGTGACGCCAAAAGTAAGCTAAAAAATAAGACTTTATTTTAAAATAATTTACTGGGGGAGAGTAACGAAACTCCATCCTGCTTCCTCTAGCATCAGCAAAGAATCTCGAAATGGCATTGTTAGGAAGATTTCAAAAAGCTTCCTGGGGAAAGCCCTCGAAACCATGCCGCCAGTAACGATGGCATAGCCTGAAACTTCATTTTTAAGACTTAAATTTCGAAAATGTTCTTGGGAGAGAGAACTTCTGAAACATCTTCCTCTATCGTCCCCAAAGAGCCTAAAATTGCATTCTCAGGAGATAAATTGCAAAAAAATGGGAGGGCCGCCGGACCAGACTCCAGAGACAGGCTAAACATTAGAGTTGACCAGTTACAAGATTCAGAAGCAACAAAAACCCACTCCCCTAACTTCACCAAAGATAGTCTAAAGTTGCCCCTACTGCTTATACGGGGCTGTTCATAAACGTCGTCACGATTTTCCCCCATATATTTGACCCCCTCCTCCCTTTGTCACAATATGTCACAGTTCAGCAGACCCCCTCCCCCCTTTGTCACGCTGTACTGCATAATGCATGATATCACACTTCTTGTTACCCCCTCTGTTTCCCTTGTCACACTTTGTCACAATTTCACGAACCCCCCCTCCCTCTCGAAGCGTAACATCATTTATGAATGACCCTTTATCAAGTATCTAACATGTACACCGCCCCTCTTAGTTCTAAGCATGCCCCTTCGGAGCAAAAGGTCTGAAAGAAACACTGCATCCGGGACATTCTGCAAACCTGACTGTACTAAGAAGTGAGATTCCCCGTTTCCAGGGAGAAATGAAAAGTGTATCTAATGAACAACCTCGTCCTCGTGATGAGAGAACAAGTGCCAAAAAGCACTTCCGCATGCGTCTGTCGTTCGACGATCTCCACTCATCAGCACTCCTCGATTTAGATCCGATGCGGGTCACCACGGGGTGTACGGGTTTCTTTCTCACAACGGAAAGAGGAAAGAAAAGAAATCGAAGTGAAAGCTTTCATCAGATGAAGCGCCATTTCCACGATAATCTCTTCGGGCTCTTTGGGGGGACTCAAAGTGACGAATCGAACGATCGTATCAGCGTTAATGAAACACACATTTGTAAAGAACCAATGCATTGAGCCAGTGCCTGATTTCACACAGGGCACTCGGGGCACGTGCTCCGAGCCCACCGATTTTGGGGGCCCCTAAGTAGTTTAAATTCACAAAGAAATTTTTTAAAAATTCAATAAAACGTTTGTTATTATGTTTTTTAATTTTTTTTTTTTACCCACTGCACCACAAATCGCAGCATTTCAGTGACAGTACTCTTTTAAGTGTTGTCAGTGTGGCAAAAAAATTTTATTTTTTATTTCGAGCAACCTAGGGGGCCCCATTTTTTCTGTGCCCTGGGCCCCCAAATTTGTAAGTCGGGCCCTGCATTGAGCACTATTTTAGCGAGGGAGGGCTTCGGAATAGAAAGAGAAATAGATCGCACCAGTTATTAAAGTCACTTTATAGTCATTTAAAATCGGCGAAACACTACTAAAATTCAATAAAATAAGATCCAGTTTTGTTTGAAATCGGGCCATTTCGCTGAAAATCGCCAAAATCTAAAATGGATTGTAAAAAAGGAAAGAAAAAATCGCAAAAAATGGAATACGAGTGTAAAACGTAAAAAGCGAAAAAATCGTAAACGGCGACACGCATGCCTAGTGTTGTAAAATGCCCAGGCATTTATGGATTGGGGCAAATGCCCAGCTAAAACGCCCGGCAAATGCCCAAAATTCATAAATGACCGGGCATTTGTAAGTTTTTTATAGAAATACTCATATTGTTAAACAGTCAAACAAATTCTCCTTAATAGTAGGAAATACTTTAAACCGGATAAATATAATGCAACTTTTTGTAATTTAATTGTAAGAAGTAGTTATTAATATTGCCACCTGCAAATACCAATGTATCAAAACAGAAAAAATGATTTTATGTTTTGGCTAAACATAAAACATGATTTTACTCGTAGTTTGAGTAACATTTGAGTTGGTTTTTGATATTCCGTTATAAATAGGCGTACAGCTAATCCCTAGCATATATTACTTTGCATACTGCTGCAACCTAATAATAGTAATAATAATAAAATTAAAACTGGTTATTGTTTTTCTTGGCTTTTCATTTTATCGTTAGCGTTGCTCGCTGAGGAAGTGGTTTCGACATACAGATCTAAACATGCTGAATTCATCAAAGTCTAGAATTTCTTTCTTAATTGCAACAGGGTTTTCTTAAAATTTGAGCCATTATGAAAATGACATTGCAAAAATCAAAAGTATCTTCCTTCTTTTTAGAGGAGTTTCAAGAGCCATTTCCAATTTGCCATCTTTTGTTCTTAGTGGAATTTTATACCTCTGTAAATCAAAAACGAGTAGAGGTTATGTTCACATTTTTCTAAGTCAATACCAGTAGTACCCCTATGCTAATTTTCAGGAAAATATGAGACGGTGTGATTTTGGCCCGTCCATTGTGCTGAATGGACCTAAAATGACCCCATGCTTTATGATCAATACTGATAAAAATATAGCAATTTATAAGCCCTGCATACTTTTATCAATGAAATGTACTTGGGAAAAGAACTAATATTCTTTATAAGTAGTAATACTCATTAAAATTGTCAAAATATAAATTAAAATATATTTTTACAAATGCCCCGATTTTGGGAGTTTAAAAATACTTTGGGCAAATGCCGACATAAATGCCCATTTATAAACGTCCTGCCCAGTGGGCATTTGTCCGGCCCACATCACTAGGTAATCAATGCTAATCACGACCATACTGACTGAACCTTTTCGGTTATCTCAGACTACCCCCTGTCATATATCGATAACATCTTACTTGTCATATATCGATATATCCTATTTTGTTGTAACCGTAACTGTAGTGGAGAGTGTTGAAGAAATGTTGATGTAATGTAGCCAGCGTGTTCTCTGTCTTAGAATTTACTATAATTAATACTGGTTTAACAGTATAATAAACAAGATATAAAACATGGCGCAGCCGGTAGCAGCAGTCGTAATGGATGATGAGGTCAAAGGTAACTAAATTTTATCGCTGAATTGTAAATAACTTTATTGGATTCGCGCCAGATAGAACGTTTTGTTCTTAGTTTCGATTCGCCATGGAAGGATTAAAACCCCCGAATGGTCTTTCTTTCGACGATAATTTGGCTGCGAACTGGAAAAAATGGAAACAGTCATTTGAAATTTATATGACTGCATCCGGTGCGTCTTCAAAATCGGAAGAAATGAAGATAGCGATATTACTGCACGTTATTGGTGAAGATGCAATCGAGAAGTTTAATACGTTTGATCTCAACGAAGAAGATAGTAAAAAGTATAACAAAGTTCTTGAAGCATTTGAAAAATATTGTTTACCACAGAGTAATGAAAGTGTCGATCGTCATATTTTCTTTTCGCGAGTGCAGCAACCTGGTGAAATGTTCGATGATTTTTTAACTCAACTGAAAAAGCTAAGTGTTACTTGTGGATTTGGTGAATTGAAAGACAGTTTAATAAAAGATAGAGTAATTAGCGTTATTACTGATGAAGCTTTCAAAGATAGATTATTACGTGAAGGCCAGCTGACTCTGGATAAATGTGTCAAGATGTGTAAAGCATCAGAACTTGCAGAAGTTCAACTGAAAACACTAAATGACGAAAATAAAGTAGATCTGGTAAAGTTTAAAAAGAATCGAAAATCGTACGAAAAGGAATTTTCATCCAAAAAGAAACTAAGTGAGAATAAAACAAATTCAAAACAAAATGAAAATCCAGGTAAGTCAAATAAAATTTGTAGAAAATGTGGTACATTCCATAAACCTTATAACTGCCCTGCTTTCAATAAAATTTGCCTTTATTGTAAGAAACGAAATCACTTTGCCAAAATGTGTTTTAGAAAAAAGGTTAACTATATATATAATGAGCCAGTTCCTGTCAGTTACATGAAACCAGATTCTGATGAAGAATATATCTTAGGTGAAATTAAAGGGAATTCAAATTCTAATGATTGGATTGAAAAACTTAAAATAAATATTTCAAAATGTCTATATGTTAAATTGGATACAGGAGCACAATGTAATGTTTTGCCATATAAAAAATTTAAACAGCTAAAATTAAGAGAAGACTGCATAAAGAATACACAGGCTATCTTAAGTAATTACAATGGTACTAGAATTGATGTTGTTGGTAAATGTATTTTAAAATGCGAAACACAAAAGGGATTAAAAAGTGATATAGAATTCCAAATTGTAAAATGCGAAGATAATGTTCCAGCTGTTTTAGGCTTGAAAACAATACAAGAATTGGGCCTAATTAGAAGAATTGATGCTGTAGAATCAGTAGATAATTATAAATGGGTTAGACAAAATTATAATGATTTGTTTATGGGTATTGGTTAAATTGATGATTATATATATATGATATTAAACTTACGGAAGGAGCAGCTGGGACTATAGAACCATGCAGGAAAGTTCCACTAAGTCTTATGAATTCATTGAAACAAGAATTACTGCGCATGGAACAAGATGGCATTATTCAGAAGGTTAACCATCCTACAGAATTTGTAAATTCTCTTGTTATAGTGAGAAAACCAGATGGAAGATTAAGAGTTTGTTTAGATCCCCAGCGTTTAAATGAAAACATATTACGAGAACATTTTCATATTAAAACTTTTGAAGAAATTGCTTCCAAAATGTCAGGTGCTAAAGTTTTTAGCATATTAGATGCAAATAGAGCATTCTGGCAAATAAAATTATCAGTTTCAAGTTCAGACCTTACTACTTTTAATACACCATTTGGAAGATATTGTTTCTTAAAAATGCCATATGGTATAAATTCTGCCCCTGAAGTCTTCCATGAATGTTTTACGGAAATTTTTGGTGAAATAGAAGTAGTTGAAATTTACATTGATGATATACTGATTTGGGGTGAAAATAAAGAAACCCATGATAAAAGATTAAAAGAAATTTTAGACAAAGCTCGACAGAAGAATGTTAAGTTTAATTTTAAGAAATGTAAATTTGGAATTGACGAAGTAAAATACATGGGCCGTATATTTTCAAAGGAAGGGCTTAAACCTGATGAAGATAAGGTGCAAGCAATTTTAAAAATGAAGACACCGATGAATGTTAAAGAATTAGAAAGTTTTTTAGGAATGATTACATATGTATCTCGATTCATTCCAAATGTTTCAGAAAAGACATCTGTGTTAAGAGATCTTCTTAGGAAAAATGTAATGTGGCAGTGGAGCCATGAACATGAAAAATCTTTTAATGATCTTAAGAAAATATTAGCTAATAAACCTGTACTGCAATATTTTGATAGCAAGAGTCCTATAACATTGTCTGTAGATGCTTCACAATCTGGATTAGGAGCTGTTCTTCCACAAAACAATTTACCAGTTGCATATGGATTTAATCTTTAACAGAAACTCAGAAAAATTACGCACAGATAGAAAAAGAAACACTTGCGATAGTATTTGGATGTGAAAAATTTAATCATTATGTTTTTGGAAATAATTTTATTGTTGAAAGTGACCACAAACCATTAGAAGCTATTTTTAAAAAACCTTTGAATAAGTGTCCATTACGTCTCCAAAGGATGAGAATTCGCCTTCAGCCATATAATTTTACAATTACATATAAACCAGGAAAAGAACTTGCAATTGCAGATGCATTATCTAGATCATTCTTACAAGTAAAAGATGATCCATTTGAAGAGGAAATTGAAGCTCATGTATGCATGATAAATGCAGAAGTAATTATGTCACCAGAAAAAGAAAAAATGTTTCTAGATGCAACAAGGGATGATGAAGAACTGCAAACTCTTTTAAAACTAATTAAGACTGAGTGGCCTAGTAATAAAGAAAAAGTACCAGCAGAAGCAAAGCCATATTTCCATTTTAAAGAAGATGAATGGCTTAGTTTTTAAAAATTCATCTGTTATAGTTCCCAAAAGTTTACGCAAGTTAATGCTAGAATGTATACATTATAATCACATGGGTACGGACAAATGTAAAAATCGAGCGAGGGAAGTTCTCTTTTGGCCGGGAATGAACAAGGAAATTGAAGATTTAATTTTAAATTGCTCTACGTGTCTGAAGTATCAAAAACATAATGCAAAAGAACCACTAATGCCAAAAGAAGTACCATATAGATCGTGGGAAACATTAGGTACAGACTTGTTTTATTTAAATGGTAAAAATTATTTAATAGTTATTGATTATTTTAGTAAATTTGTTGAAATTGGGCAGCTGCAAGAAATAACAAGTACCTATACTATTAAATTATTGAAATCTATGTTTGCAAGATATGGTATCCCAAAACTTTTATATTCTGACAATGGTCCACAATATGCGAGTAAAGAGTTTAAGAAATTTGCCAAAGAGTGGAACTTTGAACACAAAAAATCTAGCCCAGAATTTGCACAGTCTAATGGTATGGTTGAACGTTGTATTCAGACAGTAAAGAAAATGTTGTTAAAAACAGAAGCTGATTGTAAAGATCAATATCTAGCTGTACTTGAATACAGGAACACGCCCATCTCAAACAATTTACTATCGCCTGCAGAAATATTATTTGGTAGGAAAATAAATGGGCTGCTGCCAATCAAGGAATCATTCCACCAAATCAGCAAAAATATCGATATCAGAAATAAGCTCCTGGACAGACAAGAAATACAGAAATATTATTTTGCCATGGGATCAAAAGATCTAAAGCCATTAAATGAAGGAGATAATGTTTATCTTTTAAAATCTGGATCATGACCTTGGGAAAGTGGAAAAATTATATCAAATGCTAATAGACCACGTTCATACAAAATTTTGAAATCTGATGGAAATATAATTGAAAGAAATCGAAGAGCATTATTGAAAGGTCCTACAAACATAAAATTTCAAATAAGAAAACCTTATTTATCACAGAGCGAAGAAAAGCTGAGTGTAAATAAAGAAGTGCCTGGACAGGAAGTTAGGAAAGAGGTAAAACAAGATCTAAAGGTGAGTGCTACTCCTGATGCTAATATCTGTCCAGATAGAGTATCAATTAATTCTGATCAAGTACAAAATTCAATGTTTACAAGAACTGGTAGACGTGTGAAAAAACCTACATATCTTAGAGACTTTGTAACTTCCTAAATGTAATTTGTTTCTTTTTATTTTGTTTAAATATTTACATTTGTTCTGTTTGTTTGTAAAAAGGGAGATGTCATATATCGATAACATCTTACTTGTCATATGTCGATATATCCTATTTTGTTGTAACCGTAACTGTAGTGGAGAGTGTTGAAGAAATGTTGATGTAATGTAGCCGGCGTATTCTCTGTCTTAGAATTTACTATAATTAATGCTGGTTTAACAGAATAATAAACAAGATATAAAACACGGTAGCAGCAGTCAAAGGTAACTAAATTTTATCGCTGAATTGTAAATAACGCGCCAGATAGAACGTTTTGTTCTTAGTTTCGATTCGCCATGGAAGGATTAAAACCCCCGAATGGTCTTTCTTTCGACGATAATTTGGCTGCGAACTGGGAAAAATGGAAACAGTCATTTGAAATTTATATGACTGCATCCGGTGCTTCTTCAAAATCGGAAGAAATGAAGATAGCGATATTATTGGTGAAGATGCAATCGATAAGTTTAATACGTTTGATCTCAACGAAGAAGATAGTAAAAAGTATAACAAAGTTCTTGAAGCATTTGAAAAATATTGTTTACCACAGAGTAATGAAAGTGTCGATCGCCATATTTTCTTTTCGCGAGTGCAGCAACCTGGTGAAATGTTCGATGATTTTTTAACTCAACTGAAAAAGCTAAGTGTTACTTGTGGATTTGGTGAATTGAAAGATAGTTTAATAAAAGATAGAGTCATTAGCGGTATTACTGATAAAGCTTTCAAAGATAGATTATTACGTGAAGGCCAGCTGACTCTGGATAAATGTGTCAAGATGTGTAAAGCATCAGAACTTGCAGAAATTCAACTGAAAACACTAAATGACGAAAATAAAGTAGATCTGGTAAAGTTTAAAAAGAATCGAAAATCGTACGAAAAGGAATTTTCATCCAAAAAGAAACTAAGTGAGAATAAAACAAATTCAAAACAAAATGAAAATCCAGGTAAGTCAAATAAAATTTGTAGAAAATGTGGTACATTCCATAAACCTTATAACTGCCCTGCTTTCAATAAAATTTGCCTTTATTGTAAGAAACGAAATCACTTTGCCAAAATGTGTTTTAGAAAAAAGGTTAACTATATATATAATGAGCCAGTTCCTGTCAGTTACATGAAACCAGATTCTGATGAAGAATATATCTTAGGGGAAATTAAAGGGAATTCAAATTCTAATGATTGGATTGAAAAACTTAAAATAAATATTTCAAAATATCTATATGTTAAGTTGGATACAGGAGCACAATGTAATGTTTTGCCATATAAAAAAAATTTAAACAACTAAAATTAAGAGAAGACTGCATAAAGAACACACAGGCTATCTTAAGTAATTACAATGGTACTAGAATTGATGTTGTTGGTAAATGTATTTTAAAATGCGAAACACAAAAGGGATTTAAAAGTGATATAGAATTCCAAATTGTAAAATGCGAAGATAATGTTCCAGCTGTTTTAGGCTTGAAAACAATACAAGAATTGGGCCTAATTAGAAGAATTGATGCTGTAGAATCAGTAGATAATTATAAATGGGTTAGACAAAATTATAATGATTTGTTTATGGGTGTTGGTCAAATTGCTGATTATATATATATGATATTAAACTTACGGAAGGAGCAGCTGGGACTATAGAACCATGTAGGAAAGTTCCACTAAGTCTTATGAATTCATTAAAACAAGAATTACTGCGCATGGAACAAGATGGCATTATTCAGAAGGTTAACCATCCTACAGAATTTGTAAATTCTCTTGTTATAGTGAGAAAACCATATGGAAGATTAAGAGTTTGTTTAGATCCCCAGCGTTTAAATGAAAACATATTACGAGAACATTTTCATATTAAAACTTTTGAAGAAATTGTTTCCCTAAAATGTCAGGTGCTAAAGTTTTTAGCATATTAGATGCAAATAGAGCATTCTGGCAAATAAAATTATCAGTTTCAAGTTAAAAGACCTTACTACTTTTAATACACCATTTGGAAGATATTGTTTCTTAAAAATGCCATATGGTATAAATTCTGCCCCTGAAGTCTTCCATGAATGTTTTACGGAAATTTTTGGTGAAATAGAAGTAGTTGAAATTTACATTGATGATATACTGATTTGGGGTGAAAAAAAAAAAAAAACCCATGATAAAAGATTAAAAGGAATTTTAGACAAAGCTCGACAGAAGAATGTTAAGTTTAATTTTAAGAAATGTAAATTTGGAATTGACGAAGTAAAATACATGGGCCGTATATTTTCAAAGGAAGGGCTTAAACCTGATGAAGATAAGGTGCAAGCAATTTTAAAAATGAAGACACCGATGAATGTTAAAGAATTAGAAAGTTTTTTAGGAATGATTACATATGTATCTCGATTCATTCCAAATGTTTCAGAAAAGACATCTGTGTTAAGAGATCTTCTTAGGAAAAATGTAATGTGGCAGTGGAGCCATGAACATGAAAAATCTTTTAATGATCTTAAGAAAATATTAGCTAATAAACCTGTACTGCAATATTTTGATAGCAAGAGTCCTATAACATTGTCTGTAGATGCTTCACAATCTGGATTAGGAGCTGTTCTTCCACAAAACAATTTACCAGTTGCATATGGTTTTAAAATCTTTAACAGAAACTCAGAAAAATTACGCACAGATAGAAAAAGAAACACTTGCGATAGTATTTGGATGTGAAAAATTTAATCATTATGTTTTTGGAAATAATTTTATTGTTGAAAGTGACCACAAACCATTAGAAGCTATTTTTAAAAAACCTTTGAATAAGTGTCCATTACGTCTCCAAAGGATGAGAATTCGCCTTCAGCCATATAATTTTACAATTACATATAAACCAGGAAAAGAACTTGAAATTGCAGATGCATTATCTAGATCATTCTTACAAGTAAAAGATGATCCATTTGAAGAGGAAATTGAAGCTCATGTATGCATGATAAATGCAGAAGTAATTATGTCACCAGAAAAAGAAAAAATGTTTCTAGATGCAACAAAGGGGTGATGAAGAACTGCAAACTCTTTTAAAACTAATTAAGACTGAGTGGCCTAGTAATAAAGAAAAAGTACCAGCAGAAGCAAAGCCATATTTCCATTTTAAAGAAGATGAATGGCTTAGTTTTTTTAAAAAATTTATCTGTTATAGTTCCCAAAAGTTTACGCAAGTTAATGCTAGAATGTATACATTATAATCACATGGGTACGGACAAATGTAAAAATCGAGCGAGGGAAGTTCTCTTTTGGCCGGGAATGAACAAGGAAATTGAAGATTTAATTTTAAATTGCTCTACGTGTCTGAAGTATCAAAAACATAATGCAAAAGAACCACTAATGCCAAAAGAAGTACCATATAGATCGTGGGAAACATTAGGTACAGACTTGTTTTATTTAAATGGTAAAAATTATTTAATAGTTATTGATTATTTTAGTAAATTTGTTGAAATTGGGCAGCTGCAAGAAATAACAAGTACCTATACTATTAAATTATTGAAATCTATGTTTGCAAGATATGGTATCCCAAAACTTTTATATTCTGACAATGGTCCACAATATGCGAGTAAAGAGCTTTTAAAAAATTTGCCAAAGAGTGGAACTTTGAACACAAAAAATCTAGCCCAGAATTTGCACAGTCTAATGGTATGGTTGAACGTTATATTCAGACAGTAAAGAAAATGTTGTTAAAAACAGAAGCTGATTGTAAAGATCAATATCTAGCTGTACTTGAATACAGGAACACGCCCATCTCAAACAATTTACTATCGCCTGCAGAAATATTATTTGGTAGGAAAATAAATGGGCTGCTGCCAATCAAGGAATCATTCCACCAAATCAGCAAAAATATCGATATCAGAAATAAGCTCCTGGACAGACAAGAAATACAGAAATATTATTTTGCCATGGGATCAAAAGATCTAAAGCCATTAAATGAAGGAGATAATGTTTATCTTTTAAAATCTGGATCATGACCTTGGGAAAGTGGAAAAATTATATCAAATGCTAATAGACCACGTTCATACAAAATTTTGAAATCTGATGGAAATATAATTGAAAGAAATCGAAGAGCATTATTGAAAGGTCCTACAAACATAAAATTTCAAATAAGAAAACCTTATTTATCACAGAGCGAAGAAAAGCTGAGTGTAAATAAAGAAGTGCCTGGACAGGAAGTTAGGAAAGAGGTAAAACAAGATCTAAAGGTGAGTGCTACTCCTGATGCTAATATCTGTCCAGATAGAGTATCAATTAATTCTGATCAAGTACAAAATTCAATGTTTACAAGAACTGGTAGACGTGTGAAAAAACCTACATATCTTAGAGACTTTGTAACTTCCTAAATGTAATTTGTTTCTTTTTATTTTGTTTAAATATTTACATTTGTTCTGTTTGTTTGTAAAAAGGGAGATGTCATATATCGATAACATCTTACTTGTCATATGTCGATATATCCTATTTTGTTGTAACCGTAACTGTAGTGGAGAGTGTTGAAGAAATGTTGATGTAATGTAGCCGGCGTATTCTCTGTCTTAGAATTTACTATAATTAATGCTGGTTTAACAGAATAATAAACAAGATATAAAACACGGTAGCAGCAGTCAAAGGTAACTAAATTTTATCGCTGAATTGTAAATAACGCGCCAGATAGAACGTTTTGTTCTTAGTTTCGATTCGCCATGGAAGGATTAAAACCCCCGAATGGTCTTTCTTTCGACGATAATTTGGCTGCGAACTGGGAAAAATGGAAACAGTCATTTGAAATTTATATGACTGCATCCGGTGCTTCTTCAAAATCGGAAGAAATGAAGATAGCGATATTATTGGTGAAGATGCAATCGATAAGTTTAATACGTTTGATCTCAACGAAGAAGATAGTAAAAAGTATAACAAAGTTCTTGAAGCATTTGAAAAATATTGTTTACCACAGAGTAATGAAAGTGTCGATCGCCATATTTTCTTTTCGCGAGTGCAGCAACCTGGTGAAATGTTCGATGATTTTTTAACTCAACTGAAAAAGCTAAGTGTTACTTGTGGATTTGGTGAATTGAAAGATAGTTTAATAAAAGATAGAGTCATTAGCGGTATTACTGATAAAGCTTTCAAAGATAGATTATTACGTGAAGGCCAGCTGACTCTGGATAAATGTGTCAAGATGTGTAAAGCATCAGAACTTGCAGAAATTCAACTGAAAACACTAAATGACGAAAATAAAGTAGATCTGGTAAAGTTTAAAAAGAATCGAAAATCGTACGAAAAGGAATTTTCATCCAAAAAGAAACTAAGTGAGAATAAAACAAATTCAAAACAAAATGAAAATCCAGGTAAGTCAAATAAAATTTGTAGAAAATGTGGTACATTCCATAAACCTTATAACTGCCCTGCTTTCAATAAAATTTGCCTTTATTGTAAGAAACGAAATCACTTTGCCAAAATGTGTTTTAGAAAAAAGGTTAACTATATATATAATGAGCCAGTTCCTGTCAGTTACATGAAACCAGATTCTGATGAAGAATATATCTTAGGGGAAATTAAAGGGAATTCAAATTCTAATGATTGGATTGAAAAACTTAAAATAAATATTTCAAAATATCTATATGTTAAGTTGGATACAGGAGCACAATGTAATGTTTTGCCATATAAAAAAAATTTAAACAACTAAAATTAAGAGAAGACTGCATAAAGAACACACAGGCTATCTTAAGTAATTACAATGGTACTAGAATTGATGTTGTTGGTAAATGTATTTTAAAATGCGAAACACAAAAGGGATTTAAAAGTGATATAGAATTCCAAATTGTAAAATGCGAAGATAATGTTCCAGCTGTTTTAGGCTTGAAAACAATACAAGAATTGGGCCTAATTAGAAGAATTGATGCTGTAGAATCAGTAGATAATTATAAATGGGTTAGACAAAATTATAATGATTTGTTTATGGGTGTTGGTCAAATTGCTGATTATATATATATGATATTAAACTTACGGAAGGAGCAGCTGGGACTATAGAACCATGTAGGAAAGTTCCACTAAGTCTTATGAATTCATTAAAACAAGAATTACTGCGCATGGAACAAGATGGCATTATTCAGAAGGTTAACCATCCTACAGAATTTGTAAATTCTCTTGTTATAGTGAGAAAACCATATGGAAGATTAAGAGTTTGTTTAGATCCCCAGCGTTTAAATGAAAACATATTACGAGAACATTTTCATATTAAAACTTTTGAAGAAATTGCTTCTAAAATGTCAGGTGCTAAAGATTTTAGCATATTAGATGCAAATAGAGCATTCTGGCAAATAAAATTATCAGTTTCAAGTTCATATCAGACCTTACTACTTTTAATACACCATTTGGAAGATATTGTTTCTTAAAAATGCCATATGGTATAAATTCTGCCCCTGAAGTCTTCCATAAATGTTTTACGGAAATTTTTGGTGAAATAGAAGTAGTTGAAATTTACATTGATGATATACTGATTTGGGGTGAAAATAAAAAAAAACCCATGATAAAAGATTAAAAGGAATTTTAGACAAAGCTCGGCAGAAGAATGTTAAGTTTAATTTTAAGAAATGCAAATTTGGAATTGACGAAGTAAAATACATGGGCCATATATTTTCAAAGGAAGGGCTTAAACCTCATGAAGATAAGGTGCAAGCAATTTTAAAAATGAAGACACCGATGAATGTTAAAGAATTAGAAAGTTTTTTAGGAATGATTACATATGTATCTCGATTCATTCCAAATGTTTCAGAAAAGACATCTGTGTTAAGAGATCTTCTTAGGAAAAATGTAATGTGGCAGTGGAGCCATGAACATGAAAAATCTTTTAATGATCTTAAGAAAATATTAGCTAATAAACCTGTACTGCAATATTTTGATAGCAAGAGTCCTATAACATTGTCTGTAGATGCTTCACAATCTGGATTAGAAGCTGTTCTTCCACAAAACAATTTACCAGTTGCATATGGATCTAAATCTTTAACAGAAACTCAGAAAAATTACGCACAGATAGAAAAAGAAACACTTGCGATAGTATTTGGATGTGAAAAATTTAATCATTATGTTTTTGGAAATAATTTTATTGTTGAAAGTGACCACAAACCATTAGAAGCTATTTTTAAAAAACCTTTGAATAAGTGTCCATTACGTCTCCAAAGGATGAGAATTCGCCTTCAGCCATATAATTTTACAATTACATATAAACCAGGAAAAGAACTTGAAATTGCAGATGCATTATCTAGATCATTCTTACAAGTAAAAGATGATCCATTTGAAGAGGAAATTGAAGCTCATGTATGCATGATAAATGCAGAAGTAATTATGTCACCAGAAAAAGAAAAAATGTTTCTAGATGCAACAAAGGATGATGAAGAACTGCAAACTCTTTTAAAACTAATTAAGACTGAGTGGCCTAGTAATAAAGAAAAAGTACCAGCAGAAGCAAAGCCATATTTCCATTTTAAAGAAGATGAATGGCTTATTTTTTAAAAATTCATCTGTTATAGTTCCCAAAAGTTTACGCAAGTTAATGCTAGAATGTATACATTATAATCACATGGGTACGGACAAATGTAAAAATCGAGCGAGGGAAGTTCTCTTTTGGCCGGGAATGAACAAGGAAATTGAAGATTTAATTTTAAATTGCTCTACGTGTCTGAAGTATCAAAAACATAATGCAAAAGAACCACTAATGCCAAAAGAAGTACCATATAGATCGTGGGAAACATTAGGTACAGACTTGTTTTATTTAAATGGTAAAAATTATTTAATCGTTATTGATTATTTTAGTAAATTTGTTGAAATTGGGCAGCTGCAAGAAATAACAAGTACCTATACTATTAAATTATTGAAATCTATGTTTGCAAGATATGGTATCCCAAAACTTTTATATTCTGACAATGGTCCACAATATGCGAGTAAAGAGCTTAAGAAATTTGCCAAAGAGTGGAACTTTGAACACAAAACATCTAGCCCAGAATTTGCACAGTCTAATGGTATGGTTGAACGTTATATTCAGACAGTAAAGAAAATGTTGTTAAAAACAGAAGCTGATTGTAAAGATCAATATCTAGCTGTACTTGAATACAGGAACACGCCCATCTCAAACAATTTACTATCGCCTGCAGAAATATTATTTGGTAGGAAAATAAATGGGCTGCTGCCAATCAAGGAATCATTCCACCAAATCAGCAAAAATATCGATATCAGAAATAAGCTCCTGGACAGACAAGAAATACAGAAATATTATTTTGCCATGGGATCAAAAGATCTAAAGCCATTAAATGAAGGAGATAATGTTTATCTTTTAAAATCTGGATCATGACCTTGGGAAAGTGGAAAAATTATATCAAATGCTAATAGACCACGTTCATACAAAATTTTGAAATCTGATGGAAATATAATTGAAAGAAATCGAAGAGCATTATTGAAAGGTCCTACAAACATAAAATTTCAAATAAGAAAACCTTATTTATCACAGAGCGAAGAAAAGCTGAGTGTAAATAAAGAAGTGCCTGGACAGGAAGTTAGGAAAGAGGTAAAACAAGATCTAAAGGTGAGTGCTACTCCTGATGCTAATATCTGTCCAGATAGAGTATCAATTAATTCTGATCAAGTACAAAATTCAATGTTTACAAGAACTGGTAGACGTGTGAAAAAACCTACATATCTTAGAGACTTTGTAACTTCCTAAATGTAATTTGTTTCTTTTTATTTTGTTTAAATATTTACATTTGTTCTGTTTGTTTGTAAAAAGGGAGATGTCATATATCGATAACATCTTACTTGTCATATGTCGATATATCCTATTTTGTTGTAACCGTAACTGTAGTGGAGAGTGTTGAAGAAATGTTGATGTAATGTAGCCGGCGTATTCTCTGTCTTAGAATTTACTATAATTAATGCTGGTTTAACAGAATAATAAACAAGATATAAAACACGGTAGCAGCAGTCAAAGGTAACTAAATTTTATCGCTGAATTGTAAATAACGCGCCAGATAGAACGTTTTGTTCTTAGTTTCGATTCGCCATGGAAGGATTAAAACCCCCGAATGGTCTTTCTTTCGACGATAATTTGGCTGCGAACTGGGAAAAATGGAAACAGTCATTTGAAATTTATATGACTGCATCCGGTGCTTCTTCAAAATCGGAAGAAATGAAGATAGCGATATTATTGGTGAAGATGCAATCGATAAGTTTAATACGTTTGATCTCAACGAAGAAGATAGTAAAAAGTATAACAAAGTTCTTGAAGCATTTGAAAAATATTGTTTACCACAGAGTAATGAAAGTGTCGATCGCCATATTTTCTTTTCGCGAGTGCAGCAACCTGGTGAAATGTTCGATGATTTTTTAACTCAACTGAAAAAGCTAAGTGTTACTTGTGGATTTGGTGAATTGAAAGATAGTTTAATAAAAGATAGAGTCATTAGCGGTATTACTGATAAAGCTTTCAAAGATAGATTATTACGTGAAGGCCAGCTGACTCTGGATAAATGTGTCAAGATGTGTAAAGCATCAGAACTTGCAGAAATTCAACTGAAAACACTAAATGACGAAAATAAAGTAGATCTGGTAAAGTTTAAAAAGAATCGAAAATCGTACGAAAAGGAATTTTCATCCAAAAAGAAACTAAGTGAGAATAAAACAAATTCAAAACAAAATGAAAATCCAGGTAAGTCAAATAAAATTTGTAGAAAATGTGGTACATTCCATAAACCTTATAACTGCCCTGCTTTCAATAAAATTTGCCTTTATTGTAAGAAACGAAATCACTTTGCCAAAATGTGTTTTAGAAAAAAGGTTAACTATATATATAATGAGCCAGTTCCTGTCAGTTACATGAAACCAGATTCTGATGAAGAATATATCTTAGGGGAAATTAAAGGGAATTCAAATTCTAATGATTGGATTGAAAAACTTAAAATAAATATTTCAAAATATCTATATGTTAAGTTGGATACAGGAGCACAATGTAATGTTTTGCCATATAAAAAAAATTTAAACAACTAAAATTAAGAGAAGACTGCATAAAGAACACACAGGCTATCTTAAGTAATTACAATGGTACTAGAATTGATGTTGTTGGTAAATGTATTTTAAAATGCGAAACACAAAAGGGATTTAAAAGTGATATAGAATTCCAAATTGTAAAATGCGAAGATAATGTTCCAGCTGTTTTAGGCTTGAAAACAATACAAGAATTGGGCCTAATTAGAAGAATTGATGCTGTAGAATCAGTAGATAATTATAAATGGGTTAGACAAAATTATAATGATTTGTTTATGGGTGTTGGTCAAATTGCTGATTATATATATATGATATTAAACTTACGGAAGGAGCAGCTGGGACTATAGAACCATGTAGGAAAGTTCCACTAAGTCTTATGAATTCATTAAAACAAGAATTACTGCGCATGGAACAAGATGGCATTATTCAGAAGGTTAACCATCCTACAGAATTTGTAAATTCTCTTGTTATAGTGAGAAAACCATATGGAAGATTAAGAGTTTGTTTAGATCCCCAGCGTTTAAATGAAAACATATTACGAGAACATTTTCATATTAAAACTTTTGAAGAAATTGCTTCTAAAATGTCAGGTGCTAAAGATTTTAGCATATTAGATGCAAATAGAGCATTCTGGCAAATAAAATTATCAGTTTCAAGTTCATATCAGACCTTACTACTTTTAATACACCATTTGGAAGATATTGTTTCTTAAAAATGCCATATGGTATAAATTCTGCCCCTGAAGTCTTCCATAAATGTTTTACGGAAATTTTTGGTGAAATAGAAGTAGTTGAAATTTACATTGATGATATACTGATTTGGGGTGAAAATAAAAAAAAACCCATGATAAAAGATTAAAAGGAATTTTAGACAAAGCTCGGCAGAAGAATGTTAAGTTTAATTTTAAGAAATGCAAATTTGGAATTGACGAAGTAAAATACATGGGCCATATATTTTCAAAGGAAGGGCTTAAACCTCATGAAGATAAGGTGCAAGCAATTTTAAAAATGAAGACACCGATGAATGTTAAAGAATTAGAAAGTTTTTTAGGAATGATTACATATGTATCTCGATTCATTCCAAATGTTTCAGAAAAGACATCTGTGTTAAGAGATCTTCTTAGGAAAAATGTAATGTGGCAGTGGAGCCATGAACATGAAAAATCTTTTAATGATCTTAAGAAAATATTAGCTAATAAACCTGTACTGCAATATTTTGATAGCAAGAGTCCTATAACATTGTCTGTAGATGCTTCACAATCTGGATTAGAAGCTGTTCTTCCACAAAACAATTTACCAGTTGCATATGGATCTAAATCTTTAACAGAAACTCAGAAAAATTACGCACAGATAGAAAAAGAAACACTTGCGATAGTATTTGGATGTGAAAAATTTAATCATTATGTTTTTGGAAATAATTTTATTGTTGAAAGTGACCACAAACCATTAGAAGCTATTTTTAAAAAACCTTTGAATAAGTGTCCATTACGTCTCCAACGGATGAGAATTCGCCTTCAGCCATATAATTTTACAATTACATATAAACCAGGAAAAGAACTTGAAATTGCAGATGCATTATCTAGATCATTCTTACAAGTAAAAGATGATCCATTTGAAGAGGAAATTGAAGCTCATGTATGCATGATAAATGCAGAAGTAATTATGTCACCAGAAAAAGAAAAAATGTTTCTAGATGCAACAAAGGATGATGAAGAACTGCAAACTCTTTTAAAACTAATTAAGACTGAGTGGCCTAGTAATAAAGAAAAAGTACCAGCAGAAGCAAAGCCATATTTCCATTTTAAAGAAGATGAATGGCTTATTTTTTAAAAATTCATCTGTTATAGTTCCCAAAAGTTTACGCAAGTTAATGCTAGAATGTATACATTATAATCACATGGGTACGGACAAATGTAAAAATCGAGCGAGGGAAGTTCTCTTTTGGCCGGGAATGAACAAGGAAATTGAAGATTTAATTTTAAATTGCTCTACGTGTCTGAAGTATCAAAAACATAATGCAAAAGAACCACTAATGCCAAAAGAAGTACCATATAGATCGTGGGAAACATTAGGTACAGACTTGTTTTATTTAAATGGTAAAAATTATTTAATAGTTATTGATTATTTTAGTAAATTTGTTGAAATTGGGCAGCTGCAAGAAATAACAAGTACCTATACTATTAAATTATTGAAATCTATGTTTGCAAGATATGGTATCCCAAAACTTTTATATTCTGACAATGGTCCACAATATGCGAGTAAAGAGTTTAAGAAATTTGCCAAAGAGTGGAACTTTGAACACAAAAAATCTAGCCCAGAATTTGCACAGTCTAATGGTATGGTTGAACGTTGTATTCAGACAGTAAAGAAAATGTTGTTAAAAACAGAAGCTGATTGTAAAGATCAATATCTAGCTGTACTTGAATACAGGAACACGCCCATCTCAAACAATTTACTATCGCCTGCAGAAATATTATTTGGTAGGAAAATAAATGGGCTGCTGCCAATCAAGGAATCATTCCACCAAATCAGCAAAAATATCGATATCAGAAATAAGCTCCTGGACAGACAAGAAATACAGAAATATTATTTTGCCATGGGATCAAAAGATCTAAAGCCATTAAATGAAGGAGATAATGTTTATCTTTTAAAATCTGGATCATGACCTTGGGAAAGTGGAAAAATTATATCAAATGCTAATAGACCACGTTCATACAAAATTTTGAAATCTGATGGAAATATAATTGAAAGAAATCGAAGAGCATTATTGAAAGGTCCTACAAACATAAAATTTAAAATAAGAAAACCTTATTTATCACAGAGCGAAGAAAAGCTGAGTGTAAATAAAGAAGTGCCTGGACAGGAAGTTAGGAAAGAGGTAAAACAAGATCTAAAGGTGAGTGCTACTCCTAATGCTAATATGTGTCCAGATAGAGTATCAATTAATTCTGATCAAGTACAAAATTCAATGTTTACAAGAACTGGTAGACGTGTGAAAAAACCTACATATCTTACAGACTTTGTAACTTCCTAAATGTAATTTGTTTCTTTTTATTTTGTTTAAATATTTACATTTGTTCTGTTTGTTTGTAAAAAGGGAGATGTCATATATCGATAACATCTTACTTGTCATATGTCGATATATCCTATTTTGTTGTAACCGTAACTGTAGTGGAGAGTGTTGAAGAAATGTTGATGTAATGTAGCCGGCGTATTCTCTGTCTTAGAATTTACTATAATTAATACTGGTTTAACAGTATAATAAACAAGATATAAAACACCCCCCAGTATGAGGGGGTGCGACCATGGCGCTGTCCTCCTTCGCACTTCACACAAACTCTGTGACAAACTGACAACCAGCACCGGCCATGAAGGGCTGGGCTGGCAGAGCTTTGCCGACCTGCTTTACCGACCCGGGGCCATAGTCATGCTACAGAGCAAGCCTTACGTCACCCGGATCGGATAGTGCTATTTTAGTCACCTCTTACGACACGCATAACTACGTCGGCGCTATTCTACGCCAGCCACCGCACGGCGGCCCACATCACTAGGTATGACAACTATGACACAATTAAACAGTACTAGTACAAGAGACCAAATGGCTTACTTACAATGTCTGCTGCACATAAGTGTACGTTTCTAGCGTGCCCTTGATGGCAATTTTTTAGACAACCATGAAATAGAATATCATTGGAGACTGCATCGAGAGAAAAAATGGCGTCAGTGTTTACGTTCATAAATGGAGTCGCAAAAGTAAATCGATTCACTTCACTTTTTTTTCTTGTTTGATTGTTTGTTTAGGACCGCATTTCCGGTCACACACATTTTCGAGTTTATTTGCTCTTCTAAAAACTCTCGGTCAATACGTTGGAATATTAAAATACAAAGTGGGTAATTATAAGAATACACCCAGGGCACAGGACGGGAATCGAACCCATCGCTTTGTCACTGCGCGCAGGTGGGCAGAGGAAACTTTTATTTATTTTTTTTTTGAACAATTTTATTTGGGGTCGTAGTGGCTGAGCGGTCCAAGTGACCAATTCCGGTGCCTTGGTATATTATTTTAATTTCCTTCTTTAGATTGTAATGTTCTATCGTGTATTATCTTGAACTGTCATATCAGACGGGAGTTTGGCCCGTCCAATGAGATAGCAAATAAACTGTGACCTGAAATGGTCTGCATAAACTATAAATAAATCTATCTATATTCAGACCATTTCAGGCCATATACATTTCGGAGTTTACTAGCGATTTCAAGGACAAGAAAGGGCCGAGGTAGCCTAGTGGTTAGGATGTCCAACCGGAACATTGGGTGTTTGATAGCCGACCTGCTGAAGACCCACCATGTACACTTGGGGATACGTGCATGTAAAATCCGTGGACCCCGAGGTTCCGGAGGGTGGAGAATGTCCCTTCCCTTCGCTCTCAGGCCAAAAAAGGGAGGTGGTGTGTTTGTGGCGGCGGGATCTAATTACATCACGAGCCAAGTCGTACTTCCACCGGTGTGGTGCTCATTTATAAACGGAAAGCGCTCCTCACTGCCTTCCTTCCTGGTCGCTCTGTGGAGGGGAGCTTGGATATCCAAGAAACCAACAACAGCGGGACAAGCCTTAAACTTTCATCCAATATCACAGATAATACAGGACAAAACTGTTTTTTCTGTTCTTGTTCTAATGCCATTTGCGTATCCAAACTCCCCATTGCAGAGCGACCGGGAATGAAGGAAGTAAGCGCCTTCGTCTGAAATGAGCACCACAACGATGGAAGTACGACTTGGCTCATAACGTATTTGGATGACGCCACCACACATACGTCACCTTCCTTCGACGGGACTTCAGGGTCTCCGGATTTTACATGGGCATCCTAAACGGCCTGACGACCCTGGACAATACAATGGAATATTGCAGTACAGGGCGGGGCTGCACACTGTGCGCGGGGGAGGGGGGAATCGTGCCCATCGCCTCTTCACTGCTTACAAGCCAGTCGCCTCTCAGGGGTCGGCAACCTGCGGCTCGCGAGCTTAGTTCTATACGCAAATAATTATTTATTTTATCAAAAAAAAAAAAAAAACATTTAAAAATTGTTTTGAATCGAATAACGAGGATTATTTCTATCTCTCAGCCACTTGTTCTTGTTTTCCCCGCATCCTTCCCCCGTGAAAATCAAGATTGTTAAAAGCATCTTGTCAAAAGGACTCTACCATC
Source organism: Octonoba sinensis (assembly GCA_038502835.1). Taxonomy (NCBI): domain Eukaryota; kingdom Metazoa; phylum Arthropoda; class Arachnida; order Araneae; family Uloboridae; genus Octonoba; species Octonoba sinensis. The sequence goes on from CM076600.1 coordinate 232,630, forward strand.
GTCAGGTTAAAGAGTTCTTAAGCGAAATGGAGACTCAGTGTTCTGACCTCCTTCTCCACAATACAGTGTGAGTCCTAAAGGTGAGGTGCTGAAACGTTTTGCTTTGTGCTTGAATGAAATAAATACATTCCTGAATGAAAAATGCAGTAATCAGCCTGAATCAGAGAACGACAAATGGTTGCAAAAATTTCACTTTATGGTGGATGTCACAGCGAAATTAAATGAGCTGAATCTAAAACTGCAAGGAAAGGGAAACACAGCCTATGTTTCGGCAGAAGGAAGAATCGGTTTGTTTCGAAGCAAAATTAATTCTTTTTGCAGAAGACATTCAGAGCAGTAAAGTACTCCATTTTCAATTTCTAAAGTTGACCCGAATTACTTCAGAAAAATTTTGTGCCTCTTTTAAAAACTTTGAAATTTTTTTAATTGTCATTTTTGACTCTTCCGACTCAAAAGGTTGCCGACCCCTGGCCGAGACTGCTCTGCCGCTGAGGGCTTTTCGCTTCCATAACAGGGAAATCATGGAAAAATTTTGGACCAAAACTGGTGTAAAAAAAAGGGGGGGAGGGAGTTTTAAAACATGCAGCCTGCCGGGTTGTATTATCTATTGTCATCGCTCATTTATATGTGTGGAAAATTAAAATGAATTTGGAGCTATGGAGGCGGTTGAAAATTAAATTGCAAGATTGTATTACATGTAAAAAATTTTCGTTTAGGTACCACGATTTTTGGTGTAAAGTTGAAAATGATTCAGTTTGGGCATATTTGAAAAATATAGACTTTTTTTGGACAGACACTTCAAAGAATTTAAAATACATAAAAAAAAAAAAAAGAATCACTTTCAACTTCACAGCAGTCGAACACCAAAAATGGTGACTAAAGGCAAAATTTTTAGCGTAAATACAGGTGAAGCTATAGTCTGTGTAAATAGAATAGGCGCATCAAGGTCGCGTCTCCTGCTTTGTCACAATGGCAACTGCGAGAAAGATAACAGAGCCAGACTTTTTTTTTTCTTTTGCACTGCAGTGAAGGCAATTGCATGACTACACCTCCGATTCAAAATATTAGAATCATTGAAAAGAAGTAACGAGAAATAATTTATTTTCCATTTATTTATTTTTGATACGAAGTAAATGCAATTGAATTTCTCACAAATTGAACCTCAGATGTTTAGATAAGATTTTAACATTTACAAAATATAAAAGACAATAAATTAGGTATACAATAGCTTTCTGAAATACATCAAAATATTAGAATAAGATTTAGATTGGTTCAAAATATCAGAATACTGTATCTGACTCAATCTATTTTTGACATCGTGAAATAAATCTGATTTGAATCCGTCTATTGGTTTTATAACTAAAACAACAAACTGACTTATCATGTTCGCCAAACCAAGTGGGGAAAAAGTTTCTAGCAGGGAAACCATGGCGACCAGAAGGGGAAAAGGTAGAGTTGTCTGACCTTGACACGCCGGTTGTAATTATACGGACTATAATAAAAGCGGAGTAATAAAGAGACACGTACATAGGAATCGTGCAAAAAATATTTATTGAATTTTAAACATGCGTTTTTTTTTTTGGTTTCGACATTGATTTTTTTCTCGCATACTTCTGTAGAGAAGGACAGCACTCACAATCCGATGTATCGCGTTAAAAAAATCTTTGGTGCAACACAGTCCTCGAAATGGCATTCATTCCACGCTTGAAACGGACAAATTGGCGAATTTCGCCAGATTCGCCGAAAGTTCATAACAGAGATTCAAACAAAACTTGTCTTATTTTCCCACTGAAAGCAGATGCAGAGGATATATTCGACTTAAATTGTAGTGTTCATAAAAAAACAATATCACCCACTTTTCACCGCTAAAGGGACTCATGAGCGATCATCGTTGTCACGTGATATCCGCTCCTTGTTTACTAAGATTTTCAATTGAGTTCGACGTGGAGTTCACTAGGCAAAATTAGAAAACTTAAAATTAATTAGACTATTTTCACAGCTTTTTGTGATTATAACCCGGTATTTACATTTAATTTAATCATTACAAAAGAAATTTATTCATTATTACAATGGTTATAGTGTTTTATTTAGTGTTAATATTATGTAATGTAGAACTTTATTTAGGCCTAGTTTTTAATTAGATGTGTCGAACTCGAAGTAAAGCGATGCTAACGGTATTCCTTTGTTTACATTGCTTTCATCGCTGCCACGTGACCCATGACGTTGCCTGAATTGCCTAAATTGTTTCATTTTCGTTCAGATCCCACACATTTTATGAAAACATTCATGTTTACTGTCTGACTACAGGCCTGAGCTCATTGCTACTTGGTGGAAATCTATCTATACAGTTCTACCACCAACCAAAGCAATCTGCCGTTTTTGTTCTCGTTCTAGTTCATACTTCATTTCTTCCGAATGGATGCCTTCTGCCAATTTATGAATTTAGCCGCTTTCAAAAAGCAGCGAAGCAAACAGTCTGATTCGCGTACTAAATAAACGCGGCAAAACGAACTTCCCTCAAACTCGAATGGATTCGTTCTTTTCTGCCATGCGCAGAAGCTTCCAAATATCGAACTGTATCTCGTATCATAAAAGAAAGAGTTTGTGTGTTGGTGAAAATATTTACTGACGGTAAAAGGTTATACTTTACTGATGGCGAAGCTATTTCCCGGGCTTTAAGGTGGTTGTAGCCGCCAAAAATAGATAGTTTTGATATCACCATTGAGTTTTACTCTTCTCCACCAGACCCCTACCTGTTAGCCGAGGCCTTAGGATTGCTTACGCACGGGGAGAGGTATTGGGGTCTACGGATTTTACATGCACATATCCCCAAGTATACATGATGGTCTTCAGTCCATTGAGTTTTACTAATATCTGGAACGACATCTCCGTTTTGAAGTGTCGTCTGCTGGTACCGGATAGCACTTCAGCCGTGAGGAGAGAAAAGAAACTCCGCAAACAGTAACGAGTCCTCCATTATTTAGCTTCTTTTACTCTTTATTATGAGTGCTAAAACACGCTTGCCGCGCAATAAAAAAATATTATTTGCGTTTGATGAGTAACATATTACAGGGTAATACGGCCAACATACACACTGCCTCCAAAACTAGCGTCGAAGCTCTTTGTATAGTGTCAATGTCATCAAAGTCGTTTGTATAGTGTCAATGTCATCAAAGTCTTTGTATAGTGTCAATGTCATCAAAGCCTTTGACACATTGTGTACAAACAGCTTCGACGCGAGCTTCGGCGACGGTCCCGTAATGTGAGCTGGGAACAGGCATTCGAATCGTTGTTAAACCGCTGCAGCAAATGTATTGAAGCCGGAGGAGCCTAATTTTAATAAAAATACTTTTTTTAAAAAAATGACAAGTTTATATTTTATTTTATAAACCTAGTCGTAAAAATTCTTTGACACATTGTGTACGTCAATACATACGTCTGTCAAGGAATACATGCTCCGAGCAAGAATGGCATTCTAAACTAACTAATGTAAAATGGCTTTCTGGTAAAATTTTAACCTTATTCCTTGAAGTTTGGACAATAGGGTGCAAAACATGATTTCCCTTTGGTCTGGCTGACACAAAAAGTACTTTGAAATTTGCTTTTTTACTACCATTGTTGTCTATAGAAGATGTTGCCGCGCAGATGTCAGTTCAGGCATTATACAGACTCAATGGATACCGCTCCAGTTATATTATTTCATTTCAGTGGATAAATCCACGGCCAACTAGCTACTGAAGGCCGGAGATCTCGATCATCACGTGACTTTATCTGTGACTCCAAGTGTCGCTTCAGGCATTATACAGACTCACTGGATACCGCTCCAGTTATATTATTTCATTTCAGTGGATAAATCTACGGCCAACTAGCTACTGAAGGCCGGAGATCTCGATCATCACGTGAATTTATCTGCGACTCCAAGTGTCGCTTCAGGCATTATACAGAACTCAATGGATACGGCTCCAGTTATACAGGGCGTCCATAAACGAATGTCTCAGTTACATAAATTTCAATATCATCAACTGTAAGCGTTGTAGAGAGTTGGTTCAAGGTCACAATGAAAGAGTAACTCAAACAGTTTTACATAAGCGCATGCGCGAGTACTTTGTTGTTTTCTGGTTTGTGAAGCCACGTACCAAAAATGGCGACTCCTGAGCGTAGAGTGTACAGAGCCCCTTGTCGTTGGCCTCCACGTTCACCTGATATAGCACCATGCGATTTTTTTTATGGGGCTTCATAAAAGATCGTGTCTACGTTCCGCCATAACCTAATCTGACAGAGTTGTGACACAGAATTGCTTCCATTACACCGTACTTTCTAACCAAAGTATGGGAAGAATTGCCTATAGTTGGATGTGTGACGAGTATCGAACATTTGTGAGAAAAACTAGATTATTTTACCTTCAACTTGATGCATGATTTGTTGTAAATAGCCTAAATCAAACTGTTATAATATACCATTGAAACTGGGGCATTCTTTCATGGACATTATGTATTATTTCAGTTCAGCGGAGAAATCCACGGCCAACTGGCTACTGAAGGCCAGAGAGCTCGATCCCCACGTGATTTCATCTGTCCCATTGAGGGATAAAGAAATCGGTTTTGTCTTCTGCAAGTCAAAGGACGGAATGTGTCACGTAACCAATCCAGCTGACCCTGCTAAAACCAACAATGTCCTTTTCAACGCATGCGCAACGGACAACGACAGACACTGCACGACAATCCGTTTCTTCACTTCTCGGTGATTGCGCTCTGGTGCGTTGAAGAAGAGGGCCGCCTGCTGAACTCCTTCTTCCAGGCCCTGAGGACGATGGGCACCATGAGCCAGAGGCCAGAGCACAGCATTGACGTCACGCCCAGCAGGTAGAACACCCCCGAATAGCAGCCGAGGTGGTCGCGGAAGTGGCCTGAAATGCGTTAATTTAGTTATTCATGACTCTCACATTGTAAAAAAAAATTGCATTTAGCTGCCACCATTTTTGGCGTTATTGAACACGGTTTTTGGTGTTAAATTGAGCATGATTCATTTTCGACACATTTAAATTTTTTAATGTTTAAGTCAAAAAAAAAAATATATATATATATATATAATGTTTCTTAGTACAGTAACACCTGTGTAAGTTGAACACTTGCGGGGCAGCACTTTAGGGGTCAACTTAGACAGGTGGTCAAGTTATAGAGAGTGGAGCTTTTTTTTTCATTTCCTATACTATGCATTTGCTTATTTGTAAGTAATTAAAATATAGCTTTGTGTATTAACGTTACTTCAAAACAGTGATTAGCTTTTTCTCCCCCAATCATCTAAAATATCATAAGATTAATTTAACCCGAATGACTTACAACGTTTCGTAGACAACTTCAAACGTAAAGTACTTAGTTAAAATTACGGTAAATATCTTATTCATTATGCCAGTTACTTATATGATGGAAAAAGATTTCCTAAAAATACATCATTTCTCAAAATGGCTGTATCAGGTAGAAGGAAAAAGAAGAAACCTATTTAACCCTTTAACTACGGGAATATATTCACAAATCTGTTCGTCTGAACGCCAAAAAAAAAAGTATCCAAAAATTGCATAAATGTCGATACATCTTATTTCTTATGCATATGTCATGAGTTTCTTACATGAAAAAGGCAAAACTAAAGAGTTCCAATCAACATGAGTCGTAAATTTCCCATTTTCAACCTATGGCGATTTTTTGAGAAAAAAACTCTTTCGCCCCAGCAAATTTTGTTATTGGCTTGGTTTTGTTATATTTGGTTTGGTTATATTTTGTTTTGTTATATTTTGTTTGGCTAATGTTAATTGGAAATTTTTTGTTCAAAATCAAAATTCCTATGAGATGTAGCTTTTTTTGCTTGCAAATCGGCGGAATGCTGTATCAAAAGGGGATGGTCAATACCCCCTTCTGCACCTCTCATGTTGCCATTTTCAATTGAATAACTTATTACTTATAATGTAAAGAACGAATACATTTCCATTTATTCAACTTTTTATTCTGAAACTTACATTTTCAGCAAAAAATCATCAAATCGCTTATTGAGCTTACCCGTACCACAGAAAAGTTTCGCCAAATCGTCTATTGACGTTATCCATAGTTAAAGGGTTAAAAAATAAAAGTGCTCATAGTAGTTTTCCGATTTGGTTAACTTAAACAAAGAATTTTAGGCAAACTTTGTATGGATGTTTCATCCATCCAGACAAATACGGATCCAACATTATAGCATAAAAAATATCCTGGAGAAGTTATTTTAGTTTTTTATTTATCTTTGCAAAAGTATATGAACAAATAAATACAGTAAAAATGAGGCGGTCCACTCGCAAAAGGATTTTTATAATGGCCCCAACTAAATTTGGCGTACATAAGTGGTCAATCGAGACAGGTGGTCAAATTACAAAGGTTTCTCTACATTACACAATATAGGGTTTCCTGACAAAAGTGGGCAACTTAGACAGGTGGTCAGCTTACAAAGGTGGTCAACTTTGCAGGTTTTATTGTACGTGAAATGTATTGACTCCGTCAGGTGACGGAGACAAAATGTCATTACGATGGCTCATTTCCATGAAAGTAGGACAAATGAATTCTTGATGCGTAGATGAGGGAATGAACATCATATGCAAAAAAAAAAAAAAAAAGTTCTGCTGTCTGTATTCTTTTTAGACAGACACATAACAAGATTTAAACTGTATCAAAAAATGAGTCATTTCCAACTTTACACCAACTAAACACCAAAAGTGGTGTTCAGTAACACCAAAAGTGGTGTTCAGTGACACCAGAAGTGGTGTTCAGTAACACCAAAAGTGGGGTTCAGTAACACCAAAAGTGGTGTTCACACCAAAAGTGGGGTTCAGTGACACCAGAAGTGGTGTTCAGTTACACCGAAAAATGGCGGCAACTGAACGCAAAATTTTTACAGTGCAGGAAAAGGCAAAAATTTAAAAGATACATAAATGATGAGTTTCTTTTTCTTTCTAATGGGGCTACGTAAGGTCACAAACCTTTGCAGACCTAGTGCATTCCCCGAAAATCGGCATCCATTCTTCCAAGTAACACCCCTATTGGCGGATGCCATTACCGCTTTGAGAATTTTGACGCTCCGTTCACTCCTAGATGGCAGCACCAGAGCTCTAAATGATGCGAAACTGCACTAAGAATATATATATGTTAAGTGGAAAGGTGTAAACGTATGTACAGGGTTCTGGAGCAGCGGAGCAACGAGGTTCTGCTCGAAGCCGAAGCAAAGAATCTTCCTGTGCTCCACGCTACATTTTTTTTTTTTACCTTTTAAAAATTTTTATCACGCAACTAAAAAATAGGGAAGTTTTTTATTTTTGGTTTTATTTTTATTTGATGGAATAATGTCTATAAACATCATCTCTGAAAAAAAAATCAATTGCAATATATTCTCCCCACTTAACCATCCAGGAATACATCTCGCGCTGCAAGAAAAATTGATTTGCGACGTGCGTAAAGTGGAAACACACTTTCGGCCACTACTGCTGTTAGACCGGCCGCACACTGAGGAGGCAAAAAGACCCCTGCGTTCACCCACTTCCTTGCTTCCATCGGCCCGTCGAAGGCATCGCGAATTTTCGCCGCACACTGAACATTCCCCGAGCTCCCTCTGCGCATGCGCATTGAGTGTGGCGGAAAGCGCGTGAAACGAGCAGTACCGAACGAATGTCTATCAGAACCAGATTACAAAGCTGATTTATCAATCAAATAAAAAACGCATATTTGGAAACAAAGTATTATGTTATACCGTACATGTTAATATTATTTAATGATAGTTGTTATTTCATTATAAGCGTTTTATTTTCTATTGAAAAATATTGATGCTGATTAACCCTTATTCTCATAAAATAGCATATATGCTACTCTTTATGAGATTAACTGTTAATGTTTCAAAGAAGTCCTAGGTAAAAGCGGGAATTTAAAAAGATTAAATTCAATCTGTTAAAGAGTTTTTATCAGAGTTGGCAAGTTTTTGCCGTAGACAGACAAAACCTGGTAAAAACCGTCCAGGCAAAATTGTGATTCACATCTCCGTTTAATTTTTTTTCCAGGTTAAAATTGACGTGAAGCATCAGATAAAAAAAAATAGTTTCAAACAAGTTTACAAAATTAAAAATGAAACTACAGTAAAACCTGTAAAGTTGACCACCTTTGTCGGGAACGGAATTAGCCCTATGTTTTATAATATAGGGAAACCTTTGTAAGTTGACCACCTGTCTATATTGACCACTTATGTATCTGTATGCCAACTTTGGGTGGGAACATTATAAAAAACCCTTTGTAAGTTGACCGCCTAATTAGTACTAAATTTATTTGTTTATTTTTCAAAGATTAAAAAAAAAACTTAAATAACTTTTCCAGGATATTTTTTATGCGATAATGTTAGACCAGTATTTGTTTGTATGGACGAAACATCAATATAAAGTTTGCCCAAACCTCTTTGCAAGTTAACCCAATAGGAAAACTATTATGAGCACTCTTTTATTCTTTAAATTTCTCTAATGATATTTCAGATAATTGTGTAAAAAATAGACAGCTCATTACTATTCTAAAGTAACGTTAATACATGAAACTATATTTCAATTAGTTATAAATGAATATAGTTTTAGAAAATACTTGCATAGTGTAAGAAAAAAATAAAAGAAAGAAAAATCTACACCCTCTATAAGTTGACCACTAATGTGCTGCACCGCAAGTGGTCAACTTTAGGGTTACACTGTATATACAAAATTTATAGTAAATAAATAAAAAATTAAAGGAACTGCTCGTTTTGTTTTCGTCGAGTTACTTTTCCACTTTCTACTGAACAATTTCAAAATGGGGTGTCCAATTCTTTGGAGTTGGGTAGGTCATTTTACTTTCATAACTGCTATGATATAGACATTTCATAATACCATCGGTGAATTTCAGGATTTGAATAGTAAACACACAGAAAAGGAAAGTAACTATGTGTTTTTTTCCCAAAAACGAAAGTAGGAAAATATATCAATTTGTCTCATAAGACATTATAATAGTTTGTATAATTTTCAGTTAATTTCAACTACTTTCTGAATTTGTAACTTTGATTTTTTCTAAATAGTTCTTTTAATATCATTTATTAATTTATAAAGGCATTAATTAATTCCCAAAAGATAATTTATTTAGCTCCTTATAAATTTTAAACCTTACTGCAGATTACTTGAGTACAATAACTATTTTTGCTGTTTTTTTAAACCATTCTTAACCTGGTTTTTACCAGTTTTTGCCACCGTCCCTGCAGAAATACCAACCTTGATATTCATCATGCTGGCATTCTGTCTGTTATGCTGCAAATGTCATTAAAAATTTAAAAATGAAATTTAAAATGTGATTTTTTTACTTCCATGCGTATTTTTTAAAAACGATTTGAAATTTCACCAAGCACACAACAAAGAGAAATTAAATGGATTCCTCTCATAATGCCTTGAAGTTAAACATTTAAAATCCATACTGAGCTCATAATCTTGATATGAAATTATCTTAAAACATCTCTGAATAAACATTGACAAATAAAATTGCATGCATATTTGAATGAAATGGATCCCTTTAGTAAAAAAGGAGCTTATAATTATCTGGTATTTTGGCATTTACCTGATAAGTTGGATTTAAATCAAAAACATTTTGAGCTTCCTAATTTAATTCACTCAAGCAAAATTTGATGCTGCAACTATAATGTCATTTAATTTTCTTTGTTCAGGTTTTATTTTGCTATAGCAAGTGTTGCATGTCTTTCTTTTTGCTCCGAATAAACTTTTTACTATGAATTGTAAGATATTTAATTCAAAACATTTTTAAAGTAACTATGCAAACTTTTTTCTCTTAATGAAGTGAAGCATAATTTCGTAAAATGTGAAAAAAAAAAAAAAAGATTTGCTGACTTATGAAATTTTTGAACTCATATGTTAAGATTATTACTGTTCTTATTTTGCAAGAGCTTCATGGTCAAAGGTTATTATTTAAAATGTCTTGTTGAAAGCAGAAAGTACTTTTACAAATTCACTGATTTTCCTTTTAGAAATTCATTTTCAAAAGAATGTACATTAAAAGAAGAAATAAAAATGTAGACTTCGAGTGATGAAAAATTTAATCCACTTTTTATAAACAGTTATTGCGGTTATATTGAAAAGTTTTATTCTTGATAAACTATCTTGTCCAAAAGAAATAGCCACTGACGTTGAATCTGCATATTCTTCATTACATCAGGGCCCATGTGCTCGTATCGTCGAGTCGACGCGACTAGTAGACCGATAGGCGGCGCTGTCATCGAAAGGGAGCAATTTTTCGCCTTTTTCCCTGTCGACTCGATTTCCGGTGTGCTGGTCCAGTCGAAGTAGACCCGCACGTGCGCGCAATCTCGTTTTGGTAGACCATTTCGTCAACTGCTGTATACCAGTCGAAAGCGAAATGGCGTACTCCATTCCAGTGGAATATTTACGTTTAATCTTGCAAATGCGATCGCTTGAAAGGCAAAGGGTCTTCTTCAATGCGCAAGTAGACCCCTTTGGATCTTAATTACCGGATTAAGGATTTGGTAGCCCATAGGGGGACAGAAGTGATGGAACCCCCCCCCCCCCTACCATTTGGATTTTATAATAATTCTAATAATTAAAATATGATGTGCAATTATTTCATGACTATAATAACTGATCATACTGGCATTCACTAACTTTTAGTACATGTTACATAAATAATGTTAGACTTAATCTGCTTAGGGAGCCTTTTTAAATATGGTTTCACCGATAATTCAAGTATAATTTTAATTCATAGAAATTCGCTATCATTAACACAGATATTTTAAAATTAAACCCATAATACTAAAATATGATAAAATATTTAATCAAACTTAAAATTTTGAAACATTTCACAAAAATGAACATAAAAATTTCTGTTCAAAAGAATATAAAGTTATACTTAATAAAATGCCGTAACAGCATTTATAGCTAATTTTTGAAACAATTTAAACATTGACTTGCCTCAAAAATGTTTAAAACATCTTCAAAGTTTAACGGTTTAAAAATGTCATTCACTGTAAAAATTGCTCGCCCGAAAATACATAATCTTCTGAAAATCATTTATCCTGAGTCTGACGTAAAATTATAGAGAACTAAAAACACGAAACTGCGAAGAACATTCCGAAATTGATAATGTGCCTCGGTCACCATTCGTGAGTACGCTGAATTACTATTTCTGGTACACAACGTTGAAGGTCAGTTTAGTTCAGCTCACGCTGTTGTGATTCCTGTGTCTTACCCCCCCCCCCCCCCACCACCCATCCATTTACTGTTGATCATAAACTTTTATGCGCTGAGATTTTTTTTTTTTTTTGAGGATTTTTCACGTGGGGGTCACTATTAAATTCATAAAACTTTTATTAATGTACCCTCGGTATGTCCATTTTAGCTCAACATTGGGAAGGGGTAGAGCCATATGAAGGATCATCCTTAACTGGGGATATGAAATTCTAACAGTAAAGGGGGTTCGGGGAATGTCCTCAAACCCCCGAAAATTTTGAAAACTATATGCAAACAGGAGTATTTTGAGGCCTTTATAGACGCATTTGGACTGCAAAAATATTAAGAAACAAAAAAAAAAAGTCAAACAAAAATTTTAAAAACGTTTTTACTCATAAAACTGCAGAATTATATTTTTGAAATCCAGGGAGCAGGCCCCCCCCCCCCCCCCTCCAACTAACTCCCATATCGAAGAGACACTTGTCGTCCTTCTAAAATGATGCTTACAAGCTCCTCCCCGCCCCCTGCCTCTTCCGAAAAGGATCCTTTGAAAATTTAGAAGAAAAACTATTGTATTGTTTGAACATGGCACTGTTTCACTGTCGCAAGCTCCTTCCCCCCACCCCTTCCCAAAAGGATGCGTTGAAAATTTGTAAAAGAAAAACTATTTTATTGTTTGAACATAGCTTAATTTATATTTCACTTTTACAGGGTGAAAAAATTTCACGTTTTTTTAATTTCAACTTTTAAATTTTGCAAAATTTGCTGCCCCCTAAACTGCCTTCCTAGAAGTCCTTGCCTTCCACAGGAGCCGGCTACTGATCAACGGCGCAACATATTCAGTATACCTCAATATTATTGTTTCCAACAGTTTATAGAAATAATTAATTCTATTAATCGGTTAGCAAATTATAAAACCGGAGCGCCGAACTAAGATTTTAATTCTCTTTCCAAAAGTTAACTTTTCTAAATTAAATTTTTTTTCAGCCCGGGGCATGAGCCCTGCTTTCACCCCCCCCCCCCCCCCGAGTTCGGCACTCAAAGTTTTCATAACGTTTATTTCAAGAAAATTCCGGGAGAGAGATCCTGAACACTCATCTCTGAACCCATTTTCTATCATTCAGCGAAATCAGTTTGGGCAATAGTAGTAACAATAAGTGCATTCTGAAGAGCCGCCTCCCCCCCCCCCCCCCCCACTTTTTTTTCATTACTTTTACGCAAGCATTTTTATTTTTAAAGAAATGAACAAAATTGTTCTTTTGGACGTAAGCTGAACGAAAAAACTTCATTGACTTAAAAAAAAAATCGTTTCATGCATTACGAAATAAGTGGATGTAGTATGGATAAAGAAAGAAAGAAAGAAAAAAACTCACGAATTCATAACCTCCATAATTTTTAAGTTTGTAAAAAGTATATAATCACATTTACAACTTCTTTCCGTTTGAAATTGTGGGGTTTTTTTTCTTCGACTCTTATTATTAGACCAATGTTAACATCTGCCACGAGTTGCAAGTAGAGATACGGAAAAAAAATATACAATATGATAATATGAATCAATAGCCTTTCAGCGTCATTTTTAAAAGTAATCGGGCAAGCATCAAACATACAAAAATTTAAAAAGTAAGTGACAGTTTTTAAAAACGCACTGTCACTCACCTCAAGTAAGCGCATAGTTAGTTTTATAAAATAGGAAGACTAAAATGAAATGTATATTAAACGCTTAAAAATTATATTATATATACGTACCATATAATTTAAAAGAAAATAGCGAACTCACAAATTAATATTAACAGATTTATATAAACAAATAGTAACCAAATTTACACCAAGTAAAAAATATTCAAATAAATAAATATTAAAATTAAAAAAGGAGTGTTACGAGAATGAAGTAAAAAGGTCACACATTGTACTTTGCTTTTATTATCAAAATTCCTGCAAAACTAAAGGTCTTAGAAAAAAAAATCACTAATGAGACTATGTATGCAAATTAATTTTAAAATAATGATTTTTTTACTGTTGATTCTTTAACTGAGCTTAGTTATTGAATAATGTGTATATTAGTATTTTTCTAACCATTATAGCTAACATATTGAATTTTTTATAGTTATTTTTATAGCTAATAAAAATTTAAAACAACACAGTGGAGTAAAAAGGAGTTGTTCCTCATAAAATTATTCATGATAAAGTTGTCAGAAGGGAGTTTTTGTTTTTTTAGAGTTCTTTAAAACCGAATTATTCAGCAAAGCTAAGTATAGAAAAAATATGTACTACTAATTTACTTAGAATAAAAACGTAGCTATTTATATTTTGAAGATATCAAAGGCGCAAAATATAATCTAAAGGAATCAAATCGGAAAAATGTATCCAAAGAAACAAAAACCACGATTTTTGCGCGAGCAGCCGCCGATTGCTGATGGCAACGCGTAGAGCGTATGTCATTGGTCGGAATCAGTCATTCCCACACCCCCTCCGATGTCAGAAAATGAACTCGGCTGAAACTTGCGCGGCTACTCTACGTGGACACCAGCACACCTATAGTAGACAAGAGACCGGTTCGTCGAGGGCTTGCTGAGGGGGAGAAAAGGGGAGCGACTTCGACAGTCGACGGAGACCAGCACAACCACCCAGAGGTCATTACCTTTTATAGTGTATTCTAGACAATTTTACTTTCTTATTAAATATTATTATAAAAATAAAATCATTGGGACACATAGATATTTTAGAAGGGAAAAAAATAGTAGTTTCAGAAAATTTAGCTAATGAAAACGGTGCACGTGAATGCACCATTTTATGATAATAAAGTTTAGTTACCGAAATCTAAAAGGAGGGCCTTTGATAAACTAATGTACATTAATTTTCAGCTGAAAGTTGTATTTCATTCTTGATAGAATACGATGATAATATGTAATTGTATAAAACAAGATAGTTTTCATTAATTTGTGCGAAACGTAGGTTAAAATCCGAGGATCGCGCCTCATTTTTCTCAGCGCCCGTTTTTTTGCCTCCTGCGTGCACGCGACTCCAGCCGAAAAAGAAAGCTCTACTCGAAGTTGGGGAGGACGCAAGAAACCGGTTCCCAGGAGCGCGCTGCTCCAGTGTGCGAGCATAGATAGCATGTGGGAAGCTAGGACATTTCACCCGAAAAATTCCCCCTTGCTTCAAATTCCTCTCTTCCTCCTCAGTGTGCGGCCTGCCTTATGCAGTATTTTATTAGCGCGCTGTAGAAATATGAACTCAATTCCTTTCGTTTTATTTATTCATTTTTCTGAGTCGAAGGTGCTGGTTAAAAACGAAAGTGTATTTTTATTATTGTACAAAGTTTGCTTTCGACGTTGACGATGGTTTTAATTTGCTTTTAATCTATTTATAAATAGACAGAGACAAAAGTTAAGCCTCATTTGTAGTTGGAATGTTATATTGTTATAGATAGCAGATGGCAACATGTCTTGGTTGAGTCAATGATTTGGTAACAAGCATGACTCATTGTTAAAAAGAGTGTGTTGCCATGAAGCAGTCACAGTAAAAGCAATTATAATTAGAGTTTGTGAGTTAAGGCTTTCCTGAAACAATGGAATGAAAGAGTGTATACTCGTAGAAGCAAACATTTAAGTGTTATTCAACTGCCACTCAATTGAGTTCGAAAGCGGCAGAAGTAAGAGCGGCTACTTTGAGCGCAAAGGGCAATAATGATTTACAATTCGTTTGCTTTAGGTGAGGATGATCAAAATGAAGTGGACGTTATCATCGCCAAATGTGATGAATAATATTTATATAATTATCTAAATAGCATAATGTTTCCAATGCGAAACATTACTTCAGCGATATTAATTCAGGATTTCGTCTATATTAATTGATATATTCGGCTTTTAAAAAAAGAATTGCTGCGTAAAATGTTTTATTTCACCAGCACGGAGCGAAGTCAGCATTCTGCGATGACACCCGGGGCGGGCATTGATGATGTCCCCCCCCCCCCCCCAAATATTGTCACAAAATGAAACATGCATTTTAATGTAATATATTTTTTAAAAAAAGAAAAAAAAAATCCATTCTTTTCATGGGCGTTATAATATTTCAAGTATTTGTCGTCGACAATGGTGTGTTTAGTGGTTAAAAACCACTTCGAATATATTTTTGAAAGGATCAAACTCTGCTCAGTTTAAAATATAAAAAATAAATCCAATTTGAAGTATTTGCTATTTGGATCATACTTTTGTTTACATTTGTATCATATATATATAGACCTTTTAAAAGTTTATTGTCCCCCCCCCCCCTCGTGACCGGGAGTCGCCCCACAGCGAGTGACACCCATGGCGGGCCGCCCCCATCGCCCCGCCCCGCCCCCTCTTAGCTACGCCGCTGGATGTTGGACCGTTCATAATTAATGTCACACTTTTTTTCAATATATTTGACACTAAGTGTCACACTTCAGCATACCCCCCTTTGACACATGTCACGCTAGATTACATCAGCATAAAATGAGTTTTATTTGCTGATTTTAAATGTTTTTACAGAAATCAAAATGTACGATGCCTTTGGATCTTAATTACCGGATTAAGGATTTGGTAGCCCATGGGCGACAGAAGTGATGGAACCCCCCCCCCCCTACCATTTGGATTTTATAATAATTCTAATAATTAAAATATGATGTGCAATTATTTCATGACTATAATAACTGATCATACTGGCATTCACTAACTTTTAGTACATGTTACATAAATAATGTTAGACTTAATCTGCTTAGGGAGCCTTTTTAAATATGGTTTCACCGATAATTCAAGTATAATTTTAATTCATAGAAATTCGCTATCATTAACACAGATATTTTAAAATTAAACCCATAATACTAAAATATGATAAAATATTTAATCAAACTTAAAATTTTGAAACATTTCACAAAAATGAACATAAAAATTTCTGTTCAAAAGAATATAAAGTTATACTTAATAAAATGCCGTAACAGCATTTATAGCTAATTTTTGAAACAATTTAAACATTGACTTGCCTCAAAAATGTTTAAAACATCTTCAAAGTTTAACGGTTTAAAAATGTCATTCACTGTAAAAATTGCTCGCCCGAAAATACATAATCTTCTGAAAATCATTTATCCTGAGTCTGACGTAAAATTATAGAGAACTAAAAACACGAAACTGCGAAGAACATTCCGAAATTGATAATGTGCCTCGGTCACCATTCGTGAGTACGCTGAATTACTATTTCTGGTACACAACGTTGAAGGTCAGTTTAGTTCAGCTCACGCTGTTGTGATTCCTGTGTCTTCCCCCCCCCCCCCCCCCCCACCACCCATCCATTTACTGTTGATCATAAACTTTTATGCGCTGAGTTTTTTTTTTTTTTTTGAGGATTTTTCACGTGGGGGTCACTATTAAATTCATAAAACTTTTATTAATGTACCCTCGGTATGTCCATTTTAGCTCAACATTGGGAAGGGGTAGAGCCATATGAAGGATCATCCTTAACTGGGGATATGAAATTCTAACAGTAAAGGGGGTTCGGGGAATGTCCTCAAACCCCCGAAAATTTTGAAAACTATATGCAAACAGGAGTATTTTGAGGCCTTTATAGACGCATTTGGACTGCAAAAATATTAAGAAACAAAAAAAAAAAGTCAAACAAAAATTTTAAAAACGTTTTTACTCATAAAACTGCAGAATTATATTTTTGAAATCCAGGGAGCAGGACCCCCCCCCCCCCCTCCAACTAACTCCCATATCGAAGAGACACTTGTCGTCCTTCTAAAATGATGCTTACAAGCTCCTCCCCGCCCCCTGCCTCTTCCGAAAAGGATCCTTTGAAAATTTAGAAGAAAAACTATTGTATTGTTTGAACATGGCACTGTTTCACTGTCGCAAGCTCCTTCCCCCCACCCCTTCCCAAAAGGATGCGTTGAAAATTTGTAAAAGAAAAACTATTTTATTGTTTGAACATAGCTTAATTTATATTTCACTTTTACAGGGTGAAAAAATTTCACGTTTTTTTAATTTCAACTTTTAAATTTTGCAAAATTTGCTGCCCCCTAAACTGCCTTCCTAGAAGTCCTTGCCTTCCACAGGAGCCGGCTACTGATCAACGGCGCAACATATTCAGTATACCTCAATATTATTGTTTCCAACAGTTTATAGAAATAATTAATTCTATTAATCGGTTAGCAAATTATAAAACCGGAGCGCCGAACTAAGATTTTAATTCTCTTTCCAAAAGTTAACTTTTCTAAATTAAATTTTTTTTCAGCCCGGGGCATGAGCCCTGCTTTCACCCCCCCCCCCCCCCCCCGAGTTCGGCACTCAAAGTTTTCATAACGTTTATTTCAAGAAAATTCCGGGAGAGAGATCCTGAACACTCATCTCTGAACCCATTTTCTATCATTCAGCGAAATCAGTTTGGGCAATAGTAGTAACAATAAGTGCATTCTGAAGAGCCGCCTCCCCCCCCCCCCCCCCCACTTTTTTTTCATTACTTTTACGCAAGCATTTTTATTTTTAAAGAAATGAACAAAATTGTTCTTTTGGACGTAAGCTGAACGAAAAAACTTCATTGACTTAAAAAAAAAATCGTTTCATGCATTACGAAATAAGTGGATGTAGTATGGATAAAGAAAGAAAGAAAGAAAAAAACTCACGAATTCATAACCTCCATAATTTTTAAGTTTGTAAAAAGTATATAATCACATTTACAACTTCTTTCCGTTTGAAATTGTGGGGTTTTTTTTCTTCGACTCTTATTATTAGACCAATGTTAACATCTGCCACGAGTTGCAAGTAGAGATACGGAAAAAAAATATACAATATGATAATATGAATCAATAGCCTTTCAGCGTCATTTTTAAAAGTAATCGGGCAAGCATCAAACATACAAAAATTTAAAAAGTAAGTGACAGTTTTTAAAAACGCACTGTCACTCACCTCAAGTAAGCGCATAGTTAGTTTTATAAAATAGGAAGACTAAAATGAAATGTATATTAAACGCTTAAAAATTATATTATATATACGTACCATATAATTTAAAAGAAAATAGCGAACTCACAAATTAATATTAACAGATTTATATAAACAAATAGTAACCAAATTTACACCAAGTAAAAAATATTCAAATAAATAAATATTAAAATTAAAAAAGGAGTGTTACGAGAATGAAGTAAAAAGGTCACACATTGTACTTTGCTTTTATTATCAAAATTCCTGCAAAACTAAAGGTCTTAGAAAAAAAAATCACTAATGAGACTATGTATGCAAATTAATTTTAAAATAATGATTTTTTTACTGTTGATTCTTTAACTGAGCTTAGTTATTGAATAATGTGTATATTAGTATTTTTCTAACCATTATAGCTAACATATTGAATTTTTTATAGTTATTTTTATAGCTAATAAAAATTTAAAACAACACAGTGGAGTAAAAAGGAGTTGTTCCTCATAAAATTATTCATGATAAAGTTGTCAGAAGGGAGTTTTTGTTTTTTTAGAGTTCTTTAAAACCGAATTATTCAGCTACGCTAAGTATAGAAAAAATATGTACTACTAATTTACTTAGAATAAAAACGTAGCTATTTATATTTTGAAGATATCAAAGGCGCAAAATATAATCTAAAGGAATCAAATCGAAAAATGTATCCAAAGAAACAAAAACCACGATTTTTGCGCGAGCAGCCGCCGATTGCTGATGGCAACGCGTAGAGCGTATGTCATTGGTCGGAATCAGTCATTCCCACACCCCCTCCGATGTCAGAAAATGAACTCGGCTGAAACTTGCGCGGCTACTCTACGTGGACACCAGCACACCTATAGTAGACAAGAGACCGGTTCGTCGAGGGCTTGCTGAGGGGGAGAAAAGGGGAGCGACTTCGACAGTCGACGGAGACCAGCACAACCACCCAGAGGTCATTACCTTTTATAGTGTATTCTAGACAATTTTACTTTCTTATTAAATATTATTATAAAAATAAAATCATTGGGACACATAGATATTTTAGAAGGGAAAAAAATAGTAGTTTCAGAAAATTTAGCTAATGAAAACGGTGCACGTGAATGCACCATTTTATGATAATAAAGTTTAGTTACCGAAATCTAAAAGGAGGGCCTTTGATAAACTAATGTACATTAATTTTCAGCTGAAAGTTGTATTTCATTCTTGATAGAATACGATGATAATATGTAATTGTATAAAACAAGATAGTTTTCATTAATTTGTGCGAAACGTAGGTTAAAATCCGAGGATCGCGCCTCATTTTTCTCAGCGCCCGTTTTTTTGCCTCCTGCGTGCACGCGACTCCAGCCGAAAAAGAAAGCTCTACTCGAAGTTGGGGAGGACGCAAGAAACCGGTTCCCAGGAGCGCGCTGCTCCAGTGTGCGAGCATAGATAGCATGTGGGAAGCTAGGACATTTCACCCGAAAAATTCCCCCTTGCTTCAAATTCCTCTCTTCCTCCTCAGTGTGCGGCCTGCCTTATGCAGTATTTTATTAGCGCGCTGTAGAAATATGAACTCAATTCCTTTCGTTTTATTTATTCATTTTTCTGAGTCGAAGGTGCTGGTTAAAAACGAAAGTGTATTTTTATTATTGTACAAAGTTTGCTTTCGACGTTGACGATGGTTTTAATTTGCTTTTAATCTATTTATAAATAGACAGAGACAAAAGTTAAGCCTCATTTGTAGTTGGAATGTTATATTGTTATAGATAGCAGATGGCAACATGTCTTGGTTGAGTCAATGATTTGGTAACAAGCATGACTCATTGTTAAAAAGAGTGTGTTGCCATGAAGCAGTCACAGTAAAAGCAATTATAATTAGAGTTTGTGAGTTAAGGCTTTCCTGAAACAATGGAATGAAAGAGTGTATACTCGTAGAAGCAAACATTTAAGTGTTATTCAACTGCCACTCAATTGAGTTCGAAAGCGGCAGAAGTAAGAGCGGCTACTTTGAGCGCAAAGGGCAATAATGATTTACAATTCGTTTGCTTTAGGTGAGGATGATCAAAATGAAGTGGACGTTATCATCGCCAAATGTGATGAATAATATTTATATAATTATCTAAATAGCATAATGTTTCCAATGCGAAACATTACTTCAGCGATATTAATTCAGGATTTCGTCTATATTAATTGATATATTCGGCTTTTAAAAAAAGAATTGCTGCGTAAAATGTTTTATTTCACCAGCACGGAGCGAAGTCAGCATTCTGCGATGACACCCGGGGCGGGCATTGATGATGTCCCCCCCCCCCCCCCCAAATATTGTCACAAAATGAAACATGCATTTTAATGTAATATATTTTTTAAAAAAAGAAAAAAAAAATCCATTCTTTTCATGGGCGTTATAATATTTCAAGTATTTGTCGTCGACAATGGTGTGTTTAGTGGTTAAAAACCACTTCGAATATATTTTTGAAAGGATCAAACTCTGCTCAGTTTAAAATATAAAAAATAAATCCAATTTGAAGTATTTGCTATTTGGATCATACTTTTGTTTACATTTGTATCATATATATATAGACCTTTTAAAGGTTTATTGTCCCCCCCCCCCCTCGTGACCGGGAGTCGCCCCACAGCGAGTGACACCCATGGCGGGCCGCCCCCATCGCCCCGCCCCGCCCCCTCTTAGCTACGCCGCTGGATGTTGGACCGTTCATAATTAATGTCACACTTTTTTTCAATATATTCGACCCCCTTCCCATTTGACACTACGTGTCACACTTGAACATACCCCCTCCCCCCTTTGACACATGTCACGCTAGATTACATCAGCATAAAATGAGTTTTATTTGCTGATTTTAAATGTTTTTACAGAAATCAAAATGTACGATGTCACATTTCTTGTTATCCCCTCCCCTTGTCACAAACTGTCACACTTTCTCAAATCCCCCCTCCCCCCTCGAAGCGAGACATCATTTATGAATGACCCCGAATGTCGGATGTCAAACGTCCAAACATTCGTCGTGATTACCGTTTCCGATTTTGAGGACACGAGCAAGGAAATAAGTTATAGTGTCGCCATCTACTAAAGGCAATACGAACCAAACTTATTTTCCCAATTTTGTGGGATAGGGTGGACGGCTGGTTCGATTTGCATTATATTTATTAGCGAGAAAACGAAAAAATATATATTATTTAAATGAGCCTTAATTTTTAGGCATCAAAACAAATAATAAAATTGGGATTAAATTTCACAAAATCGGCATAAAGAGTACTTAAAAGTGTAAAAGTAAAACGATGAAAGTATAGAAATTGATTTTAAAAAAAATAATAATAAGGGGATGTAATATAGATTTTCCTACAGTTTGAACATTTTACTTAATTAATTTATTCATCTCTTATTATTTATTCGTATTTTTAGCTTTTTTCATTTATTTGTGTCCATCAATAAATAAATAAATAAATAAATAAAATAAAATAAAAAAATAAATAAATAAACTAAATAATAATAATAAATAAATAAATTAACTGGCTACTGGCCTATACATACGTGAGAGGAACACTGGAATAAAAAAGGGATCTTGTTTTTCATAAGTGCCTATTATGTCAAATAAGTTTCTAAAAATACGTCATTTTTTATATTCACGACAAACAGTACAATTTTACTCAGAAAATTCACTGCATAATATAGAATCCTTCAACTCAAATGTTAAACTCTCAAAAGAAGCTTTTGCGAAAACACAAACCAATTTGCATATTTATTTGAATTTGGAAATAATGCTCTTCTTTCTTTCTTTTTGGGCTTTTTACAACATTCGTAAAAAGCTCTATTTTATTCGAATTTTTAGGAAACGTTTTGGCGATTTGCAATCGAGATTTTTAGGAACTAGTGTCCTTTCTTATTCTGATGGGAATTTTAAGATGGACTGTTGGTAATTTTAAGGACAGCAGTTGTTAAGATCTATAATCTAATGGGTATTTCTAGTTACTGTAATGGAGATTTTATTGGGACTAATGTCCGTATTTTAATAGTAATGTTTAGGTATTGTTGTCTTTATTCAAATAAGGGGGGGGGGGTTAAGAAATGTTTTCTTCACTCTAGCAGATACATTCAGGGACCGTAGTTCTTCATCTAAGGGAGTTTTTCAAGCAAACATAGCTCTTATTATGATGAGAAGTTTTAGATGTTGCGTTCACCATATTGTAATTGTGATTTTTACGGACTCCTGGTGTTATTTTTGAGCTACTGTCCTGATGCATATATGTATTTTAGTTTGCCCTTACTCAAATGGCGATTTTTATGAACTCATGTTGCTATTTTAATCTGTACTTTCATAAGTTGTTATTCTCAGGCTAAAAGGAATTCTGCTGTTTCTAATGCAATGGGGATTTTTAAGGAGTTTTACTGTTACAATGGGGTTTTTAAAAACTGTTGCTCATCTACTTTTGGGATTTTTTAACAAAATTTTTCCCTATATATTTACAACAGAATTCTGAACATGTGTCACTTGGCCTGGGAATGTAGCAATCAGCCCGCGCAACGCCGGGCACATGTCAGCTAGTAATAAATAATTAAATACAGAGTAATTTTTGAGACAACCGTAAATGAAAACAAGCGAAATTGACGAAGTGAAAAACGAATTTGATGTTCCTCCTCGTACCCTATATCTTTAACTATTACCAGGACAGCTTACATTGGTTTTTGTACGTAATAATGAGATTTTAGTCGTTCTATAGAAGTACAAAGTCGGCAGGGTGGCGTAGTGGTAAGGTACTGGCCTCATACGCCCAAGTTCGCAGGATAAAACCTGGCCCAAGTCGGTGGATTATCAAGATGCAGAACAACCTCAGGGCCCATGTCGCATGATGATGCGGCATTTAAAGATTTCTCGAGTATCTGTTTCGCTTGGATACTCTCGGGTAAATTAAATACCTAGTACAGTTTCGCATCATTTAGAGAACAGGTGCGGCCATCTAGGCCGAAACTGAGCGTCAAAGATTATCAGGTAATAGAGGCATCCGCCAATAGTGGTTCTACTTGAAAGAATGGATGTCCGTTTTCGGGGAATGCACTAGGTCTGCAAAGGTTGGTGACCATACGCAGCCCCATTAGAAAGAGAAAAAATAGAAGTATAATTTTTCTTGTTTTTTTTTTTTAATTTTTGTAAATTCTTAGTTAAACTGGATTTGTGATTTGGCAGCGCAATGCATATAGGACTAAGCGTCATTTTAAAAGGAATTATTCCTTTTTAATTCGTAATTCATTTATTTATTAATAATTTTGTTTTCTTTATTTTATTTTATTTTATTTATTTATTTTTTTGTTTTTCTAGAAGGAAAAACTGTTTATAGAGTTCAAACCGAACTTCCCTCAAACTCGAATGGATTCGTCTCTTTCTGACATGCGCAGAAGCGTCCAAGGGTCAAAATCCCGTGGTCGAACTGTTCATACTCACCGATGACGAGTGGCACCAGCAGCACGACTGGCGCCGAGAGCACGTTGCTGGAAGCGATGGCGACGGCCTGCCCGCCCGGCGGGACGAACTCGCCCATCAGGACGGGGAAGGTGATGACTGTCCCGGATTCGAAGAGTCCGTAGCACACCACGCAGCACATCAGGGAGGCGGAGCCGGTGCACAGGGAGAGGGATGCGGAGCAGACGCCCATTCCCAGGAAGCACAGCGCGATGAAGTGGCGGCGGGCTGAGGAAGGGGTTCATACTCATTAACAAAATTGAGCACTTTAAAAACATATATAAGGTAAATGACCCGGTAGTAAACACTGCTCTAGTAGTGGACACTTAGATCTTTAGCTCCTAAAATAAGCGAATGTAACATTAAACTCGAATGAAATGATCAGAACCTATAGCGAACGATTTTAATAGTGCTGGTTGATAGAACTAAAGTTGGCGTGGAGCATCTATGCAAGTACATGGATCATAATATTTAATAGCTGCCTTCACAACGGTCACATTTGCTGCTCTTTACTAAAGCCGATCAATAGGAATTTGGGGAAAATATATGGGAAAAAAGAGTGACATCATTTATGAATGGTCCCTTGGTCATTTTTAAAATTATTTCTCCAAGTGAACAGCATAAAATAGATGATATTCATTTCGGTGCACTACTCATGCAAATACGTGCCTTATAAATGTCCGCTATAGATACGAATGAAGTGCTTAGTATATGTGACGTAAAAATCCTAATTTTCCATCAAATGAGATTTTATAGGTCATTAATTTTTAGAGAAATAGTTATCGATGAAGCTAAATATGCAAATGTTGATGTAAGTCCCTTGAAAAAATGTTGCCACGTAAAAGAGTACGAAAATTTTCTTAACTGTTTCCACTACCGGGTCATTTACCTCATTTTAAGCACCCAAATACAAAAGTGCTTAAAATCGGATATCCGGTATACGACCAATTTTTAAATATCCGGTTATCGTCATGATAAATTTGATTTTCCGAATGCAATCAATGAGCGCACATCTTTGAAAATGCATATAAATTAAAAGCAACGTATTTGGTGGAAATTAACTGAACGTATGTAGCACGGTACTGCGTACTACATCAATAAGCTCAGTCCTCGCCAGTTTGTGCGAAAAAAAGACACTACAGAGGGTGCGATGGGGTTCCCCTAAAAAGTACTTATTGTTCCAAGGGTCAGGGGCGCAACTAGGGGTGTGGTTTTAAAGAAAAACGGATTGCCCACTAGAGCCCTTAGTTGAAGACTATATTAGCACTCCTAGTCCACCTCTAGATGGATTAGCACTCCTCCTCCTACGGCAAATATATAAGCACTGCATGTAAGCATTCTTCTAAACCACCCCGACTCCATCTCGTTGGAACATTGTATGAGTCTACAACGACGGAAGACCATTGGGTTACAACATTGAACCACTTATCAAAGTATAACTACTACTGAAATCACGTACAAAAGATGAATAAACATAAAAATGTCATGAAAAACGCCGCAAATGTGCGTCTTTGAGGAATTTGTCCCAGTTAACACTAGAAAGTCGGAGGGGGCCTTCTCGACATTTACTGTTTAGTAATGCCAATAATAATTGACTGAATGACTGACAGTATTATAACTTTCTGACTGTTCCCAGTAGGATCCTAGTTAGGTGTGATTGTTTAATCATTTTAGTTTTACCCTCATAGAAGCGTAGATATTGAACCTTATACCTAGGCTACTGTGGTCCCTAAGGTATTTTACGATGAAAAGGGTTATATTCTTCGTTTGATTTAATGGCTGTAGCAGGACAAAGTGTCATTCAGTCTGGTTTGACCTTGACCTTGCAGTGTTTACAGCCGGTTTCAATTCAAAATCCTAAACAAATGCGACAGCTGGCTTGCCGGATCATGATGATTGCTCCTCAAAAGAGAGTCAAGCTTTACATTTTGACGTGAAAAAGAAAGCGCCATGGTACACTATCATACACTCAGCTATTATATAGGGATTAGAGTCGACAGGGTGACGTAATGGTAAGGCGCAGGCCTCGCACGTCCAAGATCGCAGGTTCGAGCCTTGCCCAAGTCGGTGGATTTTCAAGATTCAGAGAATCGTCTGCGCCTATGCCGCATGATTCTGCGGCATGTTCAAGATCCCTTGAGTATCCATTTGGCTTGGATACTCTCGGCTAAATTAAAAACCTAGTGCAATTCGCATCAAACGAGAGCTCAGGTGCCGCCATCTAGGGGAAACTGAGCGTCCAAATTCTCAGTGGCAATGGCATCCACGGACAGTGGTGGAAAATGGATGCCGATTACCGGGGTACGCACTAGGTCTGCAAATGTTAATGACCATACTCAGCCCCATTAGAAAGAGAAAGAGTATAGGGATTAGAGAACATGCAAGGGGCACGAGGAAATCACTCAAGAAGAAATTTAGAAAGAAGTATCCGCAAAATTCTCGAAAGGGCCACACTGATGGTCTTTCTAGGTAAACGGGAATTTTCCGTCTTTCCAGCGTTAAAGGATCGCAGCTAAAATACTCACAGATGTATCCTCTGTCTGTGATGACCCCGAGGGTGAGGGTGCCGACCAGGTCAGCAATGGATAGGACCATCAGGACATAGTGGACGTCGCTCTCCGGGATCTGCAGGTCCTTGGCGAAATCCTCGATGATAGTGATGAGACAGACCATGACGAAGGTATACAAGGACATGGTGAGGCTGATCACGATGAACATGGGCATGCCCAGCAGACGCACCCAGTCCATGCAGAACGAACGCGTCTTCCTCACCAACAGGTGGCCGCGTTTGGCGCTCCGCCTCTGTTTGTGGTCCATGAACAGTTTGGCAGACGTTGACAGACCGGTTGGCTCGCGGGATTTGTGGTCGTTGAACTGATTCGTGGGCCTGGACAGACCGGATGGCTTGCGAGGTTTGTGGTCCAGGAAGAGACCAGATGACTGGTATGACACAGGACGAGCACAGGATTTTTGGCCACTATTCACATCACCAGTCCGATGAGGGACCACATCTTTGGATATCTTTACGCCATTTAAGACTTCAGTGTCATTGATGTTTTTCAAGTAGGCATCCGATTTATCGGATATCGCTTTTGAATTCAGTCGATGTTCACCCAAAAGTCGAACTGGATTTCCGTAGAAATCTAGAAGCTGTTGTTTGGTAATTTCGTTGTTGTTCCGAGTCGCATCACATGCGTTCAGTTTCGGAGAATGAGGCGCACACGGACAAAGAATGCACTGTAAGTTCCTGAAAGACACCAGCTTTATATTCTCGTCGTGAATCGAAGGAAGATCTATTTTCAGCGTGTACTTGTGTCTGAAGAGCGAGACGGAAACCATCTGTTTCAGTTTGGTCAGCTTCGCTATGTATTTTGACTTTGACTTCCCTTTGGAAAGCGAGTTTTTGTGCACCGCGTTCAAGCGCGACTTAGGAACGTTATTTGGCAGAGTGGTGGTCGAAACGGAATCACTTTTGCCGCGAAATTCGACCACGGGAGGACTGGAGTCATGCTGCAACGCGACGGATGACGTCAAACAAATGGATGGGGTCACGGTGGGCATTGGCAGTTGATGCGTTTTAGTAGCTGCACACCGGTTGCTCAAAATCTGTAACCAGGAATCTTTAACGTCCAATCTTTTGCCAGTTTTCCCGCGTTTGGGGTCTTCGAAGAACATGGAAGCGGCCAGAACATTCAGAACAGTTCCAGAGATGATGAGGAATGTTCCGGGAAGTCCGTAGTTGCTGAGGAGGATGACGACGAGGGGAGGAAAGATGAAGGAACCGATGTAGGATCCCGAATAGGATATCCCGGATGCAGTGCCGCAGTGTTTGACGAAGTGCTGGTTGATGGCCAGGGGGAGCAGACAGGTGGCCAATCCATAGCCTATCCCTGAAAAGATACATCATTACCGTCTGATTTTTTGCACATGTGTTGCCTTCACTGTCAAGTACAACTCGGATAACATAATTCATCGTTGTGGTTTTGTCCGCGTTTTGGTGTTCATCCCGATAAGGGTTAGGTAGTGCCTAATTCTTTGGTATATTATTGACTATGTATATATTAGAGCGGAGCATTAAAAACTTTTTTTAGAAATTTATTTTTGCATGAGGGGGAGGGGACTAAAGAACATACACACAAAATTGTAAATTAATCAATTAATATCTTCCAGTTCCAATTTTGGGTCAAAAAACGTAAAAATTAAGGTAAAATTCAACAATTTTGTAAATTCTCAATTTCTTTTTGTAATAATGAAGAATATTTAGCAGAATGTATGAAAAACATAAATAAAAATTTGCAAATTAATACATCAATATCTTCCGGTTTTCAGGGCTAAAGTATTTTCAGGGCTAAATGTGCGAAATTATCCGAAAATGAAGTAAATTTTGACATAACATTTAATTTTCACGTTTTCCGATTTTTCCTTAGCAAAAGTTTGTGTAATGATATGAAAAATTATGATTAAATTATAGACTAATCAATACGTATCTTTGGGTACTTTTATTTTCTAAATTACCCTAATCTGGCGAAAATAGAAAGAAATCCCAATTTAATAACAAATGATAAATTTTTGCTAGAACATCAATTTTGAAATATTTAAACATACATTTTGGAAAACTTAGATGTTTGAAAATAATAATTATGAACAATGAGTAGTAAATGTTACTAGCAAAACAGCATTTTCGTGTAACTAAACGAGTCTTCACTTCTAGAGTTTCAAAGTTGCGTTATAACTTCATTCTCCAAGATCTATATTTTTCGCTCTGTACTGGCTTTTGGTTTCAAGCGATGGCGTGGCCCTCCTTGATTTCATTTTTGACCTGATGTATTCATCACGTCAGCTCACACCGATGACTGGGATTCCGAAATCCGGGAAAAATGTCTCATGCTAGTTGGTTGACTACTGCGAATAGAATCCTGCGAATTTATATTGGCATCAAGGAGCCCTCCTACGAGCGACAGGCCGGGTTTATAATGAAAGTATACGCCCCTGCGTGGTTTAGGATTAAATCACTTAACAATTGCACAGATGTTCCGCAAAATCTTTGGAAAACCATCCAAGATTTGCGTTATCTTAATAACAGTCTCAAATTAGTTGTAGAGTTACTTTGGTCCTCCTGAAGCCCTAATTCTGCAATGCTTGCTCGCCCAGACCAATAAATGCGAGAAACTGGACTCCGCAGGATTTTGAAAATAAGTGAAAAAACGGGCCGAGGAATTCGTGTGTTCAGAATTAATGAAATAAATTTTGATGCTGAATCGTTTGCAGATCGAGTAGATTGGCATAATTGCCAAATAACACTCCAATTGCCACTCATTTATTGACAAAGATATAGAGCAATTGATAAAATCTGGGGAATCTTCCAGTATCAGCATCGGGAAATATAAACTTTGGATGCCACAACGCAACGTGTTGAAAGAACAGCCATCGGTGTGAGCAGACGTGATGGATACATTTTTTAATGTATTTACAGACACTTAAACTAATTTAAAATATATCAAAAAATGAATCACTTTTAACTTCACGTCAACTGAACACCAAAAATAGTGGGGAGTCAGCACCCAAACATGTCGAAAAAAAACCGAAATTTTTTAAATTGGCTTAAGTAGTAAAATAACTCTTTAAAAAGGTTCTCTGAAAGTTTCAGAAAAACGGAAACAACATTTATTGATTTATCATTGATTTTTTGACGGTGTGAGGGGCCACCTTTTCATTCCGAAACCGTAACTGTGCTTAAAACAAGCCACATATTAATTTTTTGAACTAAAATAAGCTAGAAGAAGCACTTTCATCGTGACTGTCACTGAAAAAAAAAATTACTTGAAATTTTGACAAAGGAAGGATTTAAGTGTTTGCAAGCCGAAAACTCAAATGCTGTTTTCTCTCCTTTGTTTTTGGGGCATTTCATCTCAATTAAAATGGAAAGGCTTTTTTAAATGTGTATCTATAGTGAGAATTTTTTTCCACATGTTCCTGAAGTTATACATAACAAATTGATGCTTAACTTTTATGAAAATTTAACTACTTTTTAATAAAAAATTCTTTTGGTAGGTTTTTCAAATTTTTTTGTTGTTTTTTCTGCTTTACTTCAGTTTGTATTTTTTTTCTCAAAAAGTATTTGACTTATAAAAAATTCAAAGAATAAAAGTTTTGCTTGATAGAATCAATAAAATTTTTTTTGGAACTTTACGCCAATTATTGTAAAAGAAGATGCATTTTTAAAAATTGCTAAATTTCGTTTTAAAAATTAAAATTTTCAAATTATATTTAAAAAGTCCAGTTTTTTAATGCAGTGAAACCTGTGTACTTTGACCACTTACGGTGCAGCACTTTAGTGGTCAACTTAGACAGGTGGTCAACTTATAGAGGGTGGAGATTTAGTTTTTTGTCATTTCTTACACTACGCATTTGTTCATTTGTAACTAATTAATCATGCAATGACGTTACTTTAAAATAGTAATTCGCTATTTTTACCCACAATTATCTAAAATATCATTAAAGAAATGTTTACTTAGAATGTATCCTATACAATTTCAAAAGGACTATCAGATCAAAGAAAAAAAGAAGATACTTATTTAAAAAATATATGAGTGCTCATAGTTGTTTTCCCATTTGGTTCACTTACAAAAGAGGCTTATGCAAATTTTCTATTGATGTTTCATCCATCCAGGCAAATACTGGTCTAACTTTATTGCATAAAAAATATCCTGGAGAAGCTATTTTAGTTTTTATTTAACTTCCAAAAAAATAGAAAAACAAATAAATATAGTAATAATGAGGCAGTTCACTTACAAAGGGTTTTTTATAATACTCACACCCAAATTTGGCTTACATAAGTGGTCAACATACACAGGTGGTCAAGCTACAAAGGTTTCTCTACATTAGATAATATTGGGTTCATTAAGTTCCTGACAAAAGGGGTCAACTTAGACAGGTGGTCAGCTTACAAAGGTGGTCAACATAGACAGGAAGTCAACTTAGGTGGTCAAGTTACGAAGGTTTCTCTACAGTATATAATATAGGGTTCATTCCGTTCCTGACAAAAGGGGTCAACTTAGACAGGTGGTCAGCTTACAAAGGTGGTCAACTTTACAGGTTTCACTGTATTAAATTTCTTATGAAGTGGTATAACATGACATGTGACAAAAATCGTAAACAAAAACACCATAGAGAAAAAGAATGGCCGACTCCCCTCAATGCACATCCAATCGGAACAAGCATAAAGTTAAAAGTGAAGTTACCGAAGAGTCCTCCCCAGCACACTGTGAGCCAGAAGACGTCCTGCGCGAAGAAACAGAATCCAGCCCCGAGCGACGCCAGGACGCAGCCGGAACAGACGACGGCCCGCACTCCGAACCGCTGGCCCAGGTGGCCCACGAACACCCCTGCACAAAAGAAAACACATTCCTTACTGTCGAAGAGAACCCCTTCATTAACGAGGGGGACCTCCAATCAGATAGAAACTAGACGACCCGCGCGGCAGTAGTTTGGGAGAAATCGCAACGTGAAAAATAGAAAAAAGTAAACGGGTGTTGGACGTTCAATGGAATTTGCACTGATGTATACAAATAGATGCTACAATTTTTTGCCCCACTGTTATTTAGATATTCAAAATAATAAAATAATCACAATAATAATGATATTTTTCTATTAGTAGCATACATAGCATTAACATATAACGAAGCAGTTCCATTTCTTAAAATATAGTTACTGTTGTAGGTTGGTCAGGCTCTACACATCTTATATATAAGCCGCTTAAGTGTCTGTTTGTCGCCGATAGCTTATTCCCAATTTCTTACTCCAAGAAAACTGCTGCCATCTACACTATTGTTTCTATAATGAAAACGACTCATAATCAACACATTTCTCTAGCATTTTGAGTGAGGCATCGCTAGATTTGCAATCTCCGTTAAAAATGAATATAAACCCGAATTTAATTTAGTCCTTCTATCTTTGTTTTAATTTATGTATCGTCTGCGCTTTTTATATACATTAAACTGGCAGCGCTCTTTTTTCCAGTTTCGTTAAAACTGATCGTTTTGACGATAATTATGTAGGATATAAATAAATATTGTACACAAACAATTTGTTTATACAGTAAATACTATTTTTATTTTACAGATTATTATAATTTAGATTTATTTTTTCGCTAAGAATATTTTTTTCCGAAATGATTTTATGTTTATTATTTATTCATTAAACTTTACTGTTCTACCTAATAAATATCTCCTAGGTTTGATGCGCATTTCCGGTTACTGGGAGAATTGTATATTTATAATATCTAGAACAGCGGTCATTTCGTATGACCGCCGGGCTCACTAGTTCATAGTATAAATGAATGTGTGTACTGTAGAGCTTAACGATTGAACAAGTTTAACACACAGATGCAGCTAACACTGTCTAATTTTCTGCACAATAAAAACAGAAGAGTTTCTTGTTTGTTTACTTGATAACATGTGGCGCCAGCATGCACAACACCCATTTGGCATCCATTAAAGGACCTCTTCGTAGATGATATTAAATCTCAAATTAAAGAGAAGCGGTACATTTTTAGACCGTGGGTCTTTTTTTCGTCATGAGCCGGCACGATCAGCTTTAAAATGAGGGGTCAGTCATGGAATTTGATAAAAGAATGAGGACGATATCGCGGAGCGACAGAAAAGTGGACTAGAGAACAGGGCCCGACTTAAATTTTGGGGCCCAGGGCAGAGCAAAGAAAAAAGGGGTCCCCTAAGTTGCTCGAACTGAAAAATTAAGTCGTTCAGAACGACCCATTTTTATTTTAAAAATTAAAAAAACAGCAGAGACACGTTTTTTTCAAAAAAAGGCAACAAATATTATATGAGTTGAGTTGAGATGTATTCCTATATATCCGATTCACAAAATAATCGTGTCTATATAATCAAGACTTGATGATGTCACTTTCCACCAATGAACGCTTGCAAAGGTAAGTAAGGGATTGTTCAGATACCACATGACGCACTTAAGTACGTCACGGGGTTTCTGAACGGTCCCTAAAAAAATTTCTCCTTCAAAAAAAAAAATTAAAAAATATAATAATAAACGTTTTATTGAATTTTTAAAAAATGTCTTTGTGAATTCAAACAATTTAGGGGTCCCCAAAAATCGGGGGCACTGGGCGCGTGCCCCGAATGCCCTGTGTGAAATCAGGCCCTGCTAGAGAAATAATATATATAGATGTTTAACATGGGGTGAAATGGCCCAGAATAATGACGCCACAGGCAGAACCAAAGAAAAGGAGATCCAATGAAACAACTGAGTTGTGACTCACCGGAAAGGTTCCTGAGTGATGTGCTGAGGGCGAAGGGCAGCGCCGCCCTCGCCCGGCTGACTTGGAAAGTGTGAACTGCGGCCACCATGAGCAGCCCCGAGAGCCGGGCCACCCCATACAACAGGCAGTTGATGAAGCAACAGGCCCCGGACACTACCCAGCTGTGTCGGGAATCCGGACGCATGGTGGCTCGTCCCTTCTAGCCCGGACGGTCGGACGGATCCATCTGGAAGATCATCACTGTAGAAGTTTCTGGTGTTACTCAATAACATTGTCGGTGTAAAGGGGTCGTTCATAAATGATGTCACGCTTCAAAGGGGGGAGGGGGAGGGTAAAGAAAGTGCGAGAGTTTGTGACAAGGAGAGGGGAAGGGGTAACAAGAAGTGTGACATCGTACACTTTGACTTCCATAAAAACATTTAAAATAAACAAATTAAACTTATTATATGCCGATGTATCATAGTGTGACATGTGACAAGGGGGGTATGCTGAAGTATGACACTTAGTGACAAGGGGGGAAGGGGGGTCAAATATATTGAAAAAAAGTGTGATGTCATTTATGAACGGCTCCTTCATCGCAGAACGCTGACTTTGCTCCGCGATAGTGAAATAAAACCTTTTACGTAGTAATTCTCTTTTTAACCCTTTATCTACTGCATTATGATCTGCAGTCATTTTTTTTTTTTACACAAATAGTTTGTCCAGGTATTTACACTGAAAATGAAGGTATTTACATAAATAAAATGCTCAGTCTATAAGTATTTATTTCTTTACAGCTAAAAAGTGCCACAGAGTATTTACCCTGTGAAATGAATGACATACACTGTTTAATCAAAATATTTCGTCAAGTAGTTTTCTAAGTTCCTAACTAACACATTTTAAAAAATCAGTGACTTGATTCTTGAATTTTACGACTTTTCTGGAGCGAAACTCTAAGGGAGCCATCTGAACAAAATGGAAGTTCAAAACACAGCATCGGTTTCAAAACTATCTATATTCTTTTCCTCGCTAAAATACTCTTTACACAGAACCCTTGCTGATATGTATCCTGAAAAAGGGGAATTTAAAGACTGTACCGGCAACGTACCATCAGAATATTGGTAAAAATGGTTGCTGGGATGGAATTTACAGAGAATGTTACCTATAAGTACCATCGGTAAATAAAGGGTTAAGCCGAATATATCAATTAATATAGACGAAATCCTGAATTAATGCTGGTTGCTGGGATGGAATTTACAGAGAATGTTACCTATAAGTACCGTCGGTAAATAAAGGGTTAAGCCGAATATATCAATTAATATAGACGAAATCCTGAATTAATAGTGTTTAAACAACAGTTCGCAATAAAAACATTATGCTATTTAGATAATTATATAAATATTATTCATCAAATTTGGCGATTATAACGTCCAGTTCATTTTGATCATCCTCACCGAAGGGCTCGTGAATTTGTGACAAAGTGTCACAAGGGGAGGGGAGGGGGTAACAAGAAGTGTAACATCATGCTTTTACAACATAGTGTGACATGTGACAAGGGGGGTAGGAGGTAGGTTAAAGTATGACACTTAGTGACAAAGGGGGTAGGGGGTCAAATATATTGAAAAAAAGTGTGACATCATTTAGGGATCATTCATAAATGAGGTCACGCTTCGAGGGGGAGGAGGGTTCGTGAAATTGTGACATGGGGAGGGGTGTGACATCATGCATTGTGCAACATAGCGCGACATGTTACAAAGGGGGGAGAGGGGGTCCGCTGAAGTGTGACGCTTAGTGGCAAAGGAGGGAGGGGGGTCAAATATATTGAAAAAAAGGGAGATATCATTTATGAACGGTCCGTACCCCATTTCATGTGCTAGTGCTAAGAAACATTATACTGTCTATATTTTTTTAGACAGACCCACAAAAAAAATTTTAAGTATATCAAAAATGAATCATTTTTAACTTTACACCAACGCAACACCAAAATTGGTGACAACGAAACGCAAAATTTTTAGTTGTAAGTACAAAAATATCTGATCACAACAAAATTTACAAAGTTATTTTTTTGACCGGAAATAAAACAAAAATGTTGTGACACACATGACAAACGGGATATGGAATGAACTAAGTGCTAAAACCGCTCCGTTCCAACTTACCATAAAATCAGCAGGATCAATACAAAGAATGGAACGCACCACACTTCACTGAGGCTTTTTGTAAACTGAAACCTGTTGACCAGCGTCCAGGGAAGTGAGAATGGGAGTGTGACATTGGAACCGAGAAGTGCAGGTATGGTCAGTCTATCAAGGACCTCGGGCCTGCTCGAAATCCTTGGTTCCGCATTTGTTCGAACACAATCCATTCGGCGGGGACCATTTCAGAGCAGATGAGGTTTTGTGGAACAATACTGGAAATAATCGATTCTGATTCATTTCTTTTACGGGGTGGGCACTTCACAAGCGGCTCATTTGATGTAGAACCACTACAGGTGGATTCCATGTAAAGTGGACTTCTTTGGGAAACACTAAAATGAAAAATTTTAACATTCTTATGTTTTTCGGCACACAGAAGTTATTTACAAGCACTCTTCCTACCCCCTTGTCAGAAAAACTTCTCCACGATAAACAGTTTGGCTGTCACTAGATGAATATTAGACGCCCGTTTTTCTTTCGCGTTGCGTCAGTGACTACTATTTTTTTGCATGCATAGATAGTTAGCCGATCGCCAACGAATAACACAAGTGTACATCTTTTTGAGCATGCCTTGCTTTTCCATTTGAATAAAAACTTCCCTGTCATAAGCTCAAAATTCACAGATTCTTAAAAAAAATTTCGTATTTTTCAGAACATATGTCTATTTTATGTTGAGTCAGTTACTGTAATATTTTTATAATTTTTTATCATTACGAGTAAAATAACAGCGTTTCAAATAAGGCCGTAACAGCTATATAAGACAGTACAATAAACTATTTCATATTTACTACTTTACTAATTCTCATTATATAAAGTTGACTTTTTGCTTCCAAAATGATGCGTCAGTTATCGTGGAGTGCACCCACAGAGGACAATCTGACTTTTCGGTTCCAGAGAGTTTTGGATTTGAAAGTGTTGGAAAATATATTGCTAAGAAATGAGAGGCGATGTTTCCCGCCAAGCTTGGAGACTTTCCGATCGTAATAGATAATCCTATTTTTCCTAGATTTTCCTAGGATCTTCATGTCACATGATCCGCGATGCTATATAGAGGACCGTCCATAAATGATGTTGCGCTTTTTTTCCATATATTTGTCCATACCTTTGTCACAAAATGTCACACTTCAACATACTCCTCTTTGTCCCATGCCACGCTATGTTGCATAAGCATGATGTCACACATTTTGTTATACCTCCCTTCCACTTGTCACAATTTCACGAACCCCCCTCCCCCTCGAAGCGTGACATCATTTATGAATGATCCCTAAGGAGCTCTGGCGAGAAGTAAAACAGTTCAGTTTTAGACTCTTGGCGAGTGCTTGTCAGTCTGAGCCGTTGCGTTGTAAGGGATCCTTCATAAATGATGTCACGCTTCGAGGGGGAGGGGGGTTCGTGAAATTGCGATAAGGAGAAGAGAGGGGAAGTGGTTACAAAAAAAATGCCATCATGCTTATGCAACATAGCGTGGCATGTCACAAAGGGGGCGGGGGGGGGGGGGTTCCTCAACATTTCATCCGCTAAGACTGTTTCAGTCGGTGTAAAGTTGAAAATGATTTATTTGTTGATGTATTGTAAATTCTTTTAAGTGTTTGTCTAAAAAACTACAATCAGCAGAATGTTTTTTAGCAAATGGTGTTCCTTCACTCATCAACGCATCAAACGACCATCACGATGGATTGTTTATCCTATTTTCACGGACATGAGCCATAGCGATGTCGATACGATGTCGATACGTAGCGGAGTGAACACATCTCATCCGCTAAGAAACTTCATATTGGCTATATTTGTTTAAGACAGTCACGTAAAAAAAATTAAAATACATGAAAACTGAATCATTTTCAACTTTACTGAGGACCAAAAACAATGTTCAGTAGAACCAAAAATTATGGCAACGAAACGCAAAATTTTTAGTGTGCAATAAGTATATACAGTAAAACCTCCAAAGTTGACCAGCTCTCTATGTTGACCAAAATTTTATAGTTTGAATGGTCACAATGGAGATTATCTTCTCTACGTTGACTACCTCCATAAGTTGTATGTGGACCACCTTTTAGTAGGTTATTTGAACTACATATCTATAATTTACGCTCTGTAACTTGACCACTGATACTTTCTTGAATTTGCTTTTTCCCCATTTGTTCTCCATCTGGTTTTCAGGAATTTCTTCATTCAGCTTATCTGAGTAACATTCGCTTCACTGCTGGGTATCTCTGGCACATTCCGTTCTCTTTTTCTGGCTTTTTTCTTTCTTTTTCAGCGACTTCAAGATTTTGCTTCAGAAAAATACCCAAACATATTTAATGGACGTGCAAACTGTGAAAGTGCTTTTTACAGTTACCTACTGAACAAAAAGAGGACTGAAGCAAAAATTGAGTCGGTCCTTAAAAAAATTTTAAAATGTGCTGTACCTTCTCTTAAAAATAAAAAATAATTTTTGGAAAAAAAAATAGAACCACTTCAAACTACAAATTGCGCTAAAAAGTAAAAGTAAAAAATAAAATTATTCTTTAAACAACTTCGATACGACTTTTAAACATAATTTTTAAAGTCGGTGCAACATTATGACAGTCTAATTATAATTACGCCACGCATTATTTTACATTGAAACTGTTGCAAACTCTAGGGTATTTATATTTGTAATTGATTCATAGTTACAAAAGGAATCATGCATCAAAATTCATCATAATTTTGCACCGACTTCAAAAATTATGTTTAAAAGCCGTATCTATGTTGTTTAAAGAATTCACTTATTTTTCACTTTTTAGCGCAATTTATAGTTTGAAGTCGGTTCTATTTTTTTCCAAAAATTATTTTATTTTATTCTTTTTAGTGCAAATACATTTTTATATAAATACTCTATCTTTAAAAAATACATATCAAAGGGGAAACCTTTTTTGAGGGAATGACACTGAAAACTAACCGTTTGTATGATAAATTTCGTTTTGAAATTGATTTTAAAGGGTCACTAGAGCAAGCAAACTGATTGGATTTAATTTCTTCTTCAGAGAAGCCTTCGCTCAATTTCTTGTTATAATTGCTTCTAATATTACATCTTAATGGCAACACTCTTTTTAACAATTAGTTTCATGTTTATCAACAATTTTCCCAACAAAGAAAAATCAAGACTAGCCTTTCCAATTAAAAAAAAAAGTACTTATTTTTCACCCATAACGTTTTTTCTAAAAAACAGATGTAGTCAAATTGATGTGCAATATTTGAGTTAGACGACCCTCTATCGACCAAAGAAAAAATAGTCAAAATCGGTTCATTTAGTCAAAAGTTATGAATGAAAAAGCCAAAAAATGACCACATTTCAGCCTGTAACTTTTCTTCTAATTATGGAATATGGTCAGACCAAGGTACGGGACCTATGGGAAACCAGCCTCGATCGATTAAAAAAAAATCATGAAAATCGGTTCATCCGGTAAGAAGTTATGAGTGGATAAACAAAAAAAAAAAAAAAACGACATACATACATACAATATGAATGTATAACCTCCTTCCTTTGTGAAGTCGGTTAAAAATGAATGAGTACTAAATTTTTCCATGAAAAGTAGTAAAAACGTTTATTGAATTTTCTCTAATATTGTACTAAATTTTTTCTAAAATTCCCTAAGTTGACCACATCTGTATGTTGACCACTTAGTTATAGTCCCTACGGTGGTCAACTTATAGAGGTTCTACAGTAAATCATTTTTTTTTTCTTTTTCCCTTCGATTCGTCTTCTGAGCGATTCGTTATCACTAGACCGCAGAACAAAAGAGTCCTTTCTACCATATTTTCTTCGGGAAAGAGAGAAAATCAGAAAAAGAGGGAGAGACGATAACAAAAGAATATTTTTGAGACGTAAACAAAAACCTGTTGAATCATGCGAAGAAACAAGTAAAAAATAAGCAACGCATTATCTCTAGCGAATGCAGATCTAGTTTGATCGACAGTTCCGCACTTTTCCTCATGACTTTTCCTGCTTTGTTTTCAATTTAGTGAAATGGCTGAAATAGTTGTACACTCAGATCGGTTGACATAGTTTTTGAGCATATTTAAATGATAGTTTAAAGAGAAATAAGAGACATATTTGAAAATCATTGAATGTATTTATTTTTTTATTTTTTCCTCCATCCGTATTCCAAAACGGACACAGACTTTTCTCATTTATTATTTACCCTGCGATAGATGAAAGTAGCCTTATAGTTGAAAGTTTGCTTGGTATACGTTCTTCTCTTCTTGTTGTTGTCGAGTCCTCGTGAATAAATTTTTTTCCAAGGAAATCTGTCTCTGAGATCAGGATTTATATAGGATTGAAATTTTCCCGTAGCCGCTAATGTTAAATTTCTTTGAACTGTTCAAAATTTGATTTGAACACATTTTTGACAAAAAATGTTCAAATAAAACATATTTCATGTCGAGAGGTCCTTCGAATAAGCTTACTTAAGGGAACTTGGGTTACATTTGCCCAACAGCGCTGATGTTAAAATTTTTTGAACCGTTCAAAATTGAATAAAAAATTGTTCAAATCAAAAAATAAAATCTAGAAATGTAATGTCCTCGCCAAGATCTTTCGAATGCAAAAAAAAAAAATCAAATCGGACCATTCCCTCAAAACGTTATTAGAGGGGGACAGACAGACACACAATTTCCACATCTCAAAACCCCACTTTCAGATTTTTTATTTTTCAATCTTTATTTAATTACTTTACTTAGTTTCGAGCTTTCTTTATTTTTAACGATATTTTCACGATACATTAAGCCTTCTTTCATATTAAAAAAAAAAAAAACTTTTGTGAGAAAGTAGGCTAAAGAAGGAAATAACAAGATTCCTATTAAAACGATTCGGAGCAGAGTGACCGGTGCGAGCACTCAGAAATCGGAGAGGAGAATTTCAAAAGAGTGGCTGCTCTAACTCCCTGATTGTCCCCAACCGATTCCCCCTCTTCCCCCATTTGACTCATTTTATGCCCAGTATATTTTACAAAAGGATCAGCCCATGACAGTAGGTTTTGTAATCCCCGGAAAAACGACTTAAAACAGGGGTGCCGCCAAAATATATTTTTACTTCAAGGGCGAAATAGATTCAAAAAGTTTGGGACCTCTGGTTTCGTGGTATTTTTCCTCTCAATACGATTTATAAAAATCTGCCGGTCGTTTGAACATCTTAAAGGAGGGGGTGGCATAGAGTACGTCGTCAGGACAAGTTGCTTTCTCCACGTTGACACTTCGTTGGCACAGGAGCACGTTTTACAGATTTCTTCTTCCTATCTCCCCACTTATTAAGAATTTTTGTACAAGCTGCAGAGGTAAAGGTCAAGACGAGTGGTCGCGACTCGGCATTGGCGACTATAACTTTTTTTTTGGCGACCACAAAATGTTAGGTCGGTCGCCAAAACTGGCGACTAGAAAGGGTTTGTAATTTATTATTATTTCTTTAAAAATACGGCTTTGTGTCATTTTGTGTCAAAGTGTAGTTTGAAGTATATGTATGCACATTTTTGTACACAAAATGAAACCGCGGTTGGGAGGGGGGATCAGTTTGAAACATGGTTCAAAGTGGCGAATCACTTTTTTCTGCTTACCGGCCACTGGCCACCATCAAATTTTTTTACTCTCAAGCATTATTACGTAGCGACTAAACCTTATTGCTTCTAAAAAAATTGGAAAGGTTCTGAATGAGTCTAGACCAAAAGTCCTTAACCTGGGTTCCCTGAAACTTTAACAGGGGTTTTGCAAGTTCGTTACCCCCTCTTAAAGAGCCTCACTCGTCAAATGTACCCAAAGGGGTAATCACAGCGCCAAAGTTTTAGCAAAATTTTTTTCTTAGAAAGGATTAAATGCTTAAAAACTTGCAAAAATAAATATTTATAAATATTTTATAGCCTTGGTTAACCACCAAAGCAAAATACTGGGTGTGCGATTGTATATACATGCATATACGTACACACACACACATTTTTATGTGCATATATGTTTAAAGCTAGCGTTCTGATTGACCCCGAAAATGGCTGTGATACCCTGTTCCTATAGCTATATTTAGCGCCAAAAAAGCCTAGTGGTTAGGGTGTCGGATTTCCAATCGGAAGATTGGGTGTTCGATACTCGACCCGCTGAAGACCCACCATGTACAATTGGGGATACGTGCATGTCAAATCCGTGGACCCCGAAGTCCGGAGGGTACCCCAGGGTGGAGAATTTCCCTTCGCTACATTTTTAGGTCAAGAGGAGGGTGGCGTATGTGTAGAGGCGCCATCTGGTGTTATCCAAACCCATCACGAGCCAAGTCGTACTTCCACCTTTGTGGTGCTCAT
Source organism: Octonoba sinensis (assembly GCA_038502835.1). Taxonomy (NCBI): domain Eukaryota; kingdom Metazoa; phylum Arthropoda; class Arachnida; order Araneae; family Uloboridae; genus Octonoba; species Octonoba sinensis. Next base: position 274,055 of record CM076600.1, read on the forward strand.
CTATGAACGGAAGGTGATCCCTTACTGCCTTAGATCCGGGTCGCTCTGCGACGGGGAGCTTATATACCCAAGTGGCATTAGAAACAACAACAGTTTTATGTGCATACCTTTAGGACCCAGTTTACATTTTGAATCACTATAGGCAACTCATGTTTGGGGGCCACTCACGATACAAAAATTTTTTAAACATAAAATTTTGGGGGCCCCAAAGCGCAAAAACTAATTTGTTTTTCAAATGTCAAAGAGTCAGACTAACATGAGGGAGCACACAACGTGCAAAATCATTTTGTTTTTAAATTACAAAATGTTTGAATAAAATCTGGGGGCCCCCAAAGTGCAAAATCGATTTTGTTTTTCAAATTTCAAATGGTCAGATCAAAATTTGGGGACACTCAAAGTAAAAATTCCTTGTGGTTTTAAAATAATTTAATAACACAAATTTTCTGTGAAGCAACAGAATACTAACAGTTCGTTTTTGAAAGATACTATTTTTAAATATTTCTCTAAAAGATTTTAAATTACAAAAAAAAAAAAAAAATAATAATAACCAAAATTAGGGGGGCCCTAGGCCCAGGCCTTACGGGCCTAATAGTAAATAAGGCCCTGCATACCTTAAAAACCCAAAATGTCTGTCATACCTATATTTAGCGCCAAAAATAAAATACTGCTGCTCGTTATTATTTTCTCAAAGTGCAAATCGTTTCCGTATTTCAGTTGCTTTTAAATTACATTTCCCTTTTCTTCAAAGTACGTTTCGTAATTCGATTTCATCATAGCAACTCGAAATGTACCAGTTCCGCTCCGTCGTGGAAAAATTATATCTTTACTTATAATGATCACTTAACTACTTTCATCAAACCTTGAAATCAGCAGCCAGAAGGGATTTCTTCCCATTTTATTTCCTTGATTTTCTTAAGAGAATCGATTCTTCTGGATCGAAAATTGACCGTGAATTTCCTTGACTGCGCCATTGTCAGCTGCAACCGTGAATAAAGTTATCTAACAGTTCCGTCTGATTCAGCTCTAAATGGAGGCAATTCAAGCTACGTCATGGGTCACGTGGCAGCGATGAAAGCAATGTAAACAAAGGAATACCGTTAGCATCGCTTTACTTCGAGTTCGACACATCTAATTAAAAACTAGGCCTAAATGAAGTTCTTCTACATTACATACTATTAGCACTAAATAAAACACTATAACTATTGTAATAACAAACAAATTTCTTTTATAATGATCGAATTAAATGTTAATACTGGGTTATGATCAGAAAAAGCTGTGAAAATAGTCTAATTAATTTTAAGATGATTTATTTTGACAAGTGAACTCCACGCAAAACTCGATTGAAAATCTTAGTAAACAAAGAGCGGATACCACGTGACAACGATGATCGCTCATGAGTCCCTTTAGCGGTGAATTGCCTCCATTTAAGGGAACCTGAGTATCAAAGCTGAGTGGAACACTCCACACAAAATAATACGGATACTGCCCCTTTTCTCCCTCCCCCTCCAAATAATGATTGATGGAGAAAGTCATTTTATAAAGCACACGATATACAGTGAAACCTGTGTAAGCTGACCACTTGCGGGACAGCACTTTAGTGGTCAACTAAAAAAGGGGTGAAGATTTTTCTTGTCATTTCTGATACTATGCATTTATTCATTTGCAACAAATTAAAATATAACTTCATGTATTAACTTTACTTCAAAGTAAGAATTTTGCTTCTTTTCAGTCTAAAATATCATTATCATCTAAAATATCATTAGATAAATAACCTTAATGACTTGCGATGTATGCAATACAATTCTAAAATTAAGGCTCTTAGTAGAAGAAAAGATTAATATCTCACTAATTATGTAAGTTACTTACATAATTAGTGTTATAGTAACCGAGTAATATGTACATGTACGAGTAATAGTACATATACATATTATTCGGTAAAGATTTCCTAAAAATACACAATTTTTGAAAATGGCTACACTGTTAAAAATTTCCGTAGGAAAATAGTAAAATAACCATTTATTTAATTGTTATTTTACCATATTTAATGATAACAGTTGAATAACCATTAAAAAGATGGTACTCCAACCGCTGATTGCGAAAAAAATCGTTTATTCTCTGTTTATCCTAAAGAACGTTTAACTAACCGTCATTTTCAAGCGCTCAATAAGAATCGGGCGTCCATCTTGGTTGCGAAACCTTGCCGGTCGTACGCTGTTTTAAAATAGGAATACGGATTTATCAGTTCAAATCTGCATGCGTATATAAAAAAAGAAGAAAAAAAAAAGTGGCTTAAGCAGTGGATACTAAATAGAAACACATACACACGTGAATCAAAAATGGGAGACATCGGATTCCCAAACTGTTTGCGAATGAGCGAACCCATATATTGAGCTGCTGAAGCTTGTTTGTATTTTAATTTTTGCAGCAAATAAAATAATTTTCGTCAATATACAGTAAATTTAGACCAAAAATAAATTTAGATCCAATCAAGAACTGAAATCTCAATTTTAAGGCTGTTTGCCTGTTGGAAAAGAAGATTTATTGATAAACAAACGTCCGCTTTACGTGATGACGGTGACCGAGTGGATAGAGAGTAAGACTATTACACCACGCATTCGGGGTTCGGGTCCTGCAAGCTTCGTTTATGGTTTCTACGCCTCGAAATGGTTAAAAAACGGTGAAAATTTTGTTTTGAAACTATTTTTAAATGGTTATAAAACCGTAAACTTTTGTATTTACGGCTTTTAACCAAGTTCATTAGAAATGGTTAGGTCCCGTAAAGATATAAAAATGTTCCAAACCGTAAATTTAACGGTGAATTAGATGGACAGACTGCTGCCGGTCATTTAACCCTAATTTCATGGTGAAATTTCTAACAGTGTAGATCAATTAGAAGAAAAGAGAAGAAACCTGTGTAAAGAGCAAAAGAGTGCCCACTGTCGTTCTCTCATATGGGGTTAGCTTGCAAAGGGGTTTAGGCAAACTTTCTATTGCTGTTTCAGGCATCCAGACAAATACTGGTCTAACATAATAGCATAAGAAACATCCTGGAGAAGTTATTTAAGTGTTTAATCACTGTAAAAATAGATAAGCAAAAAATCTTATATATAAGCGGCTTATTCTGTCTGTCTGTCCGCTATAGGATCCCAGGCCGTTTTACCGATCGGGACCACATTCGGAACGGTTCACGTTTACGACCCGAGAAAATCAAAGCTGCAAAAAATGAAAGTTGTGACTCAATTAGTTTTTTTTTTAATTAATTATTTTCAACTTTTTCAATGATTTTCTTGAACCGGTTTAATTTATTTTTGCATTGTTGCCAACCATATAATTACAGTTGCCGTGTGAACAAACAAATCAACGCAGTTGCCATTGTTGTAAAAATGTAACAAATATACTAATAATAATTAAAACGTTTCTCTAGCATATTGAGTGAGGCTTCGCTGCATTTGCAATTTCCGTTAAAAATGAATGTATGCGCGAATTTAATTTAATTCCTCCTTTCTTTTTAATTGGTTTATTTATCGTCTGCGTTTATATATTTTTCTTATTAGCGTGGCAGCGCTCTTTTTTTCCAGTTTCGTTAAAACTTTTGTTTTGAAGAGCATAATAAAATTTTCAATAAGTTCTTTCGACGATAAATACATATGTTTCACAAACAATTTGATTATATAGTAAATAAATATGTAGTGGTGTGAGGCAGTAAGCAAAGGGGCTTCCTCGCGGCCTGACCTGGGTCATTCAGTTTGAATTTGCAGACACCTTTGCACAAATCATTTTAATCACAATTTATTAATACCTAGAACAGCGGTCATTTCGTATGACTGCCGGGTGTACTAGTATATTAATAATTAGGCGGTCCACTTACAAAGGGATTTTTATAATACTCCCCACCCTAATTTGGCATACGTAAGTGGCCACTATAGACAGGTGGTCAAATGAGGTGGTCAAGTTACATTATATAATATAGGGCTCCTTCCGTTCCTGACAAAAGTGGTCCACTTAGACAGATGGCCAACTTACAAAGGTCGTGAACTTTACAGGTTTTACTGTATTAAAAAAAAAGAGTTTAAGGTACAAAGAAAGAAAGTGTTAGCCTAAGAAATAAAATTTTGAAGCATTATGTCAAAGAAAGCAATGTGTCCTGTCAAAGCAATTCCCCATTTTCGTTATGGTTGTGACGGCGTCTTTTCACATAGAATAGTTCAAGATAGTACGTATTTGTTTCTTGTGGTAAGACGCAGGTCTCGTACGCCCAAGAAGGCAGGTTCGAACCTGGCCCAAGTCGGTGGATTTTCAAGTTGCAGAAAATCGTCTGCGCCCATGTCGCATGATTGTGCGGCAAGTTAAAGATCCCCTGAATATCCGCTTGGCTTGGATAATCTCGGCTAAATTAAATAAATAGAGCAATGCGCATCAAATGAGAGCTCGGGTGCCGCCATCAAGGGGGAATTGAGCGTCAGTGGCAATGGCATCCGCCGACAGTGGTGCCACTTGAAAGAATGGATGCCGATGCCCGGGGTGCGCACTAGGTCTGCAAAGGTTAGTGGCCATAGGCAGCCCCATTAGAAAGAAAGAAAGAAAGTATCTGTTTCTTAGACTAGATCTCTTCCACTAGTTTTAAAACAGGCATGATGGAGATGTGCAAAAACACTAACATTTACTAAGTTATTTTTAATATCAAATAATTGAAAGTAAACAAAAAAAAGTTGAATTTACACGTGGAATTTACCTTTAGCTGAGGCCGTGGTTAGGATGTCGAACTTTCAACCGGAAGGTTGGCTGTTCGACACCCGCCCCGCTGAAGACCCACCATGTACACTTGGGGATACGTGCATGTCAAATCCGTGGACCCCGAAATCTAAAGGATACCGGAGGGCGTAGAATGTCCCTTTTCTTCACTCTCAGGTCAAAAAAGGGAGTTTGCGTATTTGTGGTGGCGGCATCCAAATACATCATGTCGTACTTCCCTCGTTGTAGTGCTCATCTATGCACGGAAGTCGCTCCCTTACTGCCTTCATTCCTGGTAGCTCTGCGATAGGGCTTTAGAAACAACAACAAACCTTTAGCTATTTTGCGGATAACCCGCGGGCTTCCCCCGGATAATTGGAACTGAATTTAATATCCTCTTTCCCTCAGAAATCTTGACTCCAAAACGTGTTTCGAAGAGAGGAATGATGATGGCTACAGCTCCTACAACAATAGAGATGACAGGTGGTTGTCGTAAGAATCCAGGATGCGCGGAACTCTGGGTAGAATCGCCGAGTTATTGTTTTGTCAACGTCTTCGCTTTAATTACATAACGTTTCATCCAATTTAATAGACAACGCGGATTTTCAACTATAGAAATTCTGGCTGTTTCTTTTGTATTTTCATGTGCTAGTTGCAGTGGCGTTGCTAGCATGGGTGTCACTCGGTGCGGTCATTTTGTGGTGTCAAATCCAAGTGATCCTCCCCCATTCAAAACAATTCCTGAATGAATAATAAATAACAATTTTTCCCCCGGAACGAATAATAAATAAGAAAGTAAAAAAATAATTTTTATTTATTAATATTATTTTTTATTTAGTTATAACTAAATAAAATTTTTAGTAATATCTAAATAAATAAATATTTGAAGTATACATAAATAATAAATTATTTATTTATTATTTATAATAAATAAATAATAACTAAGTAAAAAATAATATTAATAAATAAAAATTACTATTATTATTGTTATTATTAGCAGATCCCCCGCTGAACATCTGCGGGATATAGCCATTTTAAAATCGTAAGAAACACTTTAAAATTCGATTTGAGAAAAGATCGCTAGATATAAACTTGGGAATGATCGCTCGATATAAACAAACTAAGGTGTTGACACTCCAACGATTCGGAAATTAAAATTTGAATTATAAATGGAAATACATCTTACGAAATAGAAATAAATTTGTTAAAGTCCCTTTTAGGTTATGGTTGTAAAGACATATATTATGTTACTTTTTCATGACAATCATTAAAAAAATGTAGGTTTCGTTATAGTACTAGAGTTTGCTTTTTGCATGACGTCAGTATGGTATCGAACCGCACAATTTAATCGTATCTGGTACACGTTAAGTAAAAAATATATATAAATAATATTAGTATAAATAAATAATAAATGAAATAATGATAATAAGAAGAAAAAATAATACTAAAAAACATTGTTGTTGTAAATATGTGTTCTAATTGACTGAGTTAAGACTTTAAAGAATATATATATTTTAACAACATAACTACAATTCTAATATAGAAACATTAAAACATTAACAAAACCACTTTGAACGTTTAACTTGTTAATTATTAAAGACTTAATTTGAAGGTCCCGGGACTGGCCTGCTACATACGGCAATTGAAAGCCGCGCGGGTAGAGCCGCGATTGGAAGTCGAACGTCCAGCTGTGAAAAGGTAGAAGTAGCAGTAGCACTGTCCGTTCACTGAGAGTTCTTTATGTGGCAATTCCGCCAGGCGGCGAAATTTGCATATTGGCGCGTACAAACATAAAGTAAGAAAATAATCATAATAATACTAATAATAATAACAATAAATGATAATAATAATAAATAATATTAATAATAAATAAAATAATATTAATAATAATAATAATTATTATTTTTATCATTATTTTATTACTGTATTTATTATTACTTTATTACTTTATTTATTATTGTTAATTTTACTTATTATTTTTACTTGTATAATAATAATTTTTTTAATAATAATAATAATAATAAATAATAGTAATAATAAATAAAATAATATTTAAAATAATAATATTAATAATAATTATTATTATTTGTATTATTATTTTATTACTTTATTTATTATTGTTAATTTTATTTATTACCTTTATTTATATAATAATAATAATAATAATAATAAACAGGGGCTTCGCCGGGTTTCCTTGGCCGAGCGCTACTTGGAGGCTAGTGACATTAATAATAATAAACAACAAGGGCTTCGCCGGATTTCCCTGGCCGAGCGCTACTGGGAGGCTAGAGACATGTTAGATTAATGAACTCTTGCAACAGCTTTTATTTTTTTAAATCTATTTTGTGTTCTTTTGTCCTTAACACCTGTACTGTTTAAGAATATGCCATGAGAAATAAAGGAAAAAAATAATTTTCTAAATTTATTTTTAAAAAGAAAAAATGTTAAGGCGGTAGTGGTTTTTTGGTCCGATATACGATGGGGGTACTTACTAATAGTAAATTAATTATAGTATTTCAGATATAATGGGAGGAGATGACAATTGCAGCATATATAGTTTTCATAAATTCTTAAATCTCTTTTGGGTGCCACCTACAAAAGGTTGCCACCCGGGGAGGACTCCCCCCCCCCCCCCCGCCTTCCGTAGCTACGCAACTGCTTTACTTAATAGTAAAACCTTTCTGCAGCGGACACAACGGGACAAAAATATTTGTCCGTCACACAGGAGTGTCCGATTAATATTTCTTTTTTTTTTTTTTTTCAAAACTATATAAACTGTCAAAAATGATGTTGCGATTGACCGAAAATACACTCCGGATCGACCGGGCCATCACGATCGACGGTTGCCGCCCACTGGTCTAAATAAATGAAGTATGCATACCAACCTTGAATTGAGGTGGAGGAGCGACTGGCGAGCCTCTTTTCTTTACAGTAACCACCGAGCTCCAGTCATTTTAAGAGCAAACACAGAGGTCGGAGTTGACCAAGGCGACCCCTCACAAAAAATATGGCTCGACAGTACCGCGTTCTCTCTTTTTAAATTTTCCGCAGTTCCTGTTTGCATACGCGCAGAAAATGATCATTTCCCGCTTCCGCCAAACGACGAACAGAGAGTTCACGTAAATCCATCCCTGATCTTGACGCACTGGCAAATGAAGGCAAGGAATGTTTTGATGCAGAGACACGCACTTCGTGGCCAACATTCGGTGCATCATCCTCAAGGTCATTCCATCATCTTCAATGACAATGCCTGGCCGCATTAATAACACCTTAATTGTTCCTCATCACTCTGGCGTATCACGGAATAAGACGCTGGGATTACATGTTCTCTCATATTTACATATTACAGATATGTATACAGTAAAATATGTACTGTATATATATATATAGAACATTCAAAGCACTGCATATATATATACTAGCGGTACCAGCACGGCGTTGCCCGCGTTGAATTTTAAAAACGTGAGTTGTCCGTAAACCCGATTTAGAATTTATCTTATGCTGAAATGGAAATAACTTTTGCGCGTATCTTACGAAGTGTCTAAAATATTTTTTCAAAGTCAATATTTTTAGAATCGTCATAGCCCGAGAATTAAAATGGTACATTCGTTTTAAAATTTGGTCAATATGCGACGATTTTAGCGCGGTTTTGGGGCAAATTTGTGGGTCTTACAAACTATGGAATTTTAATGACTAAATCTAAAAATAATGTTTTGAAGCTTAGATTTTTAGAATTAGTATACCCTGAGTTTTACGAAAATAGTTTTGTTTTCTTTTTATTTTAAAAAATGAAGCGGTTGCGAGAATGGATATACAAACTAAAATCGCAAATACTTTTACATATCTCTGCTTGCAAGAGCCGTCGAGAGCCGTCAACGCATTGCCAATGCGTTGAGGGGAAAACTGCAATGTAGGCGTAGCAAAAATCATTGAGAAATTCTTAAAAAATAATAAAAAAGGAACTACCAGTCGGATTTTACCGAATTTTAAATCTAAATCATTCTCTAAACGACCTGAAGACACACAAAAAATTTCATTAAAATCGGTCCAGCCGTTAAGGAGTTTAGTGACATACACATGCACCGAAGAATTTTGTGTGTGTATATACAGTACAGTCTGTTAATACATTTTTGAAGTAATTTTTAGTTTACTGTAAATAAAAGTAGATTACATCGCATTTTATGGAAAATTGAAAGAACTACATTTTCAAAAAAAAAAATCACTTACACCAGTATGATTATCTGATAAATATATAAAGTATCTTGTATATTTTTCCTCTAGCCTGTTTTTCTGTCGGTCTACAAGATCTTACTCATTCCTTTATCAAATTCTATAACTTACAACGCATTTTAACGCTTATCGTGCCGGTTAAGGAAGAAAATTAGACCCAGGGTCTAAAAATACCGCGTCTCTTAAATTTGAGATTTAAAATCATCTAAGAAGAGGTCCTTTAATGGATGCGTCGATGTTTCAATAGATATCGAATCGGGGATATCCACTTGGAACGTCAGCGTTTACATATTTATGTTTTAAATTGCACTTCCGTCATTATAAACAGAACCTATGATTAAGAAATCTTAGGGGGCCCTTCAACTTAACCGAGAATTTCCACCGAAAAACTACTCAACCAAAACGTCTGGCACGTCAGACTTTTCTTTATTTTTGAAGTGACTGTAGATATTTTGTATCGTAAACATAACCTCATACACTTACTTCTCATAGCATCAGTTAGTCACAATACTCGATACTTGAATAAATTCTTGGTTTGCACAGCAGGCTCATTAACATTTAGGAACTTTCGACTTCCATTTAATGTGCGCAGTGCAGGGGTTCCGCTCGGGTCGACTACTGCACATATACAGTAAAACCTGTTAAGTTCACTACCTTTGACAGAAACGGAATAAGCCGTATATTACATACACTAGTAAGCCCGGCGGTCATGCGAAATGACCGCTGTTCTAGATATTATAAAATGTAATTTAAATGATTTGTGCAAAGTTGTCTTCTCATTCAAACTGAATGACGCAAGTTAGGCGGCGAGGACGCCCCTTTGCTTACTGCCCCACACTACTCTACTATAGTACTATACAATCAAATTGTTTGAAAATAAATATTTACCATCCAAAGAACTTATTAAAAGTTTTATTATGCTTTTAAAAACAAAAGTTTTAACGAAACTGGGCAAAAAGAGCGCTGCCACCCTATTAAGAAAAATTTAAAAAGTGCAGACTATAAATAAATAAAATAAAAAGAAAGTAAAATAAATTCGCGTATACATTAAATTTTAACGGAGATTGGAAATACAGGGAAGCCTCACTCAATATGCTAGATAAACGTTTCGATTGTTATTTAGTAGTATATTAGTTACAATAACAATGGCAACTGCATTGATTTGTTTTTTCACACGGCAATTGTAATTATACTGTTGGAAACGACGGCAACAATGCAAAAAAAATAAAATAAAACGGGTCATGGAAATCATTGAAATTTTTAAACAAAATAATTAAAAAAAACTAATTGAGTCACAACTTTCATTTTTGCAGCGATGAGATTCTCGTGTCGTAAACATTATCCGTGCCGAATGTGGTCCCGATCGGTAAAACGGTCTGGGATTCTATCGAGGACAGACAGACAGAATAAGCCGCTTATATATAAGATAATGTAGGATAGCTTTGTAACTCGACCACCTGCCAATATTGACCACTTATGTACGCCGAATTTGGGTGGGATAATTAAAAAAAAAAACATTCGTCAGTGGACCGTTAATTATTACTATATTCATTTGTTTATCTATTTTTGCAAAAAAAAATAAATAAATGAAAATAAAAACGAAAATAACTTTTCCAGGAATTTTTTTATGCTATTATGTTGGACCTGTATTTGTCTGGATGGATGAAACGTCCATATAAGGTTTGCCTATACCTCCATGAAAGTGAACCATACATGGTAAAACGACTATGAGCACTCATTTATTCCTTAAATATGTTTCTCTTTCTTTCTTCTACCTGATGTAGCCATTTTGAAAAGTGACGTATTTTTAGGACATCTTTACCATCAAATAAGTAACTTAAATAATTAATAAAATATTTAACTGCGTCTGTAATTTTGAAGTTGTATTGGGTGCATTATAAGTCATTCAGGTTCAATTTCTCTGATGAAATTTTAGGTAATTGTGAGAAAAAGGGCTAATTTCTATTTCAAAGCAACGTTAATACACGAAGCTATACTTTAAAACTTACAAATGAATAAATGCACAGTGTAAGAAATGGCAAAAAAAAAAAATCACTCTATAAATTGACCACTACAGCGCTGCACTGTAAGTGGTCAACTTACACAGGTTTCACTACATTATATGTATATACAGTAAAACTTGTAAAATTGACCATTTTTGTAAGTTGACCGCCTGTCTAAGTTGACCACTTTTGTCAGGAACGGAATGAGTCCTTCACCCTCTGCGATTCCCTCTATAAGTTGACCACTAAAGTGCTGCACCGCAAGTGGTCAGCTTACACAGGTCTCACTGTGTTCAAATAATACAGGGGCTAAGGTTCGAAATTAGCAGTTTAGGTTTCCAAATACATGAGCTGGGTTTTCGTCGCCAGCAGTCAAAAAACAGAATCACAGAACGTTGTTCAACCAATGTGAAATTTTTAATAAGACCCGACATCGTTTAACTCAATTGTGAGATTATAAACAGAGAAATGTTGATCATTCAGCTGAATAAAACTCATCCCAGTGACGCAGACTTAAGATCCTAAATGTCTCAAACTTGTACTACAGTAAAACCCCATAATACCGCGCCTCGGTATACCGCGGAATCAGATATAACGCGGTTACCATCATTTCCCCCGACGTTTAATCCACCTTTTATCATTACAAACCAACCTTTGTGTTCCAGATTCTTTGAAATTTTTGAAAATTAAACGTATTCTCTAGTCTGTGAGAGTGTATGAGGGCTTAAAACATTGTTTCTTTTTTTTTTCTTTTTTTTAAGTGCGTTCCTCCCCCAAATTCGTTCCACCCAAATCTCCTCTTTTTTTTTTTCTTTTGGTACACTGTTAGAAATTTCATCATGAAATTACGGTTAAATGACCGGCAGCAGTCTGTCCATCTAATTCACCGTTAAATTTACGGTTTGGAACATTTTTCTACCTTTACGGTACCTAACCATTTCCAATTAACTTGGTTAAAAAGCCGTAAATACAAAAGTTTACGGTTTTATAACCATTTAAAAACGGTTTCAAAACAAAATTTTCACCGTTTTTGAATTATTTCGTGGCGTAGAAACCGTAAACGAAGCTTGCAGGGCTAGAACCCCGAATGCGTGGTGTATAAGTCTTGCTCTCTATCCACTCGGCCACCGTCATCACGTAATGCGGACGTTTATTTATCAATAAATTTTCTTTTCCAACAGGCAAACAGCATTAAAATTGAGATTTCAGTTTTTGATTAGAACTAAATTTATTTTTGGCCTAAATTTGCTGTATATTGACGAAAATCATTTTATTTGCTGCAAACATTAAAACACAAGCTTCAGCAGCTCAAATTATGGGTTCGCTCATTTGAAAACAGTTCGGGAATCCGATGTCTCCCATTTTTGATTTACGTGTGTATGTGTTTCTATTTAGTATCCACTGCTTAAGCCACTTTTTTTTTCTTCTTTTTTTATATACACATGCAGATTTTAACTAATAAATCCGTATTCCTATTTTAAAACACCGTACGACCGGTAAGGTTTCGCAACCAAGATGGACGCCCGATTCTTATTGAGCGCTTGAAAATGACGGTTAGTTAAACGTTCTTTAGGATAAACAGAGAATAAACGATTTTTTTCGCAATCAGTGGTTTGAGTACCATCTTTTAATGATTATTCAACTATTGTCATTAAATATGGTAAAATAACAATCAAATAAATCGTTATTTTACTATTTTCCTACGGAAATTTTTAACAGTGTATCTCTCCCCCTTCATAATCTCATGTCGATAACTTAATAAGAATTTTAAGCCCACATTTTCTCAGAATACAATTGTTTTTGTTGCGGGTCATATGGTTTTAGCTTAGGAGAGTCTCAAAGAGCAGAAAAATTTAACCTCTCACTCGATAGACTACCCGCTCAGTCGAGAAGTGTGCTTCTTGCACAGAAAATACAGCTAATAAATTGACAGCATTTTCTCCCCCACACAAATTTGTCTCTTTGCTTATATAATGAACCTCCTACTTTTTAGTTGTTGTTGTCGTGTCCTCGCGCATATCGAGGAAGAATGAGTACGCTTTTCCTGGGTCTAACGGGGCCCTTATAGGCAGGAGTCCGATTTCCGCCCCATTGTTAGGTCTCTTCATTTTTTGAACCAGCTCCCAGATGAGAGACCGGCACCTGGGATTGGCACCCATAGAAGTATCGTTTCACTTGGAGGACATTGGAGCCACGACCTATTTAACATGCACCCGCTCCCTTTAGCGCACACGGCCCTACAGGAACCAGTCGCGAGAGGTTGTCACCCTCCCAAACACTGACCGAAGTCAATGTTGCTTCACTTTCGGTCTTCTGCGGGAGCCGAGCTTCTACCGACTGGTCCACTGCGGGACGTACTTTCTAGTTTACTGTAAATAAATGTTCTCTGTGACGGAAAATTCAACGAGCTACATTTTCAAAAGAAAAAAAATCAGTTCCACTTTGTGGTATGTTCCTCACCCTCAAATATGGATAGCAATTTAACATTTAGGGTGAATTCCATGCAAAAGTGGACTTATTTGCGGAAACATTAAAATGAAACATTTCAACAAGTATGATGTTCTTATGTTTTTTGCGATACAAAAGTTATTTACAAGCAGTCTTCTTGCCCCATTGTGAGAAAAAAACTTCTCCACAATAAACAGTTTGGCTGTCACTAGATGAATATTAGAAGCCCTTTTTAGCCTACTTTCCCGTAAAAGTAAAAAAAAATAATAATAAAGCATGAAAGAAGGCTTAATGTATCGTGAAAATATCGTTAGAAATAAAAAAATGTCAAAAATAAGTGAAGTAATTAAATAAAGATTGAAAAATAAAAAATTTGAAAGTACGGTTTTGAGATGGGGGGAAAAAGTGTGTCTGTCGGTCGGTCTGTCCCCCCCCCCCCTTAATAACTTTTGAACGAATTGTCCGATTCGAAAAATTCTTTTTGCATTCGAAAGATCTCGGTGAGAACATCTCATTTCCATATTTTACTTTTTGATTAGAACAATTTTTCGTTCAATTTTGAACAGTTCAAAATATTTTAACATTACCGCCTATGGGGGAAAATGAAGCAAATGATGTAAACTCTGGGTACAAGATCCAAGTTCCAATGAACAAGCTCACTGGAAGAAGTTCTTGGCGTGAAATATTGATTTGAACAATTTTTGTTCATTTTTGAACAGTTCAAAAGAAATTAACCTAGCACCTACGGTGAAATTTCAATCCTATATAAATCCTGCTCTAACGGACCGGTTTGCTTGAACAAACTTTATCGGAAAGCTCTTATGACGTAGAACATTGTACAGATAGAAAGTTCATCCAGAACTAACGAGCCTATTTTCCTATGAAATATTTTGATCGGGATTTTCAAGAATATTTTTGAATTAATGAATGATTAAATGAATAAGCAAAAGAATGAATGAATAAATGAGTGAATAAATACATGAATGACTGAATCAATGAACGATTGAATGAATGTGTATTAACCGTTGAAAAAGGTTTATTTGAAGCAATTAAGAACTGAAGCTCAACGAGAAAGAGAGAGAGAGAGAGCTAGAGTATAAATTTGCAGCTGGTGTATACGGGAAAGTAGGCTCGTATAGTTCTAGACGGAACTTCTTGTTTCTTTTGCATTGCGTCAGTGACTACTATTTTTTGCATGCGTAAATAATTAGCCTAACACCAAAGAATAACACAAGTGTACATCTTTTTAAGCATACATTACATTTTCATTTAAGTAAAAATTTCCTTGCCACGAGTTAATAATTCACAGATTTTTGAATTTGTTTTGTATTTTCCAGTACAATGCTGCGTCAGTTACTGTAATGTTTTAATAATGTTTTTCTATTACGAGTAGAATAATAGGGTTTCAAATAAGGCCTACTAATGTATTAATGTAGCTATATATGCAGGGCCTTATTTACCATTAGGCCCGTGAGGTCAGGGCCTAGGGCCCCACTTTTAGGGGCCCCCTAATTTTGGTTATTACTATTTTTGTTTGTATTTTGAAATTTTGTAGAAAAATATTTTAAAAGAGCATCTTTCAAAAACAAACTGTTAGAGTTCTGTCGCTTCACAGAAAATTTTTTATTATTAAATTATGTTAAAATCACAAGGAATTTTTACTTTGGGGGCCCCCAAATGTTGGTCTGACAATCTGAAATTTAAAAAAAAAAATCGATGTTGCACTTTGGTTGCCCCAGATTTTATTCAAACATTTTGTAATTTAAAAACAAAATCATTTTGCACGTTGGGGGCTCCCAAAAGTGAGTCTGACTCTTTGACATTTGAAAAACAAATTAGTTTTTGCGCTTTGGGGGGGGCCCCAAATTTTGGTGTGACTTTTTGAAATTTGAAAAGAAAATTGTTTTTGCGCTTTGAGGCCCCCAAAATTGTAATGTTTAAAAAAATTTTTGTTGCGTGAGGAGTCCCCAAACATGAGTTGTGCCTATAGTGGTTCAAAATGTAAATCGGGCCCTGTATATAAGACAGTAAAATAAACTATTTTATATTTAACACTTTACTTATTCGAATTATTTAAAGTTAACTCTTTGCTTCCAAACGTTGCGTCAGTGACCGTGGAACGCACCTCAGCCAACTGACAATCACATTAGGAGATTGCGAATCACCACGCAAGGACACTTTGTGACAGCTCATTTGATTCGGCTGTCAAATATCTTCCGTAACGCCTTACGGATGATCGTCACAAAATCGAACGGAGCGTTGCCGCAGTGACTCGATTTTCGTGAAAACTTCAATCGATCAGGGTCACGGACTCTGGTCTTGTCGGTCGGACAAGAGAGAGGGGCCATTATTTCCGGTAGGAATCTCGGTTACATCAATGAATCTCACCTAAGGTCGCCGTCTGCCGGAAATCGAAAGTACACCGTAAAAATGGTGCGTCTAGTTTTTTACTGAACGCCATCTTTGGTATTCAGTTGGTGTAAAGTTCAAAATGATTCATTTTTGATAAATTAAAAATTTTTTTATGTGTCTGTCTTAAAAAATATGTAGACAGTAAAACGTTTCTTAGCATATTTGTTAAGGGGAGCCAGTACCCAAAAATGTTGAAAAACACCAAAAAAAATTTTTATTGTCTTAAGTAGTAAAATAAATCTTTAAAAATATTCTCTGAAAGTTTCAGAAAAATTGAAGCAATATTTATTGATTTATCATTGATTTTATTATGGTATGATTTGCCACCTTTTCATTACGAAACCGTAACTGTGTTAAATATATAAGCCACATATTAATTCCTTTAAATAAAATAAGCGAGAACTAGCAACTTCATCGTGACTGTAACTGAAAAAAAAAGTTCCGTACTTGAAATTTTGATAAAGAAAGTATATTTTATTTTTTGCGCATTTCGTCTCAATTAAAATGCGAAGGCTTTTTTAAATTTGTATCTATAATGTTGATTTTTTTCCCACATGTTCCTGAAACTATATATAAGAAATTGATGCTCTACTATTATGATAACTTAAGTTTTTTTTTTTTTAAATCTTCTTTTCGAAGATTTTTTGAATTTTTCGTTTTTTTTTTTTTTTTTTTTTCTTTTTTTTTGCGTTACTTCAGTTTTTATTTATTTTTTCTCAAAAAGTATTTGACTTGCAAAAAAAACCAAAACATAAAAGTTTTGCTTTTTGAGTAATGAATCAATAAAAAAATTTTTGATTACGCCAATTTTTAAGCATTTTTAAAAGTTGCAAATTTTCTTTAAAAAAATTAAATTATTCAAATTATATTTTAAAAATCCATTTTTTTAATATTAAATTTCTCATGAAGTGATGTAACATGACATGTGACAAAGTTTACCCGCCCCCCCCCCCCTAAACTCCGTTACGTAACTCCTATGAAAATTGGGCGTTTCGTTGCCAGTATTTTTGGTGTTGCAGAACAATACATTTTAATTTTTTTATGTGTCTCTCTAAAATATAGTGAAACCCCGATTTTACGTCCCCCGAATCTACGCTTTTCCCGCATTTTACGTTTTTCCGTATACTAACAATGTTAATTTAACCCGGCTTGTAAGTTTGTTATAAATGAAATTTCCCGCATTTTACGTTTTCCCTGGAAAGTGAAAAAAAAAATGTTCTAAAATAAGCAATATTTTTCCGTCTGTACTTTTCGTCAGCCGATGATGATCAACAATAAGAACCGGAAGCACAGCCCGTCCCTTCTTTCACTATTGCAATGAAGAGCTTACAAATAGTGAAAGACTATTCTCTTTCTTATAAAGACCAGGAAAAAAACTTGCGACGTATTTCAATCCTAGAAGATGCTGCATTCACTTTGAACTTCAACGACTGAAAAACGATCCACTATTACGGATTATTTTCAGCCTAAACGCCAGGAATCGCATCTAAATGTGTTAAAATTATCTTAAAATGGTATGTATAATAATGTTCTTTTAACAAAATATAGATATTATACCTTTTGAAAGAGTCATCTTTACTACTTTTAGTTTTTTTCTATTTGATTTTTGCATTCTATGCATTTCCCGTATTTTACGTTTTCCCCGCATTTTACGTTTTTCTTCTTTTTTTTTTTTTGGCCCAGTCCCTTGAGAAACGTAAAATCGGGGTTTCACTGTAATACAGACAGTATAACGTTTCTTGTGAATATGAAATGTGTTAGCTCCGTTAACGTATCGACATGTCATTGCGATGGCTCCTTTCCATGGAAATAGGATACGTGAGCCATCGTCATGAATGTTTGATGCGCAGATGAGTGGACGAGCATCAATGCTATAAAAACGTTCTCCTGTCTGTATTTTTTTAGACAGCCACTCAAAAAAATTTAAAATACATCAAAAAATGAATCATTCATCAAACGAAGGCTGAAGTCGGTGGATTTTCAAGACGCAAAGCATCGACAGCGTTCATGTCGTATGACGATGCGGCGTGTTAAAGTATCCGTTTGGCTTGGACACCCTCGGCTAAATTTAATTCCTAGTGCAGTTTCGCATCAGAGCTTCGGTGGCGCCATCTAAGGGGCAACTGCGCGTCAAAATCTTCAAGTGGTAATGGTATCCGCCGATAGTGGTGCTACCTGGAAGAATGGATGTCGGTTTCCGGGGAATGCGCTATGTCTGCATAGGTTAGTGACCATACGCAGCCCTCTTAACCCTTTAACTACCGGTATATATTCACCAATCTGTTTGTCTGAACGCGAAAAAAGAAAAGAAAAAAAAAGGTATCCAAAAATGGCAGAAATGGCGATACATGTATTTCTTATGTATATGTCATTTCTTACATGAAAAAGGCAAAGCTGGAGAGTTCCAATCAACATTAGTCGTAAACGCCCCATTTTCGACCTATGGCGATTTTTGTGAGATGTAGATTGGAAATTTTTTGTTCAAGATCAAAATTCCTATGAGATAAAGCTTTTTTTGCTCGCAAATCGGCGGCACACTGTATCAAAAGGGAGTGGTCAATACCCCCATCTGCACCTCTCATGTTGCCATTTTCAATTGAATAAATAATTACTTTTAATGTAAAGAACGAATGCATTTCCATTTGTTCAACTTTTTATTCCGAAACCTACATTTTGAGCAAAAATTCATCAAATCGCTTATTGACGTTACCCCTACCACAGAAAAGTTTCGCCAAATCGTCTATTGACGTTACCCGTAGTTAAAGGGTTAAAAAAAAGTTGTATAGAGCGCGGAAAACAAAAATTTTACTGAGGAACTGTTAAGAAACCTGATCATTGAACTGTTCTTCATAAATTTAAAGAAACACTCTGTTTCCTGTCCGTCTTTTTACAGAAATATTTTCACTGTGCACATTTGGAGATTGCCTGCTTGTGTATCTATCCCACTTAAACTAAAAATTCATTAAAAAGAATATGAATTTAAGAAGTATAACTTCAGTCGTCTAGATTCAAAACCAGATACATCCACTTTTTTCGATTTCAACGTTTTTACACTTTCTAATAGTTGAAAGTAATCTTCATATGGTGCTAATTTAAGTTTCTAAAGCAGCTACAATGCTAAAAAGTGTGTTTGAAATGTGCCGGTTTGTTACAAAACCAAATCCCCTCCCATCGACCATGCTTGTCAGCTCTTCTTTTTTTCCCTCCAAATCTCTTTCAAAATTATATTTGCGTTAAAATTTCAGCAAGTTAAAAGTCTATCCCAATGCTCTTAGCTAGAAATTCGAATTTCTTAGATATTAGTTTTTTGCCCGCCGTGAACAATTTCATTTTTTGGATATAGCTTTGCAACTGGACGACTCACTTAATGAGCATACTTTTAAGGCCTTTTTTTCTCATTTTTCAAGGGAAATAAATATGATCTATGGAAACACCGATCCGAGCAAATTTTGCTTTTTGAATATTTCGACGTTCATGGAGATCATTTACCCTCTCCATTGTTTTCTCAGATGGACATAAACTACTTTTCAAGAGCAAAATCAACACATGCAAATGCTCCTTTAAACAATGGAGAGAAGGATTTTCAATTTTATTTATTTATTTAGTTATTTAGTTTTTTCCGTCTCCCCAGGAAAGTGCATCAACTATTTTTTCTCAGAAAGACGCAGTTTTGTATTCGAAATCACCAGTTCCTTCTATATTCTCTGTACAGTTTGCTTTAGGATCTGCCAAAGTTGAGTGATTACGTGAGCAGTCGAACACGTGTATCATAAATAATGCAAAAGCGATGCAGAAACAGACAGATTTGTCAATAGTGGCTCAACACATTTTGAAAAGAATGTTTCACTAATCTGCGAAAAGCAGGGATACAGTAAAACCCGGTTAAAACGCGGGTGTCGGGGGACATGTTTGGCACCCGCGTTATAACATAACCGCGGTATAGTGAAACTACACCCCGCGCAACCACATTATCGAAACAATACTCGCTTTTGTTGCATCGTTTTTAACTTTATCAATTACTTTTATATCTTCTTCTATAGCATAATTTTTCCTTTTCTTCTTTGCTGCCATTTTATTCACTGTAATTGCTGTTCTAGAAGCACACATCTCAACTTCGCAATCAGTCCATCGAGCGATAGGTTATAAACCAATAGGCTATCTCATATCTATCGATGGGAGCTCTTTGGCTAGAATATTTGTGTGCTCGGGGCGGCTTTATTTACAGTGGTAAATAAGGAATCACCTTTAAATGGCAATGATAAAGAACGGTTTAAACGCCGGGGGACATGATAGGCGCCGCGGTATATCGGGACCCCCGCGGACTTGCGGCGGTCACGGGTATATCCGCTTCTGCGGTATAGCTGCTTCTGCGGCGCAGTATAACGGGGTTTTACTGTATATACCTTTTCAGAAAAAAAGAAAGAAAGGGGACCGTCTATAAAGGATGCCACACTTTTTTTTCAATATATTTGACACCCCAGCCCCTTTGTCACATATATTACACAAGCCTACATACTTGCAACAAAGCCCTGCGATATAGATCACGTTTCTAATTTTTATTTCTGAACTTTTAATTGACATTTGTGAGCATGAAAATTATAATGATTAGATGTGTACTTAATTGCATAAAATGAGATTAAGGTTCACAGCACAAACGATCATTAGTATGGAACAGTAAAATATATTAATTGCTCAAATTCCGTAAAAATGACCCACGCCATTGTATCTTAAAAGTGTAAATGTGTTCCTTTTAGACTTTTAACAAGAAGTACATTTAAACTTTTATTAACATCGGTGTATTTACAATGCAAAATGAACGATGAAACTTTAAAAATCAAATTATGAGAATCAAAAAAAAACTAAAAAAAATTTCATTTGCTGATTATAACTGTTTTTATAGAAACCAAAATGTGTAATGTCACACTTCTTGTTTACCCGCTCCCCTCCACCTTGTCACAAACTGTCACAACCATTTTTCAAAGACAAACTGTGGTTATTAATTAACCACCTCTTCATTCCAAGTGTACCCAATGGGGTGCATTTAAAAATACTGTTTATTAACTACTGTTTGTGCCATTTGAAAACTAAAACACCCGATTGTGTTTGAAATGAATCAGCACATAGTTTACTTCGTTTCAAACATGGAAATGGGGCATTCATTATTATTTAAACTAATTATTAATTAAAATTTTTAAAAAATTTAGTTATTTTGTTTTGTAATCATTTTTTAAATCAGAGAACCAAAAAATTGCTTCAAAATTGTTTGTGCTTCGTTCTGGAGTCTGAAGAGGTAATGAGACTACATTATAATTAACAATACTATTACAAACATGAAAATGGCAATTTTCAGAATGTGAGCTACATTGCATATCACAAAAGGAAAACGTACTTTAATTGTAATTTGTCTTCTACTGAAATAAAGAATTCAAAATTTACCAATTTTTTCCAATGTGACTTTGTGCACGCATTTTTTTTTTTTGAAAAGCTGAGGGTTGCTGGGAGCTAGGCTCTTGCCAAAAAATATTGTGATTGTGTTACGGTGTGATTTGAAAATTATTATGTTAAAGGAACCGAATAAATATCTTATACTCATCAAAACAAATGTACATTTAATCTTGATCAACGAAAATTGTAATTTTTCTTCCATTACTTACTTAAAAGTAGCCAAGTGGTTAGGATGTCGTACTTCCAACCGGAAGATGGGGTGTTCTAGACCCGACCCGCTGAAGAACCAGCCTGTACGCTTAGAGATATGGGAAATCCGTGGATCCTGAAGTCCCGAGGGTACCGGAGGTAATAGAAGGTTCCTTTCACTGTTAGGTCAAAAAGGAAGTTGGCGTATTTGTGGTGGCGCCATCTGGTGTCATTCAAATCCATAATGAGCCAAGTCGCACTTCCACCGTTGCGGTGCTCATGTATCAAACGGAGGATGCTCATCACTGCCCTCATTCCTGATAGCTCTGCAAAGGGGAGCCCTTGGGTACCCAGGGCCCGATTTAAGATTTGAATCACTATAGGCACAACTCATGTTTGGGGGCACCTCACGCAACAAAGTGCAAAAACTAATTTGTTTTCCAAATTTCAACGAGCCGCACAAAAATTTTGGGGGTCCCAAAGAGCAAAAACTAATTTGTTTTTCAAATGTCAAAGAGTCAGACTAACATTCGGGGGCCCTCAACGTGCAAGATTATTTTGTTTTAAAATTACAAAATGTTTGAATAAAAGCTGGGGGCCTCCAAAGTGCAAAATCGATTTTGTTTTCCAAATTTCAAATGGACCAAAATTTTGGGCCCTCCCCCAAAGTGAAAATTCCTTGTGGTTTTAAAATAATTTAACAATACAAATTTTCTGTGAAGCAACAGAACACTAACAGTTTGCTTTTGAAAGTTTTTTTTTTTTTTGAAATATCTTTCTAAAAAAATTTAAATTACAAATAATAACAATGATAATAATAATAATAACCAAAATGAGTTGCCCCTTCAAAGGGGGACCCTAGGCCCGGGCCTCAAGGGCCTACTGGTAAATAAGGCCCTGTGGACACATCAAAAGTGACTTTAGAAACACTTTCTTATAAGTAATCACCGGACTCCCGCGAACCACCCCTGAGGCTTCCGAGAACCACCGGTTGGGAAACTACTTAAAACACACGTTTTTTGGATAATCCAAATAGTGATTAAATCAGGCACTTAGAAGCAAAAGTGTGTAAGTGGCAAAATTAAAAATTAAGAGATAACTAGCGCAAATGGGAAAACACCATTCTATGCTGTGGCAAGAGATGAAGGATCCACTTGAAAAACGACCCAAGTCCCATACTACTTTTTGAAATTTGATTCAATTATTTTATAGCATAAATGTTAATTTTAACTAGACGAGCCTACTTTTCCGTAACACCCAAAGTCAAATTTATAATACATATATTTATAAAACATATTTTATAATAAAGCATAAAGCAAAGTTCAAAATGTAGTATGTGACTTAGGTCGTTTTTTAAGGGAACCCTTCAGATGTTAGTGATTGCTCTAACAGGTGTTCCACCGCAACGCGATTTAGAAACAAATTAACATTAAAGCTCCCATAAGATACAAACTTTGAATGCTTTTACTCAGAATCATTTTTTCGGTCACTTCCCTTTGCTTCTCAAATAATCTTCCAAAAAAAAAAGTTACTTTTGAACAGTATTTATCTGCAATTTTTTAAAGTCTTTTTTTATTTGTTCCAATTTATGATTGAATTCATTAAGATGATAGAAAAGCATAAAATCCACTCAAAAGTGAATCGAATGAACATTTCGCATCACGGCAACTGAGTGATTATCCGCGAGACACGCAATCCATAAAACGCAATTTTTTTTCTTTATGCAAAGCACGCAAATAGTTAAGGCTCTCGAGAACCCTCATTACGTAACGTTCATTCGGGATGGGGGGAAAAAAATTTTTGCAAATGATTTTGTCGATCACTCAAAAACAGTTGTTGATCGGATAATTCTCGAAATCAATGAGATGATTGAAGAAAATGATACTGAAATGCTTGTTTTCTACTTGGAAAAAAAATAATTAGGCAAATGAGACAGCTGAATAATTACTCAATGAATTAAAAAACAACTTCATTAATTGTGTCATTTTGATTCATGATTACTTTAGTAATCTATGAATCAGTTACAAATATAAATGTCCCCGAGTTCGTAACTTTTTAATGCAAAAGTAACACATGGCGTAATGATGATCAGATAATTTTGTGCCGACTTCAAGAATTATGTTTAAAAGTCGTTTCGATGTTGTTTAAAGGATTCATTTATTTTTTACTTTTTAACGCAATTTATAATTTGAAGTTGGTTCTATTTTTTTTTTTTTTTTTTAAGAATATGAATAACGAGCTCAAGCCTTTTTATTTTCTCCTTAGGAACAAATTTTTAGGTGAGATAGTTGAAATTCCAAAGATTGTTTTTTTCCGCCCCTCAAGTAAAAAAACCGCTCAGTTTCAAAAGAAATTAGAAAAAAAACGAAAAACTTACTGTTCTGCGGACCATCCCTCACAACACGTGTTTTCGGTCAACAGACGATCGATACTGCTCACATCCTCTTCGATTCGCGCGCTTGTGATGTCATTTCGCCAACGCTTCCTCGACCACTGCCAGCTCCGAGCTGCCGAGGGGTGGTCCGACGACTCGTTTCCCTTTGCCTTGCCATTCCCAGCGCACAGGACGCGTGCAACAAGTGCCGTTGTTTCACTACAGCTCGGAGCGGAGCGAATTCGAGCAGAAGTTATGGGCATCAAATGAAACGCATTGGATATTCGAAGAATCGAACTCTGGGAAAAAATCACTGCTTAACCGTCACGGTTTTGCAATAATTAATGCGCAATAAAAAAAAAAAAATCCCCCACTAAACGAGTTGGTGATTTTTTAAATGTTGTATGTGAAAAAAAAAAATATATCGATAATAGGGGCGGAAGACAAAATCAAATATTATAACAATTCACGAAAAAACAAATATTTTAAAGAGTTTTTTTTGTTTTTTTTTCTTTTTCTCTTCTTCCTTTTTTTTCTTTTTCTTTTTTCCTTTTTTTTTTTTTTTTTTTTGTGGGGGGATTTAAAATTTTTTCCCTACACAGTGCATACAAAATATTACATATTTCATAATAAATAAAGTCTTAAAGTAATTTTTTAACACATACATGCCTTTTAATAAATTTACAAAAAAGAGAGAAAAAGAGGAAGGAAGGAGGGGAGAAAACGATAAATAATATGATTTACAGCTCTACCATCGACCAAAGCGATCTGCCTGGCAGAGTGCCAATAAAAATCTATTCACGTTAAAGGGAGGAACTGCTGGTATAAGGAACGTGACGTTTTTGTTCTCGTTCTAATTCGTTCAGTATACTCGATTTCTTCCGAACGGATGCTATATGCCAGTTTAAAAATTGAGTTGCTATCAACAAACAGAGAAGTAAACATTCTGATTCGCGTACTCAACAAACGCACCTGCAAAACGAACTTCCCAAAAAACTGGAATGGATTTATTCTTTTCTGCCATGCGCAGAAGCGTCCAAATGTCAAAATTCCGTGGTCGTATTGTCTATTTTGATCATCCTCAATTAAGTATTGTAAATCATTGTCGCCACGGGGCCAACTGCGCTCACAAACTGCTTAAAACTGCTTAATGGCAGCACTCTTTTTAACAATGAGTTTTCCATTTTAATTACAATTATACAATAACATTACAATTATAAATGAAACTTGCCTGACAAATGAAAAGGGGAAATAATGAACTATTAACAAAATATTTTTTAAATGTTTCAATAGATATCACTAAAACGCGTCAATAGGTACTAAACAAAAAAGAAGGCAAGAAAATCGGTTAAAAGACAGAAGAGAAAATGTTTCTTAACTGTTTTGTCTTTGTCTATTTATATATAGATTACTGCTATTTAAATAGGTTTAGTTCACACTTTTTTTCAATAAAAAAAACGGATTTTTTTTCGATGCAATTTGGCCAGCGGCATTTAATGGAGGCAATTCACCGCTAAAGGGACTCATGAGCGATCATCGTTGTCACGTGATATCCGCTTTTTGTTTACTAAGATTTTGAATTGAGTTCTACGTGGAATTCACAAGGCAAATTGAGCTATCAAAATGAATGAGACTATTTTCACAGCTTTTTCTAATTATAACCCAGTATTTACATTGAATTTAATCATTATGAAGGAAATTTATTCATTATTACAATAGTTATAGTGTTGTATTTAGTGTTCATTTTATGTAATGTAGAAGAACTTTATTTAGGCCTAGTGTGAGGCCTTAGATGTGTCGAACTCGAAGTAAAGCGATGCTACGGCTTCCTTTGCTTACATTGCTTTCATCGGTGCCACGTGACCAATGAAGTTGATTGAATTGCCTCCATTCTATCTTAGCATTTTTTATTTACTAAATTATTACGTTTAGCGTTTAAAAAAACACCAGTGTTTGCATTTTTAACATAAATTTTTAAGATAATTTGGTATTTTCAATGGTTACATTTTCTTCATATTATTCCAAAAAAAAAAAAAAACTTTGTCGCCTAGTTTGGCAAAAAGTGTGAAAACGCGCCAAACATTCCGCGCTGAGGTAATTCTCTCTACACCCCTGTTTGACACTTCCTAATGAACAAATTAAAACGAATGGCCTGAAGCTGCATGAATAATAAATTTTCCACGGGGAAGGTGTGAATCGGAAGGAGATTAAAAAAAAAAAGGTGAGTGACTCGTCGGCGGGGGGGGGGGGGGGGGGGAGATAAATGAATGAATGACGATGAAAGGAAATGACGAAGAGAGAAACCGGATAAGTCTCTTCCACGAACTCTTGGAAGTTGAAGACGTTTTCGATGCTATTCATGACGTTTACCTCACAACCAGTCATTAGGATGCATTATGTAACACGAGGAAGAAATTAAAAAATAAATGAATCGCGATATCCAAATACAAAAGGACAGAGAGTGGAGTGGAAATTTGATATTTGTGTTAGGATATCGCTAGGAGCGTGAATTCCCTTTTTTATCCTACTTTCCCGTGAAAAAAAAAAAAAAAAAATAATAAATAAAGTGTGAAAGAAGGCTTAATGCATAGTAAAATTATCGTTAAAAATAAAGGAAACTCAAAAATAAGTAAAGCAATTAAATGAAGATTGAGCAATAAAAAAATTGAAAGTAGGGTTTTGAGATGGAGAAAATGTCTGTCTGTCAGTCTGTCTGTGCTCCTCTAATAACTTAAGAGGGAATTTTCCAATTCGAAAGATTTTTTTTAGCATTGAAAGAATGAATGAATGAGTGAAAGCCTGAATGAATTAATAAATGAGTTAATGAATGAATGAATGAATGAGTGAATAAATGAATGAATAAAAGAATGAAAGAAAGAATGAATGAATGAATAAAAGAATGATTGAATGAAAGAAAGAATGAAGGAAAGAATGAATGAGTGAATAAATGGATGAATGAAAGAATGAATGAATAAATGAGTGAATAAATAAAAAATTGCTAAATGAGTATATAAAAACATGAATGTAAGATTAAAAAATGAATGAATATGTATTAACCGTTGAAAAGGTATATTTGAACTCATTAATTTGAACAGTTTTTGTTCACTTTTAAACATTTCGAAAAATTAACATAGCGCTTACGGGGAAATTTCAATCCTATATAAATCCTGATCTAACGGACCGATTTGCTTGGAACAAACTTTATCGGAAAGCTCATATAACGTAGAACATGTACAAATAGAAAGTTCATCCAGAACTAATGAGCCTATTTTCCTATGAAATTTTTTTATCGCGATTTTTAAGGATATTTCTCAATGAATAAATGAATGAGTGAAAGAATGAATGAATGAATAAATGAAAGAGTGAAAGAATGAATCAATGAATAAATGAATGAGGAAAAGAATGAATCAATGAATAAGTGAGGGAATAAATACATGTGAATGAATAAACACATGAATGAGTAAGCAAATGAATGAATAAATGAATGGCTGAATAAAGGAAAGAATGAATGAGTGAATGAATATGTATTAGACGTTGAAAAAGGTATATTTGAAAAAATTAACTAAAGCTGAATGAGAAAGAAACGGAAAGATAGCAAGATTATGAATTTGAAATTGGGAATATACAATATACGGGAATGTAGGCTCGTATAGTTCTAGACGAAACTTCTTGTTTTTTTACGGAAAAACAACTTTTCCGGAAATGTCGGAGAATTCCGGATAAGAATCACCCATGCAACAGTCCTGCTATTATGTTCCCAGACGGACACTCCAATCTCAGAGATGTCTGTTTCACAACATTGTTGCGGGAGTCGAAACAATTCCTCCTTTCGATGCAAATGTCCCGAGTTTTATTGTGGCGCCCGATTTAGGTTACTCTTTTATTTTCGGCAGAAGGAGGAGGGAGACGGCCACTTTCGAATTCGCGAATACAAAATAGAAGAGGTTACGAAAAAAGGGATCAATGCCTCCGCATGCAAATCGACCTCTCAAGAGGGAATCAGAATAAGGTCAGAAAACGAAAGCAGAAGAAAACACATTGGGCGGGAAAATTTTATTTATAGATGGAATGGGTTTCCTTCTGGGGAACGATTTTCGCACTTTCCCGCTGACTTTTCCTTGACAACATTCACCCATATTTTGCATAATTCATGGGTGATTCAGAGCAAAAAAAGGACTCGGAACATGAAATTTTCGGAAAAAGTATGCATTTCTGAGCTGAACGCTCGCAACATCGAAAGCGTCCAGTGAATTTTCGGTCAAAAATAATTTTTAAATTTTACTTGCACCAACCTAAAGGACCGTCTATAAATGATGTCACGCTTTTTTCTATATGTTTGACTCCCTTTGTCACAAAATGTCACACTTCAACATATCCCTCCCCCTTTGTCTCATGCCACCCTGTGCTGCATAAGCATGATGTCACACTTCTTCTTACCCCCTCCCGTTGTCACAATTTCACGAGCCCGCCTCTCCCTCGAAGCGTGACATCATTTATGAACGGTCCCTCCGCAGAAAAATCAACAACGGAGGAATGTTCTTTACTAGATAAGAAATGAAACTAGGCATTAAACAAGAATGCGTAAAATAATGCATTAGCCATAAAAATTGTTTTTGAAAAGCTGGATGGTGGTCGATGCGCTGAAATCGTCTGCAGTGAGAGGGTGTAGTCACGCGACCGGTGACCTCGACATTGGCGTTTCGTCGGAAAGGACCTTGGAGCATCGCTCTGTCCGCTCCACATAAATCTAAAACGCGATGCCTCTCTGTTGGAGACGCACTAGCGCTGCCTCGGAAAAATAATAATTTGAGTAACCAAAATTCGTAATAAAATCATTCCTATTATTTTTTTTTTCTTTTAAGAAAATGAATATCTACGTATTCATAATGCCTTGCTCTTTTCTAGTTCTTCACTTTTTAGCTTACTTTCCCATAAAAAAATAAAAATTATAATAAAGTATGAAAGAAGGCTTAATGGTATCGTAGAAATGTCGTTAAAAGCAAAGAAAAGTCAAAAATAAGTGAAGTCATTAAATAAAGATTGAAAAAAATTGAAAAGGGTTTTGGGATGGGGAAAATGTGTGCTTGTCGGTCAGTTTTTCTACCTGTCTGTCCCCCCTAATAACTTTTGAGGGAATTGTCCGATTCGAACATTTTTTTTTTCATTCGAAAGATTTCACCGGAGACATCTCGTTTCCATATTTTTTTTTTTTTTTTTTGTTTGTTTGTTTGAACAATTTTTGTTCAATTTCGCACTGTTCAAAACATTTTAACATTAGCGCTATGGGGGAAATGTAAAGCAAAGTACATAAGCCCTGTATAAGACCCAAGTTCCTCCAGACAAGCTAATTAAAAGAGCTCTCCGCTTGAAATATCTTTTGATTCGAACAATTTTTGTTCAATTTTGAACGGTTTAAAAAAATTTTAGCGGGAAATTTCAATCCTATATAAATCCTGATCGAACAGATGAATTTGCTCGGAACAAACTTTATCGGAAAGCTCTTATGACGTAGAACAAGTTATAGATAGGAAATAGTTCCAGAACTAAACAAGCCTCTTTTCCTGGGAAACGTTTTGATCTGGAATTTTAAGGATTTTTCCGAATGAATGAATGAGTGAAAGAGTAAATGAAAAAATGAGTGAAAGAGTGAATGAATAAATGAGTAAATGAATGAGTGAATGAATAAATGAGTAATGAATGAGTGAAAGAGTGAATGAATAAGTGAGTAAATGAATGAGTGAATAAATACATGACTGAGAAAATGAATGACTAAATGAATGAATGAACGAATGAATGAGTGAGTGAATGAATATGTATTATCCGTTGAAAAAGGTATATTTGACGTCATTAAGATCGAAAGCCTAATGAGAAAGAGAGAGAGAGAGAGATAGCTCGATTATAAATTTGAAGCTGGTGTATACGGATAATTAGGCTCGTATAATTCTAGACGGTACATCTAGCTAATTTATCAGTTTCCATGTTAAAAAAGATTGTTTACACTATGTTGCCACATGATCTTCACTTTGAATTAATATTTTAAACATTTTGCGTAACACTGGTAGGCCTTGCGAAACAAATGCGAGTAAATTTTAACCAAAATGGTCAAAATTAGCAGTTTAGAAACAAACAATGAACTTCGTTTTACGCCGGAAAACCTAATTTTATTAATTCCAAAAAAGCCTACTTGCTCCTCCGCCCGCCCCCCCCCCCCCCCTACCCCAGAAATTATTCCTGCGTTCGGAACTACCACAGGAAAGGCCCCTTCAAAAAGCCACCATGGAATTCAACAACAGCAGAAATTTTCGGTTTAAAATTATAGTAAATTAGAAAATGGAGCGGAATTATAATTCCGTGGAATTCTCCAATAAATGGAACGAAGAAGGTTAACACTGGCGAAAGAAAGGGAGGAAGAAAAGCAGAGCACGTAATTATTGCGTAATAAGACGACGGTCGTGCAGAGACGCTCCCAACAACAACAATCTTGTGCGTGGAGATTTTAATGTATGTTAGAAAAAAAAAAACAACAACGCTCGTGCAACGAAATAAATCGTGTGGAAGTGTACGGGTGTTTCGCGTTCACGCAAAGTGCTCCCGAAGGTTAATGGAAGCTTATTTAATCTTCGGTCGTTTCATCCGATGCGCTTTCGTCCACGAGTTCTTTCAACCTGTGGATGCTGGACTTCCAAGTCGAATGGACAAAATGATCTTGAATCTTTCTCGGAGAGCTTTTGTGTGATTTTTTTCTATTCATTAGTTTATTTACTAGCTGACACGGTCGGCGCTGCACGAGTGTTAAATGCAACAAGAGCAAATAATAAAGAAAAACACATAACCACGATCAACAAAACTCTTTCTCTCTTTTCTCTAATTTTTTTCAGGTTACCAAAATCGATTGCACTTATTTGGAGCTTCACCTTGTTTTGTGATATTTTTCTTAAAAAAATAATTATGGAAATAATAGTATAGTAAGCCGCGAAACAATCCTCTAATGGTTACACCAAACGCATCATCAAAAAATACCAACCCAGCAAAAATAGAATAGCGACCACGTCACTTTGGGAAACCGCTGTCTCTTTTTCTTTTCTCCACTTTAATAAAAGAAATTATTAATATTAACGCTTTTTTTTCCAATGGAGGCAATTCAAGCAACGTCATTGGTCACGTGGCAGCGATGAAAGCAATGTAAACAAAGGAAGCCGTAGCATCGCTTTATTTCGAGTTCGACACATCTAATTAAACACTAGGCCTAAATAAAGTTCTTCTACATTACATAAAATGAACACTAAATACAACACTATAACTATTGTAATAATTAATACATTTCTTTCATAACGATTAAATTAAATATAAATACTGGGTTATAATCAGAAAAAGCTATGAAAATAGTCTAATTCATTTCAAGATAAATTATTTTGCCTAGTGAACTCCTCGTAGAACTCTATTGAAAATCTTAGTAAACAAAGAGCGGATATCACGTGACAACGATGCTCGCTCATGAGTCTCTCTCAGTGGTGTAGTCGAGGGGGACGCAGAGGGACGGCGTCCCCCTACCTTTGTATTTTAATACAAGCGTACCCCCAATTTTTTTTACATTTTAACATAAGCGTCCCCTAACTTTTGATTTCAGTTGCTTATCTTCGTACGCATACGCGTCCCCCCAAATTTTTTTTCAGGACTACACCATTGGTCTCTGCAGCGGTGAATTGCTTCCATTCCTGTTAATAGTTCACACTCTGCCTATATCTTGTTCAAATTTTCAATCGTTAATAAAATACTTTCTATTCGTCCACTCATTTTTTAAAACATTTAGTGGGTGACACTTGACGTTAATACAGTTTTGTCAAATATTCATTCATTCATTAAATTTAAATGTTATTCATTTTAGTTTTATATGGATTCCATTAGAAATATGGAAGCCATAGGTCATTATTTTTTTTTTCAAGTATTAGCGCAAGAAATGTGATTCGTTATAGGAACTCGTTGATTCCCATTCTGCTTATGCTAACACGAAAAAAATAAATAATTGACTTAAACGATCTAAAATTAATTTTAAAAAATGTTCTGAACTTCCTGACTAAAAAACAATCCACTACTAAGGATTATTTTCAACCTAAATGCCAGGATTCGTAATTAAATGGGTTAAAATACTACGTATAATCATTTTCTTTTCGAGAATATGGATATTATACTTTTTGGAAGAGTCATCTTTACTACCTTTAGTTTTTTCTATTTGATTTTAGCTTTGTATGCGTTTCCCGTACTTTACGTTTTTCCGTATTTTACGTTTTTCTAATCTAGTCCATTGGGAAATGTAAAATCGGGGTTACACTGTAATTGTAAGCCGCAAAACAATCCTTTAACGGTAACACCAAACAGATCATCAAAAAATACAAACCCAGCAAAAATGGAATAGCGACTACGCCATTTTGGGAAACCGCCGTCTCTTTTCTCTTCTCCACTTTAATAGGAGAAATTGTTAATATTGACGCATTTATTATTTTTAATCGGGCGGAGAGCTTTCCGCGTCAAATGACTGATCAAAAACAAACAAAAGAAAAGCATATATACCTTTGGATACATGCAATGACACTCCTTTTTTCAAGGTGTTTGCGGGCCCGTCATCCCAACATCACCTCTTCCAATTCAGAGTATGCCGACACAGGTATCTTCCTGAAAATTAAACAAAGCCAATTATGTCTGCCGTTTTAATAGCCTCCGAGGAGGCTATTAAAAGAGTAATGATAAATTTGATGGTAACTTCCAGTTCATTTCAGACATACCTTTCGCAATGGAAAATGTCGTCTGAGGTTTGCGACTCGGCACCCGTCGGCGCGTGTAAAAAATACGTCTTTATCGATTTGATGCCACTCACAAACAAACAAATAAACTTTATATCCCGCAGTAAACACGTGTATCTATCTTTTCGGCATTAAAAAGAAAAATGTGAACATGACCCATTTTTTTTCTCTTCTCTGGCACGTCTTATAGGTACCCTCCCGCATAATCATATTTCACGGACATTCGCAGGCGTTTTAAATACCTTTTTTTTAGCCTACTTTTCCGCAAAAATAAAATAAATAGATAAAGTCTGCAAGAAGGCTCAATGTATTCTAAAAATATCGTTTAAAAATAAAGAAAAGTCAAAAATAGTGAAGTAAATAAATAAAGATTGAAAAATAAAAATTTGGGGAGGGGAATAAAAAAATAAAAATATGGGGAAAATGTTTGTCTGTCGGTCTGTCTGTCTGCCTCCCCACCAAATAACTTTTGAGGGAATGGTGCGATTCAAAAATTTTTGTAAAACATTATTAGAAAATATGAAGCACATTTTATATACCCTTGGCATAAAATCAAAGTTCCTTTGAACAGGCTTATTGAAAGAGCTCTCGAGTTGAAATATTATTGGCGTGAAATAACATTTGATTTGAACCATTTTTGTTCATTTTTGAACAGTTCAAAAAAATGTAACATTATTGCCTACGGGGTAATGTCAATCCTATATGTCAATCCCACAATTGTCCCACAGTGGACCAGTCGGTAGAAGCTCGGTTCCCGTAGAACACCGAAAGTGAAGCAACACCGACTGAGGTCAGTGTTTGGGAGGGTGACAACCTCTCGCGGCTGGTTCCTGTGAGGCCGTGTACGCTAAAGGGAGCTGGACGTTAAATAGGTAGTGGCTCCAATGTCAATTAAAAATAGCTAGGTTAAAATATGTATTTTTCGCCCATTGATTTTTAATAAGCTATAATTATCCAGAACTCTGTTAGCAATATTTTATTAATATGTTTTGAGTAATTTAGTCATCAATTAAAAGCTATTTTAAATTTTTTCACGGAAAATTTTGAATTTCATATTTATAGTTTGTTATATGTATTGAGTTAAATACAGACTTAAAATCTAATAGTTAGGGATTAAAACCCAAGAATAGCTACTATTATGTATCCTAACATGTTTTGGTAAATAACTTCGTTTTAAGATCATATATGCAGCAGCTGTAGAGACTTAAGTACCTTACGAGAGTTACGAAGATGAGACTAACGTTTGAGCATAATAGAGGACATAAATAAATTCAGTTGAGGGAAGTAAAGTTGTTTTTGTTCTAAAATGAACCTTTGTTGAGTATTTTGAATTGTTATGGTTATTAATACCTTTATATAGCTTTTTTTCAACTATGACCGCTTTACCCCATGCACTACTCACTTTACCCCACCCCATGGGGTAAAGTGGTCATACATACATCCCAGAAAGAAGGCGTCATAAAATTATTTTACTTAATTTTTTTTCTGCTCAAAATTTAATGCAATCTGTTCTTTAATAATGTAATGCAAAATAACAAGCAAAAAATCTAAACGTTTTGTACAAATTCTTATATTTATTGGCAAAGAAAGTTGGGAAACGCGGCCACTTATGACCACTTTACCCCACCTGACCCTACACTTAGATTAACAATCCTCCCTCTGCCTCAATACAACAGCACATACGCAAATATATATATGTATAAGCTCAAATATAATCCTTCAAGTAATTAAATGAAAGGTCTTATATATTAATACCAGAAGTTTTTTTTTTTTTTTTCTGGAAAACTATTGAATTGAAAGTTAGTACAAAATAGTTTGCTTGTCTGAAAGGTAGAAAGAAGGTAGAAAGGAAAGCAAGATTGAAGGTAGAAAGAAAAGCAGATATTAATTGTCAAAGAAATCTTAAGATTAATACATTTAAAAACTTTCGGGAAACCGTTTTTTTTTTTTTTTTTTTTTTTTTTTTTTTTTTTAACTCTCGGAACAGGTGTTCGAAAATTTTCGGAAATGTCAGAGAATTTCGGATCAGAATCACCCATCAGCAAAATACAATTTATGCAGACTCATAAATTATCAGCTATTCCAATAATTAGAAAATAAAAATTTGTTCCAATAATATTGTATTGGATAGGCCCTTTTTCCTTTTTTTGCAATCACGACTATTTTTTAAATGTTTTTATCTGCACTAGAAAAAATCGTAAACTTCAAAGAAGCTGACGACACTTTCGCGTAATAATTTTCCTCCTCCTTACAAAGCGTCGAGATCGTCTTATCTCTGTATCTTAGATTTCATAAATTACTCACACTGACAGACATTAACAAATGTGTGTGTAATGCATCTTGTTTAAAGGAACGGTTACAGAACACGAAAGAAAAGAAACATTTAATTAGAAGGAATAACTCTTGATTTCAGAAACAAAATATAGCTCTTTATTTAAAAAAAGTTGCGAATTAATTGCAAAAAATATTATTTTCAATGTATATATTAAATGGGCAAAGACATAACAGTCAAGAACCACTTTCACCTCTGTCTTGCAACCGATTTTCTTAGTTTTTTTTTTTTTTTTTTAACTCTCGGAACAGGTGTTCGAAAATTTTCGGAAATGTCAGAGAATTTCGGATCAGAATCACCCATCAACAAAATACAATTTATGCAGACTCATAAATTATCAGCTATTCCAATAATTAGAAAATAAAAATTTGTTCCAATAATATTGTATTGGATAGGCCCTTTTTCCTTTTTTTGCAATCACGACTATTTTTTAAATGTTTTTATCTGCACTAGAAAAAATCGTAAACTTCAAAGAAGCTGACGACACTTTCGCGTAATAATTTTCCTCCTCCTTACAAAGCGTCGAGATCGTCTTATCTCTGTATCTTAGATTTCATAAATTACTCACACTGACAGACATTAACAAATGTGTGTGTAATGCATCTTGTTTAAAGGAACGGTTACAGAACACGAAAGAAAAGAAACATTTAATTAGAAGGAATAACTCTTGATTTCAGAAACAAAATATAGCTCTTTATTTAAAAAAAGTTGCGAATTAATTGCAAAAAATATTATTTTCAATGTATATATTAAATGGGCAAAGACATAACAGTCAAGAACCACTTTCAACTCTGTCTTGCAACCGATTTTCTTAGTTTTTTTTTTTTTTTTTGCTTAGTAGCAATGGACGCGTTTTAGCGATTATCCATTAAAACATTTTGGAAACAGTTTCTTATTAGTAATTTCCCCTTTTCTTTTGAGAGGCAAGCCTCATTTATGATTGTAATGTAATCTTTAGTGTTCGGCAGTAGTTAACTAGAAATAGTTAACTACTAGTGGCAACTACTAGTTGTAACTACTTTTGTTTAGAACTAGTCAACTATTAGTTAAACTACTTTTCCCAACTACTAGTTACATTCAAAATTCCAACTACTTTCGAAAAAAAAATTTTTAATTTATTTTTTGAAGAAAAAAAACTATTTTTTAAACATTAAATTATTGAAATTTTTAGCTTATGAATATTACTCACACAAATGTATTTTTTATATTATGTCAAATATGATAAGCACTTATAAAAGTACTCGTAAAAAATACCGTTTATTTATTGTATTTAAGCAAATTAGGAAAAGCTTTCTAATTAATATAGTCAAAAAATGGCGCCTGCGCCAGCACATACACGATGAAGTTTCATTTAAAGACCAAATCTTTATTATGGGGAAACTTTACCTCTACTCGAATACCATGTATGCGTTTGGGATACCATAAAACACAATTTGAAAGAATATAATCTAAAGGCATGCGCGTTACGAAGATATTTTGTTAATGAATGGGGGTTGGGCAGAGGGAGGGTTTTAAATTGATATTAAGGGAAAACCCCTTCATTTTACAACAAGCTAAACGAAGAAAAAAAAGAGAAACGCAACAAATTTATTTCTTCATGCCTCAACCAAGTTCTCTACCAAGTACCGCAGCCGTAGAGTGGTTATTTTCTGCTTCTGGACAAATTCTTGTCCCCAGAAGATGTAGGCTGGGAGACAAAAAATTGCTATTTCTTAAACACATAAATTATTACCTTTATTAAACAATTGAATATATTAAAATAAAAGTTTAAATTTAGAGAAAAAGGATTTGTATTTATGCATATTCTCTTTACATATTAATTGTTCAGTGTCATTTAGAAATATTCAATCTTTGAATGTTTCACAGGTATTTCTTTAAAATTGTTTTAAAAATAATATTGAGTTGAGTTATTGGGATTAAATATTTAAGAACAAGCTTAAAAATGGAAATTCAAAGGAATTATGCTTAAAAGTAGTTAACTAGTAGTTAACTATTTTTGGAGAACAGTTAACTACTAGTTACAACTAGTCTCAGAAAAATGTAGTTAACTACTAGTTTCAACTAGTTTTGTTTGGACTAGTTAGTAGTTGGTAGTTAACTGCTTTTTGACTAGTAGTTGCCGAACACTAGTTATCTTGTTATAGATAGCAGATGACAACATGTCCTGGTCGTGTCAATGATTAGGTAATAAATTTAAAACACATTGTTAAAATGAATTTGTTGATATTAAGAAGACATGATAAAAGAAATTATATTAAGAGTGTGAGTGAAGGCTTCTCTGAAACAATGGAATAAAAAATGAGAAGAGTGTATGGGAGCAAATATTTAAGTGTTATTCAGCGGCCATTCAACTGAGTTAGAAATCGGCAGTAGTACCAGCGGCTAAATTGATGAATGCAATCACTGCGGCGACAATGATTTCCGATACGTCTGCTTTAAGTGAGGATGATCGAAATAAACTCGACATGATGATCGTCACATTTGATGAATAATACAGTAAAACCCCGTTAAAACGCGAATTTCAGGGGACATGTTTGGCACCCTCGTTATAACATAACCGCAATATAACGAAACTGTACCGCGGAACCATATGTACGAAATGTACTCGCTCCTATTGCACCCCTTTTAACTTTATCAATTACTCTTAACTTGTCTTCTATTGTATAATTGTTTCTCTTTTCTTGTTTGCTGACATTTTATTTGCTGTAATTGCTGTGCAAGAAGTACACTTCTCAACTGAGCGGGTAGTCTATCGAGTGAGAGGTTAAATTTTTCTGCTCTTTGAGACTCCTAAGCTAAAACCATATCGACCGCAACAAAAACAATTGTGCTCTGAGAAAATGTGGGCTTAAAAATCTTGTTAAGTGATCAACATGAGATTATGAAGAGGGAAAGATTCTAAGAAAAAAGTCGATTTGTGAGGAAGGGGAGGAACGCACTTTTCAAAGAAACAATGTTTTAAGCCTTTATACACTCTCATGAATTAGAGAATTAGAGAGTATGTTTACTTTTCAAA
The DNA here is from genome assembly GCA_038502835.1 of Octonoba sinensis. Classification (NCBI taxonomy): domain Eukaryota; kingdom Metazoa; phylum Arthropoda; class Arachnida; order Araneae; family Uloboridae; genus Octonoba; species Octonoba sinensis. The sequence goes on from CM076600.1 coordinate 312,033, forward strand.
AATTTCAAAGAATCTGGAATATAAAGGGTGGTTTAATCATCGGAGGACATGATAGTAACCTCGTTATATCCGATTGCGCGGTATTACGGAGTTTTACTGTACTTACAAAATTTTATAAATCGTATCGTGTTTTCAACGCTGAATTTAATCATTACGGTCGAATTTCGACTGTTGGACGAACTCTAATCTATTAAAATGGTTTAGAAGTCGGAACGGAGCAACTCAAAAAAGTGGTTGCTACAGATCCCAGATATTTAGAATGTGAAATGAAACAAAATCTGTGTGAAAGACACAACAGAAGATCAGGGCCTGATTTCACACAGGGCATTCGGAGCACGTGCCCAGGGGCCCCCAAATAGTTTAAATTCACAAAGAATTTTTTTGAATTCAATAAAACGTTTATTATTATATTTTTTGATGGTGTAATACAAGATTTTACTGCTAGTAAACTGAGACAAAAACATGCTAAGAATCATTAATGTAAGTAAACCTTTTGATAAAATTATACAACTGGTTTCTACTTCCATTTTTCGTACGTACCTTTAAAGAATTTTATTGGTTGTAAAAGGTGATCATAACTTCAAAAAGTAGGGTAATTTTATTATTTGGTTAACATACTATAGTATATATATATATATATATATATATTGACAAGGAAACAGTTTGTTGAATGCTGGTTAATGGTGTGAGACTTAGTGATGCCATTTTCAGGGCTTTAATGTGCTGTAACACTTGTCGCTTACAACCTTTCGACACGCATTTACAAACATATTTGATCCAAACCCAGGAATAGTTAGCGAGAGATTCACATCATACCCACTGCACCACAAAACGCAGCATTTTAGTGACAGTACTCTTAGTGTTATTAGTGTACCAAAAAATTTTAATTTTTCAGTTTGAGCAACTTAGGGGGCCCCATTGTTTTCTGTGCCCTGATCCCCCAAATTTGTAAGTCGGGCCCTGCAGAAGATACATGGAACTAACCTACAATCACTTCGAAAAGCCTTGAAGAGCGAAGAGCGTTCGAAACAGGGCATATATCTTAGCGATGCTCAGAATACTTCGTTCGAAAAGCAACAGGTCACGAAATTTGTTTCCGGTATCGGACCTAAAAAGTTCAGCTTAAAAGGGAAAGGGGGGGGGGGAGGGGAATAGAGGTGATAGCGACTGAGAGTGCTTTTTTTCGCATTCCAACAGGTAAACAAGTGCATCGTTCGATCGCAGGGTCACGAGCCATCCCCCACCGAGATCGAACAAACGAGTCGGATTGCCCTTCGCATCCGTTTGTTTGAAAGAGAAAGAACCACGAAAAAAAGTTAACGAATGGATGTTTGCTTTTATTTTCAATTAGCAGGGAGGTGGTTGCGGATGACCGCGCACCGCAATCATATCGGTTGCAAGGTGCCTTTTGGAAGCCTACAACTTTTTTTTTTTTTACAGATTAAGGCCAATAGAGCATATGCTCAACTCAACGTGTATAACGTGTATACACCTAGGGGCATTCATAAATGATGTCTCTCTTCGAGGGGGGAGGGGGGGTTCAAGACAGTGTGACAGTTTGGGAGAAGGAGAGGGGTGACAAGAAGTGTGACATCGTGCACTTTGATTTCAATAAAAATATTTAAAATCAGCAAATTAAACTTTTTTTATGCTAATGTAATATAGCGTGATGTGTGACAAGGAGGGGGGGGGGGTCAAATATATTGAAAAAAAATGTGACATCATTTATGAACGGTCCCTTTGGCAAAAACCCGTGTTTGTACGAAATATCAGACCGCCCGGGTTTTTCTGGGTCTTTTGGGGCTTTTATCTGAATTGAGTATGTAAACAGAAGACCTATTAATTTGTTTTGTTTCCAAATAACATACACAATAGAAAATAACAGAATCCCATTAAATGGAAAAGGATAAAAAATAATGATTAGCATCTGCTTCATAAATAATCTAAAATAACTAAAAAATGCGTTTTAACATTTAATACTTATTGGAAATTCAGTATTACAAACGAAAAAAGAAAAATGAATTCAAAAGTATTTAAAGATAATTTAATATATTATTTAACTTTAACTCGCTGTAAAAATTTTAGGGTTACCAACACCATTTTTCGTGTCCATAGGCGTAACTAGAGTTGGTGAAAGGGGGGGGGGTCACCCTAAAAATGTAAAAACACCAATAAGAAGTGTAAAAGAGTTGAAAATTTACTAGTCATAAATACTTGTCTCTAAAGACATACTCCGTTTTTATTTCAGGCATCTCCCGGGGGGGGGGGGGGAACTACCCCCTCGGAGCAAGTCAATTCCTCCCCCTGCCCCTGGCAAAAAAACTTCAGGTAACAAGTTTTAAAAAAAGAAAGAAAAGAGAAATTAAGCTTTTAAGACACTTTACTTTCAGAAACACTTTCAGGGGAAGGACATTGATCACTATCAAGAGCGACACCAAAAGTAACTTATTATTAAGCATTATAGATGTTAGACCAATTACAAAAATTTAAGTTGCAGAAGCCCCAAACACCCACTCCTCTAACCTCACCAAAGATCAAAACATACATCTACTATATATGCATCAAAACGCTATCATATATGTAAAAAAATTCATATTAACATCATTTCTAATCATATATATCTATATATATGTATATATAAAGGGTATGATTTTGAAGCATACACTGCCCTTCCTAATTCTTAACATGCTCCCCCTGCTCCGGAGCCAAGACAGTATCCAGAATTTCTCCAAAACTTCGACACACTTATATAAAGCAAAGTTTCAGGGAGGAATATATGATACATTGCAAAAGATTTCTGGGGGGCTGCCCGTGGGTCCCCCTTCCCCTCTGGATACGGCCTTGATTCACAAAAACATTAAACATTCCTTACTAGATCTATTAGTTTATTTTTTAATTCAAACGCAATAGAAAATTCAATATTTAGCGCTAAGCAATCTTCTATGTCCAGGCATTCATAATATTAAAACTGGGAAATAGTCGAATTTTAGAGAAAAATATCCAAATTCCCCTACAAAAATGATCATCCCCACAATAAATTTCTAAAAATTTTTGGATGACGAACGTGTCCATCGCTGGAGTGCAAACATTATTATGTATCGAAAATAATTAAAAATTTAGCTAAAATATAAATAATACTTGATTGTAAATTAAAATGCAGCATTAAACCGTAGCAGTGAGATTGGAAACGTTGAATGGATGATTTCCAGAGTCGTAATGCAATCAGTGATGGACCATAATAAGAAAAAAAAAAAACATTTAAAATATAAGAGATGAGAGAACATCTGTAAATGAGAATGCAATGCAAATACAGTTCATCAGTTTTCCAATCGGCTCATCTACAAAAAAGATTTTACCAAAATGGGTGTTTGGACAGGAAGTCATAAATAAATACAAACTGCTCTTTAAGTTTCTTAATGAGCATCCCTTCCTGGCTTGAGGGTTTAACCCATTAGGACAATTGGACTTTAGGACTCCATCACAGTAGATAATATTTTCCAGGAAACTTATTACTTGTGCGATTGTATTCCCATATTGCTGCCTTTGGGTAAAAAAGACATCAAGAAGGAAAGAAAACCTCCTGGAGTGATTGAAAAAGGATCTCTGTCTGTGTGTGGTACGGTGATTGAAGCCACCTTTCGCGCTGTCAACCCCCCCCCCCAAGGTGATAAGGGGGTTGATTATAACCCTATAACCAGATGAAAAGTCTTCTTTGTTATGAGCTGCATACTTCGGCTATGATCGCAACCCGACAGAGAAAAAGAAAAAAAAACCATATGCATATGTGTTTAATTTTCTTAGGGGAAAAAAAAATTGTGCTTTGCAAGGCCGTAGCCAGAAATTTTTCTGTGTGCCTAAATGTGCCTAAATAAGTACATACCCAATGGAGGGGGGTTGAACCCCCAAACCCCTGGTTACGCCTATGTTCGTGTCAAGTTGAAAATTGTTCATTTTTTGATGTATTTTAAATGCTTTTGAGTGTGTCTAAAAAATACAGACAGCAGAATGTGTCTTTAACATAAGTTTACGAATTTTGAGGTACCGATGTTGTTTCTCGCCAAGTTTGGCGCCACCTCGGATAGCGTGATAGACAATTCTAGTCTTTGATGGAAATGTCTGGATGGGTCTGTCACGTGATCCGCAACGGTATAGAAATAGCTCCGGCGAGAAGTTTAGAACGAGGAGGGAGAGAGTTCAGTTACGTGCTAGACTTTGGCCGAGTGCCTGATAAAAGTCTGAGCCGTTGTGCTGCAAGCTTGGTGCTTGGTTCTCTTCGTATTTGATTAAGAAATACGGGATTACCATGTTTATGAGAAAGTTGAAAAATGTGTAAATAGTTTGTAAAATAAATTGCTAGTGTGATTTTGTACAAGGACTCGGTCAGTGAAGTTTAAAGTAAGAAGACGCAGAACCCGTAACAATACACGCTCGTTCACTCATCTGCGCATCAGACATTCATGACGATTGCGCATTTATCTCACTTTCATAGACATGAGCCATCGCAAAGACATTTCGATGCGTAAAGCAGTTAACACATCTCATGTGTTAAGAAACGTTAAACTGTCTATATTTTTTGAGGCAGACACTTAAAAGAATTTAAAACGCATCAAAAAATGAATCCTTTTCAAGTTTAACTCAACTAAACATCAAAAATGGTGTCAACTATAGTCTGTGTAATTAGAATAGGCGCATCAAGGTCGCGTTTGCTCCTTTGTCTCTATGGCAACTGCGAGAATGATAACAGAGCCAGACTTTGTTTTTTGCACTGCGGTTAAGGCAATGGCATTACGACACCTCCGATTCAAAATATTAGCATAGTTGAGAAAAAGTAATAAGAAAGAATTTATTTCCCATTTATTTATTTTTGATATTAAGTAAATGCAATTAAATTTCATCTGGAATGTTTAGATAAGATTATCACATTTACAAAATATAAAATACGATAAATTAGCTATACAATAGCTTTCTGAAACACATCAAAATGTCAGAATAATATTTAGATTGGTTGAAAGTATTTGAAAACTTTGCCTGACGCAATCTATTTTTGCCATCGAGAAATAAATCTGATTTGAATCCGTCTATTATTATTATAACTAAAACGACAACCTGACTTATGTTCCCAAACCAAGTGGGGAAAAAGTTTCTAGCACGGAAACCATGGCGACCGGAAGGAGAAAAGGTAGAGTTGTATGACCTTGACACGCCGATTGCAATGACACAGACTATAGACAGGTATAAAACCCTCTTTACATCATAGTGTATAAATATCATACTATACTAGACTTTTCTCTATCGAACACCCTTGCACCTTTTAGCCGAAGCCTTAGGTAGAGAACTATACTAGACTGCAACGTTTCTTGACAATGACGTCACAACGCGCGGCAGAAGATATGAGCAAACAGCGAGGCTGTTGGGTTACAGGAGGAGGGTCGAAAAGACGGCCAAGCTACCAACTTGGCGAATAATCCGATTAAGCACTCTATTTGGCACATTGCATGTTTGAAAAATCATTTGTCTGTTTATCAGAAAAAGACAATGTAACAAATTTAAAAACTTAATTTTTTTTTTACGCAATCATAATTTATTTTATTGGATCAAATATATTTTCATCATAAGCTATTCTTTTCGAGAACAAAAAAAGAGAAATTATATATTAACAATAATAATACTAATAATAATAATATCGATATTAACGAATAGAATAATAAAAACTGTTTAGCTTTAAGCAAAGTCACAAGTCAGCGAGTCAGACATAAATATAAACAATTCCAAATCTCGCCAATCTCGTCCGCTTATCGGAAGATCGCCAACGGCTCGTGAGCTCTTATTGGCTAGAGCGCTAGTTCTAAATGAAGGTATTAGTACGCGTTACGCTTCTCATAAAGTTGAAAATATATAACATTTTATGAAAATGATGACAAATAAACGCTATATATGTGTTGGTTAAAATACCTTATATTTCTATAGCGAAGTGCTTAGTTTAATTCGAAACTCGGACACCGCGCGGAGCACTACTTTCTTCGCTTGCTCTCAGTATATTTTTCCATAGTCAAGAAACTTTGCAGTTGAGTATAGGTAAAGTTTTTTTAGGGGAAAAAAAAAACATGTTTGGTTCACTACATCAGCGTTTCCCAATCGGTGGTTTCAGAGGTTCGCCGAGGGTCGAATAGGGAATTCGAGAAAACAATCTTACAATGACGGAATTTTTCTTTGCTAAGGTAAAAGATGTCTTGCATTTTTAATTAATTTATCTAACACATGACCAATCACAAGCAATCATCGTCATCTTATGACGTCATGCAAGCACGTGTATAACAACGAGAAATGAGTCACAATGATGGAATATTTGTGACTTTGCAAGACTACGAATTTTCCTAAATCCAAAAAAAGCTTCTAAAATTTTACAAAAATTACAAGAAAATCCTAGTAATGGCCCGCCTCTTGCAAAGCACAACTTTCACAATTGTAATCGAAATACAAAATTAGTTACTAATATAAAAAAATTCAATGCATTTTATTTTAATAAGTTTGAAACATTGACAAACAAGACTGACAAGTAACCTGAACTTAGAAAGTTTAAGTTAAAAAGTCTTTAAGAAAAGAATTTAATTTATTTTCGTTTAAAGCTTTAGTGAAAAGATCTGCAAAATTTTCTTTCGTATTTAAGTAACTTAAACTAAACAGTTCTTCTACAATTAAATTCCTCTTGAGGAATGCAATCTTACATCGATGTGTTTCGTTCTACAATTCTCTATGGATGAATTTGAAAAGATTATTGCATCTTGATTTAATTTTATGATTTCCTTTGAAATGCAAACAATCCATGTAAGCTCTTTTGCTGCCTCGGTTAAAGAAACATATTCCGATTCCATAGTAGATAAGGCGGCACGTTTTTGTTTGAACGTTTTCCAGATGATAGAAAACTTATCGATAAATATCATCATACCTCCGACTGAAATTCTGTCATCACGATTAGCAGCAAAGTCTGCGTCGCTAAAATATTGGACTTTTAAATCTGAAACATTTGATAGACACAATTTTAAAGAACTTGTTTGATACAAATATCCTAGTAGCTGAAGGAGAACGTTCCAATGCATAAGTCCCGGATTCAACTGAAATTGTGATAAGATATTCACTGCGCAACTTAAATCAGGCCGAGTTCTACTGGAAATAAAAGAAATACATTCAGCATAAAATATTACGATATGGGAGTTTGGAGATTAATTCAATTTCCTCTCTTGAATCCGGACATTGAGTCTTTGAAAGTACAGTTCCAACTCCTATAGGCAAAGAAACGTCCGGATAGTTAAATTTCTTATAAATTTCCCATACTTTAGTGATGTATGAGTGTTGATGTATAAATAAATTGCCATCAGTTTCTTCAAACTCTACTCCTAAAAGTTTGCGAGTTTTACCAAGAACTTTTATATCGAATTTTGATTCAAGTTTTAAAACTACATTATTTAAACAATTTTCATTTCTGCAAAATACAACAATATCATCCACATGAAGTATTAAAACAAAATTATTTCCATACATACAATTTGTCCAGGATAATTTCGTAAAACCTAAAGTTAAAAGTACACAGTGAATTTCGTTAAACCATTCCCTCCCAGATTGATGTAAACCGTACAACGCTTTATTCAATTTACACACATAATCAGTTCTTTGTGGATTTTTAAATCCTCGAGGTTGTTCCATATAAATTACTTCCTTTAGAGGAGCATATAAATATGCACATTTTACATCAATCTGGTAGTTTAACCCCTTCATTTTATAAACTAAAATTGAGAATAACATACGTCAGAGTATTTCTGGGCACATCAATATTTCTGCTGATGCTGATGATGTCAAAATCATGGGAATTGTGGACACGGAGGAACAAGTCAATCAGTTTCAAGAGGATTTAAATCAAATTTCTAGGTGGGCAATTAAGTGGGGTATGTCTTTCAATATTGGGAAATGTCAAGTGCTTAATTTTGGTCATGGGGATAAACATGCAACCTATTATTTACAAGGTTCCGTCATTAGGGAAGCAGAAGCAGTTGTTGATCTAGGAGTATTGATTAGTCCCAACTTCAAGTCCAGCCAGCAGTGTAGCATAGTAAGTAACAAAGCTAACAGGATGCTTGGGTTTATCAATAAGGCTATTTCGAACATGTCTAAGGAAGTTGTATTGCCACTATACAGAAGTTTGGTAAGACCTCATTTGGAATATGCTGTTCAGTTTTGGTCTCCGTACCTAAAGAAGGATATTACCTTATTAGAAAGGGTTCAAAGGAGGGCTACTAGATTGGTAAGTGGTCTTTTAGACTTAGATTATGAGGTTAGGCTTAAAAGGCTCAATATGTATAGTCTTGAGCAAAGGAGAGTTAGAGGGGACATGATTCAGTTGTTTAAATTCCTTAAAATGGGAAATGTTGATGGACTGCAGCTATGTGCTGAAAGTAGAACCAGGGGTCATTGTTTTAAGCTTTTCAAATCTCAGGCTCATCTTGAAATTAGGAAAAATTACTACTTCAATAAGGTTATAGGCAATTGGAATAGTTTACCAGAAGCGACTGTTAATTGCAGCGGGGTAAAAACTTTTAAGAAAGCTCTTGATCTTCATTGGGGACTGCTAAATTGACTAGGACCAGCCTAGCTGGGCCCTGAGCCTGTTGCTGGTCGTCACTTTCGTATTTGTATTTGTATTTGTATTAATGAAAAATCAACAACTGGGCTAAAAATTTCGTCATAATTAATACCTTTTGTTTGCTTGTGGCCTTGAGCACAAAGTTGTGCTTTAAAAATGACGGTTTTCCCTTTATCATTTTGTTTTAATGTAAACACCCACCGGCATCCAATGGTTTTTGAATTTGCCGGTTTAGGCACTCATTCCCAAACGTTGCGGTCTTTGATAATTTTTATTTCGTCTGACATTGCATTAAACCATTTATCAGCTTCAAGAGTTCTTAGGGCGTCATAAAAACTTGTTGGAATATGAGGCTCTAAGCATAATTGAGATTCGTTTGCTTCATTTACGCTAACAATGCCGGAAAACTTATTTTCCCCACTGAAATCAAAATTTTCTTTTGCACAACTAATATTACGAGTTAGGCAAAATTTTTCGACATCTTTGGGCGGGCGAAGTCTAGCCTTCGTACCTTCTACTGAATAGTAAATGTCCGTACGAGACTTATCCGCACGAGGAACTGCTTTCCTGAGTCTGACCACTTCAACTCTATGCTTATTACAGTGCTCGATTCTCCTAATTCTGAATCCGAAGTGTGAAGAAATTCTCGAGTAATGGATTGCCCCCCGCTTGAACTTTCATTATCAGAGCCATCTGATGAATCTGCAAAAATATTTGGTTCCAGTACTGCCCGCCCGCTGCTGTTTGACTCTTGCCCAAAACTTACATTTATAGATTCTATAATTTTTCTTTCACTACGCAATCAAATTCTGTCTTAAGAGCGTAGCCAACCATAATTCCCTTTTTCGCCTCTCGTCTAACTTCTTTCTCAATTGCTTGGGAAAAAAAGCTTCCAAAATTTGACAAAAAATAGAGGAAAATCCTAACAAAAGAAATAATAAATTTACATAAGCATTAAGATGGTGTGTAAAAATGATTTTTTTTAATAAACTGTTTTCGCGATAATTCGTAAAAGCAGCGGACTGGCATAGTAAGCAAGTACAATTTGAAATGCACTTACTTCTACTGTTAACCCGATTTCGAAAATTTGAATCTCAAAGAGGAATCGAAAGATAGTCACTGATTTATTTTAAACTTAGAACGTATGTTTTTCCTACCATTTTCCACTTCATCCACACTAGCGCCAAAAAATGAGTCGAAAATATGAAAATTTACTAAAATATAAAATTTTTATTTTCGGTAAATTTCTCATATGCAGAATCCAAAGTGGAACCGGGAGATATTGATTTATTCATTTTAAATTTTTCATGACGCTGTGGTAGCCTAGTGGTTAGGATATCGAGCTTCGGATCGGGGGATCTCGGGTTCGATACTCCAGCTGCTGAAGACCCATACGTGCATGTAAAATCCGTGGACCATGAAGTTCCGAGGGTACAGGTGGGTGGAGTTTTTTTTTTTTTTTTTTAAAGGTTTTCATAAATTTGCGGTTGGTCGAGCTCTCCCCGAACCCCATTTGCTCCCGAGGGCTTGCACTCGGGGGCATCTAAAAATACGATAGGCCAGAAAATGGCAGGTGCGGGGGGTTTCTGGGCGCACTGTCACTGTGGTGTCATCCAAGTACATTATGAGCAGTCGTACTTCCACCCTTCTGCCTTAATTCCAGGTCGCTCTGCGACGGGAGCTTGGATATCCAAGTGACATAAGCAACAACAACAACAAATTTTTCATTTTATGCTGTGAACTATTATGCAGCATGGAAAATAAATGTTAGAATAGCATAGAACGAGAACAGAACCGCGTTCGCCCTTTTCTTCGGATCTTAAAGGGGGGTTCGTATGGAAAAATAGGTTGGGGACCACTGCACTATATTAACTGGTGTCTTTTTGTCGAAAATAAAAGAAAGAAAAAAAGGAAAGCATGTTTTGCAACGGTTAATTTTTTTGTTTTGTTTTGAAATGGTTCCGAAACTCCCGTATCCAAAACACAAACATTTTCAACTAATACTTCAAAAAAACTTCTTGACTGATTAAAATATCATCATTAGGCCCAAATGAAATGTTAGTTGTGCTGGTACTATCTATATATAAATATGCAAAGACCAAAAGAGTTAAGGACCGTTTTCTCCTCTGTTTTTCAACCGAGTTTCTCACTTTTTCTTTTGTTTAGCAGCCGTTGCCGAGTTTGAGTGATATCCATTAAGGGAGGGGGGGAATACGTGTAGAGGTCTCAAAAATTAAATAAAAAAAAAATTCTTCATAAATTGATTCTACAGCTATTCAATAATATACCCTGAAAATTTCAAAGCAAAATTCCATGTCGTTTAAAAGTTATAAGCATTTGAGCGATTGCCTCTTTTGGAGCGGCTGAGCAGGTAGTCCCTCGTTCATGAATGACCTGAGGGGTATGGGTATTAGAAAGAACGTTAGCAGATGTCCTTTTATTTCTTTTAACAATCGAGTCCTCGGTTAGAAATTTCTATAGGTATTAGTATCTATAAGTATTAAAAAAAATTGATTCATTACTGCCTTAATTTACCTTCACCACCACTCTTTTTTTCAAAGACGTTTTTCTCGAAACAACTTTTTTCGAATTTGCGTACACTCTAGCTCGCAGAGTGTTTGATCAATCCTTATCAAATTTAGCACACATTTTCTTTATATATATATATATATATGCTCTTGTTGAACTAGAATCATAAACATGTCTTTATTTTTACTTTTTTTATTGTAAGGAAAAGAACAAAAAAAAACAAAAAAACAGTTAAAAATCGAATTTAATTTTCCCATTCTAAAAAAAAATAGAAATTTTCAAGTTTTTGTGATGATTTTAGTTCAACTAGAAGAGACACTTATAAAAAAAGTAAATTAAAAAAAACATTGATTTCGGATAAAAATTGGGACCTCCAGGATGTATGCAAACTGCCGATTCGAGTGGCGACTTACAGTGTGCAGCAGTTGATATCTCCGGGATTTTTCAAGAAAAATGTTTGAAAATTTCAGTAAATGTTGTTCAATATATCTATAAAATAAGCTCAAAATCTCAATAAAATATATTTTTTCTTTATGTGTTAAAAAAATTCATGAAAACTGCGCTTAATACGCCGTCTTTACACCTATTTCCCCCCCCCCCCCCCCCCTTAAAACATTTTGGAAACAGTTTATTATGAATTCGTTCTTTCCCCTTTTCTTTTGTTTGGCAAGCCTCATTTATAATTGTAATGTTATATTATTAGAGATGGAAGATGGCAACATAAGTCAATGATTAAGCAATAAATATAAAACTCATTGTTAAAAAGAGTTTGTGGCCATTAAGCAGTCCTAGTAAAAGCGATTACAATAAGAGTTTGAGTGAAAGCTTCTCTGAAATATCAAAAACTAATTTTTTTTCAGTTTGTTTGCTATGTGACTTTTTAAAATCAGCACAATTGGCCCTCAGACGACAACGATTTAATATACTTTGCTTTAAGTGGAAGATGATCAAAATAAGCTCGACGTCATAACCGCCACATGTGATGAATAATACTTATACTATTATGTAAATAGCATAATGTTCACAATGCTAAATTTAATAATTACGGTCGAATCTCAACTGTTGGGCGAAGCCTAGTTCATCTAAAATAACTAAAAAATGCATTTTATCATTTAATAGTTATTTTAGATTCAGTATTGCAAACGAAAAAAAAATGGAATTATAAACAAAAGTATTTGAAGATAATTTAATATATTTTTCAGTTTTAACTAAGGGACATTTCACAGTATTTTGTCCAAATGTAGAGTCCGCAACATGACTCTTTTTCTTTGTTTTGTGTTAACTACGCAACTTACAGTTTAATTATCACTTAATTTTATTTTCAAAGTTTTCGTTCCGCACATTATTTGAAAATAAAATTTAGTGCTAAATAAACTGTAAATTATGTAGTTACAAGAAAAAAATGTGCCAAGTTGCGGACTGAACGTTCGGACAAAATACTGTGAAATGGCACCTAATTAAACTTTTGGAAATTTAAATTACTTTTTGCATAAACGAAATAGTAACCAGGTTGACCGAAAATTTTCCGAGATTTTTTAAAAATACTAATTATCATTTATTTCTTGCATATGAATGCGTGTATATACACTGTAAAAATTTTTGGTGTTACTGTACACCATTTTTGATGTTCAGTGAATGTAAAGTTGAAAAGTACAGTAAAATCTCTCAATAAGTTACACTAAGAGGACAGCAAATGTTGTCCCTTAAATAAAGGTGTCCCTTAATCGGAGGATCAATGAATGCATACATACAGGGTCCGATTTACATTTTGAATCAATATAGGCACAACTCATGTTTGGAGGCCCCTCACGCAACAGAACACTAACAGTTTGTTTTTGAAAGATGCTATTTTTTAATATTTTTCTAAAAATTTTTAAATTACAACAAAAATTAATAATAACCGAAATTAGGGGGCCCCCTCAATGTGGGGCCCTAGGCCCGGGACTAATGGTAAATAAGGACCTGCATACATACATAGGGTATTAACCTAGTTTAACTTTTTAATAGTAAACATGTGTTACCATTTAAATTTAATTACTGAAAATGTCTCATGCATACAAAATATAAGTCAAAATTACTGAAATTTAAAATTTTTCATTGAAAAATTGAAACTTTATCATTAATGTCGTATTGTCAAAGTTTTGTAACTTACAGAAATGTATTTGAAGAAACTATTAGATGGGTTTGTTTTAAAGTACGTAATTTGGGCAATACATTATAATTTACATTTAGTGTATTTTTTAAAATCCTTGCTTAAAAAAACGTGTTGGTAGCCGAGTACAGTATGTCCTTCCTGAACAATGTATTCTATAGTGCAAAAGAGAGAAAAGACTTTATAAGTAGAAGTGGGCAAGGGGGTAACAGAAGTGTGACATCATGCATTATGCAACTTAGCGTGACGCGTGACAAAGGGGGGAGGGGGGGTCCGCTGAAGTGTGACAAAGGGGGGAGGGGGTCAAATATATGGGAAAAAAGTGTGACGTCATTTATGAACGGCCCCCAAGCACTTTAAAAGTTTCTTTGTTCATGCTTCTAGGACTCGTACCAACTTTCAGAAGTTAATTTTTAGAAAACAAAAGAACTTCAGTTTCCAGTAAATATTTCTTATCTATATACCTTAAATTTTGATATTTTTCTCTGTGAATGTCCCTTAAATAGAGTGTCCCTTATTCAGAGGTAAATACAGACCCTAGTCAAAGGGACTGGGACCCGAAAAAGTGTCCCTAAATTAGTAGTGTCCCCTTTTCCCCACTGTATTCATTTTTTTATGTATTTTAAAATTTTTCAAGTGTCGGTCTTAAAGGATACAGACAGCAGAATGTCTTTTTTAGCATTTGCTGTTCGTTCACGCTTTGAGGATTGGAAAAAAAATCCCGGTTTGTACTGGTTCCAGTATTGTTTGTACTGGTTCCAGTATAGTTTGTACTGGTTTCAGTATCATTTTGATACCGGTTTTGTGATTTTTTGCAATAGGGGGGGGGGTCGTTAAATTGTGACAAAGGGAGGGGAGGGGGTAACAAGAAGTGTGATATCCTGCATTATGCAACATAGCGTGACATGTGATAAAGGGGGGAGGGGGTCCGTTGAAGTGTGACATATTGTGACATAAGAATGAGGGGGGTCAAATATATGGGAAAAAAGCGTGACATCATTTATGAATGGCCCCTAACGTCATTACATAAAGTTATGTTTTAATTACTTATAAATGAATAAATGCATGGTGTAAGAAATAAAAAGAAATCTCCACCCTTTATAAGTTGACCACCTGTCTCAACTGTCCACTAAAATGCTGCGCCGCGAATGGTCAACTTACACAGGTTTCACTGTATATGAAAAATGAATCATTTTCGACTTTACACCAACTAAACACCAAAAACCGTGTTCAATAACGCCAAAAATGGCGGCAAGTAAAGGCAACATTTTTGCAGTGCAGTATTTAAAGATATCTGTCGAATCTTGAGCTCCGGGTATTGCTTCCATAATCTACAACATGATCTGCATTTCCTGGTAGAGTCAAGGCTTCGGATGGGATAAACCGATGACCAGGATGACGTCACTGGCGGTGAAGCCCAGGAAAACCCTTCCCAGCGAACTGGTTATGACTCGACCCATCATTAGGTGATACAATAGCATATGAGCACTGCAATACCGGTTCCGGTAGACAACGGCTGGTATGCATTTATCAAAAGCATCCTCGAGCACTTTTTCTTTTTGGTGTTTTCAGAACTTAACGCAGTGGCTTTGCGCGGTTCTCAGCATAGTTCAAGGGTTCTGCTCAATGGTCGCTTATGTTATTTCAGTTTTATTCGATTAATCAACAACAATTTAGTACTTCCTCGTAAAAAGTAAAGGAAGAATTGCATTCAGGAAAGAGTTCCCGCTGAAATTTCAACTAAATTTACATTTTAATCACGCCTGAAAAAAATTTTAGTTTCTTCGTTGTAGGGCAGGGGGACTGTGGTGGCTCCACATATCAATAGGAATTATATTATTTTTCTCACTCTTTACTTTAGCAGAGAACCACAACCCTCTAATGATACTCTTAGGGGTATCAAGGAGGGCAAATTCCACACAGCAAGAGTTAGGCTGGGATGCCGCCCAGCAAACCTATCTCGGACCGGTCATGAACATCCGTCGGACTTCACTTCCCCGTGCCCGGGGGAGGGTAACCCTAAGGCCTCGTGCTAACAGGGGAGAGGGATGGAGTAGGGAACTCTTTATTTTAGCTCAGTGTTCAGTAGGTTACCATCTATATATCAGTAGCAAAAAATGTTTTACATGCGCTGTGGAACAAAAAAACTAGGCATCCATCAAAATGATACTCGTTCGTTTAGCTTAGACCGGCAGGGTGGCGTAGTGGTACGGCACTGTCCTCTTGCACCCAATTTCGCAGGATCACACCCGGCCCAAGTTGGTGGATTTTCAAGATGCAGGACATCGTTATCGATCATGCCGTATGATTATGCGGCATGTTAAAGATCCCTCGAGCATCTGATTGGCTTGGATACTTTCGGCTAAATCAAATACCTAGTGCTGTTCCGCATCAATTAGAGCTCAGGTGCCGCCATCTAGGGGGAAATGGAGCGTCGAAATTTTCAAGTGGCAATGGCATCCGTCGATAGTGGCGCTACTTGAAAGAATGGTTGCCTGTTTCTGGGGAATGTTTTAGGTCCGAAAAGCTTAGTGACCATACGCAAACCCAATTAGAAAGAAAAAAAGGGGGCTTCGTAGCCTAGAAGTTAGGATAGCGGGCTTCCAACCGGACAATTGGGGATTCGATACTCGACCCGCTGAAGACCCACCATGTACGCTTGGGGATAAGTGCGTGTCAAATCCGTGGACCCTGAGGTCCCGAGGGTACCGGAGGATTTAGAATTTCCCTTCCCTTCACTCTTAGGTCAAAAAAGAAGGTGGTGTATTTGTGGTGGTGCAATCTAGTGTCATCCAAATATATCATGAGCCAAATCGTACTTCCACCTTTGTGGTGCTCATGAAAAAAAAGGTAAGGCGCTCTCTTATTGCCTTCATTCCTGGTCGCTCTGCTAAAGGGAGTTTGGATACCCAAGTGACATTAGAAACAAATTTAAAAAATGCATTTTTCGAAATGAAACAGTTTTTTTGTTCCGGCTAAACTCCAGTTTCGAACAAAATCTCGTCGCACCACTGCTCCAGCAGATCAACTCAAAGTGTACTTACCAATCGAACGATTCAGCAATCAATATAGATCAACCTCTGTTGAGTTTACGGGATGGGGGTGGGGGGTCTTCAAAAAGAAACAACAATCACGACTGGATCTGCGAAGAAGTAGTAGATGAGGTAGTCGACCACCCACAGCACGGTAGCCGCAACCGCAGCCGTGAAGAAAAACGCGGCCAGGAAACGCAACATGTCGGGAAAGATTTCAGAAAATGGATCATCCCAAGCTTTTATTTGTCTCTTATTATGAAACAAACCGCATCCATTTTCGCAGTAACGGATTCAGAGAATCGAGCATCATATGAGGAAAGAGCCGACCGAATTTTTCGCCGAACCCGATTCGTTCCGCGTCGAGGGGGTGAGGAGTTTCCCGGTGTGGAAATGAAAATTCATTTTTCGCGCTCCTCGCTTTCAAACGAAAATTTTGCTTAATCCCTTCTGATGGTTCGTTTTCGCACCATTTTGAAAACAATTTTTTGAAAGCCATAAATTTTAAAACTTATTTTTTACTCAACGTGAGGGATCATTCATAAATAATGTTGCGCCTCGAGGGGGAGGGGAGTTTGTGAAATTGTGACAATGGGGTGAGGGGGGTCAAATACATGGGGAAAAATTGTTAAAGACCAACGAAGTATACTTGGGGATAGTTCATACAATTCGTGGACCCTGAAGACCGGAGTCAGTTCTGAGGGTACAAGAGGGTGGAGAGTGTCGCTTCCCTCAACTCTTAGGTCAAAAAAGGAAGGTGGCGTGTTTGTGGTGGCACCATCTAGTGTCATCCGAATACATCTTGAGCCAAGTCGTACTTCCACCCTTGAGGTACTCATCTCGAAAACGGAAGGCGCCTCCTTACTGCCTTAAACCCTGGGCGCTCTGCGAAGGAAAGCTTCGATTCCCAAGTGGCACTAGAAACTACAACAACTCTTGGTTAGATCGTGAAGCGCATAACAGGTAATGAGGAAAATGGTTTTGAAAATCAACTATATCAAGTGGCAGCTTTCGGCAAGATGTTTGGCTTCGTTTTTGCTTGATATTTTTAAACTTGAAAACAATTGAACCAATATTAAACTTAAGAATAATGAATTTTGAAAATGTCAACCCGTAATATTCGTTATAAAATAATCTTTTCATGGAATATTCGTTATAAAATAGGCAAAAGAACGGCACGAAATATGCATTTCACTTTTTACGTTTATTTAGAATACATCTTACAGAAAACAACGAAGCGAAGAGTTTGGAATGAAATCAGATAGCGCGTTTTGCGAAATCTGAATTCGAAAACGGTGGCAAACCATTAAATCTATTTTATAACTGTCCTTGACATTTATTTGATTCCTGGAACACAATATTTTACGGAGATCACTCTGGCTTTTCCGAAAAAGGGCGTGCTACTGGAATTGAAAAAATGAAAACTTCAAAACAATAACAGTTAATTTATGCAGTTATTTTTGGAATCAATCCCCCCCCCCCCCCACTTCCACTATTTTTACAGTTCAAGATTTATAGAAAATTTCAAAACCTAATTTTCGATTCATGAGGCAAACAGCAATCGTAATCCACATCCTGTTTTTTCTAATGCCACATGGGAATGGGGAATGCAAGCTGCCCTTCGCCGAGTGACCAAAATAAGCACCACAACGGTGGAAGTGCGACTTTAATCATTATGTATGTGGATGACATCAGATGGTATCACCACAAACACGACACCTTCCTTTTTTGACCCAAGAGTGAAGGGAAGGGCTATTTCCACCGTCGGGACTGCAGGGTCCACGGGTTTGACATGCACGTAACCCCAAGTGTACATGGTGGGTTTTCAGCGGGTCGGGTTTCGAACCCGAGATCCTCCGATCCGAAGCCCGACATCCTAACCACTAGGCTACCACGGCACCCGGAACAGTTGTCAATTGGGCTGGCAGAAATTTCCAAAGGGAGGGGAACTTTTTGCATTCGAAAGATCTCGGCGAAAACATCTCATTTTCATATTTTACTTTTTGATTTGAACAATTTATCGTTCAATGTTGAGCAGTTCAAAAAAATTTAATATAAGCGCCTATGGGCGAAAATGAAGCAAATGATATAAACTCTGGGTACAAGACCCATGTTCCAATAAACAAGTTGACTGGAAAAAGCTCTTAGCGGGAAATATTAATTTGAATAGCTTTTGTTCATTTTTGAACAGTTCAAAAAATTAACATAGCGCTTACGGGGAAATTTCAATCCTATATAAATCCTGACCTAACGGACCGATTTGCTTGGAACAGACTTTATCGGAAAGCTCTTATAACGTAGAACATGTGCAAATAGAAAGTTCACCCAGAACTAACGAGTCTAATTTCCTATAAAAAATTTTTATCGGGATTTTTAAGGATATTTCTCAATGAATAAATGAATGAGTGAAAGAATGAATCAATGAATAAATGAATGAGGGAAAGAATGAATGAATGAATGAACAAACACATGAATGAGTAAATGAATGAATAAACGCATGAATGAGTAAACGAATGAATGAATAAATGAACGGCTGAATAAAGGAAAGAATGAATGAGTGAATGAATAAGTGTTATCCTCTGAAAAAGGTATATTTGAAAAAATTAACTAAAGCTAAAGGAGAAAGAGATAGGTAGATTATAAATTTGAATATGGTGTATACGGGGAAGTAGGCTCGTGTAGTTCTAGACGGAACTTCTTGTTCCGTGTTGAAATGGTACTTTAACCGATAAAGAATAAAAAGGTAACTTCAAAGATGTTACATAACATCATGCTCAAGTTTTAGGACTTTACTTATTTCTTAAGACTTTTTAAAAATTCGAACAGGGCCCTGGTAGTTTAGTGGTTGGGATGCCGGGTCAAGTTCCATTAGAAGCAACAAAACTTCGATTTCTTAAAATAATCTGAAAGTAATTCCTTTCGAGCTCGCAAGAAAAGTCGTCACCACATTCCCGTCAACGAAGTAAAAGCTCGCTCCCAAGGACACAACGACAGAAATGTACAAGATCATGCATTATTACGAGCGCAATTAAACGCTCGTTACTGCTCTCATTTGCCGCCGCGACCTTGTGGGTGACAGCTGTCACAAAGAGCACCGTCTCTTGTTGTTCTGAAAGGTGTTTTACACCTCGGCGAACCATTAACTCCCCCTCACACCAACAATAGCGGTTCTTGATGGCTGTTTTTTCTTTTTTTGAATCTTAACAACGACTCCGAAGCTCTTTTGTTGTCGTTTTCAGCGTGCGTTCGCCCGTGATTTCAAAGGAGAAAAGATGGCTTGCCGCCTTAATGAATGTCAAAGAGCACTACACTGTAAAAACTTTGCGTTTAGTTGCCCCCCCCCCCCTTTTTTGGTGTTACTCAACACCATTTTTGAAGAAAGAGTAATATATAGAAAGAAATGAGAGATCGAATGACATTTCGATACATAACCGAGTTAACACATTTTTAACCGACTTCACAAAGGCAAAAGGTTATACATTCGTATTGTATGTATGTAGTTTTTTTTTTTTGTTTGTTTGTCCACTCATAACTTCGCACCGCATGAACCGATTTTCATGATTTTTTTTTCAATCGATCAGGGGTGGTTTCCCATAGGTCCCGTACTTTCGTTTGACCATATTCGATAATTAGAAGAAAAGTTATGGGCAGAAATGTAGCATTTTTTTTTGTTTTTTCATTTATAACTTTTGACTCAATGAACCGATTTTGATGATTTTTTCTTCAATTGATAGAGGGTCGTCTAACTCAAATATTGAAACTCAATTTGACTACATTTGTATTTTAGAAAAAACGTTACGAGTGAAAAATAAGTATTTTTTATTTTAATTGGAAAGGCTTGGCTTGATTTTTCTTTGTTGGAAAATCTATTAATAAATATAAAAGTCGTTGTTAAAAATATGTTTGTTGTCATGGGCTATAATATTAAAAGAAATTACAGCAAGAGTTTGACTGAAGGCTTCTCTGTGGCAAAAATTAATCCAATCAGTTTGTTTGCTAAAATTGACTTCAAAAGATAATTTATCATACAAATGATTAGTTTTTAGTGTCATTCATTCAAAGCAGTTTTGCCGTCTGATATGGACTTTTTAAAAAATAGAGTATTTATATAGAAAATGTATTTACAGTAAAATAAAATAAAATAATTTTTACAAAAAAACAGAACCGACTTCAAATTATAAATTGCGCTAAAAAGTGAAAAATAAATTCATTCTTTAAACAACATCGATGTGACTTTTAAACGTAGTTTAAGAAGTCGGTGCAAAATTATGAGTCCAATTACCACCATACCATTTGCTACTTCATATTGGAACTGTTGCTAATTCTGCGAAAATATATATATTTGTCATTGGATTCATGATTACAAAAGATTTTATCTATCCGCATTTTGCACCGACTTTTGAAACTATTTTTAAAAGTCACATCGATGTTGTTTAAAGAATGATTTTACTTTTTAGCGCAATTTATAATTTGAGGTCGGTTCTGCTTTTTTATAAAAATTATTTTATTTGTGATAAGAAACATTTTACTTAAAATGGTGCAAAGTAAAAATTATTATTTTTTTGATATATTTTACATATTTTTATGTACAGTGGAACCCCGCTATTCGTTCCAGGAGGCAGTTCGAATGGCGAGTTGAACGAATGGCGAATTATTTTTCACATGAGATACAATGTAAATTGGATTAATCTGTTCCAGACCCAAATATGGTTGCTTATTTAAGCCCATGGAAAAAAAATGTACAGTAATAGAAATATAATTTCACGTTAATTTAAAGCGCAATGTGCATTAAAACGCAGACATATGTTTCGAATCCCTTTTTCAATGCGACAGGGAGCTTCTAGATGCAAAACATCCAAATGAAGCAGACAAAACAACAAAAACAAAGCTTATATAGCCTAAGAATTAACTGTAAACCAATGAGAATAAAGGCAGTGTGAAGTGGAAGTAGAAGTAGCAGGGAAGGCACCAATAAGAGAGCAACAAACGAATCCAGTTGAAAGTACAGGAAGTAAAAAGGAATACCAATAAAAACAAAGCAAAAAAGACAACAGCATGCATAAAAATGTGTAAATACATGAAAATTACAAAAATAATAAAATAAAATACAAAGAATAAAAAAATGGAAATAAAATAAGTACAGAAAATACCAAAACAAAAAGCAAAACAAAATACACATGTAAAGGAGGGGGAAGGGGGGGAGAGAAAAAATAGACACAAAAAAGGAAAAGTGGAATGTTGAGAGGAGGAAGAGAAATGGTTGGTAAAGGAGTCCCCTTTTATAAAAACATCAGGTAACATCTCTTCAGGTGCTTCCTCCCTTTCTGCTGTGCTTTCTTTTTTCTGTCTTTTTGCACTAGAAGAATCTTGGGCTTCTTCCTCTAAAAACCTGTCCCATGTTGTCTGCCTTTGACGATTGTTCAGATTTTTTTCTAAAATGGTCAATAACATTGTCGTTGAACAAGTGAATGCTTTTGACCACAGCAGCGTTGGGATGCCATTTTCCCACCACTCTCTGCGTTTTCTCCAATGGTAACGCAGCTCTTTCATTTCTGCAAAGGAAATGCTTTCCTTACTACTTTCCTCCTCCGAAGAAAGTTCTTCAACCACTTCCTCTTGCTGCCCCCTCAGAAAGTTAAAATTGTCAGTAAAATCTCAAAAAGCTTTGAAATTTAAAAAACGCCAAAACAATAGACAAATTATTGCTAGCGGAGTTCAAAATAAGCATAATTTCTCGATATTTTTCTTTAAAAAAGCCAATTTGGCAACCCAGCTGGCCCCTGGCGCCGCGCGAATCGCGGGACAAGTACGAATGGCGAGTTGAATTTTACTTGAACAAGTTGGACGAATAGCGAGGCGGACGAATGGCGGGGCTCATTACGATGGCTCATTTCTATGAAATATGGATAAATGAGCCATAGTAATGAACTTTTGATACGTAGATATTTAACGAACAATATATGATACAAAAAAAGGATTCCGCTGCCTGTATTTTTTTGCACAGGCACTTAAAAGAACTTAAAATACATCAAATAAAATAATTTTTATAAAAAAACAGCACCGACTTCAAATTAAAAATTGCTCTAAAATGTAAAAAATAAATTCATTCTTTAAGCAACATCGATGTGACTTTTAAACAGTTTTAGAAGTCGGTGCAAAATTAGGATAGACAAAATATTTTGTAATCATGAATCAATTACAAATATATATATTTCCGCAGAATTAGCAACAGTTCCAATATGAAGTAGCAAATGGTATAATGGTAATTAGACCCATAATTTTGCACCGACTTCTAAAACTATGTTTAAAAGTCACATCGATGTTGTTTAAAGAATGAATTTATTTTTTACTTTTTAGCGCAATTTTTAATTTGAAGTCGGTTCTGTTTTTTTATAAAAATTATTTTATTTTATTCTTTTTAGTGTAAATACATTTTGTATATAAATACTCTATTTTTTAAAAAATCCATATCAAAGTACAAAACTTCTTTAAAGGAATGGCACTAAAAACTAATCATTTGCATGATAAATTCCCTTTTGAAGTCTATTTCAGCAAACAAACTGATTGGATTAATTTTTGCCACAGAGAACCCTTCAGTCAAACTCTTGCTGTAATTTCTTTTAATATTACAGCCCATGACAACAAACATGTTTTTAACAATGCTTTTATATTTATTAATAGATTTCCAACAAAGAACAATCAAGCCAAGCCTTTCCAATTAAAATAAAAAATACTTATTTTTCACTCGTAACGTTTTTTCTAAAAAAACAAATGTAGGCAAATTGATTTGCAATATTTGAGTTAGACGACCCTCTATCGGTTAAAGAAAAAATCATCAAAATCGGTTCATTCAGTCAAAAGTTATGGATGAAAAGACAAAAAAATACTACATTTCTGCCCATTACTTTTGTTCTAATTATCGAATATGGTCAAACGAAAGTACGGGACCTATGGGAAACCACCCCTGATCGATTGAAAAAAAAAATCATGAAAATCGGTTAATGCGGTGCGAAGTTATGAGTGGACAAACAAACAAAAAAAAATCGACATACATACAATACGAATGTATAACCTCCTTTCTTTGTGAAGTCGGTTAAAAATAAAATAATTTTCAAATGTACACCAACTAAACACCATTAGTTGAATGAGTCGCCACCATTTTTAGCGTTACATTACCTCGATAAGTTGACCACAAAGGGACTGTAACTAAGTGGTCAACATACGGAGAAGTTTGGGAATTTTTAGAAAAAATGTAGTACACTATTAGAGATTATTTGTTCAATTCTTTAGGTATTTTTTTAAAGGGAAAAAAGTTTAGCTCTTACTCATTTTTATTTTTACTGAAGGTACAGCAAATTTTTACTTTTTTTAAAGAAATGATTCGATTTTCTTTGAGTCCGCTTTTTGTTCATCAGGTAACTGTCAAAAGCACTTTCATGAAGAAAACATCATGGTCAAGTCACAGAGAGTAAATTATAAAAAAAAAAAAAATCAAATAACCTACTCAAATGTGGTCAACATATAACTTACGGAGGTGATCAACTTTGGAGGGTTTACTGTATTTTAAATTCCCCCAAAGGTGTCTGTCTAAAAAAAATACAGACAGCAGAATGTATATTTATCATATTATGCTTGTTAGCTCATTTCCGTATCAAAATTTCTGTTTGTCTTGGTGTTCAGTTGGTGTAAAGTTGAAAGTGATTCATTTTTTGATGTACAGTAACCCCTCGCAAATATCGCCCCTCGTTATATCGCTCATTCGGCTATATCGCGCTTTTTCTATGTCCCCCTAAAATTTTAAGTTTGACCCGCTCGAAAGTAAAAATATTGCCTTTCTAAGTAAAGCCCCTTTTCGACCCATTAAACAAAGCCATCGAACAGGATTTTTTTCCTTTCTTCTGAATTTTCTACAGTTGAAAACTGCAACAATTCCCCTCCCACTCCCCAACTGACATGCCTGCAGACTGAATCTACTCAAACCAGTTGACGTTTTACTTGACATTTCTTTTTGTATTGACCCAAAAGAAAATGAAAGAGACATGTCTATTGCCCAAGGGTTTATTATTAAGGTATTTTGATTAAGAAAGTTGTCATTATGTAATATTAAATTAAATTAATTAAATTTTTTTCGTTGACACTCAATTCACTTGCTCTTTTTGAGTTATTTCCAACCGCATCGGTTATATCCCACGGTCGGATACATCGAGCTTTTTTGCTGTCCCCCGAAAAGCGCGTTATAACGAGAGGCTACTGTATTTAAGTTTTTTTTAAAGTGAGTGTCTAAAAAAATACAGACGGCAGAATGTGTTTTAGCAAATGATGTTCGTTCACTCATCTTCGTAACAGAAGTTCATTACGATGGATCATTTATTCTAATCTCATAGAAATGAGCCATCGCAATGACGCTTCGATACGTAAATTAATATACAGTCGAACTTCGATAACTCGACTTCCTATAAGTCGAATAATCCGCTAACTCGAACTTTTAATCAAGTCCCGAATCATTTGTATACTTTTCTTTAAAAAACTGTCTCGATAACTCGAAGTGAACATCTTCTAAGTCGAAGTTTTTGCGATAGATTTCCCCGGAAAAAAAAAAAACGATTCCGTTCAAAAGTTCGAATGCCAGTCCACATGTCTTCCTTCTGTGAATTGCAATGGCATCCACTTATGTCACACATTCTTGGAATACCCTTCACCCCCTCCCTTCCCGCAGTCGAGAGGATAAACAGAGATAAGAGATTGTGGAGGGAAGGGGAGGTTGGAGTGGACTGAACAAAGATGGTCACTGTCTTGGGGGTGGGTTCACTTTGGAGATTGTAGGGGGGGGGAGAGCACCTGTTTTGTGAAAATTGGGTCCTTCCCGGCAGCGTGTAAAAAGAGTTGCACATTCCTGATAAGGATTCCCAGCTGGCTGCTCTTCTTTCTTTGACTCCGTGACGTTGCAGTTGCGTTCATTGAATTGCGCTTGTTGAATTAATCAGCATTTTGTATCCGGAATGTCTAAACGGAAATTGATCATGCTTACTTTAGATCAAAAAGCAAAGCTTATTTTGGAGATTGAAAAAAATCCTCAGTTGAAAAAGAAAGATGTGGCTTCTAATTACGGCATACCTCCAAACACTTTATCTACGATTTTGAAAGATATTGTCCGCGATTAAGTTGCTCTTCCTGCCGGCCAACGCAACGGCAAAACTTCAGCCTGCAGATCAAGGAATCATCAAGTGCCTGAAGCATGCCTATCGAAAATGCTTAGTGCGCCAATCCATCGAGGAAGTGGAGAATGGCGTAGAGCACAAAATCAATGTGCTAGATGCCATGCGCCTCATTTCGCGCTCCTGGGAGAGTGATGTTTCTCAAACGGTGATCGAGAACTGTTTCAAGAACTGTGGTTTCTTCAGTTCAAATGACAATGTAGCGAAAGACGACAATTGCGATTCCTTGGAAGGCATGGGTGATATGGACTGGGAAAAAGATTTCATGTGCATCGATGACAACATTGCAACGTCAGAACCCTTGTCTGACGAAGCAATAATTAATGCTATTTGCGGAGAGCCCGAAGGAGATGAGGACGAAGAGGAAGCTGAAATCCCCCCACCTCCAACAAGTAAGCAAGCACAGGACGCTGTTCACATCTTACAACAATACCTGGAGACCACCGAAGGTACAGACAACACCCTATTTAACTGTGTTCAAAAATTAGGTGACTTTGTGAATGCCAACAACTTTAAAAAATGCAAACAACAAAAATTAACTGCTTTTTTCAAATGAGATTTACATGGTATGTATACTAATATGTAAGAGGCCAAATATTGTGACTTTTAATAAACCTTTTCACCCCATTCTTCTCTTGTTGTTTACATAGGCTATCAAAAAATTGAAACCCGTACAACTGTAGTATTATGGCACATATCAAACCACTTAAACCATGTCGAACATCAAGTGCCGAGGAATGGGAGGAAACTTCGATAACTCGAACTTCGGATAAGTCGAATATTTTAGGGGGTCCCCTGGGACTTCGAGTTATCGAAGTTCGACTGTAATACGTAACTGAGTGATAAAGTGATTTTCCCAAACCGTCTTAAAATCCATTACACAGCTTTTTTTTAAACCAAACAAAACACTTTTTAAATTTTTTTTAAAGTAGTGTCAAAAAATGACGGCATTTTTAAAAATGACTTGCCCCAAATCTTGAACGAAGTTCTTTCGTGTCATTATTCATTCAAAAATGGTGATACGTTAACAACAAAAATCGTAATGAGTAAAAAACCAAAAAATTCACAGTCATTTTTAAAAACCAAAATTTGTCTGTACATCAAAAAAACGTTTACCTTTAAACCCCACCAAAAATCGTGTGCGGAAAGCACCAAAAATCGTGTGCAGTAACACCAAAAATCGTTTCAGTAACACCAAAAATCGTGTGCTGTAACATAAAAAAATCGTGTACTGTAACCCCAAAAAAAATCGTGTGCGGGTTACACCAAAAATCGTGTGCAGTAACACCAAAAATCGTGTGCAGTAACACCAAAAATCGTTTGCAGTAACACCAAAAATCGTGTGCAATATAACACCAAATATCGTGTCCAGTAACACCAAAAATCGTGTCCAGTAACACCAAAAATCGTGTCCAGTAACACCAAAAATCGTGTCCAGTAACACCAAAAATCGTGTCCAGTAACACCAAAAATCGTGTCCAGTAACACCAAAAATCGTGTACTGTAACACCAAAAAACGTGTCAGTAACACCAAAAATCGTGTGCAGTAACACCAAAAATCGTGTGCAGTAACACCAAAAATCGTGTACTGTAACACCAAAAAACGTGTACGGTAACACCAAAAATCGCGTCTAGTAACACCAAAAGTTGTGTACAATAACACCAATAATCGTGTACAGTAACACCAAAAATGGGGGCAACTCAACACACAATTTTTAGTGTACAGTCCCCGCTGCTTTATGAAATCATATTCGTACTTAAAGGGCTGATTATATTAAGCGGCTGGTTTGCAAACCGGCGATTCATTGAAAATCTATATATAGATTTCCCTTAACGTGGACCAGTTACGATTAAATTTTGCGGTACGATATGATATATTTCCATTCATAACTCAATTTTTAATACCCGAATTCTTTTGAGTGGCAACACCTTAATTTGTTAAAACTAAAGAGGCTATAAGGAAAGAGATGACATTGGGTCCAGTTTGCTCTCAGGCGGTAAAAGAATCGCCTTTCCAGCATGGGGGAGTCTTACTTCCGGGGGGTCTAAGCAAGTCCCTGCCATTAAGCTAATTATCCCCTCTAGTAAAAGAAGGTTACTGGACAGGAGCCAAGGGCTCTGCGTTTAAAGTTAAATCGCCGATTTAGATCTTTTTTTTTACTTGATTATTTTTGTTTTTACATGCTCGCAAATTATGCGTGCTATAAAAATTATTTCTACCCTATAAAATGTATATTGCTAGTGAAAAATGAAATAACGTTTCTTCTTTGCACTAAATATATAGATGTAATATATAGTTAGATAGACATCTATATTTATAGTCCCGAATTAAGTTTTTTGCTTTTATATACTTATATTTATTTTTTTTTTTTTTAAATGTACAAATATTTTTTTTATATAATCAAATATTTCTTTCCAAAACTTTATTGTTTCGTATTTTATTGAAAAATCACCCCCTCCTTACTGGAGATCAACATTGACACGTTGACGGACATGCATGTCAACAATAAAATTGGTAATACAAATTAAATTTTGCAAATGTTGACTTGTAACGACATTATATAATATTTATATGTGATGGAATTTATTAATGATTTAGATTAACGTTTAAATAATTCTTGATTCAGATATAAAGATGTTTTTTTTTTTATTTATTTATTTATTTTTGTCTGACTAATGCTATACTACAAATTCAAATGTGTTTATTAATATCCAATAAAACAACTTTTGGACACGTAAAAATTTTGTTCGGGCATGTTTTTTTTTAGACAAATATGCCCGACAGGGCATGTACAATTTTAAAGATTTTTCGAGCCCTGAAACAAATACAATATATGTTTTGAATAGAGTTTTTGGGTTATGGTGCAATATGAGGTATGTTATATAATTTGTTCCGCTATCAAGTTTAAACTTTTTATGCTTCTCAGAAAAGTATGACAAAATTCGCCATGAATAAAAAAACATATTTTGAAATGTTGTAAGTACAGATCCTTAAAAAACATACTTTTAAAGCAAATTTTACCTAGGATAAAAAAAGGGTTTTGATCTCAGCATGCACTTGAATGATATAACATTTAAAAACTACAAGTAGTTTTAAACATCTTAATATGTATCAAGCTTGTGTTTCAGTTCAGTACTATAAAAGACCTATTATATCCAGCATTATGTAGAAAAGTTAATTTCTTTATTACTACCTCTATTGTTTTATTATTAATACTATTTCGTTATTTATTTATACATTATTCTTTCGGGTGACTAAAGATCTGCGTTTTAAAAATATGATTTCCAATAAAATGCAAGGAAAAATTCAAAATAACAAAGATAATTTTTAAAATGTATAAGACACGTTAGGAATGTTTCAAGGTTTTTCGCAAAGATTGAATGTAAGTTCAAGGCTATATTTGTATTATATTGTTTTCATTTATTTAGAATTTTACTGAATTGAGATCAATGGTGCCAGTTATTTGCTTTTATTATTTGTACCCAAGTTCATATTTCAAGCTTTTGAAAATAGAGAAGGCTTGGACATTCGTGATCGTGGTATACATTAAGAAATTGATATGCAGATAAATATAATGACAAGTATCCAATCAACAAATTTACATAATTTAAAAATGCTGGATAACGATGAGATTGAGCATAAGGAAAGTCACAGTGATGGTGGGTTTTTTTATTCAGTAATTGACTTTCAATTGATTTTAATTCAGTAATGCACTGACTAAACTAATGACGTGAAGTTATTTTCTCTTAATTAATATTCAATATTAAACATGACTTTAATCCCCCTATACGAAAGTTTCCTACTATTTCTCTAGTTATTGTACATCAAAATCAGATGTACTTTGTTGGATAATTGATACTTATTCATATCCAGCAGATATATTTTAAAATTACATAAGACGCAATTGCTAAAAAATTGTCTAAGACAACAGGACGGATACACATTAAATAAATGTGTATCCGTCCTGTCAAAAAAATCCTGTCTATTCAAACATAATTTTCTGTTATGAATGAAAATTCCTGTGAGAAATTCCTTTTGTATTGACATATTTTATAAAAAACAAGTAGATTTAGAACGACTAAATAAAGTTTCATTAATAATTAACTCATTTAAAAACAATCTATATAATGTCACACATTTACACGAACATAATGCTTCACTAATTTGGATGAGAACGATTGTGATAGATATGCATATCATGTCTGTCGTAATTTTTTAATTATGAATTTTTAAAGCTGCGAATAGTGTTGAATGCACACTGTTGAATAATAACGATTTCTGTTAATTCAGCACAGTTTGCATGTTAATTTAAAAAAGAAAAGAACCTCAAAAATCATTCATCAGAGTGTTTGGACATTCACTCTCCGATAAATTGTTTACAGCGCCAACTACTTCCGCCAAAAAACAGCCAAGGAGCTTCTCTTTTTCTCCCATCAGAAGTTTGGAAGAAGATGGTAGATTCCGAACAGTAAAACATTAATTAATACAACTAATATGCGTTTTTGACACATAAAAATGGTATGAAATTGAAGCCTGTGTTTTCCTCCTTTGGAACATGGCGCTGAAATTTTGCTGAAAAACCTTGCTTCCGTGAAATACGCGTTTTTGTAAACCCCTCTCGTACCTCCTGTGTTAAGTCTACGAGAAGTTCCCCAACAAGCCCTAAGGTGGTTAAAAGTCGGCTTTTCTTTATCCCTGCATATGTCGCGTCTCTCCTTATAGCGTCCCTAGTTAAAACCATAGGCGTAATCAGGGGGGGGGTTTGGGGGTTTAAACCCCCCTTTGGGTATTTATTTATTTAGGCACACAAAAAAATTTCTGGATACGGCCTTGCAAAGCACATATTTTTCCCCCTAAGAAAATTAAACACATATGCATATGATTTTATTTCCTCTTCTCTGAAGGGTTGTGATCATGACCAAAGTATGCAGCTCATAATAAAGAGGACTTTTCATCTGGTTATAATCAACTCCCTTACCACCAGGGGGGGGGGGGGGGGCGTTACAGCGCGAAAGGTGGCTTCAATCACCGTACCACACACAGACAGAGATCCTTTCAATCACTCCAGAGGGTTTTCTTTCCTTCTTGATGTCTTTTTTACCCAAAGGCAGCAATTTGGGAAGGAGCTGGGTAGAGACTGGGGTCTGAAAATGAAGGACCCCTAGCCAACAATTGTCCTAATGGGTTAAACCCTCAAGCCAGGAAGAGATGCTCATCAAGTCAAGAAACTTAAAGAGCAGCTTGTATTTATTTATGACTTCCTGTCTAAACATCCATTTTGGTAAAATCTTTTTTGTAGATGAGCCGATTAGAAAACTGATGAACTGTATTTGCATTGCATTCTCATTTACAGATGTTCTCTCATCTCTTATATTTTAAATGTTTTTTTTTCTTATCATGGTCCATCACTGATTGCATTACGACTCTGGAAATCATCCGTTCAACGTTTCCAATCTCACTGCTACGGTTTAATGCTGCATTTTAATTTACAGTCAAGTATTATTTATATTTTAGCTAAATTTTTAATTATTTTCGATACATAATAATGTTTGCACTCCAGCGATGGACACGTTCGTCATCCAAAAAGCAAAGAAAATTTGATTCAGACGCTTCCACTTCTGAGGTATGTTTTGTTACAAATTTAACAAAATTTTTAGAAATTTATTGTGGGGATGAGCATTTTTGTAGGGGAATTTGGATTTTTTTCCTCTAAAATTCCACTATTTCTCAGTTTTAATATTATGAATGCCCGGACATGGAAGGTTGCTTAGCGTTAAATATTGAATTTTCTATTGCGTTTGAATTAAAAAATAAACTAATAGATCTAGTAAGGAATATTTAATGTTTTTGTGAATCAAGGCCGTATCCAGAGGGGAAGGGGGATCTTTTCAAAGAAACATATATTCCTCCCTGAAACTTTGCTTAACATAAGTGTGTCGAAGTCTGGGCACTCCCCGCAAAAAAATTCTGGATACTGCCTTGGCTCCGGAGCAGGGAGAGCATGTTAAGAATTAGGAAGGGCAGTGTATGCTTCAAAACCATACCCATTATATATATATATATATATGACTAGAATGATGTTAATATGAATTTGTTTACATATATGATAGCTTTTTGATGTATGTATAGAAGATGTATTTTTAGATCTTTGGTGAAGTTAGAGGAGTGGGTATTTGGGGCTTCTGCAACTTAAATTTCTGTAACTGGTCTTACATCTATAATGCTTAGGATATAACTCTGGAGGCAAGGGTTCGATGTCTCTCCCCAGGAAATTTTTGAAATCTTCCTAGCAATACAATTTCGGGATACTTTGGTGATGTTAGAGGAAACAGAAAGGAGTTTGGTTACTCTCACCCCCCCCCCCCCCCGCAATTTTTTTCAAAATAAAGTCTTATATCTTTGAAGTTACTTTTGGTGTCGCTCGTGATAGTGTTCAATGTCCTTTCCCTGAAAGTGTTTCTGAAAGTAAAGTGTCTTAAAAGCGTAAAAGCGTAATTTCTCTTTTCTTTCCTTTTTTAAAGCATGTGATCTGAATTTTTTGCCGGGGGGGAGGGAGTTGACTTGCTCCGAGGGGGTAGCTCCCCCCCCCCCCGTAGATGCCTGAAATAAACATGGAGTATACCTTAAGAGACAAGTATTTATGACTATTAAATTTTCAACTCTTTTACACGTCTTATTGTTGTTCAGTCTACATTTTTAGGGTGACCCCCCCCCCTTTCACCAACCCTAGTTACGCCTATGGTTAAAACCAAGCGATCATTTTCATGTTTATATCTAGCGATCTTTTCTAAAGTCTTTCGAATTTTAAAGTGTTTTTCGCGATTTAAAAATTTCACTTCACGAAGACCAGTTACGATTGAATTTTGCTGAACGATACGATACCGACATCGCGCAAAAAACAAACTATGGCAAAACGATATTTAAAAATGTGTTTAGTGATTAGCGTAAAAAAGGAATGTAATACACTGGTGAAATAAATTAAGAGAATTTGCATATTTTAAAGAATTGCATGAAAAAACTGAACTGAAGGAAAAACCACTGCTTCTAGATAAAAACGCTAATCTTGCACGGCAAATACGTATGCGTACACGTGTGTGTAGGAAGAGCCAGCAGAAAAACAGGCTTTATAAGCGCGTGGAGGGTAAGACGAATTTCGTTCGCTAGCACCCCCTCGGCGAATTTCTTGGTGGTATCTTACAGCAATCGGTTAAATTCACATCGGAACAGTAAAAATGAGTAATTACCAACGTTTAAATGATGGAATGACGTGGCGAATTGTGGGTTGTCTAGAGGCAGGCCAATCGCAAGTCCAGATATGCAGAGAGCTTAATTTAACGCCCAGCGTCGCGTGTAACCTATTGAAACAGTTCCAAAATACTGTGTCCATCGAGAGAAAGCTTGGGCAAGGTCGTCCAAGAGCCACGACGGCCAGAGAAGATCGCCATTTATCCATTTTAGTGAGGCGCAGCAAAGGGACTACATCTTCTCAGCTCTCTCGGGACCTGTATGCAACCGCAGGAGCCCGTGTAACAAGGGCGACAGTTTCCAAAAAGGGTGAATGAGCTACGAACAGGAGAGTCCGCTTAGCACAATGCAGGCAGCATAGTGATTGGAGTATGAAGGAATGGGCAACCGTTGAGCTGTTCACCGACGAGTCCCGTTTTAGCCTAAATACCAATTCTCGCCGTACCTTCATATAGAGAGAGCCGAGGACCCGCTACCTACCCTCCAATGTCCGCGAAATCGACAATTATGGCGGTGGCGGTCTAATGGTCTGGGCAGGCATCAGGTTGGATGGCCGCACACATTCCCACGTCTTCATCAGAGGCTGTGTGACTGGTGTGAGGTATAGGGATGAGGTCTTGAGGAGTCCTATATTCGTCTTTTCCGGGGTGCAGCGGGCCCCGAGTTCATCTAATGGACGATAACGCGAGGCCACATAGAGCTTTTTTTGTCGACGAATTTCTCGAAAGTGGCTATATTCGCCGGGTGGATTGGTTAGCCAGGTCTCCAGACTTCAACCCTATAGAGCATGACTGGGACGCTCTGGGGAGGGCAATTGCAACTCGCAACCCCCCTCCGAGAACCATCCAGGAACTGAAAACAGCGTTGGTGAATGAGTGGGACCAATTGCCACAGGGACTGATAAACTAATTTATTTCCAGTATGACATCACGCGGGGCCGTGGTAGCCCAGTGGTTAGCACGTCGGACTTCCACCTGGAAGGTCGCGCGTTCGATGCCCACTGAAGACCACCATGTATACTTGGGGATATGTGCATGTAAAATCCGTAGACCCCACTACCTCTCCCCGTGCGTAAGCAATCCTAAGGCCTCGGCTAACAGGTAGGGGTGTGGTGGAGAAAAGTATGACATCACGCTGCAAGGCGTGTATAGTTGTAAGAGGGGACCATACCCCCTATTATCCAATTTCTTTTGTGTATTCTGCAACCGCTGTTTCAAACCTTCAGACTCCCATGAGTGTTACGCACAAACATGTGTGTCTATTATAACTGTTGAGTGTTAATTTTGTTTGTATAATATCAACCTATGTTCACACCAAATTTTATTAAAATCTGTCCAGTAGTTCTGGAGATCGTAGCTCAAATATGAAAATTCTCTTAATTTCTTAGACTAGTGTATATTCGTGTTTTTTATACGTAACTTACAGACTTAAACAAATTTATTTCTATTTCTTAAAAAGTATTTCCATTCATAACTCAATTTTTAATTTCCGATTCTTTGGAATCGCAACACCTTGGTTTATATAGATCGAGCGATCATTCTTAAGTTTGTATTGCAGCAGATATTTCACGGGGAATCAGCTAGTAAATTTTAATTCGCTCCATAAATAAATATGAAAAAAAAAATCAAAGGCGTTGCGTATGGTCACTAACCTTTGCAGACCTAGCGCATTCCCCGGAAATCGGGATCCATTCTTTCAAGTAGCTAGTACCAGTGTCGGCGGATGTCAACATCACCACACTCTCAGAAATAGATTCGTCACTTTCGAGGATTCGTCAATCGTCAAGCCAATTTCGTCATTTACAACGATTCTTTCCTCGCGCGATCACGTGACTTAAAAAAGTGACTACACACATTTCGGCAATGTGACGAAAGGTTGACCCGGAGCATTTCTCACGAAGCCATTTCGTCAAATACGACGAAAGGGGGGGGGCGACGATACGACTCGATACTCGAGGGGGATTTAACATGTCGCATCATTATACGACACTGACGATTTACTGCAGCTTGAAAACCCACCGACTTGGACCACGTTTGATGCTACGAACTTGGGCGTACGAGGCCAGTGCCTTACCACTACGCGACCCTGCCGGCCAAAAAATAGAGTTCACGATCCCAGTAGCAGAATTTTCTGCATCCATCTGCAGCACCAGTTTCAGAAGCCAAAATTTATCGGCGGCACCCAATGATGTGGAACCAAATTTAAAATCATAAAAAATAGAAAACCATACATTTAAAAATAGTTGACATATAAGAATAATACATGTAGACAATAAATGAATGTTATAATTATTCACTTTACAAATAAAGTTATAAAATCTAAAATTGAAAATTTATTTATTTTTTTTTTTAAATTTAACTTTTTTTTTAAAGGTGGCTTAAATTAATCTGCAAGCTTCAAGATAAATCTGCAGCGCTCGCTGCCGTGGATAATATTCCCAGTCCCCGAATCAAATAACCAATGATTGTTAGCTGTTCCTAAATAGAAAGTGCATAAGGAAGTAAAAAAGGCCGTTTTGCTATCAGGTAACCCTAAAAATAAACGAGGGGTCAGACGTCCGGGTCAAAATGCTGGATGACGAACCGAAAGAAATTTTGTACGCACCAAAAAGTTTTCCGAAACAAAATAAGGAAAGCATGTAAATAAAATCGCAACCAGACCGTAAACAAAAAAGGATCTGATGAATACACCACTCACTTCTTGACATCCCATTCTATTTTATGCGATAATAAATACGGTGCAAGACATCTAGAAAATGCCTTTATTACTCTGCTGCTTGTCGGTTGGTTTATTGCAACTAAGTTAACAATCACATTTGGAAATGCATCTGTTGCATAAACTCTCAAAGCTAAGCGGATCCCCCCTCCCCGGCAGCAGACAAGGGTATTGCTTCTGGAGTTGAAACTCAAAACAATACTTCCAACAGTGATTTCGGACAGGCGGTAATGGACTTTGAAAAAGTGTGTTTCATCGAAGAGAATCTCCAAGTCGTACTCAGGATTGTCGTGACTTAGAACTTGATGTCTTTTTTACTATGTAAGTGTTGGATTTATGGAAGTTTCCACTTTTCTCAGTTTTAACGGATTTACATACTGTAAACGGTACTGCAGTGCATTCTGACCCTTTTAGGAAGACAGTCCGTGCCGGATCGGGGCCTTGCCTCGGGCGGCCCTTTTTGGGGGGTGGGGGGGATTCAACTGTCCGTGATGCATGAAAAAAAGAAGAAAGAAAGAACATAAAAAATATATATATTTATTTTAGGGGAACATTTAATTTCTGGAAAGAGAGAACTAAAATCCTAGTTCGGCGCTCCGATTTGATCACTAGTCGGCTATTTTTCCCGATAGATTAAAGTGATTAATAAAATTATTAATTTGTATAAACTGTCGGAAATTCTTAAATTGAGGTATAGAGAATATGTTGCGTTGGCGAGGGCTTTTGGGAAGGCAGTGTGTTAGATACATGAAAGTTTTCACTTTTCGAGTTTTAACGGATTTACATACTGTAAAAGGTGCGGTAGCCCATTTTGACCTTTTTAGGAAAATGTCTTTCTGTCCGTGCCGGATCGGGGGGGGGGGGGGGAAGCCGGAGCTCTTGCCTCGGGCGGCCCTTCTGGGGAGGGGGGATTCAACTGTCTGTGATGCATAGAAAAAGAAAAAAGAAGAACATAAAATAAGAAAAGAAAAATCTATTTATTTTTAGAAAATTTAACTTTTGGAAAGAGAGAATTAAAATCCTAAATCGGCGCTCCGATTTGATCATTGATCTGCTATTTTTCTAAAGATTAAACTGATTAATAGAATTATTTATTTTTAAACTGTCGGAAACTCTGAAATTGAGGTATACTGAATATGTTGAGTCGTTGAACAGTCGGCCGGCGAGGACTTCTGGGAAGGCAGTTTTATTAGGGGGCGACAAATTTTGGTGCCGCCATCTAGGGGGAAGCTGCGAGAGCCAAAATTCTCAGGAGGTAAATGGCATCCGCCGAAAGTGGTGCTAGTTAAAAAATGGATGCCGGTGTTCGGGGAATGCACTTGGCCTGCAAAGGTTGGTCATAATACGCAGCCTTAATAGAAAGTATATAAGGTGCGCGTGCACCGAGGATAGGTTGTTTTCCCACGATTGACACTACGTTCGCAGAGAAACAACTTTTACAGAGTTCATCCGATTTCATACAAGGGACTTTAATTTAGGCTGTCATGAATTATTTTGAGCCATTAGAGATACTTATAAACACATTTTTTAAATCAGATTATTTCCAAATTTTGGCAAACAACGGGAACACGACCGGAACACGAATTTATTTTTTATTTATTTGTTAACTGCCCTTGTTAGTCCCCCCAATACAAAACGTTTCTGCAGTATTGCGACTTAAAAAAAAGAAGAAAAATCATATTAAGGACCCTACATAAATGATGTCCCACTTTTTTCAATATGTTTGACCCCCTCCCCCCTTTGTCCCATGCCACGCTACTCTAAAAAAGATCTCCTGAAAATAACGGAAAAAGTACGGCAGCAGAGTTGCCGGAAATATTCCGTTTCTGATAATATTTTCCCGAGTTTTAACAGAAGTTCCATTTCTTTTTTCTCCGTTAATCCAAATCAGGTTGTGAAAATACAGCAACCGCAAAACGGAAAAGTTCCGTTCTCGTATTTTCAGGACGTGATATTTCCGTTTTTGGAAGGAAAAACCATGTATTGAAGCATACGGAAATCTTCCGTTAAAATCAGTCAAAAAACTCTGAAAATTCAGGTGTTTTTAAACAGTGTATATAACATAAGCGCATAAACTTACAGTTCAGGAACAACGCACTGCGTTATACATCACGTTTCCGATTTTGTTTTTGAACTTTTAATGACATTTGTGAGCATAATAATAATAATAATAATGACTACGTACGTACATAACTTTCATAAAATGAAGTTAAGGTTTACAACACAGAAGATAATTATTATGGAACAGTAAAATATATTACTTGTTCGAATTCTGAAAATATGTTCCACGCCATTTTATCTTAAAAGTCTAAGTGCCTAATAAAATTTCCTTTTGAACTTTTAACAAGAAGTAAATTTAAAGCTTAATCCGGTCGGTATTTCGATACAAAATAATCAATGAAACTTTAAAATCAAACTATGAAAGTGAAAAAAATTTTTAATACATTTAACCTGCCGATTTTAAATGGTTTAATAGAAACTAAAATGTGTAACGTCACACTTCTTGTTATCCCCTGCCCTCGTCACAAACTGTCACAATTTCTCGAAGCCAATCCCCTCTTCCCTCGAAGCGTAACATTATTTATGAAGCGTCCTTTAGCTACGTACGTACACCATGAGGGAAAAAGAAAATGTGCGAAAAGAAAATAAAAAAAAGTGCAAATGTTTACCGCCAGGTCTTGTTGTAAAAATCGAGTCTTTGTGAAGAACTTCTTACCACCTTTCCCAAGAATATGGTGTATTGAGAGGTATTGTTCAAAAAGATTTAACTTTTATCACAAACCATAGAATAATTGCACTGAATGATTGCAAGCACTTGCGAGTTGTGAACACCTCTTAAGAAAAAGCTTTTTTTTCTAAAAAATGCTGAAATACAACCCATATGGGTGATTGTCAGCGAAAAAAAAAATTTCAGAACTTCACACAAAATTTTTGGAAATAGTATGCACTTTCAGTTTTGCTCTATCTTGTTCATATTGGACGAGAATTTGAGGTATATCCATTAAGAAAAGCAAATAAACTCGAAAATGTATGTGACCTGAAACTGTCTGTATAGTAATAGCAATAGTAAAAAAAAACTAACGCAAAATCTTCAATTGGTTATGATTATTTTGTTGCTTTGCCAGCGTGAAAAATCTTTCATTTGTTTCGGCAAGGCCAACCAAGAAAACAAGCAGTATATACAGCTGCTTAAGCTCTTTTTTCTTATTAATTTACTCTCTTAGGATTGTATTGCATTTTATTGCACTCTCTTATGTTTCATTTAAAACCTGTGCAACGCTGGATACATCAGCTAGAATTATACACTGTATATAGTAACTGATGCACCCGGCGATGGTGAGACCTTAAATCCGGAACGCTCGGGGCCGCGATCTTTCCAGATTTCGGAATTTTCCGGATTTTGTGTCCTCATTCAAAAAATTTTGTAATTAGCATCAGAGTCCTTATAATTTGCTCTGAAAGTTTTTATTAGCATTTTGCTTATTTATAGCATTTTTTATTATCGCGTATACTCGCCTATAAGTCGCGAAATTTAGCAAAAAAAGAAAACAAAGTTGGAGTCAGCTAACATTCGAGGTAAAACTTCGGAAAATCTACAATTTTCCGGATATTATTTTGACCTCTTTAATTAATAAATAAAAGAAAATAATTCCGTCAAATTCTAACAGGATTTTATATTCTCTAGTCACTTTTCTATTCACTAGAAACTTTTAATTGCAGTAAAAGACTTATCGAGAAAATGCGAGACACACCGAATTTCAATTTCGCGAATATTCTGTATCGAGCGAAAATTAGAGCTCACTTTACAAAAATAAATAAATGAAACCGAAGGAAATTCAAAAGAAACAAAATTTAATGATATTAACTCAGAATTAAAGCAACAACAAATAAAAACTCTAATCTCAAAAACGAACCCTTTCAGAAAATGGCGAAATAACTTTTTTGAAAACTGCACATTTCCGATCTTAAGCATGTTCATCACTATTTTATTTTCCTTCTTTTTAAAAATGTCTATTTCCACAAAAAAAAAGGTGCAAAATATTTCCTGATTTTTCTTCAAAAAAACAACAGCTGTTTTTTTCAACTGCCGATTTTTCTGAAAAAGTTCCGGATTTTGGGTCTTCCGGATTTCTGGATTCCGCATTTGGGGTCCCATGTTGTATATAGTAATTAATTTGTAGAGGCGCAAGAATTTTGACGTTAATGTGATTAATATTACGATATTCCAACAATACCAATTTCATTCATTGTTACAAAGCACACGTACAAACATAAGGCGACATCAATCTTATTTCTTTGCTACAACAATAACTGTAGTGCAAAAGCTTTTATTTCTTTGTTGTAACAATACTAAAGCTCTCCAACAGCGCGAATGCAACTCTGATTTTTTTCACTTTTAAGCGAATGAGAAACCTGTTTGGTGGGAATTTATGCTCTGTGGAAATTTGAATAATTCTGTGAACTTGTGCGATAAGTGAGTAAAACGTCATTTTTATCTTTCATCTACTAATGCAGTACTTCGGTCTCAAAATCTTTTATGATTAGTATCATTTTTCAAAGGTCAGTAGAAGTTCCTCCAAGTTTGGCAAAATCTGAGATGGCGAATGGAGGAAACTAGACTAGCGTGCGTAAAAATTGAATGAATCTGGTAGTTTAAAATAGGATAAACAACGTTTAAAGCACAAAATAATAATAATACTAAAAGGACGCGAGTTTGAGGTACTATTTTTTTCACCCCAAATTTGGTAGGACCATCGATTTTTTCGAGTCTCTAATTGTAAAGTAAATGCATGTTTATATGCAATGCAAGTCAATGCAGGAACAATATATCGTTGTGTGCAAATTTCAAAGTCAAAGGTAACGCTTTCGCAATGACAGTATAGTTTTCATGAATTACGATTTGTCAGAAATATGTCCTATAACAATCTGCATTCGTAATTCCACAGCATTTCAAGAAATTTTAAACTGTCCGATTGACACACATTTATTTTTTATATTTTATATACGAACACTTATGTACTAAAAAATCCCCATGTTTTTTTAGTTTAAAAAAAAAGGATCGAAAGCTCTCAGGGCACCCTCTCAGAAATAGAGCTCTCCCCTTTGACGCTTCTTGAATTGTCAAGAAAATGTCGTCATTTACGACGATTCTTTCCTCGCGTAAATCACGTGACTTTAAAAATTGACTACACACATTTGGGTCAATTTGACGAAAGGTTGACTCGGAGCATTTTTCACGAAGCCATTTCGTCAAATACGACGAAAGTTTCGTGAGATTTGAGCATTCGTTTCTGAGGGTGCAAAGAACCAAAAATGTTCCTCAACAGGAGACATATGGCTCCCTTGGGGGCCACAGAAGAAATCTGGGGGGCCACAGGGAAAAACAGTGAAGTAGGGGAGCCATAAACCTCCGAAAGGAAACCACGAACCAATCATTTCAAACGGATCAAATATTCTACATTCCAACCAATGGGAAAATATTACACATTGTTCTGATCAAATATTTCACAAGTCAAGTCTATAATATACCACAGATTGTATTCTTCTCTGAAAACATGAATGTGCTTACTGTATACTCGATGATATGTCAGTTGAATGCTGTGGTATCTATTAGACCAACAGTTGATTTGAATTTCTTATACAGTGATACCTCGAGTTACGAGTTACGATTCGTTCCGTAACCTTGCTCGTATCCCAAGTAGCATTTTATCTTGGCCCAATATTGTAACTTGATTGGCAAAAGAATGGGATAAGACTGGCAAACAATATTGGTTGTAGCTTGGAGGGGATACATTTTAACAATAATGGCCAATATTGCTACTTCAATCTTGAACCAATATTGCGTGCCAGCCTTACGCCAATATTGGCTTTACGCTAGCGAACAAGTTTTATTGTTTCTAATTGCTTAAAAATATAAAAATTGTTATTGTTATTCCTGAATTTAGCTAGAAAAAAAGTGTAAATGCAAAAATTCATGGCGCCATCTATGAGTCGTCGGATTAACCATTCCTAGTGTATGAATGAGTGAGTCGGAAACTGGGCTCGAACTGACGCCCTCTCGTATCACAATCCAACGCTCTAACCGCTGCGCCACATCTGTTGCCAGCGGAAGTAATACTATATGTTATCTATTTACGGAGGTGGATTATCTTCTATTAGTTGCATTAGGGAGCAATGAAGGTGTATAAAAAGTTATGATAGTTGTTGAAAATGAAGTAGCTTTTATTATTCAGCGACATTCAACAAAGATCTATCGGCTAAACATCACAGAGCAACATTCGTCCAATATTGGTTTACCAGAATGTAGCCAATTTTGCACCAATCTTGCCTTCCATTATGAGATCAATATTGTTGGAGCAGTATTAAACCAATATTGGACCAATCTTGGTTTCCAGGCTATACGCAATATTGCGCATGCAGCATTTAGCCAATATTGGCTGAACATTGGGAAAATCGCTCCAATATTGCCCAAGATACAGCCAACACAAGCAATCTTGCGCCAATATTGAGCCAACATTCAATGCTGCTTGGGATGTCAATTTGCTCGTATCTCAAAGCAATTTACTGCGCAGGCGCAGTAAAATAGGTGGGCCGTGGCGTCGCAGCTGGCGTTCCTCGTATCTCAAATATCGCTCGTATTTCAAAACAAAACTTCTCTGCTCGTATCTCAAATCACTCGTATGTCAGGACACTCGTATCTCGAGGTACCACTGTATACGGTAAATTAAACTAGCAATCAAAACTGGAAGAAGCAGTTTCATAATGAAAAATAAAAGTTTATACGAGGGTGCCCCGACAAAATTTGGTACTCATAAGGGGGGCCACAAATTGGAAAATGTTGAGAACCCCTGTTCTAGACTATGCTAGTCTGAACAGAAGGTTGTTTATTTTTCTAAACATACCTAGAAAGGAATTTTTTAAAGTGAAAATACAGTTGAGTATCGATCTATCATTCCCGCATACTCCGTTTTTCCGAAGGTTTATGACTTCCCTATTTCACTATTTTACCCTGCGGCCCCCCAGATTTTTTCTTTGTCACCAAGGGGCCATATGGAACAGCGGAGCGTTTTGCTTTAGAGGTCCCTCTAAGAGTGCTATTTAAATAATGGAACGTTAATTATACCAACTTAGATTGTTTCTGAAACTAGCAGATTCTCGTATCTATCGTCGAAATATTTTAACCCGAGTGAAAAAAAAAGTCAACCTTTTGTCTTCATTATTATGCATCACTGGATCAAGAAGCTTTCGACATAAAGCGTAATATATGTTCAAGAAATGATCACAGAAACGAAGAAATCAATGATGATGATGATGCGGATGACTACCTTTACTGAATAATTTGAATAAAATAAACGAAAGCGAAAATAGCGTCACAAATGTTGAAAATTCATCGTTTGGTATAGGTAAAAGAGTGCGTCTAAGCGAACATTTATCGGTATTTTAGGTAAGATTTGTTCACATTTATTTCATTTCGCAACTTTTCGCAGTAAGTATGCACTCCCACTCCCTTTCAGTTTTCTGTATTTGAACAGCATTTTAGTTATCTTATATTTTTACTGGAGATGGTAATGTAGTTTGCTCAGCCGCATTCTTCATTTTCCCATATCTATCGCTCGATATGAATGCTCCTTAAGAAACATTCAATCGAGGATTTACATTAATTTTAAGCACTGACGCAGTTATTTATTAGAATAAAAAGAAAACATGATTTGGTCAAACTTGTTTGTTACGACATTACTGAGAATTTCTCCTTTAAATTTATTTACGGATGTCATCATACTTTTAGGTGCACGAAAAGAAAAAGATTCTAAAATGAATGTCATCAAAGTCGAGAACCCTTCGACTTCTTCTGGCAGGAAAAACAGAAGAAAAGTTCCTGTCCCTGATTTTGCCTACGACAGTCTTCTGATATTCCCACCCAAAAGTCAAGATCCAGCTGAAGACGATCAAAAATTTAAAGACTGCTTGAAAGCTTTTGGAAATGCAATAGATGATGCCCACAATAACTTTTCTCACAACATGATACGGCCCATACCCATTAAAATACAACGAGCTAATGACGATTCACCTGCACCAGAAACTGATTTCGTAACTAATGAGGAAACGTCAAACCATACAAGTGAAAAGCTAAATATAGCAACATCATTACCTGAGTATGCTTTAGATTCTTTGACGGAGAGACACCCAAACATCTCGCAGACGAATCGGATTGAAGAATATAAAAAAATGATTGACCGTGGAACGCAAACTGATCTAAAATATGAACAGGACGACTTCATCCGTTTTCGTAAGATCTTAAGAGAATCCAGGAGCATTGTGGACAACGTGAAAGCCAAGATTTTCAAGCAACAAATCAACATAATTGACTATAAGCCAACAAAGACTGATAATGTAATTTCAAATTCACATATGAATGCTCTTAAATCAGCTGCTAAAACTGCGTTGCTTAAATTTTCGCTCCATTTTCTGCATCATTTAATACAATAATCCGACAAAACATGAGTTCCAATAACGCAAGGACAGTTCTAAATCGTCTAACTTATTCTCTAGGATTCCTTCACCTCAAATATTTGAACTTATGAAAGCACACCAAACCTTTCTTCAGCACAACTCAAAACCTTCCTAAAACTGTCTAAAACATCATAAATGAGCCATAACATCTGGGCTCGGGGGTCGCAATAGGGGAAACATCGGAGGGAGGGACGACCCCCACGGGGAGTGACAGGAGCCTACCTCCACGTGGTACTCCCTGGGAA
Organism: Octonoba sinensis; assembly: GCA_038502835.1. Taxonomy (NCBI): domain Eukaryota; kingdom Metazoa; phylum Arthropoda; class Arachnida; order Araneae; family Uloboridae; genus Octonoba; species Octonoba sinensis. The sequence continues at coordinate 356,313 of CM076600.1, forward strand.
ACACTGCTGGGGTCGGAATGCACCTACACCAGCAGTGGCTAAGAGGCTTTTAACAGAAATCCCAATGAACGAAATCAGAGATCTGGAACAACAGACCAAAGATATATTACTATAGTCTGTGTATAATTAGAAAAGGCGCATCGAGGTCGCGCCTCCCGCTTCGTCACCATGGCAACTGCGAGAACGATAACACAGCCAGATTTTTTTTTTTTTTTTTTGCACTGTAGTTAAGGCAATTGCATAACAAGACCTCCGATTCAAAATATTAGAATCATTGAGAAAAAGTAATAAGAAAGAATTTATTTTTCATTTATTTATTCTTGATACTAAGTAAATGCAATTCAATTTCTCACAAATTAAATCTAGAATGTTTAGATAAAATTTCAACACTTACAAAACATAAAATACAATAAATTAGGTATACAACAGCCTTCTGAAACACATCAAAATATTAGACTAAGATTTAGATTGGTTCAAAAAATTAGTATCTTACGCAATCTACTATTTTAATCCGTCTATTATTATTATAACTAAAGCAACAAACGTACTTATCATATTCGCCAAACCAACGTTTCCAGCGCGGAAACCATGGCAACCAGAAGGGGAAAAGGTAGTTTGTGACCTTGACACGCCGATTCTAATCACACAGACTATTATTTGAGCATTAGGGTTACTTTTGGGCTGTAAACCTGAAATCAGTTCCGATTGCAATCACGCAACGATATAACGAACTGAACGATCTACCTTATAACCAGACGGTGCTCTCGCTCTTTAAAGAGAATGGTGTTTCTCTCAAATTTAGTTTGGATGGAGTTAAAAGTGCCAAAGGCAGAACCAAACACCTCCCCCCCCCCCCCCCATTTCTGAATCATAATTACCTCTTTCATTTTGACGGCTTTTACGTTGCATACAATAGGAGGCGCAGTCTATTTTAATAGACGGTCCTTACTCCCCATGCCAAACTATACTTCTCAAATCTCATATCTTTATGTTATATCTAAAATTAAGAATTTTGTATAAGAGACCTCTTGACTGATTTGAAAGTTGCGTATGTTCCGAATTTAATTTAGCAGTTTTTACAACTTAACTAAACTTTTAAAGAAGTTTTGTTGGTAGCTTGAAATGATACCGAAGTATTGGTAACATACTACTGAATAAAAAAAAATATCAATGATAAGATAAGAAAAGTTTAAAATTGTTGCACATTTTAAGCCTTTCGTAGCAATACGTTAATCATCTGTTTTTTCATCACGTGGGTCATTATTTTATTACAACGTTTTTCTTAACTATCGCTTTCTTGTGTGTCCGCGGTATTTTACAATCGAATTTTTGACAATTTCCCGATAAGCTATTTTTCTTAAACTTTACATATAGCTCAGAACCAGATGACAATGCAATATTCTACCACTTTTATCATAATTTGATGTTTCTGAAATATTTACAATAAAATAAAATTAAATATGGCGATTAGTTCCGAAAATTGCGACCAAAATTCAGTAGCGGTGCTGCGGTCATATTTTCTACCTTTTTAGTGCGCAAGAAAAACGTTTTCTATTATTGAATAAAACCGTTTTAATTATTTATTTCTAGATTATTCAGTAGTAGAAAACGATATGCGTTGATAAGAATGGAACAAACGAAAGCTCCGAGTTTACTTATTATTTTGTTGCTCAGCTCTTATTAGTTTGATTTCGGTTAATGAGACTTTCGTTCTAAGAGGAGTATGTCATTGAATCTTGGTATGTACGATGCATGCATTATGCGAAAAAGAAATCTGCCATAGGAGAAAACTAGTTGAAATGTTTATCACCAAGAAAGAAGGAAGCGTGTAAATAAGGTACAAATAAAATAAATTTTTAAATCACAAATTTATTTCAACGTATCTTTTATTTGCGACAATCACATGTCCTTATAACGACTGTATTGGAAGCTACCTTCTGGTCTCATTCGGAAAATAGCGCATACAGTTCTACCATCATTCAAAGCAATCTGCTTGGCAGAATGCCAAGAAGAATCCATTCATATTCAAGGGCGTTCCTCCCTTGAACGTTCTCCCCTCTCGTTCTAGTTCGTTTGGAATACTTGATTTCTTCTGAACTGATGCTATGTGCCAGTTTAAAAACTTAGTTGCTTTCAACAAATAGTGAAGCAAACATTCTGATTCGCGAGCGAAACAAACGCGGCAAAACGAGCTTCCCTAAAACTCGAATGGATTCGTTCTTTTCTGCTATGCGCAAAGGCGTGCCGGAAAACTCTAATCCTCTAATAAAAAGAGGTTGAAATTCAAATGTTTAAGTGAAGGGGACCACATTCGGAGATGAAGTTGATCACTTTTATTTCACTGTGAATGTACAAAATTATTCCAGAATTGAACGGACTTTCAAACCGTAAGCATCAACTCTACTTTAGGTAGAATCGTATCAAATGAGGCGTTTAGTATCAAAACCAGCTCTATCCATTTTCGGAAATTTTATGGGAGATACTATGAACATTTCACGCCTTGCCCGATTAATGTTTCCAAATTTTCTTTATTGCTCGAAAGACCTTTGGTGCACAATAGAAAAATAGTAACTGTTTCAAAAATTTGGAAAAACTAATCGGGCAAGGCGTAAAACGTTTTTCGTCTCTCCCATAAAATTTCTGAAAATGGATTGAGCTGGTTTTGATACTAAACGCCTCAAATGAAATGACAAGTATTTTTTTTGAGACGAGTTTGGCCATTCAGTTCCACGAACGTAAAAAAGTACTCAAAATTTTAAGTTGAAAAATTTTGTTTAGAATCCTATTCACTTCATTGGTGCTGTAAATGAAATATAAAAAATAAGTTCAGGGGAATACCTTCCGTCTTACGAAAATAAAAATTTTCAAATTAGAAATTAGTACAATCGAATCCACACACGTGCAGAACGCACGTGTCAAGATGCACGGCTGCATTTTAAGCAACTCTCGGCAGCCCACTGAAGATATTTTCATCGCATTTTTTGCCATTAAACCCACTCAGCTCACTTGTTTTGCAAACGACATTTATTACACTTTCATGTTTCAGGGTAAGTTCTTTACGAAAGGCAACGTGATTTAGCAAAAAAAAAAATCATAAAATAATAACGTTTATCTTAAGACAAAGCTACAAATCTTAAATGAAAACTTTTTTTTCTTCAAACTTATGAACGAATAAGAACTGAAATGACTACATATTGTTCGCGAGCAGGTGTTCTGAACGCACAAAAGTTAAATTTAAAATTTGTAAGTAGAGGACGATTTTGTAAATAGGAACAGTGTTGAAAAGCCATCGCTTTTGCTATCCCGGGAAAGATTGTTACATTACGTCATTTTGCGTAAAATCATTCCAAAGACTTTGTCTCTTCCACCATTTGAGTATTCCTGTTTTATTTTCAAAACAATTGTTTTATTTTCAAACCCACTTGTATTGAAAACAAAACATCATTTACATTTTTATGACACCTCATATTGCTGTTGTTGTTGAAAAACGCTGAACCCTAATGTCACTAGGGTTATCCAAGCTCCTCTTCACAGAGCGATCAGGAATTAAAGCAGTAAAGAGCGCCTTCCTTTTTATAGGTAAGCACCACAACGGTGAAGACACGACCTGGCTCAGGATGTATTTCGATGACACCTGATGGCTCCACCACACAAACGCCCCTTCCTTTTTTGACCTAAGAGGGAAGGGAAGGGACACGCTCCCCTCCTCTGGTACCATCGGGAGTTCAGAGCCCTCGGATTTTACATGCACGTATCCCCAAGCTGAGAGGGTGTGTTCAGTGGGCCCGGGATCGAACACCCAATCTCTCAGTTAGAAGTCCGACATCCTAACAACTACACTATCATGTCATGTTACCTCATGGAAAACTACACTTTAACCCTATTATTGGTAAAAATTAGCGGTAGCCACTAGAGATGAGACGGGCTCAGCCCGAGCTCGAAAGCCCGAGCCCGGGCCCGACACGGGCTCGGGCTCTGCATTTTAAAGTCACTCTCGGGCTCATGGTAAAATATTCATACATCAACCTACAGTCTGGACTAATGGTTTTTTTTGCTAGTCTTATGTCCACTTTCATTTTCAATTTGCTCCAGACTGGAGACCCATCTTATTAGATCTCCTAACTGCAATAGTTGCACTGAATATATTCCAGTTTTAGATTCGACTGCGAATCAAGAACTTCCCGAAAATGCTTCCAAACCGAAGATTTTTCATGCATTTTAGCTCAGCAGAATTTAATCTCAACTGGAGCATTTCATGACTGTTTAAAAATATATGTATTCTTTATTTTAAATTAAAAGAAAGATCATTAGAACTAATTGCGATGGTAGCAAAATCCTACATTTAATCGATGCAGCATCACATCTATTAGCAACACTTTATAAAATCATTTCGGGCTCGGGCTTTCACGCAGACCTGTATCACTCGGGCTCGGACTTCAAATCTTCGGGCTCGGGCCTGCAAAAGTGAGCCCGAACTCATCTCTAATAGCCACTCGTCGCATGGCGATTAAAGTAATAAATGTAGTGATAAAGAAATGTGTTAACGATCGCCACTCCAGTATTGTCACTTTTTAGCACAGTCTACTGTGTCACATTTCAAGTGAATGCTTCAAATTAAGCATTTTAAATAACTTTTATTACGTTAAGAACATCGTACAAGTTACGAAAACACTGAGCACAACAACATACAAAGAACGAAAACACAAGATCTTGGAACACAGTTACAGTTACAATCGGTTACAGTTAGACTTGCGCACTTAAAACAATTTATGTCACATCTCCCCTTTTTAACATGTTTCATATATACACTATTTACAAGTCAAGTCTTTTTATGGGTTTAACAACTCTCCCGGATCGTGTGGTCATAATGGGCTTGTTGACAGCATCCGGATCAGGATCAGGCGGACTGGTACAGGAACAGGATCAGGATTCGGCGACTTGACACTAGAAGGCTGAATAGGAACTTCAGTTGTTGACTGGTTAATTGAAACATTACCTTGATCTGGCCTCAAGTGAATTCTATTCCTCCTAAGTTCACCTCCAGCAGCAGTTTTCACTACGTATGAACGTGGAGCATCTAGCTTTTCCAGAATAGTTCCCGGTGTCCAGTCTCTGCGATTTAATTGAACGTACACTGGTTGATTAGATTTTAAATTTTCTAGATTTACATGTGATCGGCCGTGGTATTTCTTTTGCATCTCCTGATAACTCAGTAAGTTCTTATAAGTCTCTGCTGTTGTAAATTTCGGTTTTAATATATTCTTTTTAGTAGGCAGTAGAGACCTCAATGATCTTCCCATAAGCATTTGTGCCGGCGATGGTAAATGATATTTTGGGGTGTTATTGTATTCAATCGGTGCCAAATTTGGATCTCCATTATCTTCCAATACCTTCAGCATCAGATTCTTGATTGTGCCTATTGCACGTTCTACCATCCCGTTGGATTTAGGGTATCTTGGTGAAGAGGTGACATGTTTCACATCATATTCTTTAAGGAAAGCTTGAAATTTATAACTGTCAAATGGCGGTCCATTATCTGAATGCAGGCATTTCGCTATTCCATGTGTTCTAAAAATTTGTTTCAATGCACTTATGACAGCTTCTGCAGTTTTCTGTTCGACTTTTCTCACTTCAATAAATTTTGAATGATAGTCTATGACCACTAAGTAATCTTTTCCTTTTAAATACATAAAATCTATTCCCACATCAATCCAAGGATGCTTGGGTATGTTGTATGGTATCATCACTTGTTTTGGATTTGATTTTTGAAATTTCTGACAAATTCTGCAACTGTTTATAAAGCTCTTGATTTCTGTTGTCATATTTGGCCAATAAATAGAGTTTCTTGCTTTATTTTGACAAGATGTTATGCCCTGATGTGCAACATGTAATTTCTGTAGAATTTCACCACGCATTTTCTTAGGGATGACCAACTTATTTCCAATAAATACCAAATCATCATGGTAATGCAATTCCGACTTCTTATCCCAATACGGTTTTAGATTTTCGGAAAGTTTCTTGTATTCATTAGGCCATCCGTCTTGTATGTAAAATTTCAGCTGTTGCAATTCTTCATCTAGCTTGGTAGCTTCTTGAAGTTCTTCAGTTTTCTCATCACTAGCGCTCAAAATAGTGTGAACAGTAGCGGCTCTTGCTTCTAAGAAACTTGTATCCACATTGGCATCAGTTGGAGACCGTGATAGTGTATCCGCTATGTACAAATATTTTCCTGGAACATGCACAATTTTAAAGTTGTATTTGAATAGTTCCAAAGCCATTCGTTGTAATCTTGGAGAAAGTTTCTCTATAGGTTTTTGTAATAGTCCAATTAGCGGCTTGTGGTCAGTTTCAATTGTAAACTCAGTTCCATAAATAAAATAGTGGAATTTTTTACAGCCATTTAAAACAGCTAACAGTTCCTTTTCAATTTGACTGTACCGTTGCTGTGTTTCTGTGAGAGAACTGGAAGCATATGCTATGGGGTGATCATCTTGTATCAAAACACCTCCTAAACCATACTGGCTGGCATCAACTGACACAATTGAAGGTTTTCTTATATCAAAGTAAGCCAAGACTGGAGCATTAGTAACGCACAATTTGAGCTCTTCAAACGCCTTCTGTTCATTGCTGGTCCAAAGAAATTCAGCATCTTTACTTAATAATCTACGAAGACATCCTGTTTTGTTTGAGAGGTTGGCAATAAACTTTCCCAAGTAGGTTATCATTCCTATAAATCTTTGTAATTCGGCTTTGCTGGTTGGAGCCTTAAAATCTAGAATTGCTTCAATTTTTTCATTATTTACCGAGATTCCTTCATCTGTTAATTTATAACCAAGATATCTCACAGATTTCTTCTTAATTTGGCTTTTTCTTAGTGAGAGTTTTAAACCACATTCTTGAGCTCTCTTCAAGACAGATAAAAGTCGTCTATCATGTTCGGCTTCCGTCTTTCCAAAAATTAATACATCATCAATGTAAACAACTATGCCATCTAAGTTGGAAAAAAGGTTGTCAATAGTCTTTTGGTACACTTCCGGTGAGCTGCATAGTCCATATGGCAGGCGACAAAATTTATATCTGCCAAAAGGTGTAGCAATGGTACATAATTTAGAACTTTCAGGAGAAAGTGGAATTTGCAAAAATGCAAAAGAAGCATCTAAAACTGAAAAATATTTTGCTTGATCTATTTTTGAAAATATAGCTTGTTGGGTTGGAATTGGATAATGTTCTCTTTTTATGTACTTATTTAAAGGCCTTGGATCCATGCATATTCTAACTTCTTTATTGGGTTTTTGAACAATGACAATCGGATGTACCCAATCTGTAGGTTCAGTTACTTCTTCAAGAACTCCTGCTTTAACCATTCTGTCAAGTTCAGTTTTGACTTTATCCCTTAAAGATGCAGGTATAACCCTAGGAGAAGCAATCTTAGGCTGAGCATTTTCTTTTAATTTAATATCATATACATATGACAGTTTGCCAAGTTTACCAGAGAAAACATTTTCATACTCTTGAACAATATCGAGATTATTAATTGCACATACATTTTTAGCAAAATTTCTATCAATTAAACCTAACTGCTCACATGCTTTCAGCCCTAAAATAGCATTTGATTCTTGATCTACAACATAAAAATCAAATACATGTCATTTATTCTTGAATTCACAGCACAAATTACAAGTTCCTAACACTTTCAGATTGTGCCCTGTATATGATTTCAAACTTTTGTTTGTTTTGTTTACTTTTGATCTTTCATCTATTTTCTTTAACAAATTAACAGGAATTATATTAACTTCAGCTCCGGTATCAATTTTGAATGGTATTTCACAATTATTTATAACAATATTTTCTCTCCATTCAAATTTTGAAGTATTTACTTCACTCACAGATTCCAAAACAAAAGAATCAGTATTATTTGTCGATACAACAGAGGAATTATGTTCTATTTCATTAACTTTTTTATTTTTGCATGCAATCGCAAAATGATTTAGTTTTTTGCACTTATTACACTTTTTCCCCCATGCTGGACACTTTCCAAAAGCATGTTTTGTTTTGCACCTTGAGCAACAGTTATTCTTGAAATAATCCTGTTTCTTTAATTTACTTTCGTTTTTGTAATTTCTATTATGCCCTACGTCAGTATTATTTCTTGTAGTTTTGATAACTTCCACTACTTCTGATTTCCTATCAGACCCTTCCTTCATGTATTTTACTTGAATTTCACTTGATTCTTTTGCCCTACAGTATTCCACTGCTTTTTCTAATTTCAAATCTGAATCCATAAGTAGTTTCTCTTTCACGGAACAATCCCTTATTCCAATTATCAATAAATCTCTTATCAAACTATCTTCCTAATTTTCAAAAGAACAATCCTTAGCGAGATTTTTTAAGTTAGTTACAAAAGAATCAACAGTTTCAGTTGGTTGTTGTACACAGTTAAAAAATTTGTAGCGTTCAATTACAGTATTTTTCTGTGGTTCAAAATAATTGTCAAACCGTTGGATAACTGTATCGTATTTCTCAGCATCTGCAGCAGTTAATTTAAAGCTATTGAATATATCAATACATTCATCTCCCATACAATTCAATAACAAAGCAACTTTTAACTTATCGGATTTACCTGTTTTTTCCGACGCTTCTAAATACAGAGTAAAACGCTGCTTAAACTTTGACCAATTTTCGGCCAAATTTCCTTGTAATTTCATACAACTGGGAGTTTTCAGATCCATTTTGACTGCACCGCTGCCACCATGTCACATTTCAAGTGAATGCTTCAAATTAAGCATTTTAAATAACTTTTATTACGTTAAGAACATCGGACAAGTTACGAAAACACTGAGCACAACAACATACAACTTAGAACGAAAACACAAGATCTTGGAACACAGTTACAGTTACAATCGGTTACAGTTAGACTTGCGCACTTAAAACAATTTATGTCACATACTGTAGTCTGTTCCTTTTGTGAGCAAATCGCCATTTTCTGCTTCTCCCTTCGGAACATGCCAATGTGGAACACGTCCTTCCCCGAATTTCAGTTCTTCAGCATCCCGTATGTATTTAAATAGTTTTTAAAAGTTCTAAAACATATTAGCACGTGCTAAATGAATTCAGCATATTTCAACAATTTATTTACTTTCTAAATAATTATAGATCAAGTTTTTAATTTTAAGAACAATTTCTATAAAAAAAAATTATTTTTTTACAATCGGGAAAATGTTTCGTAAATAGGTCAGAAATTTTGTTCGTCTTTGCCAAAATTTATATTTTAGCCTTCGTAAGATATTTAGTGTAAATAAATAGTAAACCAAACTTAATGAACAAAATGATCGTTTTAACCGTGATTTCGTATTAACTGTGTTTGTATCAAGAAAGTTCAACTGTATATCTTATATATAAGCGCCTTATTCTGTCTGTCCGCTAAAGGGTCCCAGGCCGTTTTACCGATCGGGCCCACATTCGGCACGGTTAATGTTAACGACCCGAGAAACGCATCGCCGCAAAGATGAAAGTTGTGACTCTATTAGTTTCTTTTTAATTAATTTTTTTTAAATTTTTCATTGATTTTCTTGACCCGTTTTGTTTTATGTTTGCATTGTTGCCGTCGCGTCGTTTCCAACCATATAATTTCCGTTGCTGTGTGAACAAACAAATCAACGCAGTTGCCATTGTTGTAAAAATGCAACAAATATACTAATAATATTTGAAACATTTATCTAGAATATTGAGTGAGGCTTCGCTGCAATCTTCGTTAAAAATGAATGTATACGCTAATTTAGTTTAATCCTTTCTTTCTTTTTAATTGGTTTATTTATCGTCTGCCCTTGTCATATTTTTCTTATTAGCGTGGCAGCGCTCTTTTTTCCAAGTTTCGTTAAAACTGTTGTTTTGAAAAGCATAATAAAATTTTCAATAAGTTCTTTCGATGATAAATATATATTTTTCACAAACAATTTGATTATATAGTAAATAAATGTATAGTAGTGTGGGGCTGTAAGCGAAGGGGCTTCCTCGCCACCTGATCAGGGTCATTCAGTTTGAATGAGCAGGCACCTTTGCACAAATCATTTTAATTACAATTTACAATATCTAGAACAGCGGTGATTTCGCATGACTGCCGGGCGTACTAGTATAATATATACGTATATTATACGAGCATGTATGCGTGAGTGTCGCAGCTCGAAGCACGGTTATCTTTCCTGAGGGATTTGAAGTCTTTCTGTGAAGATCTAGTATATATATATATGTGAGCAAATTAAGTTTTTCCCTCCTTGGAAACATGCCAATATTGAACACGTGCTTCACCGAAAATGTCTCGCCGAACTTCAAGTTTCAATTCTTCAGCATCCCTTTTATATTTAAATCATTTTAAAAGCACCAAATAATTTTAGAATGTGTTACTTCAAATCTGCATATGTCTTGTTTTATTTAAATAATTTCTTTATTTGCTAAACGATTTTAAATAGAGCTCAACTTAGCTTTCCATTCTCATTAGCAATTTTAAATTTCCCAGTCTTCACCTAGGGGAGAGTCGTCCAAAACGGGGACGGCGGGTCAAATGGGGACATTCGGTTTCTCACTGATAAGTGCTGACATCTGGTGATCCAATGTACTACTATTATTCCTTTACATCAGATTGCCATTTTGAAAAGATTTGTTGACGCAATTTGCTGTTATTCTTTCTGCTACGAAGTTTTGAATTTTTAGCAAGAAAAAAGTTCGATTTTGCCCCTGCACTATATTGAGCTGTATGAATTTACATTTGAAGATTCAATTTTGGTAAGTAATCATTGTTTTCGCTCTAGTTTTAAGTTATATTCTGAATTGTTTCTTCATTTTCTATCTTACATGTGTGTGAAGAGATGCCATGTTTTCTAGCGTTCGTCATGGTCGGCTCAAATGGGGACATAGAGGGTAGTCCAAAATGGGGACGTCCCCGTTTTGAACGTCTCATAACAATTTTGAAATATGTTTTAATTTGCTTTAATTCTGAGATATTATGTTGTGAATTAAGTGCTTAAATTGAGTGTAAGATATTATTTGTGTGCATAACGAATGTAGATTAAACAAAAGTAGTTTTATAACGATTAAATAAAATTAATTTTATAATGATTAAATGTAATTATTTTTACAAAGATTAAATGTAATTAATTTAATATAGATTAACTAAATTAAATAAATATTTAAGTTACAAAAATAAAATTTAATGTATAATTTTTTTTAAATGTCAAAATGATAATTTGTTCTGTTATTTACAGAACTATCATTTTATTTGAAGACGAGATGGGGCGCTATCAAAGGAAAACTGATCGACAGAGCTGGTCGACAGAGAGCATGGCTGGTGCAATCCAAGAAGTTTTAGAAGGGAAAATGGGTTACAGGAGAGCATCTAAAGCCTACAACGTTCCACAGACAACTCTGGAGAGGAAGGTGAAAGAGGCTCGACAGAAGGAGCTCTCTTCACAAGCGGCTGCTGCTAAACGCTTAGGAAGATATAAAACAGTTTTTTCGGAAGCCCAAGAGAAGGAATTGGTGGACCATCTCTTACATTTGGAAGAGAGGTTGTTTGGCGTTACGCTATCAGATTTGAGAACTCTCGCGTTTGAGCTAGCAGAGAAAAACAAAATTCAGCATGTTTTTAACATGGAACGGAGAATGGCTGGAAAGGACTGGCTTTATGGATTTCTAAAACGTCATCCAATATTAGCTCTACGTAATCCTGAAAAAACCTCAATGGCGCGTGCAAAAGGTTTTAATCGCGTCGCTCTCAAAATGTTCTTTGATTTATTAGAGTCATTGTATCTAAAATATCAATTCTCACCCAATGATATTTACAATGTAGATGAGACAGGCATCTTGACAGTGCCCCATAAGCCATCTAAAGTCCTTGCTCTTCGTGGAAAAAAACAAGTTGGCAGTTTGGCATCAGCCGAGCGAGGGGTACTTGTGACAACAGAAATCTGTGTCAATGCCGCAGGAAATTTCGTTCCAACAATGTTTGTCTTTCCTAGAAAGCGAGAAAATGCTCTCTTGATGGATGATGCCCCTCCTGGATCATTTGCGGTATATCACGAGTGTGGTTGGATTAACAAGGAGACTTTCCTTGTTTGGTTCAAGAAGTTTGTGGAACATTCAAATCCAGGACCTACAAAGCCAGTGTTGTTAATACTTGATGGCCACAATTCCCATACAAAAAGCTTGGAACTGGTGAACTTTGCTCGGGAAAATAACGTGGTGTTGATATGCTTTCCCCCTCACACCACACATCGGTTGCAGCCACTCGATGTCTCTTTCATGGCACCGCTTAGTGCCTTTTATGAGCAAGAGACAAGGAAATGGCTCATACATCACCCTGGACGCTACGTGACAATTTACCAGGTCGGAAACCTTTTCAAAAATGCATTTTCAAGAGCAGCTACTGTGCAAAATGCTATGAATGGGTTTAAAAAAACAGGGATATATCCCTTTAACAGAGATGTGTTCCCTGAACATTTATTTGCGCCTTCAGAAACAACTGAAAAACCTGCTAACAACCCTTTAGAACGTCATTTAGCATCGAGTGATGGAATCGTCACACCCCCACCTTCCACTTCATCGTTTGGAATATCTCCAGCTATAGAACCCCAGACATGTTCAGCGTATAACATTTCACCGAAAATAATAATGCCTCTACCACAAGAAATTGAACGCATGAAAAAAAAAGTGAATGACAAGAGGAGAGGTAAAACTGCCATACTCACTTCATCGCCTTATAAAGCAGAATTGGAAGCTATGGAACAGGAGAAAAATGAAAAGCAAAATAAACTGAAAAGAAAATTGGTCAAGAAACCCACCGAACCCAATCCTAAATATCCAAAAGCTAAAAATGAGAAGAAAATAAAAAAAAATCAAGATCCGTTATCATCTGATGAGGAAGAGAACAGCGATGACGCTTGCATTTTTTGTAATGAGCTTTACATTGACTCGAAACACAAAGAGGGGTGGATTCAATGTAGCAGCTGTCGAGGTTGGGCCCATGAAGCATGTTCAAGTGTTGACGAAAGCGATGGCAATTTTATATGTGACTTTTGTATTTGATTACTTTTTGTGACATTCTAGTAACTGTTAAAAAAGGTAAAATTCCTTATCTGCATTTTGATTTTGCATTAAAGTCAATCTTTCTTTGTAAAACAAGTTTTTCTAATAAAATTTCGCAGCAGAACTTGAATTTATATGCTATTTCATATGAGTACCCCATTTTACCCACCCGGTTGTCCAAAACGGGGACTTCGAACATTTTTCAGAAAAATGGTTTTTTTGCCTATACTAAGGATTTTTTTTTAAAAATCCCCTTGCCATCTCATAGTCTAAGACATGCTCTAAACGGGAAATGCTTTGCCACATTTTTCTTATTTATAGATTTTTTTTTGCAGACAGAAATATGTTAGCGTCCCCATTTTGGACAACTTTCCCCTATATTTAACCCCCTATTTACTTTTAGAAAATCTCATCAGTGTCAAATCAGAGCCCCCTATACTAAATGCCTTCCGAAATGAGAGAAAAAACGGCCGTGAAAAGTTCTCCGCTAGGTGGCGCAGATAACCTGTTTTTTTCAACTTTAAATTTCTTTTAAGAAACTAGTTAGATTTTAATCAAAATTATGGTGCATTGCGCTGTGCCGTATTGCCCTTCACATTCAAAATCTGAAAATATAAGTTTTCATGAATTCCCTTCCGACGAAGGACTACGAACAAAGTGGATAACAGCTTTGTCTAGACGAGGTAATTATGTATTTTTTTTTACTCCAATGTGTTTTATGAAACTTTAAATGTTTATTATTTTCAAATCGATGCCGTTTTATTCTTTCACATGCTTTATTTTCGATATCACAGATCATGTTTCGTTTCCGTATATTAGAAACGTTCATGTTTCTTAATTGTTTATACAAATTTCAAAAATATGAGGTTGTACAGATTCAAATAAACATTTTAACTTTATACCGCTCTTTATTTCTTAGCTAATGTAATTGATGGAAACAGTGCTACTATTTCCTATTTTAGAGTGGATATGTCATAAATGCTTTTATTCAAGAATAAAAATACGTTAAGAATTTCAATTTTTCAGTAATTAAGATAAAAGTTTGCAATCGGGTGGTACCACTTGATTTTTTGGCGATTTTTTTTTTTTTTTGACGCCAAGATGTGATTAGTATAACCAGAAATAAAAAATTATCGCCAAAATATAACGCCAAACTAAGGGGTACGCGCTTCTACTCCGAAACGGTAATTAGTTCAATTTAATTTAAATTCAGTACACATTCCCAAATGTACCTAAATGGCAGCCTATTGCCATTGATTTTCGCCAAGTTCTGGTAGCGGTTGATCGCCAAGCTTAGCGGTGTTGCAAAACTGCAAACAGGAATGGCGCCAAACAAAAATCGCCAATTTTACGAAGGGGCACCCGAAAGTAAATTTTTACCTAAAAGATTATATAGTATGAATTAAAGAACTAATTCCAAGAGAAGATTATTAATTTTTTTGACATAATAACCTGCAAAGTGAAAAAATAAGGATTCCAATATTTTATAATTTGAATCGCTAGAAAAATATTTTATATGAGAACTTAAGAATAACGTATTGTACTGTCTTCAATAAATTCATTAAATAACAAGTCAAAATTGGCTTTTTGGAAGATTTTGTTTGCTGATATGTTTAAAATTAAATAGTTTATGCAATTTAAACACTCCGTTCATTAATCTTTGCCACATGTATCTACTTATAAAAGCAGTATTATGAGTAGGGAACTAGTGCCCTCTATATAAAAAGTTGCGGTCAAAATGCGTATGGATTTAAATCGCTATCGGAGGGCATTGAGTATAGGGGGCTCTGGTCAAATACATATTTGTGCCCGAGAGCCGCAGCATCTGAAGTCCATTTTTTGTGAGTTATGGTTATAAAGTTAAAAAATGAACATTTTCAGAACCTCAGAATAAAGATGTCCGATGCTTCAAAAGTTTGGAATCCTTGTGTCAGTAGTGGCTTTGTATCGGCACTCTGCATCCATTAAGTCAGGGTTCACACTAAGGAAAAATACACGCTGAGATTCCCCCCCTTGACCAAACTGTTAAGCGGGATTTTTAAAATTTAAGTGGGAACTTTTCTTTTTGGTTTTGTTTTTAAAAGTATTACTAAATTGTCCGATACCAACTATGTAATAGAAGATGATTATCTGATCCATGCTCAGCAAGGAAAGAATAAACATCAACAAGGTTCACACAAAATGGATTCTTTTGCAAAAATCGCGAAAATGGTTGCTTTATAAAATGGTAGGCATGAAAAAAATCCTCTTAATAACCAAAATTCTTTGTTGTGTGATTTTTACAAAAGAAAAAAAAACTAAAAATTAGTTTAATATTTCTTATATTTTTTCTGCTCATATGTCAAACATCAATCCACTTGAAAGTGAATGAAATGACAATTAAATGATAATGCCCACCAGTTGCGGGGACAGCGAGCAAACGAATTTTTTTTGAGTGGGATTCGAAAAATAATGCGGGAATCGAGCGGCCCAGAGTGTTAAGTCATAAAACCTCGAAAAATGGACTTAAGATCCAGCATTTTTCCAGCAGGGCCCAGATTTTGTGAATTTCGAAAAGATTTTTGGGGAAAAGCCAAATAATTTTGTGCAACTTCAAAATTTAGACATGCAGTCGAAACTGTACCGTCAAACGAATCTTAAAACTAATTAATTGAATTCGGAAATCCAAATTAATTCTCAATTTTCGGATCAGAATCACCCCTGAAGCCTTCGCTCCCAAGGCATGCATAATGGCCTTCTGCTGCAATAATAAGTAATTTAATGAGAGAAGAGAAGGACATGTTTGCCGGGGGTCCTTTCCTTAATAGTAGAACATGCACATTCAAATATTTGGGCCACACATAAATCACATCCAGATTTTATTATTTGAGCTTGTCTTCAAATACAACAGATGCATTAACATGTACATACACATGAATAATTGCACTACGAGCACACACACATGAATACTATACATTGTATTTGCACTTCATCATCGTTGTCAGGAACGCCAAGAGTCTGCACGTTTACATCTTTAAACACTTCACACATAACTACATCTCAAGCAGTTCACTTTCATTTCACAACGCCCAAGGCTGTATGTCCTTTAAAAAATGGAGAAAATAGGATGTTAGGGGGGTCCGAGAAATAATCTGTATTCTCATATTACAGTCTGTGTCATTGGGATCGGCGTGTCAAGGTCATACAACTCTACCTTTTCCCCTTCTGGTCGCCATGGTTTCCCTGCTAGAAACTTTTTCCCCACTTGGTTTGGGAACATAAGTCAGGTTGTTGTTTTAGTTATAATAATAATAGAAGGATTCAAATCGGATTTATTTCTCGATGGCAAAAATAGATTGCGTGAGATAAATTATTCTAAGATTTTGAACCGATCCAAATATTATTCTCATAGTTTGATGTGTTTCAGAAAGCTATTGTACAGCTAATGTATTGTATTTTATATTTTGTAAATGTTAAAATCTTATCTAAAAATTCCAGATTTCATTTATGAGACATTTAATTGCATTTACCTAATATCAAAAATAAATAAATGGAAAATAAATTTTCTTACTACTTTTTCTCAATTTTCCTAATATTTTGAATCGGAGGTGTAGTCATGCCATTGCCTTAACTGCAGTGCAAAAAAAAAGTCTGCCTCTGTTATCTTTCTCGCAGCTGCCATGGAGACAAAGCAGGAAGCGCGACCTCGATGCGCCTATTCTAATTACACAGACTATAGTAGGTTAGCAGGTAGGGATAGATATATTACAATAGAAGAAATGTATAACACTGAAGGAATTGTGTTTATTTTATATGTATAATAAATTCTTAATTTTCAGTTGATCATGTTTCGCTTAATAATATAAAAAATATATTTAGATTTCCTTCTTATTTGTTAGTACTCAGAATATCATTCTATCAGTTGATATAATCCCCCCCCCCCCCCCGACAAAAGTTTGGGGTTTCCCCAAACAGCATTCCAGTCAAAGAAAGCAATTTTTCATAATAAGACCCATTGTTCATATTGAGTAAACACAATTTAAAAACTTTTGATCGCTTTAAATTAAATAGTAATTCAAAAAAAGAAAAAAAAAGAGTAGCAGAAAATTTTTAATCTCCCCACTATCGATGTGCAATGCGCCGAAACTCAGATTTTACACTAGCAGATCGCAAACATTTTCATTAAACAGGTATCCATGGGTGATCAGAGCAAAAAAAAAAAAAAAAATATATTCTGAACTCGATACGAAATTTTCGGAAAAAGTATGCATTACAAACTCGAAATAAAAATGATGTCATTAGGTGACAATTTAAGGTAGCACAGGTTAGAGCACTTTATAACTTTTACAACAATTGAAAGATTTACAGGATGCAAAACGATTGCAACGCACGGCACGCTATTTTCAGCGAAGCGCGTGGTCGATGTGGGCATGCTTCCAAAATAGAAGTTTTTTGTTCATATCTTGTAGAAATTAGGAAAATTCAGTCAAAATATTGGAGATGTTTTAAAGTTCATGCACATGTGTGTCCGATTTCACGGTGCAATTGAAAGAAAACCTCGCAATAACGCATTTTGATTGATGCGTGAAGGGGGGGGGGGGGGGGGCAGCTAGAACTCTCATTTCCTCATGCAGTAAAATACACAATGGACGGCTGCGAAGCGATGATACGGTTGCCGAGAATTTTGCTCACAAATCAAAACGTTAAGCCTAATTTGAAAACATTGGGAAATTATAAAAAAACAACGAGACATAAACTAAAAAAAAAAAAAAAAAACGGAGATCGGCCGAAAAGCGGTACTCTCCTTTAATAATCGAGACAGTGGGCAACTCGGTATCGTTAAACGAATGTTACGACTCATTAACTGAAAAATTAAATTAATTTTCGATTTCCAGATCAGGTCCTCAAACATTTTCGGGTCAGAGCCACCCCTGCAGGCATCGCACATTTTCTCCCATTCTGGAAAGACCTGAACGCTCCTGGATTTCGAAACATCCTCCCGGAATTCGGAAACACTGGATTTCAAAACTGCAGAGTCTCCGTGGCATCAGATGGGAAAACGTCGAATCAAAACAGAGCTGGAAAACATACGCACGTGAATCTCCGAGATCCCGCATCACGGCACGGAATGTCCCACGGGCGTCCCCGCGTCTCCCGGGCGAACAGGTGTCCCGAATTTGGAGTCGTCCGCATCCAGGGCCCACAGGAGGTTATCGTTCTCGAACGTCGGGAAATAGTACCTACGGGGGGAAAACATTTCCGAGACTGAAACGGAGTATCGATACGTTCCACTATTCATTCAAATGCAAAGAATTAAGAGATTTGTTCATAAATCAGGCCATCCACAATCTTGGAAGCAAAGGTGTGTAAGTGACCGAAATGAAAATGTAGAGATAACTCGTGCGAATGATAAATTAAATACCCTTTTGTTTGCTGGGAAAGAGATTTTAGTGGTCACTTTGACAGGATACTGCAAAGAAGCGTGGTTTTAAAAAATGACTCAATAAAAGCGGCATTCCGTTTGGTGGCAGAGAGATGCAAGGGGCCGTTCATAAATGACGTCACAATTCAGTGGAACCCCCTTCCCCCCCCCCCCTTCGTCACGCGTCACGCTATGTCGCATAATGCAGGATGTCACAATTCTTGTTACCCCCTCCCCTCCCCTTGTCACACTTTGTCACAATTTCATGAACCCCCCCTCCCCCCTCGAAGCGTGACATCATTTATGAATGATCCCCAAGTGCACTTACATTCGTTTGCTCTAAATAAAATGATTTGATTTTTCGGCTCGTTTAAATACGGGATGCAGATGATCTATTTACGAAACTTGAGGAGAAGAAAAAAAAACAGAAAATGAATTCTGAACTTTTTAATAACAATAATAAACATAAAAGTTAAATCGTCTGCAGATTTTATTTTTTTTCGGCAATGTATCCGATGGTAATGAGCTTTAGTTTGTTGATAAATATAACTATTCGAAGTTTATATTATGCAGTTTATATCACTAACAAACTATTGTTATTACTGTGTGAACAAGACACCTTTTTTATCTAGTGACAAAGCGCTGTAAGTTAACAAGTTGGAAGCAAAGGGGTGTAGGTAAAAATAAGCTATTTTTCTTAAAAATCCTACGCCAGGTCTAATCATCAGAAACACTTCATGCTTCATACCTAACCTAACACATACATATAGGACTGGAAAATAAAAAAAAATATTTACACGAAGAACCTCTAGAATTTAGTATAGGAACTAAACTTCAAACGAGTTTTACTCAAAATGATACTTTAGTCACTTACATCCCTTTGCTTCTCACCGCCTCAAATGGTTACATAGTTGTAGATGTTATTTGTGGCAAAAAAAAAAAAAACTCGACTATTCATTTTGCCTTACTTCTCTGGAAATACATACCAATGAATGCAACATAAGAGCACTATAGTAATTAATCATAGTCTGTGTCATTAGAATCGGCGTATCAAGGTCACACAACTCTACCTTTCCCCCTTCCGGTCGCCATGGTTTCCGTGCTAGAAGCTTTCTCCTTTGGTTTGGTGAACATGATAAGTCAGTTTGTTGTTTCAGTTATAATAATAATAATTGACGGATTCAAATCGGATTTATTTCTTGATGGCAATAATAGATTGCGTTAGACCAAGTTTTCAAACATTTTGAACCCATCTAAATCTCATTCTCATAGTTTGATGTGTTTCAGAAAGCTCCAATTTACAAAACATAAAATACAATACATTAGCTATAAGGGCTAATGTATTGTATTTATGTTTTGTAAATCTTAAAACCTCATCCAAACATTCCAGATTTCATTGATGAGGCATTTAATTGCACTGATTTAGTATCAAAAATAAATAAATTATTTTTTATCACTTTTCCTCAATGACTCTAATATTTTGAATCGTAGGTGTAGTCATGGAATTGCCTCGACTGCAGTGCACAAGAAAAAGTTTCTCGCAGTTGCCCTGGCGACAGAACGGGAAACGCGACCCCGAAGCACCTATTCTAATTACACAGACTTTTAGAATAACCCCTGGCACTGGTCTTTCCCTCCACTTAATTTTAAACCTTACGAAAAATAAAATGTTTTCTCTAAAAATAACTTTTTAATCCCAGATTGCGTGTCAAGAGCCAAATCAAGCTGCCTTGTCAGATTGATTGCTTGGTGCTAAGACGTGACTAATACTTCTACGGCAAAGTAGGCTAAAAAGGACTCACATGGTCTGGTCCCACTGGAGCGGATCTGGCAAAGAGGAACCGTGCCCCGTATCCAACAGGTGTTTCAAGAGATCTTCGTGGAAGGAAAATTTCCCGTCACAGGCGATACACATTTTGTCAAACACCTGTGAGGAGGATGTACATATTTATTGAGAAAGGAAATCACATAGAGCAATGATTCTCAACCACCGTACTGCCAAATTTTAGAAATGTATGTAGTAAAAATTATAATGTTTTTTAAATTATGAGCGAAGTTTGTTCAAATTTGGAAAAGTACACTGCAAAAGGAAACTATTTTTAAAGTTAAATACCACACTTTTAACTGTTTTTATCTTCGATAACAGTGACCTTTCATGAAGTGAAATAATTGCCCCACAAGAAGAAATGTTAGGTTTTCTCAGTATCCTTACCTTCACCCTTCAAACAAATGTATAAAAGAAGTGAAAAAGAAGTATGAGAATCCCATGATAAACTAATTGATTATCCAATGATATCCAAAAAGCTTTTAAAATATTATTTTAATTTTAGAAATGTATATAGAAAAAATTATAGAACAATCAATAAATTCGTTTCGGATTCACATTTGATGTGATTATCCCATGATAGTCGAAAAAACTTTAAAAATAGTATTACAATTTACGACATCTTATTTCAGTGAATTCGTATTTTTAGTATTAATCAACCAAAAAATGAAAAAAAGATGGAGACCGTTAAATGTAGAAAATGATTTTAGAGTAGCGTTGTCATTTTTACAACCAAATATAAATAAACTGATCAAAAAACATCAAGCTCAAATGGCTCATTAAAAGCATTATTATTACGTTGTCGTTGTTCCCTTAATAAACGTGCTGATGTTTTTTTAGTATACATTATTATTTTATTTTACATTCAAAATTATTATCATAAACTATTTTACAGTGTGTGACAGGTAAGTAAAGAACTTTTTAAACTTATCTTTTTCTTTGTGCGCCACCAAATTTTGAAATTGTTGAAGGTGTGCCGCAAAAAAAAAAAGAAAGGTTGAGAATCACCAACATAGAGGGACCGGATAACCAGAAATGAACCAGATACTAAAACCAGACGACAGAGCTCACCTTCTTCCTGATGTAGTTGATGAGCTTTATCTGTTGGTAAAAATTCAACTGATGTGCCTCTTGTAATGCCTTAAAGTCGAACTTGTGAATCATCTGGAAGGGAAATTTTTCAGTTGATTTAATTTTTAAAAAAAAAGAGTTCACCACAATGTAGTTCTAAACACATCAAAAGAAACATGATTGAGTAAAATCTAATCTGTGAGGTAAGTTTAAAATGATACATTACTGAAAAAGAGCAAATGACTCAAGCAAAGCACAGTACAAAAATAGTTCTCATTTTTATATCAGAGCCAATTTTTTCAAATTAAACCTTTAAAATAAAAATCAATTCATTCTGTAACATACAACAGCTAAATTTTTCACCCCAATCTTACAATACCATTTACCAGCAGAGTTTGTGACTTTTTAAAATGCTTTGAAAAAAAGTTAAAAAACTCATATTTTTTTAATTTAAATTAGACTTTTTTTATTTGATTCGGATTTTTTTTAAACACCTTATCCTTAAAGACTTTGGATATTTATTATGTTACACTAATAAAAATAATATGACATGCTAAACATTATTCAAAAGCACATTTTACGCTGTTTTCACTGCAGTAGATATCTTTTAATAACAATAAAAAATAAAAAAAATATTTTATTACGAATGCAGGATTCAAATGAAATTCAACCCTACCAGAATAAGAGTACACTCAGGTAAAATAGTAAAAAAAAAAAAAAAATTTACTCTGATTTTTTTTTTTTTTTTTTTTTGCTGTTGAGAGCTGAAAAAAAATACATTGAATGCACTTTATTCATTTTTCTACTTTACAAATGAAATAACTTGAAATATTTTTTAATTTGCCCATTTATTAAAATCAAGTTTTTTGTTTCAATCAGACATCTTTATTGAAAATACCAAGTTGAAAAAATATTTCACAAGGCAAAAAAAAAAAAAAACCTCAACCTATTATGGAACATGGACGAAACATCTTTAAGGATACATATTCGAAATTCTAAACAGCTTTGTTTTAAACGCTATCACCCTGAATTATTTATTGCATGGTATTCATTAAGTAGAACTGAAGTACTATTATTAAAATAAAAACACATTAAGTGGATCATTATTACTTTAAATCGTTCAATGATGAATTATGTTTCGATGTTAAGACATCTGAAGAGTAAGAATAATATTGCAAAATTAAAAATTAACAATAATAATTAGTTCTAAAGTTATGAAATATATAATGCACACACAGAGACAGAGGGATCTATGAAGTTTCGGTTGAAACAGAGGTTACAACATTCTCTAACACTAAGCAATTTTTAGAAAATCGGTTTTTAATGATTTAAATCAATGATTTTTTAAAAAATCATTTACATCAAGTTGATTTAAAGCAACAAATTTTTTTCCACCTCAAATCCTACATGAATTGATTATGTATTAGGATGGGAAGAAAAAAATGTAATTTTTGGTAATAACCATAGTCACATAGAAAAGTTGCAAATTGGGGTGATTGAAATGGGTTACAAAAATAAATAAATAAGTATATCTTCCAACTGCACATGTGCTCGAAGGTTTGCCGATTGTTGGAAAAGTTCATTTTTATTTAAAAATAGACCTCCTCCTAATAGCAATAGCTCAAGTTTTTATGAATTACAGTAAGAGAAAATAATTTTTAAATATTATATATTTATATCCATAAACATCTTTGGCAGCGTATTTCCTTCAAGCTTAATTAAATTATGATGACAAAAAAAAAACAGACTACAAATGTATGCAGACCAGAGTTCAATGAAAAAAAAAGTTACCAGCCTTTTTTGGTTAATTTTCAATCATTATTTTGCATCATGGCTTGAAATATTTTTTTCGTCATGTCTGGTCAGGATTGAATAAAAGCTCATATCATATTCTTATTAAAAGTCTGGCTTGAGGTCATCTCAACAAAAGTTAGGTAATGATCCTTCAGAAGATTAAAAAGTGGCAATTCGCCATTTAAGTTGTAACTGAAATCTGGAAATTCAACCCCCAAAAAATAAAGGGTGGAGAGATGACAAGTAAGAAAAATGACAAAAGGTACAGGCTTTTGAAAACCACAGCTCTCACGAGTTGGAAATAATAACTAAATTTCAACACTTTTGCAAAATTTGAAGACTTCAAAGATAGTGAAATGATTATTTCAACTTTAACAATCGTTGATTGGGTTATTTATATTTTAACACTGGATTAGAAGTTCATGATTCTTTCTATCCGTACATATTTAACGGATGGCAAGTTATTTTCTCTGGTCATAGAGTAACATTCACCACTGAGTACAAAATTAAACAACAAACATGCTCATCATGTTCCCCAAACCTACGTGGGAGAAAAGTTTCTGGCATGGAAACCATGACGACCGGAAGAGGAAAAGGTAGAGTTGTGTGACCTGGACACACCGATTCTAATTACACAGAGTATAGATTAAGATCATGGGAATAAGTTTTACTATAATAGCTTACTATAATAGTCACAGGACTATAATAGTTTTCATGACTTGTGCAAAATGGAATAGTGCTACAGTGAGTAATCAAAAAGTACTATTGAAGTAGTGTCCCAAAAAAGGATTCGAACTATACAAGCGAAAATAATTTTGTTTATTTTCTGAATCCTGAATTTTTCAGAAAAATACTTGGAATTCTTACCTGACAAGTAACTACCAATTTTAGTGCGTAAAAACAATTCCCGATGTCAAACTACCCTCAAACACATCTTGATGTATTTTTGTATTTAATAAACATGAACTTCATAACCACAAAATATCTCGAAACATTTGAGAGAGAAACAAACCCTCATGTGGAAAAATATCGCTTCGACATCATGCTGCTTGTGGGTGCAAAACAGACAAACATATCCGCTGTTTTCGTCTTCGCAGTCCATGAGATCCCTGGGAATGGATAGAACAGAAAAAAAAATTAATACACAAAACAAAATTATGAATTAAACAAGAAAAAGTCAAAATTTCACGTATAATAAATTCATCTTGGAAGATTTAAAAAATGTTTCATTTATGGTACATTCAGAGCTACCTGCTACACTAAAAATATGAAATGGGTAGTAGCACAGCGATTTTCAACCACTGTGCCACGACACTACAAAGTGCAGGAAGATTCTTAAACAATACAGTCACTGTGAATACCCACTCATATGCAACATCCTTGAAACCATTGATGTTGAAACAGAACAGAATCCAAGGAAAAAATATCCCTGATAACTCCCTGATTAAGTTTCAAAGATTACCCTGATTTTATAATTTCCATTGTAAATTATACAGCATCATTGTCACGTATAATGACAGTACCACAGAGGTGAAACCAGAAACTTTGTTTAGGAGGGTACATTGTAATTTTCCATCTGAACATTGTGCAATTCCTTGTTTTTAAGGGGGGGGGGGGAAGAAAAGAGAAAATAACAGAATTTTCTAAGTAATATAATCTGCAATTGGTTAGAATTTCAGTTCACCCTTCCCCCCTCCAACATCATTACTTTATGCTTTCTTGACAGAAATGTAACTTTATTTTTATCAAGATGCATATTGTTCTTTTATTCAGTCAGAAAATATTTTTGAAATAATTAAAAATCACCATTCGGGGGGTTAGGCATGGGCTCTCTCTGCCCCTTTGTTGCACCACTTTCGTATCATATTCAATACCAAACCAGAAATTTGGGGTGATGGGGTCCAGTGTTATGGCGAATTTCGGAACACGACCAAAAAAGAGCTTTACAGAGCCAAACGTAGCGGATTCGCGGAAGCATATTTTATGCAAAACTAGAATGTCTTCTTAACTCATAGATAAAAAAAATGACTTTTTTTTGTTGCTTAATGGGAGAATGGGCGCTTTCAACTAGGGATGTACCGAGTACTCAGCCATTACCGAGTAGTTGTAAAAATGTCGTCATTTTTTAAAAGGTTACTAATAGTAGATAAATTTGTAACTGATTAGTACAATAATATGCAAATATAAATATGTAATATGAAATAATTAAAAAAAAATATGAAGTATATAAAATATTTTTAGACAGCTTATATATTGGTAAAGTTCATATGCTAATTCGACTATTTTTTCCAC
Source organism: Octonoba sinensis (assembly GCA_038502835.1). NCBI lineage: Eukaryota > Metazoa > Arthropoda > Arachnida > Araneae > Uloboridae > Octonoba > Octonoba sinensis. Next base: position 381,773 of record CM076600.1, read on the forward strand.
TTTCTATACTTTGTTTGCCACTTTTTAAGCTGTACGAGTAGCGTCCAACATGTTTGATTTAACAAATCGGTGAAACATGTCAGAAACTCGTATGTTATGCCATGGCAATCTTTTTGGATGCCTGCTGAAGAAAAGATTGTCTTTTCATCTAAACCTTTTAAGTGGATTAATTTGTGGTAACTTATTTGCATTAAATATGATTTCTCTATGGGTAACTGAATATATTACATATATATATATATATACAATTCTAAATGAAAATCAAAATCTAGCTACATAAAAGCTCCAATTGTAAAAGTGGAACAAAAAACCCGACTTTAAAGTAAAGAAATTATCAGCAAGAAAAAGGAAATACACAAAATTCTATCAAATACAAATATTTTAATAATTAATATCAAATTCAATATGTCGTAAATTATGGTGTAAAAATACAAGTTTTTCTACATTTTCTGCAGACAGGCGATTTCTTTTTTCATTATAAATGTTTCCTGCCTCTGAAAAAACTTGCTCACTGTATGCACTGCTGGAAGGTGCAGATAGGAATTTCTTTGCCCATTTGGAAAAAATTGGAAATTCTGTAGCATGATTTTTCCACCACGAAAATGGACCAGCAGTTCTTTTTTGTTGAACTAGACATATGTCTTGGAAAAATCAAATGCTCACCTCTTTTCACTGCCTGCACGTTTTCCCCCATCGGACATTCCTCAGCCATAAACAAAATAACGGTCGAGATGGTTTTCAATTGCCAGCGCGCTGCCGATGCCGATATTCGTGAAGTGGTTTTTGCATGTCGATGTCGAGCTGCGTAATCCCCTTGCAAATGACGTGTGACGTGCGTGCTCGCGTGGGGGGAGCGCGACTCGTATTTGAGGCAGGCAGCAGCTGGCATCTTTGCTCGCATACTTGTTTACGACCTCGCACTGGTGTGAGTGCACATCGTGTTTGGCTTCGGTCGAAGCCGGAGTTTAGTGTTTTTCATTTGAGGTGTATTCCTCTCTGCTTTCCGAGGCGTATGTGTCTGGCCTCAGGATATGTTTCACTTGTCAAGTATTCGACGTGGATGTTTCGATGACCGATTTTAATCGACATCAGTGTAACGGTGAGTCGCCCGATCCTGCCACGTGAAATTCTACGAGGTCAAGTCATCTGGATTGTCAAAGGATATGAAGTTCAGTTCTTCTTCTGATGGTCCAGCCACATCATTGAATGAAGAACATAAATCATGGACTGTTTGTTTTAACTTCAAAGTTTTTTTCATCTCCGACTCAACGACTTCCTGCAAAGTAATCTAAGGACATGTGGTGACTATCTTACCTCTATTTAAATATTGATGTCTATTTTTATATCGGAATTTTTACTATTTTTGAGGTCGTTTTTATATATACGTATCTTTAATTGTTAAATAAATGTTAAAATTTTTCAAATATATTTGTCATGTATTCTTCTCAGAAAGGTCCACTCTAATTTTTGTTGGCATATTTAGTTCATTTTATTTTAAATGTAACTATTAATTTTTCTAAAACCCAACATTTTTATCAATTCTCGTGCTAAGAAAGTATCAATTTCTTTTTCAACTTTTACTTCCAGTTCAGTTTCTGGCATAGGATCACTATCACAGTTGTTCACTGCTGAGTTAGTAATTTCATCAAAACATTGCCAAAATGTTGAATTTTTCTCAGGTGCCTTCTTTAGATTGCCTTCTATATTGGCCACATTTTCATATTTTCTCTTTTTTTAGGTGGACTATCTACTACTGCATCATATTCATTCAGTTTTATTGCTATGTATTGCTATGTTTCAATTTTAAATCAATGTATCTTAAATTATGTCATAGTACATAGAAACTTGCCTTTTTTTGACATTAATAATTTTGTATCTTAGGTTTTAAAAATAGAATTACATATAAAAATATCACTTTATTATTAACTAGAAAAAATTAAAAAATGAAAAGAAAGTAAATACAAATATACAGTGTCAATATAGACTTTTTCCTTGGGTGCGGGGAGGAGAAGATTATGAGGCACTTCACATTATTGAATGAATTTTTACCGCAACCAATAATTATTTTTGACAAACTGATTTTTATAGAGAGTTATAATGGTTTAAAGAATTCTATTTTGGAATTATTACATTCACTTTCTTTCATTAGTTTATTTATATTATGTAGTTAAAATGTATGTTTTCATTTCAATATATACAAAATTCTTCATGTGCACATCAATACTCTTTTTTTATTCACAACTACTCGGTATTCAGTACTCGGCCGAGTAGTAAATGGCCGAGTACTCGGTACTCGGATAAAGTGCTACTCGGTACATCCCTACTTTCAACCAATGGGAAATCGGCAGTCGAGCTGATCACATGCAAGGAAAGGAAATTCCACAAAGGAAACTCAGGATGCTTGCCGATTTGGATATTGCACATGATAATTTTACACTACAGTTCGCCTAACAGTCGAAATTCGACCACAACTGAATTTAATATTGAAAACATGATGCTATTTATAAAATTATAAGTATTATTCAAAAAATTAGGAAATAATAACATTAAGTTTATTTAGATCATCCTCACTTAAAGCAAACAAATTCTAAATCATTATCGCCGCAGGGCAAATTGCTCTCATCCATCTGATACTGCTGCCAATTTCATACACGGTCGAATAAAACTTAAACGTTTGCGTCCATACACCATTCTCATTTTCAATTCCATTGTTCAACGATAGCCTTCACTCAAACTCTTATTGAAATTGCCTTACATATTGCAGCTTAATAGCAACACACTCTTTCTAACAATGTGTTTTATTTTTATTACTTAATCATTGACTCCACTAAGACCTGTTGTCTTCTGCTATTGGTAACAGTTTAACGTTATAGTTATAAATGAGGCTATATAACTAACTAATAGTGAACTGTTTCCAAAATAGTTTAATGGATATCACGCAAACGCATCAACAGCTACTAAACGGAAAAAAAAAAATAAGAAAATCGGTTGGAAAAAAAGGAGAAAATGATTCTTAATTGTTCTGTATTTCACTTTTTATACAAAAATCTCTTCACAAATTTGATCTATTCACATGATTTGTTCAGTTAAACACGCAAAATATAATTAACAAAAAAAAAAACCCTCTAAAAAACAATAACATACATTTCTTTCGCATCACTGTCACCTTGAGAAAACTCATCCTCTTCCTCTCGAACGTCAGCCCAAGTTTTACCGACTTCCTAATGGAAACAAAGAATATTAACAAAACTCGAAGCGAGGACATCATAACAATGAAAAGTCGAAGTTGAAGTACTTATACGCTTATATGTAATGGTACATTGTAAAAAAAAAATTCAAATGAATACAGAAATAAAAAACCAGGAAAATACAAATACTAGCAGTAGAGTAGCGAGACCTGTTCGAGGGTGGTTTCTCGACAAAAATTGTGTCCTGGCACAGTGTTATTTTAAATGCTACTCAACTCAAAACATAAAAGGAAACTTTTACTTTTGAAAAATGATCGTCTGCCTTTAAAAAAGATTTTGTGAAATATCTATTTTTGTTGTAGGCAAAGCATTGTACAAATATATATTGGAATAGTGTAAGTTCAAGATAGCATCGCTAAACACCTGTGGAGATAACATATTTAGATTTTCCTCCTTTTTTCTAGGGTAACAATTATATAATTACATTCTTTCCTAGTCATGGTTCTCTGTGTTTCAAAACTTTGAAGAAGAAATCCTTTTCTACAAAAGCATTTAAAAGTGACCTATAATGGATAAACACTTTGAGGACAGGCAATGTAAACTTTAACACTTTCCATTCCAATTTCCTAAGGAAAGAGAATGAATTTATATTTTTAAATCATTATATATATATTAGGGATGTACCGAGTACTCCGTATATACTCGGCATACCGAGCACTTGCCCATTACCGAATAGTCGTAAAAATTTTGTTTTTTAAAGATTACTAATAGTAGATAAATTTATAACTGATTAGTACAATAATATGCTAATTCAACTATGTTTTTTATTTTCTATACTTTGTTTGGTACTTTTTACGCTGTACAAGTAGCATCCCACATGTTTAATTTAACAAATCACTGAAACCAGTCAGAAATTCGAATGTTATGCCCTGGCAATCTTTTTGGATGCCTGATGAAGAAAAGACTGTCTTTTGGGGATTTTTCACCTGCACCTTTTCCATGTATTAATTTCTGGTAACTTATTTGCATTAAATATGACTTCTGTAACTGAATATAATATATATAAAATTCTAAATGAAAAATCAAAATCTAGCTATATAAAACTCCACTTATAAAACTGGAGAGAAAAAAACATGACGTTAAAGTAAAGAAATTATCAGCAGGAATTCTTATTTATTTTCTTTCATCTATACCAGCGTTTCCCAAACCGATGGACCGCTAACCCCTAGGGGTTCCCGTGGTGTCGAAAGGGGGTTCGCGAAAATAATATTGCAATGGCGGAATTCGTAATTGCTAACGTAATAGAAAAAAGAAATAATAACTATACATACTCATTAGGACGGAGTGTAAAATTATTTTTTAAAATAAATTGTTTTCCTGATAATGCGAAAAAGTTGTGGACTGGAATGGGAAGCGAACGTACAAAACTTGAAATGCACTAGTTTCTACTGTTACTTTATTTCAAAATTTGAATCTCAAAGTGGTATCGAACTATATTCAATGATTTATTTTGAATTTTGAACGCATGTTTCTCCTATCATTTCCCACTTCTTCCTCGCTAACACAAAGAAAGAGTACGTAGGAAAAATTTACCGAAATCCAAATTTTTACAAAATTTTCAGCTAATTTCTCACATTTATAGCACTTTATTCCCTTTTTTGCGAAAGTGTAATCGAACGATATTTATGGATTGATTCAAAATTTTCAGCTCCTATATTTCTCCACAACTTTATCGCTGTGTCAGGAAAATAATTTTTAAAAATCTTTTTTTGCACGAATACTTATGTTTACTGTCCAATTAATGATTTAAAAAGAACAAATATTAGAAAAAGTAATTTTAGTTTTTATTTTAACTTCAATATTTTTCAATTATATTTTTATTTCGTGTTATGAACTACTGTGCAATTTAAAAAATAAATGTGCTAGCATTTTTTTACAATTTTGTCTGTTACCCGTTACTTACAATTAAAGAAGGGGTTCGCCACTTTCTTTTGGGACTTAGAAGGGGTTCGCAAGGCAAGAAAGGTTGGCAATCACTGATCTATACTAATATTATAAAACTGAAAAGTTTGTTTGCTTGAACGCGCTAATCTCAGGAAATACTGGTCCAATTTGAAAAATTCTTTCAGTGTTAGATAGCCCATTTATCGAGGAAGGCTATAGGCTATATATCATCACGCAAAAACCAATAGGATCCGAGCGCCGAACATTGCATAAAATAGTCCTTTCTATCGGAAGAAATTGTCGCATTCTTTCGAGCTCGATACCGTTGAAAAGCGCGTAAAAAAACTACTTCGGGAAGAGTTTTTCGCTACATGCTAACATTCAAAGCCTCTAAATTAACTAGAAAAGAAATTACAAGTGTTTTTCTCTGTAGTTTGAAATTATTTTTTCACGGAAATTAACTTTAATTTTATTCGACCCAGATGATGATCGTTTTGTTTTATTTGCATTGTTGCATCATTTCAACAATTGCTTCAGTTGCTGTGTGAACTAACAAATCAATGCAGTTGCCATTGTTAAACAAATCAAATATAATAATAATCAACATTTCTAGCATTTTAATGAAGCATTGCTGTATTTTCAAAATATAATTTAAGATAGACCGTGCAACGCCTAGTTAGTTTATATATATGTAGTTAAAATGTATGTTTTCATTTCAATATATACAAAATTCTTCATGTGCACATCAATATTCTTCTTTATTAACAACTACTCGGCCAAAGTGCTACTTGGTACATCCCTAATATATATTGCATTTTTATATATTCTACAATGTGATTTCACAGTGCATTTTTCCCAACTCCATTCAGTGTTAAACTCGGTCCGCAATGTGTAAAAATGCTTAGATATTTAATGATTCGGTAACATATGGTAAGACGGGAGAGCACACACTTCGGGCACCCCCCATATAACATTCTTCTCTAGATTCCCAAAAACTTACCAGGTAGTTGACGACGTAGAATCTGTCGAAGCTCTTATTGTTGGGGTTGATGAACTTGTGTTGTTTTTTCCGCATGTGTTCTTTCAGGGCCATCCAGTCCTTGAATGTTTTCTCACAGTACAAGCAGAGTAAGCTGAAACGAATAACCATTTTGTCAATTCTAACAAGCAGGTTTCACATACACAAAAGTAAACAAAATCGGAAAAAGGCACCTGAAAAAGTATTTATCTAATTCTTTTCAGAAGTTAATTCATTGAATAAGGTAAAGAGCACTAGAGCTGACACTCAAAAAACAGTTCCTAAAGCTGACCACTCTCAAATAAAAATGTATTTAATTTTAAAGTATGACCAATTCCCTCAACTAATTTAAAATGAGATTTTCCTTCTTTTTGAATGGTATCACTTCTTAAATCTCTTTAAATTGGTAATAATTTAAATGTTTTTTTATTTAAGGGTGTCAGCTTGAGGAACCTTTTTTTTTTTTGGGACCTCCTTTGGCGTGGTTTATCTTCTCTTAGCAGTGTACATTGTACCAAATACTTCATCATATGATCAAATGTTAAGAATCAATTTAAGTGACATGAAAAAGAAAAAAAAAACTGCAATCCAGTTCATGTGGTCCTCTTAATATTCACGAGCAGTTTAGTAAATAGTTTTGCATAAAATATATTTATGTATTTTTTGAATTAACATTTCAGATAAAAGTATTATTAAATATTTATTAATTACATCTCATTTATATTTATGCATTACGCATTACTGATATTGCACTATAAATTGATTAGATTAAGACCCCTTTAGCATTACCAGGCTTCTGGACAGTTTAAGATAGTTTTTAACGGCGAAAACTACCTGTTCTATCCAAAACCTTAACCCTGGGGTACAGTGGAGCAGTCGAGGGGGGACACAGGAGAACGGTGTCCCCCACCGTTTTACTTTAACACAAGCGTCCTCCCACTTGTGTTGAATTTTAACAAAAGCGTACCCCACTTTTTGATGTTGGTAAATGTAAAAGTCAACCCACCCTTTTTTCCAGGACTACACCACTAGGTCTGTATGGTATTTAATTCCAATACCTGAGCAAAACATCAAAATAACACTTACTCTTTCAGCATCTGTTGGAGAATATCCAGCAGCTCAGTTATGAAAACTGAAAGAAAAAAAGAAGAGTGCTGAACAAAGTAAAATCAAGGCAGTTCTACGGAAAATGGACATGACATCACAAATCACGTAACGCACCTATATTATCGGGGGCTCCGATCATAAAATTATGCTGGTTCTTCAGGTGTTCTAACAGAAAACATCTAAGAAAATGCAAAATAGAAATAAATACATAAGAAGTGTTGAAAAGGAGTAAAGTTTTAGGGTTCAAAATTAGGGGCCGTTCATCGTATTTTGTACCAAAAAGTTCCTGTTTGACGACCAGGATTTTAAGCCTAACTGTTTATAAAAATTTTAGTTAAAGGTGATTTTTCTCGCCTAGTAATTTTTTTTTTCATCTATAACTTTAAATAATTATATTTTTAAATACATATTTTATCTAATCTTTCTAGTTTTGATTCTTTACTAACCATAAACTAAAGACTATTGCAATAGTCTAATAAACTAATGACTACTGTAATTTCTGGATCTTCATTCTTGAATTGTGAATTTTTACTTACAAATGAAGTATAACACTTGAAAAAATAATTAAGTTGATCAACTCTTATTTTATTTCACTGAGCACTGATTGAATTTAACATTTATTTGGATAAATAAACTTAAACAAAACAAAATGACAAACTGTGCAAACGTTAGTAAGAGAAATAGAGTTTCGAAATTTTTTTATCAATAGTTTTCTCAGTAAAATTGTGATATTTTGGAATACCTTTCAAGATTTCCCTGGCTGGCTTAACAGTTGATATCTCTGTGTATGGAATTTTAATTATTTTAAAATTTAAAATGATGCCTAGAGAAAACATTTTTGGCAACTAGAACAAAAAAAGCTAGGTGCCAATGACACCTTACTTTTACATCCTAATTTCGAACCCTGGTTTCAATGGGAGGTAACTCTGGGAAATAAATTTCAATTTTAATAAATATAATATAAAATATTAAAAATCTGCTTAATATACAGACAAATCTTTAAAAAGTAACCTGAAAATTAAAAGGTAGATGGAAATGAAACAAAATTCCCAATTATAAACGGAACGTTTATAATATGCTTAGTTTTAGGCTGTCTTTTTAAAATTTTAAGACTAAAACTCTTATAATGTTACCCAAGTGACTCTTACCTCACTTAGATAACATTGATATAAAATGTCTACTTAATGGAGCTCATCATTCATTATTTTAAATATTAAAGTTTTGTCATTTACCGAAATCATTTTTTTTTTTTTAATTGTTACCCGAGTGCTTTTGGACTTTTCCGAATTTATGAATATTTTTATAGTGAAATTTTATTTACCTCATACATACATATTCATTCTTTAAATACTTATTGAAATAATTTTTTTATCAATAAATGGCAGTTAATTATACGTGTTGCGTACAGGAAATCAGGTAAAAATAACAAACCAATTTAAAATTTAATCAATACATTTTTAATATAGATTAATACACAATTTTTAAAATTAATTAATTATAAATAGTTACACATGTTTACTATAAATTAAAATTCATTTTAATTATAATTAATTTCAATTTAAACACTCATTAAAACAAAGCATTTTTAAGTTTACACGATGAAAAAGAATAAATGTGTGAATTAAGGCATGAGCCTTTTAAAATCATGCCCAAGATCTAATTTTGTAGGAAAATAATTTCTCTAAGTTGAGAAGCCAAATACTGCGGAATGATCCCGTAGATACAATAGCAAATGAAATCAAAGTTCATTATTTCCAGAATACAAATGATGAAGAAGAAAAAAAAAAGTAAATGAACATTTTACAGCACACCTGTTGCCAACAAAGAACCTTTTGCAAAACAAACAATTCCTGGCAAACATCCTGTCTTCCCTCTCTTTTTGCAACTGGTTCAAGACATATTTCTGAAAGAAGAAAATGAGGAACATTACACTTTTGAGTGCAATTTACACTGAACGTAAAGAACCGGTAATAAAATTCTATGGGAACTTGAGTTTGAGAAAAGGTATTTTTCAAACTGAATTTAATTGTCCATCGATAAATATTTGATCCCGTACTGATGAACATGAGACCAATTAAGGTGAAGAGCCCTAAAGCTGACTGCCTCAAACAAAAAAACACTTAAAGGATTAGCAATTTAAAGAGATTTAAGAAGTGACACCATTCAAAAAGAAAGAAAATCTCATTTCAAATTATTTCAGGGAATTGGTCATACTTTAAATGCTTTTCTCATTAAAGGTGTCTGCTTTAGGACTTGTTTTCTTGAAGTTTCACCCTTGGGGCACTTTACCTTACTATCATTAAAAAATGAGCACAATGATCTGTGAAACATAAATTTAAAAATGGTACAGCCAAATTGGTGTTTTAAGGGGGCTCAATACCTCAAAATTGTTCAAAATATTGGAAAAAAAAATTATTACGATAGATAACAGTTTTAAAGCCTCATACAAAGTTTCAAGCCTATGGGAGAAATATTTTTAAAGATATTCTAATTCCTGTAAATGACTTTAGCTGCATTGAAAATCTTTAAACGCATTTTTATCAGCTTAGTACTTTTTTGACCAATGACGTGCAGTAAAATCCCTAAGGCTTTTTTTTTTCAGCTGAAGATACAGTTTTGAAACTTTGTAATTATATTTCACGGAATAAGTTTAACAAAAATGAGCATGGGTTTGAGTCTGAAGTTTGCAGTTTGCTTTCACTTTTGAATTTGAATTTTTAACATTTTGACCTTTTTTCTGAGATTTTAACAAAAACAAAATTTTTTAATTCAACTAGGTTTCAGATAGTTCATTCTGTGATAACTTTTATTCTAGAATATTTAAGAAGTATGACAAATAAAAAACCTTTAAAAAAAGATATAATTGAAGAAGTTGAAATTTTAGAAAATGGAAAAGAAGTTAATTAAAAAAAATTTAAATGAATGATGGATAGCAATGAGGCTCTCATTTCAAATTTCATTTCTGATAATAATTCGAATTCAATGCATACATTATTTTTTATCTGGTCGTTAAACGAAAAAAATTGGAAAGAGGTGCTGTGCCCCTTAATGTCAAGAAACAATACTTAAAGACTAGATTTCGGAAAATGCACTCCAAGTGTTTGAAAATTACTATCGAATATCACTATGGTTGAAACTGAGATCCACAGGACAGCCATTTAAGAGATCAAGGTCAAATCGACATAGTACATATCAAATCTTTGTCTTGGCAACACTACACGGGCGATCTGACAAATTCTTCCCATCTGATTTTAAAGAAATTTACAGGAGCTACAAAACACTAGCACAACCCTTATAGCGAGGAATTACAACAGGGATATTTCATCATGCTTTTGTCACTGTGTATAGAATTATTATGTTTATGAGAATTCTAACGTACGTCAAGCTTATAATTGATCATACTTTTGTTATTTATCTACCACAGTGATTCTCAACCACCGTGCAGCGGCACTTTTGTGAGCCGCTAAAATTTTGGAAATGTATATAGTAAAAATTATCGGAATAATCAATTAATTCATTTTGGATTAATATTAGACGTGATTATCTCATTATAGCCAAAAAAGCTTTAAAAATAGTATCACAATTTTCTACATCTTATTGGTAGGGTTCGTTGATTTAAATCAGCTTGATTTAAATCAAGTGATTTTTTTTTTTTAAATAATTTATTTAAATCAAGTGACTTTTTTTTTCAAAAAAATCATTGATTTTTTACTATGTTAGGAAGTGTTGTAAAAATGAAATATGTTGCAATTACAACTACTGTTTCAAACAAAACTTCCTAGGTCCATCTGTCTGTGTGCATAACATATTTCATAAGGTTAGAATTAATAACTATTCTTTTCATTTGACAATATTTTTAAAAATTTTACAATATTCTTCAAGCATCTTCACAGCAAAGCATAATTCATTCAATCATTCAAATTACAATTCATAACACATAATCATGAACCATTCTGTTTCTTATCTTAAAAATAGTATTTTAGATCAATTTAACCAATGCCACACAATAAATAATTCAGAATGATAGTGTTTAAAACAACAATTGTTAGAGTTTAGAATATATATATCCTTAAAGTTTCATACACGTCCCCTAATAGCCTAAGGTTTTTTCCTTCTAAAATATTTTTTTATCATAGAAGTTTTCAATAAAGATACTTGATTGAAACAAAAAGTCTCAGTTTTTAGTAATTGTGTGAGCATATGATTTTTCGAAATGGGTAAAAATATTTCAGGCTTTTTCATTTATAAAATTGAAAAATTATCAAAGTACATTCAATGTAAAACCTAAGTACACACAATTGGTACTTTTTTATTGGTACTCAACAGCAAAATAATTCAGATTTAATTTGTTCATTTTCTCTGTACTTATGAGTGTACTATTATTCCTGGTAGGGTGAAGTTTCAATTGTGTCATGCATTTGTATTAATATTTGTTTTTCATCATTACTGTTAAAAAATATTTTTTGCTGTGAAAATAGCTTAAAGTGTGTTTTTGCATATTGATTAAGATGCCCTATTGTTTCTATGAATGTAATGTAATAAATATCCAAAATATTTAGGGTCGTTTTAAAAAAAAATAAAAAAAATCCGATTTAATTTTAAAAAATCCGATTTAAATTTTTAAAAAATCCAATTTTTTTATTTTTTTTAAAAAAAATAAAAAAAATCACGAACCCTGCTTATTGGGGTGAATTCGGATTTTCAGTACTAACCAACACAAAAAGTAAAAAAAGATTGAGACAGAGAGCAGCATTGTCATTTTTACGACCAAATATAAATGACATGGTCAAAAAACATCCAGCTGAAATGTCTCATTAAAAGTATTCTTATTACTACCTGTCATAAATCCCTCAATAAATGTGCTGTTGTCTTTATAGTACAATACTATATTATTTTATTTTGCATTCAAAATTAAAAAACAAACTATTTTACAGTGTATTATAGATAAGTAAACAACTTTTAAACTTTGTGTGCCACTAAATTTTGAAATCGTTAAAAGCGTGCTGCAACAAAAAAAAAGGGTTGCGAATCACTGATCTAAGACATAAGTTTAGTTCATATATAATATAAACCACATTAGTTTCAATTATATATAATATAAACTACATAAGTTTAGTTTACATATAATATAAACCACATTAGTTTAAATTATATACCGTATAATTTATATACCGCCGATCCATGTATAAGCCGAGAGTTCATTATTCCTTCAAAAATGTACCAAAAATTCAAAACTCGTACATAAGCCGAGATAAAAATTTGAAGGAAAAAGAATTACAGCTCAAAGAGAATCGCCAAAAGGAGCAAAACATTCGCCAAGCAGGAAACACAGATCAGTATTTTCCAATCAAGACGTGTGAAAGTGAGAAGCTTGGCGCCAACGGCGACAAATTGATCTCTGGTAACCCTGTCTGAGGTAAGCGCCGAGCGGGCATTCATTGCTTTTTGCCCCTGCGTTTGCTAGTTTGTTTTACTTTTTTTATTGTTTTTATTCAGTTATTTTTCTACATTTCTATTAGAAGGATGAGCGGGAACACGGCTAGTCGCGAGCGCATTACAGTCGGGAGCAAATTTCGCCATTTTGTTTCAGCGATGATTTCACAAAATCCAGCTGTAAAATATATGTATATTCTTTTAAACAAAACTACTTATTTTAAGCTAATTATTTCCTTTATGTAGGAGACATAAATGACATAATTAGAGCTCTATATTAGTCGATATTTCGCGATATATAGACCGACTTTTTTTTTCACATTATCGGACCCGTATCTAAGTTGACACCCCCCCCCCCCCCCCCGATTTAGCTTTCTAAAAAGGCCCAAAAATTCTCGGCTTATACACGAAAATATAGGGTACTTCAATTCCTACCTTATACACTCAATGGATTTATAGTGAAACTATAAACCACATAAGTGTAGTTTATATAAGTTATTGTTTTTTTGTTCAGTTTTAGTGCCATCATTCCCTCTTCGGCTTACCTTATTTATTTGCGAGAAACCCCCCTCCCCCCTCAAAAAAACTATAAAAACAAAGTGTCACTCATGCTAACATAGTCAATTTTTTCTCTCATTGATCCCTAAAGATAAAAATAACTAAATGCACAGGAAAAGAAGAAAAATGATCCATACAGATCCATCATTGTTCAAAATTATGAAACTCAATCTTTCTTTAAGAATAATATACTGTAAAAATGGGTCCACTATTAACAGGTGTTCTTTCCAAAAACAGAAACACAGTTTGGAAGCATATTATAAATTTTAAAATGGAATCTAAAGACATACTATAAAATCAAAAACTACCGTATATTTCCGTGTATAAGCCGAGAAGTTTTGGGCCTTTTTTGAAAGCTAAATCGGGGGGGGGGGGGGGTTGGCTTATATACGGGTCCGATAATATGAAAAAAAAATTCGGTCTACATATCGTGAAATATCGACTAATATAGAGCTCTAATTATGCAATTTATGTCTCCTACATAGGGGAAATAATTAGCTTAAAATAAGTAGAGTTTTAAAAGAATATACATATATTTTACAGCTGGATTTTGTGAAATCATCGCTGAAACAAAATGGCGAAATTTGCTCCTGAGTATAATAATTTACTCGCGGATATCTGTGTATGCCTTTTTATTAACGCTCATCAGGGCTGCCATATTTTAGCCGGGCCAAAAAAAGCCGGCCGGCTTTTATTAAAAAGTACGTTTAAACTTTTTTTCCCAAAAAGTATTAAATAAAAAATTACATTTATATCATTTACACCAGGGGTCTCCAAACTTTCCAGCCTTAGGGCCATATTGATTACTCCAGTAAATTCCAAGGGCCAAAACCATATTATCATTAATTGTTGCCGGTGGTAAAAAGTTGAATCAGTCCACTAGTGGTGTAAAATATGATTACTTTTTTGCCAGATGCCATTAGCTAGCTCTCCGCGGGCCGGACAAAATCTGTCCGCGGGCCGGATGTGGCCCGCGGGCCGTAGTTTGGAGACCCCTGATTTACACAATTAAATTATTACTGCAATAGCAAAGTACTTGAAATAAGAATGAAAATTATTTAGTAGAATGATACATTACAGAAATAGCAAAGAGAAAGTGCTGCTTATTAGAAATTTATTTAGGCTCAATGCAATTTAAACAATTTATTTTCAAAGATTTCTGCTAAGAATACAAAAGTTCACTTGACACTACTATATGAACTAAAGATTACCAATCATTTGCCTTAATCTTTAACTTATAATCTTTTGTATATTTTAGAGCACCTTTATTTTTTTAAACGTTTTTCAGAACTTTAACTAGTTCTCTGATCCAAATAAAAATAAAAGCTATTTGTCAAATAAACTGCATAAAATAAAAGATGCCCATCTTGAAGCAGACCAGCTGGTCAATGTTAAATTGTACTAGAAACTAGAATGACGTTCAACTTTAAAAATTTTAATGTTATGGACATAAAAAAAGAATCCTTATATAAAAGCGAGCCAACTACTCATCACAGATGACTTCTTTTAAATTTTTGACATGAGTAGTGCTGTAGGTAAACACTAGTTTAGCTAATTAGGATTACGCAAGTCTTTAGTATTTTGGTAAAGGAAAGGAGATACAGTAAAACCCCTCAAATCCGAACCCCGGTATTCCAAAATCCTGGGAAATCCAAATGAGTTTTTCTTAACAAATTTAAGTTTGATTAAACACCCGCAAAAAACGATAAACTTATTTATTTTGCCTTAAAACAATTACTATAACCTTATTTTATATAATTAGTTGAAAAATTAACAAAGTACAGTTATCATACCTAACAAACTGTAAATGTGACTACATACTTATGTCATGATGTAGTATTGAAAAACGGTAAAAAGTTGGTTATTGAAATTTTTTAGGTTAATCATTTTGCAAAAACATTTAAATATCAATAGAAAGTCACAAAATACCACTTAACCTTTCTCTTGAAATCTTCAATTGTCGAAGTAACGAGGGTTCGTTATTATGCATAACGAGGGTTTATTATTATGTTATGGATAGTTTTCGGCAAATCCGAACGAATTGAAATCCGAACAGGCAACAGCCCCAATTGGTTCGGATTTGTGAGGTTTGAAAACTGTACTTCAAATCACTGTTTTTCCTACTCTTCTCGCCCTGAGCAAAAGACTTTTTTGTTTGTAGTGTAAAATATGTGGTAGAAAAAAATTAATGAATATTGTTCTTTATTGCAAGTTTCAGTATTCTGAAATATTTTAACAATAAATATCAATTTTAAGTGAGAAGTATCTGTAGTAGGAGAGCTTTTCATATGTATTAAGATAAGGTATTGTGTTCGACTATAGAAGAAACCAAATTTGATTCCCCTCCCAACCTGGATTTAATTTCCTTCTCCTTTTGTGTTGAAAAAAATCGATTCTGTATAGCTATAATATTAGGCAAGAGTTTAATGAGAGAGTCTCACGAAATTAAGCACACAAACACGAAAATGGTAATCAGTATTGTAACATGCATTCAGGTTGTGTAATGAAATAATTCTGAATCTAATTTTAAATGAACTCCATTAAAAGGAAGATTTGAGCTTCATTTTACACAAATGAACAGTAGTAACATAAATGGACATAGTATAGGTGCAAATAGTAAATAGTATTGTGTCTAATTGAAAAAGGCCAATAAAGACCGGCCTTTTTTAAAAAAGACCGGTCTTTTCTAATAAAAGCCGGCCAGTCTGGTCTTTTTTAATAAAAGCCGGCCGGTCTGGCCTTTTTAAAAAAAAGCCGGCTTTTTTGCAGCCCTGACGCTCATCCTTCTAATGCAAATGCAGAAAATAACTGAATTAAAACAATAAAAAAAAGGAAATCAAACTAGCAAACGCAGGAGCAAAATGAATGAATAGGGGAAAATGCGATCTCTCGTTTGGCCCTCGCCTCGGATAGGGTTGCCAGAGATCCATCTGTCGCCATTGGCGCCTAGCTTCTCACTTTTACAACGTCTTGATTGGAAAATATGTGATCTGGGTTACCTCCTTGGCAAAATTTTTGCCCCTTTTGGCGATTCTCTTTGAACTGTAATTTTTTATCTCGGCTTATATACGAGTTTTGAATTTTTGCAGCATTTTTGAAGGAATAATGCCCTTTCGGCTTATACACGGATCGGCTAATATTCGGAAATAAACGGTATATTTTCAGTCAAGTTTTTTTATGGAAAACTTTCGTTTGAAATACACAATGCCAGAATTTATAGAGAATGTTCCATTTTGGGTCTAGCCCCTAAATACGTAGTGAGTGCTGCTTGACATTAATGTGACAAAATAATATTACTTCACTCGTACAGGTTTGACCATAAAAAATGCATAAATTCCATTACCAGTCTAGCTTGTTGCATGGTATTCACGGCATTGTCATCTCTAGGATTTATTCTAGACAGGGAATAGTAGCAATCCATACTGCCTGGATGGAAAAAAATGCCATTAAAAACTTGCAAAATTCAGTTACAATATTAAATATTCTTTAGCTCAGTGCACTTACATACAGCAGCAAAAAAATTTACTTTAAAATTATGAATAGTTCAATTTGGTTATTTAAACAGACTGTGTCTGCGAATTAAAATAAGAAGAACATTTTCAAAAGTACTTAAGGATAAAAGATCAGAAAGAAGAATCAATTAAGAAACATAAAAAAAGATAAAATCAATTTTCATTGAATACATGTCAAAAAATGGATACCTCCTTCAACAGAAACAAGCGAGAAAACATAAACATTTAAGAGTAAAAGCAATGCATTAAACATCCATCCTTAATCTGAAGAGGTTCTCAAAGCTTTTCACAAAAATCGCTTTAAGATTTTTGTGAAAATTTTTGAGATAATTGAAAATTTAAACATATAGTGATGAAAAATTTTATTATTATTTGCCACTTTTATAATAAATAATAGTGTGAAGAGTACGATTTGGAAGCTGGGAATTTTGTGAAGGGTCTATTTAGATTGATTTGAATGCTGTGAAGAGTCTATTTAGATTCATTGAAATTTCGTGAAGGGTACAAAATGCACCCACATTTCCCCTGGACCGACCCCTGCCATAAATTACAACACAAAAATAGAATCTAAGATAATTATGTACAGCAAAACCTCTCTATAGCAGACATCAGTTGGACAAAAATATTTGCCCCAAATGACATCCATAAAACTTTGTTGACAGGGGATTAAAAACTGTCTGCATAAGAGGGGGGCGTCCATTATAAAGAATTTTGCTGCATTGATTGATAATTTGTCATTATGATTGCCCATTGCCACCAACAAAGTCCTTAATGTTTGTTTTTAGATATATTTTAAAAGAAGGAAAAAGGTTTTTGACAAACAATACGAACCTAAAAATGAGATAGTTGGAGCACTTTGCAAATTTGATGATTCTAATGTCAGGGCATTGACTCTGCTTTCTGAAATAAAGTATTATGATTCATAAATACAGATCAGAATTAAAATTAGCACCTATAAATAATTAACACATTTCTTTCTTTTTTTTTTACAAATATTAGCCTGTAGAAATTATCTCGGTAAAAAAAAGTTGATAATTATTGTTCGTTCAGCCACTGATTTGAAGATTATTTTCCTGTTTGTTGTAAACATAAGCATTAGTATTTAATAAAATAAATTGACTGCAACACATAGCATTATAAGTTTTGCAACTATTTTCTTGTTTGTTGCAAACTAATGTTGGCAATATTATTTCACACGATACATTAACTATAAAACATTAAGCTTTTCAAACCTATAAAATTTCAAGCTTTTCAAACCTCAGGCTACCTAATCTTGAAATTAGGAAACATTACTACTTCAATAGAGTTGCAGGCAGTTCGAATGGTTTATCGGAGACAATTGTTAATTGCAGTGGGTTAAAAATGTTTAAGAAAGCTCTTGTTGTTCATTGGGGACTGCTAAATTGACTAGGACCAGCCTAGCTGGGCCCTGAGCCTGTTGCTGGTCATCACTTTTGTATTGTAACTATAAAACATAGAAATAAAAGTGAATAGTGTAAAATTACTACTGTTGCAAAAAAAAAAAAAAGAATATTAAGAGCAATACCACTTATCTATATAAATCAAACCGAAAGTTTGTGTGTGTGTCTGTCTGTCGATCGCCTCCTGGCGAGATGGAAGTACGAAATTTTGGTTGCCTTGGGCCAGGTCCTCGTGCACCTCAAAGAGTTTTTCCGAAAATTCGAATTTGTTCTTTTATTCCAAGTTAAGCAAAACTGTTAATTTTAGGAGTATCTCATCGAAGAAATGTCACACCTTTTCAATTTTTGCAGTATACTGATGCCCGTAAAAAACGGCACAAGATGCTCTCTTTCTGAAGTTCGTAGAACAAATAGAACACGCGCAATATTCATTTAAAGTAGTTTTCGAACTTTAAAGCAAAGCTTACCTCTGAATTTATCTACTCAAGTTGCGTGTTTTCGCCAAAATAAATAATATTTTTGTCGCCAACTAGATGATTTCTGTTAACGTAAGATTGAAAAAATGCTATTTTATCTTTATTCACACCATTTTATGAGCAAAATAAATTCCAAAAATTCATTTCATTTTTATACATATTTTGTGGAACTGCAGAAGAATTTTAATTACTTCTTTGAGGTTGATTCTCCTTCCTTTTTTGACGATTTAATAGTACAGTAACAGTTCAACAATTGCATGAAACAATATTTCTTATGGTAGAGTGTCCGCTTTATAAACGAAACAAATTCTAAAAATTCATTTCATTCTTTTTTTGGGATATTTTGTGGATTATTAACTGCATGCGATTTTAATGTTGATTCTTCTTTATTTTTTGACGATTTAATATTTATTTCTTCGATAAAAACTATGTTGGAAGCTCTTTGATATCGCTTATTTTTGATGTAATTTAAAATTTCGTCAAATGGTGATAACTTTTTACTCGCCCCCTGTTACATCCAGTTAACTGTTCTCAATATATTATTTTAGGCTTCGTAACTTTTCCAAACCGCGCCCAATCCTTTTCAGTGATATTGTTCTCATTTAATTCAATACACGATTTACACTATAGGATCATGGCGTATTTGCGAAATGCTTCCATTATTACTTTGGTGTAATTTGGCGATCTTCTGCTTTACTTTAACTTTTTTATGTCGCGATTATTGATTCCATATTTTACACAAGTGATTTATTAACATTTATTTAATTTTTGTACTGTCTATTTGGCACCATTTGGGCAGAATTTAGTTATTTACATCAACCAACTTAAATTTCACACGTCAGAATTGGTTCAGTACTAAACCTTTTCTAATTTAAATGTGCCTTTGGAAATAATGCTTTCCTTTCTTTCATTTTTATCCGAATTTTATGAAAGTGCTATTCAATTGAATTTTCAGGAAATGTATTGACGATTTTGCAAGCGTGATTTTTAGAAACGGGTGTCCTTATTTTTGTGGGGAATTTAAGATGGACTGCTGGGTAATTTTAGGAACAGTAGCTCTTGAAGGTCAGTATTCTATTTTTAGTCACTGACGTCTTTGTTCTAATGGATATTTTTTGAAACTAATGTCATTATTCTATTAGGGATGTTTAGGAATAGTTGTCTTTATTGAAATGGGGCTTTAAAGAATGTGTTCTTTGTTGTAGCAGAAATATTCAAGAAGAGTTGTTCTTGATCTGATATGCACTTTTAAAGAGTTTACTGTTCTTTTTCTGATGGGAAATTTTAGATGTATTGTAGTCCATATTTTAAATGCGATTTTTACGGGATCTTGATATCCTTTTGGCACAATTATCCCTCTACATATGAGCATTTCAATTACTGTTTCTCTTACTCTAATGGCAATTTCTATGAACTTTTGTTGGCATTTTAGTGTGAATTTTTATGGACTTATTTTTGATCTAAAAGGAATTTTTCTGGGCTGTTTGTTTTAATGCAATCGTGGTTTTTAATGAATTTTACTGTCTAAATTGGATTTTTATGGACTGTTGCACATCTCCTACTTGGATTTTTTAAAAGGTTTCCCTACACATTTACTACAGAATTTTGGACATGCGTCACTTGGCTTGCGAATGATGCAATTTTATCCCGTGCAACGCCGGGCATGTCAGCTAGTCTTAAATATATGCAACTGGCCAGGGTGCCCCTCCCCCGTCTAGTGACACAACTATTCTTTCGGATACAAGATATGATATTTCATAGTTGTAAATTCTAAACACATTTTTAAACACCCCCACAGCTTTCAAATACATAGAAAACTTGTAATTTACATACATTTTCAAAACATGCTCATTCATTAAATTTTAATAAACAATTTTGAGATCATATTTTATTGGATATCGAAAATTGTCTAAAATTTAGCTTGGGAAGAGTAATTAATATCCCAAGCAAATCACACCTCATAATTTACTTCCTTACAACGGTAATTTAAATTTAGCTCAAAAAAGAAATTATTAAGATACTGAAAGAAAGGACATTGAATAAATCCGCAATAAGTATTTCAAAATTGAAGAAAACTCCATAAGAGGACGAAACAAAAAAAAAAAAAAGAAAGGAAAGAAGGAATAACTAAAAAATATAATTTTGTTATAATATTTCAAGTCGGAAAAAAAAAAAAGTTTAAAAATATACTTAAAAACTAGCGTTTACTATGTCAAATATTATGAAATTTAATATTTTAAAATCGGAGCTACTTTTGTTTGCATTGTAAAACTATTACAGCAGCAGTTTTCAATATTCTTCACTAAATGTAAACATTTAAGACGTTTTTATCTACGATAAAAATAAATTACGGATTCATTGCAAGTAACACGTTAAGGTTCCATTATTTCAACAGTAACCTATGCCTGAATTACAGCTAAAAAAGATGAATTTTCTGAATATTTGTTTAAAATAGGAATTTTTTACCAAGGGAAGAAAGTTCCATTTTCAATTTCAATGATTTTGACAAAACAAAAACGGTGGACGCTAGTTCACATCCACTGCAAATGGGCAAATTCGTGTCGTCACGCCAGGGGGCGTGGAGCTCTGACGTCACTCTGTTAAAGCCGCATGCGCGTGCTGCGTTGATGTGTGAGAGTACAGTTTTTGATTCTGACGTTCCAAATAAGAGGAATTTGCTCTCATTTATTATTGTTATTAAAGCAATATAATTTTTTTTTCAATAAAAACTTTGTGTTTTTTTAAAAACTTTGTGTATTTTTTTTCAATAAAAATAAGGAATATTGGGAAATGTACGATTTTTTTTTTCAGTTCATTTTTCTGAGAAAATTTAAATCACCTCCAACTAGTTTAAAAAAATTATTGTGTGTAGCATATTTTAAAGGAATTGATGACAGAAATAATTTGAAAATACTTTTGATTTAGAATATGAGATTGTTCATTGAAACTTTGTCAAAATGCAACCAAACGTTAAGTTGAAGTATGAATTTGATTTTAAAAAAATCATATACATTTGTTCATAATCCTTTATTTCTTTTTTATTGCATAAATCCCAAACAAATTAAAATTTGAAATCACATTTGACAAATTTGAAAAAAAAAAAAAAAAAACAAATTGGATTACTTGAACGCAAAAAAAAAAAAAAAACTAGGTGCGAAATTCTCATAAATAAGAAACAAAATAAAATTTTCAATCACATTCGACAAATTTTAAAACAAAACAAAGCAAAAACAAATTGCATTAGCATCAAACAAGTTTGAATCTACAGCAAAATCTTTGTAGGAAAATAATTTGTGCTACATAAAAGTACCACATCATGTAATCATGCAACAGATACTTGCATACCAAGCTGACATTCAATCCTTGGAGACTTTCAAAAAAATTCAAGATTACTGAAAAAAATATGAATGATACAATTTTTGAAGGATTAGAAATTTTAAGGGTCAAATGAACTGAAGAATTGAAATTGCAACGCACATACCATTTGAAAAATAAATCAATGGATTTCTAACAAACAAATCCAAGTTTTTTTTATATTGATAGTAAAAAAAAACAAATACAATGTACAAAGTATACAAAGCAAATTTTTGTGCACATTTTTTTTTTTAAACACTAGGCAAGAAAATATTTGCAAAAGCAATAAACAATATAAAAACATTCTTGTAGAAAGAAAAAAATATATATATCGACTGAATACAATCGAGCAGAATACGCAAAGATGAAAAATATGAAGAAATAAAAATATAATTAATTAAATGTCTAACAGCGAGCATTAATGAAAATAGGTCTCTATATATGAATAAAGTTAGAGCGACGGGGGAGGGGAGAGGGGAATAAAAAAGGGGGCGCAACTTTATTTCAATTAAAAATTAAGCAGAACATCTTAGCACCAAACCAAAAAAGCTTGGTACAAATGGTGCCCCCCTTTATTAATTGATTTACTTTAATATTTACGAAATCAACTATCAATGCTGTTTTTTTTTTTTTTAAAAAGGTAAAAAATCCAACTTCTTTTCAAATGTTTTCATTAAATTTAGACACTATTTAAAAATGCGAAATTCATTTAATCCACAAAGTACAATCAAAGCTTGAGTTAAAAAAAAAGTTGTAAAGTAATGCCACTTCTAAAAAATCAGTGCATCTTTTCGTGTAAATATTTGTTATGTGTATTTCCTTATACATTAATCTACAATGTATTCAGAGTATATTGTTGTAAAAAAAGATTGCACAAAACGTTATAAAATTGAAAAAGTCAACTGCTACACTGATAGCATAATCTTTACCAGTTGAAGAAGTAAGTAAACGTAAATCAATAATTTCAAGAACACGGGGCCAGCGACAACCAGAGGCAGCAAGGCGCTTGTCTCACAGCGCAGCTTCCTTAAGGGGGCGGCAATTACTATCTAATCAATTTATTAGGTAGTATTACGCTTCTAATGAATAAGAAAATAAGTATTTCTTATGGGGATCTTGATATATTTATATGTGTATTCAAATGAAAGCAAAATTACAACAACAAAAAAAAAGGATTGAATACCACATAAAACTTAAACTTTGAATGCAATTTTTTTTTTTTTCATCTTCAAAACATCGCCAGTAAAATTGAAACCTTGATGCAGTTTTCTATAATAACTGCATCAGGGCTAGAATTCAACTAGCACTTCAGATAATTATCTGAATTATCCAATTATCTGTAAGAAATATAAAATATATTAAGAGCAAATAAAATAGAAAGCACTTTAAGATAAAAAGAATTTTTAAAAAATTCACTGCTTAAACAGTAACAATGTCAAAAATATAGCAGTAAGTTTGGGAAGGTAACTTATAAAATATAAAATAAGAAATTATACATGAAGGCATTATAATTTTATACTTTTCACTTAGTGCATCAAACTTTTCAATTAAGGTCTCGCACAGGTAAAGTTTATGAACATGTTTATTATAATAATGCCCCGATACATTATTATATATTATAAGGAAACAACATAAACCTCAAATTGTCCTACAATGCCGTTACAATGGTAACAAACTGACATCTAATATCTAGGGAAAATATGCAATTAGATCACAGTAAAACCTCACAAACTCACCCCTTTCAAAATAAATGAATAGACAATTACATAGTACGTAAAAAAATTTCATTTTTTATCATTCTGAAAAACCACACGAAGCTTTAGCTACTCTTCCAAAGATGTTAATGAATCTAAAAGGCTCTTACTGCTTAGGGAGCTCTGAAGGAAAGCTCTTGTTAGATAGCAAAAAGCAATGTTTAATTTTAACAATTTATTAACCCAATGTTCCTTATTTTCATTCAAAACAAAAATGTGCGTTTTATTGAAAAACACACATTTTTATTGAAAAAAAATGCACAAAGTTTTTTTTAAAAAACATTAACAGTAGTAAAAAAAAAGTAAAAAAAAACACAAAGTTTTTATTGAAAAAAAAAATTATATTGCTTTAATAACAATAATAAATGAGAGCAAATTCCTCTTATCTGGAACGTCAGAATCAAAAACTGTACTCTCACACATCAACGCAGCACGCGCATGCGGCTTTAACAGAGTGACGTCAGAGCTCCACGCCCCCTGGCGTGACGACACCAATTTGCCCATTTGCAGTGGATGTGAACTAGCGTCCACCAACAAAAACGACGTCACTGATATGAAGCACTGCCAAACACGATTTTAAATTGCTAAAAATCAAGGCCGTGTCTACCACTCCAGCAGAATACGCTACTGTGATTGGCCGACAGAGACGAAGATGAAACTGACTACTTATTGGCAATATACTCGCTCTTTTTGGCTAAAAACTTTAATTCAACTGCGTATTATTTCCAAAAGGGAAAGGGTCATCAGAATTTCATTTCATTTCACTTTACTTAATGCCAATACGTTGCGATAAGAAAAGAGAAATAAAGGCGAAGTCCCTACTCTTCAATAGAAAAGAACTTTTTAAAAGATTGCGATTTCTTTTAAATTAGTCATTAAAAAAATTAAATGTCATTCTGCTTTTTAAAGTGTATCAATCAATAACATAAAAAAAAATAAACATTTATTAAAATTTGAAATTGAGTATCCAAATTATTCTTTATGTTTCCAAATTTTACTTTTTCAAGTTTTTAACAGTACTATTATACTTTAAAACTGAGTTGGTTATTCCTTAGTAATATGTCCTTAGTTTGAATGTTTTATTTTTTGTCATTTCATCGGTATGCACACATGGACCCCACACGATGAGAGGGTAGAGGGGAGACTGTATCATAGTAATAAGAACCGGCAGGGTGGCGTACTGGTAAGGCGAAGGCTTAGTGCACCCAAGTTGTTCAAATCTGACCCAAGTCGGTGGATTTTCAAGATGCAGAAAATCGACAATGCCTATGTCGTATGATTATGCAGCAATCCCTTGAGTGTCCGTTTGGCGTGGATAGTCTCGGCTAAATTAAATTCCTAATGTAGGTTGCATCAATTAGAGCTCAGCTGCCGCCAGCTAGGGGTAAGCAGAGCGTCAAAAAATTGCGACAATGGTACCACACTCATTGCGGTGCCGCTGAAAGAGTTGGTACCCATCTCTGAAAACGCACTAGGTCTGCAGTGGTTAAGAACCAATACTATGCAGCCCATTAGAAATAAAAGAAAAAAGGAACCGAGAAAGGGCCTTGAAAAGGCGGGTCCGTCGTTTCAATATTTTCCAAGGAGAGCAAAGGATAATCAATGCTTATTTTATTGGCAAAAAATAACAAAATGCATAGACAACTATAAATTGCGCTTCTAAAATTCGGGGAGATAGAAGCAATGGTGTAGTCAAGGGGGACAGCGCCCTCCTACCTGTCTTGAACTTAAGATTTTAACATAAGCGTCCTCACACTTTTTAATTTAATGTTCGAGTGTATAAGTGTCCCTCCACTTTTTTTTCAGGAGTACACCACTGGGGGAAGGGCGATTGCCCCTTGCAGGTCCCCCAAAGCCCAAATGAAGGGTGCCTGGCTCGAGACAAGAAACAGAGAGAGACTAAAACGTTTTTTAATAAATAACCGAGATGTAGCTTCGATGCCATCAAATATTTTCCCACTCAACTGTGCAAGTAAAACTTTTCTTTTTTTTTTTGATAAATAAGGTTTCATTGCATATTACATTTCAATATAAATGATAAAGGAGAGATAAGATATTAAAGAATATATAGCAATGTTAATCTTCATGACAAACTGTCTGACATCATTAAGCATCCGTGAAACTCCGCGATACATATTTCTTGCTAAGTTATTTTATTTCTGTTGTTGTTTTTGTTGTTTCTAATACCACTCCAAGCTCCTCTTCGCAGAGCAACTAAGAATTAAGGCAGTAAGGAGCGCCTTCTGTTTTATAGATGAGCACCACAACGGTGGAAGTACAACTTGACTTAATATACTTGGATGACACCGGATGTCGCCATCACAAATACGCCACCTTCCTTTTTTGACCTAAGAGTGAAGGGAAGGGAAAATCTCCACCTTCCGGAGCCCTCGGAACTTCAGAGTTCACGGATTTTACATGCATGTATTCCCAAGTGTACATAGTGGGTCTTCAGCGGCTCGTGTATCGAATCCGAGATTCTTAGATCCGAAGCGCGACATCCTAACCACTAAGCTACCACGGCCCCGCTAAAAAATATTTAAGAAAAAAGAATATAACATTATGTTTTTATTCCAAAAACCTCAAAAACCGTCTTTATTTCCTTTGAAAAGTCAGACATCTATAGTGAAAGCATATAGAAAAGTCAATTACATAATAGATCTGTGTGGGCATATGAAAAATATTTACACACAGCTAAGAGGGTCTGGGACATTGATGAATTTAGACTAAGAGGGCAATTATTGGTTGCCACACATTAAACTGCATGTCTTATATATATATATATATATATATGTTTGTGTGTGTGTATTAATAATGGCATACATTTTTTCCTTTAGACATTTAAATTTGTATTCAATAATAATAAAAATAAAAACCACAGGAATATTTTTTTTTCTTGAAGTGTTTCTCCTACCTTTATTGTCATATTTTTTCAAAATTTCATTAAATTTGGATGCAATAAGCGGCATTTCAGTGTAAAAAGGCTCCCAACCACTGGCATACCCAGTACACAAATTAACTTATGGTATAGAATAACTTATTTTTAATTAGGAATGAAAGAGAAACTATTATTTATTTTAGGGGTGCATCAAATAGTGATTTTGCCAGACATTGGATATCTGCTCTCAATTGTCTGACTGATATCTCCCCCCCCCCCCCCCAGATTGGCTTTATTCTTATATGTTTAAACTTTAAAAACTGCTGCCTCAAAACTAATCAAGCATGTTTCATGCATCACATCTTAAAAAAACATTTTTATTACATGAAAAGATAATTAAAAACCTATATATGTAAACTTTACACATAGAAGCTTTTAAATTGTTTTTTGCAATGTAAATCTGTGTATTTTAGTAATGCTGCATATGAAATGAAAGATTTGTACTCCTAAAATATATTTTATTTCAATATTTCAAAGATTTTTCAAGTGTTACAACACTTGTAAAATAAGCAAAACTCTTCAACTGTGCATCACCAATTTTATTCAGTTAAGTTTGCCTGGAAAAAACACTTCACAAGATGCCACTCATTATAACCTGTGGACATACTTGGAAGTAGATTTCACCGGGCATCTCCAGAAAACTAACTGTTTGAAATTACCATTCAAGTATTTATTCTTGCTTCTAAAATTTTCCCACATAGAATACAATAAATATTTCTAAATTTTAGACTTCAGTGAAAGTATTCCTAATATAGCGGTCAAAGAGGTAAAGCACTCCACATTCAATCTAAATATGTGTTAACCACCATATTTAGCTTACATAATACATAGGTAACATTCCACTATATCAGTAAAAGTAATATGAAAATATGTCAGTTAACAACCATAGATGTGTACCATATTTTTATATGTTATATACAGGAATGATTGTGGGTCATTCATAAACACTAAATTTTTATGAAATTGCAATATTTATATATCAAAGGTATATTTTTGTGTAAATATGTATATGCTTGCAAACTTGGTACTTTTTGTGAGACCATATGTCTTCACATCAAAGCCATCATGCTATTGCATGAAAATCCCAGACTATGTAAAATCAGAATATTCCTATTGATGTAAATTTTGAAAGCTCTGATCAGGAAATCTAGGGTATGTCTTGAAGCACAAAAGAAAAAAATAAAGAAATATTACAATCAGCACTGTATATAGAAATGTTATTAGTTAAAAAGATAAAGATGTTATAAAGTTGTACTATTACATGCAAGAATAGAAAAAAAGAATAGTTGAGTGTCTAAAGGAACTTCCCTCCTTTTTGGGTGTCACGTACGTTCTTTTACATGCATTTTTAAAAGCTTTTTGTTAATTGGATGATTACGATGGTGCAAAGCTTCTGTAACAATGAGATGTTGTCTGTCTATCATCTGATAACAGTTGAAAAAATGAGGGACAACTGGTACGAATCGTCCTGCAAAATAAAATATGTGATGTAATTAAAAAAACAAAATAAGAGAAAAACATCAAACAATCATTATAATTAGAATATTATTTAAAAATTTCAATGTGAAACCAAACTATACTGAGACATTTAAAATATATTACTTTATAAACTTTTCATGCTTTATGTAACATGTGAAGAGGTTTGCTGCTTTCAGCAAGTTTTCTTTCCATTCTAATTGTAATATTCTGTCTAATGTAGTCAGGGGCCGCGCCAGAGAAAATTCGGGTCCGTTTTTGGACCCATCACAAAATTTTCTTTAATCAAAATAGACCCTTAACATAATTCCAGTCAACCAAAAGACCCTTCAAAAGATTCTGAGCTGCCATATCGTACTTTTCATAAAATTACTCATTAACTACGGGATAGGCTTTGCATGGGACGGCCTATTTATAGAGATGCTATTTTTAGTAATATAGATAAATACAACAGTACCACTAGTTTTCAAAAATGCATGCCTACATAGCATAAAGAAATCAAGCTTTTTTGGCATCTACTGCTTAGTGTCCGAAGCTTAAAACATTTTGGCATTGAAAAAGGTTCCCTGTAAGAAAAACGCACATAGAAAAATCATGCCCATGCATTGCTTTTGCTATTTTTGTGCACCTAACAACATTGGTATCGTCCTTAAAAAAGATTTTACATTTCTACTATTTATTAGTTATAGTCGGCTTTGTTAAAAATTAATACCTACACCTCTTCCCCGTAATCTTCCAAATATCAAATAAATTTATGAAGTTTGACGGTAATAAATTACAATGCACGCTGTGATATTTTTAGCAAATACAGTGCATTTTGTTAATCCAACGTGGTAAACACAGTTGCAATAAAAAATAATGAATTGGATTTTCTTTATCGTACAGTTCAGTATAAAGGTAAAAATATAGAAATATAATTTTGCTCACTTAGATTTCCTTTGATTTTTGTTTTCTTTTTCTATTTGGAATCTTCCAAATTTCGAAAAACTAAGACCACGTTGAAAAAAACAGGAAAACACAACCACGAGAGCTAGCTACTTTTGGCTGGATGAATCACGTACTCGCCAAATTAGTCGGAGTACTGAAATCACGCCAAGTTACTGCAGTGGTTGCTAGTAAATTGCTGGAGTAGTAGACACTTCCAAAATCAAAGCAAAAATATTACTTTTGTATTATTTCTGAAAAGTAATACAGGAGTAGAATGAATTTCTAACTTTGTAAATTAAATTTATTGAATTATTTTACTGCATTTAATGATACCTTATTCAACTCACAAAATTTAAAAACAGAATTTACGCTTTAAGAAATTTTTAACTGGATTGAGCTGTTTTAAAAATTCTGATGAAATTATCTAATTTCATTTAATTAGCCTAAACTATTATTTAAGTTAATTCAATAAATAATATCAGTTTTCATGAGAACTTTCCTTCATCCTTTATTTTAATGTTTGACAAAGTTTGGCAACAAGACGCAAAAAAACTTCGTTCTTTGGCGTGGCGGATCGTTCGCGGCGTTATAGTAATATTACAAAATGAAAGTAAAAGGACAGGTATGAAATAATTTATATTTAACTAGTGCTATAGTTATCGTTTATTAATATGCTTGACAATTCAAGTTGATTTATTACAAATCCGGTTGTTTTAGGTCCATGTACTCTTCCTTAAGCCTACCTCGTGGCATGTCGATTACTCTTGCTAAATTCCACTGTATTGTATTCTTTCCATGCTGTTCTGTTATTAATATGTATCCTTAATCGGTATATAACGCTCTCTAAATTCTCATCTATGTCTAATACTGCTTCTCAAGCTTTAAACGTGTAATTTATTCACGTGTGAACACTTCTTACCAAAGTTTATTCATGTTTCGACGTCGGAATTATCAGTATGATTTAAATTAATTGTTTCAAATCAGTTATTCTTATCTAAAATCCTCTCAAAATATCACAAGAAATCTTTGTCAGTTCAACTGAACATCCCTGAAATTGCCATTGTAGCATGTGTTAAGATTGCTTAATTTTAATTTGATGCAATATGTGCTTTTTTCATTTTCCCATTTATTAACAGCAAAAATTTTCACATGAAGTAGGCAATTCGTTATTTTAAAAGTTTTAGACGTTTAAAATGACTTCAAGTAAAATAGCAACCAAATAATGCCCCTTCCCCATCCTGCCTCTCCTTTTTAAAAAAATCGCCTTCAAAGAAACATTTTTTACTCTTCAACTTCTAAAAAGTATTTATAATTAATGCTCTTCTTGAATTGTGCTTGCGATCTAATTTGCATTACCGTATACTGAAAACTTTGGTTATGTGGAATTCCCCAAACTTTACAACATTTATGATCTCATAGAAGCCCCTTCAGTAACTAAGTTATGTTGCAAAATTTCTTTAGTGTTCTGGTAAAAGTCCACAAATTTAGAATGCTTTCCATTCGTTTCAAATCCATTCCTATCTCAATTTCTCCCTTTACTATCGGTAAAGAACATTACTATTGCTCTTGCATACAGAAGACATTCTTCATAGTGTTATTCTGTTCTCAAAGGGCGAAAAGCAAAAGAAGAATCGGTCGCCTTTTCTGGGAGCAGTGCCTTGAAAAGTGAAACCCGGTTCCGACAATTACATTGTCGAGAGAAAAAGTTCTATTTGTACTTTAAACCTAAATGCTTTTTCACTCTTGCACAGAATTAGGTGTCTCAAAATGTGACACGCAGTTCCAGCAATTACGTTGTCTAGAAAAAGTTCTATATGTACTTAAAACGTAAATACTTTATCGCCCTTGCATACAGAAAACATTCTCCATGGTGTTATTCTGTTCTCAAAAGGCGAAAAGCAAAAGAATCGGTCGCCTTTTCCGGGAGCAGTGCCTTGAAAAGTGAAACCCGGTTCCGACAATTACATTGTCGAGAGAAAAAGTTCTATTTGTACTTTAAACTTAGTTGTCTGAACACGTTAATTTTTTCTTTCAAATGACTTTAGACTTGACTTCTAAAGTTTCTTTTTTCACATTTTTTTCAATCTACGTAGTTATTTTTCTTTCTAATGGAAAAGGATGAGAAGAAGGTTTAGGAAAGATGTTTTTGTCGGCTTTTCCTCGCAAGTACCCTATTCTCACCAAGTCTGTTATCACGAGGACAATGATGACTGATAAGAGGAGAAGGAATGTTTGTAGAGTGTTATGGGGTGTCTATTTTAAGTCTAATTACAATATTGCCAAATAATATCATCCTTAAATATCATAAAGTAAATTCGTTTTCAAATATAGAGCCTATCGGTTTAAAAAGTTTTCCCCACATAAGTTTTTTCTCTTGGTCCCCTGAAAAATTTCTTAGCGGGTTTTACTGTATATGATACTTATTGGTTTGTCCTAGTGTTGCCCACAGGATTTTTTTTATATTACAAAATATGCAATTTCGGTTCAGTAACCTTAACATATTTTTTAAAATATGATTTGGTTATGTAAATTTATATTGACCAGCCTTCTAACCAATATGTACCAAATCTTATACTATTGGATAAACTTATTTTTTGTTATTACACATTAATGACTGAGTTTTGTATTTATTGCTGCTTTTGGATTTAGCAAGAAGCACAGGTAATGACTGAATATGTTTTTTTGCCATTGAATGTTGAGTAGACTGTTATAAAAATTATATGCATAAGTGAAATATCTTTGTTTCCAGTTAAGGGAATTCATGATCATTGGCCGGCCGTTGCCCAAAGACAAGGAAAAAAATCCGCCCCTCTATCGCATGCGAATCTTCGCTCCCGATAAGGTGACAGCAAAATCCAGGTTCTGGTACTTCACTCGAAAATTGAAGAAGTTAAAGAAGTCTAATGGTGAAATTGTGTGTATTTCTGAGGTACGTTATTCAGTTTTTCTAAATTACTTGATAATTTTTGATTTTGTAACACTTAATTATGATGTATTTCAGACCTTCCCCTAGAATTGAAAAAGGGCAGGGTGCTTCTGTAAAAAAAAGGGCGCTTTTCCAAATTTAGGGCATCTTACCGAAATAAAGGGCACATGTAATTTGAAGTAGGGACCGCCCTCCCCCATTGTCACATGTTACGCTATGTTGCACAAGCAGAATGTCACACTTCCTGTTGCCCCTCCCCTTGTCACAATTTCAGGAACCCCCTTCCCCCCTAGAAGCGTGACCTCATTTTTGAATCCTCCCCTAGTAATACTTTATTATTGCCATAATTTAACATTTTAGTCAAACATCAACATCATCACAGTGAAACTGAACATTGAAAAATATCTATATACTAGTTTGACAATATTCATTTTTAAGATCGTTTTCAATATTTGAAGTAAAGCATGAAAAAATTCTGCTTGTATATTCAAGGCAACATCAACCAATAATGATTTTAAATTCAATAAAATATCTAGTAAGGATTTCAGTTATACATTTTTACTAATTTATGAGAGAGTTTCTGTTCATTCCAGTACTTCTGAAGATCTAATCACCTCTGAGGAATAATAAGAAAATAAGAATATATCTTTTCTTAATGCAATAAGGCTTTAGTAATAATAATTAGAGCCCGGATTTTGATGACCTAAATGATCACTGAAAACGCCCTTTAAAATTTTTAACATGTCCTAAAAACAGCAAAATTGCAAAAAATGCCATTATAATTAATCATGAATACCAATTGAAAGCAATGGTTTAGCTTAAAATGACAATAGTATTTTTTTTTTAATTTAAAAGAAGCAAAATTAATACAATGCATTTTCATTAAAGATTAAAATAAATGTTTATTAAAATAAGGAGAGAAAAAGGAAATGTCTTAATATATGGATTCCTCACACGTTGCCATCTTTTTCCCCGCAAGTTTTATTACATTTTAAAACTTTTCTTTCTTGAAATAACTAGAAAGCACCATTAGATTGGTATTATTAAATGCTTTTACATATTTTGAATAGTAAATAGTTTCTTGTTTCAAAGAGCATTCTTATATTTTGCTTAGTTTTCTCAACGTCTATAGATGTAATAAATGCATATTTGACCCAAATGGGTCCCTTATAAAGATGAAATAAAGAATTTTCTTATTAGTCTTTGGGGACCTACTGTTCAAAATTTTATGAGATAGGGAGTTTTTAAGAGTTGCAATATAATCAAGCACAGAATCATTGGAAGAGTTTCAGGCTACACACAAAAAATTACCCAAAGCCAAAAAAGACATAAAATGATGTGAAAAAAAGAATCCCCAAAATCTGAAAAAGTGCCCGAAAAATCTCGCAACTGTCAGCCCTAAAAGAGATCATTATTAATTTTGTAAAATGTTTAAACTAAAAAAAAATTCCTTATTTATTTTATGATTTGTGATAATATTACTTCTTTTCAATAATTGTTTATTGTTTTTTAAAGAAGTTGGATCCAGGTAAATTAACAATTTTCTAAAAATTTCTTATTTATCCACAATTTAGTATTTTCTAAAACGTAAATAGCTGTCAATACTAAATTCGAATTTGAAGTAAATAAATAAATGAAACAATAATCGTGAATAATTAGTGATAAACGCAATTTTCGACAAACACGTGTTCAATATCGGCACAGTTCAAAAAAAAAAGTCAGAAACTATTAAAATAAAATGCAAAATAAGTAGATTTAGGGTAGCATGTGTGAAAAATATCTTCTAATTTAGAAAATAATTGAAATTTGTACCCGATGCAAAAGGATTAAAATCTCTAACGTAGAATCCAATTTTCGGCGAAGCTCGTGCACGATTTTGGATGTTTCTATATTTATACTTTTTTTTCTTTTTTAATTGTTAAAATGAAACGACAAATAAGCAGATTTAAGGTACTTAGTACTGGTATTTAGTACTAAGTAGATGAAAAATTCCCATATGCCTAGAAAGCAGGGTTTGTGACTTTTTAAGATTTAAATCAGAATTTTTTTTATTTAAATCGATTTTTTTAAACAGGACCTTAAAGGACTTGGGATGTTTATTGTGTTACACTTATAATATAACATGTTAAACATAATGGCAAATACACATCATAAGCTATTTTCACTACAGTTTATATTTTTTGATAAAAATGATTTTTAATACAAATGCATGATTCAAATGAAATTTTACCTTGGCAGGAATAATACACTCAGGTACAATAGAAAAGAATGAGAGAATTTATCTGAATTATTTTGCTATTAAAAGCTGGGAAAAAAAACTCAATTTGTTTGCACTTAATTTTACATTGAATACACTTAATTTTTCTATTTTATAAATGAAATACCAACTTGACTTTTTTTAATTTACTTATTTAGTAAAATTATATGTTCTCCATCCATTACTAAACACTGAAACTTTTAATTGGACCTCTTTATTGCACATTTCTAACATGAAAAAATATTTCACAGAGAGAAAAACCTTCAGATATTATAGAACATGGATGGAAACATCTTAAAGACATATTCTAAATTCTAAACAACTTAGTTTAAAATTTTATTAACTTGAACTATTTATCATGTGGTATTCATTAAGTAGATTATGATTACTATGATTGTTCAATGAATGATGCTTTGATGTTAAGACATCTTAAGAGTAAGAATAATATTGTAAAATTTAAAAAAATAGTAATAATTAGTTTTAAAGTCATGAAATATATAATACGTACAGAGACTGGGATCTATGAAGCTTCGCTTGAATAGAGGTTGTAAATGCCACACATTTTACGTTTAAAACAATGCTTGCTAACACTAAAATCTATTATTAGTACAAAAAATAATGATTTAAATTGATGATTTAAAAAAAAAAATCACTTGATTTAAATAAAGCCGATTTAAAACAACATACCCTGCTAGAAAGTGAAAGGGACTGTATCTGTTCTTGGTATTTTGATCACAATTTGTGCTGAACAGTTCTTTGCCTGCTGCTCTTCCTCATACCCAGTGTGGATTTAATTTTGATGTTTATCGCTCTTGCATACAGAAAACATTCTCCATAGTGTTCTTCTGTTCTCAAAAAGCGAAAAGCAAAAGAATCGGTCGCCTTTTCCGGGAGCAATGCCTTGAAAAGTGAAACCCGGTTCCTACAAATCGTGGGAAAGCTTACAAGCTAGTACCTCAGTAGCATGTCATAAAATTGCAAATATCAGGGTCTTGTTTTGAACAAATCTTTGTTATATATTTCTCCAAAAATGCTAAACAGCAGCCCAGCCGACGTGCTTTTCCATTAAAGTTACGCTACTTGATTCACGAAATTTTTATTGAATAAAAGTGAGTGATACTATGCTTAGGAAATCTCGTATGCTTCGCTTATTTCATTTTTGATAATTTCAAGTGTCCACAGCCTTTCAAATGATGCCTGTAATTTGTCCTTGCATTTTTGTTATTAGTTTGAGCCGTGGACAGTCATTTTAAAAATCTTGCATTTGTGGTACTGTAATTTACCGACAACTGTTTCCATGACTTGGTGTAAACTTTTCTTTTCCAGATTTTTACCACTAAGACGAGTGTTTAGTTTTGGGGTGCAAGTAATTTGAATAAAGTTAAGGTCATTTGGAGGGAAAAGTATTGGAATAAAAAAAAATCTATTCTCAAAGGCCAAAAATTGTTATAAAGGTACTTGTAGATAGAAATCATGGTGAAGAAATTAGTTTTAAAAAGTAACAACTGTATGTAATCCGATAATTTGCCAATTTGGTACATCACTGCTTGTATACTTGCCATTCACGCTACGTAATTACTTTTTTTTAAGTGAATATATAAGAAAAGTTGTAGATTTCGCACACACACACAATTGTAACCAGAACAGCTTCCTTACAGAGGTATGATCGATCTCCCACAAAAGTGAAGAACTTCGGTATCTGGCTGAGGTACAACTCCAGAACTGGCACTCACAACATGTACAGAGAATATCGAGACATGACTGTCTCCGCCGCAGTCACCCAGTGCTGTGAGTATTGGGAGTTTTATTTTTTTTTACTGTAAATGCTTCCATTGTCCTGTCTCAATTGCATTCATTTTCAGTCACAGACGCCATTTGACATCATCATATTCTTTACTTTCTTCTTCTAAATCTGTATTTCAGAAGAACGAGTTTTCAAAAGTACTTTATTTTCGTTTAAAGACCTTCATTTCCTCTTGCATTTGTTAGC
Source organism: Octonoba sinensis (assembly GCA_038502835.1). Taxonomy (NCBI): domain Eukaryota; kingdom Metazoa; phylum Arthropoda; class Arachnida; order Araneae; family Uloboridae; genus Octonoba; species Octonoba sinensis. Next base: position 418,052 of record CM076600.1, read on the forward strand.
AGTTTTAGTGATGCAACTGCCTGTCCAAATTTCACTAAAATGTATTTCCACCACCGTATTACAGAGACTGCTCCTACTACGATTTATCGTAGTTTCTACGGAGTGATACTTTACTGTGGAGCAGCGCTCGAAAGAATCTCCAAAATTTTACATGCCCGGAAGTCGGTTTTATTTGTTGCTTATTAATAAGACATTTGAAATTGTTGTATGACATTAATTAGACAAAAGATTGAATGAACAGCTTTATATCTGTCAAGAGTTATTTTATGGTAATCTAAATCATCAGAAAACTACAATTACATGACGGGTCGTTAAACGTCAAAAAATTTCAAAATTTAAATTGTATTTTAATTGTCACCATGTCGTTTCCTTGGTGTGACTTGAACAACCAGTGTTTGATTGCCACTGAAAGCTCACAATGATCTCTGCTTCTGCGCCATCAATGCTAAACGTGGATACGCTAGGAGAAATGCAGAGCATATTGTCCATAAGTTAGAGAATATATATTATAAATAATTCTTTTTTGCTCCTTAAAATACAATTTGAGTTCCAGTGCAACGCTTCAAAATGATCCTAACTTTCTGCTGTGTATCAAGTTCTTTTGCTGTGTTTTTCAGGTCCTTAATTGTTTTTAAACTGGCCTTTAAAAGTCCTTACTTGTTATTTGAAAGGAAACCATTGCTTGTTTCCCCCCTTCACTTAAAATACATTTGTATTCTTTTTTGTAAAGTCGCCAATCTCGGCTCTTGAAAGGTATATCTAATAAGTGTTATGAAACTTTGTTCGTTAACAATTTTTTTTTGTGATTTGAAATAATTAACATTTCATGTATAAGTAAAGTACTGTAAAATTGTGATTCTATTTGAAGATAATATAAGACCTTATTTGTCTCATTTACATCCCCAATTAATTACTTTGCTAAAGTTTTCTCCCTCAAAAAAAAAAAAAAAAAGATAGGAAAAATTAACTTGATAACTGAGAGGCTTGATTATTAGTTAAACTAAATATATATTGATGAGATTTCTATGTTAAGAGTACAAAAACATTCATAGTCAATTTTTTACCATAACTGTTTGCAGATGTTGGACAGAATCACGCCAAACATTATTTTATTATATTTGGTCTCAAAATTCTTAGTATTTTAGATCAAGAAGTAATGAACCACACAGTTGTGTTATAAGAATTAAAATACAGGCAAAGAAAGAAAAATATAAGTACTGCAGGGTTCCCACGGCCTTAAAAAGTCCCTAAAAAGGCCTTAAATTTGGAAATTGATTTTAGGGGCCCTTAAAAGGCCTTATTTTCTTCCAAAAACTCTCAAAAGGCCATATTTTGTATTTTTGAGGCCTTAAATTTATTTCCCTCTTCCTTTTCCAACTCAGAAGTCAAGTTATAGAACACTGAAGGATACCATGAAATTACTTGAGAAATCTTATGTTATAGGGAAAATAAAAAAGAATGGAGAAACATATCTACGAGTCGGCATTTTTTCCCTTATCTTTAACTTAACCCAAACTTTCGACGATCATGTTGATAATTATTAGTATTCATTATTGTAGCCTTATTAAAATGCAATGCTTAAACTATTTTTTAAATAATCTGCCTTCAGAAAGAACATTGATTTAAGGCAATAAACGGATAAGTCTTCAGTTGGATGCTTTTACCTAGAAGTGCACTTCTTCTGCATTGAAAAGGGGGTTCGTTGCAGCCCCAAAATCTTTTGCAAAATTTGTGTATTATGTTTTTTGTTCCTGTAATTATGTTTTGTGTTTTTTTTTTCAAAATTTTTAGTTGTATGGATTTACATGTATAAAAGGCATAATTGTAAGCATACATTATTTGGATAGTACACTGCAGCACTGCAGATTATGTGCTGAGAAGTGTTGTTGGAGGCAAAATAAAATCTGGTTGCGATTTATGGATTGAAAAGTTAGCTAAGCATAATGTTTATAACTCTGAAGGAAATATAACTATTAAAGGAATAAATCTTTAAATTTAAATAATGATAAAATTTGAAAAAGTTGACTTATGTAAAAGATTTAATTCGGTGAGATGTTCATGTTGCTGCTTCATTTATTCGTAACAATAAATTGATCATGCATAAAGAGGCATTAAATGTAAATTTAATGCATCTTTATGCATTAAATGTATTAAAATCCATTGGAGGGAAAAAAATTAGTTCCTTGGTTGTGATAGCAAAGTTTTAATGTCATTTCCAGAATTCTTCTTCTCATTATTATTATTTTTTTTTTTTTTTAAGTTAATTTCAGTGTTGAACATTTGACTATATTCACATGATATACGATATCATTCTTATTTCTTCAAAGAAAAGTCATTCTAAATGTTATATGTAATGTGGCCCTAGAAAAGTTACACATGGCCTTAAAAAAGCCTTAAATTTGACTTACAGATGAGAGTGGGAACCCTGTACTGGTATGCTGTCTCAAATTTTAAATTGATAAATACCATTAATATGCAATATATATAAATAACTTTTAGCAATAAACTTTTCTTTTTAATTATTATTATATAATTATCCTATGGATCTTTTGATTTCCCCCGAGAATTAGGTGATCAAAATCTGTTCATTTAGATTTGTTAAGATATTCCATTGTTTTTAAGTGCACTTGCATAACAGTTAATGGTAAAATATGGTTATCTGATCCAAGTGCAAACAGTAAAGAAATCGGTCGCCTTTCCCATGCCATCGTACAAGGCAAAGTGAAACCTGATTTCGACATTTTCGAATCAAGTTTTTGAGGTGAAAGTATTCCATCTATAGACGGATTTCCGTCTTTTTTTTTTTTTTCCAATTGTTAAGTGGAAAAAGACAGAATAGAATTAAAGTATTTTAGTATAGATTTAAATGTGTCATAAAGGTTTTTCCAATACAGCTTCATTTAAAAGCTTAATGTGTGATGATGTTGCTAATTATAATAAATTTGGTCATTTTGTTGTTAAAATACCCAAGAATGATTTTTAAATTGACTTGAGTTTTCACCAGACCTTCCCCCAGGATTGAAAAAGGGCAGGGTGCTACTGTAAAAAAAAGGGCACTTTTCCAAATTTAGGGCATCTTACCGAAATAAAGGGCACATGTAATTTGAAGTAGGGACTGTTCATAAATGATGTCATACTTTTTTGTATGTTGCACAAGCAGAATGTCACACTTCCTGTTACCTCTCCCCTCCCTTTGTCAATTTCACGAACCCCCTTTCCCCCTAGAAGTGGGACATCATTTATGAATCCTCCCGTAGTAATACTTTATTATTGCCATAATTTAACATTTTAGTCAAACATCAACATCAGTGAAACTGAACATTGAAAAATATATATAAACTAATTTGGCAATATTCATTTTTAGGATAGTTTTCAATATTTGAAGTAAAGCATGAAAAAATTCTGCTTGTATATTCAAGGCAACATCAACCAATAATGATTTTAAATTCAATAAATTATCTAGTAAGGATTTGAGTTATACATTTTTACTAATTTATGAGAGTGTTTCTGTTCATTCCAGTACTTCTGAAGATCTGACACCTCTGAGGAATAATAAGAAAATAAAAATATATCTTTTCTTAATGCAATAAGGCTTCAGTAATAATAATTAGAGCCCCGATTTTGATGACCTAAACCAGCGTTTCCCAACCTTTTTTCCCTTGCAAACCCCTTCTAAGATCCCAAAGAAAATGGCGAACCTCCTTCTGTAATCGTTAGTAACGGGTAACAAAACTATAAAATTTGCTAGCACATTTATTTTTCATATTGTACAATACTTCATAACAAGAAATAAAAACATAATTATTGTAACACATCTAAGTTTAAATAAAAACTAAAATACAGCTGCAAATATTTTTCTTATTATTTGTCCTTTTTTAATCAGTATTATTAGAGCAATGAACTAAAAACTTTTAAAAATTATTTTCCCGATAGCGTTCATATTTTCGAATTTCTAATTATTGCGATATTGCACTAAAGCAGAAAAGTTGGCTAAAGTGAGATAAATGTGAGTCCGAATTTAAAATTAGTGAATAAATATCTTCTGGTTCCACTTTAGAGTATGTATAATGAAAAAGTAACCTAAATAATGCACAAATTTACATTTTATGTAAGTAAATTTTCACATTTCCGACTCGTTCTTCGCGCTTGCAAGGAAAAGGGGGGAAACTGGTAGGCGAAAAATACAGTTTGAAATTTAAAATAAATCAATAAATATCTTTCGTTACCAATTTGTAATCCTAATTGGTACCGAATTGATAAAATTGGTTGTGATCTAAATTATAAATCAGACAAAAGTAGGAATAAGTGCATTTCAAATTTTGTATATATGCTTACTATTACCTTTCTTTCTTATACATATGTAAATTTATCATTTCGTTTTTTTGTTTTACGTTAGCGATAAAAAATTCCGCCATTACAGTATTTTCGCGAACCCCCTTTCTGCACTGCACGAACCCCTGGGGGTTCGCGAACCACCGGTTGGAAACGCTGACCTAAACGATCACTGAAAACGCCCTTTAAAATTTTTAACGTGTCCTAAACACAGCAAAATTGCAAAAGATGCCATTATAATTAATCAAGAATACCAATTGAAAGCAATGGTTTTGCTTAAAATGACAATAGTATTTTTTTTTTAATTTAAAAGAAGCAAAATTAATACAATGCATTTTCATTAAAGATTAAAATAAATGTTTATTAAAATAAGGAGAGAAAAAGGAAATGTCTTAATATATGGATTCCTCACACGTTGCCATCTTTTTCCCCGCAAGTTTTATTACATTTTAAAACTTTTCTTTCTTGAAATAACTAGAAAGCACCATTAGATTGGGATTAAATGCTTTTTCATATTTTGAATAGTAAATAGTTTCTTGTTTGAAAGAGCATTCTTATATTTTGGTTAGTTTTCTCAACGTCCACAGATGTGATAAATGCATATTTGACCCAAATGGGTCCCTTATAAAGATGAAAAAAGGAATTTTCCTATTTGTCTTTGGGAACCTACTGTTCTAAATTTTATGAGATAGGGAGTTTTTAAGAGTTGCAATATAATCAAACACAGAATCATTGGAAGAGTTTCAGGCTACACCCAAAAAATTGCCCAAAGCCAAAAAAGAGACATAAAATGATGTGAAAAAAAGAATCCCCAAAATCTCAAAAAGTGACTGAAAAATCTCGCAACTGTCGGCCCTAAAAGAGATCATTATTAATTTTGTAAAATGTTTAAACTAAAAAAAAAAAATCCTTATTTATTTTATGTTTTGTGATAATACTACTTCTTTTCAATAATTGTTTATTGTTTTTTAAAGAAGTTGGATCCAGGTAAATTAACAATTTGCTAAAAATTTCTTAGTTACCCACAATTTAGTATTTTCTACAAAGTAAAAACTGTCAATGCTCAAATCAAATTTGAAGTAAATAAATAAATGAAACAACAATAGTGATTTAATAACAGTGAATAATTAGTGATAAACGCAATTTTCGACAAACACGTGTTCAATATCGGCACAGTCCAAAAAAAAAAAAAAAAGCCAGAAACTATTAAAATAAAATGCAAAATAAGCAGATTTAGGGTAGCATTTGTGAAAATCTTCTAATTTAGAAAATAATTGAAATTTGTACCCAATGCAAAAGGATTAAAATCTCTAACGTAGAATCCAATTTTGGGCGAAGCACGTGCACGATTTTGGCTGTTCCCATCTTTATACTTTTTTTTTTCTTTTTTAATTGTTAGAATGAAACGAGAAATTAGCAGATTTAAGGTAGTGCGTGCCAAAAATATCTTACAACTTTCAAGATAATCGAAATAATTCCAGGATGGAAAAAGATTGAAATTTCAAACACAGTAAGCAATTTCCGGTAAAAATCAGAGGCAAAAATAGTTTCCGTGTGGCCCAACCGTGTGGTTCTTTTTTATTTAATTTTTAGTGGACAAGGGAATTTGGGAAAAGGTCACGTGTCAAGATAAAGGTTCAGGAAAGGGTTTTAGCATTAGCAAATGGTAGCCACATTGGCGACTGGCGATCGCGAGTTTCGAGCTCTACAAGTAGGGCGCGATTTCACTGACAAAAGGGCTAGATGGGCACGTTTCCCGAATCCAAGGGCGGGCAGGGAGGAGCACTGTTTTCACCTTAATTATTAGATATTGTTATTGCTAATATTAATCGAGTTATTACCAGAGGGAGATAAGTGATTAATACATGCAATGTATTAACAAAATTTCTAGAAAATGCATGTTTTTATACAGAAATTTATTTTAACTACTGTCCTGTGAAATCTTGTTACTGTCACCCATGACCCCAGAAAATAAATGATCAAAATTTGCTGTTTCATTTTAAAAATAACTATTTTGTCATCTTAATATAACATAATATTTTGGTTACTTTTAAATCTTTGTTATTCCATTATAGCAGATTTGTTTACGCTATTCCATTGTTTAAAGTGCACTTGCATACAGTTAATGGTAAAATACTGTTACCTGATCTAAGTGCAAACAGTAGAGAAATCAGTCGCCTTTCCCGTGCCCTCGTGCAAGGCAAAGTGAAACCTGATTTCGACATTTTCGGATAAATTTGGCGAATGAAAGTAATGTTCAAGTGGCCGGTTCTCATCAGCTGTGTTCTTATTTCAGATCGGGACATGGGGGCCAGGCATCGTGCCCGTGCAGATTCCATTCAGATAATGAAGGTGTCGAGAGTGGCAGCAGCGAAATGCAGGAGACCCCACGTCAAACAATTCCACGTAAGATATTTTGCTGTTCTATTGCGATGTTGAGAATCACTTTCACAGCCAGAACTCACATCGACGCTCTTTGTAAAATTTTAGCCGGTGTTTTAAAAATCTCATGGTTTTTGCCGTTAAAAAAAAATGATTGAACAATATTTTTGATTCAACTCAAGCTCTTTTTTAACCCATTAATGTCCCAGCCTTTTGTTCACTTTAATTTACTGTGAAAAATTGTTTGAAGTGACAAATCTTCTGTGCATGGCAGAAAAAGACGGCTCCATTTCAGTTTTAGGGAAGTTGGTTTTGTAGGTGTATTTTTAAGTATACGAATCTGAATGTTAACTTCTTGGTTTGTTCAAACTAACCAAGCTTTAAACTATCGCATACAACGTCTGTTCCGGAGAAATAAAGTATGCTAAACAAACTAAAATGAGAACAGAATGTGGCTCATTCCTTGTAACCGCAGTTCTTTCCTTGAACACAATTATATTCTTCTTGCCAGTCAGACCTTGTTTTATTTGTTTATTTTATTAAAATATTGCCAAAAGATCTCAAACACAAAGGAAAAATGACACAAATGTTTCTTTTCCTTAATTATGTTATGCGTAAGCAAGGTTGGTATTTTATTAAAAAATATATAAAAAAACAGGGCGTATAGAGTGAGATCCTATGATTTAATAAAAACCTGAATATTTAAAATATCCTTTGGAGTACTATTGAATACCTTTATTTTTTAACTATAATTTAATTTTAATTATTAATTTTTTTAATTAATAATTAAAAAATTATTATTTTTTTTAATAATTAAAATATTTTTCAATCATATTCTATAATTGAAAAATATTTAATGGATGTCTAAGTTAGAAACTCAGAAACTAGTTAAAATTAACTGCAAATCATAAGATAAAAACACTTCTGCTATATCTTTATCTCTTATCAGATAACTGGATTTATTTTCTTCCTTTTGGGAACAGGGTATTTGTTTTTGGGGTGGGGTCAATCCGGGTTTTATTTTTCGGGTCCTATTCTTGTGAAAGAAATAAGTTTTGTGATTTCTCTCCAAAGAAGTTTTCAAAAAGGCATCTTTTTGTATGGTATGCAATAAAATTTTTATAAAAGGATTTTTTTTTATTATTATTGTTTGAATTTTGTGAGGACCTTTTTATTTTTGTTTGTGAGTTTAAATTTTGTGAAGGGGCAGCAAAACTGCCCAAATTTTAGTCTGGATCGACCCCCTGGCTTCTATAAATAATCTTCATAAATATTCTTTCATAAATTTACAATTTTTTTCTTGTGAGATGTTTACAGTTCACTACTTAAGAACAGTGTGTGCAATTTACTTTTAAATGTGAATGGCTTGTCATTCTGTTGTGTATTTAAAATTTTATTTTTTCTTTTCAGGATAGCAAAATCAAGTTCCCCCTGCCATCCAGGATCAACCGAAAATTCCACAAGCCTCGCTTCACAACAATTAGACCCAATGCTAAATTTTAAGATTTAAAATCTTGTGTGAAAAAATAAAATTCTTTAAAGAACTGGTGTGGTTGTTTCTTAGCTGCTTAGGTTTCCAACACTTTGTAAATTATTAAACGTTGTGAACTTAAATGTTTTAATGTAGATAATTTAATGGAATCTTGGTTTTTTTTTTTTTTTTTCAAATGGGGCGATATGAGTGTGGTACGATTGCCGCAACTTTTTTGACGCTTAGTTTCCCCCGGGTGGGGCCACCTGAGTTCTCGTTGATGCAGTCTGCACTAGGAATTTAATTTAGCCGAGAGTATCCATGCCAAACGGATAATTGAATCTTCATAATGATTATTGAGTTATATTCATTGAGCATTTTTAAAAATTTAACTTTTGCTGTGGTTAGAGCATATCTAGCGCCCTAAAATATGGCTTAGCAGGTTGGAGTTCTCTAAAAATACCCAATGAAGAAAACCTTAATTTTTGTTTTAATCAAAATTAAAGTGGGGGAGAGGTGTCTATCCATTAGGGATGTACCGAGTAGTTGTGAATAAAAAAAAAGAGTATTGATGTGCACATGAATAATTTTGTATATGTTGAAATGAAAACATACATTTTAACTACATAATATATATAATCTAATGAAAGAAATTGAATGTTAGAATTCCAAAATAGAATTATTTAAACCTCTTTTATAAGAATCAGTTTATCAAAACTGATTATTGGTTGCGGTAAAAATTCATTCAATAATGTAAAATGCATCATAATCTTCTCCTCCCCGCACCCAAGGAAAAAAGTCTATATTGACACTGTATCTTTTTATTTACTTTCTTTTCATTTTTTAATTTTTTCTGGTTGATAAAGTGATTTTTCTTATATGTAATTCTATTTTTTTAACCTAAGAAACAAAAATTATTTTTAACCACAATTTACGACATACTGAACTTGATATTATTAAAATATTTGTATTTGATAGAATTTTTTGTATTTGCTTTTTCTTGCTGATAATTTCTTTACTTTAAAGTCTTTTTTTTTTTTTTTCCACTTTTACAATTGGAGCTTTTATGTAGCTAGATTTTGATTTTCATTTAGAATTGTATATATATATGTAATATATTCAGTTACCCATAGAGAAATGATATTTAATGCAAATAAGTTGCCACAAATTAATCCATTTAAAAGGTTTAGATGAAAAGACAATCTTTTCTTCAGCAGGCATCCAAAAAGATTGCCAGGGCATAACACACGTGTTTCTTGTTGAATTTATTTTAGCCACAGAGTTGTGCTCCGTGATTTGAACTGTTCGTTCATAAACTGCATCGTTTTCATTTTATATGTTTTGGCAACATCATTGTTGTTCCTTTTTTTTTTTTTTTTTAATTCGTGTTTCCGTATATGTGGTCTTTTGCTTATCTCTCTTGTAATATGTTATTAGTATATATAAAATTAATTCCTTCATTATATTGTAATGTTATGTTCGAGCTTCTAGCATTGGTCCGACAGGTTATGGGCCCAGGATACGCATTATATTTAAAACATAATCTTTAAGTAGTTTTGTTTTCCGGTTGTATTAGCGTTAAATAAAGCGGAATTAACGATATGGTGGAATTCGGAAGTGATATCGTCAAATTGAATAACCAAAATTATTCAAACTGGAAATATAAAGTTCAGCTACTTTTAATGAAGGAAAACATATTCAAGAGTTATTGAAGATGAAAGACCAATTTCAAGTGGTGAATCGAGCACAAAATTAATGAATGATTGGGAAGCTGCTGATAATAAAGCACAAGCTTATATTGATCTTACAGTCGAGGATGATCAACTTATTCATATCCGGGGTAAGACGACAGCCAAGGACATGTGGAACACTCTTAAGGAATATCATGAGAGAAATACATTAACAAATAAAGTTCACCTCATGAGAGTGATTTGTTCGTTGAAACTTGAAGAAGGCGGTAATATTCCCCAACATGTTAATCACATGCAAGAATTGTTTTTAAAGCTTAGAGACATTGGCGAGGAGTCTTTATCTGACAATTGGAGTGTGGCGATGCTTTTAAGTAGTTTGCCTAGAAGTTATGATCCTTTAATTACTGCATTAGAAACACGTTCTGAAAGTGAACTGAGTTTTGCCATTGTTCAGCAGAAGGTTATTGCGGAATATGAACGTAGGCAACATGCAGTAGAAACTCCTAGTTCCTCTGAAAGAATGTTGAAGGTAAACCTAAGCAAAGATGCTCGGAAAACTTCCATGAAATGTTATTTTTGCAAAAAGTATGGGCATGGGAAAAGTGAATGCAAAAAGTATTTAAAGTGGAAAGAAAGTCATCCAAATAAGGTTAATACAGTTGAACATAAAGATAGTTTGTTTACTGTTGGAATTCGATCTGAAAGTTGGATTTTGGACTCTGGGGCTACTCGGCATGTAACTAATAATAAAAAGTTTTTCACATCTTTAGATAGTTCATATGTTGATAAAATTGAAGTTGCAAATGGGGAATTAGTTGAAGTTGTTGGCATTGGTAGTGGAAAATTGCTATTTAAGGATCGAGAAGGTTCAATTACAGAAGTTGTTGTTTCTGATGTGCTTTATGCTCCAAAGGTTATTTGGAAATTTAGTTTCTGTTCGACAGCTAACTTCCCAGACAGCCATGAATCTCCAAATTACATCCATAGGATATCTCTTGGATAAGATGAGTAGATATAACCACATCCATGAGATATCCCTGAGACATCCACATATCTGCTGAATATCCACAAAACGTCAAAAAGGTTGCAGCTATTGGACCTCCCTGAGACGTCGCGATATCGCGACGTGTATTAGATATCCAGGATATCCCATAGATATCCTGAAAACATCCAACAGATATCCCATAGACATCTTAACGTCCTAAGGTTATCTCTAGGATATCCAAGAGACATCCATCTCTTGGATATTGGGATATAGCTTGGATATCCATAGGAGGTCTCAAATGAATGGTTTATAGGTATTTATAAAACATCAGAATATGCTACAGATTTATTACATATGCAAAAAGAGTACAAAGCCTATAGCATAACATATATTTGAGCAATGTAAATTACTCCATTACAAATTATAATTACATAGCCATTATTTTCCTATAACTACTTTTGAAAATATTTATAATTTCTTTTCAAATCTTCATTTTAGGAAAATATGACTAAGCAATTAAAATTTTTAATGAATATTCAATACTAGAGATATATATTAGGCTACAGGTCAATACACTTCATGCATATGCAATAAATCTTTAGCACATTTTGATATTTTACATATATAAGCAAGAAATGTAACAAAAATTATATAGTATTGACAAAACATTTTTATCTTTTTCTGTGAACCCGTATTAAATAGCTCATAAAAAAAAAACAGAGTACTTATAAAAAATATTCCTTCTTAAAACTACTTCTGAAAGATGAGACAAGTTTTTAAAATTTTACATCCATTTAGAGCATTAATTTCGAGTACTTAAAATTACTCGCAATTTTCATACATTCACGATTTTCATACTAATTTAAACTTTACTCCTTTTTAATTGTGTACAGTATAATTCAGATATAATTATGATTGAATTTACTGATGTAACTCTGGTTCTCGTTTTTTTTGTTTTATTTTAAAAAGGCACAAAAATGATATACAGAAGACATTACAAAATAGATTATTTTATACAAAATAGATTTATTTACACAATAGTATTGCCCAAAAGGGATGGGGAGTTGGCAGAATTTTCTGCAGCCACTCTCATATGGCGTGCTTTCGCATGGCGAAGCCAATTTTTTATTGCAGTTTCCACTGCTGCATCCATTGCAGCATTTCTTACTGTTTCATTCCGTCTAGTTGCATCTAAAAAATTAATTTTCAAGAATGAATTTTTATACATAGAACAAATTTCTCTTCATAACAATGTAAAAGGAATTTTCTCATTTGTCCAATTTACGCACAAAATATACACCTGTACATGGATAAAGAAAAAAAAACTTATTTAAATACAAAATGTTGATTGTTACCCAGAAGAAAAAAAAAAACACCTGTAGCAAGGCAGAATTTAAATAAATAAGAAAAATAAAATAGTAAACTACATTTCAATAGCAATTTAATTAACAAGTGAAAAATTACTGTGAATTTACTCAACAAGAAATTTGGTAAACAAAATCAAAAACTTTGTTTGATAATCAAAAAAGCCAAACAATGAACATGTATTTTCACACCCCTCTCCTTCCAGAACATGTGTAGCTGTTACAAGGTTTTCACAATAAAATCATGACTTCATTAGTTCATACTTCAAGGAAAATTCTTCAAACAATCCTTGACGGCTACATTCACAAAAACTTGAAAACCAATCAGAGCACTACAGATAAAGCTCAAAATACTTTAATGATAATTGTATATCCAACAGTTATGTATTCATTTTTAATGTATATAAATTATTTATATTATTTTATACATATAACTTAGTACCAAATATCACTCTTGTCAGCTGCAGCTTATAAAATACACCCTTTCCTTTCGCTCCCATCCAGCTGAACTCCTGTGCCACTACATCTGTCAGGAGCTTTCTCATGATCCGCTTTACAGTGGAGTCTACAGTTACGCCCCCACAGTTTGACGTAAAGTTAATCTATAAAAATTCATAGAAAAATTAATTCAAGATACACTGAAAGCCTTGGTTTAAAAGAAACTAATGCATACCAAATAATTGAAAATCTCTGGCTTCAAAAGCACACCTTCTAAGCATTGCAGTTCTTCTATATTTTTTACTGGTAACTTAACCGGTAAAACATCCCCATCACCAGTGGTGTAGTCGAGGGGGGGCGGCGTCCCCCTACCTTTTTTTTTAATACAAGCGTCCCCCCAAACATTTTACATTTTAACATAAGCGTCTCCCACTTTTTTATTTCAATTGCTTATCTTCGTATGTATGAGCGTCCCCCCAACATTTTTTGTTCAGGACTACACCGCTGCCCATCACCAAATGTTTCGGCGATAGGGGCAAAGTTGTTTGTTGCTAAAAGAATAAACTCGAGAGTTCAAGTCATATGAACTCTTTCATAAAATTTTCAAGCTGAAACGCACTAAAATTGTCTAGAGCGCCAAAATGTTCCACATCTTTACAAAGATGCAATAACCCATGAACATTGCGAGATACATGTTGTTTACCATATAGGAGTATAAAACTTTGGACAAAACACTTTAACCAAGCCTGAGCATATGATACCATCTCTCTGTTAGGCTCAGTAACTAATACTTTAACTGCACAATGCATAAGCAGAAAATGCTCATACAGATCTTTACGTAAAACATTTAACAAAACTACTGGCCCAGTGTATAACAAAAACAGACGAAACTCTGTTCCTTTCCAACGTTCAAATTCTTTTAAAGAACGAGGTTTTCGGGCGAAATCATTAGGGAAATAAGTTTTTAAGTTCTACTAGTTGTTTTGACACACTTTCTACCTGATTATTAGCAAGTCTAAATTTTAAATCATCTTTCAACCACAGCTTAATTAACTTTTTCATGACCCCTAAACATATCAAATGCATATACTCATATGGAACATGTGAAACAAGGCAAAAAGTATCTATCTCCAACAGTATAGAATCATATTTATGATGTTCATCATCAGGATCCCTATTTCTAAAATCAACATCAGTTCTTTCAGTGAAATAAACATTAGGAAAGCAAATTCTATTTTTATAAAATATACCAGTTTCAAAACATTTGTTACAACTCGAATACCCAGAATGGCTTTTAATGCATAATACAAAAGCTCGAGCAGGTGCATCACAAATTATTCCTTTAAGATGTATGTTACACATTTTACCATCAATAGATATACCATTTTCGATTAGATGTTTCATTTCACACACAAAATCACTTAAAAACTCATTACGATTTTCGAGTTTTTCATAGGAATGGAATACACCAATGGAGAACACACAAGGAAAATTCACAGTATAGCTTAACGGACCTAAAATTGGCCATAACCGACTGTTGGAACTTTTAACTATAGGAAATACATCAACATTTACCAGTAATTCAATTGTTGATTGTGTTACAACTGTACCTTTAATATTTTGAATGATATTTTTTATTCCGTTTTCAATACCAAAGTGGCGATAAATACCAGACGAGACACTTTTAATTGCTACAGACCTAGCGGTTTGCAATAGTCCCCGTGCATCGCTTGGTAGATCAGACCCAAATAGATATTTCTTAAGAGTTTTTAATAAACCATTAATTGCAGTATGAGATATGTTATTCTCAACTGACCAGTTAGACGAGTCTTTCAGCAAATTTAGATTTTGTTCACACACACGGTTTCGAGAACTTTCCTCACACAAAGTCGGACACTAAGCAAAGTTCCCTATCAGAACTTTCATACGAGCTATCAGAAGGAAAACCTGACGCTTCATTAGAACTACAATCATGATATTGCTCAGTCAAATTACTAGATGTTGATTGCTAATCAATAATAGACACATCATTTACAGATTCATTAACTTTCTTATAAGTTATCCAATGCAATCACTTGTTTACTTTAGTTTTAGGCATGATTTTCCCACAAACTAATGACAAATAGCAATAATCACACAATAGACCCAATAAGAATGAACTTCTAAATTGTATCCCAATTGTAAAGAATAAAATTGCTTGCCTCACCCAAACGACAAGTTTAAGACATGAAAATTGCTTTATCCAGCAAATCTTACTGAATTCAGTAGAAATAATTTACATGAAATGAAAAACACTGTTAAAAACTACATATGCCTGAAATTAAAAAAACAGAGCAATTATATACCAGAAGTTAAAAATACAGATAAATTATACACCTGAAATTTAAAATACAGATAAATTATATACCAGAAATTAAAAATACAAACAAATTATATCCCTGAAATTAAAATGATAAAAGCTACATGGGTGAAATTAAAAATACTGATGAATTATATATCCCTGCAAGTAAAAATAGGGAAATATTATGTCCCTGGAATTACGACAAAGCAATTAAATCAAGTAATTAAATAATAATCATTAAAAAACTGAACTACTTTCAATAATCATAAGCATAATATAACACAAAAATATATAAAATATATTAATACAAACAACAAAATCTGATCCGACTACACCGCTCACCAGCGATGCGATTGCATTGCAGCAGCAGCAGCAGCAGCACAGCATTTTCGATGGGCGTACAGAGAGTCTATTCCCTTTTACCCGATAATCATGGCATTTGTACATAGAACTTAAATTATTCCTAAGTTTAAAAATACTTCTAGTCTCCGCCGTAGGCGGAGCACAAGGGGTGAGCCATACTTACGGCTCACTGATGTTGCTCATCGTACGCCCGAAGGGCTTTACGAAGGATCTGCAAAATGTCGTCGTACCTATTGGACGGCGTTTTCTTCCATTTGAGCGGAGCGGTGGGGCCGTGTCTCTTGCTTTTGGGCCTTTCGGGGCAATCTTTGTAGCTTGCGGGGTGGTTAGAACTGCAGTTTGCGCAGACAGGGGTTTTACCTCTGTTCGGGCAGTCTCTAAGTCTGTGAGCGCCGGAGCAGACCACACACCTCTCCTGCACGTGGCAGGAGTAGGATGTATGGTTCCACTTTTGGCACCTGAAACATTGTAGAGGGCTTCTTCTAGGTCTAAGGCTTTCAAATTTTATCGAGAAGTCGCCGATTTTGAGTCTTTGACCTCTAAGCTTCTTGTTTTCTGTGCTATTAAGTAACTGAATGCAGAAAATCGGTAGGAGTCCGTCTCTTCCCTTGAACTGTCTGACAGAGTGAATCTCTATGTTGTGGGACAACAGGCCACTCTTAACCTCTTCTTCTTTGTACGTTGCGGGTAGTCCCTTAAGAACTAGCCGCAGGGGCGAGACGTGACCAATTGTTGGGGCGTGATAATCGAGTTTACATTCTTGTGCGTAACTTTCAATATCCTTTTGGCCGTCGTCGGTCTCCGGAGTGATTCTAACTTGGTCGTTGACGAGAAGGCAGTCGAAGTTTTCTTTGCTTCTCACCTTGATTTCTTCGACTGTCCTCTTGGGATCCGGAATGTTCAGTAGAACAACAGGTTTCCTTTTTCTTTTGCTGGGCCGGGAGGACGGCTTATCCTTTTCCGAGTGATCACGGAGGGCCGTGATTTCCTTTAGTAGTTCCTCTTCTTTGGCCTTGTAAGCTTGAAGGACCACATTATGATCATGCTCTAAGATGCGCTTCTGAATGGTGGCGTAGGCTTTCGAGAGCTTATCGAAGGCAATGAGGTCCCTTCTGTGGATCCAGGGTAAATCCGCCATTAAGAAGCGGACGCGACCGAGAACGTAGTCGATCTTGCAGTAGTATTTGGTTCTTACGGTAGTAAGATCCTCTTTTTCAGCGATGCTTTGTATCGTCTGGAGAGGGATGCCTTCGTCTGCAATTAAGCGTTCGTACTCTTTTGGTCCGTCATCATCGGATTCAAACTCCGAGTCCGGATCATGGTCGGAAAAAGACGCGAGTGTTGGAAGCTCTCCCAATGCGAGATCCGCGTTGACAGGGTTTCCCCCGCCGGCCCTGAGAAATGCCTCGGTGTCTCGGTCCATCAGGATCGGCGACCTATCCTTCACGTCGTCGCTCCTTGCAGCGGACTCCTTCGTCGTCTTCCTTCCACGCTTTCCCATGGCTGTCGAGCGAAGAAGCCTTGCATTGCAGCAATATTATTTGATCTTTTGAGCTATGCACCAAAAACCACGGAAAGTGAGTTGATCAAAATTACAGTTAATTTTTTCAGTTCAGCACACAGTTTTAATAGAAAAAATTAAGAAAAACTATTTACCTTAATTAACCACGAAATCTCTAAATATAACAATTTTGAGCAGCAGAGTGAATATAAATAAGCCTAACAGTATCCAAAAGTCAAATAACATCTCAGGGATATGAATTGGATATACCTGAGATATCCATGGAGGATATCTCACAGTCATCCACAGGATATCCAAATATCTATATCTTATACATGTAACAGTCTGGATATCCATAGGATGTCCAAATGTCTATATCCCAAACATGTCACATTCTGGATATCTCAGGGATATCCAGAAATCCAAATCCATGACTTGGATGTTTTTGGATATCCACAGGATGTCCCAATATCTATATCCAAAACACGTTACTATCTGGATATCTCAGGGATATCAGGAGATCCATATCCAGGATTTTGAGATATGTGGATGTCTGTGAGATATCCAACATATCCAGCAGATATCCAGGATGTTTTTTGGATCTTTTTGGATGTCTCAGAGATATCAGTGGTTGTCTGGGTTTGAGCAATATTTCAGTGACTTTTAATAAAGATTGTTGTGAAATTCTCAAGAACGGAAAACAAATAGGATTTATTAGCACTGTTGGGAACTTATTCAAATTATGTCAACCACATAAAGTTAACACAGTGATTGAACATAAGGAGGATTGCATACATGCGTGGCACCGAAAAATGGGACATCGCGATCCAGAAGCAATAAAGAAAATGCATACTGAAGGACTTTTATCTGACTTGAATATAGTTGACTGTGGTATCAGAATGTCCTGTGATACATGCATGAAAGGAAAACTCACACGCTTACCATTTCCTAAAGAATCCACTAGCAAGTCAGCTGGTCCTTTGGACTTGATTCATACAGATGTTTGCGGACCAATGCAAACAATGACACCAAGTGGTAACCGGTATGTAGTGACTTTTATTGACGATTTCTCTAGGTATACTCACGTATATTTATTGGCAAATAAATCTGAAGTTCCTGATACTTTAAAACGTTATATAGCACTTGTGAGAAACAAATTTGGAAGAAAGATTAAAATTATTCGATCTGATCGTGGAGGTGAGTATCTAAATACACACTTAAGAAAGTATTTAGCTGATAAAGGAATTCAAACTCAGTTAACCGCTGCTTTTTCTCCTCAACAAAATGGTGTAGCAGAAAGGAAGAACAGAACATTGGTGGAAATAGCCCGTTGCATGCTTATTGATGCAGGCTTACCAAATCAATTTTGGGGTGAAGCTGTGTGACTGCTAATTTCATTCAAAATAGAGTTCTTACTCGAGCAAAGAAGTTAACTCCATATGAATTGTGGAATAAGGAAAAACCTAAAGTGAAGAACTTTCAAATTTTTGGCTCCAAATGTTTTGTTCATGTACCAGCCCAAAATCGTCGAAAGCTAGATAATACAGGAATAGAAATGATATTTCTTGGGTATGATGAAGAATCAAAAGCTTATCGTTGCTACAATTCATTTTCAAAGAAAGTGGTTATCAGTCGAGATGTCAGATTCAGTGTAGATGCATGTGAAAGGTATGAAAATTTCAAAAATGATGAAGATGTGGATTCAAGTGTCATAATTTCAACTCCAGGAATCGAGGTTCAGGAGGAGATAAGTGAATCAGTTGATGAACCTCAGATTCGTGTTTCTCATAGATCAACTAAAGGCATTGCTCCGAAAAGATTAATAGAGGAAATGCATACTGCAAAAGACGTCAATGAGCCCAAAACCTATAATGAAGCAATTTCTAGTGAATTCAAAGAAAACTGGCTTCAAGCAATGCAGGAGGAGCTAACATCATTAGAGAAAAACGAAACCTGGGAACTGTGTAAACTTCCGTAAGATCGAAAGGCAGTTGGGAGTAAGTGGGTGTTTAAAGTTAAACGGAACACAAGCGGAGGCATCCAGCAGTTCAAAGCACGGCTTGTTGCCCAGGGATTTTCCCAGCGGTACGGGGAAGACTATGATGAGATCTTTGCTCCAGTTGTGCGTCAAACAACTCTACGCACCTTATTATCAGTTGCAGCCAAAGAAAAACTAGTAGTTCATCACCTAGATGTAAAAACAGCATTTTTGAATGGTAAACTAACTGAAACAATTTACATGAAACAACCTCCGGGTTTTATTAAAGGTGATACATCACAGGTGTGCTTATTAAAGAAGAGTATCTATGGCCTAAAACAAGCAGCTAGAGTCTGGAATGATGCAGTGCATAATGTTATTGTCAGTGCAAATTTCAAACAAAGTGAAACAGATCCTTGTCTTTATTCCCGAAGATCAAGTGACAGTTGGTGTTATATTTTGATATATGTAGACGATATCTTAGTTGCTGGAAAATCAGAAGATGAAATATATACAGTTGAAAATATTTTATCTAAGACATTTGAAATCAAAAATCTTGGTCCTATTCAACAGTATCTTGGAATTGAAGTTAAAAAGGATCCAGATGGGAACTTTGAGCTATGTCAATCAAATTATATCAAGAAAATTGCGCTTGATGTAGGACTCTAAGATGCCAAACCAGTGACAACACCAATGGATCAAAATTATGGGAAGTCAGAATATACAGACCTGTTGAAAGACAACACTAAATACTGAAAACTGGTTGGATCCTTATTATATGTATCAGTTAATACCAGGCCTGATATTTCAGCAAGTGTGAGTATTCTTGCACAAAAGGTTTCTTCTCCAAACCAAAAAGACTGGACACAATTAAAACGAATTGTGAAATATTTGAGATCTACTGCCAATATGAAACTTAAGCTTAGTAATGTAAGGATTCAGAAAAATTCTGCACTATATGGGTACGCTGATGCAAATTGGGCTAAAAGATCGTAAAACGAGGAAGTCCAATATTGGATATGTATTCTTCTTAAATGGGGGTGTCATCAGCTGGTGTTGTAGGAAGCAAACCTGTGTTTCATTGTCTTCTACAGAAGCTGAGTATGTAGCCTTGTCTGAAGCATGTCAAGAAGCTCTGTGGTTGCGACGTTTATTGAAAGACATGTATCAAGATGTTAACAGTGCGACAACAATCTACGAGGACAATCAGAGTTGCTTATGTTTGATTAAGAGTGGGAAGTACTCTAATCGTACCAAACACATAGACACAAAATACCATTTTGTTAAGGACTGTGGATAAACATCTCATTGAATGGGAATACTGTCCTACTGATCTGATGATTGCTGATTTGCTAACTAAACCTTTGTCACCTAACAGGCATGCAGTACTGGGAAAGAATTGCAAAGTTTATGAAAACGAGGAGGAGTGTTGAATTTATTTTAGCCACAGAGTTGTGCTCCGTGATTTGAACTGTTCGTTCATAAACTGCATCGTTTTCATTTTATATGTTTTGGCAACATCATTGTTGTTCCATTTTTTTTTTTTTTAAATTCGTGTTTCCGTATATGTGATCTTTTGCTTATCTCTCTTGTAATATGTTATTAGTATCTATAAAATTAATTCCTTCATTATATTGTAATGTTATGTTCGAGCTTCTAGCATTGGTCCAACATTTCTGAAATGTTTCACCGATTTGTTAAATCAAACATGTTGGACGTTATTGGTGCAGCTTAAAAAGTGGCAAACAAAGTATAGAAAGTGGAAAAAATAGTCAATTAGCATATGAACTTTACCAATATATAAGCTGTGTAAAAATATTTTATATGTACTTCATATTTTTTTTTAATTATTTCATATTACATATTTATAGTTGCATATTATTGTACTAATCAGTTACAAATTTATCTACTATTAGTAACCTTTTAAAAAATGACGAAATTTTTACAACTACTCGGTAAATCTCTACTATCCATATATATATTTCACCTAACTGGGACCATATACGATTAAATTTTGTGATACAAAAAGATTTTGACACCAAAACAAACTATGGCAAAACGATATTTAAAGATTTGTTTAGTGATTAGCATAGAAAAATAACACAATATTTGTATTTACTATTTCCATTCGTAACTATTTTTAATCTCCGGTTTTTTGGAGTGCCTTAGTTTATATCAAGCGACCACTGTCAAGTTTGAACTTGTAGCCCGCAGATGTTCAGCGGTTAGTTGATTAGAATTTTTCTACTTTTTTTAATTGATTGTTAAACTTACGGCCTGCAGATGTTCAGCGAGTAGATTAATATTTTATCTTTTTTTAGTCCTTTTCATTTACAGGAGGGAAATTACTTTTTAAAATTTCAAGTATTAGCTTTTGTAGGAAATTGCACAATATGATCGAGAGATGAGCACTCGAAAATAGGTATCACTGAAATCTTGAAGTTTTTATTTCTGCATTTAACAATTTCTTCCTTGAGTTTAAAAAAAACCAATGTGGAATATTTATTAACACATTTAAAAATTTAATCACTTAGTGGCAAATACACATCCTGGATTTTTCATGTTTCAATAAATCCAGGGGTTCAAAATACTTTTTAGGAAACTTATATAATTTGAAAAAATTGCAAAAGGAAGTGATAATATTTCAAAAAATAAACTCACAACAAGAAAATGACAACAAAATGCTTTGATATTTGAATGGCTGTCGATTTATTCAAGGCTAAAATGAGTTTACTGTACAAAATTTACAATATAGAAGATGTAGTACTCTGCTAAAAGTTGTGTCTGAGTGGGTGTGCGGGGAAGTAGCCCTTGTTGTCTACCACCTGTTCCCCTACGAGGAGACCCGGGCCTTCCATATTCCTCCCCATGCCTGGAATGGAGAAAGTGAACAATTTCAGGATTAAGTTGCAATGCAAAAATTCAAGAACTGCCATTTTTTAAGATATTCGTAATACCGGTTTTGAGTGGGGTTGAAAATTTAGAGATAGTAATAGGAGAAACACACATCTGTTATGTGGCAACAGTTGTTGTCTGCTGACTTTTAAAGTTTTTAGACATCGGCACAATGCTATGTTCGAATTCTGTTTCTTGCGTGTCTTTAAAATCAATTTTTGATTCTTAGTGGAATTCCAGCATCACTACATTTTAGGAATCTTTTGCTGTTTTTTAATGATGATGATTGGCTAATATTGCCAGGCTATTTAAGTTTTAATACTGGCATTATTTTATCCATATGCATTTAATAAAGGGCAATTTTTTTCTTCTAGTCATGAAATAACATTTACCATTGTTTTGAATGTTTACCTCTAAGTTGGCAGCTATCTGGCATGATTTAGAAAGAAAATATACATATTAGGGCTACTGTGAGATTTGAGCTTATTGTATTTTACCTCCATTTGCATCATAACTTCTCAAAAATTCCTATAGGAGCAATTTTAAATTAACTTTCGACACAAACAATACTTTCTTTGATCTTTAACCACATTATTAGCAAGACCAAATTCATTCCACTGATAATTTTCAGGGTTCGCGCGATTCCCGCAGTATTTTTTGAAATCTCACTCAAAAAAAGTTCGCTTGCGCGCTTTCCCGCAACTAGCGGACACGCGTTCAAAACATCGCAAAACGAAACTACTATTCTTAACTGATAATTCAATACAAACTAAATGGAGTAAGTTAATTTTCAACTGCCATCCTATCCTCATTAATGAAAAGAAGAATCTAGGAACCTTATTTATCATATATAATAACATGAGGGAAAGACTGACAACTTCTTCATTCCTTGGGATTATTGTACAATTTAAGCCCTCTGTGAATGCGGACTTATCTTCATTCATTCTAGTCACAGAGGACAGAATCAAAAAAAGGAGAGGTAAAAGGGAATGTTCCTTGGTCACAAGGTTACAAAAGAATGCTGGTTTCTAAAATATACTGTTTTCATCGAAAAACATCAATGAATCAGAAAAAATAGAGGAAATATTAAACTAATTTTTAGGATTTTTTTGTAAAAATCACACATCAAAGAATTTTGGTTAAATAACCAAAATATTAGAGGATCTTTTTCATGCTTAACATTTTATAAAGCACCCATTTTTGCGATAGCGAATTTTGTGAAGGATCCGCTTTGTGTGAACCTTGTTGACGTTTATTCTTTCTCGCTGAGCATAGCTTAGATAATCATCTTTTAGTACATAGTTGGTATTGTATCATGATCGGACAATTTAGTAATATTTTTAAAGATGAAAAGAAAAGTTCCCACTTAAATTTTTAAAATCCCACTTAAAATTTTGGTCAAGGTGGGAAATCTCACCTTGTAGTTTTCCCCAGTGTGAACCCTGATTTTAGACTGGTTGAATGTACTGTTTTGAAACTTCGAGTACACTAGTTGACTGCTTCGAGTACACCAGTTTCGGAATGATCTCCTAAGAAGGGGGTTACGTGAAAAACACAAAGGGTTCACAAGATAAAGATGAAGAACCTATGATCTAGAGGTGGTTGCCAACCTTTTTTCCTTGTGAACCTCCTTCTGTTGGCATTAGTAATGTATAACAAAAATATAATATTTGCTAGCACTTTTTTTTTTTCATACTGCACGATATTCGCAAAAAAATAGAAAGATATTAAACATTTGCCATGAGTGCGAAGAAGTTATGGAATGCTATGAGAAATACACTCACAAATTCTTGAATCTATCACTGAATATTGCTTAATTTCACTTTCTGGTTGAAATATGCAAGATTCTCAAAAGTTAGAAATGTGAGTACAAAATTAAAATTAATGAATAATATCTTCCGGCTCCACTTTGAGCTCAGTATAGGAAAATTAAGCCGAAATAATGCAGAATGTTTCATTTTTCCGACTTTCTTCGAACTTGCAAGGAAAAAGAAAAAAAGAACATATGTTCAAAATTTAAATTAAATTACAACTTGGAGATAGTAATTTTTGATATTATGTAGCAGTGGAAATAAGTTGCCATTTTAAATTTTGTACGTATGTTTTCTGTGTCGGTCCACAACTTTTACGCATTACCGTAAAAACAATTCATTTAAAAAGATCATTTTTACACTCCATCCTAATACGTGTGTAAACTTATTATTTCATTTCGTTTTTCTTTCATTTTTACAGCAAGTAAAATTTGCAATATTTTCATGAACTACCGGTCGGGAAACTCCGATTTAGAGCCCAAACAGAGTTGGTTTCAATGCGGATATAATTTTGCTCTACACATTAGAGATAGACACATTATCTCTTTAATATGTATAGACTACACATTAAATTCCAAAAAAAATTCTAGTGGCTTTTTAAACTATACCTATACAGAGCAAAAGCTGCATGCAAAAATAAATGATACATGCCAGGTTTTCTGACATTAAAATAGGTGAAAGCAATAATGAAAAAAATAGGGGTTAAAAGTTTTAATTTGTCTCGTTAACTAAATGAGAACACATAATTTATTCATTAAAATTCACATATTAGTTTCAAAGACATCTAACAATCACACATGTTATCTCTGACAGTAAAAATATGGCAGAAACATTTTCATATGAGTCGTTCAAAAGCCAGAGCAGTTACATCAACTTTTGAAACCTAGATTTTTGTAAATTTTGATGAAAAAAAATCATGAGAAGATTTACTTCATGTAAGCCAGACAACATTTAAAATGTCTACTTTTAAAAACTTTCAATTATGTTGTATGTTTGCGCACAGAGCGTTTTGCATCCGTCTCCTTAACTAAGTGAAACACACACAAAATTCATTAATTAATTTACATGATAGTTTCAAAGTCATCCAACATTTACATGTTTTTTAAAGAACAAAAATATAGAATTTCCAAGCAAGGACTAGTGACTAGTAAAAGATTGTCACCCTGGATTTATTATTATTAATTTTACTTCAGTAACTTTATGAAATGCTGTTTTTTTTTTTTTAAAAGCTGTTTCAAACACTTGCATTTACTGCTTTTTATTTTTCAGTTGTTTTTTTTTTTCTTGTTCAAATGTAGCTGAGGAACACATAAAATGCTGGTATTAGTTGGGATTTTACGATGCATCAGTTTTTTGCACTAAATTTTAACTAGCGCAGAACTGCTCTTTAACAAAAAAAACTGAAAGCATCCCATGACTCTATTACGAAGAAGATCGATCTAATAATTTGCTTGAAGAGAATTTCTAAGCCATCATGAACAAAATTTTCTATTACATTCATTGATTCTATATTTAAAAGCCAAAAGTGTGGTGATTTAAAGATTTGACTACTTAATAAAATCGTGCCTACTAAATACTCTGATGTAAAATACGTAAGAGCAAAGAAACGTTTTAAAATGATTAATGTGGAATTAAATAACAAGCAACTAACTTAAGTTGATGATTTGTAAAAGTAAAAAATATATGCAATCAGGCCTCGACATAAGGTCACCCCTCTGGACTTCACGAAAACAACCTTTTAAGCCTATATTCAATGAGCTGGGACTTTAGAAAAGCGACCTTCTGTCGATATCTAACTATGTTGCAAAATAATTTTAGTTGAATAATATTGTTCTAAATGAGTCATAAAAACTTCACTCACCAAGAAGTACTTCATTCAATTCCAAAACGATCCGCAAGTCGGCTTCGTGACAGAATAAGCTAGCTAACATCATCTAAACATACAAGAGATAAGAATTAATATTTGAGTGGCAACTGCAAAATAGGTAGCTCACTTTTTTTCCCCTGGAAAATGTAAAATTACAGGGTTTCAGAAATTCCTAACAGTATATTTAAAATGACACTTAGAATATTAAGTCGGTAGTGTCACTATGGGGGAAGGGAGTGTCTTCAAAAAAATACATATACTTAAATTACACAATTTTAATGGCGCCATTTCAACGTATCATAACTGAATATAAATGTAATTTAATGAAACTTAGAATAAATATAATAGAAAATTTAAGATTTTTTAAAAATATAATTTTTATTTATTATTTTTTTTTTTGCACCACTGAAAACGATTCAGAAATTTCTAAGCCCTTTATACTTTTATCAATGAAAAGCATATTCTAGAATAACTAATAGTTATGTATAAGCTGTAATAGTCATTAAAAGGTCAAAATATTTTTTTATAAATGCCCAGATTTTGGGGCTTTAAAAATGCTTTGGGCAAATGCCCATTTATAAATGTCATGCCTGGTGGGCACTGCCCCAACCCATACCACGTCCCCTACAGTATTAGCTGACATGAAAAGAATATACCCAAAATCAGTTTTCCGGTAAGGTTTTGGAAAAAAAACAGCTTTATTTTGCTAAGCTTTACAAAAAGTGTGTAATGGAAAAAGTATTTTAAAAATAGGGAGGACAATTTTTTTTCAGATGACTTTAAAAAAATTTCTTTAGAAAGAGAACGCACTTTGCCGTTCATAAATGATGTCAAACTTTGCTCAATATATTTGACTCCCCTTTGTCACAAAATGTCACACTTTATCACACCCCCTACCCCCTTTGTCACATGTCACGCTATATTACGTAAGCATATGTACTTGCTCGTGTGCGCTAAAGGGAGCTGGTGCACGTTAAATAGGTCGTGGCTCCAATGTCCTTCAAGTGAAACAATACCTTTGGGGGTGCCAATCCCAGGTGACGGTCCCTCATCTGGCAGCTGGTTAAAAAAAATTAAGAGACTTTTCAAAGGGGAGGAAATCGGACTCCTGCCTACAAGCCCCCCCCCCCACCCCCCGTTAGACTCGGGAGCAGCGTACTCATTCTTCCTCACCACGCTCGATGACACAACAACAACAACAAGTGATTTTTTTTTCTTTTTGCCGCTTATTTTTAATAAACAATTCTGGAAAAAATACGATTTGGTAGTTTGGAATATTGTGAAGGGACCGTTTTGTGTTTCCCTTGGAAATGAAAAAACTTCTGTTATGTCTTACTAAAGCAACTTAATTTTCTTCCTTTTTGCTTTCGGAAAATATAACAAATACTTACTTTCATCACTTCAGTAATTTCACCTTTCTGTATAATTCTATTCAAATCACGAAATTTACCAATTTTCGAATGGGTCCAAACTCAGTGCCTGAATTAAGAATGAATAACATTGTTTGAAATTAAAACTTCTTTCCTCTGATATTTTAATTTAACTGACAACAACAACAAAAGGACAGAGTAAATACTATTTTTGCTAGGATGGTTTTCACCAGATTTTTTACGTCTATGGCAAAAACTTTGCCTAGTTTTGAAAAATTGGATAATGAAGTGGTTCAGTGATCCATTGATTTATTTTAAATTTTGAAAGTATGTTTCTCCTACCATTTGTTACTTTTTCCCGTGCTAGCGAGACTAAAAGAGTCAAAAATATAAAAATTGATTAAAACGTAAAATTTTGCCTTATTTTCGGCTCATTTCTCACGGATAGGCCCCAAATTGGAATTATCAGATATTTAATTCAAAATTTTGGACTCCTATTTTTACCCATTCTTCCTTGCTACGTGCGAGGACACGATAACAACAACAACATAGGTACTTGCAGTCCAGAAACGAAGCACTGAGCTATAGATCACATTTCTCATTTCAATTTTGAACTTTTAATGACATTTGTGAGAATAATAATAATAAAAAAAATTACATGTGTGCTTCATTTGTACAAAATGAGGTTAAGGTTACAGCAGAAAGGATAATGAGTATAGAACAGTAAAATATATATTATTTGTTCGAATTCTGAAAAAAACGACCCATTTCTTAGGCATTTCAAAAGTGTAAATGCCTAAGAAAATTTAACAAAAAAATTTTAACGTTTAACAAAAAGCAAATTTAAACCCAATCAGCATCAGTGCTTATGATACAAAATGATCTATGAAACTTTAAAAATCAAATTATGAAAATGACAAAACTTTAAAAATAAATTTAATTTGCTCATTTCAAAGGTTTTCGTAGAAACCAAAATCAGACTTTTTGTTACCACCTTGTCTTTCCCGAACCCCCTTCCCCTTCTCAAAGCAGAGACATCATTTAAGAATGGCACGTTACGTCCTGGGGAAATTTTCTAAAAATGGAGAGAGATTCCTGCAAAATCGTGGTTGGACTGTATATATCCAAAAGCTAAGTTTAATCATGTGGACACAAGATATGATAAAAGATTTTCTGACATTTATTTACCTCGTGGTGGCAATTCTTGAGACCGATGCAGTAGGAGCGAGATATTCTGGACAGCACCGCAGCTTGGACGTAGAAATAAATGGCTGCATTTGCCAATCTTTTCGGTTCAATCTGAGTTTCCACTACTTTCTGGAGGAAATGGAGAGATTTTTATCAATAACTTTACATATAATTAGAATACTGAAAAATTTAAAGACATAATTGAAAGAAATGCAAATGAGTGATGGGTACATGGGTGAAAGTAAAAATATTTCAAAGGACGGAAGTTGAAAAAAATTTCTGTAACTATCTAAAAACATGCATTTTCCAAAAAATTTGTTACTAAAGTGTATGTATTAATTATTTACCACCTATAAAACAAGATTTATATTAGCAATAACAATATTTATTAACCAAGGGGGGGGGGGGGACAACTTTCAAATCCTTCTTCAGTATTTTAAGAAAAACTACTAAATTTATTATAACTAGCAACATTATCACATATGAAGCTTTTAAATGAAGCAGCATCAAGAAATATTAATAACACATTTAAATCTATAAATATTTTAGTTAAGAGTATTTTTGCCTTTCCCATCTAACTATTTATAAATGAAAGACGGAATTCGTCTACAGCCGGAATACTTTCACTTTGACAACTGCAGTTTTTTTTAATGTAAACTATAACTTAAAACTTAACATATCAGACACAATTTGATTCTTTTGCAGTGCATACCTGCCAACCAACCGAGATAAGTGCAGAATTTTCTCAAAAATTCAGACAGGTTTTGCCTGTCCTACAATCAACACAGAAATACTTTGTTAGATATCTGCAACCATCAGTTCTCATCTTGCTGCATTGTAAAAGGTGTTCTGTGGACACTTGAAACATGTGTCTGTGATTTTGTGCTTTTAATGCTATATTTCCATTGCGAGTATGTTTTGGATCATTGGAAGAAGCTGAGACATTAAATACAGAGTTGCTACTCAAACAGCGGAATGATATTCCCAAATTTTTCCAGATTTTCCAGACATTTTAAAACAATATTAGTCTTAATTCCACGGCATCACACCAATCGAAAAACATACATTCGCCCCCAAAATATTCTTTTTTAAATGACAGCAAGGACTGTTGACCTTAAAATAATTTCCTGCAAACTTTGCAGCATTATTCAGTCACATGATAAAGGGGAAGAAACATTTCAATAAAGAGAAACTAGTTACTTTGCAAAATGTATTTTTTTAAAGGTCTAATAACTCAGTTTCTTGATGAGGAAATGAATTATTTCAAGATTATTGAAAGAGTAAAAAAAAAAAAAAAACTACAATTATTACCCAACGCGTTGTAAATGTATTTGGAACCAATTTGAATAACAAAAATAAAATATGAGTCACATAACTATTTACAAGTCAAAGTTAAGAGTTGATAAATGAATGATCAATCAGTGGTTGAACTTACTTTTTCCATCAGAAAAAAAAATCAGTAACATCGTGTACCAGCGCTTTGAGTCTTGGCACGAAAGTTTTGCTCTTGTGGAGAGCCAAGGAAAATTCCCCAACTTGTGCAGATTTTTGATAAAATAGTAAAATTATCCGACTTTTTCACTCATTTATAAAATTCTTCCACTGTATATGCAGCTCACATGCTGTGCAACACATAAACTTTAAATTAAACTAGTAACCATAACTACTTTTAAAGCTACTTACTGCTCCGTGATCAGATAAAACTTCTTCAACAGCTAACTCAAATTTCTGGAGGCTGCGTTCTAAGTTGTTGGCTGGAAGCTGTGGAAATACAAAAACTTAGCGCATGAAACTAGAATAAAAACAGAAATCAATTTGACAAACTAAACATTTCAGAAGCATATCAATACATTCTTCAAACACGTTCTTTCTCACAGAAAAAAACAGGTTCTAATCAGCACATCAAGGAAAGATTTCCATTCTAATTTTACAACAAGTTAAAAGTATATCTTTAGATCATTTTGAAGCATAAACTTGGTACATATAGCTGCTTTTTATTAATGGTTATACCAGAACAGAAGGTTATGTATGAAAAACTAATTTAAAATTTGAAAGGCAATTACTAAAGTCTACATTTTACCAAAGTTTTATTTTTTGGGTACTAAAGAACAAAAAGGCAATCCGATTTACACACTAATTTAAGCGGCATCAAACTCTTCTCTACAAAAAAAAAAAAAAAAAAGAAAGAAAGATGGTTTTGTTTATTGCAGCAAAAACATTTTTTCCCCCACAGATTTGTTCTGTAGCATTTCTTTATGGTTCTGCTTCTTGGTGAGCTTTTGTCTTACTCAAAAACCTGGTTTTTCCCACCCCATAAATAAATAAATATAGCGTATTTTCAAATTATTATCAGTATTTTGTTTTTTCCTTTTTATTAAAAGAAAAAAAGTAACTGACTGAAGAAAGTTTTAAATTTAGGAAAATCACTCAAAAAAGTCAATCACACTCAAAAAAAAGTATAATTTGGAGATATGGACCCGGTGGGTACATAGTGAGGAACTGAATTTTGATGTTCTATGAAATTTTTTTACCCAGATAAAACTATCTACCCTCTTTATGGTTTGAATACTTTTTTTGGGACACTGTACGTACACGTTTAACAATGAATTATATTATATATGTACTTGCTTTTACACATAAAATAAACAAAATTATTTTCCCTTGTATGGTTCGAATACTTTTTTGGGACACTGTACTTCAATAGTACTTTTTGATTACTCACTGTAGCACTATTATTCCACAAAATTTCATTTTGCACAAGTCATGAAAACTATTATAGTAAAACTTATTCCCATGATCTTAATCTATACTCTGTGTAATTAGAATCGGTGTGTCCAGGTCACACAACTCTACCTTTTCCCCTTCTGGTCGTCATGGTTTCCATGCTAGAAACTTTTCTCCCACGTAGGTTTGGGGAACATGATAAGCAAGTTTGTTGTTTCAGTTATAATAATAATAGACGGATTCAAATCAGATTTATTTCTCCACGGTAAAAATAGATTGCGTCAGATAAAGTATTCTAATATTTTGAACCCATCTAAGTCTTATTCCCATACTTTGATGTGTCTCAGAAAGCTATTGTGTAGCTTATTTATTGTATTTTATATTTTGTACATGTTAAAATCTTATCTGAACATTAAAGATTTAATTGCATTTACTTACTATCAAAAATAAATAAATGGAAAATAAATTACTTATTGTTACTTTTTTTCAAAAATTCTAATAATATGAATCAGCGGTGTAGTAATGCAATTGCCTTAACTGCAGTGCAAAAAAAAACTCTGGTGCTGTTATCTTTTTCAGAGTTCTCATGATGACAAAGCATGAAACGCGACCTCGACGCCTATTCTAATTACATAGACTATAGTTACTTACCACAAGAGATGGATGTAGGTGTCCAGCAATGTCATGCTCGAAGCTCATCCAGTTGCTCCTTATCTTCAACCTTCGAACGGCATCCCTGAAGTGGTCCGTGGGGTAGAAGAACTTATTGCGAAGCTTTCTTTGGAAAGAAACAAAAAGAATCACTCAAAAATGAATGAAAGGCATACCCGCCAATCCCTATTTTGAAAAATACAGAAATCTGCAGGAGAAATTACGCAACATGCAGAAGAAGCAAAATCATACCATAGAGGATTAAAGTGACTAAAAAAAAAGTGTTATTATCATTACTGAATATTTTTAATTATTGTATGCTGACATTTTCAAAAAACATATTTATAAAATGAGGGATTTGGTCTAATTATATATTTAAAAAAGATATTTTGCTATGACTATTAATAAAACAATTCAACACCTTTGAATATTTATCATGAAACAAAATGCTGCAAATTTGAAAAGTAAATACTTGTAAGCAAATGAACTTCCTTCTTTTTCTGGTGCAAAACATCATGTTTAAATATATCGCCGTGAGGGGGTCATTCATAAATGTCACGCTTCAAGGGGGAGGGGGTTCGAGAAATTGTGACAGTTTGTGACAAGGAGAAGGGCTAACAAGAAGGGACAACACAATACATTTTGATTTCTATAAAAACATTTACATCAACAAATTAAATTTATTTTAAAGTTTTCTTATTAATTTTCATAGTTTGATTTTAAAGTTTCATTGATTTCATTTTCTATCAGAAACACCGATGCTAATTAAGGTTTAAATTTACTTCTACTTAAAAGTTTAAAAGGAAATCTTCTTAGGCATTTACACTTTGAAGATAAAATGGCGGGGGGCATTTTTTTAGAATTCGAACAATTAATATATTTTTCTGCTCCATACTGATTATCTTTTCTGCTGTAACCTTAACCTCATTTTATACAAATAAAGCACACATGAAATCATTATTATTATTGTGCTCAAAAATGTCATTTAAAGCTCAAAAATAAAATTAGAAATTTTAGCTATAACACAATGCTTTGCTTCTGAACTAAAAAAAGTGTGATATCATATATGAACGGCCCCCAAAGGATTTTCAATGAAGGTTGATCCAAATGAAATAAACTTACACCACTTCTTCTGCTTTCTCCGAACCGACAAATTTCAAACCGGATAGTCCAATGTACAAGCGAGCGATGTCGTTCGAACCCTGCAAAGAGCGCCAAACAAATTACTAAATCTACGGTAAACAAAAAAAATTTCACTAAATCAAATGACGTCAATTATAAATTTATGCACATAGAAATAAACTGGTAAGTTTTAGTATAGAAAAGAAAATATCAGTCTGTACTTCAACGCCACACACACTTTAATTAACGCTGTCAGCGCCCTCTCAATAAAACAGGGAGAGAGGCTAGCGTTTGCTGCAAAATTGAATTCAAAATGGTGGTTGGAAAAGCATGTCTCTCTGTTTAAAAATGAATTTTTACACATTGCTATTTTCAGAACTTGCCTCAGAGGCATTTCACCGCAGAAACCAAAACAAACAGTGATGTAGTCGAGGGGAGACATAGGGGGACGGCATCCCCTTACTTTTTTATTTTAACATAAATGTCCCCCCATTTGTTTTGGATTTTAACATAAGCGTTGCCCCATTTTTTGCTTGTATAGGTGTGTGCCTCCCCACCTTTTTCCCAGGACTACACCACTGATTATATATTCTTTCATTCACCAGAAATTTTTAGCACATAAATAAACAAAAAAAAAAAGTGTTAAGACATAATTTCAAGTAAGTTTTACACCAATTTTTTTTTTTTTAGACTCCTTTAAAATTTGTGTAAAATACAAAGGTACACAGTAAGGACGATTCGAAGCTTAAGGGACCACAGCAAAACTTTGAATCATTCAAAACTTCAACTGACAGAAGTTGAATTCTTTTAGCTTAGTTTTTGACCTACTGAAAATGTTATTCTTCAATCATTATTATGCAATTACATTTTTTGAGACATGTCAAATGTCTGGATGAAATAGACAACAGGTGTAAACAAGATAAAAAATTTTTTGTACATAATAAAAAGAATGTGTACAAAAATGGGAAATTACACATACAGTGTGCGATTCTTACAAAATATGCCATATGTTATATTATAAAAATTCATATAGACTTAAGCTAATGTTTAATGAAAATTTAAGGCTACTTTGCTGAAATTAGGTTTTTTTAGTCTGCTTGGCCAAATTTAGACAGAGTTAGTTTGGTTGGGGGATTGATAGGAAGAAGTTATTTAGTCATAGAGGGGGTGGAAAAGGAAGAAAATTTTACAGAACAAACACAAAAAGCCGGAAAATTTTCCTCCCTGAAACTAGAAAGGCATGTTTTGTCAAAAGGTAAGGAAAAAAGCAAAACTCACGTCAAACATGGCGAGCCCCTGAGCATCCCTGTACATCCTCTCGAGCTGCAGCCGCTTGGTGAAACTGGAAGAACCGATGATGTTGATCAACTCTTGCAAGCAGTAGAGGGTGCTCTCGGAGTTGAACACCTGGGAAGAAGTTAACTCAAGGTCAGCATACACTAAAACATCACAAGCTGGCAGAGCTGGAGTAAGAGCTACTTATATATATATATATATATATTTTAGTGCACAGCTCCTCGACAATAGGGAAAAAATAACACACACATATTGAAGTCTATACTGATTTTCAAAGTCACATTTAAATCGGAGCAAGTTTCTTTCTCGGTATTGGCAAAGAATTAACGAGAATATGGTAACAAATAATTGGTTTGCTAGCAAGCATATAACTACCATAGTCTTTAAAAAATTTCATTTATATTAAGATTTGTTAACATAGACAGAATGTTGGTTTATTATTTGTTGACATATACAGGGGTTGCACGACCTTCACAAAATTCCAAACTTCCAAATCATACTTTTCACATCATCATTATCTATCATGGAAAAAAGAAAAATAATAATAAAAGTTTTCATCACTATACATTTAAATTTTCAGTTTTCACAAAATTATTTGATTTTTCACAAAAATCTCTTGAAAATTCAAAATACAGACCCCGTTCAAAAAAGCTGGATTGACCCCCGGATATATTATTATACTTTATTCTAGGAGAGGTTTACCAAGTGAAACACTATGCCTTCACTGTAAAAATTTAGCATTTAGTTGGCATCATTTTTGGTATTCACTTGATGTAAAGTTGAAAATGATTCCTTTTTTGATATACAGTAAATTCTTTAAGTGTCTGTCTAAAGAAATACAGGCAGCAGAATGTTTTTTTAGCATATGATGTTCGTTCACTCATTAAAATTCATTACGATGGCTCCTGTATCCTATTTTCGTAGAAATGAGCCACCCCAATGACATGTCGATAGGTAACGGAGTCAACAAAATTCATGCGCTAAAAAATGATATACTTTTCATATTTTTTCAGACAAACACATAAAAAAATTTAAAATATGTCAAAAATGAACTATTTTCAATTTTACACCAACTTAACACCAAAAGTCGTGCTTAGTAACAAAAAATGTTGCAATTAAACGCAAAATTTTTAGTGCGTGAGATAATATATATATACAGTCGACGCCCGATAGAACGACCATCTGTGTACCACAGAAAAAGGTCTTTATAAAGGTCGCTGTAAGAGGTAGAGTTTTCTATTAAAAAAAATACATGCATCATGCATGTTGAGTAGTTCCATTAAAATTGGTAATTATTCAAAGATTCCAACCAAACACTTAAATTATTTTTTTATCATTGGAATTATAAAAAAAATATATCAGGGCAAAATATTAAAAGGATTTTAAAGTAGAAAATATAGGGGAAAAATTTTATGCACATTTCTAGAAGCAGAACTTCTGAGGTGACATGACACCTGGCACAACAGCATGACTCCTCTTATTTTTGAGAATTGAGCATTGGAACACCACGCGATTCGAACGACCAACTGCTAATACATCTGCCGACCCTTTTTCTTAAGAAATCCAGAAATTCCCCGTTTCCTCTCCCTCTATTCTTTCCGAGTCTTTCTGTACTGTGATGAGAGATAATCCCCCTCCCTTACCCCTGTCATAGCTGGACTGAACACTAAAGACTCCATGTAGCCTGTCCGTAAAAACCAAGGTCATTTAAAGTTAAAAATTCAGAAACATGCTCTATTTGGAAAAATACCAGAAATAGTGACCACTAAATACGGTCGCTGTATTGGATTAGACGGTACAAAAAGGGTCGTTATCAGGGCTGGCAAGTTTCTGTCGGGGTGGTTAAAACCAGTGGTTATAACCGGTTTAAACCGGCACGGCAGAAACTAGTTTCTGCCAGTAAGTGGCAAAAACTGGCATAAACTAAGAAATAATATTAATAAGAACTTTAATCTGCAATGATTCATAATTCACACATGTATTTGATGTGTAAACCATTAGGTTAAAAATTAAAACTAAAGATAATAAATGTTATTCAAAATTGCAAAAAGTTTCAAAATGATCATATAAATATTTTTTGTTTATATAATATTAATTTTCTTTCACTTGAAAAAAAAATTCATAATGGTAATCTGATGCTGTACAAGTTTAACTATTAATATTATTTTTACAGTTGAATTTCTACTTAAGTATTGAAAGTAAAGCTTGAAAATATTCTTTCAGGACCAGCATTTCTTGCTGGCAATGTCATTATTGTGGATGCAAAAGTTACAAAATTTGAAAAATCTTCATTTTTACCAGTATTTGTTTTTAAAGGCGACATTACTCATTTTTCTAATACAAATTTATTTTTTAATTAAAACTATCCACAATATTTTTTTATTTGTTATTTATTCTGAATAAAATCTACTTCGGGAAATTAATACTACTAAAAAATTCTCAGATAATGTCAGAAAATGTATTTATGCCAGTTTCTGCCGGTTAAAACCGGTTATAACCATTTTCTGCCGGCAAAAACCCAGCCCTGGCTCGTTATACTGAAAGCATATTAGCATAGAGTTTATAGGGATAAAGTTGGGGCTTTTATCACTGGTCGTTATAATGGAATGGTCTTTATAATGTGGTTGTTATAAGGAGCGTCGACTGTATATTTATTTCTATCATTAAAAAATATATCCAACTCCTTGAAATTTTAATTTGAGCGAGTTTTATGGAGTTCTGCACAAACAGTTAATAAATTTAAAGCACATGATCTACAAAAAAAGAGCGCCGAGTCATTTGATGAACATCAACTTCTCTCACCTTCACGATAGCCATTTCGAGAGCGATGTCCGGGTTTTCCGTCGAATCACAGAGAGCGGCCGTGAAATAGGAAACGGACTCCATTGCATATATCACAGAACTAATTTTGGCTAGTCTTTGCTAAAACAAGAAAAACAACCATCATGCCACATTACAGAATGTACAACTCAAAATTAAACAGAGAAAACAACCAACCACTTTAACCCTGAGGTGCAACATTTTTAAAATCTGTCTTAAAACAATCTGCCGTAGTAATCAGCAAAAAAATACTGTAAAAAAAAGCTTTACATTCACTTTCAGTCAAAAAAGTAAAATACCAATAAAGGGGCCTGTAGGATAGATTTCTAAATGCAATATATTGACAAAACCAAAATTAGGTTTAAACTGAGTAAATCCACATGAAGCAAAGTATTCCTGAACATTGTTTCTAAAAAATGAAGATGATTTTCCATTAAACAATTTAATTTGCATAGTGTATTGTTTCGATTGCATAGCCAATTTGGCACTGCCCCATGTTGCTTTTTATGTTTATTCCATAATTTAGCCATTTGGCATACTTTAATTTTTTTTTTAACATTTGGAAAAAAATTGATTTCAATTTATTTTTCTTTCTTTTAATTTTTCTGTGACTACTTATAGCTATTAGCAGGGACGTATCTAGGTCATTTTTTAACTGGAGCAAGACTAGGCTTTAGCGCCCCCACCCTTATATACATAAAAAAAAGTACATATAATTATGTAAACACACACATTTAATCAATTAAGCGCCCCTAAAATAATCTAGCACCCGGGACATAGGCCCCGTCTGCCCCATCTAGTTAGGTCCCTGGCTATTAGAACTACATAAATTTTTCTTCACATAAAAAAACTAATGTGCATTGTAGGGTTAATGCACATCACAATAACAAATCAAACCAGTTACATACCAGTTATTTATTATCATATTAAATGATATTTTTATCCAAGGTTGGAGTTAATATTTTGGGTGTGCAGGCCTTTCATTTTTTATTTTTCCTGAAGGGAGGGAAAGGGTAGATGTTCCTTGTAAATTACATTAAAAGAACTACAAAATGTTCACACATTCATAAAAAATACATAATATTATCAAAGTCAGGGTTGTCCTTAATGACAACCTAGGGTGGTGGGAGTTAGTTCCAACTTTTCATACATCACTTGATGTATTCAAAAAACAAAGACTAAATTTTTAATAAAAAAAAACAGTTGATTTTGTGCAAAACTACGTAAAAACTAGGCAAAAAAAAGGATATAGATGACAGAAAAAAAAATTATGTAGGCATAACTTATTCATTAGCCCTCAAATTTTTTAAAAATAATTATAAATGTAATTAGTTTTGCAAAATATGAAAAGTTTCCAAGGTGCCGAGTTGTGATAACAATCAGAGAAATGAAGATTACAAATAAACAAGCATTTCTTACTCTGACAAGCTGAACATCCCCCAACGACCTCTCCACCCTCTCGGTGTTAATTACGTGTTCCGTCACAGAATCTGAAAAGAGTCAAGATAAATCTTTAAAGTGGGGGGGGGGGGGGAAGTAAACAACTAAAATGAATTAGCACACTACACATTCAGAGCCTGGCTAAGGCAGGGGCAGCGATCCTGGATGTCACTGACCAACAGGATCGCTGCCCCTGCAATAGCAGTCAGTTGAATAGAAAACATAACCATAATACAAGTCAAATTTACTGCTTTCATTAAAAAAACATTCAAATTTACGGTTAGGGTGGGTTTATTATTTAGATTATACACTAGATTTAGCAGGCCGTTTGCAACCATTTCGGAACTTTTATTTCACACCACGTTGCCACCCGTTATAATAAAACTTTCAATCACATTCACTCGTCCTACTTACCGTCCATTATTTCCTAATGGACGGTCCAATGACAATTGAAAGTAGCACTATAATGAGTAACAAATGATGCAAAATAGAAGCTTCGAAATCAGAACAGTCAAAATCACTGGTCTAGTAAATCTAGTGTTAAGACTATTATGAGGTTGACAGGTAATATTTATTAAATCACTATAAGACGTTCAAAATGGTATGAATTTTTAGGGAATCTTTACTATCAAATAAATGACTTACATAACTAATAAGATATTCATTTTTATTTTAAATAAGTACTTTAATTTTAAAGTTGTATAATACATTGTAAGCCATTCAGCTTTTATTTCCCTAATGATATTTTCGACAACTGAGAAAAAAATCCTAATTTCTATTTTAAAGTAATGTTATTGAATATAATCTAAAAAGAATTTTTTTTAATGAGTTAAAAAGGAATGAATGCATAGAGTAAGAACAATAAAATAAAAAGAAATCATCCCCACAGGCTACAAGGTGACCGGTATAAGTTGACCCATCTACTTATTGACCACTAAAGTGCAACCTGTGCAGGTGGTCAACTTTTTGTAATGAGCAACGAAATGTTTTAAATTTTTTTTTGTGTTGACCCACTTGGGGTGATGGCCCAGTCTGCTCCTGCCTCCATGTCTGTTCCTTGTAGTTGCATAGAATTGTACTATTAAAATCCTGTAGACATCCGTTAAATAATACAGAAAAACCTGTAAAGTTGACCACCTTCGTAAGCTGACCACTAGTCTAAGTTGACCACTTTTGTCAGGAACTTAATGAGCCCAATATTATCTAATGTAGAGAAACCTTTGTAACTTGACCACCTGTGTATGTTGACCACTTATGTAAGCCACATTTGGGTGTGAGTATTACAAAAATCCCTTTGTAAGTGGACCGCCTCATTATTACTATATCTACTTGTTCATCTATTTTCGGAAAGATAAAAAAGACTAAAATTGCTTCTCCAGGATATTTTTTATGCGATAATGTCAGACCAGCATTTGTCTGGATGGATAAAACATCCATAAACTTCTTTGTAAGTGAACCAAATGGGAAAACGGCTATGAGCACTCTTTTGTTCCTTAAATAGGTTTCTTCTTTTCTCTTTGATCTGATATAGCCATTTTGAAAAGTATATATTTTTAGGAAATCCTTAGCATCCTACAAGTAACTGACATCATTAATGAGATATTTATCTTCATTTTAACTAAGTACTTTACTTTTGAAGATATATAGGAACATATTGTAAGTCATTCGGGTTCAATTTCTTTAATAACTTTCAGATGATTGTGAAAAGAAAGCTGATCACTATTTTAAAGTAACGTCATTACATGAAGCCATATTTTAATTACGAATGAATAAACGCATAGGGTAAGAAACCAAAAAAAATCTCCACCCTCCAGTGGCGTATGCATGGTTAGGGGTTTAACCTCCCCCCCCCTTGAGCCCTAAATAATAGTGCTTTATTACATACTCGCATTTCTTTTAGTAGTTTCAGAACATTATGAATCCCCCCCCTTGAAAAAATTCCGTGTACGCCACTGCCACCCTCTATAAGTTGACCACTTAAGTGCTGCACCACAAGTGGTCAACTTACGCAGGTTTT
Source organism: Octonoba sinensis (assembly GCA_038502835.1). Classification (NCBI taxonomy): domain Eukaryota; kingdom Metazoa; phylum Arthropoda; class Arachnida; order Araneae; family Uloboridae; genus Octonoba; species Octonoba sinensis. The sequence goes on from CM076600.1 coordinate 458,099, forward strand.
CACTGTACTTTGATGTATTCCTGACAAACACATAACTACATTTATTTACAATTCACTAACACGAACATATATATTATATACATACAGCAGAACTGCTGCTCATTGTACTTTGAAGAAGTTAAGGAAAACTTAAAAACAAAAGACTAATAAAACTAGTAGTCGTACATAAATATTTAAAGTTGAAGTTATTGTTTTGAACCGCAGACAATAGTTAATGAATAGAAAATATGAAATAAAGCAAATATAAAGGAAATATACAACAGTATGTATATTTACCTAGAAGTAATTTAAGGGTACCAAAGGTGCTCGAGTTCAGCATAAACCTGAAGTTCTCCAGCACTTTCAAATACATCTGAAAAGTGAAAAAAGTATGATTTAGTAAGAAAAAATTAAAGAGTATTTTAACAAAATACACGAAAATTTGTTTATTTTTTAAAAATATCAATTTGCTTTAAAGAAGATTTATTCTTCAAGATAAATTATAACGTTCCCTTTTTAAGGCTGAATCAATCTCGTAAGTCAACCAATCTCTAAGAAGATGCGCATTTTAAAATTTCAATCCACCTTGAATAACGAACTTCAGAGGATTTTTTTACTGAGGAAGACAATTTCTTTTAATCATTACTTACAGCATTACTTGCCTGGTGATGGCTACTCCAAAAACATTTTTAAGCTAATTAACTACATTAAGAAATAATAATTTAATTAAAAGGCTTTTCGAGGAGGATTTAACGATATTTAGGACAAATGGAGTGGATATAACAAGCATATTTATCCTTACATTTTTTATAATTTAAACAAATCTAAAAAAAAAAGATTTTGGTGTTAAAACAATAAAGAATAACCAAATGACCTTTATTGCATGGAAAGAGAATATTTCTCTCAAAACAAAAAATGAGATACTATTTAAACAAAAGAGAAACAACTACAGAGGAATGCCTTTAAACCAAAAATTTGTATAAAGCAATTCTCCCTAAACCACACAACTTTTCACAAAAAAGCAGTTAGTCGTGCGGATAAAAAAAACTCTATATTCTGCACTGCAAAAATACCTGAAAAGTCTAGCAAATAATTTTTTTAAAAACACCGACTTCATAATGTTAATCACTGCAAAAAAAAAAGTAATACCAGACTGTTTTGGTAAATGCTATGCAAACTACGAAGCAAGCTGGATAATGAACTTTTGATAGTGAAGCATAGTTACGAGTGAATGATAAAGAAAATGATCACTTGTGCTTAGATGCTCCTTTTATTTTAAATTTATCCTATAGTCCGTGCAATTAAAATAGGCGCGTCAAGGTCGCATTTCCTGTTTCGTTTCCATGGCAACTGAGAGAAAAATAACAGTGCCAGACTTTTTTTTTTTTTTTTGCACTGTAGTTAAGGCAATTGCATTACTACACCTCCGATTCAAAATATTAGAATAATTTGTAAAAAGTAATAAGAAAGAATTTATATTTGATACTAAGTTAATGCAATTAAATGTCTCATAAATGAAATCCGGAATGTTTAGATAAGAATTTAACATCTACAAAATATAAAATACAATATATTAGGTGTACAATAGCTTTTTGAAACGCATCAAAATATTAGAATAAGATTTAGATTGGTTCAAAATATGAGAATACTTCATGTTATGCAATATCTTTATTTTTGCCATCGAGAAATAAACTCATTTTAATCTGTCTATTATTATTGTAACTAAAACAACAAACTGACTTATCATGGTCCCCAAACCAAGTGGGGTGGAAAGTTTCTAGCACGGAAACCATGGCGACCAAAAGGTGGAAAGGTAAAATTGCGTGACCTTGAAATGCCGATTTTAATTAGTCTTTAATGAACAAATATATTGATATGTTCTGAATATTACTTTATAAATTTGTGAAGATGTGAAGTGATCTATATAATACCAAAATCTATAAAACATAAAACCTCTAGTCCCAAGATGTATGTTACCACAGTCTTCAACAACAATTGTTATGAAGAATATTTTAATAACTTACTTCAAAACCTCTGCCCAAGGTTCCAATTACATTTCCAGAAGGCACAAAGACTTCTTTGAAATTCACCACACCAGCTGAACAAAAAATATTTTAGGGAATATAAATATGTTGACAATATATTAAAACATTAAAAATATGAGAAAAATCATATAATACGAGCACATATATCAAGAATAGTGTTAGACACAGGGTTGGCAAGTTTTTGCCATAGGCGGAAAAAAACATGGAAAAAACCTAGTAAAAACAGGTTTTTGCCACCCAAAGTAGCAAAAATAGGATTCACTGTGTCCATTTAATTTCTTTCCAAGTAAAAAGTAAACTAAAACATCAGATAAAAGAAATTTTAGTTAAAAATCAATGTTATTCATACTTTGATTGAGCCCTAAGTTAAATAAGCATAATATATGCATTATAATATTAAAAATAGGCATTTTATGAAAAAATACTCAATTTTATAACAAAATTAGAAATGAAACTAGAAAAAAATGAACAAATTGTATGCTAAATAAATAAATAGAAAATTAAATGAACGGTTAATTTGGTTATATCATAATTATTAATGATATCCACACATGAACTGCACAGAATAGGACTGTGTGGGCTGTAAATCGTAAATGGATATAGTGTTTCTATGTGTTAGTAATTTATTTTATTCTTTTTAATGTAAATACATTTTCTACACAAATACTCTATGTTTTCAAAAATCCATATCAAAGGGCAAACCTTCTTTGAATGAATAGCAATAAAAACTAATCATTTATATGAAAAATTCCGTTTTGAAGTCGATTTTTTGCCATTTTTGCCAGTCCTGTCAAAAATACCAACCCTGGTTAGACATGTACTTTGGGATTTACGAGGAATCCCTTTATCCCTATCTGGCAACTTTTACGTGTTCATAATTTTTATCACTAAGTGCCAGCTATAGATACGCTCATAATCCATTTTTAAGGATTTTTTCCTTGCTTAGGGATCGTTCATAAATGATGTCACGCTTTTTCCCCACATATTTGACCCCCTCCCCCCTTCGTCACACGTCACGCTATGTTACATAAGCAGGAATGTCACACTTCTTGTTACCCCCTCCCCTCCTTTTGTCACACGTTGTCACAATTACACGAACCCCCCCTCCCCCCCTCGAAACGTGACATCATTTATAAATGATCCCTTACATTCAATTATAGATTGAGTCGATATTTACTAAAAGGGCCTAATTTACTGAATTTCAGCAATGTTTTGCCAATTCTTAACAACTTTAACAATAATGATTGGGTTATTTAAATTTTAATGTTGAATCAGAAGTATACGTGCTTTTTGTTTACATGTACATTGTACAGTAGAACCTCTCTTAACGAGGTCCAGATTAACTAGACTTTGTTTTATCCGGCCCATATTTTCAAAATACAAAATAGCTTTTAGAGCGCTAATTATATGGACTTAAAACATTTTACTGTTCTATACAAATAATCTTTTGTATTGTAAAACTTAACCTCATGTTATACGAATCGAGTACACATGCAATCATTATTATTATGCTCTCAAAAGTTATTAAAAGTTCAAAATTAAAATTAGAAACATGATCTATAACGCAGTGCTTTGTTCTTGAACTACTAGTATAGATATGCTCATACAATATAGCATGCAATGAGACAATGGGGCGGGATGAGGAAGTGTGACATTTTGTGACAAAGGGCGGGAGGGAGTCAAATATATTGCGAAAAAGTATGACATCATTTATGAATGGCCCCTATCTTACAAAAGTCGTATATTCGAGCAGATAGTATAGAATGTACAAAGACTGCGGTAATCTGACTCAACTGCAAAATTGAGTAAATTAGTTTGTTTTGTTTTTTTCCCTCCAAACTCAAAGCTTCCTTGAAATTATTCTCTCCACCCTTCTCAACCTGCCCCCCCCCCCCCTCAGGTTGAGAACCAGTGGTGCAGTCCTGAAAAAAAGTTGGGGGGACGCTTATACATAAGAAGGTAAGCAAAAGTTGAAATCAAAAGGGGGGGACGTTTATGTAATTATGTAATAGATAGGCCCTGCCTCCCCCCTCGACTACACCACTGTTGAGAACTGCTGCTCTCAAGAATAACAAACATACTTGGACAGCCTCGCAGGCACGTCTTGTCCAGGGGAGTCACTTCTATTCCTTCCGAGTCTCTCTCTACGACGAACACGGAAATCTCTGTAGTTTTGGGATCCTGTAAGGAGACAAAGCCAGCATCATTGCAAAAATCTATACATAAATAGGCAAAGACAAAACAGCTAAGAACCACTGTCTCCTCTGTTTGTCAACCCATTTTATTACTTCTTTTTTGTTTAGTAGCTATTTAACGAATCCATATTAATTATTAAATTTAGTGATACCCATAAAAACATTTTGGAAACAATTTCTTATTAATTAGTTACTTCCCCTTTTCTTTTGTCAGACAAGCCTCATTTCTAATTGTAATGTTATATTGTTATAGATAGCGGATGGCAATATGTCTTGGTTGAGTCAATGATTAGGTAATAAATGTAAAAGTCATCGTTAATTTTTTTTTTCATACCAAAGGCAATTGTAATAAAAGTTTGAAGGAAGCCTTCTCTGAATCAAGGGAAAGTAAAATGACAATAGTGTATGGAAGCAATCATTTAAGAGTTATTCAACTGCAACTCAACTCGGCAAGAAATCGGCAGAAGTACGAGCGGCTACATTGATGAGAGCGCAGTTGGCCCTGCGGCGACCATGATTTACAATATACGTTTGTTTTAAGTGAAGATAGATCAAAATAAACTGAACGCTACAATCGCCAAATTTGATGAATAATACTTACATAATTATATAAATAGCACAATGTTTTAATGCAAAAGTTAATTATTAGTCAAATTTCAACTGTGGGGCAAACTCTAGTAATAATATTTTAATACAATCACATTAAAAGTTATATACATGTAAATGCAAAAATTTGGTCTCCTCAGCTGGAGTCAATAACAGAACAATATTTATTCAGGCCTTTGTTTCTGGTTAGGGTTGCCATACATCCACACTTAAACAATTCAATGAGTTCTTAATTTGAAAGGAAAACATTTTTAAGAAAGAAAACAGAACGCTTATTATGTGCTTATGCTAGATTCCATTACGTATTAAGGTAAATTTAAATTATCCATTTGGGAACAAAATCGAATAAGTACAACCCTTATAACTCCCGCATTTACTTTTTTTTTTTTTTGCAAAACTTCAACGCTGTTTCATATATTTCACCTTTTTTTGAACAACTCCATACTTGAACACTGTGTGCCTGCATACAATTTTGGGAGCTCAGTTTCCAAATTTTTTTCTATACTGTATTCATCTTGGTTTGTTAATATCATCAGCTGAACAATTACTTACACATTACAATTTGAGGAAAATTTCAGGATTTTTGAGTTATTTGTAATTTTTCACTTTTGTAAGCATCACTTTTCCATTATGAATGCATAAGTTTAATTTCATACATTGTTTGCCTACTCCTGTTACAAATTTTTGTCTCACTTCAAGTACTATTAAAATAACTGAACCCTGTGTATTCTTTTATCGAGGAGTGCATCTGGGCCTTTCACTGTTTAACCAAAGAAATAAATTATATAAAGTGTTAGAGGTTTAATTTAGGTTTTGGCCATCATATGTCGTTAGTCGTCCACTAATTTGCAGCATTTCAAGGTATTCGGTATTTACTGCTCCAAATTCCCTACGTTTACCACTTTTTTCTAATCAGAAATTTCTAAGAAAAAGTCCACGATTGACAGTATATATTCCTGATGATTTATCAGATTCTGAAAGTGATTTTAGTTTCAATAGAATTGCGATACGGAATTTCGGAACACTCCTCAGACAATGATGAACCTGATCATGATTCAATAAACTTGCAGCAAAGTTTTTCTTATATTTTAAACAGTGTACTCTTGTATATTATGTAATACATAGAAATTAACTGTAAATTTAATAGAAAGTTATTTTTTTTTTAAATGTGGTAACATCTGAATTTGGTTTTTCTGACAGCTTAGTTTCATGATAAAAATCTATATAAAAAATCTTTCCTAGAAAGAAAAACAGCATATTTCAATTTTCCAATAAATTTAATTTTTTCAATTTTAAATATATACAGATTTTGAATATGAAAGAAAAAGAAACACAATTTTTGACGCAATTTGAGCAGTCAGAGTATAAATAAATGTTGAAGTGCATTCATGCCACTTTAAAAATAGCGGAAACATTTTCATTCACGAAAAAAACATTTCAAGTTATTATTTAAAAGCATGCCGTCATAAATGACAAAAATTGTTTTCACACAATGCTTCAAAATTGAATTTCTTAGAATAAATTCTCTTGTTTTTGAAGTGGGCATGAAGCATTCTATTAAACTTAATGTTTGTGACCAAATGTAAACCTTTTACTTCTTACAAGGACTACATTACAAAAAGTTTGCAATCTCGAAATAACTCCAGGTTCCCCCCCCCCCCCCATTTTTTAAGTCAAAACTAGTGATTCCATTAATTATAAAATACATATTTACAATAAAGACTTGAAATCTGAGATGAAACAGGAGATTACATATTATTATTATGATACGAACCATATGACCCTGCGTCTTGGCGAAGACTATAAATATATCCACGCTCTCTGCGTTGGTCACCCAAGATTTGGTCCCCGTCAGGCAGAAGCCATTGGGAGCGCCATCTGCAGTCGTGGAAATGGACAGCAAATCATTCCCACTGAGAAAAGAAAATCATTCGTTTATCAACAAGTAATATCAAGTGCTTATAGCTAAATAAGAAGTAAAATTTTTCATGAAAACATTTAACAGGAATCGGTTCTGGAAAGTAAAAAATTGTTCTCCCTAATACACAATACCCCTTTTTCCACACTAAAGTCGGTATGAGAGTGTTTTTAAGCTTTTTTCAGGTTTTCTAGCAAAAATGTGCGAGGATAGAAAAATTAAAATATTAATTCACTTCGACTAAAAATATAGAACATTTTAAGCCAAATAAGTGTTGAACTGTACTAATAAATTTCATCAGGCCATAGTAGCCTAGTGGTTAGGATGTCAGGCTTTCAACCGGAAGAAGGCTTTGGATAGATTGAATAAAGTCTAGGATGTAACTCCAACCACGTGACCAAACATAATGACGCTAAATAAGCTAGATACCCATTTTGCAATTAGCTTCAAAATAAAGTTAAACTAGGGAGAAAAACAAACAATCCAAAAACTTTTGAAAACATCTCCCATCTTGCAGCCTTTTCATCCCCCTAAACTCACCACTAAGTTTCAACACGTTTTAATTTTCCAACATTTTGCTAATTATAAAGAGTATCATGTACACATTTTACTCCAAGAATTTTACAGAGATTTGAATTTATAATTATGTTATAATAATCCTAATTGAGAATTTAAAATTACCATTCTCTTCTTATTTTTACTCAATAAAAGAACACTGCATAAAAAAGATCATAAAAGTTTCTCAGCTCGTTTCATTGAAGTTTTTGCTAAATTGAAGAAAATCATCTTCACATCCTATTCTGAGTTTCGTTTTTGAAGCCATGACCAGAGCCCCCTATACTAAATGCTTTCCGAAATGAGAGAAAAAACGGCCGTGAAAAGTTCTCCGCTAGGTGGCGCAGATACCTGTTTTTTTTTAACTTTAAATTTCTTTTAAGAAACTAGTTAGATTTTAATCAAAATTGTGGTGCATTGCGCTGTGCCGTATTGCTCTTCACATTCAAAATCTGAAAAAATAAGTTTTCATGAATTCCCTTCCGACGAAGGACTACGAACAAAGTGGATAACAGCTTTGTCTAGACAAGGTAATTATTATTTTTTTTACTCCAATGTGTTTTATGAAACTTTAAATGTTTATTATTTTCAAATCGTTGCCGTTTTATTCTTTTACATGCTTTATTTTCTATATCACAGATCATGTTTCGTTTCCGTATATTAGAAACGTTCATGTTTCTTAATTGTTTATACAAATTTCAAAAATATGAGGTTGTACAGATTCAAATAAACATTTTAACTTTATACCACTCTTTTTTTCTTGGCTAATTTAATTGATGGAAACAGTGCTATTTCTCATTTTAGAGTGGATATGTCATAAATGCTTTTATTCAAAAATAAAAATACGTTAAGAATTTCAATTTTTCAGTAATTAAGATAAAAGTTTGCAATCGGGTGGTACCACTTGATTTTTTGGCGTTTTTTTTTTTTTTTTGACGCCAAGATGTGATTAGTAAGATGTCCGCTGCCTAACCAGAAATAAAATTTTATCGCCAAAATATAACACCAAACTAAGGGGTACACGCTTCTACTCTGAAACGGTAATTAGTTCAATTTAATTTAAATTTAGTACACATTCCCAAATGTACCTAAATGGCAGCCTATTGACATTGATTTTCGCCAAGTTCTGGTCGCGGTTGATCGCCAAGCTTAGCGGTGTTGCAAAACTGCAAACAGGAATGGCGCGAAACAAAAATCGCCAGTTTTGCGAAGGGGCACCCCAAAGTAAATTTTTACCTAAAAGATTATATAGTATGAATTAAAGAACAAATTTCAAGAGAAGATTATTAATTTTTTTGATATAATAACCTACAAAGTGAAAAAATAAGGATTCCAATATTTTATAATTTGAATCGCTAGAAAACATTTTATATGAGAACTTAAGAATAACGTATTGTACTGTCTTCAATAAATTCATTAAATAACAAGTCAATATCGGCTTTTGAAAGATTTTGTTTGCCGATATGTTTAAAATTAAATAGTTTATGCAATTTAAACACTCAGTTCATTAATCTTTGCCATATGTATCTACTTATAAAAGCAGTATTATCAGTAGGAAACTAGCGCCCTAGGGAAATTGCGGCCAAAATTTGTATGGATTTAAAGCGCTATCGGAGGGCATTTAGTATAGGGGGCTCTGCCATGACACAAAACAAAACTAACAGTCACAGCTAAACAAGCTTTACACAAATATCATTTTTAGTATTTTTGGAAAATATATTTTAAAAACTCTACTTCATTTTATATGTGAATAAAATTCAACTGATAAAGCTTTTAACAGCTATTTTTAGGTTTTACATGTTAGCAAAGATTGAAATTGTTGTAGATTATTATAATAACTGAGTTTAACTACAACTGTCAATCTATTGTTTACATACAAAAATCATGGTTATAGTGCCTAGAAGATATAGTGTGTCCATCGAGGGACTCCGTGGTCAAATTGTAGTTCCTTTTTGGTAAAGATGAAATAAAATTATATGTAGTACCTCTTGAATTCTGAGCAGCAGAAAGCAGCAATCTTCTCTCCAGAAGCCAGAAGTGGGATGTACTTTTGCTTTTGTTCTTCAGATCCATACAGGAGCAGCATCTGATAAATTATTTATATTTATCAGGCATTTAAAATGACTTTTACCAAAGAAAATCAACACAAGAATGAAATATTATAGAATAAAGTATTTTTACTAAGGGACCGTTCATAAATGATGTCACACTTTTTTCAATATATTTGATCCCCTCCTTCCCCTTTGTCATAAAATGTCACACTTCAACATACTACCAATTGTCACATGTCACGCTGTATTACATAAGCACATATACTTGCAGTTCAGAAACAAAGCATTGCGCTGTAGATCACTTTTCTCATTTCATTTTTGAACTTTTAATGACATTTGTGAACATAATAATAATGATGATGATTTCATTTGCATAAAATGAGGTTAAAGTTCACAACACAAAAAATAATCAGTATAAAACAATAAAATATATTAATTGTTCGAATTCTGAAAAAATGACCCAGGAAATTTTATCTTAAGAGTGCAAATGCCTAAGGAAATTTCCTTTTCAACTTTTAACAAGAAGTTTTTAAACCTTAATCGGCATCGGTGTTTATGATTCAAAATGATTAATTAAATTTTAAAATCGAAAAAACTTTTGAAACAAAGTTAAATTGCTGATTTTAAATGTTTTTATAGAAAACCAAAATGTGTAATGTTACATTTCTTTTGTTACTCCCTCCCCCTTGTCACAATTTCTCGAAACCCCCCCCTTGAAGCATAACATCATGTATGAAAGACCCCTAAGCCACTGTTTTAAAACTTCCTCAGAACTTCTTCAACTCCTGACCCACCCTTTTAAGGGCTTCATAAAATTTAATCAAAAAAAAAAAAGCTAAAACACAGAAAAATGTCCTGAAAATTAAAAAGAAAAAAGCTAAAACACGGAGAAATGTTCTGAAAATTTAAAAAAAAAATCTTTAAAATCAACTTCCAGGGCCAAGTTACTTTGCAAATTGGCCCTGGAAGTTGATTTGTTCCTATATTGGCCATTTGTTACTATCTAGCTTCAAAATCACTAAAGTATGTGAAACTTTCTGAAGGATGGTAAACAAAGAAGAATACCTGAGTTGCCAAAAACTCATGGGCAGTGATGGATGCATAGAGTGACCAGTCTAACCCCAAAACTTCATTTATCCGAGTACAGGCCGTATACGTCAGATCCAAACCACCTGCAAGAGGGACATTTTTGAAGGATCACATCAGCGAGTTACATATGAACTGTTAATGTTTTACACTAAATAGGTCCTGCTGTTACACTGAGGAATCAGGGTTGTCAAGGGTTCGGACATTACGGTAAAAACCATGGTTTTTACCATCCCTCCCAAAACCCTGCCTGTGTCCAAATGTGTCTCAAACTGTCCAAAACTATATTTTTAGTGAAGTTGCATTTTGTGAGCAAATATCAAATGCAGAACAAAATGTATTAAAGTAATATTTTATGAACAATAATAAACATGGGTCAGTCTACTTTTACCAAGTTGCCATTGCCTTACTTTCAAGAAACTGACTACAGTGCCATTTCATGTTCTGACACTAAATCACCACCCATCTACTCTAGGAAAATAATGATGATGTTTTCTAAAAATGATCAAATTGCTATTTTTTCGTTTATTGTTAAAATATTACATTAAAAAAGAAAATAAAGATTTTGGTAGTTTTAAAATATAAGTTCCCACAATTTATCATCCATTTATTATTTTTCAACCTAGGATTAACAAAAGAATTTTTGTTAAAACATCATGTAAAACATGATCACACAAAAACAATTAAAAAAATTAAGTTATTTTTTTCTTCTAAATATATAATAGTATTTAATGGCAATTAATCAGTCATCAATGGAACTGAAATGAGTTACTTTGGTACTTTCTTATCACAACAGTACTCACTCTTATATAAGGAAGCTTTTATGTAATATATTGGCAATTTTTTTACTTTTTTAAAATAAAATATTTTATTTAAATTAAAATTTCAGAAAAAATATTATGCTATATTTATTAATTACAACCCATTAATATTTATATTTATGCATATCTAATATCACATTAGATATAAATCGATTAGATTGGACGCCTTTAGCTTTATGTCAGTTTAAGGCACTTTGGGACAGTTTGGTAAAAAAAAACCACCTGACAAGGACATATCCAGAGGGCCCACCTCCCCGGAATTTTTTCGCAATGTAGCATATATTCCTCCCAGAAAATTTCCTCAACATAAGTGTTTCAAAGTCGAATTTCAGGAAAATTTTGGTCAAAGTGGATTTACAGCGATCGCTACCCTCAAAAGTATAATCGAGTCAAAAACAACCAGACAACAAAAAACCCTAAAAGTCTATTTTTGCTACTACTTGCTAAAAAAAGAAGTAGTACTTGTCTTGTTTTTTGAAAAAGAACTTGCAAAAGGTAAAAGCTGAATACTATTTCTTTATTGTCGATGCTATTTATAGGAGTATAAAATTCGTTAAAAAAAATTATATAATATTATAGTAAAATGCTTAATAAAACTAAGGCAGAAGATTTTTAACCTACAACATATAGTCTTTGTTTCAATTCAAATTTTACTAGTTTTATTAAAACCTCTGTATCTCAAAACCTCTTCATTTTCAAATATTTTTTCCTTCCCTTGAAATTTGAGATAGACAGGTTCAACTGTATGGTAATTAAAATCTTTATTTGATTTGCTGATTTTCACTAGATGTCACATACGAAACACAAATAATTTAGTAAGGTCATTTGAAAAGATAATTTTGGTACGTTAAAAAATGCATATTTATGTATCAGTGAATAAAATTTTGATATGAAAAGTATGATAAATTCAGAGAAAAGTAATAAAAGCACAATGTATGATTAAAAAATCTTTTTTGTAATTTTCTGTGTTACAAAACCTTTATTAAAAAAAAAAAAAGAACAATTATCCCCATTAACCCTCCGACTGCTCAAATTTGTTTTCCAAATTTGCTTCAAAATGTGTTCAATTTTTTATTTCATATTTGAAATTTACACATATTTCGTAGTTTAAATAAGTAATATATTTTTGCAAGAAAGATTTTACAGTTATTATTTTGGATCATAGTGTTGGGTTTTAGAAAAATTAATAGTTACATTTAAAATAAAATGAACTAAATATGCCAACGAAAATTAGAGTGGACCTTTCTGAGAAGAATACATGACAAATATATTTGAAAAAATGAACATTTATTTAACACTTAAAGATACGCATATATAAAAACGACCTCAAAGATATTAAAAATTCCGATAAAAAATAGACATCAGTATCTAAATAGGAGGTAAGATAGTCACCACATGTCCTTAGATTACTTTGCAGGAAGTCGTAGAGTCAGAGATGAAAAGAAAAACTTTGAAGTTAAAACAAACAGTCCATGATTTATTTTCTTCATTCAATGATGTGGCTGGACTATCAGAAGAAGAACTAAACTTCATATCCTTTGACAATCCAGATGACTTGACCTCGTAGAATCACACGTGGGAGGATCGGGCGACTCACCGTTACACAGATATCAATTAAAATCGGTCATTAAAACATCCATGTCGAATACTTGACAAGTAAAACATATCCAGAGGCCGGACACATACGCCTCGGAAAGCAGAGAGGAATACACCTCAAATGGAAACGCTAAACTCCGGCTTCAACCGAAGCCAAACACGATGTGCACTCACACCAGTGCGAGGTCGTAAACAAGTATGCGAGCCCTGATGCCAGCTGCTGCCTGCCTCAAATACGAGTGGCGCTCCCCCCACGCGAGCACGCACGTCACACGTCATTTGCACGGGGATTACGCAACTCGACATCGACATGCAAAAACCACTTTACGAATATCGGCATCGGCAGCACGCTGGCAATTGAAAAAACATCTCGACCGTTATTTTGTTTATGGCCGAGGAATGTCCGATGGGGGAAAACGTGCAGGCAGTGAAAAGGGTAGAATTAAAAAGGTGAGCATTTGATTTTTCCAAGACATATGTTTAGTTCAACACATATATTCTGAAACATCAATTGAAGGCATAAAATTTGCAAATTTATGCAACTAAAGCCATACATGGATTAAAATCCAAATACTTCAGAAATTGGATTCCTGACATTTTAATTAATGAAACAGCTGGAAAAACATGTTAAATACACGTAAAAAGCTCATGCCCGCGGAAATTGCGGGATGAGCCATTTTCGCCACATTTACTTTGCATATGGAAATTGTGGCACAAGCAGCAGGAGGGTTAAGTAGAAATTTTATATTCATGTTAGTCAAGAAACAAAAAAAGTAATTTAAATGTCAAGAAATTCCTTTTGACTTTTACAGTAATTTTTTTTTTTTTAAATTTTGCTGTGAATTGTTGCATACTGAAGAATGATCCATAAACAAACAAAAATAATTAAAAAAAATGGAGAAGTGTAGAAGTTCAGATGCAGAGGGAAATAATTCCAAAAAGGTGTTAAATAAATCAATGATCCTTCCTTTTTCTTACCATATTTAGTGGGAACCATTCTGCCAAACAGGCCCATATCTTTCAGATCTTGAATTATGCTATCGGGTATGGTTTGGGTTTCATCAATTTCGTGAGAATTCACTAGGAAGAGAAAAAAATTATATAATTGCTTCCAAAATGCAAAACATTCAAAAATATCCGAGCATTGAAACATGACCAAAAAGGAGCTGGATTAAGGTAAAAGAGGTCTAACACTTACAATGCACTATAGTCTGTTTCACTACGAAGGATGATGGCAGCAAAAAAAAAAGAACTTTACTTACTATTGTGCTTTAAGTATAAAATATTGTAAAAATCAATATTTAGAAAAAGCTTAGTATTTCTGCAAGAAAAAAAATGAAATTTCATTTTGTGTAAATTTTATGTGCAGATGCTTTGACTAAAAAGCTACCAAATGTTGAAGAAACAAAACCACTTGGCAAAGAAATCTTCATTCCATAGAAAAAGACTCACTCGTTCGGCGAGGAAACCATAAATATAACAAGCAGGGTCCGACAAATCCCGGGCTCCTGGACGCCTGGGCGACTAAAAAATATGCCTTGGCGACTAGTTTGGCGACTAGTTCGCAAATGAAACTATTATAGCTGGCTTCTAAAAATTTTCTCTGGCTCCTAAGATTTTCGCACTTTTGTCGGACTCTGATAACAAGTGTCGGAGATAAAACAGCCGCTTCTGTTTCTTTTCCACTACCACTTCTCATGAGGTAATGTACAGTGAAAATGAAAAGAGAAAGACTTAGCAAGTCTTATTTATCCTGACACACTCTCAGCCAATGAACTTATGCCTCGCAGTGATGTCGACCAGACGTAGAAATTTACAAAACTATTCACCAGATTTCAGACCACTAAAATTCATTTTGGCCGATACAGTACCAATTACAATGATGACCCCTGAATAATAATTTCTTGGAGCAGGGAAATGTTGTAGGTTTTCAACAAGACCAATACAGTAAAATCCATAAAATTGCCCACCTTCGTAAGCTGACCACTTTTGTCAGGAGCGGAATGAGTCCCATAATGTAGGGAAAGCTTTGTAATTGAACCACCAGTCTATGTTGACCACTTATGTCTGCCCAAATTTGGGTGGGAGTAATATAAAAACCCTTTGTAAATTGACCGCCTCATTATTATCATGATATTTATTTGTTTAATAACAAAAATGGCTGTATAATGCAGGTAAATATTTGCAACTTGACCATCTAATTTACCCACTGACCACCTGTCTATATTGACCCCTTATGTACGCTAAATTTGGGTGGGAGCATTATAAAAACATTTGTCATTGCACCGCCTACTTATAACTCTATATTTATTTGTTTATCTTTTCAGCAAAGATTAAAAAAACTAAAATAACTTCTCGGGGATATTTTTTATGCTATCACATTAGACCAGTATTTGTCTGGATGGATGAAACATCCATATATAGTTTTCCTAAACCTCTTTCTAAGTAAACATATGATTAAACGACTATGAGCACTCGTTTATTTTTTGAAATAAGTTTATTCTTTATTCTTCTATTTAATGTAGCCATTTTGAAAAATGATGTATTTTAGGAAATATTCATCATCAAATAATTAACATACATTTAATAAGATATTTATGTTTATTTTGAACAAATTCTTTACTCTTAAAGGTGTGTAGGATACATTGTAAGTCCTTCAGGTTGAATTTCTCGAATGATTTTTTAGATAATTGGAGAAAAAAGGCCAAGTACTATTTTAAAGTAACGTTAAGGCATCAAGCTATACTTTTATTAGTTACAAATGAATAAATTCATAGTGCAAAAAATGAGAAAAAAAAATCCCGACCCAATATAATTTGACCACTAAGGGATCATTCATAAATGATGTCACGCTTCGAGGGGGGGAGGAGGGTTGGGGAAAATTGTGACAAAGTGTGACAAGGGGACGGGAGGGGGTAGCAAGAAGTGTGACATCATGCATTATGCAACATAGCGTGATGCGTGATTTGCAAAGGGGGAGGGGGGTCCGC
The DNA here is from genome assembly GCA_038502835.1 of Octonoba sinensis. Classification (NCBI taxonomy): domain Eukaryota; kingdom Metazoa; phylum Arthropoda; class Arachnida; order Araneae; family Uloboridae; genus Octonoba; species Octonoba sinensis. The sequence continues at coordinate 473,941 of CM076600.1, forward strand.
TGAAGTGTGACGTATTGTGACAATGGGGGGGAGGGGGGGTCAAAGATGTGGGAAAAAAGCGTGACGTCATTTATGAACGGCCCCTAAAGTGCTGCCCCGCAAGTGGCCAACTTACACAGTTTTCACTATATTTAAAATACAGTACCGAACCCCAAATTCGGAATCCCAAAGTTCGGAAAATCCCAAAATTCGGCACTTTTTCCGAAAAATTCTGATTTTTTTTTTTTGTAAATTTAGAAAAATATTAATGTAAGAATCTGTTAAATTAATAAATGTCAGTAAATTTTGATTCAAATAGAAGCCATTTTGCAGATATATTTATGCTTTATATGAACTAAACTTAGGAAACCAAGATAAAACCAGAAAACCCTACTATGTTGAAAAGTGAAAATTAATTTCTTAGGCTCAGTTAATAATCTTTTTTCCCAATAAAAAATTATTTTTTTCCTTAAATTCTTAAAAATTTGTTCTTCAAGTTTTATTTCCTGAAAAAAGAAAAAAGAAAGATAGATAAAGAAACTTGCTCTATTTTTTTTCTTTGTGGTCATAAATGGCGCCCAAGTAACCCTTGCAATTTGTACAAATGGCCTGGCATTTTAGTTTGACTTCTCTGCTAATATTTTTTTTAGATGTAGCTCTATTTTCTTTTTCATGGAATTGCAGGTGATTCAGTGAAATGGTTATCTACCATGGTGTGGGTATGATTTATTTTTGCCGAATTGTGTGTTGTAATTAAGAGCGTTTTATTTAAATCCATGAATAAGTTATTTTTTTGTTTGGTAAAAATATTTTAACACTTGGCTTTACTTATATTACTTTTTCCAAAAAAAGTTACTTATTTATGTACCAGTTAAGAAAACAATGCGATCTGAAGTAAAAATGCGCATATTAGCGTTGATGTTTTTGTAAATCCGCTGTTTTTTGGTCGGGTTCCGAAATTCGGCAAATTCCGAAATCCGGCTTGGCGCCGGTCCTGAGCATGCCAAATTTGGGGTTCGGTACTGTATATGAATATTTCATCAAAAATGCAATAACGTAAGAAGTAGGACAAACATGTTGCACTGCAGAAAACAAACAAAGGGATCATCCATCAATGATGTCACGCTCTGAGGGGGGGAGGGGTGTTCCTGAAAGTGTGACAAGGGGAGGGGAGGAAGTAACAGGAAGTGTGACATCCCGCTTATGCCACATAACGTGACGTGACAAAGGGGGGGAGGGGGTCAGTTGAAGTGTGACATTTTGTGACAGAGGGGGAGGGGGGGCAGTTGACGTGTGCTATTTTGTGACCAGGGGAGGGTCAAATATGTAAATATGTAGGGGAAAAAAGTGTGACATCATTTATGAACCGCCCCAAACCATGCGATACCTTTTTCAGCATACAATGCATTGATACTCTTGACTGAGTTCTCCACTTCTGCCAATTGTTCTTTGGTCAATATTTCTGGGAACGCACACAGCTCCTGTCCAAAGAAAAAAGTTGGCATTCATTAAAAGTCTTGCATAAATTACTTGAATACATTCAACTTGAGCAGAAATTGTTGCAGAAAGAGAGTTACAATATAAAAAGTACTGTGGTTGTAATAATCAAATTGCAGACATAAATAGGGATTCCTAACTAATTTCAATAATCAATTGATTTAAACCACGATTTAAATCAAGTGATTGTTTTTTAATCATTTTTAAACCATTAATTTTTTTCTCCTAAAAATTCATTTTACTGTTAGAAAGTGTTGCTTTAAACATAAAATTTGTTCCTTACTACCTCTATTTTAAGCAAAACTTCATACATCCCTCTGTCTGTGTGTGTGTGTATTATATATTTCATAACATTAAAACTAATTATTATGATTTTTTTTTGTTTTAATTTTACAATACTATATGATTATTCTTTCTCTTCAGATGTCTTATTGTCAAAGCATTATTCACTGAACAATTCATAGTTATCATGATCCACTTAATGTGTTTTTAATGTTAATTAATAGTATCTTAGTTCTACTTAATGAATACCACACGATAGATAATTTAGGATGATAGCATTTTGAGAAAAGTTGTTTAGAATTCAGAATATGTATCCTTAAAGATGTTCTATCCATGTATCATAATAGCTTAAGGTTTTTCCTTGTGAAATATTTGTTTATCTTGCAATTTTCAATAAATATATCGATTAAAGAAAAAGATTTCAGTTGGAAGGAGTGAACATATGGTTTTACTAAATGGGTAAATTAAAAAATATTTCGTCGATATGTTATTTATAAAATAGAAAAACAAATAAAGTGCACTCAATGTAAAATTAACTGCATAGAATTTATTGTTTGATTTCTTTAAGCATTTGACAACAAAAGAATTTCAATTAAATTTGTTCATTTTTTAATTTACTTTGAGTGTACTATTATTCCTGGTAGGGTGAAATTTCATTTAAATTGTGCATTGATAGTAAAATTTGCTCATTTTTATTATTATTTAAAACTATCTACTGCAGTGAAAATAGTTTAAAGGGTCTTTTTACATAATATTTAAGATGTCATATTATTTTTATAAGTGCAACATAATAAATATCTAAAATCTTTTAAAACTTTTTTTTTTTTAAATCTGATTTAAATAAAAAAAATTCGATTTAAATTTTTAAAATCCGATTTGTTCATTTTTTCTTAAATAAAAAAATCATGAACCCTGCCAATAATAAATAGGGCATAATGGGATAAGTAATACTTATTTGCGACTAGTAGGGAATGGTATAAATAATCATACTTACGGTGTCATATTTATTCACAAACAGACATTTCACAAAAGGTGGCCTCTTCCATTTTGCCACGGAAGGTCTGGTCAGTTGGATTTTCTCTCGGCTCATGATTTCCTCGGATTTCAAATTTTGAGTGGCGCAATTCCTGGCGAAGTGCAGCCCGAGAGGTCCTCGCAGATCCCACCTGTACGCCAGGATTCTCGATTTCCGCAGGGTGGAGCAGAAAACCTTGCCGACATCCATTTTAATCTAGAGTGTGATTGTTATAGGGTCATTTCACAGTACTTGGCTTCACATCTTACAAAAAATATTTTCTATAAATTATAGATATTAAAAGATATAATTTAAAAAAAAATAAATCCTGTACAATAATAATCACTCATACGTTTACTGTTTTTCAACAATACTTTGCTTTGGGTATACATTAATATTTTTGTTGGATGTGCTGATTTACATCAGACGCATGTAATGCAAATCATTGACAATCATTTGTTAATGAGATCATTTTACAAAATAACTTTGCTTAAAAGAATGAATATTTATGTAGCAGTTATAAAATATTTACCAAGAAAAGTTTCATACATTCGGAGAAAAGTCCAAAAGCCCTAATGTAAAAAACTAAACTCAGTGGTGTGACAACCCTTTGGGGCCTCGGCCTACTGTGCCCATCCCAATTTTTGAGACCAAAGACCCTGGGGCCTTGAAGCAGATGTTCTGGTCAAGTGGTCCGCCTGATGTGGAACCCCCAGCGTTTAGTTCCCCAGCAAGTTTGGTCCTCATTTTATCGCTGCTATTGAAGTTATAAAAATCTGCGTCAACCCTGCCCAAAACAGGAAAAATGCCTTAATGTACTATTTAAAAAAAATTATGTGATTTATGCAGGTGACAAAACTTTACTATTACAATTTTTTCAATTCAACTGAACATTGAAAACCCATTAAGACAGGGAAAAAAAATATTTTGTTACACGCACAAAAATTTGACCTTGTTAAATTTGTGATTTCTGATTTCTAACTTGTATTGGAATCCCCCCTCCCCTCCCCCAAAACAAAAAAATTCTGGATACGGCCTTGTGGTACGGGATTTCTCCCGTATCCGTAATTCACCCAATTGCAGCCCTTGAATGAACTTGACAAATGGAAAAAATGTACCTCTAAATTTTCATGAAAACATAAAACTACTTACTAACTTTACTAGATTTTTGGTAATAATTAATATCAAAAGCCGCTCGTCATTGCAAAATGTAAATAAATAACATGCTTTAAATTAAACGTGGCTATTCAGCCTGGCACTGGCTTAATAGGCTGTAGAGCTATTAAACCTTGAAAAAGAAGGCTGAATAGAGATGAGGCTGACTGAGTTCTGAAACAATAAGGCAATATAGACCGAAAAGCTATAATATATCGCCTTATTTCTTATTTAATGATTCCTCAAAATAATAAAGACCCTGAAAAAAAATTTCGCTGTCAAAAGTAGATTATTAATTTTTCCTTTCCTTGTCGCCAAGTTCAGTGTTGCAATCCTCTTCCATAAGTTTATTCTGATTGTATTAGTGTTATTATTATTGGAATTTTTCTTTTAAACATATTCAAAGCCAAAAATATCTAATCAAATCTCTTCAAATATTGTCTTTTCATTATTCTCTTCGACTTCAAAATATGTGCTAAAGCGCATGCGCATAGAACGGAGATTGAAGTATTTTGACATTGAGCCAATCGCGAGAGAGCAGCTTTTTAATGCTTGCTGGTAATTTAGACGCTTTCTGCTTTGAAGTTTTACGAGAGGGAGGGAAAGAAGAGAAGTGATGTAATGTTTGTGTTTTCTTTCAAACTCTTGTCCCAACGCGTTTAATAATGCAATTTCTGCTTCATCAACTCCAGTTTGATATACATAAATGAAATTACTTTTATACATGGGATGTTATCGATACTTTAGATTCAACTTTTATGGGAAGTAAATCTCTGTTATTTTTTATTATATTTTTACTAATGTAAACAAAACCTTTTTATACTTCCTTGATATGTCGTTAATGAATCTTTTAACAGTTTGTATCAAACATTGAATGGTTTTAATCAAGGAATGAATATGCTTGAAGAAGAAATGTTATTTAAAGTAGTACCGAACATGCAACTATTATGCATAAATAATCAGAAATCTCTTAAATTGATTGAGATTGCTGTAACTTCTGTTTAATCTCTGATTAGTGGTTATTAAAGCTGAAAATTGTCAAAATGAATGTCGATAAGAACGAAAATAGTGTAGATATTTTGTGTAGGTATTTTAAGAATGCGGAGCAGGTGGTACAGTCAACACCCCTCCAAACTATTGCCTCACACAATGCTGCCGTGGGTGTAGTTAACATTACCAGACGCAACTACTGTGAATCAAATAACACCAGCCAAACTGTACATTGTCGTACAAATGACTCTGTGAGAGGCAAGAAACGTGGTTTTCAAACTTCAAATCTCGACATTGAAAACAATCTTTTAATGATTCCGAATAGCGTTTTTCCGAGCGCGAAAAAGCCTCTTCTGGGTTGCACCTCCTCTTGCACTTTTATCAGTAGCATTGATGCAAGTTGTTATGTTTGTGCGGTACACGACTTAGCCGTCGATAGTCCCAGCGCTCCCTTCGATGCCGTTAATACGAGTAAAAGTGGTAAATGTTGTGACGATAACAGCAAAGATGAAGTTTGCCTATCCGAGATCAGAGTGGTCGGCAAATCATCACCTCAGGCCGAATTATCGGGAAAATGTTCTGGTTTGCAAGTTTCTTCAGGTTCAGACTGCAAATCTGGCAATTCAGACGGGCATGAAATTTGTCCAGCAAAATGTGGTGGACTCGTTAGCCTCAATCAGACTGAAGAAATTTCCCAAGCACAAAGTGGTAAAATTGCAGACATTCGTGGACCTGCAAAACTCGATCAGACTGATAAAATTTCTCAGGGGCAAAGTGGTATAGCTGGAGATGTTGGTGAATCTATTAGACTCGATCGGATTGACGGAAATTCTAAAGTGAGTGGTGAAGTTGGAGATATTGGTGACCTTGCCGGACTCAATCAGACTGAAAAAATTTCCCAAGCAAAAGGTGGTGAACCTGGAGATGTCAGTGAACCTGTCGGATGCGATCAGACTGATAAAATTTGTCAAGAAAAATGTGGCAAACCTGGGGATGTTAGTGAACCTGTTAGATCTCGGTCGAGTTCTCCGCAAATGTCAAAAGGCGAGAGTATTACGTCTTCGAAAAATAACGACAATTCTGGTTTAAATACCAGTAGTTTGCCGACCGGTAATTTTAAGAGCAAATCTGTTCTTTTGTATGAATCGGTAGCTGTATTAAAAGCTAATGTTAACACGAATGATGATTCTCAACATTGCGATTCTTCGGACGATGAAATGGAAATTGACTTGACGAGATCTTGCCCTTCAACTGCAGAGGCGAAAATTATTTTAGAGGATATGCTTACCTCCATTTCTGAAAAATTAAATTTGAAAAAAGATTCGCACCCTGAAAATAGGACAAACTTAGTTTCGGATCCACTCGTCACCGAACCTGCTACGAAAATCGTAATTCCCGACGGTCGTCACGCTCAGACTGAAACTAAAAATGCAGAAGGAAAATGCATTGTGATTGATAACATTTTTTTGAAAAACAGATTGGAATTTAAAAATGTTTCTGACAATCCAAGTATTCAATGTTTTGAATTGAAGAATCTCGTTGGAAACGTGAATGCTCCAGAGAAATCAAAATATTTACCTTCTGATAATATAGATCTTATTGATACTAATATGAGAAAAGAACTATTGGATAATACTAATGAGAATATGTCTAATTTAAGAACTTCTAATTATATAAATAAAAAATCTCATATTGATACTAACATAAGAAATGGGATGTTAGAAAATACTAATGAGGATATATCAAATTTGAAAAGATCCAACTTGGCTTTGAATCAAAACTTTTCTCAAAAGGATCCCATTCAAAAAATCGATTCTCATGAATCGCCTTTGAACATGGAATGGAAATCGATTGTTGACATTTTGAATGAGCAAGTTAATATTATTTGTTCTGCAGTAAAAAATGATAAAAACCTAGGAGAAAAAAGGCCCCACCCCGGACTAAAATGCAGTATGGCTGTGACTGCATCCACTACTACTTCTGGCTGCTCACAAACTTGCAATTTGAAAGAAAAAGTTGTTAATCATAAAGAGCGTTCTGTACAAATTCCCATCCCTGAACAATCGACTCGGCCTATCCTCCATGAGAAATTGAAAAGTTCCGTATCGGAAAAAATGGACGATAGCGACTCACAGGTTGCTGAAACTCTCAAGTTGATGTCCAACGCTGTTTCAGAAAGCTGTAATTCTAGTGAAACAATCGTGTCTATTACCAATGTTAATAATGAGTCTCAAATTTTCAGTGGGAAAAATCTTATTCAATTCCCTCTTAGTACTAGTAATTCACTGATCAACAATTTAAAAAAAGTCCTTGTACCTGCATGTACTGCTGGGATTTTGCAAATTAAGGATCAAAATGAAGTCAATGTATCACAAATGTCCGTTTCTGATGCTAGTGTTCCAAATGTTCATAGTTCAAACGAACTCGATGCATCTAAATGTAATGTTAATGATTCACAAAATTTAAATGAAACCATCTTATCTTCTTCTAATGCTGAAGGTCCTCAAATTTTCAGTGTGAAACAAACCACTCAATCCTCTCGTGATGGTACTGATGCGCAAAATAGCAACAAGAAAGAAGCTATTGCATCTTCTGCTGGTGTGAAGGACTCGAATATTTGGGATTTGCAGGAAATCCCCCCATCTACTTCCGATGCTAATGGTTCACAATTTTCAAAAAAAGGTGTGATACCTTCTTCAATAGTGAAAAAGATCATGTCTGGAGAAGGTTTCTTGCTGAGGAAATTTCCACCCCAAGAAACCAGCGTGTTGAAAAATAAAGAGCAACCGAATCGCGTAAACAAAATCATGTCTGGAGAAGGTTTTTTGCCGAGGAAATTTCCATCCCAAGAAACCAGTGTGTCGAAAAATAAAGAGCAACCGAATTGCGCAAACAAAATCGCTCACGCTCCTGCGCTCGTACAAAATGCTTGTCCCATCGCAAAACCTAAACTTGTAGAGGTAGAGCCGAAGAAGAACGAAATTGCGTGCACTTCTACTCTCGAGCAAATTGTTAGTCCCATCCTAAACCCTAAAGTTACAGAAGAGGAAGCAAAAAAGAACAAAATTACTTGCACTTCTACTCCTGCGCAAAAGATTTGTCCCGTCTCAACACCTAAGCCTGTAGAGGCAGAGCCAAGGGAAAATGAAATTTCTTGTAATTCTGCTCTCCAGAAAATTGGTATTCCCATCCTAAACCCTAAACCTGTAGAGGAGGAAGCAAAGAACAACGAAAGGACTTCCACTTCTACTCTTGCAAAAACTCTTACTTCAGGACCTGAACCTGTAGAGGAGGAGCCAAAAGTTCTGGTCCAGACATTGCCGATCGTGAGTCTCAGCATTACTGGCGTGGGTCATTTCTCCACCGACACAAAGTTGAAATCCACGAAAAGCATTGGTAGCTCGGTTGGCATTACAAATTTTTCGGCCTCAACTAATGAGATGCCTGAGAAAAGAATACGTAAGAAAAAAGTAGTTTTTGATTTGGAAGAACCTCAACCCTGCTCTCGTAAGTTTGCAATATTATTATTTATTGTTATAATTTTGTTGTCAGATGCAGTTATTTTTATTTCTTTATCCTGTTAGGGATAGAAATCTATTTACTAATTCATTGGTTCAGGAGCATAGCAATAACAATAATGTAAAGCAGGCTTGGAGTAATCGCGATTACGTAATCGTAATCGACTGTAATCGATTACATTTTGACAAAATCGTAATCGTAATCTGACGATGGCATATTCTCATAATCATAATCGAAATTGTGTAATCCCGTAATCCTTTTTCTCCCGTAATTTTAATCGTAATCTTAAGGAAAAAATCCGTAATCTGCTGGTCCTGCAATCGTGTAATCTTGACCTGCTGAAAGCTGAAATTTTTAGCTCTACCATTGGATAGAAGAGATAAGATTACAAGAAAAAGGATTCAAACTGTGTACTGAAGTCCTATCCTAACTGTAAATAACCTATGGGCGATCATAATATAAAAGGTTCTGTGTGGCGGTAGCAGAGCCTTGATGGCAGAACCATATAATAGTCTGCTAGAGACGCTTGTTGTCCTACTTGTTGCGGTCTCTCAGAATTCTAAATTGCGGCTCCACTCTCCATGGGGAATGGCTGGAGAGCCCGAGAAGAAAGAGGTCTGGATATGTCACTCGCATCGCCTTGGGGCTCTCCGGTCGCCTCGCGTCGTCCAGTTTCGGTAAAAGAGCGGTAATCTGTCCGCAAGCCAAAGATTTCGGGATAGATAAGGGGAAGGTGTCTGACCAAATGCCTCGGTCATTTTGCTTCCTTAATTACCCCTTCAAAACATATTCAAACGGTTGGGCTATAGGCGAGAGTCTGGCGATGGCATAATAAGAATGGACCACTTTCCCTTTCAATAATCGAAGCAGACTGCCCCCCGAAAATCTAGTGGAAAGAGTACTATCACCTACACACATAAAGAGAAGCACACACACACACACAAAAAAGAAGAAATGCCTTTTGGCGTTTTTTTTTTTCTCCTTTCTTTAATGGCAGAAGTGAACAATTTTTCTAAAAAATATCACATTTACACTTCAGCAATTTAGGAGCAGGCATTACATGATACTCTATGCTTAAGATATATGAAATCTTAACCCTGGTACGTGTGATTATTATTACTTCTTTTCAATATGTTCTTCGAATATTTAAAAAAATACATACATTTAAATCTTAAATATATTTATATTTTAATGCTAATATTCTTTTTAATTAATAGGTATGTAAAAGAAAAAGTGATTTATGTTCAGACATTCTCCCAATTGTTTTTTACATGCATAAATTCATATTTAGGAATTATTTTTAAAAATTAATTATCTTTTTCTTCTTAGAATTACCTCAACAAAATTTTGTATTTCAGTTGCATCGTGTACGTTAAATTTGTGTTGTAAAATTACTTGCACTTTATTTTTTTATTAAAACAGTTAATACATGGAAAAAAATTATATGCTCGTGCATGTTAAAAAAAAAACACAAAAATCATATTAAAATATTATAGTCATTCGTATTATAATTATTCTTCATATTACTTTTTAATGATTACTAATTTTGCTAAGAGTTATTTGAATGTTCATGTTCAAATGTTTTGAAATTATTCTAAAATGCAGCATTTATTTTCAAAAGATTATTTCTCTTACACTATCTGAATATTTTGTTATCCCGTACAATTCATGCACATCTGGTAATTGGTGTTATGTAAATATTTCCACAATTTAAGCTAGAAAATAAATACAATGGAGAAATATATTACATTTTCAGAAATTGCAGCCAACTAAATTTTGATTCTATGCACAGAAAATAACAATGAACCAGGTAAATCACTTATACATTATATATACATTTAGTGCATCGTCTTTGCTTATATACAAAATACGATCACTGTAGTTATCCCTCACATTAGTTTTAAATATTCGAAAAATACTGAATGTGCCTTTCCTGATTATATATGTACATATATAAATATATATATTACAAATTTTTCATTTCTGCAACGACGTCATAATTCCAGAACTGTGATGTTGAAATTATTTCATTCTAATTGCATTCATCATCATTTCAGTTCTCTCTTATTAAATCAAAAATTTAATTAAAAATCATAACTTTTTGATTTATGACACTATTGTGAAAATGAGAGTTGTATGCATAATATCGGATAATTTTATGCTAATCTAATCGTAATCAAAATCGTAATCGGATGTCATAATCGTAATCGATTACATTTTTCAACGACTGTAATCGCTGCCGTAATCGTAATTACTTTTTGGCAAAGGATTACAATCGTAATCGTAATCATAATCTCTCAATTTCTCCCTTTGTAATCGTAATCGATTACGTTTCTTTGTAATCGACTCCAAGCCTGATGTAAAGGGACCTGCCCTTTACATTATTGTTAAGCATGATTCTATTTAAATAGGTAAAAGTTTTAAAAAATGTCCTTTTTTTGCATTCAGGGCCCAGTTTCTTTCATATCTCCTAAGAAATCCCTATGTATGGGTGCATCTTACAGACCAAGAGAAACTAGTGGTCAATAGGACTAGTAGTTATATTTTCTTATTTTTCTTCCAGAATTATACTTTTTGAAACAGTTAAGAGAATGTTTTCACTTTAATCCATTAACAGGCCAATTTTTCATTCACTTAACTCAGTGATAAAATATTGTTTGAATTAATGACAAATGAACGAAAAAGATAGTTAAAAAAGCTATAATTTCTTTCACATATTTCAAAAAAAAAAGTTGGCTATTTTAAGAACTGTCCCACTTCTTAAGCAAAAATACATTAATTTTCAATGTTGTCATCTGAGGATTAGTTTTGCAGTGATACTGGATCTCTGGTGATAATTGCTAGTAGGACAGGGGCTAATCTTCAAATTTTCAATCGGAAGGAGCACTCCTTGGCAAGGCTTTATATGTGGAGAGCATTCAAACGGTAGCAAATTGAATTTTGAGGAAGTTGTTGAGCTTCTCACTTTAATTCAAAGCTGCTTTCTAATATAAAATACTATTCACATAACAAATGTAGCTGCAAATTGTCTTTGTAGTAAATGCAAGCTATGAAGCAAGCAGGAGAATGAACTTATTTTGGTCATGAAACATATTTATTTCAATGATAATTAAGTTGCATCCTTCATTCCCATTTTATTTTAAACTCATTCTGATGTGCAAATATATTGATATATTCTCTGAATATAAATTTGTGAAATGATGTATTAACTAAAATCTATAAAACTTGAAACATCAGAATATAATCGTTTTTAGTAAAATCTTAGGAGAACCCACCCCGGTTCAAAATCGCCATTTTGGCGTCCATCTCGCGGAACGATACAAGCAGGATTATGATCAAATCAGAATTACCAAGATAGTGCACTCATCCCCGACCGCACCAACGGGGTGGACTCTCCTGAGATCCAAACTCGTTTTTCAGATTTTGTGATTAATCATTTCATTTTGATGCACAGACTTGCTAACAAAGATGCTGCCTAAAATTTAGGTTTTATGCTAAGACGGTTCAAGACTAGAACAAAAAAAAAACTTTATGCACGAAAACAAAGAAGTCTATGCAGATCTGCCATTTTTCAACAATTTTAAGTTCTATCTTTTTTTCTAAGAATCAGATACCAGGAGTAGCTCCAGAGGAAATTCGGTCCCATTTTCGGACATTTCACAAAATTACGGTTTATTAAAATGGATCCTTAAAAAAAATTCCCAGCTTCCAAATCATACTTTTTACACCATCATTTATTTGAAAATGGCCAAATAGTAATAAAATTTTTCTTCACTATATGTTTAAAGTTTAAATTTTCACAAAAATTTCTTTAAAATTCATCAAAATCCGACCCTGCCGTATCGACTCGTGTATATAATAATATCTCTTAAAAAGTGGATCCACTCTATTAAGAGGTGTTCCTTGAAAAAGCACATAAAATTCAGAAGCTTATTATGAAATTATTTTTTTCAAAATGGTACCTAAAGTCATGTATGTATGACAATTCGTAAACGTAGAGCCAATTTCGACGAATAATTAAAAACACACCTTGACACAAAATGTTCTATTGTACCACTATAGAAATATAAAAATAACATTATTAGGCACAAAAAAAAAAGTAATCTGGTTATACTGGTGATATTTATAGGTGTATGGCGTATCAAACAAGGTCCGGGGTTTGATTCCCGGCTGGGCAGGCTCGACTCGGCTTTTCATCCCTTTAATGGGGTTGATAAAATGAGGACCGAGCATGTGTGGAAACTAAAGACTAAGGGGTCTGCGTCAAGCCGATCACATGACCGGAACATATGCTCCTTTCTGCATCTCAGGGCCCTCTGTCTCGGAAACTGGGATGAGCACAGTAGGCCTTGGCTGCCAATAGGCTGTCGTGCCACTGAGTTTAGTTTTAGGCATATCAAACGAGTCTTGAGAATTAAAATTTTCTAAACTTATTTTGTCTGGGTTCCCTAATGGTAATTACATGAGAACATCATGTATTATTTTTGTTGTGTTCTGATCATAATATGCTGAAGTTTTTTTACTTCATGGATGCTGGCCGTCAAAATATCCGAGAAATATTCTTTTCATTTCAGCCAACAAGAGGACGTGTCACGGTCTAAATTTCCAGATTCGAAAAGGAAGGGGCGTCAAGCTCAAAGACATAGCCTGTAGTAAGTAGTTCATTCTTTTTGAGAATGGTATTGTGTGTACTAGAATAACAATAATCTGGCTAAGCAGAAAGACAATCTGAATAAACAATACTTTTCGGGTTGCATTATAGTCTATAATTTGAATAGGCACATCAAGGTCCCGTTTCCTGCTTTGTTCCCATGGCAACTGCGGGAAAGATAACACAGCCAGACTTTTTTTTGCACTACAGTTAAGGCGATTGCATTACTACACCTCCGATTCAAAATATTAAAATAATTGAGAAAAGTAATAAGAAAATTTATTTTCTGTTTATATTTATTTTTGATATGAAGTAAATGCAATTAAATGTCTCACAAATTAAATCTGGAATGTTTAGATCTGATTTTAACATTTACAAAATATAAAATACAATATATATATAAATGAGCTTTACAATCGCTTTCTGATACACATCAAACTATTAGAATAAGATTTAGATTGGTTCCAAATATTTGAATACTTCATCTTACGCAATCTATTTTTGCCATCAAGAAATAAATCGGATTTTAATCCGTCTATTATTATTATAACTAAGACAACAAACTGACTTTTTATGTTCCCCAAACCAAGTGGGGGAAAAGTTTCTGTCACGAAAACCATGGCGACCAGAAGGGGAAAAGGTGAGAGTTGTATGACCTTGACTTGCCGATTCTTCCGGACTATAGCTTACTGAAAATAAATTTAACTCAAACAGATTAAAATCTTTCTACTCGAGCACACATTTTACGTATAGATTAAAATTAGCGGTTACCTCTCGCCACATGGGGATTAAAGTAGTAAAATTGTATATTTGTATAATTATGGACAAAAATCTGGAAATAAGTGGAAAGACCATACACAAATTTTTAACAAAGACAGTACCATAGGCATTTCCCGGCATCTCGGGAAAAGTGGTACTTCAAAAGTTGCAAATGGTCCGGCCGGGCAAAATTATTCAGCACAGTACATGTGGCCCTGGTAGCCTAGTGGTTAGGATGTTGGGCTTCCAACTGGAAGGTTGGGTGTACGAGTACTTGGTACATTCCTAATTCTGAGGGTACCAAAGGGTGGCGATTTTTCCCTTCCCTTCTTTTCACTCTTAGGGCAAAATAGGAAGGTCGAGTATTTGTGGTGGTGTCATCCAAATACATAATGAACCAAGTCGTACTTCCACCACTGTGGTGCTCATTTATAAACAGAAGGCACTCCTTACTGCCTTAATTCCTGGTCCCTCTGCGGTGGGGAGCTTGGATACCCAAGTGGCATTAGAAACAACAACAACAAATAAACAGTACAGGACATAATCTTTGATGAAGTCTGCTGCTGCCATTGATTAAAATAATCAGTTGATTTATTTTGATGTTCCCATTTTTTAATAAATTGCTCTAAAATATCTCCTGTTTATCAAGTTATGATAATTTAAAAAATGTTTCTTTGTTCTATTTCAGTTTCGCGCAACTTGGGGAATGCTTCGCCATCCATGCTGCGCATACTTCATTATGTGCTATTTGGTACCTATGGTCAGGATCGAACGGTAATTGCTTTTTTGCCATTTTCGTTATATAACCTTCTTCAGCATCAGCGCATGTTGAATAGTTTCTTTCGTGTGTTCGTGAGTGATTCTAATTCAGAATTCTCTTGAATTTCTGAAAAAATTTGAGAACCTGTGCCAAAAATTAAAAAATATGTTTTTCAAAACAAATTTTATTAATATTAATATAATATACAGTAAAGCCTGTAAAGTTGACCACCTGTCTAAGTTGAGCACTTTTGTCAGGAGCGGAATGAGCCCTATACTATATAATGTCGAAAAACCTTTGTAACTTGACCACCTAAATTGACCGCCTGTCTATGTTGACCACTTATGTATGTCAAATTTAGGTGGGAGTAATATAAAAATCCCTTTGTAAGTGGACCGCCTAATTTTCGCAATATTTATTTGTTTATCTCTTTTTTTGCAAAGATAAAAAAAACTAAAATAACTTCTCTGGGATATTTTTTATGCTATCATATTAGACCAGTATTTATCTGAGTGGATGAAACATCCATAACGTTTGCCTAAACCTCTTGGTAAGTTAACTGAATGGGAAATAGAAGACTTGGAATAAATCTGGAATCCTTTATGTTGAAAAAGTACTTTATTTAGAAGATTAAATAAGATGGAATTGTAGTATTAGATTAAGACATTCTGTACTGTTTACATTCTTACAAGCTTAAGAACAAAAAATCGAACAGAGTTGAGTTGTACAGTTGCTGTAAGATAGAATAATAAGTAGTGGCTTAAAATAGATAAACATGAAAATTAAATATTGAATTAAATATTCTAACACTCCCCCTCAATATTTCTATCCCACCAACCCCATTCCTTGAGAAAATTTTGCAGTCTTAACCGCCTCAAGAGGCTTTGTTAATAAGTCAGCTTTCATAACATCAGTTGGGCAATATAATACTGACAGAAAATTATTAGTTACAAGTTCACGAACAAAGTGATACTTAATGTCTATATGTTTTGTGCGCTGACTAAACCTTCCACACGTAAGCATCTTGATGCAGCTTTGATTGTCCTCGAATATGGTTATAGGTAATGTAGTTACTTCATGAAAGTCACTTAATAGTCTGCTTAACCATATAGCTTCTTGTGCTGATTCTGCAAGAGCTACATATTCAGCTTCTGCACTCGATAAAGAAACTGATGGCTGTATCTTGCTTGACCAACATATTGTCCCTCCATATAGTTGGAACAAATATCCACTCTGTGATCTTCTTCCTTCAGATCCTGCCCAATTGGCATCCACGTAGCCTTCCAAAATGCTAGTTTTACTTTGTAGATCTGAGCCTAACTTGAGTCTTTTGTGCACTGTAGTTTTCAAGTATCGAAATACTCTTTTCACTTCTGTCCAGTCACTTTGAGTTGGTCTGCTAACTTTACTAGCTAATATTGATGTACTAACTGATATGTCTGGTCTTGTATTAGTAGA
Organism: Octonoba sinensis; assembly: GCA_038502835.1. Taxonomy (NCBI): domain Eukaryota; kingdom Metazoa; phylum Arthropoda; class Arachnida; order Araneae; family Uloboridae; genus Octonoba; species Octonoba sinensis. The sequence continues at coordinate 490,006 of CM076600.1, forward strand.
AATGTAAAGAAGTGATCCTATAGCTGCTCGATAGACTGTATTTGTTTCTAATGGATCTTCAACTTCATTTCTCTTTTGGTATCCTGGCTCCAAAGGTATTCTTGATGGTTTCGAATCCTCAAGCCCAAACTCCTTTATTTTCCGATTGATGTAGTTTGTTTGATGCACATAGAAAAGTCCTTCAGCATCTCGATCAATTTGCAAACCCAAATAAAAATTTAAATGTCCCAGGTTCTTCACTTTGAATTGGTTCATTCGGTCCACTTCAAATTCCCTTAGGTTTAAACTTTCTTTGCTGGCTGCAATAACATCATCAACATAGACAAGAATGTAGGTCCAGGCTCCATTGGAATGTTTAGAATATAAACAAAGGTCTGTATTACTCTGCTTGAAGTTCATTTTCATGAAACTGTCATGAAGTTTCTTATTCCATTCATTCGCACCCTGTTTCAAACCATATAAATTCTTCAGAAGTTTACAAACAAGATGTTGCTTTTCTGGTTCTTCATATCCTTTTGGCTGTTTCATATATACGTCATGATGAAAATCACCATTTAAGTATGCTGTCTGAATGTCATAATGATTAACTTGCATTTTCCTTTTTCCTGCAATAGCTAACAAAGTTCGAAATGTAGTCTGGCGTACAACAGGTGCGAACACTTCATCGTATTCTTCGCCAAATTTTTGAAAAAATCCCTGTGCAACCAATCTGGCCTTGAATCTGTCTACATCTCCATTTTGATCAATTTTTCTCTTGAAGACCCATTTGCTGCCTATTGCTACTTTATTTGGTGGAAGTTCTGCTAATTCCCAAGTTTTGCTTGCCTTTAATGAATTTATTTCCTCTTTCATTGCATTACTCCAAGATTCAGCATCTTTAGACTTGATCGCTGCTTCATATGTTTTTGGTTCTGCTTCTTGAGTTTCACCTTCCTTAGCTATTTGAATTGTTTCAATTAATCTTTCTGGTGCTTTTCTAGCTCTATTTGATCTTCTGAGCATATTGTTATCTTCATTACTTTCTTCATCTGTTGCATTTGCTTCTTCAGTTTCCTCAAAATCAAAATATGCTGAAGAATTGGTCTCCTCTTCAAGTTCAAATTGACATGTTTCTTCTGCAACAAAGTTTTCGGGTATGGTTTCCTGTTGACTTTCAGACTCGATATCGTCTACAAACTGTACATGTTTACTGATAGTAATCTTGTTGGTCTTTCTGTCCAATAATCTGTAGGCTTTAGATCCTTCTTGATAACCCACAAATGTCATCAATTTTGCTTTGTCATCTAACTTTAATCTTTGTCCCTCTGGGATTAAGGTGTAAGCTTTGATACCGAATGTCTTGATTACTTCCAGATTTGGTTTTTCTACATGCCATAACTCGTAGGGTGTAACTTCATGATGTTTTGTTGGCAGTCTGTTCTGTAGGAAGTTGGCAGTCTGAATAGCTTCTCCCCAATACTTATTTTCAAGACCTGATTCTAGGAGTAAACATCTCGTCATTTCAATAAGATATCTGTTTTTGCGCTCCGCTGTCCCATTCTGTTGAGGTGTATAGGGTGCCGAGGTTTGTCTCTGTATTCCCTCATCAATGAAGATTTTATCTACTTCAGCATTCATGTATTCTCCACCTCTGTCTGATCTTATGCACTTTGGTGTTTTCCCGAACATAGTCTGAACCTGTTTCACGTAATGAACTATGTTTCTTGAAACTTCCGACTTATTCTTCATCAAATAAACTTTTGTATAGCTACTAAAATCATCAATTAGTGTAAGTATATACTTGTTTCCACTTGGTGTAGCTACATGAATTGGTCCGCACACATCTGAATGAACCATCTGAAACAGTTCTGTGGTTTTTGTTGATGATTTCTTTGGAAAAGATGTTTTTGTCATTTTCCCTTTAATGCAGATCTCGCATACATCAGTGTGTTTGCAAGGCTTTATCTTTAATCCTGTAGCTAAATATTTATTTTCTACTTTCTTTATGGCTTGAATATCTCTATGGCCTAATCTTTTGTGCCATTCATGTATGCAGAGAGACTTGCAATCAGTTGCACTTAATGCCTTTTGTGAGTTTAGTACATACAAACTGTTTTTAGTACTTGCTATAGCAATGTTTTCTTTTAACTTCATAGTACACTGTTCATTACTAAAGTCAACATTAAATCCTTTATCAACTAATTTCTTGACAGACAATAAATTTCCATGCAATTGAGGCACGTAAAGAACATCTTGAACTTTTATTTTACTTACATGGTTCTTGTCATGTTCATAAAATATCCAGCCTTCACCCTTTCCACTGGTCACTATGATTTGACCATCTGCAAGGTAAACTTTATCTTGAATGGTTTCATCAAGTGCTGTGAAGAAATCAAAATTGCTGGTCATATGTGAAGTTGCGCCAGAGTCAATGTACCACGAAAGAGTTTCTGTTTCACCCAAGATAAAACAAATATGTTCTTCATTGCTGATTCTTATTTCTGAACTGTTATTATCTGCTAGAGTAACTTTCTTAGCTGTATGTTGATTTTCTTGCTGATTTGTTCCTTTCCGTAGTAGCCATGCTTTATACTTTCGACAATCCACCTTGTCATGTCCTGGCTTCTTACAGAAAAAACAGCTTCTTTTTGTATGCTTCTGAACTGTAGAATTGACCTTTAATACTTTTTCTTGGCTCGGCTGGCTCCCATGGTTCTGTTCTCTTCTTCTTCTGTTTTCTTCTATCAACTTATTTTTAACCAGTTCTTGTGTTAAATCTGCTTCTGGTCTGGTTTCCAACGCTGTAATCAATGTTGCATAGCTGTCAGGAAGGCTGCTGAACAATAACGCCACAGTTAGAGGTTCTGCCAAATTTTCCCCCAATGCAGTCAGTTGATCAATGAGATCAGTCATAGTGTTGATGTGTTCTTCCATATCACTGTGTTCATCCAGTTTCAAACTACACAGGCGTTTTAGCAAGTTGACTTTGTTGGACAATGTTGACTTTTGATGATATCCAAGAAGAGATTTCCACATACCATTCGCTGTATTGTGCTTCTTTACATGGCATAGTTGGTGGCATCTTCAACCAGAAGTCCAATGGTAGCACGAGCCTTTCCATCCTTCGTAATCCAGTCCTCATTTGCATCCGCAGGTTTCTCTTTTTCAACAATACTCCAGAGTCCTTCTTTAATCAAGAGAAGTTCTACTTTGTACTTCCAGATTTGGTAATTTGAATTATTTAACTTTGCTATTGAAATGCGAGCACCTTCAGCCATTGTGACTTCAGCAGAACAGGATAAACAACTTTCGTTTTCGAAAAAAAATCGCAAATTTTTTTAAAATATTTCAAAAATTGCAATCAGTCTCATAATCTATAAGACTTGGAATAAATCTGGAATCCTTTATGTTGAAAAAGTACTTTATTTAGAAGATTAAATAAGATGGAATTGTAGTATTAGATTAAGACATTCTGTACTGTTTACATTCTTACAAGCTTAAGAACAAAAAATTGAACAGAGTTGAGTTGTACAGTTGCTGTAAGATAGAATAATAAGTAGTGGCTTAAAATAGATAAACATGAAAATTAAATATTGAATTAAATATTCTAACAGGAAATCTTCTATGAACACTTTTTTATTCTTTAAATAAGTTTCTTCTTTTTTGTTTGATCTGATATAGCCATTCTGAAATATATATATTTTGAGGAAATATTTAGCATCATATAAGCAACTGACATCATTAATAGGATATTTATCTTCGTCTTAGCAAAGTAGTTTAATTTTAAAGTTGTACAGGATACATTTTAAGTCATTCATTTTAAATTTATCTGATGATATTTTAGACAATTGTAAAAAAAAAGTAGCTTATCACTATTTTAAAGTAATGTCATTACATGAAGCTGTATTTTAATGAGTTATAAATGAATAAATGCATGGTGTAAGAGACGACAAAAAACAAACAAATCTCCATCCTCTAAAATTTGACCACTACTAAGTTAATAATAATTTAACTTTGTGCAAGTAAACAGTAATAAAAATATAATTTCACGTTAAATTAAAGCACAAAAATTAGTGCTCTGAAAATTTGGTTAAATGAGCATAAAGGTTATGTACAAAAGCAAGAGTTAAATCAATTCTGGGATTTCAATTCTGGGAAAATTATTCAAAAATGTTCTTCCCCATTACAGCTTGACTTTTGGGAAGCTTATCATATTAACAGGAATAGTTCTAATTTGGTTAATGATTCTTCCTCAGTTCCTTATTTTTCACAGGTCTGGCATAAGTTCCTTTAATTTTTTGTTCTTTCTTGGTTTTCTTGTTAGTTTTCCTTTTTTGTGTCAATTTTTTTCCCCTCTCTCTCTCCCCCCTCCCCCTCCTTTACATGTGTACTTTGTTTTACTTTTTGTTTTGGTATTTTCTGTACTTATTTTATTTCCATTTTATTCTTTGTATTTTATTTTTTTTTGCAATTTTCATGTATTTTCACATTTTTATGTATGCTGTTGTCTTTTTTGCTTTGTTTTTATTGATATTCCTTTTTACTTCCTGTACTTTCAACTGCATTCGTTTGTTGCTCTCTTATTGGTGCCTTCATTCTCATTGGTTTACAGTTAATTCTTAGGCTATATAAGCTTTGTTTCTGTTGTTTAGTCTGCTTCATTTGGATGTTTTGCATCTAGAAGCTCCCTGTCGCATTGAAAAAGGGATTCCAAGCAATCCCGAAATATATGTCTGCGTTTTAATGCTCATTTGTGCTTTAATTTAACGTGAAATTATATTTTTATCACTACTAAGTTGATTAAGTTTAAAGTGCTGCACCGCAAGGGGTCAACTTAAACACCGGTTTCACTGTATATAATTTATATTTACTTATATGATTTCTTCGATGAATAAATCCATGCTGTTTTGTTTATTTTGAAGCAAGCAAAATATTTAGAACTTTCAAAAAATTAGGATAATTTTTTTATGGAAAAATTGACTTCTGGAGTCATTATTACTGAACTTTCATGCACAGTCAATCAGGGTCACTTTGATCTACAATTTTTCTTTCAATTTTGAATTGTTCCGCTCATATTTCAGTAGCGTTATTGTATTTACTGCCATAAAACTGAAAAAGAACTCCTAAGGTATATCTTGGTCTCCACAAATTAAGAAATAATAATTATTAAAATAATTTAAAGTGAATTATGAACCTGTTTGAAAGCGATCCTTGCATTCACAGTCCCTTTGAACCACCTCAGAAAAGTGATTTAAAAAGAATTATTTTAATAAAAGTATTATAGTGGCACCACTCTGAACCAGAAAAATAAAATTACAAGAGATTTTATTTCACAACATCACACAGCTTCTTTAATTTATGACAGTGCATAGAACAGGTCCAAGAATTTCAACAAGTTCAAGGGTTTCGACAACTTCAAACTTGCAGTGAAAAATAACTTCCAAGCAGTAACTTTTAAATGGCTGTATTACACAATGATCTGTGTAAAATGTTGCAAACTTATTTCACGAAATGAAGAGTGGAAAACCGATTTTTAAATAACTTAGCCAGCTCAACCTCAAATATTTCCGGCTCCTCTCCTGATGCTTCAAAACACAGCCTTTTTTATGAGGATAAAACATCTGTATTGTATCAGACATAGTTTTAATTTTTGTGTGAATAGAATTGACACTCATTTTTTTAAAAATCTTTAGCTGCAATTTTTTGCTTCTTTTGCAGAAGCTTTATCTTGAATGTTCTGGTCCCATTTAAAGTAAACAATATTCTGGTTAAAGCAAAAATAAACATGATTATTTTCATAGTAGCAAATGGCTATATACTATAACGTTTTTTATATGCACATGTACATAATCCATAACTACTTTCTATTATCATGAATATGAATAAGTATATAATTTTTCAAAAAATAATTAGATCAATTGAAGAGTCCACTGGTAAAACGACCTAAGTCTACTTTTTGAAATTTTCTTTGTTTTATTCAATTATTTTATAACATTTCAGTTCATTTTAACTACACGAGCCTACTTTTCCATAACGCCCAAATTCAAATTTATGATGCATATATTTATATTCATCTATAATACGTAATTTATAATAAAACATAAAGCAAAGTTCAAAAAGTGGTATGTGACTTAGGTCGTTTTTCCAGTGGACCCTTCGATTGTAAATTAACAACTAAGTATAGGCCAACTGAGGTCTAGTAATGTTTAGGTTGAAATAAATAAGGAAAATCTTCTGCATTTCTAAAGGAGATCAGCGGCCACCAATTCTCCTGGTGACCAAGATTTACCCCAGTAAACTGAGGCATAAACGAGTATACCTATATAACCAATGTACAGTGTGGGACTCCAATTTCGGAATCCCGAAATCCGGAAAACCCAAAATCCGGAAAAATCAGCAGCTGAAAAAAAAATAGGGAAATGTTTTGCATCGTTTTTTGGAAATAGGCGTTTTAAAGAGGAAGGAAAATGAAATGTTATGAACCATGTTTCAGATCGGAAATGTGCTGTTTTCGAAAAAAGGTGTTTCGCAATTTTCCGAAAAATGTTCATTTTTGCGATTAGTTTCCATTAATTGTTGCTTTGAAAAAAAAATTGAGAAAAGTTTTGTATTGTTTTTTTGGAAATAGGCATTTTAAAGAGGAAAGAAAATAAACTATGGAACATGTTTAAGATCGGAAATGTGCCGTTCTCAAAAAAATTATTTCGCGATTTTCTGAAAAGGGTTCGTTTTTGCGATTACTTTTTCTTAATTGTTGCTTTAATTCTGAGTTAATATCATTAAATTTTGCTTTTTTTTAATTTCTTGTACTTTTCTTATATTATTTTTTAAAATGAGCTCTAATTTTCGCGCGATACAGTATATACGCGAAATTGAAAACCCGCGTCTCTAGCATTTTCCCGATGATCTTTTACTACAATTTAGTGGCTAGAAAATATAAAATCATATCAAAATTTGACAGAATTCTTTTCTTGTTAATTAAAGTGGTTAAAATAACATCAGTAAAAGTCTAGATGTTTCGAAGCTTTGCTTCGAGTGCAAGCCTACTCCAACTTCGTTTTTTGTGCTAAATTTTGCTACTTATAGGCGAGTATATACGATAGTAAAAATATATGCTATATATGAGCAAAATGCTAATAAAAAGTACCAGAGCAAATTATCTGGGCTCTGATGCTACTTACAAAATTTTTTGTGAGAACCCAAAGTCCGGAAAGATCGCGGCCCTGAGCCTTCTGGATTTGAGGTCCCATACTGTATTTAAAAATGGACAAAATGTTGGCACTAGATTCAAAAGTATAGACTATTTGTAATATGAAACAGCATCAACGAGAATTTTTTAGTTTTAAATATATGACTGGTATGGATCTTTAAAAAAAGTATGATTTTTGGATACGATCTTTTTTCAAGATGTTTTTGTAGTAGTAAAAGAAATATTTTTTCTTGCTGCAAATCTATGTAGTTTTTGCATCTATCATAAGAAAATAGAATAGTTAAGGAGTAGAAATAAAATTTCACGTTAAATTAAAGCACAAATGAGCATTAAAACGCAGACATATGTTTCGGGATCGCTTGGAATCCCTTTTTCAATGCACAGGGAGCTTCTAGATGCAAAACATCCAAATGAAGCAGACAGAACAACAAAAACAAAGCTTATATAGCCTAAGAATAAACTGTAAACCAATGAGAATAAAGGCAGTGTGAAGTGGAAGTAGGAGTAGTATTAAAGGCACCAATAAGAGAGAACAAACGAATGTAGTTGGAAGTACAGAAAGTAAAAAGGAATATCAATAAAAACAAGGAAAAGACAACAGCGTGCATAAAAATGTGAAAATACATGAAAATTGCAAAAAAATAAAATAAAATACAAAGAATAAAATGGAAATAAAATAAGTACAGAAAATACCAAAACAAAAAGCAAAACAAAGTACACATGCCAAAAGAGGGGGAGGGGGGGAGGAAAAAAAAGGGAAAACTAACAAGAAAACCAAGAAAGAACAACAAATTAAAGGAACTTATGCCAGACCTGTGAAAAATAAGGAGTTGAGGAAGAATCATTAACCAAATTAGAACTATTCCTGTTAATATGATAAGCTTCCCAAAAGTCAAGTTCTAAAGGGGAAGAACATTTTTGAATAATTTTCCCAGAATTGAAATCAAAAGAGTGGTTGGAATTCCAACAATGTTGAGCAATGCTAGACTTATTCAGCTCTTGCTTTCGTACATAACCTTTATGCTCATTTAACCGAATTTTCAGAGCACGTTTTGTCTGTCCAATGTAAGAAAGGCCGCAACGGCAACTAATTTGGTAAATACCCCAAGTATTAAGTTGATCAACAGGATCTTTAAGAGAAGAGAAGGAAAGTTTGTTGCTAGGAGCAAAAACAACTTGAAATTGGAACCTTTTTAGGATTTTAGCAATACGAAAACTTACAGAATGAAAGAATGGTAACACAACCAAATCCTTTCTAGAAACCACATGATTGGGACCAGAAGGTTTTTTAGAAAGTTTGTTATGAATAGAATCAATTAAAGAGTGAGAAAATCCTCTATCAACAGCTACAGCTTTCAGATAGTTGAGTTCAATCTTGAGAAGCTCAGGAGAAGAGCAAATATTAATAGCACGATGGACAAGAGCATTAAAAGCCGAATATTTTTGGTTGGGAGGATGAGACGATAGTCTGTGAGGAGGTAAAGAAACAGCGAAAGGTTTACGATAGACAGAAGTTGTGAAACCAGACTCACTCCTAGAAATCAAAACATCAAGAAACGCGAGGCTACTATTAAGTTCTTTCTCACAAGAAAACTGGATATTAGAATCAATGGAGTTCATAATCGAAAGAGCATCATCAATACCTAACAAGTTACTGTCCGTTAGGACAAAACAATCATCCACATAACGAACATAAAATTGAAATTGCAATTTTTGGAATAGTTTTTCCTCAAAATAATGCATATAGAAATCACTTAAAATAGGACTAAGAGGACTTCCCATGGCTAGGCCATCTACCATAGCATAGAATTTACCATTAAATACAACATATGTCTGCATAACATATGTCTGCGTTTTAATGCTCATTTGTGCTTTAATTTAACGTGAAATTTTATTTCTATTACTTTGCACAAAGTTTAATCATTACTATAGTTAAGGAGTGTTTGGCATATTTCAGTTGTTCTGTTATGCCAGTTTACAAAACTAAAAGAAGTGGGACCATTTATTACCCCAGAAAGGAGACCAGTAATTACCCGGAATCACCTTACATTATTAATATTTTTCATCATTGAAAACTTTATTTCATTGTGCAGAATACGGTTCCAAAGATTTTGTGTGAAGTGCAGAAAATTTGTTTCAACTGAGAGCCACCTATTTATGTGTTATTTATTTAAAATATATTTTTTTAACGAAAGGACTTTGTAACAAAGATACTTGTTTGATTTTCAGGACAATTCGAGAAGTCGGACAATCCGAAATATTCTGCACTTCAGTGGTTTCTCGTTTGAAGAAGATTCGAAAGAATTCAATAGAAAGCATGTTTGTTTGACCAGGTAAAAACATTTTCATTGATTAGAGGACAGTACAGATAGCCTATTTCTGATCGGTCTGCATTTCTAAACCCCCCCCCTCCCCCCCCCAAAAAAAAAAACTTGAGCCATTCATTTTACACCTACATGGTTTTCCACTCCCTTATGGTTAATTGGGAGTGTTTTCACAATTTATGGCGGTGCAATTTGCCTCCTTTCCATTCCGAAACTGAAACTGTGCTAAATATAAGCCACATATTTATTTTTGAAAATAAAATAAGTGAGAAGAAGCCATTTCACCGTGACTGTAACTGAAAAAAAACTAGTTCCCTACTTGAAATTTTGATAAAGACATTGCAAGCTGAAAACTTAAAATGCTGCTCTTTGTTTTTTGTGCATTTCATCTCAATTTAAATGCAAAGTTTTTTTAAAATTTGTGTCTATGATGTGGATTTTTTCCCCACGTGTTCCTGAAACCATACATAACTGATGGCGACTTATTCTCCTATATAGTTGATATTTATACAAAAGAGCCTCTTGAGTATGCAAGTAAAACTGAGTTAGAGGATAGTGTAAAGTCTACTATATATAGTTTAACTCCTTGTGCATCCATTGATTGGGTTAGAAAGGCGGTTACTCGTCCAGATAAATCTAGAACTGACATATACTATGGTATAGAGGGAACAAATCTAAGGTCGAGGATGTTGTTGGGGTGTGTTGTCCTTTTCTCAATGAAATTTTAATCAGTTCGTAGATGTTTTTGAGGAGGCAGACGATGAATGTTATAAGGCCTTAAACATGTTAGCAATTTAGGAAGAATCTAGTCTTGCCATTTATTTTTCTAATCGAAGTTACTATTTTGAATGTTGTTTTTAACTAACACGAGCTTACGAGTGTACCGCTGGCGGTATACATCAATCTTTTTATTGTTGATATTAATCTTTGTTGCTGCTTAAAGGAATTGAAAATAAATGTTTATTTAACTGTTAGTGAATCGGTCTTTATCAATAAGTTTGAAGAATACGGACTTAGTTCCTTTTGCATTCTGGCAAACACAGAAAAGTTCGAACGATCCAACAATAACAAATTTATGCATTACTTTTATGCATATTTATTTAAGTACTTTTTAGGAAAAAAAATTCTTTTTTTAGGTTTTTGAATTTTTTGTTGTTTTTTCTGCATTACTTCAGTTTTTATATTTTTCTCAAAAAGTATTTGACTTATGAAAAAATTCAATGCATAAAAGTTCCTAAATTATTATTTAGGAATTTTGTTTAAAATCAATTCGCTCTCAACCAAAGAACATTATCGCATAAACTCCCTACAGATGTGAGGTTTCTTGTTTAAAATCTTTTATTTCAATTATTAAACTTCATTGGTAATTAAAATAAAAATTTGCACATGTAACTAATAATTATTAGTGACGTGTACAAATTTTTACTTTAATAAATTTTATAAATTTATAAATAATAAAATTAATTATTTTAATAAATTTTACTATTTTAGTGCTATTTTATGATTATAATGCATACCTATTTATTATTATTGATTTTGTTTATTTTATTAAAATGATTATACCAAAAATATATTATTGTTACCCCTAAATGCGCGCTGTTGTTTTTAAAGAGCATGTCAAATTTTCTCGAATTCTATTTTTCCGAATTAAATAAGAAGTTTTTTTTAGTATTTTTCTCCAATTATAACTAGCACAAACAAGCACAAAAAAAATATTTTACAAAGAAAAGAAATTGCGCAGTGTAGGGTTAAAGTTGTTTTTTCTTTTATTACTAGGTGTACACTTTTGCTTCCACTGTTTTTCTCCCAAAATTTGAGGCTTTAATAAAAAAATTGGTTGCACATGTATCATTCAAAGTATTTTCCATCGCTGGCCACTACTCTCTCCCATCTTTAGGGCAGTGTACGAATCCCGCGTCGAAAAAATTGTTCATCTTTTAAAGTGATCCACGGAATCGATCCAATTTTTGCGATTGGAAGTGTTGGTCAGCCAGCTCATGCGCCATTGATCAAAACAGGTGATAGTCAGAGGGGGCAATGTCAGGAGAATACGGCGGGTGGGGTAGGACTTCCCATTGTAACGTTTCCAAGTACGTTTTGACCACGTTTGGAACATGGGGTCTAGCGTTGTCTTGCTTCTGAATCATGCCCATGGCCTTGAGACGTTTTGAAATGGCTTGCTGTGTCACTTCCAATGATCGAGCGAATTCTTGTTAATTTTGATGCGAGTCTTCACTCAGCAATGTCTCCAATTCTACATCTTTGAAAACTTTCTCTCTTCCACCACTATGCCGGTCTTTGATGTAAAAATCACCGTTTTTGCAGTGTTGAAACCACTCACGACACGTTCTTTCACTAATAGCGTTCTCACCATACGTACTTGAGACCATTCGATGAGACTCAGCCGCTGTTTTCTTCATGCCGAAACAAAACAGTAACACCTCCCGCAAAGGACGAGAATTTAGCTTGTTAACTGACATTTTCAATTGAGAACAACTTTATGATGCAGACATAAATCGGCTAATGTTTGAATGGCGTACTGCTGACTGAGATCCAAGCTAACTGCCTGACGTCAGTGATCTGTTTATTTCGACCACTACTTACCGTTGTCGCCACCTACCAAAAAACGGTGGAAGCAAAGTTGTACACCTAGTATTTCTGCATTACGGTAAATTCTTTATTTCTCACTCACTTTGTTTCCATTAAGACGGCAAAAGAAATTTGTTAAATGAGTGCTGGATTGTTTTGCAGGATTCCGTTGCCGGTGTTGATGGAAATCCAGGATGCAATCTTGGGGACAAGCATCGGAATGCGAACTGAGATAGTGGACAACCTCCTCTCATTTTTCATGGCACCAGAAAGTGAGATATGATTTTTTTTTTGCATGAATCACTGTAAGTTTGCTATTTCTTTCAATTATTTTTACTTTTCATTTCATTTCTAGAAATGGCATCAGAAGGGACATCAGAGCACCACGAAAGTGGAGTGGTAAGTTTCTTGTTTAACTCTCTCATGCATGCATTTATTTATTTTTGTTATAAAAAAAAAATTCATATGCCACAAACCAATTTATTATCTCAGGATTGCAGTGTAATAATTTATTTTTGGAAATTTTTGTCCTGAAATGGTTTATTTTTGGAAACCTGGAAAAGTTGTAGAATTTTGTTCTGCTATTTGAGTAGCAATCCTGGAAGTGGGAAATATAAGCAAGCTCCCATGTAGTTACTACAGCACTTAATTTATATTTATTTTGCGGGATAAAAAAAAACAAAAGTGACAACTATTTGTTCTTTCTGCGGGATTTTGGAATGTGCTTCAAAGATATATTCTATGTAAGTACTCCAAAACTAAGAAAGAGTAATTTCCATTCCATAATTGTTCTGTGTGTTTCGTGTAATATTAAAAGTTATTGTTTTAAAACATGCTGTTACAATATTTTTGTTTCAAGGGAAAGAGAATAGTTCATAAAGGAAAATTAAAATAATGGTAACATTTACAAATAATTTCAACACAAAGTGGCATTCGCAGTATATTTTCTTTCGAGAAATGAAAAGGAAAAAAAGTTAAAAGCTGCTAAAGATTAATAATTGAAATGTTTTTTTAGTTCAATTTTAAATTCTGAGGAAAAAAAAGTTGATTTTATTATATATATATATATATATATATATATTTTATATATATATATATTATACTGTTTTAATTTATAAAGTGTAGCAGCTTGTTGTGTTCTTTAATATTTTTACTCTTTCGGGTTAGTAATATGTATTTTAGAATAGATGAATATAATGTTTCTTAGTGAATATAACATCCTTTTCCGTTTATTTATTTATTTATTTATTTTGTTCAGGAATCATCAAATACTGACTTTGACAGATTAAAAGAGCATATTTTAAAAGGTAATGTCCTAAAATATTTTTCTTAAAATACTATACACATCTTTTGCTTTAATTAAAAAGAAAAAATATTTATTTGTTTATAGCTGGTGGCAACTTGGCTTTTTGCTAGCATTTTATTTCCAGTGAGTTGTCATGGAAACGATTCTTTTTTTGCATGTTCTAAAAACAGCCAAATTCAGCTGTCTTTCATTCACTATCTTACTGAGTTTTATGGGATGATATGGTTAAGGAAATAATTTAATGCTCAGCAGCATTTCTATCAAGTAATTATTGTAATCATTTTCATTCTAATTATTGTTTAAGGAATTAATTAGTAAATATTTTGTCACACTAAAGATTATGGTTATATTTTTTTCTATTTGCAATGTTAAATGTCTTTCATTTTTTTATATGATTTTATGTAGGTATATTTTTATATTTTATGTGGGGTGTTTTTTTTTTTTTTTTTTCTTTTGTGTCGAGTATAGATGTGATGTTTTTGGAATGAAAATAAAAACATACACAAGTTAATATTTTAAAAATAAAACATTTAATTGCAGAAACTTTATGCTTTGTATTAAGATACATGAGGGTTACATTTTAAAATATAAAAATTAATTGATTGTAGTGCATGTATAAACCACAAAAATAGATTGAATGATGGATTAAAAAGTTAATTTGAGCATTCTTGATAATAACTTTGGGAACACAACTGGGAAATCAGGGAATTCTCAGGGAAGTTTTATGTTCTGGGAAATATCAGGGAATATTTAAAGTTTCGCCAAATATCAATGAAAAGTATCGTTTTCAATATTAAAACCGGCAAGCGTCTGCAATTTTGTTTGCGGAATTTATTTTCGTGGTCAGCTCGATTACCGATTTCCCAATGGTTGAAAGTGCTAAACAGCAAAAAAAGGCCCTTTTTTTGTCTATGAGGTAAAAAAAAAAAGTTGGAAATTTGCGTAAAAAGACACATGTCAGCGTTGATGCCAGGGCTCGTAATTTTTTTTTTAAAATATTAAAAAATTGGATTTTTTAAAATTTAAATCAGATTTTTTTCAACTTTTTAAAAAAGACCTTAAATATTGTGGATATTTATTATGTTATATTCATAAAAACAAAAACTTACATGTTAATCAATATGCAAAAACACATTTTAAACTATTTTCACAGCAATAAATATTTTTTTAATAATGATAGTAATGATAAACAAATTTTAATACAAATGTGTGACTTAAATGAAACTTAAGCCTACCAGGAATAACAGTACACTCAAAAGTACCAAGAAAATGAACAAATTTATTCTGAATGATTTTGCTGTTAAGAGCTAAAAAAAGTTTAATTTTTACATTGAGTGTACTTTAATCATTTTTCTGTTTTGTAAATGAAAAAGCCTGAAACATTTTTACCGATTTAGGGAAATCATATGCCCACACCATTACTAAAAACTGAAACTTTTTGTTTTAAATCAAATATTTTTATTGAAAACATCTACAATAAAAATTGTTTTAGAAGGAAAAAAACCTTCAACTATTAGGGGACATGAATGAAACTTTAAGGATACATATTCTAAATTCTAACAAGTGTTGTTAAAAATCATTCTGAGGTATTTATTGTGTGGCAGTTATTAAACTGATCTAAAATACTATTTTAAGATAAAAAAAACACAGAATGGTTCATGATTATTATGAATTCTAAGTTGAATGATTGAATGAATGATGCTTTGCTGTTAAGATGCTTGAAAAATAAGAGTAATATTGTAAAATTTAAAAAATAGTAATTAGTTCTAAATTTATGAAACATATTATGCGCACAGACAAATGGACCTAGGAAGTTTTCTTTGAAGCAGTGGTTATAATTGCAACACATTTCATTTTTACAACACTTTCTAACATTGTAAAATCAATGATTCTTTTTTAAAATTAATTGATTTAAATCAAGCCGATTTAAATCAATAAACCCTGGTTGATGCTATCGAGAATCCACCATTTTTGGCTCTGTAAATCTGCCATAAAATTTTTGGTTGTGTTCAAACATAGGACACCTTGTTTTCCTGAAGTCTTGATGATACAGAATAAATTTCTGGGTAAAAATTACCATATATAACTATAAATGCAGGTGGGGGGGGGGAGTGAAGTTATCTGATGCTGTTGAAGAGTTTAAGAAAATCTGGGGTTCCATGAAGATTGGGTGTCGCATCCAAACGGAATTTTCAAGAATGCGAGGGGGGGGGGTGAAATTTCTTTAATTTCAATGAGTGTCCCTCATAATGTAATTCATTAATATGATAAAGAAACAGCAGAATGTGAAACTGAAGCTTTTTTTATTATTTCTTTTTAATGAAATTGTTTTCTTCTTTTAGGGCCTGCACCTGTTGTTGTTCTAGAGAGGTTAGAGGGGAGCTATATAGACGAAATGGCACGACAAGTAAGGGTTCCATTTCCACTTCTTGATATTAGTTTTCTTTGTATTTTTCATTTTTTTTATTTTGTTTTATTTATTTATTTTATCATATTGTGTTCTCTAACCGTGCAGTTTCCTTTGATGTAATTTAAATTGATAGAGAAAAAATCGGTTCATCTTTATTACTGCATTCAAAGACGACCTATATTTTTGAAAAAAGTAGAAAAATTGCCCTGTATTTTTAATTTGTCTTAGATTTGCAAAGGTGTTGTATATTATTAGTTTATTTCAAACTGATACCCAAACAGACCAGAGCCGCTTATGAAAGTATTTTAATCTGCCATCGTCTTTGCTAATGAAGGCTTCAATGGCATTATTCACATTTTCAGAACTCCATTCTTTCAATCTTCAAGGTAAGCATTTTGTAAACGTACCAGAAGTCTCGGCTTTTTAAAGAATGAAACAATGATGGCCAAACTGTCGATTGGCATTTACACCATTTTATTAGTCATAATCAGGGTTCACACTGGGGAAAAATACAAGGTGGGATTTTCCTCCTTGACCAAAGTTTTAAGTTAAGTTTTTTAAAGTTTAAGCCCAAAAAAAAAATTTTTTTGAGTGGGGTTTCAAAAAATATTGCGGGAATCGCGCGGCCTAGCGCGAACCCTGATAATAATACTTTTATCATTCATTGCCAAAAAAAAAAACGTTTTCTAGAATTTCATTATTTTCTCACTTTTTTGCAGGTTGGGAGCGCATTTGAAAAAAGCAAAGGTAAGTTTTTTTGTTGCAATTTGTCAGATATACTCTCTCTCCTTCCCTTTCGGGGTAAAACTATTCCGATCCATTTTAATGAGTAGTTTTTTTGTAATTTCACATTTCTCATGTTTTAGACCTCATGCCAGTCTCATGCCAGTCTTGTGTCTGTTGCATGACTGTAACTGTATCTTAAATATTGGTGAGTAGCGACACCTAGAATGCAATGTAATCTGATTCAGTCTAGAATAAAGCATGTAAGATGTAACATGGCGCAGCCGAACTCGGACCTAAGTCAAGTTGGAAATTAACTTTCTAGTTAAATTATGGAAGGAATTAAGCCGCCGAAAATTCTCAATCTAACTGGGAATATCGCCGAAGACTGGAGGAGATTTCGTCAGAATTTTGAAATATTTCTAAAAGCTGGTGGTCATGCTGCTAAAGACAGTGATGTACAAGTCGCCATTTTGATAAATTGTCTCGGCGAGGAAGCGGTGGAACTTTATAATACTTTTGAATTAACGGATGCTCAGCGAAAAAGTTTTAAGGACGTCATTGCTGCCTTTGAAAATTACGCTAATCCGAGAAGAAATGTTGTCGTTGAAAGGTATGTGTTTAACTGCCGAACACAAGAACAAAGTGAAAAATTCGACGAATTCTTAACGGATTTAAGGAAGTTAATAAAGTACTGTGAATATGGAACTTTAAATGATTCTATAATTAGAGACAGAATAGTTATTGGCGTGTCTGACAAACAGATACAAGAAAGGTTATTGCGCGAAAGTGAACTAACTTTGCGGAAAACAATTGAAATTTGCCGAGCAGCTGAAATGAGTAGGTTACAAGCCGACATCATTCAACGGAAAGCAGACATCCATCTTCTAAATAAGCGAAGTGGTGCTTTAACTGCGAGGTATGTTCCTAGTACGAAGCAGAATCAAGAAAATAGCGCACGGAAAAGAAGTTATCCCAAAGAAAATTTAGTTTATTTGTGTAAAAAGTGTTCTACTGAACATGGAAGAGCGAACTGCCCAGCGTATGGTAAAGTATGCAGGTTGTGTAAGGCATTAAATCACTTTGCTGTCGGTTGTATGAATAACAAGTATAAACGTTCTAAAGTGCACGAAAACAAAGGTAAAAGTTTATCAGTTAACTCGACATTTGTTGTGGGTTCTGTTTGTCGCAAAAACAGAGGTTCTTGTTGGGTGCACAAAATACAGGTAGGACAGAAAACTTTAGAATTTAAATTAGACTCGGGCTCGGATGTAAATTTATTGCCAAATAATATTTTTAAATCGTTAAATTGTAATAAGTTAATGAAACCTACTAATTTAATTTTAGAGGCATATGGTGGAAGCCAAATAAAACCTCTAGGAATAGTTGAATTAGAGTGTAAACTTGATAATATTAAAAAATGCTTGGAATTTGTAATTGTGGATTGTAATTCTGGAGCTTTACTTGGGTTGACTAGCTGTGAAGAATTAGGACTTATTCAAAGGAAACAAATTAATGATGTTAAAATAAGGGATAAAAGTTCTTTTATTAAGGAAAATAGAGATGTTTTTGAAGGTTTGGGAAAATTTAATATGACATGCTCTATTAAGGTTGATGTAAATGCAGAACCTATTGCTAGACCGCCTAGGAGAGTTCCAGAAACAATTAAAATTAAATTAAGACAGAAATTAAGTGATTTGGAACAAACTGGTATTATAAGTAAAGTAGAAAGTCCAAATGGCTGGATAAGTAACTTAATTATTGTAGAAAAGCCAGATGGTTCAATCAGAATTTGTTTAGACCCGCAGGACTTAAATAAAGTGATTAAGAAAGAATATCACTTGATTCCAATGATTGATGAGTTAATACCTAAATTGTGCAATAAATCTGTTTATAGTGTGTTTGATTTAAAAGATGGGTTTTATCAAATAGAGCTTGATGAAGAGTCGAGTAAATTGTGTCAGTTTAGTACTCCCTTTGGTATTGTGTATAAATTTAATAGGTTGCCTTTTGGAGTGTCTGTTGCCCCCCAACTGTTTCAGAAGTTTAATGAGCAAAATTTTGGGGATATTCCAGGTGTGTTAATTTATTTTGATGATATGCTCATATATGCTAATGACGAAGTAGAACATGATATTATATTAAATAAAGTCATTGAAAGAGCTAGAAAATTAAATGTGAAGTTTAATAAAAATAAACTGCAGTTTCGAGTAAGTGAAGTTAAGTATCTTGGTCATATCTTTAATAAGGATGGAATGAAACCAGATCCTAAGCAGGTCAAAGCTATTTTAAGCTTAGAAAATCCGAGTAACAAAAAAGAATTGCAGAGAATTTTAGGGATGATTAATTATCTTAGAAATTTTATTCCTAATATGGCTGAAACAACAGCTCCTTTAAGAGAGCTGCTTAAAAATACTGTTCAGTTTGATTGGTTGCCTATACATTCACAATCTCTTAGTGAATTAAAAAATAAAGTTAGTCAAGCTCCTGTTTTAGCAACTTTTGATTCTAAAAAACAAATTGTACTACAATGCGATAGTTCTAAAAGTGGATTAGGGTGCTGTTTTTTACAGGATGGACAACCTGTCGGTTTTGCATCACGTGCTCTGTCTGACGCAGAACAAAATTATGCTCAGATAGAAAAAGAGTATTTGAGTATTGTGTTTGCAACTAAAAAATTTCACAATTTTATTTATGGTAGAAAAGTAATTGTCCAAAGTGATCATAAGCCCCTTGTATCAATTCATAATAAAAATGTTGTTAATGTTTTGTCTAGCAGGTTGCAAAGAATGAAATTAAAGTTACTCAAGTATGATCTTAATATAGTTTATGTACCAGGGAAACATATGCATGTTGCCGATTTATTATCTAGGTCTTATATAAATGAAACTGATGATAATGATCCATTTCTCAAAGAAATAATTCATTGTGTCAAAGCTACAAGGCACTTACAGGTTAGTAATAAAAGATTGAAACAATTTAAAGATTGTACTTTAAGGGATCCTGTATTAAATAATTTAATATCGTTGTGTAAAAATGGCTGGCCACATTCAAAGAAAGATGTACCTGAAAATGTTAGGTTTTATTTTAAATTAAGGCAAGATCTTTTTGAGGAAGATGGACTTGTTTTCTTAAATCATAAAATTGTTGTACCCAATGATCTTAGAAAAGAAATGTTGGATAAGATCCACGAAGGTCATTTCGGTATGGAAAAGTGTAAATCTAGAGCTAGACAAATATTTTATTGGCCAGGAATGCTTAATAATATTGAAAATTTAATTGCTAAATGTTCAACATGTGAAAAATTTAGACCAAAAAATTGTAAAGAACCACTCATTTCTCATGAAATTTTATCGCTACCTTTTGAAAAAGTAGGTTGCGATGTTTGTGAATTTGGTAAAAAAGATTATTTAGTACTAGTTGATTATTTAACTAAGTGGTTAGAAATAGTACCCATTGTTAATAAGCAAGCAGGTGAAATCATTAACAACTTAAAAATGATATTTAGTATCCATGGTATTCCCAGATTTCTAGTTGCAGATAATATGCCTTTTAATTCTACGGAATTTCAAAAATTTGCATCTGAGTGGGACTTTGAAATCATAAATAGCAGTCCACGATACCCACAGTCAAATGGTCAGGCCGAAAGTGGGGTTAAAATTGCCAAAAACATACTTAAAAAATGTTTTGATGTGAATAAAGATATATACACTGCTCTTATGGAGTACAGGAATACACCAATTAAAGGTTTAGAGTTTTCCCCAGCCCAAGCATTAATGAGTAAAAGAAGTCGTACTAAAATACCCATTACCCGAGAATTATTAAAACCCGAGCCCACCCAAAGGAATTTAAGGGGAGTAAAATTTTTAAAAAGAGTGTTAAAGTAATTCTTTAATTATAAAAAACAAAATGTGCTAAGTTTTTAATTTTTTTTAATAAAATTGTTTCTTCTTTTGGAGCATGTTTTGTTCTAGTGGGTTAGATGGGAAATAGACAAATAACAAGAAGGGTTCAAATTCCCCTTCGAAAGTTTTCTTTGTATTTTCAAATTGATTTTTTAATCATATTGTGAAGGCAGTTCCGAGTTTAAAATTTAAAAAAAAATCGGTTCATCTTTAACCATTAAAAAACGCCTATATTTGAAATAAAAAAGTGATTTTTTTTTTAATTTTAAAGGTTTTGATATTTTTATTTTTCAAACACCCCAAACAGACAAGCCCAAAAATTTTAATCTCCATCGTTTTGTAATGAAGGTTTGGCATAACTTTTAAACCCCTTTAACTTAATGGTAATTTTGTAAACTAAGATCTGGGTTTTTGAAAAAACATAGGAAAGTCTTGGGTTTAAATTTTTAGTTTGGGTTACATAATAAAAAAATTTTTCCTCCTTGAAAAAATTTAAGTGGGTTTTTAAAATTTTAAGCCCATTATAAAAAAATTTTTGAGTTTTAAAAAAAGGGGAAGGGGGGGGTTTAATTTTTATTTTTTTTTTTGATTTTTAAATTTTAATTTTTTTTTATTGGGGGTTTAAAAGGGAAGGGTTTTTTGTTGAAATTGTCTGTAACTGTCTCTCCTTCCCTTTGGGGTAAGACACCAAAATGAAATTTAAATTTGATTAGTTTTTGAATTTAATTCCATGTTTAGACCTCATCCAGTTTTTTCCCCTTTCATTTTCAATTTGCTCCAGACTGGAGACCCATCTTATTAGGTCTCCTAACTGCAATAGTTGTGCTGAATATATTCCAGTTTTAAATTCGACTGCGAATCAAGAGTTTCCCCTGTAAATGCTTCCAAACCGAAGATTTTTCATGCATTTGAGCTCAGCAGAATTTAATCTAAACTGGAGCATTTCATGATAGTTTAAAAATATATGTATTCTTTAGTTGAAATTAAAAGAAAAATCATTATAACTAATTGCAATGGTAACAAAAAGCCTATATTTAATCGATGTAGCACCCCATCTATTAACAACACTTTATAAAATCATTTCAGGCTCGGGCTTTGACACAGAACAGTGTCACTCGGGCTCGGGCCTGCAAAAGTGAGCCCGAACTCATCTCTATTAGCTGGTAACAGTTGGAAGAGTTTTTTTCCCTGAACGGGGCTCGACCCGAATTAGTTTGGATTTGTAAGGTTCCACTGCATTTCTAATTCATTGAAAAAACACTCAAAATAGCAAATATAGATCAAGCACTGTGTAAGTACTTTCATGTTCTTGAGATTCTATCTTATGCTGGGGACATCTAGTGTGGCTAACAAGCTAAACAAGATGAAACTAGTAATATTTTTTATTCAAGTCTTGCTTTGGATTTCTACTTGGACAATTTCATATTATACATTTTTTTTTTCCAACTTGTAGAATTTCTTCAAGTTCTGAGTGCAACTAGTTTGTTTTTTCTTAATGATGTAATTTTGTTTTCCCAATTCAGTGCATAATTCTGTTTTTTTTTTTTTTTTAGACTCCAGGTTGGCAAGGGCGAAGTATTGCAAACCTTCTTTCATTTTCGATGGACCGGGCATCACCCTGAAGAAAATAAAGAAAGGTGACTATCCAAAAATAGTAACCCAATAGGCTGGGTTTGTTGATTTAAATCAAGTGATTTTTTTTGTAGATGGTGATTTAAATCAAGTGATTTTTTTTTCAAAAGAATCATTGGTTTTACAATGTTAGAAAGTGTTCTAAAAATGAAATATGTTGCAATTACAACCACTGTTTCAAACAAAACTTCCTAGGTTCATATGTCTGTGTACATAACATATTTCATAAGTTTAGAACTAATTACTATTTTTTTATTATTATTTAATTTATATTATTATTTATATTATTATTAAAAAATATTAATTTCTGTGACAATTGCTAAAAGTGTGTTTTTGCATTTTGATTAACATGCCATGTTGTTTCTATGAATTTAACATAATAAATATCTAAAATATTTAAGGTCTTTTTCAAAAAAAATTTTAAAAATCTGATTTAAATCAAACAAATCACGAACCCTGCCAATAGGTCTCTGCCTGATATGTGACCTGCCATGTTTTGTAGTTCTTACCTTAAATTCAAATGAAAGTTTATTTTGTTGTTTCCACAATTTGGTATTAATTACTCCTGGATCAAAATGCACCATCAGGGAATAAAATAAACGGCAGCAGGGCAAATTTCTCAGACTCCCTCCTTGAAAACAAATCGGGCAGAAGACTCCTGTCCATAGAAAATTCCTAAAATTTCATTGAAAACCTGAAAAATTTTCCACTTGTTTATAAAGTTTCCAATATTAGTGAATAAAAAAGAAGTAATGAATCGAGCTTAAGGTGCTTGTCCACAGTTATCATTTATACGTATCTTTAAAGTAAAAAAAATTATCTTTGTAAAAACAGATTTTCCAACTTTTTATTATTTATTAAACTGAAAATCGCAACCCTTTTTGCACCCTTAATATGAATTAGAATTTTCTATTTCAAAATATTTAAGATTATTCTCCAAAGTGTGGATGAGTCTGCTTTAACATTGTTGTAAATTTTTTCAGCACTTTATTACACTCGTGGAAATAATACATTACAAATACTTCTTTTATGCCACCAGTGCAGATAGGGGTGTTAACTTCCATGATCAACCTTGGTTTTAAGAAGGGATGTATTGAATATTTGGCCACCCTTTGGACAAATAGTTAATGCCCTCGCTGAGTATTCAGCCTGGCCGAATATTGATGGACTATTCGGCCAATAGTTCTGCTACAGTAGAAATGTAAAAAGTTAAAGAAATTAGTAGATTTTACATGCTTTATTTATTAGTAGACTAGTTTTAATTATAATATATTTGATATGTGACAGCAAAAATGTTTTTGCTAATATGTGTGAGCAGTGTTGGGTGTTTTAAATGGCACTGCTTTGGGTTTGCAAATAAAAAGTGGTCAATCAAGTTGTCCATCTATCTAGAAAAATCTTTGAAACCTTATTTTTGAAGAATAAAAATAGTTGCCAACTGTTTACATTCTGGTTGGTTTACATCGTACATTTTATTTTTTTATTTTGTACAATATCTATTTGTGTGCAAAATTTTAGTGAAAACATTAATTATAATTTTGTATCTTGAATTGAGTTTTATTTTAACATCTACATGACCATATTTGGCTAAACTGTTTGAAATCCTGCCAACAAATCATTTTTAAAAAGTTGTCTATTGACGAGATGTTTATTGCAGTTCCCTTTCATTTTAGTTCGCCGTAAGGTGTTTCGAGCCAGCGAGGAAGTTGTCAGTCTGGTGCATTTTATGCTGTATGGGCGGACTGAACCTGTAAGTATTTTACAATTTTCCCCCAAAAGTATAAACCAAGTTAAAGTTTTGATTATCCATGCTAATTTTAATATTGGGATTCACAGGCAAAATTAGAAAACACAAATCACCAAATATTAATTGACCCTGAAATGTGTAGATCACCTAAAAAGGGAAAAGTTCCCCCCTCACACACAGACATAATAAATTTGAAAAATGGAATTGGTGAAAATTGTGAACCTCTGTGCTATTGGGAAGATTTTTATCCCTCAACCTACTTGCCAATCTATCTATAGCAAGTTTTTTTTTTTTTTGCAATGCAACGAATCATACTACATTTATTTTTTAATGTTTTTGAGTGCACAAAAAATAAACAAAAAATGATCCATGGGGCAATTTTGTAAACAGCACGAGGAAACTATGAATCAGATTTTACTAAATATTTCCTCCTGAAATTGCTTCATTTCTTAAAATTCTATCATAATGCATTTACTTACTTCTAATAAATGAGTTTAAAATTTTGTTTTTAAAAACAGGGTAATTTTTTCTTTGTTAATTTTTAGAAATTTGAGAAAAAACATGAGTGCTAAATGGGTCTGAACACCTAAACTAAATTTGGGAGAAATTTTCATTTTCTGGGAAAAATTTATCTTTGAAAAAAAAACTTTTTTTTTTTTTTTGGTGTTACGATATTTTAAATAATACACTATATATATAATAATATGTAAATTCTTTAAAAGCAATTTTTCACCATTTCTTGTGGTTCTCCAGAAAATTTACACCAAAAGCGAATAGTTTTTGAAGTAGACTCATTGAAACCAATAGTGATATTAAAGGGAATAAACAAAAATAGTTCAGTTATTGTAGTATATGCTGATATATTTTATATTAAGAATTAATATTGTTTTGATGAAGTCATTGCATCCACATAAAAGTATTACTGATGACCATTTTCAAAAGTTGGCAAGTTATGTTCATTGCTCACATGAGTATTCTTTTTCAGCTTCATGAAATGAGGAGAAATATCTTGGAATTCAACGGATTTTCCGAACTGCAGAAGGAATTTGCGGAGACGGAACCCGTCATACTCTCTTGGTATGTTTTTGCATCTGTGTTTAACTCACTGTGGACATGCTTTATTTCTCTAACAAATCGGGCTTCTTTTATTTATATCATGATTTGAATGAAATGGTTTAAAAGAAAATGTTTAAAAGAAAGGTTTATTTTAAATTAATAATCATGTAAAAGTTCGGTGTAAATTTATTTTCACTTGTTAAAGCATATTGTTGAAAATTATGTACCACAGTGCTCTTGGGAAGATTTTTAACTCTCTACATACTTACCTATCTATCTATAGCAAGTTATAATTTTTTATTTTTTGGTGTGTGTGTGCATATTTCTTTCTATGTAAAATATACATTGGTACCCGCCAAACCGTCAATTGTGAGCTACCGGTAGCTCGTGGGGAAATTTTCGATGTGTCGCGGTGTTGCTCAAGTTAGTTAGTCTGTACATTGTTGCAAAAAAACTGTTAATGAATTTTGCATATTTCGTTAATATTCGCATGGACTACTCATGGTTCAGAGAGAAAATAATAGACATTTTCTTGGGATTCATTTAAAACAAGGAAAATTGAAAACTGCCAATATAACACATTCTATCTTGTGCCATTTCGAAATTCAAATAAAATGTTCTGTTTTATGACATATACAAGATCATGAGCCTCAGAGCTTGGAAATTTGCAAATTTTAACTATGAAATGGAAAATTTAAAAAACTGACATAATCGTCAGTAAATAAAATTTGATTCAAATTTGAATGCTCCGGGTCCCTGAACATCACAGTTACGGTTTTCCGAAATTGTGAATTCTCATTAACCATTTATTTGTGGATTACTCGTGGATTGAAAAGTTGCTATTTCTTTTCCAGCTTGACTTATACTGAATTACAACAGATCTGTGACACCCTGAACATTTACGCCACCGATAAAACTAAAAAGCGAAGAGTGAATAAAATTGTGAAGTTTTTGTATTCTCCCCAGCAGCCGCCGTCTCTCAGATCCAGACTGGAACGCCGGAAAAAGAAAAGTGAGCCTCTATTTGTACCTCCATTCTTTTTGACCCAATTTTTGCCACTGGTCAATAGGCAGGGTTGGTACCTTCAGGGCCAGATTTACATTTTGAATCACTATAGGCACCACTCATGTTTGGGGGCCCCCCATCACGTAACAAACATTTTTTAAACATAACATTCAGTATGTGTTTGTGAAACTTGCCAGTCACATCAAAATTTGGGCGTCTCCAAGGCGCAAAAACTAATTTGTTTTTCAATGTCAAAGAGTCAGACTAACATTTGAGAGCCCCCAACGTGCAAAATGATTTTGTTTTTAAATTACAAATTGTCAGACAAAAATTTGGGGGCCGCCAAAGTGAAAATTCCTTGTGTTTTAAAAATAATTTAATAATACAAAATTTCTGTGAAGCAATAGAACACTAACAGTTTGTTTTTGAAAGATGCTATTTTTGAATATTTTTATAAAAAAATTAAGTTACAAAAAATAATAATAACCAAAATTAGGGGGCCCTAAGTCCGGACCTAATGGTAATTAAGGCCCTGGCTGCGTTACCTGGAAAGCAGGGAAATTTCTGGGAATTTTTGAAATGGGTGAAAAAGTCAGAATTTTATTATTTTAGCAAAAATCAGGAAAAGTCTGGGGAGTACATGGCATGGTGCCGAGAATGCGACTTTTGTGTCTACGTTCTAAGCACTGGCACGTGATGCTGCTGGTTTTTGTTTTTGGATGCGGATAGTCTGATATGTCAAGATGTCATCTCTTTTGCTCCACTCAAAATGCAACACAAAATGGATGCCCTGTTATTCAAACACTGATTTGATCATTAATAAATTTATCCAACTCTCAAGTAGTGACTCACATTTCATTATTGTTAATAAAATTGTTTCCAAATACATTTACTATGCATTGGGTCATTAATGTAGTTTATTTTCTCTCAAAAATCTTGATAGGAATCCATTTTCTCTTGAAGAAATTGAGCTATTAAACCTTTAAAAAAATACATTTTGCAAAGTACCTAGTTTCTCTTTAACGAAACGCTTGTTCCCATTTGCCACTTGATGAATAATGCCTCAAAGTTTCACAACTTATTTTAGGGTTAGCAACCCCTGCTAATCATTTTGAAAAGTACATTTTGGGGCAAATGTATGTTTTTCGATTGGTATGGCACAGCAGAGTTGAGGCTAGGAGTTTTTAAAAATATGTCTGGAAAAAGTGGGGGAATTTCATTCTGTTGTTTGAGTGGCAATCCTGGTAGATCTTTGATTATATTCAAATACAGGTGTGCATATGCAATAGCATATTTTTTATTCTTTTGACGTTAGTGCATGTAAATGCATAAAAATGGCATGTGTGCAAAATAAATGCATATTTGCTTGTTTTCACGTTTTTTGTTATATTTTAACCTTCTCATCATCACCTCTTATTTATGTATGCCACATGAGACCTTAAAATGACGAAAAGAATCGATCATTTAGAATAATGTCATTGATAAATCAATTGTACATTTATTTGGCTGACAATTATTAGAAATGGAAAGATTGATTCTTCCTTTTCTCTTGTTGTCATTTTCAAAATTTTATATGTTGAGAGGGACATGTTTACCCCCCCCCCCCCCGTAGTACGTGGGGTCAGTTGGGGTAATTGTAAACGCTTTTTCAATGTTTTAACTTTTGATCCTTCCCTACCTCTTGAATGAATTCAGAGAAAAAATTGTGAGCATTGTAGCCAATACTGTACTTCTTGTGAGTAAATGTGTGCAAAAATTTTGACTTTATGACTATTTGTTAGCGAATGAGCTCGTGTTTACAATTACCCCAGAGATCAGGGGTAATTAATTGTAAACAGTGATTTATTTTCAAATAAGGTTGATGCAAATGGAAAATTGTTTCATACACAGTCTGCTTGAAGGCTTAAGAAGTTGCGGAGCAATAGTTCTCAATCTGCTGCCAGCAGGCCACATGTGGTCCTCTGAGTTATGTTATGAGTCGGCTGAGATCATTTAAGGAGAAATATCTTGCAAAAAATCAAGTAATGCGACAAATTTATGTAAAATTTGTCCTGCAGTGGAACAGTCGGTTAAGTTTGGATCCCACAGAACACCGAAAGTGAAGCATAACTGGCCTTGGTGAACCCTTGGAAAGGTGACCACCTTCTGCGACTGATTACTCTGAGACCGAATGCGCTAAAGGGGGTTGTGCACGTAAAATACATCGTCACTTCAAATGTCCACCAAGTTAGAAATAATTTCTGCTGAGGGACCAACCTAGGTGACGATCTCTCATCTGGCAGCTGGTTCAAAATCATTAGGCCCTCTGAGCCAAGTGTACTTCATTCTAGCGGAGCTCATAAATAATCAGTAGGAGCTTCCTTCATTCATGGTTGCCCTGCAAGTGAGGCTTGGATTTCCAAGTGGCATTAGCAACAACAACAACAGTTATGTAAAATAGACACAAAAGTGTAACTTACATCAAAATATAATACTTATTGTCCCCCCAAAATATTGGAAATATTATAAATTTAAGTGTTTACAATTACCCCAGAGTACGAAATATATGGGGTAGTTGTAAACACCTAACTTACACATGAAAAATAACAGGGAGGATTAAATTCATAACAAAATGTTTTTAGCAGCATTCCGTATGACAAATAAAAATGGTTTACATTGCTTTTGTAGATGTGCTGGAGAGGAAAATATAAGATCACTAAATTTTGTTAAACAACTTTTTTTGCTGTGCCATTTTCAAACAATAGTGAGGCCTCCACAGTTGTTTCGAAACTTACGAAACTGTTTCAATGTCTTCCCTATGCTGCCACTTTATCACTCACAAGCAGTTAAGTTTTCAAAACCACCACAAGTGTAGTTATGAAGCTTGTTTACAATTACCCCAACTGACCGTAGTAATCTTTATTTTAAATTAATGGTGCATACTTTTTCCGAAAATTTTCTGTGAAGTTCTGAAAATTTCTTTTTGTTGAGAGTCACCCATGGCGAAATAATCCTTGAAAACTAATAAGTTTTGTGTTTATAAACAAATACGCTTACCTAAACTGAAATAAAATGAACCAAACACCAATGAAAATTTGATCCAACACAAAATGATGACTTTTTTTTAATTGATCGGTGATTTAGTTAATACTTGCCCCAGTTGCTCAGCAAATTGCTATTCAGAATTTAAAATGTATGTACTAAGTAGTTACTAAAAAAATCTATCTACTTTTCTGATTTTTTAAGTTAAATTTTCTCGTCACTCTTGAGTCGTTAAAGTGAGGAATAACAAACAGTTATTTCCAAAAGCAATGAACTTCACTCTTTTTTCTGAATGAAGTCTACAAACCGCTTCATAAAGCAAGATAGTTTGTGTGGTTTATATTTGCTCATATAAACATTGACTTTAAAAACAAGAAATGAGTAATATAGTTGTACACAAATGTTCCAGTTCCTTGAAACTTTGCTTATAGAATAAAAGGTTTAAAATATATTAATTTGTACATCACATCCTCTTGTTTTTTTTAGTGCTCCGCAAGAAAGCCAAATCAGAGTCGTTGAACGAATCCGGTACTTCGGAATCAAAGCCCGAGGAGTCTGTCGCGAAATCTCGGGATTCACAGAAATCTGAGGGAGAAGCGCAGCCGAAAGCGTCGGTTGAATCCCAGGATTCGGTCAACGTTGAGGAATCTACGTCCAAAGCCACTTCTTCAGAGTCGGCAACTGTAAATGCTCAAACACAGAGTGGGAGTCTTCCGAAGCTTGCAAATTTTGAAAAACGTAAGTGCATTGAAAAAATTACATAAGAAAAATTTGTTGGACTAAAAAAATTAATTTTTAAATTTAGAATTAAAATTTAAAGAAATTTGAATCTAAAACCCAACTTGAGTTTTCAGAGGTGGTGTCAGGAGGAGAGATGCAGGAAACAGTTTAACAAGAAAAAATGGTTTACTTAAGCAGTTAACAATTTAATAAAACCTACAAGAATTTCCAATGAAAGATTGAAACTTCACTATGTTTAGTCATAGAGTTGAGCATACAAAAATTTGCTGTGTATCATTCCATTAAATTTTTCAAAGTCCTTCCAGTTCATCAATAAACAATCTTTGATAATGTCCTACTGTCGTCCATCTCTTTTTCCATACGAAAAGGCATTTGGCATCGACCACGTAGGATCCATTGGAGACTTGTCATTATCAAGTAGACGAAAACCACAATTTGATAAAATGAAGACAAACATTGGTAGTTGCTAAAAAAATGTATGTACTTTTCTGATTTTTAAATTAAATTTTCTCGTCACCCCTGAGTTGTTAAAATGGGATATAACAAAGTTATTTCCTGAAACGATGACAAGGGTCGCTCCAGAGGTAACTTGGGTCCATTTAAGGATCCTCACAAAATTCCAATTCATTAAAGCAGTCCTTTTACAAAATTCAAATCAATCAAAACGGTATGGTCCCTTCACAAAATACAAATCAATCCAAAAACAGACCCTTCAGAAAATTCCCAGCTTCCAAATCGTATTTTTCACATCATTATTTATCATAAAAGTGGCAAATAATAATAACATTTTTCATCACTATCTGTTTAAGTTTTTACAAAATTATTTGATTTTTCACAAAAAATCTCTTTAAAATTCACAAAAAAAGTACCCTTTTGAAAAATTCTGGCTCAACCCCTGAATGAATTCCACTCTTTTTTCTGAATGTTGCCACGATGATAGTCTACAAACTGCTTCATAAAGCAAAATAGTTTTTGTGTTTAATATTGGTTAATATAAACATTGACTTTAAAAATAAGAAGTAAATAAAATAGTTGCACACAAATGTTCGAGTTCCTTGGTTTATAGAATAAAATTTTTTTAATTTTAATTTGTACATCGTCTTGTATTTTAGTGAACCTCAGGAAAACCAAATCGGAGTCTTCGAACAAATCTGCTCCTTCAAAATCCAGAAAGGAATCTGGAACGTCAGAATCCAAGCCCGAGGAGTCTGTCTCGAAAGCTCGGGATTCATCAAAATCTAAGGTAAAGACTGCTGGATGGACGCCGAAAGCATCGGTCGACTCCCAGGATTCGGTCAACGTTGAGGAATCTACGTCCAAAGCCACTAGTTCAGAGTCTGCAAATGAAAACGCTGAAACACAGAGTGAGAATCTTCCGAAGCTTGCAGACTTTGAAAAAAGTAAGAGTATTGAAAAATCACATTAGAAAAATGAACAATAAAATAAACTAGAATTTTCATCAAGGCACGAAATCTTAATATGACAGGGCTCAAAAATTTTATTTATCGGCCATGTAAAAATTCCGATCGAACATGAATTTCTACCCCCCCCCCCCCCCCCGGTAGGCAGGGTTCGTGATTTTTTTGATTTTTTTTTAAAAATCAAAAAAATCGGATTTTTTAAATTTTTTAAAAAAGACCTTAAATATTTTGGATATTGATTATGTTACATTCATAGAAACAATATGGCATGTTAATTCAAAAACACACACTAAGCTATTTTCACGGCAATAAATATATTTTTAATAATAATAATGATAAACAAATTTTAATACAAATGCATGACTCAAATGAAACTTAAGCCTACCAGGAATAACAGTACACTCAGAAGTACTGCGAAAATGAACAAATTTAATCTGAATTATTTTGCTGTTAAAAGCTAAAAAAAGTAATAATTGTGTTTGCTTAATTTTTACATCGAGTGTACTTTAATCATTTTTCTATTTTATAAATGAAAAAGCCTGAAATATTTTTACGCATTTAGTAAAATCATAGGCTCACACCATTACTAAAAACTGAAACTTTTTGTTTCAATCAAATATCTTTATTGAAAACGTCTATGATATAAAAAAAATATTTTAGAAGGAAAAAACCTTAAGCTATTTGGGGACATGGATGAAACTTTAAGGATACGTATTCTAAATTCTAACAATTGTTGTTTTAAACACTATTATTCTGAATTATTTATTGTGTGGCATTCATTAAATTGAGCTAAAATACTATTTTTAAGATAAAAAACACAGAATGGTTCATGATTATTATGATTTCTAATTTGTATGATTGAATGAATTATTCTTTGCTGTTCAGATGCTTGAAAAATAAGAGTAATATTGTAAACTTTAAAAATATAGTAATTAGTTCTAAACTTATGAAATATATTATGCACACAGACAGATGGACCTAGGAAGTTTTGTTTGAAACAGTGGTTGTAATTGCAACATACTTAATTTTTGCAACACTTTCTGATATTGTAAAATCAATGATTTTTTTGAAAAAAAAATCATTTGATTTAAATCAATGATTTTTTTTAAAAAATCACTTGATTTAAATCAAGCCAATTTAAATCAACGAACCCTGCCGGTAGGGTATGGAATTTTTTAATCAAGTATTTTTTTACAAAATTTTATTATTTCCTATTTTTTTGAAAGGTAACGCCTTTATAATTTTAACGCCGGTAAAGGTGCGGTTAGGCACCCTTACCGGCGTTAAAATTTATTTTAAGCGGTACCGGACATGCATGTCAACAATAGAATTGCTAATACAATTTAAATTTTGCAAGTTTTGACTTGCAACGACTTTTGAATAATTCTTGATTCAGTTATAAAGCTTTTAATTTAATTTTTTGTCGAATAATTGCAATGCGACAATTTCAAATGTTTTTATTAATGCACCAATAAAACAACTTCTGGGCATCTAGAAATTTTGTTCGGTCACGTATTTCTTTAGACAAACATACTAAACTACTAATATACTAAACTAAAGCCAGCAGGGCATGTAGAATTTCTCGAGCCCTGTCGTATGCAGCCTGACTTTTCCATGAGAAGATAATATAGCTTTCTTATTGGCTGAGATGATCACATGATTATACATGATTATTTTACCTCGGCAAAAAAGGAATTTAATAAGTGTTGTATGCATTTTTTCAAATGGTAAAGAACAAATTTTTTGACAGATTTCAAATGATAAAAGTTCTTCAAAGAACTTGAAATTTTTTTTTTTTTCGAAAAATACGTATATAGTTTTATCTTTATTTTATTTTAATAAATTACGTGAAAGAATGAAGCGTATTTCTAAGGAAATATAAGAAACCTTAATAATTTTAATGAGGTACTTATTGTAGTTTGTAAGTAATTTTGTAAGTGTTAGAGATGAAAACATTAATCTTTCATGTGCACTAGGCAGAGCTGCCAGGTGCTCCGATTTTATCGGAGTTTACCCGATTTTTTTTTACATACTCCGAAAACCCGATAAGTTACAGAAAACTCCGATTTTTCAAGCACTTTGCAATATACTTTTCGTTTTAAAAAAAAAATGAAAGTTTTCGTCCGAAAGGCAGGCGTCAGAGTCTTCCGATTTTTATCATTAAAAAAAAATCCGACTTTTACCGCTGTCGCCACTCGCCAACTGCCTGTTAAAACGTTTTAAATGGCGACCAAAAATTTCATTGCCGATCGCCACGTTGGCGACCAGGTTGTGCCAGATTGCTATATTTGTACCAAATAATATATTTATTCTAAAAAATAGCTTAATATTTTTACTTAATACACTTTAACTTGTGTGCTAAAGAGAAAATAATGAGAAATATCTGAAACCGGAAACAGATGAAAAAAGTTTGCAGCACGATTGCGGCGAAACGCTAATATCGCGCATGTCACATGGACATCCAAGAAACATAAAACTCAGCTAAAAATACAATGTTTTCAGCATATAAAAGATAAATACAAATTGTTTTTTTTTCATTTAAATTAAAAGAAATGCTTAATGGCTTTTAGCATTGAAAATTAAAGAAATAAAATCCACAAAATGACGCCTTTAATAATTCTTCCCGATCCTCATGGCGATAGTTGATTCCAAAACGATTATCACACTCAGATGAAAAAGAAAAAATATTTTTTGGAAGTTGTAAGTGATTTTAAGTTATGTTACCAAAAAGCAGCAATTTTATTTTTTATTAAAGTTATTCTTAAAACTTGAAACTGCTAATTTTGTTTTTGGCCTGTAGGATTTACTTCTGGGAAAACGCTGTTTTTAAATGAATTAACACTTAATTGCATAATTAAACAAGTACAGGATTGTTTTTCATACTTTGACGACTTTAATATTTGCTGAAGTCAATACAGGAGTCAACATATATTGCTGAAAATAATTTCAAAAAAAAAAAAAAAAGCAAATTACACAAACTTGATGCAAGACTGACTTAAATTCAAGGGTCAGAAAATAGCTAGCATTTCACTAATACGTAGTTCATCAAAACCTTTAAATAAGTAGGTAAATATTTTTATGAATAAGTTACACTAAAATTATTCTAATGTGTGTATGTATCAACGTACATCATTGTAGTGTATTTATGAGAAGTAATTGCATTTTTATTTCATTTTTAAAAATAAAAACGGTAATTACTGCTT
Source organism: Octonoba sinensis (assembly GCA_038502835.1). Classification (NCBI taxonomy): domain Eukaryota; kingdom Metazoa; phylum Arthropoda; class Arachnida; order Araneae; family Uloboridae; genus Octonoba; species Octonoba sinensis. Next base: position 524,279 of record CM076600.1, read on the forward strand.
TGTAATGTACCTGAATGATATAGCTTTTCCCCCTTTCCACATACAGAAAAGATATCATGATTTTTTCCCCAGTATATCTGCTTTGCTATGTTATTCAATGTAGAATGTTTAAATTAAATTGAGTTCTTATAATTTGACAGTGAATGGAAAAAAAAATATTTTAGTAGCTCTATAACCAGATGGTAGTTCAAAAATATGAAAAATATTACAATTTTTCATGCTCCTATTTTACCCCCCTGCGCTCCTATTTTTTGCCTCTACTGCTCCTATTTTTCAAGTCTTGATGTTGGCAGCTCTGACTAGGTATTATGCATATAGTCATTACACAGCCTAAACATTTCTAAGAGAAACAAACCATTAAAATGACCAATATTTATTGAGTTATTTTAATATTTAGTACCTGAAAACAAAATAAAAAATGTGTGGCAGGCATGACAAAAGACATATTAATCAATGTAATCTAAACTGCATGAATTGGCATCGTGTTTGTTGTGGATTAAAAAACAAAAGTTAGATTCTTAATGCAATTTCTATGGAATATCATGAAGCATTTCTTTGCCACACTACTTAAAAGTATATATGCATGTATATAGCCATTACTGCAAATATGTTCATGAGGAGGTTTTTGTTTTCCAGTCCGGCAGAACGTGGAGTGTGCCTCTCCGAAGGATCTATTGGAATTGAATGACCTCCTACTCTTGAATCCCTCCGATGTAAGTCTCGGGAAGAAGTTTCCTAGGGTAGTTTCAAATCCAATTTTAATTAAGAATATTTTTGACTTTAAAATCTTGTATATTGTTTCTCTGTCGGTTCGAGCGATCTTCCTTATTCTCTTATCAAATTACTTGTTTCACCCGTCATTTTGAGGCTTATTGTGCCAGCTATGACGAAAAACAGCCATGTGGTCTAAAAATGTACCGCTTTTCTTGAATTTGAGAGCTAAAAGTCATCCGAGAAGAGGTCCTTCTACGGATGCGTCGACTTTTCGTTAGATATCGAATCGGCTATCCACTTGAAACATCAGCGTTTACATATTTCTCTCCCAAATTGCACTCCCGTCATAAGAAGTTGAACTTATGATAAAGAAATCTTAGAAGATCCTTCAACTTGCACCAATAAACCACGTAGTGAAAACTTAGTGTGGAATTCCGCACGGGTTGACTGGTTATAAATATTTTGATATACTTTATATCAATGGTCAGCAACCTAAATTGACTGAAGATCTACTTTTTTTATGTTCGGCAAACAAGATCAACTCGGAGTACTAGGGGTGAGGGGGTTGCATACACAATTAATAGGACTTGTTGGGCCTGTTTTCAAATTTTAGGTTAATGTTTGTCCGATGTTTCGATGCTTATAAAATACCTACCTTAAAGTTTCTAAAATAATGTTGTTTTAGCACGGTTAACTCTCATCAAAACAATATTTCAGATACTAATACATTATTTCTTTTAAAATAACTTAGTTTTTGGTTTTGTTCCTTAAACAAAACACACATGTGAAATGCCGTTACATACTTTAATGAACTCTCACTTGGAGCATAGTTAATGTGACGACTGACATTTCGTAATATTGGCAAGTTTTTTTAGGTCTGGGAAATACTCTGTAAATAAACATTTTCTGGAAAAAATATATATATTTTGCCTTCTAATTCAAAAGTTATTTGATTTCTTTCTCCTCAAAACCATATGAACTGTCCAAAATGCTGTTGTGATCAACCGACAGTGGTCTGTCATTTTTACGATCGCATTAGAGGACTTTTGCTTTATATCACCCCAAGATGATTTCATATAAATTAATGATATTCTGTTTAAAAAAAAGGAAAAGGGGAAAAAAACAGCATTTGTTTTAACATTTTACCATTTTCAGTTAAAAGAAATAAGAAACATTTAAATTCATTTGCTGTTCTAGGAATGTGACATACATCAGAATATACTGCAGAGCACCCAGTTCTCTTTTCCCGAAAACTCCCTGGAGTTCCGTGCGAGGAAGATGGTCCTGCACTAGTGAGTTTCTGTGCATTTTTTATGTATTTGTTCAGAATTTGCTTTTTACTGTAAACTGATTGTGTGTGGTTTTCTTTAGCTGGCCTCTAGAGACCATGAGGAAGGTCGCCAAATTGCTGGACATCCGGAACTACGAAAAGATTTCCGTGAAAGAAGAGCTTTCGACGTCGATATTGAAGTTCCTCACCAACATGGTCCAAGAGAGTCCCGTAAACATTATTTTATGGTGGTTAAACACTTTTGGAAGTGTCTATTGTGTTTCGATGTTTGATTTGATTGAAAATGGTTGAACATTTCTATATTCCCCTTTTTTAAACAACAAAAACATTAAGAAAAGTTCATTTATGTTTCAGTGGGGTGTGGAAATACACCTCATGCAGTCAACTTCCTAAAATCTGTGCAAGATTTGAGTTTTAAATAACAAAAATGACTGCTAAGTTGATAAAAATGATGATTAAAAAATTTAATTGCAATACAAGAGGTAAGAGTCCTGCTCAAAGCACATTTTAATTATTGAAGTTCTTGAGTCTCCCGGATGTGCTAAATATTTTCAAAGAATGCTTAAGTACCTCTAATTTTTTATTCATTTAACAATCAGATAAAAAATAATTCCTGCATTTCATTCCAATTATGATTAGAATTGACATTTGAAAGTAGAACGTCATTGAGATCATCCGTTAATTTAAAATTTAAAAAAAAATGAACTTTTTTTATATTTAAAAGATCTGTTATAACTTTTTCGCTTATATCTTTTGTCAAAAGATTTTTCTGAATAATACTCTCCAAACATTCTAGAATAAAAGTTAGCAGGGAAGTAACTATCTGAAACTTAGTTGAATTTTAATAAATAATGAATTAAATAAAACAAACTACAAATTTTAGCTCAAACCCATGCTAATTTTTGTTAAACATACTCTGGTGAATGCACATGCAAAGTTTCAAAGCTGTATCTTTTGCTGGAAAAAAGCCTTAGTCAAAAATACTCAGGAGAGAAAAAATGCGTTTAAAGATTTTAAATGCAGAATGAAACCACCTACAGTCATTTACAAAAATCAGAATTTTTTTTAAGTATTGTTCACATAAGTTTGAGATTTTGCATGAGGCTTTAAAACAGTTTTATCAATCAAAATTTTTTCCCGGTATTTTGGACAATTTGGAGGTCCAAATCTGTGCCCCCCTATGAGTGAAAGGCAAATGCAAGAATCTGGAGCATAATTATCAGTTGTGTGTGCTCTCATCTTCTGAAGCAAATATTTCAAACTCAAATTTCTCTTAGTAGCTTAAACCACAGTACAATTAGGTATTAGGGAAAATGAAGCAGAAGAAATATTATAAATGAATTGCAATTTGGTTTTTGATATATATATTTTCTGTCCAGTTTTATTTATTACCAGAGTTGTTGCTTTGTGAATTACCAATCAATTGATGAGTTAGTGTAACTGTGTAAATAAATCTTCACAGCGGCCATGAGAAAGTTGCAGTTGGGCCAAAAGTTGTAAGAAATGTCATTTTATTAAATAAAGTATCCTAAATTCAATTAAGTGTTACACAATGTTTAATGTTGTGCAAAGGTCATTAATATCAAGGATGTTGTAAGGATGTGTCCTTTAAAAATAATATAGGTCTTCATATTTTTAGCCTCTCAATGCTATTGAATATTTTTGAACTTTTTTGGGGGGGCTTTAAGTTAGTTGCAAATTTATTAATTTGAAAAAGTTAAGAAATAATGCAGTAGGTATCATACCCTCAATTGTTTATAATAATTCTTTTGTTTTAGCAAGACCTGTAGAAGATTTTTTTTAAATCCCCCACATCATTATCAAAATATAAATTACTTGGTTCATATTAAAAAAATAAAATTAACAAACCTTCAAGTAAAATATTTTATGTATCAGTGAAATAAATTAAGTTGAGCTGAGTCATTGTGTTACTGAAACTTAATTTTTGAATGCACACAGGAAGAAGAACATGGAGAGAAAAGTAATACTGTGTACATTCACAGGATACCCTCGAATTCTTTGAAAAGTAAGACTCTTCCTTTCCTCTCTGTTGCTTCTATACCTTTTAAATTGTCTGATTATTTTTTTTCTTCATTGTGCATATTGTGATGATTTTACCTAATTGTTTTTGAATGGTGTCCATCTGCTGTTTTGAAATAAGTCCCATAAGTCCTAGTCAAGTGCTCTGTAAATGGCTTTGGTTTTTCTAAAGCAGGGACATGGAGACGGCAAAAAGTTTTGATGCTCCAGCTCTGCTCCCAGATAATAAGCTATAGCTCTGGCTCCAGATATGCTCCTGTTTCGACTCCTCAATTTTAATACACATTAATGCGCATTTAAGTTTCAGAATATTTTTTTTTTTTTTGCAATTTTTATGAACATGAAGAAACATATGTCTGCATTTTAATGCTTATTTGTGCTTTCTTAATGTGAAATTATTTTTTATTACAGTTTATTTGCACAAAGTTAGATTATTATTATTAAGCTTTTACTTTAAACATGAAAAATTTGAAAGTTTGGAAAAAAAAAAAAAAGACTATTGAAAAACTAAAGGAGCCCGCCCCAGAGCCGGGAAAGTTTTGGGCTCCAGGACCCTGAACGTGATAAACACTCACAAAATTCACTCTAGTTGATTTCTTTCAGTTGTTATTCCTTTTTTTTTTTATTGAAAGATATATTTATTGTGATTCAAAATGTGTAAAATTATCAAATTTTAACAATTCATCATCCAACGACCTGCTGGCATGTTTGTGTGTGTATAATATAATAAATGCATGGTTATTCTCTGAATATATCTAATACATCTCATAAACATATTGAATTGTTTTTGCTTTCAGGCTCAAAATTGTACACCAATATTCAGCCGGTGTGTTTTTTGCCCACGGTATGTTATCAAACTTTCTATACATTTCTTTTTTTTTGAACAGCATTCAGATATTTGATCAAATGTTGCAAATATGTTTCTAAGGATATCATGTACCGATTTTATTTATTCAGTCATCAGACTTGCAGAATCTACCTTTCTCCGGGTATAACAATCGCAAAATGAAATATTTGAGTCTGAAAAAAAAATTAAAAACACATAAATAAATCAAAGTATTACAAATATCATTATTTTGTGTTGTCTTTCTCTGTGTGTGATCTAAAAAGAAGCATTCAAGAATGTTACTCCCCCATCTCCTCACAATAACAGAAGAAAAATGGGGGGAGGGGGAGATTGGCTAAAAAAGCAACATTTATAAGATTAGTTTTATATCACATTAACCATTCATAACTATTCAAATCAATGTAGCTCTTAACAATTATGTTAGCGTTAAGGAAAATATTTTCTGCTGAAACAAATTTGCGTCAAGAGTCAAAATGACAGTGTTTTTAAAATTAATATCACCAATTAAAGTATTTTTGCTTTGCACTACCTTAATAAAAATTATCTACAACGAGAAAAGCAGATGTATCTAATTTTTTTTATTGCAAATAAATCATATGAAACATTATTTTGGAACATTAAAAGCATGTTCTGCAATTTGGTTAACTTTTATAATAGTCAATGATATGATCAAATATTATGTCACAGAATAATATACACACATAATATTTCAACATTTTAGGATTTTTGGTTTTTTTTCCAACTGTAAAAGTGATAATGAAACAATTTTCAAGTGTTTTTATTGTTACTATTATTATTTATTTTGAAAAATGAGTTTTCTAAGTTGTGGAGTGTCCGTGTATTGAAGTTTATGCTCTAAATGAGCCATTTGGTGGTCATTATTTTTTTTTTTTTGAGGCACAATTTACAGTGAGATTTGGATGTTCAGCGATGATAATGTGTAAAATACATTTTTCAGGAGGAAGAGTTGGAACAATTCATTTCGAGGGTGGTCACTTCTGGCCTCTGGTCTTGCAAAGATGAAGACTTGATAGAACTGGTAAGTGAATTATTTCACAGTTTACTCGAAATTTTGGGCTGCCATCTTCTAAAAAATAATATGACATAGATTTGCATCTGTGTCTTAATTTTATTGTGTCATTTAAAGATGTAATTTTCCAAATATTAGATCATATTTAGATCTACTGTAAAGTAGCAAGTGTATAACGGCCGATTTAATTGTTTATCTTTTTATTAATAACTTTATATGTGGATACTTTATTAAAATGAACCAGTATTATCATACATTTTCTGTTCCTTTTAAAGCATAAAAATTTCTTTGAAAATCCATTTGTTGCTAAAAAGAAACGGTTATTGAATTTTCAATTGAATTCGTAAAAATACCCTGAATTATAAATACCCGGGTATCTTACTGGACCGTGATGGGTACTGATACTCGTTAGTTTCTGGCACGGATCCATTCGAAGGGGACGAAGCACTCAAACTTTTTGTGCGCACTGTAGCTCAAGACATAACGCATGGAATTAAATGAAATTTGGTACGCACATAACTCCTGGTAGGAACTGCCGTATATTTCCGAATATAAGCCGAGAGTGCATTATTCCTTCAAAAATGTACCAAAAATTCAAAACTTGTATATATGCCGAGATAAAAATTTGAAGAAAAAAAAATTACAGTTCAAAGAAAATCGCCAAAATTGGCGAACCTGTCGCCAAGCAGGTAACACGGATCAAGTATTTTCCCAATCAAGAGAAGCTTGGCGCCAACGGCGACAAATTGATCTCTGGTAACCCCGTCTGAAGTGAGTGCCGAGTGACCGAGCACATGGCACTCGGGCATTCATTGCTTTTTGCCCCTGCGTTTGCTAGCTTGTTTTACTTTTTTTATTGTTTCTATTCAATTATTTTCTACATTTCTATTAGAAGGATGAGCGGGAATAGAAAGGCATACACGGCTAGTCGCGAGCGTATTATTGTAGTCGGGAGCACATTTAGCCATTTTGTTTCAGCGATGGATTTTACAAAATCCAGCTATAAAATATATGTATATTCTTTGAAATAAAACTCTACTTATTTTAAGTTAATTATTTCCTTAATGTAGGAGACGTAAATTACATAATTGGAGCTCTATATTAGTCGATATTTCGCAATATATAGACCGACTTTTTTTTTTAGATTGTCGGACCCGTACATAAGCCCCCCCCCCCCTATTTAGCTTTCAAAAAAGGTCCAAAAATTCTCGGCTTATACACGGAAATATACGGCAGTGTCGATTAAATGTTGGCACCCTTCGCTTCGGGGAGGAAGGATCCCACTGAAAGTTTTTATCGCTGAACGTATGTCTCTAGAATCGCACGATTCAAACGAAATTTTTAGCGTATCTCATTGGAAAGAGGTGTTAAATACAGTCTGACGCCAATCGCACTGAGGGAGCAAAGGTTTTGTTTTGCTTTGCATTGTATCGTCGCATTTCAACTGCATATTAACGAAAAAATTCCTATCCATATGTTTAGCCTTTTGTTCCTCTGCTGGTAGCACAAACCTTTTAATTAGTTTATCTTGGCTTAAAATCACTCTTTTTATGCAATTGATTTTTTTCAATAAGGATTTATTGGTATCATAATAGGGATATTTTGCAAGTAGTAATATTCATATGAAGGTAGTGTAGTAAAATGCTCAGGCATTTATAGGATAGGTAAAATAAATGCCCTGGCATTTATGCAATTTTTAAAGAAATACTGATTTTTGTTCAACATCCAAACAAATTCTTATTAATAATTGGAAATACTTCAAACCTGATTAATAGAATGTAATTTTTTGTGATTTATTTGTTAGAAGTTTTCAATATTGCCTTCTGCAAACATAAAGTTTATTTTTTAATGGGTAAAATGATTTTAATTTAAGTTGCTTTCTGATATGCCATTATAAATAATCTAACACCTAACTATTAGGTTGCATGCCACTGACACCTAATGATGATAATAATAAAATTCAAACACACCCACAAAAGAAGTGAAATTGGTGTTTTTCTCCCCTTGGCTTCATCTTATTGTTACTGTTGCTGTCTGAGGAACAATTCATAAAACTCTAGAATTTCATTCTCATTTACAACAGGATTTTTTAAATGTTTGAGCCATTGTGAGAATTCTATTGCTATGTTGCATAATGCAGGATGTCACACTTCTTGTTACCCCCTCCCCTTGTCACACTGTCACAATTTCATGAACCCCTCTCCCCCTTGAAGGGTGGCATCATTTGTGAATGATCCCTATTCTTCGAGCATCTTAACAGCAAAGCAGGGTTCGTGATTTTTTTTTTTTTTTTTTAAATCAAAAAAATCAGATTTTTTTAATTTAAACCAGATTTTTTTTATTTAAATTGGATTTTTTTAATTTTTTTAAAAATACCTTAAATATTTTGGATATTTATTATGATAAATCCATAGAAACAATATGGCATGTTAATCAATACGCAAAAACATACTTAAGCTTTTTCACAGCAATAAATATTTTTTAATAATGATAATAATGAACAAATTTTAATATAAATGCATGGCTCAAATGAAACTTAACCCTACCAGGACTAAAAGTACACTCATAAGTATAGAAAAAATGAACAAATTTAATCTGAATTATTTTGCTATTTAAAGCTGAAAAAAGTAACGATTGTATGTACTTAATTTTTACATCAAGTGTACTTTAACCATTTTTCTATTTTATAAATGAAAAAGCCTGAAATATTTTTACCCCTTTAGTAAAATCATATGCTCACACCATTACTGAAAACTGAAACTTTTTGTTTCAATCAAATATCTTTATTGAAAACGTCTATGATATAAAAAAAATATTTTAGAAGGAAAAAACCTTAAGCTATTTGGGGACATGGATGAAACTTTAAGGATACGTATTCTAAATTCTAACAATTGTTGTTTTAAACACTATCATTCTGAATTATTTATTGTGTGGCATTCATTAAATGGATCTAAAATACTATTGTTAAGATAAAGAACACAGAATGGTTCATGATTATTATGAATTCTAATTTGAATGGTTGAATGAATTATGCTTTGTGGTCAAGACGCTTGAAGAATAAGAGTAATATTGTAAAATTTAAAAAATTGTAATTAATTCTTAACTTATGAAATATGTTACGCACACAGACAGATGGACCTAGGAAGTTTTGTTTGAAATAGTGGTTGTAATTGCAACATATTTCATTTTTACAACACTTTCTAACATTGTAAACTTGATGATTTTTTTGAAAAAAAATCACTTGATTTAAATCGCGATTTATATCAAGCTGATTTAAATCAACGAACCCTGCAGCAAAGCATCATTCATTCAGTCGTTTAAATTAGAATTCATAATAATCATGAACCATATCTTTCTCTTTTATCTTCAAAATAGTATATTAGATCCATTTAATAAATGGCACACAATAAATAGTTCAGAATAATAGTGTTTAAAACAACAATGGCTAGAATTTAGAATATGTATCCTTAAAGTTTCCTCCATGTCCCCTAATAGCTTAAGGTTTTCTCCCTCGAAAATATTTTTTTATCGTAGAAGTTTTCAACAAAGATATTTGATTAAAACAAAAAGTTTCAGCTTTTAGTAATGGTGTGGTGAGCATATGATTTTACTAAATGGGTAAAAATATTTCAGGCTTTTTCATTTGTAAAATAAAAAAATGATTAAATTACACTCAATGTAAAAATAAAGTACACACAATTGTTACTTTTTTTTCAGCTTTCAACAGCAAAATAATTCAGATTCATTTTCTCCGTACTTATGAGCGTACTAGTATTCCTGGTAGGGTTAAATTTCATTTGAGTCATGCATTCGTATTAAAATTTATTCATCATTATTTTTATTAAAAAATATTTATTGTTATGAAAATAGCTTAAACTGTGTTCTTGCATATTGATTAACATACCGTATTGTTCCTATGAATGTAACATAATAAATATCGAAAATATTTAAGGTCTTTTTTGAAAAATTTTAAAAAGCTGATTTAAATTTTAAAAAAATCCGATTTAAATAAAAAAAATCTGATTTTCTTTTTTTTTTAAATCAAAAAAATCACGAACCCTGTCAATGAAAGATATATTGTAAAATAACTGTAACATTATTTATGAGCTGTAATACTCACAAAAAATCAAAATAAAAAATATTTTTATAAATGTTTAGATTTTGGGCACTGTAGGTAAATACCCATTCATAAATGACCAGCCCAGTGGGCATTTCCCCGACCCACCTCGCTAAATGGAGGATATAAAAAAAAGTTCTGTGCTTCATGTTAAACTCTTATGGGTCGCATAAATTTCACGAAAACAAAAACAAAGAGCTAATTTGTTTTCCAGAAAAACATTAAAAATATGTTTATTCTCTAATTATACTATAAATAGTTTGATACTATCATCTCGTATGTAAGACAATAAATAAATAAGTTTTGGGGATTAAGAAGGAGATGTTTTAAATGTTTTGATACGCTTCTTTGGAACATGACAGCCCTTCATTTTGGCGGGAGCGAGAGGTAAGGGGTTAAAGGGAGCATAAAGCACACCAAAGTTGTTCAAATTATATTTTTTTTGTATTTTGTAGTTGAAATGAAACCAAAGAGGTCCGTCTCTAATGGAATCAACCTATCCCTAGAACCCAGATTTCTTAAAGGTTCTCTTCAAGCATCAGTAAACAAATGGCACCGAGAGGAAAATGAAATGCATTTTCACACGAACCTATTTCCAAACCTGAAAGTTTTAAATTTGGTCCAACATTTCGGTGGCCTCTGTGTTTGTTGGCTGTGCTGTGTTTTTTTAATTTAATGTACGTGAGAATGTGAATGAATTTTACTTTATCGAGCACGAAAGCATCATCAATACAGTTTTTCTTGCATTTAGGTGTTCAAGCAATATCCTCTCATTAAATTGGATGAAGTTAAAGTGAAGCTCATTAAAGGGAAAGCCAAAGAAGTAAGTATATTTATTGTCACTTTCCTCTAGCTCCGGAATACGTTGAAAAATATATTCGATGTAACATGACCCTTTCTGGAATCTGGGGGGGGGGACTTTTTTTTGATACACTTTGGAAAATATACAAATCAGTTTTCAGTGTTCTTGGATAGTTTAAACTAAAGAATATTTATGCAAAAGTCCAGAGCTCCCCCCTCCCCCCCCCCAGTTTCAAAATTGTTCACAATGTAGCATATATTCCTCCCTTGAACTTTGTTTAACATCAGTGTGTCAAAGTCTTATAGTACGTATTGTGTTGGTTTGGGGGGAGTGATTATATTAGTATTTAATTATATAATTTCAGGGATTAAAATTCAGGGCGGAATGATGAAATTCTTACCCATATTTCTTGGATCCCCCCCCCCCCCCTCAAAAATGGACCAGACGGGAATTGAAAGATTTGAAAAATTTCAGTGGAAATGTGAAAACCCATTTTTTCTTGTATATATCATTACCAATATTATTACAAGGTCAAAAAACTTCAATTCCCTCCACCTTTACAGCTTGGAAGGGAGTCTCCCCTCCACTTGAAGATTTGAATTTTAACCCCTGAATTTTTATTTTTTATTGTATAATTTTGCAGAAAATCTTATGGTTTTTATTTCTGCACCAAGAATTGCCCATTTCATAGAATCTTGCTATACTGTGGGGTGTTAAATCTTCGAAAAAAAGCATATTTGACTAATTAAAAATCATTTCTAATGGGTTAGCTAGTTATGTTCCAGTATAGACTTTCCCCATTTTTTGCAAAAAATGTCTTTTACCATATTTGTGCCCTTAAAAGTGTTGGGTTATATAGAGTAAAAATCTTGTACACATATTTCCGAGTCGGGAGGAACCCCTTTTTAGTGCGAGGGAGAGCGTAGAAGATGAGAGTATAGGAGGAATTTTGATCTAAAAGGGCTTAAGATACATTACCCACATACATGCCTGCTATTTATCTTTTAAAAATGTTAATTACTGTTCTTTTTAGAGAGAAGCTTAAAATATTTTTTTACACTGGATTCATTAATAAGACCCTCTGTCATAATGCAGCCCACGGGCGAATCTCGGCGAACGGAAATCTTCGGAACTTCCGACAAAAGTTTTCGGACAAAGTATGCTCCATCAATTAAAGATAACACACCTACGCAGGGCTCGGAAATTATATTGCTCGACATGCCCGAGAAATGTGAAATTGATTTTGAGAAAATTTTTATAGTTTAAAATTTCTTATTTTTTTCTCCGAGCGGAATAGAAGCTTTTCATTAAACTTTAAATTTTATTCTTTAAAACCCTCTGTTTAAAATACCTCCCCCTCGTTTATTTGCGACAAACATTGCTAAAATGTTGACCAATCATTTCCATGTAAATATTTTAGCTCCCCGTAAAAAAGTGTCTCGTTCATTCCTCCCCAGATCCTGGTCCGCACGAGGGAGAAGGCCTACAACTCCCTGGCCAAGAAGGAGACTCCCTGGTATTCCAAGACGGAAGACGACACGGACGAATACATCGACATCATGACTTGAATCGGACATTTCCCCCCCACGTATCATACGTATATTGCCGTCACGAGACTTTTGTATCATAGGACTATTTTATCGAAATGTGTATGTACGTTGTCGAAATAAACTTGTTATGAATATCTCGGGGAAACTCTCGTTGTCCTGTCGTGTTGGAACCATTTTCAAGCTGTTCTCTAGTACAGATCTTGTACTCGGAGATTTGCAGTTTTAACTAAAGTAAAATATAGGGTGCCCACAAAAGAAGATCAATGGTATGTTATAACAGTTTAATTTAGACTATTTACAACAAATCATACATCTAATGGAAGGTAAACTAGCTTAGCTTTTCTTACTAATGTTCTACTTGTGCATCCATAGTCCAGTTCTTCCCATACTTTGGTTAACAAGTCCGGTGTAATGGAAGCAACGGCTTCTGAACTCTGTCAAATCAATAGGTAACATTTAAACACACATTTAAATCTTAAACAAAACGAACCGAAATTACGGGTCGGCTTTTCGCAAATGGAGGCCATTCGTCGCGTCATGTGATGACGGTGATCGCTGGTTTGTTCACCAAATTTTTTAATCGAGTTCTACGCGGAGTTCACGAAGCAAAATTAGGTATCTGAAAGTTAGACTATTTTCATAGCTTTTTCTGATTATGAACCAAGTCATTTACCTTTAATTTAATCATTATAAAAGAGATTTATTAATTATTACAATAGTTGTAGTGTTTTATTTCGTGTTAATTTTATATAACGTAGAACTTTATTTAGTTCTACTTTTTAATAACGTAGAACTTTATTTAGGCCTAGTTTTAATTAGATTGGTCGAAATCGAAGTAAAGCGATACTACAGCTTTCTTTGTTTACATCTCTATCACGTGACCCATGACACTGTATGAATTGCCTCCATTGCAGAACACAATACACCTTACGTTCATGAGTCGCCATTTTTGGTATGTGGCATTGCAAGCCAGAAATCAAAGTACTCGCTAATCTAAAACTGTTTCAGAGAGAGAGAGTTGGGGCTCTACCACGAAGGGTTCGGAAAGCCATTCACTCTCGGAATTGAAGCGCTCACGTGACTCATGACGTCATCTTTCCGAACTCTGGCTTACCGAGAGGCCATCGGAATTGGTAATTTGCTCCCGGAATCGACTGACCACTCTCGGAATAAAGGGCTCACGTAACTCGTGACGCGCTGCCTCCGGTAATTGCTCCCGGAATCGACTGAAAGTTACCGCTTCGGAAAGAGGTCCCGGTATTTCAGTTCCGAGGCCGAAATGTACTTTTAGCTATCTGCGATCAAGAAGAGAGCCGAATTTTGGAAAGAATTACCAGTTTTTATAAATAAGAATGACCGATTCGAAATTCCTGTGATGAATACATAAATGATAAGCTCATTGAAGAATTAAAAGACCGTACATTTGGAGCCTCGAGCATAGATCAGAAATACATTTGAAAAAAAAAAAAGAAAGTTAAAAAATCTTTGCTGTAAAAATTATATTTTTCAAACATCAGTTTTATTATAGATTTATTCAACATATTCTCATATATTTTTCCATTGATTATGCTATTTCATCTAATTTTTTATGCATGAGTTTAATAAATTGGCCGTTTTTTAAAAATTTTGTTTATTGTTTAACGTATATTTAAACTATCTCTGTTCTTTTACTTTATATCTTCAATTTGAAAAAAAATCGTTGATATAAAAAATAAGGAATAATATACGAGTATATATTGGATTTCATTCATTTCTTATTAATTTACATATTTTTTGTTTTGATTTAAATTTGTTTGTTTTTTGTTCCACTTGTTATATTGTGTTTTATTTTAATTTGCAGTTATTTTTAAATATTTTACCTTTTAAATTTGCTGATATATATATATTAAACTATTATTTTGAATTCTTGTACCAAGGTTCCCGAAACTTCTAGTCGTTCTTTTAACCAGGGTTGAAAAAAAACCTGTTTTGTTTTTTTTTTTAAACCAAAAAAAAAAAAAAAAAAACGTTTTTTTTGGTTTAAACCGGGCTTTTTTGGTTTAAATACCATTTGTAGGAAAAACAATTTGACTCTTAGAAAATCATGGAGATTTTAGATCCTTAATTGTAAATAAATGTTATTGATAGTTAATTTATTGATAATTAATTAAGTAACTATAAGTTAAAACCTTAAATTTTAATTACCTTATATAGGTGCAGCACTTTAGTCGTCAACTTATAGAGGGTGGAGATTTTTTTTTTGTCATTTCTTACGCTCTGCTTTTATTCATTTGTGACTAATTAAAATATAACATCATGTATTAATGTTACTTTAAAATTAGTAATTAGCTATTTTGAACAATTATCTAAAATACCATTAGATAAATTTAATCTGAATGACATACAATGTATCCTATACAACCTTAAAATTAAAGCACGTAGTTAAAGATAAATGTGTTAGTTTACTTATTTGACTGTAAAGATTCCCTAAAAATACATAATTTTTCGAAATGACTAGCTCAATTAGAAGAAAAGGAAGAAACTTATTTAAAGAGCAAAAGAGTGAGGCTCATAGTAGTTTTCTAGAATAGTTAACTTACACAGAGGTTTAGCGTTTAGGCAAACTTTATATTGATGTTTCATCCATCCAGACAAATACTGGTCTAACATTATAGCATAAAAAATGTTATCCTGGAGAACTTATAGAAGTTTTTTTTTATCTTTGCAAAAATAGATAAATAAATAAATATAGTAATAATTAGGCAGCCAACTTACAAAGGGTTTTTTATAATACTCCCACCCAAATTTGGTACTTAAGTAGTCAATATAGACAGGTGGTCAAATTACAAAGGTTTTCCTACATTAAATAATATAGGGCTAATTCCATTCCTGACCAAAAGTGGTCAACTTAGACAGGCCTTTCAGTAAGTTACTAAAGAAATAATTATTATGCGGGTTGAGTTTTAACAAAAGCATATTTTACTAAATCAATAAAAAATGAGCAAAAATGAAAGATACATTAAAAATAATGGGTGTTGATTTACAGTATCAGTAATATCAACAAATGACACCATAACACTTATACAAATCAGCAACATTGGCTTAGAAATTATCACTATTATTTTTATTTTTATTTTTTTAAGTAGAATTTTTCCTGATTAAAGAATAAATATATTTTAAAAAGAAGAGAATAATTTAGGAAAAAAAGAAAAATTTGCACTGATTAAAAAAAAGTTCTTTACTTTACAAATTCAGTAATTCATGATTTATCTAATGCTGTGCTTGCAATTTCTGCACAAATTGGATTTTGCAATTTTTTATAATGCAAAAAATAAATGAAAAAAGATTTGGTTTCTTAAAAATTGTTATCTGTAACATACATTTGCAAATTGGTTATTATGAAGTTATTTTATTATTTCTAATATATATTCTTTAACTCCAGGGATTACAATTGCAATATCATTTTAATTTTTATAATGACTGAGAAGAGTTTTTCCCAAATTAGCTTTTTCAGACCTAATTTTAGAAAAACCCAAACAGTCTGACATAGGTAGTCAGCAGATAGAAGATGAGAAAAATTTGTACTGATTAAAAAAAAAAGTTTGTTAATTTTCAAATTCATTAATTATCCAGTGCTGTGCTTGTAATTTCTGCATAAATTGGATTTTGGAATTTTTAATGATGTGCAAAATTAATGAAAAAGATTTGGTTTAAACAAAGTGGTTTTTTTAAAAAAACCATTTGGTTTAAACCAAACAACCCTGCTTTTAACATCTTCTAATCAATTTTCTAGTTGTGGATCGGTTCCCAATTTCGATACTTTAAGATGCTTTTATAGTATATATATGTCAGTCATGTCCCGTATCAGCAGTCAGTCGGGCTAAGTTTCGTGACTGGACATAACAGCATTCATTTTTTTTCTTTCCTTTATTTTCTACTCATCAGGTATTTACAAGAATACTATTTACAATGATGAATGACATGAATATTTACAGTTGATGATAATATTTACAAAAGCGGTTCCCATAGAGAACATCTCGCAGGAGCACAATTTCTCGGTGTTGTCCTTTAAGCATCAGCTCACCAAGTGACTCTAACCTTTGTTTTCCAGACCCTTCTTGGGGTCTTTTTACGCCCAAATTCACCACTAACCTGGAACCGAACCTCCAACCGCGGGTTCACGAACTTCTAACCTGGGAAATTCAACCCGCGGTTCGAAATGGCATTCACCGTGAAATTTTTAACTTAAGTTCCTGAACCGAGAGTGAACTCAACCCAAGGATCACGATTGGTTAATCAGAGCCACGTGGTTTTATTTACACATTGGAAGTCGAAATGGAGCACGCAAGGGTTTTGTTTACGCCTTTTGAAAAGGAATTACTTATTGAGTTAGTAAAAAAGCGCATCGATATAATAGAAAATAAGCAGACAAATAAAGTGTCTGCCACAAGGAAGGCAACTGCATTCCATGAAATTGCAGGTGAGTTTAATGGCACTGTCGGGGTTAATAAAAGGACACCGAACCAACTCCGGCAGTGCTATTTGAACTTAAAAAAAAAAAGCGAATAGGACATCAGCCCAACACAGGGCTGACATAATTAAAACTGGAGGTGGTTCCGCTGAGCTTGAACCCCCCAGTCCCCTCCAGGAAAGATTGTTGTCTTTGGGGGTTCTTACAACCCCCATAGCAAACCCTTTCGATTGTGATGCAAGCTTCCTGGATGAGGAAACTTTTCTTGATGCTGGTAAGCAATTTTCTTTTTACTGTTTCTCATATTTTGCCTTCAATAATTATTAATATGTCTGATGAAAGAAATGCAAGAATATTACATTTGATGTCAAAATTATATGATAGCAATTAAAAATATTGCCTGGTAAACAAAAATTACATTGTGATTTGCATTTCAAACTTTCCAGTACTCAGTATGATACAGATATTTTTCTGTAAAATAATGTATTTAGCCTCATTTAAATGTGTTTTCCTGCATTTCATTTTATTTTGTATTTTATGATTGTAAATGTAATATATTAAGATATTGGTTGAAGGACCTACGGTGTTGAGATAGCCAACATAATTTTACTTCACCAAATCAAATGTAAATGAAGCTTTTTACAACAAAGCAGTTTTATTAAATTTGAAGGCACTTTATTTTATTACATTAAAACTGTTATTTTTTAGTACAATGCAGAAAAAATTTCCAAAGTAGGTCCTTCAAACCGATAAGTACCGTTGAAAGTGTATTATGAATTTCGCTGTATACTCCCATGTATGTGTTAAGTACATGTATAATTCATGCATACCCCTAGCCATTAGACGTTTCTTGGTCAAATGAAAGAAAGGAATGTACAAGGGCCTTTGGACTCCTGCCTATAATAAGGGTCCTGTTAAACTTGGTAGCAGCGTGCCCCCTTTTTCTTGCTTAATTAACAACATGGCTCACAGAGTCGTTAACAACAACACGGAATAGATGTATTATAAGTGCCAGTCGCACTCCAAGTATTCATCAATTAAAATTTCTAAATTTGAATCCAGAGTTTATATTACGATTCAAGACTCATGCCAACTACTGACAGGAGAAAAATACTACAGCAAATCACCTTGCTGCTACTGAAAACTTTCGCAGCTTCATCTCTTGATATGTTACAAACCTCAAAAACAATAAAAAGTGTATATACAAATAGTAAGTTTAGTAAAAAAATAATTGTTTTACTTCATCAATCAGTAAAAATGTGCCATTGGTAAAAATCGGCAAAGTTGCTGTTTTGTTAGTGCATTCTTTTTGAAGGGCGTTTGTCATTCATGGTTTGCAAATCCGTTATCTTTGCATTTATTATCAGTACAAAATATTCTGTTAATAGATATTTATCATTGTATTGGGTAATGCTGATTTTTTGAAATGTTGATATTTTATTGTATTTTAAAATATACACTAATGATTATCTAAATGAACGTTATGTCAAGAATAATGTCGCACTGGCAGAGACGTAACTAGGAGGGGGGGGGGCATATTATTTTAAGGCCCCAAATTGACTAAATGTGTGTGCTAAAATAAGTATATATACCTTTTTCTGTGTATATAAGGGAGGGGGGCGCTATGGCCTGGTCTTGCCACAGGTAGAAAATGATCTAGTTTAGTCCCTGCACATTGGAAAAAAAAACATTAATCTAATTTTTTGCCAATATTATAGACTTATCTCCCATTTCAGTTCTAGTCATTGCGAGAATTGCCTCAAATGACTTTAAAGGTAGTAGGGGGATTTTCATTTATGCACGAATAACTGCAAAATGTGCTTAGTTCTGAATTTACTAGCCTTTTTTTT
Source organism: Octonoba sinensis (assembly GCA_038502835.1). NCBI lineage: Eukaryota > Metazoa > Arthropoda > Arachnida > Araneae > Uloboridae > Octonoba > Octonoba sinensis. The sequence continues at coordinate 542,970 of CM076600.1, forward strand.
TGGGGGGGGGGGAGTTAAAGCCTTCTTTGGCGGTATACACATACTCGTAAGTGGTTTATTCAAATCTTCTGTTTTAGCGGGAAGCTATACACATATTTAAGTAGATACTATTTTATGCCTTTTTCTTGATAATGTATAATAGATATATATGCTAAGAGATTAAAATACGAACCATCATAAACAAAAAATATAGACATGTAGTGGTGTTGGAAAGAAGGTATGGTCCTTGGGATTCCCCCCCCCCCCCCCATCAGCAACAGGTTGAGGGACACTCGGTCAAATTTTGTATGCTATATTGTTATGGGAGCGTAAATGCAGTTTACCACTGTGGGAGTGCTTTCACACAATGAAAAGGGAAGGGGGGCACAAAAAAGTCAAGTTAAGCTACTGTTGCACACTAGACAATTCCCTTCAGAAATTTCTAGCTATGCCTTTGTAGGTATGTTCAGCATGTTGCAGGCTGTCTCTTTTATAGTCAATGTGGGTCGCATTCAAATTTTTATTTTGCATTTCAGATGCTACCCATCCAGATCCAGATGATATTGCTGATAAAGAAAATGTTCCTGAAGTTTCGGTATGTAAAACTCAAAATAATTTCGATCTAATAAGTATTCTTTTACCTGCATTGTTGCAAAAATCTTAAATGTTGTCAAGGAAATAGAATTAACCAATAAATATTACCTGAACAAAATCAGGTTTTAAAGCTATAAAAATGTATTTTATACTTTGCATTTACTCCCAAAAGCAAGAAATAGTTAATTATAATGGAGATTATAGACTTTTACTTTGTCATTATGAACTAAGTAAAGGCGGAATTTGTTTGGGTAGATTGATTTATTGTGAATATTGGAAAGAGAGAAACGTAAAAAGCCTAGAATATATCACGAATAGGTAGCATAACTTATTTGGGTTTTTGAATGTAAAAAATATATTCCAGTTCAATGCACTAAATTTTAATACATCTTTTTGAAATAGGTATGTAAAAAAAATCCCAAAAACAAAAATATTAACTTTAAGTTTAAAATTTCTTCATAAAACTATTATAGCAAGGTTAAAGCTCCCTAAGCAATAGTATTTCCTTAATTTTAAATAAATATTTAGTAAGATAATGATAACACTTACATTAAAACCTGTCGTTTCTTCACATCCCTAATATATATTGAAATTTTTAAAATACCGCATTTTTAAGAAAACCTGAAATAATAAACCTAAAATATGTATATTTAATAAACATTGTTACATTATCAATTTCTTGAACTGTATTTGTTTAGTTACTAACCACAACTGTACAAAATATATTTTATTATGTAGATTAGTCAGTTATCACAGAGAGAACAACCCGAGACCCCAGGACCAGCGACGGCTCCAAAGGCCATCAGAACATCCCTGGAGCTCTTTCGGAGGAGGACCAGAAGACCCCCAAAAGAAACTGCCTCCTCAATTGCGGGAAAAGCGATGGCGAGGGAATCTGAGGAGAACATCGAAACAATGAGACTAAAAAATATCAGAGATGAGGAAAAGCACAAGCTGGAAATTACATTGTTGCAAAAAAAAATAGAAGTGCAGGATACTCTGTTGGAGCTCCTGCGCACCAATCCACAATCTTTGAACATAAATTTACATTTATAATTTTTTAAATAAATAGTTTTTCCTACGATTAGAAATGACTCCCTGTTTATTTTTTATGGCATAATCACGGAATTTATATTATCTAATTTTAAAACTGCTATGAATCTTGGATTATCTCATTGATTCACTTCTGTGTTACTGAAATCATAAAAACATACAATCTTAGAAAGCACAAAATGTAACTGTATTAGATATTGAAAACAGCATTGCTGTTTTTCAACTCTGTCAATATCCTATTTTTCCCTCAATAATGATAAATCACCTCAAAAAATTTTCACTTATGCAAAAAGGAAAAAAAAAAAGACTGAATGAAACACATGGATAGTAACTAAAAAATTTTTATTGCAATAATCAGGAAAAGTGAGGATTAAATGAAAAAATTTCGCACAATCATCCTTCTTTTTGCTGCCCCAGCGGGTGTTGCTGCATTTGTTGCTGTTGCACTAATATTTTCCATGTGTCTTGTCATTTGGCGAAATAATGATTCCATATCTGGATCCAAAATAGGTTCAGGATCATCTAAAAAATAAGCATCTCTTTTGTATAGAATATCAAAAAATAGTGAAGTTCAAGTGATTACAGTAAACTTGATAATAATGGAACATACAAAACTTGTTTGATTGTACACATGTTACTTATGATTATATAGTCAGTGGTGTAGCTAGACCCAGATTTCAGGGGAGAAGTGAGCAAATTTCATTGTTTTTGAAAAATTTGGTTAAATTCTAGACAATTTTCACCATTTCAGGGGGGTTTTACCCCAAAACACCCCCTTATCTACGCCAGTGATTATAGTAGGCTCATTAGTTATAAGTATATCTTATTATAAATGCTAGTAATTGAATGTGCAATTTGAAAATGCTAGAAATTAGACTTCTGTAATTCGAAGTTCCGCTGTGGTCCCTTCAGCTTCGATTTATCCAAGTTCTACTGTATTACCCTAATTCAATATGTAGATCTAAATTAAGAGAGAATACCATTCTGTAATGTTAAAGAACTAGAACTACTTTTATATCTACTTATACAAATACTTTCAAACCGTTTGAGGTTTTCTGAAGACTTATTTTAAGTGATCATTTCAAAATTTTCCAGAAGGCATAATCAGTGCATATTCTTTGTTAAAAAAAAGAAAAAAAAAAAAGCAAACAAATGGTACTATTCTAACAGTACAAATATATGTAAAAACAAGATTTCCTGTGTTTTTTTATTTTTTTTTTCTAATTTTGTTCTATGTTGTTCATTTAGGTTTAAAACGGTTCAGAAAACATATTTATTCAAAAGCTTGAACATTATTCATTAAAATCATTTATTATTGATCCATGTACCACAAATAGTTTCAGATTTATAGGAGCAGGTCGAGGACTAATTTTTGGAGGGGACACCAAGAAGTAAAAAATGAAGGCACGTGTCCCCCCCCCCCCCCCAATTCTCTTCTGTAAAAATAGGAACATTGAAAATTAAAAGTAGTTGCACATAAAAAAATATTTTCAAGAGAACAAATCACATTAAACCTTACTTATAATTACATAATTTCAAAATAACATACCTAATTTGACAGCTAAATTGTGTAGGACACAGCAAGCCACAATAATCATAGGTGCATGCTCAACCTTGCAACGTAAAAGTAATTTGAGGCATGGAAATCGTCTTTTTAAAATGCCGTAGGCCCTTTCCACCACATTTCGTGACAGCACCTGAGAATTATTGTAGCTGAAAAAGAAAAACATCATTAATAAGGCATCAATGTCTTCTTATAGGTAACCTCATAACAGAATATAGAGACCGAAGCAAGGCTTATTGCCCTACAATAGTTCCTGGCAGTCAGTGGCATAGCTAAGAGGGGGCGATCACGATGGGAGAAACAATAAACCTTTAAAAGCTCTATATAATGAAACAAATATCTTAAACTGGATATTTTCTCTATCATTTTTTTCTATTCTTAATTGAGCAGTGTTTTCTTAGAATAATATATATTTGAAGTGGTTTTTAACCGCTAAACACACCATAGTCAACAAATACTTTAAATATTATAACGCCCATGATACGAATGAAATGTTTTTCTTCTTTAAAAAAAATACGACATTAAAATGCATGTTTCACCCTTACATGATTTTGTTTTGAGGTGGGGGGGGGGGGATAACACCATCAAAACCTGCTCCATGCCTCACCTAAGCTAGCTATGCCACTGCTGGCAGTGAAGCACCCAGGATATTGCTTTAAGCAGGGACCAAGGTATATGAATATCAACAGTATTGGCATTACGATAACACTTTTTGCGCAAGACAATTTCAATGTATTACACAGGTACAGTTTAATGCTGACTATTTGAACTGAAAAATTAAACGATTTCAGATGCTCAATTCTGGAAAAAGTTTGAAACCCTCCCCCTCCCCACACAAAAGAGAAAACTTCAATCATGTATACCTGGCTAACAGGATGTTTAAAGCTGACCGTCAGCATCATTGCAAAAACAGTGGACATGGTAACAAAATCTAAATCAACTCTTAATACATTAAAGGCGGGGGATCTTGACGAGACAGGTAAACTCCTAGGAGAGCCCACCCAGATTCAAAATCGCCAATTTGGCGTCCATCTCGCAGAGCGGTACAAGCAGGGTTCTGATCAAATTAGGGTTACCAAGATGGTGCCTCATCGCCAACAGGGTGGGCTCTCCTAAGATCCAACCTTGAGATAAATCGTAATACTACGACTCCCGCCTTTAATGTGTTAATATCTTGATGAAAGCGATGTCTTGAAGCCAGTGGTATAGTCCTGGAAAAAAAGGGTGGGGGGACCCTTATATACATGAACATCAAAAAGTAGGGGTATGCTAATGTAAAAAAAAAGAAAGGTAGGGGGACACCATCCCCCTGCGTCTCCCCTTGACTAAACCACTGCTTGAAGTGAGCAAAAAGTGGGTGTTTTGGATGACAGTGTGTTATTGGTCGTGTTGAATTCTGTGTGGTTTGAAAATTATTCTGTGTTTAGTTTAAGGTTTTCATGCTAAATTAATAATTTAGTTTGTTTGGAAATCACTTTCTTGCTTTTTCGAAAATCTTCGACATATTTTTTAAGTAAAAATTTTCGTAATACGTTCTCCAATTTTTCAGAGAATTTCTTATCAGAATCACCCATGATGCCCCCTTCCCCCTTGGCCTCTGGTCTACTAACAAAAAAAAATTATGCTGCCTATAGTTCATAAGATTGATATTTACTTTTTTTGGTAACTATAATAATATTATGTTCAACATAAAAAATTTAACATCAAAGTAATTTAGAAATTACTCACCGAATTTCTGCTTCCGAGGTTGGGTTCAGGATTGGAGTCGATAGATACGGTAGGCATGCGTAGCCACTGTCACCCAGTAGATGGTACCTTGCTGATGTTAGGTTTTCTAAAATTGCAGGCATAGCACTATTTTTAAAAATAGTGCTGTCATGGGCACTTCCTGGCCATCTTGCCACAACATTAGTAAGCTTAAGGTCTGCATCTGCGACCATTTGGCAGTTGATGGAAAAGAAACCTTTTCTGCTGCGAAAACGTTCTGCATCATTCCCACCAGGAGAGAGGATTGGAATATGGGTACAATCCACAACTCCGACAATGCCAGGAAACTGGGCAATACCAAAAAATTCCTCTGTTGTCTGAAAAAAAAAAAAATTGACAATAAATTATAAATATGAATGAAATGTCACAGGTTTGCCTTTTATTATATAGATACAATTAATACTTTGAACCACTAATGCATATTTACAACAGCGTTCGAAATTACTGGTGGTCCACTGGTCCGAGACCACTCAAAACCCCCCGGGCCACCAAAACAATTATCAGTGGTCCGCAGGACCAGCGACCTTGCTTAACGTTAATAGACCTTTTAGAACGTCGGCAGACTCATTCTGTTTCTCCCAGTGATATCAGCGCACACTGAACGGAAATTTTATTATTATTATTGAATTTTTCCGGTTAATCATATAGTTATTTAATTTTTTCTTAAACTTAAGAGTGCATTGTTTATAGTTTCTTTTTCGGTGGAAGTTCTTTGACATGTGACGTTCTATCATCAATCTGCAACGATGGCTATCGATTTTATTATTATTATTTAATTTTGAAGTTAATCCTATAGTTAGTTGTTTATTTTTTTCTTAAACTTTTTTTCCATAGTAACCTTAGTGTTTTAATCAACTATTGAATCAATTAGCTGTAATTAATTAAGTTTCATGATAAATAAAGTTACAAATGATCATTAAGTGTAAAAATAATATTTTAAACTAAAGGGCTATATATTTTGGTTAATTTTAAGTGGACCAGTGATATTGTCTCTGGACCAGTAGATGTTCACGTAGTAGTTATCTTTATAATAAGGGCGACAACTGTTAGCAGCTAATTAATAATTTATTACGTAGTATTATGCTTCTATTGAGTCAGAAAAATAAAATCTATGGATATTTAATCTTACCTCATGTAGATTGAAATACTTCTTGTAAATAAACAGTAAACATTAATGTCAGCAGCAAAATAATTCTCAGAAATATGCAGTAAATTGTGAAGTTATATGTCATGTTAGTAATAAGAAGCATACACTGACACATTATTAAAAAATAGCTCTTGGGCAGTGGTGGAGTCGAGCAGACCTTTTCATTTTAATACAAGCGCCCCCCCCCCCCATTTGTTAAATTTTAACGTAAGCGTCCCCCCACTTTTGATTTCAATTACTTATGTTCAAATGTATAAGCGTCCCCCCAACTTTTTTTCAGGACTACACCACTGCTCTTGGGGATAATAATAAGAGCAAAAGAATTTCATTGTGGTGAGTCAAGTTGCCACAGGACTCCCCGGCTGAGTAGAGAGGCTTTTTTGACAAGGATTTTTTGTGTTTGTTTGTTCATCACATAAATAAAAGTAGAATGCTACGGTTGATGTAGGAATAATTCATGGTTGCTCTTCTATTCAAATTGTTGTTACCGAAATTGATAATGGGTTTTGACAACTGTTTATTCATTCAAACCATGACTGGTTACAGGTCAGAGAGAAAAAAAAATCATAAAATTTGGGGATGGAGATCAAAGTGAGATTAGGGCAGTCTGCCTCTCTCTCGGTATATACCACTGCCATAAATAAGCACATCATTATATTACGCAACTTCAATAGAATCACAAGAAATAAATGAAACATAGTTGAATATAGTTATGCAAAAAATGAAGAAATCATAACTTACTTTTATGCATTCTTCTTCTGTCTGTGGGAAGTTGATGAATTCCGGGCGGAGCAACGCAATTTCCTTGCTCACCCGCAATATTGTGCGGGATACCGTCGATTGACTAACTTCGCACAAATCCCCTACCATAAGCTGAAAGGATGCAGTTGCATAAAACCTCAAAGTAAGGAGCAATTGCTCCTTGGGAGTCAGAGCATTATTTAGATGAGTGCTATGATTTTTAACAGTTCTTCTACGCTAGCTTTTCTCAGCCGGTATCGTCTATGAAATTCCGCGTCATTATAAATCATAAAGGCATCCTTTCTGACTGTTGTAAATTTTTTTTTACGCGTTTCTTCCTTTTCGAGAGCTTCCAAATATTTTAATCGTCTTATCCCATCCGCCATGTTTGTTTACTCTGAGTTTGTTGTACTACGCATGCGCAGGTGAATAACCCGGCTCATTCCGCGGGTCGAGTCATCAACCCAGGTTAACTCCAAAAAGCCGAGTCAAGTCAGCGGTGAATACCAAATGCGTATTTAACTGCCGGTTCACTCTTAACCGCTGGTTCAGGTTGATGGTGAATTTGGCGGTTAGAGTGGACCCGTAAAAAGGACCCAATTGGTTTTAGTTCAGGTTTACAAAAGTTACGTTAAAAGGTCCCAACGGTAGTTTGCTTTTACAAAGACAAAGAAAGAAATAAGAATAATGTATTTAATTTATTAGAAACCTCACATATATATCCTGGTATAGTGATTGTGTTTATGTATGCACTATAGGTTTTCTTTAATTGCATAGAGATGTTCTCACTGTCATGTCTCAGCAAAAAAAAGACAGAAGAGCAAACATTTTGTACTACTTAAAATTCATTCGCTATTAGTGAATAGATCTATTGAGCAGTTCAAAACAAAAAAGAAAAAAATGAATTGAGAGCCATTCCTTCCATTTTCTTTCCTAAATATCAAGTCACTAGTTTACCATCATCATAAAAAAAATTAATTAATAAATTAAAAAGCCAAACTTTGAATCCAGGGTTGGGGTTTTGGACGCAAAACCAGTTTCGGACGGGACATGTGGTTTTTACCGTCCAAAACTATCCGAAAGTGTCTTAAATTGTCCTAAAGCTAAAGGGGTCTAATCTAATCGATTTATATTTAATGCAATATTAGTAATGAATAAATATAAATATTAAAAAGTTGTAATTAATAAATATTTGATAATATTTATCTTTGAAATGTTAATTTGAAGGAAAAAAAAAAACCTATTTTGCTTGAAAAAGTAAAAAATTGCTATTATTTCTGTTACATAAAAGTTTCCTTATACAAGAGTTGGTAGTGTTGTGAAAAGAAAGTACCAATGTAACTAATTTCATTTCCATTTCTGACTCATAATTTCTATTAAATGCTATTACATATTTAGAATGGGCTGTGGCAGCTTAGTTGTTACCCAGATAGCATGCTTACTTGCAACAAGTTTGATTTTTCCATGATATGCTTTTGTTACGACAAATTAGACGAAACAAATGTGTAGCAAAGCTGTTGCAAGGTTGACAACTTGAGCAATCACTTCCTTGCAACACAATTTTGCTGCAAAAGTGTGGCAAGTCTGTGATTCAACGCATGCGCAGGCCATGGAGTGGAAGTTTGGCGGTAAAGAATGCAAATGTTGCATCTGGCAACACCCACCATCCACAACCATGTGCTAAAAAGAAAAAAAACGGCGTGATCGTGTACCTTAACAATTCTTCTTCGGAGTTTTATTTCCTGATCGGATTAAGATGTGAGTATGTTTTCTTATTTGTTGGGTACTTAATTTGTTGAGATTTAATTTTAGCATGGGGTAATATTTTAAGAACGATTCATTTTTGTACTTCTAAAATGCTGGCAGTGAAAGATTTAAGGGTTGACTAGTATGTACTGTATTATTAGTGATATAGCTATTTATTCATTTAAGTAATTTACTATCGTGTTATTTCACTAGTAGATGTTCGATTTTTCCTCAAACACGAATTTTTTATTTAAAAAAATATTCTGATGATTTTAGATTTCATTACCTCGTATTTATAGATGCATTTTTAATTTTCTCTTTGTGTCGTTATTTTTTAGTTTTCAAATTTTGTCTGTTGCATTTATTTAATAAAAACTTCCATTTTTTTCGAGATTGAATTTCTTTATTTTGTAAAATATTTAGATAATTATAGAGGTTGCATTTTTTATTTTGTGTTTGTTAATGTTTCTTTTTTTTTAAATCTTCTCTTTAATATTAATTTCGTTTATTAAATTAATTTTGAAACTGAATCGATTGACTCTGTATTTGTTTTTTCTTTTTTAATTCGCTTTTTAATTTTTGCTATTGTATCACTTTTGTGAAATTTAGATGCATTTTTTGTTGCAATTCTTGAATTTTATTTTTATATTGATATGTATTTATTTAATTTGAGTGTTAAAATTACTTCTTTTTAATTTGATGTTTTTAGATTTCCTTTTTCTCGTACTAAGATGCAATTTTAATTTTTAAGATTCCAAGAAAAATCTTTAATTTTGCTTTATAATTTAATTAGGGTTTTTTTTAAAAATTCGTTATCATTTATCTGATATATAGTATCATATTTAATTTTGTTGCTGTGGTACTTTCTTGAATATTATCTATTGATATGTGTTTAGTTTTTAGGGTACTTAATTTAGGGATTTCTCTTTAATGTTTTCAAGAAATAAGGTTCCTTTTTTATCATTAAATTTTGTTTGTTGCTATTAGGACTTCTTGAATTTTATCTATTGATATTCCCATTGATTTTGAGGGCTGTTCATTAATGATGTCACTCTTTTCCCCATATATTTGACCCCCCTCCCCCCTTTGTCACATATTAAGGTAGATTTTACTTCTCTATTATTAACTATTTTGTTTTTAGTTAAATAAAATTACAGAGACCTTTCTTTAAGAAAAAGTTGTTCAGTAGATCACAAAACCAAACTGGATTCTATACTTAATCAATATAAAATATCTTCATCTGTATTATATTTCCAACTATGACGATTAGGAAAGTCTAAATGGCAACGGCTAGAATCTGTTGACAATCGAGCGACTCTCATCAACTACGCGTCGTTCGTATGAACGTTCCCAAAGAAATGTTAGATTCATATTTAACATGTATATCAAAATCCATCTAAATCAAAATTATTAATTATATATATTGTGTGATAAGTGTGCAGTAATAAATGTGTTTGTGTTATAGTAACTGTTTCATCATATATATATAAATATGCCACTCAACCACCTAAAAGATACAACAAAGATTGGCGACGAAAGGTAAAGCATTTTATTATGTAGCACTTGGATTTTATTTCTACTTAGTTTCAATTTTGTGTATTAAATATATCAAATAATATGGATGCGGAGCAATTAAAACTGCTTATTGAAGCAATGAACAAAAATCAACAACTCTTGATCGAGCAACTGGTTTCAGTTTCGAAACCGCCATTAGCAGACAATGCAATGGCCGCTCCCGTCATAAACATTTCACATGTTCCTCCGTTTGAAAACTTTGATTCAAGGAAAGAAAATTTCAAATATTACAAACAACGTTTTGAAAATTATTTAACTTTGAAGAATTTAATTGATGATAAGCCAAAATGCGCTCAAATGTTATTAAATTCTATAGGAGCAGCTAGTTATAATATTCTTGTTTCCTTAACCGCGCCAAGAATGCCAAATGACCTTGAGTATGATGCGCTACTCACGGTCTTGGAAAGTCATTTATCACCCAAGAGAAGCTCATTAGTGTCACAGCATTACTTTTTATCCACTTATCAAAAGGAGGATAGCTCTATTTCTGATTATGTTGCGGATTTGCGTCGCGATATCGCTGAGTGCGAATTCAACGTGACTTGTGAATGCAGTAAAATAGTATCCGTCACAGATATTTTTCTTCGAGCACAATTTATTCGAGGTATTAAAGACAGTTGGATTAAAGAACAGATTCTCCAGTCTGAACTTACTAACTTCGATGATATCATTGCTAAAGCTATAGCGCTTGAAGCTTCAAAAATCCAAAGTCGTGAATTATCAAAGCCTGTGTCACGAAGTATCAACACATCTGAGTCTGAGGACATCAATAAAGTTTCTAAAATGCATCGACAATCAAAGAGCACTAATCCTTCATTTAAAAATCTCAACATTAATAGAAATAAATCGGATAAAAAGCACTATGAAAAAACAAATCCAAAACATATTGACTACGTGAAATTGGGAATCAACAATTTATGCCTCCGTTGCGGGTGTGATAACCATCTATGTAAAGACTGCCGAACCAACCCCGCTAGCTTAAAGTGCAACTCATGTAAATTAAAAGGACATGTTCAGAAAGTATGTATCAAAACCCTCCTCAATAACCAGTCATCAAATAAAACCTTTAAAGGATCTACACATCAAGTTAAAACTTCTGACAATATGTTCGTCAATACGGTTGTTGGTATTTATGACAATCAAATCTCAGATGTAGCAGAGGTTGCAAAGAAGTATTTTGCATCAATCAAAATAGAAAATCGTTTCCAAAAATTTGAAGTCGACACAGGAGCAGGATACACGCTCATACCGGAAACAGAATTCAAAAAACTAAATATAAGAAAGTGACTTCAACCAACCGACATCAAATTCCGGTCTTATACTGAAAATGTATTTTTACCATTAGGTAAAGTTCAGGTTAAAGTTCAATACCGGAACTGTAAATCGAATGATGATTTATACGTTGTTCCCGATGGGTATGAAGCACTTCTGGGAAGAGTTTGAGTTAGACATCTCAATTTAAATCTAAGTGAGGTAGATAAAGCTCAAGAAAGTAAAATTGAACATAAAATATCAACTATCACAAATATCAGACATAGAAACAATATTTCCAGATATATTCGAGCAGAAGATCGGCTGCGTACCAAATTTCGTCATCAGTTTAAAATTACGAGAAGGAGCGAAACCAGTCTGCATTCCAGAATGAAACGTGCCTTACGCCTTGCGGGAAAAGGTTGAAAAAGAACTAAATGATCTTGAATCAGCCGAGATAATTACAAAATCAAGTACCAGTGACTGGGGATCACCTTTAGTTGTAATCCCTAAAGCAGATGGCTCTGTTCGACTTTGTGTTGATTATAAGGTAGGGGTAAATGATCTACTTGTGAATGCCCATTACCCGATAAAGAAAATTGAGAAAGTTTTAGAAAGCCTGAAAGATTCCAAATATTTCTGCAAGTTGGACCTTTTTAAAGCTTATCTACACTTAAAAACAGATGAAGAAAGCAGCATAGTGCAAACAATTTCAACTCACCGAGGAACTTATAGAATGAACAGATTGAGTTTCGGTATAAAAACGGCACCAGCAGAATTTAATCGAGTTATTGACCAAATTTTGAACAGACTACCAAAGACAATAGCTTACTTTGACGACATTGTAGTCCATGGGATTACAAAGACAGAATGCACAGAAAATCTTTTCGCGTGCTTAGAAAGATTGCGAGAATATGACTTGCGTTTAAACAGAAACAAATGCACTTTTTTTCCAAACTCGCATCGAGTATTTAGGTCATGTGATTGAGAATAATAAAATATCAAAATCGCCATCTAAAATCGAAGCTGTACAGTGTTAGGGAAAAGTCCCAAAAACAAGATTCAGAGGGGTGTGTGGACCTCGCCTTAAGTGTCTGGTAAAAACATGAGAAAAGCATTTTAAAAATAACAAAAGATTTATTTTAACATTTAAAATTACAAATAACAATTATAGAAAAATTTAATAAAAGTCCCTGTGACTGTACAGTACGGCAAAATGAAAATCTTATACCACATTAATGTTCACCGGGCTTGACTGTTCCATTCATATACACTTGATGATTTCTATCCTGGAAAACTCATGCCACATCAAAGCCCTTCCTTTAGATATATGACATCTCATCACCGTCGGAAAGTCAACAAATTACAAAGTACGTCAGGCCCGCTCTAGTGAAACCATCCTATATGGTGGACAACATGGCTAACATGACCGCACATCCGCGGCATGTCAGACGAAGCCCAGCAGGCTTATCGCTGGGAACACAAGCGTATAGAAAAAATGCCGAAAGGGAGAGAGAGATCGGATGGAATCCTCACCTAGCTTTTATAGCAAAAACGTTCCATACGTTATCAGTTCATTTGCATTTTCCAGCTTGAAATATCCTCAAACAATCCTTCCGTGTGAGTGGCAACACCATTTTTACAAACTCACACCAGAAATAAATAACATTAACATAAAGTTTAACTGTACGAATTCACTTTCTTTTTCACTGTTAGTTTAACGGTTATAACCGTTAAAGTTGTTTACATTTTTAGCACATGATATTTTAACATTACGGAGCTCGGAATGTTCGTCAATAGGTATTAAAACGAGTTCCACCCCGAGTCCAGGATATAATTCCCCGTACATGTGAATAAACATTTTGCATTAGGAACGTCAAGAAACTTTAATAAAAATAAAATAGGCATATTTTGCCAACATACAGCAAATACCTAGACCAAAGAATGTCCAAGAATTGCGCCGATTTTTGGGTATGGTCACTTATTATTCTCGATTCATACCAAACGTTTTTACTATTACTTATCCATTACGCAAACTACTTCGAAAACATCAGAAGTTTTTACGGACTGCAGAATGTCAGAAAGCGTTCATCCACCTCAAGAAAGAAATATCCAGTGACAGAGTGCTTGTGCCCTTTGATTCAGAATTACCTGTAGTACTGGCGACAGATGCAAGTCCAACTGGAATTGCTGCAGTATTGTCACATACTATAGACGATGTTGAGAAACCGATCGCTTTTGCTTCCCGTTCGTTAACGGATGTGGAGAAAAATTATTCTCAACTCGATCGTGAAGCCTTAGCAATAATTTTCAGAGTCAATCACTTCTTTGAATACCTCTGTGGTCGACATTTCATATTAATAACAGACAACCAACCAGTATCAAGAATCTTTCATAGGAAAACGAGTTTACCCAAAATGACATCAGCTCGACTTTTGCGTTATGCCTCCTATTTATCAGGTTTTGACTATACAGTAAAATTTAGAAAAGGATTGGAAAACCAAAACGCAGATTGCTTATCTAGAGCACATATCGAACAAAGTTATGTATGAACTGATATGTGTTTTAACGAAGAAGTTCATCAAGTATGTGCGTCGGCTGTTTTTGAAATATCAAATGAAACCTTAACTGCTGATGCAATTATCAAAGAAACAGATAAAGATCCGGAATTCTCAAAAATTAAGCAGGAACTTCAAGAAAATTCTATTGAGAGTGATTACGTTTCAGATAATGGTATCTTGTTCAAAAGCAATGGAGTTGTAATTCCAAAAAGCCTTCAACCTGAGGTATTGAAAGAACTTCATTCCACACACGTTGGAATTATAAAAATGAAGCAGTTAGCCCGTCGTTATTGAATATGGAAAATTTGACATAGAAAAGCTGGTGAAATCGTATCAAGAATGTTAAAAATTCAAGCAGGGTCCTGCAAAGGCACCCGTTCATCATTGGGATGCACCTAGTGAAAATTGGGACCCCATTCATATCGACTATGCCGGACCATTCCAAGGTTTCCATTTTCTATTAGCAATAGATACTAAATCACGCTGGGCAGAAATTAAAGTGATAAGAAATGCACCAAATACAGAAGTCACCATGAAGTTACTCAACGAAATATTTTCAATTCATGGATATCCACTAGTTATGGTTTCTGATAATGCATCAATTTTTACAAAGGATCTCTTCAAATCTTTCGGCCACACAAATGGAATAAAGCAAAAATTTATTGCACCAGGACATCCAGCAACAAACGGGCTTGCTGAGCGTAACGTTCAGACATTAAAGGATCGTCTCAAAACTATGACCCCCATCTGAAAACCTTCCAATCAACTTAAAAATTCAGAAGATTCTTTTTCGCTACAGAGCAACTCCCTTGGCAAATGGATCATCACCTGCAGAGATGTACCTTCACCGAAAAATGCGCATAAAGCTTGACGCCCTGTTCCCTTATCAAGAAAATAAGTCATCACAAGAGATAAAACCTCACACTCGAAACATTCAAGTGGGGGAGAGAGTGCGATCTAGATTCTTCTTACAAAACAAAGTCACATGGAAATTAGGAACAATAACAAGGAAATTGGGTCATCTCCACTACATTGTACAGTTGGATGAAGGAAGGAAAATAAAAAGACATATAAATCAACTTCAAAAATCGGAAATTAAGAGGAAACAACTAACATCAGATCCATCAAGCTCAAACTCAAGCTCCAGAGCACATACGGAAGATTACGATTACTATCAAGTTTTTCCGAAATCTACTGTTCCCGACTCCGATGAACCAGAGGGACCGGAACAGCCGGAGACACCTATCGATTCCTCCCCAGCAGTACGACGATCAAACAGAGCTAGGCACATGCCTGGATATTTAAGAGATTATCAGCTATATTAATTCTCCATTTTTGTCATTCATCCTTTTTTCTTTTTTTTGCATATATGTTTTTATTAAGTGGGGGAGAACTATTATATTTCCAACTATGACGATTAGGAAAGTCTAAATGGCAACGGCTAGAATCTGTTGACAATCGAGCGACTCTCATCAACTACGCGTCGTTCGTATGAACGTTCCCAAAGAAATGTTAGATTCATATTTAACATGTATATCAAAATCCATCTAAATCAAAATTATTAATTATATATATTGTGTGATAAGTGTGCAGTAATAAATGTGTTTGTGTTATAGTAACTGTTTCATCATATATATATAAATATGCCACTCAACCACCTAAAAGATACAACAATCTGTTATCCGGTATCTATTATAGATATATCTAGAAGTGAATCAGTTTTTAAATTCTTTTTATTGAAGATGACTATTCCTTACTTTCACCACTTTGATTCACATTGTTATTGTTTTTATAGTTACATGAAAACACAAGTGCAATTTGTGATGAAGAAGAAAAATTAATTATGTTTTTTGAAAATTCTGACCTGATTGTTAAAAAAATAAGCAAAATAGAGTTGTTTTGTGATGGCGAAAGAGCTGTAAGAATGTAAAAACAAAATTTTCTTTTTTATCTGATCAGGTTATCATTTTTGCTATGTGTATTTAATTGTGCGACTGAAACATTTAATATCACCTGTGGATTGAGCTATGAATTTGGAAAAAAAAATTAATCAACCATTTTAATTATCAGTTGATAAAGTTGTTTCTGAGAGAGGGTAGATTTCTTGCCAAGGAACTGAATCAAAAGCTTTAGCAACCATATGGTTCACCAGCAACACCATGCAGATTTAGAACTATCCACTACCTGAACCGTTAATTTTAATAATTTAGTGAATTTTATTTTAAAATTGATAGCTATAAAAGTCTCAAATATAAATAAAAGCTCAATTTTAAATAAAAAACAGTTAAAACATTATGTTATAATAATCCATTTTTTAATATAATTGATGTTAAGGGGTACATTGAATTTTTTTTTTAAAGCTTTATTAAAGTTTTCTTGTCAAGATGGAGGCAAATGAAATGCTGAAGGGATGACCTTGATTATCTGAGCTTTACACCTGAAGTGGCAAGAGCCCAACAAAAAAGACTGAAAAATTCCTGCCTTGCAACAGAAGCTTTCAAAATTGATTTTTTGTAAGTATGCTTTTCCTTGTAAAAACATTTTTTAAAAAATGAAATAAATATAGGAATACGGACAGGGTTTAACTGTTGAATTTTGTCTGGCATATTATTTAACTGTCTAAAAAGATTAAGGGATTCATAGAAGAGAGGGTCTTCATCTTGCATGTTACTTTGTTTTTCCCTCTTCTATTTTCGATTACCTCTGAACCAATTTGAGGCATTTTTTAAAATATGTTTCTCTTGCAGCATAATTTATATTTGCATTTTCTTATTGAAATTTATTCATCCTCATTGACTTGTATATTATTATTAATTGTCTTGAGAAACTATTTAAGAATGGTTTAGCATTTAAGTTGCCTTTTTTAAGGTCATGTACAGAGAACAATTTTTTCTAGAAGAAAACTTTAATAAATAATAAGAACTGTTAAACTTAGGGCTTAAAAATGTACTAATGCAGCAAAAAACTCTAATATTCTGTTTAATTGAACCTTGAAAGTTTTTAAAATATTGTGAATAATTTACCTTGACACTGTAAGCAAACACATATGAATATGTATATTCTATGTACAAAAATATAGAACTTAACTGTAACTTACATTAGTTGTAATTTTTTCTTTTGAAAAAACAATTTTTCAACCGACTTTCAAAAGAGGTTCTGGCTGATTAATTTTTCTATTTCAAGCCCTTGTTAAACTTAGAAGCTTCTGTAACATTTCTCATAGTTTATTATATTTTTATAGTGATAGTTAATGAAATCCTCAAGTCTGATTTTGTTGTCTATGGCTTATTGCAGGGAAAAATTGATTTGTTTCTTTTATTGATTTCTTAAAAAATTAGCATTATCCAGCTGGTGTTTTCATGTGAATGAATTGCCGTATAACGACAATTCTCAACATGAGGGCATACCCCTTGGGAAGGTGTAGAAGAATTTCAAGAGTGTAAAAGTAACTGCAGTTTCCTCGATTTTGTGGTTACAATATAAACTATAATGTTTTTTCAACAATACAGCACCTATTTGTACACTCAACTATCTACTACTATTGTAAATGATTCCTTTTTTGCAGACAAGTTTCTTCAGAAGTTTTGGTGTTCTTAGTGCAGTTTTCATACACATATCTATGAATACAGAATTTCAGCAATACCATACATCAGTGATTCTCAACCACTGTGTCATGGCACTTTAGTGTGCCGTCAAATTTTAAAAATCTACGTAATAAAAATTATAATGCTTCTTATTACAAGTAAAGTTTGTTTAAATAAAAGAAGAGTACACTATAGAAGAAAACTTGTTTGTACAGTTAAATACCATGTTTTTTAATTTAAATTAATTAATTATTTTACAGTGTTTTATAGGTAAGTAAACAACTTTTTAACTTATCGTTTTCTTTGTGCTGTCAAATTTTGAAAACGTCCATAGTGTGCCCCGACAAAAAATAAAAAAAGGTTGGGAATCACTGGCATACATGACCAAATATTCAGCAAAGGTGGATGTGGTAATAACCTGAGATATGCTTTGTCGCAGCTACAACCAAATGTTCAAAAACTTGTCAAGAACTAATTAATGTTGTGAAAATGACAGCTGCATACCAACCTCACCTACACCCTTGATTATCTCAAATACATTTGATCTATATTTTAATTTTTTGGCAACTTATAATATTAATAAAAGCTTTTTGTTTTTTCTGTTGTAGGATGGAAAGATGCTTCTTGTGTGACGGAGATTTCAAAATTTTTACATGATTGAATTATTTTGGAAGTTATTTTAATAAAAGATGGTTTAGAATGGCTTATTTAAATTTTTATTTTAATAGTTTACATTTTTCCTCTTCTTTCTTTATTTATTGCTTGTGAACTTAATTTAATAATTAAAAATTCATAATTTCTCTTTTCTTCGTAAAGGGTCACTACCAATCTTAAAGTAACAAGCATTTACTTACCTACTTGATCTTTCATTTTATTTTTTAGGTGAAACACATATGAAATAAAATTTTAAAATAAAAATTGAAAAAAACTATAGAAAAGGAAATTTTTTATAAAAAAATTGGCTTAGTGATTAGATATTTATTAGTAATGAATAAGGAATTTGAATTTAGCTTTAAAAATAGTGATGCAAGTTAAGCCATCTCTTTTTATTTTTAAATTATAATTTCTGTTTAGTGCATTTTTTAAAGGTCATACATAAATAAAAATCAATCTGTAAAGTATATAAATACCAGTCAGAACAAAGATTCTAATCCAATTAGAACAAAGATGTTTCGGAAATAAAAATGGATTTGCTTACATTTTTTAATGCGAGATTGCAGTAGTTGCACTGCTGTATGTCTCAGTATTACTTTATTGTTCTTATTTATTCATTCATAAACAGAATTTTTTTTTTTTTTTTAATTTGGAATATATGAACTAAATCTTGTTTGATCATTTAAATATATTTTGCAAATTTCATTCACTTCCAATCTTTGTAAATATATGCAGCGTCCGAAAAATCCCGGGGCCAGGTCGCCCGGGCGACTAAAAAATATGCCTTGGCGACTAGTTTTTCAGGTGGCGCCAAATGAAAATATTATAGCTGACTCCTAAAAAATTTTTATTGGCTCCTAAGATTTTCGGATTTTTGTCGGACTCTGAATATATGTATATATACACATACACTGTGTGTACATACAAGTTTTATATCTTCTGAAAGCAATAGTGGTAATTTATTGCTAATATTATTAATGCTACGGTATGTAGTCAACTTCATTAAATATTTTCAGTCTTGTGATTTTTGAAGAGTGGTGCTCCTGCTTCTTAATTTTGGTTTTGTATTGTATATATATAAATTAAGTGTTCTTATTCATGTAACATTAAATGTTCTGAAAATAGTAAAAATAAAGCTTGTATGATAATAAGCAATTTTAGTCTTGTTTTATTTATGTTTTGTACCTAGTTGAATGATCCTATTTATATAAAATTTGTTGAATGCATGATCATACATTAAAAATGTATATAATATGCCCAAAATAACTAGAAAATTCAACTCTATATGCAAATTAAAGTGTATTAATCTATATACACTAAACCTGAATATAAGTTGTATGTTTCTAATTAATATAGTGCAAAAAATCTTACAAAAATGACAACAACAGCATTTGACAATCTAGACATTCATATGCAAACTGCTTCTTTTCCTTAAAAGTGGTAAATGTGGATATATTGGGATAGGGGCCATTTCACAGTATTTTCTAAAATTGTAGAGTCCGCAACATGACACTTTTTTTGTTATGACTATGTAATTTCCAGTTTAATTATCGCTAAATTTTATTTTCAAATGTGCTCAACACATTATTTGAAAATAAAATTTGTTGATAATTAAGCTGTAAATTACGTAGTTATAACAAAAAAAGTGTAATGTTGCGGACTCTACGTTTGGACAAAATACTGTGAAATGAGCTTAAATGCCACAAATTTGCATCAAACTTGATAGGACAAAAGAACTTGCAAGGGATTTGCAGCAAGTTTGATACAAGAAAGGTCAATTTGATATTACAAAGTTTGCATTCCAACTAGTTTGCTACAAATTTGCAGCAAACTTAGTAAACTAGCAAAGAGTTTGCAGCAAATTTGCACGTCAATGGTAAATTCGCGAGGAGCTTGCTGCAAACTTGAAAACTGGTACAAAAGCTAGCTTTTGTACCAGTTTGTCTCCAACTTGCAGTGAACTTGACGTGACTTGCATGACAAGTTCACTGCAAGTGCGAAGTGTGGTGACTTCGGCACTTGCGTAAGCTTGCTACAGTCTTGCTTTGAACTTTCAGGCTTGCATTATGAACTTGCTGCAAGTTTCCAATTTTGCAAAGCAAGGTTGCTGCAATTTTGTTGCAAATAAAAATTGCTATCTGGGTATAGGATGTCGGACTTCTAACTGGAAGATTTGGGGTTCGATACCCGACCCATTGAAAACCCACCATGTACATTTGGGGATACGTGCATGTAAAATCCGTGGATCCTGGCGTTTCCGAGAGTACCGGAAGGTGGAGAATTTCCCTTCCCTTCACTCTTAGGTGAAAAACGGAAGGTGGCGTATTTGGTGGCGCCATCTGGTGTCATTCAAATACATATAATGGGCCAAGTCGTACTTCCAGCCTTGTGGTGCTTATCTAAACGGAAAGAGCTCCCTCACTGCCTTAATTCCTGGTCGCTCTGCGATGGGGAGCTCGGATACCCAAGTGGCATTAGAAACAACAACATATATTTCAGGCATGAGATTCTTCCGAGGATCCGCGATTTTCCGCTTTTTTAGTTTTTGGAGATTCTGCGGTTTTTTGTTTTTTATCTTCAATTTTCCGCCTCGGAATTTTTTTTTTTTCCTTTTTTTTTTTTTTTTTTGCACACAAACGCTGCAAAACTAGGTTCGTTCACGCTGATGACTGACTCACTGAAATCGCGATGTTGGAGCCAGCACAACAGCCAGTACAATTCTTTCCAACAGCATTTGGACATTTCTAACTACATGACTTCGGGCTGCGTATTATAAGATGTTTTTTGTAGTAAACTTTTAAACCTAGATTTTTCAAGAACGAAGATCGGAAGCATCGCTGATACTTACTTTTTTATATAAAGGAAGTCATGTTTTATCCCAAATCGCGCATCTAAATGCAAAAGTAGCATTCTTCAAAATGGCGGTAGATGTTGAGTTTCCTTTTAATGTAAACGAGTAAACATTTTGTTAATTAAATTAAAAAGTTTTAAGTTTTTAAACTTTTATCTTCAGAATTAATTATTACTACTTATATTGTTTTTTAAGTAATTTTTTTTGTACTACAGTAATATTTGTTCCAGAATCACTTTCATGATGAGAAAAAGAAACAATAAATTGCGCCATATTGCAACGTTGATAATTCTTTAACTTTCAGTGCTAAAGTTTTCTTACTTTCTTTTTTAATTTTAAACGTTTAAAACCACTCACATTCAGCTCATATATATTAAGAATCGCATGTTTATCGCTTATTTTTACGTTTCCTCAATGCCATGTGTTGCTGAAATTTTGCGGTAATCCTTTTGCCATCTGCTCTCAGTTTAATATATTTCTTATTATTTTCTCATTAGCGCACAATACAAAGCCTACTAAGAAAATATACAAAGCAATTTTTATGGCATGATTTTTTATTGCATCGGCACATTACTCAGGGTGCGTAGCGGTGCTTACAAGTGCTTGTATTTGAAAATAAAATATAAGGAAGGGCCCTTATAAGCGCTTACTTTTCCTTAAAATGCTTATTTTCTAAAAAAAAAATTACGAATGTTTAGTTTCCCCCTAGCAGAAATCGAAGGTTAGTTTACTCATCGCATGCATAAAATGGCTTTCCGATCGCTAAACCAGCTGGCCCAGATCGCCATTCATAGTCAAAATGAAAAAACAGTCTATGAGTGAAGAAAATATTGCAAATTTGGCGTAAAAAAACGCGTGTCAGCGCCGATGCTTCCGAGACATTTTTGGGTCTGTAAATCCGCCATGTTTGGTCGTGTTCAAAATTCTGCATAGCGTTGGTGCTGAGCTTGTGCATACTTGCCAAGTCCACTGTTTTTAACGGGAGACTCCGTTTTTTGCGTTTGTCTCTCCCGATCTCCCGTTTTTGTAATTTTCGCTTTAAAATAAATCAATGAAGTTTCAATATTTTTTTGCTCAATAGCCAGCGCTCGTAATCGTAGTTACTCGCCGAGTAGTTTTCATGTGATTTTCCCGTATTTTGCTGAAATTTCGTATTTTTGAAAAGCCAAAATTTCGGTTCCGCGAATATTCGGAATTTTTTTTTCTTCTTTAAATGAGAAAATCTTGAAGTAGCATGAGTAGATACTTGCTTTACGAAACTTTTACAAATTAGCAGTAAAACTTCCGCATTTTGTCTTTCATATGCTTTCAAGGGTCAGTCCCGTTTTTTTTTAAATCCGATTGCATCCGCTTCGGTAAAAGTCCCTAGTTCTTGTGTACTATCTCATTCCATCTCTTGGACATCAATAACTTCTGGTTTACCATTATTTTTTACGATTTAGCCTCTGTAATAAAGGATTTGCACTTCTCATTTTGCCACACCCACTCGAAATTTCAGTGAAAAATTTTAGCCTTTTTGAAAAATTTTAGTGATTCTATTAGTTAGTTATAACTATTAATATTGCATCTTTATTAATAATCTTGTTTTAAAAATATTTTTTTGCATAGAATTAATTTTTTTTCTTCAACTTGAGGGTTTGAGTTTTTTCCTTTTTGGGAGTCATTATGTACCGTTACAAAATAGATAAAGAACATTTCTTCCTATTTTTATTCAATATATAACTAAAAAATGTATAATTAAAAAGAAATATTTTGGGATAATTTATTTGTTAAGTGCACACCAGACGTGGTCGTGATATTTTGTTTGAATTGTTGTGGTGTAGATGTAAGCTATTAAGTATTTGGGAGAACTGGCTTTTTATAATTAACTAAATGTAATTCTTGGGATTTTGTGCATTCATTTTTTGCATAGTAATGCATTTTCTGTAAAGTGTAACCAAGTTTCGTCCAATGCTGTCAAATGAAAATCTAGAACACCCTATTGCTCATAAAAAATAGTTTTGCTGGAAAATGTTTCGATCAAGCATTTGATGATAAAATTTTATCATATACTGCTGTAATGAACATAAATTTTTTTTTTATTTGTAAGTCAGTTCAATTGTTCATTTTGTATGTGTATGTGGGGGGGGGGGGGGGGGTCATTGAAAAAATCTCCTGTTTTTTCCCACTCCAAGGTTGGCAAGTATGGTACTGTACATGATATTGACAGCTGAGTGATTTGAATTTTTTTTTAAATAATTAAAAAATTAAATAAAATCAATATGCGTTTTCACAATATGCATCTTGAGAAAATAAAGTTCTATTTTTATCAATAAATCACTAAATATTGATGTCAAGGGGATCTATAAAAAAAAAAAAAAACTTAAGATTTAAAAAGTTCTCAACCGTGCTACATTATGTTACTCAGAAAATTACATTATCCCCCCCCCCTCCAATAAAGAATATATATATATATATATTCATTATATTGTTAGATTATCAGAATATTACTTTCAATAACTGCAATTTATTACTTAATTGTATATTTTTGAGGGGTGTTTTTTAGTTAATACTACAATTAAACAGGCCCTATAAGCAATGCATCTGTTAAATAAAACTTATTTGTTTTTCTTATGTAGTGCAAAGCCTCTCTTCTCATTTTTGTTAGCTATTTCTGTTAGAAGTATATAATTTTGTCAAGTCGTGTTTTTCCTCTAAATTATGCAAGTAATAATGTATATGTGTCAGGGCTGCAAAAAAGCCGGCTTTTTTTTTAAAAAGGCCAGACCAGCTGGCTTTTATTGAAAAAGACCGGTCTTTTTTAAAAAAGTCCGGTCTTTATTGGCCTTTTTCAATTAGACACAGTACTATTTACTATTTGCACCTATACTATGTCTATTTATGTTGTTACTCTTACTTTGTGTAAAATGAAGCTCAAATTTTTCTTTTAATGGAGTTCATTTAAAATTAGATTCAGAATTATTTTGTTACACAACCTGAATGCATTTTACAATACTGATTACCATTTTCGTGTTTGTGGGCTTAATTTCGTGAGACTCTCATTAAACTCTTGCCTAATATTATAGCTATACAGAATTGATTTTTTTCAATACAGCAGTAGAAGGAAATTAAATCCAGGTTGGGGGAGGAATCAAATTTGGTTTCTTATATAGTCGAGCACAATACCTTATCTTAATACATATGAAAAGCTATCCTATTACAGATTCAAGTACATACTTTTCACTTAAAATTGATATTTTAATGTTGAGCATTTAGTTACTTTAAAATATTTCAGAATACTGAAACTTGCAATAAAGAACTATATTGATTAATTTTGTTCTGTCACATATATTACACTACAAACAAAAAAGTCTTTTGTTTAAGGCGAGAAGAGTAGGAAAAAGTGATTTGAAGTATCTCTTTTCCTTTAACAAAACACTACTTACATAATCCTAATTAGCTAAACTAGTGTTTACCTACAGCACTACTCATGTCAAAAATTTAGAAGAAGTCGTCTGTGGCGAGTAGTTGGCTCGTTTTTATATAAGGTTTTTTTTATATACATAATATTAAAATAAGGTTTTTTTTAATATACACATAACATTAAAACTTTTTAAGATTAATATCATTCTAGTACAATTTAACGTTTACCAGCTGGTTTGTTTCAAGATGGGCATCTTTTATTTTATGCAATTAATTTGACAAATAGCTTTTATTTTTATTTGGATCAGAGAACTAGTTAAGGTTCTGAAAAAAGGCAAAAAAATAAAGGTGCTTTAAAATATACAAAAGATGATGAGTTAAAGACTGTGGCAGATGATTGGCAATCTTTGGTTCATATAGTAGTGTCCAGTGAACTTTTGAATTCTTAGTAAAATTCTTTGAAAATAAATCCTTTAAATTGCATTGAATCTAAATAAATTTCTAATAAGCAGCACTTTCTCTTTGCTATTTCTGTAATGTCTCATTCTATTAAATAATTTTAATTCTTATTTCATGATTTTGCTATTGCAGTAATAATTTAATTGTATAAATGATATAAATGTAATTTTTTATTTAATACTTTTTTGGAAAAAAAAAATGTTAAACATATTTTTTATTAAAAGACGGCTTTTATTAAAAAAAGCCGGCCTTTTAAAAGTGGTTTAAACCAAAAAAAGCCGGCCACCTTTTTTTGGCTCGGCTAAAATCTGGCAGCCCTGATATGTGAACTTAAACTTGTGCTTATTTTTTTCTGAAAATGTGCTTACAAAGTGCTTATAAGTGCTTACTTTTTGAACTAAAATGTGGCTACTCACCTCCCCCAAAATATACTACCCGCAGATTATACTTCGGAAAATATGTTAATTGAGTTTCAATCTTTTTGCATCTGATTTTTATTTCCTAATTGACAGACAGAAAAAAAGGAAAAAAATAAGCTTGTTGAGCAAAAATACAAAAGTTTTCTTGCAACCCCTGAATTTTTGCCTTCAATTCTTAAAAGATTTAGCGGTATTTTTTGAGATTTGAGAATGTCTGCAAACTGATTGATTGAAAGAATTGACAGTTATTTAAAACTTCCACTCTTATTAATTTGCAGTTCCCCACTACTTAAAAAATCATACAGTAATAGAATGCATGCAAGAATGAGAGCTCTAAAATGTAAAGATATGAATAACAAGAAAATTGTATCAACAATCCATGAGCACAAAGTTTGAACCCACATTTTATTTTAGAAAAAAATTTTGAGTTTGAATGAACCTTGGTATAAGCACTCTTCTTCATTATTGCTTATGAAAGAACTGTCAGCATTTGCAACAAATATCATAAATGTAGATGAAAAACAGCAGTATGATTTAGAAGTGCATAAATATCATAGGTATTGACTCTCTTGCTGAGCCATTTAAAAGTGACACTATTGATGTTTGGTGGATGAATGTGAGGAACTTTTTGAAATATCATTTACTGTCCAGATTGGCACTAGCCTTTCTTGCGTGCTTTCATGGCCCTCAAATTGAATCCAGTTTCAGTTCCATGCGAACAATATTATTACCCCACAGACCAGAAGGCTAAATGTTTCAACTTTCAATGCCATCCATGCTATCAAGTACGAACTGAATTTTTTTAAAAAAAAAAGAAAAGAAAAATCATTAGTTATATTTTTTTGGATAGATTTTCTTAAAGAAAAGGTAAATTCCTATTTTTGTAAGAATATGAGAATATCTTGTAAAAGATATAACAAAGAAAATCAGTGCAACAGTCTCATTAGGGGAAAAAAGATTGAGGAAAAAAATACTGTAAAAATTAAAGCATTATCTAAAGTGGCAGCAAAAAAAAAAAAAAAAAATACTGCTAATGCTATGAAAATGTAAATGAGCAAACACATAGACATAACAAAACAAAAAACAAATGAACCAATCTGCTCAAAAGAAAAATGAAGGAAAAATTCAGGTGCAGCATCAACTAGAAGAAGCTAGAAACATTTCCTCAAGCACTAAAATTAGTACAATGGTTAATGCCACCCACATAAAATTTCAGATGCAAATTACTAAACTCGGACCACCATTAAAAAACAAAAACAGAAAATTAAAATAAGTGAACCCAGTTTAACCACAAAAGAAATGTATGCTGTTCGATCCTACCCCCTGAGAAATTCTTGTCAATAAATTTTTGAGCTTTTATTGATTCAAAAAAAAAAAAAAAGAATATGGAGTTATTTTTATACTCCTGTTATTTTCAATAAAACTTTATTATTTTTTTTAAATTCAGCTATGGGAGAAAATAGAAAAATATGTTTATAATGTAATATAAACAGATTAAATGCATGAAAATCTATTGGATTGAAAACTTATTTTGAGCATTTCATCTCTCAATATAACTGAACTTTTGATCATGCATTTTTCCTCTTTTTTCATCTTTCTTCAATCTCATGCCTGATATTTAGAAGGAAAAAAAACTTTTTGTGTGACAATGTTTTACACGATGTCTTAACAAAAATTCTTTTTTTAATCCTAGATTGAATAAAAATAAATGAATGATAAAATGTTGCCTCTTATATTTTAAAACTAGCAAAATTTTTATTTTTCATTTTTAACATAATGTATTCTGTAACGACAACAAAAAATAGTAAACCCCTTCATCATTTTTAGAAAAAATTATCAGCATTTCCCTAGAAAAGATTGGCGAGCATTTAGTGTCAGAACATGAAATGGCGCATAGTCATTTTCTTGAAAGTAAGGCAATTTCAACTTAGTAAAAGTAGACTGACCAGTGTTATATTCTTTTTCAACTTCTATGATACCAGTTTAAAATCAACCGTATACGTTTGATTAAGTTTACTTAAATTTTAATATTAATAAAATATTACTTTAATACATTTTATTCTGTTTTTTATATTTGCTTACAAAATTCAACTTCACTAAATGAAGTTTTGGACAGTTTTAGATGCAAGCAGGGTTTTGGCCAGGACGATAAAAACAATGGTCCTTACCGTAGTGTCCGAAACCTTGTCAACCCTGTTTAAAGCATAAAATGCAAACTGAATTGCAGCCATGTATTTGAGGGTTACAAAAGAACCCCATTTCAATGCAAATATTTAGTGTTTTTTTTTTTCTTTTTAAGCCCTGAAACATGTATGTGTGTGTGGGTACACATTGACTGGAAAAAACAAAGAGAGGAAGAGCTTATTAATAAATAAATAATACGAATAGATATCCGGTAAATTTTTGTTTAATAATTTATTAAATATCACAAGATAAGAAAAATAGAGTAAACAACTTTTCCATCCAGTCCCTTTGCATCATTGCAAATTAAAGGCAAATCAAGCTATTATATCCAGGGGGGGGGGGCAGCTTCCACCCCCGAAATTTTTCTTATCTTAGCATCATCTCCTCCTTGAAACTGTTCTTAATGTAGTGAGTCCAAGTCAGCCCCCCCCCCCCCTACTCCCCTTGAGAAAAAAAAATCTGGATATGGCCTTGGGAAATTTTTTTGAATCTGTCATATTACATGCATTCGTAATAACAAAAATAATGCATGAACTTACTTGAAAGGAAGATTTTCATTCATTCCTTGAACAGTTGCAACATTGCATTATACATCGTCCTCATCTTCATAAAATTACGTCTTAATGTATAATATAATAACATTGCAGGTTATATACAGTAAGTCGCTTTACTGTATATAACAAGCAAGGTTATTCTTCAGACAGTATAAAATTCTGCCTGGCATAACCCAAACAGTTTGAAAATTCAATTCTAAAATCGCTAAATATACAAAGTGTTTTTGTGCTAACAAATTCAAGAGCATTTCAATTGGTAGAGGATGATGGAAAGTATACTCTAGATGAATAAACTGTTGTTGTGGATATCAAACTAGCAGCTATCAGTTCAAGTGACGCCATAGTGCAATCGACAAACAGCGGTTGCCTAGGTGAAAATATCTTTTAATGACTTGACTCAATAAAAAATGCTATGAAGTCGATAAGAAGGGGGTCATTACATTATAAGCAGCCACTGACACATTAGAAAGATACCCCAAAATTAAGAAGTTTGTGCTGTTCATGTTCTGGATTTGCATTTACCAAACACAGCAAAATAAAATAATAACACATTTGTTTACAATAGTGCGCGCTTTATATTTATTTGCATGGTACAAAAAAAAAACAGAATGAATTTTTTTGAAGAATCAAAATTTTTTTGAGTTTAAAGAGTCTTTTCTTGATGAAAATATCAGATAAAAATGAAATTTTTATCAAAATGCTCTATAGGGAAGTAAAATTATTTTACAAGACAAATAAGTTCATACATTACAATTCTTACATTTTTTCAGATAATGTATTTTTAGCAAAAAATATTTTTTTATCCACAAAGTTAGCATTGTACTTTTATTGGAATATTTCAAAACCCCAAATTTTAATTCATATGAGATCTAATTATAAATTGAATAAGTAGCAAAGTCATCGAATATTTATATACATAATTTATATATATATATATATAGTATATGTGTGTGTGTGTACGCTTCTATTATATGCTTGCTGTCATTATTTAAAACTTTACCAACATGGTTGCATTTAGTAAACAATTATACAGTTTAACTAAATTATTTTACATTGAGATCAACATGTTTTCGCCATATGAGAAATGTAACAACACGAGTACAATTAATGCAAAGCGATCACGCAAGTGATTTTTCGAGGGGGAGGGTGCATAAAGGGTAAATATTCGATTCATATTACAGGCAAAATACATAAACACATAGTAAACGAAAGTAAATCATGCATCTAGTTCAGTGCTTTGTAATTCCAAATAATGGAGATTTGTTTTGTTCTTTACATGAATTTTTCAATTTGAAAAAATACATAAATAATAATAATTTGATCTCATGATTCGAGTGTTAAATTTTTTTCACTGTGGTATACATATTGTAAATATATCTGAAAGTCATAGTTTTAAAAGTTCTATATTAATTTTACAGAAAAAAAAGATATCAAAATCCACAATATTTAACTGCAAAATAAAAACATTTGCAGCATTCGGCTAAACTTTACTTTACGGTAACCCATGATTTATTGCCAAATCTGGAAGCAATTTTTTAAAGAAAATTTCGTAAAGAATCCGTTTTGCAGCGTTCAAACAGAAAGACGTTTTATATGTTTATTCATCAAAAAAGGAACGTTTACCATTCCTTAAATTTCAAATACATATATAATGATTTTTAACTAATAGAATATTTATTCGATAACATATTAAAAAGTTAAAACACGGTTCGCGGACGTTGAGGATTTTGATGACATTCAACCAAAGTCGTTCTGCTGTTAGCAGAACGATTGTTAGCTGTTCTGTTAGTAACATAACGCAAAGTAATGATAATTTATTAAAAAATATTCAATAAAATACCAACAAAGAACCAATTTTTTGTTAGTTGCACCTTCATACCACTTCTTATGGCGTTTAATCCTTCCAGCTTTCTTTAAACATATTGCAAAACGCATAGAAATCTGCTGTAAACAACAATGGCGGACGAAAGCAGGGGTTGCCGTAATATATAAGCAAACTTGAAATCGTTCTGTGATTGGCTGAAAAGATATCACTCCCGGAAACTAGAAGCCAGCTGTCAATCACATTTCCGAGACCGAGTCAACGGTTTTTCGGTACCGGAATAGCAAAGTTCCGAGGCCGGAAAGTTACCGATTCGGAACTTTTCCGAACCCTCCGTGGTGGAGCCCTTACTCTTTAATTATGACCTTGAAACAACGCTCGTAGTCGATGCTATTGAAATTTATAACTGGGACATTCTTTTATAGACACCCTCTAAAATACTCCAAAACTGCAAGTTTCTCTTCATTTTGAGAATATTGAAAATTCCTTTGGTAAACCACTTGACGATCCCCCGAAAAAGAAATAAATGCATAGATGAAAACAGACACATTGGGATGGGTTTTTTTTCTTAAATTATTATTCAACAAGTTTCACATATACGAATTTGTACAAAAAACATAGAACAATGCTATTTTTACAGTGTAAAAAGTTCATCGGAGTAAAAATTTCCCTTAACGCTCCCGGCGTGTCAAAAATACTGCCACTTGCCCAGAATGGCGTCTTTGATCGCGTCCACGTACTGTGCGGGGACCCAGTACAGCCAGTATCGGGACGCTTCCGTCGTGCCCAGCTGGATGCCCTGTACGAATAAATGCACGAAAATGGGAATAAAGTTCACAAAAAAAACAATCCTGTAAAAAATGCAGGATGTGCCCCGATAATGAATGTGATACATGATATAATGGGGGGGAAATTTATATATATTTATTATGAATGAAATTGATCTTGCATTTATGCACTAAAAAAAGGAGGAAAATACATCATATATTTCTTAGAAATGAATTCTAATAACCCATGGCTAAACCAGATTCTAGATGTCCCTCAGTGACTGCCTGAATAAACATCTATATCGCATCAAGGTGGTTACCGACCCTTTTTGTAGCTTGTGTGACCTTCTCGAAGAGATGAACATGTCTCACCTGTTTCTGCTCTTCCTCGGACATCAATCCGGGAACAATACTGGACTGCTCGCAATCTTTTATAGATTATCGTTATCTTTCGATGTTTAATTGTCTTTTAATGTGCCATTTGAAATATAAAAAAAAATATTACATATTTTCTTTTTGACGAGGGGCACTCGACAAATTAAGAAAACGACAGAAAGGGGTGAACAAGGATGAAAGTTTCAGAAACACCGATTTAGAGAGAAGTATACCTACTCTATTTATTCCCTGGTAATTCTTTTGCAGAAATCCAAAACATTTGAAAGGATGTTTTACAACAGTTTGTTTTTAAACGGTACCTACATTCGTATATATACAGTAAAACCTGTAAAGTTGACCACTTTTGTCAGGAACGAAATGAGCACTACATTATATAATGTAGGGAAACCTTTAACTTAACCACCTGTCTATATCGACCACTTATGATCGCCAAATGTGGGTGGGAACATTATAAAAAAAACCTATAAGTTGACCCCCTCATTATTACTGTATTTCTTTGTTTGTCTGTTTTTGCAAAGGTTAAAAAAACTAAAAAAAAACTTCTCCAGGATACTGTTTATGCTATCATGTTAAACCAGTATTTGTCTGGATGGATGAAACATCCATATAAAGTTTTCTAAACCTTTTTAAGTTAGCTGTATGGGAAAACTCTTTTATTCTTTAACTATTTTTTTTTCTTCTATCTGATGTAGCCATTTTGAAAATCTTTACCACCAAATAAGTAACTTCATAATTAAATAGATATATGTCTTTATCTTAACTAAGTCCTTTACTTTTAAAGTTGTATAGGATACACTGTAAGACATTCGGGTTAAATTTCTTTAAAGATATTTTAGATAAATGTTTAAAAAAAAGCTAATCACTGTTTTAAAGTAATGTCATTACATGAAGCTATATTTTAATGAGTTACAAATAAATATATGCATAGTGTAAGAAATGGAAAAAAAAAATATTCTCTATAAGTTGACTACCAAAATGTTGCACCGGAAATGGTCAAATGACACAGGTTTCACTGTAAATAACATTTCTATAACAGAAATGTAGTAAAATATTTTTGAAAGGTTTACAAAACAAAAAAAAAAAAAATTAAAGCTTGAGAATGAGACAAGGAGTTGTGTCAGTGTTGGTTAGTCTCAAAGCATCTCGCAAATCCCCAGCAAAAACACAGTAGAGCCGACAGCAAAATAGAGGCCAGAAAATCATCAAAACAAACATAAAAAATTTAAAATGTGGGGTTTTGTCCATGCCACAGTGCTGAGACTAAAATAAGTGACACACCAGCAGTCACTTAAAGTTACATAAAAATGTAAAAAAAAATTTATTTTTTTCACAAATTTGAATTAATGGTTGATCACAACGGGTACTACATTCAAATTTCATGTCCAATCTTTTATTTTTTAACCCTTTAACTACGGGTAACGTCAATAGAGGATTTGGCGAAACTTTTCTGTGGTACGGGTAACGTCAATAAGCGATTTGATGAATTTTTGCTGAAAATGTAGGTTTCAGAATAAAAAGGCTGAATAAATGGAAATGTATTCATTCTTTACGTTATAAGTAATAAGTTATTCAATTGAAAATGGTTACATTAGAGGTGGCAGAAGGGGGTATTGACCATCCTCTTTTGATACAGTGTGCTGCCGATTTGCAAGCAAAAAAAGGTACATCTCATAGGAATTTTGATTTTGAACAAAAAATTTCCAATTAACATTAGCCAAACAAAATATAACAAAACAAAATATAACCAAACCAAATATAACAAAACCAAGCCAATAACAAAATTTGCTGGGGCGAAAGAGTTTTTTTTCTCAAAAAATCGCCAATGCATAAGAAATAGATGTATCGACATTTATACAATTTTTGGATACTTTTTTTTTTTTGGCGTTCAGACGAACAGATTTGTGAATATATTCCCGTAGTTAAAGGGTTAAATGCATCCATTATTTTTTTCTGATTGTTGAACGAAGAAAAGTTTGGAAGCAGAAGCCTCTACACATTCTACAAATACTGTTTAACTATATAAAGCAGGGTTCGGTATTTTTTTTTAAAATGGGATATTTTTGATTTTTTTAAAGACTTTGGATATTTATTAGGTTACACTTATAAAAAGAATTTGTCATGTTAAACATTATGGCAAAAATTCATTTTAAGCTATTTTCAGTGCAGCCCATACTTTTTAATGATAATAAAAATGAACAAATTTTTAATACGAGTGCACGATTGAAATGAAATTTTACTCTCTCAGGAAAGAGTACACATTTAATCTGAATTCTTTTGCTGTTGAAAGCTGAAAAAAATCAAACATTTGTGTGCACTTCATTTCACGTTGAATGCACTAAATTCATTTCTCTATTTTATAAATGAAATAACTGGAAATATCATATGCTCACTCCACCCATTACAAAAAACCGAAACATTTCGCTTTAATCAGATATCTGTATGGAAAAATATTTCACAAGGAGAAAAAAACTCAAGCTATTATGGACGATGGATGAAACATCTTTAAGGATATATATTCTAAATTCTAAACAACTCTGTTTTAAATTTTATCATTTTGAATTATTTATTGTGTGGTATTCATTAAGTAGAACTAAAATACTACTGATTATTAAAATTGCAACTCTTTAAGTGGATTATGATTACCATGAATTATTCAATGAATGATGCTTTGATGTTAAGACATCTAAAAAGTAGGAGTAATATTGCAAAATTAAAAAAATAATAATTATAATTAGTTCTAAAGTTATGAAACATGTAATACACACACAGACAGAGGGATCTATGAAGTTTTGCTTGAAGTAGAGGCTGTAAATGCAACACATTTTATGTTTAAAACAACATTTTCTAGCAAGAAAATAAATTTTTTGAAAAAAAAAAATGATTTAAATCCATGATTTTTTTTTTTAATTACTTGATTTAAATCAAGCTGATTTAAACCAATTAACCCTGATACAGAGGCAAACTGGTGTAGGGGGTTCTTAACCCATTTAGGCCTTGCTTTTATTTTTTAAATTTGTTTTGTATACTCCAGAAATATTTTTTACCGAGAATCGCCCATAAGAAAGGCAAAAGTTGCTTTGAAGTACACAGAGAATAATTTGTTTGTAAAAGCATGGCAGATAATGGTAACTTTTCCAGTGGAAGAAAACAGATTTCACACATATATTGATACCAATATACCATGTGTGTAATGTTCAGGATAAAACAATGCATCATTTTGAAAGCTGTATTTACCATTATGTGATATTCTTCGTGGCCTTCGATGGACTCGCTGACTATCGTTTTGATAGAATTCATCGGAATTTTGTCCGTCCGTTCTGAAAGAGAAGTTTGGAAAGTCTTTAGGATAACAAATGAATCATCGTGCATCCAGAGCGGGGTGAGCGAATTTTCACCCATGTTCCTCACATCCCCACCTCGAAACTAGAGCCCCCCCGATGGAAGATTTTGAAAAATTGTGGTGAAATGCAAAAAGCAGCCTTTCTCCATTCGTGTATGAAGTCAGCGACGTATAAGATAAATAAAAATTGAGAGTGAGGTATTTTTAACAATGATCGATAATTATATGCACTTCTAACAAAGTTCATTTTCGTTAAAACTGAATTACCCCACATCTACTTTTTGTTATTTCTTTTACAGCATCTGCAGAGTGAAGTATGCTATATTTTCACATCTTTAACATGAACTAGAATTTTCTTTCAAAGTGTTAATGCCTATCGTGTTTATGAATGTTTTGTGTTAACTTAGTTCTTTTCAGCACTTGCAGAAACAAATTGTCAAAAATGTTCCAGAGATCTTTTACATGCCACATAATGATACGACATGGGCACAGACGATTTTCTGCCACTTGAAAATTATCGGACCCACGCAAAATCAATTCACTGTGAAGAAAACCAGGAGTCAAATATTTTCAGAAGGGGGGGGGGGGGGGAGTCCATGATTATAGAAAATAAAACTTGACTATTCAGAAAATATCTGAAGTCGCCCGAAGGGGACATAGTCTGGATGGCTTTTATTTAGTGCTTTCATTTTTGTATTATAAAATATTTATAAAATAAAGAAAATAATTCTGTATTATAAAATATTAGAGAATATATAAATGGTAAAGTATACAAATATGGTGATAACTAATTGAACTCTGAAAGTATTAGTTTGCATCATACAATCATTACATGGCTTTAATTTTACTATTACCTATTGAAAACAAGAAAGGACACGTAAATAGCATTTTAAATATTTAATTAATCATCAAAATTTTCATATTTTAGGGTTCGTAAGAATATGTTACCAATTTTGTCGATGATTGTTTCAAACTCGTTTTTGCTAAAGAAAACTATGAGAAAATGTTAAGCAAGAACATTTTAAATATTTAAAATTTTTTAATGAGATATTCGGTGAATATCTCGGAGGGAAGAAAAGGACTATTATTGAGGGGCTTACCTTTTGTTCCTATCCAAACTTGATCAAGCTCCAATTTAAAAGTCAACCTCACTTTTCCGCCCGATTTGTTGACCATACCGGACAGGGGATAGGGAGGTAAGGTGTCCTACAGATGAGAAAAAATATATGTACCTTCACAGACAGCTCAACATATTTAATGATTACACACAGCAAACAAGCCATTGAAAAACTGCTTACATGTTGTTGACAAGAGAGCCACAATTGTTAAAACAATAAAACCCAGATGACAGGTATGATTTTTTTTTGAAATTCTTAATTGCAACAAAATCTGCAAACATGGTCACTTAACTAAAAACGTACATCACCAGGGTTTGCGCCAGGCCGCGCGATTCCCACAATATGTTTTGAAATCCCGCTCAAAAGAAATTTTTTTTTGGGCTTAAACTTTAAAAATCCCACTTAAAATTTTGGTCTAGGAGGAAAATCCCACCTTGTATTTTTCCCCAGTGTGAACCCTGATCACTTTCAATTCCTCAGCAGTTGTGATACAAAACGTTTTAATAAGAATCATATTACTTATCTCTTTTAAATTAATTTACAGGGGTTGATCCCGCATTTTTCAACAGGGTCCGCTTTTTGAATTTTTAAAAGATTTTAGTGAACATTCAAAATTCAAATATACAGTGATACAAATTTTAATTATTTTTTGTCACTTATTTAATAAATATTCCTGCAAATCTTAAGATTTAGAAACTTGAAATATTGTGAAGGGTCTGTTTTAAAGAAATGGCATTTTGTGAGGAGTTAATTCGAAATTTGTGAAGGTTCCGAAAACGGACCCGACACGACTCCTTATTTATTAATAGGTCAGGGCTACCAACGGGTCCCTATTTAGCAAAGGATTTGTTTGCCCTGCTTTTCTCCTCATAACTCATTAATGGAGCCTTTTCTCTTTTCAAGTAATTGCTCAAATCCCTTTATCTCTGGTGGCAGCCACCAGCATTTTTGCCGTTTCATGAGGATTTCTCCCAATGTGCATTATAAACAAGTTTAATTTTCCACATCTGCCATATTAACGCAACAAAATATGTTAATAATTTTGTCATCTTTTGACCTTTGAGCATTCTCAAAACATTGAAAGTCTTTTCTACTTTTCATTACAAAGTAGCCCAAAGTTTTTATTAATTAAAAAATAATTTTCCTTTTTTTATGATTACAAAATAAACAGCTAATTTTTTTAGTCATTAATTTTTTTATGGAAAAACCTTGATACAAGGTCACGTCTCAAGACTTCACAAAAATGACCTTATAAGTGATGCCTACAAATTTGATATTTAATGAGCTGGGACTTTAGTGACCTTATATGCAGGGTGACCTAACATCGAGGTCTGACAGTGTAAAGAGTAGGGGGGATGGGCTAAAATAGGTCATGGGGTAAAATGAGTCACTTGTTGAAAAACTAAAAACTTTTTAAACCAATATTTCTTATGTTATATTTTAATGTGTTGGCAACATTTTTCATTCTGAAGAAAGTTAGGTTCTTAAATGAGGCAACACAAAAAAATATTTTTGTAATTTTTGGATGATTGTGTGCTAAACATATGGTTTACCAAATTCCGAAAATCTCTATATTTTTTCAAATAATAGCCCAAATTTAAAGGATTTCCTCAATAAGAAACTTTAGAGAACAATTCCAGCCGAGCACATTAAAAAATATATTAAATATTGAACTTTTTACACCAGTTTTTCTTGGATGGGGTAAAATGGGTCATGGTTAGGCTTAGCGAGTTCTATTCGATTATTATTTTAAAATTTACTCTGTTGCACCTCACTGCAGAAAATTCCTAAATTTAAACAGTGTATGTTGTTTATTTTATTAAAATTAAATTAAAAAAACTTTTTTTTAATGTTTTCCCTAAAAAAGATCATGTTGATGTGGTAGAGAGAAGTGATGTTGTTGAAGTGTTATGTGAACCAATCTAGAACAATATTATTTTAAAATTTCATTGTAATTATAATTCAAAATGTTGCTGAATATATTACTTACTTTTCTTTCCAATTTCAAAGTAATAAATAACTGTTTACAGCTTTATTTTGCATGATGACCCATTTTACCCCACGATGGAGTAAATCAGGTCACAACTTTATAAGCTCAGTTAAACTGTTTTGTAATTAAAAAATAAATATTAAAATGACATAAAATGGATCTAAAGGAGTTCAATGTTAAGATGCAATCGAAAAGAAACGGGAAATGTTTCTGGTTTTGTTGCTATGAAACTTTAAATATGAAAATAGCTAAAATTGACACATTTTACCCCACCTGACCCTATTTGATGAGCTGGGACTTAAGAAAAGTGACCTGATATGCAGGGTGACCTTACATCGAGGTCTGACTGTGTAAAGAATATTGAATAAACTTACTTTGACATTTTTTATTCCTGGTAATGCATCTTCGGGAACACCCCGGTCTAAAATTTTTTTATGCATCTAAATGAGTAAAAGGCAATAATTAGATAAGTAAACAGAAACATTAAAATGACATCTCTTAAATTTCTGAGAGGGGAAGGAACTCACCTTTTGTTTACACAGGGGTTCTTTTGTAGAGGCTGCAAAGACAAAAAGAAGAAAGTTGAATGGAACACAATAGAAGTACGGAGGTAATTTTTTTTTTGTGTGTGTGAATATTTTTTCCATTGATTTTTTTTTAATGTAACATTTTATTGGTTCTTATGATGCTTTCATTTTAAATTTATAGTGGGGGAATGTGGGGCAAAGTGAAATACACTGTAAAACGTTTTGGAGCTACTGAACACTATTTTTGGTGTTCAGTTGGTCTAAAGTTGCAAATGGTTCATTTTGAGATGAATTTTAAAATCTTTTATGTGTCTGTCTAAAAAAATACAGACAGCAGAATGTTTTTTTAGCATATGATGCTTGTTAACCAGACTCGGCGCACTTTGGAGTCTTTAAAATAGTGAAAAAAGTGACCACAGCTTTAAAAAAAGTGACCAAAATAGTGACCATTAAAATGTAAACTTGTGTGTGTGTGTTTTCATTTAAACTAAATATAACTTGAAAAAGAGCAGTTTCGACATCTTTTGAAAACTAAACCTGAATAAATAGAGCTTTTACCCAACTTAAAAAAAGAAAAAAAAATCATAGCTTATTCAAAAATACGAATTTTTATACCTGTAACTATCTTTATAAATATATTTTACAAAACCCATAAATGGCTAAGAGTGAGAGGAACAAAAGTTATTTCTTTTAATTAATTTATTTCTTAAATTGTTACTCATTAAAAAATATTTATTCATACTGTTTTTGTAATTTCATGGTAGTAACAAAATCCAAGAAAAATTCAATGATTGAGCTCCAAAAAATTCCCCGATTTTATAATTTTAGCTGTGATAAGGTTAGTTGTAATTTTATCATTTTAGTAACACGGTATAACTGTCATACATAATGACAGTATGAGTGGCACAATCAGAAAAATTCTTTACTGGGGGGGGGGGGGGGGTACACTATTTTTTTTCCTACCTGAACTTTGTGCAATTCCTTTTTTTGGGGGGGGGGGGGGGTGGAAATAAAAAGAGATCATAATGTAATTTTCTGAGCAATATATATAATCTGCAACTGCTAAGAAGTTTTCAGATCTAAAGTTTTTTCTTAAGAATTTAGATTTCCCCTTCCCCTGCCTCATTATTTAATGATTTCTTGACAAGAATATAACTTTATTTTCTCAAAATTGCGTATTGCCTTTTCATTGAGAAATCCCCTCCAAAAATTTTCTTTTGTGATTGTGACAGTTAGTTCGGGAGGGGGGGGGGGGGTAGATGAAAAAAAAGAGAAATTAAGCTAATTTTCCGAGTGATGTAATCTGCAACTGCTAAAATTTTTATTTTCTATTCTAATTTAAGTATCACTTAATTTTCTTAGGATTTGCTCTTCTCGAGTAAAAAAAATTAAAAACAATTAAAATTGTCATTCTAGAGGGGGGGAGAGGTCACGGGCCCTCTAGGCCTCCCCTTCTGGTTGCACCACACTGCAATATCAAACCTTAACTTCGGCACCAGTGGTGTAGTTCTGAAAAAAAAAGTTGGGGGGACGCTGATACATAAGAAACTAAGCAATTGAAATCAAAAGTGGGGGGACGCTTATGATGAAATGTAAAATTTTGGGGGGATGCCATCCCCCCATCGACTACACCACTGTTCGGCCAACTCCATGCCGAATTTCAAAATACGACCAAAAATGGTGGACTTACAGGACCAAAAATGGCAGATTTACAGAACCAAAAACGGCGGATACGTGGAAGCTTCAACCCTGGCACACATATTTTTATGCAAACAATGCTTTCTTAACTCATAGACAGACAAAGTAACTTTTTTTAGTTTCTCTGCCAGAGAAAGGGCAAAAAAGTGAAAATAGTGACCAATTTTTGAAAAAAGTGACTAAAAGTGACCAATGCAAAAAAAAGTGACTTTTAGTGAAAAAAGTGACTCGCGCCGACCCCTGTGTTAACTCATCTATGAAAAATTTTATGAAAATTGAAAGTTTAAACATATAATAGTGATGAAAATTTTTTGTTATTATTTGCCACTTTAACAATAAATAATGGTGTGAAGTTTACAATTTTGAAACTTGGAGTTTTGTGAAGGGTCTGTTTTGATTAATTTAAATTTTGTGAAGGGTCTAAAAATGGACCCAAATTTCCTCTGGCAACACAGCTCAACCCCAATTGAAATATGATATTCCAGAGGACTTATGACTCAATTTAATAAGTAATATGTATCAAAAACAGTTAAAATAAAATATTTTAACACACTTTAATGTATATTTTTATTTTATCAGAGTTAAAATATTTTAACACCGTTAAAAAACAATGAAAGTTAAAATTTTATTTAGATTATGTTAAAAGTGACTTTGCTGAATGAAGTCAAGCTCAAAAAGCAATTTTTCAATAGATAAAGCGATAACACAGCCACTAATTAGTCAGTTTTAAGAGTACATTTGAAAAGATGAAAATCTGAAGAATTTTATGACATCAATTTTAAATCAGAGGCATGTTTAGTTTTTCCAGCAAAAAATTAATCAAAAGGATGATTCCAAATGCATCAGTGGGTATTAATGATTAAGAGATTCACATTCATGATTTAGAGAGAAATGTCCGAACTGCTGCCACAAAGAATCAAAAAATATATTCAAATTAAATACAGTAAGCTTAACTTCCCTTTTGGAATTTAATTCATAAAAAAATGATTTTGGGGACGTCTCCAGTTTCGATAAAATACACTGCATGCTTAAAACACTTAACTGAAATCACAATAGTTTGTTCTGCATCAATGATTTTGCTACTAACTTCACAAAAACAACAAAGGGGTCCTCATAAATGATGTCACGCTTTGAGGAGGGGAGCGGGGTCCAAGACATTATGACAGTTTGTGACAAGAGGAGGGGGTCACAAGAAGTGTGGCATGACACATTTTGGTTTCCATAAAACAATTAAAATCAGCAAATTAAATTTATTTTAAAGTTTTTTTTATTTTCATCATTTTCAAGTTCAATGGATCATTTTGTATCTTAAACACTGATGCGGATTAAACTTTAAATTGACTTCTTGTTAAACGTTAAAAAGGAAATTTTCTAGGGCATTTGCACTTTTAAGATAATATTGCGTGGGTCATTTTTTCAGAATTCGAACGATTAATATATTTTACAGTTCTATACCAATAATATTTTGTACTGTAAACTTTCACCTCATTTTATACAAATGAAGGACACATGCAACCGTTATTATTATTATTATGCTTACAAATGTCATCAAAAGTTCAAAGGTAAAATTAGAAACGTGATCTATAATGCAGTGCTTTGTTTGTAAACTGAAGGTAGATATCGTGGGCATACAGGTAAAACTGACCAAGTCAAATTTTCTTATTTTTTGCAAAACGACTTCAAAGTTTTTTAAAATCAAATTTTTCTATAAATAATTATCTGTACTATATTTTACCTTTTAGTCTTGTTATTAGTTTATTATATGACCTTTATTAATAAAAAAAGAAACACCTTTTACCTGTCATAGACAATCCAAAAAAAGTATGACTTGGTCATATAATACGAAAAATGGAAAATTTTGACGGTCAGTTTTACTTGTATGCCCACGATATGCTCGTGTGACATGCGACAAAGGGGGGTGGGGGAGTATGGATGAAGTGTGGCATTTGGTTACAAATGGGGGGAGGGGAAGGAGGGTCAAACATACAGAAAAAAATAGGTACATCACTTGTGAACGGTCCCAAATTTATTTCCTAAACATGTTTTCATGACAAAGGAAACAGAAATCAGCAATAAAAAAAGTTCGACTACGTCATGAAACGTTCCCGACAAAAACTGCATTTTCACAACCTCGTAAAACTTTAAAAAGTGGAAACCTTGACACGGCTTTTATGAAGGATCCAACGTACCGGCTGCCTTCTCTTCTTTCGCATCCTGCTCGGAGGGAGTGTTGACGGCCAAGACATCGTTGAGTGTGGAACCGACCACCATCACCTTCACCCCCTTGGTGAAGCCTATGTCCCTCAGGGTCCTCTCGTCTTTGCACAAACCTGATCGGAAAAGGATTCGTCGGTCACATATCCTCGCGATATAACGTTAAGACACGATTATAGTCCGCCAGTTTGGTGCATCAAATAATTTAAAAATTATATTTCATTAAGAACAAACATAAAAAAAAAAAACTTTAGTACATTCTACTCATTGCATATAAATTTATGTTCAATGTTTTCATAACCCAGGGTTCATGTCAAAATTAGGTATTTCTAAGGGCTTTTGAAAGATGCTCTTTTTTTCAATAATACCAATATAAATGAATAAAAAGTTGTAAATTAAAAAATTTTAATTATACATATTTGCACAAAAAGCAACTAATGGTAGATACAATTTATATTAATTGATAACACTAACAATTTGAGGGTTTACATAATTAAAAAAAAGTGAATAAGATATATATATTTTTTTTTTTGATATTATATTTTCTTTACCTGAATCAGGGGTGGTACTGGCCCTCCCCAAAAAATCCTGAAACTAATTTGCAGAATCTTTAAGGTTGAAACAAAGTTTTAAGCTATATATGTATATATACGGTATTATTACTATTTGTAAAGAAAAGTTATGTTCTGAATCGTCATTTGTCGCATA
This sequence comes from Octonoba sinensis, assembly GCA_038502835.1. NCBI lineage: Eukaryota > Metazoa > Arthropoda > Arachnida > Araneae > Uloboridae > Octonoba > Octonoba sinensis. The sequence continues at coordinate 585,635 of CM076600.1, forward strand.
AAAATGCAGGTACATATTTTGTAAGAGTTGAATAAATTTTGATGTATTCACAGATCTATTAATCTTTGAAGAACATTCTGAATGCACTGTTAACTGCATAACTTCCATCTTACAGTTGAAAACAAAATACAGATAAAACCTATGAAAAATTCTTCATCACATTTTGCAAATTAACATTGCGTGTATCCGTAGCCATCCAATTGCACGATGGGCGGCAAAGTTACGTATTTTAGTGTTAGTGGCTATGGCGTTAAAATTTCAGGATAACGCTCAAAAATATTGGAAATAATTTTTGAAAATCCGAAATTCCGGACTTAAAAGCCTTAAAATATCCGGAGTTTTGGCCTATGGCCGGAAAAGTACCAGCCCTGCTGAATGCAGATAATTTTCAGTCAAACAAATAAATGAAGTATTTGAATTAGTAACCAGTGCTTGCAACAAGCTCAAAAATAATGTATCAATCGTCAGAAATAGCAAATTTGCCTGAAGAACTTTTTTTAAGAAAAAACACTTTTTAACAAGTTAAATAGTAATTAGCTCTATTACTCAACAACTTCAAAATTAATAATTTGTAAGAGATTTTTACTCTTAATGATTTTATTTTATTTTTTACTTTTATTGTATTATAAAGAAATCTGTTACTTTTTGAGCAAAAACCTAATGAGAACAAAAAAAGGTTTAACTTATTATTACTGTACATTTAAAAAAGTGAAATGTATTATCTAACTTAATAAATTTTTGTACAATTGAGTTTAAAAACTTACCTTTAAACATAACTTTCTGCATGGAGGCAGGTACACCTGAAGAGTTGAAAATTTAATTATAAACTTGTTTAACAAAATACTCAATCCATATATAAATACATTAAAACCCCGTTACACCGCGCTTCAGTATACCGCGGAATCGGATATACCGCAGTGACTATCCTGTCCCCCGACGTTTAACCCTTTCTCATCATTGCCATTTGAAGATGATTCCTTATTTACCATTGTAAATAATCATTGCTCCTTGTTCATTTTGCACCAAACCCTCTTAAGAATTTTTAACCCCACTAAAAAATTTTGAATCGTCAAACCAAGCCCATTTTTGCCAGTTAAGCCATTTGAATTTTAAAGATATTTAGTTTTAAAAATACGTAGTTAAAATTTTTTCAAACTTCACTTTGGTGCAAATCGGCATGAGTGACCCATGAGCTAGTACTAAATAAAATACGAAGAACATTTTACCCACGTCTCGAAATGGCTCGCCGACAAAGACAAAAAAAAAACCCTGCTTCTCTGCTCTGCGCTTGCACAGATGTGGAAAATATAAGTTTTTGCTCTTTGTCACCTTTGGTATGCAAGTGCCTTCTTTCTAGGCAGATGCTTTAACATGAGAGCTCTACGGGAAAATTGCCAAATATCGCATCAATCGCCAAACTGACACCAGATTTGGCACCAAATTTGACCGAAATACTTGCAAGTTGTTGCCAAATGGGGGCCAATATACTTGACAGTAAAGTTGGTTTGCATTTAGGCAAATATCATCGTATAACTAAATTATTTTCATAAAATTTGCAATATTATTATTAAATATACAGTCAACTCTCCAAAATCCGCATTGCTCGGGATCAAGGGTTGTGCGGATTTTGGGTCATTGATATGTGTACGCATTTTGAGAGGTTATAATGTTGCATTAACCTTTTTACTTATTACTTGAAAAATGTTTTGATAAACCACTAATTGTACAGGCATGAATATATAAAAGAGTGATGGAAAGGAAAGAAAATTTATAAAAATTAGATACAATGTATATATATGTGTATATATGTGAACTTTAAATGATTTTTTTACATACAACTACTACTTTGTAAAAGTGCAGATTGGTGGTCGCCACTCGCCTACTGGCTATCAAAAAATTTTAAATGGTGACCAAATTTTTCATTGCCGATCGTCACGTTAGCGACCAAAATTGTCTTCATTAACTAGGTCAAGGCGGGAGAACATTTGCACCATAAAGTCAATGCAAATATAAAATTTATCCTTCAAAATAGCTTAATATTTTTGTTGAATACAATTTGAATTGTGTACTAATAAAAAAATAATAAGAAATATCGCAAACCGAAAACCGATGCAAAAAGATTGATGTCCAATTACAGCAAAACACTATTATCGAGCATGACACGTGGCAATCAAAATAAGCTAAAAATACATTGTTTTCAATGTATAAAAGGCAGATGTGAGTTATTGTGAACATTTCAAGTTAAAACATGCTATTAGGTTTGAAAATATAAGAAATTTCTAATTTTTCCACTAAGTTTTTAAATTAGTTTTTTTAACTAAGTTTTACTGTTTACATCGGAAATCTTACGCGGATTTTAGACGTTCGCGGATTTTGGGTCCGCGGATTTGAGAGAGTTGACTGTAATGTGTATGTGCCAATATGCAATTTATGTTTCGGAATTGCCACATAAAAAACTCTCAGTTAACGGACAGCGGCTACTTCTGCTTCTTCACTGCAGGACGTCGGCTTTCCAATCGCGGCACTGACCCACGGCTTTCGATTGCCGTATGTAGCAGGCCAGTCCCAGGACATTCAAATTACGTCTTTAATAATTAACAAGTTAAACGTGCAGAGTGGTTTTGTTAATGTTTCAATGTTTCTATATTGTAAATAGTTATGTTGTTCAAATATATATATTTTTTAAAGTCTTTTAACTCGGTCTATTAACACACATATTCAAAGCTACATAATCATTAGAAAAATATTTTTATTTCAAATGTTTTCTTTAAATTTCACTTATTATGGAAAAGCTTATCACCAAATGAAAACGGAGCTTTTGTGAACATTTTTGACTAAATATACCCCAATTAATTGATCAACATAAAACTCCATGGGTAACACTCCCTCGCAGAAAAGAGTATAACCGAGATATGGAAAAAATTTGAATTATTGGGTAAGATTAGTTGAATTGGGAATCAAATGGGTCAATTTCTTTTCATCAATTTTAACAACTGCTGTGATTGACATTTAAGATTTAAACATAGTACAATATGGTGGATTGTTATTCACATGATTCGAGCAAATGCGAAAAAATAGGACCTTGGATTACTTTTTAGATCCATTACCTACGAAATATGGCTTTTAGAGGGGCCCCCTACAAACTAATCTCAAAAATAGGGCCTTTTTGTGGCCCGTGGGAACCCTCTTTAATTATACTACTTTAAATCCATTAAATGAATATCACACAATGTGATGTAACTGGTCTCCCAATCGATCTGTTATCGGTGTGTCCCTGACAGAAACACAAGGTACCCAAAAAGTTTTCAAAAACCACTGACCAACGAGAGCCTCGATGTGTTTCTTGAGGGCGAGGATCGTCTCGTCGAGCGGGAAGCAGATGTCGTGCTTCTGCTTGTTGAAGATCATTTTGAAGTCTACCAGTTCCTTGCTCTCCTCGAAGGATCCCACAGGTGTTCCGTCCGCAGTCCCGCAGGCCCCTGAGAAAGGAAGACGATATCCCTCATTGACACAGTTCATTATTAAACTTTTTTACATTTTAATAATTTTCTAAATTTATTTTTTTTTTTAATAAAATAATTTTTATAAAAAAAACAGAACCGACTTCAAATTAAAAATTGCGCTAAAAAGGGAAAAATAAATTCATTCTTTAAACAACATCGATGTGACTTTTAAACATAGTTTTAGAAGTCGGTGCAAAATAAGGATAGATAAAATATTTTGTAATCATGGATCAATTACAAATATATATATTTCCGCAGAATTACCAACAGTTCCAATATGAAGTAGCAAATGATATAATGGTAATGAAACCCATAATTTTGCACCGACTTCTAAAACTATGTTTAAAAGTCACATCGATGTTGTTTAAAGAATGAATTTATTTTATTCTTTTCAATGTAAATACATTTTGTATATAAATACTCTATTTTTTAAAAAATCCATATCAAAGAGCAAAACTTCTTTAAATTAATGGCACTAAAAACTAATCATTTGCATGATAAATTCCCTTTTGAAGTCTATTTTAGCAAACAAACTGATTGGATTAACAGAGAAGCCTTCAGTCAAACTCTTGCTGTAATTTCTTTTAATATTATAGCCCATGACAACAAACATGTTTTTAACAATGCTTTTATATTTATTAATAGATTTCCCAACAAAGAAAAATCAAGCCAAGCCTTTCCAATTAAAATAAAAAATACTTATTTTTCACTCGTAACATTTTTTCTAAAAAACAAATGTAGGCAAATTGATTTGCAATATTTGAGTTAGACGACCCTCTATCGATTAAAGAAAAAATCATCAAAATCGGTTCATTAAGTCAAAAGTTATGGATGAAAAGACAAAAAAAATACTACATTTCTGCCCATTACTTTAGTTCTAATTATCGAATATGGTCAAACGAAAGTACGGGAATTATGGGAAACCACCCCTGATCGATTGAAAAAAAAATCATGAAAATCGGTTCATCCGGTGCGAAGTTATGAGTGGACAAACAAACAAAAAAAAAATGACATACATACAATACGAATGTATAACCTCCTTCCTTTGTAAAGTCTTTTAATAAAATTAAAATTTATTTTAAAATATTTCAATCATTTTTTCAAGAGTAGAGGGGATCTCGGATTTTCGGAAGGGAGAAACGAAACAGAATTGTTCAACTATTTCGGCCTTTTGAGTGCTCCCACATTGTGCTAGCTAAATTTGATTTTTCATTGAATAGTATTAAAACAGAACAGTAGCATTTGTAGCATCTTGTGATTTGTTTCCCCGTACATAATAAAATAATTTTTAAAAATCTATTTTGACTTAATATGAAAAAATATTCATCCAAACTTAATAGATTAATGTTTAAAACTATAAAAGAGGGCTTTCCATCTCCTATTGAGGATTCCAAAAAGATTGCACATTTCACTTTATAGGTGCTGTAAACAAAAGAAGCACTTTTTCCGTTTTAAATAATATCGGCAACATCAAAAATATTAAGAGAAAGAAAAAGATTTCCCCATTTTCAAGAAAATTTTCACATGTTTTGCAAGAGGGAATTATCCTATTGGGAGAACGACAAAATTCATACTCTGAATGTCAACCCATGGCATACATTTAATTACTATAAATTATTTAACTGAGCAATTTTCCTAGATTATAGAGTAGACATGTCATGATCAGGTGTGTAGGAAAGGGGACTCAGGGGGCTTAAGCCCCATCCCCATTAGAGATCAGGAAAATTGGTTATTTTGTGAAAATTATGAATTTATTTTAATGATGTATAAAAATATTAATTTATTAGTTTTTTGCAATTAATATTAATAAATAATGAATGAATACTAATTACATGTTAATTGTTAATTGGTTTTTCTTGGAAATAATTTTGAGCATTTGAAAAAGAAATGGTCTGAGCTCCCCCCCCCCCCCCCTCCCATGATTTTTAAATTGCTATGCTCCTGGTTATGATGAATCATGCAATGGGATATTCTGGAACAAAAATGTAAAAAAAAAAAACTATTAGCATTAAATAGACAGAAGTTTGGTAACATACATCATTTTGAGTATGCTGTTGAGTTTTGATAAGGGTTTGTGATTTTTTTGTAATAAAAAAATGGAATGCTTTTTACTTAAGTCAGATTTTATTGATAATATTAAAAATTACTTTCATTCAGGGAGGCGTGATTTGTTGATTTGGCATCAAGAAATCTGATGTCTTGTTCCCTTGGCCACCTTTCCCATTAAAATTGGAGGAATATCTTCTGCATTCCTCCAAAATACTTTGTAAAATTATTAGTTTGGTGTCAAAGAGTTGTCACGCCAAGAAAGCAATGAGCAGCCAAATTCCACAAGCTAGCGAGCTGAAGCATGCCAACCCCAGAGGCGTAGCTAGAGGGGGGGCAAGGAGGGAACAGCTGTCCCCGGGCGCAGCGTCAAGGGGTGCCAAATTAATGTTAATTTATTTTATTTTTAAATGTGAAAAGAAAATTATTTGAACTGAAAAGGTGTGAATATGTTTGACAAAAAGTGGGAGCACCACAAATTATATCGGGAATGACCAATGTAGCACAGCGTGGTAAATCGGCCAAATAATTTTGCGCAGCCAAAGTGTCCCATTTTTCTCTTAGAAGTGAATGGTCGCTAATCAAAATCAAAGTTAAAAGGGCTGCTTTCTAGAGCTTTATCTTTTAGGAAGCGTAAAAGTTTCTTTAACTCCCCTTAGGGGTGTCCCTAGGCCCCCAGGAGGCACAAAATCTTCAGTTGTCCCCGGGCGCTGAAAACCCTAGCTACGTCTCTGGCCAACCCACGGGACATACAATGAGCATTAACACCAGAAAGACGTAGGGGCCTGTCTGGACCTTCTCGATACTTACTGTTCAGTAATTCCAATAATAATTGACTGGCGGTATTGTAACTTTCCGACTTTTCCTAACATGATCCTATTTAAGTGCTTGCTTAATCATTTTAGTTTTCTCCTTATAGTAGCGTAGATATTGAACCTTACACCTAGAGCGACGAGAGGAGCCATTGTGGCCCCTAAGGTATTTTACAATGAATATGGTTAAATTATTCCTTTACTTTGATGGCTGTACCAGGACAAAATGTCTTTCAGTCGAGTTTGACCTTGACCTTTCTCATTTATAGTAAGTAACAAAGCTAACAGGATGCTTGGGTTTATCAATAAGGCTATTTCGAACAGATCTAAGGAAGTTGTATTGCCTTTATGCAGAAGTTTGGTAAGATTTCATTTGGAGTACGCTGTTCAGTTTTGGTTGCTGTACCTAAAAAAGGATATTACCTTATTGGAAAGGGTTCAAAGGAGGGCTACAAGATTGGTAAGTGGTCTTTCAGACTTAGATTATGAGGTTAGGCTTAAAAGGCTCAATATGTATAGTCTTGAACAAAGGAGAGTTAGAGGGGACATGATTCAGTTGTTTAAATTCCTTAAAATGGGAAATGTTGATGGACTGCAGCTATGTGCTGAAAGTAGAACCAGGGGTCATTGTTTTAAGCTTTTCAAATCTCAGGCTCATCTTGAAATGAGGAAAAATGACTATTTCAATAGGGTTGTAGGCAGTTGGAATCGTTTACCGGAAGCGACCACTCATTGCAGTGGGGTAAAAACGTTTAAGAAAACTCTTGATGTTCATTGGGGACTTGACTAGGACCAGCCTAGCTGGGCCTTGAGCCTGTTGCTGGTCGCCACATTTGTACTTGTATTTGTATTTTATAACCAGTTTCAATTCAAAATACTAAAGAAATACGACAGCCGACTAGCTGGACAATGATGATTGCTTCTTGAAAGAGAAATAAGTTTTACCTTTTCACATGAAAAAGAAAGCACCATCCTACACCCAGCTTTTGTATAGCGATTAGAGAACCTGCATGGGGCAGGTAGACTCACTCAAGAGGAAATTTAGAAGGAATTATCCACAAAATTCTCGGAAGGGCCCTTCAGCCTTTCGAGGTACAGTCGAGGGTCGAGAATCCGCACAACTCGGGAGAAGTGGTTGCGCGGATTTCGGGTCACTTCAGTTGACGATGTTAAAAAAGGTTCACAAGTTTCCCAGGTGTGAATTATACACAGATAATTTGATATCTTTTTGTTCTCCCCACCCTTAAACATGTTTAAGAACAATATATTTTTTAACCACAAGGTAGCAGCCTTATTTCGGAATTTTCCGAATTTCGGAGCCCGACCCAAAATGGCAAACATCAACATTGATTTGCGCATTTTACTTAAAATTGCACCATTTTCTGAATGGGTTGATAAATAAGTAACTTTTTTGTTTTTTTTTTTTGAAAAGGAAATATAAGTAAATCCGTGTGTTAATATATTTTACCAAACAAAAAATTAACTTATTCGTGGGTTTTAGCAAAACGCTCCAAATTATAACACACAATTCAACAAAAATAAACCATACCCACAAGGTAGTTCACCATTTCACTATCACCTGCAATTGCATGAAAAAGAAAATAGGAGCTGTATCAAATCTAAAAAAATATTAACAGAGAAGTCAAATCAAAACGCCAGCCATTCGTACAAATTACAAAGTTATTGGGCGCCATTTATGACCACAGAGAAACAAATAGAGCAAGTTCGTTTATCTTTCTTTCGCTCTTTTTTTTAAGGGAATAAAACTCGAAAAACAAACTTTTAAGAACTTAAGGAAAATAACAATTTTTTATAAGGAAAAAAATATATTTAACTGAGCTCAAGAAATTAATTTTCATCTTTCAACATAGTAGGGTTTTCTGGTTTTCTCTTGGTTTCCTGAGTTTAGTTCAAGTAAATAAAAAACATATCTACAATATCGCTTCTATTTGAATCAAAAGTTACTGGTATTTATAAATTTAACAGCTTCTTAGATTAATAATTTTCTGAATCAGCAAAAAAAAAAATCGGAAAATTTCGGGAAAAGTGCCGAATCTTGCGATTTTCCGAATTTTGGGATTCTGAATTTGGGGTTCGGTACTGTAATAACGTTGGTAGTATCTTTTTACTCCCTAGTTGATTTAACATGCCTAAATTCATCATCGGCAGATTGTGGCCCAAAAATATATTAGTTTTACGTTTGCAAAAATGACTTTTCTGCAAAACCAGTTTGTGACAAAATCAACGCGGATTTCAGGTAAGCGTAATTTGTGACGTTCGACTGTATACGTGAATTTTCCGCCTTTCTAGTGTTAAGTTAAATTCAGCAATGCACCCTACCTTGCTGGGAGCTTTCGGAGCCCAGCTCCATGTCGGAGGAAGCATCCCCATCCTCTCCCCCTCCCGCATCCGGGATCTTGAAGCACTCCTTCTGGGCATTCTCCGGATCCGTCTTCTCCCCCTCTTCCAACAGGATGCAGCTCTCCAGCTTCGGTTCTTCACAGGCTGAAACACATATATATTTTATGTTCATTATTTCACCCCAACTGACAGCGTTGGCAAATATACGAGCATATCACCCAACATATATCAGACTACTAAATTTACATTATTTAAAGTTCAAACATTTCAGGAGAAATTCCACTGTGCTGTAACCCTTGGCGCTTTATCCAAAAAAGTCGCCAAATCCAAGAATCAAAATGCTGCCTTAAGAGACAGAAAGGAAAAAACACATTAAGGTTGCTGCGAAAGGAATTTCGCACAAGCTGTGGCAGGCTTCCAATTTTGGCGAAAAATCATGGGTTACCTTATATTACATTTTAGCCAACATTTCAAATTCATTTTTAATTCACTCCCAAGTAAATAAAATTTAAAAAATATAACTATATAGAACAAAGCATAATAGAACTAGATATATAATGATGAGACTGAGAATAAAAAAATTCAATGGCAGAGATTCCCTTTGACTCACTCATCAGATAAGCAATATACACTAAATTGGTGGAGTAAAGTCAATTTCTGTAATTTAATTTTTAATATTAAAAATAACAACAATCAACATTAATAAAAGTATTTAATGTTTCATTTCTATCGGGGCTTGAAAATTATATTGCCCAACATATCTAGAGTATGTGCTCTTACCCTTACATGCCCACCAGGGCATGTAATTTTTTATTCAAATAATTTCTTTCCAAAAAGTTATTATCAGGGTTCGTGATTTTTTTTTAAAAATATTTTTTTTTTAAAAATCGGATTTTTTTCATTTAAATCAGATTTTTTTAATTTTTAAAAAAAAACACCTTAAATATTTTGGTTATTTATTATGTTACATTCATGGAAACAATATGGCATGCAATGTATGACTCAAATGAAACTTAACCCTACCACGAATAATGGTATACTCATAAGTACAGAGAAAATGAGCACATTTAATCTGAATTATTTTGCTGTTGAAAGCTGAAAAAAAAGTAACAATTGTGTGCATTTAATTTTTACATTGGGTGTACTTCAATCTTTTTTCTATTTTATGAATGAGAAAGCCTGAAATATTTTTACCCATTTAGAAAATTCATATGCTCACACCATTACTAAAAACTGAAACTTTTCGTTTTAATCAAATATCTTTATTGAAAACGTCTATGATATAAAAAAAATATTTTAGAAGGAATAAACGTTAAGCAATTTGGGGACATCATGAAACTTTAAAGATACACATCCTAAATTCTAACCATTGTTGTTTTAAACACTATCATTCTGAATTATTTATTGTGTGGCATTCATTAAATTGATCTAAAGTACTATTTTTAAGGTAAAAAAACACAGAATGGTTCATGATTATTATGATGTCAAATTTGAATGATTGGATGAATTATGCTTTGCTGTTAAGATGCTTGAAGAATAAGAGTAATATTGTAAAATTTAAAAAAATAGTAATTAGTTCTAAACTTATGAAATATGTTATGCACACAGACAGATGGACCTAGGACGTTTTGTGTGAAACATTGGCTGTGATTGCAACATATTTCATTTTTATAACACTCTCTAACATTGTAAAATCGATAATTTTTTTTGAAAAAACATCACTTGATTTAAATCAATGATTTTTTTTTTAAATCACTTGATTTAAATCAACGAACCCTGGTTATTATAACGTATTTTATTGAAAAATTACTGCATCCTTAACGGAGCTCAAAATTGACATGTTGATGGACAGGCATTTCAACAATAAAATTGGCAATACAATTTAAATTTTGCACATTTTGACTTTTAACGACTCATTATGTCATATTTATTTGACATTTAGCTAATTAAAACATTACATGAAGTAATTTTTTAATGATTTAGATTATCGTTAAAATAATTCTTTATTCAGATATAAAGCTGGTAATTTAATTTTTAGTCTGATTCATGCTACATGACACATTTTAATGTTTATATTAATATGCAATAAAGCAACTTCTGAGCATATAAAAATTTTATTTGGGCATGTAGTTTTTTAGACTAACATGCACCGTACCTCATGTAAAATTTTAAAGATTTTTCAAGCCCTGCCTCCTACATAAATCATATCCAATTATCAAGTATATGTAGCAAGATCTAATTGTCTTTAAGCATCTTCACTTTTCCTTAACATACATATATTACATTCATATATGTATTTTTGATGATTTTTATGTGTATACATATACCTATACATTATATATCTGTATGTGCATACAAAGCAATAAGCTAGCAAAATTAAAATATCATCAAAACAAATGACTTTGACTTTCAAACAAATTTTCCCAGATGTAAAATGATTGTCGTTACATGTTCACTACTAATACGAAACATTTTTTAAGACGTGCAAACACACACAAATATAGCCATTGACGAGTTCTCCCAGTTTCTATTCGAAAAAGAAGGAATCACAGATGCGATTCATTTTGTCGGAACTTCACAAAAATGCCTTTTAATTAAAGAACGACACTTATTCGGAAATATTATACGCAATCATTTGTGACTAATTTCATGTTTAAACATATGATAAAAATACCGCGTCATGTTATTCGGACGCTGGTGGAATTTCACTGATGTAAATAACGTAAACAACGAATATTCCGTCGCCTCGGCATGACACTTCATATTAATGCTTTAAAAGTATAATTATAACTTTAGAAGAACTTCAAAATGAGTGGGGGGGAGCTTACATTTAGTTTCTTTTGTGGTCTCGTCACTAGCCATGCTATGAGACTCGGTTACTTTATTCTAAAAATTGTGAAAACAAGATTGTCTTTCTTCGCTGGCAAGCCAACTAGCCAACCTCAACCGGTAATATCCGTCGACTGCGCCAAATCAAGACAGCCAAAAGAGCGATACATGAGTGTTAGTGGCTGTGCAGGGTTGTAACTCGTGAAATACTTACAGCGTTACGGCAATGATTTGCGGATTGGTTATTAATCGCCAGGTTTGGCGCATCTCTCGTTGCCATAAATTTTCATTACATTACAACATTTAGGGCAAAAGGTCTGATTTTGATGAGGACCTTTCCTTTAATACAATTTATAACAGGAAAAGAAGTAAGAAAATATGCATAAATGATGTAGAAATTAAGTTTGGATACCCTTTGAAATATACTAATGAGATTAATTTTTCATAATAGAGGTGAATATATATTAGTTTGCAATTTCCCCAAATTTGTCCCCAAAAATGTTTTCTAAAGTCCCCAATTTTTTTTATGGATTTGGGGACATGTCCCCAAATTGATGCTCAGAAATAGGATCACTTTAGGACAGGCAGGTGCGGCGAGTTCAAAACGCTCCAACGAGGCTCAGTGGCATTTTGATTTGTGAGGCATGATATAAAATTTTCCTATTTAATATCGATTTTTGAGGTTTATGTATGTGTAGAACAGTTATTAAGGTTCTCGCTACATTGTTAATGACGAGAACGTTTTGAATTTTAAACACCTACAACGCTATTATGCATTATTTCAATATAATCTAAATCATTAAAGACCCTTATTAGACATTAATTCGATCTGCTCATTGTGTTAAAGAACATCAATTGGGAAATATTAATATTTTTTTTTTTTTTTTTTTGTATTTAATTGAAACGTAGATTTTTTTTAGGCATTTCACTTTTGTTATTCACTTTTTATGTACAAATTGTGCACAATGTTTACTTTTCTCCACCTGCCCCTACCTGTTAGCCGAGGCCTTAAGATTGCTTACGCACGGGGAGAGGTAGTGGGTTCTACGGATTTTACATGCACATATCCCCAAGTATACATAATGGTCTTCAGTGGGTATCGAACGCGCGATCTTCCAGGTGGAAGTCCGACGTGCTAACCACTAGGCTACCACGGCCCTGTACAATGTTTACTATTGTGCAAAAAAAAAAGTACACTTTTTCTAGCTGGGAGTTACAAGAGCTAAACCGTAGTTAGGTATAATTATTATTATTTATTTTTCAAAATCGGCTAAACATCACAGCAACATTCGTCCAATATTGGTTTACCAGAATGTAGCCAATTTTGCACCAATATTGCTTTCCATTATGAGAGCAATATTGTTGAAGCAGTATTATACTAATAATGGATTAATCTTGGCTTCCATACTCTCTGCAATATTGCGCATGCAGCATTTAACCATTATATAGGCTGAACATTTGGAAAATCGATCTAATATTGCCCAAGATAGCAAACGTAAACAATCTTGCGCCGATATTAAGCCAACATTCAATGCTGCTTGGGTCATTTTCTAGTTAGCGTGCAACAATAAAATAGTTTAGTTTTGAAGTTTCCAGACATAAATTATTGAATTCTGAGCAGTGGCGTACATATACTTAGGTGCGCCCCCCTGCAAAATTTATAAGTGTGCCCTGTCTTTGGTTTACCCCAAAATATTAAAACAAAAACACTACGGTGAAGAGATATTCGGGTATTTATTATTAAAAAGCAGATTTTCGAAAATTTAGCGAGTTGAAATTCCACTTACCAGCTTTTGCAATGAAAATTACCTTAATAATGCGTGAAAATATCGGGGTTATAAGCGCCAATAGTTTAGACAAGCACCCGTCACTGTAATAATAAGCTAAAAGGAAGACATCAACAATATTGGGAGAGTTTGGTGGTTTTATTGCGGAAACAGGGCATTTGCCTTGTTTTGTATCGCTACTTCCAAAGGCCTATGTTCGCAGAATCCTTCTCCGAGTGTGGTATTCTTTAGATAAGATTAACAAACATTTAACATTGGTCTCTGTCTAAGAAATACAAATACATTTGTGCTAGTTACTGAGCGCTCCTACCCCCTCTTTCTCTCTTCGTTCATCCCATCTACTCTTTATTCCCGTTAAACCAATACTAAATTTGACTCAGAATTTAACTTTTTTTTCTTTAATTATTTTAAGAAAATTAAAACTAGATTCCCCCCGCTAGTTTTAGTACGAAAAAAAATTACATATGCACACAAGCACACACACATACTTATTTGATTTAGCACCCCTTAAAATCTGGCGCTCGGGGCACAAGCCCCGTCTCCCCCCCCCCTTCAGTTACGTCCCTGATAGCACATGGCAGTGATTGCTAACGAAATCTTCAGTGTTAGAGCGTTATTGCGTTTTAAAATGACAAAAAGACGAACTTCCAGTTCAATTATAAAACTAACTTTCTCACTCCTTGATGAACTCGAATATTCTTTTTGTAAATTCACGAAAACAATAACAATCCTCGATTGTAATTTATTTTCTGAGAAAATAATAAGAAGTGCAAAATGAAATTTGGGTACAATTTCATATTCGAGTTCAAGAAAATAAAACAGTACTTACTTAACTTGCATTTTTTTTTTTTTTTTTTTTTTGCGGGCCCTTGCGCCCGCACATAAGTGAGAGATCACGATACGCTAATATACAGGTACACAGGAGAGAGGAAGTAAGGGGGAGGGGATTAATTATGCATTCTGTGACGCATTAGCGAAAAATTTCATTCAGAAAGCGTAGAAAGAACATTGCATTAGTAGAAAATAAATGTTAAAAAATACGTATAAAAATATTTATGTATATATATTTGAAACTCATGGAGGTTTTTTTTTTTTTTTTTTCTGGAGCTTGCGCCCTAAAACCTCGTGCGCCCCCCCCCCCCCGCGCCGCGGGGGTTGCGGGGGTGTTATTTACGCCCCTGATTCTGAGGAATTTTTTGTCTTTTTAAAATATTCAGCGCATTTCGATTTAGTAAGATTGAAAGTGCGATGTAAGTTTCTACAAATGAGAAATTCTCCCGAATGAAAGGAATACGATATGCATGTTGTCGAGAGCACGATGCAATTCGGGGGAGGGAGGGGTAGAAACTGAACGGAAGCAAAACAGCAACTGAAATTAACAACCTGAAAAGGGAATCTGCGACTTTACCTGGCCAGCATATCTGTGCAAAGAAGGTGCCCGGGATGCCCCCCCCCCTCGAAGCATGACATCATTTACCAATGATCCGTAAGGGGCCTGTCCCGGGCCTCTATATGGGACCAACGGCTTAGGCGATAGGTCCATTCCACTTATTTTGAGATGATTCAATCGATTGATGATAAATCCGAAGCGCGAGGGCCTATAAAGCTAAAACAGCCGTTTTGAACAATTTGTGATTTTCCACCCCCGTGTGACCTAAGGGGGCTGCTCTCCGGTCCCCCTATGGGCCCCAGGAGTTGGAAACAAGTGCAAAGTGATCCAAATGCAGAGGCGTAGCTGTCCCGGGCGCATCGTCAAGGGGCGCCAAATTACTGGTAATTTATTTTATTTTTCAATACCAAAAGAAAATTATTTGACCTGAAAAGGTGTGAATATGTTCGACAAAAAGAGGAAGCACCGCAAATCATATCGGGAAGGACCAATTATAGCACAGGAGTGCATGGAAAATCAGACAAATACTTTTGCGAAGCTAAAGTGTCCCATTTTTCAGTTAGAAGTGAATGGTCGTTAATAAAAATGAAAGTTAAAAAGGCTGCTTTTTAGAGCTTTATCATTTAGGAAGCAGGGGGCGCAAAATTTTCAGTTGTCCCCGGGCGCTGAAAACCCTAACTACGCCTCTGCCCAATTGAGATAATGGAGGTCCCCCGGTACCGATCCCGAGTCGCTTCTATGATAGGGGTATCAGGGAGGGCCTGATTCACACAGCAAGAGTTAGTTTGGCTGGGCTGGCGCCCAGCAAGCCTATCTCGGAGCGGTTATGAGCGTTCGATGGACTTCACTTCCCCGTGCCTGGGGCAGGGCAACCCTAAGGCCACGTGCTAACAGGGGACGGGGATGGAGTAGAAGGTCGAGTCGCTGCCCATAGGAGAGCTAAAACAGCCGTTTTTAGCATCTTAACCCCCCAACGGCCTAGCATTTCTGGGGGGTGCCTGGGATACCGACGCCAGGCCTCGTAATTGAGTTTGCACAACCAAAACGGCGATTCAGGGTCCTGCCCCTTAAACAATGACAGGGGGACCCAGCGAAACGGCAGCCCCGGGCCCCCATAAGGGGTTAGTAGGAGGGGTCCTAGTAACCCATTCACCAAAATAGAGCGAATGCGACCGATCTGGATTTAATTCCCCTTTAGAGCCATAGAAACCCTCCCTTTTATTAGGGTCATTCTCACGGACAGCCCAGCTTAAGATAATGTAATATGATGTGTGAGATGGCGGCCCGGACCATCCGAGGGGGGCTGTCCCAGCCCCCTCCCCCCTATGAAGCCACGACTTCAACAATAGGTGTATTTAACTAATTTCACTAAATCCAGACGATTTTCGAGACGTCAGAGCTCATAGAAAAGCCAAAACAGCCGTTTTCAGCGTTTTGTGATTTTTACGAATTTTTCACGACAATTCCCAGAACCAAAATGGAGGCCTCCTCACTGCCCAGCATCTCTGGGGGTGCCCTGGATATCGACATAAGCCTCGTAATTGCGTTAGCACAGCCGAAATGATCGTTTCCCGGTCCCCAGGACGTAACTAGAGGGGGGCAGGCGGGGCTTATGCCCCGTCCGCTAGATTATATTAGGGGCGCTAAATTTACTCAATGTGTGTGTGTACATAAGTATATATACTTTTTTTTGTGTATATAAGAGGGGAAGGGGCCCTAAAACTTGGTCTTGCCCCAGTTAAAATATGACCTCCTAAGTTACCTCATCCCTGCCCAGGAGAGGTTCTCGTGTTCTACTTTTAGTTTAGCTAAAGTAATACAGTAGGTGAGATTGCAAGACCTGCTAAGAGGGCTGCCCCGGGCCCCCTAGTGGCCCAAAGTTTCGTTAATTTATCCATTAGGCTTTTTTGAGATGATTGAGTGGGCACAGGAAGGAATCATTAATAAACGATGTCACACTACGAGGGGGAAGGGGGAGTTCATTAAATTGTGACAAGGGGTGGGGGGGTAGAAGTGCAATCTTGCTTATGCAACATAAAGAGGAACGTTACAAAAGGGGGATATGTTGAAGAGAGACATTTTGAAAAGGGGGAGGGGAGGATGGGAAAAAAACGTGACATATATCATTTGTGAACGGTCCCAAAAGCTGATACAGCCGTTTTTAGCGTTTTGCGATTAGCCACCTCGGAAGGCAAATGCGTTTGGCGATTTGACGGAATTCCGGACAACCTAATTCGGCCCCCTATGGCCCCAACGAATTGTGCAGGGCGACCCAATTGAGACCCCGTTGTTGCTTCATAAGAGAGATAAAACAAACGTCTTTAACATTCTGCGATTCTATTACATCTTTTGCAAATTATTCTCGGTATTAAAATTGAGGTCGGGGGGGGGGGGCGACGGGCCCGGCACCCCCCCCCTAGAAATCCCAAAAATTTTCGCAATGTAGCATATATTATTCCTTCCTGAAACTTTCTTCGACACTAGTGTTTCAAAGTCGGGGCCCCCCGAAAAAAATTTCTGGCTACGGTCTTGCACGTATCTCCAAGAGTACATGGTGGCTCTTCAGCGGGATGGGTATCGAACACCCGACCTTCCGGTTGGAAGTCCGACATCCTAACCACTTGGCTTTTACGGCCACTAACTTGACATGAACATATAAGGGAAATCTCACCCCCCCGCCCAGGGCCATCGCGAGGTAAATTAGGTCGGGGGGGTTTAAAGTTAGAGCGCCATGATGTTCTTTACTTCTGGGCGTAAAAGTATCCCATTGAAAGCAAAACATGGAATTTATTGATTTGAGTTTGGCAGCGATTGCACTTCCGCTGAAATTGCAATTATTACCGGAAATGAATATCGTCGACAGTCCAGAAAACATCATAATTTAACATGTGATTATACAAAAAATTCATGTATTTGTAAACAATCATCTTCCATTATAAGTATAAAAAAATGCTTCGATTGAAAAAGTGATTCATCAATTTTATTAATTACTGGATTTTTTAATTAAAGGTAAGTCAAAGTGATGCAAATTTTAATCATTTCTTTAGATCTAGCCTATTGTGTGATGTCTTGTTTCAGTTTTTAGCACTTTCACAAATCAACTTTAAGAAAAATATCGCTTCCATTTTCATACTGCATTTCTTTCTATAATTTTACGACTTGATTTCATTTGTTGATGTCTATCTATAGGGTGGTTTGGTAGTTTGCAAATTTTAGGCATTTCAAAAATTGAAACGGTTTTAAAAATTGAAGTAACGAATAGAGATTTGGTCGAATAGCGGAATACCAAATATTTGTCTATTTCCCAGGCTGAAGCCGAATATTCTGCCAATACCGCATATTCGGCGGCCGAATATTAACATTTCTAGAAAATTGTTGTAATGGAAAGTGTTTGTCAAATTAAAAGTATTCACAAAATCAAACATCAAATCCACACATTAATCTATGATGTATGATTCAATTCTATTTGTTAGTCTAAAACTATCTAAAATTACTGTATTTTATGTTTTGTTTTGAGTGCAAGAAAACTGAGACTTTCACCCACAAATGGAATATAAATGACAGGTTTCAAGTATTTACTAATTATTTAATTCAAATTAAAGAAATACTATTGCTTAGTGAACTTTTACCTGGCTCAAAATAGTTTTATGAAGCTATTTTAAAAGTTATTTTTATTTTATGGGTTTTTTTACATACCTGCTTTTAAAAGATCTGTTAAAATTTAATGCATTTAACTGCTGCAGTTAAAAGTAACAATTCACAATTGAAAGTAAGTTTAAGTCATGTATTCTTTTGCTTGAACATATTGAACACTAAGCAGGGGTCGAGCTACCATTTTTAACACGGTCCATGTTTTGTGAATTTCAAAAATGTTTTTGTGAAAAATCAAATAGTTTTCTAAAAATTCAAAATTTAAATATATAGGGATGCTCAAGGCCGTAGCCAGAAATTTTTTTCGGGGGGGGGGGGGGGGGGCTGACTTTGAAACACTAGTGTCGGGAACGTTTTGGGGAAGAATATATGCTTTATTGCGAAAATTTTTGGGACTTCGGGGGGGGGGGGGGCGTTGCCCCCCACCCCTCTGGATACGGCCTTGGGGAAGCTTTAAAAAATATTTTTTGCTGCTTATTTATAAATTATTCTGTAAAATTTACAATGTGATTGGTTGGAACTTTGTGAAGGGTACGTTTAATTAATTTTAACTTCGTGAAGGACCAGAGGTTTTCCTCTGGTGTCATGCCAGAGGAAAACCTCTGGTGATGTTTTGAATGAAATGACAAAATATATGTAGACGTCGGGCGCTTAGGAAAGAGGGCCCTTAGGATTTCTAATCCTAAGGGCCCCTTTCCTTCTAAATCCCCTAAATCCCCTTCCTTTCTAAATCCCCTAGGGATTTCTAATGGGAGGGGCCTTTAGCCCCTCCCATTAGAAATCATACTATATAGAATTTCGCTTATTTTGTGAAAACTGAATTTTTTTTAATGATCTATAAAAATATTCATTTGTTAGTGACTTTTTGTGATTAATATTAATAGTAATGAGTGAATACTAATTACTTTTTAATTGTTAATTGGTTTTTCTTGGAAATAATTTTGAGCATTTGGAAATAAATTGTTTGAGCCCAACCCATAATTTTTAAATGACTACGCTCCTGGTAGAAGCAACCATTTGTTAGTGAGATCATTTCAAAAAAAATATTCATGTTTATTAAAAGAATGCATATTTTTGTATCAGTTAGTAAAATTTCATTGGAAAACATTTCATTTTTGTGGAGAAAGGTCCCATAACACTTGGGTATCATCAATAGAATTTTCGTGATTTCCGTAGACGACTAAACTTTCCTAAAAAAAATGTTTTTTTTTTTTTTTGCCATTCAGTTGAAGTTTTACATTAATGTTTTTCAAGACGCAAAAGAGGTAATAAAAATATTTGAAAAAGTTTGCGTTATTTTACCTACAGTCAAAAATTTGACAATGAAGCCTGTGGAACAGCCCTATAGTCTGTGTAATTAAAATAGGCACATCAAGGTCGCATTTCCTGCTTTGTTACCATGGCAACTGCAAGAAAAATAACAGCGCCAGACTTTTTTTTTGCACTGCAGTGAAGGCAATTGCTTTACTAGACCTCCGATTCAAAATACTAGAATCATGGAGAAAAAGTAATAAGAAAGAATTTATTTTCCATTTATTTATTTTTGATACTAAGTAAATGCAATTTAATTTCTGATAAATTAAATCTTTCAGTGTGCTGGTCACCATGAGCCTATTCACCAAACTGAGGTCTTCGAAAAAATCGTCGAAAAAGGAGCAGGCTCCCTCGGAGATAGGCATTCCTTTTTCCGTGAAGCACAACATTCACGTCAAGATAAATCAGAACACGGGATGCATGGAAGGACTTCCCGAGCCCTGGCTACGCCTACTACAGCAAGCCAATATCAGGTAAGACAGAACCTTTTCGTTATCCCTCTCATTTTAACTGTAAAAACTTGGCTTTAATAGTTTATTATTAAAGTTCAGAGTTTGTTGATTTAAATCAGATTGATTTAAATCACAATTTAAATCAAGTGATTAAAAAAAAATCATTGATTTAAATCAAATGATTTTTTTTTCAAAAAAATCATTGATTTTGCAATGTTAGTGTTGTAAAAATGAATTATGTTGCAATGACAACCACTGTTTCAAACAAAACATCCTAGGTCCATCTGTCTGTCTGCATAACGTATGTCAAAAGTTTAGAATTAATTTCTATTTTTTTCAATTTAACAATATTACTCTTATTCTTCAAGCATGTTAACAGCAAAGCATCATTCATTCAATCATTCAAATTAGAAATAATAATCCTGAAACATTCTGTGTTTTTTATCTTAAAAATAGTAGTTTAGATCCATTTAATAAATGCCACACAATAAATAATTCAGAATGATAGTGTTTAAAACAACATTTGTTAGAATTTAGAATGTGTATTTTTAAAGTTTCATGATGTCCCCAAATTGCTGAATGTTTTTTCCTTCTAAAATATTTTTTTATCATAGACGTTTTCAATAAAGATATTTGATTAAAACAACAAGTTTCAGTTTTTAGTAATGGTGTGAGCATGTGATTTTACTAAATGGGTAAAAATATTTCAGGCTTTTTCATTTATGGCATACAAAAATGATAAAAGTACACTCAATGTAAAAATTAGTACACGCAATTGTTACTTTTTTCAGCTTTCAACAGCAAAATAATTCAGTAAATTTGTTCATTTTCTCTGTACTTATGAGTGTACTATATTTCCTGGTAGGGTTAAGTTTCATTCGAGCCATGCATTTGCATTAAAAGTTGTGTATCATTATTATTATTAAAAAATATTTATTTGCTGTGAAAATAGCTTAAAGTGTGTTTTTGCATATTGATTAACATGCCATATTGCTTCTATGAATGTAACATAATAAATATCCAAAATATTTAGAGTCTTTTAAAAAAAAATGTAAAAAAATCCGATTTAAATAAAAAAATCTGATTTAAATTAAAAAATCCGATTTAAATTTAAAAAATCCGACTTTTTTAAAAAAATTTAAAAACCCACGAACCCTGTTAAAGTTTAAGTAAACTTAATAAAACTTACGCAGATGGTATTAAGATGGTTACCTGGAAGTTGAATAAAAATAACATGGGTCAGTCTACTTTAAATAAGTTAACATTGTTTTACTTTCAAGAAAAGGACTACAGTGCCATTTCATTTTTCAGACACTCAATGGCCACACATCTACTCTAGGAAAATGCTGATAATGTTTCTAAAAGTGAATAAGTTGAAATTTTTTTTTTGTTTGTTGTCAGTATAGAATAAATCAGTGTTAAAAGTGAAAAATAAGAAGCCAAATGGGCCCCCCGTAACTTTCATTACGGCCCCAAACTTGAGGCTTAAAAAATGGCCTGCTTCTGTGGCTGAGATTTCTTGTTATCTGAAATTAAAGCAGTGAACATTATTTGACCGTTTTAATAAAAACTCATTTTTGATTTTGTGGTTCCTTTTAGTGTTTGAATTTCAGCTTTTATCAAAAGCTTTAAAAATAATAAAACTAAATAAAAGAAGTACTTATTTCTGCAATGGTTAGCCATGCAAAATTGTCGCTGTTTTAATAATTTTTTTTGTATATGGATGGCTCAGTTACTTATTTGCTCTACCTGTAGAAAATGTTCTCCTTCCAGCTCTAAAAGTGTTATGCAGTAAATGAATTAATAACCTTTTCATTTCCAATTGTTTAAATTTTAAAATACTGCTTATTAACTACTATTTGAATTTGTGCAATTTGAAAGCTAAAACACCCCATTGTTTTTGAAATTCATCAACAGCGAGTTTACTTCGTTTTAAACATGGAAATGGGGCATCCATTATTATTTAAACTAATTATTAATTAAAATTAAAAAATTTTTTTTAGTTATTTTGTTTTGTAATCATTTTCTAAATCAGAGAACCAAAAAAAGGCATCAAAATTGCTTGTGCTTAGATCTGGGGCCTGAAGAGATTAATGAAGTTCTGGTTAAGGGATCATTCATAAATGATGTCATGCTTCGAGGGGGGGAAGGGTGTTTGGGAAATTGTGACAAGGGGAGGGGGTGACAAGAAGTGTGACATCATGCATTATGCAACATAGCGCAATGCGTGACAAAGGGGCGGAGGGGGGTCAAAGATGTGGGAGAAAAAGCGTGACATCATTTATGAACAACCCCTAAGCACATTTCTAACCATGTGACAGCATAAACTGTGTCTGATTACTTTTATGGAACACATCACAAATCCAGTCTTCATCCGTTTTCTGAATTTTTTCCACTGTGCAGTTGATTGATTTGGCAACTGAGCCACCTGTGTCAGGGGCTCGAAAATTATTTTGCCCCACATGCCCGGGGCTTGTAAAAATTAGGATCGGGCATCAATTTTATACCCTTACATGCCCGGAAAGGCATGTCATTTTTTAGTCAAATATTCCTTTGCAAAACTTTATTATTTCATATTTTATTCAAAAATCACCTCATTCTTACAAAAGCTCAAAATTGGCACGTTGACAGACA
Source organism: Octonoba sinensis (assembly GCA_038502835.1). NCBI lineage: Eukaryota > Metazoa > Arthropoda > Arachnida > Araneae > Uloboridae > Octonoba > Octonoba sinensis. Next base: position 608,414 of record CM076600.1, read on the forward strand.
TGCATGTCGACAATAAAATTGGTAATGCAATTAAAATTTTGCAAATTTGGACTTTGAACGGCTCATTATGTAACTATTTTGCTTGTAATGTAATCAAAATCTTTTAATGATTTAGATTGATGTTAGAATAATTCTTGATTCAGATATTAAACTGTTCATTTAATTTTTGGTCCGATTAATGCTATACGGACAAACTCAACTGTTTTTATTTATCCTCCTGAGACCTGAGCATATATACTATAATACACATATTCTCTCAACTATTAGTTTTTCTGAACAATTGGGCATTAAAAGGGATGTTTTTCAAAAAATTAATAAACTTGAATTTTTAAATTTTTCTGGGGGCACATCCATTTATATGTTGAGGTCATAACTACGGTAGAACTACGCAATATTTACACAAAAATAGATAAGCAAAAAATTTTATTCATTACTTACAACATAAGAAAAGAGATCAAACGTGTATAAAAATCCTAATACAATATTAAAAAAGAAAAACAATAATGTGAAAATCAAAACAACCGCGAGAGAGCCGAATTCCGACTCGACTCGTGCTCTTTGCCATATTGTTAACAAATAAACTCCCGTTTCCGAATTCTCAACGTTAAAACGGGATTTCCTATTCCTCCTTTATAATTCCAGTCCAGGTCTTGCATGCTAAAATAAAATCTGTCACAACAGCGAGAAAAAGTAAAACATCCATTTTATTGGATGCCAGGTCTCGGGAGGTTATGTGCAATAAAACAAGTTCTGTGCATATAACAATTTTGTTCGGGCATGTAAGTTTTTTAAAGATTTTTCGAGCCCTGATCCGTGTAGGATTAGGTGCAGTACTACACGGATCAGGGATTACGATTTTCATGACGATACCATGAAAATCGTAACAACAATCTGATATGTGCATCCTTTCAGCTCATCGGAACAGAGCCAGAATCCCACGGCTGTTCTCCAGGCGCTCAAGTACTATGTGCATTCCATCAAGAAGAAGCCCGGAGAGGTCAAGTTCATCACCACAGCCAAGACAGTGGACGAAGAGTCCAGAGAAATAGAGGATTCCATCACCGGTATGCAAATATTTATTCCACCAAAATTTCAAAAATTTTAAATTATCGAAAATTGGAAATTTTTTAACATTTTTTAAAAATTTACTCCAAAGTTCCAATGATAACACAGTCAATTATTACTATTGATCATTATAATCTTATTAAAATGCAATCGTAAGGTTATTCTACTTATAGAAATTCTTTCATTTTCCATATTTATCGCACTTTAAAAAGATGCGATCTTTTTGCATCTGCTTTTAGAGTCGGAATTTTTTCACTATTGATGTTCATTAAGCTTTATTAAATACCAAATAAATAAAATTTGCTTTTTTCAGTAAAATCCTGATTTGAAAATTTAAATATTTAATTGAATTGAAAGTATTTTTTAGAGATTTTTGCCTTTCCCGAGAGGGCGGCTTATATCCCGGCAGAAAGAACTAGGCGAGATTAAAATGGCGGCGGCCGTTCCGGAGGGGAGAATAAATATTTAATTCTGTGCTTGTTGGGAGTGAGATTGCTCTAATGTTAAAAAGTTAAATGCTGAATTCTAGTTTATTTTTATTTTGTTGTCAATTATTTACTTTTGTGATATATACCTAAAATATCTGCAATCGTTCAACAAATAAAAGTTTTAATAAATGAATAAGGCATAACATTGAACAAAAAATTTGAAAAAGCAGAAAACAAAAATTGTCGACTCCGCACACGTGGCAATTCTATCATAGCAATAATCTTTTTTTTTTTAAATTCACATATTATTTACAAAGTGTAAGTAGATCTTTTAAAGTAAAAATAATTACCGTAAACTCGTGTTAAAAAAAAAAAAGTTTCATGCAACGTATATCTTTATTAATAAGAATGTTAGATCTTAGCATCAATTATTGTATAACTTAGGAGATTTTTCTTAGTGCATCCTATTAAAATAATTTTTCATATTAAGTAGCAAATGTAGTTTTCATAAATTTCAAAAAATGTATTTTTTGAGAGCAAGTCTTTATTTTTTCAAAATAATCCAAATCAGATTTCGGAAAAGAGGTTTTTTTGGGGGGGCTATGTTAAGTTTTAAGAAATATATATCAGTTTATTAAAAAAAAAAATTAATTTGAAAAGTGTCGGAAGTTTTCTAAAACATTCATTTCGGTGTAAAATTTTCTATGACCTTTTATGCATAAAAGTTATGATTCTAACGCTGCAGACTTCTTAAAACTGTTAGTAAGTTATCTGCACTGTAAAAACTTTTCATGTTACTGAACACACTTACACATTTTTGGAGTTCAGTCGTGTAAAGCTGAAAATGATTCATTTTTTTATGTATTTTAAAATTTTTTGAGTGTCTATCTAAAAAAATACAGACAGCAGAATGCTTTATGTTCGTTAACTCGTCTATGCATCAAACATTCAGTACGATTGCTCATTAATCCCATTTTCATAAGACATGAGCCATTGCAATGACATGTCGATACATACAGGAGTTGACACATTTCATGTGCTAAGAATCATCATACTGTCTATATTTTCTTAGACTGACACATAAATTTTTTTAAATCACATAAAAAATGAATCATTTTGAACTTTACACCAACTGAACGCCAAAAACGGCGTTCAGTAGCACCGAAAATGGCGTCGACTGGACGCAAAATTTTTAGTGTACATATCCAAAATCATTTTCCTTACATTCCAGATTTCTTTGCTATGTCATGTAATTTCATACTAAAGAGCCATTCCATTTCAGATCTGGCAGGGGTGTCACATGACCCTCACAGATTTTTTATAAAAAAACACAGTAGTTACAACTAAGGGACATATGAAATAACCCAAAAGGTTCAAGCAAAAAATTTATTTTTCTAGTTGCAGCCTTTTAAAATTTAGAACAAAATTGGCCGTTTCCAGAAAATCAGCGAAACACTTACTTTTAAAATGGCCTCCATTTCAAAGGTTTTTATCCGATTCGAATAATATTTTTTTCTATAAATAATGAAAGGATGGTATTTTATTTAGACACTAATTTTAAAAATCTGGTTGGCTTCATTGATAACGAAAAAAAAAAATGTTTTTGAGGTGAAAAAAATCGCACTTTTGCCGATTTTATGATTTTTTTTCCCTTATGAAAGAAATTTTTTTTTGACAAAACAGAGGTGGCGATCCAAAGTGCTGTTATGGAAGTTTTGTATCAAATTTTATTGCAAGCCTGAGATGCATATACCCTCAGAATTTAAAGTTTAAAATTTGAAAATGTTCAAAAATTACGATTTTTGAAGTGTGATTACTCAAAAAAGTTATTTTTTAAAAATCTGAAAATCTGCTCATTTGTTGCCCTTGAAGTGATTAATGAGCTGCTATCAATTATATTGTGTATTTTTGCCCCAAATATTTTATATGATTTTTCAAAAATGGCCTTTTGTGCGTTTCTCAAAAAAGCCAGAAATTCAAACTTGTACTTATTTAATCACTTTAATATAAAATTTAATCAATTTATTAATAAATATACCATATTGTTACACAATCACTACAGATAAATTGTACTTAACCATCTTAGAATTTAAATAGCCCTTTGCACAAAGTGTAACCACCGTGATTTAATACATGTTATTCTGTTCTGCCTTTTTTGTTTCAAATTTTAAAAGGCTGTAACTAGAAAAATAATTTTTTTTTTTTGCTTAATCCTTTTGGGTTATTTCATATGTCCCTTAGTTGTAACTACTGTAATTTAAAAAAAAAAAAATCTGTGAAGGTCATGTGACAAGTTTTAGACCTGCCTGCCTGTTTTGAAATGGAATGACTCTAAACCATTATGGTTCAGTTTTCCGTGTTTCAATGTGGAAACATCTCGATAATAAATGTAATACTTTTTTTTAAATTTCATTTTCTAGCTGCTGATGGCAATTTAGCAACGCCTGAAAATATATCATTGCCAAATCTTGTTGAAGAACAATTGACTCAAGATAAAGAGGTAATTCTTTTTAAAAATAATAAAGTTTGGGATTTTATCACTTAAGCTTGATGGTGTAATTTCTTGCATATGATGTAGTTTCTTTAAATATTCATTATCTACATTTGGTAATTAATTTTAGGGTTTCTCCCGAGTTAGAAAATATATTTTGTCGTAAATTTTTCAATCTTTTATGTTGAACAACATCAGTTTTAAGCAATTTAATTAGATATACAATTGTGTTAAAAAGTTCCATTTCAATGTATACAAAATGTTATAAATTTGATTCAAATATTCAATCATTTACTTATTTATTTATTTATTTAAAATATTTACTTTTTCACCTGAGTGCATGATGCTTGTTTCAAAGTTCAATATGGAAACGTGTTTATTTATAACCATATACATACTTTATATACAAAATTATAGTGTCACAAAACTGAATAATTATTAGAACAGTTTTGTTATTTTTAAAAATTTTATTTTGTGTCTGTTAAAATACAACTATGAGCATACAAAATTCAAAGATTTGTGCAAAAGTTAGTGTTGTAGAACTGTAGTATGCCCGTACTTAGACAGCAAAATACAAGATTTCATTATAAACATTGAGATGAAATTACTAATAAAATACTCCACAGACACGTCATTTAGGGGGACCAAGAGGGGGCATTCGTAACTCCCTTCTGGCTATAGAAATACAGTATTTGTATGTACACTGAACGTTTTGCATTTTGTTGCCACCCCTTTTGGTGTTACTAAAGACTATTTTTGATGTTCAATTAGTATATTATAAAGGTGAAAATGATTCATTTTTTTTATGTTTGTTTATTGTTAAAATGTTGTTTTGATGTTTGTTAATCTGATGTGTTTCTTAAATGTGATATATACATATAACTTTTGTTCCCCCTGAAAAGTTTGAAACAAGCCTGCTTTAACACAAAATGTACTAAATGCAGAAACTACCTATAACGTGATCAGTGGCGTAAGCAAGGAGGGGTTCAACCCTCCCCCCCCCCCCAGAGCTCGAGTAAAAATTGTCTAGCTGTCTAAATTAGGGAAATAATGGTGCTTTATTAGTCAGTGGAACCTCGATAACTCGACACCCCAAAGGAACACGAAAACATGTCGAGATGAGTGGGTGTCGAGTTACTGAGGCTCCGTAATATCAATTACTGATATCGGTCTGTAGTGTAATTAACAAACCATTCAAGTTATAAAAGCCTATTCCAGTGAATGAAATTATCCCCATTTATTATTATTATTTTGAAAAGTTATACATTAAATAAATATATAAGCATAGGACATCAAATCGGAATACCTTATGAGAAAAAATACGTAACTTTTGTTCGTTTTCCCCTCTGAACAGAAAACAAATTCCTCAGCGCTATTAAGCTTGCTAATTCGCAATTCATTTTTTTTTCTTGTGTTCCTTCAGTTTTCAATGCTTTGCGCTTAGACTGACCGGCAACTCGGTCATCTTCGTCCGAATTTGATCCGTTTTCAGCATTTAACGGATTTGCAGTTTGATTTTATAGCTTCTAAAACACCTCTATCTTCTAGAGGACCTGAAGTGATCAGTTCAGAGTAAATATTCACATATTCCTCACAAATGGGGTAGTGAGGAGGCTCCCCAGGGTACAAGGGGAATCTTCCGGGAACACTTTCCAGAAAAGATTTGATTTATTGACGAAGAAATATCTCTGTAAAATTCTCAGAATTGTACACCGTGAAAAAATACCGGAAGAAAAAGTTATCAAGAATACAAAATTGAGGTCGAGTTAGAGAGTTTTTCGGCCATTGAACTTAGCATTGGGCCAACCATTAAGGGAGGAAATGTCGACTTATCCGCGTGTCGAGCTACCGAGGTTCCACTGTACTTGAATTTCTTTTAGTATTTTCAGAAAATTATGACCCCCCCCCTCCCCTTTGAAAAAATTCTGTGCACTCCACTGGACGTGATAATTAATTTAAAAAAAGTATCATAAGTGTACATAAAGTCATATGAAAAGAAAATCTGCTCGTACCCTATTTTCATCTGATGCGGTAGTGTGGGTTGAATTATATCGACACCTGTATCTCACTGATTCAGGTGAATGACGAGCTGGACAAAGTGGTTGCGGAATTGGAGACCTTGAACGCGGTGGAACCCCCCAGCCAGACGACCGTCCTGAGGAGGAAACCAGAAAGGAAGAAACTGTCTGATGAAGAGGTCATGAAGAACTTGAGTAAGTGACCATCATCACACCTGTGTGATTTGATGGCATTTGGGAATGCTGGCTTGTAGATGATTAAATGTTTGTTTTTGAACTTGTTCACCCTTTTGACAATGTCATACTCCAGGGGTCACTCCAAAGGAAATTCAGATAAACCAAAACGGACCCTTCGCAAAATTCCAATCAACCAAAATGAAACCTTCACAAAAATTTCAATTAACAAAACAGACCCTTCACACAATTGCAATCAACCAAAACGGACCCTTCACAAAATCCCAAACTTACAAAATGTTTCATCGCACTATGTTTTAGATTTTCAATTTTCACAAAATTATTTGATTTTTCACTAAAATATTTTTAAAACTCACAAAACACAGATCCTGTTAAAAAATGCTGGATCGATCCCTGTACTCCTCGGTAGACCTCCTGAACTCTCAAATCAAGTATAAATCTCTCAAGTTTTTATCAAAACCTCTAAAATCCCCGGGAAAAAAAGAGAATTTTTGAATAATTATATCTATAGTTATACAATCTACAAAATGGGGAAAAATAAAAGATCCAAAAACATGAAATTGTATCACTATATCTACTAGTTCAATAGAGTGGTTATCAGGAGGCATTGTTGTCATGTTGTTAGTATCAGTGGTATCATATAATTTCAGAATATTTGCCACTTGTGTTTTTGAAGTATTTGAATTGATTATCAGACAAAACACAGGCATGAGATTCTTCCGACTTTTCTGAAATTTGAAATTTCTGATTTTTATCAATAAAAGAAAATCGGACTTATACCTTTTTTTTTTTTTGACTACGAAAAAAAAAGCGCCAAACGGGACATAAATCGCTCCAAAATGAAAAGTCTCTTTGAAAAGGATCCTTTATGAAAGTTTTTTAGTTCATGGTTGGAATTCTGCCCCAATTGCGCCGTAGTGCGCCAAATTTGGTATCCTGCGCCAACCTGCTACAAAAGTTGATTTATGTTTGATTCTGCGCCAATTTTGAATTCACGCCAAAATCTTGGCCCGCACTAAGTGAAATTACGGTAGCCTCAAAGATGGGTCCCAGAAGAAATGACCTGCAGGGGTCACAGATATCCTTTTTTTTTTCATATTTTTCCTCATTTTTTTTTTAAAGTGCGCTTTTTTTCCACATTTGAATTCCTTTTTTTTTCTCCTGATCGCACAACTTTTTTCATTGTCCTGAATGTTGTTTTCTCGGTAATTTCAATTAGCAACGTCTGACTTCTTTCTTCAAGATCAACTGGATAACCAATCATAAACGTTTTTAGATGAACTGCTGTCATTTCGCCAAAAATGGCTTCCCGTGTTTGAGATTTCAATCCTTTTCCATCTCTTCAATATTTCAATTTTTTTAATGTTTGGAGGTTATTTTAATATGTTCTACCTTAGAGTAGCTTATTTTATTTGTCATTTCAATAACTAATAAATTAATTTAATAACTTTTTATTTATTGAAGTATTTTTGCTAATGCCATTAATTTAATTTTACTGAATAAGCTCTCAATTCTTTATTTTAAAATTTGTAAACATATTTTATTAAGTTGAAAGGTTATTATTTATTTTTGTTTTCTTCTTAGAAATTCGTTTTTTCCATCTATGTTTTGATACCTTCATTTTTTAAAAAATGCGATCTTTTTGCATCCGTTGTTAGAATTGAAATTTTTTCATAATTGATGTTTATTAAGAAATGTTAAAAGGCAAATTTTAAAATTCACTTTTATTTTCAGTAAAATCTTGATTTGAAATTTTTTAAACGACATTCTGTGCTTGTTAAGGAGTGTGAGCTCTCAGTTGTCTAAAAGTTCAATACTGAATTGAGGTTCATTTTTATTTGTGTTGATTATTTAAATTTTTGTAATTTATACATATCTCCATCCGTTAAAAAAAATAAATACGAATTTAACCAAATAAATGAGACATAAAACTGATATTTAAAAAAAAATGCCATTTGAAAAATCCGAATTTGTGACTACAGACAAGTTGCTATTTCATCAAACAATAATCATTTTAATTTGAAGCACATTCTTCACAATGCAGGAATAAGTCATTTCAAGTTTTAAAAAAAAAAAATTAAATTTATGTCAAGCAAAATGATTCATCTAGTACACATCTTTATTAATAAAAATGTTAAATCTTAGAATCAGTGCTCGTATTGATTAAGGAGATTTGTTAAGTACCTCCCATTGAATTCTTTTCCATACTAAGCAGCAAATGCAGTCTTTAATGATTTCAAAACACTCGGTTTTTAAGAGCAACGTTTTTTTTTCTTCAAAACTACTGAAAAAGATATTGGAATTTAGCACTCACTATTACAAAAGATCAAGTTTTTAGGATTGCATAAAGAACTATGTATCACTGTTCATTAAAAATTATGAAAGTAAAAAGCCTTCCCTCCTTTTTATTTATTCTTAAAAGGTTCAGGATTTTTTTCTTGAATTTATGCAGTCTTCATATGTATCTGCAAAAGAAGCTGAGGGGAAAACTGGGGGGTTGAGCTCTTGAAATAAAAGCCCCCAGAAAATGAGAAAAGAGAAGATGAAAAAAGAAAAGAAAAAAGAAGCCGAAGGAAAAATTAGTATAAATTAAAGAAATTATCTAAAAATTGAAAATTTACAAAAATACTAGTTCAAAAATTTTTAACAGAAGGTAAACAGTGAATAAAAATCACCGAAATCTATAGATAGGAATGATATGAAATAAGTTCAGTGAAGACATCGTGGCACCGATATGAAAATAGAGCAAATGCTGAACAGAATGCAGAAAAAGAGAAAATTGCTGACAATAACCTTCTTCAATTAAAGAGTGAAGAGCAACAACTTAAAGGCTTTAATCAACCCAAATTTTACTAAAAATGGCAGAACAGTCTATTAGAAACTCTCTTCTGATAAAGATATTGATAATGGTGAAAATCCAGCCAAAATTAAAAAAACTGTAACTGTTATTTTAAAAAATCTCACCATTATTGATATGTTCATAAAAATAACATTTTCAATTCAGTTAATATAAATTACTTAATTTTATTTACAGAGTATAAAATAAGTCTGAAATGTTTTTGCAAAAGTCCAATTCTATAGTAATACTGGGGGAAAAGTCTCTTTCAGGATTTAATTCTGTGTTTGTCTACACAGAAGTAAAACTTAAAACCTAATATTTTTCTAGGTGAATATAGAATTAGGTTTTTGCAAAAAAGCCTTAGACTTGGCAACTGTGTATTTATAATTGATAATCAAAATAATGTTTGTATGAATATGAAGACACTGTTGTAATGAGATTTACTGGGCAGTAAGTAATTTTAAAAAATGTAAAGAGTTATTTCTACATTTTAATTAAGTTATTCTTTTAAATCGGAACAGTTATACATAAAGCTTAACAGTTTATAGGACTTGTACATCAAAAACTTTAAATAAGAAAGTAAATATCTTTATGAATATGTTGCACTAAAATTATTCTAATATGTGTATGTATCATAATACATTATTGTAGTGTATTTATGAGAAGTAAATACATTTTTTATTTTATTTACTGCTTTGTAATGTACCTGAGTGATATAGTTTTTATACATTTTTCTTGTGTGGAATATGGTTCCTTGCGCATTTTTTTTTTTTTTAGCAAAATTTGAGTTTGCTCGTGTTTTCAGACTTTTTGTTCTTAACCCAATCTCATGCCTGAAAACAACAATGGTGTGTAGCAAGAGTGCTGGTATGAAATAAAATGAACTAAATCAATCTTAAAAAGGCCTAGTTAGTTAGTAAGCAAATAGGCCTTATTTAAAAAGGTAAATAATGAGTAGGAACCCTGTCTAAAACAGTTATAACTTCTACCCTAAAGAACTAGAATCATGGAATAAAATTCAAAAAGCGTGAAAAAGTTTTTCTTTTTAAATGACATAAATCTTGTACATGTGCAAGCATTTCTTCCCCTTAAAATCAGCATATTTATGTATTTGCTTAAAATTGGAATGAAAAAGGAACAAATTCTAGTTTTAGGACCTGCTCCAAGATACCTCTATAACCAAAATTTCATACTTTTGGACCTTTTCATCTTGGCGATCGACAGACACATACACACACCTAAACTAACCCTCAAACTTAGTTTTATTTATATAGATGATTGAGCTTTTTTTTTGCTTTGATTTATCTGTACCCAAAATTCTGCAATTAACGTCTTTTTTTAAAACGTATTTCAGACATTGTTATTGCATTGAGTGTACATGTTTTGAAATTCACTTATTTTTTTCAGAGACCATCGTATCATCCGGTGATCCGCAGAAAAAATATTCACTCGTGAAAAAAATTGGATCCGGGTATGTCTACTGCATAATTCATGATAAATCTCTTCTGAAAGCTAATTTCGCCGTAGATATATATTGCCTTGAAGTACATAGATCCTCTGAATGTGAAATGCAATGCTCTTTCAGATTCGTGATTTAGTTGACGGTGCTTAGAAATTTTTAAAAAAATTTCCTCTGGAATTGAACATGTTTGAGTGACGTGTTCAAAACTTCCCTGTGTTAGTGCAAGGTGGTGACTTAGTGCTGTCTTGTCCAGTGAAAACAAAGTCCATATAGAATTGTTAAATTGAGGTACTGAGTACATATTACAGTATAGGACCTCAAATCCGGAATGCTCGGGACCGCGATCTTTCCGAATTTTCCGTCCTCATTCAAAAAATTTTTTCAGTAGCATCAGAGCCCATACAATTTGCTCTGGAACATTTTATTGGTATTTAGCTCATTTATAGCATTTTTATTATCGTATGCACTCGCCTATGAGTCGCGAAATTTAGCAGAAAAAACGAAGTTAGAGTAGGCTTGCATTCGAGGCAAAGTATCGGAACATCTAGATCTTCCCCGATGCCATTTTAACCTTTTTAATTAAACAATAAAAGAAAGGAATTCTGTCCGATTTTGATTTAATATCGCCTAGCCACTAAATTGTAGTAAAAGATGAGATTATCGGGAAAATGTGAGAAAATCGCAAGATTTTCAATTTTGCGAATGTTCTGCATCGCGCGAAAACTAGAGCTCATTTTTAAAAATGAATTTCAGAAAACTACAAGAAATTGTAAAAAGAGCAAAATTTAATGATATTAACTCAGAATTAAAGCAACAATGTTTTAATTGGTATTTTAAAAGTTTAACTATATTTTTTGGGACTGAAAGCATTTAAATTAGCTGTAAAATGCATTTAAAAGTTGGTTATAAGTAGGGTTGCAAGTTTGTCGCGCCGCGATGATTTTCGCGATTTTTAAAGCTTTTCCTAAACTCCGCGAATTTTTCTTATTTTATTTTTTTGCAATTATTGACTCGCAAAATGTGCGATTTTTTAAAAAAAATTCAGAAACCAAGGTTAAATCTGAGCACCAAAAATCTAGAAGGCGCTAAACTTGTGACAAGAAAAAATTCAAAATTATTTTTTTGAAAGCAATAACAATAAACATAGATTTTGCCAACCAGCCTAAAAAAATTTTAATGTATGCCGAGTTTTTTATTTTAGTCAATACAAATATTTAAATGCTTTTAACGAAATTAATAATCCTTCCATTTTTAATAATATCTCTATATTTTACGAAGAAGAATTACTTTCATTGTTGATATGATATATTTTGTTATATTTGTGTTCTTGCGAACATTTCGTGAAATTTGCGCGAATGTCCCGCTAATTTCGCGCTCTTTTTTCCGCGACAAACTTGCGACCCTAGTTATAAGTAAACAAATCACACATAAAAGTAACAATATTGATAGACTAATAGCTTTCAATATATTGTTATTTTTTTAAATAAAAATTTATTCTTTGATGAGATTTTTTAGTCAACTTCCCAAAGAAGAAGGTTTAACTGGAAAGACTGAACATTCTGCTGTTTAAATTCCTGTACTGAGTTTCCCTTAAATTCTAATACTTAAAATTCCTGCTTGGTGACAGCGATTTCACATCCAGTTGTCACTTTTGACTCCTTAATCTCTCATAAACCTTTTAGTTTGACAAGCACTCGTTTTCACCAAATTATTATTTTATATTTATTTATTATTTCTTAAATCTGGTGTAACTTTGCACAATTATATTTCAATATACATATTTCATCTAATTTTTTTGAGTTTTTACGATACCCATGTAACTTCTTGACCTTTCTTGAGTTATGAATTTTTACTTGCAAATGAAATTTTGTAAGTAACACTAGATTGTAAATAACACTTGAAACAACTAATATTAAAACAAATTAAGTCAATTCCTACTCAGGACAACAAAGAAAATTATTATTTTAGTTACTTTTTATTAATGTCATATGCAAATGCTTTGGAAATAGTGACCTATGACTCCCATTTTTCTAATGGAATCCATATAAAACTAAAATGAATAACTGTTAAATCTAATTGATAATTAAAAAACTTTATTAACAGCAAGTGTCATCCACTACAAGTTTTTAAAAATGTACTCGAACTTGAGCGGATGAATAAAAAAGTATTTTATTAACGATTGAAAATTTGAACACGATATAGGGAGAGTGAACTAGTAGCAGGAATGGAAAAATAATTAAGCCAATCAACACCTATTTTATAGGCACTGATGAAAACAGCTGTTTATATTGATTTATAACCGTAAGTAAATTGACCCACTTCTCAAAAGCTACTAATAAAAAATTGATTTTTGAACATTTTTCTCTTACTTATTAGTGATTTTCTCAGCAAGGTCGTGGTGACCTTTTTCGAGAATGGCACAACTGTCTTCGTAGCTATCGGTCTTCATTTCTGCCCAAGCAATTGGAATAACTTTGAAATTATGCCAGGCAGAACATTTTTGGCAACCGAGACAAGACAGCTGGGTGCCAATGACGCCTAACTTTTACATCCTAACTTCGGACACTGTGCAACTCAATGGGTTAAAAGGGAATGTATTTTTTAGTTAAGAATTTGAGTGATTTTTGTTCAACGAGCTGTGCTCATTTGCAGGGCATCCGGAATGGTGTACACTGCCATCGAGGGGGACAGTGGGGAGAAAGTGGCCATCAAGATGATGGACATCGACCAGCAGCCACAGAAAGAACTCATCATCACTGAAATCAAAGTCATGCAGCAGAACAAGTAGGTCCTTTTCAGATGCTTCCGAACCGCTTCCCGCTTTTCTCTTTCGTAATTGATATGCCCGCAGAAGCAAGAGGATGTAAGTGTAGAGTGGCCATGGGGATGCAAAAAGTCCCCAGCTTTAAAATTTTCTATTGATCTTTGAATTGCTTTCAGATTTGCAATTTTGAACTTTCAGAGAGTACAGTAAAACCTCTACAGTTGACCACATTTGTAAGTTGACCACCTGTCTAAGTTGACCCTTTTGTCGGAATTATTTCGAAACATATAAATGTGATTATTTTTTTATCATAGTAGGTGTATATGTATTGGTTTGCTATGATCCCAGAGAAGTCCACACATTATTTTCCTAGAGTCCTCAAATTGCCCTGTCACTTAGGAACATGTGCCCAAATTGATGCTTAGAAATATGAAATTTTGAAGATGACTTGCGCAAAAATATAACTGTACAGAGTCGTACTAGATTAAAAAATAAATAAATAAATATAAAATGATGGGGAAAGCACCATTCTATATTGTGGCAAGAGATGTTGGTGATGCCTGTAACGGGTGGTCCACCCTAAAAATGAACTAAAGGTCGCCTTAAGATCCGAACTTAGAACGCATTTTTCTCAGAATTGAAGTTGGTCCAGCCGTCCCTGCACCTATTTAATGGTGTTTCTCTTCAATCTATCTGACCAGATGAAAGGCGGACGACCAGCTTGTCAGATTTTAAATGGAATCCATGACCTAATATTCGTTTTTAAACGACATAGCCCGGTGAAAATTCTATTTTTATTTTACTATTCTGTACAGAATAGGGAAGTTTAGTGATTGTTAAATCTTTTCTGCAATTGTTCATAGTTAATGTTTAATAAATTAATTTGTTTTAAATGTTTCCTCATGTTGTTAATTCCAAGACACTTAGGGCTTGTGGTCCACACTCCTCTGTTGGGATTTTCCCCTAACAGTTTTTTGGTCACTTCCATCCCTTTGCTTCTCACTGCCTCATATGTGATTCTTGACATTAGTTAATATTTAGTTAATATTTAGAGTTATGGCACAGGCTAGTTACTCCATTGGAATTAGGGGATTTGGCCTTTTTGTGGGGGGGGGGGGGGGGTGGCTCATATGTCATTAAAAATATCTATTTTTTTTTTTTTTTTTAAATAAATTGTATTTAAAAAGCACAAAGGCAAAGGGGAGGATTACCTCAGGTGTCATGCCACAAGAATTTAGGGTCCATTTTCGCACCCTTCATAAAACTCCAATAAATGAAACTGGACCCTTCACAAAATTCAAATCAATCAAAATGGATTCTTCACCAGCTTGCAAATCGTACTTTTCACACCATTATTTATTATAAATGCAGCAAATAATAATCAAATGTTTCATCACCATTTGTTTAAATTTTGAATTTTCGCAAAATTATTTAATTTTTAACAAAAATCTCTTCAAAAATCACAAAAACGGTCCCGTTAAAAAATTCCGGATTGACCCCTGTACCCACTCACATTGCTTCTTAATTGGGTTTAATTAAAATATAATTAGTTTGTAGTATGCTTATTATATTAACAATTTTAGTTTAGTTAAAGAATATTTACTTATTGATCAAAGAAACATTCATGCAAAGTTTATATTATCTTGGTGAGGCCTTTTTAAAAATCAAAATGACTATTCTCACTCTTGGCTATCATCTTTCTTACTGCCAAAAAGCTTTTATGTAAAAATCCTTACTCTATAGCAGTGGTTCCTAAAGAGGTGCATAGGGTCCCTCCAATTTGTAATATTTCCGTCAAGTTATGACTTGAAAAAAAAAAAATGTTTTTAGTTTTATTAGTCTGCCATACTGTATAGCATCTGTGTGTTCTTTTTTTCCCTCTGAAATGTACTCATGCAATAAAAACAGATTTACAGTAATGTAGTTTTATCAAAAGACGTGTAGAAGGGAGAGCCAAAAAAAAAAGCGAACTATTTATAAAATCATAATTCCTTAGAAAAGTTGTGATTTGGGGAGACTGAAAAAGGTTTTAAAAAAATTAAAAAATTGGTTTATTTATTCTGGTTACACAGGATGCTCTAAAGTTTGCCCAGAATTCACTCATTTTCTGCCAAACTACAACTTGAAAAGAAATAAAGTAATTATAAAACCGTGTAAAAATGTTTTAAGTTACATGGCTCTATTTAAAGAAAAAACTAAAAAATGTTGCCTTGATTTGAGTCTTATGAAATTCAAAACATTATTGCATTATCCAAACTTACAAACAAAGCTATTGTTGCCATTCGACAAATAATAATTCTGATTATTTCCTCAGTGCCAAAATTATGAAATGGACGGAATATTGTATCGTCATCGAAGATAAGCTTGTGTGCAAAGTTTGAAGATAATTTGTGCAGTAATGGTGGTCGAAAACTGCGTAAAAAACTTCCGTGACAAATCAAGTTGAATAAAACCGTGTAAATAAAATACAGTTCATTAAAGTTTTTTCAGCTCAGCCTATTTGTATATTGTTTTTTCCTTCGAAAGGATACTTAGGCAATAAAAACCGATTTACAGTAATGCAGCAGGTGTGCAAAAAAAAAAAAAAAAATGCAAACTTTTTTTTATCAAATCATAATCCTCAATAAAGTTGTGTTTTGGGGAGATTGAAAAGTGTTAAAAAATAATAAATAAATGAAATGGATTTATTCATTCCCAGTTAAAGCTGTTATTTTAATACAATAATGCTTGGGGGGGAGGGGGAGTCAAGATCCTCAGTTATTGAAACATTTCCAAAAGTGTTGCCATTCAAGATATTTAACTGGAAAAGTAATTTGAAGAAAGCAGAAAGAAAAAAAAAATATAAATATTGTGTTGCCACCCAAGATAACTGAAAAATTAATTTTTAGAAAACAGGCTAATTATAGAGTTAAAAAGCTGATTTTTCCCTACTGGGATCATCCTAATTTTTATTGCATTTTATTTATTCTTTATATTTTATGTTTTCTAGTTTTAAATTAGCTTTCTAAAATTTTAATTAAAAGAAAAATTAAAAACGATGGATGCAGATATAAAAGTGAATATCTTTCGGCAGTGGTGTGTCACAAAATTTTGCTTTTGAAATGCTTTAGACTAGAAATTCTTTTGTATAAGTTTGTTATCTTAATGAGCATCTGTGAAATTCTTTGATATGAGGTTAATATAATTGTATGGTATAAAATGTTATGGCGGGTGTATTTAACGTACAAGTAGTGCATTTGCAAATAAATATTTTTACTTGCAATGTTAACCTGGAATTCTGCTTTGATCTTCCTGGAAAAGTCATGGACATTGTTTTGGATATTTGAGTATGAACCGTGAATATATTAATGGTTCACATTCTGAAAATATGACTTGTGCAATTTTATCTTAGAAATGTCGATGTCTGAGCAAATTTCCTTTTAAACTTTCAGCAAGAAGTAAATTTAAACCTTCATCAACGTGGATGTTTACGCTACAAAATGATTTTAAAATTAAAAACAAAAATTAATTTAATTTGCTGATTTTAAATGTTTCTATGGAAACCATAACGTGTGATGTCACAGCCTCCCCCCGTCACAAACTCGCAATTTCTAGGTGCGTGACATAATTCACGAATGCATGTGATTTGCAGGCACCCCAACCTGGTGAACTTTGTGGAGAGCTACCTGGTGGGCGATGCCCTGTGGGTGGTGATGGAATACCTGGAGGGCGGTCCGCTGACCGACGTGGTCACCGAAGTCCTGATGAGCGAGAGCCACATCGCGTGCGTGTGCCGGGAGACGCTGCGTGCCATGGCGTTCCTGCACTCGCGCGGCATCATACACAGGGACATCAAGAGCGACAACGTCCTGCTGGGCATGGACGGCACCGTCAAGGTAATGGACGATCCTTGAATACTCCTTGAACACTCCTTGAAAACTCCTTGATTTTTACTTTGAGAATGAAGTGCACTTCAAAAGTATTTGGGTTTTAGTTCCTTTATTACGACGCCCACCCTAGTAAATTCTATCGTACATGTGATTTTTTTTTTCGCTGATTATAAGAATTATTTGAATTTAATTCTTCTGATTCACTGAAATCCCTTCTGATAGGGTTGCGTATGGTCACTGACATACTCACACAGTACATAAACTTCCTGACACTGACTGCCAGTGCTAACATTGCAAAGCTGGGAAAAGGGGCGAGTTTTCATAATATGACCCGATTTAAGCTCTTTAATCAGTTTTGGTTTCTTATGCACAAGAGCTTAACTATTGAACCTTAAACTGGAATCATAGAAGGGGCTTGTGTGTGGTTCCAAAGATAGTTTACAACAAAAAATGGATGCACATATCATTTCTCCATATGGCTGTAACTTGACAAAGTGCCTTAACCTTTAGACTAGTGTGGCCTTGACCCTTTTAGCAAGCAGTTTGAATCAAAGATGAATAAAATAGAGACAACATTACCGAAAAAATCAGCATTGTAATAAGAACAACAGCCTCTAAAAATAATCTACATATAATATGCAAAGCCAAAACATTCAAGAACCATTTTCTCCTGTTTTTCAGCCGATTTTCTTACTATTTTTTTGTTTAGTAACTATTGACGCGTTTTAGCGATATCCATTAAAACAATTTTGGATACAGTTTATTATGAGTTAATCATTTACCCTTTTCTTTTGGCAGGCAAGCCTCATTTATCATCGTAATGTTATATTGTTATAGATAGCAGATGGCAACATGTCTTGGTTGAGTCAATTACTAATTAATAAATCTAAAACTCATTGTTAAAAGGAGTTTGTTGCCATTAAGCTGTTATAAACAGAGTTTGAGTGAAGGCTTCTCTGAAGCAATTTTGTACATCCGGTCTTGTTCCATATTTGCGTCATAGGTTAACAGGACCAAAATGACCAATTCCCGCTGTGGTCCGATTAACCAGAATCGACTGTACATGGTGTCATCCTCGTTCCCCCCAGGTGACGGACTTCGGCTTCTGCGCCCAGATCGCCCCCGAGGAGAAGCGTCAGACGGTGGTGGGCACCCCCTACTGGATGGCCCCCGAGGTGGTGACCCGCAAGCAGTACGGCAACAAGATCGACGTCTGGAGCCTGGGCATCATGGTCATCGAGATGATCGAGGGCGAGCCGCCCTACCTCAACGAGACGCCCCTCAAGGCCCTCTACCTGATCGCCACCAACGGCAAGCCGCGCATCCGCAACCGCGAGAAGCTGTCCGACGACCTGCGGGACTTCCTCGACCGCTGCCTGGAGGTGGACGTCGACCGGAGGGCCTCCGCGGAGGAGCTGCTGGAGCACCGGTTCCTGCTCCGGGCCAACAGCCTGTCCAGCCTCACGCCACTCATCAAAGCAGCCAGGGTCATCCTCAAGAAGTGAACGCTCCCGAGACGCCGTGCGGGATGACTGTGGTGTCCGCGTGATCGGAATGGGCGTGTCGAGGTCGCGTTTCCTGCTTTGTCACCAAGGCAACTGGGAGAGAGATAACAGAGCCCGATTTTTT
Source organism: Octonoba sinensis (assembly GCA_038502835.1). NCBI lineage: Eukaryota > Metazoa > Arthropoda > Arachnida > Araneae > Uloboridae > Octonoba > Octonoba sinensis. Next base: position 627,174 of record CM076600.1, read on the forward strand.
TTTTTTGCACTGCATTACCACACCTCCGATTCAAAATATTAGAATAATTCAGAAAAAGTAATAAGATAGAATTTTTTTTCCATTCATTTATTTTTGATATTAAGTAAAAGCAATTAAATATCTCATACATTAAATCTGGAATGTTTAGATAAGATGTTAACATTTACAAAGTAAAATACAAAAAATTAGCTATACAATAGCGTTCTGAAACACATCAAAATATTAGAATAAGATTTAGATGGGTTCAAAATAATAGAATACTTCATCTTATACAATCGATTTTTGCCATCAAGAAATAAATCTGATTTTAATCCGTCTATCGTTATTATAACTGAAACAACAAACTGACTTATCATGTTCCCCAAACCCAGTGGGGAAAAGTTTCTCGCACGGAAACCATGGTGACCGGAAGGGGGAAAGGTAGAGTTGTGTGACCTCGACACGCCAATTCTAATTACACAGACTATAACTCCAGTACTTTTCCATTATCCCTGAGCAGGGGATAAAGTAGCCAATAATGATGCAGCCGACGCCAAACGGAATATCTCCGCCGGTAACCTTTTGCGTGGGCTTCCGCCAAAAAGTCTGCTTGGCGAGATTTGTGCCGGATAATGGAAAAGTACCCCAACTCCAATCCACGATTCCTCCTGTTTTTAACGACCCAATCCTGTTTTAATAATGTCATTGTATTTACTGGCATAAAACTGGACAGGAGCTCCCGAAATATTCTTAGCAGGGTAATCCTTTTCTGAAAAAAAAAAAAAAAAAGTTTCCTTTATCTGGTATATCTTAATTAAGAATATATTTTCAGAAAGAATAATATCCATTTAAAACTATTAGAATTATTTACAAAAAAAAAAAAAAGAAAACAAGTTACCTCTTACAACATCACATCGCATCCACTTTAAAAAATTAAAAAACCCCTCAAAGCAGCCAGGGTGGTCCTCAAGAAGTGAAGTGTGTTACTACTCCCTCTTGTTTCTACTCCTATTTTAATATAGTGTCATTATATTTACTGGCATAAATAGCTCCCGAAATATCGCATAGTCACCAAATATTAAGAATTAGTTTTAGAACATTCAAAATGGAGGATTGTCCCATTTTAAAAGGATGGTTTCCTTTTGAGGCTCACTTTGAACCACGCCAGAAAAGTGATTCAGAAAAGAATTATGTTGATAAAAGTATTGTTACATACTTGCCAACTTTTACAGATTTTAGCTCGTTTTTTGCGGATTTCGAAATCCGTTCGCATCCACGATCGTTAAACTCTCTCGGTTTATTTTTCTGCACGATTCTGCCCTTTGGACATCCATCATCGAGTGTTAAACATTATTTTCATACCGACTTGTATTTCATCTTGTGTCATAGACGGCTTTGATGCTCGCCATTTGGCCACCCCGTGCAAAACTTTCAATAAATGAAGCATATTAAACTCATTATATTTAAATTTCCGAATGTTAATGTGCATAAATTTATTGTCAACAAAAGGTGTACTTGACCGATGAATTTATGTTGCCAATGTCGCCATGGTGGGCCCTTTGGCTATTAAATTTGTATTTATAATACCATCCAACATTTTTTTAAAATGTTACTATTTAATGATGAAAGCAACTTGCTTTAGAGTTTTAAATTATAAAATGCGTAAAAAATAATGAATAGCAAGCAAGGGATCATTGTATGAGGCTATCCCTTTTTTATTGTGATGCAAAAATCATTTTCATAAAATGCAAAAGTTGACTGAAAAGCTTAATTTGTACAGAACTTGATATTTTCTGTTTAAGGGTCTTGAAGTTGAATTCCATTTTCACTCAAAGCTCAATACAAAATCTAGTCTTTCTGTGTGTTTTTCTTAATCAGAGCCAATTTCTAAAAACATTCTTCTGTCTGTGTTTTTTGAGACACACTTAAATTTTTCTGAGAACACCAAAAATGATATTCAGCAACACCAAATATTTTTAGTGCAGCAAAATACGGTGTGTTCATACAATGCATTTGTAATTATGTATGTAAGAATTCAAATTGGTTTTTAAGAGAAAAAAATTGGAAAATACATCAATCTTGGTTTGAAATAGATGCTTTGAGCTGGCTGTTCTAGTGAGGTTTAGGTTTCATTTTTAACGTAATATTAATTATAGGTGCAGTTCCTATTGAGAGCTAATGTATGTACATGTCGGTACATAATTTATGTATTGATGTCAATGCAACAAAGATAAATTTTAATTTTTTACAATATTTTTGTATGAAAGTTGCTTTTTTTGAAGTTATCCACTTTTTTAAAAAAGAGTGTTCCTTTCTTTACCTGTTGGAATATTTAATGCTTTCCACCGTTATCTGCCATTCCTGCATCCATATTATTGTGCTATACATCGTTTCTTACAGAAAATTCCAATTTTTAAATTGCATCCTTTCATTGTTCAAACATTAGAATCGAAGATTTCTAAACTTGCTGTATTTATTTCAAAAGTGGCAAAACGCATTGTAACCAACCTGAGTGTGATTCATTGCAGTTTGGGGCGTCTAGGACTAAACATAGTTTTTCTTTTTCTGACATCAGTTCTTTTATTTAAAAGTTGTCATTAACCCTCTAATGCCCAAGTTTTTTTTTTTTTTTTTTTTTCACCTTCCGCCTTGAGGCGGACTTGGGAATTAGGAATTTTTCTTTCATTGTCCTTACATTGTGGTTAATAGTTTGGTAGAAACTTTTAGTGTTATTTTTGTTCAATCATTCCTTTAAATTTGACTTAACTCTCCAAAGCCCGTTTTGTTATTGTCGTCCGCCTTGAGGCGGAGTTGGGAATTGGAGGGTTAAAATATTTTCCTTAAAAGCAAATAATCTTCAAGTTTCCAAATAAATTACTTATTGATATCACGTCAGAAATTTCTTTAAATAATGAGGGTGCTTAAAAAAATTATTTCAAGACCTGTGATTTGTGTAAAAAATGTTGGTTAGGAATCTTGTTTCACGACAGGATCCTTTTTGTCATTTTCTTATAATTGTATATGTTTGTTTTTCATGTTTTCAATTTTTGTGTCTTTTTTTTCTTATTTTCTATAAATTTTTAGTTCAATTCAATTTTGGAATCAAGAAAAATTAAATAGGCAAAAATTTACCTTCTTTTTTTGACCCTGATGTTTCGTGCAATCCTGTCTGAACGGAATCTATGTAAATAAGTGTGAAAATACACATTCTTTAACTAGTCATGAAAATTATACAATGTGTACTTATCATTTTCTTTACAAGATTTTATGAAAATAAAAATTCATTTAATTTTTCTTTTACCCAATAATAGCTTTTTTTTCCACTTAAATCTGAAAAAAAAAAATAATAATAAAGAAAATTTAAAAAAAAAAAATTAAATTATTTTTTTTTAAAATATCCTAAAAATGGGACAAAAGGCATGTGGATACAGGTTTTCTTGAATCCTTTGTTGCAAAGGAATAGTTCTTGTGTTTAGATAGCATTTTTCTACATTCTTCTTTTTTTTTTTAAATGTAAGTTTAAGTACAGGACAACTTGAATCAATTCATGTTAATATTTTACTGCTAAAAGTCAAAATACCTCTCCCCAATTTCAAAATTACTTTGACTTCTGTTATGTTTCATAATCCATGGTATCTTTCAAAATTCTGTGATATTTGTGTGTTCCTCCCCCTCCCCTTCTTTATTCCTTGGATACAGCCATTACATTAGCTCTGCATTTTCTGTATGTTCTCGAAGTATTTCTATATTCTTTCTTTGCAATTTCTTCCTAAAAAAAAGAAAAGAAAAGATAATACCTAGAGTAACACTGATAATTACAATTTCACACATCTGATAAGGGATAAAATATATTAAATAGACTATAATAATCTGTTACTCGAAGTGTTAAATACAGTGAAAGCTGTGTAAGTTGACAACTTGCGTTGCAACACTTTAGTGGTTAACTTATAGAGGGGGTGGGAAATGTTTAATTTTTTTTTTTGTCATTTCATACACTGTGCATTTATTCATTTGTAACTAATTAAAAAATATAGCTTCATGTATTAACGTTACTTTAAAATAGAGATGAGCTTTTTTTTTTTCATAATTATTTAAATTATCATTAGAGAAATTAACCTGAATGACTTACAACGTATCCCATACTACTTTAAGAGTAAAGTATATAGTTAAAATAAGGATAAATACCTTATTCATTATGTAAATTACATAAATGATAGTAAAGATTTAACCCTCTAATTCCCGACTCCGCCTCAAGGCGGACGAGCATATTGACCGATCCTACCTTGTAGTGGGGTTGCCCTTGACTCTACTTCTCTTCCTCTTGAGTTTTAACCATCTAGGGACCATGATGTCATTGAAAAAGTCAGTAGGAGGCTTGGTTTAAGCCTACTACTGGGTAAGATCGGTTAATATGCGGCGGACGACGATAAAAAACTTGGGCATTAGAGGGTTAATAAAAATACATCATTTTTCAAAATGGCTACATCAGATAGAAGAAAAAAGAAAACACTTATTTAAAGAATAAAAGAGTTTTCACATATGGTTAACTTACAAAGAGATTTAGGCAAATTTTATATGGATGTTTCATCCATCCAGACAAATACTGTTCTAACATCAGAGTATGAAAATATCCTGGAGAAGTTATTATTATTTTTTTTTATCTTTTGAGGCGGTCAACTTACCAAAAGGTTTTTTATAATACTCCCGCCCAAATTTGGCGGACATACGTGGTTAATAGAGACAGGTGGTCAAATTACAGAGGTTTCCCCACATTCAATAATGTAGGGCTTGTTCCCTTTCTGACAAAAGCGGTCAACTTACAGGTTTTATTGTATATTCAGATTATTTAGAAATATCTAAGTGCATTTTCTGTGATATATCTGCGCATTTAACTTTTTGCAGTTGGACTATTTGTATTGCATGAAATACCGTATATCGCAAGTATACTTTATTTTTGAGTAACAGGGTAAGGTTTTGCACCATGAACTTTCAGTCCTTATTTTATTGAACAGAAATACCAAGTTTGGTTTAATTAGCTGTGTGACAAATATTATATTTTTTCTTAATTGGAGAACGTATTTTTGTATTAAAAAGTATTAACTATGGGGCATAGAGAGGTATTCTGTGTGTGTGTATGATAACGCACTTTCAAATCAATGTACAGTAAAACCTGTAAAGTTGACCACTAAAGTGCTGCACTGCAAGTGGTCAATTTACACCAGTTTCACTGTAATTGTAATGGAAATTATGTGTATAGAAGTTGCAAGAAATCTTCTTTTCATTGAAAAATTGGAGCCACCTCTGCGGAAAGGGTTTTTTGTAACACCGAAACACATGCACGCAATTATCATAGCAAATGTGTGCCAAAACAAGATTGAGGTATTCAGCTGGTGCAAAAATTATCATTTCAATTTATGTGATCACAGCCTCGGGATCGTTCATAAATGATGTCACTCTTTGAGGGGGAGGGGGGTTCTTGAAATTGTGACAAGGGGAGGGGGTAAGAAGAAGTGTGACATCATGCTTATGCAACATAGCATGACATGTGACTAAGGCGGTAGGGGGTCCGTTGAGGTGTGAAATTTTGTGACATGGGGGGGGGGAGTGTAACATCGTGCTTATGCAGCATTGCATGCATGTCACAAAAGGGGGGAGTGGGTCCATTGAGGTGTGAAATTTTGTGACAAAGGGGGGAAGTGTGACATGCTTATGCAACATAGCATGACATGTGACAAGGGGTAGGCGGTCCGTTGAGGTGTGAAATTTTGTGACAAAGGGGGAAAGTGACATCATGCTTATGCAACATAGCATGACATGTGGCAAAGGGGGTACGGGGTCCGTTGAGGTGTGAAATTTTGTGACAAAGGGGGAAAGTGACATCATGCTTATGCAACATAGCATGACATGTGGCAAAGGGGGTACGGGGTCCGTTGAGGTGTGAAATTTTGTGACAAAGGGGCGGGGGAGTGTGACATCATTTATGAACGGTCCCCTCTATTTCTGGAAAAGATCGCCGAATCGAAGTAAAGTCATTTATACATTTGCTGGTAAAAATGTCTGACCGTGGTGTGTACTTGGTGCATTTTACAATCTTGAATATTCTCATCATATGTTACTACAAATCATTATCATTGCCTTTAATTCTTAAAATAAATTGTTGGCAGATATAGAAAGGTTATTTATAAGTTTTGCAAGAGCATTAGCAGTTGCAAACTGGAAGAATTGGTTACCATTTGAAGATTCAGTATTAAATAAACTGTCCCATATTTTCTTTGACAATTCTTGTGGTTTTTTTATGTATTTGACTGTATATTATGCAGAGATTTTTTTGCAGAATCAGTTGTGTTATTTTCCATTTTGTGTTTGCTAATGTACAGAATTTGGATTCAGTAACCCCTTATATTGCTCCTTGTTTTTAACCCGCATTTTCACACGTCATATTTTTTTCTTTTCCTTGAACAAGGCAGGAACGTCTTTTCTTCTTTCTGGATACATTGCAGTAAAAATTTTGGGTACTTTTCCGTTAGCCAAGCAAATGTCGGCAAGAGAAGAGAATGACAAAACAGAAATTTGGCGGAATTCTACATTATTTGGCGATTTTTTGTTTGTGCCCGGCTAACAGAAAAGTACCAATTTTTTTTTGTGCCCGGCTAATGGAAAAGTACCGAATTTTTGTTTGTGCTCGGCTAACGGAAAAGTACCGAATTTTGCGATCTCAAAATCCCATACATTTGGTTCATTTCTGGGAAGAACCAGATTTCATTTTCTTTGAGTTATCCAATACTAATTGGGTCATCTTTCTTGGTACGTCTCTTTTTTTTTGTTACCACCCAGGATAAATGCAGGATGTAACAAAGGTGTACTTCATTCAAATGTACATAAATACAGACATACATATAGGACATATTATTCAAGATCTCGTAGATACATTTTGGTTGAATCACTAAGCATTACTAATGTGTGTAAATATTCATTCATGCATTTTAATTTTTAGAAGAATTTTTTTATTTCTTATGGGTTCGTATATTGATTCTTGATTTGCAGACCTAGGTTTTCCCAGAGACTGGTACCAACTCTTTCAGCGGTATCACAATGAGCGTTGTACCGTTGCCACAATTTTTAATGCTCAGTTTCCCTGTAGACGGCTGCACACGAACTCTAATTTATGCGAAATTTCTGGATAATAATTTTGATCTAACTACATATGAGACTTCATCGTATTCTTCAGACTATATATTCATCTAAAAATCTTTTCTTTTTTTTTTTGTGGGCTTTAGCATTTGTAAAAGTATACGAGGATACTTGATGTGTATCAAAGTACTCGATGGTATTTTTGTAGTATGAATGATTTTATAAAACATTTTTTTAAAAAGTCGAGCTCTCCTGAAAATGAAAATTGTAATAAATATCAGTATAGTAAAAATTTAATTTAAGTAGTCCCCCCCCCCCCCCCCCCCGCAAGCATTGAAGAAATGGTGCTTTAAATATGACCATTGAAAAGTGTTCAATAATGCCAGAATGCATTTCCAAAAAAAACCCACTCTATTTTTATGCAGTGTCCCTTTCAACCCTGAAAGATATATTTTTTAAATTCTATTTATTCAAATCTTAGACCCACCCGCTCTTTAAACGAACTAATTCTCATTTTTAACGAGTTTGTGGGCAATTCTTGTTTTGCTCATACTTTTGTAAATGTGTCTTAGATTCTGGTAAATACAGAACTTTGCAAATTTGTGTCCTTGATTGATCCTTGTGATCACAGCATTTTTGCGACCGACTTCATAGTATTTTCATGGTTGTGTTTGATTAGCATTTTACTACAATCAATTTTTTTAAATTATGTATGCTTACATTCCAGGACAACTTAAATTGATTTATTCATGTCAACTTGCTTTTGACTTCAAAACCATTTGCAATTGTTGGCACAATTAATTATCTAAAGGCTGACTAAACGAATCAACGCTTGTGTGTTTAAAATTTTGAAAAATGTACACTTAAAGTGCATTTTGAAATATGGTTGAGAGTACAACAGGGTTCAACATAAAAACCAGGCGTATAAGAGAGGGGGGGGGGGGGTTCAGGGGTCTTAAGCCACCCTCCCCCCCCCCCCCCCCATTAGACATCGGGACATTTTCATTTTAAAGCCAAATGAGATAAAGTTGCTTTCAAAGCGAGAATTTTAAAATAAAAACCATTTTTTGTATTAATATTAATAACAACGAGTGAATACTAATTACATTTTAATTGTTAATTGGTTTTTCGTGGAAATAATTTTGAGCATTTGGAAAGGAAATTGTTTAAGGCAACGATTTAAAGATTGTTGTAAAACAATTTTTACGCACAACGGCGTCTTAAAATGATTTAAGCCCCATGATTTTTAAATTGCTACGCTCCTGATTAAACCAAACTTAAATTTATTTAACACATTCTTAAACGGGAAGAAAAAAAATTATTTATTAATAAGGATCAACGAAGGTAATCCATTATACTACAGAAAAAAAAGAATTAATAAGTAATCTTTTTTTTTTTAAGTCTATTATTAACCTTATATGAGAATTGCTGGCTAGCCTTATTTTATTTGTTAGCAGTTGATCCAAAAAAAAAACGAAAATTAACATAACCCCGTAGATGAACCCATAGCAGAAATAGTTATTATTATTTCAATAGTTGGTATGATTTGTTTCAAAATGCTTCAACTATTACTTTAAATTTAATTTAAAATCACAATTGTATGTTGTAAACTTAACTACCGAAGTATTTAAACACAAAGCAAAACTGACATGGGCATGCACAAACGAAAAATGATGCATAAATGCACAGTCCTCTGATACTCAGAAAGTTAAAAGGGCTCTTATTGTTTACTTCCAACACTCCTAACAGGGAATTGTAATCTTTACAATCATTTTAAGTTGTCCAGAATATTCAATAAATAAATGCATTTATAATGAAAGTGTATATATTTTCTATTCCATTTTTATAGTATTTATAAGTGTAAATATGAAAATTTCCAGATATATATATATATAGTGTGTGTGTCTGTTTTATAAGTATTCTACAACAAAAATGATATATTTTTGATGACAAAGAGAAATATTTATGCAGTATTGTACAAGCAATCCTAAATAGGATGATGAATTGTATTTCTTCGTGAATTACATTATTGTTTGAAAATAAAATGTCGCATTGATATTGCATCTTTTTTTTCTTTCTTTTTTCTGATAGTACAGTAACCCCTCGATCCGAATGTGCGATCTAACCAATGCCATTAGAAATAATTCAAAAAGTACAAGTAAATTGTGTGTCAACGTAAAAAATTTAATCTTATATAATGACAACTTTTTTAATAAAAATAGCTTAATAAAAATAAATCTGTACATAAAAATCCTTGGGCAATAGACATCTGTCTCTTACCTTCTATGGACGTTAGGGATTTAACGAGGGGTTACTGTATTTTAATCTTTTTAGGAAAGGGTAATGATTTAAATAAAAACATTGACCAGATTTAAAGATATCTAATTTAATTGTTTAAAGATCATGTCTTTCACGAGTTCAAACCTCCAATATGAAACAGTATGCATTTTATGTGCTATTTTTTGAAAATAAATGAAGCATCAATATTACCAATTAATACCAATTATGCATCTTTATTACCAATATAGGTATCATACTGAAAGAAAATTCTTTTTCCAATACTCTATTTATACTAATATTATAGAAAAAATGCAGTTTCCTCTGGGGTGGGTATGAAGGAATATTATTATTTTTTTAAATTTTCCGAACAGCTTCACGAAAATTTAATTTTTGGAAATGTCTCGGAATCATCTATGCTACCATTAAAACAATTTTTTTACTTCATTTTTGTTTATATATGTTGTTTGAACTAAATGAACAGTTTTGACCCCTCTCCCCCCCCCCCCTCAAAAAAAAAAAAAAAATTTGCTTTGGGAATTAGAGAGGGTTAAAAACCAATTCTCTTAAACGGGATGTTCCAAAAAAAAAAAAATTAAATTCAACCTTCATGAAGAAAACTGAAAATAAGTTATATTCAATAAAAAGAAACATAAGTTCAGGATCCTTGTCTAAACATTTGATCTCTATAAATTAGTATAAATGAGTTACTGTATGTAATACTTCATTACTTATTAGCCATGTTTACCGTTTAAAATGAGAAGTAGCCATTTGTGTGAATAAATTTTTATTATTAAAGTACACTTCTAACAATCGACACATACACTTAGAGCAAGTCAGAAATGGGTTCTACAACATTTAAGAAGGCACAACACAGAAGGGAAAAAAATTTCTATGTTTGAGTTTGCATATAAGTTAACACAATAAAACTGTAATAGCACCTTTGTCATTCTATCAAAAAATTTTGCATCCTTGTATTTAATGGTAACAATTCAAACACTTATTATTTAAAAAAAAAATATGTTGCAGTAAAATGCATCGGTATAAAACATCCGTAATTTATTCAATATAAGAATTTTTAAAGCCTTGAATACATACACATTTCAGACAATATCAGAAAAATAAAACATATTAAATGGTATATTAAATTAAACTAAAAACCGATAACAATTTTTGGGAGTCAATTTTTATGTATTTTAGTAAAAATTTTCTAAAATATGACACAATGGTTTGTTTTTTTTCATTCTAAAATATATAACACAATTGTTTTTTGTTTTTTTTAATTCTAAAATAACTTATTTTTGAATTTCATTGAAAATAAAATAAAATTGATTGTCAATATCCATTATCAAAAAACATACAACACTAATTTATTATTTTGTTTGAGATGGAAAATACTCATTCCACCAATAAATCTTGTGAATTTTTTATCTGACAGAAATTTACATTTTTACAATCAAGCTCAAAAAGCTTTTCACTGGATATACTTTATATATATTTATATATTATATTATACTCTATATTGCTGGTCTTCAAACTTTGTCGACTTTTAAGAAATATATCTCAAAATAAAATTTAAAGCCCGTTCAAAAAATTCCCACTAACCAGATTGTATTTTTTACAGAAAAATTTATTAAATAAGTGTCAAAAAATAAGATTTTTTTCATCACTGTATATTTAAATTTTGAATTTTCACAAAAATATTTTAAAAATTTACAAAAAACAGATCCTGTTAAAAATGACACCTGTACATATACATATTCATTGTTTATTTTGACTTGAAGAACACCAGAATGGAACACAGTTTGAAGACCACAGTTCTATATTAGACTCATTATTACAAAAATGTACTAGTAACAAACTCTAATAATTTAGTTAAACACCCAAAAGTCTAAGAAAAGGAACAAATTATCATCTGGCAACATCTCATAATATTTATAATATTCTTTAAAATATTCCACAGTATCATCAATCATTTAAAATAGATTCTACAGGTAGGAAGGCTCACTTGAGTGGTTTTTTTTTTTTTTTTTTGCTCTCAGGAACTATAAAAATACACATGCACTACAAGACAGTCCTTGAAAAGACATTTCAATTATTGAAGAGCTTCAGGAGTGCAGTTTTATAAATTTTCTCAGTATTTTTTTTTTAATAAAAGCAACACACAATTTTTTTCAGTATTTCTTTTTAACATCATGAGAAGATGATTTGAAAAATGGTACCTTCTCGGTCACACAGAGACCAGGCTCTCTGCTCCTTAAATACTTTTGTGTTGCTAAGCATTTTAAATATTTAGGTATGGAGAAACTATAATAAAATCGTCTCACAAAACCTTACAAATTTGCTTCAGTCCTAGGTAATTTATTCTGTGTGATTCCTTACAAATTAAGCAGAAAGTTACAAGAGTAAGTATTTAAAAAATCATGTATTTGTATTAAAACGCACTGCTCAGTCCTTTGCATAAGCATTGCAAATCTAATTTTTAATTATACATTGTCGACATAGTGGTAAAGTTGCAAATCTGCGAAAAATTTTTCATCAGGAGGCCAAATAGTAACTTTTAAATACAGTGAACCAGGTATTTCTTTGAGGAATTGGTCATCTTAGTATGTATTTCCAATTATCCTAAACTATTGAAGATTAACTTACATTTTAATACTTACTTCGTTCTCAGGGTCTAAATCCCGTTTCCGCAAAAAAATCAGATTCAAAGCTTTACCATCCTATCAATGAAATAATGTTACTTTTTACAAACACTTAACAAGAAATAAATTATTTATAATGAAAGTGTTTCTGATAAAAAAATGATCTGCAAATCACAGCCATTTTTATTATGGTTCTCTTGCTTCCACAAGAGTCTGCTAATACGTTTACAGTTATCACTTCATTTGTTTTGGTATCAGCATGGCAGTTTTCAGATATGTCAGCCAATTTTGTCACAATACATTTTCACAGAATTGGCAAAAGATGGTGGAATTGATTTATATCAAGTTTCAGCTCACAGGAGTTGAACAATATATTTATACAAAAAAAAAAAAAAAATCTATAATAGAATTTAAAATAAAATAATCTCGCTTACAGAAAACAAGAATTTAATGGCACAATTATGAAAATGTATCACATACTCGAATAAAAAGTCATTTTTTTTATTTTTAACAAAATGGTTTTTAAATCATTTCGTTTTTTAGAAGGTATATCAGCGCAAATGTTACTCATAATAGAAAATATTTTACAAATTCGTACAGAGGCATTCCTAGCATATCTATCTGCATTAAAGGGGGAATTCCAGTAATGATTTTATTGCATCAAAATACGCAAAACTATTTTCATGAATTATTAAAGAAAATGCATAGTTTACAGTCAACTGCAATCATCTTCAATATCTGTTGAAAATATATTTTAAGGTTCATACTCGACTTTAAAAAAAAAAACTAAAGGACTATAGGAACTTGGACTTTTACGGCCGGTGTCCATACCAACTATAATATTTTCTGGGCTTTTCAAAAAGCCCCAATCAATGCCAAGAACAAAGAGGAGGAACCAATCAGAAGCAGATCCAGTAAGCCTGAGATTGGTGCCTTATCCAATGAGGTTTCAGCACATGTGATGCTTGATATATAAGGACCAGGCGTCTGCCTTGACTTCATTCTTACTGTGAAGAAGCCAAAAATATTTTGCTTGGACCACAGCCCTATTAGCCCTTAAAATATTATGTTTGGTGGTAACTTAAAGGATATTAAATAAAGCTGTTTTTCCCCTCAAAATATGTGTACATAATAATAAGAATCTTTTTGTCAAAAATTATACACGGATAGTGCCACAGCATTGGGCTCAGAAAAATAATTTATCCAAATTTTTTAATTTTTTGTATGAGTTTACAGGTTCATCACTTATTCATACAGCTCTTTTCCAACATAGAAACTGAGAAATGTTTTGCATTTCAATTGAAATTAAAAATAATTATTAAATTCCTATTTTTTCACCTGGTGTCCTGTATGTAACACAAACAATTAACTCTCTTTTATTAATGAGATCATTTAAAAAGATAATTTTGATATGTATACAGAGAATGCATATCTCTGTATCAGTGAATAAAATTTCTGTACTTGAAAAGTTACATCCTTTCAGAGAAAAGGAAAAAAGCTTTTTTTAATTTCCAGACGTGACAAAACTTTAATATACAGAAAAACCTGTAAAGTTGACCACCTTTGTAAGTTGGCCACCTGTCTAAATTGACCACTTATGCCACATTTGAGTGGGAGTATTATACAAAATGCTTTGTAAGTGGACCACCTAATTATTACTATATTTCTTCGTTTAATAAAAATTAAAAAAAAAAAACTAAAATAATTTATCCAGGATATTTTTATGCTATAATGTTAGACTAGTATTTGATGGATGAAAAATCAATATAAAGTTTGCCTTTATCTAGGCTTGCCATAAGTCCCAATATTTTGCTATTGTCCCGGTGTCCCGTCCAGTTTCATCAATGTCCCGGAAACGGCCGTAAGATGTAAAAAGCAATGAATTTATGCTTTTAAGAATCTTTTATGAAAACATTAAGATGACAGATTTTATTATATTTAAGATGACAGAGGTGTCCACTGCAAGAGCATTGTTTGTATGTAAAATAAACTTTGGTCGTTTTCTTTGATCTGACTTTTATAAAAAGTCGAGCTTAACAAAAACATCTTGAAAAAGTACATTCAAGTCAGAAATATGAGTGGTTTGAAAAACAAAAACTAACATTGTTAACTTATTATTTGCTTTTTTAGTTTGACACAAGTTTTTTAGAAATGGTTTTTGTAGTTAGACAAAAAGTTGTAGTTTAAAAAATAAGACTTAGTAATTAATTGTTCAATTACACAATTTTATGAAGTATTTTAAACTTTATTTTATTAACACTTTTTCTAGATGGTCGACCATAAAAATTTCTCATTAAAAAGGAAAAAAAAAATCTTTTTAAGTAAATTAGGTAGCAAAAATTCCTTTTTTATTTTTAAAGGTAAGTAGACTAACAATTTAGGTTTCGAGATTCCCCACTCCCACTACTTGCGAGGCTCTAAAAAAAGCTTAAAACTCACCATTTTGCTTTGCCCATTCCATATTAATGTGTCCCGGTTTCACTAACCAAAAATATGGCAAGCCTACTTTACCTCTATGTAAGTGAACCATTTGGGAAAAAGACTATTTTTATTCCTTAAATAAGTTTCTTCTTTTCAGGGTTCTTGTACCTGATATAGCCATATTGAAAAATTATGCATTTTTAGGAAATATTTAGCATCAAATAAGTAATCCTCATAATTAATATGATATTTATCATTATCTTAACCAAGGGGCCGTTCATAAATGATGTCACGCTTTTTCCCATATATTTGACCCCCCTCCCCCCCTTTGTCACAATGTGTCACACTTCAGCGGACCCCCCCCCCCACTTAGTCACCCGTCACATAATGCATGATGTCACACTTCTTGTTACACCCTCCCCTTGTCACACTTTGTCACAATTTCCCAAACCCCCCTCCCCCCTCGAAGCGTGACATCATTTATGAACGATCCCTAAGTACTTCAGTTTTAAAGTTGTATATGTTACATTGTAAGTTATTCAGGTTACATTTCTCTAATGATATTTTAGATATTTGTGAGAGAAAAAATAGTTAATTACTTTTTTAAAGTACTGTTAATACATTAAGCTATATCTTAATTAGTTATAAATGAATAAATGTGTCTAAGAAATGACAAAAAAAATCTTCACTCTCCATAAGTTGCCCACTAAAGTGCTGCACTCCAAGTGGTCAACTTTCACAGGTGTCACTGTATTTTAAAAATAAAACAGTATCAGCCCCATTAAGTAAAAATTTTATATTAGTGTTATTCAAGAGTAGTAAAAATGTTCGAAAGAATTATTGTTATTATTATTATTATTACTACAGTTTAAAAAACGAAAAATATCTAAAACAACTTTCTGTACAGTATTACGGGCTAGACGATGAATACAATGGAATGACCCAAAATATATAAATTTCTCAAAAGCACAAAAAATAAAATGAGCACATGCAATTTGTTAAACGTAACACCCACCATCACAGGTCAGACTAGACTTTTAGACAATAAATCTTTATTTGCGTCCCTTTCATCTTGGACACATACCAGGATTGTGTCTTGTCCAATAGGAATTTTATTATCGGTCACATTTCCAAGAGAATCTTGTGCCCATGATATCTTACAACAAATAAATGTTGAGTACCAGTGCACAGGGAAAGCTCTCATGCGATATATATCCTACGAATGTCGAATGCAAATGCACGATAAAGCTGCCCTAAGAATTTGCAAGAGGGTCCTTTTCGACCATGTGAGGAATACAGTGGAAATTCACTCTTCCAGATTTATCGGGAATGATTATTATATGAATGGGAAATAGAACAAAAAGTACATTCTTAATATTAGTTGCCACAAATCCATAAAAAACATTTACTACATCCTATAAAAATAAAACTGAATTCTTACAAGGGATGCACCAATCAGCAAACTGGCCGATTACCGATTAATCGGCTGAAATTTATCGGTCGATTACCGATTAATAATTTTAGCTAACTGACGATCTTGAGCTTTTTATTTTAAATGAAAAGAACCTGAAAACCAATGCTATTTATAAGACAGAATTGGAAAACTACTTTTGCCATCACTGCTACCAAAAGATGAAGATCCTTTTCTATGGTGGAAATGATTACCGAAAGCAAAATTTCCAAATCTCAGTAATTTAGCCTTGAAATATTTAAGTGCACCACCATCATCTGCAGAAAGTAAAAGAGTTTTCAGTACAGGAGGAAATATCTACGAACATAATAGAAATGGGTTACGCCGAAAAAACGCTGAAACGATTATGTATTTACATTATAATTTAAGAATATTAAATTTCAAGTATTCTTATTGTTGTCAATATTATTTTGAATTTATATTTTTCATTATAAAATCAATATTTGTAAAGAATTGTTTGAACAATTTCATTCAAATACTTACATACTCTTTTGTGTACTGTTAAAAATTAAATTTAAAAATATTGAAAAAAAGTTTTTTTTAGTTCATCATAATTTACATTTCAATAGTAATGTTTCCCATTTCCATTGTTACGTTATTTCATGAAAAAATACATAATTTAATGCAATAATGAATGTAATTTTTTTTACTTCCTAAAATTTTCTGCCTTTTCCTAATTGAATTGAAACTATTTGAAATACTTTAATAAATCTAAAATATTTAAAGCATACATTCAGTTATTATATAAACCAGACTTAATAATAAAAATGCTCAAAAGAAAAAAAAAAAAATATTTGCTGATCAGCCGATCAATTGGCTAAAAAAAGCTGACACCGATTAATCAACAAACATGCTGATACTGGCCGATTGCCGATTGATCGGCAATCGGTGCATCCCTAATTCTTACCCACCATAAAGAACATAATACGAAAAAATAAGCTTCAAATGTGCCTATGAAAGAGCAAAATTTTGTCATATTAAAACAATTCCACACATGGGTGATTCTGAGCAAAAAAAAAATTATTCTTAACATGAAATTTTCGGAAAAGTATGTAATACGAATTTAAAATAAAAATTAT
Source organism: Octonoba sinensis (assembly GCA_038502835.1). Lineage (NCBI taxonomy): Eukaryota > Metazoa > Arthropoda > Arachnida > Araneae > Uloboridae > Octonoba > Octonoba sinensis. The sequence continues at coordinate 644,177 of CM076600.1, forward strand.
GTAATTAGGGGACTATTTAAGGCAGCATATGTTAAAATATCCTTCTAACTTTTAACGCAACTAAAGTATTTATAGGATGCAAAAGGATTGTAACGAACGGCACGCTCATTTTCAGCAAAGTAAGTGTTCGATGTTGGCGTGCTTCAAAATATAAGTTTTTACTTATACCTTATAGAAATTAATCAAAATTTTTATCCTAACTTTAAAACATTGGGAAATTAAGAACTATTTTAAAAATCAGGAGAAACAAAGAACAAAACGGAATCTCGGGAGATTGGCTGAAAAGCGGTTGTCTCCTTTAATGATCGGGAGATTTGGCAACTCTACATCGTCAAACAAACTTTAAGATTAATAAAATTTAAAAAATTTTCGAAAACCGAATAAATTTTCAATTTTCAGATCAGGTTCTCAAAAATTTCGGAGAACTTCGAGTCAGAGTGCATTTGAAAAACATCGAGATTTTGCAGTTTATCCATTATTTGTAGTATGTTTTTATCAATAAATATGGACCTTTAAAAACAGATCACACTTTTTGAAACACCCTGTATGCAACAGGAAACGTCTGTTTTCATTATTTACACGATGCAAAGAGCTCTCATCTGAGCTTATAATTAGTTGAAGCAGTAGCACGAGCAGGTTTTTTAATCTATCTCATCGTCCTTGCCCATCTTTAGGTCATGGTTTTTTCCACTCTATAGAATTCGTTCTGAAGTTCTTGCGAATGATTGATTTTCTTTCTTCTCCCTCCTGTTGCCGTTTTTTACTTTTAACTTCTTGCGGAATACTTCTCTGGCACGTTTCTCCATACTAGGGTCTTCAAGGCACTTGCTTTTCCAAATTTGAATCTGTCTGTTGAAAATCTGATATAAATTATGCCTCTCTTCTTTTGTATACAGCAACAGCGAAATAAGTAAAGAATTTTAATCTGTCTGTCGAAAATCTGATGTAGATTTTGCCCCTCTTCTTTTGTATCCGGCAATAGACAATAGTTAAAGATTTTTAACCCGTCTGTCAAAAATCTGATGCAGATTTTGCCCCTCTTCTTTTGTATCCAGCAATAGATAACAGTTAAAGAATTTGAATCTGTCTATTAAAAATCTGATGTAGATTTTGCTCCTCTTCTTTTGCATCCGGCAACAATGAAATAGTTACAGAAGTTCTTGCGAAAAATTGATTTTCTTTCTCCTCCCTCCTGCTGCTGTTTACCGCTTTCAATAAATATGGAGCTTTAAAAACAGATCACTCGTTTTGAAGCACCCGTCTTCAACAGGAAATGGCTGTGTTCACTATTTACACGATGCAAAGAACTCCGAACTTACAATTAGTTGCAGTCCCGTCTTCATTGTCATTATCAGGTATTCATTTTTTCCCTACTCGGTAGAATCTTCTCTGTCGCGTTTCTCTGGACTCGGGTCTTCTTGGCACTTTCTTTTCTGAATTTTAATCTGATGTACATTTTGCCGCTCTTCTTCTGTATACAGCAACAGCCGGGGTACTTCGTCTTCTTCTACCAGTCGGATGTGCACTTCCTGTTGGGCCACGTCCGTTATTTGAAAGGACTCAAATTTGTTCTTGTCACGGGCAACGAGTCTGTTGGTTGCGTCGGTGGTTGTCACTTCCCTCAGCCTCAGTTCGTCATTCTCCTTCTCAGCCTTACGGTTTCGAAGCGGTAATATTGGTTGCCATGAATTTTGCTCATAAATCAAAATGTTGAGCTTCATTTTAACACATTGGGAAATTATTGGCACGATCTTTAAAAATTGAAAGACATAAACTAAAAAATATCGGGAGATCGGTTGAAAAGCGGCAGTCCCCTTCGATAATTGAGAGCGTCGAGTGGTCAAACTAATTTTAAGATTAATTGATTGAAAAAATAAATCAGAAAACTGAATTAATTTTCAGATTCTGGATCAGGTACTCAAAAATTTTTCGGATCAGAATCGCCCCTGGAATTATATTAAAGTAAAAAAAATAGAAAATTAAGTTTTGAAGTAAATTTTTCAAAATGTTTACTTAAATTAGTTTTTTTACTTTTGAGGTGAAATTTCTTCCACAGAACTGATATCTCTTATAGTGATCAAACATTTTTGTTTAGGGCACCAAAAGAATCTAGCCCGTTAACTCTAAATTCTTTAAGGAAAGTTAGTCTCTGAAGATAAAATTTTCCCCATAAGTTTGCGACTCGACAGGATTCATTGGCTGATGTGTCTGGATAAGAGACTTTCCACTGTACTGGTTTGCGGTTAATTCCAAGTCTGACGCAAATTTTTTGTCTCCATCGAGGTACTAAATATGAAAACAAAATAAATGTGGGTACACAAACACATCTGCGAGACCACTTTAAAAAAGAGTCTTAGCCTTTGAGTCTAAGGAATAAATATTTTGAGCTGTTACGTAAAAACGTGGGAATGGTTCTCAAAGAATGTTTTTACATAAATGTGCATATTATTGCTTTAAAAAGAGAAACTTATATCTCCATTTCATTTGGCAAGAAGTCAATGATAGCACACCAACTCACTGAACATAGGAAAATGCCGTAAACGTTCATTTTACACACTGCAGTTTTTTGACACTTTTAAATAAAATTTGTTTCAAAAGATGTTTTCTTTTTACTGATTACTCGTCAACAACTGCCTCTACTTTTTTTTCATCAATGATTGATTAGATAAGTTTAGTAGCTTTCTCTTCAAAAAAAAATTTCTCATGAAAATAACTGCGAAGAATTAAACTTGCTGATAATTTCCCTTGTAATTGGAACAATCACACGTATGACAGCCATTCAGAATTGTATTTCTTAGACTAAAATCCTCCTTCCTTCTAAAGCAGGTACGAAGATGTGTGAGCAGACCAAAATTTATGCTTCAGTACTTGGAATAAAACAGAAAGAAGGTCACCACAGGAGATGAACCATTTACTTCGAGAGTTCGTGAGCGAGGTCCACTGCTTCGAACACTAAGAAACGGCCATCAGCGCCTGATGCAACCTCTTGGCCTGAAAGCTGAGATCCTCGTCTCGATCTCCACACAGGGTGGAGAGGCTCTCGAATTCCGTCCTCTTCACGAACCTGTACAGGATCGAGAGCAGGGTGGGTTTGGAAGAGTCGTCCACCTGGTTGGCTGCGAAAGTCGCGATGTTCGCCAGGAACGTCAGCAGCCTCAGGAGCAGCTCTCGATCGTGGGGCATCTTCAACATGTCCAGCATATCTGAGGGAACCTACAACACAAGTGGAAGAAGACTCAACAATGGAAGCAAAATTTCCTCAAGGGGCCACAGTACCGCTTTTCAAATTTTCTTTCGTTTAACAATCATATGAAAAATATTGCTTGCAGTTATTTCTAATTATGATCAGAAATGAAATTTGAAAGTAGAACCTCATTGTGATCAACCATTCATTTAAAATTTAAAAACAAAATATCCACTTTTTTTTACAATTTTTAAAATTGCTTATAACTTCCTCAATTATATCTCTTTTCAAAAGATTTTCTCCTTTTACAAAACCTCTTACAAAACATTCTAGAATAAAAGTCAGCATGGACTTAACTATCTGAAACTTAGTTGAATTTTTATGATTGTTTCGTTAAAATCTAGGAAAAGAAGTATAAAAATACAAAAATTCATATTCAACAATTAAACAAAAACAAACTACAAACTTTAGAGTCAAACCCATGATAATATTTGCTAGCCCCTTAACGGTCGACGGTAGACCACACGTCATTGGTCAGAAATACAAAGCAGAAAAAAAAGCGTTTAAAGTTTTTAAATGCAGAAAGAACGCAGCGAAAGTCTTTTACGAAAACTGCAATATCTTTTAAAGTATTTCACACATAAGTTTGAAATTTTGTCCGAGTCTTTAAATCAGTTTTATCTATTGAAATACCAGTGCTTCCCCCAGGCTTGGGCGGGAGGGCGCCGCGCCCTGCCCGCCCTTGGATTCGGGAAACGCGCCCATCTTGCCCTTTTATTAGTTAAATTGCGCCCTTCATGTAGAGCTCAAAACTCGCGATCGCCAGTCGCCAAAGGCAGCCAATTTTCACGTTTTGGCGACCATTGTTTTCATTGAAGTCCCATTTGCTAATGCTAAAACCCTTTCCCCGAACTTTTATCTTGACACGTGACCTTTTCCCAAATTCTCTTGTCCACTAAAAATTAAATAAAGAAGAAAGAAATAGGAGTTAATTTTTGGGCCACACGGAAACTAGTTTTTCCTCAGATTTTTACCGGAAATTGCTTATCGTGTTGGAAATTTCAATCTTTTTCCATCCTGGAATTATTTCGATTATCTTGAAAGTCTTAAGATATTTTTCGCATGCACTACCTTAAATCTGCTTATTCGTCGTTTCATTTTAACAATTAAAAAAGAAACACAAGTATAAAGATAGAAACAGCCTAAATCGTGCACGTGCTTCGCCGAAAATTGGATTCTACGAGATTTTAATCCTTTTGCATAGGGTACAAATTTCAATTATTTTCTAAATTAGAAGATATTTTTCACACATGCCACCCTAAATCTGATTATTTTGCATTTCATTTTAATAGTTCCTGGCTTTTTTTTCCCTTTGAACTGTGCCGATATTGAACACATGTTTTTCGAAAATTGCGTTTATCACTAATTATTCACCATTATTAAATCACTTATTGTTTCATTTATTTATTTACTTCAAATTTGATTTTAGTATTGACAGCTATTTACTTTTTAGAAAATACTAAATTGTGGATAAATAAAACTTTTAGAAAATTGTTAGTTTACCTGGATCCAACTTCTTTAAAAAAACAAACAATTATTGAAAACTGTTTGCTAAATAAACAGTTCTTGAAAAGTAGTATTATCACAAATCATAAAATAAATAAGGAATTTTTTTTTAGTTTAAACATTTTACAAAATTAATAATGATAATGATCTCTTTAAGGGCCGACAGTTGCAAGATTTTTCGGGCACTTTTTGAGATTTTGGGGATTTTTTTTTTCACATTTTGTCTCTTTTTTTGGCTTTGGGTAATTTTTTTTTTGCGTAGCCTGAAACATTTCCAATGCTTTTGTGTTGATTATATTGCAACTCTTAAAAACTCTCTATCTCATAAAATTTAAAACAGTAGGTTCCCTAAGACTAATAAGAAAATTCTTTTTTTCATCTTTGTAAGGGTCACATTTGGGTCAAACACAGGCCCATAGCCAGGTGTGGGCCAGGACGGGCAATGCCCGACCTGGAAAATGTTTTGCCCGTCCTAGCGTATTATTAAGGTCCAACGCGTCCTAGCGTTGAACCTTAATAATCTATACTATTTCTTCTACTTTTTCTAGTTATACAGCAATTAATCGTTCCCAAAGAATTTTTATGACGCATGAAAGAATGGCAGATTTAACTTTCTTAGGATTCGAAAGAAAACGGACTGCAAACTTACATTTTAGAAGTGCTTAAAAAAACGAGCAAACAAAGAAAATTGCAACTACATTAATTTTTTTTATTGTAACATACCGATACATGCTTCAATATCTTAATTTGAATGATCGTTCACATTAAAATAATCTTTTAAATATGTTCACTTTTTAATGTTATTGCATATATTTTATTAATTTACAAAAGACATTCTTAGAATAAGCTTTAAACAATTTTGCCTTTTTGTTTGTTTTAATCAAATATTTCTTTAAAGATCAAATAATTTCATTATTGAATTAAATTAGTATTAGTTTCATTAATTATTTAATTAATCAATTAATAAATTAAATTTTAAGAACCCCCAAAATTGAGCATAAATTTTAACATGTTAGAAAAAAATTGAAAAACTAGTCTTCCTGTATCCCTCCTGTCCAAAAGCTTGCCCCCCCCCCCCCCCCTGGAGTCAGTCTGGCTACAGGCCTGGTCAATTATGCATTTATTACATCTGTAGACGTTGAGAAAACTAACAAAAATATAAGAGAATGCTCTTTCAAACAAGAAACTATTTACTATTCAAAATATGAAAAAGCATTTAATAATCCCAATCTAATGGTGCTTTCTAGTTATTTCAAGAAAGAAAAGTTTTAAACTGTAATAAAACTTGAGGGGGAAAAGATGGCAATGTGTGAGGAATCCATATATTAGACATTTCCTTTTTTTCTCCTTATTTTAATATACATTTATTTCAAATCTTTAATGAAAATGTATTGTATTAATTTTGCTGCTTTTAAATAATAAAAAAAAATACTATTGTCATTTTAAGCTAAACCATTGCTTTCAATTGGTATTTTTGATTAATTATAATGGCATTTTTTGCAATTTTGCTGTTTTTAGGACATGTTAAAAATTTTAAAGGACGTTTTCAGTGATTGTTTAGGTCATCAAAATCCGGGTTCTAATTATTATTACTGAAGCTTTATTGTATTAAGAAAAGATATATTCTTATTTTCTTATTATTCCTTGGAGATGATCAGATCTTTAGAAGTACTGGAATGAATAGAAACACTTCATAAATCAGTAAAAATGTATAACTCAGAAAATTCTTGCTAGATATTTTATTGAATTTAAAATCATTATTGGTTGCTGTTGCTTTGAATATACAAGCAGAAGATTTTCATGCTTTACTTCAAATAATGAAAACGATCTTAAAAATGAATGTTCTAGGGGCGCTTCTAGGGGAAGGGGGTTTGTGAAATTGTGACAAAGGGGAGGGGAGGGGTAACAGGAAGTGTGACATTCTGCTTGTGCAACGTAGCACAACATGTGACAATGGGGGAGAGCGGGCCAACATGGAAAAAAGTGTGACATCTATGAACGATCCCTACTTCAAATTACATGTGCCCTTTATTTCCACAAGATGCCCTACATTTGGAAAAGTGCCCTTTTTTTTACAGTAGCACCCTGCCCTTTTTCAATCCTGGGGGAAGGTCTGGAAATACCTAATAAATTTTTTTCCGATATTTTGGACAATTTTGAGGTACGGTGCCCCTTTAACATTCACAAGGTGGTATTCACACATTCAGAATGGATAGATATTGCTACACCTGTACATTAGAAAACTTCAGGGGTCGTGCCAAAGGATATTCAGGTTTGTTTTCAAAATTTATGAAAAAAAAAACTTTGCCAGTTAATTAATCATCTCTAGATGATACAATTTTAAAATCATAAGCACTAATAACATGCAAAAAGTATTAAGTTACCATTTTAATAATTGACATACCTTCATTTACCATTTACTTTAAAAAAAATGACAGAAAGGGAAAAGATAAGCTTTGCTACTACTTTTAAAAATGCCTCTTTGTACTTATTTTAAACTACAGTGTCAGGGCAGACACAGGAATAATTTTCAGAGGAGACACCAGGAAGTATCAAGTAGTTCTCCCTTCTAAAATTAAGGGTTTTTATTATTCCTTAAAACCAATTTGTTTACATTAAAGTCCAGAAAACTGAGTAAATTTTTTAATGTCAGAATAAAATTTCCTTCAATGTTTTGCGAGGGGCACGTGTTGTTTGAAACAGCCTTGAATGTTGTCTTCAAAACGTGCAAGGATTAAGACTGACAAGACACACTCCAATGGAGTAGGCAACAAGCAATAAATGACAGCTTATGGGGCGAGTTTATTTTTAAAAAGTTATACAGTGAAGTGCTGTTTATACGAGGCTGAAGGGATCACAAAAAAAAAAACATCGTACAATTGATAACGCCGTTAATCTAACTTTCTGGCAAAACCCAAGAATTAGGACCACACTAAGACGTCATATAAACGACTGTACTCTACTGTGCTTCAAGAGGCATTACGAAAGGTGAAGAAAAAAGACATAAATGAGTACAAGCATGAAAAAAAGGTACAAGAGGAAAAAAAAAAAAGACTATGTCATTTATACTTTATTTTACAAAGAAGCGTTTTAAATGATTTTCACTTCCTACGAAACATTTGTGACATGGAAAAATTTGCAAATAGAGGTCTGTTTGCAGAATGTTTTTCTCACTTGAATCTATAATAAAGTATCATTTGAAATAGAGCTAATTGAAGGGGAAAATAGTATTTATAAAAAATAAGTTCAGATTTATTTAATATTAAAAAAAAAAAAAAAACTTAACACCCCCAAAAATGGGACAGAAAGCATGCGGGTACACTCTCTCTTAAAAATACATAACGTTCAGAAAATAAGCATATTGCAGAAAGTGTCTGAGCTCAAGGACAAAAGAAAAATGATTCAGACGTACCATCGACTTTTTCTCTTCCCTCCAAATGGTTTACCACCTCAAAAAATCCTTGCAACCCAGAATTATAGAAATGACAACATTTTAGGAAATCATTTTATTTTTTTTTTTTTTGGGGGGGGGGGGGAGGGATCAAACCGTGATCTGACTGTAGGTACGCACACATATTTTTTCAAAAATAATAATTTCACTTTGTGCTAAGTAAACTGTAATAAAAAATAATTCTACGTTAAGAAAGTACAAATAAGCATTAAAATGCATATAATGCTCTTGCATTTAATGCTTATTTGTGCTTTCTTAACGTGAAATTATTTTTTATTACATATTTTTTCATTCGCTCTGGTGGATCTTGAGAACACAAAGGAAAGGTCGTGAAAGGAAGGAAAAAAACCACCGACCTCCGTCATGAGTAGGGAAGGTATGACATCCTTGTTGCAGGAGAGATTCACGAGGAGCCTGAGGGCCTGGAGCTGGACCACATTCGTGCCGTTCCTCGCCATGTCCAGGATCGGTCCCACGTGCCTCAGGATGCTCTTGTGGGACAGGGGGTCCAGGGCCAGGTTGGCCAGGGCCGTCAGGGACAGGGACTTGAGCAGCTCTTTGCCCCCCAGGGCGTTGCTCAGGAGGATCGGGATGTGGGGCTGGAACGAAACGATTCAATGCACTTCTCGGCAGGGCTCGTTGATTTAAATCAAGTGATTTTTTAAAAATATCATTTATTTTACAATGTTAGAAAGTGTTGTAAAAATTAAATATGTTACAATGACAACCACTGTTTCAAACAGAACTTCCTAGGTCCATCTGTCTGTGTGCATAACATATTTCATAAGGTTGGAATGAATTACTATTTTTTTAATATTACAATATTTTTCAAGCATCATTCATCCAATCATTCAAACTACAATTCATAATAATCTTGAACCATCCATAGAAGCGAAAATATTGAACCTCATGTCTAGAATGACGGGGCTGTGGCCTCTATAGGTGTTTTTTGCAATGAACATGATTAAATGCTTCATTTATTTTAATGGCTATAGTAGGACAAAGTGAGATTCAGTCCGGTTTGACCTTGACCTCTTTCTCATTTTACAACCGGTTTGCCAGACAATGGCAATTGCTGCTGAAAAGAGAAATAAATTCTACATTTTGACTGAAAAAGAAAACATCGTGGTACACTCAGCTTTTGTAGAGGTATGAGAGAACATACATGAGGAAGGTGGACTCACTCAAAAAGAAAATTAGAAAGAATTGTGCGCAAAATTCACCAAAAGGCCACATTGACCCCTTCAGTCTTTCTAGGTGTCGGGAATTTTCTCGTCTTTCCAGTGTTAGAATTGAAATTAATCACATTATGTCACTGCTATGAATGGACAAAACTGAAATATACCTGAAAAAATCTGTAACTTTTATTCACGACAGATATGTTGGATATGGCTTGGGTCACGGCCACCTTGACGGCTTCCGACCGACTCAGCAGCAAGTTGCGCAGCTGTTTGGGACATTCCGATTCACACAGTAGTTCCTGCAAGGGCAATTTGAGTCCTTAAGTGTCTGCATAAAGCATAGAAATGGAACTATTTTAAACAATTTGCGAATATATATATATATATTTTGCAGCTTAAAGTGAATTTAACGATGGCCTCTAAACATGAGGGATGAGTGATGACTTCAAAAAAAAAAAAAAAAGGCAATTTAGGGCTATGAACATCTTTCTAAATGGTTTATACCACTTTTATTATGATACAATTTTATTTTCATTTAACTAAGTTTAATATGTTATGACTACATTGTATTCTTGGTAAACGATCCTTAAGTTAAAAAAAAGAAAGTTTCAAGCAAAAATCAGGACATAAATTACACTTAAAAAAGGAAAAACTTCTAAATTCACTAAATTTACTTGCAAAACACCATACAAAAATACATCCATGCAACACTTGGTCATAAAGTAGTGGCACCCACACTTTAGGGATACATATTACTGATATACAAATGTAGAAATATATACATAAATACACACCCAAACACTTTTTGTAAAAAATCCAGTATAGCACCCACTTGACGAGTAACTTTTAAGGCAAAAATTCTGCATCAGTGGTCAATGGTGGTGTCCACAACCGCAATACCGATCTTAGGTGGGTTAATGTACTACTAATGACTGGTTCTTGAATGAAAACAAAACTACCTGGCACCACCAGAATAAGAGAATGGATGGTGCAATGACTTACCATTTTCACTAAGTGTCACAAGTACAATACATCACTGTTGATTTTAATAAGTTTACTTTAAAAACGATTCGCTACACCAGGCCTAATGAAGGATGTTAATTGAAAAAAAAATTTTTTTTTTGCTTTTTATAGTGAAGCAACTTTTTTTTGGAGAACAAAAACTTCATAAAAAGGTACATTATCACCCCCCCCCTAAAACAGCTACAACCTATTTACTAGTCAGTAATGACTAATTTGGTATGTAACATTTATATTTTCATTTTCAAGAGCAAATAAATTAATTTTTATCGTACTCTGGAGTGGAACCGGATTGAAAATTTTGTGTGGGTGTGGCAAAATGGCGAGCATGAAAGTCCTCTATTCCACAAAATCAGATATAAGATGAGATGCAAATGATATTTAACACTCAAAGATTGACGCCCGAACGGCAGAATCACTCATAAGATTAAACCAGGAGAGTTTTACAATAGAGGATGCAATCGGATTTTGAAATCCGTAAAAAACTGGGACTCCTGCGTAAAAGCAGCTAAAAAACGTTAATGTTATGAATAATCCGTAACGTGGACGTGTCGACACGACAACGATACGACCAATGTGGACGTTTCGACATGAAAACGATAAGACCAATGTGGACGAGTCGACACCACAACGATAAGACCAATGTGGACATGTTGACACGACAGGTATAAAACCAATATAGAGGTGTCAACACGATAACGATAAGACCAATGTGAACGTGTTGACAGAACAACGATAAGGCCAATGTGGACGTGTCGACACGACGTCTCGTGTCGGGTGACACATGACAATGAACGACTCATCCCGTGCACGGGACTCGAGGGTTACCTGATTGGTGGTGAAGGCCGCACAGTTGGAGATGGTGTACAGCGTCTTCAGCACGATGTCCTCGTTGACGGACGTCAGCAGCCTCACCAGGTTCTTCACCTCGAAGCAGGTCATCTTGGAAGGGGCCCGCTGCAGGTTGCTCAGCGTCTTCAGCGTGATGGACTCGTCCCGGAACGGGAGCAGCTGCTTCGAGAGGTGCTCGGAGATGTGCGGCCGGTCCAGGGTGTCGTGGGACGCCGCCAGGTTCCGGGGCCCCGACACGCGTGAGTCGGCGTGCCTCGCGCTGATGTTCTCCGCCGACACGCTCAGGTACCTGGCGCACCCCAGCGGGGAGCTCCACGGGCTGCCGTGGAAGCCCGAGGGCTTCACTTCCGGGGAGAGGGGGATGCTCTTCTTCCGCAGCCGCTCGGTCAGGTTGAGGTCGTTGACCCTCTCTCGCACGGACCTCGGGGAGACGCACTCTTCCGTGACGACGACCGAGCGGTCGTTGGGGGATGCCTCTGTCTGGGTGGCCTTCGTGGATGCCGTCGACGGCACGCCACTCGCTGGAAGAGAGACGGCCGAGATCAGCGCCGACACGAGGAAGAATCAACCGATCGCTAATGTACATAATGAGGTGGTGAGAAACATTAGTGGTGCAATTTATCTAAAGTACAACGATAGTAATTTTTATACTAACTATTACTGATAAGTGACTCCACTTACTCCATAATTTTCCCTACGAGGGATAAGAGGGGATAGGGTTCTCACCTACCCCACTAAGTAAATTAAGAAGAAAAAAAAAAAGCCCCTGGTCGGCATCCCTGATGAAGGAATGAATAGTTCAGCTACAAGAACTAAAAGCTAATGACTATTTGACTATGAATTATAGAGTATGGGACCTCAAATCCGGAACGCTCGGGGCCGCGATCTTTTCGGATTTCGGAATTTTCCGGATTTTGGGTCCTCATTCAAAAAATTTTGTATGTAACAACAGAGCCCATATCATTTGCTCTAAAACTTTCTATTAGCATTTAGTTCATTGAAAACATTTTCTACCGTATACACTCTCCTATAAGTCGCGAAATTTAGAACAAAAAACGAAATTGGAGTGGGCTCATATTCGACACAAAGCATCGAAACATCTGAACTTTTCCCGATGTTATTTTAACCTCTTTAATAAAAAGATAAAAGAAAATAATTCTGCCAAATTTTGATATGATCTTATATTCTCTAGCCGCTAAATTGTAGTAAAAGATCAGACTATCGGGAAATGTGAGAAACGCGGATTTTCAATTTCGCAAATGTTCTGTATTGCGCGAAAATTAGAGCTCCTTTAAAAAAATTAATATAAGAAAATACAAGAAATAAAAAAAAGCAAAATTTTATGATATTTACTCAGATTTAAAGCAGCAAATTAATAAAAACTCTAATCACAAAAACCAACCCTTTTCAGATGGCAAAATATCTTTTTTGAAAACGGCATATTTCCGATCTTAAACCTGTTCGTAACATTTTATTTTCCTTCTCTTTAAAATGCCCATTTCCCAAAAACAACGATACATAATATTCCCCCTTTTTTTTTAATTATTTTTTTTCAAAGTTGCCGATTTTTTTTCTTTTTTTGAAATTATCAAATGAATATATTTAATTATCACCAAATTTTATTTTAAAATTATATGTTGAGCACATTATTTGAAAATCAAATTTAGTGATAATTAAACTGTATTTTACATAGATATAACAAAAAAAGTGTCATGTTGCGAACTCTACATTTAAAAAAAAATACTGTGAAATGGCCCATTAGCAAGAAATGATAGAAATAGGACTTTTTATTTTCTGGAAGCGGAAGATGTTGAAATTGTTTCTGAGTATGAACTAATAATGATTCCCTCAGCCAACTTCAAATAGTATATGCTACCCAATCGGAGTTTCCGATTTCTTTTGCAACTCATAATGTTTGCTAATTCACTAAAATGGAGATTAATCAACCTTATTATGTTTATTCAATATACTATTTTATACACAAAAGTAATATATTACATACTTATAGGCTTTTAATAAATTTCACAATTTTTTTTTTTTTTTTTTGGGCTCCACAGTCGTACAGATTTGAATGTCAGTAGATATCTCATAAATGGATACATTTACAAAAACTATTCCATACCAGGCTTGGAGTAATCGCGATTACGTAATCGTAATCGGCTGTAATCGATTACATTTTGACAAAATCGTAATCGTAATCTGATGATGGCATATTCTCGTAATCATAATCGAAGTTGTGTAATCCCGTAATCCTTTTTCTCCCGTAAATTTTAATCGTAATCTTAAGGAAAAAATCCGTAATCTGCTAGTCCTGCAATCGTGTAATCTTGACCTGCTGAAAGCTGAAATTTTTAGCGCTACCCTTGGATAGAAGAGATCAGTTTACAAGAAAAAGGATTCAAACTGTGTACTGATCCTAAGCGGTCTGTAACCTACGGGCGATCATAATATAAAAGGTTCTGTGTGGCGGTCGCAGAGCCTTGATGGCAGGACCATATAATAGTCTGCAAGAGAAGCTTGTTGTCCTACTTGTTGCGGTCTCTCAGAATCCTTAATTGCGGCTCCACTCTCTACCGGGAATGGCTGGAGAGCCCGAGAAGAAAGGGAGTCTGGTCTGGATATGTCACTCGCATCGCCTTGGGGCTCTCAGTTGGGAGGGGGGGGGGGTGTCTCCGGTCTCCTTGCGTCGTCCAGTTTCGGTACAAGAGCGGTAATCTGTCCGCACGTCACAGATTTCGGGGTAGATAAGAAAGGGGAAGGTGTCTATAAAAGGACCAAATGCATCGGTCATTTTGCTTCTTTAATTACCTCTTCAAAACATATTCAAACGGTTGGGCAATAGGCGAGAGTCTGGACGGGACCGCCGCGAGTAAAAAAGAGAGTTCTCCCTTTTTTCTCTCCGCGGGGGTCCCGGCATTAAGAATGGGCGACCCATTTTCCCTTTCAATAATCGAAATAGACTGCCCCCCTGAAAATCTAGTGTTGGTACTATCACCTACACACATAAAGAGACATGAAATGACTTTTGTGTTTTCGCCTTTCTTTAATGGCAGAAGTGAAGAATTTTTCTAATGAATAGCACATTTACACTTCAGCAATTTAAGAGCAGGCGTTACATGATGCTCTATGCTTAAGATGCATGAAATCTTAATCCTGGTATGTGTGATTATTATTATTTTTAAAAATATGTTCTTTGAATATTTAAAAAAGTACATACATTTAAATCTTAAATTTATTTATATTTTAATGCTAATATTCTTTTTAATTAATAGTTATGTAAAAGAAAATGATATATGTTCAGACATTTTCCCAATTGTTTTTTACATGCATGAATTAATATTTAGGAATTATTTTTAAAAATTAATTATCTTTTTCTTCTTAGAATTACCTCAACAGAAATTTGTATTTCAGTTGAATCTTGTACGTTAAATTTGTGTTGTAAAATTACTTGCACTTTATTTTTTTATTAAAACAGTTAGTACATGGAAAAAAATATATGCTCGTGCATGTTAAAAAAAAAACCCACAAAAATCATATTAAAATATTATAGTCATTCGTATTATAATTATTCTTCATATTACTTTTTAACGATTACTAATTTTGCTAAGAGTTATTTGAATGTTCATGTTCAAATTTTTTGAAATTATTCTAAAATGCAGCATTTATTTTCAAAAGATTATTTATCTCTTACACTATCTGAACATTTTGTTATCACGTGCAATTCATGCACATCTTATAAGTGATTTCATAAAGAATCATAGAAAATTATTATTTTCAGTAAACTAATTGGTGTTATGTGGAATATTTGCACAATTTAAACTAGAAAATAAATACATTGGAGAAATATACATTTTCAGAAATTGCGGCCAACTAAATTTTGATTGTATGCACACAAAATAACAATGAACCAGGTAAATCACTTATGCATTATATATACATTTAGTGCATCGTCTTTGCTTATATACAAAATACGATCAATGTAGTTATTCCTCACATGAGTTTTAAATATTCGAAAAATACTGAATGTGCCTTTCCTGATTATACATATATATATATATATATATAATGCAAATTTTTCATTTCTGCAACGACGTCATAATTGCAGAACTGTGATGTTGAAATTGTTTCATTATAATTGCATTCATCATCATTTCAGTTATCTCTTATAAAATCAAAAATTTAATTAAAAATCATAACTTTTTGATTTATGACACTTTTGTGAAAATGAGAGTTGTATGCATAAAATCGGATAATTTTATGCTAATCTAATCGTAATCAAAATCGTAATCGGATGTCATAATCGTAATCGATTACATTTTTCAACGACTGTAATCGCTGCCGTAATCGTAATTACTTTTTGGCAAAGGATTACAATCGTAATCGTAATCATAATCTCTCAATTTCTCCCTTTGTAATCGTAATCGTAATCGATTACGTTTCTTTGTAATCGACTCCAAGCCTGTTCCATACTAAAAATTTATATTTTATCAAGACCCACTTACCCCTTTTTTTTTCAGAAATGGGGACATTTAAATTCAAATAAAGAGTGGGTGGCCTCTTTACCCCTTCAAGTGGGGGATCTTTAAAAAAAATTATAATAATCAAACTATTTGAAGCATTTTTTAAAGAAAATAATGATACATTTTTGTTTATAAATTTAGGGTAGCCTTGGTCGTATTAATTTGTTTTATCATTATTATATATCCAATCAAGATAAGTTTAAAATAAATGGCAATAGAGAGTTGTGTTTACCAAAAAAGTACAACGGTCAATTGCCGTAAGTGTTAATCGCACGAATCCATTATAAAAGGAAATATTATGAGTCTGTATTAATACGTGTTGCATATAATAAAAAGTATTTACATTGGAGTCAGTGAAGAGTTTGTATTACCTACCCGGACATTAATGCTTCAATAAATAACGTCAAAATAAAATAAGTCAAATTTTTTGCGTAATGCCTGAAAAATAAACTGTCCCTTTCTTGTGAATTTTAAAGAAATGTTTGGGAAAAATCAAATAATTTTGTGACAATTGAATATTTAAACACGTAAAATTTTAATTAATTTTTAATTGAAAATTTAAATTACGGAAATAATGTGATGTCGAGAAATAAAAAACATTAAACATTTGAAATTTTATTTTCCTGGTTCAGAGTGAGTGGTGCATTTATAATACGTTTATTAAAATAATTCTTTCTAAAATCACTTTTCTGAGGTGGTTCAAATTCACCTTGAATGGAAGAATGGCTTTGAGACAAAATAATAATGTTTTAAATTGTTTTATAATTATTATTTCTTATTTTGTGGTGACTAAGATATACTTTAGGAGTTCTTTTTCAGTTTTATGCTAGCAAATACAATAACACTATTAAAATATGAGCGGGGCAATTAAAAATAGAGAAATCGCGGATCAAAGTACCCCTGATTGATTGCAGTGATGAAAAATTTCATTATTATTTGCTGCTTTTATAATGAATAATGGTGTGAAAATTACCATTTGGTAGCTTGGAAATTTGATTAGTCAGTTTTGAAAAATTGGATATTTGAGAAGGGTCCGAAAACGAACCCGAACTTCCTCTGCGCGAATATAATTAACCATAACCATTAATAATCGAATACAAAAGGAAGAAGGATCAGATATTAGGATATGAACCTTTACATTATTCAAGTCTGTTAATAACAACCATCAGTAAATACGTAAGGTTTATGCAATTAAATGTGTTCTAACCTGAACAAGTGGTTTGGGAGAAATCTTTCTTTTTAGGTCGCTTAAGGCACATTTTCGACACTACATTATACCCTGCATACGCGAATCCAGCGCAAAGAACAGAGCAAAACGCTATTTTTTCCACCAATCTGTTATCCTCAGAAGACATGACTGCTTCAAAAATTAATACATAGTTGAAATAAAAAGATAAACTAAGATCAATGCCGGTATAAAGTTCTTTAAACTTGATCATGAAATGAATGAAGAAATAATAAACACATGTAGTCCTAGGTTACGATTACGATGAAAGGAATGATTTTAAAATAAATTGAACAAAATCTTGTAAACAAAGTTTTAAAATACTTTATTGATACGGTTAATTTTCTTAAAATATTTTACAAATCGAAATTCTTAATTTCATGAAGGATTTCAGTTTTGGAGAAAAACATTTTTTGCATGTGTCCAACAATATACGTTAACCTTAACCGTCGGGAAATATCAAAACATGTAGCAGAAGCATGAGCAAATTTATAAATTCTGCCTTTAAAAATTTATCCATTAATTCCAGGACACCAGAAATGCCTACCGCTAAAAGTGGCGAATCAAAGTTAGCATATAAAAGTAATTGCTTTTCATTCTTGATTTAATTAATTTATTTTTTTTCGAAACTTAGAGCAGTGGCATAGAAGACATCTTTTGTTTTTACTTTCGAATTAAAATTTTATTCTGCCTGTGCTTTGCTGTGTTTGTGGAAAAATTTATCTCAATAAAGCATAATTTAAGTTTCTAAATGCATAACTACAGTTTAGTTTATAAGTTCATTATTTTCGTATTGCTTTTGATGAATGATTTAAATTTTATTATGAAACTCTTTGGATCAAGAGACAAAATTCGCCAAAATAAAACTAGCTTTTATCTATTAAATTAAACCGCGTTCGAACAATCCTTAGAAGTTATCTGATTTGCTGGAATGAAATTAAGAATTATAGTGCTTACTAAAATGAAAGAGGCCAGAGGAACTGTGAAAAGGGACTTATGTTTTGGGTTGTTTCTGTTCCTCAAAAAGGGCACCCTCAAGTCATTAAAAAATATATTTGTTAGACAGATTTAGAATAGCCAACTAGTAATTATAAAAAAAAATATCTAATGATATTTTCGATAATGGAAAAATATAGCTAATTACTCATTTTAAAACAATATTAATACATGAAGTTATATTTTGATGAGTTACAAATGAATAAATGCATAGTGTAAGAAATGACAAAAAAAAAAAATAGCCACCCCCTACAAGTTGACCACCTGTCTATGTTGACCACTAAAGTGCAGCAGGGCAAGTGGTCAACTTACACAGGTTTCATGGCATAAATGTTATTTGTTAAAAGTCGATAACGTGCTGATTCATGATCATTTTTTTTCTATCCATGTTAAAATGATAATGATATTAAAATTGTATAAAGTTACAATTATTTATTCATTTAATCGTACAGGCATGGATCCCAGAATGAAGATTAAATATTCACCAGAAAGCAGCAGTTTCGTCTTGTGGAAAGATGCCATGAAGATGGTGGCACGGCTACCGGAAGGGATCCCCGCGGAATTTCGCAAACAGGTGATCTTTTCTTCGGTCTGTGCCCTTGAATTTTTTGTGTATCATATTTTTCATTGTGCACAACTGCACTTCTTTGCCTGAGGGGAGGGAGTCATGCAGCTGAAATTTGGGTTCGTCTTACTACCTCTTCACAAAATTCAAATTAAAAAAGGCCTTTTAGAACATTTTATTTCATAGAAAAAAAAAAGGTTTTGGACCCAATTATATGTGCCACAATAAAACAAGTGTATGATTCAATTTCCCATTTCATTGCTCTTCAAAAATGTTTTTCTGTACACTGATATTCACCGACAAAAACCTACAGTGTTTTTATGTAAAATATAATATAGTGTAGAAAAAATTATCCACCATGCTATCACCACTGCCATCCCCGATATCTGACGCCCTCCGATTTTTTAGATCTGTTAAAAATGCTCATTGTCGGAGATTTATCGAACCCAAATTACAATAACAAATGGCAACATATTTCAAAAAAAGAAGAAAACATTAAAGAAATGCCTTTAAATTGAGAAATATTAAAAGAAAAGAAGTAGATTTAAAAGCATAAAAATCAAACTATGTATGGAAATTGAAGAAGAAAAAAAATAGCTGTTTACTTGGTTACTATGTTTGGCTCCACATGTGTTCGTCAAGATGAACTGATATCGCTCAAGATGAACGGCCACCCACCCATCTCAAAGAATGTCTTTGCATGAGCTGTCTTCCCCCTACTTTAAAAAATGTACTCAAGACTAAATGCCATTAACTCCATTGATTTTTTTAATACAAACATGGTTTTCTATTGAATTTCATTTTATTTTGTGAGTAAAAATTTAAACAATTAAAATTTTTTAAGGAAAATATTGAAAACATGCTTGGAGGGTTTTATCAATAAGGCTATTTTGAACAGGTCTAAGGAAGTTGCATTGCCATTATACAGACGTTGGGTAAGACCTCAATTAGAATATGCTGTTCAGCTCCGGTCTCCTTTATCTAAAGGATATTAGCTTATTGGAAGGGGTTCGAAGGAGGACTACTAGGTTGGTGAGTGGTCTCTTAGACTTAGATTATGAGGTTAGGCTTAAAGGGCTCAATATGTACAGTCTAGAGCAAAGGAGAGTTAGAGGGGACATGAGTATAGTCTGTGTCATTAGAATCGACGTGTCGAGGTCACACAACTCTATCTTTTCCCCTTCCGTGCGCCATGGTTTCCGTGCCGGAAACATTCTCCCCACTCGGTTTGGGGAACATGATGAGTCAGTTTTGTTTTAGTTATAATAATAATAGACGGATTCAGATCGGATTTATTTCTCGATAACAAAAAGAGATTGTGTCGGATAAAGTATTCTAATAGTCTGAACCCATCTGAATCATATATTCTCATATTTTGAAGTGTTTCAGAAAGCTATTGTATAGCTCATGTATTGTATTTTATACTTTGTAAATGTTAAGATCCTACCTAAACATTCCAAATTTCATTTATGAGACATTTAATGGCATTTACTCAGTATCAAGAATAAATAAATGGAAAATAAATTCTTTTTTTATTACTTTTCCTCAAAAAAAAAAAAAAACATCTGGCTCCGTCATCTTTCTCGCAGCTGCCATGGCGACGAAGCGGGAAGCGTGACCTCGATGCGCCTATTCTAATTAGACAGACTATGGGTTGGCGAGCGGTCTCTCGGACACGTTATGAGGTTAGGCTGAAAAGGCTCGATGCGTATAGTTTCGAGCAAGGGAGGACGGGGGGGGGGGGGACACGATTCGGCTGCTCAAATTCGTTAAAGCGGGAAACGCGGACGGGGTGCAGCTGTGCACCGAGGGTGGAACCGGTGGCCGAGATTCGCTTGCCGAGCCCCGCCCTAATGCGTGTTCTCGTTCGATCCCCAGCTGTGGCTGACCCTGGCCAAGAAGCACCTGGAGACGAAAAACATGGATCTGAAGAGAGCCTTTGCCGTCTGCCTGAGCGAGAGGAGCGATCCAGACGACTCGGAGCTCGGCACCCAGATCATCAAGGTAACCCTTCCGCACTGCTCGTTGTGTTTCTTTTCATTTAATTTTTTTGTGCTTTCTTTCTAGTGGGGATGCACACCTATGTCTGAAAGGCCCGTCCTGTTGCTACTCTTTTTAGCCTACTTTCTCAAGAAAGTTCTTAAAAAATAAATAAACCATGAGAGAATGCTTAATGTATCATGAAAATCTCGTCAAAAATAAGTGATGTCATTAAATAAAGATTGAAAAATAAAAAACTAGTTATTTATTTATATTTAATCTTATATAGGTGCCTTAAGAGTCATTCCACAGTACTTGGTTTCGCAGCTCGGAGAAGTCATTTTCTAAGAAAATTAAATCTTGTGCAGAATTTTAAAAGTTCATGACTTCAATTCTTCATTCTGAGAGGGACAGATCGATACTCTGTCGGATGACCTTTCCGAAAATTTTCCGAGATTTTTTTTTTCCTTTCAATTTATAATTGCATTGTAAAGCCAGACTAAAAAGAATA
This sequence comes from Octonoba sinensis, assembly GCA_038502835.1. Taxonomy (NCBI): domain Eukaryota; kingdom Metazoa; phylum Arthropoda; class Arachnida; order Araneae; family Uloboridae; genus Octonoba; species Octonoba sinensis. The sequence continues at coordinate 665,228 of CM076600.1, forward strand.
TTCATTTATGAAACCCAACTGGGATTTAAAATCTCTGTAAATTGTCATCTGAACATTTTTCTTCTGCATTTTTAAGACAGGTTCTCTTTTTTTGTTCAGTGCGCTTATTAAAATAGCATTCATAGTAATGTCAACTTCATTGAGCTCTATTTAAAATAATTTAGGCATGCTGACCATAATTATAATTAAATTTCAAATAAACAAAAAATTAGGAATAAAATGGTTTTAATCTAAATAACTGCGATGTTATTTTTAAAATGAAAGATAAAAAAATGTATTTTAGCAATTTTTCAAACCTGTTTACTTTCTTGGGATGTAAGTTGGCTTTATAGTTGCAAAACTATTTTAATTATTGCAATGTGTTAGTTCTTTTCTTCAGTTTTTGTTGGAAATGTGTTTTCATTTTTTCTAAGATGTGAAAGGCTTTATGTTCCTGTCTTGTGCTTGCTCTTTTTTAATCTTGTTTTATGTCTGATGGGTACAAAAGAAAGGTAGAGAAAAACCTTTCTCTAACTCTCTATTTTCTCTTTTTTTTTTTAAAGAGAAATTAGAGAGCTCTATTTATTTATTTCTTTATTTATTTTTACACTTTCTCTATGAGACCAGTCACAAAAGTTGAGGAACTTGCTCAGCCTACCTGTACATTACATATACCAAAATTTAATGCATCAAATTTCGATTATGAAATACTTCCATGTTTTTAATTGAACTTTCAAAATTTTAATTTTGTTATAATTGAAGGTTCTATTGCAAGTGAATGGAGGCAATTCCCCTCTAGAGGGACTCATGATCAATCATCGTTGTCACGTGATATCCGCTCTTTGTTTACTGAGATTTGCAACTGAGTTCTACGTGGAGTTCACTAGGCAAAATGAGTTATCTTAAAATGAATGAGACTATTTTCATAGCTTTTTCTGCTTATAACCCAGTATTTACATTTAATTTAATCATTATGAAATAAATTTATTAATTATTACAATAGTTATAGTGTTTCATTGAGTGTTCAGTTTATGTAATATAGAATAACTTTATTTAGGCTTAGTTTTTAGTTAGATTTGTCGAACTCGACGTAAAGCGATACTACGGCTTCCTTTGTTTACATTTCGTTCATCGCTGCCACGTGACCAATGACGTTGTTTGAATGGAGGCAATTCATACAGCCTCATAGGTCACGTGATAGGGATGTAAGCAATGTAAATAAAGGAAGCTGTAGTATCGCTTTACTTCGAGTTCGACCAATCTAATTAAAACTAGGCCTGAATAAAATTCTTCGTTATTAAAAACTAAGACTAAGTAAAATTCTACATTATATAAAATTAACACGAAATAAAACACTATAACTATTGTAATAATTAATAAATTTCTTTTATGATGATTAAAGTAGAGGTAAATGACTTGGTTTATAATCAGAGAAAGCTATGAAACTAGTCTAATTTTAAGACGGCTAATTTTTCTTCGTGAACTCCGCCTAGAACTCTATTAAAAATTTGGTAGACAAATCATCGATCATCGTTATCACGTGACACGACAAATTGCCTCCATTAAGAACTAAAGCTAGAAGAGAAAGAGAGCGACAGCTAGATTTTCAATTTGAACTTGGTGTATACGGGAAAGTAGGCTCGTCTAGGCGGAACTTCTTGTTTTATTAGTAAACATTTCATGCAATCAAAATCTCGGGATCGTGATTTGCTGAAAAATGTGTCTGAACTGGAATTTACGGAACTTCTTGTTCTAGAACATACACAGATATAAAGTTCAACCAGAACTAAACGAGCCTATTTTCCTATGAGATAGTTTTATCAGGATTTTTAAGGATATTTTTGAATGAAAGAATGAATGAATAAATGAGTGAAAGAATGGATGAATAAATGAGTGAGTAAATACATGTATGAGAAAATGAATGTATAAATGAGTGAACGAATGATTGAATAAATGAGTAAATAAATATATGTAGGCATACAAGAAAATTAATGAATAAATGAGTAAATGCATGTATGAGAAAATGAATGAATAAATGAGTGAAAGAATGGATGAATAACTAGGTGAGTAAATACATGTATGAGAAAATGAATGAATAAATGAGTGAACGAATGATTGAATAAATGAGTAAATAAATATATGTACAAGAAAATTAATGAATAAATGAGTAAATAAATATATGTACAAGAAAATTAATGAATAAATGAGTAAATAAATATATGTATGAGAAAATGAATGAATAAATGAGTGAAAGAATGAATGAATAAATAAGTGAGTAAATACATTTATGAGAAAATGAATAAATAAATGAGTGAGAAAATGAGTGAAAGAATGAATGAATAAATAAACTAATAAATAAAATGTTTTATTAATAAATTTTATATTTTCTAATGAAACAAGAAGTTCTAGACAGATCTTCTTGTTTCATTAGTAAACACTTAATGCAATAAAAATCCGGAGATTGTAATTTGCTGAGCCGGAATGGCATCGGTACTTCCCAGGACCTCCACCGGACGGGCTGCGGACCTTTCACCGGAGACGTGGCGGAGCGCAACCAGAGCCACCTGAAGCGCGTCCTGTTGGCCTACGCCCGATGGAACCCCGGGGTGGGGTACTGCCAGGGGTTCAACATGCTGGCCGCCATCATCCTGGAGGTGGTGCTGTGGGAGGAGGAGGACGCTCTCGTGGTGGGTACCGTATTCCCTTTTCCGCCCGAGTTTGGCTGCCGCTTTTGCAATTTATGTTCCGGATGGTGTTCGGCAGATCGGCGAAATGAGGTGTGTGTGTAAGGCGAAAGCTTCTATCCCAAGGCGTGGAGCATTAAAGTTTTCTACTGTATGAGAGCATAACTCGGCTTTAAGGAGCATTTTTTTCGTAATAATAACTTTAAAAAATTTTTCTCTTTGGTAACTTGTTTCACACAATTTCCTGGAAATTTAACAAGAATTAAATAATGAAACGAAAGCATTGAAGTTCCCAAATTATATTCATTTACAGTTTCATCGCAGACAATCGCTGAAATCACTCTGACAGTTTTTTTAACCCTTGTACAATAACTGATGAAGTTATAAAATGAATTCTTAGGAACTATTATTTTTATTAAATTCATTTTTGGGCATTTCTGTTAAACATTTTTGATCAAGAGTTGAAATTAAAGTGCTTACAGAAATGCTATGTTCATCGAAACATGGACTTTTTCCCCTTAGCATCACACTGTTAACAATTCAATGGGGACAAAATGCTTAAAAAACAATATATATGTAACATCACCGTTACAGCAGCATTCCATTTTCTCGAATGTCTGTCTATGAAGCCATCGTATAAAGCAGTCGTGATCAGAGTCCAGTTAATCATTGGTTTATTTGAGTTTCATCATAGGAAATACACATTCAACACAATACAAAGACGAACACCAACATCTACGGGTTTACAAGAATATTTACATCGCGAATCAACACTCTTCTATATACAAAATTTACGTGGCGAATTCCCGCGCGAGAAATTTGCGAGAGCCTTTTATACCGTCTCGAGCTACATGTCACGTGATGATGCTCAGATTTTTCTATTTGTTCTTCTGCGAAACTATTTTTAGTTCACATTACATAATCTTTCCCGCGTTAGTTTCCCGGGCTGGGGGACATATAGAAAATTATCTTTCAAAAACGAAACAGATTTCAAAAAGGGGTCTAAAAAGTTATTTAGTTTTCAATGTTGTATATATATATTTTTTTTTTGCATTGTTTTTAACCTTTACACTATGGTAAGCACATGAGGAATGAAACAAGCTGTTAACATATATTCGTGCTGATATGCAGTAGTTACTCTAAGGATTTCGGCTCTGCAGTTTAAGGATACAAAATCTATGCCAATAAAGCTCTCATACTAAGGGAAAAAGTTATCCTTGGATTATTTATTCAGTTAGAATGGTGACAAAAAGAGAACCTTTACTGGCGCAACAGTTGTACCGGTGCCGTAGCGGAAAATCTGCGTCGAAATTTAGAAAATAATATGTTTGGAAATTGTTTTTTTTTTCTCTCATCATTTTGTCACCTTTGAACTGTCAACAATGAGATGCAAACAAAGAAATAGATATTTTGACGAACACTGTCCCTTTGTATGAACGGAGTTGCAGTTTTTTGTAGTAAGATTTGAATTTAAATAGACTGTTTGTTACAATCCTTAGAGTAACTGAAATATTTTCCTTTCATAACAGAGTCCAACTCTATCATAGAATTGTTTTTCCTCCCCATCTTTGATTTTTGTTTTTTATTTTGTATCTTAGGCAATAAGTGGTACTATTATTGTTTTGAGATTCAAGTTTAGCCCTTCTTTAACATTTACTTCGAAAAACATACGGTATATTGACTTTGAAACCCGTTATTTTTCATATTTTGATAAAGGTGTGAATTGATGCAATTGCCCTGCTCTTCGGATTGGAGTATTATTAAAGATTAAGAATAAAAAATGTAGACTTTACAATTTTCAATCTTTAAGACAAGGGAATAAGTTCTATTTCTATTACAAAGAAACTACTCGCTTTCCAGCATTTTAATTTGATAGAATTTACTTTTATATGTGCTTCGACTTTATCTGAAAATCAAACAAAAGCTACAATTCATTTGTTTTTCGCAGATAATGATCTTCCTGATCGAAGAAGTGCTTCCGGAGAGCTATTTCGCCAACCACCTGCAGGGCCTCTCCGTGGACATGGCCGTGTTCCGAGACCTGTTGCGTCTGCGCCTCTCCAGCCTCTCTGCCCACCTGGACAAGCTGCAGGCCAAGACTCAGGATTCCAGTACAGGTCTGTTGAATCGTTTCTTTGTGACTGTGGATGGAACACTTGTATCCCCATTCTGAAGCCGAGTCATTTAGTCTTCTTTAGTAAACCAGCTGTTTTTCATTAAAAATATGTAAATGAGGTTCTCCAAACTCCAGTCTGTACTTGCAGTCAGGGTTGTTTGGTTTAAACCAAATGGCTTTTTTGTTTAAAAACCTTCACTTAAACCAAACATTTTTCCGTTTATTTTTCACATTTTTATATATATTATTTCTCTAGCCGTTTTTGGTTTGCTCCACGAGATCCTCCTTGCTCCTTTATCAAATTCCATGATTTACTCCTAATTTTAAAACGTGCCGGCTCATGACGAAAAATAAATCATTTTAAAACTTATCGTGCCGGCTCATGATGAAACATAAGTCATTTTAAAACTTATCGTGCCAGCTCATGATGAAAAATAAATCATTTTAAAACTTATCGTGCCGGCTCATGATGGAACATAAGTCATTTTAAAACTTACCGTGCCGGCTCATGACGAAAGATAAATCATTTTAAAACTTATCGTGCCGGCTCATGATGGAACATAAATCATTTTAAAACTTACCGTGCCGGCTCATGACGAAAGATAAATCATTTTAAAACTTATCGTGCCGGCTCATGATGGAACATAAATCATTTTAAAACTTATCGTGCCGGCTCATGACGAAAAATAAATCATTTTAAAACTTATCGTGCCAACTCATGAAGAAAAATAAATCATTTTACTTATCGTGCCGACTCATGAAGAAAAATAAATCATTTTAAAACTTATCGTGCCGGCTCATGACGAAAAATAAATCATTTTAAAACTTATCGTGCCGGCTCATGATGGAACATAAATCATTTTAAAACTTACCGTGCCGGCTCATGATGGAACATAAATCATTTTAAAACTTATCGTGCCGGCTCATGACGAAAAATAAATCATTTTAAAACTTATCGTGCCAACTCATGAAGAAAAATAAATCATTTTACTTATCGTGCCGACTCATGAAGAAAAATAAATCATTTTAAAACTTATCGTGCCGGCTCATGATAAACATAAGTCATTTTAAAACTTATCGTGCCGACTCATGACGAAACATAAGTCATTTTAAAACTTATCGTGCCGGCTCATGACGAAAAATAAATCATTTAAAAACTTATCGTGCCGGCTCATGATGGAACATAAGTCATTTTAAAACTTATCGTGCCGGCTCATGCAGAAAAATAAATCATTTTAAAACTTATCGTGCCGGCTCATGATGAAACATAAGTCATTTTAAAACTTATCGTGCCGGCTCATGATGAAACATAAGTCATTTTAAAACTTATCGTGCCGGCTCATGACGAAAAATAAATCATTTTAAAACTTATCGTGCCGGCTCATGACGAAACATAAGTCATTTTGACACTTATCGTGCCGGCTCATGATGGAACATAGGTCATTTTAAAACTTATTGTGCGGGCTCATGATGAAACATAAGTCATTTTAAAACTTATCGTGCCGGCTCATGATGAAACATAAGTCATTTTAAAACTTATCGTGCCGGCTCATGAAGAAAAGTAAATCATTTTACTTATCGTGCTGACTCATGAAGAAAAATAAATCATTTTAAAACTTATCGTGCTGGCTCATGACGAAAAATAAATCATTTTAAAACTTATCGTGCCGACTCATGAAGAAAAATAAATCATTTTAAAACGTATCAGACCGACTCATGAAGAAAAATAAATCATTTTACTTACCGTGCCGACTCGTGAAGAAAAATAAATAATTTTAAAGCTTATCGTGCCAGCTCATGATGAAGCATAGGTCATTTTAAAACTTATCGTGCCGGCTCATGACGAAAAATAAATCATTTTACTTATCGTGCCGACTCGTGAAGAAGAATAAATCATTTTAAAACTTATCGTGCCGTCTCATGACGAAAAATAGACCCACTGTCTAAAAATGCACCGCTTCACTTAAATTTAGGATTTAAAATCATCTTAGAAGAGGTCCTTTAATGGATGCCAAATGGATGCTGTGTATGCCGGTGGCATCTGTCATTAAGTAAACAAACAAGAAACTCTTATGTTTTGTGTATTGCAGTGGTGTAGTCTTAGACCATAAACTAGATAGACAAGGTCTGGGGGCGTGGTCAGTAAGCAGGAGTCTTTCCCCGGAAAACAGGTGACGGAGTCCTTCGGTGAGAGAGGGCTTCGTCGTGCCATGTTAATTCTCGTAGAGATTCGAAGAGTGATTTATTTTAATTTCTTATTGTATGACAGACACATTTCGGCACAATTGTTTTCTATCACACGCAAGGAAACAGTTCATAGATTAATGGACAAGCGTTTTTTATTGGTATTACCAATAATTAATTAGTAATAGTGATTTGAAAATGATCTTATATATTGAGCTCATTGAGAGTAGGAGTTAGTTTCTTGCCCCCTTTTTGTGAAACTTAATGTCATACAGTAAAGCTCTTTGCAATGAATACAATTCGCATTGCTTTTACAAGGTTTTTAACTGACTTCAACCTCATTATGTCTTGCCCTTGAGATATCAATGCGAAAAGTAAAAACATTTGTAATGTTACGTTGATAAGCCAAACATCAAATATACCTATTCTTTTCTTTTTCAGTTCATTGAAAAATAAGGAAGGAAAAACAAAAGCGTTTAAGCTGTTTTTCTTTTCAAAATCTGAAATAAATTTAAAGAAAGCAACAGCATGAAGAAAAAATTTTAATTTTGAAAATAGTTTTTTTAATTTTTTAAGTTCAGAAAATTGTTTACTTTAGAAAATTGTCAGTTAAAACTTTAATGTTTCTCCGATACAGTTCGTAAATCTAAAATTAATAGTCATGTGACATTAGCCTGTAGGACTGAAAACATCGGATTGGGATCACTCATAAAGGGTGTCACGCTTCGAGGGGAAGGGGGGTTCGTGAAATTGTGACAAGGGGTGGGGAGGGGATATGTTGAAGTGTGACACTTTGTGACAAAGGGGGGAGGGAGTCAAATAAATGGGAAAAAAGCGTGACATCATTTATGGACGGTCCCATTGTACCCTTAATTAAAATGCGATTGTTTTTTCAATGAATTACACGAGGTGAAGTTTGTTCGAAGATTGCAAACAAACGGAATAAATTAATTTATTATCTAAGTGTTGTGCAATACAGTCATATTAGAAATACAATATATATGTAATATTTTGGTAAGGGGGAAGCATGAAATGCATTTTAAACATAATTCTGAAAATTTAACAATTTTACTTACATTATTAAAAGTAGAGAATAAAATATAAACTGGAGCGGACACACACATATGTATACTTGATGATGCAACGAACGTTCGGCCTTTCTGCGAGTATATTTCAAGCATCGTTCATGTCTTTTAAGATTTAATATTATTGAAATGTTAATTTCAACGTTGCATTTATTATTTAGGGGGCGGGCATTATTAATAAAGCAGAATGGAATTTAACTACTGGAAAAAATAGTTTAATTTCTATTGAAAATTGCTCTTGATTTTTAAATAAAATTAATTTTGTGTATTTGTTACGCATTTTCGGTATTCTTTGATATTATTTTAGAAATGGTGTAGCCATATTTTAAAGTATTTCTCAACAATTGCTTTAGTTAATTTATATATATGACTTTCTTGTTCTTCATAATCAAGAATACGATACTCCAGAGATTTAAAAATAAAATTAAAATTTACGCTTTTCATTGTTAATATTGCTATTATCTTTAATAAATCAGGTTTGTGCTTTCGTGCACAGAATGGGTCTTGATCGTTTGCCTGAAAGCAATCTCGGCTCTTTTACAGATCAGAAGCAAGTTCAGAAATTCAGAAGACTCACCCACATGGTATGGGATGGCGAAAAGCTTTGATCTCCGCCCCCCGTCAGTCAAACGGGTCCCCACCATTCCTGCTTAGGAACTAACAATGGCGAGTGAATAGAAGGGCTCGTCTAGTTACTATATGGTCTAAGGGTGTAGTCAAGGGGGGAACTCAGGGGGACGGTGTTCCCCTACCTTTTTACGTTAATACAAGCGTCCCCGCAAAGTTTTTCCATTTTAACATAAGCGTCCCCCCACTTTTCATTTCAATCGCTTATCTTTTTATGTATAAGCATCCCCCCAACTTTTTTCTCAGGACTACACCACTGGTGTATTGTGTAGTAAATTGGACAGTTTTAGCTGTGTCCGTGTGTTAGTTCAATCGTTAGGCTCTACATCATGAGTGTGTAGATCCTAACCAAGCAGCAAGAGTAACTATATTTTAGATCATGGAACTGTTTCGTTATTGTATTTTAATGCTATGTATACTAATAATAAAAAATAACTATCATTATTATTGTGATTATTTTATTATTTTGAATATCTAAATGATAGTGAAAATAATTTCAACAGCTATTTTTAATGACATGCCCTTCTTTTGTACCGACACCCATTTGCTTTTTTCTATTCTTCATCATAATTTCCTTTCTCCCAAATGCGTGTGGAATTCCGCGCAGGTCCACTAGTTATTGAAAATTGGAAAATCCAATTTAAGCAGGAATGACAAGCACAGCACTATATAAATAATGAATTTGTAAATGAACAAACTTTTTTTTAAATCGGTACAAATTTTTCTTATCTGCTTTCTGCATGTCAGACGATATAGGTTTTTCTAATATTAGCTTGATAAAAAAAATCACATTCTAAAGTTTAAATCATATTGCAATTGCAATTCCTGGAGTTAAAGAACATGGCCTAACCCATTTGAAGCCTGGAAAAGGCTTCGAAACTAGCTTTTTCTACTTAAAAAGAAATACATGGTGTTACTTTTATAAAATTGTTTTTATAAATATATTTAATCAGCAAAAATTAAGAGTATTTTTTAAAAAAACCAAAATAATGGTGATCATTTCTAAGCCAATGTTGCTGATTTGTATAAGTGTTATCATTGTTAAATCCGGTTAATAATTATTTTACTTTTAAAGTAAAATATTATGTAGTAAGAGACTTGTAATCATTTGTTGATATTACTGATACTGTAAATCGACACACATTATTTCTAATATATTTTTCATTTTTAATGCCAAATGAAATAAAACTGCTTTTAAAGCAAAAATTTTAAAATAAAAACCGAAATTTAAAGACTTCTTGCACTTAAATTTTAAATGTAAGCACTTCTAAGTCTTATTATATAATAACTAGCGGTGCCCGCACGGCGTTCCCCGGGCTGAATTTAAAAATAGTCGCCTACGGCGCTGTCCTTGCTTAGAGTATTAAAAAAAATCTGCTGCGGCATAAAGCCTGCATTGTTTGAAAAACATCGTGTGTCTATTTGTCAAAAAAAAAAAAAAAAAACATTAGACATTGTCAACACTTGAAAAAGTAATATAACATGTAGACGGATCAATTAAGAATACTTAGGAACAATTCCACCAGCAGGGCCAGATTTGTCACCAGGAAGTAATTAAAACTGCCAAATTGCAGGACGACGTCATTTGTTGCGTTACTTTTCATCTGGAATGAGTCTTGGCGATGATCTAAGATTGATTGCAAGAATGAAATTGCAATATCATATTAATTTTATTTTCCAGCCATGGTGAACTGATGTCTCGCTAAGTGAAAGATAAGTTGCATCGTGAAATGAAGCTTCGCTTGCAGCACCGTAGAGGTGAAATTGTAGATGACAATATTTATAATTAAATGATACTATAAACCATATTTAAACAAGAAGTTCCGTCTAGAACTATACGAGCCTACTTTCCCATATACACCAAATTCAAATTTATAATCTAGCTATCTCTTTCTCTCTCTTTCTCATTTAGCTTTAGTTCTTAATTTTTTCAAATATACCTTTTCCAACAGACAATACATATTCGTTCACGCATTCATTTTTTCCTTTATTCAGCCATTCATTTATGCATTCATTCGTTTACTGATTCAAATGTTTATTCATTCATTTACTCATTCATGTATTTATTCCCTCATTTATTCATTCTTTTCCTCATTCATTTATTCATTGATTCATTCTTTCACTCATTCATTTATTCACTGAGAAATATCCTTAAAAATTCCGATAAAAAAATTTCATAGGAAAATAGGCTCGTTAGTTCTGGAAGAACTTTCTATTTGTACATGTTCTACGTTATAAGAGCTTTCCGATAAAGTTTGTTCCAAGCAAATCGGTCCGTTAGATCTGGATTTATATAGGATTGAAATTTCCCCTTAAGCGCTATGTTAATTTTTTGAACTGTTCAAAAATGAACAAAAACTTCAAATTGATATTTCACGCCAAGCGCTTCTTCCAGTGAGCTTGTTCAGTGGAATATGGATCTTGTACCCAGAGTTTACATCATTTGCTTCATTTTCGCCCATAGGCGCTAATGTTAAATTTTTTTGAACTGTTCAAAATTGAACGAAAAATTGTTCAAATAAAAAGTAAAATATAGAAATGAGATGTTCTTGCCGAGATCTTTCGAATGCAAAAAGAATTTTTCGAATCGGACTATTCGTTCAAAAGTTATTAGGGGGGACAGACTGACAGACACACATTTTCCCCATCTCAAAACCCTACTTTCAAATTTTTTATTTTTCAATCTTTATTTAATTACTTCACTTTATTTTTACTTTTCTTTATTTTTAACGATATTTTTACGATACATTAAGCCTTCTTTCATGCTTTATTATTATTTGTTTTACTTTTACGTGAAAGTAGGCTAAAAACGTATGCACCATTTTGTTAGTATTCTTTATAGCCGGCTTATCAACAGCGCCTAATTAAAAAAGTCAAATTGTTGCGTGTCCTCATTCGCCACGTTATTTGAAACCTAGAATAAGCTATCTGTCTGTGAACTTTCCGAAGATATATTTATTTAAATGCTATTGCTAAATCAAGGAAATCGTAAGATCGGGGAGACGGAACTTTTATCAAGTTCAATCTAGAATTTAAAACCTATTGCTAATTTGAAAAAAATGTTAAATCGAAAATATGCTTTATCATTGTTTTATCTTTATTAAACTGAACTATTTTGAAAAATAAGTTTTATATTGAAACTAAGCTAACACTATTTACCTGGAGTTGAGGAAACTGCTCATTATTATTTTTGGGTCAAGGTAAGCCTTAAGAAAGCAAACTAAAAAGTTTATAACTGGCGTTCTTATTGACTTAGAATTTTTGAACAAATTTCATCTTGTAGAAAATTATCTGTGCTTTCGATCGATATATTATATTAATATCCACAAGGTTTTTGTCACCCCCATATTGGGGAATTTATGGGGAAATTTGCGTAAAATTGGAATAAAAAAGAACTACCTGTCTGATTTTTTTCTAACGGGTCTATGATTCGTCCTCTTGAATCACTCTGTCCATTGATGAAAACCGCATTCAAATCCGTCGCGTAGTTTAAAAGATCTCGGCGTACAGACACGGGAATTGACTTTGTTTTATACTCTTTTAAGATAAACTGTATACGCTAACGAATGTATAGTTAAATCAACGGCATACTGCATACGGATTTCGGTTATTTTGTGGAAGCTATGAACTTTTTTGAATGATCTATAAAAATATTCATTTATTAGTGATTTTTTGTAAATAATATTAATAATAATGAGTGGATACTTATTATTTTTTAGTTGTTAATTGGTTTTTCTTGGTATTAGTTATTAGCATTGATGCATATTTTTAAATTGCTATGCTCCTGACATGGACGAATGATTTCAGGTCATATCTACGAGCCCCCCCTCACGAACGTATTCACCATGCAGTGGTTCCTCACCCTGTTCACCAATTGCCTGCCCAAGGACACAGTGCTCAGAGTTTGGGATCTCATCTTCCTCGAAGGCAACGAAGTCCTGCTCAGGACGGCTCTTGCCATCTGGGATGGGCTGGCAGAGTAAGTGATAGTTTTTTTTTTTGGTGTATGAGAAAATAAGAAAAATAAAAGTTTCTACAAAAAATGTGCACGAAATGTCATCACAAATCGTGTGCAAAAAAAAAAAATTTTCAGGACTCAATTTTATAACAAAATTAAAATTGAAATCTTAATTTTTTTTTATTTTAATTAATTAAACAGGAAATTAAATGTACTGTTCATTTTGTTTTTACCACAAGAACCACTCGCTGTGTGGCACTTTAGTGGTCAACTTATTGAGGGTGGAGATTTTTTTTTGTCATGTGGGGTAACTAATTAAAATAGAGCTTCATATATTAATGTTACTTTAAAATAGTAATTAGCTTTTTTTTTTTACAGTTATCTAAGATATCATAGAGAAATTGAACCTGCCTGATTTACTATGTATCCTATACAACTTTAAAAATAAAGTACTTCAATAAAAAAAAAGATAAATATCTTATTAATTGGAACAGTTAATGTATTTTACTGTTCTGTACTAATTTTCTTTTGTGTTATAAACCTTGGCCTCATTTTATACAAATTTAGTACACATGTAATCAGTATTATTATGCTCACAAGCGTCATTAAAACGGGGTACCCGCGGGTGCTTATAAGTGCTTAGAAGTGTTTAATTTGACCTTTCGTTTCTAAAAGCCCTTAGAAGTACTTACTTTCAATCAAAGGTGCTTATAAGTGCTTTTTTTTAATACGAAAGTCGATTTTTAAATTACCGCATTTTTTATGTAATTTCTGATCAGTTTTTTATGTGATTTTTTAAACAAAGATTCAGAAAGTGAAAAATTATGGAGGGTTATAAGAATTTTGTTGATTTTATCACACGGTCAAGCGACTGTAGAACATGGCTTTAGTGTAAATAAGTCATTAGAAGTGGAAAATTTGAAAGAAGAAGCTTATATTGCGCAGAGGCTCATTTTGAGAGTGCCAATAATTGTAATGAAATTCATGAAACTATCATTACGAAAGAAATGAGGAGGGGTCAATCCATACCACTTCCGCCAGGGTATGAAACCCAGGGTCTCATATTTTAATGATTTTTTTTTATTCGTTCAGTTTACTATCGCGATTATCCCTGTAAATATTTTTGTTGCTATCTTTAATACTTTTTGAGATATTAATTTTCTAAAATGTGTCTAAAGAGACGTCTTCGCTTTACGGACGAATTTTGTGGTAGCGACGTAGTTCAAGCAAAAAATTCATAACTTTGCTAATTTTCATGATATCACTAAAATGTTTCCACTGAAATGCTCAGAATAACTTACAGAGTTAGACAAAAATGCAGTTAAACAAATACCTATTAAATGGGGCAGTAAGTATTAGCATCAGGTAGAATATTTATTTTCTACAAAAGAAGATTGCTTCAATCGATCTCCAGTGCAAAAACATTTTAAAACAGACTCAAGAAAAAAAAAAGAAAGGTATTGTTTCACAAAAATTTTTATTTAAAATAGTTTTATTTTAAAAATAAAAGTTACTTTTGGTCATTTGGTATGTCACAGTTTGTAAATAGGAAATGAGCCTGTATTATGTTTAGATACTTTAAAAAATCATGATTCAGTGACTTCTTTTTCTTCCTCAATCTTATGTTGCCTTTTTTTTAACTTTATAAACATAAAATTACGAACTTATTTCTTGTAAAAATAATATTATTTTGCATTATATTGTCTGTATTTTATGATTTTAAAACAATTAGTATTTTACAAAAAGAAGCGAAAACTTGTAATGTTGTGAAAGATATTTTGTACATACTTTTAAATTGTTCACTGTGAAATTAAATATATTAGCAGTAAAAAAGACACCAATTTTATTTCAGAACTTTTTAGTTTATACTTATTTTTAAAAAATATATATATTGATTACTGCAGTGCCTTTTAGTTTTATTGCTGTTTTAAAATTTCATGTTTTTTCTTCAAAATATTTATGAAATCTAAGTTTGAGCTAATACTAACTGCACCATTTAATACATATTGTTTTAAATGTATTTTTGTCTAATTTTATAAGTTATTCTAAACATTTTAGTGAAATTTTTTTGTGATATCATAAAAATTGGCTAAGTTATGAATTTCTTGCTTGAACTACGTCGCCAGCACAAAATTTTCCCGTAAAGTGAAGACGTCTCTTTAAGCACGTTTCAGAAAACTGATATCTCAAAAAGTATTAAAGATAGCAACAAAAAAAATTGCAGGGGTAATCGTGATAGTAAAATAAACAAATAACAAAAAAAAAATCATAAGAATCTGAGACCATGGGTTTCATTTTCATTTGTGGCTGGATGATTTGATATGGAATGACCCGAAAGTTTGTCTCTTCTTCAAGGCAAAAATATATGCTCCATTTGGAAGAGCAAAAAAAAAAATGAAAAGAAAAAAATTTTTGATGACAATAAAATTTAAAAAAAAAAAAGAGTTAAATTATTTAAAATTAAAAAAAGCTTTTCTTCAAGTTCAAGCTGATCTCACAGTTACGGAAAATTCAGCAGAAGAACTGTGTAATAAGGCAGAGTCATCCAAAAACATTTCACTTTTTATGAAAGCCAATTCACTTCATAGGGAAATTAAGGAAAAAGCATCTGAAGTTAAAGAATTAGACATTAAGATTTTTGAAAAAGAAAAAGAATTTAATTAAAATGTAAATGTTTTTAAAGTTATTATCTGCAAAGCTTTTGATGTGCTTTTAATTGACCATTTATTCATTCATAAAATTTTTAACTAACCCTCACCACTTTTATTTTTCTTTCATATAACTGCAGATTTTTTTTTTAACCTTGGATCAAAAAGTTAAAGTCCATGGATAATTCCACTGACATTAAAATTTAATTATGTTTCTAACTTTTAAAATTGCCTTTTTTTCTGAAATTGATTGAAATTATTACAATGGAGTTATAATAATGGTACGCCACTTCTTTTTTGGCACTAGGTTTTGTGTGTGAAATTAAGGGATTTAAAAAGCTTACTGGTTACTGGCAAAAGTAACATCAGTCACATTTTTTAATTATCCCCCCCCCCCCCCCTAAGCTTCTAATGCCTGACAGCATGTGACGGTAGTGTTATTTTACTTTATTATTATAATAATTTAGATCCATTTCAGAAAAAAAAATAACAATAACATGGTCACCAAGGAATGACTCTCATGCAAATATTTGTTCTGTTTCTTAAATATTTTTTTGATAATTAAAAAACGAAAAAAAAACACAGTAGTACAAACAAAATAAGTTTTGCATTCAAGTAATATCATTAAGTATTAAGTTAAGATTTTTTAGTGTTTAAACGTTGAAGATTGTGGTAAGTTTCCATTTTTCTTGATATCTCTATTCTAATATTTCTTTTCATATTACTTATGTGTATAGTGTATACACAATATGCATATTTGTAAAAGTGAGATTGGGTTTATGTTTTTATGTATAATTTTTGGTAAGATACACTTATATATTAAAATTTTAAGTTTTACTTATCTGTAAGAACATTCAACTTGATCAAAATGGATTTTCATCCATTAAATTGTATTTTATGTGCTCCACAATAATTTATTCAAAGTCTTAGAAAATGACTTTGAAAAGTCTTAGAAAGTGCTTATTTTCAGTTATAAAAAAAGAGTGGGAACCCTGTTAAAAGTACAAAAGCAAATTTGAAAACGTTGTTTCTAAGCTGCAAGAATATTTTTTTTTATTTTTTATGAATGTAATATAGGTGACACCCTTATGTAATATAGGTGACAAAGGGTGTCAAATATATTGAAAAAAGTGTGACATAATTTATGAACAGACCTTTAGGTGTGTTGGGTGTGTTGAATCACTGGTCACCCCAGGTGGTCTTCATCGCAAGTAATGCCATGATTTTTAGTAACTTTGATATTAACATCAAAAAACACAAACAGTTTGTGAAAGTGGATAGAAAAAAGTGAAATTTGTAAACTGGTTTTATTTTCTTTCTTTAAAAGAGTTGTAAATGTGAAAGCAAAAACTATTTTTCCCCTACTCAAGATATTGGTAAGTGGTCTTTCAGACTTAGATTATGGAGTTTGGCTTAAAAGGTTCAATATGTGTAATCTTGAGCAAAGGAGAGTCAGAGGGGACATGATTCAGTTGTTTAAATTCTTTAAAACGGGAAATGTTGATGGGATGCAGCTATGTGCTGAATGTAGAACCAGAGGTCATTGTTTTAAGCTTTTCGAATCTCAGGCTCATCTTGAAATGAGGAATCAGTAGTACTTCAATGGGGTTGTGGGCAGTCGGAATAGTTCACCGGAAGCGACTGTACATTGCAGTTGTGGTAAACACTTTTAAGAAAGCTCTTGATGTTCATTGGGGACTGCTAAATGGACTAGGACTAGCCTAGCTGGGCCCTGAGCCTGTTGCTGGTCGTCACTTTTGTATTTTTTATGCACTTTGTAGTTTTGAAAATTTTATTCCGAGTACCGAGATCGCGTTTGATTTCTCTCCGCAGTCGCATAATGGCAGTGGAGAGTGCGGACGAATTCTATTGCATCATGGGAGTGCTGACCAGAGAAATTCTCGAGTTCGGACTGATGGACGCCAATATGTTCGTTAAGGTAATGTTGTCCTTATCTATTTTAACATTTTCCGTTGTATGCATGTTTTCTTTGAGCCTATGGTACACGCACTGAGTAACTGTTTAAAATAAATTTTAACTGGAAGATTATACAGGAAACCTGTGTAAGTTGACCACTTGCGGTGCAGCACTTTAGTGCTCAACTTATAGAGGGTGGAGATTTTTGTTGTCATTCCTTACACTATGCATTTATTCATTTGTAACTCATTAAAATATAGCATCATGCAATGACGTTACTTTAAAATAGTAATTGGCTATTTTTTTCAATTATCTAACGTATCATTACAGTAATTTAACCTGAATGCCTTACAATGTATAATATACAACTTTGAAAATAAAGAACTTAGTTAAAATAAAGATAAATATCTTATTAATTATGAGAGTAAAGATTTCCTAAAAATACAACATTTTTCAAAATGGCTACATCAGATAGAAGAAGGACAGAAGGAAAAATTAAGAAACTTATTTAAAGAATAAAAGAGTGCCCATAGTACTTTTCTCATTTGGTTAATGTACAAAGGAGTTTAGGCAAACTGATATTGAAGTTTCATCCATCCAGGAAAATACTGGTCTAACATTATAGCATAAAAATATCCTGGAAAAGTTATTTACTTTTTTTTCATCCCTGCAAAAACGGATAAACAAATAAATATAGTAATGAGGTGGTCCACTTACAAAGGTTTTTTTATAGTACTCACTCCCAAATTTGGCTTTCATAAGTGGTCAATATAGACAGGTGGTCAACTTAAGTGGTCAAGTTACAAAGGGTTCCCTATATTAAATAATATAGAGCTAATTCCGTTCCTGACAGAAGTGGTCAACTTGGCAGGTGGCCAACTTAGAAAGGTGGTCAACTTTACAGGTTTTACTGTATATAAAATGATCAGTTTGTGTTAAACATATGTAAAAGAGAGAGTGGTGGACAAAGAGGTAGGGTAGCAAGGTTCCTTAAAGATTTAAAGAATTTTTTTTGTTAAACCATCATTTGAAACATTATCACACAGAAATTTTTTTTAAATATTTTAAGTTTTTTTCTCTTCTAACTGTATAATAGCATTTACTAACAATGATGCTATTATTGCTATTCATGCTAATGAGTTACTTTGGTAACTATTAACTAATGAGCTACTTTGGTACTTTCTTTCAACAATACTACCAACTCTTACACAAGGAAGCTTTTGTGTAATAGAAATATTAGCCATTTCTTTACTTTTTTCACATAAAATATTTTTTTCTAAATTAAGATTTCACAGAAAAATGTTATCAAACATTTATTAATTACAACTTGGTAATATTTATATTTATGCATTACCAATATAGCATTAGATATAAATCAGATTAGACCCCTTTAGCTTTATGACAGTTTAATACGTTTTTGGGCTGTTTAAGACACTTTCCAACAATTTTAGTCGGTTTTGGACGGTAAGACCACCTATCCTGTCCAAAATCCCAACCTTGCAAAGAGGTAAATCAGGATCTTTGTAACTCATGCAGATATTTGACAAACTTCAAGAAACTTGAGAATTTTGAAATGAAACATACGCACTTCAGTTGACAAAGTGGCTTTTACTCTTTTTCTATATCTCAATTTTGTCACTCATGCTCATCATTTCATTGATCTAAGGTGGTTCGCATATGGACCCCCAGGGGTCCACATCGACCAAAAAAAAAATTTGGGGTGCAGAGGATTTAAGTACGTTATCATCACATTTATGATACCCCTAACAGAAATTTTGCCCTTGTCACTGATTTATTTATATAATGAGCATATTAATTTACTAATTGCTCTTATACTTTTGTAAAATATATTTTACAAATTGTACCTCCCATTCCCTTTGTGCTTGGAACTAGTAAATCTTGCACTTATAACGTTAGTAGAAAGGACATAGCGAGGGGGAAGAGAAAATGAAAGGGTAGTTTTTGTTTTCCTTACCCCTTGCGCCGGGCTGGGGGATGATGAGGAGTCCACAGAAAACGGAAAGGAATCACAAGGAGTCCACTGAATAAAAAATTTTGGAAATTATTATGTCAGGCAGCGTTTCCCAAAGTGTGTACCGCAGAAGAAAGGCAGGGGTTCCCCCTTTGGCAATTCATTATTATATAAAATTATGTTCAGTAAATCATGTTCAGAAAATGCTTCAAGATGAAATTTAGCTGAAAGTGGTAGTTAATTCCCTTTCTGAAAATAATTAAAAATTACCAGAGAAGTTTCATTTTGTTGCTTAAACATGGGTAAAGTAGGGTCAGTGTTTGACCAAATTCTTGTCTATCATATCAGTTTATTGTTTCAAATGTTGACGGTATTCATTAGCTTATCATAAAAATTAATGCTCGCAGTCTTGGACGTGACAATTTTAACCATGGTGAAAACTACCATGCATCAGACACCTTTGCCAACCCTGGACTAGTGATGTGGGCTGGGCAATTTATAAATGCCAACTGGGCATTTATAAATGGGCATTTGCCCAAATTATTCGTAAGCGCCCAAAATGTGGGCATTTATATGACTACATTTTATTTTATATTTTGAATTTTCAATGAGTAATACAACTTATAAATACAGAAGCATAAAATTCCACCAAGAACAGACACTGGCAAATTGGGAATGGCTCTAGAATCTTCCCTAAAAAAGGGAAGATACTTTTGATATTAGCAATGTGATTATCACAATGGCTCAAAAATTAAGAAAACCCTGTTGTAAAGGAAAATGAAATTCTAAAGTTTGATGATTTGGGTATGGGCAGATCTGAATGGTCAGAGCCACTTCCCCAGAGAGCAGCAGTAACGATAAGAATGAAACTAAGGAGAAAAATACCCAATTTCAACTCATTTGTGTGTGTGTTTTATGATTATTAGGTGGCAGTGGTATGCAACCAATTATGTTAGGGGTTAGCTGTTAGCCTATTTATATCGGAATATCAGAAACAAACTCAAATGTTACTTAAGCTAAAACCATTTTAACCAAAACATAAAAAAACAACATTTCATACCTGAAGGTGGCAATATTAATAACTAATTCTAACAAATAACTTAGAAAAAATTACATTATACATATCAGGTCTGAATTATTCCTAGTTATTAATAAGAATTTGATTGACTGTTGAACAATAATTAGTGTTTCTCTAAAAAATGTATAAATACCTGGGCATTTGTCCCAATTTATAATTTACAACACTGGTCGTGACAGAGAACAATTTCTTTTCAGACGCTGTGCACCCTGGCCCCCTTCCCCTTCCCCCAACTGCAGGAGCTGAGGGACAGCTACACCTACAACATCCAGCCGTTCACCGCATCCTGGAGCTCGGATGCCGAGCTGCAGATCTTCTCGGGAGAGCCGGAAGACGAAGACGAAGATTCCGGGACGGCCAAGTTCTTCTTCACCCACGAGCTCAACTGGTACAGGAAGAAAAGTAAGCACCCTCTTTTGTGTTTTGGGGAGGAAAAGACTTCGAGGGAAGGATTTGGGTCGTAAAGGGATCGGAGTTGTCCCAAAATTTCTAGTGTTTGGCAACTGCTCATCAAAAAGTAGTTAACTACCAACTACTAGCTAGTCTAAACAAAACTAGTTGCAACTAATAATTAACTACTTTTTCCTGAGACTAGTTGCAACTAGTAGTTAACTGTTTTTCAAAAGTAGCTAACTACTAGTTAACTACTTTTAAGTATAACTCATTTGAAACTTCATCGTGCATATGCTGGGTCAAGCGTCATTTGTTGACTACATTAGAAAGCTTTTCCTAATTTGCTTGAATACTGCAATAAATATTATGATGTTTTTACTATATAACATAATATAAAAAAATGCATTTGTGCGAGTAATATTCATAAGCTAAAAATTGAAATAATTGAATGTTTAAGAAATACGTTTTTTTTTTTTTCAAGAAATTGATTCAAAAAAATTTTGAAAGTAGTTGGAATTTTGAAAGTAGATGTAACTAGTAGTTGGGAAAAATGCAGTTTAACTAATAGTTAACTGGTTCAACAGAAAAGTAGTTACAACGAGTAGTTGCCACTAGTAGTTAACTACTTCTAGTTTACTACCGAACACTAAAAATTTCAGAATTTCCGTCATACCTCCTGGTGTGACCAATCTCGGGGCTTTATATCTCCAACCTTTAGGGATTTTACGCCAGCTTTTTTATCTTTTTATTTATTTACAACGAAATCCTGAATGAGGATGGATTTGTATTTGTTGCACTATAGTTGTGTATGTCGAATATTTTACTTTTAAGTCTTGCATATTCACTCACTTTTATTTTTTGCCGATTTTATTGCGAAGTACCTTAGGGGCCACAGTGGCCCCTCCTGTCGTTCTAGACATAAGGTTCAGTATTTTCACTTCTATGAGGGTAAAACAAAAATGTTTAAACAAGCATTTAAATGGTATCATATTGGGAAAAGTCAGAAAGTTACAGTGCATTCAGTTAATTTTTATTCAAATTACTGAACAGTAAACATCAAGAGAGACCACACGGGCCCTTTACGCCTTCCTAGTGTTAAACAGGGCCCGATTTACATTTTGAATCACTATAGGCACCACTCATGTTTGGGGGCCCCTCACGCAACAAAATTTTTTTAAACATAACATTCAGTATGTGTTTGTAAAACTTTCCAGTCACACCAAAATTTGGGGCCCCCAAAGCGTAAAAACTCATTTGTTTTTCAAATGTCAAAGAGTCAGACTCACATTTGGGGGTCTCTAACGTGCAAAATGATTTTGTTTTTAAATTATAAAATGTTTGAATAAAATCTGGGGACCCCCCAAAGTGCAGAATCGATTTTGTTAGACCAAAATGTGGGGGCCGTCAAACTGAGAATTCCTTGTGGTTTTAAAGTAATTTAATAATACACATTTTCTGTGAAGCAACAGAACACTAACAGTTTGGTTTTGAAAGATGCTATTTTTAAATATTTTTCTAAAAATTTTAAATTACAAAAAAAAAAAATAATAATAATGACCAAAATTAGGGGCCAGTAGCGGATTTAAGGGGGCCAGGGGGCACGTGCACCCCCCCCCCCCCCAAAAAAAAAGGTTTTTTCCCCTATTAATTAATTTTTCAATTTTCTTACAATTTCTTTTCAATTGAAACAAACAAAATTTTAAAATATTATGCAAAAAAAAAAGCAAATTTGAATAAAATTTTGTTCGACGAAGTCACTATGCTCTCCAGTGCCTCCTGGAAGTGCTTCCCATCTTTATATAACTTTTCAAAGCTCCTTCAGTTATTGAAAAACCCCGACAAACATTTTTTCTGTGTTCGGAATGACCCGTCTGCACTATGGATCTACGTACATGGCCTTCAGCAAACAGTTGACCGTCGCTTTCTTATCAGCAACTACACTTAAATAAAAGGCAATCTGGGCAGTCGCCAGGGATGGGGGCTACAACCCCCCAGTTTTTTTAGGAAAAGGGGTCACCAAAACTCTAGTTAATTAATGAAAAAAAAGTAAGAAAGAAAAGAAAAAAAACAAGAAAATATTTTTGCAGTAAAAATGGGAGAAGAAAAAAAATGAGGAGGGAATGGATGACCAAAAATTACTATTCCTCCCCCTTCTGTAAAATTAAAAAGAAAAACTGCAAGCTTAAAACATTATATAGGAACATTAACAAAACTATTATTATTACCTGATTAAGGACCACTGAAATGCGAGTTTCATTTCAAACCTTTCTTAGCGGAAAGAAAAAAAAAGTATTCAAAACATTATAGAAACACAGTGCAAGTCTGAGTATGAAAAAAAAATAAATAGATAAATAAACATAATAATTTCATAGTCGGGCAGTCGAAAGTTTTATATTTCTATATAAATATGTATAAATATCTTAATCAAAATATTATTAGGAAAACCACAGCAAAAAGTATAAAAATGAAATATGTTGCAAACTGATGAAAAAACAGAAAGAGAGGAAAAGATTCAAAACATTGTAATGAAAATTCCCACCAAAGGTAAAACTTCAGAAGTAGGATTCAGGAGACATGATACTTAAACTTAAAAAAAAAAGGAAAAAATTGCTTACAGTATCATGCAAAATAATACCCCAGTCTGAAAAGGTAGCTTTTGAAAGAACTGAAGGCATTTGTATTTCAAATAACTGAAAATTGAGCTGGAACTTAAAAATTAGAAGACCAAAGCAATAACCTGGTTTTCGAAGATAAGAAAAAAAAAGAGGAAGGAACTGTTAAAGCATTTTTATTTGAAATAAATGAAAGAAGGCAGGGAGAAGGGTAGCCAAGGTGATTTGCAGAAGAGTCAGAACTTCCCCCACTCCACACCTTCACACACACTGACACAATCTTTTTTTTTTCTTGTTCAAAGTCGTCGTTAAGACGGTGTGTGTTTGTAAGACTTGAATTTCAAAAAAAAATTGGAAAAGAGCCTCAAAACCCCCATATCTCTTACGTCATGAATGAATGCCCAAAATCGCGAATTTAGAGCTTCAATTTCGAAAAGTTTCCAGTGTAGAGCCCCTGAATCCACTTGTCTTTTAACGTCACCAAAGATAAACAATACGCACTTTTAAGACTTCCAATTTCAAAAAATTTCAGGAGTGGACCCCCGAACCCCCATATCGTCCCCTCTTGGAAAAATTTCAGCTGTCTTAAAACGTTCCCAGATATAGCCTAGTATGCGTCTTATGCCACCAGCACCGTTCGCAAGCAATCCTTAAGGCCTCGACTAACAGGTTGGTTGTCTGGTAGAGGAAAGTATGCGTTTTAGAAATTGAATTTCACAAAAAATGAGAACCCCCCTCCCCCTTTCTCTAACATTATCAATGTACTCCAAAAAATAATGAATTTCAAACAATTTCCACGGGAGAGCTGTTGAATAGACATGACATTAGTCGTCACCAAAGATAGCCTATTATGCGTTTTTAAGACTTCAATCTCAAAAAAGTTCCTGTGGACCCCTCACATCATCGAAAATTATCACAGTTGTGTTTTTTGAAGTTCATATTTGGAAAATATTACCAGTCTCTTACTGTTATCAATAATAGCCTAATATGTGTTTTATAACTTGAAGGTTTAAATAAATTTAGAAAAAGTCTCGAAACTCCTCCTATTTCAAACATCGTCAATGGACGCCCAAAACTGCTAATTTAGAACTATAGAAAAGTATTGAAATCACTGCATTGACCTTTTATATTTGAAGTATTGAATTTTGAGAAGAACAGTCGGTAATGTTTAAAAAGCTGCTTGACCTACTACTCAATCTTTGGTGTTATTATAATCTTCAAAACAATTTTTCTTATTAGTACGAATAAATTATTAAGGTATTTTGCAAAACTATCTGAAGGGATTGGCGTTTAATTATCTTAATAAGTAAAAATGTATTTTACTTTTCCATTGGATGTAATTAGGTATGTTTTTCGTACTTTTAAAAATATTAACTTTTGTCAAGTGATCTTAAAAAACGTGAAACAAGCGTATGAGTTTTTTAATATGCAAAAGTTTAAGATGAGCAACTACTTTTTGTACCTGGTGCCCCTCCCAGAAATGATTCCTGGATCCGCCCTGTTAGGGGCCCCCTCAAAGTGGGGGCCCTAGGCCCGGGCATCATGGTGAATAAGACTGTGGTGTTAAATACCAGTTATTGGTTGATTATTAAGAGTCACTTGATGATTACATAATTTTAAACAGCTGTAATATGATTTTGACTTCAGATCTTAGACTAAGTTCATTTTTTTTTAGTTTTAAGCTTTTTTTTTTTTCAGTTTTAAGGGCATTTTTCTAGAAAATTTTCAGTTTTTTTTCCTTCAAATTTATCGATTTCCGGGCCCGGATAATAACTCATCTCGATCCCTGCAGGTAGTTCGACCCCCTGCGTCCCCGAAAGCGAGTTCCCCGCCACCCTGGGGGCCTTCAATGCCGAAAGGATGACCTTGGACATCTCCTCGCTCAAAAAGCAGTATGGGAAGCTGAGGGAAAGACAGAAGCAAGCACACATTATACTCTCAGGTGAGTCTGCATTGAAAGAAAAAGAATCCTTAAAAAGTTCTTAAAAGTTAAATAAAATCTTTTTATTTACAAGTTAAACAAAATTCTTTGACTGCAAAATATATAATGAATATTTTAATGGAAGTTTTAAAAGCTGTTGTGTGCTTTTTGAAACGTCATACATAGCATGTAGTGCACCCGGTTCTGTTGGATATTCACATCATTGGACCAGCCGGTTAATAGGACCAAAATTATTGTTTCCCGATGCTTTCCAATTATAGTCTTTGTAATTAGAATAGGTGCATCAAGGTCACGTTTCCCACTTCGTCACCATGGCAATTGCAAGAAAAATAACAGAGCCAGACCTTTTTTTTTTTCACTGCATTACTACACCTCCGATTCAAAATATTAGAATCACTGAGAAAAGTAATGAGGGAGAATTTATTTGCCATTTATTTATTTTTGATGCTAAGTAAATGCAATTCAATTTTTCATAAATTAATTCTGGAA
This sequence comes from Octonoba sinensis, assembly GCA_038502835.1. Classification (NCBI taxonomy): domain Eukaryota; kingdom Metazoa; phylum Arthropoda; class Arachnida; order Araneae; family Uloboridae; genus Octonoba; species Octonoba sinensis. Next base: position 690,912 of record CM076600.1, read on the forward strand.
TGTTCATATAGGACTTTAACATTTACAAAATATAAAATACAATAAATGAGGTATACAAATAGCTTTCTGAATCACATGAAAATATTAGAATAAGATTTAGATGGGTTCAAAATATGAGAATACTTTATATGACGCAATCTATTTTTGCCGTCGAGAAATACATCTGATTTTAATCCGTCTATTATTATTATAACTAAAACAACAAACTGACTCATCATGTTCACCAAACCGAGTGGGGAGAAAGTTTCCGGCACGGAAACCATGGCGACCGGAAGGGGAAAAGGTAGAGCTGTGTGACATTGACTTGCCGATTCTAATGACACAGACTATGACTCTTTCCCCATGGCATTTGATTTCCAGGTGCCTTCCAGAGCCACTTCCAGAACAAGAGGCGGAACTCCCTCGCCGTCAACCACCTGCTGATGGGGAAGCAGCCACTCACGAGGAAGAAATCCTTCCCGCAGCAGCCTCGCCTCGTGTTCGCCGAGAGGCACGGGGTCCAGAGGAGGGACTCCTCCAAGTCCACGCGGGAGGAGGAGGAGAGGGGCGACGCGGAGGACGGCCGCCCTTTCCGGAGCGCGATCCGGGTGGAGGCCGCTCCGACGGGTGTCTGCGGCGGTGCGGAGGACCTCGCTCCGTACCGGTCGAAGGGTTCCGGTACGATTCCGAAGGGCACGAGCGGCTCCCTGGTGGAGGTGGATGCCAGTTGTACTTGCAGTTCGACCTTCAGTTGCCCTCTGCACGTGGAGGCGGGCTCGGAGAAGCCCCCCGTTTCGAATCCCTTCCCCACCAAGCGGCGAGTGGGGTCCATGAAGACCAGGCATTACAATGTGCCCGCCAAATAGGGAGAACAGACACTTGTCGAGCCATCGGCACTGATAAAAAGAAGCTGTATTGCTAACTGGAGTGAGCTGTATTGCTAATTGGAGTGCTGTCTGTTCGGATTTACATTGGAGTATACAGTCCAACAGAGGTACTGTATTTCATGGACTGTAAGACTAGAGATGGGAGGCGAGAATATTCCCTTGAGAATATTCTGAGAATATTCTCCTGAAGCTGAAATTTGGAGAATAATCAAGAATATTCTTTTTTCCTACAGGTAAAATTTAAAAAAAGCATATAAATCATACTTGTATATGAAATGTAGTCCATTTATTATATAAAACAGATAATAATGAAATTACATTCAAGTATACTCACCATATGAAAGATAATGAGCAGTTTCTTTATCTCGAGAATATTCCCTGAAATGTGATTCTAACAGATTTTATTTTAACTGAACAAATGCTTTTGAATGAATAATCAGAATTATTCTTAAAACAATATTGGGCACTCAAGAATGTTTGTTTCAGTTTAATTACAGTATAGCTATATTATCTTGCAGAAAAATATCAAATGAAATTTATTAATGATTTTTAAATAATGTGAACAAGGTTATTAATTGTTTATATTTATGCTTATTCTTAGTATGTTTTGTTAGATGTTAAAATATTCATTTACATGTAAAATGTTGAAAGTGCTTATTAATTGTACAAATATTGTCTAAGAGAATATTTTCCTTGATGAGGATATTCTCCAAAAGATTATTACCGAGAATTTTACAACTCTATGTAAGACACATAACTGTAACGAAATGTTTCTGGAAAATGTTTTCACATTTGCTATTTAGGTTGCCAGACTGAAGTAATAACTTTCCATTAGTTTGGAAAGCTGGAAAGAACTCGTCCATAAATAAAGTCTCACATTCCTAGTTGGACTTGGGTCAGTCCTACATTCCATTACTGGGTCAGTCCTCCATTGGGTTAGTCCACACAGGAGTAATAAAGTTCTGAATTGTAAGGGGCAAAATATTCTATTTTGCCCATTCTAAGTTAAATGGGCTTCTTTTGCAACTACAGTGGTACCTCCCTTAAGGGACACCTCCGAAAAAGGGACACCTCTAATTAAGGGACACTTTTTCTGGTCCCAGTCCCTTTGAATAGGGACTGCAATGTATTTACCTCTGAATAAGGGACACTCTATTTAAGGGACATTCACAGAGAAAAATTTCCAAAATTAAAATTATATAGATAAGAAAATTTACTGGAAGCTGAAGCTTTTTTTCTTCTAAAAATGAACTTCTGAAAGTTGGGATGAGTCCTAGAAGCATGAACAAAGAAACAAGTGTACTTTAAAGTTTCCTTTACAAAACCTACTTGCATAAAGGGTTTTACCTCTTTTGTACTATGGAATACATGTATGTACAGCAAGGACAGACAGTACCCGGCTACCAACAATTTTTTATGCAAGAATTGGGAAAAGTATAAACATAATTTACACTGTATTGCCCAAATTACGTATTTTGAAACAAACCCATCTAGCAGATTACTTCAAATAAATTTCTGTAAGCTCTAAAACTCTGCCAATACGACGTTTATGCTACAATTTTAGTTTTTAATGAAAACATTTTAAATTTCAATAATTTCAACTTATATTTTGTATGCATGAGACATTTTGTGCATTTAAGCTTAAATGGTAATACATGTTTATCATTAAAAAGCTAAACTTCGTTAATACACTATATGTGTATCCATCCATTGATGAACCTCCGAGGAAGGGACACCTCTATTTAAGGGACAAAATTTGAGGTCCTCTTAGTGTCCCTTATTGAGAGGTTTTACTGTATTATGATGTAATCATGTGTGAACTGTCGGACAGTAGACATCAAGTTACTAATGTCCTTTTAAGTTACGTTACTATGTCATTTTACATGGTTTAAGTACAGATTTTTTTTTTTTGCCGTGTCAATCTCATTCCACACTTTGGCTGTGAATGGCGTCGGTTCAGTTTTTTAACTCGTACACCGATTTAAAATTGATTGCCAATGAAGATGAACATTCGGCATACGTTACCGAGAGCAATAATTCCTCTCGTGTTAATAATAATTTAACTTTGTGCAAAGTAATAGAAAAATAATTACACGTTAAATTAAAGCACAAATGAGCGTCAAAACGCAGACATGTGTTTCGGGATTGCTTGGAATCCCTTTTTCAATGCGACGGGGAGCTTCTAGATGCAAAACATCCAAGTGAAGCAGACAGAACAACAGAAACAGAGCTTATATAGCCTAAGAATTAACTGTAAACCAATGAGAATGAAGGCAGTGTGAAGTGGAAGTAGAAGTAGTAGGGAAGGCACCAATAAGAGAGCGACAAATGAATGCAGTTGGAAGTAAAAAAAAGGAATATCAATAAAAACAAAGCAAAAAAGACGACAGCATGCATAAAAATGTGAAAATACATGAAAATTGCAAAAATAATAAAATAAAATACAAAGAATAAAATGGAAATAAAAAGCTCTGTTTCTGTTGTTTTGTCTGCTTCATTTGGATGTTTTGCATCTAGTAGCCACCTGTCTCATTGAAAAAGGGATTCCGAGCAATCCCGAAACATATGTCTGCGTTTTAACGCTCATTTGTGCTTCAATTTAACGTGTAATTATTTTCCTCTTGTGTTGTCATTCAAATGAGCACTCCAGTTGCTTGTTATGCAGCTCAGTGGCCATAAAGGAGCACGACTCGGTGTGTGTCCTTTTCAGGATAGGGGTTTTTCCCCCGACCCCTTGCGGATGTAGAGTTGTTCCTATGGACTGTTATAGGGCAATGAGTCGAGCTTTTTGTTTGGGTTCGTCTTTCCCGGTGAAATTTAATTTTTTGACTTTCCCTTTTGTGTGTTTTATTGATGATTTTGTAATCATTTTTTTAAAAATTACATTACACTGTTTATGGGACGTCTGATCTGAGCATGGCAGAAAAAAAAAAAAAAGAGTCCATTCGAGTGTTTTGGAAGTTCGTTTTGGCGCATTTATTTAGCGTGCGAATCGGAATGTTTGCTTCACTGTTTGTTGAAAGCAACTCAATTTATAAACTGGCCCATAGCATCACTTCAGAAGAAAGCAAGTACTCTAAATGATTTAGGACGAGAACGGCGCATTCCTCATACCAGCAGTTTCTCCCTTGACCATGAATGGATGCTTCTTGGCATTCTGCCAGGCAGATTGCCTTGGTTGATGGTAGAACTGAAATGTAGAATCCATAACACGACATCTGTGTGCTTATGTTCACTATGAATTTTAAACAAATGTAAAAAATGCTTGATAAATGAGTCGTAGTATTTTATATCTTCACACCAAAAGTTTAGATTTGTTGAAAATTAATTCTTTTTTGAATGATAGGTATGCGTATTACAAATTCTACATTATGTCCCAAATAGTATGAAATGCCACTGATGCAAAATTTTATTAATCATTAGTGGTCCGTTTTTTACGAATCTTAAGGAGATTTTTGTGAAAAATCAAATTATTTTGTAAAAATTGGAAATTTAAATATATAGTAATGAAAAATTTTATTATTATCTACCAATTTTATAATAAATAATGGTGTAGAAAGTACGATTTGGAAGCTAGGAATTTTGTGAAGTGTTCTTTTTGATTGAATGGAATTTTATGAAGGGCCCATTTTGATTGATTTTAATTTTGCAAAAGGTCCATTCTGATTGATTGGAATTTCATATAGGGTCTGATAATTGGACCCGAATTTGCTCTAGGTGTGACCCCTGCATTATGGCTCAGTGCCTTTTTTACAATTCAGTAAAACTCGGACACAATTTTTTTTTGGACATTCTTGTCCAATGCATTCTTGCATTCTTGCATAGTGCATCTATGCATCTATGCATTCTTGCATAGCGTGAGGGTAATTTTGACCTGTTGGAACTCATTTTCTCCTGAACAGTGCTTAGTTTCGACCCCTTCTGCGTCAGATAGGTGTCTCACGATGCATTTGTAATGCGAGGTGTGAAATGGGGGCCGAGAAATATCGGTATCGGTTGAGTGGCAGTAGTGGGATGTTACAATTATCTGGCAGATTATTCAGCCTCGATTTGTTGAATCATTTGCAACCATATGAAGAAGTCACAACTAATAGGAACCAGAGCCTGATTACTGTGCAGGGCCAAGGCCCTCTAATATTGAAGGCCACTACATTGAAAAACGATGTTGTTTGTTAAATTCAATGACTAATTTATTTAGTGATATTTTTTGTTAAATTATGTGGTGCATAATGTTGCAATTGATTGGAAAGGAGTGTACGGGCCCATCACTTGGAGGATTGGAGTCAAGAGGGGAGAATTGCCAACATCCCCTGAATTATAGAAATACAATATGCATCAAGTTTGTATGTATTTTGTTGTTTTTTACACGTAATAAGCATTGAATATACACTCTTTGCTGCCCACTCGAAAAATATTTAAATGCCTGAGTTATTCGGGCATTTTGGGTTAATTGGATCCTTGTTGTTCATATTTATTTTAACATGTGTCAAATATAATGTTATAGAAATGTTTTTCATTGGATAAATTCCTGTTTTATACAAAACAAAAAAACCGACTAAACTGTCAATGCCATAAAATTACATTGATGATAATTATTGTAGTAAACAACAAAGCATAGTGACAGTCCTTTCTAATGATGGAGTACAGGACAACCAATCAGTTAGTTCCAGGGCACTGAGAGTCTACACGCAGGTTCTGTTGCTGGTGTTATAATTCCCATGAAATTAGCAAAAGTCTAGTCTCTGTTTGAACGGGGTGCCCGCAATGCTCAAATTTTCCCCGTGATTCATTTTGAGTCTGAAACAAAACTGAGCAAGGCTGCATAGTATTCACGATCACCAAACAAAATTTGGGTTTTCAAAAAAGACTATCATACTATTTTTTCTTTCGTCTTCAAATTCAGGCGTCCAATGTTCACAGAACGAAAAAGGGAAATCAGAAAATGAACCGAGCTTGCACAAAATGAATCACAAGGTCTCCAAAGTAGTTGAAAAATTCGCCAATAAGAATTCACTCTGGCAAACATTTTTAGGCAGAGTCCTCTGGCCAATTGGAAAGCACAGTCCTTCGTCTTTCCAAACTAATTAAATAATTAATAATAATTTAATTAAAACTTCTATTTTCTTTCCATTGTTTCCTTCAGTTTTCTTCTATAAACTACAATAACTTTCCTGTGCCACGAGTTTGTTGGGAATTATATATGTGTATAATTATTTTTATTTCTGCACTATTTAAAGCAAATAATGAATTTTAACAAAAACAAAATACTGTGAAACCTGTGCAAGTTGACCATTTGGGGTGCAGCAATTTAGTGGTCAACTTATAGAGGGTGGAGTTTTTTTTTTTTTTTTGTCATTTCTTACGCTATGCATTTGTTCATTTGTAACTAATTAAAATATAGCTTCATGTATTAACATTACTTTAAAAATAGGGATGTAACGAATAGTGATTTGGCCGAATACCGAATATTCGGCCAATGTTTTAGGCCGAATACCGAATATTCCGCGGCCGAATATTAAAATTTCTAGAAAGTCGCCATATTATTTGTCAAATTTAAAATTATTCACAAAGTCAAACACCAATTACACACAATCTATGATGTATGAGTTAATTATGTTTGTTAAGAATTTAAAACTACGATTTAAAATTAATATATTTTTGCTATTGTTTTGAATGTAATAAAACTAAGAATTTCACACACAAGTGGAGTAGAAATGACAGGTTTTATGGCAGTAAGCATTAGCATTATTTTACTCATTATTTAATTCAAATGAAAGAACTACTGTTGCTTAGTGAATTTTTACTTTGCTCAAAACTGCTTTATGAAGATATTTTAAAAGTTATAAAAGTTAATATTTTTATTTTATGGGGTTTTTTACGTACCTATTCTTCAATGCTCTATTAAAATTTAATACACTTAACTGGAATATATTTTTATTTTCAAAAACCCCAATAACTTATGCTGTCTAAATATTCATAGTATATTCTCTCTCTCAAAATATTCACAGTAAATCAGTCTACCCAAACAAAGTCTGACTTCCACTTTGTTAAAAATAACAAAATAAATTTCTTATACTCTCCAGCATAGTTAACTATTGCCAGCTTTTGGGAGCAAATGCTAAATATAAAATACAATATTACAACTTTAAATTTGTTTTTACTCAGTCAAGCCTACAACTAAGTTTAAAAAAGTAGTTTTTTTTAATTATTTTTATTTATTAAAACTATATACTAATGTATTCTTTTGCAATCACTATAATACAATTTTACATGTTTAAAATCTACCAATTTCTTTATTTTTTTACATTTCTATTATTTGGCCGAATAGTCCATCAATATTCGGCCAGGCCGAATTTGACCTTACCGAGGATTCGGTAAGGTCAACTATCCTTTTCAACTTTAAAAGTAAAGTAATACATTAAAATAAAGATAAATATCTTATTCATTATGTAAGTTACTTATATGATAGTAAAGATTTCCTAAAAATACCTTATTCTTCAAAATGGCTACATCAGATAGAAGAAACTTTTTTAAAGAATAAAAAGTCGTTTTCCCTTCACTTACAAAGAGATTTAGGCAAACTTTATATGGATATTTCATCCATCCAGACAAATACCGGTCTAACATTATAGCAAAAAGAATATGTTGGAGAAGTTACCAAGTACTTTTTTTTTTCTCTCTTTGCAAAAATAGATAAACAAATAAATATAGAAGTAATTAGAGGCAGTCCACGTACAAAGGGTTTTTTATTTTGCTCCCACTCAAATTTGGCGTACATATTGGGTCAATATAGACAGGTGGTCAGCTTGGAAAGGTGGTCAACTTTTACAGGTTATACTGTATATTTACACATATATGTATAATGCATTATCGAAAGCAAATAATGGATTTTAACAAAAACAAAATAAGCAATAAAAGGGAAAAAGAATTCGTTGAAAAAAGAAGTATTTTGTTTATCTAGTATTTCATTTATATTTTATGACCGAGTTTATGAGATTTTATACCAGTTGTTATAGCATTTGAAAATGGTTAAACTGAACGCGCTGCCATTTTGCTTTTTAACCTAAATTCCAAACTCTCTACCTTTGGAAATGAATTCTGACTTTCACATTCCATCTTTTCAAAATATCTTCCAGAACTCATTATTTACTGAAAATCATTTTTTACTGTGCAATGTTCTTCATTTTGAAATCAAAACATGAAAAAAGTTTTGTGTCGTACTGCTTCACTGAATCTTCTCAAAATATCTTCCAGAACATTCCTGGATTTTATTAGTTTTTAAAGTGCGTAAAAGTTATTTCTATGTATGCACGACTAAATATGTTCGTCCTTTAATAAAGTAACTGTTCACTTTTCAAAAAAATGAATTTTTAAATGTGACAAGTGGTTTTTTTTTATCAACATTTTGTAAAAAAAATTATTTTGTACTGTGCAGTGTGTCTTTCATTTTGATATCAAAAAGTTTTGTGTCTCCCCTTATGTGTAACTTGATGAAATATTACTATTTAAAAATTATTTTTGTATTAATTTACTTTTATGTACACGTGTTAAAGAATTATTGGATTTGTATGTCAATTATCTGTCATGGTATGTGCTTGATGTATATCTAGTCAGTATTTTAAGTTGCATTTTACGAAGTATTGCATTTTTAAGGCATTGTATTTCTAGTCTTTTTAGAGTCCTAATAAATATATTTTATCTAGTATTTTATAACTTTTCTCGCGCTGAATGCATCGCCTCTTCATTAAATAGGGTAGGCTATTTCTGTTGTCTCACACTAGATGGCGCTGCTGGACGAAATGTTTGAGTGCTGAAATCGAGATGTCCATCCAAAATGGCGGGTGAAGTTTGTGGGATTTATTATTTTTCTTTTCTAGAGAGTTCTTCCTTTTACGTTACTCAATGGAAAAATTAACAAAAAGGGGGGAAATTTCGGGGAGGGGTTTAAAAGGATAAAAGTACGTTTTGTCTTATTCTTACTGCAAAACGAAAATAATAACTTTTAATTCTGTAAACTTTATTTTTGCGGGCAACAAGTGGAGTGCCCAGCCCACTTTTGATCAAAAAATGGAACTTTTTGTACGAAAATTAACTTTTCGAAATCGTAAAATTCACACAAAAACTTTTTTGCACATTTCATCACATGATAAAAAGAAATTTAGTTTGAAACAACTTTTTATAGGTTTTTTTGGGGGGGGCCTTTACTTAGAAAACTCTGACGATAAAGATCCTTCCGTTTTGTATGAGTAATTAATAAATCTAAAATGAGGGACCTTTACTAAAGTATGTCACACTTCAATCAACCCCCCCCCCCTCTCAAGCCCCTTTTGTCACATGTCACGCTATATTACATAAGCATATATACTTGTAGTTAAAATAAAAAAGCGCTGCATTACAGATCACATTTGTAATTTTATTTTTGAACTTTTATTCTCATTTGTGAGTATAACAATAATAATGAATACATGGGTACTTCATTTGTATAAAATGAGATTAAGGAACTACTAAGGTTTACAGCAAAAAAGATAATTATTATAGAACAGTAAAATATATTAATCGTTCGCACTCAGAAGAAATGATCCACGCCATTTTGTCTTCTAAGTGTCAATGATTAAGAAAATGCCCTTTTGAACTTTTAACGTAAACCTTTATCAGCATCGGTGTTTACGATAGAAAATGATCGATGAAACTTTAAAATCAAATGATGAAAATCAAAAAAAAACTTTTAAAATAAATAAATTTAATTTGCTGATTTTAGGTGTTCTATTTCAACTAAAATGTGTGATGTCACCCTTCTTATTACCCCCTCCCCTCACCTTGTCTCAAAATGTCCCAATTTCTCGAACCCCCCCCCCCCCCCTCGAAGAGTGACATCATTTGTGAATGACCTTAGATAAAAATTAAACATGCTTTAACTAAACGTAAACATGAGGTACACTGCACAGGAAAATTAAATGAAGCAATACCAAAAAAAAAAAGAAAAGACAAGTGTTTATTTTGCTTACAGTTCGACGAAATCTGCTTATCAAAAATCGAATTCAAGACATCTTGTTCTATGCGCGCTATTTGTCTTTCAGTATTCCACTACAGCTAACGATGATATGTTTATCATTCGATAGAAGTACGTGAGCAATTTTTAAGCAAAAAAGATTTTTTCTACATTCTTTGCTGAAAATAGATTTGTGATTTGGGCTCGTTTTTTATGCTTCTACAAGGAACACTTGTTAACAGAGTATACCTACTTTTAAAGAGAGATTTTTGTATATTATTCTTGTGGGAAAATGACAACACTGCGAAGAATCGAAATGACAGCACTTCGAAAAATTGGTAGATCTTCGTAATCTCTTCTTTTTGTTTTCATGTATAATCTTTTTTTGAAATTTAGATATCATTTCAGGTGTGTTTCTAATCCGCAATTCCGGCATTTCCGAAAATTTTAGAGAGCCTGTTCCAAAAATTTAAAACAATCGATTTTCCGAAAAAAATTACAATTTATAATTGTTTTGCGATTTCTTTGGTGAATAAAATTTGTTCTTTACTGTGTATTTTGAGACAAGCAAAATATTTGGTACTTTAAAAAAAAAAAAATCCTTACTAGAGTGTTTCTGGGAAAAATTGACTTGTCGCATTATTTTTACAGAATTTTCCTTTTCATTTGACTTTTTTTGAGCCCCTTATCATATAATTCGTGGCCCACACTTTTTCCGAAAATTTTGTGTGAAGTTAAGAAAAATGTTTTTCACTGAGAATCAGTCACCCCCATGTAGGGATCATTTCAGAGGTGGTTCTTATCCGATGTTCTCCGACATTTCCGAAAATTTTCGAAGGCCCGTTCCCGAACGTTTATAAAAAAAAATCGGTTTTCCGAATATGTTTCAATTTATTCAACTTAAGATTACTTTGACGAAAAATATCTGAACTTTTGTTCTTCCTTCAGACAAGCCAAATATTTTACGCAACTTTTAAAAACTTTCAAGACAAAGTAACGCTTCCGAGAGAAAAAAAAAAAAAAAGACTTATAGTATTAACATTAGACCTTTCATTTAATGACTTAAAGCTTTTTTTTTTTTTTTTTTTTTTTGAGCTTATAGATAAATATTCATACACGTATGTATGTGTTGAGGGGAGGGCATGTTCACCCAAGTGCGTATGTACTTTTTTTTTATTATTTCAAATGAATGGTGCATACGTTTTCCGAAAACTTAGTGTGAAGTTCCGAAATTTTCTTTTCGCTGAAAATCACCCATTGATCATTTAGAGAAAAATTATTGATGGTTTACTATGTTAATCGGTATTTTTCGTAGGAGCACAAGGCATTTAGAAGCATGTTTTACACCAGTACGTTTTTTAACAGGACCTAAACTCGCTTTTTTATATTTTTTACTATTTTGTTTATTAAAACAAAACAAAAATGCGACATACATCATGGCAAAAGTACTAAAAAAGAAAAACCTGATTAATTCAAAGTAAAGAAAAGCATATTATAACACACAAAATTAGATATGAAATAAATTAATCAAAGTGAACATCAGTTTAAAGTATTTTTCAAAAATGAGTAGACAGTCTGCTAATAATTTTTTCTAAAACACGTTTCTAATTTTATTTTTTAACTTTTAAATTCATTTGTGAGCATGATAAAAATCATTATTATATGCATATTTTATTTGTATAAAATGTGATTACGTAAACAAAACAGACGATAATTATAATTAAAAATTTAAAATATTTATTGTTCGAATTCCAATAAAATGAACCGTGCTATTTTACCTTAAAAGTGCCAATGCCTAAGAGCATTTACTTTTAAACTTCTAACAAGAGTAAATTTCGACTTTAATCAGCATCGCTGTTTTTGACACAAAATGAAATCAATGAAACTTTAAAATCAAAATATGGAAAGGAAAAAAAACTTTAAAAACAAATTTAATTTGCTGATACTTTAAAATGAAATTATGAAAATCAAAAAAACTAAAAATAAATTTAATTTGATGTTTTTAAATCTTTTATAGAAACCAAAGTGTATAATGTCACACTTATGGTTACCCCCTTCCCTCCCCTTGTCACAAAGTGTGACCATTTCTCGAACCCCCCCTCCCCCCCTCAAAACATTACGTTTATGAATGACTCCATTGGGATCATTCATAAATGATGTCACGCTTCGAGGGGGAGGGGAATTGTGAGAAGGGGAGGGGAGGGGGTAGCAAAAAGTGTGACATGCTTGTGCGACATAGCGTGGCATGTGATAAAGAGGGAAGGGGGCCGATATACGGGAAAAAAGCGCGACATCATTTATGAATGACTCCTGCATAAGAATTAAAAAAAAAAAAAAACTTCTTGACTGAGAAAAAGAGTTAGAATTTTTGAGATAGTAGTCTGAAGTCTGTGATTGGAAAGGAAAATCTGATTCATTACATGCATAATTTTATAGTTTTGTAAAAGTAGATTTTTTTTAATGTAAAATTGAAGACTTCGTTCCATTTGTAAAGAAAACATTTTTTATAATATAATATTCCTAAAGAAGAACAGTATCAGATGTCTTGTCACATGCCCATCTGCAAGAACGGGACAAAATGTTTTTGCGAATCTGTCATCTTGTGTGTTTGCGTTTCTTCATCCTTCTCAGATAAGCATGCACTAACCGTTGACAAATGCACCCCGCGATAAAAGCAGTTTGATAGATTTATTGCTGTCTCTTGACCTTCTTTTCCAGGAACGATCATTTTCAGCAGTGGGGGAGGGAGTTCAGAAGATTTTTTTATTGTATGCATCGGATAAGCAGTAAAGGACTGCAAGAAATATAATTTAGCCATTGCACAAAAAATCCGGTTATTCGTCTTGTCAAATTTGATTATTAAAATTTAACTAACTAGCATGTTTTGAAATATATTCCGTTGGAGTGCCGCCACAAGAAAAGAAATTGCTAATACGAAACCACACTCTACCACAGCTGTTTCTTAGATATGGGATGGTTTTTTTTTTTTTTTTTTTTTTTGGGGGGGGGGGGAGAGTAGGGCCCGACTAACAAGTTTTCCTGCTCCCTTGGAGGTGTTTACTTGTATGCATGTGTGCGTGTGCTACGGTCAGTGGCGTACGCAGAATTTTTTCAAGGGGAGGGGGGAGTCATCATTTTCTGAAACTACTAAAAGAAATTCGAGTATGTAATAAAGCACTATTATTTCCCTAATTTAGACAGCTAGACAATTTTGACTTGAGCTCAAGGGGGGTGTTTAAACCCCTAACTACCCACCCCCCTTGCGTACGCCACTGGCTACGGGCAACGTAAAATTGGTTATTATTAAGAATAACCTCTTATGACGAATTAATTAAACTAATTATTTTATGTTACAATTTTTTGAAAAGGAATTCGAAAAATTGTAACAATGATATTATGGAAAAATTTCCTGCAATAATTGAAAATGATATTATGGAAAAATTTCCTGCCCCTTAACAAGGCCCAGGGCACACGGGCCTTGAACGCCCGTGCGATAGTCAGAGCCTGGGGGGAGGGGGGGGGAACTAAACTTCAAAAAAAATCTGGAAACAAATAAGTCTTTCTGATTTGATTGGAGCAGAGTCGTGTTTTTTTTTCTCTCTTCTTGAACGAAATTCATTTTTTTTAACAGAAGATATTTCAATATGGTCGAGTTCGCTTCACGTCATTCTCAAAGTTAAAATCATTAAATAATGTCAATGGCCGTGCCGAGCAGGTATCGAGTTAAGTATTGATTTCATTAAATTCAGCAAAAGGTAAGAGAGATCAGTCCCACCGTGTTGTTTAAGTCGTTAAATAGGATTTACTAAAACAGAGAATTTTACGAAAATGACCGAAATAGATATCTCGAAAATTGAGCGTGCTTCAACGAATTAAAATATGAGTGGAAACTCAATAATATATAGTTATATTCTTTTATTGTATCACAAATAAATCTTAATTTCATATTTTTATTAGCATAGATATTTTATCTTTTTTTCCTCGTAAATGCTATGTTTTTTTTGAATTTCAAATTTTCGTTTGTCCGGTGGACTCCATAATGGTCACTCATAAATGATGTCATGCTTCGAGGGGGGTTCAAGAAAGTGTGACAGTTTGTGACGAGGGGAGGTTGTAACAATAGCGCGACGTCGTACATTTTTTTTTTCTATAAGAACATTTAAAATCAGCAAATTAAATTTGTTTTTAAAGTTTTTTTCTTTCCATGTTTTGATTTTAAAGTTTCACTGATTTCATTTTGTATTCGAAACACTGATGAAGGTTTAAATTCATTTCTTGTTAAAAATCTAAAAGGACATTTTTTTAGGCATTTGCACTTTAAAGATAGCATTGCGCGGGTCATTTTTTCAGAATTCGAATGATTAATATATTTTACTGCTCAATACTAATTATCTTTTGTGTTGTAAATTTTAACCTCATTTTATACGAATTGAGTACACATATAATCATTACTAGTAAGGCCGGCGGTTATACGAAATGACCGCTGTTCTAGATAGTATTATAAATATACAATATCCAACATAATCATCGTCAAAACAATAATTTTAACGAAACCGGAAAAAAGAGCGCTGCCACCTTAATATATATAAAAAGCGCAGACGATAAATAAATGAAAACAAAGAAAGAAGGATTGAATTAAATTCGCGTTTACATTCATTTTTAGCGGAGATTGCAAATCTAGCAATTCCTCACTCAAAATGCTAGAGAAATGTTTTGATTATTAGTATATTTGACATGTGTTACAACAATGGCAACTGCATTACAGTTATTGTTCATTGAAAAATGAAAAAATTAATTAAAAGAACCTAATTGAGTTACAACTTCAATTTTTGCAGCGATGAGTTTCTCGGGTCGTAAATATTTACCGTGCCGAATGTGGTCCCGATCGGTAAAACGGTTTGGGGTTCTATAGCGGACAGATAGAATAAGCCGCTTATATATAAGACTAGTACGCCCGGCAGTCATACGAAATGACCGCTGTTCTAGATATTATAAATTGTAATTAAAATGATTAGTGCAAAGGTGTCTGCTAATCCAAACTGAATTACCCAGGTCAGGCGGCGAGGACGCTCCTTTGTTTACTGCCCCACACTACTTTTTATTTATTTACTATATAATCAAATTGTTTGTGAAAAATATATATTTATCCTCGAACTTATTGAAAATTTTATTATGCTTTTCAAAACAACAGTTTTAACGAAACTGGGTAAAAAGAGCGCTGCCACTCTAATAAGAAAAATATGAAAAGGGCAGACGATAAATAAACCAATTAAAAAGAAAGAAAGGATTAAATTAAATTCGCGTAAACATTCATTTTTAACGGAGATTGCAGCGAAGCCTCACTCAATATGCTAGATAAATGTTTCAAATATTATTAGTATATTTGTTGCATTTTTACAATAATGACAACTGTGTTGATTTGTTTGTTCACACGGCAACGGTAATTATACGGTTGGAAACGACGGCAACAATGCAAAAATAAAATAAAACGGGTCAAGAAAATCATTGAAAAATTAAAAAAAAATTAATTAAAAAAAAAACTAATAGAGTCACAACTTTCATTTTTGCGGCGATGCGTTTCTCGGGTCGTAAACATGAACCGTGCCGAATGTAGGCCCGATCGGTTAAACGGCCTGGGACCCTTTAGCGGACAGACAGACAGACAGAATAAGCCGCTTATATATAAGATTATTATTATGCTCACAAACATCCTTAAAAGTTCAAAAATAAAATTAGAAACGTGATCTATAACGTAGTGCTTTATTTCTGAACTGCAACACTGCGAGTACGTATGCTTAAGTAATAATGACGAGACATGTGACTGGGGGGTATGTTGAAGTGGGACACTTCGTGACAAAGGGGGGAAGGGGGGTCAAATATATCGAAAACAAATGCGACATAACTTATGAACAGTTCCATACACTCTCAGAAATAGAATCGTCACTTTCGAGGACTTTTCAATCGTCAGGAAAATGTCGTCATTTACAACGATACTTTCCTCGCGCGATCACATGACTTTAAAAATGGACTACACACATTTCGGCAATTTGACGAAAGGTTGACTCGGAGCAAATTTAACGAAGCCATTTCGTCAAATATGACGAAAGTTTCGTGAGATTTGAGCATGCGTTTCTGAAAGTGTAGATATTGTTCAAAACTTGCGAAACTGTACGTTCACAGTTTTTGGTTTGGCATCTTGAACAAAACTCGCATTTTGTGGACAAACAATTTCTGTAATTTTTTTAAACGGGGTGATGGGCACCCTGCTTCTCTCTGGAGACGTATGTAATCACACCAACGTGGCCTCATTATGTCATTGAACAGTTTGGTCGCGCTTCTGTGTTGGCTAGAGATGATTTTCTTACGTATTCCCCTCACGTGTGATCTGATACTCTTTCGGCTTGGATGGAAACCTCGGCTGGCCATTGGCTGACGTCCACGAGCGGAGGGGCCCCGTTTGGGGATGGCCGTGGCGACGACCCTTTGCGAGAATTTGGAACTCGATGAGTTTCAGCAACAGGAAGCGTGTTTTTCTTATTTTTTTAGGGCGACTGAGACGAAATTGTAAAACGGTGGAACCTCGATTTCATGTTTCCAAGGGACTGGATAAAAAAAACTTAAGCTAGGGGAAATACATGGAAAGCAAAAATCAAATTTAAAAAGCACTTACTTAAGGTAGTAAAGATGACACTTTTAAAAAGTATCATATCTATAATTTCGAAAGGAAAATTGTTATACATACCAGTTTAACGCATTTAATTATGATTCCTGGCATTTAGTGAATGCAGCGTCTCAGTGGCGTAACTAAAGGGGGCGGAACGCCCCAGGTGTCACTCATTCTGGGGTGACACCCGGCCACGAAGGGGGAAACAATAAACCTTTAAAAGCTCTATTATGATGAAACAAATACCTTGAACTGGTTTTTTTTTTTTTCTATCATTTTCTTTGCTTTTAACTGAGCAAAGTGTTTCCTTGCAAAAATATTCAAAGAGGTTTTTTACTGCTAAACACACCATTGCCATCAATAAATACATTAAATATTATTAACTCCCATGATACAAATGGTATTTTCCCGTCTTTTTTAGCTAGCTTTTCATCTTTCTTTGCTTTTTTTCTTCTTTTTTTTTGGAGGGGGGGGGGGGAGTTGACACCACGGATAACAGCTCCGGGTGTCACCTATACTAGCTACGCCACTGCAGCGTCTTTTCCAAGATTGAAACACTTTGCAAGTGGTTTGAGTTGCAAAAGGGGGGGGGGGGGCTCAAATATGTGGGAAAAAAGCGTGACATTTGTGGATGATCCCTTTCATTATTTGCAAACTGTTCACTATTTGTAAGCTGTTCCGGCCAATAAGGGTTATAGTACATAGCACGTGATAGCGATTGCTAACGAAATAATCTTTGTTACAGGAATGGTTTTTAAAATGGAAATTTTAATTTTTAACATGAAAAATTACAGTGAAAATTTTTAAAAGTGCAAAATCAACGAATTTCCAGTTTGAATCTGGACGCGAACGAATTTTCTAACGCCTTGATGAACTCAAATAGACTTATTTTTCAAAATTCTCCAAAAAGAAAAATAATCGTCGATTCCAATTTATTTTGTGAGAAAGTAATAATTAACTTTCAACAACGTGGATTTGCTTTAAAAAAAATCACAAAAGGAAAAATATTGCTAATATTTAGAACATCTTTTTTCTCTTTTTTTTTTACTTTTGAGGGAAAACGTAAAATGCGGGGAATTCGATCAATAATAACCTTAGAATCTCTGTTATCGTAACATGAATTAGGATGCGGAAAAACTGGGACCTAACGAAAAGAAAAGAAAATGCGAGGAAAACGTAGATTGGGGGGACGCTAAATCGGGGTTTCATTCGTAGTAAACATCGTATTCAAGATTTCTTGTTCTATGCACCGTTGAAACCTTTAAATCTGACCATTGCAGCTTTTTTTTTTTTGCCTAATAAGGATATTTTCATCATTCTATTAGAAGAACAAAAAAAAAAAAAATCAATCGGAAGTTTTTCCGAGTTCTTAGCTGAAAATGGATGTGTTTAAGACAAAATGGGGGTCTTTAGGTACCATTTTGGAAAGAATTATTTCAGTATATGCTTCCAAAATTTTTCTTCTTATCTTGTAGCAGGAGCACCTGTTGCCCGACTGAGCGTACTTTTAGAGAGATATGACACAATTTTGAAAAAAATTTCGTGAATTTTTTTCTTTCTTTTTTTTCTATATATAGTTTATTTCTTTTTTAAAGGATTATTTAGAGAGAAAAAATTTGGTTCGCAACTTTGCTGGCATTTGTGTTGTAGAAGAACAAAACAGTGTGGAAGCCTTTTTTGCCACTATCCGTTCTTAAATGGCGCCTAAACTCACATAATTATTAGGGTTCCCTCACACCCAAAGGCGACAAACACAAAAAACTTATCTTCTCTCGTCTGCGCAACCGCAGAGCACATTTTTGCCCTTCGCACCCAAAAACTAATCAACCAACTAGCAGTGTTTCTTTCAGGCATCTCTCCGGGGGGGGGGGGGGCACTGCCCCCTCTGAGCTAACCAGCTGCCCCCTGGGGAAAAAAATTCAGATGGCAAATTTTTAAAAAAATGAATAAGAAGAGAGGTTCCACTTTTAATACTTTAGTTTCAAAAACACTTTTAGGGAAAAGACACCGAACACTCACTAGCGACACCAAAAGTAACCTAAAAGATAAGAATTTATTTTGAAAAAGTTCGGGGGAAGACTAACCTAACGCCTTTCTGCTTCCTCTAAAATCACTAATGCATCTCGAAATTGCATTGTTAGGAAGATTTCAAAAAGTTTCCTGGGGAGAGCCCTCGAACCCTTGCCTCCAGTAACGTTGACAAAGACAGACTTCATTTTTAAGACTGCAGTTTTGAAAATTTTCTTAAGGGAGAACTTCTGAACCTCCTTTCTCTAACGTCCTCAAAGAGCCTAAAATTGCATTCTCGGGAGCTAAATTGCGAAAAAGTTAACGGGGGAGGACCCCCGGACCCTCCGCTTCAGAGATATCCCAAACATTATACTTTTAAGATCAGTTTCAAAAATTTAAGATTCAGAAACCCCAAAAATAAAGAAAAAATACTGCCCTAAACTTCACCAAAGATAGTCTAAAAATGAACGTACTGTACATGGTCTCAAAATGACATATACTATTTTAAATATATTCATATTTTCATCATTGTTAGCCATATATATATAAATATAAAAAGGTGATGATTTTGGAAGCATACACCGCCCCTCCTAATTCTTAACATGCCCCAACGGAGCAAAAGGTCTGAAAGAAACACTGCCAACTACTCTACCACTAATCACTTTCTATGTTTGTATCAGATTTCATGCCTTACGTTTTCAGTACAATCGTTCTCTAAATGCATCACGCACTGGTTAAACATTTGGTCAAACTGTATTCTCTCAGCGCCCCTCGAAACACGCGAAAGTCGGTCCACACCACGGTTCTTTCAAATGTACAACAGCACCGATAGAAAGAAAAGTCAGTTTGCTCCGGATGAGAAAAAAAGAAAAAGAAAAGACTGCAGGAAAATATAATTTAAACGAGTGTATAAGAAGGGGGTATCCATAGCTCAAGGCCATAATGACAGAGCGGGAAGTTTATCTTCTGGGAAGGCTTATTTGAGCGAGAAAACACGAAAAGAAAAAGATTTTTAACGTTCTTCAGCAGGTCCAGTCCCACCCGCGCCGGGAGATCATTTATTTCTGTAAGCGGGAAGCTTCAAAGTGAGACTGGGGCTGTGTGCGATCATTACTGTTTGGTTTGAGGTCGGAGTCTGGACCGGAAAAGGTGCCGGCCATCTGCTTCAGCTCCGGAGGAAGAAAAAAAAAAGAGAGATTTTAGTTTGTTGGAAGAGAGGTAAAGTGAAATGCGCCCTGTTTTCTACAGGCCAAGAGACGGAAGGGGGGGACAGCACTGCTTTCATTCAAAGCAACATGTTTAGTGTTGCAAGCCCGCCATTTCAACATTTTCCGGGGGGGGGGGGGACAAAGCGTTATAAACTCAATGTATATTGCATTAAAAAACAACAAAACCCATGTACATTCGGGTGATCGGGGGGGGGGGGGGGAGTTGAACACCCTGTATTTCAGAAAAACATAGAACTTATACCTCTTTTTACGTACTTTGTTGTTTTTCGCCTTGTAATATGCATTGAAAGTATAACATTCCCCCCTCCCCTTGGAATATTTTGAAATGACGGACCTGTGTGCGTTCAAAAAATTCATTACATTTCTCAAGCTGGGGGGGGAGGGGGGGGTTCAATGGATCCTTCCCGACCCCCTAAATAACGGGTCTGTTTAAAATCCTAGCAATATCTAAAAACCTTCCGACCCCTTGCCTCCTCGTATAGGAAAAGTTATAAGTGAAAAAAACATAACAAACCTTCGCATTCCTATTTTCTGATTAATTATTATTTTAAACAATTAGCTTTATGCAGACAAATACTGGTCTAACATTATAGTATAAAAAATATCCTGGAGATGATATTCCAGATTTTTCTATCTTTGCAAAAATAGATAAACAAATAAATATAGTAATAATGACGCGGTTCACCTACGAAGGGTTTTTCACAATACTCCCACCCAAATTTGGTGTACTTAAGGGGTCAATATAGACAGGTGGCCAAATTATAAAGGTATATAACATAGGGCTCATTCCGCTCCCGACAAGGTGGTCAACTGAGACAGGTCAGCTTACAAAGGTGGTCAACTGAGACAGGTCAGCTTACAAAGGTGGTCAACTTTACAGGTTGATAATGATTTACACTTCGACTACGGAATTTTAACCCTTGGACACTTCTGCGCATGACAGAAAGGAACGAATTCTATCGAGCTTTAGGGAAGTTTGTTTTGTAGGTGCGTTTATTGAGTACGCGAATCAGAATGTTTGTTGAAAACAACTCAATTTATAAACTGTCTCATAGCATCCGTTCAGTAGAAATCATGCTAAACGAAATAAAACAAGAACAAAAACGGCATATTCCGTATACCAACAGTTCCTCCCTTGAACATGAATGGATTCCTTCTGGCCCTCTGCCAGGCAGATCGCTTTGGTTGATGATGGAACAGTACATTTCTTTAATACTGAAAACTTTCCCTCTCGTTCCCGTGAAAATGACGGGGTGCGGTTTCGCCTTCTATTTCTCGCTCCCGTGAAAATGACGGGGTGAGGTTTCGCCTTCTATTTCTCGCTCCCGTGAAAATGACGGGGCGAGGTTTCGCCTTCTATTTCTCGCTCCCGTGACATGTTCGGGCTGGAGTATTTAAAATTTAAAAATAAAAACAAATAAAAAATTAAAAATGAATATATATATTGTTCATACACATATTTTCATATCATTTTCAGGGATAAAAAATAAGCACTTTTATGGCCGTTTTCTTGAAAATGACCCGACCGTTAAGGGATTAATGATCTTCAGTAACCCTTTAATGGTCGGATAATGCTTCATATACAAGTTTTACTTTTTGGGAAATCATGATTTTGAGAAGCGATAATTAGTAAGTTAGACAGTTAGAGAAAGAGCTTCAGTATAAAGTTGAGAAACACGAGGACTTTTGAAGCCAAGATGAAAGCGTCTCCGTTATGGTAACTTCGTGGAAAGACGTGGGGCTCCTACGCCTCATGTCTAACAGTATCGGTGGATTTTAAAAATGCAGAAAATCGACTGCGCCATGTCGAATGATTATGCGACATGTAAAAGATCCCTTGAGTAGAGATTTGGCTTGGACGCTCTCGGCTAAATTAAATTCCTAGTGCAATTTCGCATCAACAGAGTCCCGGTGCTCGCCCTCTCAGGTGGGACGTCAAAATTCTCATGCACAATCTCTGGGGAAAGCACAAGGTCAGCAATGGAGGCAATTCACCTCTAGCGAGACTCATGAGCAATCATCGTTGTCACGTGATATCTGCTCTTTGTTTACTAAGATTTTCAATTGAGTTCTATGTGGAGTTCACTAGGCAAAATGAGTTATCCTAAAATTAATGAGACTATTTTCACAGCTTTTTCTGATTATAACCCAGTATTGACATTTAATTTAATCATTATGAAAGAAATTTATTAATTATTACAATAGTTTTAGTGTTGTATTTGGTGTTCATTTTGTGTAATATAGAAGAACTTTATTTAGGCCTAGTTTTTAATTAGATTTGTCGAAATCGACGTAAAGCGATGCTACGGCTCCCTTTGTTTACAGTGCTTTCATCGGTGCCACGTGACCAATGTCGTTGCTTGAATCGTCTCCATTGGCAGAAGCCAACAGCAGCACATTAGGAAAAAAAATAGGGCCGTGGTAGCTTAGAGGAAGATTGGGTGTTCAATACCCGACCCGCTGAAGACCCACCATGTACACTTTTGGATCCGTGCATGTAAAATCCGTGGCCTCTAAAGTTCCGAGCTTCATCCGATTGAACCGGAGGGTGGAAAAATTCCCTTCCCTTCATTCTTAGGCTAAAAAACGAAGGTGGCGTATTTGTGTTGTCGCCATCTGGTGTCACCCAAATACATCATGAGCCAAATCGTACTTCCACCGTTGTGGTGCTCATGTATAAGCAAAAGAAAAGGTGCTCCCTTACTGCCTTCATTCCCGGTCGCTCTGCCAATGGAGGTAATTTATACAGCGTCATAGGTCACGTGATAGCGATGTAAACAAAAGAAGCTGTAGCATCGCTTTACTTCGATTTCGACCAATCTAATTAAAACTAGGCCTAAATAAAATTCTAGGTTATTAAAAACTAGGATTAAATAAAGTTCTACGTTATATAAAATTAACACGAAATAAAACACTACAACTATTGTAATAATTAATACATTTCTTTTATAATGATTAAATTAAAGGTAAATGACTTGGTTTATAATCAGAAAAAGCTATGAAAATAGTCTAATTTTAAGATACCTAATTTTGCTTCGTGAACTCCACGTAGAACTCAATTAAAAATTTGATAAACAAACCAGCGATCACCGTTATCACGTGACATGATGAATTGCCTCCATTGGAGCTTGGACACCCAAGTGGCATTAGGAACAACAGCAGAAACGAAAAATATGAAATCGTCTGACCGATTTCCAGATACTACACTTTTAATTTGAAACATTCGCGTTTATTTATTTTCTTTTCCAAGAGTTATTGTTTGTTCGAAAAATTGGTTTTTCGTTTTTAAGGCTTTGTTTCAATTTGAGGCCATGGTTTGAGGATGTGTGAAAATCTTAAATGACTCAAATACATTCTATTTCACACAATGAAATGGGCAATTTAAGCGACCAATAGGAAACGTTTCCTCTTAAATGTAATTTGCTTTCGGGTCTCATTGCAAAATTCACACCAAGTTATAAAAAAAAACTGCGAAATAGCAGAGCAGTCGACTCAGCATTTTATTCTTGAAATTCTCGCAGCAAAACTGGTTCTGCAACTGCCCGGGAATTACAAGTGGCAGTAGATAAGAATAATCGCAATTTGCAAAAAGCTTTTTCTAGGGAATCCATTATTTTGAGCTTTGAAAAAAAAAAAAAGGCATTTTAAAAACTTCTTTCTGAGAAAATGAATTAAAATTTGCCGAGTTCAAACGCCTTCTTAACAGATTTCCGCTAGCGCAAGAGCTGCCGATGGTGTTCTTTAAAATTAAAAATGGATGTTTTTCGTTTTCAGTTTCTTCTTGACTTTTCACTAAGTTGTTTTTGATAACATATTTTTTAAATTTTTGTGAGTGGGAGATGCTTTTAATGCAGCGACCATTTGGACTTTCTGCCTTTTATGCTTCCTTTTACTTCCTTGTATTGTAAGGAAGTATTGTAAAACATTTTCCACTCAAATTTCAACCTAAATTTGCATTTTAATCACAAATGAATCAGTTTGAACAGTTGTTTTCACAATGTCCGCATGTATGTAAGTATGGACCACTGACATATCGATTTTGTCCATCCAAGAGTCCGTTTTCACGAGTTTTGTCGTGCTGTCTGTACGAGAAAACTCGTGAAAACGGGCTCGGGTAGCGAAAACGATCGGGAGTATGTACGTATCTCGCATAACTCAAAAACAGTGAGCCGTAGAAAGTTAAAATTTCGTATGTAGGACCTGTACATGGTCTAGTTGGGCACTTCCTTTTTTGGTTGCATCGGATGTTCCAAAAAGGGTGTTCTATGTGATTTTGTGTCAATTGCATTTAAATTTCCAGTCGTTTTCCATAGCATTACCAAATTAGACGCAACTTCTGTAAATTATTTGTTAAAAAAAATCAGTGATGGTCATGTGACGCCTTTTCGCCCGCCTGTTTTTAAACAGAATACTGCATCGAGATTTTGCTGGATTTTCAAGTGTACTTTCAGTTCAGCCCACTTAAGGAAAGCACCTTTGTTCTTTTCTGATTGCTTCACCGCCTTGTTTCGTTCCAGGCAGTAAAGCACTCAGGACTTCGCTCTTTTTTTTTTTGGGGGGGGGGGGGCACTAGGTATTTAAATTAGCCGAGAGTATCCCAGCCAAACGGATATTCAAGGGATCTTCAACATTCCGCACAATTATGCGACATGGGCGCAGACGATTTTCTGCATCTTGAAAATCCACCGACTTGGGCTGGGTTCGAACCTGCGATCTTGGGCGTACGAGACCTGCGCCTCACCACTACGCCACCCTGTCGACAGCATGTCTTCCTTGAGTAAATGATTAGGCAATAAATGGAAAACTCATTGTTAAAAAGAGTTGCCATGAAGCAGTCATATTAAAAGCAATTATTGAGTGAAGGCTTCGCTGAAACAATGGAATGAAAAATGAGAATACTGTACGGAAGCACACATTTCAGTTTTATACAACCGCCACTCAACTGCGTACGAAAACGGCAGAAGTACAAGCGGGCACATTTATGGGCGCGTCACTGTGCAGGGACCTGTTCCGTCCCCATCCCTCCGGTGGGCTCCTGGTTCCAAGTACAGTGAAACCTGTGTATCTTGACCATTTACGGTGCAGCGCTTTAGTAGTTAACTTATAAAAGGTGAGGATGCACTTTTTTAAATTTTGTCCCCCGCACACCATGCATTCCTTTCTTTTTAACTAATTAAAATGCATTTAAGTTTAGCTACATGTATTAACCTTACTTTAAATAGTACGTAGCTATTTTATTTTACAAAATAATCATTAGAGAAATTAAATCTGAATGGGTTACAATGTATCATACAACTTTAAAATTAAAGTACTTAGATAAATATGTTATTAATTATGTAAGACTTTTATTTGATAGTAAAGATTTCCTAAAATACATAATTGCTCAAAATGTCTATCTCAGATTTCACAAAAAAAAAAAAAAAAAGAAAAGAGAAAATAAATAAATATTTAAAGAAGAAAAGAATGCTTGGAACTGTTTTTCCATTGGTTAAGTTAGAAAGAAGTTTAGATAAACATGATAATGGGTTTCATCCATGCAGTGCAGACGCATACTGGTACAACGCTATAGCATTAAAAAATATCTTAGAAAACTATTTTTACTTTTTCATAAATAAATATCATCAGTAATTAAGCGGTCCACTTACAAATAATTCTTATAATACTCCCACCCGAGTTTGGTCCATATAAGTGGTCAACACAGAGGGGGGGGGGGGGGGGCGTCAAGTTACAAAGGCTTCACTACATTACATAATATAGGGCTCATTTCGTTTCTGACAAAAGCGGTCCACTTAAACAGATGGTCAACTTGCAAAGGCGGTTCACTTTCAGGTTTTACAGTACGTTGTTTGATTTGATGTCGGTCGGGAAACGATGGGGGGGGGGGGGGGATATAAATTATGGGGTGTGCAGAAGCTCTTATTCCAAGATATAATAAATAAAACCCTGAACTCGATCGGTTTTTAATTATACCAGCGGGCAAGCAAAAAACTCCTATTCCATGAGGGTTGTGGTTGGTCCATCCGTGATGCGAAGGTCAAATTCGAAAGGTGATTTTTTTTTTTTTTTTTTTGAGGGTTTTATGAAATGAAAAGCTTTTGTGAATAGGATTGGATGTGAGTCGGTGCACTAAAAAGTTTTGGTGTGAATACGACAGAGCAAATAAAGATGATTTTTCATCTGTCTTTTCATTCAGAAACATCAAAGACGAGGATGAATAAATATATAACACATTTTTACAGCTTAATAAAACAAAATGAATAAATTGAATATATAGATAGCATGATTCCCATTTAGGCTACTTGGAGCTTTAATAGGAATCATGGAGCTTTAATAGGAATCTTAGCGCATCTCACTACGGCGCGGAGTTGGCAGAAATATTTAGGAGTCGTTGAAGAGCAGCTGAAACAGCTGTTCTAGTTCCCTGATTAGTATAATTTTATTCTATTTAGTTATTTCAAACATTATTTTTTAAATTTCTAATGGGTTGCGTATATTGGTTTTGGTTCTTAACCATCGCAGATCTAGTGCGTTCCCAGAGATTGGTACCAACTCTTTCAGTGATCAGTGTGGTACCACTGCCGTAATTTTTTGAAGCTCAGTTCCCCCTAGATGGCGGCACCTGAGCTCTAACTGATGCGAAACTGCACCAGGAATTTTAATTTATCTCAGAGTATCCAAGCCAAACGGGTACTCCAGATATCTTCATCGTGCCGCAATGACAATTTTACAAGATCCTAATTCTTGCAAATACTTTAACGTGGGCTTTCTACGGGAAAGTCGCCAAATATCGCATAAATCGCCAAACCAACGTCGGATTTGGCTCCACTATTTGGCAAAATACTCGCAATTTGTCGCTAAATGGGCGCCAATGTACCTAACTATGGAGTTGGTTTGAGTCATGCCTTTCGGTAAAAATTATCTTGCTATGGAAAACGACCAGACATGCGATACAAAATCGCACAAAATACACCTTTTGGAGCGTCCTGAAATTTCAACCTTCTACGACTCACTGTTTTTGAGATACAGTGGTTCATACTCACTTGCGTAAGTACATACTACGGACTTTGTGAAAGAAACTGTCCAAACTGATTAATTTTTGTATAAGTGCAAATTTAGGCTGAAATTTGAATGCGAAATTTTTCGCGATTGCAATACTTCCTGTACTTCATACAAGGATTTCCGATTGTTGAATTTGAAATTTACCAAGGGTTATTTTTCCCCCTTCCTTTCTTCCCCTTTTTTAAATAGCACTGTATTTAAAACATTATAATAGTCTAAAAATAAATCTTATAAGTTTGACTACGAATATCATGAGCTAAACTTTGACAGTACCGTAAAATCTGAGGCCGTGGCAGCCTAGTGGTTAGAGGGTCGTACTTCCACCTGGAAGGTCGCGTGTTCGATCCCCGCTGAAGACCAGCCATGTACATTTGGTGATACGTGCGTGTAAAATCAGTGGACCCCCCTACCTCGCCCCATGCGCAAGCAATCCTAAGGCCTCGGCTAACAGGTAGCGATCTCGTTTAGAACAGAACAGTAAAATCTGTTAAGTTCACCACCTTTGGTAAGCTGTCCGAATTGACCTTTTTTGTCAGGAACGAAATGATCCCTATATTATATAATGTAGGGGAACCTTTATCACTTGACCACCTGTCTATATTGTCCACTTATATATGCTACATTTGGATGGAAGTAGTGGAAGTAGTAAGTTGACCACCTAATTATTACTATATTTATTTATCTATTTTTACAAAGATATTAAAAAAAACTAAAATAACTTCTCTAGGATATTTTTATGACCAGTATGGATGGATGAAACAACTATATAAAGTTTGCCTAAACCTCTTTGTAAGTGAACCATATGGAAAACTACTATGAGCATGGCTTTATTTACCATTAGGTACGGGCCTAGGGCCGCCACTTTAAGGGGGCCCCCTAATTTTGGTTGTTATTATTATTTTTTTTTTTTTTTTTTGTAATTTAAAATTTTTTAGAAAAATATTTAATAAAATAATTTTTGAGAAAAAAATGGAACCGACTTCAAAGCAGAACAACTACAAATTGCGCTAAAAAGTAAAAAATAAATTAATTCTTTAAACAACATCGATTTGACTTTCAAACATAGTTTTAGAAGTCGGTGCAAAATTATGAGTAATTATCATTACACCATTTGCTACTTCATATTGGAACTGTTGCTTATTCTGCGAAAATTTATATATTTGTAATTGATTCATGATTACAAAAGATTTTATCTATCCTAATTTTGCACCGACTTCTAAAACTATGTTTGAAAGTCAAATCGATGTTGTTTAAAGAATTAATTTATTTTTTACTTTTTAGCGCAATTTGTAGTTGTTCTGCTTTGAAGTCGGTTCCATTTTTTTCTCAAAAATTATTTCATTTTATTCTTTTTAGTGCAAATATTTTTTCTATAAATATTTTACTTTTCAAAAAATTCATATCAAAGAGCAAACCTTCTTTGGATGAATGGCACTAAAAACTAATCATTTGTATGCTAAATTCCGTTTAGAAGTCGAATTTAGCAAGCAAACTGATTGATTTATTTTTTGCCTCAGAGAAGTCTTCAGTCAAACTGTTGCTATAATTGATTTTAATATTAAAGCTCAATGGCAACAAACGCTTTTTAAACAATGACTTTTATATGTATTAAGAGTTTTCCCTAACAAAGAAAAATCAAGCCAAGCCTTTCCAATTAAAATATAAAATGCTAATTTTCCCCCCGTAACGTTTTTTCTAAAAAAAAAACAAATGTAGTCAAATTGATGTGCGATATTTGAGCTAGACGACCCTCTATCAATTAAAGAAAAAATTATAAAAATCGGTTCATTTAGTCAAAAGTTATGGATGAAAAACCAAACAATTACTATATTTCTGCCCATAACTTTTTTTCTAATTATCGAATATGGTCAAACGAAGGAACAGGACCTATGGGAAAGCACCCTCGATTGATTTTAAAAAAAATCATGAAAATCGGTTCATTCGGTGAGAAGTTATGAGTGGACAAACAAACAAAAAAAAAAACGACATACATACAATATGAATGTATAACCTCCTTCCTTTGTGAAGTCGGTTAAAAATAGCATTTTTCAAAAACAAACTGTTAGTGTTCTGTTGCTTCACAGAAAAATTTGTATTATTAAAATATTTTAAAGGCACAAGGAATTTTGCATTTTGTGGGCCCCCAGATTTTATTCAAACATTTTGTAATTTAAAAACAAAATCATTTTGCACGTTGGGGGCTCCCTAAGTTAGTCTGACTCTTTGATATTTCAAAAACAAATTAGTTTTTGCGAATTGTGGGCCCCCAAGTTTTGGTGTAACTGGCAATTTTTACAAACACATACTGAATGTTATATTTAAAAAAATTTTGTTGCGTGAGGGGCCCCCAAACCTGAGTTGTGTCTATAGTGATTCAAAATGTAAATCGGGCCCTGACTATGAGCACTCTTTTATTTTTTAAATTAGTTCCTTTTTTAGCCTACTTTCCCGTAAAAGTTAAAAAATAATAATAATAAAGCATGAAAGAAGGCTTAATGTATCGTAAAAATATCGTTAAAAATTAAAAAAAAAGTCAAAAAAAAAGTGAAGTAATTTCATAAAGATTGTTATATTAAAAATTTGAAAGTAGGGTTTTGAGATGGGGAAAAAGTGTGTCTGTCGGTCTGTCCCCCCTAATAACTTTTGAACGAATAGTCCGATTCGAAAATTTCTTTTTGCATTGGAAAGATCTCGGCGAGGACATCTCATTTCCATATTTTACTTTTTGATTTGAGCAATTTTTCTTTCAATAGTTCAAAAAATTTAACATTAGCGCCTATGGGCGAAAATAAAGCAAATGATGTAAACTCTGGGTGCAAGATCCACGTTCCAATGAACAAGCTCACTGGAAGAATCGCTTGGCGTGAAATATCAATTTGAACAGTTTTTGTTCATTTTTGAACAGTTCAAAAATTAACATAGCGCTTACGGGGAAATTTCAATCCTATCTAAATCCTGATCTAACGGACCGATTTGCTTGGAACAAACTTTATCGGAAAGCTCTTATAACGTAGAACATGTACAAATAGAATGTTCTTCCAGAACTAACGAGCCTATTTTCCTATGAATTTTTTTTATCGGAATTTTTAACGATATTTCTCAATGAATGAGTGAAAGAATGAATCAATGAACAAATGAATGAGGAAAAGAATGAAAAAGGAATAAATACATGAATGAGTGAATGAATGAATAAACACTTGAATGAGTAAACGAATGAATGAATAAATGAATGGCTGAATAAAGGAAAGAATGAATGCGTGAATGAATATGTATTATCCGTTGAAAAAGGTATATTTGAAAAAAATTAAGAACTAAAGCTAAAGGAGAAAGAGAGAGAAAGAGATAGCTAGATTATAAATTTGAATTTGGTGTATACGGAAAAGTAGGCTCGTATAGTTCTAGACGGAACTTCTTGTTTTCTTTTATCTGATGTAGACATTTTGAAAAATGATGTATTATTAGGAAATAAGTAACTTATACAATTAACGCCTTTTCCCGTGTCTGACACCCGCGAAAATTACCGGAAACTTTGCCCGTGCGTTATTTTATTTCTAATGAGCGTCTGAGATCGGTTCACACTTTGCTTGCATAATATTTTTTCTCTATGTAACTTTTGCTCCATCACCCGCTCCCTAGTCACCCCCACACAAACTGAAATTGCAAAGAATAACTTCCACTAAACTAGTTTTTCAGAAGAAAAAGCTCGAGTCTTAAAGGGTTAATGAGCTATTCATTTTTTTTCCCAACCAAGCACTTTAATTTCAAAGTTGAGTAAGTCATTCAGGTTACATTTCTCTGGTGATATTTTGGATCAATGGTTCCCAAACTGTGGTATGCGTACCACTAGTGGTGCGCTGTAGTACACCACTAGTAATACACCATGCGTACCACTAGTGGTACGTAGAGCCTCTCCAAGTGGTAAGCGTGCAGGCCATAAAAAAAAAGAAGAGGTTAAAACGCAAGAACTCGGGATTTAAAAGTAGTCCGCCACTAGTAGTACACCACTAGTAATACACCATGCGTACCACTAGTGGTACGTAGAGCCTCTCCAAGTGGTAAGCGTGCAGGCCATAAAAAAAGAAGAGGTTAAAACACAAGAACACAGGATTGAAAATCGAATGTGCCCGATTAGAGTTGGGCGAAATGTTGGCTCAACGTTAAAAATGAATTCCCGTTATTGCCAAGAAGAGCGTTCCTGTTTTTCTTGACAGTTCACAACCACTCATCTTTGAAGCTGCTTTTTTCAATTTGACATTTATTAAAAATAAATATAGAAGCACATTAAATGTCGACCCAAATTCAAGATATCACTTCGCTTGTATGCAGCAGCAACTTTCTCATTCATTTTGTTTTTCATTTTTGTTACATGATAGGTATTGTGTACTTAAAGACGTATTTCTGATGCTGTTTTGGAAGTGCGTATTAAAAATATATTTTATGTACAACTTGGATAATTCGAACGTCTTTAATTCGAATTTTCCTTTTATTCGTAGATTTCGATTGGTCCCTTGAACTTTGTATTCAAATCAATGTTAACATTTTGGGATAATTCGAAGTCGAAGGTTTTCTCATCCGAAATCGACAAAAGTAGGTTGAAATAATTCTTTTGTCTGTTAAAATTTCATCCTACTTGTTTGTTTGCAACAACTGGTGGATTAGTGAGATTTCTGTCTTGCTTTCTATTATGAAAGTTTCTATCCTTTCATCCACCTGTTGGATGAAACACTGACCTCCCGTATTGATCCCTGAGACCGAAAGTCTTTCAGGTACTCTTCAGAATGGTCAGATCATGCGTAAAAAATATATTGTGTCTTTGTTAAAACCAAAAGACTCCATTCAGAGAAGCAGTCTGAAATTTCGAAATGTTTCTTTAAAACTGCAGCAGGTAATTTGTTATATAATTTTTAGTACTTAACCAAAGAATATTTTGTAACAGTAATACTCTGCTTATATGATCCTGTTTTTGTATGTATATGCTATAGTTTTATATTTTATTTTATGTACAAAATAAATTTTATTTTGTTGACAAATACGATGTTTAATTATTTTATATACATGCCTTGACATTTTCCAGAAAATATTATTAGCTTTATTTTTGACGGAATAAACATTATCGGCAATCGTGAGCCTCAAATTAGGCTACAAAAATTAGACTTGCGTAATTCGAAGCTTAGCTGTGATCCCTTCCAAGTTCTACCGTATTTCATTTATTTTATTTCATACTTGAGCTTAATTTTAATAAACGCTTTTCTCTGCATTAACTATAAAAAATGGTGTGATTGGAACAACCTAATCGTTGTAGTATTTTTCTATAATCTATTAGCTTTCTATTCTATATAATAAAGTTACATTAGCAGTGGTACGCAAATGGGTTGCAAGAAAAATGGTGGTACTCGAAAAAAGATTGGGAGCCTCTGTTTTAGATAATTGTGAAAAAAATAGCTAATTTCTAAGTTTAAAGCAACGTTGATACATCAAGCTATATTTTAACATCTTCAGACCCCTAAACTAAGCACAAACAATTTTGACGTCATTTTTTGGTTCTCTGATTTAAAAAATGATTACAAAACAAAATAACTAAAAAAATCTTTTAATTTTAATTAATAATTAGTGAAAAAAATAATGAATTTCCAATTTCCATGTTTTCCATGTTTAAACCGAAGTAAACTATCTGTTGATTCATTTCAAAAACAATGGGGTGTTTTAGCTTTCAAATTGCACAAGCAGTAGTTAATAAACAGTGTCTAAAATGTACCCAATTGGGTACACCTGGAATGAAGAAGTTATTTAGTTACCAATGAATAAATGCATGGTGTAAGAAATGACAAAAAAAAAAAAAATCCCTCTATAAGTTGACCATTAAGTGCTGCATGCACTGCAAGACGTTAACTAACACGGGTTTCACTGTATATGTATATATACATATAATTTATTATGGGGGTTTCACTGTATGGGTGAAAAAAAAAAAAAAAAAAGCACACCACACATAAATCCAGCAGATACACCCGGTACACGTGTTAATGCTGTTTCACATTCCTGATAAAAATTACGATCCTTTCCTCGAAGTGTCTTCTGTAAAAAAAACCTTTAACATATTTGTCCATTTTAAATAGGGTCTTGAGACATATTTTTTCTAAAAGCGGGATGGAGGGGGGGACTCATAAATCTGCTTTAATGGCTGCAGAAATATTGCACTGGAGGAAGAGAGCTTGACCTTGGGGTCATCTGATTTATTGAGAGCTCTTGCTGCGCGAAGTGATGAAATATCCTTCTCCGGATTCGGGCTCAAACGCACAAAATGAGCCGCTCATTAAAATCTGAGGGTGGTCTCACACACGTTCGTTGTCCTCCGTGCACTGTCAAAATTTTGCGTTCAGTTAACACCATTTTCGGTGTCACTGAAGGCGATTTTTGCTGTTCGATTGTTGTAAAGTTGATTCATTTTTTGATGTATCTCATATTCTTTTAATCCCTTAAAGCAGCGGTTTCCAAACTGTAGTATGCGTGAAGGCAAAAAAAAAAAAGAGAGTTGGGGGGAAATACGTGTAAAACTGCGTATTAAGAGCAATTTTCATGATTTTTTTTAACGATTTTATTGATATTTTGAGGTTATGTTATAAATATATTGAGGAACATTTACTGAACTTTTCAAACATTTTTCTTGAAAAATCTCGGAGACATTGGCTGCACACTGTAAGTCACCACCCGGGTCGGCAGTTTTTGCGTACATCCTGGAGGTCACAATTTTTGTCTGAAATCAGTTTTTTTTAAATCTATTTTTTATAAGTGTCTCTTCTAGTTGAACTAAAATCATCATAAAAAAATGAAAATTTCTATTTTTTCAGAATGGAAAAATTAGGTGCGATTTTTAACCGTTTTTTTTTCTCCTTTTTTTACAGTAAAAAAATAAAAAATAAAAATATGTTTATGATTCTAGTTAAACTAAAGTGTGTATACAATGTGTGCTAAATTTGATAAGGATTGATCAAAAACTCCGCGAGCTAGAGTGTACGCAAATTCGAAAAAAGTAGTTTCGAGAAAAACGCGTTTGAAAAAAAGAGTGGTATTGTAGGTAAATTTAAGGCAGTAATGAATCAATTTTTTTTTATATTTATAAATACTAATTCTTATAGAAATTTCTATCCGAGGTCTCAACTGTTAAAAGAAATAAAAGGACATCTGCTAACGTTCTCGAATACCCTTCAGGTCATTCATGAGGAACTACCTGCTCAACTGCTCCAAAAGGGGCGCTCGCTCAAATGCTTATCACTTTTAAACGACTTGGAATTTTACTTTGAAATTTTAAGGGTATATCATTGAATAGTTGTAGAATCGATTTATGAAGATTTTTTTTTTTTTTTTGAGACCTTTACACGTATTTCCCCCCTTAAAGCAAAAAAACTCAGTATTGAAGATCTAATTTGTCCGATTAGAGTTAGTAGAATTTTGGCTCAAAGTTAAAAGTGAATTCCTGTTATTGTCAAGAAAAGCATTGCTGTTTTTAATTCAGTTCACAATCACTTATCTTGGAGAAACTGGTTTTTCCAATATATTTATCAAAAATAAATATAGAAGCAAATTTAATGTCGACCCAAATTTGAAGTTAAAACTAACTTCTACTGAAACAGATATCACCTCGCTTGTATCTGCAGCAGCAACCTTCTCATTATTATTATTATTATTTTTTTTTTTTTTTCATTTTCTTACTTAATAGGTATTTTGTACTTAAAGACGTATTTCTAATGCTGTTTTGAAAGTACGTTTTAAAAAAATATTTTATATATTTCATATATTGTATTTTATACATGCAGCTTTATTTCAATAAACGCTTTTCTCAGCATTAACTATAAAAATGGTGTGATTGAAATAACCTAGTTGTCTTAGTATTTTTCCATAACCTATTAGATTTTTATTCTATGTAATAAAGTTACATTAGTACGCAAATGGTTTGCAAGAAAAATGGTGGTATTCGAAAAAAAAAAGATTGGGAACCGCTGGCTTTAAAGCACGAGTTTCTTTTTCTGAAAAACTAGTATAGTGTAAGTTATTATTTGCAATTTCAGGTTGTGGCCTCATGTCGATACGTAACAGAGTTTACGTAACAGAGTTATTTAGAACACTTCATGTGCTAACAAACATTATAGGCTAATTCCATGCGTGACTTACACTACATTAGAAGCCTTTTTACGCTTTGCTTGATAAATTTCGGACAAACATTTATATGTTAAAAAAATGTGATGTATGGGAGATGAATTACAAACAGGTAAATGGTTTTTATCAACTCTTAAATTTTCAATATTTGTTTAATTTAAGTTTTTTAAAATTTGTTTTGTTATTGTGTGACTTACACTACATGAAAAGAAGTCACAATTTCTCAGTATTTTCACTTTAATATTTCTTCCAAATGGGACCTTCTTGAACTATTTTTTCTTGTAGACTCTGTGCTACAGAGCTTGAAATTTAAGAGAATGTGGTCAACAAGAATGAAGGTTCTTAAAAAAAAAAAAAAAATTAATTTATTCTTTGTGACTTACACTACAAAGGATTCGTGACTTACACTACGCATTGATTAACACGTTAAACTATCCCATTAAACATTTATTAAAATTTAAATTTGTAAATTGTAAGTTACATCTTTGATCAATATTTGATTTTGGTAACTTTATTATGTTTTTCTCATCTGTCGGTGATGTGCCTTCTTTGTATGGCCAGATAAAATGGTTTATTTTCCATTTCAGAAACTTAGCTTTTGCAAAAGACTTCTCCCTACTTATGGTTTGACCAGCAAAATGCTTAACATTTTTCTTCTCTTCAAAGGGTACTAGAGCCCAGTTGCCTACATCCAGCGCAATTTTATTTCTATTAATTCATCGCGATACTACTTTAGTTTTGTCACTTAACCTTTTTTAATATTTGATTTCATTCTCTAAATCTGCGACACTGAGCGTAGCAGTGGCATCAAGTAACTTTTTTAAGCTCTCGCTTTTATCACAATTTTGGTGAAAACATTTTTCACTGCAATCATCACAGGTTTACCAAGTCAGATGTTTTGATTGGTAGAATATGGATAGAAGACAAGAGAAGTCACAACCTTATACTTTCATGGTAGATACAAAGGCATGAGTTTGATGGTGTTTTGTGTCTCAAACAAACTTGAGCTGGGTGAAGTTCACATAACTTTGAACGGCCAACTTTTACATTGGGCTTTTTCAGCTTTGAAAATTTCATATGCTGCACCAAGAGTCACGCATAGATATTTCCTTTTGTAATTTTAACTTTTCTCCATTGGCATCTCTCATAATAACATAATCCTTCGATCTAGGTGTCTGGTATGAGATGTTGTCCTTTTCAAAAAATTCCTTTAATTTTGGTATTGTCTCTTGACTGAGCCGACTAATGTGTGGTTTGTAAGAAGCTGGTTGTACAACATCTGGTATCAATTGATAAGCTAACTGTGTCACGTAGGCCTTCGTAGCAAATTTTTTTTCACCTTAGCAAGGGCCTTTCCAAATGAAGCAGGACTTTTAAATGCTTTACGTGGAGAATACAAATTTGAATTAAAAGAAGAACTCCGTGTATAGCAAAGCTGTGCTACAGCTTTTTGTACTTTCTTTGCTCTATATCTTCTCATTTCTTCCTTCATCTTTACTTTCCAAGCTTCCTTCTCTTCAATAGCCATGATGTTTTTGGTTTTTACTTTGTCTTAACTTTTTGCTTCTTAGATTCTCTTTCCTTAGAAGTTTCATAATTTCCATTTGCTTTTAAACTGTCTCTTTGTTCTTTTTTTTCCGCTCAGCTGCAGTTTTCCCCAACTAAAGTAAAAATGAGACAACGCTTAAATGTTTTTAAGCTAAATCACTAATGACGCATGTGACTGTGACTTACTCTACAGTATAAAAAAGTTTAATAATTAATAAATATATTTATCATTTAAATATTCAAAATTACTTTTATAGTCATTATCATCCAGAAAGAAAATTGAAAAAATTATGAAAATCTGACTTTGTTTAAAAATTGTACACAAACTTTTGTTTCTTTCTTGTGATTTACTCTACAACAAAATTTTCAAATTTCTCTTTCCTAAAAGAAATGATAAATTCTAAGTAATAGTATCAACAAATATTTTAATAAGTAATTTAAATACTAAATTTTCAATATATACTCTAAAAAATATTCTAAGAACTTAACTTACCTTCGAAATTAGAACTTGAAATTCCTGCAAAAATCTAAACAACTTCACATGTGCAGAGCGGCCATTTTGAAACTCTACTGTTGTCGTAAAATTAATTAATGTTGTTTATGCAAAATTTATTAAATTCAAACGTGTCTGTAGCACATGCAAAAATTAAAATTTCCCATAAAAGAAAAATCACTCAAAGGATAATTTTTCATGGAATTAGCCTATAGTGTCTATATTTTTTTAGATAGACACATAAAAAATTTTTAAATTTGTCAAAAATGAATATTTTCAACTTTACACCGACTGATGGCATACTGTGCTCTTTCATTTTCCGTCAGACTGCAGTGACCGGATGTACACTGTTAAAAATTTTCGCAAGAAAATAGTAAAATAACCATTTATTTGATTGTTATTTTACCATATTTAATGACAACAGTTGAATAACCATTAAAAAGATGCTACTCAAACCGCTGATTGCGAAAAAAATCGTTTATTCTCTGTTTCTACTAAAGAACGCTTTAACGTAATAACCTACCCGTCAGAGCGCCCGAGAAACCTTTGTAACTTGACCACCTAAGTTGACCACCTAAGTTGACCATCTGTCTATGTTGACCACTTATGTAGGCCAAATTTGGGTGGGAGTATTATAACAAACCCTTTGTAAGTGGACCGCCTCATTATTACTATATTTATTTGTTTATCCGTTTTTGAAAAGATTAAAAAAAGATAAAATATCTTCTTCCAGGATATTTTTTATGCTATAATGTTAGACCATTATTTGCCTGGATGGAAAACCAATTGCCAAATGGAAAAACTACTATAAAATTTATTCTTTATTGAAGGGAATTTTGTTGGAAATCTTTTGTATCATATAAGTAACTGACATTATTAATATGATCTTTATCTTTATGTTAACTAAGTACTTTACTTTTGAAGTTATATAGGAACACATTGTAAGTCATTCGGGTTACATTTCTTTAATGATATTTTAGATAATTGTAAAAAAAAGGCTAATCACTATTTTAAAGTAACGTCATTACATGAAGCTATATTTTAATTAGTTATAAATGAATAAATCCATAGTGTAAGAGACGACAAAAAAAAAAAAAAAACAAGTCTCCATCCTCTATAAGTTGACCACCTGTCTAAGTTGACCACTCAAGTGCTGCACCGCAAGTAGTCAACTGACACAGGTTTCAGTGTATATATATATGTATACATATATATATATATATATATATATATATATATATATGTATATATATACACACAGTTGAACTCGCTTAGCCAAAAATTCGCGAATTTGTTCGTATTATCCGTTATTCGTAATTACCGTGAATACGTAAAATTGTGTAAAGAAAAAACTATTGGGGATGCATGTTTATATTTTTAAAATAATTACTACTATTTATAATAAAAAGTAAAATAAGTAGTGAAAACAAATGATTTTTTTTTTACTAACACTTTTAAATCTTTTTAGTACTTTAAGAAAAAGTGAACTTACCTTTTAAAATTTAACAATTTTAGAAAAATCCTCAATGGTTAGTTGTTATTTTAGGTACATTAATTTTTTTCATATGCATACTTGGTGGTTTGCAATGACCCAAAATAAGCAATTTCTAAAAGAAAAATTAATTATATAGCAATCGAAAATTTTTTTCGCGAATAGGTCAGAAATTTTGTTCGTCTTAGCCGAAATGTGTATTTTAGCCTTCGTAATATGCGTGAGATATTTAGTGTCATTAAACAGTAAAGCGAACTTAATGAACAAAATGTTCGTTTTAGCCGTGATTTCGTATTAACCGTGTTCGTAATAAGAGAGTTCAACTATACGTATATATATATATACGTGTATATATATATATATATATATATATATATATATATATATATATCGCTTTTAGAAGTGAACACTCATATCTGCAAAAAATAGTATTTTTGGTTTTTATATCAAAATGTTCAGAATTTTGTGCTATTTATATTGGGAATACTGCCGTAGGTAAATGTTCAAAAATGAAGGCTAGAGGCCAACTGTATTCTTTTCGTGCAATACTGTAATAACTACTTTTTACGGTTGTTTCTCATTTCTTTGACATCATTAACATCCATCATGTGAGAGAAAATTAGAACAATAATTATTTTCTGAACAAAACCCACTATAATAATCATTGAAACAAATAAGGTAATTAAATAAAACAAATTGTAAAACGTTCAAGCTCCTCTCTTGAAAAATGTCCATTTTGCAGATATGACACTGTTCATTTCTATGAGCGGTAGATATGGTAAATCTGCTCCCAGGGCCGCCACGATGTCAATTAGGTTCGGAGGGGAAGGGGACTTGCCGGGAGAACGAAATGACCGATTGGGAATGCGAACTGTCATATTATTGAAGCTCCCAAATTTCACTAAAAATTGAGAAGGAATGTACATTTGTGTAAGTACGTTAAAGGTTCTTATATTTTCAGTGGTAAATTTTAAAATTTCGAAGTACTAAACGGGCGGACTCCTATTGATTTTGTCGACTGGACAAAGTCGCTCCGCTGGGCTGGAATGGGAGTAGGCGCGAGGTAGGGGGCGTAGAGGGGTCCACGGATTTTACATGCTCGTATCCCCAGGTGTGCATGGGGGAGGGGTTCTTCAGCGGGTCGGGTACCGAGCACACGGTTGGAAGTCCGACCTTCGAGGTGTAACTTCCAACCCTGTGAAAGGTTACAGCTTCTCCTTTAACAAATTTTTCTTTGCAGTTAAAAGCACAGCAATATTTCAACATTTTCTGACGAAAGTGTTGGCTTATCTCCATTGAACTCAAGGCTATACCTTGTACTCCAGTGCCCTCCAGTCGCGTGCAACAACCTGTTCGGCGTTCGGGGGTGTTGGTCCCCTCGCTGAGACAATCTCTCTGATAATAACCCATTACGCCTCGAAAAGTCCGACTTCCTACCGGCTGGACAATCCTCCCCCCACACACCCCCGTTAGCGACGGCCAGGCTTCCTCGTAACCGACACCCTACCTAGACGGACAGTTTTGATCTCCCCGCCGGTAGCATTGAACCTAAAAAAAAATTTTTTGCGGACACCAATGAACTGTAAAAAATTTTGGTGTTATTGAACACAGTAACGGATGTAGGTTTGAGTGCGTCCTAGGCCCGAAGCGATATGGCGTCCTTTATCTTTCGTAATGGTATACATATATATAAACATATACTACATGCATATATGTGTGTATAAAATAATGCAAATAATAACAAGAAATCTAATTCAGGTATAAATTAAACATATGCTAGCATTAAAAAAAGTTTTTTCTAAATCTTTTTGTTCGATATTTCAGATTTTGGTACTAGCCTGATTAATTATTTTAACAAAGAAATTCTACCCTCAAAATGGTACTATGTTCAGATAGTAAGAGCGCAATAAAATAAACTTTAAAATTTATTCTTACAGTTTGCAGAAAGCCCAATCGATTTTTAATTTTAGTCGTCTTAAAAATTTTGGCGCCCCTCAAAATTTACCCGGGCCCTAGTCCCGGGCCTCACGGGTCTAATCCTAAATCCGCTACTGATTGAACATCACTTTTGGTTGTTAATTATGAATTTGGTTTAAATTATGAATTTTTTGATGCATTTTAAATTCTTTAAGTATCTGTCTAAAAAAATTCAGAATGTTTTTTTAGCATAGGATGTTCGTTCACTCACCTACGCATCAAAAATTCATTATGATGGCTCATTTCTCCTATTTTCATGGACATGAGCAATGGCAGTGACATTTCGATACGCAACGGAGTTGACACATTTCATGAGCTGACAAACGTTATACTGTCGATATTCTTTTAGACAACCACATAGAAAAAAATTAAATGTATCAAAAATGATTCATCTTCAACTTTACACCTGTCAGTAACACCAAAAAAGGGTGGCTACAAAAGCAAAATTTTTACAGTGTGGGACAAATATGTTTGTCCCTCAGGTGTCCGCTGTGGAGGGGTTTTACAGTGTACAGTAAAACCTGTGATTTTAACCACATTTGTAAGTTGACCAGCTGTCTTAAGTTGACCACTTTTGCCACGAACGGAATTAGCCCTCGACCCTCTACCTCACCCTCTATAAGTTGACCACCTGTCTTAAGTTAACCACTTTTGTCAGAAACGGAATGAGCCCTCGACCCTCAACAAGTTGACCACCTGTCTAAGTCTGCGGTGCAGCACTTTAGTGGTCCACTTAGACAGGTGGTCAACTTATAGGGGGTGGAGATTTTTTTTTTTGTTATTTCTTACACTATGCATTTATTCATATATAACCAATTAAAATATAGCTTCATGCAATGACGTTACTTTAAAACAGAGATTAGCTTTTTTTCCCCACAATTATCTGAAATATCATTAAAGAAATTTAGCCCGAATGTCTTACAATGTATTCTATACAACTTCGAAAGTAAAGTTCTTAGTTAAAATTAAGATAAAGATCATATTAATGATGTCAGTTACTTATATGATGCTAAAGATTTCCTAAAAGTATATATTTTTCAAAATGGCTGTATCAGATCAAAAAGAAAAGAAGAAACCTATTTACAGAATAAAAGCGTGCTCATAGCCGTTTTCCCATTTGGTTCACTTACAAAGAAGTTTAGGCAAATTTTATATGGATGTTTCATCCATCCAGACAAATACTGGCCTAACATTATAATAAAAAAACATCCTGGAGAAAATCTTTTAGTTCTTT
Source organism: Octonoba sinensis (assembly GCA_038502835.1). Taxonomy (NCBI): domain Eukaryota; kingdom Metazoa; phylum Arthropoda; class Arachnida; order Araneae; family Uloboridae; genus Octonoba; species Octonoba sinensis. The sequence continues at coordinate 732,624 of CM076600.1, forward strand.
TATCTTTCCAAAAATAGATAAACAAATAAACATAGTAATAATGAGGCGGTCCACTTACAAAGGGTTTTTTATAATACTCCCACCCAAATTTGGGTTACATAAGTGATCAACATAGACAGATGGTCAACTTAGGTGGTCAAGTTACAAAGGTTTCTCTACATTAATAATATAGGGCTCATTCCTTTACTGACTACTAGCGGTCAACTTAGACAGGTGGTCAGCTTACAAAGGGGGTCAACTTTACAGGTTTTACTGTATATGTACGTAGTCTTGATTGTCTACTTCAAAATGAAAGATAAGGGCACAATTTTCATTTCCATAGAAGCAAGAGGCTGCAATTAACGGAAGTGCTTCTTCTAACGGAAATGCAGCAGTGCTGGGGCTTCATCGGCATCAAAGCATAGTTGTTTCTGAAAACTAGAAAGTGGGCCGCGTGAGGTCGAAGCACCATCAGCCGCCGACCAATGAGGATGGGGCTCCATCCAGCCACTGTCTAGACAGGGGTCCGGCGGATCCCGGATAAGCAAACTCCGGACATTCAGATTGAGGAGCTATTTCGAGAAGAAACGAGGCTTGTTATTGCGGTGGGCCGTCGCCCCTGACAACCGCCAGTTTCTTAATTCTCCCACGCGCCGCTGCGTCAAGCGTTCCCATGGAGACGGAGGAGCTTGTTTACGCGAATTGTCTCCAACCACCGACGAAGGGAGGATCATCCCCCATTTTGGAGTCGCGTCTCGTCTGCGGTATTTCAGAAATACACTGTGGAAAATTTTGAGTTTAATTGCCACCCTTTTTGGTTGGTGTTACTGAACGCCATTTTTGGTGTAAAGTCGAAAATTATTCCTTCGTTGATGTATTTGAAATTCTTTTAAGTGTCTGCCTATAACGTTTCTCAGCACATGAACTGTTGTCATTGCCAGGGCCCGATTTACATTTTGAATCGCTATAGACACAACTCATGTTTGGAGGCCCCTCACGCAACAAATTTTTTTTAAACATAACATTCAGTATGTGTTTGTAAAACTTGCCAGTCACACCAACATTTGGGGGCCCCCAAAGCGCAAAAACTAATTTGTTTTTCAAATGTCAAAGAGTCGGACTAACATTTGGGAGCCCCCAACAAGCAAAATGATTTTGCTTCTCAAATTTCAAATGGTCAGACAAAAATCTGGGGGCCCCCAAAGGGAAAAAATTCCTTGTGGTTTTAAAATAATTTAATAATATAAATTGTCTGTGAAGCAACAGAACACTAACAGTTTGTTTTTGAAAGATGCTATTTAAAAATATTTTTCTAAAAAATTTAAATTACAAAAAAATAATAATAATAATTACCAAAATTAGGGGGCCGTCTTCAAAGTGGGGGCCCTAGGCCCGTGCCTCACGGGCCTAATGGTAAATAAGGCCCTGGCATTGCGACTACTCATGTCTATAAAAATAGGATAAATGAGCCATCGTCATGAATGTTTGATTCGTAGATGAGTGAACGAACATCATATGCTAAAAAATATGCTGCTGTCTGTAGTTTTTCAGACAGACACTTAAAAATTTTTAAAATACTTCAAAAAATGAATAATCTTCAACTGAACACCAAAAATGATTTTAAGTAACACCAAAAACTTTTGAACAGAACACAGTGAACCGAATTCATTTCGTTGTTGCAGTTGTTTCTCTCTAAAAAAAAAGGGGGGGGGGGGTATGTGTTCGTGTGTATTCATAGATACGCGTTAGGAGCTATACTTCTTAAACTTCTATTTCGTAAAATGAGTCCTCATTTTTTTTAATGAGTTCTTAGTCGCTTTCCTTGACCTATAAAGTATATAACGGCGCGTTGAAACTTAAAGAAATAAGTTTTTTTTCTTTAAGGCATCTGAGCTCTGACAATGGAACAAATTAACATAATAATACAAAAACATGGGTATCTCTCAAAAATCGCCGATAGTTGGCAGTGTGATTGACATCTGATTCTGGCGATATATTGCCAAATTCTGCAATATATCGCCAATTGGTCGCCAATTTATGACGTCCCTACAGCTTCCTATTGAAAATTTGCCTTCATAGAGCCAAAAGAAGTCACTTCAAAGTACTGAAATATAACAAAAGAGTCATTCTGAACAAATCTAGTCGTAAAAATTGAACTTTCAATGCGGAAAAAAAAAAAAAAAGACTTCACCAGAATTTTTTCTCCGTATTTAAAATAAATAAACTTTTCATTTCCTCAATCGTTTAAAATCTAAATAAATGAAATCGTTTGCTAATATACAGTTTGGCTGTGATGACTTGGATTACGATCGACATGCATTAAATTATCCATCTTTCAAAAGGAGGGTGAATGACGGGGGTTTGCTTCGCCAATAACTCATTGTGATGGTTATTGGCTCCGTGCCAATACAAGAATGGCTCTTCAATTAGAAATGAGCTCTCTAAAAGCAGTGGCGTAGCTAGACCCGGATTTTTTGGAGGGGGGGGGGGGGTCTTGGCGAGAAGTTGGCTAATCTCATTGTTTTACAGGGAAATTAGTCAAAGTCTAGACAATTTTCACCTTTTTAGGGGGGTTTCTTCGGAAAAAGTGAGCGAATTTCACTGCTTTGCTGGGAAAATTGGCCGAATTCTGTACAATCTTTACCATTTCTCCCTTTTAGGGGTCCCTTTTCCCCCTTTCTTCGGGAAAAGTGAGCTAATTTCCTTGTTTTATAAGAAAATGTTTCCAAATTCTAGACAATTTTCACCTTTTTAAGAGGGTTTCTTATGGAAAAGTGAGCAAATTAGCTCACTGCATTGTTTTACAGGAAAAATTGGTCAAATTCTAGATACTCTTCACTATTTCAGGGGGAGTCGTCGGGAGAATTGAGTAATTTATTGTCTCTGGAAAAATTGGTCCAATTCTAGACAGTCTTCATCATTTTAGGGTGGGGGAGTCCCCAAAACCCCCCATTATCTACGCCAGTGTCTCAAAGTCAGGGGTCTTGTTCTTAGAGCCAGTGGCGTACGCAGAATACTGAAACTACTAATAGAAATTCGAGTATATAATAAAGCACTATTATTTCCTTAATTTTGACAGCTAGACAATTTTGACTTGAGCTCAAGGGCGGTTTAAACCCCAACTCCCCCCCCCCTCCCCTCCTTGCGTACGCCCCTGCTTAGAGCCATGCTACAGGTTTGAATTAAGAGCAACAGATGAGCGATTCCGCGGGTAGCCAAAATGGCGGATGACTGACTGGCTTCACCTGCGATGGCGGCCTCGCCACGAGTCGCTCGCCAGCCGGGGACTGGGGATCCGCTATTTATAGTCGGAAACAGCTCATGTTTCATCTTTTGTTCGACGGAGAAATATTCACTTCTTTACCGACGTCGACAACTGATCAATAATTATGTACCAGCATCACCACAACCTTTGATATAGTCGTCATCTTAACCGACATAAACTCAAACGGTTCATTTTAGGAGTCGTTTGTCTTGAATTTATTGTTCCATTTTAGGTTCTAAAGATTAAAATGACCAATCTCGGTTTGATTACACATCCGCATGCCTATTTTTGAAATAGTGGATGAATTCTAGTTTTCCAGTAACAGTAAAACCTGTAAAGTTGACCTCCTTTGTAAGCTGACCACCTGTCTAGGTTGACCACTTTTGTCAGGAACGGAATGCGCCCTATATTATATCAAAACCTTTGTAACTTAACCACCAAAGTTGACCACCAGACCACCTGTTTATGTTGACCACTTATGTACGCCAAATTTGGGTGGGAGTATTATAAAAAAAAATCTTTGTAAGTGGACCGCCTCATTATTGCAATATTTATTTGTTTTTCTATTTTTGGAAAGAGAAAGAAAACTAAAATAGCTTCTCCGGGATATTTTTTTATGCTATAATGTTAGACCAGTATTTGCCTGGAAGGATGAAACATCAATATAAAATTTGCCTAAACCTCTTTGTAAGCGAACCAAATAGGAAAACTGCTTTGAGCACTTTTTTATTCTTTAAATAAGTCTCTTCTTTTTTCTTTGATCTGATACAGCCATTTTGAAAAATATATATTTTTTGGAAATCTTAGCAACATATAAGTTACTAATTAATATGATATTTATTTTAATTTTCACCGAGTACTTTACTTTTGAAGTTGTATAGGATACAGCGTAAGGCATTCGGGTTAAATTTCTCTAATGAGATTTAAGTGAAAAACAAAAGCTAATCACTATTTCAAAATAACGTCATTACATGAAGCTATATATTATTAGTTTTAAATGAATAAACGCAAAGTGTAAGAAATAACAAAAAAAAAAAAAAAAAATTCACCCTCTATAAGTTGATTACCTGTCTAAAGTTGATCACAGAAGTGCTGCACCACAAGTGGTTAACCTACACAGGTGTCACTGTATATAAGATACTGTGGAATCCGCTTCATTGGACCACCAGATCATCGGACCAGCTGCCTTATTCGAACCAAATTCTCAAGAACCAAATAATTTCCTATGACATAAGATTGATATTATTCGCTTATTGGGACCCAAACTCCGTTTCATCGGACCAGAGAAGAGGAGGAAAATATAAATCGGGAGCCATAAGTTGCCCGCGTAGAACGTATTTCAAGCGATTAATCGAACACAAAAATTAATTTATTAAATAATTGACTTTCAATAAAATCCGACGATATTTACGAGGGAGATGTTTAGTAAAATTCCCACTAGATGACGGTACTACAAAACTGACGGGTGGGGCAAAAGTAATGACCCGGTTTTGGCGGGTTATTAAGAAAAAACTAATAGTTTTTGAGACTTAAAACTTTTTTTTATTGTGATCTGTAGTTAGTACCATTTTTTTACATTAAGTTTTGAATACCACTTCAGCAAGATAGCGGCCTTCAGCACCAATACACTGATGCAGCCCATTTCCGAAGTTTTGGGGAACTTTTCTGCACATTTCCAGGGGTATGGAGGATATTTCCCCCATAATTCGGTCCTTCAGCTCTTCTAAAGTATGGGGAACTTTCTCTTTTAAATAACCCCACAAAAAAAAAAAAAAAAAAAAATCTTAAGGACCGTAACATTACGCGGGATACTGAAATGCGCACAAAGATGCAGTTTATTCCCTTGCGTCGAAAAATAGACTGTATCAGTGTATTTTGCTGCAGAAGTTTGCCATCTTGCTCGAGTGGTATTCAAAACTTAATATAAAAAATGGTATTAAATACAGATCAAAACATAAAATGTCTTAAGTCTCAAATTGTAATAGTTTTTTTTTTTTTTTTTATAACCCTTCAAAACCGGGTCATTACTTTTGCCCCACCCTGTATTAAAGCACAGGCCAAAATTCAAGTGAATTTTCGAACGAACTCGGATAAGCAATCGGGGCACGTACAATAAAATAAAATTATAATTTTAAACAAATTTTTTTGATTGTAAAATAAGTAATTTATATTCTAAGTTTTTATAGCTGCTGGCTGGTGTGCTTTTTAAAACTTCATATATAACGTATCGTACTTCTGACCTTGTTCCATATTCACCTAATCGAATCAGCCGGTTAGTAGCTATTTTGAATAATTATGTAAAAGCGTGTCGCGCCAGACATGGTTTTCAAGGAATGTTTTCACGTAATAATTCCAAATTTTGTTTCTTAGAATCATATGCTTTCACTCTTTTCAAAAGATGTACGAACACACTAACGTTTATTTGGTTATTTTTATGTATATTACCAAAAACAAAACAAAGAATGTGTGGCAAACATGACGTATGGAATTAACCAAATACAAGTTCGAATTCAATGAGTTCTAAAATTGTTTAGGTACTCTTCGTACAGCACTCATCAAGAACCCCTCCTAATTGAACCTTTAGTTTTTCAATAATCTTTATTTATTTATTTATTTATTTTTTCAATTTTTTAAACTTTTCATGTTTGAAAAAATGAACATTTTTAAGGCTTTCAATGTCTTGATGATTCAACAAATACAGATAATGTGTCCGGCGCATTAATTTATCTAGTTTTGTTTTTGCCATTAATTGGGGTAATACAGTATTTTTTTCCTTCTAATATCAAATGATGGCATACTAATCAAACTATTTTCAAAGCTTTAGCTTCATTTTTATAATTAAAATATTAATTAATCAATGACATCATTAATTACTATTTTAATTATACTTCAATTATGTCATCATTTTTTTTATTTTATCATTATTTAGTATTTAAATTATACCATGTTTTAAAAGGGTTTTTCATTAGAAAAAAAGACTGTTCTCAGCACATTTGTGATGATTTAAGAAAACATATAAAAGATCTATTAGGATTCAATTCTTTTCGTAAGAATGACCAAATAACTAGATTAAATGAAATATATTTTCTGTGTGAGCCGATTTTAATATATTTCAACTTGTTCCAGTTTGTAGCGAAAATGGCATTCAAGCTTGAATTAAATTTGTATTTTCCGACAGTTAGGCTACTTTTTTAATGCTTCACTTCCTAATTAAATTCGCAAATTAAAATCTGGAACCTACATGAGCATAATGTGTACTAAAATTGCGGAGCCGAAACCGGAGCATATTCGGAGCCGGAGCATCGAGATTTGTAGCCGGCTCCGGGTTCCTGCCTCTAGCTCATATCTGCAGCCTACACTGTATAAATTTCTGTAAAAATTCAGAGAGGAGACTGAGTATTTGTTTAAATTTAGGAAGAGCTTGTTTGAAATCAAACAATCGAGTTTCTTGATGAAATTCTTGCTTTCCAGCTATAGAGCTTTGTCACAACAACAGAAAAATATCTGTTAAGTTACGTACAGTGTTCCACCACGGAATTTTGACCCTTGGACGCTTCTGCGCATGGCAGAAAAGAACGAATCCATTCGAGTTTTAGGGAGGTTTGTTTTGCAGGTGCGCTTGTTTAAAAATTCAGAGAGAAGACTGAGTATTTGTTTAAATTTATGAAGAGCTTGTTTGAAATCAAACAATCAAGTTGCTTGATGAAATTCTTGCTTTCCAGCTACAGAGCTTTGTCACAACTACAGAGAAATATCTGCTAAGTTACGTACAGTGTTCTACCACGGAATTTTTGACATTTGGACGCATCTGCGCATGGCAGAACAGAGCGAATCCATTCGAGTTCTAGGGAAGTTCTTTTTGCAGGTGCGTTTGTTTAACCCCTTAACGGGCGGGTAATTTTCGAAAAAAAAAAAAAAAGCTCACAAAAGTGCCTTACTTTTTTATCCCTGAAAATTATATAAAAATGTGTGTATGACCAATATATATATATTCATTTTTAATTTTTGATTTGTTTTTATTTTGAAATTTTAAAGACTCCAGCCCGTCAATATCACGGGAGCGAGAAATAGCAGGCGAAACCTCAGCCCGTCATTTTCACGGGAGAGAGAGAGAAAGGGTTAATACGCGAATCAGAATGTTTGCTTCTCTGTTTGTTGAAAGCAACTCCATTTGTAAGCTGGCATACAGCATCCGTTCGGAAGAAATCAAGTATGCTAAACGAACTAGAACGAGAACCAAAACGGCACATCTCTTTTTCCAGCAGTTCCTCCCTTGAACATGAATTTACTCTTCTTGGCACACTGCCAGGCAAGATGTCCATGGAAAGAAAAGACGAGAAAAATTGAAATTTTTTTCAATTAACATCTACGAATGAACACTACTAAGTATGATACATTTCCTAAAACATTGCAAACATTTTGCGTTCAGTTCCCCCCCCCCCCTTTTTGCTGTTACTAAACACGATTTCTGGTGTTCATTCGATGTCAAGTTGAAAATGATTCATTTTTGATGTACTTCAATTCTTTTTTTCTGTGGTTGTCTAAAAAATATAGACAGTATAACATTGCTTAGCACGTGACATGTGTTCACTCCATTATGTATAGAAATGTCATTGCGATGGCTCATGCTCATGTCTATGAAAATAGGATAAACGAGCCATCGTGATGAATGTTTGATGCGTAGATGGGTTAGCGAACATCACATGCTAAAAAAACATTCTGTCTGTGCTGTTTTGGACAGACACTTAAAAGAACTAAAAATACGTCAACAAATGAATCATTTTCAGCTTTACCCCAAAGTGAACACCACAAATGGTGTTCAGTAGCACAAAATTTTTTTAGTGTATTAATTGTGCTGTTAAGTGTCAACCATTTGTTTACTGGAAAAGTTAAATACTTGCTGTTTTAAAGAAGAAGAAACTGCAACTAAAGACATTGAATATGTTCATATTCACAGTTGGGCAAACTCTCTTTAAGCGGTTCCCCTTTTTCTCCTCCTACAGATTTATCCCATGTTGAAGCAGGATGATGCATAAAAAGAGCCTAAGTATTGCAACACGTCTTGTTCCGGGGTTACAATAAACCTCCTTTTTGCTTTGAAAACGAAGGTTTTTTGTTACCCCCAAACCCAAAGCAATACTACACAATAAATTCAAATTTTGTGCTCAGTGGCGGACTGGGAAGAAAATTCGGCCCGGGCATATTTCAAACAGACCGGCCCTTGGGAGGGCAGGTATTTTGCAGATTGCAGGAACTAAAAATATTGTCAGTAAATATGTCGATACGTATTAAAATATTAAATGCTAACGCGACAGTTATTTTTCTTATTCAGCATGGAAGTGTAATGATACGTAATACAGTTTGCACCATGTTTTTTTTTTTTGGAAATATGTCATTTTAAAAAGAAGGAAAATAAAATGCAATGAACATGTTTAAGATCGGAAATGTGTAGAAGGCAGGTCGAAGTTATTTCTCGATTTTCTGAAAAGGGTTTGTTTTGACGATTAGAATTAGAGTATTATTAATTGCTGCTTTAATTGTGAGTTAATATAATTAAATTTTGCTTTTTTTATTTCTTGTTGTTTTATTACATTTTTTTTTTTTTAAATAAGCTCTAAATTTCTCGCGATACAGAACATTCGCGAAATTGAAATTCGTCACTTCTCGCATTTTTCCGATCGTCTGATCTTTTACTGCAATTAAGTAACTAGAGAATATCAAATCATATCAGAAATTACCGGAATTCGTTTCTTTGATTGTTAAGAGATTAAAATAATATCGGGAAAAGCCTAGGTTTTTCGATGTTTTGCCTTCGAATGTAAGCCAACTTCATTTTTTGTGATAATTTCATGACTTGTATTGGCGAGTGTATACGATAACCAAAAACAGTGGCGTAGCTAGATCCCAATTTCGGGGGGGGGGGGGGGTCTTCTGGAAGAAGGTCGATTTCTCATAGTTGATTTTACGAAGACAATTGGTCGAATTGATGATTAAAAAAATAATTATAAATGGAGTTTCTTACTAGACTCATTTTAATGTGAAAATTGAAGGGGAAAAAAATATTTATCAACTTAGAAACAATTTGATTTACGTTTTTATATAATTTTCGCTTCAGACAGAATTTAACTAGAACTGAAGCGTTTTAGGGAAAAATACAAGAGAAAAATACAATATTATGTTAAAAATTAAACACTGATCAAGTTTACGTGTCTTGGGAAGGAAGGGGATTAACGAACAAGACAATTTCTGAATCTCCAGTCTGAGTGAATACAATGGAAATAATATAACTGTTAAGTCAAACCAAATGTTTCAAAAAATTGCTAATACAGAAAGTTAAATATGCAATAAAACAAGAATACCTTTAACAAAAACCAAAAATTGAAATAAAAATTAAAATAAAACTTACCAAACTTAACGAATTTACAGGAATAAAAATTTTTGTCACATAGAACATAGAGCTATTTTTAATCTCAACTGATAACTTTTTCCTATTATCATTTTTCGCATATTTTCCCGTCAAAGTGTTAAACAAAATTAATAAAGCATGAAAAAAAACTAAATGTGTCGTGAAAATATCGTTAAAAATAAAAAAAAGTTAAAATAATTGAAGTAATTAAATAAAGATTGAAAAATTTGAAAGTATGCTTTTGAGATGGAGAAAATGTGTGTCTGTCGGTCTGTCTCCTCCCCCCCCCCCCCTCAATAACTTTTGAAGGATTTGTCCGATTCGAAATATTTTATTTTTGAATCGAAAGATCTCGTTGTTTTCGCAGGACAGACCGACCCACCGATGCATAAGGGGTGGAGGTTGTGGATACAGCTTTCACGAGAGGGAAGTGGGTGGGCTCGAGTTCATGGTAAAATATTCGTACAACAACCTACAGGCAAAGTAAACGACCATTGGGGGGAAAAACCATTTAGAAAAGTTTTAAAAGAATGTGAGAAAATAGCCTTTTTATGGCTACAGTACTATTTGTTAGGGGAGAGGAGAGAGAAACTCGGGATCATTTTATCTCCCACTATCTCCCTTCTTCGTGTTCTGCACGTCGGTTTCTGTATATGCAGCTGAGGCGTTATTGTTGAATGGTCAGTAGTGATTGGGGTTAAGTTGAAACTAGAGAGCAATTAACGCAAACCCCTGTGGTGCTTGAAAGCACCTTCTTAAAAGGAAGAAGTCATAAAAGGGTCTTTCTTCCGCTCTGGGCTTGAAATGTAGTAAGATACTGCTGATAAAATTGTTAAACTAAGGAGCATTCTGAACAGTCATGGGAAAGATTCTAGTTTAGATAAATTTATTGTTAAAAGTTCGGATTGCTTGCATTTGAAAGCTATTTCCAGCTTCCTTGTTTTTATTATAATAATGTTTTTTTGCTAGTCTTGTGTGTGTCCACTTTCATTTTCAATTTTCTCCAGACTAGAGACCCATATCTAATATTAGTAGGTCTCATAACTGCAAGAGTTGCACAAAATATATTCTAGTTTTAAATTCGACTGAGAATCAAAACCTTTCCGAAAATGCTGCCAAACTAAAGATTTTCCAACATTTTTCATGCATTTTAGCTTACCAGAATTTAATCTCAACTGGAGCATTTCATGATAGTTTAAAAATATATATATTCCTTACTTCAAATTAAAAGAAAATCATTAGAACCAATTGAGATAGCAACAAAAAAGCCTACATTTAATGGATGTAGTACATAAAATCATTTCAGGTTCCGGCGGGCTCGGGCTTGCGAGGTACTTAGGGGAGAAACCGCTAGGAAAGTGGTACGATTAGGGATGCAAGTTTGTCACTCCGTGAATTCCCTCGATTTCTAAAGCTGTTTCCTAAAATCTGTGATTTTTTAAAAAAATACCACGTTTAAAATTTGAGACCTATTTTGTTTTTTACTTACACTTTAACGGTAATTTATACTGTTATGAAGTTTTAAAATGTATAACAGATGTACCAAACTTTTAGAAGAATTCATCAATAGAAAAATAACTATAAAACTAGTTATAAATAATTCCACTTTTGTTTAGAGGAAGTTTTTGATCCAAATCAATACAAATATTTAAATGTTTTTGACGAAATTGATAGTTATTGTTCCATTGTTAACAATAACCCTATGATACCCCCCTCCCCCAAAGGGTTACACGTTAAAAGAGGGCAATTCAATTCTGGAAACTCAAGAGAGAGTTTTCCCAGCCTGTCCAAAGTGGCAATCCCGATGTTTGTCAGTTCCGACTAATAGCGCAGGTGCTGAACGATCCTTTTCTACATATAAAAACGTGTTAAGTGATAACAACGAAGCATTAAAGAAAATAATTTAATCATGTACAATATTTTGTACCAAAATGCTGTACATTTAATTAAATACCTAAATATTGCATAAAATTGAAAGTAATAAAATTATTCCTTTTTTATTTAAGAAAATTAATTTAATTGCAGATATTGTAGTTTTATTTTATTATATTTGTGTTTTCGCGAATATTTCGCGCAATTTGCCACGAATTTCCGGCTTTTTTTCCTGCAACAAACTTGCAACACTAGGTGCGACCTAGTACGACCCTGTAACCCAAACGCCCCAAAATTGGCTTTTTTTGCATTTTATCGCGCTTTTTTTTTTTTTTTTTTTGTTTCAGTGTTCACTCTATTCAATTGTTATTAAAAACATATTTTTAGAATAGTATAAAGCGTAAAGAGAGTTAAGGTCTCAAAAAAAGTTTTCGGACACCAACATTACGGTGGGGTCCCTCTAAGTCTCTAAGTCAAAATTTCGGGGGGGGGGGGGGGTGTTGTCCCCCCCCCCTCCTTTATCTACGTCAGTGACCAAAAATACTATAAATGAGAAAAATGCTAATAAAAACTTCCAGAGCAAATTATATAAGCTCTGATGCTACTTACTACTTTTTTTGAATGAGAACACAAAATCTGGTAAATTCCGAAATCTGGAAAGATGGCGGATCCGAGAGTTCCGATTTTGAGGTCCCATACTGTAGATAAATAAGCTGTTAACAATCGCCGCACTTTAGGGCGTTGCGCAGTGAGACAATCGGCTGAGACAACTGGCCGGAGAGAAATTCTCTGGGGCCGCCCCTGAGAATTTGCATCACCTGGATTGAGAAATTCTCAGGGCCGTATTTTATAGATTGTAGGGATTAAAAATATTGTCAGTAAGTATGTAGATATGTATTTGGATATTATTAAGTGTCTACAAGATAGATTAATTTTTCTTATTCATCTTAGAAGGGCAATAATACGTAATATGTTAATTAGCTGTTAATAGCTGCCGTCCTTTAGGGCGTTGCGCCGTGAGGCAATCGCCTCGCCGCCTGCACTGCTCAAAATTAAAAACATCAATTTTGCGGCTCTCAAAAGTTTTCATAACCGACGGCCGCCGACTCTTTCTATATGGACGACCAGGCCCTGAGAATTTCTCAAGCCAGCCCCAAGAGCTTGGCCTATAGACGACTTAGGCGGTAGCCTAAAGCGCAAAACTGATGTATTTAATTATTTATTTATTTTCAAAATTTAAAAATAAAACATAATCATTTTTGCTCTTCAGGCAGCCGTTTAGGTTGTCTATAAGGGACCAGCCGGCCCTGAGAAATTCGCCCCCCCCCCCCTCTTGTGGCCCAACAGCCAGACCCTAGAAATTTTGCCCCATTGCTGCATTGCACTCTCGGAAGCCCGGGTTAAGGCAAAGTTTTGATCCCCGTTTTTTTATGAACATTGTAAAAGCTGTATACTTTATATAAAAAAAGATAGATATTTTGCAACCGGCCCAGGTTGGACCGGCCCATCGGGCATTTGCCCGAATGCCCGCATAGCCAGTCCGCCGCTGTTTGTGCTTTAATAATGTGATGATATTCTCATTCATTTTTTCCTCTTGAAGGTAATTGTTTTTATTTCTCATTAAAAATGGTTCAATGAACAATTTTTGTAAATTTTAAAAAGTGGGAACAAGTGGGGAAATATATCAGTAAACGTGGTCCACACAAATAATTTTTAAATGTGCAATCAAACGTCCATACGGAATGGGAACGTTTGGTCAAATGTTCCCAATTTTTGGGAAGTTTGAAATTTCCCGATTTTACTTTAAATTCCTGGAAGAAAAAAACGTTTTTTTTTCCGGGAATAAGCCAGGCATTTTTAAAAAGTGACCGTAGGGTGACCATATTTCTGAGTGGCAGTTTGGGACATGTCCCCAAATCCAAGGACACTTGGTTTGCTGTGTTACTTTGGGAACATAGCAAACCAATCATGTACACCTCTATTATGAAACATTAATCCCATTAATGCATTGGAAAGGGTATCGAAACGTATTTTCTTTATAATTTATGCACATTTTCTTAGTTCATTGCCTGTACTTGAGCCAATAACTTGATAATTTCCATAACATTATCTAAAATTTTACAAAATGCTATCATAAAAGTTCAAAATTGCACATCTAGAAGAAATCTAATGATAATTTTAAATTTCAGGACTTTTTGTATCCCCAAATAGTTAAAGTGTTTTGGGGACAAAGCATTAAAAATATACAAATTTTGAATTCTTCTCTCCTTTTTATATGTACTCTAGTTTTAATTTTTAAGAGTGGCAACGTATTTCAAAAAGAAGTTAGTTGTAGTAGTTGTTTTCCTTGCTTCGGTTTAGTTTCATTTGCGGTTTCAGCGCGAGAGGTCGGACTTTGTGTTCTTCTCGTATCTGTTCCGTTCTCTGTTTATTTTACTGATTCGTTCGAAGTTGATAAGTTTGGATTTGAAATGAAGTAGAGTGTTCTAACCGAAAGTTGTTTGGTTTTATGTTCTTAGAATAAAAGGCGTTTGATTTGAATTTCGAACATCTTCATCAAGACGATAATGCTGTGCGAGTTGAAACACAGCTCGATTGTGCAGTGGGTAAGTTGATTTTCTTGGATTCCGTTATTCTATTTTTCTCCTGTTCAAAACAAAAAGATTTTATGTTACTTTAAATATCTAGGCTTCATTGTCAACGCAATATATTCCAATGCAATCATCTAAATGGAGTTGCGTTGGATTCGGTGTTAATGACGCACTGAAGAAAGAAATGGTTTTTAAAAAGAACTTTATTAATGGTTTTATTTTTAAGTGGAACATATTTTACGTTTAAAACTATTATAGCAGTGAAAACAAATTTTTTACCGTGTTTTCTTTAATGTAAGGACTTATTTTTTTTCCACGAAAGCCAAACGAAAAGGTAATTTCCGTGATTTGTTTTTCGTATGGTAAACAACACTGGCAGTTTTCTACTAATAAATAATGTCAAAAGTATATTCCAAGGTGCGGAAATACTCTCATAATAGTCATGTTGAATCGTGGATTTTTACTTATCGTTTTTACATTGCCTTTCGGCCATGATTTTCCCTTTTGGCGTTTAAATCTGGTTAAAATTTACAATCAAAATCATGAATTTAATCAGATAGATCGTCAACTGCTACTGGGAACTGAATAATATTCAATTCTAAACAATCGCCAAATGCAGATGTGGGTTAAAGTGTTTCAACCGATAGTTGATTTATTGTTTTGTTATATGCTTGTTATTTATTCTGTTAAAATATTGTAATATTTTATAATTTTTATGAATGATGACACTTTACACAATTACAAGCTACCAAATCTTTCTTCTTATAGAATTATTGATTAAATAATAAATAAGCGCCAAAAAATAATAATTTTTTTTCAGCATTGTAATATTATGCTGTTAGTTTTCTGGCAAAGTAGGGGCAACAAAATCCCAAGCTCCCAAATCTCATGTTTTAACGGAAAAAAATTGGTAAAATGTTTTATCACTGTGAGTTAAAATTTTGAATTTTCGCAAAATTATTTGTTTCTTCACAAAATCTTAAGATTCCCAAAATCGGGACCCTGTTAAAATAAATGCTGTGTCCACTCCTGAACAAGGTGTGAAATTTTGTGAATTTTAAAAAGATTAAATTGTTAATAAACGAATAATTTTAAGAAAATTCAAAATTTATAAAAGTAACAATGTAAATTATTATTATTGGCACTTATTTGATTAATATTTTTATAAAAAGTAGGATTAGGTAGCTCGGAGTTTTGAAGAATCCATTTTGATTGATTGAGATTTTGTAAAGCATCCAAAAACACCTGAATATCTTCTTGTGTGACCCCTAGAAATTTAAATACCCAGGGCGTCATTGTCAAAATTCTTATTTTATTTTGATGCTCCATTGTATGTAATGGTAAACTACTAGGAGAGCCCACCGCTTTTCAAAGCCGCCAATTTGGCGTCCATTTCGCAGAACGATAGAAGCCGGGTTTCTATCGAATCTGGGTTACCAAGATTGCGTACTTATCGCCAACCATGCCAATGGGGTGGGCTCTCCTAAGATCCAACCATATGTAACTGTCAAGATACTTATCAATGCAGCTTATTATGACAAATATTCTTTGATTAATATTTTTATAAAAAGTAGGATTAGGTAGCTCGGAGTTTTGAAGAATCCATTTTGATTGATTGAGATTTTGTAAAGCATCCAAAAACACCTGAATATCTTCTTGTGTGACCCCTAGAAATTTAAATACCCAGGGCGTCATTGTCAAAATTCTTATTTTATTTTGATGCTCCATTGTATGTAATGGTAAACTACTAGGAGAGCCCACCGCTTTTCAAAGCCGCCAATTTGGCGTCCATTTCGCAGAACGATAGGAGCCGGGTTTCTATCGAATCTGGGTTACCAAGATTGCGTACTTATCGCCAACCATGCCAATGGGGTGGGCTCTCCTAAGATCCAACCATATGTAACTGTCAAGATACTTATCAATGCAGCTTATTATGACAAATATTCTTTGAATTAATTAATTTTTGCTTGTTTTCACAGCACAATTGTCTCACCAAATTGGGTAGCAACATTTCATCGTTAACTGAATTGAAAGATGGTGACATTCTACAAAGGCATATCAAGGAAATGTAAGTTGCTTTGCTATTGATGAATATATATATATATATATATAAATATTATCATTCAATTTTTCTGTTCTTTTAAAATATGCATATGCTATGTAACTTTTGATTTGGGCTTTTTTTTTCTTTCATTAAAATTGTACAAATATTAAATACATATATATGTTTATGTCATGGATAGATATTGTTTGACTGAGACGCTATGGCAGGGATCCAAATTCAGTGTGGGATAGGGGGATTTCCCCACCTTCTTTAGGGATCTCACTTCGCCTAATGATGTCACGCTTCGAGGGGGTAGGGGGTAACAAGAAGTGGGACATCCCCGCTTATGCAACATAGCGTGACAAAGGGGGGAGGGGGTCCGTTGAAGTTGCATTTTGTGACAAAGGGGGGAGCGGGTCAAATATGTGGGGAAAAAGCGTGACATCATTTATGAACGGTCCCTTAGGTCTCTTCCTTAATAACAGACCAGGCCGAAAATTTGAAAAATTTATGAGAAAACACAGTAGCATTTTTCTTCTTCTACCCAAAGTTACAAATGTTATTCTTATAAAAAAAATAATTATATTGTTTATAAAGTGTGAAAAGTTCTAAAAATTAGAACTTTAAACTTTCAACTATTATTGAAAATTAAACTATATGTGTAAATAAAATGCTAAAAGTAGCTAACGAAAATAATCTCTTCACATCTGAAAAGTCTCTAGTAATGGCGTTTTTGGCAAAAAAAGATCCCCCTTTTCTAACTTGATGTTTGAAGATGCCTTCTTAGCAGGGTTCGTTGATTTAAATCGTCTTGATTTAAATCATGATTTAACTATATGTGTAATCGTCTTGATTTAAATCATGATTTAAATCGAGTGATTTTTAAAAAAAAATCATTGATTTAAATCAAGTGATTTTTTTTCAAAAAAATCATTCATTTTACAATGTTAGAAAGTGTTGTAAAAATGAAATGTGTTGCAATTATAACCACTGCTTCAAAGAAAACTTCCTAGGTCCATCTGTCTGTGTGCATAACATATTTCATAAATTTAGAACTAATTACTATTTTTTTAATTTTACAATATTATTCTTATTCTACAAGCATCTTAACAGCAAAACATAATTCATTCAATCATTCAAATTAGAATTCATAATAATCATGAACCATTTTGTGCTTTTTTATCTTAAAACAGTATTTTAGATCAGTTTAATAAATGGCACACAATAAATAACTCAGAATGATTTTTGACAACAATTGTTAGAATTTAGAATATGTATCCTTAAAGTTTCATCCATGTCCCCTAATAGTTTAAGGTTTTTTTCCTTCTAAAACATTTTTTATCAGATGTTTTCAATAAAGATATTTGATTAAAACAAAAAGTTTCAGTTTTTAGTAATGGTGTGGGCACATGATTTTACTAAATTGGTAAAAATATTTCAGGCTTTTTCATTTTATAAAATAGAAAAATGATTAAAGTACACTCAATATAAAAATTAAGCACACACAATTATTACTTTTTTTAGCTTTTAACAGCAAAATAATTCAGACTAAATTTGTTCATTTCCGCGGTACTTCTGAGTGTACTGTTATTCCTGGTAGGCTTAAGTTTCATTTGAGTCCACATCTGTATTAAAATTTCTTTATCATTATTATTACTAAAAAATATTTATTGCTGTGAAAATAGCTTAAAGTATGTTTTTGCATATTGATTAACATGCCATATTGTTTCTATGAATGTATCATAATAAATATCCAAAATATTTAAGGTCTTTTTAAAAAAATCCGATTTAAATCAAAAAAATCTGATTTAAATTAAAAAAAAATCTGATTTTTTTTTTTTTTTTAAAATTTTTTAAAAAAAATCACGACCCCTGCTTCTTAGCTGTAAAACCATTGTAACACTGTTGTAACTTAGTTATGGTCTGTGTAATTAGAATAGGCGCGTCGAGGTCGCGTTTCCTACTGCGTTGCCATGGCAGCTGCAGAAAAGATAACAGCGCCAGATTTTTTTTTGCACTGCAGTTAAGGCAATTGCATGACTACACCTCCGATTCAAAATATTATAAAAATTGAGAAAAAGTAATGAGAAAGAATTTATTTTCCATTTATTTCTTTTTGATGCTAAGTAAATGCAATTAAATGTCTCATACATTAAATCAAGAATGTTTAGATAAGATTTTAACATTTACAAAATATAAAAAATACGATAAATGAGGTATACAATAGCTTTCTGAAACACTTAAAAATATGAGAATAAGACTTAGATTGGTTCAAAGTTTTTGGTTACTTTATCTGACGCAATTTATTTTTGCCGTCGAGAAATAAATCTGATTTGAATCCGTCTATTACTATTATAACTAAAACAACAAACTGACTTATCATGTTCGCCAAACCGAGTGGATAAAAAGTTTCTAGCACAGAAACCATGACGACCAGAAGGGGAAAGGTTGAGTTGTGTGACCTTGACACGCCGATTCTAATGACACAGACTATAATGAACTGTTTATTTAGTTAATTTTCTCTAGCTTTGGTATTGGTAGCTCTAAATTGTGCAAGGGGCCTGGAACCGAGAAAAAGCAGACAAACTTGCATTTTTGTTTACATTTTTGAACAAAATTAAGTAAATTTCATTTTGTGTTTAAAGTTCTGTTAAAGAAATAAAACATTCTTCAAATTTTAGATAGTTTTATAGTTTGTGTTTTGAAAGAAAAATGTTTAACTCAGAATTATATTATAAGTGCTTAGAAAAAAAAAAAAGATAATTTTTTTTTCTTTATAATAATTATATACATAGTGCTGTTTTATATAAGAATAATTTTTTGCATTAGTTTTATAAAATGTGTACTGTAATATGTATTGGTGTCTAAGTTGTATTGTAAGTTATTTAAATAAATCTGAAAATATTTATCATCAGCAATAAGTTGACAATTTTGAAAATATCGGATATGCTTAAAAATTATTGGGATATATAATATCGGCTAATTTTGATGTTTTCGAAAATATCGTGATATTTACGAACCCCGTGAACTTGAACAAGATTGTAAAACCCCTAACAAATTGACAAATATTACATTTAAACCACTCATTGAATTTTGGAGCTGTGACTGTTTGGGTACATAACGACTACTGTATTTTTTCAACAGGTTTCTGGAGTCTCAAGAGAAGGTGGTTATACCGGCTGGTTATAAGTCCATCAATTTTATTAAGGAGGCCGATTCCAGGGCCAGCTTTGAATTTGTGAAGAGATACATCAATGGTGAGTTTTTTTTTTTTTTTTTTTTTTTGCGCTGATGATATTTTTTGAAGCTATTGCAAAAGAAAGTTAATATATGATTCAATTGTCATACACAAGAATAATTTTCAAGTACACTTTTTTTTTTGAACTTTGGTTTCAAGTTCGACTTGCTTCTGCGTATGATTTTTGAAAAAATTTTGCAATATGTTGAAAAAGCACAATGTGTTAGCTCTATATCTAAATTATCAGTATTTTTATTGCAGACTTGAAGCTTACAATGCATACTTATGCTACTGCTTTTCAAACGGGCCTTTTTTGTTCTGCTGTGTTTAACAAAATTATGTGTATAGGAAATACTTTATTGGGCGGCGATAACGCCAGACTTTGGAATTTCCGGGCTGTTATTCCGAACTCATTAAACATCAAATTGATTATAAAAAAAATCTGGGCATTCAGTCTACATACTATTCATTATCTCCCAATTCTCGTGAAATTCCTACCGAGACCCTCACCCCAGTGCAGTAATTTGATACTCGCTTTTATTCAGCAGGGTTTGAGGTCGAGCTAATTTTTCCGAGCAAAATAAAACGTCCACTGGTTTAACGGTTGGCATTCAAGATTTTTTTGTGTATTTTATCTCGATAAAAGCGATGCTGCACGACCAGAAAAACACTGAAATAACGTAAAAATAAAAATAATTTCCTTCCTCATAACTAGAAAACTATACGCGATAGAAAAGGGGGGGTTATATCACAGTAAAAGGAACTACTGTGATATAACCCTTGGTGACTTTTTTGTTGGCGCCAAGAAACCGTCGCCAACAACAAGATTTTTATGTCGCCAACTTCAAACACAATACAACACTCTTGGCGATGATTATATCGCCAACAATGTACATCATACACATAGCAAACATGTCAAGAAAAATCACTAAAAAACAGTAAAATACCAAAAATTGCAAATTATATCTTAGACACAATATCAACGCTACTATGTAAAGCACGTACAGCATTTTTCAACAGCAATTCAATACATTAACGGATCGATAATTACTCGTAAAATAGAATTATTTACTTTACAAACACTCAAAGTTGAATAAAACCCTTTCTTTAAAGAACACGCAATTTATGCCCAATAATAACTACTGCAATGATTCATTATTGAATAAAATGATATGCACTCTTTAATGAAAAACATAATTAAAATATCGCGCAATTCAACGCAAAACGAATGTTTATTAAAGCTTTGGGAATTTTAAAATAAGAGACTCCATTAGAGAATATGTAACATTGATCATTTAAAGCACATATTACATCAATCTATTGGAAGCCTACACTAAAACTAGCATAAAAACTAGACAACAAAATTAATAACGGTCATCACTTCAAGTACATTTTGTCTTAAACTATTGGAAACCAACATTAAAAATACCATAAAAACACTTTGTTGAAAGAACACGCATTTCATGCACAATAATGACTATTGCAATTAATTATCATTACATAAAATGACATGCATTATTCAACGAAAAACATAGTAAAAATATCGCGCAATTGCACGGAAGACTTCAAATACATTTTACATTAAACTAACGGAAACCCACTTTATCAAAACTAGCAACGCCCCTAATTACTACAGCTACTATTTTAGAACAATTGAAAATTCATTGTTTTATAACCTTACAAACACATAACATAAGCAGATAATAAACTAACAAAAATAAAGAACTCACTTTAAACCAGTTGGCTTTTCAATGTTAATCCCAAATAGCATCAAACTTACAATCCAATACGACGAAATGGTCCGAAAATTACCACTTTATTTTTCTTTGCTTTTAGTCACAATTAACCAAACTTATGCACTTATCAACCAAAACAATTTCGTACTTCAGATAGCACAAACTACGAACCACGTTTCCGTCAGATTCGGCCTTAACAAACTAATATGAATTCATTTATCTCGCCATAATACAAAACAATTGAACTAAATTAATTCACTTTAACACTTTACATTCTTCCTTTATCAACAGGAAATATCTCCACAAACTTTAACGATGAAATTAACTACTAAAAAGCTACCTATTAGTTAAAGAGAACTTTCTAAAGGTCCAACCATCACACTCTAAAAACACCCATTGCATAATCAGGGTTGCCACACATTACCTCAGCCAACATCGATGGCGCTGGGCAAACGAAAAGATATCGCCAACCGAAAATCATTACAAATTGGCGCTCTAGCTCGAATGTCGCCAAGGGGGGGATTATATCACAGTAGTACCAAAAATTTTGATAGCAGATATGGATTTCTCGTACAAAAGTACTTCAGAAAAAGTGAAATTCATTCTTGGGGCAAAACATGTGTTTACCAGTGCTATTAAAGGAGGCTACCTCTTTCACCCAGTCTCCTGATTTTTAGTTCATTCCTTCCTTTTTTTAAGTACTCTTCTTAATAATTTCCAAATGTTTTAAAATTAAACTTAATTGATTTCATTTATGATCAAAATTCTTGTCAACCAATATTATCGCTTTGCAACTGTTCATTGTTGAGATCATGAGATTTTTAGCTGCCCCCTTCCCCTCGATCACGCACGAATAAAAATTTTGTTACTGCGAGGTTTTCTTGCAATTGCACCATGAAATCGGCGACACATTTGCATGAACTTTCAAAGATCTCTAATGTTTTAATTGAATTTTCTTAATTTCTACAAGGAATAAGTGCAAACTTATATTTTGGCAGCATGCCCATCGAACACGTGCTTTGCCGAAAATGAGCGTGCGTTACAATCTTTTTGCATCCTTATACGTATTTGAACTGTATTAAAAGTTAGAAGGTATTTTAACATATGCTACCATAAACAATCACCTAATTGCGTCATTTTTATTTTAAATTTGTAATTCATACTTTTTCTTAAAATTTCATGGTAAGTTGAGAAAAATTGAAGGGTCCACTGGAAAAACGAACTAAGTCACATACTACTTTTTGAAATTTGCTTTATGTTTTATTCAATTATTTTGTAACATAAACGTTCATTTTAACTATACGAGCCTACTTTTCCGTGACACCCAAATTAAAATTTATAGTACATAATTATATTTATTTATAATCAGGGTTCGTTGATTTAAATCAGCTTGATTTAAATCAAGTGATTTTTTTTTTTTCAAAAAAATCATTGATTTTACTATGTTAGGAAGTGTTGTCAAAATGAAATATGTTGCAATTACAACTAATGTTTCAAACAAAACTTCCTGTGTCATCTGTCTGTGTGCATAACATATTTCATAAGTTAGAATTAATTACTATTCTTTTAATTTGACAATATTTTTTTTAATTTTTACAATATTCTTCAAGCATCTTAACTGCAAAGCATAATTCATTCAATCATTCAAGTTTCACTTTATAATACATAAACATGAACCATTCTGTGTTTTTTATCTTAAAAATAATATTTTAGATTACTTTAATCAGTGCCACACAATAAATACTTCAGAATGATAGTGTTTAAAGCAATAGATAATATAGTGTTTTTCAATAAAGATGCTCGATTAAAACAAGAAGTTTCAGTTTTTAGTAATGGTGTGAGCATACGATTTTTCAAAATGGGTAAAAATATTTCAGGCTTTTTTATTTATATAATTGAAAAATGATTAAAGTACATTCAATGCAAAACTTAAGTACACAGAATTGGTACATTTTTTCAGCTTTCAAAAGCAAAATAATTCAGATTAAATGTGTTCATTTTCTCTGCACTTATGAGTGTACTATTATTCCTTGTAGGGTTAAGTTTCATTTGAGTCATGCATTTGTATTAAAATTTATTTATCATTATTACTATTAAAAATATTTATTGCTGTGAAAATAGCTTAAAGTGTGTTGTTGCATATTGATTAAGGTGCCGTATTGGTTCTATGAGTGTAACATAATAAATATCCAAAGTATTTAGGGTCTTTTTAAAAAAATAAAAAAAAAAAAATTTAAATAAAAAAAATCTGATTTAAATAAAAAAAATCCGATTTTTTTTTTTTTTTTTTTTTTAAATCACGAACCCTGATCACATACTGCTTTTTGAACTTTGCTTTATGTTTTATTATAAATTATGTATTATAAATTATAATACATAAGTTATTATATAACATAACGCAAAGTTCAAAAAGCAGTATGTGATTTAGGACTTTTTTTTCTAGTGGACCCTTCAATTTTTTTTTTGTTCAGAATCACCCATGTCTATGCTTCTAAATTTGCGCTTCGAAAAAATGCTAATGATTTCGCACTTTTGTAGATGTTCAGAAATGAATATAAAATTCCGTTGGGTTTTGCACTTTGAATGTTTAGCATGTTTTTTCCTTGTATGTGTTTGTTTTTTATTTTGCATCTTTTTGATGCATCAAGTCCCCAGAGATTTCAAGGCACGTCTGTTTTTGCAGAAACCTACCACATCATCAGCGAGGAGCTCGTCAGCTACGAGGACTGCATGAGCGGAAACAAGCTGGAACTGGCGAAAGTGTCGGTCTTCATCCTGAGCTCCACCGTGACCCAGCTGCTGCTTAAACCGGACGATAACCGGCTCGGGCTGCTGAAGCAGCTCGACGGTTCGGTTCAGCAGGAGATCGTCGAGTGCATGACGTTCATCATGGATCACCGGGAGGTCGAGCTGCGGAGGGTTGAGTTCAACCGCATCTTGAGTCGTTCGGCAAAGATCAAGGGTGAGCGGGGCTTCCACGGCTGCGCCGATTGCGCAATACTGCGTCAAAGCGATTTTTCTGCTACATGACGCGTTTTTTGTTTGGGAAATTTGCTCCATATCTCAATTTGCCAGAAAAGGGCCAAATAATTTTAGATTTAAAATTTTTTTCATCTCAAAATCAACATTGTATGTTGCATAAAAAAGAAAAGGTGGCGATCACCCCGAATGTTTGAAATCGTCACTTTTTTCAAACGTGAGGAGTGGTGACCCCACGTTTAGCTCATAATTTAATGTTTATAAGGTTAAAAAAATGAGGAAGAAAAAGAAGTCACTGAATCGTGATTTTTTAAAGTATCTAAATATAATGCAGGCTCATTTCCTATTCACAACCAGTGACATTCCAAATGACCAAAAGTAACTTTCATTCTTAAAATAAAACTATTTTAAATAAAAATTTGTGTGTGACAATACCTCTTTTTAACCGACTTCACAAAGGCAGGAGGTTATGTATGTCATTTTTTTTTTTGGTTTGTTTGTCCACTCATAACTTCTCACCGAATGAACCGATTTTCATGATGAATTTTGATCTTCAGTCTACAATTTGGGGGGGGGGGGGGATAAATGAAATTTGAGACAATTCTGGACCCCTGGCTTGGTCCAGGTCCACCCACCTCTGAAACCTTCCCGTGCATTAAGATGTCTAGATCATTTTAGTAACTTTACAGCTCACCTCCAACAATTTTTATTGCTCATAAGTGTATTTTATTATTAATTTTCCCGCACACGTCTGACCGGTTATTGCCAGTTTTATCTTTCACTTTGACCAGGTGATGGGTATTTCATCCCTGCCAACTCTACTGGTTTTTTCCAGGAGACTCCTGGATTTTCCCCTATTCTACTGATCTCCCGGTTCGCACTTAAAATCTCTTCGTTTGGTTTTCATAAATTAATCCCCTATAAATAGGGAATTTTATGGGAAAAAAATCACTTCAACAACGTTATTGTCCTATTTAATTTATTTGACAAATGGATTTTCACAAGAAACTTACAGTTTCAGATATTATAAAATCAATTATAGCTTTAGAGGACTGATCATTTTGTTAGTTATCCTGGGAAACATATCACATAAGGAACTTGTGGGTGGTTGTCATTTAAGTGATTGTTAAAACTCCTCATTTCCCCCCCCCCCCCCTTAAAAAACAATGAAAAAGGCACGTGAAATGGCGGCGTATCGCAATCTACCGAATGTTTTCCTTGAAATGTTGGCAGGTGTGTCGTAGCAAATAATTAAATATTTATGGATTGCTTAACTGTTCTCTCTTAAAATCGCTTTCTTCTGACATTCTTCTGTATTTTAAAAGAGTTCTATATTTATCTTTGCCAGAGAGATCCATGAGATTCTCTAGCACCCCAGCGAAGTCTGCGACTCCCCGAAGTCGTGGCAGACCCAAGAAGTTTGCTGATTACGAGATCGGTTTCGGTCCAGCCACCCCCTCAACCAGCAACGTGGAGGACAGTCCTTCGGTTTTGATGCAAATGCTCGAGTCTCCTAAAGTGAAAGTCTGGGTGAGTAGATTTTTCTATGGTTCCTACAGGTTGCAGTCGATTGTTTCTACACCCCCATGTTACGGATCTGCTTCCGAGAAAAAATGGGGTGTGTGGGGGGGGGGGGGGGTGTCACTGCTCTGCAAAATGCCAATTTTCCTGTCCCGCCCTTTAATCTGGGCGGGGTCTTATTTACCATTAGGCCTGTGAGGCTCGGGCAAAGGGCCTCACAGGCTTTGAGGGAGCCCCCTAATTTTGGTTATTACTATTTTTCTTGTAATTTAAAATTTTTTAGAATACAATTTAAAAATAGCATCTTTTAAAAGCAAAACTGTTTGTGTTCTGCTGCTTCACAGAAAATTTATTATTATATTATTTTAGAACTACAAGGAATTTTCACTTTGGGGGCCCCCAAATTTTGGTCTGACAATTTGAAATTTGAAAACAAAATCGATTTTGCACTTTGGGGGCCCCCAAATTTTTCTCAAACATTTTGTAATTTAAAAACAAAATCATTTTGCACGTTGGGGGGCTCCCAAATGTGAGTCTGACTCTTTGACATTTGAAAAACAAATTAGTCTTTGCACTTTGGGGCTCCGAAAATTTTGTTTAAAAGTTTTTTGTTGTGTGAGGGGCCCCAAACATGAGTTGCGCCTATAGTGATTCAAAATGTAAATCGGGCCATGAATCTGGGGATGTAACGAATAGTGGTTTGGCCATATCCAGCTTTTTTCTTCTTGGCTGATAATGAATAATTAAATTTTAGTCATTTATCAAATATTCAGCGGCCTAATAGTTAAATTGTGTTTGCTACATTTAAAAGTAATCCTATTGGTTTCAGTATTTTTTGTATTCTGTAATTGGGTTTGTTTAAAGTTCAAAAAGGTCATATAAAATTAATGCATTTTCTGTAATAAATTTGATAATTTTACCCAACAGTTGAATGCAAATTACTTATTTTAACGTAAGCATTTGCATCTTTAAAACAACTATTTAATTCAACATTAAAGGAATGCCATTATTTAATGAACTTTTATCTTGTTCAAATTAGTTTTATTCAGCTTTTTAAAAAGTTGCAGAAGTTGATATTTCTATTCTAAGGTACTTTTCGAAACATATCGGGGGTCGTTCCAGAATTTTCGACAGGATTTGTTTTTTGTGAATTTGAAAAACATTTTTATGAAAAATCAAGTATCTTTGTGAAAATTCAAAATTTAAACTTACAGTGACAAAAAATGCTATTATTTTTTGCCGCTTATTTAATCTATAATTCTGTAAACTACATTAGGTAGCTCAGAATTTTCTGGAGAGTCCGTTTCGATTGAATGGAACTTGGTGAAGGGTGCGAAAATGGACTTGAATTTGTTCTGGCTTGACCCCTAAATATTTATATATTTAAATATGCGAAGTTGGCTGCACTTTTATTGAAAGTTAACGCTAAATAACTTATGTTAGCTTATTCATGATATGCTCTAGGTCAGGGTTCGGGTTTTGGACTGGACAGGTGGTTTTTATTGTTTTGAACTGTCCAAAAATATGCTAAAGCTAAATCTAATTAACTCCTACCGAGGTAATGTATATATATATTAGTTAGTTGTAATTTATAAATATATATTATTTTTCTCTGTAATGTGATTTTAGAAAAGTACTAGGTGTACAACTTTGCTTCCGCCGTTTTTCAATAGGTGGCGACAACGGTAAGTAGCGGTCGAAATAAACAGATTGCTGACGTCAGGTAGTTAGCTTGGATCTCAGCCACCCAAAAGCATTAGCCGATTTGTGACTGCATCAGAAAGTTGTTCTCGATTGAAAATGTCACTTTACGAGCCAAATTCTCGTCATTTGCGGGAGGTGTTGCTGTTTTGCTTCAATATGAAGAAAACGGCGGCTGAGCCTCATCGAATGCTCTCAAGTACGTATGGTGAGGCCGCTATTAGTGAAAGAACGTGCGTGAGTGATTTCAGCGCTTCAAAAACGGTGATTTTAACGTCAAAGACCGGCATAGTGGTGGAAGAGAAAGTTCTCGAAGATGTAGGATTGGAGACTGCCGAGTGAAGACTCGCATCAAAATCAACAAGAATTGGCTCGATCATTGGGAGTGACACAGCAAACCATTTCAAAACATCGCAAAGCCATGGGCATGATTCAGAAGCAAGAGAACGCTAGACCTCACATTGCAAACATGGTCAAAACGTACTTGAAAACGTTACAATGGGAATTCCTACAGCACCCGCTGTATGACCCAGGCATTGTTCACTCTGACTATCACCTGTTTCGATCAATGGTGCACGAACTGGTTAACCGACACTTCCAATCGCATGAAGAAGTCGAAAATTGGATTGACTCGAGGATCGCTTCAAAAGAAGACCAATTTTTTCGACGCAGGATTCGTACACTGCCTGAAAGATGGGAGGAAGTAGTGGCCAGCGATGGAAGATACTTTGAATGATGCATGTGTAACCAATTTTTTTCATTGAAGCCTCAAATTTTGGGGGAAAACGGCGGAAGTAAAGTTGTACTCCTAGTATATTGTACATGAAAAAAGTAAAAAAATGCTAATAACTCGATTATATAAAAGCTTTCTGTTTCTATGTTAGGGTTCGCAATTATTGTGAAACAAAATTTACAAACATTACCAAAGTAACTAATTTATAACTCATAATTGCTATTATATATCAGGGTTCGTTGATTTAAAATCAGCTTGATTTAAATCAATTGATTTTTTAAAAAAAAATCATTCGATTTAAATCAATGTGTTTTTTTATAAAAAAAAATCATTGAAATTTTAAATCATATTAGACCTTTTTTTTAACTTAACTTAAGTTTTAACAAATTTTTTTAAGTAGCTTAGAATGATAGTATTTAAAACAATTGTTAGAATTTAGAATGTATATAATTAAAGTTTCATCCACGTCCCCTAATAGCTTAAGGTTTTTTCCTTCTAAAATATTTTTTTATCATAGAAGTTTTCAATAAAGATATTTGATTAAAACAAAAAGTTTCCGTTTTTAGTAATGGTGTGAGCATAGGATTTTTCGAAATGGGTAAAAATATTTCGAGCTTTTTTATTTATAAAATTGAAAAATGATTAAAGTACATTCAATGTAAAACTTAAGTACACACAATTGGTACTTTTTTCAGCTTTCAACAGCAAAATAATTCAGATTAAATGTGTTCATTTTCTCTGTACTTATGAGTGTACTATTACAGGGTTCGTGCGGTCCTTAAAAGTCCTTAGAAAGTCCTTAATTTTCATTTTTAAGGCCTTAAAAAGTCCTTAAATAGTCCTTATTTGTTATTCCAGGTGCTTAATTTTTTTTGTTAAAATAAGAATGCGCTCTATTTGTTTTGCTATCTTTTTTATTCTTCACAAGAATCAAACTTCTTTTATTTCAACTACTTAATCGAACCTCAAATTTGGTTTGCTCGGGTCCGGTACTATCGCGGCTTTCGGACAGGACCAAAAATGGCGGACTTACATAAACATCATCGCATTTTTACTACAAATTTCAGTGCTTTCTCAACTGGTAAATAAATAATTAACTCTTGTTTTTTAAATTTTTTTTTTTTTTTTTGTAAAGGTATAAGTAAACTGATGTGTTATATATTTTTACGAAAAAAAAAAAGAAAAATGTTCATGGATTTTGATAAAATGCTTCAAACTACAACACCCAATTCAGTAAAATGAACTGTACCCACCCACATGGCAGCTCCCAATTTGCTATTTCCTGCAATTGTATGAAAAAGAAAATCAAATCGAGATACATCTAGGAAAAAAAATATATATTAGTAGAGACGTCGAATCAAAACACCAAGTATTTGTACTAAATGCAATGGTGCCCAGTAACTGGGCACCATTTAAGACCACAGAAAAACAAATCACACAAGCTCCCTCATTTTGCTTTCAAAAGAGAAAGAAAATGGAATAAAATTTGAAAAACGGACTTTTAAGGACTCGGGGAAAAATTTAATAAATAAACAAAAATCGGGAATTTTCGGGAAAAGGGCCAAATTTCGGGCTTTCGGATTTGGGATTCGATACTATTTATTAAGTTTAGTAACAAAGTAAATTTTTTTTTTTTTTTTTGCATGAAAATTGTTACTAAATCATCTACATTCTAGACAATTATCAATAAAGCAAGTAGGAGCAGCTCTTAACAAGTAATCAGTAAATAAATATTGCTTTTGAAACTTTTTATTTTAATTTAAGGGGGGAGGGGAATACTTCAAAGAAACATATTGTTGACATCTAGCTCAATAAAAGATACATTTAACTAATATGTAGTTATGGTATTAACCAATCGCATGTATGATTATCGCTTATTTATACTATTAAAGGTAAAAGAATGATTTATTTTTATTATCATTCCTTTTACGTCTTACACTATAATAAGCGCCGAGTTTCCAACTCTCCCGATCGCTTTTCAGCTGATTTTTCGATAAACAGTTTGTTCTCCCATTGTTTTTCTTTAGATCAAATAAATTCCCGTATCGAAAATTTGTTTTAAAGGCAATGTTTTAATATTTAGTAATTTTTTATTGACCAATTTGGCTTCGCGATCGTTCGCTGTGGGGTTTTGCTGTGTGGGAGATGATGGATATTTGCTGCATTAATCAAAATTTGTATCTCGCGAAATTTCTTAATTTGCAGTAAATTGAAGGAATCGACCTCTTCTTAAACCTATACACCGTAGTTGGCAAACGCCCCGTTTTCTCCTAGTTTTTCTGTTTTTATTTGAGAACATAGAAAATTCAATTTTTTGCAAAAAGATCCGGTTTTTCCAGCTGATGTACAACTATTTTTATCTAAAGGGATTATACTACCAAACAAGAAAATTTTTCAAGAAACTTTTTAAAAAGACATGTGTTAATTTACATGAATTTTCATATTTTATAACGGGGAAAATGTAAAATCCTATTTTTCGGAAACTTGCTAACATTTAGCATGTGCTTTGCCGAAAATTGCACGCAGTTGTGTGCTTCTTACTACTATCTCCAATAATTATTTAACTTCCTGACTGTATTGGACATTAGAAGAGCAACAAGTCAAAGAGAGCTCCATAAAAGTGTATGTGGTTTGTTTCTAATAAAAATACGATGGTAAATAAATTTCCTCTTTCAATAATGCTTCCTTTTGAGAAAAACATAAGTTTGTATATTTCGAAAAATTTGTGAGGTCCTTAAATTTTTTTGTAGGTCCTTAAAAAGTCCTTATTTTTGGTTTTGCCAAAAGCATACGAACCCTGTATTATTCCTGGTGGGGTTAAATTTCATTCGAGTCATGCATTTGTATTAAAATTTGTTTATCATTATTACTATTTAATAATATTTATTGCTGTGAAAATAGCTTAAAGTGTGTTTTTGCATATTGATTAAGATGCCATATTGTTTCTATGAATGTAGCGTAATAAATATCCAAAATATTTAGGGTCTTTTTTAAAAAAATCAAAAAAATCCGATTTAAATCAAAAAAATCATGAACCCTGTTATATATTTAGAAGAGAAAAAGAGCTTAAATTTTTTAAAATTGTTTTATATGATGTTTTAAGAAAAATTCTTTTTTTAAATCCTAGATTGAAGAATAATAAACTGATGATAAAATGTTGGCACTTATATTTTAAAAATAGCAAAATTTTTATTTTTTATTTATATTTTTAACACAATACAAGTACAAATGTGACGACCTGTAACAGGCACAGGGCCCACTTAGGCTGGTCCTAGTCTATTTAGCAATCTCTAATGAACATCAGGAGCCATCTTAAAAGTGTTAACCCCACCTCTTCCGGTAAACTATTCCGACTGCCCACAACCCTATCGTGGGAGCTGTTTTTACGCATTTCAAAATGAGCCTGAAGTTTGAAAAGCTTTAAAAAAAAACCCCTCGTTCTACTTTCTGTACCTAATTGCAGCCCATCAATGTTTTCCATTTTAATGAATTTAAATAACTGAATCATGTCCCCTCTAATTATAGTCTGTGTAATTAGAATCAGCTTGTCAAGGTCACACAACTCTACCTTTTCCCTTCCGGTCGCCATGGTTTCCGTGCTAGAAGGTTTTTTCCTCCACGTTGGTTTGGCGAACATGATCAGTCAGTTTGTTGTTTTAGTCATAATAATAATGGACAGATTCAAATCAGATTTATTTCTCCATGGCAAAAATAAATTGCGTCAGATTCGTCTTCTAATATTTTGAACCCATCTAAATCTTATTCTCATATCTTGATGTGCTTCAGAAAGCTATTGTATACTAATGTATTGTATTTTATATTTTGTAAATGTTAAATTCTTATCTAAAAATTTCAGATTTAATTTATGCAAAGAAATTGTAATTGCATTTACTCAGTATCAAAATTTAATAAATGGACAATAAATTCTTTCTTATTACTTTTTCACGATTATTCTAATATTTTGAATCAGGGGGCAATTGCCTTCACTGCAGTGCAAAAAAAAAGTCTGGCCCTGTTATCTTACTCGCAGCTGCCATGGTGCCAAAGCGGGAAACGCGACCTTGATGCACCTATTCTAATTACACAAACTATAACTCTCCTCTGCTTGAGACTATACATATCGAGTCCAAAAATTCAAGACAATGTCTAGAACGATTAAAATAGTGAAATGCCTTGAATTCTTAAAGTTAAAAGAAATAATTTGCTTTGCACAGCATGCCTTTTTTTCCTTATAACTTTTGAAAGTTGTTGAAACAAGTATATGTGTGGGGCCTGTATGGGATGTGACGTGAAAAAGTTTAAAGTTTCGTGTTTTGTTTTCCAACTGAAAATGGTTATTTCTTTTCTCCCTTGCAGTCCACCATTTCCGTGAAGGAGCGGGAGATTCGCACCCTTCGTGCAGAACTGGATCTGGCAGAGAGAAAAATCATCGATCAGAGATGCATCATAGAGGACTTGAGAAACGAAATGAATAAGAAAAGTAATTAGTTTGAAATGTTGATGTTTTAAAAATTTGTGTTGTAGAGCGATAATTTATCCAAAGATATTTCATTTTCACATTTTAAGCATTGAAGTGTTACATAAAAAGCACATAAACTTTTTAATGTATGCAGTGAAACCTGTAAGGTTGACCACCTGTCTGAGTTGACCACTTTTGTCAGGAACGGAATGAGCCCTATGTTATATAATGTAGAGAAACCTTTCTAACTTGACCCCCCCTGTCTATATTGACCACTTATGTCCCTCCAAATTTGGGTGGGATTGTTATAAAACCTCTGTGCGTAGACCGCCTCATAATTTCTATTTTTTAATTGTTTATCTATTTTTGCAAAGATAAAAAAAAAGTTAAATATCTTCTCCAAGATTTTTTTTATGCCATAATATTAGACCGGAATTTGTCTGGATGGATGAAACATCCATATAAAGTTTGCCTAAACTTCTTTGTAAGTTGACCATATGGGACAATTATTCTGAGCATTCTTATTCTTTGAATAAGTTTCTTCTTTTTTCTATAGCCATTTTGAAAAATTGTTTTAAAAAAGCTTTACCATTAAGTAAGTTACTTAATAATTAACAAGATAGTTCAACTTTAACTAAGTACTTTAATTCTAAAGTTGCATAGGACACATTATAAGTCATTTAAAATAAGTTTGTCTAATGATATTTTAGGTAATTCTGAAAAAAAAATAGCTAATTGCTATTTTAAAGTAACGCTAATACATGAAGCTATATTTTAATGAGTTACAAACGAATACCTGCATAGTTTAAGAAATGACAAAAAAAAATTTCCCCCTCTATACGTTGGCATGTCTAAGTTGATTACTCAAGTGCTCAACTAACACAGGTTTCACTGTATCTTCACATGCCTATGAAGTTATATGTTCCCTGGCTGTGTTATAGGTTTTGGCATAAATATTTTGCATTGTTATTATCATATTAATGTTTAATGTTTTTCCCTTCCTTTTTGTCAGGCATCGATTAAAGTATATCAAGTCCACAAGCTCAGTATATTCCGTTTGAAGAAAGAAAAATGTTTTAAAACTTCACCGATTTTATCTGTTCAGTTGTGAATTTTTATGTAGAGAGGAATTTTTGTTTTATTCTTTCCTACATTTTGAAGAAAATGTGCTCGATATCAAAATTTTTATATTAAAAATATGACTGAATTACTTATAATAGAGATGACTGAAGTAAAATGCCTGACAGAGTGAATTTGATATGTACTTTAGGTATGTAACAAGTAGTAATTTGGTCGAACAGTGAATATTCGGCCGTTTCTTCCAGGCCGAACACCGATGTATAATGAATTGTATCCTGCTCAAAATTTTTTTATCAAAATATTTTTTCATATGGATTAAAAAAAAACAAAAACATTTAAATGAGAAGTTAAGTGATCTGTTATTAAAACTTAATCATTAAATTAGAACATATTTTTACTTGAAAAAAAAATAGCTATCATCTTATTCTTAATATATTCTCGGGTTTTTACAGTCTCTCTTACCTCATATTCGCAATAAACCAGTTTAAAGCCTTCCCCTTTGATAATAGTAATCGCAAAATTAGTCGCATATAGTCCATCGTAGTAAACATTTGCTGCCAGAAACAGGCAGTAGTTAAATTTTAAATACAATTTTGGAATTATAAATTTCTGACTGTCTGTCAAAATTAAAAGCGATGTTAAAAATTATATTTTGGAAGTACGCCAACATCGAACACGTGCTTTGCTGAAAATAAGCTTGCAATTACAATCCTTTTGCATTCTATAAATATTTGAATTGTTCTAAAAGTTAGGTGGTATTTTAATATATGCTACCCTTACTAGCAGGGTTCGTTGATTTAAATCAGCTTGATTTAAATCAAGTGATTTTTTTTTTTTAAATCATTGATTTAAATCTAGTGATTTTTTTTCAAAAAAATCATCAAGTTTACAATGTTAGAAAGTGTTGTAAAAATGAAATATGTTGCAATGACAACCACTATTTCAAACAAAACTTCCTAGGCCCATCTGTCTGCGTGCATAACATATTTCATAAGTTTAGAATTAATTACTATTACTATTTTTTAAATTTTACAATATTACCCTTATTCTTCAAGCGTCTTAACCGTAAAGCATCATTCATTCAATCATTCAAATTAGAATTCATAATAGTCATTAACCATTCTGTGTTCTTTATCTTAACAATAGTATTTTAGATCAGTTTAATAAATGCCACACAGTAAATAATTCAGAATGATAGTGTTTAAAGCAGCAATTGTTGGAATTTAGAATATGTATTCTTAAAGTTCCATCCATGTCCCCTAATAACTTAAGGTTTTTCCTCTAAAATACTTTTTTATCATAGAAGTTTGCAATAAAGATATTTGATTAAAACAAAAAGTTTCAGTTTTTAGTAATGGTGTGAGCATATGATTTTACTAAATGGGTAAACATATTTCAGGCTTTTTCATTTATAAAATAGAAAAATGGTTAAAGTACACTTGATGTAAAAATTAAGTACATACAATTGTTACTTTTTTCAGCTTTAAACAGCAAAATAATTCAGGTTAAATTTGTTCGTTTTCTCTATACTTATGAGTGTACTTTTATTCCTGGTAGGGTTAAGTTTCATTTGAGCCATGCATTTATATTAAAATTTGTTTATCATTATTATTATTAAAAAATATTTATTGCTGTGAAAATAGCTTAAAGTATGTTTTTGCGTATTGATTAACATGCCATATTGTTTCTATGGATTTATCATAATGAATATCCAAAATATTTAAGGTATTTTTTAAAAAATATAAAAAATCCGATTTAAATAAAAAAATCAGATTTTTTTTTTGATTTAAAAAAAAAAAAAATCAAAAAATCACGAACCCTGTTTACTAGTCACCTAATTACATGATTTTTATTTTGAGTTCGTAATACATACTTTTTTCGAAAATTTCATGCTAAGTTCTGAAATTTCTTTTTTGCTCAGAATTGCCCATGGGTATGCTGCTTCATGTATGGAAAATTTTAATACCACACGTTTGATGGTGGTAATCAATACCGTACCCCGGCATTACATTTCATGATGGCCGTTGGTCTCTCTGAGCGTTTGGCCGATAAGCATTTTTGTTAAGCTCTTTTGCTACAAGTACCTCTTCTGTGTCAGCAAAAAAAAAAAAAAAAAAAATAGAAGAAGATATAAGGACAAAAGTAGTTAGTCTGTATTTTTGTAAAAAGGGAGGAGTCTGGAATGTTATAGTCTGTAATTAGAATCGTCGTGTCGAGGTCACACAACTCTACCTTTTCCCCTTCTGGTCGCCATGGTGTCCGTGCTAGAAACTTTTTCCCCACTCGGTTTGCCGAACATAAGTAAGTTTTTTGTTTTAGTTATAATAATAATAGACGGATTAAAATCAGATTTATTTCTCGATGGCAAAAATAGATTGCGTAAGATAAAATATTCTAATATTTTGAACCCATCTAAATATTTTGATGTGTTTCAGAAAGCTATTGTATGGCTAATGTATCGTATTTTATATTATGTAAATGCTAAAATCTTAAACAAACATTCTAGATTTAATGTATGAGAAATTTAATTGCAATAACTTATATCAAAAATAAATAAATGGGAAATAAATTCTTTCTTATTACTTTTTCTCCATTATTCTAATATGTTGAATCGGAGATGTAGTCATGCAATGGCCTTCACTGCAATGCAAAAGAAAGTCTGGCTCCATTATCTTTCTCGCAGTTGCCATGGGGGCGAAGCGGGAAATGCGACGTTGATTCGCCTATTCTAATTACACAGACTATAGAACACTTTCAACGATGCAGTCCTCGGTAGCAGATTTGTTGACCCCAAAATCTCGGGCATTATAGAATTCTTTGTTATGAATGATACTTTTAATTTTTCGAGACCAAAAGTGAGTTTTCCCATGTGAGAAAAATCTGGAAATGTGTATTTTTCAGAGGATGAAAACGACCAGCTGAAGGAGAGATACCAAATGCTCCAGGAGGAATTGGATGCCCGAAATCAATCGATGGAAGTAGAAGCGATCATGCCCGACATGTGAGTGTATTTATCTTCACCTTTGTTTCGGGGTTGCACCCAGCCAGCTGTCACTTTGCCGAATATTTCTAGTCGGCATTGATTGGCAAAATACAAATACAAATACAAAAGTGACGACCAGCAACAGGCTCAGGGCCCAGCTAGGCTGGTCCTAGTCCATTTAGCAGTCCCCAATGAACCTCAAGAGCTTTCTTAAAAGTTTTTACCCCACTGCAATTAACAGTCGCTTCCGGTAAACTATTCCGACTGCCTACAATACAACCCTATTGAAGTAGTAGTTTTTCCTAATTTCAAGATTAGCCTGAGATTTGAAAAGTTTAAAACAATGACCTCTGGTTCTACTTTAAGCACATAGCTGTAGTCCATCAACATTTCCCGTTTTAATGAATTTAAACAACTGAATCATGTCCCCTCTGACTCTCCTTTGCTCAAGACTATACATATTGAGCCTTTTAAGCCTAACCTCATAATCTAAGTGTGAAAGACCACTTACCAATCTTGTAGCCCTCCTTTGAATCCTTTCCAATAAGGTAATATCCTTTTTTAGGTACGGAGACCAAAACTGAACCGCATACTCCAAATTAGATCTTACCAAACTTCTGTATAATGGCAATACAACTTCCCTAGACCTGTTCGAAATAGCCTTATTGATAAACCCAAACATCCTGTTAGCTTTGTTACTTACTATGCTACACTGCTGACTGGACTTGAAGTCATGACTAATCAATACTCCTAGATCAACAACTGCTGCTGCTTCCCTAATGACAGAACCTTGTAAATAATAGGTTGCATGTTTATTCCTATGACCAAAATGAAGCACTTGACATTTCCCAATATTAAAAGACATACCCCACTTAATTGCCCACCTAGAAATTTGATTCAAATCCTCTTGAAACTGATTGACTTGTTCCTCCGTGTCCACAATTCCCATGATTTTGACATCATCAGCAAAAATATTGATGTTCCCAGAAATACTCTGAGTAATATCATTAATAAAAATAATAAATAAAATTGGCCCTAGAACTGAACCTTGTGGAACCCCACTCAAAACATCAATCCACTGAGAATAATTGCCCTTCACTACTACTCTTTGTTTCCTCCAGTCAGCCAATTTTTAACCCAAATTAAAGTTTTTCCACCAATACCAATATAAGCAAGTTTGCTAACAAGAGCTTCATGCGGAACTTTATCAAACGCTTTCTGAAAGTCAATGTAAACAACATCTACGCACTTTTTATTATCTAATGCCATGGTAACCTTGTCATAGAAATGCAACAAATTAGTTGTACAGGACCTACCCTTTCTAAAACCATACTGAAAATCAGCCAACACTCCATTTGCCTCCAGGAAATTCACTATTTTGATTTTTATCAGAGTTTCAAAAATTTTACAAAGAACGGAAGTAAGACTCACAGGCCTATAATTTCCTGCCTTAGTTTTAGACCCTTTCTTGAAGAGCGGCATTATGTTTACCAGCTTCCAATCCACTGGCACAGTCCCCGAGCTATATGAAGATATGAAAATAGTCAAGACAACATCCACTAATTCCTCTGCACATTCTACTAAAATTTTTGGATAAACATTATCAGGTCCTGGAGCCTTATTTGCTTTAATCTTTTTCAAATGACACAACACATCATCCCTAGAAAATACAAAATCCTCAAGCTGTGTATTAGCTTGTGTCTCGCTTATGTCAACTGTTGAGATACAATTTCTGTTGAATACACTGGAAAAAAAATTGTTTAGAATATCAGCAATATCTCCCTCATTTTGAATCAAGTTCCCATTCTCATCCACTAGTGGTCCTACCTGAGTATTACGAGCTTTCCCTGAATTAGCATAAGCAAAAAATTTCTTAGGGTTCCTTTCGATGTTATCTGCAAGCTTTTGCTCCAATTCCCTTTTCCTACTCCGTACCAAATACTTAAAAGTACGTCTAGCTTCACAATACAAAATCCTGTCCGCATGGCACCCAGTCTCTTTAAGTCGCCGAAAAGTGGCCTGCTTATAATTGAAAGCTTCTTTCACCTCCCTAGAGAACCACATGGGCCAAATTTTTGTGAAATCCCCTTTCTTTCTAAAAGGAACACAATCCATCACTGTTTTCTCCAATTTCCCCTTAAACTCTTCCCACTGAAGATCAGCTTCACTATTCTCCAACCCAGAAGAAAAAACCTCTTTCAAACCCTGCCTAAGTGCAACATAATCAACATTCCTGAAGTTAGGTACAAATCTGAAATGCTCACCTTTGTGAGCATCGAAGCTGGTCCAAAACCTAATAGTATTGTGATCACTATCTCCAATATGTTCCCCTATACTCAACCCCTGAACAGAACTTCCGACATCACAAAAAACTAGATCCAAAACAGCACCATGCCTAGTCCCCTGGGTAACAACTTCATCCAAAAAACAGTCCCCAATCACTTTCAGAAAATCTTCTTCCCTACCATTGCTAGTGTAAAAACTATTCCAGTCTATGCCCGGGAAGTTGAAATCCCCCATCATGATGACCGAGCCCTTACCAGACATGTCCCTAATAACACTATACATCTCCTCGTCTTGATCCTGACTAACATTAGACGGCCTGTAAACATTTCCCAAATGTAACTTCTTCCCCTTATTGCTCACCAACTCCACCCAGACCATTTCAATATCATTAGGCTTATTATTAATGACCAATTCATTGCAAATAAAAGTGTCCTTAATATAGAATAAAACCCCTCCACCTTTCTTACCCAGCCTGTCTTGCCTAAACAAATTGTATCCAGCAATGCTCACTAAATCCTTATCATCATCAGTAACCCATGTTTCCGTAATTCCAATAATATCCAACTCCTCACCTGCGATAACAATATTTAACTCGTCCATCTTATTCCTGATACTGCGAGCATTAGTATATAGAAATCTGAGCATGCCCATTTTGCTTGTCTTAAACATTTTATGATGCCTCAAATCACTACTATTAACGTTACTATTGATTAATATTTTACCCTCATTTTTAAAACCACCAGAACAGAAGTCAACACCATGACATTCTCCAATCCCCCCGTCCAAAATTAGTTTTTTGATTCTGAAGCTTCTAAAATCATATTGCTAACTTTAACTACACCCCTAGAACTAAGATGCAGACCATCCCTCGCAACCCAATCACGCTGACAAGAACTCCAAACATCAATGAACCTGATTGAATGCTTTATGCAAAGTTTCTTAAGAATCAGGTTCATGCTCCTAGCCCGCTGATTTAACCAGCCCCTATGCACCCCATACCTGGGAAGCAAACCAACTACCTGGACATCTGTCGAAAAGTTAGTTGCTTTATCCAACAGGTTCTCCCAATCCTTGACAAACTCCTCGTTTGTGCTGTTACCGACGTCATTAGTCCCCACCCACAGAGTAACTGAATCTCCCTTCTTAAACATTCCCTTTTTTTCCACAACCTTATTAACATCCTTCACCCGAGCCCCTGGTAAACAGCACCTAGCCACCTTGCGCCTAGTTCTCCCGACCACATTACCTGTCCCGCGTACCATAGAATCCCCTATAATGACACCCTCTGTTTTTAGGTCTACAGTTCTACCTTTCCCCATACTAGATCCTTCTCCTGCAACCTCACTCTCCCCAACAAGCCCATCACAAGAAGTTCCCACCTCTTTTATAGAATTTTTACCCAAGTTATTTCTAACTAATTGGGCTTCCAATGCTACCACCTTGACATGTAACTCTAATAATTCAGCACATTTTGTGCAAATATATTCCTACTCTGTAGCTGTATTAGTGTTTCCCCCCAACTTACAAAACATCTCACACCTATCACAGCAAATCCACCAACTCCCATTACCATTTTTAATTTCCTTCATTAAACATATAACTCCCATTGCTGAATAAATCTAATGCAAACAATCAAAAAAGCAAAATAATACACAAATCAGCAAATTTAAGCTATTACTCTGATTAAAAACACAAATTACATAGAAAAATGCAAACAACTTGAATTTAAACACAAATAACTACAGTAAACAACAAAACCAGGCTGTTCCCCAAGACTTACAAAATGTGCACAATTAACACATGGTTAGGCTTAACTGATAAAATTGAATTATACCCCAAAAAAGCAAATAAAATGAGTTTCAGTCTCACAAAATTAAAACCTACTAATTACATAATAAATTGCAACAAATATACAAGTAATTAAACAGAAAATATCCAAAAATACATAAAAGATACTTAATTTCAGTAGGAGCAGAAACACTGGCATGCAACACTTGGCCCCCTGGTGGCCATATGTTGACCATCATCTTCAACTTTTGCCCTACGGCAAGCGCCAGAGGAGCAAATTCAACTGTTGGCATCTGTTTATGCTGTTACATAATAGTTACTGTAAGGATTTAAACTATGTAATTTTAGAAAACAAAATCTATATCAACATAGCCATGGGACGGTTCATAAATGATGTCACGCTTTTTTGACCCCCCCTTTGTCACATGTCATGCTATGTTTGCATAAGCAGGATGTGTCACACTTCTTGTTTGCCCCTCCCCTTGTCACAATTCCAGGAACCCCCTCCCCCCTCAAAGCGTGACATCATTTATGAAAAGTTTCCCTTGGATGCCCCAGTCAGCCTGGTGGCGCAAATGACGGTTGTACCAGTGCCGTAGGGAAAAGATTAATCGAAACATTATCTTTAATAGCCTGCTAAGAACAAGAAACTGCCCAATGTATACACAGCCACCTCTTTTGCTCCACACAAAATGCAACTTGTAAAGGGAGGGCCCAGATGGATGCCCTGTGATTCCACCACTGATTTGATCATTCATTTATCAACCCTTTAACTTGTAAATAGTTGCAAGTGACTCACATTTTATTGTTTGTCATTCAAATTGTTTCCAAATACATGTACATTGCATAGGATAATTAGTGTAGATTTTTTTCCTCTTGGAAAATCTTGATAGCAATCCATTTTCTCATCATGGAATTGAGTTATTATACCTTTAAAAAATACATTTTGCAAAGTACCTAGTCTCTCTTTGTCAAAACGTTTGTCCCCTCTTGTCGTGTCTCTGAATAGTGTTTCAAAGTTTGTCAGAAATCATTTTAAGGTTAGCCGTTTGTGGTATTGTTTTAAAAGAATATTTTGGGGCAAATGTGGGTCTTTCGATTGCCATGATACCATTCAATTAAGACCAGGACCCAATTTACATTTTGAATCACTATAGGGCACAACTCATATTTGGGGGGCCCCTCACATAAATTTTTTTTTTTAAAAAACATAACATTGAGGATGTGTTTGTAAAACTTACCGGTCACACCAACATTTGAGTGGCCCCCAAAGCGCAAAAACTAATTTATTTTTCAAATGTCAAAGAGTCGGACTCACATTTGGGAGTATCAACATTTTGTTTTTAAATTACAAAATGTTTGATTAAGATCTGGTGGCCCCCAGAGTGCAAAATCGATTTTGTTTTTCGAACTTCGAATTGTCAGACCAACATTGGGTAACCCAAAGTGATAAATCCTTGTGGTTTTAAAATAATTTAATAATACATATTTTCTGTGAAGCAACAGAACACTAACAGTTTGTTTTTGAAAGATGCTATTTTTAAATATTTTTCTGAAAAATTTTAATTTACAAAAAAAAAAAAAATAATAGCAAAAAATTAGGGGGCCCGAGCCTAATGGTAAATAAGGCCCTGGTTAAGACTAAGATTTTTTAAAACATGTCTGGAAAACATGGTAAAGTCTGGAAATTTCATTCTGCTGTTTCAGTCTGAAATAAGCATAAGAATCTTTACTTAAACATTATTTACTGTGTTCATGGGTAGACCATGAACAAAGTAAATAATGCAGTAAGATAAAGGAAAAATAATCATAGTCATTTGAAGTTGCATAATTCATGTGATAAAATAATTTGTTTTCAATTTGTAGAAAGTAATGAGACTTATTGTTGATCCGTAGGAATCAGACCAGAGTTGCAGAAATGCACGAGACTGAAATTTCTAGTTTGAAGGAAGAAGTGGAG
The DNA here is from genome assembly GCA_038502835.1 of Octonoba sinensis. Classification (NCBI taxonomy): domain Eukaryota; kingdom Metazoa; phylum Arthropoda; class Arachnida; order Araneae; family Uloboridae; genus Octonoba; species Octonoba sinensis. The sequence continues at coordinate 775,245 of CM076600.1, forward strand.
TCTTTTAAGGTGACCTGCGACGAGTTGAAGTCGAAGGTATTTCTTCCTTATTAGTTAACATTTGTCTCACTTATTTCTCACCCTTTTTTCTGCGGGCATTCAACGGACACTTCAGATATGAACAAACTGCACTTTTAAATTTATTTACTCATTTATGTAGCATTAAATAGATGTTATTTTAGCGATATTATTTTTGTAGAGCGAAACCTATACAATATGGATATGGTAGGACAACGATTCAAATCTTGGCATTTATTGATGAGTTTTATCATTTTAAATTTTAACTGAGTGTCACCCAGGGCGGTAATTTGTAGTGACACCACCCCCACAAAAAAAAGTTGTGCTGTATTATAAACTTGTATTTTGTAGTTTATTTTTGTTTTCAGTAATGTCAAAAAAGAAAAACAAGTGAAATTACCTTTGGTTAAAAAGAAATTACCATATATTTCCGAATATAAGCCGATCCGTGTATAAGCCAAGAGTGCATTACTCCTTTAAAAATGTCCCGAAAATTCAAAACTCGTATATAAGCCAAGATAAAAATTAGAAGAAAAAAAAATTACAGTACAAGGAGAATCGCCAAAGGGGGCGAAAATGTTGCCAAGCAGGTAACACGGATCAAGTTTATTCCAATCATGATATTGTGAAAGTGAAGCTAGCCGCCAACGGCGACAGATTGAGCTCTGGTAACCCTGTCTGACGCGAGTGCCGAGCGGGCAAGCGAGCACATTTTCCCCTATTTCATTGTGCTTTTTGCCCCTGCGTTTGCTAGTTTGTTTTACTTCTTTTTTATTGTTTTTATTCAGTTATTTTCTGCATTTATATTAGAAGGATGAAAGGGAATAGAAAGGCATACACAGCTAGTCGCGAGCGAATTATTATAGTCGGGAGCAAATTTCGCCATTTTGTTTCAGCGATGTTTTCACAAAATCCAGCTGTAAAGTATGTGTATATTCTTTTAAATAAAACTTTACTTATTTTCAGCAAATTATTTCCTTAATGTGGGAGACATAAAAAACAAAAAAAAAAAAGAGTTCTATATTAGTCGATATTTCACAAAATATAGGCAGACTTTTTTGTTTAATTATCGGACCCGTATATAAGCCGACACCTCCGATTTAGCTTTCAAAAAAGTTCCAAAAATTCTCGGCTTATACACGGAAATATATGGTACTTTTGGATATAGTTTTTACACAGCTAGCATATTTTCAAAAAGGGAATTTTTACTGGTACGACCATTGTAGCAGTTCAAAATTCCTGAAGTGGTTTAAATTACCTAAAAGTGGCCTTTTTTTATTCTGTTTGTTTTTTTGTTTAAACAAAGAAATAAAGTGGGGGATGGAGAGACTTGCTCAATCACAAATAGCCTTTTATAAGAGGCTAGTAAACCAGTAGGCCAATAACCTATTTGCAAGCTCTTTTGCGATATTAATTTTGAAAAATTAAAGTGGACAATGATTCAATTCTTAGCATTTATTAATGAATTTCATCATCTTAAATTTTAACAGGGTGTCACCCAGGGCAGTAATTGTAGTGACAGCCCCCACCCCCCCAAAAAAAAAAAAAATTGTGCTGTATTATAAACTTGTATTGTGTAGTTCATTTTGTTTTCAGTTGTGTCAAAAAAAAAAAAAAAAAAAAAAAAGAAAAGTAAGATATTCTATTTTATCTATTTGGCTTAACTTTCCATAGTCTACATTTATTTTTAGTTATTTGTTGCAATAGTTCCAGTAAAATTGTGTAATTCATGTATATGTATTTTTCAAAAATTCTTTATCTTAGGGGCCATTCATAAATGATGTCACGCTTTTTCTGATATATTTGATCCCCCTCCCCCCCTTTGTCACATGTTGTATAAGCTTGATGTCCCACTTCTTGTTCCTCTCCCCTTGTCACACTTCGTTACAATTTCATGAACCCCCTTCCCCGTCGAAGTATGACATCATTTATGAATGACCCCTTGTTTTGGGTGTCACCCACCAAAAGGGAGGACCACCTCCCGTAGTGACGCTATTTATTAATGAAATGTATGAAATAACATTTACCAAATTTTAGACAACAATATTAAATTATATACAGTCAGACCTTGATATAAGGCCACTTCTCGGGACTTTGCAAAAGTGTCCTTATAACCGATTGATTCATTTTTCAATAAGGGATTATTCATAAATGAATCTTCAAATGATCAATGCCTAAGTACATTTCCGTTAAACCTTTTAACAAGACGTCACTTTAAACCTTCATCAGCAAAGGTGTTAACAATAAAAAATGATTCATGATCTTTAAAATGATCATCAATCATTTTGTATTGTAATGAACGGTAGCCCTCTTAGATCATGTATAAATAAATGAAATAAACTCTATTTTCTGTAATTGGTGATATTTTGTATATCGTTTTGTACCTCCACATCTGTATAAAACTGCTTTGTCTCAAAAATTCTGAAGACATTGCCTTAAAGAGGAAAGTGAGCTCTTTTTTTAATGATATAAAGAAATACCAAATCCGAGTGATCCCTTTTGAGGTATAGTTCTTTGAAAATGAGCCAAAATTGAGGCGTGAAATTTTTAACTGAATTTTGAACCAGCATAACTCTGCAGTTAATTGCGCAATCAAAATGCCACTTGCACACCTTTATGACGTGCCAGCAGGGTGCAAATGATGAAAGAATCCAGCTCAGAAAATATTTCAATCGACAGATACAAGCTGGCAAAGTGTGGTCAAAATTCACCACATCGGCACAAATGAGCTACTTTGGCAGCAAAATGTGAAAAATCTAAAATACATGAGCCTTTCGTTGTGCTAGTAGGCTGTTATATCCCAAATGTTTAGCAGGATCACCAAGTTTTACAGTGTTAGTCCGCTTGGATCAATAAGAACACAAAGTAGACGATTTAGTCATTTTGGTTGCAACATGAAAAAAGGAGTCTTTTCAAAACCATGGCTAGTGGCCTAACTATACAACTTACGGAGCTGTAATTTGGCATGGCTCCATCTAAGACATATATGTACATGCTGTAAAAATTTCATCAAAATTGGAGAGGGTCGAGTGGGGACCCCTAGCACACTTGACGTGGAATGACCCATAAGTATAATTCTTTGTGAAATTTAACTTTCAAAAATGTCAGTTTATTAGGTTAAAATATTTTAATTCAGTTGAAGTAATTAAAATTAATGGAATGGATAAGAAATTGAAATTAATTTAAGAGAAAATATTTTAAAGCTAAGTTGCATAAAACTATGCTCAAGCAAAACACTGATGTACAATTTATCCCCTTCATTCCAAGTGTACCCCATTGGGTACGTTTATTAAATACTGTTTGTGTAATTTGAAAGCTAAAACACCCAAATGTTTTTGAAATGAATCAACAGATCGTTTACTTTGTTTTAAACATGGAAATGGGGCATTCATTATTATTTAAACTAAATATTAATTAAAATTGAGGAAAATTTTTTTTTAGTTATTTTGTTTTGTAATCATTTTTTAAATCGGAGAAACAAAAAATTGTTAGGGCTCAGTTATTGGGTCTGAAGAGGTGCGCAATGTTGGTATGCTTCGTACTTTTTCATGTTTTTTCCTCAAACCCCTGCAATCCTTATTTCTTATTGAGCTCGTATGGTATCTTATATAGTCGTTTCTTCCCATCTGCAGTTGGATCACTATCGGGAAAAAGACGCGGCACTCCAGGAGCAGCTCAAGGAGAGTCAGTTGCATTTGCAAGTGGCCCAGTTAGAGAAGGAATCGCTGACCACTGTGGTCGAGAAACTGCAGGACGAGTTGAAAGACCTGAAAGAGATGATCTCTGTCTACAAGGACAAGCTCCAGGAAAAGGAAAAGGAGTATGATTTGTCCAAGCTGATGGGTACGGAACGTTTTCCTTTCCTTTTCTTTTTAGGTATAAACTTCGTTCTCACGTGTGCTTGCAGTCTCGTGTTCAACACTTTGAGGGCAGCACATTCGTACAGATTTTGTAGACTCTGCAACTCTGCATTGCTTCCTCATGAGACTTAACCACTATATATTTTCGTTGTTGCAAATTTCCTCTTCACTACTCAGATTAACCCCATAATGCCGGGAAGTTACCGGAAGATTTGCTGATGCCCATCTGAGATCCGTTCGCACTTTGTTTGTATAATCTTCTTTCTCTGTGTTTCTCTCCCTTATGCCCCCCCCCCCCCCGCTCCGGGTCTGCCGGATTTTAGCCGGGCCAAAAAAAGCTGGGCGGCATTTTTTGGTTTGAACCGCTTAAAAAAGGCCGGCTGTTTTTAAAATAAAAGCCGGCTTTTATTAGAAACTTTTTTTTTAAATTATTTTTTCTCCAAAAAATTATTAAATAAAAAATTATATTTCTATCATTTATACAATTACATTATTACTGAATTAGCAAATTACTTGAAATAAGAATGAAAATTATTTAATAGACTGATACATTACAGAAATGGCAAAGAGAAAGTGTTCCTTATTAGAAATTTATTTAGATTCAATACAATTTAAACGATTTATTTTTTAAAAAATTTACTAAGAAAAGTTCACTTGACAATACTATATGAACTAAATGCTACCAATCCTTTGCCTTAGTCTTTAACTAATAATCTTTTGTATATTTTAAAGCACCTTGGTTTTTTTTTAAATTTTTTTCAGAATCTTAACTAGTTCTCTGATCCAAATAAAAATAAAAGCTATTTGTCAAATAAATTGCATAAAATAAAAGATGCACATCTTGAAGCAGAGCAGCTGGTCAACATTAAATTGTACTAGAATGTTATACATCCTTAAAAAAAATTTTAATGTAATGTATATAAAAAAAATTTCCTTACATAAAAGCTAGAGCCCCTTTAATAGGTTATAGGGGCCTTAATAAAAGCGAGCCAACTACTCACCAAAGGTGACCTCTTTTAAATTTTTGCCATGAGTAGTGCTGAAGGTTTAGATAATTCGGATTATGTAAGTAGTATTTTGTTAAAGGAAAGGAGATACTTCAAATCACCGTTTTTCCTACTCTTCTCGCCTTGTGCAAAAGACTTTTTTGTTTTAAAGTGTAAAATACAGTTGAACTTGATTATAACGACATCGTTTATAGCAACAACTCTGTTATAATGTCAAGAAATTCCAGTCCCTTCAGTCACCAATCAATAGTAATGGTGATTGCTTATAGCGTAACTTGGCTATTGCGTAATAAATATACCGGTCCCTTGAATGACGCTATAACAGAATTTCACTGTATATGATAGAAAAAAATTAATGAACATAGTTTTCTATTGCAAGTTTCAGTATTCTGAATTATTTTAAACTAATTAAATTCTTTACATTAAAATTCTCCCAACCTGGATTTAATTTCCTTCTTTTGTGTTGAAAAAAAAAAAAAACGATTCTGTATAGCTATAATGTTAGGCATTGGGTTTAATGGAGAGAGTCTCACAACACACAAACACGAAAATAGTAATCAGTATTGTAAAATGCATTCAGGTTGTGTAACAAAATAATTCTGAATTTAATTTTAAATAAACTCCATTAAAAGAAAGATTTAAGCTTCATTTTAGACAAATTAACAGTAGCAACATAAATGGACATAGTATAGGTGCAAATAGTAAATAGTATTGTGTCTAATTAAAAAAGGCCAATAAAAACCGGCCTTTATTAAAAAAGACCGGTCTTTTTTAATAAAAGCCGGCCGGTCTTGCCTTTTTTAAAAAAAGCCGGCTTTTTTGCAGCCCTGCCCCGCTTCCTAGTCACCTTCTCCCCCCCAACCTGAAATTACAAAGAATAACTTACACAATACTGTTTTTTTTTTTTTTTTTTTAATTTCGTGCTTTAAGGGGTTAATATCGCAAGCTTGGGGACTTCAAGCGTCTTTTTCGTTTTAGATGTTGTTTCGGTCGCTTTTCGCGTTCTCACCCATTCCATTTTCCAGTACAATAGTTCAGTCAAAGGAGTAATACAGCAAAGGAAACATTCTCTCTCCCCACACAGCACAGATACAGCAAGTCCTGATCATACTGAAGGTCAAGTAACTGAAAATAATTTCTAACAAAAGAATAAAAGAGAACTAAATCCTTGTAGTGATGGAATTTACAGAGGGAAAAATTGGATGCTGCAGTTCGTCCGGACCAAGGTTTTTGTCCAAAAAATAGACAAATATGGAGTCCGTTTCCGCGTTCAGCAGTTTCCGTTTCATGCAGGATATTTTACATAAAAAAATATTGATAATCTAACCAGACTAGTGTATTTTTTCGTTGAAGGCAGGTTTCCGTTTCATAGGGTGTCCGTCCTGGGCAGGTTTCACTGTAATTATATAAATAGCATGTTTTCAATGTTAAATTTGATTTCTACGATCAAATTTCGACTGTTGGGCGAACTCTAGTTCACTGTACTTTATGAGCTAGGAATTTAACTAAGAATGCATCAAAGAAAGAAAAAAAATGATTAAAATACATGCACCCTCTTCTTATTATTATTTTTGTAAGAAAATCGTAAGCTGGCAGCTTGGCCACTGTTGCAACAAATAAACAGAGTTTTTAAAACTAATTAATTGGCATTCTCATAATGAGAGGACTCTGTTTATTTGTTGGCCACTGTTGCAACAAATAAACAGTTTTTAAAACTAATTAATTGGCATTCTCATAATGAGAGGTTCCTTCTTATTGCAGAATCTTCTCCCGAAATTTTGGGAGACATCATCGAAGAGGATTACAGGGTCATGAAGGAGAAGTTGCTCAACGAAGAGCTCCAAAACGCTCACCTGCGCAAACTGCTCGAGGAGAAAGAGGATCTCTGCAAGAAGCAACAGGTAGGTAAACCTTGTTGCATGTAGCCTGCTTTCCCCTAAGAGTAAAAAAATTTAAAAAAAAAGTGTGAAGGAAGGCTTAATGTATCATACAAATATTGTTAAAAATAAAGAAAACTCAAAAATAGGTGAAGTCATTGAATCAAGATTGAAAAATGAAAATAGGGGCAAAATGAGTGTCTGTCGGTTCTTCTGTTTGTCCCCTCTAATAACTTTTAAAGGAATTGACCGATTCAAAATTTTTTTTTTTTGCATTCGAAAGATCTCGACGAGGACATCTCATTTCCACAATTTACCTTTTGGTTTGAACATTTCAAAAAAACTTTTAAAATTTATTTTAATGAAGCAGCATATAAATTGACATGTTTTAATTTGTACTACCAACTTGCCAATTTCTGGGATGAGCTACCATCAAGAAAGAAAGCCCAAAATTGCGGTTTTAGAACATCTGGGCTCTCATTCCAAACTTTGACGCATCGATTCGAAGAGATTGCCGCTCTTCGAAAGCGTAGATTCCAAATCCTCCTTCGTTTAGAAGCGTAAGGGGAAAAGGGATTTCGTATCAAACTGGTGTAGCAGCCAATCAAAGCGTTTCTTTGGAGTTCTCAGCGCGGTTTTGTTTTTAGTTTTTTGTTACGCGTTCTTGAGGGATTTACACGTCATAATTTTAGGAAATAAGGGTCGCCAATTTCAGTTTATTGATGCAAAACAGACACAAAAAAAAACTTTTGCATTCTTAACAAAGATAAAGAATGAGGAAATTAAAAAAAAAAAATAGTAAAAAATAAAAAGTTTATTAGAAATAATAATTTTTATGTAAAAATGAAAAGTAAAACAAAAATTCGTAACATTTTGGGGGGAAAATATATCAATTTTCCAGTAACAGGAGGAGGGGAGAGAAACTAGGGAGGAAAGGAGAGGTTTTTTTTTTTTTTTTTTTTTTTTTTTTGCGAAAACTCGCATCAAATTCGGGAGGAGGGGCATCCGGTTTCCTCCGTTAATATGCTCACGTCTAAGTCACACCTAATTCACGTCAAAAATTGATTTATTACTCCCCCCCTTCTTATATACTAATCTCATATACTTACTGAAATACCACTTCAATTTTGTTTCATGAAAGGTTAAAAAAATTTCCATTTGCATCTGTCATTCCCACAAGTATAATGGAAGTTTTTTTTTTTTTATTATTATTTAAACTAAGCAATATTCTTCTGTGCAAACCCTAATTAAGGACTAACGCAAATAGGGGGAAGACAATATTTTGCTTCCGCATGATATGCATTGACAGATTTGACAGAGCGCACATTTGCGTGATATAAATTGACAGGGCGCACATTTGCGTAATATGCATTGACGGGGCGCAAATTTGCTTAATATTGATGAACTATCGATATGTCTACCGGGTGACCATACTAGTCTGATAAAATAGCAGAGTGCGTATCGACCAATTACAATGAGCAGCTAAGTTTAAAAATACAACATTTATTTTAGACGTAGACGAGACATTTAAAATTCAACTAACAAAAGTAGACCATAGGTATAAAAGTAAAATAAAAGTATATGAATAGTTTTTAAATAGTTAATTAAATAATAATGAGTGATAAGAAATAAGAGTGCAGATAGGCTGCACAACTTCTATCATTGCCCCCCCTCTTAGCATCTCATTATATCTTCAATTACATTTAAGCTCAAAGAAAGTTATTAAAAATATCTAATACAAATTTAAATAAATATATCTCAACAAAAATTAACTGAAAGTACCAGTTAGTGGTCGTACATCCTCTTTACAAAACAAAATTTCCTTTTAACAATTTGACATCACCATAACATTGAATACTTTTTCAAAAAGATAAGGACACTTCAATTGGTATCCAAAAAAATATTCCATTCGAGAACAAGAATCTTCTCCATCAGGCATTTGAAAATCCACATACAACTCAAAAAAAGACATCAGCATTTTAAAAGTCCAAACAGATAGTTCTAATATTACACATTTTCAGTTGAACATCATCAGTACATTTCAATCTGCAACATAGAAAAATACACAAAGTAATCTGTTCTGATATCAGCATAAAATTTTCAGAATATTAAACAAGTGTATAATCACGCTGAGTTTACAATTTAAGAAAAGATTCAATAAATAAGCTCTATTACAATATCACAATTTTTCAAAAATTTTATCATCTCGTATTGCAATAAGTGATTAAAAAAACACCTTTAAATTCCATGAAAATGTTGCTCTAAAAAAAATTTCACAATTACATTTTTTTTAAAAACATTGTAAAGTTTAAGAGTTTCATGATACATTAGGCGGGACCTAGTGGTGGTTCCATTATTGAAAAACAGGGACTTACAAAATTAAAAGTTAACAAAAAAAACACCCGCAACAAGACTCAAATATAACAATCTACCACTGCTATCAAACCTCCCCCCACTGTTCTCTGGCATTTAACAAAGATTTTGCACCTCTCCGAGACGGTATTGAGGCTGCTCGAACAATCAGGAAAGAGATACCGGCTGCATTTGAGCAGAAATTTAAATTGCCTGGTCATGAACTAGTAAACATTAAGTTTAAAAAAAATTCTCATTTTAAATCTAAGACACAAAACACATATCAAAAACAATTCTTCATAATGAAGTTTTATATCCAAAAATTACACCCCCCATATTAAATAATATTAAACTTTCCCTAACACAATTTGAAAAAATTCTCTATTCAAAAGTTTATATATATATATATAGAATAAGGTTCATATTAAATTTATTCAAAAATACTTTCATTAAATATTAACAATTCAGATTCAGGTAGGGGATTTGTAAAAATGTCAGACTTATTTTCTGTACTACTAGTAAATTTAACCTCAAAAATATTTTTAATTACTAAATCCCTGACAAAAAATAACTTGACGTCTATATGCTTAGATCTGTGATTCTCTATAGGAGATTTTACAAAATTAATTGCTGCTTGATTACCAGCGTACAAAATAGATTTACATTTTGTTTTATTTGCAATATTAAATTCCAAACACTCTTCTATTATTCTATCAAACCAGATGATCTCTTTCGCTGCTTCGGTCATGGAGACAAACTCTGCTTCAGTGGTTGAAAGACATACCATTCTTTCTTTGAGAGTTCGCTATTCTATGGGCGAGTTGTCCAGCAGTACCAACTGACCACCAAGCGATGTACGATCATCGCTATTGGTAGCGAAATCAGCATCAGAGCAAACAACAAGTTGAATTTTATTGCATGCTAATTTAAGTTTTAAATCTCTGGTATTCATGACATATCCTAATAATTTCAATAGACCGTACCAATGCAGCATGCCAGGGTTACTTTGAAATTGGCTGAATATATTAACCGCATAGCATATATCCGGCCTAGTGCGATTAGCTATGAAAGATAAACAACGTAGCAGGTTTCTATATGGTATCTTGGACATTTCGTCAACCTCAAAATCAAGTTTTAGGACAGTCAATGGTAGAATATACTACACCTTTACTTATGGGTAATGAAGTAATGGGAAAATTATATTCCTTAAAATTTTTCACATACATTACTAATGTAGTTACTTTGGTGGATATACAAATTTTTCTCGGATTCTTCGAATTCTACCCCTAACAATTTCTTAGTTTTACCTAAGATTTTTAGATCAAAATGTTTACTAATTAAAAATTTAGCATTTTCTATCAATTTGTTACTTTTACCAAAAATAATCATATCATCAACATATAGTAAGAGAACCACAGTACTATTAAAAATATAGACACAATTACAAGACTTAAATTTAATAAAACCCAATTTTTGTAAAATACTATCCAACTCATAATACCATAGTTTACCACTTTGGTGAAGACCATAAATTGCTTTATTTAATTTACAGACGAAATTTTCTGTTCCCTCTTTAACAAAACCTGGAGGTTGCTTCATGTAAATGTTCCCATCACTTGGAGCATAGAGATATGCCCCTTTTACGTCACATTGAGTATGTAACCAATTTTGGCATACAACAAGAAATGAAAAGAAAAATCTTATTACTGCAAAATTAACTACAGGACTAAACGTATCTTCAAACGTGTCCCCGTAGACCCGAGTATTTCCCAGTGCGACAAGTCTCGCTTTAAATTTTGCAATTTCATTTTTATCATTTCTCTTTATTGAATATACCCAACGACAACCCAAAGGTTTAGCCCCCTTAGGCAATTTGGTTAAATCCCAAACTTTACGCTCATGCATGATTGCAATCTCTTCCTGCATGGCTTTCTGCCATTCTTCACTATCATTAGACGTAAGACATTGATTATAGTTAAAAGGGATCTTAAACTCCCCTTCTAGTCATGCAGAAGCACTAGGAGATGAAGATTGACTCGACACTTCCCCCTCCTGGGTATTTCTACCTCTAAAATCAAATAGAGTGGGATCAAAAATTAAATTGTTATACTGACAATATTTCTTGACGTCATGTATGGAATGCAACCTTTTAGTTTTATCTTTTTCAAAATAATAAATGTCATTTCCTTGACCCATCAGGCCTAGGTACAACTCTGCGAATCCATGCTACATCTACAGGATTTACTTTCTCATCCTCAGAACTATCCTCACGTTCACTTTCAGATTGGGTCTCCCTGCCAGATTCTAATATCGGCTCATAAGGAACCTCTGAACATAAGGGAATTACTACCTCTTTCTTTTTAGCGAAACGTGAGAGTTCATCGCAGTCAATTTCATTTGGCCATTCAATGGTGCCCATTACAGCTCCGCTGCTTTTATCTTTAATGTCCTTATAGACTAATTTCTCATCAAATGACACATTAATGGTTTCAATAACCTTATCTATTTCTGGAACCGAAATACGGTAACCTTTTGTATTAAATGCATACCCTACCATGACTCCTTTTCGAGCTTTTAAATCTAACTTTTTACGATTTTGTTTAGGGATGCCTACGTAAGCAATGGTACCAAATGGCTTAAGATGCCTCACGGATGGCTTTTTGCCCCCATACAACTGAAATGGAGTTACCTCCTGATTTTTATGGCAAATTCTATTCCACGTATACGTGAAGTAAATCATTATTTCAGGCCAAAAACTTTTATCAAGCCCCACTCTCTTCTAACAATACATGTGCTCCATCGGCAACCACACGGTTGAACACCTCAGCCACGCCATTCTGCTGTGGCGTGTAAGCATTAGTAAGCTCATGCCTAGATTTCTACAAAATTCATCAAAATATTGATTTACGAATTCCCCCCCATTATCAGTACGGATAGCTTTAACCTTTTTGCCCAAGTAACGCTCAGCCCTAGTAATATGCCTCTTAAATATTTCAGTTACTTGGCTCTTTTCCTGCAGGGGGTAAAGAGAAGTTCTTCTCGAAAAATCATCAATGATTGATAAAAAATATCTTTCCCCTTTTCGTCCGGCTTCATTACACGGTCCCCAGACATCAGCATGAAGCAGTTCCAGCGGGGTTTTAGACCTAATTTTATCAATAGACTTAAAGCTCACACGTTTAAATTTTCCTAGTTTGCAATTATCACATTGTAGATCAATTTTCTTAAATTTTGGTAATCCTAGAGTACATTGTAAATCACCGGTTTTTCTAATACTTTCGGCGTTTATATGTGCAAATCTCCTGTGCCATACTGCAAGGTTTTCAGTGATATTGCACGAAATTTTATCATCATTAGAAACATTTTGACTAGGTAAATTTTGATCACTTGGCATTTGACTATACTTTTTAGATTTTACAAAATACATACCATGCTGGAGGAAAGCTTTAAAAATTTGACCCCCCTTATCTGACATAGTTACAAGGCCTCTGCCCCCGAAAAAAGTTGCACCTCCCTGGTCAAACTTAGGACCAGACAACAGATTTCGTCTCAATTGGGGTGAGTACATTACATTACATAAAAGGACAGATCTTTGGCCAAAACGTAATTTGATTTCACCAGTCCCTTCAATGGGAAAAACTTGGTTTTGAACTGCTACAGCCATGCTCTTATCGTGTAATGGAGTAAAACTCCTAAACCAATTTTTATGAGCACAAAAATGATGGCTTGCAGCAGTGTCAAATAACCACATTGAGGGTTTCTGGTTAAATTCACTAACACTAGCCTCAGATGCATAACAAGCTAGGTACTTACACCTAGTGTTAGTCGATGATCTGTCCTTCGATGACCACCTTTTCTGGTTCTGCTTCCAGTAGGGTTTTCTAGTTCTTGACCTGTCAAACCCCCAGCGTGGAAAACTTCTTCTTTTCTCGGTTTAGTTAATTTTCTGTCCGGGCACCGTGGGCGAATGTGGCCAGGCTTGCCACAATGATGACAGATCACTTGTTTCCTTGCTTGGGTAGGAGAAGTAGAAGGTCCACTTTCATCTAAATCCAATCTTCGGAGTTCTTGTCTGCTTTCTTCGATCACTAGGGTGACCACAATATTCTCAAACGAGAAGTCATCTCCCTTTTTTAGCAACAAACCTTGAACGGTGTTTTCAAATTTGTCAGGCAAGAAACTTAATGGTTGGAATTTTACAATAGTTTCCGGAAATGTAGGATCAATCTCTAATATACGTTGATACAGCCTCTGTAATCTGGCAGCAAAAAGATTAATTTGTTTCAGAGGGTTCTTTACGGCACGCCACCAGTTCCGAAAAAAATTTCATGTAGATGCATTGATTTTCAGGAAAAAAATGTAGTTCCAACTTTTTCCAGCCTTCTGCAGGATCATCGCATTTTTCTATGATTTGTCGGTAAGGTGCTTCTATGAATAAGTATATCAACGATATTGCCACCTGTTTTCTTATTTCGTATTTTTCTATGTCCTCACCAGTTACTTTGGCACCTTCAACAGGTTTTACTTCTTCTCCCGAAACAATTTTCCACAGATTTCTTTCATGTAAGAGAAAACCCATATCGGATGCCCACTGTGGGTAATTTTCCCCACGCAATTTTTCAATTGACAGACTTAGGGACATCTTTAACCAACGATATGCAGGTTTATTTTCATTAAAGCCAAAAAAAAATTTACAGTAGTTGACGAAATTCAATTTGGGGACGGCCCCCTTTTCACATTAACTTGAAAAAGAAACATATACTCAACTATCATTCTAAATGTAAGTACACTCTTCTTGAAATCTTCCAATTGTAAATGCATAACAGTCACGAATTTATTTTATGCATGCACCCCCCGTCTCCGACGATCTTCAAGGCCAGCAACTGCGTAGAGTAAGGCATGGGCAGAGCCCATAACCAGTGATTAACTATCGATATGTCCACCGGGTTCGACCATACTAGTCTGATAAAATAGCAGAGTGCGTGTCGACCAATTATAATGAGCAGCAAAGTTTAAAAACGCAACATTTATTTTAGACGTAGACGAGGCATTTGAAATTCAACTAACAAAAGTAGACCACCGGCATAAACTAAAAAAAAGACGAATCCTACGGCAACATGGCTGCCCTAATCTTTAACAATACTTTTAAACATTAATTCCAAAAAAATGGCTAACTCAGGCTTCCTAATAAGCCAACATAGAAAAAGGTAAAACTCCATATCGAGTCAGCGGCCAGTTCCTACTACCACAGAGTTAGCTGCTCAACTGACTACCGATGCAGGCAGGTCCGTGTTTTTATATGCCCAGTCATTTACATACAGAGGCACGCTGGGTAACCTTCAGGGTTCGTTGATTTAAATCAGCTTGATTTAAATCAAGTAATTTAAAAAAAAAAAAAAATCGTTGATTTTACTATGTTAGAAAGTGTTGTAAAAATGAAATATGTTACAATTACAACTACTGTTTCAAACGAAACTTCTTAGGTCCATGTCTGTGTGCATAACATATTTCATAAGGTTAGAATTAATACCTATTCTTTTAATTTGACAACATTTTTTAAAATTTTACAATATTCTTCAAGCATCTTAACCGCAAAGCATAATTCATTCAGTCATTCAAATTACAATTCATAATACATAATCATGAACCATTCTGTTTTTTGTCTTAAAAATAGTATTTTAGATCCATTTAATCAATGCCACACAATAAATAATGTGGAATGATACTCTTTAAAACAACAATTGTTAGAATTTAGAACATATATCTTAAAGCTTCATCCATGTCCCCTAATAGCTTAAGTTTTTTCCCTTCTAAATTATTTTTTTATCATAGAAGTTTTCAATAAATATACTTGATTAAAACAAAAAGTTTCAGTTTTAATAATGGTGTGAGCATATGATTTTTCGAAATGGATAAAAATATTTCAGGCTTTTTTATTTATAAAACTGAAAAATGATTAAAGTAGATTCAATGTAAAACTTAAGTACACAGAATTGGTACATTTTTTTCAGCTTTCAAAAGCAAAATAATTCAGATTAAATTTGTTCATTTTCTCTGTACTTATCAGGGCTGGTACTTTCCCGGCCGTAGGCCGAAACTCCGGATATTCTAAGGCTTTGAAGTCCAGAATTCAGGATTTTCCAAAATTATTTCCCATTTTTTTAGCGCTATCCTGAAATTTAACGCCATAGCCACTCCCACTAAAATACGTAACTTTGCTGCAATTGGATGGCTACGGCTACACACTTTTTAATTCTACCAGCACAATCCAATTTCAACCCAAGTGCAGTCACGTCTGTACAGACTACGATTCTTCCGTTCTGTATCTCCGAGTTGTAAAATTGTTTGTAGCTAGTCTACTTTTCATTTCATTTCATCTGTATTTCGTTTGGAACTGTAAGATGGAAGTTATGCAGTTAACAGTGCATTCAGAATGTTCTTCAAAGATTAATAGATCTGTGAATACATCAAAATTTATTCAACTCTTACAAAATATGTACCTGCATTTTTATGCGACAAATGACGATTCAGAACATAACTTTTCTTTACAAATAGTAATAATACCGTATATATACATATATATCTTAAAACTTTGTTTCAACCTTAAAGATAATGCAAATTAGTTTCAGGATTTTTTGGAGAGGGCCAGCACCACCCCTGACTTATGAGTGTACTATTATTCCTGGTAGGGCTAAGATTCATTTGAGTCATGCATTTGTATTCAAATTTGTTTATCATTATTACTATTAAAAACATTTATTGCTGTGAAAATAGTTTAAAGTGGGTTTTTGCATATTGATTCCATATTGTTTCTATGAATGTAACGTAATAAATATCCAAAATATATAGGGTCTTTAAAAAAAAAAAAAAAACAAAAAAATCTGATTTAAATCAATAAAATCCGATTTTTTTTTTTTTTATTTTTAAAAAAAAATCACGAACCCTGGTAACCTTAGGCTCCGCCCAGCCACGCGCCGAAGGATGCAACCAATCATAGTAAAGCAGTTCAATTTGCATATTGCATCCTTCATACGGCCGCCTAGTGACATCAGCTAGTAATTTATGCATAGGTATAAAAGTAAAATAAAAGTATATGAATAGTTTTTAAATAGTTAATTAAATAATAATGAGTGATAAGAAATAAGAGTGCAGATAGGCTGCGCAACTTCTATGAAATATACATTGACATTGCAGGATGTCTACAGAACGCGCGTAAGTCCCGAACAAGTCACGAATTCAGAAATCGGTCACGAAATCTAAGAATAGATCACGAAAATTTTCCATCCAACGATACCGATCCCCACAGAAGGCATCGGATATCCGGTATTCGACAGATTTTTAAATGTTTGGAATCCAATCCGGCCACTGCACGAAATATCCGGTTGTATAATTTTATTATTAAAATTAATGAACCTGTCATGAAAATTTTTTTGTAAATTACAAACTCAGTGCAGTTTTTATGTCTATAGAATACATGTGTATGGAATTTACTAGTTTCAAACATCTCGGGCACATCCGATCTCCGGCAAAATCAATATCCAATGTGTCGCCGATTGGTCACGAAAAAGTGCGGAAAATGTCACGAAACTTCACTTTGAAAATATGTAGACACCCTGCAGGGGTGCCCCCATGATGGAGTTCATCGCGCAGACTGCACCATTGAGATTTGGAAAGGGGGCGGTTCGTTTCGAGGGCTTTGGGGCCCTTGATCGACTTTTCGACCGACCTAGGGGGTCATAGTTTTAGGGGATGTGCTACCTCTCAGAGTGGTGGGATAGTTGGCCTCCCCTCACATTAACATAATTTCTTAAAAAATATTTTTAAGGTTAAAACATTAGCATTTGGCCATACATTTATACGGCTATTTTAAAATTTATTTAAAGTATGATTAGACTTTAATTATAATTAGAAAAAAAAAACATTCATGGAAGCAATTAACGATGTTAGTTGCTTTTTTGACTCATAACCTAAGATTAGACAATTGCATAATTTATGGATGTACGTAAAAAATTATGCGTTAAAAAAGGATTATCTTTTCTAAAAACAACCTACTTTTCGTTTAATTATGGAATTTTCTTCCGTATGAATATGTAAATATATCTTCACGTTATTCATTAATATAATTTTTCAACTTCTTTTTTAGATTAAAAGGGGCTTTAAAGATATTTCTAAATTAAAAAACACCAAAAAGATGCATAAATTGAAACCATAATTAGTAATAACATATTCACAAAGGAATTAGTTTCTTAAATAGCTTTTGATTGATACACATTGATATGTAACTTTAATTTATGAAAAGAACAAAAAGAAAACTTAATGTTTAAGAGAATTTATTTAATTTATATTTATATTTTTGGGCAAACCAAAATTAATTTATTGATCAAAAATAATTCTCAATATGTATCAAAAACACCATCAAAGAAGGGCAAATACAACGTCCCTATTCGTGTAAAATATTCCTTTTCATATTTCGGCGACTCGACGAACCGATACCTCAAAGTCCGAACGACTTCGATGGCACAAGAGCTGTCGAAGCGCGCTTCGACGAAGAAAGCCGCAAAACAACGATACGAACCACCTGGAATTACAGCTTTCGTTGGTTTCCCTGCGGTCCCGTGAGTTTTGCGCAAAAATAGCATAAAGTTGATTTTAGGACTTTGGTTTCTAAAATAAGAAAATCCCGATTTTCCCCCCCATCCTGCATCTGTCCAATCTACATATATGGCATATTTTTAAAAGTTGTACAGCAATAAATATCATCGTGATTTTTACGTACTTCGACGGATTTCCGTATTTCCGGTAATTTTGGAGATTAAGAATTTCGTTTCTGCGAAAATCCTTAATTTTGGAAAACTATCTCCCTTTTTTATCTATGAAAATCTTTGAAAGTAACCTGCCAACGTACATACCTACCAACTTTTACAAATTACGAGATTTTTCCAATATTATAAAAATTGTTAAGTTTCAGAAAAAATAAGTCCAAGGTTTTTGATAGGGTCTCTTCTTGATCTTAGAAGTTCATAAATCCAGTTCAGTGTTAGACATATATCTGAATAAAGGTACTGTGTGCTTAAATCACAAGTGTGTTTATATTGTGTATTAATAAATGTAACTCCTTGGTACTTAGCAATCCTTTTTTTTCCACTTCACACCCAACTCATAATATTTTTTATTGTTGGTAAATGTAAAATAATTACTTCAGTTAAAAAAATACTGCTTGGAAATTTGTTTGTTTCTTTAAAAAGTGGAATTACATCTTTTATAGATTGCACTGAATTCAAACTCTTTACGTATGAATATAAGTTTCAAAGAATGTAGGATTTTTGCACTTTTTTTTTGTTAGACATCAAGACTCCTTTGTATTAAAGTGTAAAGTAATGATTTTGTATTTGATAATTCTACCGCATAGTAATTTATCTTTATAATGTAAGGGTTTTTATTAAGGTTACAACTAGGGATGTAACAAATATTCGGCTACTATTCAGTATTCGGCCCTTTGGCCGAATAGTCATTTCATCACCTAGCCGAATACTGGGTAAGGTCAAATTTGGCCTGGCCGATAATTGATGGATTATTAGGCCGAATAGTTCCGCAGCAGTAGAAATGTAAAAATTCAAAGAAAGTAGTAGATTTTAAATGTTTAAAATGGTATTATAGTTATTGCAAAATAATACATTCGTATATAGTTTTAATAAATAAAAATAGTTTAGAACAAAATTACTTTTTTTTCTAAATTAGTTGTTTTGGGCTTGACTGAGCAAAAACAGATTTTAAAGTTGTACTATTATATTTAGCATTTGCTCCCAAAAGCAGGCAATAAATAATTATGACGGAGAATATGAGAAATTAATTATGTTATTATTAACAAAGTGGAAGTCAAATTTTGTTTGGGTAGATTTATTAATTGTGAATATTGGGTACAAGAGAAATGTTAAAAGCCTAGAATATATCATGGATATTGAGATAGCATAAGTTATTGGGGTTTTTGAAAAAAAAAAAATATATTCCAATTAAGTGTATTGAATTTTAATAGATCTTTTGAAAATAGGTATGTAACAAACCCCATAAAATAAAAATATTAGCTTTTATAACTTGTAAAATATCTTCTTAAAGCAGTTTTGCGCAAGGTAAGAGTTCACTAAGCAATAGTAGCTCTTTCATTCGAATTAAATAATGAGTAAAAACCTGCTAATGCTTACTACACTGAAACCTTTCATTTCTATTCCACCTGTGGGTGACATCCTTAGTTTTATTACATTCTAAGGAATAGAGTAAATATATTAATTTTAAAAAGTTTTACATTCTTACCAAACAGAATGAAATCATACATCATAGATTGTGTGTCATTGGTGTTTGACTTTTACAATGATTTTCTAGAAATTTTAATATTCGGCAGCCGAACATTCGGTATTCGGCCAAAGACAGTGCACGCAGCTGTCCTATATTTTGAGGAATCCCTCCAAAATTGTCCTGATTTGTCCTATATTTACAAAAGTTATAGCATGTCCTATTTTTCTGACAATTAAATGCGCGATTCGGAAATGCACGCCGAAAATTTCCA
The DNA here is from genome assembly GCA_038502835.1 of Octonoba sinensis. Classification (NCBI taxonomy): domain Eukaryota; kingdom Metazoa; phylum Arthropoda; class Arachnida; order Araneae; family Uloboridae; genus Octonoba; species Octonoba sinensis. Next base: position 794,920 of record CM076600.1, read on the forward strand.
AACAAAAAGCTATGGAACGCGACAAAAGATAAAACATGTTAGCCTTAACGCTAAAAACATTTTCTCTACATCTACAATTAATTTACTAAAGAAAAGTTTAATCTTTAGTACTCTTTTGAAAACTTACTTTGAGAATAAAAGCGGGTGTTTCGAAACATCGTCGACCAGAAAAGAAACGTTCAGTGTGTAGGAAATCACTTATCAACATGGCTGTGCATGTTGGGAGTGACGTAACTAGTCGGCCGTGATTGGCCGAGGAGGTAGGCGGATATGCCACATGCCAACCTCTCATTGGTTGCTTTAGAACTCGGTCGACATTACGTTATGCTAATGAAGGTGTGTATTTAAGAGGAAGCTCTGGTCGACGGAAGCACTTCTTCAGTTTTTCTCAACCATGTTGTAACTGCATCGAATGAGCATTAAGTTATCGGCTCGTTGCTCGAAAGAGCCTTTGCCAATGTAGCGTTTGCTATAAAAGCCCGATTTTCGCGATGCTAGTCATATTTTAAAGTTACCAGTTTTTTTGGCTTCAGGTTATTTTAACAATGTTGTAGTTTTTTGAAGTCTAAATAAATGTTATAGTTTTTACAAAGTCTTTTGAATCATTTATCTTCAAGATCGGGCAAGGCATACTTGACTCTTCCGCTAACTCTGCAACTATATTAGATTCATAGGATGCTACGAGTTGCAACTTTGTTATCCAATTTGAATGAACATGATATACTGTTATCAAAACAAGCACCGACGATGCTCATTGGCAGTTGGCGCCATTGAATAGAAGGAAAAAGAGAGAGAGAAATGGAAAAAAAAAAAAAAAAACTATTTTGGCAGTAAGCAAAGTACGCTCAACTGGAGACTGCCGGACAACATTTACTGCCGGATTTGGCAAAACATCCCCAATGTAGGCTACTTTTTTGAGCGAATCGATAGTCTGTTTGCTTGAGTATTCTTTTTGAACGTCGGAAACAAATACTTATAGATTCTTTTAAAATAACGTTCAAAAAGAACTAAAGCTATATGTTATATATGTATATATATTTATGTATTAAATAAAAGAAACATGGAGACAAAGAGTTGGATGCTTGTTCTCTGGAAAAGCTGGCAACCCTACCCATCTTTCGTTGCGATTTCCCTTCGTGCGCGCGCTTCTTGCTTACCGTTCCCGTTGTTCGTATTTTGAAAAGCATTGTTGAATTGCTTGTATGAATTTTGACCATTGAAAATAAGTTTTATTTCGCTTAAATAAATGGATGCATACTTGTCAAGTCGACTGTTTTCACGGGAGATTCCCGCTTTTTGCGTCTATCTCCCGATCTTCCGTTTAGTCATAATTTTCTCCCGTTTTTAGTAATTTTCGCTTTTAAAATAAATAAAGCCTCATTTTTTCTCAATTGATGGCGCGTGTGATCGTAGTTACTCGTCGATGTTAGTAGCAAACATGCGATTTTTTCTGTATTTTGCCGAAGTTCTGTATTTTTGGAAATTTTGAAAAGTCAAAATTTTAGTTCTGCGTAATTTTGGAAGACTTACTTTTTTCTTTTTAATGAAAATATTTTGAAGCAGCATACGTACATACTTGATTTACAAAACTTTTACAAATTAGCAGTAAAATTTCCGCATTATGTTTTAATGCTTTTAAGGGTCAGTCCCGATTTTCTTTGAAATCCGATAGCATCCGCTTCAGTAAAGCTCCCTAGTAATCTTTTACTATCTGATCCTGTCTTGGGCATCAATAACTTTTGTTTTACCATTATTTTTGATATTTTTTTCGATTTAGCCTCTTTAGTAGAGGATTTACACTCTCGTCATTTTGCCACACCCACTCGAAATTTCAATGCGAAATTTTAGCCTTTTTTTTAAAAATTTGGTGATCATATTTGTTCATTATAACAATTAATATTGCATCCTTATTAATACCCTTGTTTAAAAGTATTTTTTCCAAAATATTTTTGCGTGGAATTTCAAATACATTCTCCCCCCCCCCCCCCCCAGTCTTATGGTTAGTGTCCCCCCCCCTTTATTTAAGTCTTATATATTGCTGCAAAATAAATTGAAAATACTTCTTCCTATTTTCATTCAATATATACTTAAAGAATGGCTTTTTTTTTTACTAATTTAGAATAATTTGTTCCTTAAATGTACACCAGACGTGGTCTGATATTTTGTTTCAATTGTTGTGGTGTAGATGTAACCTAGTACTAAGGAGAACTGTTTGTTTTTAATCTAACTAATGTAGTGCTGATGATTGTGTTCATTCAGCAAAGTAATGCGTTTTCTGTAAAGTGAAACTGAGTTTGTCCAATGCTGTCAAATGAAAATCTAGAGAACATATATTTATCATAAAAAATACTTTTGCGAGAAAATGTTTTGTTCAAACATTCAAAGAGAAATTTTTATCAAATACGGCTGTAATGAACATTAAAAAAATTGTGTATGTCATTTTAGTTGTTCACTGTATGTCAGGGTTCGTACGGTCCTTAGAAAGTCCTTAATGTTCATTTTCATTTTTAAGGCCTTAAAAAGTCCTTATTTTTTATTCCAGGTGCTTATTTTATTTTTTTTTCGTTAAAATAAGAAGGTACTCGCGCAGCTCTATTTGTTTTGCTATCTTTTGTATTCTTCACAGAATCAAACTTATTTCATTTCAACTACTTAATCGAACCTTAAATTTGGTTTGCTCAGGTCCAGTACTATCGCTGCTTTCGAAAAGACCCAAAACGGCCTATTGACAAAACCAAAAATGGCGGATTTACATAAACATCATCACACTTTTACTACAAATTGCAGTGCTTTCTCAACTGGTAGATAAATAATTAATTTTTTGAAAAGATATAAGTACATTGATGTGTTATATATTTTTACAAAAAAAAAAAAGTTCATGGATTTTGATAAAATGCTTCAAACTACAACACCCAATTCAGTTAAATGGAACTTGTATCCACCCACATGGCAGCTCCCAATTTGCTATTTCCCGCAATTGTTTGAAAAAGAAAATCGAGCTATATCTAAAAAAAAATTTAAATATTAGTAGAAAAGTCGAATAAAAACAACAAGCATTTGTACAAAATGCAATGGTGCCCAGTAACTGGGCACCATTTAAGACCACAGAAAAACAATTCACACAAGTTCCCTCATTTTGCTTTTAAAAGAGAAAAGAAGAAGGAATAAAATTTGATAAACGGACTTTTAAGGACTCAAGGGGGAAAATTTAATAAATAAACAAAAATCGGGAATTTTTGAAAAAGGGCCGAATTTTGGGATTTCAAATTTGGGATTCTATACTATTTATTAAGTTTAGTTACAAAGTAAGTAAATATTTTTTTTGCATGAAAATTGTTACTAAATCATCTACATTCTAAACAATTTTCAATAAAGCAAGTAGGAGCAGCTCTTAACAAGTAATCGGTAAATAAATATTGCTTTTGAAACTTTTTTTTTTTTTAATTTAAGGGGGGGGGGGGGAATACTTCAAAGAAGCATATTGTTGACATCTAGCTCAATAAAAGAGATACATTTAACTAATATGTAGGCAAAAAAAACTTTCTGCTTTTTTTGCGTTTTACCGATCGCATGTATGATTATCGCTCTTTTATACTGTTAAAGGTAAAAGAATGATATATTTTTATTATCATTTTTCTTACGTCTTACACTATAATAAGCGCCGAGTTGCCAACTCTCCCGATCGCTTTTCAGCTGATCTTTCGCTAAACAGTTTGTTCTCCCATTGTTTTTTTTTAGATCAAATAAATTCCCGTATCGAAAATTCGTTTTAAAGCAATGTTTTAATATTTAGTAAATTGTCACTGACCAATTATGGCTTCTCGATCGTTCGCTGTGGGGTTTTTCTGTGTGGAAGATGATGGATATATACTGCCTTAATCAAAATTTGTGTCTCGTGAAATTTCTTAATTTGCAGTAAATTGAAGGAATCGACCTCTTCTTAAACCAATACACTGTAGTTGCCAAATGCTCCGTTTCCCCCTAGTTTTTCTGTTTTTATTTTTGAACTTTGAAAATTCGATTTTTTGCGAAGAAATCAGATTTTTCAAGCTAATGTACAAGTATTTTTATCTAAAGGGATAGTACTACAAGACAAGAAAATTTTTCAACAAACTTTTTAAAAGACATGTATTAATTTACTTGAATTTTCATAATTTATAACGCGAAAATGTAAAAACCTATTTTTCGGAAACTTGCTAACATCTAGCATGTGCTTCGCCGAAAATTGCGCGCAGCTTGTGAGACTTCTATCTTTTAGCATCCTGTAAATATATCAAAATTATTTAAAAAGTTGACGGTTATTTTAGTGTTGTATTTTTTATTTAAAGAAATCGTTCAATTTTTTGAAACTTTATTTTAGTTAAATTTTGGTAGTTACTATTTGAGGGTAATGTACAAAGTTTTAAGCGAATAAGTTCCATTTTTTATTTGTATGTTGTTTCCAAAATGAAATATATTTCTCAAGTTGAAAAAGTTTTTTTAGAATTTTTGCAAGCTCTTCTAAATAATTAAAAAAAAATTATCTATGGCAGAGATAAAAAATTAAGTAAGCCTAAATTGAGATGCTGGAAACATAAGTTTAGTAAAATGAAAAAATATATAGATTAAATACAAATTCTCGAGGCAAAGTGAAGCATTTTCTTTAACAATTTTTTTTATTTAAATTGTTTTTCATTTAACTTGTATTAAATAGCACTAACCATTTTTGCTAATTTTTCATATCATGATACTTTGCTTATATATGATTAATACTTGTGTTGTGTGCTTCTTATTACTAGCTCCAATAATTATTTAACTCTGACTGTATTGGACATTAGAAAAGCAACAAGACAAAGAAAGCTCCATAATAGTGTTTGTGTTTCTAATAAAAATACGATGTTAAATCAATTTCCTCTTTCAATTATGCTTCCGTTTGAAATAAACATAACAGTTTGTATATTTCAAAAAAATTTGTGAGGTCCTTAAATTTTTTTATAGGTCCTTAAAAAGTCCTTAGAAAGTCCTTATTTTTGGTTTTGCCAAAACCGTACGAACCCTGTATGTGTGTGTGTTGGGGGGGGGGGGGGGGGGCATTGGAAAAATCTTTTTTTTTTTTTCTCTCCAAGGTTGGCAAGTATGCATGTATATAAATGTGTGTGTGTGCTGACATTTTAGAATTTTGTTTATGTTTTCAATTGGTGAAATAAAAATTATTTCATAGAGTAAAAAACTAAAATAAACCTTCTTCAACTTATATATTCAGAGATTTTTCCCTCCTTATAATTTTTAAGTCTCCAAAATACAATTTATTATAAATAATGTGTATTTAATAATTTGAAAATTGGTAATGTACATTCATTTTGGGGGCAAAATCTATAATGACTGAAAGCACCAGTAATTTAGCATTATGTATGCAAAATCAAAACAAACTAAGTTACTTATTTCCTACATTTTTTTTTTTGCTTTTAGCAACAGGTAGCAAACTGTTTTTAACCTTTCTAATAGGTTAAAGACAGTCTGCTGTTTGTCTAAATTTGCATTTCTCTGTCTCATTTTTTAATTTTTTTATTTGAGTTTGCCATAAATATACTTAGAATGAATGCATTAAGTCTTACTGTAGCTAAATAGACCTACTTGTTATGCATTAAAGTAGTTTTAAATTTGTCCTATATTTTTAATGATAATGTCCTATATATTTTTTTGCTCTTGCACTGCAAAGACATCAGCGGAATATTCGGCCCAGAAGAAATGGCCGAGTATTCGGCTGCGGCCGGGAAGTAATGACCGAGTATTCGGCTGCGGCCGGGAAGTAATGACCGAATATTCGGTATTCGGCGAAATTACTATTCGTTAATTAGTTACAACATTCAGTCATATGGCATTTTGCGATCAGTGAGTCACATGTCTGAAATATGTATTTTTAATCGTAAAAGAATGCTTTTACCTTTTCTTCCAGGAAATATTGAAGAACCACGGAACCGTTCCCGTACGTCACGACGCCGGGACGTCCCACACTGCGACCGAGCCGATGTGCACCGAGGAGGGAGTCGAGAAGGATCCGCCTGCGGGATCGTGGAGCCCCCACGATCCGCGGGACAACGGAGGCGAGAGCGTGGAACCGGATCGCGACACTCGTTCCGTCTGCAACGAATGGGAGGGTGGAATGGCCGTCATGAACGAGATCATGCTGTTGGCAATGCAGGTGTTCGCCACCCACGGAGAGCGTCAAACCCCGGATTTCCCCGCGGAGCAAGAGGTGATTCCATAAATGTCTATTTTTTATAAGCTCTTATCCTTTTATTACAGTCTGTGTCATTAGAATGGGCGTGTCGAGGTCGCGTTTCCCCGCTTCGTCCCCACGGCGACTGAGCCAGAGAAAGATAAGAGCCAGACTTTTTTTTTTGCACTGCAGTGAAGGCAATGGCATGACAACACCTCCGATGCAAAGTATTAGAATAATCGAGAAAAAGTAATAAAAAAGTTTATTTCCATTTATTTATTCTTGATACTAAGTAAATGTCTCATAAATGAAATCTGGAATGTTTAGATAACTTTTTAACATTTACAAAATATAAAATAATATCAATTAGCTATACAATCTGAAACACATAAAAATATTATAATAAGATTTAGATGGGTTGAACATATCGGAATACTTTATCTGACTCGATCTATTTTTGCCATGAAGAAAGAAATTATTATTTCTATTATTATAACTAAAACAGCTAACTGACTCATCATGTTCGCCAAACCAACGCGGGGGAAAGTTTCTGGCACGGAAACCATGGCGACCGGAAGGGGAAAAGGTAGAGTTGCTTGACCTGGACGCGTCGATTCTGATGATGCAGACTAAAGTGGGTTTTAAGTTCTTAATTTTAAATAATCTGATCCATAATGGCAGCATAAAAGCTGCATCTGGGGACTCTTCGGGGGAGATCCTTTGTACACAGCTCTTGGAGCAGATGGACATTTGGACAGTTATTTTATTTTTGTAGTATTTTATTTTATTTTAAAACTTTTGTTTAGACTTGTCGTCTCAATTGTAAAACAAATGTGTTCGTTGTTTAATATCTTGGCTTTCATGTCATTCTTTCTTTTGATTTTATCAACACCAGCAGGAGGGCGGCGCCGCGAGTTTCGAGGAGGTTGCCGACCGAGTGAAGCAGCTCCTGAGAGAGATGCTGGCGGGGCAGAGCTCCACTTCCTCCTCCGTGAAGAACGAGACGAAATCCGAGGAGACGTCTCTGGACAGCGGCGTCAACCTGTGCGGATCCGTATCCCGGCCGTCCGCCCCGGGGACCGAGGTGCGGACCGAGAGGGAGGCGGAGCCGCCGGACGATCCGTACCGCGCGCAGTGCGAGAAGCTGGCCGAGGAGAACGAATCCCTCCGCAGCACGTACCAGGTGAGCCACTTCGTGATCGGCGAGTGACCGTGGTTTGTTTAACCGACTTTTTGCTTTCGGCTCGGCATTTTCTCTGACACTAGATTAGCGAGGCGGTTTTCAAGCAATCTAAACTTTCATTTTGCACCAGGTTGCTACTCATTCTAATGAAACGCCGAGTCCCATTCATCCCGGTAGCAGAAATTGCGCAGCACGGTGTATCTTAAAGCTTGCAGATTAATTAGCCACCTTACAAAAACAAGTTTTTAATAGGGGAGACCCGGGCAAACTGGCCACTCTAAGGGAGTTTTGCTTTTTTTTAATTCAAAAGTTAATTTTTCTGAATCGATATTGCTTTTATATCTTACATACTCAATTACCTATCTATTGGTACAACTGAGTAATACGATAAGCATCGCTTTGTATTTAAAAAAAATTTATTTTTAATATGCTGCAAAATGGCCACTTTGCAGGGTGTTGTTGTTGTAATAGTGAGCAAGCATATTTATATGTTATAAATATGTCCCAGTAGATATAATACGGGGACATATGGAGTAATGATTAATATTATAAGTTCATTACAAAGAATTATGAATCCACCTAGTATAAAAATGGTGTAAAGATGACAACACATTGTTAAATAAAAAATGAAATTAGCCAAAAATAGCTTGGTTTATATGACTTTTTTTTTTAATGGCAATGCTCGCGCAAGAAGCTGTCGTCCTCCTCTCCACATGCCGCGCAAGCTTCATGGGCCCAGAGCATCTTACCCATCCTTCACAATCCTTCGAACAGGAATACAGTTCACTGCTGTAGAGACAATCAGTGTCACCTACATTACTGTCAGATTGCTCTTCAAATTGCAGTTTACGTTTTATCTCTACTCCACACTTCCTTTTTTTATATTTTTTTTCCGCTTTGCTTGGTACTGTTTTTGTATGTTTTCTTTAGGACAAAACATTTTCTTTTTCTTCTTTCTTTCTCTTTCTTCTTTTGTGCCTTCAAAATCCGTCTCCTCTCCTTTTCCTTTTTTTCTTCCTCTTTCTCCTTTTCTCAACTCCAATTTATATGGGCTTTGAGGTCAACACAGCAGCGGATCCTTTTTTCCTGCTTGTCTTTTTAACAGCTTTTCCTTTTGGTAACGGAATGATATCTCTTGGACTTACAGTGAAGGAAGGTCCTATTTGTGAGCTGGTAGAAGGCGCAGGTTGTGGACTGGAAAAAAGTGTTGAACTAAACATATGTCTTGGAAAAATCAAATGCTCACGTCTTTAATTCTACCCTTTTCACTGCCTGCACGTTTTCCCCCCATCGGACATTCCTCGGCCATAAACAAAATAACGGTCGAGATGTTTTTTCAATTGCCAGCGTGCTGCCGATGCCGATATTCGTAAAGTGATTTTTGCATGTCGATGTCGAGTTGCGTAATCCCCGTGCAAATGACGTGTGACGTGCGTGCTCGCGTGGGGGGAGCGCCACTCGTATTTGAGGCAGGCAGCAGCTGGCATCTTTGCTCGCTTGCTTGTGTACGACCTCGCACTGGTGTGAGTGCACATCGTGTTTGGCCTCGGTCGAAGCCGGAGTTTAGCGTTTCCATTCGAGGTGTATTCCTCTCTGCTTTCCGAGGCGCATGTGTCTGGCCCCTGGATATGTTTTACTTGTCAAGTATTCGACATGGATGTTTGAATGACCGATTTTAATCGATATCAGTGTAACGGTGAGTCGCCCGATCCTCCCACGTGTGATTCTACGAGGTCAAGTCATTTGGATTGTCAAAGGATATGAAGTTTAGTTCTTCTTCTGATGGTCCAGCCACATCATTGAATGAAGAAAATAAATTATTGACTGTTTGTTTTAACTTCAAAGTTTTTCTTTTCATCTCCGACTCTACGACTTCCTGCAAAGTAATCTAAGGACATGTGGTGACTATCTTACCTCCTATTTAAATACCAATGTCTATTTTTTATCGGAATTTTTAATATCTTTGAGGTCGTTTTTATATATACGTATCTTTAAGTGTTAAATAAATGTTCATTTTTTCAAATATATTTGTCATGTATTCTTCTCAGAAAGGTCCACTCTAATTTTCGTTGGCATATTTAGTTCATTTTATTTTAAAAGTAACTATTAATTTTTTCTAAAACCCAACAAAAAGCCTTCCCTGGGGACTGGGAGAAGGCTCTAGTTGTGGACTGGAAGTTAGTCTTTGTTGGAGGGCACCTTCTTGCACAACCTCAGATTGATTTTGTGGATCTGCAAAAGGTAGACCTGTGCCTTCTCGAGCTGACTGAAGTACGGGATGTTCAGTTCGACATGCTGCATGTACTCGTTGAACGGGTCTGTGCTGCTGAAGACTCTAGGCACATCGGTGCATTCGGCTTCTGTGAATACATCTTGGTTTAGTGGCACGATGCCGCACTCAGAAAATCCATTTATTGCTGTGGATGGAATTGCTGCCTTTAAAAAAGCTTCTCCAAGAAGACGGCTCACTTGAAACTGGGTCACAACCCTTCCAGGGTTGTTTCTCAGACATTTCTCAATAGCTGGGACGTAGAATGTATTGAATGGACCCATAAACGAGACATCCAGAGGCTGCATTTTATGGCTGCAATGAGGTGGTAAACAAACAACAGTGGTGTGACTCTCTCTTGCTTTTTTAATAAATGCCAGGTTTTTTTTTGAATGGGTTGAGTGGCCGTCTTAAGATTGATAATATTGGGTCGGAAGCCGACGGTTTGGCACGAGTCGAAAAATGTTCGAACCACTGAATGAAAATTTCACTTTGCATCCATCCGGATGGGTGACAGACAATCATTGTTCCAGGAGGAGCTCCATCTTTAAGTTCTGCTTTCACCCTAAGTCTTGGTAAAATCACGAATGGCGGAATAAAGCTGCCTCCAGCTGACATACACACAACCAAGGTTGATAGCTGACCTCTTTCAGCCGATGTCAAGGCACCAACCTGACGCCTACCCTTGAGAGCGAGAATCTTGGAGCTCTTAGCCTGAACAGTCATGAGCCCAGTCTCGTCGACATTGAAAACCCTGTGGGCAGGGTAGAATTGCTTCTCTTGAACTTCTTTAAGGATATTAAAAAACTTTGTTACGTTCTGTTTGTTGAATGCCCGAGCCCTAGCTGCAGACGTCTGCTCTGGTTTCCTTAAACTTATTTCGGGGTGCCGATCTCTGAATCCAGCAACCCAGTCCAAGCCAGCTAATTTTTTCTCATGGTCGAACTTGTTCGGAATGCCATTTTGTACAGCTAGGCTGTATGCTAATGAGCGAAGAACTAAAATGGCGACTCCAAAAAAACGTACCTCTAAATCCAATACATGTTTTACCAATTCTGCTTCTTGTTCTTCTGCGAACACAGCCCGATACTTCCCCGGCACTTTTTTGTTGCCTTTTGCATCGATGTTCTTATCAAGGACCCTCCTCCTCAGAGTGTTTCTTGGAATGGAGAAAGTCTTTGCCGCAGTTGAATACGGCATCCCGTCGTTTTTAACAGCTTCAATAGCTCTCTGCATCGCAGCCGCATCCCAGGATTGCTGCTGGGTTTTTTTCTTATATTTGTAGACCCTCGTTATCTCTAAAATAAAATAAAAAAATCCTATACCTACAATGTTATGAAATCATATCAATTAGTATTAATAATTTTTGCTTTTGGATATTCTCTTTCAAAATTTTACATAGGCTATTTAGCCTATAATTCAATAGTGTAAAAAAGGTTAGTAAATTCGATATCTAATAGGCTAATAATCTGATAAATACTCTGATGCCTATTAAATATTGAAATGAGTTATACAGTCCGAAAACAGCCAAAAATCTGATCTATAACATATTATTGTTAAGCATTGTACTTTGCTAAATACAATATTCAATAACAATTTCTAGAATAATTTTATTGAATATAAAAAAAAATCTATAACACATCCATTGATCAAAACATTTTAAACTGTTCTGCATATCAAATCTAATATCATTTAATAACCATCAAAGCTTAGAGCTCACGTACTTCAGATCAGCATAACATCAATATGATACGTAACATTAAAATAATAATTAATCCTGAGAGTGTCCAGAGTCAACCACGGCAAAGTGGCCACGATGGCCACCTGTATGAATGGCCATTCATTTGGATCGCTCTACCCGGGCATCTACTGAACCTAGACAGTTGACTGGCACATTAAACTGAGCGTAAATACATACTGTTCTTAACTCTTTAATTCCCGGGCGACAAAATATTTTTTCCCCTTTGTTTACCGGAGAAATAGTCCAAATCCACGAGCGAATGCTTTCCCCCTTTAGTCATTAATATATGCCTTCAGCGCTGACAGGTTGTATCCCGCCTTTGACGGGAAACAGAGACATCGTAATACGAGGTTGGCCCTGAAATTCCTTTCGATTCCGTGCATTTTCTTAAAATTCGGCTAAAAAAATGAATACATAGATAGTGCTACATCCGTTTCTACCTATTTTTTTTCTTTCTAACCTTATTTTACACATCATGTGTATATAAGTATTGTTTCGTATGGGCTTTTTGTCTTTTATTTAAGTATTCAGAACTAAAGAAAAATGATTTGTTTCCGTATTTATCTAATATTCAAGCAGCTGCTTCCCAATTTAGCACAGTAGAAAATGTTGTTAGTTCCTATTTTAGGAAAATAACCTATATTACGGTCAGGAAATAAATTTCGATATCGTACCCTGAAAACTCATTTTCATGCTACGTTTCTCCAAAAGATGTTAGATTTTAATATTTCCTATCCTGAATAAATTGCGTCTCAAAACGTGTGTCAACGTGCGAAGTTTCGACGTAGAAATTATAGGTTACCCAAGACTAGATAAGGGGGGTTTGTGGAATAACCCTACTGAAATGGTGAAGAATAGAATTGGACCAATTTTTCTTGTAAAACAGGGAAATTAGCTCATTTCTTCTGAAGAAATCACCCCCCCCCCCCAATCCGAGTGCAGCTACGCCACTGATAGATTATATATATATAGTAATATATAATAGTAATAATAACAGTAAATTGTATATTCCCTCTTTGAATGAATTCAAAAAGAATGGAATTATATTAGTTTTTTTATTGGTCATGAAAATGTTTCGCATATAGTTCTTTGGGGCCGTCTATAAATGATGTCACATTTTTTCCCCATATATTTGATAAATGGGGAATCAAATATAATCTCCCCCCTTTGTCACAAAAAGGGCCACTTCTACATACACCCTCCCCCTTTGTCATATGAAAAGGTGTGTTGCATAAGCATGATGTAACTCTTCTTATTAATCCCTTCCCTTGTCACAATTTCACGAACCCCCTCCCCCCCCTCGAAGAGTGACATCATTTATGAATAATCCCTTGAGAAGATTTGGGTAATTAAGAAAAACTAAAATAGAGTTGTCTCTGTTTAAACGATTTCCTTTCATTTCATTCATGTTTCAGTGTTCGATATTTATACTTCATGCATGTATATCAGATCATTGGTCACTCCAATTTCTTCAAGATTTTCTATAATTTCATCAATATGGTAGAGTACAGCTATATTCTTATATAGTTATACAGGTGTGAGTTTATGTATACAGAATTCTTCTTATCTTAGACATTTTTGCAGCAGTTCGCAAACGTCTGCAAACGGGTCTCCCCTACTATTGGTAGTTTTTTACTACTACGACCCTTAATTAAGTATTAACCCATTGATGCCTACCGTCCCTTTTTAGCGGCAGTCTGAGAAGTATGTCTGAAGCACCCAAAAATAAACATTAAAAAAAAAAATTTTTTTTAATGTATTCCTAACCTTAAAACTACTGGTTAGAATAACATTAAAACAGTTTTTTGTTGGAATGTTTATTTTTGAGTGCTTAATTAAAAAACAAAAAAAAACCTGGCATTAATGGGTTAATGATTCAGATAAATGTTTATCCTGTTTTCTCTGACTTACACAATAAATAATTTTCAACTACAGGGGTCAGCGCGAGTCACTTCTTTCACTAAAAGTCACTTTTTTTTTTGCATTGGTCACTTTTAGTCACTTTTTAAAAAATCGGTCACTATTTTCACTTTTTTGCCCTTTCTCTGGCAGAGCAACCAACAAAAGTTACTTTGTCTGTCTATGAGTTAAGAAAACATTGCAATTTTGCATAAAAAGAAGTGTGTCAGCAGTAGCGGATTTAAGGGGGGGGGGCAGGGGGCACGTGCCCCCCACAAAAGGTTTTTTTCCCTGTTAATTTTTTTTATTTTAAAATATGTTTTGAATAAAATTTAATAAAAAAGCAAACAAATTTGAATAAAATAAGTTTTTTTTGGCAATCAAAGTTTCTCCTGACAGTGCTTCCCATCATTATATATCTTTTCAAAGCTCCGTCAGCTGCTGAAAAACCCTGAAAAACACATTTTTGCCCGTCTTAGAAATGACCCGGCTGTGCGCTATGGATCTACGTAGTCGTTTTCTTATCAGCAACTAAACTTAAAATAAAAGGCAATCAGGGCCGTCGCCTCTATTTTTAGGAAAGGGGCCTCCAAAATTTCAGTTTAATAATAAAGTTTAAAAGTAAGAAAGAAAAGAAAAAATAATAAGGAAAAATTTTGAAGTAAAAATGAAAAAAAAAAAAAAAGAGAAAGGAGTGGATAATCAAAAATAACATTTTTTTTTCCTTCTGTAAAATTAAAAAAAAAATTGCTATCTTTCAACATTGTTTAGAAACATTGGAAAAAGTATTATTATTACTTAATTAAGGGCTTCCGAAATGCGCGTTTCGGTTCAAACCTTTCTTAGCGGAAAGAGAAAAAAAGTATTCAAAATGTTATAGAAACACAATGCAAGTCTGAGTATAAAAAAATATAAATATATAATTAAAAATAATAACTTCATAGTCGGACAGTCGAAAGTTTAGTATTTCTATATAAATATATATAATTTTTTAATTAAAATATTATTATGAAAATCCTAGCAAAGAGTATAAAAATGCTTGGGCTGCCGAAATACGTTTGAAATTGATGGGAAAGCAAAAAATGAGAGATTCAAAACATTGGAAGGAAAATTTGCACCAAAAGTTCGCACCAAAAGTGTTTTCAAGACCTCAATCTCAAAACATTTCCAGGGGTGAGTCCCCGATCCCCTCACATCCTTGAAAATCATCAAAGTCTTTTATCGTCATCGATGATAGTCTAATATGCGTTTTATAACTTGAATGTTAAAAAAAAATTCTGAAAAAGTCTCGAAAATTCAGCGATTTCTGCATTATCAATGGAATTCATAACTTATGCGTAACACTTAAAATATAAAAAATGGAAAAAATTGCTTATGGTATCACTGAAAAATAATACCGCTGTCTGAAAAAAGTTTTTTGAAGGTGCCGAAGATGTTGTTTGTATTTCAAATAAATAAAAATTGAGTCAGATATTAAAAATTAGAAGACCAAAGCAATAACATGGTTTTTTAAGAAAAAAATGGAGGGATTGTTGTGGCATTTTTATTTGAAATAAATAAAAGAAGGCAAGAAGACGGGTAGCCAAGGTGATTTAAAGAAGAGTCAGAACTCCCTCCACTCCACACTCACTGACACACTCGTTTCTTCTTGTTCAGAGTTGTAGTTAAGATGGTGGGCGTTTGTGTGGCTTGAAGTTCAAAAAAAAATAGATTTAGAAAAATCTCCAATAGAGAGCCCCTGAATCCACTTATTTTTTTAACGTCACCAAAGATACCTTTATATGCAATTTTAAGACTTCGATTTTTTAAAAAATTTCCGGGGGTGAGCCCCAGAAGCCCCATTTCATCCTCTCACATCCTCGAAAATGGACAAAATTGTATATTTATAACTTCATCTTTAAAAAATGTCAGCTTTCTTATAACGTTCCCAGCTATAGCCGAGTATGCGTTTTACAACTTGAATTTCCCAAAAAAGGAGAAACTCTCCCTCTCTCTAACATTATCAATATACTCCAAAAATTACGAATTTCAAACTTCAATTTCAAAAAATTTCCACGGGAGTGCTGTTTGAATCCATCAGTCTTTAGTCGTCACCAAAGATAGCCTAATATGCGCTTTCAAGACCTCTATCTCAAAAAATTTCCAGGGGTCAGCCCCCGATCCCCTCACATCCTCGAAAATCATCAAAGTCTTTTATCGTCATCGATGATAGTCTAATATGCGTTTTATAACTTGAGTGTTAAAAAAAAATTCTGAAAAAGTCTCGAAACTTCAGCTATTTCTTACACTATCAATGGACGCCCAAAATTGCTAATTTGGAACTGTAAAAAAGTATTGGAATCACTGCATGACCTACTACTCATTCTCTGGCGTTATTATAATCTTCAAAACATTTTTTTCTTTTAGTACGAATTAAATGTAATGGTTTTTGCAAAATTATCTGAAGGGATTGGCGTTTAATTGTCTTAATATGTAAAAATGTATTGTACTTTTTCATTGGATGTAAATAGGTATATTTTTCGTACTTTTAAAAATATTAACCGGCTGTCAAGTGATCTTAAAAACATGAAACAAGTTTATGAGTTTCTTTATTATGCAAAATTTTACGAAGAGCAAATCCTAAAGAAAAAATCAGACTAAAAGTTTTTAGCAGTTGCAGATTATATCACTCAGAAAATGACCCCAATTTCACTTTTCTTTCGGTCCCCCCCCCCCCCCCCCCCCCCCGAACTAACTTACAATCGCAAAGCAAAAGAAAATTTTTGGAGCTCAATCAGGGATTTCTCAACGAAAATACATTTCACCTCTTGAGATAATTAATTTATATTTTTTCAAGAAATCATTAAATGATGATGAAGGGGAGGGGGGAATCTAAATTCTTTAAAAAAACTTTAGATCTGAAAAATTCTTAGCAGTGGTAGATTATATATATTTCTCAGAAAATTACATTATGACCTCTTTTTACTTCCATCCCTCCCCCCAAAATAAATTGCACAAAGTTCAGGTGGAAAAAAATAGTGCACCTCCCCGTAAAGAAGTTTTCTCATTGTGCCACTCATACTGTCATTATGTATGACAGTAATACCGTGTAACTATCGCAACTAAAATTTATGAAATCAGGGAATTGTCGGGGACTTTTTTCCTTGCATTTTGTTACTACCGTAAAATTACAAAAACAGTATTGAATAATGAAACGGTTTGTTTCCTACAATAATACAGAAGGTTAACACAGTATTTTCAGTCTGAATAATTTTGATAAAATATCAAATTTAGATTTATTTCATGTGAAATTTTCTAATCCTTGAACAAGTATAAAAAATATTTAAAAAGTAGCATTTGCAAAATAAATTTTGTTCAATGTTGAACATAAATTCAAATTTGAAATTTCTGCCAAATTGTATAAATATTTATTCATTTATATTTTTGAATAAGTAACAATTTGAGAAAGAAATTAATTTAAAAAAAACTTTTGTCTCTCTCACTCTTAGCCGTTTATGGGTTTTGAAAAAGGTATTTATGAACATAGTCACAAATATAAAAATTGTTATTTTTGAATAGGCTATGATTATTTCTTTTTTTTTAAAGTTGGGTAAAAGCTCTATTTATTCAGGTTTAATTTTCAAAATATGTCGAAACTGCTCTTTTTCAAGTTATATTTAGTTTAAATAAAAACACACACACACAACTTTACGTTTTAATGGTCACCATTTTGGTCACTTTTTTTAAAGCTGTGGTTACTTTTTTCACTCCAAATTTTGAAGACTCCAAAGTGCGCCTAGCCCTACAACTATTAAACTGTGATTGTCTTTGTATGTATTGTCTTTACTTCATTTTCTCTCAGCTTGCATTCATTGCATGTCCATTTTATATTTTATTCATTTGTTTATAAATTGAATACTTTTAATTTTTATTTATTGTCTGCATGCATTCCTGTTACAGTATGGAACCCCAATTTCGGAATCCCGAAATCCGGAAGACCCAAAATACGGAACTTTTTCCGAATTTCGAAAAAAATCGGCCGCAAATTATTTATTTTTATTTATTTATTTTTTTTTTGAAAAAAATATTGGGAAATATTTTGCCTGGTTGGTGTTTGGAAAACGGCGTTTTAAGAGAAGGAAAATAAAATGTAATGAACATGTTTAAGATCGGAAATGTGCCGTTTTCAAAAAAAAAAAAAAAAAATTCGCGATTTTCTGAAAAGGGTTCGTTTTTGCTATTAGAGTTTTCATTAATTGTTGCTCTAATTCTGAGTTAATATCATTAAGTTTGCTTTTTTTATTTATTATAGTTTTCTTATATATATATATATTTTAATAAGCTCTAATTTTTGCGCGATACGAACATTCTCAAAATGGAAAATCCGCTTTCTTGCATTTTCCCTCTAGTCTGATCTTTTACTACAATTTAGTGGCTAGAGAATATAAAATCATATCTCAATTTGACAGAATTACCTTTTCTTATTGTTTAATTAAAAAGGTTTAAATAACATCGGGAAACGTCTGGATGTTTCGATGCTTTGTGTTGATTGTCGAATGTATGCCTACTCCAACTTTGTTTTTTTGTGCTAAATTTTGCGACTTATAGTCATGTATATACGATAATAAAAAATGCTGTAAATGAGCAAAATGCTAATAAAAATTACTAGCGCAAATTATTTGGCCTCTGATGCTACTTGCAAGATTTTTTGAATGAGGACCCAAAATCCGGAAAGATCACGGCCCCGAGCGTTCCGGATTCGAGGTCCTGTACTGTATATGGAGGGGTCAGAGCAACAACCAACCAAGTCCAAAAAAGTAACAGCAGAGAAAAATTGAGTTAAAGTTAGAAATTCACAACTTTTACACCCTTTGATCTATGAAATAATTTTTTTTTTTACTTAAGTATTTGAAATCCATAGAAAAATTTTGGTTCAAGAAAATTGTTATTGGGAATAATGGATTTTTTTCCACAGATAATGGAAATCTAAATTTTGGACTTGGTTGATTGTTGCTCTGAGCCCTCTATATGTCCACTACTTTAAAATGCTTAGTTTGCTATTTTTCATGATTGTAAATTTGGTTCCACGTCATTGGGTGCCGCAGATGAGTTTTGACTTCTGAAACTCGTGCTGCAGATTGATGCAGAAAAATCTGCTACTGGGCCATTCACTTGTCCTACTAACCGTGTATTAGGAAAAGCCAATGCCATTGAAAGTGGCACTATAATCAGTAGCAAATGACTGGTCTCTAAATTTAGGGACAAACTATCTGTAAAACTGTATATGGCTGAACATATATTGGCAGCCTGACCACCCTTCCTACAGATGTTCCCACCTAGAAGCACTTTATGACAGCATCCGGTCTTGAAACGCCATGTTCTCGACAGACACACTTCACAAAATTCCTAGAATTATTTCCAGAATTATTTGTTTCCATAAGCGACAAAAAATAACCGGTTTTATCTCCGTATACTTAAAAATTTTGAATTTTCACAAAATTGTTTATTTTTCTCAAAAATGTTTTTAAATTTTCACCTAAACCAGGCCTGTTAAAAAATGCTGAATCGATCCCGTCAACTTTGCCAACTCCTAGTGTTGAAAATGGAAGAGGCCTGAGCTTTTCTGTGTTGAAAGGACGGAGGTCGTGTTTCAAATTTGAAATTGGAGAAATTTCTGAAAATATTTAGAGAAGCTTACCTTCTTGTAAACCACATGATCAAACCAATCTTTTAATCATTTGAGGCAATTTAATTTTATTTTAAGTGTAGCAGGGGTCGCACCTGCGGAAATTCCTTCACAAAATTTGAAGCTTTGAAAATATTATTAATTGAGTACTGCTGCAGTAAAGAACCCCTTATCCGGGAAACCAGAAAACCAGGAATTTTTTCGTGATTTCCCGCCATTTTTGAAAAGTTCACTTTTTTTTGCCCATTTAATAAAAATCCGAATTTTTTGAAAATACCTTTAAAAATATGCATTTTTTCATTACAGGTAACATATTCAGTGTTTCTAAGTCACATAATTTAGTCTAAAAACGATGTGTTTCAGGGGAGGGAGTGTAAACTTACTTGCAGAAGAAAAGCGGAAAGAAAATTCTCCAACGAAACTTGCAAAAACCCGACGCTCTCTCTATTTTATTTCAATAATTAAACACGTATTTAGATTCTTATACATTTATTTAATTGGCTGGTGAGCATTTGAAGAAGAATTGCAACAAAAGTCGAACCATACGAAAGTTCGGAAAATTTCTAATACCGCAGGTTTGCGGATTTTCCGTGATAGCTGATCGTGTGAAAATAAAAGATTGTCTATTTTTGCTTTTATATATTTTTTATTTATTTAAGAGCTACAATAAGGATAATGAGAATTTTAAATTGATATTAAGGCAACAAAAATTGCGACTGTGAAAATGAATTCTTCATTAAAATCGAGTTCGCAAAACCGACGTCGTCGCACACAATTTATGAAATTTGCAATGTTTCTGCATGTAAACATGCTTCTTAAAAGAAAAAGATCTCCAAATTGAACTTCGGGAGTATCCTAGAATGTGTCTGGAATGGAATCTTTTAATAGAAACCAAGATCGACGATGTAGATAAAGATGTTCGATTCGGAAATCATTCAAATGGTGCTAAACGAGAACGATGACAAAGAGCAAAATAGTGATGAAGACGAAAATAATGACATTTTGACTGCTATATCTAACGAACGTTACATTGAATTAACTAAATAGCTGATATAGCAGAAATGGAACAAAAATATTTTATAGACGAAACGCACATTATGTGCGTTTCGTCTATAAAATATTTTTGTTCCATTTCTGCTATATAAGTTATTTAGTTAATTCAAACCCCGCCTTTTTGGCTGTTCGAAAATCCAGCAATTGTTTTTACAGCAAAAGCTTAATTTTCGCCAACTGAAACTGTTATTGAATTTTATCTTTTAAAGTTCTTTTCTTTCACTATTTCTTAGTTTAAAAGTATTTCTTTACTATTTTCTACTTATTTTGAAGTATTATTATCATTTGTTATTGTAATTTGGGTTCGATAAACCTCCGAATATCAGCATTTTTTAGCGATCCAAAAACCGGGAAATTCAGTTATCCGGGATGGATAAAAGCATGCCGGATAAGAGGTTCTGTACTGTATTTACTTTTACTGATACTGAAATTTATAAGTTGGATACTGTTTTATCACTGTTGGATCACTGATCTGATCATGCTTCACATGACTGTCACGTGAGGTTCGTGCCAAAACAGGTATTTTTTCCTCTCGATTTGTGGTAGCATTTTACATACATTACTTAGGTAGTATAAAAATTTATTTTTCATGATTAGGGGAAAAGAAGTTAAAATAGGCACCAAACATTGGTTTTCATATGTTTATTTATAACAGATGTCTCATTATTTTATTTATTAATCTATTTTTTTTAAATTCAGGAAATATTGAAAGTAAAGAATGAATATGCGAGGAAAACCGAGGAACATTTCAAGAGCGTCAGAGAACTGACGGACAAGATGAGGGTTGCCACCAACAAGTTGGCAAAGTGCGAGCGGAATTTGATCGAGACTGCGTCGGAGAAGAAACACTATATGAAGAAGTATTCGTTACTCAAGGAATATGTAGTGAATACGGAAAAAGAACTGAAATCTCTCCGTGACAGGTATTTTTAGCAGTCGATTATATTCTATGTCTCGCACTTGTGCTACATTGTAAAAAGTTTGCGTTTGGATTCCACCATTTTTGGTGTAAAGTTGTGATTCATTTTTTAATGTATTTGAGGATTTAAATCAAATTTCTAGGTGGGCAATTAAGTGGGGTATGCAGGGTTCATTTTCCACCTGGAAATCAGGGTAAACCTGGAAAGTCATGGAAATGGATATCCTTTGCAAAAGTCGAGGAAAAACTTAAAATTTTTTTGACAAAACCTGGAAAAGACGGGGGATTTTTTTCCCCTACCGGGGATCTCTTGGGGAGAACCTACGCTCCTCGTGATGTCAGATGCTCGATAAACTCGCCTTCCTTTTCCTATGTAGATTTTTTCTTTGTATGGTGGTGTTTATTATATTGTCATGGGGCATAAAAGTGCCAACATCAGCATTTCTTTAAAATTTGTTTTTGTGCATTATTATGGAGAAAAAGCTGATGTGTCCACCGGGATCATCCTCATTTTTATTTTATTTTATTTATTCTTTATATTTGATGTTTTATAGTTTTAAATGAGCTTTTTAAAATTTTAATTAAAAAAAATATAAAAAGATGGATGCAAATTCAACAGTTAATATCTTTTGGCAGTATTGTGTCATAAAATTTTGCTTTTGAAATTCTATAGCATAAGTTTGTTATTTTAATGAGCATTTGTGGAATTTTTTAATTTTTGAGGTTTTGAGGTTAATATAATTGTATGATATAAAATGTTATGGCGGGCATATGAACCCTGTTTATGTCTTTTAATATTTGGGATATGTCCAGTGCTTCAGTTTGGTCATGGGAATAAATATGCAACCTATTAGCGCTTCAGCACGCAATTCAGGAATCACTTATATATTAGAAAAATACTATTTATTTACAAGGACAAAACTATATACAACTTTGAGAAATAAGATTTTTCAAAATACGCCAACATCGAGTATGACTCCGGAGATTCGACTGACAAAACAAAGTAACAACTCGAGTTGAGTTGAATAGATTCAGGTTGGTTGCAGTTTAAATTTCTAGGCTGATACACAGCCGCTGCACTATTATTTACGAGATTCCGTCATTAGGGAAGCAGAAGCATTTGTTGATCTAGGAGTATTGACTAGTCACGACTTCAAGTCCAGTCGGCAGTGCAGCATAGTAAGTAACAAAGCTAACAGGATGCTTGGGTTTATCAATAAGGCTATTTTGAACAGATCTAAGGAAGTTGTATTGCTGCTATAAAGATGTTTGGTGAGATCGCATTTGGAGTATGCTGTTCAGTTTTGGTCTCCGTACCTAAAAAAGGATATTACCTTATTGGAAAGGGTTAAAAACATTAAGCTTGGATGAAAATCTTTAACCCTTTAACTACCGGAATATAATCACAAATCTGCCTGAATGCCAAAAAAAAAGATATCCAAAAATTGTATAAATAGCGATACTTCTATTTCTTATGTATATGTGTTGTTTCTTACATGAAAAAGGCAAAACTGGAGAGCTCCAATCAACATGAGTCGTAGACGCCCATTTTCGACCTATGGCGATTTTTTGAGAGAAAAAAACGCTTTCGCCACTGCAAATTTTGTTATTGGCTGACCAATAAAAATGCCTGAAAAGGGGGCTTTGTAGGACTATTTACGAATATTCTTGCTTTCAGATCAGCTGCCCACTGTATGAAAAGGGTGGTCGATACCCTTTCTGCACCTCTCATTTTGCCATTTTCAATTGAATGAATGATTACTTATAATGTAAAGAACGAATGCATTTCCATTTGTTCAACTTTTTATTCCGAAACCTACATTTTCACATCATTTCAACTTAGAGTTTACCCATACCACTGGAAAGTGTCGCCAAATCGTCTATTGACGTTACCCGTAGTTAAAGGGTTAAGGATACATATTCTAAACAGCTTTGTTTTAAACACTATCATCCTGAATTACTTATAAGTTGAACTGAAATACTATTATTAAAATTGAAAACAAAGTGGATCATAATTAATATGAATTGTTCAATTATGCTTGGATGTTAAGACATTTAAAGAGTAAGAATAATATTGTACAATTTAAAAAAAATAATAATTATCATTATTCCTAAAGTTATGAAATATACGATACACGAACAGATAGAGGGAACTATGAAGTTTGCTTGAAATAAAGGTTGTGAATGCAACACATTCTATGTTTAAAAGAATACTTTCAAACATTTAACTCAATATTTAGATTTTTTTTTTCCTCAAATGACTTAAATCGATGATTTTTTTTAAAAAATCAATTGATTTGAATTGCAATTCAAATCAAGCCGATTTAAATCAACCAACCCTGCCGAACGATCCCGTAAAAGTCGCAAAATGATCCTTTTAAAACTCTGCAGGGGTGCTTGTTTCAATCTTCATCATCCAAAAGTTCTGCCGATTGACGTTCGGCCTTATTTTCCAGCTTTAAGGAGTATAAGACGGAAACGGAATCGAAGCTAGAGCAGCTGGCCGTGTCGGAAAACTTGGTGAAGAAATTGCAAGCCTCGGTGGAGCATTACCGGGATTCTCGAAACGATCTCTCCAAGAGGGTGGATTTCCTCCAGCATCGCTGTGACTCTTTGGAGGACAAGCTCGAAAAGCTGCTCGTGGAACTTGACACCGAGAAAGCGAACGTAAGTTTTTAAGTTAACCCCTTTTTTTTCCAGCTTAAGTCTTTTTTTTTTTAATTTTTACACAGAGTAAAGGTTATAGGTCCTTAATATGTTGCATTTATAAAAAAAAAAACTGGCATGTCTAACTACAGCGAAACTTTGATTCGACTTCGTCAGAATTTTGCACTTAACGGAAACTACAGAATAAAATATTATACCCTCAAAATTTATTAAATTTATAATGTTGCCAAAATAGCGATAGAATCAGTGGCGTACGCAGTGGGGGGGGGGGGGGGGTTAGGGGTTAACTCTCCTTGAGCTCAGATAAAATGGCAAAAACTAAATTAGGAAAATAATAGTGCTTTATTACATACTCGAATTTCTTTTAGTAGTTTCAGAAAATGACGACCCCCCCCCCCCCTTAAAAATATTCTGCATACGCCACTTGATAGAATAATATATCAAAGATATCGTAAAAAACTTGCCACAATTAAAGTATAATACAATTACATGAATTCCCTTGCCACCACAAACACTTTCTAAAACAAAAGGAATATCTGTCTTCGAAGGACCAGCCAAGCATTGTGGCAATGAACAGAAAATTATTAAATTATCGGGGCCGCTATTTAAGATATTTTAAAGAAGCATTTCCCATTCACACAATATTCCTGTGTAGGCAAACTAAGAGAAAGAGAACCACTTGGTGGCAATGACTCTATTTCACCAAAAAAGCAGAACAATAATTTAAAATTTCAAGTCAATAATGTCATACCAAAAATGGGAAAATATGTCAGTATGAAGTTTGGGCTCGTTACAAAACATTTCAGTCATTTTCTTTCAGTCTTTAACTGCGGCGTTGAACAAGCTTAAGGGGAGTCGGCACCCAAAAATGTAGGGAAAAAACGATTTTTTTTATTGGATTAAGTAGTAAAATAGATCTTTAAAAATGTTCCCTGAAAGTTTCAGAAAAATAGGAGCAATATTTATTGATTTATCATTGATTTTATCACAGTGCCACCTTTTCAAACCCCAACCGAAACTGTGCTAAAACTAAGCCACATATTTATTTTCAAAATAAAATAAGCGAGAACAGAGCTGCCAAGTGTTCCGAATTTTCCGGATTCATCCCGATTTTTTTTACTGTGTTCCGAAAATACGATTTCTCCCCTCAAAATCCGATTTTTTTGGGAAGAAAGAAAATGATTGTACCCTTTTCCCCCTCTTTTGCTGTGATGAAACAGCTATGCCTTTCGCACTAAAACGCAAATTCTGCTGTTTTATGCTCCGAAACGGCGATGTTTTAAGGAAACTGCACCAAATGGAGGAAATACTTCTAATTGCCGATTTTTTACGCATTTCCGAAATCCAACTGCATCCGCTTCAGTAAAAACAATCTAATTTTTTTACTACATATTTCGACCACTTAGACGTCAATAATTTTGTGTTCACCATTATTTTAATTTTTGTAAAAGAGTACTTGACGCACCCATTCGGAAATTGCAATCGATGTGCATCTGAGTTCATTCAAACCGACACTTTGTAAGAATGAACCTTAATTTTTAGCAGGCTTTATGTTTGGTTAATGAAGAATTTGAAAAAGGAAATTGATCTAAAAGTTGTTAAAGGCATTTTGGATGGTGTTAGAGTCTGCAAATCATGGGATCCTATACTGGAGAGATTGGGTTACAGCTGGGAAAGTTGTGAGTTACCACAATTCAGAGGTTTCAGACATTTTATTTATTCTTTCTTAAAATGTTGGCAATCATGTCAGTTATTGTGTTTGTTTAATATTGTAGAGCCTCATTAATGTTATAGTTCCAAAAATATTTACTCAAAATAATTTTTGCTTTTCCACTTTTTATATATTTTCATACATATTTTTAAATACACTTGTATCCTCTTTAATAACAGTTTTTTCTTTCATATCGAGTACTCGTACGATATTTTTATGAAATAAAAAATATTAATCAAAAATATTAAGGGACTTTCTAAATCTAGCTAACAAAAGGTTACACTCTAAACTGAGAAAATTATTTTATAAGCAGACCATGAGAAAAGCCATGCCTAGCGAACTGCGTTTTAGCTCAATCAATAGTAAATTTAACCAAGAATGAATGAGAGTGATTTATATACTATATGATATCCATTTAGTAGCTGCCACTGCTTTTGGGTTTTTAATTTTTTTAATGGTCCTTCCTAAAGATGAATTTTATTCCAAAAGAATGTAAAAACAGATTTTTTTTTTTTTTAATTTCAAAAGAATGTAACAACAGATTGTATTAAATAATCTTGCATGACTTTTTTTTATGCATGAAGTGTTCCTATTTCCCCCCCCCCCCCCCAAAAAAAAATGTTCCTATTTTTTGTCTCCCAGGGTTGGCAGGTATGCGAGAAGAATCTATTTCATTGTGACTGTATCTAAAAAAAGAAATAGTTCCTTGATTGAAATGTTGATACAGATATTGCAAGCCGAAAACTTAAAATGCCGTTTTCTCTCGCTTTGTTTTATGTGCATTTCATCTCAATTAAAATGCAAAGGCTTTTTCAAATGTCTATCTATAATGGGGATTTTTTACCCACATGTTCCTAAAACTGTACATAACAAATTTATGCTTTACTTTTATGATAACCTAAGTACTTTTTTTTAAAAAAATCTTTTTGTAGCGTTTTGAATTTTTCATTTAAGTTTTTTTTCTCATAAAGTATTTGGCCTTTAAAAAATTCAAAGCATTAAAGTTTTCCTTTATAAGTAATGAACCAATAAAAAATTTTTTGAGACTTCATGCCAATTTTTGAAAAAAAAAAAAAAAAAGACGCATTTTTGAAAAATGCTAAATTTTGTTTTAAAAATTTAAATTTCCAAATTATATTTAAGAAATCCAGTTTTTTTTAACATTACATTTCTTATGAAGTGATATAGCATGACATGAGACAAAAATTGCAACTAAAAATGCCTCATGGTGCCTACTCCCCGAGGGACGACAAGCGGTGAGTTTTGTCGAGAGTTACTTGAAATGTGTCGGCAAAATGTTATTAAAATCAGTTCCGCATGTAGCTTTGCACCCAATGACGGGGAATGTTTTGCACTCCATCCGTGTTGGCCACCTTTGTAAGCTGACCACCTGTCTAAGTGGACCACTTTTTTCAGGAACGGAACGAGTCCTATATTATATAATGTAGTTAAACCTTTATAACCTGATCACCTGTCTACGTTGACCACTTAGGTACACTAATAAAAAACCTTATGTAAGTGGACCGCATACTTATTACTATACTTATTCGTTTATCTATTTTTTTGGAGGTTAAAAAAAACTAAAATAGCTTCTCCTCGATATTTTTATGCTATAATGTTAGACCGGTATTTGTCTGGATGGATGCTCAATAGAAAGTTCCCCTAAACCTCTTTGTAAGTTAACCAAATGGGAAAAATTCTATGAGCACTCTTTTATTCTTTAAATATGTTTCTTCGTTTTTTTTTGATCTCATATAACTATTTTGAAACATATATATTTTTAACCGACTTCACACAGGAAGGAGGTTATACATTCATATTGTATGTATGTCGTTTTTTTTTTTTTTCTTTGTCCACTCATAACTTTTAACCGGAGGAACCGATTTTCATGATTTTTTTTTTAATCGATCGAAGGTGGTTTCTTATAGGTCCCATACCTTTGTTTGACAATATTCGATAATTAGAAAAAAAAGTTATGGGCTAAAACGTGGTTACATTTTTGCTTTTGCACCCATAACTTTTGACTTAATGAACCGATTTTGCTGGTTTTTTCTTTAATCGATAGAGGGTCGTCTAACTAAAATATCGCACATCCATTTGACTACATTTGTTTTTTAGAAAAAAAAGCTATGGGTGAAAAATAAGCATTTTTTCATTTTAATTGGAAAGGCTGTGCTTGATTTTTCTTTGTTGGGAAAATTGTTAAACATGAAACTCATTATTTAAAAAGAGTTTGTTGCCATTGAGATGTAAGATTAAAAGCAATTATAACAAATGTCAATAACAATGAAGGCTTCTCTGAAGAAGAAATTAAATCCAATTAGTTTGTTTACTCTAGTGACCTTTTTTAATTGATTTCAAAACGAAATTTATCATACAAACGGTTAGTTTTTAGTGTCATTCCCTCAAAGAAGGTTTCCCTTTGGATATGTAGTTTTTAAAAATAGAGTATTTATATAAAAATGTATTTACACTAAAAAAAATTAAAAAAAATAATTTTTGAAAAAAAAAAAAAAAAAGAACCGA
Organism: Octonoba sinensis; assembly: GCA_038502835.1. Taxonomy (NCBI): domain Eukaryota; kingdom Metazoa; phylum Arthropoda; class Arachnida; order Araneae; family Uloboridae; genus Octonoba; species Octonoba sinensis. The sequence goes on from CM076600.1 coordinate 822,752, forward strand.
CTTCAAACTATAAATTGCGCTAAAAAGTAAAAACTAAAATTATTCTTTAAACAACTTCGATACGACTTTTAAACATAATTTTTGAATTTGGTGCAAAATTATGATGGATTTTGATGCATGATTCCTTTTGTAACTATGAATCAATTACAAATATAAATGGCGTAGAGTTTGCAACAGTTTCAATGTAAAATAACGTATTTCGTAATGATAATTAGAATGTCATATTTTTGCACCGACTTCAAAAATTATGTTTAAAAGTCGTATCGAAGTTGTTTAAAGAATAATTTTATTTTTTACTTTTTAGCGAAATTTATAGTTTGAAGTCGGTTCTATTTTTTTTTCAAAAATAATTTTATTAGGAAATCTTTAGCTTCATATAAGTCATTAATATGTTATTTATCTCAATTTTAACTAAGTGCTTTACTTTTGAAGTTATATGGGAGACATTGTAAGTCATTTGAGTTAAATTTCTGTAATATTTCAGATAATTGCTATTCACTATTTTAAGGTAATGTCATTACATGAAGCTATATTTTAATGAGCTACAAATGAATAAATACATAGTGTAATAAAATAACAAAAAACAAAATCTCCACCCTCTGTAAGTTGACCACCTGTCTAAGTCGACATCTAAAGTGCGGCACCGTAAGTGGTCAGCTGTATTTATCTTATCAGTGAGTTGGCTTTTTCGATTGTTTTCAGTGCAAGGAACTGAAGTTACAAAATAAGCATCTGAGGACCGTATTGGAGTGGGCAGATGAGCAAAACACCCAGACGTCTGAGCCACCGAAGAACAAGATAGTCATCGGAGTGGAAACTCGGGGAAATTGTGAGATATGTTGCCGTTTTCCCTTTGATTGTGTTATTTCCAAGTGAATGAATGTGGTAGAGAGACCTATTTACATAATTGCTGACCTTTATGTTGGGCTTTTAGGAAAGTTAATTTAAATTTAGAATAAAGATTCTGAATTCAAATCCCAACATGAGCTGTCAGAGGTGGTGTCAGTTGGAGGTAAACAAGAAGCATTATTAACGAAATTATTTTTAACATTTAATAATCCAATAAACATACGTTACCACAGGAACATCCGATGGGAATAACAATACAATATCTAGTCAGACCAACCATCTCAGAAAACTTCTCAAATTGCAGTAATTAAATATCACAGTCCTTTAACTTGACCACGAGTATAGGTACATCAGATTCACGACCATTTAAAGCCAGTCCACTTCACTTGTTCTGGAACGAGCGCTGGTTCTGTTGAATCCGCAATTCAGCAAGTAGACAGTCCAGGAACTTAAACCAATGGTCGTACGAATTTCTGATGATATCACCGATAACTTCAAGTCGGTAAATAATTGCAATTATGAAGATAAAATACTATAATACTTTGATGGTCGACATCTCGACTGGAAACCCTTTTAAAACTAATGTAAAAATAAAACTCCACTCTTCTAAAAGCAAAACACCTCCAAGTATTGGAACATTTTCACAAGCACTGGAACGTGACAAACGGGGAGAGAAGACACTTCCAAAAATTTAAACTTTAACTAAGGTCAAACATTTACGACCATGTTCAAAAATTTATTGCCAAGTCATTAGCTTCATGGCAGGGAGACTAACTCCAAGAGGGGGAGTGATGACCTTGACCTAGAGGTCGAACGAAATGAAACCAGTGAAGTCCATACACTCACATCCTCCCTTTATACATGCCAAATCATATGACGCGATGGTGACGTCAATTTTAATAACTTCCACTTCAACCTCATTTACATACACGTTGAGGTTGACCTCCTCTCCACGCAAGTCACTTACTCCAACAAAGTTGTCCCGGTTTGGCAACACCGGGCAAGCTTCGTGGCAATGTTTACGCTCATCACTTCCGCCATTAAACTCGGCGCGTGTCGTTTGAATGCCTGAAGAGTATCCTAAGACTTGGAATCTTACAAGCCGTCCACAGAAAAGAGAGTAGGTGCTTAAAATACGTTCGAACCATACTAGTGTGTTGAAAATTAATAAAATTATGGGTTTCTACTAGGGATGTAACGAATAGTGATTTGGCCGAATAACAGAGTACCGAATATTCGGCCATTTCTTCCAGGCCGAAGCCAAATATTAAAATTGCTAGAAAATCATTGTAATAGAAAGTATTTGTCAAATTCAAAATTATTCACAAAGTCAAACACCAATGACACACAATCTGTGATGTATGATTTAATTCTGTTTGTTAAGAATTTTAAACTATTTAAAATTAATCTATTTTCACTTTTAAATGTAGTAAAACTAAGAATGTCACTCACAAGCAAAATAGAAATGACAGGTTTTACAGTAGTAAGCATTAGCATTATTTTGCTAATTATTTAATTACAATGAAAGAAATACTAGAGCTTAGTGAACTTTCACCTTGCTCAAAACTCTTTAATGAAGACATTTTAAAAGTTATAAAAGTTAATATTTTTATTTTATGGGATTTTTACATTCCTATTTTTAAAAGATCTATTAAAACAATGCACTTAACTGGAATATGTTTCTATTTTCAAAAACCCCAATAACCTATGCTATCTAAATATTCATGATATATTCTGGGCTTTGCTTTTCACATTTCTCTCTAACCCAATATTCACAATAAATCAGTCTACCCAAACAAAGTCTGGCTTCTACTCAGTTAATAATAACAAAATGAATTTATCATATTATCTATTATAATTAACTATTGGCAACTTTTTGGAGCAAATGCTAAATATAAAATACAATATTACAACTTTAAAACGTGTTTTGCTCAGTCAAGCCTAAAACAAGAATAAAAAAAAAAAGTAGTTTATTCTAAATTATTTTTATTTCTTAAAACTATAGTGGACTAATGTATTTTTTTGCAATAATTACAATACAATTTTAAATGTTTAAAATCTATTAATTTCTTTATTTTTTTACTGCAGCAGAACTATTCGGCCGAATAGTCCATCAATATTCAGCCAGGCCGAATATTCGTTACATCCCTAGTTTCTACCCAACTTTATGTATTACGCGTAAAATTTACCGATTTTAGCTGCTTTTTTTACATGAGTCGCTTTTTTTTTAACGATTTTCGAAATCCGATTGCATGCGCTATCGTAAAACTCTCTCGGTTTAATGTTCTGTGTGATTCTGCCGTTTGGACGTCAATCATTGAATGTTAAGCATTTTTTTCATCTCAACTCTTATTTCATCTTGTGTAATAGAGGGCTTTGACTCCCCCCATTTTGCCACGCAAGACTTTCAATCCAGTTGCACCCGAGAGCCCAGTAGCAGAATTTTCTGTAGCAATCTGCAGCACAAGTTTCAGAAGTCCAAATTTATCTGCGGCACCAAACGATGTGGAACCAAATTTACAATCATCAAAAATAGCAAACTATGCATTTTAAAATGACAATAAATAAATATTATAATTATTCAGTTTATAAATAAATTAATAAAATCTAAAATTGAACTAATCTAATTTTAAATCTAATTAAAAAAATTGTATGGTGGCTAATGGCTAATTAATCTGCAAGCTTCAAAATAAATCTGCAGCGCTCACTGCCGTGATTTCTGCTACCGGGTGCGAGAATATGATACAAAACAATTTATTTGCTTTTAAAAATAATATGTACTCCCATAAAGTTGCTTCACTATAAAAAGCAAAACAAATTTCAATTCACATCATCGACACCAAAAGTGAACAGTTTTTAAAGGTAAACTTATTGAAACCAATAGTGATGTTAAAAATAAATAGATGTTTATTGTAGTATATACCAATAAATTTGAATACTGCTTCGATGAAGTCGTTGCATTCACGCAAAAGTTTTGCTGATGACCATTTTCAAAAGTTGGCAAGTATGTATTTAGATACAACTAAAAATTAATTTCATTTTTTAAAATTAGAATATATTTTTTTTAGCGTATAGCATGGGTTGGATACAAGACAGTCGAAACATTTTCATGTTATGTGTAAATATTGTTATGTATAAATATTGTTAGGGGTTTTAAATAGCATTTCTTCAGATGTAGCAATAGAAAGGGTCAGGGTTCGTTGATTTAAATCAGCTAGATTTAAAGCATGATTTAAATCAAGTGATTTTTTTTTCTCAAAAAAATCATTGGTCTTACGATGTTAGAAAGTGTTTGTAAAAATGAAATATGTTGCAATTACAACCACTGTTTGAAACAAAACTTCCTAGGTCCATCCGTCTGTGTGTATAACATATTTCATAAGTTTAGAACTAATTACTATTTTTTCAATTTTGCAATATTACTCTTATTCTTCAAGCAGATTAACAGCAAAGCATCATTCATCCAATCATTCAAATTAGAATTCATAATAATCATGAACCATTCTGTGTTTTTTATCTTAAAAATAGCATTTTAGATCAATTTCATAAATACCGCACAATAAATAATTCAGAATGATAGTGTTTAAAACAACAATTGTTAGAATTTAGATTATACATCCTTAAAGTTTCATCCATATCCCCGAATAGCTTAAGGTTTTTTTCCATCTAAAATATTTTTTATCCTAGAAGTTTTCAATAAAGATATTAGATTAAAACAAAAGTTTCAGTTTTTTGTAATGGTGTGAGCATATGATTTTACTAAATGGGTTAAAATATTTCAGGCTTTTTCATTTGTAAAATAGAAAACTGATTAAAGTACACTCAATGTAAAAATGAAGTACACACAATTGTTACTTTTTTCAGCTTTCAACAGCAAAATAATTCAGCTTAATTTGTTCATTTTCTCTGTACTTATGAGTGTACTTTTATTCCTGGTAGGGTTAAGTTTCACTTGAGTCATGCATTCGCATTAAAATTTGTTTATCATTATTGTTATAATTTTTTTTTATTGCTGTGAAAATAGTTTGAAGTGTGTTTTTGCATATTGATTAACATGCCATATTGTTTATATGAATGTAACATAATGAATATTCAAAATATTTAAGGTCTTTTTTAAAAAATCCGATTTAAATTAAAAAAATCTGATTTAAATTTTAAAAATCCGATGTTTTTTTTTTTTTTTAAATCACGAACTCTTGAAAGGGTTCAATGACAGGGGAGTGAAAATACTTTTTAATGAATGCCAGAGGAAATTCAGGTCAATTTTCGGACCCTTCACAAAATTCCAAGCTTCCAAATCGTAATTTACGCAGAATAATCTCTTACTTGAGGAAGCTTTTATGTAATAGTTATTATTGCATTTTATTTACTTCTTTCACGTAAAATATTTTTTTCAAATTAACCTTTTCATATTATCAAATATTTTTTAATTCCAACTCATTAATATTTATATTTATGCATTACTAATATTGCATTAGATATAAATTGATTAGATTTGACCCCCTCAGCTTTAGGAATGGTAAAAACCACCTGTTCTATCCAAAACCAAACCAGTTTCGGACGTCGGAAACCCCACCCTGATATAAATGCATTACTTACAGCATCAAGTTACTTAACCCTCTCATGCATGACAGCCTCATATCACATTTTTATCCAGATTCGTTTTTGTGCTGCTTTTTGCATTTCGTCCTCATCTAGACACTCCAAACAGTTCTCGGAAACCACAAAATGTTTCATGGGGTATTCAAGATTGTTAAAAGATTGAGATATCTTTGGGAGTCCATGGAGGATTCAAGAAAGAAGAGAAAATCTTAGTTTCGAATCGAATTCTGTTTAGTTATTTTGAAGCGTGTCTTACATTACTGGGAAGTTTGTTGTTATTTTACAGCCTCTTATTCCTTGTAAATGAAGTTTTACTATACTCAACTGCAAAGTTTCTTGACTATGGAGAAATATGCCGAGAGCAAGCGAAGAAAGTAGTTCTCTGCTCGGTGTCCGATTTTCGAGTAAAAATAAGCACTTCGCTATTGAAATATGATAAGGTATTTTAACCTACACATGTATAGCATTTATTTGTCATAATTTTCATAAAATCTTATATATTTTAAATTTTACGAGAAGCGTAACGCGAACTAATACCTTCATTTAGAACAAACGCTGTAGCCAATAAGAGCGCACGAGCAGTTGGCGATCTTCCGATAAGCGGTTTGGCAAAATTTGGAATTGTTTATATATTTATGTCTGACTCGCTGACTTGTGACTTTGTTTAAAGCTAAGCATTTTTTATTACTCTATTCGTTAATATAGTTATTATTATTATTGTTAATATCGTTCTTTTTATTATTTTCTCGTTAATGTTGTACTTATTATTATTATATTCGTTAATATTGCTCTAAAAAAGTATTATATTCGTTAATATGGTTATTATAAGAATGGAATCTACTCCAAAATTGAACTACGTCTTTCAACCCCACAAGAAAGGCAGTGTTTTAAAAACCTCTGAAAAGATAATAGTCATGAATGTATTTCACAAATTGCAAGAATGGAATCCGCCATTTGGGAAAAACTAGATAAGTCGATTTTTGGCCAAAATGAGATAAATACCCTGGGCAACCCTTATTGGTGTCCTTACACATCCTGTAAAAGTATGAAAGTAATAATGTCAGTGGTGTTCTTTAAAACCATTGTGCATTATTACATCATTTTAAAACCATATTGCATTTCAAAATGTAGCTATGATAAAAAAAAGTTTTTTGATGTTTGTACTATCTGCATAAAAGTATTAACCCCTTCATGCCCATCGTGCCCGATACGTCACGGGAAAATTATGCTCTCACCGGCCCATCGTTCCGTATTGGGAACTCGTTGCGAGCGCTTGTTTCTGCCCATCGTTCCCTATACGGAACCAACCTTTGGAACGTTTTTTTAGAATTTTTTAATGACACTAGATGGCAATACTATACCGTAATTTTCAATTGTGGAGGTCATATGAGGTCTGAACTTTCAGCCTGTGTTTCTGTTATCAGAATTCCTACATCTGGGAATGACTCAGGAGGTAAAATAAATAAACACACGTGTTCACTTTGTGGATTAGCAGCAAAGTTAAAGAGCTGATCTCAAAGGCGTGTTTTGCGGGGAGTTTAATGTTTTTGTTTTTTATTGTGACACTGGATTTTAGGACGAATAAGGGGGATAGAGAATGGGTTGGTTTTTATGTTTATCGGTACAGAGGGTGCATGAGGGTTTATTTTATATCAGTTTCGTTTATGCAGCCATGGCGAAAAGAGTGAAATATCTTACGGAAAGTGAAATTGCGCATATGATGAATGAAGAGAGTGATAGTGAAACAGATATTTATGTGAGTGAAGAATCAGATGTGTGTGATGATGATGATGATGTTAGTATTGTTAGTGATGCAAATAGAGCATCTAATGACGGATGGAGTCAAGATAACTTTTAAAATAAGCTGGTTTTTAAGTTTTAAATTTCCTGTTTTATTATAGAATAGTGTTGAAAGCATTGCATTTAGTATATATTTTTATATTTGTGTACAGTTCTATATTCGTATTTCTATTCTTATGTAGTTAGAGTACTTGTGTTATTATTTTTACTTGAAAGTATTTTATTCATATTTTTTATATTTTTTAAATATTTTATAAATGTTATTGATATGTAATTAAGCTACCATCATAATCTTCTTATTTTCCACGTTTTGAATTAAAATTTTCAATTTGATTGAATTTTTACGATTTATTTGCTGAATTAGGCTTAACATCAAAAACTCTTCGGGCCGAGGGAGACATCCCGTCTGCGAGAGCGCGGGCCGGTGAGAGCGCGTCGTTGCAGAACTTGATGGGCGTGAAGAGGTTAAGAGTAGAATTTCTCTTTTTTTTTATTGTCGAAAGGAATACCTTATGATAAAAATATGTAAGTTTTTAAATTTGTTACATTGTTTTTTTCTGACAAACAGAGAAATGATTTTTCAAACATGCAATGTGCCAAATAGAGTGCTTAATCGGCTTATTCGCCAAGTTGGTAGCTTGGCCGTCTTTTCGACCCTCCTCATGTAACCCAACAGCCTCGCTGCTCGCTCATATCTTCTGCCGCGCGTTGTGACGTCATTGTCAAGAAACGTTGCAGTCTGGTATAGTCAATTTTGCCTTGTTTATTATTATATTGAATAAATATGGCAAAAAAGCATCAAACGTTGATTTTTGACTATACAGGACAAAATGTCTAAAAACAAATTATAACACAACAATCCTGGGATGCTAAATTAGTTTGTGGCGTATGAAGTTTTTGTTTATAACACAAATAAATGAAAGCATGCATGATAGGTTTAATCTGCTGTATTATTATTAACCTATCAACATAGATAATGGGCTAAAAAATCTGCATAACTAATTAAGCAGAATTACTGAGCACTTTTATTTTATTTATTTATTATTATGTGTATGTGTTTGATGTGTATGTACAATGCACATACAGTATAACTTCGATTTATCTATTTCACTCAAATTAGCTATAATTTTTAAAAGTCTTGGTTTGTGTTTGGTGAATGTGATATTTTCTGGATTTAGCGATAGCGATTAGCAGTCCCCGAGCAATTATTAAATCGGAATTATACTGTAATTGGATAGTTCGTAATCTTGCAAAATTAGGGTTTTCACCCCCATGAACTTACAATTACCCTTATCGTATGAGTGTAGTAATTATATATGTACAGATATGGTTTGACTTGTATTTATAATTTTTAGGTGCTGAAGGTGCTGGACCGTATGTGAGGTATGTGGCTACGTAATTAAGTGGAAATAATTTGCAAATGTGTGTAAGCATAATGTATTTGAAAGCTAGCCAAAATACGTTGCGGTTAAAGAGGCTTTCAGCTAATGTGCTCATTCTCATGAGTATCGATTGCTTTGCGTCCGATAAGACTCTGAACTATTTATAAAATTCATGTGGTCTAATAACACTTTACTAAACAATTAAGAATTTCTATAAAAATAAATCCATGTTTGTAGTACAATAATTGTATGGTAGGGTTTCTTCCTAAAGAAACTGAAAAAGAAAAAACAGAAGAAAAGGAAAAAAAACTGAAAGAAATCAGGGCGTGGGGGGAGGCTCTAATTGAGAATGAAACAGGTCAGAAACCAAAATATATCAGTATGAAATGACAGAATTAAGCTATTAGTATAATTAGTTACATGAAATATAAAGCATGGCATACAATTAAAGTTAGAAATGCTATTTGTGATAAAATTTAAAGTAATTTTTAAAAACGAACAAAGTTTGTGACAGGTACTTACGGATAATAGTTGTTACAATTTTAGGAGTGGTGTGTGTGTGTGTTACAACTTGTAACGGGAATGGAAGAATTTATTTATACATATTTGCATATATATATCATGGGGTGAGTACTACAACTAGGTAACTACAAATTTGGCGAAATCTGGGTAAGTGCACAGATAAATCCCATTGGGTGTGGTCCACACCATACTACAACTAGGTATCTGTTGTAGACATTTTACAGGAGTTATTTGGTATGTAAGTACTTCTAACTCAACATCAAAAATATCCTTATTGCTAAAACTAGGTAACTGATATTTCTTTTAGGATACATTAAATTTCAAGGACTGTTTTTCGTCAATTCTTACAAAATTTTGGTCAAAACGAGACATAAGTACTTCTAATTAAATATAATCCAGAAATGGTAGTAAAATAACTTTTAGTTTAGTCTCCAAAATCTTAGCAAAACTTTAATTTTCGTTTTTCTCGAAACAGCTGAATTGTAGTTACCTAGTTGTAGTATTGACCCCACGATATATGAGGAGCAAACAGTCAAACCGTTTCTTCTCCAAAAAAAATAATAAATTTACTGATATTTCTTTGAACTCCTTATTAATTATTACAAAAGTATGTTCTTATTTGTAACCGAAACAAGTTTTATCCTCTTCTAAATCTACTTAGAAAATTGAGGTTTCAACCAAAAAGTGTTTTCTCCAGAGCCTGTTTTCAATCAAACACTGATTCCTCCAGTCAGCTGCCAATCAGATCAGTTCATACTCGTCACGTGACCCACTCACGCGTACCGGCAGAAATATTTTTTCATTAGCCCCACGGTTTGTTGACTTTAGAGCAGTGTGGTTTCATCTAAGTTTTTAATTTATAAAGAACTTATAAGTAATAATTTAGCTGCAGGCAATGAGGAAACCCAGGAAGTATGTGATTGCTTGGATGAAGATATTGGCTTAAAAATTTAAGAGTTAAGAGAATCTTTACAATTTGCAAATCTATTTTTCATGTCCTTATTTTTTAACTTTATTTTATAATAATTATTATGATAATATAACTTTAATTCAATTACACAACATTAAAGAATATTTGAACTAAAACACTTGAGTTTCCATTCAAAATGTGTTCTATCCACATTGGAAACATTCAAACCGTGTTTCCTCCTCTGCGTTCGGCCAAAACGTGATTTCTCCAAATTCCAAATGCATATCTAATAATTAATTTTAAGTTCTTTAGGTAAATTCTGCTCACATATTTCCCTAGGGACCAGTAATATAGCTCAGCAAACTTCAGTTGGAGTCTAAAATAAGTTATTTTTTAAGTTATCAGTTTTTTGTTTCCTGAAGATTTGTATCCGAAGGAGAAAGCATGGGGTTTGACTTTTTGCTACTCATATATAGATGCTTTACTATTTTAAAGTATGTTATACAGCACATCAAAAAATATTAATTCTAGCCAGCATTTCAGAATGATGAGTTTCAAAAATGAATGTTCTAAAACCTCGTGGAAGGAAAGATATTGAATCTTAAAAATTACATTACAATTTTTACATTCTATGAAAATTTTTGTTGCTCCATATCAGGGTTCGTTGATTTAAATCAGCTTGATTTAAATCGTGATTTAAATCAAGTGATTTTTTAAAAAAAATCATTGATTTAAATCAAGTGATTTTTTTTAAAAAAATCATTGATTTAAATCAAGTGATTTTTTTTCAAAAAAATCATTGATTTTACTATGTAAGGAAGTGTTGTAAAAATGAAATATGTTGCAATTACAACTACTGTTTCAAACAAAACTTCCTAGGTACATCTGCCTGTGTGCATAACATATTTCATAAGCTTAGAATTAATACCTATTCTTTTAATTTGACAATATTTTTTTAAATTTTACAATATTCTTCAAGCATCTTAACCGCAAAGCATTATTCATTCAATCATTCAAATTACAATTCATAATACATAATCATGAACCATTCTGTTTTTTGTCTTAAAAATAGTATTTTAGATCAATTTAATCAATGTCACACAACAAATAATTCAGAATGATAGTGTTTAAAACAACAATTGTTAGAATTTAGAATATATATCCTTAAAGTTTCATCCACGTCCCCTAATAGCTTAAGGTTTTTTCCTTCTAAAATATTTTTTTTGTCATAGAAGTTTTAAATAAAGATACTTGATTAAAACAAAAAGTTCCAGTTTTTAGTAATGGTGTGAGCATATGAATTTTCGAAATGGTTAAAAATATTTCAGGCTTTTTTATGTATAAAATTGAAAAATGATTAAAGACATTCAATGTAAAACTTAAGTGCACACAATTGGTACTTTTTTTCAGCTTTCAACAGCTAAATAATTATTTTTATTAAATTTGTTCATTTTCTCTGTATTTATGAGTGTACTATTATTCCTGGTAGGGTTAAGTTTCATTTGAGTCATGCATTTGTATTAAAATTTGTTTATCATTATTACTATTAAAAAATATTTATTGTTGTAAAAATAGCTTAAAGTGTGTTTTTGCATATTGATTAAGATGCCAATTGTTTCTATGAATGCTATATAATAAATATCCAAAATATTTGGGGTCTTTTTAAAAAAATCAAAAAAATCCGATTTAAATAAAAAAAATCCGATTTTTTTTTTTTAAATTTTTTTTTATTTTTTTAAAAAAATTAAAAAAATCACGAACTCTGCTCCATATAGACCTAATTTATTAATATGTACTTTTTAATGAACTTTTTGTTTTTGTACTTTCCAAGAATGTTGCTTCACTATGAAAAGCAAAGGAAAACAAAATCAATTTACATCAATCAGTAGGTCTATTTATTTACACTAAAAATGAATAGTTTCTGAAGTAAACTTATTGAAACTAATAGTGATGTTAACGATTTCACAAAATACAGTTTAGTTATTGTAGTATATACTGATATTGTTTAAATCACGCATGTTAATATTGCTTCAATAAAGTAATTGCATTCACAAAAGTTTTACTGATGACCATTTTCAAAAAGTTGGCGAGTAAGCAAATTAATGATACTTAATCATGTTTATTTAACCAATTTTTAAGCCGTGCCACGCTTGTATTTTCTGCCAGAATATTTCTTCAGATTCCCAGGTATACACTTTCAAGTAAGTTTCCTTATAAACTAAATACATGCAGCTTAAAAATAATAAAGGAACTTAGGGTTTAGTTTTTTTGTGCGAATTTTTTCCCAGCGATTGTTGTTTGTTAAATAAAGGGTAAAAATTCGTTAAACGAGAGAACTATTTTGTCCATTACAGAAGAAACATCCGTTAAATTGGAGAATTCCTTTAATCAAAGTATGATAAACCGAGGTTCCGATGTGAATCATAGAAACAGTCATGATAAAGTAGGTGGAAACAGTTCTGAACAAGTCATCAGTTTAAAAAATATATATTTTTTTCTTTTGAAACAAATTTTATTTTAAAGTTAAAAACCAGAAAAAAAAATCCAAAGGTTTTTTTTTTTTTTTTTGCATTTTAGCAATCACATCTTTAACCACACACAACAAAATTAATTAATATTGTCAACTCACATTTAAGTTACAAATGTCGAATTAGGAAATATCTCTTACTAATAAGATTCTGTTCTGGAAAGAAACAACTACTTTGCTAACTTTTGCTAACACATACATTATAAATCCTCTTCTTCATTTAGATTGAACGCAGTGATCTCCAACAAAGGCGACGAGAGTATCCTGTCGGGTAATCATTTCAACAAGAGCATGCACGGTGAGTACTCTTTCAAATTTTTGTTCATAAATGATGTCACGTTTTTTTTAAATGTACAGTAAAACCTGTACAGTTCACCACCTGTCTAAGTGGACCAGTTTTGTCAGGAACGGAATGAGCCCTATGTTATATTATGCAGTGAAACCTTTGCAACTTGACCACCCGTCTACATTGACCACTTATGTACGCCACCATTTGGGTGGGAGTATTATAAAAACCCTTTGTAAGTTGACCACCTGTATACATTGACCACTCATGTACGTTACCATTTGGGTGGGAGTATTATAAAAACCCTTTGTAAGTTGACCACCTGTATACATTGACCACTCATGTACGTTACCATTTGGGTGGGAGTATTATAAAAACCCTTTGTAAGTTGACCACCTGTATACATTGACCAGTCATGTATGCCACATTTGGGTGGGAGTATTATAAAAACCCTTTGTAAGTTGACCATTTATCTTAACTTTAATTAGGTTCTTGACTTTGAAAGTTGTATAGGATACGTTATAGGACATTCAGGTTACATTTCTCTAACGATATTTTAGCTAGTTATGAAAACAATAGCCAATTGCTATTTTAAAGTAACGTTAATACAGGAAGCTACATTTTAAATAGTTACAAATGAATAAATGCATTTGATAAGAAATGACAAAAGAAAAAAATCTCCACCCCTCTATAAATTGACCACCTGTCTAAGTGTACCACTAAATTGCAGAACTGCAATAACTTATACTGGTTTCACTGTATTTGACCCCCTCCCCTTTTGTGACAAAATGTCGCATGTCACGCTGTATTACGATAGCCCATGTTGCTTGCAGTTCGGAAACAAAAGGTTCTTCCTGCAAATATTTTTTTTATTATCGAGTCCTATATGTATGTGTTAGCTTAAGTATGAAGTGTTTCTGATGATTAGATTTGGCGTAGGATTTTTTTAAAAAATAGCTTATTCTTACTTGCACCCCTCTGCTTCCGTCTGCTTAACTTATACCCCTTTGCCACTCAAGGAAAGATGAGTCTTGTTCATTTTTCTAGTTTACACAGTAATAAGATAATTTATTAGTGATATAAACTTCATTAAAAACTGCATAATATAAATTTTGAATAATTATATATATCAACAAACTAAAAATCACTGCCATCAGACACATTGCTGCATCAAAACACGACAAAAATAAAATCTGCAGACAATTTAAGCCTTGTTTTTATTATTATTATTCAACAATTCGGAATTCTTTTCCTATTTTTTTTCCCCTCCGCTTTAAGTTTCGTAAATAGATCGTCTGGCAATGCGTATTTAAACTAACTGAAAAATCAAATTATTTTATTTAGAGGCAAATGAATGCAGCTTTTTAGTCATTTTTTTAAACCACACTTTTTTGCAGTAAAAGCGACCACTAAAATCTCTTTCCCACGAACCAGAAGGATGTATCATTTATCATTTGCACGAGCTGTCTCACAATTTTCATTTTGGTCACTTACACCCCTTTGCTTCTGAGAAGCCCGATTTGTGAGCACAATAATAAAAATGATTACGTGTGTACCATATTTTCGCGGAGATGAGCCGCGGCTTATATGTGTTTAAAAGTTAAATTTTTATCGACTGTGGCTTATACGCCAATGCGGCGTGTACGATGGCAAAAAAAATATTTTCGAGTAATTTAAATTAAAAATTCCCTTTTGTCTTAAATCAAATTAATTTAGAACGCTTATCTGTGTACCGCACAAACATGCCTAGCGAATAATTACGCTTCAACATTCTCGTTACGGTTACGAATCAGTTTGAAATTTTTTTTTAACTTGGTGAAAACTCTTCACTTCACACGCATACTTGAAAGTTGTTTTTTCAATCAGTGCTGATTCTAACCTGGCCATGGCTTTTATGTATTTAATAAAATATATATTAGCTTCCGCATCATTTTTTTCCCGAAAAAATAAAAGAAATCACGTCTTCACTTTCTCATTAAGTTTTGATTGAAGCGAATGGACCACGATTCGATACCTCCGTCACTTTGATTTTGATTCACGATGCGGCAACAGCGTTAACGATTGCACATGTTTCTCGTTGGATTGTGAAGGGTTAGTCGTCGGTGCATTTTTTTCTTTTCCAGTCTCTAGTGCCTTTCCCTTCAAAAAATGCCTCTCAGAAAAAGTTATACTGCTGCATTTAAGCTTTCTGCCGTGCAAAGTGCGGAAAAGAATGGCAATCGGACTGCTTCTCGTGAATTCGAAGTGGATGAGAAAGGCATACGCCGATGGCGAAAAGGGAAAAACTTCTTTGGAAGAGATTCCGAAGTCCAAAAGAGCGAGGAGCTGTTGGGTGGCCGTTTTTGGAGGAGAACCTGGAAAAATGGGTACTAGAACAAAGACAAAAAGGATTCCCTATGTCAACTGTAAGAATTCGTCTCCAAGCACAACAGATGGCTCGCCAAATGAAAATTCAGAATTTCAAGGGAGGACCGAATGGGTGCTACCGATTTATGCGGCGCAGAAAGTTGTCGGTTCGACAAAGGACCACAGTTGGACAAAAGTTGCCCGAGGACTGGCAGGAAAAGAAAGTCTTTTTTTTTAAGTTACGTGAAGGAAAAAATGAGAGATTGTAAGTTAAGCGACGGGCAAATCTTTGACGTGGATGAAGTGCCACTATCCTTTGACATTCCTGCTACCAGAACTGTCGACAAAAAGGAAGGAAAAACAATACCCATTGCCACGACTGGACAAGAGAAAAGTGCTTTCACTTGCGTCCCAGCATGCGCCGCAAACGGTCAAAAATTGAAGCCATTACTAATATTTAAACGTAAAACGATTCCAAAGGGAAATTTTCCCAAGGATATCGTAGGCAAAGCAAACCCTAAAGGATGGATGTGCGAAAATATTATGTCGGAGTGGCTGGAGGAAGTTTTTCGGCGACGAAGCGGTGCTTTTTCCCAGCCACAGAGCTTGTTGATTTTTCATTCCATGAAGTCGCATCTGTGTCATCATCATCAAAATGTGAAAAAATGTCGACGTCGTTGGGAGTCATTCCTGGAGGATTGACGAAAATTCTCCAACCATTGGATTTGGCTGTCAGCAAAGTGTTTAAAACTGAAATGCGAAAGCATCGGGGAGAGTGGATGAGGAATGGAACCCATTCATTCGCTGGTTCCGGCAGAATGAAACGAGCTACGTGTGAAGACGTGGCAAATTGGGTTTCCGCCTCTCGGAGCAACGGCAAGACTTCGGCAATAGTTGCCCGGCTGTAAAGAAGCCACCATTATCGAACTGGCTTTCCGAAATGTCCGATGCGTCGGAGAACGATGACATTGACGATAATTTAAATGATTTATTACATATGTTTTGCTCCGATGATGGAGATTCGGATTTTGACGGATATGATGATGATTAGTTTGTTTTAATTTCATTGATAATTTATCAATAATTTGTTTAATTTATATTATTAAATGAATGCTTTTGTTATTCTGTATTGTGTTTAGTAATTAAGCCTAACTAACGTAGTTTTAATTTAAAGTTACGCATGCAGCTCATCGCGAGCAGTTTGCAAACATTAAAAAAAAAGTCAAGTCTGTAAAATGTACCACTGCTCATGAAATTAATTATGTTATTATTTAGAATTATTTCAAATGTGCAGGTTATACGCGTGTATATATTTGTTTTCGATCGAAGCTTTTGTGCGGCTTATCTGATAAAATAATTTTTCTCCCCCGCCAATTTTGGCTAGTGCGGCTTATCTCCGCGAAAATACGGTACTTCATTTACAACATGAAAGATAACTAAACAGTAATATATATTGTTCGAATTCTGAAAAAATGGCCCATGCTTTTTTATCTCAAAAGTGTCAGTGAGAAAGAAATCCCTTTAAATATTTAAAAAGAAGTCAAATTAAACCTTACCAGAATCGGTGTTTACGATACGAAAGGATCCACGAAACTTCAAATTCAAATGAAGAACATTAAAAAAAAGCCCTTTCAAATTTTATTTCATCCACTGATTTTAAACAGGGTTCCCACGGGTGCTTATAAGTGCTTAGAAGTGCTTAATTTGACCTTTCGTTCCTAAAAGCCCTTAAAAGTACTTATTTTCAATCAAAGGTGCTTATAAGTGCTTTTTTTTTAATACGAAAGTCGATTTTTAAATTACTGTATTTTTTTATGCTACTTCTAATTAGTTTTTTTATATGCTTTTTAAAACTAAGATTCAGAAAGTGAAAAATTATGGAGGGTCTTAAGAATTTTGTTGATTTTTATCACACGGTCCAGCGACTGTAGAACATGGCTTTCTTTCATATAATTGCATATTTTTTTTTAACCTTGAATCAAAAAGTTAAAGTTCATGGGTAATTCCAGTGACATTAAAATTTAATTATGTTTCTAACTTTTAAAATTGCCTTTTTTTTTCTGAAATTGATTGAAATTATTACAATGGAGTTATAATAATGGTACCCCACTTCTTTTTTGGCATAAGATTTTATGTGTGAAATTAAGGGGATTTAAAAAGCTTACTGGTGACTGGCAAAAGTAACATCAGTCACATTTTTTTAATTCCCCCCCCCCCCCTAAGCTTCTAATGCCTGACAACATGTGACGGTAGTGTTATTTTACTTTATTATTATAATAATTTAGATCCATTTCAGAAAAAAAAAAATGACAATAAGATGGTCAACAAGGAATGACTCTCATGCAAATATTTGTTCCGTTTCTTAAATATTTTTTTGATAATTAAAAAACAAAAGAAAAAAAAAAAAAAAAGGAATACAAACAAAATAAGTCTTGCATTCAAGTAATATCATTAAGTATTAAGTTAAGATTTTTTAGTGTTTAAGCCTTGAAGATTGTGGTAAGTTTCCATTTTTCTTGATACCTCTATTCTAATATTTCTTTACATATTACTTATATGTCGACTAGGGTCGTGCTAATTTTTTGAAGTTTTAAATTTTCAACCTCTTACCCTCTAAATTTGTTCCATTATACCAAAAAATGATTATGATAACATTTTGTCACCAGCAAACAATATTTAGAGGTAGCTCAAAGAGGATAAAGTTTCATAAATTGCACGAGATTTTGCGATTTTTTTTTTTTTAATTTTTGAGCAAGATAAAAAATATGATTTGCAATTATGTTTAATTTATTTAATAATATTAAAAAGTAACTTCTCTATGAATCAGTAAAAATTAAACATTTGTAAATTGTGTAGCTATAATGAAATAGTTTTCTTAATTAAAAATACTGTATTCCAGTGTACCTCATAGCTGGCAACAACTGTCTAAACCCGTGATCGCCAAACTTATGGATCCACTGAGCAACTGTACCTTTTCCACATTTCACTATGAGATATTCCTGTCCCTTTCCCCGCCCCCCCCCCCCCAATAGAAAATAAAGAAAAAAAAACAGGACCAAAAAGTTTTAAGCTTTTCAATTCTCAGTTATTTACATATGCAAGTAGAGGGCTACGTTTTTCATGTACTTTTTATTTATGCCAGTAAAATATTCTTTATTTTCTGCCTGAGCCATGAACTATCAATGCGAATATTAACAAAATATGGAAAATCCACGGCTGTTGGTGTAATTATGTGCAAATAAACCACATGAGTACCACTGCTATCTACTAAAGATTTCCTTGTGAGTTACTTGTAGCTTGCATTTTATGGTTTGATGACTACTTTTCTCTTCTTTTCTCTACCAGATCCCTACCTGTTAGCTGAGGCCTTAGGATTGCTTGTGCACGGGCGAGGTAGTAGGGTCCACTGATTTTACATGCATGTGTCCCCAAGTGTACATGGTGGGTCTTCAGCGGGTATTGAACGTGTGACCTTCCAGGTGGAAGTCCGTTGCTCTGACCACTAGGCTACCACGACTTGCCATTTGATGAATACTGGTCTAAACCATGGGTGGGGAACCATTTACCTTTCAGAGGAGACACATTAAATTTGCTGCTTGGGGCTAGCTGGTATCATATGTGTACAATACACAGGCTAGCAGCAAACCCCTAGCATATATTAGGCGGCATGCCATTACCAGATAATATTAGTACTAAAAAGAGTACAAATGAATTAAAGGTTATTTTTTTCCCTTAGCTTCATCAATTTTCATTTCTATTGTTACTGCTGCCCTCAAAAAAAGTGGCTCAGAGATTCAAATTTGCCCAATTCATCAAACTCAAAACTTTTAATGCCTTACTTATCTTTTAAATTACATTGAAACTATCTAGCATGCACTGCCTTGAAGTCAAGCAGCATCTATATTATAAAAACTGCATAATAGTCATATAAATATTTTGTTTGGTCTCATTCAGATATAATGCAGTTGGGACTCAGTAGTGTTATTGAAGCAATATTTAGTTTCTTTTTTTTTTTTTTTTTTCCATGTCTAATGCTCTCAAATTTTATTTGTGCTTTTCACCATGCCTGCCAAGTTCACTGCATCATTTCAGAGCAAAATTGTTTCTTACTTGTAGTTTAGACCAGTCGTTGCCAAACCGTAAATCGCCAGCTACCATTAACTCGAGAGGAAATCTTTGGTAGATCGCGGTCATACTCGGGTGGTTAATCTGCACATAATTACACCAAATTATTAGTGGATTTTCTATATTTCGTCAATATTTGCATTGAAAAGTTTATGGTTCAGAAGGAAAATGGAGAATATTTTTTTGCCATAAATCCATGAAAAAGCAGAAACTGCCAATATAGTAGCCCTCTTGTTTCGTTCTGGCATATATAAATAAATAACTGAGAATTGAAAAGTTTCTTACTTTTTTTTGACCTGTCTTCAGGGCTGCAAAAAAGCCGGCTCTTTTTTAAAAAGGCCTGACCGGCCGGCTTTTATTAAAAAAGGCCAGTCTTTATTGGCCTTTTTCAATTAGACACAATACTATTTACACCTATACTATGTCAATTTATGTTGCTACTGTTAATTTGTATAAAATGAAGCTCAAATCTTTTTTTTAAAAAGGAGTTTATTTAAAAATAGATTCAGAATTATTTTGTTACACAACCTGAATGCATTTTACAAAACTGATTACCATTTTCATGTTTGGTAGCTTAATTTCATGAGACTCTAATTAAGCCCCTGCCTAATATTACAGCTATACAGAATCTATTTCTTTCAACTCAAAAGAAGGAAATTAAATTCAGGTTGGGAGAGGAATCAAATTCTGCTATAGTTGAGCACAATACCTTACCTTAATACATATGAGAAGCTATTCTATTACAGATTCAAGTACATACTTGTCCCTTAAAATTGATATTTTAATGTTAAGAATTTAATTATTTTAAAATAATTCAGAATACGGAAACTTGCAATAAAGAACTATGTTCATTAATTTTTTTTCTATAACATATTTTACACTACAAACAAAAGTCTTTTGCTCAAGGTGAGAAAAGTAGGAAAGACTAATTTGGAGTATTTCCTTTCCTTTAACAAAATACTTACATACATAATCCTAATTAACTAAACTAGTGCTTACCTACAGCACTACTCATGGCAAAAAAGTTAAAGAAGTCGTCCGTGGTGAGTAGTTCGCTCGCTTTTGTGTAAGGAAACTTTTTTTTTTGTATGCATAACATTAAACTTTTTAAAGATGAATATCTTTCTTTCAAGATGGGTTTTTTTTATTTTATGCAATTTATTAGACAAATAGCTTTTATTTTTATTTGGATCAGAGAACTAGTTAAGGTTCTGAAAAAAGTAAACAAAAATAAAGGTGCTTTAAAAATATACAAAAGATTATTAGATAAAGACTAAGGCAAATGATTGGTAATATTTAGTTCATATAGTAATGTCAATTGAACTTTTGAATTCTTAGTAAAAATCTTTGAAAATAAATCGTTTAAATTGCATTGAATCTAAATAAATTTCTAATAGAGAGCATTTTCTCTTTGCTAGTTCTGTAATGTATTATTCTATTAAATAATTTTCATTCTTATTTCAAGTATTTTGCCATTGCAGTAATAATTTAATTGTATAAATAGATTTAAATATAATTTTTTATTTAATACTTTTTTGGAAATTTTTTTTAAAAATAAAAGCAGGCCTTTTTTAAGCGGGGCCAAAAAAAGGCGGCCGTCTTTATTTGGCTCGGCTAAAATCCGGCAGCCCTGCCTGTCTTTCTTTACTATGGGGAGGAGGGGGGAGAAGAATATCTTATAGTAAAATTTGGAAAAGGTATTATTGCACAGTGGCTCCATAAGTTTGGATCACTCATTTAAACAGTTCTTGCCACCTATGAGGTAGACTTGAATACTGTATACAGCGCTCCCATGGCTGCGCCAACTGCGCAAAACTGCGCCAAAACGATTTTTCTGCTACATTCTGCTACAAAATGCGTTTTTCTGGCAAATTTGCTCCAAATCGCGATTTTCGGGGGGGAAATCGAAAAATTTTTAGATATTAATTTTTTTTTAACCTTAAAATCGACATCATTTGTTACATTTTTCCTTTAGTCAACTAATTTTTTAGCTTTGAAGCAGTTTATTAATGAATATTAGCTCTACTCTCTCCTAAGAACATCAAATATGGATGAGAAAATTGAGCAGAATGAGCGATGGTATCCCACGCTTGTAGAAGAAACAGTGAGACTATTTCTAATATTTTGTAGTATTATAGAGAAAAATCATTCCTCTTATCACTGTTTCTGTTGAACGTTTTATTTAGTAAGTTTTTCTTGAAATAGATTAAAAAGTTTACAATTTCATGAAACGTGAAAAAAAAAAAAACGGCGTTTTTCCTCAGTGCTCTTTGTGTTTTCTAATGTTTAGGAAATACTAATCAATGTGAAAAATCAATAACAGAGCAGATGTTCAAAAGATTGATGCTCCATTATAACAATTCTTTAAAATTCCTTAAGCTTACTTTTCACGTGTAAGCAAAGGAGCGCATACGTTCTACAATCTTTTTGCATCCGCTACAAAAATCGGATTTTTTTCATTTTAACTGTTTATAATGATTCTTCTCAAAGTAAATAAATAAAATGTATTTTTATTTTAAATAAAAACATTGT
Source organism: Octonoba sinensis (assembly GCA_038502835.1). Lineage (NCBI taxonomy): Eukaryota > Metazoa > Arthropoda > Arachnida > Araneae > Uloboridae > Octonoba > Octonoba sinensis. The sequence continues at coordinate 844,633 of CM076600.1, forward strand.
TTGAAAATATATATTTGTTCCCGAAAGTTTAGAGGTAGACTTTCAAATGCTGTTAAAATTAAACATTGAATTGCAGCTTTTTTTCTTTTCTCATTACTCTAAGCTCTGTAATCTATATCATATAATCACGAGCAATTAAAAAACATAAATATAAAGAACAAAATAAGTGAAAAAATTACAGCTAAGTTAGAAAATCATTAAAAAAGCATGTACGTATAGCTTAATGAATTGATGATCTTTGGCAAATATGTTAAGCAATATTATTTGAAGAAATAGAAATTTTGTTATGGATGAATGACCTCATAAAAGTACTCTTTTTAAAGTTTCAATTTTTAAACTGGATTTGAAAGTTATGAAATTACCATGCATTTCCTTTTTCTTTTAATTCAATTTAGTTTCTTTCGGCATCCAATTGCTGTAACCCTAGGACTCATAAAATTTAATTGTAATTATTACACAATTTTTCAAAGATGTAAAGATAAATTGTTGGGGAAAAAAATCATTAGATATTAAATTATCAACATATAATAATAAATAGATTTTACCTTTCTATTATAGAACTGAAAAATATAATTTGATTCTTGAATTTTCTTGCTGCAAACTTATGAAACTCAGCAATTTACTTTTAGTTTTATTAATTACTTCCAGAGCATCTAAGTGAGTATTTAGGATTGAAATTTAAAGGAATATTTCTTAATCAGAAAAATAATGAATATTACTGCAGGTAGAAAATAGGATCGACTTCAAATATATATATTTTTAAAATATGAAATTATATTTAATTCATTCAAAATTTTACTGTTACTATAATCACGATGGTTATACCTAAATAAGTACCATTTAAAAAACAAATTTTAATTAATGATAAATAGTTTAAAATAGTTGAACCTTTCATATTAGTTAGTTTTTGCTTATTTTCTTGAAAGAGTAGTTTTTAGCTATTAAACAAAAAAGAGAGAATTCAATGATTTTTTAAAAGGGGAAAATTTTTAGCTTTCTTCCAGCTGCTCTTAACTATTAGAAGAGGAAAAAAACAACAAAACATTTTTTTAAATAATCCGTTTCTTGAGAAAAGTATTGAAAAACCTTATAAGGGTTATAATTTTAATTAGTCTTACTTTTTGAATAGGTTTTGAAAAATTTCTCAAGAAATATAAAAATATTCCAGTTTTTGAAATAATCTAATCCAGTTTTTGAAGGATGTCTGACGTTTACATTTCCTATCATTTTGAAGACTTGAAACTGCTCTTACCCTTGATGTATGAAAATAACATTGCTTTAAAACAGCCATTTAATATTTAAAAAATAAAGAAAAGTCCTCCAAAAATGGTACAAAGTTGATATTTTCGGCTTCTAGACTGATACAAAAGTCGATTTCTTCTGCTCCAAACTGATACAAAAGTTAAATTCTTCTGCTGCAAATTGATACAGAAAGGACATTTTACCTGCTCCCAAAGCTGCTACAAATTGTGTTAAGGCGGTGGGAGCCCTGTGTATATTTTATCAAGAGAGCTACATTATTATAGCTATGCAATTTACAAATCTTTAATTTTTACTTATTCATATAGAAGCTGCTTTTTAATATAATTACATAAATTAAACATAATTACAAATCATAATTTTTATCTTGCTTAAAAGTTAAAAAAATCTCGTTCAATTATGAAACTTTTCCCTCTTAGAGCTACCTCTAAATATTGTTTGCTGGTGATAAATTTTATCATAATCATTTTTTGATATAGTGGAACAAATTTAGAGGGTAAGAGGTTGAAAATTCAAAACTTCGAAAAATAAGCACCACCCTAATGTATACACAATATGTGAGTTTGGGTTTATGTTTTTATGTATAATTTTTGGGAAGATACACTTATATGTTAGAATTTTAAATTTAACTTATCTGTAAGAACATTCAACTTGATCGAAAGGGATTTTCATCCATTAAATTGTATTGTGTGTGCTCCACAATAACTTATTCAGAGTCTTAGAAAATGACTTTGAAAAGTCTTAGAAAGTGCTTATTTTTAGTTATAAAAAAAGTGTGGGAACCCTGTTTAAATGTTTCCATAGAAAGCACAATGTGTCACACTTGTCACCCCCTCCCCTTTCCTTGTCACAACAAACTGTCACGATTTCTCGAACCCCCATCCTCCCCCCTTGAAACATGTTTTTATGAATGAATAACCCCTTTTCAGATGTGTTGCAGGCGATAATAAAATGCTGAGCAGTCTTGTTTGGGAAAAGTGTAGGCCAGTGATTCACAACCACTGTGGCCGTGGCACGCAAAGTTTTTAAAGTGCTGCCAAATTTTAGAAATGTATATACAGTGAAACCTGTGACCACTTGCAGTGCAGCACTTCAGTGGTCAAATTAGACAGGTGGTCAAGTTATAGAGGGTGAAGGGCTTAATTCCGTTAATGACAAAGGTGGTCAACTTTACAGGTTTTACTGTACTAAAAATTATAATGCTTGTTTGAAATACGAGTAAAGTTTGTTTAAATTAAAAAAAATTACATTGTAAAAGAAAACTTGTTTTTACAGTTTAATACTGTATTTTTAACTGTTTTATGTTCGACAACGTTTTAACCTAACTTATAAACGTTGTGTGCCGCCAAATTCTGAAATCGTTAAAAATGTGCCTCACGAGAAAAAAAACAAGGGTGAAAGTTTTTCGGCTTTTTTTTTTTTGTAAATTGTTACATGAAAAAGGACAGAATACTTAAAACATACCCATAACAGAATACTTACATTAACGGACAGAGACTAAAGTATTTTAATATAGATTTATATGGGCCATGAATGTTTTGCCGATACGGCTGCGTTTAAAATGCGTAATATGCAATAGTGTCGGCTGATTATATTGAATTTAGTCATTTTTGTTAAAACACTGAAGAATGAATTTTAAACTGTTCGACTCGAGTTTCCACTTTAATTATTCCATATTGCTGTTGCTATAGTCTGTGTCATTAGAATCGGCTTGTCTAGGTCACACAACTCTACCTTTTCCCCTTCCGGTCGCCATGGTTTCCGTGCCGGAAACTTTTGCCCCACTCGGTTTGGTGAACATTTTCAGTAGATTGTGTCAGATAAAGTATGCTCATATGCTGAACCCATCTAAGTATTATTCTCATGTTTTGATGTGTTTCAGAAAGCCATTGTATACCTAATGTATTGTATTTGTTTTGTAAATGTTGAAATCTTATCTAAACACTCCAGATTTAATGTACGAGACATTTAATGACATTTAAATAAAAAATAAATAAGTATCAAAAATAAATAAATAGAAAATAAGTTCCTTCTTTTTACTTTTTACAAGTTATTCTAATATTTTGAATTGGAGGTGTAGTCATGCAGTGCAAAAAAAAAACAAAAAAAACATTTCTGGCTCCGTTATCTTTCTCCCAGTTGCCTTGGTGACGAAGCAGGAAACGCGACCTCGATGCGCCTATTCTGATTACACAGACTATAATGCTCATTTAATTATGGGGTGGGAAAAATAATACATGCAATAAATTAAAAAAGTTCTGGAATATGCATGTTTTTTGAGTTACAGAAATTAACTTTAAGGTCTGTCCTGTGATCACTGGTGTAGTGTTCCCCCCCCCCACCCCCATAAAAAAAGTTGACTTTCACCTCTCCATCCCGCCCCCAGGCGCCCTGGTGACGGAGGACGAGGAGAGCTACCTCAACCACAGTGCCCTGCCCCGCAGCCGCCGCAGCTTCCCGCCCCGCAGCCCCCACGACCTGTCGACGGACTCCCTGAGGTTGGACGAGGAGTATCGGCTGTCCCGCCTGAAGGAGCTGAGGAACCGCAACAGCCTCTACATCCCCCACCTGCGCAGCCACTATCTGCTCGAGACGCAGGGGCTCCTGGAGGAGGTGGACCCCATGGGGGAGGACGAGGACGAGGAGGATGAGGAGCGCCCCAGGAAGAAGAGGAAGAAGGTGGGTGTTCACTTTTGTTCGATGTATCTGACCCCCCCCCCCCTTTGTCACACGTCATCACATGGGCGTGGCCAGGGGGGGTTTAAACCAGTGGCGTAGTCGAAGAGGGGAGGGTGTCCCCCTACCTTTTTATTTTAATACAAGCGTGCCCCCAAACTTTTTACATTTTAACATTAGCTTCCCCCCCCCTCTTTTGAACTCAATTGCTTATTTTATTATGTATCAGCTCCCCCCCCCCCCCCCCCAACTTTTTTTCAGGACTACACCACTGGTTTAAACTAGGGATGTAACCAGATCCCGATTTACACCTTGAATCGCTATACGCACAACACATGTTTGAGGGCCCCTCATGCAACAAAATGTTTCTAGACACAACATTCACTATGTGTTTGTAAAACTTTGGGGGGCCCCCAAAGCGCAAAAACTTAATTTGTTTTTCTAATGTCAAAGATTCAGACCAACATTCGGGAACCCCCAACGTGCAAAAAAATTTTGTTTTTTCCAAATTTCAAATGGTCAGACCAAAATTTGAGGGGCTAAGTGGAAATTCTTTGTGGTTTTAAAGTAATTTAATAATACAAATGTTCTGTGAAGCAACAGAACACTTACAGTTTGTTTTTGAAAAATGCTATTTTTAAATATTTTTCTAAAAAATTTTAAATTACAGAAAAAAAATAATAACCAAAATTAGGGAATGCCCTATGCGTGGCCCTAATGGTAGATAAGGCCCTGGATGAACCAAGTACTCGGTACTCGGCTACAATTTTGCTGCTCGTCAAAACTCTTTCCGAGTTCTCGCCCGTTACCGAGTAGTCGTAAAAATTTCGTATTTTTTAAAAAAAGATGACTAATAGTAGATAAATTTATAACTGATTGGTACAATAATATGCTAATATAAATAATGGTGTAAAGCACGAATTTTACTACATTTTCTGAAGACGGGCGATTTCTTTTTTCGTTATAATCGTCTTTTAATACCTTTTTTTATTCACAATTACTCGGTACTCGGCCAAGTAGTAAATGGTACTTATTACTCCTCGAAGCGCGACATCGTTTATAAATGACCCCTGAAGGGTTCATCCTATCTTGCAGGGGAAGAAGAAGGATGACCCCCAGCCCTCTACTTCGAGTGCGGAAGAGGTGCCCCCTTCCAAGAAGCTCTCCGGCATCTTCAAGACCCCCAAGGGGCTTCACCGATTGGTCCAGATGAGGGAGGAGGAAAAGAGGAGAGCTTGTGGCATCAGGAGGCCACGATTCAAACTCTAAGTTCTTACTTTCAATTCCTTCTTTTATATATTGTGTGTTATTTTTGTGAACTAAAAATTTTAAATTGGTAAAAAAAAAGCAAAACGAAACATATATATTATTGGTGTATTTGTGCAAATAAAGTTCTTTTTTCAAGATGGTCTCGCATGCTCGCAAGTTTTTTCCACTTATTTTTTGAAATTGTTCCTAATAATTTCCCAATGCTTTAAAATGAAGCACTGTTTTAAAATAAGTGAAAACTTATATTTTGGAAGCAGGCCAACACCGAACACGTGCTTCTCCGAAAATGAGTGTATACTTTGGAAGCATGCTCACACCGAACACTCGCCTCGTCGAAAACGTGCGTATATTTTGGAAGCATGCCAACATCGAACACGTGCTTTGCCGAAAATGAGTGTATACATTTCATTTGTTTCGCATGCTAACACCGAACACTCGCTTCGCCGAAAATGTGCGTATATTTTGGAAGCAGGCCAACACCGAACAAGTGCTTCTCCGAAAATGAGTGTATACTTTGGAAGTATGCTAACACCGAACACTCGCTTCGCCGAAAACGTGCGTATATTTTGGAAGCATGCCAACATCGAACACGTGCTTTGCCGAAAATGAGCGTGCCGTGCGTTACTATCCTTTTGCATCCTATAAATATTTGAATTGGTTTAAAAGTTAGAACGGGTATTTTAACAAACGAATTTTCCGTTTTGAGTTCAATGTCATACTTTTCAGACAAACATTCACGAAGAAAAGGAGCATGCAATGAACATACGAATCCAAACTAAAACTTATTCTACTATTGAATACTTTTTTTTTTTTCAAGAGAATATTCGTTAGAAAAATTTAACATTGACCACAGGATTGTGAAAATCTCGAATTTCGATTAAAAGTAGAAATATTTGAGTAGGAAATTCCAGCTATCGATCGAAGTTTCGACTAAAAAGATCTTCGAATCTCTAAAAAGAAGTTCGATCTCTGAAAAGAAGTTTCGATTAATAAAAATTCTACTTTGATCTAAAAAGTAGGGTAAAATGGAAGACTCGATTAATCCTTAAGTAATTAGAGGTACACTTCTTCTGTCTATTCCATGGAGAGTTTCATGGATTAACCCATGAAAGTAAGAAGGTTTCTGCTAGTATACTGCTATTCAGAAAATTCCAGTGATGATACGAGTTAAAGTAAACATAATTGTAAAATTCTTAACAAAATTTCTGAATTCTTAACAGAATTGTAAGATTGCTACTTTTGCAATTCACATTCCCGCTAAAACTGCCCATCGCAGTCACAGGTTCAGATACAGGATTTTGCTGAGGAGGGGGATTTTTTGCGATATAACCTGTCTCCCGAAAAATTAAGTTTTGGAGGGGAAAAATTATAGTTTTAGTTCGTTATTCATATAATTTTTGATAATACTAGATTTCAGGGAGGGACAATTGCCCCCCTTGCCTTCACCCTGTCCCTTCAAGAGGCACACATTTTAGTTTTAACACATGCGTCGGCGTTCCCCGCTTTTTTAAAATTTTAACACAACCGTCCCCCTACTTTTTGGTTTCAATAACTTATGTTTAAATCTGTGCGTGTCTTTCTTCCCTTGATTACACAATATTTAACATGAACAATAGCGTGGTAAAAGGGGTTGTCCTCGGCAGAGACGGATTTACATTTTGAATCACTATAGGCACAACTCATGTTTGGGGGCCCCTTACGCAACAATTTTTTTTTAAACATAACATTCAGTGTTTGTAAAACTTGCCAGTCACACCAAAATTTGGAGGCCCCCAAAGCGCAAAAACTAATTTGGACAAAGAGTCGGACTAACATTTGGGGCCCCCAACGTGCAAAATGATTTTGTTTTTAAATTACAAAATGTTTGAATAAAATCTGGGGGCCCCAAAGGGCAAAATTGATTTTGTTTTTCAAATTGTCAGGCCAAAAATTGCGGGGCCCCAAGTGAAAATTCCTTGTGGTTTTAAAATAATTTAATAATATACATTTTCTGTGAAGCAACAGAACACTAACAGTTTATTTTTGAAAAAAATTTTAAATTACAAAAAAAATATAACGAAAATGAGGGGGCCCTAGGCCCGGGCCCCTCTCTTGCAGCCAAGAAAAATAATCTAATAATGAAAGTTAAAGTTATTCTTTTGCATCTAAAAGCTGTTTTTCCTTCTCTAAGCAATTTTATGTACGTACGTATGAGTGTCTATGTAAGATTAAATAGTTCTGATTGCTTTTACCTAAATTCAGAACATCAACGTTCACTGTTCTTAGCCCTTGAGATTCTTGATGAACATGAAAGAGCTGCACACTGGGTCCTTACTTCGGTTTTACCACTGTTCAGTAAAATCTGGAGTGTATAAGGTTTCAAACTCCTATTTCCATGCATACGGCTAGACTTAATGACTTTTCATCGAAAACTAGTTGAATCTGGTCATTTTGTTGTGTCATCCACATAAATGTAACGTAGTATCTTGTGTATTACTTCGCTAGCCTGTTTTTCTGTCGTTCCTTTATCAAATTCCATGATTTAATCTTCATTTTAAAGCTGATCGTCCCGACTAATGACCAAAAATAGACCCATTGTCTAAAAATGTACCGCTTCTCGTAAATTCGAGATTTAAAATCGTCTAAGAAGAGATTCCTTAAGGGGGGGAAATACGTGTAAAGGTCTCAAAAAATTGAAAAATATTTTTCTTCATAAATCGATTCTACAACTATTCAATGATATGCCCTGAAAATTTCAAAGCAAAATTCCAAGTCGTTTAAAAGTTATAAGAGCGAGCGCCCTTTTTGCAGCAGTTGAGCCGGTAGTCCCTCATGAATGACCTGAAGGATATTCGAGAACGTTAGCAGGTGTCCTTTTGTTTATTTTAACAATCGAGACCTCGGATAGAAATTTCTATAAGTATTAAAAAAAAATTGATTCATTATTGCCTTAAATTTACCTTCAATACCACTGTTTTTTTCAAACGCATTTTTCTCGAAACTACTTTCTCCGAGTTTGCGTACACTCTAGCTCGCAGAGTTTTTGATCAATCCTTATCAAATTTTGCACACATTTTCTTTATATATGCACGCTTTAGTTGAACTAGAATCATAAACATATCTTTATTTTATTTTTTTTTGTTGTAAAAAAAGAACAAACAAAACGGTTAAAAATCGTACTTAATTTTCCCATTCTAAAAAAAAAAAAATAGAAAATTTCAATTTTTTGTGATGATTTTAGTGCAACTAGAAGAGACGGTTATATAAAAAAGTAGATTAAAAAAAAAATTGATTTCAGATAAAAATGGTGACCTCCAGGATGTACGCAAATTGCCGACCCGGGTGACAACTTGCAGTGTGCAGCAGCCGATATCTCCGGGATTTTTCAAGAAAAATGTTTGAAAATGTCAGTAAATGTTCTTCAATATATCCATAAAAAAACCTTAACACATCAATAAAATATATATATTCTTTATACGCTAAAACAATTCTTGAAAATTGCTCTTCATACGCCGTTTTACACGACCCCCCCCCCCCCCCCCCCGATGGAGGCGTCGATTTTTAGAATCGGATATCCACTTGAAACATCAGCGTTTACATCTTTCTCCCAAATTTTTGAGGAATGGAATGTCACACAAAACGATTTGGTGCAAGTGCGGAATTCCACACCGGTCGACTAGTTAATATAATGTTATTCTTTTCAGAACTTATTTCTGAAATATGATCAAACCTTTTGTTTAATTATGTTGACGTGTTACAAAATGGGTAAGCAATAAAAAGCAAACCATCGCAGCTGTGTCCGACAATGTTGACAGTGCTAAATAGCGAATTATATCCATTACAATCGCGCAGTCTACATATAACTCATGCAGAACGTTTGCCTGAAATCATGACACCAGTATGGAAAAAAGATTGCAATTAAAATCAGGGATCTGGAGTGGAAGCAAAGAAATGTGTTGAGCTCCGATTTTTTAAAAACTTTTATCGTATAAAAAATTAATTAGAAAATGAGATAAATAATATAATCTATTAAAATTATTCGGAGCACGGAGTGGAACTAGAGCGGAGTCAGAACAATTATTCAGAAGCCGGAGCAAAGCAACTCGAAAAAGTGACTGTTCCAGGTTCTTGGTTAAAATAATTCAAACGTTTAAAAAAATGTGGAGACACGGCCGTGTTTTGTACTTGAGTACGTTTATGTAACGGGTTATACTAAATAAAAATTTTTTATTTTTGTATTCTGAATAAAAGCAAGGAAACAGATAATTATGGTGTTACAAATATAACTTTATTAATGAATAACTTTATAGTTTTGGCTTTTCGACGCATATGAGCCGACATTATCTATATATTTTTTATTCTAACACCTTATTATATTCCCTCACTATTTAAACTGATGTTTTATATACAATCGATAGATTTTGACGACAGCTGATGATTAAAACTTAAACGAACATCGTAGCTTCTACGAGTCATTTGTTCTCATTGAAAATTTCGATACGCAGCAAATTAACCTCAAAATGGCGGCGCTTCCCTCTTTACCCCTCGCGATACGTCACTGTTCTCGCTTATCGTAATGAATTCTTTGATCCTTTAGCTATCCAGTGGTATTAACTAATTTTGGATGTAGAGGATTGATTCGAAACTACAACGCCAAACTGTATCCCCCGGTTTATTTATCATTACATTTTTTGGATTGCTAATTTAAAGACGTATTCACGTCAAAATGTTATTACTTACAAATTCATATTCTTAAAATTCTTTCCCGTTTAAAGACTTTCAAAGAAATTGCTCTGGCTCTAACGATTTTATTGAAAAATAGTGTAGGAAGGGGAGGCATATTGCATTTGAACTTGCAATTCATCAAAGTTGTCGTAGAGAGTAAGTTCTACCGTTGTAGCTGTAGCCAAAGCGTCGCCCTGGATCTTGCGAGAAAACGCTATTCTTTAAAATACAATAAATAAATAAAAATAAAATGAGTTTGAAAGCTATTGTCAGTAGGGATGTAACGAATATTCGGTATTCGGCTCTTTGGCCGAACAGTCTTCATCATCTAGCCGAATCTTCGGCCTGGCCGAATATTGATGGACTATTCGGCGAATAGTTCTGCCGCAGTAGAAAGGTAAAATAAAGAAATTAGTAGATTTTAAACATTTAAAATTGCATTATAATTATTCCAAAAGAGTACATTAGTATATAGTTTTAAACTTTTAATAAATAAAAATAATTTAGTAAAAACAATTTTTTTAAACCTTGTTTTAGACTTGACTGAGCAAAAATAGATTTTAAAGTTGTAATGTTGTATTTTATATTTAGTATTTGCCCCAAAAGCTGGCAATAGTTAATTATCATGGAGAATATGAGAAATTATTTTTTTTATTATTAATAAAGATTATGAATATTAATTTAGACAGCATAAGTTATTGGGGTGTTTGAAAATAAAAATATATTCCAGTTAAGTGTATTAAATTTTAATAGATCTTTTAAAAATAGGTACTTAAAAATCCCCTACTTTCCATTGCAACTTAATACTTTGTATTACAACGATTTTCTAGAAATTTTAATATTCGGCCTAATATATGGCCGAATATTCGGTGTTCGGCCAAACCACTATTCGTTACATCCAGGGTTGGGTTTTAGCCGAGTTTCTAGTTTAACTAGTTTTTGACGTGACATAGGTTTAAACCAGGTTTTAACCTGTTTAAACCGTCAAAAACTCAAATACAATTTAAATACGCTAAAAATATAAAAAGAAGGCTGTTAATAATAGCAAGATTATTTTTGTTTAATTATAATGTTCCTTAGTTTTAGTATATATTGAATTATAATTGAATATTAATTTATATACTTTTCTTTGTTTATGACTTAATTTTCAATTTTTCACACGTATTTCTTTCTGTGTGAATTTTTTGCATATTTTTAATATGCATTTTCATTAAATAAGTGTTTGACAATTTCTATTTAAAAAATTGGCACATTGTAGTCTATTATCATTTCACGTTCATGGAATATTCTACAAATAGAATGTATCTCAAGAATGCACTGGCAGGGCACAGGAAAATATGTTTTAGGACTTAAAATCCCTCCTACAGGGCATCAGGGAAAAGAAACCTGTGTTTCTGTTTGTACACAAAAAAAAAAAAAAAAATTAACTGATTTTTAAAACAATTCTTATGAATAAAAGCAATCTCAGGCATAGATTCTGGCCATGCTACAGCAAGAACATATTTTTGTAGTTTATACTCAGCAGTTTTAATGCATTTATGCTGTTTTATTTAAAATATATTGATTAAAGTCTATCCAATGATGCTAAATCATTTCTTTGATAACTTTTAGTTTACAAATTAGGTTTTAGACACTTTTTGACGTTTTTGACAAGCCAGTTTTAACCATGGTCAAAACCGTCGCATGTCGAAAACCTTCCAACCCTAGTTACATCCCTAATTTTCCATTGTGAACTCGGGTCGACTTTGAATTATAAGGCCTGGAAGTTGACCTCTATTGTGTTGCAATTGCTTTTCTTTTTTTGAAACTTTGGATCGTAATAAAAGTTTGGGAAAACCCGAGGAGAACTTTTAGCAAGCAAAAAAGTGTAGTCTTTGTACGACAAGTAAAATAAGATAAAAAGTAACGTAATTGAGTACAGAAATGCAGTAAAAAATGCAGACATACGTTTCAGAATTACAAAGAATTCCTTTTTCAATGCAGGAAAAGTTATGTGCTTTGGCATTTGACTCCAAGCTAGTTGAGCTAATTTTTTTCGCAGAGTAATAGTAGTGGTAGCAAATATTTCTAGAAACAAGATTTTTAAACGAGTTAAAGTAACGTATCAGAGAGCTAGAAAAAGATGCATCTGGTCTATTTAATCACTTATGACGTCAATTCCGTGTCATTACTTACGTCACTTACTGAAATTTCACTCATCATACCAAAATATATACCTCTACTTCTTCAGGTAAATACCACACAGGTCTCTCAAAAAATATTTTTAAAAATTGTTTCAGTTAACTGTTTAGTCATGTTATCATTTTCATACTATTTTTAATGTTAATTCTGAAAATAAAATACATTTTCTCAAAGAATTCAAATAACATCATTTTTATTTTAAGTTTTTTCACTTCAGTATTACAAATTTTACATGCAAAGCAGATATAAAATACTGAAAAGGATAAAAGACGCTGGAAATATATCACAGAGTCACTAAATTTGTACTTAATACATCACAGGCTTACAAGAAATATACTGAATATATCACTGGGTTGCGTTTTTACAAGGATTGGAATTTTACACTTACGAAACCTGAGCTGTTATTTAAAGATCAATTATCAAAATCAGTTACATTATGGAAAGTACCGAAAGTGGTAAAAACGCAGCAAATATATCAGAGGGTCATAAAAGTTATGCTGAATATATGACAGGATTATAAAAATTATACCAAATATATCACTGGATTATGAAAATTATACCAATTATGTCACTGGATTATAAAAATTATACCGATTAGGGCACAGTATTTTGTTTCTACTAAGACTGAAATTTTGCATTCACAAAGCTGATATCTTCAGATTAATTTTCAAAAATGGTACCTTATGGAAAGTACCCAATGTGGTAAAGATGATGCAAGTATATCACAAGGTCACTAAAACTATACTTAATATATCACAGGGTTACACAAATTATATAGAATATATCACAGACTGAAATTTTACACTCACGAAACCTGAGTTGTTATTTGAGGTTGATTTTCAATAATGGTACATAATGGAAAGTACCGAAACTGGCTTTACAAATATATCACAGAGAGACTAAAGAAAAACTGAACGTATCACAGCGTTACAAAAATTGAGTTCAATATATCACAGAGTTTTGTTTCTACAAGGATTAAAATTTTACATTCGCTGAACCCGAGGTACTATTTCTAAGTAAATTTTCAGAAAGGGTTACGGAACGCATAAAGTACCGAAGGTGGACGCTACAAATGGGGATACTAAAATTTTATTGTGTATATTTAGAGAATCAATGAATCAGTGGCGTACCTAGCAACGGTGACGCCCGGGGCAGTTATTGATGGTGTCACCCCATGGAAAGGAATAAACAAAACAAAAAAATTATGTAAGCGCGAATAATTTATTCATTGTGATGCAATACATTTAAAGAAAAATCATCACAACTTTGAAACAAAAAAAAAAGGGGGGGGGAGGGGAAATGCCATTCTTATCATCGGCGTAATTCATGACGTGGGCTTGAGTGATGGACTTGAACTCAAATTCGCAGAGGACGTCCGGGTAGTAGTCATCGAACTTGGTCTTTTGGATCAGGCGTCCGTACCTTTTCAGCATCTTCAGTGCCTTTTTGGTGCAGCGCTTGCCATGGGAGTGCGTAGTTTGGACGAAAGCTGTCATGCTGGCGGAGTAACTTTGGCACAGGGGCCTCAGATTCAGCCAAGAATTCCGCCATCTTTGTCAATGGTACGGCTTTAATGAATCTGTAAATATTAAAATTTTCAGTTGTAGTTGAAGAATATTATCATGAACACAAGCATAGAATCAATGTGTATAGTATATACATATATATTTAACGTAATTGAAAAAAAAAAACCACTTAGAAACGCACCTAACATTTCCTTTTTAATTGTAAGCAAAAGGGGTTAAATGGCAAAAATTTATATTTCGATACAACTAGTAGGAAAGGAAATGAAAAGAGAAGCAAGCACCGATGCTGTTCAGTATGATTTAGAAACATTACAACATTAACGCTCCGATATGTTTCAAAATTTATTCTCATTTTACTCAAAACGTTTTCTTTGTTACTGACATCCTTTTTCTTTTGACTGCTACAATTATATATATATGTATATTAGGGTGGCCCTTAACCATATGTAATTTTTTGAAGGTTAAAATTTTGCTGCTCCCAACCCCTGATCCTGTTCAAATGATGGAAAAAAGGGGCTATGCAAAATTTCAGCTTAATCATTCAACGTTTAGGCGTCCCTCAAAGAGCTTGAAGTAATGCATATTGATTAATTCCATTACAAACATGTATATTCTTCCCTAGCTCCTAGCTTGTCCGTTACTTCTTTGAGAAATGTATGTGGAATTGTCTGGTCTTCCCAGCAATTGTTTAAAAACATTTCAAATCAAATTTCCCCAAAGTAAATTATAAAAAAATTTCAAAACAGCATGAAAAATTAAGACACATTTTATTTTTAAAAATAAATCACATAACTTCGATAAGAGCAAACCGTTTTTATTTAGTAAAATACTTTTGATAGAATTACAACATAATGTAAGCGAAATAGCAATAAATATTATTTTTTCATAAGTGAGGATTTAGTAGCAGTTGGGTTTTTTACGCTCTCCTGCAACAATTTGTAATATAAATTGTTTTTCAGCTTCATCTTTTGTAAAAATGTTATAATCTTGAATGAGTTTTATAATTCTTTCTGCAACGTCATTCACAACAATGATGGTCTGAAGTTTTTCAGTTCCACTCTTATAACCAACATCATCTTTCCATGTTGAAGGCTCTTTGTACAGAAAATCGGAGCTGATAGAAAATCTTGTGAAGAAATTTTTTGTACTAGAAATTACAAAAGACGGAAACTTGATTTTTGAAAATGATGAAAAATCGTTTGGGTGAAGAATGTATCGCTTAAATTGATTTGCATCTTCTTCCTGTTCTTCACTTCCTTCAACCTCCAGCATAACTTGAGCCATACTTGTCTTAACATCTATTGGAACATTGTCATCAAAAAAGGAAAGAGCCACAGTTTCGGGAATTAAGTACCAGAGATTTTTTGAAAATGTTTTTGCAGTAGCCTTACTGATTTCTGGATCAATAACCTGATAATTTAGCAATTGATACATGAAAAAAATCATGATAGGGTGATTTAATTGCATCTGGTGACAAAAACCATGCTCGAACATACACTCGAGCAAGAAAAATACATATTCTTCCTAAGGAATTCTTCTCCCTTTGAGATAATTTAAATTGATCTTGAAATAAGAATATTTAAAATGCATAGATTGCTTTTGACATCCATCTAGCATGACTAACAGCTCCTGGTATATGAAAAGATATGCCATTCTTTGTAATGCCTCCAAGAAAGATCATTGTTAACTCCAACAATTCTCGATGATCGTCCCGCAGTTGTTTATGAGTAGCAAGCTGATCTTCAATAAAATGAATAATGGTAGAGCGGGCATCATAAGGCACTTCATTTTTATCCGTTATGTAAACATTTTTTTCAATTTTAACCCAAGTTTCTCTAAATCTTTTGAAAAATGGCATGTCTGGACCAGTGTCGCATCCTCGACCGACGGCCATCGGCTCTCTACCTAAGGCTTCGGCTAAAAGGTGCAAGGGTGTCCGGTGGAGAAAAGTAGTCGCATCCATCAGCAAGTCGAAACAGCTTCTCAAAACTAATTCAAAAATGTGATGACGACAAGGGAGATGCAACAGTTCACGATTGAACAACTTTTCTAGATTTATGCAGGCACCATTTATTCGGCCTGTGTTGCTTGCTGTAGTAACACGCTGGAGAACACGTAACAGAACAAGTCGATTGAACCACTGAAGTGAATACATTTTAATCAGTTGTTGTAATTACCGACTAAAGTATTTCGAATGTAAAAATGAATATTTCACTATAGAATGTGAAATATTTTTACTCACTTACGGAATTGAAGCTTGAATTTGGCTTATAACACTTATTAGATTAAGTACACAGCACACAAAGAATAAACATTGGTTCCGTCATTGCACTTTTAATAGGATGAATATTATCTCAACTTAGTAACACACTTAGTGACAGAAACCAGTCCACACTGAATTATTACACCAAACAATAACTTTTCAATGAATCACAAAAATATATATTGAACAATGGCTGAAGCGCCTTTTTAGCCTACTTTCCCGTAAAAGTTAAAAAAAAAATAATAACAAAGGCATTGAAAAAAGCTTTTAAATTAAAAATCTTATAAAATATTCGTTAGGAAATCCAAGGGGAAAAAGCACAAAAATAAGGGGGTTAAAAAAGTTATTAAATAAAGGGATTAAAAAAATTTAAAAAAACTTAAAAAATTTAAAAATTAGATGGATTAAAAAATTGTCCGATTGGGCACAGTATTTGTTTCTCCCCAAAATAAACTTTTGAACGAAGCTGTTCCGATTTTTAAAAATTCCTTTTGGGGCCCAATTGGAAAGATGATGGCGGGGTATATCTCAAGGTCCAATAACTATACTTTTTATATAAACAATTTGTTAAAAAATTTTGAATATTCAAAAAATTTTAAACACTCACGCCTATTGGGGGAAAAATGGTACAAATGGAAAGTAAAATTTGGGTTTTACAAATAATTCCAAGAACAAAGAAAACGGGAAGAAAGGTTCTTGAGTGAAATATTGATTTTGTTACAAGGTTTTTTCATTCGCTAAACCCCAGTTTTCTAAAAAAAAAAAAACCAAAAATTGGGGGCCTAAAAGGGGGAAAAATTTTATTGTTATTTTTAAAATCAATAAATCTTAACCGGGCCCCCGGGATTTTATGTTTGGAAAAAAACAAAAAAAATTTTTCGGAAAGCTTTATTCATTGTAAAACTTTTAAACAGAAAAATTCATCCAAAAAACAAAAAAAGGGGGGCCTTCTTTTCCTATAAATTTTTTTGTTCGGGAATTTTTTAAGAAATAACTTTTAAATTTAAAATTTGGAATAAAATTTTAATTGAAAAGAAAAGAATGAATTAAAATGATGAATAAATACATGAATGACTGATTAAATGATGATTGAAATGAATTTTTTGCATTAACCGTTGAAAAGGTAATATCTGAAGCAATTTAAGAACTTAAGCTAAACGAGAAAGGAGAGAGAGAGAGAGATAGGCTAGGAATATAAATTTGAAGCTGGGGTGTATGGGAAAGTAGGCTCGGTATAGTTCTAGACGGAACTTCTTTTGTTTTACGCTTTCCCGAATCGCATCTTCAAATTAGAATTGAAAATAATAAACAAAGTATTTTTTGAGTTCTTTTACAGTTCTGATGCTGTTCATCTTTTGGGAAACTTTATAAGTGCATTTAAAAAATTCCCTCTTCTCGAAAATTATTAATTTATAGTAAATATTAAAAAAAACTAAAAAAAAACCCCTTGAAACGATAACTTTCCAAGGGGAAAAAAATTTCAAAAATTTATTTTTGTCAATGAGGGGAAAGAAAAAGAAATGAAGGGTCTGTTAAGTTTTAAAACTTTAAAACTTTTCCCCCATTTTTTTTATTCTATTTTATCAAAATGTGGGTTTTGTTACTAACCCTTTTTCGAAAGTTAAAAATTAAGGATAATGTATATATAAACGCTCATGATTGCTTTGGTTAGTATATCAGACATGCCAACCTTACAAAACGAAAAAGAAAGGAGAAATTTCTATACCTAAAAACCCTACATTAATGCTAGTATAAAACTGATAAATTTTTTGTTCTTGGATATAAATTGCATAAAAATGAATCCACACGATATAAAATGCATATTTTATAACTTATCTATTTTTAAAAGATAATTTAGAACTTATAGAATTAAATACTGGTTTATGCTGACTTTTTAAGATCATTTACTACATTGTTTCAAATGTGTTTCGTTAGTCCAACAATTGATTACACAGAGATACTTAAATAATTGTACAACAAAAAAATGAATACATTTACGAGATTATAAGTAAAACTTGTATGTAGTCATGAACTGTACAAAACACTAAGCACAAAATTTATGTTATGCAACAGTAGCTGGTAAAAATCTTTTGGTAGCAAAAATTGGCTACAAATGAAAAATTTAAATTTTAAAGTCTTTAAGTTTTTTAAAAAAAATTTTCTACAAAAAGATGAACGAACATTGAAGAGAAGTCCGATATTTTTTTTCCCCCCTTAAAACAGCAGGAGAAATTTCTATGGTGGCAGGAAAAGTTGGCATGTCTGGACGCATTTGGTCATTGCTTAAATTACACTTTTTGCTAATTGGCTCTTGCTTATTAGAGAAAGTCTAGTCCTTTCTAAGTTTATGTATGCTACTCTCGGGGAGAGCTCACGTGATAAAACTAGTTCATTCCCACAATGCTGCCTCTAGTCAGCATGTCTTGCGTTTAAAACTCAGAATCCTGTATTTTGCTAGTATACTCAAGTTCATGCACAACTCTCGAAATACTCTCTCAGAAACGCATGCTCAAATCTCACGAAACTTTCGTCGTATTTGACGAAATGGCTTCGTGAAAAATGCTCCGAGTAAAAATCTTTCCCCTAAATTGGCGAAATGTGTGTAGTCAATTTTTAAAGTCACGTGACCCGCGGGGGGAAAGACGAAATTTTCTTGACGATTGAAAAGTCCTCGAAAGTGACGATTCTATTCTGAAAAGTGTAGTTGTTACATAATGAACAATATTAAATGCGAGAACTGATAGGATACCAAATGGCGTTAAAAGGAGATCTGAATGATTAGAAACAAGTGATCAAATAAAAGACTTACTTTGAGAGGAAAGGAAGTCCCCTTTCGGCAATTTCCACCTCATGCTCTGTAGAATAAGTGGCAACTATTCCGCCCCAAGTCTTCCTGGTTGAAGAGCTGACCGCTGGAATCCACCTGTTCTTGATAGATGTAACATTTCCAAATTGATGTAATATTGTTTGGACGTAGTCACACCGAACTTGGGTCTGCGGGCAAAACACAGCAATCATGTTGTTTATGCCACACGGCAACGAATCCACTATCTTGTTCACAATCATCCATTCGTAATACACGGGCGCTGGTGAGCTTTGTTCGGCTTGTACAACCTCTCCGGCTTGTGCAAGTTCTCCAGCTTGTGCAAGTTCTGCAGCTTGTACAAGGTCACCAGCTTGTACAAGTTCTCCAGCTTGTGCAAGTTCTCCAGCTTGTGCAAGTTCTCCAGCTTGTGCAAGTTCTCCAGCTTGTGCAAGTTCTCCAGCTTGTGCAAGTTCTCCAGCTTGTGCAAGTTCTTCAGCTTGTGCAAGTTCTTCAGCTTGTGCAAGTTCTTCAGCTTGTGCAAGGTCACCAGCTTGTACAAGTTCTCCAGCTTCTGCAAGTTCTCCAGCTTGTACAAGTTCTCCAGCTTGTACAAGCTCTCCAGCTTGTGCAAGTTCTCCAGCACTGCTCGTAGAACTGGATCTCAGATCATTTCGAGCGTTGACGACTTCAGAGTCAGGCACTTCCTCATGTTGCGGCTGAAAAATGTGCTCTTCTCTCGTGAAATCGATATCCAGGAAGCTTAAATCAACAAAATCGTCGGTAAGTTCTGATGAGGAACTTACACTGGAACTGGGAACTTCGGCATCAAAAGTAGGATGAGCTTCACCCATGTTATCCGTTGATGGGCAGAATAAGCTTTCATAAGCAATTGAAGAAAGCAGAAATTCTACGCTCGAACAAGAAGAATCTTGACTAATTTCAGATTGAAGTAAAATCTCATCTTGGCTATTACTGCTACTCTCCTGCAAAGGAACGAGACAAGCTGCTATTGTGTTAGGCATATCCACACAGTCAGAAGAATCCGCTGATAGCTTTACCTTTTTCCGAGCTGGCCCCATCTCTTCGCAATCTGCATGTTTTGATTCAGCCACTGTTTGTGAAAAGAAGAAGAAGAATTAGTAACACGTAGAATAAAATAGAAGTGACACATAACATGCGGCCTTGTTAACCTCTTCATTCCAAGTGTGTCCAATTGGGTACATTTTAAAACACTGTTTATTAACGACTGTTTGTGCCATTTGAAAGCTAAAACACCCCATTGTTTTTGAAGTGAATCAACAGATCGTTTACTTCGTTTTAAACATGGAAATTGGGCATAAATTATTATTTAAACTAATTATTAATTAAAATTCAAAAATAATTTAGTTATTCTGTTTTGCAATCATTTTTAGCCTACTTTCCCGTAAAAGTAAAAAAAAAAATAATAAAGCATGAAAGAAGGCTTAATGGTATCGTGAAAATATCGTTAGAAATCAAGAAAAGTCAAAAATAAGTTAAGTAATTAAATAAAGATTGAAAATTAAAAAATTTGAAAGTAGGGTACTGAGATGGGGAAAAAGTGTGTCTGTCTGTCTGTCGGTCTGTCCCCCCCCCCTAATAACTTTTGAGCGAATTGTCCGATTTGAAAAATTCTTTTTGCATTCGAAAGATCTCGGCAAGGACATCTCATTTCCATATTTTAATTATGTTTTGAACAATTTTTTGTTCAATTTTGAACAGTTCAAAAAGTTTTAACATTAGCGCCTATGGGCGAAAATGAAGAAAATAATGTAAACTCTGGGTACAAGATCCAAGTTCCAATGAACAAGCTCACTGGAAGAAGTTCTTGGCGTGAAATATTGATTTGAACATTTTTTGTTCATTTTTGAACAATTAAAAAAAATTAACATAGCGCCTACGGGGAAATTTCAATCCTATATAAATCCTGATCTAACGGACCGATTTGCATGGAACAAACTTTATCGGAAAGCTCTTATGATGTAGAACATGTACAGATAGAAATTCATCCAGTACTAACGAGCCTATTTTCCTATGAAATTTTTTGATCGAGATTTTCAAGATTACTTTTGAATTAATGAATGATTAAATCAATAAGCAAAATAATGAATAAATAACTGAGTGAATAAATACATGAATGACTGAATAAATGAATGATTGAATGAATATGTATTAACCGTTGAAAAAGGTATATCTGAAGCAATTAAGAACTTAAGCTAAACGAGAAAGAGATAGCTAGAATATAAATTTGAAGCTGGTGTATACGGGAAAGTAGGCTCGTATAGTTCTAGACGGAACTTCTTGTTTAAATCAGAGAACCAAAAAAATGCGTCAAAATTGTTTGTGCTTAGTTCTGGGGTCTGAAGAGGTTCAAGCAGCATAGGCCTACTCAGTGCTCGATTAACCCGTAAGCAAAGTAGGCACGTGCTTGGGGCCCCAAGAAAACGAGGGGAACCTTAGAAAACTCTGTACAATTTTTTTTTTTTTAATAGCAAAATTGATTAAATTTGTAAGAATTTCAAATTTTATGGTAACACAAAAAATCTCTGTTTATATAAAACATTCTGTCTTATCTCATCGTGTTTAGCCTACAGAATAAAATTCATGCCTAATCCACTCTTATTTGCATGTTTGAAACTGTACAAGTGAGAAAAATATTTATGTTATGAAGTTGGAAGAATACATATTTTTTTTGAACATCTCGTGCTAGAATTTATTCGGATGATGTGATCAGACTTTACGAGGAACATTAGTTAAAGAGTGTTATTCAATTCCAAATGTAGTTTAACTTGAAATGAATGTTAGTTTTGCTCTAAGCGTGATTTTCCATTTTCTCTAAGATCTTCATGCTTTATTGCATTTTGAATGTACAAATGGCAAGGCACCAACGTTTTTTCGTGCCCAGGGCATTCCTACCCAGACAGCATAACTTCGTCCTTCGGACGTCCAAATGATGTCATTTCAGGACTTTTTCGAAAAAACAGGACGTCCGAGAGACGTGTTTTTTTGATCCTGCGACGATACTGAGTACGTCGCAGGATCCTAATGTCCGCGAATTGTCTGTTCTCAATTGGTCCTAAGGACGTCCGATCGTTCATATTTAGGCTTTATTTTGGACAATCGCGCTGTACGGTTCCCAAGACGCTAAAAGGACAATACTTCTAAACGGCCTAATGACATTCCAGTGAGATCCCTAGGACATATGTGACTGTTCCGGCCCTCTTTTGGACATACAGATCGTTGCTCCCCAGGACATTAAAACGACATCATATTTAAATGCCCACAGGACGCTTCCCTCGTTAGAATGATATCCCAAGGATGTCAATGAATTATTTGTTTATCCTCCCATGTCCTTGAGACTATTTTAGAATATTCCCATGACTTCTTTTAGATATTATTCGGTGTTTATACCCACAAGATGCAATTTTAATTCATCAATTCAACAGTAATTTGACATTTTTTTTACATGTATATAATTCCTCTGATTAAATGTTCTAAAACAGTTATCTTGTAAATGTAAATTTGTAGCTTGCAGCAGGAAATACTAAGGTTTTAACCAAATACTACTTTGAAAAAGAAGTATCCACAAAACAGCTACAGGACTGAATAAAACCAGTTGTGAATATTTTTTTTAATGTTAACACTTTGAGCTATATAATCATATACTAACTTGCAATTTATCATTTGTTCATTATGAAAATGATAATAAGAGTACTTTAATGAAAATAGTATAATCGTTCTGAAACAATTTTTGCATACAATTAAATAGGGACTACTACATATATCAGCAATTTAAATATATAATTTGTCTTTAAAATCTTTATTTGAAATTTCCCTTAAGCAACCCATATTTATATTTTTAACTTCTGCTCGTTTGAAATACAAGTTATACCAATATTTCAAGTAAATAATTTAATGCACGAGGAAAATATTTTCAGCGAACTTGTGATAACTTTTGTTTCTAATTTCATGTTACCTTGGAATTTAATAACAACTGATATGACAATCACTGCTTAGAGTAAATAATTATTCATACTTTTTTTAAAAACATGTTGTACTATTGGATTCATATTCATTCTCATTTTGAATACGTCACAATACACAAAGTTTAAAATTTCAATGAAGTGCATATATGTATATACAGGGCCTTATTTACCAATAGGCCCGGGCCTAGGGCCCCCACTTTGAGGGGCCCCCTAATTTTGGTTATTATTATTATTATTTTTTTTTTTTTGTAATTTAAAATTTTTAGAAAAATATTTAAAAATAGCATTTTTCAAAAACATACTGTTAGTGTTCTGTTGCTTCACAGAAAATTTGTATTATTAAATTATTTTAAAACCACAAGGAATTTTCCCTTTGTGGGGCCCCCAAATCTTGGTCTGACAATTTGAAAAAACAAAATCGATTTTGCACTTTGGGGGCCCCCATATTTTATTCAAACATTTTGTAATTTTAAAACAAAATCATTTTGCACATTGGGGGCTCCCAAATGTTAGTCTGAGTCTTTGACATTTGAAAAACAAATTAGTTTTTGTGCTTTGGGGGCCCCCAAATTTTGGTGTGACTGGCAAGTTTTACAAAGACATACTGAATGTTATGTTTAAAAAAACTTTGTTGCGTAAGGGGCCCCCAAACATGAGTTGCGCCTATAGTGATTCAAAATGTAAATCGGGCCCTGTGTATATATATATATATATTATTTTAAAAATGCCTCGAGAAATTTTACTAGAAAACAACTCTTAATACATAAATATAATTATATATATTCTATATAAAATATAATTATGATTTTTTTTATTAAATTATAGTACTATAATTAAAATCAGAAATGATATAATAATTAGTTGATAAAGAGTTCTCAGTTTCAGAATCAGAAAAATCATAATAGAATAAAAATTGAAAAAATAAAATAAACACACGGTTCAGAAGTTAAAACCTTTTTTTATTATTGAAACATATTAGTACATAGTTATAAAAATCATGGAGATGGGAAAGTTTTTCATCACTTTCGGTTTCTCCTTCTCTGGACAGGAAAAAATTATGAAAGCAAATAATTATTCACATGTTTTGAAGTAAAAACAGCATGAAAAGTGCAGAGAGGAAAATAAATAATGATTTAACTCTTTGAAACTCTCCTTCACCTAGCTTTGTTTCCTAACAAAAATTACCCCCTCCCCCCTCCAAGTATTTTTCGGTTTTATGAGAATTTGTTTTGCAATAGTTTATTTTAATATATTGTTTGTTAAAACCTTAATACCATTACCTGATTTAAAGTACAAGTAATATATTTCTATGACTACTGAAAATGATATCCATGACAATGATAAATAAAGTGGTTTGCTTTTATGTATATTATTTTTAATTAAATTTTTATTACTAATAAGCATCCTAATGAGAATAAATTTTCTTACGATTCATAAAATATTGTTCAAAGAAATCCTAGAATTCAACTATTTAAATACAACAAATGACAAACAACTTTTAAAAATATAAATAAAGAAAATAAATGCCAGTACGGACAAACTGATATAGTAATAATTATTAAATACAGTAATTCAGGGAAATTTTGAACCTTGGGGGGTAACATTGAACAACGTCATATTTTTTAGTATATTTGACTGAACTTAAAAATTAGGAGTAGAAAATTGAGTTATAACCTATTTGGCTGAGTGTAGCACTGGACCTTCTATTTTATTTAGTCAACTATACTAAAAGAAATAAAGTTTTTCAAAGTTACCCTGAATGACTGTACTACACATACGCATAGTGTTTAAGATTGCCTGATAGTTTTTCTGGGTTTTTCCTGAGCGTTAGGCAAATAGCAAATTGTGATTACAGCACTCTACAAACAGGTAATGATACGTAAGAAATTCATATGAAGTTCAAAATAATAACACAGACATTTAATGTAGAAAAATTATTGTCCAAAAGCAGCCAACTTAATAAAAGTAAATAAACAGAAATAAAAAAGAACAGTTTAAAATGTTTTTTTTTTTTTTAAGATAGAAAGAAATTTCTACTCAAATTGACCATTAAATGGTTTTTCATTTTTGCAATCGGATGATTTAGACTTAGGGAAAACATGAATATCACTGGGTCTACATTCTATCATATTAAATCTACTTAACAACTTAATTACATAAGATTCTTGATCCATTATCAAACTATCAGACGTGAATGTCAATCTAATATACTTAAGAATTCAGAAACACTTTATGATTTTGACATGTGAATCTCTTTAGATAGTAGAGAAATAACTACTTTAGTTTCATTGATATTTGAGCCTGCTACTAACATATCATCTACATAAAGAGCAATTCTAATTTTATGATTATCACTGTTACGAAAAAAATTCAGGGTTCATTATCACGAGATTGAAAATTTAATTTTGAAACAAATTCAAGAAACCTCTGAAACCATTGACGAGGTGGCGGTTTAAACCCATATAAGCTATTTTAAGTTAACATTTTCGTCCACTGTTATCATCATACCTTGGGTCTGAGCAATAAAAACAACTTCATTTAACTTACCATTTAGGAAAGCTGTTTTTACATCTAAAACAAACGCATGCAATTCTTCATTTAAAATCATCACAAGCACTAAACGTAAAGCTGGCATACTTGTCACACGGAAAAATGTTTCACTGTGATCCACTCCTTCTTTTTGCATAAACAAGACATGTGTATGTAATGACCGTTCAAATCACGTTCACCGAAACAAAAACGTTTTCTTCCTTTTTCAACAAACACTTTATCACCTTTAATTTCAAGAGTCGCTGATTTCGAAGAAGTACACTTAAGAGTCCCTGAAGTTGGTACTATAGACTTGAAGTATCCTCAATAAATTCATTCTTTATAACATATCCAGCAATGAAAGATACTGCGAAGAGGCACACTTTTCTTCATTTGAACGTTTAACAGTTTTACAGTCACTTTTAAAATGTCCCACTTTGCCACAATTATGACAGGTAATTTTCTTTCTGCAATATTTTGTTGAATGCCCCTTCTGCTTGCAATTTTTTAAAAAAAATTCTTTCGAGTTGACACGAAAGCAGTGTTATCATGTGCGGGCTTGAAAGACACTTTTTCTTTCTTTCAATAATGTAGAAGTACTTCCTCATCTAGCAGTCTTTTCGTAACGAAATCCAAAGTTAAATTTTCGTTTTGTTAATTTTTCAAAGTAGTCTTAACATTTTCAAGTTCTTGAGACAGTGACATCAAAATATAGACATTCGTATCGGTATCACTAACATCAGCACCTTAAAGTTTGAGATCAGAAATTAGTCTTATTTATCTCATCAATATGAGTTCTCATACATATCTCACGATTTTTCTTGAGTCGCCAGTCTCTTCCGAATCAAAAGTTGATTTACTGCACGCTTTGTATCATATGTTCTTTCTCATTTCTTCCAAATTTTACATCCACTGGTTTCCCCTTGAAGTGATATATACCACGCTCTGCTGATAAATAGATAAAACATTACTACGAGGCACGATCGAAATAATATATTGAGCTAGCTATACATTTAACAGATACAGTACAACAGACTTCACAAAGAACATGACAAGTGTAAACTTTGGTGGATTAACCATCTGAGTCAGAACAGAATTGACGCCGGCTCATTGCCTTCAAGGCCAAGTATTGAGAGAGGATGATGCAATATAATGCTGAGGTTACAATATTCTAACAGTTAGTTACAAGGACGTCCTGCCGGCCGCGTCTAAGGATGTCCAAATGTGGTTAATTTAGACTTACGATTAAATTCGAATGGTTTGTGTGAAACTTTACGGTTTTTGAGAAAATATTTCTCATGATTATAATATATGCGTAAACGTATTATATATGCGTAAATATATTATGTGGAGTAAAATTAATCAATTTTATATCAGCAGTAACTTCTGAAAACATAAATTGATATTATTTTTCATTTAGTTTTTACTATTTTTGCTTGAAATAGCAAAGATTTCAATTTATTTTTTAAATAATAAACCTGGTTTTTTCTTTAGTAAGCCGTTAATCAAAGAACGAAAAGAAAAAAAAAATCTTCCAAGTTGACAAAGATATCCTAAAAACGTATGATTTAGTTCAAAGGCGGGATATCTTTTGAGTAAAGTCCCTGGGACATCCGAAAAGAAAATCCGTGGTACGACGACGACCTGAAAGAAGGCGGATCACTTTTGGACATCCGTAAGCTAAACAAAATGTTAGTTACAAGGACGTCATGCTTTACGCGTCTATGGATGTCAAAATGTGGACATCCTTAGACTTACGGTAAAAATTGGATAGTTTATGTGAAATTTTACAATTTCGGAGAAAATATTTCTTATGTCTTAAATACAATAGGTGTAAATATACTATGTGCAGTAAAATAAATCATTTTTTTAATCAGCAGTGAACTTTAGAAAACATAAATCAGCATTATTTTTCATGTCGTTTTAACTATTTTTGCCTAAAATGGTAAAACTTTCAACTTATTTTTAAAATATTAAACCTGTTTTTCTTCTGGTAAACCGTAAAATGAAGAAACAAAAGAAAAAAATTACAAAATAAAAATTTTATTCCAAGTTGACAAAGATATCCTACAAGCGTATGATTCAGTTCAAACGTGGGATATCCTTTGAGTGCAGTCCCTAGGACATCCGAAAAGAAAGTCCGTGGTACGACCTGAAAGGATGCGTATCACTTTTGGACGTCCGTAGGTAAAGCAAAGTGGTAGTTTCAGGGACGTCCAGTCTGACCCGTACGCGGGATATCCTTTGAGTGCAGTCCCTAGGACATCCGAAAATAAAGTCCGTGGTACGACCTGAAAGGATGGGGATCACTTTTTGACGTCCGTAGGTAAAACAACGTGGTAGTTACAGGGACGTCCTGTCTGACCCGTAAGAGGGATATCCTTTGAGCGCAGTCCCTAGGACATCTGAAAAAAAAGTCCGTGGTACAACCTTGAAAGGATGCGGATCACTTTTGGACGTCCGTAGATCAAACAAAGTGGTAGTTACAGGGATGTCCTGTCTGACCCGTCTGAGGATGTCCAAATTTTATCGGTTTTGACATCGGACCAGATTTAGACGTTCTGGACATAAAATGGACATCCGAAGGACGTTTTGTGCTGTCTGGGTAAAGCCCTTAACCGGCCCTGGGCCTATTGGATTGAACTTTTTAAACCAAAATTCAAGCAGCACAAAAATGGATAAATCTATGAGACATTAACTGATGCTTAATGAAAATTATTTTGTTTCATTTTCGTTTAATTACAGTACACTGTTAAAAATTTCCTTAAGAAAATAGTAATATAAGCATTTATTTTATTGTTAGTTTACCATATTTAATCACAACAGATGAATAACCATTAAAAAGATGGTACTCAAACCGCTGATTGTGAAGAAAATCGTTTATTCTGTTTCTTCTAAATAACGTTTAACTAACCGTAATTTGCAAGAGCCACTAGGTCTCGTAGTCAACAAGAATCGGGTGTCCATTTTGGTTGTGGAACCTTACCGGTACGTTGTTGTTAAAATATGAACAAAGATTTATCAGTTCAAATCCGCATGTGTATATAAAAAAAGAAGAAGAAAAAAGTGGCTTAAGCAGTGGTTACTAAATAGAAACATACACACGTAAATCAAAAATGGAAGACATCGGATTCCCGAACTGTTTGTGGATGAGCAAACCCATCATTTCAGCTGCTGAGGCTTGTTTGTATTTTAATTTTTGCAGCAAATAAAATGATTTTCGTCAATATACAGTAAATTTAGACTAAAAATGACTTTGGATCCAATCAAAAACTGAAATCTCAATTTTAAGGCAGTGTTCCTGTTGGAAAAAAGATTTATTGATAAATAAACGTCCGCTTCACGTGGTGTAGATGGCTGAATGGCTAGAGAACAAGGTTGGTATACCGTACACCCGGGTTCGATTCCTGCAAGCTTCGTTTATGGTTTCTACGCCTCGAAATGGTTCAAAAACGGTAAAAATCTTGTTTTGAAACCATTTTTAAATGGTTATAAAACCGTAAACTTTTGCATTTACGGTTTTTTAACCAAGTTGATTGTAAATGGTTAGGTCCCGTAAAGATAGAAAACTGTTCCAAACCGTAAATTTAACGGTGAATGAGATGGACAGACTGCTGCCGGTCATTTACCGTAATTTCATGATGAAATTTCTAACAGTGCATAACAAGAAATGAAAACACAATTGTAAAACATCAAAGTTCAGGTAAAGAGTAAATTATCAACAAGAAAATATATTTTTAAAATTATTACTTTTTTATAATTTGTTCTTTTTGAATTATTCATAAAGTAGTAAATATGTGTATTTATAAAAACTATGTATAATAATTGTTTCCCCGATCGTTTAAAAACGTTGTGTATGGTACGAGAAATAGAAGTACAAAACTTTGAATCGATCAATACATATTTTTCTGGATTGAAATATACAAAATTCGCAAAAATTAAAAAATTTTCAGAAATATTAAAGTTTTCAAATTTCTCATTGCGAAAAGTTGAAATGAAATATTATAAATAGGAGTCCAAAATTTTGAATTAAATATCTTCTAATTTCACTTTGGGGTCTATCCGTGAGAAATTAGCCGAAAATAAGGCAAAATTTTACGTTCTAATAAATTTTTATATTTCCGACTCTTTTAATCGCGCTAGCACGGGAGAAAAAGTAACAAATGGTAGGAGAAACATACTTTCAAAATTTAAAATAAATCAATGAATATCTTTGGATCAATGAACCAGTTCATTATCCAATTTTTGAAAATTAGGCAAAAGTAAGGTTGGCAAGTTTTTGCCATAGACGGAAGAAACCATGGGAAAAATCTGGGAAAAACCGTCTTAGCAAAAATAGTTCAGTTAATTGAAATATCAGAGAAAAGAAGTTTTAATTGCTAAGTCCATGTTATTTAATTCAGGCACTAAGTTTAGACCCATTCGACAATGTCATTGGTAAATTTCGTGATTTGAATAGAAATACTACAATAAAACCCCATTGTACCGCTCCTCAGTATACGGCGGAATCGGATATACCGCTGTGCCTATCATGTCCCCCGACGTTTAAACAACCCTTTATCATTTCCATTTGAAGGTGATTTTTTATTTTTGGTGATTTTTGATTTGTAAATAAGGCCAGCCAGAGCGCACAAATATTCTAGCCTTAACATCCCCCACCCACAGCGCTATCAACTTTTGTATTCCAGATTCTTTAGCATTCCGGAAAAAGGCTTAAAGCATTGTTTTTTTGAGAAAGAAGTGCATTCCTCCCCTTCCAAATCTATTTTTTTCTTAAGAAATCTACCCCTTCGCTATCCCATGTTGATAAAAAGTGATTTTTAAGCCCCTTTTTTCTCTGAACACAATTGGTTTATACCCTATCGCTCGATAGACTGATTGCACAGTTGAGATGTGTGCATTCTTGCACAGCAATGACAGTGAATAAAATGGAGCAAAGAAGAAAAGAAAAAAATTATACTATGGGGGAAGAAAAGAAAGGAGTCATTGATAAAGTTTGAAAATGGTGCAACAAAAGGGAGTATAGTTTCACAATACCGCGGTTATGCTATAACGGGGTTTTACTGTACACAGAAAGATGAAATTACTGAAAGTGATGAAAGTAAGTGTTTGTTGTTTTTTCAAAAGCAAAAAGGAAAAAAAATAAGTTGCTTTAGTGAGACAAAACAGAAGTTTTGATTTAGGGCCGTTTTTCGACCCTTCACAAACTTCCAATCAATCAAAACACACACTATTTCAAACTACCAAATCGTGTTTTCTCCAGAATTGTTTATTAAATAAGCGGCAAAAAATAATAAAAAATTTTATCACTTGTTGTTGTTGTTGTCGTGTCATCGCGCGTGGCGGGAAGAATGGGTACGCTGCTCCTGATTCTAACGGAGCCCTTGTAGGCAGGAGTCCGATTTCCGCCCTTTTGAAAGGTCTCTTAATTTTTTGACCCAGCACCCAGATGAGAGACCGTCACCTGAGATTGGCATCCCCAGAGGTATCGTTTCACTTGTAGGACATTGGAGCCACGATCTATTTAACGTGCACCAGCTCCCTTTAGCGTACACGGACCGCAGCAACCAGCCGCGAGCGGTTGTCACCCTCTCAAACACTGACCTCAGTCAATGTTCCTTCACTTTCGGTATTCTGCGGGAACCGAGCCTCTACCGACTGGTCCACTGCGGGACTTTTATCACTTGTATGTTTAAATTTTGAATTTTCACAAAAATCTTTTTAAACCCCCCCCCCCCCCCTGTTAAAAATGATGGATCGACTTCTGATTGCTTAATTTTGAGTTTATTTTAAGTACTTTCGTTTTCTGAATTTAACTGAGACTCAAAAAAAAGTGCTCTAATTGAAATATTTATTAATAAAGGAAATAAAGGGCATTCAATAATACCCAATAATTATTTTAACTATTTAGGCTCTTATTAAATTATAGGCTTTACTTCACATTATTTAAGAACAATAAGTATTTTTGCGGTTTTGTTAATTTTTGCCCTGGTTTTTTCTAGTTTTTGCCACCGTCTGGGCAAAAGTATAAACAAGTGCATTTCAAATTTTATACGTATGCTTCCTATGCCAATTCCCAACTTTTACATATTATTTGGAAAACAATTTTTTAAAAAAAAATATTTTTACGTCCCGTCCTTAGTATGTAAGAAAATTTATAATTTCGTTTTTTCTTTTACTTTAGCAGTTAAAAATTCCGCCTTAGCAAAATTATTTTCGCGAACCCCCTTTCTACCCCACACGAACCCTTGGAGGTTCGCGAACCACCGGTAGGGAAACGCTGCGTCTAGAAATTTGAAAAAATGTGTAAAATTGAAAAGATCCCGTGGCTTTTGGCTATAGTGTATGTGTAAACATATATTTTTCTGCATAAATAAAACTATAAGTTTCAGTGCAAATAATTTTTTATATTGTTGCTTACGATGTTTATTATTTTTCCCGTGATAAGCAGTCTGGTTAGATTTGCTTTTTCGTGTCTATTTTTCTCCTTTCCCCTTTCCCCTCCTTTACATGTGTACTTTGTTTTGGTACTTTCTGTACTTATTTTTATTTCCTCCTTTTTTTTTGTAATTTTATTTTATTATTTTTGCAATTTTCATGTATTTTCACATTTTTATGCATGCTGTCGTCTTTTTTTATTTGTTTTTATTGATATTCCCTATTTACTTCGTGTTCTTTCAACTGGGTTCGTTTGTTGCTCTCTCATTGGTGCTTTCCCTGCTACTTCTACTTCCACTTCACGCTGCCCTTATTCTCATTGGTTTGCAGATAATTCTTAGGATATATAAGCTTTGTTTTTGTTGTTTTGTCTGCTTCATTTGGATGTTTTGCATCTAGTAGCTGCCTGTCGCATTGAAAAAGGTATTCCAAGCAATCCCGAAACATATGTCTGCATTTTATTTAGGGATGCAACGAATACTGATTTGGCCGAATAGCCGAATACCGAATATTCGGCCATATCTTCCAGGCCGCAGCCGAATATTCGGTCCTTTCTTTAAGGCCGAATAGGCCGAAGCCGAATGTTCAGCTGAGCCGAATATTAAAATTTCTCGAAATCGTTGTAATCGAAAGTATTTGACAAATTTAAAATTATTCACAAAGTCAAACACCAATTACACACAATGTTTTGAATGTAATAAAACTAAGAATTTCACCCACAAGCAAAATAGAAATGACAGGTTTTACGTTAGTAAGCTTTAGCATTATTTTACTAGTTATTTAATTGCAATGAAAGAAATACTAGTGCTTAGTGAACTTTTTACCTTGCTCAAAACTGTTTTATGAAGTCATTTTAAAAGTTATAAAAGTTAATATTTTTATTTTATGGGGTTTTTTACATACCTATTTTTAAAAGAACTATTAAAACTTAATGCACTTAACTGGAATATGTTTTCAGTTTCAAAAACCCCAATAATTTATGCTTTCTAAACATTCATGATATATTCTGGGCTTTTCACATTTCTCTCTAACCCAATATTCACAATAAACCAGTCTACCCAAACAAAGTCTGGCTTCCACTTTGTAATAATAACAAACGAACAATAATAATAATAACAAAATGAATTTATCATACTATCTATTATAATTAACTACTGGCAGCATTTGGGAGCAAATGGCAAATATAAAATACAATATTACAACTTTAAAATGTGTTTTTGCTCAGTCAAGCCTAAAACAAGGTTTAAAAAAAGTAGTTTGTTCTAAATTATTTTTATTTCTTAAAACTGTAGTGGACTAATGTATTCTTTTGCAATAATTATAATACAATTTTAAATGTTTAAAATCTACTGATTTCTTTATTTTTTTACTTTTTTACTGCAGAAAAACTATTCGGTCGAATAGTCCATCAATCGGCCAGGCCGAATTTGACCTTACCTAGTATTCAGCCAGGCCGAATATGGGCTGGATGATGAAATGCTGGATGGACCAGGCTTTATGATGAAATGACTATTCGGAATGAAATGACAGGCTGAATGATGAAATGAGTACTCGGCCAAAGGGCCGAATACCGAATAGTGGCCGAATATTCGTTATATCCCTAATTTTAATGCTTATTTGTGCTTCCTTTAAGTGAAATTATTTTTTATTACAGTGAAAAACAATGTTTACTTTCCGGGCAATTTTTTCATCGTTGACCTGTGATATCAACAAATAATCGCCAGATATTTTGCAGAAAATAAAAAAAAGCGCTGTGTGTGCTTCTGGCAGAAAATAAACACTTGTATTATACTCACTTCTTCACACTAAAGTTGAAACGATGTCCTCTATCGTCTTCGACTGCGCTTGTAGAAATCTAGTGAACGAGCGTGTTCCTGCTGCTTTCACGTCACTTGTACAAGCAATAATCACAACCTAGGAACATATATACATTGTACTATTTATTTACATGAATGATTAGGAAAAAAGGAAAAATAATTTCAGTATTGCGTAATATAAATGAATAAAAAAAAAATGAATTTAAAAAATGACATATAACCTCTTCTTTACGAGGCTGGACAGACATAGGGACCGTTCAGAAATGATGTCACGCTTTTTTTTTCCTACATCTTCGAACCCCCTCCCCCCCCCCTCTCACAAAATGTCACACTTCAATGAACCCCCTCCTCCCTTTTGTCACATGTTACGCTATGTTGTATAAGCAGGGATGCCACACTTCTTGTAACCCCCTCCCCTTGTCACACTTTGTCACAGTTTCACGAACCCCCCTCCCCCCCTCGAAGCGTGACATCATTTATGAATGATCCCACAGAAAAAAGAAATATAAGTAAATATAAAAAGTTCGTCCAGAAGTAAACGAACGTACTTTCCCGTATACCATCATAGATTTTCTAGCCCCCCCCCCCCCATAAAATATTTCTCTCCCTTCCTTTGTTTGTTGGATCGGAATGCAAATTACCAATTATTTGAAACTTGCATCACATACTTTTTCACAATTTACAGAAAACAAAAACATCTATTATACAAAAAGAAAACTATTATTTAACATAAAATACATATCAAATTCATTCTCTCAAAGTGTGAGGTGTCATTTTTCAGTAAATTCCAACTAGAAAGGGATTATTTATTAATGATGTCACGCTTCGAGGGGGGAGGGGGTTCGTGAAATTGTGACAAAGTGTGACAAGGGGAGGGGAGAGGGTAACAAGAAGTGGGACGTCATGCATTATACAACATACGTGATATGTGACAAAGGGGGGAGGGAGGGGGTCAAATATATGGTAAGAAAGCGTGACGTCATTTATGAACGGCTCCTTAACGAAATAATTTTTATTAGTCACATTTTCATTTTTTTTTCAAGAACTTTTTCTTTTTTCAATTTTAAACAGTAGAAATTTAGAAAAAAAGTCGATCGAACGGAATTATATATATAAATATACATATATATACATCTTCAACCTTTTGTATGTGGTCTGATAACGCAGATTAACTGATAACCCGGGTCCATAAAGAATTCTGACGGAGGGGCCCCGATACACTCTCAGACACGCATCCTCAAATCTGACGAAACTTTCGTCGTATTTGACGAAATGGCTTCGGGAAAATTCTCCGAGTAAACCTTTCGTCAAATTACCGAAATGTGTGTAGTCATTTTTTTTGAGTCACGTGTTCGCGCCAGAAAAGAATCGTTGTAAATGACGAAATTTTCTTGATGATTGAAGAATCGTCAATGATTTGATGATTGAAGAATCGTCAAAATTGAGCGTTCCATTTCTGAGAGTATATACATTGATAGTTGTTGAATAATAAACGATTTTTTGTTAAGCATACATGGCGGTAAAAACATGAACGGAGAGACGTTACGCACTCTCAAAAATAGAATCCTCATTCTCGACGATTGTCCTATCGTCAAGAAAATTTCGTCATTTACAACGATCCTTTCCTCGCACGATCACGTGGCTTAAAAAAGTTAGTACACACATTTCGGTAATTTGACGAAAAACTTACTTGGAGCATTTTTCAAGACGCCATTTCGTCAAATACAAATGTCAGAGTAATTCTTAAATGAATCTATTCATTTGGAAATTTTGTGGCTCCGCAAAATGGGGCTTTGCTGACTTGTGCAGAAATAATAATTCTTAAGTACATTTATTCATTTGTAAATTTCAGGGCCTCAAGCCTTGGCTTTGCTGTCTTGTGTAACAAATAATATTTTTTAAATGAATATATTCATTTGAAAATTTCTGGGCCCCAAATCCTGGTCTTTTGCGGAAATAAATAATAATTCTTAAAAAAAATTATCCATTTGGAAATTTCAGGGCCCAAATCCGGGGCGTTGCTGGCTTGGGTGGAAATTGGGCCTAAAATGTTTTTATACAGGTTGTGCTCCCAAGAAGTTAGCTTGGTACGATCTCGAAATGGACCACCTGTTAGAAAAATCCAGCGACACTATGAAAGCGAGAACATTGATTATAAATGTTATTTTAATGGTGTGTGGAATATTATGTAGACTTCCCAAGAAAAAAGAATTGTACACTACTGCGCTGAATGTCTGAATTATACTTCATATATCAGCGTTTCTTAACCTTTCAGTACTCGCGGCCCAATTTTCTATCATAATTTTCATCGCGCCCCCCACCTACCATAAAATGTATAAAACAATAATGTATATTGAATACTGATTCTGTTTTTGAATTATTTTTAACTAACTGCCAAAACAAGAGTAAAAACGAGTAATAAAATTAATTTAGTAATAAATCACTGTTTGAATTTTAGGCAGCCGTAGAGGATGATTTTTCTGCACTAAAAACAAGGGCATTTCGCATTCTATTACCATTTTCAGCATCCTACTTTTGTAAACCTGGATTTTCTGCTGTGGCTTCTTCGAAGACAAACCATATATCTCGGCTAAATATAGAAATAACTGAGAGTGGCTATGTCTGATATTAAGCCTTCCTTCGAAAAACTTCGCTTTGAAAGACAGGCTCAAGGAAGCCACTAATAATTGTTAAATTCGTTTTTAATTTAGTATGTTTTGATTGAGAAATTTTTAATTTAGTAATTTGTTTTACTTTAATAAGTTATTATTAAATATGTCGAAATGTATTTTGTTTTCTTTGTGTATGTGTGCTTTCCTTTCAGTCAGTTACTCAATTTTTTAAAGTAATACTTTCTCTTGGATATTCTCGCGCCCCCCTTAGGGGGGCGCACCCCCTAAGGGGGTTGAGAATCGCTGTCATATATGCTTGTACGCGTGATTTTTTTTATTTACCTCATAGTAAGCTATATATGGTCTGTTGGGGTAAAGTGGTTATAAAATCCACGTTTTTTAAGGTGCCTTCGTGCCTACCTTCGGAGAGGCTTTTTATAATTTATAAAAAAACTTCTTATAAGCCATATACTGTTGAATTTGGTTAGCAAGCATGAATAACGTCTAAAAAAGCTCAAAAACTTTAAGTGGTTTGATTTTTTGGACCGAAACATACATGAAAATAGCACCAAAAGCGCCAAAACTCAGATTCAAATCAAGATATTTGTGTTCTGTAAATTTTATTATGATAAATGAAGAACATTTCAGGGAATAACCCTTGCTCGTAACTAAAGCCATGACATTAAAAAATATATAGAAGTTAACATTTTAATGATCAGAAAATTCGTCGAAATTTAACAAAAACCACTTAAAATTAATCAAACCATTTTAAATTATTGAGCTTTTTTAGATGTTATTCATGCATTTTTAATCAAATAACACAATAGTGCACATAAGAAGTCATTTTTTTTATAAATTAAAAAAAATCCTCTCCGACGGTTGGCAGGCAAGCACCTTAATTTCGGTAGCCAATAAATATAAAAAAAATTGTTCAAAGCCTTCAGATAGTTCGATTTATATTTTACATTGCATTATTAAAGAACACATTGCAAAAACTTTTGGGCAGAAAAAAAATAAGTACAACATTTTTAAGAGGCTTTCTTTTAGGAATATATTTATGACCACTTCACCCCATGCTGTGGAGTAAAGTGAATAGTGCATGGGGTCGTAAATGGTCACTATTGAAAAAGGACGCTAAAAAGTTATCAATGACTGAAATACTTAAAAATACTCTAAAAGGGTTCATCTTCAAGAAAAAAAAAAGATATTATTTAATAAAATTAAATTAATTTTTGCTCTCGAGAGTCAAAGTGTGGCCCCATCTTCGTAAGGTCTCGGAACAAAATCCAGTCTACTCAGCTGCTGTTAGATCAGCGGCCGGCAAGCTAAATTGACTGAAGATCTACTTTACGAGTTCGGCAAACACCAGGATCGACTCGCGGGGGGAGGGGGCGGGGGGTTGCATACACTATTAGTACGACATGTTGTTGGGACTGCGACTATCTTCACATAACCAAATTGGTGTCTCCCCCGTTTCGCCGACACAAAATTTTGTACCCGTTCAAACTTCCCTTTTGAAATATTTTGGGATTTCTAGGGATTTCAAGTCGGAAGCGGTGGGGACTGTTACTGGGTCACTGGCTTTTTTAAAAGTTATAAGATTTCAAAATCGGGAAATTTCTAAAAAAAAATCCTAAAATGTCCTAAACTTTTACGAACTTATTTGTCCTAATTTGTCCAGTGTTTTACTTCAAAATTTCGTAAGGAACTAGGATCATAAAATTATTATTTTCTCTTTTAAAAAAGTAGCTTTGTAATTTCACAATATGTTTTTTACTTTGTACGTCTGAGAAAATAATGAAGAATATCATAAAATTAACGCAAATGCTAAATAATTGCTGCACAATTACAGTAAAAAAAAAAAGGCATGAGGCATGAAGAAACACAAAACAAACTAAAAGTGCATTAACCAGTTAAAAGCTGAGTGTTTATCATTTTGAACATTTGTATTAAAATTTGGAATTGAAAATTTAAGAAATTTGTAATTTTTGCGAAATGACGCCGCTTATTGCTTTTCCAAACATGACTGTGATCGGAGATTCATTTTGGAAATCTTATTAGAATCACACATAAAGAGCTAAAAGCTTTAATTTTAATCGTGAAGTTCTTTAAAAGAGTTTCTCATTTAATTTTTAATTAAATATTTCCTCGTTTTGATGAAACGATTTTGTGGCATTTTGAAGAAATTATTTTTCTTCCATTTAGTAACATATTTTAAAATATAAAGTTTTAATAAAGTCGATGTTTATTATAACAACCACACATTATAAAGACTATTCCATTATAACGACCAGTGGTATAAGTCCCAACTTTATCCCTATAAACTCTATGTTAATTTGCTTTCGGTATAACGACCGTTTTGTATCGCCTAATCCAATACAGCGACCGTATTTAGTGGACACTCCTTCTGGTATTTTTCCAAATAGAGCATGTTTCTAAATTTTTAACTTTAAATGACCTTGGTTTTTACGGACAGGCTGCATGGAGTCTTCAGTGTTCAGTCCAACTATGACAGGGGGGGGGGGGGAGGAATTATCTCTCATCACCGTACGGAAAGAATAGAGGGAATTTCCGGATTCCTTAGGAAAAAGGGTTGACAGATGTATTAGTAGTTGGTCGTTCGAATCGCGCGGTTTTCCAATGCTCGATTCTTCGAAATAAGATGAGTCGTGCTGTTGTGCCAGGTGTCATGTAGCCTCAGAAATTCTGCTTCTAGAAATGTGTATGTAATTTTTTCCCTATTTTTTTCTACTTCAAAATCTGTTTAATATTTTGCCCTGATGTATTTTTTTTTATAATTCCAATGATAAAAAAATAATTTAAGCGTTTAGTTAGAATCTTTAAAAATGTGTAACTTTAATGAACTACTGAACATGCATGATGCACTTATTTTTTTTTAGATAATTCTACCTCTGATAGCGACCACTCGATATAAAGACCTTTTTCTGTGGGACGCAGATGGTCGTTATATCGAGCGTCGACTGCATTTTTATTATTATTAAAAAAACGATGTTTTTAGAAAATCTGTGTTTTAAATCATTTTATTACAAAACATTTTCATATGAAGGGACACACAGCAAAAAAATTCAAATTTTTAAAATGATTAACTGTGGAATAGCCACAAAAAATCCGGCCGTTTGTTAATATTTTTTTAATTAATATATATTATGTTTAATAAAATTACACGTTAATTTAAAGCACAAATGAGCAAAATTTGCTCATTTGTGCTTTAAATTAACGTGTAATTTTATTATTATTGTTTACTTGCACAAAGTTAAATTATTTTTATATATTATGTTTGTTTAAAATATAAAATTGAAGTATGGAATTGAATTGAAACAACTTTCTTTTGTTTAGTCTCCTAATATAACTTTTGTCACTGAGTTATTTTAGTTATCAAACATTTGCTGTAAAAAAATATTCTTGTTGAAAGTGCATCATTTAATGTCCTAAAACATGTCCCAATTTTTGTAAGAGTTACTTTCCAAGTTGATTTCCATTTCTTTTTTCCAACCTACTCCTTGGCGGGAAATAAGCATATTACTGGGTATTTAGTAAAAATCGTACATTATTTGTTTTAGCACAATAAAAGTCTCTTAATTATATGAAAATTTAAAAAGAGAGAGACTAGGAAATTTATTAATGTCAAAAATATTTGTTCGAACTATTTATTGTCAAAAATTTTATTTCATTCTGTTTCATTTGTCTATATTTTTGAAATTGATTGCGCTGCATATTATAATTGATAATTCTTAGAAGGGTGCTACATACCCGATTGAAACAACGAAAATTACACTTTTTACTTATTTGGTAATGTTTTTCGAAACCCTTACAACCGCAAAAAGCACCATATTTTGTGAAACAAAAATGGCTGCTAACAAAATTCAGGAAAAGACAAACATTTAAAAGTAGTGTTTTTGAACTCGACAGCAATCAGCAATAAACGGGGTCCGCCCAGTTTCCCGCCGAACTGTGGATCACTCAATATTAAATGACCGGTAGGAAATTCCTGTCGGCGAAACGGGGGATGAACCCATCAGATTGTAGGACAATTCCTGTCAGAACAAGTTTCGATGCTTACAAAAATACCTAAATTTTTAAAAATAATGTTATGTTAACGCCTTTAACTCGCACCAAAACAATATTTCAGATACTAATGTATTATTTCTTTTAAATTTGATAAACTACTGTTAGTTTTTTTTTAATAAAACACACGTGTGAATTGCCGTTACATACTTCAATTAACTCTACACGGGAGCATAGTTAATGTGACGACTGACATTCCGCATTATTGGCAAGTTTTTTTTTTTTTTAGGTCCGCGAATGGTACAAATTAATTAACATTTTCTGGGGGGGGGGGGGGGAGGGGATAGGTTTGCCTTCTGATTCAAAAGTCATTTGATTTTTTGAACAATGTTTGAAAGATTATCACCGGACGGGATACTTTCCTAACTAATACTCAAATAAAAAGTTTTAACTTAAAAAATTTTTTGAAAATATTTATAGATATTTTAATTGATGTAGTGTTAAAGTTTTCCAAAAATAGAATAAAAGTTGAAATATTTAAACAGTATCTTTACTTTGACGAAATTAACCAACGCAAGTTCTTTTCTTGTATTTATTCCAACACATGAATTCTGTAAATGTTGTTTCTCTGCATGCGCAGTGTAACTGCAATAAAAACAGCCCGCACCAACACCAACATTTTTTTCTCGCATTATAACAAGCGTAAAAAAAAAAAAAAAAAAACAATAATTGCATTACACCACTGCTTAATCACCCCCCCCCCCCCCGCATTGAGCACGTTCTTAACCATTGTACACCTAGCGCGTTCACAGAGATTGGCACCAACTCTTTCAGTGGCACCCCAATAAGTGTGGTACCCTCGCCGCATGAGAATTTTGACGTCCACTTTCTTCAAACGAAAGGGGTCGAGGCGAAATGGCACTTGGAATTTAATTTAGCGAGAGCATCCAAGCCAAATGTCCTCAAGGGATCCTTCACATGCTGCATAATCAAACGGCATTTGCGCTGAGGATTTACTGCATCTTGAAAATCCACCGACAACGCCAGCCTCTACCTCAGCGATTCTCAATCTGTGGGGCGCGAGCATACGGGAAGGGGGGCGCGAGAATATCCAAACAGAAATTTGATTAACCGACTGAAAGGAAAGCACCCATACACATAGAAAACAGAATACATTTCGACATATTTAATAACTTATTAAAGTAAAACAAATTACTAAATTAAAACTTTTTCAATCAAAACATACTAAATTAAAATCAAATTTAATAATTATAAGTGTCTTCCTTGGGCCTGTCTTTCAGAGCAAAATTTTTGGGAGGAAGGCTTAATATTAGAAATATCCACTCTCAGTTGTTTCTATATTTAGCCGAGATCTATAGTTTGTCTTCAAAAAAGCCCCAGCATAATTATTACTAAATTACTTGTTTTTACTCTTGTTTAGGCAGTTAGTTAAAGATAATTCAAGAACAGAATCAGTACTCAATATACGTTACTGTTGTATACATTTTATGGTAAGTGGAGGGGGGCGCGATGAAAATATGATAGAAAATTGGGCCGCGAATTTTGAAAGGTTGAGAAACGCTGCTCTATCTTATGAACCGGGGCGTAAGACTCCCGCGCCACATAATAAGAATAATAGTTTGATATTATTCTTTCGTCAAATGATACCTCGAAATGGACCTGTTAACTGGCCACCTTGTTCTTGCGATTTGACGCCCTTGGATTATTTCCTATGGTGAAGTCCCTTGCCTAAGGCGCAGTTCATAAATGATGTCACGCTTTTTCCCCATATATTTGACCTCCTCCCCCCTTTGTCACATGTCACGTTATGTTGTATAATGCATGATGTCACACTTCCTTGTTACCCACTGCCCTCCCCTAGTCACACTTTGTCACAATTTCACGGACCCCCCTCCCCCTTCGAAGCGTGACATCATTTGTGAAGATCCCCGGGGAGAAAGGTAAATATCTTTCATAAGCTCCTAAATCCATTTTGTGTGTAGCCCTCCCCCCGCACACAGAAGCGACACTACTAAATTAGTATGTAATAGTCAAAAATTATAGTAAATAATAGTTCAAAAATTATAATTTTTGAACATTTTCAAAGTTCAAACTTTAAATTCTGTGGGGCTAAATATCATAAAATGGCTCACGAACACAAAAAGTGGAATAAGCACAAAGAATGGTCTAAATGTTGTAAAACAAACAATTATTGCGATATATTATTGAATAGAAGATACCAAAAAGAATTAAAAAAAATTAGCACCATAGAAAATTGCGCCATAAGCAAATCACTGGGAGTAAACAACTTTGCTCCAAATGATCTTATCAGATACCTAGCAAAAATAGAAGACATCAAAGAAAGAACACACATGGAATACAATAAAATTTTTATTTAAACAATATTTCAAAGAAAATAAAAAAATTAAGTGCTGCACAGATGAACAACTAAAGAAAAACAGAGGAAGAAAAGCTTACAGAGAAACTATTTTAAAATGGGAAAAATATGAAGAAATAACAAAAATAAAACTAAATTGGATAAACAAAGAAGACTGACACAGTGCAAATGAAAAATAATATAGAATATATTACACAAGAAGAAGAATACCAAAAAGAAAAAAATGAAATAATTATACATTCCTTATTTACAGAATTCCAAGATAAATACAAGAACTTTAATCTATGGTATACAGACGGATCAAAAAAAGATAACGTATCATTCGCAATCGCAAATCAAAAGGAAAGAAAAACGAGAAAATTAAA
Organism: Octonoba sinensis; assembly: GCA_038502835.1. Lineage (NCBI taxonomy): Eukaryota > Metazoa > Arthropoda > Arachnida > Araneae > Uloboridae > Octonoba > Octonoba sinensis. Next base: position 887,507 of record CM076600.1, read on the forward strand.
AATACTACCTTTTTGCTCTGCTTTTACTGCAGAATTAGCAGCAATTTGGTACCTAGCAAAATTTCTAATAAAAGACGATCAACCATCGATAATTCTAACAGACTCACAAAGCACCATAAATGCACTAAAAAACCCAAATAAAAAAGAGGACCTTATGATTAAGAATACAAGGAAACATCTAGAAAAATTAGCAAGTACAACGAAAATTAAATTAATATGGATCCCAGGGCATAAGGGAATTTATGAAAATGAATTGGTAGACAAATTGGCAAAAGAAGCAGAAGAAAATAAAAACACCCCCATAATACCAATATGTTCATGGAAAGACATAAGAAGACTTACAGAAAAAGAAAGAGAAAAAGATAAAAACAATAAATGGGAAAAATCCAAATATTATCAAAAATTTAAAGGAATAGAAAAGACTTTTGAAAAAAAAAAACCAGATTGGATCACAAACAGAAAAACGGAAACAAAACTATACCAAATTATCACTGACTCTTTCCTAACAAAAGAAAAACTATTTAAATTAAAAAAGATAAATTCTCCACTTTGTGCCAATTGTTCAGATAAAATAGAAAACACAAATCATATTATTTGGGAATGCCCAAGGAAACATACACTAAGAAATAATTTTATAGATATTATGAAGGAAACACGGAAATAGACAATTCGATCCAGAGCTCCTCAGAGACCCGTTTTACGGGAGGAACTTGTTATCCTTATTTTAAGCACGCTTATATATTTTGCCATGCCGCAACTTTTTCTACAGACTAATATTTTCTAGCTATCTCAAAAATTAAGTATAACTTTGTATTTTGAAAAAAAAAAAACAAAAGAAGAAAAAACGAAGAGAAAACACAAGACAGTTTATTTTCACTATAAGAAAGGAAGGCAAGGCGCCTCGATAGCAATCCTTAACGAACTATAGAGCGAAAGCTCTGAAAGAAGGGGCCTCGGTGGCCGAGCGGTCTTAGTTACCAGTTTCCGCCCGCTGCTTGCGCGCAGTAGCGAGGTCGTGGGTTCGATTGCCGCCTTGCCCTGGGTGTATTCTTGTAATTTCCTTCCTTTGTATTGTAATAAAACTATCGTACTGTCTTGTTCTATCTGTAATATTGGACGAGAGTTTGAGGCATATCCTTTGAGAAAAGCAAATAAACTCGAAAATATATGTGACCTGAAATGGTTGTAAAACAAACAAACAAACAAGCTCAGAAAGAAAGAAAGAAAAGAAAGGTACTCATACTTCCACTTGCTGAACAATTCAAATCGACTGTACTATTCCTCTCTTGAATTCTATTCTGCACTGTCGTTTTGCCAGTGATCTCTGCATTCTTTGAGGCAGTTACTTTCTGTTTTTTTTGGCGATTTGGAATAGTTTAGTGATATTGTTTAGTCCATTGCGTTGAGCTAAATTTGCTGGTCAGCGCAATTTCATTCTTCTTCCTACGAAACTTTGTTTGGAATTTAGGATTCGAACTGCTTCTGTGGATGCTCTTCGCAAGTTCCCGGTTGTCTTACAGTTATTAGGTAAGTGAAAATTTTCTTATTCAATAATTTGCTTCTTATTTTAAAAGCAGCATTCCCCTGTAGGGATCCTTCATAAATGATATCACGCTTTGAGAGGGTTCATGAAATTGTGACAAGGGGAGGGGGTAACAAAAAGTGTGACATCATGCTTATGCAACATAGCGTGGGGGGCGACAAAGGGGGGAGGGATATTCTGAAGTGTGACATTTTGTGACTTGTGACAAAGGGGAAGATGGGTATTTTGAAGTGTGACACTTTGTGACGAAGGAGGGAGGGGTGAAATATATAAAGGGAAAAAGCGTGACATCATTTATGGACGGTCCCTTATGGAACTTTTTGGACATTGCAGAAGTTCCAAGGAATTCTAACTGCTCTCTCTGCTTGTACTAATATTTGTACGAAATAATAGTTTTAGAACCAATCTTTGTATTAATAGATGCAAAAAATTACCTTTTTTAATAAAGGCAGCTCGTAGGCAGTGTTATTATAAATTTTAGAAAGTTTTATTCCTGCAATTTCAGTTCGAAAACGGCTTCAGGGAGCATTCATATATGATGTCACGCTTCGAGGGGGGAGGGGGTTCGTGAACTTGTGACAAACTGGAACAAGGGGAGGGGAGGGGATAACAAAAAGTGTGACATCATGCTTATGCAACATAGCGTGACGTGTGACAAAGAGGGGAGGGGTTATGTTGAAGTGTGACATTTTGTGACGAAGGGAGGGGAGGGGGTCAAATATATGCGTTAAAAGCATGACATCATTTATGAACGATCCCTTAGATAAGTTTTAGCAGTTACCAGAAGCAGTACATAAAAGATCATTCATAAATGATGTCACGCTTCGAGGGGGGGGGGGCGGGGTTCGTAAAATTGTGACAAGGTTAGTGGAGGGGGTAACAAGGAAGTGGAAATCATGGCTTATGCAACATAGCGTGGCATGTGACAGAGGGGTAACTAGGAATGCTGATGTGTGACATTTTGTGACAAAGGTGGAGGGGGGTCAAATATATGGGGAAAAAAGCGTGACCCTAATATTAAAGATAAGTAACCAACTTCTTAACCCCATTAAAATGACTAATAGTTTTACTTTTAATATAAAACTATTTTTAGGCAATCGAAATACTTAAATAATTTATTTCATTCCTTCCTGAAATTCGAAAAATGTTCTAAATAATTGCTAACATGTTTAAAGAACACTGCAACACGAAAAATATCATTTGGATGAAAATGTCTGTTTGTTATGTATTTTTAGCTGAAAATTACGAATATGCAATTATTTTTTCACGTACCATTTTCCCAAAATTCCACATTTTAGCTTTTTACGTATTTCTCGATAAATGTTCTTATTTTTGTAATTTATCGCCTTAATTTATTATAAATTATAAAAGCTTTATCTACATCCCGAAGGTTCGAGTCTTTTACAAGACGACAAAGGCCTTTTGTAGAATATTTTCTGGAGAAAGAAAAAATACTATGCTTCTGTGATGTGAATGTTATTTCAAGCATTAGGAGATGAGCACAATTCAGTAGAGTGGAGCCGTGTTTATCAGTGCTCCTCCATCTAAGTATTTTTTTTTTCCATTTCATTCCTGTAGCATATTCTGCAAACACAAAGGAAATTTCAAAATTACGAGTCGATAAAACATATCAAATGAGTCACTTTTAAATCTACAATGTGTCTTTTTTCCACAATTTCACATTAAACTTGGTTTATCGAAATATTTGTAAAATCTCTGGACAGAGAAGGAATGTCTTTCTTGCATCTCAGGAACAAATTCAAAAATTTATGTGAGGCAAAAGTAAAAGAAAGGATTTTTATTGGCCCATAACTGAAGGAAGACCTTTCATGCTGGAGATAATGATAAGAAACAGTCAGAAGCCGAAAAATCTGCCTGGCTGGCATTCAAATCAGTGCGCTGACGTTTCCTTGGAAATGAGAAAGCTGAAAACTACGAAAATCTTGCTGGTGACATGATAAAATGCTTTTGTATTATTAGGTTGCTATAGGTCATAAAAACTACACTTTTTGGACTTCCATATGGACTTCTTTGCTCAAAACTTTGCGCAACTAATGATGAGCATGGGGAAAGGCTTCATCAGGATATCTCTGTTTGAAAAGCGTTTCAGCGGTCGATAGAATGGAAGTATACGAATTGAATATTGCTAATCTGTTATCAGGGCACACCAATAGATAGATGCTCACAAGAAGAATCGCCAAAAAAAAAAAAATTATTTTATCGTTTGTGTTTTCATTAAGCAAGCCTGAGTTACATTCTTCTATAACCAAACTGTATAAATATGAGAAGTGGGTCTACAGAAAAAATGCTACGTGATGGACCATTTTGGTTTGGATATTTGAATCAAGCACCTTTTGTTTATATAGAATCACATAGTTTCATCTAAAGGACTAAAAAAAGTTCAAATTTGTTGCACTGTGTAATTAATGTAAGTTCGGCATGATACTAAAAATGAGACTTCAGATTTTTAAACTAAATTAAAGTGACAATATTTACTTTAAATTGTTTAAATGCATTTGAGAGATCTTTAAATAATTTGTGCGTATTATATCGTAGACCTTTTTTGTGTTTGATGCGTGAATTTAAACCTCGGACCACGGCAATACCTTTTTGGAAGTATGTTCCTCAGTACAATGATTGTGAATTATGCGTATTGAAAAATTCAATTTTAAGGTGGCCCTATGAATTTGAATTTTATGCAAGGGGCAGTCAACTTTTTAAATGTTCAAAAAAATCGAATGTTAGAATTTAAACGCATCCGAATTTGATGCGCATTCGTTTTATTCTAAACAAAATATAATTGTTTCAAACCCGTCATTTGGGAGGAGCCCTCTCCCCCCCCCCTTTTTGAAACACAGTGTAGTTTTGAGTCATTCATTCCCGTCCGTAACATTTTACAACAAATTTTTTGAATCTTTTTTTTTACCGTAAAAGAAAATGATTTTTTTTTCAAATTCAACTGAATTATTATTTTTTTTCATCTTGAGTTAATATAAAATTTCTGCTTATTGGGCCTGATAGGTTTTTATTTGAAATTTATTAAAATTTTGTCACTTGCAGAAATCACATAAAAATTTCAATGCAGCAAAACCCCGATTTAACGGCCCCCTTCTACATTTTCCCCGCATTTTACGTTTTCCCTCAAAAGTCAAAAAATTTAAAAAATATTCCAAAATTAGCAATATTTCTCTTTTTGTGTTTTTCTTAAAGTTAATCCATTGTTGAAAGTTAATAGTTTTCTGACAAAATAAATTACAATCGAGGATCGCTTTTGTTCACTTTGAACTATTTGACTAAAAAACTATCCACTATTACGGATTATTTTCAACCTAAATGCCAGGATTCGTAATTAAATGTGTTTAAATGGAAGTGTATAATAATTTTCTTTTCTAAAATACAGATATATTATACTTTTTAAAAGTCATCTTTACTACCTTTAGTTTTTTTTTTTTTTTTTTCTGTTTAATTTTTGCCTTTTATGTATTTCCTGTACTTTACGGTGAGTGTTTTTTTTATTCCAGTCCCTTGAGAAACGTAAAATTGGGGTTCCACTGTAGTACCTGCTTTCTTTTGGACTTTTCTTCGAATATACGAAACTTTTCATAATGAAGCTTTATTAACATCTACATAAATATATATTTTTTAAACATATCAAAATTAGTTTTTATAAGTATCTCATTAACAAATGAATTCTTTATTTATTTTACTTACGGGACATCCGATGGAAAACATAAAATCCCATAAAAATTTGAATGAATATTAATCTGAATAGAAAAACTCTTTGAAAGAAAATACTACAGTAGTCTCTCGGTAATCCGGCACTTCACTGGTCCGGCCCTGCCAGTAATCCGGCGTTTCATAAGAAGCTAGTAAATGCGTGGTAGTAGAGTTGAAAACCTGTTTCTGCGCAGCTATTGTGAGTGGCTTTTGTGCTCTGTGTGCGCGCGTCTCTCAGTCTTCTAGCGCCAGTCTGCTACGTGCTGTCCTTCGCCAGCGTAGTTGTGTGTGTTAGTAGCGCTGTGAGTGAAACATGTCTCTACCTAGTGTGTCTAGTGTTGAAACGTCTTCAAGAAAACGCATTGAAAATGTCATGAAAAGTGAAAAAACAATTAAAAATAGACAACTATTTTAAGCCTTCAACTTCAAAGAAATAATGTAAACAATAATTTGTCCAGGTATTTATAGGCTTATTTTTAGTACATTCTAGTAATCCGGCGTTTTCGGTAATTCGGCAGTACCCTGGTCCGATATCTGCCGGATTGCCGAGAGACTACTGTATTTGAAAGTTTACTTGTTGAAAAGAATAAATCTATGAATGAATGCATGAGCCTTTTAAAATCATGCACAAGCTTTAATATTTTTGGAAAATGACTCATAGGATGTGAAGCTAAATACTCGTTCCCTTTGCCCCTCCACGGGAAGACTTTGAAATAGTGTTGTTTGTGGGTACGTACGTGATTTACCGGGGTATGAAACGAAAAATGAACATATGCCTCCTGTTAAAATGTCAGCTTTTATTAATCAGCAGAACGTTTTGCTCATAACAGCGTTTCCCAACCGGTGGTTCGCGAACCCCCAGGGGTTCGCGTGAAGTAGAAAGGGGGTTCGCGAAAACAATATAGTAATGTCGGAATTTTTAATTTTTTTTTTTTCTTTTTTTTTTTTGCTAACGTAAAAGAAAAAAACGAAACAATAAATTTTCGTACGCATTTGGAACATAATGTAAAAATGACATTTTTTTTAATTAAAATGGTTTTCCCGCTAATAAGTTAAAGTTATGGACTGGCATAGAATGTATACCAACAAAATTTGAAATGCACTTATGTCTACTGCACCTGATTTCTAAAATTTGGATCTCAAAGTGGTATCGAAAGATATTCATCGATTGATTTTAAAATTCGAACTTTTGTTTCTATTATCATTTCCTACTTTTTCCTCGCTAGTGCGAAGAGAACGTAGAAAATACCAAAATTTACTAAAATGTAAAATTTCGGCTAATTTCTTACATACAGACCTCAAAGTGGAACCGGAAGATTTTCACTCATTAACTTCAAATTTTGTGCTCACACATATCCTACTTCATTCCAATTTTTCTGCTTTACGACAATGAGATGTTGATGTAAATTTCAATATTGATGTGAATTTTGTACATTTCAACCCGAAAGTAGAATCGAAAGATTAGTATTTATTGACTAATTCAAAATTTTAAGCATATTTCTCCTGCCATTCCACAACGTTTTCGCATTATAGGGAAAATATTTTTTTAAAATTTTCTTTAAGAATACACTTTTATTCCCCTATTAAATTTAAAGAAAAACGTAATAAAGTAATTGTAGTTTTTAGTTAAACTTCGACGTTTTCCAATTATATTTTAATGAACTACTGTGCAATATGGATAATAAATGTGCTATTAAATTTTATAGTTTTGTTACCCGTTACTAAGGACTGTGGAAGGGGGTTCGCCATTATCTTTTGAATCTTAGAAGGGGTTAGCAAGGAGAAAAAGGTTGGGAACCACTGGCTTAAGAATGTTTTGCTTGCTACTCTATTTTCTTCTCCGCTGTTTGGCGCTTCAATCTTTTTCCTTATTGGGAAATGGAGAAGGGAGGAATTCAGCGGTGATAAAGTTGCGTGTCCCCCAAAACTCGCCCTCTCCACAAACTAGCCCTCGGCTGTCACTGCGAATTTAAGGGTGCAATTAGACCCAAGACGCAATTAGCGCTAAGGGTGCAATTAGACTGCGAAGTACGGTGCAATTAGACCCAAACCCCAACATCCAAAGTAAAAGTTTCCCTCGAATTCCAAACTGTTCTATACGGTCCACATATTGTTTGGTAAAAAGTCGTACTATTTTGAGCGTCGGGTTTTGGGGGTAAATTAGTAGTTTTTATGTTTTTTTCTTCAAATATTTCGAAAACTATGCGCTTTAACGCAAAAGTGTTACCGTAATTATCGGTAAAAGCCCGCATCGTTGTATAGTCCGCAGGAAGAAAAATTCATTCAAAAAAAAAAAAAAAATAAGTTCGGTGTATAACCCGCATCGTTGTATAACCCGCACCCAGAAAAAAACATGGGGTACACCCCTTGAAAACAATAAATTCGCCTCTAGCGCCGAGCCCCAATCTGCTATGGACTATTGTTTCGAAAGCCACGAATTATTTCTCTGCATTTTGTTTTGCAGGAAAAGATATTGCGATATTTTTGAACAGTAGTTGTCTTTTTAATAATGCTTTTTTTTTTTTTAATTTCATGTATTGCCCGCATCGTTATATTGCTCGCAGGTAGTAAAAAAAGGAGTTTTTTCGTAGATAACCCGCGGGCTATACACAGATAATTACGGTATTTACAAAAATAATCTACACTAAATTGCGAACAAGAATGGTAATATACATATTATTGCCAAAGTGAACGGTTTCAGAGTTACGGATGGTGTAAAAGTAAACATTTTAAAGTTTTTTTTTTAAATGACATTATTACTAAGGAAATCAATTTCTTTATACAGGATTATGTTTTGTAAAAGCAAATTGCGATTTTCGTGGCCGGTGGTATGTTAGTGATAAGCCCTTGAAGGAACGACAACCTCACCACTTTCTCAAGGGGCTCTACTTCTTAAAAGAAAAGAGACTTCCACTGGGCTAAGCCACATAAACCAGTTGTACGGAGAAACTCACTCTGAACTTTCTCTAGAGGATGCCACATTATGAATGAACTTTCCAACATAAATGATTTTAAAATATAAAAATATTATCTGTATAATAATTATGATATATAATTATATGATTTTAAATCATAATATTTTTTTAAACTGCAGCTTTATTTCGAGGTTTTTCTTTAGGAAATAGGCATATATGGCTGTATATTGCTACCATATTTTCTTACATTTTTTTAATTAGTGTAAACTATTCAGCAGTATTCAGTCCTCTTCAAACATAGCACCCTTCTCTTTGTTATCGCATTCTAGGCCCGAGCTAATTACCGCATATGCTTGAGCTGTTTAGACCACTCTTTACTTCACTCGCAGTTACCGACGCACTCGTCTTTGCAATCACGTACTATTAGGGAAAGTAATTCCTGGGGAGCTGCAGGATGTACTGTTGTTAATTGGTCTCAGGATCTCGCCAATCTTCTTCTCATTCAGCCACTGCTGCACCTTTCGCTGCACCTGGTGGTAGGTCCTAAATGAATGCTGTCTGCCAGCTGCCGAAGTGGGAGGAAGTGCAGCCAACTTGAACAATGAATGTATAGGCTGCTTTGCAATGGCCTGCAAGTAACACTGGTAGCGAAAATAATCTAGATCTTCAGTGTTCTTGGCTCCACACATTGCAAGAAGGAAATGCTTTCCAGCGTCAGCCACTGCAGTGGGGTCAGCTTTGGAGCCGTTGAAGACTAGAAGTTTCGTACGAAGAGCGGTTGTTGGCTTGCACTTTCCTATACGGTGAAATTTTCCCCTTCTTGTAGATAGCTGATACAGTGTCACATCCTGTGAAGGCGTATATTGCTAAGAGTACACCTTTCATGTCCCCAATCCCCCGCTGAATGTCAGAAACAGTGTACTCTTTTTCCTGCTTATTGCCTTTCTATGGTACGACCATTTTGAATTTGTTCTCTCATGGGCGTAGCCAGGGGTGGGCAGGGAAGGGCAACTGCCCCTACCTAGATCAGGGCAAGGGGACATCTAGGGAGTGGCAGTTGCCATTCCCTCGATCAGGCAAGTTTAGTTCGCAAATGCAAGATTTCCGTTGCCCTACCTTGTTACAGATATGAACTGAGTGTTAAAGATAAACAATTTCTTGGATGACCATTCAATGACAAAGGTGTCATAAAACCATCCTTCAGGGCAGGGAAGCTTATAAGGGAGAGGGAGATATGAAGACACATAGGGATGAGCAACCATCCTTTGCGAATCTTCAACGTCCCCCGACCCTTTCGATTTAGTATACAATTACTCAAAATTCTAGGTGCAATGTAATCTTAGCATATTAAGGATGGACCTGGAAATAACTTTTTTGCTGATGGGTAGTGTGGAAAAGGTACCATTGGTGGTACAAAATGCACATAAAAAATTTGAATTGTACAAGATAATTCCTTCATTTGTTGTAAATGCGCAGAAATTTCGGCCAAAAATATATGGTGAACTACATTTTTTCATTTTGGAAAATTTGTTTACAACGTAAAAAAAAACCCCTATCATCGTGATTAACTGGTTCGACCTTTTTATGTTTTCATTTAAAGAGGAAAAGAAAGAAATTGTTATTACAAAATTTTTATTGTCAAAAATGCTATTGTACTAATATCTATGCAACATATCTCTTATAGAAATGAATAGTGTCATATAGCAAAATAGACATTTTTCAAGAGAGGAGTTTGACCTTTTTACAATTTGTTTTATTTAATTACCTTATTGGTTTCAATGATTATTATAATCGATCCTGTTCAGAAAGTAGTTATTGTTCTAGTTTTCTCCCACATGATGGATGTTAATGATGTCAAAAAAATTAAAAATAACGTTAAAAAAAAGTTATTACAGTATTGCACGAAAAAAATACAGTTGGCCTCTAGCCTTAATTTTTGAACATTTACTTACGGCACTATTCCCAATATAAAGAGCGCAAAAATCTGAAAATTCTGATAGAAAAACCAAAAAAAAAAAAAAAACGATTTTTTGCAAATATGACACTGTTCATTTCTATAAGCGCTATATATATGTGTGTGTGTTGTTACGTTGATTTACTGCCCTTTTTGAATCATACTGATATCACAAAATTCAAATGGGGTCTCTTCAAGTCTATTGAAGATTTAACGTGACGTAAATCAACTGTCTAAGTGATTTGCAGGTGTCTGCTTCTTTCTGTCTCAGCAATTACCCGGTTATCTCAGTTTATCACATAGAATTAAAAGAATAGAAGTCACATAGAATAGAAGTTTTATCGCTCCAGTTTGACATCTGCAAAATAGTTTCTTTTTTCTCGTTTTTATAATAAAGGAAGGGAAAAAAAGTCAATTCTCTCTAGTCCTTACCTAAATCGTCTGGAGGGGGCACGAGCCCCCGTGCCTCCCCCCCCCCCCCACCGCTGGATCCGCCACTGGGTGACCTCCATCAATGCTGTAATACATTTTCTCTGAATCTGGGGTGACGATTCATTTGAATCTGGAACCAAAACAGTCACAATTGAAGATTTGCTTCCCTTCCTTATCAAGCCAGATTCGTCGAACAAGGATGGAGGATAATCACATAGTTGAAATTGAAATATTTTTTCAAGTCTCTCATCACTCCTTACTGTGCATACCATCCGATGCAAGAGAGTGTCAGGGTTCACACATACAGTGTTCTTGTTAATTGTCATAGACTTGGTTATAGAGGCGAGAGACAGAGCAGCTAACTTTCTTTTCAAGTGTACCTCATTGGATGTTTTGTTCTCAATCTCTTTCCAGGCTAGTGTTCCAACTTCAAATGCTTTATCACAGCTCACGTTTTCATCTGCTACGAGCCCTGTTGATAAGGAAGAGAGTTCAGGTGTTTTAGAAAACGGATTGTGTTCCTCAAGCCAAGAAATAAAATTTTGCAAGTCCTTGCAATTTCTTTTCTGCCTTGCCTCACGTATCTCCACGTGCTGCTTCTGAAGAGACGCTGCGCACGCCTGCAATACTATGTACTTGAAACGAGTCATTATGCAGTAACTTTTCTTTAACACCATCTTGACGAATTTTACTGCACTGAATTATCTTGTCCACCGCCTTTCTAGTCAGGGTAATTAGTTCACCACCCTTGTCCTTACCAGTGGCGAATCCAGCGGGGGGGGGGGGGGGGGGCACGGGAGTTCGTGCCCCCTCCAGACGCTTTAGGTAATTACTAGAGAGAATTGACTTTTTTTTCCTACCTTTATTATAAAAACGAGGAAAAAGAAACTATTTTACAGATGTCAAACTGGAGCGATAAAACTTCTATTCTATGTGACTTCTATTCTTTTAATTCTATGTGATAAACTGAGATAACCGGGTAATTGCTGAGACAGAAAGAAGCAGACACCTGCAAATCACTTAGACAGTTTATTTACGTCCACGTTAAATCTTCAATAGACTTGAAGAAGACCCCATTTGACCTCCCCCCCCCCCCCCCCCGGAATTTTCGCGAAAATGAAGTTATCGGTGATTTTGCGAGCTGAAAATTTTGCGAATTTTATATGAACAAAACCAAAAGTTTAAAGAAAAGTGCTCGAGAAAATAAATGCTTTCACAGTATTTATTCCTTTGTAATATATGTCCAGTTTTTTGAAAGAAATGAGTTTTTTTTATTTAATTAGGGAATAATTAATTAAAATTTTATTGATAATTTAAATTTAATAAATCAATTAAGTTTAATTAAATAATTGATTAAATTATATTTGGAAATAAAAACGGATCACAGTTTCTAAAGTTGTGCCCCCCCCCTCTATTTTGTTTTTAAGTTAAAACCACGCACGTCAGCCACATTGTGCCCCCTTCAGAATTTTTTTCTGGATCCGCCACTGGTCCTTACAAGGTTTCAACACACACTCCGCCATAGTTCACACACTTTCAAGTGATTATCACCGGGTTTGCACAGTATTCTAAAGAGGAACAACAAAAAAATGGCAGCCGAACTTCACAAGAAATAGCACTCACAAACGCAATGAACGGGTCTTCAAATGCGACTGAGCGAAAGATAATAAATGAGAAAGTTTATGAGGGAGAGGGGCGGGCGGCAGGTACAGGCTGTACGTGAGTGGTCGACCGACACTCTGGAGGCCGCGCTTGTACTATGCCGATTCTCTTTCCCACAATTTTTTGGCTTTTAACCCTCTGTCGTGACTCTTAGCTTCTTTTGGACTGCAATACGACTGTACAATATTACTTTTTAATGAAATTATTTAGTTATTTCCCTTTGCATAGTAGTTATAATTTCATTTTTTCAAAAATACGAAAAATGTCTACTTTTACACCCCCCGTAACTCTGGAACCGTTCACTTTAGCAAGAATATGTATATTACCATTTTTGTTCGCAATTTAATGTAGATTATTTCTGTAAATAACGCTTTTGCGCTAAAGAGCATAGTTTTCGAAATATTTGAAAAAAAAAAAAAAAAAAAAAAAAAAAAACCAGATAAAACTACTAATTTACAAACTTCTCAACCCCCCCCCTCCCAAACCCGACGCTCAAAATGGTGACTTTTTACCAAACAGTATGTGGACCGTATAGAACAGTTTGGAGGGAACTTTTACTTTGGATGTTGGGGTCAGAGGCGTAGCTAGGGTTTTCAGCGCCCATGGACAACTGAAGATATTGCGCCCCTGATTAGGGAATTAAAAAAAAAAAAAATTATGCTTCCTAAATGATAAATAGCTCTTAAAAGCAGCCCTTTTAACTTGCAGTGCAAATTGAGGCATTTTTGCTTCGCAAAATTATTTATTTTTCTTCTTTCTCAAGTGACCTTTCCTGGGTTCTCTGGGCACCCGGTTCTTTTAGCTCTACTGCTCAAAGAAAATTTCCCTAGCCCCAAGAGAGTCAACACGGGTCCGATCCCCAGAAAACATCCCAACTCAAACTCAAAAGTGGTTTCTCTGCCTTAAGCGGTTATCACACGACAGGAATTACAGGCAAACGCAACCGTAATAGGAATCGTCAACGCTATCGGAAACTGGTTTTTCTACCTATTTCCAACAAGAGTTTCTTGAAAATGCCCATGTGCTATAGAAAACAGTTTCTCAAATTAGAAGCAATTCTTTATCTGCGCTACAAAAAAATTGCCTCTAGAACGTTTGTTTTAAGGCAAATTGGACAAGGACCAATCTTCTAGCTGGAATTTCGTGACGTCAATTCAACTTTCCAGTAAACATGGCGGCGATTTGAAGACTGGCGATCGAAGGATAAATGTTAAAAGGAAAGTGCAATTTCGAAATTAGTTTTTTTTTGTTTAAATTTGTGAAATCACGCTGAAAAAACATTTGTAGGATGTAAAGTCGCTACTTTACTAGTGCTGGACATTGCAAAGACTGTCTTGTGATGAAATCGCTACCAAAATGCAAGTGCGTTTCAAGTGATAAATTTAGAGACAGTATGACTACCGTTTTTTTTTTTTTTTTCTCTTTCATTTTTTTTTTCTTCATTTATACATCATGGACAACCATCCAATGGAATTAGCAGCAGTAATAGTCTAGGCATCATACGTTATTTACCATTTTTGATGATTTTTTAACTAATTCCCCTTATTTTGTTTTAATTAAATTTAAACTGCAGTCCTATTTTATGATTCGTTAGAATTCGAAGTTTCATATTCAGTAAATCGTGCACACCTCTCAAAAATCTCCGTCCGTGGAGCTAATGCTTATGTAGTTAAAAAATCATCAAAATGGAAAATAACGTATGATGCCTAGACTAGTATTGCTGATAAATCTATAGAATGGTTGTCCATGATATATAAATGAAGAAAAAAAAACGGTATCAAATAATATTTTACCAAATTACATTCCTTAATTAATAGGGTCACTAAGGGGGACGGTGGAGGGGCCAGGCCACCACGGGTGACACCCAAAATGAGACAAAGAGTTTTAGAAAAATATATGAACTTGAATTATATAATTTTACGGGTGCTATTTTAACGTATCATAACTGAAAATAAATGTACTTTAGTAAAAGTTATCCCAAATGAATAAACGAAATTTCTGAAGTGTTTTTTTATACACCTCTGCAAATAATATAAGCTACAAGTTTATACAACAGAACAACGTTTCTTTCTCCTTCTTCTTTTTTTTTTTTGGTGCAGGACACCAAAAATTATCGCCCCCCGGGTGACACTTATGCTAGAAACGCAATTCCTTTAATACATTTCCATTAAAAGATAAAAGATCTTGTTATGAATAAATTAATGGGCATATAATTTGATACTAAAATTCGTAAAACGTGTACAACGTTTTAACAAAACTTCTTCAGATTTCATGTGAATTTTTTGCATTATAATATAACAATAATTTGTGATCACACTTTTCTGAAATATTTAAGCATGCAGAGCCGCCTCGAACTTATAATTTTGGGAAAGGAGGGTGTTTTTTAATTTCCGGACTGAAACTTCGTATTTCACCGAATCGCGGAGATCAAACTTAATCAAACATGATCCTATTGAGAATAAGTGATCATTATATACATAAAATAAAATTTGAAGCCTTGCAACTGCTATTGACAACTATATAGTTGTCAATCAAAAATATACCTTTCCCCTCCTACACGTTTGTACAAAATAAGTGCAAACGCGTAAGAGGAGGAAAAATAAAAAAAACTATTGCTATAACAAATTGTCAAATTTACCACGGTCTGTCAGAATTTGCGAAATAAGAACAATTTGTGAGAAGTCACAATGACCTGACGTGACCTTGCATGGGAGAGCCCCTGAATGTAGAAACTTTCTTGTTTGAACGAAATATCAAGTATAAAAACTGTAAACAAATGCCCAACATGAGGATACAGATTAGAAAATGGTAGCTCGTTATAAGCAACCGTCCGAGAAACCGAGTGCAAACCTGTAGGAAACTCCGGATCGAAAATTTGCTCTCAAGGTTACCGATAGAACGAGGTGGAGGTAACGTTTGCTTTAAAATTCCTGTCGTGTGATAACCGCTTAAGGCTATTTCCCACGCACTCATGTGCTACAATAGGCCATTCCCGATATGATTTGCGATGCTCCCACTTTCTTATCGAAAATATTCACACCTCTTCAGTTCAAATAATTTTCTTTTCCATTTAAAAATGAAATTAACAAGAATTTGGCTCCCCCTTGATGCAGGACAGCTGTCCCTCCTTGCCCCACCTTAGCTACGCCTCTGGTTGGTGTTAGGCCAGTTTTCGGCCTAATTGCACCGTACTAGGTGTAGAAAGATTAAGAACGGACAATAGGAGGGTGGAATGGAGAGCTGGACAGGTGATGACTTCCTTGAATTCAGGGAAAACATTCTGCCACAGGGACGTTCGGAGGGATTTTTACGTACTCGACGGGGAAAACTAGTTGTTTGCTTTTTCCAATTTCAGTACCTAATTCGTAGCACGGCCGCAATTAACTTCAACATTTTTCACTAGCCTTCTGATTCTTTCTTATTTTTTATTTTTATTTATTATATTTTGTTATACATCTATAGAAAGCATAGCTCTTACAATTGTAAAAGATTATGTCAATAACAAAAAAAAAAAAAAAAAAAGTGCTGAAGCAGCATTGTGATTTTCCTTATTTGAATCTTTGATAGTACGTGATATCAAGTACAACTTTAAAAGGAGTCGGCATATATAATCTTTGATGTCTTTAATGGAGTATTTGTAGACCTCAATCGCACGGTAGATCATTTCCACTGTCATTTAATTAAAAAAAAAATTAACTATACTGAACAAAATAGAAAACTTTAACGCATTGAATACTAGGGATGTAACGAATAGTGATTTGGCCGAATACCGAATATTTGGCAATTTATTCCAGACCACAGCAGAATATTCGGAAATTTCTTCTAGGCCGAATATTAAAATTTCTAGAAAATCGTTGTAATAGAAACTATTTGTCAGATTTAAAAGTATCCACAAAGTCAAACATCAATTTCACACATTAATCTATGATGCATGATTTAATTCTTCATTCTTGTTTGTTACAAGGGTGGGTCCAGGAAAGAATTTCGGAGGGGGGCCATTCGAATAAAATTTGTAGTCTTTTACTGGGTAATAAAGCAATTTTAAGGTATTAAAAATAAGAAATGTTTAGGTATTAAAAAGACACTCACTTACCTTAATTTTTACACAAAATAACCTATTACTTTATATTAATGAAACAGCATAAAATTTAAACGCTTTTACTCATGTAAAAATCTTCCTCTTTTGCTGTGAACCATTCATCGTGCCATTTTTTTCACATTTTTGTACGAACCAAAACGCTTCTCAGCAAGTGCGTGACCCATCCATGCAAACAAGTGGAAATCAGAGGGAGGCAAGTCTGGGGAGTAATCCGCATGGGGTAGAGCTTCCCATCTGAGTACTTTCAACGTGTGGGGAATCGGTTTTACTAGAAGAACCACGTGTCTGCCTTCTCAAACGACACTTACAAGCTCCCTCCCCTCCGTTTCTTCTTCCTAAAAGGGTACTTTGAAAATTTGTAGAAGAAAAGCTATTGTATTGTTTCAGCATACATGATTAAGCTACTTTTTAATTTGACATTTTCAAAATTTTCCGCCCCCGAAAACTGCCTTTTCAAGAGCCCTTGCTCTTCCACAAGAACCGGCCGAATGATCAACGACGCAACATATTTAGTATACCTCAGTTTTAGAGTTGCCGACAGTTTATACAAGTAAATAATTTTATTGATCAATTTTAATTGTTAGTTTAAATCGGAGCGTAGATTAAGGATTTCAATTCTCTCTTTCCAAAAGTTAAACTTTCTTAATTAAATATTTTTTTTCTTCTTTTACTTTATTTTCTTTCTTTAGTTCTTCTTTTTTTTTTTTTTTTTTTTTTGTGCAACAGAGTTGAACTTTCTACCCTCCCAGAAGTGCCGCCCGGGGCGGCACTAATTTTGAAACTGAAGTCCTAGAAACCCAATCTTTAGCTGTCTTTGGTGATGTTAGAGGAAGGAGTCTGGACTCTCCCCAAGAAATTTTTCATAATTGACTGCCTAAAAACGAAATTTTAATCTATGAATCTATGATATGGGGCCATGGCCCCCTCCCTGGACCCGCGCTCGGTTTGCTAAGAATCTAGAATTAACATATTTTCTGTATTGTTTTGGAAGCAATAAAACTGAGAATTTCGCCCACAAGTGAAACAGAAATGACAGGTTTTTATGTAAGCTTTAGCATTATTTACTAATTATTTAATTCAAATTAAAGAAATACTATTGTTTGTTAAACTTTCACTTTACTCAAAATAGTTTTACGAAGATATTTTAAACAGTTGATTTTTTTTTAAATGGATATTTACATACCTATTTTTAAAACATCTATTAACATTTAATGCATTTGAACTGGAATATATTTTTATTTTCAAAAACCCCAGTAACTTTACCCCAATAGAGCTATTCAAATATTCATGATGTATTCTAGGCTTTTCCAGTCCTCTCTTCCACTTTGTTAATAACACTGGTATACAAAACAAAACTTTTTTTTTTCTGCTCCAAAGACTTTTTTAACTGATCTTAGAAGTATTTTTCACGCTGAATTCAAAAATGAAAACCATTTTTCTCTATCACGTAAGGATCTTCCGTGCAAGGTGCTATAATAATTTACATTAACACTTACCCTACATTATTAGAGCACCTTACAATCAAAACCCTTACACGATAAGGAAAATGGTTTTCATTTTAGAATTCAGGATGGAAAATACTTCTAACATCAATCAAAAAAGTCTTTTGGACCCCCCCCCCCCTTTCTAAGGGCATTGTAATTTTTACATTAGAAGCATTTCCACCAAAAAAACCAAGTAATTTTCTATTTACCGTAAAAGGATCGATTTTGACATGTTCTGGCATACTCTGTTTCAGGAATGTCCCTTTTTAACGTCCAGCAGTAATCTGCTAACATAGTTGTGCTCCATTTGCCTTCATATATCTTTTCCATAACTGAAATGTCCTGATGGAACCGCTCTCCATGTTCATCGCTTATACAGCTCCCTTGTTTTCAGGGGACATTTTTACGCACAACAGTAGAGCTCTATGATAAAAAATAGTAGCTCATGCTCATGAAATGTGTCATACAGTATCCATCTTTTGCCTATTTGCCTTTGTATCCCAATTCTCGCGAAATTCCTACAGAGACCCGCACGCAGTGCAGGAGTTTGATACGCACTTCCGGATATGCGGGGGCTGTTTGCGACGCTCCACTCAATTTTTTCCAGCAAAATAAAGTGACCACTGATTTAACGGTTGACATTCAAGCTCTTTTGTGTACTTTATCTCAATAAAAACGATGCTGTATGATCGGAAAAACACTGAAAAAACGTAAAAATCGAACATTTCCTTCCTCATAACTAAAAAACCATACGTGATGGAAAAATTTTGATGGCAGATATGGATTCCTCGTGCAAAACTACTGCAGGAAGAGTGAAATTCATTCTTGAAGCAAAACACTTGTTGACCAGTGTAATAGCAAAATAAAAGTATAAATTTCCCATAATAATGAACTATTGACAGCTTTTGGGAGCAAATGCGAAGTATAAAATACAATATTATTACTTTAAAATCTGTTTTTATTCAGTCAAACCCAAAAACAATGTTTAAAAAAAAAGGAGTTCTTTCTAAATTATTTTCATTCATTAAAACTATATAGTACTAATGTATTATTTTGCAATAACTAGAATACAATTTTAAATGTTTAAACTCTATTAATTTCTCTATTTTTTTACATTTTTACTGCAGCAGAACTATTCCGCCGAATAGTTTATCAATATTCGGCCAGGCCGAGTTTGATCTTACTGAGTATTCGGCCAGGTCGAATACCTATTAGTAGCCGAATACTCGTTATATCCCTGTTGAATATTATATAAGTTAAAAACTTGCTAAGAAAACGAATACTATATAAGTTGTCTAAAAAAATTGATAAAAACTGAAAAAAAAAAAAAAAAAAAAGCGAAAAATCTAAGAAAATAAAATATCTGCATCTTGAATATCTATTTCAATATTTCGTTTTTTTCAATTTTGAAGTTAAAATTTTTAAGTTATGTATTAATACTAATGCATAAATTTGCTTACACGCAATTTTAGGAAGGGGAGAGGGGAGCGGTAGAGGGGGGGGAGCGGATATATATCACTTGAGACTAGGGATGTAACGAATATTCGGCTACTATTCGGCCTATTCGGCCAGGCCGAATACTGGGTAAGGTCAAATTTGGCCTGGGCGAACATTGATGGACTATTCGGCCTAATAGTTCTTCTGCAGTAGAAATTCAAAAAAAAAAAAATAAATAAATAAAATAAAGAAATAAGTAGATTTTAAACATTTAAAATTGTGTTATAATTATTGCAAAAGAATACATTAGTATATAGTTTTAATAATAAAAATAATTTTAGAAAAAACTGCTTTTTTTTAAACCTTGTTTCAGGCCTGACGGAGCAAAAACAGATTTTAAAGTTGTAATATTGTGTTTTATATTTAGCATTTGCTCCCAAAAGTAGGCAATAGTTAATTATGATGAAGAATATGATTAATTAATTTTGTTATTATTAATAAAGGGGAAGTTAGACTTTCTTTGGGTAGAGTGATTTGTTGTGAATATTGGCTAAGAGCGAAATGTGAAAAGACTAGATATGCAAAAAACCCCATTAAACAAAAATATTAACTTTCATAATTTTTAAAATATCTTCAGTGAACAGTTTTGAGCATGGTAAAAGTTTACTAAGTGGAACGTTCTAGCGGAGGTTCGGAGCGATTTGCTGTTTCCAGTGATTGAAAGATCAGTGGTTACGCGGAGGAAAACGCAAAATTAGAGGTAACTCATTCAAAATTATTACATTATTTTCGCTCTGGCACAGTTTTCGCATTTTTCACAAATTTATTTACATACTTTATTTTAAATAATACCTCTATTCAAATTTATATTTATAAAAATTTTTATTAGACGTATTTCTCACCAAATGTCACGCACGGAACACAAATGATGAAAAGTTTCATATAGTCTGATAAAAATCCTTAAAATCTCGGGTACCTTCAAAAAATTCTTTTAATTTCTGTACGTTACAAAATATAATATTTTCCCCGTAAATTTTACACTCATTTTGAAATACACATGAATATGAGTCAGTAAATTCTAATTTATTTAGTTATTTTAATATTTAGTGCCAGTTAAGTTGAGTATTTTCGTTTTTTTATAAAAATATTTGATTTACATTGGATTTCATTGAAAAGTCCCGCAATGATACCTGGAAAATTTCGAAACTAAAACGATTCGATTCTTAAAAAGCGTGCCTAAAATTCCTTCATTCGTTGTTTTCCTTTTTAATTACAGATTTATGCATTTCGAGCAATTAAGTTTGGAAAACTTTAGTAAATTTTGTCATTTATTATTTTACGAAACATTAAACTTCTTTAGCGCTTCCAAAATTATCGCGCTCATGAAGGTAAAGCCAAGAATTTCTAAGTGGCTTTTTTAATTGATGTTCGAAAACTTTCAACTGTTTCTTCGATCTTAGAGTGGATTTCGAATCAGTTTTGGTATTGCGTAGAAAATTTTAATTTTCCGTTGCATTTCAAATTGAAAAATTCCGCAATGATGCATTGAAAATTTCGAAACCAGAAAGATTTCTTCTTAACCTCTGGCTGCGTATCCCGCTATTTCCACGGGCAGCGCAGAAGTAGCAAAATTTGCTAATCTTGCGGTTATCGCGTGGATAGATAATTTTTAGACTATTCTATAAAACTCTGCAAACCGTTCTTTTCCCGTTCCCCGAAAAAAATCGCAAAAAAGCGCAAATTAAGCGAAAAGTTGCGATTTTCTTTTTTTTTTTTTTTTTGCGCTGCCCGTGGAAATCGCGGGATACGCTGCCAGGCGGTAAAATACATGCGTAACTTCTGCTTTTTATTTTCAATCTTTTAGCAGATTTATGCATTCTGTGTAATTTACGTTTGGCAACGCTTTTAGTGGACTTTTCCACATTAATTAATTTAAGAAACATTAGATAACATAATAAACTTAAGTAGCGCATGTGCTTTAAAAAATTTATAAGAGAAATTAATCTAAAAAGAAGTCTTAACACGTTGACTGCCGTCACGCTGACTGCACTGTGCAACAAATTTGAACTTTTTTTTTGTCCTTTAGATGAAACTATGTGATTCTATATAAACAAAAGGTGCTTGTTCAAATATCCAAACCAAAATGGTCCATCACGCACTATTTTTGCTGGAGACCCGCTTCTCGTGTTCATACAATTTGGCAATAGAAGAATGTAACTGAGGCGTACTGATTGAAAACACAAACACTAAAAGGATTTTCTTCGGCCGTTTCATCTTGTGGGCATCTGTTGGGGTGCCCTGATAACAGATTAGCAATATTCATTTCGTATACTTCCATTCTATCGACCACTGAAACGCTTTTCAAGCACAGAGATGTCCTGATGAAACCTTTCCCCATGCTCATCATGAATTGCGCAAAGTTTTGAGCAAAGAAGTCCATATGGGAGTCCAAAAAGTGTAGTTTTAATGAAATATAGCAACCGAATAATGCAAAAGCATTTTATCATGTCACCAGCAAGATTTTTGTAGTTTTCAGCTTTCTCCATTTCCAAGGAGACGTGAGCGCAATGATTTAAAGCCCAGCCAGGCTGTTTTTTCGGCTTCCTGATTGATTATTTTCATACTCTTTATTATGAAATTACTTCCTTAAGTTGTGAACCAATAAAAGTCCTTTCTTTTACTTTTCCCTCGCTTATTTT
Organism: Octonoba sinensis; assembly: GCA_038502835.1. NCBI lineage: Eukaryota > Metazoa > Arthropoda > Arachnida > Araneae > Uloboridae > Octonoba > Octonoba sinensis. The sequence goes on from CM076600.1 coordinate 909,449, forward strand.
TTTAAATTTTTTCCTGAAATGCAAGAAAGTCACGCCTTCTCTGTCCAGAGCTTTTACAAATGTTTCGATAAACCAAGTTTAATACACAATTGTGGGAAAAAGGCACGTTGTAGATTTACAAGTGGCTAATTTAATATGCTTTTGCCACTCAAAATTTTGAAATTTCGTTTGTGTTTGCAGAATATGCAACAGGAATGAATAGGGAAAAAAATATTTAGATGGAGGAGCACTGATAAACAAGCGCCACTCTGCTGAATTGTGCTCATGTCCTAATGCTTGAAATAGTACGTTCACATCACAGCAGCATACTATTTTTTCTTTCTCCGCAAAATAGTCTACAAAATGATTTTGTCGTCTTGTAAAAAACTCGAAACTTCGAGAAGTAGATAAAGCTTTTGTTGCCAAAAAATGTCGCTAAAGTAACTCAAGTTCATTAAAAAGGTCTCTAGAATGGCAACGATTTCACTGACAATGAGAAAGATATAATTTATAATAAATTAAGTCGATAAACTACGAAAATATGCACATCTGTCCAGAAAATACGGAAAAAGCTAAAATGTGGAATTTTGGGAAAATGGTACGTGATAGGCAAAAAATAATTGCAGATTCGTAATTTTCAGCCAAAAATACATAAGAAACAGACTTTTCATCCAAAGGACATTTTTCGTGTTGCACAGTGCTGTCAGCGCTGCTTGTAGGTTATGGATCTCCAGACGATAGTTTAATTTAATTACAACCTATTGCACAAAACATTTTATTAAGTTAAAAATTTCTAACATGTATAAATGTATTGAAAAAGGAAAAAAAGTCGGCAAAAACGAGACAACTTGCAATTTGGTCTCAAATTAACAAATTCGCCTTCTACGAGTTATCTCGTAGGTTGGCAGTCAACATGTTAAATAACAAATAAGGCTCACTGCGGTGCGTCATTTGTAACTGAGGGGCCGTTCATAAATGATATCACGCTTTTTTCCCATATATTTAGCCCCCCTACCATTTTGTCATAATATATCACACTTCAGCGAACCCCTTTCCCCCTTGGTCACATGTCACACTATGTTGCATAATGCATGATGCCACACTTGTTACCCCTCCCCTTGTCACATTTTGTCACAATTTTACGAGCCCCCTCCCCCTTCGAAGCGTGACATTTATGAATGATCTCTTAAGCGAACTTATTAAGGGGATCCGAACCGTTTTTGGGTGAAAAAATTCACTTTTTTTAATTTTTAATAAAATTAAAACTAGAATTTTTCCTGGATCATTTGCTGTAAAAATTATGTAAATCTGAGCATTCTAAGTACTTGAAATGAGTTTTTGAAAGTTGCGAGTCTATCGAAATGTGGTCTAGCGAAATTGGGTTTTTTTTGCTTTGCAAGGGGAAACACTTTACCCTTCCTTGTGTTTTCGAGTTTATATCGATATACAGACTATCGATGGTAGTGACAGTAACAATCGATGGCATTCATAGCACGGAAATAGCGAACTAAGAGAACAACAAGAAGTTCCGTCTAGAACTATACGAGCCTACTTCCCCAAATACACCAGTTTCAAATTTATAATTTAGCCATCTCTCTCTCTCTTTCTCGTTTAGCTTAAGTTCTTAATTGCTTCAGATATACCTTTTTCAATAGTTAATACATGTTCATTCAATCATTCATTTATTCAGTCATTCATGTATTTATTCACTCAGTTATTAATTCATTCATTATTTTGCTTATTCATTTAATCATTCATTGATTCAAAAATATTCTTGAAAATCCCGATCAAAAAATTTCATAGGAAAATAGGCTCCTTAGTTCTGGATGTACTTTCTATTTGTACATGTTCTACGTCATAAGAGCTTTCCGATAAAGTTTGTTCCAAGCAAATCGGTCCGTTAGATCAGGAATTATATAGGATTGAAATTTCCCCGTAGGCGGTATGTTAATTTTTTTTTGAACTGTTCAAAAATGAACAAAAATTGTTCAAATCAATATTTCACGCCAAGAACTTCTTCCAGTGAGCTTGTTCATGGGAACTTGGATCTTGTACCCAAATTTTACATAATTTGCTTCATTTTCGCCCATAGGCGCTAATGTTAAAACTTTTTGAACTGTTCAAAATTGAACAAAAAATTGTTCAAATCAAAAAGTAAAATATGGAAATTAGATGTCCTCGCCGAGATCTTTCGAATGCAAAAAGAATTTTTTGAATCGGACAATTCGTTCAAAAGTTATTAGGGGGGGGGACAGACCGACAGACAGACCGACAGACAGACAGACCGACAGACAGACCGACAGACAGACCGACAGACAGACCGACAGACAGACCGACAGACAGACCGACAGACAGACAGACCGACAGACAGACAGACACAGACTTTTTCCCCATCTCAAAACCCTACTTTCAAATTTTTTATTTTTCAATCTTTATTTAATTACTTAACTTATTTTTGACTTTTCTTGATTTTTAACGATATTTTCACGATACATTAAGCCTTCTTTCATGCTTTATTATTATTTTTTTTTTACTTTTACGGGAAAGTAGGCTAAAAAAAGGAGTTCTTTCTAAATTATTTTCATTCATTAAAACTATATAGTACTAATGTATTATTTTGCAATAACTAGAATACAATTTTAAATGTGGAGCCCGACCTCCGAACCACTGGGCTACCACGGCCACAACTTCATGCTAAGATTACTGGTACTTTTCTCCACCGGATTCCTATCTGTTAGCCGAGGCCTTAGGATTGCTTGCGCACGGGGCGAGGTAGTGGGGTCCACGGATTTTACATGCACGTATCCCCAAGTGTACATGGTGGATCTTCAGCGGGAATCGAACGCGCGACCTTCCAGGTGGAAGCCCGAAGTCCTAACCACTAGGCTTCCACGGCCTTAGATTGCTTGGACTGCTTAAAACCATGGGAGGAAGGGGGGGGGGGGGGGTAACTACGAAATCCCCTTTCTCTGGGCTCTTGTTGCTGGGTATATTGGTGAATGATCTAAATTCGGAATTATTCGAAGTCCAGAAGTTTCCGGGTTTTGGACTTAACACTGTACTGCACATATAAAGACTATTTTTTTCTGTAATGTCTAAATTGTATTATATTTTATTTGCTGAAAGTTTCATGGAAATTGATTCATTAGTAAATAGTTGTAATTTAGTAGCTTTTGAGGAAAAAAGGCATTTTGATCAAACCCCCAAAAAATTTTTTTTCTTCTTCTAATTTTAAGAAAAGTACGTGAACTGACAAAATAAGGTCTCGCATTATTTTCTTACCACATCATAGAAAGAAAGAAACGTTGGTTAATTTTTTAGATTATTTTGCACTTAGTTTAGTTTTATTGCCCTTTTCATTAAAGATGTAACCAATAGTGATTTGGCCAAATACCGAATATTCGGCTGCCGAATATTAAAATTTCTACAAAATCGTTGTAATAGAAAGAATTTGTCAAGTTTAAAAGTATTCACTAAGTCAAACACAGATTCCCCACATTAATCTATGAAATATGATTTAATTATGTTGTTAAGAATCTAAAGCAATTTAAAATGAATGTATTTTCTGTATTCAAGTGGAATAGGAACGACAGGATTTTATGTAAACATTATCATTACTGTACTACTTATTTAAATCAAATTAAAAAAGTACTATTGCTTAGTAAACTTTTACTTAGCTCAAAATAGTTTTATGAAGATATTTTAAAAGTTACTATTAGGTTAATATTTTATTTTATGTGATTTGTTACATATTTAAAAAAAAATTAAATCTATTAATTTCTTTATTTTTTTTACATGTCTACTGCAACAGAACTATTCGGCCGAATAGTCTATCAATGTTCTGCCAGGCCGAATTTGACCTTACCGAGTATTCGTCCAGGTCACGAAATGACTATTCGGCCAGACCGAATATTCGGAGAAAGGGCCGAATATTCGTTACATCCTTACTCTTCATGTTTCGACAAAATTTGATTGATGAGAATGTTAAGAATTTCTAGTTCAGTGAAGTCATTCGAACAAATTTGAGCTTCGCCTGCCTGCCTAAAACACTAAATTACAGTTCGACCACGAAATTTTGACCCTTGGACGCTTCTGCGCATGGCAGAAAAGAACGAATCCACTCGAGTTTTGGGGAAGTTCGTTCAGCGGGTGCGTTTATTGAGTACGCGAATCAGAATGTTTGTTTCGCCGGTTGTTGAAACCAACTCAATTTATAAACTGGCATACACAGCATCACTTCGGAAGAAATGAAGTATGCTAAACAAACTAGAACGAGAACAAAAACGGCACATTTCTTATACCAGCAGCTCCTTCCTTTAACGCGAATGGATTCTTCTTGGCACGCTGCCACGAGGATCGATTTGATTGGAGGAAGAACTCTATTCTGTTACGTCCGAGAATATCTTCAGCGAATTTTACGATTTCCCGTAACGATTTGAAATCGATAATATCTCGAAAATGATGCTTACGGTCTTGTTATTTTTCTCAGTGGTGTATATTTTTGAATGTATTTCGGTACGCTGCTATGGAAAACTTCAATACTTTTACAAAAGTACAGTTGAACTTTCATTATACGAACACGGTTAATACGAAATCACGGCTAAAACGAACAATTTGTTCTTTTAAAGCTTGGTTTGCTATTTAATGACACAAATATCTCACGCAAATTACGAAGAATAAACTGCAAATTTCGGCTGAGACGAACAAAATTTCTGACCTACTCAAGAAAAATTTTCTCAATTGCATATAATTATTTTATTTTTTTAGAAATTGGTTAATTTGAGTCATCGTAGACCACCTAGTACGTATGCCACATGGCATTTTGCGCCGAGACATGTGTTGATAAAATTTAATGTACTGTCAGCCCCGCTTAATCGGGTAACGGATAAAGAAATACTCCGCTTATAAGAATAAAACCTTACGAAACCAAATATTTCCCCATAGACGCTATGTTAAAGATCCCCATTCAATCGAATCATTTCCCCGGATAATCCCATAATACTGGTCTGCTTTTGAAATATTTTTCATAAAAAATTTATTAAATTTCAAAAATAAATAAGTTAATAAGAATTTTTGAATTTTCAAGTTGATCTTTCAGCAACAACTCCCTATGCCCACTAAATTTGAGAGTCAGTCGTTCACTTTCATGATTCCCCCCTCCCCCACATCCCACCCGGAAGTAAACAGAGGTCATTTTAATAAACATTCATAATGTACTTAATTATTTATTTTGTTTTTAGCCTACTTTCCCGTAAAAGTAAAAAAAAATAATAAAGCATGAAAGAAGGCTTAATGTATGTGAAAATATCGTTACAAATCAAGAAAAGTAAAAAATAAGTTAAGTAATTAAATAAAGATTGAAAATTAAAAAATTTGAAAGTAGGGTATTGAGATGGGGGAAAAAGTGTGTCTGTCTGTCTGTCGGTCTGTCCCCCCCCCCCTAATAACTTTTGAACGAATTGTCCGATTCAAAAAATTCTTTTTGCATTCAAAAGATCTCGGCGAAGACATCTCATTTCCATATTTTACTTTTTGATTTGAACAATTTTTTGTTCAGTTTTGAACAGTTCAAAAAATTTTAACATTAGCGCCTATGGGCAAAAATGAAGCAAATTATGTAAACTCTGGGTACAAGATCCAAGTTCCAATGAACAAGCTCACTGGAAGAAGTTCTTGGCGTGAAATATCGATTTGAACAATTTTTGTTCATTTTTGAACAGTTCAAAAAAAAATTAACATAGCGCCTACGCCTTGTTAAATTTCAATCCTATATAAATCATGATCTAACGGACCGATTTGCTTGGAACAAACTTTATCGGAAAGCTCTTATGACGTAGAACATGTACAGATAGAAAGTTCATCCAGAACTAACGAGCCTATTTTCCTATGAAATATTTTGTTGGAGATTTCAAGAATATTTTTGAATTATGAATGATTAAATCAATAAGCAAAAGAATGAATTAATAACTGAGTGAATAAATACATGAATGACTGAATAAATGAATGATTGAATGAATCCGTATTAACCGTTGAAAAAGGCATATCTTAAGCAATTAAGAACTTAAGCTAAACGAGAAGAAGAGAGAGAGAGGTAGCTAGAATATAAATTTGAAGCTGGTGTATACGGGAAAGTAGGCTCGTATAGTTCTAGACGGAACTTCTTGTTATTTATCTTATTGAAAAAAACTTTTAAACACTACATTAATAACTTCTTTTAATTAGATATACTGATTTATTATTACGTTTTGAGGCAATATTATCAGTTCTGTAAGGTAAGGAAAATTTCCCCGCATAATCGAATAAAATATGCTGGAACCGACGGTATTCCTTGAAGTGGGGCCGACCCTAAAAAAACAACTAACCATTAAGGATTTTTTCCAACATTGTACCAAATACTTTTTTTTTTAAATTTTACTTATTCACGGTTGTTACGATTAACGACTAATACGAACAAATTCATGAATTTTCGGCATTTCGTATTAAGCGAGTTCAACTGTATATGAATTAAATATACTATTGCGGTGTGACCACGGCCTGATTTACATTTTGGATCACTATAGGACCACTATCATATAACTCATGTTTAGGGGCCCCTCACGCAACAAAAATATTTTAAACATAACATTCAGTAATCAATGCTAACTACGGCCATACTGACTGTACCTTTTCGGTTTCTCAGACTACCCCCAATACGAGGGGGTGCGGCCGCAGCGCTGTCCTCCTTCGAACCTCCCCCAAACTCTCTAGACACTTGACAACCAGCACCGCCCATAAAGGGCTGGACCGGCAGAGCGTTGCCTGCCTGCTTTACCTTCCCGGGGCCTTACAAAGTAAGCCTTACGTCACCCGGATCGGATGCTATTTTAGTCGCCTCTTATTTTAGTCGCCTCTTACGACACGCATAACTACGTCGGCGCTATTCTATTCCGGCAACCGCACGGCGACATAACGTTCAGTATGTGTTTGTAAAACTTGCCAGTCACACCAAAATTTGGAGACCTCCAAAGCGCAAAAACTCATTTGTTTTTCAAATGGCTAAGAGTCAGATTCACATTTGGGAGCCTCCAAAGTGAAAAATGATTTTGTTTTTAAATTACAAAATATTTGAATAAAATCTGGGGGCCCCCAAGGGGAAAATTCCTTGTGGTTTTAAAATTATTTAATAATAAAAATTTTCTGTGAAGCAACAGAACACTAACAGTTTGTTTTTAAAAGATGCTGTTTTCAAATATTTTTCCAAAAAAAAAAAATTTATTACAAAAAAAAATAAAAAATAAGGGGCGTCCTTAAACTGGGGGCCCTAGGCCCGGGACTCACGGGCAAAATGGTAAATAAGGCCTTGGGTTTGACAACTCATTGTAATGCCATTTGAATGACATTTTAGAATCTTAAACTGTATTTCATTTACTAGTCACTGAACTTTACTTTTTTTTTTTTAACAGGAATCAGCACAGCATCCATGGTATTACAAGAAAAACTTTTTTGTAGTTAGCGAACTATTTTTAACAGTGGGCAAGCGTGGACTATATCCACACCTTTGTGAACTTTTATTCCTTGAAATGCCAACTGGAACTGTCTCAAAAAGATGAACTATTAAAGATGTCCCTCCTCGCTTGGTTGGGGTCAAGTGAGTAGTTTAAAACTTTTCAAGGTCATGGTCCATCTCGGGACAAATGGCAAAAATTGTTTATTTCCCTATTGTCATCTAAGGCCGGCCGCACACTGAGGAGGCAAAAAGACCCCTGCGTTCACCCACTTCCTTGCTTCCATCGGCCCGTCGAAGGCATCGCGAATTTTCGCCGCACACTGAACATTCCCCGAGCTCCCTCTGCGCATGCGCATTGAGTGTGGCGGAAAGCGCGTGAAACGAGCAGTACCGAACGAATGTCTATCAGAACCAGATTACAAAGCTGATTTATCACTCAAATAAAAAACGCATATTTGGAAACAAAGTATTATGTTATACCGTACATGTTAATATTATTTAATGATAGTTGTTATTTCATTATAAGCGTTTTGATTGAGCATTTTCTATTGAAAAATATTGATGCTGATTAACCCTTATTCTCATAAAATAGCATATATGCTACTCTTTATGAGATTAACTGTTAATGTTTCAAAGAAGTCCTTGGTAAAAGCGGGAATTTAAAAGGTTAAATTCAATCTGTTAAAGAGTTTTTATCAGAGTTGGCAAGTTTTTGCCGTAGACAGACAAAACCTGGTAAAAACCGTCCAGGCAAAATTGTGATTCACATCTCCGTTTAATTTTTTTTCCAGGTTAAAATTGAAGTGAAGCATCAGATAAAAAAAAATAGTTTCAAACAAATTTACAAAATTAAAAATCAAACTACAGTAAAACCTGTAAAGTTGACCACCTTTGTCAGGAACGGAATTAGCCCTATGTTTTATAATATAGGGAAACCTTTGTAGCTTGACCACCTGTCTATATTGACCACTTATGTATCTGTATGCCAACTTTGGGTGGGAACATTATAAAAACCCTTTGTAAGTTGACCGCCTAATTAGTACTAAATTTATTTGTTTATTTTTCAAAGATTAAAAAAAACTTAATTGACTTTTCCAGGATATTTTTTATGCGATAATGTTAGACCAGTATTTGTTAGTATGGATGAAACATCAATATAAAGTTTGCCCAAACCTCTTTGCAAGTTAACCCAATGGGAAAACTATTATGAGCACTATTTTATTATTTAAATTTCTCTAATGATATTTCAGATAATTGTGAAAAAAAGAGACAGCTCATTACTATTCTAAAGTAACGTTAATACATGAAGCTATATTTCAATTAGTTATAAATGAATATAGTTTTAGAAAATACTTGCACAGTGTAAGAAAAAATAAAAGAAAGAAAAACCTACACCCTCTATAAGTTGACCACTAATGTGCTGCACCGCAAGTGGTCAACTTTAGGGTTACACTGTATATAAAAAATTTATAGTAAATAAATAGAAAATTAAAGTAACTGCTCATTTTGTTTTCGTCGAGTTACTTTTCCACTTTCTACTGAACAATTTCAAAATGGGGTGTCCAATTCTTTGGAGCTGGGTAGGTCATTTTACTTTCATAACTGTTATGATATAGGCATTCCATAATACCATCGGTGAATTTCAGGATTTGAATAGTAAACACACAGAAAAGTAAAGTAACTATGTGTTTTTTTCCCAAAAGCGAAAGTAGGAAAATATATCAAGTTTTCTCATAAGACATTATAATAGTTTGTATAATTTTCAGTTAATTTCAACTACTTTCTGAATTTGTAACTTTGATTTTGTCTAAATAGTTCTTTTAATATCATTTATTAATTTATAAAGGCATTAATTAATTCCCAAAAGATAATTTATTTAGCTCCTTATCAATTTTTAGACCTTACTGCCGTTTTTTTAACCATTCTTGTCCTGGTTTTTACCTGTTTTTGCCACCGTCCCTGCAGAAATATCAACCTTGATATTCATCATGCTGGTATTCTGTCTGTTATGCTGCAAATGTCATTAAAAATTTAAAAATGAAATTTAAAATGTGATTTTTTCACTTCCATGCGTATTTTTTAAAAAATGATTTGAAATTTCACCAAGCACACAACAAAGAGAAATTAAATGGATTCCTCTCATAATGCCTTGAAGTTAAACATTAAAAATCCATACTGAGCTCATAATCTTGATATCTAATTATCTTAAAACATCTCTGAATAAACATTGACAAATAAAATTGCACGCATATTAGAATGAAATGGATCTCTTTAGTAAAAAAGGAGCTTATAATTATCTGGTATTTTGGCACTTACCTGATAAGGTGGATTTAAATCAAAAACATTTTGAGCTTCCTAATTTAATGCACTCAAGCAAAATTTGATGCTGCAACTATAATGTCATTTAATTTTCTTTGTTCAGGTTGTATTTTGATATAGCAAGTGTTGCATGTCTTTCTTTTTGCTCCGAATAAACATTTTACTATGAATTGTAAGATATTTAATTCAAAACATTTTTAAAGTAACAATGAAAACTTTTTTCTTTTAATGAAATGAAGCATAATTTCGTAAAATGTGAAAAAAAAAAAAAGATTTGCTGACTTATGAAATTTTTGGACTCATATGTTAAGATTATTACTGTTATTATTTTGCAAGAGCTTCATGGTCAAAGGTTATTATTTAAAATGTCTTGTTGAAAGCAGAAAGTACTTTTACAAATTCTCTGATTTTCCTTTTAGAAATTCACTTTCAAAAGAATGTACATTAAAAGAAGAAATAAAATGTAGACTTCGAGTGATGAAAAATTTAATCCACTTTTTATGAACAGTTATTGCGGTTATATTTAAAAGTTTTATTCTTGATAAACTATCTTGTCCAAAAGAAATAGCCACTGACGTTAAATCTGCATATTCTTCATTACATCAGAGATCATTACTTTTTATAGTGAATTCTAGTCAATTTTACTTTCTTATTAAACATTATTATAAAAATAAAATCATTGAGACACATAGATATTTTAGAAGGCAAAAAAATTGTAGTTTCAGAAAATTTAGCTAATGAAAACGGTGCACGTGAATGCACCATTTTATGATAATAAAGTTTAGTTACCGAAATCTGAAAAGAGGGCCTTTGATAAACTAATGTACATTAATTTTCAGCTGAAAGTTGTATTTCATTCTTGTTAGAATACGATGATAATATGTAATTGTATAAAACAAGATAGTTTTCAATAATTTGTGCGAAACGAAGGTTAAAATCTGAGGATCGCGCCTCATTTTTCTCAGGGCCCGTTTTTTGCCTCCTTCGTGCACGCGACTCCAGCCGAAAAAGAAAGCTCTTCCTCTATTATTATAAAACAAATAGGGGCTGTGGTAGCCTAGCGGTTAGGGTGTCGGACTTCCAACCGGAGGATCGGGTGTTCGACACCCGACCCGCTGAAGACTTGGAGATACGTGCTTGGGAAATCCGTGGGCCGTGAAGTCCCGAGGCCCTTCCGAAGGCACCGGAGAAAGGAGAAATTCCCTTCCCTTAACTCTTACGTCAAAATAGGAAGGTGGCGCCATCTGGTGTCATCCAAATACATCATGAGCCAAGTCGTACTTCCACCGTTGTAGTGCTCATCTATAAACGGAAAGCGTTCCTTTCTGCCTTGATTCCTGGTCGCTCTACGAAGGGATGTTTGGATACCCAAGTTGCATTTGGAACAACAACAACAACATAAAACGAATAATCCAAATTAATTATTTTTTAAAATCGAATTTGACATGCTGGATAATCGGATCTTTAGTGCACTCCTTGTATCGGAATACGAATATCTGATTTTCGTATTTGAGTGCCTATTTATTGATTTTGATAAAGTGCTTAATTTTAATTATGAACGCTGATTTTTATTGCACCAAATATTAATTAAAAATTTTTACTAAGTTTATTTTAAAAACCTGAGCTCTCTCCCCCCCCCCTCCACTGGTATTTTATATCCTTGCCTTTTTAAAAGGATGCCATCTGTCCCATTTTTGTACCTAGACCTTAGCTCAACTCTCCGGGAAGGCTGTTTGAGTATTTTACCTGTTTTTATTGAACTAAAAAAAAAAAAAAAAACCTGCGGGGACGGGGGGGGGGGAGTGCTTTTTTATTTTAATTGTCGGCCTGTAACAGCCTTAGTAAAATCTTGAGACTTTTACTCAAAGGACGTATAAAATGAAATAATTTTAAAAAAAGTAAAGTCATTAAATATTCATTGACGTATTGTATGGATTAAATTCCGAAATATAGACGCTTAGTTGTGTTCTAGAATAACAAGGCTTAAATATTTTGCTTTTATAGATTTCTTTGCTTTGTTTAAATGTTCTGAAATTTATATTATGTTACTCTGTTTTCCTGCGTTGTTGATTTGTTTTTCTTTTTTAAATATTCAGAGATTGATTTTTCCTTTTTCTGACAGTTTTTATTTAATGTATTGTATAATGCTTGGGTTATGGCGAGAGCTTATGATGCTTAGGCACTTTACTTCATTGCTTTGAAAATGTTTTTTTTTCTGGAATTCTGTAATTCGATGATGCAAATAATAGTTTTTTAAATGTATATATATATATATATATTTATAATGGAGGTTTTAGAATTTATATGAAATTGTTCTCATGCTTGAGTTTGTTATGTAGCACAGGGTTAAAATTATCAATCTTTTGGAATATATCAAACTGAAATAAACTTTGATATTTTATTAAATGTATTAAGGTAGCGGTTTTGAATATTCACTTATTTAGCAAAGGAGACTTGTTATTCAAGAGGGACTCATGAGCGATCATCGTTGTCACGTGATATCCGCTCTTTGTTTACTAAGATTTTCAATGCAGCTCTACGTGGAGTTCACTAGGCAAAATGAGTTATCTTAAAATGAATAAGGCTATTTTCACAGCTTTTTCTGATTTTCCCCTGATAGTGTTATATTTAGTGTAAATTTTACGTAACGTAAAAGAACTTTATTTAGGCCTAGTTTTTAATTAGATGTGTCGAACTCGATGTAAGGCGATGCTGAGATATTCCAAGTTGTCAAGCGGAGACACGGTTTGACACCCGAGGTCGGCCGATTTTGATAAAACTTGGTGAGATTGTTCTACCCATAGATATAAGAACAACTGTAAAGTTTTATTTCAATATATTGATTAGTTTCTGAAATAGAACACTTTAAAGTTTTGCCAGAAATTTGCAATTCGACGCTGATCGCAAATCAAGCAATTACGCATACTTCTATATTTTTTATCGTAAAACAATTATTTTCAAAGATAGAAAGTTAATTGTTTTTGCATTGTGCTCAATATTCTTTTGTGAATTGAAATATAGCATTAGATTTACGATTTAAAGGTATTAAGGCAACTTAAAAGATCTTTGAAGAACAAAATTGAGTTGTATTTAGTACAATGACTGGTGCTCAGAAACTGCTCAATTGCATTAAGAACGTATCCTTCGATTTTAAAACTAATTACATCATTCAAAACTAGATTGAAATTGCTCCAAACTGGTACATTAAAATTGATGGGGTTTGGACCTTTCATTGAGTTAGAGCTGATCAAAGTTATACCTTTGAAAAGTACCAAAATCTATTGTTCCTAATAACTTCAAATTTCAAAAAAATAATATTGGCTGCTCTTATAATGTTGTTATATAGTGTATTTAAGTTACATTCATATACATACAATGTACAAAGGGCTTTCCACCAAAACCGAGTGAAATCATAGAATATTCTGAGATAGATTTACAGCAAAAAATACGTCGTTCTTTTAGAAAATACTCATGCTCTACACTGGTGTGCAAAACTTAAGCAACAATGTAAATTTTAAGAAGATAGCTATGAAATTGCAGAAAAAGAGTTCTTGCGATTAGTACAATGAACATGTAATTCAGTAGAAAGGTCATGCGGATGCAAATATCAGGGACAAAACGTCAGATGCAATGTGAGCGTATGCAAAACGCGTGCTGTTGGCGCGAGCACCCTAAGAGTACAGTAAAAGGAAGAATGGAAATGCAATGAAAGACATTCGCTGTAGGTGCAAATGAGTTTTTTCGTGAACTATGGCTGGAAGAAGTCATCTGGACGACTTCATACGTGGAAGAATGATCGGAAAGTTGGAGGAGGGTCGCAGTGTGACCAGTGCAGCTTAAGAGTTCGGGATCAACAAAAGCGCCGTTTTGCGCGCTCGGAAAGCCTTCCGAACCACAGGTACAACTGTCAGAAAGGTTGGCAGTGGCAGCCCCAGGAAAAGAACTGCAGTGGATAACCAATATATCGCCCTGCCGGCGAAAAGAACACGGAACCAGTCAGCAAGCGCCATTGCTCAGCAACTGTGTACAGCAACGGGGCAGCAAGTGTTATTACGGTTTACTGTGGCCCAGTGGCGTAACTAAGGGGGGGGGGGGCGGTGGGGGCGGTCCGCCCCGGGCGGAGCGTTATTGGAGGGCGGCAAAAGATTCGGATTGCCCTTCCCAAGTTCGCCCAGTACGCACTCTTTTTTCAGTTCTTTTCGTCGCAGGCAGTTTTCCTGATGACAATGCATTTTTAAGTCTACTTTTTTCCCGAAAAAGTTCCATTATTAAATAACAGTTATTCGCGTTCAAAGTCACTTCAGAACATAACCTCCTAGTTTCTTTTTTTTCTTTCCAAAGAATTCCTGAAAGCGACAAAGGCCGCCCGCTTCCGCTTTTGTTGTACCCCCTAGGTATACATTTTGTTCCCGTATTAAAGGCCAGGTTTCTTGGGATGACTCTCAGAGCTTAGACCATATGGTAATGGTTTATGGTCTAAGTCCCAGAGGGACAGTAGAAGCAAATAGAAGTTTGTCGCTCCCTATTCTCAAGGCCCTGGGCATTTTCTGGTCTTATCCGACGCTGCAGGCGCCAGTGCAGAGTGAACCAATTGTCACCATTAGCCAAATGTGAATGACTGGCTTATTTAAAACTTCTACCGATCCTTCATTTTCGTTTATCAGTTAGTGACATTAGCCAAGGTCCAGTCTAGTCCCAGTCTGTTTTTCTTCTACGAAACTCGTGATCGAGCAGCAAAAGGGAAAAGGAAAATTTTGAATATACCCCTAATATGAGATATAACAGAGATAACCAATTTCTCCCCCAAGTAGGCAACAGGCAAGTAATGCCATAACATTTATTTAGTTCTTTTTTCTTTCTTTCTTTCTTCAAGGAGCAATTCGTATTTCGAACAAAAATGTATTTGATTCAATCATTTGCATACCTTATTTTGTTTTTATTTATTCTTTGCTTTCCCATTTAAAAATTAACAACAGATTCGGGGCTGGAGCTACCAATTAAGACAAACTAGGCAGCTGCCTAGGGCGCAAAAATCCAACCACCTTTTTAAAGCTACTCGGTTGTTAACTATATAATTTTAAAAAATAAAAAAATGCGATTCGGTATGTGTAGTTGATCACTCCCTCACTCCCTGCCCGTGACCTCAAACATTCGAACTCCAAAGGCATGTGACTTCTTTCTCTACAGTTACCTAGAATTATGCCCCCCTCCCACCCCTGGGGTGAAGAGGTCTTTGTTCAAAATTTTCTAATTTCCGATGGATCTTCGGACACAAAACCAGCACCGGGAGCCTTCTACACTCTGTATGGGAAGAAAGAAGCACAATTAAGTGAAGTGCTGGATAAAGCGTCCAAATCAGCTTTATTACGACCATGATTTGTTTATTGCTGTTTTTAATTAAAAAAATAAGTTTGTAAGGAAGGGGCGCTCCCATCAACTTTGCCTCTCGCCGGCCCTGAACACATTTTAAGACAACAATTAATGCAGAGGTTTTCAAACTGGGGGCCCCGTCACCCCCAAGTGCCAAAGCGAGAGATTAGAGGTGCCGTGCCGAAAGACAGGGGTGCCCACCAGTAGGGTGTCGTGGGGGGTCGCCACTTGCGCCATTGAAATGGGGGGGGGGGGGTCATCGTTTCTTGGGAAGGGCTTCATAGCCTTTTAGCGGGGCACACCATCGTGCAAACGGGGGGGGGGGGACCATATTTTATTAAATACACTCGTTATATCAAATCATTGTTTTTATGGGAACAAACAACTACAATAGTTACAATTAAAGTACTTCCGCTAACTTAAAATGCGAGGTATAATCCTTATTTTTATGTTATTACCGATTTACTTATGTAGTTCTTTTTCGCCGAAACCGTACAAATATACAATTATATATATAGAGAGAGAGCGAGAGAGAGAGAGATACTTATATAGAGCCTATTGGCGTTGACAAAAGTTTCTTGTAGCCGTGAAACTACTGCAACTGTAAAAAAAAGCAGCGAGAGAAAAAAAAAATATCTCAATATAGCACAACAGCTTTTTACTCAAAGTGGGTAGCCAATCGAACATGATGATACCATTCAACCAAACCTTTTTATTCGTATTTATAGCAGTCAATTGGTTTTTTTTTTTTTTTTTAATTTTGAACTTTAAAAAATTGAGCACTGACTGCTTTTACGATGCAGCCATCAAAAATATCTTTCTTTGAAGATTTAATTAATCTGTGTTTATCCAACACCACATTTATTAATAATCTTCAGTACACCCCTCAACGAGTTTTTTTTCTCAACTGAAGAATATAACGCAGGCGCTGAGAATTCAAAGTCATTTTCAGCACGCTTGAAGTACTTACAGATTTTTCAGTTAATATCGTGTTTTATATTGGCTGTTACCACATAAAAACATTTTTTAAACGATGCTTCCAGTGGCGTACCTTGACTCGGATTTAGGGGGAGGTTCTTCGGCCGAAGTGAGCTAATTTCATCGTTTTACAAAAAAAATTGTTCAAATTCTAGACAATCTTTACCCTTTCCGGGGGGGGGGGGGGGGAACCCAAAACTAGCCCTTTATCTACGCCAGTGGATACTTCAAAGATGCATAATTTACAAATAGTCCAGAACCGAATAAGGCAACAGCAGGGGGGCGGGGGGGGGGGAATAGCGGGAAAAAAGTAAACCACATAAAATTTAATCACGTTGTAAAACCTAAAACATTTTATATAAATGACGAAAAATTTAATTTTTAAGTAATGCTGTTATTAATTTACCTTCTTAACAACTCGATATTTAATAATTTCGCGAAGATTTCTCGATATTTAATAATTTACTTCTCGAATTTTATTTTATTTCTCCCGAAATAGTGGTTGCAATTTATCTAGTTCTATCTACTTTATCCCAAAATTATGTTCGTCTCAGTAATTGAGGAGGTCCGTAAGAGCAGGGAAGTCCAACTTTACACGCTTTGCGGTACCCTTTGAGCTTACCGTTTTCTTGAGGGAACATCTTGATCAAACAGCAGAAAAAATAGGATATCAAAGTTTTATCCTTCTCAAATTGAAATATATATATATATATATTGTTGCATCTGTATTTTATTACAAAACAATTATCTTAATAAGATAATGGATGGTAATATGTAGCTAATGAGGTTTTTTTTAATACATGAGGCTTTATGGTTTTGCTGCAGAGTAATTAAAAAGCGTCCGCGTAAAAAGAGGAGAGTTCGTTAGACTGGTTTTTTACTGCATATAAATGAAATAAGTAACTAAGAAATGTTGATAATGATGCAACAAAACTCATTTTAATGATATAACATTTTTTAAAAAGCAACAAGCCCTCTGCAACGTTTCGTTTCAAATTTTTGATAAAATTTGTTAGAGCATAAAATATCTATAGCATAGTTCATTTTAAAATTACCCTTTAGCTAGATACTTCATTTTAATTTAAAAAGAAATGAAATGCTTCTATTTTTAATAAGGAAAAAAAAAACACTGGAAAATGTCTCCTCTACAACAAAATTTTCTTAGAATGAACCGTTATTTGTTTAATTACGTTAAGTAAATTTTATCTCTTGTTTCCGTTCAATTTATTACTTATTTGAATTAAGCTTTAAGCTAAATATAAGTACTTAAATTAAAATACAAATAAATTTTGCTACAATAATATTTGTTAAGAAAATTTTTCATTCGAAAGCTTTTAATAAATTTCCCATTCGCTCAGTATAATGGGAAGAATTTTCTATATTGTCACGATAAATACGCTTAATAATTATTAAAAAGATGATAGGAAACTATTCGTGACATTTCCGATTTAACTGAGGCAAGTGTGGGGCTCCTACTTCCTCTTGACATGACCAAACCATACTTGCCTAAAATAGGGTGACCAAACGTCCTCGAATTTCGGGGACAGTCCCCAAATTTGTATGTTTTCAATACTTTGTTCCCCAAAACACTTTAACTACTTGGGGACGCGTAATGTCCCCAAATTTAAAAACTTCTGTTTTTTCTCTTCAAAATGCTTCTTGATTTGCGCTTTAGAACTTTTAGATAGTATTTTGTAAAATTTTAGATAATATTATGGCAATTATCAAATTGTTGCCTTAATATTGCAATTTCTAATAGGCAATGATCTAAGAAAATATGCGAACATTTTGTAGAAAATATATTTGGATACCGTTTGAAATACATTAATGAGAGTAATTTTTCATAATAGAAGAGAATATGTATTGGTTTCTTATGTCCCCAAAGATGTCCCCGAAATATTTTCTGGCGTCCCCAAATTGCCTGTGGATTTGGGGACACGTCCCCGAATAGACGTTCAGAAATATGGTCCCCCTACCTAAAGCTATGTTTTTAGGACCACAAAAAGTTTTTTTGAGCAGAGTGCGCATCCCCTAATGTCTCCAAATACAGATTGAAATTACGGTTTTGGGCATCAATTTCGATGAATTTCCAGAGAAAGTACCTGAACCCCTCTTGCCTAGCCTAAAATTTCGCGTTTTAGATTTCAATTTCGAAATATTTCTAGGGCTGTACCCCAAAATTCTTGTTTTTCCCAGTCATGAAATATAGCCTAATATAGCATTTATAAGGCTTAAATTTCAAAAAATTTTCGGGGGAGAGCCCCCGAACCCCCCGATTGTGCGTCGGTGTTACATAACAAGATTTATACTGCTTTTCCGAATGTCGTGCCTGCTCGGACTAGTTCTGCGCACGCCGAACCGCTGCGAGATTACGTCAGTCTGACTCGAGCTCCAATCGCGAGCAGTCGCAGTTAGACGGCATCAGCGGGCCATAGAGCCCCATACGAAAATCTTTTCATTCAAAGCGAGTTTTATACTCCGTAGATGTTTTTAGCGGGTTTTACCCCATTGTAAATATTCGTATCATGTGTGGATGTATTGTGTGTTCGTGGAAATAAATCAAAAAGGACAATTCTGTATTGTATATTATTCCTACAGCTTCCACCGCATTACCCGCACCTTTCTTTTCAGTGCCCACCTCTACAGGCCAGAAAATGGCAGGTGCGGGGGGTTTCTGGGCGCACTGTCCACCTCTATTAAGATCCCTGCTTAATAAAATCAGCCGCTTATAAAATCAAATTTAAAGAAACGGATTCACATCCATGTGAACCCTTTGTTAAGCCACCGCTTTTAAAAATAAAGATTTCAGATACTTTCATCTATTCATCGCATGAAATGAATCAGTTATTAATTAGGAGCTTTTCTAATCAAAACAAGTATGAGTTGCGATGCTTAATCTTTTCTTTTTGGGATCATATCCCTTTATTTCAGGTTCAGCAATATTTAACTAATTAACAGTGCTATCATATTTTCAATTCAGATGTGACATATCTATGTACACAGTACAGGTGGAAAAAAATGGTATCGCCAATCTCATAACCCTCCCGTTTTCTGCCTTCGGACGACTTTGTTCTTGTGGCACGGGAAAGGGGCGGCACTTTTATTATTCGCCCCGGGCGCCACTATGGCTAGTTACGCCACTGCTGTGGCCAGATGCCGTCACAAAGGTGGCCTCTCTGCTCGTCGTCCTGAACGCTGCTTCCCTTTGATAGCAGGCCGTCGGCGCCGCCGTTTAGAGTGGTGCGAGAAGCACAGAAACTGGACCCCTCATCAGTGGAGTCATGTCCTCTTTACGGATGAGAGTCGTTTCAGTGCCACAAGCGATTCTGGACGCCAGTTGATTTGGAGAGAGGTCGGGCCTCGGTTTCATTTCAGTAACATCGTACAAAGAGACCGTAACAAAATGATTAATAATTAAATACATTATTACATATTTTTAAGTACAAATTAAAATGGTAAGAGGAAAACTTACAACTTGAATTCTAAAATCTTTGGGACAACTTTCATTATATTACTTCTTTAAAAAGTCCATAATTGTGGATTGCTTGCTCGAAGTGTTTTGAGAGCGCTTTTGTATTTCCATCTCCAATTTATAAAGTCTTACTTACTTATTTATTTTTGAAATGTAATCAATTTTTTATCAAAAATATTTCAAAAGCAGACCAGTCGGATTATCCGGGGAAATGATTCGATTGAAGGGGGAACATTAACATTGCGTCTATGGGGAAATATTCGGTTCCGGAAGGTTTTATTCTTTTAAGCGGGGTATTTATTCCTTTATCTGTTACTTGATTAAGCGGAGCTGAGAGTATTTCTTTATCTCTTGTTTCATGTTTCTGCAATTAACAGTGGTCGTTAGAGTGAACCACATTTTAAAGAGATTACTGTGTGTTATTGTTTAGACGTTGTTGTTGTCGTATCCTTGCGCGAAGTGAGGAAGAATGGGTGCGGTGCTCCTGAGTCTAACGGGGCCCTTATAGGCAGGAGTCCGACTTCCGCCCCTTTGAAAGGTCTCCTAATTTTTTGAACCAACTCCCGGATGAGAGACCGGCACCCTCAGAGGTATTGTTTCACTTTGAGGACATTGGAGCCACGACCTAGTTAACGTGCACCAGCTCCCTTTAGCGTACACGGACACCACAGCAACCAGCCGCGAGAGGTTGTCACCCTCCCAAACACTGACCTAAGTCGACGTTGCTTCACTTTCGGTGTTCTACGGGAACCGAGCTTCTGCCGCATATTCATACAAAATGTGGTATGTTCGTTTTTTAATGTCTTTTTAATGTAAATAAAATATTTTATAACAAGCCGCTTAAGTGTTTGTTTGTCTCCGATAGCTTATTCCGAATTTCGTACTCCGAGAAATGTTTCTATAACGAAAACGTTTGTTGTGGAAAAGAACTTTCGGCCAACTTCTAACAAAATAAAAGTTCGCCAAAATCTTAGCGAATTTACAGCAGTGTAATCGAATTTAATTTAATCCTTCTTTCTTTGTTTTATTTTATATATCGTCTGCGCTTTTTATATATATTAAAGTGGCAGCGCTTTTTTTTCCAGGTTTCGCTAAAACTATTGTTTTGACAATGATTATGTTGGATATAAATAAATATTTTTCACAAACAATTTGATTATGTATTAAATAATATTTTTATTTTACAGATTATTATAACTTGGATGTTTTTTTTTTCGGTAAGAATATTTTTCCGAGATGATTATATGTTTATTATTTATTCATTAAACTTGACTGTTCTGCCTGATAAATATCTCTTTGATTGGATGCGCATTTCCGGTTCCTGGGAGAATTGTATATTTATTAATATCTAGAACAGCGGTCATTTCGTATGACAGCCGGGCTTTGCTTACTAGTATTTTCATTGTCGTTTTGGTTCGAGTCGACTAGTTATTCTTAGAGAAATGATAGAACTTCCGCGATTTTGAAAAATGGCAATATCTGTTTAATCTATCTTTCTTTTTCCTGTATGAAGTGTTTTTTTAAATTTAGGAATAGTTTTGCTCCCCTATATCAACTGGTGTATATATGTATATGTTTGTGTACAGGCGATTCCGGTTCATCGGATTACATGTCGGTCCTATTAACCGGCTGGTCCGATGACGCGAATGTGGAGCAAGACCGGACGTATTGTACTACTCGTTATGTATTAACTCCTAAAAGCACGATTTTTTTTCCTCTAAAACTAGTATAGTGTATGTTATTCTTTGGAATTTCAGCTTGTGTGTGTGGGGGGGGGGGGGTGACTAGGGAGTCGGGGTTGGGGTAAAAGTTACATGGAGAACAAATATTATACAAACAAAGTGTGAACGGATCGCAGACGGCCATTAGAAATAAAATAACGCACGGGCAAATTTTTCGGTAAATTTCGCCCGCGTCAGACACGAGAAAATGCGTTAAGGGATCATTCAAAAAACACGTCACAATTTCACGAAATTGTGACAAGGGGAGGAGAGGAGGTAACAGGAAGTGTGACATCATGCATTATGCAACATAGCGTGACATGTGACAAAAGGGGGGCGGGGGTCCACTGAAGTGACATATTGTGACAAAGGGGGGAGGGGGTCCACTGAAGTGTAACATATTGTGACAAAGGGGGGAGGGGGTCAAATATATGGGGAAAAAAGCGTGACATCATTTATCAATTGCCCCTAAGTGGTTAAAGTGTTTTTTTTTTTTTTATTGTGGGCACACGGGGTTTTGATTATTGTAGGTATGGCGAACATGCAAACAAAATAACATTCTGTTTACGAAATTTATCCAAACAAATTTAATGGGATTGTCAGCAAATGAGAAAACAGAAGTTTTAAAAGCCTTTTACATGCATTCAACACTTTACCGCCCTAATTCTACAACGTTCTCAGATCGATACACAAGAGCTATTAAAACTTCCTTGTCAAATATAATTTTTTTTACAATCGAAGCATTTTATTCAAGAGTTTTTGTTGTATGTGCCGACTGTTCATCCGCGGTGGCGTAGCTATTGATGGTGTCACCCCATGCAAAAGATTAAACGAAAAAATATTATGTGAGCACGAATTATGCATTGTGATGCAAGCATTAGAAAAAATCATCACAACATTGAAGCAGAGAAAAAGGGGGGGGGGGGGGGAGGGATGCCATTCTTATCATCGGCGTCACAATATTTAAGGTATTCGTTGACGGCAATGGTGTATTTAGCAGTTAAAAAACGCGCTGAATATATTTAGTCCGTGGGCCCAATGCATTTTTCGATCAAGTTCGTTCCGATGCTCTGGGGGCAATTTTTTCTTTGAAGGAAACTATTTAAAATGTTCTAGTAATTCCCCCCTAATTTTATTAAGTTCTCCAAAAAATACTTGGCCATAACTTAATAACAAGAGATTTCCTTTTGCACTCTTTTTTCGATGTATTCGTACTCTGCTCCAATGAAATCATCGAATTATTTTTTGCTCCACGAAGTTAACCAATCACGCCGACTGTAACATCAGTCGCTGACATCATTGTTTGTAAACAAGGTTTCGGCCCTTGCTATCATTCTATTTTAAACTTCATTTTAAAAAAGGCTCTTGTAATCAATTCTTGCGACCAATGTATTTAAATATAGACAAAATATATGCACTGGATTCAAAAGCATAGGCTATTTGTAATATAAAACAGCATCAACGAGAATTATTTTGTTTTAAATATAGCACTGGTATGGATCTTTAAAAAAGGTATAATTTTTGGAGACTATCTGTTTTCAAAGTGTTTTTGTAGTAGTAAGTAACATATTTTTCCCTCCAAAATTTCTGAAAATCTATATTTTTTTTACATCGTGCACAGTAAAATAATAGAAAGATATATTATATATTATTAGCACATGTGTTATATTGGTATTCTACGTGCGTATGGAGCGCTTGCTTTCTGTGTTATATTTGTATTGTACATTTCTAATTCAGCAGTAATTTAAATGGTGGGTACGCATCAGATGACTTACGTCACAGTTGTCTCAGTCCTTGTTGTCTTCCATTTAAGTATCCATTCCGTTATTGAATAAAATATTGCATCTTTTACATTGCGAGCTAAATTTTACACTACATTGTTAAACGGAAATATGTTAGCAAGGGAGAGTTTTTTTTTAGACACATAAATATACACGCATTTGGCATTGAAATGGGTAGGGGTATTCCCATCTTATTTAAGGCACTATTTACAGCTTTACGTTTGACACATGTGGTATCAAAGCAAAGTTTATTATTGTTCATGTCCTTGAACTTTATTTCTGATACCACTAATTCACTTATCGAGGCGAGGAAGAAATCTTTTCTTCCAACATGAAATAGAATAGTTACCCCTACACAGCACTGTGTTTTTTTTTGAACAACATCTCTAATTTTCGCTCATTAAGCATTTTGTTTTGTACTATTTCTAACAAGTGGTGTATTCTTTCGTTTTGTATGTAAGATCGTATTAGTTAATACAGTTTCCCCTAGATCTTGTAAACTGGGCTCAAGCCTCATCTTTTTTCACAAATCGTAACACATGTTGATTTTGTACAAAAAACAACTAATTCTTAATTTTTTTTACAAATTTTAAGCAACATTTTTTTGAAAAATAGTCTTTAATTGCTTACATAGTGTTAAAATAAAATATATCCGAGTTGTCCGAAAATTTTCGTGAAAAATACATGTTAAGACGCCTTTTTTACTTGTTATTTTAAAACAACACCGCGCATTCGGGGGTACTTTTTATGCTCCTGCATTATTTGCAGTGTAAACAAGAACAGGTGTCTCTGGTTGTTCTATTTTCACTTTATTTGGTATCTTTTGGAAGATTATCCTTGTAATTATATATCAAATTAGTGTAAAGTGGTTGACTAAATTATTTTTTAGGAATTTTGTTTTAAAATCAATTGACTCTCAACCAAAGAAGAAACAAACATTATTGCATCAAACCCCCCTACAGATGTTAGGTTTCTTGTTTAAAACCTTTTAGTGAAATTATGAAACTTTTATTGGTAATTAAAGTAAAAAATTTGCACATGTAACTAATAATTAATAGTTACATGGGCAAATTTTTACTTTGATATATTTTTTCAATTCATAAATAATAATAAAATAAATTATTTTAATAAATTTTACTATTTTATTGCTATTTTATGATTATAATGCATACCTATTTATTATTAATTTTGTTTCATTATTAAAATGATTATATAAAAAATTATTAATGTTACCCCTAAATGCTCGGTGTTGTTTTTAAAAAACATGTCAAATTTCCTCGGATTCTATTCTTCCGAATTAAGTAAAAAAATTTTTACTATTTTTTCTACTTATAACTAGCACATACAAACACAATTTTTTTCTTTTTTCTTTACAAAGAAACGAACAATTGCACGGTGTAGGGTTAAGGAGCGTTTGTCCTATTTCACTTTGCAGTTACTTTGTTATACCAGTTTATAAAACTAAAAATGGCGTGACCAGGAATTACCCCGTATGACTACTGCTTATATTAACTCTTAAAAGCCAAAATTTTTATAAACGGGTCATAGCGGTTTCTGAAGAGATAAAAAGTGAAAAAGCCGATTTGTGCCCTGAGATTGTGCCCCCCTTTAATGCATATCAAGGCCGTATCCAGAGGGGAGGGGGGGGGGGCCCACGGGCCGGGATTGTGTTGTCCGGATTTCGGGCCTCCCCCCGAAATCCGGAAATTTTTCGCAATGTAGCATATATTCCTCCCTAAAACTGTTTCCCCAACATAAGTGTTTCAAAGTCAGCCCCCCCCCCCAAAAAAAAAAAAAAAATCTGGCTACGTCCTTGATGCATATTTGTCTGGAATGATATAGAATATCCCCAGATTTTTTTAAAAGGAAGAATATTTTCAGTGACGTAGTAATTGTTAAAAAAATCGATTGACATTTTTTCTGAAGGGGATTTTATTATTTCCCCCCTACAGAATTAAAAGTTTAAATAAAAATTACTTAAATAAATCATTGAAGTTGCATGAACAACTCAAAAATTACTCTCAATGAACTAACATACCCCCTTACATTAAAACTGCAAGTGACAATTTTTTAAAAGCGTTAACATAAAAAAAAAAAAAAACAGCGTGAAAGCAAAAAGAATTGTATAACTCCAAAGAATCAGACAGTGAACGCGCTACTAAAACGTAAACAGCGGGCCGCTCCTGTTGCTCTGATTGGTCAATTTCTTTTTTAATGACGTCACAGAGCTATCTTTTTCGGATATCCATGCGCTAATGTGAGAATGAAATAGTTCCTCATAACTTTGGTTACTGTGAATTAATGGACAATCATATTTTGGAGAACTTTATGAATTTATATTTACCAGCCAATATTATGCTTTATTTTGGCAGAATAAAATTGCCCCTCAAGAGTCGGAACAAAAATTAATTTTAAGCTCTTTTTGAGACTTCGGCCCACGGACTAATTTTTTAAAGGAAACACCCTTCCGAGTTGAAAATAGAAAGAAATTGATAGAAAAAAATTACCCAATTTGAGGTATATGCTTTGTTTAATGTAGATTTTAAGGGTTCTTTTTTTTTTTTTTCGCTGTGGCTGGGTGTCACCCCTGAACAGGTGGCACCGGGGCGCGCCTCCTCCACTTAGCTACGCCACTGTTCACCAGAGTCCATTCGAAAATTCACTAGAATTTTGGCCTTTGCTTTAATAGTACCGCTATCTGTTTGGAATTTTGTTAAATATCTTCCCTGTAAATATCGTTGGATTTTATTGAAAGTGACAGAAGTTGTAATGACTGTTATACATTAATGTTAGTTGACTCGTTTTAAATTCGTTCGACGCATGCTCCTGTTTTATTCTTACTTTCATTTCTCTAGTTCAGCATTTCCCAACCGGTGGTTCGCCAACCCCCAGGGGTTCGCGAAAATAATAATTGCAATGGCGGAATTTTTTATCGCTAACGAAAGAGAAAACGCGACATAATGAAGTTTACATACGTAATTAAGGAGCACAAAAATTAATTTTTAAAAGATTCTAAAAGATATTTTTTTTTTTTTCAGACAATGGAGAAAAGTAGTGTACTGGTATAGGAAGCATACATACGAAATTTCAAATGCACTTATTTCAACTTTTGATTGATTTTTAAAATTTTTATCACAAATTGGTACCGAGACATATTGATTGACTTATTTCAAATTTTAGAACGCATGTTTCTCCTACTACCCAGTTTTTCCTCGCATGAGCGAAGAACGAGCCGGAAATATGAAAATTTACTACTTAAATTGTTAAATTTTGCCTTATCTTAGGCACATTTACCATTATAAAAATCCTAAAATGGAACCAGAAGGTATTTATTCATTAATTTTAAATTTGGAATCCCATTTATCACACTTTATTCCAACTTTTCTGCATTATCGAAATTAGAAATTTTAAAATATGTAGATTCTAGTTTTTCTTTAAATTTCCAAAAATTTACCGAAATGTGTTTTTTTTACCAGAAAGTGGAACATACAGTAAAAAACCGTTAAAAAGCGGGCGTCGGGGGACATGTTTGGCACCCGCGTTATAGCATAACCGCAGTATAGAGTAACTATAGTGCGTAACCCATATTCACGAAATAACCCTTGCTTTTGTAACATCATTTTCAACTTTATTAATTACTCTCAACTTTTCTTCTATAGTATAATTTTTTCTTCTTTTTTGCTGCCATTTTATTCACTGTAATTGCTCAACTGTGCAATCAGTCTATCGAGTGATAGGTTATAAACCAACTGTGTTCCGAGAAAAAAAGTTCTTAAAAATCTCTTTATGTTATCTGCATTGGATTGTGAAGGGGAAAAGGTCTTGAGAAAAAATTAGATTTGTGGAAGGGGAGGAACGCGCTTCTCACCGGGGAATAGGTTTACTTTTCAGGAATGCTGAAGAATCAGGAACACAAAGGTTGCTAGCTCTATAAAAGAAGTTACGAGTACACACGCATAACTAGAATACTTGTGTGCTCGGGCTGGCTTTATTTACAATGGTAAATAAGAAATCACCTTCAAATGGCAATGATAAAGGGTTATTTAAACGTCGGGGGACATGATATTCACCGCGGTATATCCGATTCCGCGGTATACTGAGGCACGGTATAACGGGGTTTTACTGTATCGGAAAAATAGCTTTTAAATTTTTTTGGAATTTGCTGCCTTATTAATTATTCAAAAAGAACAGATAACGAAAAAAAAAATAATAATAAAAAAATATTTGTAGCTGTATTTTAGTTTTATTTAAACTTAGATGTTTTACAATAATTATGTTTTCATTTCTTGTTATGATGTATTGCACAATAAACATGCTAGCAAATTTTATAGGCTTGTCACCCCTTACAGAAGGGGTTCCTAGAAGGGGTTCGTACAGGGCTAGATAAGAGAGAAGGGCTAGTTCACTCCTTTGAAGTATCCCTCGCCGCTCTGAGTCTTCCGGTTTCTGCTCTGACGTCACTGCGCTGACCGGGGAGAAAGGGAGAAAGACCCAGAAACGCGGGAGCAGAAATTAACACTCGTCTGTGGGTTGATTACTTTGTTTTCTGGCGATTTTCAATTTTTTTCTCGTTATTCTAATTGTTTATCTTCATTTTACTCAAGTTATTATTATTGATTTGTGTTCAGTTTCAAATGAAATGTCAGTGTGCGCAATAGCAACTTGCAAGAACACTCACAGAAACTGCAAGGGAAAAAACATTGTTTTCCACGTGTTCCCCAAAGGAAATAGCGAACTATGCAAAGAATGGCTACAGAAATGCCGTCGAAATGATCCTGTAAACATAAAATATGCAAGGATCTGTAGTGAGCATTTTGTTGAAGAGGATTATGAAGATGACATGAAGAACAGATTGCTTGGATTGCCTATTCGAAAAATTTTGAAGCCCATTGCTACACCAAAAATAAATATTCCAGCAGCCTGTAATTTGCAATCAAATTCTCCTCGTCAAGAAAGGCAGAAGAAGCGGGAAATCATTGTGAGTGCGTTGCATAATTTAAAAACACTCAGTCCGAAAAAAGATAAATTAGAAGAAAATTTAAATGCCGTTGGGTTACGTTCACTCTCTAATGTTTGCAATAATTGTGCTATACTGGATGAAAATGTGCAACTCTTAAAATAAAAATGTGATACCCTGGAAAAAAATTTACAAGAAAGCAAAGCAGAGAATGTAAAATTAAAAAGAATATCTCTTCAAAGAATAAAAAGATGGCAAATCTGCAGGAAAAAATTTTCCAAAAAAATTCGAGAGCAAGGTAAGGAAATTTTTAAATTAAAATTCAATTTAAAAAAGCTGGGCAACTTGCATAAGAAAATTGAAAAAAAATTTCACAAAATCACAAATAAAAGTTTTAATGACAAGTTGTCAAACTTTTAAGTGGAAAGCTGAAGATATTTCTCGATGCATTGCGTTGAGATCCCTTTCTACGAAAGCAAGTGACTTTTGGAAGTCCAAGATAGGAATTCCCTTACCAAGTGCTAGCACTTTAAAACGATGGTGTGCAAAATTATCATGCGAGCCTGGATTACAAAAGGACATCTTAAAGCTTATGCAAATAAGTTCAGAAAATTTAAATTGTGCTGAAAAGATCTGTGTGCTTAGTTTTGATGAGATGCACGTGGCTTCCGATATATGCTATGATGCTGGGCTAGACCAAATACTTGGTCCATATAAGAAGGTTCAAATGGTTCTAATTAGAGGTCTTTTTTCTAATTGGAAGCAACCTGTCTTTTACGACTTTGAAGTTTCAATGAACCAACAGCTTTTATTCAACATATTGAAAAATTTAGAAGCAATTGAAATTGTTGTGAAAGCCGTAGTTTCTGATTTAGGAGGATGTGGCACACTCTGGAAAAATCTGAGAATAAACAGATTCAAATTATTTTATTAGCCCAAGTAAAACACCTACGAAGATTTTTGTTTTTGCTGACATGCCCCATTACATAAAACTATTGCGAAACCACTTTTTGGATTCCGGAATAACTTTGGAGGATGGTACTGTAATAAATGCAAAAATAGTAGAAGAGGTTTTAAGTAAAGACACGGGGGAGATTAAACTTTGCCATAAGCTTAAACCTTCATATTTGTCAGTAAAAGGAAATGATCGACAAAAAGTAACACCAGCTAAAGTTCTATTTTCAGCCACTACAGCCAAGGGAATTTTGAAATTTACAGGAGACAAGAAAGTGCACGATTTTTTAAAACTAATAGATGACTTTTTTGATATAATGAACAGCAAGACTTTAGAACCACCTGCTGGGAAAGATATGAAGGCTGCTTTTGGTCATCAAAATTATTTTGCGAAACAAAGAGGGGTTCTCTACGCAATGATGGAAGTTACTCAAAAAATGAGGGCAAATGGAAAAAAGGGCTTTTACCCTTTCAAAAGGGAATAATTATTTCTATTAAATCTTTATTTTCTTTATTGGAAGATTTGAAATCATTGGGAGTGAAGTACATCTTAACAACAAGGTTGACTCAGGATGCCCTAGAGAGTCTCTTTAGTCAAATTAGAGGTCTCGGTCGCTTTAATGACCATCCAAGTCCTTCAGAAGTTATCAAAAGATTTAAACACCTTTTGATGGCCAATAAACTTCCAAATCTTTCCTCGAAAATATGCACAGATAGAGAAAGATCAGAAGTGAGTTCTTATTTGACTGCCGAGGTTATAGAGAAAGCATTTGATAGCGATTTTAGCCGAGGGACTTCATCAAATATTGGAAGTGAAAAGGAAACAGAAAATATTGATATAAATAAAATAGAAGCCCAAGATGAAACTGAGAACGTAAATGACTTAATGATGGTATTGGACAGTATGCCTTTGTCGTGGGATATTTATTTCAATTTAGAAAAGCATGACATTGATCCACAAGAAAAAGAAGGTCTAAATTATATAGCAGGATATGTTGCATTCAGATTGAGAAATATCGATCCAAGTTTGGGAACGCCTTCCTCTCAAGTTGTCAACTTTGCTAACAACACAGACTGGATAAACTTATTGTCTAAAGGAGGATTAATTGTGCCTTCAGCATCATGGATTAATGTGTGTGAAGAATTCGAGAAAATTTTTCGAAGTGCTCATGGGAAGTATTATCGAAAGACTAAAGGAGTAATAAAAGAACTCACTGAAGAGCTAGAGGAACGTTTTCCAACTGTTCATAAAAAAGTAATACCGTCGCTTAGGGACATTTATCAGAATCCGACATTTAAACAGAAATCGACCAGTAACATCAAAAAGAAAAGCTACACAAAAGATGCAAAAATGGATTGATTCAAAGAAGAAGAGAGGCGAAATTTAAAAGTAAGTTTATATAGTATTTTTAAAACTAAAAACATAATGTATTCATACTTTTTATAATGTTTATAAACACCTCAAATATTCATGCACTTTCAGTAGCGGATTTAGGCTTAGGCCCGTGAGGCCCGGGCCTAGGGCGGCAAATTTTAAGGGGCGCCAAAATTTTTAAGACGATTAAAATTGAAAATCCCTTGGGCTGTCTGTAAGCTGTAAGACCAAATTTTAAAGTTTATTTTATTGCGCTCTTACTATCTAAAGATAGTATCATTTTCAGGGTAAAATTTCTTTGTTAAAAAATTAATCAGGCTAGTACTAAAATCTGAAGTATCTAGCAAAAAGATTTAAAAAATTCTAGCATATTATTTATATACGAAAAAATAAATATTTAATTTATACCTGAATTATATTTCTTATTATTATTGTTATTATTTTCATTTTTTATACACACACATATATGTATATATATGTTTATATATATATACACACACTGTTGCGAAAGAAAAGGGCGCCATATCGTCTCGGGCCTAGGGCGCCCTCAAACCTAAATCCGCTGCTGTGCACTTTTAGTAGCAAGCTAAATCAAATAGTATCTAAAATCATCTCTTAACTTTTAAATAATTAAAAGTATATTATATATTTAAGGAAGTCAACATCTTATTTTGCAAAAATTGAATGTAATATTTATTAACAGTGCGAAATAATATTTAAAAGCATTTTTCTTTGCAAAATTATCATTCCGTAAGAAATCTGCTTCCCTTCGCTTAGCAATTTCTTTCGCGGTCAGCGCCGTGACGTCATCGAGTGGGAAAGCGCAGCTTCAGTAAAATGTGGCGAGTGAACCAGCCCTTCTCCCTTATCTTTAGCCCTGGGGTTCGTAAGGGAAAAAAGGTTGGGAAACACTGCTGTAGTCCGATGAAACGGTTTTTGGGTCCCAATAAGCGAATAATACAGTCGACGCTCGTTATAACGACCACACATTATAAAGACCCTTCCATTGTAACGACCAGTGGTATAAGTCCCAACTTTATCCCTATGAATTCTATGTTAATGTGCTTTCGGTATAACGACCGTTCTATATCGTCCAATCCAATACAGCGACCAAATTCAGCGAACAGTATTTCTGGTGTTTTTTTCAAATACAGCATGTTTCCAAATTTGTAGCTTGATTATAGTGTGCGGAGAGCTGCATGGAGTTTCAGTGTTCAGTCCAACTTTGTCGGGGGGGGTGGAATACCACTTATCATGGTAGGGAAAGAATAGAGGGGGAGCAAACGGTGGAATTTCCGGGAAAAGGGGTTGACAGATGTATGGCAGGACCATATTGGTAGTTTGTCGTTTGAATCAAATAGTTTTGCAAGGGTCGATTCTCTGAAATAAGAGGGGTCATGCTGTCAGTGCCAGGTGTCATGTCAGACCAGAAGTTTTGCTTCCAGAAATAAGCATGTATTATTTTCTTCCTATATTTTCTAGGTTAAAATATGTTTAATATTTTGCACTGATATTTTTTAAAAGTTCCAATGATTAAAAAAAAAATTACCATTTAGTTCGAATCTTTGAAAAATTACCAATTTTAATGGAACTACGGGACGTGCATGATGCATGTATATCTTTTTTAGAAAATTCTACCTCTTATAGCGACTACTCGTTATAAAGACCTTTTTCAGTGGGACGCAGATGGTCGTTATATCGAGCGTCGACTGTACTAGCCTTGTGTTATTGGAAATGTTTTGGTTCTGTAAAGTTTGGTCCGGAATAAGTGGCTGGTCCGATGATCCGGTGCTCCAATGAAACGGATTCCACTGCATATATTTCCGTTGAAGCAAAAGGGTACCTGAGCTCAAATGTTGTATTATTCTCCCAAAATACAAATTCATTTTTAGCTAAGATATTTAAAAAATAAAAGAAAAAACTTGTATAGAAGTATGATAGTCTACAGAAGTTTGGGAAACTGAAAAATGTTGTTCGTACTTCTCTAGATTGATTAAAATATTATTATGACCAGTAGGGGCGGTAACTATGTCATCTGAGGCCCGTGGCAAATTTATTGGAGATGGGGCCCCAGAAAAGATCGTCACGTTGTATTTTAATTTTAATAAATCACTGAAGTAGTTGCCCAATAATATTACTAATATTGTGTGCATTTTCGTTAAATATCTAATAAATTTATTTTCCAAACGCATAGGTATTACATACTTATAATAAAATAACACTTTAATCTCAGCAAGATATTTATTAATACAATTTTTTTCTCCCAGCTTTCTGTTCCGCAAAAGTATCATTAACTTAAGCAAAGTTTAAAGATCGAGCTATAGAATTTTCAGTATACGGAATCGCCAACTTACTTAGCTTGCTTAAATATAGGTTTTTATTACTTTTAATTTCGAAAATGATCTTTCAGCAATAGCTGTAGTCACAGTAATTGTCTCTACTAATAATAAAGCAGCAAGTATATATGTGTGTGTGTGTCTTTTTCTGTCTGTGTCCGGCGTAGGGCCCAGACCGTCCGGCGTATTTTCATGAAATTTGGCACCAAATTAGTTTGGAACAGGAGGGTGCGCATCTTGGAGAGTTTTTTCTGAAATTCGAATTTGTTCTTTTTTTGTTCCAATTCATAGCCGAAAATTTCATGAACTAGTAGTTTTCTATGGAAGGAATTATCGCATCGTTTCGAGCTTGATACCGTTGAAAAGCGCGTAACAGAAATAGTTTTGTTCTTCGTGATAAAATTCGATTTTGATTATTCTTTTTCTTTAAAACGAATTAAAATTTATTTCCTGCTCCTCACAGGCGTTCGATAGCTGTTTTTTTATTTACTTATTTTGACATGCATTTTACGGGACTATTCTCCACACTGCACAGGGGTTTTTAAATAAATGTTATCCCTTATAGCGATTTTTGTGTTTCCAGCTGATTATTACTATATATATTTTTAATTATTTTTTCTCTCCAGTGAATTAGCACGCATGTTACTTGCCTATTTGAGCTCGGCTGAAAGGTTTTTCCGCTTTCAAAGTTTTGCTTGCTGCTGTTAGTTTCTGCAAGCTACAAACTATCGTCGTTCTGTTTTACAGTCAATGAATAATAGCTAAAAACTAATTATATTAAAAATTTATTAATTAGAACTATTATAATGGAATATACTCGTCCTTTTTGTGTGGGTACTTGAACTAAACAAACAAAATGCGTTTTTTCTTAAATATATTTTTTTTCGCTTGTTCGTTTCTTTCTCTTCTTTTCCCCCTTTTTATTGTATGTGTTTTGTAAAAAAAAAAAATGCTTAGATGTGTAAGATCGCTGATTCATTGCCGTGGGCGGATAGTTATTAATTATGTGGAATCTATACTTTTTAATAAAATAGCATAATTTACTCATAAAAAAAGTTTCCACTATAGACGCAATGGCGAACCGACTGTTCTTTCCATTTTTTAACACGGGCATAGCCGTTCTGGTACCGCTAGTAACAAATAAAGTTAATGTAGTACATCAGCAAAGCTGCGTGACATAAAATGATTCTTTAATATTAGTAAATCGGCAAGTTCTCTAATACACGAAGAATTTTTATTTTATCTCTGAAGGTGGATCGGAAACATAATTTCTTTGGCAAATGATTCAAATAAACCAATGGAAGCATTCTAAAATTGATCCTCTTCTAATGAATGCGCTTAATTCTTAATAATTTATTTGAATTTGTGTATGGTATTTAGTTGTCTTTAACTTTAATTAATTTAAATACTTTTATAAAATTTATAATTTTTACTAAATTTTGTTAAAAGTGTTAGGTTACTTCTGAGCTCGCTGCCTCTCGGGCCGGCGGCCCGTGGCATTTTGCCAGCTCTGCCACATTATCGTTACGCCACTGATTATTACGGACAAAGAAATGTAAGGTGTAGTGCTACATTTATTTCGTTATAATGGACATTTCATTGTATCGATATTCGCTGTAATGAGATTTCACTGTGGTAAAATAATCCGTGTATGCTGAAACTCGATTGTTCTTAGAATTGAAGGAAAACCACAAGACGAGCAATTAGTTCCAACAACATCGTAATTAAGATTTATTCTATAACTACATATGTGCACTACAAGCATTTTTACAACTATTAACAACTCAAACTATAATTACACAATTGCACTACATGCATTTTTACAACTATTAACAAATCAGACTATAATTACACAATTGCAGTACACACATTTTTACAACTATTAACAAATCAGAGCTAGATACAGCCGAACCTCGTTAGCACGTCACCCTCTACAAAATGGCGTCATAACCGGCATTACTTAAAAAGACAGAATTAAGAAGTTGATTCTAAAATGGTTTTCGAAAAGAGTTTGTTTACTTTCTGGAATTATGTAATTTAAACATTTTCTTACAGGTCCAAATCGTGTTGTCAAGTTGATGAGTAGTTATGAAGCTTTTGGTTTCCTAAACTTTATTCTATGAATAATGAACTAAAACAATAATATTTTAAATTATAACTCATTAATGAAATTTTAAAAAACATGAATGACTTAGCAATGATTGTTTTCAATTGAAAGAGTATTTCGCAATGTCTGGAATAATTGTTGAAAATGTGCAACCTAATGTCCTTTTCAGCATCCATTTTGTTTCTGTATTTTCTTTTGTTAGTCTTTGTATTTACTTATTTATTAATTTATTATTTTATTTAAAATACTTGATAAATGTTCTATCAGGAAAAATAACTTATAATTTACAAGCAGTACTTTATTGTATTTTTTTTAAATAAAATTTTGATAAAATGTTAGTATTTATTCATGTTTATCAGGAAAAAAAATATTATAATCAACAAGCACATCGATGTTGTTTAAAAAATTAATTTTTTTTTCACTTTTTAGCGCAATTTATAATTTGAGGTCGGTTCTATTGTTTTCTAAAAATTATTTTATTGCAGTATGTTTTCATCAATAAATATGGAGCTTTAAAAACTGATCACTCGTTTTGAAACACTCTGCTTTCAACAAGAAACTGCTGTGTTCATTATTTGCACGATGCAAAGAACTCTGAACTTATAATTACCGTAATTATCGGTGAATAGCCCGCATTGTTGTATAGTCCGCAGGAAGAAAAATTCATTCTAAACAAATCAAGTTCGGTGTATAATCCGCACCCAAAACAAAAACAATTAGTACATGAACAAATCACTCTGTAAGGTACACTGTTTATAAGGAAACAATTTTAAATTACAGATAACTTAACATTTAAAATTATATTGTAAAAAGTTTACATTTTACCATATTTTGTTTATACAGGGACCTCTGCCCTGGTCCTACCCTACTATTGTGTTTTAATTGGTGTGGAAGCAAAGGCTTGCATGGAGAATTTCAGAGGGGGATGGGTGAAATTGGATCATCGTTTCGAAATCTATCATTTATTTCTTTCAATTTAACAATCAATTTAATTTTATTTTTAATAATAATTTATTTTTTTTTATTTCCGTATATTGCCCGCATCGTTATACTGCCCGAAGATAGTAAAAAAAAGGAGTTTTTTAGTAGATAACCAACGGGCTGTACACAGGTAATTGCGGTAGTTGCTGCAGTCGGGGAACCCCTGAAGTCTTCAGGGTCATTTTCAATTTCAAGTCTTCATTTTTTTTTGCACGCGGTAGATTTCCATATGTTCTGTTTTTTTTTTCTCTCTCTCCTCCGTCCTGTGCTCGTCTGTTGGCCCTTTCTCTTCCCGCTCCATTCCGCCGTTCTTGGCGTTTCTCCACACCAGGGTCTTCTTGGCACTTTCTTTTCCTGCTTTGTATCTCCCTGTTGAAAATCTGGTGCAGATTTTGCCCCTCCTCCTTCGTGTCCTCCAACAACCAGGGCACTTCGTCCTCCTCGACCCATTGGATCCTCGCTTGGGCTTTGTCCATTTCTCGGAACGGCTGGAGTTCCTCTTCCGAAAGGGCGACGAGTCTGTTGACAGCGTCGGTGCTCGTCACGTCCGTCGTCAGACTCGGTTCGTCGTTCTCCTTCAGGGCTAGGCACTTCTCCCTGAGGCTCTTCCCGAGTTTCGGGGGGGGGGGGGAGGGGGTTGGCCCATTGCCGGAGCTACCATTAAGGCAAACTAGGCAGCTGCCCAGAGCGCAAAACTTGAGGGGGCGCAAAAATCCAACTTTTTATAGCTACTCGGTTGTTAATTATATAGTTTTAAATTTAAAGAATATAAAGATGTGATTCGGTATGTGTAGTTGATCACTCCCTTCCCGTCACAAAACTTTCAAACATTCAACCGCCAAAGGCCTATGCCTTCTTTCTCTATAGTTACTTAGAATTATGCACAACCGGGGTGAAGGGCTCACCTGTTCAAAATTCTCTAATTTCCAAAGGATCTCGTGACACAAAACCAGCACCGAGAGCCTTCTACACTCTGTATGGGAAGAAAACAGCACAATTGAATGAAGTGCTGGACAAAGCGCCCAAAAGTTTGGGGAAAATGTGTTAATTTTGAAAAGTGTTTAATTTATTTATAAAATACTAATTATTTGTTTATTACTGTTTCTTTTAATTAAAAAATATAAGTTTGTAAGGAAGGGGCGCACCAATCAACTTTGTCTAGGGCACAAAATTACCTAACGCCGCCCCTGGGTTGGCCATGTCCGTGATGTACAGGAACCGTTCCTCCGCCGAACTGTCGGCGACGAGCCTCAGGACTCGGGTGGACGCTTGGACGTTGAGCTTGATGCTGCCTGGATGTCCGTTCGGAATCCAGCAACAATACTGTGTGAGCCGTCTGCAGCAGGTCCAGCTCCCCGAGGGTCTTCCTGCTGCTGAGCAAGAAGAGCCTCTGAGGAGAACTCAGACTCACGAACTGGCCCCTTCGCCTATGGAACTCCCTCCCTCTCGTGCTCCTGTCTATCCGGACGTATTCCTGCCCGGACAGAATCAGGAAGTCCTCCAGAATGCACATCGCCATCTCCATCTGGCAGAAAATCAGCACGCGGTGCTTCGTGGCCATGAGTTTCGGGAGGAGGCTGCTCAGGAGCTGGAACTTCCCCGAGACTCTGCATAAATCGGGGTAGCTGAGCTCCGTTTTTGCAACCTGTCTGCCGGCTGCATACTCTTCCTCTATTTCTTCGAATATGAAAGGGTGATTGACTATCTTTCTCAGCTGAGTGATTTTGCCTACCTTCTGCTTCGTCTGGAGTTCTGTCACGTTGTACAAGCCGCATTTCTTCTTCAGCAGGACGTCGCCATTTTTCATGTTCATGTACAGCGCGTCCTGAATGTACGACATGTCGCATTTGGTGTTTTGTGGCCATGAGTTTCGGGAGGAGGCTGTTCAGGAGCTCGAACTTCCGAGAGACTCTGCACAAATCACACACACATATCTGTATATATATATATATATATATATATCTGTGTGTGTGATTTGTGCAGAGTCTCTGGGAAGTATATATATATATATATATATATACTTCCTGAGATATACTTCCTTCTGGATATATATATATATATATATATATATATACAGTTGAACTTTCTTAATAGGAACATGGTTAATACGAAATCACGGCTAAAACGACCATTTCGTTCATCAACTTTGGTTTACTATTTAATGACACTAAGTATCTCACGCATATTACGAAGGCTAAAATACAAATATCGGCTAAGACGAGTAACATTTCGGAGCTATTCACGAAAAATTTCCTCGATTGCTAATTTTTTTTTTTTTAATAGAAATTGTTGGTTATTTTGAGTCAATGTAAACCACCAAGTTCGCATATGATAAAATTTAGTGTACCTAAACAAACAACTCACCATTAAGGATTTTTTCTAAAATTGTTAAATTTTAAAAGGTAAGTTCACTTTTTATCAATGTGCTAGTAATATTTAAAAGTG
This sequence comes from Octonoba sinensis, assembly GCA_038502835.1. Lineage (NCBI taxonomy): Eukaryota > Metazoa > Arthropoda > Arachnida > Araneae > Uloboridae > Octonoba > Octonoba sinensis. The sequence goes on from CM076600.1 coordinate 947,710, forward strand.
TATATTAGTATAAATAGATCATTTGTTTTCACTATTTATTTTACATTGCATTATAAATACATAGTAGTAATTATTTTAAAAATATAAACATGCATTTCTAATAGTTTTTCAACACAATTTTACATATTCACGGTTGTGGCGAATAACGGCTATTGCGAACAAATTCGCGAATTTGTGGCGTTTCGTATTAAGCGAGTTCAACTGCATCTTGTTATCTAACCCTTTGGTGTTTAGTTGCATGTGATTCCTTTGTTTTTTGTTTTTTTTTTTACATAAAAATGCTATGAATTTGTTTTTATTTTATTCTTCTCAAGTTTGAGTTTTTTGCGCACGAGACCTTTAAAATCGAAGAAGAAAAAAAGACTTGCACCTTTTGTCCAAGAAAATGTTACTAAAAATGCTTCCATTACATTTGCAAAAATCATGCGTTTCAGGGCTATAGCAATTGAAGTCTCCACAGGAAAAACGATCTAAGTCACATACTACATTTGACTTTGTTTTATGTTTTATTATAAATTATGTATTATAAATTAATATAAATTATGTATTATAAATATATGTATTATCAATTTGAATTTGCGTGTTACGGAAAAGTGGGCTCGTATAGTTAAAACTAACCTTTATTTTATAAAATAATTGAAGAAAACTTAAAGCAAATTTCAAAAAGTAGTATGTGATTAGGTCGGTTTTCCTAGTGGACGCTTTAATTACAAATAAATATCGATTTATTTTATGTTTTCCCTTAAAGTTAACATACATTTAATGCAAACTTTTCCTTTTTACTTTGATTTTTAATTTTAACATTTAAAATCAGAGTAAAAAAAAATAATTAAAATAAATTTTAAAAATACATGCAATATCATAACAAAGTAATTGAAAGAACGGTCAAGAATGACCTTCAGTGTAACCAAAAGGGAAGGAACCGACGAAGGTTAGCATACATTCGAGGGTCGAAAAAGTGTCGGAAGAACAAGTTTCGGCTGTACCAAGAAGCATCATCTATAGAACAAATATATCTACATTTATACAAAAACATCACAGGGCCTAAGCAAAATCTACGTCGCTTGCATTCTCACTACAAAAATCACTCTTGTGCTTTTGAAACTCACTTGTTTTCAAGAACACAAATATTGCTTTAGCGTGGGGATGCACCGATTAGTAAATTAGCAACCGATTATTTATCATGTTGATATTATTTCTCCATGAGCATTTTTTTTTTTTTTTTAGTTTTTAGCTTTTTAGAACAAGTTAATAAATTGTTCAGTATGAGCGATTGTTTACTTTTTCCATCATTGATCTCAAATAATATTTCTAATCCTTATTTAAATTTATTGCCACCAAAAAATGCAGACCCATTTTTAGCCTACTTTCCCGTAAAAGTAAAAAAAATAATAATAATAAAGCATGAAAGAAGGCTTAATGTATCGTGAAAATATCGTTAGAAATCAAGAAAAGTCAAAAATAAGGTAAGTTATTGAATAAAGATTGAAAAAAAAAAAAAAAAAAATTAAAGTAATTTCTCACACGGTTTTGAGATGAGGAAAATGTGTGTCGGTCGGTCTGTCTGCCCCCCCCCCCCTCTAATAACTATTGAACTAATGTCCGATCCGAAAAATTCTTCATGAACATGTACAGAAGAAAGTTCATCCAAAACTAACGAGCCTATTTTCCTGTGAAATTTTTTCGATCGGGATTTTCAAGAATATTTTTGAATTATTGAATGATTAAATGAATAAATGAAAGAACAAATGAGCAAATGAGTGAATAAATACTTGAATGAGTGAATAAACGTCTGAATAAGTGAATGAATGAGTGAGTGAATATGTATTAATCGTTGGAAAAGGTATAAAAGTAGAAACGAGAAAGAGAAATAGCTAGATTATAAATTTGAAGTCGGTATATACGGGAAAGTAAGCTCGTATAGTTCTAGACGGAACTTCTTGTTATGCTAAAAATCAGAGAAAGTGTAAAATTTGGATAGATAAAATCTTTGGCAATCCCTGTATAAATAAAAAAAGATGGTGCGTGTATAATTGTATGTGGGTGTGCTCCTTATCCAAATCCACAATTTTAGTCCGATCTTCACCAAATTTGGCACAGGAGTAATTTGGAACCCGATGGGAGGGTTTTCAAACTTCAAAAAAGTTCCAAACCATTCGAAATTTTGTTTTAGGACCCAATTTTTTTTTTAAAAAAAGGCTTTTTCTGTGCGAAGAAGTTATTGTATCGTTTCGTATTTGGTACCGTTGGAAAGTTCATTAAAAACTGCCGTAGAGAGAGTCTTGCTGTACGTGCCAAAATTCGAAACCTCTCATTTAAGTGGAAAAGAAGGGCGGTTTTGACTATAGTTCAGAATTATTTTTTCACGCTAATTTTTATCTATTTTCCTATGAGCGATTGATAAAACGCTTTATTTTTACCGCTACCATTTTGTCTATACGTATCTTTGCCTAAATAAAATTATATATACAATGTTTTTAGCATTTTGAGGTTTTAGCCGATTTTTAATTCTTTCTGCTTGTTCTTGCTTTTAATACTTTCTTTTTAAATGATTTAAAATTTAGTTTCTGCAGCACAGAGGACTGGGAAAATCGTTAGATTATTATTAATTTTTTTATAATTTCCGAAAAAAGGATCGAAACCAAAAAAATTCATTTGCGAAATTAGAAACCTCTCATTTTTATTTATTTTCGCCGGACGATTGCTGGGGAAATCGAAAGATTTTTTTTTTAATGATTTCCCTATTGTGAAAGGTATTTTCTCGTTGTCGAGATTTTAGAGGGAAAAACAACTGTTATCCTTAATTTTTCAAATGGGGATTTTTCAGGACTATTGTCTTTTACTGGTGTCAGTTTTTAGAAAGAGTGTCGACGATCTTATTTAATACCTCATATGAGTATTTCGAAAAGGATTTTAAAGGATAGTTGTCGGCATCCTAAAAAGGACTTTTAGAGGGATTGTTGCCTTAGAACTGTTATCCTTTTTATATTAAAGACTATTGTCCTTATTCTAATGAGGATTTTTAGCGGGACCGCTAACGTTATATAAGAACTATTTTCTTCGTTATAACGGGAATTTATTAATATTTATGTTGCGGATGTAAAGGGGAGCTTTAGGGACTACTTTTCTTACTCCAAAGACTGTTGTCCTTATTCTGATGGAATTTTTTAGTAACTTTCTACTTATTCATATAGAACAGAGTGCTGAACGTGACAGTTGTCTTCGCCAGGGAGTGGCCAGTACTCAAGATTAAGACTGGCGCTATATCGATGTAAAACAAAATATCGATTTCACGATAATATCGTCGATCCAATTTATATATTTCAACTTTTAACGAAATTCCGAAATTTCGGCCGTAATTAAATTGCCACCATTCGACTGATCCGTTTTTCAAAATATGGATTGCCGATGCTATGTAATATTTGGTTTAACTGATTGATTTATTTAGGAAATTTTTTGAAATCGCTATTTTTTTTTATTAAAGTTACATTCACAAGGTAATAATAAGAGAATAAGACTACTTTTAATGCGACATTTGAACTTGATGTTTTTTGAAAATTTTACCTATGTTTAGTCGAAAAAATGACAACGCTACTCTCATATCGTCAATCTTTTTTTCTATGTTGGTTAATACTGAAATTCGGAATTCCCGCAAATAAGATGTACAAAGTGGAAAAATATATTTAAACTTTTTTTAGTTATCATGGGATAATCGCATCTAATGCTAATCCAAAATGAAGTAATTTTTCTTGGGCAAATATTTCACGTTGCGAAAGTCAGTTATTTAAAATAAAAAGTTGTTTTTATAGTTAAATATCATATTTTTAACATTTCCAAGTTTTCTTTTACATTGTACATTAATTAAAACAAACTTTTTTCGTAATTAAAAAAAAACCTTATAATTTGTCCTACAGTGAAACACCGATTTTACGTTTGCCAAGGGACTGAATTAAAAAAACGTAAAATACGGGAAATAGGAAGAAAACAAAAATCAAATGAGAAAAAAATAAAAGGTAGTAAAGACGACTTTTTCAAAAAGTATAACATCTATATTTTTGAAAAAAAAATTATTATACATACCATTTTAACACATCTAATTACGTACCCTGGCATTTAGTTTTATAATAATCCGTAATAGTGTATTGGTTTTTTTTTTTTTTTTTTGGGCACAGAAATTTTTCGAATTCAGAAAAAAGTAAGCTGATTTTAGAACATTTTTTTTCTTTTTCTACTTTCTAAGGAAAACGTACAATGCGAGAAATTTATTATATAACAAACTTAGAATCAGGGTTATCTCAACATTAATTAGTATACGAAAAAACTAGGAGCTCATGAAAAAACGTAAAATGCGGGAAAAACGTAGATTGGGGGGACGTTAAATCGGGGTTTCACTGGGGGTCTATACATTTCTAAAATTTGGCGGCACACTAAAGTGTCGCAGTACACTACACTGGTCGAGAATCACTTATGTAATGGTAATGAGACCAGGGTTCGAAATTAGAATGCGAAAGTTAGGCGTCATTGGCACCTAGTTGTTTTGCCAAAAGTGTCCTGGTGGGCGTAACTTTAAAATTATTCTTTTGATCAGTGTCTAATAAAAATAAAATATGAGTTAATTGGCTTAACTATTTTTTTAAGTGTTATTAATAATCTAGTGTTACTTAAAAAACTTCATTTGTAAGTAAAAATTCACGACTCAAAAGTTTGAAAGTCAAAAAGTTACGATAGTCTTCCTAGTTAACGAAAAAGCTCAAAATAGATACAGAAGACTAGATGAAATATGTGCATATAAAAATATAATTGTACAAAGCTATACTAGATTTTAAAATATAAATAAATATAAAATGACGACCTGGTGAAAAATTGTGGTTGTCAAACTAAACGTTTTATGAAAGGTTAGGCGACTGGATATCAAATCATGGTCGTCAAATGGGAGTTATTAGTTGCAAAATACGGCTAACGACCGCTAATTTCGAGCCCTGAAGGAGACTCATAATTTTGCGCCGACTTAAATTATGTTTAAAAGTCGCATCGATGTGTTTACAGAATGAATTGATTTTTCACTTTTTAGCGCAATTTATAATTTGAGGTCGGTTCTATTTTTTGCTAAAAATTTTTTAAATTGTAGTATGTGTTCATCAATAAATATGGAGCTTTAAAAACAGATCACTCGTTTTGAAGCATCCTGCTTTCAACAGAAAACTGCTGTGTTCATTATTTACACGATGCAGAGAACGCTGAACTTAAAATTAGTTGCTGCAGTCCCGTCTTCAATGTCATTTTCAGGTCTTTATTTTTTTTCTACTCGGTAGAATTCGGGCTGTTCTATTTTTTATACAATTTTTTTTCTTTATTATAATATTATTTCATTGAGTTAGCTTTGATATTGCTTTGATTTCCTTATTAGTAAATTGATTCAAGATTTTTTTCCTCTTCTTAAAATACTGGAGAACATTTCTCTAAAAAATGGCTTCGCTGATTAATCAGTAAAAATAAGCCAATTACAAATAATCGACAAAGTATCCGATTACTACAGATCAATCGGTGCATCCCTAGTCTGCAGTTCATGCATAATAAATAAGACTTAAAATGAACTATGTTAGTAAATCAGCTTTTCAATTTGCGATATTTAACAAAGGCCAGCATCACAGAAATTGCTATAATTACACAAAAATTGCCACAATTACACAGAAATTGCAGCAATTATACACGGAAATTGCCGCAATTATACACAGAAATTTCCGCATTCATACAGAGAAATTTCCGCAATCATACACAGAAATTCCAAGAATAGGGTGACGCCACGTATTAAGTGAAACCACTTTTGGCATAAATTAACTTTGACTTCAAACTGCTAATTTATTATTGCGGTTATAATTATGAAATTTCTCAGGTATAAACTTGACCTAATTGCCTCTAAGGACATATGCATATTTAATTTGGAAAAAAAAAAAAAAGTCAATAATTCCTATATACTAATTATTAAAATATCTTACATTTTTATTCAAGATGCAAACTTTTTCGCGCTCCTTTCCTTGCATTCTGTAAATTACTCAGAACATGCTAGGCTAAAAAAAATAAATAAATAAATAGGTGCTATTAACAGAGAATGTCTCTCGCGGTATTTATTTGAGCCGCCTAGTCTTAGCCAGTTGTAGACATTAGAGATGAGTTCGGGCTCACTTTTGCAGGCCCGAGCCCGCCCGAGCCCGAAAGGATTTTATAAAGTGGTTTTAATAGATGTGGTGCTACATCGATTAAATGTAGGTTTTTTTTACCATCGCAATTAGTTCTAATGATCTTTCTTTTAATTTAAAATAAAGAATACATATATTTTTAAACAATCATGAAATGCTCCAGTTGAGATTAAATTCTGCTGAGCTAAAATGCATGAAAAATCTTCGGTTTGGAAGCATTTTCGGAAAGTTCTTGATTCGCAGTCGAATTTAAAACTGGAATATATTCAGTGCAACTATTGCAGTTAGGAGATCGAATAAGATGGGTCTCTAGTCTGGAGCAAATTGAAAATGAAAGTGGACATAAGACTAGCAAAAAAACATTAGTCCGGACTGTAGGTTGATGCATGAATATTTTACCATGAGCCCGAGCCCGCCCGCGCCCGAGAGTAACTTTAAAATGTTAAGCCCGTGTCGGGCTCGGGCTTTCGGGCTCGGGCTGAGCCCGTCTCATCTCTAGTAGACATTGTCACAAAACAAAACCTTTTTTTCGCTGATATTTTCATTTTAAAAAATGATACAATATCACCCATCATACCAACGTAAACAAAAGTTTCAAGTTCTTATAATCTTCACCCTATTTGTACAAGTATTTACAATACAATATATACAACTATTTCTACGTACATACAAAAACATCAAGACTCTAAGGAAAAATCTATTCTACTAATATTCTACAGTTGATATAGTAAGGCTGGTTGTTTCTATGAATGACTCAAAAACAACACGTAACTGTGCTAATTGTTTAAAATATGACTTGCTTCTTTTTTCTTGCATCAAAAACATGTAACTACTCTGATTGTAATTGTTCACATGTTTTTCAAAATATGACTTGCTTTGTTTTCTTGCATCAAAAACATGTAACTACTCTAATTGTTCACACGTTTTTCAAATATGTCTTCAGTTTTTTTTCTTGTATCCAAAACATGCAACTATTCTAGTGGTTCACACGTTTTTTCAAAATATGAATTGCTTTGTTTTCTTGCATCAAAAACATGTAACTACTCTAATTGTTCACACGCTTTTCAAAATATGACTTGCTTTGCTTTCTTGCATAAAAAACATGTAACTACTCTTAATTGTTCGCGCGTTTTTCAAATATGTCATCAGTTTTTTTCCTTGTATCCAAAACATGTTACTACTCTAATTGTTCACACGTTTTTCAAGTATGTCTTCAGTTTTTTTTCTTGTATCCAAAACATGCAACTATTCTAATTGTTCACACGTTTTTTCAAAATATGAATTGCTTTTTTTTCTTGCATCAAAAACATGTAACTACTCTAATTGGTCACACGCTTTTCAAAATATGACTTGCTTTGCTTTCTTGCATAAAAAACATGTAACTACTCTTAATTGTTCACGCGTTTTTCAAAGTATGGCTTGCTTTTTTTTTTCTTGCATCAAAACGTGTAACTATTCTAGTTGTTCACACGTTTTTTAAAATGTGGCTTGCTTTTTTTCTTGCATCAAAAACGTGTAACTATTCCAGTTGTTCACACGTTTTGCAAAATATGGCTTGCTTTTCTTGCACCAAAAACAGCAAATAAAGCTTCCAATGTCTGCATGCAAGCATACAAGTCCTCCTATAGCACATCAATAGGTTCCCAGAAAAGGGTTCCGGAAACTTAAAAGCAAAGCTTTATTTCTTTTATTTAATATTCGAGGTAACCTAACTATAGTATAAATCTCTTTCTTATTGTGTCTAATTCTTTTAAACGCCCCTGATTGAAAATACGTAAGCAGACTGAAAGGTAAGCACAAATGCTTGTAAACCACGAACGAAACGACCTGCAGCAATGCGACAGGTGGTGTATGAATATACCATTCCTCTTCTCCACGCATGCGTAGTTTGAAGCTGTTGTGTTCATCCAGTGAATTTTGAGGAGCGGCAGTACGGAAGATTGTGTGAATGTTGTGTAAACGCGAATTGTGTGAATCTTGTGAAAAGCGTGCAACTACTGAAAGATCAATTTTCAACCGATTACACACCTTCCATACTCCCCGATCTTGCACCTTGTGACTTCTATTTTTTTACCTCTGTTCAAGAGACACCTCAAGGGTTACATTGAGGTTGAGGGTTCATTCAGAATAAGTCAAAGAATTTTTTAGTGACGGAATGAAAAAGCGTTCGTTGGGGGAAATGTGTTACGCTTAACGGTGACTGTACTGAAGTACAATGAAACCTGTGTAAGTTGACCACTTTCGGTGCAGCACATTAGTGGTCAACTCATAGAGGTTAGAGATTTATTTTCTTGTTTTTCTGTCAGTTCTTACGCTATGCGTTTATTCATTTTTAACGAATTAAAATGTACAGAAAACCTGTAATGTTGATCATCTTTGTAAGCTGGCCACCTGTCTAAGTTGACAACTTTTGTCGGGAACGGAATTAATCCTGTATTATATAACGTAGGGAAACCTTTGTAACTTGACCATCTAATTTGACCACCTGTGGAAATTGACAACTTGTGTACGCCAAATTTGGGTGGGAGCATTATAAAGAAACTCTTTGTATGTGGACCGCCTAATTACAGTGAAACCTCTCAATAAGGGACACTAAGAGGACTGGAAATTTTGTTTCTTAAACAGAGGTGTCCCTTCCATAAATTGATGCATACACATATAGTGAAGTTTAACTTTTAAATAATAAACATGTGTAACCATTTAAGCTTCAATACTCAAAATGTGTCACGCATACAAAATATAAGTGGAAATTATTGGAATTTAAAACTTTTTCTTTGCAAAACTAAAATTTTAGCATAAATGTCGTATGGGCAAAGTTTTGAAACTTACATAAATGTATTTGAAGTAATCTATTAGATGGGTTTGTTTCAAAGTACGTAAGTTGGGCAATACAGTATAAATTACGTTTAGTGTACTTTTTCCAATCCTTGTATAAAAAACTTGTTGGTGGCCGGGTACTGTCTGTCAATGCTGAACACACATCTATTCCATAGTAAAAAAGAAGGAAAAGCTTTTACTAGTAGGTTTTGGCAAGCACTTTAAAATACACTTGTTAATGCTTCTAGAACTCAGCCAACTTTCAGAAGTTAATTTTTAGGCGGAAAAAAAAAGAACCTCAGCTTCTAGTAAATATTTCTTATCTACATAACTTTAGTTTTTGAAACTTTTCTCTTTGAATGTCCCTTAAATAGAGTGTCTTTTATCCAGAGGTAAATACATTGTGGTCCCTATTCAAAGGAACTGGGACATAAAAAAATTTCCCCTAATTAGAAGTGTCCCTTAAAGGAGATACCACCGTGTTACTATATTTATTTGTTTATTTTTGCAAAGAGAAAAAAAACTGAAATAACTTCTCCAGGATATTTTTATGCTATAATGTTAGACCAGTATTTGTCTGGATGGATGAAACATCAATATAAAGTTTGCCTAAATCTCTTTGTAAGTTAAAAGGCGACAAGGGACAATCAGTTTCTTTTCCAACAAAATGTTAACAAACTTCTTAAGTACTTGGTGTGAAATTTTCAACAAAATAAAATGACATTTTATTACACTGGAACAATTTGATATTAGTAAACATGCGAAAAATGAAATTTTTAGAAAATCAACATTTACTGTTTTACTGCTCTAATTTCCATTACTAAACCAAAGTTTTAATTTTGAACACGAATTCACCATAAATGAGGTCCTATGAAGTATTTGAAACAGTATTATACCAAAAAATTTAAATAATTACTTTCAATTTTTTAAAATAGACATGACTGATTTCATCGTATCAACGAGCATTTTTCATGAAATAATGAATTCCCAATTTTTGTAAATAAATTCAATGACATTGATTTGGGGAAAAGTAATAAGACAGAATTTATTGTCCATTTATTTATTTTTGATACTAAGTAAATGCAATTAAATGTTTCATAAATTAAATCTAGAATGTTTAGATAAGATGCTAACATTTACAAAATATAAAATACAATAAATGGGCTATACCACAGCTTTCTGAAACACATCAAAATATGAGAATAGGATTTAGATGGGTTCAAAATATTAGAATACTTTATATGACGCAATCTATTTTTGCCATCGAGATATAAATCTGATTTTAATCCGTCTATTATTATTACACCTAAAACAGTCTTATCGTGTTCCCCAAACCAAGTGGGGAAAAAGTTTCTAGCACGGAAACCATGGCGACCAGAAGGGGAAAAGGCAGAGTTGTGTGATCTTGACACAGACTATAAATATCTTCTTAATTATGCAAGTTATTTATTTGATTGGTTCAGATTTCCTAAAAATACATAATTTTTCAAAATGGCTAGATGAATTAGAAGGAAAAAGAAGACACTTATTTAAAGCATAAAAGAGTGCCCTTAGTCGTTTCCCATTTGGTTCACTTGCGCAGAGGTTTAGGCAAACTTTATATGGATGTTTCATCCATCCAGACAAATACTGGTCTAACATTATTGCATAAAAAATATCTTGGAGAAGTTATATCAGTTTTTTTTCTCTTTGCAAAAATAAATAAACAAATAGATATAGTAATAATGAGACGGTCAAACAGACAAAGGTTTTTTTTTTATATTACTCCCACCCAAATTTGGCTTGCATAAGTGGTAAAGGTCCAGACCAGCGGTAGCCCCTCGCCATTGGCGACTATACATTTTTATTTGGCGACCACAAAATGTTATGCGGTCGCCAAAACTACCGACTAGAAAATGTTTCGCAATTTGTTATTTTTTAAAAAATAGGGCTTTGTGTAATTTTGTGAAAAAGTGTAGTTTGAGGTACTGTCGGCCCCGCTTAATCGGATAACGGATAAAGGAATACCCCGCTTACAAGAATAAAACCTTCCGGAACCGAATATTTCCCCATAGACGCGATGTTAAAGATCCCCGTTTAATCGAATATTTTCCCCGGATAATCCAATAATACTAGTCTGCTTTTGAAATTTTTTTTATAAAAGAATTGATTAATTCAAAAATAAATACGTAAATAAGAAATTTTTTTTCATTTTCAAGTTGATCTTTCAGCAACTCCTTACTTTTCGTCCTTTTAAATTGTACTTAAAAATATATAACACTGTATTAATTATTTAATTACTTTTTTCTTATTTATTTTATCTAAAAGAACTTTTAAACACTAACATTAATACCTTCTTTTAATTAGATATACTGATTTATTATTACGCTTCGAGGCTTTATTATCAGTTCTGTAAGGAAATGAAAATTCCCCCGCAAAATCAAATACCCCGCTTAATCGATTGAAATATGCTGGAACCAAACGGTATTCCTTTAAGCGGGGCCGACAGTATATGTATGCACATGTTTGTATGCAAAATGAAGCCCCGGTTGGGGAGGGGGGATCAGTTAGAAACATGGCTCAAAGTGGGGACCAACAGTTTCAAAGTGGCGACTAACCTTGTTGGGTTTACTAGCTGGCCGCCATCAATTTCTTTTTTGTCTCAAGCATTAATAAGGGGTCAACGTAGACAGGTGGCAAAATGAGGTTTTCAAGTTACAAAGGCTTCCTACATCAGCGTTTCGAAGCCAGTGAAAAAAAAAAAGAAATAATAAATTTAGATACGTAAAATTAGGAAGAGAGTGCAAAAATGATTTTTTTACATGAATTGTTTTCCAGATAATGCAGAAAAGTAGCGGATTGGCATAGGAAGCGTACATACAAAATTTTAAATGCCCGTATTTGTATATGTCTTCTTTTGCCTGATTTTTAATTTGGGTTACAACCAAACTTATTTCGATACCGATTCGGATCACAAACTGGTACCAACCGATATTTATTGATTTACCTTAAATTTTAGAACGTACTTTTCTCCTACCCTTTCCTACTTCTGATGTTCTACTTCTTCCCCGCAAACGCGAAGAAGTCGGAAATATTAAAATTTCTGCATAAAATGTAAGGTTTTGCATCTTTTTATGCTACTTTTTCATTATATGGACCCTAAAGTGGAACCAGAAGACATTGATTTTAAATGTGGACTCGCATTTATTACACTTTGTTCCAACTTTTCTGCATCATCACAATGTGACCATCAGAAGTTTAAAAATATGTAAATTTTAATTTTTCTTTAAATTTCCAAAACTTTTCCGAATTTTGTATATTTCAACCGGAAAAGTTGGGAAACACTGCCCTACATGACATAATATAGGGCTTATTTCGTTCCTGACAAAAGTGGTCAAATTATAAAGGTAGTCAATTTTACAAAATTTACTGTATATGATTTTCAAGCTAAAGAATTGTAAAATAAGAATAAATTATCGATTTTGCAAATAAACTAATAAAAAATTTTACGTTAAGAAAGCACGAATTAGCAATAAAACGCAGATATATGTTTCGGGATTGCTTGGAATCCCTTTTTCAATGCAAAAGCGGAGCGTCTAGATGTAAAAGCATCCAAATGAAGCAGACAAAATACAAAAACACTGGTTATATAGCCTAAGAATAATCTGTAAACCAATAAGAATAAAGGCAGCTTGGAAGTAGAAGAAACACGGAAAGCACCAATAAGAAAGCACCAAACGGGGCCAATTGAAAGTACACAAAGTAAAAAAGGAATAACAATTACCAACAATGCAAAAAAGACCACAGCAAGCATAAAAAATGCGAAAACACATGAAAAATGCAAAAACAATAAAATAAAATACAAAGAATTAAGATGGAAATAGAAATAAGTACAGAAAGAACCAAAACAAAATGCAAAAACGAAGTACACGTGTAAAAGAAGGAATGGGGAACCAAAAAGAGGAAAATATGACGAAAAAGTTAAAGCAAATCCGAACAACAAGAAACCAAGAAAGACCGACAAATTAAAGGAACTTCTGCCAGACCTGTGAAAAATATGGAGTTGAGGAAGAATCATCAACAAATTAGAACTGTTCCTGAAGTTTTCCAAAAGTCAAGCTCCAAAGGGGAAGAACATTTTTAAATAATTTTCCCAGAATTGAAATCAAAAGAGTGGTTGAAATTCCGACAATGTTGAACATTACTAAACTCATGATTTCGCACACAACCTTTATGCTCATTTAACCGAATTTTCAGAGCACGTTTTGTCTGTTCAATGGAAGAAAGGCCACAAGGGCAACTAATTTTGTAAATACCCCAAGTGTTTAGTTGATCAACAGGATCTTTAAGAGAAGAGAAGGACAGTTTGTTACGGGGGACGAAATTGAAACCGTTTTAGGATATTAGCCATACAAAAACTGACAAAGTGAAAGAATGGTAACACAACCAAATTACTTTTAGAAACCACAGTATTGGAAATAGAAGTTTACAACAAATTCATTCTTTTTATAACAAACTTTCTTAGAAAACTTCTATTTCCAATAATGGGGTTTCTAGAAGGAATTTGGTTATGTTACCATTCTTTCATTCTGTCAGTTTTCGTATTGCTAAAATCCTAAAACGGTTTCAATTTCAAGTCGTTTTCGCCCCGAGTAAAAAACTTTCCTTCTCTTATCTTAAAGATCCTGTTGATCAACTAAACACTTGGGGTATTTACAATATTCGTTGCGGTTGCGGCCTTTCTTACATTGGACAGACTAAACGTGCTCTGAAAACTCGGTTAAATGAGCATGAAGGTTATGTGCGAAATCATGAGTCTGGTAATGATCAACATTGTCGGAATTCCAACCACTCTTTTGATTTCAATTCTGGGAAAATTATTCAAAAATGTTCTTCTCCTTTAGAGCTTGACTTTTGGGAAGCTTCAGAAATTGCTCTAATTTGTTGTTGATTCTTCCTCAACTCCATATTTTTCACAGGTCTGGGAGACTTTCCTTTAATTTCTCGGTCTTTCTTGTTGGTCGGTTGGTTGGATTTGCTTTAATTTTGAGTCATTTTTTTTTCTCTTTTTGTTCTCCCTCCCCTCCCCTAACCTCCCCCCTTCTTTTACATGTGTACTTTATTTTTGCATTTTGCTTTGGTTCTTTCTGTACTGATTTCTATTTCCATTTTAATTCTTTGTATTTTATTTTATTGTTTTTGCATTTTTGATGTATTTCGCATTTTTTATGCTTTCTGTGGTCTTTTTTGCATTGTTGTAATTGATATTCCTTTTTTATTTTGCGTACTTTCAATTGGGTTCGTTTGGTGCTTTCTTATTGGTGTCTTCCGTGTTACTTCTACTTCCAAGCTGCCTTTATTCTCATTGGTTAGCAGGTAAATTTCAGGCTATATAAGCCGCGTTTTTGTTGTTTTGTCTGCTTCATTTGGATGTTTTTGCATCTAGAAGCTCCACTTTTGCCTTGAAAAAGAGATTCCAAGCAATTCCGAAGTATAGGTCTGAATTTTAATGCTCATTTGTGCTTTCTTAGCGTGAAAATTTCTATTACAGTAAAGAATTGTACTTCAGTATTTTTTTTGTCCGATTTTGCTATTTGTTTTTGATTATTTTCTAAAAGCATGTGTGGATTACTTTTCAGCCTGCCCTCGTATTTTTCTCTAAATGGTATTACACCACTATTGAACGTATTACGTCATATTTCTGAGTCCTTTATCTTGATTTACATTGTTTGGCGGCACGTATTGTTTGGCGGCACGTAAGTACCGAAGATCACAGCATAAGGTGATTTGAACTGTTCCAAAAACACTCAAGCATACCTGTGATTTCTTCAGTTTCGTAAGCAAATAAGTCCTTAAATTGTGTCAGTCTGCATTCAAAAGATGCACGGGTGTTTTCTGTCGATATTTGTGGGTACACAGTCGCTTTATAGAGCCGCTTCGGCGGTGTGATGAGGAAAACTCGAGTCGTCTTCCTAAAAATGATTCAAATAAAAAACGATTTCAGTTAATCATACGCTTTCAAAATCATACATAAAGTTTGTCAAAGAATTTTTAAGATTAGGTTTATAAGATAATATAAAAACTAGTCATTACATTTTTTAACCACTTTCCTAACAATTTTTTTTTGAAAAAATTGCAAAAAATCATCACATTTTTTAATTTTATTATTAAATACAAAGAAACGAAACAAAATTTGAGTTGAATTTTTATTTTTTTACAGGTGTAAAAGCGTTTAATATTAGTTTACTATCCCGAGTTATCTCGGCTAAATGGAAAATGGTTAAATATTGGTATGATGTGTATGATAGCTTTTTAAACAAGGGGCAACAAAGCAAACCAACAAAACTTGGCAAACTGCCCCAATCAAAGCTGAATATTTTATTTCATTTCCTCCAGGCCAAGTAAAACCGTGATAAAAGAAATGCTGCTTTGCCCGAGTTTTCTCGGGATAATAATTAACTGCAATATATACGAAACCGAGATAACTCGGGATAATCAGGCAAGCGGTTAAAGTATTTTCTTCAAAATAAGCTCTTTCGGCTTCCATCCATTTGTCGCAGCGGTTTAACAACGACTCGAATGCCTGTTCCAGCTCCCATTGTGGGACTGCCTCCGAAGCTTGCGTCGGAGCTGTTTGTATAGTGTCAATATCATAAAAGTAAAAAAAAAAATTAAACAAATGAACTGATATCATAAAAGCAAAAAATAGTAAACAACTGAACTGACGTTTTAGCAGTGTATCAGCTCATAGTCAGTTTCACGAATGCTCAATAACACAGAGGGCGCCACTGCAAGCTTAGTTCCAGCCAGGGCCCGATTTACATTCTGAATCACAACTCGTGTTTGGGGGCCGCTCACGCAACAAAAATTTCTTAAACATAAAATTTTGGGGGCCCCAAAGTGAAAAAACTAATTTGTTTTTCAAATTTCAAAGGGTCACACCAAAATTTCGGGGCCCCTAACGTGCAAAATGATTTTATTTGTAAAATACAAAATGTTTAAATAAAATCTGGGACCCCCAAAGTGCAAAATCGATTTTTTTTTTCAAATTTCAAATTGTCAGACCAAAATTTGTGGGTCCCCAAAGTGAAAATTCCTTGTGGTTTTAAAATCATTTAATAATTCAAATTTTCTGTGACGTAACAGAACACCAACAGTTTGTTTTTAAACGATGCTATTTTTAAATATTTTTCTAAACAATTTTAATTTACAAAAAAAAAAAATAATAATAACCAAAATTAGGGGCCCTAGGCCCGGGCCTAATGGTAAATAAGGCCCTGGTCCCAGCTGTGATATTAAAATCTCTTTGACACACTCTGTAACGACGTAAAGTGTGTGGATCTAGTTGCGTCCTGCCCTGGAGCAGGGTTTTTTCGGAGTTTCTACCCAGCATGTCATTCGCAAAACCCCCTCGATTCCCCTTTAGTTGTCTTTTGACAGTTCGCATGTTTCGTATCGTGAACGCAACTTACGTATATCGTGAGCAACTTGAGGATAACGAATGAAATAGCCTAAAAGTATATAGCATTAAAAATTGTTTTTTACTTGTAATTTTGTCCATGTTTATTTTCCAATTTTATGTATATCATTTGTCATCTTTATCTGTAATAAACTGAAGAAAAATGAAGATGAAAAATGCTATCATCTTGTACGTTTCCATACATGTTAGGAAGGTTGATGATTATTGAAAAGTAATTTTTTTTTTATCTTCAAACGCAGAAATAATTTGTCCTACTCATCATAAAGACATTGGTTTGTCCATTTTTATAAGTTCATGTCCTTAAATGTCTTCGAAACTCAGGAGTAAGAAATGCATCAGTATTTAAAAACATATCATTTGTTTTTGGAAATGATACATACACACGCTTATTATATAGGCATGATTTTGTTGACTGTGCCGTAAAAGGTTTTTCTTGCACATTTATCTGGTGTTTATAAATAAAACGAACAGGGTAGAAATTACTGTTTAGAAATTTTTTAAAAGACAATTCTGATTTTTAAAATTACTTATACATAAATGACATACCAAAATAAAATAATTTTAGTAAAATAGTAACCAAAATAAAATAATTTTAGCAAAAAAAAAAAAAAATAGGACCGACTGCAAAGGTTTAGACAAGCTCTATAGCTACTGTTTTATCCAGGCAGTCCAGACGTATACTGATATAACTTTACAGCATAAAAAATACCCTGGAAAAGTTATTTTCGTTATTAAATAAATAAACAAATTTCATGGTATTAAATAGTAATATCAACTAACTTATAAAGGGTTTTTATAATACTCCCACCCACATTTGGTGTATATAAGTTGTCAACAGAGACATACAGTTAACTTTACAGGTTTTTCTGTATTGTGAGCCATTCCATTTCAGACCAGGCAGAGGGTGTCACATGACCCTCACAGATTTTTTTAAAAAAATTACAGCAGTTACAACTAAGGGACATATAAAATATCCCAAAAGGATTAAGCAAAAAAAAAAATTATTTTTCTAGTTACAGCCTTTTAAAATTTGGAACAAAATTGGCCGTTTCCAGAAAATCAGAAAAACACTCACTTTTAAAATGGCCTCTGTTTCAAAATTTTTTAACCGATTCAAATAATTTTTTTTCTATGAATAATGAAGGGATGGTATTTTATTTAGACACTCATTTGAGAAATCTAGTTGGCTTCATTGATAACGAAAAAAAATGTTTTTGAAGTAAAAAAAATCGTATTTTTACCGAATTTATGATTTTTTTTTTCTTATGAAAGAGATTTATTTTTGACAAAACAGAGGTGGCGATCTAAAGTGCTGTTATGGAAGTTTTGTATCAAATTTTATTGCCAGCCTGAGATGCATATCCCCTCAGAATTTAAAGTTTGAAATTTGAAAATGTTCAAAAATTACGATTTTTGAAGTGTGATTACTCAAAAAAGCCATTTTTTAAAAATCTGAAAATCTGCTCATTTGTTGCCCTTGAAGTGCTTAATGAGCTGCTATAAGTTATATTGCGTATTTTTGCCCCAGATATTTTATATGATTTTTCAAAAATGGCCTTTTGTGCGTTTCTCAAAAAAGCCAGAAATACGAACTTGTACTTATTTAATCACTTTAATATAAAATTTAATCAATATTTATTAATAAATATACCATATTGTTACACAATTACTACAGATAAATTGTACTTAAACTCCTTAGAATTTAAATAGCACCTTGCACAAAGTGTAGCCACCGTGATTTAATGCATGTTATTCTGTTCTTTCGAATGACTAGTTTCAAACTCACACGCTTTACATCAAATATTTTACAGCACTGATTTACATAGTTTTAAACACATATGTAGTTATGTACTTAAAGCAAAATAAGTAGAATCAAGTTCTTGAATCATCTTCTGCTCGTTATTACCAAAAAATGCAAAGATTAGGAGGGTTCAGATGGTGTTATATTTCACTTTCAACATTACTTTATATTGGTCTAATTTTTTTCACCGGATTCTTCTGGCTATTGAAATATTTTTTCTAGATTATCTGTGTACAAATTATTGCATAGTGTCCCTAAACCATCGGTGATAAATTCGTAATTTTTCCCATTCAATAATTGTCATTCACACGTTCAATAAATTTTCCTATAAAGAAATCATGCATAGAGTTTCATTTGTTTAAGAGGCTGGTAGTTTTCTAACTGCTTCCCACTTCTTGTTTGTTCGTGCGTCCCATGCAAGCAATACTATTTTAATGATTTTTACTATTTAGCAGTATTTTAGGATTGCCAATAATGGTTTGATTGTATTCCTACAATAAATTTAACGTTTGCTGTTACATGGTATTTGATGTAAAGCGTGTGAGTTTGAAACTAATTCGAATGAACAGAATAACATGCGTTAAATCACGGTGGCTACACTTTGTGCATGGTGCTATTTAAATTCTAAGAAGGTTAAGTACAATTTAGCTGTAGTAATTGCGTAAGAATATGGTATATTTATTAATAAATTTTGATTAAATCTTTTATTAAAGTGATTAAATAAGTACAAGTTCGTATTTCTGGCTTTTTTGAGAAACGCACAAAAGGCCATTTTTGAAAAATCATATAAAATATCTGGGGCAAAAATACGCAATATAACTTATAGCAGCTCATTAAGCACTTCAAGGGCAACAAATGAGCAGATTTTCAGATTTTTAAAAAATGGCTTTTTTGAGTAATCACACTTCAAAAATCGTAATTTTTGAACATTTTCAAATTTCAAACTTTAAATTCTGACAGGAGATGCATCTCAGGCTGGCAATAAAATTTGATACAAAATTTCCATAACAGCACTTTGGATTACCACCTCTGTTTTGTCAAAAATAAATTTCTTTCATAAGAAAAAAAAATCATAAATTCGGTAAAAATGCGATTTTTTTTCACCTCAAAAAACACTTTTTTTCCCTTATCAATTAAGCCAACTAGATTTTTCAAATTAGTGTCTAAATAAAATACCATCCTTCATTATTCATAGAAAAAAAATTATTTGAATCGGTTAAAAACTTTTGAAACAGAGGCCATTTTAAAAGTGAGTGTTTTGCTTATTTTCTGGAAACGGCCAATTTTGTTCCAAATTTTAAAAGGCTGTAAGTAGAAAAATAATTTTTTGCTTAATCCTTTTGGGATATTTCATATGTCCCTTAGATGTAACTACTGTAATTTCTTTTAAAAAATCTGTGAGGTTCATGTGACAAGTTTCAGAACTGCCTGCCTGATTTGAAATGGAATGACTCTTTTGCAATTTATCCATTTTTAACCGACTTCACAAAGGAAGCAGGTGGTACATTCTTACTGTATGTATGTCTTTTTTTTTTTTTTTTTGTCCACTCATAACTTCTTACCGGATGAACCGATTTTCATGTTTTTAAAAATCGATCCAGGGTGGTTTCCCATAGGTGCCGAACCTTGGTTTGACCATATTCGGTAATTAGAAAAAAAGTTACGGACGGAAAAATAGTCATTTCTTTGTTTTTTTCATCCATAACTTTGGACTCGATCAACCGAATTTTTATGATGTTTTCTTTAATCGATAGAGGGTCGTCTAACTCAAATATTGCAAATCAATTTAACTACATTTGTTTTTTTTAGGAAAAACGCAACGGGTGAAAAATAAGTACTTTAATTGGAAAGGCTTGGCTTGATTTTTCCTTGTCGGGAAAACTATTAATATATATAAAAGTCATTGTTAAAAAAAAGTTTGTTGCCATTATGCTATATTATTAAAAGCAATTTTCGCAAGAGTTTGACGTGAGGCTTCTCTGAGGCAAACATTAAATCCAATCAGTTTATTTGCTAAAATCGACTTCAAAACGGAATTTATCATACAAATGATTAGTTTTTAGTGCCAGTCATTGTAAGACAGTTTGCCCTTTGCTATGGACTTTTTTTAAAAATAGAGTATTTATATAAAAAATGTATTTACACTAAAAAGAATAAAATAAAATACTTTTTGGAAAATAATAGAACCGAATTTGAATTATAAATTGCGCTAAAAAGTGTAAAATACGAGTAAATTAATTCTTTTAACAACATCGATGTGACTTTCAAACATAGTTTTAGAAGTCCGTGCAAAATTATGACTCTAGTTACCGTTACGTCCTGTGTTACTTCATACTGGAATTTTTGCTAATTTTGGGCCATTTAAATTTGTAATTGATTCATGATGACAGAAGATTTTATCTATGCTAATTTTGCACCGACTTCTAAAACTATGTTTAAATGTCACATCGATGTTTAAAAAAAATAATTTATTTTTCACTTTTTAGCGCAATTTATAATTTGAGGTCGGTTCTATTTTTTTTTAAAAATTATTTTATTGCAGTATGTTTTCATTAATAAATATGGAGCTTTATAAACAGACAGTGGCGTACGCAGAATTTTTTCAAGGGGGTTCATAATTTTCTGAAACTACTAAAAGAAATTCGAGTATGTAATAAAGCACTATTGCTTCCCTAATTTAGACAGCTAGACATCGCCATCTCCATAGCTAGACAATTTGGACTTGAGCTCAAGGGTTTATTTAAGCCTCTAACCCTCTCTTGCGTACGCCACTGAAAACAGATCACTCGTTTTGAGACACCCTGTTTTCAACAGGAAACTGCTTCATTATTTACACGATGCAAAGAGCTCTGAACTTACAATTTGTTGCTGGAGCCCCATCCTCAATGTCATTTTGAGGTCATCGTTTTTCTCTACGCGGTAGAATTCTGTATGTTCTGTTTTTTTTTTCTTCCGTCCTGTGCTCGTCTGCTGGCTCTTTCGCTTCCCGCTCCATTCCGCCGCTCTTGGCCGTTTCTCCGCGCCAGGGTCTTCTTGGCACTTTCTTTTCCGGATTTTTATCTCCCTGTTGAAAATTTGATGGAGATTTTTCCCCTCCTCCTTCGTGTCCTCCAGCAACCACAGTACTTCGTCCTCCTCGACCAATGGGATCTTCGCTCGGGTTTTGTCCATTTTTTGGAACGACTTGAGCTCCTCTTCCGAACGGGCGACGAGTCTGTTGACGGCGTCGGTGGTCGTGACGTCCGTCGTCAGCCTCGGTTCGTCGTTCTCCTTCAGGGCTAGGCATTTCTCCCTGAGGCTCTTCCCGAGTTTCGGGGGGTTGGCTGAGTCCATGATGGACATGAACCGTTCCTCCGCCGAACTGCCGGTGACGAGCCTCAGGACTCGGGTGGACTCTGAGACGTTCAGCTTGATGCTGGATGTCCACTCGGAATCCAGCAACAGAACTGTGTGAACCGTCTGCAGGTCCAACTCCCCGAGGATCTTTCTGCTACTCAGCAAGAAGAGCCTCTGAGGAGAACTCAGACTCACGAACTGGCCCATTCGCCTCTGGAACTCCCTCCCTCTCGTGCTCCTGTCTATCCGGACGTACTCCTGCCCGGACAGAATCAGGAAGTCCTCCAGAATGCACATCGCCATCTCCATCTGGCAGAAAATCAGCACGCGGTGCTTCGTGGCCATGAGTTTCGGGAGAAGGCTGCTCAGGAGCTGGAATTTCCCCGAGACTCTGCATAAATCGAGGTAGCTCAGCTCCGTTTTTGCAACCTGTCTGCCGGCTGCATACTCTTCCTCTATTTCTTCGAATATGAAAGGGTGATTGCAAATCTTTCTTAGTTGGGTGATTTTGTCTACCTTCTGCTTCGTCTGGAGTTCAGTCACGTTGTACAAGCTGCATTTCTTCTTCAGCAGGACGTCGCCATTTTTCATGTTCATGTACAGCGCTTTCTGAATGTACGACATGTCGCACTTGATTGTTCCAAGAATACTTTTGACTAATTTTTCGGTGATTTTTTGCTCCATTATTTTTTTTATGAATGGCTTCATCACCAATTGCAGGCATTTCACTACAGCGTGTATCTCTTTTCTGTTCAGCCTTAGTCTTTCCTGCTCGTCCGCATTGAAAAATTTCTCGAATGATTCTCCGGAGTACTCTTTGGGAGCCAAGTAGTTTACGTGAGACCAGGAATCGGGAAGGTTATCATGCACCGACCCTTCTGTTAGGAGAAAACGGAACTTGGCTTGGTACTTTCGAATCAGGACTTTCGTCAATTTGCAAGATTGGCTTTTTATCCGGAATCGCTCGTCGACCACCATGCAGTCCCACTCGAATTTCGACAGCTGGTTGTTGTCCCTGGAGGCGTTCTCGAAGTTCGTCAATAAGATATCGAATTTTTTATCCTCGAGATTGGCTGCGATTCGCCGTCGATTTTCCGTCGTTCCCGAATAGACGATGGTCACCAGTTCGGGGGCCAGTTTCTGCAACTCTTCCGTCCATGCCGGAAGCGTCCGCAAAGGTACTATGATGAGATTCGGAGCTTTGTCTTTAGAATTTTCTTCCTGGTGATTGTCTTTAGTATTTCTTTCCTGGTGATTGTCTTTAGAAGGATTTGCTTTCAGGTGATTCACAACTTCAATAATTGGGGTGTCCTTCTGATGGTTGGGCTCGAACATCATAATAACTCCTTTTGTTTGTTCCTTTAGTTCTTGAACACTTATGCTTTCGCTCTTGCCCTCGACGATATCGTAGCAGTCCTCATTCCACAAGAAACTTTTAAATATCTCTTCCCAGGACTGTATCCCATTCTTGGACTTTAGGCTTTCTTGAAGTTTTCTTAATGCTTTGCCTATCCGCACCACTTTGTCTGCTGGGATAACTAACTCGCCTTTGTTTTCATGAGCTGATGTATTATCACCTGTTTCTGATATGGCCACATCCTGCCCCTCTGATTCATGTTCCGACGCGCAAACGCTTGTTTCGGTCTTCACCATGCCTTGAGGCAACACTTCTGAGGCAGGAGCTCTGAAGTGGGAATCTAGCGTTTCGTCAATTGTCAACCATGGTCGAGAATCGGGAGTCTTTTTCTCTCTAACAAATGTGATTTCCTCATCCGAAGTATTTTCTGGTTTGGGGGTTTCCGGAAGAAGCGCATTCACGGAGTCATTTTCATTCGTCGCTTCTGGATTATCGGGAGCAGGAACGTTATCGTGAGGTGAAAATAAAACTCTTACAGTCTCTGCACTTTGCAAAGTCACTAAATTTCCATCTGTTCCTGGCTCTGTTTTTACAGTTTCCGTTTCGCTAGAACTGGACGTTTCGGTTTCCGTGGGAGGACTGTTCTTTACAGGCATCATGTCATCCATCGACTTCAGTTCATAGTCAACATCTCGTTCAGGCAAGTATAGACTAGGAACTAGTGGACCAGGTTTTGATTCCCCGACTCCTACGTTGTTCTCTACTGCAGGACCTTCTCCAGAACTGTTTTGTGAGATATGAGCAGGAAAATGTTTTGTGTTGCTCTGTGTTGGAAACGACCTGTTTGATTTTGTGTCCGTATTTTCTTTCTCCCGGATTTCCGTGATGGACTTCACAGCAGAAGAGACTTCAACGGTTGTTGATGATTGCGTCATCTTGCAATTACCTGCATCTTGACTCATCAGTTCTTGAGTCGGTTTCCACTTGGATCTGTTTCTTGACGACTTACGTTGAGCCGGTTGAAGCGTTGTAACATCAGACTTTGTCTGATACACGGGCGTCGCCTTCACAGCAGAAGATGCTTCACAGGATGGTGAAGGCGACATCTGACAGACAGCTGGAGGGTGACTTTTGACTTCTTGTATGGGTTTGGAGTCGTTTGGCAGCAAAGACGTATCATAACAACTGGGGAATTTTAGAGTAGACATGAGCGGTTCTACTTGATGTACAGGCGAAGCAGGAAAGACTTCTTCTGTTGTTGATAAATGCGGCTTCTTAAAAGCACTTGGATGGTGGCTCATCTGCGATGTTGCCTCCGTCTTGCTCGTAAATAATGAAACGGCATTATGATTTGGGGATTGTAACGTTGCCATGCGAAATCCTGCTTGATATAGTGGCATGGGTCTCACAGGAGAAGCGGCTTCACGGTTCATTGGTGGAGGCGTCGCCGGGACGTGGCTGATCAGTCCTTGAAATGGTTTGGGCTCCACACTGTTTGGTAAAAGCGAACAGTTAGGTGATGGCAACGTTGCAATATCGGACACTCCCGGGCATACAAATGTCGGCGACATGAGAGGAATGGCTTCATAGCTTGTTGATTGAAAAGCCCTATTGCGAGCACCTGAATGGTAACTCATCTGTTCTTGCATCGGGTTGTACTCGACGCTGTTTGGTAACAATGAGGTAACGCTTGCACTCGATGATTGCAATGTTGCCATGTAGGGTTCTGCTGCTTGATATACAGGCTTCGACTTCGCAGGTGTCGAAGCTTCACAGGTCGGTAACGAATAAGGCTTCTTGAAAGCGCTTGAATGTTGGCTTATCAAGTCTGGGAACGGCTTGGATTCGCTGTTGTTTATTAATAGGGAAGTATCATTACGATTTGGCGATTGCACCGTTGTAATATGGCACTCTGCTGCTTGATATAGAGGGGTTGGTTTGACAGGAGAAAAGACTTCATAGTTTGTTGATGAATGTGTCATTACACAAACACCAGGGTTGTGACTTAGGATCGGTTTGGAGTCGACAATGTTTGGAAACCACGGACTAGTATTTGGCTGCTGTGGCGTTGTAATCTGGAGTCCTGTTTGAGGTACGGGCGTTGGCCTCGCAAGAAAAAGAGCTTCGTAGGTCGTTAGTGAAGCCGTTACGTCACTCGCACTTTGATGGCGGTTCAACACTGGTTTGGACTCTGGTTGCAATGAACTATGAGTTGCAGTTGGCATTTTTGTACTATGTAGTTTTCCCTGAAGTGGAGGTGTGGGAGAAAATATACTCTCTGGACTAGGAATTGTTCTTTTGGGACTAGTGGTCGAATTCGTTTTCTCTGCACAAGACGCAGATGATTCCTGTGGAATTAAGTCATCTATACCTATTATCTCTCCAGTCCATAACACAGTGACCTTTTTCGGTTCAGGTTCTGCAGCTATTCTCTCGGTTGCACTCGACTCTTGCTGTTTGCTCTGTGCACTCTGCTCGGCTGTAGAAGGGTCATCTGAGTCGAAAATGCCATCCTCAATTAGGTCCTCTTGTCCGTTTTTATCAGAATTTTCGGCGACGTCATTACGGGAAAGATTGTCCAAAAAATTACTGACTTCTTCCTGTGTCGGGCTGCTTATTCTGGACGCTGTTTGCGGGACTAGATCTGTGGACGATTTGGATGAGTTAGGGCCTGGTTTTACTTTGACGTCGGCATTTTGGCAAACCAATCCAGTTGCCGCGTTGTGTGTAGATCCTGAAAAACCATCATATTTAATTGTGTGTCCGTTTTTTCGACTACCACCGTTCCAGCAGTACGCGTCTTTGTAATTTTGGAAAGGAATATGGAAGTTAGGAAGAGACGTCAAACCGCTGTCAGCATGCATTGCAGATTGATACTGGGAGACAGTGCTCTGAACGTTGCTTTGATTGGCTGCCCAGGTTTGGGAAGAATGCGTCTGCTGCGTGGTCTCTGATGACGCAAGGGACAACGACTTATGGGCAGCTTTTTGAATCATGCCACCATTTGATCTCTGAACAACAGGCAGACATTCTAAGGGTTCGGTCTTAACTGGACTGTAGAACCGCGAATCAGCAAACAATCCTGTCTGCTCGGTCTTTACACTCCAAGTTCCGTTCCGCGAACCTCCCTGTGGAAAAGACGGGAAACCATTTGTGTAATAGGATTCTCCAGGTAGTCCGAGGGACATTGTTCGACTCGGAAAGTCTTTAGAGTTTATATTGCGCTGAGCCAGTTGCCATGGTTGTCGTGAGATACCTTGGCTGTACAGATTCACAGCTTGGTCATTAGTATAAGCATTCGCTGACGAAAGACTTTTATCGCCTTGCTGACGTGCATTCGGATACGCACCCGAAAACTTTTGGCTCACCCGATTTAGGTCTTCGGGATATTGATTCCTGGTTGGAGTCACCTGGCCACGGTAAATTTCCATCCCAGATGTAGCAAAACTGCTCTGGTGCAGGAGGCCATTCTCCTGTTTTGGCAGCGAAGTGCACCGATTACGTACCGGCACTGTTTCTTTCTTCTGAGCACGACTCCTTGTGGGACTCGGAAATTCTTTCGTAGCTACATTATATTTATAGTCGTTAGCCTGGTGTTGAGATCTGCTGTTTGAAGGTGAAGATTGCCGATTCGGGCAACTATTGTCCCTTCTCACTGCACCATGTCTATGTGTTTGTCTGCGGTGCTGACGAAAACTACTCTTGGCATATAGTCCACATTTCTGTGCACCTTGGTTGGAGGGGGCTAGTGTACTCCTTCCTGACGCATCCCAGATATTCTTCGCGTGCTCTTCAGACCATTTTGCTTCCACCCGTGGAGGGCTTTCATCATCGTCAATAGTGATGATTGGAATTGACCCTATCGCGTCTTTGAGTCCTAAAATGGGCCTTCCAGCTATTGTAAGTGAACTGGATTGAACCGTATTGACGCCGAGAGTAGGTGTCAATATATTTTGTCCAGTCCCGAATGGCGGAAGAAGACTGTACGTCGGCTGATTGATAGGAGACGTTTGCCATGTCGTGAATAATTTACTTAATAAACTAGATGCACTCGTGTTATTAATCACTGGACTAGATACAGCATTGCTGTCACTTGTGCTGAATGCAACAGTGCTGTCGTTTGTTGTGCTGAATGCAGTATTGCTGCCATTTGTTGTGCTGAATGCAGCAGTGCTGTCGTTTGCCGTGCTGAATGCGACATTTCTGTCATTTGTTGTGCTGAGTGCGACATTGCTGTCATTTGTTGTGCTGAATGCGACATTTCTGTCATTTGTTGTGCTGAGTGCGACATTACTGTCGTTTGTTGTGCTGAATGCATTATTGCTGTCGTTTGTTGTGCTGAATGCGACATTGCTGTCGTTTGTCGTACTGAATGCAACAGTGCTGTCATTTGTTGCGCTAGATGCTAGTGTGTCGTTAATTGATGTGATTGCAATTGCACTCGCATTTAGTGAACTCGAAAACGCTGTACATGATCTAGAATTTTGGCTGACGATTTTGGCGGTCCTATTGAAGAGTGGGACCTCTTGAGCCGTTGGGGGGCTACGTTTCATGTGGTCCCACATCGGCGACAGAACGGCCATAGCTTTGACACATTGTGCTCGTGAGTCGGTCGGGAATCGATCCGTCGAGTAGGTCAACCGGTTTTGAGGACTCAATTCTGGATTTGTTGACGGAGAAAGAGAGGGAGGAGAGGGACTCTTTCCGTTTACTTGACCCAGGTTGTTGTTTGCTAGTGAAGAATCTTGTGTTAAAATTTTCGCTAACGCTTCGTCAAGCTCACTGTGTTGCATCTCAAGCGGGCCTCTTACAGGATCTGCAACAAAATCGACAAAAAAAAAAAAAAAAAATCACTTGAGTAATAGATCATTAGAACGATCCAAAAGCAGGGTTCGTGATTTTTTTTGTTTAAATCGGATTTTTTTTTTATTTTTTAAAAAAGACCTTAAATATTTTGGATATTTATTATGTGACATTCATAGAAACAATACGTCATCTTAATCAATATGCAAAAACAAACTTTAAGCTGTTTTCACAGCAATAATTTTTTTAAATAATATTAATGATAAACAAATTTTAATACAAGTGCACGACTCAAATGAAACTTAAGCCTACCATGAATAACAGTACAGAGAAAATGAAAAAATTTAATCTGGATTATTTTGCTGTTATTAAAAGCTGAAAAAAGTAACAATTGCGTGTACTTATTTTTTAAATTGAGTGTACTTTAATCATTTTTCTATTTTATAAATGAAAAAGCCTGAAATATTTTTACCGATTTAGTAAAATCATATGCCCACACCATTACTAAAAACTGAAACTTTTTGTTTTAATCAAATACCTTTATTGAAAACATCTACAATAAAAAATGTTTTAGAAGGAAAAAAAACCTTAAACTATTAGGGGACATGGATGAAACTTTAAGGATACATATTCTAAATTCTAACAATTGTTGTTTTAAGCACTATCATTCTGAATTATTCATTGTGTGGCATTCATTAAATGGAGCTAAAATACTATTTTAAGATTAAACACAGAATTGTTCATGATTATTATGAATTCTAATTTGAATGATTGAATGAATGATGCTTTGCTGTTACGAGGCTTGAGGAATAAGAATAATATTGCGAAATTTAAAATATAGTAATTAGTTCTAAATCTATGAAATATATGTTATGTACACAGACAGATGGACCTAGGAAGGATCATTTTTACAACACTTTCTAACATTGTAAAAGCTATGATTAAAAAAAAAAAAAAATCACTCGATTTAAATCAATGATTAAAAAAAATCACTTGATTTAAATCGCGATTTAGATCAAGCCGATTTAAATCAACGAACCCTGTCCAAAAGTCAGTAAAAACTTCAAAATGAATGAATTGAAAACGAATGAAGTTTAATTTAAAAAAATGATTACAAAACAAAATAACTAAAAACATTTTTTTTTTCAATTTTAATTAATAATTAGTTTAAATAATAATGAATGCTCAATTTCCATGGTTTCCATCTTTAAAACGAAGTAAACTATCTGTTGATTCATTTCAAAAACAATGGGGTGTTTTAGCTTTTAAAAAAATTTTAATGGAATAAATAATGTTGTTTTTAAATTTAAAAGCATGACAGAAATATGTACAGTTCAAAAAGAAGGATCAGACTTCAAATATTTATTTCTTCCGAATATCATTCTTGAAATGAGAAAAATCATTCCAAGGTTCGAAATAGTGCCGGATCGGGTGGGGGAAGCCGCACTACTGTGGGGCGGCAAGTTCAACTGTGATGCAAAATATACATAGTATATATTTAAGAAAATTTATCTTTTGGAGAGTGAAAATTAAAACTCTAGTTCGCTCGGCTACTTTACAAGCGATTAAAACCTATTAATAGGAAACTCTAAAATCGACGCTATTCTCATTTCTCATTCCATTGTTTCAGAGAAACCTTCACTCAAACTCTTATTATAATTGCTTTCAATATGACTGATTAATGGCAACACACTCTTTTTAACAATGAGTTTCATATTTATTGTCTAATCATCTACTCAGCCAAGACATGTTGCTGTCTGTTATCTATAACTGTAAAACATTTCAATGACAAATGAGGCTTACCGGACAAAAGAAAAGGAGAAATAACTAACTATTAAAAAACTGCTTCGAAAATGTTTTAGTTGGTATCACAAAAAGTCGTCAATAGCTACTACACAAAAACAAAGTAAGAAAATGGGTTGAAAAAGAGAGGAGGAACTGGTCCTTAACTGTTTTGTCTTTGCCTATTCATATGGATATTCTGAATATCTCTTACTGTCTTCATCAAGACAAAAATGCCGAAGTAATACACCAAGTAAAATACTTGATGAATCAAAAGAGTTCGCATTTTGTGCATCTTATATATAAGCAGCTTAAGTGTCTGTTTGTCGCCGATAGCTTATTCCGAATTTCTTACTCCGAGAAAACTGCATCGTACTGCCATCTACACACTTGTTTCTATAATAAAAACGTTTTTTATAGAAGAGAACTTACGGTGAACTTCGAACTTCCACAAAATAGAAGTTTGCCAAACGCTTTGCCGAATTTATCAGTGTAATCGAATTCACAGCCATATTTATGTGATCGAAATCACAGCCATTTTTATGTGATAGAAATGACAGCCATATTTATGTGACAGAAATCACAGCTTATTTAAGAGATAGAAATCACAGTTGGGGTGATTTCTATCACTAAATGATAGAAATCACAGCTGTGGGGATTTTCATCACTTAATGATAGAAATCACAGTTGTAGTTTTTTTATCACATTTTTGAGACAATATGCATTATTAACCCTTGAGCTGTCACCTATCAAGACATCACACAAGTCGTCACGTTGGGTCATATAGGTCCGAATTAAAAATTTAGTAAATTGGGTACAAGAAAATTAAAACATTGCATTTAAATTTCAATATAATATAAGAATACGTAACCTATATAAAAAGCATAGAAAGGAAAAGAAATTACATGAAATTCAAAGATGTAATAAATTGTCTAAAGGTAGGTCTCTTAAAAACAACTGCCTGGGTCAATATGACCCGACGTGACAGCTAAAGGGTTAATGGATTAAAAATGAGATAGACGAACTGAAGCGAAGTGACTTTAGCATCTTGTGTAAATAACGTAAATAACAACTCTTTCGTCCTGGGGCCTCAGTGGTTGAGCGGTCAAATCGACTGCCTCCGGTGCCTCCCTGCGCGGAGTGAAAGAGGCGTGGGTTCGATTCCCACCTTTGCCCTGGGTGTATTTCTTCTTTGTATATTAAAATCTGGTGTGCTGTCTTGTTCTATCTGTCATATTAGACGAAAGTTTGAAGCATATCCTTGAGAATAGCAAATAAACTCGAATATTTATGTGACCTGAAATGGTCGTAAAACAAAACAAACAAGCAAACAACTCTTTCGCCTGGTGACTTGCTGTTGTAGCCATTTAATGGCGTCGTCTGCTTTGAAGCTCGTTTTTTGAAAAAGTTGTCTTAATAGCTTTTCCACATGTGCGTTTTTGTCGATTAGATTAAGTCATTGTTTGAAGAAATGGAGTTTTTGTTTTATGCTGTTCTTTGATGTTTACCCGTAGAAAATCATTTGTGAGAAGAAATGGGGACATAAATCTTATTGCGTGGTCGCCAAGTTGCGGTAAGTGAATTTTTATTTTGTTATAATAGAAACTTCTAGAAATAGTTGTTAACTTTACTGCCGTTGTCACTGTTTTTAAAGTGTTTTACATAGGTATGTTATAATACAGATAATTCGGAAATTGTGTCCAATGCCACAAATTTGATTGTTCTGATATTTTAATTGTTCCGATTGTTGTATTTTGTTTGTTCCGATAGTTATTACAATATACATTTCTACAAATTGGCGGCGTACAAAGTTGCCGCGACTGTATTCAACATACCGTTCGAGCGCTGGTTTTCTAATTTTCTTTATTACTAAAATTTTAAAATCCTGAATGACGTGTATTTAGTTTTATTATTTATTTATTTATCTGTTATCTCGAAACCAAGAAAACTGAATTTCTGAGATCTTTGATTAGAGGGTCAAAGATCTTTCTGCTTGTAATACTTATCTGAATCATATAGGTATATATTACTAAGATAGTAGATCCTGTTGGTTTACATTATTTTGTACTCATTTGCTTTTCTTTCCTGATTTATTTTCGTAACAGAATGACGTAATTTGAATGTTTTTATACAAATTACTTTTAAAAAATACGAAGTAATCTAAAGTTAAACGCATTTCTTTGCTCGAAAAGTCTGCTAATTGAAAATATCTAGACTAATATGACAGCCGAATTTAAAAAAAATATACAGTTGAACTTTGTTAATACGAACACCGTTACTACGAAATCACGGTTAAAACGAGCAATTTGCTGATTAAGTTTGGTTTACTATTTATTTACATCAAACATCTCACGCCTATGACGAAGACTAAAATACAAACTTCATTTAAGACGCACAAAATTTCTGACCTATTCATGAAAAATTTTCTCGATTGCATATAATTAATTTTTTTTTTTAAACAAATTGTTGGTTACTTTGAGTCACTGTAAGCCACCAAGTACGTTATACAGTGAATCTTTCAGGTTAGGGAATAATAAGGCTTATGCACGCGTTGGCTTTCGGACAGGTCCAGCTTGCTCAGGGATCAAACCCTATATCTTCGAATCCTCCTTGAATAGTAGTAATTATTTTTTAAAATATAAACATAAGCATTTCTAATACTTTTTTTACACAATTTTACGTATTCACGGTTGTTACGAATACCGGCTAATACGAACAAATTCGTATTAAGCGAGTTCAACTGTATATGACTAACTAATGCTTCTGTGTGTGTGTACTTGAACTGAACAAACAGAACGCGTCTATTTTTTATAATTTTTTTTTTTTTTAAAGTGTGTTTTTGTCACAAAAAAAAAGTTGCTTTAATATACTGGATCGCTGGTTGTCGTGGGCGGTTAATTTTTAATTCTTTGGAATGCTATACATCTTAACACTTTACCGACCGGTAGCGGTTCGAACATACTATGCCCTTTCACCGCCCGCTCAGCCGCAGATCGTCCAAACCAAATCTAACAGAAAGATCAAAAGTCGATTAATCGACGACCGGTCGGTAAGCGCTGGGGAGCAAACGTCGAATAATCGACGGCCGGTCGGTATGCGCCGAGAACAAAACGTCGATTAATCGACGAACGTCGGTAAGCGCTGGGGAGCCAACGTCGAATAATCGACGGCCGGTCGGTATGCACTGAGAACAAAATGTCGCTTAATCGACGGCCTGTCGGTATGCACTGAGAACAAAATGTCGATTAATCGACGGCCGGTCGGTAAAGTGTTAATAAAATAATGTAATATATACATATAAAAAATACTAGTGTATATATGTATTATGGCGAACCAACAGGTCTTTTCACTTTTTAACACGGGCTTGGCAGTGCGGGTACCTCTAGTGTTTAATACTGTACTTATTCTAATTATCTAAAGTTAACTTTGCTTCTAAATGTTGTGTCAGTTCCCTTGGGATGCACCAATAACAGGTGGGGCCTTCTTTTACCATCAGAAAACAACGTTCACCAATCTGGCCCTTGTTTTTAATTCTCCTGCATGTCAGAGTAAAATGTTCAGACTTCTTATCCGAATAGGTTGGAAGCAAATGTAAAAGTCGAATTTTAGTTCTCGAATCTTGCATTAGCTCTTCATTTTTATTTTTTCATCACACAGTGCATATAAAACATTTTTTATTTCTGGATAAGTAAATAATTGATGTAAGTACTTTTTAAATTTTGTAGTTCATGCATGCCTATTAATTATTATTATTATTATTTTTAAGAGCTGCTTAAGATATAAACTAAAACAACATTCATCATTTTTCAGTTTTTAGTCTCCTTAACCGTAAAAGTAAAAAAAATATAATAAAGTATGAAAAATAATTGAAGATTGAAAAATAAAAATTTTGAAAGTAGGGTTTTGAGGGGGGGGGGGGGGGGGGGATGTGTGTCTGTCGGTCTGCGAATAACTTTTGAGGGAATTGTCCATTTGGGAAAAAAAATGAATCGAAAGATCTCGAGGACATCTCATTTCCACATTTTACTTAACTGATTTGAACAATTTTTCGTTTACTTTTGAACGGTTCAAAACATTTTAACATTTGCGCTATTGGGAAAAATGTAAGACAAATTACATAAACTCTGTACATACGACCCAATTTGCTTCTGACAAGCTTATTAAAAGAGGCTTGAAATATTTTTTGATTAGAACAATTTATGTTCAATTTTGAACAGTTCAAAAAAAAAATCAACATTAGCACCCACGGGTAATTTTTTGTCCCATATAAATGCTGATTTAACAGGCGAATTTGCTGGGAACAAACTTATTTTACTCAATCTCTACTTAATTATTTCACTTTATTTTTGACTTTACAGTTAAACTTTCTTAATACGAACACGGTTAATAGGAAATCACGGCTGAAACGAACTCTTTGTTCATTAAGTTTGGTTTACTATTTAATGACACTAAATATCTCACTTTCACTTCTATTTTTCAATCTTTATTTAATTACTTTACTTATTTTTGACTTTTCTTGATTTCTAACGATATTTTCATGATACTTTAAAATTTCTTTCATGCTTATTTCTTTTTACTTTTACGGGAAAGTAGACCAAAAACGCATCCATAACAAACACAACTGCCAGCAAATTGAATTTCTACCTCAAAAATCTCACCGAAACAAAGGGAAACAAAAGGGGGGGGGGAGGTGGGTTCTCTGTAATCGGCGAAGACTGAAAGGTGGGCTCGATCCCACTTTCCCACGAAAGCGATTTGTTCCAACGTCACGGCTCATGGCGTATTAAATGGGGCTGAACTTGAACGGAGTGGGTTTGACCTGCCAACGAGGCTCGTTTTTCCGCCCTTGACATTCGGTAAGGTGTCGAGGTGCACATGTTTAGCCCTTAGAGCATGGTTTAGCCTACTTTCCCTTTCTTTCTCTGTTTTTCTTTTTTTTTTGGCACGAACAGTGTTTCGTTCGATTTTGAGCAGTTCAAAAAATGGCAACAGCTTGGCTTTGCGAAGAAAATCACGGACGACATTTTAGTGATTGCGAAATTGATTTAAATTTTATAAACTGTTTTGATCTATGAAATATTTAAAAACGAAAACAAAACTTTGTTTTTATTAAAAAAACATTTTTTTTTGAATAAAAACTAAGAATATAGGGAGTTTGCTCTTGGTTTTGTACTAACTCTGAATACATTTGCAGGGTGCACTGGAGAAACGACCCAAGTCACATGCTACTTTTTGAAATTTGTTTTATGTTCTTTTATGACATAAATGTTCATTTTAACTGTACGAGCCTACTCTTCCGTAACACTCCAATTCAAATTTATAGTACATATATTTATAATACATAATTTATATACATTTATTTTTTCTAATAATAATAGTTCTTTCATTCTATAGAGGGACAGACAAATTTTTAATTCAAAGATTTTTGCTCTGAATTCTTATTTAACAAAAAGTTCCGCCTAGAACTACACTGTTAGAAATTTCATCATAAAATTACGGTTAAATGACCGGCAGCAGTCTGTCCATCTCATTCACCGTTAAATTTACGGTTTGGAACATTTTCCTATCTTTACGGGACCTAACCATTTCCAATCAACTTGGTTAAAAAGCCGTAAATACAAAAAAAAAAAAAAAAAAAAAGATGGTTTTATAACCATTTAAAAATG
This sequence comes from Octonoba sinensis, assembly GCA_038502835.1. Lineage (NCBI taxonomy): Eukaryota > Metazoa > Arthropoda > Arachnida > Araneae > Uloboridae > Octonoba > Octonoba sinensis. The sequence continues at coordinate 982,928 of CM076600.1, forward strand.
GTTTCAAAACAAAATTTTTACCGTATTTGAACCATTTCGAGGCGTAGAATCTTCGAGGCGTCGAAACCGTAAACAAAATGCTTGGGACTCGAATCCTGGGTGTGTGGTGCACAAGCCTTGCTCTCTAGCCATTCGGCCATTTACACCACGTGAAGAGGCCGTTTATTTAATAATAAATCTTCTTTTCCAACAGGCAAACTGCCTTAAAATTGAGATTACAGTTTTTGATTGGATCCAAAGCCATCTTTGGTCCAAATTTACTGTATATTGACGAAAATAATTTTATTTGCTGCAAAAATCAAAATACAAACAAGCTTCAGCAGCTCAAATGATATGTTCGCTCATTCGCAAACAGTTCGGGAATCCGATGTCTCCCATTTTTTATTTACGTATGTATGTGTTTCTATTTAGTATCCACTGCTTAAGCCATCTTTTTCTTCTTCTTTTTTATATACACATGCAGATTTTAACTGATAAATCCATAAATCCGTATACCTATTTTAAAACAACGTACGACAGATATGGTTTCGCAACCAAGATGGACGCCCGATGCTTATTGAGCGCTTGAAAATGACGGTTCGTTAAACGTTCTTTAATATAAACAGAGAATAGACGATTTTTTTCGCAATCAGCGGTTTGAGTACCATCTTTTTAATGGTTATTCAACTGTTGTCATTAAATATGGTAAACTAACAATCAAATAAATGGTTATTTTACTATTTTCTTACGGAAATTTTTAACAGTGTATGCGAGCCTACTTTTCCCCATTACACAGCAATATTAAATTCATAACCTAGTTTTCTCTCTCTCTCATTTAGTTTTACTTCTTCCTTATTTCAATATAACTTTTTCAACGGTTTATACGCATTCATTCACTCATTCATTTAATCTTTCATTCATTCACTCACTCGTTCATTCATTCATTTGGAAATACTGTGAAACCCCGATTTTACGTTTCTCAAAGGACTGGGCAAAAAAAACGTAAAATACGGGAAAAACGTAAAATACGCGAAATACATAGAATGCAAAAATCAAATAGAAAAAAACTAAAGGTAGTAAAGATGACTCTTTCAAAAGGTATAATCTCTATATTTTACGAAAAGAACATTATTATACATACCATTTTAAGATAATTTTAACACATTTAGATGCGATTCCTGGCGTTTAGGCTGAAAATAATAAGTAATAGTGGATTGTTTTTTAGTCATGGAGTTCTAAGTGAATGCAGCATCTTCTAGGATTGAAATACGTTGAAAGTTTTTTTCCTGGTCTTTATAAGAAAGAAAATAGTCTTTCCCTATTTGTAAGCTCTTCGTTGCAATAGTGAAAGAAGGGACGGGCTGTGCTTCCGGTTCTTTTTGTTGATCTTCATCAGCTGACGAAAAGTAGACGGAAAAATATTGCTCATTTTAGAACATTTTTTTTTTTTTCACTTTCCAGGGAAAACGTAAAATGCGGGAAATTTCATATATAACAAACTTACAATCCGGGTTAAATTAACATTATTAGTGAACGGAAAAACTGGGGCCTGATGAAAAAAACGTAAAATGCTGGAAAAACGTAGATTCGGGGGACGTAAAATCGGGGTTTCACTGTATCCTTAAAAATTTATCTCAAAAAGTTAATAAGAGTAAAAAATTAATAAAGTAAAGAAAATAGGCTCGTTTAGTTTTGGATGAACTTCGTATCTGTATACATGTTCTTATCGATAAAGTTTGTTCCAAGCAAATCCGTCTGTTAGATAAGGATAATTATTGAATTGAAATTTCCCCGTAGGTGCTAAAGCATTTTTCGAAACCGTTCAAAATTAAACAAAAATTGCTCAAATAAAATTTTTTTTCAAGCACAGTGCTCTTTTGATAAGCTTGTCTGTAGGAACTTAGGTCATATGTACAGGGTTTATGTAATTTTCCTTACATTTTCCCATTAGCGCAAATATACCAATTTCAATGGTAAATACATAACTTATGTAATGAATGACTGACTGAAAAACATGAATGAATGAATAAATGTTATTCATTCATTCCTTCACTTATTCATTCATTCCTTCACTTATTCAGTCAGTTATTTATTTATTCCTTCATTCAATCACTCATTCATTTTTTTACTTATTTTTCATTATTTCACTCATTCATGCATTTATTCACTCTATTTATTTATTCATTCATTCTTTCTCTTATTCAGTTAATGATTCATTCATTCAAAAATATCCTTAAAAATCCCAATCAAAAAGTTTCATAAGAAAATAGGCTCGTTAGTTCTGGATAAACTTTCTCCCTGTACAATTTTTTACGTCGTAAGGGCTTTCCGATAAAGTTTGTTCCAAGCAAATCGGCCCGTCAGATCAGGATTTATATAGAATTGAAATTTCTTCGCAGGAGCTATGTTAATTTTTTTGAACTGTTCAAAAATGAAAAAAATTGTTCAAAGCAAAAAATATTTCCCGCCAAGAGCTTGTTCCAATCAGCTTGTTCATAGGAACTTGGATCTTACTCCGAGTTTACATAATTTGACCATAGGCGGTAATGTTAAGATTTTTTGAACCGTTCAAAATTAAACGAAAAATTACTCAAATCGAAAAGAAGAACAAGGAAATGAGATGTCCTCGCCGAAATCTTCCGAATGGAAAAAATTTTGTTCTGACAATGTGAAAGCATGTCTTGCAACTGTTCGTTTTTGAATGGTAACCTAAACTCACGTAGGCATGGCATTCCTAATCCACGAATCTGTTTTCAACTAAAGAAATTAAAATAATATTAATCCCAAATGAAATATAAGCTGATTTTGTACATTTGTAAGGATATTACCCAAAACATGTGATTCGATGTCGATCTCATGTTTGGTCTCTTCAATTTTTGACGTTTCAAACCAATGATGATTGCACAAAAGTAGAATACTTCGCTTTTATTAACTCGTTTATTTTTAAAAAATTACTAATTATTGAAGGAAAAGAAATCTCGCCCCCATCCGGGAGGTGTGGCGGAGGGAGAACCACTGCTCCTATTCGACGCACGGGATGCAAGGCGGGCGGCCCGCCCACAAACCACTTTTCGTTTTCGAATAAACGGCGATGATTTTATCTTGGCTTCAAGTCGTCCTTGTTACAGTTCCATTTATATTCTAAGTCAGCGGTCCCCAAACTTTTTGTACCCAAGCGCACATATCAGAATATCGGTCGAATGGCGGGCACCATTTATTTTTTCAAGCTAAATTTATAGTTGGTGGACGTAGTTAATAATACACACCATAAAATGCACAAAAAATTTAATTTCAAAAATTAATTTAACATATGATTATAATTAGTATTAATATTCTTGTGTAAAATTAATGACTACTAAATTGCTTGCAAAACATACGAAGTATAAAAATTACTTATAAAATAAAAATTCAGTCAATGCGGTCTTTGGCATTGCATTTCACTGAACAGCGCTTCATATAATTGGGAGAATATGATGAAATTCCTACTCGCAAGCAGTCGTCAAGTTGTTCATCTGTAAGTCGTAATCCATATTTTGATTTTATGATATTCATTCTAATTTATCATTATAGAATTATTCAGTTTATATGGCCCTTTATTCATCTACTCTAGATTCTAAATGCTCTCTAGTTTAAAACGGAAAACTGAAATATTTTATCGTTGCGCACAAGCAGCGGGCGCACCTAGACCGACCGCTGGGCGCCCGCGTGACATCTGTTCTAAGTCAATTCGGTTCTTTATTTCGATCATTTCCTTTAAGAAAAAGTAGATGATGGCTAAAAACAAGAAGTTCCGTTTTGAACTATACGAGCATACTTTCACGTGTACTCCAACTTCAAATTCATAATCTAGCTATCTCTCCCTCCTTCTTTCTCGTTTGGCTTTAGTTCTTAATTGCTTCAAATATACCCTTTTCAACGGTTAATACGTATTCATTCACCCACTCCTTCATGTACTATTTATACACTCATTTATATTTGTTCATTTAGTCACTTACTTATTCATTTATTCTGTCACTCATTAATTTAGGAATATCCTTAAACATCCTGACCAAAAAATTTCATAGGAAAAGAGGCTCATTTAGTTCTGGTTGAACTCCGTATCTGTACTACATCATAATAGCTTTTCGATAAAGTTTGTTCCAAGCAAATCCGTATACTAGATCAGGATTAATATAGGCTTGAAATTTCCCTGCAGGTGCTATGTTTTTTTTTTTTTTTTTTTGAACAGTTCAAAAATGAACAGAAATTGTTCAAATCAAAAAATATTTCACGCCGAGAGCTTCTTCCAATAAGTTTGTTCATAGGAACTTGGATCTTACTCCCAGAGTTTACATAATTTGCCTATAGGCGGTAATGTTAAGATTTTTTTAATCGTTCAGAATTGAAATTACGTAAAAGAATTTAAATTACATCAAAAAAAGACCGATTTTTAACTCTACACCAACTCAGCACCAAAAATGTTGGCAACTAAACGCAAAATTTTTAGTGTAGTGACAAAACCGATTGAAAAGGGAGAGCCGCCCGGGTTTTCTTAACTTTTTCTCAAATTCGGTTCACGACTTTGACAAAACCGGTTTGTTCGGTTTTTTAACGGAGGAGAAAAAGCAGTTCCACTTTTTCGGTCGCGTCTTGTGGAACATCAGAAGGCTCTGTTTTACTTCAAAATTTTTCATTTAGTTCGTTATTATTTTCTCATGTGTCTGTCAGAACTTTTTTTCCTTTCAGCTTTACAAATGTTGGTCTGCACAATACACACATAAGCAATGTGAGTGCCTACTTTAAAAATAGTGTAATAATTTTAGCCTAAGAAATAATTATTTTGACTTATGCAACAACCTGTCGTGCCGGCAGGGTGGGGTAGTGGTAAGGCGCTGGCCTCGTACGCCCAAGATTGCACGATCAAACCTGTCCCAAGTCTGGATTTTCTAGATGCGAAAAAAAGTCAGTGCCCATGTTGTGCGATTATGCGGCATGTTAAAGACTCCTTGACTATCCGTCTGGCATGGATACTCACGGCTAAATTTATTTCCTAGTGCAGTTTCGCATCATTCAGAGCTCAGGTGCCGCCCTCTAGGGGGAAACGCCGCGTCAGATTCTCAAGTGGTGATGGAATTCGCCGATAGTGGTGCTACTTGAAAGAATGGATGCCGAATTTCCGCTGCAAAGGTTATGACTATACGCAGCCCCATCATAAAGTGTGTTGTAATTTAAAACGAAAGCAGGAATAAAGGGAAGAAGGCTTCTTTTCACGTCTGTCCTTATAGGGCGAGTAAAATTGCTCACTGAGGTGGTCAGGGGCAATCCAGCACTTTTAACACGATCCGTTTTTTGTGAATTTTGAAAGGATTTCGGTGAAAGTTCAGAATTTAAATAAAAAGTGATAAAAAATTTCATTCTTTTTTACTACTCATTTAAGACATAATTCTATAACAAGAGGTTCCGTCTAGAACTATACGAGCCTACTTTCCCGTATACACCAAATTCAAATTTATAATCTAGCTATCTCTTTCTCCTTTAGCTTTAGTTCTTAATTATTTCAAATATACCTTTTTCAACGGATAATACATATTCATTCACTCTTGTTTCCTTTATTCAGCCATTCATTCATTCGTTTACTCATTCATGTCTTTATTCATTTATTTACTCATTCATATATTTATTCCCTCATTTATTCATTCTTTTCCTCATTCATTGATTCATTCTTTCATTCCTTCATTAATTCATGCTTTCACTCATTCATTTATTCATTGAGAAATATCCTTAAAAATCCCGATAAAAAAATTTTATAGGAAAATAGGCTCTTTAGTTCTGGGTGAACTTTCTATTTGCACATGTTCTACGTTATAAGAGCTTTCCGATGAAGTCTGTTCCAAGCAAATCGGTCCGTTAGGTCAGGATTTATACAGGATTGAAATTTCCCCGTAAGCGCTATGTTAATTTTTTGAACTGTTCAAAAGTGAACAAAAACTGTTCAAATTGATATTTCACGCCAAGAGATTCTTCCAGTAAGCTTGTTCATTGGAACATGGATCTTGTACCCAGAGTTTACATAATTTGCTTCATTTTCGCCCATAGGCGCTAATGTTAAATTTTTTCGAACTGTCCAAAATTGAACAGAAAAATGTTCAAATCAAAAAGTAAAATATGGAAATGAGATGTCCTCGCCGAGATCTTTCGAATGCAAAAAGAATTTTTCGAATCTGACTATTCGTTCAAAAGTTATTAGGGGGGGGGGGGGTTGGACAGACCGACCGACAGACAGACCGACAGACACACATTTTCCCCATCTCAAAACCCTACTTTCAAATTTTTTATTTTTCAATCGTTATTTAAATACTTTACTTTTTTTTTGACTTTTCTTTATTTTTAACGATATTTTTACGATACATTAAGCCTTCTTTCATGCTTTATTATTATTTTTTTTTACTTTTACGGGAAAGTAAGCTAAAAAGTACTATATTTGGTTACTCTGAATTTTGTGAAGGGTCCGTTTCAATTAACTGGAATTTTGTGAAGGGTTTGATAACGGGACTGAATTTTCTCTGGCGCGATCCCTGGCGGTTCACGAACATGAGAGATTGCTTTCGATAATAAGTTGATAATATTAATTGTAACTGCAAGCAGGGTTGTCTTGATTTAAATCACTTAAATCAAGTGACTTTTTTTTAAATCAGTGATTTAAATCAGTTTTTGATTTTTTTCAGGAAAAATATTGATTATTTTATTATTTTCTTTTTAGAAAAAAATACTGATTTATTTTTTTATGGTTTTCTTTAGAAAATATACCGACTTAGGATTAAAAAAAACCTATATCAGCTTCTTCCAAATTATTAAATATAGATTTTTTCGATAACACATTTTAATATATTATGGGTTCAAGTAATTCATTAGAGTTTTAACTTACTATATGGTGATAATTGATAATGCAGAAATACATATGACAACTGAAGAGACCAATAAGGGGTCTAGACTTCATCAAAGTCAGCGATGTGGATGAGAATTTTTATCAATAACGCTGGAAATTTGTGAAGAGATTGGAGCCTTTTCCAAAGAAAATGTCTTCTTTGACTCAAAAGTAGTCGAGACAATGCCTGATTATGAAGGATGGTTATAAGGTGTCAAAGAATGACATTTTATCAGAGAACATTTTTTTTTTTGGACATGCTGACTACAACAAAAGCATCAACAGCACCTTTGGAAAGGATTTTTTCTATTTCTGGAATAGTGCACTCAATATTAAGAAACAGATTAGGGGTTGATAAGGTCTCAAAACTGGTATTCTTGATGAAACATCTAAATAGTAAAAATGATTCAGCTGTAGTAAACATTTTATGTGATATTTGCCATCTCTATATATATTCAAGAAATTTGTATGTACTCAAAAAATTATAATAGTCCAGTCAACTTATTTGTATATATTCCAGAAATTATTTCAAGCTTAGTCCAGAAATGTAAGCTTTCTTTTCTGCTTGTTGCTCTCTGTTTAATAAGCATATATTTTTTATATAATATAATTAATTTTGTACTAGTAATAAATTATTGTTTCAACTGAAACATCTTAAAATTCTTTGAAGACGTAAATAATTAATTGAATTTGTTACTGTATTTGTGTGCACATACATATTTTGCTTAAAAAAATTAAAAAAAAAAATCTGGTTTAAAGTTAAAAAAAAAAAAAAAAAACTGATTTAAATGAAAAAGAATCCTATTAAAATCAAATAAACCCTCTCTCTTTTTTTTTTTTTTTTTTTTATCATCAACCCTGACTGCAAGTAAATTGTCAAAATAGCTGACAAAGCATTTGCTTAAGAAATATCTAACAGTAATCTCATACAATGAAAATCACGGAAAATTCAAGACCTTACCTTTGAAAAACTAGCAATGAACAAGGCGTAGTATCCTTCTCTTTCAGAGGAAAAAACTTACGAATTCAAGAAGACACTGTGCCGTCGTGGCTGTACAACTACCTGGAATAGCGGTGCACACTTTTCCTTTCCTCCAAAAAGTCAAGTGCGCCATCTCACCAATTTTTACCTTACATACTTTTCAACAATTTTTTAAAAGAATAAGCGGGTCCGAAACGATACTTCTCAATTTGTTCAGCAAGTAAAAATAAACTCACCTTGTACAAGAGCCTTTTTTACCACAGTCAAAGAGTCGGGTACTGTACACGGTTGGGAGGAGGACGCGGCTGGAGGGGAATTCCATGCCTGGAATAAATGAAAGAAACAAACGCGAATATAATTTACAAGCTGTAAGCTAAAGGCAAATGTGTTACAGTAAACATTGAATAAATTCACTAAAAATTTTGCGCTTCATTGCCATTCTTTTTGGTGTTACTGAACAGCATATTTGCTGTTCAGTTGGTGTATTGAAAAAGATTCCTTTTTTTATGTGTTCTAAATTCTTTTAACTGCCTGTCTTAAAAAATATAGACAGTATAACGTTTCTTACCCTATTTTCGTATCCCTATTTACCCTCAAAAAGATCGTGCTCAGTAACACCAAAAATCGTGTTCAGTAGCACTAAAAATCGTGTTCAGTAACACCAAAAATCGGGTTCAGTAATACTAAAAATCGTGTTCAGTAACACCAAAAATCGTGTTCAGAAACACCAAAAATAGTGTTCAATAACACCAAAATTCGTGTACAGAACCACCAAAAATCGTATTCAGTAACAGCAAAAATCATGTTCAGTGACACCAAAAATCGGGTTCAGTGACACCAAAAATCGGGTTCAGTGACACCAAAAATCGGGTTCAGTGACACCAAAAATCGGGTTCAGTGACACCAAAAATCGGGTTCAGTAACACCAAAAATCGGGTTCAGTAACACCAAAATTCGTGTACAGAACCACCAAAAATTGTATTCAGTAACACCAAAAATCATGTTCAGTAACACCAAAAATCGTGTTCAGTAACACCAAATTCTTGTTCAGTAACACCAAATTCTTGTTCAGTAATACCAAAAATCGTGATCAGAAACACCAAAAATGATGGCCACTAAACACAATTTAGTGTAGTTTTCAGTGTAGAAGAAGGAGGTCTTCAACTCGACTCTACTCTCACACACGTTCAAAGTCTTAAATGTGCCTATTATCCAATGCATTCGCATTGGATATTCTTTTGCGCAGATCTCCTCTCCCTCCCACGTACCACCTGCACGAGGTAATAACAGCATTCTAATTACGACAGCATTCGACAAAAAAATTCTTTCTTAATTGGGGGGGATCCAGTGTCTTGCGCGGGAAGATTATTCGAGAAAGGGGTGAACATGAGAACCGAAGTCATTTTCGGCAAAGCGAATTGCGTGGTTAGGATTTATATTAATAGGAGATTTCGTCGGATTTTTTTTCTTTCTTTGCCCGTCTATTCCGAGTTTTCTATTATTTCCATGAACATGCGATTTCAACTGTTGAAAATGCTGTCTGTTGTGCCAAATTTAGAACATTTCTTCAACCCTTACTATCATCTCGACTTTTTTAGTGCTTTGAGATCCCTGCATTCCATTCTTTAAAAATTTGGAAGAAAGGACTTTATGAATAAGAAAAGATAAAAGTGAGCGGGTGTTGGTACAAAACAAGACGTGTCATTGAAGACATCACTACAAATAGCTGTTACAGTTTTTAAACTGAAATATTATACTCCAACATACCGATAATATGCGCGTTTACAAAACCTCTTCAAACACAATGTTGTAAGTGATGATGTGATCGTCTTTCACTTTTTGGTTGTACCTATCTTCAATACAAACATGAATATCATTAAAAGTGTTTACTTCGTGAAATAGCTGCATATAAGTAAACGAACCTGCAACATGAACCAAGAATTTATTCAAGTATTGAGTATTGTGACTAACTGAAGCTATGAGAAGTAAATGTAAGAGATTATAAACATAACCGCTGGGATACAAAATATCAACAGTGTTCTTAAAAGTACTTTCTTATACGAAAAGTCTGACGTGCCAGAAGTTTTGGTTTAGTGGTTTTTGTGTGGAATTTTTTGGTTAAGTGTAAGGATCCTCTAAGATTTCTGTATCTTCTAATTCCTGTTGATTATGACGAAAGTGATATTTAAAAGAGAAATATGTAAGCGCTGATGTTTCTATTGAAGTATTGAGACATAACCTATTAAACTATATAGATATATGCTATTCTTACTTCATTGTGCTACTACTAGTACACTTAGCAGAGTTGATTGAAGACAGAAGAATTTCTTATACCAAAAGCTAAAGAGACATTTATTAACTAACTGAATTTAAACTTTACAATGGAAAAGAACGAGACAGCAATACTGTTGCCATTACAAAACTAGTTAACATGAACAATTAATTTACTTTAACACTTTCCCTTGTTAACTGGATTTTGTATTTTTTTTAAATAAACCCATTTGACTACACAATGTCAATAGTCTTGTCTTCATCAGGGGTTTCGTTATGTCGGAGACTTGTTTCTCAGTCGACACTTGTTCAACTTTCAGTTTGCCCTCTAGTACTTTCTCGCGTACAAAGAAATGTTTTATTTCTATGTGCTTAGTTCTTCGATGATATTCAGGGTTGTGTGACAACTTTACGGCTGCCATGTTGTTCACTTGAAGTGTGGGAATTTCTTTTAAATCCAGTATACCCTGAAATAATCTACGGAGCCAAATGACTTCTTTGGCTGCCTCAGATGCTGCTATAATTTCAGCCTCAGTCGTTGAAGTTGCAACAATGGGTTGCCTTTGACTGCGCCAAGAAATGGCTCCTCCAGCGTATAGCATAACATATCCGGAGGTTGATCGACCACTTTCGGTACAACCGCCAAAATCTGAGTCACTATAACACTGAAGTATTCTTTTCATGTCGGTTACATGATAAGTGATTCCATAATTAGCTGTACCTGCTAAATAGCGGAATACTCTCTTCAATCTAACTATATCCTCGGCAGATGGTTTTTCGAGTGATCTTGATAGATATCCTACATTGTAGGCAAGATCAGGTCTAGTTCCTACCATCAAATACATAAGGGCGCCAACTGCTTGTCTGTAAGGAAAGTCGGCTGTCTTAACATCGGATTTTTCCAATCTTGAATCTTTTAACATAGGAGTAGTTACAGATTTGCATTTTTCAAATCCAAAACGCTTGAGGATTTTTCTAGCATATCCTTTTTGACTAATTGTTATAGAGCTGTCACTATGACGTTCAATTTCAATACCTAGAAAACAATTGACTTCTCCTAGTGATCTTGAACTTTGCTTCAAGTTCTTTTATGAACATTTCAGAATCATGTTGGTCACTTGCAGCAATTAATCCATCATCAACATACAATACTATTAGCAACTTCCTTCCATTTCTTTCTCGAATGTAAAGGCATGGATCGGCTTCACTTGCTTTGAAACCAAGATCTGTAAGAAACTTGCCGAAACATTTATTCCAACAGCGTGGCGATTGTTTTAGGCCATACAAACTACGCTTTAGTCTGCATACTCTTCCTGTGCCGTCTTGGAACCCTTCTGGCTGTTTCATATAACTAGTTTCTTCCAGATCTCCATATAAGAATGCGGTTGACACATCAAACTGTTTCAAGTGCATTCTCTCTTCAGACGCTATACTTAGTATTGCTCGTATTGTGCCTAATTTGGCGACTGGACTGTAGGTTTCACTATAATCAATGTGTTTTCTTTGACTGTATCCTTGTACAACAAGTCTGGCTTTATATTTGTCAATGCTGCCATCTGAATTTCTTTTAATTTTATAGACCCACTTACAGGGTATTGCTCTAGACCCAACTGGTAGTTCAGTCAGTTCCCATGTCTGATTTTCCTTTAATGAACTCATTTCAGTGTTCATAGCTTTTATCCAATTTTTGCTATCTTTGGCACTTACTGCTTCTTCATACGTATCGGGATTTTCCTTGTCATTTACATATGACTCTGCTTCCATAATATAATCCTCGAAACGTTTGGGTTTTTGCAAATGCGAGCGATTTCTTAGCTCTCTGTTTGATATAGACTCTGCGTAGTCTTCTTCACTATCGGTCTCAGTATCACTTGCTAGAGCTTCTTGGCTTTCCCAACCTGGTTCAGTTTCTTTCTCTTCTATTTGCTCTTCTTGATACTTTCCCTGATTTGCTTCTTTTTCTGCTTTATCTTGTAATAATATTTCAGTGCGATCATCACAATTTCCTGTTCTTTCCTGAAAGATTACATCTCTTGACAGAATTACGCGATGCTCATTCTTTATCCAAATTCGGTATCGCTCATCGCCATCATACCCTACGAGATAGCCTTTGACTGCTTTCTTGTCCATTTTTCTTCTTCTTTGAATTGGAATATGAGCATAGCACGTAGAACCTATCACACGTAGGTGTTTGATGCGGGGTTTCTTTTTCAACCAAAGCTCATGACTTATACCTTCTACTGATGATTTCCCTGTTCTGTTCAATATGTATATGGCAGAGTTAACTAATTCAGCCCATAATGAAGCAGGGAAATTGGCTTCAGAATTTGCATATTTAAAAGTTCTGGCCATTTCGACTATAGTGCGCATTTCACATTCACAGCCTCCATTCTGTTCTGGGGTGTAAGGAGCTGTCAGCCTTTGAGTAATTCCTTTTGTGTCAAGAATTGCACGAACGCTTTCATTATCAAACTCACCACCATTATCACTGAGAAATTCCTTTATTGAATGACCCGTTGCTTCGGCATGTGCAAGCATATGGCCTAGCACATTTTTAACTTCTGACTTTTCTTTAACGAGATAACCATAGCGAAACTTGGTAAAACTGTCCTTAAATACGACAAGATACCGTTTCTTCTGAAAAGACTCATCGAATGGTCCACAGACGTCCGCTGAAATAAGTTCTCCTGGTTCAGAAGCTTTCTTTCTTGTGCCGAACGATAAGCTGTGTGTTTTTCCATAAACGCATGGTTCACACAATTCTTTGTCTGAATTTACGATGATACCTAGTTCTTTTTCTAGTATATTCTTAACGTGGCGCTTATCTTGATGACCATATCTTTCATGATATAACTGTAGCAAGGAGCTGTCTTCTACAGCAGTATGCACTTCTATCCTTTTTTTAGGAGGTATTAGTTGAATGTCTGCCTTGAATAACGTACCATTAACTTTTCGATATCCATGCAAAAGAACTTCACCGTTAACTTTTAACCAGCACTCTGTAGGAGTAGATACAAATTTACTGTTTTGATTTCTGTCTTGAGCAGCGAGTACTGAAAATAAATTTCTATTGATTTTGGGAACATACCAAACGTCTTTTAAAGAAACGTGTTTTTCTTTTCCATGAATTGTTGCTCTAACTTGAATAGTGCCTTTTCCAAGTGCAACCAATGTTTCATTTCCTGCAGCTCTAATTCCACAAGGATCTTTGAATTTCTCAAAATCTGTGAAGTATGTGGAACAGTTTGTGACATGCTTAGTTGCTCCATTGTCTATCCAAAACGTTGTTGGACTAGTCTCTGTTGCATAAGCCTCCTCAGAAACAGACATGAATGCTGCGTTTGCTGATTCAGTAGACTGTATTGTACTTGATTTACTTTTTGATGGTCTTCCGTCAGAAATCCACTTTCTACAGTCTTTTATCCAGTGGCCTTTACGTTTACAATAATTGCAACGATCTTCTTTTCTTATTCTTGACTTATTATTGCAATTCTGTATTTTCTTTTCTGATTTTGCCACCACTAGTGCTTCTTGAACAGCTACTTCATTTTCATCAGTGCGTTTGGCGAAATTTCTTTCAAACATACTTAATTGTGTCGCCAATTCTTGAAAAGTTTTTCCTTCATCTTTGGCTAGAAGCATCCAACTTGATTGGAATGACTTAAAATTACTTGGCAAAATATTCAAAACTTTACACACCAATAACAATTCTGGGAGTTTGTTTTCCCCTTTCACTATAAGCCCGTTGTTCAGTTCAGTCCACAAACTGCTTAGCTTTGCAATATGGGTTGAAATGTCATCGCTTGAAATCCAACTGAAGGGGAAAAATTCACTGCAAATTTTGAAGAGTTGGTCTTTTGACGATGCTTCGAACAACATTTTCAATGCTTCCCAGGCTTCATATGCTGATTCTTTGTCCATGATTTTCTGATAAACAGAATCTGTTATCGTACTGGCGATCATACTTTTGGCGTAACTGTTGGCTTTCCGGTATAAATTCGAACACACTTCATATTTCTTGACGGCTGCTTCGTCTGCTGTGCTCGGTAACTCTTCCGGCTTCTTTAATTTACCATCGTTTACGTCCAGTGCTCCTTCATGGTAATCTAATATGTCTCTAATCTTCCGTCTCCACATTGGAAAATCTGCTTCTCCAGATAAAGGCTTTACAGTTCGTGATAAATCCATCGTAATATACGCTAAGGATTTTGCTGACTATATCTTCTTTAAATTAAACTGTAAAAATGCACAATGAGCCTGCAATTGCCCATAACCTATTGAAGTATTGAGACATAACCTATTAAACTATATAGATATATGCTATTCTTACTTCATTGTGCTACTACTAGAACACTTAGCAGAGTTGATTGAAGACAGAAGAATTTCTTATACCAAAAGCTAAAGAGACATTTATTAAATAACTGAATTTAAACTTTACAATGGAAAAGACCGAGACAGCAATACTGTTGCCATTACAAAACTAATTAACATGAACAATTAATTTACTTTAACAGTTTCAAGTGGATATTCGACTCAATATTTATCGAATCCGATTTGATATCTATCGAAAAATCGACGCATCCGTTAAGGGATCTCTTCTTAGATGATTTTAAATCTCAAATTGAAGAGAAGCGGTACATCTTTAGACGGCGGGTTTATTTTTCGTTATTAGCTGTCAATATATGCTTTGGAATGAAATCAAAATCATGGATGATGAGGAAGATTTCGCGGATCGACAGAAAAACAGACTAGAGAAATAGCATATATAGATGTGTAGAGCTTATTGATTGAATGTTTAATAAACAGACGCAGCTAAAACTGTCTGATTTGCTGCACAATAAAAACAACTCCCATTTGGCATCCATTTCAAAAACCTACTTAGATGATTTTAAATCTCAACTTGAAGAGAAACGGTACACATTTGGACCGCGGGTCTATTTTTTGCCACTAGCTGGCACGATAGGCTTTAAAATACAGGAAAAATAATGGAATTTGATAAAGTAATAAGTAATCTCGCGGACCGATAAAAAATCAGGCTAAAGAAATAATATTTAAGACAAAGTCAGTGAAAGCATTTAAGGAAAAATTAAAAGTGCCGTGGGCATGAAAATTTGCAAGTTGCGCCTTCCTGAAACAAAGCGAAAAGGTGTGACAGCCATGACAAAATGCGTATTAAATTAACCTGGTACTTGAGCAAAAAACGACTTCTTACCTGTGATAACTTCTGTTGAGGTAGTTAGTTACATAGCGGCTTGGACGCAGTTGAACAGATGTAGTCATCGAACTCAGATGTAGTCATTAGAACGAAGTCAGGTGAAGTCAGAAGGAACGAACTCAGGTGTAGCTTCCAAAACGAACTCCAACCACTGCTCGGCTCATATATATACCATGTCTTTAAAAAAATAAAGGATAACGCATCAAGCGACGTGGCCCTGTTGGCTGAAGCTCATATGAATCATCGAATGAAAATGAGTAAATTTGTATGAATCATAAAATTAAAAAGAGCGAAATGCTCCCAATGGTTCGATTTCTAAACAATTGTAGAGAATTCAACTGTTTTGTGAAACTCACATGAATCATTGAATTAAAATGAGTAAATTCCTATGAATCATCAATTAAAAGTGCGAAATGATTCCAATTGTTCGATTTCTGCAGGATGACGCGTCCTAAGGTTGCAAAATGGCTTTGTAGAACTTTAGATGTTCATTGAACAATCGATGATTAAAATTTCTATGCTTGTGAGGAAAGACATTGCTCAACCGGAGGGAAAAAAAATCAATGAAACGATTGAGTAATATTCTACTAATGATGGACTCCTTGCGAAACGAGAGATACATTGATATGTATTTTTAGGTCGTGCATGCACCATCCTTTAGTTAAATTTTGAAAAAAAACCTAGGTTCGCATTGTTATTTTCGATCTTTTGATTTCCTCATCACGTTTTGTAATTCATAGCAAAGACGCAAACTTTTGTGACGAAATCTTCTTTTTTTTTTTTTTTTGCAAAACTTTTGTGCTTTTATCATTAAAAAATGTTGAAAACTAAATTGAGTGTTGAATTTAGGTCAGACATCATATGCAATGTTGATGACTCAAGCTTAATATCGAATGATATTTGTTTTTATTCAAATAATTTAGACGTGGACTTGGAAACGCCATCAGTGATGCCGACACTGTAACAATTTTGAGTTTAGTTGCCACGATTTTCAGTGTTCAGTTGGTGTAAAGTTTAAAATGATTCATTTTTGATGCAGTTCATTTTTTTAAATTGAGGACTTGACTTAAACTGCTGTTGTTTCTGAGCGACTGAAATCATACAGCCCATAATCCTAAATGGTGCAGAATAGGATAAACTGCGCGGTGAAAAGGCTGAATTCATCCATCTCAACAGAAACCGATCTTGGTTGTACGTATCCTCTGTAGGTGACACGCTTATTGATGTCTATTTTGTCCGTAAACTTCAATTTTTACTTTTCCTCCAGTTCTAATTTATTTCGTGTTTTTTTCCATTGTTTCTCGTGGACAATAAGTTGAACTAAAGCGATGACTTTTTTGTTCTTCCTATTAGAGCAATTGGAGGAGAAAGTATTGGTGATTGAATTGTGTTTTAAGATTGGTATTGTTACAAAATTAGCGGTACTGATGGATTTTTTCATTTCTTTTCCTTTCTACTTCTTTTTTCCTTTCTTTTTCTTGTAACACGGTTGAATTTGTCGCGTCCCGGAAGTGCCGTCCGGGCCATGGGGCCCCGGCTTGCGCCCCCAGATAGGCCGATTTTAACCATGTTCAAAAATCCATTTTTAACCAAGATTTTGAAAAATAATTATAGTGTTCTTAGACTAATATGCTTTCACTCTTTTTAAAGTACGCATGGAGATATATAAGCAGGCCCACATTTATTTAGTAATTTTCATATTTAGTATCTGAAACTAGGCCCTGACTTTCGCACGGCGCACGTTACCCGTGTCCTGGGCAGGAACTTTCTAAGGGGAACACTGTTAGAAATTTCATCATGAAATTACGGTTAAATGACCGGCAGCAGTCTGACATTCTAATTCACCGTTAAACTTACGATTTGGAACATTTTTATATCTTTACGGGGCCTAACCATTTCTAATCAGCTTGGTTAAAAAGCCGTAAATACAAAATTTTACAGTTTTATAACCATTTAAAAATGGTTTCAAAACAAAATTTTGACCGTTCTTGAACCATTTCGAGGCATTGAAACCGTTAACGAAATGCTTGGAACTCGAACCCCGGGTGTGTGGTGTACAAGCCTTGCTCTCTATCCATTCGGCCATCGTTACTTCGTACAACGGTCGTTTATTTATCAATAAATCTTTCTTTTCAACAGGAAAACTGCATTAACATTGATATTTCAGTTTTTGATAAGATCTAAAGCCATCTTTGGTCTAAATTTACTGTATATTGACGAAAATAATTTTATTTGTTTCAAAAATTAAAATACAAACAGGCTTCAGCAGCTCAAATGATGGGTTCGCTCATTCGCAAACAGTTCGGGAATCCGATGTCTCCCCTTTTTGATTTACGTGTGTATGTCTTTCTATTTAGTAACCACTGCTTAAGCCACTTTTTTCTTCTTTTTTTTTATATACACATGCAGATTTGAACTGATAACTCTTTATTCATATTTTAACAACAACGTACGACCGGTAAGGTTTCGCAACCTAGATGGACGCCCGATTTTTACTGAGCGCTTGTAAATGACGGTTAGTTAAACGTTCGTAAGTAGAAACAGAGAATTAACGAATTTTTTCGCCATCAGCGGTTTGAGTGGCATCTTTTTAATGGTTATTCAACTGTTGTCATTAAATATGGTAAAATAACAAACAAATAAATGGTTATTTTACTATTTTCTTACGGACATTTTTAACAGTGAAGGACATTTTACCATAATCCGTAATATATATTTCACTTAACGTGAACCAGTTACGATTCAATTTTGCGGTACGATACGATACTGACATGATCCGAAAAACAAACTGTGGTAAAACGATATATAAAAAATTGTTTAATGATTAGCTTAGAAAAATTGCATAATATTTGTATTTATTATCGTAACTGACGTTATTTCAACAAATGTGTTTCTATGTTTTAAGTATTTGCATTTATAACTCATTTTTTAATTTCGGATTCTTTGGAGTGACCACACCTTTGTTTATATTCAGCGATCATGCTCAAGTTTGAATCAGCTAGTATCGTTTAAACGTCTTTAACCCCTTCCCTCTCGCTCCCGTGAAAATGACGGGCTGGAGTGTAGAAAATTTCAAAATAAAAACAAATCAAAAATTAAAAATGAATATATGTATTGTTCACACACATATTTTTATATCATTTTCAGGGATAAAAAATCGGCACTTTTATGATTGTTTTCTTGAAAATGACCCGACCGTTAAGCGGTTAAAAAAATTGTAATGTGGAATAATCGGGTTAGTTAATAATAGTCGCTAGTCATTTTTCATAATAATCAACCAGTGCAGAATTCCACATTGCGCACCAAATCGTTTTGTGTGGCGTTCCATTCTTTCAAAATTTGGGATAAAGAACATTATGAAGAAGAATAGAAAAAAGGGAATGGGTATTGGTACAAAAGAAGACGTGTCATGGAACACATCGGTACAAATAGCTGTTGCATTTTTTTTTTTTTTTGCAGACGTATTATACCAATAATATACGCGTTTACAAAACTTCTTTAAATACAATGTTGGAAGTGATGATGTGATCATCGTTCACTTTCTGGTTGTACGTATCTGCAATACAAACATGAATATCATTAAATGCGTTTACTTCGTGAAACAGCTGCATATGATAGAAATAAAATTTCACGTTAAATTAAAGCACAAATGAGCATTAAAACGCAGACATATGTTTCGGAAACAATCGTAAAGAATTCATCTGTTTTGGGAAACTCACATGAATCATTGAATTAAAATGAGTAAATTTTTATGAATCATCAATTAAAAAGTGTGAAATGCTTCCAATTGTTCGATTTCTGTAGGATGACGCGTCCTAAGGTAATAAATGTTTTGAAGAACTTTAGATGTTCATTGAACAATCGCAGACAATTGATGATTAATAATTCTTTGCCTGTGAGGACAGACATTGCTCAACCGGAGGAAAAATAATCAATGAAACCGTTGGGTAATATTCTACTAATGATGACTCCTTGCGAAACAAGAGAGATATATTGATAGGTATTTTTAGGTCGTGCGTGCGCGATCCTTTGGTTTAATTTTGCAAAAAAAGCCACCTAGGTGCGCATTCGATATGATTTAATCATCGTTTTGAAATTTATTACAATGACGGAAACTTTTGTGACGAAATCCTCTCTTTTTTTTTTTACAGAACCTATGTGCTTTTATTATTAAAAAATGTTGAAAACTAAATTGAGTGTTGAAAATGGGTCAGACATCATATGGAATGATGATAACTCAAGCTTAATATCGAATAATATTTGTTTTTATTCAAATGATTTAGACGTGGACTTGGAAACGTCTTCAGTGATGCCAACACAGTGTCAATTTTGCTTTTAGTTGCCCCCCCCCCCCTTTTTGGTGTTCAGTAGGTGTAAAGTTGAAAATGATTCATTTTTGATGTATTTCAAATTTTTAAATTGAGGAAGGGACTTAAACTGCTGTGGTTTCTGAGCGACTGAAATTATTGAACCCAAGCTCCTCTCAGTGAACGTAGTAGAAAGAGGCAGGCAATGGGGCGAAAAGGCTATTCACCCATCTCAACAGATTCCTCTTTGGTTGACACGCTTATTTTTTCCGCAACCTAGAATTTTTACTTTTCCTCCAGTTTTAATTTATTTCGAGTTTCTTCCCATTGTTTCTCGTGGTCAATAACTTTTTTGTTTTTTCTGCTTCTAACAATTGGAGGAGAAAGTATTGGGAATTGAATTAGGTTTTAAGATTGATATATCGTTACGAAATGAGAGATGCTGATGTAGTTTTTCTTTTTTTATCTCCTTTTTTTTTCTTTCAACTTCTTTTTTTTTTTTTGTAACACGGTTGAATTGCCGCATTCCGGAAGTGCCGTCCGTTCCATGGACCCCTTCTTGCATCCCCTTAGTTCAGGCCGATTTTAACCAAGATTTCGAGAAAAAATTAGTATTCTTACACTAACATGCTTTCACTCTTTTTAAAGTAGGCATGGAGATATATAAGCGGGCCGACATTTACATTTAGTAATTTTAATATTTAGTACTTGACTATCGCACAGGCAGGAACTTTCTAAGGGGCAGGAAATTTTTCCATAATCCGTGTATATATTCTACTTAACGAGGAACAGTTACGATTAAATTTTGCGGAACGATACGATACGGACATCATGCAAAAAGCGAACTGTCGTGAAATCATATTTGAAAATTTGTTTCATGATTAGCGTAGAAAAATCACAAAATATTTGTATTTATTATCGTAACGTAAGGGATTTTAACAAATTTATTTCTATTTTTTAAGTATTTGCATTTGGTATTCTCTTGTGGTCTAGTGGTTAGGATTCCTGGCTTTCACCCAGGCGGCCGATTCCCGGCATGGGAAGAAATATTTTAGGCCGTGTAGCCTAGTGGTTAGCACGTCGGATTTCCACCTGGAAGGTCGCGCGTTCGATACCCACTGAAGACCACCATGTATACTTGGGATATGTGCATGTAAAATCCGTAGACCCCACGACCTCTCCCCGTGCGTAAGCAATCCTAAGGCCTCGGCTAACAGGTAGGGGTCTGGTGGAGAAAAGTATTTGCATTTGTAACGCAATTTTCATTTTCTCGATTCTTTGGAGTGGTGACACCTTTGTTTATATCGAGCGGTCATGCTCAAGTTTGATTTTTGAATTTATGCAGGGAATCAGCTAGTATCATTTGAGCGTCTTTAAAAAAATTGGAATGTGGAATAATCGGGTTAATTAATAATAGCCGCTAGTCATTTCTCATAATTTAAAATGACTCGTCGAGGAGTGCAGAATTCCGCATTGCGCACCGAATCGTTTGGTGTGGCGTTCCGTTCGCTAAAAGTTTGGGAGAAAGAACATTGTGAAGAAGAACAGAAAAAAGTGAACGGGTGTCGGTATGAAAGAATACACGTCATTGAACACACCACTACCAATGGCTGTTACATTTTTTTAACAGAAGTATTATACTCAAACATACCAATAATATACGCGTTTGCAAAACCTCTTTAAAGACAAAGTTGTGAACGATGATGTGATCAGCGTCCACTCTTTGGTTGAACTCATCTTCAATACAAATAGTAATATATGATTAAAAGTGTTTACTTAGTGAAAAAGCTGCATATACTAAGTTAAAGAGCCTGCAACGTGGATTTATTTAAGTATTGAGTCTTGTGACTAACTGAAGCTATGAGAAGTAAATGTAAGAAATTATGTTCGTGATCTAAAGTCTCACGTGCCAGAAGTTTTGGTTAAGTGGTTTTTTGGTGGAACTTTTTGGTTAAGTTGAAGGATCCTATAAAGATTTCTATACCTTCTAAGTTCGGTTTATTATGACGGAAGTACAATTTGAAAGAGAAATATGTAAACGCTGATATTTCAAGTGGATATCCAAGTCGATATCTATCGAAACATCGACGCATCCATTAAGAGACCTCTTATTACATGATTTGAAATCTCAAATTTAAGAGAAGCGGTGCATTTTGAGACCGTGGGTCTATTTTTCGTCATGACCCGGCACGATCAGCTTCAATATGAGGGGTAAATCATGGAATTGGGTCAAGGAATAAGGAAGATCTAAGGCTATAGAAATAATAAGTATAAAGTAATAATCATTCAAAAAGGCCAGGAAATATTAATAGTGCCCATGCCATGAAAATTTGCAAGTCCCGCCATGCCTGAAACAAAGCGCAAACGTGTGACAGTCATGACAAAATGTACATAGAATTAACCTGGAACTTGAGTAAACAAATTGACTTCTTACCTGTGGTAACTTCTGTTGAGGTAGGTAGTTACATTGCGGCTAGGATGTAGTTGAAAGGAACGAAGTCAGGTGTAGGACAAAAGAACGAAGTCAGGTGAAGTCAGAAGGAGCGAACTCAGGTATAGTTGCCAAGAACGAACTCCAACCACTGCTTCAAGCGCAACTGCTCGGCTCATATATATACCATGCCTTTAAAAAAAATAAAGGATTGCGCATCAAGCGACGTGGCGCTGTTGGCTGAAGTTACCATGAATCATTGAATCAAAATGAGTACATTTGTATGAATCATCAATTAAAAAGAGCGAAATACGTCCACTGGTTCGATTTCTAAACAATCGTAGAGAATTCATCTGTTTTGGGAAACTCACATGAATCATTGAATTAAAATGATATGAATCATCAATTAAAAAGTGCGAAATGCTTCCAATTGTTCGATTTCTGTAGGATGACGCGCCCTAAGGTTGCAAAATGGTTTTGAAAAACTTTAGATGTTCATTGAACAATCATAGACAATTGATCATTAAAATGTCTATGCCTGTGAGGAAAGATATTGCTCAACAGGAGAAAAAAAAATTCAATGAAACCGTTGGGTAATATTCTGCTAATGGTGACTCCTTGCGAAACAAGACATATACATTGATATGTATTTTTATGTCGTGACTGCGCCATTCTTTAGTTAAATTATGCAAAAAAAAAACACCTAGGTTCGCATTGTTATTTTCTATCTCATGATTTCCTCATCAAGTTTTGTAGTTTATTAATGACGCAAAATTTTGTGACGAAATATTCTACTTTTTTTTTACAAAACTTTTGTGCTTTTAATCATAAAAAATGTTGAAAACTAAATTGAGTGTTAAAAATGGGTCAGACATCATATGCAATGATGATGACTCAAGTTTTATATCGAATGGTATTTTTTTTATTCAGATAATTTAGACGTAGACTTGGAAACGTCATCAGTGATGCCAACATTGTAACAATTCGGCGTTTAAATGGCTCGATTTTTAGTGTTTAGGTGGTGTAAAGTGGAAAATGATTCTTTTTTGATGTAGATCAAATATTCAAATTCAGGAAGGGACTTAAACTGCTGTGGTTTCGGAGCGAACGAAATTATACAGCACAAATTCCTAAACGGTGCAGAAAATTATAAAGTATGCGCTAAAAGGCTACATTCATATATCTCAACATAAACCTATCTTGGTTGTACGTTTCCTCTGTTGTCGACACGCTTCTTGATTTCTATTTTGTCCGGAACAACAATTTTTACTTTACCTCCAGTTCTCATTTATTTCGTGTTTCCTTCCATTGTTTCTCGTGGACAATAACTTGAACTAAAGCGATGACTTTTTTTGTTTTTTCTGTTAGAGCAATTGGAGGAGAAAGTATTGGGGATTGAATTGGGTTTTAAGATTGATATTGTTATGAAATTAGGGGTGCTGATGTATTTTTTTCTTTTTTTATTTCCTTTTTTTTTTCTACTTCTTTTTTCCTTTCTTTTTCTTGTAACACGGTTGAATTTGCCGCATCCCGGAAGGGCCATCCGGTCCATGTTGTGTCCTACGAGTAGACGAGAAAGCGGCGCGGAGAGTCGAGGAAGGAAAAATTAACTAGCCAACCGGTCTTTCCTTCACTCGAGCCGACTGGAGGTGTTTTCCTCTTATCGAATCGACTTATGAGGACTTGAAAATTTATTTCTATTTTTTAAGTATTTGCATTTATAACACAAATTTTAATTTCCGATTCTTTAAGGTGACCGACTACCTTTGGAACAAATTTTTTAAAAAAATGCAATTTCTGCACATGTTTTATACTTTTTTGGTTAAATAATGATTTATGAACATAAAAATAATTTTAAAAAATCCACATGTACTGTAGTTTCTGAAAGAATGGGTAAAATGAGGAAAATTTTAGTTAAATTTTATCAAAACGGTTAACATTAAAAGAAAAAATATCGTTGCAATATTAATTATTTTCAGCCATTAGTTAAATAACAATGATCTTCAAAATGAACTAAAATGAGAGAGAAATATTAAAATTTATGAAAATTACAAGGCAAAATGTATGCTAATGCATCGTTCTTCCGAATTTTTAACGTGCAGTCCACATACAAGCCCTTGTGAATAAAAAAATATTTTATTTACATTAAAAATTGTAGTTCATATGATAGCTGATACTATTTAAAACAAACACTGAAAATTTTGTGAGAATACATTGATTATGTTTTCAGATATCATGATAATAGTAAATGGGTTTTGCGAAAAAATAACTTTCGAGAAAATTGCAATTGAAAGTTACAGTTCGTTCAAAAACAAGCTGGAAGTACATGAGGAGTAGCAGACGATATGTTTTATATTAGCTATAACTTTTTTTCTAAAGCACATAGAAGAAAAAGGAAAACAGTTTTAGAAAGAGAAAAGTTCAAAGTATTAGAAACGGAAAAAAATCAACCTTGAGGTGAAAAATAAATGTTTTTAATATAGTCGGTCACCTTAAAGTAGCAGCATCTTTGTTTATATCGAGCGATCATGCTCGAGTTTGATTTTTGAACTTATATCCCGCTGACGTTCTGTGGGGAATCAGGTAGTATCATTTAAAAGTTTTTGAAAAAATTGTAATGTGGAATAATCGGGTTAGTTAATAATAGTCGCTAGTCATTTTTCATAATAATAATCAACCAGTGCAGAATTCCACATTGCGCACCAAATCGTTTTGTATGGCATTCCATTCTTTAAAAATTTGGGAGAAAGAACATTATGAAGAAGGATAGAAAAAAGTGAAAAGAAGACGTGTCATTGCACTTACCGGTACAAATAGCTGTTACTTTTTTTAACTGAAGAATTATACTCCAACATACCAATAATATACGCATTTGCAAAACCTCTTCAAACACAATGTTGGAAGTGATGTGATCATCGCTCACTTTTTGGTTGTACGTATCTCAACAGTACAAACATGAATATCATTAAAAGTGTTTACTTCGTGAAATAGCTGCATATAAGTTAACGAACCTGCAACATGAACCAATAATTTATTCAAGTGTTGAGTATTGTGAGTAACTGACGCTAAGAGAAGTAAATGTAAGAGATTATGTTTGTGATACAAAGCATCAACAGTCATTTCAAAAGGACTTACTTATAAGAAAAGTCCGACCAGAAGTTTTGGTCAAGTGGTTTTTGGGTGGAATTTTTTGGTTAAGTGGAAGGATCCTCTAAGATTTTTTTTCCATTGGTTCTGTTGACGAAGTGCAATTTAAAAAAGAGCTATGTAAACGCTGATACAGTAAAACCTCTCAATAAGGGACACTAAGGGGACTGGAAATTTTGTCCCTTAAATAGAGGTGTCCCTTCCTCGGAGGTTCATAAATAATTGATGCATACACATATAGTGTATTAACTTAGTTTAACTTTTTAATAGTAAACATGTGTTACAATTTAAGCTTAAGTAGTGAAAATCTCTCATGCATACAGAATATAAGTTGAAATTTTTGAAATTTAAAATTTTTTCCTTGAAAAACTGAAATTTTAGCATAAATTTTGTATTGGCAAACTTTTGTAACTTACAGAAATTTATTTGAAGTAATCTGTTAGATGGGTTTGTCTCAAAGTACGTAATTTGGGCAATACAGTAGAAATTACGTTTAGTGTACTTTTTACAATTCTTGCATAAAAAAACTAGTTGGTATTGTCTGTCCTTGCTGAACACACATGTATTCCATTGTACAGAAGTAGGAAAAGGCTTTACAAGTAGGTTTGTCAAGTACATTAAAATACACTTGTTTCTTTGTTCATGCTTCTAAAGCTCATACCAACTTTCAGAAGTTAATTTTTAGAAAATAAAAAAAAAGAACTTTAGCTTCCAGTAAATTTTCTTATCTATATAACTTGAATTTTGGAAATTTTTCTCCAAGAATGTCCCCCCCCCCCCCCTTATTCAGAGGTAAATACATTGCAGTCCCTATTCGTAGGGACTGGGACCAGAAAAAATGTCCCTTAATTAGAGGTGTCCCTTAAAGGAGGTACCACTGTATTTCAATTGGATATCCGATTCGGTATCTATCGACGCATCCATTGAAGAACCTCTTCTTAGATGTAAGAGAAGCGGTGCATTTTTAGACCGTGGGTAAATTTTTCGTCATGAGCCGGCACGATCAGCTTCACAATGAGGGTTAAATTGTGGAATTTAATAAAAGAGTAAAAAATATATTGCGGTGCGGCTAAATACGGGCTTGAGAAATAATATATAAAGATAAATGTGTAGAGCCTAACGATTGAATAAGTTTAGCACACAGACGCAGCTAAAACTGTCCGATGTGCAACACAACAAAACCAAGAGTCTCTTATTTGTTTACTTGATAGCGGATCGGCCAGCATAGACAACGCTTACTTGGTATTCATTAAAATGACCTTCTTGGATGATTTTAATCCTCAAATTGAAGAGAAGTGGTATTTTTTTAGACCATGGGTCTATTTTTCGTCATTGGCTTCCAAGGTAAGCTTTAAAATGAAGGGAAAAAAAGTAATACGGAAGATCTCGCGAACCGATAGAAAAACAGGCCACAGAAATAATATCTAAGATATAAAGTAAAAGAAGCATTTAAGTAAAAATTAAAAGTGGCCCGGGCATGAAAATTTGCAAGTTGTGCCTGCCTGAAACAAAGCGAAAAGGTGTGACAGCCATGACAAAATATGGATAGAATTACCTTTAATTTGAGTTAAGAAATTGACTTCTTACCTGTGGTAACTTCTGTTGAGGTAGGTAGTTACATTGCGGCTTGGATGCAGTTGAAAGGAACGAAGTCAGGTGTAGTCGAAAGAACGAAGTCAGGTGAAGTCAGAAGGAACGAACTCAGGTGCAGCTTCCAAGAACGAACTCCAACCACTGCTTCAAGCGCAACTGCTCGGCTCATATATATACCATGCCTTTAAAAAAAATAAAGGATTGCGCATCAAGCGACGTGGCGCTGTTGGCTGAAGCTACCATGAATCATTGAATTAAAATGAGTAAATGCGTATGAATCATCAATTAAAAAGAACGAAATGCTTCCAATTGTTCGATTTCTGAACAATCGTAGAAAATTCATCTGTTTTATGAAACTCACTTGAGTCATTGCATTAAAATGTAAATTTATATGAATCATCAATTAAAAAGGTTCAAATTGTTCGATTTCTGTAGGATGACGCGTCCTAAGGTTGCAAAATGGTATTGAAGAACTTCAAATGTTCATTGAACAATCGCAGACAATCGATGATTTAATTTTCTATGCCTGTGAGGAAAGCTATTGCTCAACTGGAGGAAAAAAAATCAATGAAACCATTGAGTAATATTTCTACTAATGATGACTCCTTGCGAAACAAGAGATACATTGATATGTATTTCTAGGTCATGTATGAGTCATCCTTTAGTTAAATTTTGCAACAATCACATGGGTTATCATTTTCGATCTTATGATTTCCTCATCAAGTTTTGTATTTTATCAATGACGCAAACTTTTGTGACTAAATCTTCTCTTTTTTTTAACAAAACCTTTGGGCTTTTAATCTAAAAAAAACTGTTGAAACCTAAATTGAGTGTTTAAAATGGGTCGGACATGATGTGCAATCATGAGGACTCAAGAACGACATCAGTAATGCATACACTGTAAAAATTTAACGTTATGTTTCCACCAAACTTCTCTGATTTTTAGTATTCAGTTGGTGTAAACTTGAAATTGATTCGTTTTTGATGTACATACTTAAAATGTTTTTTATCTGATTATCTTAAAAATATAGGCAGTATACCGTTTCTTAAAACATGAAATGATGAGCTAACTCTGCAGCGTACTCAAATAGCCAAGAAAATTTCCATGACTTTTCCAGGTAGATCAAAACAGAATGTCAGGTTAACGTTCCAAGTAAAAATATTTATTTTTACTATGGGGGGAGTATTTAATGTACAAGTAGTGCAAATGCACTACTTGTACATTAAATACTCCCGCCATAACATTTTATACCATACAATTATATTAACATTTTCATGCATGAAAGCCTGATATGAGGTGACATAAATTTTTGCTTAAAAGTTTTATGCATATTCGTTTTTGTGCTGCAACTTTCATGTAGTCCTCATCTGGAGACTCTAAACCGTTCTTGGAAACCACAAAAAGTTTCATAGGGTATTCAAGATAGTTAAAAGATTAAGATATCTTTGGGAGTCCATGGAGGATCCAAGAAAGAAGAGAAAATCTCAGTTTCGAATCAAGTTCTGTTTATTTATTTTGAATCGTGTATTACATTACCGGAAAGTTTGGTATTATTTTACAGCTTCTTATTCCTTATGAATGAAGTTTGAATATTCAGTTTTGCCATGTTTGTTATTATATTGAAAAAATATGGCAAAAAAACATAAAACCTTTTCATACAAGAACACGAAATTTTTACTATACAGGACAAAATTTCCGAAAATAAATTATTACACAACAATCCTGAGATACTAAATTAGTTTGTAGCATATAAAACTTGTTTTTATAACATAAATACATAAATGCATGCATGAGAGGGCTAACTCTCTTAAAATTACACAGATGCTCATTAAGATAACAAGCTTATACTACAGAATTTCTAGTCTTTAGAATTTCAAAAGCAAAATTTTTTGACACAATACTGCCAAAAGATGTTAGCTTTTATATTTGCATCCATCATTTTCATTTTTTTTTTAAATTTTGGAAAGTTAACTTAAAACTATAGAACATAAAATATGAAGAATAAATAAAATAAACTAAAAATGAGGATGATCCCAGTGGGGACACATCCGCTTTTTAACTCTATAATAATGCATGAAAACAAATATTTAAAGAAATGCTGATGTAGGCACTTTTATGCCATAACAATATAATAAACACCATTATATAAAGAAAAAAGCTGCATAGAAAAAGGAAGGCGGGTTCATTGAGGATCGGACACCGCGACGAGCGTAGGTTCCCTCCAAAGAATCCCTGGTAGGGGAAAAAATCCCCACCTTTTCCAGGTTTTGTCAAAGATTTACGTTTTTCCCTGACTTTTCCATGACTTTTGCAAAATATATCAATTTCCATTACTTTTCCAGGTTTCCCATTGCCGACGGCTCATTTCCATAAAAATAGGATACAGGAGCCATCGTAATTAGCTTTTGATGCGTACATGAGTGAAAGAGCATCCTTTACGTTAAAAAAACGTTCTATTATTCTACGTATTTTCTTAAAGGAATTTAAAATACATCAAAAGATAAGAATCCCTTTCGACTGAGCACCAAAAATGGAATTGCCAGGACGTATAAGTGTTACTGCGCCAACAAAATCTTTTTTTCAAAGTTCGAAAGCTTCTCCCCCCCCCCCTCTCTTTAAAATCAAACGGTCTGAAAATTTAATCATCCTCTGCCTCCATGGAGTTTCACTTGTATACAAATTGCTTGAATTCTTCCATTTCTTAGTTCCGCGAATCGAGAAAATGTTCCATAGATCGCCTCCCTTCGAATATGATTCGTGCCAAAAACAAATCAGCGGAGGAATACACAAAACCGCAGAGCAGTCTCTCCCCCCCCCCCCCCCCCCCCATGTCCGGCCCCTTTCCCCTTCAAGTTTTCTTCAGTCCACACTTTGATGAAACAGAATTCATAAATAGGTCGAACAGTCGCCCTGCATCGCGGATACACGTGGCTTTTTTTGCGAGTCGCTTGTTTCTTATTGGTCCCGTTTGATGCGTAGTTAACGTAGTAGTACGTGTCCCGCACACAATATGTTTTCTGATACTTGAGCACGGGACACGAAATGGTATGGATTAGTGTAGGGCCGTGGTAGCCTAGTGGTCAGAGCGTCGGACTTCCACCTGGAAGGTCGCGCTCTCGATACCCACTAAAGACAACCATGTGTACTTGGGGATATGTGCATGTAAAATCAGGGCCCGATTAAGGCAGGGGCATACGGGGCAGCTGCCCAGGGCCCCCACATCTGAGGGACCCCAAATCAAATAGAAAGTTTTTATTGCGTTTCCTTCTTTAATGAACTTTTAAATGGGTGAATGAATGTTTAAAAAAAAAAAAAAATATCACTACAGTGTAAAATCCGTCAGTCTTATGTTGGCTTCTGCATTCATCTATCGTATGAACAAAAAAATTCTATTTTTCGGCTTTCTAGGGTGGAATTCAGCTAAATTTTCGCAATTACGATGGACAAATTTGGCCAATCAAAAGCTTGTATTTTTGCATATCTCAAAATGCGATATGATTACGAAAATACCGTCTCCTGATCTTTTGTCAAATATTTCCTCTTCAGATGTGCTATGTCCTTTAATGGCAGACAGAATTGTCAGAAAATCAGTAAAATGGACAGAACGATATTTCGTTTGATCATTGAAGGGGGAGGGACTTAATAGCTATTTTAGCATCTAGTCAATTTTCTTGTTATATTACCTGTGATGAGGTGAAAAATTTAAATACTTCCATAAAGTTCGGTTCTTCATTACTGAAGTAGTAAAGCAGAGGGGGCCCCAAAATTAGATTTTGCCCTGGGCCCCAATTAGGCTAAGTCGGGCCCTGAGTAAAATCCGTAGACCCCACTACCTCTCTCCGTGCGCAAGCAATCCTAAGGCCTCGGCTAACCGGTAGGGGTCTGGTGGAGAAAAGTATGGATTAGTGTAACGGCATTGTTTTCTTTGTATCGCTTTTAGAGAAAGAAGTAGTAGGTTGGTAAACACATTTTTAGCTATTCTTTGTGCAAAATGAAATGGAACAGAGCATGCCAAAACACCTTTGGAGTGATTTACAAAATCAAAGCAGACGGCCCATAGCGCTACTTTATAGCATGCATGCTATGATAGTTTAATGATTGCTTTTATTTGATGATATTTTTATTTTTTTATAATGTAAGAATGATTGTAAATAATATAATTCGAAAAAAATTAAAACTATATATTTCTATTTGATTTTTCATATTTACGATAGTATTATAAATTTATCCACTAAAAAATTTATTTTTTGTTTACAACAGTCATAATATTACATATTTCAAAATAAAATACGAAAAGTTTAGGTTGAAAACTTAAATAATTTTCGATTTATTGAGATTTAACACAATAAATAAATTTGCGCTCAAAACCCCCGAGCCCGGCACAATTCCCCCGGAAAATGTACCCGCACATGTTGTGTTAATTGCCCAAACTGTGGGTTGCGACTCACTGGTGGATCGCCGGTCGAATTCTAATGGGTCACGAAAATCTAATATATAGTCTATAAGTAGGAGCTTGTTTTTCAACTAACTTCTGAAATTACGTCATAAAATAAAAATATCTTTTTAACTTTTCCTTACATCGTAAAAATTTTGCGTTTATTCCCTCCTACCCCCCCCCCCCCCCTTTTGGTGTTACTGAACGCAATTTTTGTTGTTCAGTGGGTGTTAAGTTGAAAAGGATTGATCTTTGATGTACCTTAAAGTTTTATGATGGGGTTGTCTAAAAAAATATACACAGTATAACGTTTCTTAGCAACAGGAAATGTGTTCATTCCGTTTCTACGAAAATAGGATAAATGAGCCATCGTACACTGTAAAAAAAATCTCCTGAAAATAACGGAGAAAGTACGGCAGCAGAGTTGCTGGAAATACTCCGTTTCTGATAATATTTTCCCGAGATTTGACAGAAGTTCCATTTCTTTTTTCTCCGTTGTAAAAAAAAAAAAAATCTGAAAATAACGGAGAAAGTATGGCAGCAGAGTTGCCGGAAATATTCCGTTTCTGATAATATTTTCCCGAGATTTGACAGAAGTTCCATTTCTTTTTCTCCGTTGTAAAAAAAAAAATCTCCTGAACATATCGGAAAAGGTACGGCAGCAGAGTTGCCGGAAATATTCAGTTTCTGATAATATTTTCCAGAGATTTGACAGAAGTTCCATTTCTTTTTTCTCCGTTCATCAAAACCAGGTTGTGAAAATACAGCAACCGTAAAACGGAAAAGTTTCGTTCTCGTACAGTTAAACCCCGATTTTACGTTTCTCAAGGGACTGGGCAAAAAAAAAAACGTAAAATACGGGAAAAACGTAAAATACGGGAAATACATAGAATACAAAAATCAAATAGAAAAAAACTAAAGGTAGTAAAGATGACTCTTTCAAAAGGTATAATATCTATATTTTACGAAAAGAACATTATTATACATACCATTTTAAGATAATTTTAACACATTTAGATGCGATTCCTGGCGTTTAGGCTGAAAATAATCCGCAATAGTGGATTGTTTTTTAGACAT
The DNA here is from genome assembly GCA_038502835.1 of Octonoba sinensis. Classification (NCBI taxonomy): domain Eukaryota; kingdom Metazoa; phylum Arthropoda; class Arachnida; order Araneae; family Uloboridae; genus Octonoba; species Octonoba sinensis. Next base: position 1,015,270 of record CM076600.1, read on the forward strand.
TGAAGTTCAAAGTGAATGCAACTTCTTCTAGGATTGAAGTACGTCGCAAGTTTTTTCCTGGTCTTTATAAGAAAGAAAATAGTCTTTCACTATTTGTAAGCTCTTCATTGCAATCGTGAAAGAAGGGACGGGCTGTGCTTCCGGTTCTTTTTGTTGATCTTCATCGGCTGACGAAAAGTACAGACGGAAAAATATTGCTTATTGGAACATTTTTTTTTTCACTTTCCAGGGAAAACGTAAAATGCGGGAAATTTCATATATAACAAACTTACCATCCGGGTTAAATTAACATTATTAGTATACGGAAAAACTGGGACCTGATGAAAAAAACGTAAAATGCGGGAAAAACGTAGATTCGGGGGACGTAAAATCGGGGTTTCACTGTATTTTCAGGACGTGATATTTCCGTTTTTGGAAGGAAAAACCATGTATTGAAGCACTGCGGAAATCTTCCGTTAAAATCAGTTAAAAACCACTCTGAAAATTCAGATTTTTTTAACAGTGTAATAAACCCCTGATACGTTACCTAAATGAGTGAACGAATATATGCTAATAAAACATTCTCCTGTCTGTATTTTTTTAGACAGACACTTAAAAGAGTTTAAAATACATCGAAAAATGATTCATTTTCGGCTGTACACCGACGGAACACCAAAATTAGTGGTAGGTAAATAAAAAAGCTACAAGTGAATACTTCTTAGTTTTTAGCGCATATTTAAGGATTGTTTAGTTTATATGTAATTAGGGCTGTAATTGTTAAGAATTGGACTTTTTCTTTATTTCGAACGATCTTTTTCATTGCTTAAGGGAAGCGGTTACCATGACAACATTTTTTTTCTCTATGGTGTTTTTATTTACAATTTTTGTCTCATGTCAGGGTACACGACTTCATAAGGAAATTAATATTGAAAGAAACTGGATTTCTTAAATACCATTTGAAAATTTTAATTTTTGAAACTAAACTTAGCATTTTTTAAAATTGCATCTTCTTTTTCAAAAATTGGCGTTAAGTCTCAAAAACTTTTTTATTGATTCATTACTCATAAAGCAAAACTTTTATGCTTTGAATTTTTCATAAGTTAAATAGTACTTTTTGAAAAAAAAAAAAACTGAAGTAACGCAGAAAAAAGAGCGAAATATTAAAAAAACCTTCAAAACGAATTTTTAAAAGAAGTAGGGTCAGTTGGGGTAATTGTAAACGCTTTTCAACGTTTTAACTTTCGATCCTTCCCTACCTCTTGAATGAATTCAGAGATAAAATTGTGAGCATTGTAGCCACTACTGTACTTCTCGTGAGTAAATGTGTACAAAAATTTTGACTTTATGACTATTTGTTAGCGAATGAGCTCGTGTTTACAATGGGGTAATTGTAAACAGTGATTTATTTTCGAATAAAGTTGATGCAAATGGAAAATTGTTTCATACACATGTCGTCCGCTGAGTTATGTTATGAGTCTGCTGAGATCATTTAACGAGAAATATCTCGCAAAAAAGCAAGTAATGCGACAAATTTATGTGAAATTTGTCCCGCAGTGGATCAGTCGGTTAAGCTTGAATCCCACAGAACACCGAAAGTGAAGCACAACTGGCCGTGGTCTACGCTTGGGAGGGTGACTACCTCCCGCTGATTACTCTCAGACCGAGTGCGCTAAAGGGAGCTGCGCACGTCGTAAAATACATCGTCGCTTCAAATGTCCACCAAGTCAGAAATAATTCCTTAGAGGGCCAATCTAGGTGACGATCTCTCACCTGGGAGCTGGTTCAAAATCATTAAGCCCCTCTGAGCCAAGTGTACTTCATTCTAGCGGAGCTCATTAATAATCAGTTAGAGCTTTTTTAATTCATGGTCGCCCTGCAAAGAGAACTTAGATTTCCAAGTGGCATTAGCAACAACGACAACAGTTATGTAAAATAGACGCAAAAGTGTCATTTACATCAAAATATAATACTTATTGTCTCCCCAAAATATTGGAAATAGGATAAATTTAAGTGTTTACAATTACCCCAGAGTGCGAAATATATGGGGTAATTGTAAACAATTAACTTACACATGAAAAATAACAGAGAGGATTAAATTCATATAAGTAAATGTTTTTAACAGCATTCCATGTGACAAATAAAAATGGTTGAAACCGCTTACATCGCTTTTGTAGATGAGCTGGAGAGGAAAATGTAAGATCACTAAATTTTGTTAAACAACTTTTTTCTCTGTGCCATTTTCAAACAATTGTGACGCCTCCACAGTTGTTTCGAAACTTACGAAACTGTTTCAATGCCTTTCCTATGTTGGCAGTTCATCACTCACGCGCAGTTAAGTTTTCAAAACCACCACAAGTGTAGTTATGAAGCTTGTTTACAATTACCCCATGTTTACAATTACCCCTACTTAAGTTATCATAAAAGTAGAGCATAAAGTTATGTATAGTTTCAGGAACATGTGGAGGGAAAATCCACAGCATAGATCCAAGTTTAAAGAAACCTTTGCATTTTAATTGAGATGAAATGCGCAAATTTCAAGTTTTCGGCTTGCAAACACAACTTTTTTTTCAGTTACAATCACGATGAAAGTGCTTCTTCTTGGTATTTTATTTTAAAAAATAAAGATGTGGCCTATATTCAGCACAGTTTCTGTTTTGGAATGAAAAGGTGGCACCTCACACCGTCATGAAATCAATGATAAATCAATAAACATTGCTTCCATTTTTCTGAAACTTTCAGGGAACATTTTTATAGACTTATTTTACTACTTAAGCCAATAAAAAAAATTGTTGGTGTTCTTCAACACTTTTGGGTGCTGTCCCCCTTAAAACAATTACTGAAAGTCAACTTGCAGATCGTGCCCGTCATACACAATAAGTAATAGCTTTTACTTATTGCCAAATTTATTCTTTTATACGTTTGACGGTATATTTCAGTAAATCGTGCACATCCGTTGTATTTGTACGTCAAGGATCTGGGCAAAGAAAGTGTAGTACTCCGATTTTTTCTTCTTTTTTGTTTTACTTTTGAAATTTTTGTATCATTTAAATGAGTTAACTAAAAAGAGAAGAGAAATATTGTGATTTATTAGAATTATTCGGAACCGGAACAAATACTTAAAACAAGGGTTCTGCTCTTGATCCCTGATATATTATACGTATACAGAGGCGTAGCTATGGTTTTCAGCGCCCGGGGATAACTAAAGATTTTGTAGCCCCCCCCCCTATGCCCCTAGGGGCTAGCAGCGCCTCTAAAGGGAATTAAGAAACTTTTATGCTTCCTAAATGATAAATAGTTCTAAAAAGCTGCCGTTTTGACTTTCATTTTTATTAGCTACCATTCACTTATAAGGGGAAAATGGGACACTTTGGCTTTGCAAAATTATTTGTCTCCTGTGCTACATTGATCATGCCCGATGTGAATTGCGGTGCTCCCACCTTTTTGTCGAACATATACACACCTCTTCAGTTCCAATAATTTTCTTTTCGCATTTAATAATAAAATAAATTAACATTAATTGGCGCCCCTTGACGCGGCGCCTGGGGACAGCTGTCCCTCCTTGCCCCCACCTAGCTACGCCTCTGTACGTATATATGCTCAATATTCAAGAGCAATAGGAAATAAATGTTAAACTGATAAATGGTGAATGTAAACTTTCAAGGTTACATACAAAAACTTAGAACATATTTTTTTTCTTGTACAGTAATTTTAACAAGTTGGCAAAAGCAAAATGTATCGCTGCCAGATGATGCGAATTTTTCAAGGGACCTCGATGCGTTGTTATTTAAAGGTCAGAAAAGGGTGAAAAAGAAAATACACAGCAAGATAGCTGTTGAATATCTCAGCAAATCAAATAGAAATCGTTTCGCGATTGACCTATTGGGCAATCAATCCTCGACTATTCTGTAAGAAATTGTATCATTGCTACCAAATAAAAAAAGAAAGCAAATGCAAAAGAAAGAACCTTAAAATTAAGTTATAAGAAGGAAAAAAATGTGCTTTTACAATTTTCGCATCAAAAATTGTATGAAAGTCGAATTTTTTACGCAATCATTCAACAAATCAATTGTTCACTTTTGATTTGATGTCTTGATGATAAATCTACGGAAACATATTTTTCCTTTTATGTTTTTTTATTTTATTTTATCTCTACTTACTTATTTTTATTTATTAATTATTTTTTTTTTTTTTTGTAGTGGCAGTGATTCTTTTTAGTAAAAGGTTCCAATCTCTCCCGCCATTGTTAAGGGGGGGGGGGGATAGGTGTAGGACGGTGTATTAAGAGAAATTTTCATCAATTTTTTTAACATATAAAGAATAAATATATTTTATTGAGATTTTGAGGTTATTTTATAGATATATTGAAGGAAATTTACTGAACTTTTCAAACATTTTTCTTGAAAAATCCCCACTATAAGTCGCCACACGGATCGGCAGTTTGCGTACATTCTGTATTTTGTTTTTAATTGCTATTTATTTATTAATTTTTTGGGGGTGGGGGGGAGGGGGTTATGAAAGTGTTAATAAAATAACTAAATAAATAAAGTAAAACACATGATTGGGTTTTTTTTTTCGAAGACTACGTGAGCGAAAATAAGTTTATTCGAATTAGTCTGTCTTTTTAACAAAAATTATAGAGAGGAGACTGACAGACCGACTGAGACATTTTTTCCAGTCTCATAAAAATACATTCCTTTTTTTTTTTTTTTAAACATTTGTTGAATCAAATTATTTACTTTTTTACTTGTTTTTGAATTTAGATATGTTTTTACGGAACATTAAACAGTATTATTTTTTTCTTTTCGTTCCCTTCTTTTACTTTTCTTGGAAATATAGGTTAAAAAAAATCATTGTTCTTTGTTCCTAGAGTTTCAAAGAAATCCCAGAATATTTCTGACCTCGAAATGAACCTTTTTCAAGAATATTTCCGTTTGATTTTGACACAGCCTTTAAGTACGCCATGATATTGTTGGTTTTTATCCCCACCCCCAATTTTCTATTCAACAGGAACCCGGACCCATGTTTTTCCCCTAAGCTGGAGCCTTAGCAGGAGCCCTAAAATTTCTCCTGCTGCTTTAGTTTTTTCCAACAGGCTTTAATTATTTTTTTTTTCAATTAACTTTTTTTTTCTTAAGTAAAAGAATGAAATTTTAAGCTTTTAGTTCCTCGATGATTCAACGCGTACAAATAACCTGTCTGGCTCATTCATTTATTGAGTTTTGTTTTTGTCATTAATTGGGTAGTGCAGAATTATTTTCATTCCAATATCAAATTAGTTCATACTAATCTCACCATTGTCAAAAATGTATCTTCATTTTTATAATTCAAAAATCAATTAATCAACTACCTCATTAATTAGTATTTAACTTATACTTTAATTACATCATTTATTTTTTAATGTATCCTTATTTAGTATTTAAATCAGATGTTTCAAAAGGGTTTTTATAGAGGAAAAAAAAAGACTATTTTTAGCATTTCTGGGGCGTACGAGGGCCGCGCCTTACACGTCGCCTCCATGCCGGCTACGTTTTCTTTTCGTAAGAATGAACAAATAACAAGATTAAATGAAATTTTAATTTTCTGTGTGAGCCGATTTTTATATCTTTCAAATGTTCCTGTTTATATAAAAAATGGCATTCGACTTTGACTTTGACTTAAATTTGTATTTTCTGACAGTTGATATGTTATTTTTTTAATGTTCCGTTTCATAACTAAAATAGCAAATTAAAATTTGAAGCTTAAACTGGCATTAATGTGAACTAGAATTGTGGAGCCGAAATCGGAGCAAATGTGGCGCCGAAGCTAGAGCTTATTATCTGGGAGCATGTCAAATCATCCAGGCCCTGTTGCTCAATGTTTTAGAGCTGTTTTATTTTCTGACAGTTGACAACTTACTGTTGGCTTGAGACAGCAAAAAGTTTTTAAATCCTTCATTTTTTTTTTATCACAACCGTCTTACTGTCACACATCGTAACTGATTTTTCGTAAAACTACTACTTTACAAAAATCGTTATAGCTTTTTTATTTCTGAATATATTAAAATGATTTAAAAATAGGGTTCGTGATTTTTTTTTAATTTAAAAAAATTGAGTTTTTAAATTTAAATCAGATTTTTTTATTTAAATCGAATTTTTTTCATTTTATTTTGAAAATACCTAAAATATTTTGGATGTTTATTATGTTGCATTCATAGAAACAATTTGGTATGTTAATTCAAAAACACACACTAAGCTATTTTCACGGCAATAAATATATTTTTAATAATAATAATGATAAACAAATTTTAATACAAATGCATGACCCAAATGAAACTTAACCCTACCAGGAATAATAGTGCACTCATAAGTGCCGAGAAAATGAACAAATTAAATCTGAATTATTTTGCTGTTTAAAGCTGAAAAAAGTAACAATTATATGTACTTAATTTTTACATCAACTGTACATTAATCATTTTTCCATTTTATAAATGAAAAAGCCTGAAATATGTTTACCCATTTAGTAAAATCATATGCTCACACCATTACTAAAAACTGAAACGTTTTGCATTAATCAAATATCTTTACTGCAAACTTCCATGATAAATAATATTTTAGAAGGAAAACACCTTAAGCTATAAGGCGACATGGATGAAAGTTTAAGGATACGAACCCTGTTTAAAAACCATTATATTCTGCAAAAAATGAGCTACATTTTAATTACAGTTTCCTTTTTGACAGTTCTTTAAAAAATTTACCAAAATAGAGCTTAAAAATAACGTTTTAAAAATGAAAAATTTAATTTTTCACCTTAAATTTTTAAGGAGAAGAAAGTAAGACTTATGCTTAATTTTTTCCCCTTGAATAGGTATCATAATACTTTTTACAGAAAAAATATGAAACATTTAGAGGCTTTCCTTCGCTTTGTGTAATTGGCCAAACTTGACATCTCGCTGTCAAAATTCTAATTTTGAGACCCAATTAATATCTTTAGCCTCCTCCTAACGAAGGAAATCTTCCAAAAGTTTCATACTTATTCTGTGAAAAATATTATAAGATACCTATTCAAGGGAAAAAAATAAGCGTGGGCATGAATCTTACTTTCTACTACTTAAAATTATAAGGTGGAAAATGCAATTTTTCATTGTTAAAACGGTATTTTTAAGCTCCATTTTAAAAATTTTTAAAGAACTGTTAAAAAAAAGACCGTAATCAAAATGTAGTTCATTTTTGCAGAATATAATGAATTTTAAAGCATTTTAATACATTCAGAAGCAAAAAAGCTGTAACGATTTTTGTTTTGAGGTCTCAAGATAACAATAAATTGACAGACAAAAAACAAGAAAAATCAGAAACATCGAGCAACATTTTCCTTTTTTTCCGGACATGGATTGACCGAGCGTCGACATCTTTTGCCGGCCCCGGATCCCTGCTATTCATCATTTTTTGTTTTGAGAAGCCCTTTGATGTTCTGATACTCCCACACACCACAACCGCTCGAACTTTCCCGCCCATAATTGCCATCTAATTCTGGCATTTCCGTTCTTTCCGTTTCCACTTCAAACGACCGGACATGCCTTTCAGGCGTAGTATATTTATTTTACATGTAAACACAGAGGCGCCCAACTATATCTGTCAGCAGTCAGCAGCTGATAAGAAATTTAGAAAGAGCAATTTTCGACTGAATCTCAGATGTTGCACAGGCATCCATCGACAATTTGATCTGCAACCACTCGACGAATTTCCGTTATCTCCCCATACTCGGTGTTCTGCTGTTTAACTTATTTTCAAACCCTTTTCCCACTGACATTCATGACTCGTTCAAAAGTTTGATGTAGTTCAAAGTTCAGTTCTTATCACTTTTCACGATGAACGAGAGCCAACAGCTCTGCGTTGAGTTGCCACTTACCCTTTTTGGTGCCAAGTTGGTGCAAAGTTGAAAATCCTTCCTTTTTTGATGTACTATATTAAATTTGTTTGAGTGTCTGTCTCAAAAAATATAGACATTAAAACTTGGGATGTAACGAATAGTGATTTGGCCCAATACCGAATATTCGGCCATTTCTTCCAGGCTAAAGGCGGAATATTCGGCCAATGTTTTCTTTAAGTTGTGTAATATATAATGTTTAACGAAGAATAATGAATATTCGGGGGCCGAATTTTAAAAGCTCTAGAAAATCATTGGTAACAGAAAGTATTTGTCAAATTTAAAATTATTCACAAAGTCAAACACCAGTTATACACAATCTATGATGTATGATTTAATTCTGTTTGTTAAGAATTTAGAACTATTTAAATTTAATCTATTTTCTCTATAGTTTTAAATGTAATAAAACTAAGAACTCCCCCTCCAAGTGGAATAGAAATGACAGGTTTTATGGAAGTAAGCATTGTCATTATTTTACTCATTATTTAATTCAAATGAAAGAACTACTATTGTTTAGTTAACTTTTAACTTGCGCAAAACTGTTTTATGAAGGTATTTTTAAAGTTAATATTTTTATTTTATGGGTTTTTTACATACGTATTTTTAAAAGATCTATTAAAATTTAATACACTTAGCTGGAATACATTTTTATTTTCAAAAACTCCAATAACTTTCGCTATCTTAATATTCATGATATATTCTAGGCTTTTCCCATTTCTCTCTTACCCAATATTAACAATAAATCAGTCTACCCAAACAAAGTCTGACTTCCACTTTGTTAATAATAACAAATTAAATTTCTCATATTCTCGATCATAATTAACCATTGCCAGGTTTTGGGAGCAAATGCTAAATATAAAATACAATATTACAACTTTAAAAACCCCTTTTTGCTCAGTCAAGCCTAAAACAAAGTTTAAAAAAAGTGTTTTTTTTCTAAATTATTTTTATTTAATAAAACTATATACTGATGTATTCTTTTGCAATAATTATAATACAATTTTAAATGTTTAAAATCTACTAATTTCTTGATTTTTATACATTTCTACTGCAGCAGAATTATTTGGCCGAATAGTCCATCAATAGTCTGCCAGGCCGAATAGGCCGAATATTCGTTACATCCCTGACTATAACGCTTCTATGTCAGTCACGTATCGACATGTCATTGTGATGACTCATTTCTATGAAAATAGGATACTTGAGCCATCGTCATGAACGTTCGATGCATAGATGAGTGGACAAACATCCTATTCTAAAAAAATATTGTGCTGTCTATTTTTTTAGACAGTCACTTAAAAATATTACATAGATAAAAAAAATGAATCATTTTCAACTTTGCACCAACTGAATACCGAAAATGGCGTTCAGTAACACCAAAATTTTTTATAGTGTACAGTCATCATTTTGACTTTGAAACATCCCACATGATTCAAAGTTTCAGTTTAAACCAGGTCCTATGTTTGGTCCTACATTTGGCTAAAAAAAAGAACTAGAAGGTCCAGTGCTGCACTCAACAGGATAGGTTATAAAATTATTTTTCTACTCTTCATTTGTGTGAAAGAAGTTTGCAACACTGTACACAGATCTTGTATATTAAGCTTAAGTGTCTGTTTGTCGCTGATAGCTTATTGCGAATTTCTTACTCCGAGAAAACTGCATCGTGTTGTCATCTACACAATTGTTTCTATAACGAAAACGACTCATGATCGAAACATTTCTCTTGCATTTTGAGTGAGGCATCGCTAGATTTCCAATCTCCGTTTAAAATGAATGTAAACGCGAATTTAATTGAATCCTTCTTTTTTTGTTTTAATATTTATCGTCTGCGCTTTTTATATATATATTAAAGTGGCAGCCCTTTTTTTTTTCAGTTCCGTTAAAACTATTGTTCGGACGATGATTATGTTGAACATAAATAAATATGTTTCACAAGCAATTTGATTACATCGTGAATAATATTTATATTTTAAAAATGTTTTTTTCGGTAAGAATTTTTTTTTTTTAAACTTTACTGTTCTACCTGATAATTATCTCTTTGATTTGATGTGCATTTTCGGTCACTGGGAGAATTGTATATTTATAATATTTAGAACAGCGGTCATTTCGTATAGCCGCCGGGCTTACTAGTCTAAAAAAAAAAAACAGGCAAAGACAGAACAGTTAGGTAACAGTTCTAAATTAGCAATTGACGGGTTTTAGTAACATGCCAAGCGAAGCGTTCTAAAACACGTACATTCAATCAGGCTAACTTTGATCCGTAAATTTCGCTGTTTTTAAGGGGGGGGGGGAATAGGTGTAAAAACAGCGTATTAAGAGCAATTTTTATGATTTTTTTCAGCATATAAAGAATAAACATATTTTGCTGTGATTTTGAGGCTATTTTATAGATGTATTGAAAAACATTTATTGAAATTTTCAAACATTTTTCTTGAAAAATCTCGGAGACATCAGCTGCTGGCACTGTGACCGCCACACGGATCGGCAGTTCGCGTACATCCTGGAGGTCAGAATTTTTTATCTGAAATCAATTTTTTTTAATTTACTTTTTTTAAAAGTGTCTCTTTTAGTTGAACTAAAATCATCAGAAAAAGTTGAAAATTTCTACGTCCTTTTTTTAGAATGCGGAAATTAAGTACGATTTTTAACCGTTTTCTTTTCTTTTTTTTTTTTTTTTGTTATTTTTTTACAATAAAAAAAAGTAAAAATAAAGATACGTTTATGATTCTAGTTCAACTAAAGCGTGTATATATAAAGAAAATGTGTGCTAAATTTGATAAGGATGGATCAAAAACTCTGCGAGCTAGAGTGTACGCAAATTCGGAAAAAGGCGTTTCGAGAAAAACGCGTTTTAAAAAAAGGAATGGTATGGAAGGTAAATTTAAGGCAGTAATGAATCATTTTTTTTTATACTTATAGATACTAATACTTGTAGAAATTTCTATCCGAGGTCTCAATTGTTAAAAGAAATAAAAGGACATCTGCGAACGTTCTCTAATACCCTTCAGGTCATTCGTGAGAGACTACCTGCTCAACTGCTCCAAAGGGGCGCTCGCTCAAATGCTTATAACTTTTAAACGACTTGGAATTTTGCTTTTAAAGTTTTAGAGTTTTTTATTAAATAGTTGGAGAATCGATTTATGAAGAAAAACACATTTTTTAATTTTTTGATACCTTTGCACTTATTTCCCCCTTTAAAGAAGCGAATCCATTCGAATTTTAGGGAAGTCCATTTTGCACTTGCGTTTACTTAGTACGCGAATCAGAATGTTTGCTTCTATGTTTGCTGAAAGCAACTAAGTTTAAGAAGTGGAACATGGCATCCGTTCGGAAGAAGTAAAACGTATGCGAAACGAAGTACAACAATAACAAAAATGGCACATTCCTCATACCAACAATTCCTCCCTTGAACATGAATAGATTCTTCTTGGCACTCTGCCAGGCAGATTGCTTTGGACTATACAGTGTCGAAAACTTATTTCGGAAAATGAAGAATAGAAAACTGATTTTATGACCTAACCAGCAGAATACAGAACACAACCTTCTAACTTTTCTTGAAGACAAATATATTAAAAATATAAATTATGGGTTTAAAGTTATACTGACCGAACTTAAGCGAACAAAAAAAGTTACTATGGCATTAAAACTGTTCAATTACAACTCTATATAGGGCAGAACCAAGTGTACAATTACAATAGGGAAAAAAACAAAAGGAAAATGTATATTTCAACGTTTTTCACTATTTGGTGCACTTATTGTTTATTTGCATTGTTTTATTATCATGTGTCCGCAGCTTAAATTCTCAGTTTTCCTTGGTTTAATTTAGAAAGGGCGCAAAGTTAAAAAAAAAAAAAATCCGTATTGATCATTCGCTATGTTAAAGTACTTGGATACTGCGCAGCAAACCCTACGGGCATGGTTTTTAGCTGAAAAAAGTCTCTATAATTTTATAACTGATGTTGAACTATAGCTAAGAAGTGCTTTAAGGCAGCCAGCACCCAAAAATGTGGAGAAACGCCAAAAAAATTTTTATTAGCTCAAGTAGTAAAATAAATCTTTAAAAATATTCCCTGAAAGTTTCAGAAAAATGGAAGTAATATTTATTGATTTATCATTGGTTTTATTATGTGTGATGTGATACGTCACCTTTTCATTCCGAAACAGTAACTGTGCTGAATATAAGCCATATATTTATTTTTAAAATAAAATAAGCAAGAAGAAGCACTTTCATCGTGACTGTAACTGAAAAAAGTTCCTTACTTGAAATTTTGATAAAGAAAGGATTTGAGTTTTTGCAAGCCGAAAGCTTAAAATGCTTTTTTCTCTCACTTTGTTTTTTGAGCATTTCATCTCAATTAAAATGCGAAGGCTTTTTAAAATTTGGATCTATAATGTGGATTTTTTTCCCCACATGCTCCTGCAACTATACATAACAAATTAATGCTCTACTTTTATGATAACGTAAGTACTTGTTTGTAAAAAAAAATTCTTTTTTTAGGTTTTTTGAATTTTTTGTGTTTTTTCTGCGTTATTTCAGTTTTTATTTTATTTTTCAAAAAGTATGTGACTTATAAAAAATTCAAAGCATAAAAGTTTTGCTTTATGAGTAATGAATCAATAAAAAAAATTTTGGGTATTTGCGTCTCTTTTTTAAAAAGAAGATGCATTTTTAAAAATTGCAAAATTTTGTTTTAAAAATTAAAATTTTCAAATTATATTTAAGAAATCCAGTTTTTGTTTAATATTAAATTTCTTATGGAGTGATATAATGTGCCATGAGACAAAAATTGTAAATAAAAACACCGTAGGGAAAAAGAATGGTCTCATGGTACTCGCTCCCCTTAACAAACTAAATCTAATTTCTAAAGTCAAAGTAATGACCAATTTTTTTTTTTTCAAAAATAATAAGTAACAACTATTGGTGAATTTAAGGTGTTTAATAACGAATTTTCCCGAAAAACAAATTTATTATTACTTTGACTTTAAACTTAGGTTCAGTTTGATAGATCACATTTACAAAATTATAGAGACTTTTTCAGCTGGAAACTCTGCGCGCAGGGCTAACCAGCGTTTTTTTTTCTTCAGATATAAAAATTTCGATTTTTTAAAATGCTTGTGTCTACAAAATTATTTTAATTCTCTTGTATATTTTCTGTTTATTTTAATGTTTTAAATTTCAGCTTTCTTCTGATACAGAACTTTTGATTTTTGCACTAATGATAAAAAGTTATAAGTATGTAACTATTAGCGCTGCACTGTCGCTTTTATGAGAGTTTAAGAGTCCTTAGACCCCTTACATTTATTATTTTAAAGCACACCCTCTTTTAGCAAAACTTGTTCATTATATTTGTTTTGGTGCTGCATTTGTCCATCAGTCGTTTCTTGATTATAAAGCCTATTTTGCCAACAAAACTCCTCAAAATATTCGATAAGTTCCATTTCATTGGAGATACAAGTGATAACATGCAGTATTTTTAAAGGCTGTAAAAGGCCACGAAATGATAAAGTGATAATTTTTTAAAAAAAAAAAGAAGTCCTAATTATTTTGCACAGTATAGTATGCTTTTTGCATGATCAGTACTTAAAAGCAATTAGTAATGTATTTCTGAAGGAATCAATACATATAAAATGAAAGTTTGATGAACTTTCGAGTTGGCAACACCTTTGTGGCTATACGCTCTACAGCAAAATCTACGCAATGTACGATTACGAAAAGTGGCACAAAATTCTATTATATCTTGGTGGTTTGCACTTCGAAGCTGTTTTTTTTTTAAATTCGTTCAATAGTCTTTAAATTCAACAATTAAAATATTAATCCTCCAGCATTTTCTTTACTTCACACGAGTTCTTGAAAGTGAATTAAAGTGAAGTGAGTTTCAGAAATTCCGCGGATGAATGTAAACAATAATGGCGCCGGCCTTTCATGTAACGAAAATCAGACTATTTCAGTAAGTCTTTTCAGATTTGATTGATTATTTCAATGAAATTTATTTTTTAAAAGATGCAATCCATTAAAAATTGCAGTTACAATTACATCAGTAGCAAATAATGTTTACTGCATGGGTGATTCTGTTCCGACATTTCCGAAAATCTTCGAGCACCTGTTCCGAAAGTTAAAAATCCAAAATTTTTAAAATTTACTTATTTTAAGGTTTCTTTGACAATTAATATCTGTGTTTTTCTTTCTACCTATTTTGTACTACTTTAAAATACTTTCAATGCAATAATTCTTTCCAGGAAAAAAAAAAAGACTTCTGGTATATAAGACCTTTCATTTAATTTCTTGAAGGATTATTTTTGAGCTTATATATATATATATATATATATATATATTTGCGTATATACTGTGTGTTGAGGTAGGGGGGGGGGGTTGTTAACCTATATAATTTTTCATTTTAAATTGATGGTGCATACTTTTTCTGAAAATTTTTGTGAAGTTCGGAAATTTTTGTCCCGATTTGAATCACCCATGGTTATTGGAGAGGTGAAAAATTTGATTTTCTGTTTTAGAATGTTGTTGGGCCTGCTTAAACAATATATATCGATTTCAAGCATTATTATTCAATTGAGCGGCTCGCCCAACCAGTTTAATTCAACTGGGATAAAAATTTTTAATAAACTTATTAGTAACATAGTATCTACTCATAAAAATAATATTCATTAACTACCAAAAACAAGTAGCGAACAACTTTCACTGGAGCGGTGAAGAACTCAATTTTTCTTTTGAAAATGTTGACAGGGCACTGCTGCAGTGCCGGATTAATGGAGGGGGGTTGCAACCTCCCGAGATACACACATTCACAATAGAATAAGTACGTTGTTTTTAAATAAAGAAATTTAAAAATAGTTGAGGTATTTATGCATTTTAACGAATGTAAACATGGTTTTGTACTGATTCGAACTCGCCGATTTAATTTATTCATCCTAAGCATTTGCCTTTTTTCGAATATGCTTTTAGTATTTCAATTTGTAAGAAATACAGGAAGAGAGCTGGGGCCGTCCACCTTCCGCTAAACGCATCGAACGACAGCCTATGCAAGTAATTTTAGAGCTTCGATTTCAACTAATTTCGAGGAAGATCCCCTTTTCCCCTCCCCTAATCTTACCAAAAATAGTGCAAAATTAAATTTTTCGAATTTCAATTTCGAAAAACTTCTATGGAAGAGCTGTTGCCGTCTTTCTTCCTTTTACATAACTGAAGATAACCCAAAGTTGTTTTCAGCTACTTCAATATTGAAAACCATTTCATTTGGAGGGGGCGAGAGGCAGGATTTTCAACCACCGCCCCTTGACTGGACTGTAAATACACTCTGCCCTCGTAGAAATATCATTGGTTACAATCAGTATTATGCAGTTAAGTGTTGTATTTGATTGTGGAGGGAAATTTAATACTTTAGTATACAACGGCGGATCTA
The DNA here is from genome assembly GCA_038502835.1 of Octonoba sinensis. NCBI lineage: Eukaryota > Metazoa > Arthropoda > Arachnida > Araneae > Uloboridae > Octonoba > Octonoba sinensis. The sequence continues at coordinate 1,030,563 of CM076600.1, forward strand.
AGGGGGGGCGATGGGGCGATCGCCCCCCCCTACAATCAGTATTATGCAGTTAAGTGTTGTATTTGATTGTGGAGGGAAATTTAATACTTTAGTATACAACGGCGGATCTAAGGGGGGGGGGCGATGGGGCGATCGCCCCCCCCCCCCTTGGGCTGATTCAAGTGGATACTACAACGACACTCCTAAGTGAGTTTTTACTCTTTGTGCCCCGGTACCAGCCATTTTTTTATGTTCTTGGAATCCCAGCCTACTAGCCCTTCAAGTTCTATGCTTTCCCCCTGTCCCTTTGTCCTTTAGTATTGCTGAGTTGCTAATCCTCGGAGTAATGGGAAAGAGATTCCCTGCTCTTTTCTTCTACCCATCAAACTGGTGACAGCTAGCCAACCCTTAGCATGTGGTGTAAATTCCTGCAGCATTTAAGCTACAACCTGGAGTCTGAAACATTTCATTGAACATTCATAATTACAGATGTTTATATAAATTGCACATACTCGTTGGTGGTTTTTTTAGTACATATTTAGTATTACATTTTGAAAATATATTACTAATAACTGCTATTATTTTGTAATTTAGACATATCAATTCAAATTTAGAAAATGTATTTACAAGCCTGCATTTTTCTTGAGAAAGCTTGAAGGAAATCCTAACTCGGTTAAAACTTGGCTAAGAAGCAGAATGAGTGATGATAGACTCACTGAATTAGCGTTATTGCATATCCATAAAGATATTACATTGGACGTTGAAAAAATTATAGACAGATTTGCGAAAGCAAAAAAACGTCAGCTTGTGTTCCTTTTATAAGGGCTTTGAATAAACGTATATGCATTGAAAAAATGTGCTAGTAAAATTTTAAATATCACTACACTAGCATTTTTTTTTGTTGTTCCTGCTGTTTGAAAAAAAGGGGGGGGGGGGTGGAGGGACTGTTGAAAAGGAATGAAGAATCTCCTCCATCCATCCTTACATTGAACCCTGAGATTTCCAAAATCGCCCCCCCCCCCCTTGAAGATTTTCTAGATCCGCCCTTGTTAGTATATTGGTTAACCCAATTAATAACACAATAGTAAATACTAATCTGCAATTACTGTTATTTGTTAAGGGAAAAAAATCTTGAAATAATTCAGTCAACAGTTTTTCTCTTTCTTTATTTTTTGAGATCTAATGAGAATTTTTAATGCGTTAGCATCCACTTGCTTTGAAAAATAATGGAAGAAAGTAGGTTGCCAGCATAAAACAAGAAATAACTTGATGCCGCTGCTAAAGTACACATGTTGAGAAATTTGTTCATCTTCAAAGAGTCGTTTCAAGGTACGTTAGATAAAAAGATCTTTTTTGCATTAAATGAGGCTACTTTATTATCAAGCAGGAAATGAACAGTGTCTATGGGAACATTTTTAGTTTCAATCTTATACACAGGATATTCCATTATCCGTTACCAAAGAAATGTCTCTTTGACTTCAGAGGCGACACGCAGTCAGGACGGAGGAAAAAAAAACTTTTAAAAGCTCCATAGAGCAAAACAAATACTTTAAATTGGATATGTTTTTTCTCTTTTGAACTGAGCAAAGTGTTTCCTTAAAAAATATATTCGCTATGTTTTTTAACCGCTAATCATAACCGTTATTGTCAACAAATACTTTAAATATTATAAGGCTCATGACACAAACGGTGTTTTTTTTTTTCCAGCGATTTAAAAAATATATATATATTATGTTTCATTAAAACTCCTACTTCATGCTTACATGATTTTTGTTCTTGGAGGGTATAACCTTTTCCACGGGTGACACCTATCACTACCCACCCGGGTATCCCCCATGCTAGCTACAACGCTGCATTCCATACAATTTTCACTATCAACATACTTCACATCAAGCCTCCACTGATGATTTTTTATTTCATCAAACTGCCTACATATACACAGTCCAGCATCTCCTCGCCACAGCTTTTGCTTTTCTTGAATAGGCTAAAGATATCAGTAACTGTTAGATTTTTCAGATGAACTTTACTAAATGGCTTTGCCTGATCAATGTATCAATTCTCCATTCAGCCTACTTTAATTTGTAGCAGTTAAAATTTCATATTTAAAATTGTATCAATTCATTTCTCTGATTTGATTTCAAAATGTATGTTTATGTATAAAACTACTAATACACTTAATTTTTTATTTTTTTTAATCACAATTTACCCTTTTTATTATTTGAAATAAACATTTATGAAATAACACTTATATATTTTGAATTCAGACTCAGATAGAGTATACTACTACTATCTATCAGAGTCAGAGTAAAAAAAAAAAAGCTATGTAAAAGTTTTGATGATGTAATAAAGATACTTATGCCACATGATACAAATATAGATCAATAAATATAGGTAATTAGTGATAGATTGAAATAATTTTATACCTAAATCAAAGTAGATATACATTTGTGGAAAAAGACTGGCTGAAATAAGTTTTTTATCGGCTCAGAAGTGACTTAAGGTTGTTAAACAAGTTGCGCCGTAGGTGCCACTATTTTAACTTTGCACTGGCAACGCCGTTGCGGGTACCGCTAGTTTAAAATAAAAAATACATTAAAGAGTGAAAATGTCCGGTAAAGTTCGGCTCAAAAAGGAATTCTGTGAATGTTGTTTCTTTGCAAGGACAGTGCTGGAGCACGGAAAACAACCTGTTCTCGCTAGAGTCGCCCACGACTACCTGCATGCATTACCGTTTCACAACTTCGGGACCGAATTCATGAATACGGAAAGGGGGTCGTAATCTGTTCGAAATAGTCAGGTTTATATAGAAAACATCCATCTATAAAATTAAAGTATTTTTAATTATAACCTTATGCTCAAAATTCAATATTGTAGAAATAAAATATTTGCCTGAGCGAGTGGAGTATAGTACACTAGTAAGCCCCGTCATATGAAATGACCGCTGATCTAGATATTATAAATATACAATTCTCCCAGTAACCGGAAATGCACATTCAATCAAAGAGATATTTATCGGATAGAACAGTAAAGTTTAATGAATAAATAATAAAGATATCATCATTTCGGGAAAAAATATTCTTACCGAAAAAAAATCTAAGTTATAATAATCTGTAAAATAAATATATTATTTACTATATAATCAAATTGTTTGTGAAAAATAATTATTTATATCCAACATCATCATCGTCAAAACAATAGCTTTACCGAAACTGGAAAAAGAGTGCTGCCAGTTTAATATATATGTAAAGTGCAGACGATTAATAAATGAAAACAAAGAAAGAGGGATTAAATTAAATTCGCGTTTACATTCGTTTTTAACGGAGATTGCAAATCTACTGGTGCCTCACTCAAAATTCTGGAGAAAGGTTTTGAATATCAGGCGTTTTCCTTATAGAAACAACTGTGTAGACGCCAGCACAATACAGTTTTCTCGGAGCTATCGGCGACAAACAGACACTTCAGCGTGTTTAGCACGAGAGCCACCTCCCCCCCCCCCCAAAAAAAACCTTTTGTTGTGTTGTACAACATGTAGTTTTGTAATTTGTATTATTTTCAGTAGTGCATTGAGAAAATAAATACTGTATGAGAATACTGTATGGAAGCAAAAACATTTAAGTCTTATTCTACTGCCACTCAAACTGTTAAATATTAATTATATAATTGTATGCATAGCATAATGTGTTCAATGCTAAATTTAATTATCACGATCGAATTTCGATTGCTAGGTGAACTCCATAGAATTTTTTTCTTTTTGGTTCTGGGGACTTCAGGAGTTCAGAGTGACTTCAGAGTCATAAAACTACTTACGTGCATGTTTATTACCATACTAAGATTATGTTTTGATCCAAGAGAGGTGGGAAGAGGCCGTTAAATCTACACCCCTCCTCATTCCCTGGCTCGCAATTTTCTGAATTTTCACAACATTCAACTGGAATTTTTCTCAAAATTTACCATGTACATACTTGGCTAAAAAAAAGAAAGTTAACTACTGTCAGCACCACTTAATCGGGTAACGGATAAAAGAATACTCCACTTATAAGAATAAAACCTTCCGGAACCGAATATTTCCCCATAGACGCAATGATAAAGATCCCCGTGTAATCGAATATTTCCCCGGACAATCCAATGGACAATCGGCTTTTGAAATATTTTTGATGAAAAAATTGATTAAATTTCAAAACTAAATAAGTAAATACGACTTTATAGATTGGAGAAGAAAATACAAAAGTGCCCCCAAAACACTTTGAGCAAGCAATCCACAATTATGGAATTTTTAAAGAAGTAATATAATGAAAAATTGTCCCAAAGATTTTGTAATTCAAGTAAGGTTTACTTTTCATCATTTTAATTTGTACTTAAAAATATATAATATATTAATTTAATTAATTTGTTTTTATTTAATTTATTTATAAAGTCTTTTAAACACTAACATTAATAACTTCTTTTAATTAGATATACTGATTTATTATTACGTTTCAAAGCAATATTATTAGTTCCGTAAGGTAAAGAAAATATCCCCGCATATAGTCGAATAAAATATGCTGGAACCGATGGTATTCCTCTAAGCGGAGCCGACAGTATATAACTTTCTCCCGCGCGCGCGCCGTGAAATCATTCATTTCTTTAAATGCTCATTTTTTATCAAATATACTGATAATTTTTTTTAAAGTTTATCGGAAAACACTAGGAAACACTTTATATTACAAAAACGCGCAAAAAAAAATTGGCGTGTTTAAAAGAAATGCTTTCATACTTGTTAATACATGTACTTTTTTTTCCTCAAAACTGTACGGATTATTCGAACTATGCAGTTCACATGATTTATTTATTTATTATTTTTTGGAAAGGTTGCCGTAAGGTTTTATGTGGGGGCTTCAAACGTAGACTAATTTTTTTTTTTTTTTAAAGTTGCCTCAGATAACTTGTATAAAAGCTCATCATTGTACGAGGCGGTCAAATGATCAGTGTTATTCCACACAAGCCCAGTAGCATAATTTTTTTTATCCATCTGCAGCACAAGTTTCAGAAATCAAAATTTATATGCGGCAAAAATGATGTGGAACCAGATTTACAATCACAAAAAACAGCAAACTATGCATCTTAAAATAGCTGACATATAACAATGCATAAATATCAGAATTATTCAATTTTTAAATAAATTAATAAAATCTAAAATTGAACATGCAATTAATGCAACCTTATTTTTTTTGTAAGGTAGTTAATTAATCTGCAAGCTTCAAAATAAATCTGCAGCGGTCGCTGCCTCGCTGCACGATTTCTGCTACCGGGCACACAAGTATTATCATCACAGGCACTATCTACTATAATTTTTAATTCCTATATTGAACGAAAAACATGAAATTAAATAGCTGCTGCTCACTTCACGTGATTTCCATAAACAATCACGAGCTGGCCATCAGTCCCCCCCCCCCCCTTCCACACACACACTCCTTTCTTTTTCGCCATCACCTTTGGTACATATCTTCTTCGTATTCGTTTTTTCCAAAATGTCGATATAAATTGGCAACAACTTGGCGAAGTCTTAAAAAAATGAGTAAGGGGACAGTGCCGGATCTAGGGTGGGGCAAGCCGGGGCCCATGCCCTGGGCGGCTTTTCTGAAGGGAGGCAGATTCTACTGTGATGCTAATATATTACCCCTAATATTTTTGAATTCCCAAATAAGGCCTAAAAATGTATTAGTTTACTTATAGTTTTCAAAATTTTCCCGGGGAGAAATCCTCCGGACCCCCTTCAACTGTCACATTTTAATATCTCCAGTTAAGAGGGGACGCTTCATATGGGTCTACCCCCTTAATGTTGAGCTGAAAGAGCCATGCTGTGGGAACATTAACGAAAGTTTCATGAGTTTGGTAGTGTCCCCTCCCCTCCCCAAGTGAAAAATCCTCAAGAAAAATGGCTAGCGCATAAAAGTTTACGAAATATGAACGATAAACGGATGTAGGGGCTCAAGTTTTGACCGATGCATTCTATTCTGGCATCCGTTTACAAGTAAAGAATGTTTATTTTTCATAGTTGATATTAAATCAACTGAGACAAAGTCCATAGCAATAATGCTTTAAATCAGCAGAAATGAAAAGCAATATGTTCACTGCTCCACAATCAAGCATCAAATGGAGAGATGGTACACATGGTAGTACTTATTACCATAAAATAAGTGCGTGAATAGACAAATGCTGACCAATAAAACGTGTAAACTCCCTTTTCAACCGCAAATGAAGCGATTACCTTCCGCTTCTAGTCACCGATTAAAATGTTGTAACCATGTGAAATAGAAGTGACTGCTTATCTCCCTTAATCCCACTGTTCATTGTTCGAATCCGCTGTCCGCATCTGACCTGACCGCAAATGGCATGTAACCTGCAGAACGACAGTTTGTGTCTTCTAGAACAGTGTTTCCCAACCGGTGGTTCACGAACCCCCCAGGGGTTCGTGCGGTGCAGAAAGGGGGTTCGCGAAAATAATATTGTAATGGCCGAATTTTTTATCGCTAACGTAAAAGAAAAAAACGAAATAACAAATTTATATATGCATAAGAAAGAAGTGTAATATTAAGCATACATACAAAATTTGAAATGCACTCTTTCTAGTTTTGCCTGATTTCTAATTTGGATCACAACCGTCTTTATCTTTTCGGTACCAGTTAGGATCAAACATTGGTACCAAAAGATATTTATTGATTTATATTTTAAATTTTTGACTATTTTTCACCCTACCAGCCCCTTTTTTCCTCGTAAGTGCTAAGAACGAGTCGGAAATGTGAAAATTTACTACATAAAATGTAAATTTTTGTATTATTTAGGCTACTTTTTCATTATACAGACCCTAGAGTTGACCAGAAGATATTTATTCACTAATTTTAAATATGGACTCACATTTATCTCACTTTATTCCAACTTTTCTGCATTAGTGCAATATCGCAATTAGAAATTGAAAATATGAAAATTTTGACTTTTCTTTAAATTTCCAAAACGTTTCCGCATTTTGTATATTTCGAACGGAAAGTGCACGCTATCGGGAAAATAATTTTTTAAATATTTTAGTTTATTGCTCTAATAATACTAATTAAAAAATGACAAATAATAAAAAAAATATTTGCAGCTGTATTTTAGTTTTTATTTAAACTTGGATGTATTACAATAATTATGTTTTCATTTCTTGTTATGAAGTATTGTACAATATGGAAACTAAATGTGCTAGCATATTTTATAGTTTTGTTACCCGTTACTAACGACTACAGAAGGGGGTTCGCCATTTTTTATGGGATCTTAGAAGGGGTTCGCAAGGGAAAAAAGGTTGGGAAACACTGTTCTAGAACAACGAACCATTTTTAGAGGAACAATGACGTAACTGCACTTAGGGTTGAAATTAGGGTGATTAAATCCTAATCCCTGGTAAGTGAAAGTAAAGTATATATCCTACATAGTTACTCTCAATATACCATTATTTTCTGCCACGTACACCCTTCTCAGTTATACGTTTTATACAACTGCAAATCTTTTTTTTTTTTTTTCTCTCCTGTAAAACGTCACTGTTCTTCCGGAACGGCAATATGCTTATGTAATATAGCGTAACCTGTGACAAAAGGAGTAGGGGGTATAATGAAGTGTGACATTTTGTGACAAAGGGTGAGGTTGACAACTATATTGAAAAAAAGTGTGACATCATTTATAAGCGGTCCTTTACTCGTGTTTTTCAAAATGTTGTAACCTTGAGAAAATAAAGGATCATTCATCAATGACGTCACGCTTCGAGAGGGGAGGGGGTTCGTGAAATTGTGACATGGGGAGGGGAGGGGTAACAAGAAGTGTGACATCATGCTTATGCAACATAGCGTGACATGTGAGAAGGATGTATGTTGAAGTATCACATTTTGTGACAAACGGTTAGGGAGTTCAAATACATGGGGGAAAAGCGTGACATCATTTATGGACAGTCCCTAAAGGGAAATGACTAACAACAAAAATCTGAAAGACAAAGGAAATTCTAACGGATGAGTAAAAAAACAAGTCTAATAAAAAAAGACAAATCTTAGCAATGAACGAAAAATGTTTCGTGAAGCCATTGTAACTCCATTTTGCTTGTTTCCACGGATTCATGAATCTCGACCAGAAAATAAGAATGGGGAAACCAGTAATGGCCCCGTTTTCAATATCTTTGGTTCTAATCATCCGATTTTACTCTAATTTGGTATATAATAATGTTTGAGACCAAAAAAAAAAAAAAAATGATGGTGGCCAATGGCGAATAAACCCAAAAAGTTAGTCGCCACTTTGAACCATAAACAAATCCCCCCTCCCCAACAGGGGCCTCATTTTGCATACAAACATGTACGTACCTTAAAATACATTCATTATAAATAAAATTCATTATGTACCTTAAAAAACACTTTGTTACAAAATTACACAAAAGTCCTATTTAAAAAATATAATAAATTACAAACCTTTTCTAAAAAAATAAATTTTGCATTTCCGTTATTTACTATAGCGTGAAAATTGTCTTCTAATACAGAAGTCCGATAGTCCGCCACGTTCGGGACCGGCTCGGTGCCGGACTACCGAAAATTCCGGTCTATCGGGCGGTAATTATAAGAACAATTAGGTTAATAATTAAACTACAAATACAGTATGCAAATACATACAACAAAGTTTATTTTACATTTCATATAGTGTATGTACACGTACTGTAAAACATATTTCACTTAGATTTTAAAAAGTCACGAATGTCTTTTTGTTTTCTTGACTTTTGGCGTTTAGTATAAAATTTATTTCTAATGATATGGAAATCAATAATTTCCGAAGCACTGTAGCTTGTACTAGCCTCAGCAAAAGAGATCAACTTATTTAGTGATTCTGCAGCTTCTGCCCAGCTGATTTTTTTTCCTTCCGTTTCAGCATCTGAGTCACTTTCTTCAAAATTTTGAGAAGGCTGAGGGTTTACTAAACCATTTGAACAATACACTATCTAGCTGTTCCAGTTTTGGTTTTTTTAATGTTTGTCTAGAAGCCAATTTTTCAGTTGTTGCCGATTGAGAAGCAAACTTCATTAGTTCGTCGTTTTGTTTTTTAATGTCATAAATAGTTGATGAGCCAATATTAAACTTATTCATTAAAACATTTCTATTCTCGCCTTTTTCTAACCGTTTGATGATTTCTAGTTTCTGATTGAGAGTCAGTGTTACGTGTTTTCGTTTCTCTCCTTTTGAACTCGAAGGCTTAGGTTTTGAAAACATGGTCACTGTACAGTTAGAACGAAAATCACTTTTTTTATAAACAGTTTCAAAAGTTACGTTTACTCCGATGTGAAAGGACACAAAACAACAACGCACAAAACAATGGCGAAGACGCTTCGTGATTGATTCCGAACAATACCGAGCGCTTCCGGATGATCCCGAACTACCCCGAAAACTTCCGAATAGCTCTCGAGCGTTTTTATTTGCTTTAAAGACACACTTTTGGAGAAAACCAAAATTTTTACAATTTTCCGGAGCGATGCTGGACTATCGGGCATTCCGGACTGTTGGATGCCGGACTACTGAACTTCTACTGTATTAAAAATAATAAATTTCAAGAAGTATTTCAAAAAAGGTTAGTTTTTGCATTTAATTGATGGCCATTATCAATGGCTAAGTGATAATAAAAAAACTGCAAGTCGCCAGTTTTGGCAAGTGACATGATATTTTGTGGTCGCCCGGTAAAAATTGTTAGTCGCCAATGGTGAGTGGTGACAGCTAGCCTCGACCTTTAGTATATACGATAATTTGGACTCACTGAATTCAATCATGTTGGCGAAACTATACTGTTCTGTTATAGTTTTTGAGGTTAATGTTAATTTAATACAGTAAAACCTGTAAAGTTGACCACCTTTGTAAGGGGATCACCTGTGGTCTACTTCAGTAGACCGCTTTCGTAGGGAAACCTTTGTAAGTTGACCATTTAACTTGACCACTTGTCTCTATTGACCATTTATATACACCGAATTTTTGTGGAAGCATTGTAAATACCCTTTAACTTGACCGCCTAATTATTAATATGACATTTATTTTTGAAAAGATCAAAATAACTTTTCCAAGATATTTTTTTTATTTTTATGAAACAGCAATATTGTCTAAACCTCTTCTTAAGTTAATCATATCGGAAAACTTATAAGCACTCTTTCATACTTTAAAAAGGTTTTTTCGCTTTTGTTCTTATCTGAGATAGCCATTTTGAATACTTATGAATTTCAGGAAATCTTTACCATCAAATAAATAACTTACATAATTAATAAGATATTCATTTTTATTTTAACTAAGTACTTAATTTTAAAGTTCCATTTCTCTAATGGTACTTTAAATAATAGCGAGAAAAATGCCTAATTACTATTTTAAAGTAATGTTAAGAAGATGAAATTGAAAAAAAAAGTATTTTAATTAGTTAAAAAAGAATGAAAACATAGTGTAAGAATGATAAAATTAAAAGAAATCCTCCTCCCCCTCTATAAGGTGATCACCTGTCTAAGTGAACACTAAAGTTCTGCACCACAAGCAGGGCCCGACTTCGCCTAATTGGGGCCCAGAACAAAATCTTGGGGAGCCCCTCTGCTTCACTACTTTAGGAATGTAGCTGAACTTTAAGGAAGTATTTACATTTTTCACCTCATCACAGATAATATAAAAAGAGAATTGATTAGAAGCTAAACTAGCTATAACGTCCCTCCCCCCCCCCCCTCCAATGTTCAAACGAATCGTTCTGTCCATGTTATTGATTTTTTGAGAATTCTATGACTACCATTAAAGATTATATGTAAAGACTTTTTTAGCAATTTCAGTTAATTAACGAAAAATACCATAGACAAGTTCTATGCATTTAGGTACTTGGAAAGTATAGTAAATTTTTTTTTTTTTCAAAGTAACTACAACATTTCTCTCTTACGTCATAGATTACATCAAAAGAAAGTATTCTTTGGTGTCACAGAACATTGTATGAAAAATGAGACTAAAAAGTGTTTGCGTAACTATTTATTTATATTTTTCCGCCCCATGGACAAACGACATATAGAATGTTTGTGTTGATACGATAGATTAATGTAGAAACTAACATAAAACTGACGGACTTTGCCTTGTAATGATATTTTGTTTTAAAAAAGTTCATTAAAAAAGGAAACGCAATATAAACTTTCTATTCGATTTGGGGTCCCCTCAGGAGGCGGGGCAGCTGCCCCGTATGCCCCTACCCTAATCAGGCAGTGACCGCTAGTGGTCAAACGCAGACTTCACTGTATCATACGCCCCCTTATCGAAATTTTATTTCAATAATTTGAAAGAAAACTCTAATCTATTTCAATTGACACTTTTTGATATTTTTCTAGCTCATAATGGCTGAGTAATTAGGAGTGTTTTGCCCCCCTCCTCCCCCACTGTAGCTACAGTGATTTATGTTTCTAAAACACTCCATTTTCAAGAAAGAATTTAGAAAAACAAAGATTTAATCGCAGAGCTTATCAACCCTTTTTTTCTTTTTTGTCGCGGGACAATTTTAACGATTTTGAAATTTAGCGGAGCACAAAGAAAAAGATAAGTTAAAAGTTGTTTACTTATCTATAATACACCGTGTAAAATAGTTCATGATAATAATTTTGAGTGTAAAATAATAATATAATATGTACTACAAAAAAAAGATGTTTATTAAATGTACGTTTACAAGGTGATAATAAGAATACTTTTAATGAGACATTTGAGTTTAATGTTTTTTGATCATTTCATTTCTATTTGGTGGTAAAAATGAAAATCTTCTTCTACATTTAACAGTATCGACCTTATTTTCGTTTCTATGTTGGTTGATACTGAAAATCCGAAATAGAAGATAAATTATCGAAGATAAAAGATAATTTATCGAACATAGAAGTATTTAACTGTCAAAACAAGTTTTCTTTTACAGTGTACTTTTCTTTGATTTAAAAATACTTTACTCGTAATAAAAAAAAGCACTACAATTTTTACTAGTAAAACCCGTTTAAGAAGTTTTCCCGTCTAAGAAGTTTTTCATTTCAATACCAGTTTCATTCTCATCTCCCCAACGTTAAAAGAACCCTTTTGAAAAGTTCTCATTTTACTGTTTCTCTGCTTAGTAAAGTTTTCATGTCGGTCAATTTTGTCTTTCAAATGACACTTTAAACTTCTAAAGTTTCGTTTTTTTTTTTTTTGTTTTTTTTTGTTTTCAATCTTCGTAGTCATTTTTCTTTCTAATGGAAAAAAGATCAGAAGAAGGTTTAGAAAAGCTGTTTTGGTCAGCTTTTTACACAAGGATTCCCTTTTCTCAACACCAAAAGTTCCAGGAAAACAGGTGGCAGAGAAGATTAGTCAGTCGTCACGAGAACAATGATGACTAATAATGGGAGAAAGGAAGGTTTGTAGAGTCTCCTATGAGGTTGACTATTTTCTGTCTAATTTAAATATTGTCAAATCATAAAATACCATCCTTAAATATCAATATAGTATCATTTTCAAACATAGAGCTTACCCGTTTAAGTTTTCCCGCATAAGAAGAATTTTTCTCTTGGTCCCCTGGAAAACGTCTTAAGCGGGTTTTACTCTATATTCATTTCTAAAATTCGGCGGCACGCAAAAGTGCCACGGCACAGTGGTTGAGAATCACTGATAAAGATGAAGAGCTTTCTTTATGAATAAGCTTTCGCAATCAAAAAGCAAAAATTCTATTGAGCTTCTGTAGTATGAAAGCATTGTTATTACGCTGTAAAAATTTTGCGTTTAGTTGCCCCAATTTTTGGTGTTTAGTTGGTCTAAAATTGAAAATGATTGATTTTTGATATACAGTTAACTCTCGATAACTCGAAATTGAAGAGAAGAAATAAAAATTTCGAGTTCTACGAGTAAAAGTAAAAATTTGAATGCAGATAATATTAAAAACGCATACGTCCCAAGCTTAACCAAATTTCTTCTTTATTTCAAAAGAAAAGAGGCCTTTAGTACAGGTTGTTTTGCATTAATTTTCTAATTCTCTTCTCGTCATTGATGACCTTTTCTAAAAGAGACAGCTCTTGAAATGTGCTTGATTGCATGCCAGGTCGGGACTCAATGAATTCCCTCATCAGTGCCATTGCCTTCTTTGCACGTGATCATCTTGTGTGATTTAAAGAGTATGATTCCTTGGTTTAGCGGCTACAGTTTTGGTGTTGGGGAAGCATGAACTGGAGTTCATGCTCTTGCAGATTTCAACTTGGGTATGATACTTTGGCTGGGCTGTACAGGTGTCTATAAAAAAAACAATTTTCCGTTTTTTTAGCGTCATTTTGCGATCTAAGTTCTTCACCCATTTTCCAAAAAGTTCGGCGGTCATCCACGATTTCCTGTTAGCTTTATAGACCATGGGAAACGATTTAAGCTCTTCAAAACACCTTGGCTTTTTCGATTTACCGATCATGAATGGCTTGAGTTTTTCAAATATATCCATGTTTGCGTATAACAACGAAGTAACTCTTACTTGCTGTGTTTGCCGCCACAACAAGTTTCACCTTTCAGTCATTGCTTTGTCAGGAAGGCCCTTAAAACAGTTCTGTTTCGTCAGCGTTAAACATTTCTGGCATCATATTCTTCTAAAATTGTAGGCAATGTCTTCTTCCATTCCTTGCAAACTTCTTCACTAGCACTGCCACTACCGCCACACACTATGTAAACTGCGATGTTATTTCTTCTTTTGACGTTTTCAAACCAACCGCTGCTCGCTTTAAACGCTGTGAGTCCTGGTTGTTTTGCAAAAACTTCCGCTTTTTCTCTCAGAATACTTCCACTAAAATATTCCACTTAGTAAGTTGTGAGCTCGGCAATCAGTTATTCATTAAAATCTATTTCATCAGACACTTCTCTACTTCAGGATATTCAGCACTTTTAATAATTCTTCCATTTTCTTGATTTTTAAAGAAATTTTTCAAAATTGCTAAAAATGTTCTTGCTGAAATTCAAAAGTTCTTCGCAATTGAAATCTTTTCCTTTCCTCTGTCTACGGTTCGAGTCGTAGAAACCGTAAACGAAGCTTGCGGGATTCGAACCAGCATTGTATGGCATACCAACCTTATTCGCTAGCCATTCGGCCATCTACACCACGTAAAGCGGCCGTCTATTTATCAATAAATTTTCTTTTCCAACAGGCAAACTGCCTTAAAATTGAGATTTTAGTTTTTGATTATGGATCCAAAGTTATTTTTAGTCTAAATTTACTGTATATTGACGAAAATCATTTTATTTGCTGCAAAATTTAAAATACAAACAAGCTTCAGCATCTCAAATGATGGGTTCGCTCATTCGCAAACAGTTCGGGAATCCGATGTCTCCCATTTTTGATTGACGTGTGTATGTGTTTCTATTTAGTAACCAGTGCTTAAGCGACTTCTTTTTTTTCTTCTTTTTTTATATACCCATGCAGAGTTGAAGGGATAAATCTTTATTCATATTTTAAAACAACGTACGACCGGTAAGGTTTCACAACCAAGATGGACGCCCGATGCTTATTGAGCGCTTGAAAATGACGGTTAGTTAAATGTTCTTTTAGATAAACGGAGAATAAACGATTTTTTTTTTTGTAATCAGCGGTTTGAGTACCATGTTTTTAATGGTTATTCAACTGTTGTCATTAAATATGGTAAAATAACAATCAAATAAATGGTTATTTTACTATTTTCTTACGGACATTTTTAACAGTGCAGGTGAATAAAGAAATTCGAGTTATCGAAAAAAAAAAAAAAAGAATATAAAATTCGAGTTAAAGAGATAAAATTACATTATAAAATGCTGAAGGTAAAGGGTTTTTTTTTTCCCCGATATATCGAGAAATTCGAGTTCTCAAGAGTTGACCGTATTTTAACTACTTATGCGTTTGTCTATAAAATATGGACAGTGTAATGTTTCTTAGCACACGAAATTCGTAATTTCCTTATGAAAATAGGAGGAATGAGCCCTCGTAATGAACTTTTGATACGTAGATGAGTCAACGAGCAGCATATGCTAAAAAAACATTTTGCTGCCTGTATTTTTTTTAACAGATAGTTCAAAAAATTACAGCACATCAAAAATGAACAACTTTCAACTTTACACCAACTGAACACCAAATTGGTGGCAACTTCTGTTTAACCCCGCAAATCCGAAATCCCGGAAAATCCGAACGAGGGTTTTTAACAAATTTAAATTTGAAAAACACGCGCGAAAAAGAGAAACTTATTTATTTTGTCACAACAAAACAATTAAAAACTATTACTTATTAAATTTATAAAACGATTACTATAACAATACAAACTCACAAAATATCAATTTCACTTGAAGTCAGTTACTTCAGTTGTCGAAGTGACGAAAACCTTCCAGCGGTGGCAATTGCGCGCCAGCATCGCATAAAAATGTGGCTTGGCTGCTGCGTGTTGTTCTACGAAGCGCACTTGATACATTGCAAAGCTGTTCAATTCTGACATGTTTTTTTTTTCCAGTCACTGATTGTTGCTTTACCGACACAAAACTCAACAGCCAACTTTGTCAAACTTTCTCCAGCGTCAAAACGCTTTAAAGCTTTCAGTTTTTGTTCTACGGTACAAGAACTGTCTTTTTCTTTGCTTACAATAATTTAAAATCAAAACATTAATAGTTTTCGGCTAATTCGAACAAATTGAAATGCGAACAGGCTACAGCCCCAATAAGTTCGGATGTGCGGGGTTTTACTGTAAACGTAAAATGTTCAGTGCAGGCACAAAAAAAGAAATACAAGCTCTACTGGTAGTATTTTATGATCGGCGCATTGAACAAAGAATCTCAAATTTGGTACTTACAAGTCGGTTTCGATCCCCTTAGATGTCTCTTCCGGTGAGAGAGAAAAGTCTGAAATGGATCTAAACGTCTTGACACCACACCGTCTAGACTCTAAATGAGGCCAACCCTTCCCACTCTTTAACCCTCCAAAAAATAAATAAACCTCTACCCTTTTCTTGAACTGCATTAAGTTAATGAGTCGGGTTCCTCTTCACTTCAAAGAACTCAGACGTGTGTCTGGACATTAGTTGCGTGAGATTTTCCTCCGACAATATTTGACTTGAGGGAGTTGCTCAGATGGCGGCGGAACTATTTTGTTTTCTCAACCTCGTCCGGCGTGTGATAACAATTGAAATAATCATCAAAAGTGAACGAATAATTGTAGTGGCGCTAAATAGAATACACAGAGAGCCCGTTTAGAGTACAGGAAACTTTCGAGTAAACTCGTCTGACCTGGATTTTGGGGAGCTTCCAATTTAGTAAATGATGTCTGCCTTTTTCACTCGCGTTTGCATTCGCTTTTGTCATCTTTTGTAGTTCTTTTAGAGTTTGACATCATATTTTATAATTCTTTGTGTAAGCCAGTTTAATATATTCCATACATATTATATATAACATATAATATTCCGTAATCTGTAGTCATTCTCAGAAAGTAACTATCGTTAATTATAAAAAGTAAAAATAAAGAAATAAATTGAAAAAACAAAAAATAAAATAATGTTAATTGAACTATATGTCACTATCATAAAAAAAACTCCAACAGAAACGATGTTGTGATTTTAACTTCCAGGACAGTTTCAAGAAAAAAAAAGTAACACAATAGGTTATTTGTTCATAATTGAGACAACCGTCCTCTGAACTTACGGTACATGTTTTTCACATTTTTATCCCTATATTAATTTCAAAAAAAAGAAAGACATCAGAGACTACTAAGGGAAGCAAATTCCTTTCTCTCTTTTTTTTTTTTCTGGTAGAGAAAAGAACAGAAAAAAGATGAAGAAATCTTACCTGAAAACAATGCAAGAACAGTCTTTTTTTCGCAATACTATATTATTTGCAACCTATATTATTTGTAAAACAAAATAAAAAAGACAAAACAGAGCCTACTGGGGGGAGGGGGAGAGAGAGAATAACAGAAAAGAAATGAAGGATAAATCTTTCCTGAAAACAATCTAAGATAAGAACAGCCAATTATATACTACATATTACTATATTATTTGCAATACTATATTAAATTTGCAAAACCTATATTATCTGCAAAAAAAAAAAGAGAAAGGAACAAAGAGAAATCAGAGCCTACTGGGGTAGGGGAGAGGCAGAGGAAAGAACAGAAAAAAAGATAAAGAAGTCTTACCTGAAAATAATCTTGCGCCTATTGTTGTTTTCAGTTAATACTCCGTAATTTGCAATACTACATGATTTGCAAAACCTATAGAAAAAAAATTAAAAAAGAAATACAACTCAGAGCCGACTGAGCGAGAGAAAGAAAAGAACAAATATATATATATATATAAAGAAGAAATCTTACCTGAAAACAATCTAAGCTAAGGACAGCTCTCCCCAAAAGGGGCCGGCTCGAAGTGTCAAACCATCAAATCCCACCATTGGATAAGAATAAGCAGAGACTAAAAATGAAATGGGAGAAAAATGCATAGTTAATTTCATGGAGTGGAAGCCCAAAACACTTGGCTGATTCATGAATTTTTCGACATTTGCTAAAAAATTCTAGTTTAATCTTCTAATTCTTAGAGACCACTTATGAGGTTATAGCTTACCTGTATTGTTCTGCAGGCACGGGAGGGGACATTTCAGCTATAGCATGTATTGTCAGCTGTTATTTTTGGCTTTTGTCTTGGTATTTTTGTCTTGTCTGAAGTTAAGTTAATACGTATATTGGGAGCAGTAGCGGATTTAGGTTTAGGACTAAGGGCGGAAAACTTTGGGGGACGCCAAAATTTTTAAGACAACTGAAATTAAAAATTGATTGGGTTTTCTGTAAGACCAAATTTTAAAGTTTATTTCATTGCGCGCGCGCGCTCTTACTATCTAAACATGGTACCATTTTGAGGGTAGAATTTCTTTGTTAAAATAATTAACCCGGCTAATTCTAAAATCTGAAATATCTGACAAAAAGATTTAAAAAAATTCTTTTTAATGCTAGCATATTATTTATTTACGAAATCAGATTTTTTTTTCATATTTTTCATTCAAAATTTAATTGTAACATTTGTGTGCTCTTTATCATAAAGCAAAGCATTGATTCACCATGATAAATTATACAAGTGTCAGTTGACTCATACAATAAATTTTTTATTTTTCAATTTTTTGTAAAAAATTTATAGTTTTACGTAATGTGAAGCCCCCAACGATCAGCATGATTGATCAGTTTTAAAAGGTTGCAGAATGAATATTTGTCGCCCTCTAACCTAAATCCGCTACTGATTTGGAGCCATTTCATTCTGTTTTAATTTGTATCCGTCTTTTATTAATTATATTGTTTTAAACCTTTTGAATTTACCTATCCTGTGAAAAAATGTTTGGTTTCTGTATCTAAAGTATAAACGTTTTTTACATGCTATGATGGGATTTCTCTGAAACCTGCAGTGGCAATATTTTTCGGGGTTATGTACTTCCTGCCCCCTCCCACTGGAGAAGAGGCTTTGTCATCTGTTTCTTGCCTTTTTTGTTAATTTTTCTATTCTTTTATGTTAACTGTTGACGTATCCATTTGTTAACGTTTTATTTATATTATTAAGTAATTTACAATATCGCTTATAGAAATGAACAGTATCGTATTTGCAAAATGGACATTTTTCAAGAGAGGAGTTTGAACGTTTTATTGTTTTATTTAATCACCAAAAAATGGGGAAATTCAGCTGCAACATACATTTGGCACTAAGTTGAACCTTTATAATAGTGTAGTTTTTCCATGGATGGGACACTAAGAACCATGATACTTTTCTCCACCAGATCCCTACTTGTTAGCCGAGGCCTTAGGATTGCTTACTCACGGAGAGAGGTAGTGGGGTCTACGGATTTTACTCAGGGCCCGACTTAGCCTAATTGGGGCCCAGGGCAAAATCTAATTTTGGGGCCCCCTCTGCTTTACTACTTCAGTAATGAAGAACCGAACTTTATGGAAGTATTTAAATTTTTCACCTCATCACAGGTAATATAACAAGAAAATTGACTAGATGCTAAAATAGGTATTAAGTCCCTCCCCCTTCAATGATCAAACGAAATAGCGTTCTGTCCATTTTACTGACTTTCTGACAATTTTGTCTACCATTAAAGGACATAGCACATCTGAAGAGGAAATATTTGACAAAAGATCAGGAGACGGTATTTTCGTAATCATATCGCATTTTGAGATATGCAAAAATACAGGCTTTTGATTGGCCAAATTTGTCCATCGTAATTGCGAAAATTTAGCTGAATTCCACCCTAGAAAGCCGAAAAATAGAATTTTTTTGTTCATACGATAGATGAATGGAGAAGCCAACATAAGACTGACGGATTTTACACTGTAGTGATATTTTTTTTTTTTTTAAACATTCATTCATCCATTTAAAAGTTCATTAAAGAAGGAAACGCAATAAAAACTTTCTATTTGATTTGGGGCCCCTCAGATGTGGGGGCCCTGGGCAGCTGCCCCGTATGCCCCTGCCTTAATCGGGCCCTGATTTTACATGCACATATCCCCAAGTACACATGGTGGTCTTTAGTGGGTATCGAACGCGCGACCTTCCAGGTGGAAGTCCGACGTGCTAACCACTAGGCTACCACGGCCCTAGAACCATGATACTGGTCCAACTTTAGTACCAAATGTTGGTTGAAGCCAAACCTAACCCCCCCCCCCTCCCTTTTTTTTTTTTTTTTTGAAAAATGCAATAAAAAAGTTTTTTTTTTTAAAGGATTCTATATCTTTTTTTTTTTTAATATGTAGCATTTGATACACGACAGTCAAAGCAATTTGACTGATATGTACACACTAAAAATTTTCGTTTGCATTTCTCGTGTTACGGAACACCATTTTTGGTCTTTAGTCGGTGTATAGTTGAAAATGCTTCATTTTTTTATGTACGTAGTAGAAGTCATTCGGATTAACTTTCTCTACTGATTTTTTAAGGAACGTTAATACACGAAGCAATATTTTAATTCGTTACAAAAATGGATAAATGCATTGTGTAAGAAATTTTTAAAAAATTTACCCTCTCTAAGTTGACCACTAAAGCGCTGCACCAAAAGTGGTCAACTTACAAGTTTATTTCACTGTATAGTTTGATGCGTAGATGAGTTTACGAACATCATATGCTAAAAATCATTCTAATATCTGTAACTATTTAGTTACTTTAAAAAATTTAAAATATATCTAAAAATGAATCATTTTTAACTTCAGACCAACGAAAAACCAAAAAAAGGGTTCAGTGACACCAAAAATTTCAGTGACAACCCAAAAATGTTGAAAAACACCAAAATTTTTTGTATTGGCTTAAGTAGTAAAATAAATCTTTAAAAGCGTTCCCCAAAAGTTTCAGAAAAATGGAAGCAATATTTGTTGATTTATCATTGGTTTTATTACGGTGTGAGGTGTCACCTTTTCATTCCGAAACCGTAACTGTGCTGAATAAAAGCCACATATTTATTTATTTTTTAATAAAATAAGCAAGAATATGCACTTTCATCGGGACGGTAACTGAAAAAAAAAAGTTAATTACTTGGAATTTTGATAAAGAAAGGATTTAAATTTTTGCGAGCCGAAAACTTAAAAGTGCTATTTTCTCTCACTTTGTCTTTTTTGTGCATTTCACCTGAATCAAAATGCAAAGGCTTTTTTAAATGTGTATCTATAATGTGGATTTTTTCCCCACATGTTCCTGAAACAATATATAACAAATTTATGCTCTACTGTTATGATAACTTAAGTACTTTTTTTTTCTTCAAATTCTTTTCGAAGATTTTTTGAATTTTTCGTTTTTTTTTTTTTCGTTACTTCAGTTTTTATTTATTTTTTTTTCTCAAAAAATATTTGACTTATAAAAAAAACCAAAGCCTAAAAGTTTTGCTTTTTGAGTAATTAATCAATGAAAGAAATTTTGAGACTTAACGCCCAATTTTTAAAAAAGATAATTTTTTTAAAATTTCTAATTTTTAAAAAAATAAATAAATTATTCAAATTATATTTTTTAAATCCAGTTTTTTTAATATTACATCTCTTATCAAGTGATGTAATATGACATGAGAAAAAAAATGTAAATTTAAACACCATAGAGAAGAAAATGGTCTCATGGCACCCGCCCCCCATAAATGGCAATACTCCATGTGTTTTTGTGTGTGTGCAAATAAAAAAGTGTACAACAAAAAATAAAAAAGTGTACAACAAAAATGGTGAGTGACCATTGGACAAACACAATGTTCCAGCCAATCAACATGAAAGATATTGATTCTGATAGAAGGGCACTCAGGTGTTCATTGGCTCAGAATGGCATGGAAGGAAGCTACTATTTTGTCAATTTTTCTGGAAACAACCTTTTTAAATCTTATTTTTGAAAAATACCGTGAAAGTCTTATAGCAGCACTCTCCAAGGGACCGGGATATTTATGACGCAACAGCCAAGTGACGCCATAAGCGATCACCATTACTATTGATTGGCGAATGAAAGGACTGGACGTTATAACAGAGTTGTCGCTTTAAGCGATGTCGTTATAACCAAGTTCAACTGTAATTGCAAGCTTTTTTCTTTCTCTGGCCGGTTTACGCCAATGAACATATCGTGCTTCAAAATTCAGCCGAGGTTAGTAATTCCGAAATATCTATTCTCAGTTTTACAACACATTTTCTTACTTTTTTTCATTTAGTAGCTATTGACGCGTTTTAGTGATATCGATTAAAAGAATTTGGAAGCAGTTCGTTATGAGTTCTTTATTTCCCCTTTTATTTTGTCAGGCAAGCCTCAATTATAAGTGTAATGTTATAGATAGCAGATGGCAACATGTCTTGGTTGAGTCAATGATTAGGTAATAAATATACAACTCGTTGTTAAAAAGAGTGTTGCCATTGAGCAGTGATATTAAAAGCAGGGCCCGATTTATATTTTGAATCACTATAGGCACAACTCATGCTTGGGGGCCCCTCAAACAACAAAAATTTTTTAAACATAACATTCAGTATGTGTTTGTAAAACTCGCCAGTCACACCAAAATTTAGGGGCCCCCAAAGCGCAAAAAGTAATTTGTTTTTCAAATGTCAAAGAGTCAGACTCACATTTGGGAGACCCCAACGTGCAAAATAATTTTGTTTTTAAATTACCAAATGTTTGAATAAAATCTAGGGGTCCCCCAAAGTTCAAATTCGATTTTGTTTTTCAAATTTCAAATGGTCAGACCCAAATTTGGGGCCCCCAAAGTGAACATTCCTTGTGGTTGGTTTTAAAATAATTTAATAATACAAATTTTCTGTGAAGCAACGGAGCACTAACAGTTTTGAAAGATGCTATTTTTAAATATTTTTTTAAAACAATTTGAATTACAAAAAAAAAAAAATAATAATAATAATAATAATAACCAGAGTTAGGGGCCTACCTCAAAGTGGGGGCCCTAGGCCGGGCCTAATGGTAAATGAGGCCCTGATTAAAAGCATAAGATTTTGAGTGAGGACTTCTCTGAACAATGGAATGAAAAATGAGAATTGTGTATGGAAACAAGCATTTAAGTTTTATTCAACTGCCACGCAACTGAGTATGAAAACGGAAGAAGTACAAGCGGCTGCATTCATTGGCCCTGCGACGACAATGATTTACAATACGTTTTCTTTCAGTGAAGAGTAATCGCCAAATGTGATGAATAATACTTACATAAATATTTAAATAGCATAATGTTTTCAATGCCAAATGTAATTATTAGGATCGAATTTCGATTGTTGGGCGAACTCTAGTATAGTAAAACCTGCAAAGTTGACCCCCTTTGTCAGCTGACCACCTGTCTAAGTGGACCACTTTTGCCGGAAACGGAATTGGCCGTATATTATTTAATGTAGAGAAACCTTTGTTACTTGACCACCTCTCTATGTTGACCACTTACGTAAGCCAACTTTGGGTGTGAGCAGGGCCTTATTTACCAATAGGCCCGTGAGGCCCGGGCCTAGGGCCCCCACTTTGAGGGGCCCCCTCTTTTCGGTTATTATTATTTATTTACTTTTGTATTTTAAAATTTTTTAGAAAAATATTTAAAAATAGGATATTTCAAAAACAAACTGTTAGTGTTCTGTTGCTTCACAGAAAATGTGTGTTGATAAATTATTTTAAAACCACAAGGAATTTTCTCTTTGGGGGCCCCCACATTTTGGTCTGATCATTTGAAATATGAGAAACGAAATCGATTTTGCACTTTGGGGGCACCCAGATTTTATTCAAACATTTTGTCATTTAAAAACAAAATAAGTTAGCACATTGGGGGCTAGCCAATGTTAATCTGACTCTTTGACAGTTGAAAAACAAATCAGCTCTCGCGTTTTGGGGCCCCTAAACTTTGGTGTGACTGGCAAGTTTTACAAACACATGCTGAATGAATGTTATGTTTAAAAAATTTTTGTTGCGTGAGGGGCCCCCAAGCATGAGTTGTGATTCAAAATGTACATCGGGCCCTGGGTGTGAGTGCTGTAAGAAAAAGTTTTGTAAGTTGACTGCCTCGTTCTTACTACATTTATTTGATTATCTATTTTTTGGAAGGTAAAAAAAAAAAAATTAAAATAGCTTCTCCAGACTATTTTTAGGCTATAATGTTAGACCCGTATTTGTCTGGATGGATGAAACATCAATAGAAAGTGTGCCTAAACCCTCTCTGTAAGTGAACCAAATGAGAAAACGACTGCGAGCATTTTTTAATCCTTTAAATAAGTCTCCTTTTATCGTTGATCCGATATAGCCATTTTGGAAAATATATGTTTTTAGGAAATCTTTAGCATCATATAAGTAACTGACATCATTAATATGATATTTATCTTAATTTTAACTAAGTACCTCACTTTTGAAGTTGCATAGGATATATTGCAAGTCAGTCGGGTTAGATTTCTTTAATGATATTTTAGATAATTGGGAAAAATAAAAGCTAATGACTATTTTAAAGTAAGGTCATTACATGGAGCTATATTTTAATGAGTTGTAAATGTATAAATGCATAGTGTAAAAAATAAGAAAAAAAAAAAATCTTCACCTTCTATAAGTTGACCACCTGTCTAAGTGGACCACGAAAGTGCTGCACCGCAAGTGGTCAACTGACACAGGTGTCACTGTATATATCAATGGGTATACAAAAGGAAAAAGACAGCGTAAAAACAGCATACCCACTAAGCATTTTAATGCCTATTTGCCACCAATTATTTATTTCGGTGCATTAAAAAAAAAGTTTGTCTACATAAAAAATATAGAGTATAGTTTCTTTTACCCCTAAACTTCATGTGCTAAAAAATAGCGACGAAATAGTCTAATAGTATACGCTCAGTTATGTATCAAAACTTCATGACGATTGCTTTTTTCTAAGAAAATAGGATAATAGGCGCAATCGTCATGAACTTTTGATACGTAAATGAGTTGACGAATCTCATCTGCTATAAAATATTATTCTGTCTGTTCGACTCGCCAAAAATAGTGGCAACTAAGCAGCAAAATTTTTACAATGCATAAATACACTTTTAATATACTTTTGAACTGTATACTGTAAAAATTACTTATGCAAAACTTTTTTTCAAGATACAGTTGAACCTTCTTAATACGAACACGGTTAATACGAAATCACGGCTAAAAAGAATATTTTGTTTATTATGAAATTACACTAAAAATCTCACGCATATTACGAACGCTAAAATACAAATTTCGGCTAGACGAACAAAATGTCTGACCTATTCACGAAAAATTTTCTCGATTGCATATAATTAATTTTTTTTAAATAGAAATTGTTAGTTATTTTGAGTTATTGTAAATTACCAAGTATAAATAAATGGCACTATGCATTTTGCGCCGAGACATGTGTGTGATAAAATTTAATGTACCTGAAAAAACAACTAACCATTAAGGATTTTTCCCAAAATTGCTAAATTTCAACAGGTAAGTTTACTTTTCATCAATGTACTAGTTAGTAGGATTTAAAAGGGTATATTAGTAAAAATAAATTATGTTTTCACTATTTATGTTACTATTTATGAAAAAAAGTAGTAATTATTTTTAAAATATAAACATGCATTTCTAATACTTTTTTTTTTTTTACAATTTCACTTTTTCACGGATATTACGAATAACGGATAATACGAACAAATCCAGTGAATTTTTGGCATTTCGTGTTAAGCGGGTTCAACTGTACTTGAACAAAACATGATTGGAAGAGCAAGAAATCGACTTAGTAGTTCAACGAAATTGAAACTATCGCCATATATCAATAAATAGTAAAATTACAGCTTTTATTTCAACGAAACACCAAAAATGGTCTTCAGCAACGCATATGATAAAGTTTAATGTACCTAAAATAAACAACTGGCCATTAAGGATTATTCGAAAACTGAAATTTTAAAAGATAAGTACACTTTTTCTCAATGTACTAAAAATATTGAAAAGTGTTAGTAAAACTAAATCAGTTGTTTTCACTACTTATTTTACTTTTTATTATAAATAGTAGTAATTATTTTTAAAATATAAACATGCATTTTCAATTGTTTTTTTTTTTTTTTTTTTTTTGAAACACAATTTTTTGTATTCATGGTTGTTACGAATAACGGTGAATACGATCATATTCACGAATTTTTTGCATTTCGTATTAAGTGAGTTCAACTGTATTTCAATTTTTTGATCTATCTGTCTAAAAAATATAGACCGTGTAATATTTCTTAGCACATGAAATGTGTTGACTCAGTTGCGTATCAAAGTGTCATTGCGATGGCTTATTTCCATGAAAATAGGATACATGAGTCATCGTAATGAACGTGTGATACACAGATGAGTGGACGAGCATCCTATGCGAAAAAACATTCTGTCTGTATTTTTTTTAAACAGACACTTAAAAGAAATTAAAATTATCAAAAAGTGAATAATTTGCAACCTTACACCAACTAAACATCAAAAATGTTGTTCAATTGGAAAGAAGTTGAAAAAAAAAAAAAACAGAAATACCAAGTTTAGGAGATAGATACAAAAAATAGAAACACCAAGTTAGGAGAAAATAGATGAGGAGCAAATAGTCGAACCGTGTTTTCTCCAAAAAAAAAAAAATTAAAGTTACTGGTTTTTCTTCGAACTCCTCATTAACTAGTACAAAAGTATGCTGTTATTTGTAACCAAAACTTGTTTAAAGCTTGTTTTGGTTACAAACAACAACATACTTTTGTACCAGTTAATCATGAGTTCACAGAAAAACCAGCAACTTTATTTTATTTATTATTTTTTTGGAGAAAACACGATTTGACTCTTTGCTCCTCAAATAGTTTTGGAGTTGGCGTTTTTTCTAGAAGTTAAAAAATGTGAAAGCATGCTCTGCAGCAAGTTAATTTTTAAACGGTACCTAAACTCACATTTTTAGCGCTCCCATAACACACGTCTATTTTCAACTAAAAATTTCACACAAAAAAATTTGTTGATTGAAAAAAATCTTCCGTACTTCAGCACGCAATCACATTTCGTTGGGTAACGGACTTAACACATTTCATGTGCTAAAAACTAGTATACTGCCTATATGTTTTTAGACAAACGCATGAAAAAATTTTTAATGTAACAAAAATAAACCATTTTCATTTTTACGACAAATATAGTGGCAACTAAGCGCAAAATTTCTAGATTGACGTAGATTGGTTAAAATCTTAATATTTACACTGTAAAATTTGTTGGTATAAGGTTGTTGTAAATAAAGTACAGTGAAATACCTCAAATCCGAACTCATTCGGATTAGCCGAAAACTATCCGTAGCATACTAACGAACCCTCGTCACTTCACTGTTAAAAAAAAAACCTGAATTTTCAGAGTGTTTTTTGACCGATTTTAACGGAAGATTTCCGTAGTGGTTCAAAAACGGCTGTAACAAATGGATTGAAGCCGATGGAGCTTATTTTCAATAAAAATAGTTAGAATAAAAACTAGCAATTTTATTTTTTTATTTTATAAACCTACACTGTTTAAAAAAAACCTGAATTTTTCGAGTTTTTTTCTTTTTTTTTTGACCGATTTTAACGGGAGATTTCCGTAGTGCTTCAATACATGGTTCTTCCTTCCAAGAACGGACATATCACGTCCTGAAAATACGAGAACGGAACTTTTCCGTTTTACGATTGCTGTATTTTCACAACCTGATATGGATTAACGGAGAAAAAAGAAATGGAACTTCTGTCAAATCTCGGAAAAATATTATCAGAAACGGAATATTTCTGCTGCCGTACTCTTCCCGATATTTTCAGGAGATTTTCTTTACAGTGTTCGACAATTGAAGATGACTGATTTCAAGTGAAAGATGAAGGGATATTTTGGGGGTTTCTATTGTTATTTCATTGTTTCTGCAAAGTGATTAACATAAAAATTTCAATAACCAACTTTTAGTTTGTTAGGTATGCTAACTGTACTTCTTTGTTAATTTTTCAACTAATTATATAAAATAAGGTTACAGTAATTGTTTTCTGAAAAAATAAATAAGTTTCTCTTTTTTTGCGGGTGTTTTTCAAACTTAAGAAAAACTCGTTCGGATTTCCCGAGATTTCGGATTTAAGGGGTTTCACTGTTCACCAAAAACGGTAGCAACTAAACGCAAATTTTTTAGTCTAGCACAAAAGCTGTACCGGTCATTGTCAAAGAGATTTTTTAAGGAGTATGTCATCCAAGTATACGACTTTGGCATCATTTGTTGATGATTTGGCGACAAGAGTCGCAATGCAGTACTCATCAACGTATTATTTTCTAAATCGGAGACTTACCGTTGAGAAAGGATGAGGAAACAGTCAACAGGAGTCGTCAGGAACGGAGGAGAAGTGTTCGTGGAGAGAGAGAGAAATTCGTCCGTCCGCCTCTTAAGTATGGCCGGCTTAGGGCACGTGATGCCAACGCGCCGATCTGCCATTGGCCGGCCTCGGAATGACGCACCCGGAAGATTGGCTCCAGACCGTCCCCTTTTCTTCCTCCATTGGCTGCGTTCGTGATCGCTGCGGTGGGGAAGTTTAAAGAAAAAGAAAAGGAGGGTTGGGAGAGATGGGCGCCTCTCCAAGGCTAGGAGGGTGGAAAAGGTGGGCCGTGCTGTTTTTGGAAATGGAAAATTAACTCTTGGGGGAACTATGGAGAAAAGTGGTTTATGGATTTCAATTCTTCTTCACTCGCCGAGAACTTCAGTTTTGCTTTATTTCAGCTATGAAATATTAAAATAACATTATTCACTAATTCTTAATTAAATACAACTTTCGGAAAGACTTGTTTTGATAAACTCATCAACAGTATGTGGGGGTTGAGTCCCTTTATAGAACTTCGTACAGAGTCCCGCAATAAGCGACCCTCATCTCATTGGTTGAAGCCCCTTTCCTTCCCCCGCAGGCGATAAGAGATTTTTCTTCGGTAGGGAAAGCATGAAGCGTTCTTGAAGCTACCAAAAATACGATAATAAATCTAAAAAAATACATTTACGTACCACTTACTATTATTTTTCATTATATGAATGTTTAAACCATATGTATGTTTGTAAACACCGCATCTTACGGTATAATCTGACCTCCTGCAGAAAAAAGTTCAAAAACCTGCAAAAAGTTTTTTTTTTTTAAGTACTTAACTTATCACAAAAGTAATGCATAAATTTGTTACGTATAGTTTCAGGAACATGTGGGGGGGAGGGGGCATCCACATTATAGATGCACATTCAAAAAAGACTTTGCATTTTAATTGAGATGAAATGCACAAAAACAAAGGGAGACAAAACAGCATTTTAAGTTTTCGGCTTGCATTATCTGTATCAACATTTCAAGTAAGGAACTTTTTTTTTCAGTTACAGTCACGGTGAAATGGCTTCTTCTCGCTTGTTTTATTTTCAAACATAAATTTGTGGCTTGTATTCAGCATAGTTTCGGTTTAGGATTGAAAAAGTGGCAAATCGCACCATCGTAAAATCAATAATAAATCAATAAATATTGCTTCCATTTTTCTGAAAATTTCAGGGAATATGTTTGAAGATTTATTTCAGTTATTGTTGATGATCCTTTATCTTAAGCTCTGTGCATGCTTATAACTGCCAAACTTCGTGCACTCAGATGCATTACTAGAAAACTACAACCCTCTAATACAGCAAAAATTAGGTTTCCTGGGCGACAGCCCAACCTAACTATCTCGGAGCGGTAATGAGCATTTGTCGGACTTCCCCGTGCCCGGGGGATGGCAACCTTAAGGGGGAAATACGTGCAAAGGTCTCAAAAATTAAAAAAAAAAAATTTCTTCACAAATCGATTTTACAACTGGTATTCAATAATATACCCTGAAAATTTCAAAGCAAAATTCCAAGTCGTTTAAAAGTTATTAGCATTTGAGCGAGCGCCCCTTTAGGAGCAGTTGAGCAGGAAGTCCCTCATGAATGACCTGAAGGGTATTAGAGAACATTAGCAGATGTCCTTTTATTTTTTTTTAACAATTGAGACTTCGGATAGAAATTTCTATAAGTATTAGTACATATAAGTTTAAAAAAATTGATTCATTACTGCCTTAAATTTACCTTCCATACCACTCTTTTTTTTTTCAGACGCTTTTTTCTCGAAACTACTTTTTTCGAATTTGCGTACACTCTAGCTAGCAGAATTTTTGATCAATCCTTATCAAATTTTGCACATATTTTCTTTATATATACACGCTTTAGTTTAACTAGAATCATAAACATATCTTTATTTTTACTTTTTTTTATTGTAAAAAATGAACAAACAAAACGGTGAAAAATTGTACTTAATTTTCTCATTCTATTAAAAAAATAGAAATTTTCAATTTTTTTGTGATGATTTTAGTTCAACTAGAAGAGACACTTATAAAAAAAGGTAGATTTTTTTAAAAAATTTGATGTCAGATAAAAATTGGGAACCCCTAGGACGAACACAAACTGCCAAACCAGGTGGCGACTTTCAGTGTGCAGCAGCCGATATCTCCGGGATTTTTAAAGAATAATCTTTGAAAATGTCAGTAAATGTTCTTCGATATATTTATAAAATAAGCTCAAAATCTTAATAAAATATATTTATTCTTTATACATTAAAGAAAATCATGAAAATTGCTCTTAATACGCCGCTTTACACGTATTTCCCCCCTTAAGGCCTCGTGCTAACAGGGAAGAGGGATGAAGTAGAGAACTCAGCTGCATTACTATAACCCCACCCGCTCCTTAGTCACCCCCCACAAGCTGAAATTGCAAAGAATAACTTTCACTATACTAGTTTTTCAGAAGAAGCGTGTATTATTCATGCTTCTTTTTAAATTAAGGAAAGCTAATTATCCAAATGCTGAAACTTTAATCATTAATATTTATCTCATTATTTCCTACTAAATATGGTGTTTAGTATTGCATACTGATGGAACTAAACTAAAAATCGACGAAATCTGAAAATCATTGTGAAAATGAAACACTCTCAGAAAAAGAATCCTTATTTTCGACGATTCTACAATCGTCAAGAAAATTTCGTCATTTATAACGATTCTTTCTTCGCGAGAACACGTGACTTAAAAAAAGTTACTGCACAAATTTCGGCCATTTGACGAAAGGTTTACTCGGGGCATTTTTCCCGAAGCCATTTTGACGAAAGTTTCGTGAGATTTAAATCATGCGTTTCTGAGGGTGAGAAAAATTGGGGAAAATCGTAAGACAACATAAAATCGTAAAAACCGATTCCGGTTCGTAAGCATTGCGAAAAAAAATCGTAAAATTTGGCAGGACGGATTCTCTCAGATTTTCGCAAAATATCTGAAAGTGAGGAAAGGGTCTATCTTGTCACCTTCGTTTTCGTAATAATCGATGTGGGCTATAATACAAAAGCATCGCTGACCGATCGGGAAAAACAAGAGAGAATGACTTTCACTGCGAGACGAGTCACAGTAACAATAAAACGAAAAGAATTGAATGCTTTTGAATCATGGGTACGCGAAGAGCATAGCTCGAAGTGTCGAGAATAATTGAGCGAACTCGTTTCGAAACTGCGCCTGCATTTGAAAAGAGCATTGTTTCAGCTAATTGCTTTTATCAGAAGAGAACAATCGATTAAACCAATCGAAATCGCTTTTGGGAGCATTCGATGATGAATTTCAGTTCCGCAATTTTAAAATATAGAAAAAATATATTAAATTGCTTTTCTTTGAGCTTGTTCCCTCTGAATTGAAACGAAAAAGCGTGGTTTGTTTTCCCTAGGGACCATTCATAAATGATGTCACACTTTATGATGTCACTTTTTTTCAATATGTTTGATCCCGTTTCGATTTTGTCACAAGATGTCACACTTCAACATACGCTTCCTTCCCATCCCTTGTCCCAACTGTGCGTTGCAGTTGACAAAAAAATTGCATTTGCAACTTTTTTTTTCTAAACTTAGTGTGTTTCGATCGCGTTTGCATTTTATTTTATCAATCTTATGTGTTTTGATCGTGTTTGCAATTTTTTTTCAACTTTATGTGTTTTGATGAAATTTTTTGCGAGCCTAAAAACGAGTTTGATGTGTACTAAATTTGTATAAAATGAGATTAAGATTAAACACAAAAAACACAAATAATATATAATAGTGAAAAATATTAATATAAAAGAGCAATTAAAAGCAATAATATTTTAGAGCTAATACTACTTCCTAGAAAAATCTAAAAAATAATTTTATTTGTTTAAATGTTAATTAAATGCTTTTTTTTACCGGAATGTGTGAAGTCACACTTCTTGCTACACCTTCCCTCCCCTTGTCACAAACTGTCACAATTTCTGGAACCCCCCTCTCTCCATCGAAGCGTGACATCATTTATGAACGACCCTTAAGGGGCCGTTCATAAATGACGTCACGCTTTTCCCCCATATATTTGACCCCCCCCCTTTGTCACGCGTCACGCTATGTTGCACAATGCATGATGTCACACTTCTTGTTACCCCTCCCCTCCCCTTGTCACTTTGTCACAATTTCACGAACAATTGCGCGCAGTGGGACATCAGCCGGGAAAACGGGGTTTAAAAAATATATATTTAAACTAAATTTTTAACTAAATTAAAACTATAAAAATTCCCCCCTCGAAGCGTGACATCATTTATGAATGATCCCTAAGGATGGGAACATTAATAATACTACGTACTGATAACGCAACTGATAACTACAGACTGATGCTAATTTTCTTTTGGAATAGTAAATCCCTGCATTTGGTTTTTATAAGGAGACTATACATTTTAACCATCTAAAAAGTGGAAAATATGACTCAAATTTGAGATTTAAAAAAAAAAAAATACGCAATGCATCAAAACTTCAAAAATTTTCAAGGATTTTACATACAAAATAAATTAACAAAAACATTTTTATAGTTTTAATTTAATTAAACATTTGGTTTAAATATGTTTTTTTTTTAATCCCATTTTTTCGGCTTTCGAAATATAGTGTCTCATTGCGCGCATGATATTTCTTGAACATTTTACGCAATTTTAATAAAACTGATTTTAAATGAAGGAGGGTAGAAGGGACTAGGATCTTTTATTTGCTTAATAATTTTTTAAATAATGAGGTACTAATTAGATAAACTCATTTTTCGTAACACGTTCAATCTTTTTACAGCACTTTTTTCCTTTTCCATTCATCAGAACTTCCTAATCCTAGTTCATTTTATTTATTTATCCAAGATTTATGTTGAAAAAGTTTTTTAGGGGGTTTATCTTAAAACGTGTTGAAGATATCATGCGCGCAATGGGACATCAGCCGGGAAAACGGGATTTTAAAAAATATATATTTAAACTAAATTTTTAACTAAATTAAAACTATAAAAATGTAGAATTTTTTAATTCATTTATATTGCATCTAAAATCCCTGAAAGTTTTAAAAGTTTTGATGAATTGGGGTTTTTTTTCTAATCTCAAAGTTAAGGCATGTTTTCCAGTTTTTAGATTATTTAAAAGTGTATTAAGCTTAAAGACCTAAGAATTGAAAAAAAAAAAAAAAATACTGAGAAGGAAAAACATTTTACAAGTGGGGTTTTGGCTTTATTGGACTCTTTATACTATACACTAAAAAATTTGGTTTAGTTGCCACCCCTTTTTTATGTAAATAAATTTTTTTGTTCCGTTGATGTCCGATTTTTGGTGTTCCAATGGTGCAAAGTTGAAAACTATTCATTTTTGATATATATTAAATTTTTTTATGTGTCTGTCTAAAAAAATATAGACAGTAGAATGTTTCATAGCTCATGAAATGTGTTACTTCGTTAAGTATCGAAATGTCATTACGATTTCTCATTTATATGAAAATAGGATCAGTGAGCAATCGTAAGGATTTTTTGAAGCGTAGATGAGTTAACGAGCATCATATATGCTATGAAAATATTCTGCTGTCTTTACTTTTTAGACAGACACTTAAAAGAATTTAAAATACATCAAAAAACGAATAATTTTCAACGTTAAACTTACTGAACACCAAAAAATGTGTTCAGTAAGGGCAGTTCATAAATAATATTAACCTTTTTTTAGATATATTTTGACACAATATGTCACACTTCAGCGGACCCCCTCCCTCAAAGGGAGGGAGGGAGTCAGACGTCACGCTATGTTGTATAATGCATGATGTCACACTTGTTACCTTCTCCACGTGTCACAATTTCGCGAGCCCCCCTCCCCCCTCGAAGCGTGACATCATTTCTGAATGATCCCTAATACCAAAAATGGCGGCAACAAAGCTCAAATTTTTTAGTGTCTCGTGTTGAAATATTCTCTTTCTTTACTTAAAATACCATTATTTGCTATTTGGTATATGTTAAACTAACAGACGTTAAATTTTTCATTTTAGGTTACAATCGAGTCATTTGGGTCTGGTTTTGGAGCGAAATTGAAATTTCGAAATAAAATGTTTCGTCATAACGCCGTCCCGGTTCACTCCATCCTTTTTCGAAAGGTCTCGCTTTCACTGCGTAGTACACTTTCACTTTGATCAAGTTTCCTTCAAAACTAGCGCATTTCTTTCTGGACGCCCACGTCTGCAAGTTTAGAAACGTCCGCAAAAGATAATTGCGTTCGGAAATCCCCCCCCCCCCTCACCAACGGAGCTGCTCTCAGATTTCCTCTCCTTAAATGGACACTCTCCTAGATTTCCTGGCGATGCGTACATACCCATGAATAGCTTATTTTAGGAAGGGCACATATTTTTTAAAAGTTTACACTAGACATAAAAGAACTGCTAACGTGGTAAGATTTTTTGTTTTCGGTTCGATCGGACAGTTAAATGTACATTTCACAAGCTTTTTCAGAATGTTTGTTGGAAACGGGTGATGATGCCTTTGGTGTTTCTTTACTCTGTGCACTTTTTGTAAATTAAACTGAGAGAAAATAGAATTCAAGCATCGGACAGATACTATGCCTGTTCCGAAAGTTTAAAGAGAAAAAAAATCAATTTTTCGATTTTCTTTTAAATTTGTTAATCTTAAGACTTCTTTGACAATCAATATCTGTGTGCTTTTCTTTCTTCCTTCAGATAAGCAAAATAGTTTGTATTACTTTAAAAAAATTTCAATACAATTATTTTTTTCCAAAAAAAAAAGGAAAAAAAAAAACTTCTGGTATTAATATATTGCATCTTTCATTTAATTAGTTGAAGGATTATTTTTGATCTTATATAGTATATATATGCGTATTGCGCGTTGAGGGGGTGGGGAGGCTTGTTAACCTAAGAAAATAACTTTTAATTTTAAATTGACGACGCATGCTTTTTCCGAAAATTTTGTGTGAAGTTCCGAAACTTTTTTTTCGCTTAGAATCACTCATGCTGAAAACTTTAATCTTTATTGATTCACTTATATATTTCAAAACTTTTGGTTCTCGTTCATACAGTTTATTGAGAAAAGTGATGCATATTTTTTATACGTTATTGGATATATCTGCGGGGAAACGGTATGAGATTAGTTTCAATTGATCTCAGATGACTCAAATATATATATATATTTATTTATAAAAATAGTTATTTTTTTAAATAAATTAATTATAGGTAATCTAAAAAAAACTAGAAAACATATACTTTGGTAGTAATATGACTTAAAAGGTTAAAAGTAAGCTTTAAATCTAAAAATAGGTTCCGCAGCAAATTCCGCAATTCAGCAACGACCGTAATTATCGGTAAATAGCCCGCATCGCTGTATAGTCCGCAGGAAGAAAAATTCATTCTAAAAAAATTAAGTCCGGTGTATAGCCCGCATCGTTGTATAACCAGCACCCAGAAAAAAACATGGGATACACCCCTAGAAAATAATACATTCGCCTGTAACGCCCGAGCCCCAATATGCTTTGGACGATAGTTTCGAAAGCTACGATTTTTTTCTCTGAATTATTATTATTATTATTTTTATTTTTGAACGGTAATTGTCTTTTTAATAATACTTTTTTTTTTTAATTTCATGTATTGCCCAGCATCGTTATATTGCCCGCAGGTAGTAAAAAAATTAGTTTTTTTGTAGATAGCCCGCGGGCTATACACAAATTGTGGTAAGTTAATTGCTTAGAAGAGTTTAAATTAATCAGAATAAAATCTTTGACCAAACTATTAATTTTAATAAAAAGAGGAAAAAAGTGGGGGCTTGAGACCCGTTGTCAAAAGAAAAAAAAAACTATTGCTAGCCAATTGTTCATGCAAAATCGTTTCCAAAATGTAAATCGACAAGCACACAGACTTTCTTTATAATTAAAAGGTAAAGTGCTCTAAAGCTGACAAACGGTTTCTACAGCTGACACCCTCAAATAAAAAAACATTTAAAGCATTACCAATTTAAAGAGATTAAAGAAGTGGGTTTAAAGAAGTGGTACTGTCCAAAAAGGAGGAAAATCTCATTTTAAATTATTTGAGGTATTACTTTAATGTACAGTGGAACCCCAGCATTTATCCAACTTGTTCAGGTAAAATTCAACTCACCATTCGTACTTGTCCCGCGATTCGTACACCGTCAGGGGGCCAGCTGGGTTGCCAGATTGGCCTTTTTCAAGAAAAA
The DNA here is from genome assembly GCA_038502835.1 of Octonoba sinensis. NCBI lineage: Eukaryota > Metazoa > Arthropoda > Arachnida > Araneae > Uloboridae > Octonoba > Octonoba sinensis. The sequence continues at coordinate 1,066,522 of CM076600.1, forward strand.
AAATCGAGAAATTATGCTCATTTTGCACTCGTATGGAAAAAATTTGTTTGGCGTTTTGGATTTTTTTTAAACTGACAATTTTAACTTTTTAAGGGGGCAGCAAGAGGAAGTGGTTGAAGAACTTTCCTCTTCAGAGTAGGAAAGTTAGTAGGGAAAGGATTTCCTTTGCTGAAAGTAAAGAGCTGTGTTACCCCCTGCGAGAAAACTCTTTCATGATAAATCAAGTACTGGTTTTTTTTAAATACTTTTTGTAGGCTTTTTGAAGTTGCCGTTTTCTGTGTTACTTCAGTTTTTATTTTTTTCTCTCAAAAAGTATTTGACTCATAAAAAATAAAATGCATAAAAGTTTTGCTTTATGAGTAATGAATCGATTTAAAAAAATTGAGACTTTAGGCCAAGTTTTGGAAAATAAGATACATTTTTTAAAATTACTATTTTTTTTTAAGAAAATCGTTTTTTGTTTTAAAAATCCAGTTTTTTAATATTAATTTTCTTATGAAGTGATGTAACAAGTCATGAGCCAAAAATCGTAAATAAGAGCACCATAGAGAAAAAAATGGTTTTATGACGACTCCCCATCAAAAGGGACTAGTTCCGAAAATCGAACTTTCTTTCAAACGCCATTAAAGTGAACGCTCGACTCATCAACCTAAAAGTTCGTTCGGAACAGAGTCTGCTATGGGCGTGTCGTCAAGAATAGAAAAAAAAAAAGTAAAGCGAATAAGCGCCGCCTTCTCATCTTGCGTTTCCTTTTCCGAACGCGAGAACGAAAAATGTTCTTTTTTCTCTCTCTCTCTTCCTTCGCTTCGGTCACAGACACAGACATTTTCAGATCGATGTCGGCTGTGTTTGTTTTTGTAGCGTGTTATTAAATCCAACGTAGAATTGCTGCTGAGTTGAAAACTCAATTTCAATCTTTATTTTTTTTTTATTTATTGCTTATTTTATTTTTTACAATTTTCAGACGTCGCATAGAAGGCTCGTCGCATAGAAGGCTAGCGCGTAGGAAAGGGGGCTCAGGGGGCTTGGCTTAAGCTCCCATTAGAAATCAGGAAATTACATTAATCAGGTTTAATAAATGTATAGTTAAATTAACGATACTACATAGGAATTTCGTTTTTTTAAAAAAAGTACGAATTTATTTTAATGATCTGTAAAAATATTCATGTATTAGTGATTTTTTGTATTTAATGTCCATAATGATGAGGGAATACTAATCACTTTTTAATTGTTAATTGGTTTTCCTGGAATTAATTTTGAGCATTTGGAAATGAAATTGTTTGAAGTTGTTCTTTTGAATGTTTCTTTTTTTAACCGCTAAATTTTTATTGCTAGTGTCTCCTGTAATATACGATATTATTTTACAGAGATCATTATCACAGAGCAAAACACAAATGAATGATCGAAGTTTATTGGCCTTGATCTCGATCTGACTGTCTCTATCTGTTCAAATGGTTCAAATGGGTTCGTTGGAGGTGTTTGATTTGGATTTGGTAGCGGCGAATGTACCCAAATAAATCCTCTGCCGCACGTGTGCAAAGTGAACCTGAACTAACACAACAACAAGAGTTGTCTCAGACAAATGTATTGCGCCGACAATCCGAGTTGTTTGTTTTCAACATCATTAGGAGCTTTTGTTGATGGTATTTGGAAATCGGACCCAGAAAAATAATTGATAAATCAATCAATCCCCCGTTTCGCTACTTGTAATGAGTGATGCCATTTCCTCGTCTTAATTTTCGTCGAAAATTCATGTCCGCAAACCGAGCAGCTGAGCTTACACGCACATTATATATATACAGGGAAAATTGTGTGACCACTTGCGGTGCAAAACTTTAGTGGTCAAGGTGGTCAAATTACAGAGGGTGGAGATGCTTTTTGTCATTTCTTACACTAGGCGTTTATTCGTTTGTATCTTATTGAAATATAACTTCATGTATCAGCGTTACTTTAAAATTAGTAATTTTACATGCCCAGTCGGGTACGTTTGTCTAAAAAGCACATGCTCGAACAAAATTTTTATATGCCCATAAGTTTTTTGTTGCATATAAATAAAAATATTTGAATTTGTGGTATAGCATTAATCAGATTAATAAATTAACAGCTTTATGTCTGAACCAAGAATTATTTTAACGTTAATCTAAATCATTAAAAAAGTGCATTACATATAAATATTATACAATAAGTCATTGCAAGTCAAAATTTGCAAGAATGTTTCAGGCCCTGAGCTATAAGCCCCTTTCCCCACATGCCCCCATTTATGCATTACTTTTATGATAACTTAAATACTTTTTTTTTTTTAATTCTTTTTGTAGGTTTTTAAAATTTTTGGTTGTTTTTTATGCGTTACTTCAGTTTTTTATTTTTTTCTCAAAAAGTATTTGACGTATGAAAAATTCAACGTATAAAAGATTTGCTTTTTAAGCAATGAATCAATAAAAAACAATCTGAAGCTACACGCAAATTTTTGAAAAAAAAAAGATGCATTTTTAAAAAATGCTAAGTTTTTAAAACAAATTAAATTTATCGAATTATATTTTAAAAAATCCATTTTGTTTAATATTACATTTCTTATGAAGTGATAACATGACATGAGACAAAAACTGTAAATAAAAACACCATGGAGGAAAACGCTCAGACGAACTTTTGGTAAAACCCAGCCGGGCGATTATCCTCTCGTGACCCCCCTAAATGACGGGTTTGCACAAATCTATTTACTTTCGAGAGCTCTTTCTGCTTTTGCCAATCCGAGGGAAAAGTATCAAATTGGAACTCTGCATCATCTAACGCATTCGGTCACTTTTCCGTTCGAATCGAGAAAGCGAGTGTGAAGATCAACAATAATCGTGAGAAGAACAAAGAATCGAAATTCAATCGACATTCCATTTGAAAATTGCCCATTGTTTCGCGTCCGATGCGTCTCAGAATGCAAAATCATTAAAAAAGATTGATTTAAAACCAATACTGGCGTTGAGAAAATGTTTATTGTTTGTTCTTAATAAAAAAAATACGTATGTATCACTTAATTTCTCAAAGTTTTTTTTTTTTTTGTATATTGAAATTGAACTATTCTTTTTTCTCATGGATGTTTTTAAACACAATTGAATTGTGAAAATAATGGATTTTTAATCGCAACTTTTGAGTAATCTCGGGTTGAAATGGTAAAACCCGGCGCACTGTGCTTTTAAACAATTAAGCGTCCTGGGAACGATTTACAAATGATGTCAAGCTGGAGGGGGGGGGGGGTCGAAAAATTAGCAAGAAATGTGATGGCATATTTTTTGGCTTAAATATTTGGGTTGTTCGGGAAGTAATTTGTTTTTTTTTAATAAAAATGAAAGACAATTTCCTTATAATGAATAAATATGTATTTTATTGAAATATAGGTTGTCCATCTTTCTGGTTGCAGCGAGATTCCACGCTCATAAAATTTTTGTTCTTTGCTGTCAAAAAAAAAAAAAAAAAACTGAGCCAGGTGGTTTTTGACGTCCTCATTCGATGTAAAGGTTTTATCGTCTAAAAAATTTTGTAGAGACCGAAACAAATAATAATACAGTGTTCATACTCAAATAGCCAAAAAAATGTCCATGACTTTTCCAGGTAGATTCAAAGCAGCATTCCAGGTTAACGTTCCAAGTAAAAATATTTATTAGCAAATGGACTACTTGTATATTAAATACGCCCACCATAACATTTTATACATACAATTATATGAACCTCATATTAAAAAATTCCACAGATGATCATTGACATAACAAATTTATACTATAGAATTTCTAGTCTATAGAATTTCAAAAGCAAAATTTTGTGACACACCACTGTCAAAAGATATTAGTTTTTATATTTGCATCCATTTTAGAAGTTAGAAGTTAAATTTAAAACTATAAAACATAAAATATAGAGAATAAATAAAATAAGATAAAAACTAAGATGATCCCAGTGGGGACAAATCAGCTTTTTAACTCTATAATTACGCATGAAAACAAATGTTTAAAGAAATGCTGATGTAGGCACTTTTATGCCAGTATAATAAACACCATTATAAAAAGAAACACCTATATAGGAAAAGGAAGGCGAGTTCATTGAGGATCGGACATCCTGACGAGCATAGGTTCCCTCCACGGGGTCCCCATCCCCAGTAGGGAAAAAAATCCCTGACTTTTCCAGGTTTTGTCAAAAATTTACGATTTTCCCCGACTATTCCATGACTCTTGCAAAGGATATCAATTTCCATGACTTTTCCAGGTTTTCCATGATTTCCAGGTGGAGTATCAGCCCTGATAATATGAAGGTGCCAGATCTGGGGTGGATGGTAGCCGTAAATCCCATCCTAGCTGTACAAGCTTTTAGCGAGTTACCAAATTTGTATGAGGTTTCGCGTTATCTTTGTGGAACACTACACTTTTTCTAGTGATCAATTCTGGACCTCTTTATGTAAGGGGAGCCAGTACCCAAAAATGTTAAGCCAATAAAAAATTTTTTGGTATTTTTTAAGTAGTAAAATAAAGTGTTTCCTGAAAGTTTCAGAAGAATTGAAGCAATATTTATTGATTTATCATTGATTTTATTACGGTGTGAGGTGCCAACTTTTCATTCCGAATCAGAATATAAGCCACATATTAATTTTTTTAAATAAAATTAGCGAGAAGAAACTTTTCTCGTGACTTTAACTGAAAAAAAAAAGTTCTTTACTTGAAATTTTGATAAATAAAGTATTTAAGATTTTGCAAAACGAAAACTTAAAATGCTGTTTTCTCGTAACTTGTTTTTTGCGCATTTCATCTCAATTAAAATGCAAAGGCTTTTTTAAATTTGGCTCTATAATGTGGATTTTTTCTCCACATGTTCCTGAAACTATATATGACAAATTTATGCTCTACTTTTATGATAGCTTAAGTACTTTAAAAAAAAAAAATCTTTTTGCATGTTTTTTGAATTTTTCGTTGTTTTTTTCTGAGTTACTTCAGTTTATATATATATATTTTTTTTTTTTCAAAAAGTATTTGACTTATAAAAAAATCAAAGCATAAAAGTTTTGCTTTATGAGTAAAAATCAATAAAAAAAATTTTTTGGAGACTTTAAGCCAAGTTTTGAGAAAGAAGATGCATTTTTAAACATTGCTAAATTTCGTTTTAGAAATTAAAATTTTCAAATTATATTTAAGAAATAGTTTTTTTAATATTAAATTTCTTATGAATTGATATAACGTGACATGAGACAAAATTTGTAAATAAAATCACCACAGAGAAATAAAATGGTCTCATGGTAATTAACCCCTAAAGCCCTTAAAGAATAAACGAGGGCTCAAAGTAGGTTTCCCATTATGGGTTCACTTACAAAGAAGGTCAGGCTAACTTTATATTGATGTTTCATCCCTCCAAACAAATACTGGTCAAACATTATAACATAAAAAATATCCCGGAGAAGTTATTTTATTTTTTTTTTAAATCTTTGCAATGAACAACAAATAAATATAGTGATAATTAGGTGGTCCACCAAAGGGTTTTTTTATAATACTCCCACCCAAAGTTGTCGTACATGAGTGGCCAACATAGATTAGTCCGGTGTTCGATTCCCGGGCTGAGCAGGGTCGACTCAGCCTTTCATCCCTTCAGTGGGGGTCGATAAAATGTGGACCAAGCTTGCTTGGGAAGTAAACACTGGGGGTTCTGCGTCAGGCCGACCACTTGACCGGAACATCTACTTCTGCACCCAGGGCCCTCGGTCTCGAAAACTGAGATGGGCACAGTAGGCCGTAACCCCGAAAAGGGCAGGCGCGCAACTGAGTTTAGTTTTTTAGTTTTAATAAAATACTCCCACTCAAGTTCTAATACATTTTTTAAAAACTTGTAGGGGGTGACACTGGATGTTAATACAGTTTTTCAAATATTCATTAACTCATTAAATGTAAGCGTTATTCATTTTAGATTTGTATGGATTCCATTAGAAATATCGAAACCATAGGTCACTCTTTTTAAAGCATTTCGCACACGAAATTTGATTATTTAGAAGAACGCGTTGATTCCCATTCTGCTTATGCAAACACAAAATATATATATACATATAATAGATTAATTTATTTTAGTTTTATATGTTCTCACTGGAAAGGATCCTTGCAATAATGAAGCATTACAACAGATGGATAGAATCAGAAATGATAGACATCCATCAGCTTCATAAATTAGAAACGAAAAATGTTAGTAATGTCAATAAAAAGTAACTAAAATAAAAATTTTCTTTCAACTTCCTACTTAGGTCAACAAAGTAGGAATTGACTTTTTTTTTAATTACTTGCTTTAAATTTCTTCGTTCACAAACAGAAATTCAATTAATTCCAATTCTTTTTTTTTTTTTTTTTTTTCCGCTTTCGAGGAACTTCAGAATTATGCGAAGCTCAGTTTCTAAACCACTGGTGTAAAACGATCCCAAAAAAGCCACCGAGGAAAAAAGTTCCTCTCAATTTTCCAACTCTTTCGACACCGCCCCCGCACATGCAAATAAATCAATCAACGACACCGTTTTCGTCCATCCAAGTTTGTAGCGCGCTTTTCTTCCTTCCTCCTCTTCCATCCCCCCCCCCCCCTCCCCGACTCCCACCACTTCTGCCGCAAATAGAACGGATGATTTCCTTCGCGGCAGAGCAAAAACACAAGAAAAGCTTTTTTTTTTAACCCGGCTCCTGCAAGGTTGGGAGCAGTGTTTCTTTCAGGGATCTCTCTGGGGGGGGGGGGACACTGCCCCCCCCCCTCCCCCGAAAAAAAGTCAGATCACAATTAAAAAAAAAAAAAGAAAAGACAGATTACTCTTTTAAGACTTTAATTCCAGAAACACTTTTGGGGAAAAGGACATCGAACACCATCACTAGTGACCCCAAAAGTAACCTGAATTTTGAAAAAAATTGCCGGGAGAGAGTAACCAAACTCCTTTCAACTTCCTCTAACATCACCGAAGAATCTCGAAATGGCAGTTAGGAGGATTTGAGAAAGTTTCCTAGGGAGAGCCCTGGAATCCTTGCTTCCGGTAAGGTTGATAAAGATAGGCTGAAACTTCATTTTTAAGACTACAATTTCGGAAATTTTCTTCGGGGAGAACTTTTGAAACTCCTTCCTCTAACGTTCCCAAAAAGCCTAAAATTGCATCCTCATTAGTTAAATTGCAAAAAAATTACGGGAGGCGGTGGACCCTCTGCTCCAGAGATAGCCCAAATATTATAGTTGTAAGAGCAGTTACAAAACTTTAAGATGCGGAAGCCCCAAAAGCCCACTTCCCTAACTTCACCAAAGATAGTCTAAAAAACTGCATCTCATCTCGGAGAAACCATCCCATCCCGTCTTGAGAACACGGCGGTGGGAAATACGGCGGAATTGTTTTCTCTGGGGAAGAGGGGGATAAAATTTTCGGCGGAAGTGACCTGCGCTGAGGCGGAATAGGGAAGTTTCCACCTATAGAATCTTCCTATTTTGATGCTTAGATATTGTTAAGACAGTTATAAAACTCAAGAATTCACCTATGCCGAACAAAGAAAACTGAACATTAATTTGCTTCGAACTCCCCGTATTTCGCAGCGTTCATTCAACGGTTCGGTAAACTCCTAGGAGAGCCCACCGCTTTTCAAAATCGCCAATTTGGCGTCCCTTTCGTAGAACGATAGAAGCTGGGTTTATATCGAATCTGGTTTACCAAGATTGCGTACTTATCGTCAACTACGCCAATGGGGTTGGCTCTCCTAAGATCCACCCATCATGGACTGTAGGATCCTTTTTAGACAACAAGATTTTGATTACCCATTTCCAAGTTAAAATTCGTTTTATTTATTCAGTTAAGTGTATTTTTGTTGCTTGGCGACTTTTTGGTAATGTTTCGGTAACCCCAATGAAGTTCATCATGCTATTTAGTGTAGTGCATATTACTTAGCTTATCGCTTTCTTGGCAATGAATCTTATATTTTTGAAATGCAGAATATTATTATGCTACAAACGATTTCCGATGTTTTATTATTATTTTTTTTTTACTTAAAGAAAATAACGTTTTTTTATTTGCGGTTCGAGTGCGGAACTCAAAAAAAGCATTGGTGAGATTTTTGAATTGATCATGTATTTCCTTTTCATGTGAAAAAACACCTGCAATCAATGGCGTAGCTAGACCAGGATTTCATGGGGTGGGGGGGGGGGGGATTCTTCGGGAGAAGTCTGCTAATTTCATTGTTTTCCAAGAAAAATTGGTACAATTCTAGACAAGTTTTATCCCCAAAACCACCCCCTTGTCCACTCCAGTGCCTGCAAATTAGCATAGAAAAAGCCTCAAGCCAAACGATGTTGCAACTTTTATTGACTTTAAAATGCAGGTAGTGCAGTTAAATGCCCTACAGAATCTTTTAAATTTCATTTCCCAATCGTGGTATATCATGTTTAACTTTATATTTTTCTGTTTAAGTCTGGAATCCCTTAAAATGCTTTCAAACATTTCTTTTAAAAAGGGTTATAAATATTATATTTAAATTCATTCTATTATTCTGAAAAATATTTTAGTACTGGTTTAATCTTTAAAAAATTATACAGCGAAGGGGCTGTTCATAAATGATGTCACGCATTTTCCCCATATATTTGACCCCCTCCACCCCTTTGTCACAATATGTCACACTTCAGCGGAGCCTCCCCCCTTTGTCACATGTCACGCTATGTTGCATAATGCATGATGTCACACTTCTTGTTACCCCCTCCCCTCCCCTTGTCACACTGTTTTCACGATTTCACGAACAACTTTTGTCAATTGTTGCGAAGGGACGGGGCCTCGCAGCGTGATATCATTTAGGAATGATCCCGAAGGTAATTATGATATTTTTAACCGACTTCACAAAGGAAGGAGGTTATACATTCATACTGTATGTATGTCGGTTTTTTTTTTTTTGTTTTTGTTTGTCCACTCATAACTTCTCACCGGATGAACCGATTTTCATGATTCTTTTTTTAATCGATCGAGGGTGGTTTCCCATAGGTCCCGTACTTTCGTTTGACCATATTCGATAATTAAAATTAAAGTTATGGGCGGAAATGTAGTATTTTTTTTGTCTTTTCATTCATAACATTTGACTAAATGAACCGATTTTGACGAGTTTTTCTTTAATCGATAGAGGGTCGTCTAACTTAAATATTGCAAATCAATTTGACTACATTTGTTTTTTAGAAAAAACGTTACGAGTGAAAAATAAATATTTTTTATTTTAATTGGAAAGGCTTGGCTTGATTTTTCTTTGTTGGGAGATCTATTAATAAATATAAAAGCATTGTTAAAAACATGTTTGTTGTCATGGGTTATAATATTAAAAGAAATTACAGCAAGAGTTTGACTGAAGGCTTCTCTGTGGCAAAAATTAATCCAATCAGTTTGCTTGCTAAAATAGACTTCAAAAGGGAATTTATCATACAAATGATTAGTTTTTAGTGCCATTCATTCAAAGAAGTTTTACCCTTTGATATGGATTTTTTAAAAAATAGAGTATTTATATACAAAATGTATTTACACTAAAAAGACTAAAATAAAATAATTTTTATAAAAAGACAGAACCGACTTCAAATTAAAAATTGCGCTAAAAAGTGAAAAATAAATTCATTCTTTAAACAACATCGATGTGACTTTTAAACACAGTTTTAGAAGTCGGTGCAAAAATGGGTCTAATTACCATTATACCATTTGCTACTTCATATTGGAACTGTTGCTAATTCTGTGGAAATATATGTATTTGTAATTGATTCATGATTACAAAAGATTTTATCTATCCTGATTTTGCACCGACTTCTAAAACTATGTTTAAAAATCACATCTATGTTGTTTAAAGAATGAATTTATTTTTTACTTTTTAGCGCATTTTTTAATTTGAAGTCGGTTCTGTTTTTTTATAAAAATTATTTTTTAATAAACAGCTCATGCAGAGAAGAATATATATGGTGATTCAACTCTTGGGTATGTACAAGGAAAAAAGGATAGCAGGGATTAGCACAGTTAACGGTCGTGTATGTCCTGGGCAGGTCACAAATTAAAGAGCCCTAACCAAGTTGTTAGGGTAGTCAATGAAGCAAAAAATAAAATTGAATCATCTGAGAGTTGCCCTGCTGCCAAAGAATAATGTGTATTTTCTACTTCCAATAGCACAAATTTCAATTTAGGGTAATTCTAGGATAGATGGATATAGAGGAGAGATTGCCAGTCTTAATATTTCCCAAAACTTCGTATAGATGGCACCAGGAGCTTCGCTCTTAGGAAGTAGTTGTAAACGTGCGCTGATGGCAACAAGCCGCGTTGTCTTAGGATTATAAAAAGTACGTGATTTTTAATGTTTTTAATATGGAGTCACTGAATATTTTGATTGATGTTGGTAAATAAGCGTTTTTGTTAAAACGTGTTATATTTTGGTGATATATTCGGCCATTTTTACATATATACAGTCCAAACTTCGATGCAAACCGTAAACTAACAATTTAAAATGTCGTCCTGATGCTTTATGGTCGGTGGCTATCTCTCCTTTAAATTTGGGATAGATGGCCATATAAACTTGAGGAGAGATGGCCACTTAATATCGATATTTTAAGTACCATACGGATGGATTTTGTTAATTTAAAACAAGTATTACCTACATACCTACTCTTTGTGTTTGATATTTCCGATTTTTAAGAATGTTACGTGCATTTGAGCAAAATAAGAGAAAAATCCTCCAAAATCCATAAATTCAGGAATTATCTAATTAATTTTTTGGTTAGATTTTTAATTGGATTTCCTTACATTAAAAGTGTTGCCAGACAATTACAAAAATCCCTAAATTTGGGGTTTTTTGTCGATTTTCCTCGTTTTTACAGATGCTCCTCCAATAGGTATCCCTGTTAATTTATGTAATTAATGTGAAGTTAATAATAGGACTTACTGATACCATTATTTTTTTAGTTTACAAGATGCCGAATAAATATGTGAGAAAACCCGACTCAAGTAGAGGTATGTGGACTCAAAGTGATTTGTCTAGTGCAATGGAGGCTGTTAAATCTGGAACTTATTCAGTAAAAAGAGCTTCTGAAATCTTTCACATTCCACGAAAGACTTTAGAACGTCGTTTGAAAAACAATAATGTCGATAAGGATAGAATGCGTCCTGGTGCAATGTTTGGAAAGGAAAATGAAGATAGATTAGTACAACACATCAAACGAATGCAAAAACAAGGTTTCCCGTTTACTCGCGATGATGTTAGAATTCTAGCTTTTGAATTTTGCTAAAAAAATTTATTTAAAGCATCGATTTAATCCTGCCACAGAAAAAGCTGGCTATGTTTGGCTGAATCTATTTCTCGGCCGTCATCCTGAAATATCCGTCAGGAAAGCTGAAGGCACGTCGATTGCACGAAGTAAAGCCATGAATCGTGAGGAAGTAGAAGCCTACTTCAAATTACTAAAAACCACTTTGGAAGAAAACAAGTTGTTTAATAAACCTTCTAACATCTTCAACATTGATGAGTCCGGTTTGCAGTTGAACAACCGAACTGGCTCGGTTTTAGCCGAAAAGAGGACTATAGCAGTTACTACGATAACTTCTTCAGAAAAAGGCGAAACCATCAGTATCATTGCTTGTTGTAATGCAGAGGGGTTCTTTCTACCACCAGCTTGTGTGATGAAGGGCAAAAACAAAAAAATTGAATTTGAGGATGGGATGCCACCTGGATCAGTTGTTTATATGTCTCAGAAGTCTGCGTACGTTAACAGTTCAATATTTTTGCAGTGGCTGAAAGATCATTTTCTTCCTCGCAAGCCAAGTGGTACAACTTTACTAATACTTGATGGTCACACCTCCCACACTACTTCAATTGAAATGCTGACGTATGCGGATTCACAAGATATTGTACTTTTGTCTTTACCCCCTCATACGACACATTATCTTCAACCTTTGGACAGAGCTGTTTTTAAATCTGTGAAAAGTAATTTTTACAACGCGTGTAGAATTTGGCTGAGAACACATCCTGGACGTCACATTACAAGACTCCAATTTGGGGAACTGCTTAATGTATCTTGGGGAAAATCAGCTACACCAGAAAATGCCATTTCAGGTTTCAAGGCAACAGGGATTTACCCTTACAATCCGAATGTTTGTCCTGATTATGAATTTCTAAACTTAACAGACACCCAAAGCAATCCGTATTATAACGACGCTATTTCAACAAGCGAAACGCAGGATAGTCATGTTCAAGCCAATTTGGAAACATTAGCAGCTCAATTAAATAAAGAGACTGACACTGAAATAGTACAATTTGAGCCCAAACAAAGTACATCCAAAGCAAATGATGTACACTCTGAGCGCAGTACATCCAAAATTAATGACTTAAATTTTGAGCAGCAAGCAAACGCACCAAAAAAGGCCAATCTAGAGACACCAACAAAATTTTTATGTGACATTGCACCAATTCCTGATATAACGACTACAAAAATTGTTAGAAAACGTGCCAAACAAGTGGCTACCATTCTGACATCACCAGAAAACATCGCAAATCTTCAGAAAATATCATCAGAAAAACAGAAAAAATTGCAAAAATGTAAACCGCCGAAAAAGTGTAAAGTTATCGCGAAAAAGTCTAAATGTATTTCCAAGAAACGACCAAAACGGGACATTTCCAGCAGTGAAGACGATAAAATAGATTTTTCCGGTACTACTACTGATTCCGGGGAAATAGAATTTGATGAAGATCGTTGTATCGGCTGTGGTGAAGAATACAATACCACGACTAAAAAGGATGATTGGGTCAAATGCATAAAATGCATGAAGTGGTTTCACGAAACATGTTCAACATTTCAGGAACTTTGTCAAAAATGTGGTAAAATTTTATTAAAATTTAAGGTTTGAAACTTACCTACTTTACATTTTGCTTCATTTAATTTTCCTATTCATCAATTTTCTATTGATATTGTATCTTTACATTAACCCCTCAAGCAATAAGGACGAGTCAACGCATCCCAAACAATCCGTCTCCAAACGATATAGACGAGATAACTTGTTTACAAAACTTCACAGCTCAGCGAGGTTTTGTACTCGAGTTATCGCCTAAAGACGGACCATCCGAAACGAGCCAACTCGTCCTCATCGCTTAAAGGGGTTAAAATAAAATTTTTACGGTTAAACTTACAAAATATTTCATTCTTTCCCATTTAAGTACATATTTCTTTATTATACCTTAGATGGCCATCTCTACTAGAACAGGAGGAGAGATGGCCACTTGTCATGTTTCTTAAAAGCCACATTTTTCGTGTTTTGTTCTAAATATTTAAGTACATTTTACCCAAAATATGTTGAACATATATGTGAAAATTTAAAATATGCATAAACATATCATATATTTACATTTTGAAAGTTTTTATTTCAATTCTAAAAAACTATGGCCATCTATCCTAGACTTACCCTACCTAACTTTTTCGATGTCTTGAATCAAGTTATTTATGTATGCTTTCATTACTTTTTAATGTAATTTTATCCCTTGAACAGGAAAATTTTCTTTCTCGTTTTCGATAACTCAAAATATTTTGCACACTTCAAGGCCCTATCCAGAAGAGGGGAAAGGGGGTTTCCCGTAAATTGTCGCAATGACGCATATATTCCTCCCTGAAACTTTTCTTAACACAAGTGTGTCCAAGACAGCCCGCCTCGCGCCCATGGCATGCGGCTTCGCTGCACTCAAATTATTTCTTTCCGGTTCTTTGTTGTTTCCATTGTATTGTAATTAATATCAGCTTGTGTTGTTCTTACACATATGATAATTTAAATTTTAAGATAAAAATATTCCTAAGGGCCTTAATTATGCCATTTTTCTGTCATATATATTATATATATATATATATTTATTTGTGTTTTGAAAACTATTAGGCACGAAAGAAATGTAAACCGGTACTGTAATTTTTAAACAGATATGTTGTTATGTCTTAGTTGTACTTACAGAAATGATCTTCACAGCAATGAAAATTCGACTTCATAGAAACATCGCTTCTGCATTTAAATACCCATGCTTTTAGAGCTTTAGTTAGGGTCCCTTGGAACATTAATGAAGCCTTTTCCTGTAGTTTTTTTTTTTTTGTCGATGTGCATCCAGGTACAAAACAATACTTGTAATTAGTATTGGACATATTGATCGAACGCAAATGTAAGAACGAGCACAACGACAAAAGTATAACACAAAGAAACAAGAATCCCCCCCCCCGTATATATATTCAGAAAGTATAGCTTGTATCCACATAAAATGCTTCAATTTAGCAACTAATAAATTAATAATAATAGAGTCTGTTCGACGAATTCATTCTAAAAAATTATTTTACGAATGAATATTTAATTTAATATATAATTTTAACAGTCTATCTTTTAATTACCCCCTCCCCCCTGCACGAGAAAAAAACGCCAAATAAAGCGCGAAAAAATATTTCGTTCATCAAAAATTAACGGTGCAGAAAAACATTTGCTGGAGAAAACGCAAACGAAACGCCAGGGTCTCGAACCCCGGTTACTCGGTGCACGAGCTTTCTCTTACCATTTGGCTATCTTCACTACGTGAATCAGTGTTTATGTATCCATAAATTTTACTTTCCAACATGCAAACTGCCTTAAAATTGAGATTTCAGTTTTTAATTATATTCAAACTAATTTTTGACTAAATTTATTGTATATTGGCAAAAATCCTTTTTGTTTTCTGCAAAAATTAAAACATAAACAAGCTACAGAAGCTCAAATGCAAATGTTCGCTCATTCGCAAACAGTTCGGCAATCCGATGTATCCAAGTTTTGATTTACGCGTGTATGTGTTTCTATTTAGTAACAACTGCTTAGGAAACTGTTTTTTAAATTCTTTTTTATATGCATGCAGATTTGAACTTGTAAATCTTTTTATCCAAACGGCTTCGCTCCACATGGCTCGCTTGTGAATGGCCGGCTTTACGCTCGTCAAGCTATATACATCATCCAACATGTGACGCAAATCATGCCCGATGCGCAGAGAGTTTTTTCGCGATCCCTGACTGCCCAGGAATTTAAAGAATATATTTAAAAAATAAACACTAATCGTATAGCAAAATTTTTTTCACCGATAGTGTTAAAATATGTTATTCTGTAGATTAAAAATAAAATTAGAAAATCGAAAACTTCCCTATTGCAACTAAAGCAACCGACCATTTAATGCACTTATATTAGTAAATTATAAACAACCGCTAGGGACCGCCAGCCGCCAGGGCACCTACAACTTCAAGTGGAATCCTAACAATTGGGGTATAATCGAAGAAAACGCTAATTGTATCTAAATAATGAACCAGAGTGGAAAAAAATGTTTCACTTTTCCCCCGCATGCACGTGACAAATTGTATTAAGCATTGGCAATATTTCACTTTGTCCCGAATGAGCTTGACAAATCTATATACAAATAGTCAAAGCCAAAACAGTTAAGAATCATTATCTCCTGTTTGTCAACCGATTTTCTTACTTTTTTTTTTTTTCGTTTTGTTTTACTTGGTTTAGTAGCTGATGACGAGTTTTAGTGATAGTAATTAAGAAAATTTGGAAACAATTTATGATTAGTTAATTCCCCCCCCCCCCCTTTTTTTTTTGTCAGAATAAGAATTTGAGTGATAGCTTCTCTGAAACAATGAAATGAGAAATGAGAGTACTGTAGGGATGCAAACATTTAAGTTTTATACAGCTGCCACTGTCCCGCAGCGGACCAGTCGGTAGCTCAGTTCTCGCAGAATACCAAAAGTGAAGCAACATTGACTGAGGACAGTGTTTGGGTGGGGGACAACCTCTCGCTGCTGGTTGCAGCGGTCCGTGTACGCTAAAGGGAGTTGGTGAACGTTAAATAGGTCGTGGCTCCAATGTCCTCCAATTGAAACGATACCTCTGGGGGCCTCCTGCCTACAAGGGTCTCCGTTGGACTCAGTAGCAGCGTACCCATTCTTCCTCGCCATACGCGAGGACACAACAGCTGCCCCTCAAGTGAGTACGACATCGCCAGTAGTACGAGCGGCTGCATTGATGCACGCAATGGTCCCAGCGGCGACAATAATTGACAATACGTCTGCTTTCAGTGAGGATGATCAAAATAAACTCGACGTTAGAATCGCCAAATTGGATGAATAACACTCATATAGTTAAATAAATAGCATAATGTTTCGAAGTTAAATTAAATTATTACGTTCGAATTTCGACTGTTGGGCGAACTGTAGCTGTACTAAACATTTTCAAGCTAAGCTTAACATTACATAAATGAATACTGGACTGGATCAATAGGTCTTAATTAATATTTAAAATATTAACCCCTCAATTATAAATATATAATATTAACCCCCTTAAAATATTAACCCCCAGGTAATTTTCAAGAAAACGGTCATCAAAGTGCCTATTTTTTTATCACTGAAAATTATATAAAAATATGTACATTGATAACATATATATTCATTTTAAATTTTTGATTTGTTTTTATTTTGAAATTTTAAACACTCCAGCCCGTCATTTTCACGGGAGCGAGAAATAGAATGCGAAATCTCAGCCCGTCATTTTCACGGGAGCGAGCAATAGAATGCGAAACCTCAGCCCGTAATTTTCACGGGAGCGAGAAATAGAATTTGAAACCTCAGCCCGTCATTTTCACGGGAGCGAGCAATAGAATGCGAAACCTCAGCCCGTCATTTTCACGGGAGCGAGAAATAGAATGCGAATCCTCAGCCCGTCATTTTCACGGGAGCGAGAAATAGAATGCGAATCCTCAGCCCGTCATTTTCACGGGAGCGAGAAATAGAATGCGAATCCTCAGCCCGTCATTTTCACGGGGGCGAGAGGCAAGGGGTTAATAACAGGAATTTTATGATTTTGTTTTTTTGTTATTATTATATATAGTACCAAAATTACCTTTGCCCTAGCACGAAAGATTACAATATGAGTATCCTATTTTGGAAGTGGCTTGCACTGGGAATTCAATTTAGCCAAGAGTATCCAAGCCGAACGTATACTCGAGGGATCTTTAACATTCCGCGTTATCACGTGACATGGGCGCTGACGATGTTCTGCATCTTGAAAATCCAGACATGGGCCAGTTTTGATCCCGCGAACTTGGACGTACGAGGCCACTGCCTTACCACTACGCCACCCTGCCGCCTTCCAAAAGTGGTATCTCTAGAACGGCAAGGGTCTATCCCTATCTACAAAGGGTCCACGTGAACGTGAACACAAGGAAAACTTGAAAAATAATTCTGAAATTTTTGTTTATATTTCGCAATTTTCAGGCGAATTTTAGATACAATTTGCTCTCTTCCAACAGTTTTAGAGCGCACGAGTGAAATTTAACCCTCTGAGTGCTCAATTTTTTAGTGAATTTGCTTCAAAATATACATAGCTGTTTAAATTACGTATTTAAAATCTACGAATGTTTTTGCGTTTAAATTAGTTATATATTTTTGCAACAAATATTTTTTTTATTATTATTTTTGATTACAAGAACATAATGGATGTTCCAAAGCAGCGTTTACCAACCGCTGCTTCGCGAACCCCCAGGGGTTCACGAAAAAATGTTGCAATGGCGGAAATTTTTTTCGCTAGCGTAAAAGAAAAAATGAACCAATAAATTTATTATTTATTTAAAAAATAAATTGTTTTCCAGATGTTCGGCCACTATTCGGTATTCGGCCTATTCGGCCCTTTGGCCGAATATTCGGTCTGGCCGAATAGTCATTTCATCACCTAGCCGAATATTCGGCCTGGCTGAATACTGGGTAAGGTCAAATTCGGCCTGGCCGAATATTGATGGACTATTCGGCCGAATAGTTCTGCTGCAGTAGAAATGTAAAAAAAATAAAGAAATTAGTAGATTTTAAGCATTTAAAATTGTATAAAATTATTGCAAAAGAACACATTAGTATATAGTTTTAATAAGTAAAAATAATTTAGAAAAGAAAACTACTTCTTTTAAACCTTGTTTTAGGCTTGATTGAGCAAAAAGATTTTAAAGTTGTAATATTGTATTTTATACTTAGCATGGCAATGGTTAACTATGATGGAGAATATGATAGATTAATTTTGTTATTATTAACAAAGTCAGACTTCGTTTGGTTAGACTGATTTATTGTGAATAGTGGGTAAGAGAGAAATGTGGAGGGGGAAGAGCCTAGAGTATATCATGAATATTAAAATAGCATAAGTTATTTGGGTTTTTGAAAATAAAAAAAATATTCCAGTTAATTGTATTAAATTTTAATAGATCTTTTTAAAATAGGTATGTATAAAAACCCCGTAAAATAAAAATACTAACTTTTATAACATTTAAAATATTTTCATAAAACAATTTTGAGCAAGATAAAAAGTTCACTAAGCAATAGTAGTTCCTTCGTTTAAATTAAATAATTAGTAAAATAATGCTAATGCTTACTACCATAAATCCTGTCATTTCTATTCACTTGTGGGAGAAATTCTTAGTTTTATTACATTCAAAACAATAGAGAAAATAGATTAATTTTAAATAGTTTTAAATTCTTAACAAATAGAATTAAATCATATATCATAGATTGTGTGTCATTGATGCTTGACTTTGTGAATAATTTTAAATTTGACAAATACTTTCTGTTACAACGATTTTCTAGAAATTTTAATATTCGGCCGCCGAATTTTCAGTATTCGGCCTAAGACATTGGCCGAATATTCGGCTTCGGCCTATTCGGCCTAGAAGAAATGGCCTAATATTCGGCTTCGACCTGGAAGAAGTGGCCGAATATTCGGTATTCGGCCAAATCACTATTCGTTACATCCCTACTTATAAGCACCGTCGGTAGATAAAGGATTAAAATGACGCCTAACTTTTACATCCTAATTTCGATCCCTGGTTCTAAAGCCTCCATTTTAGTATAATGTTCTCAAACTTGACGCAACTAAAGCCATCTCGGATTCTTCCAGAGATGGCTTTAGTCTAGACGGTTTTATAACCTTCATTAAAGTCTAAATGCTTCAGAAATGGCATTATTGAAGTTTAGAAGTGAAACAGCGGGTACCTCGGATAATTGAAAACTCGGATAACACGGACTCTGTCCAAATAGGGAGGGAAGCATGGGTTAAAGTGAATGAAAGTGTCGTCAAAGATGAATAAAAATAAAGACATTTACAGTACATAATATAAAATGAAAAAAATGACGCCACATACTCAGAGGCGTAGCTAGGGTTTTCAGCGCCCGGGGACAACTGAAGATTTTGCGCCCCCCCCCCCCCCTCTCGTGCCACTGGGGGCCTAGAGGCGCCCCTAAGGGAAATTTAAAAAAAAATTGTACTTCCTAAATGATAAATAGCTCTAAAAAGCACCCATTTAACTTTAATTTTTATTAGCGACTATTCACTTTTAAGGGAACATCGGGACACTTTGACTTTGAAAAATTATTTGTTTAGTTTCCCACGCACTCCTGGGCTACATTGGTCATTCCCGATATGACATGCGGTGATTCCACTTTTTTGTCGAACATATTCACACTTTTTCAGATCAAATGATTTTCTTTTCGCATTTAAAAATAGAATAAATTTGCATTAATTTGGCGCCCCTTGACGCAGCGCCCGAGGGCAGCTGTCCCTCCTTGCCCCCCTCTAGCTACGCCTCTGCACATACACATACAAATATCTAATTTTACATATACACAGCAGTATAGTATATGTTCTAGTTAAAGTTGTTTCTTGAAGAAGTTTATAACTATATATTGTTTTCTGTTTAACGGAACTCGCTCGCTTCTTTGCTGCCGTTTTACGCAATTGATGTAGCTGGCGACGCCATCGTCAGCCGCCAAAAAAAAAAAAAAAAAAAAATCTTTTTCAAGGGCAAGTGTATCTCGGTTAACCCGGAACTCGGTTAGTCGGGGCTCGGATAACCGAGGCCCTAGCCCGTAGAAATCGCGGGATAAGCAGTCAGAGGGTTAATTCTCAGTTTCTCTCTGTTTCTTAACTTTCAACTATAAATATTTATATAGAATACCACTCAATAAACTCATTCTTGAGCAAACGCTTGAACTCGCCATTTACAGTTAAGGCCAAAGGTTGGAGCTCTCCTGTGCAGGAAGCGGGCACAAAAACTGATATAATATTCCTCTTCTCCAGCTCAGTGAGAAATTGACCACCTCATTTGACCACCTGTCTATATTGACCACTTATGTACGCCAAATTTGGGTGGGAGCATTTAAAAAAAAAACCTTTATAAGTGGACCGCCTCATTATTATTATATTCATTTGTTCATTTATTTTTGCAGAGATAAATAAAAACTTTCCTGGGTATTTTTTACGCAATAGCATAAAAAGGCATAAAAAATACCATGGAAAGGATTTTTTCTGTTAGGCCGGTATTTGTCCGGATGGATGAAACGTCCATATAAGGTTTGCCTATACCTCCATGAAAGTGAACCACGTGATAAAACGACTATGAGCAATCTTTTATTCTTTAAAATAAGTGTCTCCTTTTTAGCCTACTTTCCCGTAAAAGTAAAAAAAAAATAATAATAAAGCATGAAAGAAGGCTTAATGTATCGTGAAAATATCGTTAAAAATCAAAAATAAGTGAAGTAATTAAATAAAGATTGAAAAATAAAAAATTTGAAAGTAGGGTATTGAGATGGGGAAAAAGTGTGTCTGTCGGTCTGTCTGTCTGTCTGTCTGTCTGTCGGTCTGTCGGTCTGTCCCCCCCTAATAACTTTTGAACGAATTGTCCGATTGGAAAAATTCTTTTTGCATTCGAAAGATCTCGGCGAGGACATCTCATTTCTATATTTTACTTTTTGATTTGAACAATTTTTTGTTCAATTTTGAACAGTTCAAAAAATTTTAACATTAGCGCCTATGGACAGAATTGAAGCAAATTCTGTAAACTCTGGGCCCAAGAGCCAAGGTCCTATTGAAAGGAGTTCTCGGCGTGAAATATTGATTTGAACAGTTTTTGTTCATTTTTGAACAGTTCAAAAAATTAACACAGAGCTTACGGGGAAATTTCAACCCTATATAAATCCTGATCTAACTGACCGATTTGCTTGGAACAAACTTTATCGGAAAGCTCTTATAACGTAGAACATGTAGAAATAGAAAGTTTATCCAGAACTTACGAGCCTATTTTGTTTTTCATCGGGATTTTCAAGGATATTTCTCAGTGACTCAATGAGTGAAATAATGAATGAATGAATAAATGAAAGAGTGAAAGAATAAATCAATGAATAAATGAATGAGGAAAGGAATGAATGAATAAATTATTGAATAAATGAAAATATAAATAAATGAGTGAATAAATACATGAATGCGTAAATGAATGAATAAACACTTGAATGAGGTAACGAATGAATGAATAAATGCATGGCTGAATAAATGAAAGAATGAATGAATGAGTGAATGAATATGTATTATCCGTTGAAAAAGGTATATTTTCAATAATTAGAACTAAAGATAAATAAGAAAGAGAGAGAAAGAGATAGCTAGATTATAAATTTGAATTTGGTGTATACGGGAAAGTAGGCTCGTATAGTTCTAGACGGAACTTCTTGTTTCTTTTGATCTTTGAATTTCTTCTCAATTCTTTGATTTTCTTCTGATGTAGCCATTTTGAAAAATGATCTGTTTTTTGGAAATCTTTAGTATCCGTAATTTACGGTAAGTAATTTACATAATTAATGAGATATTTGTCTTTCTTTAAACTAACTGTACTTCACTTTTAAAGTTGTATAGTTTGTACGTCATTCAGGTTCAATTTCTCGATGCATCGATTTTTTTCCAAGAGGATCTTGGTGTGCCTTAAAAACGTCGAACAATGCTACACCAGGTTGTTCTGGAACTAGCCCGAGAAGCTATCTCTGCTTATCGTAATAAGATACAAGAATATTCTCGATGTATCAAATCATTGCGTCAGTATTGCTCCAGTGCGAATCGGTGTGCAACACGTCCCAGTCAAAAAAAAAAAAAAAAAACGGACAAAAGGAAGTTTAAAATGTTTTATGCAAAAGATGTACTTTTGGAATTGTTCAACTTTCTCAACTTTACTCAGGTACTTTTGGAATTTTTCAACTTTCGATTCTGTTCATATAAAATTCGCGACATTTTCAGCTCGTGAAATCACCGATACATTCATTTTCGCTAAAATTACGGCCCGCGAAAATAAGGGCATTTCCAGTAAATGGATAGTAACCCTTTAACTACGGGTAATAGACGATTTGGCGAAGCTTTCCTGTGGCACGGGTATCGTCAAAAAGCGACTTGATGAATTTTTGCTGAAAATGTAGGTTTCAGAATAAAAAGTTGAACAAATGGATATGCATTCTTTCTTTACATTATAAATAATAATTTATTCGATTGGAAATGGCAAAATGAGAGGTGCAGAAGGGGTATTGACCACCCTTTTGATACAGTGTGCAGCCGATTTGCAAGCAAAAAAAAACTATATCTTATAGGGAATTTTGATCTTGAAAAAAAACTTTCCAATCAACATCTCAAAAATCGCCATGGGTCGAAAATGGTGCGTTTAGGACTCATGTTGATTGGAACTCCCGAGTTTTGCCTTTTTCATGTAAGAAACTTATGACATATACATAAGAAATAGATGTATCGCCATTTATGCAATTTTTGGATACAGTAAAACCTCGCAAATCCGAACCCCGAAAATCCGAAATCCTGGGAAATCTGAACGAGTTTTTTTAACAAATTTAAATTTGAAAAACACACGCAAAAAAAGTGAAACTTATTTATTTTGTCACAGAAAAAAACAATTAAAAACTTACTTTTTAAATTTATAAAACAATTACTATAACAATACAAACTCACAAAATATCAATTTCACTTGGCAATTGCGCGCCAGCGTCGCATGAAAATGACATCATTTGGAGTGGCTGCTGCGTTTTACTATTTTAGTGCTATTTCATGACTATAATGCATACCTGCTTATTATTGATTTTCTTTCAATTATTAAAATGATTATATAAAAAATATATTGTTACCCCTAAATGCGCAGTGTTGTTTTTAAACAACATGTCACATTTTCTCGAATTCTATTTTTTTTGAATTAAATAAGATTTTTTTAGTATGTTTTCTACTTATAACTAGCACAAACAAACACACACAAAAAAAATTTTACAAAGAAGAAAAAATTGCGCAGTGTAGGGTTAAGTCCTATACCGTAACGAGGCTACATTCATTGTGTTATGAATAGTTTTCGGCTAATCCGAACAAATTGAAATCCGAACAGGCTACAGCCCCAATTAGTTCGAATTTGCGGGGTTTTACTGTAATTTTTTTTTGGCGTTCAGATAAACAGATTTGTGAATATATTCCGGTAGTTAAAGGGTCAAAGCGGCTACAGATGGTAATAAAAACATGCACTTACCGAGCACGGGACATCAGATGCGATTCACAAAATTCGACACCACACCTCGAGTCAGGAGGAGCAATTTCACCAAAATGAGCCTTCTTCGAGCGACAACTTCGAGCGCAGGAACAGAAAAAAGGCAGCCGCTGTTTCGTTTCATATATATATATACATCTATTTACACGTCATGCTTAATCTAGTTCTATTCTAGGAATAAAAAAAAGGGCGGGACACTTCGTTTCATTCTCTGCCTTTGTGGAAAAGTAAATAATCGCTTGTCCGCTTTTTTTTCTTTTAATGACGGATTATTTCAGAGTGAGTCGTTCGATAAAAACACTTTCGACACCGAGCTCTTTCTCTGATCTCATAAATTGAATAATCCGAATAAATAAATGGAATCACAGTCGAAATAATTCCATGCAGACGACACGAAAGAGGATTCAGCCGTTCGACAGCGACCTTCAACCTCTGATCCTCTCCGAGTGAGACCAATTAATCAGAGATTTGATTATTTTGAACACCACATGTCGGTACCGCCCCCCCCCCCGCACTCAAGCCAATAAATAGTGTTCAGTTATAAGTATTATTAATTGCGATGAAAAATGGGAAGATCTTGACAGTGGGCGGATGTGTCTAGAATTGATTACTCGAAATCAGTAAATTCATTCCATGAATCTTTTATTATGTCTGTCAAAACTTTTTTCTTTCACTTCAAGTGTGCTAAATATTAAAATAACTTAATAAATATTGGTGTACTTTCACCTCTTATGACAACTTTAATAAAATAATTTTTGAGAAAAAAATAGAACCGACTTCAAAGCAGAGCAACTATAAATTGCGCTAAAAAGTAAAAAATAAATTCATTCTTTTAAACAACATCGATGCGACTTTTAAACATAGTTTCAGAATTCGGCGCAAAATTATGAGTCTCATTACTATTGCACAATGCATCTTGGAACTGTTGCTAATTCTGGGCCATTTATATTTGTAATTTATTAATCATTAAAAAATATTTTATCTATCCTTATTTTGCACCGACTTCTAAAACTATGTTTAAAAGTCACATCGATGTTGTTTAAAAGAATGAATTTATATTTTACTTTTTAGCGCAATTTATAGTTGCTCTGCTTTGAAGTCGGTTCTATTTTTTTCTCAAAAGTTATTTTATTTTATTCTTTTTAGTGTAAATTTTTTTTCTATAAATTCTTTATTTTTCAAAAAATCCATATCAAAGGGCAAACCTTCTTTGAATGAATGGCACTAAAAACTAATCACTTGTATCATAAAATTCCGTTTAGAAGTCGATTTTAGCAAACAAACTCATTGGATTTAATTTTTGCCTCAGAGAAGCCTTCAGTCAAACTGTGGCTATAATTGCTTTTAATATTACAGCTCAATGGCAAAAAACTCTTTTTTTAACAATGACGTGTATAATTATTAATAGTTTTAACCAACAAAGAAAAATCAAGCCAAGCCTTTCCAATTAAAATATAAAATGTTAATTTTTCACCCGTAACGTTTTTTATAGAAAACAAATGTAGTCAAATTGATGTGCAATATTTGAGCAAGACGACCCTCTATCGATTAAAGAATAAATTATAAAAATCGGTCCATTTAGTCAAAAGTTATGTATAAAAAAACTAAAAGATGACTATCTTTCTGCCCATACCTTTTTTTCTAATTATCGAATATGGTTAAACGAAGGTACGGGACCTATAGGAAACCACCCTCGATCGATTAAAAAAAAAAAATCATGAAAATCGGTTCATCCGGTGAGAAGTTATGAGTGGACAAACAAACAAAAAAAACAAAAAAAAAAAAAAAACGACATACATACAATACGAATGTATAACCTCCTTCCTTTGTGAAGTCGGTTAAAAATAGTGGAAAGATTTCAGCCCAAAAGGCAAATTACAGTAAAATTTGTAAAGTTGACCACCTTTGTAAGCTGACCACCTAAGTTGACCACTTTTGTCGGGAACTGAACGAACCCTATATTGTTAAATGTAGGGAAACCATTGTCACTTGACCACCTGTCTATATTGACCACTTCTGTACGCCAAATTTGGGTGGGAGTATTATAAAACACTCTTTGTAAGTTGACCGCCTCATTTTTGCCATATTTATTTGTTTGTCTATTTTTGCAGAGATAAGAGAAACTTCTCCAGGATATTTTTTCTGCTATAACGTTAGACCAGTATTTGTCTAGATGGATGAAACCTGAATATAAGGTTAACCTAAACCTCTTTGTGAGTTAACCATATGGGAAAACGACTATGAGCATTCTTTTATTCTTCAAATAAGTATCTTCTTATCTCGTCTATATGATGTAGCCATTTTGAAAAATGATGTATTTTTGAAATCTTTACCATCTTATAAGTAGCTTACATAATTCATAAGGTATTTATCTTTATTTTAAGTAAGTTGTATAGGATAAATTGTTTGTAAGTCATTCAGGAACAATTTCTCTAATGATATGTTAGATAATTGGGGAAAAATAGCTAATTACTAAGGTACCTGCACCCAATATGGACACCTTAAGGAAAATGTATTTTTTTCCCCCCTGTGTACACATCATAGGACTCCAAAAATGTATGACCACTATCCCTGGACTATTGACAATCATTATTAAAATTAGCGACCTTGTAATTATCCTGGTTTATTTTAAATGATAAAAATAAAAAAAAATAGAAGTGTCCATATAAGCAACCACCTGTCCCTATCATGGACATGCATGTCCATATTAGGGACAGGTGGCTTCTTATTGACCTACTACACAGGGTGTATGGAAGAGACACTCTTCTAAGGGATTTTAGAGGAGAAGGGATAAAAAAATATAGCCTAGTAAATATCTTCATAGCCTGCACTTTAGAAGGGAAGGGGGCGTTTTCGGTTGTGGCTCTTCGAAGGGCCGTGCAAAGCACCTCAGTTACTTCAAAACATTATGAAATAATATAGTTGCTTTTGCTTAGCTTTATTGCATCTGTCTGCAGACTGAACATCTGCTATTACTCAGTCCTCACACGATGGACAAATAAAAACTTCATCATGGGCGCTAAGTCCCACACAGTCCTCATGGGCACGTCTGCCGCATTTGATGCATGTTTGATGCATGAAGAAACCCAAGGGTGGGTTTTTTCAAAATTCTTGTTTAAAATGGAACTTTACTTGTGTAAACAAATAAAAATACCGATTTATATCAAACATAGTAACATGTTTTCATAATATATACCTTATATGCCATGTGTATAAAATTTTGAGGGTTGGCTCAAAAATAAAAACCCACTTAAAAAAACCTACAGGAGGGTTTTTTCAAACTTCATGCTTAAAATTGAACTCCACTAGTAAACATGAAAAAATACTGACTTAAACCAAATATATTTTTATCCTGGAGGAAAACTCAAGAATGTTGGATGGGTTTCAAATTGTTCTACATAATCAAAATAAAATTACTTTCCCACAAAATAATTCTCTAATTAAAAAAGTATAGAAACAAATGCCTCCCCACACCCCCACCCCTCAAAAGGAAAAAAAAAATCAGAATTTCACTCAAAATGTTAGATATATGTTTTAAATGAAACTCAAAAGTTGCAGCAGACTTATGCACTTTGGGTTGAATAAGAGAAGAAGAAAAACCCATACATCTCTATGTCTATAAAAGTATTATTAACAACTTCAGTAGCGATCAACCTCGATTATCAGAGCCAAAAGGGTAGGTTGGAGTACCTTTGGGGTTGACCAAAGGTATCTCGGATAATCAAAAACTCGCATAACACGGGCTTGGTCCGTTAGACGGTTCGTTTCCCTCAAGAGGGAAACAAGGGTAAACAGGTGAAATAAATGAAAAGGTTTGATTTTTCTTTTTATATAGATAGGTAGAAAAACTTGCTCCATATTTTAAAAAAGCTGAAAGAAAAATGCTGGTCAAGGACGCGAAAAAATACCTCTGCCTATTGTTTTTTATATATTTGACTTTTTTTTCCACAATGAAAATTGATAAAAATTACGTGTCCCGGGGAACGCGTAATAATTTTTTTTTTTTGAGTTTCCACCTCCGATTTTTGCGTATTTGACGCTTTATAGCACGTCTGCTGTATGTTAGAGATTGCAGAAATTGTGAAAGTAATTAGCGTAAACTCTTTTAAACATAGAATAATTGCAATTAAGTAGACTTAAAAATAACTTGTTTCTTAAACCCCTTGATGAGATTTTATTGAACACTAAAAATAGAATAAACAAGGGGATAAGTAACTGACTTTTAAAATGTTAATTTATAGTTATAAAAGACAGAATAAAAAAATTAATATTCAAAAGATAATTATTTTATTTTTTCAAATTTTTTAAAACTAAAACATAAAATGTTATTAAAGGAAATACATAATATTTATTGTTTTGTATTGGCAACCTCTTACAAATAAAAATAAAGAAAACCTCAAATTTTTGAAAATACCCAGCAAAAGTCTGATAAAACCCGAAAAAGCCCAATAAAACCCGAAGAAACCCCACTGGGCTGGGTTTTTCCGAAAGAACCCGGGGTTTTTCCAACCCTAGCGCAATGTTTGAACAATCCGGGCACGTCAGCTAGTAATAAAGCTCAACATATAGGGATTCAACCGATCGTGCATTTCATTTTCTCCTTTTGACATTACCGCATATAAATTCATAAAAACAAGTGCATAATTACTGCGGGTATTTTCCCTTCCTTTTAGATTTGTTCCTTTTCTTAAAGAAAACAACAACTATTTTGTTCTTTGAACAATGAACAATTGGGTGACCCATGCCACTCTCAGAAATGGAGCTCTCACTTTTGACTATTCCTCAATCGTCGATGAAATTTCGTCATTTACAAGGATTCTCTCCTCTCTCGATCACGTGACTTTAAAAAGGTTCTCCACAAATTTAGCCAATTTGATGGAAAGTTTACTCGAAGCATTAGATTTGAGGATGCGCTTCCGAGTGTGGAAAACCATTTCAGGGACAGTTAGTTTTAATGGCTCCGAGAGGCGAAGATTTTCGAGATGCGAACAAAACGTTTTCGTTTTTATTGTTTAATCATGAATAGTGCGATCGCTGGTCATGGAAAAGTTTTGACTGCAGCAACAAAAGCCATCTTAAACTGAAAGTGATCGATAAGTTTCCAGACGGGTGAGGGCATGAACTGAGGTTAGACAATAACAAGTATAGAAAATGAAAGGATTTTTCGATCCTTAGAAATGACAGTTAAGGGCCAGACTGCCACAAAAAACTTTGAAGAACATTTTTAAATAAAAGTATTTACTGTAGGCAGGACCTTATTTACCATTAGGCAAGTGAGGCCCGGGCCTAGTGCCCCCACTTTGAGGAGGGCCCCCAATTTTGGAATTTTTTTTTTTTTTTTTTTTGTAATTTAAAGCTTTTTAGAAAAATACTTGAAAATAGCATCTTTCAAAAACAAACTATTTGTGTTCTGTTGCTTCGCAGAAAATTTGTAATTTTAAATTATTTTATCCTCTTCATTCCAAGTGTTCCAATTGGGTACATTTTAAAATATTGTTTATTAACTACTGTTTGTGCAATCTGAAAGCTAAAACACCCAATTGCTTTTGAAATGAATCAACACATAGTTTACTTCGTTTTAAACATGGAAATTGGGCATTCATTATTATTTAAACTAATTATTAATTAAAATTAAAAAAAAAATTTTTTTTAGTTATTTTGTTTTGTAATCATTTTCTTAATCAGAGAACCAAAAAATTGCTTCAAAATCGTTTGTGCTTAGTTCTGGGGTCGGAAGATGTTAAAACCGCAAGGAATTTTTACTTTGGCGGGCAAATTTTGGTCTGACAATTTGAAAGTTGAAAACCAAAATGTTTTATAACTCCAGAATTAAGCAAAATCGTTTGTGCTTAGTTCTGGGTCGGAAGAGGTTAAAACCACAAGGAATTTTTACTTTGGCGGGCAAATTTTGGTCTGAGAATTTGAAAGTTGAAAACCAAAATATTTTATTCAAACATTTTATAATTTAAAAACAAAATCCTTTTGCACGTTATGGGCTCCCAAATGTTAGTCTGACTCTTTGACATTTGAAAAACAAATTAGTTTTTGCGATTTGGGGGCCCCCAAATTTCGGTGCTACTCTTTGAAATTTGAAAAACAAACTAGTTTTTGCGCTTTGGGGTCCCCAAAATTTCATGTTTAAAAAATTTTGTTACGTGTGTGGCCCCCAAACATGGGTTGTGCCTATAGCGATTCAAAATGTAAATCCGGCTCTGATTGTAGGTACTATTTTCTGTGTGAGTCATGTTTTTATGTATGAGTATTTTGACAAGTAAGTGAACGATTAAAAAAATTTTCTTTTTTCAGAACCTTTAAATGTAGCTTTTGATACATCTTTCCAATGGAGCTGCGCATGGTCAGTAACCTCTGCAGACCTAGTGCATTCCCCGGAAATAGGAATCCATTCTTTCAAGTAGCACCCGAGCACCCTTATCGGCGGATGCCGTTACCACTGAAGAAGTTTGACTCTCCGTTTCCCCCTAGATGGTGGCACCTGATCTGTAATGGATGCGAAACTGCACCGATAATTCCATTTAACCAAGAGTATCCTCGCCAAACGTACATTCGAGGGGTCTTTAACATGCCCCATAATCACACGACATGGGCGCTGACGATGCTTGTGAACTTGAGCGTCCGAGTCTTGCGCCTTACTATTACGCCGCCCTGCCGGCGCTCTTGACACATGATAGTAAAAACATGTTTCATTTCTGCTTATATTATTAGAAACAAATGGGAGGGTTTAAATAGGCGCTGCTTCAGTTGTGCAGCTAAAATGTAGTCAATGACCACTGAAAAATGTCGAAAAAAGGGAAATTTTTCTTATTGGCTTAAATAGTAAAATAAACCTTCAAAAATGTTCCCTGAAAGTTTCAGAGAAATTGAAGCAATATTTATTGATTTATCATTGATTTTATGACGGGGCCATTTGCCACGTTTTCATTCCGAAACCGAAACTGTACTGAACATAAGATACATATTTATTTTTGAAAATAAACTAAGCGAAAAGAAGTCATTTGATCGTGACTGTCACTGAAATAAAAATGGCTCCTTACTTGAAATGTTGATAAAGATACTGCAAACCGAAAACTTAAAATGCTGTTTTGTTCCGCTTTGGTTTACGCTCATTTCATCTGAATTTAAATGTAAACCTTTTTTTTATTTGTACCTATAATCTGGATTTTTTCCCGAATGTTCCTGAAACTATATATAGCAAATTTATGCATTACTTTTATGATGATTTACGTAGTTTTTTTAAAGTAGTTAGGAGGTTTTTTGAATTTTTCCTTGTTTTTCTGCTTTATTCAGTTTTTATTCTTATTCTCAAAAAAAAAAAAAAAAAAAAAAAACGAACTTATAAAACGTTTTGTTTTATGAGTAAAGACCGTCTATAAAAAATGATTTCACGTTTCTTCCCCATATATTTGGCCCCCTCCTCCCCTTTGTCACAAAATGTCACACTTCAACGCACCCCTCTACCCCCTTTGTAACATGTCTCGCTATGTTGCATAAGCATGATGTCACACGTCTTGTTACCCCTCCCCTCGTCACTCTTTCACGAACCCCCTCGAAGCGTGACATCATTTATGAATGATCCCTAATAAATGAATAAAAAAAATTGAGATTATACGCTAATTTTTGAAAGAGAAGATGCATTTTTAAAAAATGTTAAAGTTAAAAAAAATAAATTTTTCGAATTACATTTTAAAAATCCAATTTTTTTTATATTAAATTTGTTATGAAGTGATATAACAGGACATGAAACAAAAGTTGTAAATAAGACCACTATAGGAGAAAAAAATATGGTCTTATGATCAGGGCCTTATTTACCATCAGGCCCGTGAGGCCCGGACCTAGGGCCCCCACTTTGAAGGGGCCCCCTAATTTTAGTCATTATGATTATTTATTACTATTATTTTATTATTTCTTTTGTTATTTAAATTTTTTTAGAAAAATATTTAAAAATAGCATTTTTCAAAAACAAACTGTTAGTGTTCTGTTGCTTCACAGAACATTTGTATTATTAAATTATTTTAAAACCACAAGGAATTTCCACTTTGGGGGCCCCCGCATTTTGGTCTGACGATTTGAAATTTGAAAAAAAAAAAATATATATTTTGCACTTTGGGGGCCCCCAGATTTATTCAAACATTTTGTAATTTAAAAACAAAATAATTTTAGTCTGACTTTGACATTTGGAAAACAAATTAGTTTTTGCGCTTAGGGGCCAAATTTTGGTGTGGCTGGGCAAGTTTTACAAACACATACTGAATGTTATGTTTAAAAAAATTTTTGTTGCGTGAGGGACCCCCAAACATGAGTTTGTGATTCAAAATGTAAATCGGGCCCTGCTGATGATGCCTCCTCCCTTTAACAACAAAGTGCAAAACTAAAAGGCCATTTTCTATGTTCTTTTTTACGCGACAACTTTCCCTTATGCAAATGCAAGCGGATCACAGCACTCTAATAAATTATTTGTTTTAGTTTCTTGAGCAAATGTCGCACGTGTACTTTCAACGTGTTGTTTAATTTAGCACACCCTTTCGCCATCGCTGCTTTGTCGGAGCACGCCATCTCTGCTTTTGAAATGGATGACGCCAGAGATGGGATCATTTTTCATTTGGAGGGAATCTTTTCTGAGATCTGTTCCCCGCGTGTCTAATAGGTGTCACACTCATTTATTTCGGTAGAAAATATCGGTTGAGTCTAGAGATCTTTTCATTTCCGCGAATCCTCGGAACAAATGACGGAACTCTAAAGAACAGTATTTCCCAAAATATGGGTTGTGACCCACTACTGGTGGGTCGCGTGTGAATATTGGATTACCTGATTAATCCATTAAATTATTATTTACACTTGAATTTAAAAAAGATAGGAAGTCTGCGAATAAAAGTAACTAAAGTTGAAGTTAACTACTAAAGTTGAAGTTAACACTAACTTAAAGTTTAGGTTTATGCTAAAACTTTAATGAAGAGAAATAAGAATCAAAAACATCCTTCCCATTGAAATAACTTTGTAAAAAAAACTTTGCTGGTGTAGGTATTTAAGTAATGAAAAAATTATTTAAGTTTCGTTTCTTATTTCAACAGTCTTTCATTCATACTGGTAACACTTTTTTTTTAAATTTCAATTAGAACAAATAAGACAGCATTCAGTAGTTCCACCACTCGCCACTAGGGGATCCTCTTTTCTCTAACACAGCTAATAAGAGGTGGGTCCCAAGATTGGAAATTTTTGTTCGATATATGTCAGAGCCCAGTCAACTTTGGGAACCACTGGTCTAGAGATCTTTTCATTTCGGAACTCCGAATCTTCGGAGCAAATAACGGAACTCTATAGAACAAAACCACTTACTGCACGGATGCTGTGAACCTTTACAACAAAACAATTATGAAGGAAACTTAAGACTTCGATTTTATACAGTGTAAAAAAATATTTGGTGTTACTCTACACCATTTTTGGTGTTCAGTCGCTGTAAAGTTGAAAATAATAATAATAATTTTTTTTATGCATTTTAATTTTTTTTAAGTGTCTAAAAGATACAGACAGCTTTTTTTTTTTTTTTTTGTCGGTAACTCATCTACGCATCAAACGTTCATCATAATAGCTCATTTCATTTATATTCGGTCGTAAAAATGACAATGCTACTCTCATATTGTCTTCTGCATTTAAAAATTTCTATACTTAAAAATAGGATATTTAACTGTACAAACAAGTTTACTTTTCTTTAAAGTACACTGCAAAAGAAATAATGTAACTTTAACCAACTTTACGCGAATTAAGAAAAAAGAGCATTATAATTTTTACCATATACATTTCTAAAACTTGGCGGCACACAAAAAAGCCGCGGCGCAGTGGTTGAGAATCGCTGCTCTATGGAATAAAGCCACCTTACAGCACGGATGCTGTCAACCTTGACAACAAAACAATTATGAAGGAAACTTAAGACTTTGATTTTATAAAAATTATATTTAATTTTACGAAGCTAAACAATTATATACATGGCAACTGACTTTCTCCACTGACTTGAGGAATAACATCTGAGCATCAGGAGGAAAAAAAGAAACTGAACGATGCCTCCCCCCTCTGAGGGTGCAGGAAATAATAGCCCGCGGTCAAGACCACGGTCATGACCATTCCCTTTAATAATCGATTCGGAGAAGATTAAAAAGTAGTGAAAGGGGTGGAGACGACACTGAAGTCAACTTTCTCACGCGGTCGGCGAGATAAAGGAAGGGAGCTTTACATATCACTTATTATTTCTTTTTAAAATTTTATTTTAATGAATATCGGCGAATATAAAGTGTTTTTTCTTTCTTCTATTTCCCAGGGCGGCCACGTCACTCCCTTTAATTTTAGGTGAATGTGATGTTTGTTTAGACAATTATTAGCGAGTTTCGTTCTTTGTTGTTGTCGCTTTCCTCTTTGTAGAGAGTGGTATGGATTCTTTACATCCGAGACATTCTTTTTTCTACACTCCCCCTTTCTCTGCGAACTTGGCGGAATTCATTCATTCAGTGTTTTCAATCAAACAGTACTATAAGGTAATTAACTTAATTTCATAGACTCCCTGGTGGGGGTCCCTGGAGGTGGAGCGCTTTAGTTGACCCCCACCCCTAAACTTTGAAAAATGCATTGAACTTATGCATGTTTTTTAATTTGGGGATCATTCATAAATGATGTCACGGTTCGAAGGGGGAGGGGGTTCGCGAAATTGTGCCAAGAAGAGGGGAGGGGGTAACAAGAAATGTGACATACCTGCTTATACAACATAGCGTGACATGTGGCAAAGGGGGGGGGGAGAAGGTCCGTTGAAGTGTGACATTTTGTGACATAGGGGTCAGAGGTCAAAAAAATGGGAAAAGAGCGTGACATCATTTATGGACGGTCCCTTATAATATGCATTTTTAAGACATAATTCAAAAAATTTAATAAAAAAAAAATTGGCAATTTTATAAAATGCCTTCTTTTTTTCAAAAATTGGCATAAAGTTTCAAAAGATTTTTGTTGATTCATTGCTCAAAAAGCAAACGTTTTATGCAATGAATTTTTCAAAAGTCAAATACTTTTTGAGAAAAAAAAAATAGAAACTGCAATAACGCAGAAAAAACAACGAACCATTCAAAAAGCCTACAAAAAGATTTTTTTTTTAAAGTTCTTAAGTCATCATAAAGTAATGCATATTTTTTAAAATATAGTTTCAGAAACAAGTGGGCAAAAAATCTACGTTATAGATACAACTTTTAAAAAGCCTTTGCTATTTTAATTGAGATAAAATGCACAAAAAACAGAGCGAGAGAAAACAGCATTTTATCTTTTCGTCTTTGCAATATCTTTATCAACATTTCAAGTAAGGAACTATTTTTTTCAGTTACCGTCACGGTGAAATGGCTTCTTCTCGCTTATTTTATTTTCAAAAATAAATATGTATCTTGTGTTCAGCACAGTTCCGGTTTCGGATTGAAAAAGTGGCAAATCACACAGTCATAAAATCAATGTTAAATCTATAAATATTGCTTCAATTCGTCAATAGGAAGGAGCAACTCTCAAACCCTCCCCTTGGGTGCAGTTCTGCTTCAGAAGGGGCAAAATTCTCTCTGAACGCCCACGCTGGCAAGTTTAGAAACATCCCGCCAAAGATAAATTTCGTTCGAAACTTTTTCCTCCAACCAACAGAACTGCTCTCGGATTTCCTCGCCTTAAATGGACTCTTTCCTTTGTTTAATGATGATGCATACACATGAATAGCTTATTTTAGGAAGGGGACATTTTTCATATTTTACACTGCTTGCATGGCAGGACTTTTGGCTTCAGTCTATTACTACACTGTAAAGATTTTGCGCGACCACTTTTGTTGCGACCACTTTTGGTGTTCCGTTGATGTACAGGTGAAAATGATTCATTTTTGATATTCAGGGTGGTTATAATTAAACTAGTAAGCCCGGTGGTCATACGAAATGACCCCTGTTCTAGATATCATAAATATACAATTCTCGATAAGACATCGCCAAAGTTGAGGAACTGCTAACTGTTACTTTGGGGTCAAGGTAAGCCTTAACAAATCGAGCTAAAAAGCTTATAACTGGCGTTCTTATTGAGTTACAATAAATATAATCTTGTACAAAAAAATCAGCGCTTTCGATTGATGTATTACATTAATATGTGCAAGGTTTTTTTCCACCCCCATATTGGGGAATTTATGTGGAAAATTGCGTAAAATTGGAATTAAAAAAGAACCTGTAGGATTCTTTTTTTTCTAACGGGGCTATAAACCGTCCTCTTGAACCACGCTGTCTATTGATGAAAACTGCATTAAAATCCGTTGCGCAGTTTAAAAGATCAAAGCATACATAGTTTAAAAGATGTAAGGGTAGAAAAAATCATTGAAAAATTAAAAAAATTAACTTAAAAAACTAATTGATTCAAATCTTTCATTTTTGCAGCGGTGCGTTTCTCGGGTCGTAAACATTAACCGTGCCGAATGTGGTGCCGGTCGGTAAAACGACCTAGGATTCAATAGCGAACAGACAGACAGACAGAATAAGGCGCTTATTGTAATGAGACTTCCCTTGTTCAGGGCCATCCTACAGCTAAAACCGTTCAACAGATTAACACCAAAATTGGTATGTGGATTATGCACGAGATGCGCTCAAGGAATCATGAAAAAAAAAAAAAAAAACTAAAACTAAAAATGGCCGCTAGGGGCGCTGCTTAGTCTTATAACAGAATTTAACGTAGCAAATGACCAATAAGGGATAAAAATAACTAGCTGAGCTCCCGCAGAACACATGCGGGCTGTAAGTTCGACAATCAAACTAAAGGTGAGACTGATCGCTCGATATAAACAAACTAAGGTGTTGCCACTCCACAGAATCGGAAATGAACCATATTAAAATCGTAAAAAACGCTTTAAAATTCGAAAGGCTTACTTAAAGATCGCTAAATATAAACAAACTAAGGTGTTGCCACTCCACAGAATCGGAAACTAAAAAGGAATGGAAATGAGTTATGAATGGAAATACTTTTTACGAAATAAAAATAAATTTTAAAAGTCCTCATTCGCTACGATAATAAATGAAAATATTATGTTCTTTGCTATGTTAATCATTTGACAAATTTTTAAATATCGTTTTACTAGAGTTTGTTTTTTGTATGCTGTCAGTATCGTATTGTACCGCAAAATTTAATCGTAACTTGTCCACGTTAAATGAAATATACAGTAAAACCCCGTTATACCGTGCCTCAGTATACCGCGGAATCGGATATACAGCGGTGACTGTTATGTCCCCGACTTTTAAACCGCCCTTTATTATGCCATTTTAAGATGATTCCTTACTTGCCATTGTAAATAAAGCCAGCCAGCAGATGCAGAAGTCTAGTTATGAGCGTGTAACTTCTTTTATATAGCGTTACCAATCTTTGAATTGCAGATTCTTTAACATTCTTGAAAAGTAAACATATTTTCCAGCGTATGCAGGTTTAAAACATCGTTTCTTTGAGAAGTGCATTTCTCCTCTTCCGAATCTATTGTTTTCTTAGTACCTCTTCCCTTCACAATCCCATGAAGTTAACATAAATAATTTTATTAGGCTCCCTATTTCTCGGAACACAGTTGGTTTATAACCTATCGCTCGATAGACTTTTCTTCACCAAAAAAAAAAAAAAAAACTAGTTCAGGTTATTATTAAATGTACTTTTCTCCTCTCATAAATATTTTTTTTTCTTTCTAATGGGGCTGCAGTATTGGTCATCAACCATTGCAGACCTAGTTCGTCCCCAGAGATTGATACCAACTCTTTCAGCGGCAGCACAATGAGTGGTACCATTGCCGCAATTTTTTTGACGCTTAGTTTCCCCTAGATGGGGCACCTGAGCTCTCGTTGATGCAATCTGCATTAGGAATTTAATTTAGCCGAGAGTATCCCTGCCAAACGGATACTCAAGGGATCTTTAACTTGCTGCATAATCATACAACATGGACGCAGACGATTTTCTGCATCTTGAAATTCCACCGACTTGGGCCAAGCTTGAACCCGCGTTCTTGGGCGTACGAGACCTGCGTCTTACCACTACGCCACCCTGTCGACCTATCTTAAATATTGCTATCATTATTTTTATGCCGTACTGGTCATTTCCTACATTAAAACACTGTTAAAGGCTAAACAGCGCCCCTAGCTGCCGTTTTTAGTACTTTTTTACGCTCTTTTTTTTCATGATTCCTTGATCGCATCACGTGTCTGGTCTAAATGCCAATTTTGGTGTCGATCCGTTGAACGGTTTTAGCTGTAGGATGACCCTGAATAGGGGAAGTCTTATATATAAGCCGCTTAAGTGTCTGTTTCTCGACAACAGCTTATTCCAAATTTCTTACTCCGAGAAAACTGCATCGTGCTACCATCTACACAATTGGTTCTATAATGAAAACGACTCATAATCAAAACATTTCTCAAGCATTTTGAGTGAGGCATCGCTGGATTCTCCGTTAAAAATGAATGTAAACTCGAATTTAATTTAATCCTCCTTTCTTCGTTTTCATTTATTTATAGTCTGCGCTTTTTATATGTATTAAAGTGGCTGCGCTCTTTTTTCCAGTTTCGTTAAAACGATTGCTTTGACGATGATGATGCTGGATATAAATAAATATTTTTCACAAACAATTTGATTATGTAGTAAATAATATTTTTATTTTACAGATTATTATAACTTTTTTTTTTTTTTTTTTGGGTGAGATTATTTTTTTCCCAAATGATGATATGCTTATTATTTATTCATTAAACGTGACTGTTCTACTCGATAAATATATCTTTGATTTGATGTGCATTTCCGGTTACTGGGAGAATTGTATATTTATAATGTCTAGAACAGGGTCATTTGGCATGACCGCCGGGCTTACCAGTTTAATTATAACCAACCTGTAATTCAATTTTTTTTTATCTATCTTTCTAAAAAATATAGACCGTGCAATATTTCTTAGCAAATGAAATGCGTTAACTCAGTTGTGTATCGAAATGTTTGTGCAACGCAAAATTTTTAGTGTGGCTAAAATAAAAATTTCTCCCGATCCTACCTACCATTTGCGTGTCGGACATCCGCCCTGCTGTCCATGTCTAGAGATTATTCCACCAATATAGAACATTCCAGCCGAACTGCCCACCCAGGTGCAGACCATCTACACTTTTGCAGGCTGGCCGAAACTTCGAGAGGAAGCATCAATCATTAAGGAATAATAATAGGTGTCCGTTGATGTTTTTAAATTATACCACGATGCACAGGAAATTAAAGGGGAAAATGTTCTAAAATTCGTTTTATTTCCCCACCCCTATCATTGTTCCGGGAACGGAAGACGAAAAGGAATCAAGAAAGAAAGAGTTTGTTTTTGAGAATTGAAGACGCAATTATATTCCCACCACTGTAATTCCCACGCATCGGCGCTGGAATTGATTTTGAGAAAATGACTTTAAATTCGCCGTCTGCTCGCATGCTTGAAAGAGCCGACGGACTTTTGTTTTATTTTAACAAACAATCGCCCCCGGAGGGGGGGGGGGAGAAAAAAGAGCGGAGATTGTGAGAAAAGCTATGGACAGTTCCCAGTGTCGAATATATCAGTAAACGTAAACAGTTTATAAAATAATAAAACATGGACATGTGTCCAAACCAAAGCAAAATCATAGGTGTGGGGGCATTCATAAAGGGGACCGCTCATAAACGATGTCCCGCTTTTTCCCCACATATTTGACCCCCTCCTCCCTTTTGTCACAAAATGTCACACTTTAACGGACCTCCCTTCCCCTTTGTCACAAAATGTCACACTTCAACGGTACCTCCTCCCCTCCTCTTGTCCCACTTTGTCACAATTTCCCGAACCCCCTCCCCCTTGAAGCGTGACATCATTTGTGAATGATCCCAAGGATGTCACGCTCGGAATGGGGGAGGAGGGATCGAGAAATTGTGACAGTTTGTGACAAGGGGAGGGAGGGGAACAAGAAGTGTGACTTTCACATTTAGGTTTATATAAAAACATTTAAAATCAGCAATTTATTATTTTTTTTCAAGTTTTTATTATTTTTATAATTTTGTATCGTAACCACCGATGCTGATGAAGGTTCGAATTTACTTGTTAAAATTTTAAAAGGCAATATTCTTAGGCATTAACACTTTAAAGATATAACGGCGTGGGCCATTTTTTTTTTCAGAATTCGAACAGTTAAAAATATTTTACTATTCCATGCTAATTATCTTTTGTGTCGTAAACCTTAACATCATTTTATGCAAATTTAGTTCACATGTAATCATTATTATTATGATGCTCGCAAATGTCATTAAACGTTTTTCGAAAATAAAATTAGAGGACTGATCTATAAGCAGAGCTTTATTTCTGGACTGCAAGTATGTATGCTTATGTAATGTGTGACATGCGACACGGAGGGGGGGGGGGGATAGGATGAATTGTGACTTGTGACAAAATAAATTGCAAACGTAAATTGATTGAAAAAAAAAAGTGACATTATTTATGAATGGTCCCTCGGTGTTCGGCATTAGTTTTCATTTTTGATCCAGTGCAATTTGAAAATTGGGTATGAAATGTATAAGAATTTTGTAGCGAGTAATAACACTGCTGTCCTTCAATTTTACTTCGAACCTTTGATATCTATGTTCTATGATAAAGGTAAAAAGGACAGATTCATTTTGCGTTTTGTTTTGTTTTTGCTTCATGCTTTTGCTTGCGTAAAATAGATCTCAAATGCTCATGCATTTTATTCAGCACAGAAGTTCCAACATCAGATTTTTGAGCCTTCCTTTAGTTATAATATTTTTTAAAAATTGAACCTTTTGAACGAAAAATAATGTTCTTTCTTTCTCGTTCTTTTTAAAAGCAGGGCTGGGTTCGAAGTAAGTATCACAAGTACAGTAAAATCTGTAAAGTTGACCACCTTTGAAAGGTGACCACTTTTGTCAGAAACGGAATTAGCCCCTCACCCTCAAAAGTTGACCACCTGTCTAAGTTGATAGTGTAAGTTGACCACCTGTTTTGTTTGTTTACCCATAACTTCTCACCGGATGAACTGATTTTCATGTTTCTTTTTTTTAATCGATCGAGGGTGGTTTTCCATACGTCCTCCTCCCTTTTGTTTGTCCGTATTCGAGAATTAGAAAAAAAGTTATAAGCAGAAATGTAATCATTTTTTCGGTTTTTCATCCATAACTTTTGAATAAATGAACCGATTTTGTTCTTTAATCGATCTAACTCAAATTTGACTACCATTCTTATTTTTTTTTTTTTAGAAAAACGGTATGGGTGCAAAATAAGCATTTTTCGTTTAATTGGAGAGGCTTGGCTTGATTTTTCTTTGTTGGGAAAATTATTCATAAATAGAAAACTTTGTAAAAAAGAGTTTGTTGCCATTAGGCAGTAATATTAAAAGCAAATATATAATAAGAGTTTGACTAAAGGCTTCTCTGAAGGAAAAATTGAATACAATCCGTTTGCTTGCTCTGTTGACCTTTTAAAATTGACTTCGAAACAAAATTTAGCATGCAAGTAATTAGTTTTTAGTGCCATGCACGCAAAGAAGGTTTGCCCTTTGAATTCATTTATTTTTCACTTGTTAGCTCAGTTTGTAGTTTGAAGTAGGTTCTATTTTTTTCCAAAAATTAGTTTATATTATTTAAAAAGTACTAATGCAAGTGGCACATTGTTGCAAAATCACTGAAATTAAATAATAAGGAAAGATATTCGTTTAAATTTAAGAAATTATCATTATGCCCTTACTTTCTTATGCATGTGTTCAACGTTCAATGTTTTTTTCCTTTTATAAAGTCTCTCTCTCTCTCTTTCTTTAATTTTTGGAAATAGTTGGGACGATACAGTGGCGTACGCAGAATTTTTTCAAGGGAAACTGAAAGTATTAAAAGAAATTCGAGTGTGTAATAAAGCACTATTATTTAGGGCTCAAGGGGGATTAAACCCCCCCCCCCCCCCCTTGCGTACGCCACTGGGACGATACATTTAAAGAATTCAGAGAATCACGCATGCATGCAATAAATATGTTTTTTCTCTCCGGCAACAGATGGCAGCACAATATCGTAAGTTTTTTTTTTTCTTTTCTGAATTTAGTGTTATTGCTTTATGATTATGTAAATCTTTGTTCTTGTCAGAAGTGAAAGATTATTTCTTATTTCAAATCATCCGCAGAAAGCCGTAAGATCAAGGAAATTCAGAAATCCTGTTTTAAAAGAATGTTTACGTAAAATTTGCGTAGTATTTATACAAATAATTCTCCCGAAATGCGCGTCTGCCAG
Source organism: Octonoba sinensis (assembly GCA_038502835.1). Taxonomy (NCBI): domain Eukaryota; kingdom Metazoa; phylum Arthropoda; class Arachnida; order Araneae; family Uloboridae; genus Octonoba; species Octonoba sinensis. Next base: position 1,108,209 of record CM076600.1, read on the forward strand.
AGTAAGTTTCGCGTATTTTTCCATGAGTACCTACATTTTTCAAATAAATGTATAATTTTTTAATATTAGAAAATTTACTAGTGTTAACTACACATTTAAATAAAACCAAATTCTGAGGAACTGTCAACGGCCATACCATGTTGAAAACACCGGTTCTCGTCCGATCACCGAAGTTAAGCAACATCGGGCGTGGTCAGTACTTGGGAGGGTGACCACCTGGGAACACCACGTGCTGTTGGCAAATTTTTTTTTTTTTTTTTTTCGAATTTTAAACTGGATTTTTTTTCATAAAGCTTGTATTCTCTTGATTTTCACCTTCCCCCTCCAAATGCATTTCTTTTTCAATTTTATGCGGAAAATGAGTCATTTCTTTTATATTTTTATACTCATTTATTTAAAAAAAAAAAAAAAAACTGAAATCTCTTCATAGCGAATAGCGATGCAGCGTAATATCCATTACAATTACAACAAAATAACTGTTCGGTCCCGTTTCAAATGTCAGTAGGATAACGTATATTCCCACTATAACACAAACATTCCGTCACAACAAAATGTTCCTTGGATTTCGTAGTAAATGGGATTTCACTTTAATAAATAAAAGTCATCGACTATCGCATTGCTTCAATTAAAATTTTTGTTTTTTCAAAAGGCATTTGTGTATGGACAGAATTGTTGTAGTGTCCCTCCTCCCGACCTCCCCCTAAGTAAAAATAATCCCTCCTCCCCAATGGGGGGAGTTGGTGTGTTCGACAAGCATGCTGAACTTGGAAAATTTAATGAATTACGGTCGAATTTCGCCCGCTGAGAGAATTCTAGTCATTTTAATTTTATGACGTTGCAACTGAAGGTTGTCTTTAAAATTAATTGAAAATCATTTTTAAAGTATAAATAAATATTGAAATCTTATGATTTTTTAAATTTAAATTATTGTATTTTGTCTATAAATTATACATTTTTTAAAAATGAAATAATATATAAATACTCTTGAAAAATATTATTTTTAAAAAAATTAAATTGCATTTATTTTTTAAATTGCAATACAATTAATTATCAATTATATGTATACTACATGGATATGGCGCATTGTTAAAGATGATGTGATTCAAGAATTCTCCTGAAGTTGAAATTTTTGTGGAATAATCGAGATTCTTTTTCTTAGAGTAAATGCAGCTTTTTTAAAACCAGGCCCACCTGAGGGTTATCGGTCAGGGCGTCTATTGAGCTACTGAAATTTTTAGGGGAGACAGGGGTATTGATTTTGGGGCGGGGGAGGACGGAAGTCATCATTTTGGTGACTCCTTAAGTTTTTTCGGGGGGATGGGGTGCGCTGTCACGTTTATGGGGTGGGCACCCCTGCATAAGCTTCAATAATATTATGAAATAATGCTCAAAAGTATAATGCTTAAAGCAAGTAAATAGAACTTTGGGTTTATTTAACCTTTACAATGAACACTTTCACTTACGAGAATTTTCTCTGAGTAATGTAAATTCTGATTCATATTTCACATCTTCTACTCTGTAAAGTCGAGGATTTATTTGCTTTCGTAAAAATAGAAAAATTAATTACCTTTTCTTAAACCAATCCTAAGGGACACCGTTCATAAATGATGTCACGCTTTTTTCCCGCATATTTGACCCCCTCCCCCCTTTGTCACATGTCACGCTCTGTCGCTAAGCAGGGGTGTCACACTTCTCGTTTCCGCACCCCTCGTCACACTTTGTCACACTTTCACAAACCCCCTCCCCCTCGAAGCGTGACAGTGACATCATGGTCCCTAATCTAAATGCTTATAGTTAAAAAATAAGTAAATACATATAAAATATTTTTTCTTGTTTAATAAAATTTTCAGATTTTTTAATGTATTTAAGTGGATGTATTGCGGTTATTCCTTTAAAATTTCTAGATTTGAAAATTTAGCGTTTGATTTATTTCCAGGTTTCGAAATTTTAAATATCGAAGTTTTTTTTAAACAACCAAAAAAAGTTTTTGCTATGAGTATTCAGAAAACCTTTGAGACAAATTTGATGTTACACAGGGCTCCCCCCCCCCCCGAAAAAACCAGCCCCCTACAAATTTAAAAAGTGCAATCTGCGCCCCACTGGGCTACCCTGCGTAATAGTTAAGTTTTTCCTTTGAAATTTTAAAGAAAGTTTCGTTTCCTGTCTTAATGTATTTAACAACTTGTTAGGACAGGGAAAAAAATTTAATACCGTTTTCTAATTTTCTTCATTGTATATATTTATATGTGTATTTTTTTCCTCTTATCTATTTGAAAGTCCACTCTTTCATAACAGGTAAATTTTCGATTTTTCCGAACTAGTAGATGTAGTAGATGAAGTGTGTTCCATTTTAAAATTTACCGAGATCGCCAACAGATGGCAGCTCATAAACTTTTCTCCTTTTTGCTTTTATTTATTTATTTATTTATTTTGCGCAGAAGCTGTTTTTAATTTTCTTTTGTTGTACTAAAATATAAAATAAGTCGTTGAATTTCAATATATACTTTTAAAAAATTCCTTTCAAAAAAAGTTTCTTAAAAAAGTAAAAATAGCTGTGCCTTCATCAGTCTTCACTGTATGTTTAACTTTCAGTCTTCTTCACTGCGCATTTCACTGTAAACAAAACGTCTCGTGCGTGGTTGTATGTTCCATGGTATTTTCACGGTGAAAAATAGAGATACAAAAGGATAATGGGTATATAAAATGATCATAGTTTTGGAAAATTTTAAAGTTATGTTTTTAATTTTATTTTGTTTAATTTCCAGGCTGTTAGTGTTATCTATATCTGAGTACTATAGTTCCGAAGTTGAATATCCTCTGTTCCGTTTTGTCACCACATGCAATGCCAAAGTTGTCTTTTCTTTCTTTTTTCCCCCTTTGCAGATTCTATGACTCAAGATTTCCAAACTGGCTGTATTTTTACCATTTAATATGAATTTATTTGTTGCATCACGTCTTCCCAACCGACGATTAGCTGTGCACAATGTTGCTAATTTTTTTACTAAAGGGCCATTTCAGAGTATTTTGTCCAAATGTAGAGTCCGCAACATGACAGTTTTTTTGTTATAACTACGTAATTTACAGTTTAATTATCACCAAATTTTATTTTCAAATAATGTGTTGAGCACATTATTTCAAAATAAAATTTAATGATAACTAAACTGTAAATGATGTTGTTGTAACAAAAAAAGTGCCATGTTGCGGACTCTACATTTTTAGAAAATACTGCGAAATGGCCCTAAAATAAAGAGAACGGAAATGATTTTTATAACTTTCCAGGAGAGTAAGTAGCACTGAGCGTGTTTTACCCAAGTGCTGCAAATGCCCCCCCCCCCCCCCCCCGGCTCAAATCTACCCAGAATGACTGTAATTCACTTATATTTCTAATATCTTATTTAAAATAACAAGCATGTTTATGAACTTTAAGTATGTAGAACGGAATATTACCAAAAGCTATTAAATTCTCAAAAGATCCAAAAGTAACAATGATTAATTCAGATAAATTCACAAGCCACACCCAATGTTGGACTAGACTTCTCACAAGAGATTCAATATTGCAATCTATACGACCCATAAGAGTACTATTCACAAACTTGTGTCATCCCCTGAATTACTTTATTATATATATGTATATAATACGTATTTCAAAAAAAAATTTGACAAACAAATTCAAAACTGTCTGCCAATTTTGAAAGTTTTCTCCAAATAATGTTTGGGTGTTCGTCTATATTCGCTGTGTTTGTGCAGAACAACTTTTAAATTTGAAAGTAAAAAAGATTTTGACATTTTTTTCCCGATGTTGTGTGGTGCATGTTCCTAGCCACCTTTTTCTCCAATCATTTTTTACTTCAGCATGTTTCAAACAATAATTTAATTGCTTTTTTCGTAAAAATATGTTTACTTTTAAAAAGTTGTACAGCAGAATGCAATAAAGAAAGCAAATGAAAAAGGAATGTTTTTCATTGTCCTGTGTGCAGGAGTGATTCTGATTGGAAATGTAGGAGAATATCGGAACATTTTCGAGAGCCAAATCTGAAAATTAAAAAAAAAATCTATTCTCCGAAACTTTTTCAATTTATTAATCTTAAGATTTCTTTGACGAATAATATCTGTACTTTTCTTTCTTCCTTCAGACAAGCCAAATATTTTGTACTGCTTTAAAAATCTTTTAAGAAGGTATAATAACATTTCCAGGGAAAAGAAAGAGAATTTTGGTATTGATATTAGACCTTTCATTTAATTATCACTTAAAGCTTTTTTTTTTCTAGCTTATATATAAAAATATACATGTATGTATGTATTGCGTGATGGGGAGGAGGGCCATGTTCACCTAGGTACGTATGGGATCTTTATTTTAAATGAATGGTGCGTACTTTTTCCGGAAATTTTGTGTCAAGTTCTGAAAATTTCTTTTCTCTCAGAATCACCCATGCCTGTGTGTGACATTTCACAGCTAAATTTTGAGTTTTTTTTTTTTTTTTTTGTAATCAAAAATCATGGGGAAAATTTCAGAATAGGCATATGTTGGCCTAGTCTTGGAGACAATGAGAACCATGGTAAACACCTGGAACCAAGTAGTCGCCATGTTTGGTCACAATTGCTTGGATGCGAAATATAAATATTTCCCTCTCTTTTTCCTAATATTTCAGTTCTTTCAGACTTTTTTAGGATTCCAAGACAAATATGGTGGAATGATCCTAAAATGTTTTTGAATTATCAGCTGTTTCTGGTCTGCAGCCCTTTAAATATGCTTAACTGTACCGATAATAATTTGCTTTATATTTTTTAATGCTTAGATTTGTTTCCATTTTAAGGTGCTGTCAAAGAAGTGAAAGGAAGGCCGAAATCGGGAAGAGTTTGGAAGAGTGAGAAAAAGAGGTATGAGGCTCATGATGCAAGAAGTATTTGGTTTGGTGCGAATACCACGCCGACTATTTGGATTTGGCCGAATACTGTAAAGAGAAATATATTTTTCTTTGTGCATTGAAAGTGTTTTTACTGCATGATTTATATTCATAATTTTTATTGTACATTTTAATGGAAATTATTTTATAATGCACTCTGAGGTAATTTTTTTTGCATATATGAAATAAGGAGCCTTTAAGCACTGAAATATAGCCACAATTAGGGATGTAAAATTTCCGGAAATTTTGAAGTGGCGGAAAAAAAACCAGTTTTTTTCTGGAAAAAATGGAAAAATTGATTTTTTGCAAGTGAAAGTGGATTTTTTAAAATAGTTTTTGGGATCAGGGTTGTTTCTATTGGAAAAAAATTGTGTAAATGTTTTTTTTGTTATATCTTTGTAGCCTTACTGATCCTGCCCTTTTGTATAATCATTACAATAACATTTTCTATTTTAAACTGCCAGTAAAGCTTTTTTTTTTTTTCCAAAATAGAAAAGTAACAATATTACTATAGTTTGAAAGAAATATTTAATTGTAATACAGTCGAACCTGTTTATCTCGAACCTGTCTTTCTCGAAAACCTCCCTATCTCGAAAATTTATATTTTCCCTGCATTTATACCCTAAATTCAATGTATTTTTTCATGTTTATCTCGAAATGTTTTCCCCCAAAACCTCCATATCTCGAATTCTGGTTTTGCTGCCATTTTGGAATTCGAAGCCGAGTGACCTTTCGGCAGCTAACAAAATTGATGCGGAAATCGTAGAGAACGTGAAAGGTGATTCGGAAGTAGAAGAGGAGGTTGAGAAAAACAAAGATGTCGCGAAAGTCGCTGTAAAAAGAAGCAGAGAAAGCTATTGAAACATTAACTTTCCTCGAATTTCAGGAAAATTTTGGTCAAGGTGGATTTACAGTGATCGCTACCCTCAAAAGTATAATCGAGTCGAAAACAACCAGACAACAAAAAACACTAAAAGACTATTATTCTGGTACTTGCTAAAAAAAGTAGTAGTAGTACTTGTCTTGTTTTTGAGAGACTTGCAAAAGGGTATGCTGAATACTATTTCTTTATTGTCGATGCTATTTATACGAGTATAAAACTCGTTAAAAAAAGTTAGTATAATATTACAGTAAAATGCTTAATAAAACTAAGGCAGAAGATTTTTAACCTACATTATATAGTCTTTGTTTCAATTGCAAATTTTAATAGTTTTATCAAAACCTCTGTATCTCAAAACCTCTTCATCTCGAATATTTTTTCCTTCCCTTGAAATTCGAGATAGACAGGTTCAACTGTATACATTCCATAATCCATTTACACCATCATTCCTTTTAACAAGATAAATGCTGCCAATTTACAGAAAGAAAATGTGGCTGTCATTATAAATATTGTCAATATCAAATCTTTTATTGTTTAAAAGTTTGTTTTGAAAAAAAAAAAATTCTTGCAAAATATTTTTTTTTGTCTGTAAAAAGATTTTATTTAGTTTTAATTTATTTTCCAGTCTAAATACAAACCAGAACTAAATTAGTTTCTGTTAAGCTTTCTAATCTAAACCCAAACCAAATCTGTATTTGTATTGGTTTACCTTTTGAATTTTAAAGCTGAAGCAAAACTTAAAATACTGTTTAGTTCACATAAAATTGGTTGCTATTCGCTGGAATTTAGGATTTTTTAATGAAGAGTCCAAGTCTAGTATTGCAATGGAATGTGAATGTTCATCTTTCAGCAGCGTTGCTTCAATAAATTCAGATACTGATTCGAATTAAAGTTAATCACAAAAATTAAATTAAATTTGAATCCAAAGTTAATTATAAATTTCAAAGCAACATTTTTTTATTGATTTATCATTATTTTTAATGTAAAAGTAATTAACTCAGAACAGAAGTAATGGTTATAAAGCAAGTAGATTTTAGCATATGTAACTTTTGTAAATTATCAAATAAATTTTTTTACAAAGTTGCTTAGTTTTTTTCCTCCAAAGTTTGTTACATGCATTTATATGTATGTATATATACAGGGTGCAAATAAAAGTCCTTAGGAGGCTTTTATCTCGGCAACCGTTGGTCACAAACATATACTTCCAGTTATAAAAATTTTTTTTTAATTGTAAGCATTTATGATAATAGCATTTTTAAATAAAAAAAAATCAATTTTGTGAAAATTACAGAAACTAACTTTTTATACAGTCCCCCAGTCTTTATAGTCATATTTTAGTAAAAGTTGATGCCCGTCCATCCTAACGAACATAACACAAAAGGTTTCCCTTCTGTATGACAAAAAATAAACAGCGATATTTAGTTTCAATGTTTGGGATTTTTTCACGATTTTTTGGCTTGCATTAAGGGGTTGGTTAAAATTTTTCAATGAAGTATTCATTCTATTCAGTTCAATGAATACTTCATTCGTATTTTTTAACCGACCCCTTAATAAAGTCCAAGAAAATGAGGAAGAATTCCAAGCTTTGAAATTATATATTTCTGTACATTTTTCTCGTACAAAAGGGAAACTTTTTGTTATGTAATATTTAAATATACAAAATATTTAAAGAAAATAATATTTAAAAATATAAAATATTTAAAGAAAAAAAATTGGAATGTAATTATTATAAATTTATGAATGCTTTATTTTATACTAGAAATTTCAAAGTTTTCAATTTTTCCGGGTGGAAATAAACCCCTTTGGAAAAAAACTGGTTTTTTTTCCGACCATTCCCATCTCTAGCCACAATAGTGTACAATTTTTTATCTTGCGTAAAATAAAAGTTGATATTTATTCGCTAATGTATGAAAAAAAAATCCTAATACTTTAAGAACTTGAGTAAAAAACATACATAATTTTACTTGCTGCAACCATTGTTAGATTCCCTCCACATTAAAAAATATATATCAAAAAGTAGTGTGATACAAGTGGTTTAATGTTTTTTCTTTTTCACAAACTTCATAAAGGATGAGGTTATTACATTCATACCGTATGTACGTCATTTTTTTCCGTTGTTCATTTTTCACTGATAACGTCGAATGCTTAAAAACTAAATACAGTACCAAACCCCAAATTCGGCACTTTTCCCGAAAAATTTCCTTCTTTTTTTTTTTTCGTAAATTCAGAAAAATATTGATTTAAGAATCTCTTAAATTAATAAACGTCGGGAAATTTTGATTCAAATAGAAGCAATTTTGTAGATATATTTATGCTTTATATGATCTTAACTCATTAAACCAAGATAAAACCAGGAAACCCTACTATGTTGATAAGTGAAAATTGATTTCTTGGACTCAGTTAAGCCTCTTTTTTCCCTATAAAAAAATTATTTTTTCCCTTAAATTCTTAAAAATTTGTTTTTCAAGTTTTATTCCCTGGAAAAAGAAAAAGAAACTTGCTCTATTTTTTTTCTTTGTGGTCATAAATAGCGCCCAGTAACCCTTGCAATTTGTACAAATGGCCTGGCATTTTAGTTTGACTTTTCTGCTAATATTTATTTTAGATGTAGCTCTATTTTCTTTTTCATGCAATTGCAATTGATTCGGTGAAACGGTTAACTAACCATGGTGGGGTATGCTTTATTTTTGCTGAATTGTGTGTTGTTAATTTGGAGCATCTTATTTAAATCCATGAATAAATTATTTTTTTGTTTGGTAAAAATATTTTAACACATGGCTTTACTTATATTACCTTTTCCAAAAAAAAGTCCTTATTTATGTACCAATTAAGAAAAGAGTGCGATCTGAAGTAAAAATGCGCATATTAGCGTTGATGTTTTCGTAAATCCGCCATTTTTGGTCATGCAAGTCGTCCATTTTTGGTCGGGTTCCGAAATCCGGCTTGGCACCGGTTTGAATGCCGAGTTTGGGGCTCGGTACTGTACTCGGATTTTTGGGTATTTTCCCAGGGGTAAGTGCTAGGGATGCACCGAGTACTCGGTACCTGTCTAGAATTTTACTACTCGGAAAAATTCTAGTCGAGTACTTGCCACTACAGAGTAGTTGTAAAAATGTATTTTTTTAAAGATTATTAATAGCTGATAAATTCATAACCGATTAGTAGAATAATATACAAATGTAAATAATGGTGTAAAACACAGTTTTTCTACATTTTTTGGAGACGGGCGATTGCTTTTTCCGTTATAAATATCTTTTTAAATCTTTTTTTATTCATAACTACTCGGTACTCGGCCGATTAGTAAATTGCCGACTACTCGGCCAAAGTGCTACTCGGTACATCCCTAGTAAGTACCATTTATAAATACCCTACCCAGTAGGTATTTACCCTGAGGTATAACCCAATAGGGTGCTCTTCCCCCGAGAAAACAATTTATATGCTTCTAAAAATGAGAATATAAATTGTACATAGCATATCAGAGTCATTATTGACTAGTCAATGGGTATTTATAAATTATGGGGAAAAAAGTGAAATTGTCTTTTTTAATGCAGTTTTTATTATCCAAAAAAATTACTTCATTATGAAAAAAAAATTCAATTTACATTATTCATTTGACCCATCTATTTACACCAAAAGCGAATCGTTTTAAAGTAAACTTATTGAAACCAATAGAGTGATGTTAAAGATAAAAATAAACAGTTTAGTTGTTGTAGCATATATTATTTTTTTAAGTAATAAATGTTAGTACTGCTCCAATGAAGTTATTGCATTTGCATAAAAGTTTTTGAAAAGAAGTCGAGTATGCCTATATGCAATTGTAGCCAGCCGTCGTGAAAGCCGTGGCAACGCTAACGTTTCTTCTGCGACTTTCCAGGTTCTCGAGCATGTGCCAAGTGAAGCCCCTGAAAACGTCGTGGAAAGTGAAGATGCAGCTGCGCCAAGAGCGCAAGAATCTGCTCGCCAAAGTCAACGAAATCAAGGAGGAGAAGGACAGAGAAGAGCAGGTACTCTTGCAAGTTTTGATTCAGCTCAGCAAGTGATGAGTTTTAGTTTTTGGTGTTTTAAGTATACCAAGTTTGTTACCTCAAAACTCCAATTCTTGGTTGGTAGCCAATGGCTACTAAAACTCCACAAAATGGTAGCCAAATTTCAAAAAATGGTAGCCAAACTTTAAAAAAAAAATTGCACATCTGCAAAAAAAATTTAACTGTGCATTGTTTTTAAGAGCACAAAACCGATATCAATTACGATGAGTGTTTCAATTACATTTAAGTAAACCACGTAGTTCTTCTCAGGCACACAATCGCAGGTGTTTTTAGGGTTAGACACTTTAAGAGCATTTAGTCCCCCGGGACAAACTTTTTAGCTAATGTTTAATCATTATACTTGAAATAAATACATGTAATAATAACATATTTTTCAATGCAATGTATTAGAATCCGAACAGCGAACGGCGCAAAATCTAGTACCAAAATTATGGATGAACTTTTTCAATGTAACCTATAACACCGTCTTTTCAAACTTAATTTTCGCAGAATTGAAAAAATGCTCCCTTTCCTCTTGCTTGTCAATGCCTAAATTCCTACTAAAAGTTGATTGAACAATTATCTACCTTGGCAAAATTACTTTGGCTTTTTTTTCTGTTTATGTACACACATTATTATTATTTTGTAAAATGTTTAACCTAAAAAAAAAAAAATTCTTATTTATTTTATGATTTTTGATAATACTACTTCTTTTCAATAATTGTTTACTATTTTTTTAAAAAGTTGGATCCAGGTAAATTAACACAGGGCTGGTACTTTTCCTGTCGTAGGCCGAAACTCCGGATATTTTAAGGATTTTAAGTCCGGAACTCCGGATCTTAAAAAATTATTTCTAACTTTTTTTAGCGCTATCCTTATGTTTTCTGAAAATTATGTGAAATATGTTAAGTTAATTTGCAAAATGTGATGAAGAATTTTTCATAGGTTTTATCTGTATTTTGTTTGGAATTGTAAGATGGAAGTTATGCAGTTGACAGTGCATTCAGAATGTTATTCAAAGATTAATAGATCTGTGAACACATAAAAATTTATTCAATTCTTACAAAAGATGTACCTGCATTTTTATGTGACAAATGACGATTCAGAATATAACTTTTCTTTACAAATAGTAATAATACCGTATATATACATATAATAGCTTAAAATCTTGTTTCAACCTTAGTTTCCGCAAATCAGTTTCGGGATTTTTTTTAGGAGGGCCAGTACCACCCCTGTTAACAACAACAGGGTGCGTAGCGGTGCTTACAAGTGCTTATATTTGAAAATAAAATATAAGGGCTCTTATAAGTGCTTACTTTTCCTTAAAATGTTTATTTTCTAAAAAAAAAGTACGAATGTTTAGTTTCCCCCCTAGCAGAAATCGAACGTTAGTTTACTCATCGGATGCATAAAATGGCATTCTGATTGCTAAACCAGCTGGCCCAGGTCGCCATTCATAGTCAAAATTGAAAAACATTTGTCTATGAGTGAAGAAAATATTGCAAATTGGGCGTAAAAAAACCCGTGTCAGCGCCGATGCTTCCGAGAACCCGCCATTTTTGGTTCTGTAAATCCGCCATGTTTGGTCGTGCTCTAAAATTCTGCATAGCGTTGGTGCTGAGCTTGCCAAATTTGAGGCTCGGTATTGCATACTTGCCAAGTCCACTGTTTTTAACTGGAGACTCCCGTTTTTTGCGTCTGTTTCCCGATCTCCCGTTTAACACAATTTTCTCCCGTTTCTTGTAATTTTCGCTTTAAAATAAATCAATGAAGCTTCACTATTTTTTTGCTCAATAGACAGCACTCGTAAATACTCGTAATCGTAGTTACTCGCCGAGTAGTATTCCTGTGATTTTCCCGTATTTTGCCGAAAATCCGTATTTTTGGTATTTTTAAAAAGTCAGAATTTCGGTTCTGCGAATATTCGGAATTTTGAAATTTTTTTTCTTCTTTAAATGAGAAAATCTTGAAGTAGCATGCGTAGATACTTGCTTTACGAAACTTTTACAAATTAGCAGTAAAACTTCCGCATTTTGTCTTTCATATGCTTTCAAGGGTCAGTCCCGTTTTTTTCTAAAATCCGATTGCATCCGCTTCGGTAAAAGTCCTTAGTTCTTGTGTACTGTCTCATTCCATCTCTTGAACATCAATAACTTCTGGTTTACCATTATTTTTATTATTTTTTACGATTTAGCCTCTGTAGTAGAGGATTTGCGCTTCTCATTTTGCCGCACTCACTCAAAATTTTAGCCTTTTCAAAAAATTTTAGTGATTCTATTGGTTAGTTATAACTATTAATATTGCATCCTTTTTCATAATCTTGTTTTAAAAATATTTTTTGCATAGAATTAATTATTTTTTTTCCCTTTAACTTAGGGTTCGGGTTTTTTCCTTTTTGGGAGTCATTATGTATTGTTACAAAATAGATGAAAAACATTTTTTCCTATTTTTATTCAATATATAACTAAAAAATGGCTAAATTAAAAAAAAATATTTTGGGATAATTTATTTAAGTGCACACCAGACATGGTCGTGATATTTTGTTTGAATTGTCGTGGTGTAGATGTAAACTAGTAAGTATTTGGGAGAACTGGCTTTTTATAATTAACAAAATGTAATTCTTTAGATTTTCTGCATTCCGCACAGTAAGGCATTTTCTGTAAAGTGAAACCAAGTTTCGTCCAATGCTGTCAAATGAAAATCTAGAGAACATCCTCTTGCTCATAAAAAATAGTTTTGCTGGAAAATGTTTCGATCAAATATTTGATGATAAAATTGCTGTAATGAACATTAATTTTTTTTTTTTTTTTGTAAGTCAGTTTAATTGTTCATTTTGTGTTGGGGGGGGGGGGGGGTCATTGAAAAAATCTCCTGTTTTCCCCCCTTCCAAGGTAGGCAAGTATGATACTGTACATGATATTGCAGTGGCACAACAAGGGGGCTCATAGTAGGCCGTGTCCCCTCTACCCCCTCCCCCCCTGAGTGATTTGAATTTTTTTTAATAATTTTTATCAACAAAAGACAATATGCATCTTGAGAAAATAAAGTTATATTTTTATCAATAAATCACTAAATATTGATGGCAGGGGGATCTAAATTTAAAAAAAAACCTAAGATTTAAAATATTCTCAGCAGTGTCATTTTATGTTACTCAGAAAATTACATTTTTTCACCCCCCCCCCCCCCTGAAAAAAGGAATTGCACAAAGCTCAGGTGAAATAAAAAACTGCCCCCCACACCCCCAATAAAGAATATATATATATTCATTACATTAAGTTAGTCTCTTAGATTATCTGAATATTACTTTCAATAACTGCAATTTATTAATTTATTGTATCTTTTTGCTAGATTCTCAGAATAATACCTGCAATTTGTTACTTTATTGTATATTTTTGATCAGTGTTTTTTAGTTAATACTACAATTAAACAGGCTGTATAAGCAATGCATCTGTTAAATAAAACTTATTTGTTTTCCTTATGTAGTGCAAAGCCTCTCTTCTCATTTTTGTTAGCTATTTCTGTTAGAAGTATATAATTTTGTCAAGTCGTGTTTTTCCTCTTAATTATGCAAGTAATAATGTATATGTGTACTTAAACATGTGCTTATTTTTTTCTGAAAATGTGCTTACAAAGAGCTTATAAGTGCTTACTTTTTGAACTAAAATGTGGCTACTCACCCTGAACAATTTTCTAAAAGTTTCCTATTTATCCAATATTTTGTATTTTCTAAAAAGTAAATAGCTGTCAATTCTACAATCAAATTTGAAGTACATAAATAAATGAAACAATAATAGTGATTTAATAATGGTGAATAATTGTGATAAACGCAATTTTCGACAAACACGTGTTCAGTAGCGGCACAGCTCAAAAAAAAAAAAAAAAAAATCCAGAAACTATTAAAATCAAATGCAAAATAAGCTGAGTTAGGGTAGCATGTGTGAAAAATATCTTCTAATTTAGAAAATAATTCAAATTTGTACCCGATGCAAAAGGATTGAAATCTCTAACGCAGAATCCAATTTTCGGCGAAGCACGTGCACGATTTTGGCTGTTTCTATCTTTATACTTTTTTCTTTTTTAATTGTTAAAATGAAACGACGAATAAGCCGGTTTAAGGTTGTGCATGCAAAAAATATCTTACAACTTTCAAGATAATTGAAATAATTCCAGGATGGAAAAGCATTGAAATTTCAAACACGGTAAGCAATTGCCGGTAAAAATCGGAGGAAAAACTAGTTTCCGTGTGGTGCAAAAATGAATTCCTATTCCTTTCTTCTTTATTGGGAAAGGGTTTTAGCATTAGCAAATGGTAGCCACATTGGCTACTTCAATGAAAGCAATGGTCGCCAAAACGTGAAAATTGGTCGCATTTGGCAACTGGCAACCACGAGTTTTGAGCTCTACTTCATAGGTATCGTAAAAACTCAAAATACAGAAGATTAGATGAAATAGGTAAATAAAAAAAAAAGTTTTATGAAAGGTTAGGTGTCAAAAGGGATGACTGGATATGAAATCGCGGCTGTCAAACGTAATTTTTAGTTGCAAAATACGACTCACAGCCACCAATTTCAAACCCTGATCATGATGAATATCGCTGTATATACAGTGAAACCCGTTTAAGAACTTTTCCAGGGGACCAAGAGAAGAAGTTCTTAAGCGGGAAAACTTCTTAAATGGGTAGGCTCTATGTTTGAAAATGAATTTACTTTATGATATTTAGGGATGATATTATTTGGCAATATTTGAATTAGGCATAAAATAGACACCCCCGTAGGAGACTCTACAAATGTTCCTACCTCCCCTTATCCGTCATCATTGCTCTCTTGACAACTGACTAATCCTCTTTGCCACCTGTTTTCCTAAAACTTTTGGTGTTGAGAAAAGGGTACCCTTGAGAAAGAGCAGACCAAAACAGCTTCTGATCTTTTTTCCATTAGAAATAAAAATAACTACATAGATTGGAAGAAACATGAAAGGAAAGAAACTTTTGAAGTATAAAGTGTCGTTTGAAAGAACAAATTGACAAGTATTAAAACCTTATTAACCCTTTAAAGTGCCCTTTTTTTTTTTTTTTTTTTTTTTTTAGTATTGGTATGTTGAAATATTTTTCAGATTTTGTTTTGTTTCAAAAAAGAAATTCATATAGAACAGTAAATAAGATTAGCATGATTTTTTTCCAAGATTCTGTCAATCAGAAAGGGTAAAATAGCTTACTATAAACTAGGGATGTAACAAATATTCGGAGACTATTCGTTATTTGGTCCCTTTGGCCGAATATTCGGCTGGCCGAATTGTCAATTCATGTCACTAGCCGAATATTCAGCCTGGCCGAATATTCCGTAAGATGAAATTCGGCCTGGCCGAATATTGATGAACTATTCGCCTGAATAGTTCTGCTACAGTAGAAATGTAAAAAAATAAAGAAATTAGTAGATTTAAACATTTAAAACTGTATTATAGTTACTGCAAAAGAACACATTGAGGGTATATAGTTTTAATAAATAAAAATAACTTAGTAAAAGCTACTTTTTAAAACACAATGTTTTTAGGTTTGACTGAACAAAAATAGATTTTAAAGTTGTAATATTGTATTTTATACTTGGTGCTTGCTTCCAAATGCTGGTAATAGTTAATTGTGATTGAGACTTTTATTTTATTATTATTAACAAAGTGGAAGTCAGACTTTGTTTGGGTAGACTGATTTATCGTGAATATTTGGTAAGAGAGAAACGTGCCTTGAATTTATCATGAATATTAAGATAGCATACGTTCTTGGGGTTTCAGAAAGTAAAAGTATATTCCAGTTTATTTCAATAGATCTTTTTAAAATAAGTATGTAAAAAAGAACTCCATTAACTAAAAATATTCTTTTATAACTTTTAAAATGCCTTCATAAAACTATTTTGAGCAAGGTAAAAAGTTCACTGAGCAATAGTATTTCTTTAACCCTTTACATTGGAGGCCTTTTTCGCTTGCGCGAACCAGCAACTCGAGATGATTTGGGCCAAATTCGACAAACACTTCACAAGTGTTTTAAAAACATTTATAAACAAACGTTTACAAATAATAAAATTTCACCAGTTCATTCATTTATATGTCGCAGCAAACTTTGATAAATATTACACAATGTCATTAGTTAATCGGCACTGCTCAAGTGCGTAGGCTTAATCTGCATTAAATAATTAGTAAAATAATGATAATGCTTACATTAAAACTTGTAATTTCTATTCCACTTGTAGGTGAAATTCTCAGTTTTATTGCATTCAAAATAATACAGAAAACACATTAATTTAAGATAGTTTTAGAATCTTAGCAAACAGAAATAAATCATACATCATAAATTTATGTACGGAATTGGCCTTTGTGAATGCTTTTAAATTTGACAAATTTTTTCTATTTCAATGATTTTCTAGAAATTTTAATATTCGGTATTCGGCGTGGAAGAAACAGCAGAATATTCGGCTATTCGGCCAAATCACTATTTGTTACATCCCTACTATAATCACCTATAATTTGATGAATTTGGTGGGAAGCATATTTCCCACTGCCTTAGAAAGGGTTAAGCTGGAAAAAAATAAAATCAAAACTTTTTTAAAGGGTTATTTTTAATATTGGGGAGAAGGGAATGAAACTAGTATTAAAATTAAAAACTTCTTACAGGGGAGGATTTCTTAAGCGGAATCTTCTTAAACGGGTTTTACTGTATCATGAAATTTATAAGCTAATACATATCATGATATATATCCAGTCAAAAGTTTGTATTATTTAACATTAAACACTTAAAATTCATCTTAGATTACCCCTTTGATTCTCTTCTAAAGTAATGAAATAATTAGAAAATATAATTTTTTATGTAAGAAGAAGCCTAATGGAACTAGATTTATAGTAATGTGCAGGATGATGATAAGACGGAGAGTCTGAAAAAGCCTCACAATGATAATTATTCTCTCTTAAGCTGACTTTGTTTCCCTCATCAGATAAGAAACTCGAACCTGATAGTGTTAAGTCATTTCTAATATTAAATATGACACCTATCAATATCAATAGAAACTTGTATTGTTATGATTCTACAATTATGGTGTCGTGTCATTTCAAAATTAAAAGCATGTAGCACATAATTGATATTTTTGCATTTTTATGAACACATTTACATTCATTACATAAGATGAAAATGTTAAATAAAATTTAGTTGAGGCAACATAAGGGGTAGATATTTGTATAAGCCTAATTTTTGTTTTAAGTGAAGTAATACTTATTAAAAATCTTGACATTAAAAAAATATATGAATGCAAACAAATTTGTACAGACTAATGATTTAATTAGTAATTAACTCAATTAACCATGTGGTTTATATTTAATATTCAATGCTTTATTCAACATAGTTTTAAAATAATTTGTTGGAAAACATCCGTGATATATATCATCAATATATATCTGCTAAATAATATGATAATTTCCAAGCTGTTTTTCTTTTTTCCATAGGTTGGGGTTTTGGACAGAATAGGTGGTTTTTACCGTTTAAAACTGTCCTAAAGCTAAAAAGGGTATAATCTAATTGATTTATATATAACCTCTTCATTTCAAGTGTACCCAATTGGGTACATTTTAAAATGCTGTTTATTAACTACTGTTTGTGCCATTTGAAAGCTAAAACACCCCATTGTGTTTGAAATGAATCAACACATAGTTTACTTCCTTTTAAACATGGAAATTGGGCATTCATTATTATTTAAACTAATTATTAATTAAAATTTTTTAAAAAATTTTGTTATTTTGATTTATAATCACAAGTGAAAAATTGTGCCAGAGGCGCCATCTTTGGCGGCCTGTATCTTGGGCCAATAATTTTTTTGAGCGAAACAAAAACTTACCTATAACTCACAAAGTTCTATATTTTAACATATGTGAAATTCAAAAACTTCTGAGACTATGAAGGTAAGATTTTATTTTTATTTGCCTGAATTGAAACGCACTATGCCATAAGTTTTATTAAGTTCACTTGAATTTTAATATAATTAATAAAATATTACTTTAATACATTTTATTCTGTTTTTAATGTTTTCTCACAAAATGCAACTTCACTAAAAATATAGTTTTGGACAGGACAAAAAAATCCATGGTTTTTACTATAGTGTCTGAAACCTTGCCAACCCTGCCCTAAATTGATGAGACATTATTTTGTTGCTATTTCAGATATTTTGCTCTTAACATTTTCTTAGTGTACATAGTTATTCTGCCTTTTTGTTTACTTTTCTTTTATTAGTCTACATGTAAATTTCTTATTCTACAAAAATATATAATGTAATATTTTTGCAGTTACGTAAACAGCGAAGACGTGAAAAGATTCAGAGGAAGCTTGAAAATCAAAGAAAATCGGAAGTTGTTCAAGTGGTGAGTATCAGAAGTGTTTGCCACATTTTAAATGCATATAGTTGTTTATTCATTTATTTATTATTTTAAATGTATAAAGTTGTTCATTGATTTATTTATTGCATAGTAAAAGAAGAGTAGAGAAATAAATATGTAGATATTTAAAGCAACAAATTTCAGATATTTAAAATAGTTTTATACAGAAAAATTCCAGTTTTATGTCTATGAATAAATGAACTAACTCCCTTGCATTACAGCCCATGTTGGACTATGACTTCCCTAACAATTTGCCTCCGAAGCTCTCTCGTCTTTCGCTTTTCTTTCCAGCTATGGACTCTTAGATTTTTAAGGTCTTTCTCTACCTTGTCTAACCATCTTTTTACCCAATATTTGTGTTTTCCTCCCTAGTTTATTTATTTATTTATTTATTTTTTGGTTTATTTTATTACTTTATTTTTCTTTCCCTCTTTCGAAAACTTATATTTTTTAATTGTTTCTTAGGCACTTGAAATTTTCTTACATAGCTGCAAAGATAAAATAACTATTTTTCGCAATATTTTTTTTTGTAAATATTTTGAAGTTTAACCCTTCAACTCCCAGAATATATTCACAAATCTGTTTGCCTGAACGCCAAAAAAAAAAAGTATCCAAAAATTGCTTGCAAATCGGCTGCGCACTGTATAAAATGAGGGGGGGGGGATGTCAGTACCCTCTTCTGCACCTCTCATTTTGCCGTTTTCAGTTGAATAGCTTATTACTTATAATGTAAAGAACGAATTTGTGTCTATTTGTTCAACGTTTTATTCCAAAGCCTATATTTTTAGCAAAAATTCATCAAATCGGTTATTGACATTACCTGTACCACAGGAAAGCTTCGCCAAATCTTCTATTGACATTACCCATAGTTAAAGGGTTAAAGAATAAAGCTTGTAATTTTTCAAAGTGCAAAAAAAATCGCTGTATTTTCACTTGAACGTCAGGAAACTAAAATATGAGCTTTAGATAGTACACTTGTAATACTTTAGCATCTATCTATCAATTAAACAGCTTTGATTTTCTATATGATTAAATAGCTATTTTTTCTTTCTTTATATCTAAAAGTATTTTAAAGTTTTCTGCTTTTGAAAACTGTTTTTGCTATTTTCATTAGATCATTGCACTACTATAACCATACACTAAACAAAATTAGTAAAGTAGATAATTGAGATTGAGCTTGGTAGGCACTTTTCACATTTACTTAATTTTTAACTCTTACAAATTAATGTTGGTTTAATAATGAAAAGCATCGTTTAAATACTCCAACATATTTCTTTGCAATGCAATTTTTTCTAAAAGAAAGTTTTAAATAAAATTTAGAGTCATTTAAAGACTTTAAAAGCACTGAAGGACATTTTAATCGATTGGTTCAATTCACGATATTCATTGGCCCTTGTGCAACATTTCACAGCAAAACTTTGGGGCGTTAATTTTTTTAGCTAAAAAATAATGAGAATTACTTATAGATTGGCAGTTTCAAGGTCTTCTACTGTATTATTATTATTTATGTAGTTATTTGTCTTAACTACTTTTTTTTAAAAATTTGTTCAGTTTTAATTTTCCTAGTTTGAATCTATTAATTTAGCTTTGCAACTAACACTTTTTCATTTCCTTTTTCCCATTTTCTCCTATGTGCCTTCACAACCAAAATTTTCTGTGTTTCATTCTGTATATTATTTTCATGTTATTTCTTCCTCATTTACATTTTCTTCTGGTGTTATCTTTATTTAATTCTCCATTCATTTCACTATTTTGGGGTGGTTTGTTTTCTATTCACCCTTATTTCCCCCATCCAATTTCTCTCTATTTTCCCTCTTACTGTTCCATTTGTAGTTTATTATGACTGTTGATTGCAACCATTTCTGCTTAAGTAATCTAAAACAGGGTGGTAACAGAACGGAGAAATTAGGGAGGTCAGAGAATTCTAAATTTCTGGAAAAAACAGGGAAAAGGCAAGGAAAATTGAAAAAATGTCCGAAAATCAGGGAATTTTTCATTGTTTTTTATTTTTCCCGAAGCCCTAGCGATCTTATCTGTAATCTTTAATATTAATCAACACTCTCTTATTAAATTCAATTCTTGTTTCACTAAAAGTTCTTTTATTTGCCGTGTTTCATACAATTGTTGCCCACATATCGAAAAATGCGATCTTATTGCACCCGGGGTGGGAACCGTACATTCCAAATTTTCGATGTTTCTTATGGTTTGTTAAAAGGTAAACAAATGACATTTCTTTTTATTTTTATTAAAACTGTTATTTGAAATTTTAAATCGGAATTACGTGAATCCTGATCGTAAGGGCAAACTTTCAAATGTTGAAAATAATGCCTTAAATTTTATTTTTCGTTTCAATTTTTAAAGACATGCATAATTCTTCTGATCGTTTAAAATACCTGAAATAAAGAATGAAACTGTCAAATAATATATTTAAATTTGTAAATGTCGAAAAACAAAAATGGTTTAGTTTTGTCTTTATCATGGCGATAAAATGTTTCCTATTATGCACTTTCATTCATCGTACAAATTGATTCTGTGCAGGAAGAACCTGTTAAATATCAGCAATTAATCGCAAATAAATTATAAAATTAAAATTAAAAAAAAAGCATTTAATTCATTGCTTATTCAGATGCATGTTAATTTTTTTCACCCCTGCTGTAAGAATGTCTCTTTCTTCTTCAAAATAACAAAATTAAATTTTGGAAAATTTTACCTGCTGTAAAATTTGTTATATCTAATATTTTAAGTAGCATTCTTCTGTATTTTGAATAGGTCTGCTATAGTTATTATTTTATTGATAAATCTTTTGTGTGTGTATGTATATACAGTATATGTATAGAATATACAAAATATTCAATCAGGGAAATTTTCTGAAAATTATCTGAAAATCAAGGAAAAGTCAGGGAATTTTGCTTTAGAGATTCTTTAGCCACCCTGTAAAATAGTTTTTTCAGTATTTTTTACCTTGAACAATGCATTTTTTTCAATATGTACTTTCTGTTAAATTGCAACTTTTTCTTTCTTATTTCATTAGTAAATGAACACTTAAGCACTTTTACTCATATTTTATTTTCCTGACATTCAAGAGAAAATGAGGCGATTCGCACTTTGAAAAATTACGAGCTTTATTCTTTAAACTGCCGAATATTTACAAATAAAAATCTGCGCAAAATAGTTATTTTATCTTTGCAGCTATGTCATAAAACTTTAAGTGCCTGAAACAATTATAAAAGACAAGTTTTCAAAAGAGAAAGAGAGAAAAAAAAGAATAATAAATTAAGGGGACCCGAACCGTTTTGAGGTGGCCAATTTGTAGTCAACTTTCTTCAAGCATTACTCCTCAGCCATTGGAAATTTTGCTTCGCGGTTTGTTTTAATTTTTTTAAGTACGTCTTTCTCTATATGTAGACCAAATTGTATCCAAAAATATTGAATATTTATTTTTTTATTCAATATCAAAGTTTTTCACAATTTCATAACTTCCGGAACATTTTTCTCATAATCCATTCAAGATTTCATTGATCTTATTTTTTAATTTTATTTGTCACATCTTATAATGAATTCACAACCAAGGGTTTTTCAAAATTTTGAAAACAACCTACAAAAAACAATTTTTTTCAATGTTGCGTATTCACTACGAGAAGTTTTTAGCTGACCAGATTTTTATAAAGTGAAATTTTTAAATATCCCTGGTTGTGAAATCATTATAAGATGTGACAAATAAAATAAAAAAATAAGATGAATAAAATCTTGAATGGATTATGAGAAAAATGTTCCGGAAGTTATGAAATTGTAAAAAACTTTGATATTGAATAAAAAAATAAATATTCAATATCAGGGTTGTTTGGTTAAACCAAATCTTTTTTCATTAATTTTGCACATCATTAAAAATTGAAAAATCCAATTTATGCAGAAATTACAAGCACAGCACTGGATAATTAATGAATTTGAAAATTAACAAAACTTTTTTTTTAATCAGTGCAAATTTTTCTCATCTCCTATCTACAGACTACCTATGTCAGACTATTTAGGTTTTTCTAAAATTTGCTCTGAAAAAGCTAATTTGAGAAAAACTCTTCTCAGTCATTATAAAAATTAAAATGATATTGCAATTGCAATTACTGGTGTTAAAGAATATATATTAGAAATAATAAAATAACTTCATAATAACCAATTTGCAAATGTATGTTAGATAACAATTTTTTTAAGAAACCCAACTCTTTTTTCATTTATTTTTCGCATTATAAAAAATTTGCAAAATCCAATTTGTGCAGAAATGGCAAGCACAGCATTAGATAAATCGTGAATTACTGAA
This sequence comes from Octonoba sinensis, assembly GCA_038502835.1. Taxonomy (NCBI): domain Eukaryota; kingdom Metazoa; phylum Arthropoda; class Arachnida; order Araneae; family Uloboridae; genus Octonoba; species Octonoba sinensis. The sequence continues at coordinate 1,130,736 of CM076600.1, forward strand.
CTTGTAAAGTAACAAACTTTTTTTTTAATAAGTGAAAATTTCTTTTTTTCCTAAATTGTTATCTTCTTTTTAAAAATATATTTATTCTTTAATCAGGAAAAATTGTACTTAAAAAAAAATAAATAAATAAAAACAATAGTGATAATTTCTAAGCCAATGTTGCTGATTTGTATAAGTGTTATGGTGTAATCATTTGTTGATATTACTGATACTGTAAATCAACACACATTACTTTTAATGTATCTTTCATTTTTGCTTATTTTTTATTGATTTAGTAAAATATGCTTTTGTTAAAACTCAAACCGCATAATAATTATTTCTTTAATAATTTGCTGAAAGGCCTGTATAAGCAGAGTATTATAACGTATTAATACAGTAAAAACCTGTAAAGTTGGCCACCTGTCTAAGTTGACCACTTTTGGTCAGGAACGGAATTAGCCCTATATTATTTAATGTAGGAAAACCTTTGTAATTTAACCACCTGTCTATATTGATCACTTAAGTACCAAATTTGGGTGGGAGTATTATAAAAAAACCCTTTGTAAGTTGGCTGCCTAATTATTACTATATTTATTTATTTATCTATTTTTGCAAAGATAAAAAAAAAACTTATATAAGTTCTCCAGGATAATATTTTTTATGCTATAATGTTAGACCAGTATTTGTCTGGATGGATGAAACATCATTATAAAGTTCGCCTAAACCACTGTGTAAGTTAACTATTCTAGAAAACTACTGTGAGCCTCACTCTTTTGTTCTTTAAATAAGTTTCTTCTTTTTCTTCTAATTGATCTAGTCATTGCGAAAAGTTATGTATTTTTAGGGAATCTTTACAGTCAAATAAGTAAACTAACACATTCATCTTTAACTAAGTGCTTTAATTTTAAAGTTGTATACGATACATTGTAAGTAATTCAGATTAAATTTATCTAATGGTATTTTAGATAATTGCTAAAAATAGCTAATTACTAATTTTAAAGTTACATTAATACATGATGTTATATTTTAATTAGTCACAAACAAATAAACGCATAGCGTAAGAAATAAGAAAAAAAAAAAAAAAAACTCCACCCTCTATAAGTTGACGACTAAAGTGTTGCACCTATATAAGGTAATTAAAATTTAAGGTTTTAACTTATAGTTACTTAATTCATTTTCAATAAATTAACTATCAATAACATTTATTTACAATTAAGGATCTAAAATCTCCATGATTTTCTAAAAATCAAAGTGTTTTTCCTACAAATGCTATTTAAACCAAAAAAAACCCAGTTTAAACCAAAAAAAAACGTTTTTTTTTTTTTTGGTTTTTTTCCAACCCTGTTCAATATTTTTGGATACAATTTGGTCTACATATAGAGAAAGACCTACTTAAAAAAATTTAAAAAACCGCGAAGCAAAATTCCCTATGGCTGAGGAGTAATGCTTGAAGAAAGTTGACTACAAATTGGCCGCCTCAAAACGGTTCGGGTCCCCTTAATAAAAAAATAAATAAATATACTAACAAGGAAAACACAAATATTAGTAGTATTTTATTCAAAGATATAAAATTGGAGCTAAACTTTCTACATAAAGCTATTTTAAATTTCTGAAACTTGTTGCTTAAAAAAGTATGTATTCTATTCTCAACTATGCAATAAATAAATAAATGAATAAATTAAATAAATAATTATATACATATTTTAAATATCATATTTTTATTAATATACATAACAGTCATAATGTTTTACTGATACAGTGAAACCTGTGTAAGTTGACCACTTGCGGTGCAACACTTTAGTGGTAAACTTAGATGGGTGGTCAATAAGTTGGGGTGGAGATTATTATTATTTTTTTTTTTGTTTTGTTATTTTTTACACTATGCACGCATTCATTTATAATTAATTAAACTATAGCTTCATGTAATGACGTTACTTTAAAACAGTGATTAGCTTTTTTTTTTTGCAATCATCTAAAATATCATTAAAGAAAATTCACTGGAGTATCTCACAATGCAAATAAAAAGTGGTCGATGACAGTGAATGAACATGGGAGTGTACCCCTTTTTGGAGCAACTCCCACTAGGAGTCCACGGCCCAGCTTTTCTCCCAATTTTTATTCCTATCGGCTCTTTTCGTTTGGACGTCTAATTTTCCCATAACTGCGGAAACTGGTTATTTCTCTGTCTTGTTTCTTTTGTTTTCGTTGGACGTCTTTTCTCTTAGAGTCAGTTTCTTTCGCAGTGAGAAATGGGTTCCTTGCAAAATTGAAACAAAGTACAGTAAAACCTGTAAAGTTGACCACCTGTCTAAGTTGACCGCTTTTGTCAGGAACAGAATGAGTAATGTAATTGACCATCTGTCCATGTTGACCATGATACGAGATACAATGTAAGGTTTCTCTGTGAAAGAATCGGGTGTTATTGTGAATTGGAAAACTTTTGTATGCAGCTGTAATTGGGGAGATAATGATTAAAGTGCTGAACCCCTTTTTTGGGGGGGAATGGCATTTTTCACAGAGCTGAATTTCTAAATAGGCAGAGTAAGCTTAGGGACGTAACACTTAACTTTTTATATTTCACATATTTTTTAGTACCCTTGAAAACAAAAACAAAAAAAAGACAAATTTGTGTTTTCTCTTTTTTTTTATCAAACAATATGTTTTTTAACTGCACTGACGAAAATGAGACACAGTAAAATGTGTAAAGTTGACCACCTGTCTAAGTTGACCACTTTTGTCAGGAATGGAATGAGCCCTATATCATGTATTAAGGAAACCTTTGGAACTTGACCACCTGTATATTGATTACCTGTTTATATTGACCACTTATACTATAGACCAAACTTGGGCTGGAGCATTATAAAAACCCTTTGTAAGTTGACCACCTAATTTACCTTGATATTCATTTTGTAAAAACAAAAATAACTTTTTCCAGGATATATTTTTATGTTATAACAGTATGCATCTGCACTGCAAGGATAAAATGAACTACGAAGCTAGTCTGAACCTCTTTCTAATTTAACCAATGAGGACACAGCAATGAGTATTCTGTTATTCCCTAAATAAATTTCTTTTTCGTTTTTTCGGAGATAGACATTTTGAACAATTCAGTGTTTTTAAGAAATCTTTAACATCAAATAAACAACTTACATAATTAAAAAGATATTAAGCTTTATTTTAGCTAAGCATTACACATTGTAAGCCATCCAGGTTTAATTTCTCTAATGATAGTTTTGTGAAATAAAATATCTAAGTACTATTTTAAAATAAGGCTAATACATGAAGCTAAAGTGTTTTAAAATATTTTAATTACAGAAAACGAAACAAGTGCACAGTGTAAGAATGACAAAATAACAAAAATCCATTCTTACCCTTTTTAAGTTGGCCACTAAAACACTGCAACACAAGTGGTGAACTTACACAGGTTTCACTGTATCTGCAATTCTCGTTGTTATTCGCATTTTTCTGTTCTTTGAAACGAAAACGACATTATTACATTGCAAAAGTTTACAGTGTAGTTGATCGAGGGTGACACAGTGTTCAGTCTGTTTTTTTAATAAATCGTTAGACGGATAAGGCTGGAATACTCGGAACTAAAATATATAAATATTTTCAGATACTGCTACATTAATATGCGATGGTGTTGCTAGCTATAATAAATTTAGTCATTTTTGTTAAAATATTTAAGAACAATTTTAAAAATGTTTGACTTGAGTTGCCCCCTTAATTATTAAATATTGTTATTGCTTATATTAATCTAGTTATTATCAGGACAAAAAACATAACTAATTACAGTGGAGTATCGTTTAAGTGATAACATTGTACAAGCAATTCACTGTTCTGGGTAAATCCAAGAATTGGAACGAAATGAATTGGTAAACTCCTTTCTGTAGTGGTTGGTAACAGGTAACAAAAAGCTTTGCTATGGCATTTATTTTCCATGTTGCGCAACAGTTTATTAAAAAAAAAAGAATAAAGCAAAACATCTTACTTTAAAAAAAAAAAAAAAATACAGCTAGGTGCAAGAAAAGAAATATATTTTTAAATTATTACTTTTTTATTAATTGTTCTTTTCAAATTATTAACAAGGCAGGTAAACATATGTATTCAAAAAAATATCTTTAAAAATTATTTTTCCAATAATGAAAAAAAGTTGTGGAATGACATGAGAATTATACGTGCAAAATTTTAAACCAATCGAATGGAAAAACTATTATTCCTTAAGAATTTAAGAAACCATATTTTGCCTAAACTTTAAATCAGTAATATTTTATCAGAGTAATAATAATTAATACTAATGCAAAAAGTTTCAGAACATTAACATTTGAAAATCAGCTTTCTGATATATATGGTGGAAAATAATTTTTTCACTAATTTATTACGCAATGTACTTCCAAATAGTAATGTCTTTTTATATGAAAAAAAGCAATTGTGAATGAATTTGTCCGTTGCTGCATAGTTCTTTCTTTTACATCAATGGCAGAAACTATATTCTTTTTACAAAGTTGTAATAAACCCTCTCCTAAAATTGTAATGAATATTATCCGTACCAGTTAAATTTTATTGTTTTAAAAAATCTAATATTAATTGTTTGTTTTACATTTGATGCAATTTCTTATTACTAATAGTCATAGTCTAATGATTTAAATTGTGGTTTTTACATCAACTGTTTTTTTTTTAATTCATTGATTTAAATGTTTGAAAATTGTTTTAAACATAAAATGTGTTGCATTTACAATCTCTATTTCAAGCAAAACTTCATAGATCCCTCTGTCTCTGTGTGTGCATTATATATTTCATAACTTTAGAACTACTTATTATTATTATTTTAGTTCTACAATATTATTCTTGCTCTTTATATGTGTTAACATCAAAGCATCATTCATCGAACACTCGTATCGTAATTCACCGTAATCATGATCTAGTTAATGTGTTTTTAATTGTAATAATAGCTTTTTAGTTCTACTTAATAACTCACACAATAAATAATTCAGGATGATAGTGTTTAAAACAACAATGTATTGCAAGTGTACCCAATCGGGTACATTTTAAAATACTGTTTATTAACAACTGTTTGTGCCATTTGAAAGCTAAAACACCCCATTGTTTTTAAAATGAATCAACAGATTGTTTACTTCGTTTTAAACATGGAAATGGGGCATTCATTATTGTTTAAACTAATTATTAATTAAAATTAAAAAAAAATTTTTTTAGTTATTTTGTTTTGTAATCCTTTTTTAAATCAGAGAACCAAAAAATGGCCTCAAAATTGTTTGTGCTTAGTTATGGGGTCTGAAGAGGGCTAAAGATGTTTCATCCATGTTAGATAATACCTTAAGGTGTTTTTACCTTGTGAAATATTTTTTCATCTTATCAGTATATATTCAGTAGATGTCTGATTAAAACAAAAAGTTTATCTAGTAATGGACCTAGTGAACATATGCTTTTTACTAAATGGGTAAATTAAAAAATAATTCAATTTGTTATTTCATTTATAAAATAGAAAAAGGAATAAAGTGCCCTCAATCTAAAATTAAGTGCACACAATTGTGAATCGTTTGGTTTTTAACGGCTTTCGACAGCAAAAGTATCAATATTAAATTCGTTCATTTTTTTTATTGTTATTTAGAGTGTACTATTATTCCTCATAGTTAAATTTCATTTGAATCATGCATTCGTATTAAAAATATGTTAATTTTTTTTATCATTAAAAAATATCAGCTGCAGTGAAAATAGCTTAAATTGTGTTTTTGCTGAAATTTTAACATGTCATATTATTTTTGTAAGTGTAACAAAATAAATGCCTAAAGGTGTTTTTAAAAAAATCAAAAAAATCTTATTTAAATTTTAAAAAACATCATGAACCTTGCTTATAGTTTATCCTCGTATTTAGTGAATGTATATTAATTTTTTTAAAATTTGCTTTATTTCCTGTCCCCTCCCCCCCCCCCCCCCCCATTTTCCCCATTTCTTCCACTGGCTTGGAATAAACCAGTTTCTTCCGGAAGAAACCCAACCTTGCAATTAATACATAACAACGGCAACAGCAATATTGGGAATGATGTGAATTATAATCAATTAATGTATCTGCATTTTTATTTATTTTTTGTTTCCTCCTCCCAGATCCGAAACTCTGCCAAAATCAAGAGGATGTCCAAGAAGCAGTTGAGGAGGGTGGAGAAAAGAGACACCAACCCCCAGCCAGCATCTTGAGTGTCTTTGTCCAATAAAATTATTTATTCCTTATTTTCTCCCGTTTCATTCTTCATTCGTCTTGAAATGTAAGCAGTTTTCTTATAAGGTTAACTTTACTAATTTTTTTAAAACTCTAACTTGCTAACTTTTTTTACTGACTGATATTGGGCCGTTCTTAAAATCATGTTCATATCTAATAAAATTATTAATATGTTTTTAGGACTAGTAATAATAACCATTGTTTTGCATTTTTGGTCCGCAAAAGTGATATTGATTGTCCACACACACTGTTCATTTTTTTAAATAGAGCTATACATATCACCTAGGTATCTAAAAAAAGTCTTTTTTTATTCCTAAGTTGAAGAATAATGCATTTGATAAAATGATAGCACTTTTATTTTAAAACTGGCAGCATTTTTAGTTTTTGTTTATATTTTAAACGTCATGTGGTCTGTAATGACAATTAAAAACAACAACAACAGTGACTTGATCACTTTAAGAAAATATGACCAGCATTTCCTAGAGTAGGGGGGTGGTCATTAAGTCACAGAACATGAAATGGCACTATCGTCATTTTCTTGGGAGTGAGGCAAAATGTTAACTTGGTAAAAGTAGACTGACCCATGTTATTCTCATTCAACTTCAATGTGACTAGATTAAAATCCTCTGTAGAAGTTTCATTAGGTTTATTTAAATTCTAATATCAATAAAAGATAACTTTTTAACGTTTTATTCTGTTTTTGATGCAGTAAAACCTCCAATGTTAACCACCTCCCTATGTAGACCACCTCTCTCTTTATATTGACCAAAATTTTAGAGTTTAAATGGCCGCAACGCATTTTCGAGGGAGAGGTGGTCACCTCTGTGTTGACCACCTCCATAAGTTGTATGTTGACCACATTTTAGTAGGTTGTTTGAAATAAATTTTTATAATTTACTCTCTGTAACTTGACCACTGATGTTTTCTTGATGAAAGTGCTTTTTACAGTGACCTGACAAACAGAAAGAGGACTCAAACAAAAATTGAATCATTTCTTTAAAAAAAGTAAAAATTTGCTGTACCTTCAGTAAAAATAAAAATGAGTTTGTGCTAAATTTTTCCTTAAAAATACTTAAAAAGTTTAATAAATAATCCCTAATATTGTACTAAATTTTTTCTAAAAATTCCCTAAGTTGACCATCTCCGTATGTTGACCACTTAATTACAGTCCCTTCTGTGGTCAACTTATGGAGGTTTTACTGTAGTTGCTCACAAAATACAACTTCACTAAAAAATATAGTTTTGGACAGATTTATACACTTTTGGACAAAAGACATGTACAGTCACGACTTCAATGAAATGGAAAACAATAACATTATAACATTTAAATTTTGTATACTCATTATATTTTTTAAATTTCATTATTAAAAGGGTATGTGGGTCATTGCTGTGAATTAGAAAAGGGTATTGATTAATGATATGTAATTGAACCTGAACACCTCATTTTCGGAAGTATAATAATGGTTTTAGTTGGCAAAGTTTTGCGTTTTCCACCAAAAGGCAATACTCTGTGGTTGGGCCAGAGGAAAGTTGGGTTTGTTTTCAAGACCCTTCTCAAAATTCAAATCAATTAAAACGGACCCTTCACAAAATTCCACACACTTCAGAATTCCACACTTGTGATGACTTATTATGTAATATTTGTGACAAATTTTTTAATAATTTAGATTAACACTAAAATGATTTTTGGTTCAGATATAAAGCCGTTCATGTAATTTTTTGTCCGATTAATGCTATAGGACACATTCAAATGTGCAATAAAACAACTTCTGAGCATGGAAAAATTGTGTTAAGACGTATATTTTTTCGACAAGCATGCCCAGCAGGTGAGGTAAAGATTTTTCGAGCCCTGATTTTCGTGTCCAGGGCACTTTCAATTTTTCACTGCCCTGTGAATGGTTTGCTTACATATGTGCATGTCTACTATGGTCAACATGAAATTGGTTATTATTAAGAATAATCCGTTATTATGAAAAATTACCAGCTATTATTATTAATAAAACTAGTTATTTTATATAACAATTTTTAAAAAGAAATTTACATATTATGGAAAAAGTTCCTGCTCAAGGCCAGGGCATTATTTACCTAGGGCCCCCACTTTGAGTGGGGTCCCTAATGTTTTTTTTTTTTTTTTTTGTAATTTAACATTTTTTAGAAGAATATTTAAAAATAGCATCTTTCAAAAGCAAACTGTTAGTGTGCTGTTGCTTCACAGACAATTTATATTATTAAATTATTTTAAAATTACAAGGAGTTTTTTCCCTTTGGGGGACCCCAGATTTTGGTCTGACAATTTGAAATTTGAAAAACAAAATCAATTTTGCCCTTTGGGGGGCCCCAGATTTTATTCAAACATATTGTCATTTAAAAACAAAATCATTTTACACGTTGGGGGCTCCCAAATGTGAGTCTGACTCTTTGACATTTGAAAAACATACTTTTTGCGCTTTGAAGCCCCCAAAATTTTATGTGAGTGATTCTACAGAAAACCTGCATTTTAAGTCACAAAACAATAAAATGAAAATTATTATTAACATTGCTTATTTTTTTATTTAACATGTAAAAATACAATGCTTTCTGAGTTATAATTGAAAAATTTTAGAAATTAGAAAAAATAAATAGTAAAAAAATGTATCCACAGAAGGTGATATGTCACTTCTGTGGACTGTCACAAGCCAGAGTTGTACTATTTCAATAGTTGTAGCTGATGTATTATACCACATACGTAGATTAAATATGTGCATTTTCATTAGAAAATGTACGAATTTAACATTACATACGAATTGTTTACCCTATTTATTGTCACATTGAATATTTTTCAAAAGAAAGCTTGTCACAAGGTTTTGCATCACTTCTGTGGACATTTTAAAACATTAAAAAAAAACAGCTCTCTAGATGGTGGTACTTATTCTTTCGTAGTGGCAAATAAAAGAAGAAGCAGCCATGTTGGAAATGCAAGCAAGTTGCTTTGAATACGTTTGAAATCTTTTGGGTAAGAATTTGGTATTTATGTTCATTCGTAATCTGTTCTGATTATGGCATCACCTCTGTGGCCTTTTTTAAAGTAAAAATTTAAAATTATATTTTTTATTCAACGTGCCATATTAAACAAAATATGATGTTCTGAATGTTATGAATGGCACAAACTCATAGAATTAACCCTAATATAATTATTCAATAAATCAGAATGTATTCGTCTGAAACCCAATTTTTCAGGAACTTGGACTAGAAACACTACAGATACTAAGTGATGGGCCAAGCAATCAATATCGAACTAGAAAAAATGTTTTATCTCTTGAGAGCATTCATTACAGAAGAAACAGGAGCAAGTTCATGTGTTTGGCATTTCTCAGAAACTAGTCATGGCAGCCTAATGGTGTGGGCGGAACACTAAAAAGAACGGCGGATGATGTTATTCCACATGGTTATGATATTTCTGGACAAGATGAGTTTGTTTCTCTGCTAGGAACAAGATGCCCTGATATCAAAGTGATTGATGTCACTAAAGATACTGATGAAGAAGATGGATGAGATTTTAGAAAAAATAAATATCGTAACATTTAAAGGTGCAATGAAAATACATCAGATTACTTGGTCAAAGAAAAAAAAGCACTTTCTAGATGCAAGACGTCTGAGCTGTATAACGTCCAAACCTGAAGAAAAGTGTGTTCATTTCTCGAATTCCTGTTTGTTTTGATGATCATAACAGCTCAAATTTAGATGAACGTGAAGCATTGGAAAATAAATATGTGATTGTCTGCTTTAAAGGACAGAAAAATTTTAAGAAGCATTATATAGGAGTTGTTACAGAAGAGCATCAGACTGAGTGCAAAGTGAACTTTTTAAGGAGATCTGGAAACAAAGTTTTTTCTTTTCCTCGACAGGTTGATGAAGAAATAGTTGATAGGAAAAACGTAATTAATACTTTAAATTTTCCAACCAGGAACAGAAGAGGTTGTTATATATTTGAGGATGATTTAACATCATTCCCAAACTTAGAAGACATTTCCGTAGTTAGTAGTGTAACTTAATCAGTTGCAAAATTTGTTTTGTCTATATTTTTTATTTTATTTACACGTTCTTTTTTTGTCATAGAACAACTGGATTACTGGTATATGTCAATAAATTTTGTCTGATTATTAAATACCAAAATCTTTTTGCATAAACTCGCTGTCTTTTTCTTTTTTTCCCCCCATCAGAAATTGTATTTTTTCAGCGATATCACTTCTGTGGACATAGTCATCACTTCTGTGGACTGCTACATTCTTCTTTTTTTTTTTCACAAAATCAAAACGGAGTTGATCTGTGCGACAGATGTTATAGATATATACATATCATAAGCCAACCTTCAGATTTTTTTGAAGGATTTATCTTGATTTTTTAAATTTGAAAATTTATGTAGTCAAATTGCAGGTTTTCTGTAGAATGACCCATGTTTAAAAAATTTTTGTCGCGTGAGGGGCCCCCAAGCATGAGTTCTGCCTATAGTGATTCAAAATGTAAATCGGGCCCTGGGTTCCCGTTCGTTAGTCAGGCCCTGACCATAGGTCTAACTTTTTACAACAAAAAGTGGTCGCAATGGTAACAGAATTTGGAGAAAAGATAAAGAAAAGTAAGTTGCAATGAAAGAAAAGGAGAATTAAGTCGAAAATCTTCTTTTACCAATTACAGTAGCTCGGGAAATTTACAATTTTATTATTTTTTAAAATCCAATCCAAATTTTAAATGAGGTATTCTTTAAGTCATAAAATGGTGTTAAACAAACAAGTGGAGTTTTTTTGAACATAAATATCGCTATTTGAAGAGCCTCTTATAGGCAGTGGTGTAGTCCTGGAGAAAATGTGGGGGTATGATTATGTTAAAATTCATAACAAGTGGGGGACGATTGTGTTAGAACAAAAAGGTAGGGGGATGCCGTCCCCCCTGGGTAAGGGGGACATTTATGTTTGCATTACTTATTATAGGGCCTCAGAAATGAATGACTTCATGTATTAATGTTAAAGCACTTAGTTAAAATTAAGACAAATATCTTATTAATTATGCAAGTTACTTATTGGATGGTAATGGTTTTCTAAAAATACATACTTTTTTTAAATGGCTGCATCAGATAGAAGGAAAAAAAAAGAAACTTATTTAAAGGATAAAAGAGTGCTCATAGTCGTTTTCCCATTTGGTTAACTTACAAAGAATTGATGCAGACTTTTTATTGATGTTCCATTCATCCAAACAAGTTCTATCCTAACATTATAGTATAAAAAATATCCTGGAGAAGGGATTTAATTTTTTTATCCTTGCAGAAATAGATCAGCAAATAAATATAGTAATAATTAGGCAGTCAACTTACAAGAAAAAATTACAAATTTTTTATAATGTTCCCACCCAAATTTGGTGTACATAAATGGTCAATATACGTAATCATTCATAAATGAGGTCACGCTTCGAGGGGGGAAGGTTTCTGTGAAATTGTGACAAGGGGAGGGGGTAACAAGAAGTGTGACGTCAAGTTTATACAACATAGCGTAACATGTGACATGGGGGGGGGGGTGCAAATAAATCGGAAAAAAGCGCGACATCATTTATAAACGGTCCTTATTGACAAGGTGTCAAGCTATAAAGGTTTCCTTATTCTATAATATGGGGCTCCTGACAAAAGTGGTCAACCTTACAGGGTTTACTGTACTTGAAACATCAATAAAAAATAAACGATTTCAACAAAAGCTTTTCCTTGCAGCGAAGGGACAACAATGTCCTTGGTAACATGTTGGTGTAATGAAAGAGAAACAGAAAACAACTAACATGTTTATTAAATAAATAGTTTTATTGGGAAAAATCAAATTTTTTAAGATAAAAACAGCATTTTATTTACAATATCAGTTTTCAAGATCATTCTCTGCACTTTTGAATAGTTCTATGCAGTTCTGTTAAGGTCATAGAAAAGAAAGTCGCAAACATATAGTATGGCACCGGTATAGATAAAAATGAGGAATGTTCCAAACATAGAAACATACCACAGCATGCGCTTTGTATGAGAAACAAAATGGCGTATTCGTTGAGTTTGGTGTTACTGCGGGGAAGCCTTTCTAAAACACCAATTGAAGCACCTAGAAGCAAAGGGGTGTAAGTGACAAAATTGAAAATTTGGGAAGGTGCTTTTCTATATTGTGGCAAGAGTAGGAGGACCCTATTTTTGAGCGTTAATTTGGGGACATGTCCCCAAATCCAAAGGCAATTTGAGGACTCTAGGAAAAAGATTCGGGGACATAACAAACCAAGTTATATGCACGTAAATATACGCAAGATTAATCTCATGAATGTATCGCTATCGCAAAGGCTCTCTAAACGTATTTTCTAAAAAAATTATGCATTTTAGTTTATTGCCTGTTAGAAATTGTAAAGCATTAATTTGATAATTGTTAGCTAAAGTTTTACAAAATATTACCTAAAAGTTCTAAATTGCAAATCTAGAAGCAATTTAGAGAGAAAGAATAGAGTTTTTTTAATTTGGGAACTTCCTGAATCCCCAAGTAGTTAAGTGTTTTTGGGGACAGGGTATTGAAAATATACACATTTGTTGACAGTCGCCGAAATTTGAGGACGTATGGTCATCCTAGGTAATAGATGTTAGGGGTAGCACTAACCCCAACTTTCTTAATACGAACACGGTTAATACGAAATCACGGCCAAAATGAATATTTTGTTCATTAAGTTAATTTTACTATTTATTTACACAATAAAATCTCACGCATATTACGAAGGCTAAAATACATATTTTGGCTAAGACGAACAACATTTCTGACCTATTCACGGAGCATATTCTCGATTACATATAATTAATTTTTTTTTTTTTTACAAATTGTTGGTTATTTTGAGTCATATTAAACCACCAAGTACGTATTTCGAATCATACGTTGAATCTTTCTGGGTAGAGAACAAAGCTCATGCACGTGTTGGTTTTCGAACAGGTCAGTCTGCTCAGGGATCTTCTATCTAAACCTTCTATTTTCGAATAATTCTTAAATAGTAGTAATTATTTTTAAAATATAAACATTCATTTCTAATACTCTTTTTAACGCAATTTTACTGATTCCCGGTTGTTAAGAATAACGGATAATACGAGCGAATTTTCGGCATTTCGTATTGAGCGAGTTCAACTGTAATTAGCATTAAAAGTCCCATAGGATCCAAACGTTTTTCACGGAATAGTTTTTTTTTTCGTCACTTACATCCCTTTGCTTAGAATTTGATACTTTGAATTTCTTCACATTGAGCTGCTCCACAACTTTCTTGGACAGAGCGCCTTGTATCGATTCGTATCGATAGCCACATCGATGATGTTATTCCCGAGGAAATAATCCGTGGCGACGATGTTGGCCTTCTGCCAATACAGGTCCCGGAACCAGTGCGTCACGTTCCTGTTGACGACTTCCGCGAAGCTCCGGAGTCCTGCTTCGGGATGCAGGACGATCGTGCGGGCGTCCGGCGTGAGCTCCGCCATCGAGGCCCAGAGCCCCGAGGGCAGTGGGCCCTTGAAGAACTCCACGAAGTAGTTCTTCAGGTCCTCGGGCCGCTGCTTGTTGCCCCAGGCCCGCGTTATGGCGGGCCACAGCAGGCGACTGTACTTGTGACGGAGCTTGCTGTCGTAACTCACCAGGACGCGCTGTTTCTTTGCCCACAGCTCCCTGTCAGATTAGATTATGTTATAGTAAAATATGTGATGTTACAATAAAAACAGCTGATCAGGTTTTGTAACTAATATTATGCTGATTTTTTTTGTGCGAATTTTAAGCAAAATTTTCGTACACGTTCCCTAATATGAAAGCAAAAATACCCTTGCAAATTTTTTTTTTTCACAAGGTGTATCAATCCAAAGCCACTATCCAAATTATTAAACCCTTGCCATACTTTAACGAGTCGGACTCGTGATGAAGAATTTAACACAAACATGAATATCACGAGTCCGTCTGGTGAAGGGATAATCGGGCTAAACATGAATATCACGAGTCGGACTCGTCAAGGAATAATCGGACGACTACCGATTGCGCCCGAGTTTGGTCGAGCTTAATGGTACGGCAAGGGGTTAAGGGAGACTATATGAAGGGTCCACTAGAAACACGACCTAAGTCACATACTACTTTTTATAATTTGTTTTATGTTTTATTCAATTATTTTATAACATAAATGTTAATTTTAACTATACGAGCCTACTTTTCCGTAGCACCCAAATTAAAATTGATAATACATGTATTTATAATACATAATTTATAATAAAACATAAAGCAAAGTTCAAAAAGTAGTATGTGACTTAGGTCGGTTTTTCCAGCGGACCCTTCATATTTTTTGGGTCCGTGGCCGAAGCTCTCGGGCTTGAAGCTCACAGTAGAAAAATCGTGGCTCTAGCTCACATAGACCAGTATCTTGTGTCCCAAGCTCCCAAATATATCACCCCTTTCCCCGACATATCAACTTGACAGTTGGAAGGATACTAGACCGGCGCACGTGTCTGAAGCACAAAGTAGTAGTATGAAGCCTTTCTCCAATCCTTGGAAAATATTCCAAATAGCGACAAACAGAAACGTTTTCTAGATTTATTTGGTAGAACAATGGATGGACAATCCCAGTATTCCCCTTCAATTACAGAATGTTTATGGATAACGACACAGAATCGTGGAGCTCACAATTAAATAGAATCATTGGCCTAAAAACACCCAATGTACAATTTCGAATTAAGTCTGTGAAAGAGCAATCGGTTCCCACCAGTTAAGAGCAAAAGAAATTGGCACCGCAGGAGTAAAGAGAAGAAAAGTTTATGGTGCAATTGGATGAAAAAATTGAAAACATTATGCAAGACTCCAGGCGGTCTAATAACCTACACAAGGGGTTGGACTCCCTAAGATACTTGACAAAAGTAGAATAATTTGGAAATTTAATAATTTGGTAAACACGACGACTACGACTAATGGCAAGTTTTCAGCCTACAGCATAAAAAAAGAGAGACAGACAAGGGCAAATTCCCTGCCTCTTTTAAACTACCTGTGGCTTAATTCACTGCCCAGTCTCAAGCCTGATCATAAATCTCAACAAAATTATTATTTATTTTATTTAAAAATTTCCTCATTTATCTATAATTTTGTTCAAAATAAGTAAACTAATCCATCTTCCTCGCTTCCGACCCCCTTCCGGTGGGGGGCTTGGGACAAGAGAGTTGGACATGAATATATTTGTGAGCTTGGGACACGAGATACTTTTCTCCACCAGACCCCTACCTGTTAGCCGAGGCCTTAGGATTGCTTACGCACGGGGAGAGGTAGTGGGGTCTTCGGATTTTACATGCACATATCCCCAAGTGTACATGGCGGTCTTCAGTGGGTATCGAACGCGCGACCTTCCAGGTGGAAGTCCGACGTGCTAACCACTGGGCTACCACGGCCCAAAATAATCGGACACGAGATACTTTTCTCCACCAGACCCCATAACCACTTAGCCGGAGCCTTTGGGTTTGTTGAAACGGGAGCCTGGGGACACGAGATACTGGTCTATGTGGGGTTTAAGCCACGTTTCCCTACCGTGAGCTTCGAGCACGACACCATATTTTTTCACCGGGCCTTCCGTGTTTTAGTTTATTTCTCCTGATTTTCAAAAATTGTTCTTAATTTCCCAATGTTTTAAATTAAGCTTAATCTTTTCATTTATGGACAAACTTCTTGGCAAACCATGTTATCGTTTCGCAACCGTTCATTGCATATTTTACTGTGTGAGAATTAGGAAGTATTTTAACATAGGCAACCTTAAGTAGTTACATAATTTATAACTTTAAATTCGTAATGCATATTTTTTTTTCGAAAATTTCATCTTAAGTTCAAAATTTTTTTTTTTTTTTTTGCTGAGAATGAGCCATGCGCTACTGCTTACATGTATATTAAATCTTATTTTTAATTTTTAGTTCATGCTTCTACAAAAGCAGGGGTTTTTTTTTTTTATTTGAAATGTAAGAAATTTTCGTCTGAAAGGGAATGGTAAGGTTGTTGAAAAGAGCTGCTCTGTAAGCAGGGCCTGATTTACATTTTGAAGCACTATAGGCACAACTCATGTTCAGGGGCCCCCTCTCGCAACAAAAATGCTTTAAACGTAAAATTTTGGGGGACCCAAAGTGCAAAAACTAATTTGTTTCTCACGTTTCAAAGTGTCACACCAAAATTTGCGGGCCATCAAAGTGAACATTCCTTGTAGTTTTAAAATAACTTAATGATACAAATTTTCTGTGAAGCAACAGAACACTATCAGTTTGTTTTTGAAAGATGCTATTTTTAAATATATTTCCAAAAAAATTTAAATTACAATAATAATAATAATATTAACCAAAATTAGAGGGCACCCTCAAAGTGGGGGCCCTAGGCCCGGGCTTAATGGTAAATAAGGCCCTGCCTGTTAGATCCCACAGCCTAGCTATTATTCCAAAGTTCTAAAAAATAGGATTCTTTTTTTCGAACTAAAGAGTGAAATGGAACTATGGGGGGGTCGAGAAAGAGCTGTGACTCACCCGAATGTGACGTCGTTGTTACCGGTGGGAATGAGGCGTCGTTCGAACGTTCGAATGATGAGCTGCATGAGTCGAATGTGGACGAGGTCGTTGTCGAAGCCGACGGGAAAGTTGTGGAAATCCAAAATCACAATCTCGTTGCTGTTTTCGAGGAAGTCCAACACCTGCGGGAAGAGAGAGATTTGTTACATCAACCAAAGCGATCTGCCTGGCAGGGTGTCAAGAAGATTCCGTTCATGTTCAAGGAAAGAACTTCTGGTATAAGAAATGTGCTGTTTTTGTTCTCGTTCTGGTTCGTTTAGCGTACTTAATTTCTTCCGAACGGATGCTATGTGCCAGTTTATAAATTGCTTTCGACAAACAGAGAAGCAAACGTTCTGATTCGCGTACTCAATAACCGCACCTGCTAAATAAACTTCCCTAAAACTGAAATGGCTTCTTTCTTTCCTGCCATGCGCAGAAGCGACCAACTATCAAACTTCCGTGGTCGAACTGTATGGTTACTAACCTTTGCAGACCTAGTGCATTCCCCGGAAATAGGAATCCATTCTTTTAAGTAGCATCACTAACGGCGGATGCCGTTACCACTTGAGAAATTTTGACGCTCCGTTTCCTCCGAGATGGCGACATCTGAGCTCTAAGTGATGCGAAACTGCACCATGTATTTAGTTTAGCCGAGAGTATCTAAGCCAAATGGATACTCATGATATCTTTAACTTGCCGCATCCTCATACGCCATGGGTGCTGACGGTGTTCTGCAATTTAAAAATCCACCCACTTGGGCCATGTTTGATCCTGCAACCGTGAGTGCACGAGGCCAGTGCCTTACCACTAAGCAACCCTGCCGGCACGTTTATTTTAAAATAGTATTAACGTGTCTTAATATTGGACTAGGCCAGCGATGCAAAACCGTATCCAGATGGGGTATTGTCCTGAGTTCCCCCCCCCCCCATAACTCCCGGAATTTTTCACAATCTAGCATATATGCCTCCCTGAAACTTTCCTTAGTGTATATCGAAGTCCGCCCCCCCCCCCTCCCACGAAAAATTTCCTGGATACGGCTTTGCAGCGATGTATAGTCACATTAGTTTAACTGATCTTCTCTGAGATTTACTCCTGTCGAATCTATTTTAAACTTTAAAATGATATTCCATTAAAAAAATGCCTAAAATCCTGAAAATAAAACCCACCTGTTTTAGGACTGATTTGACGGAATGCTCCGTCCTGAGGAAGTTGTGGTTGATGTAGTACTTGTCCTCGCTCTGTCTGTAGTGTCCGACTCTCAAGTCGAAGTACCGCAGTCCGTAGACCAGCTGGTTGAAGATAGGTTCCTCTTGCGCGTACTCGTACTTGACGATGGTGTTGGTCTCCTCCCTGTAGTAGAAGGAGCCGGAGTCGTGGCTCCCTGGTATCATTGCCTCTCGCAAGCGGAGGGAGTTGAGGTACTGCCGGTTCTCGAACATCCAGAACGGACGGGTCTGGAGGCAGGAGATGTCTAGGACGGAACCTGCGGATTCAAAGAAGAGTTTAGCTGGATTCGGGTTGCTGTCGACTATCACCCTTGAAAACTGATGTAGATCATTTTTCCTTTTATATATAAAATTTTTGCTACATTTTTTTTTTTTTTAATTTCAGGGACCTTTTAGAGAAAAATGTTTTAGCTCATTGTATTTATCCACCAGTACCGGATCTTAGAAATTTCTGTGGTGGGGCAAAACTTAAAAATGCCTCCCCCCCCTCAATCCAATAATTGTTCATATTTTACAACCTTTTAGGCGCCTGGCATTTCTTCAAAACTGCAAAAATGTTAGGGGGAAAAGAAAAAGCAAACAAAAACTTTAAACGCTTTCACTCATTAAAATGCAGAACAAAATTAACATTTTTTTAATACAGGGGCAGGATGGTCCCCTTTTTACTAACGCCCATATCGAAAACTCGTGCATGTCTTCTCAAACGACACTTAAGAGCTCCCGCGCCCGATAGAATGCTTTGAAAATTTGTATGTAGAAAAAAAAACTATTGTATTGTTTGAACATAGCATGATTACGTTGCACATTTACAACGGGAAAAAATCCCAAAATGTTTTGCAATGTAGCATATATTCCTCCTAGAAACTTTCTTCAACATAAGTGTGTCGAAGTCGGGGCCTCCCAATCCCGCCCTCCGAAAAATAATCTGGCTACGGCTTTGGTACAAATAAATGCTATCCTTGCGGAAAGATATCATTTCCCCAAAAACTGAAACTAACTTTCTTTTGAGACATCGCTTTTCGTCCATAAACTATACTGGTAAAAGTAAAACTAAATTTCAGTATTTCGTTCGTACTGGGTGATGGTAAAATCTTTTTCTGTATTGAGGGTGCTTAAGTCTTCAGTGCATGTAATATGCTGGAGTTGTTTTGTATTAAAAATAAAATCACTAAAATCGTGGAATTCTTTGCTGATAGTGGAGTTTCTTATCGGGGATGTTAGACGGTTAGAAGAAAATCGGACCGCGATGATGGTGCTCCAGTTTATTATTTAGCTCAGTGCATGACGGTCTGAAGGGCCAAAAATAAACTCACCAGTTTTGTTCTTGTACGCCGCCCAGAATCCAAGACAGGGATTTTTCGCCAGGCATGCCAGACTGAACAACTGCACAGGAATCTCGACGTCGCTGCGGAAGTATCCTTCGTGGTGTCGGGTGGGGTCTAGGGCGTGGAGGGGCGTGGCCTCCGGATGCTGGGCGGGGTCTTGATCGTAGAGCCCGACGCTGTCTCCGGGCTGGGCGCTAGGCGCCACCCAATTGAGCTCCAACTGACGCTTGACCACGCCTCTGTCCGTGGCCGAAACTGCGAGGGATGAGATGGTGATGAACACTTTCACTTCACTGGAGGCTTTTCGGAGCGGACAACCTGGACGACGTAAAATGGGGTTAGTAAAAGAAAGTTGAGGCGTTAAATATCAAATTGTTGTAAAGGTTGTGTGTCACATCAGCGGTCGCCAATAGTCACCTGGTGATTAAAGCAGTAAAAATGGAGATTAAGAAAGGCGTCATCGGTCGCCACTCCGACACGGTCACTTTAGCATATTCTACTGTAATTTTTCTCAATTTATTTTTCGCCATGATTTTTTGTTGTCATGGAAACATGCCAATATTGAACACGTGCTTTGCCGAAAATTTCATGTCGAATTTGAACTTTTAATCTTTCAGCATCCTGTATGTATTTGAATCATTTTAAAAGTTCGAAACAATTTTGGCATGTGATCATTCAAATCTGCTTATTTCTTGATTTATTTCAATAATTAATTTATTTTCTAAACAGTTTTAGAGTTAGTTTTCAATTCTTATTGGCAATTTTTAAAAATGGCCCCTAAAGAAACTGAATCTACCCGGTCAATGGCTAATAATCCAATTTCCCAATTTTCACCTATAAGTCGCGGCAACTGCAAAATATTTTCCCACCCCTTCACAGGTTTGACGCACATGCCTTAAAGTTAGAGCCTGTATAAAGAAGGCCGACGCAGCCGCCATTTTGGATCACAGTTCCTTACGTGTTTCGTGTGTGTTACGTGTAGTCGTTCTTTCTGGCGTGTATATCGCGTTTTGGCGATCTTTTATTCTGTCTGGAAATTTAACATAATGGTAGAAACTTCGCTCTGGTAACCCTAACTTTCCAAAAATGAAAAACCTGATCCGTCGATACGTTTACTAGTGTAGTACGTATAGAGCAAACCTTAAATAGAGCGGGAAGAAAGAGATGACGTCATTTGTTGTCGAGATGTGACCTTCCTCAGACCATCGTGCTGTGTTGATTGCACTATTGAAGAGATACGCCATAGCTGTTAGTTCGATAACCATAGCAACAATGTATTACGACGAAGCAAAATGTCTCTGTCGCCCTTGGTGTGAGGCACCCTTAGAGTTTTTCTTTTCTTTTTATATATAATTTGTTTTTGCATATGAAATGCCACATACACTGTGTCGTCAAAATTTAATTACTTGAAACGAATTTCATTGAAAATGAATTTCCTTGAAAATTATTACCGCATGCTATTTTTGAAAAATACATTATAGATACATAAATGAACCCTTTATAAGGCGTTAATAAGACCAAATTCATCAAATTATAGATGTTTATAGTAAGCTATTTTACCCTTTCTGATTGGTAGAATCTTGCAAAGACTGGGAAATATATTTACCACCACCTGCATCAATATTGAAATATTTTAACTATCCCCCGTCAAAGGGGGGCGGGGGTGGAAAAAATCATGCTAATCTTATTTACTGTCCTATATGAATTTCTTTTTTGAAATAAAACAAAATCTGAAAAATATTTTAACGTACCGACGCTACAAAGAAAAAATGGTCCTATAAAGGGTTAAACAACCGCGAGGGAAATCCTTTCAAATTTGGACTGCTGTCACAATTTTTTAAATCATAAAAAGTACCGTGACATAAAAATAAAAAAAAATAAAAAGTTGACAATCGGTAACACAATTTTTAATTCCAGTTTTACTCTTTTAATCGGCGAGTGGTGACATCCTATTTTCACCCTTACTGTATATTATAATTTACTTACCTGTAAATACGAGATTCTCGATGGGTGCAGATGAGGATGAGGCGACGAAAATGATGATCATGATGAGGTGATGCGAACGCTTCGTCATGATTGAAAGACTGAGGCAGGACAAAAATAAAAAGATATTCTTGATGACGATAACGGGACAGTAGGTGACGACAACCTGGGGAGAAAATGATAAATAAATCAGAATGGGGTTTCGATTTTTTATTGGCCGTATTCATCGATTCTGAAATTAAGATTTATTGGTTTAAATTTTCTTAATACGGGGTCCATTACCTGGAGGCTGTGCTAATACAGTGAAACCTGTGTCAGCTGACCACTTGCGGTGCAGCACTTTAGTCACGTGGTCAACTTATAGTTTCATGTACTCAGGGCCCGATTTACATTTTGAATCACTATAGGCACAACTCATGTTTGGGGGCCCCTCACGCAACAAAAATTTTTTAAACATAACATTCAGTATGTGTTTGTAAAACTTGCCAATCACACCAAAATTTGGGTGATTGGCAAGTTTGAACCCCAAAGTGAAAATTCCTTGTGGTTTTAAAATAAACAACGTGCAAAATGATTTTGTTTTTAAATTACTTAATGAATAAAATCTGGGGGCCCCCAAAGTGGAAATTCCTTGTGGTTTTAAAATAATTTAATAATACAAATTTTCTGTGAAGCAACAGAACACTAACAGTTTTTTTTTTTTTTTTGAAAGATGCTATTTTTAAATATTTTTCTAAAACATTTTAAATTACAAAAATAATAATAATAATAATAACCAAAATTTGGGGGCCCTAGACCCGGCCCTCACGGATCTAATGGTAAATAAGGCCATGCATGTACTAACGTTACTTTAAAATAGTAATTAGCTTTTTTTCAATTATCTAAAATATCTAAGGCTCGACCGATGCATCGGCCTCGCCGATGCATCGGCGCCGATTGTTCAACGAAGTTGCCATCGGCCATCGGCATCGGCGGCAGATGTTAACTTTAGAAAAACATCGGCCCATCGGCCGTAAAAAACATCTAAAAGCCGATGCAAGGCCGATATTTTTCGCAGTGACAACTTTCCAGAAAACATTCTGTCTTTCACTTTCTTTTTTTCTCCATAGCTCAACTTCTATTTCCATACAGTAACAGGCAGCACATAAGTTAAAAAAAAAGAAAAAACACACACAAAAATAATGTCATTCTACAAAGTATTTGATAAAATATTCGGAAAACTAGTTTAAGCGATCGCTGCCCGAAAACATTCATTATTAAAATAGTTCTCTTTGAGCAGAATGCTCTCGAAATAGAATATGTTTAAGTAAAAGTCATAGAGGCGTCTTGTGGGTGCTATTTGTTTTTCGCACTAGGTTAGTTGCCCCATTTTTGTCCGTTTTTCTTTTAATAATGATAAATTTTATTTTTTATTTTTTTCTTTGCTTCTTCGATCCCACATGTTACAGTTTTTTCTGCAATTGTGCAGCAATCTTGTTGCATCTGCTTTTAGTGTGCGGTTGTTCTCATTATTTCATTTTTAGTTTACAACATAGAAAAGATTGGTCAAAAATAAGAAACACTTTCCAGTATAAATATTTATTGATCGAAATTTTATGTGTCCAAGTTCGACTTGCAATTTTTAAAAATTGAATTCTCAAAATACGAGTTCGCGCGACAGGATTTAATAACATCTTAATAAAAATGCTAAAATTTCTTTATTTTCAAAAATTGATCAATGCATATATTTTTTTTTTAAATACATCTTAACATTTTTTATACGATAATTATTTTAATTTTTCTCCGTTTATACTTCGTTTCTTTAGCGCATTTTTCTGGCTTCTTTAATGCCACGTGTTAGACAGTTGACAGTTTTTCTGCTATTGCACAACAATCTCGTTGCATCTGCTTTCAGTTTAGAATATTTCTTGTACAACATAGAAGATATTGATAAAAATATGAATCAATTTCTCAGTATATATGTTTATTGACCGAAATTTTATGTGTCCAAGTTCGACTTGCAATTCTCAAAAATTTAATTCTTTAAAAACGAGTTTGGGATACAGGGTGGAACAATACCTTAACAAAAATGCTACAATTTCATTAATTTCAAAAATTGCCAACGTACATAAAAGTATATATATATATATATATATATATATTTTTTAAATACATCTTAATTTTTATAAAAGATCACGTGTTTTCAGAAGATTATTTGTCAACAGAAAACTGCTGGTGTTCAAAATATTGGTTTATTTCGATGACTTTACATTGTGCTCATGAAAATATAAAGAACATGTCAAGTATTTCAGTGTAATTTTCAACTCATAAGAAAAAAAATCTAATAAGATTAGTTCTTAAGACCCAGCATTCATTTGTAATGACAAAGAAATCTCACGTTTATGTTTTTAAAGCAATATTCAGTATCTCTTGGTTATGAACAAGGGATATACTATACAAGGGATAATACTGCGAGCGAAATTCTTTAATATTTTATTTTTATTTCAGAAAAAGAGCTTAAAATAACTTTTTTAATGAAAAATAAACATGTAATCGTTCCCGCTTTTCTTTCAAAAACGGGGGGGGGGGGGGGAGATCATGAAAAAAATGTGAGAGGAGGGGGTTGACAGTTTCGTTAAAAATACAAACCCACATTATTTGTTAGTCTGTGTCATAACATCTGCATTCCTCTCCATGAAAAAAATAAGAAAATAAAGTCAGCTGCACTTGGCATTTGCAGTTCAGGTGTTATAAAGAGAAAATGTTGAAGGATAAGGAATTAGACCCGAGCCGATCCAATAGTTGTTGAGTATTTTTTTTTTTTTGCAAAGATAAGAAAAAAGAATTGAAAATTCTCTGATATAGCATTTTTTAATTTTTTTAACCTCCAAATAGCTCAATTACTTTACTAGAACAGCGAGTGATTCTTTCAGTTTTAATTATTATGTAAACTTCCCCCAAACAATTTTACGGTGCTTGAATAATGCATTTATGTTTTTATAAACATAAAAATAAATAGTAAATGATTTAAATGACATTTTCGACAAGAATTCTACACGTTTTAATGGTTTAAAGCGACTTTTTTCCCATCGGCCATCGGCCGATGGAAGAGGAGAATAATCGGCCATCGGCCGATCTCGGAACCATCGGCCAACAATCGGCATCGGCCCATCGGCCAAAAATGCCATCGGTCGAGCCCTAAAAATATCATTAGAGAAAAAATTACGGCAAGAATAGTACAAACAATCCTCTAATGGTAACACCAAAGGAATCATCAAAATATACTAACCCAGCCAGTGGCGTACGTAGAATTTTTTCAAGGGGTTCATTTTTTTTTCAAGAATTTCAGTTCATAATTTTCTGAAACTACTAAAAGAAATTCGAGTATGTAATAAAGCACTATTATTTAGGGCTCAAGGGGAGTGGGGTTAAACCCCTACCCCCCCCCCCCCCTTGCGTACGCCACTAAACCCAGCAAACATGGATTAGCGACCATGCCATTTTGGGAAACCGCTGTCTCTTTTCTCTTCTCCACTTTGATAACAATCAAATTACTAATAATTGTCTAAGAATTTACTTAAAGAATTAAAAGTTTATAAAACTTTTAAGAATTTATGTAGGTCATTAATATCACACGCTTTTTTTTTTTTTTTTTTTTTGGACAGTTCTCGGAAATGGAAGTTAAAAATTAATAAATGCGGCCATTACACTTCCTGCGGAAACTGTGTGTGTTTGAGATTGCAGTGTGTGTCTATAGATACATTAAAGAAGAAAAAAATCAACAAAGCTTCTTCGAGTATCCAATATTTTCAAACAGAAATATTCTGAGAAAAAAAGGTTAATTGTTCGCGTCAGTGTACCTTTTTTAGAATATCCGATTTCATTTCAAGTGCGTCATACACATTAAAAAAAAAGATTTAGTTTGCAACTGCTCTTTAGGGCACATTTCCAATGATCGTCATATTTGACTAATGACTGATAATAGGACCCCCCCCCCCCCCTTCCTCCCATTTAACTGATCAGAAATCATTTCCCTTGAGGCAGTATCTTCCTTTCGAAGCGGAAATTATTTGCTCAAAAACGGAATTCCCGCCATTAATAAAGAGAATATCTGATATAGAGTCTGAGTGCGCGCTCATTTCCGTACCAATAAAAATGACATCGTTACGTAGCTGCGGATGTCATGATTTTTCCAGTGACGTCCATACCTCCCCGTCTCATTCGGATATGTGTTCCGAAATTGTCACTTATCTTTTGCCATCCAAAAAATAAGAGAACATGAAATTTTTATTTTGGACGCATATTGTTTTCACAGAAAAAAGGAAAGGAACCGTTCAAAAATGATGTCACGCTGCGAAGTTGCGAAGTGGGGAGGCCGCTCGAGAAATGGTGACAGTTTGTGACGGGGAGGGGAGGGGAAGTGAAAAAGTGTGACATTACACGTTTTGGTTTCTATAAAGATAATTATAATCGGCAATTCTTTTTTTTTGGTTTTAAAGTTTTATGGATCATTTTGTATCGTAAACACCAAGGCTGGTGAAGGTTTCAATTGACTTCTTGTTGAACGTTTAAAAGGAAATGTTGTTAGGCATTGTCGCTTTTAACCTCTTCAGACCCCAGAACTAAGCACAAACAATTTTTTGGTTCTCTGATTTAAAAAATGATTACAAAACAAAGTAACTAATAATAATAATAATAATTAGTTTAAATAGTAATTAATGCCCCATTTCCATGTTTAAAACGAAGTAAACGATCTGTTGGTTCATTTCAAAAACAATGGGGTGTTTTCCCTTTCAAATGGCCCAGACAGTAGTTAATAAACAGTATTTTAAAATGTGCCCAATTGGGTACACTTGGAAGGAAGGGGTTAAGATAAAATGGCGTGAGTCATTTTTTCAGAATAATTGATATATTTTACTGTTGCAAAAGAACCGAAAGCAAGGTACAATAAGAAAGAGCAGAACAAAAGTAAAACAGAAATTACAACAAACACAGATCCAAAATTGACAACAAATAAAAAGAATAAGAAAGGGAAAAATGATTATAAAAACGTATGCCAAACTTGCGAAAAATTTGGAATAGAAGAAGAATCATTAACCAAATGGATTGAATTCAAAAAATATACCAGAGCTATGAATGACTGGCACCAAACCTAGTACAGTGAAATCTCGTTATAGCAACTATTGTTACAATGAACTATCCGTATACGTCCTTTGGGTCATGTCTGTCGCGCCTTTTTTGTTCGGTTTCCAGTGCTAAATATTAAAATAACTTCATAAATGTTGGTGCGTTTTCGCATCTTCATCACTTCTTCGAAGAAAGGGGGAGGTTTAGTTTATGAAAGGAATATTTTGAATGATTATGTGAAAAGGTACCATGACCGAAATGACATTGGACACGGTTTTCAAGACATCTTTTTCCGTAATAATCTAAACATATTGATTCCTTAGAAAACTAGTTCCCAATCTTATTACTTTTGCGAACCCCTTCGAAAATCGAAAGAAAATGGCGCACTCCTTCGGTACTCGTTTACGAGTAAGGAAACGAGAAACTTCGCTAGCACATTTATTTTCCAAATTCCCCAACAGTTTATAACAAGAAATGAAAACACGCATTTCTAAAACACCCAAGTTCAAATACAAACTAGCATAGTAGTTACAAGAAAATGAATATATTTTTTAAAGTATTTATTACTTTTGCAACGTTAACAGAGCAGTAATATATGTATTGCTAAAAAATATTTTTAATAATTATTTCTTGATAGTAGGAAAACGTTGTGGAATGGCATGTGAAGGTACAAAATTTTGAATTAAACAATAAATAGCTTTCGGTACCCATTCTTGGTTCAAATTTTCAAAATTCACAATAATTAAAGTTTACATATTTTCAAATTTCTTGTTGTGATAGTGCAGAAAGTTGGAATAAAGAATTATTAAATGTGAGTGAAAAATTTGAAATTAAATAACTTCTGGTTCCCCTTTCTGGTGAATATACATGAGAAATTAGACGAAAAAAATGCAAAATTTTACATTTCAGTAAATTTTCATATTTAGGATTTTTATTTTTTTTTTATTTGTGCCAGCGCAAAAAAAAAAAAAAATGTTAGGAGAAACTTATTTTCAAAGTTTAAAATGAATCAGTGAATATCTTCCGAAGTGCATTTGAAATGTCATGCGTATTCTGCCTATACAACTTTTCCGCATTATTGGAAAAACAATTTATTAAACAAATCCTCTTTACGCTCCGTCCTTAGTAGGGATGTAACAAATAGTGATTTAGCCGAATACCGAATATTGGGCAATTTCTTCCACGCCGAAGCCGAATATTCGGCCGAATATTAAAATTTCTAGAAAATCGTTGTAATAGGAAGTATTTGTCAAATTTAAAATTCGCAAGTCAAACATCAATTACACACAATCTATGATGTATGATTTAATCCCGTTTGTTAAGCATTTAAAACTATTTAAAATTAATCTATTTTCTCTATTGTTTTGAATGTAATAAAACTAAGAATTTCACCCACAAGTGGAATAGAAATGACAGGTTTTATGGTAGTAAGCATTAGCATTATTTTACTCATTATTTAATTCAAATGAAAGAACTACTATTGCTTAGTGAACTTTTACCTTGCTTAAAAACTGTTTTATGGAGATATTTTAGAAGTTATAAAAGTAAATATTTTTATTTTATGGAGTTTTTATATACCTACTTTAAAAAGATCGATTAAAATTTAATACACTTAACTGGAATATACTTTTATTTTCAAAAACCCTAATAATTTCTGCTATCTAAATATTCATGATATATTCTAAGCTTTTCACATTTCTCTCATACCCAATATTCACAATAAGTCAGTCTACCTGAACCAAGTCTGACTTCCACTTTGTTAATAATAGCAAAATTAATTTGTCATATTCTCCATCATAATTAACTATTGCCAGCTTTTGGGAGCAAGTGCTAAATATAAAATACGATATTACAACTTTAATGTCTGTTTTTTGCGCAGTGAAACCTAAAACAAGGTTTGAAAAAAGTACTTTTTTCTAAATTAATTTTATTTATTAAATCTATATACTAATGTATTCTTTTGAAATAATTATAATGCAATTTTAAATGGTTAAAATCTACTCATTTCTTTATTATTTTACATTTCTACTGCAACAGAACTATTCGGCCAGGCCGAATTTGACCTTACCCAGTATTCGGCCAATGGGCTGAATAGGCCGAATGCCGAATAGTGGCGGAATATTCGTTACATCCCTAGTCCTTAGTATGTATGAAAATTTAGAATGTTTTTCATTTTTAAAGCACATGAAACAATACAAAAAGGTGTGTTTTGCCATGCCTATCACATATGGAATCAACGATTAGTGAGCGACATTACACCGACTGAACACCAAAAATCCTCAGTGCCTGATTACCGCAAAGGCCAACTAGGTCGCGGCCTTGGGCCCCCCAAATTAATCTCCAAGCTTATACCTTATATAACTTACTATATAACTGTATACATAATACCCAGTACTTTTATTTTTCGTACCGAAGGGGGCCCCAAAATAATGTTGTGCCTTGGGCCCCCGACTGTCTCAATCGGGCGTTGAAAATCATGGCAACTTGCAAAATTTTTACAGCGTACGGAACCGGAGCGGAGTCGTTAAAAAAGTGGCTGCTCCTAATCTCTGCTTTGAAGAACAGGATCCGCGGATAAAAGGACGGTTCGGTTCACAGAAGTCCGGATAAGAAGGCATATCCGAAAAGAGCTAAAAGCATGGCATCTTACCTGACGAAAGCGGGTGTCAGCTGTAGCCGTTGTAGCAGGAAATAAGGAATCGGGCAGACGGGGAATTCATGGGTCCGGTTAGGAGGAAAAACTCGCACACTTTCTCTCTCCAAGTCACCCTCTTTTTGTAGTCGCCCGCTATCTAATCTCTCGCACTATTCAAAGGCACGTGATCAGGTTGGCTTCTGAATGATTCCCATCTTTCCTCTCCAAGGTTTCCTTTTTTCCTCCGCAGCGGTCAGGTGTGCGACCATTGATGGAATGGCCAATGGGAGTTGTTGCCCCGGGGAGCTTGGTTGGCTCCGAATCATGGGATTGTTATTTGCAAGATTGCAAGGACGGTGCAGCGATTTTTTTATGTGCTCCGCGCTGACTCCACTCCGTGTTCCGAATAATTTTAATAGATTATATTATTTATCTCCTCTTTTTAACCGACTTCACAAAGGAAGGAGGTTAAACATTCATATTGTATGTATGTCGTTTTTTTTTTTGTTTGTTTGTTTGTCCACTCATAACTTCTCACCGGATGAACCGATTTTCATGATTTTTTTTTAAATCGATCGGGGGTGGTTTTCCATAGGTCCCGTACCTTCGTTTGACCCTGTTCGATAATTAGAAAAAAAGTTATGGACATAAATAGGGTCATTTTTTGGTTTTTCATCCATAACTTTTGACTAAATGAACCGTTTTTGATGACTTTTTCTTTAATAGATAAATGGCCGTCTAACTCAAATATCGCACATCAATTTTACTATATCTGTTTTTTAGAAAAAACGTTACGGGTGAAAATTAAGTATTTTTTTATTTTAATTGGAAAGGCTTGGCTTGATTTTTTTTTGTTGGGGAAAACTATTAATAAATATAAAAGTCATTGTTAAATGAAAAGAAATTGTTGCCATTGAGCTGTATTATTAAAAGCAATTGTAGCAACAGTTTGACTGAAGGCTTCTCTAAAGCAAAAATTGCATCCAATCAGTTTATTTGCTAAAATCGACTTCTAAACGAGAATTATCATACAAATGATTAGTTTTTAGAGCCTTTCATTCATGATATGGATTTTTTGAAAAATAAAGTATTTATTAAAAAAATATTTGCACTAAAAAGAATAAAATAAAAAAATTTTTAGAAAAAAAATAGAACCGACTTCAAAGCAAAACAACTATAAATTGCGCTAAAAAGTAAAAAATAAATTAATTCTTTAAAAACCATCGATGTGACTTTTAAACATAGTTTTAGAAGTCGGTGCAAAGTTATGGGTGTAATTACTATTACCCATGTGTCACTGTTGCTAATTCCCTGATGCTAATTTATATTTGTAATTGCTTAATCATTACAAAAGATTTCATCTATCCTATTTTTGCACCGACTTCTAAAACTATGTTTAAAAGTCACATCGATGTTTTTTAAAGAATTAATTTATTTTTTACTTTTTAGCGCAATTTATAGTTGTTTTGCTTTGAAGTCGGTTCTATTTTTTTCTCAAAAATTATTTTATTAGTTAATTTAGTTTTTTGCATGGTAAAAAAAGTAAAAAAAAAAAATCGGAGTACATCCCATTTTAATTTTTGCTCCGCTGCAGCTTTGGGCAAAATCTCGTTGCTTCACTGCTCCGCGCTCCACATCACTGTAACTTTAAGGACCTGGAGAAGCCGTTTTTTTTTATTTGCTCTGCTCCGGCTTCTAAATATTTGATCCAGCTCCGCTCCGAATCCGGACTGTTGTAATAGGATTCGTGTTATTTATTGCTTTATTTAAAAAATTTGAAAAAGTTTTTTGGACTATTTATTTATTAATAAATATATATTTGATAGGCACTGCGTTGAAAAAGAAAATAATTAATTAATACAAAGAAAGAAAGGGAAAAAAAAACCTCTCAATTTATTTTTAAGTTTTTGAAAGAATATCTCCAAAAAAAAAAAAAAAGAAAGAAAAAATCGCAGCCATAGGGCATTTTTTTTCTTGCTCTGCTGTAGTTTGGGGTAAAATCTCGTTGCGGCACTGCTCCGCGCTCTGACCCAGATCCCTGATCTTCAGGAACCTGGAGCAGACATTTTTTCATTAGCTCCATTCCGGCTCCGTGCTCCAAATCTGGACAGTTCTAATAGGATTCGTATTATTTATCACTTTATTTTTTAAATTTTGGCTTATTTATTTTTTAATAATGCATGTTGATATGCAAAAAAAAAAATTAAAAGAAAGGGAGGAAACTCTCATTAATCTGTTTTTAAGCTTTTGAATGTATAATTCAACAAAACGAAAAAGAAAATGGAGCAACGGAGCACAATTTTTTTTTTTTTGATCCGGCTTTGCTGCAGTTTTGAGCGAAGTCTCGTTGTTCCAGATCCTTGTGGAAATTCTTCGATTTAGGCAGCACAGCTCGAGACCTATTTTTCAAAATAAGACTTTCCATAGAGGGCGTTCGCAGACTCACTTTTTCGACTCGAGATGGGAAAGGATGAAAAATATTTGTTTACAAACAAGGAATGACACGCTGCTGTCATTTTCACAGGTGGTGATCGGAAAGGGAAAGTGATCTATCCTTGATCGGAGATCCCCGTCTCGCTGATAAGATAGCGCTGCCGAGTACAACGCAACTGCGAAGCAAAATGCTCCGGTCGTTTAAAATTGATTTGAAATTTAATTGAGCACTCTGAAAATATTATATGTTAAAAAAAAAAACATACCCGACACCCCTTGAGCTAAAATTCAGAATTTTGAACAATACTAGTTGTGGTAAACCTGATTTTATATATCGTATATATAAGCCGCTTAAGTGTCTGTTTGTCGCCGATAGCTTATTCCAAATTTCTTACTTCGAGAAAACTGCATCGTGCTGCCACTACACAATTGTTTCTTTAATGAAAACGGCTCATAATCAAAACATTTCTCTAGCATTTTGAGTGATGCATCTCACTAGATCTGCAATCTCCGTTAAAAATGAATGTAAACTCGAATTTAATTGAATCCTTCTTTCCTTGTTTTAATTTATTTATCGTCTGCGCTTTTTATATACGAGTATATTAAAGTGGCAGCGCTCTTTTTTCCAGTTTCGTTAAAAGCATTGTTTTAACGATGGTTATATTGCATTTAAATAAATATTTTTCACAAACAATTTGAATATATAGTATATAATATTTTCATTTTACAGATTATTATAACTTGGATGTTTTTTTTTTTTTTTCGGTAAGAGTATTTTTTTCCGAAATGATTATATTTTATTATTTATTCATTAAATTTTACTGTTCTACCTGATAAATATCTCTTTGATTTGATCTGCATTTCCGGTTACTGGGAGAACTGTATATTTATAACGTCTAGAACAGCGGTCATTTCGTATGATCGCCGGGCTTACTACCTATATATATATATATATATATATATATATATATATATATATATATGACTCTTGTACTTATTCTATAAAAAACCCAGTCATTAACCCTTGGACTGCTCATTTTTTTAACCGAATTCGATTCGCTAAAAATTACTCTACTTTATGCAACTAAAGTCGTCTCTGGAATCAAGACCAAATACTTGAGAAATTGCCGACTAACGTTTTAGCGATGAAACAGCGGTATAATATTTTAAGTACACGTAAAAGCCCGTGGATAAAAATATTTAAAATCAGCTAATGACATTTATTTTTGATTTTTTTTTTTTTTTTTTTGGTATTCATCATTTGATTTTAAAGTTTCATGGATCAAGTTTGTATCGTAAACACCGATGCTATTGAAGGTTTAAATGTACTTGTTAAAAGTTTAAAAGGACATTTTTTTTAGGCACTTACACTTTTAAGATAAAATGGCGTGGGTTATTTTTTTGAGAATTCGAACGACTAGTTATATTTTACTGTTCCATACTAATTATCCTTTTGCTGTAAACCTTAATCTCATTTTATAGTAATTAAGTACACATGTAATCATTATTATGCTCGCAAATGTCATTGAAAGTTCAAACTTTGTTTCCGAACTACACTTCTATATGCTTATGTAATATAGCGTGACATGTGACAAAGGGGGTAGGGGTATGATTGGAACATTTTGTGCCAAAGGGGGAGGGGGTCAAATATATTGAAAAAAGTGTGACATTTATGAACGGTTCCTATGGCAGACCAGCTAAGAAAATAGCATTGACTTACAGACGTTCTTTCTATCTCATAAATTTAATTATCTTTAACTTCTCTATGTAAAATATTAACCTTTTAATTTGTGTTACATTACTCTTTTTTATTAATTGTTCACTTTCAAAATAGTATTAACCTCTTAATTCCAAGTGTACCCAATATGGTACATTTTAAAATACTCTTTATTAACGACTGTTTGCAATTCGAAAGCTAAAATACCCCATTGATTTTGAAATGAATCAACAGATCGTTTACTTAGTTTTAAACATGGAGAATATGGAAATTGGGCATTCGTTATTATTTAAACTAATTATTAATTAAAAGTTTTAAAAAAAATATATTTATTTTGTTTTGTGATCATTTTTTTTAAATCAGAGAACCAAAAAATGGCGGCAAAATTCTTTGTGCTTAGTTCTGGGGTCTGGAGAGGTTAACATTACTCAATAAAATGTGTCCCAAACTTCCAGAAAATGAACATTTTAATCGGTCCTTTTCAATCCAGTGGAAATTAACTTTATCACAATAACGGAAACTAAAGCTGCATCTATTATCCTTGACCATTGTCCGCCCGTGATAAGAGATCTCGGTATGATAAGAGGGTCCGCACTGAATGAGATCATAAACACTTTCAGCCGTGGTATGACAACCTATTGTTTTTTTTAAATCATCGGAGCAGTTCTGTTGAAACAATTAACATCATAAGATATGAAATTTTATCAAAAGTAAGTTTCCGAAATCGGGATGTCTGGCCCTGTCTAAGGGCATTGAAAATGCTCGGGATAATTGGAGCTCGTGATATAATAAACCGAACACATGATAAAATAAGAAGCTATTTGGGGTATAGTACCCAGAAGCAAATACAGTAAAACCTGTAAAGTTGACCACCTGTCTAAGTTGACCACTTTTGTCAGGAACGGAACTAGCCCTATATTATATAATGTGCGGAAACCTTTGTAACTTGATACCTCATTTAACCATCTGTTTACAGTGGCGGATCAAGGCATTTGGGGGCGCTAGAACATTTTGGGGCCCTCACACACAAGTGAAAAATTGAAGTAAAAAAAAAAAAACAATTTATAAACAAATTTTAAAAGACAAATAGTAAAAATATTTACTTTTATTTCCACATTAATATAAATTTTATTTATAGTTACAAAAATTTCCTTCTAACTTTCATTTTTGCAAAATCATCCATTATTTTGCCACAATCTGCATTGCTTAAGATGTTTTATTCTATGTACAGTATTGCTAAGTTATTTAATTTCTTATGAACTTGGAAGTTGGCAGTTTATGGAGGATTCAGAGCGCACATTTGGGGGGGGGGGGGGCTGAAGTTTCATGGAACCCACCATCGTCGTATAGTCGTCGTCGATTGGCTTATATAGTTTCTAAAGAAAGAGGGAAATTACCACTCCCTTGATGGGCTTTTTAAGTCGTTTGGTTGACGAGTAGAAATTTCTTTACTGTAAATCGATAGAAAATGTTTTAAATAAAAATATTTATAAATATGAACATATTATGAAAAAGAACTAAAAGGTGAAATTTTCGGGGCCCCTTTAGTCGTCCGGGGCTCCCCGCGGCCGCTTAGTCCGCTTACCGTTAGATCCCTTTGTCTGTTTGTATTGATCACTCTAAATTTGGGTGGAGTATTGTGAAAAACCCTTAGTAAGTGAACCGCGTTTCCAAAAGCGCTTTTGTTAAAATCTTTGATTTTATCTTGAGAAGTGAAA
Organism: Octonoba sinensis; assembly: GCA_038502835.1. Classification (NCBI taxonomy): domain Eukaryota; kingdom Metazoa; phylum Arthropoda; class Arachnida; order Araneae; family Uloboridae; genus Octonoba; species Octonoba sinensis. The sequence continues at coordinate 1,165,654 of CM076600.1, forward strand.
ATATACGTAGCCCTTAAAACGGAAACAAAGTATTTTCAAACATAGCAGAAAAACTCTAGATATCCTTATAAAAGCTTCACCAGATTCATTTTTCATCAAAACATGACATTGTTTCAGATCAAAATTGCCTCAAATATTAATTTCATAATTCATAAAAAATATTGAATTGATATTTTCGGGTTAAATTTTAATGCTAGTTACAGATCTGTGATAAAAATGGGGATTACCAATTGAAATTTTAGGTACTGCTCATTTTAATAGGAAGACGACCCCTTAACAAAATTTTAGAGTTTGCATTTTATAATGTATATTATTCCTGAGAGATTGACACATTTTATGTGTCTCTATTATTAGTGCAAATAATATTCAAATGAGAAAGAGTGCGGCTGCACGCAAGTGTTTATTTCCCCCCTCCCCACCCCCAGGATTGTTCTTAGACATTGTCAGAAGGGATTCAGAATACAATTATGAATACTTTTTTCTTCCCCCTTCTCTCTCTCCCCTAACTCCCTCTCTTTCTCTCTCTCCTCTAACTCCCTCTCTCTCCTTAGGGACCATTCATAAATGATGTCACACTTTTTTTTCAATGTATTTAACCCCTCCCTCTGTTACAAAATGTCACACTTCATTATACTCCCTACCCCCTTTGTTACATGTCGCGCTATATTCAGGGCCCGGGGCTCCTCCGCACTTAGGCCTCCTCCGCACTTACAGACTCGACCAAGACACGACCAGTGTCCCCCACCTCATTAGGGCTTTGATTGATGGGCTATTAAGAGAAACTCCAATGTGAAGAGGTATTTTGCAAAGGGACGACTTTTGCGGTAGACATGAAAGGCGAGCAAGTTGGTTGCTGGCCATGGTTTATTTAAATGCCATGAATTTTTCAAATGCATACATTTGTTGCAGTATTTTCTGTTTTTTTTTTTTTTTTTTGCCTTATTAAACTGTTTACCAACCTATTTAAAAAAAAAAGAGAGTGGAAAAGGGGGGGGGGGGTCGAAAAAGTAATTCTTAAAAATAAATAATTGCACATTAAATGTGTACTGTAGTGTAATAAAAGCTCACTTATCAAATCACGGGAAAAACTAATTATATTAATAAAATGATTTTTTTAAAAACATACTTAAGAGAACAAGACATATTGCACTGATTTTACATTGGACGCGCAAATAAAACTACAAAAATTGACATCAAACAGGCGAACATAAAATTTCAGTGTTTATATTACGCAATAAATAAAATAATTAATAAAAGCTTTTTCACATTCTCACGTATTTATTCCAATCGCAGTTTTATAAACAGAGAACAAATATTTCTGCATTTCGATGAATGCAGAAATATCTGTTTTTCTTATTTCACATCTATAATTTTATCCCTACTTATTATTATTACCTTGTTTATTTTTTAATTTATTACATTTTTTCGCTGCACATAATTAACACTTAAGAATTATTTGTTTCCGAAAATTTATTTCGAAATTGACATCCAATGCTTTGTAAATTCGGAACGGGGAAATTCTCACTTCGAGGGGGGGGGGGGGATTTCAGGCAATGGTGACAGTTTGCGGCAAAAAAAGGGGGTGGGGTAGAGAGAGGGAGCGTGACATCAGACATCACATATTTTGGTTAAGTTACAAACGTTTAGATTCAGCACACTAGATATTTTTAATTTACTTGTTTTTAATTCTTATTGAAAACTCTAAAAAGTAAAACTAATATCATTGGCGTTCCTAGCATGGGCGTGAGCAATGTGGAAATTTATGCTATCCTCCTCCCCCCCCCTCCAAAAAAAAAAAAAAAGAAACTCAGCTGTGCTGTACAAATTTGTAGTGTTGTAGTTTATATTTACAGCAGTGCAAAAAAAAAAAAATCACAAGAAATTTTATATTTTATTTATTTGGTACAACTCGCATTAAACTACATTTCTAATTAGCAAGGAGACGTTGAAACGGTACCAGTAAAATCGAAAAATGCAAGTGTATGTATTTTTAAAGAACTCTTAAATTTAATTTGGGTGTAATCCCCCCCCCCCCCCCCCCCGCAGTGACGCTACTGCTAATATCATGGCATTTTTTCTTTTTATTATTCAATCTGTTTCGGCAAACCAGTGAAATTAAATTGGTATTGATAATTTCGCGTATAGCCCGTCGGGGATCATCAATCACAACCCTAATGAGGTGGGGGACATTGGTCTGGTCTTGGTCGGGTCTGTAAGGCCTCCTCCGCACTTACAGACCAAGACCAGACCAATGTCCCCCACCTCATTAGGGTTGTGATTGATGATCCCCGACGGGCTATACGCGAATATGTGTTGAGCTCTCCGCACTTGCTTTTTCTTCTGTTGCACGACCGTGGTCCGACTTACGGTCGGGGCAAAATCGGATCTGTATAGTGAGTCGGTGCAGAGAGCGTTCTTCAAGCACAAGGCACTGTAGCCGCACTAGAACCGACCAGACCCGACCAGTTAGCAATGTCTAATAAAGATATGTTATTATTTGATACCGAAAAATTTGTTCTTGCGGTGAAAGAGCATAGCTGTCTTTGGGACCTCTCCACTGCGGATTATTCCGACCGCGATAAAAAAAATCCTGGCCCCATCTTGAGGTTTTCATGGTTTAACTAGAATCAATTTCCTATCAGTCCTTTTACCATTAACAACTGCAATCAGGGGAATTATTGGCAATTCATACTTCATGTGTTTCTGAATTAATGTCTAGCTGAATGGGCTGTTTTTTAAGTATATCATCCACTTTGAATTCATTCGGAAAGTCCCCCATTCCTCAAATTATCAATACCAATTTAATTTCACTGGTTTGCCGAAACAGATTGAATAATAAAAAGAAAAAATGCCATGATATTAGCAGTAGCGTCACTGCGGGGGGGGGGGGGGGATTACACCCAAATTAAATTTAAGAGTTCTTTAAAAATACATACACTTGCATTTTTCGATTTTACTGGTACCGTTTCAACGTCTCCTTGCTAATTAGAAATGTAGTTTAATGCGAGTTGTACCAAATAAATAAAGTATAAAATTTCTTGTGATTTTTTTTTTTTTTGCACTGCTGTAAATATAAACTACAACACTACAAATTTGTACAGCACAGCTGAGTTTCTTTTTTTTTTTTTTTTGGAGGGGGGGGGGGGGAGGATAGCATAAATTTCCACATTGCTCACGCCCATGCTAGGAACGCCAATGATATTAGTTTTACTTTTTAGAGTTTTCAATAAGAATTAAAAACAAGTAAATTAAAAATATCTAGTGTGCTGAATCTAAACGTTTGTAACTTAACCAAAATATGTGATGTCTGATGTCACGCTCCCTCTCTCTACCCCACCCCCTTTTTTTGCCGCAAACTGTCACCATTGCCTGAAATCCCCCCCCTCGAAGTGAGAATTTCCCCGTTCCGAATTTACAAAGCATTGGATGTCAATTTCGAAATAAATTTTCGGAAACAAATAATTCTTAAGTGTTAATTATGTGCAGCGAAAAAATGTAATAAATTAAAAAATAAACAAGGTAATAATAATAAGTAGGGATAAAATTATAGATGTGAAATAAGAAAAACAGATATTTCTGCATTCATCGAAATGCAGAAATATTTGTTCTCTGTTTATAAAACTGCGATTGGAATAAATACGTGAGAATGTGAAAAAGCTTTTATTAATTATTTTATTTATTGCGTAATATAAACACTGAAATTTTATGTTCGCCTGTTTGATGTCAATTTTTGTAGTTTTATTTGCGCGTCCAATGTAAAATCAGTACAATATGTCTTGTTCTCTTAAGTATGTTTTTGAAAAAATCATTTTATTAATATAATTAGTTTTTCCCGTGATTTGATAAGTGAGCTTTTATTACACTACAGTACACATTTAATGTGCAATTATTTATTTTTAAGAATTACTTTTTCGACCCCCCCCCCCCCTTTTCCACTCTCTTTTTTTTTTAAATAGGTTGGTAAACAGTTTAATAAGGCAAAAAAAAAAAAAAAAAAAAAAAGAAAATACTGCAACAAATGTATGCATTTGAAAAATTCATGGCATTTAAATAAACCATGGCCAGCAACCAACTTGCTCGCCTTTCATGTCTACCGCAAAAGTCGTCCCTTTGCAAAATACCTCTTCACATTGGAGTTTCTCTTAATAGCCCATCAATCAAAGCCCTAATGAGGTGGGGGACACTGGTCGTGTCTTGGTCGAGTCTGTAAGTGCGGAGGAGGCCTAAGGCAGTCGGTAGCCCAAGGCATAACATTATTTTGGGGCCCCCTATGGGGCGAAAAATCAAAATAGTGTGTAAAATTATATTTTAAGAGATGTTTTCAGAAATTTTTCTTACAATTAGGGGCCCCCTAAAATTTGGGGGCAGCGGCCTAGTTGGCCTTTGCGGTAATCAGGCACTGGCTATATTACTTGCAGTTCCGAGATATTGCACTGCATTATAGATCACGTTTTAAATTTTATTTTTGAACTTTGAATGACATTTTGTGAACTTAGGAATAATAATGATTACATGTGTGCTTCATTTGTATAAAAAAAGGTCAAGGTTTACATCATGAAAGAAATATATATTAACTGTCCGATTGTAATTCTGAAAAATGACCTACGCAATGTTATCTTAAAAGTGTAAATGCCTTAGAAAACGTCCATTTAAACGTTTAACAAGAAGTAACTTTAAACCTTAATCAGCATCGGTATTTACGATATGATCAATAAAACTTTAAAATAAAAAAACTTGTAAAAAATAATTTAATTTTCTGATTTTAAATGTTTTTATAGAAACTAAAATGTGTAATGTCACAATTCTTCTTACCCCCCTCCCTTCCCCATGTTACAAACTGACACAATTTCCCGAACCTCCCTCTCACCCCTCGAAGTTTGACATCATTTATGAATGAGCCCTTTCTGAGTGTGGGGATCACTTAGAATGTCCTTGAGACTGTCAGGAAGTTTGAAATTGATTTCTTAGAAAGAAACTAAATTCTTCTGCAGAAGAATTTGGGGAGAGGGGGGGGGGGGCTCCTTGTATCAAATACATGGATGGATATATCTCTTTCTCTGACAACCACAACATGACTTTTGAATGCTCGTTATCTAATTCATATTGGAGCACGATAAGCGGAGGTTCTTATCCATCTTATCTCCGATGCTCCTGATAGGGTTGAAAAGTGTGCTGTGAATATTTTTTGTTGTCTTTCCCTCCCCTAAAGCTGTCAAAAACCGATACTCGGAAAACTGCGACATTCCACGAAAATCGCAATCTCGAGTTTGCTCTCCGGATAACGACCGTCACCAGTTTTCACCGGTCGCTTGTTTTGACCGTGTAAAGGTCGCACCAATGCCATCGCGATCTCACGACGAATCACGTGCCCGAAAGCGAGGCGCGCCCGCCGGGGGCGAATCGTGATTGGCTTCCTCAGCACGCCCATGCAGAAGCGACCAATCCTTATCGGTCCTCTGGATGAACGGTACCTTTTCTCTGTGTAGAAAACACGTGCCACATGCTCGATACACGTTTGTCAATTTTTATCTCGTTTTATGATGAACAGGATGACGAAAGACTGTCCTGCTGCTGTTCTGACACCAATACTGGACCTTCAGGTCATTTCGACTTTCACCAGGGGGGGGGGGGGGGCGGGTCTAAGAACTTATAATATTACTCTGTAAAAATTTTGCATTTTGCTGCCACCACTTTTGGTATTACTGAACACTATTTCTGGTGCTCGGTTGGTGTAATGTTGAAAATGATTCATTTTTTGATATGTGTTATTTTTTTTTAGTGTCTGTCTAAAAAATACATCATATTACAATTCTAAAATAACATTAGAAGGATTAAATATATATCTATGCATATACATATATACATACAAAGAAAAGTCATACTATCTTCATAAGTAAACAAGACGTTCCGTCTAAAACTATACGAGCCTACTTTCCCGTATACACCCAACTTCAAATTTATAATCTAGCTATATATCTTTCTCATTTAGCTTTGGTTCTTAATTACTTCAAATGTACCGTTTTCAACGGTTAATACATATTCATTCACTCATTTCTTTATTCATTCATTGGTTCATTCATTCTTTCACTAACAGACAGACCAATACACTTTCCCCCCCCCCCCCCCCCCCATCTCAAAACCCTCCTTTCATTTGTTGATTCATTCTTTCACTAACAGACAGACCGATACACATTTTCCCCCCATCTCAAATCCCTCCTTTCATTTGTTCATTCATTCATTCACTAACAGACAGACCGACAGACACAGTTTTCCCCCATCTCAAAACTCTCCTTTCAATTTTTTTATTTTTCAATCTTTAATTAATACACTTATTTTTGACTCTTCTCTGTTTTTAACGATATTTTTACGATACATTAAGCCTTCTTTCACACTTTATTTATTTATTTTTCTTTACTTTTTGCCGGGAAGTAGACTAAAAATGAATAAATAAATAAAAGGGATAAAATTAAGATAAAACACAGCAGAAGCAGATTTAAGACAGCAGAATGTTCTTTTAGCATAGGATGCTCGTTCACTCATCTACGTATCAAAAGTTCGTTACGATTACTCATTTATTCTATGTTCATAGAAATGAGCCAACGTAATGACATTTCGATACGTCACGGAGTCAACACATCTCATGTGCTAAGAAACATTTCACGGTCTATACTTTTTTTAGACAGATACATAAAAAATTTAAAACTATCTCAAACATGAATGACTTTCGACTTTACACCAACTGAACATCTAAACTCGTGTTCAGTAACACCAAAAATGGTGGCAACGAAAGGCAAGGGGCCTCAGTGGCTAAGCGGTATAATCGACTGGTTCCGGTACCTGCCTGCGCGCAGTGAAGAGGCGTCGGTTCGATTCCGACTTTCCGCTGGGTGTATTTCCTTCTTTGTATAATAAAATCTGTTGTGCTGTCTTGTTCTATCTGTCATATTTGACGAGAGTTTGAGGTATATCCTTGAGAAAAGCTAATAAACTCGAATATTTATGTGACTTGAAATGGTGGTTAACAAACATACGAACTAAACGCAAAATTTTTACAGTATGTACAGGGCCTTCCTAAAAAAAAGGGCATGTATTAAGAAGACAATGACGAAATCGGCTTCGTAAATATGGAATTTAAGATTTCTCATTCTATGTGGCATACATCTTTAAATATTAGCGGTACAGCTTACATGTCTTTTGTGTGTAATAAGGATGTTTTTATCATTCCATTTAAATACAAAAGAATTTTTGAGCCATTTTCCAAATTATGGATTTGTGATATGAATACATATGGGATCATTCATAAATGATGTCACGCTTCGAGGGGGGGGAGGGGGATTCATGAAATTGTGACAAAGTATGACAAGGGGAGGGGAGGGGGTAACAAGAAGTGTGACATCATGCATTATGCAACATAGCGCGACGCGTGACAAAGGGGGAGGGGGGTCCGCTGAAGTGTGACATATTGTGACAAAGGGGGGGGGGGAGGGGGTCAAATGTATGGGAAAAAGCGTGACGTCATTTATGAACGACCCCTATGTGACATTACGTACCATTTTAAAAAGACGCTTTTATTTGTATACAGTAAAACCTGTAAAGTTGACCACTTTTGTCAGGAACGGAATTAGCCCTTCACCCTATACCTCACCCTCTATCAGTTGACCACCTGTCTGAGTTGACTACTAAAGTGCTGCACCGCAAGTGGTCAATTTACACAGGTTTCACTGTACTTCCTTTTTAAAATTTTTTAGATCCTAAAAAGAACACCTGGTAACAGAGTAAACCATTTTTTAAAGAGATATTACACTTACAACCGTTGTACTTTTCGGAGCTCTATCGCTTTTTTTAAATAGGGGAGGAGTGGTGTAGCTAAGTGGGAGTGGCCCGCCCCAGGTGTCGCCCATTCATAGGTGATACCCAGCCACGACGGAGGAAAAAAAAAACCTTTAAAGAGCTCCAAAGAATGAAACAAATACTTCAAATTTGATACTTTTTTCCATCATTTTTCTTTTGTTTTGAACTGAGCGAAGTGTTTCCTTTAAAAAATATATTCGCAATGGTTTTTTAATCGTTGTCGTCAACTTTAAATATTATGCGGCTCATGATATGAATGGTGTTTTTCTTTTTCAAAGTTGCAATTTTTTAAAAAAATTACTGAATATATTTCATTAAAACGCATACTTCACGCTTGCATGACTTTGTTTTTGTTGTTGGAGGGGCGGGGGTCATCTTTTCCACGGGGTTCCACCACCATCACTGCCCGCCCCGAGTGTCACCAGTATCACCCATGCAACTGAGTACCCTACTTCGCATTTTGGAAAAGTGTAGATCTGCGCCAACTCTTTTCTTCTTGTCATTTATAAAGTTTTTTTTTTTTTCAATTTGTTGATCGTTTGTGGAAAATATATTTTTGGTTCACTACATAGGGTGGTATTTTTGGTAGAAGCACAAAAAAATTGGAAACATATTTTGCAATAATTCATTTTTAAATGGTACCCAGGGTCCGACTTAGCCACATTGGGGCACGGGGCAAAAAATTATTTGTGGTCCCCCTCTGTTTCAGTGATGAAGAACTGAACCTTATGGAAGTATTTAAGTTTTTCACCTCATCACAGATGTCCCGCAGTGGATCAATCGGTAGAAGCTCGGTTCCCGTTGAACACCGACGGTGAAGCTACATTGACTGAGGTCAGTGTTTGGGAGGGGGACAACCTCTTGCGGCTGGTTGCTGTGGTGTCTTTGTACGCTAAAGGGAGCCGGTGCCCGTTAAATAGGTCGTGGCTCCAATATCCTCCAAGTGAAACGATCCCTCTGGGGGTGCCAACCCCAGGTGACGGTCTCTCATCTGGGAGCTGGTTCAAAAACTAAGTGACCTTTCAAAACGGGGCGGAAATCGGACTCCTGCCTACAAGGGCCCCGTTAAATTCAGGAGCAGCGTACCCATTCTTCCTTGCACGCTGAATTCCGCCCTAGAAAGCCATGGATTTACGAAATGTAGAATTTTTGTGTTCATACGATAGATGAATGAAGAAGCTAACATAAAACTGACGGATTTTGCTCTGTAGTGATTTTACATGCTCGTATCCCCAAGTGTACATGGTGGGGGTCGAGTGTCGAACACCCAATCTTCTGATTGGAGGTCCGACATCTTAACCTCTAGGCTACCACGGCCCCCGCATTTCAATTATGGTGTACTTTATGCTGACTATGCAGCCTACTGTACACAGGGCCGGACTTAACCCTTATTCTCATCAAGTAGCATATATGCTACCTGGGATTTTCCCCTATTTTCTATTTGTTAACAAATAAAAAGTAGGGGAAAACCCCCGGTAGTATATTTGCTACTTTATGAGAATAAGGGCTATCAAATAACAATGCAACATACGTGCTGACGTCACTTAACAAATAGAAAGTAGGGGAAAACCTTAGGTAGCATATATGCTACTTTATGAGAATACGTGTAAACTCCGTCTATCCGTGCCCCGGCACGGAGTAAGAAAAACAGGGAGACGCTAATTTACCAAAATAAAAAGAAAAATTTATTGCAACATAGTTTCAGAAATAATTAGAAACTTCTTTGGGGAAAAAATGGGGAAAACAAAGCAATCTATTTTTGTGTGTTAATAACCACAAAACTAAAAAAAAAAACAAGAACTATTTGGGAACTACAACAACAACTCAAACACAATTATCTGACACGAAATCTAACCAGTGAATGAACGCTTAAGCACAATTCTATTTTTAGCCTTCTTTCCCGTAAAAGTAAAAAAAAAAAGTAATAAAGCATGAAAGAAGGCTTGATGGAAGGAATTAGTAAAACTATCGTAAATATAAAGAAAAGGCAGAAATAAGTGAAGTAATTAAATAAAGATTGCAAAAAAAAAAAAAACTGAAAGTAGGATTTTGAGATGAGGAATATGTGTGTCTCCCCCCCCCCCCTCCTCAATAACTTTTGAAGGAATTGTCCGATTCGAAAAATTAGTTTTGCATTCGAAACATCTGGGCGAGGACATCTCATTTCCATATTTTACTTTTTGATTTGAACAATTTCTCGTTCAATTTTGAAAAGTTCAAAAATTTTTAACATTAGTGCCTATGGCCAAATGGTGTATAACTCTGGGCGTAAGATCCAAGTTTCATGAACAAGCTCATTGAAAGAAGCTCTCGGTGAGAAATATTTTATGGTTTGAAAATTTTTTGTTCATTTTCGAACAGTTCAAAAAAAAAAAAAAAAAAATCAACATCGCGTCTACGGGGAAATTTCAATCCTATATAAATCCTGATCAGGATTTATATAGGATTGACGGATTCTATATAAATCCTGACGGATTAACAGACGGATTTGTTTGTAACAAACGTTATCGAGAAGATGTTATGACGTAGAACATGTACAGAAACGAAGTTCAACCAGAGCTTTGAAAGAACCTATATTCTTATGAAATTTTTTGGTCGGGATTTTTAAGGATGTTTTCCAATGAGTGAAAGATTGATGAGTAAATGAATGAACAAATGAGTGAATGAAAAAGTGAGTGAATGAATGAATGAGTAAATGAATGAATGAACAAATGAATTGAATGAATGAGTAAATGAATTTGAATGAAGAAATGAGTAAATGAATGAATAAATAAATGAATTACCGAATACATGAATGAATAAATGAATGGCGTGAAATATCTTTTTATTCGAACCAATTTTTCGAACCATTTTTGTTCCATTTTGTACAGTTAAAAAAAAAAAAATTAACTTACCGCCTACGGGGAAATTTCAATCCTTTATAAATCCTGCTCTAACGAACCTATTTGCTTGGAACAAACTTTGTCGGAAATCTCTTATGACGTAGAAGGTGTACATATAGGAAGTTCATCCAGAACTAACGAGCCTATTTTCCTATGAAATTTTTTGATTGGGATTTTTAAGAATATTTTTGAATAAATGAATGAATAAATGAGTGAATGAATAAATGAATATGTATTAACCGTTGGAAAATGTATATTTGAAGAAATTGAACTAAAAAAATGAGAAGGAGACAGGGAGGTAGCTATATTATAAATGTGAAGTTATGTGTATACGGGAAAGAGGCTCGTGTAGCTCTAGACGGAACTTCTTGTTAAAATATCATAATATTTTTTTACAACATAACACTAAAAGCATTTCTATTACACGGTTTTATTCAACGTGATTTGTCGCGGAAGTGTGTTACGAGATTTTCTACAACTATATTACAGCACAAATTATCTTCAAACTTTACACACAAGCTTATCTTCCCCGATGAGAATACAATATTCCATCCATTTTATAATTTAGTATAACGTTAATTAGGAAAGAAAATTAATAATTTTGGGTCTGAGGAAATGATCAGAATTATTATTTGTCGAATGGCAACGATAGCTTTGTTTGAATAATGCAACGATGTGTTGAATTTTAAAATACTCATGGCGAAAAAAGAAACTGCTAGTTTTTTTTCAAAGAAAACTGCTACTTAAAACATTTTTTACCTATTTTATTCACTGATAGTGGCAAATATTGCCAAAAAAATTGAGGAGATTTGAATAGCACTGTTTTAGGTGTTTGGGGGAATGAACTAGGAAATGAACACGACATTTTAAAGTAAGTGTAAGATTTTTATTCTAATTCTACTCAGGGGACTTTATTCTAATTCTTTCAGGTGTAAAGAGCTTACTGCTGACCGTTCATCTAGAAAAAAATCTTTTGAAGCACTATTTTCGAAAAAATATTCCAAACTGTTCATTCTTTGATGGGATTGCCCTAACACCTCGCTAGTTAGAAATAGAGAATAAATGTTTCTGGTAAAACTTAGGAACTTCTCCGAATTAGAAGTTATTAGTGAGAAAGAAATCGTTCGAGTGGTATTCCTCTCAACAATTTTTTACCTTCTTTTGTATCTAAAGTTTAAAGAGACAATGAATTCCTGCTTCTTTTCTTTTTTTTCAATTTTCGAGCTTTGTCGGATTTACATGATTTCAGAAAACTATTCTATAATTTGTACAACTTGTTTCTCTGTGCTTATCGTCACATTGTAAACACGTTTTTGTGAGCGCTCTAACTCAAAAATCAATGCAAGAAATCGAACAAAATTCGGCGTACAAATTGTTCGCGATAAGAATGGGAGCTGATTGCTTTTGGTGCAAATCCGTCAAGATTTAGGGGCGCAATCAAACCTTTATCTAGTTAAGCTTGAATGTTAATTATTAATGCAAGAATTCAAAGAAAAATTATTATACAGATGGACCTCATTGGGAGCAGGTGCTGATAAGTTTTGGCGCCCTTATATAATTTTAAAAAATGGAATCATTCATATGAAAAAAAAGACGAAAAATTTACGTGACCACAGCATATTTCTGTCTCATAATTATCTTATTCTGTTTGTTTTTTCTCTGCACCTATAAGACATTAAATTATATTTCTTTAGGAATTGGTGTTGGTTAGTGTTTGTGTCAATCGTTCCAAAGAAAGTGGCGCAATTGACCGTCCTTAATTGCAGCTGAAATTTCTCAAACAGTAACGCAGGGATTTAAAGAAAAACCTTGAACATGTGGCCCTTAGTAGAAACTAGGGGTGTAACGAAAATTCGACCTCACTGAATAGTCATTTCTTGACCTGGTCGAATATTGATGAACTATTCGGCCGAGTGCTGCTGCTACAGAAGAAATGCAAAAATATAAACAAATTAATAGTTTTTAAACATTTAAAATTGTATCATAGTTATTGCAAAAGAATATATTAGTACATAGTTTTAATAAATAAAAGTAATTTAGCAAAAAAACTACTTTTTTTAAACATTGTTTTTAGGTTTGACTGTAGAAAAACATATTCTAAAGTTATAATATTGTATTTTATGTTTAGCATTTGTTTCCAAAAGCTGGCAATAGTTAATGATGGAGAATATCAGACTTGTATTTTGTTATTATTAACAAAGTGGAAGTCGGACTTTGTTTGGGTAGACTGATTTATTGTGAATATTGGGTAAGAGAGAAATGTAAAAGGCCTAGAATATATCAAGAATATAAAGCTAGTGTAAATTATTGGGGGTTTTGCAAATAAAAATACATTCCAGTAGGTATTTTTGAAAAATAGGCATGTTAAAAAACCCATAAAATAGAAGTATTATTAGGAGAAATAACCGAATATTCGGCTGGTTCGGCGAAATCACTATTCGTTACATCTCTAGTAGAAACTGGTGCTGGTTAGCTTTTGGCGCCAATCTCTCCAAAGGGCAAAGGGGAAAGGCGCAATTGAAAGTTTTTCTCGGTGTCCATGATTACTATATTTTAAGATGTAAGGAATGGACTGAAAACTTGTAGACTGATGGATTGCAAACACCACCAGGGTAATGGCGCAGTTGAACCATTTTTCTCATCACGCATGATCGGTGATCGCTACATTTCTAGAAGTACTGCAAGGGAAACAAGAGGTAATGCAATTGAAATGAAAGACAATCGGAAAATAAATTCCAATAACTGATTCTGATTAAATTTGGGTGTCTATAACTCCAAATATGGTGGCTGGACAATTGCTTTCAGTGGGATTTATAAACCTGAAACAATAAATAAATAAATAAAGCTAAGTTTCAAAAAAAAAAAAAAAGAAAAGAGAAAGTAAAAAAAACAATTTATATGGCACTCAAGTAGGATCTAATATGTAGTGACAGGGCCCGATTAAGATAGTCGGGGGCCCAAGGCACAACATTATTTTGGGCCCCCCTATGGTACGAAAGATAAAAATACTGGGTATAATATATACAGTTAAATAAGCTTCGAGATTAATTTGGGGGCCCAAGGCCGCGGCCTTGTTGGCCTTTGCGGTAATCAGGCACTGTTTAGTGATGGTCACCCGAATTGATTGGTGGGCGCTCTTTTAATATTTTGAGAAATGCAATTTATATAAAAGAAAAATATAGTGGAAAGATTCGCGGCGGGCACAACATATTAGCTCTGAATAGATATTTTATATGAAAAATCATATGTTTTTGTGTCAGTCACTGAGATACACTGATATTTTAGTACATTCGCTAAAAAAAAATGTCAAAAAGCTAATAAACATTTGTGGAATCTGCACATTGTAGTTTATTAGAGGCGCATTTTTTAACTTTGCACGGAACGGTTCAGAGGCTTAATCCGGCCCTGATGCTGCTGCTCTTTTGCATGCAGTAGAAGATTGCAGTAGGAAAGAGCTATAATTAGTAGCCGAATTTAGTATAATGAAGTGCCAAGAAAAATATGGTGAATGAAAGTTTCGCAACATCCTGTAAACATATCTGCATTATTTGACAAAAAAATAGTGAAGATGAGACAGTGGTGTGGTCAGTGCCTGATTACCGCAAAGGCCAACTAGGCCGCGTCCTTGGGCCCCCAAATTTTAGGGGTCCCCCAATTGTAAGAAAGATTTCTGAAAATGTCTCTTAAAAGATAATATTTTACAAAATGGAAAGATTTCACTAATGACTTATATTAATAGAATACTATGCAAGCTTGTTTAACTTAATACCATTATACTCAGTATTTTTATTTTTCGTACCATAGGGGGCTCCAAAATAATGTTGTGCGTTGGTCCCCGACTGGCTTAATCGGGCCCTGGGTGTGGTGGTAGTCCTGGAAAAAAAGGTGGTGGTGACGCTTACATATAGATAATCATTATAAATTTGGGGTACGCTTCTTTGAAAATTAAAAACAAGTGGAGGGACGCTTGTGTTAACATAGGGTGAGCATGCGTCCTCGAATTTCGGGGACAGTCCCCAAATTTGAATATTTTTAATATCCTGTCCTCAAAAACACTTAAATACTTGCGGACACAGGAATCCCTATATTAAAAAAATTCTATTCTTTCTCTCCAAATTGCTTCTAGATTTGTAATTTAGAACTTTTTGATAGTATTTTGTAAAAGTTTAGGTAATATTATGGCAATTATCAAATTATTGCCTTCGTATTTCAATTTCTAACAGGCGATAAACTAAGAAATAGGCATAATTTTTTTTAGAAAATACGTTTAGAGACCCTTTGAAATACATAAATGAGATTAATTTTGCATAATAGAAGTGCATATAAACTTTTTCGAGCCTCCTTAAATTGTCCTTGCATTTGGGGACATGTTCCCAAATTGACGCTCATTCAAAAATATGGTCACCTTAGGTAAAATAAAAAGGTAAAGGACGCCGTACCCCTGCGTCCTTCCTCGACTACACCACTGAGATGAGACGAATGCACAATAGATGGTATAGTGTCTATAGGTCAAACATTTAAGGCCTATGTATTCCTTAAATGTTAGAAGGTTTATCCTCCTCTGCCTGCTTGTTTATTTACAATAAATCCGGTGTCAGATGTTCATGGACCTATGACAGAGAAGCTCATTTTCAATGTTGAAGAAATATATGAATCGGTGCAAAATTCAACGCAACAACATTGTGTATGTTAGGGAAAAAAAAGCCGTGTACGGAGAGTAAAAAATTTCAAGTTTTACGTTACACTCTGCGACCCGAAAAATGTCCTTTAGATGAAAATGTCTGTTTCTTATGTATTTTTGGCTGAAAATTACGAGTCTGCAATTATTTTTTGCCCACCGCGTACCATTTTCCCAAAATCCCACATTTTAGCTTTTTACCTATTTTATGGATAAATGTGCATATTTTGTAATTTAGCGACTTAATTAATTATAAATTACAGTAGAGCCTCGATTATCCGAGGTAATGTGGACCGAGGGTACTTCGGATAATCGAAAACTCGGATAACACGGACTCTGTCCAAATCGAGAGGGAAACGTAGGTTGAAATGAATGAAAATGTCATCAAATATGTAAAAAAAAAAAAAAAAAAAGGCATTTACTGTACATATTATGAAATGAAAAAAATGACGTTACACACATGCAAATATCTAATTTATATCAGTGGCGTACGCAAGGGGAGGGGGGTTAGGGGTTTAAACCCCCTTTGAGCCCATATAGAAAGTGCTATATGGGCTCAAGGGGGGCAAGTATGGGCTTGTATTAATAGTGCCTTATTACATACTCGAATTTCTTTTAGTAGCTTCAGAACATTATGACCCCCCACCCCTCTTGTTAAAATTCTGCGTACGCCGCTGTTTCATATGTACACATCAGTGAGTACACGTTCCAGTTAACGTTGTCTCTTGAAGAAGTCTATATATATAGTGTATATATATTATTTTCTGTTTAACGGAACTCGCACGCTTCTTTGGTGCCGTTTTACGAAATGGTTGTAGCCGTAAAAAGTCTGTTGAAGTTGTCTCTGACTGTTGTTCCAGGTCTTTATATCACCAGAAAATAATTGGATGACTGACGTTAGTCAGTGGCGCCGCCATCGGCCGCCAAGAAATTTTTTTTTTTCAAGGGCAAATGTACCTCGGTTAACCCGGAACTCGGTTAGTCGGCGCTCGGATAACCGAGGCTCTACTATATATCTTTCTCATTAATAGTGAGATCGTTGCCATTCTAGAGACATTTTTAATGAAGTTGGGTTACTTTAGCGACATTCTTGGCAACAAAAGCTTTATCTACTTTCTCGAAGTTCCGAGTCATTTACAACACGACACAGACATTTTGTGGACTATTTTTCGAAGAAACAGGAAATAGTAGTCTGCTGTGATGTGAATCTACTATTTTAAGCATTAAGACATGAATACAGTTCAGCAGAGTAACGCTCGTTTGTCAGTGCTCCTCCATCTAAGTATTTTTTTCTATTTATTCCTGTAGCATATTCTACAAACACAAAGGAAATTTAAAAATTATGAGTGGCAAAAACATACCAAATGAGCCACTTGTAACTCTACAATGTGCCTTTTTTCCGCAATTGCACATTAAACTTGGTTAATCGAAATATCTGTAAAAGCTCCGCACAGAGAAGGCTTTCTTGTATCTCAGGAACAAATTCAAAAATTTAAGTGAGGCAAAAGTAAAAGAAAGGATTTTTATTGGCCCACAACTTTAAGGAAGTCCTTTCATGATGAAGAGTATGAAAACAAACAGTCAGAAGCCGGAAAATCAGCCTTCCTGGAATTCAATTCTGTGAGAAAACGGGAAACAACGAATATCTTGTTGGTGACATGATAAAATGCTTTTGTATTATAGGTTGTCATATGTCATTAAAACTACACTTTTTGGACTCCCATATGGACTTCTTTCCTCAAAACCTTGCGCAATTCATGATGAGCATGGGGAAAGGTTTCATCAGGACATCTCTGTGTTTGAAAAGCGTTTCAGCGGTGGGTGGGATGGAAGTATTCGAATTGAATATTGCTAATCTGTTGTCAGGGCACACCCACAGATGCCCACAAGATGAAACCGCCAAAGAAAAAAGTCATTTTAGTATTTGTGTTTTCAATAAGTAAGCTTCAGTTACGTTCTTCTATAACAAAGCTGTATAAATATTGTCACGCAGAAACTCAAAGGGACAAGACGTAATTTATTGGACAACACTCAATATCGTTCGATCCACTGGATCGTACACAACTGACCTTTCCAACCGGAGCGCAGCAACTTATATATACAAACAGAACATTCTAGAACTATTCAAATCAATTAAATTTACATAAATTGGAGCATTCTGGAAACTGTTAGAAAGAGAATTAAATTAAATTAAATTAAATTAAATAAAGAAACGCAGCCCGCGACCAGCGGGAATAGAACTAGGGACCTAGAGCTCCAGAGGCTGCGTCGCTACCTCACAGCCACCGGTTCACATGCTGGCGATTGAAAATACGGCAATATGAGAAGTGGGTCTCAAGCGAAAACGGTACGTGATGGCCCATTTTGGGTTAAATATTTGAATCAAGCACCCTTTGTTTGTATATAGAATCACATAGTTTCATCTAAAGGGCAAAAAAAAAAAGTTCAAATTTGTTGCACAGTGTTATCGTTTGCCGGCATCGTGGCAAAACGCGGAGCTCGTACTGCCCAGGTCATAGGATCTAGCCTGGATGTGTCGGTGGATTTTCAAGATGCAAAAAATCGTTTGGAAAGATCCCTTGAGTAGACATTTGGTTTGGATTCTCTCGGCTAAATTAAATTCCTAGTGCAATTTCGCATCAGCAGAGTCCGGGTGCTCACCCTTCCAGGAGGAGAAACCGGGCGTCAAAATTATCATGCGGCGATGGTACCACATTCATTGTGGTGCCGCTGAAAGAGATGGTACGAGTCTATCGGGAACACACTAGGTCTGCAATTGGCAGAAGCCAACAGCAGCCCATTAGAAATAAAAAAACAAAACAAAAAACATTATCGTATTTAGAAAAGGGGACTTCCTAAATTTATGTTCATAGTTATATGACTCCATAGCAAAATAGTTAACTTTGAGGCAATATGGTAACAATTTTGAATCTATATGTCAGAACAGAGAACAGCATACTCATGCCAAATATTTAAAAAAGCTGGCCTTGTCACAAACCCCTTTGTATATACGCATTCCAGTGGTGTAGTCGAGGGGGGACGGCGTCCCCCTACTATTTTGTTTCAAGAAAAGCGTCCCCCAACTGTTTAAAAATTTTAACACTAGCCTTCCCCCAACATTTTGAATTCAATAACTTAATTCGAATGTGTAAGCGACCCGCCACCTTTTTGTACAGGATTACTCCACTGACGCATTTCCACATCTTGCAGCTTCTCCTGACGCCCTCCATACATTGTGAAAATGACAAATTTCTCGTAGAGATAAAATGTGTGTTAAATGAATGTTAAAAGCAAAGCTTGGATGATCTAGCACAGTGGTTCCGAACCTTTTTCTCCTTTCGAACCCACTATAAGATCGGAAAGAAAATGGCAACTCCTGTAGTCGTTATAACGTGTATGACAGTAACAAGAAAACTACATAATTTGCCTTCACATTTATATTTCATGTTGCACAACAGAGCATAACATGAAATGAAAATATAATTGAAAAAATCCAAGTTTAAAGAAAAACTAAAATTATTTTTTCGTTATTTGTTCTTTATAAATTATTAATGGGGCAGTAAACAATATCTTTAAAAAATATTTTCCCAATAGTGCGAAAAAGTTATGGAATGGGATGAGAAGTATATTCAAAATTTTGAATCAATCAATAAATATCTTTCATGTTAAAATGTATGAAATTCTCAAAAGTTATAGAAATTTACAAAAATATTTACTTATTTTGAAATTTCGTATTACTTTAAGGGAAAAAAAGTTGGAATAAAGTATGATAAATATGAGTACAAAATTTATGGTTAATGAATAAATAACTTCCAGTTCTACTTTGGCGTTTTTTTATGAGAAATTAGCAGAAAATAATGGAAAACTTTTCACTTTAGTAAAATTTTCATATTTTCGCTCTTTTTTCGTACTAACGAGGAGAAAATGGGAAATAGAAACATACGCTCGAAATTTAAATAAATAAATGAATATCTTTCGAAGCCAAATTATGTCCACATTGAATATATTAAACTTGACGCTTGAAGCTACGTTTTGAGAGAAAAAAATAAAATTATTTAATTAATTAAATAAAGATTACTGGCAAAGCGCCGAGCGGAGCTGGAGTGAGTATTTCGAAGTTGGAGCAGAAAAAAACTCAAAAATGTATTTTTCTCGTTCCGTAGTCTGGGCGATACCGCCGAGACAAATCAAAACAAATACACCTCTATTATGATACATTAATCTCCTTAATATATTTCAAAGATTATCCAAACATATTTTCTACGTAATTTATACATATTTTCTTAGTTCATTGTCTGTTAGAAATTGAAATACTAAACGAATAACGTGATAACTGCCATAACATTATCTAAAATTTTACAAAATACTATCTTAAAAGTTTAAAACTGCAAATCCAGAAGCAATTTGAAGAGAAAGAATAGAAAATTTTAAATTTGGGGACTTTTTGCTTCCCCAAATAGTTAGATATTTCTATTGCTTTGTCCCTAAAAACACTAAATTTGTGGACTATCCCGAATTTCAAAGACGTACGGTCACCCTAAAGCACTCCAGCTAGTTATATTTTTTTATTACCGAGTTTAAGGGCCGGATTCTGGTGTAACGATGTTTACGCAAATGCGCCTGCAAACCTCCGATTTGTCGAGATTCCGATTCTGGAGTAACGATGCGCATGCATTTTCGCCAATTTTTCCCCCTCGATTTGCGGCACATTTTTACCTCACGCAAGATCTGCAAGTGTCATGGCTGCCCGCAGTAGTGCTTTTTCGTTTGTTCTGTTTACGTATAAAAATCTGGAGATTTGAGGAATACCCTGCCAAGTGAATGAATCAAATTGTATTTTATTTAGAACAGAACAGATAGCATGTCCTTTCGTAAGTTAAAATTTATAGTTAGTATGTGGTTTTGTGTGTATGTTCAGTGTTCTGTTTATCGCGCTAGGGCGAAAGTATTTTTTAAAGAATTTCAAAGTTTATTTCTTATGAATGAAATTCTTTTGAAATTTGTATTCAAAAATTTGTTATCTGATATTCTTCGCTTGTTATGGAGAGTGTTCGTGTAATTTTTTTAGAATGTAGAGTTGTTATTGCTCGTAAATTAATAAATATTCCGAAACGAATGCTTGTGGCCCAATAAGAATGGAAATAAAATATTTAATTCTCTAGTTATATATCAGTCTACAGCGTATTTTGTATGGCAATATGTTATATTATTACAGGCATGTAAGCTTTCAACTTTGCAATCATACCCACCTCTAAAAATTAATAGCTTGAATTGCCTCAATTATGCTTACTATACTTAAGTATGGTAATGTCCTTGTGCCAATGCTATACTTTCTTTATCAAAAAAAAAAAAAAAAACACAAATATGTTATCATAACTGTTGTTTAAATTTTAGTTCTAAATCTGTCCAGATTTTATTTTGTTTTGTAAAATTTTATTAAAAAGTATTTTTGTTAATTGACGCACAACTAAAAGTGATATGTACAGCTATATTGATTTTTTTTCTTGCACTGTGTTTGTAAATATTGTGATTGTATGCTCATTAATTTTGTTCTCAGAAGTGTGTTTTTTTAGAATGTCATGACTGCATAGATAAGCGAAGAAACCTATTTTTAATCCTTTAAGTATTAAACATGTTTCTTATGTTATTGTCGAGTTTTCTGTTATTACTAACTTACTGAAGCAGAATTCTTACTGAATAATATTGCATAACAGTATTGTCATCATATTTCGACACAGCATTTAAATTAATATTTTATCAAAATAAATTTTGTTGTGTGAGTTAGTTAGCTCTAAATATTTGGTCCCTTAATAGAGCACTCATCATGTAGTGGGCTGCATTAGTTTTCCTATCCAAGCTTGGATAGAAGTCAGAGTTTGAATAGTTGCTATAAATCAATTAAAAGCTTCAGATCATTAAAGTTGACTGAATGTGATCAATATTATGGGTTGTAGTAATAACACTTTCTCTTTAAAGAAATTTATGGTAGTTGCAAGTTCTTTTTATTATTTTAAAACATCAAATTGTCTTATGCTTTTTCCCTTTATAATGTTAAAAATAATTACTATTTTAAGTATCTTAATAAATAGTATGATGAGTGTTAATTACTATCTACATGGGTTAAAGAAAACAAGGCAGCATTTTTAATTATGTCATGTTGCCCTTCATTTTAGGAAGTATGTAAACACATACACGTGATATTACAAAAAGTGCTATATGTGTAGTATTAGTATTAGATGTTTATTCCATTAAATGTGTGATGCATGTATAAAATGGCTGTGACGAAAAGAGCTGTATTGAAATTTTGTCTAATTAATTAAAGTGCAATAATCAGTGTTTTTCAAGATTGTAAAACTTTGCTTAATGATTGCCATTGAGGGTATGTACAGGTTTGCAATATTATTGTGGCTCTAGGGAAGATTTGATGTTCTTATAGATTGCTTATTTAGCAATTTTACATTAAATGAGTTATAGCTTTCATATGATATTCTATGCTATCTCATAGGTGTATAAAAGTCCATCATATTTAGAATTATCTGTTTTAAGAAAATATAGTTGCTGTATATGTTGTAATATTAGAGTTTTATTCTTGTCAAAATTGTTTGAAATATTGGAACTAAAAGTGTTTTATTTGTTTTACATTTGACTTCTCAAACTAGCTGGGTCATTTTTATTGGCTGAATTTTATTCCGTCTTAAGAATAATCTTGCTGGTAGCTATTAATATGTGCAATACTGGTGGAAAATTTTATCAAGAGTTATGTCTTGTTAAATGCACTATATTGTGAATTGCATAAATGAAAATCATGAACTAAATTTCCTGTTGTAAACACTGCCTGATTACCGCAAAGGCCAACTAGGCTGCGACCTTGGGCCCCCAAGCTTATTTAACATTGCACATTATACAAAGTATTTATAACACATGTTTCGAGGTTACAAGCTCTTTTTCAATGCAAAAGAATGAGCTTCAAGATGACAAACATCCAACTGATTTGCTTTTACTCCTTATTTATAGTTCATAGATCTAAGTAAAGGGATTGTAAAATTATTTAAAACTCTTTTGTTTGTTTACATTACAATCATGTTTTGGGTAACTTTTAACCGCGTTATATTTTTTAGTATATTTGACTTGAAAAAAGGAACTAGAAGTTCTAGTGCTAGGCACTGCTGGATAGATTACGAAATCAGTTGTCTACTCTTGATTCTTAAATTAAGTCAAATATACTAAAAAATATGATGCTGTTCAGAGTTAACCCCCATCTTTCAAAGTTACCCTGCATGACTAATAATTATAAATTTAGTAAATGCTGGAAAATCAACAATAATTTATTAACAGGCATTGTCTTAAATTACATTCGTCTTTAAACTAAAAAGCAATTCAAACTAAATTGTATGTTGTCGAAAATTGAAATGGAATGTTATTAAGCTAATGTGAAAAAAATTGTTCTTTCAAATAAGAAAGTTCTTGTTGAATGATTTGAATGAAAGGGAGGGGGGGGGGGTAGATATTGTTTAATAGTAGAAAGCGGACTACAATGTATATTGCGCACAGATTTTTTAAAAGATTGTTGACGTGCGTTTAGAGGTTACAAGGAAACCTTCTAGTAAATGGCGAAGAAGTGATCTTCTCGATGAACAAACATCAAACTGAAACTTCAGTTTTGTAATTTGTATTATAATATTGTTGAAAAACTATTCACTTCATTGAAGGAGAAATAGTTATATATTAATTAACTTATTCTGGTTGTCTTATCTGCATGCAAATTTAATGTAGACAACTGTGTTACTGTGAACTTTTAGAATTGGGGCATGTTATAGGCTTAATAAGATGCACAAACTGAGAATGAATGACTAAATTTATAAGCAAGTTTTTTGTTGATGGTTTTGTATGTAATGCAGAAAAAGGAACAGAAAGAAATTATTATATATTTTTTGGTGTAAGAAATTTTGAATATTGAAATGTAGAGTGCAGGAATAAAATGAATTTGAAAAGTTTGCGGGAAAGTAAACAGGTTCCACAGGGTACTTACTACTATACACGAATAAAATTGAAAACTTTAATGGATAAAACATTCTATTTGGATTTAGATTTTGTCATCAGTGCATGTTTTTTGCATTCTTTACTTAGTCATTTATATTCAAACTTTGTCAGTAGTAATGCATTAAGTATAAAATTTTTCAGTGTGGATCTTCTAGTAATTAGAAGTTATTTCAAGTATAGTTTAATGTTTCTTGGATGAATTCCATAACCACATTATAAAAAAGGGGTAATGTTACCATTATATAAAAATTGTATTTATAGCTGATATTTCTGGTTTGATGTTACAACTCTGACTAACTTATTTTCATCTTGCTGTGTGTGTCGAAACATTAAGTTAATTGCATTTCTTTAATCGTGAGGAAAAAAAAATGCATGAAAAGTATAAATACTTTTCATCACACCTGTATGACTTCAATCAAATTGTCATTTAAATGTTACAAGAAAAGAACATTTTCGTTTATAATTCTACATATTCACAAAGTCAATCGTTTATAGCTTACGGGATACATATATCCTAACTAGAAAAATTATGTTTTTGAGCTAATTTTACGATTTGTGTGCAGAATCAAATTGTGAATTCCATCCCTTTTATCAGTATAAATTCATTGAAAAATAAAAATATATTTCTAACCAACTAATGTTTATATTATTTTCCATTCTATATGATAAAATCCAAAAAGAAATACAGCAACATACACGAAAACAAACGGAAAACATTGCTTTATTTTTCGAAAAAGCTAGCAGACGAAACAGAAACGAATCCTTTCTTCTGATTGGTTACGATTGTCATTTCCCGATGTTTTCCGAATCTCTTTTGGTAAAATCGCTTAGTCGCGCCGAGCTCAACCTCATATTTACCTGCGCGTGCAAACGTTTCACCGGAATCCCATTTGACCAAAGAGGGGTGGAAATACGCAAATTTTCAGAGTTGCGTGTGCAGAAAAGTTGTGTAAACATCGTTTCACCAGAATCCCTAGCTAAGTCTTAACTATATAGCTAGTTGGAGTTATTATATTGGCTCAGATGATAAGAAAGTAGCACTCCAGTTAATTATGCAACTCACCGCTCTCGTTCACAATCGGAGAAAAGGTGAAGTGAAGAAGTGCAGTCTTTCCTCTCGCATGGTTTTATTGTTTTCCGGTTTTCCGTTAGTTCTTGGTTCTCTCCCGTGCTTGTTGAGTATTTATGTGATTAAAAAGTTTTTATAGTGTTACAATGAGTTTCTCGGAATCAATTGTGCCTCAACATGCGGTTGTGTTACCGAAGCAGCCGAACGATACCTCTCTGATGACTTACGTGAAAAGTGTTTCTTCCATTATCGGTTCCAGCAATGTCCTCGCTGTTTTCGACAACGGAACCAACGTGAAAATTTATCTGAAGACCGAGAAACATGTCAGCCTCTTGGTCAATCAGGGACTGGTGCTGCACGGGTTGTACTCGAGCATCGAGTACGCCGTACCGCGCGGAGACAAAGTTGTTCTGTCGAACGTGGACCCCATCATCCCGGACGACGAACTGGTCAAGCTCCTGAGTTCGTACGGAACGCTGGAGTCCGACTTGATGTACAAGAAGCCCTTCACGGATTGCGAGTACGCCCACATCAAGAGCGACGTCCGGTACGTATACATGAACATTTTCGATAAACTGAATTTCCCCTGTAAGCTGGATTGGATGTTGAACGACATGTGGTATGAGATTTTCGTCACCGTGGAGGAGCAGAACAAAGCGTCGAATTCTCTCATCAACTGCTCGCGTGTGGGTGATTCCCAGAAGGCTCTGCCTAGACAGAACGCCTTCAGCTCCACTCCTTTGGACAGAACCTCAAAACTCCAAAAGAAACAGCTGCCCCCCAAGCCGTCGATCGATTCGAACGTAGACGATTCCGCGAACGACGTCAAGCCGGAGACGATTCCGATCCAAGCCTCGAGCCATCCGGCCGGACCCAAATTCAAGCCGAAAAAGTTGGCCAAGGTGAAGCCCAAGACGTTCCGAACCCAAGGCCCGGGGAGCCTGAAGACCAAGCGAGTGGCCTTTTTCTCCAAGAACACCGGCAACCCCCACCCGATGACCTTGAAGAAGGTCCTCCGCAACACTCCCCCGGAAGTGCGTTCCCGCTACCCCATGGATCTTAAACAGTTGCTGCTGTTCTTCAAGCAGACCTACAGGAACCACCACAAAATGGACATCGTCTGTTCCCTTCTGGGATCCAACGATCGGGACACTCTCGAGAGGTTCAAGTGCCAATTGGAGGACGTGAGCAACAACATGAAGAGTGTCCCCCTCTCTCTCCGAGTCAATCGCATCTTGGCAGATATAGACGCCTATCTGGCGACACCACGGAATGATCCTTGAATCCTTCTTTTATACGGCCGTCCCATTTTCAGTATTGCGTCGATACGTTAAGTTGTTTCGTGTTTCAAATATACCCATTAACTAAGTGAAATGCTATTCATTTCGAGTCATTGTGTTTTAAAATTGATTTTATTATTCATGAGTAGTTTATTCAACAGTTTAGTGCAAAATTTTTTATTAAAAAATATTTTCGACAATCAATCTGTTTTTTAGAGTTTCTTTTCCACCAGTGAGTGACCCGAAAATTAAAAAGAGAGAACAAGTTTTCTGAAATTTTTTTCATTCTCTTAACATTAAAGTTGGGAGAAATTTACTGTACGGTAACCCTTGGCGCTTTTTCCAAGAAAGTCTCCAAATCCAAAAGTCAAAACGCCATCTTAAGAGACAAAAAAAAGCACCTCTGGAGTGATGCGTTGAATCTTCTCTCCATTTTCAGTTTTGTGTCGATATGTTTAGTTGTTTTGTGTTTCAAGTATATCCATAAATTACGTAAAAAGGCTGTTGTACTTTGAGTCATTGTGTTTTTAAAATTTAAATTAACTTTAAATTCATGCGTGGTTTTTGCGGCAGTTCGTAATATATATTGATTGCATAGCCTTCGATCATCCTTCAGATTTTTCTTTTTAAACCAGCACTCCATTTTTCTGGACATTTCCAGGGGTGGATCTTAGGAGAGCCCATCCCATTGGCGTGGTTGGCGATAAGTAAGGTAAACCAGATTCGATAGAAACCCAGCTTCTATCATTATACAAAATGGATGCCAAATTGTCGATTTTGAAAAGCGGTGGGCTCTCCTAGGAGTTTACCCATTTCCAGATTTGTGTTTCATATATATCCAAAAATTACGTGAAATGCTATTGCACTTCAAGTCATTGTGTTTTAAAAATTGAATTTAGTTTATTCGGCAGTTTGTAGTGTATTTTTAGTGCAAAACATTTTTTTTTTAATATTAAAAAAAAATATTTCGAGTTATTAAAATCTTTTCTTTGTGAGGAATAATATCTGTGATTTTCTTTGTACTTTGAGATAAACAGAATATATTGTATTTTGAAAGACTTGCCTTGTGTTTCTCAGAAAAAGCACTTTACAGAACATTCATTTTAAGCATTTTTTTAAAGGTTTTATTAAGATCACATCGCAGCAAATTTTTGGATGTTTTTTTAGAGGTAAAAGTGAAGTTATTTTCAAGTAAAAATAAATATATAAATATTTATTTTTTTTTACATCTTGAGTAATACTTTCTCATAAATGCTGCCAAAAATTTTCATTTAAAAAATATTAAACATTTTGTCACATCCAGAAACCACAAAAAGATTTTAAAACTTTTCTCCAATTTGATGAAACTTTTCAGTGAAATTGTATGGACATACATAACTATACATTCTACTAATACATATTAAAATTAATTTTTAATATGCTCTCAATAATAAATAACAATTCATTATTTGTGTTACGTATGGGACATCGTGAGTGGAAAACAACAAATCCAATAAAAGTCTTGAAGAATATTAATTTGAAGGGAAATACTATTTGAAAGAAAGTACAGTACAACCTGTGATGTTGGCGGCTTTTGTCTGCAACGGAATGGGCCCTAATTTAATGTAGAGAAACGTTTGTATCTTGACCACCTGTCTACGTTGACCACTTACGTACGCCGAATTTGGGTGGGAGTATTATAAAAAAACCCTTTATAAGGGGACCGGATATTTATTTCTTTTATAACAAAAATAACTTTTCCAGGATATTTTTTATGCTATAATGTTATATCAGTATGCATCTGCACTGCAAGAAGAGAAGTCATAAAGTTGATCTAAACCTCTTTCTAACTAAGCCAATGGGAAAATGAGTATGAGCATTCTTTTATCCTTTAAATAATGTTTTCTTTTGTTTTATCTGAGATAGACATTTTGAACAATTATTTATTTTTAGGAAACCTTTAAGGGTTGGCAGGTTTTTGACATGCGACGGTTTTTACCAAGGTCAAAACCCGCTTGTTAAAAACATCAAAAACCTAATTTGTAAAAAAAAAAAAGAAGTGATTTATCATAATTGGATAAACTTTAATCAATAAATTTTAAATAAAACAGCATAAATGCATTGAAACTGCCGAGTATAAACTACAAAAATATATTGCTGTAGCATAGCCAGATTCTATGCCTGGGAGTAATTTTATTTATAAGAATCAGTTAATTGTTTTTAAGTGTACAAACACGGGTTTCTGCTTTCTGGTGCTGTAAAAGGGGTTTTAACTCCTAAAACACATCTTTTGCTGTGTTCTGCCAGTGCATTCTTGAGATACATTCTATTTATAGAATATTTCTTGAATGTGAACTGATAATAGACTATAAGGTGCCAATTTTTTAAATAGAAATTGTACTAACTTATTAATTGTATTAACTTTAGAAATTGTTAAACTTATTTAATGAATCATTTTATTGTGAATGCATACTTTTAATTACTTTTGGTAAAGATGTACAGTTAATCCTTAATTGCATTTGTAGTAATTAAAATTGTGTAGGTTTGATCTAATATTTTGCAGAAATAAATTTAGATTTTTAAACTTTTTTATGGATAGAAGCAGAAAGTAATCCAACACAATTGAAATCTAATGGAGGTATGTACTTTCCCCAGGATAGGGCATGTTCAAAGATGCTTTCCTACCAGTACAAAGAAATATTGACACTAAAACAGCTTTTCTTAATTTCTCCCTGTATTCTTGTCAAATATGCAAAAAATTCCCACCAGAAAGAAATACGTGTAAAAAATTGAAAATGAAGTCATAAGCAAAGAAAAGTATATAAATTAATATTTAATTATACTTCAATGTATACTAAAACTAAGGAACATCATAATTAAACAAAAACAATGTTGTACCTTGCTATTATTAACAGCCTCCTTTTTTTATTTTTAGCGTAGTTAAATTGTATGGGGGTTTTTGACGGTTAAAACCTGGTTTAAACCTATGTCATGTCAAAAACTAGTTTTTGACGGCTAAAACCCAACCCTGCTTTACCACAAAATAAACAACGTACATGATTAATAAGATATTTAAACTTATTATAGCTAAGTACTTTACTTTTAAAGTTGTGTGATATATTGTAAGCCATTCAGGTTTAACTTCTCTAATGGTATTTGAGATAATTGTGAAATAAAAACGCTAATTACTATTTTAAAGTAGCTTTAATACATGAAGCTAAAATTAAAAGTATTTGAATTAGTTAAAAATAAATGAATGCACTTTAAGAATGACAAAATAATTAAAAAACTCATCCTCACCCTCAATAAGTTGTTGCACCACTAAGTGGTCAATTTATTTAGGTTTCACTGTATTTGTCTCATCCCAAAAGGATGCTTTTAAAGTTTCTAAAAGAAAACCATTGGGTATTGTCTGAGCATAGCATGATTTATACATATTTCACTACCGTGATTGACTTTTTAAAATTTAAATTTGGCCATTGTGAAATTTGCAGCTCTCTAACCTCAATTTTAGAATTTCGAACAGTTTATACAAATAAATAATTCTATTAATCGGTGTTAATTTTTAGCAAAATAGCCGATCAACTAGGATTTTAATTCTCTTTCGAAAGTTAAATTTTCTTAATTAAATATTTTTTTCTTCTTTCTCCTTATTTTTTTTTTCTTTGTTGACATGTGGACAGACTTACATGTCGACAATAAAATTGGTAATACAATTTAAATTTTGAAAATTTCGACTTATTTTGTAATGTAATTTTTTTATTGATTTAGATTAAAGTTAAGAGTTCTTGATTCAGATATAAAGCTGTTAATTTCATTTTTTGTCTGATTAATACTATACGACGCATTCAAATGCTTTTATTAATATGCAATGACACAACTTCGTATAAAACACACACTTCGGGCGTGTAAAAATTTTGTTCGGGCATGTAATTTTTATGCAAACACGGCAAGACATGTAAAATTTCAAAAATTTTACGAGCCCTGTATCTTGGTCAAAAACGATTCTGTATTGAAAACAGGTTCACTCTAGTTCCAAAACATGTTTAAGCGTTATTTTGGAACATTTATGTTGTAATTGGGTAATTACTTTCTTTTCAAGGTTTAAAAATATAGGACTATAAGAGTGACTTTTAAAGAAATATATTTGTTTGGACTTAATATATTAATTAAAAAGAAAGTAACTATTCATTTGTAATCTGAAAAATAGTCAACGGAATATTTTTATATCAGGGTATCCGTGTACAGGTCACGAATTTGGAAATCGATCATAAAAATTTGGCCATGCAAATTTTCCATCAAATGAGATGAATCTCTTCACCCCGCCCCCAAAAAGACATCGGATATTCAGTTATTCAATCAGTATCCGGCAGTGTTTTTAAATATCCGATCCGGCCTCTGCACAAAATACCCGGTTATCAAGCATGTCAAATTTGATCTTTGAAATGTTTTGAAAATATACGTGAATTACAGGCTTACTACATATTTGGAAAATGGGATGTTTAAAAATATGTATAGAAATTACACGTTTCAAACACCAGAACCAGATAGGATGATAATATCCGCCTCTGATCTAATCTATACGTACCGGATATTTTCCGGTACATATACGTTTACAGGGAGCGCTGGAGGTCTGATATCTGGCAGAATCAATATCCAATGTATCGCTGAACGGTCCAAAATTTCACTTCTGAAAATTTGTCACCCAGTATAAGTCTTGACGGGTTTTCTTTGCAGAGCTGGCAGTGATTTTTAATTTCTACAAAGAATGCTTCTGTGTTTATAAATTCTTCTGTGGTAACCATTTCCAATGTAATTGAATGAATGCAAATCCATTGCAAGAATTTCATAAATTGCCTAATGGGGGGGGGGGGGGGTGAAAAAGTTCTTGCACACCTTAATAATATATATAGATGGTAAGAGCTTTTTTTTTATGCACAGGTTGACGTTTTTTTTTTCAAAGCTTCTGAGTTAATTGCAGAAATAACTATGTGTTTTTATAAATAATGATTTTTCACATTAATTTCTTGCAATTAACTTTATGTATGATTCAAAAGCTTGTGTTTATCTCTCAAACTGATGTAAGTTTCTGAGGTAATTAGAACATAAATTATAGGCGTTTTTAAACAAAAGTTCTTCACAGCGATAAACTTGTATTATTTTTTCCGCAGATACTGATAAATCAGTTTTATTATTTTTCTTTTATATGTTGCTGTTTTTTTTATTTCTTGCTGCAGAGGTTTGATAGCTTTATTTACTTATTTTTTTGTAAGCCTTTCTTAAAAAGGATTCTTAACGGTAATTGGCTTTATTTTTTATTTTATTTTATTATTGTTTTTTTTTTTTTAATTTTATTTGAATTGTTGTCGTTGATAAATAAAATTACATTTAATGTTATAAGCATTTTTATACATATAGACCTTGCTGTTGTTCAAAATACAATCAACTCTAATTAGCGATTGATAAATCTGCTTAAAAAAAAAAAAAAAAAAAATCTGTCGTCATTTCACCTTTGTGTTTACAACTAAAAAAATTCTATTTTTTATTTCGCTTTTATTTTACTTTCAAAACAAAATTTCATCAAACCTCAATTCTTGCGAAAGAAATTAAAGACGTGCTCATATAAATTTTTAAAAAATCAAGAGATATTTAAGAATATGTTTTGTTGTATTGCCTAGCTGGGCAACTCATTCATTTTTTTCTGAAAATTATACATTCTAATAAAAAATGCATTACAGATACTTCGTACTATTAATTACTTACGGTGATATGATATTAATGCGTCAAAAGCTTTATAAACACACATATAAAAGTATTAATAATTTTGCAGTGATTTTTATTTTTAGCTGATTTCCTTTAAATACATTTCATGAGAAAATAGGTATGAAACTACTTTCCAATTTTAAATGTAGCAAAAGAGAAACAAATAAACTACAGGAAATAGCGCCCTAAGCGCAAGAGTGCTGTGCCGTTTGTCAGACCACCCCGCCCCGTGATCGGCCTGAACTAGGGTGACCAAGCTAGGGATTCTGGTGAAACGATGTTTGCACAACTTTTCTGCACACGCAACTCTGAAAATTTGCGTATTTCCACCCCTCTTTGGTCAAATGGGATTCCGGTGAAACGTTTGCACGCGCAGATAAATATGAGGTTGAGCTCGGCGCGACTAAGCGATTTTACCAAAAGAGATTCGGAAAACATCGGAAAATGACAATCGTAACCAATCAGAAGAAAGGATTTGTTTCTGTTTCGTCTGCTAGCTTTTTCGAAAAATAAAGCAATGTTTTCCGTTTGTTTTCGTGTATGTTGCTGTATTTCTTTTTGGATTTTATCATATAGAATGGAAAATAATAAAATAATATAAACATTAGTTGGTTAGAAATATATTTTTATTTTTCAATGAATTTATACTGATAAAAGGGATGGAATTCACAATTTGATTCTGCACACAAATCGTAAAATTAGCTCAAAAACATAATTTTTCTAGTTATGATATATGTATCCCGTAAGCTATAAACGATTGACTTTGTGAATATGTAGAATTATAAACGAAAATGTTCTTTTCTTGTAACATTTAAATGACAATTTGATTGAAGTCATACAGGTGTGATGAAAAGTATTTATACTTTTCATGCATTTTTTTTCCCCTTATGATTAAAGAAATGCAATTAACTTAATGTTTGGACACACACAGCAAGATGAAAATAAGTTAGTCAGAGTTGTAACATCAAACCAGAAATATCAGCTATAAATACAATTTTTATATAATGGTAACATTACCTTTTTTTTATAATGTGGTTATGGAATTCCTCCAAGAAACATTAAACTATATTTGAAATAACTTCTAATTACTAGAAGATCCACACTGAAAAATTTTATACTTAATGCATTACTACTGACAAAGTATGAATATAAATGACTAAGTAAAGAATGCAAAAAACATGCATTGATGACAAAATCTAAATCCAAATAGAATGTTTTATCCATTAAAGTTTTCAATTTTATTTGTGTATAGTAGTACCCTGTGGAACCTGTTTACTTTCCCGCAAACTTTTCAAATTCATTTTATTCCTGCACTCTACATTTCAATATTCAAAATTTCTTACACCAAAAAATATATAATAATTTCTTTCTGTTCCTTTTCTGCATTACATACAAAACCATCAACAAAAAACTTGCTTATAAATTTAGTCATTCATTCTCAGTTTGCATCTTATTAAGCCTATAACATGCCCCAATTCTAAAAGTTCACAGTAACACAGTTGTCTACATTGAATTTGCATGCAGATAAGACAACCAGAATAAGTTAATTAATATATAACTATTTCTCCTTCAATGAAGTGAATAGTTTTTCAACAATATTATAATACAAATTATAAAACTGAAGTTTCAGTTTGATGTTTGTTCATCGAGAAGATCACTTCTTCGCCATTAACTAGAAGGTTTCCTTGTAACCTCTAAACGCACGTCAACAATCTTTAAAAAAATCTGTGCGCAATATACATTGTAGTCCGCTTTCTACTATTAAACAATATCTACCCCCCCCCTCCCTTTCATTCAAATCAATCATTAAACAAGAACTCTCTTATTTGAAAGAACAATTTATTTTCACATTAGCTTAATAACATTCCATTTCAATTTCTGACAACATACAATTTAGTTTGAATTGCTTTTTAGTTTAAAGACGAATGTAATTTAAGACGATGCCTGTTAATAAATTATTGTTGATTTTCCAGCATTTACTAAATTTATAATTATTAGTCATGCAGGGTAACGTTAAAAGATGGGGGTTAACTCTGAACAGCATCATATTTTTTAGTCTATTTGACTTAATTTAAGAATCAAGAGTAGACAACTGATTTCGTAATCTATCCAGCAGTGCCTAGCACTAGAACTTCTAGTTCCTTTTTTCAAGTCAAATATACTAAAAAATATAACGCGGTTAAAAGTTACCCAAAACATGATTGTAATGTAAACAAACAAAGGAGTTTAAAATAATTTTACAATCCCTTTACTTAGATCTATTAACTATAAATAAGGAGTAAAGCAAATCAGTTGGATGTTTGTCATCTTGAAGCTCATTCTTTTGCATTGAAAAAGAGCTTGTAACCTCGAAACATGTGTCATAAATACTTTGTATAATGTGCAATGTTAAATAAGCTTGGGGGCCCAAGGTCGCAGCCTAGTTGGCCTTTGCGGTAATCAGGCACTGTTTACAACAGAAAATTTAGTTCATGATTTTCATTTATGCAGTTCACAATATGGTGCATTTAACAAGACATAACTCTTGATAAAATTTTCCACCAGTATTGCACATATTAATAGCTACCAGCGAGATCATTCTTAAGACAGAATAAAATTCAGCCAATAAAAATGACCCAGCTAGTTTAAAAAATCAAATTTAAAACAAATAAAACATTTTTAGTTCAAATATTTCAAACAAGTTTGACAAGAACAAAACTCTAATATTACAATATATACAGCAACTATATTTTCTTAAAACAGATAATCCTAAATATGATGGACTTTCATACACCTATGAGATAGCATATAATATCATATGAAAGCTATAACTCATTTAATGTAAAATTGCTAAATAAGCAATCTATAAGAACATCAAATCTTCCCTAGAGCCACAATAATATTGAAAACCTGTAAATACCCTCAATGGCAATTATTAAGCAAAGTTTTACAATCTTAAAAAACACTGATTATTGCACTTTAATTAATTAGACAAAATTTCAATACAGCTTTTTTCGTCACAGCCATTTTATACATGCATCACACATTTAATGGAATAAACATCTAATACTAATACTACACATATAGTACTTTTTGTAATATCATGTGTAAGGGTATAACATAATTCCTAAAATGAAGGACAACATGACATAATTAAAAATGCTGCCTTGTTTTCTTTAACACATGTAGATAGTAATAAACACTCATCATACTATTTATTAAGATACTTAAAATACTAATTATTTTTAACATTATAAAGGGAAAAAGCATGAATAAGACAATTTGATGTTTTAAAATAATAAAAAGAACTTGCAACTACCATAAATTTCTTTAAAGAGAAAGTGTTATTACTACAACCCATAATATTGATCACATTCAGTCAATTTTAATATCTATCAGCTTTACTGATCTGAAGCTTTTAATTGATTTATAGCAACTATTCAAACTCTGACTTCTATCCAAGCTTGGATAGGAAAACTAATGCAGCCCACTACATGATGAGTGCTCTATTAAGGGACCAAATATTTAGAGCTAACTAACTCACATAACAAAATTTATCTTGATAAAATATTAATTTAAATGCTGTGTCAAAATATGATGACAATACTGTTATGCAATATTATTCAGTAAGAATTCTGCTTCAGTAAGTTAGTAATAACAGAAAACTCGACAATAACATAAGAAACATGTTTAATACTTAAAGGATTAAAAATAGGTTTCTTCGCTTATCTATGCAGTCATGACATTCTAGAAAAACACACTTCTGAGAACAAAATTAATGAGCATACAATCACAATATTTACAAACACAGTGCAAGAAAAAAAATCAAAATAGCTGTACATATCACTTTTAGTTGTGCGTGAATAAACAAAAATACTTTTTAATAAAATTTTACAAAACAAAATAAAATCTCGACAGATTTAGAACTAAAATTTAAACAACAGTTATGATAACATATTTATGTTTTTTTTTTTTTTTTGATAAAGAAAGTATAGCATTGGCACAAGGACATTACCATACTTAAGTATAGTAAGCATAATTGAGGCAATTCAAGCTATTAATTTTTAGTGGTGGGTATGATTGCAAAGTTGAAAGCTTACATGCCTGTAATAATATAACATATTGCCATACAAAATACGCTATAGACTGATAGATAACTAGAGAATTATATATTTTATTTCCATTCTTAATGGGCCACAAGCATTCGTTTCGGAATATTTATTAATTTACAAGCAATAACAACTCTACATTCTAAAAAAATTACACGAACACTCTCCATAACAAGCGAAGAATATTAGATAAATTTTTGAATGCAAATTTCAAAAGAATTTCATTCATAAGAAATAAACTTTGAAATTCTTTAAAAAATACGTTCGCCTTAGCGCGATAAACAGAACACAGAAAATACACACAAAACCACATACTAACTATAAATTTTAACTTACGAAAGGACATGATATCTGTTCTGTTCTAAATAAAATACAATTTGATTCATTCACTTGGCAGGGTATTCCTCAAATCTCCAGATTTTTATACGTAAACAGAACAAACGAAAAAGCACTACTGCGGGCAGCCATGACACTTGCAGATCCTGCGTGAGGTAAAAATGTGCCGCAAATCGAGGGGGAAAAATTGGCGAAAATGCATGCGCATCGTTACGCCAGAATCGGAATCTCGACAAATCGGAGGT
The DNA here is from genome assembly GCA_038502835.1 of Octonoba sinensis. Classification (NCBI taxonomy): domain Eukaryota; kingdom Metazoa; phylum Arthropoda; class Arachnida; order Araneae; family Uloboridae; genus Octonoba; species Octonoba sinensis. The sequence continues at coordinate 1,201,865 of CM076600.1, forward strand.
TTGCAGGCGCATTTGCGTAAACATCGTTACACCAGAATCCGGCCCCAAACGTCCTTGAAATTCGGAGACAATCCACAAATTTGTATATTTTTAATTCTTTTCTAACAGGCAACGATCTAAGAAAATATGCGTAAATCTTTTAGAAAATATGTTTGTATACCTTTTGAAATACATTAATAAGAGTAATTTTTCATAATAGTACTGTTTTGATGTCCCCGAAACATTTTCAAAACACTGAAGGGTGCTATTTGGTCAAAAGAGCTGATGCTCAAAATATAGTGTAATATAAATTGTTTAAATGTTGCTTTTTTGACTCGGAGTTTTGTAGGCTGTATAATACCATTCCTAGTTTAAAAGTTTCTGTCTGTACACTTGCTGATATTCAAGAGAGATAAATATTTCTCGTTATTTGTTACCTCTCTTTGGCATCAAGATTGCTAGGCTTTCAAAAAAGGTTGGCAGATGGCGCTGCGAAGCCATCAGTAAATTTTGTCCTTCGCTGTGGTGGTTTGTGTGATTGTGGTGGTGGTTCCTTGGCTTTTAGCTGTTACATTTGTGTTAAATGCACAAAATCGAGTCTCGCCGTTTTAGCTGATGTCGCATTTGTGTTTCCACTGTAAATAAGATTTGTTTGTTTATGATTTTTGAGACATTTCGATTCTCTCTTTGTACATAGACCCTTCACTTTTCTGTCGTCCCGAACCGGCAACCATATAGACTATGACTGAATACAAATTGGTCGTTGTCGGAGGTGAGTGCATTTTCTTTCGAATGTCTTATTTTCCATTCGTATATCTCTCTCGTGTTCTTCTCTCGAGTGTTGTTTCGATGGCTGGAGGTTTTACGAATGCCTCCGCTCCCACCTGTCAAAAGCCGTCGAGACATGTGTAATTAGCCTCATTTCGCGAAACGCATTTGACCACTTTTCAAATCTCCCCTCCCCCTCCACTGAAGGCTCTTTGTCAATAACTTTGCAATATATATATATATATACTTTTATAGATTTATTATTTTATCTCTTATCTCCATATACGACCGTGACCAAACGCGTTTTGTTTTGTTTCAGTTACTAAATATTAGACTAACTCGATAAATGCATGCACACTTTAAAAATAGCGGAGGAGTTTCAGTCTAAGAATTAAAAGATTTTGAATTATTATGTAAAAACATGTCTTGAAAGCCATATCCAATGTCTGTCGTGGCATGACTTTACACAATGCGTCAAAATATTTACTTCTTGGACTAAATCCCCTCAATTATCTTTAAATTAAGCTTGAAGATGTGCAAGCACAACAATATTAGTTGAGTTTTTCAGTATTTGGCACCTGAAATGGAATGAAAAAGGTGTGAGGGACATGACTTGACACTTCAAAGACGGAGGGGGCTATGTGGACTCTCTTGATATTTGCTATTCAGTAATTCCAACAATAATTGACTGAATGCAATGTAACTTGCACATTTCTCCTAATATGATCCTATTTAGGGGCTTATTTAATCTTTTTTTTTACCCTCATAGAAGCCAGAATATCGAACCTTATACCTTGAACGATGGGAGGGGCTAGGTATTTTACATGAAATTCTTTGCTTGTTTTAATGGGTGTAGAAAGTGCAGTTCAGTCCAGGTTGACCTTAACCTTTCTTTTTTACAACCGGTTTCAATTCCAAAATTCTAAACAAATGCGACACCTGGCTTGCTAGACGATGGAGATTGCCCCTCGAAACAGAAATAAGTTTTACATTTTGATGTTAAAAGGAAAATGCCATGATACACTATGATACACTTGGCTGTTGTATATAGGAAACAGGGAAGATGCATGGGGATTAGGGATGTAACGAATACTGATTTGGCCGAATATGCGGCCATTTCTTCCAGGCCGATATTAAAATTTCTAGAAAATCGTTGTAATAGAAAGTATTTGACAAATTTAAAATTATTGACAAAGTCAAACACTAATTACACACTATCTGTCATGTATGATTTAATTCTCTTTGTTTAGAATTTAGAACTATTTAAAATTAATCTATTTTCATTATTGTTTTGATTATATTAAAACTTCACTCACAACTTCACTTAAGAATTTCACTCACAAGCAAAATAGAAATGACAGGGTTTACGGTAGTCAGCATTAGCATTATTTTACTAATTATTTATTTGCAATTTGCAATGAAAGAAATACTAGTGCTTAGTGAACTTTTACCTTGCTCAAAACTGTTTTATGAAGACATTTTAAAAGTTATAAAGGTTAATATTTTTATTTTATGGGGTTTTTTACATACCTGTTTTTAAAAGATCTATTAAAACTTGATGCACTTAACTGGAATATGTTTTTATTTTCAAAAACCCCAATAACTTATGCTATCTAAATATCCATGATATATTCTGGGCTTTTCACATTTCTCTCTAACCCAATATTCACAATAAATCAGTCTACTCAAACAAAGTCTGGCTTCCACTTTGTTAAGAATAACAAAATGAGTTTATCATATTCTCTATTATAATTAACTATTGGCAGCTTTGGGAGCAAATGCTAAATATAAAATACAATATTACAACTTTAAAACGTGTTTTTGCTCAGTCAAGCCTAAAACAAGATTAATAAAAAGTAGTTTCTTCTAAATTATTTTTATTTCTTAAAACTATAGTGGACTAATATATTTTTTTGCAATAATTATAAAACAATTTTAAATGTTTAAAAATCTACTAATTTCTTTATTTTTTTACTTTTTTACTGCAGCAGAACTATCCGGCCGAATATTCGGCTGGGTGATGAAATGACTATTCGGCCGAATACCGAATAGTGGCCGAATATTCGTTACATCCCTAATGGGGATACCAAAATGTCTATCCCATAAGCAATAGAAGTTGTTCTGAAATGTAGAGTAGTATACCCAAACAACTTTTATTCATTATTCTTTTATATATTACCGGTTAAATTTGTCTGCTAGATAAATTTAATCAGTAACATCATACAAAACAATATAATTTCTTCAATGTTCTTTGAATGAGCAAAATTGAATGTTTTTATCACACTGCGCCTGTGTTTAGAATTTTATTAATTGATAATTAGCATTGAAGTTTTAAGATCAATTTTTTCTTTGAACAATATTTAAGAAAAGCAAAGAAAACTTACCATTTAGTTTTAAATGTTGTCAAAGCCGTATCTAGAGGGGGAGGGGGGGGGCGATGGGCCTGCCCCCTCCCCAAAATCCGAAAAATTTTCGCAATGTAGCATATTTCTCCCTTTTCTCCCTGAAACTTTCCTCTGCACTAGTGTTTCAAAGTCAGCCCCCCCCCCCCCCCCCACCCGAAAAAAAGTTCTGGCTACGGCCTTGAATGTTGTTGTGTTGCTCTAAAGTAGCAAACTCATCTATTTCAAGTAAATGTTGTGTATTAAAAGGATTATATAAAAATCTGTTCGACATAAATAATACTACTTATAGTTAATTTACAATATACATTTCATTGATAAAAGTATAAAGGGCTTTTAAATTGTTGCATTTTTATCAGTATTAATCATAAATCTGGGGGTAATTCCATGTCCATTCAACATAGGGCCAAAATCTAGCCATCTCATATTTTCTTGAAAATAAGTCGAGGTACTTTTCTCCACCAGGCCCCTACCTGTTAGCTGAGGCCTTAGGATTGCTTACGCACGGGGAGAGGTAGTGGGGTCTACGGATTTTACATGCACATATCCCCAAGTATACAGTCGAGCGCCACAAATCCGCCGACCTGAAATCCGCCAACGTCCGAAATCCGCGTTGATTTTGTTCCAAACTGGTTTTGCAGAAAAGTCTTTTTGCAAACGTAAAACTAATATATTTTTGGGCCACAATCTGCCAATGACAAATTTAGACATTTTAAATCCTCAACTATGGAGTAAAAAGATACTCCCAACGTTATTACAGTATCGAACCCCAAATTCAGAATTCCAAAATTCGTAAATAGTAAAATTCGGCACTTTTCCCGAAAATTTCTGATTTTTTTTTTCTTGGCCAATTTAGAAAATATTAATCTAAGAAGCTGTTAAATTAATAAATACCAGTAAATTTTGATTCAAATTGAAGCAATATTGTAGAAACAATCAGAAAAATTGAAATTGATTTCAATTGAAATTGATGATCAAATGAAAATTGATTTCTTGAGCTCAGTTAAATATCTTTTTTACCTATAAAAAACTATTATTATTTTTTCCTCAAGTTCTTAAAAGTTCGCTTTTCATGTTTTATTCCCTTAAAAAAAAAAGAAAAGTAAGAAAGATAAAGGAATTTGCTTTGACTTCTCTTGTTTTGGTTTGATTTCTCTGTTAATATTTTTTTAGAATTTGGTGCAGCTCCTATTTCCTTTTTCATGCAATTGCAGGTGATTAGCGAAATGGTGAACTACCATGTGGGTATAGTTTATTTTTGCTGAATTGTGTGTTGTAATTTGGAGCGTTTTATTAAAATCCATGAATAAGCTACCTTTTTTGTTTGGTAAAATATATTAACACATGGATTTACTTATATAACTTTTCAGAAAAAAAAAGGTACCTATTTATCAACCCGTTGAGAAAACAGTGGAATTTGAAGTAAAATGCGCTTATTAACGTCGATGTTTACGTAAATCCGCCATTTTCGGCCGGGCTCCAAAATTCGGAAAATTCCGAAATAAAGCCTAACTCTACCTTGTGGTTAAAAAATAATGTTCTTAAACATATTTAAGGGTGGGGGGAAGCAAAAAGATGTCACATTATTTGCTTATAACTTGTGAACTTTTTTAAACATAGTTAACTAAAGTGGCCTGAAATCTGCACAACCACTTCTCCCAAGTTGTGCGGATTTTTGACCTTTGACTGTACATGGTGGTCTTCAGTGGGTATCGAACGCGCGACCTTCCAGGTGGCAGTCCGACGTGCTAACTAACGTGGTATAGACTTTGGAAAATATGAAGTTTTTCCGAAACCACTGTGCTCATTTTTGATTTACAGAGGTGTGAATTCCACTAAGAATAGTGTTGTAAAATGCCTAGGCATAAGTTGGGACAAATATCCAAAATCCATAATTAGGGGGGGGGGGGGGGTTGACATGTACGTATTTTTTGAATAGAAATCCTGATTATTGTTAAACAGCCCTACAAATTCTTATTAACAATTGGAAATACAGTAAAACCTCCCAAGTTGACCACCTCTTTATGTTGACCGAAATTTTATAGTTTGAATGGTCACAACACATTTTCATTGGAGATTTACCTCTCTATGTTGACCACCTCTTTTAGTTGTATATCGACCACTTTTTAGTAGGTTATTTGAAATTTATATAATTTACTCTCTAACTTGACCACTGATGTTTTCTTGAATTTGCTTTTTCCCCTTGAATTTGGTTTGTTCTCCATCTGGTTTCCAGGAATTTCTTTATTAGTCATTCGGCTTATCAGAGTATCACTGGCCCCTCGCACATGCCGTTTTTTTTTTCTGGCTTCTTTTTAATTTCTTCTAAACAACTTAAAGATTTTGCTGTAGAAAAATGCCCAAGTATGCTAATAGACTTGTAAACTGAAAGTGCTTTTTACAGTTACCTAATGAACAAAAATTGGATCATTCCTTAAAAGAAAGGAAAAATTTGCTGTCCCTTCAGAATAAATAAAGAGTAAGTGCAAAATTTTTCCTTAAAAACTACTAAAAAGTTTAATAAGTAAATCTCTAATGTATTAAATTTTTTCTAAAAATTCCCTAAGTTGACCACCTTATGTTGACCACTTAGTTACAGTCCCTTAGGTGGTCTATGGAGGTTCTACTGTAGTTCAAACCTGATAAATATATTGTATTCTTTTTGTAATTTATTTTGTTAGAAGTAGTCTATTTTTTATATATTTGACTTGATTTTTTTTCCGCAATGAAAATTGCTAAAAATTATGCGTTCCGGGGGACATGTAATAATTTTTTTTTTTTGCGTTTCCACCTCTAATGTTTGAGTGCTTGACGTGCTATAGCGCGTCCATGGCATCAATGCATGTAAGAGATTGCAGTAATTTTGAAAGTAATTAGCTTAAACTCCTTTAAACATAAAATAATTGCAATTAACTAGACTTAAAAATAACTTGTTTCTTAAACCCTTTGATGGGATTTTATTGAACACTAAAAATACAATAAACAAGAGGCAAAGTAATTGACTTTTAAAAAGTTAATTTATAGTTGTAAAGGACAGAATGGAATAAGTAATAGTTAAAAGGCAATTATTTTATTTTTTCAAATTTTTTTTTAATTAAAACAAATGTTCTTAAAAGAAATACATAATATTTATTCTTTTTCACTTTAATTAATACCATTATGTGTAGGCAACCTCTTACAAATAGAAATAAAGAAAACTCAAATTTTTGAAACAATCGAATAAAACCCGAAAAAACCCGGGTTTTTTCCAACCCTGGTATGACATGACGTAAGTGAAACTCCACCCACACATAATCACGTGAACAACAGATTCTCAACAGTGTGTAAATAAATAGTGTTAAAAATGGGGGGGGGGGGGGGAGGATCAAATGGCACTGCTTTAGGTGTGGCAAACAAAAAGATGAGTGAAAACTATATTTTCCAATCAGCAAACATGGAAGATTTTAATTCTAGTCATCATTTGCGTGTCAGTACCATTTAAGGAAACAACTGTTTATCCATTCGTCTAGACCAGGGGTCTCCAAACTTTCCAGCCTTAGGGCCATATTGATTACTCCAGTAAATTCCAAGGGCCAAAACCATATTATCATTAATTGTTGCCGGTGGTAAAAAGTTGAATCAGTCCACTAGTGGTGTAAAATATGATTACTTTTTTGCCAGATGCCATTAGCGACGGGGAAGCCGATGTATTTTCTGTATCGTATGGGTATCCGTTATAATGGGGTACCCGCATCGTATCGCCATAGTAATCATTGATTACAAAAGTAATGAAATACACAAGTAATCATTGATTACTTTTTTCTTCAGTAATCGTTACTTCGGTTCCTAACGAGTACTCAAGTAACGAATGAGTATTTTTTTACATGAAAAAAAAAGTCCGAAAAAGTACGCCACGTTTAAAAAAGGCTGCAAATCGAACTAAAGTCCGCAAAACGGCAACACTGCATATTATTAATTTTCCTGTCATTATCTGTAATTTCTAGATTAGTCGTAGAGTACGAGCGAGCCATGAGCAGAATAGGTAGTACCTTCTATCCCTAACAGATGGCGCTAATAGCACTTACAGAATAATCTCGTTGGTTCGATAAAGTTCTGGTGTCTTCCACTCACTTCTAGATGGCAGTAAGTGAAATATATAAGAAGGCTAGTGGCGCAACCACAAGTCAGTTCCTATGACACTGCTGTGAAATAAAATAGTGCGTACCTCCTTAAAACGTGTTTGTGCGTGTTTAAGTTTAAGACATCTTTGTAACAATATTTTTATTTGAATTGTTGCTTTTGTGTGTGATTTAGTAGAATGGAAAAGAAGCGAAAAATTGATAGTGAATGCAGAAAATTCAAAGATCAGTGGAACATTCAGTATTTCGTAATTGAGTCCAGTAACAAAGCGCTATGTTTGATTTGCAATGAAAGCATAGCCGTTCTCAAAGAATATAACATTAAACGTCATTATGAAGCAAAACATTTTCAAAATTACTCAAAATATACAGGAAGTTTGCGGACAGAAAAATTCGAAGCTATGAAGCGCGGATTGAAATCGCAGAAATCTTTATTTACAAAACTCAAAACTGAACAAGAGGCTGCAACTCGTGCCAGCTTTCGTGTGGCTCTTGAAATTGCAAAACGTGGAAAACCATTCACCGATGGAGAAATGGTCAAAGAATGCATAATCACAGTAGCCGAAGAAATGTGCCCTGAAAAGGTAAATTTATTAAAAACTGTCAGTATGTCAGCAAACACTGTGGCTCGAAGGGTAGAAGACATCGCTGAAAATATATTCTCTCAACTGTTCAACAAAAATGGACATGTTGAGTGGTTTTCTTTGGCCTTGGATGAGTCAACGGATGTGTCAGATACTGCTCAGGTGTTGATTTATATTCGAGGAGTAGATAAAAGCTATGAAGTGCATGAAGAACTTCTTGATATGTATAGTATTCATGGCACAACTACTGGTTCAGATATTTTTAAAGGAGTTGAAATGGCCATTAAGCAAAAGAACCTTCGATGGAAAAACTTGAAATGTATTACAACTGATGGAGGCAAAAACATGAGTGGGAAAGATAAAGGAGTGGTCGCTCTTGTGTCAAAGGCTGTAGAAAATGACGGTGGTTCAAAACCAATAGTCTTACATTGTATCATTCATCAACAGTCTTTGTGCGGAAAATGTTTGGATATGTCTGAAGTTCTGAAACCAGTCATATCAACTGTTAATTTTATCAGATCTTTTGGGCTGAATCACCGACAATTCGTACAATTTATTAAAGAGCTTGGAGAAAATGACTTACCTTATCATACTGCCGTATGTTGGCTTAGTTGTGGGAAAGTCCTTCAGCGCTTTTTTGAACTTCGAGCAGTGATCGAATTTTTTTTGAATGAAAAGCATCGCCCTCTTACTGAATTGCAAAACAACGCATGGCTGTGGAAGTTAGCATTCTATGTTGATTTGACAAAACATGTGAACGAACTGAATTTGAGTTTGCAAGGAGAAAACCAGCATCTTCCTGATTTATACAATAATATCAAATCATTCCGGAAGAAATTGATACTGTTTCAATCACAACTACGCAGTAAATGTTTTTCACATTTTAAAACATGTGAAATATTTAGCCACACCACTGAGACCGAGTTTCCTATCGATTTTGCAATCGAAACTTTGAGTGCTTTGAAAATAAATTTTGATACTCGTTTCTCGGACTTTGATGCTATTGCGAATCAAATTAAGATTTTTCAGAATCCTTTTGATACTGACATTGAAACCCTAGCCCCGGAACTTCAAATGGAAATGATTGATCTACAGTGCAGTGATATAATTAAGAACAAATATCAAAACTTATCTTTGTTGGAATTTTATAAGTGTCTTCCACTGACACAATTTGATAATTTGCATAAATTTGCTCGTGGGCTGTTTTCTGTTTTTGGTACTACTTATTTGTGTGAGAAGACCTTTTCCAAAATGAAGTACACAAAAAATGTTTACAGATCTAAGTTAACTGATGAGCATCTTAAATCTCTTTTAATAATTGGTACAAGTAAAATTAGTCCACAACTACAAACTATTGTCAGTGGAAAATCTCAATTACATAAATCTCATTAGTATTTCATATGTCGTTATGCTTGTTATAAGTTATCTTTTCATTTAAAATGTATAAAATGTTAGTTGGATTCATTTCAATAATTTGTTAGTTAGTAAATAATAACCTACAACAATGTTATGAGTAGTTAGCCCATGACCATATCAATGTAGATGTCATATTAATAATTATTCAACATAAAAATAGATTACTTCAGTAAACTTAATTTAATTTGCTATAAAAAATTAATATGTTCTCTAGAAGGAGTTTTCTTTCAAGTATGCTAGCTCTCCGCGGGCCGGACAAAATCTGTCCGCGGGCCGGATGTGGCCCTCGGGCCGTAGTTTGGAGACCCCTGGTCTAGACAGTGGTCGGTAACCCGCTGATCGCGATTGTGGTGGTTTTGAAAACTTAACTGCTGGTGTGTGATGAATTGGCAACATAGGGAAGACACTGAAAGAGTCTTGTAAGTTTCGAAACATTTGTGGAGGCATTCATTGTTTGAAAATGACACAGTGAAAAAAGTTGTTTAACAAAATTTAGTGATCTTACATTTTCGTCTCCAGCTCATCTGCAAACGCGATGTAAGTGGTTTCAACCTTTTTTATTTGTCATATGGAATGTTGCTAAAAGTATTTAGTCATGAATTTCATCCTCCCTGTTACTTTTCATGTGCAGGTCAGGTGTTTACAATTACCCTAAATATTTCGTACTCTGGGGTAATTGTAAACACTTAAATTTATCCTATTTCCAATATTCTGGGGGGACAATAAGTATTATATTTTGATGCAAATGACACTTTTGTGTCTATTTTACATAACTTTTGTTGTTGTTGCTAATGCCACCTGGAAATCCAGGCCCCCCCCCCCCTTGCTTATGAATTAAGAAAACTCCTACTGATTATTAATGAGCTCCGCTAGAATGAAGTAAACTTGGCTCAGAGAGCTTAATGATTTTGAACCAGCTCCCAGATGAGAGATCGTCACCTAGGTTGGTCCCTCAGCGGAAATTATTTCGAACTTGGTTTGCGTTTGAAGCGACGATGTATTTCACGTGCACAGCTCCCTTTAGCGCACTCGGTCTCAGAATAATCAGTGGCGGGAGGTGGTCACCTTCCCAAGCGTTGACTCTGGCCAGTTGTGCTTCACTTTCGGTTCTCTGTGGGATCCAAGCTTAATCGACTGATCCACTGCGGGACAAATTTTACATAAATTTGTCGCATTAGTTGATTTTTTAAAGATATTTCTCGTTAAATGATCTCAGCCGACTCATAACATAACTCAGCGGACCACAGACGGCCTGTGGGCCGCAGATTGAGAGCCTTTTCTCCGGAACTTCTCAAGCACACTGTGTATGAAACAATTTTCCATTTGCATCAACTTTATGCGAAAATAAATCACTGTTTACAATTACCCCAGATCTCTGGGGTAATTGTAAACACGAGCTCATTTGCTTACAAATAGTCATAAAGTCAAAATTTTTGCACACATTTACTCACAAGAAGTCCAGTAGTGGCTACAATGCTCACAATTTTATCTCTGAATTCATTCAAGAGGTAGGGAAGGATCAAAAGTTAAAACATTGAAAAAGCATTTACAATTACCCCAACTAACCCTATATATTCTTAAAGTAAATTTTTTAATTTACTGCATCAAAATAAAAACACCAAATGAAACAAAAATCAACGGTCCAGCAAAATAATTAATTGGAGGAAACGTGAACGAAACGTGGGACTCGAAACACGGGTGTTGGGTTTAGCAGCCTTGCGCTCTAACCGTTCGGCCACTCGGCCCTCTAGCCAACATACACAACACCAATACCCCCAGAACTAAGCACAAACAATTTTGACGCAATTTTTTGTTCTCTGAATTAAAAAGTGATTACAAAACAAAATAACTCAATTTTTTTTACATTTTAATTAATAATTAGTTAAATAATAATTAATGGCCCAATTTCCATGTTTTCCATGTTTAAATCGAAGTAAACTATCTGTTGATTCATTCCAAAAACAATTGGGTGTTTTAGCTTTCAAATGGCACAAACAGTCGTTAATAAACAGTATTTTAAAATGTACCCAATGGGGTACACTTGGAATGAAGAGGTTAAGGCATCCATTAAAGACCTCTTCTTAAATAATTTTAAATTTCAAATTTAAGAGAAGCGGTACATATAATTGTATATTCTTCCGTTGTAGTGGTTAAGGAAAGCTTTAAAATGATGAATCATTCATGAAGTATTGAAGAAGTTATGGCGTACCGACCAAAAAAAAGGCCTTGAGAAATAATATATATGATTTTGAAGACAGGCGCAGTCCCAAAGTGCCCTATTAATATTGTACCTCCTCTCCCCCGCCTCCGTCCTCCGAGCCGAACTTGGTGTTCGCTGAACTCTTGAAAGTAGATCTTAGCCAATTTAGGTTGCCGACCACTGGACTAGAAATGTTTTGAAACTTTATTTTTGAAAAAAAAAAAAAAAAAAGATGAACCGATCAGTGTTCATTCATTAATCGGTTTACCCCTTGGAGCAGGTTGCCTTCTCAAGGGTTTATCCTCTGTTGTCTTTGGAGCCATTTTTGGTTCTCGAATGGAAATCCATAGCCAGAAAGAAGACTTCAATATACTGTTGCGGTTTGGAAGATAATAGCGCAGCAGTATTGGATATGGGGACCTTTGACATTTAAGTTGTTTGCTAAACACGTGTTGTAAGCATGCGTGTCGAGAATTTTTGCTTTTTTCGGGGCTGCTGGTTCGAAATGCTCAAGGCCGACACTCATGCCTGTTTCGAAGCCTCTTCTGCAGCACTGAAACCTGCCTCTTCAGTTTTTCAATGAAGTTGGGAACTTGGGTGTCGAGGTGGAATGAAAAAATCAAAAAAGAAGCGTGCAGTCAACTTGTTCAGGTTTAGCTTTAAATACAATTGTAGCTGTTTATGCATTAATTACGTTTAGTCCTGCTGTAGCGTGTTTAATTTAGTCCTGCTGTAGCGTGTTTAATTGACGCATCAAACATAACAAATAAAAAAATACTTTATACATCCGCGGCCTGGGCACTTGACAAGCTCTGATACAAACTTCTTATGCAGATGATACGCCCACCCTTTTTTTCGCTGTTGACATAATAAACCAGCGTCAGCATGACTTTAGTGCTGACTCCAGGATGAAAGGGCCGCCAGGGGAACTCCGAAAAGGGCACTATGTTTTCTTCCAAAAGGGCACCCTTGAGTCGTGCTTAAAAAATATTTTTTACCCCCCCCCCCCCCCGCAAAAAGTTTAAGCATAAAAAAAGCGTCAAGTTTAGCAACGTTGCAAACTTTGCATGTGTATCTCAAAATATAGGTTTTCATTTCGAAAAATATATAGGGATATATGTATCATTTACGCACGTTTTCATAAGTATTCTGCTGCAAAATTATGAACTACTCAACAAAGAAAATTTTACGTCTTGGTGACATTTCTCCACGACCAGGTTTGGGTGAGGTGTACCAAAGTTCCAACAAATCGCGACTCCCACAAAAGTGCTCTCAATGTGGCCCATAAAAGTCTTAAGGCTGGCTCTGATTATTATTGACAAGTATCAGGGTTCACACTGGTGAAAAATACAAGGTGGGATTTCCTACCTTGACCAAAATTTTAAGTGGGATTGTTTAAATTTAATCGCAAACAATTTTTTTTTTGAGTGGGATTTCAAAAAATATCTCGGAAATCGCGCAATCCCCAAGTATTTCAGGTGACAGTGGTCTAGGATTTCAAACTTGTTGCCATTTTAAACCTCAGCCATAGAGCTTTCACATTTTTAATTAATCATTTTGTTTCTAATTCAAACATTTTTTTTTCTTTTTAAAGGAGGGGTGTGGTGGGAACTTTGGAGAAAATAGCTTTTTATTTTGTCCTTTTTACCATTAAGAAAGAAATTATTTCAGGTGATAAAAAAATGGCGCACAATTATATGCAAGAAAACACTAAAATTAAATAAGATAATTTTTCACAGGGCAAATGGGAGCAACAATGCTAGTGCAATCTGTCTTCTTTTATTCTTCTATGGGAAAATGCTATGAGAAGAAAATAATGTGCAAATTTTGCTAGTATTCAACAGCTTATTTAATTTAAATTTTCTTTCTAATAGAGCCATAATTTTGTTTAAACAGTTTTTTCAGGCATGGGAGGGGGGGGGGGGGAGAGTCAAAAGTCTTGGAAAGGAATAACTGTATTTAGGCCCAATAAGTGTTTTGCTGTTCACTGTTTAAGAAATATTGTAAACCTAAAGCAGAGGTTAAAAGATTGCTGCCCGATTTTACGCAGTTCGCTAATTAGCATATGACCGTTTTCCGCGTGTAAAGGGAGAAATAAATGAGATACAAATACTATTTTTAGCACATATAAACTGATTAGTATGTAGAGATTATTAAAATATTTGAATTGAAAAAAAAGAAATGCTTATTTGGCTTTGAAAATAGTATTTAACTGTTTTGTCTTATGTATAGATTTTGTGAAATGACGCCGATTACTTTTACTGTTTTATTTTTTTTATTTTATTTTTTTGAGTGGTGAGGCTAAATGCTAAACCCAGAACAATTACACATCATGGAACCCCAAATTCGTAATCCTAAAATTGGAACATTTTCAAAAAAAAAAATCTTGATTTCAATGAAAAATCGGGAAGTCTTTTTTACTGTTTTTTCTTTTGGAAATAAACATTTTGAAAATAAGAAAAAAATAATTATAATGAACGTGTTTAAATAAAAATGTAGTTTTCATGATCGTGTCCTAAAAAGTTTTCATACTTGGGATCGCGATTTCCGAGAAAGGGTTCGCTTTCGCGATTAAGAGTTCTTATTAATTATTGCTTTAATTCTAAGTTAATATCATTAAATTTTGCTTCTTTCTGTTTTTTGCTTTTATTATATTTATTATTTTGTTTTTTAGACTGAGCGCTAAATTTTACGCGATACAAAAAATTCGTAAAATTGAAGTTCGGGCTTTCTTTTATGTTCCCGTTAAGCTGATCTTTTATAATTAGTAAAAGTCTTTAATAAGCGGATAGAGAATTTAAAATCATGTCAGAATTTGATGATATTATTTTCTTGTATTGTTTAATTAAAGAGGTTTAAAAAAAACGGGAAAAGTCTGGATTTTTCGATGTTTGGCCGCGAACGTAAGTCGATATTTAACTTCGTTTTTTGTGCTAAATTTCTCGACTTATAAGAGAGTGTATACTGTATTAAAAAATGCTATTAATGAATAAAATGCTAATGGCCAAATCTATGAGTTCTGGTGCTATTTACAAAAATTTTTGAATCAGGACCCAAAATCCGGAGAGCTTGCCGCTTTTGCTCGATTTTTTTTTTTTTTGAAAATCGGGAGTTTTCCGAATTGCCGCACATCATCGGCAGGTAGCTGGTTGCCAACTGCGCATCCTAACTAAAAATAGCATAATTTAAGTTGCAGACGTTCATATTTGTTTAAGGCACTTTAAAATTAAAAAAAAAATGCAAGTGATGCGTCCTTCTACTACCCCCAGTTATTCCAAGGAGCTAAAGGGGAGGAGGCAAAAATGCTCTGGAGTTCTGAGAAAATTATTGGGGACAAGTAAAGGAGGGGGGGCAGGATGCCTGGATTGAAGTTTTCCTACTGCAATTCCTGCTTTGAAGGCCGTTCGACCGATTTTGGCATGGTCTGAATAGACCGCAGGGCGCATATTAAAGGGAAGAAAGAGGCCGCCGGGCGCAGCGCCCTGTCAAAATTGCTTAGAGTCAGCACTAGACTTTAGAAAAGTGACCTTATATCGAGATCTGACTGTAAATGTACAGTAAACTCCCGATTATCCGCGGAATAGGGTGGCGCGATGACCACGGATAAGCGAATTTCGCGGATAATCCGCAAAATAGCAGAAAAATGACAAACATCAACACACAAACGCATTCAAACTATTTTTAAGAATCATAATATAATAGTACATACTTACATAGAGTTGTGACAACTGCACAAACCGCATTTTCGTCTATTGCGCAGGTTTCGATGATCTGCACTAAGACTCATAGAGATAGGTCTTAATCTGCGCAATTATGAAGGGGTAGCGGGGGAAGGGGGTTGAAAGAAGTTGGGACAATCAGATTGTTGCTCTAAAAATAGATTTTGTATCCGTTGATCATGAAAGAAAAACGCGCGGATAATCGGGAGTTTACTGTATATACAGTGAGACCTGTGTCAGTTGACCACTTGCGGTGCAGCACTTTCGAGGTCAACTTAGACAGGTGGTCAACTTATTTATAGAGGGTGGAGATTTTTTTTTTGTCATTTCTTACACTATGTGTTTATTCATTTGTGAACAATTGAAAGTAGAACTTTATGTATTAACGTTACTTTAAAATGAGTAATTAGCTACTTTTTTCACAATCATCTAAAATATCATCAGATAAATTTAATCTGAATGACTTACAATGTATCCTATATAACTTTTAAATGAAAATCAATATCGTATTAATTATGTAAGTTTCTTATTTGATGGTAAAGATTTCCTAAAAATACCTAATTTTTCAAAATGGCTATATCAGGTAGAAGAAAAAAGATGAAACTTATTTACTGATTAAAAGATTGCTGATAGTATTTTTTCCATATGGTGAATTTACAAAGAGCTTTAGGGAAACTTTATATTGATGTTTATTCATCCAGACAAATACTGGTCTAAACATTATAGTATAAAAAATGTCCTGGAGAAGTTATTTAAGTTTTTTCTTTTTTGCTTTGCAAAAATAAATAAACAAACAAATATAGCAATAATTAAGCGGCAAACTTACAAAGGGTTTTTTATAATACTCCCACCCAAATTTGGCGTACATAAGTGGTCAACATAGACAGATGGTCAACTTAGGCGGTCTAGTTAGAAAGGTTTCCCTACATTAAATAATATAGGGCTCATTCCGTTCCTGACAAAAGGGGTCAACTTAGGCAGGTGGCCAACTTACACAGGTGGCCGACTTACACAGGTGGTCAAATTTACAGGTTTTACTGTAAATTGCAAAGTAAGCAAATCTTCTTGGTTGAAGTAAAGAAAAAACAAATAATAAACTTTAATATGGAAAACTGTATTTAAAATTAGCCGATATTAGCCAGAACTGTCTGCGGCTATTTAATTGAAAATACTTTTAGCCAGCAGCATCTTCAACTAGCCATGATGGCTAATTTTAGCCACATCTGGCAACCCTGGATATATGGCATATTGTTATGCATAAAAATCGTCTATTATTAGACCACTGATCAGTCTTATTTTTTAATTTTGGAATAAAATTGGAAAAATGGGGTTGCATCAGAATAAGCTACCGTGTTTGTTTGGGGTGGGGGCACCTGCCAAATAAAGAGTCAAGTGTTGGAGCGACCGAGAATCATCTGCCGGAAAGAAGGGGGAGGGGCTCGACCGGGTGCTGTCGAGGGAAAGGTCACGATTAAGATGGCGGGAAGGCACCTGCCAAAAACATCTTCTGCAAGTCAACGATTCTTCTCTGAGCTCTGGAACTGCGAGTTAAAAGAAGAAAAAAAGTTTGCTCGATTTTTCTGACCATGTATTTATGATTTTTTATGGTTTGTACTCTTACGGGAATTCGTTCTCAATCATTCAAATATTAAAAGTATTTTTGGGAAAAAAAAACAGACTTCAAAATTAAAAATTACTATAAAAAGTGAAAAATAAATTAGTTCTTTAACCCATGGAAGCACGAGTTTTCGGAAAAACTGGTAAAAAATGATCGAGATTTTTTTGTTCAGAAAACGAATATATAGATAAAGTTTAAATTGTTTTTGGAAATTTGAGTTGTAGGAGGGATTAAAGAGTTGGGGATGGGGTAAAAGTTATATGAAAGATATTATACAAAGTGCAAACGGATCTCAGACGGACATTGGAAATAAAGTAACACGTGATACAAGATCGCCCGGGTGAGATACGGGCATGCGCAAATTTGCTGGTAACTTTCGTTTTGTCTTTTTAGGGGGGGGGGGGGGCAACCATGCAAGGAACGCGCCCCTGATATAAGTGAAAGGTGGCTAAACTTTTTAAATTAATTTTATTTCTATTAAGTATCGATCTACGTAATGTTTTGCATCTAGAAGCTCCCTGTCGCATTGAAAAAGGGATTCCAAGCGATCCCGAAACATATGTCTGCGTTTTAATGCTCATTTGTGCTTTAATTTAACGTGAAATTTTATTTCTATTACTTTGCACAAAGTTTAATCATTACTAAAGTATCAAATGTTATGTTGGACAATGGCAATAGCGCATGCACCCAAGATTTTCCATTTTCTTCGGGGAGGGGGGGGGGGGGGAGAGGAGGAGGAGGTGCTCTAAGGTCAGAATCATGCATCAGATTGATATTGCCGTATGCTGCCGAATATCCAGTGCCCTCCCTCACACAAAGGTGTGTGCAATCCGTACCGGATATGTAGCTCTGATGTTTGAAACCTATACATAATTAAGCATCCTCACAGCTTCCAAATGTGTAGCAAGTTTGTAATTTTGTAATTTACATTATTCCAAAGCTTCCTGATCAATTACAGTACAGTATCGTTTATACGACGATCGTTTATATACATTTTAGTGTGGTCCCAATTCTTGGATTTAGCCAGAGCGATAAATCGATTATACGACTTTATCGCTTGTACGACGTTTTTCGATAGTCCCTTCGACGTCGTACTAACGATACTCTATTGAAAATTTAAAAATCAAATTTGACAAACTGGATATCCGGTTCTTTCATGCAGTGGCCGGTTCACATGCCGGATATTAAAAAATCAGCCTGATACTAGGTATCCCATATCTTCTTCTTCCCCCCTCCTTCCGCTCGCCGGTGCACCCCTAGTGAAGGTACAAAAAAAAAAAAAAAAAAAAAAAAAGAGAAAAAGGTAGAAAGAAAAAATAAATAAATTTGCAAGGGTTCCGCCGCCAGTAGCCCACCAGGGGCGATTCTGATCCGAAATTCTCCGACATTTCCGAAAATTAAAAGAAAGAAAAAATCTTTTTCGAAATTTTTTAAATTTATTAATCTTGCCACATTATGAGCGGGCGACGTAGTCCGCTACGCAACATAGTTGCGCGTGCTAAGTTGACTAAGTTAAAAAAATGTTCTACAGAAAATACACCAAATCATACATTATATGAAACATTTTTTTTTCCCCTTGTGTGACTTTTCCCTTGTGTGGTGATTTTAAACGGGTACAAATACCAGCCCCGCTTTTAAACGGCAATGCACGAAATGGGTACTAGTACCTGCCCCCCCCCCCCCGCTTATAGGTATAGGTAGCAATTCGCGAAACAGGTGCAAATACCCGCGCCCGCTCATAATGTGTTAAGATTTCTTTTACTATTAATATATGTGCTTTTCTTTCAACCTTCAGACAAGCAAAATATTTTGTACTTCTTTAAAAAACTTTCAATATAATAACTTTTTCTGGAAAGAAAAAAGACTTCTAGTATTAATATATTTGACCTTTCATTTAAAGACTTGAAGGGTTATTTTTGAGCTTATATATATATATATATATATATATGCGTATATATTGTGTGCTGAAGGGTGGAGGGGGGAGCTTGTTTACCTAAGCATATAATATTTTATTTTAAATTAATGGCGCATGCTTTTTCCGAAAACTTTGTGTGAAGTTCCGAAATTTTTTTTTGACTTAGAATCACCCATGCAGCCCAGTGTGTAGTGACGCTAATTTTAAGGATTTTAAGGCTCAAAAATGCTTTCTACCGCGTCCCGACCCGAGGGTGTTGTCCGTCTGTCGCCTCCTCCCACTCTCTCTCTTTCTTCCGGCATTCTTTGGCCGCCACCTTGCGTCGGCGGGGGAGGCCACCCTCCCACGCACGTTCGACTCATCGGGCTTTGATGGGCTTGGAATGCTTTTAGTTCGTTGCATCATCTCAAATCTCGGCACTTGCTAGAAGTGCTGGCTAGCTATTGTCTGCGAGGGGTGGTGCTAGGTGTTTGCGCAGGGGGGTTGTCGATGATTTTTACTTCTTTGGCGAAATACTGGAAGAGTAATTGCGAAAAATTTCGCATTGAAATTTCAGCCTAAATTTGCATTTTAATCACAAATGAATCAGTTTGGACAGTTTTTTCCCCACATTGTCCGTATGTGTGTACATACGCACGTGCGAAGGAATCCCTGAAATATCGGTTTTAACCATCCCCAAGTCCGTTTTGTCGTGCCGTCTATATGTGTGCACCCCCCGTACGTATCTCGCATAACTCAAAAACAGCGAGTTGTAGAAGGTTGAAGTTTCGAATGTAGAACCTGTATACCGGGGGGGGGGGGGGGGTCTAGTTGTGCAACTTCCCTTTTGGTTGCAGTCGGTTGTTCCAAAAGGGTATTTTATGCGATTGTGTGTCAATTGCATGCAAATTTCTAGTCGGTTTCCACAGCAAGATATTCACCCAAGGGCATGACTCAAATCAACTCCATAGTTAAGCATTTTGGCGACAATTTGCGAATATTTCGCCAAACTTGGCGAGATCTCCCCAAATTTATTTGTTTAGCTGTGAATGAGAAAGAGTTCTTTGGAACTTTATTGACCAGTGCATACCTTCCAACTGTACTGGTGTTTCCAGGAGACTCCTGGATTTTCCCCTATTCTACTGGTCTCCTGGTTCGTATTTAAAATCGCCTGGTTTTCATAAATTTTGGTGTAATCCCCTATAAATAGGGAATTTTATGGAAAAAAATTACTTCAAGAACGTTATTATCCTATTTAATTTCTTTGACAAATAGATTTACACAAGAACTTACAGTTATAAACATTTAAAAATCAATTATAACTTAAAAGGACTGATTATTTTATTAGTTATGCTGGGAAACATATATCATATGAGGAACTTGTCGGTGGTTGAAATTTAAGTGATCGTTAAAACTCCTTATTCCCCCCCCCCCAAAAAAAAAAACAATGAAAAATACATGCAGTGTATCGCAATCTACTGGATTTCCCCCCCGAAATGTTGGCAGGTATGCCAGTGCTACTCGTCCTTTTCTTACGCTCGGGTCACATACAAACAATGATTATTTCACGCGAGCAGCAACATAAAATTAGACGTGCGTTTTTCGTTTTTTGATGTACCTGAATTCTTCTATGAAACGCTTTTTACAACGGCATGTTGTAATGAAATTGTTGTATGTTGCAATTACTTGCGAAAAGGGGGTGGGGAATGCTATTTTTATGGTGTACCTGAAATCAAGAAAGTGTTCGTCATTGCATGTGAACTGGCCAGTAATTTCTAGGTGAGGGCAAAGGGTATATATCAGTGGTGTAGTCCGGAAAAGAAAGCTGGGGGGACGCGTATGCATACGAAGATAAGCAATTGAAATCAAAAGTGGGCGGACGCTTATGTTAAAATGCAAAAAATTTGGGGGGACGCTTGTGTTAAAATAAAAAGGCAGGGGGACGCCGTCCCCCTGCGCCCTCCCTCGACTACACCACTGGTATATATTCATTGTAAATATATTCAATAGGAAGAAACAAAAAAATACATTAAAAAATGTATAAATACAATGTATTTCTAAAAGCTAAGGGGGAGTGGCAATTGACCCCCCCCTGATCACCCATCAGTATCGCAGCCTTTGACAACATCCAAATTTCAGAAAACCTGACGTCCATGTATTAATGTTTCTCCAAAATGTTTTTTTTTTAAAGGCAATATTTATTTAGCACGGATATGCTTTAGGATAATTAATAAATGATGTCACGCTTCGAGGGGGGGGGGGGGTTGTTAAATGGTGACATTGTGACAAGGGGAGGGGATAACAAGTGGGGTGACATCATGCTTATGCAACATAGCGTGACGTGTGAGAAGGGGGGGGGGTCAAGTATATTGACAAAAAGTGTGACGGCATTTATGAACGGTTCTTAAAGAATAAAAATGATTATTTTTTACTTTTGGAATAAAACTCTTCAATGTCTTGATTCTTGCTCAAAATTATGCACGTGCAATTAAGTTACAACTCAGATAAAAAGAAATATTAATGCGAAAAACTTTTAATTTTTCTTAAGTGCTCGATTCAACTGCCTGGACGAGGTCCTGGACGTTCAGCAGCGTATTTGTAAACTTTTTTTTTAAATATTCTGTAGAATCATAAGAGATCAATAACCTGTCTGGATGAAAAATAAAAAAAATCTCGTCCTTCCAGTTTAAATGCCCTTTAAGGAATTTTTTAAAAGGGTTGCAAATCTTACTCAACACGTCCCTACCTAAAAACCTCGGGAAAAAAAAACCCGGCGTCTCCAATGGAACGATGAAGGAACACGAAAAGAAGAAAGAAGAAACGACCTAACGGGTGTGTTGTGTCTGTTTATAATAGCCGTGACGTCACTCGACCACCACGCTCGAATCCGAAGAAACGAGCTGTGAGAAGAGACGGGTCTTTTTAGTTATTTATTTTTTTCACAAATGAAGTTGCCGCGCCGCTTGACTTTCTCACGACACACTGACACTGAAAGTTAAACTCGATTGCGTGCCATTATTTGGCGCTTTTTTTCTGGCGTCATTCTTGGCGCCGAAAGTGATTCAATGATGATGAAACATTTCACTTATTGTTAAGAAGTCGAACAATTTGGTGCGGGATAAAATATGCTTTGTAATCAGTTTTATAATCGGCATTTTGTACGACTATTTACGTCACTTGAAGTGTGCGTAAAATGTCAAAAGTGTTTATTCATTTTCGCAGAGTCACGACCAGATTTTTTTTCCTTTCTGTCTCCGGCTCAAAGGGGGGGGGGGGGGGGGGGACCGGCTCCCCAGAAGGTATCGGATATCCGACCAATTTTTGAATATCCTGAAAATGCGCAAAATATCCGGTAAACCGTATCTGTCAAATTGTACTGAATTTTTAAGATAGAATTAATTAGATGTCTTGGAAAATATATGTAAAGTAAAAACTTGCTACGTATGGGACCGTTCATTAATGTCACACTTCTTTTTGAATATATTTGACCACCCCCTTTTTGACACGAAGTGTCACACTTCAACACATGCACGTACCCTCCCCCCCCTTTGTCACATGTCACGCTATATTACATAAGCGTATTTACTTGCAGTGTTGCAGTTCAGAAATAAAGCAATGTGTTATAGATCACATTTCTAATATCAGTTTTGAACTTTTAATAAGTTTTATTAGCATAATAATGATTAGATGTGTACTCAATGTGTATAAAGTGAGATTAAGTTTACTACAAAGAAGATAATTATTATTGATAGTAAAAAAATACTATTTGTTCGAATCCTGAAAAAATGACCCGCGCTTAAAAGTGATTTGCCCAAAGAAGATTCCTTTAAAACTTTTAACTTGAAGTAAATTTAAACCTTAATCATCATCAGTGTTTCCGGTACAAAATAAGATCAATCAAACTTGAAAATCAAGTGTTGGAAATCAAAAAAATTTCAAAAATAACTTTAATTTCCTGATTTTAAATGTTTTTAAGGAAATAAAAATGTACGATGGTCCACACTTGTGGTCTCCCCTCTCCCCGTCACAAACGGTCACACTTTCTTTAACGCCCCTCCCCCTCGAAGCGTGACTTCATTTATGAATCCCCTTTATTTAGAAGCTGTGTATGTTGAAAAATATACACATTTCAAAGACTAGAATCGGATTTCCCGTACCGATTCGTCTAGTAAGGGACGTCCTATTTCCGATGTCCGGCAGAATCAATGTCCGACGTATCCCGAATCCTGACATGGGCCTTCCCCCCTCGAAGCAAAATCCTGGGGGCGTTACTGACTGTAATAGTAGGTTTCGATTCATTTTTATTTCTCCTAAGGAAACACTCGTCCTGTCATAGAAAAAAAAGTACGCAAATGGAGTCAACTCTTCATTGGTTATCCGCGAAATAGGGTGGTGCGGATAATCTTCAAAATGGCTGAAAATAATAGATTCACACAAAAAGAAATCCCCCCTTTTTTTAATTAAAAAGGAACACAGGTTGCACTGGCCTTAAATGTGCAACATAAATTCACTTCGTCCTGATATTCAATCACAGGGTTCGTACGGTCCTTAAAGGTCCTTAGAAAGTCCTTAATGTTCATTTTCATTTTTAAGGCCTTAAATAGTCCTTATTTTTTATTCCAGGTGCTTATTTTTTTTTTTTTTTTGTTAAACTAAGAAGGTACCCATGCGCTCTATTTGTTTTTCTACGTTTTGTGTTCTTCACAAGAATCAAACTTCTTTCATTTCAACTACGTAATCGAACCTCAAATTTCGTTTGCTCGGGTCCGGTACTATCGCGGCTTTCGGACAGACCCAAACGGCGGATTGACAGGACCAAAAATGGCGGACTTACATAAACATCATCGCATTTTTACTACAAATTTCAGTGCTTTCTCAACTGGTAAATAAATAATTAACTCTTGTTTTTTAATTTTTTTGAAAAGTTATAAGTAAGTTGATGTGTTGTATATTTTGACAAAAAGAAAAGGTTCATGGATTTCGATAAAATGCTTCAAACTACAATACCCAATTCAGTTAAAATTAACTTGTACCCACCCACATGGCAGCTCCCAATTTGCTATTTCCTGCAATTGTATAAAAAAGAAAATCGAGCTACATCTAAAAAAAAATTAAATATTAGTAAGAGAAGTCGAATCAAAACACAAGCATTTGTACAAAATGCAATGGTGCCCAGTAACTGGGCACCATTTAAGACCACAGAAAAATAAATCACACAAGTTCCCTCATTTTGCTTTTAAAAGAACTTACAAATATACAAAATAACAAGAAGTTCCGTCTAGAACTATACGAGCCTACTTTCCCGTATACACCCAACTTCAAATTTATAATATAGCTATCACTTTCTCTCTCTTTCACATTTGGCTTTAGTTCTTAATTACTTCAAATATACTTTTTTCAACGGATAATACATATTCATTCACTCAGCCACTCATTCTTTCATTTATTCAGTCAATCATTCTTTCATTCATGCAGTTATCACTCGTTTATTTATTTTTTCATTCATTCACTCATTTATTCATTCATTCGTTCTTTCACTCATTCATTAATTCTTTCACTCTTTCACAGATTCAATCATTCATTCTTTCACTCTTTCATTCATTCATTTATTTATTTATTGAGAAATGCCCTAAAAAATCCCGATCAAAAATTTCAAAGGAAAATTCTTGTTGAACTTCGTATCAGTACATGTTCTACAGCGTAATATCTTTCTGATAAAGTTTATTGCGAGCCAATACGTCGTTTAGATCAGGATTTATATGGGATTGAAATTTCCCATATGCGCTAATGTTAATTTAGTACCTTTTCATTATCAAGGCGCAAATCTCGCCGAGGAAAATTTTTGGCGACGGAACACGCAAAAGGATAACAACGACGATATTCCGTTTGGCGTTAGTTGCATCATTATTGGCGACTTTATCGCCTGCGCCGGAATAATGGAAAAATGCCGCAATTTTTTTTTTTTTGAACTGTTCAGAAATGAACAAAAACTGTTCAACTCAATATTTCACGCCGAGAACGCCTTCCAATAAGCTTGCAATAGGAACTTGGGTCTTGTGCCCAGAGTTTACATAATTGGCTTCAATTTTGTCCATAGGCGCTAATGTTAAAATTTTTTGAACTGTTCAAAATTGAACAAAAACTTGTTCAAATAAAAAAGTAAAATATGGAAATGAGATGTCCTCGCCGAGATCTTTCGAATGCAAATAGAATTTTTCCAATCGGACAATTCATTAAAAAGTTATTGGGGGGGGGGGGGGGACAGACAGACAGACAGACCGACCGACACACTTTTTCCCCATCTCAAAACCCTACTTTCAAATTTTTTATTTTTCAATCTTTATTTAATTACTTAACTTATTTTTGACTTTTCTTGATTTCTAACGATAGTTTCACGATACATTAAGCCTTCTTTCATGCTTTATTATTATTATTTTTTTACTTTTACGGGAAAGTAGGCTAAAAAGGAATAAAATTTGAAAAACGGACTTTTAAGGACTCAAGGGGAAAATATTTTATGAATAAACAAAAATCGGGAATTTTCGAAAAAGAGCCGAATTTCGGGATTTCAAATTTGGGATTCGATACTATTTAGTTTCAAAGTAAATAAGCAATTTTTTTCATGAAAATTGTTACTAAATCATCTACATTCTAAACCATTATCAATAAAATAAGTAATCAGTAAATAAATATTGCGTTTGAAACTTTTTTTTTAATTTAAGGGGCGGTGTAAGCTTTATACTTCAAAGATGCATATTGTTGACATCTAGCTCAATAAAAGAGATACATTTAACTAATATGTAGGCAAAAAAAAAAACTTTCTGCTTTTTTTGCGTTTGACCAATCGCATGTATGATTATCGCTTCTTTATACTGTTAAAGGTAAAAGAATGATTTATTTTTATTATCATTTTTCTTACATCTTACACTATAATAAGCGGTGAGTTGCCAACTCTCCCGATCGCTTTTTAGCTGATCTTTCGCTAAACAGTTTGTTCTCCCATTGTTTTTTTTAAATAAATAAAATATATATAGCTAAAAAAATAATTTGTTTTAAAGCAATGTTTTAATATTTAGTAAATTTTGATCAAGCAATTTGGCTTCGCGATCTTTCGCTGTGTTGTTTTGTTGCGTGGGAGATGGATATTTGCTGTGTTAATCAAAATTTGTATCTCGTGAAATTTCTTAATTTGCAGTAAATTGAAGGAATCGACCTCTTCTTAAACCTATACACCGTAGTTGCCAAATGCTCCGTTTTCCCCTAGTTTTTTTTTGGTAAACTTCGAAAATTCGATTTTTTGCAAAAAGATCCGATTTTTCAAGCTGATGTACAAGTATTTTTATCTAAAGGGATTGTACTACAAAACAAGAAAATTTTTGAAGAAACTTTTTAAAAAGACATGTATTAATTTACGTGAATTTTCATAACTTATAACGCGAAAATGTAAAAGCCTATTTTTCGGAAACTTGCTAACAAGTTCGTGCTTCGCCGAAAATTCACGTTGCTTTTGAGACTTCTATCTTTTTGCATCCTGTAAAAATATTGTTCAATTTTTTGAAACTTTATTTTAGTTAAATTTTGGTAGTTACTATTTAAGGGTAATGTACAAGGTTTTAAGCGAAAAAGCTCCATTTTTTATTTGTATGCTGTTCCCAAAATGAAATATTTTTCTCAAGTTGAAAAAGTTTTTTCAGAATTTTTGTAAGCTCTTCTAAATAATTAAAAAAAATTTATGTCAGAGATAAAAATTTAAGTAAGCCTAAATTGAGATGCTGGCAACATAAGTTAAGTAAAATGAAAAAAAAATCCAAATTAAACACAAATTCTCAAGACAAAGTGCAGCATTTTCTTTAACAATTTTTTTAATTTAAATTGTTTTTCATTTAACTTGTATTTTATAGCATTAACCATTTTTGATAATTTTTCACTTGCTTATATATGATTAAATAATAATTGTGCTGTGTACTTCTTATTACTAGCTCCAATAATTATTTAACTCCCTGACTGTATTGGACATTAGAAAAGCAACAAGACAAAGAGAGCTCCATAAAAGTGTTTGTGTTGTGTTCCTAATAAAAATGCGATGTTAAATCAATTTCCTCTTTCAATAATGCTTCCTTTTGAAATAAACATAACAATTTGTATATTGCGAAAAATTTGTGAGGTCCTTAAAATTTTTTGTAAGTCCTTAGAAAGTCCTTATTTTTGGTTTTGCCAAAAGCGTACGAACCCTGAATCACTTTGGGATGCAGCGCGTGTTTCGGGCGATAACCGACGTGCTTGCTTAGGGTAGGGGTTGAGTTGAGCTATCTACAAGAGGGGAGGGGAGAGTGTTATAGCGCGGAACTCCTGGGCCTCAAGCTGTGCTGGTACTTGATTAAGACGATAACAAAAAATACTAATTAATTTTAATTGAAGAATGTGTAGTAGTAGATAGGGGGCTGTTCATAAGTGATGTCACGCTTTTTTCCCCATATGTTCGACCCCCCCCCTTGTCACAATATGTCACACTTCAGCGGACCCCCTCCCCCTCTTTGTTACATGTCACGCTGTGTTGCATAATGCATGATGTCACACTTCTTGTTACCCCTCCCCTTGTCACAATTTGTCACAATTCTTTGAAGCTTGACATCCTTTATGAATGATGCCTAGAATGAAGAGGTGTCTGGTGAGGGTTGATGAACCAAGCGAAATTCTGATTAGAAAAAAATCTGATTGGTTGGAGCGCTGATTCAGCATGCTAGTCGCAGGCAATGTAAGTTTGATACCGAACCTCAAAGTAGCGATTTCTATTTTAAAGTCGGAAGTGTACACCATAACAAAATATTCTATTGCCACACTGTAGTCTAGAAAGGCACCCAAAATAGAATTCCTTCTCTCATCGCCGATAACGAAGCGCATTCTAATCAAAAGTGAAACGTTTTAGCAACTCGACTCCTGCGTGGTGGCGGGGGTCGAGCGGGAATTGTTATTGCCGTTGTTTTTCGGTTGTCAGGGGAAGAGTTGGTTGCGTCACAGTCAATCGATTCACAAAACTGTTGACATCTCTTCTCACGCTTTATTGGCCACCGTTCGCGTCTTTTTTTTATTTTCTTATTTTTCAACAGTATTTTCATGCAGCTTGGATTCATTTTGAGGAATTGAGTTCTTGTTTTATTTCGTTGTTGAAACGTTTCGAGATGCATTGCATTGAAATGCGTAGCAAATATCAGGAAGGTGGAGCAGCTACGTTTTTGGAGATTGAATATTTTTAACTAAATGACAAAACATTTTTTTTTTTTTTTGAGAGGCAGTGCAAGATATTTAACTTCTTCCCTCTTGCTCCTGTGAAAATGACGGGCTGTGGTTTCGCCTTCTATTCATCGCCCCCGTGCAAATGACGGGCTGGAGTGTTTAAAATTTCAAAATAAAAACAAATCAAAAATTTAAAATATATATATTGTTCATGTACATATTTTTATATAATTTTCAGGAATTCAAAAAATAGGCACTTTTTATGACTTTTCTTGAAAATGACCCGACCGTTAAGGGGTTAATAATTAGAGTACATTGAGTTGCATATAATATCTGGAGTCCCGTCATAGAGGGGATTCAAGGAGGGGCAGTTAATTTACCCCGGCTTTAGAAATACTACAATGTGTGTGTATGTACTTTTTTTTTCAATGCAATTTACATTTAATTTATACCTTTGCCTCCCCTCCCCTTTGAAAAAAATTGATGGGCCTGCTTTCATCATATGTGTCCTGACAGCACAATCATTTTCAATCCTTGACAGGAATTTTCTCTTTTAAAATGAAGTAATTGCCTCCAGAATGCAAAATAATGTCATTTTATGTTATTTTTAACGTAGTTTGGGTCTGGCGAGTGTTTGTTTTTTCCTACACTTGTCTGGCTAATCACATCAACAAAATATTCCGAAAATGAATGTTTTCCTTCAATGGCGCAGAACTGAGAATAGAATTAAGGTCTAGTTTATGATTTGTAAGGTTTCTTAAATTTTGGAATATTTGGTTTTAGTAGAACCGAAAAAAAAGGAAAAAAAAATTGGTAAATAATAGGAGGAGGGGGGAGGGGTTGAATGAGAAACCGCAAAGAACTTTTTTTTTTTGTCTGTAAAAACACTTATATGGTGCAGAAGAAATTGAATTTTGATTGAAAGTATGTATATTTTACATTAAAATATGTATATTTTTGTAAACCTACAAACGCTCGGGGTTGATCAGGCATTTTTTTTACAGAGTACGTCTTTTGCAAATTTTAAAGAGATTTTTATGAAAATTCAAAATTTAAACACATAGTGATGAAAAATTTTATTATTATTTGCCGCTTTTACAATAAATAATGGTGTGAAAAGTACAATTTGGAAGTTTAGAATTTCGTGAAGTGTCCGTTTTTATTGGTTTTTGAGTTTTGTGAACGGATTGTTGAAATTTTTGATTGTTTGAAATTTTGGGAAGGGACCGAAAACCAGCCCGAATTTTCTCTGGCGCGACCTAGAACTAAATTATTTTTATTTCTCATGTAACTTTCAGCAAAAGATCTTAACTATTCTATTTCTACTAAAAATTTTGTCTATCATTTATTCAGGAGCCTTTTCATCAATCTCATTCTTTTTATTTAGTAAAATATTTTGCCCTTTTCATTTTTGTTTTTCGCATACATCTATGACGAACTTTCACTATAATGTTGTTATGCGAATAGTTTTGCTGTTCAAGAGATGACTGATTCATTTTTTTTCCTTTGCAGCCGGAGGTGTTGGAAAGAGTGCCTTGACTATACAGTTAATTCAAAATCAGTAAGTCTTAGCTTTCTTTCATATTAGAGAGTTAGTCAACTCTCCCGCTTTGACAAGAGAGCTTCCCCAATCATTTAAAGCCCGATTAAAAAAAAAAAAAAAAAAAAAGCTTAATGTTTTAATAGTTGAGTGAAATTCTGCTGACAAATCTTATCGCTTTCTGACCACTTGTCATACTTGTCAAAATACCACAACATATTAGGCAAGTATGAATAAGTGAGATCCCCCCCCCGGCCCACCACTCTGCACTTTAATTTGAATGTTGTGTTAATTTCCCTTAAATTTGCACCCTAAAATCGGTGTCTAATTAAAGAAATTAACACTGCTTTAAAACTTGCTTATAATATAATTTTCCTTTCCCTGCGTTTTTTGCTACACCATACTGTCATAGAATAAATGCAGAAATACACTAGATTAATGTATTAAAACGCAATTTTTTTTTTGCTGGAAATGACTTCTTTACTGATGTTTTTTCGTTACAAAATTGTGATTTTTATTTTGAATATAAAATTAATTTTAACGAAAATTCAGTTCTTTAAATTTCATTTTTATAATTCCTACCATGTACCAATGGAGGCAATTCATACAGCGTCATAGGTCACGTGATAGCAATGTAAGCAAAGGAAGCTGTAGTATCGCTTTACTTAGAGTTCAACGAATCTAATTAAAACTAGGCCTAAATAAAATTCTACGTTATTGAAAACTAGGACTAAATAAAGTTCTACGTTATATAAAATGAACACTAAATAAAACACTATAACTATTGTAATAATTATTAAATTTCTTTATTAAATTATTGGTTTATAGTCAGAAAAAGCTATGAAAATAGTCTAATTTTAAGATAGCTAATTTTGCTTCGTGAACTCCACGTAGAACTCGATTAAAAATTTGGTAAACAAATCGGCGATCACCGTTATCACGTGACGCGATGAATTGCCTCCATTGGGTTTTACTTATAAAAACTCATTTTTTGGAAACATGCCAACATCGAACACGAGCATTGCGGAAAGTTACTTCTGTGTTTGAGATTTCAAACCTTTTGCATCCTATAAATATTTAAATCCGTTTGAAAGTTTGAAATTATTTTTAACTTTGTTTTTGAATAAGTTATTTCTTTCGATAATTTAGATTAAGTTATTGGTCATTTTTTTATTAGGCAAAGCACTAAATTTTAAACAGATAAATACTCAATTGTTTAATTTTAGTTTTATTTTAAAATATAATAGATTCCAGCATATTTTTCTGCAGTACAGTTGCATTTTGCATATAAAAGGACGTTTTGAATTGTTATTATTATTTTTCTCACGAAGAAAACATGCTTTATTAAATAGTTACATAAACATTAATAATAATCTGTTACATAAACTTCTGAAACTTTGAATATAATTAAAAGTAAATGATTACTTCTAATTGCATAGAATGCGATCGCTTTAATATTATAGAATACAAGTAAAACTAAGCGACTATTTTTAATTGTATTCTATGTTTAAAATAACATACTTGAGGTTTTGGGGGTTTGACAGTTTAATAACACGCCACATTAAAAATCCATCCCTAATCGTCAGAGCTGCCAGGAGTGATAGTGTTCCAGTTATACACCCGAATTTTGGTATTTTTTCGCATCTTAATTCCAGAAATTCGGTATTTTCAAAATTTCATAAAGTTTAAACTACCGAAAATCGGCGATTCCCTCCCCCATTGTTTTTTTAATTTTCTCCATATTTCCGATGAAAATGCTATTGCTATTGATTATTGTAATCCTATTAAAATGCAATCGTAAGATTATTCTACTTATAGAAATTCTTTTATTTTCCATTTTTGCATTTTAATGCCTTCATTTTAAAAAGGTGCGATCTTTTTACATCCGCTGTTAAAATCGGATTTTTTGTCGCTGTTGATGTTTATTAAGCTATGTTAAATAGCAAATAAACAAAATTCACCTTTATTTTCAGTAAAATCGGGATTTGAAAATGTTTAAATGAAATTCTCTGTTTGTTAGGAGTGTGATTTCTCAAATATCAAAATGTTAACTGCTGAATACAGGTTTATTTTTATTTTTTCGTCCACTATTTAAACTTTTGTAATGTATACAAAAAATATCTCCAACGGTTCAACAAATACAAATGTAAATATATAAGTAAGGAGTAAAATTTAAAAAAAGTTGAATAGCACTTGAAAAAGCAAAAATCCATTTAGAAGATTTGCTTAGTGCATCCTATTAAATTCTTTTTCATGTTCAGTAGCAATAGTTTTCATTCATTCACAAACATGCACTTTGATAGCAAAACTTTTTTTTTTTTTTCAAATTTACTCAAATCAAATTTTAGAATTTTGTGCCTGCTATTATTAAAGATATAGGGTTTTAAAGGCTATATTAAGAGCTAAGAAATATGTCAGTTTATTAAAAGTAATAAAAGTGGCAAGCCACTGCCCCTTCCATTTTACTCTTAAAAAGTTGTTATTTTTCTTGAATGTACTATCACTCCTGAGTGGCAAACAGAGGAGCTAAAGAAAAAAGGTTCTCTTTTTTTATAATTTATATTATTGGTGGAGTGCGTGCCACATCATCTGTCATGTGACCAAAATAGCCCAGGGGGTTTGACACACGTACTGTATGAAATGTTTTCGGATACTTATTTTATTTAGAATTATATTCATATATTTTTTAGTTTGATATTTCTCAAAATTATACTTTACTGTCGAAGATTAAATTGTTTTCTTCCTTTTTAGCTTTGTTGATGAGTATGATCCTACTATAGGTGAGCTTTTTCTAATTTTGAATCTTTCGTAACAAATTGAACAATTGAGTGAATAAATGAATGAGTGAGCGAATGAATATGTATTAATGGTTGAAAAAGGTATATTTGATGTAATTAAGAATGAAAGCTAAATGAGAAGAAGAGAGATAGATTATAAATTTGAAGTTTGTGTATACGGGAAAGTAAGCTCGTATTGTTCTTGTTCATATCCTGTTTCGATGTACGTATATAATTAGTTTTCAATGGCTTATTTCAAAACATCACAGATCAGATATTCAGAAATGTTACTCATTAGCACTTAACTTCAATTAAAAAATATTTTTTTCTTTTTTGAAATTTCAAAAAAAAAAAAAAAAATTATTCAATTCGATTAAAAAATGTTTCAATTCGATTAGTTAAAATTAATAGCTATATATCTTTTAAAATAAAACAAAATGCCGGGAACAATGTTTTATCATGGCATAAAAATCTGAAGCATGATTTTAACTAACATTACTAGTTTCACCTTGTTTAGTTGTTTCATTACTCCCCACTCTAACTCCCACTAATGTTCAGTCACACAATATTTAACTTATATTATTAATCTGTTATATATTTGCTACTTTTTGAACTACAAATATAAACATAAAAAACAATGTTTCCTTTGATGTGTCAAAAACATAAATGACTTGAATTGTAAAATGTTCGAGCCGACCTATGTTTTTCAAGGAAGTCCCACCAATCCCATTCTGAGCTATAGAAACTTTTGTCCCATCAGTTTTTGCTATATCAGCAAAAGAGGTATTTTAAAATAAGTTTTAGGTTTAGAAATAAGGGACTGTTCAGAAATGTCATGCTTTTTTCATTATATTTTACCCTCTAACCCCCTTCGTCACATGTCACGCGAAATTGCTTCTCTATATATACTTTCCGTGTTGCAGTTCAGCAAAAAAAAAAAAAAGAAGCATTCAGTTATAGATTGTATTTTAATTTTATTTTTGAACTTTTAATCACATTTGAGAGCATAAAAATAATTATTATATATGCTGTGTACTTAAATTTGTATAAAATGAGGTTAAGGTTTACAACAAAAAAGATATTTAGTATATAATAGTACATATTAATTGTTTGAATTCTGAAGAAAAAAAAAAAAACTGTGCTATTGTATCTTAAACAGATAAATTACTAAGAGGATTTCCTCTTAAACTTTTAACTAGAAATAGATTTAAACTTTAATCAGCATCGCTGTTTCCGATACAAAATGAAATCGGATACTTGAAAATCAAATATAGAAATCAGAAAAACTTTTTAAAATAAGTTTAATTTGCTGATTTTAAATCTGTTTGTAAAAACTATGATGTCACGCTTCTTGTTACCCCCTTCCCTCCCCTTGTCATGAATAGTCCCACAATCTCTCGAACTCCCCCTCCGCCCCTCAAAGCGTGACATTTTATTTATGAATGACCCCTAAATGGTTTGGTGGTTTGCTTTGCAATGGATATTTTATTTTGATTTATGAAGTTATTAGGCGCCAAATGTGGCGCTTGATATTTTGGATTGCGTCACCCTCCCCCCCCCCCCAAACTTATTGAGATTGTTACATGCAATTATCAAGTAATAGAATAAAAATTAAAATCTTCAATTTTGACTTTTTGAAAGATATGTGTCATCTAGTGAGCATCAGGTGGTTTTTAGTAAGATTTTTTATACAATCATGTATATGTAATTTAGAAATGCCGCCTAGATTTTTTATTTTGATGGCTAGGAAATGTATCCTCGTCATCCTGGTGTTGCCTAGATTTAAATTCTGATTTCTAGTGCTGACTTCCAGCAAAATTATCAGTTGTAATTTCAATAATATATTGGTCTTTAAAAGCATTGATTATTATTGTTAATATCATTATTATTATTATTTTGAAGGGTTTAGAATAAATTGAAGCATTTGTAATATTCTTGTAATACCTGCTTTGGGTAACTAAATAGTTAAATTTTAATAAAGTGCTTAGTAATGTTTTTTCACGTGAAGTAAAAAATATAGAATGCATTGTTTTCTTGAAATTATTTAAATGAAAAATGTTATGGACACTGGTATAATGTGATGATTTAACCCAAATATGTTTAATTGTGTTTGAAACTATATCATCTTTTAAATTCATTTTTCTCTCTTTTTTTTGATGAAAATAGAGGATTCATATAGAAAACAAGTTGTCATAGATGGCGAAACCTGCCTTTTAGACATTTTAGATACAGCAGGTCAAGAGGAATATAGGTAATATAAGTTAATCTGATGACTATAGGATTAAAAAAAATAAATCATGGCTGTTTTTTTTTTGCTCTTCTAGACCTGTTAATTTTTTAATTTATTACATGTTCATCACTAAGCAGTGTTGAAGCATTAATCAATAGAGACAGGACGCATAAAAAATGTTGTAGCCTGCAAAGTTAATTTTTCCTCCAATGAGTAGATGAATTAAATGTACCTACATGAATATTTTTGTTTTTGTGTACCTTACTACTAGTGGTAAATCATATTTTAAATTGTTGTAAATATTTGTATTATCTGCTAGATATAGTTTTAATTTTCAATATGCATACTTATATTAGTTAGTCTTTGTATTCAATTTGAACTCAAACATTCTTACGTTCTTATTAATTGTTTGACATTGTTCTGACAATTCAAAAAATTGTTATTATGAATGAATAAGTTATTATAAGAACATTAGTTAGTGGTGTAACTATGTATGTACGTAACTAATGCTTTGATGTTACGCTATCCTCACTTCAACAGTACCTTTTACCTTAATCCGAATTCATCCAGATACATTGTATACTTCTCAATTTTAACATTGTTCTTTGTTTAACGATAGTGATTAATAGTCTGAACTTAAATATATTTTCATTAGTTAAAAAGAGATGAAAGGTATAGTGTAAGAATGACAAAATATAAAAAAACATCCTCACTCTTTATAAGTCGATCACCTGAGTTAGTATGTATGCTCAGGTGCCTTCTACTTTAGTGGAATACCACTAAAGTGCTGCAGCACAGGTGGTCAACGTGCACAGGTTTCACTATTTATGAATCAATTTATTCTCAAGTCCCGTCTTTTTCTCCATTACAGTGCTATGCGGGATCAGTACATGCGAACGGGCGAAGGCTTTCTTCTTGTATTTGCTGTGAATAACGCAAAATCTTTTGAAGATATAAGTATGTACAGAGAACAGGTGCGTACATCGCTTTGTGTTTTTGTGGCGGATTATTTTGTGTGCTGAATTGTACAAAATCCTTTTTTTCGAATTAATTTATTTATAAAAATGTAAACCACAGATGAGGCACCCAGAACCAGGATTTGTGATTTTTCTTAAATCTGATTTTTTTTAAAAAACAGACATTAAAGACTTTGGATATTTGTTATGTTACACTTATAAAAATAATGTGACAGTTAAACATTATGCAAAAACACATTTTAAGCTTTTTCACTGCAGTAGATATTTTTTAATGATAAGAAAAATGAACAGATTTTTAGCACGAATTCATGATTCAAATGAAATTTAACCCTACCAGGAATAATAGTACACTCAGGAACAATAGTAAAAAACCGACAAATTTAATCTGATTTTTTTTTGCTGTAGAAAGCTGTAAAAAATCAAACATTTGTGTCCACTTAATTTTACATTGAATTCACTTTATTCATTTTTCGCTTTTATAAATGAAATAACAACTTGAAATATTTTTAAATTTACCTATTTAGTGAAATCATATCGTAACTCCATCCATTACTAAAAACCGAAACTTTTTGTTTTAATCACATATCTTTATTGAACATTTCTAAGATGAAAAAATATTTTACAAAGAAAAAAAAAAAAAAGCTGTTGTAGAACATGAATGAAGCATCTTTAAGGATATATATTCTAAATTCTAAAAAACTTAGTTTGAAATTTTATCCTGAATTATTTATTGTGTGGATGAGGAAATAAAATACTATTATTAAAATTAAAACAGATTAAGCGGCTCATGATTACTATGAATTGTTCAATAAATGTTGCTTTGATGTTAAGACATTTGAAGAGTAATAAATATATTGTAAAACTAAAATAAAAATAATAATAATTGGTTCTTAAGTTATGAAATATATAATACACACATAGACAGAGGGATCTATTAAAGTTGCTTGAAATAGTGGCTGTAAATTCAACACATTTTATGTTTAAAACCCCAACACATACTAACACTAAAATCAATTCAAAAAATCTCTTTAAATGATTTAAAGCAATGAGAAAAAAAATCACAAATTAAATCATGATTTCAATTAATGAACCCTGCCTAGAACCAAAGGGGTGTGAGTGGTAAGATTGAAAATTTGAAGATAGCTAGTGCAAATGATAAAAAAACACTATTCTATATTAATTGCTCCAACAGATGCTGCTCCTCCACATGATTTGAAAAAAAAAAAAAAAAAAAAAAGCTTCCATGAGGTTCAAACTTTGAACGAATTTTTCTCGTTCTTTGGTCACTTACACCCCTTTTCCTCTCACTGCCTCATATGTCTGCTATTTAATAAAAACACTTAAGAAAACACAAGTTTTTCAAGAAAGGATTTCAGAAATTTTACTTGTAACTGTTTTATACAATGACATTTATCCTTTTTTACTCCTAATGCAATTTCAGTAATATTTGTTGTTTGTTAAAAAGCATTTAAAAATAAGAGAAAAAATCTTTTTAGAACATTATTTCAAATTTTAGATTTGGTCTGCTAATAAATGTATGCCTAGGTTTAAGTTTTTGTTATAAGGAAATGAAAAATATGTCAATTGCAAAAAATCTCGAACAATGAACAGATAAAAAAAATTAAAAACCCTTTTTTGTAAAAGAACAGTTACAATATATAAAAAACAAACTTTGTAAAATGATAAGGTTAAAAAAATGTTATTATTTTTATTTAAATGTTGTTTCTCCTGCAAAAAATGTGATAATTTTGCAATCGTATCTTTCTTAATGTGTATATGTACTATTGAACCTAAATTCAAATTCTAAAGTCCACAAAATAATTGCTTCAAACATTTAATGCATTTGACAGTGTACATAAATGCATAGGGGGTAATACCGATCGGAATTACTTGCATAGTGGGCGATTCCGATCGGAATCTCGTGTGTTGAAAAGGCGTTCATTTCTGAACTTTTTATTTGGACAGGGAGTTAAGTAGGTCATTTTCCAACAGGGGCAAGACCAGACTTTAGTGCCCCTCTACCCCCAATATACACACAAAAAATGTATATATATTTATATATGCACACTCAATTACTCAGTTTAGTGCCCCTAAAATCTGGCTTCTGGGGCACTCCTCCCCCCATAGTTATTTCTCTGTATTTGGATCCCCTTTCTTCATTGTATTAAAATTGTTTGATTTTGGGTAAACAAAAAATTTTGAGTCTTGATTTCTGTTTTCTTGTTTTAGATCAAAAGAGTGAAAGATGCGGATGATGTTCCTATGGTTTGTAAGTATTCTTTCATTTGTTTAGTAATCTTGAATTTTCCACTTTTGTGAAGTACTTGAAAATACTATGATGTAGTTCTTCTAAAATTTTTAATCACATTTTTTTTTGTTATTAAAAAAAATTGTTTTCCTCATGGATATGTATTATAATTTTGACATTGTTTGCTTAAAATTCTTTTAATCTTTGAAAATTTGTATTATCAGTTGTTTTTTAAAATTTTATTTGTTACTATTGATATTTAACCTGTTAAAATTTGAAATTTTATTTTTGGAAAATTTCTGTTCTTCCATGTTTTTACACTTAGGTTAACATTTTAAAGAAAAACAGAAAAGCCTGAATTTCAATTATTTCTGTTTAATAGCATCAATGTTTAAAATTTACTGAGGCAATTCCCACCTATTTCTTTGGTAGGCTCTTTAGCCCTACATGAGCTACTTGTCGCCTTTTTTTTTACTTCCGTGTATGAAGTAAAAAAAAAATATTGCATTCACAAATTTTCTATTCAAATTTGAACATATTTCTCATCCAGCAAAATATTAATTAATACTTCACCCTGCAGTATTAAGAGCCTTGAAAAGTGCTCAAAAAAAAAAAAAAAAAACTTATGAACTTTAATTTGGTGCTAAGAATGTATAGAATCTTGAACCTTGCTTTGAGATTTATCATACTAAGCTTAATTTCTACTGACATAAGTTGTATAAATGTTATATATTCTCAGTGACATATATTTTCACTTCATTAAAAATGTGCAAGTAATAATTATTTAACTATAGAGTTTTGTTTTATAACTTTGATTTTACAGAGCATCTGTTCTTGTTGTCCAAAGCAATGCAGGGGGGTGGGGGAGTAAAAAACCTTTGTTGCCCAAATATATGAAATATATTACAGATTTGGACTCGAATGCATGTAGATTTCAAATATATAATCGAAAAAATGTGTTCGTTTTAAGTGGACTTAAAAAACTTGAGCATTCGAGGTTGAAGATGCTAAATTCAATGGTGTGATCTTTTTTCTTTTTTGTGTGTGTAAACACCACCACCTTAGAGTTTCACGATTAACATTGTTTCTGCTTGTGTTTTGTTGAGAAAATTAACAACCCTCTTATTTAGTCAAAATCCTTTTTTTAAATACCCTATCAGGGGTTGCGCAGGAGGAAATTCAAGTCCATTTTTGGACCCTTCATAAAATTCCAACCAATCAAAGCGGATAGTTAAAAAAATTTCGAGCTACCAATTCAAACTTTTAAAAAAAGAATAAAGAAAGCGGCAAAAATTAAAAATTTTTTATCACTATGTTTAAATTTTGAATTTTCACAAAAATATTTGATTTCACACAAAAAAGTTTTAAAATTTACAAAAAAACGGACCCTGTGAATTGATTGCTGCTTTCAACCAACACACACTAACTTGCTTCCACACTAACTGTAGAGATGAAAAAAACATCTTTAAATAAGAAAGTTTTCTTTGTATGACAAAGTTTTCTCTTTGTACTAATGTTATAAATTTATTTTATAAGTCATTTGCCTTGTCGGTCACACGTTTTTATATCATTTCAGGTACTAAATATTTAAAAAAAAAGCTTAATAATTATTGGTGTACTGACACACGTGCATACACCTTTTTAATACAGTAAAACCCGCTTAAGTTTTTCCCAGGAGACCAAGAGAAAAAAAACTTCTTATACGTTAAAACTTCTTAAACGGGTAGGCTCTATGTTTGAAAATGAATATACCTCATGATAGTTAAGGATGATATTAATTGGCAATATTTAAATTAGACATAAATAGACACCCCCATAGGAGACTCTACAATTATTCCTTTCTCCCCTTACCCATCATCATTGCTCTTGTGACAACTGACTAATCCTCTCTGCCGCCTGTTTTCCTGGAACTTTTGGTGTTGAGAAAAGGGCACCCTTGAGAAAAAGCTGAGCGAAACAGCTTTTCTAAATCTTATTCTGATCTTTTTCCCATTAGAAAGAGAAACAACTACTTAGATTGGAAGAAACGTTAAAAAAGAAAAGAAAGTGTGGAAGTCTAAAGTGTCATTTAAAAGAAAACATTGACCGATATGAAAACTTACTAAGCAGGAAAAAAATGCCACCAAAACTTTTTAAAAGGCTTATTTTAACATTAGAGAGGTTGGAATGAAACTGATACTGAAATTAAGAACTTCTTAAGCGGGAAAAAACTTCTTAAAAGGGTTTTACTGTATTGCCTTTCTTTTCATGTTTCTGTATAATTCCCCCCCCCCCCCCCCACTTCATAGTAAAAGTAACATTGGAGAAATTGGGGAACATTTCAAAGATCAATATTTTTGGACCCTTCCCATTAAAAAAAACCTGGGCATGGGCCAAATAATGACTTAACCGACCTGATCTGAAGTTGCATACACAAAATTATGATGATTAAATTTAGGCTTAGCACTTTTACTAACTCTTAATAGTTATTCTGTTACTCGTAAGTGTTTAAAAGTTGTAACTGCAACTGTACTAAAAATATTTATGAATT
This sequence comes from Octonoba sinensis, assembly GCA_038502835.1. Classification (NCBI taxonomy): domain Eukaryota; kingdom Metazoa; phylum Arthropoda; class Arachnida; order Araneae; family Uloboridae; genus Octonoba; species Octonoba sinensis. The sequence goes on from CM076600.1 coordinate 1,242,099, forward strand.
ATTATGTATTTATGATTCCACTGATAAAAATGTAGCAATTTATGATCAATACTTATTTTAGTCTGGTTCTTTATACTTTTAACAGTAAAATATATGTTATAAAATAACTAATATATTGTTTCTAATCTCTATTTATTATTTAAAATGTCTAAATGTAAAGGAAAATTATTTTTATAAATGCCCAGATTTTGGGCACTTAAAAATGCATTGCGCAAATTCCCACTTCATTGCCTATTTATAAATGTCATGCACAGTGGGCATTCGCACAGCCCACATCAGTATTCTAGCAGGAACACCTGTTAACAGAGTGGACCCATAGCGAGATATAACAGAACATTATTCTTATAAAACTGATAGAACTTCGAAATGTTGAGAAAAGGTAGATTTTTCTGCTTTTTCAGATTTCAAAATATTCCTTGCAAACTTAATGTTTCTTCGATGAGGCTGAAAAGGAGTTGTTTTCTAGTTTTTATATAGTTAAACAAAATTTGGCATTCCTTATGTGGTTAAAATATATTGAGTAATTTAAAAATTATAATGGCAGGGTGTCTGCACACCCGGAAAGTCATGTATTTCGATTGTGACTGAAATTCAGGCACTTAGAAGCAAAGGGGTGTAAGTGACCAAATTGAAAATTTTGAGATAGCTAGTGCAAATGATAAATTAAACGCCCTTCTGTTTTGTGGGAAAGAGATTTTAGAGGTAGCTCTGACAGATACTGCAAAAAAGTGCGGCTTAAAAAAATGACTCAATAAAAGCTGCATTCCGTTTGGTGGCAAAGGGATGCAAGTGCATTTACATCCAATTGCCTCTAAATAAAATGATTTGATTTTTCAGTCAGTTTAAATAGACGATCTATTTACGAAACTTAAAGCGGAGAAGAAGAAAGAAAAATAGGAAAAGAATTCCGAATTGTTGAATAATAATTATAAAAACAAGGGTTGAATCGTCTGCAGATTTTATTTTTGTCATGTTTTGTTTTCGGCAATTGGCAATTTGTCTAATGGCAATGAGTTTTAGTTTCTTGATAAATATAATGATTCGGAATTTATATTATGCAGTTTTTAATGGAGTTTATATCACTAACAAACAATCTTTATTACTGTATAAATTAGCAAAAGAACAAGACACGTTTTTCATTTAGTGGCAAAGGGGTGTAAGTTAACCAATTGGAAGCAAAGGGGTGTAAGTGAAAATAAGCTATTTTTTATAAAAAAGTCCTACGTCAAATCTAATCATCAGAAACACTTCAAATTTCATACTTAAACTAACAGATACATATAGGACTAGAAAATAAAAAAAATATTCACATGAAGAACCTCTAGAATTTAGTATAGGAATTAAACTTTACACGAGTTTTACTCAAAATGATACTTTAGTCACTTACATCCCTTTGCTTCTCACCGCCTCAATTTGTCATGGAAAGTCATGGATTTCAGTGAAAAGTGCTCAAAAGTCAGGGAAACTGAATGTTTGTCATGGACTTTAGGCTCTGGAACCTATGGTATAAATTTACTAAAACGTTGTTTTTTCCGTTTTTAGCCTACTTTCCCGTAAAAGTAAAAAAAAATAATAATAAAGCATGAAAGAAGGCTTAATGTATCGTGAAAATATCGTTAAAAATCAAGAAAAGTCAAAAATAAGTGAAGTAATTAAATAAAGATTGAAAAATAAAAAATTTGAAAGTAGGGTATTGAGATGGGGAAAAAGTGTGTCTGTCGGTCTGTCTGTCTGTCTGTCTGTCTGTCGGTCTGTCGGTCTGTCCCCCCCTAATAACTTTTGAACGAATTGTCCGATTGGAAAAATTCTTTTTGCATTCGAAAGATCTCGGCGAGGACATCTCATTTCTATATTTTACTTTTTGATTTGAACAGTTCAAAAAATTTTAACATTAGCGCCTATGGACAGAATTGAAGCAAATTCTGTAAACTCTGGGCACAAGAGCCAAGTTCCTATTGAAAGCTTATTGAAAGGAGTTCTCGGCGTGAAATATTGATTTGAACAGTTTTTGTTCATTTTTGAACAGTTCAAAAAATTAACACAGAGCTTACGGGGAAATTTCAACCCTATATAAATCCTGATCTAACGGACCGATTTGCTTGGAACAAACTTTATCGGAAAGCTCTTATAACGTAGAACATGTAGAAATAGAAAGTTTATCCAGAATTTACGAGCCTATTTTGCTATGAAATTTTTTGATCGGGATTTTCAAGGATATTTCTCAGTGACTCAATGAGTGAAATAATGAATGAATGAATAAATGAAAGAGTGAAAGAATAAATCAATGAATAAATGAATGAGGAAAGGAATGAATGAATAAATTATTGAATAAATGAAAATATAAATAAATGAGTGAATAAATACATGAATGCGTAAATGAATGAATAAACACTTGAATGAGGTAACGAATGAATGAATAAATGCCTGGCTGAATAAATGAAAGAATGAATGAGTGAGTGAATGAATATGTATTATCCGTTGAAAAAGGTATATTTTCAATAATTAGATCTAAAGATAAATAAGAAAAAGAGAGAAAGAGATAGCTAGATTATAAATTTGAATTTGGTGTATACGGGAAAGTAGGCTCGTATAGTTCTAGACGGAACTTCTTGTTCTATATTCGAGTCTGTAAACTTCGCAAAAATGCATTTCTTAACGCAAAAAGAAGACGGTAATTTTTCCCGTTATTTTAACGAACATGGGGCACTACTAATTTATGATAAGAAATTAAATAATAAATGTGTCTAAGTAAGTGTATTCGAAATTGCGTTCGGAAAATAGAAATGTTTTAAAGGTAGATAGAGGTTCCATTTTTGGACCTGTAACTTTGTAAAAGTTTAGTTTTTAGAGGTTGGAAATTTTTAAAAGGCCCGTTTTTCAGCTAGGAAAAGTCTATAAATGTGATTCCAGTTTTCTTCTAAATGGACCCTTGAGTTATTATTTAACTATAATAACTTTGAAAGTAATTTTAAATAAATTATCATGCCTTGTGTAGGAAGTGACTTGTCTAACTAACATTTTAATGTTTTTAATTTTATAAAAATTCAATTTCTTTTGAAGATTATCTAAGTTATTTTAATTACATTTTCAGTTTCTAACTTATGTAGATAAAATTCTCTGGTTCTATTGTTTTTGGAACCATGTAACGCTCTTTCCAGATGTTTCGTGGAAAAGTTTTTTTTTTTTCATGGTGTTCAATCCTTTTGCATCCCGCAAATATTTCTGTTATTCTGAAATTTGAAGGCTGTTATACATATTCTAGCTTAGATTGGCTTATTTGATTGCTTATGATAATAATTTATTTATTTTCTTGATTTTTGTGAACTTGATTTAGTTATTAATAAGCTTTTAAAATACAATGAAAATTAAAAACAAGCCTATTCTAAATTATTAGCTTAATAATTGACTATAAGTAATATTTAAATTTAGGATTATATCATTTCTGCAAGAAATTTAGTATATGCTTGCACTTTAAGTATAACATATTCAAAATTTTTCGTTCAATAATTTTTTTATTGCTCAAAATGAATATTTTTTCATATGACTTTTTTTTTTTTGAGAAAATCCATTTAACACAATATATTCTTAACTATGAAAAACTTTGTTAGATATATTGGTGTACTTAATTGCAATTCCTTTCATTTTTTGGTAATGAATTACAAGAAAAATAAAATGCAAAAACTATATACATGTTTGTGATTTGTTGTGACTCAAAACTATTCAAAAACAACTGTGCTTAGTTTTTTAGCTTTGACAAATGCAATTTGATTTTTGTGAAAGCGTGGTTTAGGTAACTAGTTTCAAAAGGTGTTTTTGTCGAGAAAACTGTGGCCTGTATGTCATGGAAAGTCACAGGCAAAAGTCATGGAAAGTCATGGAATTGAAAATTAGAAGTGTAGCAGACACCCTGTAGTGGTTCAAAAATGCCAAATTTTGTGAAAAAATGAGTGGCAACTAACAAAAAAATATATTTAAATAATTTACCAACCGATTCTTAAATGAATGCTGAAATTTGTTTATAATGTTCCACTTCTTTGTATAACATTTTCAGCCAAAAAAAGCAAAAATTGTATCGCAAGACATTTTGAAAAATTTAAAATGAAATTTCAAAATTATTTTTTTTTTTTTCAATATTCAGTACATTCATCAAGTCACTTGCAAGTAGAGAAAATTTCAAAGTACTGCATGTAACAATAAAATGTTTCATTTGAATGTCCACCCTTGCCTTAAAAGCTTTAATGAGCGAATGTGGATAGTAAAAAAAAAACCATCTGACGCTCCGTGTGTGTCTCCTTCCAGTGGTGGGCAATAAATGCGATCTTCCGATGAGGTCTGTGGACATGATGCAGGCAGCGGAAGTGGGCAAGAATTACGGAATCCCTTTCATCGAAACCTCTGCCAAGACGCGGATGGGCGTGGACGACGCATTCTACACCCTGGTTCGAGAAATCCGCAAAGATGTGAGTTTCGTCTTTTCTTTTTTCTTTGCGACCGTCCTTGAAATTCTGGCGCTTTTCCACGAGACTGGGGCTCGTGATTTTTTAAAAATTTAAATCGGATTTTTAAAGTTGTTTAAAACAGACCTTAACCTCTTCATTCCAATTGGATACATTTAAAAATACTGTTTATTAACGACTGTTTGTGCAATTTGAAATGGAATATGGATGAAACATCTGGTAAGGATACATATTCTGAACTCTGAACGACTTTGTTTTAAGTATCATCATCCTGCATTATTTATTGTGTGGGTGGTATTCATCAAGTAGAACTAAAATACTTTTATTAAAATTTGGATCATCATTACTATGAATTGCAATATGTAGTGTTCAATGATGAATGATGCTTTATGTTAAGACATCTGAAGAGTAAGAATAATATTGTAAAATTAAAATAATAATTAGTTCTAAAATTATGAAATATATAATGCACACACAGATAGCGGGATCTATGAAGTTTTGCTTGAAATAGAAGTTGTAAATGCAGCCTTTTTTAACACTAAAATCAATTTTTAGAAGGAAAAAATATGATATAAATCAATGATTTAAAAAAACAAATCGCTTCATTCAAATCGTGGTTTAAATTGTGATTTAAATCAACGAACCCTGCATCAAACTGGATCAATTTTCGCCAAATTTCAGCGATTTTGCTGCAGAAGTTTTGTTTGATGCCTGAATAAGAGTAATATTATAAAATTAAAAAAATAGTAATTAGTTCTAAACTTATGAAATATATTATTCACGCACAGAGGTATTGATGGACCTTGGAAGTTTTGTTTGAAACAGTGGTTGTAAATGCAACACATTTCATTTTTACAACACTTTCTAACACTAAAATTAATGATTATTTTGAAAAAATCACTTGATTTAAATCAACAAACCCTAGCGGAATGTCGAAGCTTCGTTAATATTCTTAGTTTTGTAGTATAAGTATACCAATCATTAGCCTAGAAGCATTTTATCATGTGACAATGACTAACCCAGGATGGATTTTATGATTGTAATTATCTAAAATATGTATTCAGAATTTTGATTGAAGGTGGGTGTGCAAGTAGTGGGCACCCTTCTATTTTTGTTTATAAATAAAAAACGGCTTAAATTAATTTTTTTATAATTCCGTGCGTGTTTTACAATCCTGGTGTATTGACGATATCCTTGATCAATGACTATGACATTGATTAAACTTTGTATACAGATTAATATATTCCAAAAAGAAAATTCAAATATTAACTCCTAAGTGTTAAGAAAATATAATTTTAAAAGCAATTCCTTAAGGGTGTTCATTACTGGCACAACTGCCCTTTTTAATAAGAAAATAATGACACTATTATTTTCATGTTTTAAAGTCGGGAATGTTTAAAGAATGTTTCTTGCAATATTTTAACCGCTGTATTTGAAAACGACTAGAGATTTTCTTGTAATTATTAGCTAAATATATACTGCAATGTAACATATTTTTTTCTCAGCAACTTTCAAATAAAATATAATGCATTACAGGGTTCCCACGGCCTTAGAAAGTCCCTAAAAAGGCCTTTAATATGGAAATTGATTTAGGGGCCCCTAAAAGCCCTTATTTTCTTCCAGAAACTCTCAAACGGCCCTAATTTTTATTTTTGGGGCCTTACATTTATTTCCCCTCTTCCTTTTTCAACTCGGAAATCATAGTCATGGAACACTGATGATTCATTCATGACATAGATCGTTCTGGAATTTTACAAATTATCTCAGAAGCGAAGTGGTCACAGAGAAATCAAGGATACCATGAAATTGCTTGAGAAATCTTATGTTATGGGGAAAATAAAAAAGAATGAAGAAACTTACCTACAGTCAGCATTTTTTCCCTTATCATTAATTTAACCCAAACTTTTGATGATCATTTTGATAATTATTACAGTGATGGAACAGCTGCGCCAATTGCGCCTTTTGCGCCTAAACGAACATTCTGCGCCTTCTTGCGCCAAAATGGCGATTTTTCAAGAAAACTGCGCCTGCTGCGCCAATTCAACAAAATACCGCCAAACTGCCGATGGTCGGAAGAGATCCGCTCTTGGCAACCCTGTGCGAGGAAGCTCGGAAAAGATTTACTGGCACCCAATCACAGCTCACAGCTTCAGGGGATCTGGAAATTCGATATTTTCTCAATTTCAAAAATTTTAAATTACCGAAAATATCGGCGATTTTTTTTTCATTAATTTTTAATTTACTGTAAATTTCCGACGATAATCCCGTTAATTTTTACTTTTGATCATTATAATCCTACTAAAGTGCAATAGTAAGATTATTCTACTCATAGAAATTCTTTTATTTTCCGCGTTATCATTTTAAAAAGATACAATCCTTTTGCATCCGCTGTTAGAATCGGAATTTTTTCACTATTGATGTTTATTAAGCTTTATTGAAAGGCAAATAAATACAATTCGCTTTTATTTTCAGTAAAGTCTTGATTTGAAAATTTTTAAACGAAATTATGTACTTGTTAGGAGTGTGATTTCTCAAATGTCAAAAAGTTAACTGATGAATTTAGATTAATTTTTATTTTTTGGTCAATTATTTAAACTTTTGTAAAATATACATAAAATATCTCCAATGGTTCAAAAAATTAAAAATAAATAAATGGAGGAATAAAACTGAAAAAAATTAAACAGCATTTGAAAAATCCGAGAACAAAAATGGATTTCATGTAATGCACATCTTTATTAATAAGAAAATCCTAAAATCAGTTCTCATTGTATATAGTTTAGGACATTTGCTTAGTCCATCCAATTAAGTTTTCTTCTATATTTAGTAGCAAATGCAGTTTTCATTAATTTCAAAACATGCAGTTTTTGAGAAGAAAAGTCTTTTTTTCAAAATTATTCAAATCAGATTTTGGAACTTGATGCCTGCTATTATTAAAAATACAGGGTTTTTAAGGCTATATGAAGGGCTGGGAAATATAAATCAGTTTTTTTAAAAGTAATGAAAATGGCAAGACCTTCCCGCCTCTCCATATTACTCTTAAAAATTTCAGGTATTTTTCCTTAAACGTACAATTACCTCTGTATTGCATTGGCCAGGCTCCATGAATGTGGGGACAACTTTGTACCCTTTTTTACTTTCCAGCCTCTAGTTAAAGTACTACGTTGGCAAGAAAAGTGGAAGCAACCATGGAAAATTCAGATAAGAGTTGTACTCCATTAAATTTTATTTTTGAATGTAGTAGTTTCATTAATGTTTCAAGGACTTGGTACTTTTTTTTTGTAAGTTTCTTTTGTTGAGCATAATTAAATTTTGATTTCCCACATCAATCCATTTATTCCACCTCCTTTTTTTAGCGTATTTTCTTAGGCATTGTTTTAACATAACTTTAAAAAAAATCGCCAATCTTGTCGGTAATTATTGATATTAATTATTAATTATCGTGTATATCTTAAAATGTAATTCTGAAATTATTTACAAAAAGAAACTATTATTTGCGTTTTAATAATTTGATGCTTTCGTTTTGAAACAATATACGATCATTTTGCATTTGCTAAGGAAGTTTGATTGTTTCTGGCTTTTTTTTTTTGCTTATGAAACGTCTTAAATGGTAAATAAATGTCTTTTTATTTTCTTAAAGTTCTTTATTTAAAATTTTTTGAATTGAATTCCATGTTCATTCCAAGTAGAAATTCAAAACTTAATACTTCATGGCAGGCTTAATTTTATTTTTGTTTCAGATATTTAAATTAAGGTTATATTTTAAAAAGCTTAGGGAACAAGTCTGGAATTTGGAAATTAATTTTAAAAAGGTTAGGAAACAAGTCTGAAATTTGGCAAAAGTTACTGAATTTTTTTGTGTATGTATCTTATGTATGTTGCAGTTCATATATAAAAATTTACTGTTGTCATCGTATGAGTTGTTAAAAACATTATTTTAATGCACATATTTGCAAAAGGTTTACATTTTTAGAGACGTGTGCTCCAAGACTACTCTCTTTTCTCCTACAAAGTGAAGTTGTTGCAGTTTTTTTTTTTTTTTGCTTGCTGCAAAACTTGTCCTTTACTGTCCCAAAAATTGTGTGAAACAAATTTGCTGTTTTGCTGCTCCAAAATGTTTTTTTTTTTTTTCACTCTGAACCTAATCTTTTGCTGCTCCAAAATGGGTTTCTGCTGCTCCAAAATGGATATTTTGCTGCTCCAAAACCAAGTTCCTTCTGTTCCATCACTGTTATTAGTATTCATTTTCGTAGCCTTATTAAAATGCAATGCTTAAACTATTTTTTAAATAATCTGCCTTCAGAAAGAACATTGATTCAAGACATTACTATTGCTTGCTTTATAATGGTTTAAAAGCTCGTTTTTATGAGGAAAAAGACACATTTATTTTAAGTCATACTTCTGAACAGATAAAGTGTGATTTAAGGCAATAAACGGATACATCTTCAGTTGGATGCTTTTACTAGAAATGCACTTCTTCTGCATTGAAAAAGGGGTTCGTTGCAGCCCCAAAATCTTTTGCAAAATTTGCGTAATATGTATGTTGTTTATACTCTTTCAAAATTTTTAGTTGCAGGGATTTACAAGTATAAAAGGCATAATCATAAGACATATCATATTTGGATAATACACTGCGGCACTGCAGATTATGTGCTGAGAAATGTTGTTGGAGGTAAAATAAAATCTGGTTGTAGTTTCTAGATTGAAAAGTTAGCTTAGCATAATATTTATAACCCTGAAGGAAATATAACTATTAAAGGAATAAATCTTTAAATTTAAGATAAAATTTGAAAACATTGACTTATGTAAAAGATTTAATTCAGTGAGATGCTCATGTTGCTGCTTCATCATTATTCTGAGGAAAGCATTTATTCATAACAATGAATGGATCGTGCAAAGATGCATTAAATGTACATTAAAATCCATTGGAGGAAAAAAAAATTAGTTCCTTAGTTGTGAAAGCAAAGTTTTAATGTCATTTCCAGAATTCTTATTATTTTTTTTAAAAGTTAATTTCAGTGTTGAACATTACACTATATTCACCCGACATACAATATCATTCTTATTTCTTCTAAGAAAAGTCATTCTAAATGTTATATGGCCCTAAAAAAGTTACACTTGGCCTTGAAAAGGCCCTAAAAAGGCCTTAAATTTGACTTAGAGATGAGAGTAGGAACCCTGCATTATATTATTGAATGATTTTTGTTTCCAAATATACAAACTTTGAATCAAATGTAAATTTCTACTCTGTTTTATTATAAGCTACAATTGTGCGTAGCTTAAAAGACAATATTGTACATAATGCTCATTGGTAAAAAGAATTTTTGCAACATACATTGGTATGGGCCAAATCAAATCTCAATATTCGGCCCTGCCGAAGCTTTGTTCCATCTCGAGTAAGAAGATTTTTATTTGCATCATTGAATACAGTGTAAAGTCTTTTTAATGTCACCACTTACGTTCCTTCCAAGTCGTCTTTAAATTAATTTTAATCCAAGTCTAAAATCAGTCCTTTTTTTTTTTGAGTTGGGTACATGGTTGATTCTGAGCTGAAATTTTCCAAATTTTCCAAAAATTTGTATTCTCAAAAGCGTTTCCATGTATTAATCTTGAGATTTCTCTGACTAATAATATCCATACTTTTCTTTTTACCTTGAGACGAGTTGAATATTTTGTACTTTGAAAACTTACAATAATGTTTCTGGAAAAAAAAATAGACTTCTAGTAATCATATCACAGATCTTTCATTAAACATTTCAGGGATATGTTTTTTAAACTTATATATATTATATGTGGATTTGTGTGTTTGGGGGGGGCGGGGAGTTCATTTAGTTAAATAATTTTTATTTTAGAATTGTATTGCAAACTTTTCCAGAGAGTTAGTGTGAAGGTCAGAATTCTTTTTTACTGATAATCACCCATGAGGTTTGGTAATGAAATCAGTGTCTGTTTTTTAAACTCTTCTTGTGTACAGAAAACTAAAGAAACCAATGAAAAAAGAGTGACTGAATGAAAAACACATTGCCACTAAATGAAATAAAATGTATTGATTGTTTAGTTTTGCCTTGCTACTTACTACTCTTGAATACCTCATTAAAACACATTTTTTCATTACTTGATTATGCTTTTGGTGTCTGCATTTGAGGCTTTTTCATGGGCGGTTCTGATCTGAAATTCTCCTAAATTTCTGAAAACTTCTAAAGAACTTGTTCCGAGATTTTTCCAACGTATTTATCTTAAGATTTCTTTAACGAATAATATCTGTGCTTTTTTTTGTACCTTCAGGCAAGCAAAATATTTTATGCTACTTCAAAAAACTTTGATAATATAATAACATTTCTGGAAAAAAAATACTGCTGGTATTAATATTAGACCTTTTATTAAATTTCTTGAGGGATGTATATATACATATGTGTTGGGGTGACAGGTAAGTTCACCTAATTCTGTAATTTTTTTATTTTAAGTTCATGGTGCATACTTTGCCGAAAATTTTGTGTGAAGTTCCGAAAAAATTTCCGCAGAGAATCCCCAATGCTTTTTGTTTTTCTAATTTGATGTATTTTTTTGCTTTCAATTACTAATTCATTTTACCTTAAAAAAACTAAAGTATTGTGTTCCCCTATTAAAAATACAATTGCATTTTTATTTACTTTCAAAAAATGCCTAAAAGCCAAAAAAAAAAAAAGCCTCTTTAATAAAATTATGAATTTTATTTCAGAGGGAGCGTAAAGGGAAGGATAAAAAGAAGCACAAACGCAAGGACAGAAAAAGGCGATGTATTATATTGTAATGTGAGTATCCTTTTTTCCTCTCTATTTAATGGAAAGGGCAAGGGCTTTAATGTCTTTTTTTTAAAAGTAAATTTAACAAACCTTTCATTACAATTGGTGTTTGAGTGATGAAGTTTGGAAGTGCTCTTGAATACCTATTTTTTGCATCGGTGAATATAAAATGTAGTTAATTCAGAGCTGCCAAGTGCTCCGATTTTCTCGGAGTTTACCCGATTTTTTTTTTACGTAGTCCAAAACACCCGATAAGTTACGGAAAACTCCGATTTTTCAAGCTCCGCAATGAATGTACTTTTCGTTTTAATAAAGAAGAAACAAAGTTTTCTTTATTTGAGCAGAGCGAAATGCTGCTCGTTCATCCCATGTCGCTTCTCTTAAGAACGGACGGAATTCCGTATTTTCGGTAAGTTTGGAAATTAAAAACTTCGTTTCTGTGAAAATTCGTAATTTTGCAACACTTCTCTGTTTTTCCCCTATTAAAATTTTTGAAAGTAACTGTGTACGTACCCCATAAGTTTTGCAAATTATGAGTAAAATTTAGGGATTTTACGGATTCTTCCTCTTGGACATCAATAACTTTGAGCTTACCATTATTTTAAATCTTTCTTACGTTTCGGCTTCTGTAGTAAAGACTTGCACAGACGTCATTTTATGGAAATTTCCGCCGAAAATTTAAAGAATTAAAATAAAATATATTTTTTGCCTTTAAGTTTTATTGATTATGTCAGTTTTTGATAATCATTGTTAAATATTACAGCCTCATTAATAATCTCGTTTTAAAAATCCTCAGTGTGCCACATGTCTGATAAGATAGGGTATATTTTTCAAATCACATTTTTACAAAATCTAAGTAGTGCCCGTATTTCCCTTTTCCACATACATAAAAGAAAGTGTGATTTTTTTCCCCCAGTATATCAGCTTTGCTACGTTATTCAATTTAGAATGTTTTAATTAAATTGAGTTCTTATAATTTGACAGTGAATGAAAAAAAAATATTTTAGTAGTTCTATAACATGATGGTAGTTAAAAAATATGAAAAATATTGCAATTTCTCATGCTCCTATTTTTTGCCTCTACTGCTCCTATTTTTCAAGTCTTGAGGTTGGCAGCTCTCTTAATTCCATTTTAGAGAGACAGGACTAAACACACCTTTTTTCTTTCTTCAATGCTGACCACCTTTGTAAGGTGACCACCTAAGTTGACCGTTTTCATCAGGAACAGAATTAGGCATATATTACATAATGTAGGGAAAGCTTTATAAGTAGACCATTTAACTTGTCCACATGTCGAATTGACCACTTATGTGCACCAAATTTAATTGGAAGCATTATAAAAACCCTTTATAAGTGGACCACCTAAGTTTTACAATGATATTTATTTATATTTGAAAAGGTATAAATAACTAAAATAACTTTTCCAAGATACTTTTTTTACGCTGTACTATTACATAGTTATATACAATATTAATTTGCATTATTTGTCTGGATGGATGATACAGCAATATAATTGTCTAAACTTATTTGTAAGTTAATCAAATGGGAAAACTTGTGAGCCCTCTTTTATTCTTAAAATAAGTTTTTCTTCTATCTGATGTAGTCATCTTGAAAAATTATGTATTTTTAGGAAATGTTTACTAAGCACCTTGCATAAGATATTTATCTTTATTTTAACTAATAACCTAAATTTAATTTTCTTGTGTGATACATTTTAAGCCATTTGGGTTAAATTTTGCTAATGATATTTTAGATGATTGAGGGTGAAAAACCTAATTACTATTTTAAAGTAAAATTATGAAGATAAACTAAAAATAGTTTTAATTGGTAAAAAAAGAGAATAAAGGCATTGTGTAAGAATAATAAAATATGAAGTAATCATCACTATACAATACATTTCTCTTCAAATACATTTTTTTAAACTCGTGGTGGATGACACTGCATGTTAAAACAGTTTTTTCAAATATTAATTCATTCATTAAATTTAAGTCATTCATTTTATTTTTATATGGATTCCATTAGAAATATGGAAGCCATAGGTCACTATTTTTTTTTAAAGCATTAGCGCACGAAATTTTATTCTTTAGAAGAACGCGTTGATTCCCATTCTGCTTATACGAACACAAAAAAAAAATTTAATTAATTTTAGTTTTAAGTAGGAATTGACTTTAAAAAAAGTTTTTATATTACTTGTTAAATTTTAATCTCTGAATTCTCCATTTCTAATTTTTAATCCACTGCACTTTGAATACAGTGGCAAAGGATGTAGTTATTGATTTCATTTTATCAATCTTGTAGAAACACCTCTTGATGTGTGTTAATGTAAACTATTATCAGGTGTACCAAATTAAACGTTAAAAGCCTCATATAAACATGAATAAACTCGGAAGTTACTGCGTGATAATTGCCAAATCTGAATGAACAAAGTCAAAAATAAATTGGAGTTTTTGAAGCCAGGAAAATAAAAAATGTTTCTTTTTTCTTCAATGCTGATTAATTTTTTAGGGATTTGAATGCAAATGTGAAGGTTAAAAAGTGTTTTAATCAGTTTATTAAATTTTTTTTCCCGCAAAATGAAAGGATTGAATATAAATATAATATTTACAATTATGAGCACATTTTTTTTCCTTTCAAGGATTGTAATAAAAGTACTGATCTGTGTTTAATTAATTGCAGTAAAGGCAGAATGAGATGCAGATTTTGAAAAGCATGTCTGAGTGCAACAGTAAATGTTAAAATCTTTGCACCGTATGCATAAGTCGCTTCCTGTGCATGTTAGCTCCTTAACTTCTTGACCTTTTGAATAACGAGAGACCGATAAATAATTTAATCCGCCTTCATTTTTCTGCTGTTATATATTAGTTAATGAACACAGTGCTATATAAAACAAAGTTGCACTAGTATAGGTAAAAAAGCAGGTAATTTTTTATGGCCGAAGTGAGCCACCTTAGAAATTGTTAATATAGTTTATGGGCCTGTCATTTTAAAGAAAAGTAACACTTTTGTTGTGGACACGAGTTTCATTAACCCTACTTTGCACAAATATTTTTTGCAGTTCTTGTTTCAAATCAAGAAGTAAATAAGGCACCTTAATATATATTTTTCACGAAATTTTTCGGACAACTTATATTAATTTTATTTTAAAACTATCTAAGCAATTAAAAACTATCTTCTAAAATAAAATTGTTGCTTAAAATTTGTTGGAAAAAAAAATTGTTTTTTTTTTTTTTTTTTAAATTCAGCATGTCTTACGATTCTGTGAAAAAAGATGAACCTTGAGCCCACTTTAAGGGATCTAAGGGAAACTATATTAACTAATATGATCCTACATACAAAATAAAATCAAAGAATGCGCCACTCATTAGAAATAAGAAAAAAAAGGGCTTAGTGAACGAAAAATAGTGGTGTTGTTTAAAAACAACATGGCACAGTGTAGTGTTAATAATGCTTACAAATGTTATAAGAAATTCTGTTGAGAATTGAGAATCGAAGCACTTCCAGTTTAAATAAAAGTGTTCAGAGATATATTGCTATAGTGTTTTTTACTTCATTAATATTTTTTTAGTAATTATTAAGAGGGGGAAAAACAATTATTGCAATATTTATAGACAAAATACACTAAATAAGGATAATACATCACATTTATTACTATAAAATCAAGGTGCGACCCATATTTACCCCTACGCTGGGCTAATTATTGGTCACTTAATGAATTAAATTAAAGAAATATTAATTATTGGTTAAAGGAAATATAACAATAGATCACATGTTATGTAAGCTCGTTCTGTGCCAAATTTACTAATATTATCTATTAAACCTCTGAGGTTATGCAGATCTTGTTTTTTGATCAGGACATGACCCTATATATTTCCTCAGGATTAAGGTATTCATATACTTCCTCATACTCATCTCCTTGGAGGCTTATAATGCAGTATTATATGAAACTTCCTTGCAAAAAAAGTTAAAAAAAAAAAAAACCATAAATAAATTTCAAAATAATTTTTTTTATGGATAAAGACAACTATATTTACTTAAATATATCTAAATGGAACAATGTTCATTACTTATTCATGCAGAATTTTGAAAAAAAAATTTAAATAATCAAATATATTAAATATATTTGAAACTACATTTCAAAATAAGTGTTGCACTCCCCTCAACTTGTTGATGCCTCCATGCACATAAGTATTGTGGGAGAAGAGGGGGTTTTCCTTATTATATAATTTTTATTTAAACTTTTTTAGAACATATTTTTTTAACCCTGTGCCTCTGCGATTTCCCGATGCTATGTGTTAAAAATTTCTCAAATAGAATCAATAGAAAGTTTCATTTACACAATAAAGGACAGATAAAGAAATTATATAAAAAAAAAGATGGATTTATTACCATTAACAACTAGAGTGCTCTGTCGCTCTTTACAAACTCTTTTTCAAAAATCTCTTTAACAATAATAATTATTATAACAATTGGCCTTGTTGCCACAAACTGTCCACATAATGTTTTAAATAATGTAAATAGTTAATTTCACTAGTACTTATATTTCAACATTTTACACTATACACAGTGTGGCAAAGAATTTTCAAGACCGGATTATAACATAAAAAGGAAACTAGCAACTATGTATTTTTATTTAAAATAGGCTCCTTCTGCTTCAATGCATTTGTCGCGGCAGTTTTACGACGATTCGAATGCCTGTTCTGGCTCACGTTGTGGAACTGCCCCTAAAGCTAGCATTGAAGCTGTTTGTGTAGTGTCAATGTCGCCAAAGTAAGAAAAAATTGTAAACAAGTGAACTGAGATTTTGGCTGCGGATCAGCTGATAGTCTGGGAGCTTCGAATGCCACTGTACGCTTAGTTCCAGCTGTAGTCTTGAAAATTTGTTTACATGATGTGCACAAACAAACAGCTTCAATGCGAGCTTTGGAGGCAGTCGTCCCACATTGGGGTGAGCTGGAACAGGCCTTCGATCATTGTAAAACCGCCGTAACAAATGCATTGAAGCCAAAGGAGCCGATTCTGAAAAAAAAATACCGTAATACCCGTAAAGTTGACCACCTCTGCAAGTTAACGACCTGTCTAAGTGGACCATTTTTGTCAGGAACGGAATGAGCCCTATATTATCTAATGTAGAGAAACCTTTGTAACTTGACCACCTAAGTTGACCACCTGTCTATGTTGACCACTTATGTATGCCAAATTTGGGTGGGAGTATTATAAAAAAAACTTTGTAAGTAGACTGCCTAATTATTGCTATATATATTTGTTTATATATTTTTGGAAAGATTAAAAAGACTAAAATAGCTTCTCCAGGATATTTTTTATGCTATATTGTTAGACCACCATTTGTCTGGATGCGTGAAACATCAGTATAAAATTTGCCTAAACCTCTTTGTAAGTGAACCAAATGGGAAAACTCTTTTATTCGTTAAATAAGTTTCTTCTTTTTTCTCTGATCTGATACAGCCATTTTGAAAAATATACATTTTTAGGAAATCTTTAGCATCATATAAGTAACTGACATCATTAATATAATATTTATCTTCATTTTAACTAAGTACTTTAGTTTTAAAGTTGTATAGGATACCCTGTAAGACATTCGGTTTAAATTTCTTTAATATTTTAGATAATTTTGAAGAACAAAAAGCTAATCACTATTTCAAAGAACATCATTACACGAAGCTATATTTTAATCAGTTATAAATGAATAAATGCACAGTGTTAGAAATAACAAAAAAAAAAAAAAAATCTCCACTCTCTATAAGTTGACCACCTGTCTAAGTTGACCACTCAAGTGCTGCACCACAAGTAGTCAATGTTTCACTGTACTTAAAAAAACATAATTACTGGTTTTTATTTTATATACTTGGTCTTGAAAATTTTTTGACACACTGTGTATGTGTGTCTCATTGTAGATTTTGATTTTTGACCCATACCTCTAACATGTCCCATTCTCATTCCAGGCACAAGCGACATAGTTTTTGGGAGTACAGATATAATAGCTACCATATTGTTGCAGCTCGTGGGGGTCCTCGGGATCTTCCGGGAGCCATCGTCGCAAGTGGACTCATTTTTAACAAAGTAATTTCTACAACAAAGTTTTTGGGAACTCAAAACTAATGTTTAATACAGAGAGCAGAAAACTTGCACGGAATCTTTCTTCCGTGCGACAGGGGGGTGCCGGAGGTGCACCCCTCGCTAGCTGTGATTCCATTACGAGAAGACTTTTTTCTTTTTGGACTGTTTTTTCTTTCCATTTTTCGTTACTCTTCATTCTATATATTGTCATTACCGCTTACACTTTTTAAGACTGCGAGAGGTTGGAAACTGCCATCGGACCTTGTATCGTCTGCACAATTTTTATACTTATGCTTTTGCCCTTCAAATTCATTCGGTACGGTCCCTTCGTATGTGCCCTGTGCGATGCATTCGCTACGAAATACGGAAATGAGAGTTTGAATTATAAATTTGCCAGGGATCTGAAGTGGCCACTTTTCTTGAGCCGACTTCTAAATATTTGCTCCGGCTCCGTTCCTTAATCCAAATTGCTGTAATAGCATTCATATCAGGTTAATTCGAAAAATCTTCAAAATTTTACATGTCTTACTGGGCATGTTTGTCCAAAAATCTTACATGTCCTACCGGCATGCTTGTCTAAAAATTTTCCATGTCCTACCCTTATGTTTGTCTAAAAATCTTACATGTCCTACCGGGCATGCTTGTCTAAAAATTTTACATGTCCTACTGGGCATGTTTGTCCAAAAACCTTGCATGTCCTACCGGCATGCTTGGCTAAAAATTTTACATGTCCTACCGTTATGTTTGTCTAAAAATCTTACATATCCTACCGGGCATGTTTATCTAAAAATTTTACATGTCCTATCGAGCATGTTTGTCTAAAAAGCATACACATCCTACCTGCATGCTTGTCTAAAAATTTTACATGTCCTACCGGGCATGTTTGTCTAAAAAAAAATACATGCCCGAAAAAATTTTTATGTGCCCAGAAGTTATTGCATGTTAATAAAAACATACATTTGTATGTGTCGTATAACATTAATCAGACAAAAAAAGAACAGCTTTATATCTGAATCAAGAATTATTTTAATTTTATTCTAAATCATTAAAAAATTACATTATAAATAAGTGATGCATAATGAGTCGTTGCAAGTCAAAATTCGCAAAATTTGAATTTGATTACCAATTTTATTGTTGACATGCATGTCCTTCAACATGTCAATTTTGAGGTCCGGTAAGGATGCGGTGATTTTTCAGTAAAATACGAAATAATAAAGGTTTGGAAAGAAATATTTGATTAAAAAATGACATGCCCTACCAGACTTGTAAGGGGCGGGGGGGGGGGGGAGTTTCATGATCGATCGAAATTTTTTCATGCCCCCGGGCATGTCGGGCAATATAATTGGAGCCCTGATTCATATCATTTATAACTTTTATCTAGTAAATTAATTAAAATGTATACAGTGATAAAAAAGGTTATTCAGAAATTATTTATTTATCTGTAAACGCATAAATTTTTATATGCAGTGTTGTGAAAAAAATGATGCTGCAAAAACCAAAGGCTTATTTATTTATTTTTAAATTTTGGCTTTGAATCGATGGAAAAAAAAGAAAGAAACCCCGCAGCCATAATAGAAATTATCGCTACGAGATATAATTCTGAGTTGTTCTACATTTTGGCGAGTTTGGCAGCATGGGGCATACGACCGAGTCGTACCGATTTTCCGGCACATTCAGATAGATCTACAGAGCGAGAAAAAGCACAAGTACAACTTCGTTCCTGTGTTTGTACGTTTTCACACATTGAACTTGATTTTTTGAAAAATTGTACAGATAGTTATCTGTTCAAGCTTGATTATAAATATATCTCTCAGGTCAATTTAAAGATGTGGTAGACCAGCAGTTTTCAAACTGGAGAAAAACTTTTACCACCGTATCAATTTTTGGATGTGTGAAGCATGCCCCCCCCCCGAAAAAAAAAGGGGGGAAGAGATAAAAATTATGTTTTTTTTAATGACTCACATTCATTTTATTTTTAAAACCAAGCTAAATCCAAAAAATATTTTACTGTACTGCTACTGAGAAAAAGTAGCCTTATAAAGAGTTAAAATTATAAAAGACTCTCGTCTATCTTCCGGAAATTTTACCGAAATTTACAACCCCTCCCTTATTTTGGAATACAGTAAAAAAGGGGGGGGGGGCGAATTGAGGCATTGAGAAGTAAAGGGATGTAAGTGACCAAAAATCGATTCCGAGAAAACACGTTCAAAGTTTTTATCTTCTGGGACCTTTAATGTTATTTTTTTTCTGAATCACGTTGGGGCAGAGCACCTGTTAGAGCTATCACAAACATCTCATGCCACAATATAAAATGGTGCTTGCAAATTTTCAATTTAGTCACTTACATCCCCTTGCTTGTAAGTGCCTCAAAGGAAGCTTAAAAATAAAGCAATGCTGTGCACTCTGGCACACTTCTTAAGGCATTTTGGACTACTTGATTCCAGCTGTTGTTATTTTTGACAGCCAATAATCATTTTTAGTCTACTGGTTGAAAGCTTTGGAAAGGTTCCCCTTACGGCCATTACAGTAATATTTCTGGTAAAGCAGGGGACTTCAATGAGATAGAGCCGTTCTTTAGCATGGAAATACTGAATGTAAACACAAAACAAAATGCCTGGAGCATGAACACACCATGCTCACGTAATTCAGTCAGACCTCAATATAAGGTTCCCCTGCCTTATAAGGTCTTTGCTTTTGGAACAGAATTCGGAAACGGTAGAGATAAACATTCCCTTTGCAGCAACCCTTTATGCAGCAAGGGTTGTAACGGCGCCAACCATCTTTGTTCTGAACACGAACGATACCACATCCAACATGCTTTCGTTGTTACGAATAACCGAGCGTTGACGCCATTTCGGATTTTTCTTTCGGCGCCAAACCAAGCAATGTTTACATTCCCGATGTAAAAATCGCCAAAGGTAGTAATCTTTTTTTTAAAATGAACAATAAAAAAAATGGGAGTTTTTTTTGGATTTAGTTATTCTTCCGATAAACATCGCGAAAAGTTGAACCCATTTTCCAAACTTCATTTTTTTTGCATAATAACGCATTTTTACGTCCTTTCCCCGAAATCCTTGCTGCAGTTATTTTCTCAACTTTAATTTTAAAAGTTGCAGATACTTGACAAATAAATGAAAAAATGATAACTCTAAATAGAAAAAGTATAAAAAGTATTTCCCTGCAAAAATTTTAGTCGTGGGAAATTCCTATTCATTATGTTTTACTATAAATTACAACTTATTTACAAAAAATAAATAAATTAAATTTTCTTATTAGTTAGAAGTAGGTAAGTGAAATATAAATTTCAATTTCGAAAGTTATTTTAAACATGCTGTTGTAACTTTTCGTGCATAAACGCTGTCGTATAATTTCTGGTGCATAAAAAGTGATAACAACTTTTTGCCTAAAAAGTTTTCAGGGTGTTCTACTTTGTGTCGCAATCACCCCCGATAAGGTCACCCTGCATGTAAGGTCAGTTTTCTCAAGTCCCGACTCATTGAATGTCAAATATGTATGAATTGGATATAAGATAACCCCACTTATGAGGTCATTTTCTTGAGGTCCCGAAGGGTGAGCTTATATCGCGGTCTGACTGTCAATTAGATTAATTTTCGTCATGATTGTTTTTCGGATTCCTTTAATATATTTTTTGGGTTTCCTAATTCGGTTTGAGAACTGCTGTTCTGTCTGCGAGTTTTGTTGAAATTGTAACAAAGGATTCAAGGGTGCATATACCACGTTCAGAATTATAACGTGTTCATAAAGTGGAATAAAAAAATCAAGAGTCCTAATACTTGGGAGTTTGAAGTCTTAGCTTTCAACAGTATTTGTAAATATGTCAAAATGTAAAGCTTTAATTATCTTGCAATAACGAAAAAATGGACTTGACCCACTTTGGAAAAGAGTAGCTCATATATACATATATATATAATTAGTTAAAAGTTATTTTTTTACTTGTACTATGTTGCCTTCAATTTCATTCTGTTTTACATCATTGGTATCTATGCTGATTCAAATTTAAAAATGTGTTATTTTGTGAAAGTTCATTTTTGGAGATGTAAAAAGACTTGAACAGTTTTTTACAGGATTTTGGGTTATCATTGAATGAAACTTTGCGTTAATTTAAAGCATGGTGTTATCCATTGTATGGCTTCGTAAAATAATATCTTTAATAAAAAAAATAACAGTTGATTTTTTTTTAATGTATACCTTTCAGGTAAATTGGTGCAGAATTGGTTTAGTGTTTCATTATACAGTAGCTCCTCGTTATGTCACTCTTTTTCTAAGTCTCCCAAAATTTTAAGTTTGAGTTCTTGGAAAGTAAAAATTTGCATTTCTCAGTAAAGCCCTTTTTGCCCCATTAAACAAAGCCATCAAACAGGAATGTTTTTACCTTTCTTCTGAATTTGCTGCAGTTAAAAGCTGCAACAATTCTTCCCACTTACATGCCTGCAGAATGATTCTACTCAAACCGCTTGATGTTTTACTTGACATTTCTTTTTGTGTTGATCCTAACGCCCATAGAATGAAAGAGACGAATATCTTTTGCTCGAGGATTTTTATGAAAAGATTTATTTTAATTAAGCTATTTTTATTAAGAAAGTTGTCATTTTGTGAGATTAAATTATTATTTTTTTTACGTTGACACCCAATTTACTTGTAGTTATTTCTAATGGCATTGTTTATATCGCACATTCGGATCTATCACACTTTTTTGATTTCCCCCAGCAAGCTCGCTATGCAGAGCTGCCAAGTGTTCCGAATTTTCCGGATTCGTCCCGATTTTTTTACCGTGTTCCCAAAATACGATTCCCCCCCCCCCCCAAAATCCGATTATTTGGGAATAAAGGAAATTATTGTAACCTTTTCCCCCCCTCTTTTGCTGTGATGATACAGCTATGTCTTTCGCACTAAAACGCAAATTCTGCTGTTTTATGCTCCGAAACGGCGATGTTTTAAGGAAACTGCACCAAATGGAGGAAATACTTCCAACTACCGATTTTTTACGCATTTCCGAAATCCAACTGCATGCGCTTCAGTAAAAACAATCTCATATTTTTTTACTACATATTTCGACCACTTAGACGTCAATAATTTTGGGTTCACCATTATTTTTCTTCTTTCTTTTATTTTTATTTTTGTAATAGAGGACTTGACGCACCCATTCGGAAATTGCAATCGAGGTGTATCCGAGTTCATTCAAACCAACACTTTGTAAGAATGAACCTTAATTTTTAGCAGGCTTTATATTTGGTTAATGAAGAATTTGGAAAATGAAATTGATCTAGAAAGGTTTTAAAAGCATTTTGGATGGTGTTAGTCTGCAAATCGGGGAATCGTATACTGGAGAGATTGGGTTACAGCTGGGAAATTTGTGAGTCGCCACAATTTAGAGGTTTCAGACATTTTATTTAGTCTTTCTTAAAATATTGGCAATCATGTCAGTTTTTGCGTTTGTTAAATATTGTAGATCCTCATTAATATTATAGTTCTAAAAATATTTACTCAAAATAAATTTGCTTTTCCACTTTTTATATATTTTCATACGTATTTTAAAATACACTTAAATCCACTTTAGTAACAGAGTTTTTTCTTTCATGTCAAGTACTCATACAATATTTTTATGAAATAAAAAATATTAATCAAAAATATTAACGGGGTTTCTAAATCTAGCTAACGAAAGGTTGTTACATTCTAAACTAAGAAAAATATTTTATAAGCAGACCATGAGAAAAGCCATGCATAGGGAACTGCTTTTTAGCTCAATCACTAGTAAATTTAACCAAGATTGAATGAGAGTGATTTACATACTGTATGATATCCATTTAATAGCTGCCATTGCTTTTGGGTTTTTAATTTATTCCAAAAGAACGTAAAAACTTTTTTTTAATTCCAAAAGAATGTAAAAACAATTTTTTTTTTATTTCAAAAGAATGTAAAAAGATTGTATTGTGTGAAGTGTATGAAGTGTTCCTATTTTTTCCCCAAAGTGTTCCTAATTTTTGTCTCCCAGGGTTGGCAGGTATGCGAGGGGCTACTGTATCAAAAAATTGCTTTTTTCCTGTGCACTAAAAAATTTTGGTGGTCAGTCGGTGTAAAGCTGAAAATGATTCATTTTTTGATGTACTTTAAATTCTATTAAGTGTCGGTCTAAAAAAATAGAGACGGCAGAATGTTTTTTTAGCATATGATGTTCGTTTATGTATCGAAAGCTCATTATGATCACTTATTTATCCTATCGTGAGAGACATGAGCCATCCCAATGACATGTCGATACGTAACGGAATTAACACATTTCATGTGCCAAGAAATGTTGTGCTGTCTATATTTTTTTAGACAACCACATACAAAAAAATTAAAGTACATCAAAAGTGATTCATTTTCACCTTTTTTCCAACTGAACGCCAAAAATCAGGTTCAGTAACACCAAATATGGTGGCAAATGAGCACAGAATTTTTCTAAAACAGAAGTTTTTCTAAAAGTGTTAGTAGTTCAAAGGGTCAGATCAGTAATGCTTGAAATCTTTTTCAAAACTGTCAATAACCCATATTGGTATCTATAAATAAGATGTATTGCTTTTAGTCATCTGAACCCTGAGAGTTCAACACAGTGGCTAAATGAAAGGTTCATTTACGAAACAAAATTCGGAATCAATTCCAGATTTTTTAAAAAACCGTATGATTTCTGCCTTGGTTTTTCAGGAGTATGTTTGCTCAAAGTTTTAAATGCAACAAAAACTGAGATGGTATAAAACTTTGTTACGATTTGAGCAGTTGGATATGGGCATTTATGTATATACTATATATATATATATATATATATAAAGACAAGCTTTGTTGCATTTTGGCTGAATAACTTTAATTGCTTGCATTCTGATATTTTATTACATTCAACAATCAAAGATGGCGATTCCTTTCTAGACGGGGGGTGGGGATCGTCGACCTTTATATTTTTACCCTCCTGCTAAATCCAAAGAGTGCTGGTGAATTGAATCATTCGAGATCCTGTGTTGACCTACTAAGTGATACTCTAGGACAGAATTTACAATTAAGATTTTTTTGTTGAATTACCCTTAGAATAATATATTCAAAGTGGGTCAATATGTGATGGTCCCTTTACATAAAAAGTACATAACATGATTATTGCATTTAAAAAAAAGTAAAATGAATATCAGATCGTGCTCTAAGGGGTTTACTACCCTTGGGATTTGTGTGCGTCGGAAGTCTCCCCTTGATGTTATCTGCAATCTCACCAGCCATGGGCATCATCGAGAGATTTATGGAATCGCTCATGTTGTTCTTACAATTGTTGATCGTTGGATTATGAAATCAACTGAGAGATTCACTCGATTGCCGATCATTCTCGAGTCACTCCAGATGTTCATATGATTGTTGATCATTAGAGTCTTTTAAAAGATTCACTCAATTGTTGATCATTTGGTCATTAGTCTCTTAAAAGATTCACTCGATTGTTGATCATTCTCGAGTCACTCAAGATTATACTTATGATTGTTGATCATTTGACCATTAGAGTCTCTTAAACGATTGAGTCAATTGTTGATCATTCTCGAGTCACTCGAGATGTTCGTATGATTGTTGATCATATTATTATGAAATCACCCGAGAGATTCACTCGATTGCCGATCATTCTCAAGATGTTCGTATGATTGTTGATCGTTAGTCTCTTAAAAGATTCACTCAATTGTTGATCATTCTCGAGTCACTCGAGATTATACTTATGATTGTTGATCATTTGATCATTAGTCTCTTAAAAGATTCACTCGATTGTTGATCATTCTCGAGGTGTTCGTATGTGTGTGTGTGATTGTTGATCATTTGAAAATTAAAGTCTCCTAAACGATTCAGTCAATTGTTGATCATTCTCGAGATGTTCATATGATTGTTGATCGTTTATTAGAATCTCTTGAAGGATTCACTCGGTTTTATTTAAAAGATTTTCACTTAAAAGATTCTGACTTAAATTTTCACTTAAAAGATTGTCTTAAAAGATTCACTCGGTTGCTGATCTTTCATTTATCAGAACCACTTGTCATCCAATCATTTGATAATTCAAATCTCTGGATGATGCCCGTCAACGAGTCACCTCGCAGATATTTTATACTTAAGAGAACTCATGGTGCAAGTGCTTCATATGTCACCCTCCCATTCCCCCCCCCCCTCTCTTGACCCCCAGAGAAGAACAACACAGCTTCCGGTCTGAAATTGTCAACGTTATATTTAACTGGAATTAACTTATCAGCTAACATCTTAGTCTACGAACTTTCAGTTCACCGGTGCTCTTGAACCGTAAATGAAGACGAGAATTCTCGCTCATGTTTCCAGTGAGCGGATGGCCCACCCCTGTGGTTCATGTTTTTTGTAAATGTATTTACCCAAGGGGCATTTTGTTCGAACTGCCTGCTACTATGTGTTTGGATGTCATCTATAGCTTCTCACATTTGATGAGTTTCTATGCTAGTTAGATCATTGTTTACGTAGTTTTTGTAGATAGCTTCATAGTACGATTTGAAACTGTATTCTTGGATAATACATTTCTTAAAGGTGCTAAACTTTAAAAATCAAGAAACATAGCATTAGTTTATTTCTTTGACCTGATTTCGTTTTTGATTTGGGGATTCATGTATCGTTAGGTTCGTGTATTTATCGTAATCTTTCTTTTTTTTTTTTTTTATGTTAATGTTAATCCACATATCTATCATTTTAAATTTTATATTTCGGACATATCATTGAAAATGAGAGAATTGTCGGACCCCGTGACCGTTCTTTTGTAACGATCGTTTTAATAAGTTGATGTGTATCTTTTAATCAAGCATTGACAATCTTTTCGAATGTTTTGTGTAGCAATAATTTTCGAATTTTTTACTCAGATTTGCGATTGTTTCGAATGATTTTTTTTTTCTTTTACCGTATTTTACTTGATGTGATTTTTAATTATGAATGTTACTGGTCACTGAATTGTTTGGGAATGGTATTCGTGTTGTATTCGCTCTATCGAGAGCTTATCGATTCATTTTGTAATGCCACACACAGTTAGATTATTACTTTTTTTTTTACCATATTGTGTTTGTTTTTTTGAATGAATTGTTAGATTTATCTCATTTTGTATTGTTTACCTCTTGGAGTATGAGGCAAAATGCCATCTTATTCTTATGCCTGTTTTTTAGAAACTTTTTAACAAGTGCTTTGGGCTCATTCATAAGCTTAAAAACTTGAAAATTAGAAATGAGATGATCATTTAAAATCCAGTTTCAGTTGCAAAAATGTTCGACAAGTTTCAGTTGTGTCTTGGTAATTTTTTTTCCACTTAAAAATAGATATTTCACCAAAATGTCATTTTCTGAAAAAAAAAATCCTTAACATTCCCTGACAGATATGACACATTTTGGACATGTTTTCACAAAATAGTTATATCAGCTGCCTGTGAGGGGTTCAAACCTTCGGACAAGTTAGGCGTTTCCCGTTCTTTGTAGTTGTAATATTTTCATGTTTTTCTCTTTCTCCTACTTTTCCTGAAATATTTTTGGAGCAGCTGTTATTCTCAAAAAAATCCTCCGATGCTTTAACATTTATATCTGGACTAGGAAAACTGGATTTTGTTTCTTTGGAGGAGTTTTCTGGAAGGGAACAAGACAGTCTTTTGACCTAACTTCTATGACAGAGACTTTTTATCCAAACATTCAGACAAAACGGATCTAAAAAATTAGTAAAAGAATGCACAAAATTCAGTTTCTTACCGCCTCTTACTGCAAAAAAGTGTCGAAAAACCATTTTCTGTGCTAAAAACTGAAGTTTTTAAAAACAAATTTGCATTTTTTTTTTTTCCAAAAATTTCTAGCTTATTCCCGGGAGAGAGTGAAAAAAGAAGTATTATAAAAATAGAAGCAGTTTAAAGAAGTACTATAAAAATAGAAGTACAGTGAATTATCGAATCGTTTATACGACGCCGAAGAGACTATCGAAAAACTTCGTATAATCGAACTGCAACGTCGTATAAACGATACCCTACTGTACTATTTTTAATAAATACAATAGAGTATCGTGTATATGACGATGATTTATACGACGCTGCACTGTGGTCCCAATGGAGGTAATTCACCGCTAGAGGGACTCATGAGCGATCATCGTTGTCACGTGATATCCTCTCTTTGTTTACTAAGATTTTCAATTGAATTCTACTTGGAGTTCGCTAGGCAAAATGAGTTATCTTAAAATGAATTAGACTACTTTCACAGCTTTTTCTGATTATAACCCAGTATTCACATTTAATTTAATCATTATAAAAGAAATTTATTCATTATTACAATAGTTATAGTGTTTTATTTAGTGTTTATTTTATGTTATGTAGAATAACTTTATTCAGACCTAGTTTTTAATTAGATTTGTGGAACTCGAAGTAAAGCGATGCTACGGCTTCCTTCGTTTACATTGCTTCAATCGCTGCCACGTGACCAATGACGTTGCTTGAATTGCCTCCATTCTTGGATTTATTTTGTGTAAATCCAAGAATTGAGACCACACTACAACGTCGTATAAATGACCGTCGTATGAACGATACTCTGCCTTACTATTTTTAATAAATACAGTAGAGTATCGTTTATACGACGTTGAAGTGTGGTCCCAATTCTTCGATTTAGCCAGGATAAATCGCTCATACGACGTTATCGTTTATACGATGATTTTGATCTTATCGATCTCGATCTCGTCCCTTTTGTCGTCGTATAAACGATCCTCCCATATATTTGACTATTTTCAGCCCTCTATATATATATAGCCTCCTTTGAGGCCACCTGGAAATAATAATAATAATAAAAGTGAAATGACAGGTTTGCGCGAACCATACTCTAAGGGTTGAACATACCTTTTAATTCATTGTTGAATCCCATCATGCTCAAATGCGTCCCAATGCCAAACTTTCTCGAATGTTAAGTGTTCTTTTTCGAGTTGTTAACACGTGTTATGTAGAGAAACCAGGAACTATTTAGCTCATTATTTATTGCTAAATACATTTCTAAATATAACCACGTAAAACTTCTGTTATATAATCTGCAGTTAATGTCTTTGAATGGTTTTTATATGGCTGTTGAGTATATAATTTGTATTGCAGAAGAGAATTTGTTGTGTTCTGTGTATGATATCTATTGAAAAATCATTGGTATTTTTATTAAAAGACATTTAACATCTGCTCGAGTGATTTTTTTTTTGTGCTTCTTGGCTATTTTTTTGTTTTCTCTTCGAAACCTCCCTTAACGGCCATCTCTAAATGACGGTCACCATCTTTTAGTCCCTGCCGATATCCATGGAAACAAAATTAGCTGGAACCTCCGAGTAACGATGGTTCAACCACCAGGGGTGATTCTGATCCGAAAATGGAAAATTAGTTTGGTTTCCCGAAAATTTTCCAATTAATTAATCTTAAAATTTGTTTGACGATGCAGAGGTTCCAATTACCACAACTATTAAAAAAGGCGACCGCTTTTCAGTTTTTTATTTATTTCTCTCGATTTTTAAAATAGCTCTTAATAACTTCTTGATGGTTTAAAATTAAGCTCTCAACATTTTGATTTATGAGCGAAATTCTTGGCAACCAATTTAATCGCTTCAAAACCGTCACTTGTATATTTTACTCTGGGAGAAAATGATTTTTAGCTGCCCCTCCCTCCATCCCCATCGATCACGCATTATTTAAAATTCGTACAATTGCACCGTGAAACCGACGACATATTTGCTTTAACTTTGAAAGATCTCTCATATTTTAAATGAATTTCCTTCATTTCTACAAGGTATAAGTAAAAACGTATATTTTGGGAAATGCGCCGTGCGTTACAATCCTTTTGCATCCTATAAATCTCTCAATTGTTTTAAAAGTTATAAAGTATTTTAACATATGCTACCTTAAATAGTCACCTAATCAAGTCATTTTTATTTTAAATTCGTAATACATACTTTTCCGAGAAAATGTCATCTTAGCTGAGAAATTTTTTTTTGCTCAGAATCACCCATGGAATGCAGAAAAAGTTTTTAAAAAGTGAAACAGATTTCGAAGCTTATTTCAAGGGCATCTCCTCGCCGATTCGCGGACGTGAAAAAGTAGCTAAAAAACTAAATTACTTATTTAATTGAACCAGAATTTTTCTTTTCTTCAGTATTAACTTTTCTCCTAATTTTCTTTTCAGTATTAATAAGTGAACTAACTAGTAAGTGAGCTCAAAAAGTTTATTTAAATAATTGTTATAGCGTCTAAAAGTTATTTTCTTTAAACAAAAGAAATTTTAATTTCATTTTTTTCTGCCTTGTTTTCAGTTTAAACAGAAGAAAAAAATATGCGAATAAATCCTTTTTTTTTCTTGTGAGGAGGTGGATCTTTCTAGTCGATTGAGAACTGCAGCGAAAAGACGCCTATGAAGTAGCCCTTAGGAATCTTAGACATATATAATAGTGTATTCGTTAAATAGGGGAGACTGGGGATAGTCCGAACAGGGGGAGATTACGGACAGCACGTTTTTGCACCTAATTTTAATTAATGGGCAGCAATTTGCATATGGCAATAATAATCGCAGAATACTACCAACATAACAGAATTCATTCTGCGCGGGAAAAGCAAGAGGTTAGGTGTAAAACATGCTGTCCGTAGTCTCCCCCGTCCGGACTCTCCCCGATCTCCCCTATATGCAAAATCATGCCTCAAAATTAAAAAACTACTTTTTATGATCTGATCGCAGCAAAAAGAAAAAATGTTTTAGAACATTCTAATTCAAGACACCATCTGAAAAAACAAACAAACGGGGGAGGGGGGGTGGGGTGTCTGAGATGAAAACGCCAGTGGTATACATAGTTGTCGCAATTTAAACTTAGCATTGCCTTGTACGGGTAAGTACTCGTTTCGGCGAGGGGGAAAAGCATTAAGCTATTTTGTTTAACCCTCTAATTCCAAACTCCGCCGCAAGGCGGACGACGATAAAAAAAAAAACTTGGGCATTACAGGGTTAAAAGAGCAGCTTTTAGGGTTATGTAATATGGAGAAGATGAATAGTCTAAAATGTTAATATTGTGAAAAAAAAAATTTTTTTTGTAATTTCACTTGCTGTTGTTTTCACAGCTGTTTATACAAAAAAAAAATGACATTCGATTTCTGTATTTAACAAAGATGGGAAATTTTATTCGTCTAAGTAATAAAACAGAACCAGAAATCAGTTTCAAACTTCTGGATGACATAACTGTGAAGAAGCTTTATTACTACAATAAGTAGACGCTCACCAAAATACTACAAACTGGTTGTTGATGGATTCTTTTCGCATTATATGACATTCGATCGATGTACGGAATAAATGCCCGTGTTAGTAAGTAAAAGTAGATTCCTCTGTGATTTTAAACGAAGAGACATTTTCAAATTAAGAAAGCAAGTTATAGTTTAAATTTTAGTTACATTCAACGAGGTTCTGTTAGTATACATTTCAAGTTTAACCAATCCAGCATGTCTACAATAAAGGCGAAAAATGGCTGTCATTGAACTAAGGACGTCTCCCTCGACGTTTAAGTTCCTTGAATTGTTTTTGATCGCTTGCCACTTAAAGTTTTTGTTGGTCGTGCTTTGTTTTATTTAAATGATGCTGTATAGTTGCACAAAATGACACAGTATCTACTTTGAAGTTGCTTTAGCAGCCCGGCCTATTTCGAAAAGTTCCAACCAAGGACGTCCAGCGTGAAACCCCCCCCCCCCCTTGAGTGTTGCGCATACTGTTATAGATGGTCTCACGCGCTGAAGTGATTTGCAGCAGTCAGTTAGTACTACTTTGGAACTAAAGTAATTGATGTGTGGAAGAATTACACATCTAACTTGAAGAAGAAACAGTTCTACCATCCACCAAGCAATCCGCCTGGCAGAGTGCCAAGAAGCGTCCATACATGTTCAAGGAAAGAAATGCTGGTATCAGAAATGTGCCGTGTTTGCTCTCGTTCTAGTTTAGTTAGCATACTTCATTTCTTCGGAACTGTTACTATCTGCCAGTTTATACATTGAGTGGCTTTCAACAAACAGATGCAAACATTCTGATTCGCGTACTAAACATACGCACCTGCAAAACCAAAACTCGAATGGATTCGTTCTTTTCTGTCATGCGCAAAAACATTCAAATGTCAAAATTCCGTGGTTGCTCACTGTATTTTAGGAAATGCACGTCGTGTATCCAAGTATTCTGTTTCGATGTTGTTATCGGAAACCCTTCGTAATTCTGCGCATGCGTCAATCTGGCTTCGTTTTCATAGAAATGGGTGTGAAAGGAGCCATGAACATTTGGGTACGTCTACTTTTTCTGAAGAAAGCTTTCATTTTCATTTCCTTCTGTGCTAAAGATTCGAATAGAAAATGGAACATATCAACATGGAAAAAAAAACAGCAAATGCGGGCCTAAAGTATTATTTCGGAATCCACTCCCTTCGAGGAATACAACCGTTTGCGCGCAACTTACACAAACGAACAGTACTTGACCAGAGATAAATGGTGTATACTAATCCATATCTCTTAACAGGTTGTTGTTGGATGAAAATAAGTTTCAGTACAATGTCTCTGAAGCGTCATGACATTTCAAACGGAAAATCAGTTCCATGTGACAAACAGCACTCGATGTTAGTAGAAATTAAGTCTCGAACATGGTTGGGTACTGCTGATTTGAGTTCCAATTCATTTTCGGCGTTAAAATTTTATTTGCAAATCATTAGTATACCCTGACTTCACAAAGTATGGCAGAGTACAGCCTGTTCCACCTGGGCACGCCGTATGCTTTCACGTAAAAAAAAAAAAAAAAAAAAAAAAAAAAAAAAAAAAAAAAAAAAAAAAAAAAAAAAAAAAAAAAAAAAAAAAAAAAAAAAAAAAAAAAAAAAAAAAAAAAAAAAAAAAAAAAAAAAAAAAAAAAAAAAAAAAAAAAAAAAAAAAAAAAAAAAAAAAAAAAAAAAAAAAAAAAAAAAAAAAAAAAAAAAAAAAAAAAAAAAAAAAAAAAAAAAAAAAAAAAAAAAAAAAAAAAAAAAAAAAAAAAAAAAAAAAAAAAAAAAAAAAAAAAAAAAAAAAAAAAAAAAAAAAAAAAAAAAAAAAAAAAAAAAAAAAAAAAAAAAAAAAAAAAAAAAAAAAAAAAAAAAAAAAAAAAAAAAAAAAAAAAAAAAAAAAAAAAAAAAAAAAAAAAAAAAAAAAAAAAAAAAAAAAAAAAAAAAAAAAAAAAAAAAAAAAAAAAAAAAAAAAAAAAAAATATATTATTTTTCTTTGATAGATATATTGAGTTTGATTGGGTAAAATATCTGTACGTAGTCTGAGTTCTTCCGGTGTATCGTTTTTCAAGTCGATGAGCAGATATGAAAATTTCTTTTTCGTTGCATCTTCATATACTTCTTGGAAAAATTTCAAATGTCTCGGAAAAATTTGTTTTCCTAAATGTGTAATTTGTGCCATGTCTCTCCTGTTTTTAAAAAGAATAATATAATGTGCATTTAAAGTAATTTCACGCATTTCTTTTCCTTTATGAAAAAAATTTTGTGTGATGAAAATAACTGATATGTTTAGATGATGACTTCCGCGAGTAAAAAGTTTGGTGGTGGATTCATTTTTTCCACATTCAGACATTAAATCATCAATAATGAATAATGTATTTGTTCCTAAATAGTCTTTGAAAGTTGAAGGGAATCCTTCGACGAATGTCACATCTGGAATCTCGTCGTACAAGGGCTGGTGTATCCCGTAAAACCACACGACTTTGTCGGGTACTGTGGAAAACATTTCGCGTCGAAATTTTAACAATTGAGATATGAAAACGCTTTTACCGCTTCCAGTAGGCCCTGAAGCAATCATTGTGAAGGGAACCTGAAATTGAGGTGACTTGTAGGTTAAGTTCTCCATCGTGAATGACACATAAACACAACTGATTTTCACTTAAATATATTTATTGAAAGAAATTTGGATGTACATGAAAATGTTTAGCAACAAAATTATACACTCGCTTATCATTACACACATGTGTGTTTACAAAAGCAGTTATCATAGATTTTAATGAATTACCACGACACTTGGAATATAAATAATAAATACAATATTGTCCACATACAGCGGTGGAATTACTTTGCAAAGTCATGGGATTATATACCACTTTTGAAAATTGTGATATAAAATCATGAATAGGTCCTTCGAAATAGAATGGGCTATACCCATAGGAGTCAAGAAATTCCACTTTCTCTTTTCCCTCGACATAAATTGCAATCCAATGCGACCCTGACTGAGGTGCTGGGTCAAGGTTCGCTACAAAACATGCCGGAAATGTATGAAAATCTTTCGGCAGTTGATCACTCGGAAATACATCTAAGAAATAGTTTTTAGTAAATGGATCCCGAAGTAGAATATTTCGTATTTGTTCGGAATCCATCTTAATTGGCAAAGTCACACAGAACGTGACGTGATTTTGTAATTTCGATCACGTTTTGAAATTCAGCATAAATAATTAATGAAAGAGTTTCAGCAATTGCTTTGTTAAATTTAATTTCCACTCTTAAATTCCCTTGATGTTGTAAATTTAAATGAGAGCTGGAACACAAATCGGCATTCAAATTGAAGCTGTAGATTGCATGTGAATTGGCATACTGCTCCCGTGACAAATCAATACCTTTATCACTATTAAATCCATCGAATAAACTGTGATAGGCTCGAATGTAATTATTATTCGTAAAATCTAATTCCATGGGTTTGCTCGGTACGGGCTGCCCATCCACATAAATAGATATAAAATTCACATCATGATGTGAAAACATGAAAGGGTTCTTAGAATATTGACCATTCATAGCAGCATTTTCGACACATGTGATGATTACTCTTTTAGGCATGACACCTAAAAAAACATTATCTTGCATGAAGGAGAAACTTCCCTTTGAAATGGAATAGGTTTTACACAAGACTCTGTCGATGGGATATTTAGCTGAAAATTTCTCCAATGCTTTTGCATGTCCAAGTAAAACTCCTGGGTTGACTTTAACTTTACGAATGAATAATGAAGCATGCTCCAATATCACTTTATAATCGGTGTCCGTTTTTGTAGATAAAAGGCAAAATGGTGCACTGCTTCGAATCATTTTAATTTTAATATCCACCAAATTTAACATGAGTCGATTCTGTTGAAAAATATCACAATGTAATTGTCCTATCATATCGAATGTTTTGCTGTTTTTGCTGAGTTCATATCGTGATTTCACTCCTTCGTCTGCATCGTCAGCTGTAGGATCGATTTTTTCAGGATTCAACTCCTTGAAGAACATTTCACAGGTAAGTAAACTTTTCTTTGCATCTTCTCCATAATTCAAAAGAGTTTCAATGTATGATCTGAATGGATATGTATTACTTGCAGAGGAAATATTTCGCTCGTTGAGACTGACGTCTACTTGAGAAAAAAGAGAATGTAAGAATAAATTAACTGGAACAACGGGTTCTTTGTCGGGTAACGGGGATCCATCCGCTTTGACAATTTTTGTTTTGACGTAAATGTAGGAGGCACTTAGGTCGTTGTATTCTTCACCACTTCCTGAGATATTGAACTCCACGGGGCCTCCATCTCGAATATTTGCTATGGGGTGATATTCCACAAATTGTCCTTTTTCGATAGCAACTTGAGTAGGTGGGAGAGTGAAAAGGTCTAATTCACTCTTCACACATGCAGGAGAATCTTGATGGATGAGTGAAGACATTTTACTAGGAGAAAATATCGTGTGCTTTCACCTTCTTGGTTTTGCGAAAACTGACGCGTTTCTTGGAGAGCTTGCGCTTTTTATTCCTTCTGCCGGATCCAATCATTGTTTTAATTTTAACTGCAGCTTTATCCGTCAAATTCTTACTCGCTTCTTTCAATCGTCGTCTCGCTGCTACTTTTATGTTTTCTCCACGCGATACATCGTTAAACACATCCACTCCACTACTTAAAATCTGTTTTCCGACTGCTTTGGCACCCGATTTGAAAAGTGGGACGGCTGCCCTGAAAAACGATTTGAAGAGACCCCCGAAGCCATATCCTCTCTGATAGGGAACACCTTGATAAAAATTAAGTCCGCTTCCTGTTTGATTCGTATAATAATCCTCGAAGGATTTTTCACAACAACGGTATGGGACATACATCATGAGAGATACTTTTGACGAAAGTGAAGTTTCACGTACGAGCGTCCGCGTTCAAATGGCACTAAGTCTCCGCTGTTCGTCCTTATAACGATTTCGATTGTGTCTATAATTTTCCGATTGACAGGTAAATAATGAGGTCTCTCGTATTCTACACTAACGACTTCTCCATCGATTCCACTCACTCTGATAGTTCTCAATAAGGGTGCGAAAATGTTTCCGACAATTTGAGGCTCGATTATATCTGTATAAATCATTAATACTCTGAAATGCGCGTTTGGGTCGGCTATTTGAGGACTAAACACGGTATGATCAACATTTTCATCGGGCGGTCCACTGACGATTGTAGGAGGGAACCCTAACATCTGCGATAATCCATTATGAAAAATGACTCTTGCATTATTTTTCACTCTTACTCGAACACGTTTCGTTACATGGTTGTAATTAAAAGATATTTTATTTTCATGATCTGGAATAGCAATGGCTTTTAAAATATCCGGTACGTTTTCGTAACATCCAGCTGGAATGTTTCTACCTATTTCTTTCCTGTCACCAAGGTCAAAACCAATTAAACTATTGCTCTTATTCACATTATGCCAACTGCGCGGGTAAATAAATTCGACGAGAGCACATTCCCACTCTCCAGTCAATTCTATGGGTGTTGGTAATCGCGTAATAAAATGAGAAATCTTATTCTCGGGGAAATAATTCATAGAGCTATCGCTCGGAAGTGTCACGTAGAAACTCATGATGCTAAATGAGAAAATAAAATGTTACTTCCAACATTTATAGATTCGATAAATGAGAGGCAGGAATCCATTGATTAAATTTATCGGGGTAGCCACGAAACTTTACAAAATATTCAGTCTTATTTTTCATTTTCCTCTTCTTCAATATTTTTTCTACTGTATAATCTTCCTTCAATTTTACTTTTTGTAGTTCTTGAGAATAAAAAGTACCTTGAATAGGCTCTCCGAGTAAATCTTTCACCCGATATACGGGGATGGTTTTTCTCACACATTCGGTTATAATAAATAACTCCTCCGTCCAGTTTGTTTCATAT
The DNA here is from genome assembly GCA_038502835.1 of Octonoba sinensis. Taxonomy (NCBI): domain Eukaryota; kingdom Metazoa; phylum Arthropoda; class Arachnida; order Araneae; family Uloboridae; genus Octonoba; species Octonoba sinensis. Next base: position 1,278,623 of record CM076600.1, read on the forward strand.
CCTTTTTCGAAAGTTAGCTTTTGCTTTGAAATACGAACAACATCTCCAACGGTATAAACACAAGGTTTTCTTTCATGATGTAGAACGTCACCATACACAGTAAAATATACCTCTCTTTCATTGTCTGCATTCACTTCAATGGGTGCTCTCTTGATGGTGGAGTGGTGAGTAATATTATAACTTTTCACTAAATCATCTAAAACGTCTATAAAATTATACGTATTTCGACTAGTAAAATATTTCCACATTTTCGTTTTCAACGTGCGATTAAACCTTTCCACCACTGATGCCTTTGTCGTATTAAATGTAGTAAAAAACTTGACTTGATTCTCAGTCAGGAACTTTTGAAATGTAGCATTTTTAAATTCAGTACCTTGATCGGATTGAAGTAATTTAGGTTTTCGCTCCGAAAAGATGGATTGAAACGCATTTACAATCTCTCGTCCTTGTTTTGTTTTCAGAGGTTTTGCCCAGGCATATTTTGACAAAATGTCTATGCATGTCAATATGTATCGATAACCACGATTATGTTTTTGTAAACTTGAAACATCTACCAAATCTGCTTGCCATTGATGATCGATGGAATGAACGATGACGCGATTCGTCGGAAACTTCTTTCGAACGGGTTTGTGCAATGTATAAGCGTCGGTTTCCATCAACCATTTCCGGATGTCTTTCTTGGATACTTTTCTGTGTGCAGCACGAAATAATGCATCGACACCAGTAAAACTTGCCTCTCGAGCCGGATCCAGGTAAGCCTTCTTCATTGCAGCATGAAAAATGATTATTTGACACGTTGAAAGTAATCATCCTCGAAATGATATGACTGAATTAGAAGTATCGTTCGGAAAAAGTAAAAAATCAACTGCGAAATCAGTTTTTCCAGTAGCTAAATATATTATACTCATAATAAGACAAATACTTATATAAAGGACAACTATCCACACAACCTCCTCTCTCGATGACATGATTAAAAATAAAATGATTCTCATATAGTATTATATTCATATAATCTGTAAAAGAAAAAAAAAATAGCAGAAAACAACAAAGTCCAAAAATAATTTTTCTCTCGCTAGATGGCAGTCCTCTCAAACATCTGAAAGAAAATTATATTAGGATTGATTTAAACTGTACTTTACTGAAATCATTTGGTGGTCTCATGGATAAAGCGCGCAATTCATCAGAGCGCCAAATGATTTTTGGAGCTGGAGGTCGCATGTTCGATTCCCGATCTGGGAAAGAGAAATTAAATAAAATAATTCCAAGTCCGAAAAATATATTTAAATGAATGCATTAATATTTCTCTCACTAGGTGGCGCCATGAGCGACGTAAAATATTCAAAGTCTAGTAAAAATACGTTGTCATGACAACCGTTGTCATTCCTCTCATGGAAGGAGACTGTTGCCATTCCGAAAAACGAAACTTCAGACGCAGAGTAACAAGTAAGAAAAACAACTCAACTCCACTCAGAAACCCTCGTCATCTTCTATGAGGAAACCCTACTACTCAACCCCACTCGGCAGGCGGAGGAGCAGGCGCAAGGGGGCGTGGCAGGGGGAGCAGGCGGAGGAGGGGGCGTGGTCGATCCCCGATCCCCCTGCTGAACTAGAACTCTCCTTTTCCATCTACTATTATTACCATTCGATTGTTCTTGAGAAGCCCTTTCCAACCGCATACGATCTCTGTATTTGGTTTTGGCTTTTCGACGCGTATAAACCCACATTATCAATATGTTTTTGATATGTTTTAATTCTAACACCTTATTATATTCACTACCACTACTTTTAACTAATGCTTTATATACAACCGATAGATTTTGATGACAGCTGATGATTAAAACCTAAACGAACATCGCAACTTCTCAGAATCAAAAGCTATACCAATTGCGAATCTCGATACGCAGCAAAATAACCTCAAAATGGCGGCGCTTCCCCCTCCACCGCGCGCGATGCGTCACTGTTCTCGCTCATCGTAATGAATTCTTTGATCCTTTAGTTATCCAGTGGTATAATTTAACTTTGGATGTAGAGGATAGCTTCGAAACTACAATGCCATACTGTATCCCCAGATTTTTGATCATTAGATTTTTTGGATTGTTCCCGTATGGTAGCAAATTTAAAGACGTATTCACGTCAAAAAAAGTATGTCGAATGCTCGATAACACAGGTAGCGCCACCGTAAGCTTAGTTCCAGCTGTAGTCTTAAAAAATGCTTTGACACGGCTTTGGAGGCAGTCCCACAATGTGAGCTGGAACAGGCATTTGAATCGTTGTTAATACTAGGGATGTACCGAGTACTCGGCAAAATTCCAGCCGAGTATTCTGCCATTACCGAGTAGTTGTAAAAATTTTGTCATTTTTTAAAAGTTTACTAATACTAGATAAATTTGTAACTGATGAGTACAATAATATGCAAATATAAATATGTAATATGCTATAATTAAAAAAATATATGAAGTATATAAAATATTTTTATACAGCTTATATATTGGTAAAGTTCACATGCTAATTCGACTATTCTTTCCACTTTCTATACTTTGTTTCCCACTTTTTAAGCTGTACGAGTAGCGTCCAACATGTTTGATTTAACAAATCGGTGAAACATGTCGGAAACTCGTATGTTATGTATGCCCTGGCAATCTTTTTGGATGCCTGATGAAGAAAAGATTGTCTTTTCATCGAAACTCATCCATTTTAAATGGTAACTAATTTGTGGTAACTTATTTGCATTAAATATGATTTCTCTTTGAGTAACTGAATATATTACATATATATATATATATACAATTGCAAAAAATTACCCGCCAAGAAAACCTTCAATCTTATTCGCATATATATATATATATATGTATATATATACAATTCTAAATCAAAATCAAAATCTAGCTACATAAAAGCTCCAATTGTAAAGGGGGAAAAAATGACTTTAAAGTAAAGAAATTATCAGCAAGAAAAAGGAAATACACAAAATTCTATCAAATACAAATATTTTAATAATTAATATCAAATTCAATATGTCGTAAATTATGATGTAAAAATACACCATAATAATTTTGTATCTTAGGTTTTAAAAATAGAATTACATATAAAAAATATCACTTTATTATAGAATTATTACTAGAAAAAATTAAAAAATGAAAAGAAAGTAAATAAAAATATACAGTGTCAATATAGACTTTTTTCCTTGGATGCGGGGAGGGAGGGGGGAGGAGAAGATGATGAGGCATTTTACATTATTGAATGAATTTTTACCGAAACCAATAATTATTTTTGATAAACTGATTTCTATAAAGAGTTATAAAGGTTTAAAGATTTCTATTTTGGAATTTTTACGTTCAATTTCTTTCATTAGTTTATTCATTAGTTTATATATATTATGTAGTTAAAATGTATGTTTTCATTTCAATATATACAAAATCATTCATGTGCACATCAATACTCTTTTTTTTATTCCCAACTACTCGGTACTCGGCTACTCGGCCAAAGTGCTACTCGGTACATCCCTAGCTAATACGCTCTAACAAATGGATTGAAGCAGAAGAAGCTTATTTTAATAAAAATACTTAAAAATATATGTAATTAAAAGTTTTAATTTCATTTTATTAACCTAGTCTTAAAAATTCTTTGACATACTGTGTAAATCTTTAAATAAATTCTAAAAAAACAGCTATGTTGAATGCATTATTAATTCCATATTTTTCTATCACAACTTAAAAGAATTTGAAATTCTGCATTTTTGTTGAGTAATGACACCTACTTTTGCCAATCACATTCATACTTTAATTATTTTTAATTGTGAAAGTAAAAGAGTACACAAACGATTATGTTTTTATTCAATTCAGATGGCCAACGATGTTGACTCGGATTTAGCGGTACCTTTTGCTTAGTAAAATTATAAGCAACTATTTTGATTCTACTATTAAGCGCTTACGTATGTTTTATTTGATTCTATAAACGGGTGTTATTTTATAATTTGTTTCTATTAACTGGCAAAGTTAATTTAATTGGGCGGTAATGTTTGATTTGCTGGATTCTGTTAGTGGCGATGTTGATTGTATCTCCTCAAAAAACAACCCAATTGTAAAAAATTACCCGCCAAGAAAACCTTCATCTTATTCGCAAAAAGAACCCTTTCATGCTAAACCCCAAAACACTCGGCCACAAAAGTTATGATATCTGATTCGCTCGGTATGTATCTTCCTTCTTCCTCTCCAAAAAAAAAAAAAAACATGGTCCGCAATGACTATTAATATCTATTTGGCCTAACAAACTAGCATCCTCCCTGTTTCCCCCTTTCATCACCACTAGAATCATCCCCACAGCTACCTTCTTACCAGGTTGGGTAGATCTTTGAAATTTTTCAAATGCTATTGGGCGGGAAGTTTTTTGCGCACCAAGCAACCACCTCTCTTTGCAAAGCTTCCCACCAAACACACGATTTGAGGTTTCGTCTAAGGCCCATGATAAATAACACAAGTGTTTCACATTTTTTCCATTTCGAAGAATTCCAGGGCTCCAAGGAGTATCGTTTGAAGACTACTGGTGCAAAACTCGAAAAACGTATTTGAAAGTTACCTTGGCAGCCGAGTACCTCGATGCGCATGCTCGGATGTTGGTGCCACTGCAGAACGTGGATGCGAAGAAACCTTGCGGTCACGTTGTGGTCTAAATAAGTCGTCTGTGTCGAATGGGAATCGCTGTTTCCTTTGAAAGTCTGAGACAAAGAGAACGGAAAAGCTTAAAAACACTTTCAAAGTGAGGAATCTTTCAAATAATTAAAATAAAATAAAATTAAAAATGCACAAATACGTGGGATATGAAAAAAAGAACCATCAGAAGCGTAATTAGTCAATGCCGGTGTGTACCATGACTATAGGTGCTTTTTCGAGCAAAATGCGAAGTCGTGAAGAGTCAAGAATATATAGTATATATATAGTATATATTCTTGACACTTCGTGACTTCACATTTCGTGGCGTTCTAGTGGTTATATCGTAATACTGAAGAGCAAAAGAGGTTATAGTAAGAGTACAATAGTCTGTGTAATTAGAATCTGCTTGTCAAGGTCACACAACTCAACCTTTCCCCCATCAGGTCGCCGTGGTTTCCGTGCTAGAAACTTTTTCCACACTCGGATTGGGGAATATGATACGTCAGTTTGTTGTTTTAGTTATAATAACATTAATAGACGGATTCAAATCGGATTTATTTCTCGATGGCAAAAATAGATTGCGTCAGATAAAGTATTCTAATATTTTGAACCCATCTAAGTCTTATTCTAATATTTTGATGTGTTTCAGACAGCTATTGTATAGCTAATGTACTGTATTTTATATTTTGTAAATGTTAAATTCATACCTAAACATTCCAGATTTAATTTCTGAGAAATTTAATTACATTTACTTAGTATCAAAAACAATTAAATGGAAAATAAATTATTTCTTATTATTTTTTACAAATTATTCTAATATTTTGAATCGGAGGTGTAGTCATGCAATAGCCTTACCTGCAGTGCTAAAAAACGTCTGGTTCTGTTATCTTTCTCGCAGTTGCCATAAAGAAAAGGCAGGAAACGCGACCTTGATGCGCCTATTCTAATTACACAGACTATAGTGGTTATATCGTAATACTGAAAACAAAAGTGGTTATAGTAACTAATAATGAGATGCAATGTGTACCTTTCTGTTGCTATAGACGTCTGTGCAGTACTTCCAATGGTAGGCATCCAGGCTATAGGACAACAAGTACGCTGTCACCCATTGGTGTCCGTCCCCGCGTCCTTGAGTCATCATTCCTGTCACCTAGAGGAAAATAATTTGTCCACTTGTTTCAGAGTTATCTTAACTTTTTTTCCTTATACACATATAAAATTGGACTCACCATTTTGTGGAGGAAATTCTGTTTCAAATTAATACCGAAAGTTTCAGTAGAAATCAATTCACACGTGTTAAAAGAAAGAATGCATTTGAGTTACTTTGACAATGCTTTCAGATTCATCGACCGGAAAGGACATCTGAGTCACAGAACACTCTGCCCAGTGTTAGCACACTTATTAAAAGACTAGTTAACCCTGCGGTCATACGAAATAACCGCTGTTATAGATATTATAAATGTATAATTCTCCCAGTAACCGGAAATGCAGATCAAATCAGAGAGATATTTATCAGGTAGAACAGTAACGTTTAATGAATAAATAATAAACATGTATTAATTTCGAAAAAAAAAATTTTCCCCCCTCTAAAAAAAAAAAAAAAAAAAAAAAAACACATCTAAGTTATAATAATCTGTAAAATAAAAATATAATTTACTATATAATCAAATTATTTCTGAAAAAATATTTATTTATATCCAACATCATCATCGTCGTCAAAACAATAGTTTTAACGAATTTTGGAAAAAAGAGCGCTGCCACTTTAATATGTATAAAAAGCGCCGACGATAAATAAACGAAAACAAAGGAAGGAGGATTAAATTAAATTCGCGTATACATTGAATTTTAACGGAGATTGCAAATCTAGAGATGCCTTACTCAAAATGCTAGAGAAATGTTTTGATTATTAGTCGTTTTCATGAATTTCAAAATAAGCGAGAAAATTTTACTATTTTATGCATTGTTTAAAAGGCTCTAAATCAAAACAACAGTAGTATTTTTTTTTTCTATAAAGACCTTTCTTTCCTTTTATAAAATAAAAATTATCATCGGTTCATTTTACATTGTTTAACCTCTTCGCCCTGACATCCTTAGTAGTAGAACACATCTCAAATTACTGTACATGAGGGTATATATCCTCATTTTCGAGAGCCTCAATCTCCAAACCTGATATCCTAATAAATAATGACATGCAAGAGTATCAATACGTCATCATTTTTGTTGCGTATATCGTAGTTTGTTTCCAGCAGCAGAGCCTTATTTACCATTAGGCCCGTGAGGCCCGGGCCTAGGGCCCCACTTTGAGGGGACCCCTTCCCCTAATTTTTTCCCTTTTTTTTGTAATTTAAAATTTTTTAGAAAAATATTTAAAAATAGCATCTTTCAAAAACAAACTATTAGTGTTCTGTTGCTTCACAGAAAATTTGTATTATTAAATTATTTTAAAACCACAAGGAATTTTCCCTTTGGGGGCCCCCAGATTTTCTTCAAACATTTTGTAATTTAAAAACAAAATCATTTTGCACGTTGGGGGCCCCCAAATGTTAGTCTGAGTTTTTGACATTTGAAAAACAAAATAGTTTTTGTGCTTTGGGGGCCCCTAAATTTTGGTGTAACTGGCAAGTTTTACAAACACATACTGAATGTTATGTTTAAAAAAATTTTGTGGCTTGAGGGGGCCACCAAACATGAGTTGTGCCAATAGTGATTCAAAATTTAAATCGGGCCCCGTCCAGCAGAGCAAATAATAGGAGAGTCTAGCCGTTTTCAGCTATAAGGTATTTGCATCTCTCTCTTTGGTTCTCAAAATATTATTATACGGAGCTGTTTAGAAAATTCTATAGTACAAATTAAGACTCTTTAAGAACAATTAAAATAGTTTTAACTAAAAAAATAATGAGAGATTGCACTGAAAAATTGAATTTAATATATGTTCTAAAAAATATTAGAACATATATTAAATTCAATTAAATTTTAGAATAAAATTATTAAAATTATAAACGGGATTTTTTAAATTTTCCATTTTTCTTTTTTTTTTTTATGAGAAAAAAACTGATTTTCGCCGATTTTTAAAATTTAAAATATGTTTTGAAGAACCCGAACTTTAACTTGAAACCCTCAAATATTTCCTTAAGTTTCAATGCTACAAAATATTTGTTCAATTTTAGGCTTATAAAAGTTTTAGCTTTTTAAGCTTTGGTCAAATTAGAAATATCTTTATAATGTGATCGGATATGGATTATATTAATGAATTAGATTCGGAATCCTTGCAGGCAACACCTCCTTGTCTTAAGTATAATCTGAATTTCATCACAAGTGTAAAATATTCACATAAAAGATAAATTAAGTATAGGAGTTGACCTTTCATGCAAATAAAGCTCCTATAAAAATCATGATAGGATCTTGGAGAATCATCATTCGCTCTTATCAATGTATTAAAAAAAGAAACCAATCTTAAACGCACAACTCACGTAAATCACTACGTATGTGATCATACTGATATAGTTTTGGCGAATTCATGCATAATCAAGAATTTATAGCAGAAAAACAACTTTTAAGTTCGAAATTCGCAGGCAGGGTGGCGTAGTGGTCAGGCACTGGCCTCGCACGCGCAAGTTCGCAGGATCGAACCTGGCCCAAGTCGGTGGATTTTCAAGATGCAGAACAACGTCAGCGCCCATGCCGTATTACCGTTAATGCGGCATACCGTTAATGCGGTAGTACCGTTAATGCGGCATCTTAACCCTGTAATGAACAAGTTTTTCTATCGTCGTCCGCCGCATATCAACCGATCCCACGCAGTAGTAGGCTTAAACCACGCCTCCTACTGACGTTTTCAATGACACCATGATTTCCAGATGGGGCTATCACTATTCTTCTGTTTCTTTTCCCAAACTCAATTTTGTTCCTTCTTCTTTTCGTTTCTTTCTTATCTCAAAACTCAAGAGGAAGAGAAGTAGCGTCATCTAAAAATCATGATGCCATGGGCAACGTCAGAAAGAGGCGTGGCCTAAAACCACTACAATGTGGGATCGGTCAATATGCTCGTCCGCTTTGAGGCGGAATTGGGAATTTGAGGATTAAAGATCCCTTGAGTATCCGTTTGGCTTGGATACGCTCGGCTAAATTAAATTCCTAGTGCAGTTTCGCATCATTTAGAGCTCAGGTGCCGCCGTCTAGGGGGAAACTGAGCGTCAAAAATTCCCAAATTGGTAATGGCATCCGCCGATAGAGGGTGCTACTTGGAAGAATGGATGCTGGTTCCCGGGGAATGCACTAGGTCTGTAAAGGTTAGTGACATACCCCCATTAGAAATAAAAAATACCAGTTAATTGAGTTCGAAATTCATGTATCCCCAACTTGAAAGACCCTTTTCTTTCTTTTATAAGAGCGCAGTAAAGGTGCGGAAAATTATAAAATAATTTTCTCCCTTCAAAATTTCCAATGTTCAGGGTTTTCCCTTGCTTCAATGTTCCCGGGGTTTTTGCAGCGCCAACTGAGAGATGGGCTGAGCAGCTGTAGTTTCTGCACAGCGTTTTTTCCTTTCCGTCAATAGATGGCATAACATGTTATACGTCGTTGGAACACAACGGTGTAGAATTTCTATTTCAAAATATGGGCAAAAACATCAGTAAGTTTTGTTTCCTTTTTCTAATGGGGCTGCGTACTGTCCCCAACCTTTGCAGACCTAGTGCATTCCCCGGAAACCGGCCCTTATTCTTTCAAGTAGTACCACTATCGGCAGATGGCATTACGACTTGAGAATTTTTAGGTTTAGTGATGGCGGCAGCTGAGCTATAAATGATGCGAAACTGCACTAGGAATTTAATTTATCCGAGCGTATACATGCCAACCAGATACTCCAGGTATCTTCGGCATACCCCATAATTATACGACATGGGCGCTGACGATGGTCGGCATCTTGAAAATCCACCGACTTAGGCCAGGTTCGATCCTGCGAACTTGCGCGTGCGAGGCCAGTGCCTGACCACTACGCCAGCCGGTAGGCAAGCATTAGTAAGTCAAGGTGACTAATAGCAAGTCAAGGGTTATGAATCCATTATAAACCCACATTTCCCCACTTCTTGGAGGACCACCTCGTAGGATTCTTACCGTGGCGGCGACTCCCAGATCGACCTGTATCCATTCCATAGCTGCCCTACGGCCCGCGCACCAGGCACGGCCAGGTGGTTGGTAGATGCGGGCGTAGCGCATGTGGCAGCCCGGGTCCCTGCGCTCGGAAGAGCTCACGCTGATTTGCCAGTCCTGAACGGCCCCAGTCATCAGGCCCAAGGGGGTGCTGCAACCTGCAAAGGCAACGTATCAGTGGTTAGAATGTCGGTCGCAACTTTGAAGTACTAAATATAAAAAATAGCTCAATAAATGTTGTTGCGCTTATACTAATGTTACTGCATGCCTACTACGAAAAGGAGGAAGAATTTCAGTCAAAGGAAAAAATATTTTAATGTTATATCCTCTTGATACCCGAGCTAAATAAAATACACATATTCTCTCAACTATCAGCTTTTCTGAACAATTGGGCATTAAAAATGATGTTTTTCAAAAAATTAATTAACTTGATTATTTTAATTTTTCTGGGGGGGGGGGGGGCATATCCATTTGAATGTATGTTCAGGTCATAGCTACAGCAGAACTATGCGATACTTACACAAAAATACATAAACCAAAAATTTTATTCATTACTTTTTTCATAAGAAAAGAGATCAAACTTGTATAAAAATCCTAAGACAATATTAAAAAAGAAAAAAATAATATGAAAATCAAAGCAACCGCGAGAGCGCCGATTTCCAACTTGACTCGTGTTCTTTGCCATATGTATTGTAAACAAATAAACGACCGTTTCCGAATTCTCAAAGTTAAAAAGTGATTTCCTATTCCTCCTTTCTAATTCCAGTTCAGGTCTTGCTTGCTAAAATAAAATTTGTCACAACAGGTAGAAAAAGCAAAACATCCGTTTTATTGGATGCCAATTCTCAGGAGTATACACATAAAACTAATACGTGGTGGAAAAAGAGCGCCCATTTGTGTTTCCCGGTTGGCAACAATCCGTTTGTTTACTCTTTCAAACAAGTACATATAACGTCTGTTTCTTTAAGCCGAAACCTTCCTTCGTTACGCATGCGTCAGGACTGCTTCAATTCTATTAAAATAGGGGTAATAGAAGAAATGAAGACGAGGATATGCTAACTTTTTGCGAAGAAAAACAAACTAACGGCGGTCTTTTTCTTTCCTTTGTGTGCTACATATTCAAATAATAAATGGAATAATTCAACGTCGAGAAAAATATAAAACTATTTGGCTAAAATAGAACTTTCAAAGCTGGTTATATAACTGGTCAAATGGGATGGTTCTCGACTAATAGTCGTGGCTTTTGAGAACGAACAGTAGGCAATTCTTTTTTACGCTAAATTAATATTCCTGCAGAAATACTCCTGCAAGATAAGAAATAAACCATTTCGTACACATACACACACACACACGAATATTATACTGCATATCGTGGGGTCAATACTACAACGAGGTAACTACAATTCAGCTGTTTCGAGAAAAACGCAAACTAAAGTTTTGCTAAGATTGTGGAGACTACACTAAAAGTTATTTTACTACCATTTCTAGATTATACTTAATTAGAAGTATTTATGTCTCGTTTTGACCACAATTTTGTAAGAATTGACGAAAAACAGTCCTTCAAATTTAATGTATCCCAAAAAAAATCAGTTACCTAGTTTTAGCAATAAGGATAGTAAAATGTCTACAACAGATACCTTGTTGTAGTATGGTGTGGACCACACCTAATATGATTTATAGTCCTGGCCCCACCATATAGTCCCGCAAAAATTTTTATGTCCAGAGATTTTCTCTTTAGAATCGGGATCTGTAGAGGTTCTAATACGAAACTGACTTGGGTAGACATGTTGATTCCTGGGCGAAATAATTTTACAGGCCATCAAATATGGCGGCCATTTTGGTTCCTTGCCTCATTTGGCATTCAGCAACCAATCAACATATTAACTTAATTTTGGTTTTAAACTTTGGTTTTTGGGCTCTAAGAATTCAAATAACATATTATTTAAGTCATTAAAGCAATCTTACTACCTTTTTCAGTAGTTTGTGTGGATATGTATCCGATAACTCTTGTTTAATATTCTGGTTGCAAAAATTGATATTAGAATAAAACAATTCTCAATAATACTAAGTTTCAACTTGTGCTCATTAGAATTATACGTTCCTTTTATTGGTAGAATTATATAATAAAAGAAAAATATAAAATTAAGCAATAAAAAAAGGAATTAATAAAAACATGCTATTTGATTTTGCATTCCTTGGTGGTACATTCGACAAAAGTAGCGCACTTTACAACAGCAGCTTTGTAAGCTCATCTTTTGGAGACAAAAACCTGACATTTGCTCACACACAGGCATTCCAGTGGCAGAAAATTCAAAATTTTTTGGGGTCTCATCACCCCGTTAATATTTTCCCAGCACAATGATGCGGATCATTTAAAAATTGTTTGTTTTCAAGAAAACGAATAATAATGAAGGTAATTTGCCAAACAAATTTTTGGTTCCAAATTATACCTTATGACCTGTCATTTCGAACATTAACTTCATACCAGCTCCCTTTATTAATTGAAAAAAAAAAATTGATACATGTGCATATCGTTGAATATATTATACGATATATAGATACATATGGGTTAATTTTCTCTCAACTCAACTCTGACGCAACTGCCCCTCCCATGGGAGCTAAGCGCTGTTGCGCCCATCTCAAATTACGAAGCCGAGGGTCTTGAAAAAAGTAGTAGATGTCCGATGAACTACTTCTGAGATGTAGAAATAGAGGTTCTGGTCAGGTAGTCGACCTGATTGGCTTTAATTCTTTCGCACAAATTAATGTGCTTAAAGTAATATTAACTTTAAAAATTTACTATTTTGTACACACTGTAAATATGCTATAAAAGAGCATTGCAAAAGTTTTGGTCGTATAATATTTCATAAAAATTAAACGTTGAATGAATGAAAATGAATACGGAATATCTACTTTCCACGAAGTGAAACTTGAATTTTCAGGTGTAATTTCCAGGCTCACTTAAAAGATTGTACTATAAAAGTAATTGAATAAACATATTGGCTAAAAATATAATGTATTTACTTACACTTCATTAGATTAATAACAGCCTAAGCTAGTAACCTAATCGAAAATGTTTGAAGATTAGTATTTTCAAATTATCATTAAGATACAAATGGTAGAATGAATATATATTTTTATATTTTAACAATAAAATGTACTTATAATATCATAATAATAATTTAATATTATAGTACTGTATTTTGAAAGGAAATATTTGATATTTTTCATTACAGAAATCGCATAAATGGAAAAGCATTTTTCCTACAAAATTGAAACAATGCACTTTTCTAAAATCTTTATAAACGTGTCAAACTTAAAGTTTGCAATTAAAAGTAGTTTATCTTCCCAAAGATAACATTTGTAATAGTAACAAAGTCTCCTACTTTACATTTGATGATTTATTCTAAGAATTTGTTTAGGCTAATTGAATATATTTGAATTTTTAATGATTTTTTTCTCTGTTGTTTGTTTCTTCCATTTATTCCGAATTTTTCCAGTTTCTTCCTCTGTACTATTAAAATTGTTTTCTGCTGAAAACTGAAAACCCAACCCTGCTCCATAGTAAAATGGGTACTAAATAGTTTTATATGATATACTCATAGATACCATTAAAATGTAACCATTTAAATATTAAAAGCTTCTAGAGGAACTAAACTCTTTAATTTTGTTGTTATATTTTAAAATCATTAATCTATTTTTTTTTCCTCCATAAAATATTTCATGTCTGATATTATAGCATAGAATTTATTCCTTGAATGGGAATACTCAACATATTTATTTTAGATAAATTCTGCTTTTTTAATTTTTATTTCCAGTTTACTGAAAAAAAGTGGACGAAGAGATATTTAGTCCGGCCAGTTTTTCCCAGGGCAAAAAAACCGGCAAACTCTGTTGTTAGCTGGAGAAATATCTGTCGTCCAAAAATTTTCTATTCAGTAAAGTGTCATCACTAAAAACTGCTCTTGTTGATTTCATGTCACAAGTTCTAATGGTAAAGTTAAAGAAAGTGAAAAATTTTGGAGAAGTCGTCAACAATGTTCTGCACGGATCGATGTCGGTATGATCGTTGCAGGAACTTCATGTTGTATTCGAAAGTTATGTATAACATGCTATATTTTCCTTAGTTTATGGTCCTTCATTAGTTAATAATGAGTTGCAACCTGTAATTATGTTCTTCGTAGAAGTAAGGGAGGACATTAAAGTGCTTAATAACATGTTAGAGGAAGGAGTTTACGAATTACTCCACACATACACTGGGCTGTTTAACATGGTGCAAAACGAGTGATTGCGCTTTCGAATGATACAGACGTGTAGTATTATTAATTCGACTTGCATCAACATGGATGTGCCAAGGAATATCTGAGTTCTGGACACTTTTCGGAATAGAAGAAAATAGACGGTTCATTCTCATCAAACATTCTTATCAGAAAGCTAAATCAATTGCTAGCCAAAGTAGACTCGAAAGCTCATATTCTTAAAGGTAATGAAGAAATCAGCAAAATTTGGACAAAAATTTCAGCTATAAAATCAACTCTCATTTCCTATTTGTCAGATTTTACAGAGACAGAGGACGAGTGCGATTATGAAAAAGGGGAGAAATACCTAGTGCGTGTCTGGAAAGCTCAGTCAACACGTGAAACATTTGATGATCTACGATTTAATGAATACAAGAAGTCAGTGCCATTGAGTGAACTTCCACCGACACTGGGAATTTAAAAGGAAAATCCTAAGAGCCTTTTAGCGCATAAGTTGGAATATCCGTCTTCTTGAAAATAAACAATCAATAGATGATCCGCACGATTTTGCTGAGAAAATATTAATGGTGTGCTGAGACCCTAAAAAATTTTGAGTTTCCTGCCTCTGGAATGCCTGTGTGTGAGCAAATGTTAGGTTCCTGTCTCCAAAAGATGTGCTTACAGAACTGCTATTGTAAAGTGCACTACTTTTGTCAAATGTACCACCAAGGAATGCAAAATCAAATAGCATGTTTTTATTAATTCCTTTTTTTTATTGCTTAATTTTATATTTTTCTTTTATTATATAATTCTACCAATAAAAGGAACGTATAATTCTAATAAACACAAGTTGAAACTTAGTATTATTGAAAATTGTTTTATTCTAGTTTCAATTTTTGCAACCAGAATATTAAACAACAGCTATCGGATACATTTCCACGCAAACTACTGAAAAAGGAAGTAAGGTTGCTTTAATGACTTAAATAATATGTTATTTGAATTCTTAGACCCCAAAAACCACAGTTTAAAACCAAAAATTAAGTTAATATGTTGATTGGTTGCTGAATGCCAAATGAGGCAAGAAACCAAAATGGCCGCCATATTTGATGGCCTGTAAAATTATTTCGCCCAGGAATCAAGATGTCTACCCAAGACAGTTTTGTGTTAGAGCCTCTACAGATCCCGATTCTGAAGAGAAAAACTCTGGACATAAAAATTTTTACGGGACTATATGGTGGGGACTGGAATATTATCTGTGCACTTACCCAGATTTCGCCAAATTTGTAGTTACCTAGTTGTAGTACTCACCCCACGATGTGATTGGTGGAAAATTTCCCATTGAATCCCACTGTCTGAATATTTTTTTGTTTTTTATTTTTAATTTTTATTCTATTTTATTGGAGAAAAACTCAGAAATGTACTTTAAAAAGTTCTTTTTTTTCTCAAGAAAGAAAAAAAAAGAAGAAGAAAGTAACTAATTTGCCACTTTAATTTACAAATGAATAATTTCTTACATATTTTAAATTTCACTAAAATGAAAAAGAAAAGTAAATAAATGTAAGTAAAATAAAAAATATATAAAATAAGTAAATGAGGTTAATAAAAATATCGGCATACGAATAAATAAAATAAACAGTGATAAGTAGAATAAATTTTTTTTAAATAAAATAAACACCTAATTCAAAAGCAAAAAAATAGTGTCTTATTTTTGATACGTAGCTCTTTTTATTGTTTTACGTTTGCTGTCTGCAAGGGACCATCAGAAAACCTTTACCATATGTTATATTTCTAAACATTCATCAAACACGCAAACACAAACAGTCCAATACAAGGGTTCATTTATAATTTGAGAGAACCAAGGGGACTTCAATATAAGAAATGAAAATTTTACGATTTCTGTAATAATTTCCGAAATCAATGGCAAAGGAAACCCTCTGGAGCATAAAAGAGTTCGATAGTGAAGATGTATGGTCCGTGGCTGTTTGGTTTTTTGTCGTCACCCCATCCCTGTGCCGACCGTAAAAAAACGAGATATATCTGGCGTTAATTATTCCGTAGAGAACCCGCATTTACGGGAACAGGAAAAACCCATTTTAGACGCTTGTCCAATTTAGACTGCGGTGCCCCGAAGGCCCGGTTATTAAGTTAGAAATAGTGGTGTGATCAAGTCGGGTTGGAATATAATAAAAGCACTCTTTTCTGCCTCAAAGCAAAACATTTTTGCTTCTGCTGCATACGCAACTCAGTTCCTTCTTATGATTTTGAAAACCATTCGCTTTTTAGAATACAAATACAGCTGAACTCGCTTAATACGAAGTGCCAAAAATTCGCGAATGTTAAAAACGCCAATTTTAAAAATAATTACTACTATGTATAGTAATAAGTAAAATAAGTAGTGAAAACAAAGGAGTTTTTTCTACTAACATTTTAAAATCTTTTTAGTACATTGAGCAAAAGTGAACTTACCTTTTAAAATTTAACAGTTTTGGAAAATTCTTTAATGGTGAGTTGTTTTTTTAGGTACATTAAATTTTATCATATACGTACTTAGTGGTTTGCAATGACTCAAAAACTCCAATTTCTAAAAAAAAAAAAATCATTATGCAGCAA
The DNA here is from genome assembly GCA_038502835.1 of Octonoba sinensis. NCBI lineage: Eukaryota > Metazoa > Arthropoda > Arachnida > Araneae > Uloboridae > Octonoba > Octonoba sinensis. The sequence continues at coordinate 1,295,268 of CM076600.1, forward strand.
TCGATAAAATTTTTCATGAATAGGTCAGAAATGTTGTTCGTCTTAGCCGAAATTTGTATTTTATCCTTCGTAATATGCCTGAGACATTTAGTGTGATTAAATAGTAAACCAAACTTAATGAACGAAATTTTCGTTTTAGCCGTGATTTCGTATTAACCGTGTTCGTATTAAGAATGTTCAACTGTATTTATCATTCAGAACATCTTTTAAACAACCGTCTTAGTAGTTCGTCGATTTAAAAATACAGTCCCTATAAGGTACCTGTGCCCAATATGGACACCTTAAGATAAATGTATTTTTTTCACCCCCGTGTACACGTCATAGGACTCCAAAAATGTATGACCACTACCCCTGGACTATTGACTATCATTATTAAAATTAGCGACCTTGTAACTATTCTGGTTTATTTTAAATGATAAAAACAAAAAATAAATTACAAGTGTCCATATTAGTAACCACCTGTCCCTATTGTGGACGTGCATGTCCATATTAGAGACAGATGGCTTCTTATTGACCTACTACACAGGGTGTATGGAAGAGACACTCTTCCAAGGGATTTTAGAGGAGAGGGGATAAAAAAATGTAGCTTAAATTATCGCGGGGCAGGAGTGGGGCACAGTAAATATCTTCATAGCATGCCCTTTAGAAGGGAAAGGGGCATTTTCAGTTGGGGTGGCTCTTCGAAGAGCCATGCAAAGCCCCTCAGTTACTACAAAATATTATGAAATAATATAGTTGCTTTTTCTTAGCTTTATTGCATCTGTCTGCAGACTTAACACCTGCTATTACTCAGTCCTCACACGATGGACAAATAAAAACTTCATCATGGGCGCGAAGTCACACACAGTCCTCATGGACATGTCTGCCGCATTTGATGCATGGCCACGTGTCTTCAAAAGCATCAATTAAAATTACATATAAACATTCATTTATTATGAATTAGCAAAACAAAATTACATTAAACCGATATTTCACAAATTTGTGAATCTGAAGATTCATTTGCTGTACATCATCAACAAAGGAGATCTGGTACTGCTTCTTATGAAGTATTGATTCTGTATCAGACATGTGACCATGCATCAACTGTGGCAGAGATGTCCATGAGAACTGTGTGGGATTTAACGCCCATGATGAAGAAGTTTTCATTTGGACATAAGTTGTCCATATTGGGAATCGGGAGTAGTTTTACTAAATCTCGTAATAAATAAACAAAGAAAACATTTTTACGCAGTATATTCAATAGCAATCGAAAATATGTTTTATCGGCTTTCTAAAACACTCCACTTTTCAATAATTAAAGCAATTTTACCATCTCGAATACGAATTTAAACTTACCAGCAATTACGATCAGCACACCACGAAAAAACAAGTTTCCTTCAAAATGGCGATCAACGCGCTTTTTTTCACTTTCCTGGCTAAATTATCTTTTCAACTACTTTTCTTCAAGGACTTGTAGTGCTATTTCTCGATCAAATTTGTTACTTTTAAAGATATTAGGGGTGTCCATATTGGGTACAAGTACCTTAATAATATTTTTAATCCTGAAGTGAAATAACATTCAGTATATGCGTCATTAACGAAGAGGTTGAGGACCGTTCATAAATGATGTCCCACTTTTTTTTCAATATACCCTTTTTCTCTAATTTTGATTGTTATTATTATTTTTTTAATTTACATTTTTGGAGAAAAATATTTAAAAATAGCATTTTTCAAAAACAAATTGTTCGTGTTCTGTTGCTTTACAGAAAATGTGTTGTATTAAATTATTTTAAAACCACAAGGAATTTTTACTTCGGAGGCCCCCAAATTTTGGTCTGACATTTTGAAATTTGGTAAACAAAATCGATTTTGCACTTTGGGGGCCCCCAGATTTTATTCAAACATTTTGTAATATAAAAATAAAATCATTTTGCACGTTGGGGGCTCCCAAAAACGTTAGTCCGACTCTTTGACATTTGAAAAACAAATTAGTTTTTGCGCTTTGGGGGCCCCCAAATGTTGGTGTGACTGACAAGTTTTACAAACACATACTGAATGTTATGCTTAAAAATATTTGTTACGTGAGGGGCCCCCAAACGTGAGTTGTGCCTATAGTGATTCAAAATGTAAATCGGGCCCTGCTCTCATTTTTGAAGTAAGTTGCTCATTTCTGAGAAACCCATGCGCTCACAAAGAAATGAAAAATAATAGAATTTTTAAGTAAAATAAATCTAAGTGCATACTAATAAATAATTTTCTAAATTGGTCTTCCCTTTTGAGCATTTGTTTAACACGTTGAGAGCCACGTCAGCCATCGGTGGCTGACACTGAACTTCGCGTTTAGTTTGCGTCAGCCACCGGTGGCTGACGCAGTATATATATACTATACATCTACTATATATCTACTAGTGTTCGGCAACTACTCGTCGAAAAGTAGTTAACTACCAACTACTAACTACTCTAAACAAAACTAGTTACAACTAGTAGTTAACTGTTCTCTTAGAGTAAACTACTAGTTAACTACTTTTAAGTATAGTTCATTTGAATTTCCATTTTTAAGCTTGTTCTTAAATATTTAATCCTAATAATACAACTCAATATTATTTTTAATCATTAAAATAATTTTAAAGAAATTCCTGTAAAACATTCAAAGATTTAATATTTCCAAATAACACTGAACAATTTATATATAAAGCCAGTATGAATAAGACAAAACATTTTCCCCTAAATTTAACTTTTTATTGTAATATGTATTTGTTTAATTCATTATGTACGGGATACGTACACGTACGTTTTCTGACTATTGATATTTTAGCGCGGGACACATACTAGTACGGATTAGTATAACGGAATGGTTTCTTTGTATCGCTTTTAGAGAAAGAAGTAGTAAGCTGGAAAACACATTTTTTGGTATTCTTTGTACAAAATGAAATGGAACAGAGCATGCCAAAACACCTTTGGAGTGATTTACAAAATCACAGCAGACGGCCCATAACGCTAATTAGTTTTATGATTGCTATTTTCATTTTTTTATAATGTAAGAATGATTGTAAATAATATAATTCGAAAATTAAAACTATATATTTCTATTTAATTTTTCATATTTATGGTACTATTATAAATTTATCCCCTAAAATTTTTATTTTTTGTTTATAACAGTCATAATAATATATATTTCAATATAAAATGAGGAAAAATTTAGGTTAAAAAATTAAATAATTTTCGATTTATTGAGATTTAACTGAAGAACTAAATTTGCGCGCAAAACCCCCGAGCGTGGCCCAGTTCCGCCGCGAAATGTACCCGCACACATTGTGTTAATAAAGTTAAGATTTTATGTGTTTAAGAAATAGCAATTTTTCAGCAGTTGTAAAATGAAGAGGTTTACCTTTAATATCAATTTAAAATTCTCCCTCTGCCCAACCCCCATTCATTTACAAAATATCTTTAACGCGCATGCTTTAGAATTTAGATTATATTTTTTCAAATTGTGTTCAAGGCAAGGTTGGTGATTTTTTTACTTTTTTTTAAAATAAAAAAATAGGATTTTTTTTATTTAAATCAGATTTTCTGGATTTTTTAAAGCAAACTATAAATGCGCACAAAAATACAGTTACGAATTCAGTCCATTATTTAAGTCTTAAAAGAATTTTAAGATATTTCAGTTGAAATAATTATTTATTACTAGTTCAAATTTAATTATTAATTAATTTTATTATATAAAATAAGTATGCTTAATCAACAGAGAACAGCAAGAAAGAGAAGAGAAAGCTTATATTTCTGGGCTAAATGTATTATAATTTCTTGAATATATACAAATAAGTTGACTGGACTATTATAATTTTTTAAGTATATATAAATTTCTTGAATATATAAACAGAGATGGCAAATATCACATAAAATGTTTATTACAGCTTAATCATTTTTACTATTTAGATGTTTCATCGAGAATACCACTTTTGATGCCTTATCAACCCCCAAGCTGTTTCTTAATTTGGAGTGCACTATTCCAAATGTAGAAAAAATCCTTTCCAAAGGTGTAGTCAGCATGTCTAAAAACTTAATGTTCTCTGATAAAATGTCATTCTTTGTCACCTTAAAGAAGCTATTCCTCATTTCCCTAGAGGTCCAGATGCCTTAAGGCTACCATATAGTAAGTTAAAATTTTAATGAGTTACTTGAACCCAGAATACATTAAAATTTATAGTAAAAAAAATCTATAATTTAATAATTTGGAAGTAGCTGATATATTTTTTTTTAATTATGAAAATCTATATTTTGTCTAAAAAAGAATCATAAAAATCAGTTTTTTCTTTACAAAATCATAAAAATCAGTCTTTTTCTAAAATAAAAACCATAAAAATCAATATTTTTTTTCTAAAAGGAAAATCATAAAATTCAGTATTTTCTTCTAAATAAATCCTAAAAATCAGTATTTTTCTTTCTTTTTGTGTTTTATGGTGTCCCAAACGCATGCGTGGTACTAGAGTAGAGGTAAAGCTCCCCCATAAGGAAGATTTGGTCTTTAAAGGAAACTTCATTGTGCATGCGCTGGTGCGGGCGCTATTTATTGACTACACTAGAAAGCTTTTTCTAATTTGCGTAAATACTGCAATAAATATTATGATTTTTTATGAGTAATTTTTTATTATAAAACATAATATAAAAAATACATTTGTGTAAGTAATATTCATAAGCTAAAAATTTAAATAATTTAATGTTTGAAAAAGTGTTTTTTTTTTTTCAAAAAAGAGATTCGAAAAAAAACTTTTTCGAAAGGAGTTGGAATTTCGAAAGTAGTAACTAAAAACGAAACTTGGGGAAAACGTAGTTTAACTAGTTCAAAACAAAAGTAGTTACAACTAGTAATTAACTACTGCCGAACACTAATATCTGCTATATATCTGCTACAGTAATATCTACTATAAAACAAACTAATAAAACTTTATTTAAAAAATTACTTATTCTTCATTTATTTCAGGATTATGTTATAACCACGTCAGTCACCTGTGACTGACACTGAACCTTCCGTAGAGACCGTGTCAACCAAAAATTCTAAACGTTATACTGTCTGTATTTCGTTAGACAGACATACATAGAAAAATTTAAAATGTATCAAAACATTAATGATTTTCAACTTTACACCAACTGAACATCAAAATTCAGTAACACCATAAATGGTGCGCTGTTAGAAATTTCATCATGGAATTCCGGTCCATGGATGCCGCCAGAGCATGGTGTGGAAACTATGTCTAAGATAAAGGTAACCATTTTCTTCCCAGAAAATTCCTTTACCTATCCCTCTCCCTTACTTAGTTAAGGGGATTGTATAAGTTACACTGTTAAAAATTTCCGTAAGAAAATAGTAAAATAACCATTTATTTGATTGTAATTTTACCATATATTCTCTGTTTATCCGAAATAACGTTAATTGACCGTCATTTTCAAGCGTTCAATAAGAATCGGGTGTCCATCTTGGTTGCGAAACCTTATCGGTCGTACGTTGTTGTTAAAATATGAATAAAGATTTATCAGTTCAAACCTGCATGTGTATGTAAAAAAAGAAGGAAAAAAAGTGGCTTAAGTAGTGGTTAATAAATAGAAACACATATACACTTATATCAAAAATGGGAGACATGGGATTCCCTAAATGCTTGCGAATGAGCGAATCCATCATTTGAGATGCTGAAGCTTGTTTGCATTTTAATTTTTCCAGCAAATAAAATGATTTTCGTCAATATACAGTAAATGTAGACCAAAAATGACTTCGGATCCAATCAAAAACTGAAATCCCAATTTTAAGGCAGTTTGCCCCTTGGAAAAGAAGATTTATTGATAACTAAACGGCAGCTTACGTGGTGAAGATGGCCGAATGACTAGAGCGCAAGGTTGGTATACCACACACCCGGGTTCGATCCCCGCATGCTTGGTTTACGGTTTCTACGCCTCGAAATGGTTCAAAATCGGTAAAAATTTTGTTTTGAAATCCTTTTAAAATGGCTTTAAAACCGTAAACTTTTGTATTTACGGCTTTTTAACCAAGCTGAAATGGTTAGGTCCCGTAAAGATAGAAATATGTTCCAAACCGTAAATTTAACGGTGAATTAGATGGACAGACTGCTTCCGGCTATTTACCCGTAATTTCATGTTGAAATTTCCAACAGCGTATCATTTGGATTTGTTCAGCCAAGTGCGAATCCTTTCTGTACTAAAAGGTATCCAGAAATGGGTCCGTTTGTTTTATTTATTAATGGGCGTTAGGATCGATACAAAAAGATCAAGTCAAACGTCAACTGAGTATAATCATTCTAAGTTGGGGAATGGGAGGAGAATTGCTGTAGATTTTAACTCTAGCCAAAAGTCAGAAGAAAGGAAAACATTCCCGTTCGACGGCGTTGTTTAGTGGGGGGAAAGGGCTTTACTCAGAAATGCAATATTTTTAGGAGGCATAGAAAAGGCGAGAACGAGCGATATGGACTGCACTTCAGTACTTTTCGCAGCTTGTAATAAACTGAAAAGTCTTTTTATAGCAAAGCAGACTCCACAGCGGAATTCTCCAACTGGAACTGACTGAGTCATACTTTTGTAAATCCCCTTAATTATCATTATAGATAAAAGGAAGAAGAAAAGAAAGATGGGGGGGGGGGGGGGGAATGCTGCTGATCGTGATGCAAAAGATACGGGGTTAAAACCGTCGCGAGTCAGCTTTCTCTGCTTTGATACTATCCTCGGGGAAAAACAACTTTTACAGCATTCATGGGGTGACAAAATGTATCGAAAGAGTCGATAACTGGCCAAATGAGGGTCGTGTTCGGTAGTGGTTGCCATGATTCAACAACACTTTTCAAGTATTATATGAAATACAAGTAAATTGGATAATGAATGCCACTGATGTTTTTAACGAAATCGATGTTGGGTTGTTGTCTGTAAAAATTTTAGTGAAATGGAAAAACCTCAAAATTCAAAAACCGTTTACGCGAAATGTAGATTGATTATAATATTTCGAGTTCATGCTTTTAAAGTTTTTTTTAATTAAAAATATATATTTGTCTAAAACTACAGTAAAAAGTTTAAATTCAAGAGAAAATCTTGGGCATTTATATTTTTAAGACACAATAGCACGGGTAATATTTAAAGAATTCGAACATTTAACAATTTTTACTATTATATATAAACTTTGTTGTTGTAAGCCTTAATTTCATTTTATACAAATGAAGTGCACATGTAATCATTATTATTGTCGTAGTCACGTCAAAAATATCATTAAAAATTCACTAATAAAATTGGAGATGCATAACATAGCATTTTGATTCTTAGGTACATATGCTTATGTAATATAGCGTGACATGTGACAAAGAGGGGTATGCTGAAGTGCGACATTTTGTGACAAAGGGAGGGCGGGGGTGAAATATATTTAAAAAAATCTGTGACATCATTTATGAACGAGCCCTTATTTTATGTATTTGTTACTTTCATACATTGCGTAATTCGAAAAGTCTTTCATCACGTGATCAGATATTTATATACGGTTAGCTAACTTGTCTCTTCCTCTAACAAAGTCACGTCGGCTATAAAACGTTTTGAAAAAACGATTTTTTTTTTACTTTAAAGTGGCAACACTGGTTCTACTGAATCTCTTCAGAACCAAAACTTCTAAAAGAGTACAAATAGCGACATCATAGAACAGTGTTTCCCAAACTTTCGACATTTGCGTACCCCTTCGACAATTTTTATAATACTAAGTACCCCTCGTGAAAGAAGGAAAAGAAAAAAAAGTAGCAACATGTAGGGATACGAAGTTCAATCAGAACTAAACGAGAACCTTTTTTCCTATGAAAATTTTTGATCAGGATTTTTATGGATATTTCTGAATAAATGAATGAGTGAAAGAAAGAGAGAATGAATAAATGAATGAGTGAAAGAATGAATGAATAAATGAGTGAAAGAATGAATGAATAAATGAGTGAAAGAATGACTGAATAAATGAATGAGTGAATAAATGAAAAAATAATTAAAGAGTTGTATAAATACATGAATGAGTGAAAGAATGAAAAAGTAATTAACGCGTTGTATAAATACATGAATGAGTGAAAGAATGAATGAATAAATAAATGAATGAATGAGTGAATAAATGAAAAAATAATTAAAGAGTGTATAAATACATGAATGAGTAAATGAATGAATGAATGAATGAATATGAATTAAACGTTGAAAAGGGTATATTTGAAGCAATTAAGAACTAAAGCTACAGAAGAGTGGTCCAGACATCTAGACCTCATGACTAAAAAAAGATTCATTTTTTTTTTGAAGAAGAAGAGGACTTCTTCTCTTGGGGAGTATGCATCCCCTTCGGCAACTCCCTCGCAGACGATGATGGATACTTGTCGCGTAAATCACGAGTCATCTGTATTCGGACAAGCGCGGAGCAGGGCGTTTCCGATCGGGTGATATATTTTCCCGTGTTGTGGTACGAAGATAAGATAAGCTAACATTCATTTATTCACGCCCTCTAGCGGTGCCGGACACGCACTCCGGATCATTTACGGAAGCATCGGATTGAATGCAGTCGGAAACAGGTGTCTTTTGTTTTCTTTTGACAAAATATAGTTTTGTTGTTTGGGTTATTCAAACATTACTAGGAATATTTTAGGATCTTCTAAGAAAATCCTAGTACCATGAACAGTAAAACCCCAAACAGTCAATATCGGAAACACACTTCTAATCAAAACTCGTTTTTTAGCCAACTTTCCCGTTAAAGTAAAAAAAAAAGTAGTAAAGTAAGAAAGAAGACGTATGGCAAAAACATCGTTAAAAATAAAGGAAACTCAAAAATAAGCGAAGTCATTAAATAAAGATTGAAAACTAAAAAAAAATGAAAGTAGGGTGTTGAGATGGGGATAATGTGTGTCTGGCGGCACCCCCCCCCCCCCACCCTAATAACTTTTGAGAGGTTTGACTGATTCGAAAGATTTTTTGACGTGAATACGTCTTTAAATTTGCTACCATACGGGGGCAATCCAAAAAATCTAATGATAACAAAATCGGGGGATACAGTTAGGCGTTGTAGTTTCGAATCTATCCTCTACATCCAAAATTAAATTATACCACTGAATAACTAAAGGATCAAATAAATTCATTACGATAAACGAGAACAGTGACGCATCGCGGGGGGTAAAGAGGGAAGCGCCGCCATTTTGAGGTTATTTTGCTGCGTATCGAGATTTGCAACTGGTATAACTTTTGACTCGGAGAAGCTACGATGTTCGTTTAAGTTTTAATCATCAGTTGTCGTCAAAATCTATCGATTGTATATAAAACATTAGTTTAAAGTAGTATCAGTGAATATAATAAGGTGTTAGAATACAAAAATATACAGATAAGGTCGCCTTATACGCGTCGAAAAGCCAAAACTATAAAGTTAATAATTAATAAAGTTATATTGTAACACAACAACTATTTGTTTCCTTGCTTTTATTCTAAATACATGAATAAAAATATTTTATATAAAAAAATATAACCCGTTACATAAACGTATTCACGTACAACACACGGTCTGTCCATGACACACTGTTAGAAATTTCATTATGAAATTACGGTTAAATAGCCGGCAGCAGTCTGTCCATCTAATTCACCGTTAAATTTACGGTTTGGAACATTTTTCTATCTTTACGGGGACCTAAATCATTTCCAATCAGCTTGGTTAAAACGCCGTAAATACAAAAGTTTACGGTTTTATAACCATTTAAAAATGGTTTCAAAACAAAATCTTGATCGTTTTTTAACCATTCCGAGGCGTAGAATCTTCGAGGCGTAGAAACCGTAAACGAAGTGCTTGGGACCCCGGGTGTGTGGTGTACAAGCCTTGCTCTCTATCCACTCGGCCATCTTCACCACGTACAGCTGGCGTTTATGTATCAATAAATCTTCTTTTCCAACATGTAATGTGCATTAAAATTGTAATTTTACTTTTTAATTGGATCTAAACTCCTTTTTGGCCTAAATTTATTGTATATTGGCGAAAATCATTTTATTTGCAGCAAAAATTAAAATACAAACAAGCTTCAGCAGCTCAAATGATGGGTTCGCTCATTCGCAAACAGTTCGGGAATCCGATGTCTCCAATGTTTGATTGACGTATGTGTTTCTATTTAGTAACCACTGCTTAAGCCACCTTTTTTTTTTCTTCTTTTTTTATATACACATGCAGATTTGAAGTGATAAATCTTTATTCATATTTTAACGACAACGTGCGAAAGGTAAGGTTTCGCAACCAAGATGGACGCCCGATTCTTATTGAGCGCTTGAAAATGACGGTTAGTTAAACGTTCTTTAGGATAAACAGAAAATAAACGATTTTTTTCACGATCAGCGGTTTGAGCTTAATGGTTATTCAACTGTTGAATTTAAATATGGTAAATAACAATCAAATAAATGGTTAGTTTACTATTTTCTTACGGAAATTTTTAACAGTGCACAGCCACCACCCCACTTTTTTTTTCTTTTTTGCATTCAAATGATCTCAGCGAGAACATCTCGTTGCTATGTTTTACTTTTGATTTGAGCAATTTTTCGTTCAATTTTGAACAGAGCAATTTATGTATACACTGGGCACAAGATCTAAGTTCCTATGAGGAAGGTTATTGGATGAAGCTCTCGGCGTAAAATATTTTGTTGATTTGACCAATTTTTGTTCATTTTTTGAACAGTTAAAACAAAATTGATATAGCGTCTACGGAGAAATTTCAATCCTATGTAAATCCTGATTTAACAGACGGATTTGCTTCGAACAAACTTTATCGGAAAGATGTTATGACGTAGAACATAATGCAGATACGAAGTTCAACCAGAACCAGTCGAGCTTATTTTCCTAAGAAATTTTTTGATCATTATTGTCCTCGCGCGTAGCGAGGAAGAATGGTTACGCTGCTCCTGAGTCTAACGGCATCCTTGTAGGCAGGAGTCCGACTTCCGCCCCTTTATATGTGGTCTCTAAATATTTTGAACCAGCACCCTGATGAGAGATCGTCACTTGGGATTGGATCCCCCAGAGGGATCGTTTCACTTGGAGGATATTGGAGCCACGATCTATTTAACGTGCACCAGCTCCCTTTAGCATCCACAGGAACCAACCACGAGAGCTTGTCACCCTCCCAAACACTGACCTAAGTCGATGTTGTTTCACTGTCGGTACTCTGCGGGAACAGAGCTTCTACTGACTGGTCCACTGCAGGACTTTTGAATGAATGAATAAATGAATGAATGAATGAATAGATGAAAACAATACGTAAATGAGTAAATGAATGAATGAATATGTATTAATCGTTGAAAAGGGTGGATTTAAAGTATAATTAAGAGCAAAAGCGAAATGAGAAAGAGAGAGAGAGAGAGATAGCTAGATTGTAAATTTGAAGTTGGCATATGAGGGAAAGTAGGCTCGCATAGTTCTACACGGAACTTCTTGTCTTTTTATAAAATCACCGTTTATGTGCATTTAAAAATTTTTAAAAAGTGTTAAAACATTTAATTTCAGGCCTAGCCAAATTATTAGATTTTTCGTAATAACATGTTTTATACTCAGTCTAATATAAAGTTTTGTTTTCGTTCGCCAATTTGGTAATGTTTTTGTTCTTAATGTTCAAACATTCCAGAAAAAATTCCACCAATCCTGCATGGGGGGGGGGGGGGGGGAATCAACAAGAAATTGAAAAAGGGAGAAAAAAAAACGTTTTTAACGCGAATAATGAATGCATCGCAAACGCTAAATATTTGATACAATAAGAGCGTTTGAAAAGAATACTTTTTCCCTGCGCCAGCGCAAAAGATAGCCATTTTTAACTTTCATAACTTTCAATGCCATGGCAACTTACAAAAATCATCCATGAACATATCGTGACGCTTAAGAGATGTTGACCCCTTTTGTAATTTGTATTTCAATTATTCTTGAAAAACAGATCGATCGTAAGGGAGTGTTCACAAAGCAGTCACACATGTTCACAATTATTCAGAGTATCTAAGTTGTGACTTAGAATAAACACTATATTAACATACATAAAAACCTAATAAAATCAGAGAAAATTCTGAGAAATTTATTTTACAGAATATTGTGATTTTGATTCGAAAAGTATTTTTATTTGTGAGTAATCCCTCACCATAGGTCTCCTTTTAAAACATCACTGAAATGGACGTAATGGAGGCAATTCAAGCAGCGTCATTGGTCACGTGGCAGCGATTAAAGCAATGTAAACAAAGGCTTTGCTTCGAGTTCGACAAATCTAATTAAAAACTAGGCCTAAATAAAGTTCTACATTACATAAGATGAACATTAATTCAAACTCCATAACTATTGCAATAATTAATAAATTTATTTCATAATGATTCAAATAAATGTAAATACTGGGTTATAATCAGAAAAAGCTGTGAAAATAGTCTCATTCATTTCAAGATAACTCATTTTGCCTAGTGAACTCCACGTAGAACTCCATTGAAAATCATAGTAAACAAAGAGCGTATATCACGTGACAACGATGATCGCTCATGAGTCCTTCCAGCGGTGAATTGCTTCCGTTGCTGTCATCGTTGCCTAAGTAACGCTCCCTCTCGGTCTTAAAAAGCGCAGCCACACAAGAAATCTCGAAGCCCCTCTTAGTGGACTTGAGATGAAACGGATACTTTTCGTTGTGGAGAAATCTCCAAATGTGCACGACAATCTCTATGAAGAGCCATTTTTTATGTCAGGAAAATAATAATAATCCAGTTATAGACAAAGACAAATCAGTTAAGAACCATTTTCAGTTTTCATACCAATTTTCTTACTTTTTTTTAGTAGCTATTTACTTGTTTTAGTAATATGAATTTAAAAGTTTTGAAAACAGTTTATTGTTAGTTCATTATTTCCCCTTTTTTTCTGTCAGGCAAGCCTCATTTGTAATGGTAATGTTATATTGCTATAGATGGCAAATGGCAACAACTGTGGAATGCGGGTGAACGTCCTTTCCTAACTGAAAAAATCATCTTTCATTCAGTACAAAGAGGAAAAAACTTGTTCCTATTTTTAAATAATGCATTATTAGGTATTAAACGTAAAACTCATCGTTGAAAAGAGTGTGGTTGCCATTAAACGGTCATATTAAAAGCAATGATAATAAGAGTTTGTGAGTTAAGGCTTCTCCGAAACAATGAAATGAAAAATCAGAAGAGTGCATGGAAGCGAACATTGAAGTTTTATTCAACTGCCACTGAGTACGACAACGGCAGAAGTACGAGCGGCTACACGGATGAGCGCCACTGGCGCTGCGGCGACAAGGATTTACGATACGTTTGTTTTAAGTGAGGATGATCAAAAGAAACTCGACGTTATCATCGCCAAATTTGATGAATAATACTTATGTGATTATATCAATATAATAATGGTTTCCAATGCTAAATTTATTTAAAACTGTCGAATTTCAAATGGTGGCCAAACTTTAGTTAAAATGAAAGCGAAAAAAAGGCTAAATAACGGTGGACGGGTTACTCTTGGCGGAGTTACTTGTTTTCTCCTCACTGGTGAAGTTATGCTGCTCTCTTACAGACCGCTTTGATGTCGCCAGGGTATTGTTTACCATTAGGCCCGTGAGGCCCGGGCTTAGATTCCCCACTTTGAGGGACCCCCCTCATTTTGGTTATTATTTTTTTTTGCAATTTAAAATTCTTTTGAAAAAAATTTAAAAATAGCATCTTTCAAAAACAAACTGTTAGTGTTTTGTTGCTTCACAGAAAATTTGTGTTATTAAATTATTTTAAAACCACAAAGAATATTCACTTTGGGGACAGTTTGAAATTTGAAAAACAAATCGATTTTGCACTTTGGGTTCCCCCAGATTTTATTCAAACATTTTATAATTTAAAAACAAAATCATTTTGCACGTCGGGAGCTCCCAAATGTTAAGCTGACTCTTTGACATTTGAAAAACAAATTATTTTTGCGCTTTGGAGCCCCCCAGAATTCTAAGTTTAAATTTTTTTGTTGCGTGAGGGGCATCCAAACAGGAGTTGTGCCTGTACTGATTCAAAATGTTCATCGGACCTTGGATGTCACTCCGCATTATATAGAACTCAATGGTTTAACTCACAAGAGGAAGGAATGACTTACCTTTGGCAGTTCCGAAAAGGATGCCGCTCAGCGTGCATTGCAAAATGATCCAGAGCATCTCTTCCAGCATCGCTTCGCCTGAAATCACAAGTTAAGACTTGAGAAGACTTGAGAAGTAAAGAATAAAAGCAACGTCATTTAAGGGGGGAAATATGTGTAAAGGGCTCAAGAAAATGTTTTTCCTTTACAAATCGATTCTACAACTATTCAATAATATACCCTGAAAATTTCAAAGCAAAATTCCAAGTCGTTTAAAAGTTATAAACATTTGAGCGAGAGCTCCTTTTGGAGCAGTTGAGGGTATTAGAGAACGTTAGCAGATGTCCTTCTATTTCTTTTAACAATTGAGACCTCGGATAGAAATTTCTATAAGTATTAGTATCTATGAGCATAAAAAGAAATTGAGTCATTACTGCCTTAAATTTACCTTCAATACCACTCTTTTTTTCAAACGCGTTTTTCTCGAAACTACTTTTTTCGAATTTCCGTACACTCCAGCTCGCAGAGTTTTTGATCCATCCTTATCAAATTAAGCACACATTTTCTTTATATATACACGCTTTAGTTGAACTAGAATCATAAATATATCTTTATTTTTACTTTTTTTATTGCAAAAAAGAACAAAAAAAAAAAAAAAAAAACAGTTAAAAATCGTATTTCATTTTCTCATTCTAAAAAAAAATAGAAATTTTCAATTTTTTGTAATGATTTTAGTTCAAATAAAAGAGACTTATGAAGAAAGTAGATTTAAAAAAAAATTGTGAGCTCCAGGATGTACGCAAACTGCCGACTCGGGTGGCCACCTACAGTGTGCAGCAGCCGATATCTGCGGGATTTTTCACAAAAAAGAAGGATGTTTGAAAATTTCAGTAAATGTCTTTTTATATATCTGTAAAATAACCTCAAAATCTCGATAAAATATATTTCTTCTTTATACGTTAAAAAATTCATGAAAATTACTCTTAATACGCCGTTTTACACGCATCCCCCCCCCCCTTAACTCTAGCATCTATGATCGGGTATCTTTTGTCCTCATTTTTACACTCCAAAAGCTTCCAAATACAAAATCAATTTCTAATTTACATACAATTTGCAAAATATGAAAATTAATAAAATTTTAAAAATCAAATTTGACAGGCATAACAGGATCTTTACTGCAGAGGTCAGATCAGATTTCAGATGTACATAAAAAACGGTCTGATGCCGGATATCTGATGCCTTCTGGGCTGTGGCGGATTTAGATTTGAGGGCGCCCTAGGCCCCAGACGATATGGCGCCCTTTTTCTTCCGTAACAGTATATATATACATATATATGTATACATATATATATATATATATATACATATATATATATATATAAACATATATGTACATATATGTGTGTGTATAAAATAATGAAAATAATAACAATAATAATAAGAAATCTAATTCAGGTACACATTAAACATTTATTTTTTTAACATTCCAGTTAAATATAGAATTCATAATAAATTGCTTGTAATTAAAATATAAATTATTCCTATCTTTCGTCCGTGCGAAAATATCAATGACCTCCTCATGCTTAATTCTTTGAACCAATGGTGCTTCAATGGTTAGTAATGCAAGTGCATTGAGTCTTGCTCCATACTTGCAATAACTTTTCACTCTTTTCTTTGTGGAAAATGATCTTTCTCCAGAACAATTCGTTGCAGGAACATTCAGATATATACGCAACGCAATATCTCTATTTGGATAGATATCGTAGAGTTCACGGGGGGGACGTAAAAACGCACTCATATTTGATGCAGAACGTGTATTAGTTGTTTAAGTAACACTGCCATATGAATGCACTCATAACTTAATGCATCTTCTAAGTCGTCCGAATTAAAATTTGGTCTTACAGTTTACAGAAAACCCAATCGATTTTTAATTTTAGTCGTTTCAAAAACTTTGGCGCCTCTCAAAATTTGCCGCTCTAGGCCCGGGCCTAAGCCTAAATCCGCTACTGCTTCTGGGGGTCCCGTTTCCGACTCGATGCTCTCCCCCCCCCCTCCCCCCGACTGCAACTTCACAGCCCTGCTTCGAACTTGATGATTTTTTAATTTTTTTTTTTTTTTTTTTTTACATTTAGTATCGTCATAACTGGGCCGTGGTAGCCCAGTGGTTAGCACGTCGGACTTCCACCTGGAAGGTCGCGCGTTCGATACCCACTGAAGACCACCATGTATACTTGGGGGTATACTTGGGGATATGTGCATGTAAAATCCGTAGACCCCACGACCTCTCCCCGTGCGTAAGCAATCCTAAGGCCTCGGCTAACAGGTAGGGGTCTGGTGGAGAAAAGTATCGTCATACCTTCAAGCTATCTCATATACATTACTCATGCTGACAAAAGCTTATACATATCCCAGTGGTGTTCCTAGCATGGGTGTCCCCCGGAACGGTAACTTGTGGTGTCGCACCCCCCCCCCCCCCCACACACAAAAAATAAATAAAAAAAAGTTGTTGCATAAGCTTGTTTGTAGTCGATATTATTCTTAGTGCGAATGGGCCGTGGTAGCCTAGGGATCATTCACAAATGGTATCACGCTTCGAGGGGGGGGGGGAGTGGGGTTCGTGAGATTGTGACAAGGGAAGGGGAGGGTTAACAAGAAATGTGACATTAACACGCTATGACGTTTATGAAACATAGCGTGGCATGTGACAAAGGGAGGGGGAGCGGTCAAATACATAGGGAAAAAGCGTGACATCACTTATGGATGGTCCCCTAGTGGTTAGGATGTCGGACTTCCGACCGGAAGGTCGAGTGTTCTGTGCCCGACCCGCTGAAGAACCATCATGTGCACTTGGGGACACGTGTATTTAAAATCCATGGACCCCACTACCTCGCTCCCGGGGGAGGGCTCCCCTAAGGCCTAGTGCTAACAGGGAAGGAGGTAGGAGGAGAAAAGCATATAAAAGTAGTGAAAAAAGAAAGAAATTATATTTTTATTTGATGTAACTTTCAGAAAAATCAACATTTGTTTTCAGTTAAACATTGAAATAGCATCAGTAAAAATGTATATTTCAAGTACAGTAAAACCTGTAAAGTTGACCACCTTTGTAAGCTGACCACCTGTCTAAATTGACCACTTTTGTCAGGAACAGAATGAGCCCTATATTATTTGATGCAGGGAAACCTTTCCAACTTGACCACTTGTCTATATTGACCACTTATGTACGTCTAATTTGGGTGGAAGTATTATAAAAAACTCTTTGTAAGTGGACCGCTTAATTATTACTATATTTGTTTGTTTATGTATTTTTACAAAGACAAAGAAAAAAACCTAAATAACTTCTCCAGGACATTTTTTATACAGGGTGGGCCATTTAACTTTTGGAATTTGAATCGGCTATAAAATAACAACTAATTAATATTTTTTCAAAATTATGACTTTATTAGAAAGATTCAACATTTTCATTTATGAATCAAACACAGCACCATTCAAATGACCGCCACGGCTAGCTTGACAGTACCCCATCCGATCAACCCAATTTTTTAGTACATTCTCGATTGTTTGGGCTCCAATCGCACGAATGGCATGAATCGCACATATCGATTTCGTGTTTCAAGGCATCAATCGTCTCTGGGTGGTTAGCGTAACATTTATCCTTAAGGGTTCCCCACAAAAAAAAAAATCCAACTGGGTCAAATGACAGAGCCGAGGCGGCCACATCACATCAGCATTTCGGCTGATTATCTGATTCCCAAAAACAGTGCGCAAAAGATCGATGGTTACGCTGGCTGTGTGGCAAGTGGACCCGTCCTGTTGAAAGCTGGAATGTTACTCATTTCGTCCTGTTCAATTTTTGGAAACAAAAATTTGTTTAGCATGGCACGGTAACGTTCGCTATTGACGGTAACAGCGGCTCCTTGCTCATTTTCAAAGAAAAATGGCCCAAAGATGCCACCGGACCAAAAACTACACCAAACAGTGATTCGTTGTGGATGCATAGGCTGCTCAATAGTCAAGTGTGGATTCTCTGAACCCCAAATGCGACAATTTTGCTTATTGACATAGCCTCCGAGATGGAAGTGCGCTTCATTGTAAATTTCTTACCGTTCGGGTAGAAGACTCACCACTTTGGAAGAAAGTTTTCAATATTTCCCAACTTTGTGCAAGCTTAAACCGACCCATTTCGTAAATGTCAAAAACTAAACTAAATTTCTGTCAACTTATAACCTTCATTATAACCTTTCAAAGTCAAAATAACTTAAGTTCAAATTCCAAACGTTAGATGGCCCACCCTGTACCAGCATGTTTACTCTAGTATTTGTTTGGATGGAGGAGCATCCATATAAAGTTTTCCTAAAGCTCTTTGTAGGGGCCTCGGTGGCCGAGCGGTCTTAGTACCAGTTTCCGCCCGCTGCTTGCGCGCAGTAACGAGGTCGTGGGTTCGATTCCCACCTTGCCCTGGGTATATTTCTGTTATTTCCTCTCTTTGTGATGTAATAAAATCTTTCATGTATTGTCTTGTGCTATCTGTCATATTGGACGACAGTTCATAAGCGAGTCCCAAGACTAAGCACACGAACTGGAAAATAAATGTACTTCAATTCAATTCAAAGCTCTTTGTAAGTTAACCATATGGGAAAACTACTATCAGCAGTCTTTTATTCGGTAAATAAGTTTCTTCTTTTTTCTTCTATCTGATACAGCCGTTTGGAAAAATTAGGTATTTTTAGGAAATCTTTGCCATCAAATAAGAAACTTACATAATTAACAAGATATTAATTTTCATTTTAACCAATTTTAAAGTTGTATAGGATACATCGCGAGTCATTCGGATTCAATTTATCTGATGATATTTTAGATAAATGAAAAAAGTAGATAATGACTCTTTTAAAAGTAACGTTAATACATCAAGTTATATTTTAATGACTTACAAATGAATAAACACATAGTGCAAGAAATGACCAAAAAAAAAAATATATCCACTCTCTATAAGTTGACCACCTGCCTAAGTTGACCACCAAAGTGCTGCACCGCAAGTGGTCAACTTACACAGGTGTCACTGTATATGTATTTTTCAAAAACTCTTTACCTCATTTTAGGTGTCCCCCCCCAAAAGGGACGGACTGCCCCTTCTCCCCACCCGTAGTCACGCTACTGCATATCCCTATCTGTTGAAGCTAAAAAATATTCGTAACAAAAAAATTATGTTTTTCACATTTTCTTCGAGTAGCTTTTTAAACTTCTTTTCTGACTGTCCTTTAAATAGGACAGTGAGATGAAATGGGTTAAAATGTCTTCCTTTTTCTAATGAATTAAACACGTTTGGAACAAGAAAAGGAATACCTCGCCTAAACATACAAGAACAATGTTTCTACAACATGGAAGTTAAGAAATTAGGAAGAGAGAAGTCCGCGAAAAATTTCATCTGATTTATTATTCCCTTCTATTGAAATCGAAACATTTCCCCGCCAAAGGCCCCATAAAGATGAATCCCTAAAAGTTCTCCCGCCATAAACGTTCGCCGTTATAAAAGATCTTTCTAACAGCCGTCAAAAGTTGCAGTTATTGCCGTTAGTTCGGCCCAGTCCCCATTTGAAATTCAAAACCACCGCGTATCCGTGGCTTTTTATCTCAGTCCGGTGGCCGTAACGAGGGGGAGGGCGAGCGGAATGGATGGCTTTTTATTGCCGCGGTATGTCCAATTTCCGAACGACAAATGGGCTATGATTTGCGTTTCGACACCCAATCACCCTTCGAGGATATATTCCCCTTTTTATTTCGTTAAAATGGAGTGGCAACAAAATTGTTCGTCTGCTTTACTCATTCATTATTCTTGTTTTTCTTGTAAATTTCCAATGATCAACGAGGGAGTTGAGTGACGTTTTGTTGTCTTAGGCTATGATAATAAAACACGAGTAGTAAGCTGAGAATATAAATACAGATATCACGTGCAACAGTCAGCAACAAGAATGAGTATATCTCATATATCATACGGCTTGTGGATAACAGATTACCTGAATCGACTCATCGCTTTTAGTCGGTCGGTTCCTCTGAGCAATGAATGTTCGCTCAGCACAGCTTGATTTCAAATGAATGAAATGTTTTTTAACACCTAGCACTTGATACATAGCCGTGAAACATTTTCACTGATACGTGTCAATAGTAGGGATGTAACGAATTATGATTTGGCCGAATACCGAATATTCGGTCATTTCTTCCAGACCGAAGCCGAATATTCGGCCATTTCTTCTGGGCCTAAACCGAATATTCGGCCAATGTCTTGGGGCGAATATCGAATATTCGGCGGCCGAATATTAAAATGTCTAGAAAATCGTTGCAATAGAAAGTAGTTGTCAAACTAAATATTATTCACAAAGTCAAACACCAATGACACACAATCTATGATGTATGATTTAATTTTGCTTGTAAAGAATTTAAAACTATTTAAAATGAATCGATTTTCTCTATTGTTTTGCATGTAATAAAATTAAGAATTTCACCCACAAATGGAATAGAAATGACAGTTTTTATGGTAGTAAGCATTAGCACTATCTTACTAATTATTTAATTCAAATGAAAGAACTACTATTGCTTAGTAAACTTTTTCCTTGCTCAAAACTGTATTATGAAGATATTTTGAAAGTTATTAAAGTGAATATTTTTATTTTGTGGGGTTTGTTACATACCTATTTTTATAACATCTATTCATATTTAAAACACTTAACTGGAATACATTTTTATTTTCAGAAACCCCAATAACTTATCCTATCTATAATAAATATTAATGATATATTCCATGCTTTTCCCATTTCTCTCTTACCCAATATTCACAATAAATCTGTCTACCCAGACAATGTCTGATTTCCACTTTGTTAATAATAAGTAAACAAATTTCTCATATTCTCCATCATAATTAACCATTGCCAGGCTTTGGGAGCAAATGCTAAATATAAAAGAGAATATTACAACTTTAAATTCTGTTTTGCTCTGTCAAGCCTAAAACAAGGTTTGAAAAAAGTTGTTTTTTTCCAAATTTATTTTTATTTATTAAAACTATATACTAATGTATTCTTTTGCAATAATTATAATGCAAATTTAAATGTTTAAAATCTACTCATTTCTTCATTTTTTACATTTCTACTGCAGCAGATCTATTCGGCCGAATAGTCCATCAATATTCAGCCAAACCGAATTTGACCTTACCCAGTATTCGGCCAAGCCGAATATTCGTTACATCCCTAGTCAATAGTGTTGAAAACAGTTTTTTTTTTAAATGGTACAGTTCTACCATCAACCAAAGCGATCCGCCTGGCAGAGTGCCAAGAATCCATAGATGTTCAAGGGGGAAACTGCTGGTATAAAGAATATGCCGTTTTTATTCCCGTTCCAGTTCGTCTAGCATACTTGATTTCTTTCGAACGGGTGCTATGTGCCAGTTTATAAATTTACTTGCTTTCAAGAAACAGAGAAGCAAACATTCTGATTCGCGTATTAACCCTTTCCCTCTCTCTCCCGTGAAAATGACGGGCTGAGGTTTCGCCTGCTATTTCTCGCTCCCGTGATATTGCCGGGCTGGAGTCTTTAAAATTTCAAAATAAAAACAAATCAAAAATTAAAAATGAATATATATATATATTGGTCATACACATATTTTTAATTTTCAGGGATAAAAAAATAAGGCACTTTTGTGAGCCTTTTTTTTTTAAATTACCCGCCCGTTAAGGGGTTAAACAAACGCACCTGCAAAAAGAACTTCCCTAGAACTCGAATGGATTTGTTCTTTTCTGCCATGCGCAGTAGCGTCCATAAGTCAAAAATCCGCGGTCGAACTATACTAATGGTATAAAAAAAACTGGTCAAAGACCAGAGAATGAATGAACATAACATTCTACAGTCAATAAACGTGTCAGATTTAGTTTCTAATCATTGGTGCTTTCCCTGCTACTTCTACTTCCACTTCACACTGCCTTCATTATCATTGTTTTACTGTTAATTCTTAGGCTATATAAGCTTTGTTTTTGTTGTTTTGTCTGCTTCATTTGGATGTTTTGCATCTAGAAGCTCCCTGTCGCATTGAAAAAGGGATTCCAAGCAATCCCGAAACCTATGTCTGCGTTTTAATGCTCATTTGTGCTTTAAATTAACGTGAAATTATAGTTCTATTACCGTTTACTTGCACAAAGTTAAATTATTATTATCATCATTCAGATGATTAGAAACTTCACCTCAGGAATTTGTCAGATATCTCGGAATGACCACGGAAGGAAACGACTGTTGCCAATCCATCAAAGGGAAAATCTTTTGATACCTTATATTTAAAAAAAAAAACGATAAATTGTTCTTTCACGGTCGGTTTCCCTCACATAACCGAAAATAAATAAACATCCATTCTCTTTGCAAATATGCATTTAAAACATCACTTAGTAAAATGTGTAAAATATTCATGCCCGAGTCTCGTTCCAAAAACATTTTTTAATTTTATTCTCAATTGCTTACATGCATTGTGAAAGTCGTCTACTCTCAAAATGGTCTCTAAGCTGCGTTAATGAATCTGGCAATAAGATTTAGTACTTGTAAAAAAGATGCTAATGGTTACGAGAGTAATTCTAAGTTAAAAAAACATTCTGTACTTCACACAAAATTTTCGGAAAACGTACGCACCCTCAGACATACTAACGTATTAATATATAAGCTAAAAAAAATAAATAAATAAAAATCAAGTGGAAGTACTGCAATATAAATACCGGAAGTCATTTTTTAAACTGTATTGTTTTTGAAATAATAAAAATTTTGCTTATCCCAATTAGAAAGAAAAGCAGAGATATCATTCGTCAAGAAATCTTATAACTAATAAATTTTTAAAAATTCGGAAAACCTTTTCAGGTTTTTTCTCCTTTTATCTTTCTTTTTTTTCGGAAATTCTGGATCAGAAGCTTCGATGCCGAGTTCTTTAAAGTGTCTAAGTATAAGTTTTTGAAAACATAAAGTCGCAAAACCTGCGACAAATCAAGTTTTCATGAGAAATGAGAGAGATTTTAGTATTTCTTACTCTTTAAATATTGTTGAGTTTAATTAATAAATACTCCTCCCCCCTTTCGTTTACAAATGATATGATATGGTTTGTGTGGTTGCGGAAGTTTTATAGCAGATATTACTTGCAGTGGATGGATAATAAGTCTGACTTATAAATAAACATTTTTTCTACTTGGAATATTTATTTAAAATATTGATGTGTGTGTGTTTTTTTTGAAAATTATTTGATTTTACTTTCAGTTGCTTATTATATTTTTTAAATGTCTTCTGCTTTGAAAAATACCATGCTGTGTTAACAAATATGTCAGCTAGATTATTATTTTTGAAAATCATAAAACATAATATTAGATACGTAACAGACTACTCACATTCTTGAATCGTTCCGACACCTCGTACGGTAAATAGTTCCTGAATTTTGATACAAATACTATTGTTCTGAATAAGTAATAGTTAAAAAACTACACCCTGTGTTAGGTTTGAGTAAATACAATTTCTAAGTAAGCATCGGTACTTAAAGCTGAGAACAGCGCTTGCTCATTTTAAAGTCAAAATTAATAAGAAGGTATATTTTCTCATTTTTAAGTACGTGATTTTTAAACAGTGCCCAGAAATTTTTTTCTTTACAATATTCTCATTCGTTAAAGTGGTGGATTAGTGCAGAAACTGATCTTAAAATACCCATATAAGTAAAAGGGATGCGTTCGGAAAATGAAATTAGTTAAAAAATGCCACAACCATGTATAGTTGAACTTTTTAAAAACGAACAAGGATAATACGAAATCACGGATAAAACGAATATTTCATTCACTAAATTTGGTTCACTATTTAATTACACTAAGGATCTTACTTATATTACAAAGGCTAAAATACAATTCTCGGCTAAGACGAACAAAATTTCTGACCTATTCACGAAATATTTGCATGATAAAATTTAATGTACCTAAAAAACAACTAACCATTAAGGATTTTTTCCAAAATTGTTAAATTTTAAATGGTTAATTTACTTTTCCTCACTGTAATAGTAAGATTTAAAAGTGTACATTAGTAAAAATAAATTATTTGTTTTCTCTATTTATTTTACTTTTTATCATAAATAGTAGTAATTATTTTTAAAATATAAACAAGCATTTTTGAAAAAATTTTCTTTATTCACGGTTGTTACGAATAACAGCTAATACGAGCACATTCGTGAATTTTTGCCATTTCGTATTAAGCGAATTCAACTGTATATATTTTTCGATATACACTAACCGGATTATGATCCGAATAGTTTTCTTGGAGACTATGAACGGTCCAAGGCTCTAGTTAGTTACAGAGCATAACGCGTATGTTTTTGTATATTTTACAAAGGAAACACAACGGCTGAGAATGTGCCGTTGGCTTAGCAAGGCTCGGAAATCTTTGAATCTGCGCGAACCAGCTGAATATCACTGCAGGATAGCACCTCGAATGTCTTCCTTTAAGGGCACTTGGCACCTTTTGACATTTTTTTTTTATTTAAGAACTTTTACCTATTTCATTTGTATATTTTGAAGTGCTATTGTTCAACAAAATGATTTTCACGTGAAAACTCAAAATTCAGCTAACAGAAAATCTTAAAATTTTATTTTTCAAAAATAATTTAACGGTTTTAAATTTCCTTCTTCTTTATTTCTTGACTTTTTTTTACCAAATTATTTTAAAGTACTTATCATAGTATGGTTTACAACTTTAGGGATGGGTTTTGCTATTAAATATATAGTTTTTGAAAAAATCGTTTTTAAAGTTATATCGATGGTAGAACACAGACAAAAAAGCGACTTTTGTTACATTTTCCTTAAAAATTCTTTTTTGCAAATATATAGCGAAATCCATCCCTAATTTTATCAAGCACATCATATTAAACACACAAAAAATAATTCAAGTTGCTACTTGAATATATGTACAAGTCTTAGCATTTTAAGTTCTACAATATTGCGAAAAAATACAAACCAAACGCAGTTTAAAGAGTGCAAAATCCTACTAAAACATCAGAAATATTTGAATTTTCGAACTTCTTAACTGCATTTATCTTGGTTGTATCGCTTCAAAACTTCTTTCATATATAATAGGAGAGTCAAACCACATTTTAAGCAAAAAATTGAAAAATCGGTATTTTCATCGATTTTCTATATTTGAGAGGTGCCAAGTCTCTTTAAAGCCAGAAGGGTGGCGTAGTGGTAAGAAACTGGCCTCGTACGCCCAAGTTCGCAAGATCGAGCCGGTGGCTTTTCAAGGTGCAGAACCTCCTCAGCGCCCACGTCGTATAATGATGCGCAGGTTAAAGATGATTTGGGCATCTGTTTGGCTTGGACGCTTTCGGCTAAATTAAATTCCTAGTGTAGTTTCTCGTCACTTATAGCTCAGGTGCCCCCCTCAAGGGGGGAACTGAGTGTCAAAATTCTCAAGTGGTGATGGAGCGACTTGAAAGAATGAATGCACTTCGGCGAGTGCACTAGGTCTGCAAATATTAGTGACCATACGCGGCCCCATTAGAAAGGAAAAAATATATATATATATCTTCCTTTAAATCATGTAAAATGTATGATTTTTAGACATGGCTATTCGCTGTCTCGAGTTCAACAGTCAGTACAAGATCTCGACATCGTTGACTAACACCAAAGGAAAAGGAAATCGAATTTTGCATTAGCATGACTCTCTGTGGATGAAACCCGATGCCTTAGGGGCAAAGCCACTTTTTAGTTTTGGTTTCTTTGGGGGAAAGCAGTCCTTCTGCCATAATGCTTACCCTATATCTCTGCTTTGGTTCAGTACTGAAACATCTTGGCAAGTAACATCTTAAAGTAAGTGCTTCATTTTGTAACTAAATTCTAATGACATGGATTTAAAGAAACAGTGTGAGAATAGTATGAAGTGCAAACTTCATTTTCATTGGTGCATTTCTTGAATGCCATCCATTAATGGAGCAATATTCAATTATTAATTATTTCAATTTATTAATCAAAGGTGCATCAGAATTTATATCTGAGAATGAGGAGAAAATAACTAAAAAAAAAAAGATGACAAAAAGCCTTTTCTAAATTAAAACTATTGACAAACATAACTTATAATTTTAACATGCTTAGTTCAAATCTTTTATATAAGCGGCTTAAGGGTCTGTCGCCGATAGCTTATTGGTTGCTTGCGTAACTGTAATGCAGTTGCCACTGTTGTAACACATGTCCAATATACTAATAATCAAAACATTTCTCTAGCATTGAGTGAGTGAGGCATCGTTAGATTTGCAATCTCCGTTAAAAATGAACATAAACGCAAATTTAATTGAATCCTTATTTTTTTGTTTTAATTTATTTATCGTCTGAGCTTTCTATACATATTAAAGTGGCAGCGCTCTTTTTTCCAGTTTCGTTAAAACTAGTATTTTGACGATGATGATGCTGGATATAAATAAATATGCTTCACCAAACAATTTGAAAAAAAAAGTAAATAATATTCTTATTTTTCATATTATTATAACTTGGATGTTCTTTTTTCGGTAAGAATATTTTTTTCGAAATGATTATATGTTTATTATTTATTCATTAAACTTCAGTGTTCTACCTGATCAATATCTCTTTGATTTGATGTGCATTTCCGGTTACTGGGAGAATTGTATATTTATAATATCTAAAACAGCGGTCATTTCTTATGACCACCGGGCTTACTATTTTAAATATAAATAGCTATTAATAATATTCTTCTTAAAAACTTCATTTGCACCTGAATTGTGCACAAAATCTTTCAAAGTGATTTTTAAGAACAAGTTAAGTTATTTTTGAGAACAATTTCAGACACACTAACTTATTCAAGAACAGTTCTCACTGTTTTTGAACAAAGAATATGTAAATAATTAATTCCATACATGACCACGTGTGGCAAAACACATCTATTATGTTTCATTTCCTATGATAAATATTAAACTAACTTAATAAATTTTGGTATGCTTATTCGAAACTAGTACTTTAAAGATAGTAGACGAATTTTCGTCTAAGATAAAAAAAATATTGAAATTATGTAAAAACATGCTACAAGAACCTTGTACATATCTAAAACTACCCCCCCCCCCCCCAAAAAAAAAAAAAAAAAAAGCAGAGAGGACAAAAGTCATATGAGATTAATCCAATGTCTAATTGTAATCATTTAAATACCTACTTTTCCTTGAAGAAAAAAGGGACCTTTTTTGTTTAGTCATGAAACATCTAAGCTCATACTAATCCCGCAACAAGTAAATTTTTAAAAACTTAACTTATTTCTGAAATGACTCATTCACATTTAAAGAGATTCACATTAAAGATTTCTTTCTTTTTTTTGAATCATTCTCATTGTTGTAATATTATGGGGGGGGGGGGGGGAGCGTCAGAGGAAATTCGGGTCCGTTTTCAGACCCTTCAGAAAATTACATTCAATCGAAAAGGAACCCTTCACAAAATTCCAATCAATCAAAACGGACTCTTTGCAAAATTCAAATTAATCAAAACGTGCCCTTAAAAAATTCAAATCAATCAAATCGTACCCTTCACAAATTTCAAATCAATCAGAACGGACCGTTCACAAAACTCAAATCAATCAAAACGGACCGTTCACAAAACTCAAATCAATCAAAACGGACCGTTCACAAAACTCAAATCAATCAAAACGGAACCCTTTACAAAATTCAAATCAATCAAAATGGACCATTCACAAAATTCAAATCAATCAAAATGGACCATTCACAAAATTCCAACCAATTATAACGGACCCTACACAAAATTTCAAGCTTCCAAATCGCACTTTTCGCACAATTATTTATTATAAAAGCGAGAAATAGTAATACAATTTTCATCACTATATGTTTAAATTTCTACATAAAACTCTTTGATTTTTCACTTTTGTTTTAAATTCACAGAAACAGACCCTGTTATAAAATGCTGGATCAACCCCTGATTATTGTTTCTAAACTCAAGGAGAATCTCATGATGATAACCCCAAAAGTTTGTTTTAGAGAGATGATCTCTTATATACGCGTATAGTCGAAATATTGCTAATTTTCTCTTTATTATAATTAACTCATTTACATTTGCTTATATCGTGAAACTGATGTATCCCATTAGTGACTCTTCGCAAATGGCTGATTGATTCTCCGCGAAAAGAAATTTTCCGAACTTCACACAAAATTTTCGGAAACAGTTTGCACCAGTAATTTAAAACAAAGCCACCCCCTCACCACCCAACACAGAACACACAATACATACATACGTGCAAATATTTAGATATATAAGCTAAAAAAAGAATTCTTTAATTAATAATTAAATGAAAGGTCTAATATTAATACGAAGAGTCTCTTTTTTCTTCGGAAACGTTATTATATTGTCTTGGAAGTTTTTAAAGTGGTACAAAAGATTTTGATTGGCTGAAGGAAGAGAGAAGAGTACAGATATTATCAGTGCCTGATTACCGCACAGGCCAACTAGGGCGCGGCCTTGAACCCTCAAAATTTAGGGGCCCCCAAATTGTAAGAAAGATTTCTGGAAATATCTGTCAAAATATAATTTTTTACCACATGGAAAGATCTTAACTCATTTAAATGGCGAGCTAAGTGTTTGCGTAAACAAGGTAAACTATCCACAATCCCATGAACCCAGTATTAATAGAATAATCTCCAAGCTTATTTAACCTTATACATTATATCCAGTATTTTTACTTTTCGTACATAGGGGCCACAAAATAATGTTGTGCCTTGGGCCCCTGACTGTCTAAATCGGTCCCTGGATATTAAGATTAATAAATTGAAAAATTTTCGGAAAACCGATTAAAAAAAACCGAACAGGCCCTTGAAATTGTTCGGAAATGTGGGAGAATTTCGAATCAAATATTGCTGTTCGCAATATTTGAAAGTACTGTTGACAAAATATTCGTCGAAATTCAATGAAATGGCACTTACTTTCGGTTCCAGCAAATGAAAATGATCAACTGAGAATGAAGCGTAGTCCAAAATGAAGTCGTCCCGCGTTCATATTTCACGTCACTTTGTCATTTCATTCCAACATGTGTTCCGCTGGCCGCAGCTCAAACGAGAATCACCCCCGCCGCATGTGAGAAGAGCTCTCTTCTTTTCGGATACTTTTCCGATCGCCAAACTGTCGTCGCCACTCTCAAAAGGGTCGCCAAAAACTTGCTTGTGTTCATTCAAATTGTTGTATCACTTGTAATTAAATTTCATATTTTAGGCTTTAAATATCGAAATGACTAAATAATTTTTAGTTGTGCTTGCATATCAGCGTAGCTTCTATATAAAAAAATTGAAAATGTTATTCTAAGAAAGGAAATTTATTATTACGAGAGTTCGGCCGACAGTCCAAATTCGACCGTAATGATTAAATTAGCGTTGAAAGCATTGTGCAATTTATATAATTATATAAGTGTAACTCACCAAATTTATAGGTTAAAACGTCGAGTTTGTTTTGATCATCCTCACTTAAAGCTAACGTTATTGTGAATCATTATCGCCACACTGCCCATTGCGCTCCTCCATGTAGCCGCTCAAACTTCTGCCGATGTCGTACTCAGTCGAGAGGCAGTTGTGTAAAATAAATGTTTGCTCTTCCCATTTTTCATTTCATAGTTTCAGAGAAGCCTTCACTCAAACTCTTATTATAATTGCTTTTAATATGACTGCTTATAATGGCAACAAAATCTTTTAATAATGAGTTTCATATTTATTAGCCAATAATAATTTACTCAACTTATAATAACTGCCCATGGGTGATTCTCAGAGAAGAAAAAAAATCGAAGCTTCACACAAACGTTTCGGAAAACTATGCACCTTCAACTTAAAATAAAAAATAAAAATTATATTCCTAGGTCACCAAATGTCAAAACCGTATAAATATGAAAAGTCTTCTACACTGAAAAAACTTTGCGTTTAGTGGCCACGGTGTGCAGTCGGTGTTAAGATGAGAATGATTCATTCTTGATCACTTTAAAAAAAATTGTGTGTGGTTATCTAAAAACATATCGACAGTATAACTTTTCTCAGCACATGACATGTGTTCAGTCCGTTACGTATCGATATGTCATTGCGATAGCTCATTTCTATGAAAATAGGATGTATCCGTCGTCATGAATTTTAATGCGTAGATGAGTTTAGGAGTCATTCTTAAATGATGTCACGCTTCAAGGGAGGAAGGGGTTCAAGAAAGTGTCACAGTTTGTGACCAGGGGAGGGGAGGGGTGACAAGAAGTGTGACATCGTACATTTTGATTTCTATAAAAACATTTAAAATCAGCAAATTGAACCTATTTTATGCGAAGGGATCGTTCACAAATGATGTCACGCTTTTTTCCCACATATTTGACCCCCTCCCCCCTTTGTTACATATCACGCTAAGTTGCATGAGCAGGAATGTCACACTTCTTGTTACCCTCTCCCCTCGTGACACTTTGTCACAATTTCGCGAACCCCTACTCCCCTTCGAAGCGTGACATCATGTATGAATGATCCCTAAAGTAATATAGCGTGACATGCGACAAAGGGGGGAAGGGGGGTTTGTTGAAGTGTGACACTTAGTGACCAAGGGGGGGGGTCAAATATATTGAAAAAAGTGTGTGACATCATTTATGAACGGTCCTTTACGCACATCATGCTAAAAAAAAACCATTCTGCTGTCTGTATTTCTTTCTTAGACAGACACTTAAAAGAATTTGAAATACATCAAAAAATGAATGATTTTCAACTTTACAAACATGGTAGGGGCCGTTCATAAATGACGTCACGCTTTTTCCCCATATATTGGACCCCCCTCCCCCCTTTGTCACAATACGTCACACTTCAGCGGACCCCCCTCCCCCCTTTGTCACGCGTCACGCTATGTTGCATAATGCAGGATGTCACACTTCTTGTTACCCCCTCCCCTCTCCTTGTCACACTTTGTCACAATTTCACGAACCCCCCTCCCCCCTCGAAGCGTGACATCATTTATGAATGATCCCGTAGTCAGTAACACCAAAACTTTTTACAGTGCCAAAAAATTTTTTAAAAGTAATATCAAAAATTTTTACACACTATTTATTATCCATAAACTAGTAAGCTCAGCGGTCATACGAAATGATCGCTGTTCCAAATATTATAAATATACAATTCTTGATAAGACATCGCCAAAGTTGAGGAAACTGATAATTTATGTTTGGATCAAGGTAAGCCGTAAGAAATCGAACTAAAAAGCTCATAACTGGCGTTCTTATTGACTTAGAAACTTAGAACAAATATCATCTTGTGCAAAAAAATCAGCGCTTTTGATCGATACATTACATTAAGATGTGCAATGTTCCCCCTCCCATTATTCCAATTTATGCGTAGAATTGGAATAAAAAAAGAACTACTTGTAGGATTTTTTTTTCTAACGGGTCTATAAACCTTCCTCTTGAACCACTCTGTCTACTGATGAAAACTGCATTAAAATCCGTTGCGTAGTTTAAAAAATCTAAGCGTCATTGAAAAATTAAAAAAATAATTAAAAAAAAAAAACTAATTGAGTCACCACTTTCATTTCTGCAGCGATGTGTTTCTCGGGTCGTAAACATTAACCGTGTCGAATGGGATCCCGATCGGCAAAACAGCCTGGGAGTCTATAGCGAACAGACAGACAGAATAAGCCGCTTATATAAAAGATATATAACGTTTCATATGTAGCGTTGCCAAAACAATAAAATAAATAAATAAATAAATGAACCGAAAAAAAAAAAACAAAGGGAAGGGGAGAAAAAAGAGAAGCTCACTCATTTATTTTAAACTTTTTGAAAGTAATTAAAAGAAAACATTTTCGGAGTAATGGAGTACAACATAATCCTTTGCTCCGTGCTCCGCACCAGATCGCTGATTTACAGATATATGGAGCATAGAAGAAGGCGTGTTCCATTCGATTTTTACTAAGCTGATTTCGACTCGGGGTAGAGAAAATTCTCTTCAGTCAAAAGAAAAACCTACTTCAACCACATTAGCTGAATTGAGAAGATTTTCTAATGCGATCTTGCCAAAGCTTGATTTATTATTATAAAAAAGAATCATCCATTAATGATATTTCTTTCTCTCTCGTCATCCATTTAAATGAATCCATTCAGCCAGAGATGCAACATCTAAATAACCTTAATAATCCTAAAATTCGGTTGAGTTAATTAATATTCAATGAATGTTTGAATAAAAAATGTCGACTTTTTTTTCTACTTCGACAGTGAATGAAAAGGTTTTTTCCATTGTGTGTAGAATTAATCACATTTGCTAAACGTAAACTTATTATGTGTGTTTTTACCGATGTGGAAAGATTTCACGAGGGGGGGAAATAAATGAATAAACTTATAAAATAAAAATATTTCTCTTTACGCAGTAGTTAAAAAAATCGAAGAGAGCTTTGAAAAATGTTCATATGGCAATAAGAACGACTACATATGTATTGAAAAATATTTTAACTTCCAATGAAATTCTTCTACTTTTTACTAAATCGTTTATTGCCACTATTCTAATCTCCTACGAAGTAAGAAGACGGCCGTGACGTTGCATGTATATAATGTTTATGTGCTGAAAATAAAAGTTATGTGGTTTTTAGGATTGCTTCGAATGATTATAATAAGGATTTACATAATACATTAACAAGAATTTTTTGAAAAGTATGTAAAATAAATAAACCTCAATAAAATCTGTTTGCACTCTTTTTTAATTCTCCCCCTGTTATGCAATTCTTTCTGTCTCTTTTTTAAATAATGGATAAAACTGTTCAATATTTTTTGAAAATGAGACAGACCCACTACATACAAGTCTGTCTTCTCAATTCCTTGAAGTTATCTCCTCAACTTTGTTGCAAAATAATAAGAAAAAAAAAACAGTGGTTGATTCGGCATTTTCTAAGGATCCGTGAATTTCAAAAAGATTTTTGAGAAAAATCAAATGATTTTCTGAAAACTCAAATTTAATCACACAGTGATGAAAAATGTCATTTTTTTTTTTTTTTTTTTTGCCACTTTTATAATAAACAATGGTGTGAAAAGTACGATTTGGAAGCTTGGAATTTTGCGAAGGGTCCGAAATTCCTCCGGCGAAACCCCTGAAAAACTAACTCTAATAAGCTAGTCCAATGGAGAGTCATCGAAATTCTTATCACGGTCGTTAATGAGCGATGGTGGACAGAAGTCGAAACCTTGTTGAGATGTGATTAATGGCGGGCGAAAGGCGGTCGCGCCCTTCGCCGATTCGAATGATTCGTGTTCTTCAATTTGCCGAATGGCATTGGGTTCATTCCATATGTGACGTCAGAGCTTTCTCGTTTCAATTCAGGCACTAAATATTAAAATAAATTAGCAAATGTTGCTGCGATGGCATACCTTCATGTGTATTTTAAAAATAGTGGAAGTATTTCAGTCTGAAGAAATAAATATTTTGAGATATCATTTGAAAACATGCCGTGGACATTTCTGCCGCATGTTTTTCCATAATGTTCCAAAATTTCATTTCTTTCAAAGCGGCGGTTCCCAAAGTTGTCCATATGGACCCCGGGGGTCTATTGCGACCGACGAGGGGCCAACGTTAAAGAAAGAAGAAATGGGGGGTGCATGAGATGGAAATAGGGATCAATGAGGTTGGTCCCAAATTTTAGAAACAGAAATTTTGCCAATCTACCTTACTTACAATGTACTTGACTGTCATCTATATATAAATAGGCAAGGACAAAACAGTTAAGAAATATTCTCTCCTCTTTTTTAACCGATTTTCTTACCGTTTTTTCTGTTTAGTAGCTATTGACGTGTTTTGGTGATATACATTAAAAAATTTTAGAAACAGTTTATTATGAGTTCCCTATTTCCACTTTACACTTATAATTTAGGCTTGCCTGATAAAAGAAATGTCATAGATAGCAACACGCCCTGGTTGAGTCAATGATTAGGTAGTATGTATGAAACTCATCGTTAAGAAGAGTTAGTTGCCATTAAATAGTCACATTAAAATCAAGATAATAAGAGTTTGAGTGAAGGTTTCTCTGAATCATTGGAACGAGAAATGAGAAGAATGTATAGAAGCAAACAGTTAAGTTTTATTCCACTGCCACTCTACTCAGAAATAAAATCGACAGAAGTACCAGCGGCTACATTGTTGAACACCATTGGAAATGTGGCGCCAATGATTTACACTACGTTTGCTTTAAGTGAGAGGGGTCAAAATAAATTTGACGTTATAGTCGCTAAATGTGATGGATAGTACGTATATAATTGTTCAAATAGCATAATGTTCTCAATGTCTCGCATTGGACCAGTCGGTAGAAACTCTGTTCCCGCAGAACACCGAAAGCGAAACAACATTGGCTGAGGTCAGTGTTTGGGAGGGTGACAACCTCTCGCGGCTGGTTGCTGCGGCCCTTGTCAGCTAAAGGGAAGCTGGTGCACATTAACTAGGTCGTGGCTCCAATGTCCCGGTGGAATGATACCTCTGGGGGTGCCAATCCCAGGTGACGGTCTCCCAGCTGGGAGTTGGTTCAAAAAATGAAGGGACCTTTCAAAGGGGCGGAAATCGGACTCCTGCCTACATTTAGTAGTACATCCCCACAAAAAGTCAAAATGTGTTTGCGGTCATGCATCAAAAGTTACACTGTAAAACATTTTGGTGTTACTTCACACTATTTTTGGTGTTCAGTGGGTGTAAAGTTGAAAATGATTCATTTTAAATTCTTTTAAGTGTCTGTCTAAAAAAAAATAGACAGCAGAATGTTTTTTAAGCATATCATGTTCGTCAACTCATCTACGCATCGAACATTCGTTACGATGACTCAATGGAGGCAATTCACCGCTAGAGGGACTCATGAACGATCACCGTTGTCACGTGATATCCGCTCTTTGTTTACTAAGATCTTCAATTGAGTTATACGTGGAGTACACTAGGCAAAATGAGTTACTGTCAGCCCCGCTTAAAGGAGTACCGTCGGTTCCAGCATATTTTATTCGATTAAGTGGGGTACTCGATTATGGTTATGGTGATTCAAAATGTAAATCGGCCCCCGCTAGTATGCAATAAATTTTTCTCATTTCTTGTGGATTCAAAAAACAGTCCTTCCATGCAGAAATATGATAAAGAACACATATAAGGTGGGTCCTAGAATGGTTAGGCTGAATGGTATGGCTTTAAGTTTTAACAGCAAGTAGCATTAAGAATTTAGTTTATTATTAATTTGATTTTCTAACGTATAACTTATAATTTTTAAGCTCGCAGTAAACAATCATTTTTTTTTTCATATCTGTATATCGAAAAAGGTATTTTGCATTGAAATTTTTGTACCATACACTTTACGAAAATTGATATTGGATTTAACGAATTGCTTCGATTTAACGAACGAATGTGTCGGTCCCAACCCATTTGTTAAATCGAGGTTCAACTATCTCTTTCTAGAAAAAGATAGCTATCAATCAATGGATAAAACACATCATTAGTGCTTTGCAACATCCATTACTTAGTGAAAATCCCAGAAATTTTTATAAGCAGTAATAACGACTCGTTGCAAATTGAAAATTAGCAACAACAATTCTAAATTTCCTAGTAAATATTCAAAAGCCTCATTTTAGTTTAAATATGTCTGTGAGACTATTTATTTAGGAGTACTTTACTATTTCAGAGAACGAGGCAGTAAGACAAAAGAACTAACTAGTAATAAATGATTTGAAGTTTTGATCATTATTCTAAATTTCTTTGATATTTAAGCTCAAAATAGATTAAAAAAAAGGAAAAAAAAATGTAATTTCAAAACATTTTACACTTCTCTTACCTTTTTCCCTTGAGCTGTCACCTATCAAGACAGCACACAAGTCGTCACGTCGGGTCATATCGACCCGAATTAAAAATTTAGTAAATTGAGTACAAAAAAATGTATAACATTATGTTCTAATTTCGATATAATGTAAGAATATGTAACATAAATAGCATAGAAAATAAATAAAAATTGTACCTGGGTCAACGTGACCCTACGTGACAGCTTAATCCTTTATCTACTGCATTACGATCTGCAGTCATTTTTTTTTCTTTTTTTTTTACAGAAGTAGTTTGTCTAGGTATTTACACTGAAAATTAAAGGATTTACATAGATAAAATGCTCACTCTGTAAGTATTTATTTCTTTTACAGCTAATAAGTGCCGCAGAGTATTTACCCTGTGAAATTAATTACATACACTTTTTAATCAAACTATTTCGTAAAATAGTTTTCTAAGTTCTTAACTAACACCTTAAAGAAATCAGTGACTTGATTCTTGAATTTTCCTGCTTTTTTGGAGCGAAACTCTAAGGGAGCCATCTGAACAAAATGGAAGTTCACAACACAGCATCCGTTTCAAGACTGTCTATGTTCTTTTCATCGCTAAAACACTCTTTATAGAACCCTTACTGATATGTATCCCGAAAAGGGGGAATTTAAAGACTGTCCCGGCAAAGTACTATCAGAATATTGGTAGAAATGGTTGCTGGGATGGAATTAACAGAGAATGGTATTTATAAGTACCGTCGTAGATAAAGGGTTTAAGGGTTAAAAAACTTTAATTTCTGTAATATATTCATTTCCGCATGGAATAAGAAACAATGATAAACATACCGTATTTATGCGAATCTAATGCGTACCCCAATTTTGAATACTACATTTCGCCAAAAACGATGCTCATTAGATTCGCATAAATACGGTAGTTTCTCCACGAAACAGCACTGCAGTTACATCACTTTATTAATTGAAACCTCCGAAAGGGATTGTTAAAGGTTACAAATCTGGAAAACAAGTGGTTAATGAAGCAGAAAATCTACAAACTAAAAGCAGTTTATACTTTTTAAAGTTGCCTTTTATTATTCCCCCAGCTTTTTACTGTGTTCTCACTTTTTAATATAACAAACACCTTTGCAATC
The DNA here is from genome assembly GCA_038502835.1 of Octonoba sinensis. Lineage (NCBI taxonomy): Eukaryota > Metazoa > Arthropoda > Arachnida > Araneae > Uloboridae > Octonoba > Octonoba sinensis. The sequence continues at coordinate 1,332,300 of CM076600.1, forward strand.
CCATTAGGAAAAAAAAAACAACACATTCATATCTCTCCGATTTAAGAACATGGTAGATGTGAAAAAATGCCAACCATTAGCAATATATATAGAACTTTACAAAGTACAAAATGTAAATGTATTATACACGGACAAACATGAATTTACACCAGAATGACTCGCATTTGCGCTTTCTATGAAAAAGTAATAAATTATACAAAAATAAAGAAATACCTTGTGATTGCATATACATAAACCATTTTATCAATAGCATTTCAAAGCGATTTCATTATTTTTGAAAACTGTTTTCATATTCTTCAAATTATTTTACTCTTGATTTTTGATCGTGTTTGAAATTTTAGCTCATTATGCTTATAGCATTGTCTCTTCAAGAGCCTTTTAAACAAAACAAATATACTATATATATATATATATATAAAACTAAAAAAATTAAATTCACCTAAATATTTAGCGTTTAACTCCGACTGCTTACCCCGCGATTTTTACGTGCAACGGAAATGTAGCGAAAATTGCTCGACCCGCGATTTAAACGGCATGAGCATTTTAAGCGTATTTAAAATATTATCTCGCTGTTTCATCGTTAAAACAACAGTAATGCAATTTCCCAAGTATTTGGAGATTAAAGTTTTATTCCAGAGATAGGCTTTAGTTGCTTAAAGTAGATCATCTTTCAGCGAATCGAATTAGCTAAGAAAAAGAGCAGTCAGAGGGTTAATATAACAATTGAAAACTTAGCCCGCTATTTGCACGTGCAACGTAAAATGTAGCGAAAATTTCGTACCCCGCGATTTGCACGTGCATGAGCTTTAAGTGTATTTAAAATATTAATCCGCTGTTTCATCGTTAAAACCGTAACGCAATTATTCAAGTATTTGGACATTAAGGTTTTTATCGAGAGATTGATTAGTTGCTTAAAGTAGATGATCTTTTAGCGAGTCGAATTCCCAAAAAAAAAAGAGCAGTTAGAGAGTTAATGATTAAATAGCTTTGCCATCACATTAGAAATAAAAACACATTCATACCTCATAAGGAAGCTTAAGCTTAGACTATTCTGATTTGAGAACATGGCAGATGTGCCAATTATTAGCAGTATAAAACTTCACAAACTACAAAACTTTAATTTATTATACATGAAGAAGCATTAATTTACACAGAATTACTCACATTTGCGCTTTCTACAAAAAAAGTAATAAAATATACAAAAATAAAGCAATGCCTTGTAATTACATATGCATAAACCATTTTATCAATAGCATTTCAAAGCGATTTCATTCTTTTTGAAACTACTTACACATTTTATTCTCGAATTTTGATCTTGTTTGAAATTTTAGTTCATTATGATTATGGCATTGTCTTTTCAGCAGCTTTTTAAGCAAAAAAATCCTGAATATTTAGTGTTTAAAACAAAAGAAATTCCTCAAAGTTATTTTTTTAAGGAAGCGACAATTTCATAACATTTCACCCCATGAAACACTTTTATATGAACGTAACGGTATCCAGGGCCCGATTAAGACATCGGGGGCCCAGGCACAATATTATTTTGGGGCCCCCTATGGTACGAAAAATAAAAATACTTGGCATAATAATAATTAACTTTGTGCAAGTAAACTGTAATAGAAATATAATTTCACGTTAGTTTGAAGCACAAATGAGCATTAAAACGCAGACATATGTTTCGGGATTGCTTGGAATCCCTTTTTCAATGCGACATTTGGATGTTTTGCATCTAGAAGCTCCCCGTCGCATTGAAAAACGGATTCCAAGCAATCCCGAAACATAATTCTGCGTTTTAATGCTCATTTGTGCTTTAAATTAACGTGAAATTATATTTCTATTACTTGGCATAATGTATAAAGGTAAATAAGCTTGGAGATAAGCTTGGGGTTCCCTAAAATTTGGGGCCCCGAGGCCGCGGCCTAGTTGGTCTTTGCGGTAACAGGCACTGATGGTATCGTAATACTCATTATTAAAAGCATTGAGCATTAAAATCATGCAAATGTACATACAAAGCAAATAATTGTTTAGTGTAATGTATTTTGATATTGCAAAATTCCTGAAATCTTTGAGCTTAGTATATTCATAATCGCCACACGAGATAAAGAATTTTTGGTGGTACTAAACACCTTTTTTAGTGTTACGATGAATTAATGAACATATGCTAAAAAAACATTCTGCTGGCTGTAATTTTTTAGAAAGACACTTAAAAAAAAAAAAAAAGATCAAAAAAAGAAAAATTTTCACCTTCACACCAACAGAACACCAAATATGGTAATTTTTTTTCACGTCAAGAAAGCACAAATAAGCATATAAGCTCCCTATTGCATCGAAAAAGGGCATTCCAAGCAATCCCGAAATATCCGTCCGCATTTTAATGCTTATTTGTGTTCCTAACGTGAAAAAAAAAACTATTAGTTAATTATCACCAAAGTTAATTTATTATTTTACCAAAAATGGCGCTCAGCAACACCAAAAATATTTACTGTAGTAAAAACAATCCATTTGTCAACCAAATGTCGCGTTAAAACAATTTAATCCATCCAAGAAAGTCCCGTTTTAGAAACAAAGAGAGCATAAAATGAGGATACATTGCTTTTATTGACAATGTATTAATGTATGTTTCGTGCAATTTTTAATTAATTTATCATTTATTATTTTAATTTGTTAATTTTTGAGATTTATTTTTTCGTATTATTACATCTCGTGAGTTATTTTATTTGTTGTTATTTACGATTTGAATTTATTCATTAGCTTTTCTTTTTGTGTTGTGTTTTTTTTTTTCTCTTTTTCTTTTGGTTGTTTTATTCGCTGAATATTGTTTCTTTCTTATTTTTACATATTTAAGATGCAATTTATCCTATTTTATGCCCTTTGCTTTAAATCCCGGTTAAAAAAGCACCAATAATTTAAACTGATTGTTTTATCGCTATCACTGGTTAACAGGTTAACAAGTTGACGACTGCGTGTACCTCCTGCGAATAGTTTATCTGTAGTGCACCACTGGTGGTTCGCACACTAATTTTTCATCTGGCGCCGTGTACCACTGGCGGCTTATATCAGCTAGAATTTTATAACAGTTTTGTTGGGTGAAAAAACTTCATGTGATTAAAAATAACGTTTTTACTGAAAAATTGAAAAGCTAATTTTTACAGTTAGCAAAAATCTGCGCCAAGACATTGGCGACGCCTCAGCGAATCTCTACTTTTAACGAAAGAGTACGTTTGAAGCATCTGCGTAATGACCGAAGAAGAGAAAAGACAGGAAAAACAAAATAAAAATAAGTGATTAAACAACTTAAAAATAATACCCAGGTCATTAGCAGACACTTCATTACTATTTTATGTGCAAGGCATGCCACTACGTTCGGAGTACTTTTTAAAAATACCTATAAAGTACGGTGTTTTTTTTTTACTTACTTTATATTGCTTAACCTTGAAACTGATAAAAATGAATAATAATTCTTAATATATAGCTGTAAATTTTAAAATAAACGAACAATTTAGTTGGTTTTTTGTGTAAAAATTCATAAGAACGGGGGAAGTCGCGGAAGACAAATTAACGAAATGTTAGCATTCATTTTTGCACACACGTCTAATGAGTCATTTCCTTTGAAATAGACTATTATCTAAGGCAAATGTTAATTAAATTGAAGTAAACAAAAATCTTCAAAAAATTATCTAATTTTTCGCAATTTCGTTGGGTACATTTACAATAACAGAGCTAAAAATAAACCATATAAAAAGAGAATGGTGTATCTTAAGCAACGTAATGAGGAAGATTTATACCAGTTTTCAAAAAAAATACAACATTTTTAGTTCCAGCTTCATACAATATCACAAAGAAACGTCATTTTTGAGATAATGCATTTAAAGTATATTTACTTCAAAGCATTTGCATTCCGTATTTATCGCTACTAAATGTCCAGACGATATTCAACCATTATTTCAAAGTTAAATGATGAAGCAATAAAATAAGCAAATAAAATGAAAAGGGGAATTTTGACCGAAAATCACTATTTCAATGTAGTGGCATACCAGACTATTTTGAGTTTAAGACTGAAAAAAATTAAATTAAAAAAAATCCGCACTTAAACTTTCCTCAATTAGCCCACTCTGCGTATTCGCGTAGGCTTCGATTAGGATTTTCTATAGCGAAATATTACACCAAACAATTATTTGCTCTTGTGACAAAGACTTATTTTAGAAACAGTGTTTTACAAATCATTTCCTTAACAAATTAGAACAATTTTTCTGCTCATCGTAAATTGTATAAAACCAATTTCCTGTAAAAATTATGTCTGAAACATAAACGTCTCTTATGTACACAACTATTCATTGATTTCCAAGACGAAAAGTATCTTCAAACTATTACTCCCAGAGCAAGCTTACTAATTTTAAAAATTCACCTCAGCCATCCTAAACTTCAAGTCAATATACGTAAAAATATTATTTAAATACAATGTTTGATATTCTTTGCTGAAGTGTGCTTTAACTCATTAGTACTCATTAGTACTCAAACGCATGCTCACAAAACTTTCGTCGTATTTGACGAAATGGCTTCGTGAAAAATGCTTCGTCAAACTTTCGTCATATTGGCGAAATTGGTGTACTCACTCTTTTAAGTCAAGTGATCGCGAGAAAAAAGAATCGTTGTAAGTGACGAAATTTTCTTGACAATTGAAAAATCGTCAAAAGTGGGCGTTCTATTTCTGAGAGGGCAGGAAATGCATTACTGCATCTAAAACAAATTAAGTTCATGAGCAATTACACCGTATATCTAAGCAAATCAAATTCAGGGTCAATATCGAATAGTATTGCATTTAAGCAAATTAAACTCACGACTCCTCTCAGATATTATTGCATCTGAAGAAATTTATTTTGTGATTAATATTAGGTATCATGCAAAGCGGAACCAGTTTGGAATCAGTTTCAGGCAGATATTTCGCTATATGTCAGGCATTTAAGAGTATTGTCAACTCCGACATCCCGTGCGGGTTGATATGCAAAAACCCAGATTTTGGGACACGGGAATGAACTTGTGCATTTTGGGAAATAAACTCGAACCTTGCTCTAAAAATTCGCAATGTTTCTTCAAACAATCAGTTTTAACGTTGAAAATAAATGTAATACACGAGTCCTTGAAATCTTATCACTTAATAAAGTTTTTGCGTGTTCTCGGGAAAAGTTGCTTAGTTGAAATTGAATAAACAATATCAACACTTCTTTAGCAGGCAATGTGCAAGAAAATATTCCCGTTTGGCTGTCTCGTCATCCACGTAAGAGAAACACGTTCACCCTCAGTTTCAGACCTCTCGCACAGGTAAACAAAACACGTAAACAAGTTCATAGACACTCTCGGATCCAGGTAAGCGAATTCTCATCAGGATCATCAGCCGGTAGGCATGGCGAGTCACAGATGTCAACTCGGGTACACAAAATCTCATCAGGAGCTCAAGAACAGGTAGGCATGGCGAATCACAGATGTCAACTCGGGTACACAAAATCTCATCAGGAGCTCAAGAACAGGTAGGCATGGCGAATCACAGATGTCACATCGAGTACGCAAAATCTCATCAGGAGCAGCATCAGGTAGGCATGGCGAATCACAGATGTCAACTCGGTTTCACAAAATCTCATCAGGAGCAGCATCAGGTAGGCATGGCGAATCACAGATGCCACATCGAGTACGCAAAATCTCATCAGGAGCTCAAGAACAGGTAGGCATGACGAATCGCAGATGTCAACCCGGGTGCAGGTAACCAAAATATTAGGATCAGCGTCAGATAGACATGGCGAAACAGTTGTCAACCGTGGAGTCAAGGAAATAATATATGAATTAGAAGCAAGAATATAAAATAACTAAGAAATATCTCATACCTATTCGTTAAAACAAAAATCATATGTATGAATCTCCTTTTAAAATATGCAGTTTTGAAAATATAATAATTAACCGACTTCACAAAGGAAGGAGGTTATACATTCGTATTGTATGTATGTTTTTTTTTTTTTTTTTTTTTTTTGTTTGTTTGTCCACTCATAACTTCGCACCGGATGAACCGATTTTCATGATTTTTTTTCAATCGATCAGGGGTGGTTTCCCATAGGTCCCGTACTTTTGTTTGACCCTATTCGATAATTAGAACAAAAGTAATGGCCAGAAATGTAGTATTTTTTTTTGTCTTTTCATCCATAACTTTTGACTCAATGAACCGATTTTGATGATTTTTTCTTTAATCGATAGAGGGTCGTCTAACTCAAATATTGCAAATCAATTTGCCTACATTTGTTTTTTAGAAAAAATGTTACGAGTGAAAAATAAGTATTTTTTATTTTAATTGGAAAGGCTGGGCTTGATTTTTCTTTGTTGGGAAATCTATTAATAAATATAAAAGCATTGTTAAAAACATGTTTTTTGTCATGGGCTATAATATTAAAAGAAATTACATCAAGTGTTTGACGGAAGGCTTCTCTGTGGCAAAAATGAATCCAATCGGTTTGTTTGCTAAACTAGACTTCAAAAGGGCATTTATCATGAAAATGATTAGTTTTTAGTGCCATTAATTTAAAGAAGTTTTGCCTTTTGATATGGATTTTTTTAAAAATAGAGTATTTATATACAAAATGTATTTACACTAAAAAGAATAAAATAAAATAATTTTTATAAAAAAACAGAACAGACTTCAAATTAAAAATTGCGCTAAAAAGTAAAAAATAAATTCATTCTTTAAACAACATCGATGTGACTTTTAAACATAGTTTTAGAAGTCGGTGCAAAATTATGGGTCTCATTACCAATATACCATTTGCTACTTCATATTGGAACTGTTGCTAATTCTGCGGAAACATATATATTTGTAATCGAGCCATGATTACAAAATATTTTATCTATCCTAATTTTGCACCGACTTCTAAAACTGTTTAAAAGTCACATCGATGTCGTTTAAAGAATGAATTTATTTTTTACTTTTTTGCGCAATTTTTAATTTGAAGTCTGTTTTGTTTTTTAATAAAAAAATTTTTTTTATCTCAGATTATAAGAACAAGTCGTTGATTTCATGATCTGCATTACTTGAAAATGTAACAATTCCTTTAAAATTGTGTGAAAGAACATACATGTAGAGCTTTCTTTATAAGAGAAAAATCCAAAAATTGATCTTTACACAACTTGGTTTCATTCTGAAGCGCTTGAGCGTAAGAAAATGAAGCGTTAAATCGTGCTTCATAAAAGCAATGAATAATCTAATGCAAATTCTTGCTGCAAAACTTGCAAAAAAAATGTCAACAAACTACATTGCATTTTCGACTGCACATATTCACTATGTGTATATGTTTTTCTAACAAAAATCGTAATTATACAAAAGAGGCGCGTGTGAACGTAATATCCCATAAATGACACTAAATTTTGAAATAAGCTCGCTTCGCTAGCTAAGCGACTTCCGGCTGCTTTTCATTTGGCGGTTTTACCTCACTCGACTCTTAGCTCTCAGCCGTTCGTGGCGAGATAGCGTGACATAAAAAGATACGTTTGTTTACTCTAAAGATACGTTTGTTTACTCTAAAGATACGTTTATTTACTCTAAAGATACGTTTATTTACTCTAAAGATACGTTTATTTACTCTAAAGATACGTTTATTTACTCTAAAGATACGTTTATTTACTCTAAAGATACGTTTATTTACTCTAAAGATACGTTTATTTACTCTAAAGATACGTTTATTTACTCTAAAGGTACGTTTGTTTACTCTAAAGATACGTTTGTTTTCTCTCAGATTTTAATATATAAGGAAAGATACGTTTGTTTACTCTCGGATTTTAATATATAAGAACATATACGTTTGTTTACTCGCGGATTTTAATATATAGGATTACGCAAAACTGAATGTATCTAGGTACTCTTATTTACCAGGCTCATTTGTACATTCAAAGATTTTTCATGCATTCAACGTCACAAATACGTAATTAGCCATTTTCTTCCATAATAGAAAGAAACATATGCATGTACCTCTTTCTTTCATAATAGAAAAACACCCTTACACGCTTGCCTTTCATAGCAAAAGAAACATCCTTTCGCTTTTAAATTTATAGCGATCATTTAAAAAACAATAACAGATCTTAATCGCACATTTTAGATTTTGAAATTAACTCTTCTTGCTGGAGGTTTTGGTAGTAGCTTAATACTAGCGTTAAGTAAAAATATTATGTATTAGTGTGATGTTAGGTAAATAATAACCTTCAGCAAAAGTTTACTTACTAATATATAAGCATGAAGAAAAACCCATGGTATTTTACATGCTATATAAGACTAACAGAAATCATTGAAATATAACTATAAGTAGAATTATTGTCAAAAATTAAATTAACCTAAATCGGCCATGGCCTTACCATGGAATTTTTCACCAAGCCTATATACAAAATTCGGCGCCTTTACTTATATTTTTAAATAAATTTTTTTATCGTTTTTTGAAATTTAATAGACAGAAAGGCGAAAAAGTAGCACGAGTTTTATGTCCAAATGCGTAAATAATTCGAATAGTTCAGGCAGTTTTCTTTTATATCACTCCTTTTCAGATCATTCTTTCATTTCCAGACCACACATTCATTTCCCGACCACACTTTCATTTCCCGACCACACTTTCATTTCCCGACCACACATTCATTTCCCGACCACACTTTCATTTCCCGACCACACTTTCATTTCCCGACCACTTTCATTTCCCGACCACTTTCATTTCCCGACCACACATTCATTTCCCGACCACACATTCATTTCCCGACCACCCATTCATTTCCAGACCAAACATTCATTTCCCGACCACACTTTCATTTCCAGACCAAACATTCATTTCCCGACCAAACATTCATTTCCCGACCACACTTTCATTTCCCGACCACACTTTCATTTCCCGACCACTTTCATTTCCCGACCACTTTCATTTCCCGACCACACATTCATTTCCAGACCAAACATTCATTTCCAGACCAAACATTCATTTCCAGACCAAACATTCATTTCCAGACCAAACTTTCATTTCCCGACCAAGCATTCATTTCCCGACCAAGCATTCATTTCCCGACCAAGCATTCATTTCCCGACCAAGCATTCATTTCCCGACCAAGCATTCATTTCCCGACAAAGCATTCATTTCCCGACCACACTTTCATTTCCCGACCACACTTTCATTTCCCGACCACACTTTCATTTCCACACTTTCATTTCCCGACCACACTTTCATTTCCCGACCAAACATTCATTTCACGACCAAACATTCATTTCCCGACCAAGCATTCATTTCCCGACCAAGCATTCATTTCCCGACAAAGCATTCATTTCCCGACCACACTTTCATTTCCCGACCACACTTTCATTTCCCGACCACACTTTCATTTCCCGACCACACTTCATTTCCCGACCACACATTCATTTCCCGACCACACATTCATTTCCCGACCACACATTCATTTCCCGACCACACATTCATTTCCAGACCAAACATTCATTTCCCGACCACACTTTCATTTCCCGACCACACTTTCATTTCCCGACCACACTTTCATTTCCCGACCACACTTTCATTTCCCGACCACACTTTCATTTCCCGACCAAACATTCATTTCCCGACCAAGCATTCATTTCCCGACCAAGCATTCATTTCCCGAATCAACCATTCATTTCCAGAATCAACCATTCATTTCCAGAATCAACCATTCATTTCCAGAATTAACCATTCATTTCCAGAATCAACCATTCATTTCCAAACCAAACATTCATTTTCACGATTTGTCTAGAATATTTAAGATTTCGGACTTTTTCGTTAATTTATTTCATGGGTGTAATTTTCTAGCGAGATTATCGTAAAGCCATCAAAAAAACTTTAAATCTGGAATCTCCTGTCAAAAGTTGATGAACTAGTAGCGTAGCAACTAAATTAAGATTTCATTTTGATTTGCTAAGTGTGGTTTGTTTTACTCTTCTTTAAACGTTTTGTTTATGAAACCAATTTTATTAAATAACTCTGAAAACTCATTTGTTTTCTCAGCACATCGTTTACTGCATTAATTTGAAAGATGTCTATTTTTATTGTACATCTGAATTTGCCCCGAGGGTCGTGCTATGAAATTAAATTATATTTTAAAGCATTAAATGGAATAATTTGGCATAACTTCGTCCAAATGCATTTAATTTGGTACAATTTGTATTAAGATTTTATAAAACATAGTAAATATTTTACAATAGCATACGAATTCATACTAAAATATAGCCAACAAACACAGCCCTAACTTAATAATTTCTATCCGAAAGACTTACCCCTAACAAGAGCACGAATTAGTAAAGCACGGTAAAGTATTCTTTCTGTTATTCGAATAATTAATTAATATCCAGAAAAACATTGCGCCTAGTCTCATCTCTAGAGAGTTTTACCTCTTTAAATGAAACACATGAAAGTGTAGGATTTTAATTTCATTGCGTTAAAATCATTTTAAAATACAACCATTCTAAACGTAAATACAACTAAAATTTTACCGTTTTCTTTCTGACGAACTTGTACGTTCGGAAAACGACTCACCCAATACCCATCACATGCCGTAGTTTGATGAAAGCTTGTAAAGTAAAAATGTCGAACTAACATTATAAATATTTAGCAGTTATTTAATTTTCCATCATTCAATACACTAATATATACTACTTTAATTACTAGATGGGGAAATTCTCACTCGATAAACATAACATAATTCAGATTTATTCAAAAAAAAAATAATCCCAATTTACGACGAACATTATAGGCAGGGCCCGATTTCAATTTTGAATCACTATAGCCACAAATCATGTTTGGGGGCACCTCACGCCACAAAAATGTTTTAAACATAACATTTTGGGGGCCTGAAAGCGCAAAAACTAATTTGTTTTTCAAATGTCAAAGAGTCGGACTAACATTTGGGAGCCCCCAAAGTGCAAAATGATTATGTTTTTAAATTACAAAATGTTTGAATAAAGTCTGGGGGCCCCCAAAGTGCAAACTCAATTTTATTTTTCAAATTTCGAATTGTCAGACCAAAATTTGCGGTCCTCCAAAGTGAAAATTCCTTGTGGTTTTAAAGTAATATAACACAAATTTTCTATGAAGCACACTAATTGTTTGTTTTTAAAAGATGCTATTTTTAAATATTTTTCTAAAAATTTTAAATTACAAAAAAAAAATAACTAATAATAACCAAAGTGGGGGCCCGGGCCTAATGGTAAATAAGGCCCTGATTATAGGGACCGTTCATAAATGTCACTTTATTTCAAAAAATGTGTCCCTCCTCCCTTCCTCCCCTTTGTCACAAAATGTCACACTTCATAACCCCTACCCCCCCCCCCCCCCCCCCTTTTTCCCATGGCACGCCATATATTGCATAAGCGTATGTACTTGCAGTTGAGCAGTGTGTTATAGATCCCGTTTCTAACTTTATTTAACAATTTTAAATTTCCTTCTTTTTCATTTCTTTACTTTTTTTTTACCAAAATTTTTTAAAAGTACTTATTATAATATGGTTTGCAATTTTAGGGATCGGGTTTTGCTATTAATTAATTCGTTTTTGAGAAAAAAGTTTTTAGTTACATCGATGGTAGAACACAGAAAAGAAAAAAATTTTTGAAAATATATAGCAAATTCCATTCCTAATTTTATTAAGCACATCCTATCGAACAAACACAAAAAATTTCAAGTTGCTACATGAATATATGTAGAAGTTTTAGCATTTTAAGTACTACAATATGGCGAAAACACACAAACCGAGAAAACGCAGTTTAAAGAACACAAAATCCTACTAAAACATCAGAAATGTTTGAAATCTCTTACTTCTTAACTACATTTATATTGGTTGTATCGCTTCAAAACTTCACTCAGATATACTAGGAGAGTCAAACCACATTTTAAGCAAAAAATTGGAAAATCAGTATTTCCATCGATTTTCTCCATTTGAAAGGTGCCAAGTCTCCTTAAAAGCGTAAATGCAATAATAAGATTTATTTTTATACTTTTAACTAATCAATGAAACTTTAAAGTCAAATTCTGAGAATAAAAATAAAACTTTAAAAACAAATTTAAAATGCTGATTTTAAATGTTTTTATGGAAACCAAAATATGTGATGTCAAACTTCTTGTTGCCCCCTTGTCATAAACTCGCAGTTTCTCGCTCCCCCCTCGAAGGTTGAGATCATTAACGAATGACACCTTATCTTAAAACAGTTAAAAAGTATTTCGCGCAAGTTAAAAAAATTAATGCATTGTAAAAAAAAAAGTAAATGTAGCTGTTAAACGAAAAGGTTATTTTTTTACCTTAATAATCAAAAGCAGAGCAGCATTGCAGCACAGAAACAAAGTCGTTCACGCAGAAAATATTTCTTATATAGCATATTTATAACTCGTTAACTTTCCCTCGAACTGACACCTTGACTGCCAAGCAAACTTAGAAGAAAATCGTCACGACATGGCAAACGCTTGCAAGTGTTGAATTTAATGCGAGGTCGTCAAATTCCAACTCGGCTGCTAAAACATGTCGTAAACGTGGCAGCAAATGCCTCAGAAGAACAAGTAACGTAAATTACGTTTCAAGCTAAACGAGAAAATTCAATATTGTAGTCAATGAAGAGCCTAACCTGCGAGGGATGACACAGCCGAGTTATAACGACCAGAAAGTTTTTCTGGAAAATGACTGAGCAAAGAAATTCGCAACGTCACACGTCACAAACATTTCTGATTGGTTGAGTCGATTTTCTGAGAAATAGAGATCTTCTTAAGTACACTGTAAAAATTGTTTGTTAACGACCATTTCAGGTTACATAAATATTCGAGTTTATTTGCTATTCTCCAGGATATGCCTCAAACTGTCAATGAATATGACAAATAGAACAAGATAGTACAACAGATTTACTATACAAAGAAGGAAATGAAGTCAGAATCGAACCGACGCCTCTTCACTGCGCGCAGGCAGGTACCGGAACCAGTCGATTAGACCGCTCAGCCACTGAGGCCACACTGTAAAACTTTTGCGTTCAGTTGCCATCATTTTTGGTGCTACAGAACGCCAGTTTTGGTATTCAGTAGGTGTAAAGTTACAAATGATTCATTTTTTGATAACGCCAGTTTTGGTGTTCAGTTGGTGTAAAGTTAGAAACGATTCAATTTTTGATAACGCCAGTTTTGGTGTTCAATTGGTGTAAAGTTAGAAACTGTTCAATTTTTGATAACGCCAGTTTTGGTGTTCAATTGGTGTAAAGTTAAAAATGATTCATTTTTTGATAACGCCGGTTTTTGTGTTCAGTTAAAAATGATTCATTTTTTGATAACGCCAGTTTTGGTGTTCATTTTTTGATGTACAGTAAAACCTCTCAGTAAGGGACACTAAGAGGACTGGAAATGTCGTCCCTTAAATAGAGGTGTCCCTTCCTCGGAGGTTCATCAATTAATAATTGATTATAATACGCACATATAGTGTATTAACTTGGCTCAACTTTTTAATAACAAACATGTGTTACGATTTAAGAATACTGAAAATGTTTCATGTATACAGAATATAAGTGAAATTTGTTGAAATTAAAATTTTTTTCATTAAAAAACTAAACTTTTAGCATAAATGTCGTATTGGCAAAGTTTTGTAGCTTACAGAAATGTATTTGAAGCAATCTATGAGATCGGTTTGCTTTAAAATACGAAATTCGGGCAATGCAGCTTAAATTACGTTTCGGGTACTTTTTCCAATAATTGCATAAAAAACTTGTTCGTAGTAGAAAAAGTGTCCCTTAATTAGAGGTGTCCCTTTTTCGGAGGTGTCCCTTAAAGGGGGTTTCACTGTATTTTAAAAACTTTTAAAGTGTCTGTCTAAAAAAATACCGAGAGCGGAATGTTTATTTAGCATAGGATGTCATTTCGCTCATGAAACATTCATGACAATCGCTCATTTATCCTATTTTTATAGACATGAGCCATCGCAATGACATGTCGATAGGTAAGGAGTTAACACATTTCAAATGCTACGAAATGTTATACAGTAAAACCCCGTTAAAACGCGTTTGTCGGAGGACATGTTTGGCACCCGCGGTATGATGAAACTACACCGCGGAACTATATTCACGACATAATACTCGCTTTTGTTTGTTTGTTTGTTTACGACCATTTCAGGTCACATAAATATTCGAGTTTATTTGCTATTCTCAAGGATATACCTCAAACTCTCGTCCAATATGACAGATAGAACAAGACAGCACAACAGATTTTAATATACAAAGAAGGAAATACACCCAGGGCGAGGTGGGAATCGAACCCACGCCTCTTTCTCTCCGCGCAGGGAGGCACCGGAGCCAGTCGATTTGACCGCTCAGCCACTGAGGCCCCTATACTCGCTTTTGCTGCATCATGTTTAACTTTATCAATGACCCGTAATTATTCCTCCTATAGAATATTTTTTTCTTTCCTTCTTTGCTGCCATTTTATTCACTGTCATTGTTGTGAAAGAAGCACACATCTCAGCTGCGCAGTCAGTCTATCGAGAGATAGGGTTATAAATAGGCTTGCCATATTTTTGGTTAGTGAAACCGGGACACATTAAAATGGGGTGAGCGTACCGGGGGATCTGGGGAAATTTTTAAAAAATTAGAAGTAAAATGGTGCGTTTTAAGCCTTTTTTTTAAGTTTCGCAAGTAATGGGAGTGGGGAATCTGGCACCCTAAATTGGTAGTCTACCCACCTTTAAAAAAAAATTAATTTTTGCTTTAAAAAGATTTTTTTTTTCCTTTTTAATGAGAATTTTTCCTGGTCTAGAAAGAAGTGTTAATAGTTCAAAAAATTGTTTAATTGAACAATTAATTACTAAGTCTCTTATTTTTTAAAACTACAGTTTTTTGTCTAACTACAAAAACCATTTCAAAAAACATTTTTGTCAAACTAAAAAAGCAATTAAAATGTTAACAATGTTATTCTTTGTTTTCAAACCGCTCATATTTCTGATTTGAATATTCTTTTTTCAAGATGTCTTTGTTAAACTTGACTTTTTCATAAAAGTGCAAGCAAAAATGGCCAAAGTTTATTTTACATACAATCAATGCTCTTGCAGTGGACTCCCTCATGAATGCTGTCATCTTAAAGGTTCTTAATGTCTTTATAAAATATTCTTAAAAACATCTTTTTACATCTTACATCGGTTTCCGGGACATTGATAAAACTGGGTGGGACACTGGGACAAGAGCAAAATACCGGGACGTATGGCAAGCCTAGTTATAAACCAACTGTGGACCGAGGAAAAAAGTGCTTAAAAATCTCTTTATGTTATCAGTATGGGATTGTGAAGGGGGAGAGGTCTTCAGAAAAACTTAGATTTGTAAGGGGAAGAACGCACTTCTCACTAGGGAATAGGTTTACTTTTCAGGACTGCTAAAGAATCTGGAATACAAAGGTTGATAGCGCTATAAAAGTTACACAAGCATGACTAGACTTCTGAAAATGGAACAGTTAAGCATTGAGCTGAACAGTCGCTGACAGCTTCAGCTCCGCCCATGTCAAAAGAAACAAGTCAGGGCGATTGCACCCGATTTTGAAATCAAGTTATATGTTCTAGGTTGAAAGACAGAAAAGGCATGAAAAAGGTGTACATCACGCCTATCACAATAGGGCTTTATCTGTTAGTGTGTCTGGTGGGGGAATGGCAGCTCTTTGGTTAGAATATTTGTACGCTCTGGCTGGCTTTATTTACAATAGTAAATAAGAAATAACACTTTAAATAACAATGTTAAAGGGTGGTTTGAATGTCGGGGGACATGATAGTCACTGCGGTACGTCCGATTCCGCGGTATACTGAGGCGCGGAATAACGGGGTTTTACTGTATTTCATACTATAGGTACATATTCTCAGAACTTGTAGGTAGTAAAACCTTCCGCTTTTGATGTTGGTAGAAAGATTGTAGCCGGGGAGGGGGGGATCTCCCCATTAAATGCTGATGAATAAAAGTAAAATTTCAAAATTCATTAAATCGAAGTAGTTGTGTATTTTCACAATGAGTAAAAATGTTTTTTGCGGTTATGTATCAAATGCTACACTCTAAAAAATTGTGGTGTTACTGAGCAATTATCTTTGTGCTTAGTCGGTGTAAAGTTAAAAATTATCAATTCTTTGATGTATTTTAAACTCTTTTAAGTGTCTGTCTAAAGATATACAGACAGCAGAATGCTTTTTTAGCATATCATGTTCGTCAACTCGTCTACGCATCAAACATTCCTGACGATGGCTCAATGCAGCCTATTCACCGCTAGAGGGACTCATGAGCAATCATCGTTGTCACGTGATATCTGCTCTTTGTTTATTAAGATTTTCAATTGAGCCTACGCGAAGTTCACTAGGCAAAATGAGTTATCTTAAAATTTATTAGAGTATTTCCCCAGCTTTACCTGATTATAACTCATTATTTACATTTAATTTAATCAATGTAAAAGAAATTTATTCATTATTACAATAGTTATAGCGTTTTCTTTAGTGTCAATTTTATGTAATGTAGAAGAACTTTATTTCGACCAAGTTTTCAATTAGATGTGTCGAACTCGAAGTAAAGCGATGCTACGGTTTCCTTTGTTTACGTTGCTTTCAACGCTGCCACGTGACCAATGACGCTGCTTGAATTGCCTCCATTATCCTATTTTCAGAGACATGAGCCATCGCAATGACATGTCGATACGTAAGGAGTTAACACATTTCATGTGCTAAGGAATGTTATAAGGTACTTGTACCCAATATGGAGAGTGCTCTCAATATGGACACCCCAAATATCTTTAAAAGTAATGAATTTGATCGAGAAATAGCACTACATGTCCGTGAAGAAAAGCAGTTGGAAAGATAATTTAGCCAGGAAAGTGAAAAAAAGCGCGTTGATCGCCATTTTGAGGGAAACTTCCTTTTTCGTGGTGTGCTGATCGTAATGACTGTTAAGTTTAAATTCGTATCAGATATGGTAAATTTACTTTAACTATTAAAACGTGAAGTGTTTTAGAAAGCTGATAAAACATATTTTCGATTGCTATTGAATATATTGCTTTAAAATGTTTTCTTTGTTTATTTATTACGAGATTTAGTAAAACTACTCCCGATTCCCAATATGGACACCTTATGTCCAAATGAAAACTTCTTCATCATGGGCGTTAAATTCCACACAGTTCTCATGGACATCTCTGCCACAGTTGATGAATGGTCACATGTCTGATACAGAATCAATACTTCATAAGAAGCAGTACCAGATCTCCTTTGTTGATGAAGTACAGCAAATGAATCTTCAGATTCACAGTTTGTGAAATATCGGTTTAATGTAATTTTGTTTTGCTAATTCATAATAAATGAATGTTTATATGTAATTTTAATTGATGCTTTTGAAGACACGTGGCCATGCATCAAATGCGGCAGACATGCCCATGAGGACTGTGTGGGACTTAGCGCCCATGATGAAGTTTTTATTTGTCCATCGTGTGAGGACTGAGTAATAGCAGATGTTCAGTCTGCAGACAGATGCAATAAAGCTAAGCAAAAGCAACTATATTATTTCATAATGTTTTGTAGCAACTGAGGTGCTTTGCACGGCTCTTCGAAGAGCCACAACCGAAAAGCCCCCTTCCCTTCTAAAGTGCAGGCTATGAAGATATTTACTGTGCCCCACCCCTGCCCCGCGATACTTTAAGCTACATTTTTTTATACTCTCTCCTCTAAAATCCCTTGGAAGAGTGTATCATACACCCGTTGTAGTAGGTCAATAAGAAGCCACCTGTCCCTAATATGGACATGCATGTCCATGATAGGGACAGGTGGTTGCTTATATGGACACTTGTAATTTTTTTTTATTTTTATCATTTAAAATAAACCAGGATAATTACAAGGTCGCTAAATTTAATAATGATAGTCAATAGTCCAGGGATAGTGGTCATACATTTTTGGAGTCCTATGACGTGTACACGGGGGTGAAAAAATACATTTACCTTAAGGTGTCCATATTGGGCACAGGTACCTGACTGTCTATATTTTTTAGACACACACGTAAAAGAAATTTTAAATATAATAAAAATGAATAATTTTTCAACTTTTCACTTAAAGTAGAGGCAACTAAACGCAAAATGTTTAGTGCACATATCAAAAAAAAAAATTGTGTTTTTTTTAAAATGAAAACCGTGTTTAGCATATTATACATTCACTAGTCAAAGCAATTAATTTTAGAGACTCATTAAAAATTAATATTAGCATTCACGGCCATTTCTTGTGCATCACTGCGTCTTAAATACTCCTATTTCATGCAACACTGCATAACGATGATGTGTTCATCTATAGAGACGCATAAAACTGAATATTTGCCCGACTCCATAAAATTCCTCTCATCCGAAATGAAGATTTAGTGCGCCTCCCCTTTCCACCGCACTCCGCGAGTTATGAGCGCGCCGACGCCGAGGGCCCATAAAGAAAGGGGCCCCCGTTTTGTGGGTCCCCTGGGCCACCTGCTCGACGAGGAGTTATCTTCAAGTGAGAGCAAACAGGTCGCTGTATTTCACGTCTGCCGGAGGAAAGGAAAAGAAATATGCGCAAAAATTCGTGGTTTTCGCTTCGGTAAGACTTGTTGCTGTGGGGGGAAAATGATAGTTAACCCCTTAGAGCACGAATTTTTTTTCGGAAAAACTAGTATAGTGTAAGTTATTCGTTGCAATTTCAGGTTGTCGGGGGTGACTAGGGAGCGGGGTGAAAGTTATAGAAAAAATATATTATACTACTACAAACAAAGTGTAAACGGATCTCAGAAGGGCATTATAAATAAAATAACACACGGGCAAACTTTTCGTGAACTGTCGCCCGTGTCAGATACGGGCAAATTAGGTGGTTAAATAATCAAAAAATTGACCCGTATTGACGTGAACTTTCAAAACGCAATTATTTTTTTAAAAAGCTTTTTACATCTCTAAAGGGACACGAGACCTTAGAAATAAGAGTTTTCTTTTTTTTTTTTTTTTTTAATTTTTCACTGTAGTTCAGGGCTGCAAAAAAGCCGGCATTTTTTAAAAAAGGCCAGACCGGCGGCTTTAATTAAAAAAGACCGGTCTTTTTAAAAAAGGGCCGGTCTTTATTGGCCTTTTTCAATTAGACACAATACTATTAAACTATTTGCACCTATACTATGTCCATTTATGTTGCTACTGTTAATTTGTGTGAAATGAAGCTCAAATCTTTTCTTTCAATGGAGTTTATTTAAAATTAGATTCAGAATTGTTTCGTTAAACAACCTGAATGCATTTTACAATACGGATTACCATTTTCGTGTTTGTGTGCTTCATTTCAGGAGACTCTCTCATTGAGCCCTTGCCTAATATTATAGCTATACAGAATCTATTTTTTTTCAACACAAAAGAAGAAGGAAATTAAATTCAGGTTGGGAGAGGAATCAAATTCTTCTATAGTAGAGCACAATACCTTATCTTAATACATATGAGAAGCTATCCTATTACAGATTCAAGTACATACTTGTCACTTAAAATTGATATCTTAATGTTAAGAATTTAATTACTTTAAAATAATTCAGAATACTGAAACTTGAAATAAAGAACTACTATGCTCGTTAATTTTTTCTATTATATATTTTACACTACAAACAAAAAAAGTATTTTGCTCAAGGCGAGCAGAGTAGGAAAGACAGTAATTTGAAGTATCTCCTTTCCTTTAACAAAATACTTACATAATGCTAATCAACTAAATTAGTGTTTACCTACAGCACTACTCATGGCAAAAATTTAAAAGAAGTCGTCTGTGATGAGTAGATGGCTCACTTTTATACAAGAATTTTTTTTATATACATAACATTAAAGTTTTTTAAGATGAATATCATTCTAGTACAATTTAGCATTGACCAGCTGGTCTGCTTCAAGATGGGCATCTTTTATTTTATGCAATTTATTTGACAAATAGCTTTTTTTTTATCAGAGAACTAGAAGTTCTGAAAAAAGTAAACAAAAATAGGTTTTCAAATCTATAAAAGATTAGTAGTTAAAGGCTACAGTAAATGCTTGGTAATATTTAGTTCATATAGGTAGTGTCAAGTGAACTTTTGAATTCTTATTGAGTGAGTAGATGGACTCTTTCAAAATAAATCGTTTAAATTTCATTGAATCAAATAAATTTCTGATAAGGAGCCCTTTCTTTTTGCTATTTCTGTAACGCATCACTCTATTTAATAATTTTCATTCTTACTTCAAGTATTTTGCTATTGCAGTAATAACTTAATTGTATAAATGATATATACATATAATTTTTTATTTAATACTTTTTTTTAAAAAAAGTTAAACATTTTTTTAATAAAAGCCGGCTTTTATTGAAAAAATCTGGCCTTTTTTAAGCGGTTTAAACCAAAAAAAAAAAAAGCCTGCCGGCTTTTTTTGGCTCGGCTAAAATCCGGCAGCCCTGTTGTAGTTGTATTAATTTTAGCATTAATTATGTATATTTTCGCTAAATTTAAATATTAAGCTAACTAAAAATATTTTTGACAAGAATATTTTCAAAACTGCAGAAAAATTATGAAAAACACAAAAATTGACTTTTGCGTCTGAATTTTTGAGAAATTTACTTACAAATTTTTATAAGTTTCGTATGGGTATTACATATACGTTTTTGGTTATTACTTTTTAATGAAGCAATTGCTTTAAAAAAATAGGCTGGAAGTAGGCTTTTTTTGAAGAAAAAAACATATAAGATCAAACTGCAACAATTTTGCCATAAAGTGTTCGCACTATTGTTATGTACCTTATGTGTAAATTTTTATGCAATTTACATGAAATTTCGGACGCAAAGCTCATTTTCTGTATTTTTAATATTTTTCATAATTTAAAATAATTTTAAAATTATTTAATCGAATTTTTTTTTTTTTTTTTTTTTTTATTATTTAAAATTTCGTCAAAATATACATAAAAAATGTTAAAATAAGTCTAACTATAGCGAAAAATTAAAAAAAGAAACTTTTATTTCAAAGCTTCCGTTCAAAGCTTTTGATTTACGTTCTTTCATTACTCAACTTTTCAGTATTTTTCACTTTTTCATACATATACTTTCATTTCTTATGTCTTTCTTTATATCTTTATCCGACTGTATTTTGTTTTCCAGTCGGAATTTAAAATATTCCGGTTTATTCGTTGTCCTTTCTTTATTAATTATTATTATTGTCGACCTAATTTTCTTAAACTTGAAACACAACTTTGTTATCGATATAGAATCATGCTACAGCAAGTATATCGGGAGAAACGTGATAAGATTTAAAGGTTTAGAGCTGCGTGGAAACTTCTTGGCGAGCAACTAAAATTGGCGAATTGAATTTCCTTCGAATAAAAATTCAGTCCTAACTTCTTTTCAAAAGATGAAAGCTATCTAATGAAGGGAGCTTTGTAGCAAAGGAAATGAAATCACCAAAGTATATTTTCGTCTTTTTCAAGCACTCGTGAGAAAGAATATCTAGAAACAGTACCGTAAAATTGAAGTTTAGAAAGAAGAAAGTAATAATACATTTTAAAGGAGGGGGAGAGAAATGAATAAAAAGGCAACAAAATGGACAACATGATTCACACATACTGTAAGCCCCGCTTAATCGTGTATCGGATAAAGGAATACCCCGCTTATACGAATAAAACCTTCCGGAACCGAATATTTCTCCATAGACGCAATGGTAAAGATCCCCGTTTAATCGAATCATTTAACCGGTAATCCAATAATACTGGTCTGATAAAAATAATTTAACTTTGTGCAAGTAAACAATAATAATAAAATTACACGTTAATTTAAAGCACAAATGAGCAAAAAAATGCAGACATATGTTTCGGGATTGCTTGGAATCCCTTTTTCAATGCGACAGGGAGCTTCTAGATGCAACTAGAAGCTCCCTGTCGCATTGAAAAAGGGATTCCAAGCAATCCCGAAACATATGTCTGCATTTTTTTGCTCATTTGTGCTTTAAATTAACGTGTAATTTTATTATTATTGAATACTGGTCTGCTTTTGAAATATTTTTGATAAAAAAATGGATTAAATTTCAAAAATAAAATAAATAAATAAGACCAATTTTTGAATTTTCAAGTTGATCTTTCAGCAACACCTTACTTTTCATCATTTTAATTTGTATTTAAAAATATATAATAATGCCTTTAATTATTTTGTTTTTATTTATCTTATTTAAAAACTTTTAAACACTAACATTAATAACTTCTTTTAATTAAACGTACTGATTTATTATTACGTTTCGGGGCAATATTATCAGTTCTGTAAGGTAAAGAAAATTTCCCCGCTTAATCGAATAAAATATGCTGGAACCGACGATATTCCTTTAAGCCGGGCCGGCAGAATTTGATTTATCACAAATAAAAAAAGTTGGATTCTATCGTCCTTGTTAAAAAAAATCACGAGCAATCTTTCCGTAAAATAATGCGCAATAAATTTCGTTTCATAATTAAATCTATTGCTATCAGGTACCACATTTTCTTTGTTGTACTCATGTTTTGTTTGTTGTAAAAAATCAACAAAGCAAAGCCTGTATCGTCACCTCTGTTTCACCTTGTTTCTTTAATCCTTAATTTTTAAATTGTCAAACCACGCCCATTTTTACCAGTTAAGCCAATTGAATTTTAAAGATATTTGGTTTTTAAAGTATTCAGTTAACATTTTTCAAACTTAAGTTTGGTGCGAATGGCCATGAGTGACCCACGAGCTAATGCTAAAACAATGTGAACCAAATTCGTGTCAAACAGGTTTACCTTCACTTTTAAATTTGGAGACGATCCATTGGTTCCAGGACGATATTTAGAGGGGATATTTAGTTACAGCCACCCTGGTACTTTGGATATGGAAGAAAATAAGAAACAACTCCACAAACATTCGGAGCAAAAATGAGAATATCCCCGATGGCGTGTTTGGGGCAGTTTAACCACTTTCCCTTCGAGCTAAACGCTTCCGTTCGGCCGACGCTAAAAAAGTTCTTTTCATCGAAATTGGCCCGTCATATTTTTTCGCGTCTCCTCCCACCCCCGCCCATACTTTAATGAAAAAGCCACACCCAAGCGTGTAGAACGTGATACGCATATCGAACGTATCTCTTACCGCTAGAGAAAAAAATATGTAGACACAGTCCATCGCAAAGAAAAAAAAGAGAGAGAGAGAAAACGAGTGGAGTTGATTTAGATCAGCTGTGTTCCATATTTATCGACTCGCAGAGCCACACTCTGAAAATTTTGCGTTTCGTTGCCACCATTTTTGTGCAAAGTTGAAAGTGATTCATTTTTGATGTACTTTAAATTTTTTTATGTGGTTGTCTAAAAATAATCAGACGATATTCCGTTTTTTTAGCACACGAAATGGGTTAGCTTCGTTACCTACCTAAATGTCATTCCAATGGCTCATTTTTATGAAAATAGGAACATCGTATTAAACTGTAGATACGTAGATGACTGAACGAACATCATATGCTAAAAAAAACATTCTGTGTTCGACAGACACTTAAAAAAATTTTAAATACATCGAAAAACGAATCATTTAAAACTTTACACCAAAAATGGTGTTGAACTCAGAAATAGAACTCTCAATTGCGAGGATTCTTCAAACGTCAAAGCTAAAAAAACTAACTCCCTGTCATTACAGCCCCTGATAGACCATAATTTCTCTAACAATTTTCCTCCAAAGCCCTCTGTCTTTCGCTTTTTCCTTCCAGTTTCGGACATTTAAATTTTTAAGGTCTTTTTCCACCTCGTCTACCCATCTTTTAAACGGGCTTTCTCTTCTCCTGGCCCTGCCATATGTCCCTTGAAAATCTTCTCAGTGCCTCGGTTTTCCTCCATTCTCTCAAGGTGTCCCAGCCATTGTATTCTGTTTGTGTTTACATAATTAATTATATCTTTTCCTTTAAATAATCTTTCAATTTCGAAATTATAACGCTTCCTCCAAAGGTCACCCTCTCTGACAGGTCCAAAAATAGCTCTTAGAATTTCTCTCTCCCAGGTGATTAGCATCTTCTATTGTTTTTGAGTTACCAGGTCTCTGACCCATAGGCAACTGTTGGTCTCATTATAGTTTTATAGACCTGGATCTTTGTTTTCCTTGTTACTACTTTAGATGTTAATCATTTCTTAAGTGCAAAAAAACTGCGACTTACAGCATTTATTCTTTGTTTAACCTCTGGCATAATATTAACAGAACCTAAGTCAATCGTCAGGATGAATTTCGTCATTTACAACGATTCTTTCCTCGCGCGATCACGTGACTTAAAAAAGTGACTGCACACATTTCGTCCATTTGACGAAAGGTTTAATCGGAGCTTTTTTCACGAAGCCATTTCGTCAAATACGACGAAAGTTTCGTGAGATTCGAGCATGCCTTTCTGAGAGTGCAATAACACCAAAAATGGTGGGTGTTAAACGCAAAATGTTTAGTGTAGGAGAAGAGAGAGCGACCACTTTTTTTTTTGAGTTTGTCTAACTACTTGCTCCCGCATCTTTTTAATAGTAATCATATTATTTATATCTTTCGATTGTGTTTAGTTAATTTTTATGTGACAAAATTTGTAAAAAGTTACTTATAGATTATAAGACAAATGATCAAAATGCTTTGTGCTAAAATGTAAGTACAAAGATAAAACAACGTAAAAAAGCATAATAATTTTTCCAAATGTGATAAGCTTCCCAAAAATCAAGTTCATAGACCGAAGAGCATTTACTGATAATTCCAGCAGAAGAAAATTCAAGCATGAGTCCAACAATTGCCCAGCATTGTTGGACTCATGATCATTGTTTTGAATTTTCTTCTGCTAGAATTATCAGTAAATGCTCTTCAGTCTATGAACTTGATTTTTGGGAAGCTTATCACATTTGGAAAAATTCTCATTCGTTAGTAAATGATTTTTCCAGCACTCCATACTTTCCTGACATTTGGAAACAATTTTTATAATTTTTCTTTCCTTTCCTGTTCGTTTCCCGCCTTTTCGTCTTGGGCTCTGCTCCCGCCTTGTTCCTGGCCTCTGATTGGTCAATCGCTAATCCGATACATTTGGTATAAATACCGTTAAAAAAAAAAATAATCGCAAAACTCTACAAAACCCTCTCGCTGGAGAATTGCCTCTCTTCACGCTGCACCTAGGCGCTCATTAGCCGCTCCTCTAACACCTGCCCTCCTCGGCCTTCCCTTTCCCCCTCCTACCACTCCCACCTCGCTCGTCATGACCCACTCTCTCATACCGGGCAAAAGGGCCTTCGGCCCTATCCACCCGACTCCCATGCATGTTTGTCTGTCTTCTTCCCTGTTCACTCTCAGCTTTCTAACTGCGTATTGAGCGTTTCTTCTTTTTTGCACTGATGAAGAGGCTCCATTGTAGCTTCGAAATAGCTATTTGCGGTACGTTTTATTCTGAATTTGTGCTTTTTTACGTTGTTTAATCTTTGTACTTACTTATAGATTATTTATTGACAAATGTCAATAAATATATAACGTTTTATAAGCACTATAATGCGACAAAAATTGAGCACCACAAAAAAAAACTCTCATTCATTTACCTTTAAGTTATGAGTGTAATACAGTGATACCTCGAGATACGAGTTTAATTCCTCCCGTAACCGTGCTCGTTTCTCAAAGCAATTTACTGCGCAGGCGCAGTAAACTGGGTGGGCCGTGGAGTCGCAGTTGGCCGTTCCTCGTGCCTCAAATTTCGCTCGTATTTCAAAACAAAACGTCGCTGCTCGACTGCCCTCGTATCCCAAATCACTCGTATATCGAGGTACCACTGCACGTAAAGAAAAACATCGGAGCAGTGGAGGAAAAAAAAAATTATTAACTCCTGCACCGAGCCCTCAAAACTATAATTTTTTTCCCTCGCTTCTTCGGGGGGGAAAGGGAGTTAGTTCATCGAAAAGAATCAATTTTAACTCCTCCTACTTTTTGTGAAGACAATTCTCAAAAGTTCAGACCAGAAATGTGAAAAAAAACTAAGTTTATACAGTATACCTTTTTTTTTTTTTTTCTAATATTAAAAAAAAAAATCCTCAAATAATATTAAACAAAACAATGTTGCTTCTACTTCAACACATGAACATTTGAATAGCATTGAAAAAAATATCTTAAACAATCTAAACGAAAAAAAAAATAATAAAAAACTTTATTATTGCAATGCTTATGCTTTTACAAATTACATATAAGTGATTTATTTTTTTTTACTTTATTCTTTTCAACATCGTTTCTATAAGGGACAAATTATTCAGTTAAAATAAAATTACCATTCTTTCCCCGTTTTGGCGGAATGTATACCTTTATTCGATTTAACCCTTTCTAAAGCGGTGGGAAGTATGATTCCCATCAAATTATAGATGTTTCTAGTAAACTATTTTTCTGATTGGCAGAATCTTGCAAAGGTTCTGGGAAATATATTTACCACCACATGCATCAATATTCAAATATTATAACTACCCCCCCCCCCCTCAAAGGAGGGTGGGGGTGTAAAAAATAATGCTAATCTTATTTACTGTCTAATATGAATTTCTGTTTTGAAAGAAATAAAAATATGAAACATATTTTAACATACCGATGCTACAAAAAAAAAAAAAAAATGGCCCTTCAAAGGGTTAAAGTTGTTTTCTCTGTACGGACAATACACTAGCAAAGAAACAACTTTTACGGAATTCCTTCACTTTTATTTTTTTATTCCGGATTAACGTACAAATGACTTGGCACTATAGGTGAAGATGAGCGGTCGCCACTGGCCACATGGCGATTAAAGTAGTCAAAGTGGAGATTAAAAAATGTGTTAACAATCGCCAACATGCACGGTCACTTTTTAGCACATTCTGCTGCAAACCAATTTTTTTGTGAGCAAATCACCTGTATTTAATTTTTGATTCGGAAACATGCCAATATTGAACACTTGCTTCGCCGAAAATTTCAAATTACGCATCCCGTACATATTCAAATCATTTTTAAAAAATCTAAAAGCATTTCAGCATGTGCTAAATCAAACCTGCATATTTCTTGTTTTATTTCAACGATTTATTTATTTTCTAAACGATTTTAGAGTTAGTTCTTATTACAATTTTAAAAAGTGGCCGCTAACAAAACTATCAAATACTGGATACTAATCAAATTCGCTAGTTTGCACCTATACGAGGTGAATTCAAGTTCTAAGGCTTCCGATTTTTTTTTCCTCCAAGCTGGAAAGGAATAAAAACATGTGCATTGGTTTAGAATGAGCGTGCGTTCGTCGTCAATTCGTCACAAAGACGGTAGCACTATACGACAGAAAGAATTTTAGCAGTAGCGTCGAGAATGAGAACTGTTTTAGATACTTAAAATGGCTACGTTTTCCTTACTTGAACAACGTGCACTCGTTCGTTTTCTGAATTCGCGTGGTGTGACACCCATTGAAATTCATCGACAGTTGAAGGAGACAAGTGGTGAAGGAGGGGCCTAAGTGGCTGAGCGGTCAAATCGACTGGCTCCGGTGCCTCCCTGCGCGGAGAGAAAGAGGCGTGGGTTCGATTCCCACCTTGCCCTGGGTGTATTTCCTTCTTTGTATATTAAAATCTGTTGTGCTGTCTTGTTCTATCTGTCATATTGGACGAGAGTTTGAGGCATATCCTTGAGAATAGCAAATAAACTCGAATATTTATGCGACCTGAAATGGTTGTAAAAGAAAGAAAGAAAGTGGTGAAGGAGTTATGAATCTGTCGAAAGTGCGTTCGTGGGTGTGACAGTTTAATGAAGGCAGAACATCGTGCGACAACAAAGCGAAACAACCTCGGGCTCACACAAGCCGGTGTGACGACATGATCGTGAAAGTGGAGAGACTTGTTTTGGGGGATCGCCAAATGACTGTTGAACAGATCGCCTCCACTCTTAGCATTTCCGTTAGTTCTGTGCACACAATCCTGCATAATGAACTGAAAATGCGAATGCTGACGGACGACCGCAAAAGTTTCTTCGTGACAACAACTTTGAAGTAATTTCTGATGCTCCCTACGCACCTGACCTGGCTCCCAGTGAGTTTTGTCTGTTTGCAACAATGAAAGTCACTATCCGTGGCCGCACATTCACCAGCCGTGCTGCTATTGCTTCAGCGATTTTCCAGTGGTCAAAAGAGACTCCTAAAGAAGCCTCTGCCGCGGCCATGGAATCATGGCGTCGACGTTGTGAAAAATGTGTACGTCTGCAGGGAGATTACATCGATAAGTAAATGGTAACGCTTTATGCCAGTGTTGCGTTTTCGCAACATTATGTAACTTGTAAGAAAATAAAAGATTTTTTTTTCAAAACTGGTTTTATTCCTTTAGTTAGTCAAATATGAACATAAAAAATAAGTTTTATACATTTTTAACAGCTTTCCATGTTTGGCAGGGAATGGGTTAAGAAACGCGCGTGCCTATGAATGGTGACTCTAGCGCTTTTCGGCAGAGCGCAGCGCCCTGTTGCTCTTATGGTGCATCCTGATACCTTTACGAGCTCATCTCTTTGCCCTTTTTAAGCATCTTTTTAAAGTAAAGGTATGCATTTCGAAGTGAGAAGTATGAAAATGCATTATCTTTTATCTAAAAATCATAACCCAAGTGCATGCTGTCATGGTGGAAACAGAATCCAAGAAAAAAAAACCCCGATATTCCCTGATTGAGCTCCGAAAATTTCCCCGATTTTATAACTTTAATTGTGAGTTAAACAGCCTCATTGTCATTTGTAATGACAGTATCACAATGGTGAAACCGGGAAAAAATATTTAGGGGGGAGGGACGAGAATACATTGTACTTTTCCATCATTCCATCTGAGCTTTGCAATTCTTTTTTTTTTTTTTTTTCTGGCGGGGTGAAAGACAAGAGAAAGCGTCATTTTCTAAGTCATATAATCTGCAACTGGTGAGAATATTAAACCTGAAGTGTTTTTTAGGAATGAAGATCAGTACCCCCACCTCCCCGCTATCATTATTTTATGCTATAATGACTTTATTTTCTCAAGATGCATAATTCTTGAGAAAGTAAAGTTATTGAAGCATTTTAAAGCTCATTTCTTTTCAGTAAAGAAAATATTTCTGTAAAAATTCCAAATTACCACTCTGTGTGTGTGGGGGGGGGGGGGGTGTGCTCTCTGTGGCCTCCCTGTTGCGCCACTGCAATATCATGTACCAGACCTGAATTAGCCACGAGTGATGGTGTTAGGCCGAATTTTGGAACGCGACCAATAATGGCGGATTCTCGGAAGCATCAACGCTGACACGCGTCTTCTTACGCTAAATTGCAATGTCTTCATCACTCATAGACAAAAGACATAACTTTTTTTGTTGCTTAATCGGAGAAAAGGAGCTTTCAACCAATGGGCAATCGAGCTCCACGCTCAACGAAAAGAAATTCCGCAAACGAAACTCCGGACGCATGCCGGTAATATTGAATAGGATAATTTTCCCCGATATTTGGTGAAACTTTAGATATCCCCAGATTATTCCCTGATATTTTCCCGTTTTTTTTCTGTGTTTCCACCCGGCATGTAAGCAAGGAAAGTATCTCATTTAACTTTAGTTCTTAATTACTTCAAATATACCTGCTTCAAAGGTTAATACATATACATTTACTCACTCATTCATTCCTTCATTTATTCAGTCGTTCATTTATTCAGTCATTCATTTACTCATTCATGCATATATTCACTCATTTATTTTATTATTTATTCACTCATTTACTCATTCAGTCCTCATACCTCATTCATTCATTTGAAAATATCCTTCAAAATCCCGATCAAAAAATTTCATAGGAAAGTAGGGAGTTCTGGTTGAACTTTGTATCTGTACATGCTCTATGTCATAAGAGCTTTTTGATAAAATTTGTTCAAAGCAAATCCGTCCGTTAGATCCCGATTTATACAGGATTGACATTTAGCGTATGTAGGCGCTAATGTTTTTTTTTTCTTTTTTTGAACTGTTCAAAAATGAACAAGAATTGTCCAAATCTAAAAATATATCACTTGAGAGCTTCTTCTAATTAAGGAATAAGTTCATAGGAACTTTGATCTTACGCCCAGAGTTTACATTATTTGCCTACAGGCGCTTATGTTGAGATTTTTTGAACTGTTCAAAATTGAACAAAGAATTTTCAAATCTAAAAGTAAAATATGGAAATGAGATGTCCTCGCCGAGATCTTTTGAATTCAAAAATTTTTTTCACAACGAACAATTTCTTCAAAAGTTAATAGGGTGGAGGGCAGACCGACAGACATCCCCCCCCCCCCCCCCCCATCTCAAAACCCTACTTTCAAATTTTTCAATCTTTATTTAAGAACTTCACTTTTTTTTTTACTTTTCTCTATTTTTAACGATACCTTAAGCCTTCCTTCATGCTTTATTATTATTATTTTTTTAGCTTTATAGGGAAGTAGGCTAAAAGGGAAAGCATTTTGAGCATTAAAATCATAAAAACAGAACCCTCATCATAAAAATGACAAAAAATTGTACATTTGCAGACGGTATGCTCAGGTCCCGATTTACATTTTGAATCACTATAGGCACAACTCACGGTTGGGGGCCCCTCACGCAACAAAAATATTTTAAATATAACATTCCGTATGAGTTTGCAAAACTTGCCATGTAGATGGTTTTCCAATTAGGCTAACACTAAACTGTTTGGAAAAATATACTCAATATACAGATTGCAAAATTAATTTGTCTTTCAAATTTCCAAAGAGCAATACCAAAATTTGGGGGCCCCCAAAGCGCAAAAACTAATTTGTGTCAAAGAGCCAGACTAACATTTGGGAGCCTCCAACGTGCAAGATGAATTTGCTTTTAAATTACAAAATGTTTGAATAAAAATCCGGGGGCCCCCAAAGTGCAACATCGATTTTGATTTTTCAAATTTCAAATGGTCAGACCAACATTTGGGGGCCCCCAAAGTGAAAATTCCTTGTGGTTTCAAAATAATTTAATACGAATTTCCTGTGAAGCAACAGAACACTAACACACTAACAGTTTGTTTTTGAAAGATGCGCTATTTTTAAATATTTTTCTAAAAAATGTTAAATTACAAAAAAAAAAAATAATAATAATAATAATAACCAAAATTAGGAGCCCCCTCAAAGTGGGGGCCCTAGGCTCGGGCCTCAAGAAGCTTAATGGTAAATAAGGCCCTGGGTATGCTATATATAATGTCCCAAATACACCAAGTAAATAAAGCATGCGACGTAAAACACAAACAGCACCTTCATAAGCGAAACAAAAATACCAACTGCAGAGCTGATTTGGCTCAAAGCAAGAGGGGGGAGGGCGATACAGATTAACATCATCTTGGGGTTGCCATATCGAAACATTAAATTCGCCCACTTCCGGAGGGGGGGGGGACATTCGATTCCCCTCGGGACACAGAGAAAGAAGCAAAAGGATGGGAGTCCATGATGAACTTTTTATTCTGGGTATTTACAATATAAATATGAGTAAAAACGACCGAAGAAACGCTTGCTGCAGGTGTCCCAAAATATCTTTTGAATGCATTAAAATCTTTATTGAAGAGAGTCCTGTTGTGGCACTTGGATTCATTCCATGTGGTTTTCTGCTATCTGTGTACCTGCAATAAAAATGTATATGAAGTGTTTCGGAATGAGGTTATTTACAGTTAATGTTACAAGGGTATTTTACAATAATTGGGACACAATGGGTCATTTATAAATGATGTCACCCTTCGAGGGGGGTTTGTGAAATGGTGACAGTTTGTGACAAGGGGAAGGGGTCACAAGAAGTGAGACATGACACATTTTGGTTTTTAAAAGCATTTAAAAATCAGCAAATGGGCCGTTCCACAATCATGTATGTGACATTTGAAAAAAAATTAAACAAAATAAATTTTTTAAATGGATTGGAACTAAATATTATGAACTCTTTTTTTTAATTTGCTAGAGTATCCCACACTACTTGTATATACAAATTTTTTCATACATATTGCATGAATTAATTAGATGCAAGATAATTAAATTGTATCTATCATGTACGTGACAATTTTTGGAAGTCCCTTTCCACTTTGATACTTTCACAATTAATTTCAGCAAATGTACAAAGATTTCAATGTTGATATTTTTTGTTTATTTAACATCTAAGCTGAAGTTAATAAAAACAGTTTTTTTTACACTTCTTCAGGTCCAGGTACATTTTTTTAAAAAATAAAAAACAGGTACCATGTTTGTGACATGGCAATCATGTTTGTGACAGAGTACGAAATTAATGCAATATTTTAAGCATAGCTTTGCTTATATAAGTTCTTTATCAGTAAGAACTACAAAATTATTTTTGACATACATGATTTTAAGATAGAACATAATAAATTTACGTTAATTAAGGTTAATTTTACAGTTTCGTGTCTAACCAAATTGTGCATCGACAGGTTCATTGAACATTACAAATCTATCGGAAATTGTAGGCATTGGCAAGACTTTCGCTGCTAGACACTTGATGTTGTTCAGCATTCTCAACATAAGAAAAGCTTGTTGCTGATACTTTCTTTAGATACGAGACAGTTAAGTCATGATTTTCATCTTCGGGAATCGGAACTTGACATCCAAGATTTTGCCATCTTTTCTTCCCTGCAAGCTTTTACTAAAAGGAATGAAACTGTAACAATTACCTTTGACATTCGTTTGTTATCTACTTCTAAATATTTCAAAATCAATGCGGTTTCTTTACAGCCACAATTGCTGTAGAAATGCAATTCGGAATTTTCAAAAATAATTGCATGAATACTTTGCATTCATTTCACCTCCTGCATTTTTGACCAATCTATAGCTTCAGATTCTTCATCGATTTGACATAGCTGACATTTATTGACATAGCTGTGATATTAGGCATAACTTTAGCAGCTACTCTCGAAAAATCTAAAGCTGTTGGGACTGTTTCTCGTCTGGCCATTTCCAGCTTATGTTCTGAAATTTTTCTTGGACTTTTAAATTTAGTTCATGTAGTAAATATGCCATGTACCGATTCTTAAATTCACTCGATGGGCCATCGGTCCAAATTATTAATTTTGATCTATTATTAGCTGGAATTACATTTAGGAGGTTGGTTAAAAACACTGCAACAGTGTTTTTACTTTTATTATTGGTGTCTGATACAATAAGAAAAATCACACAATGCGGCAGTAAACAAAGTAACAGAGCTCGGACTCCATAATGATGCCTGCACCTCTCCCTGCCACCCATAATTCATCGCAAAATCCAACGGAAGAACTGAACCATGCTTTTTGTCGTTCTGGAATGCCGATGCTCGGATTCGCTTAATGCGAACATGTTCTTGAAATTGTGGAAGATGAGCAGTTTTAATATCATTCAGTAACTGGGCAGCACAGCTTTCACGATGTTTTATTTCTAGCCGCTTTGTTTCAGGGTGTTTCTCCAAAGCTTCCATTGAACATGGGACTCTGGTGTAAACTCGGTAGTTTCCATTGTAAGACGGGATCCATTTTGAGTCTTCGCAGTTATTTTGCCAACAATCAGACTGCAAGTTTTTGCATGTAATCTGTGAACATAACAGTCCCTCCCGAAATTGACGATTATATTGCAGTCCTAGACCACGCAACATCATGAGGAAATTCTCGTGCAAAAAGCACTTGCACTGGTCAGCTGGCGTGTTCTTAAGAAACAAAACATTCTGTGGACGTAGGCTACTGAATTTGGAATATCCAATTGGATTATCGGGATATTCTTCTAAAAATAAGAAAATGTGCTTCCCTTACATGCAATGTAAAGTAATATTCCCGCACCCCCTTTCTTTCCCCTTTTACCCAAATTGTCATTTCGTCCTGGTGCTGTGTACACAATATCAGGACGGAAAAAGAAATTGGTGACTAAAGTTTCAGTCTCGCTGCTTGGTTTTACTTTATATTCCATCTCGTGTGATAATTTGAGTCCAACATGTTTAGCCAATCCTTTTTACTTTCATTACATGCACAATGTCACATACATGATTAGCTTTGTCACAAACATGATAGCTTGTATCTCTAAAACTCCGACTTCTGAAAAATTTGTTAAAATTTATTTGACATAATATGACCAATTGTGCTTTGCATAGAGTATTAAAATAAATTTGCTTTAAAAATGATATACTTATAAGAATAAGAACAAGTCTTTATCATGTATGTGACATCATATAAATTTGATGTCTTCCATGGACATTTATTTAGCCAAAATCAATTCAATGAATGTCAATCTTTAAAGTGTTATATAATATGTAACAACATGCTAATATTAGTTTACAGTATTAAAAAGATTAAAAATAATCATTATTAAGTTTAATTATTTTTTAAAGATGAAAGTTGAATACCTGAAATATGATCATTTTTAAGAAACCAAATTTGAAGCCTTCACTTTAAGGCCTAAATATTTTTGTACATAAATAATAACAACACTATTGGAAAGAGCATGTTTTTGACATACAAAAATGATTGTTACCCATTAAAAAAAAAAAAAAGAAAAAATTTTTCGCTCTGGTTTCATTTTTCGTGGAACGGCCCAAATTACGTTTATTTTTGAAGTTTTTTTTATTTTTATAACTTGATTTTAAAGTTGTATGGATATTTTGTACCGTCGACAACCGATGCTGATGAAGGTTTAAATTTACATCACACTGAAATTTTAAAATTAAATCTTCTTAGGCATTTACACTTTGAAGCAGGGTTTGTTGATTTAAATTACGACTTAAATCGCTATTTAAATGAAGTTTTTTTTTTTTAAGTCATTGCTTTTACAATGTTAGAAAGTGGTGTAAAAATGAAATATGTTGCAATGACAACCACTGTTTCAAACGAAACTTCGTAGGTCCTTCTGGCTGTGTATTTCGTAAGTTAAAATATTTGTGCATAAAACCAACCAAAAAAGGTGTGACTGACATAATGAAAAACACATGAAATTAACCATGTACCACCAAAGAAAATAAAGCCATCGAATGTAAAAAATTTAAATTTCTTCTTCTGAATGTTTTATGGGAAAGAAAAAAGTCCAGAGAAAAATCATGCCTGATCTGTTAATTGGTTATTCAGGGTTTTTAATGTAAAATGATTAGAAATAGCTTTAGATAACCTCATACATATGTTAACACGTAGGGAGAGTTTCTAAATAAATTTCATGAAAACTAGATTTATTTTGGATTAAATTTAAAAATTGTCCTCCTTATAGAAGCTATTTCAAACGTAGAAATTTGCTGGAGCAAATACACAACAAGGCTACACCATCTTAATAAATCCATTCAGCAGCAGGAGGTAAGCAACCCAACTCGGAGCCGGGACGAAAACGACTCTTCTTCCAATACCACTTTGACCAAATTTATGTGTTTACGCAATTTAAGAGGAACATTCCGTGCTTTCTCCACAAGGAGACTTGATTACCAACAGACATAGCAAAATATGAACTTTTGGTTATGCAGCTAAACCTGTGCAACTTGACCGCTTGCGGTGCAGCACTTTAGTGGTCAACTTAGAAAGAAGGTCAACTTTTAAAGTAGTGGGTGAAGGGCTAATTCCCTTCCTGACAAAAGTGGTCAACTTAGACAGTTGGTAAACTTACAAAGGTGGTCAACTTTACAGGTTTTACTGTATTTTGCCTCTGTTGCCATACATTGTTGTTCCATGACATTAATTTTGCAAATATGAAGCAGAAAAGGCGGGAGGCTAAGATTATTGAGGCCGGTTTGCTGAGTTCGCCAACTTTTGCCTATAGCAATTCGAAATGGCCCTACCATGAGAAGAAATTACATCTGTATGACAACCCTAGTCCATCCAGTTTCTTCAGCAGTTTGTATTTCCATTCAAGAAGGTGGCTAAATGGAAGAAGATTTCTTAGCAACTGCTAGGATAGAAATAACACAGTCGCTCAGAACCAAACCTTTATACCCCTGATTAACAAACCACCTCATTTCTGCAAGTTTGTCAGTTGTTTCTGCAATCTTTTGGAAAATCATCAAATGCAAAAGAAAGCATGACATAAACTACGGCAAGTGATCGACAAGCCTGATAACACTATAGAGGAATATCTCACTTTCCACAATTTTTGGAAACAAGTAGAATAACCTTGATGGGCTTTCATTCCAATCAGTCTTGATTTTAATTATTTTAGTGGCAACAGTACATCTTTGGCATTGTAGCTGCCAAAAATGTCGAGTACATCAGAATAATAATAAGATTTAAGAACGATTTTTTTTCCTACTCAAACACTGCAGAGAATCAGGGGCTAAAATTCAAATTTTTAATTGGCGGAATTAGAATTTTTTGGGAGGAAAAAAAAGTAGTAATATTTGACTATTTTAGCTGTTTGTGCATTCTGACATTCTAAAAGTTGGAGGACCTCATTTCTCACTCATTTATGCAAATTTTTAGCACTCCTGCTTTATTCGACAAAATTAATACACAATCTCAAGTTTAATAATGATTTTAAATACTAATCAGCTATAAATTATACTTTCAGAAGAATGGCATCTAAGGAGAAGATTAAAAGTTCTAACTTTTTTGGCAATTTATTTCTAAGCATGCAATAAGGGTTCATTCATAAATGTCTTCAAGGGGAGGGGGTTCAAGCAATGGTGACGGTTTGTGACAAGGAGTGTGCCATGACACATTTTGGTTTCTATAAAAACATTAAAAATAAGCAAAAAAATCATTTTAAAAGTTTTTTTGATTTTCATAATTTTAATTTTAACCTCTTCATTCCAAGTGTACCCACATAGGTACATTTTAAAATGCTGTTTTTTAACTACTGTATGTGCAATTTGAAAGCTAACATTCCCCCTTGTTTTTGAAATGAATCAACAGATCGTTTACTTCGTTTTAAACATGGAAATGGGGCATTCATTATTATTTAAATTAATTAAATAAAACTAAAAAAAAAAAATAGTTATTTTGTTTTGTAATTATTTTTTAAATCAGAGAACCAAAAAATGGCGTCAATATTGTTTGTGATTAGTTCCTTGTTAAATGTTTAAAAGGAAATTTTCTTAGGCATATACACTTTAAAGATAAAATGGAGCGGGTCATTTTTTTCAGAATTCGAACGATTAAATATATTTTACTGTTCTATACTAATTATATTTTGTGTTGTAAACCTTACCCTCATTTTATACAAATTAACGTGTAATCATTATTATAATTATGCTTACAAATGTAATTCTGAGTTCAAAAATAAAATTAGAAACGTGCTTTGTTTCCGAACGGAAAGTACTTATGCTTATCTTCTACGGTGTGACATGTGACAAATGGGGAGGATGTATGATGAGGCGAGATATTTTGAGACGCGGGGTGGGGGGGGGGTATCAAATATATTGAAAAAGTGTCATCATTTATGAATGGTCCCTAAACTATTTTTTAAAAAATAGAAAATAATATCAAAACCATTCATACACATTTTGGAGAAAAATTAAAAGTTCTGAACGAGAAAATTCCAACTCCTGTTATGGATGCAAAAAGATGGCACATGTGATGTAATAGGTACTGTAAATGAGACAGAAAAAAAAAGGGTAATGTAAGGAAAGCAATTTATTTCATGATTTTCCCATCTTAGAGATGCATGTCTCACTTCTAGTGGAAGACTACAACTAAAATTAACTGCTTTCTGAGAAGCGTTCATTTATGTGAAACAACATTTGGTATTTCAGTTCACATAATTGTTATAATTTTGTTTAAAAAAACGAAAAACATGGATTGAAATGCATTAAAAACCTTGCGTTTTTTGTATAATTTCTTTAGCTACCTTATAAAATATTTTTCTTTAAACATGGATGGCTCAGGTGCCAAAAAAATAAAATGCGGTTTTTAAAAATTTTCTCATTCCTACTCTATAGTCTGTGTCATTAGAATAGGCGCATCAAGGTCGCGTTTTCAGATTCATCACCATGGCAACTGCGAGAAAGATAACAGAGCCAGACTTTTTCTTTGCACTGCAGTCAACGCAGTGGCATGACAACACCTCCGATTCAAAATATTAGAATAAGTGAGAAAAAGTAATAAGAAAGCATTTATTTTCCACTTATTTATTTTCGATACTGAGTAAATGCAATTAAATGTCTCATACATTAAATCTGGAATGTTTAGATAAGACTTTAACAGGGTGTCTACCAAGTTTTACAAAGTCAATTTGGTGACTTTTTAGTGACTTTTCGGGCACTTTGTAAACTTATTTAGTGATCTAGTATATTTTCATAAAACCAATTTTTAAAAACTTTATTTAATAACGATTAAATAAAATGACAAATTACTGCTGAATTTCTTAATACAAATTGTTTAATTTTAAGTTCTTACATTTTTTTATTACTGGAGCTCCATGTCTAACAAACAAAAAGTGAGGTAAGTCCTACATTCTTCGGAACTTATATTAATATGTAAAGTCTGAATTAATATCTGTAAAAACGCATTGCACTTTTTAAAGAAATAAACATGCTTTTGAGCTTCAACTTTTAATACTTGTGCACACCATAGTAGATTAAAATATATGTGTAATGAATTTGAGCTACTTGACTAATGAATTTCTAAGATTAAAAAGAGGCAGGCTTAAAAACATTAGGATTAGTATTTAGTCGAATTTAATGATCACTATATAGTATATGAAAAACAATTGCTAAATTTTTTACATGTTTTAAAAATATATATTAAAAGAAAATAGAAAGAAATGTTATTTATTTATTTTGTAACAATACATAATGAGCACTTGAAAGGGTAAAAACCTAATGTTAAAGACAATCTAACATTGAAAAACATTTTTAATTGCATGCAAAAAAATAAGAGAAATTTTTTTTTAAGCAAAAATATTTTTTTAAATTATATTCTTAATAAGGCTGCAATATTTAATAAGTATAATCAGCTGATATGATCAGTAAAACCTCAAGGCTAAAAATGAATTTTAAAAACTCTTTTAATTTGATTAAATTTCGAGGGGGCACAGCAAAATGACATCCGTGCAAGTCCTTTACTACAGAAGTTGAAACTAGAGAAAGATTTAAAATAATGGTAAACTCTGAGTTATTCATGTCCCAGAGGAAGAATCCGATAGCAAACGAGAATTAGGAAGTTTTACCGAAGCCGATGCAACTGGATTCTGAAATGCGTAAAAAATCAGTATTGACCCTGGAAAGCACAAAAAAAACGGACTACTCGTGATTTGTAACATTTGGCAGGCATGTAGGTAGGCTACGTTAAAATAAATTCATAGAAAAGAAAAAATGAAAAAGAAAAACTTCCAAAATTACGAATCTTTGCAAAAACGAAATTTTTAATTTCCATTTTCACCGAAAATACGGAAAAATCACACGTCTGATTATATGAAAGTGTGAAATGATTTAAAATCAATGTTATATCTACCATCTACCGCGAATTGCGGCGATCATGGCTGAGAAAAAAAACATTCAGTGCCGTCGAATTTTTTCGTGACCAGTTATCCAGTTTCATTACTTTTTGGGGACTTCCGTGACCCCTTTTCCAATTTGGTGACTTTTCGGGGAATTCCCCGACTTTGGTGACCGGTAGACACCCTGTTTAACATTTACAAAATATAAAATACAATACATTAGATATACAATAACTTTCTGAAACACATCAAAATATTAGAATAAGACTTAGATGGGTTCAAAATGTCAGAACACTTTATCTTACGCAATCTATTTTTGCCATCGAGAAATAAATCCGATTTGAATCCGTCTATCATTATTATGACTAAAACAACAAACTTATTTATCATGTTCCCAAACCAAGTGGGAGAAAAGTTGCTAGCACAGAAACCATGGCGACCGGAAGGGGAAAAGGTACGGAACAGCTTTCTAAAATACATCAAAATATTAGAATACAATTTAGATTGGTTCAAAATATCAGAAAACTTTATCCTACTCCATCTATTTTTGCCATCAACTAAAAGAACAAACTGACTCATCATGTTCGCCAAACCAAATGGGGAGAAAGATTCTGGCACGGAAACTATGGCAACCAGATGGGGAAAAGGTGTGACCTTGACACGCCTATTCTACTTGCGAAGACTATAAAAGGGCTCCATGGTCCTATAGGGATAGAATTTATAATGAAATCTCGGAAAGCAACGATCCCTACCTCAGTCCTCCTCCTCCTCCTCTGGATGATCCCCGGGGTTGGTCTTGATGAGCTTCAGCTGCTCTGCTTTCTGGAGAGCCTCGGAGGCCAGGTCCTTCACCTTCTGGGGGACATCGTCCACCTCTGGCCTGGTGAGGGCCATCAGGATCTCCAACAGGTTGGTCTCCACGATCTTCTCCGCGCAGGAGTGGCTCGCGTGGATCAGGTTGTGCACGATGGCCACCCCCCGGTGACACAGCTCCTTGTCTCCGCAGGCGGACAGCTTGCACAGGATCTCGTGCCACTGCTTCACCTGGAACGACGCGATCGGAGACGACGCTCAGTGTCGGGAAATACCGTGTCGACGGATTTTCGAGGATGACATTTCGTGACCCGTCAATGAGGGATACTTTATAAATGATGTCACACTTCAAGGGGGGAGGGGGTAACAAAAAGTGTGACATTATGCATTATGCAACATAGCATGACATATGACAAAAGGGGGGGGGGGGTCCGTTGAAGTGTGACATATTGTGACAAAGGGGGTTCGTGAAATTGTGACAAGGGGAGGGGGTAACAAGAAGTGTGACATCATGCATTATGCAACATAGCGTGACATAGGACAAATGGGGGAGGGGGTCTGCTGAAGTGAGATATATTGTGACAAAGGGGGGAGGGGGTTAGTGAAACTGTGACAAAGGGAGGGGTAACAAGAAGTGTGACTTCATGCATTATGCAATATAGCATGACATGTGACAAAGGGGGGAGGGGGGCGTCCGCCGAAGTGTGACATATTGCGACAAAGGGAAGAGGGGGATCGAATACATGGGAAAAAAGCACGACATCATTTATGGACGGCCACCGATATTGGATATGATTTCTGCTGGATACTAAATACTTGTCATTTTTTGAAAAGGGTCATCAGTAAAACTTTTATGTGAATGACTTCATCGCAACAATGTTGACATTCCCGATTTAAGAAATAGCAGCATTTACTACAAAAACTAAACTATTTTTATTTATCTTTACATCACTATTGGTTTCCATAAGTTTACTTCAAAAACCTCTTCGGTTTTGGTTTAAGTAGATGGGCCTAATTAATGATTTTTTTATTTTTTGCTTTAACAAAAATTTCATCAAAAAGTACGTTTTTGCCCTAAAACAACTATTTATAATTAGTCATTAACAAGTCAATAACGACTCTGATTTGGTATGCACCATTTATATTCTCATTTTTAAGAGCATATAAATTGTCTTGCGTCATATCTCGAATGAAACCGGATCGAAAGTGTTGCGGGGAGTGGCCAAATGGGGAGCGTGAAAGTCGTCCATGACACGAGATGAAATATAAGATAGGATGAAAATAATGTTTAACACTGAATAATGGATGTCCAAATGGCAGAATCACATGGAAAGTTAAACCAAGAGAGTTTTACAATAGTGGATGACTCGTGCCTAAAAGCGGCGAAAATCCGTAAATTTTACCCATAATCTGAAAAAGTTTGCAAGTATGATATTATATATCGAATTTCTAAATTCCACATTGAAATATTGAAAAACTTGTTATCTACAAATTATACTAGGGACGTGTGGCATACCAAGTACTCGGCCATTACCGGGACATTGTAAAAATTTTGAAATTTTTTTTTAAAGATCACTAATAGTAGATAAATTTATAACCGATTAGTACAATAATATGCAGATAAAAATAATGGTGTAAAACGCAAGTTTTTCTACATTTTCAGGAGATAGGCGATTTCTTTTTTCATTATAAATGTCTTTAAAAATCTTTTCACTCTCAACTGCTCAGTATTTGGCCAATAAGTAAATTGCCAAGTACTTGCAGGGCTTAGTCCAGGTTTTCAGTACTAGTACCTATTTTTGTGAAAAAAATTACTTTTGTGAAAAAAAAATTATTTTTGTGAAAATTTAGTATTGCTAAAAAAAAAACTATTAATATTAAAGTATTGTGTATTAAAAACTATTTTAATACACTGTGCCTCGTTATGAACTGTGACGGTTTCTAATCAGTGACGGTTTTTTCAGACTGAAAATATGTTTTAATCGATTTTGTTCTTATACTATCGATGTGTGTAAACGCTTCATATAATAATCGCTATTCCGTGAACCACCCGCTCCACTTAAATTTCTTCCTCGCTCCATTATAAATACTTTTCATAAATCTTGTTAAAAAATACGAATAGAACACGTTTTACGCTAAATCATATCAAGCCTGTTTTCGAGCTAGTGGGGTTGCGCGGAAGGTCGCCCGATGCTGAGCTTCGGCATACGATACGGTGTTCACCGTGAATCCACTCTTTCGTGAACCACTCGGAAAACTATTCAACACTTTAATTCCTTCTAACTTTTTCTTTATTTTCGTGAAGATGAGGTTTTTTTTTCCAAAGTTTGTTGAAATACTGATTTTTTTTTTTAATTTTGTGATGGTACCGAAATCGACCTGGATTAAGCCCTGACTTGGCTACCGGTACTCAGCCGAGCAGCAGATGACCGAGTACTCGGTAATCGGCCCACAGTGCTACTCAGTACATCCCTAGATTATACACTGAAAAATACAGTAAAACTAAGCAAAAACATTAAGAACTCAGATTGTTAGAATCTTTCCACGGAGCTCTCATCGAGAGAACATTCAGGATCACCAGGACGGGTGGTCGACAAGAAAAGTGAACCATACTCACGTCCAAGACTTTCTTGCACGCCTTCTTGCTGACACCTGTCAGCATGGCCAGGCAGCCAGAAGCAGCCTTGGCAGTGTCCAAGTCCTCGTCGTCTGATGCCAGCACCAAGAACTTCACCCGATCGTTGTCTGGTAGCTCGTACAGACGGACCACCTGCAAAGATCACGATTCAAATGATGCGGAAGTTGTCCGTAGTATTTTTCATGATTATTTTCGAATTGAAAAGGAAATATGCTACTTGTCTGTCACGGGGCCTCATGGTGTCAAGGCACAGGAATACTGCAAATTTTTGAAAACTACTGTTTACTATAGTCTGTGTAATTAAAATCGGCGTGTCAAGGTCACGCAACTCTACCTTTTTCCCTTCTGGTTGCCATGGCTTCCCTGCTAGAAACTTCCTCCCCACTCGGTTTGGCAAACATGATAAGTCAGTTTGTTGTTTTAGTTATAATAATTAATAATAATAGACAGAT
The DNA here is from genome assembly GCA_038502835.1 of Octonoba sinensis. Classification (NCBI taxonomy): domain Eukaryota; kingdom Metazoa; phylum Arthropoda; class Arachnida; order Araneae; family Uloboridae; genus Octonoba; species Octonoba sinensis. The sequence goes on from CM076600.1 coordinate 1,375,537, forward strand.
TCAAATCAGATTTATTTCTCGATGGCAAAAACAGATTGCATAAGATAAACTTTTTTCCACCAGACCCCTACCTGTTAGCCGAGGCCTTAGGATTGCTTATGCACGGGGACAGGTAGTGGGGTCTACGGATTTTACATGCACATATCCCCAAGTATGCATGGTGGTCTTCAGTGGGTATCGAACGCGCGACCTTCCAGGTGGAAGTCCGACGTGCTAACCACTAGGCTACCACGGCCCTTGCGTAAGATAAACTATTCTAATATTTTGTACCATACTTTGATGTGTTTCAGAAAGTTATTGTATAGATCATTTATTGTATTTTATATTTTGTAAATGTTAACATCTTATCTAAACAGTCCAAATTTAATGTATGAGACATTTGATTGCATTTTACTTAGTATCAAAAATAAATAATTGGAAAATAAATTCTTTCTTATTACATTTTACAAATTATTCAAATATTTTGAATTGGAGGTGAAGTAATGCAATTGCCTTAACTGCAGCACAAAAAAAAAGTTTGGCACTGTTATTTTTCTCGCAGTTGCCACGGAGACGAAACAGGAAACGCGACCTTGATCAGCCTATTTTAATTACACAGACTATAGTGCTCTTTTGCTTATTTTAACTAATTAACAGGGACCTGGAGCCGGGGCCCTACAATTTCCCCGGCTCTAGGGCTCCTTAGTTTTTCAATAGTCTTTATTTATTTTATTTTCAATCTTTAAAATTTTTCACGTTTAAATTAAAAGAATGAACATTTTAAAGATTTTAATGTCTTGATGATTCAACAAATACAGATAACATGTCTGGCTCATTCATTTTATTTAGTTTTGTTTTTGCTAATAATTGGGTACTACAGTATTTTCATTCTAATATCAAATGATTGGGGTAATCGTAAATGATTGGGGTACAAACTGGGTGGGGGAGGCAAGGTTAAAAATTCATGTTAAGATTGTTCAAAATTCAGTTCATTGTTACAGCCTGAATACAACAAAATAAACTCCTTTTTGTTTGCTGTCATTTCACTTTGCTATTTTTGTAATTTATTCATTTTTTGGACTTGCCAAGTCAGTTATACTTGATGGGAAATATTTATTATCTTTACAGGGACAAATTGAAAGGGCCAGACATTGAAAGCAAAGTGAGGGTCACTGCCACCATACCATCACTGCTCTGTTGCAAGTAAATACCTTTTGCTTTATTTTCCTTCACCGTTCCTTCGAGCGATGGACCAGGGTTCGCGTTAGGCCGCGCAATTCCCGCAGTATTTTTTGAAATCCCACTCCAGACAAGTTCGTTTGCGCGCCCTTCCCGCAACCAGCGGACAGGCGCTCAAAACATCGCGAAACGAAACTACTATTCTAAACTGATAATTCAATACAAACTAAATGGAGTTTGTTAATTTTCAACTTCCATCTTATCCTCATTAATAAAAAGAAGAATCTAGGAACCCTATTTATCACATATAATAACATGGGGGAAAGATTGACAACGTCTTCATTCCATGGGATTATTTAATAATTTAAGCCCTTTGTGAATGCAGACTTATCTTCATTCATTCTATTCACAGAGGACAAAATCAAAAAAAAAAAGAACTGGAAAAAGGGAATCTTCCTTGGTCACAAGGTTACAAAAGAATGCTGATTTCTAAAATATACTGTTGAAAAACATCAATAGATAAAATGAAATATGATCAGAAAAAATAAAGGAAATATTAAACTAATTTTTAGGATTTTTTTGTAAAAATCACACATCAAAGAATTTGGTTAAATAACCAAAATACCAGAGGATCTTTTTCATGCTTAACATTTTATAAAGCACAAAGCACCCATTTATGCGATCGCTAATTTTGTGAAGGATCCGCTTTGTGTGAACCTTGTTAACGTTTATTCTTTCTTTGCTGAGCATAGCTTAGATAGTCATCTTTTATTACATAGTTTGTATTGGATCATGATTGGACAATTTAGAATATGTCTAAAGACAAAAACAAAAAAAAAAGTTCCCACTTAAATTTTAAAAATTCCAATTAAAATTTTGGACAAAGTGGGAAATCCCAAGTTGTATTTTTCCCCAGTGTGAAAACTGGTCATGTTTTAAAAGGGTTTCTCAATAGAAACAAAGACTATTCTCAGCATTATAATACAATGTGATGATTTAAGATCAAATATAAAAGAGGATCTAATAGATTCAATTCTTTTGCAAGAATGAACAAATAACTAGAGAAAGGTTCTTTTCTGTAACACTGAAACTGATTTTTATATCTTTGGAATGCTTTTGTTTAGATCAAAAATGGCATTCAAGTTTGAATTTAATTTGTTTTTTCTGAAAATTGTCTTTTTTTTAAATGTTTCCTTTCATAACTGAATTTGCAAATTAAAATGTGAAACCTTAATCAGCATTAATGTGAACTGGCCAAAATCGGACTCTATCCGGAGCCAGAGCTACAGCTTATAATCTGGAAGCAGAGCTGGAGCATCGAGATTTTTGGTTGGCTCAGGGTTCCTGTATTACATAAAGAATTTTTCATCTTGTCATTAATCCTTATTATTTAATGCTTAGTCTTAATTATTAAGAACTGCTAATTCCTAAACTGTTTCCTGTTCTGGACGAACATGAAATTTTGAAAGTACAATCAAATTAAATTTGATTTTCCACAAAATGCTTTTTAAAATTCACAAAAACCGGATCCTGTTAAAAAATGCTGGATCAACCCTCGAATAAGATCTTATTTTGTTGACAAATTGGCTACGTAAACAAGTTGCAATATCATGCTATATTTTAGATAATTATTAAATAAAACATTCCAATTACTATTTTAAAGTAATTTCAAAAAAGGAAGTTGAACTTAGCACTTTTTTAGTTGAAAAGGTGTAAGAAATGACTACTGCTTCCCCCCACCCCATCACCACTCGACCAGGGTTGGTGATTTTTTTTATTTATTTATTTATTTTTCAAATTAAAAAAATCAGATTTTTTTCATTTAAGTTGGATTTTTTTTATTTAAATCAGATTTTTTGGATTTTTTTTACAAAATATGTATGTGCACACAAATACAGTAACAAATTCAGTTAATTACTTATGTCTTCAAAGAATTTTAAGATATTTCAGTTGATATAATTATTTATTACTAGTACAAAATTAATTATTAATTATATGATATAAAAAGTGTATATTTAATCAACAGAGAACAACAAGAAGCAAAAGAGAAAACATATTTCTTGACTAAATTTAACAGATATGGCAACTATCACATAAAATGTTTATTACAGCTTAATCATTTTTACTATTTAGATTTTTTATCAAGAATACCAGTTTTTATGCCTTATCAGCAACCCCCAATCTGTTTTTTAATTTTGAGTGCACTATTCCAAAAGTAGAAAAATCCTTTCCAAGCGTTGATGCTGTTGATGCTTTTGCTGTAGTCAGCATATCCAAAAACTTAATGTTCTATGATAAAATTTCATTCTTTGACACCTTAACGAAGCTATTCCACCATTCATAATCATTGTCTCGACGACTTTCGAACCAAAGAAGACATTTTCTCTAGGAAAAGGCTCCAATCTCCCCAAAAATTCCCCCCGCCCCTCCAGCCTCATCGATGAAAATTTTTTGATCCGCATTGCTCTTTGATGAAGTCTAAAGTGTACCAATATTGCATACCAGATGCATTAAGGCTACCCCATAGTGAGTGAAAACTCCAATGAATTACTTGAACCCAGAATATCTTAGAACTTATAATAAAAAATATCTATATTTTAATAATTCGGAAGAAGCTGATATAAAAGTTTTTAAATCATAAAAATCAATATTTTGTCTAAAAAATCATAAATCAGTATTTTTTTCTGAAAAAAAATCGTAAAAATCAGCATTTTTTTTTGAAAACAAAATCATAAAAGTTCGTATTTTTTCTAAAAACAAAATCATAAAATTTAGTGTTTTCTTCTAAGAAAAATCCCGAAAATCAGTATTTTTTTCTAAAAGAAATAAATCAAAAACCAATTTAAATCATTGATTTTTTAAAAAAAAAATCACTTGATTTAAATCACGCCCTGCTCTTAACAAATTACCTCTAAAGTGCTGCACCACAAGTGATCAACTTTTACAAATTTCACGTATCACAATACTTTTTGCCCTTTACATTGTTGGCGAAATCATAGCCGGGACAAGCCATCATGCAGAAATAACAATCGGAAGATCTGTTACCTCGTCGGAAAGCATCATGTTGGCGATGCACTGTGTGGCTGCCCTGCCCAACATCACATGATCCTGCTGGAACATGTACTCCTCAATTTTCGTTATTCCGCCATCCTTCATGATCCTCTGCCTGCAAATGAATATAAGCAGAAGACATTTTTAACCCTCTTGGCAGGGTAACACTTGTTTGACAGCAGTGTAAAGTTTGCAGCTCATTTACTTTCTGCCCCCATAGAGGAATATTGCCATTTGAGGATGGAACCATTTTTTTCTATAATGGTTTAAGGGGGCACAGTACCTCCGCCAAAAAATTTTTTCGTTTAACAATCGGATGAAAAATAATGTGTGCATTTAATTCCAATCATCATCAGAAATGAAATTCGAAAATAGAACCTCCTTGTAATCCCCCATTCATTTAAAATGTTTTAAAAATTAACTTTTCTTCAATTTAAAGTTTTTTTTATAACTTTCTCAATTGTATCATTTCTTACATTTTTTTTTTTTTTTTTTTTTAAGATTTTTTTTTGAGTAATACTTCTCAAATCTGTTAGAATAAAAGTTAGCATGGAATAAACTATCTAAATCACAGCTGAAATTTTAATTTTTTTTTTTTTTTTTGCATTAAAAACCCGGAAAAAAGAACGAAAATATCCAATTCAAATTCAACAATTAAATAAAAACAAATTACAAACTTCAGAGTCCAACCCATACTCATTGTTGCTAAGCGTACTCCGTGTATTATGAAAAGGTCATGCATTTAAGACATGATTTAATGTTGGGACTTGTGCTATTATGCCTTCCCATAAATTGCATCAATTATGCTTTGCTGTTAAGATGTCTAAAGCATGAAAGTAATAATTAAAAAAAAAAAGTTCTGAAGTGGTGAAATATGTTACACATACCACCAGACAGAGGAACCTATGAATTTTCGCCAATTAAAACAGAAGCTGTAAATGCAACAGACTCAAAAAATATAGACACTGATCAAAAATGACCATACCAAGATAAACACCCTTCATGTAGTCAGAAATGATTCAAATAATTATTTTAATCAATATAATGGGATTTATTGTTAAATTATTTTTTAAAAAACTTGTTTTAAATAGCTATTTTAAACATGATTTAATTGTGCATCACAATTTAATCATAATTAATTATTCAAGCCGATTTAAATCAATGAACCCAGCCTGTTCATAACTTATGTTATCATGTATTGTTACTACATAATTTCTATATTAATCATTAATAAAAAAGCTATTTTAATTCAGTTGCTATTAATTATGAAGATACATAATTTTAACTTTTAAGGTAACTTCGAATGTTAGGAATTCTACAATTTTAATTTACTTTACTTGATGGGTTGGTCAGTATACTGATTTTTAATTTTGTAACTAGCTTTTGCGATACTTGTCTATTATAATGGTGACCAAAAAGCAGCCAAGAAATTTTTTTCACAAATTATAAGAATATGCTCAAATTGGCGAAATTTTTCCCTGCCGCTTTCCCGTCTCCATTATAACCGACAAGTTCCTCACCATTTCGAACATAATTTCCAACATTTTACTTTTGTTAAAAGCAAATATTTAATTCAATCTCTAAGAGAACTTTAAGGGGCACAGCACCACTTTCCAATTTTTTTGCCGGTTAGCAATCAGAAAAAAAAATAATGCATGCATTTAATTTCAACTATCAAACAGAAATGAAATTTAAAAGTATATCCTCATTGTGATCAACTAGTAGTTTAAAATTAAAAAAAATGAACCTTTTATTTCAATTTTTAATAATTTCCTCAATTATGTCTTTTTTCAAAAGATTGTCTTTGCAATACTTCCCAAACATTGTAGGATAAAAGTATTCCATGCTAACACACAGAATGGAATTAACTACCTGAAACTTAGTTGCATTTTAATATATTTTTTTGTTAAAATATCCAGAAAGGAACAAAAAATTCAAAAATTCAAATTCCACAATTAAATAAAACAAATTACAAATTTTAGAGTCCAACCCGTACTTATTTTTGTTAAACATACTCTGTGGAGTGCACATACAAAGTATCAAAGCAGTATCGTAAACTGAAAAAAAGCCTCAGGGATATTACTACTCGTCATTGGTCAAGAAGATAAAGCGGAAAAAAAAAGCGTTTAAAGATTTTAAATGCAGAAAGATTGCAGCTAAAGTCATTTATTTACAAAAACCGGAATATCTTTTAAAATATTGCTCACATAAGTTTGAAATTTTCATTAGGGTTTAACCTCTTCATTCCAAATGTACCCAATTGGGTACATTTTAAAATACTGTTTATTAACGACCGTTTGTACCATTTGAAAGCTAAAACACCCCATTGTTTCTGAAATGAATCAATAGATAGTTTACTGTTTTAGACATAGAAATGGGGCCTTTATTATTATTTAAACTAATTAGTAATTAAAATTTAAAAAAAATTTTTTTAGTTATTTTGTTCTGTAATCATTTTTTAAATCAGAGAACCAAAAAATGGCGTCAAAATTGTTTGTGCTTAGTTCTGGGGTCTGAAGAGGTTAAAACAGTTTTATCTATTGAAATAGGTAATAAGTTTGTTTTTGATATTTTGAGGTACTGTGCCCCCTCGAGTGGGAAAATGAAAATCACCTGACACTGGGGCTGACTTGAGCCAAGTTGGTGAGCGCCATGAGGGCTTCAAAGTTCTGCAGACCTTTACAATCTGGATGCAACAGGGCCATGATGGGTCTGACCACCTCTGCACACTAAAAGAAGGAATAGAAATTTGATTCCTCGAGTTGTTGACACCTTTATACAATGGTTAAGGCATGGATGACACATACAATTTAATTAGAGTAAAATAAAAGGCATTTTTTCCCGATGCCAATATTTTATGTTTCAACACATATAATATTATTTATCTTCTTAATTTGCAATAATGATAATAATGATAAAATAATACTACAATATTTATTCAATACAAAAAAAAAAAACTTACCAAAAATTATTAAATTTTAATAATATTTACTGTAAAACCTTCATTAGAAATTGTTTACTGAAACTCATTTTTTCCTTTTAGAATGACTACAGACACATCAAAGGCATTTCAAAATGTAAACTGTGCTTATATACTATTGGCATACTTGCCAAGCTATTGAGATAAGAATTCAGAACATTTTCCTCAGATATTCCAAAAAAAAGTTGAATAATGAATGCTATTTTCTAAGAAAATGATAATAAAAGAGCAAAATCACCATTTTCCAGATACATATAAGAAAAAAAACTTAGCAATTAATGTAGAATGGGGAAGAAATGCACATCTGTCCTTATTTCTAATCTAGTATTAAACTTTAGGTAACCCTGTCATGATCACAGGGGGGAGGGGACCGGTTAAAATAATTCATAATTTCCAAGTAAGTTTGGATAATAATTCCAAATAATTCATTCCAAGGTTCATAATTTTTTTGAAATAAAAAAATTGAATTATTTTATAAACATGCTTTATAGATTTTAGATTAAGTTGCATTTATATAAATAATATGACACGTCATGCAACATTCGAACATATGTTAAGCTGTTTTAAGGGTAGAAGATATTGTTCAATAATAGTATCGATAAATAATTGCATGATTCAAATCAAAAGTAATCCTACCAGAAATAATACAATCTAAGTTGCAAGAAAATAAATGCACAAATTCAATTCCATTGTTTTGCTTTTGGCAGCTGAATTATAATTGTGTCATTTTATATGAGCACTTATTTTTTTTTACACTAAGTGCATTTTAATAACTTCCTATTCAGCAAATAAAATTATTAAAATAATTAAAAAGATCGTTAACTTGCCCATGTAATTAAAATCATTAACTCTCTTCATTACTTTTATTTTTATTACACTTTTTTTTATCAAACAAATATCTTTTCTGAAACTATCAAAGATGAAAAAATATTTTACAAAATAAACAACAAAATAAATAAAATAATCTTTTAGTATGGGCAAAATCCATTCTCCATTTCTCATGCGAACTTCGTGGGGTTTGTCCACCACTAATTTGGAAACGATGATATAGGATTTTTGCAAGAAATAGTACACATGTAATTTTCTTTTGATCTGCAAATGGAAGCATGCTTGAATTATCTAATTGCTCCTAGCTAGTTCAGATGACCAAAGTTTTGCTGTACACAAATAAAATAAGCTATTCTAAAAATTTCCTACATGTTTCGACTTGCAAGACTTTCAATATCAGTCTGGTAGAGTGCAAGATAAAATATCGATTGCGATCTGACCACACCTCCTATCTGATTTTAATGAAATTTACAGCAGACAGAAAAACTTCGAATCCTCAATTGCGAACAATTACTATGGGGGATTTCATCATGCTTCTTTCACGTGATATAAAATTTTTACGCTCACAAGAATTCTAGCACACCTCCAGCGAACTAAATAAAGTTCTATACCTCAGAGCCCATCTGAAGTCCATTTTGGGAGCTTACACTTAAAGGACATACGGGGCACCAACGACAAAGCCACTAGCTATATCAGGGTTCAGAACTTTTTAAGCTCCAATTGGACACTTTTATTGAGGTTCGCACGGAGAGTTTTAACTTCAACGAAAAACTCAAAAAATGGACTTGAGGTATTACGGCTTTCGGGTAGAGTTAGTAAAAAAGGGAAGTATGAAAAATGAAACATTTGTAGATAGGAGGTATTGCCAGATTTCCCACAATATGTTGGTGGGTTTTTCGCTTCCAACCTCTGAAAACGCTGTTAAGCATCCTATAGAGAGTATTTCTCCAATTATTTTATTTATCTATCTCCTGTTTACATTAACTAGAGTTTGCCCAACCCGCAGTAATTAAATTTATCATTGAAAACATGATGCTATTTCTATAACTATTTAAAAATTATTCATCAAATTTGGTGATCGTTGCCGCAGGGCCAACGTAGCTGCTCGTTCTTCTGCTGATATCGTACTCGACCGAGTGGCAGTTGAATAAAACTTGAATATTTGCTTCTATACACTCTTCTCATTTTTCATTTCATTGTTTCAGAGAAACCTTCATACAAACTCTTATTATAATTGCTTTTAATATAACTGTTATGGCAACCCTCTTTTCAACGATGTTTTACTATTATTGCCTAATCATCGACTCAACTCAGACATGTTGCCATCTGCTATCTATAACATATTACAGTTATAAATGAGTCTTGCCCGACAAAATTTTAGATATTACTAAAACTTGTCAACAGCTACTAAACAAAAAAAGTAAGAAAAATTGGTTAAAAAACAGCGGAAAAATGGCTTTTAGCTGTGCCTAATTATGTATAGATAATACCAAAATTAATTTCAGTGGTCAAGCATAAAGGAGTTCCTCTTTCAATTGAACCACTTCTTTTTTTAAGTGGAGCAAGTCCATTTTTCAAAAAAAAAAAAAGGGAAAAAAAACTCACCCTCTGACCAGGGAAAGCCACTTCGGGATTGATGGTGATCGCGATCCGAGATAGAGCCTGGGCAGCAATCAGTTTGCCCTTGTCTGTGCCTTCCAGGGACAGATTCACTAGAACCTGAAAAAGCAGAGGATAAAGTTCACCGTACATTACATCAAGCAACAGAATTTAGATTTGAAAGATGAGGAAACTGATCACATTTTTTGCGACCCTTCACAAAATTCCAATCAATCAAAAGGGACCCTTCACTAAATTCCAGTTAATCAAAACAGACCCTACACAAAATTAAAAGCTTCCAAATTGTTTTTTCACACCATTAATAACATTGGCAAATAATTGTAACATTTTTCATCGCTATATGTTTAAATTTTCAATTTTCACAAAAATTATTCGATTTTACCCAACAATCTCTTTAATTCTCAAAAAACGAACCCTGTTAAAATGTACTGAATCAAACCTCGCTTTTGCTAAAATAGAAAATTAATTAGTCTGTTTTTGTCGGTAGTCTGTTATACTGCCAGAAAAGAGCCATACCCCTTTTCCTTTCTTTTTTTCGGTGGTGTCACTCCAAATGCTTACTGTTGAATAATTCCACAGCTTAAAAAAGAACTTTCTGACAAATACTAAACGTGTACATCTATTTAAAGGATCATGATTTAATACATGTAATCTTTTTCAACATCTAATCCCACAAATACATCATTTTGAGTAATAATATCCTTGAAATTAATACTAACATGCACATTTCAATTCATTCTGCTTTTTCGTCCCATATTCAGTACAAATAATGAATTTTCATTAATGAGATAGTTTACCAAATGATTCTTGAAGTACACCAAAAATATGTTTACGTCTGTATCAAATGATAAAATGTTACTGAACAAAATGAAATAGAGTTGGGATACGTTGGTCCATTTTCCAAGTTTTTGTTTTTTATAATAATATATATATATATATACAGTTTAATATTTTACCATAAGGTTTATTAAAAGTTCCTTATGATCCAAGATTTTTTTAAACTGTATTATCTTTTCTTATATTTATTTTAAAGCAAAAGTTTAGAAAGTGGATCAACATTCTGCAAGTTTGGGGTACTTTGGTGTCCCCACGAGAAACCTCTGTTGAAAAATTGAGAACTATATTTTTTATAAAAATTTAGTATTAATCAAAAACATAATTAGATTATTTTCTTGTGTATTCCAAGTAATAAGTAAAAATTTTAAAGGTCAATAGAGTTAAATTAAATTATTGCATTCAGAAAAACATCTGATGATGGAAAAAATAAAAACTTACCTACACCTTTAAATAATCGCAGAATTCTTAAATATTAAAAGAAAACAATCTTTCAGAACTAACATCAAGGATTTAGAACTTAATACTTGTTAAAATTAACAAAGGATATTTTAAGGAATAATTTGATATAGAAAGCCTGCTACTTCTGAGCAGACACAATTTTCTGGCAAGATAAGCACTGTGTTACTTTCTTGTACTGTTGCTTCATCAAAGTGTTGTGTGTGTTGGGGGGGGGGGGGGCTTTTTACCACTGCATTTTATTTTAAATTTTATAATGTGACTCATCTGCAAAAAATTTAAAAAAGGAATGCATAGTATGAGAATTTTTTCCACTTTATTTATATCGAAAAAGTTGGTAATTATTTTTAGATGCATCAGATTTTTCCTTTTTAAAAACAAAATGCATTTTGTACAATAAGTATTTTCTACTAGTTTCAATTTTGGCCTCATTTTTCATTAGAAAAAAAGAAGAAAATACTGAAAAACTAATGCAAAAAAAAAATATTTTCAATCAAACAATACATTTTTAATCAAATTTATTATCTGCATTATAACAGCTGCTTTGCAATTTTTATTTGTTTTGAAAAACGGTAAATTGATTTTTAAAATAATACTGGAGTACCACAAAAGGGCATACTTAGGAAAAATAATAATTAGGTATAATTTTTGTTAATGAATTTTCATTTATACGTTCAAAAGTTTTGAAAGTTTTTGTTATTAATGTCAGACATACATAACTTGAAATAAATAGCTGAATACAGATATAAATAAGTGCATGATTGATTATAATAAGGATATAATTATTGTAAAGAGCAAAAAAAATGTTAAAAATTGTATTTTTTTTAATTACTTGGGGTAGGTTGGACTATGGACAAACCAACCTCAGAAAAAGTGGACCAAAGCACCCAATAACAATTTTAAAAAATTTAAACCTTCTAAAAATGACTCGCATGTGTTGAAATTGAACCTCTTGGAATAAAAGTTACTCAATACCACTGTGCAACATGATTTCATCATAGGATATGAAGGACTACTAGAGTTAACTGTTGGTCATAAAATGAGTACAAAAATGTAAATGATATTAAAATAATTGAGGCTGGACCCACGAGCCCCAACTCTCCCTATTCAGAGAAAAGTGCAAGGGAACTGAGTTAATGGAAAGATATGTTTCTGTGATGTCTTATACCTAAAAAACTTTAATGTGGTTTTGTTTTTAAAAAATGGCCCCATTAAATAGTTTTCATATTAATATAATTGCTTATATAGATAACATTAATATTAAAATAATTGAGGCTGGACCAATGAGCCCCAACTCTCCCTATTCATAGAAAAGTGCAAGTGAACTTAGTTAATGGAAAAATATGTTTCTGTAATGTCCTATACCTAAAAAAAATTATTGTGGTTTTGATTTTTAAAAAAATGGCCCTATTAAATGGTTTTTATATTAATATAATTGTGTATATAAATAACTTTAATATTAATGTACCCGAAGGAGTGAAAAAGGTAATAAAAGTCTCAGTAAAACTGATTATTAATATTTTTATAGCTAAAGAAAGAAAAAAAGAGTTCCTACACATTTTAGAGAAGACCAATTTTCCTCACTTATAGAATTGGACGAAATAAATCAAACAAATGGAAATATTAGTATGTTTCAGTTTTATATGCTAAAAAAAAGAGAAAACATTGAAAACTGAAAGTGAGTAAATTTATTACTTGATTTGAAATCCAGAATGAATATGTAGGCACTGGTGGATTAACACTTAAGCAATATAAGCACAGGCTACTAATATGAGGAGCACCTCAGGAACTTTTTCCATTGTTCATTTAAATAAAATTAATTTTCAAAATGTGGGGACAAACGAGTAGAGTGCATTTACATAGATTGTTTTATGTCATTGATACAGGGCTCGGCACACTTTGGAGTCTTCAAAATAGTGAAAAAAGTGACCACAGCTTTAAAAAAAGTGACTAAAATAGTGACCATTAAAATATAAATTTGTGTGTTTGTTTTTTTATTTAAACTAAATATAACTTGAAAAAGAGCAGTTTCGACATCTTTTGAAAACTAAACCTGAATAAATAGAGCTTTTACCCAACTTTAAAAAAAAAATTCATAGCCTACTCAAAAATAAGAATTTCTATACCTGTAACTATGTTCATAAATACCTTTTTCAAAACCCATAAATGGCTAAGAGTGAGAGACAAAAGTTATTTCTTTTAATTAATTTCTTTCTCAAATTGTTACGTATTTAAAAATATAAATGAATAAATATTTATTCAAATCGGCAGAAATTTCAAATTTTAATTTATATTCAACATCAAATAAAATTTATTTTGCAAATGCTAGTTTTTAAATATTTTTTATACTTGTTCAAAGATTAGAAAATTTCACTTGAAATAAATCTAAATTGGATATTTTATCAAAATTATTCAAACTGAAAGTACTGTGTTTAAACTTCTGTATCATTGTAGGAAACAAACCGTTTGATTATTCGATACTGTTTTTATAATTTCATGGTAATAACAAAATCCAAGAAAAATTCCCTGATTAAGCTCCAAAAAGTTCCCTGATTTTAAAATTTTAGTTGTGATAGTTACACGGTATCACTGTCATACATAATGACAGTATGAGTTGCACAATCAGAAAAATTCTTTACGGGGGGGGGGGGGGGGCTGCACTATTTTTTTTCCTATCTGAACTTTGTGCAATTCCTTTTTATTGGGGGGGGGGGAAGGAAATAAAAAGAGGTCATAATGTAATTTTCTGAGCGATAAATATAATCTGCAACTGCTAAGAATTTTTCAGATCTAAAGTTTTTTTAAGAATTTAGATTCCCCCCTCCCCTGAATCATTATTTAATGATTTCTCGACATGAATATACATTATGGGACCCCAATTTTAGAATCCCGAAATCCGGAAAACCCAAAATATGTAACTTTTTCGAAAAATCTCGGCAGCTGAAAAGAAAAAAGACAGCTTTGGTTTTGTGATTAAAAAAAAAAAAAAAAACGGGCAATGTTTTGCACCGTTTTTCTTTTGGAAATAGGAGTTTTAAAGAGAAGGAAAATAAACTGTAATGAACATGTTTAAGATCGGATATGTGCTGTTTTCAAAAAAATATATTTCTCGATTTTCTGAAAAGGGTTTGCTTTTGCAATTAGAGTTTATTAATTGTTGTTTTGAAAAACAATCGGGAAATGTTTTACACCGTTTTTTTTTTTTTTTCGGAAATAGACGTTTTAAAGAGAAGGAAAATAAAATGTAATAAACATGCGTACAATCGGAAATGTGCCTTTTTTTTTTTTTTTCAAAAAAATTATTTCGTGATTTTTCGAAAAGGGTTCGTTTTTGCAATGAGCTTATTGTTGCTTTAATTCTGAGTTAATATCATTAAATTTTGCTTATTTTTATTGTTGTTTTCTTATATTTATTTTTTGAAATGAACTCTAATTTTCGCTCGATACAGAACATTCGCGAAATTAAAAATTTGCGTTTCTCGCATTTTCCCGATGGTCTGATCTTTTTACTACAATAATTTAGTGGCTAGAGAATATAAAACCATATCAAAATTTGATATGGCTGTGTACCAGCCGATCGGCCTGTGTACCAGCCGATTGTCATTCAGAAAGTGACAAGTGACACTGTTGCACTAACATGAATTGATTGCTGTTAACTACTTTCAGATTAGTTTTTTCAGTAAGGAAGCAGGAAATGAAATAAATATCTCACTCATTTGAACTTTGAAATACGAACAACTTTCATTTTTTTAATTCTATAAAATAAATAAATGAAAAGGATTTTGTAACAAATGTCCATTTTTGGTTTTGTAAACTTATGTGTGATACATCGGTTTAATTCTGACCACCTCAAAGAAAACAAGAACTTCTAAAGGGCAAAGTCTTGCAATGCTATAATAAATGTCTGTGGTTTTTTAAATCTGCATCCAAACAGAATAATTTTCTTTCGAAAGTATCGCTTTTTTTTTTTTTTTGGCTCTCATATTGGTGAACTAAATGTGGGTTTGAACTTACTAAACTTTAAAGGAAGGGCTAAACTTTAAAGGATTATATGGGATAATATGTTCAAATTTTGTGTGGAATATACTGTGAATTATAACCAGTCAAGAAAATTAAGTAGAGGCTTGTTGGAACGTCATTATAATAATATATTAAAATAATATGGTAGATTGGCTTAAAGTTACTCTGATAAAGGTACCCACCAGAGGGGGTGAGGGGGGAGCTTAGGGGTGTTTTTCAGTTTTTGAATAAAATTCTACATTTTGGCTGGAACTACAACAGGTTGTAAAAGATGTCACTCAAAAATTAAATCTTATATATGAAACAATATTGACGTTAATGAAGAAGAAATGTTATATTAAAATGAAATTCTGCTTGTCATAACAATATAAATTTAAAGCTAAGCTTTTTTGTTTTGGTTCAAGATTTTTTTTGTTACATATTTGTTTCTATTTTGGTTTAGTATGTAACTGAAACTTGACCAACATTTTGGGTATCATAATGTGACAAAGGTACCCACCAGAGGGGGCGGGGGGATTTGGGGGGGGGGTCAGTTTTTTTTAATAAAATTCTGCATTTGTCTGGAACTACAAAAAGTTTTAAAAGATGTGACTCAAAAATTAAATTTTATATATGAAACAATATTGACGTTAAAGAAGAAGAAATGTTATATCAAAATGAAATTGTTCTTGTCATAACAACAAAATAAATTTAAAGCTAAGCTTTTTGCTTTGGTTCAAGCTTTTTTTTATTATTTGTTTATATTTTGATTTAGTATGTAATTGAAACTTGACCAAAACTTTGTGCATCATAATGTGTTTTTAAATAAATGTAAATTTAAAAAAAAAATTAAATCTATATTTAAAAAAAAAAATCTAACACAAAATTTTAAGCATGATGCAGTTCATTTAAAAAATTATATTGCAAGTGTTTATTATTTTTTTAAAATATACATCAGATTGCAATGTGCTTTTTAAAAAATTTATGTGATAGTAATTACTGTTATTTTTTATTTATTTATGTTAAAATATAGTACATAGACATATAGCCTTTCTTTTTTTAAATAATATGAGCATAATAATGCAATTATTTTCAACAGCTCATCCACACTACATTGGACTAAAAAACCCTTTTCTTTAAAATGTATAACAATATTCTCTTAACAAAATACATGGTTTTCATTTAAGATGGCTTACGAAAACTAAATAAAAACATTTTTCATGCTTGTGTTCACCTAAACGACAGCCGTCTATTTATTGCTCCAAATTCTTTTCTAGAACAGATGATTGAATATTTTTTTAAAAATCACCTCTTTTTTGCACCTCCTTTTTTTTAGTACTGAAAATAGTGCGAAAACTAAGGCGAGTAAATGATTCTTTAACGTTCGCTCTGCTAATCAGTTACCTCGCTGTAGATGCTAGCACCACCTACTGGTGGCTTAGTTTCGTTTTCAACATTTTCGCGCCGAACGGCACACTAGGTATTCTAGCCACTGTACCTTAACTTCAGCACACTCGGGGCCGGCGCTACGCCGAATTTCAAAAAATGACCAAAAATGGCGGACTTACAGGACCAAAGATGGCGGATACGCGGAAGCTTCAATCCTGGCACACGTATTTTTATGCAACATTGCAATGTTTTCTTAACTCATAGACAGACAAAGTAACTTTTTTGGTTGCTCTGCCAGAGAAAGGGCAAAAAAGTGAAAATATTGACCAATTTTTTAAAAAAAGTGAAAATAGTGACCAATTTTTGAAAAAATGACTAAAAGTGACCAATGCAAAAAAAAGCGACTTTTAGTGAAAAAAGTGACTCGCGCCGACCCCTGTTGATACTGTTTTATGTCGTTGATACTGTTTTATGTCATTGATATCTTCAAAAAATTCAATTGAAAAAAACTTAGGAATTTTTTTAAATGCATCTTCTTTTTCAAAATTTGCCACGGAATGGTCCATTTTTAAACACTTCTTTTCCATCTGAAGAATATTTATTGCACATAAACATACTGAATTCAACTAACCAATAATAAACAATAAAACATCAACAGCTGTGATCAAAAACGTGCTATTATAAAAATAGAATCTACTAAGAAAAACACTCATTGCTTAATCTTAACTTTAAAGAAAAAAAAACAAGAAAAAAAGAAAAGAAAAAGGAAAAAATGGCCTACCTTGGCTCCTCCTTGCTGCACGACTGCTCCCCTCAAATCTGGTTGCTCACAAATGGCATTGAAGACTCTGAGGGAAAGACCAAAGGATAAGTGTAAGCACTTACATGTTGTTGGGAATACCGACTCCGACTCTCAAAGCTCAGCGCATGCGTGTCTGAAGTCGGAAAAACCCCCCCTGCTCCCTCAAAAACACTTGAAGATGAGAGCCAGCTGGAATTAGAAGTGCAAGGCATCTCGGAATGCCAATAGGTCTACTTGTAAATAATTTCTTGTGTTTCTATACTGTCTTGTGTATGTGTTGATGTGGAAAAATAAATGTCTTAAAAGTCCTTTAAAAGCCTGAAATTTTGTATGGAATACCACAGAGACTCTAACAGGGTGCATATTATTCAACAGTGGCAAGCCCCGGGTTCTACGGGTTGGAATGAGGAGGCAAAGGTAAGAAGATTTTACCTTTGTCTTAATGTCTTTTTCGAGTTTCCAACACATGTACTTAATACACAGAAAAGCGGATGGCAATGTCAAAAAGGTCGTTCAAATTAATATTTAATACTATTTCCAGTTCATAAATGTCATAGACTGAATTTATTTTATTTTTTTATTTATTATTCTTTTTTTTTTTTTTTTTTTTAACTTGGAGTTTCATGGTGGGAAATGATGCAAAAAATTTTAGACTTTAAAAAAAAGTCTGACTTAATTAGGGTATGCATCATATAAGGCAGGGATAGCGACTTGTCTGTCACCAAGATCCACTTTATATGTTAGCAATATGTGCCATCTACCTTTGAAGCTTTCTTTGTGGGTGAGAAGAGCAGGGGTAGACGTGGGTGAAAAAAAAATGGGGGAAGGGGATGGCTGAGACGTTGATAGAAAGAGCGTTTCCCTTCTCACTGAATGAACATTTTTATAATTTGACAAAAAAGGTCATTTAATGTTTCTTTTTATTCTAATTTAACAATGACATTAAATAGACCTTATATTTTACAAATGCAAAGCTCTGAACTTTGTTATTTTAACGAACAATCTGCATCTCAGCTTCCAACTTGGAAGTAACAATTATTTGAAGTATCAAGATTACCTACATAACTTATTATTTATATTTTGCTAGCAATATTGTACTTTAATGAAAGTTTTAATCCTTCAAAATAAAATTTAAATTTCAGTTCTACAGTAAGAGGTGCCACTCTTCAAAAACCATTGGACTGAACTTTTTCCCAGCCTTTTAGCATGGAATACATTTTTGCAAATATATGGAAGCTTTCAGCAAAACATATAGACTAAATGTATTAATATTTCCTTCAATGTAAATTTTAATCAACTAAAATTAACTTATAAATTTAAACAATCGTTTTAATACAATTTCAAAATTACAGATTAACTCTTAATTTCAATAATTACATTAAATAATATTATTATGCGCTTCTCCTTGTCTTTTGAGAGTAAACTTTACACCAAGTGCATCAATTATTGAATGACTGAAGCATCCCCCCCCCCCCAAAAAAAAAGAGGGTGAAAAATCAATGCTAGATTTAATGAGAGCTTTTGTACACTTACATGATGCATGACACCTTATGTCGCAAAAATGACCTTATTTAAATTTATAGAGCATTTTCTCATTCATGGCACATCAATAGCAATTGTACTATTACTGTATAGTTTTGTGCATAAGTCAAGAATTTTTCGACTTTTTTTAAAACTAAATCGGTAGGGTGGGCTTATACATGGATCAGATAATCCAAGAAAAAAGTGTCTATTAATCGTGAAATATGGACAGATATAGAACTCTTATTCTGCAATTTATGCCTTGAGCATTTGAAGAATAATTAACTAACGTAAAATAAGAAGAGTCTTGCTTAAATACATGTATATTACACTTGGATTCTGGTCTCTTAACCTCTTCAGACCCCAGAACTAAGCACAAACAATTTTGATGCCATTTTTCGGTTTTCCGATTTAAAAAATGATTACAGAACAAAATAACTAAAAAAAATTTTTTTTAGTTTTAATTAATCATTAGTTTAAATAATCATGAATGCCCAATTTCCACATTTAAAACAAAGTAAACTATCTGTTGATTCATTTCAAAAACAATGGGGTGTTTTAGCTTTCAAATTGCACAAACAGTCGTTAATAAACAGTATTTAAAAATGTACCCAATTGGGTACACTTGGAATGAAGAGGTTAAACAAAACGGCCAAATTTCCTCGTGACTCGGCAAAAGCAATGACTTCAAGCTTAAAGCTAGCCATGCATGACTTTTTTTTTATGCTCATCCTTCTAATACAAGTGCAGAAAATAACTCAATAAAATTAATCAAATAAGAAATTAAGACGCACTAGCAAATCCAAGAGCAGAAAGCATGATCAAAGGCGCTCGCCTCAGACAGGGTTACCAATAGGGATCAATCTATCGCCATTGGTGGTTTGCTTCTTACTTTCACGACGTCTTGATTGGAAAATACTTGATGCTTTTTCCCTACTTAGCGTTATTTTCGCCGCTTTAGGCACTTAAAAAAAAAAATTATCTTCGAATTTTTATCTCTGCTTATGCACGAGTGTTGAATTGTTGGCATATTTTTGAAGGAAAACGCACTATTGGCTTACATTCGGAAATATACACAGGGTTCATACTCAAATAGCCCAAAAAATTTCCATGACTTTTCCAGATAGATCAAAGCAGAATTCCAGGTTAACGTTCCAAGAAAAAATATTTATTAGCAAATTTACTACTTGTACATTAAATAAGCCCGCCATAACATTTCATACCATAGAATTATATTAGCCTCATATTAAGAAATTCCACAGATGCTCATTAAGATACCAAACTTATACTATAGAATTTCTAGTCTATAGAATTCAAAAAGCCACATTTCATGACACAATACTGCCAAAACATATTAGCTTTTATATTTGCATCCATTGTTTATCCATTCTCCCCATCCATCCTTTATTATTATTTTTTAATTTAAATGTTAGAAAGCTAATTTAAAACTATCAATCATAAAATATAAAGAATAAATAAAATAAAATAAAAATGAGGATAATCCTTGTAGGGACACATCAGCTTTTTAACTCTATAATAACGCATGAAAAACAAATATTTACAGAAATGCTGATGTGGGCACTTTTATGCCATGACAATATAATAAACACCATTATATAAAGAAAAAACCTATATCGGAAAAGGAAGGCGAGTTAATTAAGGATCTTGAGGATCTTTAATTAACTCGAGGATCTTTTAAGTAAGGATCTTTAAGGACATCGAGACGAGCATAGGTTAAAATCCCCGACTTTTCCAGGTTTTGTCAAAATTTTACATTTTTCCCCGACTTTTCTGTGACTTATGCGAAGGATATCAATTTCCATGACTTTTCCAAGTTTTCCATGACTTCCAGGTGGAGTATGAACAGTGTATACAGTTAATTCCTTGGCTATATAAGCTTTGTTTTTGTTGTTTTGTCTGCTTCATTTGGATGTTTTGCATCTAGAAGCTCCCCGTCGCAATGAAAAAAAGGATTCCAAGCGATCCCGAAACATAAGTCGGCGTTTTAATGCTCATTTGTGCTTTAAATTAACGTGAAATTTTATTTCTATTACTGTTTACTTGCACAAAGTTAAATTATTATTATAAGTGTTAGGGCTCGACCGATGGCATTTTTTGGCCGATGGGCCGATGCCGATTGTTGGCCGATTGTTCCGAGATCGGCCGATGGCCGATTGCCGATTATTCTCCTCTTCCATCGGCCGATGGCCGATGGAAAAAAAAGTCGCTTTAAACCATTAAAACGTGTAAAATGCTTGTCAAAAAAGTCATTTAAATCATTTACTATTTATTTTTATGTTTATAAAAGCACTAGTAAGCCCGGCGGTCATACGAAATGACCGCTGTTCTAGGTATTATAGATTGTGATTAAAATGATTTGTGCAAAGGTGTCTGCTAATTCAAACTGAATTACCCAGGTCAGGCTGCGAGGAAACCCCTTTGCTTACTGCCCCACACTACTATATATTTTTTCACTATATAACCAAATTGTTTGTGAAAAATATATATTTATCGTCGAAAGAACTTATTGAAAATTTTATTAGGCTCTTCAAAACAAAAGTTTTAACGAAACTGAAAAAAAGAGCGCTGCCACTCTAATAAAAAAAATATAAAATTACAATAAATAAATCAATTAAAAAGAAAGAAGGGTTTAAATTAAATTCGTGCATACATTAATTTCTAACGGAAATTTCAAAATACAGCGAAGCCTCACTCAATATGCTAGAGAAGCGTTTTAATTATTATTAGTATATTTGTTACATTTTTACAACAATGGCAACTGCGTTGATTTGTTTGTTCACACGGCAACTGTAATTATATGGTTGGAAACGATGGCAACAATGCAAAAATAAAATAAAACGGGTCAAGAAAATCATTGAAAATTTTTTAAAAATGAATTTAAAAAAAATTAATTGAGTCACAACTTTTATTTTTGCGGCGATGAGTTTCTCGGATCGTAAACATTAACCGTACCGAATGTGGTCCCGATCGGTAAAACGGCTGGGATTCTATAGCGGACAGACAGACAGACAGAATAAGCCGCTTATATATAAGATAAAGTCATTATTCAAGCACCGTAAAACTGTTTGGGGGAAGTTTACATAATAATTAAAACTAAAAGAATCTCTCGCGATTCTAGTAAAGTAATTAAACTATTCGGAGGTTAAAAAAATTAAAAAATGCTATATCAGAGGATTTTCAATTCTTTTTTCGTATCTTTGCAAAAAAAAACAAAAAAACAGCAACAAATATTGGATCCGCTCGGGTCTAATTCCCTTTCCTTCAACATTTTCTCTTTATAGCACCTGCACTGCAAATGCCAAGTGCAGTTGCCTTTATTTTATAATTTTTTTCATGGAGAGGAATGCAGATATTATGACACAGACTAACAAATAATGTGGGTTTGTATTTTTAACGAAACTGTCAACCCCCTCCTCTCAGATTTTTTTCATGATCCCCCCCCCCCCCCAACCCCCGTTTTAAAAGAAAAGCGGGAACGATTACATGTTTATTTTTCATTAAAAAACTTATTTTAAGCTCTTTTTCTGAAATAAAAATAAAATATTAAAAAAAATTCGCTCGCAGTATTACCCCTTGTATAGTATATCCCTTGTTCATAACCAAGAAATACTGAATATTGCTTTAAAAACATAGACGTGAGATTTTTTTGTCATTGCAAATGAATGCTGGGTCTTAAGAACTAATATTATTGTTTTTTTTTTCTTGCGAGTTGAAAATTACACTGAAGTACTTGACATGTTCTTTATATTTTCATGAGCACAATGTAAGGTCACCGAAAGACACCAATATTTTGAGCACCTGCAGTTTTCTGTTGACAAATAATCTTCTGAAAACACGTGATCGTTTATAAAAATTAAGATGTATTTTGAATATATATATATATATATATATATACGTTGGAAATGTTTGAAATTAATGAAATTGTAGTATTTTTATTAAGGTATTATTCCACTCTCTATCCCAAACTCATTTTTAAAGAATTAAATTTTTGAAAATTGCAAGTCGAACTTGGACACATACAATTTCGATCAATAAACATTTATACTGAAAAATTGATTCATATTTTTTATCAATATGTTCTATGTTGTACAAGAAATATCCTAAACTGAAAGCAGATGCAACGATATTGTTGTACAATAGCAGCAAAACTGTCAACTGTCTAACACGTGGCATCAAAGAATCCAAAAAAAAAAAAACACTAAAAAAACGAAGTATAAAAGGGGAAAAATTAAAATAATTATCGTATAAAAAATGTTAAGGTGCATTTTGAAAAAAACAAATGCATTGATCAATCTGTGAAAATAAAGAAATATTAGCATTTTTATTAAGATGTTATTAAATCCTGTCGCGCGAACTCGCATTTTGAGAATTCAATTTTTAAAAATTGCAAGTCGAATTTGGACACATAAAATTTCGATCAATAAATATTTATACTGGAATTTTTTTTCTTATTTTTGACCAATCTTTTCTATGTTGTAAACTAAAAATGATATAATGAGAACAACCGCACACTAAAAGCAGATGCAACAAAATTGCTGCACAATTGCAGAAAAACTGTAACACGTGGGATCGAAGAAGCAAAAAAAAAAAAAAAAAAACCGCAAAGAGAAAAAAGTTTACGCTGGTAAAAATTAAAATTATTATCTTACTTTGATTGAGTTGACTTTTTATTGTTTACAATTTCGGAATAATAAGAAACATGACAAACTAAAAGCAGATGGTATAATATTATTGCACAGCGACATCTAATGCACTAAGTAATTATTAAAAGAAAAACCAACAAAAATGAGGCAACTAACTTAGTGCGAAAAACAAATAGCACTCATAAGACGTCTCTATGACTTTTACTTTAACATATTCTAACAGCGAGCATTCTGCTCAAAGAGAACTATTTTAATAATGAAGGTTTTCGGCAGCGATCGCTTAAACTAGTTTTGCGAAATTTTTATCAAATACTTTTTTGTAGAATGACATTTTTTTGTGTTTTTTTTTAAACTTATGTGCTGCCTGTTATTGTATGGAAATATAAATTGATCTATGGAGAAAAAAAGAAAGTGAAAGACAGAATGTTTTCTGGAAAGTTGTCCCTGCGAAAAACATTGGCCTTGCATCGGCTTTTAGATGTTTTTTAGGCCGATGGGCCGATGTTTTTCTAAAGTTAACATCTGCCGCCGATGCCGATGGCCGATGGCAACTTTGTTGAACAATCGGCGCCGATGCATCGGTCGAGCCTTAATAAGTGTATACAGTATTGATAACAATAAATGGTAATAAGTGTAAAAGATTGAGGTAGTTAGTGTTACTCACCTGGAGATGAGTTCCTTGCTGTTCTTGCTCTCTGACTTGGCAAGAGACACCAGGGCGGGAGTCACCCCCAGTTCCGTGAGCATCTTCACGCGCTTGTCGATGAATTCCTTGGTGTCCTGGAGGGATAATAAGAGCATACTGTTAAAGTGTGCAAAGAGAATTAGTTTATTTCCTATGTGTTATGCAGAAGGAAAATTTCTTTTATTTATGCTGTTACTAGTTAAATCAGAAATTTTACATAGCACACGCTTTTGTACGTTGTTGGTGAAAGAATGACGACTGCTAAATTCATTCTGCCAATTAAAAACTGAAATGTTTTGGGGACCAAGGCCAAATCAACAAGTTATGCTTTGAATTCAAAGCTCATTGTTCTTGGAGACATAAATTATCAAAAACTACATATCAGGGTCCGGATTTTGGATGTTCTAAACTGGTTTTGGACAGGACAGGTGGTTTTTACTGCTCAAAACTGTCTTAACCCTTTTAGCCCTGGATTTTTAAATTTGAAAAAAAAAAATTTTTTTGTCAATTATTATTGATGGGGAGCTTCAAATACCAAATTTGAGCTCATTTGCTTAATTAGTATAGTAATTAATTAATGGTGGCATCTCGCTTCCAATGAATTTTTTTGTCCTTTTTTTTTTTTTAAATTTTGGGAAAATAATTCAGAAAATGGAATATTATCTTCATCTAACTCTTCTGCAATATCCATTTGTTTATAAAGTTTCCCTTCATCTTCTACGTCCGAAATAGATTGTTGGGGTTATCTGCATCCATTTCACACGACTTTATAAAACACCTCACACAACACAAGTCAAGTAATGACGTAAACTGTGCATGTATTTTGTTTCGGAGGCTTTGTTGAAGCGACATCCTGCGATAAACAGCAAAAATACGGATTGTCATAGGAAGTAGAGAGACATAAATGTTGCGTTGGCAATTGCCACCGCCAGGGCCGAAAGGCTTAAACTATCCTAAAGCTGAAGAGGTCTAATCTAATCGATTTATATCTAATGCAATATTAGTAATGCATAAGTATAAATTATTTTTCATTAATTAATAGTTAATAATATTTTTCTCTGAAATGTTAATTTGAAAAGAAAAAAGAATTATGTGAAAAAAGTTTTTAAAAAATGCCAATATCTCTATTACATAAAAGCTTTCTTATGTCAGAGTGGGTAGTGTTGTGAAAAGAAAGTACCAAAGTAACTCATTTCAGTTCTATTTATGACTCATCATGGAACCCAGTGTGGAACGCAATTTGAACCAAGGCCGTATCCAGGGGGAGGATACGGCCGTCCCATTTCCGGGGGAGGGGGGCCTGAATTTGACCCCTCTCCCAAATATTTGATGATTTTTTCTCTCTGAAATGTTAATTTGAAAAGAAAAAAAAATTCTGTGAAAAAGTTTGAAAAAAATGCCAATATTCACGAACATTCATTTTAATGTATTTTTAATTGATGGGCATTTACTCAACTGCTTTATTATAAAGCATTTATTCAACTGAGCAAATTTTTTACCTTATACAGAGGAAATTCTCTAAAAGGAAATTATTTTTATAAGGGGTAAATACAGCTCAAAATAATATTATTTATATATTTCGCCTTTAATAATTTAATATAACATCAGTGATGTTTACAAAATTTTAATTTGAAGGGTGGGGGGGGGGGGGATATTGTCGATGATTTTCCAAATTTCAACTTGAAGACAACATTCCGAACTAGCCCCTCTTGACCTGAGCTTCTCATGGAGTAAAAGGTCGGATTGTATTTTACAGTTAAAATAATTCGGGCTGAACCGACAAGAGGATGAAACTCTTATCGTAACTATGTTGAACCATTCAAGCAATGATTTAAGAAGGCTGCGGTAGCCCAGTGGTCACAGGGCTAGGCGAGTCTTCAAAATAGTGAAAAAAGTGACCACAGCTTTAAAAAAGGGGACCAAAATAGTGAACATTAAAATGAAAACTTGTGTGCGTGTTTTTTTTTTATTAAACTAAATATAACTTGAAAAAGAGCAGTTTCGACATTGTTTGAAAACTAAACCTAAATAATAGAGCTTTTACCCAACTTAAAAAAAAAGAATCATAGCCTATTTAAAAATAAGAATTTTTATACCGGTAACTATGTTCATAAATACCTTTTTCAAAACCCATAAATGGCTAAGAGTGAGAGAGACAAAAGGTATTTTTTAATTAATTTATTTTTCAAATTGCTACTTATTTAAAAATATAAATGAATAAATATTTATTCAAATCGGCAGAAATTTCAAATTTTAATTTATATTCAACACTGAATAAAATTTATTTGCAAATGCTACTTTTTAAATATTTTTTATACTTGTTTAAGGATTAGAAATTTGCACTTGAAATAAATCTAAATATGATATTTTCTCAAAATTATTCAGACTGAAAATACTGTGTTAATCTTCTGTATCATTGTAGGAAACAAACCGTTTGATAATTAGATACTGTTTTTGTAATTTCATGGAAGTGACAAAATCCAAGAAAAAAATCCCTGACAATTCCCTGATTGAGTTCCAAAAAATTCCCTGATTTTATAATTTTGGTTGTGATAATTACACGGTATCACTGTCATACATAATGACAGTATGAGCGGCACAATCAGAAAAATTCTTTAGGGGGGGGGGGGGGGGGGGCACTATTTTTTTCCCAATTGAACTTTGTGCAGTTCCTTTTTTTTTGGGGGGGGGGGTGGAAATTAAAAGAGGTCATAATGTAATTTTCTGAGCAATATATGTAATCTGCCACTGCTAAGAATTGTTCAGATCTAAAGTTTTTTTTTAAGAATTTAGATTCCCTCCCTCCCCTCCATCATTATTTAATGATTTCGTGATAAAAATATAACTTGATTTTCTCAAGATGCATATTGTCTTTCATTGTGCATTGTCTTTTCGTTGAGAAATCCCTGATTGAGCTCCAAAAATTTTCTTTTGTGATTGTGACAGTTAGTTGGGGAGTGGGGGTGGGGGGGGGGATGAAAGAAAAGAGAAATGAAGGTAATTTTCTGAGTGATGTAATCTGCAACTGCTAAAATTTTTAGTCTGCTTTTTTTTTCTTTTGTAAGTTAAATACAGCTTTATTTTCTCAGGATTTGCTCTTCTCCAGTAAAAAAAAAAATTTAAAAAACAATTCAAATCATCATTCTAGATGGGGGGAGAGGTCACAGACCCTCTAGGCCTCCCCTTCTGGTTGCATCACACTGCAATATCAAACCTTAACTTCGGCACACTCGGGGCACGCGCCACGGTGAATTTCAAAATACGACCAAATGTGGTGGACTTACAGAACCAAAAATGGTGGATACGCGGAAGTTTCAACCCTGACACGCCTTTTATTGCAAAACTGCGATGTTTTCTTAACTCAAAGACAGAAAAAGTAACTTTTTTTTGGTTGCTCTGCCAGAGAAAGGGCAAAAAAGTGAAAATAGTGACCAATTTTCAAAAAAGTGACTAAAAGTGACTAATGCAAAAAAAAGTGACTTTAGTGAAAAAAAGTGTCTCGCGCCAACCCCTGTGGTCAGGATATCAGGCTTCTAACCGGAAGATCAGGTGCTCGATACCTGACCCGTTGAAGACCCACCTTGGGGATACAGTAAAACCTGTAAAGTTGACCGCCTTTGTAAGCTGACCACCTATCTAAGTTGACCACTTTTGTCAGGAACGGAATGAGCACTATATTATATAATGTATTGAAACCTTTGTAACTTGACCACCTAAGTGGACCACCTGTCTATATTGGCCACTTATGTAAGCGAAATTTGGGTGGGAGTATTATAAAAAACCCTTTGTAAGTGGATCGCCTAGTTATTACTATATTTCTTTATCTGTTTTTGGAAAGATAAAAGAATACTAAGCTTCTCCAGGATATCTTTTATGTTAGAATGAGACCAGCATTTGTCTGGATAGATGAAAAATCAATATAAACTTCCCCTAAACCTCTTTGTAAGTGAACCAAATGGGAAAACGAATGTGAGCACTCTTTTATTCTTTAAATAAATTTCTTCTTTTTTTCTTTAATCTGATATATCCTATTTGAAAAATATATATTTTTAGGAAATCTTTAGCATCATATAAGCAACTGGAATAATCAATATAATATTTATCTTAATTTTAACTAAGCTAAGTACTTTTGAACTTGTACAGGATACATTGTAAGTCATTCAGGCTAAATTTCTTTCATGATAGTCTAGATAATTGTGGTAAAAAAGCTAGCCACTATTTTAAAGTAACATCGTCACATGAAGCTATATTTTATTTACTTATAAATGTATAAATGCATAGTGTAAGAAATAACAAAAAAAAAAATCTTCACCCTCTATAAGGTGACCACCTGTCTAAGTTGACCACCAAAGGACTGTACCACAAGTGGTCAATTTATACAGGTTTCACTGTGCGTGCATGTCAAATCCGTGGACCCCAAAGTCCCGAGGCAGTTCTGAGGGTACCAGAGGATGGAGAATGTCCCTTCCCTTCACTCTTAGGTCAAAAAAGGAAGGGGGCGCTCTTGGAAGGTACTCCCTTACTGCCTTCATTCCTGGTCGCTCTGCGAAGTGGAGCTTGGATACAAAAGCAGAATTAAAAACAACAGAATTTAAGAAAAGAAAAAGCTGTACCTTAATATGAGTTTCTGGGACATGTTGCTTGGCGAATTTGGCCAATTCCACCAGTTCTGGAATCATTTCTTCCTGATCGTAGCTGTTGGTCAGATTTACCAAGGTGGTCACACACCCGTAAACCACAGACAAGTCACCGGTCTGCAAAAAGGATGATTAATTTAAACTGCTTGGTAATAATTTTTCTGTGACACTGGTATCAAAATTGGCCCCCCCAATATATGTTAATTTTCTTTTTAAATATTGTTGTAGAACCATTATAAATTTAACCACTATTCCTGAAGAAACACTGGACAACCTACCTTTAAACACATTTTAAAACACCAGGGTCGTACCATTGAAATTGTTACTTATCACAAAAAAAAAAAGTGTTGCAATACATTTATAATTGTCACATTTGTTTAAGTAAAATATGAGGGTACGATCCAGCATTTTTTAACAGGGTCCGTTTTTTGTGAATATTAAAAGAGGTTTTTGTGAAAATTCAAATTAGTTTGTGAAAATTGAAAATTTAAACATATAGCGATGGAAAATTTTATTATTATTTGCCTGTTTTACAATAAATAACGGGGTGAAAAGTAGGATTTGGAAGCTTGGAATATTGTGAAGGGACCCTTTGATTGATTTGAATTTTGTGAAGGGTCCGAAAAGGGAACCGAATTTCTTCTGGCCCAACCCCTGAATATATAGTTTTAGAATCTGACAAAACTTTTAAACCTAAGATGGTTTGAATTTTATGATGAAAGAAACACATGATTGAATATTAAATCTTTCAAGTCTATTTTTTCCCATTAAACTGAAAACCAAAATTGGAGAACAATTCATTGAATACATTTTTTTATATATTTTGTACAAGGAGACCAACAAGTAATTTGTAATGATAGATTTTCAAAGTTAACGGACATCCAAAATCCATTAGTCACTAAAATCTGGACATTTTCCCAATTTCAGTTTTTTAGTTTTTAAAATGAGATTTTGCTGTATCACATTTTGGGAAAATATAGTTAAACACTTTTACTTGAGTGCAAAATAGAACATATCCTAAGATATTTAGACAACCCGAGATCGAATTAAAGACACTCGAAAATTTTGCATATTTAATCCTAATAAAAATGATAAAATTCTTGATAGTATTTCTTAATGTAACTAATAGAGAAATATGTCATATTTTCCGTTTTCTCTTTGCATCTCCAAATGCAGTCTGACCTTCATTCAGCAAATGGCAAATGATCAGACACGATATGAGAGTATTCGGGGGTCGATCCAGCACTTTTTAACAGGGTCCATTTTTTGTGAATTCTAAAGAGATTTTTGTGAAAAATCAAATAATTTTGTGAAAATACAAAATTTAAACATCATTATTTAATAAAAACTTCTGTAAAAAGTACAATTTGGTAGCTCCGAATTTTGTGAACGGACCGTTTCGATAGACTGGAATTTTATGAAGGGACCCTTTAACTTAAATGAAATTTTGTGAAGATTCCGAAAACAGACCTGAATTTACTGTCCTGGTATTATGAGCATTAAAACGTCGCTATAAAAATAATTTCTTGCATCAAATGTAGAGTCTTGTAAATTTAGAAAGGAGTTCTCTGAATGTGCTTAACAATTTAACATCAAGGAAGCTATATGGTGTGCTGCAAATACATGGCTTAATGTAAACAAGGATGTTTTGTATAATGCATAACATAACTTGATGGCCAACCATGCTATTTTTTTGACGATCAAGACTAGGAATTTAAAGAATTTCCTCTTCCCAAAGACATTATAATTATTTGTGTCATAAATTATCTCATACTGCAAAGAAAATGCATCGGAAATATTTAATTTAAAAAATAATCAGCCTAAGAAACAGTTCAGTTTTCTTATTTTTAATAAAAGTACTAATAAAATAACAAATAATTTAAGATATCTGTTGCATGCACTTTTAATTTATTGGGTTGTAAAATGTAACTTTTAGTTTTACCGCAAGTGTTTTAAAATTATTCCTATTTTATTATTTAATTCATCAATTCAATGACGGTTAATTTTCACAGAAGGACAAATTACATTTTGCATGTTGTTACATTTCTTACGTTCTTACATTTGCATGTTAAGATTTACTTTTTTAGTAGACCACCAAAATCCAGAATGAATATGCACCCGCCAATTCCAGATTTTCAAGGTTAAACTGTACTCTGAATATTACTATTTAGGTAACTTTTGCCAAGTTTTTCATATCACTTGATTTTAAAAAATGTCAAAAAATGACTGTTGTTAATGATTAGACAAAAAAAAAAAAGAAAAAAAAACAGCTATTTTTAAACGTTTTATTCACATTAATTTTTTTTAACTATAAGTATTCCTAGATCCAAAATTAAGAAAAAAATTATTTTAAAGCTCAGTTGTTTATCAGGAGGTGAAAAAGAATGTTACTTCATTTGCATTGCTGAAATCGAGCTCATTTGAAATGAGAAAAAAATTAATATTTCGATACAAATGTGTTAAGACTGACTAGCATTAATTAATACAACTATTATGTTTTCCACGTTATACGTTCTTTTGTAGTATTTCATTTATATTAACCACCATCCAATTTCGAAACATAAAAAGTAGTTTATGACTTAATATTCCATTTTTTGAGCTTTATTATTTTAATGTCTTGCAGGGTTAATAATTTACACGACCATGAATAGCTGCAGACATATTCATTCATATATGATATGACAAAACCTAAAATTTTGATACAGTGCTATTACTAACCATCTAATAAAA
The DNA here is from genome assembly GCA_038502835.1 of Octonoba sinensis. Taxonomy (NCBI): domain Eukaryota; kingdom Metazoa; phylum Arthropoda; class Arachnida; order Araneae; family Uloboridae; genus Octonoba; species Octonoba sinensis. The sequence continues at coordinate 1,406,894 of CM076600.1, forward strand.
TGTGTCAAAAGAATAATAAACATAAACAAAATGACTACAACAACATATGCAATACAAAAAATAATTCATTCTGATATAAGTTTATAATGTTCAAACTGGGAAACCTAGTGTAATACCAATACACCATGAAGTGAGGATGGCGTTATGGGTGTTATATACACACTTATTTATATATATTGTTTCTCTAGCCTGTTTTTCTGTCACTCCAAGATATCTTCCTTATTCTTTTATCAAACTCCATGATCCTTACCTCATTTTAAAGCTTATCGTGAAGGCTCATGACGGAAAATAGACCCACGGTCTAAAAATGTACCTCTTCTCTGAAATTTGAGATTTAAGATCATCTAAGAAGAGGTCTTTTAATGGATGCTGTATAGGCGCTCCTGGCTAAGAAAACCTTCTCTTTTTATTATATAGTAAATTGGACAGTTTTACCTCATCTGTGTGTTAAACTTATTGTCAGGCTCCACACATTTATTTATATTATGAATGTAGAGCCTAACTAACCAACAGTAACTATATTTTAAGTCATGTAACTGTTTGGTTATTGTTTTTTTTAATGCTGTGTATACTAATAATTATTAATATTGTGATTATTTTATTATGTTACTATGTTGAATATCTAAATAATAGTGGGGGGGAGGGGAGTTTGTAACAGTTATTTGTACTGATGTGTTGAAATTATATGTCTTTTTTTTTTTTGCACCAACATGTGTTTACTTTTTCCTATTCTTCTTCATAATGTCCTTTCTCCTAAATTAGTATGGAATTCTGCACGGGTCGACTAGTATTTAAGAATTGAAAATCTTTTTTTAAATAACAATTTTGATCAAATTTAACACACAAAGACAAAAGTAGTGGTCTGGAAATGTTAGGCATGAAAAAAATTTCGCACCCCTATCCCTATTTCGTTATGTGCAAAAAGTATACAAAGTTTTAACTGGTTAAAATTAAAAAATATAGTATAGTATCTTTAAATACTTTTGTTTATAATTATATTTTTTCATTTTGTAATGTTTCATCTAAAATAACTATTAAATAATAAAATGCATTTGTTAGTTGTTTTAGATTAATTATGTGACTAATAATGTTAATTTTTTCCTCTTCCACTCGATGGCTGTCTATTATTTTTTATTATGTAGGCAAATTATAAGTAAAATTGATAATTACAGCTATTAGCATATATATAAATCATATAAAACCCCACAAAACCCTGGGTTTCTGCCGATTCTGGTCATAACCATGACATATTGCTATTTAACACTCATTATTTACATCTGAAATCCAAAGCAGCTTTCAGGGGCAGTAATGTCGAATGGGTAATTACCTTGGCCAGTTCGAAAAGTGCCTGCATAGCCTTGGCATCTTGGATGAGCTCTTCTTTGACATCAGCGTCCAGCGTCAGATATGAAAGTCCCTCTACGGCCCATTTTCTCAAGTCCTTGTCTTTCTTGGGATTCACTAAGAACCTGAACAAACAAAAAAATACATAAAAATTGCCAGAACTACTTAATTAGAAAGCAATAATATTATGTGACATCCACTTTGAGGTCATAACCTAACTACCTTACTACCTGGCACTGGGACCGTTCATAAATGTCATGCTTTTTTCCCTTATATTTGATCCCTCTCCCCCTTTTGTCACAAAATGTCATACTTCAACATACCCCCCCCCCCCTTTTGTCACACGTCACACTATGTTTCATAAGCAGGGATGTCGCACTTCCTGTTACCCACTCCCCTCCCCTTGTCACAGTTTCTCACAAGTTCACGAACCCCCCCCCCCCCCCCCGCCTCTCCCTCTCGAAGCCTGACATCATTTATGAATGACCCCATTACAGCCCATGTTGGACCCATGGTTTCCACCCTGTCTTTCTCTTTTTCTTTCCAGTTTCGGACATTTAGATTTTATAGTTCTTTCTAAACCTTATCTACCGATCTTTTAACTGGCCTTCCTCTTATCCTCTGGCCCTGGCATTGTTCTTTGAAAATCTAATACCTTTTCCTTTAAATAATCTTTCAATTTTCGAAATTATATTTGCTTTCTCAAAAGATCACCCTCCTTGACAGGTTCAAAAATAGCTCTTAGAATTTTCCTTTCAGAGGTGATTAGCATCTTTTCTTGTTTTTGAGTAAAAGTTCAGGTCTCTGACCCACGGTCGTAACCAACAGAGCCCTTTATGCATAAAACCGTTTTTCGGGGCAAACATCATTTGAGCGAAAGTGGCAGAATCCAAATCATGAATGCCAAATGCAATTAATCTGGATCAAAGAGCAACAAGTGTTGTTATTGACATGATTCTTAAAGAGTCTTGCCAACATAAGAAGTCAAAAATACAATTTTTTTTTTTCAATAATATAACATAACACTAAGAGCAACAAAAAAAATTCAAACATAAAATCATTTTATATTTGAATTTTTCTGTCGCTTATAATGTTATGTCATGTTCTCGAAAAAATCTCGGGCTTTTGACTTCCTGTGTTGGGAAGTCTATAACAAAAGAAATTCTTACTTCTGGCAGGCATGAGCCAGCTTCATGGAAGAACCCTCGCTGAACATTTTTATGGATGCGTCGAAGCCCCCACTGGAACCCACTTTGCACAGACCCTAGGGGAGAGGGAAGGACATGTCAACTGCATTCACAAACAATAAATGTTGAGATCAACATTCATCAATTGATAAACAAAAACATTTCCTTCGGCGACTGAATTCCAGACAACAACTGGAATTTTGCAGAGATTTTTGTGAAAAATCATATTTTGTGAAAATTGATGCAGTGATGAAAAATTTTATTATTTGCCGGTTTTATTTTTAAAAAAATGGTGCAAAAAGTACTATTTGGAAGCTTGGAATTTTGTGAAGGGTCTGAAAACAGACCCAAATTTCCTATGGTGCGACCCTTGAAAATGCAAATTTTTCAGTGGCCAGAAAATTTTCTTCCAAGTTTCAGGAAAGGAGGGATCACAATTTTTCAGGAGGGAAAAAAAACAGCAATATTAGTTAGCTTTTGGGTATTCCCATATTGTTAAAGTTTGTGTGCTGCGTCATATGTTTTTGCCATAAATTTATCCAGGTTCTCAAAAATCACTCCCTTTCATTTCACAAAATTTAAATATTCTAAAATTTAAACGAACTCTTAAAATCCAAACAAAAAAAAAAAAAAACTTTAGTAGAATGGTATAAAAGAACTGCATTAGACTGATTATCATTTTCCTGCATCTGAATAATATATATTCTTTCTGCGATCAAGGGGTATTATGATCATAACATCTATTAGTGTTGATAACTTAAATTGGCTGCAACTTTTTATTTACTAATAACTGATAGGTGTAAAAACCTGCCACTAGCCTAAAAGCTTCAATATTCTTCCATGTTAGTTTAAATGATTTCACAATATGCCCATGGAGAGATTTAAAATTCTTATTAATAATCTTTTGCAGAATATCTACAAGAACATTGTCATGAAGTAGATTCAAGAATATTTGCATGAATTTGCGGCTGCGACAATATTGCCTGCATTTTAGATGCAAAAAAGTAATGCCAAGCTACAAAAATATTTAATTTAAGTGGTTTTAAAATTTTTATTTAAGCAAAAGTAACTATTCAAAGAATTAAAAAAAAAAAAACATTTCCATTCTTCATTATCATTATTCAAGATCATTAATAAATGTTCTGAAATAAGTTTGAATACAAAAATAATGTTATTTACATACCTTGCCAATAACTGAATATTATTTCATTATATTAATAGTGGTTATAAAATTTTATATTTATTTTTAACAAAACAGAAATTCCCAATTACAGTGAAACTTGTGCAAGTTGATCACTTGCGGTGCAGCACTTGAGCGGTCAACTTAGACAGGTGGTTAACTTAGAGGGTGGAGTTTTTTTTTTTTTCTTTTTGTCATTCCTTAAACTATGCATTTCTTTATTTTTAACTAATTAAAATATAGCTTCATGTATTAATGTTACTTCAAAATAGAAATTATCTATTCTTTTCTCAATTATCTAAAATATCATGAGAGCAATTTAATCTAACTGACTTACAATACATCCTATACAACTTTAAAAGTAAAGTACCTAACTAAAATAAAGATAAATATCTTATTAATAATGCAAGTTACTTATTTCATGGGAAAGATTTCCTAAAAATACATCATTTTCCAAAATGGCTACATCAGATAGAAGAAAAAAGATGAAACTTATTTAAAGAATAAAAAGAGTGCTCATAGTAGTTTTAATATTTGGTTAAGTTACTAAAAGGTTTAAGCAAACTTTATATGGATGTTTCATCCATCCGGAGAAATACCGATCTAATATTATGGCATAAAAAATATCCTGGAGGAGTTATTTTAGCTTCTTTATCTTTGCAAAAATAGATAAAGAAATAAATATATCGGTATTAGGCAGTCGACATACAAAGGGATTTTTATAATACTCCCATCCAAATTTGGTGTATATAAGTGGTCAATATAGACAGGTGGTCAAGTTACAAAGGTTTCTTTACATTGTATACTATAGAGTTAATTCTGCTCTGGACAAAAGTGGTCAAATTAGACAGGTGGTCAGCTTACAAAGGTGGGCAACTTTACAGGTTTAACTGTACTCTGAAAATTTCAACTTCATCAGAATTATTCTCAGAAAAATCTTGTTCTTCAAAATTCAAAATTTATTTATTTGCGAATATATTAAACTGCACAAATACTTTTACATTATTTTTTAATGCAACAATAAAAATAATGTACAATTGTCCCTCCAAAAGAAAAAAAAATCAACTCTTCATCTGGGTGGTTACAATTCTTTAAAAATTTCTTCTCTGGATGTTATATTTTTAATTGTAAGTTTATCTCCCTAATTTAAAGATAATTATATTATTCTCAAAACAATTATTTCGATAAATCATGGTCAAATAATTGTAAAGTGACTGAAAACAATAAATACCCTGCTTTTGGATAATTACCCAGGGCAGGAATAAACAGGTACTCCACATACCGAATATTTACTCGGCCTACATCTATAGATATACAATTATTTTTTCTCTACAGACAGAAATACAGTGCAAATTGAAACTAGTAGAAAAAACTTACAACTAAGGCCCTGACTTTGATGTTGTCATTTTTCGACTGATAGAGCTTCTTCAGAATGTCTGTTCCCATGGAGACGATGGACGTGCATTTGTCCTTCTTCGCTGCTGCGGCAATGATGGCTTCCGCGGCCACTTTCTGAAACCGATCAACAATTCAATGAAACAGGTAAAACAATGTTATTCGAGAATAATATGAAAATTATTCGTACAGAGTTGCAAAGTCACAGAACAGGAAATTTTTCAAATGATTTGTGCATCGCAACTTTCCGAGTAATATAAATCACTAGAGTGAGTCATGAAATACCGTCTCAATATTTAACAGCACTACCTGCAAAAATAATTTGTGGTAGGTAGTGAACGTGAGAAAATAAGTAATATTCCAAAGCAGATAATGCGATCCGAGATTCAAGGAAAATAGTTCGAGAAAGACACTCCTGCCCATTGAAGATTCGAAAATCTTTGTGTGTTAAAAATGCAGAAATCTGAACCTTTCACTTATATATAAAGTTAATGATATTATTTTTTTAAAAATGGTTGTGAGGGGTATGAAGACATTAACAATGATCAATTAGATGTATCTGTAAAATGGAATCTACTTTCATTTTTGTTAAAGTAGGATTTCATAGCTTCAACATTTTTCTATTAATTCATTTTATAGCACCCACAGATTGAAAGCATCCTTGACAGGAATCATAATCTTCGTTTCCAAAATATTAAGTCTCAACTAGTCTGTTAAGTCGTCTTACACTCCATTAGTCCATAAAGTGTAGATACATACTTGTATAACTTTTGATATTGTAACAATTTTTTCAGCACTTTTATGCCAGGAAAACAAATGGTCACAAAGGCTACATACAAAATGCAGGTGATTAATTGTCAAAAATGTCGCATAATGCTGCATGTACTCATTTTCAGCAAAGGCACATCTAGTAAGGGTTTGAAGGTTTAACCGTTATTTTATGCCATACTGCCAATTCCAGTATTGGTAACACGGAAGTTATTAGCCCCCCCCCCCCCCTTCCCCATGAGAAAATTCTGATTATTCCACTGTGTACCATCGACTAAGATTTAAAATCTTTTACAATGAGGGAACACAAAAGACATAAATAGTAGAAAAATAGTTTTTCCTTTCAAAAAAATTGCAACACTCTCAATACTTAGCTTGGAGGGTAATCTACCTTGTATTTGAAATTTTGAATTTTAAGCCCTGATCAAATAATTCTGCAATGAGTGCTACTTCCCATTCAACCCTTTCTAATTAGAATCACTGTTTTTAGCATTGTTTCTAAACCGTGATCGAAGACTTTTTGTTTCAAACTGTACAATATCTATAGAAATTTATACGTCATTGACAGATTGGGGTCTCGATCAAATAGTTTTTTCACACAAATGAGGCTCATTGAGATTAGGCAAATCAAGAATGGAAAAAAAAAAGAGAAAGGCCCAACTAATGGTTCAGTTTTCCAAAAAATTTAGGAAAAGATGCCCTTACATTAAACAGAAATGCTTTATAGAATAATAGAAATATAATTCTATGAAGCATAATATAGGCAATAAAAAATGGAAAATTGAAAAAGAAATTACCTGTTGAAGCTCGTCCTCGCTATTTGCCATGGCAAGCATCATCTCTACCACACCTTTCTGACCCAAGCAGAAGTTTCCCACATCTAGAGGTCCCTATGTTAGAAAGACAAACATCTAATTATTATTTATTCAGTATTTTTTTTTTTTTAGTTTTTTTTTTTTTTTGTAGAAATTTTTACGCACCACTAGGCAAGGTGAATGTTAACACATGTAGTGATTGTATTTATTCATAACATACTATTCTTTATTTGAAATTTTGAAACTATACATGGAAACAGGGGTTGATGCAGCATTTTTTAGCAGGGTGTGCTTTTTATGAATTTTAAAGAGATTTTTGTGTAAATTGAAATAATTTGGTGAAAATTGAAAATTTAAACATACGGTGATGAAAAATTTCATTATTTTTTGCCGCTTTTATAGTAAGCAGTGGTATGAAAAACATGCTTTGGAAGCTTGGAATTTTGTGAAGATTGATTTGAATTTTGCGAAGGGTCCTAAAAGACCCGATTTTCCTCTGGCACAATCACTGGAAAGTATACATCAGTGCTGCAAAACTGCAAAAATTTACTGAGAAACATGAATTGAAAAAAATAAGTTATTCTCGTTACCTACATTAACCCCGTTCTCATTATTTAATGCTATTCTATTTGTTAATTTAACCTCCTCTTCCATATAAGACAAATGATCAAAATGCTTTGTGCTAAAATGTAAGTACAAAGATAAAACAACGTAAAAAAGCACAAATTCGGAATAAAAATTATTTTTATTCTGAATTTGTGCTTTTTTACATTGTTTTATCTTTGTACTCCTCTTCCATACTTACCATCAACTCTAAACGAAAATAAAATGGGAGAAATAAATGCAAAGCTTCTTTTTTATAAAACACACAACTAGGATAGGCCTAATTATGCTTATTTAAATTAGATTACTAAAGCAAATGCATAAAAATAATGGAAAGATAAAGTAAGATAAAGCATTCTGTTTGTCAACATTGTTTGGTTTAACCTTTGGTTAAAATTGCCTCACACAATAAAATGTTAGCATTGGGGTGGGTGTGACCATGGCTGGCCTTTCAAAAGCTTTAACAATAGAGATTAAATGAATCCTATATTTGAAATCCTCACTCAAAAAAGAGTCAAAAAAAAAACTTAGTTACTTTTAAAAATAGAAAAATGACAATCCACCAAATTCTGAATATAAGCGAGTCCACATCAAATCAATCAATAATTTTAAAAAATACTTTTTAAGGTCACTGTTTTAGATTGTAATGATTTTCTAGTTGCATATTATACTTATCTCTGAGATAAAATGGTTTAAGTTTTTACTTTTTTCAACAATTTCTTTTAAAGTTATAAATTTTTAAAGTTTTGGCTCGGTCAAAAATTTTGCCTTGTTCAGTAATCTTTAAATGGATGGATGTAATTACAAAACAGTTTGATCTAGAAAGATTAAACTTGTAGTGTTTTGTTCAGTAGTTAGAAGGTTTAATAAGATATATATTTTCAAAAAAAAAAACATGACCGAACTACTCAAAAAGATATTGTCGAATTAAGAAAAATTTTTTAAAACTTTAAAAAACTCAAAATCAAAATTGTTAATAAAAAAAAAATAGTTTTTTACCTTTTAGCAACATTTCTGCAAAATTTCAATTCTCTGGTGGTATAATGAAGAAGAAAAAATATTTCAGTTACTCTAATAATTGTTACATAATTTAATAACAATGTTGTAAAAAGTATTTGTTCAGTTAAAAGAGCAATTCTAGCACAAAATCTGATTTCTGCTTTAAAAAAATACATATAAAGCAATTTTTCCCTAAAAATTACTTATTTAAAAAAATGAAAATTTTAAATTACATTTGGCATTTTTAATTAGAAACATGTTTTATTGAACCCTTTTTTAGCAATGTTCTTTAATAACAAAGTTACTAAAGTTTTTTTCTAAATATCTTAACTCTTTCTCAATGTATTGTTAAGATATTTAGAACTTAAAAATGAAAAACTTGCCATCTATTACATAAAAAAGTGACAGATGGCAAGCTTTTCATTCCCCACAGGGAAAATCGAAAAGGGGTTAGTCTACAACTATCTGTCGAGCTTTGGAGGCTAACTTTAGCAGTTAGCCTCAAAAGCTCTTAACTTAAGCGATGAGCCTTTTTACTGTTCCATCTAAACAATCACATACACATCTACCTTGATCTGTAGCATAAAAAATGCCTCTCAACCTTTTTTGTCAAAATTTTCCTTATGATATAAAATTTTTGTGGTTTTTGTATTGAGACTGAGATGTTCTTGCAAATATGTTTTTAATTTTTTTCCCTTATTTATTCCCTTCCTTAAAAGCTATTAGCAGTGTGGAGACATGCAATAATGCCTCATTGAATTGCCCTATTTTCAAAAGTTTTTTTTATATTTTATGCATGGAATTAATTTAAAACATTTAAATTAATTACATTTTGTTTACAGCAAAATTTGTTATGGCACATTAAGTCTTATTTCCTGCCTTTATTTATTTTTTCTGTCAAAGAAAACAAAACATTCTCTGAATAAGTTACCTAAAACAGGAAATACAAAACATACAATTCTGAAGTGTAGGAATTGTATTGCAACAAATTTTGAAATATATAACTTGGAAAAGCCAAGAAAAGCAAATAATTATTTAATAGTAGAATTTGCTTTTGAAACAAGCTCCACTGATTAAAAGCACTATGTACTCCAGCTCCCCCCCCCCCCCTGAAAGTAAAGCATAGAAAAGACATTTTTACAAAAATAATTGCTAATTCAAAAAGTGTTAGTTCCTGCTGCTGTGTATATACATTTCCTGAGACTCAGAAACATGACAGGGATTGGGAATGTTATTTCAAATGTCGTAGAAAAGAAATTTTTGTTTAAAAAAATTGTGCATTTAACTAATGCAAGTGCGAAGTTTTATGATAGTTATCTTTGATTAATATTTTTTCTACTAACTCTCCCCCCCCCCCCCCCACATCTATAAACAATTTGATCACAGTTATGGTAATCGAGCTAGTATGCAGGCAGACTTGAATGAAATTGTCAAACAGAAAATATTGTTTTCCTTCATTAAACCACAGGAGTACCATCCAAAAATTTTGCATAAATGTTTAAAAAAGGCTAAATAAAATATGTCATTTTTTTAAAAAAAAAGTGGAAAATTTGGATTTTGAAATTTTATAAATTAAAAGGCTGGTTGATAGGTCATGTTATATATTTATAACGCCTCATAAAATGCTGCTTTAAGCGTCCGCTTTTTAAGGCCAAAGTGTTGGCAATACTGGGAGAAATTGTAGAAGATTAATTTTTGTATAACCTAGTTGGCACAGCAAATCTCTAGGAGTAAAATGAGTTTTGCTAAATCAATGTGTAATTGATTATTGAATGTGAATTCAAGATGACAAAATAATTATCTATTATATCTAAAATTTCTTAATTAGGCAGAATTCTTTTCTGAACGAACTATAAGCTCTTAAAACAATATTCAAGTTAAATCATTACTGTAATATAAATTTTATTTAATAATTATTTAATTGTACATATAACTGACTAGGTTGCTTGTCTAACTGTAACTTTTTCTCTAACTGAGAATCGTTGTTGAATAATGAAATGTTCCGTTCTGTTCTCTCGCATGCTTCTGCAAGTAAGATGAGTTAATAAAAAATAAGTATGTCTTTGCTGTGAAAATTGATCGTTATTGATGTAGAAAAAACGCAAACACTCACGCAACCTAAGAAAAAGTACTCATAAAGTTTCAAAATTGAAGGATCAGCAATGGAGTGTACCTCTAGAGTCAACTAAAGCTCTCTTTTAGTACTGAATGAATCTGTCTCAAGCTACTTGATGCAAATGTCTTAAAAGAAGCCCATCGCTCAAAGGAACGCTGAAGGAAAATAAAGAAAAGGTATTTACTTGCAACAGAGCAGTGATGGTGGCAGTGACCCTCACTTTACTTTCAATATCTGGCCCTTTCAATTTTTCCCTAGAAAGAGAAGAAATATTTCCCATTAAGTATAACAGACCTGGCAAAAAAATGAATGAATTACAAAAATAGCAAAGTGAAATGACAGCAAACAAAAAGGAGTTTATTTTGTTGTATTCAGGCAGTAACAATGAACTGAATTTTGAACAATCTGACATGAATTTTTAACCTTGCTCTACCCCCCCCCCCCCCTCCCATGCCACCAATGAGTGAATACATGGACTGTGAACTGTATATTTCTTGGAGACAAAGATTGGGCAGACTACCTAAAAAATCTCCCAGGAGAAACTAAAACTTACATTATTTTAAACTATTAAATACTAGCCATTGTTGCCATTTCCTAGAAGAGCGGTAAGTAATTCATGAAAAGGGTGCAAAGTGAAAAGTAGACATTAATTACATTTTGAATTTCAAGCGGCAGTCGGAAATATTTTTCTAAAAAAGCAATTAAATCGACAAAAAACTCCTGTTATTAAAATTCCCTCATAACATCATTAAAAATTACAATAACAAATTACAATTTGTAATTGCTCGCAATTACAAACTTACACTGTAATTGCGAGCTATGGGGTGCTTGAAATATGTATAGAATCAGAGCTGGATATCCGGAACACTTGTCTGTCAGACAAGGGATATCAGGCATCCAGAAAATTCATTGCGTCATTGAAATTGGGGGCAAATTTGCGCCATCGATCTTAGGGGCGGTGGATACCCCTGAAATAATTCAAACTAATTATCTCATTGAATAAAATGCTTCCACTCTTTTTATCGAATAATGTGTGAGCACACCAACATTTATCGATTTATTTTAATATTCAGTACCTAAGAAAAAAGTGTGACAAACATGAAAAAAGACGGATGGAATTAACACTAGAAAGACAGAGCGGGCCCCATCTGACCCCTCTCGATATTTGCTATTCAGTAAAATTGACTGAATGCATGGTAAATTTCTGACTTTTCGTAATATTATCCTGTTTAAGTGCTCATTTAACCATCTTAGAAACCAAAATATTGAACCTCACATACCTAGAATGAGAGGAGGGGACATTGTGGCCCCTAAGGTATTTTACAATCAAATCGGTCAAATTCTTTATTTCTTTTAAAGGCTGAAGTAGTGTTAAGTGCCTATTCGGTCTATTTTGACCTCCACCTTTCTTTTTGTACAACCTGTTTCAATTCAAAATACTAAACAAATGCGATGGCAGACCGGCCGGACAATGATTGCTCCTAAAAGATAGGTAAGCTTTGCATTTTAACATGTAAAAGAAAATGCCATGATACACTCAGCTGCTGTATAAGGGATTAGAGAATATGCATGTCTGTGGACTCAGTCAAAAAGATATTTAGAAAGAATTAAGCACAAAATTCTCCGAATGGCCCCACTGGCCCCTTCAGTCTTTCTAGGTATACAGGAATTCTCAGTCTTTCTATTGTTAATGCAGGGTGGGGCAAAAGTAATGACCCGATTTTGAAGGGTTATAAAAAAAAAACTAATACTGTTTGAGATTTAAATTATTTATATTTTGATCTGTATTTAATACCATTTTTTACATTAAGTTTTGAATACCACTTCAGCAATATGGCGGCCATCAGCCCCAAAACCCTGATGCAGTCCATTTTTGAAGTTTAGGCACATTTTTCTGCACATTTTAAAGGGGAATGGAGACCTCGATAATTCGGTACTTCAACTCTTCCAAAGTATAGGGGAACTTTCTCCTTCAAATAACCCCACAAAAAAAGAAAAACCTCAGAGAGCGTAACGTTACGCGAGATATCGAAATGCATACAAAGATGCAATCCATTCTCACTGCACGGAAAAAAGACTGCATCAGTGTATTGCTGCAGAAGGTCACCCTCTTGCTGAAGTGGTATCAAAACTTAATGTAAAAAATTGTATTAAATACAGATCAAAATAAAAAAAATTTCAAGTCTCAAATTGTAGTAGTTTTTTTTTTTATATATACATAACCCTTCAAAATCGGGTCAGTACTTTTCCCCACCCTGCATGTCAAGTCAGGCCTGGATTTAACGAAATCCGTCAAGGGGGGGAAGGGCAAAGTTGAAAGGGCAAAGAAATGGGGAAAAGGCTCACGTGATGAACTCCATGACCTTGTTCCTGTACACCTCCCTGGCCTTGTCGTGGTCCATGGCGAAGTAGATGCGCTCCAGGGTCACGGCGACGTGGGTCAGGGTCCGACCCGTGATCCTCATGCTGCTCTCGTACTGCATCTCTTGCAGCTCGCTGGCCACATCCAGGAGGGACCACAGCCCTGGGGTTCAGAATGAGAGACGATCATCGTCACGCGATGAGAGCATGTGAGAAAGTGGAGGGCAAAATTAATGGTCGCCACTGGCCACAGGGCGACTAGATGAAAAGAAGTGGCGACTAAAATATCACCTAACGATCGCCACTCTCGTTGCCACTTTTCTCTCCCCTTAAAAATTTCCAAGAAGTACACTGCTGGGTTCAAAAACTCATGCTTTCACTTTCCCATTTTATTATTGCACGCAAAGTTTGCAAAGTAAGTTTCCTCCCGCACCATAAAAAAAGTATTTAATTTTATAAATACAGTCGGACCTCTATTTAACAAAGTCACAAAATCCAGTGAAAAAGTTCGTTAAATCTAAAAATTCATTAAATAGATATTTATATTTTTTATAATACTTTGGCTACATGAGAACTCACTTTAAACTAATAGAAGCTCAACATATCATGTAATAATAATTATAATAGTTTACTTTTATATTTTCACTTAAGAAAGGATAAAACAAAGTATAACCATTATAATCTAGAATTAAACTTATTCACTACTAAGTGATTCCATACCAACTCACCTAATGGGGGTCGCATGACCAACTCGGATTTTTTTCAAATTTTGTACACAGATTGATGATATAGAGGCATGCAAAAGTCCAAATTTTTAGCTACCTACTCCACTTATTTTTAAATATACGGGTCCTCAAAGTTTGCCTGCCATCTCAAAATACTGAGAAACTGATGTTTTTTAATTTTTTTCTCTTGGAAACTCTATTCATGCAAAATGAAAGTGTTAGATATCTATGGAAACTAAATGTTCCAGGCATTCAGAAAAAAAATACTACAATGTTCATAATGAAAATTGTTAAGGTACAGTACTCTTAGAGGTTGCAACCACAAAAATTCGATTTTCCAGATTTTGCTAAAATTGAAGATTTAATTCCAAGAAAAGGAAAATAAAACCAAAGGTTTACTGACTTTCTGGTAGAGTACATGTGTTCACCATAAATTGCTACACAATAAATTACTTGGGTTTCTCACTCCTTGGAAATATTTCAGCTTAAAGACAAGCCATAGGGCAAAAACATGCAATTTTGGCCAACTTGTCAGCCCTTTTTCTCATAAAGGGCAAGCACTAGAAAATATTTAATTTTTTTAAAATAAGCTACTGATGTGTCAGCTCTTCACCGGAAAAGAGTTTACTTCTGGTTATTTTTTTTATAAAGAGATATTCTGCTGATAGTACATGCATGTTTTTCTCTAATACCATATGAGTGATTCCATACCAACTCACCTAAAAAAAATAAAAGTTGGTTGCATGACCAACTCCGATTTTTTTCAAATTTCGTACACAAATTGGTGATATTGAGGCATGAAAAAGACCAAATTTTTAGCTACCTACTCCACTTATTTTTAAACATACAGGTCCTCAAACTTTGTCTGTCACCTCAAAATACTGAGAAATTGATGTTTTAAAATTTTTTTTCTCTTGGAATCTCTATTCATGCAATATGAAAGTGTTATATATCTATGGAAACTAGATGTTCCAGGCATTCAGAAAAAAATACTACAATGTGCATAATGAAAATTTTTAAGGTACAGTACTCTTAGAAGTTGCAACCACAAAAATTTGATTTTACCGATGTTGCTAAAGTTGAGGATTTAATTCCAATAAAAGGAAAATAAAACCAAAGTTTTACTGACTTTCTGGTAGAGTTCATGTGCTCACCATAAATTTCTACACAATAAATTACTTGGGTTTCTCACTCTTTCCTGGAAATATTTCAGCTTAAAAACAAGCCATGGGGCAAAAATTTTGGCCAATTTGTCCATCGATTTTTCTCATAAAGGGCAAGAAGCACTAGAAAATGTTAATTTTTTTAAAAATAAGCTACTGATGTGTCAGCTATTCACAGGAAAAATTTTTCTTTTGGTTACATTTTTTGTAAAGAGATATCCTGTTGATAGTATATGCATGTTTTTCTCTAATACCATATGCCTGTGTTTCCCCTTTCAATTTTAGCATTAATTAAAAAAAACTTACTGAATATCACCTAAATATTATGTATTAAATTTTATTTACACTCTGAACATTATTTAGTTACTTTCAGAAGTAGTGCTATTCGGGGAATGAAGCATTGAATAATGGAGCAGCATTTTGTTTTTACTACGTTCTGGCATTAAAGCAAAACTCTATTTTTGTGATGTCTTAAAGTAAGATCTAGGAAATATATTTGTCTTACAAACCTTTTTATTTAAAAATTAAGTTAGTATTTAGTGAAGAAATACGATATTTAACGGATAGAGCCCCCCCCCCCCCCACCTTCTCTAAACCAAATAAAAGAGATTATAACAGTTGCCAGGATTGTTTTTTTATTATTATTTAATAATACTTCTGGATATACAGGGTGGGGCAAAAGTAATGGCCCGGTTTTGAAGTGTTATAAAAAAACTAATACAGTTTGAGAGTTAAAGCTTTTTTTATTTTGATCTGCATTTAATGCTATTTTTTTACATTAAGTTTTGAATACCACTTCAGCAAGATAGCGGCCTTCAGCACCAATACACTGTTGCAGTCCATTTCTGAAGTTTTGGGAGACTTTTCTGCACATTTCAAGGGTATGGATATTTCCTCGATGATTCGGCCTTTAGCTCTGCTAAAGTATGGGGAACTTTCTCTTTTATATAACCCCACAAAAAAAAAAGAAAAAAAAATCTTAGGGACCGTAACATTACGCCGATCGAATTTTTGTGGTTGCAACTTCTAAGAGTACTGTACCTTAACAATTTTCATTATGCACATTGTAGTATTTTTTTCTGAATGCCTGAAACATCTAGTTTCCATAGATATATAACACTTTCATATTGCATGAATAGAGTTTCCAAGAGAAAAAAATTAAAAAATATCAATTTCTCAGTATTTTGAGGTGGCAGACAAATTTTGAGGAAATGTATATTTAAAAATAAGTGGAGTAGGTAGCTAAAAATTTGGTCTTTTTCATGCCTCAATATCACCAATTTGTGTACGAAATTTGAAAAAAAATCGGAGTTGGTCATGCAACCAACTTTTATTTTTTTAGGCGAGTTGGTATGGAATTACTCATATGGTATTAGAGAAAAATATGCAAATACTATCAGCAGGATATCTCTTTATAAAAAAAAATAACCAGAAGTAAACTCTTTTCCGGTGAATAGCTGACACATCAGTAGCTCATTTTAAAAAAAATAAATATTTTCTAGTGCTTGCCCTTTATGAGAAAAATGGCCGACAAGTTGGCCAAAATTGCATGTTTTTGCCCTATGGCTTGTCTTTAAGCTGAAATATTTCCAAGAAGGAGTGAGAACCCCAAGTAATTTATTGTGTAGCAATTTATGGTGAACACATGTACTCTAGCAGAAAGTCAGTAAACCTTTGGTTTTATTTTCCTTTGATTGAAATTAAATCCTCAACTTTAGCAAAATCGGTAAAATCGAATTTTTGGGGTTACGACTTCTAAAAGTACTGTACCTTAACAATTTTCATTATGAACATTGTAGTATTTTTTTTCTGAATGCCTGAAGCATTTAGTTTCCATAGATATCTAACACTTTCATATTGCATGAATAGAGTTTCCAAGAGAAAAAAAAAAAAAAAAACATCAATTTCTCAGTATTTTGAGGTGGCAGACAAACTTTGAGGACCTGTATATTTAAAAATAAAAGAAGCAGGTAGCTAAAAATTTGGAATTTTCCATGCCTCTATATCATCAATCTGTGTACCAAATTTGAAAAAAATCCGAGTTGGTCATGCGACCAACTTTTCTTTTTTTAGGCGAGTTGGTATGGAATCACTCTACTCTAAATAATAGGTTTATATTTATTTTAACACATAGTGTGCAGAAACTTTAGAAAAAGTGTTTAAAGAAAGAAATACTTAAAAAATAGGGTGGAAATTATTTAGATTATCAGAAAAAAGTTTGTTAAAGAATGCCCTTTTTTATTTGGAGGTTTTTTTACATGGAAAACCTTAAATATTCTTACAGCCAAGAAGAAAATTCGTAAAATGGAGAAATTCGAAAAATAGAGGTTTGTTAAATAGAGGTTTGACTATGCCATTTAAAAAAAAAAAAAAAAAAAATTAATATACTCTACCTTTAAAGCACTGATGTATACGACAATTCTCTTCTCTATGAACTGCACAATGTTTTAGAAGTCAATAACAAATTGTGCAGTTACAAAAGCCTAATATTTTACATTGCAAAAATGCCAGCGAAAGATAACAAAGAAAAATTTAAAGCTTAACTCAAAACTTTTAAATGAAAAATAGTATTCACAACAACAAAAAAAAAGTAGTATGAGATTGTCTTTGTCGATTGAAACAATGAAGCAAGCAAGAGCACATGAGAATGAACTGACTTTTGGCTTGTGAAGCCAACGTATGAAATAAATGATAAGTTGCATCATTTGTGGTGCAATATTTAAGACTATTTTAAACATATTCAAATGTACAAATATATTCTTATCTTCCAAAATATCACTTTGTAAATTTAGGAAATAACCTATAAAAGGCCAAAATCTATACAACTCAAAAGCTTTAGTTCCAAGATGTGCATTTTTATTATAATGAAATTAACATTAGCCGTAACCAATATTTAATAATAAAGGTGAAAAATTCATTTTGAATAATCTTTAGCTAATTTTTAAGTATTTTAACAAAAACTGAATTTATTATAACTTGAAACCATCACATATAAAGATTTTGAATGAAACAATACCAAAAAATATTTACAGCATTTATAGCTAGCTACATTATATCTCAACAGGTTTGGAGTAATCAATCCGTTTCCGTCGAATGACTCATAAAAATAGACGATAGAGAACTAATGGGGGCAGAGGGATTAGTTTCAGGCTTGAAGATGAACTAAGGGATCATATTCCATGTCCATTCAACCAAGAGTCAAAATTCACCATTTCAGATTTTTTCCAAATTTGGCACAGACGTACCAGACATGAGAAAATATGAAATTGTAACAAAACACCTATGCTGCAATTATGATTTGCAGAGCTCCAAAAATCCACTGAAAGAGAATATGAAAAATTTTGGATAGTGGCAGAAACTTTCCTCGTTCAGCTAGGGACCTGCATAAGGACTCACTTTACAGCATTTTTCTTGTTCTTTTTAGCGATATGCCACTATGTGTAGGATCAGATTTTTTTAAAAAATGTCTCAAAATCAAGATTAAAAATAGCAAATTAATATTTTTGAAAAGTGCATTATTAAAAAGATTTCAAATTGATTCTGTTAATACTAATCAGTGGTGTAAATAACAGGATAAAATATCAAGGTGGGATGATAATTTTATTGGGATTTCTTTTTTTTTTTTAAAGGAAAATATCTGTCAATGGAGGCAATTCACCGCTAGATGGACTCGTGAGCGATCATCTTTGTCACGCGATATCCGCTCTTTGTTTATTGGGATTTTCAATAAAGTTCCACGTGGAGTTCACTAGGCAAAATAAGTTATCTTAAAATTAGACTATTTTTACAGCTTTCTCTGATTATAACCCAGTATTTACATTTAATGTAATCATTATAAAAGAAATTTATTAATTATTACAATAGTTATAGTGTTGTATTTTGTGTTCATTTTATGTAATGTAGAACTTTATTTAGGCCTAGTTTTTATTACGATGTGTCAAACTCGATGTAAAGCGATGCTACGGCTTCTTCTGTTTACATTGCTTTCATCGGTGCCACGTGACCAATGACGTTGCCGGAATTGCCTCCATCATGTTTTAATGATGCGCACTGCGAAAAATACAGTAATCATATTAAGATCTCGGTGCTGCTTCAAAATGTTATCAACCTGAAGGTCTTAAACCTGCTTAGTACGCTTTCTATGAAATAATATTAATGGATCGGGAGCGGGGAAACCATTCACGAAACACAAACTGCTTACCGTCGTTCTGAATGAGCTTTTGCGCCCAGTTGAGGGTCTACGTACTCAGTATGGATTGGAATCTCTGCCCACTGCAGACATCATGCGGCTGGACACGCTCTTCATCAGGGTCTTCATCACGGTGTCGATGGCAGACTCGTTCTCTGTGAAGACAAGTGTCAATTTGTCACACACCGATCAACAGCATTCCGGTACAGGCCAGCAACTCAAAATCTCCAATTTTGAGGCATTTCCAGTTTAAATATAATTTCGAAAGACAGTTACAAATCCTGGTCCTCATCGGCACCTTTCACCCTAATTGTTGCAAACACGAATTCATCGGTTACATATACAGTGAAACCTGTGTAAGTTGACAACTTGCGGTGCAGCCCTTTAGTGGTCAACTTGCAGAGGGTAAATATTTTTTTTGTTGTTATTTCTTACACTATGCATCTATTCATTTATAACTAATTAAAATATAGCTTCATGTAATGACATAACGTATTAGTCTTTTTTTCACACTTATCTAAAATTATCTAAAAATTCATTAAAGAAATTTAACCCAAATGACTTACAATGTTTCCTTCAAAAGTAAAGTACTTAGTTGAAATAAAGGTAAATATCTTATTATTTTGTAAGTTGCTTATATGATGGTGAGGATTTCCTAAAAATAAATATTTTCCAAAATGACTATATCAGATCAAAGCAAAAAGAATAAACTTATTTAAAGAATAAGAGAGTGCTTACAATCGTTTTCTCATTTGGTTCACTTACACAGAGGTTTAGGCAACTTTACATGGATGTTTCATCCATCCAGACAAATACTGGTCTAACATTATAGCTTAAAAAATATCCTGGAGAAGCTATTTTATTATGATTTTTTTTTTTAATATTTCCAAAAATAGATAAACAAAAAAATAATTATTAGGCGGTCTACTTACAAAGGATTTTTTGTAATACTCCTACCATAATTTGGCGTACATAAGCGGTCAACACAGACAGGTGGTTAACTTAGGTGGTCAAGTTACAAAGGTTTCTCTACATTATATAATATAAGATAATTCCGTTCCTGACAGAAGTGGTCCACTTAGACAGGTGGTCAGCTTATAAAGGTGGTCAACTTTACAGGTTTTACTGTACCTTTCATTGGCAAAAATTCAATAAAACTAATTTGTTATAAAATTGCTTTATTTACATTTGATTTGGAGACTCAAAATCTCTTGGCTACATTAGCATGGTAGGATTCTTAACCTATCAAAAGCATTTTAACTCCGGTAAACTCCTAGGAGAGCCCAACGCTTTTCAAAATCGCCAATTTGGCATCCATTTCGCAGAATGGTAAAGGCTGGGTTTCTATCGAATCTGGGTTACCAAAATTGCGTACTTATTGCCAACCACGCCCATGGGACGGGCTCTCCTAAGATCCAACCAAAGCTCCTACAGTAGCGTTATTGACAGGGCTGCAAAAAAGCCAGCTTTTTTTTTTTAAAAAGGACCATCTTTTTAAAGCAGTTTAAACCAAAAAAGTGCGCCAGCTTCTTTTGGCCAGGCTAAAATCCGACAGCCCTGGTTATTACCATCACTTTTCAACGGTGTATTTGGTTTACATCTTACAATATAATTCAGAGCAAATTCTAATTCACTCAAGCAGTTCTTTGAACGGAATGCCGAAGAAATAATAAAATAATTCTTCTACCCCTATAAAAGTCACAACTCAATCTATATTAGAATGGTCCAAACTTTCGAATGTGAACTTTTTTTTTTAGAGCCATACTCTCTGTTTTGGATCCAATACATCAGAAAAGAAATCAGATGCAGCTTGAAAATGGACTGGCTTTTCATTTCAATGGCACAAATCACGCACACTTTATTGATGACCGCAGGGATATTCCATGGGGTAATGGTTGAATCATTTTTTGCATTCTTGAACAGTGAATATGTTGTTGAAGGAACAAACTAAACACTACTATCATAAGTGCACATTAGGTGATGTGGTTAACACAAAGTATTTTGAGCCTTCCTCTGCCCTTCAAGTAAAGCTCAGAAAAAAGACAATAAATATATGCTGTTGATTTACCCCTATTGAAAATAGGAATTGTATAAATTTTGATTTTTTTTTAAATTAAAAAGAATCAGATTTGATTTATATTGAATCAAGAAAAAAAAGGTGATTAACAATTAACATCTGTAATGGCAACATTTTATCTTTATTTAACATTTAAGTAACTCTGTTAAGTAATATGCAACATGTTTTATGCTATGGACATACTCCTACTATTACAACACAGCAGGGTTCGTGATTTTTTAAATTTAAAAAAAAATTTCTTGTAAATCGATTTTTTTAATTTTTTTAAAAAAGACCTTAAACATTTTGAATATTTATTATGTTACATCCATAGAAACAATATGGCATGTTAATAAATATGCAAAAACACAATTTAAGCTATTTTCACAGCAATAAATATTTTAAAATAATAATAATCATAAACAAATTTTAATACAAATGCATGACCCAAATGAGCAAATTTAACCTCAATTATTTTGCTGTTGAAAGCCAGCTGAAAAAAGTAACAGTTGCGTGTACTTAATTTTTACATTGAATGTACTTTAATCATTTTTCCATTTTATAAATGAAAAAACCTGAAATATTTTTACCCGTTTGGTAAAATCATTTGCTCACACCAATACTAAAAGCTGAAACTTTTTGTTTTAATCAAGTATCTTTATTGAAAACTTTTATGATAAAAAAATATTTTAGAAGGAAAAAAACCTTCAGCTGTTAGGGGACATGGGTGAAACTTTAAGGATACATATTCTAAATTCTAACAATTGTATTAATATTAAGCACTATCATTCTGAATTATTTATTGAGTGGCATTTAATAAATGGAGAGTATATAATGGAATTTAATAAATGGAATAATTCATTGAGTGGCATTTAATAAAAATCACTTTATTTAAATCAACAAACCTTGCAACAGAGGGCAAAGTTTGAACTATACCAGTTCAAGTTTGAAATATTATCGACACGGATGGGGCGTCGGGAGTCGAAAGTTGCGGAAAGCGTTTGGAAGAAGCATAAAATTTAATAAAAAACCTTCTAAATATTACTTCAGTACTCGAACATATCTTTGTGTAATAAAATTTCAGCAATATTTAATCATTCCTTTATATAGCAGTAAATTACATTTATTTGCTGATTTAGATATTTTTTTCATAAAGTTTAATTCTGGTATTTAACTTTTTAAACAAATATCTGAATCAACAAATCCATGTAATACACTACTATATAGTGAGATGATCTTTAAATATTGCTGAAATTTTAATCTACAGAAACATGTTCAAATACTAAATACAACTACACTGTCAGAAAAATTTGTGCAGAAAAGTCGCACTGAAAAAAAATCAGATAAATTATCAGTTATTTTCAACTAAATGCATTTTGTATTCTTTATTTCATTAAAAGACAATTTATAATTAAAATATTTTTTTTTACTTTTAGTGACATGCACTTACAGTATATTCTTTGAAAATTTCCATTTATATGTTTAACATCGTTAATTTAATAGTTTCTTGAATAATTAAAGTTTTTCAGAAAAATTGTTGTGTAGGGTAAATATCACATTTAGTCACCTCTGAATTTGGTTATAACTGATAAGATGTATATTATAATGTGATGTTTGCCTGTGTAGAATTTTTGGGAGGTAAATTACCTTTCATCAAGTTTTTGTCGGGCTTCTTCCCTTCCCTGATATCCATTCCGGACAGTGCATTCAGGATTATCTGGATCAGGTACTGGACCGAATTCACGTAGTTCTCGGAGAAGAAATTCAGGTTTTCTATCAGGAACGGGATGCCCAACTGTTTCAATATGACCATAGTCTGAAAAAAAAATTCTCAATATTCACCACTAGAAAAAAGTGCATGACAGAAAGGAGCTTAAAAATCAAATGACATTTGAGTGGGGGTTGTCATATCGTCCACATCTTAAATAAATGTTGTATTTTTAAACTTTGCTCCTTATTGAAATTGGTCGACACGCACTCTGCTATTTTATCAGACTAGTATGGTCAAACCCGGTGGACATATCGATAGTCCATCAAAATGCACCACATTGTTATCCGGTTGTTAATGTTGTTGGATGATTTAAACTTTCGTCGGTCTTCGTACTTTAATACAAACTCCGCTCAAGCACTCTGCTGTTTAAGAAAACTTTTAAGATTTGATTTTTATCATATGTAAAATGCACCATTTCTTGGAGCACGATCATGAGCGCGCATCCGAGCGCCATTCTTAACCGCGTTCTTGAGCGTCCTAAAATTGCATTTACACGCACGCTCTCGACCGCGGATCTGAATGGCTCGCCGTCCGGACCGCGGTCAAGAACGTGTGTGTGAAGGCTGCTTTACTCTTATGATGGCAAAGACTTCCTGAAAATACATCATTTTCCAAAATGGCTATATCAGATAGAAGCAAAAAGAAGAAATTTTTTTGAAGAATAAATGAGTGCTCATAGTCATTTTCCCATTTGGTTCACTTACAAAGAGGTTTAGGAAAACTTTATACGGATTTTTCATCCATCCAGGCCAATACTGGTCTAACATTACAGCATGAAAAATAGCCTGGAGAAGCTATTTTAGTTTTTTTTATATTTTTAAAAGTAGATAAACAAATAAATATAGTAATAATTAGGCGGCCCACTTACGAAGGGTTTTTTGTAATGCTCAGACCCATGTTTGGCATACATAAGTGGTCAACATAGACAGGTGGTCAAGTTACAAAGGTTTCTCTGCATTATATAATATAGGGCTCATTTTGTTCCTGACAAAAGCGGTCAACTTTACAGGTTTTACTGTATGTTATAAAAGAAAGTGTGCAATGTGGCTGCTATCAGAAATGAGTTCCGGTATGATCAAGGCAGTTATATGGTGTGGTAACCCTCTATCTCCTCTGCATGAAGAAGGTTCCTGGTTTTACCTGAAGGGCGTGCTTTTGAAGATATAACAGCTGCAGCACCCTCCAGAAATTTCTAGAGCAGTCCAAAACATTCGAGCGCATTCCACAACATTCTGGAATGTTGTGGAATCCGGTTTTTAAACATAATTCCCCAACATTCTACAATGTTGTGGAACATTTCGAACATCCCAGATCACTCTGGTACTTCCAAAATACTCTTGAATGTTGTGGAATAATTCTTTTTTTTTTTTTTTTGGGTAAATCGAGGGTGGTCTCCCATAGGTCCCATACTTTGGTTTGACCATATTGGATACTTAGCAAAAAGTCCTGGTTTGCAATATAGTCATATTTTTTCCTCCATAACTTCCGACTAAATGAACCAATTTTAATGTTTTTTTACAAAATCAATAAAGGGTTGTCTAACTCAAATATTGCACATTAAATTGACTACAATTGTTCTTTAAAAAGAATATTATGGGTGAAAATTCAGTATTTTTCTTTTAATAGGAAAGGCTTGGCTTGATATTTCTCTGTTGTATAAATTAATAAGTGTAAAATTCACTGTTAAAAAAGTTTGTATCCATTAAGCAGTAATATTAAAAGCAATTACAATAAGAGTGAGTGAAGGTCTCTCTGACACAAAAACTAAATTCATTCTGTTTTGGAGCTTTTGAAATCAACTTCAAACTGGAATTTATCATACAAAGGATTGTTTTTTAGTGCCATCCACTCTCAGTGGGCTTGAGTTTTTTTTTTTTTTTCTTTCTTTCTTTTTTGAGTATTCAAATAAAAAATGTACTTACACTAAAGAGAATAAAATCAAATAATTTTTGAAAGAAAAAAATAGAACAGATTTCAAATTAAAAAATTGTGCTATTGAACATTCGTCCATCTTTTAAAAATAATTTTTGACATCAGTGCAAAATTAAGATTGACAAAATCTTTTGTAATCATGAATCAATTAAATATAAATAGTACCAAAGTTTGCATCAGTTCCAATATAAATACACAGTAACAATGGTGATTTGACTGTCATAATTCTGAGCCGACTTAAAACAAGGCTCAAAAGTTGGATCGATGTTGTTTAAAGAATTATTTTATTTTTACTTTTTAGAGAGATTTTCAATTCAAGTCTATTCTATTTTTTTCCAAAAATTATTTTTGTATGGGAGGAATTGAAAATTGGTGCAGATTTTTCACAAATGGTCATGTGACATGTTTCAAAATCGCCTGCCTGACTTGAAATGGAATGACCCAAAAGAGAAAAAAATATGTTATCAACTCACTCTGGTTGGATTGTTTTTGCACAATTCACTAAATATCCTGATGACTGCTGTCGATATTTCTTCATTTTTCTCCAATTTCATGGCCGCCAACAACTTCGGGACCCCACTCTCTTTCATGATGAGTTCTGCACCGGCTTTTTCTTTGGCAAGCACCAGTAGGTTGTTAGCAGACTACAAAAAAGAAAGAAGAAGAAAAAATCAGATCTTCAGAAGAATTTCTGCAAACAACTCCAAATGTTATCCAAAATTAAATAATTTATAGCCAACAAATCATTATAAGGGATGGGAAGTGCTAAAGCTCGATTTGGAGCAGTGAAATTTCACTTTTAGAGCAGGAACGCAATAAGTTGGAGCAGTAAAACTTCTCATTTGGAGCAGAAGCGTAATAAGTTCAAGCAAAAAAATAGAAGATTTGTGGCAGCAAATAAGTAATAATAAGAGCAATTATAACAAAATAATTAAAATAGGGTACTCCAATTTCAGTTAATATACATAAAACAAAAATGAGAAATATTAAATGTGTAACACCCAGACGAAGCTGATAAAAGCATTTCATTTTAAAGCTGATAATTGAATATTTACTTTGACTTTGTGAGCGAGTTCCTAAAATGGGCACCGCAATCAGTTTCAAAATGAACATAGTAAAAATATTATTATAACATGTTTAAAGTCACACAAAAATCAAAGACTAAACTGAAATGGAGTTTCATTTAATTAACTTACCTCAATAATTCACTCTGTATCTCGAACACAGCAATCCCCTCCCCCCAAACAGAGACATAGCATTATAATTTTTATCATTGACTATGTCGACACCCACCTGAACTCTGTTCTCCACAGACGTCTCTTCCCCCAACAGGTAGTCGAACATACTTTTCACTTTGTTCACCGTACTGGCTTGCTCTTTGGCCTACAAATATATTTTCAAATATATCAATAAAACTTTTTCTTTGGAATAATTTGAACAATATTATATGCAAATACCGAACAAATAGACCAGTGGTCAGATCTGTGGGTCAGATACTGACCCACGCAAAAAATTTTAACTGACCCATGATTACTAAGCAACCATTTTTTGCTTATGCGGGTTTATTTAGATTTTCTAATTTGTGTAGTTAATTTAGATTCTATTTGTATTTTTTCAAGCACATCGACACAAAAGTAATTTAAATGTTGTCTATAACTTTCAGTTTGACCATTACTGTTCTAAAGTTATGCAAATGACGACAAATGAGTTTGTAGCATTTGAAATAAAGCAAAAGTGTTTGCATAATATCAAATAAAGTGTATAATTTTACTCACATTTTTTTGTAAAAAAAAATGACAAATCAAAGCAATAACCGTATCTAACCCATTAATGCCCGACGTTTTTTTTTTTAGGGACAGTCTGAAAAGTATGCCTGAAGCAACCAAAAATAAACATTTCAACAAAAAATTGTTTTAATGTAATTCCTAACTAGTTATTTTTAGGTTAGGAATACAGTAAAACAATTTTTTGTTGAAATGTTTATTTTTGGGTGCTTCAGGTGTACTTTTCAGATTGCCCCTTAAAAGGGACTGTAGGCTCTAATGGTTTAAACACTTTCTTCAAATAAGTGCACTTTTGTGTAGTTATGTTCAGTTATGTTGGTAGAAAGTAGACTAAAAAATTTTTAAATCGAAACCATGCCCAGTTTTACCAGTTAAACCACTTGAATATAAAGATAATCACTTTTAAAAATACTCGGTTAAAATGTTTTTAACTTAACTTTGGTGCAAATGGGCATGAGTGACCCACGAATTAGCACTAAAAAAATATGAGCAACATTTGACAGCCCCGTCTCAAGAAAGTTCGCCATTTCTGAAAGAGACTCTACCGTTGAAATGCACCAAAAGTCGAGAGCAGGAGGTAAGTGGTGTGCCTCGGACATGTCTGTAGCTCTAGCCCCCTATTCTAGCTGCCTACGATTTAAACGCAAGACGTACGGCTTTTTTCCTTTTGCATCTTATTTTAGGTTAACATCTCTGTTCAACTAACTTTCATTCATTAATGAGACGGGTTACAAAATTACTTTCTGAAACATATTCAAATGACGCATCTTTGGTATCACTAAATAAAATTTGATTATGAAACATTTCATACATTACAAATCCAGGAACACTAGGGTACCAGAGAAATATTTTTTTGCAATGACAATACGCAACAAATCTTTAATATTTTTTTCAATAAAAATATATTGGTCCTGTTGAATAGAAAGTCTACATTAATGTTGCTAAAGGGATAAAAATGGTTAAATATTTTATCATTATTCTTATACTTCGGTAAGAAAATACAGATTAAACTTTATAAATGGAATATATGTACAGCACACTGAAAAAAACATCTTTCGAAGAATATTATCCAAAAATCATTCCGTCACGCATGGATTGTCTATATGCCCAGTGCAGTTGAAAATGTGCATATGATTTATTTTATTTTCCTTTTCATACATAATGTTTAATTCCATATCTTACCGTCAGGGGAAAACAACTGCTCAGGCATTAAATATTAAATTAACTTAGCAAAGAGTGGTGTGCTTACAAATATTCATCTCTCATATATCTGAGCGACTACCCTGACGTTCCGTGAAAATTTGGCCGCTCAAAGGGGGTGGCCGCTCTGAAGAGTTAAAAATTAATAAGGTACAATTTTATGTAATATGAAATAATAAACAAGTTTTACACATATTTCTAATTTAAAAGGAATTTTGAGATTTATCTAAAGAGATATTTATAACTTTATGTAAGAAATTTTTTACATTTAGAAAAAATTATGGAATTTGAGACTGTTCCAAGTTTTTACATTTATCGGAAACGATAATGTTTTCAAGTTCGTTTTTCAGTTTAAAAAGTAAATCTCTAGCTGATTTGTTTTCCATTGCGTCAGAAGTGCCAATGACTTTGTCTATTTTTTCCAAAGTCTGTGAAGTTGAAAGTTTAGCTTGCTCACTATCACAAAACATGTCGTAAAATTCCTCGTCAGAGGCGGAATGAGCGCCTCGAAGGCACAAAAATTCATTTGTAAAATCACATATACAAAAATTGATTAGTAAATTTAAGAAGGGAGTGAGTATATTTTCCTGCAAGAATGCGATGGACGAACCCACTGGGAGGCCGTTCAAAGGGGGTTGGGTGGCCGTTGCTAAAGGTTATTTTAACATTAAGCCTACGGACCAAAAATTCCGTGGAATGAACCACGCTATTCACAAGTGGCCGCTCGGAAAGGTGTCACTGTACTTGAAATGAAACAAAATATTGTGAGAAACTTACGGTGTTTTCTGCTTGCTTAAAAGTGACTACATTTGGTAGAAATGCAGAAAAAGCCCCCGTCTTGCAGTGACAGCATATCTACAGATTTTCCAAAGTGAAATTTTACGGGACCGTTCGGCGATACATCGGATATCCATTCTGCCGGATATTCGGGTGTTTCCCGCACGATGCACATGTACCGAATATCCGGCTCCGATGTTTGAAACTATGCATATTGTTAAACCTCCCACATCAGACCTGCCAATCTTACAAAATGAAAAAGCAGGAGCAACAAAACCAAAAAGAAGGAGATACCTTCTAAATGGTAGTATACATTTTTTGTTCTTAGCTATAAATTGCATAAAAATTAATCCATGAGATATAAAATGCATATTTTATATGTTATCCATTATTAAAAGTTAATTTAGAACTAAAAATAAAATACTAGGTTTTCTTGTTTTTTTACGATCAATTACTGCATTATTTAAATTCTCGTTAGTCAAGATAATTTAGAACTAAAAATAAAATACCGATTTATGTTGTTTCTATTTTTTAAGTTCATTTACTACATTATTTTGAATGATTTTCTTTGGTCTAACAATGGATTACAGAGGAATGCTTTAAAATATTTTGCAACAAAGTAGAAATACATTTACGCAGGTATCGGTAGAACTTTTTATATGAACATGAAATTCACAAACACTAAACAAAAAATTTCTGTTATACAATTGCAGCCAAGGTTGTAAAAAACCCGGGTTTTTTTGGGTGAAATGGGGAAAATGAAATTTCTTTTTCTAGCAAGTTAATGTATGGCACATCTTTACATTATAATAAGCATAATTTAGCAAGCACTAAAAAAGTTTTGATCAAATTAAATTTATGTTTTATTAAAACAAAAGTAGGTTTTTTGAACTATCTTACTTGAATGTTGCATTTAATTTCATTTGATCTTATTTCATGTATATGCAAGCACAAATTCAGTAATCAGTATGGGTGACACAGTAAAAATTAAATAATATTTACTCTAAACTATTTCAGATTGATCCATTGATCATCAGACCATCCTCGGTAAATTATTCAATACTTTAAAGTTATTCATAAATAAAAGTTGGGGAAAAATTACTGTTTGAAAAAATAAAACAAATGTGCATATATTTATGTATATATATGTATATACACACACAGATACAGATAAATTACATTTTGTTGCTTGTATACGTTTATTTCATTATTTTCCTTCAATAGTTAATACATACCACATATTTTTTACTTTCTAATTATCACAATTATAATCTATTCAACAAATCTAAGCATCATTTTAATAAAGAAATATTTAACAAAGATAGCATTTTACAAATTGGAAAATGTAGCTTCCAAATTATTTTTACTTTTAAAAGTACAGAAAGAACGTAAATTTATACATTTTCATATAAAATATATGATGCCTTGTGTGAAGTGTTTTTTTCATTAAAAATAAATCTTTTTTCAATGTAACTAAAGCTGAACTTTTCCAAACTTTTATGTTAATAATAAAGGTAAATTTTTGTTTTTTAATTGTCCAAGTTATTTTCCTCAACTATCTTGTAACTGTTATTTCTTTTTTATCATGACATAATTTGGAATTTTCTCTTTGTATATCTAATTTTGAGGTATAAAAATTAAAAACAAATTAAATATTGAATAGTATTGACATATGTAGAATTTTCATCTCGCAGAAATATTTTACAAAGTATTATTTGTTTTAAAATTTTTAAAACACCCATTTTCCAAAAAAAAAAGGGGGGAGGGAAATAAGCAGGGGAGATAATCCATAGCAGGGAAAATGGGTAGTTACCCGGGCAGCAAATCGAGACAACCCTGACTGCAGTAAGTAATATTTTTTTGTAATCAAAAATCGGCATATCTGTTAACAGTCGGAGTTCTCTAAATGTTTGCTACAAAGAGATGAATGAAGAGAAGTTCAGAGATTTTATTTTCCCTTGAAAAGCAGGAGAAATTTATGTGGTGGCAGGGGATTGAACAGAAATGCAGGAGAGTTAGCAGGTCTGCCACAGCTTACAAATACGCAAGCGCAAGTTTGTAACTCACGTATGTTTTAGAAACATTTAAATTAATCGTATTTTAATAATTAAACTTTGATATTTAAATTGGACATGCCAAATAAACCTGAAGATTAAACACCTGTCGGATATCGGACATAATTCACGGGGGATTGGGCTCGTTGGACGGAAAGTTTCTGTTACCTTCATGTAGGGCCTTATTTACCATTAAGCACGTGAGGTCCAGGCCTAGAGCCCCCCCCCCCCCCTAATTTTGGTTATTATTCTTTTGTAATTGAAATTTTTTTAGAAAAATATCTAGAAATAGCATTTTTCAAAAACAAACTGTCAGTGTTCTATTGCTTCACGGAAAATTTGTATTATCGTATATTTCCGAATATACGCCCATCCGTGTATAAGCCGAGAGGGCATTATTCCTTCAAAAATGTACCAAAAATTCAAAACTCGTATATAAGCCGAGATAAAAATTTGAAGGAAAAAAAAGTTACAGCTCAAAGAGAGTCGCCAAATGGGGCGAAACATTTGCCGAGCAGGTAACACAGGTCAAGTATTTTCCAATCAAGACGTGTGAAAGTGAGAAGCTCGTCGGCAACGGCGATAGATTGATCTCTGGTAACCCTGTGCGAGGCGAGCACATGTTCCCGCCCTATTCATTGATTTTCATTGCTTTTTACCCCTGCGTTTGCTTAGTTTGTTTTACTTTTTTTATTGTTTTAATTCAGTTATTTTTCTACATTTATATTAGAAGGATGAGCGGGAATAGAAAGGCACACACAGACAGCCGGGAGCAAATTTCGCCATTTTGTTTCAGCGATGATTTCACAAAATCCAGCCATAAAATATATGTACATTCTTTTAAATAAAACTCTACTTATTTTAAGCTAATTATTTCTTTTATGTAGGAGACATAAATTACATAATTAGAGCTCTACATTAGTTGATATTTCGCTATATATAGAAAGACTTTTTTTTTTGAGATTATGAACCCGTATATAAGCCGACCTCCCCGATTTAGTTTTCAAAATGTTCCAAAAATTCTCGGCTTAAACACGGAAATATTCGGTATTAAATTATTTTAAAACGACAAGGAATTTTCACTTTGGGGTCCCCCAGATTTTATTCAAACATTTTGCACATTTGGGGCTCCCAAAATTTAGTCTGACTCAGCCATTTGAAAAATAAATAAGTTTTTGTGCTTTGGAAACCCCCACGTTTTGGTGTGATTGGCAAGTTTTATAAACACATACTGAATGTTATGTTTAAAAATTTTTTGCGTGACATGAGTGTTGCCTATAGTGATTCAAAATGTAAATCGGGCCCTGCCTTCACGACCCATTTCCGAAATCGGAACTCTCGCAACACCCCGCATAATGTCGGGGGAATGGAGTCACTGAAGAGATATCAACAATGTTTCTCACCTTCTCTTGAAGCTTGATATTGACCCTCCTGAGAACGGGCTGTACGGCAGAATTCTTGGGGTCCAGATGGTTGACCGCAAGGGCATCTTTGAAGGCTTCGTTGAACTGCCCCAACTGCTCGTGAGCCTGGCAGCGCCGAAACAAGGCCTTTACGTCACTGGGGGCAATTTCCAAGGCTGGAGTAAAATAACATCTCATCACTTATACTTTCATACAAGTTGAATACTTTTTAAAAGAATTCATTTATTTCTCTATGTTAATGGTTTTATTGTGCATTTGAGTAATACAGTGTATCAAAGAATTTTTAAGACTAGGTTTATAAAATAAAAACTAGTAATTTTAAGTATTTTTATTTAAAATAAGCTCCTTTGCCTTCAATCCATTTGTTACAACGATTTAACAGTGATTTGAATGCATGTTCCAGCTCACATTGTGGAACTGCGACCAAAGCTAAAGCTCGTGTTGCAACCGTCTGTAGAGTGTCTATGTCATCAAAGTAAAAAAAAAATAGCAAACAAATCAACTGAGTGTTTGGCAGTAGATCAGCTGATAGTTAAGGAGGCTCACAAATGCACAATAACACAGATAGTGCCACTGTAAGTTTAGTTCCAGCTGTAGTCTTAAAAATTCCTTGACAAACTGTCAAAGAATTTTTCAACTTTGGAGGCAGTCCGACAGTGTGAGCCGAAACAGGCATTTGAATCATCGTTAAACCGCTGTCACAAATGATGCACGCATCAATTTATAATACCTGAAAAGAAGGAACGCCTCTTTTTACGGGGCCAATTTTAAAGTTCCTCTTGATGTCCCTTAAATCATCATAACTGCTGAGAATAGTCTTGTTTTATTAAAAACACTTTTAACCTCTTCATTCCAAGTGTACCCAATTGGGTACATTTTAAGATACTGTTTATTAACGAATGTGCCATTTGAAAGCTAAAACACCCCATTGTTTTAGACATGAATCAACATTGTTTACTTTGTTTTAAACATGGAAAACATGGAAATTGGGCATTCATTATTATTTAAACTAATTATTTATTACAATTTAAAAAAAAAAAAATTTTTAGTTTTTTTTTTTTTTTTTAATCATTTTTTAAATCAGAGAACCAAAAAATGGCGTCAAAATCGTTTGTGCTTAGTTCTGGGGTCTGAAGAGGTTAAAGCAAGGGAAAATTTAAATGCAAATTAATGATGTTATTGATTCATTAATATTTTAATTATAAAAATGAAGATATATTTGACAATAGTGTGATTAGTATGGCATTAGAGATGAGAATGAAAATAACACTGCATTTCTCACTTAAAACTAAATAAGTAAAATGAATCAGCCAGACATATTATTTGTATTTGTTGAATCATCAAGTCATTAAAAGCTCAAAAAAGTTCTTTTAATTTAAATGTGAAAACTTTAAAAGATTGGGGGAAAAAACAGTTGAAAAACCAAAGGAGCAGGTAAATTTAAGGTCCCCGCTCCGGCTCAAGGGTAAACATGACTCTGACTCTATACTCCATGCCCCTCATATTTTGAATGTGAGGAAAATACCTTCGTTGGTGTCCTCAATGACCTTCTGGTAGTCGCCCAGCTTGAGGTATGCGGCCGCCCTGTTCTTCAGGAGGGTCGCCCTCTCCGTGCCGCCCTTGGCACACACCTGCAGCCCCCGGGAGTAGGCACGGACCGCCCCCCTGAAGTCCCCGGCAGAGAACAGGGAGTTCCCCTCGCTCTTCAGGCTCGAGAAGTCCGGGTCCCGTTCTTCCGACTTTCGGGAGCCCACGACCGTCTCCTGGACCACGTCGGGCATCTGGAAGGGAACCACCTGTGGTCATTCGTCCAGTTTGACACACTATAGACGTACAATAAAGTCCCGATTATCCACAGAATAGGGCGGAAAAGTAACCGCGGATAGGCGAGTTTCGTGGATAATCCGCAAAATGGGTAAAAAACGATACTAGTGTAAACAATAGCTAAAAAAAAATACATAACACTCACACATACATTAAAACCAGGGTTCGTGATTTTTTTTATTTTTTTTTTAAATTAAAAAAAAAAAAATCGGATTTTTTTTTTATTTAATTCAGATTTTTTCAATTTAAATCGGATTTTTTTTATTTTTTAAAAAAGACCTTAACTATTTTGCATATTTATTATGTTACATTCATAGAAACAATATGCAAAAACACACGTTAAGCTATTTTCACAGCAACAAATATTTTTTAATAGTAATAATGATAAAAAAAATTTAATACAAATGCACGACTCAAATGAAACTTAACCCTACCAGGAATAATAGTACACTTATAAGTACAGAGAATATAAGCACATTTAATCTGAATTATTTTGCTGCTGAAAGCTGGAAAAAAGTAACAACTGTAGCTATGTACTTAATTTTTACATTTAGTGTACTTTAACCATTTTGTCTCAAAGGGATTATTTTCCTCTAAGTATTTTATTAGTAGGTATTATTAACTTCAACTAGGCAGGATTCGGAGACATTGGAAGGCTTGATGTCATACAAAGGGCGAGGGAAGAATAAAGATTTCTAAAAATAGATTTTGCACCTGTTAATTTAAAATGAATACATTTTTGTAAATCGGGGTTTGTGATTTTTTTTGATTTTTTTTTTAAAAAAAAATTGGATTTTTTTTATTTAAATCGGATTTTTTTGATTTTTTTAAAAATACCTTAAATATTTTGGATATTTATTATGATAAATCCATAGAAACAATATGGCATGTTAATCAATATGCAAAAATATACTTTAAGCTTTTTTCACAGCAATAAATATTTTTTAATAATGATAATAATAAACAAATTTTAATATAAATGCATGGCTCAAATGAAACTTAACCCTACCAGGAATAAAAGTACACTCATAAGTATAGAGAAAATGAACAAATTTAATCTGAATTATTTTGCTATTTAAAGCTGAAAAAAGTAACAATTGTATGTACTTAATTTTTACATCAAGTGTACTTTAACCATTTTTCTATTTTATAAATGAAAAAGCCTGAAATATTTTACCCATTTAGTAAAATCATATGCTCACACCATTACTGAAAACTGAAACTTTGTTTTAATCAAATAGCTTTATTGCAAACTTCTATGATAAAAAAGTATTTTAGAGGAAAAAAAACCTTAAGCTATTAGGGGACATGGATGGAACTTTAAGGATACATATTCTAAATTCCAACAATTGCTGCTTTAAACACTATCATTCTGAATTATTTACTGTGTGGCATTTATTAAATTGATCTAAAATACTATTGTTAAGATAAAGAACACAGAATGGTTCATGATTATTATGAATTTTAATTTGAATGATTGAATGAATTATGCTTTGTGGTTAAGACGCTTGAAGAATAAGAGTAATATTGTAAAATTTAAAAAATTGTAATTAATTCTAAACTTATGAAATATGTTATGCACACAGACAGATGGGCCTAGGAAGTTTTGTTTGAAATAGTGGTTGTAATTGCAACATATTTCATTTTTACAACACTTTCTAACATTGTAAACTTGATGATTTTTCTGAAAAAAAGTCACTTGATTTAAATCATTGATTTTTTTTAAAAAATCACTTGATTTAAAAAACACGATTTAAATCGCGATTTAAATCATGATTTAAATCAAGCTGATTTAAATCAACGAGCCCTGTTGTAAATTCAGTAAATCACCGCTGAAAATTAATATATTAAGTGAAAAGGTTGCGTGGATAATCAGCCCATGGATAATCGTGAGTTTACTGTACAGATACACAGACATACAGATGAAAACTGGGAAATTTGGTCGATGACTCAGTTTTATTAGGGGCCACTTTCTAAAATAGCTAACAAAATTGAAAACTAACCCAGGAATTATTTAAAAAAGAAACAAATTATTGAAATAAAACAAGAAATATGCAGCTTTGACTTAACACATGCTAAAATGTTTTATAACTTTTAGAATCATTTAAATACTTACAGGATGCTGAAGGATTGAAATTTGAAATATGGCACGACATTTTCGGCGAAGCGCGTGTTCAATATTGGCAGGTTTCCAAGGAGTAAAAAATGATTTGTTCAGAAAAAAGGGGGAGGGGGTTGGAAGATTACAAAAGAATGTGCTAAAAAGCAGGGTGCGTTGATGATTTAAATTGCGATTTCAATCAGGTGATTTTTTTAAAAAAAGATTATTGATTTAAATCTTTTCCAAAAAAAATCATTGATTTTGCAATGTTAGGAAGTGTTGTAAAAGTGAAATATGTTGCAATGGCAACCACTGTTTCAAGCAAAACTTCCTAGGTGTGTGTGCATAATATATTTCATAAGTTTAGAGCTAATTACTATTTTTTAAATTTTACAACATTACTCTCATTCTTCAAGCATCTTAAGAGCAAAGCATAATTTATTCAATCATTCAAATAAGGATTCATAATAATCATGAACCATTCTGTGTTTTTTTATCTTAAAAATAGTATTACAGATCCATTTAATAAATGCCACACAATAAATAAATCAGAATGATAGTGGTTAAAACAACAATGGTTAGAATTCAGAATATGTATCATTATAGTTTCATCCATGTCCAAGGTTTTTTTTCTTCTAAAATATTTTTTATCATAGACGTTTTAGGTAAAGATAGTTGATTGAAACAAAAAGATCAGTTTTTAGTAATAGTGTGAGCATATAATTTTATTAAATGGGTAAAAATATTTCAGGCCTTTTCATTTATAAAATACAAAAAGGATTAAAGTACACTCAATGTAAAAATTAAGTATGCACTTATGTTACTTTTTTTCAGCTTGCAACAGCAAAAAAATTCAGATTAAGTTTTCATTTTCTCTGTACTTATGAGTGTACTATCATTCCTGGTAGGGTTAAGTTTCATTTGAGTCATTGCATTCGTATATTAAAATTTATTTATCATTATTATTATTTAAAAATATTTATTGCTGTGAAAATAGCTTATAGTTGCAAATTAACATGCCATATTATTTCTATGAATGTAACAAAATAAATATCCAAAATATTTAAGGTCTTTTTTTTAAAATCTGATTTAAATTAAAAAAAACCCGATTATTTTGATTTTTTTTTTTAAATTTTAAAAATCGCGAACATTGCTAAAAAGCGACGGGGCAGGAGTGGTGATCATACCTCCTCGAATTCCATGTTGAGAAAACATAGACGACAATTATTTCTGAAAAAACACTTGTTTGGTAACACTCCACACAGAAGCACTTTGTTTCAAATGCTAAAATGATCTTTCCATCATGCTGCCTCTCAATCACAGCATAATACCTTCATTTTTAGAAAATACTTTTTTAAAACCTAAAAGCGAATGAGAAATATCTTTTCAGGGTAAAAACTCAATGCTTAAAATAAACGGATTATATTTTCACTAGAGGAATTCATTTTGAGCTTATCCAATCTAGAGCACCAGCTCAGTATTTGATAGTAATACTTAAGTCTAGAATTAATTTTATTAATATTATTATTTATAGAAATTCGGTGTTTCATTAATTTTCCGACCCTACATACCATGTTTTTTTTAATAAGTCAAAATTTAAAATAAAATTACTGTACAATACCCAAATTTAAATAGAAAAATTTAGTAAAGGAAAAAAAAACAAGTACAAAATTGGAGTAGTAGTATTGGATGACCTATATATGCGCAGCAATATGCTGAAAAATGTTTTGGAGCACTAGCTGAAAAAGAGCAAAAGGTGGGTTAAAATCAGGGTTGTAAAGAACCCGGGCTTTTTGGGTAAAATGGGGAAAAGGAAATTTCTTTTTCCATCAAGTAAATGCATGGTATATATGTATATATTTTTATATTAGAATATGCATCATTTAGCAAGCACTACAAAACATTTTTGATCAAATTTTATTTACTTTTTATTAAAACAAAAGTAGTTTTTAAAACTACCTTACTTGAATGCTGCATTTAATTCCATATGATCTTATTTCATGTATATGTATGCACACTTTTTAAATTCAGTATGTCACACAGTAAAAAAATTAAGTAATATTTACTCTAAATGTTTTTCTGATTCATACATTCATCGTTAGCGCATTCTAGGTAAATTATTCAATAGTTTAAAATTATTTATAAATAAAAGTTGGGAGGAAATGACTGTTTGAAAAAATAGACCTAATGTGCATATATTTATGTTATATATATGTATATACTCACACAGATACAAATAAATTATATTTTGTTGCTGGTATAGGTTTGTCATTATTTTTCTTCTATATAGTTAATACATACCACATATTTTTCATCCCTTCTAATTATCACAATTATTATCTAGTTAACAAATCTAAGCATCATTTTAATAAAGAAATATTTAACAAAGATTCAGGGTATTAGCATTTTACAGTAAAATGTAGCTTCCAAATTATTTTTACTTTTAAAAGTACAGAAAGAATGTAAATTCATATATTTTCATATAAAATTATATATCTTCAAGTGCTTTTTTCATTTCATTTTTTTTTTTTTTTAAACTGTAATAAAGTTTTAACTTCTTCAAATCTAAACCAAAACTTTTCCCACTAAATAAATTTTGGTCGCATCAAAACAAAAGCTATTCTTATCATTAAAAAAAAGTACAGGAAATGTAAATTTATACATTTTCATATAAGGTATATGAAGTGTTTTTTTCATTAAAAAGAAATCCTTTTTTTAATGTAATTAAAGCTTAACTTTTCCAAATCTAAACCAAAACTGTTTTTCCATTAAATAAATTTTGATTAGATCAAAACAATGAAGAAGACTGGTATGAAGAAGAATGAAGAGAAGCCTGTAGAAATTTACATATTTGCTTAAAATTTTGTACAATATCTGTTATGGAAAATAAAGATTCATTAAGGAATTTTTTTCCCTTTCATCATGATCTGTTCTTCACTTTTATGTGAATAATAAAGATAAATTTATGTTTTTTAACTGTGCAAGTTACTTTCCTCAACTATCTTGTAATTGTTATTTCTTTTTTACTGTGACATAATGTTGAATTTTTTCTTTGTATATCTAATTTTGATTTATGGAAATTAAAAACCATAAATTAAATATTGATTGGTATTAATATATGTAGAACTTTTATCAAAAATAAATATTTTACAAGTGATTATTTGTTTTAAATTTAAAAAAAAACATTTTCCCCAAAAAAACCCGCAGGTTTTTACCGTAAAAAATCCAGCCCAGCAGGGAAAAGGGGTAGCTACCCCGGCAACAAATCTGACAACTCTAGTTAAAAGATGTAAAATATTATTAGTTAAAGACTAAGGCAAATGATTGGAAATATTTAGTTTATATAGCAATGTCAAGTGAACTTTTAAATTCTCAGTGAAAATC
Source organism: Octonoba sinensis (assembly GCA_038502835.1). Lineage (NCBI taxonomy): Eukaryota > Metazoa > Arthropoda > Arachnida > Araneae > Uloboridae > Octonoba > Octonoba sinensis. The sequence goes on from CM076600.1 coordinate 1,446,046, forward strand.
TTTGAAAATAAATCCTTTAAATGGTATTGAATCTAAATGAATTTCTAATAAGGAGCACTTTTTGTTTTGCTATTTTAGTAATGTATCATTCTAATAAATAATTTTTATTCTTATTTCAAGTATTTTTCTATTGAAGAAAAATTTAATTGTATCAGTGATATAACTATTTTTTTTAATACTTACTTGGTAAAAAAAAAAATTTTAATTTTTTATTAAAAACCAGTTTTTATTGAAAAAAGCTAGCCTTTTTTAAGTGGTTTAAGGCAAAAAAAATTGACCGGCTTTTTATTGCCTGTGTAAAATCTGGCAGTCCTGAGAATAAAACCTGTTAAAACTTATACCCGAAAAAACCCACTGAGCTGGTTTTTTCCAACCCTAGAAGTTGTTTCATCAAAGTATCAATAATACCAGAATCTCGCTTTTTCAAGATACAGTTTAGCATTGACCAGTCCTTTTTCCACACCAAATCAAATAAATATAGTGAAGATGGTTTTATGCAGTGAAAATATATTGCTTATATTAATAGCGTATTTTTAAAATTAAGCAGTAATGAGTTTAACTATGACGGTCCTTCTGTTACCATGATTTATGTTCTTCCGTTACTATGACTAAACTCCTAAAATAATATTTTTGAAAATTTTTGACTCTGCCTAATTAATGTGGGCCTTAACCCTGGGCCTTTGCATTCTGAGTGGGGTAGTCGATATCCACTTTTTCGATAACGGAAAGACATGTTCAATCTGAGTAATTAATACACTACTCTTTTGGTGAGAATATTTTCTAAATTTATTAAATGAACAAGAAGCTTAATAGAACACTTAAAGTATGAGTTAATATATTTGTTAAACTTTCACAAAATAATCAAACTTATAGATTAAATTAAAATTAAATTATTCAGCTCTAATAAGTCATGACATAGAGTAATTCTAAGCAGTTTTTGAAACTTAAAATTATGTCATTTCAAAAAAAAAATTCCATTTTTAAAAACTTCACTTACTTCTGAAGAAATACAAGCGGTCTAATAATATAATTTTTTTTAAATTCAAGTGTTATTTCCCTTTTTAACGGAATTCATCTTTTCCAAAATACGTAATACATTTCATGTTTCGTTTTAAGTGAACAACTTACTTTCTTTGAATAATATCCCTAGTAGAAGAGACGCAATAAAAGTTGGCAAGGATTAGAAGCCGGTAGAAGCACGTGAAAGTATTCTATCCGGAGAAAAATAAAAATTCCGAGGGGGATAAGAGTTATTTAAGGACAATACCATTTTTAGACACTGACAATCCGGAACAGAAGAGAGCGCAGAGCATGTTGATGTTTTTCAAGTTAACGGTTACAGTTTTGTTCCCTTATTTCTAGGCTTTTAAACCAAATATACCATGGGGCCCAACTTCATTATGCCATAGTGCGAATTTTGCAACGTTTTGGTTCGATAGAAAATGAAAAATAAAACACGAGAGCAAAATTTTTGAAAAATCACAAGGAATCGGGGAAATTTGTCCACTTTGTAAGCGTTTAGACTCGTTGCGGGATCGGAAGATGTTTTCCGATTTCAGTTTTTTCTTTAATGTTTAAGTATTCACCAATCGCAACTTTTCCGCGCTATAAAAAGACTCGAAAATTAAAAATTTGTTTCTTTCGCTCCATCCTGGTACGCAATTCACCACCAAAAAGTCACCCTGCCCCCATTCAACCACCCAAGAAGGAAGTGAATTTCTTTTCTGTATTATAATATTTTTTTCAAGCGTAATATTGTATAATTATCGTCGGTCTGCGCAACTATTTTTAAAAAATCACAGCCCCCTTACAATGAGTTTATTTTCTTGGTTATTTATTTTTTTTTTAATTTTAAGTTCACAATTGAGGCACTCGAAAACAAATGGATGCAAGTGAAAAAATTGAAAATTTTCGAGATAAAGGGCAAATAATAAAGAAATCACCATTCTATATTGTGGCAAGAGATGTTAATGATGATAGCTCTAAACGGATGCTCTGCCGTAACGTGATTTAGAAAAAAAATTAGCATTAAGGGTCTCATGATCCAAACTTTGACGCGTTTTTCTCGGAATCATTTTTTGATCACCTTACATCCCTATTGCTTCTCACTGCCTCAATTATCGCGGCAGTGGGCAATTCCCCCCCCCCCCCCCCCCCCGCACTGCTTATTCATTTCATTATATGAGAATTATTTATAGTGTTTGATCAGAATAAGAAAACCTCTTTTACTGTTTTATTTTTTTAGCATTTCGAAACTCAGATAGTTACGCGTAGAACTTACAAAATATACCTGGTATTCCACATTGATTTATTTTAATTCGAATAATCTTCAGAAGAGTAAAGTTTCAATTTAATAAACTATATGGCATCTGCAACTTCTGCTCAAAACTAATTTGGAAATTAAACCAAAAAGTGGAAACCTTATTTAAGGATGTTGTCATTAAATTCCATTTTTATTTATATTTTCGGACAATGTAATGAAATCTAATTCGTTAAAAAAATAAAATAGAAGATGATGAACTACACATTTCAACGGACTATGCATTTTTGTACAGATTTGCATTTTATTTATATATTATCATTACTAATAAATATTATCTTTCGTTATTTATTTGATGCGAATTTCAAAATAAAATGTCTCTGCAGAAAACTTTGGAAGTTGAATAAATAAACTTGTGCGGGGGGTGGGAGGTAGATCAGGTTGTTCCCACTCAGCAAAGTCAGACCGAAGGACGTTCTGTAATTGTCGCCGTGTAACGTCCTGAGGGCGGTTGTATGTGACGTCCTCCTGACGTTTTTTTCTAAATTTGCAGTAAAATATTAAGAAATAAACGAGTCAAAATATGACAGAATTGTTGAAAGCAAATGAAAAACACATTTTTTGCTTTTAGATAGCTTTCTTTTCAATCAAAATCTCATTTTTGCCATTGGTCAGATATTCGTCAGCAGCCTCGGTCTCCACGACGTCATCAAGTTTCGCTTACAAGACGCTACTTGCAGCCTTTTTACGCATGAAAAAAGATATTTCCGCCTAAAGATATATTCCCTAGAATAAAGGGAAAAAAGAGATTGTTGATCGAATTAAAACCTAATTCCTATTTTTTAAACACTAATATTAGTTAATGTAATATTAGTTAATGCGGTAGCAATAAAAAGTAAATCATCGATGATTTTGTTTGCATTTCGATTTCGTGATATTCATCCGCCATGGTCACATGGTCAACTTTTTAGTTCCGCTTCGCCTTGCTTATGCGTTAAGCGTATGGTGTAAGGTAAGTTTATTATTTTTCTTTTACATCATACGTAGAAATGTTTGATTAATCTTACATGTTTCTTATTTGTAGTCTACATACAAGTTTTTAAGATGCCCATTGATGTATTAGCTTCAGCTGAAACGTATTTCTTTTTAGCAAATTCTTCACATGCGTGTGATGGATGCTTATTTGCGATATATGTATAATAATTGTTTCGTGGTGCTTTTGTTTTAAATGTTATTGTCTTCTGTGAATCTAAAAAGTAATACACGCGTAGAAGAAATTTATTATGTAAGTTTCTATTTATACTTCCTTGTACGAAAGTTTTTCGGTAATTTGTTCCTTTTGTGTGTAAATAATGAATCCACGTGTGACTGTTGTGTACGATTATTAAGTGTAAACCAGTGGCGTACGCAAGGGGGGAGGTTTAGGGGTTTAACCCCCCTTGAGGCCTAAATAATAGTGCTTCATTACATACTCGAAATTTTTTTAGTAGTTTCAGAAAATTATGACCCCCCCCCCCCCCTTTAAAAAGTTCTGCGTACGCCACTGGAAAGTACCATACTCTGTCCATCATAGTGGGCATTTGCTCTTAAAAGTAAGCAGTATTTATAAAAAAGCACATAATATAATTTTGCTAGAAAAACCAATGTTTTTACACCACATGTTCCATTTATCTTACTATGCATAATATAACAATTATAATAGTTGCTCCCCTTGAAAAAATTCTGCGTACGCCACTGGTGTAAACTGTTTACTTGGCGTTTCTCGAGTGCAATTCATCAATGCTACATTTAACGTTTTTCTGTTGAAATAAAGTGAAGCGTTTATTGCTAAATACAAATGGATGTGTCGTTAAACAAAATATCTTTTGCATTAATGGTCTCAGTTTTTGCGAAGAAACACTTATGGTATAAAAGCTATATTCTTGAATAAAATAAAACAATACTGCAAGAAATAGTAAAATTAAACATTCCATTTCTGATCTTCAGTAAAATGCATTTAAAAAAATCCCCGCTTTATTTTTTGAATGCAAAATTTTTTGAATAAAGGTTTGCTGCTGATCTGTCAAACGAATAATTTTTTATTCTTGTGCAAGTCATATTTTTCTTACAATATTTTTATTTTTACAAATTGAAATTTTATTATTAATAAATTTTTGTTCATTATTCTGTTTAAATTTTTCAAGAAGTTCCATTATCATTGCATTTGTTGTATATTACAGGGGTATTGAACCAAAGCTGTAGGTACTATATAATATACATTGATATATGTTATCATGGTTGATGTTATCAATCTTTTAACTTGTCTCATTAGTTTTTACATATAAACACGTTATGAAATAATTTATTTCATTAATTATAATTTATGTAGACTGTGTGTGTGTTCAAAATTTTGTTTATTGGTAGCAATTTACAAAAATTATTTTGCTTAAATCTGAAGAAAAAATTATATATATTTAAACGGGTTGCAAATTGTTTTCTGAAATCTGTTCCGAGAGGTTTCATGTCGTCCCATGAGAGAAGCACTTCTTATATATCCAAATGTGCAGTAAGAAATGAATACCAGTTTCAGAAGCAGTATTATTATTATGAACATTATACGAATGTCTTGCTTGGTAAAAACGCAGATAAGCAATAATTGATACAATTTCTTATTCTTACTACATTTTCTCATTATTATTATTTTTATTTTCTTTCCCCATAGGTATATTCATTTTATTTCTGTAACATATAAGTTAAGATTGTGTGCTGATATCAATATTAAGTGACAACATTGTATCCGCAAGAGTATATACAGTGAAATCTCCCTATACTTATTTAAGCCAATATTTCCGAAAGTTTTGTACGCATATAGTCCCCCCTCCCCTCCCCAGTGGTACACAAAGAGCTTAGAGGGAAGAATATGCGGTGCACTGGGCTCAGAACATCGGTTAAACATCTGTTTTAAACTGAACTTATTGTTTAATGCAAAGAAACTCAATTGTTTTACTTAAAGAGCACGCAACTTTGACAAAATTAAATTTGTAGCAAAAGATAGTTATTAATGGAGTTGTCGATTCCTTTCCCTCAGTGTAGTTGCAGTGGGACGGCGTCCCTCAACCATTTTATTTTAACACAAGCGTCCCCCCACTTGTTTTGAATTTTAGCATAAGCGTTCCTCCACTTTTTGATGCTAGTATATGTAAGCATCCCCCACCATTTTTTCAGGACTACACCACTGCTTTCCCTACCTGCTGATTATACGAGTGGAACCCCGCCATTCGTCTGCCTGTCTACTCGTACAACTTGTTCAAGTAAACTCAACTCGTTATGCGTATGCTTGTTCTGCGATGCGAATGGCACCAGGGACTAGGGCTGCTAATTTGGCTAATTTTTAAGAAAAAAATCGAAAAATTACGCTCTTTTTGAACTTGTCTGAAAATAATTTGTTTGGCTGGCAAAGAAGAGTTGGAATTAGTTTTAGGCGAATTCTTGAAAAATCAGCATAATCTGTGCAACTTTAATATCATTCTGGTTTTAAATTGAGCATGAGTATCTAAGAAAGAAGTCTTGTTGCAATTATATATTATAATGATATTTTTATGACCATGCGTAATACTTCTCATTAATTACTTATTGCAGTAAATGTTATGCGTTATTCATTTTACTTATTTTATTATGAAATGTTTTTTTTTTTTTTTTTTTTTTTTTGTATTATGTTTGTGATCTGTGCAGTAAAAATGAAAAAATGCATTTTGACTATTATAAAACTATTTATATATATGTACGTATGTATAAATATTTACTTTTTTCTCTTGAGGGGTATTCAGCATTACAAAACTAATAATACAGTGACACGATGTTGAAAGTTGGGGAAATACTGATCTTAGCTATTAAACTATTGTCTCTTTAAAAAATACTGTTATTAATGAGAATGAAACAGACAGCTCATTGCTCAAAAAGAAAGTTATGAGCAATAAGATAAAGCATGATTTATCAATCAAATGAAAATTTATACTTTGAGAAATTATTAACGTATCAAAAAATAAATTTTTCTAGTATTAATCTTTTATCATTTATTATATTCCCTCGGGTATTGTTACAGTATAGCGCTGATTATCCGAACCCGTCGCGACAGACCCTAGTTCGGATAAGCAAAAGTTCGGATAATTGGACAGACAATTTAAGGGATATTGTGACAATAGAAAAACCTTCACACTTCAAGGCATACGGCTATACAGGGCTATTGTGGTGTAGAAAGAACTACAATGAAATGGTCACTGCGAAGGGGAGGTGATATGAACAGGAATTTTGTGCTTTGATTTTTATTATACCCCCTTTCACCAATCCTTTTCTTCTCTTGTTACTGCTCCCAACGAAACACTTATCTGGGATTCGATTTCACATAATAAATCTGAACAGGGGGAAGGGGGATTGAAAAAAAATAGGGTGTTTGTATAATTAGAAGTTCGGTTAGGAATTTTTTTTTCCTTAGGTGGGGTGAAATAGGCTGTTCGGATAATTGGAAGTTCGGATATAGAAAAATAGATAAATGAGCAGTTCGGATAATTGAAGTTCGGATAATCGGCGCTCTACTGTATATAGATTCTATTTCATTCAGGTGTGACCACATTAACTGATGTCCACTGTAGTTCTTAAATTTGTTATTAGTGTGTGTTCATATGCAATATTCCAATATTTTAAGAATTTATATGTATTTTTTCACTTTTTGTTAAGGAAGAAAATGTAAAACAGAAACGAGGGAGCCGAATGGTACAGACTTGACTGTCCAACTGTGAAAAAGGTAAGTTTTTTTTATGTGTAAAATTTTATATTTTTTCCTCCAAATGTAAATATTTATGTAGTCAAAGGCAAATTAAGACTTCAGGTTTTGCCTGTCATTTCAAAAGATTCCAGAAGGTGTGGGGCAAAGGGTATAACCTCAATAGATATTGCGAACACACATAAAAATGCATTATATTTCTCAAGTTGGGGGGACAATTGACCTTCTGCACTGCATTGGCATCACTATCTGGTGCAGTTCGCCCCAGGTCATGCCCTTTTGGGATTCACACTCAAAACGGATTAAAAACTTATTAGCTTTTAATGCTTGACAATTAATATGACAATTTCTTCAGAAAGATACTTTGTGTTTTTGATTTGCATATTATTGTAATAAAAATTTAGAACTGGAATTAGAAAATAAATTTTACTTATTGCAAAGCTTTGTAATTTAATACTTTTTACATTTTACATAGTTTCAATTTTTATGTGCAATAACCATTTCGTTGTTTCATTTGATTTTATTGTAAAATATAAGTTAAATTCATTTCATATATTATTTTTTTAAAAGAGTTGGATAAAATGTGCATGAATTTTTTCCTTCATCAATTCAATCATTTCTACATTAAATTAGCTTCCAAATTTTTGATTGTTATTTTCCATCCTTACTGAAGATAGATGCATTGAAAAAGATGTATTTATCCAGTACCCCAAAAGATAATAAAATGCAAATTGCAGTTTTTAAGTTATTTATTTTTCAAATACTTTTTTTCCTGCAGACGTCCATTACTTATGTTTATTATTTTACTGCTATTAATTTTGTACAACAGCATACTAACTTTAATTTCAAATTTCAACTTAAACCTAACCCTTCAGCTTAAATATGAATTTGCTTTCAACTGTAAGGAAATGCATATTTAGGTTTAAACAACATAATGAAGGTTTGTTATTTTTAATTCCACATATCTTGACTATAATGGTCATAGGCGTAACTAGGGTTGGGGAAAGGGGGGGGGTCACACTAAAAATGTACAGACTAAACACCAATAAGCAGTGCAAAAGAGTTCAAAATTTACTAGTCATAAAGACTTGTCATTACAGATATACTCCGTGTTTATTTCAGGCATCTCTAGGCGGGTACCCCCTCGGAGCAAGTCAACTCCACCCCCCCCCCCCCCCGGCGAAAAAAATCGGATCACAGTTTTTAAAAAAAGAAAGAAAAGAGAAATTACGCTTTTAAGACACTTTACTTTCAGAAACACTTTCGGGGAAAGGACATCGAATAATATCACGAGCGACACCAAAAGTAACCTAAAAGGTATTAAGACATTATTTTGAAAAAAATTGCCGGGGACAGAGTAACCAAACTCCTTTCTGTTTCCTCTAATATCACCAAAGAATCCCGAAATTGCATTGACAAGAAAGATTTCAAAAAGTTTCCAGGAGAGAGCCATTGAATCCTCGCCTATGGTTTTGGACCTACCTCCTGTCCGGATACCTTGCTGAATACGCTGCCCTTCCTTAACATGTCCCCCTTCCCCTGGAGCCAAGGCCGTATTCAGAAATCTTTTTCGGGGCAGCCCAGACTATTAATTTATTTTTTATTTAAAATTCAATAGAAAATTCAATATTTAGCGCTAAGCAATCTTCTAAGTCCAGGTATTCATAATATTAAAACTGGGAAATTTCTAAAATTTTTGTTAAATCTATAGCAAAACATACCTCAGAAGTGGAAGCGTCTGAATCAAATTTTCTTTTCTTTTTGGATGACGAACGTATCCATCGCTGGAGTGCAAACATTATTATATATCGAAAATAATTAAAACTTTAGCTAAAATATAAATAATAATTTGATTGTAAATTAAAATGCAGCATTAAATCGTAGCAGTGAGCTTGGAAACGTTGAACGGATGATTTCCAGAGTCGTAATGCAATCAGTGATGGACCATAATAAGAAAAAAAAAACATTTAAAATATAAGAGATGAGAGAACATCTGTAAATGAGAATGCAATGCAAATACAGTTCATCAGTTTTCCAATCGGCCCATCTACAAAAACGATTTTACCAAAATGGGTGTTTGGACAGGAATAAATAAAAACTGCTGTTTTCTTAAGTTCCTTGATAAGCATCCCTTCCCGGCTTGAGGGTTTAACCCATTAGGACAAGTGTTGGCTAGGGGTCCTTCATTTTCAGACCCCAGCGCCTGCGGCACCATTTTATCAGAAAACAAACCTCCATCACAGGAGAATATTTTCCAGGAAACTTGTGCGATTGTGTTCCCAAATTGCTGCCTTTGGGTAAAAAAGACATCAAGAAGGAAAGAAAACCCTCTGGAGTGATTGAAAGGATATCTGTTGTCTGTTTGTGTGTGATATGGTGATTGAAGCCACCTTTCGCTGTAAAATTCCTAAAGGTGATAAGGGGGTTGATTATAACCAGATGAAAAGACCGCTGTAATATGAGCTGCGTACTTTGGTCATGATCACAACACTTCAGAAAGAGGAAATAAAATCATATGCATATGTGTTTATTTTTCTTGGGGAAAAAATAGATATGTGCTTTGCAAGGAGTAGCCAGAATTTTTTTTGTATGCCTAATAAATGTGCCTAAATAACTAAATACCGAATGGGGGATGAAAAACCCCCAAACTCCTGGTTACGCCTATGCGAGCAAAATACCATTTTACAAAAATTTTAACAGGACTTTCGTAAAAAAAAGTTTTCATGCATTTTCATTATTAGTATGTACACATTAAAATCTTAATACAGTAAAACCTTTTCAAGAAGTTTTTAATTTCAATACCAGTTTCATTCCCATCTCCCTAATGTTAAAATAACCCTTTTAAAAAGTTTTGATTTTATTTTTTTCCCGCTGAATGACTTTTCATATCAAAAACAATACCAATTTAGAAAGTTTCCGTTTGCTAACTCAAGATCGGAAGAAAATATTAAAACTTACCTAATTACAGTGCAATAGCGCAAAGAGGAGTAAAAAACAATATATACACATAAATATAAAAATATCATTAGAAATATATAATATATATATATTAAGTACTTTCATATTGTACGTTAATTGGGATTTTGTAGGAATATTGATAATATAAGTCAGCAGAAGTCACTTAAAATTATGTTTATAATCCTTTAATATTACTGTTATTAAACTGAAAAGGTAAGTTAGGGAAGGAAAATGCTACCCATTTTGATACTAAATGAGTGATGCATGAATCTGAATTTTTGAACTGCAGAAACTGAAGCACATGACTCTCACAGTACATTGGTAAAAAAGAAAAGAAAGACATTGCACATCTGTAACTAATTTGTGATTTTCTTTCAAGGCTATAGATACAAAAGACTATCCCGTTGCGTCTTAACCCCCCCCCCCCTCCCCAACAAGCTCACATCCCTCGGTTTTCTCGGGAGCTTAGTTGCCGAAAGCAATAGCAACCCCTCCACCAATTCCGTTGGCTACAACTTACAAAAAGTGCAGACGATTGACACCCCTAAATGACGATTGACAGATGCATCCCCCCTTATCACGTGACTCTCCGTTTTAGTTTCAGTTTCTCAACGAATATGAACTAGCGGTGTACCGTGCTCCGGGCCCCGAGGGTCTTGTCCTTCAACGTCCATCTCCACGATTTTGCCCGAGGAAAGGGATGAGGGGAATTCCACATCTTGTCGCCTATGTTGTTCACACGAAGTAAAAAAAAAAGGTTTTTCCAAGCCCACAACCCGATTGACTTGACATGATTTCCACCAAGTTGAGGGGAAAAATGAATAAATAACTAAATATCCAAGGGGGGGGGGGGGGGGTTGAACACCCCCCCCCCTGGTTACGCCCTTGATAATGGTGCTGTTTTAATGAGGGCAGAAATTCTCGTAAATGCTGAGTCGAGGTTAGTAACCCTAGAATTGAGTGTATTTTCATGTGTAATCTTATTTTTGTGTTATAGTTCTACTATTTTATAAAAAAAATTGGTCACCCTCGATCACCAATTCATAGGCAAACAAATGAGAAATTAATGTTAAACTGTTGGTAAAAAAGAAGTTAATACAATGATAGAGAAAAGGAAAGGGTAATTATAATTTTATGACAATAGTTATATTTGTACTTCCCAAGCTTTAAACATTTTAATTTTGAAGAGTTTGGAAGCTATAGAATGCAAAAATGTTCAAATTGCATTTGTCTGTTGAGCAATAAATGGTTTCATATATATGTGAAACTTTTATTTAATTGCCTGAACATATATTATGGAATTTGCAAGATCATTGATGTTCATAATGTATTTTTAGTTTAATATATTTATATTTAAAGAATGAAGACTACTAGTTTACTTTGAGATTATTTGTTTATTTAATTTACTTTATTTGGCAATGTAAGTTTGAATAGTTGTAAGTTTTTAAAATTTTTATCAAAATGATTTTTTTTTTTTTTTTTGAAAAATCGGATGAAACAAACCGAAAGTAATTAAGCGCTCTTTTATCGTAATGACCGTCCTGCCACGTCTCGTATAAAGCGTCGTCTCAACCTCCGAGGATTCCGTCGAGAGACGTTCCCACGACGTCTCTATACCCGCTCTAAAGAGTCCTAAACAGTCGCCTCAACGTGCAAGATTTACGTAGTGAGACGTTCCCACGACGTCTCTAAAGCGTCGCATCAGTCCGTCGCCATGACGGACCTTCGGGGACGTCAGCACATTCCGGACATTCGGGTGCTCATGGACGTTTCGTCCGAACGTCCCCGCGACGCTTCAATCGTCAGCAACTGACGTCTTCCCGTCGTCTGTGAGACGCGAAATGCTGAGTGGGTTGTATGCCGATTTTCCAGGGGGTGGAAGATGGCAAAAGGTATATTTTCAATGCATATTACAGATAAAAACAACAAAAGACAGAAAAGCATGTAAAATTCAATGCATTTCTAAATGTCACGGGGGTGCAAAATTGATCGCCCAAATAACGGTCCTGTAAAAGATACTAATAATAAGATTTTGGGATCTTTCCATCCATTTCACGGCATTTTCTAATGAGTAATAATTTACATAGGGTGAAATATTAACAATTGCTTTTTTGTATGGCTTTCCTCTCAATGAAAATTAGTTCTTCATAAAGAAGCGAGTATATAATGTAGCGGTATCAACTGTTGCTACTTTCGAACAGCAGTTCATTGCTAAGGATTATCTTATATATAAGCCTTAGGTGTCTGTTTGTCGCCGATAGCTTATTCCGAATTTCTTACTCCGAGGAAACTGCATCGTGCTGCCATCTGCACAATTGTTTCTATAATTAAAACGTTTTTTATGGAAGAGAACTTACGGCGAACTTCTACAAAATAGAGGTTCGCCAAAAGCTTAGCGAATTTACAGCAGTGTAAACGAATTTAATTTAATCCTTCTTTCTTTGTTTTATCTCATTTATCGACTGCGCTTTTTATATATAATTAAGTGGCAACGCTCTTTTTTCTAGTTTCGCTAAAACTATTGTTTTGACGATGATTACGTTGGATATAAATAAATACGTTTCACAAGCAATTTGATTAAATAGTAAATAATAATTTTATTTTACAGATTATTATAACTTAGATGTTTGTTTTCGGTAAGAATTTTTTTTCCGAAATTATTTTATGTTTATTATTTATTCATTAAACTTTACTGTTCTACCCGATCAATATCTCTTTAATTTGATGTGCATTTCTGGTTACTGGGAGGATTGTATCCTTATAATATCTAGAAGAGCGGTCATTTCGTAGACCTTACTCGGAAGGGAATTACTCAGTAGGACGCTTCTAGTGAGGAAAAGAGGAAAATAAAACTATGAGAGGAATAGAATATTTAATATGGACAGCAGTGTGAATGCAGATCATTGAACAATTTTTCGCATGGAAGCAAAATTAGTCAGCTGAGGCGTAGCTAGGGTTTTCAGCTCCCGGGGACAACTGAAGATTTTTTGCCCCCCCCCCCCCCCCACTCTGCGCCCCCACTTGAAATGTGGTTATCATGTTATTACGATTACAAAAAAATAAAAATTTAATTTTATTGTTTTTAATTTCCCCCTTACATTTCGGTACATTTCCGAAAATAATGCAAAATTTTACATTTCGGTAAATTTTCATATCTCCGACTCTTTTTCGCGCAAATGAGGAATACGTAGAAAATAGTAGCAGAAACATACGCTCAAAATTTCAAATAAATCAATGAATGTCTTTCGGTACCCCTTTTGTGATTCAAATTTTCAAAATCCTTTTAAATTGTGTACGAGTCCTTCCATTTCAAATCAGGCAGGCAGGTCTAAAACATGTCACATGACCTTCACAAATTTGATTTTTTTTAATTACAGTAGTTAAGTTACAGCTTAGGGTGATATATAATATATCCCAAAAGATTTTTGAAAAAAAAAAAAAAAAAAATATTTCTCTAGTTACAGACTTTTAAAATTTCGAACAAAATTGACCGTTTTCAGAAAATCAGCAAAACACTCACTTTTAAAATGGCCACTGTTTTAAAAGTTTTTAACCGATTGGAATATTTTTTTCTACTATAAATAATAAAGGGATAGTATTTTATTTAGACACTAATTTTAAAAATCTAGTTGGCTTTATTGATAAAGAAAACAAAGTGTTTTTAATGTGAAAAATTGCATTTTCATCGATTTTACGATTTTTTTTCTTATAAAAAAATTTTTATTTTTGGCAAAACACAGGTGGCAATCTAAAGTGCTCTTATGAAAGTTTTGTATCAAATTTTATTGTAAGCCTGAGATGCATATCCCCTTAGAATTTAAAGTTAGAAATTTGAAAATGTTCAAAAATTACGATTTTTGAAGTGTGATTACTCAAAAAAGCCAGTTTTTAAAAATCTGAAAATCTGTTCATTTGATGCCCTTGAAGCGCTTAATGAGCTGCTTTCTATTATATTGTGTATTTTCGACCCAGAGATTTTATATGATTTTCAGAAATGGCCTTTTGTGCGTTCCTCAAAAAAAGCCAAAAATTCAAACTTGTTTTTATTTAATCATTTTAACATAAGATTTAATAAATTTTTTTAGGAAATACACTATACTGTTACACAATTACTACAGCTAAACTGTACTTAATCTTCTTAGAATTTAAATAATTGTCTAAATCTGTAACTAGAGAAATTTTTTTTTTTTTTTTGCAAAGTCCTTTTGGGATATTTTATGTGTTCCTTAGTTGTAACTACTGTAATTAAAAAACAAAAATCTGTGAGGGTTATGTGACGCTTTCTGCCTGATCTGAAAGGAAATGGCTGTACGTAGTCCACAACTTTTACGCATAACCGCGAAAACAATCCAATAAAAAAAAAAAAATTACACTCCGTCCTAAATGAATACGTGAATATCTTATTTCGTTTTTCTTTTACATTAGCAATTAGAAATTCCGCCATTGTGAGATTATTTTTGTGAACCCCCTTTCCACACCACACGAAACCCGTGTTGGTTCGCGAACCACCGATTGGGTAACGCGGTTGCAGTGTATTCAATAATAATAGTGTGGCATCAAATTTTTTATTTCTATATTCTTTACAGGAGCATGAGTGCGGAAAGATAAAATTTACTTATAATATGTGTTACAAATTCAATAAAGTAGTCGACCCGTTCGGAATACCGCACTCATTTCAGAGAAAGGACATTATGGAGAATAGCAAAAAGCAAAGTACAAAAGAAGAAGTGTCTTTGAACGCATCAGTACAAATAGCTGTTACAATTTTCTCCCACTATTATTGAGATATTCAAAATAATAAAATAATCACAAAGAAATGATAACTATTTTTATTAGTAGTATTCATTGCATTAAAATAGACTAACGAAAAAGTTCCATTACCAAAAATATAGTTACTGTTGGTTGGTTAGGCTCTACCCATTCATAATATAAATGAATGTGAAAGAATATCATGTTTCCAGATGAAATGTTTTAAATTTAGCAGCTAATACATTAATAATAATAGAGTATGTTTGATGGACTCATTCCAAAAAGCTATTTTATGCAATGAATATTTAATTTAATAAATAATTTTAATAGTATATTATCTACTATTTTTTAATTTACTGCATGAAAATAAAAACACCAAATAAAATATAAAGGATCCCTTTTTATATTTAGTTTATCAAAAAATCAACGATCCGGCAAAACAATGAATTGGAGAAAAAGTAAACGAAATGCGGGACACGAACCATGGGTGTTGAGTATACCAGCATTGCGCTCCTAACCACTCGGCCACTCGGCCTCTAGCCAGCAAACACAACACCTACTTGGCATCTATAAAAGGACTATAAAGTATATTGTATATTTTTTGTATATTTCCGTATAATTGTATATTGTATATTTTTCCGGTGTAGCGGTTAAGGAAAGCTTTAAAATGTGCCTCATTCATGAAATTCGCTGAAGTATTAAGGAAGTTACGGCGTACCGACAAAAAAAGGCCTTGAGAAATAATATATATATGATAATTAAGGGATCACGCATAAATGATGTCACGTTTCGAGAAGGTCTTGAAATTGTGACAAGGGGAGGGGTTGCACGGGGGTATGTAGGAAGTGTGACATTTTATGCCAAAGGGGGAGAGGGGGTCAAATATATGGGGGAAAAGTGTGACATCATTTATGGACAGTCCCTTGTTAATAAAAATATTTAAAACAAAGAAAACAAACTGTTGCCAAACAGCAAAACTAAAATGTCTGAACGTTATTTAAACGTTCTGGGCTGAACTTGAAATGAATTCCGGTGACCGCAGGGCGAACTCCAGCTGGAAGAAGTCGGAAAGGAAAAGACTTACTGACCCCTTCTCTGAAGAAGGAATTGTGTTTCAAACTTGCCATTCATCTGGAGTAATGAATGCTCGCGGGACGTTTAAGCCTCTTATGAAATTTCAGTGATCAATGAGTTATCGGGTATTGATTAACCCGGAAATGAGCGCGCGCTTGACTCCTGGCGCGGGCGTGCCCACTCACTCGGCGAAATCGAACAATTGGACCTTTCTTATCAAACGGAGATGGATTTCACAACAATGTTAGTGAAATCTTGATTATCCGATCGAGCTGACGTCGGAACATCGAGAATTCCGGATAATGGGGGTCGCATCGTATTCAGCGAAGATTATGACTTTCGGAGATGCAGGTGTTTCATTAAATAAAATCACAATTAGGAATCCCTGTTATTAATAATCGCTATCCTGAAGTGGACGGCCTAAAAAAAATTCAAAAGAAATAAATTAAAATAATAATAAAAAACCCTTAAAAATGCATCAAAAGACAAAAAAAAAACATTAAAACTGAAAAAATGCTCTTAAAATTAAAAAAATGCACTTAAAATCTGAGGACATAATTATTTTAAAATAGATTCTTATAAAATAAAGAATCATTACTTTACCGGAAGATTGGGTGCTCGAAACCCGACCCGCTGGAGACTCACCATGTACACCTGGGGATATGTGCATGTGAAATCCGTGGACCCTGAAGTCCCGAGGGAGTTCCGAGGGTACCGGACGGTGGAGATTATTCCTTCCTTCTCTTATAGGTCGAAAAAAGAATGTGGCGTATTTGTGGTGGCGCCATCCAAATAAATAAGGAGCCAAGTCGTACTTCACCCTTGGGGTGCTCATCTATAAACGGAAGGCGCTCCGTACCGTCATAATTCCTAGTTTCTTCGCGAAGGGGAGCGGCCCCCACTTCGTTTCAAAGTAGAGAGTTCTATAAGAGGGCATTATTCCATGCAAATTTTATAATTATGTTCGGAAATGCCATTTTTTAATCCACTGAAGTTAATCTTGAAAATTCCTGACGTTTTCGAAACGCTTTGGTATAAAAATTTTTAGTTTTATTTATTTTTTTATTTTAACAAATCGGATTTTAGTTTTCTTCTCTTTGCTAATGTTCGACTCGTTTTGCGTCGCACACATTGAAGAGCTACAAACGTTACTTAACCCGTATTCTCATAAAGTAGCATATAATATGCTACTTTATGAGAGTACGGGTTAAATAACGTTTGTAGCTCTTCAATGTGTGCGACACAAAACGAGTCGAACATTAGCAAAGAGAAGAAAACCGAAGCATATATGCTACTTTATGAGAATAAGGGCTAGCAAATAACGATGCAACATATGCGCTGACGGCACTTAACAAATAGGAAGTAAGGGAAAACCCCAGGTACCATATATGCTACTCTGTGAGAATAAGGGTTAATCTAGGATAAAATGTGAATTAAAAGATTTTAAAATGACCACTTCGTTTTTCTAACGCCTCTCCCGAGAAGGCAGCAGATTTCGAATGGCATCGGAGGTGCGACTTATCATTCCCCAGTCACGATATTTGTTAGTCGCACTATTCGATATGAGCCGGCTCCATTTATTGTGCCAATAAAAAGGGTGACTCAATCATAAAGAAAGATGACGTCATGAATCAAAGAAGTAGGTTCAAATCACATTTCCTGACAAAAGACGGCCCAGGGCACAGGCGGAGAAAGTGCGAGTCCTCATTTGTATGCGCAACAGGGCGTCTCTGAAAATAAAACAAACGCATTTCTAGGCCACGACCCTTCACAGTCGACTCAACTTTGACACTCGGAGAAGTCCCCATTCAATGCCCGTATATCGATCCAACCCTTTCTTTGGATCAGCAGACGGAATGGATGGATTGCCCATCGGCTCCGTGTAACAAGAAGTTCCGTCTAGAACAGTGTTTCCCAACGTTTCTTCCCTTGCGAACCCCTTCTAACATCCGAAGAAAGAGGCGAACCCCCTTGTGTAAGGGGCGACAAAACTATAAAATTTGCTAGCACATAGATTTTCCATGTTTTACAATGCTTCATATGAAAAAATGAAAACCATAATAATTGTAAAACATCTAAAAATAAAACCGAATACGGCGACATATATATATTTTTTTATTATTACTTTTTCAATATTTGTCTTTTTTTGAATAATTATTACGGCAGAAAACATATGCATTCCTAAGAAATTTTAAAAATTATTTTCGCAATAGGTTCCACTTTCCAGTTAAAATATACAAAATTCGGTAAAGTTTTGGAAATTTAATGAAAAATTAAAATTTACATATTTTAAAATTTATAATAATGCAGAAAAGTTGGAATAAAGTGCGGCAAATGGGAATCTAAATTTAAAATTAATGAATAAATATCTTCTGGTTCTATTTTAGGATTTGTATAATGAGAAAATAGCCTAAAATAATGCAAAATTTTACATTTGTGCTAAAATTTAAAATGAATCAATAAATATCTTTCGGTACTAAATTGTGGTCCAAATTTTAGAAATCAGGCCAAAAGTAGAAAAAAGTGCATTTAAAATTTTGTATGTGTGCTTCCTATGCCAGTGCATTTTTGCACAGCACATTTCCGCATTATCTGGAAAGCAATTTATTTTTAGAAAAAAATCATTTTTGCACTCCTTCTTAATACGCATGCAAAATTCATAATTTAGTTTTTTTAAAAATGTTAGGGATAAAAAGTTCCGCCATTGCAATATTATTATTCGCGAAACCCCTTTCTGCACCACGCGAACCCCTGGGGGTTCGCGCGGTTCCCAACCACCGGTTGGGAAACGCTGGTCTAGAACTAAGTCAAACCTCGTTAACGCGAAGTCGAGGGGAACGCCAAAATTTTTCGCGTTAACCGATGATTGCAGGGTTTTGACTTTAGTAAAAATGTTTGTTTCTTATGATGCAGAAAATATAGGAACCAAAACTATATTTATATAAAAATGCACATACACACATACGAATTTATATACTTCAATTAGGAAATTTATATGAAATTTACTAAAATAGTATTAAAAACAATTATCAGAACTGAAGAGTAAGTTTTATTTACCTGGTTCAAGCATTACTTTAAAAAAAATCTGTTATAGATTTTTGCTTCAATTTTTTGAACTAACATCCTTTTACAAAAGAATCGATGCCTTCTAAACTATTTAACGCATGGGAAGCATTCTCTTGCTGCATTAAAAATCGTTGCACAGTTTATAATGCTGCCGTAGCTTCGTTTACAGTGATTTGATTTTGGGCTTCTGGATCAGCATCTTCTTCGTCTGTTTAAATTTCATTTACAGTTTCCTTTTGGGGTCCTCTAATTATATCTTCATCTGTCACTACGTCTGAAGTTAAGGCCTCGTCATCTATTTGCCCATATTCTTCAAACAAGGCTACTGAAACTATGTCTCTTTTAGCAGCTTCTTCGAGAACTGAAGAAGTTGTTTCTTCATCCTGCTCTTCTTCGACTGCTTCTTCCGAACCGCGGAAAAGGTGGGTCAAAAGCAGCTGGGTGGGAAATCTTCCTGACCCACACACTTTTGAAATTCTACCTCATTGTCCCCTAATGGAAGTGTCCACTGCTTATCTATGCCCATTAATGGAGGTGTCCCTTGTCAATTCATTCCTGTCACTGATCCGCATCAACACGCCAGTACAGCGTCTGTCAGAAATAGGATTAGCATGAATGAACTGCAGGCATTTCAACTGTTTCGCTATTTTCATAGAATTCATAAAATTGAAGTGCAACAAAACGTCCAAGCTTCCAAAGCTCGATGGAAATTTCATGTTAAAAGGATGTTTTTCACCTGTCTTTTAATTTTTTTTTCAACTGAAAAAATTTGTTTTTCGTCTTAAGCGGTATTTCGTTCAAATCAATTTCGTCTTAAACGATTAATTTAGCACTAGTTCTTAGATTATCTGACGGGGAATGGCATTCCTTTCGCGTTAAGGGAGTTCGCGTTAACGGGGTTTGACTGTATACGAGCCTATTTTCCCGAATACACCCATCAACTTCAAATTTATAATCTAGCTTATATCTATATATCTTTCTCATTTAGCTTTAGTTCTAAGTTACTTCAAACATACCTTTTTTTACGATTAATACATATTCGTTCATTCATTTATTCATTCACTCATTTATTTATTCATTCATTCATTTATTTATTCATTCGATCATTTATTTATTCATTCACTCATTTATTCACTTATTTATTTATTCATTCATTTATTCCTTCACTTATTTATTCATTCATTCAGAAATATACTTAAAAATCCGAATCAAAACATTTCATAGGAAAATAGGCTCGTTTAGTTCTGGTTAAACTTCGTATATTCTACGTCATAAGATCTTTCCGACAAATTTTGTTCCTAGCAAATCCGTTTACTAGAATTTGGATTTATATAGAATTGACATTTCCTCGTAGGCACGAATGTTTTTTTTTTTTTTTTTAACTGTTCGAAAATGACCAAAAATTGTTAAAAATCAAAAAATATTTCACGCTGGAGCCCCTTCCAATAAGCTTGTCCATAGGAACTTGGATCTTACATCCAGAGTTTTCATAATTGCCCATAGGAGCTAATATTAAGATCTTTTCAACTGTTCAACATTGAACGAAAAAATTTTCAGATCAAAAAGGGGCCGTTCATAAATGACGTCACGCTTTTTCCCCATATATTTGACCCCCCTCCCCCCTTTGTCACAATATGTCACACTTCAGCGGACCCCCCTCCCCCCCCCCTTTGTCACGCGTCACGCAATGTTGCATAATGCATGATGTCACACTTCTTGTTACCCCCTCCCCTCCCCTCATCACACTTTGTCACAATTTCACGAACCCCCCCTCCCCCTCTCGAAGCGTGACATCATTTATGAATGATCCCAAAGTTAAAAACGGAAATGAAATGCCCTCGCCGAGATCTTACGAATGCAATTTTTTTTTTCGAATTGGACAATTGCCTCAAAAGTTATTAGGGGGGACAGACAGACAAACCGAGACACACAGTTTCCCCTATCTCAAAACCCTACTTTCATTTTTTTAATTTTTTAATCTTTATTTAATGATTTCACTTATTTTTGACTTGTCTTTATTTTTAACGATTTTTTTACGATGCGTAGTCTTCTTTCTAGCTAAAAAAATTTTAATTTTACTTTTAGCGGAAAGTAACTTACGATAGGTTATGGCGCCGGAAACATTTTATGGTATGGTCTCGAAGGTTGAAAGATGGGGGGGGGGGGGGCAGTGCGTCTTTCTTTTTTCTATGAGTGTGGATTTACGATTCTATGAGACAGTCTTTTGTGTTGATTCGCTTTCATCATCACACAACAACTCTGATTAGAAAATAGTAATTAATGTTTTTTTGTGACGTCCCTCGTGGTGGCCATACAATCGGAAACCCGTTTACTGCAATGCCCGGACTTCAATGAGGCATGGAGCAATGAATGGCTCCTTCAAGGCCTGCCATTTTTGCTGCGAAGAACAAAAAAACATGGAAATATAAAAACAGCGTATGGAAGTGGGAAAAACAGTGTGTGTTCGGTAACTAGTAAGCCCGGCGGTCATACGAAATGACCGCTGTTCTAGATATTATAAATATACAATCCTCCCAGTAAACGGAAATGCACATCCAATCAAAGAGATATTTATCAGGTAGAACATAATAGTTTAACGAATAAATAATAAACATATCATCATTTCGGAACAAAAATATTCTTACCGAAAAGAAACATCTAAGTTATAATAATCTGTGAAATAAAAATATTATTTACTACATGATCAAATTGTTTGTGAAAAGTATTTATTTATATCCAACATAATCATCGTCAAAACAATCGTGTTAGCGAAACTGGAAAAAAGCGCGCTGCTAGTTTGATATCTATAAAAAGCGCAGACGATAAATAAATGAAAACAAAGAAGGTTTCAATTAAATTCGGGTCCTATACTGTATTACGTATTATTACACTTCCATGCTGAATAAGAAAAATAACTGTCTCGTGAACATTTAATATTTTACCACATATCGACATATTTACTGACAATATTTTTAGTTCCTGCAATCTGCAAAATACCTGCCCTCCCAAGGGCCGGTCTGTTTGAAATATGCGCGGGCCGAATTTTCTTCCCAGTCCGCCCCTCGTCGTAGCCGCGGGGACTTCGCCACTAAACATTGATTTATGAAAGTCTAATTTTACATGATGGAAAAAATAATCCGAGCCATTTTGTTTCAAATGACATTTTGTAATTTTCATGTGACATTTGAGGACATTTTTCTGTATCTCTTTACTGTTTTAGAACTCTTTGAAGAAAAAAAGGCCGATATAGAACATTCTAATTCAAAGCACTCTCTTAAATGTGAGTCAATAATGCCAAAATCACACTGTTAAAAACACCCTGAATTTTCAGAATGTTTTTTGACTGATTTCAACGGAAGATTTCCGTAGTGCTTCAATACATGGTTTTTCCTTTAAAAAACGGAAGTATCACGTCTTGATAATACGAGAACGGAACTTTTCCGTTTTACGGTTGCTGCATTTTCACAACTTGATTTGGATTAACGGAAAAAAAGGAAATGGAACTTCTGTCAAATCTCGGGAAAATATTATCAGAAACGGAATATTTCCGAAAATCTGCTGTCGTACGTTTTCTGTTATTTTCAGAAGTTCTTTTTTGCAGTGTACGGTATAAAGAATAAGATCGTATTGTTAACCGCAATTAAAGTGACCAACAGTTTTATGCTTTACTTTAGAAGAACGTGTACCCTTGTGGAAGCCTTCGACGATGCCGACCGATGGAATATAGGTCGGGAAATGCTGCAGGTGATCATCGAGGGAGCTAGATACGGTTCTACCATGAACCAAAGCGATCTGCCTGGCAGAATGCCTAGAAGAATCCATTCATGTTCAACTAATGGTATAAGGAATGTGCCTAGTTCTAGTTCGTTCGGCATACTTGATTTCTTCCGAACGAATGCTGTGTGCCAGTTTAAAAATTGAGCTGCTTCCAACAACCAGAGAAGCAAACATTCTCATTGGCGTAGTAAGCAAGCGCACCTGCAAAACAAACCTCCCTAAAACTCGGATGGATTCGCTCTTTTCTCTCTGGTCAGTTGCAATGGCTCAGTACAGCGGCCTAGGATTCGTCAAGTGTATGTGTAAAACAAAGTGCAAAAATATGAAATGTCTTTGCGAGAAAAATGTAATGAAATGTCAATCCTGCCATGTCGCCACAAATAGGTTAATTTCTTGTTTTTTATATGAAAATTTTGTTTCCCTTAACAAGAAAGGCATAAATTATGTTTTGTACAACTTTCATTTTTCTCTACGCGTTTTGAATAATTTTTTTAATGGCCAGCTCATTATTTTGTCAGAATAAGATTTTATTTTTGAGAAATGCACATCATTTACATAATAACCTCATCAGGACGTTTTTCTCATACTCTGTCTAAACAGCATTTGTCATTCTATAGAACGCCTAGGTATTATATAGGTAGGCTTGACATATTTTTGGTTAGGGGAACCGGGACGCATCAATATAGTATGTAATACCTATTAAAAACAAAAAATTAAAAGCAAAATGGTGAGTTTTAAGCCTTTTTAAAGCTTCGCAAGTAACGGGAGTAGGGAATCTGGAACCCTAAACTGTTTGTTTTATTTTAAAAGATTTTTTTCCCTTGTTAATGAGATTTTTTTCTGGTTTACCATCTAGAAAGAAGTGCTAATAAAATAAAGTTTAGAATACTTCATAAAAATTGTTTAATTGAACAGTTAATTACTAAGTCTTATTTTCTTAAATTACAACTTTTTGCCTGACTTCAAAAACCCCATTAAAAAAAACATTTTTGTCAAACTAAAAAAGCAATTAATAAGTTAACAATGTTATTCTTTGTTTTAAACCCACTCATATTTCTGACTTGAATATACTTTTTTCAAGATGTCTTTGTTAAGCTTGACTTTTTCATAAAAGTCAGAGCAAAGAAAACGCCAAAGTTTATTTTACATACATTCAATGATCTTGCAGTGGACTCGCTCATTACTGCTGTCATCTTAAACATTCTTAATGTCTTCATAAAAGATACTTAAAAACATAAATTCATTACTTTTTACATCTTACAGCCGTTTCCGGGACATTGATAAAACTGTGCGGGACACCGGGACAAGAGGAAAAGACCGGGACTGTCGCGGTCGAACCGGGACGTATGGCAAGCCAATATAGGGAAAGTATGTAATACTTATCATATTTCATACCTTTCCTAAAAACGTCTGGCATTATATACAATGCCTAGGCATTCTATTGAATGCCGACGTTTCACACTTTGCCGATCAATCAAGACATTTGTGGAATAATTCGACTATGCCGTGGAACACAGGTCGGGAAATGCTGCGGGCGATCATCGAGGGAACTACATATTCTGCTTGTTATGGCACATTGACAGAAAGAACCTCTTTCATGAGGGCTAAAGTCGAAACGAAACGATGCTAGTTTGAAATTGTTTGAGTTTGAAATAAAATGTGGGTCAGAATTGTGTGGTTTGGCGCGTGCCGATAGAGGAAAGCGATCAACCTGTGAAGTGGGGATCTTCAAGTTTGATGAGATGATCAGTCGTCGCTCAATTAGGAGCACGGCGGTGCGTGGGAATCCCGAGAGGTTGTTCCACTTTTGCGACGAGTACCTCGGAATGCGGATCACACACAAGCGCTCTTCCTTGCAGAGAAAATGTCTTCTTGCAGCGTAGGGACCGTTCCTAAATGATGTCAAGCTTGTTTCCGATATATTTGACCCCCCTCCCCCCGTTGTCACAAAATGTCACACTTCAACGGACATCCCCTCTCCCCTTAGTCACATGTCACGCTATGTTGTATGAGCCTGATGTCACACTTCTTGTTACCCCCTCCCCTCCCCTTGACACACTTTGTCACAATTTCAAGAACCCCCCGGGACGGGTGCGGAATGTCCCGTCCCTTTATTCTCGGGTCAAAAAAGGAAGGTGGTGTCAACCAAATACATCATGAGGTAAGTAGCATTTCCACCGTTGTGGTGCTCATCTATAAGCGGAAGGCGCTGCTTACTGCCTCAGTCCTTTCCCCTCTAAAGCGAAGGGGACCTTCGATACCTAAGTTGCATGAGAAACAACAGCAACGAACACTTTGGGACCACGAAAAGCGCCTAAAAACGAAACATATTCTCTCAGTAGAAAAGTTTTCGACACTACCAAACTGTTCCTAAATGAGAAGTCTGCAAAATCGAGAGCAAACTGTATCGATATATGAGGCGGTGAGAAGCAAAGGGATGTAAGTGACTAAGGTATCAGTTTTGAGTAAAACTCGTTTAAAGTTTAATTGCTACACTAAATTCTAGAGGTTCTTCGTGTAACTATTTTTTTTTTTATTTTCGAGTCCTATATGTATGTGTTAGTTTAAGTATGAAGTTTGAAGTGTTTCTGATGATTAGATTTGGCGTAGGAATTTTTTAAAAAATAGCTTATTTTCACTTACACCCCTTTGCTTCCAACTCGTTAACTTACACCTCTTTGCAACTCGATGAAAAACGCGTCTTGTTCATTTTGCTAATTTATACAATATTAAAGATCGTTTGTTAGTGATATAAACTCCATTAAAAACTGCATAATATAAATTCCGAATCATTATATTTATCAAGAAACTAAAACTCATTGCCATTAGACAAATTGCCAATTGCCGAAAACAAAACATGACAAAAATAAAATCTGCAGACGATTCAACCCTTGTTTTTATAATTATTATTCAACAATTCGGAATTCTTTTCCTATCTTTTTTCTCCTTCTCCTCTTAAGTTTCGTAAATAGATCGTCTGCATCGCGTATCTGTAAATGCACTTGCATCCCTTTGCCACCAAACGGAATGCAGCTTTTATTGAGTCATTTTTTTAAGCCGCACTTTTTTGCAGTATCTGTCAAAGCGACCTCTAAAATCTCTTTCCCACAAAACAGAAGGGCGTTTAATTTATCATTTGCACTAGCTATCTCAAAATTTTCATTTTGCTCACTGACACCCCTTTGCTTCTAAGTGCCTGATATTATGTATTTACTCGATGACACCGTCATTCAAGGGCCGGACATTACTTTCAGTGTACTTTTACTCACCACTCACTTGTACTTTTGTGTCGCAAAGATAGAACTTCTTCATTTAACATCATTGTTTGTTACACGCATCGCTTTAAATATGATAACAAACACAGTGAAGCCCGTGCAAGTCGACCACTTTCGGTAGTGGTCAACTTACAGAGGGTGATGATTTTTTTTTTTTTTGTCATTTTTTACACTATACATTTCTTTATTTGTAACTACAGTCGATGCTCGATATAACGACCATCTGCGTCCCACAGAAAAAGGTCTTTATAACGTGTAGTCGCTATAAGAGGTAAAATTTTCTTTAAAAAACATACATGCATCATGCATATTCAGTAGTTTCATTAAAATTGGCGCTTTTTGAAAGATTCCAACTACATGCTCAACTTATTTTTTATTTTTGGAATTTAAAAAAAATTATCAGTGTACAATATTCTAACAACACGTTAAACAGATTTTAAAGTAGAAAATAAAGGGGGGAGAATTACATTCACATTTTTCTGGAAACAGAACTTCTGAGCTGACATGACACCTGGATATACAGTCGCTGTATTGG
Organism: Octonoba sinensis; assembly: GCA_038502835.1. Taxonomy (NCBI): domain Eukaryota; kingdom Metazoa; phylum Arthropoda; class Arachnida; order Araneae; family Uloboridae; genus Octonoba; species Octonoba sinensis. The sequence continues at coordinate 1,472,499 of CM076600.1, forward strand.
GTTAGAGACGATTCGGAAAGGTCGCTACACCGAAAGCAAGTTAACATAGAGTTCATAAGGATAAATTTGGGACTTTTACCACTGGTTGTTATAATGGAATGGTCTTTATAATGTGTGGTCGTTATAAAGAACATTGACGGAATTCAAAGTATAGTTTCATCAATTAACGTTACTGTAAAATAGTAATGAGCTATTTTTTTCACAATTATCTAAAATATCATTAGATGAATTGATTGAATGACTTACAATGTATCCTGTAGAATTTTAGTACTGGGTTAAATATTTTATTTATCAAGTAAGTTACGTACTTGATGGTAAACCTTTCCCAAAAATACCAAATTTTTCAAAATGGCTATATCAGATAGAAGAAACTTATTTGAAGAATAAAAGAGCGGCCATAGTCGTTTTCCCACGTGGTTTTAACTTACAAAAAGGTTTAGGCAAACTTTATATGGATGTATCATCCATCCAGACAAATACTGGTCTTACATCTTTGCAAAAGTAGAAATGCTAATGGAAATAAATGAGGAGGTACCAATCAAAAGCACACATGTCCATTTTCAACAAAAAGTTGAGTTAGCAGCTGATTCAAATATTACAGGATGGAGTTCAAATACTTGAAAGCATTCTCTCAACAATATTAATAAGACTGAATCAATCTGTATAAATACATAAATATATTTTTCCATAAAAGGTTATTTAGAAACACGTTTTTCGTGAATTGCCAAAAATCGTTCCGAATGGACGATGGTTTTGATTGGTACCTTCTCAAATATAGTAATTATTAGGCTGTCAACTTACAAAAGGTTTTTATAATACTCCCCTCCTAATTTGGCGTACATAAGTGGTCAACATAGACAGGTGGTCAAGTAACAGAGGTTCCCCTACATTACATAATATAGGGTTGATTCCGTTCCCGACAAAAGTGGTCAACTTAGACAGGTGGTCAACTTACAAAGCGGGTCAACTTTACAGGTTTTACCGTACTATGAAATACGCTTCAAAAACGTGAGAAAAACAAGAACCACTTGTTTGTTGCTCCAGACTCCAAACCTCTCATTTGCTGTCTTTGATTTACATAACATTCGATAAGCTTTCCTTTCCGATTAGTATCATGCATTGGAAAAAAATAATAATCGACTCGAAAATTCTCGAAAAAAGGGGTAATTATGTATAATGAGAATGTGTTTCCAGCCGTCGCCTACTTTCTTCGATGATGGTCATTAACACCCTAAAATGGCGCAGCCGTCGTCGTACGAAATAATGAACGACCGGAGAAGTGAAGATATCAGTGTTTGTTTAACCTAGAAGATGTTAAAGGGAATTTGCATGCAGAACTTATCTTAGGAGTCATTCATAAATGATGTCACGCTTCAAGGGGGGGAAGGGGTTCAAGAAAGTGTGACAGTTTGTGACAAGGGGAAGGGAGGGAGTAACAAGAAGTGCGACATCGTGTATTTTTTATTTCTATAAAAACATTTAAAATCAAGAAATTAAACCAATTTTAACGAAATTTATGCTAGTGTAATACACTATCTACCAAAAAGTATTTGGACACTTTAGATTTTAGACATTTTTTGAAAATTCTGAAGAAATATTAAACTTGCTGTTCTGTATTTTGTACCATGGAAAGAACATACTTAAACTCATATTTAAGAAACAAAGTTCAGGCTTAGGGGCAATGAGGGGGCGGTCAAAAAATTAAAGAAGAAAACAAAAACACTTTTGAACATCTTGTATCAGAAAATGATCTACATGTCCTGTAACTTTCGCAAAACATTTTTAATTATATACGCAATGCTTACACCCGCTTTCGTCAGAATAGCAGTAATATTCATGAAGATATGGGCATTTGTTTTAAATATTTGAAATTTTTCGCAACTGTTTTGCTTATAACTCGCTAAGTTCTATCTCAAATTGCATGAAACTTGCAGACAACTTGACAAAATAAAAAGTAAGTATGGTACCAAAACGTGGGGAAAATGTAATACATAGTCGATGAGATTTGAGCAGTTTTATTAAAACAAATGTGGTTGCGCATGCGCGAAAGATATTAATTATTTTTTTTTGATACTTTGGTAGTGAGATCTATGGAGCAACTTATGTAAAAGTTTCAGTTGAATATTAATATTTTTCAAAGAGATATAGACCATACAGTGAGCCGTATTTAGCAAGCTCTCAAATTGGAGAAAAATGATACGGGGTTTTCCACAAATTTTTATATTGCATGATAAATTGGAACATTGGCAGATGTTAAACTGAATTAAATTGCATTATTTGTGTTTATGGAGTCTGAATTTGAACGCTACTGTTTACTTTGCCAAAATTATCATGCAATATAAAAATTTGTGGAAAACCCCTTATCTTTTTTCTCCAATTTGAGAGCTTGCTAAATACAGCTCAATGTACGGTGTATATCTCTTTGAAAAATATCAATAGTCAACTGAAACTTTTACATAAGTTGCTCCATAGATCTCAATACCAAATTATTAAAAAAAATAATTAATATCTTTCGCGCATGCGCAATCACATTTGCTTTAATAAAACTGCTCAAATCTCATCGACTATTTATTACATTTTCCCCACGTTTTGGTACCATACTTAATTTTTATTTTGTCAAGTTTTCTGCAAGTTTCATGTAATTTGAGATAGAACTTAGCGAGTTATAAGCAAAAAACTTGCGAAAAATTTCGAATATTTAAAATAAATGCCCATATCTTCATGAATATTACTGCTATTCTGACGAAAGCGGGTGTAAGCATTGCGTATATAATTAAAAATGTTGTGCGAAAGTTACAGGACATTTCGATCATTTTCTGATACAAGATGTTCAAAAGTGTTTTTGTTTTCTTCTATAATTTTTTGACCGCCCCCTCATTGCCCCTAACCCTGAACTTTGTTTCTTAAATATGAGTTTAAGTATGTTCTTTCCATGGTACAAAATACAGAACAGCAAGTTTAATATTTCTTCAGAATTTTTAAAAAATGTCTAAAATCCAAAGTGTCCAAATACTTTTTGGTAGATAGTATATAGCGTGACATGTGACAAGGGGGGGGGGGTATGTTGAAGTGTGACACTTCGTGACAAAGGGGGTGGAGGAGGGGTTGAAATATATTGAAAAAAGGTGTGACATCATTTATGAACGCTCCTTAACTGGTAACCTGCGTGTGAAAGAAATCGGATTAATTTGAGACTAGCCTACGTGCTAGCCTACGTGCTATTTATATAGAAGATTTAAATCAGATTGTTTTTCAAACTAATGAACATAACTTGAGACTGACAATCTGAGAAAAATGCAGCTAGATCTAATATTTTTTAAATGCAAACAGTAGTTTTATATTTAAAACGAAAATGCACATTTATGCTGAAAATTTAATAAGTAAATAAATATAATATACTTTAAAATCTAAAACATTGTTAAAAAAACCTGACTTTTCAGAGTGTTTTTTGACTGATTTTAACGGAAGATTTCCGTAGTGCATGGTTTTTCCTTCTAAAAACGGAAATATCACGTCCTGAAAATACGAGAACGGAACTTTTCCCGTTTTACGGTTGCTGTACTTTCACAACCTGATTTGGATTAATGAAGAAAAAAGAAATGGAACTTCTGTCAAATTTTGGGAAAATATTATCAGAAACGGAGTATTTCCGGCAACTCTGCTGCCGTACATTTTCGTTATTTTCAGGAGATTTTTTTTAGTGTAGGTATACGTTGTTAAATAGGATAATTATTGGAAAAGTGAATGCTGTGAGCACTTACGGCTGTTTTTCACTATTGCATTTTTTTAAAATCAGTCATTATATTTTTTAAAGCATCCATTCCATTATATTATCAGCCCGTGGACTGCTGTCAGGTAGGTCAGTGACATGTAATAATTAATTCTCAAGATTTTGTTTTAATTTAGACATCGTTCTTTTGCGGATTATTTCATCCAACAAAGCATTCCGTTAAACTTCTGTCCTCCAACGTCCTTCCCTAACAGTGAAGGACGTTAGAGGATAAAAGTTTTATGCACTTATGTTTTCGGGATGGACTTATACAAATACAAAAGTGACGACCAGCAAAACAGGCTCAGGGCCCAGCTAGGCTGGTCCTAGTCCATTTAGCAATCCCCAATGAACATCGAGAGCTTTCTTAAAAGTTTTTACCCCACTGCAATGAACGGTCGCTTCCGGTAAACTATTCCGACTGCCTACAACCCTATTGAAGTGGTCATTTTTATTAATTTCAAAATTAGCCTGAGATTTGAAAAGCTTAAAACAATGACCTCTGGTTCTACTTTCAGCAAGTAACTGGAGCCCATCAAGATTTCCCATTTTAATGAATTTAAACAACTGAATCATGTTATAGGGATCCCTATAACATAGGACAAAGCACTATGTTATAGGGATGACCTGCATCCTTGGGAGAGGTAGTGGTGTCCACGGATTTTACATACACGTATCCACAAATGTACATGGTGGGTCGTCAGCGAGTATCGAACACGCGACCTTCCAGGAAGAAGTCCGACATCCCAACTCTGGGCCAGTATTCCATTGAACTGGAATGACATTCACTTTCGTATACGTTTGAAAATCGACTACAACTTGAGAACGAGATATATAAAAATTCGATGTATGAGTGACTTGCAGATTGCTGTGAGCTCTCTAACAGCAACGACAAGTCACTCATACGTCAACTTTTTATTTTCTTCGCTTCCAGACACGTGGTCTTCGGAGCACAAGATGCCGATATAAACGAAGCTGGGAGATGTGATCAGGAACATGTATTGAAGATATCGGAAATGTTCCGCGCTTGTCGAAGCTTCCAATTCCAAACCCCATTCGTCTTTCGCTGCCGTTCAAGGTGAAGCCACCACTCCGAAGGAAAAGTTGCTCGTTTCCGCGTGCCTGTCGACAGAATTACTTTCATTCTCGAACGGGTGAGGCATAAATTCGTCACATCCATCGTTACGTTGCTTTACAAAACGCATTTTATCATCCAGAACAACAAGTTAAACGTCCAATATTATCTGCCACTCTTCGCGTTTAGTATCGAACCAAAAAACATCTTTCTTCCATTGAAAAGGAAAAAAAACACATACATACGGGACCGTTCATAAATGAAGTCACGCTTTTTTCCACGTGTTTGAGCCCCCTCCCCCCCCCCTTTGTCACAAAATATCACACTTCAACGAAGCCCCTCCCCTCCTTTGTCACGCGTCACGCTATGTCGCATAAGCAGGGATGTCACACTTCTTGTTACACCCTCCCCTCCAATTGTCACAATTTCATTAACCCCCTCCTTCCCACCTTTGTCACAAAACGTCACACTTCAACGGAGCCAGCCGCCCCCCCCTTTGTCTCGCTTCACGCTATGTTGCATAAGCAGGGATGTCACACTTCTTGTTACCCCCTCCCCTCCCCTTGTCACACAATGTCACAATTTCACAAACCCCCTTGGAAGCGTGATATCATTTATGAATGATCCCTATGCAGTAAAATCTCGATCATTCGTTGTTGCTGTTGCTTCGAGTGTCACTTGGACATCCAAGCTGTACTTCGCGGAGCGACCAGGAATGAAGGCAGCAAGGAGCGCCTTCCCATTTTAATGAGCACCGCAAGGGTTGAAGTACGATTTGGCTCATAATGTATTTGGATGACACCAAATGGCGCCACCACACATGCGCCACCTTCCTTTTTTGACCCGAGAATGAAGGGACGAGATATTCTCAACCCTCGGAACTGCCTCAGGACTTCAGGGTCCACGGATTTCCCATGCACGCATCCCCAAGTGCACCCGGTTGGAAGTCCGACCACTTAAGCACTAGGATACCGCCGACTCTCAATCATTCAAAACTGTAAACAGAATTTCATTCGGTTATTTTTCTTGTGAAGTAGTTACTGACAACAGTCTGACCAGCGGATGAATACAATTCGACCACGGAATTTTGATACTGGTACGCTTCTGCGCATGGCAGAAAGGAACGAATCCATTCGAGTTTGAGGGAAGGTCGTTTCGAAGGTGCATTTTTTTTAGTACGCGAATCAGAATGTTTGTTTGTTGAAAGCGACTCAATTTTTAAACTGGCGCCAGTTCAGAAGAAGAAGTCAAGTACTCTAAACGTGAATAAAAACGACACATTCCTTATACCAGCAGCTCCTCCTGTTGAACATGAATGGATTCTTCTTGGCACTCTGCCAAGCAGTTCGCTTTGGTTGATGGTAGAACTGTACCTCAAAAAACTAACTAGAGAGTATTAACAACACCTCATATTTGTCACGGAAATTTGTTACGCACGTTTCGACAACTATTACTGCATAAACTATCTTCAAACTTTCCGCACGAGCTTATCTTCGATGACAATACAATATTGCCTCCATTTTATAATTTACTAGCTGCAACGCCCGGCGTTGCACTGTCTATCTTAAATTATATTTTGCAAATACAGCAATGCCTCACCAAAATGCTAGAAACGTTGATTATTATTATTATTTATTTTTTTTTTGTTTAACAATGGCAACTGCGTTGATTTGTTTGTTCACACGGCAACTGTAACAATTGAAAAGATGCAACAGTGCAAATAAAATAAAACGGTCATCATCTGGGTCAAATAAAAAATTACAAATTACAGAGAAAAACGCTTATAATTTCTTTTCCAGTTAATTTAGTGGCTTCCAATTTTAGCACGAAGGACAAAACTCTTTCTCGGATAGTTTTTTACGGGCTTTTCAATGGTATCAAGCTCTAAAGGATGCGATCATTTTTTTCCGATAAAAACGGACTATTTTATGCAATTTTCAGAACTCCGCTCCAATTAGTCTTAGCGTAATGATATATAGCCTATAACCTTCCTCAATAAATGGGCTATCTAACACTGAAAGAATTTTACAAATCGGACCAATCGTTCCTGAAATCAGCGCGTTCAAGAAAACGAACTCTTCAGCTTTATTAACCGACTTCACAAAAGAAGGATGTTATACATTCATATTGTATGTATGTCTTTTTTTTTTTTTTTTTTTTTTTTTTTTTTTTTTTTTGTCCACTCATAACTTCTCCCCGGAGGAACCGATTTTCATGATTTTTTTAAAAATCGATCGGGGGTGGTTTCCCACAGGTTCCGACCTTCGTTTGACCATATTCGATAGTTAGAAAAAAAGTTATGGACATAAATAGGGTCATTTTTTTGGTTTTTCATCCATAATATTTGACTAAATGAACCGATTTTGATGACTTTTTCTTTAATAGATAGAGGGCCGTCGAACTCAAATATCGCACATCCATTTGATTACATTTGTTTTTTAGAAAAAACGTTACTGGTGAAAATTAAGTATTTTTTTATTTTAATTAGAAAGGCTTAGCTTGATTTTTCTTTGTTGGGAAAACTATTAATAAATATAACAGTCATTGTTTAAAAATTATTTTTTGCAACTGTGTTATAATATTAAAAGCAATTAAAGCCAAAGAGTTGGACTGAAGACTTCGCTGAAGCAAAATCTTAAATGCAATCAGTTTGATTGCTAAAATCGACTTCAAAATATAATTTATCATACAAATGATTAGTTTTATGAAATGATTAGATTTATTCAAAGAAGGTTTGCGTTTGATATGTATTTTTTAAAAAATAGAGTATTTATATAGAAAATGTATTTACACTAAAAAGAATAAAATAAAATAGTTTTTATAAAAAAAATAGAACCGACTTCAAATTATAAATTACGCTAAAAAGTGAAAGATAAATTCATTTTTTAAACAACATCGATGTGACTTTTAAACGTAGCTTTAGAAGTGGTTGCGAAATTACGAGTCTCATTACCATTGCACCATTTGCTACTTCATATTGGAACTGTTGCTAATTCTGCGAAAATATATATATTTGTAATTGATTCATGATTACAAAAGATTTCATCTATCCTAATTTTTCACCGACTTCTAAAACTATGTTTAAAAGTCACATCGATGTTGTTTAAAAAATTAATTTATTTTTCACTTTTTAGCGCAATTTATAATTTGAAGTCGGTTCTATTTTTTTATAAAAACCATTTTATAATATCAGTATAGATTATAGCGTTAATTAGAAAAGAAATTAATAACTTTAGCTCTGAGGAATTATCAGAATTATTACTTATCGAATGGCAACGATAGCTTTGTCTGGGTAATGCAATTTAACTTGATTGGTCACGGAAGTTTGCTACGCAGTTTTCCAGCAATTTAGTTTGTTTTTAAATAAAACCGTGCAACCTTGAAACATTTTTTGGAGATTTAATATTTATTTATTATCGTTTCAAAACTAAAGATGGAGAACAAGTTATTATTATTTTTTTTTCTTCGACATTTTGGTCAATTTCCGAAGTATCACGTGTGTGCATACCACTTAAGTAAGATTCCGAGCATCCGGGAACAACGTTACGACGTTCCCAGACGCAATCAACGACTCAATCCTCTTAATACGGAAAATAATACGCTTACGCCATTTCACAGTTTAGTTGACAAATATCGTAATGATGAGAAGCTTCGACTGAAAGGTGGTAAGCTGCTTTTCATCATTCCATGGGCTGATCGTGCCACTTGAGGATGGAGCGTTTCTTCCTGGCTGCGATGAACAAAGTGGGATCTTACTCGACCTGCAAAGGTGACCATTCCAAAACACCTGCTCATCACACGAACTCGGAACAACAGTTGCTACTGTTCTGCCTGTCCAGAAGTATTATTTCTTAAAATCACCAGTACATGATTTGGTCCTAAAATCTTAAGAACAAGGATACTCTTCTTGAAAGAATTTCATTGCAGGAATGAATAAATACGTGATATACCAAATTAATAAAAGGAACTTTGTGCACGTTAAAATTGCACGTTTAAAAATTGCACGTTTTTTATAGCACAAATAAGCATTAACCCTACACTGCGCTTTTTTTTTTTCTTTGTTAAATATTTTTTTGCGTGTTTGTTCGGGCTAGTTATAAGTGGGAAAAATACTAAAAAAAATTCTTATTTAATTCGGAAAAGTAGAATTCAAGAAAAATTGACATGTTGTTTAAAAACAACACTGCGCATTTAGGGGTAACAATAATATTTTTTTATATAATTCTTTTAACAAATGAAACCAAATCAATAAGAAATAGGCATGCATTATAATCATAAAATAGCACTAAAATATGAAAATTTATTAAAATAATTTATTTTATTATTATTTATAAATTTATAAATTGTATAAAAGTAAAAATTTGAAAATGTAACTAATAATTACATATTAGTTACATGTGCAAATTTTTACTTTGATTACTAATAAAGTTTAATAATAATTTCACTAAAAGATTTTAAACAAGAAACCTAACATCTGTAGGGGGTCTATGCGATCATGTTCATTTCTTCTTTGGTTGAGCGTGAATTGATTTTAAACAAAATTCCTAAATAATAATTTACTCAACCACTTTAAGCTAATTTGTGAAATATTTAACAATAATCTTCTAAAAGATACTAAATAAAGTGAAAGTTCTTGTTCATACTGCGAATAATGCAGGAGCACAAAAATTGCCCCGAACGCGCGGTGTTGTTTCAAAACAACAAGTAAAAAAGGCGCTTTAATATATAGTTTACCCGAATTTTTTCGGACAACTTATATTTATTTTATTTTGAAACTATGTAAGCAGTTAGAGACTAATATTTAAAATAAAATTTTTGCTTGAAATTTGTAGAAAAAAAATTTAAGAAGTTACCGTTTTTTACGAAATCAACATGTCTTACGATTTTGTGAAACAAGATGACCTTGAGTTCAGTTTACAAGATATAGGGGAAACTATACTAACTAATATGATCACGCATACAAAATGAAACGACAGAATGCGCCACATGTTAAAAATATTACAAAATAAAAGCTTAGTGAACGAAAAATGGAGATGTTGTTTAAAAACAACACGGCGCAGTGCAGAGTTAAAATGCAGACATATGTTTCGGGATTCATCGGAATCCCTTTTCAATGCGATAGGGGAGCTTCTAGATGTAAAAACATCCACATGAAGCGATTTTTTTAAACTTTACATGATATACCCTAAATTAATTTTACTAAATATTGAACTTTCTTAGAAATATTTTTTTCTTTTTTCTTACCCGAGGGGGGTTGCATCATTTTTTGGGATTGTATCCGCGCTGACGGTACGGCAGAGTATTGCGGAACGGTATGCTTGGCAGGATATTGACTTTGCCGGATCCCGCTACTCTTGTGTGACGGGTCAGCACCGGATATCCGGCTCTTACGTTACAAACCTGAAAATTCTATGCCCTTTTTACCCACAGCAACCAAACACGTACAAAGGTTTGAATTTTTCAAAATATACTAATTAATTTAATTTTAAAAATCAAAATTGACTTTCCGGGAAATCGCATCTTCTGTGCAATTGTGTTATGTATGCAACTCAACTTATGGTCTCGTGCATGAATATACATAGAACGAACGAGACATAAATAGCCAGTTTGTATTTTGACTCAAAATTTGTTGAAATTAGAAGACGTTTTATTGTTGAAATTAGAAGTAGTACTATGTTCCATACAACATGTATGCAACATAGATGTTGCATACATACAGATGTTATGTATGCAACTCAACTTATGGTCTCGTGCATCCATGTTTCATACCTTGCTTTAATGTGCTCTACGCATCCAAGTCAATTCGGTATGTAAATTAAATCACTGAAATGAACAGGCAGATAATATATCAAAACATAACTTTAATGAGTCAAAATACAAACTGGCTCGTTCGTTCTATGTATATTCATGCACGAGACCATAAGTTGAGTTGCATTTTGCATACATAATAAATTGGACTCCGCATATTTAAAAAACAGTCGGATACCATACATCTGGCATCCGATATCGAATGTCCAGTATCTGGACGAACCCCTTCCCTTCGCCGCCGGTGCACCCCTGCTGTCCCATATTTGCAGTTTTTAGCCTACTTTTTCGTATGAATAAAAAAAATAAAAAGTAAAGCATGAAAGAAGGCTTAATGTATCGTAAAAATAAAGAAAAGAAAAAAAAAAAAGTTAAGTCATTAAATAAAAATTGAAAGTAGGGTTTTGAAATGGGGGGGGGGGGGGGAATGTGTGTCTGTCGGTCGGTCTGTCTGTCCCCCTTAATAACTTTTGAAGGAATTGCCCGATTCGAAAAATATTTTCTGCATTCGAAAGATCTGGGTGAGGACATCGCATTTCTATATTTTACTTTTTGATTTGGACAATTTTTCGCTCACTTTTAAACAGTTAAAAAAATTTTATCATTAGCGTTTATGGGCAAATTAGGTAAACTCTGGGCGTAAGATGCAAGTTAAGGTTATTGGAAAGAGCTCTCGGCATAAACTATTTTTTGATTTGAACAAATTTTGTTCATTTTTGAACAGCTAAAAAAAATTAACATTAGCGCTTACAGGGAAATGTCAATCCTATATAAATGCTGATCTAGCAGACGGATTTGCTCGGAGTAATTATTATCGGAAAGATGCTAGGCCGTAGAAGTTCAACCATAACTAAACGAACCTATTTTCCTATGAAATTTTTTGATCGGGATTTTCAATGAATTAATGAATGAGTGAAAGAATGAATAAATGAGTAAATGAATGAGTAAAAGAATGAATGAAAGAATGAATGAATGAATGAAAGTGAATAAATGAGTGAATAAATAAATGAACAAAAGAGAATTAATGAAAAAATAATTAAATGAGTATAAATGCACGAATGAGTGAAAGGATGAATGAATGAATAAATGAATGAGTAAAAGAATGAAAGAATGAATGAATGAAAGTGAATAAATGAGTAAATAAATGAATGGACGAAAGAGATTTAATGGAAAGCTTATTAAATGAGTGTATAAATACATGAATGAGTAAATGAATGAATGAGTGAATGACGAATATGTATTAACTGTTGCAAAAGGCATATTGGAAGTCATTTAGAACTAAATCTAAATGAGAAAGAGAGAAAGATAGCTAGATTATAAATTTGTTGTTGGGGGTTTTCGGAAAAGTAGGCTCGCATAGTTCCAGAGGGAACTTCTCGTTAAATTTGTCAATGACGCTGGATATGACGCTCCGTGAATCGGCGAAGACATTTGGTTTCACTTTAAACGGCGGGAAAAAGCCGTCGATTTGCATCGTAAAAGAACGCGTCTACGAAGTGGCAAAGGCTTCTGGGTCATTCGAACACTGATTCGGAGAATTCGGGGCGGGGGAGCCAAGGCGTCGGCCGAGACTTGCGGTTGTTTTTCGAATCCTGGACTGATTTCTTTTGAATCATGAACTGATTTCTTTCCATTGAATAAAAGAAGCTGCGGGAAGGGGAGGTTTCCGAATCGCAAATCATGAAGGACCCCTTGCTCCCTCAAACCGAAGCAACGCAAGGAAAGTTGCCATTCACTGGAACGGAACGCAGATGACAAAAATAGCCGAACGCAACATTTTAAGTGAAAACTAAAAATGTTGCGTTTAGTTACCACCTGTTTGATCCTGCGAATTTGGGCATACGAGCCCAGTACCTCGACGCCACTCTGCTGGCCTTTTTCGTTACATTCGCGACCCATTTTCAATTCGTGCATTATTGGGACAAATGCAAGAAACAACCTTTGCAAATAAGAAGGGGAAGAAAATTCAGTACCAAATGAGGGAGGGCTCCACTGAATGAGCCATTTTTTCCGTTTCAGTTTTTCTCAACATAAAGCAGCAAAACCTCGATGGCTCGTTTATCACGGGATCATTTTTTTTCGAACGACACATACGGAAAAGGGACAAATGAGCATAAATCAAGAAGGAAAAAAGATGGATGATGGAACGATGGATCGAGGTTAACTTCGAAATAAATAAACAAAAACTTTGATTCTGCGTTCGATCCGATTAAAAACTTCACAATCGAGAATCACCTAAGCCATTAGCGCGCTTCCTTCATCGCGGCAAAAAGAAGTTTAACTTCAAGAAATAAATTCTGTAGAAGATGTTTCTCTGCCAGCACAGTGTCAATGCAGGGAAAACCAATTTTACTCCATATTCGGACGAATAAAAAAAAATGCAAAAAAAAAAAAAAAAAATCAAGTTTAATACTGCGATAAAGTTGTGAATTGGAAAGGCTGAAAAAGGTTTGTAAAAACAAATAAAATTGGTTTATATCTTCCGGTCGCGACCCGAAGATATAAACCAATTTTATTTTTTGTCGACATTTCAAAAAATGTACATTTTTACTACAATTTTCAATATTTTAAAATTGCATTCTTCCCGAAGGTAATAGCTCAAATTCCACAGAAAGTTATTTTTATTAATTCTGTTTGAATTCATCAACGTCTTCAGGTGGAACATTGCCACCAAATTTGATGAAATTTTTTAAAAAATAATAATTTCTCTGGTTTTTCCCCTTTTTATTGAATTCATGTTCAAATATTTCAATTTATTTGATGCCATTATTAATATTTTTTTAAAATCAGATTTTCCTCGCTTCAGCAAACTTTAGCACACACGCGCCACCGGAAAATATAATAATATTTTTTTTAAATTAATTCTTAATCACAACCATTCGCCTCAATTCCGCGGTATTACGACTCGAAGAAAATAATCATGAATTTTTCGGACACCTCCCCGCATTTATAAAACTTGGTAAATTTAGAGAACAGCACTTTTAATAATTTTGTTGATGTCTGAAATTTGACAGGTGTAAGTGAAATTGTCAGATGGAACGTGTGAAAGGAACAAAATACAATGGAGGCAATTCAAGCAACGTCATCGGTCACGTGGCAGCGATGAAAGCAATGTAAACAAAGGAATACCGTTAGCATCGTTTTACTTCGAGTTCGACAAATCTAATTAAAAACTACGCCTAAATAAATTTCTTCTACATTACATAAAATGAACACTCAATAAAACACTATAACTATTGTAATCTATATAAATAAAACCAAAAGTTTGTGTGTGTGTGTGTGTCTGTCTGTCGATCGCCTCCTGGCGAGATGGAACGGTCTCGGAGTACGAAATTTTGGTTACAGGTACCTCGAAGCGTTTTTCCGAAAATTCGAATTTGTTCTTCTTTTATTCCAATTTTGAGCAAAACTGTTGATTTGGGTTTATCTCATCGAAGAAACGTCCCACGTATTAGTTTTTTTCAGCATTTGAATGCCCGTAAAAAACTGCACAAGATGATCTCTTTCTGCAATTCGTATAACAAATAGAACACGCGCAGTATTCGCTTGAAGTAGTTTTCGAACTTTAAAGCAAGGCTTACCTCTGAATTTATCTGCTCAATTTGTGTGTTTTCGCCAAAATAAATAGTACTTTTGTCGCCAAAAGGAAAATTTCTGCTGAAGCAAAACTAATGAAAATTCCTTTCGGATTAAATTGCAAACATATACTTTTCTCGCCAAGAAGATATAACTTTTTTTCCCGCGTAGTCAGTTGTTTTTAATTCATTATTTTACGTTTCGAATTTCTCTGCATAAGATGCATAACTAATTTTTCTGCATAACTTCATAAAATGATGTCTTTTTGAAATCCGTAGAACAAGTAGGACACACACAATGTTCATTTTAAGTAGTTTTCGAATTTTAAAAAGATTCTTAAATTACCTCTGAATTTATTCGCTCAAGTTGAGTATTTTCGCTGAAATAAAGAGTACTTTTGTTGCCAAATAGATTATTCCTGTTACAGTAAAGCTAATAAAAATTGATGTTTGGATAAAGTTGCATACATTTACTAGGTTGGAAGGCTTTCGATATTGCTGATTTTTGATGAAATTTAATATTTCGCCAAGAGGTGATAATTTATTTTCCCCCGTGCAGTATTTGTTCTCAATATACTATGATATTTTACGCTTCGTAACTTTTCCAAACGGGGCCAAAATTCCTTATTAGTAATATTGTTCTCATTCAATTCAATACGTGATTTACATTGTAGGATCTTGGCGCATTTGCGTTAAGCTTCTATTACAATAGTGCAATTTGGCGAACTTCTACTTTATTTTAACTTTTTTACGCAGCGGTTTTAATTGATTCCATGTTTTACTCAAGTGATTTATTTTATAGCATTTATTTATTTTTTGTACTGCATATTCGCCCCCGTTTGGACAGAATTTAGTTATCTCTTTCTGTCAACTGATATTTCAAACAGTATTGGCGCAGTACTAAACATTTTCCAACTGAAATGTGCATGTTTCTTTGCCTTTGGAAATAATGCTTTTCTTTCTCCCGTTTTTAGCCGAATTTTATAAAAGTGCTATTTTATTGAATTTTAGTAAATGTTTTGAAGATTTCGCAAGCGGGATTTTTAGGAACTGGTGTAATTATTCTGATGGGTATTTTCAAGTGGACTGTTGGAAATTTTAGGAACAGCAGGTCTTAAATTTCTGTAGTCTAATGGTCATTTTTAATCACTGACATCTTTATTCGAATGGAGATTTTTTGGGACTCATGTCCTTATTATATTAGGGATGCTTAGGAATAGTTGTCTTTACTCAAATGGAGGGCTTTAGGGAATGTTTTCTTTATTGTAGCAGAAAGATTCATGGGCCATTGCTCTTTATTTGATGGACATTTTTAAAGAGAATACTGCTCTAATTCTGATGGGAGTTTTTAGATGTGGCGTTGTCTATTTTGTAATTGGGATTTTACGGATTCTTGGTATTATTTTGGAACGATTATCCTGATGCATATGAGCATTTTAGTTACTGTTGCCCTTACTCAAACGGAAATTTTTATGAACTGCTGTTGGCATTTTAATGTTGATTTTTACAGACTGTTTGTTACTTTTAGTTCAATAAAAGAAATTTTTAGAGACTGCGCTTTTTAATGTTATCGTGATTTTTAAGAAGTTTTACTGTTTAAATGGGATTTTTAAGGACTGTTGCCCATCTTCTGCTGGAATTTTTAAACTATATTTCTCCTTATATAATTACAACATAATTTTGGACGTGTGTCACTTGGCTTGGGAATGATGCAATGTTATCCCGCGCAACGCCGGGCATGTCAGCTAGTAATTAATAAATGTCTTTTATAATGATTAAATTAAATGTCAATACTGGGTTATAATCAGAAAAAGCTGTGAAAGTAGTCTGATTCATTTTAAGATAACTCATTTTGCCTAGTGAACTAACTCCACGTAGAACTCAATTTAAAGTCTCAGTAAACAATGAGCGTATGTCACGTGACAACGATGATCGCTCATGAGTCCCTCTAGCGGTGAATTGCCTCCATTGAAAAGTGCCTTAGAATGAGGAAAGAACATGCTAAATGCACTTCCCCGTTTGTTGGGAACAGATGCTGCAAAGACAGTTTTACGGCGATAGTCGATGGACCTCTTCCCATGACTTTTAACATGATTCTCTACAAAAGTGGTCCCACTGGTCTATTGCACCAGTCAAAAAAAAAATGATGGGGGAGGGATGCATCATGAGATGTAACTGGGGGTCTGCAGATGAACTAATTATGAATGTATTGTATAATTCTCTTTTTAATTGTTACTACACTAAAAATTTTGCGTTTACTTGCCGCCATTTTTGGCGTTTCTGAACTCCATTTTTGGTGTTTAGTTAGTGTAATGTTGAAAATGATTTATTTTTTTATGTATTTGAAATTATTTTAAGTGTCTGCCTGAAAAAATACAGGCAGCAGAATGTTTTTTTACCATATAATGTTCGTTCAATCTTCCAAAGAAGACTCTATTCATGTTCGAGGGAGGAACTGCCGATGTAAGGAATGGGCCGTTTTTAGTTTCGTTCTAGTTCGTTAAGAGTTATTCTAGTGTAAAATTTTGAAAGAATCGAATTTTTTTTTTTTTTCATATTTCCAAAGTTTAGACATTCAAGAATATACCATTAAAAGGATTTTTCAAAATTCCTATTATTTCATGAGTTATAGATGTTTTAGTGACGTGGCATCAGTTTCGGTCCGACCGCTGCAAGTCAACAAAAGACGATAGACGTTCCCGAGTCCCTACGGTTGAACATCCCTTATGAAATCTTTATTGTATAGTATCCCTTTTAAATCTGTATTTAATTGAAGGGCATAGAAACTTGTTCTGTTATAATATTCTTCTTTTATTTTTATTTTAAGTTAGTTTTGAGCCAACCTTCGCAGTTAGTATTTTTAATGAAGGTTTTATACCCATATTAAAAATCATAGATGTTATGGGAATCACGATTGGCCCAGTAGCTAATGCTTTTGCAGCGAGATGGGACGAAGCGCGTATCGAGCGTTCGGAACTCCGGACTTCAGAGGCGTCAAAGCAGGGTAGAACTGTTCGTTTTCACCATCGAGAGAATGAGCATTTTGAAGTAGCGGAAGGTTTCTTATATGCAGCAGGAATCGCCAATTAAAAATATGTAAGTATTCAGTGCCATTCTATAAGTAAAATTGCCGAAAACGTGTCTCAAAACTTTGAACGCGTTTTTCTGGAAACTACTTTTTTCGAGCTGGTGGTAAGGATATCTCGAGCTCTAATGGACCGATTTACTTCAAATTTGGAGAGGATGTTCTTTATACATCCCTTTATCGTGTGAACTTTGCCCAAAACTATAACTTTTCATTTAATATGTTTAAAAATTCGGAATTGTTAAGAGAATATGCAAAAAAGACATTTTTTTTTTTCAAATAGCCGCCATTTTGTAAAAAAAAAATTTTTTTACTTGTCCAAGGTTCATACGATAGCCGCATTCATAATAATTAAGAATCCGTCTGTTTGTTATTTTTCAGATCACCAAGAGGGTTGGAATCATACACGCCATGACACCCTCTTTTTTTTTTTGGATCCCCCACTTTGACTGCTCATAACTCTGTCAATTTTATTTTTTTTCTGTTGGTTAATTTTTGTATGTAATAATAAAACATCAATAAACAAATGACAATAAAATGGATAAGAAAAACTTTTTTATTTCCTTTGAACGACGCTTCAAAAATCGGGCGAAATTCATGCCTCTACACTAGAAGCATACTCCTTAAGCATACCCCTTAAGCATACTTGGTTTCTTGGGATGTTATGTGTCAGTTTATAAATTGAGTTGCGCAGGGAAACAAACACTCCGATTCGCGTACTCAATGAACGCCCTTGCAAAAGGAACTTCCCTAAAACTCGAATGGATTCGTTCTTCTCTGCCATGCGCAGAAGCGTCCAACTATCAGAATTCCGTGGTCGAACTGTGCTGTTCATGTACAGTAAAACCTGTAAAGTTGACCACCTAAGTTTTGTCAGGTACGGAATGACTCCTATATTGAATAATGTAGGAAAACCCTTGTAACTTGACCACCTGTCTATGTTGACCACTATTATACACCATATTTGGCGGGGAGTATTGCAAAAACCCTTTATAAGTACCACCTGATTAAATTTATTTTAATTTATCATTTTTTTAAATTTCATTAATATTATTATTCGTTGAAAAATCCAAGAATCCAATTTTGAATTTGTAATTGAATCAACTTGAAACCCAATTTTGTTGATAAATAGATTTTCATTATTTTGTATAGTATATAATATTGTACAATAGAAGAATAAAACATAAATTCGAATATTTTTGAATGATTACGAATTTTTAGAAATTATTTGTATCAAATGAGTAACTGTTCATAATTAAGAAGGGATGTATATTTATTTTAAACTGCCTAAATTTCTATAATACTTTATATGTCATACTGGTTAAAATTTTTCCAAAGATAGTTCAGACAGGTTTTGAAGAAATTATGTAAGTAATATTTTAACCCTTTATCTATTGACGGTACTTATAAGTACCATTCTCTATAAATTCCCTTTTAACCAATATTCTGACGCTACTTTACCGGGACAGTCTTTACATTCCGCTTTTTCGGGATACATATCAGCAAGGGTTCTATAAAGAGTATTTTAGCGAGGAAAAGAATATAAATAGTTTTGAAACCGATGATGCGTTTTGAACTTCCATTTTGTTCAGATGGCCCTCTTAGAGTTTCGCTCCAGAAAAGTTGAAAAACTTCAAGAATCAAGTCACTGATTTTTTTAATGTGTTAGTTAAGAACTTAGAAAACGATTTGACGAAAGATTTCGATTAAAAAGTGTATGTCATTAATTTACTGGGTAAATACTCTGTGGCACTTATGAGCTGTAAAGATATAAATACTTATAGACTGATCATTTTATTTATGTAAATCCCTTCATTTTCAGTGTAAATACCTAGACAAACTATTTCTGTATAAAAAAAAATGACTGCAGATCATTATGCAGTAGATAGGGGGTTAAAGTAATGTTTGAAAGGACGATAAAGTCAAAAGTATTTTAATTTGTTAAAAAATAAAAGCATGGTAAAAGAAAAAATCACCACCCTTTATAAGTTGACCACTAAAGGGGTGCACCGCAAGTGGTCAACTTACACAGGCTTCACTGTATATTGCTATGAATGTGGGGGCCGTGCTGTCCTTTGATACGTAAGGTTTGTGGACGCTTTCGCAAGCCTTACCGATTACTTCCCCGTTTGAGCTCAAATCCCTTCGTTATTGTCCGTTGCATTATGGAACAAACACAATAAAATCAAAACCATCTCTTTTTAATTGAAAGAAAAGATCCGAGATGCACAAAAGTGCGAAATAAATTGCATCAGTGCGGCTCGAGTTTGATTGAAAGCGGTCGAGTTCCTTTTCTTGATACTTTTGCCTCGTTAGCCGAAAAGGTTCAGTGAACGGCAACAGTCGTGACGCAGACGATTTTTGTCTCCCATTATTGATTCTTTTCGGAAAGCCCAAGTGTGTGGTGAAGGAAGCCACCGCTCTTTTTAATCTTCCTAATGGATTTTGATGGAATCAGATCTGTTTTTAGGTAAATCTTTCGGGAAGGAAATAGCTCATTATGCGGTTTTAATCGTATCAAACGGAATTGTTCGCACACACTAAACTGCGATCTCGCAGTTCCTGATAGTATTCTGTCTACCTGTTGATCACACTGACTAGAGAATTTGACTACCATTTGCTAATAAGAGCGATTTATGATTTCGCGGATGAAATCGGAGTATCTTTGAGTTAAAGGTGAAAAAAAAAAAAACATTACATATAACTTCCGAACTCCTTGAATGATTTTCTATATTAAAATTCGATAGTAAATAAACATATATATCTATTATCTATCTCCTCACGAACGGCCGGGAGTTACAAGTCGAGTGAGATATCAAAAAATTCGAAATTTTCCAAGGAAGCCATTTTGCCTATTCTCATTTTGTGGGACTTTAAACGAACGGAGATATTAATTAAAAACGCAATCATTCAAGGCGCCATTTTCTGTTCTCTGGTTGCCATTTTAACAAATCAAATTCAAATCGTCGTTTCTCGCATCTTGAGGCATCGCTGCATTTTCTTTTCATTAAATTAATGTGTGTGTGCCCGTGCAACGACGGGTGACGCAGCAAGTGTCATATATAAATTCCTTAACTGATGTTACAATTTTGATTTTTTCATGCAACAATGTAAGAATAATAGGGTCCTCATCTCCAACTCGGTGAATGTAATAACCCATAGAAAAAACGTTCAAAGTATCTTAAAACGTGTTGATGTCACCAGGGGCGAATTTAAGACTCAGATCCAGGGGGAGAGGCGCAAGTATTTCTGAATTACTTTTAAGTTTGGCTTCATTTATTAACGCTACTTTAAAATAATAATTAGCTATTTTATTTCAAAATTATCTAAAATATCATTAGAGAAATTAAACTTGCATTTCTTACAATGTACCATACAACTTTAAAATTAAAGTACTTAGCAAAAAAAAAAAAAGATAAATATATTTTTAGTGATGTAAGTTGTTTGTTTAGTGGTAAAGATTTCCTAAAAATCCATACTTGTTCAAAATGTCTATCGCAGATAAAACAATAAAAAAATTAAATTTATTTAAAGAATAACAGAATACTCATAGCTGTTTTGCTATTGGTTAAGTTAGAAAGAGCTTTTGACACGCTTTACAATTAGTTTCATTCATGCAGTGCAGACGCGTACTGGTATAACATTATAGCGTACATAAATTTCCTGGAAAAATTATTTTTGTTATTAAATAAATAAATATTATAGTAATAATTAGGCGATCCACTTACAAAGGGTTTTTATAATACTGCCACCCAAATTTGGTCTATATGAGTAGTCAAGATAAACAGGTTGTCAAGATAGGTGGTCAAGTTCAAAGGTTTCCTTAATACATAATGTAGGGCTCATTCCATTCCTGACAAAAGCGGTCAACTGAGACAGGTGGTCAACTTTCCAGGTTTTCCTGTATCTCATTTCGTCAGTGCAGTTAAAAAAATATTGTTAATTAAAAAAGAGAGAAAACACAAATTTGCCTTTTTTTTTTTCAAGGGTACTAAAAAATATATGGAATATAAAAAGGAAAGTTTTACGTCCCAACGTTTAATTTGCCTATTTAGAAATTCGGCTCTGTGGAAAATGACCCCCCCCCCCCCCGAAAAGGGTTCAGTACTTTAATCATTATCTCCCCAATTACGGCTGCATACAAAAGTTTTCCAATTCACAATAACGCCCGATTCTTTCACAGAGAGACTTTACGGCGTATCTCTTACCTCATCCGAGCAGCGATGTCGATTCGAGCAAAAAAAAAGAAGAAAACCGAAACCCTTTCTCACAATGATCACTTTCACTTCGACCCCGGTTTAGGTAGATCACGCGAACAGTGGAGGAGAAACAGAACACATCCAGAGTGCTGAAAAAGAAAGAAGAAAAAAATAAAAAATAAATCTTAACTCGAATAACGAAAACAAAAGCTCCCAGACAAGCTCAGCGTTGCGTGGCCACCGCCCCTTTCACCGTTACGGTCATGGGTATAAAAGCGAGCTGTCGATCAGAGCCGCGGATCATTTTTTACTCATTTTCGGATTTGCAACACTCTGATGGTAAGTTAGGATTCATTCAAATTCTCTACATAACGCAATTTTTTATGATGTCATTGTAAAAATATTATTCATGTATATTTTAGAGTTGAAAACATTTTTTTAGATCGCTAATTTATAAAGTCCCTTCTCCTCCCTTGTTTTTTTAAAATTGGATATATGCTATTTATTTCCTGATGGTGAATTCAATTATTTATTTCGGAAAAGGTCAATGGATGAATGACTAGCAAATCAAAAATGGAGAAAATAGTTAATGAAAAGTATAAATGCGCTACATAAAAATAACATAAGAATTTTTAGGTATTTTAAGTTTTTTTTCTTTGACTTTGTAGCTAAGGTGAATTCTTTGATAAGCGTCTTCGCCACGAAGTTTTTTGAACAGTCCTTTTTTAAACATGAGAACTTAATGTCTTAATTTTTTTCTGTAAATGAGTTTGAAATGTAGCTTAATGTGACAACAAAAAAGTCTGAGATATAGCAGTCATGCTCAATCAAAAACCATTCGATTGCATTATTTCCCTAGGAGAGATTGACATGAAATACTAAACAGCACCAGTTCTAATCGAGGTCCACATTGTTTTAGCTTAAGTTTCTTTGCACCGCATTTAAGTGAGAGTGGCCACACAAAAAAGTGAGCCACGGAAGCGCGCTTCTTTTGTATTGAAAGAGGGATTCCTTATGGCCTCGGAACAAGTGCCTAAAACCTTACGAAAGAAATGTGTGAAATATGCGCTGTATTTTACTTAGCATTGATGTTAGGTTCCCAGAAATTGTCGATATCCCGAAGTACAACTCTCTCTCTCCGTTATCCCGTATACGTTTTCTACCCCCCCCCCCCCCCCGAAAAGAAATTCCATCATCCGTTTTCATTTGCCGAGTTGCATACATCAGCATCTTTTCCCGCTCACGTGACATGTTCGGGCTGGAATGTTTAAATTTCCAAAATAAAAGCAAATTAAAAAATCAAAATAAATATATTTATTGTTCATACACATATTTTTATATCATTTTCAGGGATAAAAAAAAATAGGCACTTTTATGACCGTTTTCTTGAAAATAACCCAACCGTTAAGGAATCAAAAGGTGCATTCCTCGGTTCATGGGGACGAAGCATTTGGAAGCAAAAAGCTAACTTTAGATAATCAGAATAAGTATTAAATGAAAAGAGTTTAATGAACTGGTTTATATAGTTATATTAATACATTAATAGTTGCACTTATTTAAAACCCTGTTATCCTACTGCTTGTGAGGGGAAAAAAGTAAAACATGACACTAACTGACGCAACACGAAATGGACGTGGGCATACGAATTAGAAAGTATCCGAACCTATTCTAAAATGTGTGAATGATGAACTTGTTACATGGAAATTTTTATGCAAGTGTGTATAATGCATGTTTGAAAAGATGTACACATGTGTTATTCTTTGGTGTTAAGTTAGTTATATTTATTTATACGAAAAATAGTAGTGACGAAAAATACGAAAAATTGAATAAGAAAAATAGTATTAAAATAGTGACACACAAAAACTTATTCATTGCCTATGTGACAGATACAGAACGCACCATTTTTGTTTGGATTCATGCACTCATTATAAAATTAACTGAATGAATTTTTTTATGCTGTCATCTATATATAAATAGGACGAAACAGTTAAGAACCCATTTCTCCTATGTTTTTCAACCGATGTTACAACTTTTTTTTTGTTAAGTATTATTGACAGGTTTTACTAATATCCGTTGAAACATTTTAGGATCGTTTAATTATGAGTTCATTATTTCCCCTTTTCTTTTTGTCAGGCCTCATTTATAAATGTAATGCTGCATTGTTATAAAGAGCAGAGCAGGGATCGCACTAGGTCGCGCGATTCCCGCAGTGTTTTTTGAAATCCCACTCAAAATAGTTCGTTTGCGCGCTGTTCCCGCAACTTGCGGACACGCGCTCAGAACATCGCGACACGAAACTACTAATCTAAACTGATAATTCAAAACAAACTAAATGGAGTATGTTAGTCTTCAACTGCCACCTTACCCTTATTGATGAAAAGAAGAATCTAGGAAACCTATTTATCACATATAGTAACAATGGGGGAACAATTAACAACTTCTTCATTCCTTGTAATTATTGAACAATTTAAGCCCTTTGTGAATGCAGACTTATCTTCATTCATTCTATTCGCAGAGAACCAAATCAAAAAAAGGAGTGGGAAAAAGGAATCTTTCTTGGTCACAAGGTGACAAAAGAATGCTGGTTTCTAAAATATACTGTTTTCATTGAAAAATATCAATAGATAATATGACGTATCATCAGAAAAAATAGAGGAAATATTAAACTAATTTTTAAGATTTTTTTGTAAAAATCACACATTAAAGAATTTTGGTTAAATAACCAAAATACCAGAGGATCCTTTTCATGCTTAACATTTTATAAAGCACCCATTTTTGCGATCGCGAATTTTTTTGAAGGATCCGTTTTGTGTGAACCATGTTGATGTTTATTCTTTCCTTGCTGAGCATAGCTTAGATACTCATATTTTGTTACATAGTGTGTATTGGATCATGATCGGACAATTTAGTAATATTTTTAAAGACAAAAACAAAAAGAAAAGTTCCCACTTAAATTTTAAAAATCCCACTTAAAATTTTGGTCTAGGTGGGAAATCCCACCTTGTATTTTTCACCAGTGTGAACCCTGGCAAAGGCAACATGTCTTGGTCGAGTAAACAGTTAGGTAATAAATAATAAAACTCATTGTTAAAAAGAGTGTGTTGCCATTGGTCAGTCATGTTGAGAGCAATGACAATAAGCGTTTGATTGAAGGCTTCTCTGAAACAATGAAACGACGAATAAGAAGAATGGAAGCGAACGGTTAAGTTTTCTTCAACTGCCACTCAACGGAGCACGAAATCGGCAGAAGTACAAGCGGCTACATGGAGGAGAGCCATTGGCCCTGCGGCGACAATGATTTACAATACGTTTGCTTGAAGTGAGGTTGATCGAAATAAGCTCGACATTATAAAACCGCCAAATTTGATAAGTAATACTTACATAAATAGCATAATGTAGCTAACCTATAATGTATGTAAATGACTTCCGAATCCCAACAAACATAGAAAAGCAAAAGTTATTAAAACTTTCCGTTTCAATCTTTTTCCAAAAACGCTGTGAAACTAGCCATATCCATCTTCCTCCGCTCAAGAAAATCTGCATCCCCCTTTTCCTCCCCAACCCGACATTCCATTTCTTCCTGCAACCGCTTATCTGAGGAGGAATCTACAATCAAAAAAATAACGGACGACACGGGTTTTACAATCTGTTAATGTCGTCTAAAATAAAATTCGATTCTGTTTTTTTTTTTTCGAATGGGACCCGAGGCGTTATTATTGGAGGAAGAGCACGACCCGTTTCCGCGCTAAAATGAGCCGATTAATGCCGGGGAAGGAAACAAAGTGTTCAGAAGCAGTGCCAGTCATGCGTGGTGGGTGGTTTGGGATTCGGTGTTTAGAATAATATTTGACTCATTTTAATATGGCAGCTAAATGTGGTAGCATTTGCATCTCGGGAAAAAGCCATTCGTCTGGATTAAGCTTAAGGAAGCCGACTCATGCGGCCTAATCCCCCTGGGAAGTTTAGAAGGGGCATGGAGAACGGTCTTCCAGAAGGGGAGTTAGAACAGAGAATAGATCATTTCATTTTTAAAAAATCATAACATTGTCCCAAAATGGATACATGAAAATACAGGGTGGGGCAAAAGTAATGGCACGGTTTTGAAGGGTTATTAAAAAAACTAATACAGTCTGAGACTTAAAACTTTTTCAGGAGAGCACAACACATTGTTTTCGACACTGTTCCACTCCGATCAGAATCTCGTTGCGCTGCGCCACTGTTCTACGCTCAGCTTAGGGGTATAGGGGTTCTAGGAGAGCCACAGTTAGTCCGATAAAAATGAGAAAATCTTAGGAGCCAGGGAAAATTTTTAGGAGCCAGTTATAATATTTCCATTTGTCGCCACCAGAAAAACTAGTCGCCAAGGCATTTTTCTTTAGTCGCCTGGGCGACCTGGCGCCCGGGATTTGTCGGACCCTGTGCTAAAGGGTGGCGTCACCATAAGACCATTCTTTCTCTATGGTGTTATTATTTATAATTTTTATCTCATGTCATGCTATATTACTTCATAAGAACTTTAAGTTTGAAACAAACTGGACTTTTATAATAATTTGAAAAATTTAACTTTTTAAGAGAAATTTTGCTTTTTTTTTTTTTAATGCATCTTTTTTCAAAAGTTTCAAAAAAAAATTTTATTGATTCATTACTCAAAAAGAAAATTTTTTGTGCCTTGATTTTTTTTATTAGCCAAATACTTTTAGAGAAAAACTGGAATAATGCAGAAAAAGCAGCGAAAATTCAAAAAACCTAAAACAAGAATTAAAAAAAAGTACTTAAGTTTAAAAGCAATGCATAAATTTGCTATCTATAGATTCAGGGACACGTGGGGAAAAATTCACATTATAGATACACAGTTAAAAACGCCTTTGCATCTTAATTCAGATGAAATGCAAAAAAAAAAAAAAAAAACAAAGCGAGAAGAAACAGCCTTTTAAGTTTTTGTCTTGCAATATCTTTATCAACATTTCAAGTGAGAAACTATTTTATTTTTCAGTTACAGTCATGGTGAATTTCAAAAATAAATACAATGTGGCTTCTATTCAGCACAGTTTCGGTTTCGGAATGATAAGGTGGCACATCGCACCGGTCATAAAATGAATGATAAATCAATAAATATTGCTTCCATTTTTCTGAAACTTTCAGGGAACATTCTTGAAGATTTATTACTTTTTAAGCCAATAAAAAAAATCGATTTTTCCGACATTTTTGTGTGCCACTATACACTCTAAACTGAATCGACCAATATAAAGCTTAAAGCGATAGATGAGGTGTTTATGAAAAGATAAATTCCCGAAAGCAGTTGAAAGCGAAAACGAAGATTCTACTTCCTCCCTACGTTTTTCCTTCTATATTCGATTTGCTTGAGGTGCTTCGAAAGAACGCTATTCGTACATCCGTTCGGTTTTTCCTCGATCGCTTGACAGATGAGCTGTTATAAAAATCCACAACAAAGAAAAGCATCGCCTGAGAGCGAACGATGAGAACCTTGGAACGAACTCTTTGAGTGAGTTATGGAGAACCGTTCACCTTGATTCATCAGTTTCCCGATCAGAACATTTTTATGTCCGATGATAGTTGAATTTATAAAAGAGGTGGCAAACATTGGGAAAACAAGGTTAGGGCAATGCTAGATGTCACTATTTTTTATCAAGTGTAGAAGTTATACTTCTTCAATTCAGAATTTATTTTTTATGAATTTTGGGGCCTCCCTACACCCATAAGTGGATGGTAAAGATAGAGAACGGCCTTTCCAAACTTTAAGAAATGTTCTCATGAAGGGGAACGTTCGAGAACGTTATCGTAATATCACAAAAACACATTTCAGATATGCATGAGTAACTTCAAAATAAAAATAATACTTTGCGTACTGTTCTACACCGTTCTATTCCAGACTCCAACCTGTTAGCCGAGGCCTCAGGATTGCTTGCACACGGGGCGAGGTAGTGGGGTCCACTGGAAATCCAACGCTCTAACCACTAGGCTACCACGGCCTATACTTTGCGTACTGCTTTGCAGGAAGAGCATTGAGTTATGCATTATTTTTAAAGTTTTTTTTTTTTTTTCTAATGGGCTGCTGTTGGCTTCTGCGAACGAGAGACGGGTACCATCTCTTTCGGCGGCACCACCATGAGTGTGGTACCATCGCTGCATAAGAATTTTGACGTCCACCCGAAAGGGCGAGCACCCGGACTCTATTGATGCGAAATTGCACTATAGGAATTTAATTTAGCCGAGAGCATCCAAGCCGAATGTCTACTCAAGGGATCTTTCACATGCCGCACAATCACACGACATTGCAGAACCGACACTGCCAGGCTCGACCCTCACACCTGGGCTTACGGGCTCCGCGTCTTACCAAGACGCCATCATGCCGGCTTATTTTTTAAAAGTTGTTTCCCGGATATTTTTGCCAGAAAGAGTTGTTATTCAAGCCCAATGAAACATTTACGTTATTTTTTCAAGGTCATTTAAAATTGTTCTTAAATAAGTCTAAGTGCCCAGAACTGTTCGCCAGAATAATACACGTTGTTCTTAGAAACAATTGGAGCTTTTTTGTAAAATTCAGTTGCATATCATGGTTTTCAGGCGAATTCTTTAAAATAAATTATGTTTAAATTAAAACTAGTCATGTTTAGTTCCACCAGTAGTTTGAAGAGTAAGAGTTTTTAGTTATTTATTTTTAGCAACATCTTTCAGCTTAAGTTATAATAATTAGTTTATTATGATATAATAAGCAAAAATAAAGAAAAGTAAAAAAAAAATAAGTTAAGTCATTAAATAAGATTGAAAAATAAAAAATTGAAAGTCGGGTTTCCAGATGGGAAAAACGTGTGTAGGTCGGTCTGGTCTGACCCTATAATTTAACTGGCACACGAGGTTTGCCATCCCTGGTATGAGGGTTATACCCCAAGTTGTCCTTTACCGCCAATTTAAGACATTATATCCCTTTTCGTATCTCATTTCATTCCTTCCGTCTTATATTTTTTTTTGGTATATAGTTAAAATTTTAACATAACTTCAAAAATAACGCAACAGGCACTACCAATAAAAAAGAAAGAAAGAAAGAAAACAAACAGATCATATTTGCACCCTAAAAAGAAATCACATGGCATGCACTTAAATTTTGGCCACTTCCACAAAATCCTGCATTTGACATCTCTATTCTCTAACAACACATTTCTGAATTCCGTTTCATGTAGAAGTCCCTCGTGATCCTGGCCCTTTGCGCCCTCTTGGCGTCCGCCAACAACACCAAGTCCTCTGACGACGCCAAGAAGGATTCCGGCGACCTGCAGACCGACGCGAGCCGACAGAGCTACAGCCCGCACCTGGCCTCGCCTCAGAAGAACGAGTACGGCCTCGTCCATGACTACCCACCCAGTGGTCCGGGCAAGCTGGACGAAACGGCAGCAGCCGGACACCGCAAGGGAGTAGAGGCCGGATACCAGTCCGGCGGATACGGAGGTTACGACAACAGGGGTCCTCTGTTGCCGAGCGCCTACAACAAGCCCGGAGGAAGCAGCCCTTACAGCCCCAGGTAAATTATTCCATTCAGTAATAGTTCGACCTCGGGATTTTGACAATTGGACGCTTCTGCGCATGGCAGAAAAGAACGAATCCATTCGAGCTCTGGGGAAGTTCGGTTTTCAGGGGCGTTTATTGAGTACGGGAATCAGAATGTTTGCTTCTCTGTTTGTTGAAACCAACTAAATGTATGAACTAGCACACTAGCACATAGCATCCATTCGTAAAAAATCAAGTATGCTAAACGAGAAAAGAAAAAGGTTCATTGCTTATAAAAGCAGTTTATCTCAACCTGCTGTTATATGGATTGAGCCGTTTGCTGTTCTCGTCTTAGCTCCTTTAGGGGCTGTTCATGAATGACGTCACGCTTTTTTCCCATATATTTGACCCCCCTCCCCCCCCTTTGTCACAATACGTCACACTTCAGCGGACTCCCCTCCCCCCTTTGTCACGCGTCACGCTATGTTGCATAATGCAGGATGTAACACTTCTTGTTACCCCTCCCCTCCCCTTGTCACACTTTGTCACAATTTCATGAACCCCCTCGAAGCGTGACATCATTTATGAATGATCCCTTAGCATACTTGATTTCTTGCGAACGGATGCTATAAATTTATTGGACATGAATCGATTCTTCTTGGCCAGTTAGATCACTTCTTTTTTTTTCTTTCAAATAATAATAAATAAAAAAGGCATAAACAACAGCTGAAATACTTTAACCGTCAACATAAGCAGCTTATAATATATCGAAAAATAAGATGAAAGTGGCAACAAGAGCTTCTTTTCTTCTACTTTGGAGAGAACGAATGCAATCAGGGACCAGGATGTCTTGCTAACCCTACGGAACCTTGTTTAGCGCACGAACCTGTGTCGAATTGTGATTGAGCGCTCTATGAAAACCTTCCACTAACTGTAAACCCCTTTTTGTTGCAGCTACAGCCCTGAGCATGCCCCGGCCCCTGCTCCGGTCCATGACTCCTATCCAAAACCACCTGCCACCGGATACTCCCCTCCTAGCAGCTACTCCAAACCCTCCACGAGCTATTCCGGCCACAACAGCTACTCCAAGCCCTCGAGCGGATATTCGGGCAGCTACTCCAAGCCCTTGACCGGATACGGAAGCGGATACAGCAGCCCTTCCTCCTCCCACGGATACAATCCTCCTTCTCCCCACAGCTACAGCGCACCTTCTTCCCACGGATACGCGGCTCCAGCTTCTTCCCACGGATACAGCGGCTCCTCTTCCCCCCATTCTTCCGGTGGATACAGCCGTCCTTCCTCTTATTCCAGCGGATACGGAAGTCCATCATCCTCCTTATCCGGGGGATACGGAAGTCCTGCATCCTCCTTATCCGGGGGATACGGAAGTCCTGCATCCTCCTTATCCGGGGGATACGGAGGTCCTGCATCATCTTTATCCGGCGGATATGGAAGTCCTGCCTCCTCTTTATCCGGCGGATACTCCAAAC
Organism: Octonoba sinensis; assembly: GCA_038502835.1. Classification (NCBI taxonomy): domain Eukaryota; kingdom Metazoa; phylum Arthropoda; class Arachnida; order Araneae; family Uloboridae; genus Octonoba; species Octonoba sinensis. The sequence goes on from CM076600.1 coordinate 1,503,000, forward strand.
CTTTGACCGGATACGCGTACGCCAGACCCTCTTCCGGATCTCGGTATTCCAAGCCAGTGAAGCCCTTCGTGGATTACGACAGTCCCAGGCCGTATGGATCTTACAGTGGCAGCCACGCCCCTAAACCTTATTCCGCCCCATCCGTCCGACCCCACAGTGGCTACGCCCCACCCAATCACGCAAGTGGTTACGCTCCTGCCTCCGGAAGTGGATACTCAGCTCCGGCCCACAGTGGATACGCCCCACCCTCTTCTCACTCCAGCTATTCCCCGCCGTCGTCACTCCACAGGGGCTACGCAGCCCCGGCGCATGGAGGATACGCCCCCGCATCGGAGCCCCAAAGCCCATACGCACAACAGCCCCACGGATACGCTGCCCCAGCAGCCGCGCACCCTTCTCAAAACGGCTATGCCCCGAAGATCGGATATTCGGCGCCATCCTACCCAAAACACAAGCACAGCGGGTTCTACGCCCCCGAATCGCTGGGTGGCTACTCCGCCCCCGCCGCCCCGGTCAGCTATTCGCCGAAGGCGTCGAACTACGCGTCCTCTTCGCCGGACAACTACGGGAAGGCGTTCGTGACGCAGAAGGAGTACAGCAAGACGGTGGAGACCTACGGCAGCTCGGGTGGCGGTCACAGTGTACCCAGGAGGGCCGCCCTCCAGCCAGAACACACTGTCTACGGATCAGCCAGTTACGGTCGCAGCTACGAAGCCATCAAGGAACAACCCCAGGTGGACAGTCCGGACCAAGCGATCTACGGAGGATACGGACACGTTTACTGAAAAGACATTTGTGAATAAGATGATCTAATAGCTTGTTGCCACCTCGGAATGTTGATGTTGTTACATGTTACTGTTATATTTGTAAATTTTATAACCAAAGAATAAAGTTATTGATAACTTTAACCGGACTACTTCTTCAAAATGACAGGAGATATGGAGGATTTTCGGAGGACACGTGTCTTTCCCAAAGGAAAAAATGATATTTGCAACTATCCCCTTCATTCTTTTTCTTAACTTTATATTTTAAAGTAGATAAATTGATTTAAGGGACAATAAATAAAATATCTTACAAAATCTCTATCACATAAAGTTTTACGAGTGAGAACCACGTGATACCCCATGAAACCTCCCTCCAGTATTATTCCTCCACCCTGATGTCTTCTTCTTCTTTGATAGTTTTAGTCTTAACTTGCCATACAGTATTTCTGAAACACCTGTTACTTCTTCCTGTTGCAGACTTCCATCATTTCTAAGTCATTCAATTCAGTTCATCCTCCGATTACTTCTCTCACTCGGCGTTCACCGACGCAACTTATACGGAGAGCAACTTAAAATTTTAAGCTCGGCTAGAAGACGAATTCAAGGTGTGCGAACGAAATGGCAACGAAAAGTGCTCATTCCGAGAACAAAAAAAAAAGAAAAAAGAAGAAGAATAACTATTGACAAAAATATTGAATGAATGTAGCTAAGCCCCCGGGGTGTTGAGGTGTCATTGATCACACTTCACTGTAAAAATTTTAGTGCTAAATTTCCACCATTTTTGGTGGTCTCAGTAACACCAAAGTTGAAAACTATTCATTTTTTGTAAATTGTACATTTTTTTTATGCATCTGTCTAAAACAGAGAAGGTATTATATTTTTTAACATATATAAAGTTCATATTTTTCAGCTTTGGTGTGGCTGAATACCAAAAGACCATCAAATACGAAAGAATATTAAAATTTCGGAAAGAAATTGTTACAGCAGTTAAAAAAATAAGATAAATCTTTGTATTTGATCTCCTATTACCTCCTCGATAACTGGTTTCTGACTATTTACAATCAAGGCTCATTATTTAACTCATTATTTAATGAGAATGCAACATAGGCCTGACAACACATTGATAAAAACAAGTTTTAAAAATGTTGAAATTAAAAGACAAGCTTACAGTAACCAAAATCAAGCCTTGTCAGTCGAATAATGTTCTTGAGCGCCATAAAATGTACGAATAGATCCAGTTTTAAAAAAACTGAATAATTGACTGACTCACGCACAACAAAGTGTCAGAAACCGAATAATGTCCCACGACCACATAGGACCTGTTCTGGGGGGGCATGAAACTTATTATTAAAGCATCTTTTCCCATCAGAAAAACTACTAGAAGAAATTTACAACACAGAACTTGGGACCGGAGGTTTTGCCGTAATCGTCATATTATTTATCATATTGAATGTTGCTGAAAACATTTAGACATGAATTTCATCCGCCCTGTTCTTTTTAATCTTCAAATTAGGTGTTTACAATTACCCCATATATTTCGTATTTTAGGGTGACTATAAACAACTTATCATATTTCTAATACTTTGGGAAGAAAATAGGTATTATATTTTGATGTAAATTGCACTTTTGTGTCTATTATACATAACTGCTGTTGTAGCTAGTGCCACTTGGAAATCCAAGCCACCCCTTGCAGGGCGACCAGGAATTAAGGAAGCTCCTACCGATTATTAATGAGCTCCGCTAGAATGAAGTACACTTGGCTCAGAGGGGCCTTATGATTTTGAAAAAGCTCCCCGCTGAGAGATAAACACCTAGGTTGGTCCCTCAGCGGAAATTATGCCTAACTTGGGGGACATTTGAAGCGAAGACGTGTGTTACGTGCACAGCTCCTATTAGCGTAATCGGTCTCAGAGTAATCAGTCGCGGGAGGTGGTCACCCTCCCAAGCATTGACCACGGCCAGTTGTGCTTCACTTTCGGTGTTCTGTGGGATCCAAGCTTAACCGACTCATCCACTGTGGGACACATTTTACATAAATTTACCGGATTACTTGATTTTTTGCAAGATATTTCTCATTAAATGATCACAGCGAACTCAAAAAAATAACTCAGCGGACCACACGCGGCCCGCTGGCTAGAGATTAAAAACCATTGCTCCGGAACCTCTTAAGCTTCCAAGCAGACTGCGTATGAAACAATTTTCCATTTGCATCAACCTCATTGGAAAATAAATCACTGTTTACATTTACCCCAGAGGCTCTGGGGTAAATGTAAACATGAGCTCATTTGCTAACAAATAGTCCTAAAGTCAAAATTTTTGTACACATTTACTCACAAGAAGTACTACAATGCTCACAATTTTATCTCTTAATTCATTCAAGAGATAGGGAAGGATCAAAAGGTAAAACACTGAAAAAAGTGTTTACAATTACCCCACCTGACCCTACTATAGCTGTCACGATGTCGATTTTCCCCCGTCATTTTTACGCAAAGGGATCCGCTTTTACAGGTTTTTACTCTCGTGATGCATTCTTTACGATCCCCCTCCCCTTTTGAAATACAATTTTTGATTATGGCGATTTTTAGAGAGATCCTAGCATTTATCTCATTGTCGCCAACTTATTGAGGTAAAATTTGAGGAGATTTTTCTCAAACATTTAGAAAAATGCAGGGAAAAGCGGCGGTTATGTTAATCACGACCAGCAATAAAAAAAATCACCATTTATTAAATACATATAGAAAAAAAAACGTCTGTTTACTTCTAATCCAGTATTGAAATTGAGAAAAAATAATCACGATCATTAATAAAACATCATTATCATTAAAGACATTCAAGTTGAGCGGGCGGTGCATTGCTGACATTTTGGAAAACCGATCCAGTTTTGTTGAACATCGCTAGAATGTTTTCTAAAAATCGACAAACTCAAAAGAGATCGTAAAAATCTTAAAAATTGCATTATACAAGCGTGAAATCGTAAAAGCAGACCCCTGACACCAATCTTCTGATTTCTTACCTCAATAAGTAACACCAAAATTTTTTTATAGTATAGTGTAAACATTTTTGGTGTTACTGCGCACCATTTTTGCTGTTCAGTCGGTGTAAAGTTAATAAAATAATTTCTGGAAAAAAAATGTAACCGACTTCAAACTATAAATTGCGCTAAAAAGTAAAAAATAAAATTGTTCTTTAAATAACTTCGATACGACTTGTAAACATACTTTTTGAAGTCGGTGCAAAATTATGACAGTCTAATTATCATTACGCCATGCGTTATTTTACATTGAAACTGCTGCAAACTATACGCCATTTATATTTGTAGTTGATTCATAGTTACAAAAGGAATCATGCATCAAAATCCATCATCATTTTGCACAGACTTCAAAAATTATGTTTAAAAGTCGTATCGAAGTTGTTTAAAGAATAATTTTATTTTTTACTTTTTAGCGCAATTTATAGTTTGAAGTCGGTTATATATTTTTTTTTCCAAAAGTTATTTTATTTTATTCTTTTTAGTGCATATACATTTTTATATAAATACTCTATTTTTAATGAATACATATCAAAGGGGAAACCTTCTTTGAGGGAATGACACTAAAAAACTAACCGTTTGTATGATAAATTTCGTTTTGAAATCGCTTTAAATAAGTCACTAGAGCAAACAAACTGATTGGATTTAATTTCTTCCTCAGAAAAGACTTCAGTCTATTTCTTGTTATATTTGCTTTTAATATTACATCTCAATGGCAGCAAACTCTTTTTAAACAATGAGTTTCATGTTTATTAACAATTTTCCCAACAAAGAAAAATCAAGCCCAGCCTTTCCAATTAAACTGAAAAAATGCTTATTTTTCACCCATAACGTTTTTTCTAAAAAACAAATGTAGTCAAATGGATGTGCGATATTTGAGTTAGACGACCCTCTATCGATTAAAGAAAAAATCATCAAAATCGGTTCATTTAATCAAAAGTTATGGATGAAAAGCAAAAAAATGACCCCATTTCAGCCCATAACTTTTTTCTAATTATCTAATATTGTCGATCAAAGGTATGGGGACCTATAGGAAACCACCTTCGATCGATAAAAAAAAAAATCATGAAAATCGGTTCATCCGGTAAGAAGTTATGAGTGGACAAAAAAAAACCGACATACATACAATATGAATGCATAACCTCCTTCCTTTGTGAAGTCGGTTAAAAATGATTCGTTTTCATGTAATTTTAAATCCTTTCGATCACTCATTTACGCATCAAACATTCATGACGATGGCTCATGTACAGTAAAACCTGCAAAGTTGACCACCCTTGTAAGTGGACCACCTGTCTAAGTTGACCACTTTTGTTAGGTAACGAATTACTTCAATTTTAAAAAATGAAGGAAAAACCCTTGTAACGACGACCGCTATAACTTGACCACTTGTCTACGTTGACCACTATTATACACCTTATTTGGCTGGGAGTATTTCAAAAACCCTTTATTTGTTGACCACCTGATTAAATTTATTTTTAACTGTCATTTTTCAAGATTTCATTAATTTTATTATTTATTGAAAAAAATCAACTAAATAACTTTTCTGAGATATTTTCTATGCTATGACGCTAGACCAGAATTTCTCTGAATGGATGAAACATCAACATAAAAGCTCATCTAAATCTCTTTCTGAGTTAACCATGTGATTATTTTGCATGTGTGTGTGCGGGGGGGGGGGGTATTTTATTGATAGATTTTCATTATTTTGTATAGTATAATATTGCACAATAGAGGAATAAAACAAAAATTCAGTTATATTTGAATGATTATGAATTTCTATAAATTATTTATATCAAATGAAATAATTAATAAGGTATGTATATTTAATTTGAACTGCTTAACTTTGTATAGTACTCTATAAGTCATTCTGGTTCAAACTTTTCCAAAGATAGTTCAGATAGGTTTTGAAGAAAATATGTAATTAATATTTTAAAGTAATGTTTAAAAAAGGGGACTTTAAAAGGACGATAAAGTCAAAAGTATTTTAATTTGTTAAAAAATAAAAGCATGGTAAAAGAAAAAATCACCACCCTTTATAAGTTGACCACTAAAGGGGTGCACCGTAAGTGGTCAACTTACACAGGCTTCACTGCATCCTATTTTCGTAGAAATGAGCCACATTTCCTGTTGCTAAGAAACGTTATACTGTCTGTACTCGTTTAGACAACCGCATAAGAAAATTTTAAGCACAGCAAAAAATGAATCATTTTGAACTTTACACCAATTGAACAACAAAACTCGTGTTCGGTAACACCAAAAAGGGTCGCAACTTAACGCAAATTTTTTAGTGCACGCAAGTGTAAATGATAGGTTTAACTAAAGTCCCAAATAGTAAGTAAATATTAAGTAATATTAAATGTAAATATGGGACATAAAGGAGTCTTTTTAAAACACCAGGAATGTCTAAAATCGTAGAATGCATACGTTGATGGCCAATAGTCACTGTGACTTATGAGTTGAATTATCCAGCGGTATACAAAATAAATTTATTTTAAAGGGTAATCAGCAGTTCATGATTAAAAACGCACACATAAACAAACAACTATCAGGGAAAATGAGTTTACTCACCTTATCCAGGGTCCGACTTTGCCTAATTGGGGCCCAGGGCAAAAACAAACTTTGGGGCCCCCCTCTTCACTACTTCAGTAATGAAGAATCGAACTTTAAAGAAGTATTTAAATTTTTCACCTCATCACAGATAATGTAACAAGAAGATTGACTGGAAGCTAAAATAGCTATAAACCCTCCAATGGTCAAACAAGATATCCTTCTGTCCATTTCATTGATTTTCTGACAATTCTGTGTCTACCATTAAAGGATATAGCACATCTGAAGAGTAAAAAAAGCACGGGCTTTTGATTGGCCAAATCTGTCCACCTTATTGCGAAAATTTAGCTGAATTCCGCCCTAGAATGGCATGAATTTACGAAATATAGCGATTTTTGGGTTCATACGATACATTAATGAAGAAGCTAACATTTAACTAAAGATTTTACAATGTAGTGATATTTTGTTTTTAAAAAGTTCTTTACAGAAGGAAAAATAATATAAACTTTCTACTCGATTTGGGGCCCCCTCGGATGCGGGGGCCCGGGGCAGCTGCCCCGCATGCCCCTGCCTTAATCAGGCCCTGACCTTATCGTTCTCTTGTACTCGATTACCTGAATCTAGTGTCAGCAGCCTTCATAAATAAACAAATGAAATAGGTGATAAATTCTGTAAAAATCCCCTTCGCATTTCTGGGAAATGGACGTTCCTGGCCAATATTTTCCTTCAACTTTTATAGTTGTTATTATTGTACGCTCATTATAAAATTACACTAGCCCCTCGTTATATCGCGCTCGTCGGGGGACAGCAAAAAAGCGCGATATATCTGAATGCGCGATATATAACTGATGCCATTAGAAATAACTCAAAAAGTACAAATAAATTGAGTGTTTGTTTCTTTGTTGACGACCATTTCAGGTCACATAAATAATCGAGTTTATTTGCCATTCTCAAGGATGTGCCTCAAACTCTCGTCTAATATGACAGATGGAACGAGACAGCACAACAGATTTTAATATACAAAGAAGGAAATACACCCAGGGGAAAGTGGGAATCGAACCCACGCCTCTTTCACTCCGCGGAGGGAGGCACCGGAACCGGTCGCTCAGACCGCTCAGCCACTGAGGCCCCCGTGAATGGAGCGTCAACGCAAAAAATGTAACTTAATCTTACAGAATGACAACTTTCTTAATGAAAATAGCTCAATAATAACTCCTTGGGCAATAGATATGTCCCTTTCATTCTATGGGCGTTAGGATACAAAATAAATTTTAGGTAAAGCGTCAACTGGTTTGAGTAGAATCATTCTGCAGGCATGTAAGTTGGCGGGTGGGAGAAGAACGGTTGCAGCTTTTAACTGCAGCAAATTCAGAAGAAAGGAAAACCTCCCTGTTCGATGGCTTTGTTTGACGGGAGAAAAGGGCTTTACTTAGAAATGCAATATTTTTACTTTCGAGCTCTCAAACTTAAAATTTTGGGAGATAGAGAAAAAGCTCGATGTGTCCGGATGAGCGATATAACGAGGGGTTATTGTAATTAAAAATGACTTCATTAAAGTTAAAACTTTACTAGTGAGTCAAAGAATTAGCAATAAATTCAATGATCTGCAATAAAATCCCTGTAAGGATGTATAAAGGGAAAGGGGAAGGATTTCTTTCAATCAAGAAACTAGATCTGGAGTTTTTTTTAAGAAGAACTTCGTGGTCATTTACGGAGGCGCTGCTTTTCCGTAGTTTTACGGAAATGGGGGGGGGGGGGGGGACAAGTTGTTCGGTAAAGCTGAAATCGAAATCTCGATTTTTTAGCTTTTGAAGGAGTACTTGAGTAAACGAACAGAAATACTCGGTTCTTTTGCTGAATGTTTACAGAAAACTTTAAGAGTGTAGTTTCGACAATTAATGACTATAACGCATTAATCAGTAAAGCACGAATGTTTTTATTATTATTATTATTTCAGAAGTAGAATGTTTTTATCTAACATGATAATTTATGTTTTATGTAACTGCGATAAAATAGACTAATAAAACCACTTATCGGTGAGCTTACCGTCACTTCAAAATTCCATAGGGGAGTGTCCGCCCCTGGTGTCCCCTTGCTGGGGGTGACATCTTGAAAAATATATGTACATCAATTTCGCATTTTGTAAAAATATATTTCATGTTTGCGTACGCACATCGTACTTCTGCCAAAAAATCAGTCTTTTTTTTTTTTTTTAATTTACTTATTTTTTCTTAATGCTATCTATATATAAATAGGCAAAGACAAAACAGTTAAGACCCATTTTCAAATTTTGTTTTGTTCAGTAGCTATTAACGAGTTCTAGTGCAATCTAATTTATTAAAAAATTTTTGGAAATAGTTTATTATTAGTTATTCCCCCCCCCCCCCTTTTTCTTTTGTCTAGCAAGGCTCATTTGTAACTGCAATGTTATATTGTTACTACTAGTAAGCCTGGCGGTCATACGAAATGACCGCTGTTCAAGATATTATAAATATATAATTCTCCCAGTCACCGGAAATGAACATCCAATCAAAGAGATATTTATCTGGTAGAACAGTCAAGTTTAATGAATAAATAATAAACATATAATCATCTCGGAAAAAATATTCTTACCGAAAAAAAAACCCATCCAAGTTATAATAATCTGTAAAATAAAAATCTTATTGACGATATAAGCAAATTGTTTGTGAAAAATATTTATTTATAACATCATCATCGTCAAAACAGTCGTTTTAACGAAAAAACTGGGGAAAAGGGCGCTGCCACTTTAATACAGATAAAAAGCACAGACGCGATAAATAAATTAAAACAAAGAAAGAAGGATTAAACTAAATTCGCGTTTACATCCATTTTTAATGGAGATAGTTTGGAGTTGTTTTTTTTTTTTTCATTGTTCGTATGTGTGTACATTCGCACGTGCGAAATATCGATTTTGACCATTCAGAGTCCGTTTGGACGAATTTTGTCGTGCCGTCTGTACGTGCTTATCTCTCATAGCTCAGAAACAGTGAGTCGTAGAAGGTTGAAATGTCGAATGTGTGGCCTGTACATGTTGTGCACCTTCCCTTTTGGTTGCTCAGACGAGTAAAAATGACAAATTCCTTTCATCTTGAAATTGCCATTAGCTATATTTACTATACTACAAAGCTGTAGGGAAAAGTGAACTAAAAATTTATTTAGTAAAAATTTATTACAGTAAAACCTGTAAAGTTGACCACCTTTGTAAGCTGACCCCCTTTTGGGGTTTTCAGGAACGGAATGAGCCTTATATTGCATAATGCAGGGAAACCTTTGTAACTTGAATACCTAAGTGGGCCACCTGTCAATATTGACCATATATGTCCGCCAAATTTGGGTGGGAGTATTGTAAGAAAAAAAAAACCTTTGTAAGTGGATCGCCTCATTATTGCAATATTTGCTTTGTTATCCATTTTTGCAAAAATAAGAAACACTGAACTCACTTCTCCAGGGTTTTTTTTATGCTATAATGTTAGACCAGTATTTGTCCGGATGGATGAAACATCCATATAAAGTTTGCCTAAAACCTCTGTGTAAGTTAACTATTCTAGAAAACTACTATGAGCTTCACTCTTTTATTCTTTAAATAAGTTTCTTCTTTTTCTTCTAATTAATCTAGCCATTTTGGAAAATGATGTATTTTTAGGAAATCTTCACCATCGTGCAAAATTTAATTCTGTAAACTTACAATAATTAATAGGATATTTATCTTTACATTGTAAGCCATTCAGGTTACATTTCTCTAATGATATTTTCGATAATTGTGAGAAAAAAAGCTAATTGCTATTTTAAAGTAACGTTAATACATGAAGTTACATTTTAAAGAGTCACAAATGAATAAATGCATAGTGAAAGAAATTACAGAAAAATCTGCACCCTCTATGAGTGGACCACCTGTCTAAGTGGACCACTAAAGTGCTGCACCGGAAGTGGTCAACTTACACATATGTCACTGCATTACATAATTGGTGTAGTACAAGAAAGTTATTCAACTCGCTTTTTTTTTGTTTTGTTTTTTTAAAACCATTTTAATCTTTCCAATTAGTGACTTTCATGAAGTTTTTTTGGCCCACCCTAGTAGGCAGCTGCTTAGGGCGGCAAACGTCATTATCGCTACCCCCTTAGAAACAAACCATCAATAAACATTTTAATCATTAAACATGAGTAACATGTATCTTCACCCATCTCCTAAAAATGAAACATTTTCCAAGAATAGTAAAAACTCCAACGAAGAACATCTTCGGTACAACAGCATTTCAAGGCCAGATGCAGGCAATATTTATAATATTTATCTTCGTTTTAAATACTTTCCAGCAAAAGCTACGGACGTTTACTTAACGCTTATAAACCCCAAGAATACGCTCCTTTTTAGTGTCGTTGGATATTTACTTTTTGTCAGACATAAAAAGTATGCATACGCATTCTAGGCAATAAAATGTGTCAAAGATGTAAGTTTTATAGCCTTATATGATTTTATGCACATTCTGACAAAAAAAATCGCATCACTTATGCTTGTAAGTGTGGTACCCACTCAAATACAGACATCGTTTCTTTATAAAAAGGAAGAAAAGGATTTTGCTGTTTTATGGCGTCCATTTTGCAGCAGCTATAAATTTTGATTTTTTTTAACACTTTTCCCCAACAATGGGGGGGGGGGGGGGAGGTTAAACACGTCACATTGATTCACTAAATGTTTTACATGCTTCGCTTAATTTCTTTCTTTTCTTCTCAATTCGAGAAACACCTGTGCTGAAGGTGAAAATAAAAAAAAAAACAGGTTGCAGAAGTATGCACAGAACCTATTTTCAGCACTCTGGTAAAAACCAGTTAGGGACCGTTCATAAATGATGTCACACTTTTTTTCATTATATTTGACACCACCCCTCCCCCTTTGTTACATGTCACGCTATGTTGCATTAGCATAAAATAGGTTTAATTTGCTGATTTTAAAGGTTTAATAGAAATCAAAATGTATAATGTCACACTTCTTGTTACCCCTCCCCTCCCCTTGTCACAAACTGTCACACTTTCATGAATTTGTAGCGCATTTTTCCCTTCGCCTCGAAGCGTGACATCATTTATGAATGACCCCTAAGTCTACAACAAGAAAAAAAAAACTACTGATGGACTATTAAGTGAATTTAACTTTAAAATTAGCTATTTTTCGTGACATAACCACATCAGCGAACTTATTGAGGTAAGTATTCAGAGAACCGTGGTAACCCGGTGGTTAGGATGTCGGGCCGGAAGATTCTGTGTTCGATACCCGACCCGCTGAACACTTAAGGATACGTGCATGTCAAATCCGAGGACCCTCAAGTCCCGAGGGTGGAGAATCTCCCTTCCCTTCACTCATGGGTCAGAAAAGGAAGATGGCGCTATCTGGTGTCATCCCATTACTGAAGTCGTGCTTCCACCGTTGCGGTGCTCATCTATAAACGGAAGGCGCTCCCTTATCGCCTTCATTCCTGGTCGCTCTGCGAAGGACTTGAATACCCAAGCGGCATTAGAAACAAGTTTTTTGTTTTCACAAAAATAAAAACTACAGTTGAACTCGCTTAATACGAAATGCCGCAAATTCGCGAATTTGTTCGTATTAGCCGTTATCCGTAACAAACGTGAATGAGTAAAATTGTGCAAAAAAAAGTATTAGAAATGGATGTTTATATTAAAAAAATATTTACTATTATATAAGAATGATTCGAAGACAGAGGAGAGGGACTGACCTGTCCGAAATGTGCATGAGCTTTGTCCTCTACTCAGAAAGATTCAGCGTATGATTCCAAATACTTACAATGACTCGAAATAACCAACAGTTTATTAAAAACTGATAAGAATTATATGCAATCGGGAAAATGTTTCGTGAATATGTCAGAAATGTTGTTCGTCTTCGCCGAAATGTGTATTTTAACCTTCGTAATATGCGTGAGATATTTAGTGCCATTAAATAGTAAACCAAACTTAATGAACAAAGAGTTCGTTTTAGCCGTGATTTCGTATTAACCGTGTTCGTATTCAGAAAGTTCAACTGTATTTGTTAAATACGTATTGATAAAAAACATGACATTTCCTGTAATCCATCATTAAAATCTAAAAAACAGCATGAATGTCATTAAGAATGGGTGACACATTGCTGACATTTACCAAAGGCCGATCTCTTAACCCCTTCCCTCTCCTTCCCGTGAAAATGACGGGCTGAGGTGTCGCCTTCAATTTCTCGCTCTCGTGATATTTCCGGGCTGGAGTGTTTAAAATTTCAAAATAAAAACAAATCAAAAATTAAAAATGAATATATATATATATATATTGTTCGTACGCATATTCTTATATAAATTTCAGGGATAAAAAAATAGGCACTTTTATGACCGTTTTCTTGAAAACGACCCGACCGTTAAGGGGTTAAAGAAAGAAAAAGGAGCTCTGCAGAAGTTGCTTCTCTGCTGGCGCAGTGTCGGTACGGGAGAAACAATTTGCCCGGTATTTCTTTATTTATATAACTTCATTTTCCTCCGATACCATCCCTGCCAACCTGTACGATTTCTTTCGTTATTCTTACGAAAATGGGGCGGCTTTTACGATGATACGCTCCTAGTCCATTCCCCTCTCTTTCTATAATAAATATTAGAGTTTGTCGATTTTTAGTAAAATCCTAACGATTTTGCACCCGAGTCTGGATCGATTTTCTTTAAAATTTGACAATCTGGCGCCCATTTTTGATAACGAGAACGATCGTGACAGGGTTTCTAAAACTTTTAACGATAAGAAATAGGAAATTGGCGGGGTTTTTTTCCTATGTTATACTCTGAAGGATTCTTCGTTCCTTTTTTTTTTTTTTGTTACATGTAATTTAATCAACGGTGATTTTATTTTACATTTTTGTTGTTATTTTTACTGGTTAGGGAAATAACATTTACCATTCTCACCCCCCCCCCCCTTATGTTTGAAAGTCATTTGTTGCCAATTAATAATTTTCAGAAAATTCAGAAAATTAAATGGCTTGATTATTCGACTTTTATTTGCACATAAAACGGCCAAGATCAATATAAAATAAAATAGCATCTTTATTCGTCGTCCGTGCTGCTCCCCCTAGAGTAGTTCCTAAACTTCTATTCTAACGAACTTAGAAGACAATGGAACAAAATTTATATCAAGTGGGACATTCCGCGATTTCAAAATAATGACATGGCATAAAATCTATAAATGTACGGAGCATTTCTTTGGCTAAAAATCAGCCCATTTATGGATTGGCTTAAAATTGGAATAAAAAAAGATTCGAATGTTGGGAAAAACGCTTCGAGGTGCATATGAAGGAGGACCTGTCGGGATCTATTCCCCGGCGAGCGACAAACAAACTGTTTTATTTATATAGAACAGTGGTTCCCAGCCTTTTTCTCCCTTGCGAACCCCCTATAAAAAAATCCCAAAGAAAATGGTGAATACCTTACTAACGGGTAAGAAAACAAAATTTTCTTGCACAATTTTTTTCATCTTGCATAACAGTTCATACGAAGGAACCAAAATATGACTGTAAAACATGGAGGTGGCTACAAGAAACGAAAACCTTTTTTAAAGTTATTATTCTTTTTAATAGTTCTTCTATTATAGTTATTATTGGGGCAGAAAACATTGGTATTCACAAAAACTATTTTTAGAAACTATTCCCGACAATACAATAAAAGTTTTGGAACGTCCTGTGAAATGTATGTACACATTTTGAATTAATAAATATTCCGGTTCTTATTGTTGTTTGAAATATAGAAAATTCGTCAAATATTACAGAAATATATCTTCAAGTTTCTCATTGCGACAGCGCAGATAAGTTGAAGGGAATGCGAACACAAAATTCGAAATGAATCGATAAATATCTTCCGGTTCCATTTTGGGGTCTATATACGAAAAATTAGCCGAAAATAATGTAAAATTCTATATTCTGGTAGATTTTTGTGTTTTTGACTTTTTCTTCCAGCTAACACGGAAACAGTGGAAAATTGCAGGAAAAACATGCGACCAAAATCTTATATATAAGCGGCTTATTCTGTCTGTCCGCCATAGAATCCCAGGCCGTTTTACAAATCGAGACCCCATTCGGCACGGTAAATGTTTACGTCCCGAGAGAAGCATCGATGCAAAAATGAAAGTTGCGACTCAATTACTTTTTTTTTTTAATTTAATTTTTCAATGATTTTTTTGACCCGTTTTGTTTTATTTTTGCATCAGTTGCCGTGTGAACAAACAAATCAATACAGTTGCCATCGTTGTAACAAAAGATAGCAAATATACTAATAATAATCAAAACGTTTCTCTAGCACATTGAGTGAGGCTTCGCTGCATTTGAAATCTCCGTTAAAAATGAATGTACATGTGAATTTAATTTAATCCTTTCTTTCCCTTTAATTTATTTATTCACAGTCTGCGTTTTCATATTTTTCTTATTAGAGTGGCAGCGCTCTTTTTTCACAGTTTCGTTAAAACTTTTGCTTTGAAAAGGATAATAAAATTTACAATAGGTTCTTTCGATGATAAATATATATTTTTCAAACAATTTGATTTTATAGTAAATAAATGTATAGTAGTGTGGGGCTGTAAGCGAAGGCCGCCTGACCTGGGTAATTCAGTTTGAATTAGAAGATACCTTTGCACAAATCATTTTAATTACAATTTATAATATCTAGAACAGCGGTCATTAAATGAATAAATATCATCTAGTACCATTTTGTGATTCAAATCGGGCAAAAGTAGAAAGTACACTTCAAATTTTATATGCATGCGTCCTATGCCAGTCCACTACTTTTCTGCATTATCTGGAGGGCAAGTTATAAAAAAATCCATATCTATGTTAATTTATTATTTCGTAAATTTTTTTTTAAAGTTAGTAATTAAAAATTCGGCCATTACAGTTATTTTTTTTTTGCGAACCACCGGTTGGGAAACACTGATATATAGAAGAAGAGAGCATCGTTTTGTACTATCTTATTGGAAAGACATTGAAATCTGCCGGCGCATAGTTCGATTCGATTCGGCTGACGTCATAGGAGGTGGTATTGGCCGGGGGGCCGCTCTATCGCAAGTTCAACTTCCCGGAAACGATTTGTAATGTCGACATTTCTAATTAACGAGGTCACACACACTGACAGGTTTCCAACGCCCTTTTTGTTCTTTCGCATTCAACGGGAGGTTCATTCCACCCTTTCCCGCCAAAAGCAACAAGCAAAATGGGACGTCGATGCATAATTGCCAATTTTTTAAGCCATTTCGCAAATAAATGGATCCTTTGGGTGAATTGGTGATTAAATAAGAAAGTGGTGGTTATGTCACAAGTGGCTCGTTTCACGGATGCCTTATCTTACTCAGTAAACCCGGGTTTGGCGAAGCCGGTAGTTTCTCCTTTGTATGAATTTGCCCGAAATTTATGGGGGTTAGGGGGGCCTAAGAAATATAACGTCTTTTGCCAGTGGCGTAAATAACACTCCCGCAACCCCCGCGGCGCGGGGGGGAGGCGCACGAGGTTTTAGGGCGCACGCTCCAGGAAATAAAACCCCCTCATGAGTTACTATATATAAACATTAATATTTTTATAAAAATTTTTTAACACTTATTTTCTAATTCAATGTCACTACTGCGCTTTCTGAATGAAATTCTTCATTAATACGTCACATAATGCATAATTAATCCCCACCCCACCCTCTCACTTCCTCTCTCCTGTTTACCTGCATATTATAGTACAATGATCTCTCACTTATGCGCATAAATGAAAAGCGCGCAGAAGGGAAAAATCCCAAAAGGGAGGCTAAAATAAAACATCAGCTCAGTGTACACGCAGAGGCGTAGCTAGGGTTTTCAGCGCGGGGACAAATGAAGATTTTTCGCCCCCCCCCCCCCCCTCGTGCCACTGGCGGCCTAGAGGCGCCCCTAAAGGAAATTAAAAAATATTTATTCTTCCTACATGATAAATAGCTCTAAAAAGCAGCCTTTTTAACTTTAATTTTTATTATAGCGACCATTCACTTTTAAGGGAAAAATGGGACACTTTAGCTTTGCAAAATTATTTGTTTGATTTCCCACGTACTCCTGTGCTGCATTGGTCATTCCCGATATGATATGGCGATCCCACTTTTTTCGTCGAACATATTCACGCCTCTTCAAATCAAATAATTTTCTTTTCGCATTTAAAAATAGAATAAATTTGCATTAATTTGGCTCCCCTTGACGCTGCCCCCGGGGACAGCTGTCCCTCCTTGTCCCCCTCTAGCTACGCCTCTGTGTACACGGAAACTGTTAATAAATATTACTATGCATACAGGCATACTGAAAAATAGAAAAAAGATTACATAGCGTCAAAATGAAAGTACGTACAAGGTGGGGCAAAAGTAATGACCCGGTTTTAAAGGGTTATTAAAAAAACAAAAACAGTTTGAGACTTAAAACTTTTTTTATTATGATCTGTATATAATCCCATTTTTTACACTAAGTTTTGAATACCACTTCAGCAAGATGGCGGCCTTATTCCAGCAATACACTGATGCAGTGCATTTTACATTTTTGTGTTCATTTCAATGTCGCGTGTAATGTTATGGTCCCTAAGCTTTTTTTTTTTTTTTTTGTGGGGTTATTTGAAGGAAAAAGTCCCCCATAGTTAGTAGCGCTGAAGGACCGAGTTACCCTTGAAATGTGCAAAAAAGTTTCGCAAAACTTCAGACATGGACTGCATCAGTGTATTGGTGCTGAAGGCCGTCATCTTGCTGAGGTGGTATTCAAAACTTAATGTAAAAAAATGGGATTATATGCAGATCAAAACATAAAAACTTTTAAGTCTCAAATTGCGTTAGTTTTTATTTATGACCGTTCAAAACCGGGTCATTACTTTTGTCTCACCCTGTATAATGCAAGTTACTTAAGTACTGTACATTTGCTTATTTTTTTGAACTCTAAGATGGAGCTTTTGTTATGGAAGGTTCTTATAATGGTTGGCGAGCACGAAATAAAGAAAAGAAAGTGGTAATGAAGATTTTGTGCGTTGTGTATCACATAATCTGAACTTAGTTATAAATGATTTAGAAGTGAATATAACTGTTATAGTTGTGTTTTACAATTTGAACATCTATTTTAGTAAAAGTTTACCCAGATGGGTCTTGTTGAAAGAATGTTCTACGGAATGTATGGTAACAAAAACACTGAAGAGCTCATTACTAGATGGTCTTCTAGATATGACTGCTTAATAGCAATGAAAGTTAACTTGCTCAACTTGGTTAAAATGCCTTTCGTGTATCATTATAACATCAACTAAAGGTATGGAAATAGCAAAAGCAACTGCCTTGCAAAAACAAATGTCATTTTGATGCAAGTATTTCAAAGCAAAATACTAGAAAATATTAGTTTAACTTCAAAATCCTGGAGTATCGTTGGACGAAGTCAGTTGCCTTCCTGAAAAGAACATAACTTTTCTTCAAGCATTTCGTATTAGACTTTGATAGCTTAGTGAATGAAGCAAAAGAGCTTGCAGAGATGTGCAAAACTGAAACTTCAATACCCTCTAAAAGAAAGATGAAAGTTAAATGTTTTTTCAATGAACTGGGAAAATATTCCAGTTTACGGACCCCTATTACTGCTTCAAAGTTCAAGTTTTCTATGCTGTTATTGATATAATGGTCAACTAAATTCATCAAAGGTTTGATCAATTAATTCCTCAATTAAGAGTATGTTTAATTTTTTAAGTCCCAAAACATTAACAGAGCACACTGATAAAGAGCAACTACATTTTGCTTAAAGTACCAAAACGATGTATCAATCTCAATTACATCATGAATTATTAGTTAGCGAGACATTTTGGCAAGTGAAAACAAGGAGGGACACTTGACAAATATAGCTGAAGTTGATCGAAAACAATGTTTTATCATCTAGTTTCCCAGACGTATGCACTGCGTTTTCTTTCTTTCTAACTTTGCCAGTAATATCATCATCAGCAGAGAGATCATTTTCCAATCTGAAGCTAATCAAATCGTACCTCAGAAGTTCGATGACAGAAGGAAGATTGGGTGGTTTTGCTGTTTTAAGCATAGAAAGCGCTGGGGTTCTTCCATCTCAACGAACTTGGTCAAAACTTTCTTAATTGCAAAAAACGAAGACGCATGTCTATTAACACAGATTAATATAGCATTGTTTTTCTTGTCCAACTAGTCAACTAGCGGGGCCGAAACTAGCGGGGCCGAGCGGCGGCCCCGCAACTAGTGTCTAATTTGAACACGAATATCCCCCCCCCCCCCCACCTTTGTATCATTATTATTATTTAATTCACTTTATAAATGAATAGCAGTCATTAACGAAATTTTAAATATAATTACTTTTAGACAGTGTGTTATTTTCTCGTATTAGTCAGATAAATTTCATTTCCAGCCGGTAAGTGCATGCAATGTTTCAATTCGTTACCTTTTCGAAATTCCGCTTTTTAATAATAAATACGATTTAAACTATCTTAAATTTAATTAAAATTAATTGTTATAAATAAAAACACCTAAGTCTATGTACGCCACTGACTTTTGCTGTTTTCTTAGTATAAAATACATCGCGCTTATAATTCCATCGCCTGGATAATTCTGAATGGACGGGTTCAATCCGTGACCTTTGAGATTTCGAAGGTCACCTTCCATCTCGGCGGTGTCGGTCTTAAGGCGCGTTCTCACGAGCGAGAAAACTCACGCGAAAATGTCCGACAGTTGTTGCTAGAGTGTTCACACTACAGCAAAAATTGCAAGCAAGAACTCGCAGCGACAGTCGGCGGAGGGAAAAGTCCTGCAATTCTCGCATTCAACTGTCGGAGTTGGTTCTCACGTAGAAGAAAGGTTTCTTCATTCTGTGCAGTACTTGAGACGCTGTTCCGAAAAAATTGAGGAGTCGCAATGTGTTGTATTTGCTGCTGATTTTTTTTTTTTTTTTTATTTACTTCTTTGTTTTTGTATCTTCTTAAGCTACATTAGATTTGTATATATACTGACGTATTATCGATACATTAATTATGGAAAGTGCAGATAATACTTCAGTAAAAAAGGTCAGAAAATTTGAATGATTAATTTTTAAGAAAATAAAGATTAGAATTGTGCACAAAATTAATAAATGGATATTTTTATTACGAAAAGTTCGCTGTATAGTTCCTAAAATTGGATTTTTAAATGATCAAAATTTTGACAGTAAAAGATTAAAATTATGACAGGATAGATTAGTTTTTTTTTTTTTAACATCCTAACACAAAATTTTGTGTGTGAGTGCAGTTAAAAGTTACTTGCACGAAACTAATGTAGGTTTTAAAAAATATATAACATTTTTACCTGAAGTAAAATGAAACGAAAATAAAACACTTTACAACTATACACCCTTTTATAGCGGTTTCATCTACAAAAGTGTTTAATAAATTTAACTACGTATCAATAAAGCTAATTTCTAAATGTTTTAAAGGAAGTTTTAATCTTTTTTACATATAAAGGTTTTACATGAATCAAAGTTTGATGTTGAATTTTCATTGGTAATAAGTACAAGATTAATTGCAATTCTATAATTGTTGGCTACCTTTTGCTAAATCATGATAGCATAATAAAAAGGATTAATTTAAAGTGATTACAATACAGTAAAATCTTTATGCATTGTACCTGCATCCATCATTTTAACGTAGGTATCGTCTTGTTTTAATGGTTTAACGATTTCTTCGGACGTTATTCTGACGACCTTAGTCGCCTTTGGTCCTCACGTTCATCATTTTTCCATATATGAAATGAATATTCCCGTGGAAATGGCCGATCGAGGTTGTACTGTATATTATTTCCCACATATTAAACACAGATAACAATAAAAAGTTTTAAAAAATATTAGTTAAAAGGAAACCATAAATCGTTGACAGCTTTAAAAGTTTATCTCAAAATAAATGTTTGCAGTTGTCAATATTTCTATTTAACGAAGAAATAAAAAGGATTTTTGCATTAAATATTTGTTTTGAAGCGCTACATAAAATTAATTACTTATTTAATGTATACTTCAATATGAGCACACAAGTAAAAAATATGTTCCATATATAATTGCAAGTACTGATAACAATAATCAGTTTTAATATTAATTTGAAATTTTGACATTGGAAGAGGGTTAAAGTACTAAGCATTAAAAAGTAAAGTAAATAATAAAATTAAATAAATAATCCGTTTAAAGCCATGCATTAAATTAACTTTTTAATTCTGAATTGTTTTTTTTTTCTTTGACCTTCAATATAATAGATAAATTTGTTTCTACTAAACTACGCATTTATTAAAAACATAATTTTCTGGATTTTAAACCAAGAAATAGAGGTTACATTCATTTCTATCAGATTAAATCGCTAAACAGTAATTTCAGAACAATAATGCAATTAATTGAACTTTTTCTAGGACATAAATCGACGCAATTGCTGTTTTTCGCGAGGAAAAAAGAATATATTCATTAATATAAAATATATCAACCACTAAACAGAAGTTTCATAACAATAATGAAATTAATTGAACTTTTTTAGGACATTAATCGAAGCAATTGCGTATTTTTCGTAGGAGTCAATGTCAGACAGTCGGGAAAATGTTGCAGGGACTTCAACTTGGTCTGAGAACTTGCGACAGTAGCTCTGAAAAGTGTCCGCCTGTGGTCAGACGTGACTGTCACAGCGAAAAACCGGCTCGGCGAGATACTGTCAGAGAGCGACTGTCGGGTTCGTTCAGACATGGACAGTGACTGTCCCGACAGATATTGCAGGGGAAAACTGTCTCCTCAGAACGCGCCTTAAAAAGGGGGGATATGCCTCTTCAATTTGAATCGCTAAGACTGATCGCCCCGTGATTATTTCCCTTTTTTCTACTGTAAAATCAGAAAATCATCGGCACTCAAGGGTTTTTCTTCACACCAAAGGCGACTAAGACAAAAGACCTGTCTCTTCTCCTCTGTGCAGCCGCAGAGCCTTTAAATTTGAAGGTGAAGGCTCTGCGCTTGCGCAGATGTGGAAAAGACACGTTTTTTGTCTTAGTCGCCTTTGGTGTGGCCACCCTAAGTGCCGCATCAGAATCAAATTCTCCCGAGGGCAACAAAATCGCCCTATATGCGTATGAAAATGGAAAAATGATAAATATAGTACCCAGAAGGAGGGTCATCGGAGACCGAGAGTTCCATTAGGATTTAGGAAGTTATTTCACATAAGAATGAAGCTAAATGGGTGTCGGGGTACGATTTTTGTTGTTGCACATCAGCGGGCAACGTCAACATAGCTTAGGACACGGCGCTTCATGCATGCCGATGCTTCGTTTTTTGCAGTAGAGAATAGGGGAAAACGATCACTTTTTACGATTTTTCCTTTTTACATTTGAGGGACAAATCTTCCCAGATCTCCATTTTTGCTGTAAATGGTAATCTTTTAATCCCTTAAAGCACGAGTTTTTTTTTTTTTTTTTTCGTGAAAACCCAGTACAGCGCAACTTTGCAATTTTAGGTTGTGGGGGTGACTAGGGGAGCGGGGGGTGGGGTAAAACCCACATGATAAACATATGTTAGGTGTGAACGGATATCAGACGGACACCGGCAAATGTTCCGGTCACTTTCGCCCGTGTCAGACCAATGCAGTGCTCCCACCGGCCTCATAGAGTTTGTATCAGCTTTTGGAGCAGATAAAATTAAGCTTTTGTATCAATTTGGAGCAGAAAAAATGGGATTTTGTATCAGTTTGGAGCAGAAAAAATGGGATTTTGTATCAGTTTGGAGCAGAAGAAATTGACTTTTGTATCAGTCTAGGAGTCGAAAATATCAACTTTGTACCATTTTTGGAGGATTTTTTTTTCTTTATTATTTAAATATTAAATGGCTGTTTTAAAGCAATGTTATTTTCATACATCAAGGGTAAGAGCAATTTCAAGTCTTCAAACTAATAGGAAATATAAACGTCAGTCATCCTTCAAAAACTGGATTAGACTATTTCAAAAACTGGATTATTTTTATATTTCTCAAGAAATTATTCATAATCTATTCAAAAAGTAAGACAAATTAAACCTATAACCCTTATACAGGTGTTTTTCAATAATTTTCTCAAGAAAAGGATTATATTTTAAAAAAAGGTTTTCTTGCTTTTTCTTTTTCGAATAGTTAAGAAAAGTTGGAAGAAAGCTTAAAAATTTCTTCTTTTTAAAAATCATTGCATTCCTTCCTTTTTGTTTAATAGCTAAAACACTATTCTTTAAAGAAAAGAAGCAAAAACAAACTAATACAAAAGGTTCAACTATTTTAAACTATTTATCAATTAAAATTTGTTTTTAAAATTTATTTAGGTTTAACCATTGTGATTATAGTAACAGTAAAATTTTGAATGAATTAAAGGTAATTTAATATTTTATCAAAAAATGTTTGAGGTCTATCCGATTTTCTACCTGCAGTAATATTTATTATTTTTCTGATTAAGAAGTATTCCTTTAAATTTCGATCCTAAATACTCCCTTAGATGCTTTGGAAGTAATTAATGGCACCAAAAGTAAATGGCTGAGTTTCATAATTTTGCAGCAAGAAAATTCAATTACCAAATTATATTTTTCAGTTCTATAATAGAAAGGCAAAATGTGTTTTTTATTATATGTTGATAATTAAATGTCTATTGATTTTTTTTTTCAACAAGTTATTTTTACATCCTTAAAAAATTGTGTAACAGTTACAATTAAATTTTAAGAGCTCTAGGGTTACAGCAATTGGATGATGAAAGAAACTAAATTGGAAATGCATTATAATTTCATAATTTTCAAATTTAATTTAAAAAATTGAAACTTTAAGAGAGATTACTTTTATGAAGTCGTTTATCTACAGCAAAATTTCCATTTCTTATTCCAATATTGGTTATGTTTGCTAAAAATTATCAATTCATTAAGATATACATGCTTTTTTTAATGATTTTTCTACCTTTTAACTGTTTTTTTACTTATTTTGTTCTTTATGTTTATGTTTTTTAATTGCTTGTGGTTATATGATATAGATTACAGAGCTTAAAGAGTAATGAGAAAAGAAAAAAAGCTGCAATTCAATGTTCAATTTTACAGCGTTTGAAAGCCTACCTCAACACTTTCGGGAACAAGTACATATTTTCAAACAATGGTTTTATTTAAAATAAAAATAAATTTTATTTATTTACTTTGAGAAGAAACATAATAAATGGTTGACATAAAAAAAATCCGATTTTTGTAGCGGATGCAAAAAGATTGCAGAACGTATGCGCTCCTTTGCTTGCACGTGGAAAGTAGTCTTAAGGAATTTAAAAGAATTGTTATGATGGAGCAGCAATATTTTTAACATCTATTCTGTTATTGATTTTTCAGATTGATTAGTATTTCCTAAATGTTAGAAAACACTAAGGGCACTGAGAAAAAATGCCAAGGTTTTTTTTTTTGCCACGTTCCATAAAATTGAAAACTTACTAAATAAAATGCTTAACATAAATAGTGACAAGATAAATTATTTTTCTCTCTATAACAATACAAAATATTAGAAATCGTCTCACTGTTTCTTCTACAAACGTGGGATACATCACTCATTCTGCTCAATTTTCTCATCCATATTTGATGTTCTTGAGAGGGTAGAGCTAATATTCATTAATGAACTCCTTCAAAGGTAAAAAATTAGTTGACTAAAGGAAAAAATGTGACAAATAATGTGGAGTTTAAGGTGAAAAAAAATATCTAAAATTTTTTCGATTTTTTCACCAAAAATCGCGATTTGGCGCAAATTTTCCGAAAAAACGCATTTTGTAGCAGCATGTAGCAGAAAAATCGTTTTGGCGCAGATTTGCGCAGCCGTGGGAGCCCTGCCAATGTCACCTAAATAGGGGGCCCCATATTTAGGTGGCATTGGTCAGACACGGGCAAATGCAGCAAAGGGATTAAGCTGGGTTTTCGAGGGGTTCATGAGCAAAGGAAAAACGTGGTTCTGCTTGGAACTGGACCAGATAAAGGTGTAGTGCTCCACTGCTCTGATTTCTTTCCCTATTATAAAAAATAATGTTGAAATGATTCGAAGCACGGTGCCGGAGTTCGCGAGGGTCCCTTTTTTGTGATTTTTAAAAACATTTCTCTGAAAATTCAATCATTTTTAACCGCCTGCTTAATAAATAACTCTGTAAAAGGTGCGACTCGGCTGCTTGAAATGTGCGAAGGGCTCGAAAACGGACCTAAAGCCCCTGTAAGTATTACGGAGCAACTCAAAAAAGTGGCTGCTGTACCTCCGCTCCTGAGAACCAACACTAAAATCCAACACAAATTTTTAGCAAACCACTTTTTTTTTAATTTTTGGATGTCTCTAAAATTTTCGGATCAGAACCACCCATGTTTATTTGGTCATAATTTTAGCAGCAGTCAGTACATTAAACAATCTTTTGGATTTAGAATGGTTTCAAAAACGAAATTTATAAAGGTCACTAACAAAATAGCCATTTTTAACTTAATTTTGCTGCACAAAAATACCCAAGCATGCTTAAATGGACTTGTAAACTGTGAAAGTGATTTTTACAGTTACCTTATGAACAAAAAAGAGGACTCAAACAAAAATCGAATCCTTCCTTTAAAAATTGTAAAAATGTGCTGTACCTACAGTAGAAATAAAAATGAGTATAAGTGATACATTTTTCCTTAAAAAATACTAAAAAAGTAACTAATTTCTCTGATGCTGTACTATTTTTTTTCCTAAAAATTCCGTATATTGACCACTTAGTTACAGTCCCCTAGGTGGTCAACTTATGGAGGTTCTGCTGCACATCATTTTAATTACTTTTGTTTGATCGTTGATGGAGAGAGCAAATTATAAAAAAAAATGGATCACATTCATTCGCTTTAACACTAGAAGACGATATTTGCCGTTCAGAAATTCCTAATAATAATTGATGAATGCATTGTAACTTTTTGACTTTTCTTAATAGGATGCTATTTAAGTGCTTGCTTAATCATTTCTGTTTTACCCTTTTACAGTAAAACCCAGTGGCGTAACTATGAAGTGGCGGAGCTGGAAAAATGCCACGGGCCCCGTGACCGAGCTCAGAAGTAACCTAACATTTTTAACAAAATTTAGTACAAATTGTAAATTTTAGATAACTATTTAAATTAATTAAAGACCATATATATATATATAAACTTCCCGAAGATGAGCGTCTTCAAGATCCGAAAACTTTGTTCAAAGCGAATATATTTTATCGAACATTGGACATCATTATTAGTCAACTGAAATCGCGTTTCCTACCAATGAGTGAAATGTTTTTCCAATTTCAGTGTTTTACAACCTGCCTCTTTGCAAAATTTAATGATACTGAACTACTAAAAAAAAAACTCTAGAATTAGATGAAATTAAAAAAAAAAAAAAAAAAAAAAAGATATTTGAATCATTTGCCAGTGAAATTGTTTTCGGTCCACCTTCAGAGATGAAATTAAAAAGTCTACGGTATATTACAGAGCTTGTTCACTTATTAATTATAAAGAATTTTTTATGTCATGCAGTTTTCCTGAAGTATGTACTGCATTCACATGTTATTGTTACAATTCCTGTGACTACAGCTATCGCTGAAAGATCATTTTCGAAACTAAAATTAACAAAAACCTATTTACGAAACTATGGGACAAGCCAGGCTAAGCAGCTTGGCTCTGCTGTCTATTGAACATTCTATGGCCTTATCTTTAAACTTTGATGATTTTATTGATACTTTTGTGTAGCAGAAATTTTGGAAAAAAGAATTTTGATGCTCTTCCACTGCTAAGAAATATCTTGTTAAGATCAAATTGTTATCTTAATAAAAATAAATAATGCCTATGCTTTTGAAAATTACATTTTTCTAAAATGCGCGCAATACTAGTAATATTGTTGACAACTTCCTCAGTGACTTACTAAAATTAAATTAAAACGTGACAATTTTTCCTGGGGCCCCATCCAATGAATTTGCCACGGGCCTCAGATGGCATAGTTACTCCACTGGTAAAACCTCTCAATAAGGGACACTAGGACGGAAATTTTGTCCCTAAAAAAGAGGAGGTTCATAAATTGATGCACATATAGTGTATTAACTTAGTTTGACACAATAAACATGTGCTACCATTTAAGTTTAAATATTGAAAAGTTTCATTCATGCAAAACATTTTGTAACCCACAGAAATGTATTTGAAATAGTCTATTAGACGGGTTTGTTTTAGAGCATGGGATTTGGGCAAATACAATATAAATCACATTAAGTGTATTTTTTCCAATACTTGCTCAAAGAACTTGTTCGTAGGCAAATACAATATGTCAATGCTTATTCCTCACGTATTCCAAAGCACGAAAGAGGGAAAAGCCTTTAGAAGTAGTTTTGGCAAGCTCTTTAAAAAACACTTGTTTCTTTGTTCATGCTTCTAGGACTCAAACAAACTTTCAGAAGTTAATTTTTAGAAAGTTAAAAGAACTTCAGTTTCCAGTAAATTTCCTCATCTTTAAAACTTGAATTTTTAAAATTTTTCACTCTGAATGTCTCTTATTCAGAGGTAAATACACTGTGGTCCCTATTCAAAGGGACTGGGACCAGAAAAGGTGCCTCTCAAAGGAGTATGAGTGAAAATATTGTACCTCGTACCCAGAATGTCAGGAGGGTCAACAGTGCCCTTCCCCCCACCCCCCGAGGTATCGACCTTACACTCTCTCTACGACCGGTTTCAATTCAAAATACCACACAAATGCGACACCTGGCTAGTTGGACAATGGATTTTACATTTTTGGGTGAAAGAGAACCCACCATCGTACACTATGAAATACTCAGCTGTTGTATGAGGTCCCAGCAGGTTAGAGAACAGGGTCCTTTTCAGGCCAATTTGCAGCTATAGATAGGGCTCATTTACGTACTAATACATATAAATTTAAAGAAAATAAAGATTTTTGTGTCAATTGTAAATGACACAGGAAAGAAAAAATAACAGTGGTTTACTTTTCGCCAGGTTGCTGGTCGCTCTTTTAATAAAATAATTTTGATGAAATTTGCTCAATTATTGTTAATTATAAGCATTAGAAAAATATTTTTATTTTAAAAATTACTTTCTTAAAATTTTATTTTTTATAAAATCATTTTTTAGAATTATTTCACTTTTTATGGAAAAGCTTATCACGAAATGAAAACAGAGCTTTTGGCAAAATTTTTTACTAAATATACAATAAATGGAATAACATAAAACTTCAAAATAATCCATGGTAACGCGCCTGCAAAAAAAAAACGAGCATAACTGAAAATATTTGGAAAATATTAGAATGATTGGGTAAGATTAGTTTAATTAGGAATCGATTTTTTTAAATCCATTTTAGCAAGTGCTGTGATTCCCATTTAAGATTCAAACATGGTTTAATACATTGTATTTTTATTCACATGATTCAAGCAAATGCTAAAAAATAGGGCCTTTGATTACATTTCAGGGTTTTTATCTATTAAATATGGCCTTTAGTTGGGCCCCTATAAACCAATCTCAAAAATAGGGCCTGTTTATGGCCTGTGGGAACCAATGTGGAGAGAATCGTGCTCAAAATTATCGGGCATGCTGCCCCTTCCGTCTGTTCAGGTAAACGGGAATGTCCAGTCTTTCTAGTATTCAATACGTAACATCCCGAGCGTGGAAATGTGAAGGGAATAGGGGAAAAAGAACCAAACACCACCTATGAATACTCAAGTTTATTCAATTTACAGTTTTGAAG
Organism: Octonoba sinensis; assembly: GCA_038502835.1. Classification (NCBI taxonomy): domain Eukaryota; kingdom Metazoa; phylum Arthropoda; class Arachnida; order Araneae; family Uloboridae; genus Octonoba; species Octonoba sinensis. The sequence goes on from CM076600.1 coordinate 1,531,071, forward strand.
ATTGGCCTAGAAACGCATTTCACACTTGAATCATCATTTGTACATTTTCTCTCCGAATGTACAGCATAAATATTTATTTGAACAGGAAGAAATTTTGACCCATGCACATCCCTAAATATACATCGACACACACATCGAGCTATAAGACTTCTATCCACCGAGTGCACTAGGCGCGATATTTACAACGTCTTTTGATTTCTTTCCCCGACCGGCGGGGAAACCTCTCCGAGATTTCCAATTTAAGATTCATCTTCAGTGTACGAGAGAAACTGACGGAGTCGAAATTTCGGAAAATCGAGTGCGACCGACCGAGGGAAATTCTTCGCAGGAAAAAAAGGAGCGAGTCGATGAACCTACCAGAAAGTGATGTTTTTACAGCCAACAAAATAAACTATTTTCTACAGAGACAATTATTTACACGCAAGTCCATTATACTCAATTTCCCAAGTTTCTCTCGTATACCGACGATGTATATACGGTAGGGTATCGTTTATACGACGATCGAGAAACCTCACATAATCAATTTACCCTTTCGGCTAAATCCAAGAATCGGGACCACACGAAAACATCATATAAACGACCACTGCATAAAATTGGATCATCCGACACATTTCACGGCGACATTTTAGTATATTATATTTATTATTTCTCTGCAATGAAAACAAATAATAGTCTCGAAATATTTTATTATTTTCTTCGCCTCTCGAACAACACTCGTATCAAAATTTCTAATTCATGGGGCATATTGTTTTTCTATTTTTAAAAAACATTAAAATTTTATCATGTACAGAAATCACAAAAAAACAGAACGATTTTTTTAAACGGTACCCATGTGCCTTTCTCCGAACTTATGCCACTTTTTCAAGATGCATAACCGTTCTTTCATGACAAGCAAAAAATATTTTCAAAAATGATCTCATTAATAAAGGAGAGTTAATTGTTTAGTGAGAAACAACTGATAAAAAATTAATAAATACTATTTAACACAAGTATTTGCAATTTGCACGTACAAAAAGTGGATATTTTCGGAGCCGAACGTTCGTGGTCTGGGAGCGGTTCCCGAACAATTCCGAGACCACGATCGACAATCTCCGAATGAACTGTGTAACAATCACTTGCTGATGGAAAGAGAAGATAATATTGGCCCCAAAAAATGTAAGTATTCCGCCCGGAGAGGGTTCCCCGCATCGGGGAGTCACTCTGAGCACGGCATTTCAATTACTTTTCCCAAAAAGCATAACATTTCTCACTCAATACACATATGTATGCAGAACAAGGTAAAAAAACATTTTAAATAAAATGTATCGTACCAGAATGATCGGACACATTTTTCCGCTCTTCCTCCGCAGTCAATGACCTTAGCACCTAACTGCAGAATCGATTTCTCCGAATGTCTGTGCACGACGACGAAAGTTAATCGATTTCTCGGATGGGCGGCATCTCGTTGCACCCCTACGTTTTGTTTCGGCCATCAGGAATCGAACTAAGTCGACGACGGGCGCACATCTTCATTATTTCGCTAAAAAAAACGTCGCGTTCATTTGTTGTAAAGTTGCAAATAATTCATTTTTGGTATATTTTAATTCATCTTATGTGTCCCTCTAAAAAATAACGACGTGCCATTGCGATGGGTCTACGAAAATAGGATAAACGAGCCATCGTCATGAACGTTTGATACGTAAATGAGAGAATGAACATCATAGACTAAAAAACCACCTGTATTTTGTTGGACAGACACTTGCAAGAATTTAAAATGCATCGAAAAATGAATCATTTCGAACTTGGCACGAAAAACTTTTGCTGCGTACTTTAAAAAAAAGTGGAAGTATTTTAAGCTTACAGCAGTGGTCTTCAGACAGTGTCTCGTTGGCTCCAAGATTTTGAATAAAGCTTCATCGAGGACACACACAAATAGGAAAAAATGATCACCTGAAGAACATGACATGGAGACATGGATGAGGCTCAATGGGTCGGTTCGTTTTGGGTGAAACACAACCAAACCCCCCGTCATCAGACATCATGTGAGGGTCTGTTGCACTAGGAGCATCAGTGAACACTATAACATGCTATTTTAAGATATATTTTCTATGTGTGGGATGGAAATCAATATATATTTGACATTACTCTAATGAACAATCACGGATTCCTGAAAAAAAAAAAAAAAGAGCGACATTTTGTTTTTGAAAAACCCCGTTCCGACGGCGAGATATCTCGAAATGCGTATTCTCCGTTCTCCGAGGTCCCCCATCTCGAGAATTCATGCGGTAGGAATTCTAGAGAAGTCCCCGTTTCCGAGGACGGGAGATACGCTTTCGAGAACACCGAGATGCCGAAGCATTCCCGTTTCTGCGCCATTTACCTTTTAAATGACTAGTAAAGCATAGAATTTGTTTCGTTCTCTGTGATATTTCCATTGCACAGAAACAAAAGAATATTTACGGGGCAAAAAGCATTTTTTCTTTTTAAATTGTTAGTCAGACCGTTGTATATGTGTGCATCCACTTAGAAAACAGTGTTTCGGAACAACAGACTTTACTCCAAGTCGAATCTATCTTTAGGTATGGCTCACGAAATGCCGCCCACCCGACATACATATTCCCTTCCGACAATAATAATAAAAAAATCTCGACACTCAAAACTGGCTCCATTAAGATGAAATCGTGAGACATACGACACACATTCCGGAAATCCGTCTCGTCGGCAGAAGAGTTGTGCAATTTTTATGATTAGACTGAGCTATCTAAGATATTTATCTTTTATTAATATACATGGTTGTGCAGGATATTTGAACATGGGTCTCAAAAGCCTATCACCAATTTAGAAAATATCAAACAGTAACCAACAACATAACAAACCAACATAAATAAACTTTCATCAGAATACGTACGGGACCCCCCGGAAACGGAACGATTTTGCGGAACGCCCGCGACCGATCTTCGGAGTTTTAAATTTGGTGCAAGAGAAATAAAAATTTTTTCCTCCAGTGGTGGCATTAAAAGTATGGGAGCTTTACCCTTAAACGTTTGAAGGGATCATTTTCAAAAACTCATTTTGACCCCCCACCCCACCCCTATTCGCTTTTAACCCTCAAATTCCAAGCTTTTTCCCCCCCTTTTTATCGACGTCCGCCTTGAGGCGGAGTTGGGAATTTTAAAATTTAATTTTTTTCTTTAAATTATCTTACATTGTGGTCTAATAGTTTGGTAAACATTTTTAGTGTTATTTTTGTTCAATCATTTCTTTCAAATTATTTAACTTGACTTAACCTTCTAATGCCCAAGTTTTGTTACCGTCCTCCGCCTTGAGGCGGAGTTGGGAATTGGAAATTTAATTAAATATCTCTTTAAATTGTCTTACATTGTGGTCTAATAGTTTGGTAGAAATTTTTAGTGTTATTTTTGTTCAATCATTTCCTTTAAATTATTTAAATTTGACTTAACCCTCTAATGCCCAAGTTTTGTTATCGTCGTCCGCCTTGGGGCGGAGTCTGGAATTGGAGGGTTGAGTGACGAAGCCCTATGACACTACCTGTGGAGCAAACGAATTTTGAATCTTGGCAGGGAAGAGTTTAATTAAAAAACAACCAAATGTTCAGCCTTTGTGTCAGTTATATGAAAGGGCACTGTAAAAAATCACTTTAGAATTTCTCAACTAAAAAGTAAATTGTCAATATCATTGTTATTTTAACGTCAGGAATGTTTCGTTTCCGCATCGAGGGGGTCCCGTGAAATTTACTTTTACCCGTGAGCGAATCATCTCACACTTTAATATTTTAATTCCATTGAAAAGACGAGGAGCATTTGACGAATCCAAATCTTACACACATTTCCCACTTGGAACGAGTACACAGAGGGATAAAACGAGTTTCATAAAACACGGTCAGACATCTCCCGATCCCTTTCGACTCGAACCGTCGGGATGCGAACGGACTACTTAGTGATAAAATCCAAAATTGCATATCATTATTCACTTTGAAAATTCATAAATATGACACATATTGATGAAAGCAGTAAATTAACTGACAGAAGGTGGCATTCCACGACACACCGGGGACGAATTTAGACTTCATGATTATTGAAGTATCATGAATGGTTGTTCTTTTCGGTAGAGGGGCAAACTTCCTTTCTCCCCGAAGAGTGGTTTCCACTTTTTTCGAGCTCATTTATGATCGGTACGATCACCGTGGCATCCGAAACCATCATCGCTGAATAGAACTCGTAGGGCTTTGAGGCATACCATTTTAGTTATATTTCAAAATATCTTATTAGTGCATTTAGAATCAATTTGTGTATTTACATCCGAGGTTACTTTTGGCGGATCCAAGATCTGTCAAATGTCTTAATTATTAATTACCTACCGATATATTTACATCACATTTTATGGAAAATAAATTTGCCTCTGAAGTAGAGGGTATTGTGTCTATTTTTTTAAAAATTGTAATTAGTGTACTGTTTTACTCAACTCTTAACAGTTTATTCAAAGGTATAAAACATTGACATCCCTAATAGTAAACAAAACAAATAACAAAAAAAAAAAAAAAACGACCCATAAATGAATATCCAGTGAACGAATCATCATGGGGGGAAAAAACTTTAAATATATCTCTCAGGCACAGAAATGATACGTGAAGAAATAAAATGATTTGAACACTAAGAAACTCTTTTTGTGCAATTTTAAAAGTACAGCCATCCGACGAACAGGTTATTTTGTTTTAAACACAATATTTCCAACACTGCACAAAATGGCACAAAAACCAGAAATTAATTTTGTATCCTAAACGAAAAAAAGGGACGCATCTCGAGGGCAGGGGGCCAGCGGAATTTGCCCCCCGTGTGTGGTGGAATTCCCCCCCACGACCCATCGTTGAGCGGCATCGACGAGAGTCACTGATTCGAAGGATTTTTCTCATTTATACATGATTGGAAATGTAAAAAGCTCTACAAAGAATAAAGGTAATTTTTGTCTTTACAATGCTAATATCTTGTGGTGTATGGGAAAATGGAGACGGCAAAAAAATATAGACAATATTTGGACACGGTCAACGTCCTGCATGTTCTAAGGCCTTTTAAAAGTCCAGCAGAAGGGGGGGGGGGGGCTACTCGGAGTCCCCGCCCCGCTCCAGGTCCTCCGTATCATTCATCAGGTGGGAGAATTTGTTTGCCGACGTATACACCTGAAACGGAACACAGAGAAATCATTAGTCCCGATCCTGCCACCACGGCATCTCTTCACACACAGAATACGAACTATAGGTGAAAATCTGGTTCGTAGCCAGTGGCCGATCGATTCGGTTTTAGTGGTGGCCAGGGCCTTATTTACCATTAGGCCCGGGCCTCCACTTTGAGGGGGCCGCCTCATTTGGGTTACTATTAATGTTTTTTGTAATTAAAAGCTTTTTAAAAAGATATTTAAAAATAGCATTTTTCAAAAACAAACTGTTAGCGTTCTGTTGCTTCACAGAACACTTGTATTATTAAATTATTTTAAAACCACAAGGAATTTTCACTTTGGGATCCCCCAAATATCAGTCTGACCATTTGAAATTTGGAAAGCAAAATCGATGTTGCACTTTGGGGGCTCCCAAATGTGAGTCCGACTCTTGGACATTTGAAAAACAAATTAGTTTTCGTGCTTTGGGGGCCCCCAAATTTTGGTGCAACTCTTTGAAATTTGATAAAAAAAAAAAAAATAGTTTTTGCGCTTTGGGGCCCCAAAAATTTTATGTTTAAAAATTTTTTGTTGCGTGAGGGGCCCCGAACATAAGTTGTGCCCCCTTTTTAGAATTGCTAATAAGAATTGAAAGCCAACTCAAAAATTTTTTGGCAAATAAATAAATTGTTGAAATAAAGCAAGACATATGCAGATTTGATATAGCACATGCTGAAATGGTTTAGAACTTTTAAAATGGTTAAAATATATAGGAGATGCCGAAGGATGGAAACTTGACATTTTCGGCGAGGTTTTCTGTTCTTCCGAGGGAAAAGCAAAAAAAAGGTGATTTGCTCACAAAAAAGGGATTACAGTAGAAGGTGCTAAAAAGCGACGGTGCAAGAGTGGCAACACATTTCTTAATCTCCATTTTTAATACTTTAATCGCCATGTGGCTCATTTTCAACTATAGTGCAAACACGAAACAATTTCATAGCAGGACAATGAAACATCAAATTAATTTGAGTTCAACAGAGCGATAAAATGCATTTCATAACCATGCGTCAGCAGTACGTTGTTCTCCAAGAATTTTATTGATATGTATGATTTGGATAAAAAAGTAACCAAGGAAGTCACTGCTTTGAATGAAGAATGATACCATGAGTCAATTTTATTATTCACCTCAATTCACTAAGTTTAACAATGGTTATTAAGAAATGATCGGCATTTTAAAAACTGGGAAAACGTTCCATTACGAAAGCAAATAAAGGTTTCGGATAAAACTTTCTCCGCCAGAAATCTATTCCGATGTGCGCCACTGAATGAGGAAAAGAATTTTAAGGACATGCAATAATCAAATCTCCTCATCTGTAAAATGAGAACCAACATGGAGATGTTACAGAAGTGGGCCAAATGAACCTTTTTGCCTTAACATGAATTTAAGATTTAAAATTAAACCCACTCTTGGCATCGGAAAGCTCGCCGAATTCTTCTCCGACCGAATTTTACTTTAAACCTTTCACATTATGATTTTATTGAAAATAAAAAGAAATATTAGTTATTTGCTCTTTAACGGCGAAAAACCGAAGATCGAAAAGCTCAGACTCCCGTGGCGGATGTGAAAAAATAAACTCATTTCTCAGAGTAAAAGAATTTCAGAATTGCATTTTTCGTAGGGCCATGACGATCAATATTAATAATTACCGAAACAATTGTCGGAAATCTAGCACAAAAACGAGTTAAAATGTCCCAATTTTTGGTACTTTTTAGCAAATGTCCAACTTTGTGTAGAAGCATTTGTAACACAATCAGACTCTGCAAAAAAACTAGACTGCACAGACTGCCATTTATCACTCCCTCGCATATGTGAGGAAATAATCTTCAATCTAGTTTTAATGTTTTAAAATAAGGAACGGAATGAAAATTAGGAACTTCACAAAAAATTTTCGAAAAAAGTATGCGCCATCATTTTAAATTCAAAAATTAAATACTTCGGTTAACATGCCTCTAGAAACCCCCTCAACACACAATACATATGTATGCATATAGAAGCTCAAAAATAATCCTTCGCGTCATTAAATGAAAGGTCTAATGTTAATATCAGAAGTCTTTTTTTTTTTTTTCCCCGAAAGAAGTTATGACATTGCACGTTTTTTAAAGCAGTACAGAATATTTTGCTTGCCTGAAGCTAGAAAGAAAAGCAGATATTCATTGTCAAAGAAATCTTAAAATTAATAAATGAAAGAAATTTTGGAAAATTCATTTTTTTTTTTTAAATTTCAGAACAGGCGCTCTGAAATTTTCTGAAAGATCCGAGAATTTCGAATAATATCTGTCGACATAAAAACGTCGACGATATTCCACCCACTTCAATTTTTCCCAAACGATATGACTCGGGTGGAGAAAGAGGGGGGGGGGGGGGTCCTTCAAGTACAAACAGGTGTCTGGGGTTCGGTATCACGGGAGGATGGACCAAGTTTCAGAGAGTGAAATCGTGGGAAAATTCAATGTGTAACGGAAGAACTCACAGGTGGCTTGGGCTCTTCGTAAGTGGTCGCACCTTCCCCCGAAGAGTGGTTGTGCCTCGCACTCCGGAACCCCCCCTCGGGGCCCCTCTCGTCCGCAGAGTGGCCGCTGCTGCTGTAGTTATCTGCGGGGGGAGAACAAAATCCGTTCTTATTACAATCGTAAGGAACACATCATACACATGGCATTGGTCAAAAATCGAAATAGGCTAGGACGGGGGTCGGCAACCAGCGGCTTGCGAGCCAAATGCGGCTCTTTGGCTCCAAACCTGCGGCTCTTTAGTTCCGCACGCAAATATTATTTATATTATCAAAAAAAAGACGTTTAAATATCATTCTGAATTCGTTTCTTCTTGAATTAGCCATGCAAAGCCATCACTCCCAATGAATTCGTCTGCTCAATTGTTTGTTAGTGAAGTACAAGTTAGTGCTGTGAGTAAATGTTTAATTGTTTTAATATTTTACTTAAATAATAAGTAATTATCTAATAATGCCATATATATATCATCTAATTTGTTGTGAAAAACACGACTTATATATGAATAAATAGAAATTTTTTCTTATGAATAAATAGAAATTTTTTCTTATAAATAAGTAGATTAATTTTTTTATATCAAAAAACTTTATTTATGCAAGTACTATTTATTGTTGGCAAGAAAAATTTTTGTGGCTCTTTAAAAACTTTGAAATTTTGTAAATTGTAATTTTTGACTCTTGTGACTCGAAAGGTTGCAGACCCCTGGGCTAGAATATTTATTTATTTATTTTTTTTTCTGAACCGTCTACCTCTCAAAAGATGAAAACATGAGATTTAAACCTAATAAAATAACCTAGGTTGTTAGTCAAAATTAAGTTATCTCCAAAACGAATCGATATTTCATATTCTCCGTGCTCATTTACGGCGAGGCACGAACGACATTCGTTTTACAACCTCAGCAAGTCCAAAAAAAAAAAAAAAAAAAATCAACACTTACGGGGCCTTTTGTTATTCTTTTTGCCTTGGTTTTTGTTCCTTATCAAGAATAGCTTCATGAAAGCAACTACAAAAAATGGCTTAGCATTCGGGGGAAAAAGGCCACGAGATAGGATAATTTGCGTTCAGTCCAATAGTAAAAAGTCATTATTTGACGGGAAAAGCGGCATACTTATGAAAGTACACTTTTTTCAGAGCAAAATTACGTATTTTTTAATTAAAAAGTATTTGTATCACATGAAACATATACTTTTCAAAGACGCTAGCCATTTTTTAACATGGGCAAACCGAACTTTTCCTGGAGTTCAATGTTTCATACAAGTAGACGGATCCAAGTTGCATATTCTACAGCACAAAAAGCATCAAAAAGTGATGCTCTGTTGTGCTTGATCAATTTTATGAAAGGTTGTGACCACCGGATATTCGGACCAAATTCTAGGGAACCAAAGTATTTCCTATCACATAAGCCTAATATCATTCGCTTATCCGGACCCAAAATCCGTTTCATCGGACTAGAGAAATGGAAGCAAATATAAACAGGAGCCACGAGTTGCCCTCGTAGAACGGATTTAAAGTGGATCAATGAACACAAAAATTAAATTTAATTGACTCAATAAAATACGAGTACAAGCCATCTGCACATATAATAAAATTAAATTATAATTTTAATAAAACTCTTTAATTGTAAAATGAGGACAGGGTCCCCACTGTCTCAGCAGATTAAACAATATGGCTTTTATAGAGCCTATTTCAGGCCGATTTATAACTATATATAGGATCTTTTTACGCACTAATACATTTTAAAAAAATAAAGATTAGGTATATACTTAGATAAAAGCTACACATATATAATTTAATGACCACAGAAAAGGTTACAAATGTTTTTATGGAAATTGTCAAAATTTCTGATACTTTTACTTTTGCATCGATTATAAATGACACAGGAAAGAAAAAATAACAGTGGTTTATGTTTTGCCAAGTTGCTAGTCACACTTTTAATTAAATCTGGGACTCGCACTTTTAACTCACTTTCCTCTATTGTTATTAATAATAAGCATTAGAAAAATATTTTTATTTCATATGTTTTCTTTAAATTTTACTTATTACGGAAAGCTCATCATGAAATAAAAACAGAGCTTTTCTGAACATTTTTTACTATATATACAATTAATGGACAAACATAAAACTTTAAAGTAATAGATGGGTAACATGCTCTGGCCAAAAAAAAAAAAAACTGGGAAGTTTTATAAAAAATTAGACGTATTGGGTACGATTAGTTTAATTGAGAATCAAATGGGTCGATTTTTCCCCCATCAATTTTAACAATTGCTGTGATTTACATTGAGGATTTAAACCATAGTACAATACGGTATATTTTTAGCCAAATGACTCAAGCAAATGCTAAAACATAGGGCCTTTAATCACTTTTTAGGGCTTTTATCTACTAAATATGGCCTTCAGAAGGGCCCCTATTAACCAATCTCAAAAATAGGGCCTTTTTATGGCCAGTGGGAACCCTGGAGTAGTGTATATCATAATGGAAGCTTTAATAGCTATTGTTATTTATATTTCCCGACGACAAAATCCTGACGAAGATGAACAGAAACGAAACTCGTTCGTGGGCCGGGTGAGGAGCGAGGGGAAGGACTCACCCCTGGGGCTAGGAATTCCCTTGTTGTGTTGTTCCTTTTCGCTCCCCGTGCTACTGTTGCTGCTGCACCTCTGCCTGGATCTGGGGAGGGTGTTGTAGTTCTGACTGTCACGCTCCAGCTGAAACATAAAATCCAGCATTAAAGAAATATCACTGCGTAGATGCTGCAACGACTAGACAATGTTCTTCTGCCTTTTAACATATAAACTTGGGAAAAATAATGCGTGGAAATGGATGTTTTAATGGCACACAATATTTAATAAATTGGCCGAGTGCTGATCAGTGGTGTAGTCCTGAAAAAAGAAGCTTGGGAGACCCTTGTACATGAAGATAAGTCATTGATATCAAAAAGGGGGGTGAGTTTACGTTAAAAATTAAAAAAATGGGGGGGGGGGATGCTTGCATTAAAATAGAAAGCTAGGGGGACGCCATCCCCCTAGTCCAGGATTTATCAACGGGAGCCGCACGGCCCCCTTGGGGCCACAGGAAAAGATAGTAAAATAAGGGAGCCTCCGAAAGGAGACCATGAACCAAGCATTTCAAACTTATAAAATATTCCACATTCCAAACCGATGGTCAAATATTACACATTCTTCTGATCAAGTATATTACAATTCTATAATATGAGACAGATTGTATTCTTCTCTGAAAACATGACTGTGCTTACTGCACTTGATATGTCAGTTGAATGCTGTGGTATCTATTAGATCAACAGTTGATTTGAATTTCTTATATATGGCAAGGTAAATCAGCTATCAAAATTGAAGAAGAAATTTCATGATGAAAAATAAAAGTTTACACGAGGGGTGCCACGGCAAAATTTGACACCCCCGAGAGGGGCCACACGTCGAAAAAGGTCGAGAACCCCCGCCTTAGACTGCACCACTGTTGGTACTGAATGGGAGAGGACATCGAATGACTCGTTGAAGGTCGCAATGAAGCAACTTTGGTAAAAATATTTCTTTTTGGTGTAAACAAACCTCATCATCCAAGGAAGTTTACACCATTTTCGCCTTTCCAAAAACCGGGTTTTTTTTCCCTTCTAAAAAAACTACTTAAAAATAACCATTCATGGGTCTATAGTTACCCTGATTAGTATGTGCAACTCGTTATTCACCACTTTCATTTCCAAAAGTGAGTAAATTGTTTGCAAGCATGCTGTAAAACATAGTAGTTTGTATAGGAGTGCCATTGCCTGCTTTATCATCTGATACCTTGTTTCACTTTCTGTAGTTATTGTATGACAGAAGTGCTCATGGCTATGCTGTTTGAGAGATTTTTTCAGTAAGAGTTTTGTAATGATAGAGTACTGCAGAGGGTGTGTGATAAGAGTACTGTAGTTGTTCATGGCAATACATCCATCCTTTTTTTTATAAATAATTTGTATATCTGCCATTTATTGTGTTTGATTTAAGTGAATTGATTTCTGTTTATAACATTTGAGATGGCGAAGTCATCACTTCGTATTACGACAGGAGTGAGTGAGAATGCTTCGGAGGAATGGACATGCAATCATTTTTAGAGAATTTCGGCCTCTGAAATATAAATTCAGACCAAAATAATGGTTAACAGGAAGTGATGGATGTCTAAGCAGTATATTTCTCTAGCCTTTTTCTGTGGGTCCTTATTCCTTTATCAAATTCCATGATTGAAAGCCGGCCCATGACGAAAAATAGACCCACAGTCTAAAAACGTACTGCTTCTCTTAAATTTAAGATTTAAAATCATCTAACAAGAGGTCCTTTAATGGCTGCCAAATGGGTGTTACCTATGCTGAAGCCATCAGGTATCAAGCAAACAAACAAGAAACTCTTCTGTCTTTATCCTGCAGCACGTTGGACAATTTTAGCTGCGTCTGTGTGCGGAACTCATTCAATGGTTAGGCTCCATACATTCATTTATATTACGAAATGTGCAGAGCCCAACCATCCGGCAGTAACTATATTTCAAGCAATGGAACCCTTTCGTTATTGTATTTTAATGCTACGTATACTAATAAAATAATCATTATTACTGTGATGATTTTATGATTTCGAATATCTAAATAACAGTGGGGAAAAATTGTAACAGCTAGATGTGTTCAATGACATGTCTCCTGCTGCCCAAACAACCATTCACTTTTTTCTACTCTTCCTCAAATTATCCTTTCTCTCATATTTTTAAAGAATGGAATGCCACCGTGGAATTCAGCTCGGGTCCACCAGTACCCGCGCTGGAGTAGATAAGGGCTGGTTTTGGGTATAACCCCCCCCTCCCCCTGAAATGGTAAAGATTGTCTAGAATTTGACCAATTTTTCCTGTAAAACAAAGAATTAGCTCACATTTCCCGAAGAAACCCCTTAAAAGTGAAAAATGTCTAGAATTTGACCAATTTTTCTTGTTAAACAATGAAATTAGCGTACTTCTAAGGCCCCCCCCCCCCCAAAAATGGTGAAAATTAACTAGAATTTGACCAATTTTTCCTGTAAAACAATGAAATTAGCTGACTCTTCTTGAAAAAAAAACCCCTAAAGGTGAAAATGGTCCAGAATTTGACCAATTTCTCCTGTAAAACAATGAAATTAGCTCACTTCTAACCCCCCTAAAATGGCAAAAATTGTCTAGAATTTGAGCAATTTTCCCCGTAAAACAATGAAATTGGCTCACTTTTCCAGAAGAAACCTAAAAAGGTGAAAATTACCTAGGATTCGACCAATTTTTCCTGTAAAACAATGAAATTAGCTAACTTTTCTTGAAAAAAAAAACCCCTAAAGGTGAAAATGGTCCAGAATTTGACCAATTTCTCCTGTAAAACAATGAAATTAGCTCACTTCTAACCCCCCTAAAATGGCAAAAATTGTCTAGAATTTGAGCAATTTTCCCCGTAAAACAATGAAATTGGCTCACTTTTCCAGAAGAAACCTAAAAAGGTGAAAATTACCTAGGATTCGACCAATTTTTCCTGTAAAAATGTGCTTACCTGTCTGGGGACGGGAGGCTTGTACTGGGGAATATGATCCTCGTCCTCCCTCAGGGATCCGGGGGGCCCCGAGTCCGAGGAGCGCCTGGAGCGGTTGCTCACCCCCGAGCCGGAGCTGAATTTCCTGGCCCGAGGCTCTTCCGTCCTGAAAAGATCCAAACGCTCGGTCATGGGGGCATTTAACTTATCCACTGTGTCTTTTGTCATGACTGTCGGATTTTAGCCCCGCTTTTTTTGGTTTAAACCACCTCAAAGCCAGCTTTTTTTTTTTCTTTTTCAACAAATATTAAATATAATTATATTTACATCATCCACAAAATTAATTAAATTAATAATATTTTAAAATATTACATAGTAATTTTATTTAAAAAAACTGATTTTTATAAGGAAAAAATATTTTTTCCTTGCTTTCAAAAAATATTAAAAGGCGAATTGCATTTATAACACAAAAACAACTAAATTGATTCCATAGTATAAAATGACTTGAAATAACATTAAAAATGATTTATGGCAAACAATTCTAACAAAAATATGAAATAAAAAATGCTCTTCATTAGAAGATTGATCAGCTGTACTGAAGTTTAAACTGTTGTAAAAGACTTTCACTCAGAGTAAGGCTGCACAAGTCACTGCAGTTAGCTGTTGGATAAAGTAAATGTTACCGATCATTTGGCTCGGCCTTTAAATCTTAACTTTCACCAACTTCTCTGCTTTTCGGGCAGCCAAACTATTTCTCACTTTGCTCCACACAAAGCCATATGTTGAGAAAATATTTTCAAGTGAAGCCGAAATTGGAGGACAGCTATGCAATTTTATGAAACATTCACAAAAACTATCAGGTAATAAATCTGCACTTTTAGATGCCTTGGCTTTTGCCACGGCATCCTCCACCATTTTTTTTGCTGGAAATGTGTCTATTATATTTTTATAAAAAAGTGGTGAATATACTTCCGAATCTTTTATCTTAAATTTTAGTAAATTAGATAAAAATGAAGGGTCATTTTTGTCGAGCCAAATTTCTGCTTTATTTTCTTGCTCGTTTGTCAATCTTCTGCCAAAATATTTTGGATCTGTCATGTGTGCTAATAAATGGAAAGGCTCTCTGTGTTGATCAAATCTTTTTTTTCAGTGTTGCTTGATGACTTTCTAAAGATGAGTCTTCAACTTTCTTGCTGTAAAATTTTACCTACCGCACATGCATGTAATTCATGTGTAAATTAATTTACATAAACAGTATTATATATAGCTTTGAAAATATCAAAGCAAACATCAAGTAAATCCTACTTAAATAAATAAAATGTGAGCATAACCCCAGCCCTCGGTCTAGCTCATCTTCGCTCTGTGATCGCACTCACCTGTCCCTGGGGGCGGCGATCTCCTTCTCCCTGTTCAGCCTCTCCTCGATCTCCCTCTCCCGGGCGGCAGTGTCCACGGGCTTGGCGCCCCCGAAGATGGAGCTGGATCCAACCGCCTCCGCCGGGGGCGGCACCGGCTCGATGGGCTTGGTGCGGGGAGCCAGCTGCAGCTTCCTCCTCTCCTTCTGCCCGCTCCCTGCAACAGATGGGAAGTCAAGACGCGCGTAGGGGTCACGACGGACGGCAGGGCCGCCGCACGTGCGAGTCGACCATTTTGGATCTCGTCCTTCGCCTCCGAGAAACCGGGGGACTCGAGTCCCGTATCGCACGGCTAGAAAAATGAACGATCCGAAACGGGAAAACTTTTGCAAAACGGGATTTATTTTCTTGCTTTTTCCAAATTCTTCAAGCGAAAAGTGACCAATAACACTGTATATTATACAGACTTGTAAGCCACTTTTTGATAGAAGAATCTGGAGAAACAACAAATCCCATTTTGCAAAGCTGTTTCGTTCTCGAATCGTGCCACTTTTCTAGCCGGTGTGCGACATGATATCTGGAGCGACATGTGAGCAGCGCATTCTGAAGAGTCATCCGCTAAAATCGGATGACGCTTTGGCAGTGAAGAGGAAAAAAATTCCACTCGCAGCCAGGAGTGAGCTTCTTAAGAGCACTCAACAAAAGCTGCACATAAAAATGTCGAATGTAAGAGGGTACTTTTCCTTTCCCTCTGATTGTGCTCCCCGTACAGCAGATCTCACTCCAGATCTCGACGGGTGACGCAAGCCGAGAAGGACGATATCTCCCTGATCCAAAAAGGAGGACGCGTCGCCCCGACCGAAAGGCGGCGATCGATTCACAGAAATACTCACCCGAGTCGTAGGAGGGCCGGTCGGGTGGCCTCCTGTCCGGACCGTCCCTGGACGGGGGGTCCCGCTCCGAAGAGTCGCGGTACCTGGAGTCCCTGCCGGCGTCGTCCCTCCGTCCGTAGCCGTCCCGGCGCTCGAAGTTCCTGGTGCCGCCGCCTCCGCCACGACTCATGCCTGAAAATAAGGAAACGCCATTAAGGACGGAAGAGGCACGGGAGGAAAAGTCTGATAAAGTGAATAAAATGTCTCTTTATCATCACTTTTGGTTTCAATATATGGACCTCATGACTGACATGAATTGAAATTTTTCTTGCTTTTTATAGTGAAGCCTCTTTCTTTGGAGTACAAAAACTTTGTTAAATGTAAATTTTGCCATTACAATGAGCAAAATGAAATTCACATAGCAGAAACTAAACATTCCAATCAACATACCTCTCAAAGATTGTGCGTAGAGAATTTTCTCAAATAATTTTAATACAAATACACTTTTGATATTCTATGTAAAAATCCTTAACCCTCCCTCTAATGCCCAACTCCGCCTTAAGGCGGACGAAAAAAAAAAAAATGTTTATAATATAAATAAGAAATAAAACTTGGGCATCAATGGGTTAACGTAAAACTATTCTGTATAAAATGAATATAATTCTATTCCCCATTACATATTCTGTATAAATATAAGTCTACGAAAAGCTTACATGCATCATATGGAATTATATTTGTTAATTTTCCGATATCTTTAAAGATAGAATCCTTTTGAAAATTAGAATATTGAACAGTGTATAAATAAAGGCTTAAAAATATTGAATTCTATTAGTCGTTAAATGGAATGCTCTAACTTAAATAACGAATAAAAATTGTAAAATTTTAACTAGGGACTGTTAAAGAAATTCAATCACCACATTTGGCGTTTGAGTGTTCCAATCACAAGAAAGTCAACTTTAAAAAAAAAATTACAAATACTAGCAAAACAATACTATTAACTAACACTTTTCGCTAGTTTTGAATCAATAAAATTCCCTTAGCCTGTTAAGATGGGACTGGTCAAAACCTCAAAATTTATCATTCTTAACCCTTTAATTAGTTTTATATATGTTTTACGAAGCGAGAAGTCCACAACCCGCCTCTCTCGAGTGTACACCAAAGAGTAGAACACTGGATACTACAAGTGTGAAAATCCACCAAGTCACTTAAGGACCATAAAAAAAGCTATAACTACAATTTGGAAATCTTTATAAACGCTCCTCATCCAGGTTCTTTATTCTTTAAAAAAAAAAAAAAACAATATTTTCAACTACGCAACACATTTGTATTGTTGGTAGGTTCATAGTTTTAAATTTAAAATAAATAAGTCAATAAACAAAGCATGTTACTTTAAAAATTACATGGGTGATTCTCAGTAACAGAAACCTTTCTGAATGTCACACAAAATTTTTAGAAAGAGTACACATTACAAGTTTAAAATAAAAATTACGGTTACCCGCAACCCCTCCCCTACAATACATACCACATATAAATATAACAACTTTCAAGTGATTAAATGACAGTGCTGTAATATTAGCACCAGAAGGCAATTTTATCCAAAAACATAATTGTAAATACAAAATATTTTGCTTGCCTTAATGTATAACCTCAAGTTTAATAGAAAGAAGAAATTGGATATTATTTATCAAAGAGTTGAAAATTTTTTGAAAAATCGATTTTTTTAAAAAAGCTTTCAGAAGTGGGTCTCTAAATTTTTCAGACGAGAATCACCCATGGAACATTCATTACAAGAGAAAAAAACATCACAAAGCATCACAAGGTGGACATCTCTCGCGTTGCATTACGAAGCAACAGACTCCAAAATTGGACACAATGTTAAACTTCAATGCTGATAACAAAAACTGATTAAAAAAACGGGGGTCACCATTTGAAATTTTGAAGTCCATGCCCACGTCCACCGGCAAAAGAAGGAATGTCAAAAAGTATCACGAGGTGGACATCTCTCTCTCGTTGCATTACGAAGCAATCGACACCAAAATTGGACACAACGTTAAACTTTGAAGCTGATAACAAAAACTGATAAAAAACTGGGGGTCTCCATTCAAAATTCTGAAGTGGATGGGAGAAAAAAGACACACCTCTGTCCGAGGAGAATCCATATCCCCGGTCGTTGGTCCTCCTCTCGAAGCGATCCTGGTCCCTGTCGTTCCTGGATCCGTAGTCGTTCCTCTCGTAACGATCCCCATTCCGCTCGTTCCTGTCGTAGCGGTCCTTGGAGAAGCCCCCCTCGTAGTTCGAGGATCGACCCCTGCTGAACGAGTCGCGGTCCGAGAAGCCGCCCCTGGAATCTGTCGGGAAATAGGATCGGGGGTCCGTTAAAATAGACAAATAAATAAATAGGTCACACATTTAATATTTATTTATTCACGATAATAACGAAATATAAAATAAATGACCCAGTAGTGGACATTTAGATCTTTAAGTTCCTAAAATAAGCAAACGGAACATTAAGCTTGAATGAAATTATTGCTGGTTAATAGAACTGAAGTTGGTGTGGAGCATCTATGGGAGTACATGGATCATCATATTTAATAGCTGCCCCCACAAAGGGTCACATTTGCTGCTCTTTACTAAAGCCGATCAATAAGAAGATTAGGGATATATGTGGGGAAAAAAGCGTGACATCTTTTATAAACGGTCCTTTGGTCATTTTAAAAATGATTTCTCCAAGTGAACAGCATAAAAGAGATGGTCTTCATTTCTGTCCACGATTCATACAAATACGTGTCTTATCGATGTCCGAAATACGTGTCTTATCAATGTCCGCTATAGATACAAATGAAGCGTTCAGTAAATGTGACGTAAAAATCTTCATTTTTCATCCCATGACATTCAATAGGTCATTCATGTTTAGAGAAATAGTGGGCGATGAAGCCCAATATGCAAATATGGATGTCAGTCCCTTGAAAAAATGTTGCCATCCAAAAGAGTACGAACATTTTCTTAACTGTGTCCACTACCGGGTCATTCAACTTAGACAGTTTACGAAAATAATGAAGATTTCATATAACATAACCAGACCTGCCAACCTAACAAAATGAAAGCACAAGGAATTACTGTACCTCAGAACCAATTGAATGCTGGTATAAAATGGATGAAGTTTTTGTTTTTTGAAAAAAATTACATAAAAATCAATCCATCAGATATGAATGAAGGGTCCACTGGAAAAACGACATTTTGAACTTTGCTTTATGTTTTATTATAAATTATGTATTATAAATGAATATGTTATGTATTATAAATTTGAATTTGGGGGTCACTGAAAAGTAAGCCTGTACAGTTAAAATTAACATTTATGGTATAAAATAATTGAATAAAACATAAAGCAAAGTTCATCAAATAGTATGCGACGTTTCCAGGTCATTTTTCCAGTGGACACTTCAAATGCATATTTTATAAGTTATCCATTTTTAAAAGGTAACTAAAAACAAAATATGAGTGATTTATGCTGTGTCATTTTTTAAGATCATTTGCTATGTTATTTTATGCATCTTTTGTTAGATCAGATAATTTAGAGCTAAAAATAAAAGGCTTTTGCAGCTTTTATTTTTTAAAGAATAGTTACTACACTATTTCAAATGTATTTCATTAGTCAACATTTGATTACAGAGAGATACTTAAAAAATATTTCACAGCAAAAAATATTTATGCGAGATCATGAGTAGACTGTTGTGTGGTCATGAAATGCAAAAAATTAAGCGAGTCAGTTGTACCCTAAAACCAGGTTGGTAAAAATAAATAAATAAATCAGACATTTCAAAAGGGTTGTTATTTATTTATTTTTTGTTTTGTTTATATGAAAAATATTTCGACTTCAAGAAAAAAAAAAGATTTTATACAACTAATGGCATTACACATTCGATCGGTGGTGTACTTAAGAAGACACCATTTTCAAGATTCCCAAAATCATGCAGTAAAACCTCGCAATAAAGGACACTAAGAGAACTGGTAATTTTGTCCCTTAAATAGAGGCATCTCTTCCTCAGAAGTTCATAAATTGGTACGTACACCATACAGTGTATTAACTTTAGTTTAGCATAATAAACATGTGTTATCACTTAAAGCTTAAATACTGAAAAGCAGGGTTAATAATTAGAAAATAAAATTTATTTATTTATTTATTATTGAAATAAAAAACAATATAAGCTAATCTAATACGTTAAAATAACTTCCAAATATTTTTAAAATTGAGATATTTAAAAGATGCAGAAAAATTGAAATCTCAAACGTTTTCGGCGAAATTGAAATTGCTGATAAGACAACATTAATCGGAATAGTCAATAAATCTTTGCTTTTGGCTTGTTTGAAGCTCAGATGAAAAACAATAAATAACGTTTAATCTTCTGCTAAAGAAAAAAAAAATAAAAGGGTAAAAACAACCTACAGGTAATGTGAAGAACAGAAACAATGGATGCAAATTACAGTAACACATATAATTTATTATTACGTTACACCAATGCTTTATATTGTCGTTTTTTAAAATGTGCCAATATTAGAAAGATTAAAAAGTAAATCAACAGTATAGTTCGATATATAGTAAAACTACGTTTTATTTTTATTATGGTTTTGATTAAATATCAAAAACAATCCGCATTCTTTTTGCACAACATAGATTGTTGTGCAAAATTCAATTCTTTTTGTTCGTTGAAAAAATGTTTTTGTCATTTGAACAAAATGAGTTCAGACTTTAATACGATACATTAAAATTGCGTTTTTTTTTCGTCATTTTATTATATTTCTTGAAAAATTGTTAGTTAAAGACTCATCCCTACTTAATAAAATAAAACTACCTTTAGGGTTGCTACTCAAACAACAGAATGACATTCTCCAACTTTTCCAGGTTTTCCAAACTTATTTTTAAAAAATTCCAGTCTTAAATCAACAGCATCGTACCAAAACAAAAACATACATTTGCCCCCAAAATACTCTGTTTAAAACAATAACAGGAATGGCTAACCTTAAAATAATTTCTGGAAAACTTTGAAACCGTGTTCGGCCAAGTGATATAAGGGAACACACA
Organism: Octonoba sinensis; assembly: GCA_038502835.1. Lineage (NCBI taxonomy): Eukaryota > Metazoa > Arthropoda > Arachnida > Araneae > Uloboridae > Octonoba > Octonoba sinensis. The sequence goes on from CM076600.1 coordinate 1,551,613, forward strand.
TTTCCATGAAGCAAAACCAGGTACTTTACAAAATGTATTTTTTAAAAGGTCTAGTAACTCAGTTTCTTGATGAGAAAATGGATTGCTAACAAAATTTTTGAGAGAGAGAGAGATAAAACTATATTAATTACCTAGTGTAAAAATGTGAATAACAATAATAAAATGCGAGTTACTTTTAACTATTTAAAAGTTAAACTTAAGAGTCGAAAACATTTTCTGATCAAGTCGATGGTTGAATCAGGTTGCACACACCTCCACAGGTCCCTCTGAATGTTGTACATTTTGAGTGGAGCAAAAGAGTGGACGTCATTATTTATATTGGACTTTCTGCGTCAGTGCTTCAAACATCGACAAAAATCCCCCGATTTTTCCACATTTTTGATAAAATATTAAAATTCCCTGACATTTCCCTGATTTTTTTTCACTCAATTTCAAAATTCTCCCGACTTTTACAGGTTTTCCCTGTTTTCCAAGTAGCATAAGCAACCCTGTACCTTACTAAAATTTTATAATTGGGTTTTGCTATGAGATGCCATGAAAACTTCGTTTAGTCGCGAGATACGAAAGAAATTGAGATGCGTCGAAGAAAGAAGGGGAGACTTGCCGTTTCTGGTCTCTTCTCTGGAGAACTGCTCTGCCCTGGCAGAGCGCCAATCACCCAGTGTCCTGTCTGGACCCGCATCTCTTCTGTCTCTGTCACCATCTGGGGAGAGAAAGAAGAAAAAATTCATTTCATAGTCGCATCAATATCCCGTTCTCGCGCGACTCACTTTCGAAAAGTCCGATTTCTGTGTGACTGGAATATAATAATCTGATAACGCACTTTTTTGCTTTCAGAAATGAACTACCGTATATTTCCGAATATAAGCCGATCCGCCTATAAGCCGAGATAAGCATTATTCCTTCAAAAATGTACCAAAAATTCAAAACTCGTATGTAGGCCGAGACAAAAATTTGAAGGGAAAAAAAATACAGCTCAAAGAGAGTCGAGAAGCTCGGCGCCAACGGCGATAGATTGATCTCTGGCAACCCTGTCTGAGGCGAGTGCCGATCGCTGAGTGAGCGTGAGCGAGCATATGTTCTGCTATTCATTCATTTTCATTGCTTTTTGCCCCTGCGTTTGCTTAGTTTGTTTTACTTCTTTTATTGTTTTTATGCAGTTATTTTTCTACATTTATATTAGAAGGATGAGCGGGAATAGAAAGGCATACACACACAGTCGAGAGCGTCTTATAGTCGGGAGCAAATTTCGCCATTTTGTTTCAGCGATGATTTCACAAAATCCAGCCGTAAAATATATGTATATTCTTTTAAATAACTGTACTTATTTTATGCTAATTATTTCCTTTATGTAGGAGACATAAATTACATAATTAGAGCTCTATATTAGTCGATACTTCGCGATATATAGACCGACTTTTTTTTTTTAGATTATCGGACCCGTATATAAGCCGACCCCCCGATTTAGCTTTCGAAAAAGTTCCAAAAATTCTCGGCTTATGCACGGAAATATACGGTATATTTTGGCCAAAACCACAAAAAATTTAGGGGGGGGGGGGGGGATGTAGTATGGCCCGGTAGCAGAAATCGCGAACCATGGCCGCGAGCGCTGCAGATTTACCTTGAAGCTCTTGCGGATTAATGAGCCACCTTACAATTCTTTTTAAATAATTAGATTTAAAATTAATCAATTTTAGATTTTATTAATTTATTTATAAACTGAATAATTATAATATTTACTTGTTGTCTGCATGTGTTATTGTTATACGTCAACTTATTTAAAATGCTATCTATTATAATTAAAAAATGATTTATAGTTGGCTATTTTTGATGCTTGTAATTCTGGTTCCACATCATTTGGGCCCACAGATAAATTTTTACTTCAGAAATGTGTGCTGAAGATGGATACAGGAAATTCTGCTACTGGGATGTCTGGTATATTTACTTAGCTTGAAAATTTCTTATCGCACAGGGTCAGGTCAAATAAAATGGTCATAAATCTGTTTTTCCACTTGACAGACAATAAATATGAGACTTTCTCACTACATTTTTTTTTTATGCTCCTCACCGAGTACCAAATATTCGGCCATTTCTATTTTTCAGAAGCCGAATAATGACATTTCTCGAAATTCATTATAGTTGAAAGTACTTGCTAAATTTAAAAGCAATGAACGTTTTTGGGCATTTTTATGTGCTTTCATTAGGTATGCTTCAAATTTTAAAAACATGTAAAATGAGGGCATTTTCTGTACTGCTTTTGAAAAATGGATCATTTTCACTTCTAAATAGAATGCGAACAACATTAATGTGAGCATTTCCGTCATTTAAATAAATATATAATATGAATTAAAGAAATATTATTCAGTGAACATTTGCCTAGTACTAGTTTGAAATTGTATTATTCAGATATTTAAAGGAGACACAGTACGCTTTTTCAAGTTTGTTTTTTAATTTAACAATCAGATGGAAAATAATGAATGCATTTAATTAATTCCAATTATTATCACACATGGAATTTGCACCTCATTGCAATCAATCAATAATTTAAAATTAATTTTTTTATAATTTTCTCAATTATATATTTTTGTCAAAAGATTTTTTTCTTTGCAATACTTCCCAAAACATTTTAAAATAAAAATCAACATGAAATGAACGATCTGAAACTTTGGGCAATTCTAATATATTTTTTTCATTAAAATCTCAGAAAAAATGAAAGCTAACAACTAACTACAGTGATCTCTCACTTATAATTTTGATTAATTCTTATTCATTAAAAGCTAAAAGTTAAAATCGACTCTCATTCCAATATTTACTTCACACTGACAGCTTTTTGTTTGATGCATAACTTTACCCCATCTGACCTTATTAGTTACTAGCGGTACCCGCAACGGCGTTGCCCGTGCAATGTTAAAATAGCGGCGCCTACGGCGCAACTTGTTTTTTGTCCCAAGCAAGTCACCGAAGGCGACCTCTTAAGTCGCTTCTGAGCCGATAAAAACTTATTTCAGCCTGTATTTTTCTACAAATGTATATCTACCTTGACTTAGGTGTAATTTTTTTTCACTCTATCACTAATAACCTATATTTATTGATCTATATTTGTATCATGTGGCATATTTATCTTTATTACGTCATCAAAACTTTTACATAGCTTTTTTTTTACTCTGACTCTGATAGATAGCAGTACATTCTTTCTGATTCTGAGTTCAAAAATATAACTGTTATTTCATAAATGTTTATTTAAACCAATAAAAAGAGTAAATTGTGATACAAAAATTAAAAAATAAGTGTATTAGTAGCTTTATACATAAACATACATTTTGAAATCAAATCAGAGAAATGAATTTATATAATTGTAAATATGAAATTTTAATTGCCACAAATTAAGTCTAAATGGGGAATTGATAAATTGATCAGACTGGACTATGTATATGTAAGCAATTTGATGAAATAAAAAAAAATCAGTGGCAGCTATATGGGAAGTATGTTGATAGTGAAAATTGTATGGAATGCAGTGGCGTAGCTAGCATGGGTGTGACCCAGTGGAAAAGATTACGCCTTCCCCATCCAAAAAAAAAAAAAATCATGTAAACCGTGAAGTATGCGTTTTAATGAAATATAATAATTTTTTGTTAAAAAAATTGCAGTTTTGGAAAAGAAGAACACCATTTGCATCATAAGCCTCATAATATTTAAAGTATTTGTTGAGGGCACTGGTTTTGATTTGCGGTTAAAAACATTGTGAATATTTTTTAAAGGAAACACTTCACTCAAAAATAGAAAATTAAATTGGATATTTTTTTTCTCCCATTTTAAGTATTTGTTTTATTCTAGGGAGCGGTTAAAGGTTCATTTTTTTTCTCCATCGAGGCTGGTTGTCACCCCTGAATGGGTGACACCTGGGGCGGTCCGCCCCCACTTAGCTACGCCAATATACAAAGACATTTCTTTAGTAGCGGATAATGGAATATCCTGCCCATAAATTTGCTTTTGGAGTATCACGTCAATTTCTGATATGCATCGCTTAAGAGACATATCTTGACAAAAGTAAATTCGAAAGTGAATGTGAATGCAGAAAAGAGAAATTTTATGGTTCAAAGCTGAAAAAGAATCTGTTACTAAATGAGTACACTAAAAATGAAAGGAAAATTTTATTCTTATCATGGAATCCTACCTACAGTTCCTAATGTTAGTGCAATGGACACTTGCTTAGTTATGAGCAGAACATGGAATATTGCTTTTTTTTTTACAGCATCCAATGCCACAAAAATGGCAATCGGGGTGATGTTCCGACACGAACATACATATTTTTAATACTCTCAAGTCTTATTTTTTTTATCTAGTATTGTTTCTTGGCTAATTCAGTGGTGAAAGTTGTCTCTGGCTCTGATTTCAACTCTGTAAACAACACTTTTTTATAGGTAGGCGAGGCATTTTCAATGAAACTGATAGACTAATGATTTGAATTTTGTTACGAATGATGAATTCTTGAAATGGTTGGGAACGTTATCCTTTTATGCTACAAATGATGAATGGCAGATTTCAACTCTTTCAAAAAGTATAACATCTATATTTTCGAATATATACCATTTTAACGCATTTAATTACGAATTCTGGAATTTAGGTTGAAAATAATCTGTAATAGTGGATTGTTTTTTGGTCATGGAGTTGAAAGTGAATGCTGAATCTTCCAGTATTGAAATGCTTTGCAAGTTTTTTCCCCAAGTCCTTATGGGAAAGAAAATATTTTCCACTATTTGTAAAATGTCCACTATATGTAAGCTGTTCCGTCCAATAAGAGTACAGTACATAGCATGTAATAGTGACGTGCTAACGAAATCGTCTTTAGACTCGAAGTGTTGGAGCTTTGTTGGTTTATAAAAAGGCAAAAAGAATGAACTTCTCCAGTTCCATACTGGAAACGAACAAACTTTCTCACACCTTGATAAACTCGAATAGCCCCTTTTTTAAATTTCTTGAAAACAAAAACAATCCTTGATTGTGATTTATTTTGTGAGAGAGTAATAATTAACTTTTAACAATGTGCTTAAAGCTTTAAAAAAAGCACAAAAGGAAAAATATTTCTAATTTTAGAAAAATTTTCTTTTTTCACTTTCAAGGGAAAACATAAAATATGGAGAATTCAATAAGTTATGAAAGAATCTGGGATATTTTAGCATCAATTAGGATACGGAAAAACTGGGACCTGATGAAAAAAAAAAAACGTAAAATGCGGGAAACTTAGATTGGGTTTCCGCGGGCACAGCGTCAAGGGGCGCCAAATTAGTGTTAATTTATTTAATTTTATTTTTAAATGCAAGAAGAAAATTATTTGAACTGAATAGGTGTGAATATGTTCGACAAAAAGGTGGGAGCACCACAAATCATATCGGGAATGACCAATGTAGCACAGGAGTGCGTAGGAAATCAGACAAATAATTTTGCGAAGCCAAAGTGTCCCATTTTCCCCTTAGAAGTGAATGGCCGCTACTAAAAATGAAAGTTAAAAGGGCTGCTTTTTAGAGTTTTATCATTTAGGAAGCATAAAAGTTTTTTTAAATTCCCATTAGGGAGCCCCTAGGCCCCCAGGGGCACAGGGAGGCGCAAAGTCTTAAGTTGTCCCCAGGCGCTGAAAACCCTCGCTACGCCTCTGGAGATTGAAACCCCCCGCCCCTACAAATTCGTCAATGAAGCAGTGCTCCCGTCAACATGTTCAAAAGCAAAATTAAATTCTCTATCGATCGAGTGAAAGTTAATTAAGTAACAAACTTAGAATCTGGGATATTTTAACATCAATTAGGTATACAGAAAAACAGGGACCTGATGAAAAAAACGTAAAATGCTGGAAAACTTAGATTGGCGGGAGGTTAAATCAGGGTTTCACTGTCGAAATGAAAACTTTTCACTTATAATATGACAAAATATTGATAAATGATGAATTCTTGAAATTGTTGTAAATGCTATCCTTTTTAAATACAAATGATGAATGGCGAATTCTTGAAAATTATGTGAACACTGCACATTTATTCAAGTGTGAGTATATTTAGAAATAATAATGGATATTTAAGTAATCACAAAACATTAAGCAAACATTACAAATTTACATAAGTAAAATGCATAAATGCCTCAACTATTTTTAAAATTCTTTATTTAAAAACAACTTACTTATTTTATTTTGAATGTGTGTATCATGGGAGATTGCAACCCCCCCCCCCCCCCTAATAATTCGTCACTTTTCTGGAAAGTAGTACAAAATATTTTGCTTGTCTGAAGGTAGAAAGAAAAGCAGATACTAATTTTAAAAGAAAGTTGAAATTAATACATTAAAATTTTTTCGGAAATGCGTTTTTGTTTTTTTAACTTTCGGAATAGGTGCTCGAAAAGTTTCGGAAATGCCGAATCATAATCAGCCACCTATTTGCTACTGATGTAAACTTTTGGTAATTGTAACTTTTAATAGATTGCAGTAGAAACAATATAACCCTGTTTATAACGATAAAACTATCTTCAGCCGGCGAAACACATTCGCCTCATGCATGGCGCGCATGGCTCCAATCATGTTTACGTTTACATTACATTCAACCTAGGAGCGCAGAAATCCTAGCTATCTTCACTTCAATTCTAAAATTATTCGAACGAAGTAAAGAAAATACTGGGGGATTAATATTTTAATTGTTACAATTTAAAATTTTTTAGGCCGAATTTAAAAAAAACGGCTTCGTCTTGCAAAGCATCAGGCTATAATAGAATTTTGTGCCAATTTTTGCAACCATACGTCGTGTAGATTTTGCTGTAGAGTGCGCAGCCACAACCTCAAAAGTTCATTTTATATATATAGATGCAAAACGTATAGCAGACCTGCCAACCTTACAAAATGGAAAAGCAGGAGAACAAAAGCAAAAAGCAGGAGAAATTTGTATCACTGAATGAGCTGAATGCTAGTATAAAACTGGTGCATTTTTTCTTCATAGATATAACTTACATAAAAGTTGAATCTGCGAGATATAAAATGCATATTTTATACGTTATTTTTAAAAGATAATTTAAGACTAAAAATAAAATGTATTTCTATTTTTGAGGATCATTTACCTTATTTCAAATGTCTTTTTTCTAACAATTTATTACAGAGGGAGGTCACTTAAAAATGTTTATAGCGAAAAATAAATATATATTACGTGATTATAAGTAGGACTATTATGTGGTCATAAAATGCAAACACTCAACAAAAAATTTGTGTTATACAACTGCAGCCAGTAAAACCCTTCTGAAAGCAAAAATTGACATAAGTGTCAACTGTCATAGTGTTTTTTAAATGCTCGCTACAAAGAAACGAATGCGGAGAAGCTCAGAAGCTGTTTTCCCCTCAAAAAGCAGGGGAAATTTCTGTGGTGGCAGGAGGCAGGATATTGAACAAAAAAATTGTACCTTTGGTTTTAGTTTGAAGATTAACAAATGGTAAGGAGGCAATAGGCAACCCCATTACAAACACACAATTTTGCCTTTAAAGCGTGTGTTATAGAACTTGGCATATTTTAGATTACTAGATTTTGTATCAAATATAAGACATAAGTCAATAAGTAGAAGAATAAAAATGCCAACTCACCATGCTCACCAGCCAAGCTAACTTTTATTGCTCTGTTTTTCAATGACTGCAAAAAAGAAAAAGACAATTTCGAAAATAAAGTCATAGAAACACAACACAACATTTTTTTGAAACAAAGAGGCAAAAACAAGTTTTAGGCACAAAACTGCAATATATCAATGCTTCACTTTGTTTTACTTCAACTTATCTTACACTATAACTTACTACTTTTCAAACTGTGTAAAAGGTAACGACTCAAAGTAGATGTTCTCCAAACGTTATATACCGATGGGACTGCGCAGCAACTTTTTGAAAATGGAGAGAGAAAAAATAGCGATATATTTCAACTATTTTGGCCTTTTCTGCATTCCCACATAGAGGACCCTTCACAAAATTCCAATCAATCAAAACAGACCCTTCACAAAATTCGCAAAAAAAGTTATTATTGTACATTCAAATTTAGAATGTTCAAAAATACTTAAATTTTCAAAATATTTTTTTAAAAATTTGCAAAAACAGATTGTTGAAAATGCTGGATCGACCACCCCCCCTAGTAATTACATATGTAGAATTTTCATCAAAAAGAAATATTTTTTAGTAGAACATGCTAAAACAGTAACCAAAATTTTCTCCAGGGGAGTTCTTATATTATTACGGTTCTTCCATGCATAGGGATCGTCAGAGGATCAAACCATTTAACGATTAATACTAAATATCTTGAAATTAAGAAAATTATTCTCCCATCAATGATTTTAAAAAAGATTGCACACTTTACTCCACAGGTGCTGTAAAAAAATATTATTTAAAAAGTTGAAAGGGAGGATTCTCATTTTACAAAAATAAGTTTTCTTGTTTTAGATACATATTCTTATGGGTTCTGCGTCTTCTTACTTTAAATTTCAATGACTATAACTCCTTTTAGAAAACACACAGAGCAATTTATTTTACAAACTATTAACACTATATACAAATTTTCACAAAAACATATTTCTCAGAGTTCCCACATTACTGTACGACCAACAGTAATACTGTATTTCCTATCCAAATGCAAAAAGAACCAAGCATTAGTGATGTAAGGAATAATGGTTCGGTTGAATACAATATATATATATATATATATATAAAAAATATGTATATTAGATATACATATATAAACGGCCATTTCTTTAAGACTGAAGCTGAATTTTAAAATTTTAGCCGAATACCGACTATTAAGGACAGCACTGTAAGGGAAAAGATTTGTGTAACCATACTCACCTCATTGTTCAACGCCAAGGCTTGAATGAGATCCTGACGGTTATTGAATTCCGCATAACCGAAGCCCCTGATGCGACCTTTCTCTCCGTTCTCTCTGGGAAGACGGACATTTTTCACCTGCGAAACAAGAAAACATTTCAATCACGGATGCCCCTTTTATCTTCTGCAGAGTTCATCCCCACGTCGGTAGAATTGCAAATTACATATATATATATACATGAACTCTACCGATTAATTATGATGCTTATTTTTAATGACCACCATCATTCTTTTTTGTTTACAATCTTTAACTTTCCAAAATACTTAATAATTTTTCTGTGAAGGGTAGTTCATTTTTCTTTTTTTCCATCATAACAAGGTGCCTACAGAATTTCAAAATGAAATATCGTAACTTGGCGGTTGACCATGACCTCTTAAAAATATCTAGCACCATACACGACAGTGTGGGATATTTATTTTGCCCGATAGGGGATAATCCCCCAGATATCCCCCTGTATGTGAGAGCCCATAAATTCTATACATATCTTTAAACATCCCACCGTTTCCAAATATGAAGCAGGTCTATAATTTATATTTTCAAAATATGTTAATTACAGTTTTGAAATTAAATTCAGGGGTGGTACTGCCCCCCCCCCCCCCCAAGAAAAAACTGAAAGTAATTTGCAGAATCTTTTAAAGTTGAAACAACACGTTAAGCTATATATGTATATACAGTTTTCCCTATCATTACTATTTGTAAAGAAAACTAATATTCCGAATCATTATCTGTCACATACAAATAAAAATAAAGGTACATCTTTTAACAGAATTGAGCAAATTTTTATGCATTCACACAGATGGATTAATTTTTGAAAAACACTCCAAATGCACTGACCAACATGATTTTCATCTAACAGTTCCAAGCAAAATACAAACAAAACCTGCATCCAACTTCGTTATATTGGGGCTATTAGTTAAAATTTTTATTAACAGCCATTTAATTTACAGTAGTAACCACATTGCATTAAAAAAAAAACGTGTGGTACCGGATATCCGATGCTTTCTAGGGTACCGGTCCCATTTTTGGAAAATTCTCGTGATCTATTAGTCATTTTCATGACCCATTTCCAAATGTGTGACCTCTAGACAGCCTGCATAATTAGGTAAGTTAATAAAAGCTGATTGCAACCAAATAATGAAGATCTATGTCTATTCGTAGAAATCCCGAAAGGAAATTCTACATTATATGAGTCATTGAAATATTTAAGTGCAGGAGCATCATTTGTACAAAGTGAAAGATTATTTTATTTAGTTTAGGGAGGAGTATAAGGCTCGACCGATGCATCGGCGCCGATTGTTCAACAAAGTTGCCATCGGCATCGGCAGTCGATGTTAACTTTAGAAAAACATCGGTCCATCGGTCTTAAAAAACATCTAAAAGCCGATGCAAGGCCGATGTTTTTTGCAGGGACAACTTTTCAGGAAACATCCTGTCTTTATCTTTCTTTTTTTTTTCTACAGCTAGATTTTTATTTCCATATGATAACAGATAGAAAATGTTTAAAAAGCACAAAAGTAATGTCATTCTACAAAGTATTTGATAAAAAATTCGGAAAAATAGTTTAAGCGATCGCTGCCCGAAAACATTCATTATTAAAATTATTTTTCCTTGGACAGAATGCTCACGAAATAAAATATGTTAAAGTAAAAGTAATAGAGGCGTCTTATGAGTGCTATTTGTTTTTCACACTAGGTTCTATCATTTTTGTCCGAAAAATGACTTAGTGCAGAGGTTCCCAAACTGTGGTACCCGTACTCTCTATGTGGTAAGCGTGCAGGTAAAAAAATCTATCTATTATATGGAATAGAAGATCAATATATTATAAAGTTATATAGCAGTGGTACGCAAAATGGTTCGCAAGAAAAATGGTGGTACGCGAAAAAAAAAAAGATTGGGAACCGCTGACTTAGTGCATTAGATGTCATTGTGTGCAATAGTATTATACCATCTGCTTTTAGTTTGTCATGTTTTTTATTATTCCAAAATTGTAAACAATACAAAGTTAACTCAATTGAAGTATGATAATAATTTTCGTTTTTACCAGCGTAAACTTTTTTCTCTTAGCGTTTTTTTTTTTTTTTTTTTGCGTCTTCGATGCCACGTGTTAGTTTTTCTGTAATTGTGCAGCAATCTCGTTGCATCTGCTTTTAGTATGCGGTTATTCTTATTATTTCAGTTTTAGTTTACAACATAGAAAAGATTGATCAAAAATAAGAGACAATTTTCCAATATAAATGTTTATTGATCGAAATTTTATGTATCCAAGTTCGACTTGCAATTTTCAAAAATTGAAATCTCAAAATGCGAGTTCGTGCGACAGGATTCAATAACATCTTAATAAAAATGCTAAAATTTCTTTATTTTCAAACATTGATCAACGCATTTTTTTTTTCAAAATACATCTTAACTTTTTTTATACGATAAATATTTTAATTTTCCCCGTGTATACTTCATTTTTTTAGCGCATTTTTTTGTCTTCTTCGATGCCACGTGTTAGACAGTTGACAGTCTTTCCTGCTATTGTGCAACAATCTCATTGCCTCTGCTTTCAGTTTAGAATATTTCTCGTTATTTCATTATTAGTTTACAACATAGAATACATTGGTAAATAATATGAATCAATTTTTCAGTATAAACGTTTACTGATCGAAATTTTATTTGTCCAAGTTTGACTTGCCATTTTCAAAAATTCAATTCTTATAAAACGAGTTCGCACGACAGTGTGGAATAATACCTTAATAATAAAAATGCTACAATTTCATGAATTTCAAAAATTGACAACGTATATATAAATATACATATATTTCAAAATACATCTTAATTTTTATAAATGATCACGTGTCTTTCCGAAGATTATTTATCAACAGAAAATTACTGGTGCTCAAACTATTGGTTTAGTTTGATGACCTTACGTTGTGCTCATGAAGAACATGTCAAGTATTTCTGTGTAGTTTTCAACTCACAAGAAAAAACCCTAATAAGATTAGTTCTTAAGACCCAGCATTCATTTGTAATGACAAAAAAATCTCACGTCTATATTTTTAAAGCAATATTCAGTATTTCTTGGTTATGAACAGGGAGGCGTCACTGCGAGCGAAATTTTTTAATATTTTATTTTTATTTTAGAAAAAGAGCTATTTTTAGTTGAAATAACGTTTGTAATGAAAAATAAGCATTTCATCGTTCCCGCTTTTCTTTTAAAAACGGGAGGGGGGGGGGGGGGAGGAATTATGAAAAAAAAATCTGAGAGGAGGGGGTTGACAATTTCGTTAATGATACAAACCCACATTATTTCTTAGTCTGTATTATAACATCTGCATTCCTCTCTATGAAAAAAAATAAGAAAATAAAGGCAGCTGCACTTGGCTTTTGCAGTGCAGGTGTTAAAAGAGAAAAAGTTGAAGGAAAGGGAATTAGACCAGATCCGATACAATAGTTGTTGAGTTTTTTTGCAAAGATAAGAGAAAAGAATTAAAAATCCTCTGATATAGCATTTTTTTTTTTTTAAACCTTCAAATAGTTTAATTACTTTACTAGAATCGCGAGTGATTCTTTTAGTTTTAATTATTATGTAAATTTCTCCCTTACAGTTTTATGGTGCTTGAATAATGCATTTATGTTTTTATAAACATAAAAATAAATGAATGTTTAAAATAACATTCTTGACAAGCATTTTACAAGTTTTAATGGTTTAAAGCGACTTTATTTTTTCCATCGGCCGATGGAAGAGGAGAATAATCGGCAATCGGACGGTCTCGGAACAATCGGCCAACAATCGGCATCGGCCCATCGGCCAAAAAATGCCATCGGTCGAGCCCTAGAGGAGTACAATATGATCTTGTGAGGAATAGGTCATGTCCTGGTAATACTGTAATTGCACTTGCACTAAAATGGAAAAGTAACGGGATTTCGTTATTCATAATGGTGTCATGACAACATATTTCTTTATATTTCATTGGTGGAGTTTTTGTATACTATTGTATTTGATGACATTTTGCATCGCAAAGAAAGTATAGCTCTCCACCCCCCCTTTTTTTTGTATTTGCTAAAAGTAATTCTAATTTTAAAAAAATCACTGTTTTGCTGTTACAGTAAAACCAGTAAAGTTGACTACCTTTGTAAGCTGACCGCTTTTGGAAAGAACGAAATGAGCCGAATATTGTCTAATGAAGGGAAAACTTTGAAATTTGACCACCTGTCTATATTGACCACTTATGTGTGCCAAATTTGCATGGTAGTATTAAAACCCTTTGTAAGTGGAATGCCTCATTATTACTATATTTATTTGTTTATCTATTTTTACAAAGGTAAAAAAAAACTTCTACAGGACATTTTTATGTCATAATATTAGACCAGTATTTGTCTGGATGGATGGAACATCCATACAAAGCTTGTCTAAACTCCTTTGTAAGTTAACAACCATATAATTGCGAAAAAAATTAGTTAATTACTATTTTAAAGTAACATTAATACATGAAGCTATACTTTAATTAGTTGCAAATGTATAAATGCATAGTGTAAGAAATGATAAAAAGCTCCCTCTATAAGTTGACCACCTGGACCCCTAAAGTGCCGAGCCGCAAGTGGTGAACTTTCACAGGTTTCACTGTAATCGGTAAAAACTGTCTGATAATGCATAATCCTCAAAGTGACCAATCATGGAAATTACCGATCAACCGACACCAACGAGATCCCCCCTCTCTTGTTAAAAGGATGCTTTGGAAATTTGTAAAGGAAAAAATATTGCATTGTTTGAACATAGCATGATTTATCCGTATTGTACTATTACGAGGGGAAAAATCTCGACTTTTTAAAACTTAAATTTCAAATGTTGACATTGCAACATTTTCCGCCCCCTAACCTAAATTTTAGAGTTTCAAAGAGTTTATACCAGGGTTCGTGATTTTTTTGATTTTTTAAAAAAGATTAAAAAAAAAAAAAAAAAAATCTGATTTTTTTAAAAAGACCTTAAATATTTTGGATATTTATTATGTTACATTCATAGAAACAATATGGCATGTTAATCAATATGCAAAAACACACTTTAAGCTATTTTCACAGCAATAAATATTTTTTAATAATAATAATGATAAACAAATTTTAATACAAATGCGTGACTCAAACGAAACTTAAGCCTACCAGGAATAACAGTATACTCAGAAGTACCGCGAAAATGAATACATTTAATCTGAATTATTTTGCTGTTAAAAGCTAAAAAAAAGTAATAATTGTGTGGGCTTAATTTTTACATTGAGTGTACTTTAATTATTTTTCTATTTAATAAATGAAAAAGCCTGAAATATTTTTACCGATTTAGTAAACTCATATGCCCACACCATTACTAAAAACTGAAACTTCTTGTTTTAATCAAATATCTTTATTGAAAACATCTATGATAAAAAATGTTTTAGAAGGAAAAAAACCTTAAACTATTAGGGGACATGGATGAAACTTTAAGGATACATATTCTAAATTCTAACAATTGTTGTCAAAAATCATTCTGAGTTATTTGTTGTGTGGCATTTATTAAACTGATCTAAAATACTATTTTAAGATAAAAAAGCACAAAATGGTTCATTATTATTATGAATTCTAATTTGAATGATTGAATGAATTATGTTTTGCTGTTAAGATGCTTGTAGAATAAGAATAATATTGTAAAATTAAAAAAATAGTAATTAGTTCTAGATTTATGAAATATGTTATGCACACAGACAGATGGACCTAGGAAGTTTTCTTTGAAGCAGTGGTTATCATTGCAACACATTTCATTTTTACCACACTTTCTAACATTGTAAAATCAATGATTTTTTTTTAAAAATCACTTGATTTAAATCATGATTTAAATCAAGCCGATTTAAATTAACGAACCCTGGTTTATACAAATAAATAATTCTATTCATCGGTTTTAATCGTGAGCAAAATAGCTGATCACTGATCGAATCGGAGTGTTAAACTAGGATTTAAATTCTCTTCCAAAAGTTAAATTTTTTAAATTAAATATTTTTTTCTTCTTTTCTTTTCTTTCTTTTTTTGCATCACAGCCAGCCGCATTTGCCGAAAGGGGCAAGGGTCCCACCCTAGATCCCCCACCTTTAGGAACACTTGTGGTAAAAAAGTTGACCAGTTAAGGGGCTAACTGGCTAAATTGGGACCAATGGTAAGCAGGTGAAGTAAAAATAGTTAGAGTGGGGGCTAGCAAAAAAAATTTCTGGTATATTATGCAATTTAAAAAAAGAGTGATTCGAGAGTCACGTACCTGCAGCTGCCGGAAGAAGAACGCGA
The DNA here is from genome assembly GCA_038502835.1 of Octonoba sinensis. Classification (NCBI taxonomy): domain Eukaryota; kingdom Metazoa; phylum Arthropoda; class Arachnida; order Araneae; family Uloboridae; genus Octonoba; species Octonoba sinensis. The sequence goes on from CM076600.1 coordinate 1,566,777, forward strand.
TGTCGTCCTCGGAGACATCGTAGGGCAGGTTGCCGAGGAAGGCGGTGTAGGGGGGGCTCCCGGGCACCCTGCTCAGGTCCACGTCGGGGCCCCTGGCCGCCTTGGGGGCCGTAGGAAGGACCACCCGCTCGTCCTTCTTGAAGTCCAGGGTGTAGCGATCTGAAAAACACACACGGCACTTGAAAACGAACTTCTATATGAACCAGTAAAAAATGAAACATTCGTGAATTGCACGGCTATCGTAAACGAGTCGAAAATTCGGAAAAGGAGCACCACCCCAATGTCCAAACGCGGTAAGATGCTTTAAGGGGACTCGGCACCTTTCAAATGGCTGAAAATAACGATTTTTCAATTTGTTGCTTAAAATGTGGCTCGACTCTCCTAGTATATCTGAGCGAAGTTTTGAAGCGATACAACCAATATAAATGTAGTTGAGAAGTAAGAGAACTCAAATATTTCTGATGTTTTAGTGGGATTTTGTATTCTTTAAAGTGCGTTTTCTCGGTTTGTGTGTTTTCGCCATATTGTAGTACTTAAAATCCTAAAACTTCTACATATATTCATGTAGCAACTTGAAATTTTTTGTGTGTGTTCGATATGATGTGCTTGATAAAATTAGGGATGGAATTTGCTATATATTTTTTTTTTTTAAATTTTAAACATGAAAATGTAACGAAAGTTTCCTTTTTTTCCCGTGTTCTACCATCGATGCAACTTTTTAAAAAAATTTCCCAAAAACTAATTAACAAATAGCAAAACCCATCCCTAAAATTGTAAACCATAAGTACTTAAAAATGTCTGGTAAAAAAAAAAGTCAAGAAATGAAGAAGGAAATTTAAACTCATTAAATTATTTTTTAAAAATTGAATTTTAAAATTTTCTGTTAGTTGAATTTTGATTTTTTACGTGAAAATCATTTTTTTGAACAATAGCACTTCACAATATACAAATGAAATAGGTAAAAGTTCTTAAATAAAAAAAAATTGTCAAAAGGTGCCAAGTCCCCTTAACCCTTTATGTACTGCATTATAATCTGCAGCATACCTGCCAACATTTCTAGGAAAGCATCCAGTAGATTGCGATACACCGCCATTTCGCACGTATTTTTCATTGTTTTTTTTTTGGGGGGGGGGGGGGGGGAGAAATGAGAAGTTTTAACAATCACTTAAATGACAACTATCCACAAGTTCCTTATGTGATATGCTTCCCTGGATGACTAACAAAATAATCCCAGCTCTAAAATTTGAAGTTTCTTGTGTAAATTCCATTTGTCAAAGAAATCAAATAGGATAATGATCTTTATAAAGTGATTTTTTCCCATAAAATTCCATTTATAGGAGATTTTGCCAAAATTTATGAAAACCTGGAGATTTAAAATTCAAATGGGAGTCCAGGAGAATAGGGGAAAATCCAGGAGTCTCCTGGAAAATCCAGTAGAGTTGGCAGGTATGATCTGCAGTCTTTTTTACAGAACTAGTTTGTCTAGATATTTACACTGAAAATGAAGGGATTTACATAAATAAAATGATCAGTGTATAAGTATTTATTTCTTTACAGCTCACAAGTGCCAAAGAGTATTTACCCTGTGAAATGAATGACAGACTTTTTAATCAAAACTTTTTGTCAAATGGTTTTCTAAGCTAACTAAGACCTTAAAGAAAGAGTGACTAGATTCTTGAATTTTCCTGCTTTTCTGGTGCGAAACTCTGAGGGAGCAAGCTGAACAAAATGGAAGTTCAAAACACGGCATCGGTTCAATACTATTTATGTTCCTCTCCTCGGTAAAATGCGCTTTATGGAGCCCTTGCCGATATGTATCCCGAAAAACGGGAATTAAGAAACTGTCCTGGCAAAGTACCGTCAGGATATTGGTAAAAAGGGTTGATGGAATGGAATTTATAGAGAATGGTATAGATAAAGGGTTAAACGTGAATTCTAAATGAGTTACTTTAGCATTGGGATGCTGAACAGAAAAATGTTCCCACATCAAGTTTTGAATATTTACTTTTCCTAATTTGCGTAAATAGTGCAATAAATATTATGATTTTTTTGTTTTGAGTACTTTTATATTATATAACATAATGTAGAAAAATACATTTGTGTGTGAAATATTCATAAGCTAAAAATAAAAATAATTTAATGTTTAAAAAATAAGTTTTTTTTTTCCTCAAAAAATAGATTGAAAAAAATTATTTTTGAAAGTAGTTGTGAAAAATATAGTTTAACTAATAGTCAACTAGTTCAAAACGATAGTAGTTAACTAGTGCCGAACACTGGACTTTACACCAAATGGGTATGTTAAACATATTGTACGCTATTTTATATTTTAAATAGAAAATTGTTAAAGTTCAACTCGGTGAACTTTATGATCACTTCATGATATCAGCAAACTTCACTTCATGCTTCAAACTTCACTCACTTCGTGATATCAGCAAAATTAATTGTGATATCATGATGCAGCTTTTTGATTTATTTCAGATGCTAAGCGAGACTTCCATTAAATTCGTTCTTTTTTTTTTGTACTAGAGTCCTATGTTTCTCAGTGGAGTAAATTTTGATTTGAATCAATCAAATACAATACAAATGTTATGAAAATAGCTCAAATATGTTTTTGCATATTGTTTGACATGTCATATTATATTTATAAACGTTATCTGTTAAAGGTCTTCAATCTTTAAAGTACGTTCTAAAAAATCCGATATTTTTTTTTTTTTAATCTGAATTTTTAAATTTTTTGTTACAAAATTTTCAAAGCAACAAGCCTCTGATCTGTTATACGTTGCAAGAGGCAACTTGTTTGATTTTTTATTTCTTATTTAAAACAACTAGATTTTTTTACAAATAAAAAAAGAAGAAAAACATGCTGCCTCTTGCAACGTACATCACACGACACAGAATGCACCTTAAAAATAACACATCGGCAGCATAGTTAAAGTTCCAGTTATTCTTCTTCACTTTTTTCAAGTATACTTATTTCCATTCATTCAATTAAATAAAAAATTAATCAATAGAAATTTTTAAAAAGAACACTAAATATTTTTAAATTTAGCCTAATATGATCGACTGTTCTTTTTTTTAGGGAACAGGGGTGATGATAAAGTTTAGGAAAAATCTGAACTTTTCAAGAGAAAAAATGTAAGGGCAGAGGCTCTCCACTTCTATTGCTTTTAATAAACTGATACATATTTCTTAGCCTTTAATACAGCCCGAAATAACCAAAATCTTTAATAATAGCATGCACCAAATTCCAAAATCTAAAAGAAAAAGAATTTTGCTCTCAAAAACTGTGCTTTTAAATTAATGAAACTACATTTACTACTGAATATGAAAAAGATTTCAATAGGATGCACTAAGCAAATCTTTTAATCCGATTTTTGTTTTTTCAAATGCTATTCAAATTTTTATTTGTTTGAACAATTGCAGATATAATTTTTAAAAAATTACAAAAGTTTAAAGAACGGACACAAAACTAAAAATCAACCTGAATCCAGCAGTTAACTTTTTGACATTTGAGAAATCCCACTCCTAACGAGCAGATTTTTTTTTTTTTAATTTTCAGATCAAAACTTTACTGAAAATAAAAGCGAATCTTATTTATTTGCTATTTAATAAAACTTAATAAATATGAATAGTTAAAAAAATCCGATTCTAACAGCGGATGCAAAAAGATTGCATCTTTTAAAAATAAAATCAACTATAAAGTTGGAAAATAAAAGAATTTCTATAAGTAGAATAACCTGAGGATTGCATTTTAATAGGATGATAATGATCAATAGCATTAGCATTTTCATCAGAAATTTGGAGTAAATAAAAAAACAATGGGAGGAGGAGAAAAGGAAACAACTGACCATCGATGTCTTCATTCTCCATGGCATCTCCCCAGTCGATGCGCCTGGTGTTGACCACGGCGAAACCTGTCGGAGCATCGTGGTCCTCGCCCAAGAAAGTGTTCAGGTCCAAAGTCTTACCTTTGGTTTTGCGTTTGCCTTTAGCTGGAACGAAACATACCCGACGACATCAATTTAAACATAACACAGTGAACATAAATAAAGCATTTCTATTCTCAAATACAGTGGAGCCTCCCAATAAGGGGACTGCCCAATTCGTCCCTTCCTCGGAGGTTTTACGATTTCATGACCACATCATACAGGGTTCACACTGGGGGAAAATACAAGGTGGGATTTTTTAAGTTTAAGTCTAAAAAAATGTTTTTTTGAGTGGGATTTCAAAAAATAGTGCGGGAATCGTGCGATCACGCGGCCTAGCGCGAACCCTGTCATACGTAATGTAATGATTTTGATTGGCTCCAGAATAAACAGGTGTTAACGTTTAAACTCAAGTGTCGGAAAATGTAAACTTAAACACTGAATAAAATTAATTTGTATGCTAGATAAAATTCAAAATTTTTGCAGATTAACATTTTTCAAAAATGTGGCAACATTTTGTAACATATAGAAATTTATCTGGGGTAATCCATAGTTACATGGGTCCGTTTGCTAACTTACAATTTGCAATTCGATATTGTGCGAACTTATTATGTACTGTATAAAAAAACTTCTCAAGGGCACTATCTTATCAGCGCTGGGCCCACAAGAATGCCTAAGAGGGAAAATCAGGCACATAACACCTTTCACCCATTAATTTTTTGATCAAAAAGGAATCTTAAGTTTCAGTAAATTTATTATTTATCTATTTCTTATAATGATTTCAAACTTTTTTTTTTTGTATGTTCCCTAAATAGAGTGTCCTGTTCTGGGACCAGAAAAAACGTCCCTTAATTAGGTGTACCTTAAAGGAAGTACTACTGTATGATGGTTTCATTTGTTGTCTACTCGTCCACAAGTCGACTCAACAATACGATCATACCTGCCAACATTTCGAGGAAAAGATCCAGTGGATTGCGATACACCAATTTCGCATGTATTTTTCATTGTTTTGGGGGGGGGGGGGGGGAAATGAGGAATTTTAACAATCAGTTAAATTATAACCACCCACAAGTTCTTTATGTGATTTGTTTCCCATCATAACTAACAAAATAATCAGTCCTCCAAAGTTATAATTAAATTTATAATGTCTAAAATTTCTTGTGTAAATCCATTTGTCAAAGAAATTAAATAGCATAATAACGTTGTTGAAGTGATTTTTTCCCATAAAATTCCCTCAGGAAAATCAGATTTTAAATACAAACTGGGAGACCAGTAGAATAGGGGGAAATCCAGGAGTCTCCTGGAAAAACCAGTACGGTTGGCAGATAAGTATGAACGATGTATTGCCATATATATAGTAAATATTGGTGAACAGCTTATGAACTATGTCTAACCACTATCTTTATGTGGGGTTCGTAGCTTTAAATCATGATTTAAATTAAGACATTTTTTTAAAAAAATCATTGATAAACCAGGAACACGGAGATAGTAAAAAAATTTTCTGCTCCTGCTCAAGCTCTGCTCTCAGATAATGAGTCCTGGTTCCGCACATGCTCCAGTTTCCGCTCCGCAATTTTAGAGACCCCAGAATATTAATGTTGACTAGAGCGATATTTAGAATTAAGAAGGCTTGTCCTCAATATAAATATTTCATTCATATTCCAAAAGGTCTTAAGGGTTTATTTATTTATTCATTTTCCTCACAAAGCATTTTTATCCCTTAGGAATGGAAAGTTTCATAAGAAAGATTTGTTTTTAATTAAAAGCTTCAACTTTAAGTAATGAAATGGGGATATTATCTTACTAAAAGCATAAGTTAAAAAATATTATAAGACGTTTTATTTACAAAATAGTGAATTATTAAAATACACTCAGTGTAAAAAATGAAATGCCCAACACGACACACGATTTATTTTAGGTTCCAAAAGTAATAGAATTCAATTAAGTTAAGTTTAATTTTTCTGTACTTGGGCTGTCTACTTCTGAGAGAGTAAAATTTAATTGGAACAATGTACGTTAATCTATACTATTACTCCCCCCCCCCTTAAAAAAAGCTACTGCCATGAAAAATAGCTTCAAATACGTTTTTGTGCATTGTTTCACAAGTCATATTATTGCTTTAATTTTAAAAATTAATTTAAATTTAAAAAATACGACTTCTGCCATAAACTGAACCACTGCAAAAATTTTCAACCAAATTACCAATTTCAAATACAGCCAATATTCTTCCATCATTTTCCATCGACACAAAAGACAGACGCAATACCGATTATTAAAATACGTTTACAAAAACAACATACAAAAGGGGGGGGGGGGGCATAAGGTCATAGAAAGAAAACTACACAACCCCACATGATCTATATAGGCTCTGGCAGCAATAAATTTACTCATAAAACACTCAGAGTGTCAATATAAGGCCACACCATTAGACCTTTACATCTTACAAAGTCATTTCCACCAAAATTAAATATTTTACATAATCTTAAGGCACCATCCCTTCATTCATGTACTTATTCTTTTTCAACAGCTAAACGTATATATATTTTGTTTCAAATTATATCTCTACTTCCAAATTAATATTCATTAAAACTTTATTTTTAATATTACTCGTTTTTCACCAGCACGAGACACAAATCATTAACTGACATTTATTAACTACATCATTTTACAGAATAATTTTGATACATGTGTTAAAAAATATACATTTGCATATCAGTTCATACAATTTTAGAGCAAAAAGTTGGGCTACACTTTAGGAGAAAGAGTCAAAAACTACTTGAGTGCCATCAAAATATAAGAAGCATTAAAAAAAAGGGTAATAAAAAGGTTTGAAAAAATGCTCATTATTATTTTTAGTAAAAAAAATGAATCCCAAAATTTTTCTGTGAAATGTTAAGTAAGAAACAATAAATACCCCCCCCCCCCCCCTCTTATAAGAGAGAGGAAAAATTACACAAATAACTTTAATTTTTAAATTTTATGATGTTATTTTAATTTTTAAACTTTACGATGTTATTTTTCAGACAAACCGACATCAAAAACAATTCCAAAATTTATAGGGGAAAAAATCCTATGCATATAGTTGAAAAAAAAATCCTATGCATATAGTTGAAATGATGAAATTAAGCAGTAAACAATAATTTGCAGCTACTTGACAAGCACCAGACACTAACAAATCTTTCAATTAAGGAAACTAGTGAAAAAACTTTTGCCCAAAAACAACGCATACAATATTGCTGCACATGTTTTTCCCAAGCATTTCCTTAGCATTAGAAAATAACATATATAAAAGATATCAAAATTCTGGCACTTTTACTTTTCATAGAAAAACATGATTGGGATGTTTGAAAAATATAACACACACATTTAATTCTCAAGTTTGGGACCATGTAAATCACAAAACATATCATTCACACTGTAAAAAACATGAGACAGTAACTAATTACTCGCATACGGGCCATTCAATTTGCCTTTTCTCGCGTCAGTTACACCTATTTTGTTTCACTTTCAGGTACTAAATATTAAAATAACTCAATAACTCTTGGTGTGCTTACACATTAGTCTGCAGCCTAACTCTAAAACGAGTGGATGTATTTTAGTCCATGAAATAAATACTTTAAATTTTCATGTAAAAACACGTCGTGATAAACATAGCAAACAGTGGAAAGATTTTTTATTAAACATGTTTTCACATAAATCAAAATATAATAACTAACATTAAAACTCTTTTAAAAAGAGGCATGAAGATATGTAAATACACGAACATTTATGGAGTTATTTTTAACTCCAGTACCTAAAACATTAAAAAAAAAAAAAAAAAAAAAGGTGTTTCGTCATGTGCATGTGTCGGTCTTACACGGTATGAACGATTACACGAGTGCGCCGTTAGTGCAATGATCGGGGAGCATATAAAATGCACAAAAAAGGAAAATTAATACCACACGCGACGGACAGATTCCAAACAATGATCAAAACTAAACGTACTATCACTACGTCTTAACTTTAAAACACGAAACAGCATAAGGTATGATAAAAAGAGCACATGAACACGTTACTCAATCCACTCCTCACGCCCGATAGAAAAGAGGACAGAAAGGCGATCCGATCAAAGTATTCAAGAAAAGTATCTAGCCATGAGTATCGTAAATGACGGTCGCTATTTAGTCAGATTATTGCTAATTAAGTATAAACAAAAGAAAGATAATTACCATTAGCCGCCATATCCAAATGCCAGAATTAAGGAAAGTAAAACCTTCACGTTGCCACGACGAAATTTAGAAGTGGAAAATATACATACAGAAATGTCGATGCCATTCTGGCAAAAATAAATAGTGTTAAATCCGTACCCCCATGATGACGAAATAACACACTTACACAATGGGCTTAAAATATGAAAAATACGATTAATAAAGAAGAATTTAGAACTAAATGAAAGTATTGTTCTTTTTTCTGAACATTTATGAGAGCAAAACTGAAAAGACGCCTTTTTGTACGAGGGAAACTCTGAACTTCGTCTGCTGCGTGACTCATACACCACCAGGAATGCCGTCATGACATCATGCGGGCAGAGGGGTAGCAAGGTTTATCAGCGCCCGGGGACAACTGATGATTTTGTGCACCCCCCCCCCCCCCCTGTGCTCCTGGGGACCTAGGGGAGCCCCTAAAGGGAATTATAAGAATTTTTATGCTTCCTAAATAAGGCTCTAAAAAGCAGCCCTTTTAACTTTCATTTTTATTAACGACCATTCACTTCTAAGGGAAAAATGGGACACTTTCGCTTCGCAAAATTACTTGTCTGATTTCCCACGCACTCCTGTGCTACATTGGTCATTCCCGATATGATTTGCGGTGCTCCCACTTTTTTTTCGAACATATTCACACCTCTTCAGTTCCATAATTTTCTTTTCGCAATTAAAAGTAAAATAAATTAACATTAATTTGGTGTCCCTTCACGCTGCGCCCCGGGACAGCTGTCCCTCCTTGCCCCCACCTAGCTACGCCTCTGCATGCGGGTAAGCCATTTAGTACCGTACGTCCTCGAATTTCGGGGACATCTCTTTGAATAGCTTTGAAATATATTAATCAGAGTAATTTTTCATGATCGAATAAGTGAATGTGCATTTTGGTTTGTTGTGCCGCAAAACTTTTTTCTAGCGTCCCCAAATTGATTATAAATATGGTCAACATACATAGGGTTTATTCAAGGGTTGAGTTCGAAGTTATGGCGTATCACGTAATCTGTGGTGTTATACTTTGTTTTTGTTGTGTATCGTAAAAGTTATTTTAAAATGCAAATGAATTTCTTCCTGGGGAGTAGGTAGCAATATGCTCCTTCATTGCTATCTGCATGAAGGAGCATATGCCTACCCCTTCTTTCTATTTTTTAAATGAAGTCAGCGAGTATGTTGCATTGTTTTTTTCCTTCCCTTATTCTCATAAAGTAGCATATATACTACCTGAGGTTTTCCCCTACTTTCTATTTGTTAACAAATAGAAAGTAGGGGAAAATCCCAGGTAGCATATATGATACTTTATGAGAATAAGGGTTGCCTTTTTCCTGCTCGGCGTCCAGATGAGCGAATAGTACGGAAAAATTGCGTTGTTAAAAAATAAAATATAAGCCTTCCTGCGCTTGCTCTGAAATGTTTATCTTCTAAAGTAGTGGTCTTCAAACTATTTTGAGGTGCGGAACCCCTACAGTTTCATTAAATTTCAATGGACACCCCCCCCCCCCCAACCCCCACTGCCAGCTTAGGAGAGGCTCATTTATTAGAATATGAGCAAACAAATCGGAAATATTGAGTTATACGCGGAGAAATAGAATTAGCAATTATATATACCCATGAACCTCATGTATGTATAATTTCCCAATGAAGTTAATATTCCTACAAATACGAATAGGGATAGGAGGGAGTTTGGGGGCCTTTCCCCTTTTAATTTTTTGATAATGAAGTCTTAAAAACGCGTATTTAGGCCATGTGTTTGGTGACGTCAGAAGACCTGGAGCTCCCTAGCGGAAAGTTTTTGAAATTGAAGTTCTAAATTTGCAATTATGGGCTTCCATTGTGGATGTTAGAGAAAGGGGAAGATTTGAGGATCTTTTTTGAAAATCAAGCCTACTAGGCTATCTTTGGCGACAGTAAAAGACAACCGAAATATTCCCAATATGTAGTCTTAAAAATACAATTTTTTGATGCTTTTCGAGGATGTGAGGGAAATGGGAGGGGGGGGGGGGTCATTTCCCATAATTTTTTTGAAATTGAAGTCTTAAAAACGCATTATTAGGCTATCTTTGGTAACTTTGCAGAACATGTGTATTCAGCGGCTGTTCCATGGAAATGTTTCGACATTGAAGTTCTAACTTCGCAATTCGGGCCTCCATTTGATGATGTTAGAGAAAGGGGTGGTGAGGTTCGATGCTCATTTTCTGAATATTTTTGAAATTCATGTCATAAAACTCAAACAATCTCTGGTGACGTTAAAGTTCTAAATTCGTATTTTTGGGAGTTCATTGATGATGTTGAGGGGTTTTCAGGCTCTTTTTCTGAATTTTATTGAAATTCAAATCACACCATCGCTACTCTGATCAAGAAAAAAAGATTGTGTCCAGTGTGTGTGTGAGAACGGGGGAGTGTTGATTCTTTCTCAAGCCACCTTGCCTACATCACTGCCGTCTTTCTTTCATTTCAAAAATGCTGTAACAGTCCCTTCCCTATCCACCTCCCCCCCCCCCGAAAAACATGTTATTGTTTTTCATCATGAAATTTTTAATTTGCACCATATTTTTTTGTTTGAAATAGAAACGTCTTTGTCCCAGCAAAAAACTTTAAACATTTCGGACTTCGATATTATTTTGCAGTCTGTAGTTTTTGTATTGATGTTATTAAATAACATCAACACTACTTTTAAAATCTTTAAAGTCGGCATAAATTTATAAGATATAAAATCTTTTGTAATCATGAATTAATTAAAAATGTAAATAATCCAAAATTTGCAACAATTGCTAGGTAAGGTACGAAACACATGATGCAATGGTAATTAGACTACGTAATTTTCCGAATTTGTTTTATTTTAAACTAACGGCACCCACCCGCACGGCCTTGCCCGATAAAAAGTGATAAGCCCAGTAGGTTCACCATTATATATCTATATAAATAAAAATGTAAGTGTTCGTTTGTGCGAGCCGCAAATCTCCGAAAGTACTTGACCGATTGGTTTGGAATTTTGCCAGTTGACAGAGTGATTCAAGCGGATGATGGTTTATAGACCCGTTAGAAGAAAATCAGACAGGTAGTTCCTTTTTTATTCCAATTTAAGGCAAAATTTCTACATTCATTTTCTATTATGGGGGTGAAGAAAACCTTGCACATATTAATATAGTATATCGATCGAAAGCGCTGATTTTTCTGCATAAGATGTAGTAAATGCAATTCCATTTTGATTTAATAATTCTTTCTGTTTGTGTTGAAGTATTTTTGCACTCGACGATTAAGGAGAACTTTAAAACAAAGATTACTTATTTTGAATAGCAACAGTTGAGTTTAGCTGTTTTCATTTTTATTCAAAAATTTTGTGTTTTTTCTGTTGGTATTGATGTATTTGTTAGTATTTTTGCACTCGAAGATTAAATGGAACTTTAAAACAAAGATTACTTATTTTGAATGTTAACAGTTTCATTTAGCTATTTTCATCCTAATGTTTAAATTTTGTGTTTTTTCTTTTTGTGTTGAACTATTTTTTAAATATTTTTGGACTTAACGATTAAGGGAACTTTAAAACACAGATAATTTATTTTGAACGGCAAATTTTTAATTTAGAATTTTTGTGTTTGTGTTTCTTCTGTTTGGATAATTCTTATGTTGGAATTTTTCAATGTGCCGAGCCAGACAATATCAAAATCTTCACAGAAAATGGAAAAAAAAAAAAAAAAAAAATGCCCGCAAGCATTGTGAAAAAACATAAAGTTCAAGACCAATCAATCAAATTGAGCTGTTTAGATCTTCTCATGTGTACAATTATATATTGCGTGTTCTAGAATGGGTAAACCAGACAATCTATAGTTTCAGACAATGAAACATATTAGAAATATGTGCTTTTTCTTGCTTTTCCATCGAACCAGACTGAGCCACAGCAAAGCGTGGCCGGGTACAGCTAGTATATATATATATATATATCACTCCTCAAAACAATTAAAGGATCATTTCTTTATAAGCTTGTCATTTTTTTAACAGTTAAAAAACTTATTATATGTTATATTATTTTAAAGGCAATGCAAATGGCTACCAAATCCTTGCTAAATTATTGAATAATTTTTTGTTGTGTATTGGGAACAGGTGAGAGAATTAAAAAACTACCAAAATCAAAATGAAAACTCTTTAATTATTAAAATCAAAAGTAAACAAAAAGTAGTTTTTGTGTTATTACATTTAATGGCTCAGTATCTTGTGCTTCCTCCTCGGACAGAAATCTCAGCCCGGATTCGCCGGGGCATGGTCCTTATAAGCCTCCTGAGGTTTTCTTGAGGCAAACGCTTCCACTCTTTTTGAAGAGCGATTTCCAGCTCATCCAAAATGGTGGGTTGGTTTTGACGGCTCCAGATACTTCTTCCCAGTTGATCCCAGACATGTTCGATGGGATTCAGGTCCGGCCTGCAAGCGGGCCCCCCCAAAGTGGTGATATTGTGGGCTTGTAGATACTGACGCATGATCCCTGCAGTGTGGGGACGGGCCCCACGGTGCATAAAATGAAATTACGCCCTCCTGCTTCTGCTCTGTCACGTTATCTGGACATCCAACACCTCGTTAACATACCTCTGGGTGGTCAGGGATCCGTTGCGGATGACTACAAGGTCTGTACGATCATTGAGTGTTATTTCATCCCACACCATTATTGATCCACCTCCAAATGGGACCCTTGAAGATAAGCAGCAGGGAATAAAACGTTCATTCCTTCTTCTGTATACTCTAGCCCGACCATCATTACCAAAAAGAGTAAATTTAGACTCATCAGAAAAGAGTACTTTACGTCAATGCCTTAGCTGCCAACGTCTGTGTGTCCAAGCAAAACTGCATTCTTTCTCTTTTGTGACGTGCTGTAAGCCGAGGTACTTGGACTGGTCGTCTGGATCTCAATCCACTTTCCCGAAGTCGATTTCGTACAGTCTCGTCGGAAATTTGGGTACCCGTTGCTCGGCTTAGCTCATTTTGCTACTCATTGGCTGTTGAAAATCTGCTTCTGAGGGCACTTAGACGTAAATACCTGTCCTCTTGGGCTGAAGTGGACCTCCTCCGCCCTTGACCTGGCCTTCTATAGACAGTCTCTAGTTATTGGTAGCAGTTCCAAAGTCTTGAAACCACTGATTAACTTACACCTAACCTTTGACCCACCTGACGTTGAGAAACACCACCTTCAATCCATGTGACAGCCCTAGTCACATCATTGTCGGAAAGAAATCTTCTAACACCTGCCATGATACGTAAACGGGACGAAACAAACAGAAAATGAGTGAACTGCACCTTGTAAGTTCGATTGACAACTGGTTAGTACTTGGAATCTTGCTCTTTTTCATTCCTGTTTCGGTGTGTTTACAAAAACATCAGAATTATCTATACTAATGAAAAACCAAGAAACAAACACAAACTCTGTTGCTTCTCATTAAAAGTGTCCAGTACCAAAGGTCAAATTCTCATATTTATTATAAAACTTATTCTTGTACACGATCATTCCAAAGTAGTGATCCCTTAATTGTTTTGAGAAGTGTATATATATATACATGTAATATTTTTCCTTCGTATATTAATTTACTTTTTAAAGATGTATAGCATCCGACATAAATTTAAGAAACATAAAAATAAAAAAAAGAAACTATAAAAAGACTCGTTTTGTCTGTTTAAGTTCAAGAAGTACCCACACACAGAGCACGATTATAAGGTATATTAGAATAGTTTCAATTAATGCATTCTAAGTATAATTAATATATATATTTTATGTTTATTTATTATTAATTGACAGTAAGACAAAAAGACGAAATTTTGTTGCTTTCAGAAACTTAACAGCAGCATAGAAGAAAAAACTTTTAATCCGAGCTCAAAATAGTCAAATGACATATATGTGCTATTTCACTGGGGGGAAAATAACATATATAAAATAAAAATGCAGCGCTTAGCGCTTTATCTATCCTCTGGGGACCGGTTTCCTATAGAAAAAAAGAGCCATTTTGTGCAATTTTCGGTCCCAAATTGGAATGAAAGAAGAACAAATTTGAATTTCAGATAAAACTCTTCCGGGTGAACCCTATTTTTCAAACTTACTTCGTGAGAATCGGCGGAACGGTCTTGGCAATACGTGAAACACAGACATACTCTGTTTTATTATTAGTTAAGATAAAGATATGCTCCTGAATCTTACTAATTAAGTTTTACTTTTGTTTTACCTTCAGACCACTGTTGGTGTGACTTTTCATTACAATATTTTGAGTTCCTCTCTCTCTTTTTTTTTCCCCATCAGTTTGAAACTTATTTAATCTCCCATGCATTTTTAAACCCTTTGTTTTGATTTTCCCACGCAAATAAGATATATTTGTTTAAAAACACATATAAAATCGTCGGCGGCCTGACTATTAAAAAATTATGTTTATTTTTTTCATGCTCAGGTTTTGAGATTTTTTTCGTTGAAAACAAAGGTTTAAAACGTAATTAATTTTGGTGGCCCGTTTTCTGAAAAATGGGTGGAAGGGGGCGCAGCCCAAATGATACTGCTTGTTTCGATTTAGCTTCCCCCCAGAAACCCTTTCGGATATGTTTTTAACTATTCGAAATTGGATTCTGGCCGCTGCTCGTAACATCCTGTTATCCGGCCGGTAAAAAATTATTTTCTTAAAAATTTAATTACCATGTTTTGAAAACATATGAAAATTGCTAACTTATTACGTATTTAGAAGCTGTGAAATGTTTAAAAATATTCATGGAATTTCGACGTTTCAAGCATCAGAGCCATAAAAGTAAAAAATCAATTCATTTATTAAATAACATCAATACTACTTTTAAAAATCTTTGAAGTCGGCATAAAATTATAAGAGATAAAATCTTTTGTAATCATGAATTAATTAAAAATGTAAATAGTCCAACATTTGCAACAATTGCTAGGTAAGGTACGTAACACACGATGCAATGGTAATTAGACTCATCATTTTGCGCACTTTAAAAATTATTTTTAAGAGTAGTATCGATGTTTTTTAATAAATGAATTGATTTTTAACTTTTTAGCGCAATTTACAGTTGCGTTGCTTTGAAGTCTGTTCTGTTCCCCCCCAGTTATTTTATTTTTCTTGTAAATTAATTTTTTACGTAAAAACTTTTTTGTTTTCGTTATTATTATTACTGTAATGTTAAAGCATACACCCACTGGCACTAACTGGCTAAAATTAATCATTTGCATGATAAATTCCGTTTTGAAGTTGATATACAAAAACCACTAGAGCGAACAGATTGAATGATTTAAAATTTGTTTCAGAAAAGGCTTCACTCAAAACTCTTATTATAATTGCTTTTAATAGCAACAAAAACTGTTTGGCAATGGGTTTTATATTTATTAATAATTTATTCAAAAATATATCAAGTGAAGCCCTTCCTAAATTAAAAGAAAATACTCATTTTTCACAGATGACGTCCTTTCTAATGAACAGATGTAGCCAAACTGTTGTGCGGTATTCGAGTTAGACGGCACTCTGTCGATTAAAAAAAAAGATTGGTATATTAAATCCCAAGTTATGGATGAACAAACAAAATTTGCTAAATTCCCCCCCCCTCCCCTTAAGTTTTTTTCTAGTTACCGAATATTGTCCAACAAAGGTAGGGGACCTATGGGAGACCACCATCGATCCATTACAAAAGAATCATGAAAATCGGTCCATCCGGTGAGCAGTTATCCACAAACAAACAAAAAAAGAAAGAAAGGAAAAGCAAACATACAGTATGAATGGATAACCATCCTCCTGTTGGAAGTTGGATTTAAAAAACTATCGTCATGTTCATTTGTTTTCAAACACTTCTTACACCTTTTCTCTCGAAGAAACACCACCCTTTTAAATTTTTGCCCTTTAAAATATTTCAGTTCGCTCTGAACTCTAAAATGAACTTGAAATAATTTTAAATCATAATATAATAACCAATAAATAAAGGCGAACATTCAGGAACCATCCAATTCTCCCAAAATGATGCCATTCATCGTTTCCCCTTCTCGTGGCAGAGGTCGATTCTAGAACAAATACAGTGAAGCCTGTGTAAGTGGACCACTTGAGGTGCAGCACTTTAACGGTCAACTCAGGCAGGTGGTCAACTTACAGAGGTTGAACCACTAATTCCGTTCCTGAAAAAAAAAGGTGGCCAACTTAGACAGGTGGTCAACTCTACAGGTTTAACTGTATTACGCTCAGATAAAAAATGCAGTAAAACCTGTCTAAGGTGGCCACTTCTTTTCAGGAACGGAATTAGTGGTTCACCCTCTATAAGTTGACCACCTGTCTGAGTTGACCGTTAAAGTGCTGCACCGCAAGTGGTCCACTTACACAGGCTTCACTGTACCTTAATCTGTCTTTTTTTCTAAAGAGAATGCACAGACACTCTTAACCCAAAAAATGCGAGTACTGCACACTGAGACACCGGAGGAAGCACCAGTTTAGATTTTATTTGGAAAAATACCGGTCTCTGAACAACAGCATAAAATTACAAAAATGGGTTCACTCTTTAAATGCAAACAATACAGAAGTAAGGCTTTGTACAGGAACCCTTTTCGGAGCAAATACGAATGAATCTCCTCCGGTATTTCCGGAGATTCGTTCGATGGCTTTTGGGTCCACCGTCTCTACGCAATCACGGAATGTTCCGTCGACATTTTGTTTCCTTGGAGAAGGTAAACAGATGACAGTAAGGGAGCACATAGTTATGAATGTTTAAAATTTAAAAAAAAAAAAAAGGCCTTTTCGGCGGCAGCATGATGTGAGCGAGGCTGAACCAGTTATAGGTGAAAACTGAAATTTGGTTCGTAGCCAGTGGCCGATCGAATCGTCTTCGTTATACTTACTATTCTAATAATGAAGTTATGTTGATTTAGTACATAAGAAAAAAAAATGAAATTTAAGATAGGGATGCACCGATTCATCGGCTTGTTTTTCGATTGACTATTTATAATTGGCAAAACAACTATTTCTTAGTTAAAATCACTCATAGTATGGCAAAAACGAGAAAAAATTCTGAATGAACTGACTAATGAATGATTATTTTTTGCAGTTGTCGAGGTCATGAAATATGAAAGTAAAAAAATGAATGAATGAAATAATTATAAAAAATAATTCTCACTACGGACATCGGCACGACCACCATGATGAATACTCACATCCCAGTACATTGAAATGATAATGCCGAAACATGAGCATTTCAGTAATATCGGATATAAAATAAGCTATTTCTGGAAGATTCATATATATAAGATCAATATTTTTTTTCCTTCAAATGATGCTGTTACACTTGAATATCTCTATTTTAATAAACTGCAATTCAAGGAAACATTTTCTTTTTCTGATTTCTACCATAAAAATGGATTTTCCTTTCTTGGTTGCAACACACTGGAATGAATTTTGAAGAGATTACTTGACGAAAAGAACGTGAAAGCAGCAACATAAACTGCCATTCACAAAAACAAACAAATGATTCACTCATTCTGAAAAAGGGAGGCATTTGCTCATCGGTGCATCCCGAGTTTAAAAAATGTAACTGATTAAAACTGAATGTTTTAATTTTAAATGAGTACATTCTTTCACCGTGCTTTCCAGAATCATCATGTCGAATTTCATAATGATCCCATGGGAAAAAACATTCTCCATCTTGCACAAAACTCCGTAGCCTGATAAAAGTACGGTTTTGATCTCATCCGAGAATTTTACCTTACGTACGTGCATGACCTCAGCGCGAGACCGTATGGTAAGGCCCGTGCACGACCGTATGGTAAGGCCCGTGCACGACCATATGGTAAGGCCCGTGCACGACCGAATGGTAAGGTCTGTGCACAACCATATGGTAAGGTCTGTTCACGATCATATGGCACGGTCTGAATGCTTCTACCGTGCACGACCATACGGTATGGTCAGAACGAATGCACCAGTGCGGCAGACCGGAGTCGGTCGACCGAGCCGGGACGGGCGTAAGCATCACTTGTTCCTCAGGACGGGCGGCTGGAGTCCGAGCGCCGCGCAGAGTCGGTCGCGGACCGGCCGGAGCGACTCCACGGATCCGCTCCAGTCCGTCTCGGCGAGCACCTCCGAGACCCCGTCCTCCACCGGGAGGTCGTACGTGAGGAAGGCCTCGTACAGCTTGCCGGCGGTCACCTTCCTCACCCGGGGGAAGCGGTGGCACAGGAACACGGCCAGCTTGTTGAGGGAGCGGGTCCGGCAGGCCTCCGAGAAGGGCAGCAGGTTGCAGAAGAGGTCGACGGCCGCCACGATCTTCTGGGGGTCCCGGGACTTGCGGGAGGCCTCCCAGGCGAGCGCCAGCAGCCGCTCGTGGAACGCGGGGGCGGGCAGCTCCGCCCCGGATGGCAGCAGGTGGTTCATCATCTTGAAGAAGGGAATGACGATGCGGTCGTTCTGCAGGTTGTCCTCCAGGACGGAGAGGAGGGCGTCGCAGATGCGCCGCAGCGACGCCTCGTCGGATCGGCGGGAGGACAGGTACTCTATCAGGGCGGCACTTGAGTACTTCACCTGTGGAGGAATCGTCCTTTCGTTAGTCCGGGCCACAGAATGTGTTTCGAAATCCAACGATTGGTTTCGGGACTTTTTAAACACAAACACAATAATAAGTAAATAAAGTAAACAAAAATTAAATCAATAACAATAAAGAGCACTATGAAACGAAAACAGAACTATTCGGGAGGGGCGCATGAAGCTCCTTTTGTGATTACTGATTCACAGAATGGCGAGTTTCTCAAATGACATTGTTTATAATGAGCCTTAGGCTTTTGATTTGTAAAATGACTGCTATCATAAGATAGCAGTTTTAAAAATGACTTATAAAAGGGCACTAGTATTCCAAAAATGGACATTGTGTGGTTAAACTCCCAGATACATGTATAATATAGATAGTATGGGACCTCAAATCCGAGACGCTCGGGGCCGCGTTCTTTCCGGATTTCGGAATTTTCCTGATTTTGGGTCCTCATTCAAAAAGTGTTGTAAGGAACTTTTGGAACTTTTTATTAGCATTTTGCTCATTTATAGTATTTTTATTAAGGTATGTACTCACCTATAAGTCGCGAAATTTAGCACAAAAAACGAAGTTGGAGTAGGCTTATATACGAGGCAAAGCATCGATGCATCTAGACTTTTCTCGACGTCATTTTAACCTATTTAATTAAACAATAAAAAAAAAAAAGATTCCTGTTAAATTTTGATATGATTTTATATTCTCTAGCCACTAAATTGTAGTAAAAAGATCGGACCATTTGGAAAATGCGAGAAACGAGACCTTTGAATTTCGCGAATGTTCTATATCGAGTGAAAATTAGAGCTCATTTAAAAAAATAAATATAAGAAAACAACAATAAAAATAAGCAAAATTTAATGATATTAACTCAGATTTAAAGCAACAATTAAGAAAAACTCATCGCAAAAACGAACCCTTTTCAAAAAATCGCGAAATAAATTTTTTTAAAAAAAAAAAAAAAAAAGCACGTTTCCGATCTTAAGCATGTTCATTACAGATTATTTTCCTTCTCTTTAAAACGCTTATTTCCGAAAGAAAAAAAAAAAAACCATGCAAAACATTTCCGGATTGTTTTTCAAAACAACAATTAATAAACTCTAATCGCAAAAGCGAACCCTTTTCAGAAAATCGCGAAAAATTTGAAAATAGCACATATCCGATCTTAGACATGTTCATTACAGTTTGTTTTCCTTCTCTTTAAAACGCCAATTCAAAAAAAAAAAAAAAAGGAGCAAACATTTTCCAATTTTTTTTTCAAAAAAAAAAAAAAAAAAGCTGGCTTTTTATTCAGGCTGCCGATTTTTTTCGGAAAAGTTCCGGATTTTCGGTTTTCTGGATTTCGGTATTCTGAAATTGGGGCCCCATACTGTATTGCAACGCATTCAGCTATTAAAGCTTATATTTGCATTGTAATGTTTCGATTTTGTTTTCATCTAAGGGAATTAGGAGTGAATGCCATTGATTCACAGGATTGCTACTCAGAAAACAGAATGAAATTCCCCGACTTTTCCCGGTTTTCAAGACCTATTTTTCAAAAATCCTAGTGTTAAGTCCACGGTATCATGCATATCGAAAAACATACATTTGCCCCAAAACATGCTTTTGAAAATAATTGCAGGGTTGCTAACTGTAAAAAAGTACTTATAACGAACTTTCAAAAACTTTCTACCAAGTTTTGATTTTGTATTCGGCCAAGTGATAAAAGACGGAAACAAAAATTGAATAACATTAACAATAAAATGTTATGACAATTATAACTATTTAAACATTAAACTTTAGGAGTTCATAAATTTATTAACGATAAAAAATCATCAGTTGAAAAGTTATTAACTGTGAAAATCTTGGTCTCCCCTTTAAATATATTTCATACATATATCAAACAGCTAAATAAAAGACATGAATTAGACAATGCCTCACTTTCATTTCGGTTAAACTTTGAAAGGCTTTGGGGTCCTTTGTTGCTAATAAGGCCTAACACAAAATTAATTTTCCTAAAATAAAAGAGGCTTTTGTTTACGTTTGATATTTTAAAACTACTTCTGTATTGCATTTATTTTCTGAGTTTCTGAGGTGCAATAATCAAATCCCCAGACGAGCGAAGACAACCGGCGACCCAAAACCGGGCGTACCAGAGATTCCGTGAGCCCGCCCACGCTCACGATGAGTCCCAGGAGCAGGTGCCGGGTGTAGCGGGGGAAGTCCAGGAGGCGGACGAAGAGGCGGAACGTGTCGGCGGGGGACGCCCAGTTCAGCTCGTCGCAGGTGTCCGTCCCGAAGATCTCCAGCAGCTCCTCGCGGTGCGGGACGGACGGGATCCCGGGATCGCTGCAAAAATCGGAGAATTCAATCGATGAGTTGAGAGTTTTGGCAATTTAATATACTAAATGCTAGCATGTGATAGGTGCTGTCCCATCGGGGACAATCCTTCCTTTTGACCTCCCTCTCTTTAGAAGCTCTCCATCACTCCAGCATCATCTTTTTGTTTTATTTTTTTATGAAACTTTCCTTGTCCCCCCCCTTTTTTTTTAAATGAATGGTGCAGGGTTCATACTCAAATAACCAAAAAAAAAAATGTCCATGAATTTTCCAGGTAGATCAAAGCAAAATTCCAGGTTAACATTCCAAGTGAAAATATTTATTAGCAAATGTGCTACTTGTACGTTAAATACGCCCGCCATAACATTTCATACCATACAATATTTTATGAACCTCATATTAAAAAAATAGTTTCCACAGATGCTCATTGAGATAACAAACTTATACAAAAGAATGTCTAGTCCATAAAATTTCAAACGCAAAGATTTGTGACACAATACTGCCAAAAGATATTAGCTTTTATATTTGCATCCAACTTTTTTCATATACCGTAAAATCCCGAAAGTAACCCCCCTCTTTTTAAAAACCAAACTGGCAAATTTCAGATAGGGGGGTTATAATCGAGATTTTCGAAAAAAATTATTTAAAAAAAATGTTTTTAGTATTAATTAAGAGCATCTACTGAAGATAAATAGTAAGCATAACGCACTTAAAATTATTTTAAATAATATAAAACAAGATTCAAAAAATAAATAAACAAAAATCTGTCTTATAATTTTCTAATAGAAAATGGATCGCATGGGGATGGCATCTTTGACTGAAGAAAGAATTTAGCATTTAAGTTAGCAGAAATCCCTATAATTTGAACTTAAAACTCATAAAACGCAAATTTGCATGTTCGGGGCCAGCGCTACATCGGTATTTCGTAATGTGCCGAGTTTCAAAACACGACCAAAAATGGCGGACTTACGCGATCAAAGATGGCGGCTAATTAACGACTCAACGCAAAGAAAGAATGTAGCACTTAGGTTTGCAGAAATCCCTATAATTTAAATTTAAAACTCATAAAACGCAAATTTGGCATGTTCGAGGCCAGCGCTATATCGGTATTTCATAATGCGTCGAATTTCAAAACACGACCAAAAACGGCGGACTCACAAGATCAAAGATGGCGGCTAATGAACGAATTAACGCCGAGTACATGAAATTTATTTTTAAGCATATAGACCTTGAATATTTATGAATAAACAAATAAAATAAAACACAAAATACAAAAAGAAATTGGACATATTTAATCTTTATCATAAGAAAATAATACAAATTTTGTTTTAAAATCGTCAGACATTTGGGGAGGGGGGTTATATTAAGGAATGTGGAATGATTCCACTTTCAGCGCGAAAGGGGGGGGGGGGGCTACTTTCGGGATTTTACGGTATATATTTTTTAAATTAAAATTTTAGAAAGCTCATTTAAAACTATAAAACATAAAATATAAAGGAAAAATAAAATAAAATAAAAATGACCCAGTGGGGACCAATCAACTTTTTAACTCTATAATAACGCATGAAAGCAAATATTTGAAGAAATGCTGATGCAGGCACCTTTATGCCATGACAATATAATAAACACCATTACATAAAGAAAAAATCCATATAGGAAAAGGAAGGCGATATAACTGAGGATTTGACATCGTGGCGAGCGTAAGTTGCTCCCAAGGGAGACCTGGTAGGCAAAAAAATCCCTGACTTTTCCAGGTTTTGTGAAAAAAAAATTACGTTTTCCCCTGAATTTTGCAAAGGATATCAATTTCCATGACTTTTCTAGGTTTTCCATGATTTCAAGGTGGAGTATAAACTAGGGATGTAACAAATATTCGGCCACTATTCGGTATTCGGCCCTTTGGCCGAATATTCGTTCAGGCAGAATAGTCATTTCATCACCCAGCCAAATACTGGGTAAGGTCAAATTCGGCCTGGCCGAATATTGATGGACTATTAGGCCGAATAGTTCTGCTGCAGTAAAAACGTAAAAAAATAAAGAAATTAGTAGATTTTAAACATTTAAAATTTTATGATAATTATTGCAAAAGACTACATTAGTCCACTATAGTTTTAATAAATAAAAATAACTTAGACTAAACTACTTTTTCTTAATCTTGTTTTAGGCTTGACTGAGCAAAAACACATTTTAAAGTTGCAATATTGTATTTTATATTTAGCATTTGCTCCCAAAAGCTGCCAATAGTTAATTATCATGGAGAATATGATGAATTCATTTTGTTATTGTTAACAAAGTGGAAGCCAGATTTTGTTTCGGTAGACTGATTTATTGTGAATATTGGGTTAGGGAGAAATGTGAAAAGCCCAGAATATATCATGCATATTTAGATAGCATAAGTGTTGGCAACAGCCCGACGTTTGCCGAGCAACATCTCGTTCTACAGAATTGAGAGTCGATTAACGGCCGTCGCCGGTGTAGTTAGCATTTCTTAAATGTCTTGTAAATATGTATAATAAATAACCCACTTTTCGTAATAAATTATATTTGTTGTATTTGTGCCAAACATCACAATCACGTCAAGATACAACAACGTGGCGACGAGGATTTTCAAGAATCTTTTACATTTAAAAGTCTCGAAGAATCAGCAAGCGGAAAGAAATGGCTACAACCGAAGATTTGTTACAGCAGCTGACGGCTTTGGTAATCTCAACAAATAAACGACTTGAACTTTTGGAAGAAACCAGTCGTCAAAGTTCCTCAACAACTGCAGTTTCAAATGCAGCAGATAATATTGAGTTTTTAATGGAAACTTTGGCTAATGGAATCAGTGATTTTGTTTATGACGCAGAAAGTGGACTGTCGTTCGATAAGTGGTACACACGGTATGAAGAAACTTTCATTACCGATGCAGCTAAATTGGATGACGCCGCAAAGGTAAGATTGCTTCTACGTAAGTTAGATCTAGCATCTTACAATAAATATATCAATTACATTCTTCCAAAGAAATTCAAAGATGTGTCATTTAACGATACAGTTAGCCAGCTGAAATCTATTCTTAGTCCCAAACGGTCAGTATTTCATAAAAGATTTAACTGTCTCCAAATTAAAAAGAATGACTGGGATGATTTCGCCACATATGCAGGCATTGTTAATAAAAAATGCGAAGATATTGAGTATAATCAACTCGATGTAGAACAATTCAAGTGTCTTATTTTTATCAGCGGTCTTAACGAGCCAAAGCATTTTGAAATTCGTGCCAGATTGCTACAATTAATGGAAAAAAAATCTGCCACATCGCCAATTGACATTCGTAAATTGGTAGAAGACTGCCAAGCTTTCACTTCATTAAAAGAAGACGCAGCGATGATACAACAGTTCACCCCCGCAAAATCATCAATTAACAAAGTTTCAAATGAGAAACTTGCAAAATTTGGCGAGGAAAAATTTGGAGAATCCCGCACTGTAAAATCGTCTGATTTTAAGTTTGGAAAGAATTACGCCAAGCGTGGTGCGTCATCGCCAAAGCAAGATAACGGCGGACTAAAGTCGCCAAGATATCCTTGTTGGTTTTGTGGTGAAATGCATTTCGCAAAGAACTGTACTCATTCGAAGCATGAATGCCAAAAATGTCATAGAATAGGACATAAAGAAGGATATTGTAATAGCGGTCGCCAAGCAATTCCGACTAGACGAGGGAAAAAGAAAATAAAAATTTTTTCGCCAACTATTCAAGCGATTACGACTAGACAGGTGCAAAAGGAAATAACGACGTTTTCGCCAAATACTGAAGCCCTTTTTGCTGTAAATAAAATTTCTTTCGAAGATAAAAGGAAATACATTACAGTTAAAATAAATAATGAATTAGTTAAATTACAATTCGACACAGCTTCTGACATCACCATTATTTCTGAAAGTACATGGGAACAAATAGGAAAACCTATGGCGAACAAAACCAAATTTTCTGCCAACAGTGCATCTGGTAATCCAGTAAAACTAACTCATAAATTTGACTGCGAAATTACAATTAACGGTACTACAAAAACTGGAACTTGTTTCGTGACAGAAGTGCCAAATCTTAATTTATTTGGAATACAATGGATAGAACTTTACAACTTGTGGGATGTTCCGATGTCTTCAATATGTTGCAGTGTCCGCTCTGCATCGGACGAAAATTTTAATTCGCAACTTGTTAAGGATTTCCCTGCAGTGTTTTCGACAGAATTAGGTCGTTGCACAAAAACAAAGGTAACACTACAGTTAAAAGATGGTGTTCAACCAATTTTTAGAAACAAGAGACCAGTGTCTTATGCAGCACTTCCAAAAATTGAAGAAGAGTTAGATAGATTGGAAAAGTTAGGAATTATTTCACCAATTGACTATTCAGCATGGGCAGCACCTATCGTAGTAGTCAAGAAGCCTAATGGAAAATTACGTATATGTGCAGATTACTCAACCGGACTGAATGATGCATTAGAATCGAACAATCATCCGTTACCTGTTCCAGAGGATATTTTTGCAAACTTAGCTGGAAATTGTATTTTCAGTGTGATAGATTTGTCCGATGCCTATTTCCAAGTTGAAGTAGATGAACATTCAGGTAAATTTCTTACCATAAATACTCATAAAGGTCTTTATAAATTTAATAGATTGCCTTTTGGAGTAAAACCAGCACCTGGAGAATTTCAGAAAATTATTGATGCTATGATTTCTGGTCTTAAAAACACCAGTGCTTACCTTGATGATATCATGGTCGCAAGCAAATCTGTTTCTGAGCATAAACGGCATTTAAAAGAACTTTTTGCAAGGCTTGAGGACTACGGTTTTGTAGTGCATCCTGAAAAATGTCAACTGTTTTTACCCCAAATTGAATTTTTAGGGCACGTAATAGATGGAAATGGACTTCTTCCAAATCCAAAGAAAATTCAAGCTATTAAAAGAATGCCTGTTCCAAAGAACATTTCTGAGTTATGATCTTTATTGGGAGCTATAAATTATTATGGAAAATTTGTACACAGACTTCAGCAACTCAGACAACCATTAGATAATCTTTTTCGTAAAGATATTGAGTGGAAATGGACTAAGCAATGCAACAAAGTTTTTGATGACATCAAGAAAATTTTGCAAAGTGATCTTCTTTTGACTCACTATAATCCAGAATTGCCAATCATTGTAGCAGCTGACGCATGTAATACTGGAATTGGAGCTGTAATACATCACGAATTTCCAGATGGTTCAAGAAAAGCAGTTTTTCACGCTTCGCGAACTTTGTCAGCTACAGAGCAAAAATACAGTCAAATAGAAAAAGAAGGACTTGCATTAATTTTTGCCGTAACAAAATTCCACAAAATGATCTATGGTCGGGAGTTTATTCTGGAAACTGATCATCAGCCTCTGTTACGCATTTTTGGATCATCAAAAGGTATTCCCGCTCATACTGCAAATAGACTTCAAAGATGGGCTTGTATCTTATTGGCCTACAATTTCAAAATTAAATATATTTCCACTGATTCTTTTGGTTACGCAGATATATTATCAAGACTGATTAATTCCAAAATCCAACCAGAGGAGGAAATCGTCATTGCCTCAGTTCATCTGGAAACAACAGTAAATCAAATTTTGGAAGATTCGGTCAATTCAGTCAACATCACACACAAATCTATCCAGGAAGAAATTAAGAAAGATGAAGTCGCTCAAAAAGTTATAGAGTTTCTTGACCATGGTTGGCCATCACATAAAAATCAAATTCCCGAAGAGATTCGACCATATTTTAACAGAAAAGATTCTCTATCAGTTGTGAAAGGATGCCTAATGTTTGGTGAATGAGTCATTATTCCAGATAAATTTCGAAGCAGAATTCTAAAAGAATTGCACAAAGGACATCCTGGAATGGAACGTATGAAGTCATATTCTAGAAGTTACGTTTTCTGGCCTTCAATAGACAAGGACATTGAAACTTACGTCAAAACGTGTCATTCATGCCAAACTTCTCGAAAATCACCAACCAAGACATTACTGCGTTCTTGGCCATTAGCAAAAGAGCCATTTGAAAGAATTCATATCGACTACGCAGGTCCAATAGATGGTTATTACTTCCTGCTCATCATAGATGCAAATAGCAAATGGCCTGAAATCTTCATTACGCAAACAATCACTTCATCTACAACATTGAAATTTATCGAGCAAACTTGTGCCAGATATGGAGTGCCAAAAATTATAGTTTCTGACAACGGTACGCAGTTCACAAGTAATCTTTTCGATGATTTCTGCAAGAAAAATGGTATACAGCACTATAGAATACCTCCACATCATCCTCAATCAAACGGTCAAGCAGAGATTTTTGTAGACACTTTCAAAAGAGGTATTAAGAAAATTCAGCAAGGGGGAGATCTACAAGCTGCTCTTAATACATTTCTATTTACTTACCGGTACACACCAAACAAGTATATCGGAAATAAATCACCTGCCGAACTGATGCTTGGAAGAAAACTGAGAACAGTTTTGGACTTGATTCGTCCCTCTGACGACACAGCTGCCAAAATGAATGGAAAACAAAATTTCCAGTTTAATAAACATCATGGCGCAGAAAATAGATTTCTTCAAAGAAGGTGATTTAGTTTATGCTAAAGTGTACTCGAACAACAACTGGAAATGGGAGCCAGGAAAAATAGCAGAACGTAAGGGGTACAATGTGTTTCTTGGGTCGGATGACAGAATACGAGTCGTTCGCTCTCATGCAAACCAACTACGCTATCGGTATGAAGCAAGTACAACACCATGTCCCAATTCAAATCCATTTGTTGAGGAGTTCAGAGCCTCTGCAGCAGGACACATGGTTCAACTTCATAACTGAGAGATCAGAAATAGATGAATCTCTATTGAGTGAGTTTGTTACTCCACCCGACACTTCAACAACTTTGCGGACCAGACCACAAAGAACCATCAAACGTCCTGAAAGATTCAAGGACTATGTCATGACTTAAAAGGGGAAGATGTTGGCAACAGCCCGACGTTTGCCGAGCAACATCTCGTTCTACAGAATTGAGAGTATTGTTGTATTTGTGCCAAACATCACAATCACGTCAAGATACAACAACAAGTTATTGGGGTTTTTGAAAATAAAAACATATCCCAGTTAAGTGCATTAAGTTTTAATAGATCTTTTAAAAATAGGTATGTAAAAAACCCCATAAAATAAAAATATTAACCTTAATGACTTTTAAAATGTCTTCATAAAACAGTTTTGAGCAAGGTAAAAGTTCACTAATCACTAGTATTATTAATTAAATAATTAGTAAAATAATGCTAATGCTTACTACCGTAAAACCTGTCATTTATATTTTGCTTGTATGCTTACATTCAAAACAATAGTGAAAATAGATTAATTTTAAATTGTTCTAAATTCTTAATAAACAGAATTAAATCATACATCATAGATTGTGTGTAATTGGTGTTTGACGTTGTGAATAATTTTAAATTTGACAAATACTTTCTATTACGATTTTCTATAAATTTTAATATTCGGCCGCCGAATATTCGGATTCGGCCCATTTGGCCTAGAAGAAAGGACCGAATATTCGACTTGGGCCTGGAAAAAATGGCCGAATATTCGGTAATCGGCTATTGGGCCAAAGCACTATTCGTTACATCCCTAGTATAAACCCTGATGGTGGAATGGAAATTGAGTGAAAAAAAAAAAAAAAGATTTTTTATGGTAGCAAAAAATTTATAAAAATTTAGGTTCATAATCAAATTTAATAAAATAAAAAGTATAAATACTTTCATGAAAATTAAAAGCAATTTTGTGGACATACTTTATAACAAACCTTAAGAAATGGTTGAGCTGGAAAAAGTTGGATGCTTGTAAAAGATGCAGGAAGATTGCAAAACAAATCGAATGAATGGATTCCTTCTTACTTAACAAAAAACGATAACGAAAGTGTAATTTCACTATATACCTGTGCAGGAGCACCTGGAAAACGCCTCCGGCCACGGCCCTGGTCCTGTCGATCTTCTCCGTGCACTGCTGTACCAGGACGCAGAAGATCCTGCACACCAGGTCCTCCGCCAACAGTTCGGGAGCCGTCTCCTTGACCAGCAACACCACATCCTGGAACAGACCGGAAATCAACAGATCGCTCCTTACGTAACATCGACATCTTATACTTAGTTTAGAACACAAGATCGGACCCACGATATTCGTCGACGTCACGACAACGTCGGGGAAACGTACCTGTATGGCGAGCATGGCGGCCTCCCTCACGATGGCTCCGATTTCTCCCCGGCTGTCGAGGGTGTAGTCTTGCGTGGCGAGGAGGAGGGACTCGAAGAGCGCCCCCGGGTCCCCCAGGCCCCGTACCCCGACGGTACGTGCCACCCGTGCCAGGGCCCTCACCGCGTCCCTGCGTGCCTCCGCCCACTCGGGGTGCTCCTCCGTGACCTCCGCACAGCTGCCCAGGGCACGCACCACCTCCTCCACGCGGCCCCTCAGGACGAACTCCGGCAAGGCGCCTGCAAAGATAAGAGTTTGCACTCGTCACATGATATCTCTGGTAACAAATGGCAGAACCTAAAAATGGGTAAAATAGTAGGAGGGCAATTCAGGGATTAAAGTCCGCGTCATTGGAATCCGCG
Organism: Octonoba sinensis; assembly: GCA_038502835.1. Classification (NCBI taxonomy): domain Eukaryota; kingdom Metazoa; phylum Arthropoda; class Arachnida; order Araneae; family Uloboridae; genus Octonoba; species Octonoba sinensis. The sequence continues at coordinate 1,596,403 of CM076600.1, forward strand.
TGTCGAGGTCACACAACTCTACCTTTCCCCTTCCGGTCGCCACGGTTTCCGTCCCAGAAACTTTCTTCCCACTCGGTTTGGGGAACATGATATGTCAGTTCGTTGTTTTCGTTATGATAATAATAGACGGATTAAAATCTGATTTATTTCTCCGTGGCAAACATAGATTGCGTCAGATAACGTAGTCTCATATTTTGAACCCATCTAAATCTCATTCTAATATTTTGATATGTTTCAGAAAGCTATTGTATAGCTCATTTATTGTATTTTATATTTTGTAAATGTTAACATCTTATCTAAACATTCCAGACTTAATGTATGAGACATTTAATGGCATTTACTTTCTTATTACTTTTTCTCAATTATTCTCATATTTTGAATCGGAATTGTCGTCGTGCAATTGCCTTCACTTCACTGCAAAAAAAAAAAAAAAAATAGTCGGGCTCCGTTATCTTTCTCACAGTTGCCGTGGGGACGAAGCAGGGAAACGTGATCTCGACGCGCCTATTCTAATGACACAGCCTATAGGTGTGGAGCAGGGTACAACGAAAATTCGATCGAAATCGGAGTGAAACCGGAGCAGACACTTTTTGTGCTCCCACTCCTGTTTTTTTTTTCTTTCCCTGAAACACATTCATATAAAATTTAAAAAAAAGCGTCTTTGGGAGGATTTTTTTTGTCACACATCATATATTTATTAATTAACCATGTCATGCCCAAGTTTTTTTTAAATTGTTTTATTATATATATATTTCTCTTGTTATTTTCATCCGCCTCGAGGCGGAGTCGGGAATGAGAGAGTTAATTAACAATCAATAAGGTGTAACTTCTCAAAAACTTTTGCCCACATAAAAATACATAAATGAACTAACTAAGAGAGAGAGAGAGGGTCATTTCGGACGAACGGGTCGAGGGCCCACGTACCTACGGCCAGTGCGAATCCACACCGCAGCTCCATGTGGGTGGCCCTCAGCTGCTCCAGGTACTCCGCCAGCAGCAGGTGGCACCGGGGGCTGTCGGGGGGCAGGTACTGGAGGCAGAAGGGGGGCAGGGCGGAGACGGAGGCGGCCCTCACGCTCCCGTCCATGTGCCGGAGGCAGCTGTCCAGCATCCACTGCCACTTCACTGCAGAAACACAAACGCGTCAGACACGGAGTTATCCTCACAAATTATCAGACAATAACTTATCTTCACAAATTATCTTCAGAAAAACAATGCATACTTGCCAATTTTTGAGCACGGTTATCAGTAAAACATTTATGCGCATACAATGACTTCCTCGAAGCGCGTAGTAACATGCGTGATTTATAACATTTCTGCAGATACTACAATAACTAAACTATTTTTGCTCATCTTTAACACTGCTATCGGTTTCCACACGTTTACTTCAAACACGATTCGCTTGTGGTGCCGATAGATACGCCTGATGGATGATATAAATTGACATTTTTCTTGCTTTTATAGTGAAGCATCTTTCTTTGGAGTACAAAAACAAAAACGTCATGAAAAAGGGTCATTCCATAATAACGGACTACATTTACACGGCATTTTTCAACTCCAACAAGCTTTCTTCTGACAAACTTGCCGGGTATTTTTTAGATTTTTTAATTTTGGCTAGTAAAAGTACGTGTGTTCTAAGTATGCAAAAAAATTTTTGAAGATATGTATGCATTTGCTGTCTGTTAAAAAAAATTCTGAAATTTCATTATGTGTGTTACCCGAGAATTTTTTCAAACATTTTTATTACATGAAAATGCAATTTATCAATACTTACAGATTACAGTTGTAAAAGAACTGTATCAATAAAAGTTAGACTACTCATTTTATTTAATATGATATATTTATTTACAATGAACCACCTTTGGAGACCTGCTGGCTTGATCACCTAATACACCTTTTTGCAACGACAGCTACTTTTAGGTGACCCTATAATTTATTATGAAACATAAAAAGAAATGAATACCTTAAACATAAAAAACAAACTCTCTAGCTGACAATGCCAAAATAAAAAGATTAAAGCTCATAAATAAATAAATTAAACAGAAAACACCACAGTCATTGAATATTCATACACCTAAATGACGTAATGATTCGGATAGAAGCAATCATTTTATACTGGTTGATTTTTCTGATGCTATTTAATTCCTGTAATGCTATTTGAATGTATAACTTCGGGGGGAGGGGGGGGGGGACGACTAACTGTTACTAATATAAGGGGTCACACCAGCGGAAATTCAGGTTCATTTTCTGGGCCCTTCACAAAATTCTGAGCTACCAAGTTGTAATTTTACACAATTATTCATTAAAGAAGTGGCAGAAAATAATAAAAACTGTATCACTGTATGCTTAAATTTTGAATTTTCACAAAAATATTTTCGAAATTTATTTATTAAGCACTGACCTTCGTGCTCGAAAGTATTGCTCTCGACATAAAATATATTGCATTTATGCCCCTCCATTTCAAGTAAAACTTCATAGGTCCCTCTGTCTGTGTGTGTGTATAATATATTTCATAACTTTAGAACCAATTATTTTTTTCAATTTTACAATATATTCTTATCCTTCAGCCCCATCTTAACATCTTTCATTCAACCACTCCTATTGCAATTCATAGTAATCATGATCCACTTAATGTTTTTAATTAAAAAAATGAATGGGATAGTTACAAATACAGTGAAACCTGTGTGAGTCGACCACTTGCGGTGCAGCAGTTTCGTGGTCCACTCAGACAGGTGGTCAACTTATAAAGGGTGGAGATTTTTAAAATTTTTTTTGTTTCTTAGACTATGCATTTATTCATTTATAATTAATTAAAATATGGCTGCATGTAATGACGTTACTTTAAAACGGTGATTAGCTTTTTTTTTTTCACAATTATCTAAAATATCAAAAAAGAAATTGAACCCGAATGACTTACCATGTATCCTATACAACTTCAAAAGTAAAGTAAGTACTTAAAATTAAGATAAATATCATATTAATGATGTCAGTTACTTATGGGATGCTAAAGTTTTCCTAAAAAAATATATTTTACAAATGGCTATATCAGATCAAAAACAACAGAAGAAATTTATTTAAGGAATAAAAGCGTGCTCATAATCGTTTTCCCATTTGGTTCACTTACAAGGAGGTTTAGGAAAACTTTATATTGATTTTTCATCCATCCAGGCAAATACTGGTCTCACATGATAGCATAAAAAATATCCTGGAAAAGCTATTTCAGTGTTTTTTATCCTTACAAAAATAGATAAACAAATAAATATAGTAATAATGAGGCGGTCAACATACAAAGGGTTTTTTATAATACTCCCGCCCAAATGTGGCATACATAAGTGGTCAACAAAGATAAGTGGTCAACATAGACAGGTGGTCAACTTTAGGAGGTCAAGTTACAAAGGTTTCTCTACATTATGCAATATGGGGCTCATTGCGTTCCGGACAAAAGTGGTCCACTCAGACAGGTGGTCAGCTTGCAGAGGTGGTCAACTTTACAGGTTTTACTGTGATAGTATCTTAGATTATTTAATGACTCACACAAGAAATAACTTGGAACAATAGCATTTGAAACAACATCGTTTAGAACTTAGAATAATCTTTAAAGATGTTTCATCCATGTTCCATAATAGCTTGAGATTCTTTTTTCCATTGTAAAGTATTTGTAGATGTTTTCAAGACAGGTATTTGATTAAAACAAAGCCTTTCAGTTTGTAGTAACAAAGTGAGCACACGATGTTACTAAATGGGCAAGTTAAAAAATATTTCATTTATTAAATATTATTACGAAGTGCACAGAATTGTTTGATTTTTTCTGTCTTCAACAGCAAAATAATGGAGATAAAATGTATTCATGTTCTCTGTACTTCAGAGTCTTAATAGGGTTAAATTTCATTTGAATCATACGTTTGCGTTAAAACTTATCGATATTACAGTTCCGAACGGGGATTTACGAAAACATCAACGCTAATATGCGCATTTTTACTTCAGATCGCATTGTTTTCTTAACTGGTACATAAATAAGTAACTGTTTTTGGAAAAGGTAATCAAAGTAAAGCCATGTGTTAAGATATTTTTACCAAACAAAAAAATAACTTATTCATGGATTTAAATAAAACGCTCCAAATGACAACACACAATTCAGCAAAATTAAATCATACCCTACGGTAGTTAACCGTTTCACTGAATCACCTGCAATTGCATGAAAGAGAAAATAGAGCTACATCTTAAAAAAATACTAGCAGAGAAGTCAAACTAAAATGCCAGGCCATTTGTACAAATTGCAAGAGTTACTTGGGAGCCATTTATGAGCACAAAGACAAAAATAGAGCAAGTTTCTTTATCTTTCTTTCTTTTTCCAGGGGAATAAAACTTGAAACACAAATTTTTAAGAATTTAAGGGGAAAAATAATATTTTTATAGGGAAAAAAAGATGTTTAACTGAGCCCAAGAAATCAATTTTCACTTTTCAACATAGTAGGGTTTTCTGGTTTATCTTGGTTTCCTGAGTTTGGTTCATATAAAGCATAAATATATCTACAAAATGGCTTCTATTTGAATCAAAATTTACTGACATTTATTAATTTAACAGATTCTTACATAAATATTTTTCTGAATTTACAAAAAAAAAAAAAAAAAAAAAATCGGAAATTTTCGGGAAAAGTGCCGAATTTTAGGATTTTCCGAACAAGGGATTCGGTACTGTATTATTAAAAAACATCTACCACCACGAAAATAACTTAAAATGTGTGTTTGCATCATGTTTAACATATCATATTTATTATGTATTATCACCCTATTTTGTTTTTCCGTCGGTCCGCCAGATCTTCCTTATTCCTTTATTAAATTCCACGATTTTCCCCCTCACTTGAAAGCTCATGGTCCTGACTCCTGACAAAAAATAGACCCACAGTCTGAAAATGTATCGCTTCTCTTACATTTGAGGTGCAAAATCATCTTAGAAGAGGTCCTTCAGTGGATGCCAAATGGGTGTCGTATACGCTGGAGCTGCCGTTAACAAGTGCACAATCAAGAAACTCTTCTGTTTATTTTGTGCAGCAAATTGGACAGTTTTAGCCGAGTCTGTGCGTGAAACTTACTCAAGTGTTAGGCTCTACCCACTCAGAGCCCAACCAATCAACAGTCACTATACTTTAGGTAACGGGATCATTCACAAATGATGTCGCGCTTCGCGGGGGGAGGGGGTTCATGAAATTGTGACAGAGGGAGGGGTGGGGTAGCAAGAAGTGTGACATCAGGCTCATACAACACAGCGCGACATGTGACGAAGGGGGGAGGGGGTTCGTTGAAGTGTGACATTTTGTGACAAAGCGGGAGGGGGCCAAATACATCGGGGGAAAACCGTGACATCATTAACGAACGGCCCCTATGAAACTGTTTCGGTGTTGCTTTTTAATGCCATGTATACTACTAAAAAAAATAAATTATCATCATCATTATTGTGATTATTTTATTACTTTGAATATCTAAATAACAGTGGGGAAAAACTATTTGTACTGATGTGTTCAATGGCCACGTCTTCGTTTTTACCAACACCTGTTTACTTTTTTCCATTCTTCTTCATACTGTCCTTTCTCCCTAGTTATTTTTATGAGTGTAACATGATAAATATCCAATTTCTTTGAGGTCTGTTCAAATGAATCGGACAGAAGTCAAAACATTCCTAAAATAAAATAGAGGAGAGAAGAGAGACTCACGGATGAGATCTTGGTCTTTATGGAAGGGCAGGGCAGAGAGGGAACACTTCTCGATGAGGAGGCAGACGGCATTCCTCATGAGGATGCCCCCCATCCCCCGGAAGAGACCCCTCTCTTCCAGGGTGTACACCAGGCTCTTGATGCTCCCCATCACCTGCGGACCTGACAGAAAAGAAGAGAAAAAACGCCTTAGATGACATCCATAATCATCACAAAGTTATTTTTTTTTAATTATTACTTCTTAACATTGCCAAACTGTTTCAATTGCTATTCCAACTGGTCCTCAAATAATTATCTTGCATATTCATTTTTCCCCTCTGTACACACTCTGATAGATTGTGTTTCACATAAAGATTTTTAATAATTAAAAACTTTATAGGAAGCCCAACTTGCATTTAAAATATCTTTGTCTTAATAAGGACATAATCTAGTTTTTTTTTCTGCTCCTCCCAAATCATTTTTCATGCATTTATATTCGCCAAGATTTTCAGTCGACAGCAATAATTGTAATTTCGCTCATTCTGCAACATAGGTGCAAAACCTACTTATAAGACTCTTCAACTCAAATTTAAATGTATTCACAAAGTCAGGCACCCATTCCACACACGAGTCTATGATATATGATTCAATTCTTGTTCATTAAGAACCTAAAACTATCTAAAATGAATGTATTTTCTGCATTATTTTGATTGCAATAGAACGGAAACTGTCACCCACAAGTGGAACAGAAATGACAGGTTTTAATGTGAGCATTAGCGTTATTTTAATAATTATTTAATTCAAATGGAAGGAAAATACTATGGTTTAATGAACTTTCACCTTGCTCAAAATAGTTTTATGAAGATATTTTAAAAGTGATAAAAGTTAATATTTTATTTTATGGGTTTTCTTACATACCTACTTACTACTAAGAAAGACCTATGAAAATTTAATGCATTCAAGTGGAATAATTTTTATTTCCAAAAACCCCAATAACTTATGCTATCTTAATATTCATGATGTATTCCAGTCTTTTCACATTTTTCTCTTACCCAATACTCACAATAAAGCAGGCTACCCAAGCAAAGTCCAACTGCTACGTCTCAATAAAAATAAAATAAAAGTCTCGTATTCCCCATCCTAATTGACTATTGCCAGCTTTTGGGAGCAAATGCCAAGTATAAAATACAATAATATACCTTTAAAATCTGTTTTTGTTCAGTCAAACCTAATAACAATGTTTTGAAAAAGTAATTTTTTCTAAATTATTTTTATTTATTAAAACTAGATACTAAGGTATTCTTTTGCAATAACTATAATACAATTTTAAATGTTTAAAAATCTATATTTTTTATATTTTCCTACATTTCTACCGAAACAAAACTATTTGGCCTCATTTGATCTTAACAAATATTCAGCCAGACCAAACATTTGGCCCAAGGGTCAAAAGGCGAATAGTGGCAAGGCAAAATATATATCCCTTGTTAAAATGAAAGCTGAAACCAGATTAGAAAAAAAAAAAAAGCCAAATATCATATTTACACAACACCTATCCTATATGCAAAAAATGTATCTTTTTTTATCTTTAAAGCAATATCTCACACGACTGGTCACTAAGTATCATACGCTCGATATCAGCACTACTCTCAATGTTTCCCCCTCCATTCTAGAGAAGGTTTTTACAACTTTTTCTTAAAATGGTCTGTCAAACACAATGTGACGCATGACATTCCCCAAAATGTCCCCTCACTATAAAGCAAGAAACTATTCCCATACCATTGGAGTAGCAACTGAAATGCGAACATTTTTTTCTCTCCTCCAAAGTTTATTTTAAAACTTTGTACACAGATGCAGGGAAAATTTTATCAAAGCACGAGCCCGAGAGTAACTTGAAATTTAAGAGCCCGAGACCGTGTCAGTCCCGTGCAATGCCGACACGAAACTTTGGAGGGCATTGCTGACACAAAACTTCAGTGGGCATTGCCGACACAAAACATCAGAGGACATTGCCGACACAAAACTTCAGAGTGAATTGCCGACACAAAAACGACTGAAAAGTCTATGAGCGAGGCACCCACCTAGGATGTCTTCGATGGTCCGGTCGTCCCCTCGGTGGTACAGCGCCAGGGCATGGATGACCTCCCCCAAGGACAGGATGGCGCCATGTCGTCCGTTCAGGTCCATCCCGACCGCCACGTCGAGCAGGAGCGGCACAGCCGCGTCCGTGACATACGCGGCGTCGCTGGGCGTCAGGTTGTGCAGAGACTTGGACGCCAGCTCCCGCACGGCCGGGTCCCAGTGCTTGATCTTGTGCTCCAGTAGGTGGTCCATCAGGGTGCGGGTGTACTCGGAGAACTGAGCGATGTGCACGCTGGAAGGCATGGAATTGGATTTTTTTGTAAAAACAGACTAAAGATTTTCCACATTTATTATGTTAGTCATAAGAAAAAATACAAGCTACTTTTCATCGCAGTAGCTATTCTTGAATGAAACAAATGCATGATTCAAGTCAAATTTGATCCTACCAGGGATAATAGCATACACTATAAGGAGAGAAAAAAAAATATTTTAATTTATTAAAAATTATTAAAAATTAATTTAAATTATTTTACTTTTGAAAGCTAAAATAAATGCCATGTTAAATATAAGCCCTTTATTTTAATTATTTTTGCTGCGTAAATAAAAAACCATTTAATAAAATCATAGACTTGTTTCATAGCTAAAAGTGGAGGATTTTTGTCTAAAATAAAGTCTTTGACATTTTTGAAGATTAAAAAACATTTTACACAAACAAATAAATGAACATCTAAGGCAGTGTTTCCCAACCTTTTCCCCCCCGCAAACCCATTCTAAGGTCCGAAAGAAAATGGCGAACCCCCTTCTGAAAGGGTCAAGAAAACTATAAAATTTGCCAGCATATTTATTTACCATGTTGAACAATACTTCATAACAAGAAATGAAATCATAATTACTGTAAAACATCTAAATTTAAATAAACCTAAAACACCAGCAATAAATATTTTTTTATTATTTTTTTTTCACTATTTGTTCTTTTTGAATAATTATTAGGGCAGTAAACGTGTGTTCCTAAAAAGTTTTTAAAATTACTTCCCCGATAGGTTCGCTTTTCGGTTGAAATATACAAAATTCGGTGCAGTTTCGGAAACTTGAAAAAAAGAATTTAAAATTTACATATTTTCATATTTTTAATTGCGATAATGCAGAAACGTTGAAATAAAGTAATAAATGTGAGTCAAAATTTTAAATTAATGAATAAATATCTTCTGGTTCAATTTTAGGGTCTATATATTGAGAACTTAGCCCAAAATGATGCAAAATTTTACATTTTATATAGTAAATTTTCATATGTCCGACTCGGTCATAGCTCTCGCGAGGAAAAAGCGGGAAATGGTAGAAGAAAAATACTTTCTAAAATTGAAAATAAATCAAGAAATATCTTTCGGTAACAATTTGATCCAAATGTTAGAAATCAGGCGAAAGTAGAAATAAGTGCATTTCAAATTTTGTACATATGCTTCCTATGCCAGTCCACTACTTTTCTGCAATATCGGGAAAACATTTTGTAAGGGATATATGCAAATTAATACCATTGCACATAAGCGTGTGTTGAGAGTGAGTGAGTCAGTGTAGTCGGGTTTCCGACCGTAGATAGTTTGATGGTAATAAAAATGTGTTTTTAGTAAAACTAGTGTTGTTCTTGTGAGACACAGAACTCCATAACGTCATTATTAAAAAAAAATCATTTTTCCACTCATTCTTAATACGTATGTAAATTTATTGTTTCGTTTTTCCTTTTGCATTAGCGATAAAAAATTCCGCCATTGCAATTTTATTTTCGCGAACCACCGGTTGGGAAACGCTGATCTGAGGTATTTTGGAATACGGATGAAACATTTCTGTTAAGGGGTATGCATTTTAAATACATTTCTACCGAAATTAAATAACATTTCAGATTACAGAACAAGTCGATTTTCTAGGTTTTGCAACAATACACCCCCGATGAGGTTTTCCGGTCGATGATTCGCGACGTTTTGAGACAAATTTTCCAATCAAATTTTATGTACGATAATACATTTTACTACAAATAGGAATTTAAAAATGCGTTTCATCATTTTCATAAATGACCTAAATATCCCGTGCATCTTGATATTACTTTACTATATAACTTGACATTACTTTGTTTAAGAAAAATAACGCTAAAAATAAGAGAATTTTAAAAGTTGATGATTTTATGCAAAATAAATGTATACAACAATAAATTTACCTTTCATTTCGCAAAGAGAAAAAAAGCAATGGACAGTACATTTTGAATGTTTAAAAATAAAAAAAAATCTATTTTTAGGAAAGCATAAAGCAGAGCATGTACGTAGAGTCGGAAAAAAAAGCATTTGAAAGTGACATTTTAGTGAATATAAATTTTTTTTTCATCGAACTAATAATAGTTAATCATTTGAAGCATGTTAGGCTTGCTGTAACCTTTCTGAATGCAATATTTAACACGTTGACTGCCAGCGCTGTTTCCAGTTTTAGACCATAGTTTAATTTAAGCACATTGTATTGTTCAGAACATCTTATTAAGCAAAAATAAGCCAGCAAACTGCAGGATCTCAACTGTCATTTGGTCTCTCAGCAAAATTCACCATCCACGAGTTATCTCGTAGTTGGCAGTCAACGAGGATAACACTATACATGGCCCATCAGGCTGCTAAAGAAAAGGCTGTCTTGACCTACATCTCTCGTTACCTATAGTCTGCGCCTATAGAATAGGCGCATCGAGGTTGTGTTTCCCACTTCGTCACCATGGCAACTGCGAGAAAGATAACAGAGCCATACTTTTTTCCCCCACTGCAGTTGAGGCAAGTGCATCACTACACCTCCAATTCAAAATATTAGAATCATTGAGAAAAAGTAATAAGAAAGAATTTATTTTCCATTTATTTAATTTTGATACTAAGTAAATGACTTTTGATACTAAAAATTAAATTTCTCATAATTTAAATCTGGAATGTTTAGATAAGATTTTAACATTTACAAATAGCTTTCTGACACCAGAGCTCCCTATACTAAATGCTTTCTGATATGAGAGAAAAACGGCCAAGAAAAGTTCTCCGCTAGATGTCGCAAATGACCTGCTGTATCCACTTTAAATTTCTTTTAAGAACTAATTAGGTTTTAATTTTAGAAAAAATTTGCTTTCTGGAAGATTTTGTTTGCAGATATGTTTAAAATTAAATAGTTTATGTCATTTAAACACTAGTTCATTCATCTTTGCCATATGCATCTACTTATAAGAGCAGTATTATGAGCAGGGAACTAGCGACCTCTATATACAAAGTTGCGGCCAAAATGCGTACGTATTTAAAGCGCTATCGGAGGGCATTTAGTATAGGGGCCTCTGCTGAAACACATCAACATATTAGAAAAAGATTCAGATGGGTTCAAAATATTAGAACACTTCATCTTATGCAATCTATTCTTGCCGTCGAGAAATAAATCTGATTTTAATCCGATTATTATTATTATAACTAAAACAACAAACTTGCTCATCATGTTCACCAAACCAAGCGGGGAAAAAGTTTCCGGCACGGAAACCGTGGCGACCCGAAGGGGAAAAGGTGGGGTCGCGCGACCTCGACCCGGCGGGCGACGGGGAGAGGAGGCGGAAGGATGTGGACGACACTCACCTGAGGTGGAGGAAGGAGTTGGTCCTGGAGCCCACCGCGTAGTAGTCGGTCTCGGTCAGGATCTCGATGCCGTGGGGGAACGTGCCCTGCCTGCCCACGTTCTCCTGGAATGCCGCGGACGCCGCTCTCCGGCACGTTATCTCCCTGACGGAGAGAAAAATCTTTAGCCATGAATGTCTATTTTTGCTAATGAGTTCTCATCATTTATCTCACAAGTTTGAGGGGGGGGGGTGAGGTCTTTAACTTTAGATAATCTGTCCCGTAATGGACGATCGTGACTTTCACATTGGCAAAGGGAGTTGTTTTACATGGATGGGATGTAACGAATATTCGGCCACTGTTGTAAATAATGTTTAATAATATTTCATGTTAGTTTATATCTTCCGTATGGCAACAGTCGGTTGCGCTCGAGTTTGTTTTTACGTCTGAAAACGAAAAACAGTGTTCCATGTTTTTGCTTTCTGCTTTCTTGTTTCTTGTTATGCTTAGTTAAGATATATTAGATAAAAATGAATAACCTGGAGAGCCCGGGGCTCAGGTGAAGTTTTTTGTAATAAATATTGTTGTGTTTTGTAAATTCGAGTAGCGTTTGTTTTGTGCTATATCAACATCTGGCGTCCGCAACAGGATTAATTATTTAAGACTAATTATGTTTCAAGTTGCCAAGGGCTTTTCAAAAGAGGACTTGATATTGGTTGCCGAAGAAATTGACGAAACAGTGCCTAAAAAGGCAACAATGTCACAGTTAAAAGACATTATATTGAAGAGCAAAGAATATGCTGATGATGGTGAATTCGTGACATCAATTCTGATTACCGCCATTGCTGACAGAAATGAAAGGAAATTAGAAGAAAAAAAGCATAAAGAGGAAGAGAAAAAGCGCCAAGAAGAAGAGAAAAAGCGGCAAATTGATGAAATAAATCGTCAACATGAGTTGGAATTGGCTCGATTGCAAATTCAAACACCGGTGTTAGCTCAAGGAGAAATACAGACGGTTACACAAGAACCAAATGGTGTTAAAAAGAAATTTCATTTGCCAAAATTGGAATTTTGCCAGTTTTCAGGAAATGTTAAGGATTGGCTTCCGCTTTGGAGTCAGTTTGAGCATATTCACAAAGAGGCAGATATAGCTCCAGAAAATAAATTCCAGTACTTGGTACAAGCAACCGTGAGCGGATCTCGAGCACGAGAGGTGGTTGAAAGTTTTCCGCCAACTGGCGCCAATTACGAAAAAGCAGTTGAAAGTTTAAAGTCTCGCTTTGGCAAAGAAGATCTTTTAGTTGAAGTTTACGTTCGAGAACTATTAAAATTAATCATATCTGTTCAAAAAAATGAAAAATTTTCTATGACGTCACTGTATGATAAATTGGAATCCTATCTCAGAGCCTTGGAAACTTTAGGGGTTACGCCTGATAAATGTGCATCTATATTGTATCCTATGGTTGAGTCGTGTTTTCCTGAAGAGTTTCTCAGGGCATGGAACAGATGTCCCAATTCTTCCTCGTCAGTTGATGCCAAGGAGCGATTAATTAATCTGATGCATTTTTTCAAAACAGAAGTTGAAGGAGAGGAAAGAATTAATTTAGCAATGGCAGGATTTGGTTTGAATGAGAAAAATAATTTCCAAACTTTAAAAAAGAGACAATGGAATAACGGTCGCAACAAAATCTCCACAGCTGCCAATTTGTTGACGACTTCAGCCAAAGAGTCTAAACAGTCCTGTGTTTTTTGTTCAGGCACTCATTCAAGTGCAGACTGTTTCAGCTCAAAAAATGAGGTTATCGGAGAGATTCAATATCCTAAAAGAGAAGAACTGTTGCTTTGCTTGTTTGAACGTCGGCCATTCCGTTCGTAAATGCCGAATATTTTAAAAATGTATTATTTGTGGTAAAAAGCATGTTCCTTTAATGTGTGAAGCATTAGAATCCCGAAAACATGAGTTAAAGAAGACAGAAGAAAAAGAAGCAGTAAATGACGTAAATATGTCCAGCATTAGTATTGGACCTAAAGTATTTCTTCAGACTTTAAAAGTAAATATGATTTCAGATAAGAAAGAAGTTTCTGTGAGAATTATTCTCGATTCTGGTTCCCAGAGGTCATACGTACTAAAAAGTCTTGCAGAAGAAATGGGTTACATTCCTATAAGAAAAGAAACTCTGGTACATTCTTTATTCGGTGGAGTTAAGTCCGAGAAATCTGAACACGCATGTTACAAAATCAGACTAAGAAGCAGGGAAAACAATTTTGCCTGTAACTTTGAAGCATTAGATCACATGACCATTTGCAATGATGTCACTCCCGTTAATGCAGGGCCTGGATGAAAAACCTCCAAGAAATGAACATATCCTTGTCAGATGTTGGCGAAGAACTTCAACCAGTTCAAGTTCTTATTGGCGCTGATCTTTTTGGAAAGTTTTTGACCGGTCAGCGTAGAGTTTTACCATGTGGATTGGTGGCTGTTGAGACCTTGCTTGGGTGGACTTTGTCAGGAAAGGTACCCGGTAAAAGAGTAACTTCCAGTAATGCCATGCTAGTTACTTCACTTTTCGTCAACGATCTTGACATTTCTGATTTGTGGAAGCTCGATTCGATCGGGATTACAGATTCTATTGAGAAACTTTCAAAAAGGGAACAGGAAGATTTAACCAAAGAACATTTTCTTCAATCTGTGAGATACAATGATGATAAACGATATGAAATTAATTTGCCTTGGTTGGATAATTGTGCACCATTACCTGATAATTTAGAACTGGCTGAAAGAAGGTTGGAATCTACAACCAAGAAATTACTTCATGAAAATTTGTATGATGACTATGATAAAATATTTTTGGAATGGCAGCATGAAGGTATAATCGAAGAAGTTCCAGCGAATGAAATTAATCTGTCTGGAAATTATTTACCGCACAGACCTATTTTAAAAGAAAGCAGTACTACACCTATTAGGCCTGTATTCGACGCATCGGCTCGAATGAAGGGACATCCATCACTCAATGAGTCTTTGCACAATGGTCCCAACTTAATTGAGCTTATTCCTGATATTCTGTTGAGATTCAGAGAAAAGAAGATTGGTGTTACTGCCGATATCAGGAAAGCATTTCTGCAAATTAGCATCTGCAAAGCAGATAGAGATTTCTTGAGATTTTTATGGTGGAAAAGTAAAGATTGTCAAGAACACAAAGTTTATCGTCATGCTAGAGTGGTCTTTGGAGTTCGAAGCAGTCCTTTCTTGTTAGAAGCTGTATTAAAATATCATATTGATAAGAATTGCAATATTGACCCATTTGTAACAAAGTGCCTTTCTAATAGCTTCTATGTAGATAATCTTGTAACTAGCGTTCACAATCAATCAGAATTGAAGCGCTTGATTAATGTTTCAAATGAGCTTATGGGAAAAGCTAGATTTGAATTGAGAGATTAGATTGGGAGTCTTCAGAGCCAAAAGAGGAAAAGTCAAGAAATATTGATTTATTAGGGCTGAAGTGGAATAAATCAGAAAACATCCTTTCACTTAATCTTAAATGGCTGAAAGAAGTAAATATTGAAATCATTACCAAGCGTACAATGTTATCTGCTACTCACAAAGTGTTTGATCCGTTTGGATTTGTTTCTCCAGTAATGCTTTGTCCCAAGCTCATGTTACAGAAAACCTGGAAAATGTCTTTAGACTGGGACGAAGAAATCACTCGACCTCTCAGGGAAGAGTTTCTCCAATGGTACCGAGAACTAGAAGTTTTGAAGGAAGTTCATGGCTAGACATTACTCCTGATTCCTCAAAGAAATTCTTTGTACACACCTTCTGTGATGCAAGTAAGGATGCCTATGCCGCCGTTTCTTATCTTGTACAGGAAGGTGGGGATAAAAATGTGCATTTTTTAGCCTCTAGATCTCGTATAGCTCCTTTGAAGGGTGCAACCATACCAAGATTAGAACTACTGGCTGCGCTAGTGGGAGCAAGATTAACAAAATCCATAGTTGATGCCCTTGGTTGGAAGACTGTCAAATGTTTTTATTGGAGTGATTCTACCACTGTTCTTACGTGGATAACTAAAGAAGAAAACTGGTCTGTTTTCGTCAATAACAGAGTGTAAGAAATAAGGAAAATTAGCCAGATTTCTTGCTGGCGACATGTGTCTGGGATTCAGAACCCAGCCGATTTACCTTCCAGAGGATGCAAAGCTAGTTACTTAGTCAAAACCAGATGGTGGGAGGGACCAAACTGGTTAAGTTCATTTCAAGACGGGGACCCTCCGAAGATTTTGAACTGGACGAAGATGAGATTCTGAAAGAGCGAAAGAAAAGTGTACTACCTGCTTTAGTTGCTGAGTCATCAACGGAGTGGCTCTGTCAACGCTTTTCGAAATATGAAAATATGGTAAGGTTGGTCGGATGGATAGCAAGGTTTATTCAAAACTGCCGTTCCAGAAAAGAAAACAGAACGACAGGCGAACTCACAGCAATTGAATTTGGAAAAGCGGAGGTATTAATTTTTAAAATGGTTCGGAGGGAAACGTTTGATGGAGAAGGTGACAAGAAATTAAAGTTTCTTTCTGTTTACAAAGATGAAGTTGGACTGTTAAGAGTTAAAACTAAAATCACCTATAGAAAAGACTCTGATAACTTTAGAAAGCCTGTCCTCCTCCCATCAGAACATGAAGTAGTGTCAAGTTTGATACACTTTTAGCATGAAAAGAATTGTCATTGTGGAGCTCAAAACCTTGATAAATATTTTGAGAGAAAGTTATTGGATTTTGCGTGGAAGAAAATCTGTTAGAAGAGTCATTTCAAGCTGTGTTGTCTGCAAAAGATATAGCTCCAAAAAGCTCGAGTGTGTGCCATCCCCTCTCCCAGAAAATAGGGTGCGTGATGCGGCTGTTTTTCAAATTACTGGTATTGACACTGCAGGACCCCTATTTTTGAAAGGCAACCAAAAGGTTTGGATACTGTTGTTCACATGTGCAATCTATAGAGCAGTACATTTGGAACTTATGTCCGGACTTTCTACTGAAACTTTCCTGATGGCTCTAAGGAGGTTTGTAGCTAGACGAGGCAGGTGTTCCACAATTTATTGTGATAATGGAACGAATTTTGTAGGCGCCGCAAACATCCTACGTTCCCTGGACTGGGAAAAGGTTGCAAAAAGTTTGACAGTTAATGCAATCATTTGGAAATTCAATCCTCCAACCGCCGCATGGTGGGGTGGTTGGTGGGAGAGACTGATCAGAACAATGAAAGATCTTCTGAAAAGAGCATTGGGTAGGGCCTACTTATCTCACGAAGAGATGATGACCGTCTTGTGCGATTGTGAGGCCACAATCAATTCTAGACCACTAACCTACGTGTCAGAAAATGATACAGATTTTACTGCTATTAGTCCGTCCATGTTTATTCAGGACATCAGAGAGTGGGCTGTTCCTGACCTTGATATAGCTGACCATAATAGCCTAAACAAAAGGATTAAATACAGACAAGCTATTCAAAAAGGACTCAGAGAACGATTTAGGTCAGAGTATTTGGGCCAACTGGTGCAAAAAAGATCCTGCAAAGCATCTAGACCAGTCTCTGTAGGAGATATAGTACTGGTAGGAATTGATTTGAAATTTTTGTAAAAAAATTAAAGAATATTACTGAATAGTTTGCAACAACTTTTGAAAACTTAAAAGATTGACTAGGTTGGGTAATTATTATTTTTTCATTAGTTTGAGATTTTGATACTTTAACAAAGTTTTGGTTGTTTTGCAGCAACAAATTGCCGATGAATCAATCAATAATTAATCGCAATTTATTAATTATTGAAATTATTAAAAAAAACGAGTTTTAAGAATTGTCTTCCTCCCTATAGGCAGAACTGAAACTATGTAGAATAATGGTTCAACACTGAAATGTTTATTATCTGCTTTTATATGGTAAAAAATCAAACGTGTTATAAGGGTTGCTGCGACCTGTTCAGCAGATCTACCCTTTAGAAATTTCCTCAACTACAGAGCTCACTTCTAACTTTATTCCTCAGACCTCACCAAAGACCTTGACGACCAGTGAATCAGAACAATTAGAGACCGAAACAAAATTTGCTAGATCCGGTAGGAAGATCAAAATACCTGAAAAACTGAACTTATGAACAATTTAAAAATTTGATAATTTATTGGTTTTTTTTTTTTTGCATTTACCTGTTTATACACTTCCTAAAATTGATTATGTAAGTTTTGATTATGTGATAATCAAAAGGTGGGAGGATGTTGTAAATAATGTTTAATAATATTTCATGTTAGTTTATATCTTCCGTATGGCAACAGTCGGTTGCGCTCGAGTTTGTTTTTACGTCTGAAAACGAAAAACGGTGTTCCATGTTTTTGCTTTCAGCTTTCTCGTTTCTTGTTATGCTTAGTTAAGATATATTAGATAAAAATGAATAACCTGGAGAGCCCGGGGCTCAGGTGAAGTTTTTTGTAATAAATATTGTTGTGCTTTGTAAATTCGAGTAGCGTTTGTTTTGTGCTATATCAACAGCCACCGTTCGGTATATTCAAACTATTCGGCCAAATACTTTTGCTACAGTAGAAATGTACGACAATTAAGAAATTAGTAGGTTTTTAACATGTAAAATTATATTATAGTTATATCAAAAAGAATACATTAGTATATAGTTTTAATAAATAAAAATAATTTTAGAAAAAAAAGTTTTTTTTAAACATTGTTTTTAGCTTTGACTGAACAAAACAAAAACAGATTTTAAAACTATAATACTGCATTTAAACTTAGCATTTGCTCCCAAAAGCTGGCAATAGTTAATGTTGGCAATTGCTAATGCTGCAATGGTTAATAATTATGATGGAGAATATGCTACTTTTATTTTATTGGTATTAACAAAATGGAAGTCGGACTCTTCGGTAGACCGATTTATTGTGAATATTGGGCAAGAGAGAAAGGTGAAAAAACCAGATTATATCATGAATATTAAGGCAGCATAAGTTATTGGGGTTTTGGAAAATAAAAATTTATTCCAATTAAATGCATTACATTCTAATAGCTCTTTTAAAAACAGGTATTATAAAAATATTAACTTTCATAACTTTAAAAATATTTTCATAAAACTTTTTTGAGCAAGGAAAAAGTTCACTAGACACTAGTATTTTTTCCATTTGAATTAAATAATGAGTAAAAAAATGCTAATGCTTACATTAAAAGCTGTCATTTCTATTCCACTTGTGGGTGACAGTCTCAGTTTTATTGCATTCAAAACAATGCAGAAAATACATTCATTTTAGATAGTTTTATATTCTTAATGAACAATAATTGAATCATACATCATAGATTCATATGTGGCATGGGTGTCCGACTCCGTGAATACCTTTATAAATTTTGCGAATATTTTCCATTACGGCGATATTCTAGAAATTTTAATATCCGACCCAGAAGAAATAGCCAAATGTTCGACATTCAACAAAAGGCCAGCTCCCTAGATCACATATGAGGGACTTAGAAGCAAAGGGGTGTCAGTGACAAAATTGATAATTTTGAGATAACAGGTGCAAATGATAGGGAAAGAACCATTCTATATTGTGACAAAAAATGTGAGTGATGGCTCTATCAAGTGCTCTGCTTTGACCAGGTTTAGAAAAAAATATGAACATTAACGGTCCTATAGGTCCGGACACCGAGGACTCACCTGTCGAAGACGGTGGTGACGAGGAGCGCCCCGGCGATGCTTCGCACGTAGGGCTCGAGGACTTGCGGCTCGTAGGCCCTGGCGAAGGACCAGCAGACGTAGCAGGCGGCGTCCCGGATGTGGGACCCCACGGAGAAGTTGCCCCGCTGCTCGTCGTACACCAGCGCACGCACCACCACGGACACCACCTTCTGCAGGTGCTGCGGCAGGATCAGGCCCCTCCGACCTGGAGGGAGAGGAACACACGCGTGATTGGTCGAGGTTCCTGGTTTGGCTGACCTACTCTCAAAAGAACACCGATGGGGGAATGATTAAAAATTCACCAAGTCATTTTTGCAGACCTTCTTTTCTTTTAATTTTTAACACTTAAAACAAAATTCGATTCAGAAGAAAATATTTTTTCTCAATGTATTACTTGCTGCTGCTTTAATTGCCTCGTAAAAACCGTAACCGTTTAGATGATTTAGTATTAAATATTTTAAGTTTATAATAAAATAAGATTTTCTTGAAAATAAAAAGAAATATTCTTAGTTACTATCCAATTAAACAATAAATATGACGAAATGAAATGGATTCTTGCAAAGATGCAAAAACATTGAAAAACCAATAACACGTGGCTTCCTTTTCTCTATAACAAAAAACAATCATAAAAGCGGAATTGTAAGAATTAAATGCATGCGATTCTTCTTAAATGGGGAAACATCCCATTTCTACAATACTGTGCAGTGTGCATTTAGGAATGTGACACATTATTGCACTTTTTAACATTGTAACACATGGGGTGCTCCAACAGGTTCCGATGCAAAATACTGGCTCCCCCTTCCAGCAAAATACCTGTCTAGGCCGTATCCTCCTCCCCCAGTTCCTTTAGAGTCCTCTCTCCTCCAATTTAAAGTTTGCTCATATCTCCCTCACCGTAATTCCTCTTCCTATCATCGCAGCCTTTTTTTTTTTGTCAAACTGAATACCACTGAACTCAAAATCCCATAAATATTATAACACTGTATTTTAAAATAATATATTAAACTTCTGAAGAAACACTCCTACTCCTACCTCAAAGCACTCAAAAAACACAACTGAAATTTGAAACATCCTAAACACAGCTTTTGATGTGTTCTGCCACCTAGTGAGCACATTCAATCAGGGGCCTCACCAGATAAATTTGGTTCTGTTTTCGAACTTTTTTCACAAAACTCCAAATTTGATTAAAATTCATTAAAATCTTCTTCTTTTGATGAGCCATAAATTAAACAGAAATAAAGTATGAATTAAGATTCTACAAAATTATGCCTAAGACAAGACAATCGAAGGGAACTACTGTGATATAATCCCCCCTTGGCGACTTTTTCGTCGGCGCCAAGAAATCGTCGCCAACAACAAGATTTTTATGTCGCCAACTTCAAATAGAATACAACACTCTTGGCAGTGATTTTATCGCCAACAATGCCACATCATAAACATAGCAAAAATGTCAAGAATAAATAACATGTATGTAGAGCAGCAGAAAACGGGAATTACCTAGCTCGGCCAGTGCCAGGCATCCCCCGTGCCACGCCGAGTCGCTCTCCCGGAGGCTGAACAGCTCCAGGACCGAAGTGACGACGTCGTCCGCCAGCTCCTTGGGCAGCCGTCCCGTCACTCTCCCGACGCCCTTCGCGGCCGACCACCTGCGGGAAACACGGTCAGTTTTTCCAGTGTCCGTGTCGTGTCGCGAGTCACGGGCGAGATCCGGAGCCCGTGTCGGCGCGGGCTCGGGCTCTCGCCCGTGACTCGCGACACTGCGGAGTTTCCGCAGCATGAGTTCAACTACATTTCATGCCTAGTTTTAATCAAATATCTTTGTTAAAAATTTCTAAGATGAAGGAACATTTCACAAGGAAAAAATAAAACTCTAAGCAATTATGGAACATAATTGAAACATTTCTTTAAGGATCTACACTTTTAACAATGTTGTTTTAAACACTATCATTCTGGATTATTTATTGTGTGGGATGTTGGTTGTATTTAGCAGAGATAGGCAGTTTTCTCAAATAAAATAAAATTTATTCTGGCTTAGAATTGAACATGGCATAAAAGTACCAAAATTAACTAACGTAAATTTAAGACACAAACACATACATGGAAAAGACGTTTAACCACACATCTGGCGAAAGGCAAGAAAAAACATAGCACATAGACATTTTAACAAAGACTGTTGCCAATACTGAAAAAATCAAAATGATATAATACTGTAAATTATTTGCATACTGCTGGTTGCCAAGTAAAAAATATCAAACCTAACATGGGATTCATTTAATAGATCTAAAATACTACAGTACCGAACCCCAAATTCGGAATCCCGAAGTTCGGAAAATCCTAAAATTCGGCACTTTTCCCGAAAATTTCCGTTTTTTTTTTTTTAATTGAGAAAAATATTAATGTAAGAATCTGTTAAATTAATAAATGTCAGTAACTTTTGATTCAATTAGAAGCCATTTTGTAGATATATTTATGCTTTATATGAACTAAACTCAGGAAACCAGGATAAAACCCGAAAACCCTACTATGTTGAAAAGTGAAAATTGATATCTTGGGCTCAATTAAGCCTCTTTTTTCCCTATAAAAAAAATATTTTTTCCCTTAAATTCTTAAAAATTTGTTTTTCAAGTTTTATTCCCTGGAAAAAGAAAAAAGAAACAAAGATAAAGGAACTTGCTCTATTTTTTTTCTTTGCGGTCATAAATGGCACCCAGTAATCTTTGCAATTTGTATAAATGGCCTGGCATTTTAGTTTGACTTCTCTGCTAATATTTTTTTTAGATGTAGCTCTATTTTCTTTTTCATGATTTATTTTTGCCGAATTGCGTGTTGCAATTTGGAGCGTTTTGGAGCATGCCGAATTTGGGGTTCGGTACTGCATTATTAACATTGAAAGCAAATGAAGTAGATCATGATTATTCTGAATTGCAATGTAAATAGCTGAATGAATTAATTATGTTTTGCTGCTAAGATGTCTAAAGAAATAAGAAAAAAAGTCTGAAAAATATTTATTCTTCAGACTTTTTTTCTTATTTCTTTTTTATTCTTTTACTTTTAAAAGTAATATTTTAAAAATAATAATTAGTTCTAAAGTTCTAAAATAGGTCATACATATACAGACAGAGGTACTTATGACGTTTTGCTTAAAATAGAGGCTGTAAATGCAGCCTGTTCTATGTTTAGAACAACAATTTTTCACACTAAAATCATTTTTTTAGGAAATTTTCAAAAATGATTTTAATTGGTGATTAAAAAAAAAAAAAAAAAAATCACTTAACTTAAATCAAGTTGAATTCAATCAGGAACCCTGTTTTGTATGGAAATAAAACATTAGGTAGAAACCCATAATTTTATTAATTGTCTCGCACACTAGTATGGTTCGAATGTATTTTAAGTACCTACTTTCTTTTCTGTGGACGGCTCGTAAGATTCCAAGTCTTAGGATACTCTTCAGGCATTCAAACCACAATGGCCAAGTTAATGGCGGAAGTGATGGGTGTAAACATCGCCACGATGCTAGCCCAGTGTTGCCAAACCGTGGCAACTTGGTTGGAATGCGTGGAGAGGGGGTAAACCTCAACACATATGTAAATGAGGTTGAGGTGGAAGTTATTAAAAATGACGTCAAAATCTCGTCATATGATTTGGCAAGTATAAAGGGAGGATGTGAGTGTATGGACTTCACTGGCTTCATTTGTTCGACCTCTAGGTCAAGGTCGTCACTCCCCCTCTTGGAGTTAGTCTCCCTGCCATGAAGCTGATGACTTGGCAATAAATTTTCGAACATGGTCGTAAATGTTTGACCTTGTTAAAGTTTAAATTTTTGGAAGTGTCTTCTCTCCCCGTTTGTCACGTTCCAGTGTTGTGAAAATGTTCAAATTGGAGTGTTTTGCTTTTAGAAGAGTGGAGTTTTATATATACATAGTTTTAAAAGGGTTTCAGTCAGATGTCGACCATCCAAGTTTATAGTATTTTATCTTCATAATTGCAATTATTTACCGACTTGAAGTTATCGGTGATATCATCAGAAATTCGTACGACCATTGGTTTAAGTTCCTGGACTGTCTACTTGCTGAATTGCGGATTCAACAGAACCAGCGCTCGTTCCAGAACAAGTGAAGTGGACTGGCTTTAAATGGTCGTGAATCTGATGTACCTATACTCGTGGTCAAGTTAAAGGACTGTGATATTTAATTACTGCAATTTGAGAAGTTTTCTGAGATGGTTGGTCTGACTAGATATTGTATTGTTATTCCCATCGGATGTTCCTGTGGTAACGTATGTTTATTGGATTATTAAATGTTAAAAATGATTTCGTTAATAATGCTTCTTGTTTACCTCCAACTGACACCACCTCTGACAGCTCATGTTGGGAATTTGAATTTGGAATTTTTATTCTAAATTTAAATTAATCTTTTCTTAAAATGCCCAACATAAAAGAGCAAAATATTTTTTAAAAAGAAGAAGAAGCACCTGATGATGGTGTCCTTGTCCCTGAGCCCGACGAGCAGCTGCTCCACGACGTCCTCCGTCTCGTCGGGGATGTCGTAGTCCTCCTCCTCGGACGCCGCCTCCACCTCCGCCTCGGGAGGACGTGCGTCCCCCATGCACAGGTTGTCCGCCAGGGAGCGCTTGCCCCGGCTGTACCGCCAGCTGGCCACCTTCACCCGCAGGAAGCTCAGCCCTGCGGAAAGGGAAATAGAGATTTATGATTAATTACCGTGATTTTCAAGGAAATCATTACTAATACCTAAAAGAAGGAGATAATATGGCACTCGATCGACGTAGATTACATCCCAATATCCGAATCGTGTATGAAGGAGAATTTTACACTGAAAGAAAATTCTCACAAAAAATTTCTCTCAAAATTCTTTATTATTTTATTTCTTTGTTGCTAAAAAAAAAAAAGAAAAGTAATATTTCGACAAATTATATTGTCTGATAGGGAATCCTACAAGAATTTTTTTCTTTTAATCTCATAATTTATAACAAAATTGTTAGTTAAACTTTTTAAATGTCTGGTTTTTTATACAACAATGGGCAATTTGAGGACAATTTCAATTTGAGGACACATTTTGGATGCAGAGAATGCACACATACCTATCCTCTGTATGAGCTTGAGCGCCATCTTGCGGACGATGGAGCTGGCACTGTCCTTGAACCCGCAGTGCAGGATCCTGCGCAGCACCGGCGCGCCGTGCGGCTCCACGTCGTCCCTCTTGCCGTGCTTGAAGAGCAGCGCCAGAGAGGACAGGATCCCCGCCTGCAGCCCGATGCGGTTCTCCTCCTTGCCCGACATCAGCATCTGGAGGATCTCCCGGTTAGTCCCACGATTTCTGACACACTCATACAATAGAAACAACATAGATCTCTAAGAAAAGAAAAGAAAAGGAGGATCCGTCGCTCACCTCCATGCACCAGTCCAGGTACTCCCGCAGGTGGTCCTCCTTGACGTCCGGCCGGGAGACGAAGTGGGCCGCCAGGAAGGCCGCCGCGTCCCTCGCCTTGTCCCCCACGCTCAGGTACAGCTTGATCACGTCCATGATCCTGCAAGACGTAAAATATCTCGGTGATCCCCGGTCGACGGGCGACGTGAGCGAGTGAGGAGAGGGGACACCCACCTGTCTATGAGGGGCCTCTTGTCGGAGAGGTCGTCGAGGCGGTGCATGTGGAAGGGGATCATCACGATGATGGACATCCAGAGCAGCAGCACGTACCGCGTCTCCCAGGTGCCGGCGTCCTTCGGGTCCTGCTCCCCCAGCAGGGACAGCACCGGCTCCACGTCGCTCACCTGCAACGGACGGGTTTATAGTCGGCGTCATTAGGACCGGCGTGTCGAGGTCACGCGACTCGACCTTTTCCCTTTAAGGTCGACATGGTTTCCGTGCCGGGAACTTTTTCCCCGCTCGGTTCGGCGAACACGATAAGTCGGTTTGTTGTTTTAGTTATAATAATAGACCGATTTATTTCCCGACGGCAGAAACAGATTCGTCAGATAAAGTATTCTCATATTTTGAAAACCATCTAAATCTTATTGTAATAGTTTGATGTGTTTCAGAAAGCTATTTAGCCAAGTTGTTGAATTTTATGTTTTGTAAATGTTAACATCTTATCTAAGCATTCCAGAACTTTTGTGAGAATTTTAATTGCATTTATTTAGGATCAAAAATAAATTCTTTATTACTTTTTCTGAATTATTCTAATATTTTGAACCGGAGGTGTAGTCATACCATTGCCTTAACTGCAGCGTAAAAAAAAGGCTGGCTCTGTTATCTCTCTTGCAGTTGCCATGGTGACGAAGCAGGAAATGTTACCTTGATGTGTCCATTCTAATTACAGACTATAGCTATCAGTGGCGCACGCAGAATTTTTTTCAAGGGATATTAAGTTCATGTTCTGAAACTTACTAAAAGAAATTCCAGTATGTAATAAAGCACTATTATTTGGGGCTCAAGGGGGGAGGGTTAAACCCCTAAACCTCCCCTTGCGCATGCCACTGATAGCTGTAGTTAATTAAGTTTTATTACAAATGATCATTCAGTGTAAAAATGATATTTTAAACTAAAGCACTATATATTTTGGTTAGTGTTAAGTGGACCAGTGATATTGTCTCAGGACCAGTAGCTTTTTCTAACAATTTCTAACGCTGTACATGTGTCTGCAACATTCAGAGGTGCCCACAGGGGGGTAGCATGGCGCAACTTGTGCCATCAGGTAAATTTTTGGGGGGGAATTTGACGTTTTTTGTGGGGGGGGGGGGGGAATAATAAAAGTAGTGAAATATCCGAAAAAGTTATTTGTATGTTTCAGGGTTGGGTTTTAGCCGTCAAAAACCAGTTTTTGACGTGACATAGGTTTAAACCAGGTTTTAACCGGTTTAAACCGTCAAAAACCCCAATACAATTTAAATACGATAAAAATATAAAAGGAAGGCTGTTAATAATAGCAAGATGTTTTTGTTTAATTATAATGTTCCTTAGTTTTTGTACACATTGAATTATAGTTAAATATTAATTTATACTTTTCTTTGTTTATGACTTAATTTTCAATTTTTTACGCGCATTTCTTTCTGGTGTGGATTTTTTGCACATTTGACAGGAATACAGGGGGGGGAATTAAGATTAGCTGTTTTAGTGTAAATATTTCTTTGTACTGGTACGAAAGAATCTTTGAATATGCCCTATCCAGGGGAAAGTACATACCTCCATTAGATTTCAATTGTGATGGATTACTTTTTGCTTCTATCCGTAAAAAAGTTTAAAAATCCGAATTTATTTCTGCAAAATATTAGTTTAAACCTACATGATTTTGGATACTACAAATATAATTAAGGATTTATTAACTGTACATCTTTGCTGCGAAAGTAATTAAAAGTATGCATTCACAATAAAATGATTCATTAAATAAGTGTTTGACAATTTCTATTAAAAAAATTGTCACATTATTGTCTATTATCAGTTCACGTTCACGAAATATTCTACAAATGGAATGTAGCTCAAAAATGCACTGGCAGGGCAAAGCAAAAGATGTGTTTTAGGACTTAAAACCCCTCTTACAGGGCATCAGAAAACAGAAACCCGTGTTTGTACACTTTAAAAAAAAGATTGTTAAAAACAATTCTTGTGAATAAAATCACTCTCAGACATAGATTCTGACTGTGCTACAGCAAGAATATATTTTTTTAGTTTATACTCAGCAGTTTTAATGCATTTATGCTGTTTTATTTAAAATTTATTGATTAAAGTCTATTCAATTATGCTAAATCATTTCTTTGATAATTTATTTTACAAATTAGGTTTTTGACGTTTTTGACAAGGAGGTTTTTGACAAGCCGGTTTTAACCATAGTTAAAACCGGTTAAAACCGTCGCATGTCAAAAACCTGCCAACCCTGGTATGTTTAAAGAGGAAGTTCATTGTAAAATAAGTTATATTCATCCCTTTCATCAGGGTTGGCAAATGCTAGACCGAAAACAGGCTTTTCTTTGCTTATCTTACGATCCAATGGAATTGATGGAGAAGTTATTGAAGAAATAAATGTGATCAGTCAGCTTTATAAAATAAGTTACACTACCAATGACTTATCAGACGTGATGAGCTCGCCCGACGAAGATACAAGTAATAAAAATGAAGAAGACGACTCCCCTGACCATGACATCCCAAACAAAATGTCAAAGGAAAGATTTCTTGATCAGTGGATTAAGAAGAGGTTTATTAGAGTATATAGGTGTGTAATAAACATGTCATCAGGCTTTCCAAATTTAGCAATGCTATACCAAATTATCCTTTTGTTGCCAGCAACAAGCTATTCTGCTGAAAGAACAATGAGCAGATTAAAAATTGTTAAGAACAGGCTCTGGAGCAGCATGGGAGATGTTTGGTTGTCCAACATGCTCGTTTTAATGCCTGAAAAAGGCATTCTGAAGGCAATCTCTAATGTTGATATAATAGAAAAATTTGCTTCAACAAGCGTGCAAAGAACAAAATTACTTCTCTTTAAAGCACATCAAGATCTTAAGAATTAATGTATAATAATCTATAAAAGACACCACTTTTTCTGAGTTTTCATTTGTAGTTTTTGTTCAACCGACGTGTTTGATGGTATTTAACTTTTCAATTGCTAAGCTTTAGTTGTGTACCGGTACCTAAAACTTAATGTATTATGATATTGCCTAAGTATATATATAGTATATAGATATTATATACATAGATTAATTATTTTCTTTTTAGTG
The DNA here is from genome assembly GCA_038502835.1 of Octonoba sinensis. Lineage (NCBI taxonomy): Eukaryota > Metazoa > Arthropoda > Arachnida > Araneae > Uloboridae > Octonoba > Octonoba sinensis. Next base: position 1,624,210 of record CM076600.1, read on the forward strand.
GCAAATATTAATTTGATGTCTATTGTATGCTTAGTAGTTGCAACGACGGAACTGGTTGGCCGATGCCTTCAAAGTAGTGGAGTTATAATCAAGTTACCTCAGGCATTTCTTATGTCTCTCAGAAATATTGTTGAAAGTTATAAAAATAATTACTTAACTTAGAACCATTAACAATTCTTTTACAGAAATTCGTAAGTAAAATCTTTTAAAAAGAAAATAATAGAAATTGAACTGTTAGTAAAACCCCCAATTTTCACCACAATTGCCCCCATCAAGGTTGTCGTTAAAAAAACCACGTAAAATGTTCTTTTTTTGCCATTTTCAACCCCCAAATTTGGAAAAAAATTCCCATAAACGCAGTTAACGTGACGCTAGCCTGTACCCTCCTCTCCCTTAAAGTGCATCACGTGGTTTTTGAACCACCCCAAGGGTATGGTAATTATTTTTTTTGGGGGGGGGGGGGGGATGGGCACCCCTGGCAACATTTCTTATTTTATTTGATTTTTCAATTTGAAGGGAGAGAAAACATCACACATTTGTACAAAAAGAACATATGACTTAACATACATCTTGATCCGAACTTATTTTTGCTAGAGCAGCATCTATTCCTTTTCAAACAATAGAATTAAATTGTTGACAGATCTATAACCTTCATAATAATTATCAATATTTTCTAACATTTACCAGCTTTACATCTCCGGTAAATTTAAAGAAAATCTTAGACGGTAAGAGAGGTGTCCGTTGTCGAATGGAGATGGAATGACCCCCATTACATACAAATACTATAATTCTCCCTTTTACTCATACATGCAAAAGCGATCAATTGCACAACATTTATTGAACTAAAGCACATTCATGGTCAGGCCCATTTGCAGATTTTCGATTCCCGAAGTGAATGCGAATCAACAGCTGCGTATTCTCCGAGGAGGAATGACTCTCGGAATAATTTTTGCACTCATGAGAATCGTGAGAAAGCCCACACATGCTTGAAATTTACGCTTTAGTCACACAATTCATTCTACAATTCAGTGAATGGCGCGAAGCGCTATCATTACCCCGGGGATTTCCCATATAAAATACCATTCTTTGGCTAAAGATAGACATTATCACAAAAATTGCCCTCGTAAATGCTATTAAAACGCCACTTGTAATAAAATTACGTGAGAAATAAAGCTGTAAACGACGCATGATACCTCATGTGGCAGATGTCGCAAGACCACTTTGTAGCCGCGGACTTTCGTTATGACGTACAGGAATTTGAAAGCCATATGGTGAAGCGTCCTGTCGTTCTTCGTGTCCCTGGCAATGGCCAGCAGGTGGTTCAAAAAGTCGTCCAAGTAGCGGTCCAAGAGGTGGGGCTGCTCTTGGTACTGGTTCAGGACGTAGATGAAACGTTCCGTCACCTTTTCGGAGAGCGAGCGGTCGCCGTACACCTCTTTCAGCTGATTTATCAGGCCCATCACTTCGTCGTACTCGTTGAAGAATTCTAAGGCACATCCCAAACCGATGGAATCGATGTCGTCCGCATTTCCCTCGCTGCATGTTCGATTCCGGCTGGTATCCATAGCGCTGTTTACTACTGCCGAGGCGGTGCGAAAACAAAAATAACATTTCGGATGAGTTGAGCTGTATATAGCTTTTTCGAATTTGGAAATTTTCATTCTTGCTTTGAAAATTCTTTATGAGCCTGTATTATGTACAGTATGGATGCATATAAATTACGAAAACAATGGAAAGTGTTAAATCACTAAAACATTCTTTATTTAGCTTCAATTAAAATTTTTTTTGGACAAATACATTTATGAGAAGAGACTGGCAACATCCGGCGATTCCGTACCGAAATCGCAAACAAACATGGCAGACGAGGTGGACGAAAGTACCGAGAATGAAGATCAAAAGCCTCAGAAAAAAGTAGCCAAACACGACAGCGGGGCTGCCGACTTGGAAAAAGTGACCGACTATGCCGAGGAAAAAGAAATCAGTGGTCAGGACATCATGGGGGTAATATTAAATGACATCTTCCGACTAATCCATCTCCATGTGCTCCTTCTGTGCACCTGTTTTTTTATACTTTTTTGCGTTTTAATAATTTGAATACGTTTACCTTCTTGCTCTTGCAAAAATATTAAACCATTATTTCTAAGCAACTTAATTTTCACCAATGATTTCAATTAGATTCGTTAAAGCTGCCCAAGTGATTCCATTTGGAATGATCTTCATGCGTGTTCTGCTGGCAATGACGATCTTCTGTAAATCAAGGATGCCCACAGGGGGGGGGGGGGTCATTTTTTTCAGAAGATATTTTGTTTTTGGCATGATTCAGGTATCTGGTATCTCTGAGTAAGTTTTAAACATCTAGAATCTGATTTGTTTATTACATGAAATGTCCGTCTCTAAAAATTTGATTAACTGATGTGTTTTGAAAATTTATGCAAATTACAACATGTCATTGTAAACTGTCAACATAATGTGTTCAAAAATGTTATAGAGTTTGTCAGAAGTAAAAAGTCATCGGTCGAGAAGATCTCGACTATCGGAAGATTAATAATTTATTATTAAGTCTCTCTCCTAACTAAAAAAACGTTTTAAACTTAAATTTTGGGAGCCGTAAAAAAAAGACATATAGCTATCTTGAGAAGAAACCCAACACAATTTTTATTTCCAAAACTACACGAGGCAAGTTAGCGAGTCATTTGGAATGTTATGCAGTAGTTTGGAATGATTTTTCGTAAGGCTAATATCAAACTATAGTCGATATTATTTCACAATTCAGGCAGAGTTCCCACTAGAGCGCGAGATTCTCGCATCTTTTTTTATTTTCTCGCGTAAAAAGTTTTACATTGCGAGAAATTCGCGCATTCCCCCCCCCCCCCCCCCAGGAAACGATTTCGCATGGACCTCTATCTGTCCTACTACAGTAGAGTAGGTTAGAAACAATTTCTTGTATCTGCGCCTGAAACACACGGGACCCTTTTTCTCTATCCAATCAGCGAAAATCAAGCAAACAATAACATGGGGGTGATCCAGAAATACAATGTTAAGCCTTTTGTATTGAAAAGAGAAATAACGAGCCTGCGGCTTCTGTGCTCCAGCCTCCCCGCGGAATAGCCGTTCGGCTGTCATCGGCTCCTTCCTTGCCCCCTTTCTCTACCTCCCCCCTCCTTTATTTTTTCCCACTCGCACCTTCCTTCGCCTTTTTTTTATTTTCTGAAGTAAATTCCTCCTTTTCAAATACCATCTTGAATTTACAACTCTTGCTTCTTGCATACAAGCAACCGAATTTCAGCCGATAGTCTTCATTTCCCCTTTAACAAGAAAAAAATGGCGAAATTTTTTTCCCGATTACGCTATTGTTTTTTCTTTTTTAATTCCTTCTCTCTGCCATATAAATCTTTTAAATATAATAGGAAACAATCTTAATCTTGATATTTTTTTCATAGCTTTCATTTTACTTACATTTTAGATCGGCCATTTTCGCTTAAACTTATAAAATCGGACTTGAGTGTCGCGCCATTTTGAAAATGGTGTGAAAGCTTTAAAAAAAAGTTTTGAAAAGAATAAAAATAAAATGTACTGGACAAAACCAGAACTGGAAATATACATTTTTTTATACTTGTATTCGAAAATGGTTCGTATTTGTGATCACGGTTTTTGTAAAAGGTTCGTTTCTGTAAAGGAGATTTTTGTTATCTGTTGCTTCTATGATGAAACAATTAAAAGTTTGCATTTACATCTTTTGTGCTCTATAACATAAACATGAAAAACTATATTGCAAAATTTCATATTCCCTTAATTTACCATCGCCAAGGAAGCAAGTTTTTTCTTCTTCCAATTTGAAAGTCATATACTTTTTTTTTTTTTTTTTGAAGACTTGATAGTTTTAACAAAATATTATGTTTTGTTCACTGAAAATAAGACACATAAGGAATCGTAGTGCATTGATGCGCCATTCACTGCCCCCCCCCCCCCCTTTGCACTTTTACTTTATGACGCGTAGGTGGCCATTAAGTTAATCAAGTTGAGTGTCCACTGGCTCTTCCAAAATTTCTGAGTCTTGACCTTTACTGCCCCAATCAATCACTATAGAGAAAAGACAAATGCACCTCCCACTGCATAAACATTTATTGAAATGACCAGTTGAAATCTTTTTCTAGTAAGAACACTAAATAAGTGTATTCTACATTCTGCAATATTGCAGAACATAGAATACATGTGGTTGAAGAAATCGTGTTAATGCGAGACTTTGAGCATTCATTTACCATTCAGCGCGACACAGCGTTCTCTGCCGGAGCATTATGGATAAATCTTTTATAAAAAGGTCATCAAGCGATGTGTATATTTGTGTTATCTCTTAATTTTTCAGAAATCTCACTTTGTTTTTCAGGAAGGGTGAGAAATTCTCACTCATTTTTTTTCCCTAACGAGAACCCTGGAATCTGCCACAAGTTTATACGCTCCGATCATCGGAGCCGGATATCCGGTACATCTTTTCCCGGTGAGGGATACCGGATGTCTGATATCCGGGAAGGTCGAACCGTTGATGGGCACCCCTGCTGCATATTATATGCCGACAACTATCTCGTATTTCTCGCTGCCGATGACGATGTTCATTTAAATCATTTCAAAGCCATGTATATATTTTAAAAATACTTTGTTCTCATCATTTCATTATAATCAGTAAAAATTGTGGAAAAAAATGCATTGAAGGTGTGTAACCTATAAATTGCAAAAATCTTCTCTCTATGTGTTTAGAAGAATGTTCTCAGCATTTGGATTGGTATCAAAAATATTAATTAGGTTAATGTTAAGAAAGTTTTCAAAGAACACATTTTGCTACTACAGTCAACGCTCTTTATAACGACCGCACATTATAAATTATAACGACCAGTGGTAGAAGTCCAAACTTTATCCCTATGAACTCTAAATTGGGTTTTGGTATAGCCTTTCTGAATCGTCTAATGCAATACAGCAACCGTACCAGGTATCATGTCAGCTCAGAAGTTCTGCTTTTAGAAATGTGAATGTAATTTTTCCCCCCATATTTTCTACTTTAAAGGCTGAATAGTCTATTAATATTTGCCCAGATCATAAAATGAGTTTTTCCAAATACCTGGATGTTCGTTACATCCCTAGAAATAATAGTCATTTATTGATGTGATGATTTTAAAAATTCATATCGATGCATGTTGAAAGAATGTACATTTAAGCATCAGTTAATAAAATTTCATTTTGAAAAGTTTCTGTCAGTCTTTCAAAAAAATGCTATCTGTAAGTGTCAAAATTTTGAGTATTTCTTAATTAAAAAACTCTTAGCACCATTTAAGTAGAATGGTCATATTAATTTGACTGGAGAGGCAAAAAAGATAATAATAGCATTTAAGAGAATTTTCATTTCAACCTTAAGAGGCCTTAGGCCCCCACTTTGAGGGGCCCCCTCATTTTGGTTTATTATTTTTTTGTAATTTAAAAATTTTTAGAAAAATAGTTAAAAATAGCATCTTTCATAAACAAACTGTTAGGGGTTCTGTTGCTTCACAGAAAATTTGTATTATTAAATTATTTTAAAACCACAAGGAATTTTCACTTAGGGTGCCCACAAATTTTCTTCTGACCATTTGAATTTGAAAAACAAAATCGATGTTGTATTTTGGAGGGCCCCCAGATTCTATTCAAACATATTGTCATTTAAAAACAAAATCATTTTGCACGATGGGGGCTCCTAAATGTGAGACTGACTCTTTGACATTTGAAAAACAAATTAGTTTTTGCACTCTGCCCCAAATTTTGGTGTGACTCTTTCAAATTTGAAAAACAAATCGGTTTTTTTCGCTTCGGGGTCCCCGAACATGAGTTGTGCCTATAGTCATTCAAAATGTAAATCAGGCCCTGCCTTTATTACGGATGGTAACCAAAATTAATACATAATCCGAGATGGCGCTGCATCATTTTAATTTCCGGCCATATACGGGCTTTACAATAGTAGTGTGGGGCCATTTCACAGTATTTTCTAAAAATATAGAGTCCGCATCATGACCTCATTTTGACGTCAATCGTTTCGATGTCATTCTGATGGATGATTTGCTTTGGCAGGCGATGTCCCTGATCGGCGACAAGCACTCCAAAGAGACTGCCGAGAAGGCCGCTCGTCAGAAGGAGCTGGCGAAAGTGATCATCAAGAAGGACGACGTCGAGCTCATCGTGAGTAGTCTGCTCTCGTTATAGTACTTTATGTGCATGTATTTTTGACGCTATGAAGCCAAATTCCACCCGTTTAAATCTTAGATTCAAGGAAATCCGTTTTGTAGGCTTGTTAACCTTTCGGCTATGGAGACCACGGGTGATTCCGAGCAAAAGAAATATTTTCCGAACTCGACGTGAAATGTTCGGGAAAAGTAGCTTGGAAAAAGGGAGTTCTTTTCTTTTTTTGAAAATATAAACTTAACTATGAAGTCAAGCATTATGTTTGAAAATCATCTTGACAATCACGAATAAAGCAAGTGAAAGCAGCTAGGAAGTAATCAGTAAAAAAAAATATATATTTTCTTTCAAAATATTTTATTTCAAGTGCTTAAATAAAATGGTGGAAGTAAATGACTCTTTGAATTTTCTTTTGTTCAACGAATGGATTTACATTTCACAGAAGCATATCATTGTCTTCTTGCTGAATAAGAGAGATGTAAACGTGTAAGGGGTCAAAGAATATTTTTTTAGAGTTTGACCCATGACATGTATGAGGAAGTAAATGTCATGTCACACCCAGTGCAAATAAAGTTTAAAAAATATGTATCGTGTAGTAGATGGTGTATAAAATGCAATTCTTCATCATAAATGTTTGAGGAGGGATGTGGTAAATTTTCCAGCCGTATATATTCGGTTCCTCAAAAATAATGGCAGTGTCCAAAACATCGAATGTCTGAGGCATCTTTAGGTCCTCAGACACTCAGGAACTTCATTTAAAGCTCAAATTTAATGCTCAGAAATAATACATATATCAGTACACAACATTCCAAAATGGTTGCCAAAAATCAGTTATGGGAGAGCAGAATGGGAATCAACAAGTTCTTCTAAAGAATTAAATTTCTTATGCTAAATGCTTTAAAACGAGTGACCTATGGCTTCAACATTTCTAATAAAATTTATATAAAACTAAAATAAATAACGATTACATTGAATGAATGTTTGAAAAAACTATCAACATCCAGTGTCGTCCGCTACAAGTTTTAAAAAATGTATTTGAACTTGAGTGGATGAATAAAAAGCAGGGTTCGGAAATTAGGATGTAAAAGTTAGGCGCCATTGGCACCTAACTTTTTTTTTTCAGTTGCTAAAATTGTTCTGCTAGGCATAATTTTAAAATAATTCAAATTGTTTGGGCTGAGATAACAAGTGGTAACTATGAAGACATTTGTGCAATTGTTAAAAAATATCACAAAACATCACAACTTAAATAAGAAAATGACTGATAAATAAAAGAATTTCTATTAGTAACTTTTAAGAAAGTTGGTAATTTTACTTAAGTTTATAAATCAATATAAATTTATATTTTAATCGGTGGCAAATTAATTGAAATATGACTCCATTGGCTTAACTTACAGTCTAGTGTTAGTTTACTTTTAAGTAAAAATTCAATTTCAAGCTTGAAGGTCAAGAAGTTACGATAGTCTTCATAGCTGTCGTAAAAGCTCAAAATACTGAAGATTAGATGGAATATGTATATAAAAATATAACTATAAAGTTGTGTTAGATTTAAAAAATGAAAAATTGTGGTTGTCAAACTAAAAGTTTTTTGAAAGGTTAGGTGATGACTGGATGTGAAATTGCGGTCGTCGAACGAGAATTTTTAGTTGCGAAATATGACTAACGACCGCTCATTTCGAACCCTGATAAAAAGTATTTCATTAATGATTGAAAATTTTGACAAGATGTAGGGAGAGTCGAGGCCGTATCCAGAGGGGGGGCGGCACCCCCCCCCCCGAAATCTTAAAAATTTTCGTAACCTAGCATATATTCCTTCCTGAAACTTTCCTCTACACTGGTGTTTCAAAGTCAGGGACCCCCCGAAAAAAATTTCTGGCTACGGCCTTGGGGAAAGTGAGCAAAAAGTAGGAATTGGAAAGAGTAGAAAAATCTTGTAAAGAGCTTTTTAAAAGGATGTAATATTACTGAATATTAAGTTTGAAGAAAAATTTTAAAAAAAAGATCAAGAGAAATAGGAAAGGGCCTCATTTTGTCCTGGTAAAAGAAATAGATACATAGCGCCATGCATAGTTAAAATTATGCTTCATAATTATTTTTAGTTTGTTTAGCTTTCATGATAAAGAAAATAAAATATTGCAGCATTTTGTAGATCCGGGTCCGCTTTTTTTGGAGGGTAGGTTTGTCCATGGTCCAAGTGATTAAAAAAGAAATGTTTAACCATTTTTTTGTTTCTTACAACGATTATATCATAATTATAATTATTTCTATATTTATTTATATCTGTACGTAGCTATTTATTTCAAGTGATGTATTTTTGACATTAACAATAATAGAACTTTCGGACACGGATGCGTCGCAAAAGCAGTTTTCAGAGTTGTTTCTTTTTCTTCCAGATGCAAGAGATGGAAATCTCGAGGAACATCGCAGAACTGAAACTCCGGGAACACCACGGAAACGTGGTGGAAGCTCTCATCGAACTCACGAATTGATCCTTTTATTTGAATAAATGTTGTCGCTGTCAGAGGTTGGTCTCTTTTTTTTTTCTTTCTGTCTCAAAAAGCCTCCATTATTGATACGTGATCTACGATTGATTTTAATATTTATTGCATGAAATGCTACGAGATCGTCGGGGATTCATGAAAGCCCGGTCCCGGGTTCTCGACGAAAAACCCGGGTTTCCCGGGAGGCCTCTAAATTTCCATTTCTAATGTACCGAACGGCTGTTTGGTTACTTTTACATTTCAAATCACTTTTAGGTCATGCAATGTTGTTTTGCTCAAATATAATGTTAAAACGGGAAAGGAAAGAGAAACATTTGAATTTAAATTTAAAAACAATTAAATTTTTACATGTAATATTATCAGAAATGTTGTTTGCTAAATCGTGATCACTTGAGAAGTAAACGTTTACCTCCATGTAGAAACAAATTACGATTTTGACTCTGCTGTTTTAGCACACATCGATGCTTATTTAAGTTTGATTTTAATTATGAAATGGAACATTAAAAAAATACATAATCGTCAGAAAACAAATTTAATTCAAACTTGAAAGCAGTTTTTTATATAAAGGGGAATGAGATCCCCTCTGTGATGATTTAAAATTCAAATACATCTTGAATCGTCACACATGTATTTTGATGCCGAGAAGTCCCCCTTTTAAAACATATAATTAAGATACTAATTAATAATGTCATCGATTCATTGGTATTTTGATTTTAAAAATGAAGATACATTTCTGAGAAGGGTTTGATGAGTAGGCCATCATTTGATATTGGAATGAAAATAATACTTCATTTCCCAATGAATAACAAAAACAAAAGTAATGAGCCAGACACATCTTCTGTGTTTGTTGAGTCATTAGGGCATTAAATTTAAAAATTTTTCATTCCGGTATCTAATCATGAAATTTCCATTCATACAATAAAAATACTGCATTACTCAGTTAAAAACAAAACTTTTAAAAAAAGTGAACGAGTCAGAAATAGTATCAGCATTCGTTGAATCATCAAGACATGAAAAGTCAATAAATCGTGCATATAGAAATACGGCAAATAGGTATGAATGTGAGGAAAGGGCACCATTTGAGAGGAACACTGCAATGATCACTTATGTTGACTACTTGGGTTCACGTCAAGTCATTTTTGAAGTCGAACCTTACCCTTATTTTCGGCAATCTCGGATGGAGCCGCTTTCAAAAAAAGATGTCTCTCGTGACAGTTATTTGAAGCATATTTTCCCATAAAAAAGAAAGAAAGAAAATCTTCAGAGTTCATTGAAATAATTAATCTTCACTTTGATCTCGTATATTTTTCACTTTGACAGGTGTGTAAAGTTTCAGTTTTTAGTGTATTTACATGATATGAAAAAAAGAAAGACAGAAGTCAATAACATTTTTAAAGTCTCCAGTAATATTTAATGTTCATCTACAAATACGTACATTAAAGCACGACATTGTTCGGAAAGGAAGAGGGTGATTTCGAGTTTTGATAGTGAGAAAAATGATGGACGTTATTTCTGTTTCTGAAGTTAAATGGACTGGGAGGAGAAACCCACTGAATTCCGAAAAAACCCAATTTACCTACTGTTTCTTTTTTTTTTGAGAGGGATGATTCCGATCTGTAATTCTCCCAAAATTTTACCGAAACTCTTCCAAAAATTAAAAAGATAGAAAAAAAGATCTTTTTTTTTTTTGAAATTTTTTTACTCATTATTTTGAAGATTTCATGGAAGAAAAATGTTTTTCTTTCTACCTTGAGATGTGCAACATATTTAGTACTTCGAAAAACAATAGGTGGGGGGGAGCAGTTATAATGACGCAATTTATGTTTTAAATTCATAGTGCCTATGAGGCAGTGAGAAACAAAGGGATGTGAATGACCGAAAAGGATTCCTATAAAACGCGTCACAGTTCGGATCTCATGGGACCTTTAAGGTTCATTTTGTTCTAAATCGCGTTCGGCCAGTTATGGCTTTCACTAACATCTCTTGCCACACTATAAAATGGTGTTTTCTCTATTTAATTCATAGAAGAGAAAGCACCATTTTATAATAGTATTATTTGCATTAGTTATCTCCAAATTTTCAGATTTGTCACTCACACCCAGGGCTTTATTTACTATTAGGCCCATGAGGCTTGGGCTTAGGGCCCCCTTTTGAAGGGGGCCTTAATTTTGGTTATTATTTATTTATTTATTTATTTATTTTTTTGTAATTAAAAATTTTTTAGAAAAATATTCAAAAATGAACTGTTAGTGGTGTGTTGCTTCACAGAAAATTTGTAATATTGAATTATTTTAAAACCACAAGGAATGTTCACTTTGGGGGCTCCCCCAATTTGGTCCGACTCTTTGAAATTTGAAAAACAAAATCGATGTTGCACTTTGGGGCCCCCAGATTTTTTCCAAACATTTTGTCATTTAAAAACCGAATCATTTTTCATGTCGGGGGCTCCCAACTGCGAGTCTGACACTTTGACATTTGAAAAACAAATTCGTTTTCTCGCCCCGGGGGCCCCCAAATTTCGGTGTGACCCTTTGAAATTAAAAAAAAAAATCGTTCTTGCGCTTTGGCGGCCCCCTAAATTTTATGTTTAAAAAATGTTTGTTGCGTGAGGGGCCCCCGGACGTGAGTTGTGCCTATAGTGATTCAAAATGTGAATCGGGCCCCACTCGCACCCCTCCAGTTCCGAGTTTTTCCGGAAATGTCGTGTGACGTTCGGAAATGTTTTTTGCACCCATGCATACGCATGTAACTAGAAATCACAGTCTTCTTATCGTCTCGAAACACCCCCGACGTATCCATTTACTTTATATATTTAGAGATCCATTTTTTCGAAGAGGGGAGAGGTGTCGGGGGCAGGACATGGGGTCTGCGCTCTCCCACCCCACGGTCTCCCCCTCGTTCTCCTTCTTCAGCCACTCCAGGAGGGGGTGGAAGTACTCCAGCAGTGGTCGGGCATCCATGCGGTCGGCGGCGCCGCCCGTGACCACCCGCATCGCCCTCGTCCAGGGCACGGAGCTGCCCAGCTTCAGCATCTGCCTAGAGGAACAGAAACACACGCATGTTACGGTCTGCGTCGTCGGAATGGGCGCGTCGAGGTCGCGTTTCCCCGCTTCGTCACCAAGGCAACTGCGAGAGAGATAACGGCACCAGACTTTTTCTTGGACTGCATTACTACACCTCCGATTCAAAATATTAGAATAATTCAGAAAAAGTAATAAGAAAGAATTTATTTCCCATTTATTTATTTTTGATACCAAGTAAGCGCAATTAAAATCTAGAATGTTTATATAAATTTTTAACATTTACAAAATATAAAATACAATGAATGAGCTATACAATAGCTTTTTTAAACACATCAAAATATGAGAATAATCTTTAGATTCATTCAAAGTGCTAGAATACGTTATCTGACGCAATCTAGTTTTGCCATGGAGAAATAAATCTGATTTTAATGCATCTATTATTATTATAACTAAAACAACACAAACTGACTCATCATGTTCACCAAACCGAGTGGGGAAAAAGCTTCTTTCACAGAAACCATGGCGACCGGAAGGGGAAAAAGTAGAGTTGCGTGACCTCGACACGCCGATTCTAATGACACAGACTATAGTTGCCCTTTGGGGGGGGGGGGGGGACGACTGCCCATGCTCCCCATCCACTTTATTTTTGTTATAATTCTAAGCAATGAAAACAACGTCCTTCAATAAAAACAAGACATTTAGTAACTTAAAAAAAACTCAAAAACGGGAAACAAGCGAGCCAAAAAATAATCGCACTTCTGCGGATGTTGGTGTTCGTGTTGGAAAACACTTTTGCCAAGTATCAAATTTATGAGTAACTATTAATTAAATTGAAAAATGTGATTAAAAATTTCTTCAGGGTCTCACTTAAGGTGAGCCATAAATTAAAATAATTAAGTAAGTAACAATAAAGAAAAAAAATGTTCATAATGCTTGTCCCAAGACAAGAGTATCGAGATTAAAACAGTTAAATGAGTCGTCCAATGAGAAGCAATCAAAGAGCCAATGGGAGAGGCTGGCAGACAATGACGTCATTTACCCTGTGAGCTGGCGTCGTAACTTTAACTGGGATAGAGCCCTACGCCAATATCATAGTATTAGATGGATTTTTTCTTGAGATAATATTTCTTAAACACTTCAATTTGATTGCATAGGTAAGGACTTGCATGGGGGCTAGTTTAGTAGAAAAGTGGGTGGAGGTAGCATATGCTTTCACTTAAAAATGTTGTTTTAAAATGATAAGTTTTGTTCAATTATTTTTTTATTCATCGAAATGAATACATTGTTTTTCTTAAAACATATTTCTTCTTTTTTGGGGGGGAGGGGGATCAATCGGTTTTAATTTAACATTCTTAAATATGAGAAAAGTTGTATGATATATTAGTGTACTAAGTTGCGAGTCTTTTTTTAAAAAAATTATGATGATGAATTTGAAGGGGTAAAAATGCAAAATACTATACATTTTTGCGATGATTTAAAACTGTTCCAAAACAATTGCACTTAGATTAACCCCGATAAATGCAATTAGAATTTGCAAGACTGGTTCGGGTACATAGGTTCGGACTCTTTTGAAATGTGTATGTTTTTGTCAAAAAAATTGTTCTGTGTTAGTCATGGAAAGTTACATGAAAAAATCATGGGAAATGCTGAATTGAAAAGCCGAAGTGTAGCAGATACCCTGTTTGTTGCGAAAGGCGCCAAAATTGAATCAATATTACCTCCTGTCAGGATGTGTGTGTGTGTACCAAATTTCGTTTCATTCTATGCATTACAGCGCCCACAAAAAGCTAATAGAAAGTTCGATTGGCTGCGCCCCCTTGGAGCGAAACGTAATCGACACCTGCTCCCGTCGAGGTCCACTTGTGCGCCAAATTTTGTTCGAATTGTTCCGTTACTTCTCGAGATTCTCGCGTTCATCGATATCGGGTAAGATCGGACACCCGATATCGTTTCGGGGTTTCCATGCCTAATGTTGAGTAAAGTAATCTCCTTGAAAACTCTGTATGTTGCTAGTTTCTGAAAACCTCTGAACTCCTTTTGGCAGGTTGTTGAGACAAGTTGGCATCCGTGTAGGTGTCCAATGTGGACATTGGCGCTTCGTGTTGTTCTACGTTAATTACGGGAGTATGATATGAAAGGGAGCGGTTCGAACTTCTCCTTCTTGCATTTCCTAATTTCCGTGGGTTCACTCGAGGCCAGGTTTAACCTGGAACAGTTTCAGGACTGGACTTTCATTGCGTAACAGTAATGCCTCTGTCATTAAAAACCATCGGGTTTTAAGCTTTCGACTTTGCGCTGGTATGTGTTAACCTTTAGATTACGGCGGTACAGCATATGTACCGCTGAAAAGTTTGGCCTTCCTTACGGCTGCGGTACAGCATATGTACCAGACCTTTCGTCCCCTTCCTGAGCGGAAGGAAATCACCAGGAGGTGTGAAAATTACTGAGAGTCTTTGGCATTTCCTGTCCTCGCGAATAGTCTTGGCGAAATACGCGGCGTTGAATTACTGTCTGGCGGATATTTGGAATTTTTATGGTTTAGACACACATATATTCGTCGGATAACATTTATTATAGTCATATAAATACTCACTGAAACATAGCCAATCACTTGAACGATGTCAGGGGGGGGGGGCATGGCGACCTGACTTTTAGATATATAATGTATTTATACGTGTGTTTACGTATTATTACGTGTTGTTGCTTTTTATCTATAAATTTAATATATTCCCTTTGCTCCCCCCCACCCCCCTGTAGAAAATATTGAAATGACTGATTAATTTTAAGCAGTTTTCCTGCCGCCCTGTGTTATATTCCAATTAGCATCTCGATGAGGTTCTTGGTCTTCACATAAAAACCACATGTACACTACGCGTGTCAAAGTCGAAATAATATGAGTCCACCGCATGTCATACATTCCGGTAAGTGCATTCAAGAAGCAAAAGATAAGATAAACCGACGAAGTAAAAGAGTTGAAGTGATTGTGAGGGGAATGCAAGTACAATAACTGGACATTCGGTCTTGCTTTTGTTAACAAAGGACCTCCCCCCGGAGCCATCAGCAGACAGGGGTTTGTTAGAAGTACAACAGACAGTTTGAAGCGAATTCTGATTATCTTCGGTGAATGACCACTTTCCAGTTACTATACGAGTAAATCAACAAGTCATTGTGGTGAAAATAGCAAAGGAAAATTGTCTATTAATACCTGCAATTTTTAAGTGAATTAGGATAAAGTAAATCCGTTAAAAGGATATCAGTTTCAGCAATGAGGAGATACTTTACTTCCTTGTTCAGCTCGTGATCGTTTTATATTCGAATTATCAAATACCACGTAAAGCAAGAAGTAAATTTAGGAGAAAAATAATAATCTATTACGGAGGGTGGGGGGGTGGAATAAAGCGCTGCGAATTATTGAGTTCATGCACTAATAATATACTTAAAATGTTTTACTTGTTTATTGAAGTTGTTGAAATTGTATTTTGCAGATATTTCATATAACATGCTGTCATCATGACTTCGCACCTAAAATGTTTGTCGAAAACTAGGCAAATTACGTACAAGCCCCGAAAGAAAGCAAATCAAAAATCACAGAGTGGAAAAATCGCAAAATAATAATAATATATATATATTGATGCTCTAAAACAATGAAAGGTCACTACTATTCAACTATATGAAACATCACTTTTTATTGTTAATTTTAACTCTAATTTGGGCACAAATTTTGATTGCCTTTTTTTGCTTAGCAAAATTTTTTAGACAAACATAGGGAAACTCCCCTTAGACTTCAATAATAAGCTGTAATTTAAATGAGGAAGAAAAAAAGCTGCATGTTTCCAAATTATTATTATTATTTTGATTTTTTACTTTTTTACGGAAATTTACTTTAGCAGTCAAATAATTACTTCGAATTGGCGATTAGGAGCAAAAAAATAGCAACTGATTAACGAAAGTTTATACTTTGGCAACCCTTCTAATGAAGTCAATCACACTCAAAAGAGGTATACTGGGAGTTAAGGACCCCCGTGGTTCAACTGAGGGGAAAAAAAATTCCTCAGTTTTGCCGTTGTATGGATGAATTTCGGGAAATCGAGCGCCGTAACCTAAAGGTTAAGAGTAATCAAGAAAAACGTTCGATCGGGCCGTCCCCTTCGAATAGATTCAATCCCAAAAATTTATTAGCACCAGTTCTCCATTAGGGTCTGTGCGTGCACCAAATTCTGTTTCACAAAAAAAGACCGCATACACTCTCAGAAATAGAACGCTCATTTTCGACGATTTTTCGAATCGCCACGAAAATGTCGTCGGTTACGACGATTCTTTCCTCGCGAGATCACACGACTTGAAAAAGTGACTACACACCTTTCGCCAATGTGACGAAAGGTTGAGCATGTTTCACGAAGCCCTTTCGTCGAATACGACGAAAGTTTCGCGAGATCTGAGCATGCGCTTCTGAGAGTGTGCAGACGGACATGTTCAACCTCAAAACGTGTAAAACGGTGGAAATTGGAAAATTTTCACGAATCCAATACTTTCTTCTATATATTGTGTATAGAAGAAAATGAAAATGATGGTAAAAAAAAAAAGTATGGCTGTCTAGAGAGAGAGAGAGAGATAGAATTTTTTTCCCCACACTAACGATACGGAAGGGGGTTGGATGTAGTTTCGAAATCAATCCTGGAGATACATACCCGAGCAGGTGTCCCGCCTTTTCGTTCCGATAGATGTCGCACTTGTGCAGTGGCCCCTGGTGGCCGGCGGCCTCGCACAGTGCCTTGTGGAACTGGAACTGGATCACGTAGCTCACGAAATACCTGCGAATGGAATGAGATTTATTTTTCGACTTATACTATGCCTACCGTTTTGGTTGGGCGATGTCTGGCGATAAGGGGCAATAAATTTCAATAAGCTGTTGCTAAAAGTAAGAAATCTTAACACAACCACAGTCGGGGGAATAAAATTCGGGGAGAGATTCCCGGCCGCAGAAGATTCGGAGCATTTTTCGAAGATTCGAAAACGCGAAAATCCGCACTTTTTTTAACGTGCATATAAAGTTGCCCTTATTGTTACTAAAATATTAATAATAATAAATCAAGTGGGAGGAATAGGTAGATGTTGTTAACAATAATCAACTGTATATGTATCTTTTAAATATATATTTAAAAATCATCCTAAAAGCAGAACTTTCCTGCTTCAACTAAAAGAGCTATTATGCTAAAACTATTTCTTTTAGAGACTCCACAAGTGAAATGCGCAATATTTTTATATTATCAACAGGAGTTGGAATTGTTCTCTTTCGAAATATCAAATCTCTAAAGTGCGATGAATATTTTTTGACAGTATTGTAATTTTTTTCAGCACTTGATGACGCTCGTGGCAACGAATTGTCGAAAACGTTACAAATACTACCAATGCACTTCTTTTTTACTGACAAGGACGCAACCAGCGACCTTCCTGAGAAAATATGCTGCTTATATTGCCAATTCGATTACAGTAATATGTATTCATACAAGGACTATTACGAACTCCACCTCCCAGGAGACAGCTCTAATGGAGGCAATTCATCGTGCCACGTGATAACGATGATCGCTGATTTGTTTACCAAATTTTTAATCGAGTTCTACGTAGAGTTCACGAAGCAAAATGAGCTGTCTTAATATTAGACTAGTTTCATAGCTTTTTCTGATTATAAAAAAAGTAGTTTACCTTTAATTTAATCATTATAACAGAAATTTATTAATTATTACAATAGTTAATAGTGTTTTATTTAGTGTTCATTTTATGTAATGTAGAAGAACTTTATTTAGGCCGAAATTTTATTAGATTTGTCGAACAGGAAGTAAAGCGATATTTCCTTTGTTTACATCGCTTACATCCCTATCACGTGACCTATGACGCCGTATGAATTGCCTCCATTGCGTCCCTGTATTCCATTCTACCAAAAAATGAATTAAAACTTGACTCAGATTCAAAAACGTTTACAATATGGGAAGGCAGCCAATGCTAAAATTGTCGAATACTTCTAATGTTTTCTGCTTTCCAAAAAATGCAATACTCTCCGCATAAAGCTTGGAAGGGAAACTCTTCTGAGCGCTTCAGGAATTTTGGATCACATTTTCATTGCCGAAAGGGTAGAGCGAAATTTTTGGCTTTATCACATTACCCAATCTCGCCAAATTGGTGAAAGCTTAAATGCCATACAGAATGCAACAACACCAAAACATGCCAGAAAGAACAGAACGCGGAACACTCTCTGATCTAAATCCGAGCGTCGGTGGCTCTATTTCACAATTTGGATCAGGAAGATTTCGAACCAGAATTCGCATGCCAGAATTACAGAAACTCATCACGAGGACGATCTTTGCCAATGGTGCCAAATAGGCGCCATCGTTTGACGCGACAAAGATCGAAGCCATTGCAATATATAATTATCACACATTACCTAATGTAGGGTACATCTGACGCCACGTGGTATTTCGCTGCAGCATCTAAATCTTCATTGGTTCTCTGGACCGGGGGGCACAATCCTTGGTATTTTAATCTGTAAAGAGATGCATAGAAAACGTTTAACAAACAAGAGAAGAAAAGAAATAACATTTTGATATTAAAACTGGATCGTCTTAAACACGATCGAAATTTTCCCGCTTTTCTTCGGAAAAAGAAGGCGAGTACATAAACGCGCCATTTTAAGGACCGTGCACTATTAAAACGATGACTAAACTGTTATATATGAAAATTTCCTTAAGAATATATACAAACATTTCATGCATTGATAAAGATTTAATTTTACAAACAATTTTCAATTTGTGGGCAGGCTCTGGGCCTCGTACGCCCAAGTTCGCAGGAACCCCCAAGTCGGTGGATTTTCAAGATAAGGAAAATCGACAGAGTTCATGTCCGAAAAAGTTTCACGTGTGGTTACGCTGCAAGATCCCTCGACTATCTGTTTGGCTCGGATACTCCCGTTTAAATTAAATTCCTGGTGCAGTTTCGCATCAGTCGGAGCCAAGATGTCGAGATTCTCAAGTGGCAATGCCGATAGTGGTGCTACTTGAAAGAATGGATGCCAGTCCCAAGGTTTTAAATCGTTGGAGCCATTATACAACTGCAAATATCTTATCAATCCAATTTTTTCAAGAAATTTAAATGTTATGAAAAATCTTCCTTCCCCTCAGAAATTCCATGCCCAGGTTCGGGCCCTGGGTCCCCTTGCGATAATCTGGGCCGGATGATAAACTCCAGACACGCATTGCTCAAAGTCGACCAACTTTTTCGTATTTTATCTTCTGGGGGCCATTCAGTGACCAAGGAAATGGCATTGAACAGAGCAAGAAAAAGTTTTTTTCCCCTGGTTAAAAAAAAGTTTTAACACCGAATAACGAATAGAACTCATTTCCTAGGTTGACACGTGGGAGGAGGGAACAGAAAACAGAACTTCGATGAACCGTATTCATTAGGACCGACCGTTCGAACTTCGAATTTTAGAAGACAGAAAACGACATGAGCTATTCTTGCCACGAAAAGGCTTCATTAAGGTATGTATAGCAAAATAGAACGAGAAATAAATCAATACATTAGCAACATACATAGTTGCCTCGATTTTAATTCTGAAATACCTTTTACATGCCGGGAATTACTACAACGGTTAAGTTCCGGATTATACAGGCTCGGATAATCGAGGTTTCACCATCGAAATACGCTAAGGGGAGAGTGCCCGCTTCGTTGAACGGAGCGTTCATTGTATACCACGTGGGTGGGGAATCGTTCGAGATGTGCGATTTGGCTGTTGACTGACGTGATCACGTTTTCTTTCTCCTCCCAAACTAGTTTTTAGGTATACAGAATCAATTCGTGATCCGTCCGAGAGAAAATAGTTCCCCGAGAACGAGGACCGGAACACGTCACGGCCCAGTCACCACGCTACGGTTCTCTGGACGAAAATCATTTTCAATAATGGGATAAACGACAGCCAATCGGTGAGAGTTTGGCGACACGATAGCGTGGTCATTCATGATGCGACATGGGAAAGATCCCTCGAGTATCCGTTTGGCTTGGACGCTCTCGGCCAAATTAAATTCCTAGTGCAGTTTCGCATCCATTAGAGCTCAGGTGCCGCCATCTAGGGGGAAAATGAGGTTCAAAAATCTCACAAGTGGTCATGGCATTCGCCGATAGTGGTGCAACTCGAAAGAATGGATGCCGATTTCCGGGGAATGCCCTAGACTGCGAAGGTTGGTGACCACACGCAGCCCCAAAGTTGACCACTTGCGGTGCAGCACTTTAGTGGTCAACTTATAGAAGGTGAATTTTTTGGTCATTTCATACACAATGCATTTATTCATTTGTAACTAGTAATTAAAATATAGCTTTATGTATCAACATCACTAGTAATTAGTTATTTTCTTCACAGTTATTTACAATATAACTAGAGAACTTTAACCTTAATGACTTACAGTTTATCCAATACAACTTCAAAAGTAAAGTATTTAGTTAAAATAAAGAAAAATATCTTAGTAGTCATGTAATTTACTTATATAATAGTAAAGATTTCCTGAAAATACATATTTTTTTTAAATGGCTAGATCAGATAGAAGAAAGAAAGAAACTTATTCAAAGAATTGTAGAATGCTCATAGTCGTTTTCCCATGTGGTTTTAACTTACAGAGAGTTTTAGGCAAACTTTATATGGATGTTTCATCCATCCAGACAAATACTGGTCTAATATTATAACATAAAAAATATCCTGGAGAATTTATTTTAGTTTTTTTTTATCTTTGCAAAAATAGATAACTAATAAATATAGAAATAATGAGGCGGTCCACTTATAAAGGTTTTGTTATAATACTTCCACCCAAATACATAAGTGGTCAATGTGGCGTACATAAGTGGTCAATATAGACAGGTGGTCAAGCTAGAAAGGTTTCCTTTCATTATAACATACAGGGCTCATTCCGTTTCCCGACAAAAGTGGTCCCCTTGGACAGGTGGTCAGCTTTACAGGTTTTACTGTATTTATATTATCGACGCGTCGGACTTGCCTGTGCTCCCACCATCCGGAGTTGAGTCGTTCGGGCGGGATCTCCCCACTAAACACTTTCCATCGCCACGAGTCGATCAGGTATCCGAAGGGGATGAACGCAATCTTGCTGAGGGCGATCTTCATCTGGTGGTTGATGTCGGCCTCTGGAAGAGTCACAAAAGTTCTAGTATACCACACAGCAGAGGGTAGGAAGATATTTCCGCCCAAATTGCGGAGTTCCGCGAATTCAATTCCTTATAAATCCGTTTTCATGATTTTTGGTTAAAATAAGAAGAAATCCCCTCTCTCTTCATCTTTGCATCTATTCATCCATCACAAGAATCAACGAAAATCTCTCATTTCAACTATTTATTAAGTTTACAAAGTAAATGAACAAAAATTTATTTTTATTTTCCTGAGCATCTTAGTTTGAAAATGTAGAGGCAAGCACAAAATGACTAAGTGCATTACTGAGTGAATAAGCATTCATAAAGCAAATGGCAGTTTCTTAACAAGTAACCAGTAAAAAAGATATTTTCTTTCAAAACAAGTTTTAAAATTGAAAAAAAATCAATGAATATTTTCACTTTGGGTATTTTGCTGATCAACTAATGGGTGTACGCTTTAGCGAAACGTGTCATTCACCTTCCTGCTGAAAAAAACTCCTGAAACTATTGTATATTACAAGCCATTAAGTTAAATTTTAGAGGAACTAACAGTGAACTGTCTGGAATGTGTTCTCTTCTTCACAAATCCACTCAAACGCAACGCTTGTGAAATACTCTTTACTAATAAAAACAAACTTTTGATCACAACACTCACTGTGAAACGCCGTCAGGCACTGACTTGAATTAAACGACAACTTCTCCCCACGGGCCCCCTGTGTCCTTTTGTATCCACTTGCCTCTTTCTACCCTATTTTAATTTTAATTAAAGCTATTGTTCTGAATCGGAATAAATAATTTATCGCGCACTCTTAGAATAATCTTTCAGGACATGAAGAGATTTTAAAACTTCGCTCCTTTCTATTCATGTGTGAATAATGTGTATGCACCGAATATCTCGACGGTTTTCGATTTTTTTAATCAAATTATTTATTTCGTGCATTTTTTCTCGTCCCGTCAAAGTACGGATGAGGTTCATTTACCCGGCGCACACTTCTAATAACCAGATTCTGTACATATGTTTCTTCCTGCGAAACATTCCCAGTGCGGAGAAAGTAGCTTTCATCCCATTTTCCTGCAAGTCGGATTCTTTGAGTCGACGATTTAACTTAGCATTTTTTCTTCAAATTAAATAGAAAGAAACTATATTAAGTAAAAGCATGAGCGGGGGGGGGGGGGGGTATCAGTACTGTTGTCCTTTTTAGTTGGCTCTACGTTTTTTTTTTTTTTTTGTGTGTGTGTGTGTGTGTGAGGTAAACGAACTCGAATGTATTGGTTCTTTTCTACCATGCGCAGAAGCGTACAAATGTCAAAATTACGTGATCGAACCTACTACCCATTTTTCCAAACTATGTAGGGGAATGTGGGGCAAATTGAAATACTTGCGATAAATTACATTTTACAAAATGAACAAATTTATTTTGAAAATAACAGCACATAAGGAGAGAACTATGAATTTTTTAATAGAATTTGCATTTAAACATTATTTTTCATTTTTGGCAGTAAATTGGTACGTTACGATAAAACTGGAAAAGGATCACTTTGCCCCAATGTATGGGGCAGAGTGAAATATTGGAATATTTTCTAATGAAATAGTTTTCTATGTGATGATGAACCCTTCGGATTCGTATGTAGCCTCATGGTAATCCAAATAACATGTAATGATTCATATTTGCGAGTATAGAGGGTAAAAAATACTTTTTATGAAACATCAACGAATAATTGATAAAATGAGCGAATGAATAAAGGAATTAATAAATGTAAAAAATAAATGGTTCATTGAAGGCAATTCAAGCAACGTCATCGGTCACGTGGCACCGATGAAAGCAATGTAAACAAAAGAAGCCGTAGCATCGCTTTACATCGAGTTCGACAAATCTAATTAAAAACGAGGCCTAAATAAAGTTCTTCTACATTACATTAAACTAACACTAAATACAACACTATGACTATTATAATAATTAATAAATCTCTTTTATAAGGTGCGTCTCATAAATATAAAGACACAAATGTTTTTGAAATTACATTTCACTTAATCAGTATAAAAAAATTTAATTTTATGCCTCATGTTAATAACAATGAAATGTATATGTTATAGGGTTTTTAATTTAAATAAATAAATTTTCACTCGAATGATTAAAAAAAAAGAACAATTTACACTGTCTCATAAATATAAAGACAAATTTGAAACGGCTTCATATGCAAATTTTTTTCGAATGGGCGTGTACAAAACTAATGCACACGGGCGGAAACACACCTTAAATACCCGAAACGAGCAAAGGTATTTGATTTATTTCAGTTGCAAAAATGCCGCGGAACGTTAAAATTTCTAGAGATGAGATTTGCAGAATACGTGCATTTAAAGCTAAAGGCTTGAAAGTTTCTGAAATATGTCAGAAAACTGGGAGAAGCAGAGCTGCAGTTTATAAAGTTTTATCAGAAACTTATACATTAAATTCGAAAAAGCGATCTGGCAGACCGAGAAAGACTACTGAAAGACTCGATCGCAAGATTATGCGATTTGTTTCGTCACAAAAATTCACTCCGAGAAGTTTCTCAACGCGTTGATGGTGTGGTCTCAAAGGACTCAGTACATCGTCGTATAAAAGAAAGCAAAAATATTGTGTATCGGCGTATGCGCAGAATTCCTTTACTGAAAAAAGAACACAAGGAACAGAGGCTAGCCTGGGCGAAAGATCATATGCATTGGAAGGATGAGTGGATGCAAGTCATTTTTTCAGATGAAAAGAAATTTAACTTGGACGGTCCAGATGGCTGGAATTCTTACTGGCACGATTTAAGACGTGAACCTCGAACTCTCTTCAGTAGGCAGAAAGGGGGAGGTTCTTTGATGGTTTGGGGTGCCTTCTCTTTTAATGGAACTAGATATTGCTTTTCTGGAAGGTAAACAGACATCTATAGACTATGTAGAAGTGCTCAATAGTCATTTGTTGCCAATTGCTGAAACTCTTGGTGGTCCGAATTATGTTTACCAACAAGATAATGCACCGATTCACACATCAAAACTCACGAAAAAATGGTTTGCTGATAACAATGTTAATGTCATGGCATGGCCGGCACGTAGCCCTGACTTAAATTCAGTTGAGAATCTCTGGGGCATTCTCGTTCGTAGTGTATATGCATCTGGAAGACAGTTTTCAAACGTCCTTGAGTTGAGAAAAGAAATCGAACGAAGCTGGTTCGATATCATGGAGCTATTATCTAGGGGAGATGACATCGTACCACGTGACGTCCTGCCAAATAGCAACCCTACCGAGCTCTGTTTGTGCCGATAGGGGGGCGTGGCAGGGCCGATGCAAGTGCCGATCGGAGACCAAGCTTCTGCTGAACTGACCGTTATTTTCGTGCTCATTCTCGTAGCTTTTATTGATTCTGTTGTCTTTTTATGTCTGTTGTTTTTATAATGCTATAGTTGCATTTCCGAGACATATCCCCTGACTGTTTTTCCAAATTTGAAATCAACCAATTCATTTCGTTTAAACTTTTCCAGAGCTGCCACTCATTGGAAATTATTTCTCTACATATAGCAGTACGCAATGAAATCTTTTGAAAACTTTTGTGGATCATTATTTTAACTTAATGTAGAAGGAATATATACTTCCTGGGGATATCCGCCTTGCATTTTGTAAAAGGGGTAATGCTTCTATAAACCGTACCTCTTGGATGATGTGGAAAACATTTTTATAATTTTAATGAAATTAGATAAGTAAATCATATTTAAAAAGTAAAAAATACTTGTATGTATATTAATTGTAATATGAATAGTCATGTTCGTTAATGTTGTGAGAAAGTAAGATTGTCTGTAATGCTAACTCTACATATACGATAGAATATCAGTGCCGGAGTTTTCCGTGGCGGGGCCAAACTTAAATATGCTGCCCCCCTGCATCTAATTATTGGTCATATTTCACATCGCCTTTATGTACTGGCCTTTTTTTATGGATTTTTTATTTGGGGGGGGGGAGCCATTGATAAATCCATGAAACTTTCGTTAATGTTCCCAGGCATGGTCCCTTCAACTCAACATTGGGAGTTGGTAGAGCCATATGAAAGGCCCCCTTAACTGGAGATATGAAATTCTGACAGTCCAGGGGTTTCTCCCTCGGGAAAATTTATATTCAAACTGGTGCATCTGGCGAGTGGCATTAAGACATCAGTGCCTTAAGGCGCATTTGGGACGGCAAAAATATATTAGGAGAAAAAAGGCGTACAAAAACTTTTTAAAAACTCTTTTACTCACTTTTAAAAAATGCTTGAGAAGACATGGAAGCGCAAACTCTGAATAAGAATGTATAAAATAAGTTTAATATTAATACAATACATGAGAAAACCGGCAAAATTATCGAAAGGCAAACGCTCAGAGCATCGAAAAATGCGTTACAAAAACCAGCATTTTCTATAATAAAATTGCACCTAATGTTAACCGTTTTTAAATGAGAACTTGCCAATAGTATGGTGTAATTGTTTTTTGCGTTATTTGGAAGATTGCATGAAATCGGAATAAGATATAGGCAATGAAAATTTGAAAAATTCTCGTAGAAAAGCATTAAGCACACGGTTTGTTTGTGCCGATGCGAAAGAGCGACACATGGCAGGAAATGGTAACCCCGATCCCTCTGATGTTAGCCGCCGTGTCATCTCCCCTCGATACTACCTCCATGTTCGATATAAAGCCAGATTGCTTACAGAGCTTAGTAAAGAGCATGCCAGGTAGAATATTTGCTGTCATTAATAAAAATGGATCTATTATTGAAAGATAATTCAGAAGTATGTAAAATGTCTTTATATTTATGAGACAGCTAATTTGTTTCCATTTATCAGTTTTCGAGTTGAATTTATTTAATTTTAATTTAATTTAATATAAAATGTTTTGTCGGTAGAGGCTTTTTGTTATATGCATAAAAATATTTTTGAATACTGAATTATTAAAATATTATTTCAGAAATAACAGTGTCTTTATATTTATGAGACGCACCTTAATGATTAACTTAAATGTAAATATTGGGTTATAATCAGAAAAAGCTGTGAAAAATAGTCTCATTTATTTTAAGATAACTCATTTTGCTTAGTGAACTCCTCGTAGAACTCCGTTGAAAATCTTAGTAAACAAAGAGCAGATATCACGTGACAATGATGATCGCTCATGAGTCCCTCTAGCGGTGAATTGCCTCCATTAAATAAAAAATCTACCTAATAACTGAATTAAGAATTGAATGAATGACGAAATGAACGGCAAATTTAGTTACCCGATGACTGGTGTAGGGACAAACTGAAGTGAAATACGCATTGCACTTTGCCCCTTATGCACGTGACAAGCTGTACTAAAGCATTTGAAATAAAAACAAGCCTCACGTAAAATAAATGAACGCTGCACTGGAGATTACTAGGTCTTAATTATTATTTTAAATGTTAATAACAGCAATTTTATCATTACATAATAGCAAAAAATATATTTGACTTAGCACAAAATATTGCGGCATGAGCATTGCAACGGCTTGTACTATCACATAGCTGACTATTTTGTGACTGGTGTCAACAACATGTTACGTAACTCAGTTAAAATGATTATAAAAAGGTAGGTACAAAAATACAGAGTAAATAGTTTACCATTTTATTTTGCCCCATGTTCCCCTATAACATAACTGTGATAGATGTATTTCAACGGTGCCAATTTGCTGGCTACCGCTTCATCTTCCAATATATTTTAGTGTCCCCACACTGTTAAAAAAAACCCTGAATTTTCAGATTGTTTTTTGACTGATTTTAACAGAAGATTTCCGTAGTGCTTCAATACATGGTTTTTTCTTCCAAAAACGGAAATACCACGTCCTGAAAATACGAGAACGGAACTTTTCCGTTTTACGGTTGCTGTATTTTCACAACCTGATTTGGATTAGCGGAGAAAAAAGAAATGGAACTTCTGTCAACTATTATCAGAAACTGAATATTTCCGGCAACTCTGCTGCCGTACTTTTTCCGTTATTTTCAGGAGATTTTTTTTTACAGTGCTTGTGTATGCCTGACAAATACATAGTAAAATGAAGCAGAATTCTCGGTAGCCAGCACGTTGACACTATTTTCTTTATGCCACATAAAACAATATTTTTCTTCGACAGTGAAGTGACTTATTTATAGAGCAAAAAATGCAAGAAAAAGCTGACCTTCGTCGTCGGGGACCTCTCCCAGGAGTCCGATCTTCTTCAGGTGCTCCGAAGTGGAGACCGACAGCGCCAAGACGTCCCCCACGGCCTCGTGAAATCCTGAGGAAATAACGACAACGGTCCTGGTTGAATGCACATTTTTTATAATATCCTGCAATAATACTTTTCTCCTAATTTAGGGCCTTCTTTGGGGTCCTTTAAAGGAAATTCTGCAGTTCATTGACCAGGTGGGATAATAACACATGCTGAAAGAATATAGCTGAGCGGTCCGTTTTAATAATACGAGAAAAAAAAAATCCGATTTCAGTAAAAAATCCCACGCTTTTATCATCATGGATGTTTCATTTACAAAATTGTTCATTGTTCAAATACAAAAGCATTCTTGCAATAGAATCGACGCAACTCAGTGGGGCCAACAAGCCCAAATAGATTTATGTACCATTCAATATGTTTCTAGAAATGCAACCCCCAGTTACAACAAAAGGTGCTTCCAAACACTCACCTGTGCCAGTTTTTTTCGGCGACAACTACTTGATAAAGCCAGTGTGCGTGATTTGTAGCAACTCTGAATTGTGCTATTTTAGCGAAGAATTACAAATGTATTTAAAGCGTTTATCAAAGTCGAAATAATTTGTGGCGTTTTTAGCTTATGCCGTCTTCGTTATAGCGAATCGAAAATACGCGACATTTCTTTCGAAGATCGAGAGATCGTTTACGAGTTATACTAGAGAGAGCAATACGATTCGTACCTGGATTGGCTCCGCTCTGGAATACAACCGGCTGCTTGGCGTACTGCTGGTAGTACTGTACGTGACCCATTTCATGGTGGACGGTTATCAGGTCCTGCATGTTGACTTTGGTGCACATCTTTATCCTGTTGGAGGGATGGATCATTGTAAAGGATTTTCTGCTACGTGTTGTATTGGAAAGTGAACTGTTGTCCCTGTCCCTGCTTGAATGTTTTGTTGTCTGCAATGCGGCGGAGTTAAACCATTAATATTCATTTATTAATTTTGTTATTATTATTATTTTTTATTCGTTACAAAAGAGTTTTGTATTCCTCACGTAAGGTCATTATTTTCAATGGAGGCAGTTCATACAGCGTCATAGGTCACGTGATAGCGATGTAAACAAAGGAAGCTGTAGCATAGCTTTACATCGAGGTCGACACGTCTAATTAAAAACTAGGCCTAAATAAAGTTCTTCTACATTACATAAAATGAACACTAAATAAAGCACTATAACTATAGTAATAATTAGTAAATTTTTTTTATAATGATTAAATTAAATGTAAATACTGGGTTATAATCAGAAAAAGCTGTGAAAATAGTCCAATTAATTTTGAGATGACTCATTTTGCCTAGTGAACTCCACGTAGAACTCCATTGAAAATCTGAGTAAACAAAGAACGGATATCACGTGACAACGATGATCGCTCATGAGTCCCTCTAGCGGTGAATTGCCTCCATTCTCAGCTATTTTTATCTCAGTATTATGTGTCAAATAATAAAAAAAAAAAAACACGAGCGGGCTGCTACGCTAGCAGCTGTTGCCATTTCATATACTTAATATTTAAGCCAACACGGAAAAAAAAAATACGGAAAATCAACTAACAACAATTGGTGTAATAATGTTTAGACCATAACTAACTGAGGCATGCCCAGTGGCTGAGTACGTGCTACGATGCCACAGGTCCGGGGTTCGAGTCCCGGGCTGGGCAGGGTCGATTCAGCATTTTATGTTCTCAGTGGGGTCGATAAAATGAGCATGCTCGGGAACTAAACACTGGGGGTTCCGTATCAGGCCGACCACTTGACCGGAACATTTGCTTCTGTACTCCAGGGCTCTGGGTCTCGAAAGCTGGGATGGGTACAATAGGCCATGGCCCCATTGGCCACTGAGTTCAGCTCATAACTAACATAGCGGATCTACCGAAAATGTCTCCGGTTTGTCCGCTGTGCTACAGACAATCTATGTCGGTGATATGTTGCATCTAAAAAAACTAAAAAGGCGCGAATTCGCTGGCCACAAAGGACAGTTTTGTGGTCGGGGGAATATGAATGCAAAGACAGTGAACCTGAAGTCGCTCCGGTCGAAGAAGTTCCATGCGGAGGCGTGGCAAACCATCTCTCTGTCCGGGGGCTTCTCGATGATGGAGCGGTTCCAGAACTCGGGGGTCATCTCCATGAGACCCAAAGAGGTGAAGAAGTCCTCCGACAGCTTGAACATGTCCAGGGGCGTCATTTTCTGCCGAACGGGACACCTTATTAGAAGCTGTTCACATCAACATCTTTATCCCGAGAATGTACGGGCAAACGAATGAGAGGACTGTTTATTACCTTCTCTTGCATCACGTCCGTCACGTCGACGAATTCCTTCTCGGGGTAAGGCTTCACCAAGTCGAAGATGTTACCCCACGACTGGGCCCACATGTTTCCTACAACAAACAACACTTCGTTCATCCCACTGCATACGGTTCACAGAAGGAAGAAATCAAAAATCTATTAACCCTTCAAGCGTGGACCTCGTTTTACTTGTAGGGGGGCAGAAAATTTCATGAATGCAACTTTCTTTCCAAGAAAGCTCTTGTGGCTTTGGTTCTAAAAGCGCCTGCCTGTTTTTGCCTCCCCCCTTAGGGCGGGTCTCTACTGTCAATCAATAAGCTAATTCCTCCATTGTGTCGAACCCTTTCACAGCCCGGCATTCACACCCCGGTTTTATTCTCAGCGAGTACATTCTTGTTTGCTGGTTCTATTTTGAAATTTCCCTAAATGTTGAAAAGTTAGAAATGAAAACATCATCGTGTTTCATTCATTTCAACATGAATTAATAAAATTGGAGAAAATTAGTCGCAGCTTTTGTTTTTATTTAATATCAAACTACAGTTTACTATTTATTTTACAGTAAAAATAAGTTAGTTGTAACTTTTAAAAAATGATTCTATTATACTGACAGCTTTATTTCTTTTCTTGCCAAAAAAAAAAAAAAAAACAGATACGACGCGAAAATCAATATTCCCCACCTCTAAGAAAGACTAATCTTTCAACGACTCGGAAAAAGGTTTGAAGCCTAAAAAGTAATATAATCTAGAAATTGTGAATTCGTCATTGTCATTGATTACGAATGATAAATATGAATCAAAACAAATTCAGAAAGCAAATTTTTTTAAAGCAAAAGTATGGGTGCAATACTGTAAATAAAATTACGTTTATTTGATGAAATATGGTTTAAAATTTGATGGAAACGAATTATGAATATAATTCTGCTAACCTGACGTGAATATATTTTATAAGCACTTAAGTCATAGGCATCGCTATAATAAAGACGAATTTAGAAACACCCTAAAATAGCACTTTTTCATTTATCAAAAGTAACTGTAGTTTGATTTTGCAATGATAAAATCTTCTAAAAACAATTTAACAACATTGTCAAAAAACAAAAACAAAACTTCGCGTTAGAAACGACGCGCTAAATAACTGTTACGTAGATGTGGCTCGTGTTGTAAAAAAGGTTGAATAACACTGATTTGTATATTACGGCTAATAAACATATTATTAAAATATATTTCTTAATGTTACCAAAAAAGCAAACTTAAATTTTTGTCCCTGTTGCATAAAAAGTGGTACCATTATATATCATGTGGATGTCAAACACAAGTACCTTCTGAAGCTCATCTTTCAAAATATACTCATACGTTACATAACATGCATCAGATATTCGTAAATAGCTTATATAGACATCTTTCTAATACTGAAAGAGGTTACATGTGAAAGGATTAATTTTTTTCTGCTGTAATAATTACTTTTTACTAACGTCTTTTCATTTAAAAGACACGGATTTGGAAAATATGTAAACAAGGATTAAAAATACTGCAATGGTTGTGACACATTAAATCATCCATCTAACCCAGAAAACAAGTTTTATTAAATCCATAATTAATCTGAAAAATTTTGCTCGTTGAAAACTAAAAATTAAAAATGAGAATACAAATTGAATGTACATATATATACATAAGAAGAAAGTCAGAAATTATTTTTTTTTAAACCTGAAATCGTATTGTTTTATGTTAACGAAGTGATATTATAAAAGAAACCTAAGCAGGACTTTGATTACAGAAATAAGTCATCAAAAGTACCATAATGAAGCGCGAAGAAACATATTTTGTTGATTCTTGAAAATTCAGTTATTCAGTATTCTCAAAGAAATAATAGTAATGAAATAAATGTGTCAATAATAATAATAATAATCTTCACTGGAATATTTATATTTAGATAGCAATCTTATGACTGCGTTAATTTTTCATTAATAATGTGATATTAGAGCAAATATAAACAGTAATTCAGAACCAAAGTTAAAGCAACCCGAAATCTCACTTCTAAATACTAATAAAAGAGAACATTTAATTGTCAAATAATATAAGAGAAAACGAAGAAAAATATATATAGAAAACAATGAATACTGCACGGAAAAAGAGTACGTCCAGAAAATGTGCAGTATGCTGCTCGAAAGCAAATGATTACTATTATGATGTAATGAGCTATGTAAAATGCTAAGTAAAGAACCATCTTTACAAAATAAAATAAAATAAATACGAAAACCTATTAAAAAAGAAATATCCTCAACATTTTTGATAAATGCACTGTATGAGAATTAGTAAAGTTTTTTCATTTTAGTTTTCTTCTGATAAGCTAAAAAAATATTTTATAGTATTTTTTAAATTTTTGAATTTTTCACTAAATATTAAACAAATAATTGCATATTTTAAGGAAATTTTGTATGAGTATTTTTAAAACTTCTAGTCAATTATTTTTTTTCCCCCTCAAACTGAAAAAAAAAAAACGATGTTTCTAAACATAATTTTGCTAAAAAAGTGATTCGAACGGATAGCTTAATAATATCAATTGTTTTGCTCTGAGAACTAACTATAAGTCTGCAGAAGTGTTGCACACACTGCCTGGAGGTCTGACCCCCTAGCACCCATGATTTTGTTTCGATTGCTAACAATCCTATGTATAGTACGTAAAATGACTTAAATTGAAACAATAATAGTGGACTTTTTGACCCCCGCCCCCTTGAAAAATTCATGTGTGCGCCACTGTTCCACATGATATAAAACGGAAATATAATACGTCATCATCAAAGTGATATATATATATATGTGTGTGTGTGTGTGTGTGTTTGTGTAGGTGTGGGGGGGGGGTTGGAATAAATCTGCCGTAACCATGGTCTACGCGCACACACGCACATATATACAGTAGCGTCACTACTAGGGGGGGGGGGGGAGATATCCACCACCTGCAGGACACCTTTTGGGGGGCATTAAGGGATCCCACACGAAATAAATTAAAAAGATTTTGAAGAAATACATGTACAGTAGAGCCTCGATTATCCGAGGTAATGTGGACCGGGGGTACCCAGCTGGGGTACCTCGGATAATCGAAAACTCGGATAACACTGACTGTGTCCAAATCTAAAGTGAAACATGGGTTGAAATGAATGAAAATATTGTCAAAGATGTAAAAAAAAAAGGCATTTACTGTACATTTATTATGAAATGAAAAAAATGACGTTACATACACACAAATATCTAATTTTATATGCAGGGCCTGATTAAGGCAGGGGCATACGGGGCAGCTGCCCAGGGCCCCCCGCAACAGAGGGGGCCCCAAATGGAATAGAAATCTTATATTGCGTTTCCTGCTTTAATGAACTTTTTTAAAGTGAAACAGAGGGGACCCCAAATAAGTTTTTGCCCCGGGCCCCAATTAGGCTAAGTCGGGCCCCGTTTATATGCACACATCAATAGAGTACATGTTCCAGTTAAAGTTGTCTCTTGAAGAAGTCTATATATATAGTATATATATTGTTTTCTGTTTAACGGTTGTTCTAGGTCTTTATATCACCAGAAAATAATTGGATGACTGACGTCAGTCAGTGACGGAACCTAAGCTATGGAAAGTTTAGTCAATAATTAATTGTTAGAAGAAACTGTTGAAATATCTTGATTTTTACTTTTTAAAATTCCCTTTGTCGGGCACAAAACATTTAAAGCACTATATCCGATACATCTTAAATTTTAAAATTTTTTGTAATATCACTGATAACAATCCTTCATCTGGAATTGAACTAGGCTTTGTAATACATACAGTGCCTGATTACCGCACAGGCCAACTAGGCAGCGGCGTTGGGCCCCCAAATTTTAAGGGCCCCCAAATTGTAAGAAAGATTTCTGAAAATATCTCTTATAGGATAATTTTTTTACAAAATAAAAAGATTTTAACTTATTTAAATGGTGAGCTAAGACTATTTGCATAAACAAGGTAAACTATGCAAAATCAGATCAATATCTTCGTTGACTATCATGCTAAATAGTATCCTTTACTTGCTGAGGCATCTCGGCGTTTTTTATTTATTTCATATTATAAACAGTAACATTTGAAAATGCAAAATGTGTATTTAAAAAGTTTGCTTATTTAATGAATAACGCAAAAATAATATTGAATAAAAACAATATGGAATGCAGAATAGTAGTATGTCGTGTCAGTAGGTGCTCCCCCCCCCCCTTGCCAATTGGGTCTGAACCCTAATAGAATATCTCCAAGCTTATTTAACTTTATACATTATATCCAGTATTTTTACTTTCCGTACCATAGGGGGCCCCAATATAATGTTGTGCCTCGGACCCCCGACCGTCTTAATCGGGCCCTGAATACATAAAGGAGTGGGATCCAATGAAAAATGATATGAAAATAAAAAGTAATAAATTAAATAATGGTCTTTGAACTGGCGTAGAATGATTATGTTGTCCTTATGCTTCCAAAGTTTATTGAAATGGATGTAATTCCCAGCAAAATGTAAAAATTTAATTTTTTGACAAAAGTTCGTTTGTAATGCCCCGTTTTTTCCCCCTCACTACTGAAAAAAAATTATTTATAAAATTTTTTAAAATAAATTTTCATACTTCCATTGTTTCTGCATACGAATTATTGTAAAACTCCAAAAATCCAAAAGTCCTACTTTATTTTATTTTCTTGAAGCCTGTTACTGTACAACTGCAATAAACAAGGGTGTAAAGAAAGGGAGAAAGAACTAATGGGAGGTTCTGATAAGCGTTTGACAGCGAACTTTTTCTTCAATTCAACTAAATTTAGTGAATGGTTTCCGAGAATTTTTCTTTTATTTCCACCCCTTTTCAGATAGAAAGCGCTTTCGAGTGTACGTAGCAACATGTGTTTGACCTTGACCTTGACCATCTTCATTTCAAATTAATTTTTCCGTATTAGCGCAAACGGCATGATTTCATTTATTCTTCTGTTTGCCTAATACAAGAGAAAGATATTTCATGTGTAAAAATAATATTTTGAAAGGAGTTAAATAAGTCTCATTTAATTTCTTGAATTCTTAATGCGTCGAAGCTGAAACGCTTATTGGTGGTCGCATTAAATTGTAAAACTAAATAAATAAATAAATAAATGAATAAAAACCTCTTCATTTTTCTACATGAAATGGTTGGATTGATAAGACTGTAAATGTTCACCACTGGAGTGCTACCCCTATCAAATTTTGTTCATTGATATAATGAAAAGATGTTACAAAAATTAAATAATCTATCAAACTAAAAACAATTTTTATAAAAATCCATTAGAGAAGCGCATAATTTTAGCCAATTAATATTTAAATTACCTAGGCTGTGGAATTGGAGTCGGGCTGATTTTAGGGGGCTTAAAAATGACACTAGTTTTTTTTCCCAAAAAATTTTTGTTGCTATCTGTCATTAATAAATCCTTTTTATCAGGAATGTGAGTCAGTCACGTTTTTGAGTTGCAATGCTTCAATACTTGCTCCTACTCTGCTGCATGCTTCAAATAATTTTAATAAACTCACTATTTATTTCTTTTTTGTCAATTTTTTAATATGACAAAAAATTTTAAAGTAAGAAAAAAAAATCGGAGCAGTCAAGAGTAGCGAAATATTTTTTTTTTCTCTCCGGTTTGCTCCAGTTTCGAAAATCTCTTTGCACTCAGCTTTTTAACAAGGGGGGGGGGGGGAGCCGCAAATCGCATGATCTGTATTCTACATATGAACAGTTATGTAGTTTTAGAAATATTCAGCAAGTTTATACTTCATACTTCGCCTTGATTTTTTTATTAAACTGTTCAATAACATCAGGTGCCATATTATCGTACCAAGACCCGGATTTCAGGGATGGGATCTTCAGGGAGATGAACTAATGTCATTGTCTTCCAAGAAAAGTTGGAGAAATTCTAGACAATCTTCACGATTTCAGGGGGGTTATCCCCCCCACCCCCCCATCTACGCCAGTGTCTGGTGCATGTAAAAGAATCGATGTAAACCTTGACAGGAAGTAATAAATGCATCGTAGAAACTCCACTATAAATGTATTTTCAAATTGCCTTGAATTTTACAAATTTTCGTAAGTTTTCTGTACAATTTCATCCATGTGAGGATTGCTTTTGCTTTTTCTAACTTAGCACAGTAGCTACAAAGGGCCACAGGAATCAATCACTGCAAGTTGTCCATAAATAATTTTAATGCTGAATGTTTCAGTTTTTAGCTACTATTTATTTATTTACTCTTTATTGGGGGGGGGGGGGGTATTTGTAGTTTTCTATAACCTGATGCATATAATAAATTGCGATTGAAAGATTGAAGTGAAAAACAATGAAATAGCTCATTGTGTCACAAAAATATTCCAAGGGAAAAAAGAAAGTCAAAAATGCATTAAATAATTAAAGATTGAAAAATAAGAAAGTTGAAACTAAGGTTTTGAGATGAGAAATATGTGCGTAACAGTATGTCTCAACAACGATACGTCATCACGATACGTCATCACGGATCTCAACAACGATACGTCATCACAACGATACGTGGTTTTTCTAATTAGAAAAAAAAAAAAACCCCCCTAAAAAAAATTTTTTTTTGGGAAGAAATTCTTTCCTTGTTTACTTAAGAAACTGTAGCGGCACGAGCTTGCATTTTTATTTCTGCTTGAATATTACATCGACAACTCAACTTCTCTCTGCGAAGAATAATAAAAAAGAGATTTTCGAATTCCACCGATTTTTGACGCGGAGCAAAGATCTTGTGAATGTTCATTTCCGCACTGTAAATATGTTGTAAATAGTTAGGAATAAATATTGTTGTGGATAAAAGTGTAAATATATTCTCTTGTGCCAACTCATCCACTTCACTGGTAACTTCCGGACGTGATGTCGAAAAACGACATAGCTGATTCAAAAACTGAAATGGCTTCGCCGAATGACACTATGGTTTCCAGGGTAAGCGTTAAGGTACCCACCTTTTGGAAAGCTGATCCCAAAATTTGGTTTATGCAAATAGAAGCCCAGTTTCGAAATAACTCTATTTCGACAGATCAAACCAAATTTGATCTCGTCATAAGCTCTATCGATGCTGATGTACTATCGCAAGTGTCGGAGATTGTTGTCAATCCTCCTAATGGTGGCAAATATGAAGCTTTGAAACAGCGTTTAATTTCAGTTTTCGCTGACAGCGAAACGCAAAAGTTACAAAAACTCCTAACTGATGTACAGCTTGGCGACAAGAAGCCATCGCAACTTTTATGTGAAATGCGTAACTTGGCGGATAACAAGGTAAGCGATGATATTTTAAAAACTTTATGGATGCAACGTCTTCCAATCAATATGCGTAGTATTTTGTCAGTAAGCAGTGACGAACTTACTAAATTGGCAACTATGGCTGATCAAATTTGGGAAATAAAACCCGAATCATACCACTGTGCGGCTGTAGCGTCAGACACATACGAAAACGCTTTGGCGAAACTTCGAAAACAAGTTTCGGAACTGTCAGTTCAAGTTAGCGAACTGTGTAAAAGAAATCGCCAACCTTTCCGCCGATTTAGATCTGGCTCTCGGAGTAAATCTGCTCGCAGAAAAAATAATTCTGACATTTGTTTCTATCATTTAAAGTTTGGCGACAAATCCTTCAAATGCCAAAAGCCATGTAACTGGCCGGATTCTGATGGTTGTAAGGCGCAGGAAAACTGACTCCCCTACTCTCGTTGGCGACGGGGAGCAAAGGGGCCGAGCTGAGTCGCCTTTTTGTGAGTGACAAAGAAACAGCGGCCTTATTTCTGATAGATAGTGGAGCTGACATTTCCGTTTGCCCGCCATCTTCTAACGACAGGAAAAGTGTTAGCAAATTTAAACTTTTTGCGGAAAATGGCACCCCAATTGCAACTTATGGTAAAAAATTGTTGCGTTTAGATTTAGGATTGCGCCGCGTTTTCAACTGGATTTTCGTTATTGCTGATGTTAACCGACCCACTATAGGGATAGATTTTCTGTCATTTTAATTTGCTTATTGATGCAAAAAATCATCGACTTATTGATGCAACTACATCCCTTTCGACTAATGCCGTTCAATATTCAAGTTATAAACCACAAATTGTTAATGTCAACAAGAGTTCTTTTGAAAGTATACTTCAAAAATTTCCGAATCTCTTAAGACCAAAATTACTCAATAAAAAAATAAAAGAGCTTAATATTGAACATTTTATCGAAACAAAGGGTCCCCCAGTTTTTGCAAAAACAAGAAGACTTTCAACAGAAAAAATGAAAATCGCTAGCACAGAATTCGAATATATGTTGCAGGAAGGACTTTGCCGACCCTCCAAAAGTTGTTGGGCAAGCCCTTTACATTTAGTTCCGAAAAAGTCGGATGATTGGAGGCCTTTCGGCGATTACCGAGCCCTAAACAACGTTACAATACCAGACAGGTATCCAATTCCTTTCCTTACAGACTGCAGCCATATTTTACATGGAGCTAAAATATTCTCCACAATTGATTTGGTGCGAGCATACCAACAGATCCCAATACATGAAGCGGACATCGCCAAGACAGCAATTACCACACCATTTGGCCTTTTTGAATTTCCCTTCATGACTTATGGTCTTCGAAACGCAGCCCAAATTTTCCAGAGATTAATGAATATGGTGCTATCAGGTTTAGACTTTGTTTTCTCATATTTGGACGATATCCTGATTTGTTCTACTGATGAGGCCACACACCGCAAGCATCTTGAGATAGTTTTCCAGAGACTGGACGAATACGGACTTTGCATCAATCTCTCAAAGTGTGTTTTTGGTGTACCCCAAATTCAATTCTTGGGATACAACATAACTGCGAATGGACTCGAACCTGCTTTGTCTAAAGTGGAAGCCATCAGAAACTTTCCACAACCTCAATCTGCAACTAGCCTGAGACGATTTCTGCGGTATGGTAAACTTTTACCATCGATTTATCCCGAACTGCGCTCATATTCAGAAACCTCTAAATAAGCTGATAGAAGGGCACAAGAAAAACAGCACAAAACCTCTCATGTGGACGGAAGAATCCGAACAAGCGTTCAACCAGCTGAAAGACTCTATTTGTAAAGCTACTATTTTGTCTCATCCTGTTCCAGATGCAACTTTGTCCTTGGTAACTGATGCTTCTGACACAGCAATTGGATCCGTCATTCAACAAGAAGTCAATGGTGTCAAACAACCGATAAGCTTCTTTTCAAGATCGCTGACAAAAGCTCAAATGAAGTATAGTGCGTACGACAGAGAACTGCTCGCGATTTATTCATCTGTAAAGCATTTCAAGTATCTACTCGGAGGACGCGTATTCTCCATTTACACAGATCATAAACCCATAGTTTTTGCATTTCAACAGAATCCAGATAAAGCATCGCCTCGACAATGTCGACAACTGGATTACATTAGTCAATTTACGACTGATATTAGATACATTGCGGGTTCGTGACAATATTGTGGCTGATACACTGTCCAGGATCAGCACCATTCAGACCCCGACACCTTTAGATTACGACTCCATGTCAAGTTTACAGGATGACGATGATTTAAAAAGTTTACAGTTGAATTCCAGTGTCAAAATCGTTAAACTTCATTTGCCTAATTCATCAAAAGATCTATTTTGTGATATTTCAACTGAAAAAATTCGTCCGTACATCCCACGAGAATTTCGTAAGACTGCCTTCGATTCCGTTCATTCGTGTTCCCACCCTGGAATCAAAGCAACTATTAAGCTGGCAACAGACAGATTCATTTGGCCTAACATCAAGAAGGATTGTCAAACATGGGCTCGTGCATGTCTCGCATGTCAACGATCGAAAGTCCATCGACATACGAAATCTGCTTTAAACAATTTTGCAGTTCCTAATCAACGGTTCCAGCACATAAATGTTGACATTGTTGGCCCCCTACCTTTATGTCAAGGATATCGTTACCTTCTTACCGCCATAGATCGATATATACGTTGGCTAGAAGCTATTCCTCTAGAGGATCAAACAGCCGAATCTGTCGCCAAAGCTTTACTTTCTGGATGGATTTCTCGATTTGGAATTCCTGCAGACATAACAACGGACCAAGGTCGTCAGTTTGAAAGCCAACTATTCTTATCGTTAAAGAAATATCTTGGTTACCAGTCGCATTCTACTACTGCGTACCACCCACAGGCAAATGGGCTTATTGAAAGGCAGCATCGCTCTCTGAAGACAGCGCTGAAATGTCACCTAACGACTACCTCATCATGGGTTGACAGTTTGCCGATAGTTTTGCTGGGTCTACGTTCCGCATTAAAGCAGGATTTAGGCTACTCGTCAGCAGAACTGGTTTATGGCACACCGCTTCAACTGCCGGGTGAATTTTTTACCCCTTCCCAGGAGGTGAAACACAGCGACTTCGTACGTCAACTGCAGACTTCGATTCGCAATCTCTCCCCTAAGCCCACATCTGCCCATTGCAAAAGAGCAGTGCTCGTATCAACGGAGTTAACCAAATGCTCTCACGTATTTATTTATAACAACGCAGCTAGCTCTGCACTTCAAGCGAGATACTTGGGACCTTACGCCGTTAAACACAGAGAAGAAAAATATTTTGATGTAGATGTTGCTGGTGTGATCAAACGTGTCTCGATTGACCGTCTTAAACCAGCGTTTATCGTTGATAATGATGCGAACACCCTTACTCAAGCTATTCCTCCGACATTCACATCTAATGCAGTTGCACCAAACCAAAGTTCTTCTCCAACAAAACAAGTTGAGAGGACGACAAAATCAGGACGTCATGTCAGGTTTCCAACATATTTGAAAGAATATAACTGTTGAACTCCTTCACTAGGAGGGGAGTGTGTAGCGGCACGCGCTTGCATTTTTATTTCTGCTTGAATATTACATCGACAACTCAACTTCTCTCTGCGAAGAATAATAAAAAAGAGATTTTCGAATTCCACCGATTTTTGACGCGGAGCAAAGATCTTGTGAATGTTCATTTCCGCACTGTAAATATGTTGTAAATAGTTAGGAATAAATATTGTTGTGGATAAAAGTGTAAATATATTCTCTTGTGCCAACTCATCCACTTCAAAACCAAAAGCACCAACTTGTTTTTAACACTTAAAAATCACACAAATGCTAAAACTCTGAATATATTTGTTGTTCTTTTGTTTTGAGAAATACAAAAAGTTTTCAACAAAACCTGAAATAGCTTGACGAAATTTAGGATGAATTGATTGAATCAAAACTCAACAAAATCAAGTCTAATTTATTCTTTATTCAAAATAAATAGCTACCGGTGTTTTTTTTTTTCAATGTTCTTTTATTTTATTTTGTTCATTTAGTTATTGTGAACAAATTAAACCATAACTTAACGAAGTATTTTCCCGGTCCCTTCCAGTTCGTTGTAGTATTTGGATTTCACTGTATAAAATAATAATAAAAATAGTACAAGTATGAGCATGGCCATTAAAAATCACATAAATACAAACACTTTTATTCTATAATGTGTGACCCGAATACCCCTTCTACTCTGGAAGGTCAGCACGCGGTCCTCTTCTGTGAGTGACAAGGGAAACACCCCCAGTGTCAGCAGTTGTCACCATTGAAGTTGAAAAGAAGGGGAAAGCACTACGTAAAACTACGTCGCAAACGCTTTTGGACCAGAAATCTCATGGCAGAATTCTACGTCGCACGCGCTTTTAGGTACATCACTGGGTGACAGAATTCTACGTCGCAAACGCTTTAAGGGTTAAACTACTGTCTGATTTTCTTAGCCGAGACTTTCCTCGAATGTGCGCATGCGTCAGGTCTGCTTCTATTTCGTCGAAATAGGGGTGAGAGGATGAATAAAGGTTAGGAAATGTTTAGTTTTTATAAAGAATAATAAACTCTTTGCGGTTTTATTCTCTACTCTTTTGTGTTAAAGATTCAAATTGGAAATCGGGGAAAAGCAACGGCGTAAAACAGAATTTCAAAAAGGGCCCATCTCGGCGTATCACCCCCTTTGCCGAGAAGAATTTTCCCGACGGATAGTCTCGCCTTTCATGAACGAACAGAATCTCTTAATTCTCTCTATATATTTGCCTTAACTTTAATCGAATATCGATACATTAGTGCACAATATAAAAGTATTTTAAGTATTTACGTAACATAAAAATATTTGTCATGGATGCATGAGAAATGAATAAGAAAATAAAGAAGGGTACCGAGCAAGTGTGCGGGTATCGGACCGTCTGGCCGGATTCCGCGTCCCGGATACTGCCGGATGAGCTTCCTCCGGACGTAGGCGTGCAGCTGCTGGTAGAGGGGTTCCATGGTGGTCCACAGCGCCTCTACTTCCTCCCTGAAACTCTCACTCTCATACACCTCTCTCCACAACTCCCCGGCGTCCGAGAAACCTGTGGAACGACACACACTTTTCACTCACACAACCGTTCGCTTTCGAGTAGGGTTATAAAATCCTGATTCTAGGTATTATTTTGTTTTATAATGTAATTCAGTCGCCAACAAAAGTATTGCAGTTCCTTTTGGGTTTAAAAGTACTATTTTCCATGTTTATTAACGGGAGTCGGAACCCAAAAATGTCGAAAAACACCAACAATTTTTTTATTGGCTTAAGTAGTAAAATAAGTCTTTAAAAATGTTCCCTGAAAGTTTCAGAAAAATGGAAGTACTATTTATTCATTTATCATTGATTTTATTGCGGTGTGTGGTGCCACCTTTTCATTCCGAAACCGAAACTGTGCTGAATATAAGCCACATATTTATTTGTTAAGATAAAATAAGCAAGAAGAAGCACTTTCATCGTAACTGTAACTGAAAAAAAAAGTTCCTAACTTGAAATTTTGATAAAGAAAGGATTTAAATTTTTGCAAGCCGAAAACTTGAAATGCTGTTTTCTCTCACTTTGTTTTTGCGCATTTCATCTCCATTAAAATGCAAAGGCTTTTTAAAATTTGGATGCTCTGTGCAGTGGATTTTTTTCCCACTTGTTCCTGAAACTATACATAACAAATTTATGCTCTACTTTCATGATAACTTTAGTACTTAAAAAAAAAAAATCTTTTTGTAGGCTTTTTGAATTTTTCGTTGTTTTCTCTGCGTTACTTCAGTTTTTATTTTTTTTTCCTCAAAAGTATTTGACTTATAACAAATTCAAAGCATAAAAGTTTCCCTTTATGAGCAATGAATCAATAAAAAAAAAATTTGAGACTTTACGCCAATTTTTGAAAAAGAAGATGTAGTTTTAAAAATTAAAATTTCCAAATTATATTTAAGAAATCCAGTTTTTTTTTTTAAATATGAAATTTCTTAGGAAGTGATATAACGTGACATGAGGCAAAAATGGTAAATAAAAACTCCATAGGGAAAAAATGGTCTCATGGTGCCCGCCCCCCAACTGTATAGGTGACGGAAAATGCATTAGAAAATCGAAAAGTTATTTAAACACATTATGAATTTAAGAGGCATACATTGAAACGCACGTACTTATTTATTATTATTATTATTATTTAAATTTTATTTTTAATGGAACACGGTGGGATGATGGGAATGCATGAAATTACCGTTGAGCTGCGCCGCTTCGTTGGAGAGTTGCACGTATCTGAGGAAGCGGTCTCTCATCTTCTTGCCAGTCTCGTCCCGCCATTCGGCCCACACCTGTTTCAGTTCGTCGTAGTTCCGGGACTGCCGCATGAGCTCCGTGATCTCTGCGAGGGGAAGAACGAGTGATGAGCATCATCGAATAAAACGTCTCCATGGAAATCTCTCCGTTGCACTCCATATCACTCTTTTTTTTAAAAATTACACTGTTAGAAATTTCAATATGAAATTATGATTAATTTCATTTAAATAATATGAAAAATTATTATTTAAATGACCGGCAGCAGTCTGTTCATCTAATTCACCGTTAAATTTACGGTTTGGAACATTTTTCTATCTTTACGGGACCTAATCATTTCCAATCAGCTTGATTAAAAAGCCATAAATACAAAAGTTTACGGTTTTATAATCATTTAAAAATAGTTTCTAAACTAAATTTTTACGGTTTTTGAACCATTTCGAGGTGTAAAATCTTCGAGTCGTAGAAACAGTAAACGAAGCTTGCCGGAATCGAACCCGCGGGGTTTGATCTAACAATCTCGCGCTCTATCCATTCGGCCATCTGCACCACGCAAAGCCGTCGTTTATTTATTGATAAATAAGCGGCATTAAAAGTGAAATTTCAGTTTTTGATTAGATCCAAAGCCATCTTCGGTCTAAATTTACCGTATATTCACGAAAATCATTTTATTTGCTGCAAAAATTAAAATACAAACAAGCTTCAGCAGCTCAAGTTATGGGTTCGCTCATTCGCAAACAGTTCGGGAATCCGATGTCTCCCATTTTTGATTGACGTGTGCGTGTGTTTCTATTTAGTAACCACTGCTTAAGCCACTTTTTTTTCCTTCG
Source organism: Octonoba sinensis (assembly GCA_038502835.1). Lineage (NCBI taxonomy): Eukaryota > Metazoa > Arthropoda > Arachnida > Araneae > Uloboridae > Octonoba > Octonoba sinensis. The sequence goes on from CM076600.1 coordinate 1,668,086, forward strand.
TTTTTTATATACACATGCAGATTTAAACTGATAAATCTTTACTCACATTTTAACAACAACGTACGATCGGTAAGGTTTTGCAACCAAGATGGACGCCCGATGCTTTTTGAGCGCTTGAAAATGACGGTTAGTTGAACGTTCTTTAGTTGAAACAGAGAATAAACGATTTTTTTCGCAATCAGCGGTTTGAGTACCATCTTTTTAATGGTTATTCAACTGTTGTCATTAAATATGGTAAAATAACAATCAAATAAATGGTTATTTTACTATTTTCTTGCGGAAATTTTTAACAGTGTATTTGCAGTATCAGATGACAGTAATAAATATAAATAGACAGAAATGCTTTTACAACCGATACAAATGAAACGCTAAAACCACTTCATTTCTATCGCTATTTTTTCCATCAAGCCAGTCTTGGGTAAGTCCAGGTTTCACCTTCACCGAGGATGAAAATACATGAAAAAAAAAAAAAAAAAAGAGACCAGATCCACGTTGTTCATCGTCCAAAGACGCTGTTGGTGTTGAATAAGGACGTGTTTAATGTTCATCTTATACTTGGTGTATTACGTATAGACAGAAGACAAGTTAAAAAATAAAACGCTTTATTTAAGCTCCAACAACACAAATAAAAAATAGCTCTACATTTTACTCTTTTACTCAGACTAACATTGTTTAACTTAAGGTCAATGGAGGCAGTTCAAGCAACGTCGTTGGTCACGTGGCAACGATGAAAGCAACGTAAACAAAGGAAGCCGTAGCATCGCTTTACTTCGAGTTCGACACATTTAATTAAAAAATAAGGAATAAATAAAGTTCTTCTACATTACATAAAATGAACACTCAATAAAACACTATAACCATTGTAATAAGTAATAAATTTCTTTTATAATGATTAAATTAAATGTAAATACTGGGTTATAATCAGAAAAAGCTGTGAAAATAGTCCAATTAATTTTAAGATTACTCATTTTGCCTAGTGAGCTCCACGTAGAGCTCCATTGAAAATCTTAGTAAGCAAAGAACGGATATCACGTGACAACGATGATCGCTCATGAGTCCCTCTAGTGGTGAATTGCCTGAATTGTAGATGACTAGATATAAGGTATATGCCTCACTAATGCAAGCGCTGGATATTATTCACCGGTATGAGAAAATACATCACGAGCCCAACAACTCGGATGTCTTCCTGTCGGGGCAACCTCTACGCGTTCTAAGTATCTCTGAACGGCAGACCGACCGTTAAATACCCTTCATTCATTTGCATAACTTACCGTTTCCGTTCTGGTAACGCCCAACGCACGTGCGTTCCATGATTGGATCACGAGCCGGTGACGTTGTACTCGAGTACGTCACTTCCCGGCACCGCCCACCTATCACTCATCTTTGGGCGGCACGTGTGTTGGGTTGCTAGTGGAACATTGCCTAAACGGACAACAGCCAACGCGTAAGTTAACTTTGTAAGATGTGAGATATTATATGTTCAATTTATGGCTATCCCAGACTACATCAATATGATGTAGCCCTATCTCTTACACTTTCACGAACGGAACATAGTAAGTTCAGCAAATGAAACGGTTTTATTTGGGGGGTTTATGGGTTGCTTAGAAATGGACAATTTTCAACATTAATGACGAAAATAAACCAACCTCTGAAAAAATTCGAGACAACCATTTCGTTACATGGATAATGTTTTGATGTTATTCAGGCATTCCGAGATTTGAAATGTTGCTGCGGGAAGATACTCACTGTAAGGAGACTTCGTTGTAGGCATATTTTAATGGCTTACGTTTATTTGATAGTTAACACATGAAAAAAGAAAGAAAAGGAATAATCTTTTTTTTTTCTTTCTAATGGGGCTGTGTATGGTCAGTAACCTTTGCAGACCTAGTGGCTCCCCGGAAATCGGCATCCCTGCTTTCAAGTAGCACCACTATCGGCGGATGCCATGACCACTTTTTGATCATTTTGACGCTCAGTTTCCCCCTAGATGGCGACACCTGAGCTCTAATGGATGCGAAATTGCACTAGAAAGTTAATTTAGCCGAGAGGATCCGAGCCAGACTGATACTCGAGGTATCTTTCACATGCCACATCATCACACGAGACGGGACGATGCATCTTGAAAATCCCCCGACATGGGCCAGGTTTGATCCTGTGAACAGGCGTGTGAGGCCAGTGCCTTACCACTACGCCCTAAGAAAGAATGTAAATGTGTCAAAGGGAAAAAATGGACCATGTATACAATAAGTTATCGTTTTTTGAGAGATTATGCATCATCGTAAAAGCAAAACACGTGTCAATGAGACGATAGGAGACTCACCTGGATCCAAAGATAACTCGCACTTCCTCCGGCATTTCTTATCGTAGGGGCAGACCTTAGCCGTGCTGTAGATATCCTGCATGTCCGCAATCAGCTTGTTCAGCTGGAAAGATCGGAGAAGCTCACTCTTAGAACACGCACAGCGAGATAAATGTCTTTGTTTTGAATAGCTGCCTCAGCAAAACAAAAGAATACAATCAGAACAACAACTTTGAATCTGGTCAGGGCACATCGGCACATGAGACGTTTTGCAATCAAGGATTACTTCTACTTGTTAAGGGTAAAGAAAAAAATCCATTTTCCAACGTGGTTTCATGTCAGGAAAATCGAAATTTGCTAAAATAGTCCTGATTTTTCATCAGTATGCATAACAAAGTGGCATTCAAACTTTGTCGAGTCATGGAACCCATGGAACTTGATGTTCATTCCCGGGAACCCTTCCCAAACTCTTGGAAAAGGACACTGTGAGACTTTTTGGTTTAAAGCAAAATGCTTAATATACATTAAAAGAATATGGTAAAATGGATCAATATGTAAGTTTCTTTATATAAAGACAATGAGAGTATATTTTAGTTAAAAATTTTATCTTAAAATGAATATAAGTTTGCTCTCCAGGTGTCATCTACCGTCCGATTCAAAAAATTAGAATAATGTAAAAAAATATGGGTTGAATGTTGCTAAAACGTCAATTTGCATATTGTGTTCAGAAATATTTTCCTATTTAAAAATATTAGAATAATTCAAAGAATTAGAATATCTGGACAACATGGTTCAAAAAATTAGAGCAATCAACTTTTTCCTATTGCTTTAGAGAATAGCTGCGGGATTAGCATCTGCGGGACTATAAAATGTGTTCCGTGAAAAATGAAAAGTAGTTTGGCATTTGATTTTAGTTTAGTATTTGCTTAATATGTGACGAAAGAGCGGCCTATCTGAGGCTGTGAAATTTCGTATTGTGTACTTGCACAAAGAAGGAAAAACACAACTTGTTATAGCAAAGGAAGTGAAATGTTCTCAGACAAGTGTGAGTAGAGTTTTGGGAAAATATTCTAATGATAAGTGTTTTCAGAATAAACACTTTAAGAGTGGTCGAAAGCCAGTAACTTCAACAAGAGATGAAAGGCAATTGAAAAAGATTGTGAAGAGACATCGCTTTCGAAGTGTGAGATATGTGGAAAGAAATGGGTATGCCTCTAAATCTACAACATTACGACGACTTCACAAATTAGGTTTTACATCACGTGTGCCTAAGATAAAGCCATTCTCATCATCTAAGCAAATGGCTGCTAGAGTCGAAAGGTGTAAACAAAGTCTGTTTTGGTATCAAGATGATTGGAAAAAGGTACTCCCCAGCGATGGCAGTATGTTTTGTGTGTCTCATAGGGAATCAAGGTATACGTGTTTGGAGACTTAAATAAGAAGCTTATAATAAAGAGTGTTTAAAATGTTCCGTTAAATTTGCGACCTCTGTCATGTATGGGGCTGCATGACTGATCAAGGCCCAGTACATTGTGTATTGTTTCCACAATAGTCAGTTCAGAAGTCTATCAAGAAATTCTTGAAAATTTCATGATTCCTTCAATTTTACACACAAAATTTATATTAATTTTCCTATCCAACTCGGGCATAAAAATGAGTACATGGATTTAAAGCCGAGATGTATAGCTGTGGTTTAGTGAAACAATTTTAACACATATCCCAATTACTGACAGAGATTACTTCAAATTATTGAAAATCTGTGCCAAAGTACTCCGATTGTTTTACGACAATGGCTGTCCGATTCTAAGAAAAGTTAAATGTATAATAGGGGTATGTGGGGCAAAGTGAAATAGTTGAAAAAAATACATTTTTTTTCAAAAGCAACACTTAGCAACTTTATTTTGAAAAACCTAAGGAGAAGTATTTAATAATAGAACTTCGGTTGTCAATGTATGTGGGGGAACGTGAAAACTTCCTTGGTATATTGTTTGAAACTGGGGCTTCATTTGCTTGGGGAGCTCGCGAGAGTTCAGGTACTTTACAGTTTTATGTACATTTTTTTCATATTAGACGTGATGTACATTATTTATGCATTAAGAGAAGTTCTGAATAGTATAGGGCTAGCATTTCTTTCCTTTGAAATTAAGCCTAGGGGGAACTGAAACCATTTTATGCACTTATATTAATCTAAACAGGCTAAAGATAAAGATCCTCTAAGGATCACCGGAGGGGGGGGGGGGAGTCTACAGCTTCAAAGGGAATCCTAACGACTAGCACATAATCGGAGAAAATGCTAGACCGATTCATAACATTCATATCCTACCAGGATTCGAACCAGAGCCCTTGCCCTCGAAGCCTTCGGCTCAACAGAGGATTCTGCTGTGCGCTACAAGGCAGCTTCAACATTTTGATGTCATTGTTTAAATTCGCTTTCATGAACTTTAGTCTGATTAAGGTCAGTAAAGTATCAATTGGATCGCTTTTGAGTTCCGGCTAAATCAAGCTCAACTAAAGTAATCTTTTTCTTTTCTTTTCATTGGTTGCTCTCAATGTTGAATTTAATCAGCTGGAAATTAAAGTGAACTAAATTGGGTCTGATTCATTCAGTCAACTCATTAGTTGATTGAAAATTTTGTTATTTTATGTCCGACATTAATGTAGGGGCAAATTGAAATAAAATATTTCACTTTGGCCGCATGCGGGCGGAGTGAAATATTTCCAAATTGTACTAAACATTTGAAATCAAAATAAGCCTAACATTTAATAAATGGACATCATTTGGCCCTTATTAATATTTAAATCATTCATTAGATAAACCTTGTGGGCATATAATGTTAAAAACTATTTTTGACTTAACAAAATAATACCGCCCATACATCAACATCCACAAGGGAGCGTTTGATCGTTTACTTTGAAAAAAAAATAAATGTTGTTTAGTGCCTTAATGTTCCGGTTTTAATCCATCGACGCCTCAACACCGTTTAATTTTGTTTAGGACCTCTGCGTCCAGAAATTCAGCGTCGAAAAGGACGCCTTTTATTATATTCGCCCACATTGATCACATTTTGATCACGCAGTCAGTTACGCATAAAAATTTCCGAGCGAACGAAGTCTAACATACATAGAATATCATCAAACGGGTGGCGCAGCAAACAGAGTAATTGTTTTACGAATTTACTCTGCCCCACTTAAACTGATTCATGCATAGAAGGACAACCACACCAGAGGAAGGATAATTCCTTGGGCCAAGCAGGGTTGATTTCTTCGCATCTGCACTCCAACGGCAGAGAAACAACTTTTACGGAGATTTCTTTCCCTTTCCTGAGAATAGGGAGAGATGGCGATCGGGTGGCCTAACTGACCACTTGTTCGCCAGACCTACCACTTATTCAAGCATCGTCGCGATGAATAAAGCGGGAGAGACTAAATGGAACTTTATTTTGGATCGCATTTGAATGCGAAAGGTAAATGAATATCGGGAGGAAAAAAGAAATTGAGAACGAATAGAAGTTTTATTTGAATGAATGACTGCCCGTTAAAACGACGTTAAGAGAACCTTAAAATAACATGAAATGTACATGTATTTGAACTGTGAAGGTTGCTCTTGTTTAAAAGAACTTGTTTAAAAAAAAGATTAAAAACTCATTCAAATGTTGATGGGTTAAATCTAGTATAGCAGGGAATTTTGTGTGAGATTTCTTCTGAAGAAACAGAAGTTTGTCAAGAATTGAGCAGGGTGCGAGAATTCCACCGACACGATGCGTCAATGAAAGCGAAAGGACGTTCATGTTTTTCACGGGATGAGAACTCACCTCGTCGAGTCGATCGGGCGCCAAGGCCGGCGAGCCCAAGACGGACAGCTTCTTGAACCACCTGTAGAAGATGTCGTGCTTCCCTTGGAACTGCTTCCACGCGAACGAAGTGGCGTTCTTCCAGGCCTCTTTCGCGAACTCCGCCCTCACCTTCGTCATCCGCAGCTGGAAAAGCGTCCCATTCGAAAGATTACGTTGGATTCATGACAGACTATCTGGACATGCTCGTTTAAACCCTCACTGAATTAAAAGCGATATTTTGACCATTGGTCCCATAAAATGGCACAGCTTACCATCTCTTCCTTGGTTTCCTCGTTCAAGTCGGTCTGGTAGTTCCACCTGGCGATCCCCATCCTGTTGTAGATGTTCGCCGCCCTCTCGTTGTGCTCTATGAGGAACTGCAGCGCCGCCTCTACGTCCGTGTTGTCGCCGCTGATGTAACGGTCCGTCTGTGCCGAAGTGGTGACGACGAACGCCAACATCAGCGGGAAGAAGAAGCACCACGCCATTCAGACGCTGGGATTTTATTGGAACTTGCTGTGCTGCAAAACACAGAGTGACGCACAACTAACGGCGAATATTGCTTGATGTGGCTGTTATTAATTCATTTATTTTATTTCCCGTCTACACTATTCACTTATTTACTTTGTGTTTATCTTTTCAATGGCAACGCTAACAGAGGAATTCGAATGTTTCCGTGGAGGATGGAAGTCACTTCCATCAGGAATACAGAGTGGCAATTGTTAAACCTCCCTTATTTAGAGCATTCTATACGGCTGAAACCGTTCAACGGATGGACACCGAAATCTGTGCACGGACCATACACGAGATGCGTTCAAGGAATCGCGCAAAGGAAAAGAAAAAAGTGGAAATTTTTATATTTCATTTTGGTCACTTCCTACGCGTTACAAGGCTACAACAGCGGCCCTAGCGGTCATTTTTAGAGCTCTCTTTTTAATTTGCAATTCCTTGAGTGCATCTCGTATACAACCCTCCTATCAATTTCGGTGTCCATCCGTTAAACGGTTTCAGCTGTGGGATGCTCTAAATGAGGGAAGTTTGATTATAACCACCCTGTAAAATGGATCCGATTTTTTGAAATGCAAACTTGGTACGCAGTTGAAAAATACTTACAGTACAACAGTAGTGCCGTCGGACAGACAGACGCACGCACATATGCACACATCTCATACCCGCGTTATAATTAGCCTCGGTACACTGAAACCGATTTTTTCCTGAGACAACACAGAACTAATAAAGTACAGTGGAACCTCGCTATTCGTACGCAATTCGTTCCAGGAGGCAGTTCGAATGGGGAATTTATGAATCCGTTCCAGACCCACAGATGGTTGCTTATTTAAACCCATGAAAAACAAATGTGCGGCACTGTACATGAAATTAAAGATAAATAAAAAAATTAACTGCACTTTCCTGGTATTGAGGTGAGCTGATGGCATAAGTGCAATGTTGAGAGGAGTAAGAGAAATGGTTGGAGAGGAGTCCCCTTTCAGGTAACATCCCTTCAGGTGTTTTCTCTTTTTCTGCTGTTCTTTCTTTATTCTGTCATCTTGCACTAGAAGAATCTTTTGTTTCTTTCTCTAAAAACCTGCCCAAAGTTGCCTACCTTTGACGATTGTTCAGATATATTCTAAACTGGGGTAAAGAACATTATCGTTGAGCAAGTTAATGCTCCTGTTTACCACAGCAGTGTTGGGATGCCATTTTCCCACCACTCTCTGTGTTTTCTCCCAGTAGTACGTAACACAGCTCTTTAATTTCTGCAAAGGAAATGCTTTCCTTACTACTTTCCTCCTCTGAAGAAGAAAGTTCTTCAACCACTTCCTCTAGATGCCCCCTTAGAAAGTTAAAATTGTCAGTAAAATCACTAAAAGTATTAAAATTAAAAAAAAAATCGCCAAACAAATTATTTGCAGACGAGTTCAAAAAGAGCATAATTTCTCGCTCTTTTTCTTGAAAAAAGTCAAACTGGCAACCCTAGTTGGTTCCGTCCGAATCACGAAGCAAGCGTACGAATGACGAGTTAAATTTTACTTGAACAAGTTGAACGAATAACGAGTTGTACGAGTAGCGCGGCGGACGGATGGCGGGGGTCCACTGTGCAGTAAACTCTTGATTATACATGCAATCTTTTCCATTTTTTCCCAGCGATGATTTACTGAACGTAGAAAAACGTACCCATTTTAACTTAACAGGTGCAACATCTATTTTTAGAGATTCCTATAATAGAGATTCCTATTTCTTTCTCCCTCTCCCTTCCAATGACATCAAGCCTTCCAATGTCACCGAAACCTGACTATACTCTGTGTAATTAGAATAGGCGCATCAAGGTCGCGTTTCCTGCTTCGTTACCGTGGCAACTGCAAGAAAGATAACGGCCCCAGACTTTTTTTTTTTTTTGCACTGCAGTGAAGGTAATTGCATGACTACATTTTCGATTCAAAACATTAGAATAATTAGTAAAAAGTAATCAGAAAGAATTTATTTTCCATTTGTTTATTTTCGATACTATGTAAATGCAATTAAATTTCTCAAATTAAAACTGGAATGTTTAGATACGATCTTAACATTTACAAAATATAAAATACAATAAATTAGTTATACAATAGCTTTCTGAAACACATCAACATATTTGAATAAGATTTAGATGGGTCCAAAATATCAGAATACTTTATCTGACGCAAGCTATTTTTACCACTGAGAAATAAATCCGATTTGAATCCGTCTATTAATGTTATTATAACTAAAACGACAAACTGACGTATCATATTCCCCAAACCGAGTGGGGAAAAAGTTTCTATCACGGAAACCATGGTGACCGGAAGGGGAAAAGGTAGAGTTGTATGGCCTTGACACCCGATTCTAATTACACAGACTATAGTTGGAGTTAATAATAAAATACTCAGAGGAACAGGAGGATGCATCCCTTTGCGGCAAAATGCCATTGAAAAAACGTAAGTCATAAACGTATTAAGCCATAAGCTGTAAGAATTTAAGGTATGTACTAGGGGTGGAGGGTACTATACTGTGGTCATCAAAACAGGTTTAAATATATGAGAGAAAGTGTTATTTTACTTTTTTAGCTTTTAAATACATTTTTTAAAATACACTTTTACCGTTTTTAGCTATAGCTTAAATGTATGTGTGAGTGTTATGGATTTTTTTTAGCTATTGTTACATACTAGTATCGTTTTTTACCCGTTTTGCGGAGTATCCGCGAAATTCGCTTGTCCGCGGTTACCTTGGAATAAAAAGGTCGAGACCAGCGGTCGCCACTCGCCATCGGCGACTATAAATTTTTATTTGGCGAGCACAAAATGTTATGTCGGTCGCCAAAACTGACGACTAGAAAAGATTAGTAATTTGTTATTATTTCTTTAAAAATAGGGCTTTGTGTCATTTTGTGACAAAGTGTATCCGGAGGTATATGTATGCGAATGTCTGTATGCAAAATGAAGCCGCGGTCGGGGAGGGTGGAATCAGTCTGAACCATGGCTCAAAGTGGCGACCAACAGTTTCAAAGTGGCGACTCACTTTCTTCGGTTTACCGGCCACTGGCCGACATCAAATTTTTTTTAGTCTCAGCATTACTTGGAAGTTTAGAAAGGGTGACAAAGCACTTCGTAAATTTTTGCATAATAAATGAATATAAAAGAGAAGAGAAATCTTCTTATATCTCTCTGGAAATGACGGGGATGGAATATCCTCTTGAGAGCTGGCACCCAATGAAATGGATGTTTTGCTTTTTCTCCCTGTTGTGACAGATTTTGTTTTAGCACGCAAGACCTGGACCGGAATGATAAAGGAGGAATAGGAAATCACTCTTTTTAACTTTGAAAATTCGGAAACGACAGTTTATTTGTTTTCAATAGGGGAAAGAACACGAGTCGAGTTGGAATTCGGCGCTCTCGCGTTTGTTTTGATTTTCGCATTATTTTTTTTCTATTTTAATAGTGTTCTAGGATTGTTATACAAGTTTGATCTCTTTTCTTATGTTATGAGTAATAAATAAAATTTTTTGCCTATCGATTTTTGTGTAAGTATCGCATCGTTCTACTGTAGTTATGACCCTCGACATACATTCAAATGGGTGTGCCCCAGAGAAAAATTTAAAAATTCAAGTTTATTAATTTTTTGAGAAACATCACTTTTAATGCCCAATTGTTCAGAAAAGCTGATAGTTGAGAGAACATGTGTATTTTATTTTGCTCGGGTCACCAGAGGTTACATAGCCAATATTCCTCTAAAGAAGGATATTACCTTATTAAAACAGTTCAAAGGACGACTACTAGGTTGGTAAGTGGTCCGTCAGGCTTAGGTTACGAGGTTAGGCATAAAAGGCTCAATATGTATAGTCTAGAGCAAAGGAGAGTTAAGGGGACATGGTTCAGTTCCTTAAATTTATTCACCCCTGAACGGTCGGGTCATTTCCAAGAAAACGGTCATAAAAGTGTCTATTTTTTTTTTTTTTTTAATCCCTGAAAATTATATAAAAATATGCGTAAGAACAACATATACTCATTTTGAAATTTTAAACACTCCAGCCCGGCAATATCCCGGGAGGGAGAAGGCGAAACCTCAGCCCGTCATTTTCACGGGAGCCAGAGGGAAGGGGTAAAACGGGAAACGTTGATGGACTACACTTATGCACTGAAGGTAGAACCAGAGGTCTTTCTTTTAAGCTTTTCAGATTTTAGGCTCACCTTGAAATGAGGAAAAATGGCTCCTGGCAATAGGGTTGTGGGCAGTCGGAATAGTTTAACCCGGAGGCAACTGTTTGTTACTCGCAGTGGTGTGAAATCTTTTAAGAAGGCTCTTGATGCCTGTTGAATGGACTAGGGCCATCAGCCTAGCTGGGCCCTATGCCTGTCACTTTTGTATTTGTATCTGTGTTGTGTTACCATTGAATGAGTTTTTCGTAAAGGTAAAGGAATACAAAAAGAACCAACTACTCACCACTTTCCTATGCTAAGTACACAACCACGTGTTCCGAACAACTCTCAAGATTGGCTAACTCGTATCATTTCCCGAGCCACAAACCCTTCTCTCTCCCACACGGAAGCGTATTCTTTTTATACGGTCGAGATAATGATCGAATGGAGTGGTTGTTTGGAAACTAAGTAATCAGGTGTCTCGATAAGCATAACCTTGCTTCTCTATCGGTTCCATTATTCGAAACTGAAAGAATGGGTGCTTCAAGTTTAATATCACGCACCTCCTCTTTCCAATCAAAAAGAGAATGAGCATCCCCCTCCCCCGAATGGTAGACTGGTCTTCTCGGTCTCAATAAATTAAAAAACAATGTTCTACGTCCCAATGTATTTCAACATCATTATTATCCACCAATTATCTTCCTCCATTCTATGTGATGTCTAATAATGAAAACGGTCTTGAGCTATTTTGCTATCGCATGTAAAATATCAAAACATAAGCCAAAAATTAAAATAATACGAAAAAAAATGTATGTTTGCGCTGCCGTGCAGAACAGAATGATTTAAATAGCAGTCGTTTATTGCTTGGACTCTAAATGCTTTTTAATATCCAAACCACTTGCTTAAAATAAAATTTAAAATATGATTATTTGAGTTTTCAGCATGTATTTCCAAGGAAATAAAATAGAATCAGCATGTGAAGTTTCGTTTCAATGCACTGTTTTGCTTAAACTTTTGGTGTGCAATTAGTGTTAGAAACAGATATTCGAAAGTAGGACTCCCTAAAGCTCCCATAGCTATAAGATTAATATTTGCGTTCTTTTTCTTCTGAAGGTTCAAATCATTCGTTATAAATCACATTTTCCCTGCCAACGACAGACAAGAAGATAATATCAGAAATCCATCGTAATTTCTGATTCATTACTTCTATATATGCAAATTTATTGCATTGCCATGCAAAAAACAAATAGTGCAGACGATAATTAAATTCATTAGTCATGAAAAATATAAAACATGGTAGATGATTAAAATAAATTATTGGCAAAAAAATATAAAGTAACGCAGACGACAATTAAATTTATAAATAGCGAGAACAGATTCAAATCAGAAAAAAAGAATAAATGCACGCCTAAAATGATATTTTCACAAATGCCTATCAGAGCTTCCATTTCCTTCGAAGAACAGAACCGTCCGCGAGTGATTTTCAAAAATAAGGTTACTAATAAAATCATTCTAGTTCTATTAGCTTGAATAATTTGCTGCTTTAGATATCATGAAAAATCATAAAATCTTACCTCTGCGTGTGGCTTACAACGCAATGAAAAATATCGAAATTCGTCCCTCAAGGTCATGAAACACTTGCCCCTTTTACACAACTGAAGAAGAGATCAGGGGAACAAAATAAAACACAAATGTTCTTTTAATTTGCATTAGTGTAAAAAGAATGATCGCTTTCCGGGTAGAATTCGTTTTTGTTTTGAATAACCTACTCAAAAATGCTTTTGCGAATTTTCACCTGCATTGAAAAATAAAAATAAGGGAGAGGGGGGGGGGGGGGTGACCAAGTTTTGTTTTGTTCCTCGGAATCGTTTTGACGTCAAATTCTTTGATTTTGAAAATGTGCATTCGTCATAAGGGAGGGGGGAATAATAATAACAAGTATATGTGAGTGTCGTCTTTTTTTTTTTTTTAGATATCGCTGTAAACCAAGCTTGTTTTTGAAGTGCGAGTACTTTTATGTAAAGCATCAGAAGTTGTACTTTAAAATTCATAATTCTTTACAAAGGATTTTAATTTTGATGAGTCTTTAGTTAACATGAGAGGTATTTCAACATCACATTTAACACTGATTTATCTACAATCGTGACAAAAAACGATCTGACCTTTGATGACTTTTTTTTTACCTCGCAAAAATGTATTGAAAAATTTATATATGTATAAAAGTTTCCTTGCTATAGGCGAAAACAACTTTCAAAGAAAAAAGAAAAAATTTGGGCTGAATAATAACTTTATGTTTTAAAAGAAAAATTGTTCATTTTACGCCTCGACATATTTAAAACCAATTTCTCAACAGTCCGGACAAAAAAAAAAATAACAATAATGATATTTAATTCGAAACCTATGAGGCCTAATTAAAAAAAAAAGTAAATTAAGTAAGATTTTTAGGAGTTCTCAATTTAGATGTTGCCAAATATTATAGCTAAATAACGCTTTTTGCGAGTTACATAAAAGAATTATAACATGTAGATAATATTGGGGGGGGGGGGGGGTGAGGCTTTCTGATGAGAGAACATATAAAAACGAAAAACCGAAAAGTAGCCCTTGTAATTGTTATTGCATGAATTAATGTAACAAAAAGAAAGGTAAAAATAATTTTTGGTAAGGACGCACGCGCATCCGGTACTGGGGCGTCACTTCCGCTGTATTTTGAAATGACCCTGTCGTCGCGTCAAACGTTTACCTCCAAAAATTAATGACAAGCACTTGCAAATAAAAAGCAAAATAATCAATAAGCTGTGGAATATCTGAAAAGTTTCCAGAATTAGCCAATGAGGGGATCCATAGGGAAACTGGTGGGGTCCTTTGACCTACGGCACGCGATAGTATTTGATTTAAGGATTCTGTAAAAATCAAAAGGTAACGTGTTTATTTTTAAGTAATCCAAAGAAGGGGAGGGGAGAATGAAATGGATTAAAGCGAGTTTTCATTAAATATTTTCGGCTGCAATCTACAAAATCTCGTTATATATAATTTCTTTAAGACAGATATTTCTTAAAACTATTTCTTTTTTTCATGGACAAATATTACGAAAGCATAAAAGAAAGAATAAGTTCAAGTTCTTTTAATTCCTCAACAGCTATTAACATCTTCACTTCTAATCGATTCTTTTCGGATACTTCTCGAGGTTATAAAATGTCGTGACAGCTTTCATGCGTATTTTATCATTGGCAGCTTTGCAATTCTCTGAAATATTTTACATTTTTTTTTAATATTATGATTGTTCAAAATGTTTTCATACTGTCCACCTTGTACTTCCATATGTACACCTCGTCGTCGGAGGCAGAGTTTGTTAAAAATGCAGAAAAGCTGAAAAGAGAAATCTGAAGGCTTCCTACTGAAGTACTAAATGGAACATTATTTCTTTGAAAAAGCAAAGTTTTAAAAAAGCGAAAACTCTCATCACATAAACATAAATAAACAACAATGATTCAACGTGAGTTCTCCTTTCTTGCTTCCACTATAGCCAGGCGATTCTTCCCATGCTACTTGTGGCAGAGATAGAGCACACCCCACGCTAGCCCTTCCGATACTCCCTTAAACATCTGTTTTCTTCCAATCAAGCCCAATGGCTAAATTTTTAAACTAATTTTTCCCTTCTCAACAGTTGCTATTGCAGGGGCTGACTCAGCACTTCTTACCAGGTTCCGTTTTTTTGCGAATTTTAAAGAGATTTTGTGAAAAATAAAATAATTTTGTGAAAATTTAAGCATATAGTGATGAACAATTTTATAATTATTAGCCACTTTTATAATAAACAATGGTGTGAAAAGTACGATTGGAAACTTGGAATATTGTGAAGGGTCCGTTTTGATTGATTTGAATTTTGTGAAGGGTCCGTTTTGATTGATTTGAATTTTGTGAAGGGTTGATTTTGATTAATGGAGGCAATTCAAGCAGCGTCATTGGACACGTGGCAGCGATGAAAGCAGTGTAAACAAAGGAAGCCGTAGCATCGCTTTTTACTTCGAGTTCGACAAATCGAATTAAAAACTAGACCTAAATAAAGTTCTTCATTACATGAAATGAACACTAAATAAAACACTATAACTATTCTCACAATTAATAAATTTATTGAATAATGATTCAATTAAATGTAAATACTAGGTTTTAATTAGGAAAAGCTGTGCAAAAAGTTTAATTACTTAAAAGATAACTCATTTTGCCTAGTGAACTCCACGTAGAACTCATTTGAAAACCTTAGTAAACAAAGAGCGGATATCACGTGACAACGGTGATCATTCATGAGTCCCTCTAGCGGTGAATTACCTCCATTGGAATGTTGTGAAGGGTCCGAAAGCGGACCCGAATTTCCTCTGCTACTGAATTGAACAGCATGGCTCGTAAAATGAAAGGTGTGGATGAGAAGTTACCACACTTCTTCCACGCCTATCGAGGCGGCAGAAAACGAAACTGAAAACCTTTCTGCGTGTACGCGCAAGGCTCATTCGATCACTTTGGTGGTTTCTGCGCAAATATAGCGACTGCTTGATGTCGATTCGCTTTAAAACAAAATGATGATTAGAAGAATGTGACTATTTTTCAAGGAAATAGAAATTAGATTTCTTTCCCCAATACGCGGAAATCCGAAATCTTGCAAAGCGAAAAAATCTCCTCCCTCCCGAAATTCTGGATTCATAATCGAACCGACGGCCTCTTTACTCGACCCACAACGACAAACACCAAAACAGGAGCAGACTTGTTCATCAGCTTTCATTAGAGTACATTATGCAAACGCGAACACTCATTTTGTTATTCAACTTTGGCAATATTTTTAAAAGAGCTCAATTTAAAATATCACCAAAACAATTTTTGGCAGACTTATTAAATAATCTCTCATTTATTGCCCTCTATACTTTTGGACCAGGTAGCCGAATCATTTTCTGCATCCAATGGGCATTTTTTCATTCTATGGGACCATGAATTTCTTCGGTATCGTAGCTCTGGTGTTATCATTAATTTCACATCTCATTCATTTAATCGCAAGTATAGATAACTAGACATTCAACTTTGTCCTTCTCCTCAGCCCTTTTCTAAATATTTTAAAAACGCCTTCTCGAAGACTAAATGTATATTTCCCCAGCAGAGTTTCCGAATTTTCTTTGCTCCCCCGTTTTGTAAACAGAAGTATTGAGAGCTAACACATCTCCACCTATTCGATAGCGAATAACTGTTCCTTTTTCATTGATTTTCATTAATTGGCCACGTTGTCAACAAAGAATACAGTCGAACCTGTCTGTCTCGAAAACCTCCCTATCTCGAAATTTTATATTTTCCCTGCATTTATACCCTAAATTGAATGTATTTTCCATGTTTATCTAGAATATTTCCCCCCCAAAACCTCTATATCTCGAATTCTGGTTCTGCTGCCATTTTCGAATTCGAAGCCGAGCAAACAAAAATGATGCGAAAATCGTAAAGAACGTAAAAGGTGATTCCGAAAAGGAAGAGAAGGTTGCGGAAAAAAATGTCACGAAAATCACTGTAAAAAGAAGCAGATAAGGCTATTGAAATATTAAAAACTTTCCTCGAATTTCAGCAAAATTTCAGTCGAGGTGGATTTACAGCGATCGCTACTCAAAAATATAATTGAGTCCAAAACAACCAGACAACAAAAAACACTGAAGACTTTTTCTTGTACTTGCTAAAGAAAGTAGTAGTACTTGTCTTGATTTTTGAAACACTTGCGAAAAGGTATGCCGAAGACTTTTTTTTGTTGTCGATGTTATTTATACCAATATAAAATTCGTTAAAAAACGTTAGTATAATGTTAGAGTAAAATGCTCTTAATAAAATTAATACAGAAGATTTTTAACCTACAACAGTCTTTGTTTCAATTGCAAATTTTAATAGTTTTATCAAAACCTCTGTATCTCAAAACTTCTTTATCTCGAATTTTTTTTCCCTTCCCGTGAAATTCGAGATAGACAGGTTCAACTGTACTACTTACGGATTTTTCCAGCTTTTACATCAGACAAAATTAACATTTTCTTTTCCAGGTATTATACCAAAAAAAAAAAAATCTTAGCCGAGTCGTTCCCAGAATGGATGACGTTTAGTTCATTCATAAAGTTATTTTTATTTCAATATATCGTTAATGGGCTGCAATAGCGGCACAACTCAAAAAATCATGTTTTGAGATAAGAGGGTTTAAAGTTTTCATTGCTAGGGAAAATGCATAAGAAACGCTTTAGTTTGCTGCCATCTTACGGCCTTGCACTGAAGTATGGGTCGCGCTAGTATTGCTGATGAAAAGAATGTTTATTTTCATATTTAAATCCATTTCTTTGTCCAAAAAGCGTGTTTTTTGAGTTGTGCCACTATTGCAGCCCATGAGCGATATAATCGTTCCCGTGGCAAAAGGGGAACTCCATATTTGTTTTGTGACTGTCACAACTTTTTGTATTCATTCAAGTACTAAATACTAAAATAACTAAATAAATGTTGGTGCTGTTCGTCTCTATGCCAACTTTAAAAAGACTGGAAGAATGTTGGACTAAGAAATAAATATTTTAGGCCATAATCAAACACTCCATGACAGACCACATGAAGAACATTGAGCATGGGTTCACTAGGCATGTTCAGAACTTTAATTCTAGACCAACCTGCTTTCGATATTTTTGAAGTGGCCATGAAAGGCACTAACATTATTTAGTACTTGGAATGAAATAATAATAAAGGAATGGCTTTGTTATGTCCGTTGGACTGTCCCATACGGAAGGGGCCATTTTTATTTGCGACGACCCAACCCAAACTCAGAGACAACAACTTTATGTATTCAGTATATACTTTTATTATTCTCTTCATCGTGTCATACAATAGAAAGCTAAATCACTGCGAGAGCATAGGAAAGGTGGCCTGCACCCACCACTGCCGCACATCAAAACAGGAAAAACCTATGCAGTAAATTTGTACTAACGAAAATAGAACACTCGGCACATTCACCGGGGAGGATTCGAGGATTCTCTAACCCTCCTAGTTTGCTTTTTGCCGCACTGAATACCACCGAGGTCAAATGCCTCCCAGTTAATATTTTAGACGTTTTCTTTTAAAATATGGTTATAACACTATCTTAAACTTATGCAATGAAAGACAACATGTTCACAATGTCATAAAAACAGATTCTGATTCGTACTGAATCCTGGCTTTTTAAAACTATTTTATTTGATAACCAATGAGACACATGTTCACCGAAAAAAGAAGGAAAAATGTGCTGACGTCATTATTGAAAAAAAAAAAAAACAAAAAACAATTCTGGGTCCACTTTTGACTTCGTCGGTATTCAGTGCTTAAACAATCAACGATTGACAAAGGTTACAGTACATTGGTGGAAAGCTCACCAAGAAATGAACATTTCGGAATTTTAGACGACATACTTTAAGTACAGTGAAGAGGCACACAGGTGTCGGATTAGGGTCGAGGAATGCCCCGATGTTTCCGGGAAATAGCAAACTATGTACACATACATACGGGTGTTGTGTATGCATACCAACGCAGTGCTTTTCACGAGGAAAACTAATTCAGGTCGAATGAATCATGGAGTCTCACAAAATGTTTATACATTTAAACAAACAGAAATTTGAAAATGGATTGTGTTACACTGCTTTAAGTGATCGAAAGACATTTTTCACCCGAGAGCATGGTTTTTTTCCCTAGATCACGCACATATGGTTAATTCCACCTCTTTTTCGTCATCACTTTTTGGTTTCATTTCAAGCATTAAACATTAAAAGTAATTAAAGTAACTCAAAGCATACTTATTTAAAGCATACTTTTTGACTTAAAACATTTAAAGTAACTTAATAAATGTGGCTACGCTCACACATCTTCATGGCTACTTTGATAAGAGTAGCCGAACGTTACATGCGTGATTCAGAGTAAAAAAAAAAAAATTCTGAACTTAACACTTAAGTTTTCGGAAAAAGTATGCATTACGAAGTTCGAATAAAAATTATGTGAATAGGTAGCATATGTTAAAATAGCTTCTAACTTTACATTTTTAAAGCAATTCAAATATGAATAGAGTGCAAAAGGATTGTAACGCACGGCACGCCCATTTTCAGCGAAGCACGTGTTCGATGTTGGCACGCTTCCAAAACATAAGTTTTTTACTTATAGCTGTAGAAATGATGGAAACTCAATTAAAATATGAAAGATCTTTAAATGTGTGGCGGATTTCACGGTGCAATTGAAAGAAAATCTCGCAATAACGCATGATTAATTCGTGATCGATGATTGGTTGCGGAAGGAGGCCGCTAAATATCTCATTTTCTCAACAGTAAAGTATGCAATGAACGGTTGCGATAATATGGGTTGCCAAGAATTTTGCACAATAACTCAAAACGCTAGGCTTAATTTGAAAACATTGGAAAATTATTAAGAACAATTTTTAAAAATCGGTAGAAATAAACTAAAGAACGGAAGGTCGGGAAATTGGTTGAAAAGCGGTAGTCGACTCTGCTTTAATAATTGGGATAATTGGCAACTCTGCATCGTCAAACGAATCTTGAGATTAATTCAAAAAATAATTCAGAAATTTCGGATCAAAATCGACCCCTGGAACTCCAGTTTATGAAATAAATAAATGTAAAGGGTTATCCATGACACTTCCCTTTCAGCGAAGCACGTGTTCGTTGTTGGCAAGCTTCCAAAATTAGTTTTAGTTCTTTCCTCTACTCTTTTCACAGTGGGCATGAAGATGTGGAAGCACACCCACATTCATTAAGTTGCTTCAAAATTTAACGCTTGAAATGAAACTAAAAAGTGATGACAAAGGCGTGGAATTAGCCATATATGTACCAAAGATGTAAAACGTGGAGGATGTAAACTCGGAACATGTCATGGGTACACAAGAAATTGACCATCGGCACAAAATCCCAGCATGGGTTTCGTACAGAAAAAATACAACAATTCAGTACATAAATGAATACAATCATCTCTGGTTTATCACAACTGACCGCGACGAAACTTTGTAGTTTCGTGAACCACGGATATACGATATCCTTCGAGAAACACCGTTCGAGTCTCTGGTTAAAATATGATATTTTTGGTATTAGTTAATATTTTTCTTTTTAGAACAGTGAAGTTATTGCGCATCTGTTTTTTGAAATATATATTTTATTCTTGCCGTTTCATCTCCTCTCTTTGACTGGCTCTAGATACTTTGGCTTAAGAGGATATTAATAAATGATATTCTTGCAATTTATTTCCTTCGAATTGGCTTTCTAGACCATTTTTGGTCTCGCTTCGTCAGTAAAAAGCTTTCCGAACGAGAACATTGAACGACTGCTTCATCATTTTTGAAATCCCTAAATTTTATGCGAAAATAGTTGAATCATTTTCTTACATCTATACATATTTAAAGTTAAAATTTATTAAAAAAATCATAAATTTGCCCATGTTTTTCTCCAGAAGAAATTGCAAATGACTGTGAACATCAGAAATCAGTGGTGGCCTACAATTCGATTTGGAAAAAGGAAAAATCAACAAATACGATTCAAAAACGAAGTGTTTTTTGTGACGACTACTTTTAGCAAACATTTGAATACAATGTATAACACAGCTCCGTACCTTATTATGTAGAACTGGGGCATTACATCAGGGCACATCGATCACACACATAAACATGAGTGTCAGTACACTCGCTTCGTACTCCTTTATACCGCGTACAGTACGTACTTGCGATGATATTCCTGCTGCTATATAGTTAGATGACGTATAAGGCACTCATGCTTTATCGTGGTTAAAATTGCTTTACTCTTTTTGATGAAAATACTATACGGTTTGCTTCTTCATGGGATTTTGAAACAGTTCCAGTACCGGTAAAACAGTTTTAAAAATATTGAGTACCGATGTCCATTTCAGCGACAGAAGTGATTAGGTTTGAAAAAAGAGAAAAAAAAAATTAGAAAATCTGCAAATAAGTATGCTAATGGTTTTGATGGAAAAGGATCATTCGTTTCTCCCAATTTTAATGAATAAATCGACTTCCGAGCCGAAGTAAATATTTGAATGCCATTTATATCACTTATCTTTTCTTGTTTAAAATGTAAATAAGCACAATATTTATACCACGTGTGTTTTTAAATAAACCTGGAGATTTTCTCATGTTGAAATCTTTATTGTATTCACCAGTGATGTCATTTAATTATGTTTCATATTCAAATGATTGCATAACTATCTTATTTACACGATCGAGAAACTTTCTTATTTATGGCCAAATTAACATATTGAACGATGACCGAAGACATTTTTTAACTCCTCTCCCGTATATGAGCATCACACATCTTTGAACAATGTTCCACACCTGCCAATCTAATGAATGAAAAATTCAGAAAGGGAAAAAAAGACAGAGAACGATACTACTAACTAATAGTGGCAGCAAAGTCTAAGTTGTGCCGGCACTATCATTACCCTAACATCCCGAAAGTAATTCCTCCATATCGAATGTAACCCTTTTCTCGCCGAAAGTGAAATCCTACTGTATTCCTTAATATACCCCTTCCCCAAATTCCTGATGATTTTAAAACTAATTTTGTATTATTTTCTTGTGACAAAGATTAAATACAACCAATTTCTTTTTGTATTTTGTGTTTTAATTTTATTTATTTTCTTAAAAATAAACTTCATGTACTCGGCATTGATTCTTTCAGTAAGCCGGCATTTTTGATAGTGTTTTGAAATTCGGCACATTACGAAATAACCGACATGCCAAATTTGGGTTTTAATAGTACTTCTTTAAATTTAAGCTATAGGGATTCTTCTAACTTAAGTGCTAAATCCTTTCTTCTGTAAAAAAATAGCATAACGATGCAATCAATTCACTATTAGAAAATTATAAGAGATTTTTGTTTATTTATTTTTTGAATCTTGTTTTATATTAATGTTTTTAAAATAATTTTAAACGGGTTACTTATTATTTATCTTCTGTAGATGGTCTTAATCAATACTAAAAACAATTCCCTTGAATAATTTTTTTTGAAAATCTGAACTATCTGAAATTTGCCAGTTTGGTCTCTAAAAAGAGGGGGGGGTTACTTTCAGGATTTAATGGAGGGGTCACTCTAAATAAGCGGATCATCGATTCTGAATAATCCAGTCATTAAAAATGGGCAGATGATGGCTGAAATGTGGCTACCATGGATTCAGTTGCGTGAAACATAGTTAAGATTTCATTACAAATGGAAAAAAAACTTAGATTGGAGGAGAATGTCTCTTCCGGAGTGGAAGAGAGAGAAACGCGGTATAAAATGAGTCGTAAAAATGGATTCATTTTCATAAAAAGGAATGAAGAAATCATCGGGTCAGCACGTACGTACGTACATACATGAAATCATCTTGAACAATACAGTGTTCTTAATTTTTTTTCCTCCCCATGTTTGCCATTCGAGATAAAATCCCGACTCGCATTTCGGGAGCCAGGCGTTCAATGTTCAATGTATCGGAGTCGAGGGAACGAATCCCCGACCCCGGGGATTTCGGAAACTCATAAAAACGACCTCGTCTTGACGGCTGATCACGATACCTCCATGTACGGGTCGAACCCGTCCGATGAGATGTCCCTACGTCGAAAACGAAACGAGCGCCCGCCATGAGGCGGGCCATTTTTATAGATCCCAGCGAAATGGCCGTTGATTCCCGTAGCACGAGTCGGGTTCCGGAGGAAAAGGACGAGCCCTCGCGTCATCGGAATGTCGAAGGATCGCTCGTCGCCACGAAGAGCGGCAGTCGTACGCATGTACGGGGATATATATATATGTATGTACAGGGGAGGAGAGCACTCCTCGCCTCGACGACGGACCCGGAGGAGTCAGGAGTCGATGGAGTTGGTCCTCATGAGCTCCTTGTAGCAGTGCCTGCAGACGGGCACGGGCCTGCCGTGGTGGTGGCCCTTCAGGGGCACCCGCTTGTCGATGCACCGGATGCAGAACACGTCTCCGCAGCTCCAGCAGTGGAACTGGAAAGGAAGAACACATACACTCTCGTCGTTCAGGACGGAAGGCTCGAGAAAAACGGGGTGCGTTCCGAAAAGTAACGCACGAACTTCCCATGCCGTTCCTCTTGGGCGGAGAGGGAGTGAACCACTCGGGGTAGGAGGACCTAAGCTTTGCTTCGAAATGAACTTCCAAGTCAGCGAGGTCCTGGCCAAACACCAGGTGCCATCGCTGCCCCTATAGTCCTGACCTTGCCCCACCAGACTTCTTTTTATTCCCTCGAATGAAGGCAGTCCCGAAAGGAACACGTTTTTCCTCCGCAGAAGAGATCCGATCTGCAGTGAGGGAGAACTCCCAAGAGATACCCGGAGAGGATTTCCGGGGTGCGTATCGGTCAGGGCCGAGTCACTGGGTAAAATATGTAGAGGCCAAAGGACAGTACTTGGAAGACTTTCAAGTGTTTATGCAAATCTGTTCAATAAATTACTAAAAAAAAAAAAAAAAATTGCATTACTTCTGGAAAGCACCCTGTATTTCTCATAAGACAAACAACAATGAAATAAATGGATGGGTGGGTGTATCATGTTGCCGCCGGGCAGCAGGCACGTGTCACATCCAATGCCTGATTACCGCAAAGGCCCGACTGGGCCACGGCCTCGGGCCCCCGAATTTTAGGGGCCCCATATATTTCAAGATTAATTAAAATTAAGAGTACTAAATTTTCATTGCAACATATGAGATATCTTAAGAATAAAAATTTTGATACTATAAATAAATACTTTTCATTTCAATTAAATTTGATTAGTCTTGGAGTAACATTTCAGTAATTTGCTTTGGAAAAATTACATTTTCTATGTAGAAATAATCTTTCTTTAATTTCATTTTAGAGAAAAAGTAAAGCTTAAAAATATCATTGTATGTGGTCAATATGTAATCGTACAGTTTTCGGGGAAGCAGAACATATTAACACTCCTCAAAAATCAAATCAATTTAAAGACATAAAATTATCTACCTCAAACTATTATTTTTTAAACTGTAAACTAATAGCATTAAAAGAAGTAATACCAATATGCACCAGAAAAACAGTAAAAGATTTTTAAAAAATACCTTAATGTCATTTTACATGCAGTTTGTTACCTTACACATTTAAATTACAAATTCATAATACTATATTTATTCAATAAAATATATTTTAGATACACTATTATAAGTTAATAATTAAGTAATAAACAAATGAGTTAAAATTTCTTTTTATGCATTTAATTTTATTGTTTCGCTGTCTCATGCTCGACTCGGATACGACGGAATCAAAACTCTCGAATGGATGTGGCAAAACGATGAGTGTACAAGCCCTCAACCAGAGCGGTAAAACATAAGAAGTGTTGGAAATAAGGGTAGCAAATATAAAATGATTGACGTCTAAATAAACAGTAGAATTTCCTTCTGAAGTAACAGTGAGTCTCGCTCACCTTCCTCCTGAAGTGGTCGAAGGGGGTGGAGCAGATGCACTCCCTGACGTTCCTCAGGGTCTTCCACTCGATGGCCACCGAGTCGATCTCCTCCAGGAGTCGGGAGAACTCCAGGCTGCCCTCCGGAGAATCTGGAAGATCACACCACAGTCAGAGAGATGAGCATCGCCTTTCCGGGCCTCGCAATGCCATTCATTACCCGAGAGCACGACTACTAATTAATAACTGGCAGAGTGTGTCTCCGAGCAAATTTACGCTCTCGGTGACCTACTTGAAAACAGAAGAACATTTTAAAGAAAGCCAAGGTTGAACTTGATCCAGTTTTCTGTTTAACTGTTATCAGGCTGTCTCATTTCGCCATAAATGATGGGACAAAAACAGGGGTCGGCACTCAGCGCCATCTATTCAACTTTGAGGCTTCTTTCCAACAGATAAGAATCAGATTATTGATTTGACGTAACCCATTTGACGAAAAAATTTAACCATCGCCAGCCAGCGCTCGTTTCAGTAGTAATTATGACTAAAAAAGTTCAGTTAAAAATTTGAGAAATTCTAATGTTGTCTATTATTAATTTTAAACCAATTCAAGATAAGTACTCATATTCATTTATTACTATATTGCTTATTTCTGTAAATATATAATTCATTAAACATATAAAATATGCTTAGTAAATGTTATATGCAAATTTAATCTATTTGTAATATGGAATAAATAGCATTATCACAACTTTTGCTGCCTCAGGCAAAATTTGCAATTCATATATTTTTTGAAACATTCAAAGTTACATTTAATCAATCTTAAATCAACAGTTGACTGCGTAATCTGCTATTTTTTTAATAAAAAAATATGGCTGGAAAGGGTGAATACAACACAACTATTTTATTCTAAGCATTTATTTTTGCACAAAATAAATAATAAAGAGCATACAAATGCATTAAAAACACACACACACATTGATTGTAAATCAAAAGTCGAATATTATTAAAATAAATTTATTTCAGAGTTAAGAATGTAATTACTACTGAAACAAGAATAACTTTTGTTACTTTTCCGTTTTGGGGGGTGCTGGCGATGGTTTTCTTTTTTTCTCTTTTGCTGAATCAATTTGTTTTGTGTCCGGAGTTTGTTTTTTGCAAAAATATTTAAACATCGCCAACCGCAACCCAAAATCGTAAAGTAGTTTTATTTGGCGAAAAACAAGAACAATAACCATATCCAGCCTCCAAAAAACCGGAAAAGTACCTCATTTTAATTAGAAAAAAATAAATTACCTGCAAAAATCTTTAAAAATGACATTCAAAACAGAGATAGGAAGACTTTCCACTAAAAATATTTATCCGAACGTTTCCGGAAACCAGGAAAGGATATCGAATTAGCAAAATAAAGAGGCTTTTAAAATGATGTGAACAAACTTTTCTGGGTCGGGCACTAACGCCACTAGCGGCGGAAAAAGTTCAGTTCTTTTGATGTTTCCGGAAATGAAACAGCCTGATCTGTAACAGTTAACTAACTGGATCAAATTCAGCCTTGAAAAAGCGATGGAGCAGGAAATCCAATATTTTCAAATGGTGGAAGGTCCGAGTAAGGAATGCCGGCTGCCTCGATGGACTCCAGTTTTAATGACCCCATTCCTATTTTAATCATGCCATTGTATTTACTGGCACAAAATTGCCAAAAGTATTGCATAGTCACCAAAAATTTACAAATAATCATTATAAAAACCCTTTAAAATGAATGATTCACCTCGTTCAAAGGGATCTCGCCATTCCACTTTGAAGCATGAATGCCATTTGAAGGTCATTATTTTAACGAAACTATGATAGCCGTGCGACTTTGAACCATAAAAATAACAACTCTAAATAGTTCAAAAAAAAATTTTCACAACATTACGGGATTTCTGCTATTCATGATAGTGCATGGACAGGGTTGGACAGGTTTGTCCATCCCCCCGGCGAATACCGGCGTAAAAACCGGTATTGACCACCCTAGGAAATATTCAGTTTTTCCCACTTGGAAAAAAAAAACAAAAAATGTGGCTGCATTGGAAAAATCAAATGAATGTTGCTCTTAATAGTACAGAAAAGAAACTGATGGTTGAAACTAATAATTATTCTTTTACCATTTCTTTTTCTTTATATTACATGTAAAATTGTGTGCACAAAAGTACTCCAAGGCCTCCGATGCTATCATTTGTCAAATAAAAATAAGTCCTGAATGAAGTGGCTATTATTATTAAAAAAAATATTAAACTAAAAGTCTCCTGGATACTGGCTGCTAACCGAAAACTTGAGTTTTCAATTCAAGTCTAAACTATATTAAACCTGAAGATTAGACCTTAAGAGTTGGATTTCCCCACTGGGATGGTAAATATTATTTTTGCACGGGAAAAATCTGACCCTGGCAAAGAACAATGTCAAGGGTTTCAACAACTTCTAACCAGCATTGAAACATAGCTTCCAAACAGTGACTTCAGGGTGAGTGGATGATATCGTGATCTGTGTATAGTGCTGCAAACTTATTTCATAAAATGCAGAGTACAAAACCGATCCCATGACCCGGTAGAATGCGGCACCTGACCTTCCAGTTTTTTTTTTGGATTCAAATGAACTAAAAAATATGAAATGGTTCATACTCTAAATGACTATAAGCAATTGATAAAATTTGAATAAAATTGTCAGGAAAAAAAAATCTGAGGCCTCGGATAGAAAGAAGGGAAGGAAGAGTTAGGAAATATTTTGGGAGGGGAGAAAAATGACCCGTCCCAAAAATTGCTTCATTATTGTATACTTATAATATCTTTAAAACAATTATTAAAAAGGTACCCGCAAATTGAGTGAATTTTAAAATTCAAAATAATTGTACGACGGATTGATGAACGACACATGATTTTTCATGAATGAGCCATTTTAACCCTCTAATGCCCAAGTTTTTTTTATTGTCGTCCGCCTTGAGGCGGAGTTGGGAATTGGGAGAGGGATTAATCCCATACGCCCGCACCTTCCATTCATGACGACAGGCATGGGCGAGACCACCGATTGGTGAAACCTGTGGTTAACCTAATTGGCTCTCAATAACACAGTAACTCTGCCTTCGTATTGACGGGATTTCTCCTGTGTCAGTAAAATGCCCAATCAGTCAACACGAGGATGGATTAACCCTGTAATGCCTCCCCCTTTTTAATTGTCGCCCGCCTCGAGGCGGAGTTGGGCTTTAGAGGGTTGAGGTGTGGAAAGTGTCCACACTGGGAAAAATCAAGACACGATTTGCAGTTTAATTAAACCAAAACATCATGGTTTGAAGTAGGAAGCTCATACGAGGGTCCAGATGACGAGAGGGTCAGCGACTCGACCCATTTTATTCGATGACTCTCTTCGGGTCGAAAGTAGCACCACACAACGAACTCACCTTTCTCCCGGAGTCCGTTCTCGAATCCGGGGTCTCCGCAGGGGCGGGACGGGGTCTCGGCCCGTCCGTTCCGGTCCTCGGACGGGTGGTCGCCTCCCTCGGGACGTCCCAGGGACTCCTTCAGCCGGCCGATGCGCTGCGGGATAGGGACGAGAATTGAACGGGGTGCGTGAATTTTGTGAAAATTAAATTTAAACTTACAGTGATTAAAAAAAAAAAAAAATCTGAAAACGACAAATCGATAACTGGGAATTTTGTGAAGGGTCCAAAAAGGGACTCGAATTTCCCCTGCCATGACCCCCGTTCAATGATACAGAATTACAGATTTAATTTAAAAACAATAACCTGGCTTTTTTTACTTTTTTCATTTTAAGTAGAAAGTGGAAAGCTTCTAGAGAAAGTAGAAAGCTAGAAGTGGAAAATTAGATTCTGTAGGTCACATTTCATTTTTATAGTAAAAATTCTTTTCAGAGGTTAGCATTTACCCTAAAAGTGTCAATCCATCTATACATATAACAAAAGAAAGAGTTCGTGTGTGTGTGTATGCGTCCCGGGAAAACCCCCCCAGAAATTCAGTATGCTGGTATAGTTTTGCAACTCTATCATTACATTAATCTTCAAAAAAAGTCATAATTGCTTCATGCAATTTTTCGAAAACGAAACGTACTGAAATCTACCAGATTTCTTTCCAATAATTACATGTACCAACAATGCGGAGAGAATGTGAGAATGAGCACCTTGTGTAGGAAGAGAGCGTGGTCTTCGAGGCTGGATATGTGGTCCTTGGCAGCCACCAGCATGTCACTCAGGGGCTCCCTGGGGTGCACCCCGTCCTCGAAGCGATTGTACATCCCCCTCCAGAACCTAGGACAATGGATTCAACAACATCAGAGAGATTCAAAATGGACAGACTTTTCTGCCCAAACAAAATAAAACAATTGAGGAACAATTTTGTCCGAATGTTACGACTAATCAAAGTTGCGCAATATTCCACATCAGAAGTATGAAAAGCCTGTTATACGAACAAGTCAATGAAAAATACCTTAAAGTTCCGAGTGCACAATTTTATCATTTTTTAAAATAAGATCCCTAATAAACAAAAAAAAAACTTTTGAGGAACATTTCTTATGTATGAATAGCTTCTTGAGTTAAAAATATTCATAAATGCTCAAATTGTCAATGAATGATTAAATTGGCTGGTATATTGTAAAAAAAAATATTTAAAACATTTCACCTGTAGAAACAAAAAATAACATTTCATATCAATAATGTGATTGTTCTTCAAGGTAAAAGGATAAGGCTCACAACAGATTTTTTCCATTTGTCCCCAGCCAGCTTTTCCATTTGTCCCCAGCCAAAAAAAAGTTGAAGAATGAATAGTTTCAAAAAATTTAAGAAAAATTAAAATTTCCTCTCCGCATGTTACACTAGAACACCCTTTCGATTCCGAAAAACATTAATACCTATCTGAAAAAATGACCATAATATAAATGTTTACCTATTCAATTTGTGTGAAGGCACAGCAACGGATCGCTCAAAAAATATCAAAAGAAGATATTCCAACAATCTCTCCTTGATAACAGCACAGGTAGGGGAGGAATGGGACAGTTGTACTTAACCAAAATAAAACATAAGAATCGATTTCCAGTTCCTCTACCAGATGGAACGGTTACAGTATTATCTGTATTTAAAATTGGAAAATATTTTTTTCTGCTTGAGAAATAAATGTAAGTTCTTAATTTTTCAATGATTTTTTCAGTCACATTGCAAGCAAAATAAAAATATTATAAATAGATAATAAACTCAAAGACATAGTGAATGCAAATAAAACCCTCATCCAGCCTGTTTTATGTGAAAGGCATTTTAAAAGAATATACTGGAGATGGGGGAATGAGACGTCCTATTCCTCCCTAATAGATCCTGTTCCTTTTTATTCCTTTATTTTTGATTTTTTTTTAAGCAGCTAAACGTACTAACAACTCATGTGTTTAACTTTTATTCATGTTAACAGCTAATAAAATGAAAAAAGCAGTAAAGTTAAGAAAAAAAAAAAAACAGAAAAAGTGATGTGATGATGAATAAATTTATGGAAAATATCAAATGGATGATGTTTAATGAGCATGGAACTTTGTGCAAAAAACTTTAATTTAAGATTTTAATGAAAGTAAAATCATTTCATTTACATGCCTTTTAGCAAATCCTAATAAAACAAAAATAAGAAAAAATCACGATACATGAAAACAGAATTTCCCCGACTCCTGCAAAGTGTCGGTATTTTCCGTCAAGTCCGAGATTTCAAGTTTCTCTCGCCAGAGGAGCAAAGGGTGAAAAATCGTCCCAGTACTTCAGAATTGCTCAGAATATAGAATTTTTTATATTTTGACAGATAAAAAAAAATTGCTTTAAAGCCTCATTCAGAATTCCAAACCTATGTGAGCAAAACTTTGAATGTATTTTTCTCTGCCATATTTTGACCCCCATAGTGAAATCCCCGAGGCTTTATTTCAGTTAAAGATACAGCTTTGAAACTTTGTATGTGCCCCCTACAAAGTACGTTTAACAAAATTGAGCACGAGTTTGACTCTGAATTTTGTGGATCATTTTTATTTAGTGGTTGAAATTGAAATTTTCAATTTCAACAATTAGCTTTTAACGAAAAAAAATGTTAAAATTCAACTAAGGTTCATATAGGTCGTTCCATACTCACTTTTATTCTAGAATGTTTGGGAAATAATATTCGGAAAAAATCTTTTGAAAAAAAAAAATAAATAATTGAGAAAGTGATAAGAAATTTTAAAAATTAAAAAAAAAAAAAGGTAATTTTAAAAAAGGTAAGTGAAGGGTTGATCACAATGAGGTTCTAGTTTCAAATTTCCTTTCTAATCATAATTGGAATTAAATATTTTTAATCAGATTGTTAAAAGAAAAAAAATGGAAATAGGTACTGTGCCCCCTTAAAAATAAGCAAAAGAAAGGAAGGAAAAAGATGAAAATTTTCTTTCTTTTCTCATTTTTCCTTGAGGAAGCATTTTAAAGAGTATATTACTGGATGGCTTGAGGGGCTGGACTGGGATGCAACACTTGGTCCACTTCTCTACGATAGAGGGGGTTCAGGAACTCCGACAGGTGGTTGGACATGTAGCCCCACAGGGAATACGTCCGCTCGCTCAGCCTGCAAACAGAACAACTCGATACACACACAAGCAACATTTACTTGGATTTTAAACACATAGGATTTTGTAAAACTATACAAGAAACATAGCCATTGAACTGTTTCAGGGTCAGGAAGAAAAAAAAACTCTGGATTTTTACGAGTTTTATTGGTATTTTGAAAAGTGGCAGTATATTTTTTAAGGAAATTTCTAAGATTTTAAAATTTATTTAAGGAAATGAATATTAAGGATAAAAATAATTTGTATGATCAGTAATAAAAATTTATTTAGTTTTGTGCATTGCATTAAAACTTGGAATGCATTTTCTTGAGACAGTTCTACAAAATCTATTATTAAATTTTAGGAGGGATTCATGATTATAAGAAGTCACAGAACATGAAGAACAATTATGATTTTATGCATGATTGTATAAAATGTGTTTTACTAAAATAATATTTATAAAAAATAATAAAATTGCAAACATGAAGTGTTTTGTGAATACGTTTGTATTCACAAAAAAACATTAAGTATTTTTTATTCATGATTTTTGCGTTATCTTTGCAATCACGGTCGAACCTCTTTTTCACGACACCCAAGACACGTCACTTTTTCAAAGTCCCGAACTTGCAACATATAATTTTAACGTTAAATAACACTCATTTATTGTACTACTCCGTTTATGACGACACTTCAATTGCTAAAACGGGCTCCATTTCTTTTTTCCAACTTGAACCTTTCAGTAAAATAACGAAGATTTCACGAAACGTTTGTCCTGCAATTCCTGAAAATGGATCAGTGACAAAGTGTTACCAACCTCCCAGGGAAAAAATCCCCCGGCCCCCTCGAACCCGACAATCGTGAGCGACAGGTGGAAAGGTGTTGCGTCGCAGGTATACTCGAACATCTCCGAATGAGCGATTTCGAGTAGAGAAAGAATTTTACAAATGTGGACATTGACAGGCACAAAAAATGAGTGACCAGTTTCGTTCGTGGGGCCAAATCTCTACTCGGCAATCCTTCACAAAAGGATGAAAGCAGGGTGCGTACACTATTCTCCGAGTAAAAATCAAGCACTTTCCAGGACTCTTCATTACAAAAATCAAGTGTTTCAAATGAAGTAAATCTAACCACTTTGGATACAAGTTACATTACAAGCCAGAAAGATTTCCTTAAGACTATTTAATTTAGAGCACTCTAACTGTAATAAAATAACTTCATTTTCAATACTATAAAAATTTGTCATATCGCACATTAATTAGATTTATGTGTTGTATCGGCTGTGTATGTAACGAGCCATAGCTTAATTGCTCGTCAGGTCAGACATGTGCCTCACTGAGAAAAAAAATACTGAAAAAACATGACATAACGCTGTGTAAAAGCTTATTAAAAAGTCTTATATTACAAGCATAAATTACTATGCAAGAGAATTATTAAATACTAAGCAAGTCAACTCATTACCTTAATGTAAAAAATGATTGGGGCATTATGTCTAACCAAAATAAGGCGTGGAAGTGGCATGGCATTTTTTAAAGAAATAAACATGTTTCTGAGCAATAACTTCTTAAACTGAAATAACTATTTCATACTTGATAACTATAACAATTTTAATGAAATGAAATAACTTCAAAATTAGGTGTGACGAATTTTTTACATGTTTTTAAATAATTGAATGAAAATAGAAAGAAATATTATTTATTTATTTTGTAACAATGTAAAATGAGTACAAAGTTAAAGACGATCTAAAATTTAAACACATTATAAAGTACATGAAAAAAAAAAAAAAAACAATTTAAAAAACGAAACATTTTTGGCAAAAAAATTTTTTAAAATATATTTTTAATAAGGTTCTAATGTTTAATAATTATAAATCAACAGATATATCATTAAAACTTAAAAATTCCTTGATTTTCGGCGACATTTAGAGTCGGCGTGGCAAAATGACGTTTCCTCAAGTCCTTTACAGAAGCTAAAACTTGGGAAAGATTAAAAATATTGATAAGCTCAAATTTATTGATGTCCAAGGGGAAGAATCCGATATTAAACGAGAGCTAGGAAGTTTTGCCGAAGCCGATGCAACCAGATTTCGAAGGGCTGAAAAAAATCGGGATTGACACTTAAAAGCGCCAAAAACGAATCGAATGCGTAAACTTGACTCGTAATTTGTGAAACTTCGGAGGAATGTAAGCAGGCTACTTTCAAAAATGTTCATAGGGTAAAAAAAAATAGAGAAAAAGAAATCCAAATTACGAATTTTTGCGGAAGAGAAATTTTTAATTTCCAAAATTACCAAAACTACGGAAAAATCACATGTCTGCAGGTAGGAATCTGAGGAAAGGTGAATTTTCCTGTTGATAAGTTGCAAAGAAATAGTAAAAATGAGAAAATCAAGGACTTTCCAGACATTTTTGTACATTATTCCAAATTTCCAGGACTTTCAAGGCCTTGAAAAAAAAATATGTAATTTAAGGACTTTCAAGGTTTTCCAGGCCGCGTACGCACCCTGTGAAAGGTTCAAGGAGAAAGATGGGATCCATTTCGAAACTCGACTCTTGTTTCCGAAACTCCGGGGACGCACACAGATTTTAATTTTCAGTCTGAAAGAGTTGAGGAAGACAGAGCAGGGGAGAATCACTATGGCTATTCAACTGACGTTGAATGGTTGTTGTAAATGAGCTTCTAAAAATGAGTGCTATCATATTAAACTCTTTGTTTGAAAAGGAGGAATTGGCTTTCCCAATCCAGTCAGATAGTGGTCAAAAGTAAAGGGGTTTCACAGTTGGGGGAGAGACCTTCAAGTAAATCAGATGCGTTGCACTGCATTGATGTCGTAGAAAAATACCTTTCTTCGATGGCAGAAGCTAAACAGAGATATAGGAAAATTTTAAATTGTAAATAAAGAAGTAAGCAAACATTTATTGGAGAATATTTTAGTGTGAAATGAGAAGTAAGTTGCCTTTTCTTAATGATTTTGCCTTGGCTTATTAAATACTACAAAATGACGGTCATTGAATCGAATTAAAACAGGCAAATAACGGCACGTATAATATAGCCGTGAAATGCATTATTACATTATACGTTCTTTAAATTATGTTTTTTGAAGCAATTCCGGTCGAGACGTCGCTCCTCTCATGACGACACTTTATAGAAAGTCTGCAGGAAGTCGTCACAATGAGGTTCGACCGTACTTTTACATTTAGCTTATTACACATCATTAAAAAAGCAAGAAAGTTTACTTCATTTTGTTTCTGACCCCATTATATCTTCCACGAATCGTAGGGGAAATGCGAGGGAAAAGTGGTACCTGAGGTCGGCCCTCTCCTTGTCGCAGTTGCCCACGAAGGTGCCGAACTGGCAGGAGTAGACGTGGTCGTGGATGGTCAGGAGGAAGCGCTCGTTGAACTGGAACGAGGAGGGGAACTGCCGGGTCAGCTGCCACACCGCGTCCACGAACTGGGTGAACACCGGGGCCACCTCCTTCCCGTCCCCCTGCACCAGCCCGCAGCGGTCCGTGAACTTGTGCCCGAACGCCAGCCACTCCTTCTCGATCAGGGCCTGCAACGGGGCAAAGGACGGTCACACGCGCCGACTCGGATACGTGACGGACGGGGAGAGAGATAAATGGAGCGTGTCGCACCTGGAATCCGGTGATGGTCCGGTAGTAAGGGTCCTGCAGCAGCGCGGCCAGCGAGCACGTCTGCGCCGTCCTGTCCCAGCCGTCCGAGCAGTGCACCAGGACGGACGTCCCGCTCTCCAGGGCCTGCGATGGGGACACGTGCACGGTTTAACGACAATGATGCGAATAGGACAGTTTGAGTGAAATGAGATCGAATGATTCGCTCTATTTGGACTCGGTTAATAACCCGGCAGTGGACACAGTTAAGAAAATTTTCGTAGTCTTTTACGTTGCAACATTGTTTCGAGGGACTTAATCGATATTTGTATATTTAGTGTCATTGCTAACTCTTTCTCTGAAAACGAATGACCTATAAAATGTCATCGGATGAAAAATTGGGATTTTTACGTCACATTTACTAAACATTTCATTGGTATCAATAGTGGACATTCATAAGACACGTATATTTGCATGAGTATTGGACAGAAATAAATATCATCTACTGTATGCTGCTCTCTTGGAGAAATCATTTAAAAAATGACTAAGGGACCCTTCATAAATGATGTCACGCTTTTCCCCATATATTTTTCCTCACCTTCTTATTCATCGGCTTCAGTAGGGAGCAGCAAATGTGATCGTTGTGGGGGCAGCTATTGAATATTATGATCCATGTACTTGCATGGATGCTCCACGCCAACTTCAGTTCTATTGACCGGCACTGGGAATTGTTCGCTATAGGTTCTGATCATTTTATTCCAGTTGAATATTACATTCACTTATTTTAGGAGCTTAAAGATCTAAGTGTCCACGACCAGACGGCTCTCTACCTAAGGCTTCGGTTAAAAGGTGCAAGGGTGTCCGATGGAGAAAAGTGTCCACTACCGGGTCATTTCCCTTATAATGCGTTTAGTTTAAATAGAAATTGAACCATTTATTTCAAAAGGGCATGGATCTTCATTCTGAAGAGGAAGGAACTCTCAGTTTTAACTTATTAATTTTATGGCATAGTTAATTAAAAATCCTTTTTATTACGATAGTAACGTAACTATTACCTACAAAAACAAAATTAGTAAAGTATCAGAACCGAAAAGTTTTCCAAATTTTCATGAGTCAGTTCCTTTTTTTTCCTCTTGAAAAACTTATGTATGACTTGTTACCGTTTTGAAATAAAGCATTCAATTTCAAGCGAGAAATTTGTAGCGTTCAAGTTCGAGCCAACTCTAGATCACAGACGAGCGGAAAACACTCCATTTCAAATCAGGCAGGCAGGTCTAAATCTTGACACATGACCCTCACAGATTTTTAAAAAAAAAATGACAGTAGTTGCAACTAAGGGACATATGAAACATCCCAAAAGGATTAAGCAAAAAAAAATTAATTTTTCTAGTTACAGCCTTTTAAAATTTGGAACAAAATTGGCCGTTTCCAGAAAATCAGCAAAACACTCACTTTTAAAATGGCCTCTGTTTCAAAGTTTTTAACCGATTCAAATCTTTTCTTTTGCTATAAATAATGAAGGGATGGTATTTATTTAGACACTAATTTGAAAAATCTAGTTGCCTTCATTGATAAAGAAAAAACGTGTTTTTGAAGTGAAAGAAATCGCATTTTTACCGATTTTATGATTTTTTTTTCTTATGAAAGAAATTTATTTTTGACAAAACAGAGATGGCAATCCAAAGTGCTGTTATGGAAGTTTTGTATCAAATTTTATTGTAAGCCTGAGCTGCACATCCCCCCAGAATTTAAATTTGAAAATGTTCAAAAATTACGAATTTAAAGTGTGATTACTCAAAAAATCCATTTTTTTTAAATCTGAAAATCTGCTCATTTGTTGCCCTTGAAGTGCTTAATGAGCTCCTATAAATTATATTGTGTATTTTTTCCCCAGATATTTTATATGATTTTTCAAAAATGGCCTTTCGTGCGTTTCTCAAAACAGCCAGAAATTCAAACTTGTACTTATTTAATCACTTTAATATAAGATTTAATCAATATTTATTAATAAATATACCATATTGTTACACAATAACTACAGCTAAATTGTATTTAACATTCTTAGAACTTAAATAGCACCTTGCAAAAAGTGTAGCCTCCGTGATTTAATGCATGTTATTCAGTTAATTCGAATTACTCGTTTCAAACTCACACGTTTTACATCAAATACCATGTAACAGCTAACGTAAAATTTATTGTAGGAATACAATCAAAACATTATTATCGTAATGCTTACATGGGACGCACGAACAAACAAGAAGTGGGAAGCAGTCAGAAAACTACCAGCCTCTAAACAAATGAAACTCAATGCATGATTTCTGAATAGGAAAAATTATTGAATGTGTGAATGAGAATTATTGAATGGGACAAATTACGAATGTATCACCGATGGTTTAGGGACACTATCCATAATTTGTACACAGATACTCTAGAAAACATATTTCAATTGCCAGAAGAATCCGGGGAAAAAAACTAGACCAATATAAAGTAATGTTGAAAGTATGAAATATAACACCATCTGAACCCTCCTAGTCTTTGCATTTTTTTGGTAATAACGAGTAGAAGATGGTTCGAGAACTTGCTTCTACTTATTTTGCTTTAAGTACATAACTACATATGTGTTTAAAACTATGTATATCAGTGCTGTAACATATTTGATGTAAAGTTGATGATGTGTGAGTTTGAAACTAGTCATTCGAATGAACAGAATAACATGCATTGCATCACGGTGGCTAGACTTCGTGCAAGGTGCTATTTAAGTTCTAAGATGGTTAAATACAATTTAGCTGTAGTTATTGTGTAAAAATATAGTATATTTATTGATAAATATTGATTTAATCTTATATTAAAGTGATTAAATACAAGTTTGAATTTCTGGCTTTTTTGAGAAACGCACAAAAGGCCATTTTTGAAAAATCATATAAAATATCTGGGGCAAAAATACACAATATAACTGATAGCAGCTCATTAAGCTCTTCAAGGGCAACAAATGAGCAGATTTTCAGATTTTTAAAAAATGGCTTTTTTGAGTAATCACACTTCAAAAATTGTAATTTTTGAACATTTTCAAATTTCAAACTTTGAATACTGAGGGGATATGCATCTCAGGCTGACAATAAAATTTGATACAAAACTTCCATAACAGCACTTTGGATTGCCACCTCTGTTTCGCCAAAAATAGATTTCTTTCATAAGGAAAAAAAATCATAAAATCGGTAAAAATGCGATTTCTTTCACTTCAAAAACACGTTTTTTCTTTATCAATGAAGCCAACTAGATTTCTCAAATGAGTGTCTAAATTAAAATACCATCCCTTCATTATTTATAGAAAAAAAAATTATTTGAATCGGTTAAAAACTTTTGAAACAGAGGCCATTTTAAAAGTAAGTGTTATGCCGATTTTCTGAAAAGAGCCAATTTTGCTCCAAATTTTGAAAGGCTGTAACTAGAAAAATATTTTTTTTTTTTTGCTTATCCTTTTGGGATATTTCATAGGTCCCTTAGTTGTAACTATTGTAATTTTTAAAAAAGAATCTGTGAGGGTCATGTGACACCCTCTGCCTTATCTGAAATGGAATGCCTCAGATATCTTTGGACTGATTAAAATTACAAAAAAAGGTGTCACCTCTGCGATGAAAGAAGAAGCTTCGAGCACAGTCTTGACGTGTCTCAGCCAACCACTGCTCTCCAGACCGCTCAGGAACGCATTCATGGTGGGGACTTTCAGCTCACACACTGACAAAAAGAAGACACCATTGAAGCACTCGCATCAACACACGAGATCGGGCAAATCGAAAAAAAAAAAAAAGCCGACATTGTTTTGCTGACCTCAAAAACGGTTTCGCCTTTTTCCAGGGTTCCCACTCTCATCTCTAAGTCAAATTTAAGGCCTTTTTAGGGCCTTTTCAAGGCCTCGTGTAATTTTTCTAGGGCCACATTACATATAACATTTAGAATGACTTTTCTTTGAAGAAATAAGAATGATATCGTATGTCGTGTGAATATAGTCAAATGTTCAACACTGAAATTAAGTTTAAAAAAATAATAAGAATTCTGGAAATGACATTAAAACTTTGCTATCACAACTAAGGAAATAATTTCTTCCTCAGATGGATTTTAATGTACATTTAATGCATCTTTATGCACGATCGATCCATTGTTATGAATAAATGCTTTCCTCAGAATGATGATGAAGCAGCAACATGAACATCTCACTGAATTAAATCTTTCACATAAGTCAACTTTTTCAAATTTTATCTTAAATTTAAGGATTTATTCCTTTAATAGGTATATTTCCTTCAGAGTTATAAATATTATGCTTAGCTAACTTTTCAATCTATAAATCACAACCAGATTTTATTTTGCCTCCAACAACATTTCTCAACACATAATCTGCAGTGCCGCAGTGCATCCAAATAATATGATTATGCCTTTTATACCATGTAAATCCATGCAACTAAAAATTTTGAAAGAGTAAAAACAACATATATTACGCAAATTTTGCAAAAGATTTTGAGGCTGCAATGAACCCCTTTTTCAATGCAGAAGAAGTGCACTTCTAGGTAAAAGCATCCAACTGAAGAAACAGATAAAAGCATCCAACATGTATCCGTTTATTGCCTTAAATCACACTTTATCTGCTCAGAAGTATGACTTAAAATAAATGTGTCTTTTTCCTCATAAAAACGAGCTTTTAAACCATTAGAAAGCAAGCAATAGCAATGTCTGGAATCAATGTTCTTTCTGAAGGCAGATTAGTTTAAAAATAATTTAAGCATTGCACTTTAATAAGGCTACAATAATGACTACTAATAATTATCAACATGATCGTCGAAAGTTTG
The DNA here is from genome assembly GCA_038502835.1 of Octonoba sinensis. NCBI lineage: Eukaryota > Metazoa > Arthropoda > Arachnida > Araneae > Uloboridae > Octonoba > Octonoba sinensis. Next base: position 1,707,335 of record CM076600.1, read on the forward strand.
GGTTAAGTTAAAGATAAGGGAAAAAATGCCGACTCTAGATATGTTTCTTCACATTCTTTTTTATTTTCCCCATAACATAAGATTTCTCAAGCAATTTCATGGTATCCTTCATTTCTGTGACCGTAAAATTGCAAAACGATCGTAACATCAAACGAAAATTCACTTAGAATAGAAAATCCATACAAGTTTGCCACTGTGCAGATGAAAAAATATACATCAATACATGTAGATTTTCATCCCATTTACCAGTTTTGAAAAATCCATGTCATGAATGAATCATCAGTGTTCCATGACTTCCTATGACTTCTGAATTGGAAAAGGAAGAGGGGAAATAAATTTAAGGCCTCAAAAATAAAAATTAGGGCCTTTTGAGAGTTTTTGGAAGAAAATAAGGCCTTTTAGGGGCCCCTAAATCAATTTCCAAATTTAAGGCCTTTTTAGGGACTTTTTAAGGCCGTGGGAACCCTTTTTTTTGCTTACTCAAAAACGGTTTTGTTTTTTTGCATTCCAAGTGTACCCAATTGGGTGCATTTTAAAATACTGTTTATTAACGACCGCTTTTTGCAGTTTGAAAGCTAAAACACCCAATAGTTTTTGAAGTGAATCAAAAGATCGTTTACTTTGTTTTAAACATGGAAATGGGGCATTCATTATTATTTAAACTAATTATTAATTATAATAAAAAAATTTTTTTTTAGTTATTTTGTTTTGTAGTCATTTTATACATCAGAGAACCAAAAAATGGCGTCAAAATGGCTTGTGCTTAGTTCTGGGGTCTGAAGAAGGGTTTAAAAATGCACTTCCCTGAAATGGTGTCCTCGCGTTCAGTCTTTAAAAACAGGAACACCGTAAGCATAAAAACCGAGTCAGTTTTTTCAAGCAATATATTTTTTAACACTTGAAAAAGAAAAAAAAAATATTTCAAAAGACTTTTTTTTTTTGTCATGAAATTTCTTCCAGTAGCTTTATTGATTAATTAGTAGTTTTATTAAAGATATTTTTAAACTATTATATTTTTAAAATCATTTTTACGAGAAAAAAAAAGAAATTATATTTATTTATTTTGAAAAGAAACTTAAAGCCAACAGAAATATAAAAATTAATTTGTTTTTTTTTTGCAATGGATGCAGTAAGATTGAAAAATGAACTGAACGCTGGTCCTATGCTGCTAAATAAAATAGGAATTTCAAATCATTTAAAAAAGAAATGCACGGAATTCCGCTCATTATTTGGGAGAAATTGTCAAAATGAGGAAAACCAAACATGCTATCACTGTGAGTAAAAATGCACTCCGTTGTGTGTCTTGGACAAAGAAAAACACCTTTTATTAGATTTTTTATTTTCAAAAAAATGTCATGGAATTCATGCTTTGAAATTTATTATTTTTTTAAATTCATTTGTTATAAGTTTGGATCAGTGTAACTTCACGTGTTGTGAAATGACTAAGGCTGAATGAAAATGGATGTGAAATGAAGACTATAAGCATAAAAATTGAGGCATTGACAAATAAAACATAAAACTTTCCCCCAGAATATAAAAAAATATTAGACTGCTAGTCATTATCAGAAAATCCCTTGACTAAAACAGAACTATTATTCGTATTCATTACTGTTTTTTCTTTCTTTTACGAATGGAGGTATTTTGAGAAGGGGAAGAAAGATTTTTGAGGAATGAAACGATTGCCTAGAAAATAACAAACCGTCCACAAGCTTCTGAAGGCTGTTCCTCATGACGTGGATGTTTTCGATCCCGAAAAACTGGAACTTGATGTTTCTGTAGAAATCTTCGTTTTCGTAACCTTTGCCCGCGGCCTTGTTGGCCATGGCATTGATCTGGAAGAGAAAGCATAATCGCATTTCGTGGGGACGAGTTCAATTAAACAAAAAGCAATGAATAGGATCAGGTTTTATGAAACATAATGTGGCACTGGGCCTTCAGGGATGGTAAAAGCCCTCTCGGGAACCCCATGGGAACAATTATCTCAAAATTATACCTAAAGTAGATCATCCATTGTGCTATATTTATGTACGTATACATGAGGAAAAATATTGTAATTTTTTATTAAAATTCTTAACATAAAACTCATGCTACAGGTGATATGTTTGAATTTTTACATCCAGTGTTCGAATCTAGCCCTATCGATGTCATCTGAAATTGAATTCAAATTCATTCTTCTACGTTGTCAGTTGAAGAAACTAGCAGTGCTTTATAGTTTTGTTTTTGAATCAAAGAGCATCAGAATTTTTTTTTAACAGAAAAATTGTCACAATTAATGTGTTTATGTAAAACGAAAGTAAAAAAAAATCATTATTTACTTTCACAGGCTAATATTAAAGCGAGGACATGTTGTGGAGTCATTTCATGACTCGTAAACAAGCGATTCAAGCTCTTGAGTGATATTTTAAATCTATTATTCCCCCTTTTTATTACACATTTATTATTTCCCTTCTCATACAAAACATTATTTCCACTCTGTTTTCAAATACTTCACGCCGAAGGCATTCAAACATTGTAGAGTTGTTTTGCACTAAACTATTCACATCATCCATACAGCCAAGTGAAATGCATAAGATTGAAACTTCAGTAGCCTTCATTTAATTTTAATGAGTCACTGGCGATAAATAGGAACACACTAATGGAATTGTGCTTACGTTTTTTAGGTATGGTCAAAATTCAGCACGAGCGGCGCCGTGCGGATACCGATAGTCTTCAATAAAACAAACAAACAGACAAACCTTGGGCCTGGTGTCCACGACGTACATGTACTCGTGGTTGGGACTGGACTTGAGGATGCAGCTGAGCAGGCGCTCGTCCTCGGGACACCGGGCGCTGAAGCCGGAGAGGGGCTGGCTGCAGCGGCAGATGGCGGCCTGCAACGGAACGACACTCCTCAATTCAAAGTTCCGGCACGGAGAAATACGACACAGACGGTTTTCTCCGTCTCGAGGACGGTCCGTGCCCCAAAACGGGAACCTCATCGTGCTCACGAAAATGAAACCATCGGGAGAGGAAGCGAGACGCATCGGAGGACGTCCAGTTTCGAAGGGACGGGACACGTCCGTCAGGCGGTTTCATTTTGAAGCAAAGGTGGATCCCCTTTGGGAAAATTTTTAGGGGGGGGGGGGGATGACTAAAAATGGGGTGTTTTAACGATAGTGATGGCACCATTGAATCTATCTCTGACTAAAATGAATTTTTCTTTTTTAAATCATAGAACACTTTCTACTCATTTAAAAATGCGGGGCACACTAATAATATGACACATTTCATGTGTACACATTAGACTAACCACATTTTATAATCTCAAAGACTTTATTCATACGACCCGTGATGCCTCTTATGGACATTTTCTGAAAAAGTAAAAAGAAAAAAAAAAGCACTAGCATCTAAGGATTAAAAGTGTTGCATAGTGGGAAGATATCTTTATAATAGAGAATAAATTATTATTTTTTATACATAGTATAGAGAACTTATCATTTTAGTTTGATGGCAAAAAAAAAAAAAAAAAAAAAAAAACAGTTAAATGCTTTAAAAATCAAAGAAGTGGTGAATTTTTCCCATTTTGCAGGAACATTCCTGTTTTCAATAATTTTTTTTTTTTGTATTCACCAATTGCAATTTAATCACGCTATTGTAACTTTAAAATAAAAAATTTGCATTTTTTGTTTCGCACCAACCTACCAACTACCAGGGTTCGTGATTTAAAAAAAAAAAAAAAAAATCGGATTTTTTTGATTTAAATCAGATTTTTTCAATTTAAATCGGATTTTTTTGATTTTTTAAAAAATACCTTAAATATTTTGGATATTTATTATGATAAATCCATAGAAACAATATGGCATGTTAATCAATATGCAAAAACATACTTTAAGCTATTTTCACAGCAATAAATATTTTAATAATGATAAACAAATTTTAATACAAATGCATGGCTCAAATGAAACTTAACTCACCAGGAATAAAAGTACATTCATAAGTATAGAGAAAACGAACAACTTTAATCTGAATTATTTTGCTATTTAAAGCTGAAAAAGGTAACAATTGTATGTACTTAATTTTTACATCAAGTGTACATTTTTCTATTTTATAAATGAAAAAGCCTGAAATATTTTTACCCATTTAGTAAAATCATATGCTCACACCATTACTAAAATCTGAACCTTTTAAATTTTAATCAATAATCTTTATTGCAAACTTCTATGATAAAAAGTATTTTAGAGGAAAAACCTTAAGCTATTAGGGGACATGGATGGAATTTTAAGGATACATATTCTAAATTCCAACAATTGCTGCTGCTTTAAACACTATCATTCTGAATTATTTACTGTGTGGCATTTATGAAACTGATCTAAAATACTATTGTTAAGATAAAGAACACAGAATGGTTCATGATTATTATGAATTCTAATTTGAATGAATTATGCTTTGCGGTTAAGACGCTTGAAGAATAAGTAAATATTGTAAAATTAAAAAAATTGTAATTAATTCTAAACTTATGAAATATGTTATGCACACAGGCAGATGGGCCTAGGAAGTTTTGCTTGAAATAGTGGTTGTCATTGCAACATATTTCATTTTTACAACACTTTCTAACATTGTAAACTTGATGATTTTTTTGAAAAAAATCACTTGATTTAAATCAATGATTTTTTAAAAAAAAATAACTTGATTTAAATCGAGATTTAAATTATGATTTAAATCAAGCTTATTTAAATCAACGAACCCTGCCGACTACCCATTTCCGAATGCATTTATCAAATGTGCAGTGCGATTAAATGACTCTTAAACAATAAACATCAATCCATTTGAAATGCCTGCATCGAACATCAAATTCCTCAGCTTGATTTAAAATGAATTTATCTTTTATCCATTTCGAGACACCGAGTGGTCAAGATTTCAAAAAGGACTCACCATGTTCTTGTGCAGGTAGGACAGGACAGGCAACCTGCCCCTGCTCCTGAATCTGCTGCTGCCCACCAGGATGGCCGTGGAAGAAGAAGAAGGCACGTACAGGAACTTCGGGTACGTGTCGCAGATCTGAAACACACCTGCCGATCAGGATCGCCGACACGGGGCTCTTTATAAAAAGTACCGTACTATGGATAAAGACGCTTTTTCATTGAAGATAAATTCCGGGGTTCGAAAGGATGTGCCGGGCCTTCGAAGGCGCATTCCATTTTGAAAACTATAGTTATGTGATTTACAAAGAGGCAAAAGAGGAAATTGAAAAATGCGACTCGAAACACCTTGCAGAGAAAAAACATGCAAAACATATGCATTGTATATTTAATGAACAGAAAAATTGTAAAAGCTATTGCTGAATCAGCTTAATTCAAAGTATTTTGCTAGGAGAATTTAAATGTACAGGGGACAATGAATACCAGTGTTTGCCAAAGTGGGCCCAGTTGAAAAAACCCACTCAGTTGGTAAAGTGGGTATTTTTCAGAATTCAGTTTCTAGACAATGTCGCTCTTTTATATGCGTATTTTTTAAAGATACTTGTAGATACATATTAAATACTCTTAGAGATTTTACTTTTTACAAATTATATATAATGAAATTAAAAACTGAAATATTACTCACATGTCACTGATAAATTAAAAGGCATATGCGATAAAAGCAAAGTTTAATTGTTTCAATCAACTCGGAAGACTTTCTCTCGTTCTTTTTTCAGCAATGATGAGGAAAATATTCTTTAAATAACTGTTACGGGAGAAGTCTTAGTTAGGAAAGGATAAAGAATACCCTCCAAAAAAAAGTACTCGAATAATTTGTCTCTGCGTAGAGGTAAATGTCTACTCGCATCGCACACATGCCGACATTCCACGAGGAGAAAACACCGGTAGGTGATTGCCCGAAGCATTGCGTATATTTTTCCCTATTATGTAGGGAAAATATGGATAAACTAACTAACAATCTCTGAATCCAACTAAGAATCTCTATCTAACAATTTCTGAAATGACAATGACATGCCAATTCCTTATGTGGTACGTCTCAGGAGCGCAAAATTAAAAATGAATGTAAATGCGAATTTAATATCTTTTCTTTATTTTAACTTATTTATCTATTTTACAGATTATCACTTTGTTGACCTTTTCCGGTAAGAATACTTTTTTTCCTGAAATTTCTGTATGTTTATTATTTATGTAATAAAATTTACTGTTCCACCCGATAAATATCGTGCATTTCCGGTTACTGCGAGAATTGTAATCGTTCAATCCATTATTTTTAGGGACCGTTGCTCTCATTCGGGCTCGCGAACCAACGGGGCTTTTATCGGGACTGTCGAGAATATTTTGGAAGTTTATTTCAGAAATGTTATCTTTATTCTTTAGGGGATTCTTAGGGATTGATGTTCTTATTCTTATCGGGATTTGAACATGTGCCACGAGACACCACTTCGTTTCAATACTCGAGATTAGCCCGTGCGACGCATATAGTCTCTCGATCATTTTAGTTCTTTCGTACTTTAATAGCATATAAAAGAAGGGAATGGTTTCTTGCATACGTGTCTGCAAACTTCTGCCTAATATTACATTGTAATTTAATTCTTAGCTGGGTACTTTAAGCCTGGATTCTACGAAACAATCTCTAAATTTTAAATATATTTCATAAAGGCACCCGATCGCTCACCGAGGGTCGCGAGAGATCGGAATCGATTTCATGGAAGGCCGTCGCGTAAATCCGTCGGCGACGAAGGGATGAAGTGGGATAATGGGGTTTTTAACGCGGCTCCGAATATAGGGATTTTTTCCCCCACGGTCCACGGGGACCGGGAGGGAAAACGGTTACCTCGTAGTCCCTGTTGATGGTGGTGAGGACCCAGCGGTCGTCGGGCACGCCCATCCTGGCGTACTCGGCCTGCAGGTCGAACTTGTTCCAGCCCTGCCGCTTGCCCAGCTCCTCGTTGGACGCCGTGTAGTGGAAGCAGTACAGGTCCTGGACGTTCGCTGAAAAGAACACGACATCCGTCACTTATCTTTTGCGGACGTCGTACGCCTCGCTCGACGTGACGCGCGCCGAATGGTACGGTGAAGCCCCGTTATACCGCTCCTCGGTATACCGCGGTGATCATCGTGTCCCCCGACGTAAACCACCCTTTATCATTGCCATTTAAAGGCGATTCCTTATTTGCCATTGTGAATAAGGCTCGCCCGAGCACACACATATTCTAGCCAAGGAGCCCCTGCCAGACACACTAACAGATAAAGCCCTATTGTGATATATAGGCGTGATGTACACCCTTTCCATTATTTTCCTGACTTTCAACCCAGAAGCTTGGTTTTCAAAACCGTGTGCAATCGCCCCGACTCGATTCTCTTGACGTGGGCGGAACTCTGTCGAGGACGGTTCAGTTCAATGCTTAACTATTCCATTTTCGGAAGTCCGGCCATGCGTGCGTAACTTACTTCGTGGCGCTATCGATCTTTGTATTCCGGATTGTTCAGCATTCCTGAAAAGGAAACATATTTCCTATTGAGAGAATTCCCCATACTGAGAGAATTTGCCATTAGACATATTCCCCATTGAAGAAACATACCTCCCTTTTTTCTCGGAGCACCGTTCGGATTATAACCTATCGCTGGATAGACTGATTGCACAGCTGAGATGTGTGCTTCCTGCACAGCAATGACAGTGAATAAAATGGCAGCAATACAGAAAAGAAAAAAATCATACTGCAGGAGGAAGAAAAGTTACGAGTCACTGATAAAGTTAAAAATGATGCAACAAAAGCCAGTATTATTTCGTGAATAGGGTTCCGCGGTATAGTGTCACTACACCGCGGTCATGTTATGACGCGGGTGCCAAACATGTCCCCCGAGATCCACATTTTAATGGGGCTTTGTTTATTAACTACTATTTGTTCAAGTTGAAAGCAAAAACACCCCATTGTTTTTGAAATGAATCAACAGATCGTTTACTTTTTTTAAACATGGAGATTGGAGAATAATTATTATTTAAACTAAATATTAATTAAAACTAAAAAGAAAATTTTTTTTAGTTATTTTGTTCTGTAATCCTTTTTTAAATTAGAGAACCAAAAAAAATTGTTTGTGTTTAGTTCTGGGGTCTGAAGACGTTAAAGCAAAGGTCAAAGTGCAAGCGAATTTCCCGATCGACTCGGCTCGGCACGTGCATTAAAATTAAAATATGATTTGAATAAAATTCTTTGATTGTAAAATAAGTCATTTATATTTTAATGGAAGTTCTAACAGCTGTTTGTGTGTTGATCTAAACACAATTTTAAATGAGTACAGTAAAATGCATGTAAAAGGCGTCTTCGACTCATTTTTTTTCTTCATGTTCAATGACTCTTAACTTTTCTTCGATTGCATAATTGTTTCTTTTCTTGTTTGCTGCCCTTTTATTAGCTGTCACTGCTGTGAGAATGTGCTTACTTTTCAAGAATTTTAAAGAATCCGGAACATAAAGATAGATAACGCTATAAAAAAGTTAACGGGCATGTTTAAATTTCGGAAAATGGGAGGGAGTTGAGCATAGAACCTCATATTAGACTGAACCGATTTCCTGACCAAAAGGCAACTATCAAAAACAGAATAAATGTGCTAAAGTAATATTTTCTTAATATTAAAATTTAAGTAAAGTTAATAAAATGCATACAAAGGATTCTAATTTGGTTACACAGAAGTTGAATAAGAATAACACGGGCTACCTTTACTCACTTAACATAGCCTCACTTTCGAGAAAATAACTACAGTGTCCTCTCATGTTCCGACACCCAAAGACCACCCCTCTACTCGAAGAGAATGCTGATCATGGTTTACAAAAATGATCAAGTTACTATTTTCTTTGTTTATTATCACTACAAAATAAAAATGTTGCTAGTTTTAAAATGTAAGTGGCAAGACTTTATCACCCATTTATTATTCTTTAATTATGAATAAAGAAAATATTTTTTGTTAAAACATCATGTCAAACCCGAGCACACAAAAACAATTCAAAAAATTTTAAGATTTCTTCTTCAATATATACAATAACATTTAATAGCAATGATGAGTCATAAATGGAACTGAAATGAGTTACTTTGGTACTTTCTGATCACAACAGTACTCACGCTTACACGAGGAAGCTTTTATGTAATACAGTTATTAGCCATTTTTTAACTTTCTTCACACCAAATATTTTTATTCAAATTAACATTTCAGAGAAAAATATAATAAAATATTAATTAATTACACTGAACAATTTTAAAACAGGGTTTGGAGGGTGCTTTTATGACCGATGTAAGTATTCGACAATGCCATTGGAGTATTTCAGGATTTGAATGGCAACAAAGATGCAGAAAATGAAATGACTGAAAATGGCGAAAGCAACCGTTTGTTCTTTTCCCAAAAAGCAAAAGGAGGAAATAAATTGTTTTAACAAAAGACATAACAGGAGCACTTTCATAGCATGGCTTTGAGTTTATTTCAACAAGTACTTTCTCTTTTATGAAATTGTAACTTAAACTCGCATTAAATAGTTGCGTACGGATTAACAAAATAAAGACATTCAATACCACACGAAAACTAATTTAATTATTTAGTCTTTATTATAGTCTGTGTCATTAGAATTGGCATGTCAAGGTTACACGACTCTATATTTTGCCCTTCCGGTCGCCACGGTTTCCGTACCAGAAACGTTTCCCCCACTCAGATTTGGAGAACATGATCAGTCAGTGTGTTGTTTTAGTTACAATAATAATAATGGACGGATTCACATCGCATTTATTTCTCGACGGCGAAAATAGATTGCGTCCGATAAAGTCTTCTCATATTTGGAACCCATCTCTAAATCTTATTCTCATATTTTGATGTGTTTCAGACAGCTGTTGTATAATAGCTCATGTATTGTACTTTATATTTTGTAAATGTTAATATCTTATCTAAACATTCCAGATTTAATTTGTAAGAAAGGTAATTGCGTTTACTTAATATCAAAAAATGGATAATAAATTCCTTTCTCATAACCTTTTCCAATTATTCTGATATTTTGAATCGGAGGTGTCGTGATGCTATCGCCTTCACTGAAGTGCAAAAAAAGTAAGTCTGGCTCCGTCATCTTTCTCGCAGTTGCCGCGGGGACGAAGGGGGAAATGCTACCTGGATGCGCCCACCCTAATGACACAGTCGGTACACTAAATACTTTCAAAAAATCGATTTTTTTATTTTTATATATTATGAAACTTCATTTCTTTGCCTTTCCAATGGTACCAGCCTTTTGATCGTGCTCAAATCAGAAGTATGTTAAAATGAGATTTAAAAAATAATTTCAGACCTTTAAATGCCGTGCCACGCCTACTTTGACAGACGAAAACGTAAACACTGGATCTTTTAGAAACTCGAGGCTGCATCTGCAAAGCCTCGACTATTATTTATTATTTTACTTACAGGCTGTCGGCAGTTTAACTGTAACTGTATTTGAATTCAGGCTTCGGCTGTTTACATTCTCTCACGTTGCTTGATACCACGTTTTATCGATTTATCTCTTCGATTGCGCTCTCTGAAAATTTCAAAGTTGAAAGTTTTGACCTTTTCGTGCAGTGTTCCGACTTTGCATGCAGTTTAAATTCTTCTTATTTAACTAGAAGACATATTTAGCTATGCCACGATCGAAAAGAGCGTTTGAAAAGAGGAAAGGAACATATTATAAACAATGAGTGTCTTTGCCGCCTAAGCTACTTTCGGCAACCGAAATACCGACCCCGGAAAGGGGAGGGAGGGACTGACCTGGCTGCGAGAGCTTGAGCAGGGACACGTAGATGTCGTGGCTGTCCCTCTCCTTGGGGACGACGAAGGTCACGGAGAGGAAGTTCTTGCAGCGGATCTGGAGGGGGGAGCCCGACGTGGAGATGGGCAGCTTGGACACGGCCGCAATGTGGGTGTGCAGGATCTGGAACGAGACACCCGTCGATTCATTATTCCGTCGCACGGCACGGACGCTCTCGTGGTTCGAAAATATCGGATCTTTGACGTATATCCAATATTTTTGACGCGTATCCCATATTGTCAACATTGTCGATGATAGGTATTTTCAGATTTATTTCATACAGCTTACACCCCAATACCTATCACACAATATATAAAACTAATATAAAACATTATTATAATATAAAATAGTACTTCATTTTACGTATACACTACTGTCCATTAGCGACATGATACAGACATGAAATTCAAACGACGGGACGAAGATGTTGTGATATGCAAATAGAATGTCTCAGTATCTGTTCACCCACATTTCTTGAAAATTTAAAACATCCCATATTTCTAACATAATTATATGTGTCCAATAAAAATCATTTTGTTATCTGCATTTCTTCCTGGTGTAGCAATGTTAATAATGGCTAGTAGTGTATAATGAAAGGATACATATATTTTTTTTCTCTTTAAGCACTTATAATAAAATCTCAACGTAAATGTTTTCATCTCTCGAAGCACAAAATATAAAATGTATATATTCAAGAAATTATAACAAATTTACTCCAGAAATATAAGCTTTTTCTTCTGATTCTTGTTATTTTCTGTCTATTAAGTACACATTTTTTATATCATGTAATTATAAATAATTAATTTTGTACTAGTAATAAATTACTATTTCAAATGAAATATCTTAAAATTCTTCAAAGACATAAATAATTAATTGAATTTATTACTGTATGTGTGCACATACATATTTTGCTGGAAATTTTTTTTTCCGGTTTTTTAATTTTTTTCAAAAATATCAAAAAATCACCAGCCCCGACTATAATTAACTTGGAACTCTCTTGTTAATAGCAATTTTAGAATACATAATTCAATGAACTATTCTTTTAAAATAAAATCTCACCCAGGCCTCCTTTTTCCTCTCGGGATCGATGAATATCAGGTGAGTGGCAGTCAGGTGAAGTGTTCCCACGTTGGGTTTCTTACTGTTGAAACGATCCAACATCTTCACTTTCTCGATCTGAGAGGCAAAATAAAAGTTTTTTTTACAAAATCAGCACCTAAGAAGGCATCTCATTTTTATACTTTAGGAATACATTGGGACTAAAAACTCAGAAATAACTTTAATCCCTGGGATCGACTATCGTTCGTCCCATCGACAAAAATTTAAATGAGGACATTGGAAACTTGGTTTAATCATAATATTTAGAATGAATAATTTTTATGTTTTCTGCTGGGTGCAATGCAGATGTTCATTCCACTTAAAATGTGTTTTCAGGTAATAGTAACAACACATTTTATTAATATTACAAATATTAATCTAAAAATTAAAAAGAAGAAATATATATATATTGCATTGACATAGAGGATTACAACAGCCTATTCTTATCTTGCATACCACCACTTCAAGCAAACACAGCAACAGATAACATAAGAAAAATAAAGGAAAAAGCAAACATAAAATAAAAACCACATCATAAGATGCTAAATCAGGCTTTTTTGGCACTTGCACATTTAGATTCATGCATTTCTTTTTTCCACCTCCCTTTTTCAATGGCTTAGAAGCAGGCTCATTGTTTGGGGAATCAGGCGGGGGCAATTCCCACTCAAGAACTGCGAAAAACAATGTATTTGTTTTTTTACCTATGACATGCAAAAAATACATATCTTTTGCCCCCACCTGGAAAATTTTGAAATGACGAGCCCACTTAGAAACCTTTATAAAAATAAGTTTCACCACTTCCAAGTCCATATACTTTGTTCAATGATAAACATAATAGTGGGAGTATAAATTGAAACTTTAACCCAGTTTGTACCAGCATGTCACTGACAGTTATCGCAAACAAATCAGTTTACAATAAGCAACACACCTTTCTGAAAAGAGTGGTCACCTCATTTAGTGACGTAGAAATGCAACATCTCATAAAAGCATGTCATGAAAATTGTAAAAACTGCGACAACAATGACAAATGAGTAATGTGTTATTCTATTTTGATCGACTTTTTCAGGTACTTTTCCGTTTCGAGGGGCGGTAAAAAAAGGAAAATATAATTTGGAGCCCGCTTTGGCAAAAAAACCAACTTGACCATTGCCAATGGCCCACTAAAATAATAAAGCACCATTTTGGTTTGGTGAAAAAAATAATTAACGATTAATAAATAAATAATAAAATAATTAATTTTAAAAATTAAAAAAAGGGGCATTCCGTGTCAAATCGACATGATTTTCGGCAAAAATTTACCTGACCATCTCAGATTTTGATGAAATTCGATACAGAGGTAGAAAAAAAAACGAATCTTTTATAAAAAATACATAACCGTTTTAGAAATACAGCACTTTAAAAGTTTCAAAAATCAGAGGAAACCTTAGAAGAGCCAATTTTGGAATAGATGTAGAATATTTTCTAATTGAGATAGAGACCTGAAACAAGTGCCATCTTACAGTATTTTTCATGAGCTTTTCTTTGATATGCAACACAATCAGGTGTAAAAAATATTTTAATAAAATTTAAAATTCTTAAAATGCAACACTTCAAAAATGAGAAAACTGTCTACATCAATTTGAAAATTGGCTCTTAACCTCTTCATTCCAAGTGTACCCCATTGGGTACATTTTAAAATACTGTTTATTAACGACTGTTTGTGCCATTTGAAAGCTAAAATGCCCAATTCTTTTTGAAAAGAATCAACAGATAGTTTACTTTGTTTTAAACATGGAAATGGGGCATCCATTATTAAAACTAATTATTAATTAAAATTAAAAAAAAATTTTTTTTAGTTATTTTGTTTTGTAAACAGTTTTTAAATCCGAGATCCAAAAAATTGCGTCAAAATCGTTTGTGCTTAGTTCTGGGGTCTGAAGAGGTCAAGAGTGTTTCGACTGATTTTTGCGACTTTTAAAGCTTTGTATTTCCAAAACGGATTGATATATTTCTTTTAAAAAATTGGCAGCTTTTTACGTGTATTTATACCAAGTTTCATCAAAATCTGAGACGGTTATGTCAAAGCAGTGCATTGACTTGACATGGTATGACCCAAAACGGAAAAGCACACTTTTTCAACATGCTTCTTATAAACTTAAAAAAATTGCACGTTATTTATAACACGAATGAGCATTAAAATGCAGACATATTTTGGGATTGCGTGGAACCACTTTTTCAATGCAATAGTGGGCTTCTAGACGCAAGTTAAGTTTACTCGTGCACAAAGATTGCAATCTCAGCATATCTTGAAAAGTTCTGCATCAAATATTTTCCACCAGGATTGTTTTCATAGCACCAAACATGTTCCTTCCCTTCAGAAAAGTATACACAGTAAAACCTGTAAAGTTGGCCACCTTTGTAAGCTGACCACCTGTCTAATTGACCATTTTTGTCAGGAACGGAATGAGCCCTATATTATGTAATGTAGAGAAACCTTTATAACTTGGCCATCTGTCTGTGTTGACCACTTATGTACACCCAAGTTTGGGAGAGAATAATATAAACCCTTTGTAAGTGGACCGCCTAATTGTTACTACATTTAATTGTTTATCTATTTTTGGAAAGAGAAAAAAACTAAAATAGCTTCTCTAGGATATTTTTCATGCTATAATGTTAGAACAGTATTTGTCTGGGTGGATGAAGCATCCACATAAAGTTTGCCTAAACTTCTTTGTTAGTGAACCAAATGGGAAAACGACGATGAACTCTTTTATTCCTTAAATAAATTTCTTCTGTTGTCTTTGATCTGATATAGCCATTTTGAAAAATATATAATTTTAGGAAATATTTAGCATCATATAAGTAACTGACATCATTAATAAGATTTTTAACCAAGTACTTTACTTTTGAAGTTGTATAGGATACATTGTAAGTTGTTTGGGTTACATTTCTTTAATGATATTTTAGATAATTGGGAAAAATAAAAGCTAATCACTATTTTAAAGTAACCTCATTACATGAAGCTATATTTTATTGAGTTATACATGAATAAATGCATAGTGCAAGAAATAACAACAAAAAAAATATATATCCACCCTCTGTAAGTTGACCACCTGTCTAAGTTGACCACTTTAGTGCTGCACCGCAAGTGGTCAGCTTACACAGGTTTCACTGTACTTGTAAAATAAATGCGAAAAATCCACTGCCATTTTGAAATATTTCATGAAAAATACAAAAATGCAGGCTGAATTGGAATCAGCAAAGTACATCCACACTGAAAAGCGGCATGCAAAACTACCTGCAGCCAAACCATGCATCACGACATCGGGAGAGAGAAAAACAGAAAGACGAAGAAGCGCAACCGAGCCGGGAGTAAAATAACCATCTGTAAAAACTTACTTTCAGTTCGCAAGAGCATTTTGTCCCATTTATATTACTGGATATAATGGCCTGAAACAAAATCAGGAAGCATACAGACCACCGAGGACATTTATGAGAATTTTATTTTTTTGCGAAATTCATTTCTTCAAATTTACTTTTCTTCATATAAATTAAATGAGAGTAACACAAAACATTTCCCATTCGAACAACCCTTCAGGATGGCCCATGAGTTAAATATATTTGCGAAGAGTTAGAGCATATAAAGGGATGGAATGCATGTAAAGAAAAATACCAATCATTTCGTGAAGGGCCGGCTTTTGACTCGAGATTACTATGATTTATGTCCACAGTACATTTTCTTGATCAAATTATAAATGAAAAAAAATATTAAAAAATAACCTTTGAACTGCAAGCATTTTGTTCTTAAAGTCACCGAATGCAATAGAGAATATGATTAAGATCAAGAGAAAGAGTTAAAAGGGAAACAAAGCTTTTGTTACCGTGCTCAAAGATATAGTACAGCCGGGACTAGTTCCATGTGCAAGGTCATACGGCCAATTTGCGATGATTAAAACCAATTTGGACCAAAGAAAAACTTTGAACTATCGGAAGTTCCACCACTAGTCGTACAACTGGTTTCAGTTTTGGATATTTTTGAAATAAAAACTGCGATATTTCAATTAATATGTAGATAACTGACAAAACTACAGAACTTATACACCATACACTTTTCCCAGAAAAAATAATACACACTCAGATTAAAATATTGAAATCAAAATAAATCTGTTTATTTAATTTGTACTTCAAATTTTCTCAAAGTAATCTGCCATTTTAGGTTGCAATAAATTCTTTTATGATTTGTCAAATAGAAAATTCTCGAGGTTTTGCGGGTGCACAGATATGGTGGTTATCTATTCCCTGCATACAACTTTCTTTTTCGTGGTTGGATTTCTCTCCACATCGCAAATTAAGTTTCACTTTATCTTCTAAATTCAACATTTTCAGCTTTCGTTTAAGGCCAGCTTAAATAAAAAGATATTTCTCCTTCTGTGCAGAAACTTAGGAGCAAATGATTTTGGCTATGTGCAGTAATTGCAAGAAAGTGACAAAAAATGCACTTTGTTGCCTTGCCCCTTGTTTTGGGCGCCAATTGGGAAAACTACGAGTTAAAAGAAGTAAATAGGGAGAACAATTAATAAAGAATTAAAAGAAAAGGAGCCCGGACCTGCTAAAAACAATGAGCTGTAGTAATATTTGTGTTGGTGGAATTTTAGTTATCGCAGATTGACCGTAATGCAATACAAGTCCACATTGCAAAATGAAATTTTTCCTATTTTAATCTACATAACTCTATTAGTTATGTCGAGATGGATTTTTACTGAATAATAGGATGGTTTTTGAGTTAAATAGAAATTTTTCAAAAAAAGGTACTCTTTAAGTAAAAAAAAAAAAAGTCACATGCATTCAAAGGATTGATTAATAAAAATGATTATGAGGAATATAGTAAAAAAGAAGTCAAAACTTATACTTAAAGGAGAATTTACCAATATAAAGATATTTCATTTTCCTAGCATAACTACTTCAGTTTCAGGACAACAATTCGTGATAAGTCGTTACGAAGCATAAAGAAGTTTCTGAGACACTACCTAATTCCGCGAAAATCACTCGTCATTTTTGATCAAATTTGAGCCCGGAGCTTCATTTTGCAGTTGGTCAAATTGTTTTGCCAATAAAACTCCGAACACAAAATAAGGCCCATTAATAAAGCCTCAATCCAGCAGAATAGAAATATGTGTATCGTATCGGCAGTGCCCATATCACAAAAATATTTCTCGCCGAGTCAGAAGAAGGACTCTTCCACAAATTCTCCTCCACAATAACAAATCCTCTGCAATATTCACGACTACAATAATTAGAACCTCTATCCACTTTTTGAAAGAGAATTAAAACAGTTAATTTCATGC
Source organism: Octonoba sinensis (assembly GCA_038502835.1). Taxonomy (NCBI): domain Eukaryota; kingdom Metazoa; phylum Arthropoda; class Arachnida; order Araneae; family Uloboridae; genus Octonoba; species Octonoba sinensis. The sequence goes on from CM076600.1 coordinate 1,724,527, forward strand.
ATCAAACAATATTTTCAACAATGCAAAATTCACACATTCTTTTGAGGTAAATAGAAAATGTTTCTTATGATAAAACCTAACATTTAAGTTAATAGTAACATATTAAAAATTAAAAAAAAAAAGAGTTTCGAAAATGACATGTTGTCACAAAATAAAGGAGTAAGCAGGTGGAGCTCTATTTCAGGTTTCACTTCTTCTCAAACATGAGCAGTTAAATTCATATTATCCAAGTACATCCACTCTGAAGCATCATCTTCAAACGTTTTTGAAGGAACTGGAGCATTTAAATGAGGGATGCGTCGCTAAACTGTTTGATCGATACTTTGCCCAAAGTTGCAATGCAGTTTTAAAAAAATGAAGAAACTTGAAGATTTTAGACATTTAAATTCAAACAACTGGAACAGCAATAGTTTTTTGGTCGACCATCATTTCCATAAATGAGAATCAGTCAGTAGGGATCCAGCCAACATTTTTAACAGGGTCTGTTTTTTGGGAATTTCAATAATAGTGAAAAATCAAAATTTAAACATACAGTGATTAAAGAACTTCATTATATTTTGCCGTTCATTCAATAAATAATTCCGTAAAAAGTGCAATTTGGAAGCTCTGGATTTTCGTGAAGGACCTGTTTGGATTGATTGAATTTTGTAAAAGGGCAGTTTTTATTCATTTGAATTTTGTGAAGGGTCTGGAAGTGGATCCAAATTTCCACTCGCACGACCCCCGGTCAGGAATGAGTTCCATCATTAGATAATGAATTTAATGCACGAGACTCGACAAAGTAAGTCGTCTCGACGATTTTCTTATAAGCAATATAGTTACCAAACAATGAAAAATATATGATTGATTATCATTTTTATTCTCTCGATAAGTGGAACGCCTCACAACGACATAATCATCAAAGGTTTCGGGTTGAATGATGCCTCTTAGCAAAACTTCACTTTAGATTACCTCGTAGTGAGTCCCGGCGATGCCGATTCGAATTAAGAGAAATAAATTTGTGTTTACATTCTTTTGGATGATAACATTTGTCGTCATGTAAACCTACTGTATTTTCCTTGTAAACAAAATGAGCTCATAACACCATTCCACAGGAAACTTAGAACGTCTATAACATCAAACACGATAAATTGGAGATTTTCAATCATGGGGAAAACAGCCGCTGCCAACTTCAAGGGGATCAAGGTAAAATCGGGCAGTAAATATTTTTTCGAAGCTCCTCGTTCTTGGCGACCTATCTCTTTTGGCAGATGACACTTCTTTTGTTCTTAATACTGATATCAGTATGTAGAACAACAAAACATTCTTTTGATCCAAGAGTAATTTAAAATTCTTAGTTGAAATTTGATTTGTATTTTGGGAGCCTTATTTACATGCGTGAGTTTAGATATACTATTAAAACATGCAGTAACCAAACACACTTCCAAATACTTCGTAGGTACTTCTACAAAAATACCAGTAAATAGAGCGAAACAAAACATTTTTAGTCTAAATGATCACTAAAATTAAGGAAAATGACTCTAAATACGAAAAGGAAAAGAAAGTTTACGAAGATCAGCTATTTTTCAACATTTTGAAGTTCTGCGACTTTTGTAAGAATATACAGTAATAGCTTTTTGAAAAGTGGGTTAGCAAAAACAAGTGTTCCTCGCAGAAGCATAAAAAATTAGGCAATATAATATGAAACAATTCTATCTAGAAGGGTACCTAAAGTCATACATGAATTATGCTACTCGAACACAAATTCATTTCCAACTAAAAATTTAGGAACTTTCTGAGTGAAAAATTTCTTTTGTACTTCTATAGATTGATAAAAAGATCAGTATTAGAAACAAAAATGTCAGCTGCACCCGTTGTTTTGAAACAGATAGGTCGCCGATAACTTTCCGTATTTACTAAGTCCAATTGATCCTCCTTAAGAACAGCTGTCATGCTCATGCTTAGAATAGCAAAAATGATTCGAAAATGTAATATTAAGCATCGTTACATCTCCTTTCAATGAAAAACAAAACATTCACTCATTTAATATCTTATTATTTGGATATTCTTAACAAAAAAAAGGTAAATACCTTGGGAGTTCTTATCAAATCCATGATGGGATTTCTCTCAAACCAAACGAATATTTTATCAATGGTGTCGATAATTACTTCATTTTACTGCTATTAAAATAAGAGACACATAAACGCCTCAATATGGCGTGGTCTCATTTCAGTATTACAAATAGATAAACCGTACTTAAATATTTTATTGAAATTATCATTTGTTTAAGTTCTGTCTGATCAATGTTTCGACGAGCGTCTGAATTCTTAAATTTCCCCTATGCTATGCGCATGCGCTAAAAACAAACTCGCCAAATCAATTATCGCCAAACTTACTGCTATCTTATATTAACCTTTTTCTTGCTTCAATCATGGAGAAAGGATTTATTCCTCTGCACGTGTTCTTTTGTGTAATTAAGATACCTGAAGTAGGTTTTGTTGTTAAAATCTTTTCTTCAATTAATGTGTATTTAATCAATCAGGCGATCCAGTTTTAAAGATGATTCTTTTCTTTTCCATTTTATTGTTCAAGTTTGTTTCTTGTTCTGGTATATATTTCAGGATTTTATTGTTTGTATAACCAGGAATTGTATTCAAATCGTAAATATCATAGAAATGTAACTTTTCTGCTAAATCCTGTACATATAGAATGTTCTCTTGAATATAAGTGCAGTTTCTTCCGTAGTGTTTTAAGTGTAATGCAATTTCAAATAGCCTGCTGAATAAAGCATATTAGCTGCGATTTGAATACTTTGCACCCTATTATGTGGTGTAAACTTTAATCAGAGAATGACTAAAGCTTAAAATTAGATAGGTATCTTTTTGCAACGATGCCTTAATACTTAGAACCAAGGTAATTTCAAAATGTATCAATCTAATTTCAGCTCAATATAACGTTCGTAGTGAACAATATTTTTCATTTATTCTTTAATTCCTAGGCAATAGGTATATGTTAAATTTTTAACAAAATTGATGTTTTAGAGCTCTAAATTTGTCCAATAGTTTGAATCAAATGTTTACTTTATTCACTTCTCATGGATTTTATTATTTTTTTTTTTTTTTTTTTTTTTTTTTTTTTTTAGAGAGTCATTGCGAACTAAGAAATGTGAAGTTCTAGTTGAATTTTAGCCCTGGTGCAGATGTTTTAAAATTCTGCATCATGGTTTTAATTTTACTGGTGATCTGAAGCTGACAAACAAATTAGGAATTCTCTCTTGATAATGTACTAATGTGTGCATACATGAAAAAAAAAAAGTCATTGAAGTTAAAATTTCATCCAGTAAATTTCATTGTTATTCCCCTGCAGTTCAGCTTGCACTCTTCTGTTTTATACTTTATTTGCTCTTAATCTGTTTATGCTTTTAGAGAGTGCAACTGAAAAAATATCCTTACTACTTGGAGAATTTTAGCCCTTTAGACAGTAGAAGATATTCCAAACTGCAACAAGGGTTTAATTTCACTGGTGAATATTTTTAAAAAGTGTTGGTAGAAATAAAGTTTTTATGTGTTTGGTAATATGTCATTTCTGTGTGTGGGCAGAAAAAATGCATTAGAATATTTTATCTAGTAGAACTATTTTATAGCTTATCGTACCCTCTAATGCATATTATTTACATCAGTTAATAAATTGCAAATGATTATTCTTGTCCCTAATTTATTCTAATAAAGAAAATGGATTCATGTGTTGGTACACAAGCACTATACATATATTTCCAAGTAATAATTCTTCTGTATATATATATATAGAATTTATATTCGTATATATGTGTGTATATATTTACACATATATTGCACTTATTAGTTTGGATTCAGTGATTGTTTTGTTATTATATTAATATTCTTTGCTTTTTTTTTTTTCAGGACTTGGGCAATCCTTTTACAGGTTTTGTAGTGATCTAATTAAATTCAATTCCTGATTTTTAAGGTTTATGTTGTGTTTCTTAAAGTAATATTTTTCATTAATGATATTGATGTGTATTTTCGAAAGTTATCATGCAATGTCAGAAGTTAGATGTACTTGAATTTTAATTAATAGATATGACTGCATTTGACAGTAAAAGCTGTTATTTTAGGTTTCATTGATTATATGAAAGTAAGCATCTTCTCATCAAATACTATGTTTATCAATGAAAATGAAATTTAAAATGCTATTTAGTTTAAAAATATTAATACTGCGTCATAATAATATAATTTAAAATGCAAACATTCTCAAATTTTGTGATGCACTAAACGCAAGCTTTCAGATTTACGGATTACAAGCTGTTTAAATTACTGCTCAACATGCCAGATATATCTACCGTTAAAACTGAAGTGTATTTATATTATTTCCTATATATGGGGGGTCCGGTACATAATGGATTTTCTCTTTAAATACGTTACTATCCATTCATATGAAGTCTCATAGACAGTAGCGTAGTTATGGTTGTTTGCAACTAAAATGCCAAAAATATATGGGAAATACTTGGGTACCCGTTATGAGAAAATTTTATATTTGGAGCTGCTAAAAATAATTTCTCCATCTTAAAGTTTTTTTTAATTTTATCATGCCTGAAATGTCTGAGTATTAAAAAGTCCTTCCAGAAAGGTGAAATCATGCTGTATTTAAGTTTCTAGAAATGATTTACACATTTATAGTTCATATATAATTTTAGTGCCTTTATTTGTTTCATTTCAACATGAGGCATAGTGGAACATCAATCTGTTTAAAAATGCAGCTTAATTAGTTTACTTAAATTCACATGTACACATAACTTCCAAAGTGTTAAAATGAAAATAATGGTAATGAAAATAGTAAATTTCTCAATAATAAAATAAATATTTGTATAATATAGAAACACTAAAGTCATTCGTTATGTTGTTGCGAAAATTTTTAATATAAAGGACATCACCTTCATTGGAGGACATTGTTATGCTTCTTCCTGACCTGTATGTGTCCTCAGGAAATTCATGGATGTGCTTTCAAATGTGGCTTACAGTATTTCATCATTAAATTTTAAAACTTACAATAATCACTTAATAAAATTTCTCAGTTTCAATGGTTTCTCTTTTATTCTGATTTCCTTTAAAATTTGGTAATTTTATTTCATGATATTGTTTGCATTATGTTTCTTAGACCAAAACACATTAGAATGTAATCTCAGGAGAAAATGTAATTTATATCAAGTTAATCTAGGATGGTCTATGGTCCACTGTATCTCAGGAATGGGGGCACAGTGGACTATTTTGTTGAATCCACACAACTAATATTTTTACTCATAATGCATTCCAATATTGTTGCAAAAAAAATAAGGTCATTACAACAAAAGTTTGAAAAATATCTGTAATATTTTCAAGCACATAGCTTTTTCCTGTTTTTTAAAAAAATAAGGGCAAGGGCTCCACTGCCCTGGTCTCCCCTGTAGTGCAACAGTGTCAGATTTGTACATTTTATAAATTTACATTTTTTGCCATCAATTTTTTTCTGCACGTTTGTACATTGTGCAGAAAATGAGCATATTTAAGGGAAAGCTTGCAGGTTTAAATCCCCCATCTGCAAATAGCCAGAATCAATGGCGTACGCAGAATTTCTTCAAGGGGGGGGGGGGGGGCTCATAATGTTCTGAATCTACTAAAAGAAATTCGAGTATGTAATAAAGCACTATTATTTAGGGCTCAAGGGGAGGGGTTTAAACCCCTAACCCCTCCCCCCCCCTTGCGTACGCCACTGGCCAGTATCAACATACATGTACTAACATTAGTTCCCCCTAAGATATTTTTCAATATGCAGTAGCTCATGGTGCAAAGGTATTAAATATATGTGCTTCATAAATTCATATATGTATTAAATGTATACAGTAAAACATGTAAAATTGGGAAACCTTTGTAACTTGACCACCTGTCTATATTGATCACTTATGTAAGCCAAATTTGGGTGGGAGTATTATGGAAAACCTTTTGTAAGTTGACCACCTAGTTATAACTATACATATATATTTTTATCTATTTTTGCAAAAGATTTTTAATAAAACTAAAATAACTTCTCCAGAATATTTTTTATGCCATTGACCAGTATTTATCTGGATGGAGGAAACATCAATATAAAGTTTACCTAACGCTCTTTGTAAGACACCCATATGGGAAAACTACTTAAATAAGTTTCTTCCTCTTCTATCTGATATAGCCATTTTGGAAAATTATATATTTTTAGGAAATCTTTACCATCGTATAAGTAACTTACATATTTAATGAGATATATATCTTTATTTTCTAAGTACTTACTTTTAAAGTTGTATAGGATACATATGTTTGTAAGTCATTCAGGTAAAATTTTTCTAAGCATTTTTTTAGATAATTGAAAGAAATAGCTAATTACTATTTTAAAGTAACGTTAATACATGAAGCTATATTTTAATTATTTTAAGTAGTTACAAATGAATAAATGCATAAATGACAAAAAAAAAAAAATCCTCTAAACACTTTATAAAGTTGACCCCCTAACTAAGTTGACAACTAAAGTGCTGCACTGCAACTGGACATGATACACAGTTTTCTCTGTATATAAATGCAAACTATTTGAATTACAGTTCAATATCTCACTCTTTTGAAAGAAGAATGTATGGTATTGGGGAAAACAATAAATTTCGTTTTGCCAAGTTGTTTCATTTTTGAATTGTATCACTTTTCTTGCGTTTAACATTTGAGTTATATATTGAGCCAAAAAGCTGCCATTGTGTCCGGCAAGAGTCCGCCCCCCCCCCCCCCATATGGGAGCGCATGACTATATTTGCTCATATAGTTGCGACCTCTATTGAAAAACTGTACATATCAGACTTGATTTTTTGGCAGAATGCCTTCTGTTGCTCTTTATTTTAACTTAATCCTTTGCCTTTTTTTTCTCACCCCGATTGCACACTCCCGCAACCATATTTTTTAGGGTAGCAATCAACTTTTAATACTCATTAAAATAAAGAGGTAATTGGGGGCAAAATAGAAGAAAAATTTAGGACGTTGTGTGTTCTTTGACTATGGGTCTTTTGGTTCTTTCATGTATGTGTATGGCTCTTTTGGGAAGCTAGAAAGTGTGGTTCCTATTCCTCATTAATTTGATGTTTTTAAATGGAATTTTTTTTAAAGTGATGAAAATGAAGATTTTTAAAAAGCAGCTTATACAAATACAAAAACGAGAATCAGCAAACAGAAAAACAGGCTCTGGGCCCAGCTAGGCTAATCTTGGTCAAATTAATAGCATGCAGTTACCTCAAATCTATTTTTTTTCATCGTTTTATCTATACGTTTATTTTTTTATTACAATTATTATTATTGCTGCACTGGAAAAAAAAGTCCCCTTAAGCTCTGAAACACGTGTCTGCAATTCTTATCGTTTAAAGCGCTTAACGTTATTTTTCAGTTCTTTACAAAATCAGTTTGCTTAATCAACTTGTTTGAAAATTCTAATTGTGTTTTGCTTTTATTAATCACGTTCAAAAATAAATATATCTAAACAGTTTTCTCCAAATAATATGTCTTTTCAATATTCTGCAACACAACCGTAACGGTAAATAATTGCGCAGCATTGCGATCTACAGCGTTATTAAAGTACCAAACCAAGTGCAGCCATTGGCAATCATTTATCGCTATTTGGTTTCTGAATGTGCGCCAAGGCGCATGCGCATAGACTGGGGAAATTTAAGGATTCAGTCCTTCGTAATGTTTCGTATGATTCATCTTCAGATGTTGCCAACTCTGAAATTTCGTATCGTTTTTAAACGACGATTTTTACGAGAACGAAAAAAAGGTATTTAATACCACTTAATTCGTCACAAAAATTTTAGAAATCATCTGAAATCACGTTGAGTTTTCTCATTTGTTTTATAATCATTTTTATCGTACCCCACTTTTAATAATGATTGTAATATGTTGAGTGACTTCAACTTCTGAAAAAAAAATTCAGATTCAGATTCAAAACACAACAAAAACTTAGCCTCGCGAGATCGGAGTATATTTATTTTACACCACAAGTGCAAGCAAATATGACGTTCATTCACGAGAACGGGCCGTTTTTATGACCAAAAACCTTCTATTTTTGATCTTATTTCGAGCATCTCGCATCCAGAAGAGTGGGATCACAGTCATTAGAATAAACTCTCGGGAAGATGGCCTCATTGTTCAGTTGAAGAGGTGGTTCACCAAAGGTTCAAAGAATGAATTGATCATGGAATGTAATTCAGAGCATTGACTTATACATCAGATTTCTTATTTTTCGAATATTACTTCGATAACTAAGGTATCGTAATATCCTTTCCGTGCACTTCACTTTTTAAAACATTCTAATTGTCAGTGTTACGTTAGAAACCATTGATATACAGTGGAAAACGTTAAACTTACCGATTTATAATGCATAACACCGCAAAACTTTTCAAGAGTAAGCAGACCGTTGTGCAGGTAAAATGAATCCCTACTCTTGTGATTGCAAAAATCATTGACAACTCTAACAATTTTAATTTTAAAAAAGGATTTTCACTGCACCGAGATATTTTTACCAGATTGTCTTCATCAATTTAGCTCTGCAAACCAAAAAGCGAGCAACAGTGCGTGAGATTAATTTTGATAACGAAGCACTTAGTTATGTGTGAATAAGAATTAGGTTGCATCATGTGTGATTTAATATTCCGAGTTAAAATATATTGTGAATATTATTTTGTAATTTGAAAAGATCTATCCAGCATAAAACCTTGGGTTCCGAGGTGTGTGTTATAATGATCTTCTACTGTATTTGTATTTACCTAAAAGCCTTTAAAAACTCCAACTTTTGTGTCGTTGTATACATTAATTTATGCAATGTGGATAATACCAGGGTTTGCACCTGAGCAAATTCAGGTTCATTCTCAGAACCTTCACAAAATTCTGAGCAACCAAATCATACTATTTACAGAATTATTTATTAAATTAACAAAAAAAATAATAACTTTTTTAATCACTATGTTTATATTTTGAATTTCTGCAAAATTGTTTGATTATGCAAATTTTTTTTTTAATTCACGAAAAACGGATTCTGCTTTCTGATGCGTGCTTTTCACATATAGTTGTATATAAAAGTAAACTTTTTTTAAAATTCTCTTCTCAGTTAAAAAATAGATAGTTAAAGGGATTCAATGCGTTAAAATGTTTTAGCCAGCTCTGTGGGAAGTTTTTAGCAATCTTGAAGCAAACTCGGATTCATCAATGGTTCTGGATCGTAAAATAATCCCGCCGAAGCAAGAACGTTGCTTCGAGTAAATTCAGTGTTAATGTTAGCAACTTTATGTCTAGCGAAAAATGGCAACTTACACATTTCCACCAAAAGTCTGAATGTTCCGTCCACCTTAGTTTTGAAAAGGGAATCTTGCCCCAAACTCGATCTCCTCTGTCAATACTTTTTTATGGGTTTGTAAATCTTGCCTTACTTGTAAAAAGTAGTTTTTCTTCCCGACGAGGTCAGAAAAATGATTGTCCATAATCTCCGTAAAAGGTTTTTCGACTACAATGCGTAGATCATTTTATGTTATATATATATATATATATATCCAAGTGTGCAGTACATACATGTGCAGTAAATAATTTGTGATTTTCAAAATGACAATTTTGATTTTATTTTATCTGACAAAACCCCCCCTCAAATATGGGTTTTACTATTTTTCTTTTTAAATTTCTTCTTTATTTTAATTCTCCGATTGTTTTGATTGCAATTTCTGCTTCTCCTGTCATTATTTCTAACCATTCATAATTATGTTTTAAAACTGTTGTGTCATTTAGACTATTTGGAGCTTAGCAAGAAAATACTAGATACAGAATACACGTTAAATAGAAGTTAATATACATTTTGTTAATAGAGACATTGGCTTCAAATGCCAGCAGATACACACAGAATGAATACTTGACATGCATATTTACATTTTGTCATTGTGTGGAAGACAACCAAGTTTCTAACACTTCTGAGCAGGGTTGTCAGATTTGCTGCCCGAGTAGCTACCCATTTTCCCCGCTGGGCTGGGTTTTTTTACCTTAAAAACCTGTGGGTTTTTTTTGGGGGAAAATGGGTTTTTAAGAATTTAGAAACAAATAATCCCTTGCAAAATATTTCTTTTCGATGAAAACTCTACATATGTAAATACTGTTCAATATTTAATTTATTGTGTTTAATTTACATAAATAAGAATTAGGTATACAAAGAAAAAGTTCATCATAATAAAAAAGAAATAACTAGCAATTAGAAGATAGTTGAGGAAAATAACTTGCACAGTTAGAAAGCAAAAATTTATCTTTATTATTAACATAAAAGTTTGGAAAAGCTTTAGTTACATTAAAAAAGATTTATTTTTAATGAAAAAATCATTTCAAGACATCATATATTTTATATGAAAATGTATAAATTAATTTTCTGTGCTTTTCAGACCAAAGTAGTTTTGGTTTAGAATTTTTTCTTTTTTATGATAAGAATAGTTTTTGTTTTGATCAGACCAACATTTATTAAGTGGAAAAGCAGTTTTGGTTTAGATTTGAAGAAGTTAAAGATTTGGTTACATTAAAAAAAAAAAAGGAAAAAAGCACTTCAGGATATCATATATTTTATATGAAAATATATAAATTTACGTTCATTCTGTACTATTCAAAAATAAAAACAATTTGGAAGCTATTTTCAATTTGTAAAATGCTAATACCCTCTATCTTTGTTAAATATTTCTTTATTAAAATGATGCTTGGATTTGTTGAATAGATTATGATTGCGCTAGATAGAAGATGAAAAATATGTAGTATGTATTAACTATGTAGAAGAAAAATCATGAAATAAACCTGTACAAGCAGCAAAATGTAATATATCTGTATCTGTGTGCATAAGATACATACATATATATCTAGGATGCTCTGATGATGAATGGATCAATCAGAAAAACTTTTAGAGTGAACATTATTTAATTTTTTACTGTGTCACCTACTGATCACTGAATTTAAAAAGAGTGCATACATATACATGAAATAAGATCAAATGAAATTAAATGCAGCATTCAAGTAAGGTAGTTAAAAAAAAAAACCACTTGTTTTAATAAAAAGTAAATTAAATTTGATCAAAAATGTTTTGTAGTGCTAGCTGAATGATGCATATTCTAATATTCAAATATATACATATATACCATACATTATTAACTTGCTGGGAAAAATAATTTCATTTTGCCCAAAAAACCCAGGTTTTTTAATAAAACCCACCCGGGGTGGGCTTTTTACAAAAAACCCGGGCTTTTTACAACCCTGCTTCTGAGGAAGGACCTCGTTTTTCGAAGAGTCGTGTTTTTTTATGGAAACATATTCTTCGTCGGAGCCTGCGTTTGAGCAGGAAGTATGTGAAGCGCATTCAGGATCTCATTTCTCCTTTTCAGATGACGACTCACGTGCTCAAGCCTCCGAAACTTCGAAGGTACCACATCTTGGAGAGCATCAGCTCCAAGACCTTCATCCCTCGGGAATACCAGGTGTGTGGACACTTCTCATGCATGTGCACGCTATGCAATAAAATAATCTAACTGTTTATCAACATCCGAGCAATATCTTTATTTTTTTCTAATTTCGACCGTCTGACGGCCCGGCAGGGAATCTCCCTTTTTTATCCTGTTTGATGTTTCACTTTCACCTCTTCAGTCCAAGTGTACCCAATTGGGTTACATTTTAAAATACTGTTTATTAACGAGTGTTTGTGCCATTTGAAAGATAAAACACCCCGTTGTTTTTGAAATGAATCAACAGATCGTTTTAAACATCGCAAACATGGAAATGAGGCGTTCATTACTATTTAAACTCATTATTAATTAAAATTTAAAAAAAAAAAAATCTTTTTTTAGTTATTTTGTTTTGTAATCATTTTTTAAATCAGAGAACGAAAAAATTGCTTGTGCTTAGTTCTGGGGTCTGAAGAGGTTAACTGCAAGAGCATGTGTGCTCATATGCGTTAAATGCTAAAAAGGTTTCTATCTGCATTCTGCACAGTGGTATAGTCCTGGAAAAAAAGGTGGGGGGGACCCTTACCTATGCCATACCAACATCAAAACGGGGGGTACACTTATGTTAAAATTCAAAACAAGTTCGGGACACTTGTGCTTAAATAAAATGGTAGGGGGTCGCCCCCCCCCCGCACCCCCCCCCCCTCGACTGCACCACTGATTCTGCATCCCGTTCATTCTCAGTCCAAATAGCGAGTATCTGACAGAACAATATCTGTATCGAATCCCGTAATATATATTCCCGAGAAATCGGGTCTTGTTCCGTTTATGATTGAAATTTAATGTTATTCTACCATGATAGGCTTTTTGGGGGAATGGTGTCTCACCTGTCATCTCCAGACTGCAGCAGGGTTCGTTGATTTAAATCAAGTGATTAAAAAAAAAAATCATTTATTTTACAGTGTTAGAAAGGGATGTATAAATAATATAGGTTGCATTTACAACCACTGTTTCGAGCAAAACTTCCTAGGTCCATCTGTCTGTGTGCATAACATATTTCATAAGTTTAGAACTATTTTTTTTAAGTTTACAATATGACTCTTATTCTTCAGGCATCTTAACAGCAAAGCATCATTCATTCAATCATTCAAATTGCAATTCATCATAATCATGAACCATTCTGTGTTTTTTATCTTAAAAATAGTATTTTAGATCCATTTAATGAATGCCACACAACAAATAATACAGAATGATAGGGTCATATGGGGTAATTCCTTTTCAAAAAACAACAAAATCTGGATATCTCCAGAAGTTTAGTAGATAATATTACTAACTTTGGTATTGAACAAGCTTACATAACAAGTGACCTATTGTTATATTCATTTAGCCAATAATAATTGTCATACTTTGTTTAATTTAACTCATTCAGTGACCAATAATTACCTTGGCTTCGGGGTAAATGTGGGTCTCAATTTGTTTTTATAGCAATACATGTCAGAAGTAAATTTATGTGATATATTATCCTTATGTAGTGCATTTTGACTATAAATATTGCAATAAGTATTTTCTCCTCTTTTAATAATTGCTAAAAAATTAATAAGGAAGAAAAGAACATCATGTGTCGCATCTCGGAACTAGGGATGTAACGAATAGTGATTTGGCCGAATAGCGGAATACCGAATATTCGGCCATTTCTTCCAGGCCGAAGCCGAATATTCGGCGGCCGAATATTAAAATTTCTAGAAAATTGTTGTAATCAAAGGTATTTGTAAAATTTAAAATGACTCACGAATTCAAACACCAATGACACACAATCTATGATGTATGATTTAATTCTGTTTGTTAAGAATTTAGAACTATTTAAATTTAATCTATTTTCTCTATTGTTTTGAATGTAATAAAACTAAGAATTTCACCCACAAGCAAAATAGAAATGATAGGTTTTATGGTAGTAAGCATTAGCATTATTTTACTAATTATTTAATTGCAATGAAAGAAATACTAGTGCTTAGTGAACTTTTACCTTGCTCAAAACTGTTTTATGAAGACATTTTAAAAGTGATAAAAGTTAATATTTTTATTTTATGGGGTTTTTTACATACCAATTTTTAAAAGATCTATTAAAACTTAATGCACTTAACTGGAATATGTTTTTATTTTCAAAAACCCCAATAACTTATGCTATCTAAATATTCATGATATATTCTGGGCTTTTCACATATCTCTCTAACCCAATATTCGCAATAAATCAGTCTACCCAAACAAAGTCTGGCTTCCACTTTGTTAATAATAACAAAATGAATTTATCATATTATCTATTATAGTTAACTATTGGCAGCTTTTGGGAGCAAATGCTAAATACAAAATACAATATTACAACTTTAAAATGTGTTTTTGCTCAGTCAAGCCTAAAGCAAGATTAAAAAAAAGTAGTTTATTCTAAATTATTTTTATTTCTTAAAGCTATAGTGGACTAATGTATTCTTTTGCAATAATTATAATACAATTTTAAATGTTTAAAATCTACTATTTTCTTTACTTTTTTACTGCAGCAGAACTATTCGGCCGAATAGTCCATCAATATTCGGCCAGGCCGAATTTGACCTTACCCAGTATTCGGCCAGGCCAAATATTCGGCTCGGTGATGAAATGACTATTCGGCCAGGCCGAATACTCAACCAAAGCGCCGAATATTCGTTACATCCCTACTCGGAACACTCTTATTTGAACTAAAAGTGCTTCAACTCTACCATTCTTGGCAGAATTTCTTATAACATTTGTAAGCATTATTAATGACACTAGTGTCCACGACAAAAGTGTTACTTCCTTTTAAAATTACTGGCCGTAAAATATATTAACCTTTTCGAAGGTGGCTTGCTTGGGCCATTGGAAATTACCTGCTTTTTTTCCCTGAGAAATTTCATTACAACGTTCTTCTCATCTACTATTTTTATAATTTTCCCCAATTCTTTGTAATAATAGACGGCAAAATATTCTTGTTTTTAAAGTACATGATAGAAATCTCTGACTACTTTTTTTTGCATTTTCTACGCTTGAACTCTCTTGTAATTGTTAAATTTCAGACATATTGACATTTTTACGATTTCAATTTTACCATATTATTCTTACTCGTCAGATGTCTTAACATTAAAGCATCATTCATTAAAAAATTCATAGTAATCACGATCCACTTCACGTGTTTTAATTTTAAATAACAGTATTTTTATTATACTTAATGAATACCACCCACACTATAAATAATTCAGACTGATAAAATTTAAAACAAAGTTGCTTAGAATTTAGAATATGTTTCCTTAAACGTGTTTCACCCATGTTAGAAAATAGCTTGAGGTTTTTTTTCCTTGTGAAAAAGTTTTTCATCTTAGAAATTTTCAATAAATATTGAAGGATTGAAGCAAAAAGTTTCAGTTTTTAGTAATGGACGGAGTGAACGTATGGTTTTACGAAATAGGTAAATTTTTTAAAAATTAAGCTGTTATTTCATTTATAAAATAGAAAGTGTATTCAATGTAAAACTGACTGCACACAAATGTTTGATTTTTTTCGGCTTTCAAAAGTAAAAGAATTCAGATTAAATTTGATAATTTTTTACTATTGTTTCGGAATGTACCATTAATCCTGGTAGAGTTAAATTTCATTTGAATCAGGCTTCGGTATTAAAACTTTTTTCATTTTTATTATCATTAACATTATCTACTGCAGTGAAAATAGCTTGAAATGTGTTTTTGCATAATGTTTTAACATTAGCAGTAAGTACATATACCTATGTAATATAGTGTGACATGTGACAAAAGGGGATAGGGAGTTTATTAATGTGTGACATTTTGGGACTTAGGGGGGAGCGGGTCTAATATATTGAAAAACAGCATGATATCATTTAGGAACCGACTCTATCCTGTAATGCTGTTTTAATTTTCTCAGAATTGAAAAGTCACTTTCTTTCCTTTGTCGATGCCTAAATTACTAGTAAAAATTGATTGAACAATTATCTACTCTGACAAAATTACTCTGTTTTGTTTTCAATTTATATACACACATATTATTATATTTTATAAAATGTTTAAAGCTAAAAAAAAAAAAAAATCCTTATTTATTTTATGATAACACTTGTTTAGCTAATAGTTTTCAATGATTGTTTATTGTTTTTTTTATGAAGTTGGATCCAGGTAAAATAACTATTTTCTGAAAATTTCTTATTTATCCAAAATGTAGTTTTTTCTAAAAAGTAAATAGCTATCAATACTAAAGTCGAATTTGAAGTAAATAAATAAATGAAACAATAATAGTGATAAAATTTAATGGAACACAATTTTCGAAAAAACGTGTTCAATGTCGGAAAAAAAAACCTAATAAAATGCAAAGTAAGCACATTTAGCGTAGCCTTTGTGAAAAATATCTTCTAACTTAGAAAATAATCGAAATATGTACACGATGCAAAAGGATTGAAATCTCTAACGTAGAATCCAATTTTCGGCGATGCACGTGTAAGATGTGGATTCTTTCTATTTTTTATATTTTCTCCTTTTCTACAATTATTAAAATGAAATGCCAAATAAGCAGCTTTAAGGTTGTGCATGCAAAAAATAACTTCCAACTTTCAAAATCATTGAATAATTACAGGATGGAAAAGGATTGAAATTTCAAACACGGTAAGCAATTTCCGGTAAAAATCGGAGGAAAAACTAATTTCCCATGTGGCACCAAAATTAACTCCTAATGCTTTCTTCTTTTCAGTTCAGTAATCAAGAGAATTTGGGAAAAGGTCACGTGTCGCGATTAAAGGTCGGGAAAGGGGTTTTGGATTAGCGAATAGTAGCCACATTGGCTACTTCAATGAAAATAATAGTCGCCAAAACGTAAAAATTGGTTGCATTTGGCGACTGGCGACCGCGACTTTTTAGCTCTAGGTTTTTAGAACATAATTAATTAATCAGCTCTAATTAAGTGCACAGAAGCATATATTACTTTATATACAATGAACTAGTACCTATCAAACATTTGTGCTGAGTGAGTTACATAAGTGAAATATCTTTTAAGGTTGCACGGAAAAAAACTGCAGTCAGAACATGTATCTGAAACTTCTGCACAAACTCGATTTGAAACTAAACAAAAATCGCTACCTCATTTAAAACTCAATGGTAACTGCATTTTTATTTACAATGTAATCAAAACAAATTTGTTAGAAAATTACAATAGAAGAGGATAAGCTACATTTCAGTGGGTTATGCATTCTTGCACAGAATTATGCTGTAGTTATTATTATTAGTACTATTCAATCTTTTTTTTTTTTTGGTGTAAATGTCAAGAAATAGTTCAATAATAAACTAGTGGAGCCAGCTAGCGTCGGCGAAAGAATCGTGATGTCCTGGAAAACGTCGGTAAAGAAGAGGTGGCTTAAATCTACTATGCCGTGCGATTGGGCTAAACTGGGTTCAATGTTGCATAGGGCAATTTCTGTGGCCAAAATTAAATCGATAAAAAAATTATATTACAAAAAATAATAATAAAGGGAAAAAAGGCAATCCAAGAGCATTTTCTTTTAGATAAAAAAAATATTTATTTAATAGAAACCGAAAGGGTCGGCCAATGCATCGTCCGATTTCCGATAGTCATTTATGAGTCAAATCGGGTGACGGTATATGGACCCGTGTCTTCCAGGTGGAGCTGTTGGACATCGCCAGGAGGCGCAACACGGTGATATGCCTGGGCACCGGAACGGGGAAGACGTTCGTGGCCGTCATGCTCATCAAGGAGCTCTCCCACCACACCAGGGGTCCCGTTTCCGGAGGAGGGAAGAGGACCGTCTTCCTCGTCCCCACAGGTACTCCTTTTCCTGCCTTCGGCTTCGATGCGCGCGAGATACGGTCACGCATGGGACACTCGCACTCTACTGCGACCCGACCGCTCGCATGCATCGAGCCTCGTTCGTGTAATCGTTTTCCTGGGATAAAAGTTTGCAATTTCTCTAAAGGCCAAGATTTGCAGTCACCACTCGCCACGTGGCGACCTTGTCTAAAAAATGTGGCGATTCAAAAAATTAGGAGCGATCGCCACCATACCTTTAAAAAAAATTCAAAAGTAAATCTTTCTTTTTTAAATACATCTATAGAATTTACAACCCATGCCTCTTTCATGCACACAAGCACAATAAAAACGCATCAATTTGACATTCAAGTAACCGAATTTCGGCCGATTATTTCCCCCTTTCATAAGAAAAAAAATGGTGAAAATTTTCCCCGTTCGCGCTATTGTTTTTTTCTTTTAATTCCTTCTCTCTATTATATACATCTCTTAAATATAGGGAACAATCTTAATCTTGACACTTTTTTTTTTGCAGCCATAACATTCATTTCGATCAGCCATTTTCGCTGAAATAAAATCGGACTTAAGTGTCGCGCCATTTTGAAAATGGTGTGAAAGTGAAGAAAAAAAAGTTGTGAAAAGAATGAAAATAGAATGTACTGAACAAAATTAAGATTTTAAATATACATTTTTTCATACTCGTATTCGAAAATGACTCGTATTTGTGATCGCGATTTTTTGTAAAAGGTTCGTTTCTGCAATTGGATTTTTTTAGCTGTTGCTTCCATTATTAAACAATGTCATTAAAATTTTGCATTTAAATTTTTTGTGCTCTATAACATTTAACATGAAAAACTATATGCAAAAATTCATGTTTCCTTAATTTACGCGCTCCAACAACGCTAGTTTTTCCTCATTCCTTTTTTCCCCTTTTTTCTTTTCTAGTTTAAAATTTACACACATTTATTTATTTATTTTTTGGTGTAGACTTAATAGTTTTGACAAAATATAATATTTTCTTCACTCACACACTTTAGTGCACTGATACACCGCTCCCCTTTGCACTTTTCTTTTATGACGCACAGGTGGCCGCTGAGTTAAATGAGTTTAGTGGCCACTGGTGACTGCCAAAATTTCTATCTTGACCTTTGAATTTCTCCATTTCAGTTCCTCTCATCATGCAGCAGGCCAAATTCGTCGCGGACTGCACGGACCTCACCGTCGGGCGGTACTTCGGGGGCGAGGTCGGCGACTGGACCGGAGAGAGGTGGAGAGCGGAGATCGAGCGAAATCAGGTGCTCGTGATGACGCCGGACGTGTTCCGGGGGATCCTCCACCACGGGTTCTCGCCCCTGTCCGCCTTCAACCTGATCGTCTTCGACGAGTGCCACCGCGCCGTCGGTAACCACCCCTACTGTCGCATCATGCGGTGCTTCGACACGTGCCCGCCCGAGGACCGGCCCCGAGGGCCTGGGCCTCAGCGCCTCCCTGATCAACGGCAAGTGCGGACCCACGAGGATGGGGCACGAGATCCGGCGCCTCGAGGCGGTCCTGCGAGCGTCCGTCCAGACCGCCAGCGAGCTGACGGCGCTGAGCAAGTACGGGTCCAGGCCTAGGGAATGCCTGGTGCCGTACGGCCCGCCGTCCGACCGAGACGACGTCCTGGCGACCGTCTCGTCGCACCTCAACGCGGCCCTGGTGTTTCTGGATGCCGTGGACGTCGGGGGTGACGGCGACGACGTCCCGCCCCACCCCTGCCGGCGGCCGCGGAGGTACCTCGTCGAGCTCGCCCGCGTCGTCGCCTCGCTGGGACCGTGGTGTGCCCTCCGTGCCGCCCGCCTGTTCCTCGAGGAGATCGACTCCATCCTCCAGAGCCAGTACTCTGCCGCCCACGTCCGGTTCCTCGTGCTGACCAGGACGGTGCTTCTCGCGGTCGAAAAACTGTGCCTTTCGGCTTCCTCCGACAGCGAGCTCGAGGACGTGGTCGAGAGGGCTCCCCCGAAGTTGAAGGAGTTACTCAGGATTCTGGAACGTTACAAACCTTCCAAAACGGGTGAGACGGAGGGCGAAAAGAAAGGAGGCGGCACCGACGCGAGACCGGCACGCGCCCCGTTCCCCGAGAAGAGATCGGAGAGGCGGGCGAAATTCGGCGGCGTCAGCGACGACGGGAAGGCGCTGTGCGGCCTCATTTTCGTGCACCAGCGCATCACCGCCTACCTGCTGAGCGAGTGGCTGCGTGCGGTGCGGAGGGTCCTGCCGGACATGGGCTTCCTGTCCCCCGGCTACATCGTGGGCCACGGCCGGACGTCCGGGTCCGCGCCCATGGACTTCCAGAAGCAGGAGGCGGTGCTGCAGAAGTTCCGGACCAAGTTCCACAACGTGGTGGTGGCCACGTCCGTGGTGGAGGAGGGCATGGACATCCCCAAGTGCAACCTGGTGGTGCGGTTCGACCCGCCGGAGAACTTCCGCGCCTACGTGCAGTCGAAGGGCCGCGCCAGGGTCAACGACTCCCTCTACGTCATGATGGTCCGGTCCCGGGACCGGGAGTCCTTCACGGAGACGCTGTGCGACTTCAAGGCGGTGGAGGAGGTGAGATGTTGTTTCGCAATTTGAATGGGTAGTTTAGGCTCGACCGATTGTTCAACAGAGTTGCCATCGGCACCGGCGGCCGATGTTAACTTTAGAAAAACATCGGCCTCGAAAAACATCTAAAAGCCGATGCAAGGCCGATGTTTTACGCAGGGACAACTTTCCAGATAGCTGGATTTCTATTTCCATACAATAATAGGTAACACATCAGTTTAAAAGAACAAAAATAATGTCGTTCTACAAAGTATTTAATTAAAAAACCGGAAAAATAGTTTAAGCGATCGCTGCCCGAAAACCTTTATTATTAAAATTATTTCTCTTGGAACAGACTGCTCCCGAAATAGAACATGTTAAAGTAAAAGTAATAGAGGCGTCTTATCAGTGCTGTTTGTTTTTCGCACTAGGTTAGTTGACTCATTTTTATCCGTCTTTCGTTTAATAAAGACTTAGTGCATTAGATGCTATTGTGCAATAATCCTATACCATCTGCTTTTAGTTTGTCATGATACTTATTATTCCGAAATTGTAAACAATACGAAGTCAACTCAATCAAAGTTGGATAATAATTTTATTTTTTACCCGCATAAACTTTTTTTCTCTTCTTTGATGCCACGTGTTGCAGTTTTTCTGCAATTGCGCAGCAATCTCGTTGCATCTGCTTTTAGTTTGCGGTTATTCTCATTATTTTATTTTTCGTTTACAACATAGAACAGATTGATCAAAAATAAGAAACAATTTTCCCGAAATTTTGTGTCCGAGTTCGACTTGCACTTTTCAAAAATGGAATTCTCAAAATTCGAGTTCACCCCGCGACAGGATGAAATAACATCTTATTAAAAATGCTAAAATTTCTTTATTTTCAAAGATTGATCAATGCATTTTTTTTCATAATACATCTTAATTTTTTTATACGATAATTATTTTAATTTTCCCCGTGTAAACTTCGTTCTTTTAGCGTGTTTTTTTTTTTTTTTTGGCTTCGATGCCACGTGTTAGACAGTTGACCGTTTTTCTGCTGTTGTACAACAATCTCGCAACATCTGCTCTCAGTTTAGAAAATTTCTTGTTATTTTATTATTAGTTTATAACATAGAACATATTGACCAAAAATTTGAATCAATTTTTCAGTATAAATGTTTATTGATCAAAATTTTATGTGTCCAAGTTTCGACTTGAATTTTTCAAGAATTGAAGCCTCAAAAAACGAGTTCGCGCGGCAGGAGGGCGTAATATCTTAATAAAAATGCTACAATTTCTGAATTTTCAAAAATTGACAATGTATGTTTTTGTTTCAAAATGCATCTTAATTTTTGTAATCAACCACGTGTGTTTCAGAAGATTGTTTGTCAAAGGAAAACTGCTGGTGCTCAAAATATGTTTCACGTTACAAAATATTGGTTTATTTCAGTGACCTTACATTGTGCTCATAAAAATATAAATAGTATGTCCAGTATTTCATTGTAATTTTCTATTCACAAGAAAAAAAAAAAGAGCTAATAAAATTGGTTCTTAAGACTCCCCACCCCCCATCATTCATTTGTAATGACAAAAAAAAAAAAAAAAAAAAAGTTTTTAAAGCAATATTCAGTATTTCTTGGTTATGAACAGGAGGGGGCGTTACTGCCAGCGAAACTTTGTAATATTTTATTTTGATTTTATAAAAAGAGGTATTTTTAGTTAAAATAACTTTTATAATTAAAAGTAAACATTGAATCGTTCCCGCTTTTCTTTTGAAAACGGGGTGGGGGGATCATGAAAAAAATCCGAGGGGGTTTGACAATTTTCTTAAAGATACAGACCCACATTATTTGTCAGTCTATTATAACATTTGCATTCCTCCCCCTGGAAAAAAATAAGAAAGTAAAGGCAGCTGCACTTGGCATTTTCAGTACAGGTGTTTTAAAAAGAAAATGTTGGAGGAAAAGGGAGGAGACCCGGTCCGATCCGATAGATGTTGAGTTTTTTTGCAAAGATAAGAAAAAAGAATTTAAAATCCTCTGATATAGCTAATTTTATATTTTTTAGCGCCATATAGTTTAATTACTTTACTAGAATCGCGAGTGATTCTTTTAGTTTTAATTATTTTGTAAACTTCCCCCGAACAGTCTTATTGTGCTTGAAAAAAAAAAAAATTTTTTTATGAACATAAAAATAAATAAATGATTTAAATGACATTTATGACAAGCATTCTACATGTTTAATGGTTAAAAGCGAATTTCTTCCATCCTCTCGGCCGATCTCGGAACAATCGGCATCGGCCCATCGGCCAAAAATTCCATCGCTCGAGCCCTACTAGTTTACTTATTGCTCTAGTTAAAAAAAAGAAAAGAAAAAATCATGAAGCAGTAGTAGGATGTTGAATTGATTAATATTTATATGCATATCATATTTGTGTTTTTTTTTTTTTTTTTGTATAACAGGATTCATACTCCACCTGGAAATCATGGAAAACCTGGAAAAGTCATGGAAATTGATATCCTTTGCAAAAGTCAGGGAAAAACGTAAACTTTTGATAAAACCTGGAAAAGTCAGGGATTTTTTCCCCTATCAGGGACCCCATGGAGGGAACCTACGCTCGTCGCGATGTCAGATCCTCAATGAACTCGCCTTTCTTTTCCTATATAGGTTTTTTCTTTCTATAATGGTGTTTATTATATTGCCATGGAATAAAAGGGCCTACCTCAGCATTTCTTTAAATATTTGTTTTTCATGCATTATTATAGAGTTAAAAAGCCGATGTGTCCCCTCTGGGAGCATCCTCATTTTTATTTTATTTTATTTATTCTGCTATATTTTATGTTTTATAGTTTTAAATAAGCTTTCTAAAATTTAACTTAAAAAAAGAGTAAAAAAAGATGGATGCAATGCAAATATAAAAGCTAATATGTTATGGCCGTATTGTGTCATAAAAATTTTGAAATTCTATAGACTGGACATTGTATAGTATAAATTTGTTATCTCAATGAGCATCTGTGGAATGTTTTAATATGAGGTTCATATAATTGTATGGGGTATAAAATGTTATGGTTGGCGTATTTCATGGACAAGTAATGCATTTGTTAATAAATCATTTTATTTGGAACGTTCACCTGGAATTCTGCTTTGAATCTACCTGGAAAAGTCATGGACACTTTTTTGGCTATTTGAGTATGAACCCTGGTATGAGTTCCTCCCCCGACTCCTTTTTTTTTTAAGTATGTACTTTTTTCTTCTTATTTCTGTGAGACCTATTTCTCAATCTCCCAAAAATGAGGATCGCTCAACTTTTCAGTTGCTGCTGTGCAAGTGCCACGAGGCGGACCGCGACATGGAGGAGCCCGTGCGTGAGGCGGACGTGGACGACCTGCTGCCCCCCTACATGCCCGTCAGGGAGGACGGGAGAGCCAGGGTCACCCTCTCCTCCGCCATCGCCCTGCTCAACAGGTGACGTCCTCACGCATCCTTTCCCCTTTCAGCTATCTGTCCAGGTTCAGACCCGACACGTCTCCTCTCTCCGAAAGATAATCATCGGCAGCACGTAGAGAAGGACTTCACTTTTATAAGTACAGTCCACTCTCTCAAATCCGCGGACCCAAAATCTGCGAGTGTCTAAGATCCGCGTAAAATTTCCGTTGTAAACAGCGAAACTTAGTTAAAAAAACAAGTTGAAAAATAACAATTCTTACATTTTCAAAGCTAAAAGCATTTTGTTAACTTGAAATGTTTACAATAACTCACATCTGCCTTTTATACGCTGAAAACGATGCATTTTTGGCTTATTTTTATAGTCACGTGTCATGCGCAATAGCAGTGTTTTGCCGTAATTAGACATCCATTTCTTTGCACCTGCTTTCGGTTTGCGTTATTTCTTTTTAATTTTTCATTAGTACACAATTCAAATCGTATTCAGCATAAATATTAAGCTATATTTTAGTTTAAATTTTGCATTTGCATCGATTTTATGGTGCAAAGGTTCTTTCTCCTTGACCTAATGAATGGAGACAATGTCGGTCGCCAACGTGGTGATCGGCAATGAAATGATGAGTAACCAGTTGGCGAGTGGCCAATCTACACCTTTACAAAGTGGTTGAATAAAAAAATTCATTTAAAGTTCACACACACACACATACATATATACAGAGGTCGCGCTGGGAATTTTTGTCAAAGAGTGAAAATAAAATAATAATAATAATAAACACTCTTTACAGATATCCGAGTTCAGAGTGAATACCACTTCTGCTGCGACTTTGACCCAGAGAGTAGCGTACATAGATCTAAATTAACCATTTTCTAAAAATTTCTTATTAATCCAAAATTTAGTATTTTCTAAAAAGTAAATAGCTGTCCATATTAAAATCGAATTTTAAGTATAAATAAATAAATGAAACTATAATTGTGAATAATACTAATAAATGGAATTTCCGACAAACACGTGTTCAGTATCGGAACAGGTCAAAAAAAAAAAAAAAAAAAGCCAGATACTATTAAAATAAAATGCAAAATAAGCAGATTTAGGACGGCACGTGTGAAACATATCTTCTAATTTAGAAAATAATTGAAATTTGTACCCGATGCAAAAGGATTAAAATCTCTAACGTAGAATCCAATTTTTGGCGAAGCACGTGCAAGATTTTGACTGTTTCTATCTTTATGCTTTTTTTTCTTTTTTAATTGTTAAAATGAAACTACAAATAAGCAAATTTAAGGTTGCGCATGCAAAAAATCTTACAACTTTCAAGATAATTGAAATAATTGCGGTATGGAAAAGGATTGAAATTTCAAACACGGTAAGCAATTTCCGGTAAAAATCGGAGGAAAAACTAGTTTCCGTGTGGCCCAAAAATTAACTCCTATTTTTTTCTTTCTTTAATTTTTAGTGGACAAGAGAGTTTGGGAAAAGTTCAAGTGTCAAGATAAAAGTTCGGGAAAGGGTTTTAGAATGGTAGCTATCCACATTGGTGACTTCAATGAAAACAATGGTCGCCAAAACAAGAAAATTGGTCGCATTAGGCGACTGGCGAACGCCAGTTTTTATATAATGAAAAATAAAATTAACTTAGAATATTGTATTTATTTTCCAATACTTAACAAGTTAAAAGTTGTTTAAAAGTAGTAGAGTTTTTTTGTAGAGTGAAAATACGCATTTTTTAAATTTCAATGCGTATTACCGATTTTTAAAGCGTGAAACACACTTGTAGAGGCGTTAACGCGATCTCTGCATATATATATATTCACATATTGTATCCAATTTTTATAAATTTCCTTTCTTTTCTATCAATCTCTTTTATATATTCATGTCTGTATAATTAATGGTTTATCAAAACATTTTTTGAGTAATAAGTAAAAAGGTGAATGCAGCATTATAACCTCGCAAAATGCCCTTACACGGATCAATGACCCAAAATCCGCACAACCCTTGGTTCCAAGCAGTGCGGATTTCAGAGAGTTGACTGTATAACGATTTGAAATATATTTAACGGCTAATACATTGTTTGGGATCTTTTCATGGGACTTCCAAAAATAATTTTGATACTCTTCCAAGAAATAATTGTATGTGAGCACTACCCATTTTTGGAATTTTGACACCTGCTGTAAAAGAAGCGACAGTTTTTTTTTGGATTTTATTAAGGAATTGGAGATATCTCTCTCTCCGTCTCTTTTTCTTTTGAAGCAGTCATTGCTCACGACTTCAGTAGATAGTAACTTATTCATTTTATGGTCATTTTTTCAGATTTGTTTAAGATTGAAAAGGTATTCGAATCTGACATGGAGGGCAACAGGGCTTGATTATTTCTTTATTTGTGCTCATCATTTGTGACTGGCCAATGTCATTCATCATATTATATATTTGTTGATGAGTTTAGTAGAGATGTCGTATGCAAATATGGCAAGAACTTGTATTTTTTTCTCACACACTCGGAAATTGTGCAATCTCTCTTCCAGGTACTGTGCGAAGCTGCCGAGCGATACATTCACCAGGCTGACTCCGAAGTGGAAGATAAAGGAGAGGGGCACAGAGGGGGGCATCCCTGAGTTCCAGTGCATCCTCAGGCTCCCCATCAATGCTCCCGTCAAGAGACCCATCCTGGTGAGCTTTCGTCATCCTCCTCGAAGTACCGAATTTCAAAAATGTAGAGAATCTGGCAATGCATTTTTGTAAATCTCATTAATTGAGAAATGTGCCCGTAAAGAAAGGGGAGGAGCACCTTCTAGTATTTAGTGATTCATTTACTTTATTGATATTCTACTAGAGTTCGGCCGACTGTCGAAATTCAACCGTAGTCATTGAATTTAGCATCGTAGCTTCTGCCGATTTTGTACTCGGTTGAGTGGCCGTCAAATAAAAACTCTCATTTTTCATTCCTGTTTCAGAGAAGCCTCCACTCCATCTCTTTTATAATTACTTTTAATTTAACTGCCCAATGGTAACAAACCCTGTTCAATGATGAGTTTTACATTTATTTCCTAATCCTTGACCAGAGCCTCCTATACTAAATGCCCTCCGATATGAGAAAAAAAAAAAGCGGCCGCGAAAAGTTCTCCTCCAGGTGGCGCAAGTGACCCGCTCGTAAAATTCAGTTCTTAATGGTGTTGTTGTTTATTTAGTTGCTTATTCTATCAACTTTAAAGTTCTTGAAACCTGAATTATATTTTATTCAAAATTATGGTGCATTGCGTTGTGCCGTGCTGCACTTCAGATTCAAGAACAGGAAAAAAAATCAGTTTCCATCCATTGTCTTCCGACGAAGGATTACGCACAAAGTAGATAATAGCTTTGTCTAGGCAAGGTAATTATTCTTTTTCTTACTGCAGTGTGTTTTGTGAAAGTTTAAATGTTTATTATTTTCAAATCACTGCCGTTTTATTTTTTCAACATGCTTTATTTTCGATGTCACGGATCCTGTTACTTAATTGTTTAAGCCAAAATTCAGAAAGGTGATGGTTGAGCAGATTAAGATAAACATTTTAGGCGATTTTTTTTTTTTTGACTAAAAGATGTGACTAGCAAGTTGTCCGCTGCCCAACGAGAAATAAAATTTCATCGCCAAACTTAGGGGTACCTGATTTTACACCGAAACGCATTTTAAATATATACCACTCTTTAATCTTCAATTTCTTTGCTAATTTAATGATTGGAATCAGTGAGTATAGGGGGCTCCGCATTGACTCAACCAAGACATGTGGCCACCAGTTATCTATAACAATGTAACATCGCAATTGAAAATGAGGCTTGCCTGACGAAAGAAAAGGGGAAAAAATAAACTAATAATAAACTCTCCAAAACGTTTTAATGGATATCACTAAATTTAGTCAATAACTAATAAACAAAGAAAAAAGTAAGAAAATCGGTTGAAAAACAAAGCAGAAAATGGTGCTTAACTGCTTTGTCCTTGCCTATTTATGTATAGATATCAAAATATCAGATGTTTATGCAGTACCGGATAGTGGACTTTTCCGAGACGGGGCAAAACTTAAAAACCCCTCCAACCAATTATTGTTGATATTTCATATAACATTTTATGCAATGAGGATTTTTCTCTTTGGGGGGGGGGGGGTGCACTGATGAATCCCAACTTTCGTCAATGTTCCCACACATTAGCTCAACATTAGGGGATCAGAGCCATGTGAAGCGTCCCGTTTAACTGGAGATATGAAATTCTGACAGTTGTAGGGGGTCCGGGGGATTGTTCTCCGTGAACATTTTGAAAATTATATGCAAACTGGTGAATTTTGAGGGATAGGAGACGCTTTGTGACTTGAAAAATGTTAGGGAAAAAAAACCAGACAAAAACTTTTTGAAATTTAAACGTTTTTACTCATAAAAGTAATAATAAAAATTCAGAAAAAAAATTGGCATTTTTTTTTTAATCCAGAGGGCAGGACTCTCCCCACCCCCACATTCTTATTAACGCCCATATCGAAGAGCCACGTGTTTGCTTTTTCAAACAACATTTACAAGCTCCCACGCTCCCACCTCTTCCCAATAGGAGGCTTTGAAAGTTTCTAAAAGAAAAACCATTGGGTATTGTCTTCGTAGATCACGATTTATACGTATTTCACTACCACAAGGGGGAAAAACCTTGACTTTTTAAAATTAAATTTTTGAATTTTGACATTTCGAAATTTGCCGCCCCCTAACATCAATTTTAGAATTTCCAACAGTTTATACAGAAAAATAATTCTATTAATCGGTTTTAATCGTTCAGAAAGATAGCTGATGAATTGTAAAATCGGAGCGCCGAACTAGGATTTTGATTCTCTTCCAAAAGTTAAATTTTCTTAATTAAATATTTTTTCTTTCTTTCTCCTTATTTTTTTTTCTTTTCCTTCTTTTCTTTTGTGCATCACAGTCGAATTTGCCGCCCCCCAGAAGTGCCGCCCGGGGCATGGGCCCCGGCTTGCCCCACCCTAGATCCTGCACTGTGTTTATGTTGTATATCGATGATATATATCACAAATGCTCTCGCATAAACTATTTAAAAACCTTGTTCATTTACATATTATATAACCAGATTATTATAAATGAGTTAATTACTAATTGAACCTTACTTATTCAGTTCAAATTTGCTTCTGTTTATAAAAGATATTAATATATTAAGGTTTTCATAATTAGCACTTTACTTAAAGCAAAAATTAGGTTCACATAAATGTGTACCCTTTATGGTACATTTTATTTAACATGTACATTAGGGTGGTGCTTATTTTTCGAAGTCATTTATCGAATTTTATCCATTTTCGAAGCATTATCCGAAGCTTATTTTTCGAAGTTTTAATTTTCAACCTCTTAATTTCATGCTTCCTCTTACATAATTACATTTTCTCTAACTTAAAAGTGAGTCAATAGGCTAACCATAAATGAACTTTGAATGTTTAAATTTAAATTATGTAAATTTGGTGATCGATATATATATGATTGGCTTATAAATATCATGATATATATCACGACTGTAAGTGACCTATCCGCCAACGCTGTGAATCATGCATCATGCAAGTTACCGTCATGTCCACGGCCTCCCTGTATTTTCGTCAAGAATTTGTACTAAAATTTGCCAATTTCTAATGTCACTTTTTAGTGAATCCTATTACGTTTGATGATGAGATGAAATCCTTTGCTATCCTGACACTTTAGTAACTAATTAAATTTTGGTTTTTCATTGAGCCATATCTCACAATCTTCCGCTCAGTAATTGATTTTCCAACTTCCCTTGATTTCTTTTTTTAAACATTTGATTTACATCCGTGATTTTTTTTAAAAAATCATCTGATTGGGAGAGTTTTACTAAGAGAGCTTCTTAAACTTTCCCGGTGACATGAATGTTTGAATGTCTGCAGGGTCCCTGGATGAAGAGGAAGCAACTGGCGAAAATGGCGACAGCCCTGAAAACTTGTGAAGAGTTACATAAGGCAGGTAATGTTTCTACTTATTTAAGCATCTGCTTTCTGTGTTTTCTGGAACTGTCACACGTCAAAATGACTAAAAAAAAAAAAAGTAATTAATACCTCAGAACTGTTTTAGGGTGCCTTGAGTTTTTATTATTACTCTGAAAATGCCAAAAAGTGTCATCACCTCATTCGTAGACTAAACTTTAGATTATATGACACCTAATGTAAAACTTCTTTTTTTCAATTTTATGAAAATTTAAGCAGCAACAAGTAAGAGATTCAATCCCATCAGCAAAAAAATAAATAAATAAATAAATAAAATAATATAATAATAATAATAATAATAATGTAGGGACTAACACGAAACTAAGTAATAATGCGTCCAAGTTATAGCAAATAACATTTTAATAAACATTACATCACATCACTGGACTTTCGTACCCAAAACATTCTGTGCTTCTTCAAACAGAGTGCGGTTACGGTTCACAGCTAGGAGGAAGAGAATAACACTTGATTAGGAACATGGAATTTGGTTCCGATGAGAATGGTATCCTACAATGATAATTTTTAATTTTACGATTTTTTTTAACCACATCAGACCCCAGAACTAAGCACAAACAATTTTGACGCCATTTTTCGGTTCGCTGATTTAAAAAATGATTACAAAACATAATAACTGAAAAAAAAATTTTTTTTTAGTTTTAATAATAGTTAGTTTAAATAATAATGAATGCCCCAATTCCATATTTAAAACGAAGTAAACTATTTGTTGATTCATTTCAAAAACAATGGGGTGTTTTAGCTTCCAGATTGCACAAACAGTAGTTAATAAACAGTATTTTAAAAGGTACCCAATAGGTACACTTTGAATGAAGAGATTAAAATGCATATGAAAAAATCTGGACAAAATATGAAGGTGACAAGAAAATTTGTTGAATAATTCATAAATTTTCCTTCTCCTCTACTTATTTATTTATTTTAAGTAATTTACTTATTCTAGAAGTTATATATTTATAAGGGCATAAACAATTTAGGAAAAAATAATTAGTAAAAGAAAAAGAAAGAAATATGGTCAATATATAGAAATGTTACTTCCACAATGTCGTTTAGAGATCAACAAATAAGTGAACTATTTTCCTGTTTTAGGAGTTACGTTTTAAATTTTGTGAAACTGCTGCAGCCATTTAAAGAAATATATCAGGGACTTGACTCCAAATTAAGTCTTAGATGCAACCTCAATTATATAATAAGTTCCATGAAATTTGAAAGTTTTGAGGGGGAATCCTGAAAAGCAGAAAGAAAAAAAAATAACATTTCACAGGGATTTGCTCAATTGTTAATGAGGGAAACATTATCATATTCCTACGAAGTCGAAAATTCCTAAAAATGATATAAAAGCATTTGATGGGATTTGTTTTCAAATCAGTGACCGCTCATGTGCTCGTGAAAGGTCCAGTGCTCCAATAGCGAATTTTGTGATGTCCTCCCCCCCCGAGTCTGTAGGGGGGGGGGGGGGCGGGGAACCATGAGTCTGCCTCTTCCAATTGCCTAGTTTTTAAAATTAAGCAGCAAATTATAGCGTCTATAATTTGCTGCTTAATTTTAAAAACGAAGCACTTAGTGGAATATGAAGTTTTAGAACCAAATCAAATAGAAATCATAAGCGAATTGTCTGCAAGTGTAGAGGAGATCTGCAGTTGCAGTTTCAAGTGTCTGTCTAAAAAAATACAGACAGCTTTTCAATGAAGTTTTGTACTTCAACAAAAGTAGCTTCACTATAAAAAGTAAAAAAAAAAAAAAATCAATGGAGGAAATTCATACAGCGTCATAGGTCACGTGATAGCGATGTAAACAGAGGAAGCTGTAGTATTGCTTAACTTCGAGTTCAACCAATCTAATTGAAAGTAGGCCTAAATAAAATAATTTTTATAAAAAAACAGAACCGACTTCAAATTAAAAATTGCGCTAAAAAGTAAAAAATAAATTCATTCTTTAAACAACATCGATGTGACTTTTAAACATAGTTTTAGAAGTCGGTGCAAAATTAGGATAGATAAAATATTTTGTAATCATGAATCAATTACAAATATATATATTTCGGCAGAATTAGCAACAGTTCCAATATGAAGTAGCAAATGGTATAATGGTAATTAGACCCATAATTTTGCACCGACTTTTAAAACTATGTTTAAAAGTCACATCGATGTTGTTTAAAGAATGAATTTATTTTTTACTTTTTAGCGCAATTTTTCATTTGAAGTCGGTTCTGTTTTTTTATAAAAATTATTTTATTTTATTCTTTTTAGTGTAAATATATTTTGTATATAAATACTCTATTTTTTAAAAAATCTATATCAAAGGGCAAAACTTATTTAAATTAATGGCACTAAAAACTAATCATTTGCATGATAAATTCCCTTTTGTAGTCTATTTTAGCAAACAAACTGATTGGATTAATTTTTGTCACAGAGAAGCCTTCATTCACACTCTTGCTGTAATTTCTTTTAATATTATAGCCCATGACAACAAACATGTTTTTAACAATGCTTTTATATTTTCATTAATAGATTTCCCAACAAAGAAAAATCAAGCCAAACCTTTCCAATTAAAATAAAAAATACTTATTTTTCACTCGTAACGTTTTTTCGAAAAAACAAATGTAGGCAAATTGATATGCAATATTTGAGTTAGACGACCCTCTATCGATTAAAGAAAAAGTCATCAAAATCGGTTCATTTAGTCAAAAGTTATGGATGAAAAGACAAAAAAAATACTACATTTCTGACCATTACTTTTGTTCTAATTATCGAATATGGTCAAACGAAAGTACGGGACCTATGGGAAACGATCCCCGATCGATTGAAAAAAAAATCATGAAAATCGGCTCATCCGGTGCGAAGTTATGAGTGGACAAACAAACGGAAAAAAAAAAAAAACGACATGCATACAATACGAATGTATAACCTCCTTCCTTTGTGAAGTCGGTTAATAAAATTCTACGTTATTAAAAACTAGAATTAAATGAAGTTCTACGTTATATAAAATGAACACTATAACTATTGTAATAATTAATAAATTTCTTTTATAATGATTAAATTAAAGGTAAATGACTTGGTTTATAATCAGAAAAAGCTATGAAAATAGTCTAATTTTAAGATAGCTCATTTTGCTTGGTGAACTCCACGTAGAACTCCATTAACAATTTCGTAAACAAATCAGCAATCAGCCGTTATCATGTGACGCGATGAATTGCCTCCATTGGCTTCCTTCATTTGGGGGCATCTATGGACACCGAAAGCGAATTGCTTGTGAAGTAAACGTATTGAAACCAGGGTTTTTGGTTTAAACCACGGTTTAAACCATTTGGTTTAAACCATGGTTTAAACCAAATGGTTTTTTTTTTAAAAAAAAACATTTATTTTTTTAATATCTTATAATAGTTTTGGTATTTTAAATAAAACATTTTTATTTATGAACTTCTTCTCTCATGAAAAATCTCAATTCTACAAGAACATGTAGTATTATTTTCAAACAATTTCCATCCATTCTATGTTCTGAATGTCCTTAATCAAATATCCATGGGTAAAATATTCGGTCTTTTGACAGATTTCCGTCTCTTTTTTTGTTTTTGTAAATTGTTAGATGGAAAAGGACAGAATACTTAGTAATACTTAAATCTGTACTAAAGTATTTTAGTACAGATTTAAATGTGCTGTAAATGTTTTTTCCGATTTCTTCATTTAAAAGCTTAAGATGTGATGATGTTGCTAATTATAGTAAATTCAGTAATTTGTTAAAATACTTGAGGAATGATTTTTAAAGTGTTCGACTTGAGTTCCCACCTTAATTATTAAATATTGTTACTGCTAATATTAATCTATTATCGGGGGTTTGGGGAGATAATTAATTTATACATGCAATGCATAAACAAAATTTCTAGAAAATGCATGTTTTTGGAGTTACGGAAATTTATTTTAACTTCCGTCCTTTGAAATCCTCTTACTTTCACCCATGCAAATAGCTAAATTCACAAAGATTAAATTATAAAAATGTCTGGGTCAGGCAGGAAAAAACATGAAATTTGGATTAATTTTACTGAAATAAAATCAGATAAGAGGAAAGGTACAACAGCAGTTTGCAAAATATGCAATAAAGAAATTGAAGGCCAAGGTTCTGCACATGAAGAAATGTTATGTTCCTGGTAATTCCAGCTTGAATGAATATTAAAATGCACGTTAAAACTAGGGATGTAACGAATATTCGGCCTGGCCGAATAGTCATTTCATCACCAAGCCGAATATTCGGTAACATCAGATTCGGCCTGGCCAAAATATTGAAGGACTTTTCGGCAGAATAGTTCTGCTACGGTAGAAATGTAAAACTTAAAGAAAGTAGTAGATTTTAAACATTTAAAATTGTGTTATAGTTATTGCAAAATCGTGCATTACTAGATAGTTTTAATAAATAAAAATAATAGTTATAAAAATATAATAGTATATAGTTATTAAAAAAAACTACTTTTTTGACCCTTTGTTTTTGGTTTGATTGAACAAAAACATATTTTAAAGTTATAATGTATTTTATACTTTACATTCACTCCCAAAAGCTAGCATTTTTATTATGTCATTTTTAACAAAGTGGAAGTCAGACTTTGCTTGGGTAGACTGATTTATTGTGAATATCGGGTAAGAGAGAAATGTGAAAAGCCTAGAATGTATCATGAATATTAGGATAGTATAAGTTATTGGTGTTTTTGAAAATAAAAGTATATTCCAGTTCAATGCATTAAATTTTAAAAAAAACTTTTAAGAACAGGTATGTAAAAAATCCCCATAAAATAAAAATATCAACTTCTATAACTTTTAACATATTTTCAATAAACTATTTTGAGCAAGGTAAAAGTTCACTAAGCAATAGTATTTCTTTAATTTGAATGAAATAATAAGTACATTAATGCTTATGCTTACATTAAAACCTGTCATTTCCATTCCACTTGTGGGTGAAATTCTCAGTTTTATTGCATTCAAAACAGTACAGAAAATACATTAATTTTAGATAGTTTTAGATTATTAACAAACAAGAACAGATTAATGTGTGGAATGGGTGTTTGACTTTGTGAATGCTTTTAAATTTGACAAATTCTTTCTATTACAACGATTTTCTAGAAATTTTAATATTCTGTATTCGGCCAAATCACTATTTGTTACATCCCTATAGTTAAAACTGAAGTTTTAATAATGAATAATCATTTATTTATTCCCAATTTCATTAATCAACATTCACTTTTAAAATATTACAAATTAGCTATCATTGTTATATAGAATTTTTTGCTTGGTATTACATAAAGTTGATTCTTTTTACTATATTGACAAGAAATTAATTAAAATTAATTGATATTTTAAAGAAACATTAACTATTTATTTTAAATAGTGACAAATAGAACAATAACACACAATAACTAATCTTTTAAATAATTTCTTTAAGCTTTAAAAGTGCTGCATTAGTTTAAACCAAAAAACCTGGTTTAAACCAAAAAAACCCAGTTTAAACCAAAAAAACCTGGTTTTTGGGTTTTTTTGAAAGAAAAAAAAACCCGTTTTTTTTTTCCAACCCTGATTGAAACCAATTGCGATGTTAAAGATAAACAAAAATACTATACCTATTTATCGTAGTATAGGCTGAAATATTTTATGTTAATATCACTTCGACGAACTCATTGCATGCGCACAAAAGTGTCTCTGAGGAACCTTTTCAGAAGTTGGATGTCGTGATGGCTCCTCTCGTCGATTCGTCAGTGGATGATAATGTGAAGTGACTAAAGTATCATTTTGAGTAAATCTCGTTTGAAGTTTAATTCTTATACTCAATTCTAGAGGTTCTTCGGGTAAATATTTTTTTATTTTCGAGTCCTATCTGTATGTGTTAGTTTAAGTATGAAATGTGAAGTGTTTTGACGATTAGGTTTTGCGTGGGATTTTTTAAAAAATAGCTTATTTTTACTTACACACCTTTGCTTCCGACTCGTTAGTCCATCCCTTTGCCACTCAATGACAAGCGTGTCTTATTCATTTTGCTAATTTATCACAATAATACAGGTAGTTTGTTAGTGATATAAACTTCATTAAAATAAATGAAAAAAATGCATAATATAAATTTCGAATCATTATATTTGTCAACAAACTAAAAACCATTGCCATCAGATAAATGGCCGCATCAAAACATGACGAAAATAAAATCTGCAGACGATTTGAGTCTTGTTTTTATTATTATTATTCAACCGTTCGGAAATCTTTTCCCTCTTGTTTTTTCTTCTCCGCTTTAAGTTTCGTGGATGGGTCGTCCGCATCGCGTATTTAAAATGAGTGAAAAATCGAATCCTTTTATTTAGAGGCAATGCCACCGAACGGAAGGCCGCTTTTATCGAGTCATTTTTGTTTAAACCGAGCTTTTTTGCAGTATCCTGTCAAAGCGACCATTAAAATCTCTTTCCCACAAAACAGAAGGGTGTTTCATTTCTCATTTGCACGAGCTATCTCGACATTTCTCATTTCGGTCGCTGACGGCCCTTTGCTTCTAAGTGCCTGATGTCTTCCTCTCTTCCCCCAGGAGAACTGGACGACAACCTGTTGCCGACGGGCAAGGAGGCGGTGAAGGCGGAAGATGCGGAGGAGGCGTCGGACGAGGAGTCCAGGAGGGAGGACAGGGGCCCGGCGAGGCCCGGGACCACCAAGAGGAGGCTCTACTACTTCAAAAAGGTATCTCGTTTTCGAAGTCGATGAATGCATGAATAGTTTGAGCTCGTAAAATTTGAAAGAAGGAGTTTTTTTTTCTATTGACCAAAGAAAAGAAAAAAAAAAAGCCGAGAGTTTTGCCGGTGGAGGGCTCGAGGAAACAAAAGTGATTTGCGAGTTCGACTGGGGGCTACTCGGCGTCGACACGAAATCTGCAATATCCGCACGAGATCCGCGGTGTAAACGATGTACAATTTAATGTCGAGTCGAAGTCTAAGATAAAAATTATTATTTAAATATTGAATGTTAAAAGATGGGGGAATTCTTTTTTGTTTCGGCCTCAGGCTCGATACTTCATCGTCGCTCATCATATATTGTCTTATTTTTTTGCATTAAACTATAGAAATATTTTAACAATTTACTTTGTTTTTGTTGTACTACTTGACTGTTATATAATCTCTTTCTGTCCTAGCTATGATAAGTTAAAATAATCAAATATACTAAAAATTGTATAATTCAAGCATATGTTTTTTTCAAGAACTTCTTACTCTTGTTTGTAAGTCATGGCAGACCGCCGCCTTCTGTCCCATAGTGATGCTACTGCCTTATACAAATTTTGCATGACAAAACTTCTGCTATAATGAATGCCCTTTCTGTGAAGCAGTTTTTAGTGACTAAAGTATTCCTGTGCTCAAACATCCGCCGTATTCACCAGACCTGGCTCTCCGTGACTTCTGTTTGATCCCAAAAGGGAAAAGGGCATCGAAACGAATGCACTTTCAGCCTGTGGAATAGGTAAAAGCAAAACCACCGAGTAGGTATTCTATTGGATACCGACATATGCTATCTGTGTCATTTTCATCGGTATTACCTGTTCTTTCCGAAAATGTGTGTCCAAGTCCAAAAATTTTTTACCTGAGAGTCGTCTCTCCTGCAGGTGGCCGACGCCCTGAAGGACGCACGTCCGAGGGCCGGTGAGCCCTGCTACCTGTATGTGCTGGACATGCACCTGAGCTGCCCCATCCCCGAGGAGCAGAACACCCGGGGCAGGAAGATCCACGACCCCTCCCGGACGCCCCGCAGGTTCGGCATCCTCTCCTGCCGACCGATACCCCCCGTGAGTATTCCTCTCCTCCCCCGCCTACACACTACTCCCCGAGTGATTGTGTGATTCATTCCTCTCCTTTCCCCAGGTGTGCAGCTTCCCGGTGTTCACCCGGTCCGGCGAGGTGACCGTGGGCGTGAGGCCCACCTCCGGACCCCTGGTGCTGGACGGGGACCGTCTGGACTGCCTGTCTTATTTCCACCGGTACACGTTCGGCGACGTCCTTCGCCTGGAGAAGTACCCCATGATTTACCGGCCCTCCGAGGCAGAGGCCTCCTTCTTCATCGTCCCCGTTACCTCCGGTACGTGCACGTCTTCCTCCATTCTCCGATTACACTTCACGTGAATGAGTGTGCAACACTCATTCACGTGAAACTGGGATGATCATTCATTCATCCCAGCTTCATAAAAGAATCAAAACTCAGGTACATTTATAAAAGAAAAAACATGTATGAAGTAAAATTTAAAAAAAAATAAGATAGAACTTTCATATTGAAATTTCAAAGAACAGAGAATATTAAATGGTAGTTGCTAAGTTAAAAGTTTTTGAATGCTTTTTCTAAATTACAGGGAAAAAAGAAAGGGGAAAAATAAATAATGTGCTATGTAGTTAATAAATAATATGTTATGTAGTTGATAAATAATATGTTATTTTGTTGATAAATGATGTTATTTTGTTGACAAATGATGTTATTTTGTTGATAAATGAAATGTTATGTAGTTGATAAATAATATGCTGTTACAGGGTGTCTACCGGTCACCGAAGTCACGTAAGTCCCCAAAAAGTCACCAAATCGGAAAATGGGTCACGGAAGTCCCCAAAAAGTAACAAAATTGAATCACGGGTCACGAAAAAATTCGACTGCACTTAATGTTTTTTTTTTCCTCGGCCCGATGATCGCGACAGTTCGCGGTGCAGCTATTTTTAGAGCTGAAAGTGGGGTTGATTAGGCGCGTTGGTTCATGTTTAAAAGAATATGTGAAAGGTATAAAAAATAATTTACCAAATTCAAAAAACTTTGAAATTTTGAAAAAAATTCTGGCTGATGATCTGCTGAACCAAGAAATCGGGAGAATTTCAAAAATTTTTTACAGGCTGATAAACCACTTGCACCTTATCTATACGATCACACATGAGGTTTATCAGTATTTTGACGGAATTCCGTATTTTTGGTTATTTTGAAAATTAAAAATTTCGTTTCCGTGAAAATTCGTAATACTGGAAGGCTTTCTCTCTTTTTTGAAAATTTTTGAAGAGTTTGCTTACATACCTGAATAGTTTTACAAATCAAGATTAACATCTACGCATTTGGTCCGCTTTTTGCGCTTTGAAAGGTCAATCCCGATTTTTTGCGCATTTCGAAATCCTATTGCATCAACTTCGGTAAAATTTCCTAGTTCTCGTTTATTATCGGATTCTTCCTCTTGGACATCAATAACTTTGAGCATACCATTATTTTTAATATTTCTTAAGTTTCAGCTTCTGTAGTAAAGGGCTTGCATGGGCGTCATTTCGCCACGCCCGTTCGAAATTTCAGCCGAAAAAATTATTTTAAAAATTATTTTTAGCCTTTAAGTTTTAGTCAGGGTTCGCGCTAGGCCGCGCAATTCCCGCAATACTTTTTGAAATCCCACTCAAAAAAAGTTCGTTTGCGCGCTGTTCCCGCAACTGGTCTACATGCGTTCAAAACATCGCGATACGGAACTACTATTCTAAACTGATAATTCAATACAAAATAAATGGAGTATGTTAGTCTTCAACTGCCATCTTATCCCCATTAACGAAAAGAAGAAACTAGGATCCCGATTTATCATGAATAATAATATGGGGGGAAATTTGACAACTGCTTCATTTTTTGGGATTATTGAACAATTTAAGCCCTTTGTGAATGCAGACTTAGCTTCATTCATTCTATTCACAGAAGACAAAATCAAAAAAACGAGTGGAAAAAGGGAATCTTCCTTGGTCGCAAGGTTAAAAGAGAATGCTGGTTTCTAAAATATTCTGTTTTCATTAAAGAACATCAATAGATAAAATGACACATGATCAGAAAAAAAAGGAAATATTAAACGAATTTTTAGGATTTTTTTTGTAAAAATCACACATCAAAGAATTTTGGTTAAATAACGAAAATACCAGAGGATCTTTTTCAATCAACATTTTATAAAGCATACATTTTTGCGATCGCGAATTTTGTGAAGGATCCGTTTTGTGTGAACCTTGTTGATGTTTATTCTTTCTTTGCTGAGCACCCCCCCCCCCCCACACACACACACCCACACCACACATTTAGCTTAGATAATCATCTTTTAATACATTGTTTATATTAGATCATGATTAGGGTTGCAAGTTTGTCTTGGCACAAGTTTAGAGCTTTCTAGACTTTGGGTGCTCAGATTTTATCCTTGGTTTCTGAAGTTTTTTTAAAAATCGGACATTTCATGAGTCAATAATTACAAAAAAAAAAAAAAAGAAGAAGAAGAAGAAGAAAAATTCGCGGAAATTAGGAAAAAGCTTTAAAAATCGCGAAAATCATCGCGGGAATTCGCGGCGCGACAAACTTGCAACCCTAATCATGATCGAACAATTTAGTAACACTTTTAAAGACAAAAACGAAAAGTTCCCACTTAAATTTTAAAAATCCCACTTAAAATTTTGGGAAATCCCACCTTGTATTTTTCCCTAGCGTGAACCCTGTTTAGTGATCAAATAAGTGGCTTATTATTTTAAAATATTACATCCTTATTGATAACCTAATTTTAAAAATATTTTTTTTTTCATTTTTATATAATTGTTGTTAAAAATAAAGTGTTTAAAAACAGGTTTTATGAAAATATACTAGGTCACTAAATAAGTTTACAAAGTCTCCGAAAAGTCACTAAATAGTCACCAAATTGACTTTGTGAAACTTGGTGGACACCCTGTGTTAAAGTAAGTGTCCAAATATGACAAAACACCAGCATATTTTTTACAAGCAAATAAATTAATTGTTTTCATTTTTTAATTTCTGCTTAAGAAGTTTTCCCTTCAATTTTCCCCCATCTTTTAGATTCTAG
Organism: Octonoba sinensis; assembly: GCA_038502835.1. Classification (NCBI taxonomy): domain Eukaryota; kingdom Metazoa; phylum Arthropoda; class Arachnida; order Araneae; family Uloboridae; genus Octonoba; species Octonoba sinensis. Next base: position 1,764,680 of record CM076600.1, read on the forward strand.
CAGCGAAAAATGCGTAATTGACTGGAAATTTGCCGAGCTGATCCTGCGGCAGAAATACAGGAAGCCGGGAAAGGTGTCGAACGAGGAGAGGGAACTCTTCAAATTCGTCATGGAAGATTATCGGGACGCCGTGGTCATGCCCTGGTACCGCAACCTGGACAAGCCCCAGTTCTTCTACGTGGCCGAGATCTGCTCCGACCTGACTCCGATGAGCGACTTCCCCGACACGGAGTACGAGTCCTTCGAGGCCTACTACAGGAAGAAGTACGACATCACCATCATGAACCACGACCAGCCGCTGCTGGACGTCGACCACACGTCCGCCAGGCTGAACCTCCTGACACCCCGCTACGTCAACAGGAAGGGCGTCACCTTGCCCACCAGCAGCGAGCAGACCAAGAAGACCAAGAGGGAGAACCTGCAGCAGAAACAGATCCTCGTCCCGGAGCTGTGCACGGTGCACCCGTTCCCGGCATACCTCTGGCGCAAGGCCGTCTGTCTGCCGTGCATCCTGTACCGCCTCAACTCCCTCCTGCTGGCCGAGCAGCTGCGATTAGTCGTGGCGGACGGCATCTCCATCGGGATGAAGCACCTGCCGGAGGATTTTCGGTGGCCGGCGCTGGATTTCGGTTGGACGCTCGCTGACATACTCGGTTCCCAGGCGACTCCCAAAGAGAAGAAGCGAAGAAATCCCGATCCCGTCCTCGCCTCGGTCCGGGAGATGAAACACGAGTATGCCGTGTCAAATGGCGAGACGGACTACCACGACAACGTGCGGTCCCACAGTGACATGAACGGCGTCATGGACTTCGAAATAGATGTTTTCGATCCCAGCAAGTTGGACATCCCGGACGACGACGCACTCATTGAACAGGAACTCAGAGAGATAAACTTTGGCATGGACGGGTCCCCGTTCGATCCGGTCCGCGGCTTTCCGATCACCTTCGGGGGGAGCGAGCTCCCGGCGGAGTCTTTCCCCCTCTGGCGACCCACCCCCGACTCTAACGGAGACATCTCCCGGGTCCGCTACGGATCCCCCAGTAACTTCGAGGGCTCCGGCTGGGACTCCGAGTGGGACGTCGACGAGGACGAGACGTCGTTCCACTCCGTGAACTTCCACGGCCTAGACTACATCTCGGCGCCCGGACTCATCAACATGGAGAGCCTCTCCATCGACCTGGCTTCGTGTCGTGACGACGACCTGTGGGACAGCATGGACGAAGATTCCGTGATGAGTGACGAAGCCGAGATGCCAGACATCTTCTCCAAATCCTTCCAGGCGTCACTCCCCGCAGTGACGGCGGGTGCGAGATCTTCGGATACACCGGACGAAGCGTGCGAATCCACTTGGTTGACATGCCCTTCGATGACGGACAATCTCCTGAAAAAATCTGAACCCTCGGATGAACTGGACGACGAAATCGTGGCGACGGTCAATGAAATAAAACGGAAAGAGAAGGAAAGGATCAACTTCTTGTATGCGGACGAAACAGAGGATGGGATGGGAGGCGTCTCGAAAATTGACGAGATGCTGGAGATCGCCTCGAAGAGCGAAGAAGAAATCGCGCCAAGCGTGCCGTCTTGCACGCTCGACGGCGATGCGGAGTCGGACGCCGGGTCGACGAACTGCAGAAATGCTTCCCTCGACGTCCCCAGCGAAGCGATGCTGGCATTCGGGGAGCTCCTGCCGAACAGAGACCAGCACCACCTGTACGACGACAACTTGCAGCGTGTCCGGTTCGACGACGACCCGGACCCGTCCCGGCACCCGGGTCCCAGCCCCAGCATCATCCTCCAGGCGCTCACCATGTCCAACGCGAACGACGGCATCAACCTGGAGAGACTGGAGACGGTGGGCGACTCCTTCCTGAAGTATGCCATCACCGTCTACCTGTTCTGCACGTATCCCGACATCCACGAGGGCAAGCTGTCCTACCTGCGGAGCAAGCAGATCAGCAATTTCAACCTGTACAGGCTGGGCAAGCGGAAGGGCCTCGGGGAGCTGATGGTGGCCTCCAAGTTCGAGCCGTACGACAACTGGCTGCCGCCCGGCTACGTCGTCCCGAGGGGCCTGGAGGAGGCGCTCATCGAGTCCGGCCCGCCATCCGGGTGCTGGGACCTGGGCGACCTGGACGACCTCACCCGGATGAGCGAGGAGGAGATCCGGAGGACCGTCGGGGAGAGGTCGGGCCGGCGGGACGGGTCCGACCCCCGCTCCCTCGTGCCCTACAACCTGCTCACGCAGCACAGCATCCCGGACAAGAGCATCGCCGACTGCGTGGAGGCCCTCATCGGCGCCTACCTGGTGTCGTGCGGCTCGAGGGGCGCCCTGCTGTTCATGTCGTGGCTGGGACTCAGGGTCCTGCCGAAGGGGGAGGGCGGGTACGGCCACCTCTCCCCTCCCCCGGCGCCCGTCCCGGACGGGTCGGCGTCCAAGCTGGAGCGTCTGCTGGCGGGCTACTCGGCGTTCGAGCGCAAGATCGGCTACGCGTTCCGGGACAAGACGTGCCTGCTGCAGGCGTTCACCCACGCGTCGTACTACTACAACACGCTGACGGACTGCTACCAGCGGCTGGAGTTCCTGGGGGACGCGGTGCTGGACTACCTGATCACGCGGCACCTGTACGAGGACCCGAAGAAGCACTCCCCGGGCACGCTGACGGACCTGCGGTCGGCGCTGGTGAACAACACGTTCTTCGCCTCCCTGGCGGTGAAGTACGACTTCCACAAGTTCTTCAAGGCCATCTCCCCGGGCCTCTTCAACGTCATCAACAAGTTCGTGCTCCTCAAGGAGCACAACCCTGGGATGGAGGACTACCTGGTGAGTCACCCCTTCAGTGTTCTCGTAAAGACATCTTCCACCTGTATGTATCACGCAATACGGTTGATATGTTCGATTGTTTTCAGGTACCTTAAAACAACTTCACTTTACTTAAAGAGGCTCAAGAATCCTTCATTTAAATGTCATGCATAAAAATTCAAAATAGATTTTCGTTCCAGACGGGAAACGTGATCTCGGGATTAGATCGCGATCGGAGGCTTGAAACCTGTAAATGCTATATATTTTAAACATCCCACAAAAGCTTCCAAATACATTGTAAGGTTTTAATTGAGGTATATTTTAAAAAAATAATATGCGCTTTATTACATTTTAAAAGTCAAATTTGGCATGCGATACGACCGGAACTTTCGTACAGTGTTAAGGTTGGATGCCGGTTATTCAATTTTCATGCATTTGTTGTGTATCTGGACGCTGTTTTTTTTTTTTTTTTTTTTTTTTTTTGGAAAAATTGTTTAAGTAAAAAGTTTTTTTTTAAAAAAAGTGTTTAAAAAGTTCTTTTTTTTTTTTTTTTTTGGAAAAAGTGTTTAAAAAGTTCTTTTTTGTTTTTAATGTTTAAAGAGGGTTTTTTTTTTTTTTTTTTTTGAGAATTTACTATGAACTCGGTTTAAATATTTCTTTTCCTGCAAGTGCTTTTCTCATGATGCAGTGAAAACCCTACAAAGTATGTTTCATGTAATGCAAAGCATGTTTCTTTTTATTCATGCATTTTCTTAGAAAGAATAAACAGTATAATTTAAAAGAAAACGTTACTAAAAATTTCTTTTTTTTTTCCTCTTGTGCATAATACACAAAAATACATTAAATAGAGTCAACTTCTTAAATATTTTTCCCTTTCTCCCCCCCCCCCTCTTTAAAGCACCTGAGCATGTGGTATATTTTAGTCTTCACTTTTAAATGACAGTGTTTTAGAATATGCATTTCACTGATAAGAGTAAAAGGGACATACATTAATGCTAATTACATTCCTACATTTTTCTCAGTGTTGATCATAAAACATGTAATAATTTATAAAGATTTTCAGTTATGGACGCTGTTAAAATATAATCAAATGCCAAAAACAAATAAAATTTTACTCAAACAAATCATTTTACCTAAAACCAGAAGACTAAAACACCATTTTATGTCTGTTGGTGTAGGTCACAATATTAATAACCATTTCTAACAAACAAATTCCTAAAAAAATTGTATGCATAAAGTTTCCATATATTGATAAGAATTTGTTTGACTGTTTAAAAATAATCGACATTTCTAAAAGAAACACATAAATGCCCAGGCTGTCTTTATGTTTTCACCTACCTCCCCTAAAATGTTACTCCAAAGCGGAAAAATGATGAAGTTTCAGTTCTTTATTCATGCAATATTTAGTAATACTCGACTCCATTCTTGATGAAAGGATTCCTTCTGTTTGGAGACACCTATATCATTTTCAATGTAGCATGAGCCATTAAATGTTTATAGATTTAACTATATGTACTTAAGGTTTTCTTGTAAAATATATTTTCCATGTTATGAAATTGCAACTTATATAGTAAGTTTTCAATGAATGAGTTTCTTCTGGCCTATTTTTTCTGGCCGTTTTTTTTTCGCTTCGGAAGAAACTTTCCAACCCTGCACCTAAAGCGCAAATTTATTATATATATATAGTTTTGAATTTTTATGGTAAAAAATTTTACTGAAAAATACAATGCTTCTTTATATGTATGTATGTACATAAATACTTCCAACATATTGAGGATCTACTTTAAGTAGTATAAAATGCATTTTTCAAGAGTGAGACAGGACTCCCCTGAAAGAAAAAAAAAAGCGAGTTGTCCGAGTAGTGAGTGAACGCTTGAGCAAAATTTTAAAATATCATATTTTTTCGGTTGGTAGCATTTGATATCAACAAATAGGCAAAACATATATTAAATACTGCCATCAGATACATACATACAGGTACTGGATCATACCTGTACCTGTAAATAGAGTTGGGGGGTTTAAATGGCTCTGCTTCAAGTGTCATTTTCCAGTCCATAAAGAAACACACGAGACAAGATTCAAGTGTCGGATAGCTTGAAAAGGATGGACTGCTCTCGGTGCATCTACAAAACATTGTTCAAACCCTTAGTTCTGAAAAAAAAAATGACAAACTCGTTCATTCGCTGCTCTGTTTGCCGTTTTTGGACGATTCCTAGAACGAGTGAAGTACGAAGGCCTCTGACAATGGTCATGTGACGCTGTGGGGTCCTGGTTATGCAACCAGTGTGGGTCCACATTGGATGGTGGTCCAATATCAGGGGTCCCTGATGGATCCATACCTGCCAACTCTACTGGTTTTTCCAGCAGATTCTGGGATTTTTCCTATTCTACTGATCTCCCGGTTCGTATTTAAAATCTCCTGGCTTCCATAGATTTTGCTGTAATCCCCTATAAATGAGGAATCTTATGGAAAAAATCACTTCAGCAACGATATTATCCTGTTTAATTTGTTTGACAAACGGATTTACACAAGAAACTTACAGTTTTGGACATTATAAAATCAATTATGACTTTAGAGGACTGAATATTTTGTTAATTATGCTGGGAAACATATCATCATATAAGTAACTTGTCTGTGGTTTCATTTAAGTGATCGTTAAAACTCTTCATTCCCCCCAAGAAAACAATGAAAAATGCATGCGAAATTGCGGCGTGTCGCAGTCTACTGGATTTGTTCCTCCAAATGTTGGCAGGTAAGTGGATCCATCTGATGCCACCTGTGAATCACTTGGAAATGCCATCTTTCACAGTGATGCCACTTCCAGGCATCGGGAAACGGATCCCTGATGCCTGGTTTGGCATCAGAATAAGTAAAGTCTACAGAACCAGCGAAGTAACTGAAAGCACATTTTCCCGACAGCAAGCCTACTACATCGAAGAAGACGAGTGCGAGGAGATGGAAGACGTAGAGGTTCCGAAGGCTCTCGGAGACATCTTCGAGTCGGTGGCCGGTGCCATCTACCTGGACAGCAACATGTCGCTGGACACCGTCTGGAGAGTCTACTACACCATGATGAAGCCGGAGATAGGTAATATACGCCCTCTTTCTCTCTCTCTCTCTCTCGGCGATGACGAGCTACTGCAGCGAATGACGCGGATTTACGGATTTCAGCTGCTTTTACGCACGCGTGGCGATTTTCGACGGATTTCGAAATCCGATTGCATCCGCTGTGGTAAAACTCCCTTGATTTATTTTCTGTCTGATTCTGCCGTTTGGACATCCACCATTGAGTGTTAAATATATTTTTCATCCGATCTTATATTTCACCTTGAGTAATAGAAGACCTTCACGCGCGCCATTTTGCCGCTCCCACGGAGCACTTAAAAATGAGAATATAAATTTTACTTACCAAATCAGAGTCATTATGGACTAGTGAATGGTTATTTATGAATACTTGTTGTAATGGGGAAGGTGAAAATGTACATTCAACAAAGCTCTTGTTTTTTGTACTCCAAAGAAAGGGGCTTCACTACAAAAACAAGAAAAATGTCAATTTACATCCTTCATGAGGCCCATCTATTGACACCACAAGCGAATCGTGTTTGAAGTAAACATATGGAAACCAATAGTGACGTTAAAGGTAAGCAAAAATAGTTTAGTTATTGTATGTAGTATATGTGTGCTGAAATATTTTAAACCGAAAAATTAACGAAATTATTAAACGAGGAAGTCATGCGTGCACATCAAAGTTTTTCTGATGACCATTTTCAAAAGTTGGCAAGTATGAATGAGAATTTGCAGCGAGTTATTTCGAGAGGATATAGGGTGGGTGGGTGCACCAGCTGTGTGGCCATTTTCGTACTAAACCTGGAAATACTAAGAAGTTTGAGCACATTGGCCGAGTATGTTTTTTAGACTGGCAAGAATGTTTTTCAATCTGCTCTGTGATTGGCTCACTATTTTCCTTTATCTTTGACCCCTGCCACAAAACGATGACTTCCCAAAATCATCTAAAATCGCCTGACACCCCCCGTGGACCATCCGTATGCATCGATTTCTTTCGCCCTCAATCGGAATTGCTGCTTTTTATTTTTAATAACATTAGGTTGAAAAGAAATTATATTATTAGTAGTATTTGGTATTATTTTTTATTTCAATAATATTTTATTTTTAATCTTTTTTTAACTTTAATAAATTAGATTTAAAATATACTAGTGGTAAAATAACATTATTCAACTGTGCAATGCTGGATAATTTATCTAGTATATAATATACTAAAAAGGAAGAATTTATGTGTATGTTTGATTGCTGCACGTCCCGAGAGAACGGTAAGGTCTCGAAAGATGAAATTTAGTACAATATGTAAAGTACCTGATCTCATGAAGTACAAAAGATCAATATAATAAGACTTTTTGCTTTTTCATGTAGATGCTTTTTACTTACTGCTGCCATTATTATTTAATGCCATCCATGTCATTTCAAAGTTTTCCATGGACGGCACCAATGCCCTCTATGGATAATAAAATCCATACACATACACACATATATAAATGTATTTCACCCAAAACGTCAGGTTGTGGGTCATTTGAGGTGGCTACAACTGGAGCAAATTGCACTTTTTCAGTTGAGTTGATCTATTTTCATCTTATTGACTGAATTGCTTGTAAGGTTATATTTATGTTAAAAAGGCTTAAATTTTGTGCAGCTACTACTGTAACGCTTCTGTAGGAGGAATTTGGTATCTTGCAACCCCTGAACCACCCTACATTAAAAGTTGCATCAGTAAATCTACTGTTTGACGCATGTGTGAAATGGTGACAGTATGGGACCCCAAATCCGGATTTAAGATCGGAAATGTGCAGTTTTCAAAAAAAAAAAAAAAAATCGTGATTTTCTGAAAAGGGTTCGCTTTTGCGATTGATTAGTTTGTATTAATTGTTACTTTAATTCTGTGTTAATATCATTACATTTTGCCTTTTGAAATTTCTTGTAGTGTTATTATGTTATATTTTTTTTAATGAGCTCCAATTTTCGCGCAATACAGAACATTCGCGAAGTTGAAAATCGGCGTTTCTCGCATTTTCCCCGACAGTCTGATCGTTTATTGCAGTTTTGAGAATATAAAATCATTTTGACGGGATTCTTTTCTTTTATTCTTTAATTAAAGAGTTTAAAATAATATCGGGGAAAAGTCTAGATGTTTTGCCTCGAATGTAAGCCAACTCCAACTTCGCTTTCGTGCTTAAATTTTGCGACTTAATAGCCGAGTATATACGATAAAAAAAATACTGTAAATTAGCAAAACGCTAGTAAAAACTTCCGGAGCAAATTGTATGGCCCCTGATGCTACTTATAAAATTTTTTGAATGAGGACCCAAAATCCGGAAAGCTCGCGCCCCGAGCGTTCTGGATTTGAGGTCCCATACTGTATACAATTTTTTTTTGCCTGCAATTTGAAAGTTTAAGTGGACAATAACTCAGAATTCATTCAAAAATTTTAGGAATTTTAAATGTTGTATGTGTGTTTCATTTGGTCATTTCTATAATTGTTTTGAAATTTTTTTACATTTCTTGCATTTATAATTCAATGTTTAGGTTTCCACCCATTGTTTGGTGCTCTATGCATCGTTGAAACGGACGAGTCCAGATCCAGTTTCTTTTCATTTTGCTCCTTTTTTTTCCAAAATCCTAACAGTTTCAAACCACAATTTTTTTGCGCTTCACTTTATCAGGGCGATCGCACCGGATTTTTTTTTTTTTTTTTTTTTAACAGAAATTTTGATCACATTGTTTTATATCTTTCTCTTTGCTGAATTTAAAATGCTAACATTTGCATGATAAAAAACATACTGTATGTTTGCACTTTCCCAAACATTTCAAATGTTTCCTAATGAACTCACAATGTTTTAAATTTCCTTAATAACAAATTGTAATCAGGTTTAATGTTTACGCTGAAATGCATGTTTAAAATTAAATGTGATATAATTTGCTGCTGAAATGGGTGTCAAAATGAACAACTGCTAATCTCAAATGATGTTTTTTTATAGAATACTTCAGTAACCATGTTCCTAAATCACCGATTCGAGAGCTGCTGGAGTTGGAACCGCAGACGGCCAAGTTCGAGTGAGTCCATTGCATTTATTCTCAAACATGCAAAGTATTTTTTGTGGCAATAAAAAGTTTTTCGAAACAAGAGGTATGTCATCAGGGATGCAATGATGAGCGAATCGGCCGATTGAGTGTGGCTCGAGTTTTTTTTTTTTTTGAACTATTTCTTCATCACTGCTTTTCGCGTACAGCCAAAGCATGAAGATTCATTTTTAAGGTAGAAATTAGGAAAAGAAAATTTAACCTATCTGATAAATGCGCATTGAAATATCGAAGCACACCCACATCATCTATAGAAAGGGAAATATTATTTAGGATAGGAAGAAATGTATTATGAGTTTCCAAGAAATGTCCTGATACATGTTTTTGCATTACAAATTAAAAGCTTTGGGACTTCATTAGTGAGTCATAATAGGCCGTGAGATTTTTTAATATTTCGTTTACGGAATTTTGCTCCATATTTTTCATTTATCGTACATTTCAAAAAAATTTTTTTTTTGTTAATAAACTTAATCAGCAGTCATTTTAATTTTAAAAAAAACTTGTTTTACGATTCATCAGTAAAAAAAAAAAAAAGATTTTAACCCTTTAAAGGGCCATATCTTATAGCATCGGCATATGAAAATAATTTTTGTTGGTTTCGAAAAAGAAAATCATACAGGACATGTAATAAGATGAACATGATGTTTTGCACTGAAGGGGGGATAGTTCTAAGTATGAATATTGGTAAATATGTTTCTCTTAGCAAGATTCTGCCAATCAGGAAGGGATCGCTTACTATAAACATCTGTAACTTGATGAATTTGGCGGGAGTCATACTTCCCACCGCCTTAAGGAAGGGTTAAATAATTTGTGGAAAAGATTAAAAATGAAGTAGAAACCCAATGTATTTCTGTGGGGTTATCCGTGCAGCTCACGGGTCTCAAAAAAAAAATGGGTTCAGCTTTTTGGATGACGCTGCATTTGATGCAGAAATACTTTGGCTCCTACATTTATACATATATTGTTTTGAAATGAGGGGTATGTTGTCTCTCGCCAAGCGTGGAGACTCTCCGATCACGACAGATAATTGTAGTCTTTGCTAGATCTTTCTGGAATCTTCCTGTCACGTGATCCAATGCTACAAAGAAGAGAGTCCAGTTTTGACTTCTCGATTCCCTTCGTGTTCGGGAAGTAAATACGAGGTGACCATGGATGTGTGAACTTCGTGAGATATTTTTGTGGGCTTGAATCTGTACATAGTGTAAATATCTTGTAAATAAATTGCTCCGTGTTTGGACCCTTCACAAAATTCCAAGCTTCCAAATAGTACTTTTCACACCATTATTTATTATAAAAGCGGCATATAATAATAAAATTTTTCATCACTCTATGCTTACATTTTGACAAAATTATTTGATTTTTCACAAAAATCTCTTTAAAATTCATAAAAAACGCACCCTGTTAAGAAGTGCAGGATCAACCCCTGCATGCATGTGATGTGTAAACAACTGAAAGTTCTTTTATTTTTATTTATTTGAACTCTCAATTAGTTTATCTTGTTTCTCGAGCAATGAGCGTAGAGTATCAAAATGCGTATAGTCATTTTTGAACACTATAGTGTTATTTAATCAAATTTTTTTGAAAGAAAAATTAAAATGTTTGAGTAGAAAATAATGATATTTCACCGATGACTTGTTGAGAGCTCTCTTGGTTCGCGATTGTTTGGATGCTTTATTCACTGTATGATTGAATTCGTATCTTCAACCATATTTTAAGTTTCGAACAATGAATCAATGAAATGAAAAGAAAATAAATGATTGCGATGAAAAGGAATTTCGTCGGCTTACTCGAGAAAGAAACTCGGTAAATAGTGGAAAGCAATAGGTTCGATGATCGCGAAGGATGCAGAAAGATTGCAATTTTAAAGAAAAACCCTTCGTACGTGCGGGTTGGGTGCTTTCATACTATACTGAACGCAACAGCAACATAAGGGACCGTTCATAAATGACGTCACGCTTTTTTCCAATAAATTTGACCCCCTCCCCCCTTTGTCACAATATGTCACATTTCAGCGGACCCCCTCCCCCTTTTGTCACATGTCACGCAATGTTACATAATGCTGGATGTCGCACTTTGTCACAATTTCGAGAACCCTCCCCCCTCGAAGCGTGACATCATTTATGAATGATCCCTAATACAAAGGCAACACTTTTTAGAGCATGTCATTGGTTCCACCTCATTTCATAACCACGTCCTCACACTGACCGATTGTCATTTTTCATTGCGTCAATAACCCTCTAATGCCCAACTCCGCCCCAAGGCGGACGACGATTTAAAAAAATGGACATTACAGGATTAACCCATCCTCGTGTTGACTGATTGGTACATTTACTGACGCAGTAGAAACAGTCAATACGAAGGCGGAGTTATTGAGTTATTAAGAATCAACTAGGTTAACCGCAGGTTTTTCCAATCCGTGGTCTCGCCCATGTCTGTCACCATGAATGGATGGTACGAGCGTAGGGCATTAACCACCTCATTCATTCCCAACTCCGCCTTAAGGCGGACCGTGATTTAAAAAAAAAAAAACTTGGGCATTAGAGAGTTACGAAGGAGCCGACAGCGATTGGTTCATCGCGTTATCGAAGGCATACGTCATCGCTGTTAGTCTGGTAACCGTAGCAAAATGTCCTCGTCGATTTAGGCGGGAAAGCACACTCACTTATGTTGCTTACACTGAAAAATTACGGTTCAACCTTTCACCAAAAACGTGGTGAAAATGCTGAAATTTAGCTGCAACCAACATTTTGGCTAAAAGTTGAACCATTATAATGGGTCCTTGTTTCCCATTTATGGCTAAACTAGGTGAAACTTCACCATTATAATGGTTCAACTTTTAGCCAAAATGTTGGTTGCAGCTAAATTTCAGCATTTTCACCACGTTTTGGGTGAAAGGTTGAACTGGAATTTTTTACAGTGCAGTTTCTCGTTCTCGGAGTGAACTGACTGTGTTTTTTTTCTTTTCCCCGTTGCAGGCGAGCGGAGATGACCGTGAGCGGCAAGGTGCGCGTGTGCGTGGACGTGTTCGGCAAGGGCCAGTTCGTGGGGGTGGGCCGCAACAAGCGCATCGCCAAGTGCACCGCGGCCAAGCACGCGCTCAGGGAGCTCAAGAGGGCCAGGGTGAGTACGTCTCCATCCCACCTGCCTCCACATTGAGCCACGTCGACGTCGACGTGGCACAATGTCTGCTGAAGAACATAGATCGGCACCTGCTCTGCTCGATATACATTTTCACTGAAGAGTTATTCTGCTTAGTAATTTTTTCAGTAAATTACTAAGTTCAGTAGTAATTTTTTCACTAAATGCTTGTCAAATAAAGATTGATTGATAAACTGATTATTTAAATGTATGTTACAAAGAAAAATAAGTTTAAATAAGTCTTTAAGAGCATGCTGTTGAAAATACGTTGCATTTTCGAAATCAGGATACATCATATATAAATTTTCAGCAATTAAAAAAAAATGGTTTTTTATTTTTGGGGGTGCGAAACTCCAAAAAAAATCCTTCCACAAGGAGCACATCTTCTTGAACAGATAATATAAATGTTATTCTGTTAATGGTTTGAGCCACTAATGTTGCTCTCAAAAAAGTTATCTAACTTTTTTTTTTAAATACACTTAAGTCATTGCTTTCTCAAATACACTTGAGTTATTGCATATTGTTAAAGTTTATTAAGTATTTCTGATTTGACAAAACTAAGTCGATCGTAGCACGTGGACATTTTTAATATGCCGTTGTGTTTCCAGGTGAAAAAAATGGGTACTTCTTCCATGTTAAGGAAGAGACATGGATATTTCATTTATTGTGCCGTTTTCAGGCTGAGAAATGATTACGTTTGGAGAACTTTATTTTAAATAAAAAAAGGTTTTCTCAAGAATTTTTATTGTTTCTGTTGAGTTATTTTTTTTCCCTTGACGATAAGTCTGAGGATAAGTCTGTTACATTGGATTTTTTAATGTTTCAATGGCCTACTTATGATTGTTATTTCTTTTTTATTGTAGTCAAAAGGAGTTGTTAAACGGAAAACTGTAGATGAGTCATTTTATAAAAACATTAAGAAAATGTTAGTTAATCAGATTAAATTTATTTAAACATTACAAAAAAAAAAAAGCGAACCATTTCCAGCAAACTAACAAATTTTGCTGTAAACATTCACAGTGCTATTGCTCACTGGAGAAACGACCTCCCCTATTTACTTTGCTTCAAACCTAGAGGCAAAGGGATGTTTGAAAGTCTTACAACCTCTTCAGCATCAGGCCTTCTGGCCTCTGGTATATTAGTTATATATATTTACTAAACTATATCAGGGCTCCCACGGCCCCTATTTTTGAGATTGGTTTATAGGGGCCCCTCTAAAGGCCGTATTTAGTAGATAAAAGCCCTAGAAAGTAATCAAACGCGCTATTTTTTAGCCACTTGTACCATTCCGAAGAATCTGCATCTCGACACCTCTACTCCCTTTTTTCCTTCTTTTTATAAATATTGTTTTCATATGGATATAAATATATAATGTAAATCAGAAATTGAATTTATTCCTTATATTTTCATGAACTATTAAATTCTATAAAAAAATTTCAAGCATACTTTTTATTTGCGGACATTGCATTGTAAAATTTTATTTCATCATATCTTCACCCGATTTTCTTTAAAGAGTCATCATAAAATGACACTGAATCCTTCAAAATGATGTATATACATAATCACACCATCCTGATAAGGTACAATATTTAAATTTTAATTATACTTCAGTTAAACTTGTTCTAGACTACCTTTTAAGTTATCATATATATATATATATATATAAAAGGTCATGAATGTTTTTTTTTTTTTTTTCGATAAATGCTTGAATTATGTGAATAAAAATACACCATATTGTACAATGTTTCAATCTTAAATGTGAACCACAGCAATTGCTAAACTTGATGATGAAAAAAATCGAACCGTTTGCTTCCCAATTAAACTAATCTTACTTGATGATTCTAATTTTTTTTTTTTTGCCAAATCTTCTCAGTTTTCCTCGTTTTTTGCAAGGGCATGTTACCCATGGATTATTTTGAAGTTTTATGTGTGTCAATAAATTGTATATTTAATAAAAAATATTCACAGGATGGTGTGATTATGTATACAAAATTTTGAAGGATTCGGTGTATTTTGAAGTTTTATGTGTCAATTAATAATATATTCAATAAAAATTATTCACAAAAACTTTCTATTTCCTGATAAGCTTTTCCATAATAAGTGAAATTTAAAGAAAACATTTAAAATAAAAATATTTTTCTAACTCTTATTATTAATAATAGTAGAGCAAATTGAATCAAAATAATTGAGTTAAAAGTGAGACCGGCAAGCCAGCGAAAAGTAAACCGCTGTCACTTTTTTGCTTTCCTGTGTCATTTACAATCGATGCAGAAAGAAAAGTGTCGGAAATGTTGACATCTTAAATGATGTCATCTTTTCTATTATCATTAGATATCTGTGAAGGAGATAGTATGAGTGATGAGTGTGTCACTTTTATCAAAGTATATACCCAATCTTTAATTTTCAATATTACTATGTATTAGTACGTAAAATAGCCCTATACAGAGTTTTAAAAAGGCGCTATTTTTTAATCTGCTAGGACAGTGGGAACCCTAGGGAAATAAAAGTGAACAAAAAATTTATTTAAAGAATAATGAAACTAAGAAATATAGTTTTTAACGTGCGTGTATGATATGTTTTTTACTTCTTTAAGAGGTGTGTTATACTTACTTTTTAGTGTCGGGGAAGCCACGTGCCTGCCTTTTCTTTTTTGTTTAAAAGCTCTAACATGCTCATTAGATATCTTGCAGAAGTCCAATTAGATAAAATTTCTTTTACTTTGCAGGTTTCAAGATTTTGATGATGCGTCGCGAGAAGAAAGAGGCTATATTTTTGAATACATTTGTATCGTGATCCCCCAGTATTAAATTATTGACAATGAATTTGTACAGTATATATTAAACTCTGACTTATGTTTGCATCTCGTTTACTTTATAGTGTGAGACGTTTTGCGATGAGACCGTTTGTCCCGCCAAACCAAAGAACCTAAAAAACGGAAATGGAGCACCTTTTGCACAGATATAATTACACTGTGCAACACGAAAAATGTCCTTAGGATGAAAATGTCTGTTTGTTATGTATTTTTGGCTGAAAATTACGAATCTGAAATTATTTTTTGGCCATCACGTACCGTTTTACCAAAATTCCACATTTTAGCTTTTTACGTATTTTCTGGATAAATATGCATATTTTCGTAATTTATCGACTTAATTTATTATAAATTACATCTTTCTCATTGACAGTAAGATCGTTGCCATTCTAGAGACCTTTTTAATGAACTTGGGTTATTTTAGCGACATTTTTGGCAACAAAAGCGTTATCTACTTCTCGCAAAGTTTCGAATCTTTTACAAGACGACAAAGGTATTTTTTAGACTATTTTGCGGCGAAAGACAAAAATAGTATGCTGCTGTGATGTGAATGTACTATTTCAAGCATTAGGACATGAGCACAATTCAGCAGAGTGGCACTTGTTTATCAGTGCTCCTCCTTCTAACTATTTTTTTTCCCATTCATTCCTGTAGAGTTATTCCATTTCAAATCAGGCAGGCAGGTCTAAAACTTGTCACATGACCCTCACAGATTTTTTTTTAAAAAATACAGTAGTTACAACATAAAACATAAAATATCCAAAAGGATTTTTCAAAAAAAAAATATTATTTCGCTGTTTACAGACTTTTAAAATTTAGAAGAAAATTGGCTGTTTTCAGAAAATCAGCAAAACATTCACTTTTAAAATGGCCTCTGTTTCAAAAGTTTTTAACCAATTCAAATATGTTTTTTTCTTTAAATAATGAAAGGATGGTATTTTATTTAGATACTAATTTTAAAAGTCTAGTTGGCTTTATTGATAAAGATAAAAAAGTTTTTGAAGTGAAAAAATTGCATTTTTACCAATTTTAGGATTTTTTTTCCCTTATGAAAGAAATTTGTTTTTGACAAAACCGAGGTAGCAATCTAAAGTGCTGTTATGGAAGTTTTGTATCAAATTTTATTGTAAGACTGAGATGCATATCCCTTGAGAATTTAAAGTTTGAAATTTTAAAATGTTCAAAAATTTCAATTATTGAAGTGTGATTACTCAAAAAAGCCATTTTTAAAAATCTGAAAATCTGCTCATTTGTTGCCCTTGAAGTGCTGAATGAGCTGCTATCAATTATATTGTGTATTTTTGACCCAGAGATTTTGTATATTTTTTAAAAATGGCCTGTAGCATATTCTGCAAACACAAAGGAAATTTCAAAACTGTGAGTGGCAAAAACATATCAAATGAGCCACTTGTAAATCTACAATGTGCCTTTTTTCCTCAATTGCACATTAAACTTGGGTTATCGAAATATTTGTAAAAGCTCTGAACAGAGAAGGAGTTACTTTCTTGCATCTCAGGAACAAATTCAAAAATTTAAGTGAGGCAAAAGTAAAAGAAAGGATTTTTATTGGCCCACAACTTAAGGAAGTCCTTTTATGATGAAGAATATGAAAACAAACAGTCAGAAGCCGAAAAATCAGCCTAACTGGCATTCAAATCTATGTTCTCCCGTTTTCTTGGAAATGAGAAAGCTGAAAAATACTAAAATCTTGTTGGTAACATGATAAAATGCTTTTGTATGATGGGTTGCTATATTTTATTGAAACGACACTTTTTGGGCTCTCACATGGACTTCTTTCCTCAAAAATTTGGAGCAATTAATGATGAGCATAGGGAAGGTTTCATCGTGGACATCTCTGTCTGAAAAGCGTTTCAGCTGTCAAAAGAATGGAAGTATACGAATTGAATATTGCTAATCGGTTGTCAGTGCACGCCAACAGATGCCCACAAAATGAAACGGACAAAAAAAGCATTTTTGTGTATGTGTTTTCAATAAGTAAGCCTCAGTTATTCTTCTATAACCAAATTGTATAAATATGAGAAGTGGGTCTCCAGCAAAAACGGTACGTGACGGACCATTTTGGTTTGGATATTTGAATCAAGCACCTTTTGTTTATATAGAATCACATAGTTTCATCTAAAGGACCAAAAAAAAAAAAAAATTCCAAATTTGTTGCACAGGGTTACTGATAAAGGTACAAGGAAAGGTGTGTAGAGTGAGATCCATCAAATCCGAACCCCTCAAATCTGTAATCCCGGGAAATCCAAACGAGTTTTTCAAAACAAATTTAAGTTTGAAAAGCACCCTCAAAAAAGAGAAACTGATTTATTTTGTCGTAAAACAATGACTATAACCTTATTTTATATAATGAGTTGGAAAAATTAACAAAGAAATACAGTTAGCATGCCTAAAAAACTGTAAATGTATCTACGAAAGAATGTCGTGTAGGATTGAAAAAAACGGTAAAAGTTGGTTATTGAAATTTTTTAGGTTTATCACTTTGCAAAATCAATGAAATAACAATAGAAACTTACAAAATATCACTTAATCTCTCCCTTGAAATCAGTTTCCTTCCATTGTCGAAGTGACGAGGGTTCGTTATGTTATGGATAGTTTTCGGCTGATCCGAACAAATTGCAATCCGAACAGGCTAATGCCCCAATGAGTTCGGATTTGAGGGGTTTTACTGTATATTTTACTGTTAATGCATCACATAATGAACCCTCCGACTGCTCAATGTGTGGACGGAAATCTCTTAAAAATTGTCTGTGTGTGTGTTTTTCTTTTTTTTTTTTTTTAAATCTATATTTATTAGAGAATTGAAATAGGCATTTTTTTATTTTCAAGAAAATATTTTTATCATGAGAAAAACGAATTTTAGATGTTACACCTTTTTTTTTTAAAATAAATTTCTATTGAATTGCAGTTAATTTCTATTTATTACATAATATAAAAAAGTAAAATGTATAAAACGTAAGAAACACTTTGCAAGTTTATTGAATCACGATCAGATCCTTCATTATGTGAAGAGCAGTCTGAAAATCTATATCGCTACCACTATCAAAACTAAAATTACTTTCAGATCCTGATAAATCATCAGGAATAGATACTCTGTCAATTGCTGAACGTTTTCCAGCAGCCATTTCCGATTAGAAAAAGGCGGCAAACATGGGAGGAATTAGTGGTAAATACCAAGTTTCAAATTCCACAATTTAGTGGACAATCTGTTGGTCAAAACCAAAATGAAACGTCTGATACTGTATATAATTTGTTTCACTGGTTAAACGGTGAAAAGGCAATTTCATAACCAGCTCTCGATAATGGAAGAAAAACACATGCCTGCAAAAACAGCGGAATGATCAGCGAGAGGGTTAATACACTGCCAGAAAATACCTGTTACCCTAAAATAAACAGACTGCTTTTAATATAAGTTAAGATTTGAAACTCTTTTTGCAGTAAATTCCTGTGACCAGGCATATTTTTCCTTATGGAAAATTTGAGAATGAGCCGAAATCGGGAATTCTGGGAGGGACGCCCCCATCACAAGAATTGTTTCGTCTTCCTGTTTTGGGAAACGTCGGTCTCTTTCTGACCACCCGATACATTGACATCGATTTGCTGAGGTCGGGACACTCGGAATATTATCGGAAGCATGCTGGGGTTGTTACAAAGCCACCGAACCATAGTTCGAGAGATAAAGTCTATGGGATGGCAGGCAGCACTCCAGATAGTAATGCAGTGGGATCCGCTTTATTGGATCACCGGATATTCGGCCCAACCTCTAAAGAACCAAGACATTTCCTATAACATAAGCCTAATATAATTTGCTGGTTGCCAAGTGCTCCGGAATTCGCGGAGCAGCTCCGCGCGAGTGTGAAAAATCCGCAACTCCGCACGTTATATTAATTGCCCCGGAAATCTATCTGCATCCGTTGTAAAGCAAAAATGCCACAAGAAATCAAAAATATTATCTAAAGAGTAAAAATTTTCAAAGTTATTTATTTATTCGTATTTTTTATTCGAAACAATATTCTTCAACTACTTTCGTTTAACGGCGCCAGCGAAAAATTCCCTACGATTGCCTGGATAACGACTTTTCCCCTACATGAATTTCCCTTCAGAAAGGAGTAAAATCACCCTCGCGTACCTTCACGTCGCGAATCTTTTCAGCAAATAGGAAGACAGTAGCAGTAGAATGACGTCAGATTCTGAAGAAAAGCAGCCAATGATATTTATACAGAAGTAAGGTTGTTTCCTGCGACTAGCCATTTTTGTTTTGTAGTTGTGTTTGCGCTGTAGTGAGTGTGAGTAGAGTTCCTTTATAAGACGTAGTCTTCAGAGTAACAACAGATCGGGGGAAAACTGCCTCCGGACGAAAAACAGGGTTGCCGCCGAGTGCAAGGTTGGCTTCATACTCGCTCAAGGATTTCCGCTAAACGATAATCGTTAACGGGAAATTTTGTCCACTTGAAAGCAAAATTTCTGTTTGAATTAAAAGCCACTTTTTGCGTAAGCTACAAACGTTTTTTAAAAATTTCTTTGGTCTCAACAAGTCCAGGATAGTTTAATCATTCGCAGCTTTAAATTACGTTACGTTAAATATGAGAACATGGAAATTGCTACTCTTTAATTGACTCAAAAATAAATAATGATATTTATAAATTTATTATTTTCAATATAATTTCTTGGATTTTTAATTCTGAAAGTTTTTTTTTTTTTTGTGTGTGTGTGTTGCTAATATTGCATTCATAAATCATTAAAAGATTACTCGTTTTTTTTATTTCTGAGGGAAACTAAAGGAAAATTTAAAGCAGTAATGCTAGAAATATATGAATGGTAAAATAATGAATTGGTAAAAAAAAAATTGGAATTATTATTTAATCAATGATATTTTTATATAAAACTCGTTATGTAAAAGTTATGTTAAAAAATGTTCTAAGAAGAAAGAATGTACTTAGAGACCGTTCACAAATGCACGCGTTTTTTTTTTTTTTTTTTTGATATTTTTGACCCCCTCCCCCCTTTGTCCCGCTATGTTGTGTAAGCCTGATGTCACACTTCTTATTACCCACCCCCTCGAAGCGTGACATCATTTATGAATGATCCCCTTATGTGAAAAAATACATTTCCCTATGAAGGTATTCATTAAATTAAGAGCAAATACGGAAAACTTTCTCCGAGGCCGAATTCAGCTCCGCATATGCGCCCTCCCCCCTCGTAACTCCCTAACTTCAAGTAATTTAGTAGGAAAATGAAGATGACATTATAGAACATTTTTGAAATTGATAATTGGTTTTGAAGGGCAGTAAAACTTGGCCTCCTACACAGCTAACTACCCTGCCTATTTTAAAATTCGGCAGAATAAGCCGCTTATATATAAGAAAATCCATTCGTAACTGACTGACAAGAATGTGTGGAAGCGGCCGATATGTTTACATTCCACTAGTCGCCAAGCATAAGCAAATCACGCCAAGTCGAAGATACAAAGTATTCGTTAAAATAACTTAATTTTACTAAATTTAAACACTTTCTTAATCTTGAAGCGATGTTTTTAAATTACTTTAGGATACTAGCTATTTATTTATTAGGGAAAATGACAATTAGGGCCAAAAATAGCGGGTCGACATGGAATATTAGCATTAAGAAAGCATGCACTTATTTTGACAAAGAAATAATTAAATAAATAGGAGCATATGGCCCAAAATAAAGCTACATTCCTATATTTTAAACATTTTAGAACAATAATAAAAGAATTTTAAAAATGTATTTGCCTTTAATTTTACGGATTCCCGTGTTTTTTCATGGCATTTAATCGTCTCCACGTTAAAGCTATGGGACGAAAGAAGGCACTGCCTCGGGCGGAGGGTTCAAACCTTCCACCAATAGGAAAATGATACCGCTTTGACGCTACTCTTGCTAAGATACAGGGACTCTAAGTGTGAGTGTGTTTATCGGCTTTGCTTCGCACGTGCTGTTTTGCAAATTCATATTGTATGGTATTTGATATTAGTTTTACGATTTTTTAATTTTTGCTTTCCGAAAATGGATCGCAAGCGATCTCATAATCAAACATTTAAATCGGAATATGAAAATGCATGGCCGGTCTTAAAACGATCCAAGTTATCGGATACATCGGATGCATATTGTAGTGTTTGCAATACTGATTTTAAAATTGCTCATGGCGGACAAAGTGATTGCCGTCGGCACGTCGAAGGATCCCGGCATTTGACTAATGCTAAATTGAAAGCGGACAGTCAGAACTTGACAACTATGTTTAATAAGCAGGCTGGATGTGATTCATCATCGATGGCAGTGACTAAAGCAGAGGCTTTATTTACGAAATTTCTTGTGGAACACAATTGTTCTTTATCTATATCGGATCATTTTACTAAATTGATCAAAGAAATGTGTCCAGACTCTCAAATAGCAAAAAATTATTCCTGCGCTCGTACTAAAACTACAAGCATTGTAAAGAGTTTCGCAAAAACATCTCAAGAAGAGATAATTGATAATCTTAAAGTTAATGAATTTTCCTTGGCTACCGACGGTAGCAATACAACTACATCGCAGAAAATATATCCCCTTGTAGTGACTTTTAGAGATGAAAATTTGAAGAAGATTGTTACATCTGTTTTGTCCTTGCCTCAATTAGAAATAGATTCAACAGGCAAAAATATCTTTGAACTCTTGGACAGCAAACTTAAAAAACTTGGCCTCTCCTGGGAAAACTGTGTTGCATTTTGTGCAGACAATGCATCTGTTATGCTGGGACATTACAAAGGGGTGAGTTCATTTGTGATTAAAGAAAATGATTAAAGTTTTTGTTCATGGCTGTGCGTGTCATTTGATACATTTAGCTGCACAGCATGCTGCACGTGAAATAAAGGGATATGATGCTGAAGATTTTTTAGTGAATGTCTATTATTATTTGAAAAAAAGCACTAAAAGATTGCAACTTCTTAAAATGTGCCAGGTACTCACAGAAGTGGAAAACCACAAAATAACAAAATATGGGTCTACACGTTGGCTATCAATGGGAGCTGTAATCACTCGTTTTTTAGAGCAATGGGAAGCTTTAAAAAAGTTTTTTGCGAAGAAGAGGAGGGAAGTTCATCCACTTTTTTTAGATTAAAAGAGCAGTTTGAGTATCCAATGACGAAACTGTACTTGTTATTTCTGCATTCTATTATACCAGTGTTTAACAAGATTAATTGCTTATTTCAGAACGAAGCTCCAATGGTGCATGTTTTTTACAGTAGCATTGAAAAAATTTTTAAGAAGCTTTTGGCACGCTTTATTAATCCCACGGCATTTTTATCCATTGAAGTTTTTTTCGAAATAGATTTTTCAAATAAAAAATTTCAAAAGAGTGATGAAAATCTTGTAATCGGCGCTGAAACTCGCCAGCTACTTAATAGTGTAGGAGAAGAGCAAAAGAAAAAATTCTATGTGAATGTTCGCAACTATTTTAAAAGGGCATGCTCTTATGTAATAAAAAAGTTTCCATACAATGAAAGAATATTTCAACATGCTGAGATTGCGGATGTTAGAAAGAGGGCTTCAGCCAAACTTTCTTCTTTACACTTCTTTTTTGATGTTTTTGGCTTGTAGCGGTGCGAGTTCAGTCCTTCAAATAGCCCTCTTTGCTCCTGCCCAGGGGGCGCGCCTTTTGGGAAAGCGGTAAAGAATGCGGCTACCACCAAAAAGATCTTGGTTCGACTCCCGGCGCTTCACGGCCACACTCGCACCGTTACAGGCTATCAATTTTAGGAGAGAGACTCTATTGAAGGTGAATTTTTACTTTATCAAATTGATGCTCTCACAGATGATATCATCAACTCTAAAAGAATTGATGGAGCATGGTTTAAGATAGGAGACATTTTAGATGAAAATGGTTCGACTAAATATAAACTTTTGCCTAAGTTCATCCACAATATTTTATTGATACCTCATAGCAATGCTGCTTGTGAAAGGGTTTTTAGCTTAATAAGAAACAATGTCACTGATAATCGAAATAATTTAAAAATAGAAACGCTGGAGGCTATAATTATTGAGAAATGTAAGCCTACCCGTAATGTATGCTATGAAACCAAGTTTTCTGCAGAAGAACTTTCAAAAGTGAAAAAAGCAACACAATTAGCTCTCAGATCTTAACTTTTTTTTAATCTCTCAGGTTGTATTTTGAAACAGCATTCAGTAATTTTTTATGAAAATTTGTTCATTAAAAAAAGTTAATTTATGATAATCTAGTATTTAAATTTTGTGTCACCTGCAACTATGTATTTTTGAAAACTAACCTACCTAATTTTGAAAACTGCACTTAATAAAATGTTTGTTATTTTTGCTTCTACCTATTGCGCATTTTAGCAATTAAATGTCTTAGTAAAATTTATATTTATTTTACGCGTTGCTCCTAAAGAACTTCAAAACTCCTCATATTTTAAGTTATTGCTCCTCAGGTCACTGAAAAAGAGTTGGCAACCCTGTTTGCTTATTAGGACTCCGTTCCATCGGATGGACCAATGTGAAACAGGAGCCATAAGTTGCCCACGTTGAATGGATTTAAAGCGGCTCAACGAAGCCAAAAGTAATTTATTAAACATTAATTCATTTTCATCAAAATCCAACGATACTTACAGGGAAGATGTTCAACAATATTCCCACTAAATGGCGGTACTATGAAAGCAAAGATCAAGCGAATTTTCGAATGGACTCGGCTGAGCAGCCGGCACGTACATTAAAATAAAATTGCAATTTGAATAATAGAATTGTTTGATTTTAAAATAAGTAATGTAAATGTAATGGAAGTGTTAATAGTTGTTGTGTGCTTTTTAAAACTTCATACATAATGTACAGTACGTCCGGTTTTGTTTCATATTCGTATATTGGGACCAAAATGAACGCGTCCCGATTAATCGAAATCGACTGTATAAGCTCAGTATCTGGGAACAGACATCCTGCTCTGCAAGGCCGTATCTAAAGGGGGGCCCCGGCCTCCCTCCCCCCGAAAATTTTCCTAAAATAGCATACGATATGTAAAAAAAGTAATTTTAAATGTGTAATTTTTTAAATCCTTAAAATTTTCCAGAAATTTGCTAAATATTCGGGGAATTCAATTTTTTATTAAGTGCAAAGCACATATCTATTTTTTTCCCGAAGAAACCATAGCACAGATGCATATGATTTTATTTCATAAAGTGGACTTATCGTCTGGTTATAATCCACCCATGTATCATCTTGGGAGATTTTTACAGCGAAAAATGGCTTCAACCACCGTACCACACGCAGAACCATTTGACAAAAATACGCATACATGGACTTCCGTCAGTTCCTTTCAATCACTCCAGAGGGTTTTTTTTCCTTCTTGATGTCTTTTTTACCCAAAGGCAGCAATTTGGGAATACAATCGCACAAGTTTCCTGGAACATATTCTCTACTGTGATGGAGGTTAGTTTTCTGATAAACCGGTGTGGTCGGCGCTGGGGTCTGAAAATGAAGTACCCCCTCAGCCAATAGTTGTCCTAATGGGTTAAAGCCCTCAAGCCAGGAAGGGATGTTCATCGAGAAACTGAGAAAAGAGCAGTTTGTATTTATTTATGATTTCCTGTCCAAACACCCATTTTGGCAAAATCTTTGTAGATGGGCCGATGGATAATAGGGATGAACTGTTTTTTCTTTGCTTTCTGATTTACAAATGTTCTCTCATCTCTTATATTTTAAATGTTTTTTTTTCTTATGGTCCATCACATTAGGACTCTGGAAATCATCCGTTCAACGATTCCAACCTCACTGCTATGGTGTAATACTATATTTTACTTTACAATCAAAGTATTATTTATATTTTAGCTAAATTGTAAAATATTTTCGATACATAATATTGTTTGCACTCCAGCGATGGAAACGTTCGTCATCCAAAAAGAAAAGAAAATTTGATTCAGACGCTTCCACTTCTGAGATATGTTTTGCTATAAATTTAACAAAAATTTAAGAAATTTACTGTGGGGATAGCATTTTCGTAGGGGAATTTGGATTTTTTTTCTCTAAAATTCCACTACTTCCCAGTTTTAATATTATGAATACCTGGACATAAGATTGCTTAGCGCTAAATATTGAATTTTCTATTGCGTTTGAAATAAAAAATAAATGAATAGATCTAGTAATGAATGTTTAATGTTTTTGTGAATCAAGGCCGTATCCAGAGGGGAAGGGGGACCCACGGACCTGTCCCCTGAAATCTTTTGAAATGTATCATATATTCCTCCCTGAAGCTTTCCTTAACATAAGTGCGTTGAAGTCTCCCCCTCCCCGAAAAATATTTTTGAATACAGCCTTGCTGCTCTGCACAGTGAGATGCACAAAATCAACAATTGGCACAAAAGTTGTGACACAGTACAAGAAAGCACGCACAATTTCCAAATTCATTAAATATTTATTTACATAGATATATATATATATTAGATAGATAAAAGGCATCCCTGCAGCTGAAAAATTGTGGTTTATTTTAAAACTTTTTGTGTAGGTAGAGGCATAATGAAATTCCAAATCAAAAACTGCTCGTTTTGGTGACGCAGATCTTTTAACATTACTAATGCAGCTTAGATTATTTTTAATTCTTTATCACTTAAAAAGTATTGCATTATATGATTCTACCCTAAATAATAGCTAAAATTTCAAAAATAACTTTAAAAATGAAAGATAAAGACAATAAAAAGGTTTTTGCTAGAGTAGGTGGTTACTTTTGCAATGCAGAATAAAAAGGGTTGCCTAACTGCACGAGTGACTGTTCACTTCTGAAAAAGAGAATCGTGTCCTATGGACTGCCATTATGTATGCGCTAGCAAATTCCATAGGAGGTAGAAGAGATTTAATCAACAGCAGCGAAGTGAGTGCATTTAACAATTTTTAAATGTGATGAATAATGACGGCATAGAACAAAAATAAAAAATCGATTATAGTGAAAGAACATGAAGTACTGCACTCATTCACGACACGAATACATTGCTCTTTCCAGAAGTGGTTGATAACAGACAACTCGTTTCTAAAATCATTTTCTTTGCAAACGCAATGCAAAGTAAATAATGAATTAAAATCATTCTCTCAACAACAGTTTAAAACCTTCACATTCCGAAGGGTGCTCGTGAGCGAAAGGGCCTACTGCCCCGAAAGTGTTACATTGCCATATCAAATGCAAACAAAGCAATGTTGCTACATTTAAACAGGTTGTACTTATTTTTGCTGCACTGAAACGTTTTCCAATCTTTGTTACATATTGGGCAACAGAAATTCTCACAATAAAATGCTTTTATTTTATGAATATTGTATCTTCATTAAATGAAGCTTATTAAGATCATTATCATTTAAATTTATGAATTTAATGTGTATGTATTTATCACCAAGAACCTCTGATAAATTTGTATCGGCGTCCACCAGGATTCGTTGATTTAAATCGGCTTGGTAAGTGATTTTTAAAAAAATCATGGATTTAAATCTTTTTTTTTTCTAAAATTTTTTTAAGTGATAGAAAATATTTTAAACATTTGTGTTGCAGTTACAACTTTTTTTTTTCAAGCGAAACGCAGATCCCTCTGTGTGTGTATTACATATAGCTAATTATAACATTTTATAACATTATAGCTAATTATTATTGTTATTTTTTTTAACTTTACAATATTATTCTTACTCTTCAGATGTCCTAACATCAAAGCATAATTCATTGATAATGTGTTCATTTTAAAAATAGTATTTAGTTCTACTTAATGACTCACACACTAAATATCAGGATGATAAAATTTAAAACAAAGTTTTTTATAATTTAGAATACGTTATGTTCCATAATAGCTTAAGGTGTTGTTTCCTCGTGAATTATTTTTTCATCTTAGAAATTTTGCACAAAGATATCCGATTAAAACAATAAGTTTCAGCTTTTTATAATGAGCATATGATTTTTACTGAATGAGTCCATTCAAAAATTTCATTTATAAACTACACACAATTGTTTGATTTTTTTTTTTTTTTTTTTTAAGCTTTCAACAGCAAAAGGATTTAGATTCAATGCGTTCATTTTTTACCATTGTATCTGGGTTTGATCTCTGTTAGGGTTAAATTTCATTTGTATTAAAAGTGTGTTCATTTATATTATTATTTAAAAATATCTACTGCAGAGAAAATAGCTTAAAATGTGTTTTTGCGCAATGTTTAAACATGTCATATTATTTTTAGAGGTTTAACATAATTAAAAAATCCAAAGTCTTTAAGGTCTGTTTAATAAAAAGAATCACGAACCCTGGCGACCACTCGGGCAAAAGGTAGGCCCCCTCACCTAGGAGCACCTTCGGAAAAACCTTACATTTCGTGGCCTCGTGCAATTATTTTGGGAAGTAAATGATAATGACTAGTCATGTTTCCTGAAATGGAAATGCACAAATCATTTCTTTGCATACCATTTTCAGGTTCCTCTTCCTCAATAACATATCATAAAAATTCATTGCATCTCACATTTTTTTGACACGATCCACCCGTATTTTAAATTGAGATATTTAAGCCTATCGTAGCGATTCGAGTGTTAAAAATAAATGACTGAAAATGATTAAAAATAAACGACATTCATTTGTTCGAGTCGACCAGGACATTCTCTGTTTTCTCTCGGGGATGTCAGCTGTCCTTCTCATAGCAGTGCAACACGGATGAATAAGCTGAAATGGAAAACGGAAATCATGAATACACAAAATCCCTGCCACGAGTTAAAATTTCATTTGGACTATTTTCCAAATAATGATGCAACTCATAATGTCGGTCATTTATTATTACATACGGATACGTTTCGTCCAACATTTCTGTTGGAAGAACTGACATTAATAGTAATAATTAAATTTAGCATTGAGAACATGATGCTATTTATGTAATTATACAGGGTCAGGTGGGGGAAAATGGGTCACTTTTTAGCTATTCCAATATTTAAAGTTTCATAGCAACAAAACTAGAAACATTTCCCATTTCTTTTCAATTGCATCTTAACTTCCTTTAGAACTATTTTATGTCATTTTAATACTTATTTTTTATATTATTATTATTATTATATTATCATTATGAAATCGTTTTGAGCTAATAAAGCTGTGATCTATTTTACCCCATCGTGGGGTAAAATGGTTCATCATGGAAAATAATGCTGTAAACAGTTTTTTATTACTTTGAAATTGAAAAAAAATGTAAATCACATATTTGGCAACATTTTGAATTATAATTACATTGAAATGCGAAAATAATATTGTTGTATATTGGTTCACATAACACTTCAACATCACTTCTCTCTACCACATCAACATGATCTTTTTTAGGGAAAAAATTTTTTTCTTTTTTAATTTAATTTCAATAAAATAAACAACCTACATTGTTTAAATTTAGGAACTTGCTGCAGTGAGGTACAACAGAGTAAATTAAAAAAAAAAAGAACAGAATAGAACTACTTAAGCCTAACCATGACCCATTTTACCCCATTCAAGAAAAGCAATGTAAAAAAGACAATATTTAATTTTTTTTTATACAAGATTTGCTGGAATTGTTCTCCACAGTTTCTTAGTGAGGAAATTCTTCACATTTGGGCTGTTATTTGATAAGATATACAGCTTTTCAGAAGTTGGTAAACCATGTGTTTAGCACACTACCATCCAAAGTTTACAAAAAAACTTCCTTGTAGTTCCATATTTATGGACCTAACTTTTGTGAGAATGAAAAATGTTGCCAACACATTGAAATATAACATAAAAAATACAGTCAAACCTCGTTAACACGAAGTCGAGGGGGACGCCAAAACTTTTCGCGTTAACTGATGATTGCAAGATTTTTACTTTAGTAAAAATGTTTGTTTCTTATAATGCAGAAAATATAGGAACCGAAATTATATTTATATAAAAATGCACATACACACACATACGAATTTATATACTTCGATTAGGAAATTTATATGAAATTTACTAAATTAGTATTAAAAACAATTATCAAAACTGGAGAGTAAGTTTTATTTATCTGTGCAAGCATTACTTTAAAAAAAATCTGTTATAGATTTTTGCTTCAATTTTTTGAACTAACGTCCTTTTACAAAAGAATCGATGCCTTCTAAACTATTTAACACATGTGAAGCATTCTCTTGTTGCATTAAAAATCGTTGCACAGTTTATAATGCTCCCGTAGCTTCGTTTACAGTGATTAGATTTTGGGCTTCTGGATCAGCATCTTCTTCGTTTGTTTCAATTTCATTTACAGTTTCCTTTTGGGGTCCTCTAATTATATCTTCATCTGTCACTACGTCTGAAGTTAAGGCCTCGTCATCTGTTTGCCCATATTCTTCAAACAAGGCTACTGAAACTATGTCTCTTTTAGCAGCTTCTTCGAGAATTGAAGAAGTTGTTGCTTCATCCTGCTCTTCTTCGACTGCTTCTTCCGAACCGCGGAAAAGGTGGGTTAAAAGCAGCTGGGTGGGAAATCTTCCTGACCCACACACTTTTGAAATTCTACCTCATTGTCCCTCGTCAATTCATTCCTGTCACTGATCCTTATCAACACGCCTGTACAGCGTCTGTCAGAAATAGGATTAGCATGAATGAACTGCATGCATTTCAACTGTTTCACTATTTTCATAGAATTCATAAAATTGAAGTGCAACAAAATGTCCAAGCTTCCAAAAAAGCTCGATGGAAATTTCATGTTAAAAGGATGTTTTTCACCTGTCTTTTAATTTTTTTTTCAACTGAAAAAATTTGTTTTTCGTCTTAAGCGGGATTTTGTTCAAATCAATTTCGTCTTAAACGATTAATTTAGCACTAGTTCTTAGATTATCTGACGGGGAATGGCATTCCTTTCGCGTTAACGGGGTTTGACTGTATTGGTTTAAAAATTTCAATTTCAAGCTCTATTATTTTGGGTTTTTTATCAAGTGACCCATTTTACCCCATCCTCCCCTAAGTATTATTCATCAAATGTGGCGATTATAACGTCGAGCTTATTTTGATCATCCTCATTTAAAGCTTTAGCGTAGTGCTTTTTATTTCTTGAAAAAATATTGAAATGGAAAATATTGAATGTGATCTTGAAAGAACTTCTGCCATTTTTTTTGAGAGAGAGCGTGTGTTTTCTTGAAAAGTTTTCCCTTCTCACGTTTCACGGCTATTATTTAAAAGTGGGGCACTTTGTAGCTGTTTCCTTAAAAATTGGGGGGAAAAATGTGGACCCCTAAGTGTAAGTAAGCTTTGACCTTCTATGGTAGAATGCTTCTAATCCCTTATGAGTTCGCATGGAGTTTAAATTTACACACAATGACACATATTACTTCTTGTTACGAAAATGCTTCCTGAAAAGTCAAGCTGTATAACAAAGTAGAAGCAGGTAAAAATGACGCACCAGAAGTACGTATACCTTCACACTTTTTTAAATAGTCATTTTATGAGGGAAAAAAAAGAATTCATTAATGTTGCTAAACAGAGTTTCATACAGTTGAGATGTTACCGATTTAAAACTCATGCTCATTGCTCGAGACTTACCACCGAACGGCTGATGACCATCGAAGCAGCTGATGAGCCAATCCAATTCCACGTCGGGCGGTATCCTGAGAAGGTCCAGATAAAACACTATCAGCCACACACTCGGTATTATATCATCGCAATAGAACAACAAATTACTTTCTAACAATGGTCTTAAAATAGTCATGCAGGAACAGGCAGATTTAGCTAGCTTTAAAATGTTTCTACACAGAAAACCAGAATAATGAAACATATACTCTGTGTGAATTGACCATTTGGGGTGCAGCACTTTAGCGGTCAACTTATGGGGGGTGGAGATTTTATTTTTTCTTTGTCATTTCTTATACTATGCATTTATACATTTATAACTGTTTAAAATGCAGCCTCCTGTGTTAACGTTACTTTAAAATAGCAATGAGCTATTTTTTTTCACAATCATCTAAAATATCATTAGAGACATTGAACCTGAATGGCTTACAATGTATCCTATACAACTTTAAAAGTAAAGAACTTGGTTAAAATAAAGGCAAATATCAAATTAATTATGTAAGTTACTTATATGCAGGGCCCGATTAAGACAGTCGGGGGCCCAAGGCACAGCATTATTTTGGGGCCCCCTATGGTACAAAAAGTAAAAATTCTGGGTATAATGTATAACGTTAACTAAGCTTGGAGATTATTCTATTAATACTGGGTTCATACCCAATTGGCAAAGGGGGAAAAAGCACCTACTGACACGGCATCCTACTATTCTGCGTTCTATATTGTTTTTATTCAATATGATTTTTGTGTTAGTCATTAAATAAGCAAACTTTTTGAATACACATATTGTATTTTCAAATTTTACTGTTTATAACATTTAATAAATAAAAAACGCCGAGATGCCTCAACAATTAAAGGATACTATTTAGCATGATAGTCAATGAAGATATTGCTCTGATTGTGCATAGTTTATCTTGTTTACGCAAATACTTTTAGCTCGCCATTTAAATGAGTTAAGATCTTTCCATTTTGTAAAAAATTATCTTTTAAGAGATATTATCAAAAATCTTTCTTACAATTTAGGGGCCCCTAAAATTTGGGGGCCCAAGGCCGTGGCCTTGTTGGCAATCAGGCACTGCTTATATGATAATAAAGATTTCAAAATGGCTACATGAGATAGAAAAAAAAAGGAGGAACCTATTTAAAGAATAAAAGTGCTCACAGTCGTTTTCCCATGTGGTTAATTAAAAAAGAAGTTCAGGCAACCTTCACATTGATGTATCATCCATCCAGACAAATACGGGTCTTACATGACAGCAAAAAATTATCCTGCAGATCTTTGCAAAAATAAACAAATAAATATATAGTAATAATGAGGTGGTCCCTTACAAAGGGTTTTTCATAACACTCCCTCCCAAAATTGACGTACATAAACGTCAACGTGTATAGACAGGTGGTCAAAGGAGGTGTTCAAGTTACAAAGGTTTTCCTACATTATAAAATACAGGGCTCATTCCAGTCCTGGCAAAAGTGTTCAACTTAGACAGGTGGTCAACTTTACAGGTTTTACTGTACACTACAAAAATAAAAGAATCACGCAATTTAGGTTTATTCATCTCCATCGGGGTTGTCCTTTTTTTTCACCGCGGAAAATGCGTGGAACCCCCCCCCCCCCCCCCTCGACAAAATGTAATTTTGTGGGAAAAAAATTAAATGGAAAATAAAATGAAAAGTAGAATTTAGTAATAAAGAATAAATAATGATCCTTCTTACTAAAGGAACAACTTCAATATTAAAAATATCACACATATGAAATATTTTGAGCATAAATGAAAAGGAAGAGCATTAAGACGTTCAGTTGCTCTAGAAGCTTTTTTACAGAAACATGTTTATATTACTTTATGTAGGAGTATATCGCATGAAAACAATTTTACCGTGGAGGAACATTGATAAGGAGCATAGTATGAAAATATAATGATTAGAATTTTCTTTCAGTTAAAAATATTAAGGCTAAAACGACAAGAAAATAATAAATCAATGTAATGGTAGTGCATAAAAAGCATGATGGAAAATATTGCCGTTTAATGGATTAAAAAAAATGAATAGTCATTTAAAATGAATTAAGTTAAAATGAATTAAGGCTTGTCTTTAGAATTTAAACATTTTAGAAATTTTGAATTATGTTTTGAAATAGGAAAAAATACATTATGTCTGCTAATAAGGCAAAGTCATAAAAAAAGATCTCATGAAGAAAGTCAATCTATCTTTTCGGTGACTCACACCCTATGAAGCTGGAAATGGAGAACCCTTTTTTGATTAATGTAAAAAATAATAATATAATTATGCTTACCAGCTAATAATATAATTTTCTAAAATTTGTCTAATTTTACAGCACAATATTTTCCAAAAAATGACTATTACCAACATGTAATTAATTTCTCGTGGATTTATTGAATGATAATTATCACTCAGTCACTCTATTTAAATTAAATCATTTATAAAAGATATTTTACCATCACCCAATTTTTTTTATTATTAATAAACAACATAGAAGTTATAATTCTATTAGGTACATCAATGCAATACTTTTTTATACTTTAATAACCATCAGATTTTCATTTTGGCCAATTTCTTCCAGCCAAAAAAAAAAGAAAAAGGACAACATTATGGGCCCTTGTTCATGTCATTAATTACTAATGCTTGTAACTGCTCATTATATTAAAATAATTTTTTCAACAGAAGCAATGGAGGTACAGAGACACACTATTCAAAGACCTGGAAAATGAACCGTTCTCGTCAAAGGAGCGATAATAGAAGTATACTTTATTTAAAAGTCAATACAAATTGTACTCAAAGAAAATAATTGTAAACGTGCTTTTTTTTTTCCAGAAAAAGTTCAGGAACATTTTACACATAAATATTTTTTTTATCCAAGTACATTTTCACTGCATTTAAATTTTTAAAATCCGGTCACGATAGAGGTTGAGAGTCGTGTGCATGAAGAAAAGATTTTTCGAGTAGCTTTAGCAATAACGCCACGGATTATGTTCAGAATTAACATAAAATGCTTAATGTCACTGAAAAGATAAAGAATTTAATGACAACTATGCAATAAAATAAACATTGATACATTTATCAATTTTATGGCATAATATTACTTTTATAAGAGAAGGGTTATCCTCTTATAAAAAGATCCAATTAATATAATATTTGAACTAACACAGGAGTAAAAACATAGACAAGTTTAAAAAATAGGCAATACTCACCAAAATTCTGCCGTTGAAAACTCTCCTGATTTCTTCATCGCTATCAGCTGACCATAATCGGAAACGAGAGAAATCACCAGCTCTTCTTCCACCTCCTCGGGGATATTTGCCATCACCAAGACTTTGCCTCCCACTTTCTCATCCAAATCTTCCACTTTCAATCCGGCATCACGAGATTCGGTCCATTCCTTTTCTTCGATGCACGTCTCCACGTCGTATCGTGATCGAGCTCCGTCGTCGAGACGTGATTGAGCTCCCTCATTCCACCCCCACACATCTTCGGGAGGCACTCGAAGTCGGGGAAATTCGTTGACGCTGCGAACAGCTCTGTGCCCCTGTTCTCTCATCACGCTTTCGTAGAATTCGTCGACCAGAGGAAACGCTTCGGAATCTACGGTCTGCCAAAAGTGATCCAGGGGCATCGTGGTTTTAGATTTCGATTTATTTCGCTTTTCCTTCTTCGAGCCCATCTTTTTCTCATATGCAGTATCGTCTCTCGATGTTTTCTTACCGTACACGAATTCCGCTTCGACCACGGGCAAACATTCGGGCGACGCACGAGCAAGATTCTGATCTTGTAGTGGGGAAATATCCGAATCCTTATTGTTTCCGCATTCCATGACGTCATTCTCGTCACGTCTGTCCGACGCCTCCTCGAGGATGTAATCCGAAAGACGTCTCGGGGACGTCGGGATGACATCGCTGGAACGCGGGCGCGCTCCTTCCGCAAGGGAACTTCCGTCGGGCAACTCCAGGACAAGGTTTTCATAAGAACACCTGTCTAACGAATCGGTGAAGAGCAGACTCAAGCCGGACTTTTCGGAAGCATTGGTTCTGGATTTCAGTGGCGATCCATTGTCTTCCAAAGTACACGACTCATCGCGAGGGTCGGACGGTAAATCGATGGAAGCACCACAGGTGCTTCGCAATTTTTTTACATAATCGTGGAAATATTCTTCTTCGGAACCACTCTCCGAATCCCCCTTCTCCGAGTCGGAGTCGGAATACACCGAGAACGAGTTACTGAATTCTTGAGCTTCATATCTCTGAAGCATGTGGAAGACACTCTTCACAGTCTTAAATAAAAGGGAAAGCAGTACATTAAATACTAGTTAATATAAATTTAGTGAGATTACTGAATTTAAAATTTTGTCTGAAAATAAAAAAAAAGAAACTTTGAAGTAAATTGACGAAAACTTTCTAATTTGAAAAACCATGCTGATGATATCTACAGAAACAGAAAGAAGCTTTTCACTGAAGTAAAATGCATTTCATGCTCTTTGGCAATTCCTTTACCATGTTTAATTTTATTATCATTATTTTTACAAAAAGATATTTTCTGAAAGCTAAATTAAAAGCTTTAATATTAAAAAATGAATAAACAGGAACATAAATCAAGCATTCTTATATGCACTGCCCCCCTCCCCCATCTGAAGCTCAATTAAACCATACTTAGAGAACAGATTCCTATTCCTAAGTATGCTCAACACTGAAGAAAACTGCTAAGTATTTAAAAACCATGAAACGGTTTTTACATGACATATTTTGTGCAAAAATAAAATTTCTGATGAAGATTGTAGTTGAGAAGAGAAAAAAAAATTTTTTAAATCTTTTTTAAAACTAAAGTTTGGGCTAAATTGCTTTCCTTTTGGGAAATTCAAGAAAAAGAGTTTCCTAAATGGGCTTGATCAAACTCAAGAAAAGCTTCAAGTTTACTGCTAGCATTTTACTCTGTCATATTGAGCAAGAAGTCAACACTGTGCTTTTCTAAAGCATACAACAATTCAGTGGCGCACGCAGGATTTCCCAACACGTACATATGAACCCATAATCAACAGGCATTTTTAGAATGAGGAAAGATGGCAGTCGTGGGTTCCAAAATCGGGGGTCGTACTTTCTTTTTACAAACACAGAAAGTTAAGAAAAAGCTTAAATAAAGAAAATATATTTCCTAAAACATACAATTTTTTAGGTGAACTTGAAGAACAAAAAATCAAAATTGACGAATCCTCACATGCAGCTGATAAAGAACAAGTTATCATTTATATTTCTGATGAGTGATTCAAATAACAAAACATAACTTTGAACATTCATTTCTATGAAAAGCTTTTATTAAAATTTGCAATAATAAACATTTCCTTCATTTAAAAACTTAAAAATATAAACACTGAATTTAACTTTATCGCATTTTTTTTCGCTTGCCGACGCCACCAGTTACACAAAAATTAAACACAAACTGATGGTTATTTCTTTAAATCAATTTTTTATATTGTTAGATGAAAGCTATATCTGTATTTATGCATTCTATAATGTTTATTTGAATTTATACATTACAAAGATAATTTTCAAAATCAATGTACTTTATTTCATTGTATTTCTCAACTTATCAATTTTAGCATTGAAGGGCTCATATAGTGGGGTGCTTCTGCTGATCATTTAACCAAATTTTTTGCTTTTTCCGATATAAGATGAATCTGAATTAATATGCCTTTTTAAAATTAATTAATTCATTTTTTTAACTCTTCTCCTCTTAGAAATGTATGAAAAATAGTTCGTTCTTTTTTTTATACCACATATCCTATAAACATAGTTTGTAATATTTGTACAATATATTAATTTCTGAAAAGGTCTCTTTAAGCCATGGTACTTCAAACATCATTAAGTCACCAAGTTATCCTTTATAAAGGATTTAGTCCATGTGTTTTTTTTCTGAAAATACCAAAACAAATAAAAATATATTATTCGTCAACAAAACATCTTAATGATCGGTTTTTAAGGTGTTTAGTACATTTATTGTGTTTACAGTTATGTATGCTTTCACAGTGGTTGGCTGGCCTGTTTATGAGACACAGCAAATTAGTTGATACACAAAATTTTTGAGTTTCTTGAAAGATAGTATTGGTTTTAAAAGTGTGAGTTATCCACTGATTACTTAGTTAACGGGAACTCTTTCGCAACTACCATCAAGAGAAAAAGTTCTCGTTAGCCAAGTAATCTGTGAATAACTCACACTTTTAATGTGTCTTTGGGGAAGTGTTTAATCCCCCAACCTCAGCCTCGTGTATTATGCCACTGCAACCATTGGTTGATTATAAGAACACTCAAAGTAAAAGAATTCATTAAGTCATTTCTGCACACACTCGGGTACATTATTACTATAATTATTATTATTATTTTAACACTCCCAAAAAAAATCAAAATGAAAAAAAAAAAATGTGTTTTTTCTGATTACTTGTAAGAGCTGCATCCTTTTGCTTTACTTGCTAATCATTGTTTAGACAACTCAGTCCCTTCATGCTTGTCTTTATATTTTCAGAATAAAATGTTCATGAAATTAAAAAGACATTTCGTTCATTTACTTTGCAACAAAACTCAATAACTGGTTTGAATGAAAAAAGTTTGATTTTCATGATTGGGGTACATGTGTTTCTTCCTATTTCAACAAAACAGATTTCCACGAGCACGAAGCATGCCGACATTCCCGTGAAAAATCCGGTACACGATCCCGACGCTCTGCGATACGGTACATATTCTTATTGTTATTTAGGGAAAATATCAATTCATTGCAATAATAAATCCATTTGACAAAAATGAAGCAGGAAAATAACGAAATTAATTTTTAAGAGACTTATTTTATTTCCCAAGATGCCTCATATATTTAAACTTTTTCCAAAAATTATGAAAATCAGGAGATTTCTAAAACAGACCGGGAGAAATGTGGAAAATCCAAGCGTCTCCTGGAAAATCCAGAAGGGTCGGCAGGTATGCCGAAGCATTAGACGAGTGGGAAAATCACATGTACGAGCGTCTCGGGTCCGAACGTGTGATTGCGAGAGCGACGGCCACAGGTGGTGATTGGATGCGAAAGGAACGAGGGGATACTCACCGAATCGCATCGTCTCTCGTGCCTGTGGGGCAGGAGGCGAGAGGGGATCCAGATGTGCGAGAGGGGGGTGCGCCGCCATCGCTCCACGATGCGCTCCCCCTGCGGGACGTCCCACCCCGGGGTATCCCGGGGGTACACCACCTCCTCTTCGAACAGCATTCCACTCTGGAAGAACACAAAACGGAATGTGAATGTGGGACCGGTGTCGGAGATACGAATTTAAATCTAATCATCATGATGATGCCCAGGAAGACTTTCTAGGTGTCAGAATGAACAGTCTAGGTGCCATTTTAATCAAATAAATTTTTAAAAATTGGCAGTTAACTCATTTGATATATATTTCAAATTTTAGTTCACAAAAATAACCATATTTTGTAATCTGCTGGTAGTATATTTTGTAATGGGTACTACTGTGATATAATCCCCCCCTTGGCGACATTCGAGCTAGCGCGCCAATTTGTAATGATTTCCGGTTGGCGATAGTTTCAGTGGCAACCCAGCGCCATCGATGTTGGCTGACGTAATGTGTGGCAACGCGGAAGGGCTTGTGTCGGTGTGATTGTTGAACTTTTAGAAATTTTTTTTTGCGAATAAGTAGCTATTTAATAGTTTATTTTATGTTTAAAGTTTGTGGAGATTTTTCCTGTTGCTAAAGGAAGAATGTAAAGTGTTAAGGTGCATTAATTTGGTTCAATTGTTTTCTATTGTGGCCAGAGGAATGATTCTATATTACAATAGTTTGTTAAGGCGCCATGTTTTTGAATACGTTAAAATGGACGGAAACATGATTTGGTGCTTTTGCAATCTGAAGTATGAAATTGTTTTGATTGATAAGTGCATAAGTTTGGTTAATTGTGACTAAAAGCAATGAAAAATTAAGTGGTAATTTTCGGACCATTTCGTCATATTGGATAGCAAGTTTGTAGTGATTTGGGATTAATATTGAAAAGCCAACTGGTTTAAAGTGAGTTCTTTATTTTTCTAAATTTATTATTTTCTTATTTTATGTGTTTGTAAGGTTATAAAACAATGAATTTTCAATTGTTCTAAAATATTAGCTGTAGTAATTAGTGGCGTTGCTGGTTTTGATAAAGTGGGTTTCCGTTAGTTTAATGTAAAATGTACTTGAAGTTTTGCTTGGAATTGCGCGATATTTTTGCTATGTTTTTCGTTGAGTAATGCATATCATTTTATGTTATGATAATTAATTGCAATAGTCATTATTGTGCCTAAAATGCGTGTTTTTTCAATAAATGGTTTTTCTGGTATTTTTAATGGTGGGCTTCCAACAGTTTAATGCAAAATGTACTTGAAGTGATGACTGTTATTAATTTTGTTATCTAGGGTGGTATTTTAAAATTCGGATAGCGTTGATTTGCGCGATATTTTAATTATGTTTTTCATTAAATAATGCATATCATTGTATGCAATGATGAATCATTGTGGTAGTAATTATTGGGCATAAATTGCGTGTTCTTTTAACGAAGGGTTTTTATTCAAGTTTAAGTGATTTGGGGAAAGCAAATAATTCTATTTTTTGAGTAATTATTAATCCATTAATGTATTGAATTGTTGTTGAAAAATGCTGTACATGCTTTACGTAGCAGCGTCGATATTGTGTGTAAGATATAATTTGCAATTTTTGGTATTTTATTGTTTTTTGGTGATTTTTCTTGACATGTTTGCTATGTTTATGATGTGACATTGTTGGTGATAAAATCATCGCCAAGAGTGTTGCATTCTATTTGAAGTTGGTGACATAAAAATCTTGTTGTTGGCGATGGTTTCTTGGTGCCAACGAAAAAATCGCCAAGGGGGGATTATATCACAGTAGTTCCTTGTAATGTTTAAAAAGAAGTCAGCAGATAATACACATGGGATATACTGTGTCAAATTATTACACATTATACCCATTGCCATTTTTTGGCAGCTGCCAGCAATTTTTCATAGTCTATAATAGTCCGTGTAATTTGAATAGCCGCGTCAAGGTCGCATTTCCCGCTCCGTCACCATGGGACCTCTGAAAAAAATAACAGCGCCAGGGTTTTTTTTTTGCACTGCAGTGAAGGCAATGGCATTACAACACCTCTGATTCATATTATTAGAATAATTGAGAAAACGTAACAATAAATAAATTATTTTCCACTTATTTTGATACTAAGTAAATGCAATTAAATTTAAAATAAACTTAGTCTAGAATGTTTAGATAAGATTTTAACAATTTCAAAACATAAAATACAATAAATTAGGTATACAATATCTTTCTGAAATACATCAAAATATTAGAATAAGTTTTAGATGGGTTCAAAATATTAAAATACTTTATCTTATGCAATCTATTTTTGCCATCGAGAAATAAATCCGGTTTTATTCCGTCTATTATTATTGTAACTAAAACAATAAACTTGCTTATCATGTTCCCCAAACCTATGTGGGGAAAAAGTTTCTGGCACGGAAACCATGACGACCAAAAGAGGAAGAGGTAGTGTGGTGTGACCTTGACGCGCCTATTCTAATTACAGACTATAATAAAGTTTTAAGGAATATCAATTTCAATAAAAATAGCTATTCAAAAGAAAATATTCGTTCAATTACATGTTGAAAAAGAACCAATACATGAACATTTAAAATTATAAGTACATGAATTATTTCTTTGGAAAATGACTTTTCTAAGGTGTGAAGTTAAACACAGTGGACTGACCCTCAAACAAATTTTTACCGAGAATCGAGAAGGGCAGCATATCCTTTTTAATACATAACTTATGTTAAAATTCAATTCGAATGGAATGCAACATCATCTTTGCATTTTTAACAATCGGTCATAAAATGAGAGTTCAGCATTCCGTTTCAACTGCAACACAGGGGAGTTTCAAATGTTTCTTAAATACTGTCGGCCCCGCGTGAAGGAATACCGTCGGTTCCGGCACATTTTATTCGATTATGCGGGGAAATTTTCTTTACCTTACAGAACTGATAATATTGCCACGAAATGTAATAATAAATCAGCATATCTAATTAAAAGAAGTTATTAATGTTAGTGTTAAGCATCAAAAGAAAAGTTACAGAATCTGACTAAACAGAAATCTTGTTTCCAACTGCAGTACACCTGCTAATCATGAAAGAGAACGAGTAGCTCTCAAATTTAGTGTGCATGGGGAGGTGTTGCGGAATGATCAACTTGAAAATTCAAAAATTGTTCTTATTTACTTATTTATTTTTGAAATTTAATCCATTTTTTTATCAAAAATATTTCAAGAGCAGACCAGTATTATTGAATCATCCAGGGAAATGATTCGATTAAATGGGGATCTTTAACCTTGCGTCTATGGGGAAATATTCGGTTCCGGAAGGTTTTATTCTTACGAGTATTCTGATCTTTCATAGGGATGCAACCCAATCTCTCCTCAGGGGACAGTGTAATAAGTGTGTAAACTACTTTTAAGGTCCGATTTTCCTACCGGCCGGCAATGCGACGTTCAGCGAGGATGCGGACCGACGACGTGATTTAAATACACAATTTTAATATATCGATGCTCCCTTCACGTAAAGCATTGCTGCATTTAGCATAGATACAAACCCCAATGACATAACAGTACTTCCTCAATTGGCTGTTTTCTTTGGCACAGTAAAATAATTATAAAGACGACTGGGGGGGAAACGAGAAAGAGCCGAGCGGGACCACTATCTTTCGCCAACGATATTCGATGGAATCTTTCCTAAAAGTGTCATCGTAGCCATCCATTCATGTAATCGCTTTACCTCAGGCAGTTATCGCAGTAGGATGATTCTTCCCTTTGAACGACCCCTCATCTTTCCGACCTTCGGCCGATTTCAGTGGCCAGTGGCAGAGGTAACTCGAGTATCTCATTAAACTCACTTAAGATACTACTCTCTCAGCCTACTACTGACATCGTTACATTAAGTAACAAG
This sequence comes from Octonoba sinensis, assembly GCA_038502835.1. NCBI lineage: Eukaryota > Metazoa > Arthropoda > Arachnida > Araneae > Uloboridae > Octonoba > Octonoba sinensis. The sequence goes on from CM076600.1 coordinate 1,806,154, forward strand.
GCCAGTACCAGGTCTTAGACAATAAACCCAAAGGCTTCGGCTAAGTGGTTATGGCGTCTGGTGGAGAAAAGGTCTTAGACAATTTAGGCTAAGGAACTTAAAAACATCAAGATCGTAGTCCCGAAACGATTATGGGTAGGGTAAGCACAGCTACATTTTAGAAATGAACTCATTGACGACAAGGAGTAGTTACGCTCGGCTCTTTCTGGTCGTGCTTACAGTTATTTTACTATACCAAAGATAGCAGCCAATTGTAGAGGTAGTGCTGTGTCGTCGGGGTCAGTATGCATGCTAACTACCGCATTGCTGCTCATGATGGGGGCATGTATACATTAATTTTGTATTTGATATACGTCATAGGGCTCTAAAGACTGGGTCTAAGGGACTTAAAAACATCAAGATCTTTGCCCCGAAATGATTATGCGTTAGCACATACAACAGAGGCGATTCCATGGGGCAGCATGCTCGGAAATGTAAATGAAACACGAATGTAAGGACGCTCATTATTTAATTTTAAAAATGTCAATGAATAAATATATGACATGTGTTGTTTTAGAAATATGCAAACTTACTTTTAGTAAGATCTGCTTCAGTCTTTTTCCATCCCACGATTCCGTCCTATCCGTCGATCGCTCTGATTGTTTACGTCGGAAGGGGAAGTAGAAATGGAACGAATCATGACTCGGCTGTGAGGCGTGGTAATGACTTCATTTCAATAAATATTATTTGGGTCTTACTTGTGGAGACATGTATACTCATTTAATTTTTCGACAAAAATGAACAATAAGCATTAAAAAAAAATTGCTTAATCTTTTTTTTTTTTTTTGAACTGGAAAATAAAAACTTTTTTTTCCTTTTTTTGGACCAGGTGAGTAAAAGCACTGTACAGAGACTACTACTACTACTACTACGACAGTTTTGTTCTCTTCATATTCACCGAATTTTGAGATTCAACATCTGCATTTATTTTTCAAATTTATCCGAATGTGTCTTATTTGATGTGCACTTAATGTAGCAACATTTCCAAATAGTGGATGAAAGTATTCAAATTCATTGACAAAAACTCTTTGGTTTGCTCGTAAAGGTATGAATATGTCTCATTTAGTTTTAGTTTCACCTCTTATACAGTCTCAGTGATGACCCCTTTCATTTCGTTTCGAATGCTTACTCCTTACATCATCATTCTCTTAACGCAAATGTAATTATTTAGTCAACGCAAGCACGCAATGGTTGGATACTATAAATCCTTTGTTTGCATGTTCGAACAGATGTTGAGTTTCCTTTACCATGGCAGTAATGGTTAGGTTTTCGACTTGTGACGGTTTTATCTAGTTTAACCATCCTTCTAATATCAAAGTTCTGCTCATCAAGAAGTTTTTCAAGTCCGTGTTATCTCCTATTGCTATAAAATTAGGGGTCATTCCATGTAAATGTCAACCCAGCCCTGATTTTTCCCTCTTTCAATGTACATATTATGTTACATATCATTTAAAAGATAATTTTTCATATTTTTAGGATTTAACGTCAGCTTTTGAAATATATTTCTCGAAACCTATAAGCAATTGCTGTCAAGACAATATATGCAATGACTCAAAATATCTTACATTTTTCAAACTTTTCTTATTCATAATATTTTATCAATAAAACTGCTTTTTTTTTGTCATTGACATGACAATAGTAATTCAAAGGTAATTTGTGTTTAATCTGATTTTACTTGTTATGTTAGTCACAAAAAAATGAATTAAATTAAGGAATAATATTTAAAATTTTTCCCCCTGATGTCTTCATGTGATGGGTTAGATTGAAAAGACTGAATGAACATAAATAATTTTGTTCATCTTGTTTTCTGATCATAGCATTTGTGACGAATATAACATCACTGTGTGTCACTTAACATTACATGATCATTAATGAAATTACTTTAAGAACAGAGAAAGATTTAATTTCTTATTAATAAGTATTTTTTCCCATTCTATTCAAACAAGCTCTCAGCTTTATAAGCCGAGAGCTTGTTGAAAGACTTATAAATGATGACTTTATTGCAACTAACGGGATGACCGAAATCTTTAATCGCAGTACTCATTTTAAAAACAGATGTTCCTGGAGCTGGGAGGGCACGTGCCTCCCCCCCTATATGTTCCTTCCCCCCTATGCTATGCCTATAGTAGGCGACCGTTACTTGCAATGGGGGTAAAGAGTTGAGAGGGCTCTTGATGTTCTTTGGGGATTGTTAAATTAACTGGTTGTCACTTTTGCATTTGCACAATCAGTGTTAGAAATTGTTAGAAAAAGCTGCTGGTCCTTCAGACCAGTAAACATGAAGCTCTACTGGTCCATAGAGAATATCATTGGTCCACTTAAAATTAACCAAGATATGTAGCGCTTTAGTGTAAAATATCATTTTTACCCTTATTGAATGTTTGTAAATTTATTTATAATAAAACTTACTTGACTAAAGCTAATTGATTTGTGGAGATTTGCATACTCGGTCGGTTGACGAGGGATTAAGACGGTTCAAAACATAACGACACATTCAACAAGTATCAGAAGGTACATGAATCATGAATGAAGAAAAATAGTGCTGTGTAGTAGCCGTGAAGAGGCATCATCCAAACTCTACCAACGTAAAAATGTGACAAACTCCGACCATCGGTTGTGGTCGAAGTCGGGTTATCGAGTGGTCACGGTTCAAATGTTTGGAGTGAGTTAGAGTTCAGAATGTATGGAGTTACAGTTCAGGAACCACCATAAATTCAGTAGTTGATGAAAACCCTAAGGCTACTATGGAAATAAAGTTTCAGAAAAGATTAAATAATTTTGATTAACCGGAATAATTAAATAATAAAATCAATAGGCATCGTTGCAGATGGATCACGGAATGCCGTACATCGAAGGACTTCCATCGAAAAAGAAACCACGAACGATGCGCTCTCGCTCTCCACCGAACTGTCGGTGTCGGGATATTTATTGAACGGATACCAACTCTAATACTGTCTAATACTTTAAAAAATAGAACAGACGTACTCAATAAAATAACGATGGTCTACATTTTATCTCATTTTATTAAAAAGAACTTGTAGTTGATAACTATTTCATATATTAACAAAGGTAAAAAAAAATAAACTTAAATAAACACTTTTAACAGCATAAAATAAAGTTCAACAATAATATTTCTATCATACCGTTAATTAGAGATGGGAAACAAGCATCTACCCGCTCGTCCCTTTATAAAAAGACGGAACCGTGTGCTGCTGAAGTTCGAAGTGACAACTAACTTTGTAAACAACATGGCGTTCTTTTCAAAAGTCGGCGGGAGAAACGCCGCCTATCGGGATTTCCCACCCGATTGATTTTGGGAAAACCGATACAAACATTTCAAACCATAAAGTGACAAGAATGAAGAGAAATAAAGCTAAAAAGATTAATTTATACAGCAATGGCCCCCTAAATTTACTGTCACTCTATAAAAAACGACTGAATACTTCGACCATGCGCGAGACGAAGAAGGAAAACCTTTCCCTGATGGCTGTCGTCCTCATTCTCGACAGAGTAGGGGGGGGGGGGGGGTTTCTCGGCGCCGGCAATCTGCCGAATGAGGGATGGTCCGGTAGGGGGGGGGGGGGGTTCCTCGGCAGTCTGCCGAATGAGGGAAAAGGTAGAATACGAACGTTGCCGTCCAGTCGACCGATATCCCACCGAACGAGTCCCTCGGCGTTCCGACGGGTCTATTGACGAGTAGCAGAGTGGCTGGTCCCATGGACGAGCTATAATTTTTTTTTCTTTGGTGGTCAGAGGGGGTTTTTATGGGTCTCGGAGCAGTCATTTCGAACGCCGACAGTTATGAAGTGCTGTTCATGAAAGACGGCATCGGAGCGGCTTTCGTGTTTCTCGCAAATAAAGACGGATGTCGGATTGCGAATTCTCCATACTGTCCCCGTGTTCGTTGATTTAAATCAGCTTGATTTAAATCAAGTGATTTTTTTTAAAAAATTGATTTAAATCAAGTGATTTTTTTTTGTTCCAAAAAAATCATTGAATTTACAATGTTAGAAAGTGTTACAAAAATGAAACATGTTGCAATTGCAACCACTGTTTCAAACAAAACTTCCTAGGTCCATATGTCTGTGTGCATAACATATTTAATAAGTTTAGAACAAATACTTATTTTTTTTAATTTCACAATATTACTCGTATTCTTCAAGCATCTTAACAGCAAAGCATCATTCATTCAATCATTCATAATAATCATGAACCATTCTGATTTTTTTATCTTAAAAATAGTACACTGGATCAATTTAATAAATGCCACACAATAAATAATTCAGAATGATAGTGTTTAAAACAACAATGGTTAGAATTTAAAATATGTATCCTTAAAGTTTCATCCATGTCCCCTAATAGCTTAATGTTTTTTTCCTTCAAAAATATTTTTTATCATAGAAGTTTTTAATAAAGATACTTGATTAAAACAAACGTTTCAGCTTTTAACAATGGTGTGAGCATATGATTTTACTAAATGGGTAAAAATTTTTAGACTTTTTCATTTAGAACATAGAAAAATGATTAAAGTACACTCAATGTAAAAATAAAGTACACACTATTGTTACTTTTTACAGCTTTCAACAGCAAAATAATTCAGATTAAATGTGTTCATTTTCTCCGTACTTATGAGTGTACTGTTATTCCTGGTAGGGTTATAAGTTTCATTTGAATCATGCATTCGTATTAAAATTTGTTTATCATTATTATTATTAAAAAATATTTGTTATGAAAATAGCTTAAAAGTGTGTTATTGCATATTGATTGACATGCCATATTGTTTCTATGAATGTAACATTATAAATAACTAAAATATTTAAGCTCTTTTTTAAAAAGTCAAAAAAATCCGATTTAAATAAAAAAAATCTGATTTAAATCAAAATAATCCGAGTTTTAAAAAAAAATCAGGAACCCTGTACTGTCCGTTCGATGCAGACTTATTTCGTGAAATGCAGGGCAGAAAACGGAATGTATGACCCGGCAGGCTGCATGCGGCAAGGGACTTTATAATTTTTTTTAAAAGTCAAATATATTAGAAAATATGACATGGTGGAAGTTCAACCCACACGGTTCAAAGTTGCCCCGTACCAAAGCACATGTTGCGCTAAAAGTGTGTATGTTTTGTTCTTGGAGAAATCAAATGCCATTTTATAAGAATATGAAAAAGGGTTCTATCTCGTTCCCCCCCCCCCCCCCCCCCCATCCGGACATCTCCATTGTGTCGACCCGAAACGTCCACGTGAAGTCGAGATGTCTTGCTTTGCCCTTCTGCTGCCGTTTCCTGCCAGAGCCAAATCTAAAAGAGGAGACATCAGCCTTTAGTGGCCTGATTTTGCTCTTAAAGCATGAAATTTTTCAAAGCTTAAACGTTTTTTGTCTGATTTTTTTTTTTTTTTTTTGGCATGGTTGTGGCGCTCATTCCCCCAATTTGCATTCGTCATCCACGTTCCCGTGAAGTTTCCCGTGAAGTGATCCCCGAGTCTTCGTGTGGTGACTATATTGTGTTTTACGTGAATGTTTTACATCGGGGATTTTTGTAGAGTTTATTGACAGGATTTAGGGCGCATTTTACAATTGTTAACTTTTAGACTTATGTGTTATTTTAAATAAATGTTCATTTGTTTTCAAATACTTGTCACGTCTTTTCTCTCGGGGAAAACCCCGTGCTCTAAATGTTTCAATTGGCTATTTTAGAAATATTTTAGTTCATTTTGATCTTTAATAATTTAAAATGCAACTATTAGGTCAACGGTACGGTAGAGCCGCAGTCGTCCGATCCCCGATTGACCGAGGTCCGTGGAAAAAGTGCCCCTTTTCTCGGTGTACCGATGGTAGTGTCACGGACTGTCGTCAATTGCATTTTCATTTTGCGAGTGTATGTTTACGGTTTGTTCATTTTCGTTGGTACCGTATCGTCCTGGTTGCGTGATGAGTGCTGAATACGTACGAACTGTTGTGTCTTTGGAGACTGTAGTCTGTGTCATTAAAATAGGCGCGTCGAGGTCGTGTTTCTTGCTTCGTCACCGCGGCGACTGCGAGGAAAATAACAGCACCCAGGATTCGTGATTTTTTTTAATTTTTTAAAAAAATTAAAAAAATCAGATTTTTTTTGTTTAAATCCGATTTTTTTTAGTTAAATCCGATTTTTTTAAAAAAGACCTTAAATATTTTGGATATTTATTATGTTACATTCATAGAAACAATATGGCATGTTAATCAATATGCAAAAACACACTTTAAGCTATTTTCACAGCAATAAATATTTTTAATAATAATAATGATGATAAACAAATTTTAATACAAATGCATGACTCAAATGAAACTTAAGCCTACCAGGAACAACAGTACACTCAGAAGTACTGCGAAAGTGAACAAATTTAATCTGAATTATTTTGCTGTTAAAAGCTAAAAAAAGTAATAATTGTGTGTGCTTAATTTTTACATTGAGTGTACTTTAATCATTTTTATATTTTATAAATGAAAAAGCCTAAAATATTTTTACCTACTAAGTAAAATCATATGTCTATACCATTACTAAAAACTGAAACTTTTTGTTTTAATCAAATATCTTTATTGAAAACATCTATGATAAAAAATGTTTTAGAAGGAAAAAAACCTTAAACTATTAGGGGACATGGATGAAACTTTAAGGATACATATTCTAAATTCTAACAATTGGTTGTCGAAAATCATTCTGCGTTATTTATTGTGTGGCATTTATTAAACTAATCTAAAATACTATTTTAAGATAAAAAAACACAAAATGGTTCATGATTATTATGAATTCTAATTTGAATGATTGAATGAATTATGTTTTGCTATTAAGATGCTTGAAGAATAAGAATAATATTGTAAAATTAAAAGAAAAATAGTAATTAGTTCTAAATTTATGAAATATGTTATGCACACAAACAGATGGACCTAGGAAGTTTTCTTTGAAGCAGTGGTTATAATTGCAACACATTTCATTTTTACAACACTTTCTAACATTTTAAAATCAATGCTTTTTTTGAAAAAAAATCACTTGATTTAAATCAATGATTTTTTTTAAAAAATCACTTGATTTAAATCGCGATTTAAATCAAGCCGATTTAAATCAACGAACCCTGACAGCACCTGACTTTTTTTTTTTTTTTGCACTGCAGTGGAGGCAATAGCATGAATACACCACCGATTCAAAATATCAGGATAATTTGAAAAGACAATACAAAACGAAAGACAATATGCATCTTCAGAAAATAAAGTTATATTTTTATCGAGAATTCATTAAATAATGATGGAGGAGAGGGGGGAATCTAAATTCTTAAAAAAAACTTTAGATCAGAAAAATTCTTAGCAGTGGCAGATTATATATATTGCTCAGAATATTAATTAGGACCTCTTTTTGTTTCTATCCCCCCCCCCCCCCCGAAAAAAAAGGGAATTGCACAAAGTTCAGGTGGGGAAAAAATAGTGCACCCTCCGTAAATAATTTTTCTGATTGTGCTACTCATACTGTCATTATGTATGGCAGTGATACCGTATAACTATCACAACTAACATTATAAAATCAGGGAATTTTTTGGAGCTCAATCAGGGAATTGTCAGGGATCTCTTTCTTGGATTTTGTTACTACCATGAAATTACAAAAACAGTATTGAATAATCAAATGGTTTGTTTCCTACAATGATACAGAAGATTAACACAGTATTTTCAGTCTGAATAATTTTGATAAATATCAAATTTAGATTAATTTCAAGTGAAATTTTCTAATCCTTAAACAAGTATACAAAATATTTAAGAAGTAGCATTTGCAAAATAAATTTTATTCAATGATGAACATAAATTAAAATTTGAAATTTCTGCCGATTTGAATAAATATTTATTCATTTATATGTTTAAATAAGTAACAATTTGAGAAATAAATTAATAATAATAAAAAAAAATTTTTGTCTCTCACTCTTAGCCATTTATGGGTTTTGAAAAAGGTATTTATAAACATAGTTACAAGTATAAAAATTCTTATTTTTGAATAGGCTATGAATTTTTTTTTTTTTTAAGTTGTGTAAAAGCACTATTTATTCAGGTTTAGTTTTCAGAATATGTCAACTGCTCTTTTTCAAGTATATTTAGTTTAAATAAAAAACACACACACACGCACCACATTTACATTTTAATGGTCACTATTTTGGTCACTTTTTTTAAAGCTGTGGTCACTTTTTTCACTATTTTGTAGACTCCAAAGTGAGCCTAGCCCTGCCCTATCTGATAATTTTTTCTTGTTTTTTAATTTTATAACCGACCCATTTAGCACACTTCATTTCGCTCTTTCAAAAATTCTAAAAAAAAAACCCCCTTATTTTCAGTTCATTTAAACAATAATAATCCTTTTCCCGCAGGTCGGTCTATCACCCGAAAAAGAAAATGTTTCTTCCGAAAATTTCAATTGATATTTTTCAATTACGCTAATTATTGAACTCGTAGTGAAAAAGAAAACACATAAAAAATTTAAACCATTAAATTTGAATATTGTAAAAGAGAGTTTCTGAAAGATAGATACTTTCTTTTAGGATATTCCACTTAAACGTTGAAAAAATTAAATTCCCTGAAAAGCCCTACATATTCAACAAATTTTCGAAAATACAAAAGAAACACATGGAAACTTTAAAACATTAAACTGAAATATCCTAAAAGAAAGTTTCCTATAGATACTTCCTTTTGTGATATTCCAGTTTAAGACTTTAAAAAAAAAAAAAACTTTGCCGAAAACCACTATATATTACCACCTCCCTTCTTCAGAACATTCAACAAAACTGAATATTTTCGTTCCGTATTCTCTCTGCGTCACTATAGGGTTGCCGATTTTGAAACTCATCGAACATTCTAGAACATGACGTCAACCACCGATCAGGTTTGCCATATTTCCAAACAAACTTCGCCAAATCAACTACACTGAAATGGCCCCAAACTTCAAATGACACCAAGGGGGGATTATATCACAGCATAGCCACAATAGCTTTCTGAAACACATCAAACCATTAGAATACGATTTAGATGGGTTCAAAATGTCAAAATACTTTATCTGACGCAATCTATTTTTACCGTCAAGAAATAAATCGAATTTGAATCCTTCTATTATTATTATAACTAAAACAACAAACTTAGTTATCATGCTCACCAAACAAACGTGGGAAAAAAGTTTCTGGCACGGAAACCATGGCGACCAGAAGGGGAAAAGGTAGAGTCGTGTGACCTTGACACGTGATTTTAATGACTCAGACTATAATATTTGACAAGCCATCAAATGTAAAGGAGAGACAATTGAAAAAGTGGCTTTAGATTTAGTTGTGAAAGAATCATTATTTCATGATATGTACAGTAAATGCCCTTTTTCACATCTTTGACTACGTTATCATTCATTTTACCCACGTTTCCCCGTATACTTGGACAGAGTCCAAGTCTTCAATTATGGGAGGTACCCTCGGTCCACTTGTATGAGCATATCATATTTTTTTATGTACGTAGAAAATGAAAAAAAATATGTATATATGCTCATCATGTTTTGAAAAAATCCACAAGAAATCATATTAAAATTTGTAGTCACTCATATCATAATTATTCTTCCTATTACTTTTTAACGATGACTCATTTTGTCAAGAGTTGTGTGAATGTCTTACACTATCAAAATATTTTGTTATCTCATGCCATTCATTCACATTTTATAAGTGATTTCATAAAGAATCATACAACATTATTATTTTCAGTCAATTGGTGGTGTGATATGAAGTATTTGCACAATTTAACCCTTTTTCTACCGACGGTACTTATAAGTACCATTCTCTATAAATTCCATCCCGCAACCATTTTTACCAATATTCTGATGGTACTTTGCAGGGACAGTCTTTACATTCCCCTTTTTCGGAATACATATCGGCAAAGGCTCTATGAAGAGTATTTTAGCGAGGAGAGGAACATAGATAGTTTTGAAACTGATGCTGTGCTTTGAACTTCCATTTTGTTCAGCTTGCTCCCTCAGAGTTTCGCTCCAGAGAAGCAGTAAAATTCAAGAATCAAGTCACTGATTTTTTTAATGTGTTAGTTACGAACTTTGAAAACTATTTGATGAAATATTTTGATTAAAAAGTGTATGTCATTCATTTCACAGGGTACATACTCTGTGGCCCTTATGAGCTGTAAAGAAATAAATACTTATAGACTGAGCATTTTATGTATGTAAATCCCTTCATTTTCAGTGTAAATACCTAGACAAACGAGTTCTGTAAAAAAAAAAAAATTACTGCAGATCATAATGCGTTAGGTAAAGGGTTAAACTAGAGAATAGAAATATACTACCTCTTCAAAAAATGCGGCCAACTAAAGTGTTGATTGTATGCACACACACACACAAAAATAATAATGAACCAGTCAACCCTTATTCTCATAAAGTGGCATATGCACTACCCGGGGTCACTTTCCATTCGTCGCATTGTTATTTGCTAGAGGAACAGTAGCTTCGTTCAGAGTGAAAAGACTGTACGGAGTTAAAATAGTTCAAGTTTTATCGGTCCACATTACCTGGGATCAGGGTTGGGGATCTGGACGTCCAAAACTAGTTTCGGACAGGACGGGTGGTTTTTACAGTCTTAAACTGTCCTACAATGTCCAAAACTTTCTGAAAGTGTCCGAAAACTCCCAAATTGGGTGTTTTGAAAATCTTTCTGTTGTTAATTGTTGCACACTTTATAAACAATGTTAATAAATGATATTTTTCTATTAAATTTTATTATTACCTTTATTTGTACTATGTTAAAATATTGAATTTAGCCAATAGTTCTGATGTGTCAAAACTATCATTTTTACTCTGTTAAAAGAAATTAAATTTAGCCAATAGTTCTGTTGTGTGAAAACTATTATTTTTACTATGCTAAAAAATCTAACTTTAGACCATTCTGTTGAGTGAAACTATTTTTTTAAGCACTTTTAAAAAATTACCAGTTAAAAGAGAAATTCATGATAATGTACCACAAAAATAAAACATGCCAATAACTAAGAGATTTTTGAACCATGATATGTATTGGCTTTTTTTAAAAAATTAAACATATTTTTTTTTAAACTATTCACATACAGTAAATAAAGCTTTAATAAAAATAAATATTATATTTTAATTAATATTTATTGCATTCATTTGTTAGTTATTGCATTCCTTTAATTAAACACAATTGTATTGAAAAATATAGTTTTGGACAGGACGGTAAAACCCATGGATTTTACCATAGTGTCCAAAACTTTGCCAACCCTGCCTCGGACGGCCGAGGCCCCGGTACTCTGTCGTTCGGAGAGAGCCTGACGTGGTCCCGTTGTCTCTCCCGACAGGCGATGAGTTTCACGATCCGGGAGATCTGCGAGGACACGAAGATGGCCCGCGAGTACGCGCTGCTGGGCAACTACGAGACGGCGCTGGTCTACTATCAGGGGGCTGTGCAGCAGATCCACCGGCTGCTGGCCACCATCACGGACCCCCTGCGCAAGGAGCGCTGGCAGCAGGTGAGTCCCGCCTTTTCGCTCTTTTTTCGTCACTATCACTTCACGGCACGGTCTCCCGTTCCGTCCGACCCTTTTACGATGAGTCGCCGGTCCCCGTGGACTGAGTGCAAAATTGTTGAGCGGGGGGGGGGAGGGTTAATAAGAAAAAAAAACTGAATCTATTCAACAGCAATTGACATTTATTTTTAACAGAGACATAGCTAAAAAACAGGTAAACGATCAACATGAAAATAAATATTGAAAGAACATAACCGACATAACAATTACTGTAAACGAGAGTGCTCACTGGAGCCACGTAAGAAAAGGATCTCGTTCTGGCGAGTTCATGGATACAGCTTTTATGCTGCCGAAAAAGAACTCCTACACGTGTGCCGGATCGGCACGTGCTCCGAGCTTCATTTCGCGTCTCGGACCTCCGAGTGAGCACATTATGCAAATTATTATTAAGTAAAAATTTTCTTCAAAGTGATGTATAGTTAAATGATAAGAAATCCGTTAAATAAATAGACATTTATGGCTATGAAAAAGGAGCGGTCGGTAGTCGTATTTTGCACCCGAAAATCTCCGTTTGACGACCCCGATTTCCCGTCCGGTCCTCATTTTTTCGCTCGCTGTTCATGAGAATGTTAGTTCGACAACCACAATGACAGAGGCCAGTTGATATCTCTGCTTAAATAAATTGCATTATTTTAAAATGACGCCTAGCAGAACATTTTTTGCAGCTAAAATGAAAAAGCAAGGCGACTCCAACATCCTAATTTCGAACACTGCGTTCATGGCTTAGAAGTAGGCAACTCAAAATCTTAAATTGCCGTCTTTCATAGTATCATTTTAAAAGAAGTTTTTATTTACAATAAATCTCGAAAAATATGAACTCTTTTGCATCAAGAATGACTCACTGGATGATCCATTTAACATGTATATTAAGTTGTAACCAGGGCCTTATTTACCATTAGGCTCGGGCCTAGGGTACCCACTTTGAGGGGGCCCCTCAGTTTTGGTTATTTATTTATTTATTTTTTATAACTGAACATTTTTTAGAAAAATATTTAAAAATAGCATCTTTCAAGAACAAACTGTTAGTGTTCGGTTGCTTCGCAGAAAATGTGTATTATTAAATTATTTTAAAACCGCAAGGAATGTTCACTTTGGGGAGCCCCAAATGTCTGTCTGACTATTTGAAATTTAAAAAAACAAAATCGATGTTGCACATTGGATGCCTCCAGATTTTATTCAAGCATTTTGTCATTTAAAAACAAAATCATTCAGCACGTTGGGGGCTCCCAAATGTGAGTCTGACTCTTTGACATTTGAAAAACAAATCGGTTTTTGCGTTATGAATGAATGAATTGTTTTGGGGGTGGCTCTAAGGAGCACTAGCAGTGCGACCTCAGGTCTATTGTACTGACAACCCCAAGTGAGTGAGTCTGGAACAGACCAGTGGCTGAGACGAATTTCAGCAATAGTTTTTTGCGTTAACACATACTGAATGTTAAGTTTGAGAAATGTTTGTTGCGTGAGGGACCCCCCGAACACGAGTTGGGCCTATGGTGATTGAAAACGTAAATGGGGCCCTGGTTGTAACAGATATTAAGTGTGTTGTATTTGTTCACGATGCAAGCGGATGTTATCGCATGATTCCAGATGCAGCAGAAGATCGCCCGTGAGTACGAGAAGGTGAAGGAGATCGAGGGGGTGCTGGGCCAGTTCGGGGGGGAGCTGAGCACCGACCGGGCCATCACGGGCAGGCAGGCCTACGACCTGTCGCTGGGGGAGGACGTGCCCCCCCTCTCCGCCCCCAGGGACCCCGACGTCTGGCCGCCCCCCACCCCCGTCGAGCACAAGTGAGTCCGTTCAGCCCTTCTCGCGTGGCAGCGAGAAGCAGAGGGGTGTGCGTGGGCCCGAGGAGGGATCCCGAGCCGAACGCGCTCGGAGTTCGGCTGCAACGAATGTCTCTTGTCACATACCTGCCAACTCTACTGGTTTTTCCAGGAGACTCCTGGTTTTCATAAATTTTGGTGTAGTTCTCTACAAATAGGGAATTTTATGGAAAAAAGCAAACAATGTTATTGTCCTATTTAATTTCTTTGACAAATGGATTTACACAGGAAACTTGCAGTTTTAGACATTTTAAAATGAATTATAACTTCAAAGGACTGATTATTTTGTTAGTTATGCTGGGAAACATATCACATAAGGACACAACCAACGTATGGATGTTTGTCATTTAAGTGATTGTTAAAACTCCTCATTGCCCCCCCCCCCCCCCAAAAAAAAAAAAACAATCAAAAATACATGCGAAATGGCGGTGAATCGTAATTTACGGGACGTTTTCCTCGAAATGTTGGCAGGTATGCATATAGATCAGTACTTTCCCTGGCACCGTTTCTCTCCAAATTTGCAATTGTGTCACTTTTTTACACCCCTTTGCTTCTACGGGCCTCAAATGTGATTTTTCTGCTCTTCGGTGGAATTCCGCGAGTTTGACTCGTCGGGGAAATCAATTTTTTAATTCAGTTTTCTTGAAATAAGGAGGAACCTATGCTTTCCACTCATTTTGAAATCTTTCTGAATCCTTTACTGGAGTGGAGTTTTTTCAACTATTTATTAAGTTTTGTTATAAAGTAAATTGAAAAAACTTATTATGATTTGCCTGAAATTTTTTTTTAAAATGTAAACATTGTTAGAAAATATTGATTACACCTTTGCGATCATAGCGACGCTCCCCCCTGAGTGTGAAAAAAATGACTGAATTAATTCTTTTACATTGAGTGTCGTTGATTTCACGCTCAATAACCGACTAATGTTCGGGGAAACAAAACAAATTTTTTTTTTTTTAATGTTTACTTGACATGTACGACTTTGACAATGCCATACTTTCATGGTACATTTTGATGACTTTTTCTGTTTAATTTGTGTAATTTGGAATCATTCTGTTTTATACCTCGAAACTCCAATTCTTGATTGGTAGCCAATGGCTACTTAAACCCCACAAAATGGTAGCCAGGTTTCAAAAAATGATAGCCAAAATTAAAAAAAAAAAAAAAACATTGCACATCTGGAAAAAAATTTAACTGTGTATTGTTTTTCAGAGCACAAAACTGGTGTCAATTGCGATGAGCATTTAAATTACATTTAAGTAAACCATGTGGTTCTCAGGCACGCAATCGCAGGTGTTTTTAGGGTTAGACATTTTAAGAACCTTTAGTCCCTCTGGGAATCACTATACTTGAAATAAATACATGTAATAATAACATATTTGTCAATGCAATGTAAATCCGAACAGCGCAAAATCTAGTATCAAAAATATGGATGGATTTTTTCAATGTAACCTATAATGCCGTCTTTTCCAGCTTAATTTTCTCATAATTGAAAAAATACTCCTTTCCTCTTGTTTGTTGATGCCTAAAATCCTACTAAAAGTTGATTGAACCTTGGCAAAATTACTCTGGCTTTTTTTTTCTATTCATATACACACATTATTATTATATTGTAAAATGTTTAAGCTAAAAAATTCCTTATTTATTTTATGATTTGTGATAATTATACTTCTTTTCAATAATTGTTTATTGTTTTTTAAAGAAGTTGGATCCAGGTAAATTAACAATTTCCTAAAAATTTCTTATTTCCCCAAAATTTATTATTTTCTAAAAAGTAAATAGCTGTCAATACTAAAATCAAATTTGAAGTAAATAAATATATGAAACAATAATAGTGATTTAATAATGGTGTATAATAGTGATAAACGCAATTTTCGACAAACACGTGTTCAATATCTCCCACAGTTCAGAAAAAAGAAAAAGGCCAGAAACTATTAAAATAAAATGCAAAATAAGTAAATTTAGGGTAGCATGTGTGAAAAATATCTTCTAATTTATAAAATAATTGAAATTTGTACCCGGTGAAACAGAATTAAAATCTCTAACGTAGAATCCAACTTTCGGCGAAGCACGTGCAGGATTTTGGCTGTTTCTATCTTTGTACTTTTTTTTTCTTTTCTAATTGTTAAAATGAAACGACAAATAAGCAGATTTAAGGTTGTGCATGCAAAAAATATCTTACAACTCTCAAGATAATTGAAATAATTCCAGGATGGAAAAGGATTGAAATTTCAAACACGGTAAACAATTTCCGGTAAAAATCGGAGAAAAAACTAGTTTCCGTGTAGTGCCAAATTTAACTCCTGTTTATTTCTTCTTAATTTAATTTTTAGTAGATAAGAGAATTTGGGAAAAGGTCACATGTCAAGATTAAAGTTCGGGAAAGGGTTTTAGCATTAGCAAATGGTAGCCACATTGGCGACTTCAATGAAAACAATGGTCGCCAAAACGTGAAAATTGGTCGCATTTGGCGACTGACGACCGCGAGTTTTGATCTCTATTCTGTTTCCTTCATTTGTTTGCACTACAATACTGATGTATTTCATGATGCCATGCCTTTATTTTGAAAATTTGATTGGCATGAGTGCTATTATTTGAATCCGCATGGTTACCATAGTTTGTTTCTTTTTTTAAATTGACAGACACTAGTGTCAAATAGGTACCCAAAAGTGGTTTTACATTTATTGCTCCCACACTATTATAAAGGTATGTATTTAATCTTATAAACATTACTAACTTGCATTTAACTTATTCCTGAAGAATATTACCACTAAAACAGTTTATGATTATAATAAGGTAACATACGCTTCGCCCTTTTATATCTCGTCAGATCGAGCTACACGATCGTGACGTCATACAAAGTTACTCCAACTCAATTACCATAAATGTTAAAACGACCTACCCTCCATTCAAGCCACGCATTCCAAATTCCAACAGTGGTTTTTCCTGTCTGGCAACACTGGATCTGCCAACCCGCGATGTTTTGAGCAAGGAGTTTAAAGGGAAGGAGCGAAATCTTCACTAACGGAAACTGGCTTCGGTTTGTTCACGTTTCCTAGAGGGCGCTGCTCTCTATGCTCCCGGGTGTGGGAGTCGAATCCATTTTAATGATACTAAACTTGTCATTCTTTTAGCAGCTGCTGTTTAAAGCAAAAAAAAAATTTCCAACTTGAAATCGATGTTAATCATCGCAAAACCATTATGAACTAAATATGGTTATTGTCTCAATAAAATTGGTACATTACTTTTATAGCAAATGCTCAATTTGTCTTTGCGAAGATTCGTGTGAGGAATGGGAGTTTTTCCTATTTTGCTAGATAATTAATAGATTAAGCTTTCAATTTCCATTAAAAATTAAGATACTTATTTTTTTATTGATTAATTTTTTTTTTGAAAACCATCATTAAAAATGAAATAATATTTCGCTTTAAATTACTTTTAACAGATAGAAAAAGATGCCTATCATTTTATGTACTTGATTTCCAATTTTTATATATATAGAAATATTAGTTATCAAGTATTAATTAATTAATTTCATTTATTTATTTATGCCACGCATTTTGCATTCTGCAAAATTTCGTGTAAAAGGAATAATATTTTTTTTTCCCTTGATAGTTAATACATTAAGCTTGCAGCTTTCATTGAAAGTTAAGATTCTTATTTTTTTATTATTATTATTTTTAACCACAATTAAAATTACCTACTCCCTGGTTTTGATCTCCAAGTCCGCCATTCAAAGTGGCGGGAGGATTCGAACGTGTGAAGTGTGGTTTTTAGACGTGACCGTAATGGGAGGATTGTGTGACTTTCAGGCACGGCCCCCCGGTGCGCCCCATCCGTGCCGTGCGGAAGAACGAGCCTCCCTTCAAGGCATCCGGCGGGGGGAGGAGCGGACCCTCCAACCGGGCGGAACGGTACAAGAAGGCCACCTCCGAGCCCAAGGCCAAGAAGGAGGACAAGGGCAGGAAGGACTCCAAGAAGGAGGACGGGAACAAAGAAAAGGTTGAGTTTTTTCTCCTACACTTTCTTCTCCTGCACTACATTGTTACGGGTTCAGCGTCTTCTTAGTTTAAATTTCAATGACTACATCCTTATACACAATCACCAAGAGCAATTTATTTTTAAAAAAACTATTTACAAATTTTTCATAAACATACCTCTCAGAGTTCACACATTACTGTAAGACCAACAGGGAGAAGTAAAAATGAAGCAATAGACGAAAATAGAGAACTACAAACACAAATAGAAATAATGAAGGTGAAAATAGAAAAAATGGAAGAAATGCAGAGAGTCCAAGAAAGTATGGTTGATGCAGAAGTACAGAAGAAGACGGCTAAACTCACCAAACATAATCTTAACTTAAACAGTCAACTAAGTAGATGAACTAGAAATAGAAAAACAAAAATAAAATACTAAAATTATAGAACTGGAAACAAAACTAGAAGCAAATAAGACACTTTACAAAACAAAAGAAAGTTTCATAGAAAAAAAGAGATCTGGAAGAAAAAATACGCAAAGAAAAAACAGAATATAAAATGGAAAAACTGATCATTGAGATCAACTACTTAAAAGAGGCAAATAAAGATTACAAGGAGATGAATATAAAAGGAACGATAAAGGAAGATAGCTTAACAGACACAATATTGAAAATAAAAGAAGAGGCATACAGGGAGAAAATAAATTTCAATTATTTAAAGGGGCAAATGGAAAGGGAAATCCACTGGCTGAAAGATATAAACAACGAATACAGGCACAAATAGTCATCTCTGTCAAACTTACAACACACACAGGAACCACACGGGGAAACTACGGGAGAAAAGGTAAGTAACCATAATAGAATAGAGATAGCAAAATGGACAGCAACAAAAAGACCTTCAGTAGGTATTACAAATACAGAAAGTACAGAGAATCAAGATCAGAGAAGAGCAAAGACAAACCGATCAACATGAAGAGAAAACTACTGACAGAAATAAGAAAAAACAAGATAGAGGATTCAACATATGAATTCTCTAGTAAAATAATGGATAAAACACTGGAGCCAAGATCAGCAGATATAAAAGCAATAGAAAAAATTATAGAAATAAAATGCAAAGATGAAACACTACTTATAAAGAAACCAATGGAGAAAGAAAATAACAGAGATTCCTCAGCAGAAACAAACATAGTCCAGACAAGAAGACCTCAGATCAAAGTTTTAGGCATAGACAAGGATATCACGGTGAATGAAATCATAAAAACATTGGAAGAAACAACTCAAACAAAAACAAACATTGCACATTCGGTGGCCATCACTAAAGACACGATGGACGTCATGAAGACGCTTCAAAAATCCTCGAAAAGGAATGCTTCCATATACTGGGGAAAATGTTGTTAATTTTACGCAATGAAAGCGAGATTCTTCAATAAAAACAAGACATTTATTTATACTTAAAATAGTTAACTTAAGCAAACATAAGGACAAAACAAGTGAGCCCAAAGTAATCATCTCACTCCATCTTCAACGAGTACAAGCTTATATATCAATAAAATAATTTTTGGAAAAAAATTATAGAACCGACTTCAAACTATAAATTGCGCTAAAAAGTAAAAAATAATATTATTCTTTAAACAACTGCGATACGACTTTTAAACATAATTTTTGAAGTCGGTGCAATATTATGACAGTCTAATTATAATTACACCATGTGTTATTTTACACTGAAACTGTTGCAATCTCTACGCTATTTATATTTGTAATTGGTTCATAGTTACAAAAGTAATCATGCATCAAAATCCATCATAATTTTGCACCGACTTCAAAAATTATGTTTAAAAGTCGTATCGCAGTTGTTTAAAGAATAATATTATTTTTTACTTTTTAGCGCAATTTATAGTTTGAAGTCTGTTCTATTTTTTTTCCAAAAATTATTTTATTTCATTCTTTTTAGTGTAAATACATTTTTATATAAATACTCTGTTTTTAAAACATACAAATCAAAGGGGAAACTTTTGAGGGAATGACACTAAATACTAACCGTTTGTAAGATAAATTTTGTTTTAAAATCGATTTTAAAGGGTCACTAGAGCAAGCAAACTGATTGGATTTAATTTCTTCTTCAGAGAAGCCTTCAGTCTATTTCTTGTTATAATTTCTTTTAATGTTACATCTTAATGGCAGCAAACTCTTTTTTAACAATGAGTTTCATTTTTATTAACAACTTTCCCAACAAGGAAAAATCGAGCTTTGCCTTTCCAATTAAAATAAAAAAATGCATATTTTTCACCCATAACGTTTTTTCTAAAAAATAGATGTAGTCAAAGTGATGTGCTATGTTTGAGTAAGACGACTCTCTATCGATCAAAGAAAAAATAACCAAAATCGGTTCATTTAGTCAAAAGTTATGGATGAAAAAGCAAAAAAATGACCACATTTCAGCCCATAACTTTTTTTCTATCTATCGAATATGATCAACCAAGGTATGGGACCTATGGGAAACCACCCTCGATCGATTAAAAAAAATTTCATGAAAATCGGTTCATCCGGTAAGAAGTTATGAGTGGACAAACAAACAACAAAAAAAAAAAACGACATACATACAATATGAATGCATAACCTCCTTCCTTTGTGAAGTCGGTTAAAAAGGAATTGCAGTACTGCAGCCACACGTGACGTCACGTAGGAAAAGCAAACAAATAGGCGTGAAGTAAGTCATTGCCGATTTGCTTCCCTCATTTGAATGAGACAAACATCGCGAAACTCGGCAACGCGACAAACAAAATAGCAACATATTTCCATCATGAGGTGCAGGAGGTTTCAGAAATTAGGACACACATACAAAAAATGCGCAGCACCACTGCCAGTTTCGGTCGGCCCCATAAAGGGCCCAGGCGTTTTGCGAGCAATCGTGACACGCGGGAGAATCCGAGCCGGACACTCCCCCGACTCTCCACTACGCTCTGCATATCGCAGCATGGTGGAGAAATTGAGGCTCGGGGCTTCTACTGGCGCTCGGTTGTAAGTAAACAGCTTAATTACACACTCCACAATCACAGGCTTCTCATTGAAGATAATACAGGCCAGCTTACGTAAGGCCCGAAATGCAACGCTCAATATAGAAAAAGTTATCAAAGATAATGACTTCCATATGGCTTTAATAACAGAACCTTTCCATAATACTAAAGTACTACCAAAATCTTGGACAAAAATTGTGTCAAAAGATGATAAGGCGATGGCTCTCTTTCCATCCAACCCCTTATCACTTTTTATACAAAGAATAGGGGACACATACGTACATATATCAATAAATAGTGGGGTAGAAATTATACATATATATCTCCACAGCAGCATCGCGCACTGAAATATGTGACATGCTAAAAAAAAAAAGTACATTAGGGTGTAAAAATTGGGTTGTATGGGAGGAGGAGCCATCTCTGAGCGATCACAAATTCATAGTATTCGAAATTGATAATTTTGAAAAACTAAAAAACAAAGATAGGCTTAATGCAAAATACTGCAAACATAAAATTTTAATAACACGTTTAACACAAATAGAAAAGGAATATGACAAAAGGTTTAAAACAACGTCTAATAAAAACAGAACTAAAAGAAGCCATCATGACATTTCAACACAGACTAAACGAGACATGTAAGCTAGCGTACAAAACAAAACAAACAACAATCGATCCACACAAACATACAAATGGGTGGTCACCGACACTTCAATGTCACAAGAATCTAATCAAGGCCATTTTTAAACTAGTTTCAAATACTTCAGACACACTGGAAAAAGATAGGCTCAAAGTAAAATGAAGGAAAGAAACAGCAAAATGCAAGCTTTTGATCAAGAAGGAAAAACGCAAAAGCCGGGAACAATGATGCAATGAAACAACCGATGCCTTCGGAACTGCCTACAAAGCAACTTTTAACAAAATAAAAGACGAAGATCCACTGCAAAATAACAAAAATCAAACTACAAATGACCCCAATAAGGAAGCAGAAGAAATAATAAAAGGAATATTCAGGAAAAGTAAATTTAAAAAAAGGGGGGAGAAAACAATTTACACAAACACCAACACGGAACCTCCACTCACTGATTACGAAATAAAAAATGCTATAAAGGAAATAAACAACAATAAAGCCCCAGGACCGGACGGTATCGACGGCAGGGGCCTTAAAATGATATACAGGATAATACCCAATTTATTTAGAACAATATACAACAAATGCCTTCAATACAGTTACTTCCCAACAGAGAGGGAAGATGCAGCACTTATACTTTTCAAAAAACCTCATAAAGTTGACACAGAGTCTGACAGTCCACGGACAATATTATCATGTAGACCCATTTGTTTAATACCCACCCTTGGAAAGACGCTAGAAATAGGCTCGTCATCCCCGCTCGGTGTCGTTCTTTAGTTTCGGAGTATTTTGTTTCGAGTCGGCCGGAAGTACCGACGTGCCGCTCGGACGGCATCCCTTTCGGTGGCGCGTGTCATGGCCGTGTGTCGTGTCGTTGCAGGATGAGAAGCGGTTCGACGGCTCGGGCTACGACCGCGAGCTGGTGGACATGCTGGAGCGTGACATCCTGCAGAAGGACCCGAGCGTGCGGTGGCAGGACATCGCGGACCTGGAGGAGGCCAAGAAGCTGCTGGAGGAGGCTGTGGTGCTGCCCATGTGGATGCCCGACTTCTTCAGGGGCATACGCAGGCCCTGGAAGGTACGTATATATATATCACCCGTCGATCGATGTCGTTCTCTCTCTCTCTCTGACGTTCCTCTCGTCTCCCCCCAGGGCGTGCTGATGGTGGGGCCCCCCGGCACGGGCAAGACGATGCTGGCGAAGGCGGTGGCCACGGAGTGCAAGACCACCTTCTTCAACGTCTCCTCCTCCACCCTCACCTCCAAGTATAGGGGGGAGTCCGAGAAGTTGGTGCGGCTCCTCTTCGAGATGGTGAGTCTCTCTCTCTCTCTCTCGTCGTCTGGCGGTCGTAGGTGACTGTGCTGTCACTCCAAAGGCGAAAGAACTCGACTTTTTTTGTTTGCGCAGCCACACGGCATATCGGGCAAAAATAGGCTCTGCAGTCGGGTAGACGAGGAAAGACGGGTTTTTTGTCTCTGACCCCTTTCGTGCTGATGCACCCTTCTTCTTTCATGCTTTGTCCTGCTTTCGCCGAAACTGACAATGGCATTATTCCATCCCGTCTTTTCTCGTCTACGATCCCTCGGAAGGACCCAATGTTTTGCTAAAAATAATTCAAAGCAGACACGATCTTTTAAAAAACGACAGAGGTTTATTCAGGGAAGAAAAACAACAGTAAATATTAACTGATCAAAACACAGCAACAACCTAAAGCCATAGTAAAAAAATGATAAAGTTGACTAGGAATCTTAATACGCTACACCAAACCAGCAGGCATTGAGTCGGCACCGCTCTGAAACTATCTCTAAAAGGGAGACGTCCCAGTAGAGCCGATCCATCCCTACCGATGAAGAGTCGAACTCCCGTACGCTCTACTGAGCGTACGAATGAAAGGAAGAACTAAAACTGAGAGAGATGGTCTGAAGCGAACTCCTCCCTTAAATACTCCAAAGGTGATTTACATTTAGCCAGTCATCACGGAGCATCGTGTACGCACGAACACCTGCGTGAGAACCTTCGAAAAAATTCCCGATCGGAAAAATATCGCCTCCGATGGTGGAACTTGCTGACTAATCAGTTTGGTTAAAATGTTAAACATCGGGAAGAGCATTGTAAAAATAAGATGAAATTTACGGATATCTAACAATATGGAAAACTTAAACTTGAGGAAAAAAGTAAGTGTTGAAAATGCTCTACATTTAAATGAAGTGATGAGAAAATAAATATTCAAAATGAAAACATTTCCTATCAAAAAGGCGGGAGTATTGTTTTTGTCGCATTAGGTGTGAAAGCCGAAAACCTCTCTCGGGAGATGTGCAATACGGCGACGGTCCCCGTGAATTCGCGTTCGGTGAGAAGTGAATCTTCTTTTATATTCTGTACACTTAAATTAAAAGTGTACTAAACAATGTCTTTCGGAAGAGCAGAGGTTATTCCTCGTCCTTACGCATCGATAATGCAACTTCAAATATACCAATATTACATTCTCGCTAGATATAATAACAGCATGCCTCTCTCTCTGTAGAGATCACTCTGTAGACCCAAACTTGGGTTTTTTCAAGTGGGTTTTTATATTTTAGCCAATTCTCAACATTTTTTAACCATTACATATAATGTACGTATTATGAAAGCATGTGTTATGTTTGGTCGAAATCAGTATTTTTATTTGTCTACATAAGTAGAGTTCAATTTTGAGCAAGAATTTTGAAAAAAAACCCACCCGAGTTTTTTCTGGTTGGGCAAAATCGAGCTAGCCCTGATTGGTAGCCATAAATGTCTGTTTTTTTGTAAATTCCTATCATTTATCTATTCATAAGTTTGAAGGAAGTTTTTTAATTTAAATAACCTGCTTACTCGTAGGCAAAACGACTTCCCTTGGCCTATTGCCAATGTGAAAGTCACGACGGGACAGATCATTTAAAATTAGAAAAGTTTAAAAAAACCTTTCAAACTTGTGACGACAAAAAACAGACATTCATGGCTCGGGTGATTCGTGCGAGGATTGAACGCACCGTGTCGTTGATGTTGCAGGCACGCTTCTACGCCCCGAGCACCATCTTCATCGACGAGATCGACTCCCTGTGCTCCCGCCGGGGCTCCGACTCGGAGCACGAGGCCAGCAGGAGGGTCAAGTCGGAGCTGCTCATACAGATGGAAGGTACGATCCTGGGCCGAAGGTCTGGCCGT
Organism: Octonoba sinensis; assembly: GCA_038502835.1. NCBI lineage: Eukaryota > Metazoa > Arthropoda > Arachnida > Araneae > Uloboridae > Octonoba > Octonoba sinensis. The sequence goes on from CM076600.1 coordinate 1,830,401, forward strand.
CTATTATGTAGTACTATTTCTCTGGCCCGCTTTTCCGTCGGACCGCCTTCCTTATTTCCTCATCAAATGACATGATTGACCCCTCGTTCGAAAGCTCATCGAGGAAACGAACCCTTTTGTAGCAACCCTTCACACACCACGGCTGCAACGATCTTTGTTCCGAACACGTGCTTTCGTTGTTACGGCGCCATTTTGGATTATTTTTTTTTTTCGCCCCCAAACCCCAGAGTTGGCGATGTTCACATTCCCGATGTAAACATCGGTAAAAATGGTAAATTTTTTTCTGGACTTTATTTTTGTTTTTAAAATAACGATAAAAAACTTAGTTTTTTTTTTATTTTTAACTTGGTTATTTTTTCGATAAACATCGCAAAACGTTGCACTCATTTTGCGAACAGTTTTTTTTTTTCATAATAACGCATTTTTGCGTCCTTTTCATGAAATCGGCTCTGGACTCTGAGTTATATCCTCAAGTTTTATTTTTGAAGTTGCAGATACTTGACCACTAAATGAAAAAATAATAACTCTAAATAGAAAAAGTATTTCTTTGCAAAAATTTGGCAAAAAATAGATAGTCATGGGAAAATCCTACTCATTATGTTTTACTATAAATTACAATTTATTTGCAAAAAATAAATTAATAAAATTTTTATTATATTATAAGTTAGAAGTAGGTAAGTAAAATATAAATTTTAGTTTCAAAAGTTACTTTAAACATGCCATTGTAACTATATGTGTATAAAATCTGTCGTATAATTTATGGTGCATAAAAAGGGATACTGGCTTTTTGCACAAAAAATGTTCAGGGTTTTTTTAATTTATGTCACAAGCACCTCTGCAAAATGTCATGCCGTATTCCAAGTTCCTTCAGCATTCCGTATATATTTAAATTATTTTTAAAGTTCATAAACATTTTAGCATGTGCTGAATCAAATCTGCCTATTTCTTGTTTTATTTCAATAATTTATTATTTTCTAAACGATTTTAGAGTTAGTTTTCAATTCTTAACAGCAATTTAAAAAAAAATTCTACTGAACTTTAAAAAGGGGCCACTTACAAAACAGAGTCTATCGGCCACTGGCTAGGGTCATGTGGGTCACTTTTTAGCTGTTTTCATATTCAAAGCTTCATAGCAACAAAACCAGAAACATTTCCCATTTCTTTTCAATTGCATGTTAACATTGACTTCTTTTAGAACAATTTTATGTAATTTTAATACTTATTTTTAATTATGAAATAGTTTAACTGAGCTAATAAAGCTGTGATCTACTATTACCCATCGCGGGGTGAAATGGGTCATGCAAATGCAAAATAGTGCTGAAAAGTTATTTATTACTTTGTGATTACATTGAAATGTAAAAATATTGTTCTCGATTGCTACATATTGGTTCACATAACACTTCAACAACATCACTTCTCTCTACCACATCAACATGATGTTTTTTTAGGGAAAACAGTATAAAAAATTAATTTAATTTCAATAAAATAAACAGCATACATTGTTTAGATTTAGGAATTTGCTGCAGTTAGGTACAGCAGAGTAAATTTAAAAAATTAATTTAATTTCAATAAAATAAACAGCATACATTGTTTAGATTTAGGAATTTGCTGCAGTTAGGTACAGCAGAGTAAATTAAAAAAAAAAATAATAGAATAAAACGACTTAATCGTAACCATGGCCCATTTTACCCCATCCAAGAAAAACTGATGTAAAGCAGGAAAATATTTAATATTTTTCTTAACTGCTCAGCTGGAAGTGTTCTCCATATTGAAGTATTGAGACATAACCTATTAAACTATATAGATATATGCTATTCTTACTTCATTGTGCTACTACTAGTACACTTAGCAGAGTTGATTGAAGACAGAAGAATTTCTTATACCAAAAGCTAAAGAGACATTTATTAACTAACTGAATTTAAACTTTACAATGGAAAAGAACGAGACAGCAATACTGTTGCCATTACAAAACTAGTTAACATGAACAATTAATTTACTTTAACACTTTCCCTTGTTAACTGGATTTTGTATTTTTAAAATAAACCCATTTGTCCACACAATGTCAATAGTCTTGTCTTCATCAGGGGTTTCGTTAAGATGTCGGAGACTTGTTTCTCAGTCGACACTTGTTCAACTTTCAGTTTGCCCTCTAGTACTTTCTCGCGTACAAAGAAATGCTTTATTTCTATGTGCTTAGTTTGTCGATCATATTCAGGGTTGTGTGACAACTTTACGGCTGCCATGTTGTCCACTTGAAGTGTGGGAATTTCTTTTAAATCCAGTATACCCTGAAATAATCTACGGAGCCAAATGACTTCTTTGGCTGCCTCTGATGCTGCTATAATTTCAGCCTCAGTCGTTGAAGTTGCAACAATGGGTTGCCTTTGACTGCGCCAAGGAATGGCTCCTCCAGCGTATAGCATAACATATCCGGAGGTTGATCGACCACTTTCGGTACAACCGCCAAAATCTGAGTCACTATAACACTGAAGTATTCTTTTCATGTCGGTTACATGATAAGTGATTCCATAATTAGCTGTACCTGCTAAATAGCGGAATACTCTCTTCAATCTAACTATATCCTCGGCAGATGGTTTTTCGAGTGATCTTGATAGATATCCTACACTGTAGGCAAGATCAGGTCTAGTTCCTACCATCAAATACATAAGGGCGCCAACTGCTTGTCTGTAAGGAAAGTCGGCTGTCTTAACATCGGATTTTCCCAATCTTGAATCTTTTAACATAGGAGTAGTTACAGGTTTGCATTTTTCAAATCCAAAGCGCTTGAGGATTTTTCTAGCATATCCTTTTTGACTAATTGTTATAGAGCTGTCACTATGACGTTCAATTTCAATACCTAGAAAACAATTGACTTCTCCCTACAGTGATCTGGAACTTTGCTTCAAGTTCTTTTATGAACATTTCAGAATCATGTTGGTCACTTGCAGCAATTAATCCATCATCAACATACAATACTATTAGCAACTTCCTTCCATTTCTTTCTCGAATGTAAAGGCATGGATCGGCTTCACTTGCTTTGAAACCAAGATCTGTAAGAAACTTGCCGAAACATTTATTCCAACAGCGTGGCGATTGCTTTAGGCCATACAAACTGCGCTTTAGTCTACATACTCTTTCTGTGCCGTCTTGGAACCCTTCTGGCTGCTTCATATAAATAGTTTCTTCCAATTCTCCATATAAGAATGCGGTTGACACATCAAACTGTTTCAAGTGCATTCTCTCTTCAGACGCTATACTTAGTATTGCTCGTATTGTGCCTAATTTGGTGACTGGACTGTAGGTTTCACTATAATCAATGTGTTTTCGTTGACTGTATCCCTTCACAACAAGTCTGGCTTTATATTTGTCGATGCTACCATCTGAATTTCTTTTAGTTTTCTAGACCCACTTACAGGGTATTGCTCTAGACCCAACTGGTAGTTCAGTCAGTTCCCATGTCTGATTTTCCTTTAATGAACTCATTTCAGTGTTCATAGCTTTTATCCAATTTTTGCTATCTTTGGCACTTACTGCTTCTTCATACGTGATGATTTCCGTGTTCTGTTCAATATGTATATGGCAGAGTTAACTAATTCAGCCCATAATGATGCAGGGAAATTGGCTTCAGAATTTGCATATTTAAAAGTTCTGGCCGTTTCGACTATAGTGCGCATTTCACGTTCACAGCCTCCATTCTGTTCTGGGGTGTAAGGAGCTGTCAGCCTTTGCGTAATTAATTTTGTGTCAAGAATTGCACGAACGCTTTCATTATCAAACTCATCACCGTTATCACTGAGAAATTAATTTATTGAATGACCCGTTGCTTCGGCATGTGCAAGCATATGGCCTAGCACATTTTTAACTTCTGACTTTTCTTTAACGAGATAACCATAGCGAAACTTGGTAAAACTGTCCTTAAATACGACAAGATACCGTTTCTTCTGAAAAGACTCATCGAATGGTCCACAGACGTCCGCTGAAATAAGTTCTCCTGGTTCAGAAGCTTTCTTTCTTGTGCCGAACGATAACCTGTGTGTTTTTCCATAAACGCATGGTTCACACAATTCTTTGTCAGAATTTACGATGATACCTAGTTCTTTTTCTAGTATATTCTTAACGTGGCGCTTATCTTGATGACCATATCTTTCATGATATAACTGTAGCAAGGAGCTGTCTTCTACAGCAGTATGCACTTCTATCCCTTTTTTAGGAGGTATTGGTTGAATGTCTGCCTTGAATAACGTACCATTAACTTTTCGATGTCCATGCAAAAGAACTTCACCGTTGACTTTTAACCAGCACTCTGTAGGAGTAGATACAAATTTACTGTTTTGATTTCTGTCTTGAGCAGCGAGTACTGAAAATAAATTTCTATTGATTTTGGGAACATACCAAACGTCTTTTAAAGAAACGTGTTTTTCTTTTCCATGAATTGTTGCTCTAACTTGAATAGTGCCTTTTCCAAGTGCAACCAATGTTTCATTTCCTGCAGCTCTAATTCCACAAGGTTCTTTGAATTTCTCAAAATCTGTGAAGTATGTGGAACAGTTTGTGACATGCTTAGTCGCTCCATTGTCTATCCAAAACGTTGTTGGACTAGTCTCTGTTGCATAAGCCTCCTCAGAAACAGACATGAATGCTGCGTTTGCTGATTCAGTAGACTGTATTGTACTTGATTTACTTTTTGATGGTCTTCCGTCAGAAATCCACTTTCTACAGTCTTTTATCCAGTGGCCTTTACGTTTACAATAATTGCAACGATCTTTTTTTCTTATTCTTGACTTATTATTGCAATTCTGTATTTTCTTTTCTGATTTTGCCACCACTAGTGCTTCTTGAACAGCTACTTCATTTTCATCAGTGCGTTTGGCGAAATTTCTTTCAAACATACTTAATTGTGTTGCCAATTCTTGAAAAGTGTTTCCTTCATCTGTGGCTAGAAGCATCCAACTTGATTTGAATGACTTAAAATTACTTGGCAAAATATTCAAAACTTTACACACCAATAACAATTCTAGGAGTTTGTTTTCCCCTTTCGCTATAAGCCCGTTGTTCAGTTCAGTCCACAAACTGCTTAGCTTTGCAATATGGGTTGAAATGTCATCGCTTGAAATCCAACTGAAGGTGAAAAATTCACTGCAAATTTTGAAGAGTTGGTCTTTTGACGATGCTTCGAACAACATTTTCAATGCTTCCCAGGCTTCATATGCTGATTCTTTGTCCATGATTTTCTGATAAACGGAATCTGTTATCGTACTGGCGATCATACTTTTGGCGTAACTGTTGGCTTTCCGGTACAAATTCGAACACACTTCATATTTCTTGACGGCTGCTTCGTCTGCTGTGCTCGGTAACTCTTCCGGCTTCTTTAGTTTACCATCGATTACGTCCAGTGCTCCTTCATGGTAATCTAATATGTCTCTAATCGTCCGTCTCCACATTGGAAAATCTGCTTCTCCAGATAACGGCTTTACAGTTCTTGATAAATCCATCGTAATATACGCTAAGGATTTTGCTAACTACGTATATCTTCTTTAAATTAAACTGTAAAAATGCACAATGAGCCTGCTATCGCCCATAACCTATTGAAGTATTGAGACATAACCTATTAAACTATATAGATATATGCTATTCTTACTTCATTGTGCTACTACTAGTACACTTAGCAGAGTTGATTGAAGACAGAAGAATTTCTTATACCAAAAGCTAAAGAGACATTTATTAACTAACTGAATTTAAACTTTACAATAGAAAAGAACGAGACAGCAATACTGTTGCCATTACAAAACTAGTTAACATGAACAATTAATTTACTTTAACACTCCAAAGTTTCTTAGTGAGGTAATCCTTTAAATTTGGGCTGTTTTATGATAAAATATAAAGCTTTTCAGATGTTGGTAAACCATGTGAAGGGTCGACCGGTAAAACGACCTAAGTCACATAGACATACTACTTGATGAACTTTGCTTTATGTTTTATTCATTCATTTTATAGCATAAATGTCAATTTTAACTCTATAAATTAGATTATAAATTTGAATTTGGGTGTTACGGGAAAGTAGGTTCGTATAATTCAGGGGTCGGCGCGAGTCACTTTTTTCACTAAAAGTCACTTTTTTTTGCATTGGTCACTTTTAGTCACTTTTTCAAAAATTGGTCACTATTTTCACTTTTTTGCCCTTTCTCTGGCAGAGCAACCAAAAAAAGTTACTTTGTCTGTCTATGAGTTAAGAAAACATTGCAATTTTGCATAAAAATACGTGTGCCAGGATTGAAGCTTCCGCGTATCCGCTATTTTTGGTCGTATTTTGAAATTCGGCGTGGCGCCGGCCCCGAGTGTGCCGAAGTTAAAGTTTGATATTGCACTGTGGTGCAACCAGAAGGGGAGGCCTAGAGGGCCCATGACCTCTCCCCCCATCTAGAATGATGATTTTAATTGTTTTTAAATTTTTTTTACTCGAGAAGAGCAGATCCTAAGAAAAGAAAATAAAGCGATATTTAAATTAGAAAAGAAAAAAAAATCAGACTAAAAATTTTTAGCAGTTGCAGATTATATCACTCAGAAAATTACCTTAATTTCTCTTTTCTTTCATCCCCCCCCCCCCCACTCCTGAACTAACTGTCACAATCACAAAAGAAAATTTTTGGTGGGGATTTCTCAACGAAAAGACAATACGCATCTCGAGAAAATAAAGTTATATTCTTGTCAAGAAATTTTTAAATAATGATGCAGGGGAGGGGGGAATCTAAATTCTTAAAAAAAAACTTCAGATCTGAAAATAAAAAGGAATTGCACAAAGTTCAGATAGGAAAAAAAGTGCACCCCCCCCCCCCCCCGTAAAGAATTTTTCTGATTGTGCCAGTATGACAGTGATAACGTGTAACTATCACAACTAATATTATAAAATCAGGGAATTTTTTGGAGCTCAATCAGGGAATTTTTCTTGGGTTTTGTTACTACCATGAAATTACAAAAACCGTATGGAATAATCAAACAGTTTGTTTCCTACAATGATACAGAAGATTAACACAGTAATTTCAGTCTGAATAATTTTGATAAAATATCAAATTTAGATTTATTTCAAGTGCAATTTTCTAATCTTTGAACAAGTATAAAAAATAATTAAAAACTAGCATTTGCAAAATAAATTTTATTCGATGTTGAACATAAATTAAAATTTGAAATTTCTGCCGATTTGAATAAATATTTATTCGTTTATATTTTTAAATAAGTAACAATTTGAGAAAGAAATTAATTAAAAGAAATAACTTTTGTCTCTCTCACTCTTAGCCATTTATGGGTTTTGAAAAAGGTATTTATGAACATAGTTACAGGTATACAAATTCTTATTTTTGAATAGGCTATGATTATTTTTTTAAGTTGAGTAAAAGCTCTATTTATTCAGGTTTAGTTTTCGAAAGATGTCGAAACTGCTCTTTTTCAAGTTATATTTATTTTAAATAAAAAAAAACACACACACAAGTTTACATTTTAATGGTCACTATTTTGGTCACTTTTTTAAAAGCTGTGGTCACTTTTTTCACTCTTTTGAAGACTCCAAAGTGCGCCGAGCCCTGATAATTAATTCGTTAGGCAAACCATCATCCAAAGTTGACAAAAAAAAAAAAATGTTTGTGTTGCCATATTTAAGAACCTAACTTTTTTAGATTGAAAAATGTTGCCAACACATAGAAAAATAACATTAAAAATATTAGTGTAAAATTTTCAATTTCAAGTGCTATTATTTTGTGATTTTTATGAAGTGGCCCATTTTACCCCATCCTCCCCTACTAGCCAAATTTCCCAGTTTACACCCGCAGTGTGCGTTAGTCCCGATGAGCCGTCACATGTCACGTGCCTCTAGTGCAGATGGTATTGGAATGAGACGGATTCTTTTCTCCCAAACAGGCATAACCAGTACGGACGATCCGAGCAAAGTGGTGATGGTCCTCGCTGCCACCAACTTCCCCTGGGATATCGATGAGGCCCTGAGGAGGCGCCTGGAGAAGAGAATATACATACCTCTGCCCAATGGTAGCTTGCTTTTCCTTTTTTTCGTCATGCATACATCCACTTCGGTGGTTTTTTATGTGCATGTGATCGTAATTGTCCATGCAAGACGATCGTAATTGTCTTGAGCACCTAAAATTACAACTCTCCACCTCGGTAGTTATCTTTTTTTTTTTTTGTAATATTTCTTCTTTTATGGCTGTTAAGCTATTAGTTAATTTATAAATTTGGGCAGATGCTCAGGTGAAGTGCCCGGGCATTGATGCGTTTTTTATAGAAATTCCGATTATTGTTCAGCAGGCGAGCAAATTCTTATTAATAATTGGCAATTCTTCAAACCTGATAAATCAAATGTAATTTTTTGTAATTTGCTGGTTAGAAGTTATTAATATTGCCACCTGCAAATGTAATTTTTTTTTTTTTTTTTTCATGTTTTAGTTAAAATGATTTTAGTTTGAGCAATTTTAGAGTTGGTTTTTGATAATCCGTTATAAATAGGCTAACAGCTAATATATTAGCTTGCATACCATTGCCACCTAATAATAATAATAAAATTAAGGTACGCCTACAAATAAATTGTAATGCTGTTCTTTCCTTGTCTACATCTTATTGTTACTGTTGCATCCTGGGCAGTTTCATTGACATTCAGATCTGCCCATGCCCAATTCATCAAACACTAGAATTCCATTTTTCTTAATTTTTGAGCCATTGTGAAAACGACATTGCAAGCATCAAAACTATCTTCCTTCTTTTTTAAGGTTATTTCTAGAGCCATTTCTACGACCCGCATTCGTGTGCGGGCGGCCCTGCCTAAAAGTATCTTGCGATGGATAAAAATGAATATTATTTAATGAAAGAGAGAGTTGTTGTTGTAGAAATGAAAGAAATCTGTCCCCCGAGCTATAAGACTTCACCGCTAGGCCATATCGTCTCTCTCTCGTCTCGCATAGACTAAAGCGACATGTTGTTCCAGCCCTGGGTCGTGAGGCGCTGCTGAAGATCAACCTGAGGGATGTGGAGGTGTCCCCCGAACTGGACCTGGAGGATGTGGCCAACAGCCTGGACGGGTACTCGGGAGCGGACATCACCAACGTCTGCAGGTATGAGTCTCTCTCTCTTCGATGGGTGGGTCTCTTCTGCATGGGGTGGTCGTCGTTCGGACATTCTCGCCGGGGAGATCTTCGAACCGATCCATACATTCTCGGAAAACATACTGGACCGCATTCCGGAGAATTCCCCGAATTGACCTATTACCACAATAGTTCTTGCGAGGTGGGATGGACTGACAAGTGCACATCTTTAAAGGTTTTGATTATTTAGTTCGCTTTGAGTCATGTTTTTGCCAGTAAACTATCTTTCTTGCTTTCTTTATGGCCTTTGTTGGAAATGTGGCTAAAAACAGAAAATGTTTTGTTATCATGAGCACAGACGAGATTTAGGTTCAGAAGAAGACAAAATTCATTTCTCTTGGAGGTTTCTCTTTTTCATTTTTCAATGAAGTGCTGTATTTTTACATTTCTTAGTGTCCGGAAGTGGGTTTATTCTACTCGTAAACTTATAATAGCTAAAGTTTTGTCGTTTGAAATCCGCAAATGTTACATTTTTCTTTTATTATTGAGTGTCTGGGGCTCTGGGTCCCATTCTTGTTAGTCCTTGAAGAGGGAAAGCGAGTTCCATGGGGTAGAGGGGAGCGTCTACACTTTTCATAAAATCGTCGACCGGAGGATTGTGACGAGGCCTTTAATACCATAATGAAGTCCTTGCCCAGGAAAAGGATCAAAAACATGGAGTCCATCCAATGGGATCCCTGCCACAACGATACTTGTCTTGGACGGTAGAGCAGGGCCCCCCCCCCCCCACATCTATCCTTGGGCCCTTCCCTACACTACTGTTAAAGTTGGCACAGATCTATTAATTCTGTCACTTTCATCGGCCTGGGCATACATAAGAGATCGACCAGGGAAGACGTGTCGGACTCGATCACGGATCGTGTCGATTTTTAGTGGCCTTATTCACCTGCCGGTTTGAGCCTTCGAACTGTAGATCAAAGGCTTCCCCGGCCGATCAGAACTCTCATATTGGCGCACAGAGGGGTAATTGACAGGTCTAGCCAGCCAAAAATATTTTATCACCATTTTCTATTCATTTTAAATTGCTAATTTCGAAAAAAAATATTCTAAAAAAATCTAGGACCTCTGGTTTTGAATTATAATTTCTTGTCAAAACTGGGCAGTTGCTGGCTATCCATAAGGTCGAAAAGGTCTCGCCTTATAAGAATTCTCACTCCAGATGGCCCTAAAATAACATTTGCCCTTAAGTAATGAAAATAGCTAAATACGTATAAAATCCTTTTTCAGAGTTTTTAAAAAATTTATTGGCTTTTTTATTTAGATTTGCAGGAGAGAAAAAAATCAATATTTTCTAGAGTGGCGGTTATTGGTGGCTATTGATTTAATATTTATTTACCACATAAATTGAACAACCAATCATGTAAAGAAAGTTATTGGGACTCATCGGGAAGTATAACAAAATCCTTATCGAATGTTGAACTTCGCAATAACAAACCGCAAAAAATAAAGAGCATCTTTCATATTTGTTTTATTGCCTTATCCTTTATTGCCTTGTTATTTTAATAAATAATATTATGCTATAACATATACATACCTGATCTTTCACAATCCATAATGAGTTGGTATAATAAAAATTTGATCGGTAACAGGTAGCACTGAACTATGCACTCACACACTTACTTTTGATGCGAAACAAAATAAATGAAGTACAACAGATCAGTTCAAACAGGATTTTCCTCTCATACGATCAACCAGGGAAACGATTTAGACCATTCACTTGAATCCCCCACTATTCCAATGGAACGTTCGATAGGGTTTTCCCACCTCCGCTGCCTTTTGTGAAACTGGTTTTTGTCCGGCTAGATTATAATTTTACTCTTCTGTGCGGCGGTTCGGGCGTCTGACAGAGGTTCAAATCGGTTGGTCAGTAAAGCTGTAAAAGTAATGAAACGGCAGGCTTCATTTCCGATCGAAACGCGTACTCGAGAGAACGCGCCCCGGCAGAGGTAAAGTGAAACACGTCTGTTTTTGTTCTCAGGGACGCCTCGATGATGGCCATGAGGAGGAAGATCGCGGGCCTGAGCCCCGAGGAGATCCGCAACCTGCCCAAGGAGGAACTGGAGCTGCCGGTCAGCTCGGAGGACTTCAAGGAGGCCATCAAGAAGATCAACAAGTCGGTCAGCAAGGAGGACCTGGACAAGTACGAGAAGTGGATGGCCGAGTTCGGATCCATCTGATCCGTGGACATTTTATCTCCGTCGATGAATACCGTCCTCTCTATTATGTAATAAATAAAGTATATTTTCTAGTTTCACGTCACCCGTGTTATCGTCAGTATGTGTATTTATTTATTTATTTATTATTCAGAAACCAAATAGAAAGGGTATTTATTCAATTTGTGATTGGTAAGTAGAATTGTGAGGCATATCTGATGCTTTGTTCTTAGTCATTTTTCGTGGTCATTAGCTCGTATATTGAGATTGAGATTATGCTTTGAAATGTTTTTTATTATTATTAATTTTTAACGCATCGTTTGTGGCAACTTTTTCTTTTTTCGAATTTTTGAATGTTGCGTGACAAAATGGTTTCGCAAAATGTCTAGATTGCCACACGCGAAAGTTACAATGTCGTGGATGCAGCGATGATTTTCTGGAATACGTTTCATTGGGAAGGGCTCGAGGCTTGCTCTGACTGTGTTTCATGTCTTCAAGTCCGCCTTTCATGCACAATTTCCCGATATTTTTAGTGTTCTGAAGCTCTTAAAAGCTGAGAATATACCTGAAAAAGGCTTGCAACCCCCTCGATACAAAATTACATTTGTCCAATATGTCTCGTTTGAGCTGAAATTTGGAAACTATGTTTCAAGATGTTAAGAGCTCAGGAAATAGGAATTTCACAAGTAAACTTTGGACTGTAAGTGTACAAACAAAAATGACAAGTTACTCGGTAAAATACTTTTATTCCGAAAGGTTGGTGTATGCAGGATTGAGATACAAAAATATAATCAATAACTCTTGGGAAGACAAGTATAATGTCCAGATCTCATAAGCTCCTTGGAAATCACGATTACTGACCCAATATGGGTCAAGAAACATGTCATTCGACGACATGAGTCCTTGCTCTCGTCCATAGTTTTGTGCTAGTTTGTGGCACTCAAAGACACCATGATGATGCTGTTACAGATTTTCTAGAGAAGAAGATACGAGATAGGCGACATGTCGTTTACAGCGAGCACTACTCTTTTGCAGTGTGAAACAGTTTTAAGAAAGAAAGGATGTTATTCATAGGAAGCGAGAAATGTGTTCATTTTGTTCGCATACCTTGCTCTCAATAGTACGTACAAATGACGAGCAGCAAATTTGGTAATGCATTTTTCGAAGGATCGGGTTTGCTCGTGCTAAGAGGGTTATCAATTGTTGCGTAGTCTTAAATCCAGATTTGGTATAAAATGCCCTATTTTCATTCTGAATGTGCACATCGTGGATATGATTTGAAAACACAGACGCATGATTAAGGCGTGTAGTACACCTCCAACTTTCTCTCACTATCACATAAAAGAAAGTTGGGTTGAATTTGAACAATTTGTAAAGGACTTTCGAGCGTCAAATGTGCTCAACAACCTCTTCTTTTAGACAGACATTAGTGCACAATTGGAAATGATTGAAACATTTTTGTGAGAATTTAATGGTCTATTTTGGGCACATTCATGTTGGTTGTCTTTTTACCATGATGCACCGTGTCAGCGGGTAAGTTGGCAAACAAAAAATTTAATCATCGCCAGACCCACATTATTACGGGACACAGAATGGGAAAAAAAGCCAAGTAAAAATCGAATTAGACTTGTCTGGTGGGTTCACGTTTTTTGAACTTCAAGTCTCCGTTCTCAGTTCCTACCTCCTCATTTCGGATTGACACTTGGGAAGTGCGAGACTGTTTAGTCCTGCGGTTTTCAGTCGTTTTGCTCCACAGCTCTGGAATGGGTGCAAGCTTCCCGAATCACTTCCAACCTCTCTTGAGCAATGCAAGAAATATTGCACGATGACGAATAATACTGTTCAGTACGGCACACATCTGGGTAGTCCATTGTTATTCCAAACGGAAACACTACAAGGTTTCAGAGTCATAGGTGTACCGCACTTGTTTTTAATACTATTAGTTGATGGTGGAAGGCTTACGATCATAGTCTGGGTGAAAGTCTGTTCTCAAACGGATGGTGAGGTACATTAGAAGGACTTCGTCTCCTTTTTATCTAATGTGGAATTTGACACTGACAACGTAGAAATTTCCATCTGTTCACAGTCCATGGCAAAGATTTTTAAACTACCCGACTTTTGATGCCACTTCAATCACTGTCCTGCCACAACCAAGTACAATCTGTCAAAAAATAGCCTTGACCAGATTTCCGAGGCACGGATGCATGGATAAATCTCTGGCGTAAAAGGTCTGCCAAAAACGTTATATCATTTGTGTTTTTAAGAACACTTCTTTTTTAACCGCAGAATTTGTGAGCAGGCGATTCTTCATCATAGAGTCCGCAGGCAGTTGTCCTCATGTTTTTGATGGCCCATCATCAAATTGAACTGGATCCCCATCCATGAGGCCCTTGAATCCTCTTTCACCGTCATAGTGGGAGTGGATCAGGGTTGCTCTCCCTCAGCAGCAGCTCTGGGGTAGTTGACGTAGGTGACGTTGAGGCCCACCGTCCTGTGTCCGCTCTTCTTCTGCAATTTGGTGATGACCCCCTGGACGTCCGCCTCCAGCTCCGCGAACGTGGATCTGTCCTTGCCGTCTTCCAGCCAGCACCTCAGCATGATCTCGTACCTGCGAAGAGAAAGTCGTTCAGTGTGATTCCCGCTCACTTCGGTTGGAATGACGGTATTTATGATGTCGTAAAGCGGGAGGTTGTCTTTAGGGGCTGGAAAAAATCTTACACTGAAGCATGTCATTTTACGTTCCCTTTTTGCAAACTAAAAAAAATCTTTTATTCACAGACTTTACATCGCTGTTTTTATTTATTTATATATTTAAAGAATTGCTGCAATCTGACAGAAAACGATGGCTTTATTGTCATTTTGCTTCCCCCTGCCATAGCTTTTATTAGAGGCATGAACTGGAATCATGTACCTTTTAACACATTCATTCTACATGTACATACTATTTAAATGAGCATACATTCAATCTGATAAATACAAAATTTTTATCTTGCAAACACGCATATAGTTTTCGGAGTCTTTTTATTTTATAATTTAAGCATAAACTGTATAAGAAGTAAGAACTTGTATATAATAATAAAAGAACTTTAATATAACCGTTTTAGCTTCAATATAACCCTCGCCCAAGAACCTAATTGCTTTGCAAAACGTTTATATTAAACATACTTTTTGATAGTAGTCAGAATTTTTTTAAATATTTTTATTTATTTAATGATTTATTTTTACTGTTTAAGTTGAATAAACTAATATATTTTCTCCAAATGATTTCAATATCGGATTTTTTTTTCTTTTGTTAATTACTAACCAGTTGGAGAGAGATATCTGCCGTGGTGTTAACATCGAGGGAGTACTATCCGACGCGAGAAAGGAATACCCTCTCTGACTGAATGAAGAGAGAGGAGAAAACAAGCTAAAATCCTCAACAGACGAAGGTAGTGTAGGAAAGTAATTTTCAAATAATTTTTTGCCTTGGCCAAAGATGCTGAAACTTGTTTTGTACCCGGTTGCTTAAACTGTTGGGACGTGACACTGGTCATTTGCACTCATCATTTTAGAATCTTTTTCTCACTGCAGCACGACGGCGTCGATACATGAAAGACAGAATTTATTTCTCTTATTATATTGCTCGTCTAAATCATGTTTGTGGACTCATTACTGTCAGCGCAGTTTCTTTTTCCTCATCGCTGACGAAGTGTCGTGGCGGACGACGCTCCAGATACACACAGAACTCGAATGTTATCTCAGAGATGTCTCTCCGGGGATGTTATTTAGTTCAAAGAGGCAGTCACACCATAAGGGTTGCTTTCACGCTGAAAACGACAAAGACTACACGCCCGTCTTCTTCTCATCTGCACAAGCGCAGAGCATATTCTTGCCTTCAAAAAATAGGCTATGCGCTTGCGTAGACTGGAAAGGGCGAGTTTTGCTGCCTCTGTCTTCCTCGGCGTGAGAGCACCGCAATAAGGAGAAGCAATTCAACTACTCACAGGAGGTCCGGGCAGTAGGAGGGCTGCGGCATCCTTCGGCCGGACTTGAGGTACTGCAGGATGTCCCAGTTGTCGACGTCCGGATAGGGAGTCACGCCGCGAGTCATCAGCTCCCACAGCACCACGCCGTACGACCACTGAAACAGGAAGGGGAGTCACTTGTCAAAATCTGGTGCCATCGAGAGTACTTTTCTCCTCCAACCTCCTTCCCTACTGTTGGCACTAGGCGTTAGGGATGCCCTCCCCCGGGAGCGAGGTCCCCGGATTTGACATGCGCGTGTCCCCAAGCTTACATGGCCTTGATGCAAGATGGCAAGTAGAAGACCGCGTTTTGTCAATTTTGGAAAATGTAACTGCGCACGAACGGACACATTTTTGGTGGCTTTTATACTGTCGGCAACGATACAATTTTTTCTCTACATTTACAATTTAATTAAGTTAGGGTTAAATCTTTAGTGCTTTTGTTGACTGTAAAGTATAAGTAAATGTTATTATCAACTGTTCACTTACTTTGAAATTAAACTTAGAGATCTATAAGGCCGTCGACCAGAAATGTACAGCTGCACTTAGTAAATGACGGATCAACAACATGACTGTTCATGGCCAAGGAGGTAGGTGGATATGCCACCTGCAAATTCTCCTTAGTTGCCGTAGACCTCGGGCAACGTAGCTTTATGGTAATGATCTCAGACTTTTGACAGGGAAGCTCCGGGGTCGGCGGGGGAACTTCTGATTTCATTCTTCTCAATCATGTGGTGACGTTATTGACTCAGCACTTAGTTATTTTTGACTCGCGTGCTCGTATGAGCTTTTAGCTTTTTCTGATGTAGCATTAGCTATAGAAACCTAAATGAGCGATGCTACTCATTTTATAATAGTTACCCATTTTGGCTTCAATTCGATTTTACATTTTGTAGTTGATTTTAAAAGTTTAATAAATGTAAAGGAAGTTTTTATAAAGTTTGAAATCATCTATTTTCACAATCAAGCACAATTATACTCCATCCTTCCACGAACTCTGCTATAAGTATTAGATTAAATGCATAATTCTGAACTGTTTGAATTGTTTTCATGAACGTAGACTTTCTAAAACAAAATGGCTGGAACTTTCATGAATAAACCGTTTCGAAACAAGAATTAATCTTTAATTTATTACGCGTAATTAAAAGTTGCGAGGAAGAGGCTGGGACTTCTCGCAGCCAATGGAAGCATTTACTTCCACTCTGAAACCGGATATATTTTACCTTTACGTCTAATTGGCGGGAGAAGGGAAACGGAATACGGGATCTGCTAGAACTACGGAAATGTGTACCGAACTCCGATTTTTGAGTTTTTGGAATGTTACTTCTTTTGGCACGATGAAGACAACATTTCACATGAACTGGAAATAATGACCAAACGACGCAGATAAATGGGACGCCAATTTCAGTGTCCGTTTGGAGATATGTGACGCGCTTCCGTCGAAATATCCCCGATGAATTATGGCTGAGATTTTCGTACAACTGTCTTTCCCTGTATCGGTTCACAACAAACTAGGAAATGTATGTATTTTAAAATTTTCCCCTCAACACTCGAAGGAAATTCATATTTTTTCTTTTTACACATTCCGTTTGTGATGATAGATTTTCGATGCCGAGAAAAACATCGAGATTCTTTAAAGTCTGAAAGTGCGGTTCACTATATTTGCTGTAGTGTAGTTTATGAGTCATAGGCAAGGGTCTAAGAATCGATTTTAAAAACCACACATTTGAGAAGCACATACGCGATTACTAAGTACACGCACCCGTTCTTTTGTGAAGCAGAAAAAGAATAAACTGTGACTCACGACGTCGGTCTTGGTGGTGTAGGTCCCCTTCTCGAGGCTCTCGGGCGCCATCCACTTGACGGGCAGCTTCGTCTTTTTGTTGTCGCTGCTGTAGTAGTCGCGCTCGTAGATGTCGCGCGACAGACCGAAGTCGGCCACCTTCACGGTCCCCTCGCCGGACAGCCTGAGGGAAAAAGTACATTTTACCACCCTTTCATTCAAATAGACGTGCGTTTATTTGTTAAAGTACCATCAGAATGTTCGCTTGGGGGTAGCCCAGTGTTCGAACATCGTGTTCAATCATCTCCTCACGGCTGAATGACACTTCGAGAGAGGAAAAAGAAACTCTGCCGACAGTAACGAGTTCCCCATCACGCACTGTTTAGCTTCTTTTGCACTTTATTTTGCGAACGAAAACAAGCCTGTCGTGCATTCAAAAAAGCTGCTCATGGAATACATCTAAAAGGAGATGAATTTGTTTTACTTTTAACCCCTTAATGGTCGGATCATTTTCAAGAGAACAACAACAGAAGGGCTTATTCTTTTCAAGAAGATTATTCGAAAAAAAAAATTTAATCTCTTTTCGTCTTTTACATGACAAGAAAAAATATTTCGAGATGGAGGAGTATATTTTTTAAAAAATGTTTTGGTGCTCTACTTTTGAACGCTACAGCCCGTGATTTTGACGGGAGCGATAGGGAAGGGGTTAATGAGGAATCTCACGGGGAAATATATTCCTTCATTGATGTCAACACATGTGCTTCAGTAAAAGGTAGACCTTTCTGAAACACATAATATAAAATGGCTTACCCTTGTCATTTAACTTTGATTTTGCGTCCCTGCAGTTTCATCGATTGGGTGCAGAACACGATTTCACGCTGTTTGTGTTAGACAAAGAAGAATTTCAAATTGACTTTCTTAATGACCTCCATAGTCGTCTATACGGCATTGACGTCGGTTCTCGCTTCTCTCTATATTGAATTTCGGATGGAGAGGGTATCGTATTTGCTTCCTCTACGTCACCTGTCTTAAACTCTGCGGCACATTTCACTCCGCATAGTTGTACATCGCGGGTATTCTGGCCAATACCATCTACTTGCAAATGTTTCGATTTTCAGCTTTCCCTTTTTGTTAACTTATTTAGTTTGATGTGTGCTAAAGTTCTCGTGAATGTAAAAATTTTATATCGCGTGACAGGGATTCAAACAGTGTTTTGTGTCTCCTATAAATGCTATTAAACTAAGATAAGGAGGATTCATGGATCCGAAAGTCGCTAGCAGTGACCATGATTGCAGGGTGCTACAGAAACATTAGTTTCCTTTCCGTTTCATGGCAAAATTGTTTAGGTAGACGGCAGATGCTACCATCTATCGGCTGGGGTGGTGGTCGGACTTCTACCTATACGGGCCGCATTTCTTTCTAGAGCATCGCACCCGTCTTTGCTTCGGAAGGACACCACAACTATTAGAATAAGGACAACAGTCTTTAAAAAATGTCATTGCAAAATACATTTGCAGTAGGACGGGGGGGGGGGGGGCAACAGATAAAGATCACGAAAACAAAGAAGTAAAAAATCGTTATAACTTTTGTAAAAAAAAAAAAAAAAAAGGTAATCGTGCAATCAAACCTCGATATGAGGGTAAACCTCGGGACTTCACCTTATATCGAGGTTTGACTGCAATAATAAATGTGTGCATAAATAATAATCATCAGCACAAAAGGTGCGAAAAAAACACTTTTGAATTTGAAAGAACTCTGTGAAATGTGCAAAAAGTCGGGGAATGAGGACGAGATGACATTTTCTGTTCACATCGCCCATGACACTATGGGATAGACGGACGCATATTTCTGTCGTTCCGTCGTTGTGGTCTCCATTGGGATGGACAAGATAACAAACATCCAGGGTCGACACATACTTCAGCTGAAAACTTACGATGCTGTGCATTTCGACAGATACGCTTACACTGGAGCCGACGCTGCGTAACATAATAGTTCGATTGAAACATCCTCAGTGTGGGGTCTAAGTGGCCGAGCGGTCTTAGTGCGAGTTTCCGCTGCCTGCCCGTGTGCAGTGACGAGGTCGTGGGTTTGATTCCCACCTTGCCCTGGGTGTATTTCTGTTATTTCCTCTCTTTGTATTTGTAATGTCACAATCCTTCGTGTTTTGTCTCGTACTATCTGTCATATTTCAGGAGAGTTTGAGGCATATCCATTGAGAAAAGCAAATAAACTCGAAAATGTACGTGATAGGAAATGGTCGTGAACAAACAAACATCCTCAGCGTTTGCTTTTGTCATCTCCACGGTAAAAGTGTGCATTACTTCTGTTTATAAAGACATAATCGATTGGGTGGGGGATACTCACATGCAGTTCCTGGCAGCCAGATCTCTATGCACGAATTTCAGTTCCGCCAAGTAGTTCATCCCGGCAGCTATCTGCACGCCAAACATCAACAGGTCTCTGACCGTCGGATTCTGGAAAACAAAGAGACACATTGACACAAAAGCCTTTCGACATCGATCTGCCTTGAGATTTCGCAAAAGCAACAATAACGATAGAGTTACGCATTCCGTTTTATTTTCAGTGCTCTGGTATCATTATCCTGTTCTGTACATTAAATCCATAACTTTTTTTTTTCGTTGGTTTAGTTTCATTCATGTATGTTGAGATGCTTTTGCCTTTCCAAAGCGGAAGGAATGTCGTTTCCTTAAACCGTTATTAATAGTTATCCCAAACGGTTTGCAATTTTGATTTCTTTCAATTTTCGGAAAGGAAAGAAATACATGTGACATCCGTACTAACGGCTTTAAAAGCACCATTCCCCAGCAAGAGGTTTGAGTTGAGTTGAGTTGTACCCATGCATCCAGATTCGAACTCTCTCCCCTCGGCTGAAACTTCCCCGTCTGTAAACAGATTCATTTCTAAACTTCCCTATGGCATGCGACGCTGAAATGGTGATCTACAGATATTGAAAGACTGAAGGGGGTATAATAGTTCCCTACGTGCGGGGAGTTCAGCTCTCCGAACACTAAATATTTCTCGCTGGATTGGGCTACAAAGGTAAGGAACGAGTCAAAATTCTCTTCAATCTTTGCCAACACTAAAATAATTTGTCAAGGGACTGGCAAGAATTCTTTAATGTGGCCCCCCATTACCACTCGAGAATTATGACACCACCAGGGGTCTGGTTACTGGCTCTGACGATGCGAAACTACGTTAGGAATCCAGTTTAGCTGAGAGCATCCGAGCCTAAAGACTCGAGGGATCTTTAACGTGCCCCCATGACCGTACGACATGGACTCCTAACTCATTTGTGCTCGAACCTGCAAGCTCGGGCGTCACCCCTGTGGTAGAAACAAAGACAAATAAATACTCACGTTTTCCTCGTTCCTGATGTAGGAGTGCAGGTCTCCGTTGTGCATGTAGGGGATGACGACCACGGGGCTCCTCCTCTCCCCCTCGAAGAAACACACCCCGATGAGCGTCAACACGTTGCCGTGCTGGAAGTCTTTCATCATCAGACCCTCCTGGAGGAAGGCATCCACGTCCTGGGCCGGACTAGACACGCCTAAGAAGGAAGATCACTGTCAAATATCTCTCGGATCCCGTCATTTGGCACACACATACACACGACGGCAGCAGTGAAACCAAAAATGGTAAATCGATTCTCGGAACTTTCCTTTCACCGAAAGTAGTGTTTTACCTTCTTGTAAAGTAAAGGAAGCATTGAATGCACGACAAATTTGTCCCTTAAATTTAACCCAAATTACCATTTTAATCATATCTTTAATCCTTTAACTACCGGAATATATTCACAAATCTGTTTGTCTGAACGCCAAAAAAAAAAGATATGTATACATCCAAAACTTGCATAAATGTTGAGTGGAAATTTTTTGTTTAAAATCAAAATTCCTATGAGATGTAGCTTTTTTTGCTTGCAAATCGGCGGCACACAGTATCAGAAGGGAGTGGTCAAACTCCTTCTGCACCTCTCATTTTGCCATTTTCAATTGAATAAATGATTACTTATAAAGTAAAGAACGAATTCATTTCCATTTGTTCAACTTTTTATTCCGAAACTTACATTTTCTGCATCATTCATCAATCGTCTATTGACGTTACCCGTACCACAGGAAAGTTCCGCAAATCGTCTTTTGACGTTACCCGTAGTTAAAGGGTTAATCATTTTAATCACTTTGACTCATTTTTTGGCACATGCATGGTCAATTCCATACAAGATGAACATGACAAAACACTACTCTTTTTGCTTTGTTTTAAGCACTGAATATTAAAATACCTCTGCTTACACATCTTCACGCCCACTTTAAAAATAGCGGAAGAATTTTAGTCTATGAAATACAGTCAATTCCAGTTAGTCACGACCTCTTTTACATAATAATTTGATATATTTATCTCTTAGTCGAACATTCTTCCTCTATTTTCAGAGTAAAGATGCGTAAGCGCACCAACATTTATTGAGTTATTTTAATATTCAGTGTCTGAAACAAAACAAAAGAGATATAACAGAAGGCATGACCTCAACCAGAAGTAAAGGAAATGTTGTATTCACGGAATTTGTCGGAAAATTTAAGTGCTACGAAAGCGTATGGATAATTGAGGTTCCACTGCAATGACTCACTTAACATGTGATTAATTATGTAGTAATTTTTGTCATACATCGGCCGTACTCTTTTTTTTTAAATGTATTTATTTTGCTTTTGTGATACCTTGCCGAATTCGGCGGCGAAACAAATACTCACTGTTGTGCAGGGTCTTGACTGCCACTTGTATGCACTCTTTGTCAGGTAGCCGCAGTTCGCCCCTGTACACGCACCCGAAGTGGCCTAGAAATACACACATGCATTATAAATATGTACTCGTCTGCAAATCACCGTAACAAAGAAAAATGTTGTACAAAATCCATTTATTTAACAAAAATCAATACATAAATAATTTTTAATACGCAGAATGACCTCCTCGAACTTTTATGAGCAACTGTTACGCAATAATTCAGTGCAGTTTTTGTTTTTTTTTTGCAAATGTTTTTATCACAGTAAAGCCAAACGCGACTGATGGCAAAAGTTAGCACTTCTTTCGTTGTGCAGTTACGTGTCCTAAATCTGTCCTTGAGAATGGACCGAAGATTTTCTATGGGGTTCGTGTCGGGCGAGTTCCCTTTGGGCAGTCTATAACATGTTCAGTCATGAAGGCCTTCACTTTTTTTTGGACAAGTGGCAAAATCGTGTCAAAGTGAAATTCCACCGTTTGGAGTCTGTAGCTTAAGTATTGATAAATTTTGTGAGTATTCGACCTGCCATCAGCAGGAGTGTCGTTCCTATTGATGGCTGGGAATATGTGAAACAAAAATCTCCAGAAAGAATCGAGTTTTATCTTTCTTGTTCACACCCGTTCGCACAAGGGGAGCAAGGGAGGTTTCACCCACAGAATACACCGAACATCACGGAATACACCAGTATATGTATTCATGTTGTAAAAAATACATTTTTCTTGGTAAAAGCAAGAAAAAGGCATTTTTCTCATAATGTGAATCCTTAAACTCTCAAAAAGGGGATCCTCATTTACGACGATTCTTCAATCGTCAAGAAAAGGTCGTCATTTTCAACGATTCTTTCCTCGCGCGATCACGTGACTTAAAAAAAGTACTACACACATTTCGGCCATGTGACGAAAGGTTTGCTCGGTGCATTTTTCACGAAGCCATTTCGTCAAATACGACGAAAGTTTCGGGAGATTTGAGCATGTGTTTCTGAGAGTGTACCTTGGGCATTTTTCTGAAATGATGGTTTTTCAACTTTGCCTACTCATTTAAAACAATTTCCACGGAACACTTCGTATTAAAATGAGTCCCTTTCCCTCCTTTTTGTTGGCTATCCGAACAGTGAGTGGAAGGAAGAGTTACTGAGACTGACCTTGTCCGATGACCTCTCCGAGCGTCAGGTGGTCTCTCTGGATGAGGATGTTCTCCGCTCGCAACAGGTGGAGGGTCTCGTCGTCCACGGCGCCCTCTTCTTCCACGGCCTCGGCACAGGCAGCGCCCTCCCTCCGAACGAGGATGCGCCCTCGCAGATCGTGGTAATCTGAAACGTCAACGTTCATTCATACATATTGCAATACATGCATACACACCTATAATATTTATCAGTAATCTGGAGCAGGAGCAACGAGATTTTGCTCGAAAATGGAGCGGAGACGGAGCAAAAAAAAAATGTGTTTTGCTCCATTTAGAGATGTCAAAACCAGGGAATTTTAGGGAATAATCTAGAAATTTTGGGAACATAGGAAATTTTGATGGGAAGAAACTACTTTAACAATAACTTTCACAACAATGATGCCTATCTAAGAAGTGACATATTCCTATTTGAAATCATGTTTAACGACTTCCGACACACTATTTAGATGCTTAAATTTCATTGAAATGTCGACTTTTTAGTCTTCAACAAAACAAGAAAAAGTGACGGCTTGTGAAATTGGATTGAAAAAATTGAGGCACCAAAGCCGAATCAATCCATCCTCTGCTCTAAATTTTGTGCCATCATGTTAACAGAGGAAAGCGTACTTCTTCCCGTTCATTCCCGACGAAACCTAGGCAAGTTCAAAAATAATATTGGACTTTGTGATCAAATAAATGATAGATAATAATGGCTAAACTTCACTGATCTGCAATGTTTAAGGACTCTCTCATGGTTTGAAGCAAGGGGAATGGCCAGCTCAATCCAGATCTGAGTCCGATACAACATCTTTGGGACTGTCTTGGTAAACAGGTTGCTGCTTTCAGTCCTTCTCCGAGGTTGTTATATGGTGAACGCGTTCCCTATTAGAATCCCTTTTTGTGACGTTTCTCTGACGTTTTACCGCATAAAACTGTGGTGCACCGTTTTTTCCAAAAATATATTTCTTTCTCCAAAAGTGCTCTTTCTGCTGTAAATTGCCCTAAACTTATGTAAATTTCTGTGACGCATTCAATAGATATAGCTGTTTAGTAAGCATTTCTTCCAATTTTTTTGTTCCTACTTTCATTCATTTTCAAATTAGATCCAAAAACTAGTTGTACCTTAACTTTTGGAGGCCGGTGTATGTATTAAAAAATCTTTAAACTCTTACGTAATTAAACTCTTTGTTGTGTGCCGATTAGACATTTTAGTGGACAAAAACTGAATGACGACAAATGGCGATACTCCAGAAACAAATTAACAACAATAAAGATAAACGGAATGTCTCTGTTTAAGGCGCATTCGCACCAATCGCAACTTCGACAATTAACAGCGTCAGAAACTTTCAGAGCGCTTCCGCTGGTTCTACATAATACATAACTTAATAGTTACGCCCTCCTACTGACCGATTGGGCTTTTTTATTACGTCATTAACAGTAACTTTCCCTCACACAACCGTCGGTTTGTTGATGGCTCTATCAAAGAGAAGAGATACATCACCGCTATTACTTTCATAACCATAGCAAGTCCTTTTACGACACGGACGAAAATACATAGGGGGTAAATAATACAGGGGCAAAACGGTCTGCAGCTTTTGGTGTGAATACACCCTTTCAGTAAAACCTCGCTACAACGATATCCGTTCAAAGCGAACGATCCATCTATAACGATGCTATTTTAACGGTCCCTGATGAGTTTGCATACAGCATAATGTGACTCGCTTTGTCCTTCCACTTCACAACGTTCTGTGCAATCTTTAAGATTTTAGCAAAGACGGTCTAGTCTAATTTACACCTGTTGCAGTGTTTTTCTTTTTTTTTTTTCCTGTCTAAAGTCCACAATATAACAAATACACTTTATGACCAAACGCCATCAACTCAGTGAATGTAAAAAACCCGGTGGTAGATCCCAAAATACTGATCAGGACCTTAGTTTCACTGAAAATTGCTATGGCCCAGATTTTTGCCGACAAATTCTCTGAAGGAATTTCTCAAATTCAGAGACCTTCACAGAGGTCTAGCGAGACTTACCGTTGCTCCTGCTGCCCTGCCTCCTGGGGGCGCTGCAGGCGGCAGTATAGTCGCTGCTCGTCCGGGGCTGCGCCGAGAAGGCGACCATGTAGCTAGGTGGTTTCCGCTTGCGGCGCTGCCACACGAAGCAGGCGACGAAGCAGATGCCCGCGCATGCGCCCACGGCGAACATGCAGCCGATCACTGTCGCATGAGAGGAGGACCCGGACACGAACTCGAAGGACCCCAGGGGAAAGCTCCTCTGCCCGATCCTCACCTGCAACGGAAGTAACACCTTCGATTAAACGGTTTCCTCAAACTAGAGTTCGCCCAACAGTCGACATTCGACCGTATAACATCGAAAACATTATGTTGTTTATTATAAGTATTATTCATCACATTTGGCGATGAGTTCATTTTGATCATTATCACTTAAAGCAAACCTATTGTAAATCATGGTCGCCGCAGGCCATGTAGCAGCCTGTACTTCTGGCGATATTGTACTGAGTGCAATAAAACTGAAATGTTTGCTTCCACACACTCTTCTCATTTTTTGTTCCATTGTTTCAGAGAAGCCTTCTCTCAAGCTCGTATCATAATGGCTTTTAATGTGACTGCTTAATGGCAACGCACTCTTTTCAACAATGAGTTTTATGTTTATTACCTAATCATTGACACCATCTGCTATCGATAACAATGTAACGTTAGAGTTGTAAACGCGGCTTGGCCCGGCAAAAGAAAATTGGAAATAATGAACTGATAATAAACTGTTTCAAAAATTGTTTCGATGGATATCCCCAAAACGCGTCAACAACTTCTTAACAAAAGAAGGTTGAGAAAATGGTTCTTAACTGTCTTGTCTTTTCTTTTATTCATATGTAGATGAGCTATAGATTTCAAAAGTCCCTGCTTCTATTTGATGAGTGTTACAATTCTCCGATTTCACTCTGTCCTTGAGTTAACGATAGCATTTAACAGTCCATAGAGCAATGGAGGCAATTCATCGCGTCACGTGACAAAGATGCTCGCTGATTTGTTTACCAAATTTTTAATTGAGTTCTACGTGGAGTTCCCGAAGCAAAATGAGCTATCCTAAAATTAGACTAGTTTCATAGCTTTTTCTGATTATAAACCAAGTCATTTAACTTTCATTTAATCATTATAAAACAAATTTATTAATTATTACAATAGTTATAGTGTTTTATTCGGTGTTAATTTTATATAACGTAGAACTTTATTTAGTCCTAGTTTTTAATAACGTAGAATTTTATTTAGTCTTAGTTTTTCATAACATAGAAATTTATTTAGGCCTAGTTTTTAATTAGATAAGTTTAAATTCATAAAAGATGTATTAGTAATAATTTAGGATTTATTAGGCTCCATGGCTAATTCTATTGTTGATAAACCGTTGTGTTTAACGGATTTTACAAATTTTTCCATAACGAAATATGCCGAGCAGTTTCCGGCACTAACTGAAAATAATAGCGTGATTACTAAAGTAAAGAAAGGATCATTATTATTTAATGAAAAATTCTTTTCTAAAATGTGTTTCCTCGAACCGTCAGAAAACAATGCATTTTTTGACATATCGGCTACTGTCAAAGCTGAAATGAAAAATAAAGAAGCTTACACAGCAAAAGTTAGAATTTCAACCGAATGCAAGGTAAGTTTTTGTTATTGTTTATTTATCGTAATTTATTTTGACATTTTTTGTTTCATAGATTTCAATGCTTATGAAGCTCAAGTTCTTAACATTCGTCACATTCAGTTGAAATAGATGACCCATATGCAACACAGTATGACATCTTTTACAACTCAATAAAATATTCAAACGAAAACGTAATGTTAAACAAGCGAACTCGAAGTAAAGTGATACTACAGCTTCCTTTGTTTATATCGCTTACATCTTTGTCACGTGACCTATGACGCTGTATGAATTGCCTCCATTCAAGCCACGTCGTTGGTCACGTGGCAGCAAGGAAAGCAAGGTAAACAAAGAAAGCCGTAGCATCGCTTTACTTCGAGTTCGACACATCTCATTAAAAACTAGTCCTAAATAACGGTTCTTCTACATTCCATAAAATGATCCCTCAATAAAACACTATAACTATTGTAATAATGAATAAATTTCTTTTATAATGATTAAATTAAATGTAAATACTGGGTTATAATCAGAAAAAGCTGTGAAAATAGCCCAATTCATTTTAAGATTTTACTCATTTTGCCACGTGAAACTCAGTTGAAAATCTCAGTAAACAAAGAGCGGATATCCCGTGACAACGATGATCGCTCATGAGTCCCTCTAGCGGTGAATTGCCTCCCTTCTTAAATCGGGGTTATATAGTAAAATCCGTAGGGAGGCAGGTGCGACTGAAAACACGTTCTATCGGACGATAGCTTCCGCCGAGGCATTCGGCTCTCATCGCTTCGTGGATGGGGATCGATTTTGGAGCCCTTATGTTATTCTGAGAAACACCTGTTTTATTTATTCATTTTCTGGGCACGATTTTCTTTTTAAAACTTACTTAAATGGCTGTCTGCCACAGTAAAAAGGTTTTCGCTTCAGCAGGGGCGAGGGTTAGATTGGAATGACAGTTGCCATGCTAACATTGAAGGAATTTTTGTATCAGACTTTACGCGATCCGTAACTTAATGTTCTTAAATTTAATTGTTAAGTTTTCTGCTCTGCACTGGTTTCATTCCATTCATTCTTCATTTCAGCCAAAACGAGAGCATTATAATTTATGACAGCGGAATCAAAATTTTTAACCAACATTCTCTTTTTTCTCCTGCATTTAAATCTTTTGGAGGTGTTTGTGTGCTTTTAGGCTGCAAAAAGCACTAGTTCTCATCACTCCAAAGGGAAAGGAGCAAAACCTACACAATGACTACCAGTATCTAAATTAATTACAATGTGTATATATATGTGTGTGTGTGTGTATATATTTACACACAGTGTGTCCAAGAATTTTTAAGACTAGGTTTATAAAATAAAATAAAATAAAAACTAGTAATTATATTTTGTTAAAATTTTTTATTCAAAACAAGCTCCTTCGGCTGTTCAACAAGGATTCGAATACCTGTTCCAAGTCACATTGTGAGACAGCTTCCAAAGCTCGCATCGAAGCTGTTCCTACAGTGTCGATGTCATCGAAGTAAATAGAAAAGGTAAACGAATGAACTGGGGTTTTGGCAGTGGATCAGCTGATCGTTAAGGAGTTTCCCGAGTGATCGATAACACAGATAGCGCCACTGTAAGCTTAGTTCCAGCTGTAATCTTAAAAATTCTTTGACACACTCTGTACAAACGGCTTCGACGAGAGCTTTGGAGGCAGTCCCACATGTGAGCTGGAACAGGCATTCGAAACCGCCGTAACAAATGGATTGAAGCCGAAAGAGCTCGTAAAAAATACTTAAAACTATATAGTTACTAGTTTTTATATCTTCTTATATATAAGCGGCTTATTTTGTCTGTCTGTCTGTCCGCTATAGAATCCCAAGCCAATCGGGACCACATTCGGCACGATTACTGTTTACGACCCGACAAACTCATTGCTGCAAAAATGAAAGTTGTGACTCAATTAGTTTTTTTTTTAATTATTTTTTTAAAAATTTTTTAAAGATATTTTTGACCCGCTTTATTTTATTTTTGCATTGTTGCCGTCGTTTCCAACAGTATAATTACAGTTGCCGTGTGAACAAACAAATCAGCGCAGTTGCCATTGTTACTGTAACAAGTATACTAATAATAATCGAAACGTTTCTGTAGCATATTGAGTGAGACTTCGCTGTATTTGCAATCTCCGTTAAAATTTAACGTATACGCGAATTTAATGTAATCCGCCCTTTCTTTTTAAATTATTTATTGATCGTCTGCCTTTTCATATTTTCCTTATTAGGGTGGCAGCGCTCTTTTTGCCCAGTTTCGCTAAAACTTCTGCTTTGAAAAGCATAATAAAATTTTCGATAAGTTCTTTGTATGGTAAATATATATTTTTCACAAACAATTTGATTATATAGTAAATAAATATATAGTGGTGGTGGGCAGTAAGCAAAGGAGCGTACTCGCCGCCTGACCTGGGAAATTCAGTTTGAATGAGAAGACACCTTTGCACAAATCATTTTAATTACGATTTATGATATCTAGAACAGTGGTTATTTCGTATGACCACCGGGCTTACTAGTTATTTTATAAACCGAGTCTTAAAACTTCTTTGACAAACTGTCAAAGATTTATGTTTTAGTTTCTCATGTATTTCAAAATTTTAAAAATACATTAGAAATCAGATATGAAACATAACAGTTTAATAAATAATTCGTTCTTAATAAAATTCAATGGAAATTAAGAAGTTCGGGTACCAACGCATTGTCCCGTCGACCATTCCACTAAATCAAAAACTGTGCCCTGTTTTTGGCGAGATTCATGGTCGACCGTACAATACGAAAGTCCCGAAATTCCTTAAGCAATCGCTTCGCTCCCCACCGGCCGCGACAAGGACGACATTTTTTTCACCATCTTTCTTTGCATATGACGGTTGCACCATCTTTTATTATAAGAACCCCCCTATTGGATGTCCTCTTCTGAACGTACTTTCATCCTGGCTGAGATAGGGACGTGACAAAACCGCAAACCAACAGGTCGCCGTTGATGCACGGTCAAAGCAACCAGAGTTGTGCCACTGGGTACAGCTGGTACTCGATTTTCTGCACCAGTCATTTACGAACACGGACGGGATTTACGAAACTTTTACTAGTATTCTATTCTGCTGATCCTAAAGAGTATGCAAAACCGGCGTAAACGGCATTTCGAAGTTGTAGCGGGCAGCGAGGCGCAGGCAAAAGTGCGCATGAGCATGGAATACCTCTACGGAGACGGAAGATCCGTTGCGGGGGCGGAGGGCGGGGGGCAGGATGCACACGAGCTCTTCCCCGGACAGCAAGGATACGTTGCAGGTGGCCGCGCCTCCGTCCAGCAGAACCCGGATGTCCGATGGCTGGTGCACCAGGTCCAGGTACCTGCCCTGGAAAAGTTGTTTAAAAAAAAGCACATTAACCCAAACTTATTAAAAAGATTTCAAGGCACACGTTTTAGCTAATTTTGTATAGAATATTTATTTACTGTCATGACGCAATATGTTAATTTCTATCGTCAAAAAATATAGTCTGACTAACGAGAAAGGACAGGGGCGGAAACAAGCACTTCCTTACTTCTGCTTTCCACATTTTTATGCAACCAACAATTTCAGTTTCGTGTCTGTCTTCTTTTGTTTTTGCTTCTGATAGTGATACTCAATGCTGAATGAAATCTGGTGCGCTCGCACCTCTGCATCCCGCATGCTTACTTGAACCCTTTATCTACCGACGGTACTTATAAGTACCATTCTCTATAAGTTCCATCCCAGCAACCCTTTTTACCGATATTCTGATGGTACTTTGCCGGGACAGTCTTTAAATTCCCCCTTTTCGGGATACATATCAGCAAGGGTTCTACAAAGAATATTTTAGTGAGGAAAGAAACATAGATAGTTTTGAAACCGATGCTGTGTTTTGAACTTCCATTTTGTTCAGATGGCTCCCTCAGAGTTTTGTTCCAGAGAAAAGCAGGAAAATTCAAGAATCTAGTCACTGATTTCTTTAAGGTCTTAGTTAGGAGCTTAGAAAACGATTTGACGAAAAATTTTGATTAAAAAGTGTATATATTTAATTTCACAGGGTAAATACTCTGTGGCACTTATGAGCTGTACAGAAATAAATACTTATAGACAGAGCATTTTATTTATATAAATCCCTTCATTTTCAGTGCAAATACTTAGACACACTATTTCTGTAAAAAAAAAATGACTGAAGATCATAATGCAGTTGATAAAGGGTTAAGCATAGTGGAAGCGTTTCATGTCTATGAAATGAATGCGTTGAATGATTAGACATGACAGTCATGAATCCCTGTCTATTTTAGACAGGTTTTTGAGGTGAATTCAAAATTTTCATTTCCCAGACTAAAATTCTTGCATTCTTTTCAAAGATCTGTGAGAACAACCACTCTATTGAGCTATATCAATATTTATAGTTACTGAAATGAAACCAAAAAAAAAAAAAATTGAGGCCTGTTTTGTCGGAAATGGAACTAAGCGCCAAGTAACCTCCTGGTGGATCCCGCCGTTCCTTTATTTCTCGATAGACAGGCTACCTGTTAAGGTATTTCAAACAGAACAAGACAAAGGACTTCTCTCTCACCTTGATCGTGAGGAAGGTCTGATCCTGCCTGACCTGCAGCGTCTCGTTGTCCGGGAACGTCCGGTATTCCGGATCCGGGTAGTAGAGCAGCTGCGAGAGCAGGGGCCGCCTGAGGGGCAGCTCCCGGGGCCCAGGGGCGCCGTCCATCTCGAAGGACACGTGGGTCACCAAGGGCGCACGGTCCGTCGGGGCGCGCAGCCCCGCCCCTGACAGGGCCGGAGTCGCGCACCACATGCGCTCGCCCGACGCGTCCGCCCGGCAGGGCTGGAAGAGAGAGAGGGGGAGAAAATGGAGTGGGCGTCATCTGCGAACAGCAGTTTAAAGTAAAAAAGATTTATCGCGATATCTTGGCCCCAACTGCCGCGTTGCCTATTTATGTTCTGTTGCAAATAGCAGCTTTCTTTCAAATCCATGCTCATTATACGGCACGCTTCATCAGTATTAAAAATTAATAATATTATTCATCTTAAAATAGTTGAAAGTCCTACAATGGTGAGGAGATGGATACTGAGCATCTCCTCATCTGTTCAGCTCGCTCCCAGGTGAGTGTTTCTTCCTGATATTAGGAAGCTGGGAACCTTCTTAACGGTTTGCAGACCATAAATCTGTCTTTAATGTTTTAAATCTTTACTGTTTTTAAAGTCACAGTAAAAGATTTTCTATTGAATTTATTTTATGTGACTCATTGTACTTTTGTAGAATGTTTATGGCTAGCTGGATCTCTGCATGGCATAATGATAACTGTCCGTACATAGCCAGCTGCATTTGAAATAAAATAAAATACATTATTATTATTATTAATTTTAATTTATTCATGGACGCAGGACATGAACCGATTTCAAAAACGAAATTTCGTGGACTATTTCTGAAACTGTCGAAATTTTCAGGTGTTATATAGCATGTTTTCCAAACAATACTTAGGGAGACACTAATTGAGTGCTGGAGAAGGGGAAAGCAATGAGCGATCGAAAGATTGGACGGAAAATTACGTGATCTACTCGACATTTCCGTTACTTTCGTGAGCTGTAGGCCCTCCGCAATCATTTCTTCGAATGGGTGACTGTTCATGACGCATACAGGTCTACGGTAGTTAATCAGTCAAACATAGAGACCATGCGATCCACCCATTTCGTAACGCACTATAAGACGCCCCTTCACTTTGAAGCAATTTTTTTGAAAAATCTTGTGCCCATCATGCACTAAAAATTTAGCATTTTCGGTCCGACTGAACACCGTTCTTGGTGCTCACACGGTGTAAAGTTGAAAATGATTCATTTTTTGATGCATTTTAAGTTGTTTTAAGTGTCTGCCTCAAAAAACATACACAGTAAAAAAAATCCTGAAAATAACGGAAAAAGTACGGCAGCAGAGTTGCCGGAAATATTCAGTTTCTGATACTATTTTCCCGAGATTTGACAGCAGTTCCATTTCTTTTTTCTTCGTTCATCCAATCAGGTTGTGAAAATACAGCAAGTGTAAAACGGAAAAGTTCCGTTCTCGTATTTTCAGGACTTGATATTTCCGTTTTTAAAAGGAAAAGCCATGTATTGAAGAACTACGGAAATCTTCCGTAGGAAGTTTGTAAAATTTTGCACTGTAAAAAAAATTTCAGGAGATTTTTTTTTACAGTGTTAAAATGATTCATTTTTTTATGCATTTTAAATTCTTTTACGTCTCTCTCTGAAAAAAAAAAGAAAAAAAAAAACAGACAGCAGAGTGGTTTTTCGCATAGGATGTTCGTTCGTACGCATCAAACATCCATGACGATGGCTCGATGTATCCTGTTTTCATAGACATGAGCCATCACAATGACATGTCGATACGTCACGGAGTGAACACATCATTCCCATGTGCGAAGGAACGTTATACTGCACACTCAAAAATAGAATCCTCGTTTTCGACGATTCTTCCATCGTCAAGAAAATGTCGTTATTCACAACGATTCTTTCCTCGCGCGATCACGTGACTTTAAAAAGTTCCTACACAAATTTTGCCAATGTGACGAAACTCGGAGCATTTTTCACGAAGCCATTTCGTCAAATGCGACGAAAGTTTCGTGAGATTTGAGCATGCGTTTCTGAGAGTGTGTCTGTATTTTTTTAGACAGACACATAAAAATTTTTTTAAGTAAATCAAAAATGAATCATTTTCAACTTCACACCAAAAAGCGTGTCCAGTAAGATCAACAATGGCTTTTACGGTGCACTGGTCTGTGTCTCAAAAGTGAACGGAAGGTCGAATGTGAGGTCCTCCTGACAGTGAACTCGGTTGAAATGGACTTACTGTTCTGAATTCCATCTTCTCCCCCGTGAGGGGGGACGCGATGATCACCACCATCCGGGGCTGCGACACGCTGTCCAGGTGAGACCCGACCACCGTCAGATTCGCGGAACCGCTGAGGGAGAAATCAGACACTTGCATGAATGACCCAACTCGGTAAAGTAACTGCTGAACACAAACATACATTCGAGAATACATTAAAAATCCGGTTCATCCGACATCATTTCTCGTAAAATGACTACCTACATTGCAAAGTTTGAATGCAAGCACTATGCTCCGCTTTCCAGTTTGTTACAGTGGTTTTATAAACATCGATAGATAGTAGTAGTAATGAATGGCGCACAGTGGTAACGATAGGAGTGTCCATCGCTAGTCAAGTGGTTTGTGGATGCCCTGTTCCCCTCCTCCCGAAACCGGCGCAGCAGCCTTGCGCAATGAATCACCACACTGTCGTGTTGCCATACCTGCCAACTTTTCGAGGAAAACATCCAGTAGATTGCGATAAGCCGCAATTTTGCATGTATTTTGCATTGTTTTTGGGGGGAAAGGAGGAGTTTTAACAATCACCCAAATTATAACCACGAACAAGTTTCTTATGAGATGTTTCCCAGCATAACTAACAAAATAATCAGTCCTCTAAAGCTTTCATAATGTCTTAAACTGTAAGTTTCTTGTGTAAATCAAAGAAATTAAACAGGATAATAACGTTGTTGAAGTGATTTTTTTCCATAAAATTCCTTATTTATAATGGATTACACCAAA
Organism: Octonoba sinensis; assembly: GCA_038502835.1. Classification (NCBI taxonomy): domain Eukaryota; kingdom Metazoa; phylum Arthropoda; class Arachnida; order Araneae; family Uloboridae; genus Octonoba; species Octonoba sinensis. The sequence continues at coordinate 1,864,720 of CM076600.1, forward strand.
ATTTAGGAACACCAGGGTATTTTAAATACAAACCGGGAGACCAGTAGAATAGGGAAAAATCCAGGAGTCTCCTGGAAAAACCAGTAGAGTTGGCAGGTATGTGTTGCCAGCCGCGCACTGGTTGACTGCGGTTTATTCCGTGATTGAAAATGACTGTCGTCAAGAGAACCGTGATGTGTCGACAGCGCCGTGACGTGTCCGGTTGTCTTACTCGTTCTCGGCGACCTCTTTAATCTCGGGCGTTTCGCCGCTGTGATCAGAGTATTCCTCAAAATGATGAGTGGCAGGTCAAAGCGACGAGCAGTAGAATCGCACAGCCGAGACACGTCAGGAAGTCACCCACGTGACACACAACGGGCACTCCGTTCATCGAAACGGATCCACCTTACTATCTCTCGATGTTCATCGAGTGTTTCTGTAACAAGTCGCCCGGGAGCGGAATGATCCGGATAATCGAGACATGTGGAGTACAATGGAGTCTCACCTGATCGTGGTGAGTCGGCGCTCGATGTCCCGGATCTCCGGATCCGGCAGGTAGGCGAACCTCTTGTGCAGGGGCGCTCCTCCCGCCTCCACCTCCACGACGGCGTCGTCGATCTGCATCACCACGGGGCCCGGGGCGGCGCTGGTGTCGTTCGTGCGCCCCGTCTCGCACAGGGCCCGGTCCGGCCGCAGCCTGAAACGGTCATCTATCGGTCAGTATGCCTTCATTCACAGCGACTTCTAGTGGATCTGACTGCAAACTCATTTGTTCATTTTCTCATTTATCAGAACAATGAGCACAGATTAGTGTTACTGGGCGAGGGTCAGTTGCACTCCCCACTCACCTGTCAATCAAAGCAAAAGGGTCAGTTGCCCTCAAAGTATTTCTTATCAGTAAACTGGCACTCGCCACCACACCTCTCACGTCGGGGGGGGGGGGGGGGAAGCCAATTTCTTTATCATACCTATAAGAGGGGCTCTTTCTCTGACCAACAAAAGAGGTTGTTAAACCGCTTTATAATGCCTTTAAGTACCCGTTTTACTAGGAATAATAATTATTACTTTAAAGTATTCTAATAAACGGAAGAAAAATAACACTGGTCAAAATTGATTTTGGTGCCAAGAATTTTAGAGCTGATTTTATAGGAACTTAATGCCCTGAATTCAAATATGGCATTACGTTTGCCCTAGCAGCTCTAGTTCTTCAGATGTAACATGTTGGTGTACTATACATCATAATATTTCAATGGATTAACCGCTGAAGGAGAAATCAGACTAAACATGGGAGTTTTATTATTATTATACAAATAATATTATATACGAAGAGGAGAAAAAAATCATCAATGAAACAAGTTACTCACTGAATACTTCGGTTACTTTTTCATGTGACATTATTGAATGTACTTTAAAGCATTCTCGTTTTAAATCCGGCAATAACCTGTCATTAATCACGCAGGTATCCCATATTCCTAGATAGCGGTACCAGAGGGGGATTGAGGGCAACTCGGTCGCTTAGAAGTTGGGTGGTGAGGGCAACTCGACCCTTTTGCGTTATCTTGAGGGCAACTGACCCTTCCCCGTGTTACTAGGGGGCAGCACAGCATGCGGCAGATACTTTGATATTTTAAAACGTAAAGGCGTTTTGAAAACTTTGTTTCAAAGTGTTTCTTCGGAAATGTTGTTGTTGTTGTTGTCGTCGTGTCCTCGCGCGTGGCGAGGAAGAATGGGTACGCTGCTCCTGAGTCTAAAGGGCCCTTACAGACAGGAGTCCGATTTCCGCCCCTTTTGAAAAGTCTATAAATATTTTGAACCAACTCCCAGATGAGAGACCGTCACCTGGGATTGGCACCCCCAGAGGTATCGTTTCACTCGGAGGACATTGGAGCCACGACCTATTTATCGTGCACCGGCTTCCTTTAGCGTACACGGCCCACAAGAACCAGCCGCGAGAGGTTGTCACCCTCCCAAACACTGACCTCAGTCGATGTTGCTTCACTTTCGGTGTTCTGCGGGAACCGAGCTTCTACCGACTGGTCCACTGCGGGACGTTTCGATGTGGTTTAATGCACAAATGTAGGATGGGTTTATTTTTATTTTTTGTAGAAATTGGTTGGTATGAGAGAGGGGGTGATCAACAGCCATTTCTTCGGAAATGGCTGTTGAATATGCGTGTGGTTAACATTTAGATGGGTAAACGCATCCATTTATAGGGGTTTTCCATAAATATATGTATCGCGTGACATCGTGGCCCTCGAAGCGTGACATCATTTATGAAGGGTCCCTAAGGATCTTGAAATCTACAGGCAAAAAAATTTGAATTCTTAGAAGCGGACTCAGAGATTAATTTTCAATTATACGTGCTACCTTCTATGTTGCCAGTACTTGTGGTTCATTTTGTGAAAGAGTTTGAATTTAATTTTTAACTGCGAGTTTTTCTCTCATTTTTATTGTTTGCTTTCCTAATGTCGGAGCTTGAGTATTCATGACCGTTCCTCTGATTGTCATTGTGATGTGATTACTTTCAAGATACTTTTTGAGCGGAAGCTTCTTCCACTATTTTGGCCAATTTACTTGCTGTTATGACCAATGTAATCTCCCCCCCTACTGTAATCACACATTCCCTACCAGGAGAGAAGCGAAAAAATAGGTGTCTCAGTTTTATTCCTGCTGCCGTTTTCAATGCCAGCATAACTAGGAAATAGGGGCCTCAGTGGCTGAGCGGTCAAATCGACTGGCTCCGGTGCCTCCCTGCGCGGAGAGAAAGAGGCGTGGGTTCGATTCCCACCTTTGCCCTGGGTGTATTCCCTTCTTTGTATATTAAAATCTGTTGTGCTGTCTTGTTCTATCTGTCATATTAGACGAGAGTTTGAAGCATATCCTTGAGAATAGCAAATAAACTCGAATATTTATGTGACCTGAAATGGTTGAAAAGAAAGAAAGAACTAGGAAATAGCGATGAAAATGCATACAGAAGGAACGTAGTCCATATTTTTCCTCCTGAGACCTGGCATCCAATAAAATGGATGTTTTGCTTTTCCTCCCTGTTGTGACATATTTTATTTTAGCAAGCAAGACCTGGACTGGACTTATAAAGGAGGAATAGAATCATTTTTGAATTTGAGAATTCGGAAACGGTAGAATATGGCACATAACACGAGTCAAGTTGGAATTCGGCGCTCTCGCGGTTGTTTTGATTTTCACATTATTTTTCTCTTTTTTAATATTTTTCTAGGATTTTTATACAAGCTTGATCTCTTTTCTTATGTTATGAGTAATGAATAACATTTTTTGTTTATCTATTTTTGTGTGAGCATCGCATCGTTCTACTGTAGTTACGACCTCAACATACATTCAAATGGATATGCCTGCCCCCCAGAAAAATTTTAAAATTCAAGCTTATTATTTTTTTGAAAAACATCACTTTTAATGCCCATTTGTTCAGAAAAACTAATAGTTGAGAGAATGTGTATTTTATTTTGCTCGGGTCTCAGGAGGATAATATTCACCAACAGTTCGGCAAAGAGGAAACCTTTTCGTTCTTTGTTATCATGTTTTACCAATTGTGCGCCGACTCTTTACCTTGAGTACATTCAGTGAAAACTCATTTTTTTTTTTTTAATTTAGTTTTGGGCTCGACTGAGCAAAAACCGATTTTAAAGTTGTAATATTGTATTTTATATTTAGCATTTGCTCCCAAAAGCTGACAATAGCTAATTATGATGGAGAATATGAGAAATGTATTTTGTTATTATTAACAAAGTGAAAGTCGACTGATTTATTGTGACGATTGGGAGAGAGAGAATATACCATGAATATTTAGGTAGCATAAGTTTTTGGGGTTTTTGAAAATAAAAATATGTTCCAGTTAAGTGTTTTAAATTTTAATAGAGCTTTTAAGAATAGATGCGTAAAAAACTCCATAAAATAAAAATATTAACTTGTATAACTTTTAAAATATCTTCATAAAACAGTTTTGAACAAGGTAAAAGTTCACCAAGCAATAGTAGTTCTTTCGTTTGAATTAAATAATGAGTAAAATAATGCTAATGCTTACTACCATAAAACCTGTCATTTCTATTCCACTTGTGGGCGACATTCTTAGCTTTATTACATTCAAAACAATAGAGAAAGTAGATTAACTTTAAATCGTTGTTTTAAATTCTTAACAAACATAATTAACTCATACATTATAGATTGTGTGTCATTGGTGTTTGACTTTGTGATTAATTTTAAATTTGACAAATACTTTCTATTACGACGATTTTCTAGAAATTTTAATATTCGGTATTCAGCGTAAGACATTGGACGAATATTCGGCTTCGGCCTGGAATTAATGGCCGAATGTTCGGTATTCGGCCAAATCACTATTCGTTACATCCCTACTTTTTATTATGTTTTCCAATTGTGCGCCGACTCTTTACCTGAAGTGCATTCTGTGAGAAGTGAAAGTTGATGTACCGTTGCCTGCTTGGCGCAGAGAAGCGCAAGAAACAAAGAGCTCGCACAACCAATTCTCGTTCAAATGCCAACATAATCAGTCGAATATTCAGCAAGGAGTCCTTACAAAAAAATTGCTAATACACTTCTCAAAACAATTAAAGGATCACTACTTTGGAATGATCGTGTACAAGAATAAGTTTTATAATAAATATGAGAATTTGACCTTTGGTACTGGACACTTTTAATGAGGAACAACAGAGGTTGTGTTTGTTTCTTGGCTTTCAATTAGTATAGATAATTCTGATGTTTTTGTAAACACACCGAAACAGGAATGAAAAAGAGCAAGATTCCAAGTACTAACCAGTTGTCAATCGAACACACAAGGTGCAGTTCACTCATTTTCTGTTTGCTTCGTCCTGTTTACGTACCATGGCAGGTGTTAGAAGATTTCTTTCTTACAATGATGTGACTAGGGCTGTCACATGGATTGAAGGCGGTGTTTCTCAACGTCAGGTGAGTCAAAGGTTCGGTGTAAGTCAATCAGTGGTTTCAAGACTTTGGAACCGCTACCAACAACTAGAGACTGTCCATATAAGGCCAAGTCAAGGGCGGAGGAGGTCCACTTTAGCCCAAGAGGACAGGTATTTACGTCTAAGTGCCCTCAGACGCAGATTTTCAATAGCCAGGGAGCTGCAAAATGAGCTAAGATGAGCAACGGGGACCCAAATTTCCGACCAGACTGTACGAAATCGACTTCGGGAAAGTGGATTGAGATCTAGACGACCAGTCCAAGTACCTCGGTTTACAGCACGTCACAAAAGAGAAAGAATGCAGTTTGCTTGGACACACAGACGTTGGCACCTAAAGCATTGGCGTAAAGCACGCTTTTCTGATAAGTCTAAATTTACTCCTTTTGGTAATGATGGTCGGGCTAGAGTATACAGAAGAAGGAATGAACGTTTTATTCCCTGCTGCTTATCTTCAAGGGTCCCATTTGGAGGAGAATCAATAATGGTGTGGGGTGGAATAACACTCGATGATCGTACAGACCTCGTAGTCATCCGCAACAGATCCCTGACCGCCCAGAGGTATGTTAACGAGGTGTTGGATGTCCAGATACGTCACAGAGCAGAAGCAGGAGGGTGTAATTTCATTTTTATGCACGATGGGGCCCGGCCCCACACTGCAGGGATCGTGCGTCAGTACCTACAAGACCACAATATCACCACTTTGGGTGGCCCGCTTGCAGCCCGGACCTGAATCCCATCGAACATGTCTGGGATCAACCGGGAAGAAGTATCCGGAGATGTCAAAACCAAGCCACCACTTTGGAGGAGCTGGAAATCGCTCTTCGAGAAGAGTGGGATCGTTTGCCTCAAGAAAGCCTCAGGAGGCTTATAAAAACCATGCCCCGGCGAATCCGAGCTGTGATTTCTGTCAGAGGAGGAAACACAAGATACTGAGCCATTAATTGTAACACAAAAACAACTTTTTGTTTACTTTTGATTTTAATAATTAAAGGGTTTTCATTTTGATTTTGGTAGTTTTTTAATTCTCTCACCTATTCCCAATACACAACAAAAAATTATTCAATAATTTAGCAAGGATTTGGTAGCCATTTGCATTGCCTTTCAAAATAATATAACATATAATCAGTTTTTTAACTGTTAAAAAAATGACAAGCTTATAAAGAAGTGCACCTTTAATTGTTTTGAGGAGTGTAGTTGTTCTAATAAGATGGATACATTTTGATCGACCTTTGAAGGGCCTCCTATAAATTTTATCCCTACACCCGTAATTTCATCATGAAATTACGGTTAAATGACCGGCAGCAGTCTGTCCATCTCATTCACCGTTAAATTTACGTTTTGGAACATTTTTCTATCTAACCATTTCCAATCAGTTTGGTTAAAAATCCGTAAATACAAAAGTTTATGGTTTTATAACCATTTAAAAATGGTTTCAAAACTAAATTTTTACCGTGTTTGAACCATTTCGAGGCGTTGAATCTTCGAGGCGTAGAAACCGTAAACGAAGCTTGCGGGAATCGAACCCGCTTGTTTTGTATACCAACCTTGCCCTCTAACCATTCGGCCATCAGCACCACGCAAAGCGTTCGTTTATTTATCAATAAATCTTTCTTTTCAACAGGAAAACTGCATTGAAATTGAGATTTCAGTTTTTGATTGGATCCAAAGCAATCTTTGGTCCAAATTTACCGTATATTGACGAAAATCATTTTATTTGCTGCAAAAATTAAAATACAAACTAGCTTCAGCATCTCAAATGATGGGTTCGCAAACAGTTCGGGAATCCGATGTCTCCCATTTTTGATTGACGTGTGTACGTCTTTCTATTTAGTAACCACTGCTTAAGCCACTTTTTTTTTTCCTTCCTCTTTTTATATACACATGCAGATTTGAACTGATGAATCTTTAATTCATATTTTAACAACAACGTACGACCGGTAAGGTTCCACAACCAAGATGGACACCCGATTCTTATGGACTACGAGACCGCTTGTAAATGACGATTAGTTAAACGTTCTTTAGGAGAAACAGAGAATAAACGATTTTTTTCACAATCAGCGGTTTGAGTAGCATCTTTTTAATGGTTATTCAACTGTTGTCATTAAATATGGTAAAATAACAATCAAATAAATGGTTATTTTACTATTTTCTTACGAAAATTTTTAACAGTGTAGGACCCCGACTTGCCTCTCAATGAATGGGTAGAAATAACAAAACAAAAGGGTAACATTCATGGGTAACATTCTGCGAGCGCTAACCGGACGGTTTGCTCTCGCAGTGCTGAGAGTAATAACTAGAAGAAAGACCAGGGGGACTGACTCACTCTAGGATGTCGCAGGGTACTCCGGATACGTTGATGCGGTGGTGCAGTCCCACGTCCAGGTGCTCCCCCACCAGGGAGAGGGTGGTGCCCCCGGAGGCGGGGCCACGGCCGGGGGACACGCCCCAAAGGCGAGGGCTCTGAAACAGAATGGCGAGTGGATATATAATACACACACATATGTATATATATATGTGTAACAATGAAAATTAATATTTCATTAATTTAAAATTAATCTGATTTAAATCATTGTTATTAATTACGGCTCTATAATTTAACTAAATGTTTCCGTTTTGATTTCAGTATTCCATTAGCCTTACCATGGGCCAAGAATGCTGATTACGTAATACTCCAGTTCTTTATCCGTATAACATTACTATATAAGAAAATATACATGTAGAAACAGTTTGTGTTACGCACACTCTTCGCGAGAGGTGTGGTAAAATAAAGACGTGTGGAATATGGCTCTCAGTTTTTTTTTTTTTTTTTACTTTTCGCTTATCACCTCGTAATGAAGTCAATTAAATGACATCCAGTAGCTATGAGGCTATGATGTTACACACCCCCACATATATATATATATATATATATATATAATAGATAGATAGATAGATAGATAGATATAGAAAGAAGAAACTGTTAAGAACCATTTTCTCCCCTCTGTTTCCCGACCATTTTTTTTAATTATTATTTAGGAGCTGTTGTCCGTTAAAATATTTTGGAAGCAGTTCATTATTTCCCCGTTTCTTTTGTCAGGCAAGCCTCATTTATAAATGCAGGTATGGTAGCTGTAAAACAAGGGACAACACAGCAAACCAACAAAACTTCAAATCAGAGCTGAATATTTCCTTTTAACCGTGATAAAACAAAGCATACTGACACATTCTGCTTCTCCCGAGTTTTCTCGGGACAATAATTAATTGTAATATATACGAACCCGAGATAACTCGGGATAATCAGGCAAGTGGTTAAATATATTAGAAGGAAGATACGCAATGATGGAGGAAATCTGAGTGCCAGAGATTCATTTTGTTCAGCCGATTTTGTACATTGAGAAATGCATAACTGAGATTTAAAGCAGATGACTCACCACGTAAAGGAAAGTGTCCGCGCTACGGGCCAGCCCCTCCATGTTGAACAGACCCTTGATCCAGGTGGTGTCGGACACGTTGAGCAGGACATGGCCGGACGTCGCCTCGGACACGGGACTCGTCCGGCACTGCACCCTGCGGAATTTCAGATTTAAACAACATTAACATGAGTCTCGTTCCACAACATTCGTTCATTGCCCCGTGCGCGACATTTCATAGAGCATAATGGGATATAAGGTAAATGACCCGATAGTGGAGACAGTTAAGAAAAATTTCGCACCCTTTTACGCGGCAAAATTTTTTTCAAGGGACTTAAATCCATATTTGCATATTTAGCGTCATCGCCCACTATTTCACTGAAAATGAATGACCGATAAAATGTCATTCGATGAAAAATGAGGATTTTTACGTCACATTTACTAAACGCTTCATTTGTATCTATAATGGACATTTATAAGACAGAATTGGGGGCAGAAATGAATATCATTTGCATGAGTAGTGGGCAGAAATGAATATCATCTGTTTTACGCTGTTCACTTGGAGAAATCATTTTAACATCACCCTTCATAAATGAAGTCTCGCTTTTTTCCCAACTATTTTCCCCAACTTCTTATTGACCGGCTTCAGTGAAGAGCAGCAAATGTGGTGGAGGCAGCTACTAAATGTGATGATCCATGTACTTGAATAGATGCTCCACGCCAACTTTAGTTCCATCGACCTGCACTGGGCATCGTTCGCTATCGGTTCTGATCATGTCATTCAAGTTCAATGTTACGTTCGCTTATTTTAGGAGCTTAAAGATCTAAGTGTCCACTACTAGAGCAGTGTGCACTACAGTTCCCAGTGCGTAAGCAATCCTAAGGCCTCGGCTAACAGGTAGGGGTCTGGTGGAGAAAAGTGTCCACTACAGCGGGGCCGTGGTAGCCTACTGATTAGCACGTCGGACTTCCACCTGGAAGGTCGCGCGTTCGATACCCACTGAAGACCACCATGTATACTTGGGGATATGTGCATGCAAAATCCGTAGACCTCACTACCTCTCCCCGTGCGTAAGCAATCCTAAGGCCTCGGCTAACAGGTAGGGGTCTGGTGGAGAAAAGTGTCCACTACAGCGGCCATCGGCTCTCTACCTATGGCTTCGGCTAAAAGGTGCAAGGGTGTCCGATGGAGAAAAGTGTCCACTACAGGGTCATTTACCTTATTTGTTTTTTGACTGATGAGAAACTTCCAAACATTTTTAGTAAATCCACTTGAATGGCACTAATGTAAGTCTACTTAATGGAGCTAATGCTGCAGGATCGTGGTAGCCTAGTGGTTAGGATGTCGGGCTTCCAATCGGAAGATTGCGGGTTCGATACCCGACCCGTTGAAGACCCACCATGTGCACTTGGGGATACGTGCATGTAAAATCCGTGGACCCCGAAGTCCCCATTTTTGGTGTTCAGTAAAGTTGAAAATTATTATTATTTTTTTCTTTTTTTTGCTTTAAATTCCTTCAAGTGTCTGTCTTAAAAAAGACAGACAGCAGAATGGATTTTAGCATATGATGTTCATTTACTCATCTACGCATCAAACGTTCATGACGATGTATCCTGTTTTCATAGACATGAGCCATCGCAATGACGTGCAGATACGTCACGGAGTGAATACGTCATTCTCATGTGCTAAGAAACGTTATACTGTCCATATTTTTTGAGACAGACACTTGAAAAGAATTTGAAGTAGGGTCAGTTGGGGTCATTGTAAACAAGCTTCATAACTACACTTCTGGTGATTTTGAAAACTTAACTGCGCGTGAGTGACGAACTGCCAACATGGGGAAGACGTTGAAAAAGTTTCGTATGCTTTGAAGCAGCGGTGGAAGCGTTAGCATTGTTTGAAAATGACACTGTGAAAGAAGTTGTTTAACAAAATTTACTGATCTTACATTTTCCTCCAGCTCATCTACAAAAGCGATGTAAGCGGTTTCAACCATTTTTATTTGTCTTACGGTATGCTGCTAAAAACATTTAGTTATGAATTTTATCCTCCCTGTTATTTTTCGTGTACAAGTTAGGTGTTCACAATTACCCCAGAAATTTCTTACTTTGGGGTAATCGTAAACACTTAAATGTATCCTAATTCCAATATTTTGGGGGGACAATAAGTATTATATTTTGATGTAAATGACACATTTGTGTCTATTTTACATAACTGTTGTTGTTTCTAATGCCACTTGGAAATCCAAGTCCCCCTTGCAGGGCGACCATGATTGAAGGAAGTCCTACTGATTATTAATGAGCTCCTCTAAAATGAAGTACACTTGGCTCAGAGGGGCTTAATGATTTTGAACCAGCTGCCAGATGAGAGATCGTCGCCTAGGTTGGTCTCTCATAGGAAATTATTTCTAACTTGGTGGACATTTGAAGCGACGATGTATTTTACATGCACAATTCTCTTTAGCGCAGTCGGTCTCAGAGTCATCAGTCGCGGAATGTGGTCACCCTTCCAACCGTTGACCACGGCCAGTTGTGCTTCACTTTCGGCGTTCTGTGGGATCCAAGCTTAACCGACTGATCCACTGCGGGGGATACATTTTGCATAAATTTGTCGCATTACTTGATTTTTTGCAAGATATTTCTCGTTAAATGATCTCCGCAGACTCATAACATCACTCAGCGGACCACATGCGGCATGTTGGCAGATTGAGAACCATCGTTCCGGAACTTCTTAAGCCTTCAAGCAGACTGATTATGAAACAATTTTTCATTTTCATCAACCTCATTCGAAAATAAATCGCTGTTTACAACTACTCCTGATCTCTGGGGTAATTGTAAACGAGCTCATTCGCTAATAAATAGTCATAAAGTCAAAATTTTTGTACATATTTACTCACAAGAAGTACAGTAGTGGCTACAATGCTCACAATTTTATCTCTGAATTCAATCAAGAGGTAGGGAAGGATCAAATGTTAAAACATTGAAAAAGTGTTTACAATTACCCCAACTGACCCCTATATCAAAAATGAATCATTTTCACTTTTACGCCAACTGAACACCAAAAATGGAGGCAACTAAGCGCAAAATTTTTAGTGTAGATTCAAAACAAAATGTTTGTTAGCTTGCATGTTGACAAAGAACAAATGTATGAATGAAGTCGTGGCTCAAATCTAATGACATTTTTCCGCCTTAACACTTAAAAAATAAGTCTTAAAAAATAATTTAATAAAAGTCAGGGATCTGGGGCAGCCTTTTTTCCGAGTTGCTCCGCTCCATGCTCCGTGTAATTTTAATAGGAATCATATCCAAATCTTTTTTTTTTTTTTTTTTTTGATACTAAAAGCTGGCTCAGCAGGAAAAACGACATTCATGTACAGAATCGGGAACTTGGTCATTCAAGCATGGAAACGAATGCAATGAACACCAAAATGTCACTCAATGAACACGTTTATGACGCAACTACCAACAGAATTATTATGGAACATTATTTGTCCCCTGAGGCTATAACTTACACAGTAGCTATAGAACAAAAATAAACCAAAATTCCGATAGCAAAAGGAAAGAATGCTCACTTCTCCTTGTCCCAGGAGTATATGTGGCAGGGGTGTCCCGAGACGCTGATTTCTATCCGGGACAGGTCCTCGCCCTTGCTGGGGCTGCCGAAGTTGTCGCCCTCGATGCTCAGCAGAGTGCCGCCCTCCAGGGGACCGCGGACCGGAGAAACCTGCAACAACGACAACAACACGCTCGCTCAACATCCAGCGTTTCACTCGCCCGCATTTAGAAAAGAACAAAATATATAATCGCAGATATATATAATTAAGTACATATCTGTGTGCATGTAGTACTCATATAGTCCTGTGAAAACGTACAAAAAAAGGGGCAAAAACTGCAAAGTGTGATGTTGCTCTGATTTTTAATCTGCTGTTTGGGTCAGATAGGGTCGTGTCAATCCAAGTTTCGAAAAACCTGTGCTCGCTGCAAAATGTTTAGGCATTTTCCCCCTTATCCATCACCTTCTAGCTCCTCTAAACTATCTAATTTTCTACACAAACTATATTTACCAGTCTTAAAAAAGTTAAATTTGCTCAATTTAAGCTCAACCACAGTGCTGTACGAGTAATGTGGCACTTCAAAAATAAGCCATTTTTTCCGAAAAATTAAGATCTTGGGGTTCGAGAACGTTTATGGCCAAAAATAGACACAACTTCTCCTCCCACAAAAAAGTTATGCAAACGTAATTGTAGAAAATTTAATTGGCTTTTTTTAAAACATAAAATAAAGTCTGCTGACCCAATAGTTCTTTTGTTTAATCGTAAAAAAAAAAAAAAAAAAAAATCAAATAAGCGATAAACTTGGTTTTCGAAAAAATAAGCCAGAACAGTTCTCCGGTATGAAAGAAAAATGCATCGAACAGTGTAAAAAAGACTGAAATGTATGAATATATGGCTTATATCGACAACATAGGTAGTTATTTCAAGAGGTTTTTTTTTTTTTTTTAATTTAGAAACTGTTGTCCTAAGTGTTGTTGGAACTCTAGTAATTTTTAGACTGTCTTTATGTGGACTATTTTACTGCCTTTTTATTATTTTGACGCGGATTTTTAGGGACTGCCAGTTTTCCTTGCGGGAGAATTTTTAGGCACTTCTGTTCTTAATCTAATGGAGATCATTTTTTTGAATGCAATGTGACTTTTTAGGGACTGCTGCCCACTTTTTAATGGGATTTTTTTTTACACAAGTTCATCCCTCTTTATTCAGAACAGAATATTGGAGATATGTTCGCCTCTTCGCAGGGCAGTATTTGAGGGAGACTGTGCAACGGCAGCTCTGCTAGAAATTAATAAATATAAAGTTCACTGTTAAAGAGAGTTTGTTGCTATTTGAGTAATATTAAAAAGAGTTATAATAAGAGTTTGAGTGAAGGCTTCTCTGAAACAAAAATGACATTCTTTCAGTCTGCTTGCTATAGTTTAAAATCAACTTCAAAGCAAAATTTATCATACAAATGATTTGATTAGTTTTTAGTGCCACTCACTCAAAGAGGGTGTGCTGTTTAATATGCTTGTTTGTTTTTTTCTTTAAAAGAGCTTTCATAAAAAGATATATTTACAATAAAAGAATAAAATAAAATAAATGTCGAGAAAAAAAAAATACAATAAAACCGACTTCAAATTAAAACTTGCACTAAAAAGTGAAAAATGAATTCATTCTTTATACAACATCGGTACGACTTTCAAACATAATTTTTGCAGTCGGTGCAAAATGATGATGGATAAAATCTTTTGTAATCATAAATATTACAAATATAAATGGCCAAAAATTTGCAACACATGGACCTAGAAGACACTTGGTCTAGGGGCAATTAATTAGACTCATAATTTTGCACCGGCTTCAAAAATCTAAATAAAAATAGGCACAGTTAGAATAGAAACAGTTAGGAACCGTTTTCTCCTCTATTCCTCCCTCCACCGGTTTTCTTACTTTTTTTTTTTGTTTAGAAGCGAGTTTTAGTGATATAAAACCTGTAAAGTTGACCACCTTTGTAAGCTGACCACCTGTCTAAGTGGACCACTTTTGTCAGGAACGGAATCAGCCCTATATTATATAATGTAGAAAAACCTTTGTCACTTGACCACCCAAGTGGACCACCTGTCTATGTTGACCACTTATGTACGCCACATTTGGGTGGGAGTATTATAAAAAACATTTTGTAAGTGGACCGCCTCATTATTACTATATTTATTCTTTACCAATTTTTGGAAAGATTAAAAAAACTAAAATAGCTTCTCCAGGACATTTTTTGTGCTGTCATGTTAGACCCGTATTTGTCTGGATGGATGAAGCATCCACATAAAGTTTGCCTAAACTTCTTTGTTAGTGAACCAAATGGGAAAACTCATTTGTTCTTTAAATTAGTTTCTTCTTTTTTCTTTGATCTGATGCAGACATTTTGAAGGAAATCTTTTACATCATGTAAGTAACTGACATCATTAATATGATATTTATCTCAATTTTAACTAAAGCGGTTATCACACGACAGGAATTTTAAAGCAAACGTTACTTCCACCTCGTTCTATTGGCAACCTCTAGAGCCAATTTTCGATCCGGAGTTTCCTACAGGTTTGCCACCGGTTTCTGAGACGGTTGCTCATAACGAGCTACCATTTTCTAATCTGTATCCTCGTGTTAGGCATTTGTTTACATTTTTTATATTTGAAATTTCGATCAAAAAAGTAGGTTTCTGCATTCAAGGGCACTGCCATGCAAGGTCACGGGAGGTCACTGTGGCCTCCTAAAAATTGTCATTATTTTGCAAATTCTGAGTGACCATGGTAAATTAGACCATTTGGTATAACAATACTTTTTGTCTGTTCCCCCCTCCTACATGTTTGTACTTGTTATACAGGTACATTATTGACGAACAGCTATACAGTTGTCAATAGCAAATGCAAGGCATCAAATTTTATTTTATGTATATAATGATCACTTATTCTCAATAGGATCATGGTTTATTAAGATTGAGCTTCGCGATTCAGTAAAATACGAAGTTTCAGTCGGGTAATTAAGAATTACCCCCTCCCCTTCCTAAAAAATATAAGTTTGAGACTGTTTTACCTGCTTAAAGATGTCAGAAAATTTTGAATGCAAATTGTTATTATGTCATAAGGTGAAATGAATGACATCTTAAGAAGTTTTGTTAAAAGGTTATACATACCTTACGAATGTTAGTAACAATTTAGATGTCATGAGTTTATTCATAACAAGATCTTTAATTTTAATGGAATGTATTAAGGCAATGGTGGTTACTAGCATAAGCGTCACCCGGATGCGATAATTTTTCGTGTCCCCCTCCAAAAAGAAAGAAGAAGAAAGAGACGTTGTTGCGTTGTATGATTTTGTAGTTTTGTAGTTTATATTATTTTCAGAGTGGCAAAAGAAAAAACCCTTTAGAAATTTTATTTTATTTATTTAGGGTAACTTTCACTAAACTATATTTATTTTCAGCTATGATACGTTGAAATAGCACCCGTAAAATTGTATAATTGAAGTACATGTATTTTTCTAAAACTCTATATTTTATCTTGGGTGTCACGCGGGGGGGGGGGGGGAGCGGCCCCTCCGCCGCCCTTCGGTAGTGACCTTACTGATTAAGGAATATAATTTGGTAAAATATTAATATTTTTAATTCTGCGTCTCATCTAATATCATTCTAATTAAAAGTTTTTTCACTGTGACTCTAACAGTTCATTTAAAATTGTATAAAACTGTTGTGTTCATGAGCAGGAGCGCTTCAGTGGGAGATTTTTAGGAGGTGTGTACAATTTACTGGACATCAAACTTCGAATTCTGACGAAACAGAAAATGGCACTGCAGTTTAAATTTAATTAAAATAAAATGGCAGAGATTAGTTAAAAAATTATCAAAAATGTAAAACAGTGTATGATACCTAGAGTATTATTGCTGATAACGCTATAGAATGGTTGTCTATGATATATAAATTAAGAAAAAAAAACAAAAAAGAAAAAAAACGGTTGTTATACTGTCTCTAAATTTATCACTTGAACCGCACTGGCATTTTGGTAGCGATTTCATCATAAGACACTCTTTGAAATGTCTTGCACTAGTAAAGTAGCGACTTTACATCCTACAAATGCTTTTTCGGCATGATTTCGAAAATTTAAACCAAAAAAAAAAACTAATTTAGAAATTGCATTTTCCTTTTAACATTTATCCTTCTATCGCCACTCTTCAAATCCTTCACCGCCATGTTTACTGGAAAGTTGATTTGACGTCACGAAATTCCAGCTCCATGATTGGGTCCTTTCTTGATTTGCCTTAAATTAAACGTTCTAGAAGCAATTTTTTTCTTACGCAGATAACGAATTGCTTCTAATTCGAGCAACCGTGAATTGATATAGTACACGAGCATTTTGAGGAAACTATGGGGGAAATCGGTAGAAAAACCAGTTTCCGATAGAGTTGACGATTCCTATTACGGTTGCGTTTGCCTGTAATTCCTGTCGTGGGATAACCGCTTTAGTCCTTTACTTTAGAAGTTGTATAGGATACATGGTAAGTCATTCGGGTTGAATTTCGTTAATGATATTTTACATACCTGTGAGAATAAAAGGCCAACCATTATTTTAAAGTAACGTCATTAAGTGAAGATTTCAATGAGTTACAAATGAATAAACGTATAGCGTAAGAAATGACAAAAAAATCCTCCACCCTCTCTAAGTTGACCACAAAAGTGTTGCACCGCAAGTGGTCCACTTGCACAGGTTCCACTGTAGTTCATTATTAGTTAACCCTCTCATTCCCACCTCCGCCTCAAGGCGGACGACGATAACAGAACTTGGGCATTAGAGGGTTAATTCAAATTTAAGTAATTTAAAGAAATGATTGAACAAAAATGGCACTAAAAATTTCTACCAAACTATTAACCACAATGTAAGACAATGAAAGGAATGTTTAATTAAATTTCCAATTCCCCAATCCGCCTCAAGGCGGAAGACGATAAGAAAACTTGGGCATTAGAGGGTTAAGTATTTCCATATTCTTTTGCCAGGCAACCCTCATTTATAGTTGTAATGTTATATTTTTATAGATAGCAAGTGGCAACATGTCTTGGTTGAGTCAATTAATAGGTAATAAATATAAGATTCATTGCTAACAAGGGCGTGTTTCCTTTAATAGGAGTTCGAGGCTTCTCTGAAATAATGAAATGAAAAATGAGGAGAGTGCAAGGAAGCAAACATTTAAGTGTTATTCAACTTCCACTCAGTACGACATCTGCAGAAGTACGAGCGGTGACCTGCATGAGCGCCATCGGCCCAGCGGCGATACTGATTTACGATACGTTTGCTTTAAGTGAGGACGATCAAAATAAACTGGACAGTGGCAATTTTTTCAAGGGGTTTAGTAAGGTTCATCATTTTCTGCAACTACTAAAAGAAATTCGAGTATATAACAAAGCACTAATATTTAGGGCTCAAGGGGGGGGGGGTTAAACCCCAAACCCCCCTCCCCCTTGCGTACGCCACTGAAACTGGACGCTATAATCGCTAAATTTGACGATTAATACTTATATGATTGCATAAAAAGCATCCTGTTTTCGATGCTAAATTTAATTATTTCGACTGCTGGGCGAACTCTAATTGTGTTTAAAAGTCGTACCGATGTTGTTCAAAGAAGGAATCTAGTTTTCACAATTTAGCGCAATTTTTAATTTGTAGTCTGTTCTATTTTTTCCCCTAAAAGGGATTTTTACTGTCTTTCTAGTTTGTTACTTTCATCTCGAGCCCATACATTCCTTTTTCATTAACTGAGAGGAAGAATACCTTCATGCCAAATCTTGAAACAAAACTAATTTCAATAATAGTAAAATAAATTAAAAAATATCTCTATATATCAGCAATGAGAGTATACATTGCTGATATATCTGATGATGGTGAGAGTATATATTGCCCTTGTGTGGTGCATTGACAACAAGGGCGACGAAGACTTTTTGTCCCCGTCGTGGAAGTCTGTTGCTATGGTCATTCGATGGAGCAATCAGAGTCGTCCGAGTAAAACGAAGCGCGCCAACCGCCCGAGGGCGTGGTCATTCGCTCAAGAAGGAGAAGAAACACCACCCGTCGGTGGTGGTTCTTTTTCTTCTTGACCGAAAGAGGTGTGATTGGATGATCGATCGAGAGACTGACCGTGCGAATGATGGGCGGGCACTTCTCGTGGCTGAGCAGGTCGGGCGTGGGGCACTCGTCGCGGTGTGCGCACCGGTCTCCGCACCACCCGCACTTCAGGGGGTCCTCCACGGTCATGCACAGCTCGCATCTCTCGTACACGGAGCAGGACGACACCGGGAACCGAACCACCTGTTGGAGAAGAAAAGGGATCTTTCAAGAACGATTGCAGGTTGATCATGACCCGCACTGAACTTATGGATTTCGTACATGCGGGGTCGATATGCGAAACGATGGTCTCAAATGAGTATGATGCTAAGAAACTGAAATGTGAAGGAAAGTGACGGGGGAAAATAAACTATGTAAATTGTAAATCATTAAAAGGAAGAGAAAAAAAGCAGAAGAAGCATTATTGGAAGATTAAAATGTGAAACATTTGAGATGCCGCTTACGGCATCTTTGCACAATTTAGGTGGCTGACTTTATGAATGATAAAAAAGATGCGACATTTTAACGCAGAAAAAAAGAGAGATAGATACGGGGCATCCCATTCGATAGGAAAGGGTTTTACCTTGTCTCCTGCCAGGAAGTAGAGATTCCCGCTCCGGGAGTCGTAGGCGGGGGAGGGCCGGACGGCGGATCCCTCGGCGATCGTCCGGCGGAACAGGTTGCTCTGCCGAGTCCTGTCCAGATGCACCTGAAATACACGACGAACTCATTAAGCTCCGACAAACAAATCAACAAAGGGCGCTTTCCCACCAAAGGCGACACACACTAGAAACGTCTTTTCCGATCTGCGCTTGCGCAAAAGACATGATTTTTTTTTTTTTTGTCTTTGTCGCCTTTGGTGTGAAAGCACCCACTGACTCGTGCTAGAACATGGATGAAAGATGTTTGGTGTCGCCGACCTCTGGTGAAAGATTGTGTGACACTTTCATGGTGACAAGACAGCCTCAGTCTTCGTTCTGTGGTTGCATCTCATTATATTTCCATACAATGGATCCCCCTTCGCAGCTTTTTCAATTTAATAAAAGAACACACGTTGGAGTGCGTGCACGTTACTGGTTACCCTGATTAAATCAGTCGACCCAGTAGGTTGGGGGACCACCAGCTCCGTGCAAAAGCAATCCTAAGGCCTTGCTTGGCCTGGGGCCTCAGTGGCCGAGCGGTCATAGTAGCAGGTTCCGCTGCCTTCCGCAGTGAGGAGATCGTGGGTTCGATTCCCACTCGAAAATGTATGTGACCTGAAATGGTCTGTATAATAGTAATAGTAGTAGTAAGGCCTCGGCTAACAGGTAGGGGTCTGGTGGAAATAAGTAGGTAGGGTAGGTGGGGGATAAGTTGTATAGCGAATGGCATGGCATCCGCATCTAGAACCAGACGCGATGAACATAAAATGATTTCGATTTAATGTTTGTGTGGTACGTCCGAAAGCAACGCAAAAAAAGGCGAGTAGAATTACAGACGCGTGTTGCATGCAAAAGGAAATGAGCAGCTTCGCACGGGAAAAAAAGGGCTATCCTTGCAGCCGTGTTGTCTTCCGAGTTACTTTCGAAAGGCGTGCTTTCCATCTTCACCTACACGCGGTCCATTTTAGAGAGTAATGAAGTCATAAATTGTTCGCCGTCTCTCGGAGTGACAAAGGTTGCGCGTCAAGTGGGTAACGCGACACCCTTCCGAAAAGCCACTTCTCGTGACCCACTCGAATATATATGTGTGTATATATAGGCATATATATGTATGTCAGTCGCAATTTTAAAACAGCCTTCACTGGGACGTCTCTTCCACCGACATAACCGCACTTGGATTTATTATGCTAATGGCCGTATTTCCTTTTCTTCGCCAGCATTTGGAAGGAGAGTTGACCGAAACATGTACAGTAAAAAGTTGTGGGGAAAATAGAAATAGGATAACAAGCAACGTATTAGGCACAGAAAAGTTTGCAGGCTTTTTTTCTTGCAATGTTCCGCATGTTCGGATTGGCGAGGAATTTCCTTTCCAATGCAAAGGAAATAGGCTCGTAGCTGGAAATGCCTCAAAGTTGCAAATACAGTAAAACCTGACCACCTTTTGATAACCTTTCTAAGTTGACCCCATATCCAACTTGACCACTTTTGTCAGGAGCGGAATGAGCCCAGTATCATGCAATGCAGGGAAACCTTTGTAACTTGACCACCTGCCTCCATTGACCACTCATGTACCTCAACTTTGGTGGGAGTATTATAAAAAAAAAACCTTTGTAAGTGTACTGCCTCATTATTACTATATTTATTTGTTTATTTATTTTGGAAATAACAAAGAAAGAACAAAAATAACTTCTTCAGGATATTTTTTATGCTCTAATGTCAAACCGGTAATTGTCTGGCTGGATAAAATATCAGTTAAAGTTTCCCTAAAGCTCTTTGTGTTAACCGCAAAGGAAAACGACTATATGTACTCTTTTATTCTTTAAAGAAGTTTCTTTATTTGTCTTCTACTTGACGCAGACATTTTAAAAAGTATGTATTTTTAGAAAATCTTTATCATCAATGTAAAAAAAAATTCCTGAAAATAACGGAAAAAGTACCGGCAGCAAGTTGCCGGAAACATTCCGTTTCAGTTAATGTTTTCTCGAGTCTTGACAGAAGTTCCTTTTTTTCCCTCCGTTGTTCCTTTTAAATACAGCAACCGTAAAACGGAAAGTTCCGTTCTCGTATTGTCAGGATCGTGAGGTACGTGATATTTCCGTTTATGAGAGGGAAACCCATGTTTTGAGGCACTACGGAAATCGTCCGTTAAAATCAGACAAAAAACAATCTGAAAATTCAGCTTTTTTTTCAAAAGTGATTAAAAAGATATTTAGGACCCGTTCATTAAGGATGTCACGCTTTTTTCCCACATATTTGATCTCCCTCCCAAACCTTTGTCACAAAATGTCACACTTCCAAGGACACCTCCCCTCTCCTTGTCACACTTTGTCACAATTTCCCTCGAAGCGTGATATCATTTATGAACGATCCCTTATCTGTATTTTAACTAAACACTATTCTTTTAAAGTTGCATAGGATACACACACATTGTGCAAGCCCTATACAACTCATTCTTGGCACAGCGACCGGGAATTAAGGCAATAAGGAGTGCCTTCCGTTTATAGATGGACGGACGGTGGACGTACGGTGGACCAAAACGGTGGACGTACGACTTGGCTCATGTATTCAGACGACACCAGATGGCGCCACCTTCCTCTTTTGTGACCTAAGAGTGAAGGGAAGGGACATTCTTCACCCACAAGACTGCCTCCACGGATATGACATCCCCAAGTGCACTTGTCCTCAGCGGGTAGAGTACCGAACTCCCAATCTTCCGGTCGGAAGTCCGACATTCTAACCACCAAGATACCACGAACCTTCATTCTTCCGTTATGGAGGCTGATATATTAGTAAATATTTTCCGATATAACCACCAAGCTACCACGGACCTTCTTTCTCCGTTATGGCTGATATATTGTCAAATATTTTCCGATGGCGGGAAAAAGCCGCAACCACTTTGATCGCCTCACAGGAAGGACACAGAGCGGTTCGTCGAGAGAGAGAGCGCCATTTAAAGTCGCGTAAATCAATCTCTCGCGACAGCCGAGCGTCCTTCGAACGGCCTGTCGGGGATTGAATGACACTCCTTCGGCTGTCTCATTGACGTGTATTCGTATTTTATACGCAATGTCCATAAACATATTTAAATATAAAGTAGCGGTATCGCCGCAACCCCCCCCCCCCCCCGGCCGCAGCGAAAAATCCTAACAAAAATCAGTCCAAAGAAAAAAAGAACCTTTTATCCTTGTTGTTTGTAATGTCACATGGGCATTCAAACTCCCTTTTACAGAGTGATCAGAAATGAAGGCAGCAAACGCCTTCCATTTACAGATGAGCTCCACATGGGTGGAAGTACGACTCGACTCATGACATATTTGGATGACACCAAACGGCGCCAACACAGACACGCCGCCTTCCTTTTTTGACCTAAGCGTGAAGGGAAGGGACACTCTCCGGTACACTCGGAACTTCAGGGTCCACGGATTTGACACGCACCTATCCCCAAGTGTACAAGGTATGTCTGCAGCGGGTCGGATATCGATCACCCACTCTTCCGGCTGACATCCTAACCACTAGGCTACTACGGGCCTGCATTGTTTTCACCCCCCTGAATGACCGTTCCTCTTAGAGTGACATTCCTTTCGGAAAGTGTCATTTCCCACACTCATTCTCAGTCAAGTAATTCCAGTTGACTCGGCGATATTTCACCGGGAGATAAGGACGAATCCGAGACAGTGACGGATGCAGAGAACTCCTCCTCACGACGGCTCCTCCACTTTTCCGTCTTCAGAGGAATGCGTGGGCGCGTTCTATTCGGGGGGGGGGGGGGTCACATTTTCAAGTTACAGCTACAACGAATAAATGACTCTGTATATGGACAATGGAAACAAACGGCATCACCCCCCCCCCCTTCTCAGAATGCATCGCTTAGCCAGCATGTTAAAGTTGATTTTAAAAATTCAATGAGTGGTCATGAACATGCTTTGAAGATGCAAGGAAACCTGCGCAAGTTGACCGCTCGCAGTGCAACACTTTTGTGGTTAGACAGGTGGTCAACTTCTCTTGTCCCTTATAAGGGGTGAGGATGATTTTTCTTTTCTTTTTTTGTTATTCTTACGCTATGAATTAATTCCACTTTAACTAATTAAAATACTTTTAAGTTTAGCGTGATGCATTAACGTTCATTTAAAATAGTAATCGGTAACTTTATTTCACAATTATCTAAAACATCATTAGAGACAGTGAACCTGAATCGCTAAATGTATCAAATAACTTAAAATTAAAGTACTTATTTAAAATAAAAAATGAATATCTTACTAATTATGTAAGTTACTAATTTGATGGTAAAGATTTTCTAAAAATATATATATAATTATTCAAACTTTTTTGTTCTACCTCGCGTAAAAAAAAAAGAAATTTATTTAAATATTAAAAAAGTGTTCTTAATAGTTTTCTTATATGGTGAACTTACAGAGAGGGTTATACAATTTTACTGCTGCTTCATCCGTCCAGAAAAACACTGGTATAAATTACAGAATAAAAAATAAGTAATAACTAAAATAACTTTTAGAGGTTATCTTTTCAAAAAACATATGCCTAAATAAATAAATATCATAGTAATAATTAGGCGATCCACATACAAAACGTTTATATAATGCTCCCACCCATATTTGGCGCACAATGAGTGGTCAGTATATACAGGTGGTCAAGTCACAAAGATTTCCTTACACTATAAAATATAGGGCTGATTTCGTTCCTGATAAAAACGGTCAACTTAGACAGGTAGTCAACGCTACAGGTTTTATTGCAGGCATAAATAACAAACTTACTGCTTATCTGGGAGCTGTAGATTATTTGAAAGTATGCAAGGTAAATGACCCGGTAGTGGACACAGTTAAGCAAATTTTCGTGGCAACATTTTTTCAAGGGACTTGTATCCATATTTGCATGTTTAGCTTCATCGCCTACTATTTCCCTCTAAATGAATGACCTATAAAATGTCATTGGATGAAAAATTGGGATTTTTACGTCACATTTACTAAACGCTTCATTTGCATCTATAGTGGACATTGATAAGACACGTATTTGCATGAGTCGTGGACAGAAATGAGTATCATCTATTTTATGCTGTTAACTCGGAGAAATCATTTAAAAAATGACTCAGGGACCCTTCATAAATGATGTCACGTCTTATATTTTCCCCAAATCCCTATTGATCGGCTTCAGTAAAGGGCAGCAAATGTGAGGCAGCCATTAAATATTGGGATCCATGTACTTGCATAGACGCCAACTTTCGTTCTATCGACCAGCACAAGGAATCGTTCGCTATAGGTTCTGATCATGTGAATTCAAGTTTAATGTTACATTCGCATATTGAAGGAGCTTAAAGATCTGAGTGTCCACTAATAGAGCAGTGTCCACTACCGGGTCATTTACCTTATATAGCATCAAGAGTTTATTAATAAAAAATGAATACAAAGAAATGGTTGTGTACAGATTTTTTAAAATTATTTCCTGGATTAATATGTTATAACCCGCTATAAAGTAAAAAAAAAAAGTTACATAAATGCAGTGGAATCTCTCTCTAATGAAATCGCTTGGTTCCAGCAATTCTCCATACACTGTAAAAGTTGTGCGTTTAGTTTAGTTAGAACAATTTTTGGCGTTCAGTTGGTGTAAAATTGAAAATGATTTATTTTTGATATATTTCAAATTCTTTTAAGTGTCTGCCGAAAAAAATATAGACAGCAGTTTTCTTTTAGCAAGTATTTACAGTGTAGGGTGTATGATGAGCACAAGGTTTTTCAAATTTTTGCAGCGTACCGTGCATTTAAAAGCAATGGAAAGTGCCATCCCCCTTTGTGCGTACGAGAAGAGAAAGAGAGCGAGTTCTAAATCTTCTGCGTCAAGTTTTATGACGACTTCCTTGGAGGAGTCCCGCAAATGAATCTCGGAAAAACCGAGCAGCGATCATTCATAGTGTCGCGATTTAATGGAGAGTGGGCGAAACAAATGGGAAAGCGCGTCACGGTCGATCCGCGAACGCTTCCGAAGCAATCCATTTTATTCTCTCACCTCCCCTCCTTCACCTTTTTTTGGATTAAAACAGCAGACACATAGAAATCTCGGATTTTAAAGATGTTTCTAAGATAAGAAACATCAAAAATATGCATAAATTCAAACCATCATTTGTAATAACATATTCGTTATTCTCTTAAATAGTTTTTGATTAATAGACATTAATGAGTAAGTTTTTATGAATTTTTTAAAAAACTGATTGTTTAAAGCATTTATTTAATTTATTTTTATGTTTTTGGGCAAATCAAAATGTATTAATGGATCGAAACTGATTCAAAATAGTGACGGAAAACACCACCAAGGAAGGAAAATACATCGTCTCTATTCCTGTAAAATAGGCCTTTTCAGATTCCGGTGACTCAACGAATCAACGCGCCAAAGTCCGAACAACTTCGATGGCCCAAAAATTGTCAAAGCGCCAAACAACGAAACGAAGGACATTGGACAATCACAGCATTCGTTCGTGTTTCTCTGCGAAATTTGCATTTGCGCCATCGAGTGAGGGTTTGGGAACTATGATCGAATCGAAGTGCACTCGCTTGGAATAAGATCAGATGGAATTTCGTCAGTTGCCAATGATCGAAAAACTCCTTTCCCGGCAAAAACGATCCATTTTCTCTTTCTCACTTGGTCATGGGTTCATTACTCCGTCCCACAAGCCCACAAAAGCTGTGGCCTCGAAATTGTGTCCCACCTTTCTCAGAAATTAGAAACGGAGAGATACGTAAAGACGGCGACTTGTAAAATGCAAACACTAACCATTGAGAACTTGTTGATTAGTCAAGAATCTGTAGGATATTGTCAAAATGAGATTTTTCATAGTTTCGAGTACACTGTTTAAAAAAAGCTACTCCAACATACTCATTGTTTTACGTGTAAAAGTTTCAGAAACGAGTGCATGGGGCACCAAATACAAGTATACACGCATCATAAATTAGTCGTACTTTTGTTTACATGAGGTCTTCAAAATTGAACCTTCTTTCGGAGTTATTCTAAGTTGGGAAAATGAGTACATTTTCCTTGTTTTTAAGTACCCGTTTTTAAGTGTACTTACACATTGTGACATATTTTTAGAAATCTTGAGGAAGACTTATGACAATGGATAATCAAACGTTCATTATTCCATAGAAACAGGAATTCACTAAAGCAGGCTTCACCTGCCATTTTTCTTCAGAAGTACAACTTTGATACTTGGTTTGAAGTTACAGAGCAAGTGGTTCTGAAGCCAAAAGTTTCTGTTCCTCACAGACAAAGGAAAAAAAAAGCAACAGAAAGAAAGAGCAAAAGCCCTTGCAAGAGTCCGAGTAAAACACCTACGCTTATATTTACATGTGCGTGTGTGTATATGTGTAAATGAGATGGGGATTTGCGAGAAAAAAATCATCAAAAGGAGATAAGCCAAGTACTGGCGGCTCCAGGGGGGGGGGGGGGGGACGGTACGGCGGCCGTGCATCTTGTTCTAACTTGAAAAAGGGGGCGCCAAATCGTAGATTATTATGTGGGATTTCCCCGATATTTGAATTTCTTTCTAAATTGAAAATTGTCAAATCTACTGAAGTTTTCGAAACAAAATGCTAAAAATTGAAATTTTAAAAAGTCTACTAAAAATTTAAAAAAGTTGTCAAATCTACTTTTTAATTAATGTTAAAACCTATCTTTTTCTGTGATGGTAGCACTAACATATTCCTGGCAATTCCTGTATCTACTGCCAGTGTGGAAAGAACTTTCTCCAAACTGGCCCTCGTTAAGACAAAGATAAGGAGCACCATGTCTCAAGAAAGACTCGAAACATTGATCCATATGTGTATTGAGCAGAAACTCTGCAAAAATATCAATATCGACAAGTGTATTTATAAATTTAAAACTTATGGGCCTCGTAGGCTCCTCCTGTAAATATTGTAAATAAACCCCTTTCTTACTCATAAAAAAATTGCAGTGATTGGTGGGGGGATACGGGGGGGGGGAGGTTGGAGTCAAGCTATTCTGAAGTACCCCCTGTTAAAAAACACTGGAGGTGCTTGGCTTAACCAAGCACTTGTCGTCCGTCTCGGAGAACAAAGAGAAAGAAAAGGAAATACAAAGGGATTCGAACAAAAATGGTTCCAGTCCGAAGGACAAAAGCTATTTTGTTTTCTCGATTGAAACGGTGGACAAATCTGCAACTATAATTAAATGTATCGAGTACTAAGAAGTCTTTTTTACCTTGACCACCTGTCCCCGGGAAGTGCCTGCGAAGAGCACGGCCTGCGCATTCTGGATGGCGGTGAAGACGGAAGTCACGTGGTCCTCGAGGTGCACGCGGAACCCCCCGGGTAGGGGGTCCCTGCCCCCCAGGAAGTGGTTGAACTCGGAGCCACAGAAGCCCTCCTCCACCAAGGCGTCCTCCTGAAAATGGAAGCAATATTTATGCAGGGTGAAGTTACAGGTAGTGGATAAAAGTATCTATACTCTCAAATTTATCAAGTCGGCAAAACCTTTCTTCCAGCATGTTCACTACACTCGAATGATTGCAAATCCATCGTGTGAGCAGAGCGAGTGAAACCATTTTGTACGACGGACTGTTTGGAGGAGCCGACGGTTTCTTTTGGGCGGTTGTCGAAAGGATTCAAAGTTTCAATTCAATGGGGGCAGTTCAAGCAGTGTCATTGGTCACGTGGCAGAGATGAAAGCAATGCAAACAAAGGAAGCCATCGCTTTACATCGAGTTCGACACATCTAATTAAAAACTAGGCTTAAATAAACTTCTTCTACATTCCATAAAAGGAACACTAAATACAACACTGACAAATAATTAATAAATTTCTTTTATAATGATTAACTTAAATGTAAATACTGGGTTATAATCGGAAAAAGCTGTGAAAATAGTTTAATTCATTCTAAGATAATTCATTTTGCCTAGTGTACTTCACGTTGAACTCAATTGACAATCTGAGTAAATAAAGAGCGGATATCACATGACAACGGTGATCGTTCATTTGTCCCTCTAGCCTCCATTAAAAGAAAACCAAAGACATTTAGTTTCTCAATCTACACTAAAGATTTTGCGTTGAGTTGCCACTAGGGATGTAACGAATATTCGGCCACTATTCGGTATTCGGCCTGGCCGAATAGTCATTTCATCACCCAGCCGAATATTCGGTCTGGCCGAATACTAGGTAAAGTCAAATTCGGCCTGGCCGAATATTGATGGACTATTCGGCCGAATAGTTGTGCTGCATTAGAAATGTAAAAAAATTTAGAAATTCGTAGATTTTAAGCATTTAAAATTGTATTGTAATTATTGCAAAAGAATACATTAGTATATAGTTTGAATAAATATAAATAATTCAGAAAAAAACTACTTTTTTTAAACCTTGTTTTAGGCTTGGCTGAGGCTGGCAGTAGTTAATTATGATCCAGAATATGAGAAATTTATTTTGCTATTATTAACAAAGTGGAAGTCAGACTTTGTTTGGGTAGACTAATTTATTGTGAATATTGGGTAAGAGAAATGGGAATAGCCAAGAATATATCACGAATATTTAGATACTATAAGTTATTGGGTTTTTTGACAATAAAAAATATATTCCAGTTAAGCGTATTAAATTTTAATAGATGTTTTAAAAATAGGTATGTAAAAGAATACCCATAAAATAAAAATATTAACTGTTATGACTTTTAAAATATCTTCATAAAACAGTTTTGAGCAAGGTAAAAGTTCACTAAGCAATAGCAGCTCTTTCGTTTGCATTATACAATTAGTAGAATAATGCTAATTAATGCTTACTACCATAAAGCCAGTCATTTCTATTCCACTTGTGGGAGACATTCTTAGTTTTATTACATTCAAAACAATAGAGAAAACAGATTCATTTTAAATAGTTTTGAATTCTTAACAAACATAATTAACTCATACATCATAGATTGTGTGTCATTGGCGTTTGACTTTGTGAATAATTTTAAATTTGACAAATACTTTCTATTACAACGATTTTCTAGAAATTTTAATATTCGGCCGCCGAATATTCGGTTTAAGACATTGGCCGAATATTCGGCTTCGGCCTTTGAGAAATGGC
Source organism: Octonoba sinensis (assembly GCA_038502835.1). NCBI lineage: Eukaryota > Metazoa > Arthropoda > Arachnida > Araneae > Uloboridae > Octonoba > Octonoba sinensis. The sequence continues at coordinate 1,893,448 of CM076600.1, forward strand.
CGAATATTCGGCATTCGGCCAAATCGCTATTCGTCACATCCCTTGTTGCCATCACATTTGGTGTTACTGAACAAACACCATTTTTGGTGTAAAGTTTAAAACACACCAAAAAATGAATCATTTTCAATCGTTTTAAGTGTCTGTCTAAAAAAAAAAATACATACATCACTCTTTCAATTAGCGTATGATATTCGTTAACTCATTCATGGCAATTTCTCGTTCGACCCATCTTCATAGAAGTGAGCCATCGCACGATACCCATTCCAGGGGATAAGAAACATTATATGCTATCTATATCTTATTAGACAAACACATAAAAAAAATTTAAAATGCATCACCAAATGAATCATTTTCAACTTTCGCAGAACACCAAAAAATTTTCCAGTGCAGGAAAAAAACCGGGGTTTGCTCAGGCAATTTAAAGTCCTTTTACGGGAGCATCACCTACACACGATCGCCTTTCCAGTCGTTCTAAAATACTGTCTGAACATTTCAGGTATCTCGATCGGGAGTTACTAAAAATAATGAACCTGACACTTTCTTCCAGTTGCTGTAGCTTCTCCCCTTGAACACCTTAGACATCTAGACTTCAACACCTAAGCACCATCAGGATGCGCAAAGTAAAATATAACCCCAGGAGTGAGCTCTGTGAGTCACGTGGATGTCTTTCTCTCCTGCTCCTGAGGATAAAACCCAATTAAGTGAGCCACGCTACCGTGTTGCCAAATGTGCATTGATCGAATGTCATTAATACCATGATTAAAAATGACTTTCGTCCAGAGAACCATGATTTGGGAACTGGGCCGTGACGTTTCCCGGTTCTTCTACTCATGAGTCGTTCTTGGCGACCCTTTTCGTACTTCACAGGCAACGCACAATCTAAGCACGCCAAAGAGTGCACTTCCTATAGGTAAAAATGAGCGGTCACCACTCGCCACGTGGCGATTAAAGTAGTAAAAGTGAAGATTAAAAAATGTGTTAACGATCGTCACTTCTGCGCGGTCACTTTTAATACATTCTACTGTAATCCCCACCGCTTTTTGGGGAGCAAATCACCTTCTTTTTTCCCCTTGGAAACATGCCAATATTGAACACGTCCTTCGCCGAAATTGTCATGCGGTATTTCAAGTTTCAATCCTTTAGCATCTTCTACATATTGAAATCATTTTAAAAGTTCCAAAACATTTTAGCATGTGCTAAATCAGATTCGCATATTGCTTGTTTTATTTCAATAATTGATTTATATTCTAGTGATTTTAGAGTTAGTTTTCAGTTCTTATTTGCAATTTTTAAAAGTGGATACTAACTTTGAAAAGTGGGCACTATGAGAACTTTGTCTATCGGCCACTGGCTACTAATTAAATTTCCAGTTTTCACCTATACCACTACCCACATAGTACACGATGAACACTCCGTTAACCCCTTAACTTACAACTACGGGCATAGCCCGTATAGGATGATTGGGCAACCACTTCCGAATGGCTCGAAGGCTGCGTAAACTTGTTTTACGTTTCCGGCCCAAAATTCTCGAAAGTAAAGCAAAGCCTAAGGGATTAAACAATATCTCGATGAGCAGAAATATCATTATCACATTTTCAGTTATTTCTAGGTCGTTCGCGAAACAATCGCCTGGACTTACCCTGGCTATGCACGGGATGTCATCCCCGACGATGTGCTTGAGCAGTTTCGTTCTGGGCTCGGCCTTGAAGCAGTCCCTGGTGGCGTTGGTGAAAGCGCCCTCTACCGCCGCCATGGGGAACGAGCAGAGCACGGAGCCCCTGCGCTCGTCCACAGTCCTCCCGTGCTCGGGCAGCGAGCTGACGAACGCCACGAACAGAACAGACTCCCCCGCCCGCTTCAGCTTGAGGCGGTTCTTGAGGGCGGGCGAGGCCACGCCCAGGTGGGCGGAGCTGGCCAGGTTGTACAGGTAGGGCTGCCCGCCCAGACGGCAGGCCAGCGGCACCTCTGTGTACGAGAAGAACTTGGGGTCCCGTTGGCAGACGCGGGCCAGCCGCGTCTCGTAGGCCGTAGACTCTCCTGACACGGGCTGGGTCGTCAGGAAGTAGGCGTAGTCACCGTGGATGAAGCCTGAGATGTAGTCCACCTGAATAGTAAGAAGGCCTTCATTAGTTACATCTGTATACTATATATAACGCTAATGCGTGGTTGAAAAAGGGCCTTTATTTGATTTTCTCGGTTGGCAACAATCCGTTTGTTTACTGTTTGAAAAAAGTAATTATAGGCAAGACTTTTTTTGAAACTAATATTACTGTAGAAAGATTCTTGCAAGATCATTTAGCTAAGAAAAAATGACGTTGCAACGTGGAAATGTAAGGGGTTTTTTGGGGGGGGGGGGGGGGGTACTTTGTTTATTTTAGTGATAGCATAGCTGTAAAAAAACGAAGTAAACGGTACTCATTGTTTGCAGACCTGCCAACCTTACAAAAGCAAAAGCAGGAGAAATTTCTGTATCTCAAAACCAGTTGAATGCTAGTAAAAAAACTGATGAATTTTTTGTTCTTAGATATAAATTACATAAAAATTAATCCAAGAGATATAAAATGCATATTTTATAAGTTATCCATTTTTAAAAAACAATTAAGAACTAAAAACAAAAATATTTACGCAATTATAAGTACACCATTCATGAGTTCATGAAATGCACAAACACTAAACAAAAAATGTGTGTGATGAAGCTGCATCCATTAAAAATCTTTTGAAAACAAAAATAAACGCAAGCTGTTGTTGTTGGTCGTGTAATCGCGCGTGTCGAGAAAGAATGGGTACGCTGCTCCTGAGGACGGGGCCCTTGTAGGAAGGAGTCCGATTTCCGCCCGTTTGAAAGGTCTCTTCATTTTTTGAACCAGCTCCCAGATGAGAGACATTAACATAAGTATTAACAGTTTTAAGTATTCTCGATTTTCACTTGCTACAAAAAAATGAATGAAACTGAAAAGAAGTTCAGAGACTTTTTTTTCTTTTCCCAAAAAGCAGGTGAAATTTCTGTATTGGCAGGAGGTAGGAGATTGAACAGAAAAGCAGGAGAGTTGGCAAGTCTGTAGTTTGCAATGTCATTTAAGGACCAGAGGCCAACATGTGGAGATGTAATCAAAGTGGGTTTTGGGGATCAACGAAAATGGCCGGAACAGAACCTCCCTAGCGTGCTAGTTCCCTGAGAAACCTTCGGGTAGAGCAGGGCATGGGAGGGTTCATAGGGTACCACCTAGTCATCAAACCCCCTGAACCCTCGCTCTTGAGCCATTCATGGTAAAGGGACATGTGAAAAGACTTTCATGTAGGGTTGCATCAGATAGTGACTCAACTGGATATCCGGTCTGCTGGATGCTAGGTTTGTTTCCCCTTACGTCATAGTACAATCTCGTTACAGCGAATACCGATGCAACAACGTTTCCGTAACGACGAAAAAATTTTGTGCCCCGTTTTAAACCCCGATAGTATAATATACATTCCGTTACAAGAAAACTCCCTTGGAATTCGCTATTACAGGATTTCACTGCAAGTTAACCTATTTATTGAGTTAATTGATGGAATGCTACCTTAAAACAATGAATAATACATTCCGTCTTCGAAGTCAGATTTGGGATAATCGGATAGTGATAGTGTCGTGGCCGGATATTTTAAAATCGGACGGATACCGGTGCATCCCTAAGATTTGCTCCTACTCAAATTCTCGCTGCGTTACCCGTAGAAGTAGTAAAAATATAAATAAATAAAGTATGAAAGAAGGCTTAATGTATCGTAAAAATATCGTTAAAAGTGAAGTCAAAAATAGGTAAAGTCATTAAATAAAGATTGAAAAATTTGAAAGTAGGGTTTTGAGATGGGGAAAATGTGTGTTTATCGGTCTGTCTGTGTCCCCCACCTCCCTCATAAATTTGAAGGAATTGTCCGATTCGAAACGGGTTTTTTTTTTTGCATTCGAGCGATCTCGGCGAGGGTCCATCTCATTTCCATATTTCACTTTTTGATTTGAACAATTTTTCCTTCAATTTTGAACGGTTCAAAAAATTTTAACTTTAGCGATTATGAGCAAAAATAAAACAAATTAGGTAAACAGCAGCATAAGATCCAAGTTCCTATGAACAAACTTACTGGCAAAAGCTCTCGCGCGAAATATTTTTTGATTTGAAAAAGTTCTGTTCATTTTTTAACAGTTCAAAATAATAATAATAATAATAACATAGCACCTACGGGGAAAATTCAATCTTATATAAATCCTAATCTAGCAGGCGGGTTTGCTCAAGCCTTATCGGAAAGATCTTATGACGATATAGTTCGTACACGTACAGGTACGAAGTGCAACTAGAACTTAACGAACCTATTTTCCTATGAATTTTTTGCTCGGGATTTTTAAGGATGTTTCTGAATGAGTGAATGAATAAGTGAATGCGTGAGTGAAGGAGTGGAGAAACAAGTGGATAAATGAATGAGCGAGTGAAAGAATGAAGAAATGAGTGGATTAATGAATGAGTGAGTGAAAAAAGGAATATTTTTTTTTTTTTAAATGAGTGAAAAAAACATGGATGAGTTAATGTTAAGTGAATGAATGAACGGGTGAGGGAAATCATACATATTAAAAGTTGGAAAAGGTATATTTGAGTACTAAAGGTAATTAAGAACAAAAGCTGAACGAGAGAGAGAGATAGCTGGATTATAAATCTAGACGGAACTTGTTGGTTTTTTTTTTCTCCATATTCAGTTGCACATAACGAAGTTAATTCAACGCCGAAAAACTCCACTTCTCTAATCCTGTACTCAACGTTTTAAGCGACACTGCCGCTTTTATTTTGATGGCACATGCGTGTTGTAGAATAGAATACCAATAAGATATCGACTCATTGACGAACTCTTTTTCGAAGACATATCTCCCTCATAGTTTACAAAAGCTTCCAGTGAATGGGCAACGCCGGGAAGCCGCAGAACACGAAATCGAAACCACTGGAAACGGTTTCCCACGGCCTACTCCGTCGGACATCCACTCGAAGCAGAGAGTAAATAGAATTCGAAAAAGCACTTTGGGCAGACGACGCGCGTGACGTCATCGCCCAAAAGAGCCCTATGACTCTCGCCCTACGAACGAACTTTCCCGTGCCACGCAGGATCGAGCGCTCTAGCGTAACTTCCTCACACCACTCGCTCGTTCGAAGTACCTACGTATATGTGTTTCTACATCGGAATCCGCTCATAACGAGACCGCATTTAACGAGCCACTTTTTCTTCAGCTTTCCCCTGACTTTGCAAGGGAAATAAAAACGGAAATGATGGGGTTCCCGCAGGGTGGCTGGAGCAAATTGCGCCATCGGATTTTTTCAGAGTTTCAGATGAAAAAAAAAGTACAAATGCACATGCATTACATATAGATGGATAGATAGATACACGTAAAAATTTTGCGCTTAGTGTCCACCGTTTTTGGTGTTACTGAGCATGATGATTCATTTTTGATGTATTTTAAATTTGTTTCAATGTGTCTGTCCAAAAAATATAGACAGTGTAATGATTCCTAGCACATGAAACGGGTTGGCTCCGTTACGTATCGACATGTCATTAAGATGACTCATGTCTATGAAAATAGGATAAAAGAGCCATCGTAATGGGTTTCTGATGTGTAGATGAGTGAACGAACATCATATGCGACAAAAAAAAAAAAACATTCTGCTGTCTGTATTTTTTTAGACCAACCCTTAAAAGAATTTAAAATACGTAAAAAAATGTATAATTTTAAACTTTACACCAATTGGACACCAAAACTGGTGTAAGGTAACACCAAACATTTTTACAGTATAGTGAATCGGAATAAGAAAGAAATGTATGCTTGCGTTGCAGAAAGAACCGTTACAAATCCTTAAACCGTTTCTTAAAGAAACAGCAAATGCAGATAATGCGTCGAAAATGAATAAATGAGGTCACTAGCGCGCCCAAGACAATGAGGCACGGCTTCAGGAAAAGGAATATATTGAATATTGATTTGGCCGGTAAATCTTTGGGGTATGCTGTGAAAAATTAGCCGAAAACATTTCAAAATTTGACATTTTTATGTACATTTTCATATTTTTACTTAGGCTTCACGTATAAAAGCTGACATTTCTCCACCAATAAACAAACGTTCTGGTTGGAGCTAATAATTTAAAAACTCTGCTATTTCATGCTTGATGTGATGAAAGCAATGAGGTTAGTTCTTACAACTTTACAGAAACATGGGGCCAAAATTTAAAATGAATCAATGAATGATTATCTTTCGATACCAGTTTGTGATTCACCTTTTCGAAATCAGGCAACGGTAGAAGAGCGTTTCAAATTTGTACGTATGCTTCCTAAACCATTCCACAACTTTGACACATTATCAGGAAATCCTTTTTACACTTCGTCTTAATATGTATGCAAATTTCGTTTTTCCTTTCACGTTAGCAATTAAAAATTCCGTAGAAAATCGTAAGCGCCCATGTCGTATGATTGTGCGCCATGTTAGAGAACACTCGAGCATCCGTTTTGCGCGAATACTCTCGGCTAAATTAAATTCCTAGCGCAGTTTCGCATCATTAAGAGCACAGGTGCCGCCATCTAGGGGAAACTGAGCCACAAAATTCTCAAAAAAATGGTAATGGCATCCGCCGATAGTGGTTCTACATGAAAGCATGGATGCCGATTTTTAGGGAATGCACACAGCCCCATTAGAAAGAAAAAAAAAAAAATCCGCTATGGGATCATTTATAAATGATGTCACGCTCCGAAGAGGGGAGGGGGGTTCGTGAAATTCTGACAAGGGGAGGGGAGGAGGTAACAAGAAGTGTGACATCATGCTTATGGATCATAGCATGTCATATGACAGACGGTGAGGGGTTTGTTGAAGTGTGGCATTTTGAGACAAAGGGGGGAAAGTGGTCACATATATGGGAAAAAAGCGTGACTTCATTTATGAACGGTCCCCCCAAAATTATTTTCGCGAACTTCCGGTTGAGAAACCACTGGCTTAAACAAAAACCAAATTGAAATTAACTTTCCTACTGCCACTGTTGTCAATACAGGATTGTCGAATGTTTTCCGCAATCAGTTTCGTTATAAACCCTCGTTATAAACCCCGGACCGCCCATCCTCAACTCCTACACTCCACTGTAAAAATTTTGCACTTAGTTGACATCATTTTTGGAGTTCAGTCGGTGTAAAGCTGAAGATTATTTATTTTTTGACGCATAAATTTGTTTTTTTTTGTGTCTCTCTAAAACAATACAGACAGAGTTACTACTGGGAACAGATGTTTTTTTGGGATGCATAAATACTTGAAATCCAATATCATAAGCAGAAGAACAAAATGACTGCTATATAAGACTCACATTCGACCCGTTGTCACGTATGCTGCGGAAACATGGGCGATGACGGAAAGAGATAAAGAGATGCTAGCTATTTTTGAAAGAAAAGTACTCTGTAGCAATCTAGGAGGATTGAAATGCAACAACACCTGGAGAAGAAGAACACATTCAGAGATCTATAAGATATGCAAGGAGCCAGACATTACAAAACTCATTTCTGTCCAAAGATTGAAATGGGCAGGTCACGTGAGTAGAATGGATGACGAACGAACCACCAAGAAGATCTTCGAGGCCAAACCATCAGGAACACGAAGCGGACTTCAAAGTACTGAAAACTAAAAACTGGAAGAGCCTATCAAAGAATCGGGTAACCCGGAATACTATTCTAAGGAAGGCCATGGTCCATCCTGGGCTGGCGCGCCAATGAAGAAGAAGAAGAGAAAACAATACAGACATCAGAATTTTTTTTAGCATATGATGTCCATTAACTCATCTACACCTGAAACACACCCCCAGAAACGCATGCTCAAATCTCACGAAATTTCTGTCGTATTTGACGAAATGGCTTCGTGAAAAATGCTCCGAATTAAAATTTCGTCAAACTGACGAAATGTGTGAAGTCACTTGTTTAAATCACGTGATTGCGCGAGGATAGAATCGTTACAAATGACGAAGTTTTCTTGACGATTGATGAATCGTCGAAAATGAGGATTCCATTTTTGAGAGTGCATTCACGACGATTGTTCATTTATCCTTTTTTTTCCATAGAAAGCCATCGTAATGACATTTCGATACGTTTCGGAGTTACCAGATGTCATGTGCTAAGACCGTTACCCGTTTTTTAGCCGTATGCCTAAAAAATTTTAAAATAGATCAAAAATAAATCATTTTCATCTTTACACGTACTGAACAGCAAAAGTCGCGTGCAGTAACACCAAAAATGGTGGAAACTAAATGCAAAATTTTTACACGGAACATGTCCCTTCAGATAAATATAGAACGCAATACTGCAAGCGATCCGGCAGCTTTTTTCTTCCGTAGGCGGTTGGTCGACGTTGAACGGTGATTGTCACGTGCCCTAGTATCTTCCGAAACCGAGAAGGCCCGTGTATGTCTTAAGCAGGGCCCGATTTACATTTTGAATCACTATAGGCACCACTCATGTTTGGGGGCCCCTCACGCAACAAAATTTTTTTAAACATAACATTCAGTATGTGTTAACGCAAAAACGAATTTGTTTTTCAAATTTCAAAGAGTCACATCCAAAATGTGGGGGCCCCCAAAGCGCAAAAACTAATTTCTTTTTCAAATGTCAAAGAATCAGACTCACATTTGGGAGCCCCCAACATGCAAAATGATTTTGTTTTTAAATGACAAAATGTTTGAATAAGATCTGGGAGCCCCCAAAGTGCAAAATCGATTTTGTTTTTCAAATTTCAAATGGTCAGACCAACAATTGGGGGTTCCCAAAGTGAAAATTTCTTGTGGTTTTAAAATAATTTAATAATACACATTTTCTGTGAAGCAACAGAACACTAACAGCTTGTTTTTGAAAGATGCTATTTTTACATATTTTTCTAAAAAAATTGCAATTACAAAAAATAAATAAATAAGCAAAATTAGGGGCCCCCTTAAATTGGGGGCCCTAGGCCCGGGTAAATAAGTCCCTTATGGTAATAAGTCCCTGGTCTTAAGTACTTCCAAGTATCTTACCTTGTACACTTTCTTGTAAGGCTGCACGAAATTGACGCCCGAGAACTCCTTGTCTGTGCGGTGGGCATATCTGAAGGAGTATCCCTTGTCGGGCTGGAGCACCCTCTTGGCCACCGAGGCGGGGCTCAACTCCAGGGGCCGGTCGTCGAAGGCGGCGGCAGAGTAGAGGGAGCCGTTCGTGCCCCAGAAGGCGACCGTCGATCCACGGCCGGACACGAAATTGACTGTCGCGTTAACGGATCCGACCAGGATGCTGAGTACAAAGAAGGAGAATGAGCGACTTACACACACCACTATTTCTAAGAGATTTAGCTTGCAATATCTAACTGCTGATTAGGGGGGGGGGGGGAGAGTTAAATGGAAACGCGTGCACACATAATATATTTTTAGTCTACCTATCCACTAAATTAAATTTGATAAAAACATTCAATGGCAGTATTTAAAAAACTTATGCAAAATAGGGTCAGGTGGGGTAAAATGGGTCAATTTTTAGCTATTTTCATAGCAACAAACCATAAACGTTTCCCATTTCTTTTCAATTGCATCTTAACATTGAACCCCTTTAGATCAATTTTATGGCATTTTAGTACTTATTTTTTAATTATGAAATAGTTTAACTGAGCTTATAAAGTTGTTGATACTTTGAAATTGAAAAAAAAAGTAAGTAACATATTTAGCAACATTTTGAATTATAATTACATTGAAATGTTAAAATAATATTGTTCTAGATTGTTATATATTGGTTCACATAACACTTCAACCATAGGCGTAACCAGGGGGGGGGTTTGGGGGTTCACCCCCCCCCCCCCCATTGGGTATTTACTTATTTAGGCACATTTAGGCACATAAAAAAATTTTTTGGCTACGGCCTTGCAAAGCACATATTTTTCCCCCTAAGATAATTAAACACATATGCATATGATTTTATTTCCTCTTTCTCTGAAGGGTTGTGATCATGATCAAATTATGCAGCTCATAATAAAGAGGACTTTTCATCTGGTTATAATCAACCCCCTTATCACCTTGGGGGAGGGGGGTTGCAGCGCGCGAAAGGTGGCTTCAATCACCGTACCAGACACGAACAAACAGAGATCCTTTCAATCACTCCAGAGGGTTTTCTTTCCTTTTTGATGTCTTTTTTACCCAAAGGCAGCAATTTGGGAATAATATCGCACAAGTAATAAGTTTCGTGGAAAATATTCTCTACTGTGATGGAGTTTTGTTTTCTGATAAACCGCTGTTGTAAGCGCTGGGGACTGAAAATGAAGGACCCCTAGCGAACAATTGTCCTAATGGGTTAAACCATCAAGCGAAGAAAGGATGCTCATCAAGAAACTCAAAGAGCAGTTTGTATTTACTTATGACTTCCTGTCCAAACACCCATTTTGGTAAAATCTATTTTGTAGATGAGCCGATTGGAAAACTGATGAACTGCATTGCATTCTCTTTTACAGATGTTCTCTCATCTCTTATATTTTACATGTTTTTTTTTCTTACGGCCCATCACTGATTGCATTACGACTCTGGAAATCATCCATTCAACGTTTCCAATCTCACTGCTACGGTTTAATGCTACATTTTAATTTACAATCAAGTATTATTTATATTTTAAATAAATTTTTAATTATTTTCGATACATAATAATGTTTGCACTCCAGCGATGGACACGTTCGTCATCCAAAAAGAACAGAAAATTCGATTCAGACGCTTCCACTTCTGAGGTATGTTTTGCTACAAATTTAACAAAATTTTTAGAAGTTTATTGTGGGGTTGAGCATTTTTGTAGGGGGATTTGGATTTTTTTCTCTAAAATTCCACTACTTCCCAGTTTTAATATTATGAATGCCTGGACATAGAAGATTGCTTAGCGATAAATATTGAATTTTCTATTGTGTTTCAATTAAAAAATAAACTAATAGATCTAGTAATGAATGTTTAATGTTTTTGTGAATCAAGGCCGTATCCAGAGGGGAAGGGGGACCCACTGGCCGCCCCCCCCCCCAGAAATCTTTTGCAATGTATTATTATTCCTCCCTGAAACTTTGCTTAACATAAGTGTCGAAGTCTGCCCCCCCCCCCTTCCGAAAAAAAATTCTGGATACTGCCTTGGCTCCGGAGCAGGGGGAGCATGTTAAGAATTAGGAAGGGCAGTGTATGCTTCAAAATCATACCCTTTAAAAATACATATATATAGATATATATGATTAGAAATGATGTTAATATGATTTTTTTTTTACATATATGATAGCTTTTTGTTGTATATATAGTAGATGTATGTTTAGATCTTTGGTGAAGTGTGAGGAGTGGGTATTTTGGGGCTTCTGCAACTTAAATTTTTGTAACTGGTCTTATATCTGTAATGCTTAGGCTAACTCTGGAGGCAAGGGTTCGAGGGCTCTCCCCAGGAAACTTTTTGAAATCTTCCTAACAATGCAATTTCGGGATACTTTGGTGATGTTAGAGGAAACAGAAAGGAGTTTGGTTACTCTCCCCCCTGCAATTTTTTTCAAAATAAAGTCTTATACCTTTTAAGTTACTTTTGGTGTCGCTCGTGATAGTGTACAATTTCCTTTCCCTGAAAGTGTTTCTGAAAGTAAAGTGTCTTTAACTCACCGGCGGTCTAGGCCGTGATATCACGCCATGAGAAATCTTTCTTGAGATGGTCGAAGCCGTGATATTACGATGCACTTTTTCCGCTTCGAAATGGTCAGTAGCGTATATTTGCGAGATTCTTTCCCCTCTTTCCAAGTAGGCTCCCTGGTGCGCCGGAGGCGTTGCTTTTCCGCCCCTTCTCTCACATACGCACACAATGACCATTCATTCCCTTTGTGCTTTCAAGTTTCAGCATTCAGCCACTACCCCCTGAGTGGGCATTGAAATCAGCTTGCAAGTACAAGAAATCCTTCTTGATTACAACGTTTAAAAATGCCTCAATAGCAAGTGAAATTTTATTCTTAAAACTGAAAAAATATATATATCTGTCCTCTGTCGTATCTTGTCAGTTTCTGTTTGGTTGTCTGGTCAACGAACGCAATTTACTAAAATTATTTATAGGTCATCGCATTTAATGAAATTACGAAGTTTGAAAAATTAAATTTATTCGGGTGAGAATAAATTGATCCTGCTTTTTAAAAAAACCCTCATTTCTATGAAGGATATACATTGTATATGAACAAGATATATGCACATAAATTAAAATCAGTAACTTATAGTGGCGAGATGAGAAGATTAAGTTATAGTGAAGAGGTTTTACATTGGGTTTTTATTACAATCCCAGTCAAATTTGCTGTGCATTCCGGGCCGATGTCAAGACGGAGCAGTTTCCCGAAAAATAAGCGATAGCCAATTGCGATTTAGAGATGTAAAAGAGAAAGAGAGGGGGGTAGGGGGAGAAGGAAAACATTGCAATGTAAAGCAAGATTTTTTTTTTTTTTTTTTGTTAAATTCAAAAAGATCATTCGTTTTAAAAATATTATAGCAATACCGGCCAATCTGCATTATCAAGATTACCTTTAGATTAACCGAATTAACAATCCAAACATTTTTTTAAAACAAAACATTTTAAAACGCCAAGCAAGCCTTAGTTTTTCTAAGTGGATAAATAAACGTGATAGCTTCATGGGTTCACACATGGGGCGAAACATTTTTTAAAAATGGCGAAGGATTTGCCACAATCTTCATATTTAAAAGAAATAAAAGGAGGCATAGGGACATAACCAGGGGGGGGGGGGCCAGGGGTTGATTTCTTCCACTAACGTCATAAAGCTGGCCAAGAATTGCGTGTTTAGGACTTGACTTCAATTTCACAATTTTGGCCGCAGGGAACACCCGATACCACTGTCTTTTAGCGTTACTAAAAGTATACAAATATTTGTTTTTAAATACTGTACAAAACACTCACGTGTAAACCCCGAACCCTCTTTCCTTATCTTGATCACCTAAAACCACATTTTTAGAACCTCAATTTCGAACACCCTGGGAGAGAACTTCCCAAAACCCCTCTAACATATCCAAGATCGATTAAAATTACGTTATTAGGTATATATGTATATATATATATATATATATAAACACACGTTTCAGAATGGAGGGACCGCCATACACATAACTCCCCTCCCCTCCCTACTCGATATTTTTGTACTCGCAACGACCCTGTCTCTTCATTATCAAGATAGAGAGCCGTTTTCAAAAGTTTTTGTACTTTTTATAACATACGATTATTTCCATGCCTGAAAAGAGCTTCGCTGTTATATACATGTATATTATTGCGGAGCGAACAAAAACTTCCTTTTCCTTTCAATATACCCTAGCGTTGAAAGGTTGTGTCTTGATAAGAAATCCATGTGCCGAAAAAATGGAATGAAATTAAAATTAAGGTTCCTTATGAGACATAAAATATAAAATTTTCGAAACTCTGGGTTTTTTTTTTTTTTTTCAATAGTTCCCTAGTATTCAATACTTGTGTGCTGGCAGGAATCTATGATATTTTTTTTATATTTATTATTATTGTTATTATCTATAGATAAATAGGCAAACCCAGAATAGTTATTAACCATTTTCTCTTTTGCTTTTCAACCTATTTTCTTACTTTTTTTTTGTTTTGTAGCAGAGTTTTTTGTTGACGAGTTTCAGAGATGTTATTTAACAAACTTTGGGAACAGTTTATTATTAGTTAATTATTTCCCCTTTTCGTTTGTCAGGCAAGGCTCATTTATAATTGTAATGTTATATTGTTAAATATAGCAGATGAGATAACATGTCTTGATTGAGTAAATTATTAATTAGGTAATAAATATAAACTTATTGTTAAAAAGAGCTTGATGCCCTTAAGCAGTAATAATAAAAGTAAAGAGTTTGAGTAAAAGCTTCTTTTAAGCAATGAAATTAAAAATGAGAGTAGTGTATGGAAGCAAACATTGAAGTTTTGTTCAACTGCCACTCAGCTTAGCACGAAATGGGCAGAAGTACAAGTTGCTACATTTATGAGCGCAATTGACCCTGCGCCGACAATGATTTAGAATACGCTTTCTTTGAGTGAGCATGATCAAAATAAACTTACGGTTATCATCGCCAAATTTGGTGAAGAATACTTATATAATTATGGGGGGGGGGGGGGGTAGAAAAATGTTTTCTATGCTAAATTTAATTAGGGTCGAATTTCGACTGTTGGGCAAACTCTAGTTATTATTATTTTACTAACTGCCCTATCATCGAAGATTATATATTGCTACCTAGGATACAACAAAAAGGAAACGAAAAAATATAGTAACATTTAATATTTGCCAAAAATGATAATTTTTGGGACCCATGAGGAACCGGTAGAATTAAATTCTCTCAATTTTTTGTACGTGGATTTCTCTCGTCAATACACAACTTTTTCGCGTTAAAGCATATTGAAAATTAAAAACATCAAAGCTATGTTTTCGCTCCGCATTAAGGTATGCACAAGGGCGCACATTTAAAAAAAAAAACTTGAAATTAGAGACTTTTTTACTCAGCAGCCTCATTTTGAGGCCTACTTTTCAAATATTTTAGGGAAAAGGAAGGCTGCACTCCTCTTGTTTTAAAAACGTGTGTGTGGGTGTTATGTGTGTATATTTACAATGTCTATGTGTAAAATGTCTCATTCTTGCTTTATACTTCTAAGACGGACATAAAAGGAAGTAGATACTTTGTTCTGAATCTCCTTGTACTTCAGTTCTATTAACTCTTTGGTTGTCAAATAACAAAAGTAAGATTATCTAGCATACAAAGTGAGCGTACCACCTACGTTTCCTACTGACACTTACGGGCACCCCTTTAGTTCTTGCGAAGTAGAGAAAAAGTATTTTATTCTAATAAAACTATCAGGTTCAGTAAAAATCTCAATTTCAAAGGCTATTGACACGTATTTGCTCTCCTATTTATTTGATTTGGATGCTTACCGTTTCAAGAATTTCTAAAACTCAGCAGAGTGCAGCAGATAACAATTGTCAGTCATAGTTAATGGTGCATAGTTACCTGTGTATGTTAGTCCAGTCATATAGCTTAGGGACCGTTCATAAATGATGTCACACGTCTTTTCATTCAATATAGTTGACCCCCCTCCACCCTTTGTCACATGTCACGCTATATTACATTAGCATAAAATAGGTTTAATTTGTTGATTTTAAAGGTTTTCATAGAAATCAAAATATTCGATGTCACACTTATTGCTACCTCTCCCCTCCTCTTGTCACAAACTGGCACACTTTCTTGAACCTTCTCCCGCCTTGAAGCGTGACATCAATTATGGATGACCCCTTAGATGCCTTTTGGTGTAGTAATTGAAAATACATAGAAGCAATGGCAAATATATTTATGCTTAAACGCTTTTTTAACTTTTTTGTTCAAAGTAAAGGAGCAGTAAATTCCTAATCAAAATCTTTCTCCTCAAGCTTCAAAGCCAGAGTTCGTGTTGGTGAAAAACAAGAAAATAGTTCAAAAATTCTTTCTATGTAAATATATTATTTTGTGTAATAAATTTATACTATTAAAACAGTAACGCTTACGTTTGTATTCACCAGTGGCTTAGCCCAACACTAGTTTCGGGGGAAATACGATTGCTCGCAGCTAATTTCATTGTTTTGCGAAGGTCTCTCAAAGTATCTACTCACAAATTCGGTGGGGGGGGGGGGGGGGGGGGCATCGCCTTTTTTTGTGCCAGTGGTATTCACAGTAAACAAGAAAACTAAGCAAGACATTGAGCACTTTTCCAATTCATGTCGAAAAATACTCAAACTTTTAACTTAAAATAATTTACCCTTTATTGATTTTAATGTTACCCTGTCATCTTGAACCTATTGATATATGTGCAGTTTCATTAAAACAACAATAATAAAGCAGATTGCATTTATTAGCTACGCAAATATTTCTGTATACTTTATCTTTTTCCCTTGATCAATATTACACAGGTTATTTGTTAGAATAAAGAGAATGTGACAAATGCAATTGTGCCCTTTAGTTTTGTTTCACAACAAACACTTTTTCCAGGTTCTGTAATTGTCATACAGGCTTTGTACAAACTTGATCTGGCTCTGTCTTTTACGAGCTGAAAGTGGCATAAACTCGAATCGATATGTAGAAATTCTATGCATGGAAAAGATTTTTTTTTGCAAATTTATAGTTGACTGTTTTAAATTTCGGAATTTGAATTACTGGAAATCAATGTAACTCAATCTCAAATTTTGCGAACATTCACAGTGAAGTGAATTTGTATAAAGAACATACACACAAATTCAGAAATCAACAACTCCACAAACATACATATATCGATTAAATTAGACAGATAATATAGAAAAGTCCTGTTTATATCTTTCTCAGTGAATTATTATTACTTATAGGGCATGCAAATATTTACAATTATTTTTAAATGCATTTGGAAATTTCAAACTTTAAGATATTTGTTCCAAAATGATAAGAAGGTAAACTTGATCCTAATAAATGCACGAATTCTGTTTTATTTTGAAATATAGGTTTTAATCGAAAAATCAAGTCATGTAGATATTTAAAAAAAACAAAATAAATAAAAAATTAGTGATAAATTGCTTTGGGTATGTAAGTTCGTTTTAGAAGCAAAGATTCCACACCATTACTTTCTAAACCCTATACCTGCAAGCGTGGCTTGGACAAAGGGAAACATGTTTCCTAAAGAAACACGTTTAGCGGGGAGGGGATTCTAAACAGCTGTCCCTTTCGTCAATTACAATTATTTCCACTTGACCACCACACACGCCTACTTGGAGGGGAAAGAATTTTCCTTGAAAAGCCTTCAACCGTTTTGGAAGAGTCTCGTCCATTATTGAAGGAACCATTTGAAGGTGACAAATTGACCTCTGCCTGACCGTGGGTTAGTTAAAAGCGTAATTTCTCTTTTCTTTCTTTCTTTCTTTTTTAAAACTTGTGATCTGATTTTTTTCCCGGGGGGGGGGGCGAGGGGAGTTGACTTTCCCCGAGGGGGTAGTTCCCTCCCCCCCTCGGGAGATGCCTGAAATAAACACGGAGTATATCTTTAGAGACAAGTATTTATGACTAGTAAATTTTCAACTCTTTTTCACTTCTTAATGGTGTTTAGTCTGTACATTTTTCGGTTGACCCCCCCTTTCACCAACCCTAGTTACGCCTATGACTTCAACAACATCACTTCTCTCTACCACATCAACATGATCTTTTTTAGGGAAAATATTCAAAAAAAAATTTTTTTAATTTAATTTCAATAAAATAAACAACATACGCAGGAATTTTCTGCAGTGAGGTTGCTACAGAGGAAATTTTAAAACAATAATAGAACATAATTAGCTAAGCCTAACCATGAGCCATTTTACCCCGTCCAAGAAAAACTGGTGTAAAAAATTCAATATTTATTTATTTATTTATTTTTTTTTTTTTTTTACATGCTCGGCTGAAATTGTTCTCCAAAGTGGGGGAACTCAACTCCTGTACTTTTCAATGTGATATGATTTTTTTGCATATTAGACCAGGGGTTCCCAACCTATGGATCACGACCCCAAATGGGGTCGCGAGACAGTTCTTACGGGGTCACTAGATAGTCCCATTTTTAAAATACATAATACCATGAAGTTTTAGAACTGTCGGAAGAACCACATTTTTAACATCAATTTTTGTCCTTTATAAGGAGCTGGGACTTCAGAAACAGAAATATCATATCAAGTTGTGAAACACAATGATGTCGTCAGGAGTGTTTATTTGTATAGTTGTTACTTTTGCTTCGATGGGCACAATAATACGTGGTAATCTGATATTGGGGGGGGGGGGTCATTTTTACATGCTTTTTTATTTTTTTTTGTTCAGCAAACACACCGGAAAAAATCAGCTCGTCGTTTAGTATCCTGTGTCAACTAAGATAGTCGTGCCTTCTCAATGATGAGATCATTTAGATGAGACGGTAGTTGCTCATTTTTCGTAGAATTTCGTAAAAGTGTATCTCTTGCGGTCTTGCAACTCTACTGCAAATGTGTCTATTCTGCATTGTCCCTATGAATTATGTAAAGCGGTTTATTTTAGTGTCCGCGGTCACTCAAATAAACAAAGCGGGGTTGGATTCCTATATAGGCAGCTCGGAATCCAATGAATCGTAGTTGTTGACGGATTGCGTTTGACACAATCTGAAAATGTTTGTTGCATCAAACATAAAAACTTGCCTACGTATGAATTCCTTATAATTTACTGCAGTATGAGCAGGTGTTTTTTTTTTTTGTTTTTTTTTTTTTCGAGTTCATTTATTTATATTTTAAATATTTCAAAAAGTGTCTTGACAAGTGATTGTGTTTCTCATGAGTGTTATTGTTATTAAACATTCTGTAAAATAATCCTTATCAATAATTAATCAAAAAAATCTTCTTTGGGTAATTTTGAACACTTTATAAGAAGTAAAAGCAGTATTGAAATTGACATATTTAAAATTTTAAAACTATTTAAAGAGCACTTTATCTCAGGAGTGTTTCTTCATTTATTAAATGAAGGATATAACTTTCAATAAAGATGTATTTCATTAAAAATTAAATGTTTTCAACGCAGGTATAAGAAGTAACTGGATAGCCTTAATTGGCAAACCATTTTTTTGATTATTAACTAACAAAGATATTACTACCAATCTTAATTTTTAGCTACAGTAACACTCATGAGACAAACAACCAATCCTCTTGCAATAATGCACCGAAAATAATGATAGAAATGAAAATAACGATAATTATGAAAAGGGAGACCAAAATCGATTTTTTTACCCTATTAATGGCTATCTCAGATTAAAAATGTGATAAAACATCACTACTCTCCTGATTCTGATCCATAAATAGATGTTTTTAGACAGAACTAATAAAAAATTCATTTCAGTTTTAAAGTAGGCAGTAAAAGTATCGAAATTAATGGTTCTAATTCTGCAAACCATATCGTTCATTTAAGTAAAGTGAAGATAATAGTTTGCAACGCATCACTTTCTTATTTACATGAAGTAACAACTGGCATACACGAACAAATATTTATTTTTTTTTTCTTGGGGGGGAGGGGGGGTTTACAAGCACAGAAGTTTTTCGTTATTTACCCCTTAAGAATAAAATATATCTTAAACACAACACACAGAAATCATATCTGCCAACGTTAAAATTTTGTGTCAGGGTCTCTTTTAATATATATATATGTATATAGTAATAAAACTACTTACTTCAACTGGCTTATTGTGTATTTGGATGACACCAGATAAAATACGCCACCTTCCTTTTCGAAATTAGAGAGTGAAGGGAAGGGGCATTCTCCAACCCTCTGGACTTCAGGGTATCCCCAGGTGTACGTGCCGGGTCGGGTATCGAACACCCGGTGGGAAGTCCGACATCCTAACCACTAGGCTAATTAAACTATGTAAGCCAATGAAGCTCTCGAGAAGGTTTCGTCGCCGTTGCGCTCAGTGTGAACGCGCCCTAACCTGTGCCCGATTTACATTTTGAATCACTATAGGCACCACTCATGTTTGGAGGCCCCTCACGCAACAAAAATTTTTTAAACATAAAATTTTGGAGGCCCCAAAGCACAAAAACTAATTTGTTTTTCAAATGTCGAAGAGTCAGACTAACATTTCGGAGCCCCCAACGTGCAAAATGATTTTGCTTTTAAATTACAAAATGTTTGAATAAAAATCTGGGGAACAAAGTGCGAAATCTATCTTTTTTTTTTTTTCAAATTTCAAATTGTCAGACCAACATTTGGGGGCCCCCCACAGTGAAAATTCCTTGTGGTTTTAAAATAATTCAATAAGACAAATTTTCTATGAAGCAACAGAACACTAACAGTTTGTTTTTGAAAGATGCTATTTTTATACATTTTTCTGAGAAATTTTAAATTACAAAACAAAAATAATAACCAAAATTAGGGGGGCTCCCTCAAAATGGGGGCCTTAGGCCCGGGCCTAATGGTAAATAAGGCCCTGGCTCTGGCCACAGAAACAATAGGTGCACTCACCTGGAAGTGATGGCGTCCGCCTTGTGCAGGCGACACATCCCCTGGGCCAGCGTCCCGCAGCTGAGGAGCATGCGGCCCTCGGGAGTCAGCAGCAGGATCCGGTTCTCGTCGTGGGTCACAGTCCGGTTCTCGGCGCAGGGGGCCGGCGGGGGCAGGCAGCGGGGGTTGTCGAGGGCGGGGCCCACGGAGGCGCGACCAATCAGGCGGAGCTCCGAGTCCAGGTGGTAGAGGGTGTCGGTGCCGCCCACGTACACGTCTCCGCCCGCGCAGGGGGCGGGGCTGCAGGGGCGCAGCGCCACGTTCTGCAGGGGCTCCGGGTGGTGGGGGTCGCGGAACTGGACGAAGGGGCTGCCGCACGCGAGTCCGAACAGGAGGAGGAGGGAGGGGAGGGTGACGGACATCTTCAGAACATACCTGTTGGAGACAACTGTGCATTAGACTTTTAGGGCGCTTTCTCACTTAAGGCGACTAAGACCAAAAACTTGTCTCTTCAGCATCTGCGCAAGCGCATATCATATGTTTGCTTTCAACAATATGCTCTGCGCATATGAGAAAAGACACGTTTTTTGTCTTTGGTGTGAAAACACCCTCATTGGACTCTACAGTCAACTGCAAAGTTTCTTGACCATGGAGAAATATGCTGAGAGCAAACGAAAAAAAGTAGTGCTCCGTGCGGTGTCTGATTTTTGAGTTAAACTTAGCACTTCGCTATAGAAATATGATAAGGTATTTCAACCTACGCATGTATGGCGTTTATTTGTCATAATTCTCATACAATGTTATATATTTTCAATGTTACGAGAAGTGCAACGCGTAGTAATACGTTCATTTAGAACTAAACGCTCAGCCAATAAGAGCTCACGAGCAGTTGGCGATCTTCCCATAATCGGTTTGGCGAGGCTTAGAATGGTTTATGTTTATGTCTGACTTGCTGGCTTTGCTTCAAGCTAAATAGTTATTATTATTCCATTCGTTAATATCGTTATTAATATTATTTTAGTTAATATCGAATTCTACACTAAAATTATACAGGGAAAAAATTAGGCTCAGGGGGTAACAGGAAGGAAAAAAAAATGTTTAAAAAACGAAAGTGTTCAAAAGTCCAACCGTTTTTATTTTTATGAATTATTGAAGGGAGAAAGGGAATTTCAGAAGAAAATATACTTTTAATGATTACATTAACAAGACATATATTTTATCCAATAACAGAAATTATGATTATGTAAAGAGAAATAAGTTTTTAAATTTGTTACAAGTTGACAAATGAGATTTCAAACGTGCAATGTGCCAAATAGAATGCTTAAAATCGGATTATTTCGCCAAGTTGGTGTGGCGTCTTTTCGACCCTCGCCCTTCTAACCCCAAAAGCCTCGCGTTTACTCATTTCTTCTGCCGCGCGTTGTGACGTCATTGTCAAGAAACGCTGCAGTCTAGTATTATGCAAAGACATGCACTAAATTTCGTTTCGGGTCCTAAATATCGAAATAAATGCAGCTGTGCTTATACAACTGCAAACCGACTTTTAAAAAGAGGAGAAGCAAGAAATAAATATTGTTACTAAATGAGGGGCGTCAATGTTGCTCCTCGCCAATCTTGGCGACTTTCCGATCGTGTTGGATCATCCTAGTTTTTGATGGAATTTTCTGGAATAGTCATGTCACCTCATCCGAGATGTTATATGAGAAGCTCTGGCGAGGAGTTCCGTTCAGTTTTTAGTCTTTTGCGAGTGCATGTCAGTCTGAGCCATTGGGCTGTAAGCTTCGTGCTCGATTCCATTCGTAGTTTGGGAAGTAAATACGAGATGACCGTTGGTTTTGTGTGTTTAAATCTATAAATAGCGTGTAAATAAATTGTTCTTTATGTGCAAGGAGTTAAGTCATTGGTGTAAAGAACGAAGAACCTGTGAACAATATTTCACGCCGTGACAGATAGAAAAAGGACATGGCTGTCAAAACATTTTTACTAAATAATTTAAACTTTTCATTTCTTAAACTAAAATGTGTGCTCTATCTTTGAAGAAACCTTCATTCATTTATTAATTTTAATATTCAGTATCCAAAACAGAACAAAAAAGGTGTGTATCGACATTGAAGAAAATGAGCAAACATTGGGAAGAAATGTAAGTCAAAATGAACTAATACTTAATTTTATCAATCAGCCTCCTATTGACAAATGGGGGGCCATTGGCGACGGAGCTTATCATTGGAAGTGAGAGCCAAGCACACGAGGGGTCATTCAAAAATGATGTCACGCTTCGAGGGGTAGGGGGGTCGAAAAATTGTGGCTGTTTGTGACAAGGGGAGGGGGTAACAAGAACTGTGGCATTAGACATTTTAGTGTCTGTAAAAACATGTAAAATCAGCAAATTTATTGCTAACTATTTTTTGATTTTCATAATCTGTTTTTAAAGTTTTATGGATCACGTCTACACCGAGGCTGATTAAGGTTTAAATTTACTTCTTGTTAAACGCTTAAAAGTACATTTTCTTAGGCATCTACATTTTAAAGATAAAATTGCGTCAGTCTTTTTTTTTTCCAGAATTCGAACGATTAATGCATTTTACTGTTCTATACTAACTATCTTCTGTGTTGTAAACTCATTTTATACAAATGAAGCACACGTGTAACCGTCATTCTCGTTGCCATGCTCACAGATGTCATTCAAAGTTCAAAAATAAATTCAGAAACGTGATCTATAACGCAGTGCTTTGTTTCTAAACTGCAAGTATATATGCTTACGTCATACAGCGTGACATGTGACGAAGGGCGGTATGATGAAGTGGGACATTTTGTGACAAAGGGGGGAGGGATCAAATATATTGAAAAAAAGCGTGACATCAGTGGAGGCAATTCATCGCGTCACGTGATAACGATGATAGCTGATTTGTTGACCAAATTTTTAATTACGTTCTACGTGGCGTTCACGAAGCAAAATGAGCTATCTTAACATTAGACAAGTTTCATAGCTTTTTCTGATTATAAACCAAGTCATTTACCTTTAACAGAAATTTATTAATTATTACAATGGTTATAGTGTTTTATTTAGTGTTCATTTTATGTAATGTAGAGGAACTTTATTTAGGCCTAGTTTTAATTAGATGGGTCGAACTCGAAGTAAAGCGATACTACAGCTTCCTTTGTTTACATCGCTATCACGTGACCTATGACGCTGTGTGAATTGCCTCCAATATGAACGGTCCCCTAGCCACGAGTCACGCTACTTATTACAAGTCCAACCTTGGTGTCATTTCAGAAGGTCATTTAAATACATAACATTAAAAACATTCTTCAGTCATGTCTGTGTTATATTGAGTGGTGCTAAAATTTCGTTGACTCCTAACAAGTAGGAGTATCCCGTTCCTACTTGTCCGTCTCCTACCTATCCTACTTGTAAAGGGCTCTATGAAAATATGAATTATAGAAAAATAGGAATAAACCAGTGAACTACGGTAGTCACAGCCATAGCATGGTGGTGAATGTTAATTTTGAAACGGCTTTTACGCGTGAGTAGTCATTTGTGGAAGGCTTGAAGTGCGGCTACTCTGTTATACGAGCCAGGCCATCAGCCGTTTTGGGTCCATTTATCAACAGTTTTCTTTTCCACCTCAACTAAATATAAAACGTAATTAAAACAATCACATTGAATTGACAGTGGGAAAAGAAATCGAGCCCGGGTTCATGAAGGGAAACCATTTGTGTCTCGCTCCCAAAAATTTGGATACTGAACAATTATTTTGAAATGACTTAAATCCTTTCCGATGTCTCTCCTCTAGCCAACTAGCGAACGTTCCGCGCGTTTGTGGATCGCGAAAGATTGTTAGCGTACGAAGTAGGGATGTAACGAATATTCGGCCCTTTGGCCGAATATTGATGGACTATTCGGCCGAATAGTTCTGCTGCAGCAGAAATGTAAAAAATAAAGAAATTAGTAGATTTTAAACATTTAAAATTTATTGTATTATAGTTATTGCAAAAGAATACATTAGTATATAGTTTTAATAAGTAAACATAATTTAGAAAAAACTGCTTTTTTTAAACTTAGTTTTAGTCTTGACTGAGAAAAAACAGATTTTAAAAGTGCAATATTGTATTTTATATCTAGCATTTGCTCCCAAAAACTGGCAATAGCTAATTATGATGGAAATTATGAGAAATGTATTTTGTTCATATTAACAAAGTCCAAAGTGGAAGTCAGACTTTGTTTGGGTAGACTAATTTATTGTGACGATTGGGAGAGGGAGAATATACCATGAATATTTAGATAGCATAAGTTTTTGGGGGTTTTGAAAATAAAAATATGTTCCAGTTAAGTGTATTAAATTTTAATAGAGCTTTTAAGAATAGGTACGTAAAAAACTCCATAAAATAAAAATAATAACTTTTAAATTATCTTCATAAAACAGTTTTGACCAAGGTAAAAGTTCACTAAGCAATAGTAGTTCTTTCATTTGAATTAAATAATGAGTAAAATAATGCTAATGTTTACTACCATAAAACCTGTCATTTCTATTCCACTTGTGGGCGACACTCTTAGCTTTATTACATTCAAAACAATAGAGAAAATATATTAATTTTAAGTCGTAGTTTTAAATTCTTAACAAACATAATTAATTTTAATTTATGACGTTTTAAATTCTTAACAAACATCATAGATTGTGTGTCATTGGTGTTTGACTTTGCGAATAATTTTAAATTTGACACATACTTTCTATTATGACGATTTTCTAGAAATCATAATATTCGGCCGCCGAAAATTCGGCTTCGGCCTGAAAGGAATGGCCGAATATTCGATATTCGACCAAATCATTCACTATTCGTTACATCCCTAGTAAGGAGTCAATCTCGGTGACAAACAACTGCTTTAGCGTGTCGTATTATAAGTAAACACCGTATTCTTTGTAGCTTACTTTCCCGTAAAAGTTAAGAAAATAATAATAAAGCGTGAAAGAGAGCTTAATGTATCGTAAAAATATCGTTAAAAATAAAGAAAAGTCAAACCGTGAAGTCATGAAATGAAGATAGAAAAAGAAAAAATTTGAAAGTAGGGTTTTGAGATGGGGGGAAAAGGAGTCTCTGTCAGCCTGTCCTATACAAATCCTGATCTAGCGGACGGATTTGCTTTATCCGAAAGATGTTAGGCCAGTCTTTCCCAAAGTGGGGCCCACGCCCCACAGGGGGCAATTTGATAGTTAAGGGGGGCAATTCGAAAATGGAATCGACACGAGTTTGCCCCTTTCGCTCTGAGCCATTTAAATGCAATGCTAGATTTCGGTGCCAAATTCAATGAAAAAAGCAAATTCTTAAATAATTGCGTTAAATAATTCGCTAGACGAAACCAAAACATCAACTGGGTGTTTGGTGTCGTCAAGTAAACTTCACGGCGGTAGACGGCATTAAAATTAAATAATAAATTAATATAAAAAAATCATTTTAAAAATGATTTGAAATTTGAATTTCAGTTTTTCATTATATGTTTTGAAAATTTACCTACTGCGTTTCGTTAGCAATTCGCAAGTGATTTCTTCCTAAAACGTATGGTTAAAGTTTCTTAAGTACACAATTCAATTTTCTAATTTTTAAAAATTGTGCATGCTACATAGGGGGGCATAAAATAAATATATGAATGAGTGAAAGAATGAAGGAATGAGTGAATAAATAAAAAAATAATTCAATGAGTGTATAAATACATGAATGAGTAAATAAATGAGTGAATGAATGTGTATTAACCGTTGAAAAGGGTATATCAGAAGTCATTAAGAACTAAATCTAAATGAGAAAGAGAGGGACAGAGACATTTTATAAATTTGAAGTGAGAGTATACGGGAAAGTAGGCTCGTATAGTTCTAGTAGACGAAACTTCTTGTTTCTTTTTCATTTCTCGTATTCAACACGTTTCTTTGCCCCTCGGGGTGCATTCGAGGAATTCAGTTTTCGTGACAAAAGAATGTTTCTCAGTCGTTTACAAGGTAAAGCCGGATCTGAGTGATTACAATGCAACAGTTTTCAGAAACTGCTGCACAGTGGTTAGATGAAGCCTCTTAAAATAAATGAATACAGATGAGCATTTATAAGTGATAGAAGGGCGCTCCTTTCAGAGTTTTCCGGGGGGAATCGATAAAAAGCCCATGGCAATACAGTAAAATCTATAAAGCTGACAACCTGTCTAAGCGGACCACTTTTGTCAGGAACGGAATGATCACTATATTATGAGCAGGGCCGATTTACATTTTGAATCAGGCACAACTCATGTTTGGGGGGCCCCTCACGCAACAAACATTTTTTAAACATAACATTCAGTATGTGCTTGTAAAACTTGCCAGTCACACCAAAATTTGGGGGCCCCCAAAGCGCAACAACTCATTTGTTTATTAAATGCCAAAGAGTCAGACTCACATTTGGGAGTCTCCAACGTGAAAAATGATTTTGTTTTTAAATGACAAAATGTTTGAGTAAAATCTGGGCGTCTCCAAGTGCAACATCGATTTTGTTTTTCAAATTTCAAATGGTCAGACCAACATTTGGGAGCCCCCCCCCCCCCCAAAAAAAAAAAATTCCTTGTGGTTTTGAAATCATTTAATAATACACATTTTTTGTGAAGCAACAGACCACTAACAGTTTGTTTTTGAAAGATGCTATTTTTAAATATTTTTCTAAAAAATTTTAAATTACAAAAAATAAATTACCAAAATTAGTTGCGGCTTAAAGTGGGGGCCCGAGGCCCTGTCCTAATGGTAAATAAGGCCCTGGTAAATACCAGGGTAAATAATGGTAAATAAGGATTATGAGCCCTTTGTTAACTTGACCACCTGTCTATATTGATCACTTATGTACGCCAAATTTGGATGCGAGTATTATGAAAAATCCCTTGTATGTGGACCGACCCGTATTTGTCTGGATGGATGAAACATCCATATAAAATTTGCCTAAAGCTCTTTGTAAGTTAACCATATGGGGAGAAACGACTATGAGCACACTTTTATTCTTTAAACTAGCGGTGCCCGAACGGCGTTGCCCGGGCTGAATTGTAAAAACGTCGCCCACGGCGCTGTCCTTGCTAAGAGTGTTAAAAAAATCGCCTGCGGCATAAAGCCTGCATTGTTTGAAGAACATCGTGTGTCTATTTGTCAAAAAAAAAAAAAAAAACCACATTAGACATTGTCAATGTTTGAAAAAGTAATATAACATGTAGAAGGATCAATTAAGAAAACTTGGGAACAATTCCATCAGTAGGGTCAGATTTGTCACCAGAGGATAATTAAAACTGCCAAATTGCAGCACGGCGTCATTTCTTGCGTTACTTTTCATCTGGAATGAGTCTTAGTCTTGGCGATGATCTTAGATTGATTGTAAGAATGAAATTGCAATATGATATTTATTTTATTTCATAGCCATGGTGAACTGTTATCTCGCTAACCGAAAGATAAGTTTTATAACGAAATGAAGCTTTGCTAGCGGTACCATAGAGATGAAATAGTAGGTGATAATATTTATAGTTAAATGATACTGTAAACCATACCTAAAAAACGTATGCACAATTTTGTTAGTATTCTTTATCGCTGGTTTATCACCAACGCCTAATTAAAAAAGTCAAATTAAAGCGTGTCGTCATTCGCCACGTTATTTGAAGTTTAGAATAAACTATACGTCCGTAAAATTTTCGAGGCGATATTTATTTAAACGCTATTGCTAAATGAAGGAAATCGTAAAATCGGGGAGACGGAACTTTTATCAAGTTCAATCTCGAATTTAAAAATTATTGCTAATTTGAGAAAAACTTTAAATCGAAAATATGCTCTATTATTGTTTTATCTTTATTAAACTGAACTATTCTGAAAAATAAGTTTCATATATTGAAACCTGGCGGTACCCGCACGGGGCTGCTCATGCTGAATTTTAACCGTACCTAAAAAACGTAAGCACAATTTCATTAGTGTGTTCCGATTTATCGCCAATGACTCATTAAAAAGTCAAATTGTAGCGTGTCATATTCGCCACGTTATTTGAAATCTAGTATAAACCAAACGTATTCCTATTCTAGCGATATTTAAATGCTATTGTTAAGTCAAGGAAATCGTTAAATCGGGGAAACAATACTTTTAACAAGTTCAATCTCCAATTTAAAACCTATTGCTAATTTGAGAAAAACGTTAAATCGAAGGTATGCTTTATTATTGTTCTTCCGTTGAAAACTAAACTGATGTCTCTCTATTTTGAAAAATAAGTTTTGTATTGAATTTAAGCTAACACTATTACCCGGAGTTGAGGAAACTACTAATTATTATTTTTGGACCAAGGTAAGCCTTAAGAAATCGCACTTAAAAGCTTATCACTGTCGTTCTTATTGACTTAGAAACCCAGAACAAATATCACCTTGTGCAGAAAAATTAGCGCTTTCGATCGATATATTACATTAATATGTGCAAGGTTTGTTTCACTCCCATATTGGGAATTTATGTGGACAATTGATTAAAATTGGAATAAAAAAAAGAACTACCTGTAGGATTTTTTTTCAGAAACCTTCGCAGGAGTGTACTCAACAACTGCCCAAAGTTTCAAGGCGATCGGATGAATGGTGTAGTAATGCATAACACACAAACACACATACATTCATTTTTATATATATAGATAAGTTTCTTTATTTTTCTCCTCTCCTGATGCAGCCATTTTGAAGATGTATGTTTAGGAAATCTTTACAATCAGTCACTTCCATAATAATTAAGATGTGTATTTTTCTTCTACCTAAGTACTTTCCTTTTAAAGTTGTATAGAATACATTGTGAGGCATTCAGATTGAACTTCTCAAATGATATTTTAGATAATTGAAAAAAAGCTAATCACTATTTTAAGATAACGTTAATACAAGAAATTATATTTTAATTAATTGCAAATGCACAAATGCAGAGCGTAAGAAATGACATATATATCTAATATAATATATGTATATATATATATACGCTCTATAAGTTGACCACTAAAGTGCTGCACTGTAAGTGGTCAACTTACTCAGATTTCACTATATATATATCATGGGCAATGCCTGATTTACATTTTGAATCACTATAGGCACAACTCATGTTTGTGGGCCCCTCACGCAAAAAAAAATATTTTTAACATAAAATTTTGGGGGCCTCAGAGCGCAAAAACTAATTTGTTTTTCAAATATCAAAGAGTCAGACTAACATTTGGGAGCCCCAAATGTGCAAAAAAATTTGTTTTGAAATTACAAAATGTTTGAATGAAATATGGGGACCCCCAAAGGGCAAAATCGATTTTGTTTTTGAAATTTCAAATTGTCAGACCAAAATTTAGGGACCCCCAAAGTGAAAATTCCTTGTGGTTTTAAAATAATATAATAATACAAATTTTCTGTGAAGCAACAGAACACTAACAGTTTGCTTTTGAAAGATGCTATTTTTAAATATTTTTCTAAAAAATTTTAAATTGCAAAAAAAAAATAATAATAATAATAATAACCAAAATTATGGGGCCCCCTCAGAATGGGGGCCCTAGGCCCGGGCCTCACGGGCCTATTGGTAAATAAGGCCCTGATCATGGGCCCGAAATGTTTCTCAATGTAACATATATTCCTCCCAAAACCTTCCTCAACATAAGTGTTTCAAAGTCAGAAAAAAAAAATTTTATGGTTACGCCCTTGATATATATGGCTCATTCAACAATATTCATTGCCTCGTCAATATTCATTTCACACCAAAACTTAGCGACGCGTGCGTTAATTATTATTATTGTAAAAATAATTATGAAATTCAATTACTTTTCTGGCTTCTTGGGTAACATTAACATAAAACGTCTACTTAATGGAGCTAATCATATTTTATTTCAAAACATTGTAACGCACAAAAATCACAGAAAAGATTTTTTAGTGCTTTTGGACTTTTCTCTCAATGTATGAAACTTTTGAAAGCAAAATTTGGTTCACTGATGCATAAGTGGCGTAGCTACGGTTTTCAGCGCCCGGGGACAACTGAAGATTTTGCGCCCCCCTGTGCCCCTGGGGGCCTAGGGACGCCCCTACAGGGAATTAAAAAGAACTTTTATGCTTCCTAAATGATAAAGCTCTAAAAAGCAACACTTTTACCTTTCATTTTTATCAGCGACCATTCACTTCTAAGGGAAACATGGGACACTTTGGCTTCGCAAAATTATTTGTCTGATTTCCCACGCACTCCTGTGCTACATGGGTCATTCCCGATATGATTTGCAGTGCTCCCACATTTTTGTCGAACATATTCACACCTCTTCCGTTCAAATAATTTTCTTTTCGCATTTAAAAATAAAATAAATTAACCTTAATTTGGCACCCCTTGACGCTGCGCCCGGGGACAGCTGTCCCTCCTTGCCCCACCTAGCTACGCCTCTGATCTATACCTTCAATAATCAATACATCTCAAAATTATTTTTTTTAATGATCTCATTCATGAATGACAGTTCATTATTTGCGTTAGGCGTGGCACATCTGGCGGAAAACAGCAAATCTAATCAACATTAATTTGAATATAAATACAAATTAAAACAAAGTATTTTTTGTTTTCTTTTCAGAAAACAATAAATCTATCAGCCAAGTAAAAACCTTTATAATCACGTGTAAGCTTTCATTTGTTCGGAAAATGACCTTTCTACGAGGTGCTGTGGAATGACCTGTATACATGATACCTATATACAGTAGTTTGACGTTTACACGATTTTCGAAAATCGTCGTATAAACGATATAACGTCGTATAATCTATTTATCTTCCAAGAATTGTGACCCCACCGAAATGTGTTGTTCATGAGGCCCTGAAGCACTGTACCTGAAGTCAAGGTCGGCCCACACATTCTGGTTTCCATCGATGCACAACAAATAGCTTCTGCTTATCCTCAACGCTCAATGACGTGTTGGCGACAATCGGGGGGTAGCAATCAGCAGTAATGAACAGCAGACCTCTCGGAACTCCCGCTTCCGCCCTACCTGCTGATTAGAACCGCAGCAGACAGACACCCCCCATGACATCGAGAGCGACGGGCCGGAACGAGACTGTTTGTGTTTGGCCAGAGCATCCCTCATCGCGAGGAAGAGTTCGGATTAAAAAGCAAACAAACGGAAACGGACGCGGAAGCCTTCCGCGGAACGGGAGGGTGCGTTTCTCTGCGTTGGGGAAGGAAAACAACATTTGCACGCAGATAAGGAATTTCACCGTCCACCAACAACTCTCTACCCCCTCCCCCTTCTAAGTTATACACACGAAATCGAGAAATGTCGAATTGAAGCATTCTCCTATAACCACCCTTTCTGGTGTTACTGAAAACGATTTTTGGTGTTCCGTTGCTGTAAAGTTGAAAATGATTCGTTTTTGACAGACTTTATTTATTTTTTTTTTTTTTTTTGATGTGTCTGTCTACAAAGATATTGACAATATAACGCTTCTTAGCACATGAAATGAGTTCACTCCTTGACGTATCGACACGTCATTGTGATAGCTCATTTCTATGAAAACAGGATACACCGAGCCATCGTCATGAATGCTTCATGCGTAGATGAGTGAACGAACATCCTATTGTGCTAGAAAAAACATTCTGCTATTTGTAATTTTTAGACACACCTAAACGAACTGAAAGTACATCAGAAAATGAATCATTTTGAATCAGAAAATGAATCAAATGGTGCTCACCAAAAATGTTTACAGAGTAAAACTCACTTTCCTTTTGCGCCTAATAATGACATGTTCGTCATGCTATAAAGTTATAAGAGAATTTTTTCAGTCAGAACAGTTGCGCAGCCAGAAATCTGCTCTGGGAGGGGGACATGAGAACCCCCATGGACGGGGTGGACGGGTCGGTCGCGGGCCTAAACACTGGGAATCTTATTCTTATCAGGTATTAGACATGTAACATTATCTCTACGATGTTACATTTCTGTCTTCTGTCAAAACTGAGATGAAAGCGCAAGAAAAAAAATTAATGCTACAGGTATTTTTGTGTTTTTTCCAATATTTAAATGTGTCATTTACGGAATTGTTTGGTTTTATTCTAGAAAAAACCGAGGGGATAAAAAAAGTTTTGATTTAATCGTAAAATATATAATAAAAAAAAATTGTCGTATTCTGGGGGGGGGGGGGTGTCTCTTGGTTCCCCCCCCCCCCCTCGCTGCGCCACTGAGTCAGAAGGATTTCTTTCTGAATTGTTGGTTGAAATGGGCTTACATTTCGGGAGCGTAAGACACATTTGAAAAATAAAATATTCATTTTATAGGTTTGTAAATTTTTTGCACTTCTAGGAGGCACACCTATTCAGAGTGAACCTACTTTTAAAGAGACATTATTCCTGGAAGAAATTCGGCATGCTGAAAAATGATAAACTAAACGTTTTTCATTTCAACCGTCTTCCATTAGGAAGAGTTTATACATTCACTGATAAGCCCGGCGGCCATACGAAATGACCGCTGTTCTAGATATTAATAAATATACAATTCTCCCAGTAACCGGAAATGCACATCGAATCATAGAGATATTTATCGGGTAGAACAGTCAAGGTTAATGAATAAATAATAACATACATATAATAATTTCGAAAAAAATATTCTTACCGAAAAAAAAAACATCTAAGTTATAATAATCTGTAAAATAAAAATATTATTTACTATATAATCAAATTGTTTGTGAATAATATTTATTTATATCCAACATAATCATCTTCAAGAGCGCTGCCACTGCAATATGTATAAAAAGCGCAGACGATAAATAAATTAAAACAAAGGAAGAAGGATTCAATTAAATTCGCGTTTACATTCATTTTCAACGGAGATTGCAAATCTAGCGATGCCTCACTCAAAATGCTAGAGAAATGTTTTGATTAGTACTATTAGTCGTCTTCATTATAGAAACAATTGTGTAAATGGCAGCACGATGCAGTTTTCTCGAAGCTATCGGCGACAAACAGACACTTAAGCGGCTTATATATAAGATGTATGTCGCTTTCGTTTGTATATGCAGAGCAAGTCAATGAATTTAAATCGTTTGGTATAATACGCATCCATTGTATGCAGACGTTTCTCTTCTCAGAAGAAACAGTTCTAATTTTCAGGTAAGGAGGTATCTTAATTTACATATGTTTCATTTCATTGAATCAGGAAATATTTTTAGAAGTTTATTTCTTACTTTTTAAGCACATTTACTTTGATTTTAATAAATTTTTCAAATTAATAGTTTTACGTAATGAAAATGGCGCTCATATGCGTGTTCCTAATTAGGTAACCACCTGGAGAATCCAGGAGACAAATATGGAAACCAATGAAAAAATAAATCATAGTCGAATTTATTGCTTAAATTGATTGCTTTAGACGTATGTAAGAAAGTCAATGAAATAAAAAACTTTAAAATTAAAAAAATATTATTTTAATTTAAAATTAAATTTTAAAATATAAAAGATTTAAAATTAAAATTTTTATCTTATCTATATAATTTGAAAATATCAATTTGGAAAAACCTTTACTAATGTGTGGAACACAGCAGCGACCCCAAAAATGTAAGTTCCGGATTTGAAGCTACGGGAATTTAGCCTTTTAATTCCAATCGAATTCCAAATGAGGAATACGCACCCAGTAACCTCGGTTCACCAGCCGATAATTCAACCTCAAGTTTCTGACGAGGATCATAAAGTGGATGTCATTATTTCAAAATATTCAAGCTCCAAGTTAATCGAAATTTTCCAGCTCCTACAAAATAAGAAGGTCCGTCTAGAGCAGTGTTTCCCAACCTTTTCTATGCCATGTCCCACCTTAGCCTGAATAAAATTCTTATGCCCCACTATGTAGCATGCATAATTTTTAATATATTAGAAATTGAATTGTGTACTTAAGAAATTTTAATGATAGGTTTTAGGAAGATATCCCTCGGACATTGCTAACGAAACGCAGCAAGTACATTTTCAAAATGTATAATGAAAAACTGAAATTCAAATTTCAAATCATTTGTTAAATTATTTTTTAAATTAATTTATTAAAATTTAATTTTTTATAGTAATTTATTACTTTATTTAATTAATTAATATTTGTCTGCCGCAGTGAAGTTTACTTGACGACACCAAACACCCAGTTGATATTTTGGTTTCGTCTAAATTATACCTAATAATTATTTAACGCAAATTATTTAAGAATTTGCTTTTTTCATTGAATTTGGCACTGAAATATAGCATTGCATTTAAATGGCTCGGAGCGAAAGGGTTAAACTCGTGTCGATTTCATTTTCGAATTTCCCCACTTAACAATCAAATTGCCCCTTAAAGGGGCGTGGGCCCCACATTGGGAAACACTGGTCTAGAGCTATACGAGTTTACTTTCCGATAAAGTTTATTCCAAACAAATCCGCCTGTTAGATCATGATTTATATTGGATTGAAATTTCCACGTAGACGGTATATTGATTTTCTTTTTAGTTTTTTTGAACTGTTCAAAACTGAACAGAAATCATTCAAATCAACAAATATTTCCCGGCGACTTCTTCCAATAAACTTGTTCATAGGAACCTTCATCTACTCAGAGTTTACATAATTTGCTTCATTTTTGCCCATAGGCTCTAATATTAAGATTTTTTGAACTGATAAAAATTGTTCAAACCAAAAGGTAAAATATGGAAATGAGATGTTCTCAAAGGTATAGTTCGAATGCAAAAAAAAAAAGCTTTCGAATTGGACCATTCCCTCAAACGTTATTGGGAGAGGGGGCAGACTGTCAGACACATTTTCCCCCGTCTCAAAACCCTACTTTCAATTTTTTTCTTTTTCAACCTTTATTTTATGACTTTACTTATTTTTGACTTTAACGAGATTTTTACGATACATTAATAAGCCTTCTGTCATTCTATTTTTCTTTACTTTAACTGGAAAGGCGGCTAAAAAACTGGACGAATGGAAGAAATTTAAGCTATTTTGGTGCCCTAAAATAAATTATCATGGGTTCACTTGCTCGTGGGGCCCTGATTCCCCTCCTCCCTCGACTTCGGGAATATATTGCATTTTTACGAACGTGTACACGTGTTTTGTTGTTCTCTAAATGCAATATACATAGCGGTGTAATAAATATCTGTTGGAAAAATTCGAGTCAATTGTTCCAACACGACGGGCCTGGGATTAATAATGGGATGAATGATCCACTTATCTTTCCCATGTAGCGTAATCTGATCAGTGTGAATGAAGCATAACATCTTTAAAAGAAATCGTAAGATCGGTAGCCATTTGATACATGAAAGTCCAAATATGTTTACTGACATTGTCAAACAATGTGGGGAACGGCGTTAAACGGCACTGCTTCGGGTGTTAGCTCAGTGCAGAAACGTAGCAAAGGGGGGGGGGGGGGGACAAGGGGGGCCAAATGAATGTTAATTAATTTTATTTTTAAATGCGAAAAGAATATTATTTGAACTGAATAGGTGTGAATATGTTCGACAAAAAAGTGGGAGCATCGCAAATCATGTCGGAAATGACCGTAGCACAGGGGTTGGAGTTGGTGTGTTTTCTAGGGATCGGACCCGTGATGACTCTCTAGGGCAGTGGTCGGCAACCCGTCGATCGCGATCGACCGCAAGCCCATTTTCGGTCGATCGCGACAGCATTTTAAACAGTTTATAGTTTAAAAAAATAAATAAAATAATTTTTGAGCTGGATGGCGAGTTTATTATTATTTTTTCCTTCAGAAAATGTTTATTAGTTTGTCAGACCATTCACCGGACCTAAAAAAACTTCTAATAATACGGATTGTCAGTCGTTACTTTAACTATGCTCTTGGTGAGAGTTAATTCAAGAATTTACATTTCACAAGTGTGTTTTAGTTAAAAAACTAACAATTTTTTTTAATCAAATTCGAAAGAAATAATATATTTGTATTGTTTTGATGGGAGTTAACGGTGTTAGCAAACCATTATTTTAGAAATTTCAAAGTAGGTGTTTTATAAGCATCATAACTTGTTTTGACAAGAATTAACCTACAATTTGAAGACAGGCGCAATCCCAACATGCCCTATTAATAATGCACTAACACCCCCCCCCCCCTCCGTCCTCCTAGTCGATCTCGGTGTTCGCCGAACTTGGAAAGTAGATCTTCAGACAGTTTAGGTTGCCGACCGCTGCTCTAGGGGCTACGGGCATTTTCTTTGAGCAGCAGAGATAAAAGAACCGGACGCCCTGAAACCCACTAAAGGTCACTTGAGAAAGAAGAAAGAGAAATAATTTTGTGAACCCAAAGTGTCCCATTTTGCCCTTCAAAGTGAATGATCGCCAATAAAAATGCAAGCTAAGATAGCTGCTTTTTAAAGCTATTTACCATTTAGGAAGCATAAAAAATTTTTAATTCGCCTCCCAGGGGCGCTAAATTTTCAGTTATCCCCGGTTGCTGAAAAACCCTAGCTAAGCCTCTGGCTCAGTGACAGTACACAGTAGACACATCTAATTCTAATGCTTCAGGTGTTGGAACGATTGTTGTCTCCCCATCTGAAAATGAAATCCCTTGATTCTGTGAACAAACGAGTCGATTTACCTTAAACTGCGCGGTAAAAATTTTGCGTTTAGAGGCCACGATTTTTGGTGTTCAGTGGGTGTAATGATTCATTTTTGATATACTTCGAATTTTTTATATGTCTGTCTCAAAAAATATTGACAGTCTAACGTGAAATGTCTTCATTCCGTTACGTATCGACATGTCATTGCGATGGCTCATCTCTATGCAAGTAGGACACATGAGCCGTGGTCATGAATGTTTGATGCGTGGATGAGTGGACGAACATCCGATTTTTTTAGACTGACACTTAGAAGGATTTAAAATGCATCAAAAAATAAATCATTTTCAACTTTACCAAAAATTTTTACAGTGTAGAGACGCCATTATTATTTAAAGCTTAAACTTCCAGTTCCATTACTTGCAATGATGAAAACATAAGGTGTGTCCGCCCCACCCCGCCCGTAAAAACTGTCCAGGAAAGAAAGAAAAAAAAAAAGCTTACCTCCGGTGAGGCTGAAGCGGCTCACTATAAAGCAAATCCAAAAAGTATTCCGAAACGTAATCCAGCGATGGTATCCCAAGGGACAGATGACGCAACCAGCACAGTGACGTCGCACACACCTTGCGCGCTGATCTCTTCAGAGGAATGCCGCTCTTCTGGCGCGTGGAACGGAACACAACGGAATGGGGAAAAAGGTTCGGGCTGGCGCGGACGTACGCACGCCAGCGGGTCACGTGACCACTCGAAAACCGGCTCTGTTCTTTTCTGTCCCCTCTTTCGTCATGGACGTGGGCGTCGCGCACTTGTTGCTCGTCGAGGATGCGATGAAACGAGCCTTGTTTAAACGATTCCATTGTGTTGGCTCGAATATCTCTTTGTTTGATACGTTGCGTACAGCGTGTACCACCGGTGGCTCACACACGAAGAGTTCATCTAGTGGCGTGTGCCACTGGTGGCTTAAATAAGCAGTCGTATGGCACAGTTTTGTTAGATAAAAAACACTTTGTGTGGCTAGAAATAACTTTTTTGCTGAAAAATTGAAAAGCTTATTTTTACAGGTACCAAAAAGATTGTTATTGTTGTTGTTTCGAAAGAAACTGAGCTCCCCTTCACAGGAATGAAGGCAGTAAGGAGCGCCTTTCGCTTTATAGATGAGTACCACTACGGTGGAAGTGCAACTTCGCTAAAGATTAGGGATGTAACGAATAGTGATTTGGCCGAATACCGAATACTCGGCCTTTTTTTTTGTCAGGCCGAAGCCGAATACCGAATATTTGGCGGACGAATATTAAAATTTCTAGAAAATCGTTGAAATAGAAAGTATTTGTCAAATTTAAAATGACTCACAAAGTCAAACACCAATGACACACAATCTATGATGTATGAGTTAATTATGTTTGTTAAGAATTCAAAACTATTTAAAATGAATCTATTTTCTCTATTGTTTTGAATGTAATAAAACTAAGAATGCCTCCCACAAGTGGAATAGAAATGACTGGCTTTATAGTAGTAAGTATTAATTAGCATTATTTTACTAATTATATAATTCAAACGAAAGAGCTGCTATTGCTTAGTGAACTTTTACCTTGCTCAAAACTGTTTTATGAAGACATTTTAAAAGTTATAAAAGTTAATATTTTTATTTTATGGGGTTTTTTCATACCTATTTTTAAAAGATCTATTAAAATTTAATACACTTAACTGGAATATATTTTTATCTTCAAAAACCCCAATAACTTATGCTATCTAAATATTCATGATATATTCTAGGCTTTTCACATTTCTCACTTACCCAATATTCACAATAAATCAGTCTGACTTCGACTTTGTTAATAATAAAAAAATTAATTTATTTTATTCCCCATCATAATTAACTGTTGCCAGTTTTTGGAAGCGAATGCTAAATATAGAATACAATATTACAACATTAAAATCTGTTTTTGCTCAGTCAAGCCTAAACAAGGTTTAAAAAATGTAGTTTTTTCTAAATTAGTTTTATTTATTAAAACTATATACTAATGTATTCTCTTGCAATAATTATCTTAGAGCGTGATTTCCAAGAACAAATTTACATTTTTTAGAGATCAATGGCGATGAAAAACATTGCTTTTGACTATTGTGAAGTGCATCCGAATATTTGCTGTTCAAAGTAAAATAAATAAAAAAAACGAAGGGGCAAGCGAAAGTGCTATTTTCTAATCTTACGAAAAACAGGGTGCACCAACACCATTGTACCCGATTCATGCCATTATTTGATATTTTTTTTCAATGTCCTCTTACTTTCCTGAAGGGGATGTTCCGGTTGTGCAGCGATTCCGAATAGACAGCATTCGAGTACTCGAATGGCATTCCATTCGGTGCGTCACTCTGCTTTTCCATCTTCCATTCATTCAAACCGCACGGTCAACAGGTGAGTCACTTCCGCTCTCCGTCGGCGAGTAGTTGCTCTCCTGCACGCGGTGACTACCTGTTGCACATCTTCCCGAAGGTTATGCATGGTTTTTTATTTTATTTTTCCTACATTGACTCTAACAATTTCCCTCTGCTCGGCAAAACCCGAATGAAAACTACTTGTTCAAATGACGGAGTTTTAGAAAGGCCCTGAAATTTAAGGTGTTTTTATCAACCCATTCTCGGCCTCACCTCTCTTTCTTTTTCGATTGATTCGTTTATTTTGGATAGATGACCTCTCCAGCTTGGAAAATGGATTTTTAATGCACCCATTTTTATGGCTTTGTTCCAATTGAATACAGTAAAACCTCGTTAAAACGCGGGTGTCAGAGAACATGTTTATGTTAACAGCGTTATAGCATAACCACCGCGGTATAGTGAAACTATACTCCGGAACCATATTCACGAAGTAATACAGTAAAGCCCCATTAAAACGCGGGTATCGGGGTACATACTTGGCACCCGCGTTATAACATAACCGCGGTATAGTGAAACTATACTCCGGAACCATATTCACGAAGTAATACAGTAAAGCCCCATTAAAACGCGGGTGTCGGGGTACATACTTGGCACCCGCGTTATAACATAACCGCGGTATAGTGAAACTATACTCCGGAACCATATTCACGAAGTAATACAGTAAAGCCCCATTAAAACGCGGGTGTCGGGGTACATACTTGGCACCCGCGTTATAACATGACCGCGGTATAGTGAAACTAAACTCCGGAACCATATTCACGAAGTAATACAGTAAAGCCCCATTAAAACGCGGGTGTCGGGGTACATACTTGGCACCCGCGTTATAACATAACCGCGGTATAGTGAAACTATACTCCGGAACCATATTCACGAAGTAATACAGTAAAGCCCCATTAAAACGCGGGTGTCGGGGTACATACTTGGCACCCGCGTTATAACATGACCGCGGTATAGTGAAACTAGACCGTAGAACCATATGACGAAATAATACTCGCTTTTTGTTGCATCATTTTAAACTTTATCAACCACTCGTCATTTTTCTTCTATAGTATAATTTTCTCTTTTCTTCTTCGCTGCTATTTTATTTACTATAATTGCTGTGCACGAAGCACACATCTCAACTGCGCAATCGGTCTATCGAGCGATAGGTTATAAACCAACTGTGTTCCGTGAAAAAGGGGGCTTAAAAATATCTTTATGTTATCAATATGGGAATGTCAAGATGTCCCAAGAAAAAATTAGATTTGTAAGGGGAGGAACGCACTTCTCAAAAAAACAATGTTTTAAGTCTGTCTACACCATTGAACTAGAGGGAAGGTGGAAGGAGGTATTGGAGACACACGAACTTGAACGATTTCAATCTCAACAAATTGAAATTAAAATGATAGTAGAGGATTCTTTTTTGCAAAGATCTACCTGACATCAACTTTGGAGAAGGGAAAAAAGGAAATCGTCGATAAAATTCGGCAAGTTTAATAATTAGCGCAAAATTTAATTCGATAGTAAAAATGTGTTTTTTTCGGTGTTTTCTTTAATTTCTTCATTTTTTTTCGTTAAGCCTTAATAAATTCATCATACAAAGAATCAACTACCCATCATTTAACATATTTCACAAAACTAAACAAATAACATTTGTTTACAATGAATGTAACTGTAAATTATATTAAGACTATATTTTAAACTATATTAAGGCAAAGTTATGCCTTGTTAACAAAAAAATGAAATCATTTCAGTAATGGGTTCGCATACAATTTGCTTTAGAGAGCATTTATCAAGCTAACGATGAAAACGTATTTCTATAACAAATATTTCTTGATAAAAAAATGTAATTTACGCATTAAAAATTTGTTTTTTAAAGCGATGTTTTGGAAGTATTTTCTCTTGATTCTTCCTTTCAATAATTCTAAAGTATTGAGTCTACGTTTTTGATTAAATTAGTCCCTACTTATGTAAACAAAATTAAGAACGGAGAGAAAAAACTTCTTTAAACTTAAAGAGAAATTTTATGTTTCATTATTTATTTAAACGTTAAATAGCACTGTGAAAAAAAAAACGTTGCAAATTCGTTTCCTCATAAAATGGTTTGTTACTAAATAATCTATTTTCGTCTAAGCCTAAAAAGAGGAAGAATAATTTTGCAAACAATTTTACGGTTGTTCTTCGCTATGAAATTCAACTCGTATTTTGAGGTATACCGATTCACAAGAAAAGATTATCATGCCGTCCTCGCTCCCGTCAAACGGTGGAGAAAAATCGGCTCGCGTTTTCCCCCTGCGCAGTCATTCCACCTTCCGTATAGTTCAATGGTCTACACACACACTCACTCTAGAAAATGTATTTACTTTTCAGGAACGCCAAGTAATCTGGAATACAAAGGTATACTTCTGAAAATGGACGATAGTTAAGCATTGAACTGAACAGTTCCTGACAGATTAACGCCGCCCCATGTCAAGAGAAACAAGTCAGAGCCAGTCACGGCGATTATACCCAATTTGGAAATCAAGCTATATAGTGTATTAGGTTGAAAAACAGAAAAATCGTGAAAACGTGTACATCAGTCCTATTACCATAGGGTTTTATCCGTTAGTGTGTGTGGTGAGGGGATGACTGCTCTTTGGCTAGAATATTTGTGTGCTTGAGCTGACTATATTTAGAATGGTAAATAAGGAATAACCTTCAAATGACAATGTTAAAGGGTGGTTTAAACGTCGGGGGACATGAAAGTCACCGCGGTATACCCGATTCCGCGATATATTGAGGCGCGGTATAACGGGGTTTTACTGTACTCCCTTTTGCTGCATCAATTACTATTTTTAACTGTATCAATGAGTCATAACTTTTCTTCTATAATATAATTTTTTCTTTCCTTCTTTGCTGCCATTTTATTCATTGTCATTGCTGAGCAAGAAGCACACATCTCAGCTGCGCAATCAGTTTATCGAGCGACAGATTATATACCAACTGAGTTCCAAGAAGAAAGGGGCTTTAAAAATCTCTTAATGTTATCAAAATGGGATTGTGAAGGGGGAGAGGTCTTAAGAAATAATTAGATTTGGAAGGGGAGGAACGCACTTCTCAAAGAAACAATGCTTTGAGCCTGCATGCACTGGAGAAGATGCTCATTTTTCAGGAATGCTAAAGAATCTGGAATACAAAGGTTACATCAGGCCTATCACAATAGGGCTTTATCTGTTAGTGTTTGTGGTGGGGGCATGGGAGCTCTTAGGCTAGAATATTTGTGTGCTTGGGCTGGCTTTATTTACCATGGTAAATAAGGAATCACCTTTAAATGGCAATGATAAAAAACGTCGGGGGACATGATAGTCACCGCGGTATATCCGATTCCGTGGTATACTGAGGTGCAGTGTAACGGGGTTTTACTGTTCACTAATATTGTAAGTAAAATATCAGACCAGTTGAAGAAATTTTTGTTTTTACTCGATTTTTTCCTCCGTCTTTCTTTCTAATGGGGTTGTATAGTGCAAATTGCCTAGGGATCATTCATAAACGATGTCACGCTTCGGGGGGGGGGGGGGGGGGTTTGTGCAATTGTGACAAGGGGAAAGGTTAACAACCAACAACGTCAATAATAACTGTCAAATCCGTCAGATTTCATTTTGCATGCATGATGAGCATTCTTTCATTCTCAATTTCTTTTGTTCTATTTCACTCAGTTTAAACTGTGCTCGAATATGTTACAATATAACTCGTTACAAAACAGAGTTTCAGGCGGTACATTGAAAATTCCCTCCCAAAAATCTGCGGTTGTGTAGTCTCAGTGGTCGGAAAATGACTTTCACCTCTCGTATGTGCGCATGTTTTTTTTTTCTTTTTAATTTAAATTGAATGCGCTCAGTGAGTTTTAGATGTGCTTCCCAGACGAGACGGGAGAAGGGATTGAGCGTAACCCAGGCCGCACCGCGAGGAGACCCAACACTACGGCCCGAACCCCCAGAGGTAGGAGGTCATTGGAGCCACGACGGATTACACGTCACCAGCGCCCTCTAGCGTACACGGTCCCAGAACACCCAGCAGCGAGAGGTTGTCCCCCTGCCAAACCTCTGACCTCAGTCAA
The DNA here is from genome assembly GCA_038502835.1 of Octonoba sinensis. Classification (NCBI taxonomy): domain Eukaryota; kingdom Metazoa; phylum Arthropoda; class Arachnida; order Araneae; family Uloboridae; genus Octonoba; species Octonoba sinensis. Next base: position 1,936,463 of record CM076600.1, read on the forward strand.
TGTTGCTTCCCTTTCGGTGTTCCGCGGAACCGACTGGTCCACTGCGGGACAGATGAATTTCTAAGTGAATGATTTTCATTTACGCCTGCATTTTAATGTATCCTCGGTTTCGGTGGCTGCGGATGCGGAGGACTTCCTGCGCTCGCCGGCGAGGGGAACTGGATGCGGAAATAATTGAATCTTATCGTTTCCTGGGAAGGAAACTTGCAGGGCTTCATTTGCCCTCTTGTTGCGTAAACTTCGCTCGAGTACTTTTCTTTTTCCAATTTTCACAAATAGGTCATTCTACCGCACTTGGTTTCACATCTTCAAAAAGCCATTAAAAAATAAAAACAAGAAATATAAAAAAAAAATGTCAATTCCTACCTAGGACAAAAACGTGTCAGCTAAATGAAAGCATTACAAAAGTCGTTTCAACCTTACTTTCAGCCAGGGTTCGTTGATTTAAATCAAGTGATTTTTTTAAAAAAAAATCATTGATTTTACGATGTTAGAAAGTGTTGTAAAAATGAAATAGGTTGCAATTATAACCACTGTTTCAAACATAACTTCCTAGGTCCCTCTGTCTGTGGGCATAACATACTTCATAAATTTAGAACTCATTACTATTTTTTTTTAATTTTACAATATTACGCTTATTCTTCAAGCATCTTAACAGCAATATGACCATTCTGTGTTTTTTTTACCTTAAAAATAGTATTTTAGATCCATTTAATAAGTGCCACGCAATAAATAATTCAGGCTCATAGTGTTTAAAACAACAACAATTAGAATTTAGAATATGTATTCTTAAAGTTTCATTCATGACCCCTGATAGTTTAAGGTTTTTTCCTTCTAAAATATTTTTTTATCATAGAAGTTTAATAAAGATATTTGATTAAAACGAAACGTTTCAAGTTTTTAGTAATGGTGTGAGCATATGATTTTACTAAATGGATAAAAATATTTCAGGTTTTTTCATTTATAAAATAGAAAAATGATTAAAGTACACTCAATGTAAAAATTAAGTGCACACAATTGTTACTTTTTTTCAGCTTTTAACAGAAAAACAATTCAGATTAAATGTGTTCATTTTCTCTGTTATTCCTGGTGGGGTTGTTTCTTTTGAGTCGTGTATTTGTATTAAAATGTGTTTATCATTATTATTATTAAAAAAAAATATTGCTGTGAAAATAGCATAGGTTTTGCACATTGATTAACATGCCATAGTGTTTCTATGAATGTAACATAATAAACATCTAAATTATTTAAGGTCTTTTTTTAAAAAAAAATATAAAAAATCAGATTTAAATTTAAAAAAATCCCGAACCCTACTTTCAGCTAAACAAGTTCTGCTGCGCAGGAAAAAAAAAAAAAGAAAAACACCCTTCGGCAAACAAAAACTCATTTTGGCACTCCAGATCGCAATCAGGAAAAGAGGTGGACGTCGTACAGATACTGCACATAAAATTTCAGCATTCATGGGGGATTAAAGTCGAAATTCGGTGGATGTTTGAGTGGAAAATCTTTCGCGAATACGTTAACTTCGCTCAAGAAGTAAAAAGCGCAAATGAGTTCCATTGGCCTTTGAAAAATACCCCACCGGAGACAAAAATTGTTTTATTCATATAGCTGTGAAGCTTTGGAGTTGAGAGAGTGTTGAATCATTGTTTGGGTTTTGGAAAGCCTTAAGGAATCTTACTAAAAAATGTATAGCTCGTGTTCTAATCACCTCACAAACTTCGAAATAGTTCCATCGTGTGAAGAAAAATACGAGCTTTTGATTGATATATAATGTGCAAGAGTTTTTTTTTTCGCCTCCACAATGGGAATGTGTGTGAAAATGTCGCTTAAAAGTGGAATAAAGGAAGAACGAAATAGAAATTTTAAAAATGCAGACCGCCAATGTGCTTGTCATCGGCACTTGATACGTATATAAGATTTGCCAAGAATTCGGACACCTGGAAGTGGTTGAGAATTGAATTTCAAGATTTGAACAAGATATAGGGAGAGTGTGAACTACTAGCAGCAATTGAAAAAGGAAACATATTGTAAATAATTTTTAAAATTCCCGATTCAAATGAATAACTTTGTTCGATTTGTTTTTAAATCTTCGTTAGATGTGTTGTTTTTACCAGGTATCCCGTACGTAACGCAAATAATGAACTTTTATTTGTGAATGAGATCATTTTACAAATTAATGTTACCGTTTAATAAAGTGAATAATTATGGAAAGTCATGAATTCGGAGAAAAGTCCTTTGCGATCTCCGTTGATGACAAAGCTTTTAATACTTTCAAAATAAAAAAAATGATCCCTATGGAGTAGGCATTTTATCTGAATGCTGCTCACGAAGCAAAACAAGCAATAAAAATACCATTTGAAAAGAAAAATCATTTTTATTTTTAACGTTCAAAAATAAATAAATAAATAAATAGCAGCAAATGTGACCGTTGTGGAGGCAGCTAATAAATATGATGACCCATGTACTTGCGTAGATGCTCCACGTCAACTTGAGTTCTATCAACCGGCACTAGGAATCTAAGTTCCGATCATTTCATTCAAGTTTAATTGCACATTCGCTTATTTTAGGAGCTTAAAGATCTAAGTGTCCACGACTAGAGCAGTGTCCACTGCCGGGTCTCAGTGGTGTAGTCGAGGGGGGACGGCGTCCCCCACCTCTTTATTTTCACTCAAGCGTCCCCTCACCTTTAATTTCCAGGGAGGACGCGAGGGGACGCTGAGCTTCCTAACTTATTTAATATTCAAAATAGGCACTCATTAGTAAATTAACAGCTTTGTGAAATAAGACAGAAGCTTTTAAAACTATACATAAAGGCTGCTTGCTACTTCTACTTTAAATTCGTGAAAAAAAAGGGATTCCCTTATTCTCTCAAACAACAATTGACAATCGCAGGTTAATATTACTCGTCAAAATAAGCGCGTTAAAATATGAGTAAACGGGAACTACATAAATTCAGAGAATTAGTTTCAGCTGTGCTGGCCTGCCTAGGAAATAGGCGTGCGGGGGGGGGGGGGGGAGAATTTTCAAATATCATCATAAGTTTTGAAATCAAAATATTTACACTGCTTGTACTGATTTTTTTTTTTTTTACAAAACAGTGAGACGTTGATATTATTAGAGTAAAAAAGTTGGGGGACAATGAACGTCCTCTTTCGTCCCCCCTAGACTTCACCTTAAAAAAAGTAGCTTTCCTTTTGGTATGCAATATCGAAAAACCTACAAGCATATTAAACATTTTCTTTCACAATCATTTGTTTTCTCGTCATCGCTTCAAGCCTTTTGCATATTCAAACTTTATGCATTACGCTTTTTGTTAAACAATTTGAAAACCAAATTAATGTAAAAAAGTGTTTGGATTACAAATGATTATCTGTGCAAAAACCTGTTATGGCACGGCACAAAATTGCGGTGTAAATCCATTTTAAAATGCCTTTATCACTTTCAATTTATTCAGCTTTCTTTTTCTTTTTCGGTGATTATTAGGCCCAAAAAATCAAATAAGTACTTCAGGGTTTGTTTTAAATTTTGATTTTTTTCAAAGACAATTTTAAAACTAAAAAAAAAATTGTAACCACATAAAAGGTCTATATTTTCAGTCAGAAAAAAATTCAATAAGACTGGAATAAAACAAAAGCAAACTGATTTTTCTCAGTCCCACGCTTTTCCATTTATTTCCTATTGTTAACAAACTTTGCTATTGCCAGCTAATTGAAACCATCTACATGGGAAGTGGGAACCGGCCGAATAGCTTTTCTCTGTCGGGACCCCACATGTTGCCACAGTTCATCAGGTAGCCGATACCCACTTGAGTATTTTATGCTGTTTCCAAATTGCTGCTTGCCCAGAGCTACAAGGCTTCAATCACCCGACCAGAAACAACTTTGAGACAAATAAACCATGCTGTCCTACTACGGTCCCTTCAAGATAATTGTTTTCGTTCTTCGTGATCGTCGGTTTCGACCGAACCCCCTCCCCCAAGCCAAAAACAGAAAACAGATTCGTAGAAAAAGTCTGGAGATATGGGTCTGTTTAAATTGCCCTCGGAAACCAATACCAATACTGTCTACACCCGCTGAACGACATCACATGCAAACTAAACTCTAAAAGTGACTTTTCTACTTCACTCCTTTACCCTGTTAGCACGTGGCCTTAATGCTGCCCACCCCCGGGCACGGGTATGTACTCTAAAAGTGACATAACGCACAAAAATATAATCTGTCTGTCCTGGTAGTGGTACGCTACTCTATCCATTGATGCATGATCATTCGTTATAGATCGAACAAGCAATTTCTCAAAAAGTAGGGGGGAAAAGAAAGAATGAAAAGATTTAGGGAACAAAATCTGTTGGAAACATTTTTAACCCCTTCCAAACGCAGAAATACTAGTACGGAGTTATCAACTGAAACAAGAGATGAAACATCCAATCAAAGTGAATTGTAAGTACTTTTGTATGATTTATGCACTCATGTTTAATAGTTTTCGATCATAAAATTAAACTGAAATATAATTCATTTTCTTCTCGCTCCGAATTTTAATAAGATTGAGTAGTTTGAATTTTGGTTTGTGTTTAGTCAATTTGAAGTTTCTTTCCTTCTTCTTGGCTAAGTCGTTAAAAGAATGAAACATGAAAAGCTGAAAAAATAAATTTAAAATTAAGTAAAATAAAAATAAATTTACTTTTTTTAAAGTTTTTGCATTGAAATATTGTATTTTAATTAAATGAAGGTTTTAAAATTTCTCAAACTCTTTCTCCTCGGCATGAAATAAATACACACACATAGAAATATGGTGAAAGTCAAGGCCGTATCCAGAGGGGGGGGGGGGCACGGCCCACGCCCCCCCCCCCCCCCCGAAACAAATTTCTAGCTATGGCCTTGGTAAAAGTTAGCTCCTATTGGCCTCCTGGCAAATTTCTAAGGAGTGAACAGATCCAACGACACAACATTTGGTTGCCCTCGTTTGTTCGGCGCCTATTGATGTCCATGATGTTATGCAAATAAAATACACAAATTGATCTCTGATTTTAATTCAAAACAAAAATATTTTTTTTTTCTCCCTAATGCATCAGGTATCCTTATGTTACCCGAAAATAGTAAAAAATACTGAGAATAATTTGTATAAGATTTCTTTTAATGTAATTATTAACATTGTTTGTTTACGAACTGTATAGTTCTTCAAATTTGAACAATAAAAGTTTTTGACGTTTTTTTCAGTTTAACAGTTTTAACCTCTGAAATTGAGCATTTGATTAAAGCTAAATTATTTTTTTCAAAATAAAATATATATTATATGCTTTTTTTCACACCATATTATATATATATATATATATATATTTGTGTGTGTGTGTGTGTGTGTGTGTGTAATTTTGCGCTTCGGTATTTTTACGTACAGGGTGAAGGGTAGTTCAAAATTATTGGGCACATTACATGTTTGTAAAAAAAGGAACAAAATAAAGAATATGAGGAAAATTTTTCATGTTTGAATTGTGTTGCGGAATTTATTCGAATGAAACAGAATCATTTGATACCATGATACCTCCCATTGTGTTGTCTCTCTCTCTCCTTTTTTTTTTTTTTTTTTTCAGACATGATTTGTGCTCAGTAATTTTTACCACCCTGTATAATGAAATGAATAGAAATAATTACACTTAGAAAATAGTTTATTATGAGTCACTTAATAACTATTAGGGTTGTAATGTGTAACTTGCGATGATCCTAAAAATCACGTCTTAACTCTTTATAAGGCTGGTCCAAAATTTCTGGTTTCCTTTTAGTAATGGTAGATCAATATATTTTTTAAAATATAGATCAAAAAATAAAATTCATATTGGTCATTAAAAATTACAACGCGTTTTATCTCCCCACCCGCTAAAATAGTTTACTATAAATTTTAAGTTGGTGAATTTTGTGTGAAGTATACTTTAACCACCGCCCTATTAAAGGGTTAAAAAAAGTTATATTTATGAATATGTGGAACAAAAGAAATGTGAAGTTGTTTTTAAGTTATTATTGTTATTTCTTAAAAATTATTATTTCAATTAATCAAGGAAGAAATATCATAACATATGGTGTTTTAATACATTGTTTTTCATCACTTCAATAACTAAAAAAAATTGAAATTTTGTAAATAAAGTATTTTATTTTTACAAGATACATGTAAAATTCATTCTTCAGTGTGGAGCACTGCCTGGATTGTTGTTTTTACTAAGAACTGTCGCCCTTTTTGCCACCAAAAGACAAACCTAGACTGAATGGCCAGTCATTCCAAAATTTTCCGGGGGTATATGTTCAATGCATATTATAGGAGAAAAAAATACATAATCACACGTATAAATACAATGCGTTTCTAAAAGTCAAGGGGGGGCGATTGACCCCCACTCCTGATTGATCAAATGCCGCGCCTGTTGAATGGAGGGAAACGACGCTATTTTTTTTTTTTTTTAACTTTTCCCTTCCCAAAACTCATATAAGTAGCTTTCATTTTTTCCGTTATTTCTCCAATGCAATACCGGCATAGGAGAAATAACAGGGAAAAAATGGAAGTGATTTAGGGGTCATTCCATGTATGTGATCCAAAATCTGAGAAAAAATTTAACTCACCTTTTTTTATTTTCTTCATATTTGGCTTATCATCTGTACCTCTCAAGAAAATTAAAAATCCAAATTTTTAGATTTTTATCCTGTTTTGTTTCTTAGTTATCAAACTTTGATTCTGTAAAAAACTCACATTTTTACATGGTATGCTTCAGCACAAAACAGGCTCATCAACAAATAGAAATAAAAAGTTCTAGTAAAAAGCATAATGAATGCCGTTTCATATGGTATGACTAATGCTAACACATCATGACTAATTTTATAAAAATTTTAAATTTAAAAAAATGACCTTAAAATTTAAATTTTAAATTTCTCGAAAAACGTATAATGGAAAATTTTCAAAATATTCTCACATATTTCTGTCTATTTTATCATAGATTACGCAAAATTTCAACTTGGGATCCCAATGGGATCATATTTTTTCAACATTTTAAATGTAATTTGATTTACCAAAAAATGAACATTTTTGTGATTCAAGCTATTTTAAGACGACGGTTCCTTAAAGGCGATGATTTAGTTAGTCTGCTAAACACATCTATGTATGCGTGAACAAACATGGGCATGTCCTGTGCATGAAATTAACAAGTTCAAAATTTATTTGGGGGGGGGGCGGGGGGGGCAACAAATACATACACCTTTTTGTCATATCATAGCTCCCTATTTTAAAATATTGTTTACAAATAATTCAATAATTATTTAAAAATGAACAAATTGACTCATTTTATGCATTAATAATAATTTTTTTCTGACTTATTCTTTGTTTTCAGACATATTTTAATGATGTATTAATGATATGAAGGGAAAAAAGTATTGAATTAAATTCATCTGAAATAGTGAGGAAGGGGCCTAGCTGGCTTGATTTTACAACTTTTGGTTGTTAGTCTTGATTTGCGCTTATTAGCATCCATTAGACAAAGCAAGACAAAAAAAAAAAATAAATAAACTATGTAGCTTACCCCCAAGGCCGCAGCCAGAAATTTTTTTCGGGGGGGAGGGGCTGACTTTGAAACACTAGCGTTGAGGAAAGTTTCAGGGAGGAATATATGCTACATTGCGAAAATTTTTGGGATTTCGGGGGGGGGGGGCTGCTCTCTCCCCCTCTCTGGAAACATTTTGAAAGCAAATTGCTTCGGGTGACAAAGATATATGTTCGCATTTGAAAGCGTCCACCCACCTTTTTTTCCAGGACTACACAACTGCGGGTCATTTACCTTAGTTACAGAAGAATCTAGGCAGGGCTCAGGCTTATTGGAATGCAACCCTGATGCTCTTAAGCCGGATTTAGACGATAAAGTAAAACGTAACGTCTGCAACGACAAGATGCACCGTTCTGTCTAAAGTCGGGAGTGCCGTTCACACCTTGCGTCCTTTTACTCCAACATCAGTAGTCTCGCTTTCTGTGTTTTGTGTGCTGTATCATGCAATGGAGGATATACTTCTGCGGTCTTTTTGTGCAAGAAGAGTAAAAAAGAGAAGAAACCCTAGAACAAAGCGGTGGTCAAAGTTGGCTACGCAAAATGTTTTCTTACGTGGAGTTGTTAACAGAATTAAAAAGTGAACCTTCTGACTGGAGGAGCGATTTCCTTCACCCTGCCTGCAGACGGATCCATTTCTTTGCACCTAGTAACCAAATCGACATAAGCGAGATCTCCCTTGTTTCTACCTGAATAGTCTTCACTCTTCACCTGCCATAAGCAGGGGAAGCTTCTGTGCATTTCAATAAATTCTTACAAAAGCTCACGAGAGGCTTGACGCGTGTCTGACATTTTAGTTGATGTCACTACAAAAACACTTTTCAAGAAACACCACAATACCCTAGAAAACGGCTATCAAATGAATGAACTAAAATAAAGTAAACCGCACTGCTCTTATTAGTAGACCGTACAGAAACAAAAGTGAGGTTACATTGCAACGATAAGATGGAGTGACCGTCTACATCACGGACTTGCCGCTACGATCTAGAAGAGAAATGGGTTGAAATTCGCACCAACCTTCCACCGAGCTCCAATTCCGACAGAACGCAACGACCATTTTTTACACGTTCCATCTTGCGTGCAACGTTTTTGTCGATGCAGACAAATCGTTACGTTTTATTGTAACGTCTAAACCCGGCTTTGATAACAGGGGCAGATATCGGACCGTGCACAAATGGGGCCCACCGTAGTCGACCGTAGAGAAAAGCAGTGGTGGAGAAAAGCAGTATTTCACCAGTCGACCGACGGCCATCGGCTCTCCACCTAAGGCTTCGGCTAATAAAAGGTGCAAGTGTGTCCGATGGAGAAAAGAAAAGTCGTATTTCACTTGTAAGGATACCAAGGAGGGCCAGGTCCACACATTAAGAGGTAGGGAAGCTGGCCTGGGGGGGTTGTTGTACGCATATCAGTCCAGAAGAACTACCTCGGCGCAACTGGGGCCACCGTAGTCGCCGACGGCCATCGGCTCCCTACTTAAATCTTCGGCTAAAAGGTGCAAGGGTGTTCGATAGAGAAAAGTCGTATTTCACTACCATCGGAGCGAATTTTGTGCATAGAAAGCCCCTCATCCTATCCCACACTTGCCAACCTATTGAGACGAGCATTCATCGCAATATTATACATCAAAATATATTATATATCGAATTATATTATATATCAATATCAAATATCTGAGATTTTACTCCGAAATTTGGGGGACGTGGTAGCCTGGTGCTTAGGACTCGGATTTCCAACCGGAAGATACCCGACCCGCTGAAGACATTCGGATATGTGCATGTAAAATTCGTGGACCCCGAAGCCCCGAGGGTACTGGGGGGGGGGGGGATAATTTCCCTTCCCTTCTCTCTTAGGTCAAAAAAGACTGGGTGGCGTATTTGTGGTGGCGCCATTTTGCAGAGTAATAGTAGGAATTTTTTGGCATTATGGGTATACATATAGGTTTTAGCATGTTTCCATTCCCGAAAATATCTCCAAGTGTGCTCAAATCATCAATGAATATGGGGACATGTCCCCAAATTGATATTTAGGTGTCACCGTAAGGACGGGTGATGTTCCATGAAATGAACAGGAGGGGGTGCAATCGCTTAACATTGCCAGGGGCCCCGACACCCTACCGTATATAAATAATACGACTACAACTTTTTATTTTGTTCTTAACTTAAACAATGCACAAGAACAATTTCGAAAGAAACGCTTTCTTTGAATCCAGTGCAGAGAGGGAACGTGATTTTCCGAACGTGAGCGGATCGGAATGCGTGCGAAAGCAAATCGTTATCTGTCGTTTGCAGCGAAGAGAGCGGATGGCGGAGAGGATTGTCTTCCACAAAATAGCCGACTTCCATTTCAGGAAACCCACGACGCCCATTTCCACGCTCATTCCGCTCACGTCGAATGGAAGCCTTTCCTCGCACGTACGTATATGAAATAAGCTCCGAAAACAAGAATTGGAAATGACGCAGAGTGGTCCAGAGTGTCTCAAAGTGTGGTCCGCGAAGCTACAAAATACAAAATAAGTAAAACAAATTGCAGTCGAGTCAGTCACAAGGTGTAGCTGTAGTAGGTAAAGAGCATCGATATATAACTAATTCTCATGCTCGTATTTATCCAGAGACGGGCAAATTTTGACAACGAGGTTTTTTGGGGGAGATTTTTTTTTTAAATACTTTTTGCGTCATTACTGGGGGGCTCCCGCCTCCTGCTCGCTATCGGGCGCCAGCACCTGGAATCGCTTACGCAGACCTTTCGGATCGCTTCGCGAGTTTAAGCTCGTTTCGCTCGCTCACTACAAACTAAAGTACTTCTGAATAGTTTTATGGGAAGAAGGGGTTCTCTGTCAAAAATAACTTGCTTTATTTGCACACTACTCTTTGGAATAAAAATATATGCATCTTGTAGCATAACGTACATAGATTTTAAACAGTGTTAGAAGCTTCACGATATTCCGAATGTCGCTGTTAATAAATGACCGATACATGCAAATAAGCGGCGTCTATTTACGTTCATTAAAGGAAATAGCATTGTTAACATCCGATTTGGGTATGAGTCTCTTGGTGAGCTTACCGTTGGCCGATAAGTTATTTCAAGTCCATTACGCTTCTACGGCTTCGTAAAACTAAAAGGATTGCAAAAGATTTTTTTTATAGTGTTTTAAAAATTTTGTTGAGTTGAGTTGTAATGAGCAAAAACATATGAAAAGTACGACATTGGCCAATCTAGCTCCACTGAATGCGATCTCGCCTCTTATTGGCCGTTACGATTTCATTAGTTGCTGCGACACCATCATTAGATTATTACATAGTTAGAAACACACTTCCGTACTTTTATTTAAAGTCGTAATAGTCATGGTTGCGAAAACTGCCGATTGTTCGTAAAATCTGTGTCCATCTGTCGCGTGTGATGTCGAAACGTCTGTTTTCCCCGCATCGACGGTGCGCTGGCAAGGAAACTACTTTTATAGAATTTAATAAGCAGGGGCTTGGCGGCAAAATGTCTTGCCAACGGTGTGTCAGCAAAAAGAAAAAAAAGTTCTCGCTCTGTCAGTTCGCTACGACAGGGCCGACTGAAAGTCGCTTCATTTCTTGCTCGAATCAATTCGGCGGCAGCTCAGAGATATCAATCTATGCATTTTCCTGGCCACGTCTATCTTCATAGAGTAGTGCATCCTGAATGTGGCTTTAAGGGGGGGGGGGGAGGCAGAGTCAGGGGAAGGGATGCCTCGGATATTGATTTTACTGGATATCCGGCCATAATCTAGAATCCTGCCCACCCAATGCAGATTTTTAACCCTCTTAGGCATGCATTTATTTATTTGTGTTATAAACGAAAACTTCATATACCGCAAACTAATTTAGCATCTCAGGACTGTTGTGTAATAATTTATTTTTAGACATTTTGCCCTGTATAGTCAAACATTCGTGTTCTTGTATGAAGATGTTTTACGCTTTTTTGCCATATTTATTCAATATAATAATAAACATGGCATAATTGACTATTCAAACTTCATTTATAAGGAATAAGAAGCTGTAAAATAATAACAGACTTCCCAGTAATGTGAACCCCCTCCAAAATAACTAAACAATTCTTGATTCGAAACTAGGATTTTCTCTTCTTTCTTGAATCCTCCATGGACTCCCAAAGATATGTCCATCTTTTAACAACCTTGAATACCCGATGAAACATTTCGCGGTTTCCAGGAACTGTTTGGAGTGTCTAGATGAGGACGACACGCAAATTGCAGCACAGAAACGAATCTGCATAAAAATTTGAGGCAAAAATGCATGTCACCTCATATGAGGCTTTCATGCATGAGAGGGTCGAGCATCCCATTTTTAATGCGCAGTAATTAGCAGTTTATAAATACAGTAAAAGCTGTGAAGTTGACCACCCGCGTAAGTCGACCACTAAAGTGCTGCACCGCCGGTGGTCACCTTACACGGGTTTCCAATGTACTATTCGCCCAACATTTGAAATTCGAAAGTAATAATTAAATTTAGCACTGAGAACATGATGCTATGTATATTGTCACGTAGAAACTCAAAGGACCAGACGTAACCTATTCAAGATAATTTATTGGGCAGCACTCGTTCGATCCACTGGATCGTACACAACTGAATTAACCTTCCAACTGGAGAGCAGCAACTTATAAATACTAACAGAACATTCTAGAACTATACAAATCAAATTAATTAAATTTACAGAAGTTAAGACATTCCAGAAACTGCTAGAATTAAATTAAACCAAAGAAAGAAACGCAACCAGCGGGAATAGAACCAGGGACCTAGAGCTTCGCTGCCTCAGAGCCGCTGTTGTTTGAAAATGTGGCAATATAATTACATAAGTATTAGTAATTAAATTTGGCGGTTATAGCATCGAGTATTTTTTTTATCATCCTCACTCGAAGCAAACGTAGTGGAAATCATGGACGCCGCAGGGCCGATAGCGCTCATCCATGTAGCCGCTCGTACTTCTGCCGATGTCGTACTAATATCAATGGCCGTTGAAACTTAAAGTTAAATGTTTGCTTCTATACACGATTCTCATTTTTCGTTTCATTGCATGTTTCAAAGTAGCGTACCAAAACATTAAAAAAAAATCCTCTCCTTAATCCCAAAATCTTATTTATTTATTGTCTTACATACTAGATGATAGTATCAAACTATCCAGGGAGCTATCCTCCCTCTTTTCCTTCCTACTAGTCATAGAGTTTAGCAAAAAAAAAAAAATTTTCCTTACTAGAGTTTTTTCTTTTTCTTTTATATAAAATTGTTCTTCAATTTTTGTCATGATTTTTTTTTTTTTTTTAAATATAATTAAGATAGGTGGCTTAATATGTAAAAAAAGGGGAAAACTAAATTAGTAGAAGAATTTTTAGGGGGTCAAAAGAGGGAATTTTCTTTATTTTTTAAATTTGTTAATTAATTAATTAATTAACTGTAGAAGTGCTTTTTTTCTTTTTTCAAAAGATAGATTTTTTTATTTTGGTAGAAAAAGATTGTAGAAGTGTTTTCTGGAGGTCAAAAGAAGGAGTAAACAATTATAATAATTGTAGATGGAAGATAAGGCATTAGGGACCCGAACCGTTTTGAGGCGGCCAATTTGTAGTCAACTTTCTTCAAGCGTTACTCCTCAGCCATAGGGAATTTTGCTTCGCGGTTTTTTATATTTTTTTAAGTAGGTCTTTCTCTATATGTAGACCAAATTGTCCAGAAATATTGAATATTTATTTTTTTATTCAATATCAAAGTTTTTTACAATTTCATAATTTCCGGAACATTTTTCTCATAATCCATTCAAGATTTTATTCATCTTGTTTTTTATTTTATTTGTCCCATCTTATAATGAATTCACAACCAGGGATATTTAAAAATTTCGCTTTATAAAAATCTGGTCAGCTAAAAACTTTTCGTAGTGAACACACAACATTGAAAAAAATTGTTTTTTGTAGGTTATTTTCAAAATTTTGAAAAACCCTTGGTTGTAAATATAGGCCTAATATAGCCAAATCATATGCAAAAAAAAGTATATTGATTGATTCATTTAGCCGTTTTCGAGAAAACGGTTCCGAAAGAGGAAAAAATGCAACTTATCAGGAGAGCCGATAATCCAGAAGTTCAAATTTCCCGCTATTCCCGGGCTTTTTGTTCTCTTAGTTCGCTATTTCCATGCTATGAATGCCATCGATTGTTACTGTCGCTACCATCGATAGTCTGTATATCGAAATAAACTCGAAAACACAAGGAAGGGTAAAGTGTTAACCCCTTGCAAAGCAAAAAAACCCAATTTCGCTAGACCACATTTCGATAGACTCGCAACCTTCAAAAAATCATTTCAAGTACTTAGAATGCTCAGATTTAGATAATTTTCACAGCAAAGGATCCAGGAAGAGTTCTAGTTTTAAATAAAAAAATTTTGAAAAAAGTGAATTTTTTTCACCCAAAAACGGTTCGGGTCCCCTTAAGGGTTTAAATAAAGTAAAAGACAAACAAGTGTTTTTTTTTTTTTTTTTTAATTATAGCTAACTCATGAAAACCCCTTTCAATTACAGGTAGCAGGGTGCGATATCATTTTAAGCCGTAACCCTAGGACACCGGCGATTCCCACCCAAGACAGCGCCAGACTTAACCATTTCTTTCTTCTTTTTAGAGAGGCTACCCAAAAAATCGGGATAGGTCAAATACCTATACCCAACATGGAAAGGGTGGACTAGTGTATGTTTATGCAATAGTAAAATATATGCCGTAGTTCATATACGCAGTAGTAAAGTTATATAAATGTATGTATGTATTACCAACCAGATTTATTACAGGGAACCACAACCCTCCAATGAAACTCTTCAAGCGTAGGGCTTTCAAGGAGGGCCAGGTCCACACAGCAATGTAGTAAGGCTGCGCTGCTAATCTACCTCCGGTCGGCCACGAGCTGTCGCCGAACTTCCCTTACCCGTGCCCGGGGGAGGGAAGCCCTAAGGCCACGTGCTAACAGGGTAATGGGGTGAAGTAGCAAAGTATAATAAGAGAATCAACATTTTAAAAATGTTTTCTGGAAAACAAATTGGCGCTTCGTTGTTGTTTCCGTGAAATTTATGCGACCGTTAAGGGGTTAATATGACTGCTTAATGGCAACAAACTCTTTTTGACAAGGAGTTTATATGTATTACCTCATAATTTACACAACGTTGCCATCTGCTATATATAGCAATATAAATGAGGCTTTCCTAACAAAGAAAAGCAGAAATAATTAACTAATCATGAACTGTTTCCAAAAAAATTTTAATGGCTATCACTAAAACGCGTCAATAACTACTAAATGAAAAACAAAAGTAAGAAAATCGGTTGAAAAACAGAGAAGAAAATGGTTATTAACTGTTTCGTCTTTCCCTATTCATACATAGATTTTCAAAGCAAGCTCATTCGTAAAAATTTTTCGAGTCAAAGTGGACATGCCGGATAGTCGGATCTTTCGTTCAGTTGCCCGGATCGGATTACGGATACCTAAAAAGACTCCGGATAACCGGGTATCAGATGCCTTCTCGGGGCACCGGTCTCTATAGGGCCATAGGGAATAAAGGACGTCGGTTTATTTGTACTCATTTAAACAAACGATTGACATGTAACCAGTTCATTGCTGTTTTTGTTTTCATAGCTTTCCTCTTCATAAAATAGAAGTCTGAACCAAGGCTGAATTTGGTCCAGTTTACTGTTTAACTGTTATTCAGTAACGAGTTACGCTTAAAATCAAGTTCAGCCTTGTCTAAACAGTGAATGTTTCAGTTTGGGACAAGCCGTGCAAATGACATTCACAACTTTTCACATTTTCACTTCCTTGCGAAAATGTGAAAAGCTGTGCTTACAAAGTTTTGTAATCGCGAAAAATTTCGCGCTTAAATTTGTATTTCAAACACAAATTAATCAGTTTGGCCAGCACATAGGCTAAAATTTATCCAGGAAAAATGAGCGGTTCCCGTCGGGCAGAGTCACTTTTGTTTTTCACGGAGCAAGGGATCGACATGATTTTTTCCATTGTGGTAGATAAGGGGTCAGATAATGACATAGGCTACTTTTTATTCCGGGAAATTGCGCCGTTCCTGTGGGATAGCATAACAATTGTGTTCTACAGGAACGGTTTTCTCAAAAGGACTTTCGTTAAATAGAAGGTTTTGCATTA
Source organism: Octonoba sinensis (assembly GCA_038502835.1). NCBI lineage: Eukaryota > Metazoa > Arthropoda > Arachnida > Araneae > Uloboridae > Octonoba > Octonoba sinensis. The sequence goes on from CM076600.1 coordinate 1,952,196, forward strand.
ATTGGGTACAAACTGATTTGGCGAGACTGGGACTCGAACCCAGGTCCGACAAGCGCCGAGTGTCCTACCGCCTAAGCTATCAGGAATACACTGATTTCCTTTCAATTTCATCTACAGCTACAGAGCCACACCGTCCATCTTACGTTAATGCACCATTTTTATCTATTGAAAACTTTTCACAACAGATAATTTAAAAAAATATTGAGTAAAAAAATATAAAAAATCGACCATTGTGTACAGTTGCGTCAAAATGCTGTGCTTTCCAGCACAGAACTGGTATTTACCGCCCAGATATCAGCGAACACAGTGTAAATTCAGTGAACGTTTGATCGCTCACTTACAAAAAAAGGTTCCGCTACAATGCTCCGCTTTTTAAGTCATCGTAACCTCGACGCCGTTTAATTTTGTTTAGGACTTCTGGCGCCCAGAAATGCAGCGCCCAAAGGGGCGCCTTTATACTACTCGCCCACATTGATCAGGACGTCAGTTCTCTATCATACACATCAAAATTTCCACGCCAACGAAGTCGTGGGAACAGCTAGTCAATAAATAAATAAATAAAACGCGAAAAATCCCCACTAAACCATCAGACTGGGTTTCTTTCAATCCTACAAAACGCGCACTACGGCGCCAAGTAGAACGCCAAGTGTGCAAGGTAAAACGTTTTCAAATCATTATTTTCGCCCTAAAAATAAAAATTGGTTACTTCAGAAGTAATTTCCATTTACTCCCGACACTTGATTTAGTACACCAAATAAGCTATTTCAGAGATTTTTTTTTTCTCCCAGCGTTCTAGGAGACCGCTCACGGTAGTTATGCCAATGCATTCACCACAGTAGTTAAAAGGTTCACTTGATGGTAAATGAATTCATTAAAATAAAACTTTTTTATACTATTTATTTTTTTCACTTTAATTAAAAAACAAGTAAGGTAAAGGAGCCGGTAGTGGACACTGCTCTAGTAGTGGACACTTAGATCTTTCAGCTCCTAAAATAAGCGAATGTAATATTAAACTTGAATGACATGATCAGAACCTATAGCGAACGATGCCTAGTGCCGGTCGATAGAACTCGAGTTGGCGTGGAGCATCGATGCGAGTACATGGATCATCATATTTAGTAGCTGCCCTCACATTTGCTGCTCCTTACTGAAGCCGATCCATAAGAAGGTTAGGGGTTTGGGGAAACTATATGGGAAGAAAGCGTGACATTTGTGGCATTATCCTTGCCAAGTATTAAAGATGAAAGCTACAGCTAAGCCTTGGGCTTACATTTATATTGTTACAAATGCTAACTGTAATCATACATTGGAATGCGCGTTGTATATAGTTGGAGGATGAGTTTACGATGGTCGTCATTAAATGTTGTGTTTAATCTTGAACAGTGCTTATTTAATTATTGATATCGCACACATCAACTAACACGTCGGTAGTATCTCATAACTACACGTAGCGTTAGGAGGAAACTACACAACATCATCTATGAATGCTCCGTTTGTCATTTTAAAAATTATTTCTCCAAGTGAACAGCATAAAAGAGATGATATTCATGTCTGTCCACTATTGGTGCAAATACGTGTCTCATGAATGTCCACTAGAGATACAAATGAAACGTTCAGTAAATGTGACGTAAAAATCCTCATTTTTCATCCAATGACATTTTATAGGTCATTCATTTTCAGAGAGATAGTTGGCGATGAAGCTAAATATGCAAATACTAGCTGTTAACGCGACTTCTTTCTCGTGGAAATTTTGATGTATATGAGTGAGAACTGATGGCCTGATTAAAAGGGCGAATATTTTAAAAGGCGCACTTTTGTACGGCAGAAGTCCTACACAAAGTTAAATGGAGTTGAGGCGACGATGGCTTAAAAACCGGAACATTATGGCGCTATATGGCGCATTTTGCTTTTAAAAAATGAACGATCAACCACCTACTTTTGGGCGCCAATTTCTGGGCTTTAAACATTTTGTCAACTCTGGCTGGAAAGCACAGCGTTTAGACGCAACTATACACTACAGCCGTTTTCTAAGAATGAAGAACAATAACAAACTACACAAATTATAACTAACCTAAGAACAATGTACTGTACTTAAAATGCACACAAAAATATAACTAACCTAACGACAATCTAATTACAAAAGCAAACAACTATCCTATTGTTTAAAAATAATAAGGAAGGATTAAATTCGCGTACATTAATTTAACGGAGATTGCAAATAGAGCGATGCCTCATCAAAATGCTAGAAGCGTTGATTATTATTATATTTGATTTATTTAACAATGGCAACTGCATTGATTTGTTTGCTCACACGGTAACTGTAACAATTGCTGAAAAGATGCAACAATGCAAATAAAATAAAACGGTCATCATGTGGGTCAAATAAAATTAATTACCGTAAAAAAATAATTTCAAACTACAGAGAAAAACGCTTATAACTTCTTTTCTAGTTAATTTAGAGCCTTCGAATTTTAGCACATAGCGAAACACTCTTACTGAAGTAGTTTTTTACTCGCTTTTCAATGGTATCAAGTTCGAAAGGATGTGACAATTTCTTCCGATAGAAAGGAATATTTTATGCAATTTTCGGCCCTCCGCTCGTATTGGTCTTAGCGTGATGATATATAGCCTATAGCCTTCCTCGATAAATGGGCTATCTAACACTGAAAGAATTTTTCAAATCGGACCAGTCGTTCCTGATATTAGCGCGTTCAAGTAAACAAACTGTTCAGTTTTATAATAATATAGATTGATGTAAGTCCCTTGAAACCACAGAGTAATCATTAACCAGAGGGTCAACTCTCAAGCCGTTTTGTAGTGTCGATTTCACTAGCGCACCACGGGGAAAAACATGAACTAAATTACAAAAGTTCGCATTGAAGTTCAACTCATGTCTCCTCTACGACGATATTGTCTTTGTTATGAAAGGAAATTGCATATTTCTTCAGAATCGGTTCGCTCATTTGCTGCTTCGCGTATAGTTCTTTCAGATTGAATCATTTTTGCACTTTCATTATTTTTGCTCGTCATTTTATGGAATATTTTTCAGGGCTGAAGTTTATTTACGGTATTTAGAAAGGATCAATTTTTAAAATAATATCTAACTTAAGAATTTCTTGATACCAAATATAGTTAACTGAACTTATTTAGAACATGTTCTACATTTTCATTTTTATCTGTTGACAATTAATGCTTAATTTATTTATCATTTTTATATTGGACTTTATTTAACAGGATATATTTTATTGATTTTTATAATTGTGCACCTTGTCTTACTACATAGAGAGTTTAAATAAAGATTTTTTATGTATATTGTTTATTGTTTTATGAATTAACTTCTGCTCCAATTTTTGGTTTTTCCGATTCAGCGGGTTGGCGATACTTTTTTTTTTTTGCTAAATTAATTTGTTTAGTTTGTGGAGTTTGTTTTTGCGAAAAATATTTAAACATCGCCAACGGCAACCTAAAAATGATATAGTAGATTGATTTGGCTAAAAAAAAAAAAAAAAATATTAACTATCGCCGCCACCCCCCCCCCCCCCCCGAAACGGAAAAGTACCCGATTTGTTAGATCTTTTTGTATGATATTTAATGTCATTTTTAATTCAAAAAGAACAATAAGTATTTTGAATAAAACAAGATGGTAATCTTAAAAACTATTCTGAGATTCATGCAAAGCTATAGGTTTTAGAAGTATAGAATAAAAGACTGTATCAGCGAAATTAAAAGAAACCGAGTCAACAAATATAATGCTAGGCGAAGTAAAAACGAGAAAAGGGCAAACAAATATTTAGAATTCTGAAATAGATGAATATGTTTTTAAAGTGTTATTTTAATCAGTGTTTCTTTCAGACCTTTTGCTCCGGGAGGGCAGGTGACGAATTAGGAGGGGCGATGTATGATCCCAAATCATGCTGTGTTATTTTATATAATAGGTAGAATAGAAATGATGATAATATGGATCTTTTAAATGTATATGATAGATCCCTGGTAATATACAGTAGAATCAATTTTCGGCTTTATGTTTAGTGAAGTTAGTGGAGTGAGTTTCTGAAATTTTTGTAATTGAAATCTTATAAGTTATTTTTAGGCTGGTTTCGGGGCGGGGGGTCCGGGGGCCCACCCCCGGAATTTTTTTGCAATTTAAGTCCGGAGAATGCAATTTTAGGCTCTTAGGAAAATACAAATACAAAAGTGACGACCAGCAACAGGCTCAGGGCCCAGCTAGGCTGGTCCTAGTCAATTTAGCTGTCCCCAATGAAGATCAAGAGCTTTCTTAAAAGTTTTTACCCGCTGCAATTAACAGTTGCTTCTGGTAAACTATTCCAATTGCCTATAACCCTATTGAAGTAGTAATTTTTCCTAATTTCAAAATTAGCCTGAGATTTGAAAAGCTTAAAACAATGACCTCTGGTTCTACTTTCAGCACATAGCTGCAGTCCATCAACATTTCCCATTTTAATGAATTTAAACAACTGAATCATGTCCCCTCTAACTCTCCTTTGCTCAAGACTATACATATTGAGCCTTTTAAGCCTAACCTCATAACCTAAGTCTAAAAGACCACTTACCAATCTAGTAGCCCTCCTTTGAACCCTTTCCAATAAGGTAATATCCTTTTTTAGGTACGGAGACCAAAACTGAACAGCATATTCCAAATGAGGTCTTACCAAACTTCTGTATAGTGGCAATACAACTTCCTTAGACCTGTTCGAAATAGCCTTATTGATAAACCCAAGCATCCTGTTAGCTTTGTTACTTACTATGCTACACTGCTGGCTGGACTTGAAGTCGGGACTAATCAATACTCCTAGATCAACAACTGCTTCTGCTTCCCTAATGACGGAACCTTGTAAATAATAGGTTGCATGTTTATTCCCATGACCAAAATGAAGCACTTGACATTTCCCAATATTAAAAGACATACCCCACTTAATTGCCCACCTAGAAATTTGATTTAAATCCTCTTGAAACTGATTGACTTGTTCCTCCGTGTCCACAATTGCCATGATTTTGACATCATCAGCAAAAATATTGATGTGCCCAGAAATACTCTGAGTAATATCATTAATAAAAATAATAAATAATATTGGCCCTAAAACTGAACCTCGTGGAACCCCACTCAAAACATCAATCCACTGAGAATAATTGCCCTTCACTACTACTCTCTGTTTCCTCCCAGTCAGCCAATTTTTAACCCAAATTAAAGTTTTTCCACCAATACCAATATAAGCAAGTTTGCTAAGAAGAGCTTCATGCGGAACTTTATCAAACGCTTTCTGAAAGTCAATGTAAATAACATCTACGCACTTTTTATTATCTAATGCCATGGTAACCTTGTCATAGAAATGCAACAAATTAGTTGTACAGGACCTACCCTTCCTAAAACCATACTGAAAATCAGTCAACACTCCATTTGCCTCCAGGAAATTCACTATTTTGATTTTTATCAGAGTTTCAAAAATTTTACAAAGAACTGAAGTAAGACTCACAGGCCTATAATTTCCTGCCTTAGTTTTAGACCCTTTCTTGAAGAGCGGCGTTACGTTTGCCAGCTTCCAATCCGCTGGCACAGTCCCCGAGTTATATGAAGATATGAAAATAGTCAAGACAACATCCACTAATTCCTCTGCACTGGAGGGGGTTAGGAGGGGGGGGGGGATTCTAGGGTTCTCCCGTGAGAAAATTTTCAAACTAGCCTTAAAAATGCTGTTTTACTTTATTTTTGTCAACGTCACTGAAGACGGGTGCGAGGGCTCTCCTCAAGAAACTTTTTGAGTTCTAAGTCCCAGCAATGAAATTTCGGATGGGGGTCATTCATAAATGATGCCACGCTTCAAGGGGGGGAGGGGGGATCATGAAAGTGTGACAGTTTGTGACAAGGGGAGGGGAGGGAGTACAATTTGATTTCTATAAAAACGTTTAAAATCAGCAAATTAAACCTATTTTATGCTAATGTAATATAGCGTGACGTGTGACAAAGGGGAGAGGGGGTCAAATATATTGAAAAAAAGTGGGACATTGTTTATGAACGGTCCCATATGTTGTTTGGGGATGTTAGAGGATGTGAGAAATAGTTCGGAGATTTTCTAGTCTCGCAAATTTTTCGTAACTAAAGTCTAATTTTTGGCTACTTTTGGTGACGCTACTGATTGTGTTCGGTGTCGTTCCCCAGGAAATGTTCCTGAAACTGAAGTCTTAAAGTGCAGTTTCATGGTATCGTAGATGATGTAGGAGAATGAAGAAAGGTCCAGAGGACATAGCACGAAAATTTTCCAAAACTGATGAAGTTCTGAAAATGGAAAATTTTAGGCCATCTTTGGTCACGTTAAGAAAAAACGAGGTGAGCTGGGGCCATGCTTTGAAAAATTTTCCAACCTGAAGCCCAAAAAGTGCAGTTTTATGCTATTTTTTGGTGGCCTTATGGGAAAAGGGAAGGTGTCTAAAGTTCTTACAGGAAAGTTTTAAACTAAAGTCTTAAAGCACAATTTTTGGCATCTTTTTTCACATTAAAGAGATGTAATATTGCAAAAAATGTAGGGCACATGTACAATGGACATATTTATGTGTTTACTTGCTTTGCAAAGCGATGATCATTTGCCAGTCAAGCAGAAGATCACCTGAATCTAGATTTAGATGTTTTAAGTATAAATGTACATTGTTTTTTAAAAGATATTTGTCATTGTTTCTAGAAAATTTCCAAAGGTACTCTTAATGTTGACCTCAAATAAACAATTTAATTTCAAAGTAACAGTGTCAAACATTTCATTGCCAACCGTCTCTCGTTGCAACTGGATATGTAAAGATTCAGATAACAGACGTATGGATCAAAAGGTTCCTATCATATGTAAAAAAAGGAACCAAAACTAAATAATAAAAGGCAGGTTCTTTTAGGAAGGGGTTATATTCATGAGATTTAATGGAATAAAGGGAGATTGTATTGATTATCTGAACCAGGGCCACCGATAGCCCAGGCGGGCCCCATGTCAGTTGCCTGACATCCTTTTTGCCACGAAATTCTCCATGGGGAGTCTCCATGGGGAGTCTCCCTGGGGAGGATTAACGAACGGGAGCTTCCGTTGAGTAATGCAACTCGTGGAAACCCAATCCAAGCCTTCGTCCCTTTGACCAACATGGGGTGGTCAAACAGGAGAGATTGGCGGGTTGGCGACTTAATTTTGAGTAGGGCTTTTCAGCCAGGGTTGCTTTTTTTGTTTAACTGCCCCAGTATTGTATGTGTGATGTTGATTGACACAAAATGGCGCAGATTGAATTGATCAAGTCGAAAAAAGGAAAAGCTAGTGGATTCTGATATCTTTTCCGTTGAAAATGGGGGGGGGGGGGGGGGACGCAAAGCTCCTTCGTTTACCACAGTTAGTTCACATCAAAACACACATTTAAAAATAACTTGTGCGGGACTGAATATATATATTCTAAGTATCTTTTGCAAAAATAATATCCACAGCATGTAAAAGCTGTGTCTAAGTATCATTATACACATACCACATGCCAATGAATGTAATAAAAAAAATCATATTTATACCTGAAAACAGCATTAAATATTTGCACAATATGTCTTATATTGTGAACTATTGATAAAATTATAAAAATTTATCGTAAACTAAAAGCAAATGCTGGAAGATTGCTTGATTGCAAAAAAACACTTATATTACACACGACACGTGACATCGAAGGAACATAAAAATAAGCTAAAAATACTAAGTTTTCAGCATGTACATATTGAATTGTTTGAAACACTTAAAATCGTAATTATAATAATAAAGTCTTTGTAAGTTTAAAGAGTACCATGTTTTTCGCAAAATAGCACCTTTTTTTCTCTCTCCTCTCTCTCGTTTTGTTATTTTAATTCTAAAGTAAATTATTGCACTCATATAAAAATATGTTAATAAAATAATTTTTGGAAATAAACAGAACCGACTTCAAACTATAAATTGCGCTAAAAAGTAAAAAATAAAATTATTCTTTAAACAACTTCGATACGACTTTTAAACATAATTTTTGAAGTCGGTGCAAAATTATGACAGTCTAATCGTAATCACTCCGTACGTTATTTTACATTGAAACTATTGCAAACTCTACGCCATTTGTATTTGGTTCATAGTTACAAAAGGAATCAATCATGCACCGACTTCAAAAGTTATGTTTAAAAATCGTATCGAAGTTGTTTAAAGAATAATTTTATTTTTTACTTTTTAGCACAATTTATAGTTTGAAGTCGGTTCTGTTTTTTTCTAAAAATTATTTTATTTTATTCTTTTTAGTGTAAATACATTTTTATATAAATACTCTATTTTTGAAACATACATATCAAAGGGGAAACCTTCTTTGAGGGAATGACACTAAAAACTAATTGTTCGTATGATAAATTTCGTTTTGAAATCGATTTTAAAGGGTCACTACAGCAAGCAAACTTATTGGAATTAATATCTTCTTCAGAGAAGCCTTCAGTCTATTTCTTGTTATAATTGCTTTTAATATTACATCTTAATGGCAACAAACTCTTTTTTAACAATGAGTTTCATGTTTATTAACAATTTTCCCAACAAAGAAAAATCAAGCCTAGCCTTTCCAATTAAAATGAAAAAATACTTATTTTTCACCCATAACGTTTTTTCTAAAAAAACAAATGTAGTCAAATTGATGTGCGATATTTGAGTTAGACGACCCTCTATCGATCAAAGAAAAAATATTCAAAATCTGTTCATTCAGTCCAAAGTTATGGATGAAAAAGCAAAAAAATGACCACATTTCAGCCCGTAACCTTTTTTCTAAATATCGAATATGGTCAAATCAAGGTATGGGACCTATGGGAAACCACCCTCGATCGATTAAAAAAAAAAATTCATGAAAATCAGTTCATCCGGTAAGTTATGAGTGGACAAACAAACAAAAAAAAACGACATACATACAATAACGAGGATTTTTTTTTTTCTAATTCTTTGAATTTCAATTGTAATGTACTAAAACACATCTAACAGGAGCATTTAGACAAAGAACCTCTCAAATCACAATCCAGTAATGTAGCTCAATGTTTATAAAAGAACTGAAATTTAATTTTACAGTAGGAAAAAATAAGATACTTTGTGTCGCTCTCTTTTTTTGACTAAAACCAAGGCCGTAGGCCGTAGCCAGAATTTTTTTCGGGGGAGGGGGGGTTGACTTTGATGCACTTATGTTGAGGAAAATTTCAGTGAAGAATATATGCTACATTGCGAAAAAGTTCGGGATTTCGGGGGGGGGGGGGGCACGTGGGCCGCCCCTCTGGATACGGCCTTCGTTCACAGTTTAACAAAAGAAAACTTTAAAAACTGCTGAATTTTAATTTTTGCTTTCCAACCAGCACATCGGTTTTATTTGAAAAAGAATTTCAATTTAATTTCTTGCAGCATGAAAAAGGAACCTAGGCTGAAAACTAACTTATTTATTAATAGCTAAACATACTTACAAGTAAACAATGGCGTAGCTAGACCCGGATTTTGGGGGGGGGGGGGGGAGGAGTTCTTCGGGAGAAGTGAGTTAATTTCACTGTTTTACTACAGGAAAAATTGATAGAATTCTGACAATTTTCACCATTTTAGAGGAGTTTCTTCGGGAAAAGTGAGCTAATTCATTGTTTTACAGGAAAAATTGGTCAAATTCTAGATAATTTTCCCCATTTCAGGAGGTTTCTTCGGGAGAAGTGAGCTAATTTCATTTTTTACAGGAAAAAGTGGTCAAATGTTACACAATCTTCACCATTTCAGGGGGTTTTTTATCTCCAAACTCCCCCCTTATCTACGCCGGTGCAAGTGAAATATAAAAAGCAACGTAGTTAAGTATAAATTATCAGCTCAAAAAGCAGACACGAGTTTCGGAATTCTTTTTTCAATGCAAAAAGAAGTGAGCAAGGGAAAACAAAACACAGTAAAAGTGATATTATTAATGTTTACTCACGTTATTATGAAAATAGTCGACACCGCAGGACGAAGCATTTCAACATTCTCTAGATTTATGATAGACACTTTGATTTTCTGGTGCAGTGGTCGGGCACTGGCGGACCGTGGTTCATATCCGGCGCGAAAAATTAAAAACTGGACCTCATTTTATTATTTATTTTTTTTCGTGGAAAGTATACATATAAAAAAAGACAATTTTTTCCGAATTTCAAGTTGCTCAGAAAGTACTGGCTACAAAATAAAATTATGGGTCACCAGGGGAAGGCAAAAAGCCAGGGCCCGGCTTGCAAGTTTTCATTCGCACGGCACTTTCAATGTTTCCTGCCCCTTTGAATAGTTAACTTTTATATACATATAATATATATATATATATATATATATATATATATATATATGGGTTATTCCTTGTCAAGTGTGCTAGGGATCCCCACTCGACCCTCTCCAATTTTGATGAAATTTTTATGGCATGTACATATAACTTATAGAAATGAACAGTGTCATATCTGCAAAAAAACGTTTTTTTTGGTTTTTATATCAAAATTTTCAGATTTTTGCGCTCTTTATATTGGGAATACTGTTGTAAGTAAATGTTCAAAAGTTAAGGCTAGAGCACACTAGTGTCACTATGCGTTTTGGCTGGAACCGCCAATTCTCACATGTCAACACCGCTTTATTGCAGAATAATTCGGTTGGTTATAGAATTTCAACGGGATAGCTTCTCAATTTTTGCAAGTACAATGTTTTATCAGCTTTAATTTCAAAACCCATGTAGTTTAAATACTCATAACACATGGAACTACTGACGTAACATCCGATACGACAGTATTCATTTCAATTTTTCATTTTTTGACGTCCTTCATTAAGATGAATACCGTCGGGTTGGTAAATACGGCAGTTTCCATTTCTGATCTATTATTACCTTTCAGCAGTTTTGTCGAATAAACTTATGGTTGATTGCTGCATAAGGCGGTATTCATTTCAATGTTTTTATTTATTTGGTTCCATTGTTAAGGGTGCTGCAGCACAACTATCACAATAATGTGCATTTTATAAAAAATAATTAGAATTGCGTTCCTATTTTAAGTTCTAAATTGTAAGAATTACGTTCCTCTTTCCTAAGTAAATCAATTTTTGTATTTTTATATTTTGTTTTACTTTTTCTTTTAAATACTCTTTAGCTTGCTTTTTTTCAGGTAACTTATAGGTAGTATGAAGGCCTAATTAAAGCTTATATTAATCAAATAATATAAACATGTTCCAAGGGGAAAAGTCTAAATAAAAAATAACAAAAATATTAATAGGAGACAAGTAGTTTTTAATGACTATGACAGTGTTAGCCCCATTTAATTACAGGAACGAACAATACTTAGTCACTGTACTACTTTTTAATAACTAACAAACTGTATTTTTTTGGTGCAATACTGTCATAACTGCATTTTTTAGAGTTATTTCTAACTGTATGACATCTTTTAACATCCATTATGTGAGAGAAACAAGCAATAATTATTTTCCAAACAAAATTGATTGTAATAATCAGTAAAACTAATAAGATAATTAAATAAAGCCAATTGTAAAAAGTTTAAACTCTTCTCCTGAAAAATGTGCATTTTGCAGATATGACACTGTTCATTTCTATAGGCGATATATGATTTAGATGGAGCCATGCCAAATTACAGCTCGATAAGTTGTATTTTTTTTTAGTTGGGCCACTAGCTATGGTTTTGCAAAGACGCCTTTCTTCATGTCTCAACCGAAATGACTGAATCGTCTACTTTGTGTTCTTATATTGAACATGACCTAAGCGGACTAACACAGTGAAACTTGGTGATCCTGCTAAGATCACACTTTGCCAGCTCGTATCTGTTGATAGGAATATTTTCTGAACTGAATCCTTTACTTATTTGCACCCTGCTGGCATGTCATAAAGGTTTGCAAGTGGCACTTTGATTGCTCAATTAACTCCCGAGTTATGCCGGTTCAAAATTCATTCAAAAACTTCATGCTTAAATATACCAAAATTGAGGCATGAAATTTTTGAATGCATTTTGAACCGGCATAACTCGGGAGTTAATTGAGCATTCACCTTTATGACATGCTGGCAGGATGCAAATGAGGAAAGAATCAAGTTTAGAAAATATTTCTATCAAAAGATAGAAGCTGGCAAAGTGTAGTCGAAATCTCCCGCATCGGCACAAATTAGCTACTTTGGTAGCAAAACGTAAAAAACCTAAAATACATTAAGCTTTCGTTGTACTAGTAGGCTGTTTTTTCTCAAAAGTTAAGCAGGATCACCAACATTCATTCCGGTAGCCCTTTTAGGTCATGTATAAATAAATGAAATAATCTCTATTTTCTGTAATCGGCGAAATTTTGTATATCGTTTTGAACCGCATTATCTGTATAAAACTGCTTTGTCTCAAAAATTCAGAAGACATTTCCTTAAAGAAGAAAGTGAGCTCTTTTTAATGATATAAAGAAAAACTAAATCCTAGTGATCCCTTTTGAGGTGTGGCTCTTTGAAAATGAGCCAAAATTGAGGAGTGAAATTTTTAGCTGAATTTTGAACCAGCATAACTCAGCAGTTAATTGAGCAATCAAGGTGCCACTTGCACACCTTTATGACATGCCAGTAGGGTGCAAATGATGAAAGAATCCAGTTCAGAAAGGATTTCTATCGACAGATACAAGCTGGAAAAGAGTGGTCAAAATCCGCCACATTGGCACAAATGAGCAACTTTGGCAGCAAAATGTGAAAAATCTAAAATACATTAAGCTTTTGTTGTACTAGTAGGCTGTTATGCCTCAAAGCAGCTTGGTGTTTAGCAGAATCACCAAGTTTCACTGTGTTAGTCCTCTTAGGTCATGATCAATAAGAACACAAAGTTGACGATTTAGTCATTTTAGTTGCGACTTGAAAAAAAGGTGCCATTACAAAACCATGGCTAGTGGCCCAACTAAAAAATAGAACTTATGGAGCTGCAATTTGGCATGGCTCCATCTAAGACATATATGCACATGCCATAAAAATTTCATAAAAATCGGAGGGGTCGAGTGGGGAACTTTCCGAAATTTGGTACATTTGACATGGAATGACCCATATATATATATATGCATGTATGCTTTCATGTATGTGTGTGTGCTTAAAATAAAGTTTAAGGCAAGATCAGGAACCATTGGAAATTCTTTTGCGACTCCTAGACAAAAATTTTCATCGGACTTCGCTTTACAATAAATATTCAACCCCGAAACATTTGATATCTCTAAGTTTTTCATTAGTCTGTATTGTCCTATTTTTACTTTCAGATACATTATGTCAATATTTGGTAATTGTAAAATTATTGTAATAAGTTAATCAATATCAAAAAGTTCCTAAAATATTTGGTGAACCCTGCTGTAGGTTTCCGACCCCAAGTGGGGTGGCGGCCCACAGTTTAAGAGACTTATTTGGTCTAAACTGTTATTCTAACTTGTCCACACTAAAGCTCTACGCCCCCTCCCTACACACCACACACACTATTTCTGCCCTAGAATATTGTATAACACATTTTTTGAACAAAGCAAACTTTGGAAAGTTAACCTGTGTTCAGGGCCGGGGCGAGGTAATTTTGCGCCCTAGGCAAAGTTGCTTGGCGCGCCCCTTCCTTAGAAACTTATATCTTTTTAATTAAAAAAGTCATAAACAAATAATTAGTATTTTATATATTAATTAAACATTCTTCAAAATTAACACATTTATCCCAAAATTAAAATTCAATTATCCTTGCAAATAAATTAAGGAACAATAGCATTCAACAAATAATTAGCATTTTATAATAATTAAACTTTCCTCAAAATTCACATGATTCCAAAATTAAATTTTAATTTTTCTGGCTTTCATCCTCGCAAAATTTTCTACTAACTCTTTTAAGTTTAAAGTTGAAGCCTCATCACACTCAATGGAAGTTGTTGCTGAGTCCACGAGTCTGTTTTACGACATACTTGAACGGAAGTAATTTTTGATAAGTTTTCAATTTCGAGAAGGAACGCTCACAACTTGCCATTGACACGGGAAGAGTCAGCAGAACTCTAATGAGGGCCACAAAAACGTTCGGTAAGGAATATTCAATTTTTTGTTGCGCCATAAAGAGTGGCCATATTGTGATGGTGGCATTGATGTTGGGAGTCTTCTACCCAATACTTGAAGCTCACTGCAGATATCATCACCGTCAATATCTTTGTTGGCATTGTGCGTCAAAGATGCAACATATTAGTATAACTAACGGTAATTTTCTGTTTGTACTACAAATGTCATAAAGAAAGCCAAATAAATTATTATGGTGTTTGAATTTTGAACAATAACCCCTTCACCCCGGGGGTGGGAGGAGGCATAATTCTAAGTAACTATAGAGAAAGAAAGCATATGCCTTTGGAGTTTGAATGTTTTAAAATTTTGCCACGGAAAGGGAGTGATCAACAGCACATACCGAATCACATCTTTATATATTTTTTAATTATACAATTAACAACGAAGTTGCTTTAAAGAGGTGGGTGGATTTTTGCGCCCCCTCAAGGTTTGCGCTCTAGGCAGCTGCCTAGCTTGCCTTAATGGTAGCTCCGGCCCTGCCTGTGTTGCCTAAAATTGGGGTACAGTCTAACTTTCTGATGTTTATTTAAATATGATAAAATAAAACTAAACTACTAGTTGGTGTATTTTTGTGACCTGCAGAAACATAAATCCAGATAAATCCGATCCAATGCTTATTATGCCAATAATTTACTTTACTCCGCGCCCAAAAAATCCACAGAAAGAATTTTCATTCTTTAGTCTTCGCGTTTTTTTCATACAGTGATTTTTAATGTTAGTACGTGAGCTTAATTAACAATTTGGGAAGTTTTTTGCTAAGTTTCTTAGGTCTTTGCAAATGCATGAATAGACAAATTTTTGCAATTTTTACGCTGCAAACTGTCAGTTCTCCCGCACACACAACTATGTATATAGATATAGTGAAAGAAAGAAATAAGCTAAAATGCGGCGTAAAGGCGTTTAAAATGCGGACCAAATGTAAATTATGAAAATATTTAAATTTACATATTTTTATTAAAAAATTAAATGCTTGCAATACTTTTCATATATAATCGATTCGTTGACATTTATTTTGAAGTAAAAATTTAAATAAAAACATTTTAGTATGCCATGAGAATTTACGTTTTGAATTATGTGTGTATTCATTCCATGGCGAATTTTTTGAAGAATTACAATATTTGTGTATGCAGGATATTGCATTGTATTTTGATTACCTGATCATTTTGGCCAAGGGAGGCTTTCACAGAAAAGGGTCCATCGAACATTCGCGACACACATTTCAGTACTTTGGCTGCACATCTGTGAGTTGCAAAAAATATGCAAATATGCTGCATTAATTTTCGATTTAATTCAAGATTTTGAAAGTAGATTTCAAGATTTTCGAAATAGGAAAGGAAGAGTATTTCAGAATATTTCCCACCCAATTTTCTCTAGAAATAAATAAATAACCTCTAAATCTTCAAATGGAATGCATTGAACTGCGAAGTGACATTCAATTCAAGAAAAATTTGGGAATGTTTCTTTACTGGATTTTTATAAAGTTTGCCTACCCCGCGATAAATATCCTAATTTTTACAATCACGCTTTGTTATGTTTTCAGCTTTTAGCCCAGTACCTATGTTTGTGAACAATTATTTTCAAGAATAAAACATACAAAAAACAAAATAGGACAAAGAGCACTGACAAACATGCCCTTGAAAATGCATTAAGAATTGCAACCTCGACCGTTGAGCTCGATATCGATTTGTTTATTCAATAAAAGCAAATTCATCCATCTCATGAATTAGAATTTTTTCCATCTTTAGGAAATCCAAAATAAATGAATCGAAACTTTACAAATTTAAAATAAATATGTACTTATACATATCTAACTCAAATTTATAAAAAAATGTAATAAAAAGAAATTAATTAATCTTAATAATACTACATAGAGTAAAATTTTAATTTCAATTTGTTGAAAATATATTGCATGTGCGACCCAGCAATTTTTTTTTTTTTTTTTTTTGCAATGTGGCCCTTAAACGGTCTTATAGTTTTTAGTCAAATATTATATGAGCCAAAATATTAACTTCAATTTGGAAATTAAAATTAATAATTATATGCACCAAATTTTCATAAAATGTTCGTTTTGCACCATTGTACCTAGTATTAAAAAGGGAAATACACATGCAAAAAGAAAAAATAAAGTTTTCAGAAGCCTTTATTTTATTAGATTGAAGAAAATACATATCTTTTTGCATCGTCAAGAAACACGTGGTGTCAGAAAAATACCTGAAGACCCCTGACTATTTGATTGACACCTAAACCAACCCACCCATTTGAGCAAGTCACCTTCGCTTCAGAGAAACGTTTTTCTGAACTTCGTTATTGCCACAAAACGTACTTTATCGCTTTTTTGGCGTGAGGCAGCAATTTTACTGCCATCGTGGTCATTAATGGCGGACAACTGGTCCTGCGTATTGAATTGTAAACTTTGAAGATTACTGAGGGGTGGCTATTGTTGGAAGAATTCGTGGCTTAACGCTTGGTTAAATTCGTGGCAAAAAGTGCGTAGCCCTGTCCACACCCCTCTTAACCCTTTTGTCCACCCCTTCTTATCAGTATGACTCACCGAAGGTGCAGAAGCACGTGGTGACTTGGAATTTTATTTTGCATATAGATTTCTTGCTTTTCTGCCGAATTTATATGGTTTATCTGGTTCGAATTTATATCACTTTGAGCCAAAATGAGCGAAATGATTTCTTTTCTTGTAGATTATGTTGGACATTTGCTGCAATGAGAGAGCTGAAAGCTCAGACACGAAACAAAACTAACATTTGAAAATAATAAAAATATTTTTGATCAATAACTATTCATTCGATGCCTCATTTTTATCCCCTCAGTGGCGTGGCCAAGGGGAAAGAAACCTTTATTTATACTTCTTTTTTTTAAAAGTTATATGATTTTAAAATCGGGGAATTTCAAACAAAAAAAAAGAAATCCTAGAATGTCCGAAACTTTTAACGCTTGTCCTATTTTTTCTAAACTTTTCAGTGTTTTACTTCGAAATTACGTAAGAAACTAGGATCACAAAATTAATATTTACTCTTCTAAAAAATAGCTTTGTTATTTCCCAAAATACATTTTTTACTTTGTACTTTTGAGAAAATAATGAAGAATTTCATGAAATTAACGCAAATGCTAAACGATTGCTGCACATTTACAGCAAAAATATTTTTGGAAGGCACGCGGCTTGGAGAAACACAACATAAACTAGAAGTATAATATAACCAGTTAAAAGCCGAGTGTTAGTCATTTTGAACATTTGTATTAAAATTTGGAATTGAAAATTTAAGAAATTTGTAATGTTTGAGAAATGACGCTGCCTATTGCTTTTTCCAACATCACGGGGATCGGGGATTCGTTTTGGAAATCTTCTTAGAATCACACATAAACTAAAAGCTAAAAGCTTTAATTTTTGTGGTATAATTTTAATGCTCTTATTGTTTTCCGACATTTGTTTCCTTCCAGTGGCAACAGGCAACTAAAAAATATCTCTCTTTCGTTTGAAAATACGTTTTAAGAACGGCTCCTCTTTTGTATAAATATGTAGTGTAATTTTGTGTATTAAAGCCTTACTTTAAGTATGAGAGTAATTTTCATTACAATTTTAATCATGAAATATTTTCAAAAAAACTTTCTTATTCAATCTTCAATTAAATATTTCTTTGTTTCCATGAAAAGATTTTGTGGCATTTTGAAGAAATAATTTTTCCTCCATCTAGTAGAGTACAAAATTAAAATATAAAGTTTTATTTATTTTATTATTATTAAAACGGGTATTTAAAGCATCAACTATGAAAAATCCGGCGGTTTGTTAGTACTTTTAAAAACTAATATAAATTATGTTTGTTTAAAATATCAAATTGAAGTGTATAAAATTGAATTAAAACAACGTTCTTTTGTTTAATTCCCCAATTAAATTATATATGCGAAGAAGGTGTTAAATTGGAAACATTTGGGGGAATGGGAGTAATATTCATGGAATAAAAATTAGGCAATATTGAAACGTATAAATAATTTTATTTTGAACATTAAACGCTTGTAATTTTAAAATTAACATCAAATTGTTTGAATATAACTTTTGTCACAGAGTTATTTTAGTTTTCAAACATTTGCTGTAATAAAATATTCTTGTTGAAAGTGCATCATTTAATGTCCTAAAAATTGTCCCAATTTTTTTACGAGTCACGTGCTAAGTTGATTTCCATTTCTTTTTCCAACCTACTCTTTGCCGGGAAATAAGCCTATTACTGGGTATTTAGTAAAAATAGTACATTATTTATTTTAGCACGATAAAATTCTCTTAATTATATGAAAATTTAAAAAGAGAGAGATTACACAATTTATTAATGTCAAAATTATTTGTTTGAACTATTTATTGTCAAAAATTTTATTTCATTCTATTTCATTTGTTTATATTTTTGAAATTGATTGCGCTGCATATTATAATTGGTAATTCTTTGAGGGGTGCTACATACCCGATTGAAACAACGAAAATTACACTTTTTACTTATTTGGTAATGTTTTTCGAAACCCTTACAAACGCAAAAAGCATCATATATTGTTAAACAAAAATGGCTGCTAACAAAATTCAGGAAAAGACAAACATTTAAAAGCAGAGTTTTTGGACTCGACAGCAATCAGGAATAAACGGTGTCTCCCAGTTTCCCGCCGAATTGTGGGTCACTAAATATGAAATGACCGGTAGGAAATTCCTGTCTGCGAAACGGGGGATTAACCGTCGATGTTTTTCTCTCTTCGGGGGGATTTGTCAACGAGAGGCAGGGGGGGGAGGGAGGAAATTTTAATGTCGGCAAACCGGGGGATGAACCTTCAATAGTTCTAATGGAATCCATACAAGACTAAAACAACGGTTGAATTTAATGAATGAATGAATATTTGAAAAAACTGTATCGACATCTTTTGTCCTCCACCACAAGTTTGACGAAATGTATTTGAACTTGAGTGGATGAATAAAAAGTATTTTATTAAAATTTGAACAAGATATAGTTGGAAAGAATTAAAAAAAAAAAAAGAATATATTTACAGGTTCCCCTCACTGATACGTCTGCATTTTTTTGCCAGGTACTCGTATTTATTTTCGTTCTTAAGTGCATTTGAATACTTTCACCATGAAGGGGAAATGTGGATTCAGAAAACTCCTTACGTTGGTTTTGCGACCTGTTTATGGAACCGAATTTGAAACCATATCTCCACCGAGTACAAAGCCAAGCCTCTCTTGCTTCAACTCGTACTATTACACATTTTCCCTATATCTTGCTCAAATTTTCAATCGTCAATAAAATGCTTTTCATTCATCCACTCAAGTTCAAATGTTATTTTTTAAACTTGTAGTGGATGACACTGGATGTTGATAAAGTTTGTTCAGTTATTAATTCATTGATTAAATTTAAGACTCACTGTGAACAGAATCGAGCCGATATCAGTGAAATCCCCCGCCAAACGCGGCTTCGCACAGCGGAACGAAGAATGCTACCATGAACACCATCACGGGCAACAACACTACATAACATGCGAGGTGACACTGCAGATTATGCAGATGTACATCTAAATGAAAACTCTTCGCAGCGGGTCGAGCTAGTGCCCCTGTAATAGAAGGCCTAGTTATAGGGGCCTTAGGTCGAGCCTATCTCGCCTCGAGTCCTGTGAAAACATCAGATGTAATATCAATGGAAGAACTGGACTGCTCGAAACTCACCGGAAAGGTTCCTTGCAATCAGGAAGCATTACAAGAGATGGATAGGATGAGAAATGATGACTATCAACTTCATAAATTAGAAACGAAAAAATGTTAATGTTAATAAAATTTAACTAAAATCAAAATTTTCTATGTTGACCTAAAGTAGAAATTGACTTAAAAAAGAAAGTTATATATATATTTTTTGCGAATAAATGATGAGAATTCCTTTTTTCTTTGTTGTTGTTTCGGATATATCTCGGTTGACGGCAGTCATTCCGAAAATCTAAAAAAAAAAAAAAAAGATTCGAAAGAAAGGAAGAAACCGACTCGCTCCACCCAGTTCGAGCGCAGTTTCAAAGAAAACGTAACGAGATCTCCATAGAGAGCTGAAATGTGCCGCATCGGATTTCGGTCCGATCATAAATCATTGGAATGACAAAGGGTGGAAAATCTTGTTTAGATGGAACAACAAGACCAACCATGTGCTTGTAAAACCTCGATATTCGGACGTCGGAAGATCGAATATTTCGGATAACCGAGGCAGCGACGATAGATAACGAACATACCTTCGTGATAGGCGCAGTGGTGATATTCGAAATATTTTAACTCTTTCAGAACTCGCGTCGAAATAATTAAACCTGAGAACTCGCGAGTGAGAATTTATCCTCACACCACCTTTCTCAATGGAAAAAATACAGTAAATGAAATATTTTCAACTAAAAAGCACTTTTATTTATTCTGAACACCAATTGTTGGCCAAAATATTATTACTTAAAAAAAATATCGTACAGATGCATTGTTTTCATGAAATATTATCTCAAGCAACTTAGGAACTTTTTATTCGTGGGGTACAAAACGCTCCTTATGAAAACAGAATTTTTTTTTTGCAAACTTTGCATGCCGAATTTAAAGGTTTTATAAAAGTTATTTCTAGCCAGAGCCATTTCAATCAACAACTCTTCTCGTGAATTTTTTTCTCGAAAATAAAAAAGATTTTTGAGGGGAAAAAAAAAGAAATTTATATAATTCAATAACTTTACTATTTAATTGATTTCTTTCTATTTATTTCAGTCCCTTTAGGTAAATATCTGGTTTAATATTTTATGAAATAAAATTAATAAAATAGATTTCGGTGAATCACACTCACGCCAGAAAAACACTCACGTTTGACTATTCCCTCTAGCAAACACCCCCGGCGACGGTAAAACAAAAACTTAATGATAGCGAAACACATTCGGACAGCAAGAGAAGGTTACAAAAAGAACTTAGGCCGAGCAGCACCTTCGCCTATAAAGTAGAACACCAGATATACTTTTTTTCTTCTGTGTGTGAATATCACTGCGCAACAAATTTGAACTTTTTTTTTTTTTGTCCTTTAGATGAAACTATGTGATTCTATATAAACAAAAGGTGCTTGATTCAAATATCCAAATCAAAATGCTCCATCACGTACCGTTTTTGCTGGAGACCCACTTATCATATTTATACAATTTTGTTATAGAAGAACGTAACTGAGGCTCAGGCGCTTAGGAAAAGGGGGGGGGGGGCTCAAGAGGCTTAAGCCTCTCCCATTAGAAATCATACTGTATAAGGATTTTGTGAAAACTATGAATTTATTTTAACGCTCTATAAAAATATTCATTTATTAGTGATTAATATTAACAATAATGAGTGAATACTAATTACTTTTTAATTGTTTTTTTTTTATAAATAATTTTGAGCATTTGGAAATAAAATTGTTTGAGCCCCTCCCATGATTTTTAAATTGCTACGCTCCTGCTGAGGCTTGCTTATTGAAAACACAAACACTAAAATGATTTTATTTTGGCTGTTTCACCTTGTGGGCATATCTGTTGGTATGCCCTGACAACAGATTAGCAATATTCAATTCGTATACTTCCATTCCATCGACCGCTGAAGGGCTTTTCAAACACAGAGATGTCCCTGATGAAACCTTCCCCCATGCTCATCAATTATTACGCCAAATTTTTGAGGAACGAAGCCCATATGGGAGTCCAAAAAGTGTAGTTTTAATGACATATGGCAACGTATAATATAAAATCATTTTATCATGTCACCAAGATCTTCGTAATTTTCAGTTTTCACTTCCAAGGCAAGGAAACGTTAGCACAATAATCTAAAGACCAGCGAGGCTGATTTTTCGGCTTCTAGCTGTTTTTTTTTTCATACTCCCCATGATGAAAGAACTTCCTTAAGTTGTGGGCCAATAAAAATCCATTTTTTTTACTTTTGCCTCATTTAAATTTTTGAATTTGTTCCTGAGATGCAAGAAAGCCACTCCTTCTCTCACCGGAGCTTTCACGAATATCTCGATAAACCAAGTTTAATGTGCAATTGTGGAAACAAGGCACATTGTAGAGTTACAAGTGGCTCATTTGATATGTTTTTGCCACACATAATTCTAAAATTTCCTTTGTGTTTGCAGAATATGCTACAGGAATAAATAAAGTCACCCCTTTTGCATATACCAGTTTATTATTTATCGTCCCCAGGTTTGGCTCTTGCTGCTTCAATACCTTGCATGATTTTTCGTTTTAATCCTGTTGCAGTCCTTTGTTTCCTGCATCTATTATCACTTAACTATTCAAAAACAATGCAGAAAACGCCGACTTTCAGATTCGCGAATTTTGCGTAGTTGATCTAGTTTAAATTAGAACTTGTTTACAATCCAACAAACACGAACCCTTTTACGAAAATCGCGATCGGAAAAATGAAACTCCACATCATACTTACCCGATTTTTCACTGAAAAATCGACTTACACGCAAATATATACGGTAAGATATTTGCTTACTTCATAATTAAATTTAAAAGAAGAGTTAAAATGGAAGAAATACGATTCTTGTATAGGATGCAGAAAGATTGAGCAAAGAAAAAAACGTATACGCTTTCTTGCTTGCACATGGAAATTAAGCCTACGATATTTTAAAGAATTGCATTAATGAATTAATATGTATTACTGCAATGTAAAGCAAAAAAAAAATGGGGCGGAAAATTTAGGGTCAAGAAGCAAAATAAAATTTCCAGAACTTCGGCGAAAAAAAAATTCCGAAACTCTACCACCCCTTACTGTTAATATTTTTGGTTACATTGCAAAACTTGATATTTGTTTAAGTCATTAATAAAAACAAAATAACACAAAAAAAATTATTGAATAGTATAATGGTGCTTTAAATAGTGTTTCTCGTAACTAAAATACCCCTCCAAATGGGTTGGTTAAAGTTGCAATAAAATGCTATGAATGAAACAGATAAGTTATTTACATATGCATTATTTCTTATAGCAATTTGAAATCTACGAATAAAGAAGAAAAACGATTTTGAGGGTGAATCTTATTTTCTGCAAAAGTAACCAAATCAGTTACATTTTTAGAATAAACAATATACTGCAGCAAAAAACGCTTATTGAATTTACAAGTTAAATTTATCAATTATAATCTTGATATAAAAGTGGTTGACGCTATGGATCATCTTTCTTGAATAAGAATAATATAAGATTACAATGTTATGTGCTCTGTAACAATAGTTGATTACTGAAAACATATGTACATTGAGTAAATACTTTGTTTATTTGAAGAAAGCTTAAGTGTTTTTTCCTGCACTATAAAATTTCCGAGTTTTTTTGCATCTCTAGAAATGAGGCCTTTTTAAGGCTATTTCCTTTATTTTTCGAGACTGCTAAAAAAATTGCCTGTGCTCTAATTTTTACACAACATGGCATAGGAGCTAAGGAAAATATAAGACTTGTTGATACTGGCACACCCAAAATTTTTTTTGTGCCAGATGGGATTTTTACCAATTGAAAAATAACTTCACCGACATAAAACACTTACACCTATGATGTGTGTATACAGTGGAATTTTGCTGCAATATGTTATAGCCATAACTCCCTTTATAATTAAAACTTAAAATAACGAGACACACATTGCAATATATTCAGAACTTACAAATAGTTGAACGGCTCACCCCAAGGCTTAGATATGTACCTTAGTACTTTTAAAAGAAAAAGCCATAAAATCACCAATTTTATTTAATCGCAACTTTACTAATTGAATTTATCTTTAAGAATTAACGGGAAAGTATTCCCTTATCTTGATTTTTAACCGATCCCGATCGCTTATTGGTTGTCCATTACTCAAGAAAGAAAATGGAACGATTTCCACCCCCTTTCATTCTTTTCTACAGTCAGAATATTCTATAGCACTCATTTTGATTGACATGTTGCTCAAGCTTCAAAACGAAATGGCGGAAAGAAATGCACGTAGTTGTTCAAAACATTAAATTATAAAAAAAAAAAAAGAAAGAAAAGCTTCTGGGAAAATTTTAAGGACTTTTTCGTAACGTTCTAATTTAATAAAAGAAAAAGTTATACATGTTTATTCTTAAACTTCTTTTTGGAAAAAGTAAAAAAGCACTTAATTCTATTAGGAAATACAAAGTTCCAGATTAAACATTTTAGGATTGCACTGTGCACATGAAAACAGTCCCATGTATAGCATTAAAATTTTCTCCAAGATTATATATGCGTACTGAATAAAAAAAAGGAATTACTTTTAGTTTATTTATAAGCAATAAAATTTTATCGACATAAGGAGGCCGAAATATGTGCGTGGTGAATGATTAGTTTTCCTATTTTTCCAAACATACCACACTCTCAAAAATAGAATCCCTATTTTCGACGATTCTTCTATCGTCAAGAAAATTTCGTCATTTGTAACGATTCTTTCCCCACGTGACTTACAGGAGAAAGTGGTTTTAACTGTATTGTCTTTGCCTACTTCTGTATAGATTATTCGACAGTTCCATTCTTTATTTTAAACATTGAGAGTGATGCATGCATCGAAAAGACCCGTTTTCATCGCGGAAATGCAAAGAGTTTTTTTCAGGGTTCATACTCAAAACAGCCCAAAAAATGTCCATGACTTTTTCAGGCAGATCAGAGTAGAATTCCAGGTTCATGTTCTAAGTAAAAATATTTATTAGCAAATGCACTACTTGGTACATCAAATACGCCCGCCATACCATTTTATACATAAGTTTGTCGCTCCGCGAATTCCCGCGTTTTCCTTAACTCCGCGAATTGTTATTTCATCTCTTAATTACTGACGCGCGGAATGTGCGATTTCTAAATGATTTCAGAAACCAAGGATAAAACCTAATCACCTAAAGTCAAAAAGGGCATTTGTCTCTCATCTTGTCATTGAATTTTCTCTTGGCACAATTTGTGCCAAGAGAAAATTCAAAATTATTTTTTTTTTAAAGCAGTAAAAATAAACAGATTTTGCTAACCAGCCTCAAAAATGATTTAAGAATGCAGAGTTTTTGAACCTAGTCAATACAAATATTTAAATGTTTTTGACTTAGTTAATAAGCCTTCCCTTTTTAATATTGGCCTACATTTTAGGATGAGGAATAACTTTCATAGCACATATGCTATCTTTTGTTATATTTGTGTTCTGGCGAACATTTCACGAAAGTCCCGCTATTTTTTCCGCGACAAACTTGCAGCCCTACTTATAGTGCAGTGCAGAGAAAAGCCTCGTTCACCACGTAAATTTTTTAAATAACTTTTGCGCCCATGAACAATCATTGCACGTTCGACACAAGAGAAACGAGAGGCAGGTTTTTTTTTGTGAATGTTTTTTATTATTTTCTTTAAATTCCACAGCCTACAGACGTCTCCCGCGGCGACCTCCTTTCCTTCGGGTGCTGTCCGAGGGGATGGGCGTCACGTCCTCTGCAAAAGAGATAAAACAATGTCAGCCACACCATCATCGAGATTCGGGAAACACTCCAACGAGTATTGCGTTTCTCGGGACACGGAGCACTCTTCCAGCCCCCCCCCCCCCCAGGAACAAAATCCTTCACCATAAAAACAATGTGGCCGTCATCGGAAGGGTCGCGTTTCCTGCCTCGTCCCCGTGGCAGCTGCGACAAAGATGACGGAGCCCGACTTTTTTTTTCTTTTTGAACCGAAATGAAGACGACACCCCCGATTCAAAATAGGAGCATCATCGAGAAAACGGGATAAGAAGGAACTCATTTTCCATTTATCTACTTTCGATACGAAGTCGATACGATGCGATGTCTCAGCAATGAAATCTAGAATGTTGAGATAAGATGTCAACATTTACAAAATACAATAAAACAGTTATACAATAAATAGCATTCTGAAACACATCGAAGTATTAGATCACGTTATCTGACAATCTATTTTTGCCGTCGAGAAATAAATCGGATTTGAATCCGTCTATATCATAATAACAGGGTTCCCACCAAGAATATGATGCAAAAAAGTGACCATTTAAGAAAAAAAAGTGATCAATTTTTAAAAAAAGTGACCAAATGAAAATAAACTTTGCATTACCACTAAAACATATGTAGAAAAAGGTTTATAGCTGTTTAAACATAGAAAAAGATACCATTACATTTATTTTCTTCACATGCAAAAGTTCCATCTAGAACTATACGAGCCTACTATCGCACATTCCAAATACAGATCTATACTCCTGCTATCTCTCTCTCTAAATTCGTATTTAGGTTTAATTCTTGAATACTTCAAATGTACCCTTTTCAATGGTCAATACATATTCATCCACTCATTAATAAATTTACTCATTCATGAATTTGTATACTTATTTATTTTGCACTCATTCCTTTATTTATTCATTCATTCTTTCACTCATTCAGTTATTCATATCTGTACATGTTCTTTGGCCTAACATCTTTCCGATAAGGTTTGTTCCAAGCGAATCCGTCAGCTAGGTCCGGATTTATATAGGATTGAAATTTACCCGTAGGTGATAATGTTAATTTTTTTGAACTGTTCAAAAATGAACAAAAATTGTTCAAATCTAAAAAAATATTTCACACCGAGAGCTTTTCCCAAAAAGCTTGTCCATCCGAACTTGGATCATATGCCCAGTATTTACGTAATGTGCTTTATTTTTGCTCATAGGCGCTAATGTTAAGATTTTTTGAACGATTTTTATTGGGGGGGGGGGGGGGGGGACCAACAGACACAAATTTTTTACAATACATTAGGCCTTCTTTCACACTTTTTTTTTTTTTGGGAAAGTAGGCTAAAAACAGCAGAAAGTTCAATCCTTAACTAGACTTGCATAAATAAATATCACTATCATCTCAAATAAATTTCTTTAAAAAACCAATGGTTTTTCATCAGACACAGAAAGAAAGCAGCCAAACATATATATGCCAGGGGTGACCGATTATGCTAACAATTTACAGAATCAACTTTATTTTTTAATAATGTTTGATCACAAAAATAAAATTAATTATTGCTAATAAAAACATTTAGAATATCAAAGGAGCATGTGCTAAATATTTGATATAAATTAAAGGTATGTATATACAAGGAATATTATAATCCTTTATTAAAAAAATTAATTCAGGATATTCTTTGATGCCAAAATTTAAACACCAGAAATAAATACTTCAAATGCATGCTAGCACAAGGCTCAAAAGAGAAAAAAAAAAGTTTAATATTTCAAAATTTGCTTTCATTGGGATTACTACAAAAATTAAGTTAATTTGAATACTATTTATATTTATGTCAAATTACATATTTTAGAGCAAGTCAAAAATAAAAATCTACAACTAAAGAAACAAATAAAATCAATTATAAGCATGAAAAACAGGAGAAGGGTAAATGCACAGTTAAATCAAGCAAGGAATCACTAAATTAAATGCATTCTGTACAAGAAATGATTTTGATTATAATCCTTTGTCCAAAGCTAAAACTTAGAAAGTACAGATACCAAAAGTAAAATACTTGAAGAGTATAGTTTAAGTGCTTACTTATCCTATAGCAAAAAGTTTTTAACTTGCAAATTGTTCAAAAGTAAAACTGAAAATTATAAGATAGAATACACCTTGAAAAGCAAAAAGAAAATCAGAAAAGAAAATCAATACAGTAGGAATGCTCAAAAATTTTAAATGTTAATGTAAAAATTTCAAAAAAGAATGCTTCAACAATTTAGAGAACTGTCGCCCCTGGTATATAAATTGCAGCACTCTGCAAGAATTTCAATTTAATCAGTCTTGGATTTCTTTTTAAAAAAAGTTGTGATTACGGAAGATTTTCTCTTCTGTTTTTTTTTTCCAATTTCATGTCCCCTTTGCTCTGTGCTCGATTTCATCAGCTTTTACAGATTTAGCACCCTCTATCATTGCCCGAGCAAGCTGTATTTCTGTAAAATCTTGATTTCGAATGCCCTGTTTTAACTTTTTATTTGCTTCAAAAAGTAGCCTTGTAGAAGGAAACTATTTTATTTGCATATTTCCTGGTGTTTATAGGAAAAGGGTTTGGTGGTTATTTATCACTTTATGAGATACCCCAAAAAAGGTGATTTTAGGTGAAAAAAATGACTAAGTGACCAATTATGAACACATGGCTCAAATGAAACTTAACCCTACCAGGAATAATAGCTACACTCATAAGTACGGAGAAAATTAACAAATTTAATCTGAATTATTTTGCTGTTGAAAGCTGTTAAAAGTAACAATAGTGTGTACTTAATTTTTACATTGAGTGTACTTTAATCCTTTTTCTATGTTATAGATGAAAAAGCCCGAAATATTTTTACCATTTAGTAAAATCATATGCTCAAGTTATTTTAGGTGAAAAAAGTGACTTGGTGGGAACCCTGTAATAATGACTAAAATAACAAACTTAGTTATGTTCGCCAAACTAACGTGGGGGAAAAGTGTCTAGCACGGAAACCATGGCGACCGAAAGGAAAAAGGTAGAGCTGTGTGACCTCGACACAGACTATAGATGAATATTGAAGCTCTTTTTTCTCCCCATAAATCGGCCCGGCACCAAAGAATAACACGAGTGTACATCTTTTTAAGCATTTACTTTTTCATTTAAATAAAAATTTCCTCGCCACCCGTTCTTCATTCACAGATCTTTGAATGTGCCTCGTATTTCCCAGTACATTATGTCTATGCGGCTAATGTTTTTATCATTTTTTCTCTTGACGAGTACGACGACGAGGCTTTCGAATAAGGAGGACGTATAGGAATGTATTAATGTAGCTATATAAGACAGTAAAATAGATTATTTCATATTTAAGACTTTTACTTATTCCAATTTAAAGTTAATTTTTTGCTTCCGAATGGTGCGCCAATTACCGTGGAATGCAACATGAGCAGAGATAAATAAATAATTTCGATTCTTTTGAACGGAAAGGAAAAAGATCAAATGTTTTACTTGGCTTCCTTCTCACAGACTACTGAATTCATCAGAACATTTTGCAAGCATAAAATCAGGAAGGTGGAATACATGAATATCTCATCAAAAGATGTATTAGAAAAGTAATCGAAATGGGTACGTCAGCCACGTGTTTGCCCATGCTTTTAAAAGTGCAACCATCAAAATAACATTCTTCTGCAGAAGATGAGGCTATTTTCATTTGACAGAAATACATTATTTTGTCCATTTTATAAATGAATTTCAAAATTGAAAAAATAATTATTGCAACATTTAGTCAAAATGCACTCAATAAGGATACTACATCATTCATTTATTTCCGACATTTATTACGGTAGAACTCGGGTCATTCGAACGTCTGTCATTCGAAGATTTCGACTTCGTATTCAAATAAATGATAAAATTTTTGGATCATTCGAAGTTCAACTTCCTTCATTCGAAGGTTTTTCTCATCCGAAATCGACAAAGGTTTGTTGAAATACTTTTTGTATGTCTGTCTGTCCTTTATGCATTACTACACCATTCATCCGACAGGTAGTTCCTTTTTCTATTCCATTTTTACGCAAATTTCTACATAAATTCCCCAATATGGGGGCGATAAAAAACTTGCACATATCAATATAATAGATCGATCTAAAGTGCTCATTTTTCTGTACAAGGTTAAATGTGTTCAGAGTTTCCAAGTCAATAAAAACGCCATTGATAAACTTTTTGGTTCGATTTCTTAAGGCTTACCTTGATCCAAAAATAATAAATTAGCAGTTCCCTCGACACCGGGAGAATAGTGTTAAGCTTAACTTCAATATAAAACTTATTTTCCAAAATAGACACCCATTCAGTTATCGGCGGAAAAACAATAACAAAGCATATCATCGATTTAACGATCTTCTGAAATGAGCAATGGGTTTTACATTCGAGATTGAACTTGATTAAAGTATTGTCTCCTTGAAGTAACAATTTCCTTGATTTAGCAATAGCTTTTAAATAAATATCGCCAGAAAAGGAATACGTACGGTTTATTCTCGGATAATGTGGTGAATACGACACGCCACAATTCGATTTTTTTAACGAGTCGTTGGCGATAAACCGGAGCACCTTAACGAAATTATGCTTACATTTTTTAGGTATGGTTTACATTATATAGGTCAGACGACACTTTTTAAATCTCTCAACGCGAGCAACGCCGACGTTTTTTAAGCGTACTACGCCAGTTGAGCTGCATTTGCTTATGAAACTTAATTTTTCTGTTTGCAATTGTACTGTTCTGCTTTTCTGGGTTAGTTTTTTTTTTTTTTGCTGATAATTTCTTTACTTTAAAGTTGTTGTTTTTTTTTTAAATTTTACAGTTGGACCTTTTATGTAGCTAAATTTTGATTTTCATTTAGAATTGTATATATGAATAATATATTCAGTTACCCAAAGAGAAATCATATTTAATGCAAATAAGTTACCACAAATTAATATATTTAAAAGGTTTAGATGGAAAGACAATCTTTTCTTCATCAGGCATCCAAAAAGATTGCCAGGGCATAACATACGAGTTTCCGACATGTTTCACGGATTTGTTAAATCAAACATGTTGGACGCTACTCGTACAGCTTAAAAAGTGGCAAACAAAGTATAGAAAGTGGAAAAAATAGTCGAATTAGCATGTGAACTTTACCAATATACAAGCTGTGTAAAAATATTTCATATTACATATTTATATTTGCATATTATTGTACTCATCAGTTACAAATTTATCTACTATTAGTAAACTTTTAAAAAATGACTAAATTTTTACAACTACTCGGCAATGGGCGAGTGCTCGGCTGGAATTTTGCCGAGTACCGAGTCATCGGCAAATCGGCCAAGTACTTGGTACACCGAGTACTCGGTACATCCCTATTCCAGATACAGCCCTCGGCGATGGGCGGCGCAGCGAGAGGGAGGGAGAGAGAGAGAGGGACTCACCTATCCGTCCGATCTTCATCCCGCTGCGGGCCAGGGCACGCAGGGCAGACTGGGCCCCGGGGCCGGGAGTCTTCGTCCTGTGGAGAAAAAGAGCAATCGTTACCGATACGATCCGGATATTGCGAGACGGAGTGAAGGACACGGAACATTTTTTGCGGGAAAAAGTAGGTATCCCTTTTCGTGCACCATAAATGATAAGACAGCTTTTATGCACATAGAGTGACAACGGCATGAACTGTTGAAATTAAAATTTGTATTTTACTTACCTACTTCTAACGAATAGGAAAAATTTAATTTTTTTTTTTTTGCAAATAAATTGTAATTTATTGTAAAACATAACGAGAAGGAACGTCCCATGACTATATTTTTTGCAGCAAAATACTTTTTCTACTTAGAATTTTCTTTTAATTTATTTGTCAAATACCTGCCACTTCAAAAATAAAAGTTGAAATAATCGAAACGTCGTGGGATGGCACCACAAGGGACATCGAGTGGTGCAGAGAGAAGAGCGACATCGAGGTTTCATTCTTGCTTCCCCATGGACCAGCTTGCACCCTTTTACTGGCCCACAAAAGATGTCTGTCGTATTCCCGCGAGCAATGGGCTTTCTCGCGTCAATCCTCCGATGACGAAAGATCGGGCTATCGTCCTCTTCGATCGATCTCCGGTGCAAAGACAAGGAACCGAGAAGTTACTTTTGGTCGTTTGGTATGGCACAGCTTATACATAAGAAATGAGCCTGCATTATGTTTAGACTTAAAAATCACAACTCCACGATTTTTTGTTGTTTCTTCCTCAATTTTATGTTCAAGAACCTAATAAACATTAAATCATGTACTTATTTTTTTGTAAAAATAATCGTATTTT
Source organism: Octonoba sinensis (assembly GCA_038502835.1). Classification (NCBI taxonomy): domain Eukaryota; kingdom Metazoa; phylum Arthropoda; class Arachnida; order Araneae; family Uloboridae; genus Octonoba; species Octonoba sinensis. The sequence continues at coordinate 1,984,032 of CM076600.1, forward strand.
GCATTTTATGATTTCAAAACAATTAGTATTTCATGGTAAGAAGCAAAAACTTAGGTTTAAAATGGCACTAAATGTGAAATCTTAGGTCACCGTCACCTGAAATACTTATCTATATTAATCAGAGGTAACCCTAAGACGTGTGTGGGAGCCGGGGGGGGGGGGGGGGGGGGGCACATTAAGAGTACTTGTGGGGCACAAGAATTCATATGAAAACGTGCATAAATGATAATATTATATATCTACATATATTTCAAAATGAAAACCTTTATTTTGAGCTACACATGCTCAGTTTTGCGACTTCACCGTGCTTGCAAGTTTTTTTTGTAAATGCTCAGTCTCATCCTGGAGTCAGCACTCCACTCATCGTGAAATGAACAAATAATAATAAAAAAAAAAAATTAAGAATCTGCGACCATTTTCATGTGCGGCCGAATGATTTGATATGGAATGACTCAAGTAAACATGAAAACAAATTTGAGATTGCATTTTTGTGTTTCAAAAAGGTGAGCATCCTAAATACCCACACAAAATAGCAGCACTGCGTAGAAAGGAAACAGTGATGCACATGGTGGGCCAAAACTGGGAAATTTGGTTAGTGACCACTTTCTAAATTTGCTGATAAGAATTCAAAACTAACTCTGAAATTGAAATTACTGAAATAAAACAAGAAATAGGCAGATTTGATATAGCACATGCCAAAATGTTGTAGAGCCCTTCAAAGTTTATATATACATAGGGTGCCCAAGGATCCAAACCCGAAACACGGCGCAACATTTCGGTGAAGCAAGCATTCGATAGAAATAAAATTTCACGTTAAATTAAAGCACAAATGAGCATTAAAACGCGGACATATGTTTCGGTATTGCTTGGAATCCCTTTTTCAATGCGACAGGGAGCTTCTAGATGCAAAACATCCAAATGAAGCCAAGGAAATACAGATGTGCCAACAAAAAAGGTGGGGGGATCGCGGTAGAATGCGCAAAAAAGCGACCGCAGTTGTCGGGATCATTTTACTTTTTAATTTAAATTTTTTACTCTTATAGCGATGTGGCAATCACTCTTTTTCCACTTTATCCAAACAGGGTTGCTAATCAAACAGCAGAATGAAATTCCCGACTTTTCCGGGCATATCAAAAAAAAAAAAAAAAATATTCAGTCTTAAATACATGGCATGAAACCAATAAAACATACATTTGCCCCAAAATATTCTCATTAAAACAATAACTGGGATGGCTCATCCTAAAGTAATTTCTGCAAAACTTTGAAACAGTATTCAATTCAGCCAAGTGATTTAAGGGAACACACATTTCCACGAAGTAAAACCGGGCACTTCGCGAAATGTTTTTTTACGGTCTAATCACTCGGTCTCATGACGAGAAAATGGATTGCTAACAAAACTTGGAGAGAGAAAAAAAACGATATCCGTTACTTAATGTAAAAATTTGAACAACAATAATAAAATGTGAGTTACTTTCAACTCATTAAAAATTAAACTGAAGAGTTGAAAAAAAAAAATTCTGATCCATCTCTGCAGGTCCCTCTGAATGTTGTACTCTGAGGGAAGCAAAAGAGCGAACGTCATTATTTATATTGGATTTTCCACGTCAGCGCTTCAAACTTTCGGCTCAAATTCGGTGTCCGGTCGACGTAAAGATGAAAATCTTTTCCGTGTGTCTGAAAAAAAAATATAGGCAGCATCACGTTTGACCATGCATCCCGAAAACGAAGGAGACTCACCTGGTCCCTCCGGTGGCCCGGAGCTTGATGTGCAGGGCCGTGATGCCCACCAGCTTGCACTTCTCGGCCACGTCCTGGGCGGCCAGCATGGCCGCGTACGGGGACGCCTCGTCCCGGTCCGCCTTCACCTTCATGCCGCCCGTCACCCGGGCGATCGTCTCCCTGCAATCGAAGGCGCTCGCTTTAGTTCGGTTCGAATGGCACCATCACGAGGATTTTAGATCGATCGGCGCAACAGAGTCGGAAACTCCGAAATTTAATCCAGTTATTTTTTTTTTTTTTGCAAATGAATGTCCATGCCCGGTCATCCCTGCGACGAACGCACGAGGGACGTAGCACGGGCACTGCTCGCAAAACATCTGCATTTACTTTGGAGATACAAAGGTTACACATTTGACATCCTATGCCATAAATCCTGTAGAAATTCTATAAATATGATTTTCATGAATTGTTTTAGAGTTTACAATAAGGCACTCGTCATATTCTAATGGGGAAAAAATTAAATAATAATTTTAAGCTGTTTTTCTTGTTCAAATTCATTTTAAATGTCTGTTTATTACCTTTTTTGAAAATAGTCTATGCTTTTCCTTCATTTATTATTTATAGTTATCTGAACTCTTAAACTTCCATTTATACTTATTTCCTATAATACTAATAAAACGAATCATTTTAAGATCATGTATTAAAAAATTCAAGCATTAATAGTTGGAGGACAAGCAATTGCACTACAAGGCTGGTAATGACTGTACACACTATTAGATGAACTACAAATCAAAATGAGGGCTTAAATGAAGAATATCAAAATCTGCATTAATGCTATGATCAATAAATATTATAATCAAATGAAAAACTTACATAAATTAAGGATCGAACACAGTTGTACGTGAAATCTTAAATAAAAAAAAACTATGATAAAAATTAAAAAACATAAACTTATTAAAATTTATTCATCATGTTTCTTCAACAATGGGAGGAAATCGTTAGATAAAATATAAATAGAAACTAAAGTGAAGAATGACAGAACTTGTAAATAAACTTAATATATCGTTATTACAGGTGAATTAAAAATTAAATGAAATTATTAAAATAGGGTCAGAAAACAAATGATTACAAAAACTTTAAATCATCTAAATTCAAAAGCAACACTATACAAAGCTAAAGCATTATTAACATCTTAAAATCTTTTTAATGAGATTCCACTAAACTTGCACAAAAATGTATCCCAATTTTCTAACAGCCAAACATCTTGAGCATTCTATCATTAATAATAATTAACAATGCTTTATACTAAATTTGAATTTAGACTATAAAATTGAAAATGCACCACAGTATCAATACCATCATCAGTCTGTTCATAACTTTTGAGCTGGATGGTAATGATATTGAACACATTGTCTCCTCACAGAACACAAAATATCGCTGCTTTTATAAAAGTTTTACTTACTTGAAAAAATAAAGATTCATCTAACATGAGCATATGAAGAACGAAAATGCTCAATGCTGCTTTGAAGTAACTCATAATACATAAGGATGGTAATTACAGCAATGTTCTTTTTCCCCCACTTTTCTTGTTACTCGGTTCACTGAAGCAGAATGCTTAGAGATTTCCACACCTAAAATTCTTACTTCACCCACAAATCTAAGCTGGCTGCTACTAAGATAGACTGTTATTTGAATGACTAGTGACACTAAGTGGTCATGGATACCAGTAAAAACCCTGGGATGGTAATGATGCAAAATGCTGGGGACAGGTTACAACTAGTGCAGAAATTTTTCTAATTGCAAATAAACCAAAAAAAAAAAGGAAACTATTTCAAAATTGAATACTTTAGGCATTACAAAAACCAATTTTAAAGATGTACTTTAGTTTTTTTAATATGTAGGCAGACCTGTAAAGACAAAAATTCTAGTGAGGGACAGTGGATGGTAATGACATTTTAGCATTTGTAGTAAGTCTTGAGAAAAAACTATACTACATGGCTCAGTTAAATGCTTGTTATTTTATTCTTTCGGGGCAATAACAATAAAAGAAATATAAAACTTTTCTGAGGTTGCTGTGAACATGGGACAGCAAATTGCACCTTTTTCGAGAGTGACCCATATATATATATATATCATACCTGCTAACTCCTATTTGAAAAAATGCAGAAGATAATCTACAAATTTGCTGGAGATTTTACGCAATGCCGAACGACACCGTAGATCATTAAAGTAAAATAAAAATGAAGTTTTATTAGCATTACTGAATATTTACAATTACATTTTAAACAAAACACATGTTTATAAAATGAGGGATGGGTCCATGCGAATTCCGTGGGTAACGGAAGGACGTTTTTCACAACAAAATAGGACTTTGAGAGCTTGTCAATTTAAAAAAATAACCGTTTTCAAGAAACTGACAATCAAACCTTTATACTTTTTATGAAGTTATATGAAAATTAGTAAACTTTGAATTTTACAATAACTTTTTTTTAAATTGAGATTTTAAAATTGGTAACGGAAGGACATTTTTCTGACATAATTTTGGTTGCACTATCAACTTTAAAGTTCAGTTAAACTATTTGCAGAAATTTCTTGATACAATTTGGGCATCTCAAGGAGGGCTCATTCAATGCATATTAGGAGAGTTTTTTTTGAAAATTATATTTTTCACTAAAGAGAAATATTTTGTCATGGCAACGGAAGGATAAAAGTGCCTAAGTACAAGATCAGAGTTCACACTGAGGGAAAATACAAGGTGGGATTATCCTCCTTGACTAAAATTTTAAGTGGGATTTTTAAAGTTTAAGGCCAAAAAAATTTTTTTTTGAGTGGAATTTCAAAAAATATTGCGGGAATCGCGCGGCCTAGCGCAAACCCTGAAGATACACATTAAAAAGTTTGATTTTCTTTCAAATATATGTGAAAATCATGAGTAGATCTTTTCAGACTTATTCATCAACTGGTATATCTCTGGTTATATTTGTATATTAGATTTATACTTGAACATGCATCTCAGTCGAGTGCTGGGGCAGTTCCTATAATTATCTTAAGTTCGATTTTTTTCTTCGTTGTTTTTTATTATCTGTTCTCTGTTGGGCCAACATTTGTCCCCTTTTACAGGATATATATAAGCCAAACATTCATGAATTTAGTTTTTCAAATGCGACACTTCAAAAAATGACAGTTTTTTTCCGAGTGGTCGAACGGCGCACGAAATTGCGATTGTTGCGTGTGATCGAAGAATGGGTTTTGCCGGGAACGACAATTGTTTCCGATTGCTGGAAAGCGCACGATTGTTTGTCAGATGAGGGTCTTCAGCATTTGCAGGTGAATCATACCCACATTTTTAAGGATCCTGAAACCAGTGCTCACACAAATTCCATTGAGGGCACGTGGACGACGATGGAACATTTTCTTCGAAATCATACAAACCATTCTGGTGGAATGTTTGATCATAATCTGGCAGAATACATATGGCGACGCTCCCATAATCTTTCTCTTGTACTCGGTTTCACCCTAATTTGGCAGTGGGCAAAAGGCTACGGGGGATGGTTTACACCGTTGGCATGGAAACCGGGTTGCTCCATACATTTAGTGGGTCGCCAACAAACAACGCTACTTGCCAAACTTGGCAGGAGAAAAAAGTACGTGAGCATAAGAGAGCTGTTTTTACGTAAATAATGGAAGAAAATAAAATTGAAAAATGTTAATATAAGTGCATGGTTTTAGTAAATTAAGTTTAATGTTTAAGCCACTCAAGAAACCTTAAATACAAGTTTTAAAAACGGTATTATTTTTTTTTATCTGCGTAAGAAAAAAAAGTTTGAAAATATGGATATAAAAAGTTATTTCTAAAACAAATATGCATTTTTATCATATTCGAAATGTCAATGTGGTACAGTATTCAAATTTAGGGCATAAGTCAACCAGGCAGTATGAGCATGACATCAAGTTGTTTTCAAGCAATTACCAATATATACCAATTTCATTTTATTACCACATAAATAATTATAAACAAAATCAAATATGAGTAATTATTTAACAACTAACAAAAAATGTTGTTGATAAAAATATTTTTGAAAACATTTCTGCCTAATGATAGTAATGGTAAGAAGGATTTTGAAATATATATATATGTAATATTCATTTCGATTTCCGAGAGATAGGGGGGAACCGGACTTCTCAAGTCTAAATAAAACTTCTTGAAAATTTATTATCTACTTAATTCCTTTTACAAACATCAATATTATTGCAAGTAAAAAAGTATTCTTTTTTTAAAAACTAGCACAGATTTTGGATTGGGATTATGCTTGATTTCAACCTTAAATTGTTACTTTAGAATGAAAAATCGAAATTGCCTCTCTGAGGGGAAGGGGGGGGGGGGCGCATCCCTGGAATAACTGAGAAATTACCAATGCAGTGAAACTGAAACTTGGGAAACAATAAGAAGTGTTAGAAATTTCCTTCATACCGTGGAGATTTTTGGATAAATAAACTGTTTTTATACTAATTTCTTATACAGTATCAGCTCTACTTCTTATTATTTTTTCTTGTTTAGCTTTTCTGAAATAAAACAATACGATTTTGTAGATATCCAACTAAAAAACTTAAACTAATATTTGAATCCTACGATAGCAGTGGTATATCACAAAAGTAAGGGACCGTCCATAAATGATGCCATGCTTTTTCCCCGTATATTTGACCCCCCCTGCCCCTTTTATCACAAAATGTCACACTTCAACATACACCCCCAATTTGTCACATGCCACGCTATGCTGCATAAGCATGATGTCCCACTTCTTGTTACCCCCTCCCCTTTCTATTGAATGAAATGAGGGAAAGGGGGGCACAAATGGCCAAGTACTACGACCAGAGGTCTATTGTACTAGACCCCAAAAAGATGAGCATGCCTCTAGAAGAGACTAGTAGCTGACGCAAAGTTCAGCAGGCACCTAATAGGGATGTCATGAATTTCCCAGGGTTCAATGATATGAAGACCTAGGTCCCCTCCCTATTCGTTACATCCTTTTTTTGGGAAGGGATCTGGATCAGAGCGAGCATGGAGCAACGAGATTTAGATCGAAACTTGAATGAACAGGGAGCAAAGAAAATTCTTTGTACACCGCTGAACCGATTGAAAATACCTTTTTTAAAAATCATACTATGAACAAATTAGGTAAAAAGTGGAAATGAATAATGTAATCCATTAAAGCTGTCGGAAAAACAAAGTGGAGCCAAAACAAGTATTTAAAAGTTGGAGTAATTAAAAACAGTAGCTACTCCAGATTCCTAGTTTTTAGTAGTCTATATATGTACAGTCGACGCTCGATATAACGACCATCTGCGTCCCACAGAAAAAGGTCTTTATAACGAGCGGTCGCTATAAGAGGCAGAATTTTCTAAAAAGAATATACACGTATCATGCATGTTGAGTAGTTCCATTACAATTAATTTTCAAAGATTCGAACTACGTGAAATTTTTTTTTCAATCATTGGAATTAAAAAAAATATACCAGTGCAAAATATTAAACAGATTCTAACGTAGAAAATATAGGATGAAAAAAAAAAAAACATGCATATTTCTGGAAGCAAAACTTCTGAGCTGACATGACACCTGGCACGGAATCATGACCTCCTCCAGAGAATCGACCCTTGGAAAACCATTTGATTCAAACGACAAACTACCAGTTCATCCGTCAACCCCTTTTCCCGGAAATTCCACGTTTACTTTCCCTACTGTCATAAGTTGTCAACAACTACATTCAACATGCAGTAACTTTAAATATACGTCTCAATCACATGAACTCTCGATATTTCGTCATCATTTCATTAATTTAAATCTCGAAAATAGAGGCTATACCTTCCACAGTGCTGCCGAGTTAGGGTGGAATAGAGTATAGCGACGAGACCTTCAAAGCTTTTTTAAAAACTGCTTCTAAGCAGTATACTCCAATTGGAAAAGATCGTCCAATCAGTAGTAAAAAAGTAAGTGCTGTTTTTTTATTTTATTTCTTTAGTTTCTACTTTCCGTAGTTTGGCGATTTTTTGAAAATCGCGCCAAGCGGTGGGCTCTCCTAGGAGTTTACCCCTCTATATTTGCAGAAATTAAATTTTTTTCAGCTCATCAAGTTATTTTAAACATTTTTCTGTAAAGATCATCTAACTACCGGGTTGAGACAAAGGATTAGCAGAAAAATCAAGTTACTTTACAGTAGAACAAAAAACAAAAAGGTATTTATCATTGTAGAATGAGGCGTAGCAAAAAGAAAAAGTGAAGCGGAAATCAATCTAATTAAAATGAAATACAAAGTACCCACTGCCTTGGATGATGGTGAGCAATAGGTGAGTGAACATGGGGAATTGGAATTTTGCAGTTTAGGCTAAATTTAACTATTTCTAAGGAGTCTTAGTGGGAGAGCAATGGCACTCTTACCCTACAAGTGAATTTTGCCTTTTTTAAAAGCATGTTATCCTTCATACAAAATGAAATACAAGCATATAACAAGGAATATACAATACACCTTTGCATGAAAACAACTTTAGTACGTAAACTGGGAAAAGTACTCCAGTTCTCAATATGTAGAATACTTCGAGAGGACGGGACACTTGTAATGTGTGCAAAACATTCCTCACCAAAAATCAGCAACTAGACATACATTAGATTAGAAAAGAAATGCAGTCATTCAGGGTTACTTTGTGGGATTTTTTAGCATATCGGACTTAATTTAAAAATTAAGAGTAGAAAATTAATTTGATAACGCATTCAGCCGAGTGCAGCACTTATAACGTGGTTCAAAGTGACCCTGAATGTGCTGTAGTAAAAAATAAAAAATGTCTTCTCTTTTCCAGCATTTTCAAGAGAATATGGACTGAAAGCATACAAGTTAAGAGAGATGTACTCACCTTCCGGATAAGTCTGTCACATGAACAAATGTGTCATTGAAGCTGGCATAAATGTGGGCAACGCCGAAAACATTTTCGCCTTCCAAAGCTTGAGGCCCCAGAGCCACGACGGGCTGCTCTTCCTTCACTTTTCCTTTACGAGGTGCCATTTTTTTTATTCTAAACACAAGACAAGGGAAAATTACACAGCAGTTCTACAATGACAAAATAACTCTAGTACATTAGAACACCTCTGCCGAATAAAAGTATAATCTTTTAACGAATTAAGAGCTCATTCTGCAAAATAATGAGTCCACGATGTTACTTGCACGTCACATTTACAAAAGTATTGCAAACAATAGCAAATAAATAAATTATAACTTACGATTAAAACAGATCATATATTAAACCCCGTTAACTGAAGTGCTTCGCAATGTACGGGAAAGGGAACTCGGAAATAAAACAACGAGTTGAGTAGTAATAAAGATATTCTTTCTCAATGCCAAAGTAGTAATCTATCCTTGAAAAATAATCCAGAAAAATCTTCAAGAAAATATTTTTTGATATTCTGCATTTTTATAGACTAACTTAATCTTAAAAATTGGACAACTACAAAAAATTAATCATAAAAGAATTAATATTTTTTAATGGGATGCTGTCGCAACGAAAAGAAGAGCACCATGTCAGCAGCTCGGGGGCATTGGCGATAACCTATGCTGCCAAACAGAGAGATTAAAGGGGCTGTCAAAGTGTATTGGCGATGTTTCCCTTTTCTCAGCACTCAGCGTCTAGCGAAGCAAGTGTCACCTTTTTGCGCGGGGAAAAATTGCAGATATGGACTATTTATCTTCATAGTTTAACTAAAGTAAACTAATTAATCTCATTATGGGTTTTTTTCACAGATTGAGTTTGACAGCATCTACTAAGTATATTTATTAAAATTTAGTGCTTAATCAATGCTAGAGATGTTTGTATTTTCAGGTCAATAGTCTTATTTGCAGGTTATTTTACAATCAAAATTGTTATCATAAACTATACATAAGTAAACAACTTTTAACCTTCCTTTTTCTTTGTATGCCGCCAAATATTGAAAGAGTTAGAAATGTGCTGCGACAAAAAAAAAAGTTGAGAATCACTGATATTGTTAAATTCTTATAAATGCTCCACAATGGTTTATTTAACCCCCTTTAGACGAATTCTTTCGAGGGAGAACTGTTATCCCTATTGCTTTTTGTACTACTGTTTTCCTGAATGAAAGCAGGCATGGATACAGGATTTTATGAGAAGGTGATTTCTATGCGATTTCACCTTGCTCCCAGAAAAGTTATTCCTACGGAGAAAAAAAATTATAAAGGTTTAGTTTGTTTTCCATATATTTAATAGTACCTGATGCTCAGGGGAGAATAGTTCCCTATAAAAACCCACCTATTGCAGTAATTAGTTTTAAAAAGAGCTTCCATGAGTGCATTTAAATGAAACAATTATTTTTAATAGAAGTCTTCAATAGTGCCAGACTCTTTTGCCTGTTTAAAGTGACCTTGAGTACAGTACCTGAGCTGTTTTATAACAAAAATCAAATTATTAATTCAAGATATAACTAAATCAGAGTATAAATGGATATTCCATTTATAAAACGGGTGTTTTCCCTTTCTTTTCAAGAATTCTTGACCCAAGCTCTGTTTTAAACAACAGGACTTTTGGGGGAGTTATGTCGAACACTGCCTGGTGAAGCAGCTTCAAAGATTGTCCATATTTTGTAAAGGTATGGCTCTTTTTGAAGTGTTTTTCCTGGTGAAACCAAGCTATGGTCTATTTTCCCTGCCTGAGAGAACTTTTTTAATTTGCGTAAAGCTACTCGACAATTTTGTTACATGTGCATATACACCCTTTTTTATGATCATTGATAATTAATGGCATAAAAACTTAAAATGTAATTGTTTTCATCATGTGTATCTTGAATACGTTATTGTACTCAATGATGCCGAATGCTGTACGGGGGTGCTTCTGATCCAAAATTTTTCAGGGGCCTGTTCCAAAAATTCTACAATTTATTAATCTTAAGATTTCTTTGCCGAATAATATCTGTAGGGGAGAGTGTTGTACCTTGGGACACTTTTCACATTTTAATTTTTAAGTTCAAAAGTTAAAATTAGATTTAAAGTCTGAAGACACTATTTAAATACACCAACATTCTCCTCTGTAATATATTTTTTCAAATTCAAACAGTTTAAAAATAAAAAAATGCCAGCCATTTTAAGTAGTAACTGAAAACTGTCCCAAGGTACAACACCCTGTTGTACCTTGGGACATACTTCGTGATTCATACAACAGTCATATACATAACCAATTTTATACGAAAAATCAAAAACTTAATTTTTGTAAAGCACTAAATTAAGAAGATACATAATGTGTAATTTACACATTATTACATTGACAAATTCGTAACATTATTGAACTAAAATATAGCATCATATTCTAACAATTCTTGTATTTGAAAGACTGCATTTGGTTAGAATATCTCTCTTTATACTAAAATATATCCAAATTATTAAGAACCATGTGTATGTTGTACCTTGAGACATGTCCCAAGGTACAATCATCACATGGTTTAAATAAAATCAAAATGGTGGTCAATCAAAATGAGTATCATCAGTTTCTCATAACCAAAACATTTAAAAATCTTCTGTTCAATATCCAATTAAAATTCAGTAGCATAGTTTTACAAATGCTATTTCAGTAAATTAAATTAGAATGAGAAAGATATTTACTTCTGAGTGATGAAATTTTCTTTCTCTCACCAAGTTGTCAATTCAGTTCTTTTAATGCTGCCTTTTACTGTGATGCTATCTGCTGGTTAAGGTCACAATTAGAAATAAAAAAAATGTTAATGTTGCCAATAGGTTTTTAGAAATTGCCAATGTCCCAAGGTACAACACTCGCCCCTACTTTTCTTTCTTCCTTCTGACCAGTGAAATATTTTATACTACTTTAAAAAACTTTCAAGACTATGTTTCCGGGCAAAAAAAAGAAGAGATTCTTGGCATTAATATTAGACCTTTCATTTAATTATACTTAAAAGCTTTTTTTTTTTTTTGAGTTTATGTATATAAATTTATACATGTATATAAGCATTGTGTGTTCTATGTTAGGTGATGAGGGGTATGTTCTCTTAAGTTTATTTTAAATGCATGGTGCATACTTTCTCCGAAACTTATGTGTGAATTTCGAAAATTTCTTTTTGCCGAGAATCTTGAATGCTGCTGTATAAAGTATTTTGATATGATAAAATATCTATTTACCCTGCTTCAAGCATATTGAAAGGCTTTTACTGTTGATTTTTTTTCTCTTCTGAAAATATTTTGTTTGCAGAATATTTCCTAATTCATGTTACAATAAAATTGTGACGATAATTTTTAAAAAAGTTAATGCTAAAATCAATTTTAAGAAAAATGAAATGTTTTTTAGAAAGTTTCATTCTTTGGCATAGATTGGATTTTTCTTTTCCATCCTCCCCCTTGATAAGTAGAAAAACCTCTCCCGATGGACACCCCTTAAATACGGAACCCTCCTCTTAATGAAACTTTTAGGGGTGTGCCATTTTTTGGATGAGGTGCTCTCCTGAATTAAATTAGTAGAGCTCGGATTACAGATATCATTTCAAAAGCATAAAATTGAAATTTCAGCTTTACTGTGTCAAGTATTGGGTTTTGGTGGCGAACTAGTCCTTGCGAGGCACTGGGCGAAATACCTTTCAAGAATTCCCCTTATTATGTCCGTGAACCAGGGTTCGTGATTTTTTTTTTTAAATTTAAAAAATCTGATTTTTTAAAATTTAAATCAGATTTTTTAAATTTAAATCTGATTTTTTTTGCTTTTTTAAAAAAATACCTTTAATATTTTGGGTATTTATTATATTATTCATAGAAACAATATGGCATGTTAATCAATTGTAAAAATAATAATAATAATGATAATAATATTAATAATGATAAACAAATTTTAATACAAATGCATGACTCAAATGAAACTTAACCCTACCAGGAATAATAGTACACTCCTAAGTATGGAGAAAATGAACACATTTTAATCTGAATTATTTTGTTGATGAAAGATGAAAAAAAGTAGCAATTGTGTGTACTTAATTTTTACATCAAGTGTACTTTAATCATATTTCTATTTTATAAATGAAAAAGCATTAAATATTTTTACCCATTTAGTGAAATCATATGCTCACACCACTACTAAAAACTGAAACATTTTGTTTTAATCAAATATCTTCATTGAAAACTTCTATGATAAAAAAAATATTTTAGAAAGAAAAAAACCTTAAGCTATTAGGGGACATGGATGAAACTTTAAGGATTAACTAATGAAATATGTTATGCACACAGGCAGATGAACCTTTTTTACAACACTTTCTAACATTGTAAAATCAAGGAATTTTTTTTTTTTTTGAATCACTTGATTCAAATCATGATTTAAATCAACGAACCCTGCCGTGAACTACTTTTTAAAATTGCAATTCAATAACGAACTGCATGCCGCGGGTTCTGGGGCGGTCAGTGCGATTGTCCAGCCTTGGTTCCATGTACAACAAAATTATTTTGTTTTGTTCGAAGATCGCTGTTTTTGCCATTCAGTTGTGGACATAATATGCTGGTCCTTGTTTGATGGAATTGTGTTTTTAACAACTCGTAAAGTCGGAAAAAGAGCAAAAATGACTATTTCAGATAAACCAAAAGAGGATGACATTAAAAAAAAATACTCTTTGCCAATTTCTTTGAAATACTATGCATATTTATTGTATGTATTGTTTTGGGCTTTTGATGTCTGTGGTGAGTTAAAGGACAGAAGTCATTGAAAAATGATTATCCGGTTACAGAAGGGTTTAAGATATATAATCTTAGCAGCAAAAAAAAGTGTTGATTTTAATTTAAAATTAACAGTACGATTTATAAACACTTAATGCCATTAAATAATTTTCTGCTACAATAGAGAACAAAAAGCATTGCAAAATTTATAAAATTACAACAAATAATTCACGCAATAGGATTTGTTAGTGATTTACTGTAATGGATCCATTACTGAAAATCTTTGATGCTGAAATTTTTCATAATTTTATCAAAAAATCTGCAACCAATTGCTTTGTGATGCCTTGAGCAAAGCTGTTTTATTGACATGTAGTTTTCTTATTGTGCCTGGAAACATCACCTCACAGAATGCCACTATTTTTAAAAGTGTGGACAGTTCATTGAGGATGAATTACCGGGCAATTTTCAGTACAGAAGCTATACATATTCACAGGATAATCATCACAGAGTATTTCCATTAAAACTGTCTTGAGTGTAACTTCTTATATTTATACTCTTGGTGAAATAATCATGAAAAAGACACAATAAAGAAGGAAAATTTAGAAAATTGTTTCTAACTTCTTTTGAAGAAATAAATATATACTAATTAAATTTCTATGTTCATAATTAGATTTAATAAAATGTAGAAATCAATGTGCAGGAATTATACAAAAACAATTGTCTCAACATGACATTAGTTAAGTTTACTTGCTTGTCTTGTAGTAACTCCATGATGATAAAGAAAATACAGTAAAAACATATGAATACAAATCAGAATAAAATGTATATAGATTGAACATAAATTACTTGATAGTCGATTATATAAATATAGCAAAGGTTATCTAGTTCAAACTTCTTTTGCAGAATTAATTTTAGATTTAGGGAACACTTTCAGTATCTCCAAGAAGCTTCTTCATAAATGAATAAAAAGTAAAGTGAAATAAAAGGTAAATCAAAAGATTATAGTCTCTAAAAGCAATAAAAGAAAAACATATGTACTTTATAAGAAAGTATACTTGAAACTGATAATTGAAGAATATCTTCTTACAAATCAAATCATGAATTGATCAATGTGCATTTACCCATCAAAAATGATCTGATGTCATAATAAATGTTGAAATTAATCAGAACTCTTTTCTACAAATAATAGATATCTAATGCAACAGATGCATTTTTTTTTTACACATAAGAGATACTTCAGAAATTTCAGCACTTTTTTTTCAGGCATGAAATAAAGTTTCTGTTCATTTTTGCTCGTTCAAAACATTTTCCATTTGAAGAGATTAAACTGGCTAGACAATCATCACAAATTTCTCGGATGCATCAAGACACTAGATGCAAATATAGAGACTATATAAAAATGAAGATATAGATAGCACTAAGAACAATTTCAGATAATTATTTTTTTGTCTGATGAGAACTACTATTTTTCCTGACGTTCAGTTTCCCAAATAAGGAGTTTTTATGGGGGGGGGGGGGGGGAGCACGTTGTGAAATATAATATATATACAGTGAAACTTCTGTAAAGCGACCACCTCTCGTGACACCGAAAAGTGGTCGTTCAGGGAGGTGGGTCGCTCAATGGAGGTTACTTGAAAATATTCAATAATAACGTTAAACATATCCAGAAGAGTCCAAACTAAATAATAATTAATTAAATGAATGACATAAATGTGATTTTAAAGATTTTGCAATCACAAGAGCTTTTTCTTTCTCACCCAATGCATTCACTCAAAAAACTAAAGTTAAGCGTTTTTTCGATCCCCTCTCTTTTTTGCATCCTCCGACTTTTCTATTAAACTTTCGGTTGGTTAAAGCACTCAAAATTATTCCATATTCATCAAGATTATAAATACCTTTATCATCATAACCTGCGAAATGACGAAAAAAAAAATTTCTGATCTCTACTCTTTTTGACTGTGCCCACTCTTTGATGAGCATGTCCTTGTTTTTTAAATTTTTGAGTTTTCCCGCATTTAAATTTTTCTGCCAATTTTCTTCCAGATTTATTATATCTTCGTAAGTAAAGCATCGCTTTTTTGTTAGATGCCACTTATAAAACGTTGAAAAAATGTTCTTTCAATATCTATTGCTGGTTATCAAAATGCATTCTCTAATGAAAGGAAAGGCTTGTGTTCCCAACGCTCGGTCACCACCAAGGGTTCTGGGAAATGGGGTAAGAACAACGCACCCCAGGGTTTGTCGGTGAAAAAACGGGGATATCACTCTACCTTATCTCATCAAGGGGACAATGTGGCAGGCCTGTTTGTTTCGGTTAATGTTTCTGCCCACAAGGAGTTATTCAACAAGCTAACTTCCTCGAAGACTTTCTGGAAAAAATGCCCAACAATTGACATCTGAATTGGAGGGTTACATGTCCCTCCAGGGGAGTAGAAAAAGGCACAAAAACTAAAGCACCGTTTTTTACTGATTGTAGCAATTAAATGATGCAGAAATAATAAAAGTGAGTAGTTTTTCTTTTTTTTCCTGAAAGAAAATGTGGTCGTTTCGAGAGGGGGACTGTTTAAGTGTGGTCGCTTAATGGAGGTCAAGTTAGCATTAAATGAATGTGGGGAAATTCCGTTCCAGCAAATTTTGGTCGTTTAGAGAGGTGGTTGTTTAATAGAGGTGGTCGGTTGGAGAGGTTTCACTGTATGTGAGTGTGCATGTGAGTAATAGGGCTCTCTTCTTTGTATAATATTTGGAGTGTATTGCCCTTGAAAAAATATTTCAAATGATGGCTTTTCTAGTGAGCCCGACTACTACATTCGAATATCCGATCTGCTATCCAGCCAAACCAAACATACTTCAAAATTACAGCAGAGTAACAAATATTCATTGCATCGAAGTTGATATTTTGAAATCAACATTAATAGCCCTACAAGATAGGCCTACACAGGGTTGGGTTTTAGCTGTCAAAAACTAGTTTTTGACGTGA
The DNA here is from genome assembly GCA_038502835.1 of Octonoba sinensis. Taxonomy (NCBI): domain Eukaryota; kingdom Metazoa; phylum Arthropoda; class Arachnida; order Araneae; family Uloboridae; genus Octonoba; species Octonoba sinensis. The sequence continues at coordinate 2,000,421 of CM076600.1, forward strand.
CATAGGTTTAAACCAGGTTTTAACCGGTTTAAACTGTCAAAAACCCAAATACAATTTAAATATGCTAAAAATATAAAAAGAAGGCTGTTAATAATAGCAAGATACAGCATTGTTTTTGTTTAATTATAATATTCCTTAGTTTTAGTATATATTGAAGTATAATTAAATATCTATTTATATACTTTTCTTTGTTTATGACTTAATTTTCAATTTTTCACACGTATTTCTTTCAGGTGTGGATTTTTTGCATATTTGACAAAAATACAGGGGGGGGGGGGGGATTAAGAAAAGCTGTTTTAGTGTCAATATTTCTTTGTACTGGTAGGAAAGCATCTTTTAATGTGCCCTATCCTGGGAAAAGTACATACCTCCATTAGATTTCAATTGTGATGGATTACTTTCTGCTTCTATCCATAAAAACTAAAAAGTTTAAAAATCTAAATTTCTTTCTGCAAAATATTAGTTTAAACCTACACAATTTTAATTACTACAAATATAATTAAGGATTTATTAACTGTACACTGTACATCTTTGCTGAAAGTAATTAAAAGTATGCATTCACAATAAACTGATTTATTAAATAAGTGTTTGACAATTTCTATTAAAAAAATTGGCACATTATAGTCTAGCATCAGTTCACGTTCATGAAATATTCTACAAATAGAATGTATCTTAAGAATGCACTGGCAGGGCACAGCAAAAGAAAAAGCTACAGGGCATCAGAAAAAGAAACCCGTGTTTGTACACTTTAAAAGCAATTAACTGATTTTTAAAAAGAATTCTTATGAATAAAAGCACTCTCAGGCATAGATTCTGGCTATGCTACAGCAAGAATATATTTTTGTAGTTTTATTTAAAATTTATTGATTAAAGTCTATCCAATTATGCTAAATCATTTCTTTGATAACTTTTATTTTACAAATTAGGTTTTAGACACTTTTTGACAAGTCGGTTTTAACCATGGTTAAAACCGTCGCATGTCAAAAACCTGCCATAAAATATATAAAAACAACTTATTAAGGAATTGTTCAAATATAATTAGCGAATTACAGAACGGAAACATACCGTATCCATGATTTTCAAAATTATTTTAGTTTTTAAATATAGTCTGGGTTCGTTCTGTGCTTAGTGAAGTCGACCGTTTCAAAACAAAACACATTTTTCTCTCTAGCAGGAACTTCTTGTTTCAACATTTGGTTGAAGCGATAACAGTTCAAACTGAGCAACCCTGCTCTAACAACATACCATGTGATATGTAAACCACGTGGTATGAACTAGCCAATCGGATATGTATTTTTGAGAATTTTTAGTGAAGTCTAATAAACCGTCCTGTGTCGTGAAGAAAACAAAACCGCATGTCAAGATGGTCTTGTTTGCTCTCTGCGAGATAAGTAAAAATTCAATAGAACATTATTCCTTTTTTTTTTTCTTACAAATGTAAATTCTTAATTTGTTGAAGCATTTGTTCTGCGAAGCACAGTTAAAGGTATTGTGGATAACAGACAATTGTATCCTAGTTTTACTCCATCGAATAGAAGATATCTTCAGCCGAAAGGTAGGAAGTGATTCATTGCGTACTAGCAAAGTGCTTGAAGGCACACATTTTATTAGTGATTGCGTTATTGTTGTAAAGGATTGATTTTACGACAGACACGGGAATTCTTATCAGGAAAGGTTAGAGATTGTGCAAAAGTTTGAGCCTCTCCTGATATTTGTATTTTAAAGGAACAATAAAACCAGAAATAAAATACAGTAATAGAAGTTAACTAATGGTTTGTCAATCTTTAGTTGCCAACTTTGCGAGATGACAATGAGTGATATTTTCATGTGTCAATAGATTTCTCAACAAAAAAAGAGAATTTCTAACAGCATATAGATTTTTCAAAGTGCAAAATTTTACAATAAAATGATGCATATTTTAAAGGACGAATAATGAAAATGATTTTAACCTCTTCCGACTTTCGGTACCCAATTGGGTACATCTTAAAATACTGTTTATTAACTACTGTTTGAAATTTGAAAGCTAAAACACCCAATTGTTTTTTAAATTAATCAACAGATAGTTAAATAAACTATTATTAATTAATTTGCTTGTGGTTTACAGTTAACCTCTATTAACACAAAGAGAGACAAAATTAAAATACATAATCCTCTTTAATAGGCTGGACATGTTGATATTCTTCCACTTTTGGTTTAGATGCAGTTATCATTACTTGCACATTTGAGTCTTAATATCATATGCAAAAATGCTATATTTCCATAAAGGACGCATTAATATTAATATATTAATTAGAGTAACTAGGGTGTAAAAACAATCAAGAAATATGCAAAAGGCCTGAAAAAAAATCAAATTCTTTTGCCTCCCTTCTGAAAATATGTAAAGCTATGTATAAAGCTTGGGAGGAGCCTTGAATTTCAAATACCTTGAAATTTCATTGTGAGCACTTAAATTTCTGGAATGATGCCAGTAAAATTTCAGACATAGAAAACCTACCTGGGACAAAAATATTTTTATTAAGTTTCTATTCTAAGAAGAAAAAACATAAAACTTTGTTTGTCTAATCTTTCCTTTGTGCTAAAGTAAAATTTGAGGTCATTAACTCTAATGGTTTTCTCCCTTCAAATATTTTGGAAGGATTTAAGTATTTTTTCTTAAGTAAGATGCAATTTTGTTTTCCTATACTTTTTTTTGAATAATCAATTTTTCCATTTTCAAAATATCAACTTTGAAAGGATTTTTCTTTTAATTTTGCTATAAAATCATGCTGTTATGCATATGCATAATGCCTTAAAAGCATCGGTATCATTCCTTTTTTTCCGTACTGAAATTCCTTTTTTCATATTAAGATTCCTTTTTCCTTTTTTTTTCTTCTGAATTTTCACTTCTACTCCTGCAACTGCCCTTTTGGTTTTAGACCTTATGTCCGTATACCTTTTGATGTTGGACCTTCTGTCCTGATCCCGATTTTCTAATATTGCGAATGCTGTTTCTTGAGCCTTCGTTATGTGCGGCACTCAAGATAAAGCAACTGCCCTGTTTAAGTTAGAAATATTGGTTTTAAGTAAATGTAAACTTTTGCTCTTAATGTTCTTATAATTGCATTATTCCATCCCACCATTTCCTTCTCGTAACAAATGAGATGTCGCTATATGGTGCTACTGTGTCACTTAGCGATCGCTCAACTGACTAAGAAAGTGGGAGCAGTTAAGTTCATTTGCTTTAAGGCGTCTTTTATCGAAAAGTCGTATGAGAACGGGAGCCCCCCCGCCCCCGGGAAAAAAATTCAGATCACAATTTGAGAAAAAAAGAAAAAAATAGAAAGAAAAGGGCAATTTCGCTTTGAAGACTTTAGTTTCAAAAACACTTTTGATGAAAAGACATCAAACATTACTAGCGTCACCAAAAATAACCTTAAAGACAAGACTTTTTTTGAAAAAAATTCCTACTCCTTTCGATTCCTCTAACATAACCAAAGAATCCCGAAATTGCATTGTTAGGAAGATTTCAAATAATTTTCTGGGGAGAGCTGTCGAACCCCTACCTCCAGTAACATTGACGAGATAGGTTGAAACTTCATTTTTAAGACTTCAGTTTTGAAAATTTTCTTAGGGGAAAGCTTCTGAAACTCCTTCCTCTGACATACCCAAATAGCCTAAAATCGTATTCTCAGTAGTTAAGTTCCAAAAAAATTCCGGGGGAGGGCCTCCTAACCTCCACTCTAGAGACCTCTGTTAGATGTTTATTAATTACACTGTGCAACAAATTTGAACTTTTTTTTTTGTCCTTTAGATGAAGCTATGTGATTCTGTATAAACAAAAGGTGCTTAATTCAAATATCCAAACCAAACTGGTCCATCATGTACCGTTTTTGCTAGAGACCCGCATCTAATATTTACACAATTTGGTTATAGAAGAATGTAACTGAGGCTTACTCATTGAAAGCGCAAACACCAAACTGATTTTTTGGCCGTTTCATCTTGTGGGCATCTGTTGGTGTGCCCTGATAGCAGGTTAGCAATATTCAATTCTCAAATTTCCATTCTATCGACCGCTGAAACGATTTTTAGAGACGGAGATGTCCTGATGAAACCTTTCACCATGATTATCATTAATTGCACCAAGGCTTTGATAAAAAAAGTCTATGTGGAAGTCCAAAAAGTGTAGTTTTAATGAAATGTAGCAACCCGTAATACAAAAGTATTTTATCATGTAACCAAAAAGATCTTCGTAGTTTTCAGTTTTCTCATTTCCAAGGAAATGTGAGCACACTGACTTAACAGCCAGGCAGATTTTTCGGCTTCTGACTGTTTGTTTTCGTACTCTTCCCTAAAATGTGGGGAAATAAAAATCCTTCTACTACTCGGTACTCGGCCAAAGTGCTACTCGGTACATCCCTAGAAAATATTACCTGCTGTAAATCTTGTTATATCTAATATTTTCCGGTAACATTCATTTGTGTTTTGAATAGGTCTGCTTTTTATAACTTGTGTATATATATATTTAGATTCCCTGATTTTATATATATATATATATTTAATTAGGGGAATTTTTCCGAAAAATCTCTGGAAATCAGGGAAAAGTCGGGGAACTTTGCTTCAGAGATTCTGTAGCCACCCTGTTCTTCTTAAAATCAAGCAATTTCTCACACATTTTGATGCATCAATTTGTACTGAATGAGGTCTAGAAGCAAGGCAAATCTGTTTCAAAAGTATTGTTCTATATTTTCATTTTTAAATCATTAAATATATAATTAACGAACAATTATTAAGGCAGAGGAAAAAATGATAATATCACAGGAATGCTTAGCTAATAACATAAAATGCTGTGTAGCCCACCAAAATGTTTTCATACTTTCACCAAATTGCCCCGTGGCTTTTTATTTCAACGAAAGCATCGCCCCACTTTTTGATTTCAATACATGTAAGCATCCCACCATCTTTTTTACAGGGCTCCTGCACTCCTTCTGTGAAAACCAGCAAAAAAGTTTTCTGTCCCTTTGGGGTCCCCACAGAAGATATTCTTGGTTCCTGAAAAGATGAAATAAACCCACAGATACCTGAAGTAAGTTATTACATATTGGTTATAGCAAGGATTATTTGTATTTCATGCAATTTCTAATATGTTTTTGTTTCTTTTTTTTTACTCCGAGTTTTCCTGTATATTTATGTTTTAAAATTTAGAATGCAATAAAGCCTAGATATAAGAGAATAATACATTTCTTAGATTGCGTGCAAATTAAAAAAAGGCAAATAAAGAGCATGTTTTTTTTAGTATTAGTTACAGGCTGTTTAAGATAATATTTTTAATGAATGTTAACCTTTTTTTCCCATTCAAATATAATAGAGTTATCACGCTTGATAGTTCTATCAAGAGAGTTTATCGAAATGTAGATACTGAATATTTCATCTCTTTATCTTGCTGATTATCTCACTTATACATTACCTTATTACAGGGCTGCAAAAAAGCCGGTTTTCTTCAAAAAAGGCCAGACCGGTCGGCTTTTTTTATTAAAAAAGACCGGTCTTTGTTGGCCTTTTTCAATTATACACAATACTATTTACTATTTGCACCTATACTATGTCCATTTATGTTGCTACTCTTAATTTCTGTAAAATGAAGCTCAAATCTTTCTTTTAAAGGAGTTAATTTAAAATTAGATTCAGAATTATTTTGTTACACAACCTGAATGCATTTTACAATACTGATTACCATTTTCATGTTTGGGGGCTTAATTTCGTGAGACTCATTAAACTCTTGCCTAATATTATAGCTATATCGAATTGATTTTTTTCAGCACAACAGTAGAAAGAAATCCAGGTTGGGAGAGGAATCAAATTTGGTTTCTTATTTAGTCGAGCACAATACCTTATCTTAATACATATGAAAAGCTGTCCTATTACAGATTCAAATACATACTTCTCATTTAAAATTGATATTTTAATGTTGAGAATTTGGTTACTTTAAAATATTTCAGAATACTGAAACTTGCAATAAAGAACTATATTCATTAATTTTTTCCTATTACATATATTACACTACAAACAAAAAAGTATTTTCTTCAAGGCAAGAAGAGTAGGAAAAAGTGATTTGAAGTATCTCCTTTCCTTAACAAAACACTACTTACATAATCCTAATTACCTAAACTAGTGTTTACCTACAGCACTACTCATGTCAAAAGTTTAAAAGAAGTCGTCTGTGGTGAGTCGTTGGCTCGCTTTTATATACAAGGTTTTTTTTATATACATAACATTAAAATAAGGTTTTTTTTATATACACTTAACATTAAATTTTTTTAAGATTAATATCATTCTAGTACAATTTAACGTTGACCAGCTGGTCTGCTTCAAGATGGGCATCTTTTATTTTATGCAATTAATTTGACAAATAGCTTTTATTTTTATTTGGATCAGAGAACTAGTTAAGGTTCTGATAAAAGCTAAAAAAAATAAAGGTGCTTTAAAATATACAAAAGATTATGAGTTCAAGACTAAGGCAAATGATTGGTAATCTTTAGTTCATATAGTAGTGTAGTGTCAAGTGAACTTTTGAATTCTTAGTAAAATTCTTTGAAAATAAATCATTTCAATTGCATTGAATCTAACTAAATTTCTAATAAGCAGCACTTTCTCTTTGCTATTTCTGTAATGTATCATTCTATTAAATAATTTTCATTCTTATTTCAAGTATTTTACTATTGCAGTAATAATTTAATTGTATAAATGATATATAAATGTAATTTTTTATTTAATACTTTTTTCGAGAAAAAAAAATTTAAACATATTTTTTAATAAAAGCCGCCTTTTATTAAAAAAAGCCGGCCTTTTTAAAGCGGTTTAAACCAAAAAAAAAAGCCGGCCGGCTTTTTTTGGCTCGGCTAAAATCCGGCAGCCCTGCCTTATTATCCCTCTTTCGTACGTCAGTTTGCAAAAGTCCTGACCAAAACAAATACAAAGTTACTCAATGATTCACATCCACTGTTTGTTTAAAGTTATAATTTTAAGTGTCACCTTCAGAGGTATCTTTCACTTATGCGTCAGTAAAATGTTTATATTGTACTCCCTCTCCCTTATAAAATTTTTGTGTACACAATGCAATGTTCCTGCCCTAATGCATGATTGTTGAATAAGATTGAAAAGTTTTTGAAATAATGAGGGAAAATGTTTGTATTTATCATTACATTCCATTATTGTACTTTATTTCAAATCCCTCCGCTCCCCCCACACACGGGGAAATTCTGTTTGCTGTCCCCCCAATAATTAGACCTTGGTGATCCCTATGAACACTACACAATATATAAATCCAGTATAGTAGTGCGTAAAACAACATTGTTAGAAGTTTAGAATTACATATCCTTAAGAATGTTTCATCCATGTTCTGTAATAGGGTTTATTTTCCTTAATTTTCAAAAATATTTTTTCCCCTTAATAATTTTCAATGAAGATATTTGATTAAAAGAAAAAATTTCAATTTTTATTAGTAGAGTGAGTTTATGATGTTACTAAATAAGTAAATTATAAAATATTTTAAGTTGTTTCATTTATAAAAGAAGAAAAATGATTAAATTGCACACAATTGTTTTATACTTTTTTTTCTGCTTTTAACAGCAAAAGAATAATTCTGATTTGTTTATTTTTCTGTAATTAAAGTACAATTATTCTTTGTGGGGTTAAATTTCATTCAGTTCTTGGAGTTGCATTAAAATTTGTCCAGCTACATCATTAAAAAATATCTACTGCTGTGAAAGTAGCTTAAAATTTGTTTTTGCATGTTTAAAATGTCACATTATTCTTAAAAGTTTAACAGCAAATATCTGTAGGTAGGTCTGTTTAAAAAATTTTAAAATTCTGATTTAAAAATTCAAAAAATATATTAAAATAAAAAAATCACAAACCCTCAATTTAATGCTCTACAATTTCATCTTTAAACAATTTTTCGCAGAAACAATCACGGAAGGCACTCGAACCAATTGTTTGACAAAAGGAGTTAGGTAAAAATGATTTTTTTCCGTTTCCGAAATAGAATCGAAAACCCCCTCCCCTCCCCTCCCAACTAACTATTCCCAATAAACTCCCGAAGTAAAAATCTCTCGCATTTTCTATGCACTCTAGACTATTCATTGACTGGATTACAATATCAATCTAAAATTGGTGCAGTCAGTCTCTCAGTGGCTGTGCATCTTTCATTTTGAGAGACTCGAGCTGATGCGAAAAAGATTACAAAACCTGTTGTGAGGAGCAGTGTTGGTCGTGAGCCAGCGGACTTCAGCATGTAGAAACAAGCGAGTGATGTTATTGGCACAAATGGTGTTAATTGGATACTGTTTTATAAGTTTACTTGGGCCTGTTTAGAATTCAAACTTAATTTTAAAAGTTTGAATTCTAAACATGCAGGGTTCATTGATTTAAATCAAGTGATTAAAGAGAAATCATTGATTTAAATCAAGTGATTAAAGAAAAATCATTGATTTAAATCAAGTGATTAAAGAAAAAAATCATTGATTTAAATCAAGTGATTAAAAAAAATCATTGATTTAAATCAAGTGATTAAAAAAATCATTGACTTAAATGAAGTGATTAAAAAAAACATGGATTTAAATGAAGTGATTAAAAAAATCATTGATTTAAATCAAGTGATTAAAAAAAATCATTGATTTAAATCAAGTGGTTTTTTCAAAAAAAAAAATCATTTATTTTACAGTGTTAGAAAGTTATAAGAATGAAATATGTTGCAATGACAACCACTGTTTCAAACAAAACTTCCTAGGTCCATCCTTCTCTGTGTGCATAACATATTTCATAAGTTTAGAACTAATTACCCTTGTTCTTCAGGCATCTGAACAGCAGAGCATCATTCACTCACTCATTCAATTTGCAATTCATAATAATCATGAACCATTCTGTGTTTTTATCTTAAAAATAGTATTTTAGATGAATTTAATGAATGCCACACAGTAAATAATTAAGAATGATAGTTTTTAAAACAACAATGTTTAGAATTTAGAATATGCATCCTTAAATTTTCATCCATGTCCCATAATAGCTTAAAGGTTCTTTCTTTCTAAGGTATTTTTTTATCATAGAAATGTTTAATTAAGATATTTGATTAAAACAAAAAGTTGCAGTTTTTAGTAATGGTGAGAGCATATGATTTTTTTAAATGGGTAAAAATATTTCAGGCTTTTTCATTTATAAAATATAAAAATGATTAAATTACAGTCAATGTAAAAAATTAAGTCATACACACAATTGTTACTTTTTTCAGCTTTTAACAGCAAAATAATTCAGATTAAATTTGATCATTTTTTCTGTACTTATGAGTGTACTATTATTCCTCGTAGGGTTGGGTTGTTAAGTTTTATTTGGAGTCATGCATCTGTATTAAAATTTGTTGATCATTATTATTATTAAAAATATTAATTTGCTGTGAAAATAACTTGCAGTGTTTTTGCATATTGTTAAACGTGCCATATTGTTTCTATGAAAGTAACATAATAAATATCCAAAATATTTAAGGTCTTTTAAAAAAATCCAATTTAAATTTTAAAAAATCTGATTTAAATTTTAAAAATCCGATTTTTTTTTTTTTTAATTAAAAAAAAGAAAAACGTCACGAATCCTGCAAACATGTCCACTTACCCCTGCCGCCCAACACATGTTGACTGCCCTCATTAAGAACCACTGCTTTAGTCCTTCCTAATTTCATATTTCAGTTCATAATCACAAATATTATTTTCTGCAGGTTTCTTTATGATTGTCCATGTGGCTGGAAAAAAAATTCAACTCGAAATTCGCAATAAAGGTGACCTTTTTTACATCGCCCACGAAAATAATGTAGAATACGAGGTAGGGAAATTGGTAGAAACTTATTTTTGGAATTCAAAAATCTAATGAAGTTTGAAGCCTTTGTTTAATCAAAAGTTTAACACACAAAAAGGTTATTGTTCTTCCTGCATGCAAATATTGCCCAAGTCTTTCTCTTATTCATGTGCAGTTGCGATGTTGATGCTGTGTTTAACAAACTAAAAAAAAGTTTATGTATCCTAAATACTAATAAACCGCCAAACTGTCGGTCACGAGCCACTTGTAGCTTGCCAAGTAATACTCATACCTGCCAACTCTACTGGTTTTTCCAGAAGACTCCGGGATTTTCCTCTGTTCTCCTGGTTTTTATAAATTTTGATGAAAACCCCTGTAAATAGGGAATTTTATGGAAAAATATCACTTAAAATTTAATTTCAAAAATTTTATATTCCTATTTAATCTCTTTGGCAAATGGATTTACACAACAAACTTATTGTTCCAGACCTTATAAAATCAATTATAACCTATCTTCCCCTAAAAAGCAATAAAAAATACATGCAAAATTGCAGCGTATCGTAATCTACTGGATGTTTTCCTTGGAATGTTGGCAGGTATGAATGCTCCGTGGATCACAGTAGATTTAGGTAGTTATGCACATTAGTATAACAAAAATTATTAGTTGATTTTCAATATTTCACACTATTCACATGACATGAAAGAAGGCTGAAGAATATTTTATTCCACATCGATACAGATGACAACTGTGGCAATAGAATTGCCCGCTCTTGTTTTTAGCGATATCATGGAACAACCGAACTACTGTGATATAACACCCCTTGGCGACTTTTTCGTTGGCGCCAAGAAACCGTCGCCAACAACAAGATTTTTATGTCGCCAACTTCAAATAGAATACAACACTCTTGGCGATGATTTTATCGCCAACAATGTCACATCATACACATAGCAAACATGTCAAGAAAAATCACTAAAAAAACAGTAAAATACCAAAAATTGCAAATTATATCTTAGACACAATATCAACGCTACCGTGTAAAGCACGTACAGCATTTTTCAACAGCAATTCAATACATTAACGGATCGATAATTACTCGAAAAATAGAATTATTTACTTTACAAACACTCAAACTTGATTAAAAACAATTTCTTAAAAGAACACGCAATTTATGCCCAATAATAATTATTGCAATATTTCATTATTGAATAAAATGATATGCATTCTTTAATGAAAAACATAATTAAAATATCGCACAATTCAACGCAAACCGAATGTTTATTAAAGCTGTGGGAATTTTAAAATAAGAGACTCCATTAGAAAATATATAACAGTGATCAATTAAAGCACATATTACATCAATCTATTGGAAGCCTACACTAAAACTAGCATAAAAACTAGATAACATAATTAATAACGGTCATCACTTCAAGTACATTTTGTCTTAAACTATTGGAAGCCAACATTAAAAATACCATAAAAACACTTCATTGAAAAAACACGCATTTTAGGCACAATAATGACTATTGCAATTAATTATCATAACATAAAATGATATGCATTACTCAACGAAAAACATAGCAAAAATATCGCGCAATTCCAAGCAAAACTTCAAGTACATTTTACAATAAACTAACGGAAACCCACTTTATCAAAACCAGCAACGCCACTAATTACTACAGGTAATATTTTAGAACAATTGAAAATTCATTGTTTTATAACCTTACAAACACATAAAATAAGCAAATAATAAATTTAGGAAAATAAAGAACTCACTTTAAACCAGTTGGCTTTTCAATATTAATCCCAAATCACTACAAACTTGCTATCCAATATGACGAAATGGTCCGAAAATTACCACTTAATTTTTCATTGCTTTTAGTCGCAATTAACCAAACTTATGCACTTATCAATCAAAACAATTTCATACTTCAGATACAAAAAGCACCAAATCACGTTTCCGTCCATTTTAACGCATTCAAAAACATGGCGCCTTAACAAACTATTGTAATATAGAATCATTCCTCTGGCCACGATAGAAAACAATTGAACCAAATTAATGCACCTTAACACTTTACATTCTTCCTTTAGCAACAGGAAAAATCTCCACAAACTTTAAACATAAAATAAAATATTAAAAAGCTACTTATTCGCAAAAAATTTTTCTAAAAGTTCAACAATCACACCGACACAAGCCATTCCGCATCATACACTGAGGGTTGCCACACATTACGTCAGCCAACATCGATGGCGCTGGGTTGCCACTGAAACTATCGCCAACCGAAAATCATTACAAATTGGCGCGCTAGCTCGAATGTCGCCAAGGGGGGATTATATCACAGTAGTACCGAGTTTACTCATTGAGAATCCAGTTCCTTTCTTTTTGACCCTTTTGGGGGGGGGGGGGGGTAGGTGGGGTATCTCGTGGTCGAATTCGGAAACGGTACGGACACTCGGTGGCTTCAGAAGTTTGGCGACGACTGGCGTGCACGATGTTTCTCGATGCATCGATGTACCACGGGGGGCGTCTGCCGTCTTTAAAACTGTTCGGTGTCGTTCCAGATGTGGACGGAGGCTCACTTCGTGGGGACCGCGTCTCAGAGCAGCATCTACGGGCTGACGTCTCTGACGAGCGGAGACGAGTCGCACAAAGTGCTGGTGGCCTCCTCCAAGAGCAAGATCTACTGCACCCAGTACTCCAGGAATCTCACCTTCTCCACCAAAGAAGTCCAGTTCACCTACATACCCGGTGAGGCCCTTTCTTCTATCTTTACACATTCTTTTGGGCCCGGTGACGATGAACTATTAATGGGGTCAGTGGGTTTGACCTTACTGGTCTGATAAAATAGCAGAGTGGGTGTCGACCGATTTCGATGAGGAACAATGTTTGAAATCGCGACATTTATTTGAGACGTAGACAAAACAACATTTAAGATCCTATTCTTCGTGTAAGTATTTTTTATATTTTCGCGTCCTATATGTATGTGTTCGTTTAAGTATGAAGTGTGACGTGTTTCTGATAATTAGATTTGGCGTAGGATTTCTTTTATAAAATAGCTTATTTTTACTTGCAGCCCTTTGCTTCCAACGTGTTAACTTACACCCCTTTGCCACTCAATGAAAAAGGTGTCTTGTCCACACAGTAATAAAGATAGTTTGTTAGCGATATAAGCTTTATGGAAAACTGCATCATATAAATTTTGAATAATTACATTTATCGACAAATTAAAAATCATTGCCATGAGACAAATTGCCGAAACAAAACAAGACAAAAATAAAATCTGCAGACGATTTAACTTTTGTTTTTATTATTATTATTCAACAATTCAGAACTCTTTTCCTATTTTGTTTCTTCTTTAAGTTTCGTAAATAGATCGTCTGCATCGCGTATTTAAACTGACCGAAAAATTAAATCATTTTATTTAGAGGAAAAATGGATGTAATTGCACTCGCATCCCTTTGCCACTGGACGGAATGCAGCTTTTATTGAGTCATTTTTTTTAAACCACAATTTTTTGCAGTATCTGTCAGAACGACCACTAAAGCATCTTTCCCACAAAACAGAAGGGTGTTTCATTTATCACTTACACTAGCTATCTCAACATTTTCATTTTGGTCAACGCAACTTAGCCGACTTTTACTGTTCACAATATTAAAGGCTTAAACCAAATAAAGAAGTAAGTTAACAAAATTAATTTTACTTTTGAATTAAGTGGTGAGAATTTAAAAATAACATTTCCTATCAGAAATAAGAGTGCAAATAGGCTGCGCAACTTCTATCGAGTAATGCTATTTTCATCACTCTATGCAAGTACGGAGGCACGTTTTTCACTCGGAAAGGTTTTCCTCGATTCTTTGTTTGAAAATGGATTTGTGTCTTGGAGTGTATAATACAGGTCGTGTCTTGCCAGTGGAAATTCGGGCCCATTTCTGGACCATTCACGAAATTCTTATTCAATGTAGACTCTTCACAAAACTCTGAGCTCAATCATATTTTTTCAGAAATTATAATTTTATTAAATAAGCTAGGGCTCAACAGATGGCATTTTTAGGCCGATGGGCCTATGCCGATGGTTCCGAGGTCGTCTGATGGCCGATTATTTTCCTGTTCCATCGGCCAAACCATTGAAACGTGTAGATTGCTTGTCAAAAATGTCATTTAAGTCATTTATTAATTTTTATGTTTAAACAACAGAAGTCGTTATTCAAGCACCATGAAAGGCTGTTTGGGAGAAGTTTACATAACAAGTAAAACTAAAAGAGTCTAGTGAAGTAATTAAATTATTTGACGGTATAAAAAAAAGCTATATAGGAGGATTTTTAATTATTTTTTCTTAACTTTGCAAAACAACTCCACTACTGGATTGGATCAGGTCTACTTCCCTTTCCTCCAACATTTTCTCTTTGTAACACCTGCACTGCTGGTGCTAAGCGCAGCTGCCTTTATTTTCTTATCTTTTTTATGGGGAGGAATACAGACTAACATATAATGTGGGTTTGTATCTTTAATAAAATTATCAACTCAGATATATTTTATAATTTTTTCCCATGTTTTTAGAAGAAAAGGGGGGGAACGATTCTGTGTTTTCTTTTCATTATAAAAGTTATTTTAACTGAAAATAGCTCTTTTTATAAAATAAAAATATATATATTAAAAAATTTCCCTCACAGTAACACCCCTGTTCATAACCAAGAAATACTGCCCTAAAAAAATTATTAGATTACTGATTATAAAATTGTTCTTTTTTTTAAATATTTTAAGCACATGTTTTGCTCCTTTTCTTTTACAGGAATTGTTGATTGAATTGTCCAATGTTGATAAAAAGTAATGTCTGCAATATTAAATCTTTAAATTTTTTTGCTTTTAATTGTAAGAATCTTTAAATCTGCTCTAAAACATAATTCAATTGTTTCAGTAAAAAATGATGCTACTATCAAATATTTTGTGATGTGAAAAATATTTTGAGCACCAGCAGTTTTCATGATAAATAATCTGCTGATAAACACAATTATAAAAATTAAGATTTATTTTGAAAAAAAAAATACATTGTCAATCTTTGAAAATAAAGAAATTGTAGCATTTGTATTAAGATATTATTCCACCCTGTCGCGCACTCGTTTTTTAAGAATTAAAATTTTGAAAATTGCAAGTCAAACTTGGACACAAAAAATTTTGATCAAATCAAACATTTATACTGAAAAATTGATTCATATTTTTTATCAATATGTTCTATATTGTAAACTAATAATAAAATAACAAGAAATATTCTAAACTGAAAGCAGATGGAACAAGATTGTTGCACAATAGCAAAAAGACTGTCAACTGTCTAACACGTGGCATCGAAGGAGCCAAAAAAAAAAAAAGTTGAAAGAACGAAGTGTACAGGCAGGAAAATTAAAATAGTTATCGTATAAGAAAATCAAGATGTATTTTGAAAAAAAAAAAATGCATTGATTAATCTTTGAAAATAAAGACATTTTAGCATTTTCTTTAAGATGTTATTCCATCCTGTTGCGCAAACTCTCGTTTTGAGAATTCAATTTTTGAAAATTGCAAGTCGAACCTGGGCGCATAAATTTTCAATCAATAAACATTTCTACTGGAAAATTGTTTCTTATTTTTGACCAATCTGTTCTATGTTGTAAACTGAAAATAAAATAATGAGAATAACCGCATATTGTTTACAATTTCGGAATAATAAGAAACATGACAAACTAAAAGCAGATGGTATAAGATTACTGCACACTGACATCTAATGCACTAAGTCATTATTAAATTAAAAATGGACAAAAATGAGCCAACTGACCCTAGCGAAAAAGAAATAGCACTCATGAGACGCCTCTATTACTTTAACTGATAATTCAGATTCAAAACTTATTTTTACTGATATGAAACTGAATTTTTGTTTTTCTATCCCTGGCATGGGTGCTCCAGAAATATTGTAAGGCTTTAACGAAATGCATCTCCTGTAGATTGCACATCAACCTCGTTTCCAATTTCCTGGACTAACAGTCGGGAACTTTTGCGTTGCGCATCGATAGGCGATTCCGATTTAAAAACCAATCGGTTTTCCAAAACGTTTTCGATTCGTTAAGCTGCAGAGTTTCTCGATGAATAATATCTGTGCTTTCCTTTCTGCCCGAGACAAACAAAACATTTTGTGCTTTGTTGTGTTCATATTGCAAGACTTTCATTTAATCATTTGAAGGTTTTTTTTTTTATCTGGTGTGTATTTCTATAGGGGTTCACCTTGTTTTGCCTATAGCTTTTATTATGTTAAATTCAAGGTGCAAAAGATGTTGTGTGAAGTTGAACTGCCCATGCAGGTGTTTTCCTTTCATTTAGACTGATACGTTTCTTTTCCGATGCAACAGGGCAGGCGGAAATAATATCGGTGGATGCGTTCGACCAAGCCCGCCACGCTCGGGATTTCGTCGTGGGAATCACCTTCGGAAAGGTAATTTCTTTCTTCCTTCTCTCTCTCAAAATGACGGTCCAAAAATGGCATTGTTGAATGCATTTTGGGAAAAAATGTATAGCCCTATATTTACAAAAATGTAGTTTTATCACCAAAAATTTCTCTCTTTTAGCTAATTTTTGATTTCAAAATAAGAGCAGACCAGAGGTCAAATTATGAAAATAAAAAAATCTTTAGCAATAAATTTAATTTACTGATTTTAAATGTTTTTATGGACTTCATAATGTGTAATGGCAAACTTCTTGCTACCCCTACCCTCCCTTTATCACACAAACTATCACACTTTCTCAAACCCTCCTCCTCCCTTAAAGCGTGACATCATTGATGAATGACCCCCTATATATATATATATACAATCAAACCTCATTATGACGACACCCTGCACACTTTCTGCAAAGGGTCGTCATGAGTGGAGCAACGTCTCAACCAGAATTGCTTCAAAACACATAATTTAACGAACATATAATGTAGTAACACATTTTAAGGGCTATATTAATCATTTGATATTTTAATTAGATTCAATTGCCGTCCTTTTGTATTATTTAATAAGACGAGGCAAAAGCATTAAGAAAAGATAATTTACTTTTTATTTTGCACTAAAATATTCCCCAATAAAGGTTTACTTACTTGTTGATTTACAATTTAAAATTTTTCTGTGTATTTTGTTCAAAAAGTCGAAATCTTTCTATTCAGCTTCTTCCATCGAAGAAAGTTATTTTTCTACGACATCAATGCGATGCGATGCCTCTGATTTACTTGGAAGTTTCTCCTTCATTTCAGTTTGTGTTTTGCTTTCTGACGACAGAATAGTGGCTTGATCGCATTCCCACACTCTGAAACTATTTCGCTAATTGTAACTTCGGCTGAAGTCGAACAATACTGTCCACATCTTCATTTTCACTTTCGATCTAACAAGTTGAAACAGCATTCTATATTGCAGCGCATTAAGTGATTTCACCATATCGGAGAGGAACCCACTGTAAAGTGTAAAACCCCTATACTTTTGGCCACTATCTGACTGGACCGTAAAAGCAAATTCCTTCTTTTCGAACAAGCTGTCTAACTTTCCTTCTTTTTCGAAAGAGGCTTTCTAACAAAATTGCTGGTCTAAAAGAGCTCAACATGATGACACTCATTTTTAAAAGCTCCTTTGCAACGACTGTTCAACTTGAACTGCAGTCGAATAGCCATAGTGATTATCCCCTGCCCTTGGCTTTCTAAACTCCTTCTGACTGGAAATTAAAATCTGCATAGCACTCTGGAATTTTCAAAGACAAAGTTAAGTTTCAAAATGGATGCTTTATTTGTCCTTATCAAGTGGATTCTTTCTTTTATCCTTTTCTGAAATAATGCCGATCTGAGAGTCAATCCTGTGAGCAAACGCGAAGGAAACTTGTCACTTTTTTCTTGTGCCTGTCAATGTTGACAAATGTAAAATTCTTGCTGTACTTCAAATCCCTACTTCAGAGAGGTTCAAGTAAATCTGCAGTGGTGCTTTATCTTTCCACCTGTCGCTTTCACACCTTCTGTGCAAGGCTTGGGTTTCTTTCTCTAAAAACCTGTCCGATGTGTTCTGCCTTTGGCGATGTTCAGAATTTTTCTAAAATGGTCAATAACATTGTCATTGAACAAGTGAATGCTGTTGACCACAGCAGTATTGGGTATTATTTTTCCACCCCTCTCTGTGTTTTCTCACAGCGGTAACATAGCTCTTTCATTTTTGCAAAGGAAATGCTTTCCTCACTATTTTCCTCTAAAGAAAAAAGTTCTCCAACCACTTCCTCTTGTTGCCCCCTTAGAAAGTTTAAATTGTCAGTAAAATCTTAAAAAGTATTAAAATTTTTTAAAAAATCCAAAACTCCAAACAAATTATTACCAGACAAGTTCAAAATGAGCATAATTCCTCGATTTAAGAAAAATAAAGCCAAACTGGCAACCCAGCTGCCCTTGGCGCCGTACAATTCGCGGGACAAGTACGAATGGCGAGTTGAACTTTACTTAAACAAGTTGGACGAATGGCGGGGTTCCACTGTATATATATATTTATGTATATATGGATAGATAGACAGAGATCTATATATATTGTCAGTGGCGTATGCAGAATTTTTTCAGGGGGGGAGGGGGGTTGAAACTACTAAAAGAAATTCAAGTTGTAATAAAGCACTACTATTTAGGGCTCAAGGGGGGTTTAAACCCCCTAACGCCCTTGCGTGCGCCACTGTATATTGTCACCAGAGGACTCGAAAATTATATTGTCCAACATGCCCGGGCATGTAAAAATTTTGATCGAGAATGAATCTTCTACCCTCACATGCCCGGCAGGGCATGTCATTTTTTCATCAAATATTTCTTTCCAATACTTTATTATTTCCTATTTTGTTGAAAAATAACCGCCTCCTTACTGTAGTTTAAAATTGACATGTTGAGGGCCATGCATGTCAACAATAAAATTGGTAATACAAAATAAATTTTGCAAATTTTGGCTTGCAATGACTTATTATGATATTTTATTTGTAATAAAATTTCTTAACGATTTAGATTACTTTAAAATAATTCCTGATTTATATATTAAGCCGTTAGTTTAATTTTTCTACGATTAATGCTATACGACAAATTCAAATGTTTTTATTAATTACAACTTATTATTGATTAAAACAACTTGTGGGCATCATGTAAAAATTTTGTTCGGACATGTATTTTTTAGTAAAATTTTAAAGGTTTTTCCAGCCCGAATTGTCACCTATGTTTTTCTTTCTTTTTCCTTTCCTTTCTTTTTTTGCTTTTTAACAATGAGAAACAGATTTTTCTACTTTTTCATAAAGAAATTTTCTTTTTGAGTTCTGATTGCATTAAATGTGTATTACAGCAATTTGTTTTGTAAAAGTAAGCTTGTTTTCTTAATGCTACTAGTTGTCTGTAGTATAAAGTTGTTGTTTCCAGGGTATCTACTGGTCACAAAACATGGTGGAAACAGAATCCAAGGAAAAAAATCCTTCATAACTCCCTGATATTCCATGATTGGGCTCCAAAAATTTCCCTGGTTCTGTAATTTTAATTGTGAGTTACACAGCATCAATAGCTGAATTTTTTAAGAGTTAAATGGAAGGCTTGCCACTTTTAATACACTGATATATATTCTTAGCCATTAATATGGCCCTAAAAACCCTTTATATTTAATAATAGCAGGCACCAAATTCCAAAATTTGATTTGTGTCATTTTGAAAAAAGTGTTTTGCTCTCCAAAACTGCATATTTTGAAATGAATGAAAACTGCAATTGCTACTAAATATGAAAAAGAATTTAATGGGATGCACTAAGCAATTCTCCTAAACTATACAAAGAATTGATTCTAAGATTTAACATTCTTATTTATGAACATGTGTGTTACATGAAACGTTTTGTTTTGACATGAGTTTAAGATAATTATTTTACTATAAATGATCTATACATATATTGTGATGAATGAATATATGTTTTTTTTACAAAAATTATTGCTCTGATGAAACGACTTTTGTCAACGACTTTTGTTTTCCGAATTTTCAATTGCTATTCAGTTGTTTTGCAATATTTTCCCATATTTATTTCAGATAGTTTGTGTTCTTTTTACAAAAGTTTAAATAATTGACACAAAAATAAAAAAATACCCGACTTCAGCATTTAACTTCTCGACATTTGAGAAATCATTCCTAACAAGCAGTTTTATTGTAAAATTTTTAAATCAAGATTTTCCTGAAAATGAAAGCAAAATTTATTTGCTATTTAATAAAGCTTAATAAACATCTATAGTGAAAAGATTCCGATTCTAACAGCTGATGCAAATAAGATCTCATTTTTTTAAAATGAAGGCATCAAAGTATAAAGACAGATAATAAAGTAGAATGACCTTACGGTAGTATTTTAATAGGTTATATTGATCAGTAGAGAGAGCAATAATTAACAGCATTATCATCGGAAATTTGGTGTAAATTAAAAAACAATGAAAAAACCCGCAGATTTTCGGTTGTTTAAAATTTTTGAAAGTTCCGAGTTTCTAGTTTAGGATCCGAAAAAAATACGGGAACTCAGGTGTATAAACGGCATACTATCACTCCTGCATATGTATTGGCAGTATCTCAGTTCTGAAACCAGAAAAATTATTTAGGGGGCTGCACTATACTTTTCCATTTAAACTTCGTGCAATTCCTCTTTCTTTTTTTTTGTGAGGGGGGTGAAAGAAAAGAGAAAATAGATAATTTTCTAAGTAATATAATCTGCAGCTTGTGAGAATCTAACATCTAAAGCTTTTTTTAAGAATGAAGACCCCCAGCCATCATTATTTTATGCTTTTAGAACTTTATTTTCTCAAGATGCATATTGTTCTTTTATTGAGTAAAGAAAATTTTTTTGAAAAAATTTCAAATCATCACTCTGGGGGGTGGGGGGACAAGGGGTCCATGGGCTCTCTGTGCACCTCTTGTTGCACTACTGCAGTATCGTGCACAGCAGGGAACCCCGAATTCGGCACTCTGGAGAGCTGCATCAGGCCGAATTTTGGAGCATGACCAAAAATGGCGGGGTAGAGAACCGAAAATGGCAGATTTTCGGAAGCATCGGTGCTGACACATGTCTTTTCATGCAAAATTGCAATGTCTCTTAACTCATAGATAAAAAAAGTGACTTTTTTTTGTTGCTTAATTGGAGAAAGGGCGCTTTCAACCCTTGACAACCCCTTGACTTGGAAATTGACAATAGAGTTGACCACGTACAATGAAAAGAAATGCTGCAAACAAAATTCCGGGTGCTTGCTTATTTGATGTTGAAAATCCTAATTTTTCCCTGATATTTGGGGAAATTTTGAATATCCCCTGATTATTTCCTGATATTTTCCAGAACATAAAACTTCTCTGAGAATTCCCTGATTTCCCGGTTGTGTTTCTACCCTGCAAAAGTTCAGAAGAATTTACAAATTTAGAAATTGGTTACGAAAGTAACGAAAAAATCATGAAAATTATGAATAGGTTGTAAAAATTTCCCATTCAATGAGAATTTCCTGTATTTCTGGGTTATAACAATAGTAGTACCTAATTTGTAAAGCATTATGCTTAGTTGTTTATGCTTAGTTGTACATTGCAAAAAATGTTTAGTCCTTACGAACTATTTTCTTCAAGGAACATTATTGTTATGAAATAGTGAATTCACTTAATACAAAACTGATAGTCCTGAGACAAAACTGTATGTGGACCTGGTACAAAACTGATAATTCCGATGCAGAAGTAGTATTTTTACTAACACAAAGCTGATACCAAACTGGGTTTTTGGTTTTCCACTCCTGCTAAAGCCATGTTGCCCTTTTCATATGAATGCAATAAACAAGAACTGCCTTCTCTTGAATTTTTTGCTTGGCTTCTAGATTACTAGACATTTTGTGAATCATCTGGTTATCCATTGCTGGGGTACGGACATTTGTCTTGTTCTTCTTCCGTCTTTGTTGAGGGCCCCACGAGGACAGGTACCGAGAGAGTTTTGTGTCACCAAATCAGACGCAAGGAAAACAATTTTACAGCAAAGCAGTTTTACCGAATTTAAATAGATCGCTCTTATTTTGCTGTATTAAAACTTTCTTTTCATTTCTGTTATGTAAATTTGCGTTTCTCTTACGACGGAAATGTCGACGTGAAAGTGCCTTTCGTTTATTCATTTTGCATTTTTATTAAATAAAGCTTATTAAACTCATTATCATTTAAATTTCTTTATTTCTGCATAAAAGGTACCTCTGTAACCGATAAATTCGTTTGGGTGGAATACAACATTTTTTCTTGAAGTTTTGAAAAGAGGAACATTAAAAAGTAAATGTTTCCATTTGCAGTGTGACAGTGATGGAAAACAGAGCCAATATTTTAATATTTATTCCTCCTGGGAGCCCAGCAGCGAGTGCAATTTGGACAACATAGCTCGTGAGTACTTATTTTCAACCTCTTTTTATAAAATTTCTCTTCACTTATATATTATACGTGTGGTCCAACTTCCTTTTGTGGGTTTTTGAAAATGACTATTCAACTGAAGAAGTCGTTTCACCATCTTTGCAGTTTTTTTGTTCTCTTTTTGAACCACAAATATTGGAAGGCTCTTTATTTTTATACAAATATAGGCATTTGATTCCGTTCAAACAATATTTTATACCAGTTAATTGCATGGAACATGCTTTTTTCCAGGGGGAATGGATCTTTCCTACTACGTTTCAGGTACCACAAGAAATAAATGAATGAAACACAGTAAATCACGTAACATTTTTAGCTTTTCACTATACACAAAGATTGCGAAATATTTAATGCTCATCAAATGCTTTAGAAGAAAGTTTGTCTTTGGAATTTGAACATTTTATAAGTCATCACCAATCTGAAGCTGTTTATAACCTAAGCTTATTTCTAGATTAGTTTTAAAATTCTATTTTGAATTTATTATGCGTCCTGATAAGGGAATGAAATGAAAAAGATGAAATGCAATGAAAAAGACGACTTGCAGAAGTCACTGTGTCTTCTTGGGGATTCCCATTATTATGTTTGTGATTCTGGTTGTGCACTGTTTCGGAAACGTCCTGTATTTGCTATATTTTTGGAAAAAGTGGAAAGAACATGTCCTGCATTTTAAATTTGTAGCAAATTTTCGAACTTGTCCTGTATGATTCTTGTTTGCTTTGAAACCGTAGCATAACCGCCCAGGCTGCCGTCGGGTCGCCATCTTTTATTGTGTCAAACCATTTCGATCGTGTTCTGAAATTCGGCAAAATTCTGAATTACAGCTTAGCATTATTCCTGAGCATGCCAACAAGGCTCGTGATTTTTTCGATTTAAAAGAAATTGCATTAAAAAAAATTTTTTTTTTTTAAACATACCTTAAAGACTTTGGATATTTTTATTATGTTACACTTATACATTTGTATAAGTGTTAAACATTATGCAAAAAGACATTTTAAGCAATTTTCACTGCAGTAGATATTTTTAACTAATAAAAAATCAACAAATTTTAATACAAATGCACGATTTAATGCCAGGAATAATTATGCACTAAGTAAAGAAAAACAAAGAACAAATTTAATTTGAATTCTTTTGCTGTTGAAAGCTGAAAAAAATCAAACAATTGTGTGCATTTAATTTTTCATTGAGTGCCCTTTACTTGTTCTTCTATTGTATAAATGAGATATCCACTTCAAATATTTTTTAATCTACCCATTTAGTAAATCTTTTTTCATTTATTGTGCACATTATTAAAAATTGCAAAATCCAATTTATGCAGAAATTAAAGCACAGCACTGGATAATTAATAAATTTTTAAATTAACACACTTTTTTTTAATCAGTTGAAATTTTGCTCATCTCTTATCTTACATGACAGACTATTTGGGTTTTTCTAAAATTAGCTCTGAAAATGCTAATTTGAGAAAAACTCTTCTTAGTCATTATAAAAATTGAATGATATTGCAATTGCAAGTCCTGGAGGTAAAGAGTATATATTAGAAATAATAAAGTATCTTCATAATAACCAATTTGCAAATGTATGTTACAGATAACAATTTAAAAAAAAAAAAAAAACTTTTTTTCATTTAATTTACACATTATAAAAAATCGCAAAGATCCAATTTATGCAGAAATTGCAAGCACAGCATTAGATAAATAATGAATTACTGAGTTTGTAAATTAACAAGCTTTTTTTTTTAATCAGTGTAAATTTTTCTCTTTTTTTCCAAATTATTCTCTTTTTTTTTAAAAATATATTTAATCTTTAATCAGGATAAATAAAGTTTGTATTTGAAAATAAAAAATAAAAGTAATGGTGATAATTTGTAAGCCAGTGTTGCTGATTTGTATAAGTGTTATCATTGCCAAATCTGGTAAGTTTAAGGATTTTTTTACTTTAAAAATAAAATACCGTATTTATGTGAATCTAATGCGCATCGTTTTTGGCCAAATGTAGTATTCAAAATTGAGGTGCGCATTACATTCAAGTGCAAAACTGGTCAGCAGTTCGCCGATTGACGTCAACCAAATTTATTCGCCGGCAAACAATTTTTTTATTATTTAAAGTTTTAAAATGGGGATGCGCATAAATTCGGTATATCTACAGTAAGAGACTTGTAATCATTTGTTGATGTTACTGATAATGTAAATCAACACACATTATTTTTAATATATCTTTCCTTTTTGCTTATTTTTTATTGATTCAGTGAAATATGCTTTTGATAGAACTTAACCTGCGTAATAATTATTTCTTTAATAATTTACTGAAAGTGCTGTATAAGTAGAGTATTATAATATGCTAATACAGTAAAACCTGTAAAGTTGCCCATCTTAGTGAGTTGGCCACCTGTCTAAGAGGAACGGATTGAGCCCTATATTATTTAATGTAGGGAAACCTTTGTAACTTGACCACTTGTTTATATTGACCACTTATGTATGCCACATTTGGGTGGGAATATTATAAAAAAACCCTTTGTAAGTTGGCTGCCTCATTATTTTACTATATTTATTTGTTTATCCATTTTTGCAAAAATAAAAAAAAAATTAAATAAGGTCTCCAGGATAATATATTTTATGCTATAATGTTAGGCCAGTATTTGTCTGGATAGATGAAACATCAATATAAATTTGCCTAAACCTCTCTGTAAGTTAACTATTCAAGAAAACAACTTTTTATGAGCACTCTTTTGTTCTTCTGTTCTCTAAATAAGTTTCTTCTTTTTCTTCTAATTGATCCAGCCATTTTGAAAAATGATGTATTTTTAGGGAATCTTTACAATCAAATAAGGGTCATTCCACGGTGACTGACGTTACAATTTGACTTAGTTTTTTAACTTTTAAAATCCGCACTGTCTTGAAATTTAATTTTATTTTTCTGAAATTGATCTAAAATACCATAATAGAGTACAATAATTTCTACCCATACCTGTTTTTAGACATGAAAAGCTTTTTTGAGTGGAATTAAGGTAAATCAAAAATTTCGACTGATGTTACACAGATCAGGAAAAACAACTTTAATATTAATTGAAATTCTCCTCTAACTAAGAACATGAAGATTAAAATTATTTTTTTCCAGTCAAGTAGAGATTTCAAACTTTATGAATACACTTTGTTTCATTTAAAAAACTTTAAAATTTACAGTGGAGGAAATTTTTAATTTCCGTGACTGATGTTACACCAACATTAATTGGTTCAAATTATAATTTATTTCTCCTTAAAAGTCAAATTAGCATTTTTTTTTACAAAATTACATAAATCTACTTAAATGATAAAAAATAAACAATAGTAAATAACTATAATTATACAAGTGAAGTTTTTAGTGCAATTCAGGAAATGAAAAGTGTCCTCGTGCATTTACTATATATAGTGTACTAGGTTTTCTTATTATTTTTTCTTGTGAGTAATAAATTTCATCCACATTGTCAGACCATTTCCAATGCTTCCCTGTTGGAATCATAGCACTGACCAAGTATTCATAGTTTTCAATGGCTCTAACTTCACCTGGATAGAGCTGTCCATCGTATTTCACAAGAACCCACTCTCCAATTGTGGCCACCAATTCTGGAACTTGTTCGCTTGGTTTTGAACAGGAAAATGATGTTTTAGATAATTTGGAGCTTTTGGTGATTTTGTCTACCACCTCCAAAAAGTGTTGCTGCTTGATACCAGCTGTAGCTTCTGAATCAGAAAATATTTTATTCAAATGTAATTCTTTATAACGCAACTGTAAATCATATGATGTGATCTCAAAGATTTTCACACTGCTTGCCGCAGTACTGCTGTAAAAATGCTAACTTGTGCTTAATAGTAGCACCTGTTTCACCAATTTCATTGTCAAACCATTTTTTTTATGGCAGCTGCTTCTGCTTTCGTGGAGATGTAGGTAGGGCGCGCTTTGCACGAGTTACAGCTTTTCCTAAAGTTTTATTATTTTGGAAAAGGGGTTACGTCACTGCTACTTTAAATTTTGCACTTTAATGCTCTACATTTTCTACTATTTTTCTAGCATTTTCTTTGATTTCTCTTTTAACTCTATTTGAACTGACTTTTAGTTAACTTGGCTAGATCATTTCTTTTTTTATCTCTACTCCTTTAAGCTTCTGCATTGTTTTTATTTTGATAATCTTCATAATTTCCTTTCTTCTTTAATTTATCTTTCCTCCTTTTTTGCCTTTCTGCAACAGTCAATGCCATTTGTGCAGTGTTTAAGTAACTAACTGGAAAAGAGAAATGTGACTGATGTTACATATTTTAAAGAAGTTTTTAACTCATAAATTGAACTGTTATTAGCTATTTAAGTAATTGATATTTAAGATATTATCATGAATGAGGAGAAAATGGCTTTTTATATTCTTAACACTAATTTTCTTTAAGTAATAAAAACTTTTATAAATTTTTGTGACTGATGTTACATTATTATGAGGCCTAATTTATAAGTATTGATTTTCAATACAATAATCACAGTTTAAAGATTCTTTGCTGGCCTAACCTCACATATATACTAAATTTCAATAAAAAATAGGACTTAATACACACCTGTTAAATTCTTTACGAAAACAAGATGAACTTTCCGAACCTCTCAAAAGGCAACAACACTTGTGACAAAAGTAACATTGTCAAACATTGCCTATAAAACTTGCAAAAAGGTACTGCTAACTTTTTAAGCATGTTTTTATAAAAATTCGCATATTTTTACCTTAGAGGAGAAAAATCTGCACATGTGCAAGAAAATATTTTTTTTATGTTAGTGTCTCTGTTTTCATGGAATTGCCCATAAGTACACTGACATATTTATCTTTAACTAAGTGCTTTAACTTTAAAGTTGTATAGGATACATTGAAAGTCATTCAGTTTAAATGTATCTAATGGTATTTTAGATAATTGTTTGAAAATACCTAATTACTCATCTTAAAGTAACGTTCATACATGAAGTTATATTTCAATGAGCCACAAATGAAGAAACACATAGTGCAAGAAATGACAAAAAAACAAATCTCCACCCTCTGTAAGTTGACCACCTGTCGAAGTGGACCACTAAAGTGCTGCACCGTAAGCGGTCAACTTGTGCATGTTTCACTGTAGGTAACTTTCTGAAAAAATAAAAACTATATTTATAAGGTAAGTAAAGTTCAAGGTTTTAACTTAGTTATTTAATTAATTATCTATAAATTAATTACTAATAACATTTATTCACAATTAATGATCTAAAATCTCCATGATTTTCCAAAAGTCAAATTGTTTTTCCTACAAATACTATTTGAACCAAAAAACCCGGTTTAAACAACAAAAAAAACCGTTTTTTTTTAATGTTAAAAAAAAAAAAAAAAAAAAACTTTTTTTCCAACCCTGGAAGCAATATTTCTACCCATTTGTCAGTTTTTTTTCGATAGCGATTTCTGTAAAAGGTTAGTTATTTTCTAATTTGCTAATTATCCCTTCTTTATAATTACAGTGTCAATCAAAGAGGGGGCGGTTAATCTGTATTTTCACCTAAGTTTTAATTTCATCTGTCAACATATAAGCAAATAATTCATCAAATTTTTTGATAAGTTTTTGTTAGAATTTTTGAATGGTAGTAGAAAGGACCGAGTTCAAAATGTCTTCTGATTGGGACACAAGAGAGTGAAGTGTGCTGAGTGTCTGCATATTCATAAGAAATTAAGGTATAAAAGTATTTAAAAAAAAACAGATTTTGTTCAGGTTGAGAATAGGAGTGCTCAATTTCAAGTCACTTTTTCCAAGTGAAAATGTTTCTAGTAGTGACTTTCTGTGTGCTAAATGCTTTGATAGAATATCAAAAATCCAAACAGCTGAAATTCAAGGAGCAGTCTTCGATGGTTTGGATGATGAAGATTTTGTATCAACTGGCAGGAGAATTGAGTTTCCTGAATCAGTCAGTGGGAGAGCTCAGCCTTATCCCTGTTAAGAAACCACGGTCAGTGAAGTCAAGCCACAAGGTCTATGCAGCAAGAAAATGCGAAGAAATCGCTGAAGCTGTGGGTAAGGACACCAGACAGAAACTGACCAAACTCTCCAGTGTTGAAATTCCATCTCCCGGAAAAAATAAATTCGAAGAAGATTGTGGAACTTGCAATTAATTTATATCTAACCTAAATTCAGCTGTAGAATCCTGTGAATCCTGCAATGGAAAAGTACAGCTTCTAACAATTATCTCGGGATCCTTTTCGAAGGCACTCATTCCATCTGCAGAGCAAAATACAGGGTGGAGAAAGCAAGGAATTTGAAGGCTGAAAAGGACAAAGTGGATCCTTATTGTGGTCACTCTGTGAATGTAGAGGACATGCACATTGTATAGAGTCTTTGTGTCTGGACGACAGCTGGTACTGCTCTCGGCAGAGTGCCAGCAAAGAGGACACGATTACTGTAACCAACCAAAGCTCTGGTATTCGGCTATAGGGGAAAATGAGCGGTTGCCACTCGCCACATGTCCTTTAAAGTACTGAAAGTGGAGATGAAAAAGTCTGTCAACGATCGCCACTTCTGCACGGGCACTTTTTTCTTGTGAGCAAATCACCTTTTCTTTGTTCTTCCCTCAGAAACATACCAATCTTGAACACACGGAATTTCACGCCGTATTTCAAGTTTCAGTCCTTCAGCTTCTCGTATATGTTAAAATCATCTTAATGAAACATTCTGAAACATTTTAGCACGTGCTCATTAAAATCTGCGTATTTTTTGTTTCATTTCAATAATTTATTTCAATTTTAGAATTAGTTTTCAATTCTTATTAGCAGTTTTAAAAAGTGGCTATTTAACTTTAAAAAGTGGCCACTAACAAAACTGAGTCCTTATGCCACTGGCTACTAAACAAATGTCCAGTTTTCACCTATATATTTGGCTCTTCGGACCAATGATATTTATTAATAAAATGAATAATCAATTGAACAAGTGTTTTAATTTTTATCACTTATTTTCATGCCTATTATTAAATTGCTCAAATAAAAGCAATAATGAAATTCCTCTTCACGAGTATTTAGTAGTCAAAAACGTGGCCTACTCTGACCGTCACCCTTGCTGTCATTTATCTTATTTCTTCAGATGTTGTAAATTCTTTCTGCTCCATTGAGAATTGAATGTGTTCCTTTCAAATATTTTCCAGAGGAATGCCTGAGTATATATCTGGACTTTGTACC
Organism: Octonoba sinensis; assembly: GCA_038502835.1. Lineage (NCBI taxonomy): Eukaryota > Metazoa > Arthropoda > Arachnida > Araneae > Uloboridae > Octonoba > Octonoba sinensis. The sequence continues at coordinate 2,029,860 of CM076600.1, forward strand.
CTTCTATCTGACCCATGCAGAGTGAGTATACATTTTCATTTTTGCCGTTCAAAATCAGGGTTCGTTGATTTAAATCAGCTTGATTTAAATCAAGTGATTTTTTTAAAAAAATCATTGATTTAAATCAAGTGATTTTTTTTTCAAAAAAATCATTGATTTTACTATGTTAGAAAGTGTTGTAAAAATGAAATATGTTACAATTACAACTACTGTTTCAAACAAAACTTCTTAGGTCCATGTCTGTGTGCATAACATATTTCATAAGGTTAGAATTAATTACTATTCTTTTAATTTGACAATATTTTTTTTAAATTTTACAATATTCTTCAAGCATCTTAACAGCAAAGCATAATTCATTCAATCATTCAAATTACAATTCATAATACATAATCATGAACCATTATGTGTTTTTTATCTAAAAAATAGTATTTTAGATCAATTTAATCAATGCCACACAATAAATAATTTGGAATGATAGTGTTTAAAACAACAATTGTTAGAATTTAGAACATATATCTTAAAGTTTCATCCATGTCCCCTAATAGCTTAAGTTTTTTCCCTTCTAAATTATTTTTTTATCATAGAAGTTTTCATTAAATATACTTGATTAAAACAAAAAGTTTCAGTTTTAATAATGGTGTGAGCATATGATTTTTCGAAATGGATAAAAATATTTCAGGCTTTTTTATTTATAAAACTGAAAAATGATTAAAGTACATTCAATGTAAAACTTAAGTGCACACAATTGGTACTTTTTTCAGTGTTAACAGCAAAATAATTCAGATTAAATTTGTTCATTTTCTCTGTACTTATGAGTGTACTATTATTCCTGGTAGGGTTAAGTTTCATTTGAGTCATGCATTTGTATTCAAATTTGTTTATCATTATTACTATTAAAAACATTTATTGCTGTGAAAATAGTTTAAAGTGTGTTTTTGCATATTGATTAAGATTCCATATTGTTTCTATGAATGTAACGTAATAAATATCCAAAATATATAGGGTCTTTTTAAAAAAATCAAAAAAATCCGATTTAAATAAAAAAAATCTGATTTAAATCAAAAAAATCATGAACCCTGGTTCAAATTAATAAAAAGCAGTGTTGTGTGAAAAGCAAAAAGGCTATTGTTCGAGGGCTATTCTTGCAGGCTTCAGGAGGGAAATAGAATATAAAAAGAATCAAAGGGCTATAGGGCCCGTTATTTGAATTTTAAAGATAATTTTATGAAAAAGCAAATAATTTTGTGAAAATTGAATATTTAAACACATCGCGATGAAATATTATATCATTTTTTACCCCTTTAATGGCGTAAAAATACTTGATTTGAAAGCTTGGGATTTTGTGTCTCTTTTGATTGATTTGAATTTTGTGTAGGGTCCCAAAAACAGGCCGGATTTAATCTGGCACAACAGCTGAGCTTCTGCCCTACTGATTGCTAAACAAGCATACATACTAGGGTGGGACGCCGTTCTATGGTAAAAAAAAAAGTTTAACGTTTTCTACAGGGACAGCCAGAGAAAGGCGCCAAATGATGTTTTAACCTCTTCAGACCCCAGAACGAAGCACAAACTATTTCGACGCAATTTTTGGGTCTCTGATTTAAAAAATGATTATAAAACAAAATAACAAAAGAAAATTTTTTTAAAAAATTTTAATAATTGGTTTTAATAATAATTAATGGCCCGTTTTCCATGCTTGAAACGAAGTAAACTATCTGCTAATTAATTTCAAAAATGGGTGTTTTGGGTGTTTTAGTTTTCAAATTACCCAAACAGTAGTTGATAAACAGTATTTTAAACTGTACCCAATTGGGTACACTTGGAATGAAGAGCTTAAGATTAAATATAAGATTTTTTGTGAATAGGACATAATTTTCTACCTCCTGATTTATAATTCGGACGAAACTGGCCTGACAACAGTTGAGAAACTGACTTAAGTAGTAGCCACAAAAGGGGCAAAGCAGGTAGGTGCTGGAATAGGGGAACTTGGGACTATTCTTGTTGCACTAGGAAATGTCATTCTTCCTCCTATAGTTTTTCTCAGAAAAAAAGTTAAAACTCCATTTTTTAATTGGAGGACCCTCTGGTTGCATTGGTGCTGCCAACCAGTCTGGCTGGATGTCGGTTGAAAGTTTAAACTTTTGTTGAACATGGGAAATGTTCAAAAGGGGATTTTACGCCTCGAGCGCCGTAATCTAACGGTTAATTTTCAGTTTTCATCCTGTGTAATGTCAGTAAATTTCATCGCATTGATGATGCTCTTTTAAGTAGGAGAACTTTCCATTCTTTTTCAATGACGTTGCATCTTAGTAAGCGAATACAGCCAAACAAGTTAGGGAGCAGTTTTGCCCATGTAGTCACTTGTTTGTGCTATGTGTTGTGACTGCTTTTTATAATGGAATGTAAAAGAAGTCAGTTGCAGAGCATGGAATTTTATGTTTGTTCTTGAGAGCTTCAAGAAATGTGGAAGTCGTGGTTTTTGCTCCGTACGCAACATAGACTTGGCGTTTCTCATGGAGGGAAAAATAATTGTCATCGTCATGTTGCAAATGGGAAAAGGAAATTTTCAGCTGACAGATATCGGCAGGTCCTTGTAAGAATACTTCCTAAAGTGTTTTGAATCGGTTTTTGTAGCAAATGAGTTAGGAAAAGCAACCCCCCCCCCTTCTTTATCATTGAGAAGTTAAAAGTTGTGTCATTATTTTATGTAAGTATTACCAGTTTTATATTTTTATGTCTTCATCGATGGTAAATTTTTGTTTATTTTAGTGCAGAAAAACACTAGCTATCTTGTCATTGCGTGTACCAAGCAAGGGAATGTGTGTGTGTGTGTATATATATATATATATATAGTAGCGGCTCGTGGTTCCACAAAATTTGGGGGTGCTAAAGCGGAAAAATGTTCTTAATGTGCGTAATTTAATATATATGTGTGATTCTTATATGCATAATTTAAAATGTGTATTTAACATGTTCTTTTTAAATAAAATAACAACTTTAAAAAAATCATTGAAGAACATGATCTCATTGGCATGATGCGACAACTTATGTGGAAAAAACCTTTATACCTTTCCAACTATTTAAAAACAAGGCACATTCTTCTCTGCGTACAAATTCTTCAATAACTTTTTCATTAAAATTTTAAATTTTGTCTATCAGACATTTTTTTACTACATTGAGCCCAAAGCAAACTTTAAATAAAGTTGCTATAAATTCCTCAAAGGTTATTTTTTTCCCTTGAAAATTTTATCCCACACAATTTTGTTTCATAAATTTCTTTAATCTGTTTCAAAACGTGATTTCCCCTGCTACAGAAGTTTTTTTCTTGCTTCAAATTTGAATTTCCCTGCTCTAAAACCGTCTGGATAACATTTATTGCAATTTCTGCAAATCCTTAAATAAGCAGACTTACTTTTTATTATGATAAAAAAACCGTGTTTTGTAATAAAGTTACAGAATTCCTGGGACATGGACTCTTCCACAGAACAGACAATTCTATTTAATTGCTATTTATTTCTAAACAAAATCCCTTTAAGAAACAGTAAGAATTTTGGTGAAACACACAGAAGCAATCTTTATATAATATTTCTTTAGCCTGTTTTTTGTCGCTATGCGATATCTTCCTTAATCCTTTATCACATTCTGTGATTCACCCCACATTTTAAAGCTTATCGTGCCAGCTAATGGCAAAAAGTAGACCCACAGTCAAAAAATGTACAGCTTCTCTTAAATTTAAATTTTAAAATTATCTAAGAAGAGGTCTTTTAATGGATGCCAAATTGGTGTTGTGTATGCTGGTCAGAAGCTGAGTGGCCGAGTGGTTAGAGAGCAAGGCTGGTACACCCAACACCTGTGGTTCGAGTCCCATGTTTTTTTTTGTGTTTTGTCCAATTAGTTGTTTTGCTGGACCATTTATTTTTGATAAACTAGATATAAAAAGGGCTCTTTTATATTTTATTTCGTGTTTTTATTTTCATGCAGTAAATTTAAAAATAGTAGAAAATATACTATTAAAATTAATTAATAAATTAAATATTCATTGCATAAAATAACTTTTTGGAATGAATTTATCGAACATACTCTGTTATTAATAATTTATTAGCTGCTAAATTTAATGCATTTCATCTGGAAACGAGATATTCTTTCTGAATACCTGTACCTGACCAGCATTCCTGCCCCAGCAGTGCACTCCTGGATGTATATATGTAACATAACAGTTACGAGCAGCCGTTCATTTTATCGAATGTCTTTCTGTAACTCAATATGGTTATCCTTAGGTAAATGTCTGTCAAGATTATTTGAGCTGTGGAATCGGTCATTAAAACATTTCAAAGAAGAAATAAAAAGAGGCAAAACTGCTGTTGTGGGAACTAACCTGAAGCACTCTATGATTCCAAAATTAAATGAAGGATCTTGTTCCTCAAATAAGAGAAAAAATGAAGGTCCAACTGAAGATATAAATAAGAAGAAAAAATATGTGAAAGAAATTGATAGTGTCCCTAACATAACTGTTCTGCAAAACAAAGTCTTTATTTAACCTTACCAACATAAAAGGCCCAGCTGCACATATAAATAGGAAGCTTGTATATTCCAAAACATCTCTGAAAGAAAGTAATATTGCACCTAAAGTAACTGTTCCGTCTTCATCTGACTCTACCAAAGTACTTACCCGTGAAGAAAGAATTTTTATTGTTTTGTCTGATGACTTGCATGGAGCTGTTTCTGCATTTTTAATATTTATTTTGCCAACATTTGACAAAAAAAAAAAAAACATAATATTTCAAAGCAGCAAGCCAATTATACATTTGGCTAGATCCCTTCTCCTGAATCTCCTTAAAGACATCTTATCCAAATTTGCGTTGCCATCTGCTATAAAAAATGCTGAGAGTATAAAAGCCGTAAAGTACCATGCTATTGAAAATCAAAGTCACGATAAAGACATACTCATTGGTAGCAGCGCAGAAAAAATTGTTTCTGGTTTAGCTTCATCCAAAAAGGCTATATTTTTCTGTAGGGTTAGAAAATTTTATGTTTCAACATGTGATTACATGGTACAGAAATTTCCAGTTGAGGATGAAGTATTTGTCAATGCTGAGACATGGCTGATTTAAATCTAATTGAGACGGCGTCTTTTTCCAAAGTGCGTCTTTTTGTGGAAAAGTTTCCATCTATTAGCTTAGAAGCAATTCATATGGCAAATGAAGATGAAGCTTTAGATATACTTCAAGCTGAATTTCGTGAACTTCAAATTCAAGATAATCCTAAGGGTATTTCATAAAAAGAAAGTGCCCAACAGAGTTTAATATCCAATCTTAAAGATGATGTTGGTCATTTAAAGTTTCAAAATCGGTCTAGAATCATGCTTCTAATACTCGGCATTCCTCGCAGAAATGCAGAGTGCGAGAGGATCTTCAGTTATGTGACTAAAGTGTCAACCAAACTCAGATCAACCATGTCCAGAAAAAGTTTAGAAAATTTATTGATCAACAAGCAAATCTACCAAAAAGGTCATTGCTGTGACTCTGATTTTTTGAACAGGGCCAAAACATGCACTGCTAATGCATTGCATAAAAATCAATTTTTTCAATTTCGATATTGTGTCTAGCATGTAAATTTGTAGATAGCATTGTTTATTCCAGAATTACATAAGAGTAGTATTTTCAAGTTATAATAATTTTTGGCATTATTGCAAGTCTATTCTATCCTTAAGAGGATGTGAAGCAGTGAATTAAACTCGGGTAAATATAACTCTTTCTTCACATTTTGTATGAAATTGCTGTAATATATTTTGATTAATATTTTAACTGCTTAAAAATTAGGTACTAGGTACGTTGGTGTGCCGACAGATGTAGTTGCCCGATTTTCTTGCGCAAATTGCAGGATTTTTCGTTTCTCTTCTTGGCAGGTCTGTATGTAAATCAAAAAATTGTGGTGCATGATTTTCTTTTGTAAACGCAAAATCTGTTACCGCTGGGCAGTGATAAAAGTTACCAACTGAACTAGAGGTCCTTTGTTACTGGATTTGTACAGTTTGTACTTTTTCTATTTTTTCTAATTTTACTCTTACTTTTTCGCACATTGCCATATGTCAAACAAATTTTTCCTTTTTATTTGTGTATTGTTTTTTAAATTTTACTACTTTTTCATGTGTAAATGCTCGTGAAAAGTAGTAAAATGTACATTCATTATTTTTTCAATTCTTAAACAATACAGCGAGATTTAAAGTTTAGCTTGAAAGCGATCATTTGAAAGATTTTACCTCTTGTAGGTTGTTCATCGATGGTGCCAAGGAAATCGTCTGGCTCTTGAGTGGAAGCGATTGTCAAGTCCACCTCTACAGAGAGGTAATCCTTCATCCCTCTTTATGTTTTTATTGTTGTTTCCTCTAATGCCACTCGGGTGTCCCAGCTCCCCTTCGCAGAGCGACCAGGAATGAAGGCAGCAGGGTTGCCACAGGCGACTAAAAAGCAACTATTTGCAACTATTTTCAGCATCAGGCGACTATGGCAACTATTTTCTTCGAAATAGGGCGAAAAAGCAACTAATTTTTCCAAGAGGCAACTATTAGGCAACTTTTTTTATTTCTGCCTCGTTTGAAATTCTTTTATTCAAATGCACCAAAAAATATTTTTGAGAAAAAAATTTTCTTTTATTTCACGGAAATAAAAGAAAATATATTGCCGTAATTTTTCAAACTTCCATTTTGGCCCAAGCGACTGCCTACACTTCATATTGACCTTGAAGCAATTGCCAATGAAGCTGACACTGCTGCCAATGAAAGGGGTTAGTTTGCTTTTTTCATGGGTGATTTGGTAGTCAATACAGAAGCTGTGCCATGTGTACGCGATATGCGCCTTTTCTCTCGAACACTGGCAACCAATGGCAGTGGTGCTTGACCACAATATCCACGGTGTTGCACGGCGAAGGATTGCAACGATATGTCCGAAACACCCAGTCATCACATAGACAGACATGTGTTTTTTCTGTATTTTTTCAAAGTAAGAATTTCGTTTCCACTAAAATCCCTTCTTTCTTTTCAATGAAAAGTTTTGAAAGTAGCTTAGCCTGCCAACTTTTACAAATACGAGTAAAATTTACACATTTTTTTCTGTTTTTCGCTCTTTAAAGGCTTGGTCTTGATTTTTTACGCATTTCGAATTCCGATTGCATAGGCTTCGGAAAAACTTCCTAGTGCTCATTTACTATCAGATTCTGCATCTTGGAGCTCAATAACTTTGAACTTACCATAATTTTTAATCTTTGTTACATTTCAACTTCTGTAGTACAAACTTGCACAGGTGTCATTTTGTCACGCCCACTCGAAAAATTCGGCCGAAAATAAAATAATTTCTGTCAAAATTCTTGCAAGTTTTAGTGATCATACAAGTTAATTACAAGAATTAAATATTTCAGCCTAGTTAATAATCTAGTTTAAAAAAATATTTTTTTCCAAAGTTTTTTTTTCTTTGCCATGTAATTTCAAATTGATTTTTTAAAATTTTTGATTGTCTCTAGCAATTGTCTATTGGGTGATTTTTCCAATATTCTAAAATAATTGTTAAATTTGTGAAAAAAAGTAAACTTAATGTTTTTGATATTGTCTCCTCTTGGTCTTAGAATTTCATTAATCAAGTAGCTCAATATTATACACGTATCTAAATAAGAGATCAGCTATTGTGTGTTTAAATCTCAAGTATGTTTATTTTCTATTAATAACCTTGCTCTTCTCTCTCATATTGCAATCTTTTTTTTTACTTCACTCCTTATTCATTGATATTTTTAATCATTGGTAGATATGAAATAGTTATTTCAGTTTAGAAAGTTAATGCTCGGAAACGTGTTTATTACATATAAAAATGCAATTGCTTTTTTATAAATTACACTGTATTCACAGTAACTCTTTATGTAGAAATATAAGATCCAAATGTAATAAGTAAGTACCCATCACTGAACAAGTTAATTAAGACTTGTTTGTCATTGAGCCGTGGCTACTATTTAGGCTACTATTTTCGTGCTTTTATGCTACTAAAGCAACTATTTTTGTTCCATTTCTTCTGTGGCAACCCTGAGGCAGTGAGGAGCGCCTTCCGTTTTTTGGATGAGCACCGCAGCGGTGGAAGTGCGACTCGGATCATGATGTGTTTGTGAGACACCGCATGGTGCCACTTCCTTTTTTTGACTTAAGAGTGAAGGGAAGGGACATTCTCCACCTTCCAGTTCCCTCGGGACTTCGGGGGCCACGGATTTTACATTCACGTATCTCCCGAGTGTACATGGTGGGTCTTCAGCCGGTGGAGTATCGAACACCCAATTTTCTGGCTGGAAGTTCGACATCCTAACCACTAGGCTACCATCCCTCTTCATTTACATTGCTTACTCTGTAAAATGTATTGGTTTACTTTTCATCGTCGTAGAAAAGGTTGAAATGCATACCGTATACACTGGTGTATGAGTCCACTTCTTTTTTTGCACCAAAATTTGACTCAAAAGTGGGGAGATCAGTTTATACAGGAGTCAAAAATTTTCAAAATTTAATCCGTGGAATAAGGATATTTATTAGTTTTTTGTATATGAAACGCAAAACATTACGAACAAGACACAAGCATTACTTTTTCTTCGGAACATCTGAACGTTCTTCTAATTCACTTAGAGGGTTGTCCAGTTTTTTCCGCCCGGGAGAAACCGTCCCGAATAAAACGTCGTTTTGTTCATTCCGTCCACTTTTTTTGGAAAATTGTGATTTCAAAATTAAAACTGCAGTATTTAGTAATAAAAAAATGAAGATGATTCTTCCAGTTCAAGGAACAACTTCTATATTGCAGTTGAATATCACAGTGTAGAAATTAAAATAAATAATTAAATAAAAAATGAAAATGAAGTAAGAATTATATTTGGTTTCTCTGTAAGTTTTTTCATGGAAACATTTTTATAAAATAAATTGATTTAGTTTAAAATGACATAATTGTAAAATAGCAATTATAAAATATGTAGTTTTCAATAAATTTTAACATGTTCATCTGTCATATGGCAATTTCACTGCCAATTATTAATCTGTTTACAATTTTTTAAAAAGAAATTAATATGTATAATGTTTGCCAGCCTCAGATTTTGTTAAAAAAAATTAACAAATTGAAAAATCATGTTACAATGAAATGTCGAGTAGATTGCTTAAATGCACTTAATGTTGATGAATGAACGCTAACTTTCCACATGTTACATGTTGAACATGGTTAAAGTTAATAGATTCTTGTTTTGTCAAATTTCTTCCGGTGCCCCAGCCATTTTACGAAATGTGGAGAAAATAGCAACCCTGCTTAGAGCAGGTTTCCCACGCTTTTTAAGAAACCCTTAAGAAGGCCTTCTTTACTTTTAAAAGAAATAATGGTTTTAAAAAAGGCTTTACTTTTTACGTGAAGGACAAGGATGGACAAGCTGCCCCAATTTTAAATTCCTGCTACATTTTGCACCAAAATTTGCTGATTTCGCTCTGAAAATAAAAACCGGGAGTTTCGTTTTTAAAACTTGACAGAAGCGCATTCATATGCCAAATATTGCCACATTCCGTCCCAAAAACGGAAAAAAGTTACCGATTTTGTGGCAGCCTGTGCCAAAAATAGACTAGTCTGTTCTTGCAATAACACCAAAAAAGAGGCCCAACTATCTCCGTCGATGACGTCATCATAAGTAAATGGGTCTCATCAAGCTCTTCTTCATTTGAAACTTTTCAATGGAAAAAAAAAATTGTTATTTAATTTTCCGAAACATTTTCAAGAGAAAAACATATGCTTAAATTTGTTGAAATGTTGAAATATAAATGTACTTCAAATCATTAAAAAAGATTAGAAAAACTTTAACAATATGAATCAAACATGATAAGACAAAGACAATATAAACACTACTACAAATTAAAATACAATGTAGTTCTGTGAAAAAACTGTTAAAGAAAGAAGAAATTCAAAAGGGAAATAAAAGTGTTGCATTTGGAAAACAGAGTTTGCACTAGTTTTAGAGCTTGTTAATGCCTAATTTAGGATCAAACATTTCAGAAACCGAGCACATAGAGGAAAAATGCAATTCACACACTTGTGAATAACTTTGTTTCATTTTGCTGTTTTTGTGTTTACAAGAAAATTGCCTTAACAGAGGAGAAAGGCATCGGTTTTCTTGGAGGAGTGCACTTGCTTGCACATTTCTGGCTTTCTGTGAAGTCATAACAAAGGAGGTGACAATTTGGCAGAAATATCAGCTGAAAATTGGGCTGAAATGAAGTTTTGCTATGGCATGCGTCGTATTGGTCTCTCGTAAACATGCAACCTTTGCAGTTTATTTTTCTCTTGCTGGATACTGGCTTCTCGAGAGCTGATAGGACCCACAATGTGACTGCTGTGTGCCGATGCCCATGTTTACAGACGTATCCCGAAGCCCATTCGACTGCATTTCTGCGCACTGAAAAATCATTCAACTTAGGGACTCGCATGCTTTTTAATATCCATACACATGTAAAAAGAATGAAACACATTGAAAATTTCAAAGTGCGGGATAATGCTTCAAACATTTACTGGCTCGACGAATTTGCAAAACACTCTAATCGTAGCAGAGTGCATGTTCCTGAAATTTTTGGTTGAGCAAAACTTACCTGTGAATGTTGCAGGCCATGCTATGTTAGTGTTTAAGAAGATTTTTCCGGGGTATTGCAAAAAACTTTGTTTGTGGACGAACCAAGTACTCTGCAGCTATTAACAAACTCACTGTTAGTAAGCTTCAAAAAATGTAATTAGACTTGCAAAATGTGCCGTTTTCGGTTGCGATCGATGGGAGTCATGTTACTTTTTTGACGAACTCTTCTGGTTTATTTTGAAAAAATCTTCCGCTTTCTTCAGCATAAATCTTCCCACTTGAAGAGTTTGGCAGGTATGACTTTGTGTTTTCTAATGTTTAGGAAATAATAATCAATGTGAAAAACCAATAACAGATGTTTTAAAAGAGTGCTGCTCCTCTACAACAGTTCTTTAAGTGTGCAAGCGTGAGAACACTCACAATCTTTTAGCATCTGCCACAAACATCCGATTTTTTTTTCCATTTCAGACATTTACTATGTTTCTTTTCAATGTAAGTAAATACTAAAATTTATTTTTATTGAAATTAAAGACTTAGTTTGTCATCTGTGCATATGCTACCTGGCGAACAATTTTGGACCACCCAATAACATTTTTCATGTGGTTATGATAATGCACTGCAACTTTTTTTCTTATAGTCAGTATGGTAAAATGTAAATGAGCTCCTATTTAATGATTTTTTCACACTGACTGTCAACTCTGAGCTAATGGATGTGTGTTCCTTTCCAGGACAAATCGCAACAGACGTACAGCAAGGAGCCGGTCGATCTGCGTTTCCCGGAGTTTAAAGACTTGGCTTCCGTGTGAGCACTTTTCTTTCTTTGCTTTTGGAAAAGCAAATGCATTTCCAAGATGGTTTCATTACTAAATCTTTCAAATAACGTTCCCATGTTTAATATTTTGCTTTCAAATACTCCACACATTTCAGTCCCATTGAAGAGGTCGAGAGGACAAAATCGCATAACGCCGAATTTTTGAGTCGAATCAGGAACAGGTTTTGCTTTATTCTTACTGGTTTCCGGCTTTTACTTTTTAAGTACTTGCATAACATTATTATATTTTAAAAATGTAACACTAGGTTTGGGGCAAAATATTCCAGATATTGGGATACATGAAAAATTATGTCCAATGGTACTGGACAAGGGTTTGGAATTATAAAAGATTTATGAATGCAATGTGTTTAATGATTAAATATAACAAATGCCCAGAGCCAAAACTTTAAGTTATGTAAGTAAATGTGAGGAATTTTGTAAGTTCTATTAATAAATTATAGAAATGCACTTTTGTTTATACCAGGACAGTCCTGAAGGGTTATTTGAAAGAAAGCTTTGGAAATTCAAAATTTCGAGTTAATAAAAAGTTGCTGCCTACACTATGATACAGAAGATTAACACAGTATTTTCAGTCCGAATAAATTTTGATAAAATATCAAATTAGGATTTATTTCAAGTGGAACTTTCTGTTACTTCAGTAGTGATAGTTAATCCTTGAACAAGTATTTAAAAAAATGTAAAAAGTAGCATATGCAAAATAAATTTTATTCAATGTTGAATTTTAAAATAAATTAAAAGCTGAAATTTCTGCTAATTTGAATAAATATTTATTCATTTATATTTTTTAAAAAGTAACAATTTGAGAAAGTAATTTTTAAAAAAAAATAACTTTTGTCTCTCTCACTCTTAGCCATTTAAGGGTTTTGAAAAAGGTATTTATGAGTATAGTTACTGTTATAAAAATTCTTATTTTTGAATAGACTATGACTTTTGTTTTTACAGTTGGGTAAAATCTCGTTTTATTGAGGTTTAGTTTTTAAAAGCTCTCAAAACTGCTCTTATTCAAGTTATATTCAGTTTAAGTAAAAACATACACACACACAAAAGTTTACATTTTAATGGTCACTATTTTGTTTACATTTTTAAAAGCTGTGGTCACTTTTTCCACTATTTTGAAGACTCCAAATTGCGCCTAGCCCTGCATAATCTGTCTGAAAATTTTGTATGTAATTTTAAAGAATATAAATTTAGAATTACAGTAATACAATTCTTAATCATTTTATTTAAAAGCGTGGTAAACATGTCACATTTTCATTAGCTTTGCTTATGACTTTTGATGTTACAAATTGTCTTATCAACTCCCATCTTGTGGGATTCCTGTAGCGAAAAGGATAAGCAGAGCCATACATGGATAACATTTAAAAAGTTTCAGGTACCTCTATAAGCGGAAGGATGCCCATTCAGCTGGATAAAATGGCCCTTTTATCATTAGCCCCTACTTCTTCATCTGTACCATCCCTCGACCTCAGCCTATATTTTACAACGCATCAATTGCAGACCCTCCAAGTTTTACTGTCAGCTTCAGAAACTCATTGATAAGACAAAAACAAAAAACTTTTAAAATGCAGGAATTTGCTCCCTCAGTTCAATTTTAAATAAGTGATTCAGATCTTCTGCAACAATTTTGTATATTCTTTTGCACATGCACTCACTGAAGATCTGATATTGAAACCACAAAGTCCTTCTTAACTCTGAAGAAGACTCCAAAAAAGAAACACATTTGAAACGATGAAGCTCTTTTCAGGGTTTTTTACTTCTGCTTTGTTGATATTAATATTGGTTCTTAGATAAACCGAAAAGTCATAGTTTGACAAAAAGACTGCTCTGCAGGGTTTGTGAATTTTTTTATTTATTTAAAAAAATTAAAAAAAATCGGATTTTTTAAATTTAAATCAGATTTTATTTAAATCGGATTTTTTTTATTTTTTTAAAAAGACCTTAAATATTTTGGATAATTATTATGTTTCATTCATAGAAACAATATGGCATGTTCATCAATATGCAAAAACACCTTTCAAGCTATTTTTACAGCAATAAATATTTTAAAATAATAAAGATAAACAAATTTTAATACAAATGCATGTCTGAAATGAAGCTTAACCCTACCAGGAATAATAGTACACTCATAAGTACAGAGAAAATGAACAAATTTAATCTGATTTTTTTTTCTGTTGAAAGCTGGAAAAAGTAACAATTGTGTGTGTTTAAGTTTTACATTGAGTGTACTTTAATCATTTTCCTATTTTATAAATAAAAAAACCTGAAATATTTTCACCCATTTAGTAAAATCATATGCTCACACCACTACTGAACACTGAAACTTTTTGTTTTAATCAAATATCTTTATTGAACTACTATAATAAAAAAATATTTTAGAAGGAAAAAACCTGTTTTTATTAGGGAACATGAGTGAAACTTTAAGGATACACATTCTAAATTCTAACAATTGTTGTTTTAAATACTATCATTCTGAATTATTTATTGTGTGGCATTTATTAAATGGATCTAAAATGCTATTTTTAAGATTAAAAAACACAGAATGGTTCATGATTATTATGAATTCTAATTTGAATGATTGAATGAATGATGCTCTGCTGTTAAGATGCCTGAAGAATAAGAGTATTGTAAAATTAAAAAAATAGTAATTAGTTCTTTTTCCTTGTACAAATTTCTAATGAAAAATTATTTTCTATCTGTGGTGAATCTTTTAATTGTGGGGATTTGTTCTGTAATTCTAACTATAGAAAAATCTCTTAATAAGAGAGAAGATGCCACACACGCTTATTTTCTTATTGCTACAGTGTTCTGGACGCCTCTACATGCATCGTGTGTGTAACATCATTCGTAATTGACTTATATTGCTAATATCTTATTCAAAATAACAAGTACGTTTATAAACTTTAAATATGAGGGACGGAATATTATAAAAGGGTTATCACCACTCTAAGTGTTCCAAAAGTAACGTTGATTAAAGGCAGTTAATTCAGATCAATTCACAAGACGCACCTCATGTGGGACCGGACTGTTCACACAAGGGGCTCAGTTTTGTAATCTATCAAAAAACAAAAATACTATTAACCAAGTTGCGTCTTTCCCCCGAATGACCTTATTCATTCATTTTTTTTATCTAGAGCTTACAATTCTTATTACCTGACAGAAAATGCACATGTCTGTCCTGGTATGTTTTTACATAGTAACCTCAAATATTTTGTTTTTCTGCAAAAATGCTTCCACCCTTTTAAAAGCGGGCATGATGGTGTATAAGCACACCAACTTTCATTGAGTTGTGTTGATGTTCAGTAAATGCAAGGGGGGGGGGGGGGGTTGTCCCACCTCACACTTTTTAAAAATAAAGACCCAGGGTTCATAATCCACCTGGAAATCATGAAAAACCTGGAACAGTCATAGAAATTGATATCCTTTACAAAAGCCGGGGAAAACGTAAATTTCTTGACAAAGCCTGGGAAAGTAAGGGATTTTTTTCCCCCTTACCAGAAAGGGGGCGGAACCTGCGCTCCTCGTGATGTCAGATCCTTAATGAATTCGCCTTCCTATATAGATATTTTCTTTGCATAATGGTGTTTATTATATTGTCATGGTATAAAGGTGCCTACATCGGCATTTCTTCACATACAGTGGTCCCTCGCCACTTTGCGCTTCATGTTTCGCGGCTTCGGTGCTTCGCGTATTTTCCAAAATATTCATAAAAAAATAAAAATGAAAAAATACAACCATGTCCGTAGCCACATCGTGGAAAGAAGCGTTATTTCATGTTGATGCGCGAGAAAGATCTCGGCATGTCAAACTAAGAGATGAGTTCACTCAGAGTACATACCACGGGCTCTCAAAGGCTCCCACCAACACGACTCTTCTCCTCTCTCAGAAATCAGTGTTGATTAATGTTTATTACTGTACTATAACGTTTTGTAATTAACCTTATTAATTAAAACCGACACGTTTATGTAATTACGTATACTGCTGTAATTTTTCTCTTAAATGTGTGAAGTACAATTACTGGTTACATATTTAAAACATTCGTGTACCCGCATACATGAAAATTCTTAGGGCCAAGTCCTACTTCGTGGTTGTTCAGTTTTCGTGGAAGGTTCTGGTCCTTATTAACCGCGAAAAACGAGGGATCACCGTATTTGCTTTCATGCGTTATTATAGAGTTAAAGAGCTGATTTGTCCCATCTGGGATCATCCTCATTTTAATTTTATGTTATTTATTCTTTATATTTTATGCTTTATAGTTTTAAATGAGCTTTCTTAAATTTTAATTTAAAAAAAAATTAAAAAGTTGGATGCAAATATAAAATTTAATATATTTTGGCAGTATTGTCATAAAATTTTACGCTTGAAATTTTGCTCTATAGACTAGACATTTTTTTGTATAAGTTTGTTATCTTAATGAGCATCTGAGGAATTTTTCAATATGAGGTTCATATAATTGTGTGGTATAAAATGTTATGGCGGACATATTTAATGTACAAGGAGCGCATTTGCTAATAAATATCTTTACTTGTAACGTTTGCCTGGAATTCTGCTTTGATCTACCTGGAAAAGTCGTGGACATTTTTTTTTGCTAGTTGAGTATGAGCTTAAAATGAAATTTTTGTTGCACCTGTTTCAGAGTGACGTGGATGGACTTCGCGACTTGCGAGACGGAGAGGCTGACTGCTTTCGGATGCAGAGACGGGACCCTGGTGCTGGCCCTGGTCGCCTCACACCCCGGTACGAAATTTCTGGTACCTCGCTTCGACTCGGCCGATTTTGCATTCGTTTCCGAGCATGAATTGCTTGGTTTTCGAACCGTCACTTGAGTGTTCGTTCCTCCTGCTCAGCTAGTTAGTATCAGGGCTCACACACTGGGGAAAAATATAAGGTGGGATTTCCCACCTTGACCAAAATTTTAAGTGGGATTTCTAAAATTTAAGCGCAAAAAACTTTTGTTTTTGAGCGGGATTTCAAAAAATATTGCGGGAATTCCCCCGCAATCGCACGGTGTTGGGATTTAGAAAAAAATTAATAGTTACATTTAAAATAAAATGAACTAAATATGCCAACGAAAATTAGAGTGGACCTTTCTGAGAAGAATACATGACAAATATATTTGAAAAAATGAACATTTATTTAACACTTAAAGGTACGTATATATAAAAACGACCTCAAAGATATTAAAAATTCCGATAAAAAGTATTTAAATAGAGGTAAGATAGTCACCACATGTCCTTAGATTACTTTGCAGGATTATCGTTGGAGTCAGGGATGAAAAAAAACTTTGATGTTAAAACAAACGGTCCATGATTTGTTTTCTTCATTCAATGATGTGGCTGGATCACCAGAAGAAGAACTGAACTTCATATCCTTTGACAATCCAGGCGACTTGACCTCGTAGAATCTCGCGTGGCAGGATCGGGCGACTCACCCTTACACCGATGTCAATTAAAATCGGTCATTGAAACATCCACGTCGAATACTCGACAAGTGAAACATATCCAGGGGCCAAACGCGTGCGCCTCGGAAAGCAGAGAGGAATAAACCTCGAATGGAAACGCTAAACTCCGGCTTCAACCGAAGCCAAATACGACGAGCACTCACACCAGTGCGAGGTCGTAAGGGAAGAAAAACAAGCAAGCGAGCACTGATGCCAGCTGCTGCCTGCCTCAAATACGAGTGGCGCTCCCCCCACGCGAGCACGCACGTCATTTGCAAGGGGATTACGCAACTGGACATCGACATGCAAAAAAACACTTTACGAATATCGGCATCGGCAGCACGCTGGCAATTGAAAAAACATCTCGACCGTTACTTTGTTTATGGCTGAGGAATGTCCGTTGGGGGAAAACGTGCAGGCAGTGAAAAGGGTAGAATTAAAGGCTTGAGCATTTGATTTTTCCTAGACATATGTTTAGTTCAACACACGGCCTGGCGTGAACCCCGAGTCTAGGTTTCTATTTGGCATCATTATTTTAATGTCAATTTTTGAGATTTCTTGCCAGACTGGCAGAAGTTTTGTGAACCTGGCATTTAACCTCATAGTTTACTGGAATTTTCCCATTCATTCATTATTCTTGTGACCTGAAACTATATAAGGCAGTCGAGTTTCAGAGCTTCCGAACCGATGAAGAGAGCAGTGTTCTGTCGGTCGTTGCAAAGCCTTTGTGCTGTGAGCTTAAACTTGGTAAAAATCATCCTGACCGAAATAGGTTTTTGCCTCCCAAACTGGCAAAAATTGGGTTCACTGTGTTGTTGTAATTTTTCTTCCCTGTTAAAAGTAAATTGAAACATCGGGTAAAAGAAATTTTCGTTAAATCGATGCTATTCATACTGAATTTGTGCACTAAGTTAAATGAGCAAACTATATGCATAATATTGTTAGAAACATATATATTCTTTGTAATGGGGCTGTGTATGGTCAATAACCTTTGCAGACTTAGTGCATTCCCCGGGAACCCCCCCATCCCTTTTTCAGGTAGCACCACTATCGGCAAATGCCATTTCCACTGTGAGGATTTTGACGCTCCCCCTAGAGGACGACACCTGAGCTGTGAGACAGCGATTCGCAAAGTGCTACGGTTCCGTAGAAGGAGTTCGGGGGTGCCTTTGGCAAGTTGCTATTACATAAAATTGTCTTCAGTAACTCATATTCCGAAAAACCGAAGTGATGTGATGGGAGCCGTACATCCAAATTTTCACATTTATAATAGCAGTAAGACTACATTTAATTCAATTCTGTATCATCAGCTTTCACTGTTCTTAAGTTGGCCACCCCCTTCATACATTTCATGTTTTGCCACAGTAATCAGATTTTGCTTCATTGCTTTTCAAAAACCCAATAAGTAGACATTTTACACTTTTCCGTAATAAATTGGATCATAATACTTTAACCATAGTGGTTTGCAACCCCTGCTGATAATGATGATGCAGACAAAAAAAAATATTTTAATGATGCAGTTTTTAGGCATCATTAGGATAAGAACATTCGGTGGAGTTTTTCTTCTTCCCCTGATACTTATTTATACTGTTTAAATGTGCATTTAAGTAATCACCAACATGTAAGTGTAGTATTAAAAATAACTAAGCATTTTTAACCTCAAATAAAGTTACCAATAGTTACATTTTTTACTGTCAAGACCACTTATCAATGGTAAGTTTTCATGTCTGCTAGAAAATGTATCTTTTGTGAACAAGCTTTGTCGGGGAATACTGTTTTAAAACGAAGGAAATATATTGCATGTTTTCTTCTTATTCTACTACCGTTCGGTGTTAATAAAATAATGTCTTTTATACACATTCATTCTTGGTTTCAAATTCAAATCAAGTAATAGATTTTGGTAGTGTTCAGTCTTTTTTTTTTTGTTCCGAAAGAGGAATTGTAAAACTGAAAGATGCATACATTTTTGTTTGTTTTATTCAAGTTTATTTCCCTCAATGTCTGGGAAAATTAGGGAAATGATTTGACCAAAATCATTTGGAACCTGTAAAAAAGGTGTATCTTCGTTAAAAATTGGATGTTTCAATGATCAAGGAGGAGAAACGAAGCAAAATCTAAAAATTTTAAAACATTTAAATTGCTCCCATTTCAAACTACCCACGTCTTGCATAGGTTCCTCGTGGGTACGGTTTGGTTTGAATAGAGAAAATTTTCAGAAAACCTTATTCGAGGTGTCGCTTCAATATGAAGCTCTGTGAAAAAGTGCATTGCTTGATCATTTGAGTGAACATTTTGAAAAATGTTGTTTCCTTTCCACCAGCTTGCCGGGTCCTTTCTTCGTGGAGGATTCAACACGATGGCCCCATTTCCAACGTCAAACTTTTTCGAGATTCGCAGTTGGATATTCCCAAGGGTAAGTGAAATCCATCGTGTCCTTTAGTCATCTCGAAAATTGCAAATGGCCAAGTTTTCCCCTACATGGAGAGATAAAATCACCGTAAATACTCACGTAGAAGCCTACTTTGAAAGTAAGGGGGCGCTTATGCACCTATCGAGACCTAAAATTTAATCCTTGGAATATAGGTTTTAATACCTATTAGACATTAAGGTTAAGATATTATAAAGTTAAAACAATATACACTAAGCAGACGTGTACAAAATCTCTTCTTTGAATTGCAAAATAACTTGTTCCATTACCATTCAAAAATCAATTATCACAATTTCATACCTGCCAACTTTTTTCGAATTCGTCATAAAATTTACGCATTTTAGCTATTAATGCGCTTTGACGGGCCAATCCCGATGTTTTACGCATTTCGATATCGACAGCATTTGTTTCTATGAATCTCTAACATTTTTGTTTGATATTGGTATCTACTGCTTGAAGATCAATAATGCTGTGTGGGTTATTTTGGGGTTTTTTTCAGCCTTTCCTGTATTTTGTACTTCTGTAGACGACTTGCCCACTCATCATTTGCCATGCCTGCTTAAAAATTTCAAACCAGTTGAATCTGAGTTGATTCAAGCACATACAATTAACAAAAATTATCTTTATCTTTCGTGTGTGAAAATTTAGAAAGAATTAAATTAATCTGATAAATATTAAGGATGCCGATAGATTCTGGAAAATTCGAAAAGTCTGGGAGTTTTGGGTTATCAAATTAGTAATTATTTTAAAACTCTCTCAAAGTTTTAGCATTTTTCGGTAAAATTGACGCATGTATTGTTGAAACATCAAATTATTTTACACATTGAAATTTTTCCAAGTATGCAATCTGTAATAAAGCAACAAGTAATCACTGTTTTGCCAAATGTAAGAAAATGCAACTGACGTAGGTATTCTCCATCGATAAAAATTGGAAGGGTATTTTTAACATGAGTGGAAATTAGATGACATTCTTAATTAAAGTTCATAGTCAAGCTGTTGTGAAACAAGACTTTTCTGTTGGCGAAAATATCGTAACTCTTAAAAGATTCAAGAGGAACGATTGCAAGGTTGCAAAACAGATGATGCAACAAGTATAAGGCAGAAAGAGAAAAATGAAATTCTGGAGATTTTAAATCCCAATAGAAGTGAAATCAAGAGAATGTTTCCGCATCCCTCGCTATGATTGATGAAAAGATTAAGTCTGGGGTCAAATCAAAAATTCATTTCTCTAATACTATGCATACTAAAGTGCTAATAAATATTGTTATGATTTTTTCTGAAGAGTGTAGAAAGTTATCGATAATTGTCACTCTTCAGAAAAGGCTTCATCTTTGCAATACATTTTAGTGTAGTGTTGAATGCATAATTTTAGATCTGTGTTCAATTTCTTTTTGCTAATGTGTTTAAAAAAAGAAAGAACAAGAAAAAGAAAAATAATTGTTTTGCGAATAATTTAGTTCTATTCCTGAGCTTACGTATTTTTCAGTTAATCATTAGTGCTCATTTCACTGTATTAATCATCTATGCCTAGGCATCATTGAGGTTTTGCTTTTAAATGCAAGGCAACGTTTCAGCCAATTTTATCTGCACGAAATGCGAAAACTTATTAATCATGCATTCCATTTTTGTTTCCAGGGAGGAGTATCTTGGAATGTCCAGTGCATCTCCTGGTAACAAATACTTTGGAAGTGTGCGTTGTTTATAGGTAAGTATAACGGGATGCACCCCCCCCCCCCCTCAAGAAAAAAAGAAACAATTGAATCTCTCTTTGGTGTATGCCTCACTACAACAGCACCAGGGAGTTGAAGTCTTTTTCATGTTTCAAGAAAGTCTCACGAGCGTTCTGTGTAGGAGCATCTATTAGCACTTTTATACATTTGAAAAGTGCAAGATGTTTTTGCATAGTACACTTTACTCGAAAGATGAGTTGGTGTAAACTATTTGAGTATCACGAGAGGGAAATGATAGCAAGTATGAGCAACAGTTAAGATAGGCTTAAAATTTAACTTCACTATCGTTTTAAAACTAGATAACGAGACCACTTATGTTGTATATTGACTAATCCTTTTGCTTTCAAGAACAAATAACTTCCAGCAAAAAATGAACTTGATTTATTTTGTATAAAGCATTTCAAGAGAATGGGTTTGGTCTTGCAACGTACGAAACACATTTCGTCTCTGAACTACAGAACTGAATTTGAACACACAACACAAAAGTGTCGCTCAGCAGGTTAAGGACCCCGCTAATATTACGGTGAAATCGGGCCATCCATCCACACACGTCATGATCATTGCCAATCTGATTCCACTGCAGTTTAAAAGTCCTGGATAAATTAATTTTAATGCATAAAGTTTAAATATTGGGGAAACATAGTTATATATTTATTTTATCTCATTTTACAGCCATATTTATTTAGATTTATCTCAAATTTTACCGATTCAAAAGGATCCCAACATAAAATTCGCCCGATGACCCTTTAATCTTCTTTCGAAGGCCGAACCTTTACGATTCAGAAATATCCCAGATTTGACTTTTATAATCCCATATATAGCATTGGCAGACATTATATCGCTCGATATATCATGATGTATAAAACATGATTTTAGTAAGCTGATATGTATCATAACAGACCTTCCCCTAGGATTGAAAAAGGGCAGGGCACTACTGAAAGAAAAGGGCACTCTTACGAATTGAGGGCATTTTTTCTAAAGCACGAGGCCCATACCCCGAAATACCGGAAAATGCAATTCTTTCGTGGACGATTTTGTTGATTTGGATGGTCTTAGAACGAAGGGTTTGCAAAAGGCCAGATGTCTGAATAAATACACACGTCGAATTTCTGTTTTCGCGAGCTCACTCTTTTTTCCCGTTTGCAGAGACGTTGCGAGAGGGGGCTTCGGGTCTCGGAGAGTCCTGCCCGAGAGCGGGAGGTTCGATTCGGCCACCTGCGGCCTGGTGGCAGACCTGGATATGGACGGAAAGAACGAGATCCTCGTGGGGACTTACGGACAGGTGGGTGGAAAGTTTTGTTTCCCAAAGTTGTTTCATCGGACGTCACAGCGACTGTTGCCAAAGTTCTGACTATTTGTGGCTGTCTGTTGCAATCAGCCATCAGTTCCAAAAGAGAGAAAAAGAAATGAAAATAACAATAAAATTAAAATTATTAAGTGAAATGAATTATTATTATTCAGTGAAATGTTACGAAGGATGAATCCATTTTCCTTTTATTTTCACAAACAGGAAGGGAATTTGAAAACCAACCATTTTAGGCCCAGTTTTGCTGCAGGCATTGGGCTCTTTCCAGGGGATGATCCAGCATTTTTAACAGAGTCCTGTATTTGTGAATTAAAAAAAAAAAAAGTTTCATGAAAAATCGAATGGTTTTGTGGAAATTGAAAATGGGGAAAAATACAATTTCGTAGCTCGGAATTTTATGAAGAGTCCGTTTTGAATGATTGGAAATGTATGAAAGGTTTGTTTTGATTGATTGGTATTTTGTGAAAGGTCCAAAAATGGATCCAAATTTCCCCTGGGCTTCGTCCTTTTTTTTGTCACCCCTTTTATTAATATGTCCTTTTCAAAAAAAAATTTCACCTTTAACTTTTTTCCCGATCATTGTGTAGTGTAACGGTTATATGAGTGATTCTAAGAAAATACAAAATTTTGCATTAAAGAAAAAAAAGTCATTAAATTATTTTTTTTTTGTTTCAGTATTCTATTATACATTAGGGTGGTGCTTATTTTTTGAAGTTTTAAATTTTCAACCTCTCACCTTCCAAATTCGTTCCATTATACCAAAAAATGATTATGATGAAATTTTATCACCAGCAAACAATATTTAGAGGTAGCTCAAAGAGGGTAAAGTTTCATGATTGAACGAGATTTTGCGATTTTTTGTTTTTTTAAGCAAGATAAAAATGATGATTTGCAATTATGTTTAATTTATGTAATTATATTAAAAAGTAACTTCTATATGACTAAGTAAACATTAAATATTTGTAAATTGCGTAGTTATCCTAAAGTAGTTCTCTTGATAAAATATACAGTATTCAAGTCTACCTCATAGATGGCAACAATTGTCTAAATGAGTGAATGCCAAACTTATGGAGCCACGGAGCAATAATACCTTTTCCAAATTTTTCCTATAATAAGTTATTCCCCCCCCTCCCCCGTAGTAAGACAGGTCAAAAAGGTAAGAAACTTTACAAATTTCAGTTATTTATTTATATATATTGTACAATGAGACAAGAGGGTTTCTATATTGACAGTTACTGTTTTTTCATGGATTTATGCCAAAAAATATTCTCCATTTTTCCTTCTGAGCCATAAACGTTCAATGCAAATATTTACAAAATATAGAAAATCCCCTAACAGTTGTTAGTGTAATTATGTGCAGATTAACCACCTGAATATGACCGCGATCTACCGAAGATTTCCTCGCGAGTTAATCGTAGCTGGCGATTTACAGTTTGGTTTTTGATATACTACAGGTAAGGAACAATTTTGCTCTGAAATGACGCAGTGAACTTGGCAGTTGCTGAAAGTTCACACAAATAAAATTTGAGACATGAAAAAAACTGTAAATATTGCTTCAATAACAGTATTGAATCCCAACTGCATTATATCTAATTGAATTAGACGAAACGAAATATTTATATGACTGTTATGCAGTATTTATAAGATATGCTTGGTGTCGAGGAAGTGCAATGAGCATAAGAGATAGTTTCAATTTGTAAAGGATAAGTAAGGCGTTAAAAGTTTTGAGTTTGATAAATTGGGTAAATCTGAATCTCTGAGCCACTTTCTAGTAACAATAGCAGTAACAATGAAAATAAAAATGGATGAAGCTGAGGGGAAAAAATAACCTTCAATTCGTTTGTGTGTTCTTTTAGTACTGATATTATCCAGTAATGGCATGCCGCCTAATATATGCTAGGGGTTTGCTGCTAGCCTGTCTACGTTACACCATGTGTATGACACATAGGATATCGGCTAACCCCAAGCAGCCAATCTAATGTGTCCCCCCCATGGTTTAGACCAGTAGTCATCAAACCGTAAAATGCCACCTACAAGTCGCTCGCAATGAAATCTTTAGTAGATTGCAGTGGTACTGATGTGGTTTTAATTTGCACATAATTACATCAACTGTCGATTTTCCCATATTTCGTTACTATTTGTATTGATAGCTCATGGCTCAGACAGAAAATAAAAAATATTTTGCTAGCATAAATATATAGTACATGAAAAATCTAGCTGCCCACTTGCATACATAAATAACTGAGAACTGAAAAGTTACTATCTTTCCTTGTCCTGTTTCTCTTTCTTTTTTTCTATTGGGGGTGCTGGGAGGGAATGTCTCATGGTAAAATGTGGAAAGGGTACAGTGGCTCCATAAGTTTAGCGATCACTGGTTTAAACAGTTGTTGCCACCTATGAGGTGCACTTGAATACTGTATTTTTTATTAAGAAAACTATTTCATTATGGCTATACAATTTACAAATGTTTAATTTTTACTGATTCATAGAAAAGTTACTTTTTAATATAATTAAATAAATTAAACATAATTGTCAGTCATATTTTTTTATCTTGCTTAAAAATGCAAAGAATCTCAAAATCTCGTTCAATTACGAAACTATACCCTCTTTGAGCTATCTCTAAATAGTGTTTGCTGGTGATAAATTTTTAACCATAATCATTTTTTGGTACAATGGAACAAATTTAGAGGGTAAGAGGTTGAAAATTTAAAACTTCGAAAAATAAGCACCACCCTAATGTACATCCTTATTAATAGTTTGTAGAGAGCAATGTGGTTTACCAACATTTGCTCTTTAAAATATTTAAAATAAGAATTCACTGACTTTTGAACTTGATTTCATATAATTGTACATTTGAAGCTCTATAGCTCTGCAAATTATATAGATGAATTCTTTTAAACGCTCTACATTCTTTTGTAGACTCTTAATACGAGTGTGAAACAATTTTGGTGTTAATCTATGGAGCATAAATTTGTACTTTGACAATCTGCCATGATTAAAATCTAAATAAAACTTAAAAATAAATAAATAAAGGCATGTTCTAAACTTATTAACTACATATTAAATTTATATTCTCTCTATATATTATATATGTTTAAGAATATTGGCTGCATTTCTAATTATATCTTACATCAGAAGAGTGAGTTGCGAGGCCCGGCCGTGAATCATTTTCGAGGGTCCCCCCAACCCCAATTTGTTAAAATTTGGCACTCCTTTCCCCAGGTCCCCTCCCTTTCCGCTCAATGGTGCACCCCCCAAAATGACTGATGGCCACTGTTCCTGCAAAAATACTTTTTTAGGCAGAAAACCACCCCGATAATCATTCTGACATTCAGTTAGCTGGAAAATGTGATTAAAAGTTTTAAAAGATTGAGTTAAAAATGAAATTGAAAATATGCTTTTTTACCGCCATGGTGTATTTTTTAAAAGTGGATTTGAAATTTCGCCAAACACACAATAATGAGAAATTGAATGAATTCCTCACATAATGCCTCAAGTTAAGCATTTAAAATGCAGAATGGAACTCGTAATCTTGACTTGCAGTTATCTTAAAACACCTTGGAATAAATATTGACAAATATAATGTTTCATGAAAAAAATTGCAGGCATGTCAGGATGAAAAGGATCCCTTTAGTAAAACAAGGAGTTAATCATTATCTGGTCATGCTGCACTTACCGGATGAGGTAGCTTTAAATCAAAAATGTTTTCATCTTACAAATTTAATTCACTCTAGCAAAATTTGATGCTGCTAAAGCAATATTTCATTTCATTTTCTTTGTCCGAGTGATTTTTCGGTATGGTGTCGCACGTGTCCCGTGTTCCCAATACACTTTTTATTACGAATTGCAAGATGTTTTTCAAAACATTTTTCATTTAACGATGCAAACCTATTGCCTAAATGAAATGAAGCCAAATTTTGTAAAATGTGAAAAAGAAAAAGAAAAAAAGATGCGTCGACCCACGAAACGTCTCGACCCGCGCGTCGAGATCACCGTCGTTATTATTTTTTTCCCGATCTCATCCTCGAAAGAAACTGATAGGGAATGTTATTTTTTAATTCTCACCACTTAATTCAAAAGTAAAAATATATTTTATTAACTTACTTCTTTATTTGGTTTAAGCCTTTAATATTGTGAACAGTAAAAGTCGGCTAAGTTGCGACGCACCTCCCGACGCTCAATTTTTTTCCAAACTGATTAGTTGGTTGAATCCGCCACTCGGGGGCGTTACCGGTTTCCCGATCGCGAAGTCTCTCGAATGCCCTTCACGGCCTAAAAATGCCATCTGTTGAGCCCTGGCTTATTTAATAAAATTATAATTTCTGAAAAAATATGATTGAGCTCAGAGTTTTGTGAAGAGTCTATATTGAATAAGAATTTCGTGAATGGTCCAGAAATGGGCCTGAATTTCCACTGGCAAGACACGACCTGTATTATACACTCCAAGACACAAATCCATTTTCAAACAAAGAATCGAGGAAAACCTTTCCGAGTGAAAAACGTGCCTCCGTACTTGCATAGAGTGATGAAAATAGCATTACTCGATAGAAGTTGCGCAGCCTATTTGCACTCTTATTTCTGATAGGAAATGTTATTTTTAAATTCTCACCACTTAATTCAAAAGTAAAATTAATTTTGTTAACTTACTTCTTTATTTGGTTTAAGCCTTTAATATTGTGAACAGTAAAAGTCGGCTAAGTTGCGACGCACCTCCCGACGCTCAATTTTTTTCCAAACTGATTAGTTGGTTGAATCCGCCACTCGGGGGCGTTACCGGTTTCCCGATCGCGAAGTCTCTCGAATGCCCTTCACGTGTCATCGACGCACGTGCGTACACGTGCTCGGCGGCATACGCAAATCACCCTCCGGTATTTAAGCGTAGTGCTCGCTTGTTTCTCTCTCTCAATCCTCTTAGGACTTCCTTCGTTACGTTCGTCCGGGGACGAACGGGAAGTTGACGCTTTTGCCCGGTGACATGGTTCATATACCTTAGGGTATTTTTATTAGGGATAGTTGTTTCTTGAGCTGCACCGACTCTGTATGAAATGCCCGATAGTTAAGTTTTTCGTTAAATATAAAAATCTAGTCGACTTTATTTTATTACGGCTTTAGTTGATATATTTTAATGTTGTATTTTGAATCGGTTATTGTGATGTTTACATAAATAAATCTCTGCTATTCTTTTAAGAATTGCATTAGCTTCGAATTATTTCTTAGCAAAATAATGGGTCCTTTTGAAGGGATAATGGCCCATCAGGAACGTTCATCGTGTATGCCGAATGCGGGTACAAAGAGATTCCCCTGCTTTTCCTCGAAATTGTTTCCGAGACCGAGGCCTCGAAGGACTCTTTCCTTCTGAAAGATGATGTGATGTGAATTTATTTCGTGAAGGAAATCTTATCCCATGTCTCTCTCCAGCAGCTGCTGGCCTACAAGTGGAGCGCGGGGGAGGGGTGCTACCTGGAGTGGGTGCGGCGTCCCTTCCCCTCCCCCCTCCTGGCCCTGGGGCACGTGGACCTCACCTCGGACGGGATGCGGGAGCTGCTCGTCCTCACCTCCTCGGGGATGCACGTCTTGCAGGTGGGTGGAATCCTCGCGCTTCTGTCCGTCCCGCCGGCGATGTCGTATCGATGTCGTCACGCCACGTGCCGTCGATGGTCTCGGTAGTGGACACGGTCGAGAAAATGTTCGCACTCTTTTACGTGGCGACATTGTTTCGAGGGACTTGCACCAATAGTTGCATATTTAGCGTCATCCCCAACTATTTCTCTAAAAATGAATGGCCTATAAATTGTCATTGGATGAAAAATGAGGATTTTTCGGTCACATTTACTGAACGCTTCATTCGTATCTATAGCAGACATTCGTGAGACACGTATTTGCATGAGTCGTGGACAGAAATGAATGTCCTCTATTGTGTGCTGTTCACTTGGAGAAAACATTTTAAAAATGACTCAGGGACCCTTCATGAATGCTTTTTTCCCATATAGTTGACCCAGCTTCTTATGGATCGGCTTCAGTAAAGAGCAGCAGATGTGAGGCAACTATTAAATAGGATGATCCATGTACTTGCATAGGTGCTCCATGCCGACGTCAGCTCTATCGACAAGCACCAGGCATCGTTCTCTATGGGTTCCGAACATTTCATTCGAGTTTCATGTTACATTCGCTCAGTTTAGGAACTTAAAGATCTAACTGTCCGCTACCGGGTCGTTTACCTTCGTTCTTTCCGAAACTTTATTGTCGGAAAATCACCGCGTCCTTACCGGAGCTCAAAATGGACACGCATGTCTACAGTGAAGTACGTAATACTATTTAAATTTTGACTTGTGGCAACTTATCGTGTAATATTTTGCTTGTGATGTCATCTCTTAGGGGTTTAGATGAACGCTAAAATAATTCTGGATTCAGATATAAAGGTGTTCATTTCATTTTTTGTCTGATTAATGCTATGTGACAAACTCAAACGTGTTTATCAAAGTGCAATAAAGCAACTCTTGGCCATGTAAAAATGTTGTCCGAGAATGTATTTTTTCGCACAGACATGCCCTGCGGGGGCCTCTTATGATTTTTCAATCCCCGTACAGTCGAATTATGTTCCGCTGTCCTCCTTTCTGTTGCAACATGTTTGTAACAGTCGCTCCCCTTGCGTGAGCGATCCCGAGGCCTCCTCTGACGGGTGGGGAAAAGTTAATAAGCCGTAGCCATGGCTCCAGATATGCTTCGGCTCCTCTGTTTTAGAACACATTGATGCTCGTTTAAGTGTCAGATTTAAGTTATGAAATGCAATATTAAACGAGAAGTTCCGTCTAGAACTATACGAGCCTACTTTCCCGTATACACCAAATTCAAATTTATAATCTATCTCTTTCTCTCTCTTTCTTATTTATCTTTAGTTCTAATTATTGAAAATATACCTTTTTCGACGGATAATACATATTCATTCACTCACTCATTCATTCTTTCATTTATTCAGCCATGCATTTATTCATTCATTCGTTACCTCATTCAAGTGTTTATTCATTCATTTACGCATTCATGTATTTATTCACTCATTTATTTACATTTTCATTTATTCAATAATTTATTCATTCATTCTTTTCCTCATTCATTTATTCCTTGATTTATTCTTTCACTCTTTCATTTATTTATTCATTCATTCATTATTTCACTCATTGAGTCACTGAGAAATATCCTTGAAAATCCCGATCAAAAAATTTCATAGCAAAATAGGCTCGTAAGTTCTGGATAAACTTTCTGTTTCTACATGTTCTACGTTATAAGAGCTTTCCGATAAAGTTTGTTCCAAGCAAATCGGTCCGTTAGATCAGGATTTATATAGGGTTGAAATTTCCCCGTAAGCTCTGTGTTAATTTTTTGAACTGTTCAAAAATGAACAAAAACTGTTCAAATCAATATTTCACGCCGAGAACTCCTTTCAATAAGCTTGCAATAGGAACTTGGCTCTTGTGCCCAGAGTTTACAGAATTTGCTTCAATTTTGTCCATAGGCGCTAATGTTAAAATTCTTTGAACTGTTCAAAATTGAACAAAAAATTGTTCAAATATAGAAATGAGATGTCCTCGCCGAGATCTTTCGAATGCAAAAAGAATTTTTCCAATCGGACAATTCGTTCAAAAGTTATTAGGGGGGACAGACCGACCGACAGACAGACAGACCGACAGACACACTTTTTCCCCATCTCAATACCCTACTTTCAAATTTTTTATTTTTCAATCTTTATTTAATTACTTCACTTATTTTTGACTTTTCTTGATTTTTAACGATATTTTCACGATACATTAAGCCTTCTTTCATGCTTTATTATTATTTTTTTTTACTTTTACGGGAAAGTAGGCTAAAAAGTAACATAATTGTCAGAAAATATAAATTTAATTCAAACTTGAATGTAATTTAATATAAACAAGAACATTTGAAATATATAAAAATCGGCTCTCACGGAAAATACAAATTTCATTCACTCTAGCTATTTGTTCCTTCTTACGTAAAGAATTGAATTTAATAGATTCTCTTTCATATTTGATCTAAAATCATCATATTTTAATGCTGAGAATTCTCTTTTTTTTTAAAATTAAAAACCCTTTTTAAAACTTGATCTAAATAATGATACATTTATAAAAAAAATAATACAGTAGTACGCCGCTCATCCGGACGCCGCTTAACCGGATGTTCAATCAACCGGATTGATCGGGGACCTTGCGAGTTTTTTTTCCCTGCGCTCTGAAAAAGAAAAACAGAAAAAAACAACAACATGAAAACCCTGACTTTCAGATTCTCCAAAGGAGATTGAAAATCTGCTTCCTTTGCCTTTTGGTGTTCTAAAAGTGAGGGACACTCGGGTATGTTCGATTCAGTTACAATTAGCATGGGGAGTAGAAGGAACTGAATAAAAGGATTAGATTTTATCCAGAGGAATAGGAGCAGAAATAGAGTACTGAAACTAACAGTAGAAAAATAGTTGAAGTACCGCATTCGCGGTCAAGTTAAATGATTTCTGCAATTACCAGGAGCACTTGACTAAAAGTTAGACTGTGCACCTCGGTAAGTGATCGAGCATGTCTGGGAAGTAGTGTTATCTTTAGATCAAAAAATAGAAATTGTTAAAATATTGAATAAAAGAAAGGAAAATGGAAACAGCATAGCCTTTGAATATGGCATTGGCACATCAACTATGTCGAATATTAAGTAAAACAGCGACGCAATTTTAAGCTTCGTATCGGCTTTTTATAAAAAAGGCGGCAGCGCTGAAAGGAAAACGATAAAAAGAAAATATTCTCTATGTAGCAGAGAATTGTCAATCATTACTTTACATCACAATGTTTTTCTTATACAGTCAGTACAGTGTATGAAAAATTGTAGCCCTATTTGTGCTTTAAAGTTGTCAATCCAATTATCCAGATTTTTCTTTAACCGGATATACTTCGGTCCGGATAATCGGCGCTCTACTGTAGCGATTGTGATATAATTAAAGTATGATTAAAATACAAATTAAGGATCTCATTGATTAATTAATATTTTAATTATAAAAATGAAAATAAATTTTTGACACTAGTATGATTAGTACGCCGTAATCTGATATCGGAATGAAAATAATACTGCATTACCCAGTGGATAACAAAAACAAATAAAAGTAGTGAGCCAGATACATTTTCCAGGGGTCGGCGTGAGTCACTTTTTTCACTAAAAGTCACTTTTTTTTGCACTGGTCACTTTTAGTTACTTTTTTTAAAAATGGTCACTAGTTCCACTTTAAAAAAAAAATGGTCACTATTTTCACTTTTTTGCCCTTTCTCTGGCAGAGCAACCAATAAAAGTTACTTTTTCTGTCAACATTGCAATTTTGCATAAAAAGACATGTGTCAGGGTTGAAGCTTCCAGCGTATCCGTCATTTTTGGTTCTGTAAGTCCGCCATTTTTTGTCGTATTTTGAAATTCGGCCTGGCGCCGGCGCCGAAGTTAAGGTTTGATATTGCCGTGGTGCAACCAGAAGGGGAGGCCTTGACGGCCCGTGACCTCTCCCCCCATCTAGAATGATGATTTGAATTGTTTTTAAATTTTTTTTTTACTCGAGAAGAGCAAATAAAGAGAGAAAATAAAGCTATATTTAAATTAGAAAAGAAAAAAAAATCAGACTAAAAATTTTTAGCAGTTGCAGATTATATCACTCAGAAAATTACCCTAATTTCTCTTTTCTTTCACCCCCCCCCCCCCCTTCCAAACTGACTGTCACAATCACAAAAGAAAACTTTTCCCGTAAAGAATTTTTCTGATTGTGCCACTCATTCCGCCATTATCTATGACAGTGATACCGTGTAACTATCACAACTAAAATTATAAAATCAGGGAATTTTTTGAAGCTCAATCAGGGAATTGTCAGGGATTTCTTTCTTGGATTTTGTTACTACCATGCAATTACAAAAACAGTATTGAATAATGAAACGGTTTGTTTCTTACAATGATACCGAAGATTAACAGAGTATTTTCAGTCTGAATAATTTTGATAAAATATCAAATTTAGATTTAAGTGAAATTTTCTAATTCTTGAACAAGTATAAAAAATATTTAAAAAGTAGCATTTGCAAAATAAATTTTACTCAGTGTTGAATAAATTAAAATTTGAATTTTCTGCCGATTTGAATAAATACTTATTCATTTATATTTTTAAATAAGTAACAATTTGAGATAGAAATTAATTAAAAAAATAACTTTTGTCTCGCTCACTCTTAGCCATTTATGGGTTTTGAAAAAGGTATTTATGAACATAGTTAGTTACAGGTATAAAAATTCTTATTTTTGAATAGGCTATGAATTTTTTTTTAAAATTGGGTAAAAGCTCTATTTATTCAGGTTTAGTTTTCAAAAGATGTTGAAACTGCTCTTTTTCAACTTATATTTAGTTTGAATAAAAAAAACACACAAGTTTACATTTTAATGGTCACTATTTTGGTCCCTTTTTTTTAAGCTGTGGTCACTTTCTCACTGTTTTGAAGACTCCAAAGTGCGCCTAGCCCTGATTCTTTATTTCTTGAATCGCGGGGCTCTTACTGGTGACTAAAAACGGACTATTTGCTACTGAAATTGTTCTTGGGTGACTATTTTATGGAAAAATTGGCTCGCAAGCCGCTGCTTTCGTGAAATCGGCAACTTTTGTTTCGAAAAAGTAACTATCTTAAATAAAAAGTGACCTTTCTATTCCTGTTCTTTTGATTTATCTTTAATTTCAATGAAATGAACAATCTCAGCCTTTTCCCTTCTCGGCAGAGGAGACGCCAGTGATAAGGGTGGAGCAATTGTGGGTGGAGCGTTCGGTAATCGGCTGAAGCTTTTCCACCTCTGACTGACAAAGAGTGAAAGGGCAGTGCACTGTATCTTAACATGCAAATACTAGGCAGTTTGATGGGCCTTACCTTTTTATTGTATCACAAGCATCCCCCCACCTTTTTGTTCAGGACTACACCACTGCGTTACAGCTATTAGTTTCATTAACGGCATTTAATCAAACTTAAAGTTGACTTTTTTTTTTCTTTTTTAAATCTGATGTAGTGATAAAAATCAATCATAATTGAAACAATAAATTTCAATTTTTAATGAGTATTCTTGGGGACACCAAACATGTTAATGGGTTCCAGGCCTGGGTCTACTTGACCCGTGCAGTAATCGGGCCGAGATACTACTGATAATTCGCGAAATAAAGTGGCGTAATAAAAGAGAATTTCGTGAGTCATCCACAAAATAGGAAAACGCAGCAATTTCTTCACAAAATCGCTTCTAAACCATTTTTATGAGTCCAGGGTTGGAAAAAAACCGCGGTTTTTTCAAAAAAACCCAAAAACCAGGTTTTTTTTGTTTAAACTAATGCAGCACTTTTAAAGCTTAATGAAATTATTTAAAAGATTAGTTATTGTGTGTTATTGTTCTATTTGTCACTATTTAAAACAAATAGTTAATGTTTCTTTAAAATACCAATTAATTTTAATCAGGGTTGGCACGGTTTAAACCAAGGTTTAAACCAAGGTTTAAACCAAATGGTTTTTTTTTAAAAACCACTTTTTTTTTTTTCTAAAAAACCACATTAATTTTTTGAATATTTTATAATAGTTTTGGTATTTTAAATAAAACCTTTTTATTTATGAACTTCTACTCTCATGAAACATCTCAATTCTACAAGAACATGTAGTATTATTTTCAAACAATTTCCATCCATTCTATGTTCTGAATCAAATAGCCATGGGTAAAGTATTCGGTCTATAGACGGATTTCCGTCTCTTTTTTGTTTTTGTAAATTGTTAGATGGAAAAGGACAGAATACTTAGAACTAAAGTATTTTAATACATATTTAAATGTGCTGTAAATGTTTTTCCGATTTCTTCATTTAAAAGCTTAATATGTTATGATGTTGCTAATTATAGTAAATTTAGTAATTTGTTAAAATACTTGAGGAATGATTTTTAAAATGTTCGACTTGAGTTCCCACCTTAATTATTAAATATTGTTATTGCTAATATTAATCTATTATCGGGGGTTTGGGGAGATAATTAATTTATATATGCAATGCAAACAAAATTTCTAGAAAATGCATGTTTTTGGAGTTACGGAACTTTATTTTAACTTCTGTCCTTTGAAATCCTCTTACTTTCACCCATGCAAATAGCTAAATTCACAAAGATTAAATTGTAAAATTGTCTGGGTCAGGCAGGAAAAAACATGAAATTTGGATTAATTTTACTGAAATAAAATCAGATAAGAGGAAAGGTACAACAGCAGTTTGCAAAGCAGGGTTGGAAAAAACCGGGTTTTTTCATAAAACCCCAAAAACCGGGTTTTTTTTGTTTAAACCAGGTTTTTTGGGTTTAAACCAGGTTTTTTTGGTTTAAACTAATGCATCTCTTTTAAAGATTAAAGAAATTATTTAAAAGATTAATTATTGTCTGTTATTGTTTTATTTGTCACTATTCAAACTAAATATTAAATGTTCCTTTAAAATATCAATTTCTTGTCCATATAGTAAAAAGAATCACCTTTATGTAATACCAAGCCAAAAATTCTGTATGACAATGATAGCTAATTTTTAATATTTTAAAAGTGAATGTTGATTAATTAAATTGTGAATAAATAAATGAATATTCATTATTAAAACTTCAGTTTTAACTTGCATTTTAATATTAAATATAAATTACTAAAAGAAATTTCTCATCTGCACAAAACATAAATATTACAACATAAAAATTTTCTTATTTTACATACTGAAGAATTATAGGAAAAAAAACCAATGAATTTAATACAAAATCCGTATAAGTCATAATTAGGAGAAGAGTACATAAAACATGTTATACTTACAGTTGCATAAATTGCTTTAAATGTGATAGGTACTAATGAATATCAATAAAGTTGATGAACAGTTACATAATAAAAAGAAAACATAAGATACAAGACGAAGGTAATTTATTAAACGTTTGATTGTTGACAATTTAGCCTTTTAAATAAGAAAACTAACTTTGCAGCTTTATCCATTCCAAGTCTATTACGTAGTTTTGATTGTACTAGACCGAACGAGGAAAAAATGCGTTCAACCTTGGCAGTTGAAGCCTTGGCTGTCAGAATCTGCTCAATTTCCCTAAAGACACTTGCATTAAACTTATTAATTTCATCTTTTTGGCTTTTCCACCACTCCATTGCAGAAACTTCGGTCACAAAATCACTCTCGAAAAGGTACTCTTGGAAAGGAGAACTCTTAGCACTAAATTTTATCATCAAAGTGACCAAATTGTTATCTGGAAACCTCTGCCTTGCATATTCCAATACTTCTTTTTTCTCATCTGCAGTTAACTCCAAATCGGGTGACTTAAATTTCGGATCCAAATAGTATGCTAGTAGATGAGTTGGAGTAATTGCCATTTTGTATCTCTTGTCAACCTTTTTCAAAACATCTTTACCTAAAGACAAGTCTTCTAAGCTTTTCTTTAACTGTTTAAAAATTTCTGCAGTTTCTCCAATTGTGCAGTTTTCTCTCTGAGTTTTGTCTAAGGCAACTGAGATTGGTTTTAGTTGTTGAAAATAATGCTCAGCATTTCTTTTTATAGAAACATTGGAAATGATTGATTGAATTTTGCTGTCGATTTTATCTTTGTTTTCATCTCATATTTTCACAAGCACAGCCCAAGCCTTTAGATAATTTTCTAAAGAGTCCGTGAAAGAATTCCACCTGACTTCACTTGGCAAAGTTAGCTTTGGAGATTTTTCTGCTCTATTAGCAAAGTGGTTATTACGGAAATATTTAACAACTTGCAAAATTTGCTCTTTGACATTCGGATATTCAATGTCATTTGCAAGTAAATTTAAGATATGAGCAGAACAGCCATATGTCACAACATTAAATTCTTTGTCGGCTTCCAACAGTTCTCTCATTTTTTTAACATTTGTCGTGTTATCTGTTACAACAGAACCAATGGAACACTTAAAATCTAATTTACATCTTCTAATAGATGATTTGGCTATGTCGTACAAGTTCTCACCTGTGTGAGAATTCCCAGACGTGTCATATGTTCCTGTTAAAAATGCATCTCCATTTTTAGTTGTCAAAGTCACACAAATTATAGGTTCATTATGGATGTTCGACCATCCGTCCAATCCTAATGTGACTATTTCATTACTTAAGATATCGGAACACTTTTCACGTTCCTTGGAGTAGATGCTGTCCAGAAGATCGCCACCAATTCTTTTTCTAGAAGGAGGAGAATACCCAGGTCTAAGACTCTCTATTAGCTTCACAAACTCTCGATGTTCCACATGGCTAAATGAAGAGTTGGTAGCATACAAAAATCTTGCCACTTGCTCGTCAAAGGAAGTTCGTTGGGATGATGAAGATTTGATTACGAAGGAGTCAAGGGTACTGCTCTCCCGCTTCCTTTTTCTGTCATTTACCGGTGAGTCGGGAACTTGTAAATTCTCAGAGAAGGGATCTGAAAAATGTTACATGCTTAATGAGTGATGCCTTTTATGGATACATTGCATTTGAACTTTTCGAAAATGCCAAAACTTTATGTTGAGTTTTGTTTTAAATTTTGCCCTTGTAAAACTTTATCAGAGCCCCGCAAGGGCCATATAACAAAGTTGATAATGATGATTAATTGATTTTAATGCTTCTCCCATTAAAATTTCTCATTCTTAAAGTAAACATAGAATAATGTTTATCAATATTCATGGTTTATAACTTTTTGTATGAAAGTAGATAACAGGAAACAAAAATTACATGAATAATGTTTTACTTTACCCAAATCAATTGTTTAAAGCAATGCATATACGTGGTTAAAACCAATTGCAAGCTACTGATAGAATATGGGTAGTAAATTTTCAAAATAAAATAAATAACTGAACTTAACATGGAATTACATTTAATTGTCATAAGTGCTTATTTAATTTTTAACTATTTTTAAGAATTAAAAAAATACACAATAATATAGACTTTCTATATTTAATAGAATAGCCATGCCTACAATAGTAAAAATTTATATATAATAGAACTATTTCTGTTTTTAGTTTTGGTTTCTGTTTGAATTTAGATTTCTGTTTGTAATTTTGATTAAACTTCACTAAGTATTGATTTGAAAAATTAATTCTTACCTTTTAAGTCATCCAAGCAGGAATTATCAGGAACATAACACTTCTCCATGTGTTTCTTCATTCGCAGAACTTGGCCTTCAATTTCTTTATTGCATATTTTGCAAACTGATCTAGTACCTTTCCTCTTATCTGATTTTATTTCAGTAAAATTAATCCAAATTTCATGTTTTTTCCTGCCTGACCCAGACATTTTTATAACCTAATCTTTGTGAATTTAGCTATTTGATTCAGAACATAGAGTGGATGGAAGTTCTATGAAAATAATTCTTGTAGAGTTGAGATGTTTCATGAAAATAGAAGTATATAAATAGAAAGGTTTTATTTAAAATACCAAAACTATTATAAATTATTTAAAAAATAAATGGTTTTTTTTTTTAAAAAAACCATGTGGTTTTTTTAAAAAAACCATTTGGTTTAAACCATGGTTTAAACCAAATGGTTTAAACTGTGCCAACCCTGTTGCAAAGTATGCAATAAAGAAATTGAAGGCCAAGGCTCTACGAATGAAAAAACACATGGAGAAATATTATGTTCCTGATAATTCCAGCTCGAATGAATATTAAAATGCAAGTTAAAACTAGGGATGTAACGAATATTCGGCCTGGCCGAATAGACATTTCATCACCAAGCCGAGATATTCCCTAAGGTCAAATTCGGCCTGGCCAAATATTGATGGACTTTTTGTTTGGCAGAATAGTTCTGCTACGGTAGAAATGTAAAACGTAAAGAAAGTGGTAGATTTTAAACATTTAAAATTGTGTTATAGGTATTACAAAAGCACGCATTAGTACATAGTTTTAATAAATAAAAATAATAGTTATAAAAATATAATAGTATATAGTTATTTAAAAAATACTACCCTTTTAACCCTTTGTTTTTGGTTTGATTGAACAAAAACAGATTTTAAAGTTATAATATTGTATTTTATACTTAGCATTCGTTCCCAAAAGCTAGCATTTTTATTATGTCATTTTTAACAAAGTGGAAGTCCGACTTTGTTTGGTTAGACTGATTTATTGTGAATATCGGGCAAGAGAGTGTGAAAAGCCTAGTATGTATCATGAATATTAAGATAGTATAAGTTATTGGTGTTTTTGAAAGTAAAAGTATATTCCAGTTCAATGCATTAAATTTAAAAAAAAACTTAAGAACAGGTATGTAAAAAATCCCCATAAAATAAAAATATTAACTTCTATAACTTTTAACATATTTTCATAAAGCTATTTTGAGCAAGATAAAAGTTCACTAAGCAGTAGTATTTCTTTAATTTGAATTAAATAACTAGTACAGTAATGCTAATGCTTACATTAAAACCTGTCATTTCCGTTCCACTTGTGGGTGAAACTCTCAGTTTTATTGCATTCAAAACAATACAGAAAATACATTAATTTTATATAGTTTTAGATTATTAACAAACAAGAACAGATTAATGTGTGGAATGGGTGTTTGACTTTGTGAATGCTTTTAAATTTGACAAATTCTTTCTATTACAATTTCTTGTCAACATAGTAAAAAGAATCAACTTTATGTAATACCAAGCCAAAAATTCTGTATAACAATGATAGCTAATTTTTAATATTTTAAAAGTGAATGTTGATTAATGAAATTGGGAATAAATAAATGATTATTCGTTATTAAAACTTCAGTTTTAACTATAGGGATGTAACAAATAGTGATTTGGCCAAATACGGAATATTAAAATTTCTAGAAAATCGTTGTAATAGAAAGAATTTATCAAATTTGAGAGTGATAATGAAAATCAGACACTG
Organism: Octonoba sinensis; assembly: GCA_038502835.1. Classification (NCBI taxonomy): domain Eukaryota; kingdom Metazoa; phylum Arthropoda; class Arachnida; order Araneae; family Uloboridae; genus Octonoba; species Octonoba sinensis. The sequence goes on from CM076600.1 coordinate 2,069,120, forward strand.
CAATGTGAGAATCCTCTAGGCATTTGGCTGCCTGAGAAGCCTTTTCGTTTGTAGTAAAGTGGACATCATGTTTGTACTATAAAGTAACTTTTCGAGGAATATTGTGATGAATATGAATTCAAAATTCTCCATGTTAGGCTTAACACTTGTAGCTTCCGACCTTTCTTCCTCTTTCTTGCTTTGTAAGACTATTTTGGGTAAGCATTTTAAAACGTCCAAGTAGCGCTGTTTTGTTTCCTCAAGGTGACTTCTGACTCTCCTGTCATTGAAGGCAACAAATCCCAACAATTGACACTAAATATGTAAGTACTTTGAATAGTGGCAAAATAAGCGGACGAATATCCTTTGGACGTCGTTTACTACATCATTCACCACCAGGTGTAGATTATGACATGCATAGTAAACGCAAAGAGCGTTGGGCTCCACTTTTTCATATGAGTTTGTACACCAGAATAAATACCGCTCATAGTGCTGGCAGCGTCGTACCCTCGACCGCGGCATTTTGTAATTTCAACATCATTGGATTGTCAGGATGCCTAACAAAGTAGAAGTAATGTCGGCAGCAGATGGACCACCAAGAGCTATGAATCCAAGAAAAGATTCTCTGATTTCAAATTTCTGCAGTTCATCTGTGATCTCTAAATCTTTTGAGTCGCCTTTCTGAGAGATCTGGACATATCTACATATAATACTAAGCCTCGACTTTCAAAGGGCCCCCCTAAAGGCGAGGGCCCCAATGCGACCGCATTGTTTGCATTGGCATCGCTACGCCACTGTTTGTGCCCCTGATCAGAGTGTCGTGAACTATGTACCGAAAAATACTATTCACAAGCCCTGAATCGAATGAGCATCCCTTCTCCCTTTGCCTTGAAATTCCTAATGGTGAAAGCAACCGATATCTGTCCCCTTCCACCACCTGCATTGTCATTAGAATTATAAGAACGGAGTCGAAGCTACAACGAACAAAAGTTGAAAAGGCGAAAAGAAACTCTTTACGAAAATCACAATAAAAAAAGGAATGATGGTACAAAAACGAACAATTTCAATCTTAAAGTTCCTTCATGAAATTTTGTTTTCATTCTTTTTAAACTGTTTATTTCCATTTCTTGCCCTTTTTTTCTCCAAAAAGGCAATGCACCTTCAAAATGGCGCGAGACAAATTAGGCACTTAAGATTTTTCAATTTTACACGGGCTAATGAAAATATTTGATCTGAAATGAAACAATTCAGTGGTAGAATCTCTTTGCATTAAAATCAAGGGATTCGTTCTTCTAATGGCATTCAACAAAAAAACGTCAGAGTCCGGGTCGGAATCGGATGAATCACCATAACACAGTTGTTTTGCGCACCTTCCCTTTCCGGATCGATTCGGCCGCGAAAAAAGATGTTCCCCGTGACTGTTTATTTCCTATTTATTTTTTTATTTTGAAGAGTAAAATGTGTGAAGGACGGGGAGAATCCGAGATGTGTATTTGATGCGATGAAAAAAATTGCCCACTTTTTTTTTGAGGTAATCAAAATGAAATATTGTCCTAAAAACGGCGCCATTGAAATGTTTAAGAGGAAAGTGTTTTAAGTCAATTTCATGAATTGTTATTTTTGAATGAATCTGCAACTGACAGCAACCTGCCCAGCCCCCTTTTAATATTGAGTGCCTGAAAGAAGAGTGGCAAGAGGAGGGTGGAGTGGAGAAATGTGGCTGCATGATGTGTTTTCCTTTTGCAGCACGACTTGAGCATGGTGAGGGGCCTATGCGTGCAGAGGATGCGGCTTTTACTGCAAACCTGTTCGCAGGAGGAGCTGGAGGAGATGCTTCGCGGAACGAAATAGGTGTTCCTCGACACACCTGTTCGATGCTCGTGCGACGTGCAAGTTCTGATGTACTGGCGTGTTTTCAAATGTGTTTGCTTAATAAATATTTGTGCATTTTTAATCTGTATGCATTTCAGTCTTTGTTGATGAAAGGACACATGATGCGCACCAGATTGCAAAATGATTCGGAAATACGGACAAACTGAAGAAAACAGCGGCGGATCCAGAAAAAAATTCTGGGGGGGGGGGGCGCAATGTGGTTGATGTGCGTGGTTTCAGCTTAAAAACAAAATAGAGGGGGGGGGGGGGACACAACTCCAGAAACTGTGATCCGTTTTAATTTCCAAATATAATTTAATCAATTATTTAATTAAACTTAATTGATTTATTAAATTTAAATTATCAATAAAATTTTAACTAATTATTCCCTAATTAAATACAAAAAAAACACATTTTTTTTAAAAACTGGACATATATAATAAAGGAATATATACTGTGAAAGCACTTATTTTCTTGAGCACTTTTTTTAAACTTTTGGTTTTGTTCATATATAATTCGCGAAATTTTCAGCTCTCAAAATCACCAATAACTTCTTTTTCGCGAAAATTTAGGGGGGGGGGGGTCAAATGGAGTCTTCTTCAAGTCTATTGAAGATTTAACGTGAGCATAAATCAACTGTCTAAGTGATTTTGCAGGTGTCTGCTTCTTTCTGTCTTAGCAATTACCCGGTTATCTCAGTTTGTCACATAGAATTGAAAGAATAGAAGTTTTGTCGCTCCATCTGCAATAGTTTCTTTTTCCTCGTTTTTAGCGTAAAGGAAAAAAAGAAAGTCAATTCTTTCTAGTCCTTACCTAAAGCGTCTGGAGGGGGACGGGCCCCCGTGCCCCCCCCCCCCCCCCTCTGGATCCGCCACTGGAAGAAAAGAACTGAACTGTAATTCTGATCTGAACTTCCTGAAAACGTTTGGAGACCCTGTTCCGGAAATTGGAAAAAGGAAAAATATATATTCCGAAAAACGGTTAAAATTTACTCATGTTAAGATTTGTGTGACGAATAATATCTGTGCTTTTCAATCTGCTTTGCAAGGGGAAAAAAGTTTAATCCTTTAAAAAACAATTTCTGGAAAAAAAAAACGATTTCTGGTTACATATTATAGTAGTTTCAATTAAATGGAGGTATTATAGTGTTTAGGCATAATTTTCGCCCGGTTTTTGAAGCACCGTACAAAGGAAACAAAAAAATATTTAGTATCCATTCTTTTATCATTTGTTTATTGATGTTTTATTATTACATACAAAAATTAACCAAAAAAATAATTAAAATTGACAAAGTTATGAGCAGTTAAAGTTGGGGGGTCCAAAAAAAAGAGGATGTCCTGGCGTTCATTATTCCAACCCTCCTGGTGATCTGAAAAATAAGAAACAGATGCATTTTTAATCACTACATAGGGTCAGGTGGGTCACTTTTTAGCTATTTTCATATTCAAAGTTTCATAGCAACAAAACCAGAAACATTTCCCATTTCTTTTCAGTTGCATGTTAACACTGACTTCTTTTAGAACGATTTTATTTTTAATATTCACTTTTCAATTATGAAATAATTTACTGAGCCTTATAAAGTTGTGACTTATTTTACGCCATCGTGGGGTAAAATGGGTCATAATACAAAACAATGCTGAAAAAAGTTATTTATTACTTTGAAATTGGAAAAAAATGTGTAAGTATCATATTTAACAATATTTTGAATTTTGATTTCATTGAAATGTAAAACTAATATTGTTCTCGATAGTTACATATTGGTTCATGTAACATTTCAACAACATCACTTCTCTCTACCACATCAACATGATCTTTTTCAGGGAAAACATAAAAAATGTTTTTAAATTTAATTTCAATAAAATAAACAACATACATTATTTAAATTTTTGAACCTACTGCAGTTAGGTACAACAGAGTAAGTAATAATGAAAAAATTGAATAAAACGACTTAATCCTAACCCTGACCCATTTTATTCCATCCAAGAAAAACTGATGTAAAAAAGAAAATATTTAATATTATTCTTAACTGCTCAGCTAGAATTGTTCTCCACAGTTTCTTAGTGAGGTAATACTTTAAATTTGGGCTATTATGTTATAAAATAGGGCGCTTTTCAGAAGTTGGTAAACCATGTGTTAAGCACACCAACATCCAAAGTTAACAAAAAACATTTTTTGTGTTGCCATTTTTAAGAACCTAACTTTTTATTGAAAAATGTTGCCAACATATATAAAAATAACATTAAAAATATTGGTTTTAAAATTTCAATTTCAAGTTCTATTGTTTTGGGTTTTCTATAAAGTGACCTATTTTACCCCATGACCCATTTTACCCCATCTTCCCCAATTTTTTATCGGCGATTCCCACTCCGTATAAGAAACCTTCCTCTACTTCAAAATGCTCATTCTCCGATGTTCTCTTGTGAAGACGAGCAGTTCTACCCTAATTTGACGAGCAGTTCTACCAGTGGCGTACATAGACTTAGGTGCGCCCCCCTGCAAGATTTTTAAGTGCGCCCTATCTTTGGTTTACCCCAAAATATTAAAACAAAACACTACGGTGAGGAGATAGATATTCGGGTATTTATTATTAAAAAGCAGCTTTTCGAAAAGTTAGCGAGTTGAAACATTACATGCATTTACCAGCTTGGAATGAAAATTATCTTAATAATGCGTGAAAATATCGGGGTTATAAGCGCCAATAGTTTAGACAAGCGCCCGTCACTGTAATAATAAGCTAAAAGGAAGACATCAACAATATTGGGACAGTTTTGTGGTTTTATTGCGGAAACAGGGCATTTGCCTTGTTTTGTATCGCTACTTCCAAGGGCCGACCGCAGAATCCTTCTCCGAGTGTGGTCTTCTTTAGATAAGATACAAATATTTAACATTGGTCTCTGTCTAAGAAATACAAATACATTTGCGCTACTTACTGAGCTCTCCTACCCCCTCTTTCTCTCTTCGTCCATCCCATCTACTCTTTATTCGCGTTAAATCAATACTAAATTTGACTCGGAATTTTAACTTCTTTTTCTTTAATTATTTTAAGAAAATTATAACTAGATACCACCCGCTAGTTTTAGTAAGAGAAAAAATTACATATGCACATAGGCGTAACTAGGGTTGGTGAAAGGGGGAGGTCACCCTAAAAATGTACGGACTAAACACCAATAATAAGAAGTGTAAAAGAGTTGAAAATTTACAAGTCATAAATACTTGTCTCTAAAGATACTCCGTGTTTATTTCAGGCATCTCCCTTGGGGGAGGGGAGCTACCCCCTTGGAGCAAGTCAACTTCTCCCCCCTCCCCCGGCAAAAAATTCAGATCACAAGTTTTAAAAAAAGAAAGAAAAGAGAAATTACGCTTTTAAGACACTTTACTTTCAGAAACACTTTCAGGGAAAGGACATTGAACACTATCACGAGCGACACCAAAAGTAACTTAAAAGATATAAGACTTTATTTTGAAAAGAATTGCGGGGGGGGGGGGGGGGAACGTAACCAAACTCCTTTCTGTTTCCTCTAACGTCACCAAAATATCCCGAAATTGCATTGCTAGGAAGATTTCAAAAAGTTTCCTGGGGAGAGCCCTCGAACCCTTGCCTCCAGAGTTAGCCTAAGCATTATAGATGTAAGACCAGTTACAAAAATTTAAGTTGCAGAAGCCTCAAATACCCACGCCTCTAACTTCACCAAAAATCTAAACATACGTCTACTATATATACATCAAAAAGCTATCATATATGTAAAAAAATTCATATTAACATCATTTCTAGTCATTCAAGGCAGTATCCAGAATATTTTTTCGATGGGGGGGGGGGGGCAGACTTCGACACACTTGTTAAGTAAAATTTCAGGGAGGAATATATGATACATTGCAAAAGATTTCTGGGGGGGGGGGCGACCTGTGGGTCCCTCTTCCCCTGTGGATACCGCCTTGATTCACAAAAACAATCATTCATTACTAGATCTATTAGTTTATTTTTTTAATCAAACACAATAGAATATTCAATATTTAGGGCTAAGCAATCTTCTATGTCCAAGCATTCATATTATTAAAACTGGGAAACAGTGGAATTTTAGAGAAAAAAATCCAAATTCCCCTACAAAAATGCTCAGCCACACAATAAATTTCTAAAAATTTTGTTAAATTTGTAGCAAAACATACCTCAGAAGTGGAAGCGTTTGAATCAAATTTTCTTTTCTTTTTGGATGACGAGCGTGTCCATCGCTGGAGTGCAAACATTATTATGTATCGAAAATAATTAAAAATTTATCTAAAATATAAATAATACTTGATTGTAAATTAAAATGCAGCATTAAACCTGGAAACGTTGAACGGATGATTTCCAGAGTCGTAATGCAATCAGTGATGGACCATAATAAGAAAAAAAGCATTAAAAATATAAGAGATGAGAGAACATCTGTAAATGAGAATGCAATGCAAATACAGTTCATCAGTTTTCCAATCGGCTCATCTACAAAAAAGATTTTACCAAAATGGGTGTTTGGACAGGAAGTCATAAATAAATACAAACTGCTCTTTAAGTTTCTTGATGAGCATCCCTTCCTGGCTTGAGGGTTTAACTCATTAGGACAATTGTTAGCTAGGGTCCTTCATTTTCAGACCCCAGCTACAACACCAGTTTATCAGAAAACAAAACTCCATCACAGTAGAGAATATTTTCCGCGAAACTTATTACTTGTACCATTGTATTCCCGAATTGCTGCCTTTGGGTAAAAAAGACATCAAGAAGGAAAGAAAACCCTCTGGAGTGATTGAAAGGATCTCTGTTTGTCTGTGTGTGGTATGGTGATTGAAGCCACGCGCTGTAACCCCCCCCCCCCCGAAGGTGATAAGGGGGTTGGTTATAACCAGATGAAAAGTCCTCTTTACTATGAGCTGCATACTTTGGTCATGATCACAACCCTTCAGAGAAAGAGGAAGTAAAATCATATACATATGTGTTTAATTTTTTTAGGGGGAAAAAAATATGTGCTTTGCAAGGCAGTAGCCAGAAATTGTTTTGTGTGCCTAAATAAGTAAATACCCAATGGGGGGGGGGCTGAACCCCCAAAACCCCCCCTGGTTACGCCTATGCATATGCACACAAGCACACACACACACTTATTTGATTTAGCGCCCCTTAAAATCTGGCTATCGGGACACGCGCCCCGTCTGCGCCCCCCCCCCCCCCCAGTTACGTCCCTGATAGCACATGGCAGTGATTGCTAATGAAATCTTCAGTGTTAGAGCTTTATTGCTTTTTAAAATGGCAAAAAGACGAACTTCCAGTTCAATTATAAAAGCTAACGAACTTTCTCACTCCTTGATGAACTCGAATACTCTTTTTGTAAATTCACGAAAACAATAACAATCCCCAATTGTAATTTATTTTGTGAGAAAATAATATTAAGTGCAAAATGAAATTTGGGTACAAATTCATATTCAAGTTCAAGATAATAAATGTGCAGTACTAGCATTTTGACGCTAAGTAATCTCTTTTCCCATTTTTCAGTATTACTGTATGCGTAATAATATTAATTAGCAGTTATTGTGTACACTGAACACAGATGATTTACTTTTAGCTCCCTTTTGGCGTTTGGAATTAGATCCCTGTTGTGGTAACTTTGGCGCGTTTTTTTCCGCTTGCCCTTATGCCCGCACATAAGTGAGAGATCACTGTACGCTAATATACAGGTACACAGGAGAAAGGAACAGGTACACAGGAGAAGAAGTAAGGGGGAGGGGATTAATTATGCATTATGTGACGCTTTAGCGAAGAACTTCATTCAGAAAGCGTAGAAAGGACATTGCATTAGTAGAAAATAAATGTTAAAAAATACGTATAAAAATATTTATGTATATATATTTGAAACTCATGGAGGATTTTTCTGGAGCGTGCGCCCTAAAGCCTCGTGCGCCCCCCCCCCCCCCCGTGCCGCGGGGGTTGCTGGGGTGTTATTTACGGCACTGAATTCTACCCTAATTTGACGCCTCCGAAGTTTGGAGTTCCTCGAGCTCGATACGCGCTTTGTCCCGTCTCGCTGCAAAAGCATTAGCTTCTGTGCCAATCGTGATTCCCATAACATCTAAGATTTTTAATATGGGTATAAAACCTTCATTAAGAACACTAACTGCGAAGGGTGGTTCAAAACTAACTTAAAATAAAACTGAAAGGAGAATATTCCAACAAAACCAGTTCCTATGTCCTTCAATTAAATATAGATTTAGAAGGGATACTATTCGATTAAGATTTTGTAAGGGATATTCAACCGTAAAAATTCGGGAATGCCTACCGTCGTTTGTTGACTTGTAGCGGTCGGACCGGAACCGATGTCACGTCACTAAAACGGCTATAACTCATGAAATAATAGGAATTTTGAAAAATCCTTTTAAAGGCATATTCTTGAATCTCTAAACTTTGGAAATATATATATAAATATTTTTTCGATTTTTTTTTTTTTTTTTTTCAAAATTCTACCCTAGAGCCCCCTTAATCAGTTGATTTTTTTTATATCTGATTTTTAATTCATTGTGCATAAAAAAATGTTGTGGTTCTGAAAAATTTGTGTGACATTCACAATTTGTTTTTTTACTCTGAATCACTCATGTTATGTTTATTAACATGCAGCTCAATTGAATAGAAACAAAGTTAAATTCTTGAAACTGCTTCGCTTGTTGAATAAACTGCTAAAAAGTGGTTAAAATGCATTTTGTTTTTCCGTAGAATTTCTAAAAATATGTTGCTGCATGTTTATTTTTCCAGCTGCATAACATTGTTTTTCTTCACAATAATCAAAGCTCAATTTTGGAAGATTTTGCTTTCTGTTACGAAAAAATAGGGTATCATTCATAAATAATGTCGCGCTTTAAGGGGGAGGGAGGGGGTAGCAAGAAGTGTGACATCATGCTTATGCACCATTGCGTGACATGTGACAAAGGGGAGGGGGAGTACGTTGAAGTGTGACATTTTGTGGAAAAGGGGGGAAGGGGACCATCATTTATGAACGTTCCCTAAGTTATGTTGGAATATGTTAAGAACTTGTTTTTTTTCTTCAGAATTTTACTTTACTATGAATTTAAAGTGGAGTATAATGCAAATAGGAACTATTAATGGCCAACTTTTTGTTCTCTTAAATCTGTTTTTAAGAGAGTTTTTCGCCCATTGAAATTGGCGTTGGGCCAACCACTAGGGGTGGGAAATGTCGACTTATCCGCGTGTCGAACTAACGGGGTTCCACTGTATCTCTTTGTCATACAGGGTCAAAACAATCGATGCTAATGCATTATGGAGCTATGTAAATTGTTACTGACTTTTTTTTTTCAATTTCATTCACAGCAATTGAGCCACACCATCCATTTTACGGTAATGCACCATTTTTATATAATGATATACATTTGATGTATATCATGATATAAGCAGTGTTATAGTGACGTACGTTATTTTGGGATTAAAAGTGGCCTATGTGCGAATCTAGACTATAATCTATCTCCGTGCCAAATTTCATCCAGATCCAGTAGGCCGTTCTGGCGTGAGTAACAAACATACATCCAAACTTCTGCATTTATAATAGTAGTAAGATGAACCATCTTAAGATTCATTTTAAATTCAGGGGCCTGTCTAGGTTTTTTTTTGTAAAAGCTTACAATTCCGTGAAAATTTAGAAATTTTGGTGAAAATTCGCGATTGATGCTTACACTTTATATAACTTTCCAAAATGCCAATTTCCTAGGCATGTTTTTGTCCAATAACACGCAGAGTTTTGCAAGAAATTTCACCAACTAAGAGAAGAGTTGAGAACATACAAGAGTTATACTGAAATTCGAAAGTGGAAAAAATGAATATTAGAAAATATGAGTACTTAAAGGAATTAATATTTTACCGCGCATGAGTGAAAGATAGCCATTCTTAACTTTCATACCGTCATGTCTAAGTATGCTCGGAAAAAAATTGCATTTGAATGTTTTAAACATTCTCTGAGGTATTGGCAATTTAGTGATTTTTTTTTCCATTTATTCTGGAAAGAGAGAAATCGAACGGGGGTTGTTCATAAATCGGCTGCAATCATTCAGTGCATCTATAGTGATTTATGATAAAAATGTAATATTTGTGAAGAATCACCAAACACCCTCCTACCAATAACATGGTTAGTAAGCATGTTTACAAATTTCCAAGATATTCTACTGAGAATTTTTTATGTGTTGCCCTACACTCATGGGTATGCAGCTGTGGAAGTTAAAAATTGCTATCTTTTGCGCATGCGCAGTGAAAAACGATCTCGTTTAAATGATCACAATTTATCTAATATTTAGTTTTTTTATTTCTCCTTTCAGAATGATGTTTCTTTTGTGTTCTTACGTATGTTCTCAACTTGTTTGGCGAGATTCCGTGCAAAACTCTGCGTGTTGTTGGCCAAAAACATGCTGGGGAAATTGGCATTTTGAAAAGAAATACAGTAACACCTCCAGATAGCGGACACCATCGGGACCTAGTTTAATGTCCGTTAACGGGGAGTGTCCGTTATTGAGAAGTTTGTTAATTTACACTGAAATTTTAATTTTGCCCTTCAAAACTATATACTAATGCTAACTTTAAATGCGCGTGCTACTTTTATGAAAATTGGTAGAAACATTGAACATGTCAAGTAAGTTCTTCCGTAAAATTTACAGCTTTTTTCAAGCATTTTGCGAGACAAAATGATCGAAAACGTCATCTCTTTTCTGCAATTTGTTGTATGTCCCTTAAATGCACGCGTGATGAAATATTTATGGAAAGTGAAGGGAAGCGTGGTTTTTATATGACCAAAGTTCCAGAATATTTTGTCCTCTAGAATTTTTATTTTAAATGGCTAAAATAAAATTGTCTCATGACTTTTGGCTATAAGTTGGCCATAAGTGCATATACTTGCAGTTCAGAAACAAACCACTACGTTATAAATCACATTTTCAAGTTTCAAGTTGAGATTTAATTTTGAACTTCTATGATATTTGTGAGCGTAACAACAAGAATGATTAAACATATTTAGTATATAAATAGTAAAAAGTATTCATTTTTCGAGTTAATTAAAAGTAACCCGCTCTGTTTTGTTTCAAAAGCGTAAGTATCCAAGACGATTTCCTTTTAAATTTAAACTTTTAGGTAAGTTAATTTAAACCTTAATCAGCAGCGATGTTTTGGTTTGGATACAAAATGAAATCAATCAGAATACGCACACACACACACACACACACATATATATATATATATATAATATTTAATTGCCCATTTTAAGTGTTTTTATTTTCACCAAAATCTGAGATTTGTTACTTCCTGCTACTCTCTCCTCCTCTTGTCACAAACTGTCTCACTTTCTCGGAGTGTGACATAATTTGTGAAGGATCCCTTATCAATGACAAATCGAGAAGAATTCGTAGCCTATTTTACTTTAACGCAAAACCTAATCTCACGCAAAGGACTAAGATAATGCGAACGAAACATTACTAAATGCAAACATGAAGCACGACGAAAGTTGTGTTTCTCCACAACTTTTCAAAAAGAGTGTAGAGATGGATTTTTGCTCTTTCTCTACAAATAACGTATAGATGGGAGCACAGAATATTTTGTTCCTTTATGGCCCGGCTCATACTTGTGCGGGTCCTGATGCTTCGAGAGAGTTTGCAATGGTTAATTTGAAAATAGTTTATTTCCATTATGTACTCATTTTAGGTGCAGTTTTCCCCCCTCTTCAAAGCAGTTAATATTTTTTTTGCCCAGTAAACAAATGGTTATCTCCACACCACTATCACTATGGCTGTTTTATTTCTAGAAAATGCATCATGCTTAGTAATGCTACTTTGTTGATGCTAATTAAATATATAAAATACTAATGCTTTGTTAAAAAAGGGCCTTTATTTGTCTTTCCCGGTTGTCAACTCTCCGTTTGTTTACAAAAAATCCCAATATCATCTGCGTCTACCGCTTCGTGATTCTGCCCGGTTGATTTCTATGCGCGAAAACAATTCATTGCTGTTTTTCAAATCCATTATTTTAAGATGACTTTGTTGCGATCTCGAGAATACAATTTGGTACTCATCGGTTAAACGCTCCAACTTAACGATGGTTTTGGCAATGTACAATGCAGAAATTTATGTGATGATTAGTTTAATAAGATTAATTTAACAAAAGCTTCATTAAGATAATGAATTTTCGGTAAAATTCCCTTTTTATGAAATAAAATTACAACATCTTGTTCTTTAGAAGGTAAGTTCCACACATGTTTTAATCATTTTACCCAGCACTTTTCATCAAAACAAAATGGCATACGTGTAAGATAAGTGACTATATTAATAAAAGTTTTAACGAGAGGGAAACAGCGCATGCTTTTTCAATCTAATAAAATTGCTTTCTTGGCATTTCATTTGGCAATGCTTGGCGAATAGAAAAACCGTCGTTTAACCGTAACCGTACCTGTCATTTGCTTAGAAACGCAGTGAGATGCAAACAGCTAATGGGCAGAGCCGAGCGTCTCTGAGCGTGGCTGCGGAATTATGACAGAAAAAGTTGTGTCACCCCTATATTGGAGACAAGAACCTAAAAATCCAGCAATAAATAAAAAAATCACGATGGTAAATTAAATTTCTAATTCTTTCTGTGATAGTAGCAAAGCTAGAGTAAAATATTTATTTAGTGTCCGATAAGCGAGCGAAACCAGCTTGCATCGATTGCGATCCAAAGGAACTGTGTAAGCAGTTCCGGGATCTGGCGGGTTTTCATTGAATAAATAGAAGACGCTTTTTTCTTTCTTTTTTTTTGTGTACTGATCTTAAGTTAGGATTTTTCGCTCGGGGGGACACCACCCCTGTGGTGAGGTGAGTACCACTCGTTGGAAATATTCGTCAATGTTTTCAATGGCTTTCTTGGCTCTCGGGCCCCGTTGTCATGGCAACAGTACATGGCTTTGTGGCGGCCCTGTGCTCATCTTTGTCAACTTTCTTTTTTCATCGTTGTTTTCCTCATTTGCAGCATCATATTATGCGTCTACATCTGGAAAATTCAAAATATTTTCTCCTTTTCATTATTGCTTTGTCATGTGTGATCTTCTAACAATTTGTAATGCATCAACATAAATTATTCTGTCAGGCAGAGGGCTGTTATCCCGATTTTCTATTACAAGCGAATTACGATTTAACAGCCTCAAAATTAATGTGTTGTTAGTTCACAACCCTCTGCCTCCATATAGAGATGAGGCTATTGAAATGAACTCAAAACAAATACCTATTTGCTTAGCTGAAGTGTAGAAAATAGTTGCTGGTTTGTATTTTCAACTTCAAACTTTTTCGATTGTAAATATGTGTGTGTTGAGTTGAATTTTGTAAATTATTTTTAACTTTAAAAGCAAAGGAATAATTTTACTTTAATTGCAAACAACAGTCTTTTTTTTTAATTAGTCGTTTACTTTACTAAACTTTTAATTCCAGGGAGATTTTACTGTGTATATAGTACTTAGATTATACACACACGAAAAGGAGTAATGGTACCAGCCAGCATGTCTCAACCTGCGGCCCACTAACCGTATGTATCCGCAGAGTGTGTGATCCGATGAAGGTGTTCAGAAATCTTGACAGGTCGTGATATAGTTATATTATTTTTCGAGGTACGGAGCTGAACCCTGAACAGAAGCTTTTTTCTTTTGGCAAGTAACTATTTTTATCTGGGCTTAAAAAAGGAACGTTTATCAGATGAATTCAGCAACCTTATCAAAGAAACGCATATTAATTTTCATAAACCTTTCTGTTGCAAAAAAAAAAAAAAAAAAGATCGGGTGACTACGCGCGGACATGCCCTATGCTTTCAATTTCTATACTTCTGACCAAAAATGCGAAAATCGGCGTGAAAAAATGAATGCTTCCGCTTATGATGCCGCTGCATCGACGAATGTTTTGTAAGAATTTTATTTTGGTGGTTTACTAGTGCTTGAGTACAAATGCAATTAATTGAGTAAATTGGCGTTGCAGATGGCGCTATTCAAAAGTATTTTCCACTCATTTACTTGTAACGATTTCGTTGATTGGGTTGCTCTTTCACGCTTCGTTATTCGGTAATTATCCTCACATGCGTGAAATATTCTTAATTCGAGCCAATGATCGGTTCCCATTTCTTTGAATTTTGAATCCTTCGCTCGCGATTATCGATGTGACGTATCCGTGGAAATCTGTGGAACCATTTTCAAATTGCCAGTTCTAATCGTTTCAGATTACGGAGTGCTCGCTTTAAAATGGCCGATATGTCCGTCGCCGAATCGAATTTAGCTGCTTTAATCGAGAAAACGGGTTACAATATCATCCAGGAGAATGGCCAGCGTAAGTATAGACCCCCGATATGGCTCGGACCTCCACCGCCCAAGGGATCCGAGATATTTATTGGGAAACTGCCCAGAGATGTCTTCGAAGACGAACTCGTTCCGCTTTGCGAACAGTTCGGCCAAATCTACGAGTTACGCCTGATGATCGATTTCTGCGGAATCAACCGGGGATACGCTTTTGTAACTTATACAAATAACGAGGATGCCACCAAAGCCATCAAGGGACTCGACGATTTCGAGATCAGGCCGGATCGCCATATCGGAGTGTGCAAGTCGATCGACAACTGTCGCCTGTTCGTCGGCGGAATCCCCAAGGATAAGAGCAAGGAGGACATCGAAAAAGAGGTCAGTAAGCATACTGACGGAGTCTCCAAGGTGATACTGTACAGCAACTACGTGGACAAGAGCAAGAATCGGGGTTTCGCCTTCGTGGAGTACGAGAGTCACCGAGCCGCAGCCATGGCGAGACGGAAGCTGCTCAACAACGGCATCAGAATGTTCGACCACGACATCGCCGTCGACTGGGCACAGCCAGAAGCACAGGTGGAAGACGAGACGATGAGGAGGGTAAGTTACACTCTTTGGATGGATTTGTATATTTGAATGAATGTGCTTCCAGCTTGAACATTTCCCATTTTTATCCGTGTAGCCTTATGTGTCTGTTGCACACAAGACAATTTATTTATTTTTGGAATAGTAACTCTAATTTAATACGTATATGGTTTTTCCCGTCTTAAGATAATCGTTTATTGTCCCTGTATGTGCGACGCTGCTTCAGACCCGAGTAATGATAGTATTGTGTGAAATAAATTTAATATTGACGTAATGTACTTAAAGCTGTTAACGTTATTAGTTATTGAGAGCTTGACGGTGGTCGCCAAGTTTTAGGCGATGATTGCTTACTTTTGGCAACATCGGCAAAGCGGAAAAACAAGAGCTGTCGCCAAAAGAATGCCGATAGGGGGGGGGGGGGGAGATCATTTAGTTTCTTAGTTGTCGAAATCTAACGAAAAATTAATTAATTAGATCTGAAACATACATCTCTGACGATATTGTGCAGAGATGTAAATTAGCAATCGACATGTGCTATATGGTGTGAGGAAAAGTCGCCAAATAAAAAAATTCCGCAAATTCGGTATTTGATTTTTAAGTTGCTATTTCTTTCTTCATGATATTTTTATAGAGGCTAAAATTGTGTCGTTAGATCGCCTTTGAAGACTTAAGCACTGCCTGAAATATTGTGCCCTTTTTATGTATGTCCATCTGAAATCAATGTATTCCAGCTGCAAATTAAGTATTGATTCAACTCAAACCGCACATTTGTCGTGCTTGTCAAATTTCAAACTATGCATTCTGAAAATCGTTTTTGTGGTGCATTCAGTTACAAATGGAATGTAATTTCATCCTTGGAATTCATTTATTGTTATTTTATTTATTTATTTTTTCATGCATATTGTCATGAATTTTGTCAAAGTTATTGCATTATTTTATTTACTGTTGGTTTGAAATGCTTTCTTAATCATGAGTAAAACGCATCATCTCAATTTTTTAAAAAAATAAGAAAATCAGATGTTTTGAGCTTTTAGTTTTCGAATTATCGAATTTTCAAAAAGCAAAAATTGTCCAAATGTGATAATAATTCAACGTCCTGAAACTGCTGGGTGCTTCCTAATAATTTTGTAATTTCCCTCTGAATTGCAGGGTGGTGGGATAGACAAAGTAAAATTTTAATGAATTTTTTTATGTAAGTAGATAAAACATGAAAGTATTTACAAATAAGAAACGTATTCTTCTGTTTCTATCTATTTTGAGCTTGGGGGCTGTTTGTAAATTGATGTCGCACATTTTTTCAGTATTTTTACCCTGTTCATCACAAAGCTTCACTATAACCCCCTACTCCCCCTCGTCACATGTCGTGCTATCTTCTATATATATAAAACATGACCTCTTGGTGTGACCGCTAATCTCGAAAACTACCCATCGGATTTCGCTGAAAATTTCAGTTTGTCTCTTTCGGCACGGAGCAGGTTTATAGACCTGTTAGAAAAAAGTCTTACAGGTAGTTTTTTTATTCCAATTTTACACAAATTTGCACATAAATTCCCCAATATGAGGGCGAGAAAGACCTTGCACATATTGACATAATACAGTCGAACCTCGTTAAGATAAACCGAAAGAGACCTTTATAATAAATTCGTCTTAACCGCAGTTCATCTTATCCAAAAACAATGAAATCGCTTTTTTAGAAAGCAAAAGAGAAATTTCACGCTATTTTCCAGTACACAATGCTCGATTCAAGTCCCTAATGCATATGTAAATCAATGCTATAGATTTTGAATTTGTCATAAGAAAAAAAAAACAATTTCTAGTTTTCAAATAAAAAGTTTTAAAAGTAAAAATTCAATAATTTTAAACGTTTATTAACTGAAATTACATATCAAGAGAAAATTTTTCAAAATTATCGTAGATATATACCGTATTTGTTTTTAAAATACTCAGTTATAACACATTGTTTCCTACTCTTTTAAGTCTTCATTGGCATCCAAATTGTTTAGGCGTTCTTGATGAATTATTCTTTTTTTTTCGCTGTTTGGTAAAAGTGAAAAATGACTTTTACGTTTGTTTCGTATTGAATGGAAGTTCGAACGGGTAGGGACCACAAATAAGAGTTCGAATTAAGCGTGTTCGTCTTAAACGAAGAAATTAGCGTTATTTGTTAAAACATTAGGCCTTGGA
The DNA here is from genome assembly GCA_038502835.1 of Octonoba sinensis. NCBI lineage: Eukaryota > Metazoa > Arthropoda > Arachnida > Araneae > Uloboridae > Octonoba > Octonoba sinensis. Next base: position 2,086,048 of record CM076600.1, read on the forward strand.
TGACAAATGTAGTTCGTTTTAGCAGTAATTCATTTTAAGAATTACTGAAAATCACTAAAAGTCAACACTAGCTACTAAAAAAAAAAAGTAAGAAAATCTGTTGAAAAACAGAGACAATGGTTCCTATCTGTTTTGTCTTTGCATATTTATGTATAGATAATGAAATCACAAGCAAGCAATAGTCATGTTCGATCTTTGTTTGCATATGGTAAACTTTTGTTCAAGAATCATATACGGAGCGAAACCAATGGGGACAATGCAGAAATGAACAGCTTTGCGAGTGCACAGCTGGAATGGTGAAAGAAATAAATACAAAATTGTATCGTTTGTGCATCGCTTTTGCTCCGTATTTGTTTCTTCTTGCTTTGTCTATCCAAGAATACTGTATGAACTGTGCCTTTGGTTTTTCTTTTTTTTTTTTCTGATGTCGAGTACTATTTTTCATGCTATTTCTGGACTGCCAGCCAGTGGCGGATTTTAGCGGAGGGAGGGCGGCACAGGTACCTCCCAAAGGAACAAAACAACTATGTAATTAGTCCATTAAATGATGTTTACTTATTTTTCTGTACTTTGAAGTAGATACATTGGTTTTCAGGAGAACCAAAGCTATTCCTGACGTCGCCGGGGCACGATTCGCACATTATTCTTGGATGTTATTTCATGTACTGGACTGGTGGAAATAAACTAATGCTTTTGTATTTCCATAGTATTTGAAATCGGTGGAAAAACGGGAATTAGCTCCGACGTCGTCGGTACGTATTTTTTTCTGTCTCCTTTTGGCTCAGTGTGCCTTCCACTCGATCCTTCTCATCCCTTCCACCTGTTAACATCTGTCAACCTCCTCTGTCTGTCGCTCCTTTCCCGGGTGCACTGAGTTTTCAGTGGTTTGCATGAGCGGCGGTCGCGTCCCGTCGGCCGGTGTCGCCTGACGTGTGGCCTTTGAATTTCAGGTGACGGTCCTCTACGTGCGCAACCTCTCGAGCAACACCAGCGAAGACATCCTGCGCAGCATGTTCTCTATGGGGGGCAGCCTCAAGGTGGAACGTGTCAAGAAGCTGAGGGACTTCGCCTTCATACACTACTACAGGCGGGAAGACGCTGAGATCGCCCTCAAGCAGTTCGACGGTACCTTTCCTCGTTCCTCTTCTTCCTTTTTTAGCCTACTTTCCCGTAAAAGTAAAAAAAAATATATATTAAAGCATGAAAAAAGGCTTAATGTACCGAAAAATATCGTTAAATATGAAGAGAAGTCAAAAATAAGTGAAGTAATTAAATAAAGATTGAAAAATAAAAAATTTGAAAGTAGGGTTTTGAGATAGGGAAAAAGTGTGTCGGTCGGTCTGTCCCCCCCCCCCCCCCTAATAACTTTTGAACAAATAGTCCGATTCAAAAGAATTATTTTTGCATTCGAAAGATCTCGGCAAGGACATCTCATTTCCATATTTTACCTTTTGATTTTAACAATATTTCGTTCAATTTTGAACAGTTCAAAAAAAATTAACATTAGCGCCTATGGGCAAAAGTGAAGCAAATTATGTAAACTCTGGGCATAAGAGTCGAGTTCTTATGAACAAGATTACTAAAAAGTTCTCGAAGGGAAATATTTTTTGAGTTGAACAATTTTTGTTCATTTTTGAACAGTTCAAAAAAATTAACGGTACTTTTTCCTTTATCCCGGCGCAGGCGATAAAATCGCCAATAATGATTCAACGATCGCCAAACGGAATACCTCCGCTGGTAACCTTTTGCGTGTTTTGTTACCTTGGCGAGATTTGCGCCAGGATAAAGGAATTCATTTTGAAGCAGTTCAAAAAAAAAAAAAAAAAAATTAACATTAGGGCCTACGGGGAAACTCAATCCTTTATAAATCATGATCTAACATACCGATTTGCTTGGAACAAACTTTATCGGAAAGATGTTTGGCCGTAGAACATGTACAGATACGAAGTTCAACCAGAACGGAAGGAGCCTATTTCTTATGAAATTTTTTGATCGGGATTTTTAACGATATTTTCGAATGAATAATGATTAAATGAATGAGTGATGGAATAAACGAATAAATGAGTGAATAAATCACTGAATAAATAATAAAATAGATAAATGAATGTATGAAGTGAAAAATAAATAAATGAGTGAATAAATACATAAATGAGAAAAATGAATGAATAAATGAACGAATGACTAAATAAATGAAAGAATGAGTGAGTGAATGAATATGTATTAACCGTTGAAAAAGGCATATTTGATGTAATTAAGAACTAAAGTTAAATGAGGAAGAGAGATAGAGAGAGAGTTAGCTAGATTATAAATTTCAAGTTGGTGAATACGGGAAAGTAGGCTCGTATAGTTCTGGACGGAACTTCTTGTTGTTTAGTGTGTTCGCGTGCACGTTGTCGAAATTCCGAAATTTAAATGATAATGTGCTTCATTCGACGAAGACGCGACGAAATAGATGAACGGAATGCGTTTTCGCATCCGAGATACGCAAATTTTCCTGACAGAAAGGGAATTCGAAGTCTTAATGTGGCGATCTATTTAAATTTGGCGAGACCGCTTCGTCGGCGATCGATCCGGAGACCTCGACCGTTTCCCCCGACGATGTGATTGCATTATGTAAATGATTTAAATGGCTCGTCCTTTTAGGAGAGCCCTTGTAAAGTGTGGTTAGGACTAATGGTTTCATTTTATTACTAAATAATTACAAAAATAAAATATGTCATTATTTATTTTCGTTCGAGCAATTGTTAAGCTAAAGGAAACTGCATTTTCGGTTCTGGAAGCTTTTTATGCTGGTGTTTTGATCTGAGTGTCTTAATGAGTGGGACTTTCAAGTTCAGCCAGCAGTGCAACATCGCAAGTTCCGAAGCCAACTGAATAATTGAATTTATCAACAGATTTATTTTGAGCTCTGCCATGACGCAAAACTTTGGTATTACCTCAATTGTTATCTTAACAAAGATATCTTATTCAAGAGGGTTAATTTCCAAGCTTAGTAAAGGGACTTCCAGGTCTAGATTATGGAGCTTGATATGCATAGCCTCAAGCAGAGGAGAGAGAGGGGGAGAAGCTAAAAACAAGTGACTAAAGTTTTGAAGCAGCGAGAATAATGAGGATTTTTTTGTATAAATATATTTTTTTAATCATGAACTACATTGCTGTTTACATGAAAGAGAGCTTTATAATTGAAACTACTGGTGGTGCCATCCTCTAATATGGTTATTCCACGTCAAATAAAAAAAAAAACAGTTTACAGATTCATGTTAATGAATTCTAATAAAATTCTCAGGATTGGGTCTACACATAAATTAATTCGAAAAAAATCAGATTTTTTGAGCCCTCCGTTTTCTGCGTGGTGCCCCCTTAAAAACGACAAAAAGTGAAATTCAAGTACTACAAAACAATTTTTTCTCTGCTCCTATTAAAGAAAGCTCCTTATTAGTTTGATTAATTTGGTGTCATTTGAAAGCTCTTGGAATAAGGGTCCATATGCTATGTCCTTCGGCAAGGTTTTAATTTCCTAGGTCACTGAAACCATTATTGACCTTAAATGACTCAAAAAGTGTATTTTTGAAAAATCTGCAAAAAAAAAAAAAAAGTGCATTTTTTGCTCCCTCAATGGGCATACATGTGGTAAAAGTTTCAGAGTAGGATTGCAATGGGTTCCTGGAGAAAACTAATTCTAACTCTCATAACTGAATTGCAATGTTGATGGCTTCTGAGTATATTTGACTTTCTGGTGATAGGCCAATGAATTATTATTAGCTTATTGATCTATGTTGAACATGTGATAATCCAGCCAAACAGTTCTTTCTTCGGAGATTGCAAAATGTATCCCGATCACAAAAAAAGCCGAGGAAAATGTTTTTGAACTTGACTGCATTAAATATATCCCTTATAAACAATAACTCCAAGTTCAAAAACAAAATCTGTCTTGAGACATCAGTCCTTGAGACCAGCTACCTTATTCATCTGAAACATTCTCTGGAAGAAGTGAATACATAGTGATAGTGATCAGCAGTTTCGCTGAGAATTTTTCATTCGTTCGCCTTGATGTGGTCCAAGGTTTACATTGGAACAATGCTGCACAAACATTTTAGCAACAAAAACATGAACGAATACATCTCTTTCTCATTTATTTTACCACAAAACCAAACTTAATAATCTACTACTACCTCCTAGTATGAAAACAATTTTCTCACCTTAATGTTCCAGTCATTTGACTTTGAAAAAAAAAAAAGCGAAGTGGCATTTTTATTACATCACATGGCAAAAGTGTGTGAAGGTATGGGTGAGTTTTTGGGAAAAGATTTGCATCTAGAGTGTGACCTCAAATGATCTACAATGACAAAATCAATTCTCCACGATTGTTAATGTGATAGGGTAAGTGGACAAATATTCTGTCCATACATTTCCAGTGCAGAACAATTGAACAATACAAATGAAAAGAAGCGAAGCTATGAAACCCATGACAATGATAGGGAGAACTATACCGGGTGCTCGAGAGTTTTTCTCCCTGAATAAGTATCAGGTGTAGCTAAACGAAAAAATCGTTTCCAAACTTCACTGTTAAAAATGAGAAAATATACCTTTTTAATTTTTTAAGTCATAAAAATAAGCAAGCGCAGTTCGCAGTTTTAAGTATCAATGCTTACTTAGAAATGGATGTTACAGAAAGGGCAATTATTAACTATAATAAATGAAAAACTTTGCATTCAAAATTACTACAGGGATTTTTTTTTTCACAATTATTTCTTCAGAACAGTAGTATTTGCATCAAAATGATGGAACTATTCACTGCACAAGACGTCAGAACGATTCAAGTGTGAAAACTTTTTTTAGTGATCTGAAAAATAACTTAACTGGATCATTTTTTGAGAAAAGGGTTACTTAAAAAATAAGAGCTCAATTTTACAAATCTAAATTGTTTTGATTGGGAGCTACTCGAGGAACGAGATGTTCTTGAAAATAAGCCGTTTTTTTTCCTGGTAATAAGAATTCTGATTTAGCAGTGAAGCAATGTTTGGTTTGATTATCATATCTACATGTATCAATTAGCTTTACGTGAATTAGTTTGCCTACTATCAGAAAGCAATGCACCTGCCAACGTATAACCGTAAGTTTTGCGTTTTGATGTGTTATATTTCTGGAAATATGCTCAAAGGCCATTAATATTGCAATTCATTTTCTTCTCAGCTCTAATAGGAGCTGAGAAGAAAATTGTTTTGTAAGTACCCGAACTTCACTATTTTTCCTTTTTCGATGTTTATAAGGGGCATGCAAAAAATTGGAAACAAATATTTTTTTGTATCATTTCAAAGACATATTTGCCACTTTGTAAACTTTGTTGAAAATGGTGATGGTCCATTTGAGAGACATGTTGATTCATAACATCGAATAACCCAGTAGTGGCAGAGCTTTATCATAATCTTTTTTTTTTTTTTAACTTTTATTCATCTGTGAGCTCTCTGTTATTATATTCATTTAGAGCTCTTTTGTTACTGTTTTCAATTGGAAAGGTATACAAAACATAAATGATAAATAAGACCAGGTCTAACTTGATATTATAGGTATTTTTGTTTGTAATGAAGCTAAAATTGATTAATGAAAGGAAATTATATGATAGCACATACACAAAATAAATGAAACTATAAAGTTATCTTTTTGAAATGGAAAATTTTCCTCCCCACATCACTAGTTGTAATATTTAAGTTATGTTATAAATATTTGATGCTAAACCTGTATCTGAACAATCCCTGCACGAGATGCTGATGTTTGAATGCGAACTGGAAAAGAGTGTTTCAAAAATCCCAGAGTGAAAACAGCTACTTTTAGCTGTTGTAGTTGTAATAAGTTCTTTTGTTTCTTAGGTATTACGTATGATGGTTGTGTGTGGGAAGTGACTTGGGCCAAGCCTGCAGAGACTCAGAAACAACGAATGGAAAAAAATGCTTTTGGAAATTATTTATTCAACAAATTCAAGTTTGAGAATCTGGATCCCAATTTCAGCCTGAGATTCCCATCGGGTCCTTCTTCTTTATCGAGGTCAGTGGCATCATTATTCTTTGCTGTCACTAAAATAGTTTCAAGGTGGAAACAAATCAAGGGCCCCGTTACTCCATGGCAGGTTTGCTTCCAGAAAACTCTTGCTAACCCCCCCCCCCCTTTTTTTTTTTAAATTTCGCAAGGAATTTGGGATTTGAAGGGAGGTTAAATTTTTTTTAATTTCGTCTTCTTGACTTTGCTACCATTCAACAGCTGTTGAATGGTAGCAGTGTAGTCATTCTCAAAATAACACTTCTTCAATGAAGAACTTTCTCATCACAAATTTCAAAACAAGATTTTATAAATGGTTTCTACAGAACATTGTTTTATCCTGTTAACAATGCTTCTTTTTTCATTTGATGTCAGCTGTGAGGTTGAAGATCAGCATCTTTGGCTTTTGTGTGCAACAAATAGGCTAGTAGACTTGGGATGGTGTGATTAGTTAGCCATGTTACAAGGATTGTCAAATTTTTTCATTGCCTGTTTTTTGCTTTTTGAATCTATTTTTTTTTTCTTCTTTTTCTTAAATCGTTAAAAAATGTACAACTTCTCCAACTGTGCAATTTCCACTTCGTGCATTGTGTAAAGTTATACTAGTTGGCATAAATAATAATCCATATTTGTTTCTAATTTAATATTGTATTTTGAGTTCATTATTTTCACATTCATAGGAATTGGCCATGCTTTTAGTAAACTTTCGATTGTATTAGTAAACCAACTTTACTAGGCGCGATTCATTTCCATGTATTCGCATTTTCCATGAAACATTCAAAATCTGCTCTTAAATATTTGGGTCATTTAAATCACTTGTGAAAATAGTGTAAACTATGGGCGATGCACCCATAAGTAATATTACAAAAGAGTGATTCCATATCAACTCGCCTAAAAAAATAAAAGTTTGTTGCATGACCAACTCGGAATTTTTTTCAAATTTGGTACACAGATTGATAATATAGAGGCATGAAAAAGTCCAAATGTTTAGCTACCTACGCCACTTATTTTTAAATATACAGGTTCTCAAAGTTTGTCTGCCAGCTCAAAATACAGAGAAATTGACGTTGTTTCATTTTTTTTTTCTCTTGAAAACTCTACTCATGCAATACGAAAGTGTTAGATCAGATATCTGTGGAAACTAGATGTGCCAGGCAGCAAAACTAATGTTCACTCTAGTTTTGTGATGTAGGAAATAAATTTGTCTTACAAAACCTTTTAATTTTACAAAATTTAAGTCAGTATTTAGTGAAGAAATCTACTATTTTGATTTTTACAATTGTACATATTTGACTATTTATAAAGAGAGATGGAACTGGGTGTTGAAATGAATAACTCTTTATCACCATGTTCAATTGTTATTTGTCATAAAACATCCCACACCATAAGAAAAAGCATGTGTTCCTTTTCCTCACATTCATGTGATATTCAAGAAATTCTTCAGTTAAGGGGTCTGCCTACGTTCGGAGGCTTTTTTTTCAAAACAATGAAATAATTACTAAATGCATATTTTTTTAAGTTAAAAAGTAATTAAAATTAAGAAAGCAAACAAAATAATAGCTATATTTTTATAAAATTTTGAAAAATTGGGAAATTTTAGCAAAAACTAGGCGAATTTTAGTTTACGCCAAAAACTCTATACTCACTTTAACTCGATATATTTTAAAATCCTTAATAATATATGTTTCTATATTACTTAACTGTGTTCTGAATTAAGAGTTTTATAATAGGTCCAAAATTGAGAAAAATATAGCAGTTTTGTTGAAATTCATACGTTTTTCACCGAAAAAAACACAATATTTCACAAATAAATGCCTGTAAATTTTGTAAATACTGACATAGAGCTTAGCTTTTAGTTCAAAACACAGATAGCAATGTGTGAAACAATACTTTAAAAAATCACAGTAATGGGTATAACACTTTTCGAGTTATGAGATCTGCCGTGAACAAAGATATCGAAAAAAGTAGTTCTTCAGAAAACACATTTTAAATTCCACTTTTATGTGCTCGCGATGCGACTTCTGGATAACTTAATTGCGTGTAACTTCGTTTCTATGTATCGTAGAAATAAGAACCAAACATTTTTGAAATCTTAAATGTATATTCTTTTTAAATATAAAATAAAAAAAATATCGATTTTTTTCGCAAAACTCGTCTTTTTGGTGCAGGCAGACCCCCTTTTAATAACCGAGTGTAAAGACATACAGAAAGTGTTCTCACCTGGAGCAAGTATATATGTCAAAATACCCTCATTTATTTGGACGCACATTAGAACGTCAGTGCCAGGGTTGGAAAAAAACCTGTTTTTTTTTTTTTTAAACCAAAAAAACCGGTTTTTTTTTTGGTTTAAACCAGGTTTTTTTGGTTTAAACCGGGTTTTTTTGGTTTAAATAGCATTTGTAGGAAAAACAATTTGACTTTTAGAAAATCATGGTGATTTTAGATCCTTAATTGTAAATAAATGTTATTGATAATTAATTAAGCAACTATAAGTTAAAACTTTAAATTTTAATTACGTTATATAGGTGCAGCACTTTAGTCATCAACTTATAGAGGGTGGAGATTTTTTTTCTTTTTGTCATTTCTTACGCTATGCATTTATTCATTTGTGACTCATTAAAATAGAACATCATGTATTAATGTTACTTTAAAATGAGTAATTAGCTATTTTTAACAATTATCTGAAATACCATTAGATAAATTTAATCTGAATGACTTACAATGCATCTTATACAACTTTAAAATTAAAGCACTTAGTTAAAATAACGATAAATATCTTATTAATTATGTGAGTTACTTATTTGATGGAAAAGATTCCCTAAAAATACATAATTTTTCGAAACGTCTTGATCAATTAGAAGAAACTTATTTAAAGAACAAAAGAGTGAGGCTCATAGTAGTTTTTTTGACTATTGAAACTTACTCAGAGGTTTAGGCAAACTTTATATTGATGTTTCATCCATCCAAATACTAGTCTAACATTATAGCATAAAAAATATTATCCTGGAAAACTTATATAAGTTTTTTTTTTTATCTTTGCAAAAATAGATAAATAAATATAGTAATAACTAGGCAGCCAACTTACAAAGGGTTTTTTATAATATTCCCACCCAAATTTGGTACTTAAGTGGTCAATTAGACAGGTGGTCAAATTACAAAAGTTTTCCTACATTAAATAATATAGGGCTGATTCCGTTCCTGACCAAACGTGGTCAACTTACAACGGTGGTCAATTGTACAGGTTTAACTATATTAACACGTTATAATACTCTACTTATACAGACCTTTCAGCAAACTATTAAAGAAATAATTATTATGCGGGTTGAGTTTTAACAAGAGCATATTTTACTAAATCAATAAAAAATAAGCAAAAATGAAAGATACATTAAAAATAATGTGTGTTGATGTACAGTATCAGTAATATCAACACATGATTACACCGCAACACTAATACAAATCAGCAAGATTGGCTTAGAAATTATCACTATTATTTATATATTTTTATAAATACAAATTTTCCTGATTAAAGAATAAATATATTTTAAAAAAGAAGAGAATAATTTAGGGAAAAAAGAAAAATTTGCACTGATTAAAAAAAAAATTTTGTTACTTTACAAATTCAGTAATTCATGATTTATATAATGCTGTGCTTGCAATTTCTGCACAAATTGGATTTCGCAATTTTTTATAATGCGAAAAATAAATGAAAAAAGATTTGGTTTCTAAAAATTGTTGTCAGTAACATACATTTGCAAATTGGTTATTATGAAGTTATTTTATTGTTTCTAATATGTATTCTTTAGCTCCATGAATTACAATTGCAATATCATTTTAATTTTTATAATGACTGAGAAGAGTTTTTCTCAAATTGGCTTTTCCAGAGCTAATTTTAGAAAAACCCAAATAGTCTGAGATAGGTAGTCTGTAGATAGGAGATGAGAAAAATTTGTATTGATTAAAAGAAAAAAGTTTGTTAATTTTCAAATTCATTAATTATCCAGTGCTGTGCTTGTAATTTCTGCATAAATTGGATTTTGCAACTTTTAATGATGTGCAAAATTAAGGAAAAAAGATTTGGTTTAAACCAAGTGGTTTTTTTAAAAAAACCATTTGGTTTAAACCAACGTGGTTTAAACCAAACAACCCTGGTCAGTGCTCAGCCAAGAAGTCTTATCTCAATCTCTTTCAATTGTTATAGAAGGCATCTTATAACAATTGAAAGAGTTAGAAATTCAATCAGAAAATTTACTCCTGGAAGGACACCATGTCGCCAGTGGGAAAAAGTGTCGTAAGCATCCGAAGAAATTGCAAACAATGACTGACTTTTCCCCACCAGACCCCTACCTGTTAGCCGAGACCTTAGGGTTGCTTGCGCACGGGGCGAGGTAGAGGGGTCCACTGATGTTACATGCACGTGTCCCCAAGTGTACATGGGTGGCCTTCAGCGGGAATCGAACGCGCGACCTTCCAGGTGGAAGTCCGACGCTCTAACCACTAGGCTACCACGGCCCTAGGACCATGCTGACTGGTGTATATATATAATATATACACTAGTAGGTGTTCTATCGGTGAAATATCTTCACTAAATATTCTCTTCATTCACACTGGGAGAAAATACAATTTGAGATTTCCCATCTTGACTAAAATTTTAAGTGGGATTTTTAAAATTTAAGTGGCCTCTTTTGTTTTTGTTTTTAAAAGTATTACTAAATTGTCCGAACATGATCTAATACAAACGTTTAGTTAACGAAAGGTTCGTTTTTACGATCGCGATTTTTTGCGAAGGATTTGATTTTATTATCGCGTTTTTTGGAAAGGTTCGGTTTTGCGTTTTTTAAAAATTATTACTTTTATTCTATGTGAAAGAGATTCAAATTTTACTGTCTGATTGCTTGAAATACTATTACACTAAATATTTTAAAATGAGCTCAATTATCTGAAAAAATCGTGCATATTTAATTCTACCTTTTACACTTTCGAGACTTTTTAGTATATATTTTGATGGTTGGTTAAACACAGGCCGAAACATTGATCCATAGTAAAATGAACTAAATGACACAATAAAAGAATGTAGACATAAGAGGTTTTGTAGACATAGGAGGTATGCTAATGAGCGTTGGTACTTTCATATGCACCTTTTTTTCGATCATGATTTTATGGAAAGTATCATTTTTTGCGATCGTAAATTCTGAAACGATTTCAGTCTAGAACATAAATAAAGTCCCTTTTGGAGAAGAAGATTATTTTAAAAAGTGCATGCACCTTTTGCTCTTGAGTCAACATTAGAAATAACTGGTTCTTTAGTGGTTTGAATTTGTTTCACTATAAATACAAACCTTTTCAGTGACCAAGGAAGATTCCCTTTTTCCACTCCTTTTTTTTTTCTTTATTTTGTCCTCTGTGAATAGAATGAACGAAGATAAGTTATTATATATGATAAATAGGGTTCCTAGATTCTTCTTTTCATTAATGGGGATAAGATGGCAGTTGAAAACTAATATACTCCACTTTGTTTGTATTGAACTATCAGTTCAGAATAGTTTCATTTCGCGATGTTTTGAACGCGTGTCCGCTAGTTGCGGGAACAGCGCGCAAACGAACTTTTTTCGATTGTGATTTCAAACAATATTGCGGGAACCCTGCATCAGTAGAGCTTATTTTCAGAAATTTTTAAAAAATTTCTAGTGCTTGCCTTTTGTGAGAAAAATGGCTGACAAGTTGGCCGAAATTGTTTTTGCCCTATAGCTTGTCTTCAAGCTGAAATATTTCCAAGAAGGAGTGAGAAAACCCAAGTAATTTATTGTGCATCAATTTATGGTGAACACATGTACTCTACCAGAAAGTGAATAAACCTTTGGCTTTATTTTCCTTTTTTTGAGATTAAATCCTCAATTTTAGCAAAATCGTGAAAATCGCATTTTTGTGGTTGCAACTTCTAAGAGTACTGTACCTTAACAATTTTCATTGTGAACGTTGTAGTATTTTTTTTTTTCTGAATGCCTGAAACATTCAGTTTCCATAGATATCTAACACTTTCATATTGCATGAATAGAGTTTTCAAGAGAAAAAAAAAAAAAAAAAAAACATCAATTTCTCGGTATTTTGAGGTGGCAGGCAAACTTTGAGGACCTGTATATTTAAAAATAACTGGAGTAGGTAGCTAAAAATTTGGTCTTTTTCATGCCTCAATACCACCAATTTGTGTACCAAATTTGAAAAAAAATCCGAGTTGGTCATGCAACAGGGTTCCCACGGCCTTAAAAAGTCCCTAAAAAGGCCTTAAATTTGGAAATTGATTCAGGGGCCCCTAAAAGGCCCTATTTTTTTCCAAAAACTCTCAAAAGGCCCTAATTTTTATTTTTGAGGCCTTATATTTATTTCCCCTCTTCCTTTTCCAACTCAGAAGTCATAGTCATGGAACACTGATGATTCATTCATGACATGGATTTTTCAAAACTGGTAAATGGGATGAAAATCTACATGTATTGATATAGTACATGTTTTGATATGTACATTTTTACATCTGCACAGTGGCAAACTTGTATGGATTTTCTATTCTAAGTGAATTTTCATTTGATGTTACGATCGTTCTGGAATTTTACAAATTATCTCAGAAGCTAAGTGGTCACAGACAAATCAAGGATACCATGAAATTGCTTGAGAAACCATCTTATGTTATGGGGAAAATAAAAAAGAATGTGAAGAAACACACCTACAGTCAGCATTTTTTCCCTTAACCCAAACTTTTGACGATCATGTTGATAATTATTAGTTTTCATTATTGTAGCCTTATTAAAATGCAATGCTTAAATTATTTTTTAAATAATCATCCTTCAGAAAGAACACCGAGTCAAGACGTTGCTATTGCTTGCTTTATAGTGGTTTAAAAGCTCGTTTTTATGAGGAAAAAGACACGTTTATTTTAAGTCATACTTCTGAGCAGATAAAGTGTGATTTAAGGCAATAAACGGATACATCTTCAGTTGGATGCTTTTACCTAGAAGCACACTTCTTCTGCATTGAAAAAGGGGTTCGTTCAGTGCTGTAGTTGGAAAGAAATATTTGTGGGAACTCACCTTTTTATAGCGTACATGTTGCCACCAAATTTTGACCTAAGCCAAAATGCAATTTCAAACATTTAATCAAAAGCCGACTTTTCTTTTTTTAAAAATAAGTTTAAAGCTAATTCGGATTAAATTTTCATGGTTTATTCTTCCAAACATTAATACATATTTTTGCTAAAATAATTATAAAATAATGAACTTTATAAATTTCTATTAAGAGAATACAATGCTTTATTAGTACAAGAGCACTAGTCAGCACACATTCCATATTTATTAATTGTACATCATATTGCTTTTAAACAATATATTCAAAGTTATTTGTATATGCAAAAAAGTGAACACATTAAATAAGATATCAAGATGATGTTTTGAATAGGGTAGGATGGGGTAAAATGGGTCATGGGGTAAAATGGGTCACTTGAGAAAAAACTCAAAATAATAGAACTTGAAAATTTTAAACCAATATTTTTTATGTTATATTTCAATTGTGTTAGCAACATTTTTCATTCTAAAAAAAGTTAGGCTCTTAAATATGGCAACACAAAAAAAATATTTTTGTAATTTTTGGATGATAGTGTGCTAAACACATCGTTTACCAACTTCTGAAAATCTCTATATTTTATCAAACAACAACCCAAATGTAAAGGATTTCCGCGCAAAGAAACTTTGGAGAAAATTACAGCCGAGCATGTAAAAAAAAAATTAAATATTGAATTTTTTACACCAGTTTTTCTTGGATGGGGTAAAATGGGTCATGGTTAGGCTTAGTTAGTTCTATTCTATTATTGTTTAAAATTTACTCTGCTGCACCTCACTGCAGAAAATTCCTAAATTTAAACAGTTTACGTTGTTTATTTTATTGAAATGAAATTAAAAAAAAATTTTGGAATGTTTTCCCTGAAAAAGATCATGTTGATGTGGTAGAGAGAAGTGATGTTGTTAAGCGTTATGTGAACCAATCTAGAGCAATATTATTTTAAAATTTCAATGTAATTATAATCCAAAATGTTGCTAAATATATTACTTACTTTTTTTTTAATATCAAAGTAATAAATAACTGTTTTCAGCATTATTTTGCATGATGACCCATTTTACCCCACGATGGAGTAAATCAGGTCACAACTTTATAAGCTCAGTTAAACTATTTCATAATTAAAAAATAAATGTTAAAATGGCATAAAATGGATCTAAAGAAGTTCAATGTTAAGATGCAATTGAAAAGAAATGGGAAATGTTTCTGGTTTTTTTTGCTATGAAACTTTAAATATGAAAATAGCTAAAATTAACCCATTTTACCCCACCTGACCCTACTATTTGTATAAGTTAAATAACAACAGCTTATTATTCAGCGAAATAATAAAATTTTAATTGAAACAGAATTAAACTGTGAAGCATAATTTAGTACTTTCTGATTGTTTAATTAAGAAATTAGGCAGAAATTTTAAAAATTAATTTTTTTATAAATCAAAAAATAAGCAGCTTGTCTTGTGTCCATATTTTACTTACTGGCTCAACTATCCTAGAAGATTCCATAAAGAATGATAAGCAAGGCGATTTCCTTTTCCTGTATCTGTATAATTCTTTCCACAGAAATTCTGGAAAACTTTGGGAAAGTGAATTGCAATCTTTTTAAAACGAGTATAAATTATCCTTTCACTTTCACTTACGGGAGAAAAAAGAAAAACGTTTTTTTTTTTTTTTAAAAAAAACATTAAAAAACCAGATATTTCTGGGAACGGCTTTCCCACCCAACTACAGCACTGGGTTCGTCGCAGCCTCAAAATCTTTCGCAAAATTTGCGTAATATTACTCTTTCAAAATGTTTAGTTGCATGGATTTACATGTATAAAAGGCATAATCATAAGACATATCATACTATTTGGGTAATACACTGCGGCACTGCAGATTGGTGTGTTGAGAAATGTTGTTGGAGGCAAAATAAAATCTGGTTGTGGTTTATAGATTGAAAAGTTAGCTCAGCATAATATTTATAACTCGGAAGGAAATATAACAATTAAAGGAATAAATCTTTAAATTTAAGATAAAATTTGAAAAAGTTGATTTAATTTTTTAAAAGATTTAATTCAGTGAGATGTTCATGTTGCTGCTTCATCATTCTGAGGAAAGCTTCATCATTCTGAGATTCATAACAATGAATGGATCGTGCATAAAGATGCATTAAATGTACCAGGCTTGGAGTAATCGCGATTACGTAATCGTAATCGGCTGTAATCGATTACATTTTGACAAAATCGTAATCATAATCGTAATCTGGCAGTGGCATCTTCTTATAATCATAATCGAAATTGTGTAATCCCGTAATTCCTTTTCTCCCGCAATTTTAATCGTAATCTTAAGGAAAAAATCTGTAATCTGCTGGTCCTATAATCGTGTAATCTTGACCTGCTGAAAGCTGAAATTTTTAGTTCTACCATTGAATAGAAGAGATAAGATTACAAGAAAAAGGATTCAAGCTGTGTACTGAGGCGACCTATCCTATCCTAAGTGGTTTGTAACCTACGGGCGATCATAATATAAAAGGTTCTGTGTGGCGGTCGCAGACCCTTGATGGCAGGACCATATAGTCTGCCAGAAACGCTTCTTGTCCTGCTTGTCGCGGTTTCTCAGAATTCTTAATTGCGGCTCCACTCTCCCCGGGGAATGGCTGCTGGAGAGCCCGAGAAAAAAGGGTCTAGAATCTAGATACAGGACTTCTGGATATGTCACTCTCATCGCCTTGGGGCTCTCAAGGGGGTCTCCTCACGTGGTCCAGTATCGGTTAAAAGAGCGGTAATCTGTCCGCAAGTCAAAAAGATTTCGGGGTAGATAAGAAAGGGGAAGCACAAATTACCCCTTCAAAACAAATGCAAACGGTTGAGCAATAGGCGAGAGTCTGGAGCCGGCATGAAATGGACGCCCCATTTTCCCTTTCAATAATCGAAGCAGACTGCCCCCCGAAAATCTAGTGGAAAGAGAATGTCAAGAAATGCCTTTTGGCGTTTTTCTCCTTTCTTTAACGGTGGAAGTGAAGAATTTTTCCAAAGGAATATCATTTACACTGCAGCAATTTAGGACTAGGTGTTACATGATGCTCTATGCTTATGTATGAAATCTTAATCCTGGAAACGTGTGATTATTATTGTTTTTTTAAATATGTTCTTAGAATATTTAAAAAAATACATACATTTAAATCTTAAATTTATTTATATTTTAATGCTAATATTCTTTTTAATTAATAGGCATGTACAAGAAAAAGAGATTATGTTCAGACATTCTCATAATTGTTTTTTACATGCATGAATTCATATTTAGGAATTACTTTAAACAGTTAATTATCTTTTCCTTCTTAGAATTACCTCAACTGAATTTTGTATTTCAGTTTAATCTTGTACGTTAAATTTGTATTGTAAAATTACTTGCCCTTTATTTTTTTATTAAAACAGTTACATGGAAAAAAAAAATTCCCACAAGAAATCATATTAAAATATTATAGTCATTCATATTATAATTATTCTTCATATTACATTTTAACGATTACTAATTTTTTAAGAGTTATTTGAATGTTCATGTTCAAATTTTATGAAATTATTCTAAAATGCAGCATTTATTTTCAAAGGATTATTTATCTCTTACACTATCTGAATATTTTGTTATCTCGTGCAATCCATACACCTCTTATAAGTGATTTCATACAGAATCATACAAAATTATTATTTACAGTAAATTAATTGGTGTTATGTGAAATATTTGCACAATTTAAACTAGAAAATAAATACAATGGAGAAATATACTACGTTTTTAGAAATTGCGGCCAGCTAAAATTTTGATTGTATGCACACAAAATAACAATGAACCAGGTAAATCACTTATGCATTATATACATTTAGTGCATCGTCTTTTTTTATATACAAAATACGATCAATGTAGTTATCCCTCACATGAATTTTAAAAGTTCGGAATGTGCCTTTCCTGATTATATATATATATATATATATATATATATATATATATTACAAATTTCTCATTTCTGCAACGACGTCAAAATTCAAGAACTGTGATGTTGAAATTATTTCATTATAATTGCATTCATCATCATTTCAGTTATCTCTTAATAAATCAAAAATTTAATTAAAAATCATAACTTTTCGATTTGTGACACTGTTGCAAAAATGAGAGTTGTATGCATAATATCGGATAATTTTATGCTAATCTAATCGTAATCAAAATCGTAATCGGATGTCATAATCGTAATCGATTACATTTTTCAACGACTGTAATCGCTGCCGTAATCGTAATTACTTTTTGGCAAAGGATTACAATCGTAATCGTAATCATAATCTCTCAATTTCTCCCTTTGTAATCGTAATCGTAATCGATTACGTTTCTTTGTAATCGACTCCAAGCCTGAAATGTACATTAATATCCATTGGAGGAAAAAAAATAGTTCCTTAGTTGTGATAGCAAAGTTTTAATATCATTTCCAGAATTCTTATTATTCATACAACATACGATATCATTCTTATTTCTTCTAAGAAAAGTCATTCTAAATGTTATATGTAATGTGGCCCTGGAAAAGTTACACTTGGCCTTGAAAAGGCCCTAAAAAGGCCTTAAATTTGACTTGGAGATGAGAGTGGGAACCATGTGCAACCCTCATTAGGTGAGTTGGTATGGAATCACTCAAAACTGTTCGTTTGGATCAAGATCGTTCTTGTCATTTTAACGTTGGCATCATTACCTGTTACAACAGAGTGCACCAAGCATTTAAGTTCTTACGGACATTTTGTAGTGATTTTTATAGCCGTATCATGCAAGTTTTCACTGATGTGAGCTATATCTGTCAGGGTGTATAAAAATCATGATTTTTTTAAAAAAATCAAAAAAATCGGATTTTTTTGATTTTAATCGGATTTTTTTGATTTTAATCATGATTTTTTTATAATTCCAATTCTATGGAATATAATCAATTTTGTGTACCATAGATTTAAAGTTGTATTGTATTACTATTGTTACTTATGGTATACATTGGAAATAAACATTACTAACCATTATCAACAAAATATTTCTTAATAAATTAAAAGCAAAAGGTGAAATAAGAAATAAACAATAACAAAATGATTTCAAACTACAAATCAAGAAAGAAATTGTTTATCAAACAATATGTGATAATTATTAATTCTACATCTACAATATCAAATTATTTAAACAATCATTTAATTAGTTTTATTTAAAGATTTAAACATAAGGACTAATTTAGCTGCCTTTTCTACACCCAATTGATTCCGTAGTTTAGTATGTACAAGTCCAAAAGTGGAAAACATCCTCTCTATCCCTGCAGTTGTTCCTTTTGCAGTACATAACAACTGTATTGCATCAAACTCTTTTTGACCTACACAGTTCTTTAGAAGCGCAATTGATTTCCACCATTCCAAGATGTTTAAAGATTCTAGAGATTCTTTATCAAACAAAGTTCCATTAAACGGAGGAGAGCGTACAATGAATTTTAGCAAAATACTTAATAAGGAGGTTTCTCCATACTTTTCTTTAACAAAGTTTACAGCTTGATCTTTTTCATTTAGTGTTAAACATTGTACTTCAGAATTAGGATCCAAGAGGTAAGCTAGGAAATGAGCTGGTGTTAACGCTTGTTCATATCGTTTAGTAAAAAATTTTTTGCAGCAATTATTATTAGAATCTTTCAGAGTTTCCTTTAAATTTTTCCAGATGTTGACAACATTTGATAAACTACAATTATCTTTTTGCATTTTATCTAATGCCACAGAAATGGGTTTTAACATTAAAAGCATATCTTCTGCATTTCTTTTAATTGCCATATTCATGACTTTTGACCTGATATTGGTGTCGATATCATCCCTATTATCCTCACAAACTTGCATGAAAGTTGACCAATTCTTGATGTAGCTTTCTAATGAATCACACATAGAATTCCAGCGCACTTCAGTTGGCCGAATTAATCCAGTACCTTTAAGCTCATTGTATTTAGCTCTAATTATTTGATGATTTCGGAAATATGTTATAACTTGTAAAACATGTTCTGTTACATTAGGCATGGAATCTTGCAAATCTTTTGCCAAAAGATTGAGCAAATGAGCTGAACAGCCATATGATATTATATCAAATTTTGCATTTAATTCGTCCCTCATTTTTGCCATATTTGAAGCATTATCAGTAACAAAGCTACGTACACAGCATTTAAATTTTTTTTCTACATTTATTATTGTTTGTGTAACAGCAGCAGCTAAATTTTGGCTAGTATGTGATGTTAAGGATGTGTCGATTGTGTCTACTAAATAAGTATTACCTTCCATAGTAGTAACACATGCACAAAGTAATGGTTGATTGTGTATATTAGACCAACCATCCACTGACATACATACCGTTTGTTCAGATAATTCACCAGTAATCTTTTCTATCTCATGTTCATGAACAGCATTTAAGAGACGATTGCCTAAATCAATTTTACTCGGGGGTTTATACCCAGGTCTTAGCATTTGTATTAGCTTAAGAAAATGTGGATTTTCAACAGAACGAAAAGGTATGTTGGAGGAAAAAAAGAATTTGGCTACTTGTAAATCTAGTGTATCTTTGAGATTGGTTGGTGTTTTCACAATAAATGGGCTAATATCTGTAGTCTTGAATTTCTTTATCTTTATGTCAGTATCAGTAGCAGTCAAATCTTCATCACACTGAATACGCTTATTACAAGGATCTGGCAGATTTTGGCTTTCAATTTGAGCTTTATTATCTGTTCCTCTGTTGTAAGTAGCAGTAACATCTGTGTAAGAAAGGAAAAGGAGCCATAAGTGTAATTCTATTTATTTTTTATTTTAATGTAAAAAAAGAACTTAAAATATTATGATATGAATTAAAAAATAACAGTATAATAATAATAAAAAAATTATTACCTAAAGCATCTTTTTCTTGTTCACAATCTTTCTTCTTTTCAACTTCATTTTTTGCTACACACACTTCATGATGCATTATCATTCTTGATACCAATCCTTGCATTTCTTTTTGGCATAATTTACATATTGCTTTAGATCCTTTCTTTCCTAACTCAATTTTTTCATTATAATAGACCCAAATGGGATCTTTTTTCCTTCCAGCAGACATTTCAAATTATAATTAAAGCTAATAATAAGTAAAAATGACTATCCCAGCTACCCTAAGTATGCTAACAAACACTAATTCACAACTCAAAGAATGATAATGGTGCAAAACAAAAATAAAGTTCAAAATTAGCACTACAACTTCTACCAAAAAATATACACTTATACTTCAACTAACAATATGTACTACAACTTCCACTCCTGGTGCTGCTGTTGTTGTTTTTGTTTTGTAATGTTCCATGCTGCTATCATAGCTGTAATCATATGTAAACTGTTTTTAAAAGCAAATGAGTCACATTGAAAGTAGAAATGTTGAATTATATGAGTGAGATCTGAGAAATATATAGAACAGTCTACTTACTTGTTTATGTTTGAAACTTAGAAAAATATACAAAAAATGTTCAAGACTATACACAAAATTGATTTTTTTTGATTAAAATCAGTGATTTTTTTAAAAAAATCATTTGATTTAAATCATGATTTTAATCAATGATTTTAATCATTTGATTAAAATCATTTACACCCTGATATCTGTTGATCAAAATAATTTAGAAATATTTTTTTAAGAAGAGGTAAGGGGAAAAAATAAATTTTTGTAATAGGGGAGAGAAAGAAAAACAATTGCTCTTTTTTTTTTTCTTTTTTAACCGACTTCACAAATCAAGGAGGTTATACATTCATACTGTATGTATGTCTTTTTTTTTTGTTTGTTTGTTTGTGCACTCATAACTTCTCACCGGGTGAACCGATTTTCATGATTCTTTTTTTAATCGATCGAGAGTGGTTTCCCATAGGTCCCGTACCTTCGTTTGACCCTATTCGATAATTAGAAAAAAAATTATGAGCAGAAATGTAGTATTTTTTTTTGTTTTTTCATCCATAACTTCTGACTAAATGAACCGATTTTGATGATGTTTTCTTTAATCGATAGAGGGACGTCTAATTCAAATATTGCAAATCAATTTGACTACATTTGTTTTTAAATAAAATAATTTTTATGAAAAAGTAGAACCGACTTCAAATTATAAATTGCGCTAAAAAGTGAAAAATAAATTAATTCTTTAAACAACATCGATGTAACTTTTAAACATAGTTTTAGAAGTCTATGCAAAATTAGGCAAATTTAGGATTAATTTAGGACTAGCAAATAGTGTAATGGTAATTAGACTCATAATTTTGCACCGAGTTCTGAAACTATGTTTAAAAGTCACATCGATGTTGTTTAAAGAATTAATTTATTTCTCACTTTTTAGAGCAATTTATAATTTGAAGTCGGTTCTACTTTTTTATAAAAATTATTTTATTCTTTTTAGTGTAATTAATTTTTTTTTACATAAATACTATAATCAAACCTTCTTTGAATGAATGGCACTGAAACTTAATCATTTGAATGATAAATTCCATTTTGAAGTCGATTTTAGCAATCAAACTGATTGCATTTACTTTTTTGCCTCAGCGAAGTCTTCAGTCCGACTCTTTGGCTTTAATTGCTTTTAATATTATAACGCAGTTGCAGCAAACACTTTTTAAACAATGACTGTTATATTAATAGTTTTCCCAACAAAGAAAAATCAAGTGAAGCCTTTCCAATTAAAATGATACAATACTTAATTTTCACCCGTTTTTCTTAAACACAAATGTAGTCAAATTGATGTGCGATATTTGAGTTAGACGCCCCTCTATCTATTAAAGTAAAAGTCATCAAAATCGGTTCATTTAGTCAAAAGTTATGGATGAAAAACCAAAAAAAAAGACCCTATTTATGTCCATCACTTTTTTTCTAATTATCGAATATGGTAAAACGAAGGTACGGGACCTATGGGAAACCACCCCCGATCGATTTTTAAAAAAATCATGAAAATCGGTTCATCCGGTGAGAAGTTATGAGTGGACAAACAAACAAAAAAAAAAACGACATACATACAATATGAATGTATAACCTCCTTCCTTTGTGAAGTCGGTTAAAAAAAACGTTAAGGGTGAAAAATAAGTATTTTTTTATTTTAATTGGAAAGGCTTGGCTTGATTTTTCTTTGTTGGGAAATCTATTAATAAATATAAGTCATTGTTGAAAACATGTTTGTTTCATGGGCTATAATATTAAGAGAAATTACAGCACGAGTTTAACTGAAGGCTTCTGTGGCATAAATTAATCCAATCAGTTTGTTTGCTAAAATCGACTTCAAAAAAGAATTTATCATACAAATGATTGTTTTTAGTGCCATTCATTCAAAGAAGGTTTGCCCTTTGATGTGATTTTTGTAAAACATAGAGTATTTATATAAAAAATGTAATTACACTAAGAAGAATAAAATAAAATAATTTTTATAAAAAAACAGAACAGACTTCAAATTATAAATTGCACTAAAAAGTGAAAAATAAATTCATTCTTTAAACAACATCAATGTGACTTTTAAACGTAGTTTTAGAAGTCGGTGCAAAATTATGAGTCTGATTACCATTATACCATTTGCTACTTCATAATGGAACTGTTGCTAGTTCTGTGGAAATATATGTATTTGTAATTGATTCATGATTACAAAAGATTTTACCTGTCCTAATTTTGCACCGACTTCTAAAATTATGTTCAAAAGTCACATCGATGTTGTTTAAAGAATGAATTTATTTTTCACTTTTTAGCGCAATTTATAATTTGAAGTCTGTTCTGTTTTTTTATAAAAATTATTTTATGTTGAATGACCATTTAGTTTAACTGTGGTTAAAACCTCTTGGACATCCCTGTTTTCGTTGCTGTTACACTTGGAGATAAGCAGTCTTTTGTATTTTCGTTTTAATAGCAATTTAATGGTGGAAATAGGTGTAGGACGGCATATTAAGAGTAATTTTCATGATTGTTTTTAACATATCAAGAATGAGTATATTTTATTGAGATTTTGAAGAACATTTACTGAAACTTTCAAACATTTTTCTTGAAAAATCCGGGAGATATAAGCTGCTGCACATTGGAAGTCGCCACCCACATCAGCGGTTTGCATACATCCTGAAGGTCACAATTTTTATTTGAAATCAATTTTTTTAAAATGTACTTTTTTTCGTAAGTGTCTCTTCTGTCTAAACTAAAATTATCACAAAAAAAATCTAAATTTTTAATTATTTATTTATTTATTTTTTTAGAATGGGAAAATTAAGTACAATTTTTGACCTTTTTTTCTCCTTTTTTTTTGCAATAAAAAAAAGTAAAAATAAAGATATGTTTATGATTGTAGTTCAAATAGAACACACACATATATAAAGAAAATGTGTGGTAAATTTGATAAGGATTGATCAAAATCTCTGCGAGATAAAGTGTACGCAAATTCGAAAAAAAAAATGACTGAAGGAAAATTTAAGGCAGTAATGAATCAATTTAAGATTGATTTTAAAATGTCAATGTCATCACAGGGTCACTAATACTTATAGAAATTTCTATCCGAGATTTCAATTGTGAAAAGGAACAAAAGGACATCTGCTAAGTGCTGACATTCTTCTGTGCCTCTCCTCATAACCCTTCAAGTCATTCATGAACATTGCCTGCTTGACCGCTCCAACAGGACGCTCGCTCAATTGCTTATAACTTTTAAGCGGCTTGGAATTTTGCTTTGAACTTTTCAGAGCATGTTATATTGAATAATGGTAGAATCGATATATGGGGGGGGGGGGGGGGATTTAATTCTTTGAGACCTCTACACCTCATTTCGGACTTAATTCTAACTCGACAACTGAACTGTCCATTTCATGTTCTTAACGACATTGCCGTCGTTCCTTTGTCGAATCTTTGCATGTGTTCAAACGTCCATCGTGCAATAAGCTCCTGACAGCAATCTAAGAGAAAATGTCATTCTTATGTATCATCATTCTGTGCTTAATTTGAATGAACCTAAAATGAACACTAACGTTTCAGCTATCCGCTTTTCACCCGATCGGCAGTCGCGAAATCGAGGAGCCAACTCCAGCAGATACAGAAACTTGGAAATTCTTTCACCATAACAAGACCCATTCAAGTGAGTATCACAAATCACATGTATTTCTATTTCACACCTGAAATTATATTTTCAAGGTCCATTTCTTCTATGTGAAAATCACTTTTTCTTTATAAGCTTCAAACTTTTGCAAGCACGTCATTTCATTTGCAATAATTCAATTTTTCATGGCATCACCGCATGAAAATGTCGGGGTTTCGGTTTCTTGACATAACTATCTTTGTTTTTCACTTATTAGCAAGATCCATTGTATATATGCATAGCATCTCATTTATCCCTATCCCTTTCCTTGGCTGGTTTTGTGAGGGATGTGACTAGAATGATGTCTGGTCAGTAGATGATACTAATAGAAATTGTTTTTTCCAGCTTTTAGGTTACATTTGCCTGGAGAACTGTTGGGGCGAACCTCAGTATCAGATCTCCCGCGTCGAGTCGGATTCAGAAGCGTTCTACGTGGCTTGGGTTTGTCATTTTTATTTTTTCAACACTGGACACAAGTACAGGAATACGTCATCTAATACGTTGGCTCATACACACTATTTCTGTTTCGTGGGAGAGGGGGGAATATATTTTTTATTTACTCAGTGTTCTACGAAATGAAAAAAAAATATATATATATATTTGAACTGGAAATGGGAATCATTTTACCACTTTTGTCGACTTCATCAAAAATTTAAATAGCTGAAAGTCTCGTCCCTTCGAAGATTGCGACCGTTTGGAAGTAGATGTCCCGATGACCGGGAAAACAGTACAAACCTTTGTGTCGAATGTTTCGACCTCGGTGTCGTCGGGAGTCGCTCGGGGCCAGGCGAGAGTCGATTCTGCGCCCTCATCGGAGGGCCTTCGGCAGGGCGAGCGACCTCGGAAAAACTTTTTTGGTTAATAAGGGTTATAACAAAGAATGGGATTTTATAACCTTTGATGTCACTCCTGTCAATTTTACATCAAATAAACATAATTTAATTTTCACACATCCCGATGTATTACGCGGGGGGCGACAACATGACTTCCTTTTCTTGAAACTCGATGAAACCCGTTTCAAGAATTGGAAACTTTAAAAAAAAGAAAAAAAATATAGTGTAGGTACATGTCTAAAGTTATGTTTCACACAGTTTTGAAAATCAAACCAGGTAGGTGACGCCCCCTATTCCCCATGCAGTGAACGCAGACTCCAGCTCTCGTCACGACCCTTTACCGGCATACCAGCTGGTACGCTTGCAATTTCGGCCTGGATGCTGTATTTTATATTTTGTAAATGTTAATATCTTATCTAAACATTCCAGATTTAATACATGAGACATTGAATGGCATTTACTGAGTATCAAAAGTAATTAAATAGAAAACAAATTCTTTCTTATTCCTTTTTCTCAATTATTCTGTTGTTTTGAATCGTAGGTGTCGTCATGCCATCGCCTCAATTGCAGTGCAAAAAAAAAAAAAAAGTCTGGTGCTGTTATCTTTCTCGCATTTGCCGTGGGGACGAAGCAGGAAACACGTCCTCGACGCGCCTATTCTAATTACATAGACTATAGTATGAGAAAAGCTACAAGCACAGTTTTACGTTAGGTATATGGGTTCATTGAATATATTTTATAATAGCCTTATGCAGTTCTCTTAATAACAAACAAGAACTCGCTGTTGGATTAGATTTACTGTTTTTATAACACTTAAAAAAAAAAAAAAAATACACAAAGAGTACTTGGTATTTTTTGATATTGGATTATTGTTTTCTTAACTACAATACAAAACTCACTTTGAGGTACTGATAAACAGTATTTATACTCTTAAAGTCCTAATAGTACTTTTCTTGCTTTCTGCATTGCAAATTCTTGTATGAAGGCTTTTGAGCATTATTATCTCACCTTCAATAGAAATGGTCGCTAGTCCCAAAGGCCTCTCCTGGCACACTATGCAGATAGGTTTTCATTTGCTTATGCTTTGAAAAATTTGGTTCAGCGCTAACTTCGGAATGTGAGCAATGTATGTGTGAAATCCATTTTTCAGATTTTGTTGGTAAATGTAGTTTAGGACTTCAGGGTTTGGAAACGAGTCATAGAAATGAGGAGAACACAGTCCTAGAGCAGCAATGTCATCGTCATTCAAACCTTTGTCTTTTTTTTATTCTTAAAGGTTTTTCCAAGACGACTTAAAATCTCATGCAGTCTTCTTTTAAGTTCAGGAATGTTGTTGTGCCTCCCAAAAATTGGCCCCCTGGGGGGCAAAAGCTGGGAAATTCGGTTAGTAGCCAGTGGCCGGTAGACGCAGTTTCGTTAGTGGACATTTTTTAAAATTGCCAATAAGAATTAAGAACTAACTCTAAAATTGTTTATAAAATAAATTAATAGTAATTGAAAGAAATCAAGATATAGGCAGATTTGAATGAGCACATGCTGAAACTATTTTGAACTTTTAAAATGATTTAAGTGTATACAGGATGCCGAAAGATTGAAAGTTGAAATGCGACACGACATTTTCCGCAAAGCACGTGTTCGATATTGGCATGTTTCCATGACAACAAAAAATCACGGGGAAAAAAATTGAGAAAAATTCATTCCGAACGGCGGGAGAAGAAAAAGGAAAAAAAAAAAAAAAAAAGCGAATACAGTTGAATAGCTAAAAAATGACCGTGCAGGACTGGCGATAGATGATGCATTTTCTAACCTCCCCTTTTACTGCTTTAATCGCCATGAGGTGTGTGGCGACCGCTCATTTTCACCTACAGCTAGGGGGTTGCCTACATGGAGAAGCTGGCCCTGGAGCTGCAAACCATACAATAAATAAAACTTTTCGGGCGATGCCTCTAACGAGAGGCCCTCTGCTGAGGGTTCGCGGCAGAGGGGGATTCTTACCCGACATTTTTGTAAAATTTCGAGAACCTGTTCCAAAGAAGAAAAAAAAATCGCATTTTTTTAAAAAATTTATTAATCTTAAGTTTTCATTGACAATTAACCATCTGTGCTTTTCTTTCTACCTTCAGACAAGCAAAATATTTTGTATTACTTAATTTTTTCTGTTTAGAGAAACAAAAGAAAAGACTCCCGTAATTAAATTAGACCTTTCATTTAATTACTTGAATAATTATTTTCTGGCTTACATGCATGTATGCGTATGTATTGTGTGTGGAGAAGGGTTGGGGGGGGGGGGGGGGTCTGTTAACCTACATATATAATTTTTTATTCCAAATGAATGGCGCATACTTATTCCGAAAATTTGTTTTCGCTCAGAATCACCCATGGTTCCCGGTTCCGATTTTCTAGACAGAAACGATCATAAAACGGGTGTCATTTCTGGAGTGTTTTTTTTTTTTTTTCTTTGCTTTTTAAAAAATTATTTTGAGGACAGAACTGACAGTACACTTGAATTATTTTTGAAATAAACTAAGAGAAAAAAGTTTTTATTAATAAACTGCATGTACATGTGTTTGCCATTCATAAATGAGTGATCGTATCCGAATCGCATTTCAGGTGGTCATCTCCGGATTGCCCTCCGAAATCTGTCGCTTCATGTGTGAGAAAGTGTGCAGGTCTCCCGAGGAAGCCAAGCACCATGCCGCTTGTGCCGTTCTCAAGAAACTCGGCATCACCGGGGATTGTAATTATGATAGTTTTTTGTTTCCCCCCCCCCCCCCCCGCCCAGTTTTTGTGAAATGCTACAAAATGGCTTTTTGCTCTATGTTGTGTCGATCTCAAATCGTTCACTTTATCCAAGGCATCCCTTTCTACAGTTGACTTGGCGAAATGTGCAGTATTTGGCGACTTCACCATACTTAAAGTATTTACGGAAATTGCGTTCGTTTTCCTACATTGATTCGCTATAAACTAGGGGGGTTCAAGTATAATTGAGAGGCTCTTTCCATCACCCTAAGGTATGTTAATATTGGAATTAGTTCCATTACACATTCCATTTAGTCATGGTTATTGCAATTTTGAATTTCAAACGCCAAAAAAAAAAAAACATTAGGTTACTTTAATTCTGAGAGTACCATTCTCCAAATTCATTGCACGTTATAGATGGAGGAAAGTGTCTAAAATATATAAAAAATTCATGAAAGAATGATTTTAACGATACCCTACTGCATTGTTCTTCCCCTGCAGTATTCAGCGAGATATTGTTTTTCTGTGTCACATGTGTGCTAAATTATAGGTAAATTAAAAATATAATTAAAATGTGATGTTGTGCTATCTACTCATGAACATTTTTAAAACTGTTTATCTATTTATTTTTAAATGATAAATTTTCATTCATTTTCTTTTTTTTCTCTGTGAATGTATCGTCTGCAACATGCATTTATTTTGAATTAAATGGAACATAAAATAGATTTTTGTTAAGATGCAAACAGGTGTACGGGCATCCGCACCCCTTTGCCGCAACACAGAATGAAGCTTTCCTTTATGAAACACTGTATAGCAGAACTTGTCAGGTTTACCACTAGTGTCTCTTTGCCACAAAACAGATGGGTGTTTCCTCTATCATTTGCTCTAGTTGTCTCCAAATTTCCATGTTTGCCCCTTACATCCCTTTGCTTCTAAGTGCCTCAAATGTGTTTCCTAAATCTGGGCATCTTAATGTTTATCCTTCAATAATCTACTTGTACCTTCAAATTTGGTTTAATGATTAAATGGTTGTTAGTTACTCGTTTTTTTTTTTTTTTTTTAGACTACTACTACATATACCAATAATCACTCAACCGTTTAATTTTTGTTTGTTTTCATTTAAAACGCTGGCAAAATTGCCGGGTGTTGCCCGCCGCAGTAATAATATTGAGACGCATAACACGGCATGAAATCTGGAAAATGAATGATTGAGTAGGAAGTTAAACCCGAGGGCTTATTTTTGTAACAATCATTCTCTCCGAAATGTTCATTGAACAGTAGCTTGCAGTGGGGACCGTCCAATCAGTTTCTTGAAGCTCGACCACTGAGCCGGGAGGAGTTGGATTATATCGCTTCCAAACGTACCAGCTGCAGGTGCTAAAGTGCTTTCGTGAAAACGTTCTTCACGGAAGGGCATTTACTATGTTCTGTTTCCCCGCGTCCGACCCCCGATGCGACGCATTATTATTCGTTTTGTGCTCGTGCACCGAACTACTCGCATTCTCGAATCGTTAATCGATGAATAGATCCTTGATTTTGATACAAATACCATTGTTCCGAAGAAGTAATAATTGAAAAAGAGCCCTATTTTAATTAGAAACGTGAAGTTGCTCCTCGAGTTTTTTTTATTCATTGCCCTTTCTGTAACTATCATTTCATAGAAAAACATCGGTACTTAAAACTGAGAACGGAACCTACGCAATTTTTAATTACTTTTAAAAAAAGATCTCTTGTATTTTATCAGTTCAACCAGTGTAAGCTTAATCCTTCTGAGAAGAAATTAAATAACAGCTGAAAAAACAACAAAAGCCATGCTCTCTCGCCAAGAGAAGCTGAAAAAATTTGTAAAAGCTATTCCATCCGTTGAAAGTTTGCGGTGACTTTGGGATGACTGAGAAAAAGCACTTGTTCGATTTTATTCAGAGGGGCCCTTTCGATAAAATTTTGTCTCCAACCCATCGGTGGGTTGGGCTTTGCATAGCAGACATGCACTGGGATGAGCTCTCGTAGATTTCGACAGCTTGGGGATTCCTCGCTTCTTCGTAGCGCGACCTGTTGTTTTTATGACTGGTTTAAATATATCTTGTACGCCTCTGATGCACAAATATTCAATCCATCTGCATCCAAATTCTAGTATAACAGTCAACTTCCTGCAGTAGATTTTTTTTTTTTTTCACTTTTAGAAACAGCAGTAGAACAATAAATTGGGTCTCCTGATTATTTTATGGTTTGATTTATGTATTTTCAATTCTCGTTCCAGCCCAGGACTTTCCTTTCATCAGTCCGTCCGTCTCTCTGCCCAATTTGAGTCCCAAACCTCACGTTTCGTCGAGTGCCGCCAAGTACGGTAAGTGTTTCGAACGGACGACATTTTACACGCTCGGCTTCAGTCCAAGCATTTCCACCCTCGAATTTCTCGTTTCTCGACAAAATTATTTTTATTATGGAATCTTTTTTGTGCAGACTAGGAGCACCAAACATGAATGAATGAACAAAATGTCGGGTCCGCGGGTTCTTCTGATCCGAAATTCTCCGACATTTCTGAAAATTTTCGAGCACCTGTTCCAAAAATTAAATATTAAATTATAAAAAAAATCGGTTTCCTGAGTTTTTTTTTCAGTTTAATAATCTTGAGATTTCTTTTGAGGAATATCTACTTTTCTCTTTACGTTCAGGCAAGCAAAATATTTTGTTCTTGTTTAAAAAAAACTTTCAAATACAATGACGTTTCTAGGGGAAATAAGGGCTTCAATATTAGAACTTTCATTTAATTACTTAAAGGAGGATTATTTTTGACCTTTATATATATATATATATATATATATATATATAATTTATTTATTTATTAATACATTTTTATTTATGCATGCATTGTGTGTTGGGGGTATCACCTATACTAAACTCCAACGTTTCTTGACAATCACGGCAGAAGAAATGAGTAAACGGCGAGGCTTTTGGGTTACGAGGACGAGGGTCAAAAAGACGCCACACCAACTTGGCGAAGTAATCCGATTGAGCATTCCATTTGGCACATTGCGCGTTTGAAATCTCATTTGTCAGCTTATCTGAAAAAGATATACAGATGTAACAAATTTAAAAACCTTTCTTTTTTTTACATAATCATAATTTCTGTTATTGGATCAAATATATTTCTTGTTAATGTAATCATTAAAAGTATATTTTCTTCTGAAAATCCTTTTCTCCTTTCCATAATTCATAAAAACGGTTGGACCTTTGAACACTTTCGTTTTTCAGATAAATAATTTTTTTCCTTCCTGTTACCCCTGAGCCTAATTTTTTTTCCTGTATAAGTTTCTTTTCTTATGTAAAATTACTATATTAACGGAAATAATAATAATAACTATTTAGCTTGAAGCAAAGTCACAAGCCAGCAAGTCAGACATAAACATAAACCATTCTAAACCTCGCCAAACCGGTTATGGGAAGATCGCCAACTGCTCGTGAGCTCTTATTGGCTAGAGCAGCGGTTCTCGACCTTTTGTTCCCTGCGAACCCCTTCTGAAAACCGAAAGCAATTGGCGAACCCCCTTCTCTACACGGTGGTAAAGGGTAACAAAACTACAAAATTTGTTAGCATATTTATTTTCCATATTGCCACAAAAGTTCATAACAAAAAATGAAAAAATAATTGCAAAACATCCAAATTTAAATAAAAACTAAAATGACTTTTTTTACAATTTTTTCATTTTGAATTATTAATAGGTCAGTGAACATGTGTCGCGAAAGATAGCTTTAAAAATTATTTTCCTGATAGTGTAAAAAAGTTGTTGCATGGCATGAAAAATATGCGTACAAAGTTTTGAACCGATTAATATCGTTTGGTTTCACTTTAGGGTTGAAGTACACAAAATTCGCAAAAGTTAGAATAAAGTGTGCAAAGTTTAAAATGAATGGAAAACTATCTTCCTGCTTCCCTTTGGGGTCTATATATGAGAAATGAGAGGAAAATAATTCAAAATTTTACATTTTAGTAAGTTTTCGTATTTTCGATTCTTTCGTCGCGCTATTGAGGAAAAAGTGGGAAATTGAAGGAGAAACATAACTTCAAAATTTAAAATAAATGAATAAGTATCTTTCGATATCACTTTGAGGCTCAAATCTTCGAAATCAGGTAACAGTAGAAAAAATAAAGATTTCGAAATGTACACATATGCCTTCCCATGGCTGTCCACAACTTTGCGCATCATTAAAAAAACCATTTATTTAAAAAATCGCTTAGTCCTTCCGTCCCAATTCGTATGCATATATTTTTTTAAATTAGCAAGTAAAACTGCCCCCATTGCCATATTATTTTCTCGAACCCCCTTTTGACATCACGCGAACCCCCGGGGGTTCGCGAACCACCGGTTGTGAAACACTGGGCTAGAGCGTTCGTTCTAAAGGAAGGTATTAGTACGCGTTACGCATCTCGTAACATTGAAAATATATAACATTTTATGAAAATGATGACAAATAAACGCTATATATGCAGTGCCTGATTACCGCACAGGCCAACTAGGCCGCGGCCTTGGGCCCACACATTTTAGGGGCCCCAAATTGTAAGAAAGATTTCTGAAAATATCTCTTAAAAGTTATTTTTTTACAAAATGGAAAGATCTTAACTCATTTGAATGGCGAGCTAAAAGTATTTGCTACAAGGTAAACTATGCACAATCAGATCAATATCTTCGTTGACTACCCTGGCTAAATAGCGTCTTTTAATCGCTGAGGCGTCTTGTTTTTTTTCGCCCTTGCCAATTGGGTATGAACTCAGTATTAATAGAATAATTTACAAGCTTATTCAACTTCATACATTATGCCCAGTACTTTTACTTTTCGCACCAAAGGGGGCCCCAAAACGATGTTATGCCTTGGGCCCCCGACTGTCTTAATCCGGCCCTGTGTATATGTGTAGGTTGAAATGCCTTATCCTATTTCTATAGCGAAGTGCTTAGTTTAACTCGAAAATCGGACACCGCGCGGAGAACTTTCTTCGCTCGCTCTCAGCATCTTTCTCCATAGTCGAGAAACTTTGCAGTTGAGTATAGGTATATAATTTTTAATTGAAATGGGTGGTGCATATATTTTCCGATTTTTTTTTTTGTTTTTTTTTTGCTGGGAATCACCCAAGGTTAGGTCACTCATTCATTGAGACTTTAGGATCATTATTTGAGATTTTTTTGGTGATTAAAGAAACCGAGTGGGATCCGTTAATATGCGTTTTATGCTGCCTCATCATGTTTTGTTTGTGGGTATTCTTACTCTTTAAATGGGCCGTATTGTGTCACCTTTATTGTAAATGTCTGATTGATTAAACAGTACATTAATATAATAATACTGGAGTTCGCCCAGCAGTTGAAATTCGTCTGTAACAATTAAATGGAGCATCGAGAACATGATGCTATTTATACAACTACATAAATAAGCCCGCCCAGCGCTGCACATTTATCTTGAAGCTTGCAGATCGATGAGCCACGTTCCACTTCAAAAGTCGTTAGTAGGCTCCTTAACGACTCAGATCAATAAGTTATATAGAGTAAATCATTTTCAACTATTAAACTGCGTTGTACTGTCTGTGATACTTTTTCTCTTAGCTTGCATTCATTGCATGTTCCGTTTTAGAAAAGTATCTATAAATCGAATGATTATAATATCTATTTATTGTCTGCATGCATTATTGTTATGTGTCGACTAAAAATACATCGTCTGCTATTTTTCGAGATTGTAAGTTTGGTTCCACATCATTGGGTGCCCGCAGATACATGTTGCTGCAGATGGATACATAAAATTCTGCTACTGGGCACATATTTTTCATCAAATTTGGCTATTATAATTATAATGTCGACTTTATTTTGATCATCCTTACTTAAAGCTAACGTATTGTAAATCATAGTGACCGCGGGGCCCACGGCGCCAACTTTTACACGAGGCATTCCATTTCAAATCAGGCAGGCAGGTCTAGAGCTTGTCACATGACCCTCACAGATTTTTTTTTAAAAAAAAATTACAGTAGTTACAACTACGGGACATATGAGATATCCCAAAAGGATTAAGCAAAAAAAAAAATATATATATATATTTTTCTAGTTACAGCCTTTTAAAATTTGGAACAAAAAAGGCAGTTTCCAGAAAATCAGCAAAGCACTCACTTTTAAATGGCCTCTGTTTCAAAAGTTTTTAACCGATTCAAATAATTTTTTTCTCTATAAATAATGAAGGGATGGTATTTCATTTAGACACTCATTTGAGAAATCTAGTTGGCTTCATTGATAACGAAAGAAAGTGTTTTTGAGGTGAAAAAAATCGCATTTTTACCGATTTTATGATTTTTTTTTTTTTTTCCTTATGAAAGAAATTTATTTTTGACAAAACAGAGGTGGCAGTCCAAAGTACTGTTATGGAAGTTTAGTATCAAATTTTATTGCAAGCCTGAGATGCATATACCCTCGGAATTTAAAGTTTGAAAATGTTCAAAAATTACGATTTTTGAAGTGTGATTACTCAAAAAAGCCATTTTTTAAAAATCTGAAAATCGGCCCCTTAAAGTGCTTAATGAGCTGCTATAAGTTATATTGTGTATTATATATCGTGTATTTTTGCCCCAGATATTTTATATCATTTTTCAAAAATGGCCTTTTGTGCGTTTCTCAATAAAGCCAGAAATTCAAACTTGTACTTATTTATCCACTTTAATATAAAATTTAATCAATATTTATTAATAAATATTCCATATTGCTACACAATTACTACAGCTAAATTGTACTTTAACCTTCTTAGACTTTAAATAGCACCTTGCGCAAAGTGTAGCCACCGTGATTTAATGCATGTAATTCTGTTCATTCGAATGACTAGTTTCAAACTCACACGCTTTACATCAAATATCTTACAGCACTGATTTACACAGTTTTAAACACATATGTAGTTATGTACTTAAAGCAAAATAAGTAGAAGCAAGTTCTTGAATCATCTTCTACTCGCTATTACCAAAAAATGCAAAGACTAGGAGGGTTCAGATGGTGTTATATTTCATACTTTCAACATTACTTTATATTGGTTTAGTTTTTTTCACCGGATTCTTCTGGCTGTGGAAATATTTTTTCTAGATTATCTGTGTACAAATTATTGGATAGTGTCCCTAAACCATCGGTGATACATTGGTAATTTCTCCCAATCAATAATTGTCATTCACACGTTCAATAAATTTTCCTATAAAGAAATCATGCATAGTTTCATTTGTTTAAGAGGCTGGTAGTTTTCTTTCCCACTTCTTGTTTGTTCGTGCGCCCCATGCAAGCATTACGATTTTAATGATTTTCACTATTTAGCAGTATTTCAGGATTGACAATAATGTTTTGATTGTATTCCTACAATAGATTTTACGTTTGCTGTTACATGGTATTTGATGTAAAGCGAGTGAGTTTGAAACTGGAATTCGAACATGCATTAAATCACGGTGGCTACACTTTGCGCAAGGTGCTATTTAAAGTCTAAGAAGGTTAAAGTACAATTTAGCTGTAGTAATTGTGTAGCAATATGGAATATTTATTAATAAATATTGATTAAATTTTATATTAAAGTGGATAAATAAGTACAAGTTTGAATTTCTGGCTTTATTGAGAAACGCACAAAAGGCCATTTTTGAAAAATGATATAAAATATCTGGGGCAAAAATACACGATATATAATACACAATATAACTTATAGCAGCTCATTAAGCACTTTAAGGGGCCGATTTTCAGATTTTTAAAAAATGGCTTTTTTGAGTAATCACACTTCAAAAATCGTAATTTTTGAACATTTTCAAACTTTAAATTCCGAGGGTATATGCATCTCAGGCTTGCAATAAAATTTGATACAAAACTTCCATAACAGTACTTTGGACTGCCACCTCTGTTTTGTCAAAAATAAATTTCTTTCATAAGGAAAAAAAAAAAAAATCATAAAATCGGTAAAAATGCGATTTTTTTCACCTCAAAAACACTTTCTTTCGTTATCAATGAAGCCAACTAGATTTCTCAAATGAGTGTCTAAATGGAATGGCTCACATGTCAGCCTTGTCAGTTTTAAGTTCAAGCATCCACATTTGCAAACATTGTTAGGTTGGTTTTCTTTGCTTTAAATTTCGGCTCCACAATTCCAGTTTTTCTCCGAAAAGCATCCACTTTATCGCTCGTATCAAAGAATTAATTTATTTTTCACTTTTTTGCCCAAATATTTATTGCTAGTCCACCCGTGCGGAATTCCGCATTTCATGCAATGAATATATAATTAATAAATAATTTTAAAGTATATTTTGTACTGTTTTTTAATTCAATGCTTGAAAACAAAATATAAAAGAGCCCTTTTTAAATTTAGTTTATCAAAAATCAACGATCCGGCAAAACAATTCATTGGAGAAAACGTAAACGAAATGCGGCACTCGAACCACGAGTGTTGGGTAGAGCAGCCTTGCGCTCCTAACCATTCGGCCACTCCTCCTCTAACCGGCAAACACAACACCAACTTGGCATCCATTAAAGGACCTCTTCTTAAATAATTTTGAACTTCAAATTTAAGAAAATCGGTACATTTTTAGGCCGCGTGTCTATTTTTCAGGTGTAAGCGGTTAAGGACAGCTTTAAGGTGGTGCCTCATTCATGACTTTTGATGAAGTATTTAGGAAGTGATGGTGTACCGACCAAAAAAAAGGCTTTGAGAAATAATATATATGATGATAACAAAAACCGCTATAAAGGCTAACATTTCTTTCAACAACCCCTGTGCAGTTTAAAAAAAAAGAATAATCGAAATATTAATTAAGAAAAAGAAAGAAATTAAAAATCGGCTGCTCCTCAAAATGATAAAAACCGCAAGAAATAAGTTTTAAATTGTTAAAAACAGGAGAGGATCATAAACCAGTCGGCGTGGTAACAATTCAAATAAAATTAAAGTTAATTACCGTGAAAAAATAATTTCGAACTACAGAGAAAAATGCTCATAACTTCTTTTCTAGTTCATTTAGAGACTTCGAATTTTAGCACTTTCCGAAGTAATTTTTTACGCTCTCTTCAATGGTATCGAGCTCGAAAGGATGCGACCCTTTCTTCCCATAGAATAGGATTACTTTATGTCGTTTTCGGCATTCAGTACATTTTTTCTTGTATATTTCCGTATAATTGTATATTGTATAATTTTCCGGAGTAGCGGTTAAGGAAAGTTTTAAAATGATGCCTCATTCACGAAATTTGATGAAGCATTAAGGAAGTGATGGCGTACAGACCATAAAAAAGGCTTTGAGAAATAATATATGTGATTTGAAGTCGGTTCTATCGTTTTATAAAAATTATTTTATATAAGTGAGAATAAAAAGTAAGTTTGCATATTCCTTTAGTCCTAATAGTATACATTGTTTTTCCAATAATATTTAGCAGTATAACATTCTAAAACAATTATCAAGTCCCCGGTGTTACTTTATTGTCTCTCGTGTTACCGGCATCACGGGGGACAAACTGAGATTAAAAAGCACCCCACGATTAATGACGATGAGATTAAAAGCATTAAATAGCCTTTATGTTTTCCTGAAAACATTGCAACATCATATGGAACGCCACAGGTCCGGGGTTCAATTCCCCGGCTGGGTAGGTTCGACTCGGCCTTTCATCCCTGCAGGGGGGGGGGGGGATGAGTACAGAGCATGCTCGGGAACTAAACAGCGTGGGTTCCGCGTCGGGCCGACCGCCGGACCGGAACTCCTGCTCCCGCACCCCGGGTCTCGAGAACTGAGATGGGCACAGTTTGCCATGGCCCCCAAAAGGGCCGGCGGGCCACCGAGTCTAGTTTTTCAGTTTTTGTTAACATTGCAAAATCATGTCTTTTAAACCGAGACCTAAAAAAGCTTAAACATCATAAAATGCTGCTGGGCTTTTCTATGGGACACCGCTTTCAAAGGCTATTTGAAATGTAAATAATGCAATGTTTCAGTCGTACGGAGGAGACAACATTTTTAATATGGGAATGGAAAAAAGTGTCGGAAAATGTGGCGATTTCATATGGAACGATGATGTGTTACTTTGCAGGCACCTGCTCCCCTCCCGGGACGAGCCCCTACCGGCCCCGCCCCTCCTTTGCGGAGCGTGGCCAAGGAGACGCCTTCCACTGCGAGGACCCCATCCTGGACCCGGACACTCGTGAGTGTTTCTTCTTTTCTCTCTCTCCGTATACCGGTCGACGTTCGGAAAATGAGCCGACGAGGGGAATGTGCAATTTCACGGCACGGAGCGGATGGATTCCATTTCCTAAAGTGAAATAGGCAAGAGTACCAGTATGCAATGAAGTAGGTTACAAGACAAATTCAGATACGCGTTCGTAAAATGTCTCATACTGCGCAACCGCAATGCCGATGACTTAACGGGAGTCGCATTCGAGGCCCAACGTGTTTCATCGATTATTCCAGGGCGATGGATTCTTTTTCTCTTCCTACTCTCGACACAAGCGGGAGCAAGTGTATACGGCACATCTGCAAGAACGAGGTCCTTTTTTTACGAGTGGCGTGTTTCATCGTTTAACCACGAGATTCGTTGTATCTTTTTGCATACTCTTTGGCCGGTCCGACATCAGGGAACACATGTGCCGAGTTGTTTTATAGATAGCCATCGGTTATCTATTTTATTTGTCAAAAATGAAATAGGTACACGATGAGAGGACACACGATGGGAATACTAGGTACACGATGAGAATAGGCAGAAAATTTTATTTTGAAAATGAAAATGAAGCATGTTTTACTACTATAACCACGTGGTGTTTGTATTTGCTTCTCAGGCAAATGAAGAGCAATTATAGTCTACAGTTGCAATTTTCCTTTTGCCTGAGACTTTGTTGACGTTGAATGTGTCTTATTTTTTTTATTTTTTTTTGTAAATATTATTATACTATTCAGTTTTTTAGATGGCAGTGATTCACGATGAGAATAAGGAAACCATCTGAAGCGAGTACTTCAAATGTGATCATCTTATAAATCGGTTGCCATTTCTATTTCATTTTCCATTTAAATTTGAATCCAGAACGTGACTATGGATTCAATAAGTGAATACTTTTGACCGAACGCTCGCCACCTGACTAATAACCCCGTTCTCCCTTGTTCTCTAGCCATTGAACCGAACAGCATCCTGGGTCTGCTGGCTTCCATGGCTGCTGCGACCAACGCCGAGCTGCCCCTCTTCGGCAAGATGAAGCTGTGAAGAGTTCCCGGAACATTGAAAATGAATGACTCAATAGATAAATCATGCACAAATAACAGCCCTTTAATCCTACACACCTTAGGTGAATCAGAAGATAAAAGTTCTCCACATCCCGATATTTTTTTATGACCGATTTCACGTCTCAATTCCCTTTCCGATCGCCAGAACTCCTCCATCGTGTGCAATAATTAATCTTGCCATGAAATTGAATCGTCACCACCGGACTATGATGCAGTCGTACCATTCAAGCAAAAACATTCGGTCATCTTCTCGAAAGAAACGGCATCAAAATTTGTTCAATCGGTAAATTGTATTTGAACTGCTTTGGAGCAGTTCGTTCTGTTCCGTATGAAGTGAATTTATGGAATAAAGTGTTTCCAATGAGAATCTTTGTTGCTCCTTTCCATTCTCCATTCATTGTGCAGCAGTGGAGATGGAATTTCCAAACATACCTCAGAAGATTTGATCTGCGAAAGTGCGGAGACGCAGAGCATCAAGTCTACAGATGTCACTTTATTATAATAGATTACCACAAGACAGGATCGAACAGAACACACCGGACAACTTTGAAAGGTTTAATTCAATTTTCTAAATGGAACTTTTACAAAGCACATTGACTCGGTAGGACAGGAATGGGACTATCGAAAGAAAAAAAAAACACTTTATGCGGCACTCATAATTAAGGTTACAAGTTTGTCGCGTCGCGAATTCCCGCGATGATTTTTGCGATTTTTAAAGCTGTTTCCTAAAATCCGCGAATTTTCTTATTATATTCTTTTATTTATTGACTCGCGAAATGTCCGATTTTAAAAAGATTTCAGAAACGAAGTATAAAATCTGAGCACCCAAAGTCTAAATAGTCTCTAAACTTATGCCAAAAAAAATTCAAAAATTTTTTTTTGAAGGCAGTAAAATAAGCATAGATTTTTCCAAGCAGCCTCAAAATTTTTTTAAGCATGCTGAGTTTTTGATTCTTGTCAATACAAATATTTAAATGTTTGAAGTTAATAGTCCTTCCATTTTTAATAATAGCCCTATATTTCAGGATGAAGTACAACTTCCATAGCAGATATGCTATATTTATGTGCTTGCGAACATTTCGCGAAATTTTCCGCGACAAACTTGTAATCCTACAAATAATTGGTAAAAATTAGGAACGATTCGTTTGGAAAGTTAAAACTGTTCTGAAAAGTAATGTAAATAAAAACCGAGTTGAGCAAATTGATTTTGAGAAACTCCGGATTTTATAACAGGGTGGCGACAGAACCGGGAAATGTCAGGGAATTCTAATGCTCTGAAAAAAATCAGGGAAATTTGCAAAAATTTCCGAAAAATCAGGTATTTTTTTCCTTTATTTTTTATGTATCCCAAAGCCCCAAAGCGATCTTATTTGTAATAAATTAATATTAATCAACGTTTCCTTATTAAAACTCAATTTTAAAATTATGTTATTCAATTTTTTTTAAATTTATTTACCGTTTTTCACACATTTGTCGCCCATATCCGCGATGTGAACTGGACTTTTCAAAGTTTCGATCTTTCTTGTGCTTTGTTAAAAGGTTAACAAATAAAATTTCTTTTTATTTTCATCGAAACTTTAATTTGAAATTTTTAATCGGAAATCGTGTTTTTAAGTACATACTTTTAAACGTCGAAGATAACATCTCTAGTTTTATTTTTCGTTGGAATTTTTTAATGCATGCATGTATAATTCTTCAGATCGTTTAAAATATTTGAAATGAAGAATAAAACTGTTAAATAATATGTTTTTGGCTTCATCATGGCGCTAATTTTTTTTTCTATACACATTCATTCATCATATAAATTGATTCTGCTAAGGAAGTATCATTAAAATATCAGTAATTAATTGCAAATAAATTTTAGAGAATGTTTTATTTAATGTCTTATTCAGTGCGCGTGTAAAACTTAGAATGAATTCTCATGCTGTAGATTAAGAGATCTATTTCATGTGCACAGTTCAATATTTTGTCGTACAAACATTAATTCTAAAGCGTTTAATCTTTGATCAAAAGTCTTTCTTGAGCTTGGTATTTCCTAATATAAATAAATGCTTTTTTAAATCTTCAAAAAAATGCTTAAGTTTCTTAATCAAATTTAGGTATTTCAAAAAGAAGTTTGAAAGTTATGGATGTTCATTCTTCTTTCAAGCAATTAACTCTTTCGACCATCAAATATTAATATTATTTATGTTGGATTATGTTCCTTTTAGAAAGAAAGGGGATTTCACGAAAATTTGGCCCATGTGGTTCGCTAGGGAGGTGAAAGAAGCTCTCAATTATAAGCAGGCCACCTTTCGGCCACTTAAAGAGCCTG
This sequence comes from Octonoba sinensis, assembly GCA_038502835.1. Taxonomy (NCBI): domain Eukaryota; kingdom Metazoa; phylum Arthropoda; class Arachnida; order Araneae; family Uloboridae; genus Octonoba; species Octonoba sinensis. The sequence continues at coordinate 2,127,398 of CM076600.1, forward strand.
GATGCCATGCTGATAGGGTTTTGTATTGTGAAGCTCGACGTACTTTCAAGTATTTGGTACGGAGTAAGAAAAGGGAATTGGAGCAAAAGCCTGCAGATAACATTGAAAGGAATCCTAAGACATTTTTTGCTTATGCTAAATCAGGGAAAGCTCGTGATACTCGGGTAGGCCCACTAGTGGAAGAGAACAGGAACTTGATTCAAAATGAGGGGATTTATTCAAAATAGTTTTTTTTTTTTTTTTTCAGTGTATGTAACAGAAACTGTATCTCAACAGTTGACGCAAGCAGCTTGAGGATTTTGAGGGATGATGTGCTGTTTCATTTGAAAAAGATTAAAGCAAATAAGGCTCTAGGACCTGATAATGTTTATCCAAAAATTTTAGTATAGGAATGAGTGGATGTTGTCTTGACTATTTTCATGTCTTCATATAACTCGGGGACTGTGCCAGCGTATTGGAACAATCTATAATGATGTAGGAGAAAAGATGTAAACATGAAGTAAAGTAGATTTTTAAAAAATACCGTGCCTAATATTGTGATTTATAAAGCAAACAAAAGGTTAAATAAAAAGTTTAAAAAGCTAATTGCAACCATGTGGCAATAAAAAAAACTAATTGATTTTATATAGATTATTAAGCCGAAAAGACTGGGATTTCTTCACCTGAAATAGAAACATTTCCAGAAAGAATAAGTTTTTAATCTGGTGAGTAAAGTTTTTTTCTAGTTTGTAAATACCGATATTTAACAGATTTATATTTTTCTACCTCTGACATATGTGATAATTTATTCCTTTTTACAAAAAGGAATGTTTTTAACCACTTTAAGTGCTTAGCTTCAATAAAAGACCTTTATAGAATTGACATTTTCAGTTCTTCCACAAGAGTAATTGATTCTTTTTCAATGGTGCATAATGTGTGAATTATTATATAGATACACACTAAAATTAAAATTTCATTGGAATTTTCATTTCTACTCTAGAGCCTATTTGGTTTCAAAGCCCTTCTTTGATACATTCTTATCTTTTGCCATACATCTATACAATGATTAAAAATAGTAATGGAATAATTTCTTGGTCACTCTTTTTCGGAGTACTTAATGGTCTCACCTTTTTTTAGTTTTATCGACTGTTGTAACAAACACTAATATTTATGACCCACCAATTGCACAACTTTTTCTGCATTACTGGGTGATTCACTAAAAAGTATGACACTGTTTCTTTTCAATACACCATAAATCAAGAATAATATAAGATAATGTGGATTGCCGGCAAGAAAATTGTATAGGATTATTTTAGGTTTAGTTAGATATTGTCAAGCGTTCTATGTGTGACCCGTTAGTACTGATAAAAACTCTTTAAACTTAATTTAAGAAACCTAATTTCTTTTAATTTCCGGGAGAGAGACTTGATGTTTATAGCATTGGAATTCTATCACATTATCTGCAAAGTAAAGCCCTTCGTAATAAATAAAGCTTGACAGGTACCTACTAAATGTTAATTATGCATTACCTTATTGATAATCTAATAATTTTACTTTTTTACTTGTTTCAATGTATTGTAATATTGCATTTTCGAGTTCAGAGTTGCTAAAAATATTTGTATAAATATATGTATTTTATTTTAACAATTATTAAATTATTTTTGTTATTTCCTAAGTACTCGTATCTAAAGGAAGTCATTTTTGCTCTGAAAACTCCTTCAGTTGGGGGTCTTCATTACAGAAAAGAACAGTTTGATTGACACAATAAATTTCCTTAACAATGTTAAGACTTTAGTTCTAGCAAGCTTGATGAAAACATATGTGTAAATATATGCGTAATGTATTAAATCTGGTGTGAAAGGAATATGTTTCGTCATTGTGTTTTTTTGTTTCAAATGGCTGATGTAAATGTACTATTTGCTGAATTGTTTATTATAGTTCAGCCTTTTCCCCAGTATATCAAGAAAAGGTACTCTCATTTTCAAGCAATAGTAAAGGAACAAAATAGTTCTGTCTTAAATCTGCATAAACTGCAACAAAACACTGCTTCGTTAAAAACAGATTTCCCCATTCTATTACCATTCATTTTATCCAATACGACGACACCTGATAGCACCTGTAATCCTCACCCCGAGAGAAAAAATGTCTTTAATTGCAGTGTAAGTCTTAATTAAGGATTTAATATCTGCGGATGTTCAGCCAGACTATTATTGTGCCTATCCCTTATCTCATTTGTTGTAAAGTTGACTGTGTTATTATTAAGATAGGAAAATGGCAATGACAAAAATGACTGATGCTAGTACTAATGAATTGTTATTGACTTTTTAAACTGATGTGATTATTTTTTTGGTTGGGGAGGGGATTTTTTTCTACCAATTGCCTCAGATATAAAGTTTTTATAAAACTAATTTTCATTTTAGTTTTTTTATTTTGAATTTTAAGCTGTTATGTTATTTTATTTATTTATTTTTTTTTTTTATTTTATTTATTTTGTAAATAAGTGTTTCGATAAAAAGGTGCTCTAATCCCTATTCATTGTTGTGGACATTAGAACAAACTTGGCATAAAAATCCTTTAGTGCATTTTTCAAAATTTCAAAAATGATTTTAGTTCTTTTTCTAAAACAATTCAATTGTGTCATCCTTTACAAGAATGCTGTCATTTTCAGGATTGGTATTTTTGTCAACAAAAGGGTATTTGTGATAGGACTGTTGCAAAAACTGGAAAGAACCAAGGCAGCAATCTAAAAATGGACCAATGGCAAAGATACTTATTGTTCATAAATAATGTGCAGTGAGGACCATAATTTAATAGGGACCTAAATAATTAAATTAATATTTGGGCATTGTTGAATACCTTTATTTTGTTAATAAATATTACAATTAAAACAACTATTTAATGAAAGTCTAAAATTACCGATTGCCGAAGGTAAACACCACCTGCCGCATAGCCTAGACCAGCGTCGTTTCTTAATTATTTTCATCCATGGAACATTAAGGTAGACTTCTAATGTGTGTACTTCCCTTGTTGTTTTTAATATTAAATTAGGATTTTAATTCAAGGTTCTTGAAACATATTATTTATAACAGAAATAAAAATTTCTTGTTATTATTTACTCTTCAAAAAGTAATTTCAAACCTTATGGGAGTATGAAAGAAAAAAATACAAATCTTATGGAACCTTGATTGATCTTCGTGGAACACAAGGGTTCTGCGGAACGCTGGCCTAGACTGTGCCACACTGTGGGTAAAATCTATTGATCATTAATTTTTTTAATAGGAAAATTTACTGATGTTACTTGCACTTCATTCCCATCTGAAATAGAGAAATATATGTCAGCTTTTATATTTATTTTATTTTTAGGAAGTGTGCAGAGGGATTTTGGTTGCTAAAGTCAAAGAAGTTTAAGACTATTTCAGTTGTAATTATCTGATGACTTTTGCTTCACATTTTATTCTCTATTTAAATTTTTATACTGTTTTATGAAATTTATGTTTCTAAAAATGGTGTAAAATGTTTCTTGTAAGCTTATTTTTTGCCCGAGGGGGAGCAAGTTGCCAAAAAGGTTACGAAAACTAACTATAGTTTATACCTTTCAACTGCATAGAATTTAAATTTTGTTGGGATTCTAAATATTTATTGAATTTTGAAAAATTGTTTTAAAATATAATAAAAAATAAGATGAATTGGTAAGAGTTTGCATGCATTCAAAAAAGCAAAATGTTTTCCTTCTACTGCACATTTGATCTTTGTAAAGATGTTTAATTTATTTCTTAAATTTTGTAATATTGATCTATATTAAGATAAACTAAAAGAAACGAACTGCTATCTAAATGTGCAAAATTTCATAAAATTTTGAAGAAATTTTTGCTTTATGCATACTTATACTTAATAAATTGTTTGCTATTTATGCAGTTAGATGTTATAAGATTGAAAGCACAAAATTTTATCAGATTTGTTTTGCAAACTGATTCTTATTTTTGGCTGGTAAATAATGAATATAAGTGGTTAATTAATGTTTCTGAATTCAACTTTGTTTCCATTGGAAAGTATATTTTCAGTGCCAAAATGAACTGTTTAATCTCTCCCTTTTATATTAATGCATGTATATATATAATTGTGCCCTCCCCATTTCTTAGTTTTAAACATGATGAATATTTGAAAACTTGGTTACTTTCTCTCATAATTAGTTAGTTAAATAAAAATTGATCATTTTGTTATTGGTTTTAGTCTCCTAATTTAGTTACTAAAACAGTGAGAACATATGACTTGTGAAGTTTTTCATATTTCTCTTGAGAATTTGATTTCTGGAGGAAGAGCATTAAACTCTGGTGTGAGGATAAGCTTTGGAAAAGAATAACATAAATTGCATGTAATAAAATTAAAATCTAGATCATGATATGTTTTACAATTTTAAATAATTTCTAATTAATTGTGCATTAATTTTTAATGCACAACTTGAAAAGTAAAGTTTCAACTTGTCTTGTTTGTGTATTATATTAGAGTGTTTGTAATGAAATGTTTCAAAATAAATTGAACTATTTAGAAATGAAATTATAATTTTTTCTGTTAATGACATGTTTTATTAAATATTGTCTAGTTAGTTATCGATTGAAAATGATCTGTACTGGAAACTTTTCAAAACTGCTTCAAAAGCTTTTGTCCTCTCCGAAACAGGTTGAAACTATTCATTACAGTATGTTTTACTTTTCCTTATACTTTGTTAGAATTGCGAGTTTTTTTTTTTTTGTAAAAGACTGTTTTGTGTTATATTTATGTGCATCAGTTGAATAAAAAGAAATGTTTTTGCTATTATTGGGCATTTTATTTTTAGTATATTTGAATTCAGTACCTGAGGCATTTTCTGGACAAAATCTTGTACTAAAACTTATAGGTTCTGGGAAAATAATTGCCTGCTTTTTGCAGCATTTAAAATAAATAAGTGACTTCAAGTATTATCATTAAAAGAAAGTTAAAATTGACTATAAAATATTGTTTTCTGAAAACAATAAAAATGCTGCTTTTGGTTGAGGATTTCATGATATCAATGGGTATAAATAGTTGTGTCGATATAAATTAATTTACTGTCATTTATAAAACGTAATAAAATAATTTTTATAAAAAAACAGAACCGACTTCAAATTAAATTTGCTCTAAAAAGTAAAAAATAAATTCATTCTTTAAACAACATCGATGTGACTTTTAAACAGTTTTAGAAGTCGGTGCAAAATTAGGATAGATAAAATATTTTGTAATCATGAATCAATTACAAATATATATATTTCCGCAGAATTTGCAACAGTTCCAATATGAAGTAGCAAATGGTATAATGGTAATGAGACCCATAATTTTGCACCGACTTCTAAAACTATGTTTAAAAGTCACATCGATGTTCTTTAAAGAATGAATTTATTTTTTACTTTTTAGCGCAAATTTAATTTGAAGTCGGTTCTGTTTTTTTATAAAAATTATTTTATTTTATTCTTTTTAGTGTAAATACATTTTGTATATAAATACTCTATTTTTTAAAAAAATCCATACCAAAGGGCAAAACTTCTTTAAATTAATGGCACTAAAAACTAATCATTTGCATGATAAATTCCCTTTTGAAGTCTATTTTAGCAAACAAACTGATTGGATTAATGTTTGCCACAGAGAAGCCTTCAGTCAAACTCTTGCTGTAATTTCTTTTAATATTATAGCCCATGACAACAAACATGTTTTTAACAATGCTTTTATATTTATTAATAGATTTCCCAACAAAAAAAAATCAAGCCAAGCCTTTCCAATTAAAATAAAAAAAACTTATTTTTCACTCGTAACGTTTTTTCTAAAAAACAAATGTAGGCAAATTGATTTGCAATATTTGAGTTAGACGACCCTCTATCGATGAAAGAAAGAATCATCAAAATCGGTTCATTTAGTCAAAAATTATGGATGAAAAGACAAAAAAAAAACTACATTTCTCTCCATTACTTTTGTTCTAATTATCGAATATGGTCAAACGAAACTATGGGACCTATGGGAAACCACCCCTGATCGATTGAAAAAAAAATCATGAAAATCGGTTCATCCGGTGCGAAGTTATGTGTAGACAAACAAAGGGAAAAAAAACGACACATACAATACGAATGTATAACCTCCTTCCTTTGTGAAGTCTGTTAAAAAGCGATTCTACTGCAAAACGCAGATACGCGACGTAAATAAAAGGTGACCATCCTAGCAGCAAAGCCGTCATAAAATGACGTTTTTAAAACGTATGCAAACCACATCGCAGTGTCGACTAAATAACGGCAATCATATGACGTTTTTAAAACGTCCGCGAACCTAAACGATTATCGGCTACAAAACGTCATCTCATCACGCGACGTTTTAGATATGTGTAAACGGATCAGAAACGTCAGCATCTGACGTTTAGAAGATGTCATTTGAAAACGTCTGAATTTACGTTTACTGTTGAGACATTTTGACCAAATATTGACGTCTTTTCATATCCTTTTTTTTACGTTTTGAAAACGTACTCATGCTACTTGGGCATTACCTTTTCTTTTATCTCATCGTCATTTAAGAATGTTACTATACTATCCCACAATGCAACGAAACGATGAAGGCAATTTCCCTTTGATAGCCATCGAACAGTTGTGTGCAAAACAAGGTATTCATTATCAATACATAGCTGTTTAAATAGACGATCTTGTAAAGAATGAGATTTTAGCAAGTTAACGACTTTTAATTGCTGTATCAAGAGAGCAAAGCAATCTTCCTCCTAGTTTCTTGGCCACTAGATGCTGCCTGTGAATCACACAATGAATGCAAAATATATGGGGAGCAATCTTCTATACCTCCCTACCATGAAAGAGGCTCTATCCGTAGCGCAAGCTATGATATTTGTCAAAGGAATATTATTGTTTTCAAAATACTCAGCCGTTTCTCTGAAAATTGAATCACTCTTTGTATCAGTTGTAAGTTCTTTAACAAAGAGCATTTCTTCAACTAATATATCTTCTTTTAGGAATCTGACATAGGCCATTAAAATTGCACTGCTGTCACTCAGTGTAGCTTCATCTATTTGCATTGCAAATTTCTTTTCGCGTAAATTTGTAGTTAATTGGTTTTCTACGTCTTTTGCCATTTCATCAATGCGCCTTGATACGCTACAGTTACTTGAAGGAATAGCTTGAATAACGTCTTCAGCATTCTGATTCATTACATTTGAAATTATTATTCGTACGGATGGCAAAATTAAAGTTTCACCAATAGTGTGGGGTTTACATGTTTTAGCAATTAATTTGGAAATCTCATACGACGCTTGTAACCCCCTTTCTTGCTTCTTATGGTTTTTTTTTCAAAAAGGTTTGAGGTGGTTTTTCGGGACACATACTCATTTTTCATATTTTTAAAAAATGATAATGGTTTGTTCTTCAATTCTTTATGCACAGTTTTCAGATGATGCTTACGTTTACTGGGTCGCATACTATCACTAGATAAAGTGTTCGCACATATTAAGCAGAGGGGGATATTTTCTTGCCAGGGGGCTGCAATGAAGCCAAATGCCAAGTAATCAGCAGAGTAGTGCCGACACTTTTTTTTTTTGCCTTAGCAGTTGCCATAATTAAGCTGAAACAATGTAATTACAATAAATAAAAACGAAGAAAATAAATGGCAAGAAATAATGTTGAACGAACAGGAAACTGCAAGATGCATATTTAACAGTGGTTTTTGTTTCTTTCATCCTTTTGGTTTTTTAAAGCGCAATAATCAAGTGCTATACACTATTTTGATATTTTAAAAATGAATTACGGAAAAGTTATGAATAAAAAAGTTATGAAAGAAACTAGAAATATGTCAAAAAAGCTTCATACCTTAAAACAATAGAAAAAATTGTGGATTTTTTTCAATTTGTGGTAGTTTATAAATAACAACCGTTAAAGATTTTAATAAATCACTTAGTCACATTAGTTAAACTCTTTGATTAATAAAACAGAAATGTGTCTCTGTTTTAAAACACAAATACTTGTTAACGCCAAACACTAACATATATACCAGATGAAAACACAGCTTCTAAAAATAAATGCTCCTGTTTATAAGAAAAGGTTATAATATAAAGTAACAGTAGTAAGTAGCTCTTAGCAATCATTCTGCAGATTAAAATATTTGCTTAGGATTGAATTGAGCTTACCATACAGGAAATAATGATGGGAATTAATGCAAAAAGTCGACACGCCAGCTCTAATTTTGATCTATATTTAAAGATACACTAAGTAAAAAATAACATGTAAATATTTATTTGCATTGCAATAACGTTTTGCAAGCCAAAGAAATCGCCTATCAAATGAATTAGTAGAAACGTGTCACTTTATGAAAAAAAAGAAAGTTATTGAACGTATTCAAAATCTTGAGTGACACATTGGTCACAGGACAATTTAATTCTTCTTCATTTGAAAAATATAAAGTTTTAAATTAATTTATGAAAATATTTTGAACAGATAAATTAATAAATGACTTGTTATGTAAATATTCATAATGTGCTATAGTAAAATCGGAGCAATTCCAGAGTATAAAAAATTAAATATTTACGTATTTTCTAAAAATTTTAATGTTGACAGTTTTGGATTCACAAAAAGTAATACAAATGTAACAACCAACAATTGATAATAAATACATGAATGGCTTGAAATAAGTTTCCTTGTGAGAAAGCCTTTTTTCCTTTGATAAACGAGTCTTTTTAGCAGTAAAATTTATACTGTCAAAAGTTACTACAGGAAATTCAGAATTTTTAGAACTTTAAGGTAAGTTCGATAATAATTCTAAAAGAAAAATAAAGAAAAAATTGAAAAAAAGGAAGAACAAAAACCAATTTTAAAATGCAACTTCAGTAAGGAGCTATGAATTTAGCTTACCTTTCAAATTAGAAATGCTACTGCTTTTTTTTCAATATCGCAAAGATAGTTCGTCCTTTTATTTTTCTTTTTTTTCTGTGTGTGTGTTATATAAGGGGCCGTTCACAAATGAAGTCACGCTTTTTTCCCATATATTTGCCCCCTCCCCCCCCCTTTGTCACAATTTCCCGAACCCCCCTCCCCCCCTCGAAGCGTGACATCATTTATGAATGATCCCTAATTTATTATTATTTTTTTTACTCAACCACACTATGGGCTTCTCATAACGACGACCATAAGACTCGTCACTTACCTTGGCGCAGATACTGTAATAACCTTTCACCCCATCTATTTTTCAACTCCTGAAACTAAACATGTATTGTGATACAATGTAGACAGAATGTCTCGCATACATCAAGGTCTCCAGCTCAAACAATCACGTGTCTGGAGACTATATGGCGCTATTTGAGTGATTTACGTTTCGTAAAGAGCATGAAGGAAACTTATGTGGTATCAATGGAATTTTATTTGTAACATTTGTAGTATTTTAATCTTAGTAGTACCATCAAGTATAATTATTCGAGAAATTTTCAGTGCTGTATTTATACTGCTAGTTAGGAAACATGTCGGGGACCACTTCAGGATGTCTGTGGCTCCCCTAAATTTCATTTTCTTTCTGTGGCCCCTTGCGGGGCCATATGGCCAACGTTGAGAAACCCTGATTTAGATTAACGTAAAAATAATTCTTGATTCAGATATAAGGCTGTTTTTTTTTTTTTTTTTGTCTGATTAATGCTAGACCACGCGTTCAAATATTTTTTATTAATATCCAATAAAACATCTTTTGGGCTTGTAAAAATGTTGTCCGTTTCATGTATTTTTCATACAAACATGCCCGACAGGGCATGTACAATTTTGGAGGTTTTTCGAGCCTTGTTGCGCACACACATGCACACATATATATACAAAGTGAGTGAACCATTCAAAGGGGGCAGTAAAAAATGAAAGTACCCTGGGCATAAAAACTTGCAAGTCGGGTCCTGTGTAAGCAATACTTTTGAAATTTTATAATTTAATAGCTTTGAGTTTATCGTTTATTACAACATTCAACTCAGAACTTTTCATTAGTTTTTCGATTAAATTTTTTATCATACATTTTTAAAAATTTAAATCCGTTATTGTAAGCCATAAAAAATATGAAGTATACAGTATTAAAACCTCTTAAATTGTAAAAAATTGTAAAAGTGTTGTTTGAGTTTTATAAGGTATTTTTATTTTCAAACATAAAGGGCGTTGCAACGTATATATATATATATATATGTATATATATATATATATATATATATATATATATTGTGTGTGCAGAGGGGCAGAGAGCATGCCTGAAATCTGGGGACCAGCCTTCGGGTGAGGAGGGGAAACCCATAATAACACAAAATAAATAAAAACAGCAAAATAGGACCAATTAACTTGCTATTTTTTATTATAAATGTCAAACGCGTTTTGAGAGGAAAAATAACCATGGTCCAAGATTTATATTAATTTCAAAACGTTTGCGAACGATCCTATAGGTCCTTTTACGCAAAGCCACCTTAGCCAGTCCGAAACAGGCGAATCTTTTAGAACCTGCTCCATCTAAAATGGGTATATATATCCACAGTAAAGATAAACACAGATTGCGCCTTCCATTGAACGCAAGATAAAGGTGAGCTATCCGGATGAAAGAGGAAAATGTGCCCAGGAAATAAAAGAATTTTTCCATTTGGTGCCTTTGTCACCATTACGGCACAAATTAAATAACTTCCTTTAACTACATGTTTGAGAAACTACATTGTTGGAAGAAGAAAAACACCAGTAGGGGATCATTTATAAATGATGTCACGCTTCGAGGGGGGAGGGGGGTTCGTGAAATTGTGACAAGGGGTGGGGAGGGGGTAACGAGAAGTGTGACATCATGCATTATGCAACATAGCGTGACGCGTGACACAGGGGGAGAGGGTGGTCCGCTGAAGTGTGACATATTGTGTCAAATGGGGGGGGGGGGGGTCAAATATATGGGAAAACGCGTGACGTCATTTATGAACGGGCCCTAGACCGTACAACTTGCCAAATGGTTACATGGTTGTGGTCGGAAACGCTTTCATGCTCACAGCCTAAAAGTAGCCATGATGCTCAGTTTAGTTGATCTTCGATCTGAGGTTATTCCTTATTCTTCTTTTCAATTCACCTCCCAGCAGTGATGGATCTAACGGTAAGCGGCCCTGGGGGTTTCCGGGCGACTAAAGGGGTCCCGAAAGTTTCACCTTAAAGTTTTTATTTTTGCATAAAATGTTTTTATTAATAAATATTTTTATTTAAAACATTTTCTGCCGATTTACAAAAGAAATTTCAACTCGTCAGCCAAACGACTTAAAAAGAACATCAAGAGATAGATAATTTTCCTCTTTCTTTGGATTTGGAGACTAGGTAAGCCCATCGATGACGACTATCCGACGATGGTGAGTTCCATGAAAGATCAGGGGGAACCCCCCAAACAAGCGATCGGATGCAAACCAATCCCCGGCTAGACGCCAAAACATCAGTAGGATGTTTTGTGTTCTTTGTGGTAGATGAAAGTTGGAGACACCGATTTATGGCCACAGACGATAATTGTTTGGAGTAATTAAGCGATTATAATGAATTTTTGTAATTACATCTGCAAAAATATGGCCACCAAAGACGAGAAAATGTAAACTTCTTTTCGCACCATATTTGCGACAAATTCGTTGTCCTAATCGGTAATCATGTAAGAAGTGAAATAGTTAAGGAGATACAATTTGCGAATTATTACAGATAATCGTTGATTCTACTCCCGATATTTCGCATATTGGTCAACTAACTTTTCTCATAAGGTATGCATCATCCTTTGGTGACATAAAGGAAAGACTTTTGGCATTCATTCTCATAGGGAAGGATTGTGCGTCATACTTAGAGCAGGAAGTTTTGCGTTTTTAGCAAATTTAGAACTAGATATAAGAAACTATCGAAAACAGTCCTTCGACAATGTTTCAAATGCGAAGTAGAAATAAACTTTAAAATTGATTCCATTTTACGTAATTTGTGACAACATTAAATCACAATTATGACAAAGAGTTGAAAAGTATAACTCTGTACAAGAACCTTTTAGTATTTTTTAAAAATCAGATTTTACTTTTGAAGAAAAAAAAGATTATCTTCGAAAATTGAGAGAACTTTATAGAAATGATACTGACGTTTTAACTTTGGAGGATGAAATTGAGCATTTCTTAATATTTTTAAACGAAAATGAATATTCTAATAAGTCTGCCAACACTTCTTCAGGTAAATGTGGATTCCAATTGCATGTATGCCTCTGCAAAAGAAATGGCATACACGTTTCCAAACACAGAAACACTATTGAAGGTTTTTTTGACGATTCTAATCTCCAATGAGCAGGAGAAATGCGCAGTCTTTTTCTTCGTTAAAAGGAGTAAACAATTATTTAAGAAATACTATGGAAGAGGAGAAATTAAATAACTTAACAATACTGTACGTAACAACAGCAGTACAAATTTAGACCAGGCAAAACAAAACAAGACATTTTTAAGGAATGTAGATTCTGGCAAAATAATTGATGATTCTGCAAAAAGGAAAGATAGAAGGAAATTTTTGTAATTATAAATACAATTTTATGTAGTCTAAATGAAAGAAACTATTTTTACTATTTGTTTTTTAAAATAAGTTTATAAGTTGTTTTTTCTTACTTCAACTTTTGACTTGTGTGTGAGGGCAAAGGCGTAACCAGGGGGGGGGGTTCAACCCCCCCCCCCCCATTGGGTATTTAGTTATTTATTCATTTTTTCCCCTCAACTTGGTGGAAATCACGTCAAGTCAATCGGGTTGTGGGCTTGGAAAAACCTTTTTTTTTTTTACTTGGTGTGAACAACATACGCGACAAGATGTGGAATTCCCCTCATCCCTTTCCTCGGGCAAAATCGTGGAGATGGACACAAGACCCTCGGGGCCCGGAGCACGGTACACCGCTAGTTCATATTCGTTGAGAAACTGAAACTAAAACGGAGAGTCACGTGATAAGGGGGGATGCATCTGTCAATCGTCATTTAGCGGTGTCAATCGTCTGCACTTGTTGTAGCCAAAGTTGAACTGGAGTTTCTCGGTATTGGTGGAGGGGTTGCTATTGCTTTCGGCAACTAAGCTTCCGAGAAAACCCAGAAAACCGAGGGATGTGAGCTTTTTGGGGAGGGGGGGGGGGGAGGTTAAGACGCAACGGGATAGTCTTTTGTATCTATAGCCTTGAAAGAAAATCACAAAATAGTTACAGATGTGCAATGTCTTTCTTTTCTTTTTTACCAATGTACTGTGAGAGTCATGTGCTTCAGTTTCTGCAGTTCAAAAATTCAGATTCATGCATCACTCATTTAGTATCAAAATGGGTAGCATTTTCCTTCCCTAACTTACCTTTTCAGTTTAATAACAGTAATATTAAAGGATTATAAACATAATTTTAAGTGACTTCTGCTGACTTATATTATCAATATTCCTACAAAATCCCAATTAACGTACAATATGAAAGTACTTAATATATATATATTATATATTTCTAATGATATTTTTATATTTATGTGTATATATTGTTTTTTACTCCTCTTTGCGCTATTGCACTTTAATTAGGTAAGTTTTAATATTTTCCTTCCGATCTTGAGTTAGCAAACGGAAACTTTCTAAATTGGTATTGTTTTTGATATGAAAAGTCATTCAGCGGAAAAAAAAATAAAATCAAAACTTTTTAAAAGGGATATTTTAACATTAGGGAGATGGGAATGAAACTGGTATTGAAATTAAAAACTTCTTGAAAAGGTTTTACTGTATTAAGATTTTAATGTGTACATACTAATAATGAAAATGCATAAAAACTTTTTTTTACGAAAGTCCTGTTAAAATTTTTGTAAAATGGTATTTTGCTCGCATAGGCGTAACCAGGGGTTTGTGGGTTCATCCCCCCATTGGGTATTTAGTTATTTAGGCACATTTATTAGGCATACAAAAAAAATTCTGGCTACTCCTTGCAAAGCACATATCTATTTTTTCCCTAAGAAAAATAAACACATATGCATATGGTTTTATTTCCTCTTTCTGAAGGGTTGTGATCATGACCAAAGTACGCAGCTCATATTACAGCGGACTTTTCATCTGGTTATAATCAACCCCCTTATCACCTTTAGGAATTTTACAGCGAAAGGTGGCTTCAATCACCGTACCACACACAGACAGACAACAGATATCCTTTCAATCACTCCAGAGGGTTTTCTTTCCTTCTTGATGTCTTTTTTACCCAAAGGCAGCAATTTGGGAACACAATCGCACAAGTTTCCTGGAAAATATTCTCCTGTGATGGAGGTTTGTTTTCTGATAAAATGGTGCCGTAGGCGCTGGGGTCTGAAAATGAAGGACCCCTAGCCAACAATTGTCCTAATGGGTTAAACCCTCAAGCCAGGAAGGGATGCTTATCAAGGAACTTAAGAAAGCAGCAGTTTTTATTTATTCCTGTCCAAACACCCATTTTGGTAAAATCGTTTTTGTAGATGGGCCGATTGGAAAACTGATGAACTGTATTTGCATTGCATTCTCATTTAGAGATGTTCTCTCATCTCTTATATTTTAAATGTTTTTTTTTCTTACGGTCCATCACTAATTGCATTACGACTCTGGAAATCATCCGTTCAACGTTTCCAAGCTCACTGCTACGATTTAATGCTGCATTTTAATTTACAATCAAAGTATTATTTATATTTTAGCTAAATTTTTAATTATTTTCGATATATAATAATGTTTGCACTCCAGCGATGGATACGTTCGTCATCCAAAAAGAAAAGAAAATTTGATTCAGACGCTTCCATTTCTGAGGTATGTTTTGCTATAGATTTAACAAAAATTTTAGAAATTTATTGTGGGGATGTGCATTTTCGTAGGGAAATTTGGATTTTTTTTCTCTAAAATTCCACAATTTCCCAGCTTTAATATTATGAATACCTGGACTTAGAAGATTGCTTAGCGCTAAATATTGAATTTTCTATTGAATTTTAAATAAAAAATAAATTAATAGTCTGGGCTCCCCCGAAAAAGATTTCTGGATACGGCCTTGGCTCCAGGGGAAGGGGGACATGTTAAGGGCAGCGTATTCAGCAAGGTATCCGGACAGGAGGTAGGTCCAAAACCATAGGCGAGGATTCAGGGGCTCTCCCCTGGAAACTTTTTGAAATCTTTCTTGTCAATGCAATTTCGGGATTCTTTGGTGATATTAGAGGAAACAGAAAGGAGTTTGGTTACTCTGTCCCCGGCAATTTTTTTCAAAATAATGTCTTAATACCTTTTCGGTTACTTTTGGTGTCGCTCGTGATATTATTCGATGTCCTTTCCCCGAAAGTGTTTCTGAAAGTAAAGTGTCTTAAAAGCGTAATTTCTCTTTTCTTTTTTTTTTTAAAAAACTTGTGACCCTGATTTTTTTTCCCCCGGGGGAGGGGGGAGAAGTTGACTTGCTCCGAGGGGGTAGCTCCCCTGGGGAGATGTCTGAAATAAACACGGAGTATATCTGTAATGACAAGTATTTATGACTAGTAAATTTTGAACTCTTTTGCACTGCTTATTGGTGTTTAGTCTGTACATTTTTAGTGTGACCCCCCCTTTCCCCAACCCTAGTTACGCCTATGTGTGAGGGCCCCAAATGGCTTGATCCGCCACTCTGCGTTCTGGAAGGACCGGTCCCGTTGCATGAAAAATTTTCGAGACTTCTTCGTTACTTTCGTGACCGATTTCCAAAGTCGAGACACCTTCGGAACTTTTCATGACCTATAGACACACTATACTTGCAAAAGGATAAAATCAGAAACGTCATGACGGGGAAAATGCCGTTCGAACCGAGGTCGCCGCGAAAACTATGAGATTAAAAGCTAGGCATTACTTTTAATGGGCATCTGCTGGGGCCAGCGGTGATGGACGTTATAACAATGTGCCGTTCAAAGAGGCGACATTATAGATGAGTTCGATAGTTATTCAACGCAGAAACGCAACAATTGAACAAAAGTGGAATTATCGAAAAAGTTGGATGTTTCCCTCCTTCCACGTTCCATGTTAAACATTTTTGCTTGCAGTGTTTGTGCTGCCATCTACTGGAGTAATTACGAAATTCTTCTCTATATTTTTTAGTGCTGCCACGTACGGGGGAAAAAACAGTAAACAGTTCCTCTGATTGCAATATATAAAACTAAATTTCGTAATTATAATCGCTGTTTTGGCTTTTACCATGGAATCTTTTTGCGCCACAAGATCTGTACCAATATCTATGATTTTTGCTCCACTTAATTACATTTTGTGGGTTTAATAAGGGCAGTTGTGAATGGTTTTGCAACACAAACTTTTATTTCAAGTTTTTCATACGGTTGAAAATAGATTTTAAGAAGATATCTCGTTTTTTACCGGTAGCTTTATAATTTTTGTCAGATAGCATTGGTATCTCCACGGTAAAGAAAGGATTATTTGAAGTTCAGAAACATGTGTACAATTTTTTCATTGTTAACTTTGCCTTTTGGCGTTGTTTTCCATGCAATTATGTCTTATAATCATTATTATTTTTAAGATAGTCTTATTTATTCTTTCATCGTTTAGTTATTTATTTTGTTTACTTGTCTCTTTTTTTTGGTAGATTGCAGTGTAAACATCTGGCTAAAATGTTTGATAGAAAAACGCCGTTTTAGAAGTGGTTGATCCAACCAATCATTTTGGTGGGGTGGCAAAAAAAAACAAAAAAAAAAAAAAAACAGTAAGAACTGCTTTTTCTTCATCAATTGGGAGCAAAACATATTGTTTTGAATAGCTATTTCATGGGATTTTTAAGTATTTTTTACTTCTCAGACTCTAAACTAATAGCGTCAATGATATATTATTTGACCGAATTATGAAAAATGATCTCAAACAGTCGTCAAAGCAATCGCCGAATGCGAAGTTTATACATGCTCACATATTGTATGAGACACAAATAAGCTCCCTGAGCTCGACCAGTTGGGGCCAATTTCTATTCTGAAAGCTACTAGAGAGTGCAGAGAACTCTCTTACTGCAATAGATTGATCAAACCTGAAATGTCTTTGTCGCGTGATTTAGCATTAGTACTAGAGAACATACGAAACTGTAGGAGATCTGGGTAACTTCATCTGTATCTCAAAGGTCTATGGTTTATTGCCGGATCTAGTAACTCTTTTCCACATCACCCAAGGGGTAAGAGTTGGGATGCGTTTTTTTTAAGGAGGTATCGCCAGGAGCCCTAATCCTCCGCCATCCTTTGAAATACAGACGGAGCTACTGAGAAGAGTTCTTTGCAAAAGTAAGTCTTTACTTTAAAAATTCGCCAACTATGTACATACGAAGGCGATTGCTTCACAGTATGTTCTATTGCTGCAACACCATTCGCACATCGGTGGCACTTTTCACCCCCCAGAAACCTGCGAAAATAAGAGACTTCGGCAGTACAACGTGGAAGAAACGTGAATAATAAAAACTTGTGAGATAAAATATTTTTTCTTATTCAACACCGTAACTTTAAAACCGTATTGCAAAATGCCGTAATTCTCACAAAAAATAAATGCTTAATATGCACGGGCATGTTTTCCACCCCTTCATGTGGCGAATAATGGCATTGAAATCAGTATTTTTAACTATAAACAATACAGAGGGGCCCAAAAATGTATACACTAGTTGACAGTGAATATCTTTATTTAAACATAGTTTTTAAATTTCAATGTCTGTAACAAGATTTTAAATTGATATTGTAAAATGTAGTTACAATTAGATGTGTTCAAAGGGACCAGCAGCTAAACATCGTCAATGCCCCTCAACAGCTGACCGAGCTACGGTTTTCAATGCTTCTGGTGTAATGGCTACCAATACCAAGTACCACTACCAATACCAAGCAAGATTCATAACCGCATGTCATTTTGTTCTAAGTAGGTTCACTGTCGATGAGTGTAGACATTTTTTTAAACCATTCTGAATACTGTGCAATAATGGCGAAATCGGCCGCGTTATGCTAAAATAACTCAGTAGTCAATAAAAAGCAAGTATTATTGCAAAGGGGAAATTTTAAAGTTATTTGGCGATTGTTTTTTTTTTTTTTTTGCTTACATAGAATGCTTCGATCAATAATAAAAATTTGGCGATATCTGACTGTAATCGTTATTACTATTATCCCTGAAAATGCAGTGTTTGCAACTTTATGAATGAAGAGAAGAATACTGTTTCTAAAGCTTCTTATTGAACGTATCGTCGCGCTCTTTTGTAAAAGTCGGCGGATTTCAGCGTCGTGATTTAGAATTTTCTATTAACTGTTTCATGATGTAAACCAGGGGTCTCCAAACTACGGCCCAAGGGCCACATCCGGCCCGCGGACAGATTTTGTCCGGCCCGCGGAGAGCTAGCATACTTGAAAGAAAACTCCTTCTAGAGAACATATTTATTTTTTATAGAAAATTAAATTAAGTTTACTGAAGTAATCTATTTTTATGTTGAATAATTATGTTGTAGGGTAATCAATATGGCCCTAAGGCTGGAAAGTTTGGAGACCCCTGATGTAAACCAATGACTAAAAAAATCTACTGTAGCGAAGAGGGGTTTGTAAAATGAAATGCTTACTATGTTTCATAACAATGTAAAAGCTTAAGTGCTCATCGTCTCAAAACTGGACTTGGCGTCATTTACCAGAACTCCCGATGATATTTACATTTTTTTACAAATGTCAACTGCTTTTCAAATCACGGAATCTCTATGCATATTAACTTATTTGTAACCAGTCTTTGTAATGCATACCAAGTTAAACTACAAAATTAATATGATCTTTATCTTTTAAAAGGTTCTCTTTTCCTAGATTATGATTAAGTAATGTCCGGATAGAATTGAGATATTCCTCTAAAAGTTTCACAACAATAGCCATTCAGTTAAAGGTGCGACGTTGGCGAGGGTTTTCCAAATTGTCGCAAACAATAAATTTTGTAACAAAACAAAAAAGTGCCACCTATTGAAATTCGATCAAATTGCTTTGCTTACATTTGGAGGGCTCAGAATATAAGTGAACCAAGTCCATAAAAAGTTTTTGTGCTACAGAGGTTTAAATTTAAAGCTTTATAACAAAATTACCTCTCAAAATTTTCTAAATTATAAATTAAATTTTAAATGTTCAAAGAGAGACTTATTTCATTGTTTCACTGAATTTTTATATAGTTATTGCCTGCTATTGCGCTGCTAACTCGAAAATGACAAAAATGGATTTGGTTCACTTGTATTCTGAACCCTCCATTTGATTGGCGATGTAGGTCTGTCGAGGCGGGTTTACAGGGTAGGCGCTTTAACCGATAAGTACCGCTATTCTGTTATGATCACACGTTTTGGATAGCTTTGAAATTACGCACCTGTATGTATTATTTTTTTCCTATCATTTTAATATCGTGTTTTCATTTCTGTTTAAAGGACCTGGAGATAGTTATAATTTATCTCTAAATTTCTTATTCTTTTACACAGATAATTCATTTAAAGAAAAAAAAACACAACATAATGGCTATTTAACAACTATTCTATTACTCTATCCCCCCCTATAAAAAAAACAAAGAACTTTTCCAAAATCTCCGGTTTTAAATGATGGCCTTTTCATTAAGTAAAAATAAATTTTTGAGGCTATTGTAACACTAACTACCGTTTTTCGCGTCGAATTTCAGGAAAAGAGTCGAAGCAAAGTTTCAGTTTTATTATGCACTTCATGAAAAAGTTTTTAAACAAATTCATAAAAAACAAGAACTTGAGGTTAACAATAAAAATAAATCCTCTTCACAAGAGTAAAACATCGGAATGATAAAATTTGGAGGTGGATGCCAAAAAGTGTCATTTCATTGAAACATAGCTAAACAATCATAAAACTCTGTATCATAAAATTTTGAGCATGACGATCAAAGCGTGTGATTTTAACGATATAAATATAATCAGAAATATAAACAAAAAGTACCCTCAAGTTCAAAAAAATGCTCAATTATATATTTACAATCGAAACTTGTATACAAAACTAATGATTACAACGCAAATAAAAATTTTGTCAATGGGCCGAATTTGCTTTCTGAAGCCTTTGCTTCCACGAAACTTCTACCGAAATTCTTCTTAATTTAAATCAATCTTCAGTAACCTCAATCCCCAGCCCGCTTCCCAAGAGAGAGTCTAACTATTAGATAAGTCACCAAACTTCCTGAACATTCTTAGTATTCAATCTACGATATGATTTCCAAAGTTTCATTTCACGAAAAGTCTAGTTTCAAAAAAAATCACCTCAAAAACAAAAATGTTATTAAAAGTTATTGATATTTTACATTTTAGTGAAAAAAATTTAATTGCTGCGTTTTTACTGAAAAGTAGGAAAATAAAGGTTAACACAAATGTTTTTTAACTAATAGGGTGACCCGGGGGGATTCCCGATCACTGTTTTTCTGGGGTAAATAGTGATCATTCATTTTTTATTAATGAAAAATAATCTTTGTGTAATTTGAGATATAGTCAAGAATTTTTGGACATTTTGCTAAAATATAACTGTTTTTGATAAATAATTACTTGCTGTTTAGTTATATTAAGCAATTTTAAAACTTCACTCAGAGCTTGCTCTTTCAAAGATGGGTTCCTAAATATGCACATTTTTACAAAGCAAATAAATAATTTCAGTTCTTTTTAATGACAGATCACAAAATGTGGAAGACTAATGGAAAAAAAAAAAAAAAAAAAAAAAAAAAAAAAAAAAAAAAAAAAAAAAAAAAAAAAAAAAAAAAAAAAAAAAAAAAAAAAAAAAAAAAAAAAAAAAAAAAAAAAAAAAAAAAAAAAAAAAAAAAAAAAAAAAAAAAAAAAAAAAAAAAAAAAAAAAAAAAAAAAAAAAAAAAAAAAAAAAAAAAAAAAAAAAAAAAAAAAAAAAAAAAAAAAAAAAAAAAAAAAAAAAAAAAAAAAAAAAAAAAAAAAAAAAAAAAAAAAAAAAAAAAAAAAAAAAAAAAAAAAAAAAAAAAAAAAAAAAAAAAAAAAAAAAAAAAAAAAAAAAAAAAAAAAAAAAAAAAAAAAAAAAAAAAAAAAAAAAAAAAAAAAAAAAAAAAAAAAAAAAAAAAAAAAAAAAAAAAAAAAAAAAATTTGTTTCAAATACTTTACATCCTACCAGTATCAGCAGTTTCAGCTCAGCGAAGTTTCTCAACTATAAGGAGATTAAAAACTTACCTCAGAAACACGAATAACGAAAATCGTTTCACGGACTTGGCTTTATTCAATTCAGGGTTCGCGCTAGGCCGCGCGATTCCCGCAATATTTTTTGAAATCCCACTCAAAAAAAATTCTTTTTTTGGGCTTAAACTTTAAAAATCCCACTTAAAATTTTGGTCAAGAAGGAAAATCCCACCTTGTATTTTTCCCCAGCGTGAACCCTGAATTCAATATACATTCACTGTTCAGTTTCAGATGACATGGTAATTAGTTTTGTTAGAAAAGTAATGTTGAAGAAAGACTGTCTTTTGCTCAAATACTATTTTTACACTTACTATTAAACTTTAATTGAAATATAAGTTCTCATTTCTTTATTTTGAAAACCATTTGTTTCAATGAATCAAGGTATTTCTCCTGAATGCAGTTTATGCAAAAAGCGTTAAGTTTACTTTTTTTTTTTTTAGTTTGATTGATTTTGATTTAATAGTTATCGTTTTCGAATGTAAAATTTATATTTTTTAGCCCTCCCCGAAAAAAAATCCTGGCTACGCCCCTGCCGTAAACTACTGAAGCCATTTTACCTTCGCCTGAAAAAACCGCAAACTTTCATGAAAATAAAAAGAAACTCACGCGCGCGATTAGTTTGTGTGATGTTAGTTATAATTTTTTCTTACTAGTACATTGATAAAAAGTGAACTTGCCTTTTAAAATTAAACAATTTTGGAAAAAATCCTTAACGGTTAAAAAATAAAAATAATTTAACTTTGTGCAAGTAAACAATAATAATAAAATTACACGTTAATTTAAAGCACAAATGAGCAATAAAATGCAGACATATGTTTCGGGATTGCTTGGAATCCCTTTTTCAATGCGACAGGGAGCTTCTAGATGCAAAACATCCAAATGAAGCAGACAGAACAACAAAAACAAAGCTTATATAGCCTAAGAATTATCTGTAAACCAATGAGAATAAAGGCAGCGTGAAGTGGAAGTAGAAGTAGCAGGAAGACACCAATAAGAGAGCAACAAACAAATCCAGTTGAAAGTACAGGAAGTAAAAAGGAATATCAATAAAAATAAAGCAAAAAAGACGACAGCATGCATAAAAATTGCAAAAATAATAAAATAAAATACAAAGAATAAAATTGAAATAAAAATAAGTACAGAAACTACCAAAACAAAATGCAAAACAAAGTACACATGTAAAGGAGGGGGAGGGGAGGGAGGGAGGAAGGAGAAAAATAGACACAAAAAAGGAAAACAACAAGAAAACATAGAAAGAACAACAAATTAAAGAAATTTATGCCAGACCTGTGAAAAATAAGGAGTTGAGGAAGAATCATTAACCAAATTAGAACTATTCCTGTTAATATGATAAGCTTCCCAAAAGTCAAGCTCTAAAGGGGAAGAACATTTTTGAATAATTTTACCAGAATTGAAATCAAAAGAGTGGTTGGAATTCCAACAATGTTGAGCAATGCTAGACTTATTTAACTCTTGCTTTCGTACATAACCTTTATGCTCATTTAAGCGAATTTTCAGAGCACGTTTTGTCTGCCCAATGTAAGAAAGGCCGCAACGGCAACTAATTTGGTAAATACCCCAAGTGTTAAGTTGATCGACAGGATCCTTAAGAGAAGAGAAGGAAAGTTTGTTACTAGGAGCAAAAACGACTTGAAATTGAAACCTTTTTAGGATTTTAGCAATACGGAAACTGACAGAATGAAAGAATGGTAACACAACCAAATTCTTTCTAGAAACCACATTATTGGGACCAGAAGTTTTCTTAGAAAGTTTGTTATGAATAGAATCAATTAAGGAGTGAGAAAATCCTCTATCAACAGCTACAGCTTTCAGATAGTTGAGTTCACTCTTGAGAAGCTCAGGAGAAGAGCAAATATTAATAGCACGATGGACCAGAGCATTAAAAGCCGAATATTTTTGGTTGGGAGAATGAGACGACAGTCTGTGAGGAGGTAAAGAAACAGCAAAAGGTTTACGATAGACAGAAGTAGTGAAACCAGACTCACTCTTAGAAATAAAGACATCAAGAAACGCGAGGCTACTATTAAGTTCTTTCTCACAAGAAAACTGGATATTAGGATCAATGGAGTTCATAATAGAAAGAGCATCATCAATACCTAACAAGTTACTGTCCGTTAGGACAAAACAATCATCCACATAACGAACATAAAATTGAAATTGCAATTTCTGGAACAGTTTTTCCTCAAAATAATGCATATAGAAATCACTTAAAATAGGACTAAGAGGACTTCCCATAGCCAGGCCATCTACCATAGCATAGAATTTACCATTAAATACAAAAGTGCTCTGTTGCAAGCACACACTGATTCCGGTTATGTCTCAGGTTAACAGATTTTGTAATCTACGGATTAAAAAGGTTCGGTTTTTGAACCATTTAAAATTTCTCCAGTCTTGCAGGCGCAAGAAAGTTATTCCTAAGTTTATCACCTTGAAGTGTAATTTACCGCGTTCTGTTAGGGTTGATAAGGTAATTTTTCGTTCTAAATTAGCGTTACTTAGAGCTTCTATCCAAGAAACTAGGAAAAAACTTTCGTTCATAGAACGTGAACTTTATGATTTACATCTTTCTGTATCTAATTCTAATTTTGATTTTGAGTCTATTGATGGAATGTCATGGGCAAGAGCTCTTCGTTCATCCGACAGTCACAAAATTACTTTAAATAAGAAATTTACTAAGTTGTGTATTGATTCAAATGTTCCTGTTCCGGCTGATTTGCCTCTTGTTAATAGGAACACGGTTGTAAATCTTTCGAAATTTCCTTTGAATAGTAATGAAATCAATGCTCTGAAATGTAATAACAATTTTGCTTTGGCTAAAAAGCCTTCTTTTTCTGAACTTATTGCTCCGGTTGAAAAAGCTTTCAAATTTAGTGCCTTAACTTCCACTCAAAAAGAGTCGGTTCGGCATCTTATTGCTTCCAATGTTGATTTCAATTCAAAAGTTCCTAATACTGGTTTTACCCATTCTGTGAAACGATGTGTCAATAATTTAGTTTCCAATTCTGATTTGGTCATTACCAAAGCAGACAAGGGTGGTCAGATTGTTGTTCTTAATAAATCATCTTATGTTGAAAAAACTGATGACTTAATTGCTTCTGGTCCTTATTCTGAAATTTATAAAGATCCTTATCAACCCTAACAGAACGCGGTAAATTACACTTCAAGGTGATAAACTTAGGAATAACTTTCTTGCGCCTGCAAGACTGGAGAAATTTTAAATGGTTCAAAAACCGAACCTTTTTAATCCGTAGATTACAAAATCTGTTAACCTGAGACATAACCGGAATCAGTGTGTGCTTGCAACAGAGCACTTTTGTATTTAATGGTAAATTCTATGCTATGGTAGATGGCCTGGCTATGGGAAGTCCTCTTAGTCCTATTTTAAGTGATTTCTATATGCATTATTTTGAGGAAAAACTGTTCCAGAAATTGCAATTTCAATTTTATGTTCGTTATGTGGATGATTGTTTTGTCCTAACGGACAGTAACTTGTTAGGTATTGATGATGCTCTTTCTATTATGAACTCCATTGATCCTAATATCCAGTTTTCTTGTGAGAAAGAACTTAATAGTAGCCTCGCGTTTCTTGATGTCTTTATTTCTAAGAGTGAGTCTGGTTTCACTACTTCTGTCTATCGTAAACCTTTTGCTGTTTCTTTACCTCCTCACAGACTGTCGTCTCATCCTCCCAACCAAAAATATTCGGCTTTTAATGCTCTGGTCCATCGTGCTATTAATATTTGCTCTTCTCCTGAGCTTCTCAAGATTGAACTCAACTATCTGAAAGCTGTAGCTGTTGATAGAGGATTTTCTCACTCCTTAATTGATTCTATTCATAACAAACTTTCTAAGAAAACTTCTGGTCCCAATAATGTGGTTTCTAGAAAGAATTTGGTTGTGTTACCATTCTTTCATTCTGTCAGTTTCCGTATTGCTAAAATCCTAAAAAGGTTTCAATTTCAAGTCGTTTTTGCTCCTAGTAACAAACTTTCCTTCTCTTCTCTTAAGGATCCTGTCGATCAACTTAACACTTGGGGTATTTACCAAATTAGTTGCCGTTGCGGCCTTTCTTACATTGGGCAGACAAAACGTGCTCTGAAAATTCGCTTAAATGAGCATAAAGGTTATGTACGAAAGCAAGAGTTAAATAAGTCTAGCATTGCTCAACATTGTTGGAATTCCAACCACTCTTTTGATTTCAATTCTGGTAAAATTATTCAAAAATGTTCTTCCCCTTTAGAGCTTGACTTTTGGGAAGCTTATCATATTAACAGGAATAGTTCTAATTTGGTTAATGATTCTTCCTCAACTCCTTATTTTTCACAGGTCTGGCATAAATTTCTTTAATTTGTTGTTCTTTCTATGTTTTCTTGTTGTTTTCCTTTTTTGTGTCTATTTTTCTCCTTCCTCCCTCCCTCCCCTCCCCCTCCTTTACATGTGTACTTTGTTTTGCATTTTGTTTTGGTAGTTTCTGTACTTATTTTTATTTCAATTTTATTCTTTGTATTTTATTTTATTATTTTTGCAATTTTTATGCATGCTGTCGTCTTTTTTGCTTTATTTTTATTGATATTCCTTTTTACTTCCTGTACTTTCAACTGGATTTGTTTGTTGCTCTCTTATTGGTGTCTTCCTGCTACTTCTACTTCCACTTCACGCTGCCTTTATTCTCATTGGTTTACAGATAATTCTTAGGCTATATAAGCTTTGTTTTTGTTGTTCTGTCTGCTTCATTTGGATGTTTTGCATCTAGAAGCTCCCTGTCGCATTGAAAAAGGGATTCCAAGCAATCCCGAAACATATGTCTGCATTTTATTGCTCATTTGTGCTTTAAATTAACGTGTAATTTTATTATTATTCCTTAACGGTTAGTTGTTTTTTAGGTACATTAAATTTTCTCAACTCATCAGCGCAAAATGGCTAGTGCCATTTGTACTTGATAGTCTACAATGACTCAAAATAGGCAACAATTTCTAAAAAAGTTAATTATATGCAATGGAAAAAAAATTTCGTGAATAGCTCAGAAATTCTGTTTGCCTTAGCCGAAATTTTTATTTTAGCCTTCGGAGTATGCGTGAGATATTTAGTGTACTTAAATAGTAAACCAAACTTAATACACAAATTGTTCGTTTTAACCGTGATTTCGTATAAACCCAGTTCGTATTAAGAAAGTTTAACTGTACTTGGCAGTCATTTCCTTATCAATATTGTTAGTAAGATTAGATTTGGTTTCCCGAATATTCTTAGAAATGAAAAAAAAAAATCTTCCTTAGATTTTTCATCATGTTTTATCATTTTTGAATCGATTTAGCAACCATTAACTTCAGCACGACAGGAACATTTATCATGACTACATGTATTTACATTTGTGTTTCTAAAGTAGAGTTTTCATGGCAAGTAGGAGCGCTATATAGCCAATTCTGGTCACCTGAAATCATACCGACTCAAGCGGGAATACCCAAAACCCATTACAACCCGTACCGACTGAAATGGGACAATTTTGCCCTACCGACTCAGATGGGAACGACTGAATTGG
Source organism: Octonoba sinensis (assembly GCA_038502835.1). NCBI lineage: Eukaryota > Metazoa > Arthropoda > Arachnida > Araneae > Uloboridae > Octonoba > Octonoba sinensis. The sequence continues at coordinate 2,154,111 of CM076600.1, forward strand.
CACTAAACCGAAATTTCTCCGTAGGCGCTAATGTTAAAAATTTTTTAACTGTTGAAACAGGAACCAAATTTTCAAATCAAAAAAATATTTCACGCCGAGAATTGCCTCCAATTACCTTCTTCATAGGAACTTGGATCTTATGCCCGGAGTTTACATAATTTGTTTCATTTTTGCCAATGTTAAGATTCTACCATGTTAAGATTTTTTGAACTGTTCACAATTGAACGAAGAAATGTCAAAATCAAAAAGTAAAATCTGGAAATGAGATGTCCTTACCGACGTCTTTCGAATGCAAAGAAAAACTTTTGTATCGGACATTTCACTCAAAAGTTATTATGGGGGGTGGGGAAGACAGACAGACACGCATTTTCTTCATCGCAAAACCCCACTTTTAAATGTTTTCTTTTTCAATCTTTATTTAAATACTTCACTTTTGACTTTCCTTTACTGTTTACGATATTTTTACGATACATTTAGCCTTCGTTCACACTATTATATTTTTTTTTTACTTTTTACGAGAAAGTTGACTAAAAAATCGTACCAATATCTGTATCATTTCTAATGGAGACTATTTTAGATAAAAACTTCGTTGAAAATTAAATATATATATATATATGCGTTTTTCTCAGGGCCGGACCAACCAAAAGCGGAGCCCGGGGCAGAATTATTTGCGGGGCCTATATATGTAAATATATATATATGTTCGTGCGTTACACTAAGTTGAAACGTTCCAATGGAATAGTAGTTAACAGCCACAAATTTATTTATTTTTTGTACAAATTTCGATTTTTATCTTGTATAACATATTGATTTCTGTTGAGTATTTTACATCTTAGCATATATATGATTACAAGCATTCACATTCCATAAGGAAAATTTATTATTACAGATTAATGACGAATTATTAAAAAAAACTGCACAAATATGCCTTTACTAAAATTACTTTCTTGAATGCCTTAAAGCAAATTCATATACAACCCTTACCACAATTGAACTTCTTTACAAATTCTGATTCAATCGCTAAGATTGCCAAAGATGTCAACTTTCCTTGGCCCACCAGTACCGGATCTTGGAGTTTTCCGAGGCGGGGCAAAACTTAAAAATGCCCCCCACCCGGTCCCTCCAATTCTTGTTAATATTTCGTACAGCTTTTAGACGCTGGCTTTTTTTTAATTTATTTTTTAGGATTTTTTCACTTTCGGCTACTGATAAACAGATAGAACTTTCGTTAAGGTCCCCACAGCATGGCTCTTTCAGTTCAACATTTGGGGAAGGGGGGGAGGGGGGGTCGAACCATATGAAGAGCTCCCCTTAACAAGAGTTATGTAATTCTCTCCCCCGGGAAAATTTTGAAAACTATGATGCATGCCTCATCAAAATGTTAGAAACGTTAATTATTATTTTTTTATTTGTTTAACAATGGCAACTGCATTGATTTGTTTGTTCACACGGCAACTGTAACAGTTATTGAAATGATGCAACAATGCAAATAAAATAAAACGGACATCCTCTGGGTCAAATAAAATGAATTACTGTGAAAAAATAATTTCAAACTACAGAGAAAAACGCTTATAACTTCTTTTCTAGTTAATTTAGAGGCTTCCAATTTTAGCACGTAGCAAAAAACTCTTAATCAAGTAGTTTTTTACGCGCTTTTCAATGGTATCAAGCTCGAAAGGATGTGATAATTTCTTCCGATAGAAAAGGACTATTTTATGCGATTTTCGGAACTTCGCTCCAATTAGTAGCGTGATGATATGTAGTTTATAGCCTTCCCTCAATCAATGGGCTATCTAACACTGAAAGAATTTTTCAAATTGGACCAGTAGTTCCAGAGATTAGCGCGTTCAAGCAAACAAACTCTACAGCTTTATAATATTAGTAAAGATATATATATATATATTTTTTCACGATTTTACTCTAAAATGGCTATTTCGCTCATTTTTAACACCACGTGTCACTTATAGTGTGGTAACCTTGTAGGTAAGAATAAAGGCTGCTGCTTTGGGAACTTTGTTATTGTTTCGGTTCTTTATTTATAATCTCAATAATAATCGATGTGAGGGGGGGGGGTTGTTATTTGTTACTTTCACCTTCAGGAAATTCAAAATTCAAGGAAAAGGGGAGGAGACGCTTATTCGATCGGGAGCGCTTCTTGTTGGTATTTTTGGATATATTGTACCCACTTCCAATCAGTGGCTCGTTCGTGCATGAATATATTTCGGGAGGTAGCTTCCCTCTCTCAATATGCCTCAGCCCCCCAGCTGTGAAAAAAAATCTCCTGAAAATAACGGGAAAATTACGGCAGCAGAGTGGCCGGAAATATTCCGTTTTCTGATAATATTTTCCCCATATTTGACAGAAGTTCCGTTTCTTTTTTCTCCGTTAATCCAAATCAGGTTGTGAAAATGCAGCAGCAGTTCCGTTCTGGTATTTTCCGGACGTGATATTTCCGTTTTGGACCGTATTTCCGTTTGGACCGTGATATTCCCGTCCGGACGTGATTTTTCAGTCCGAAGGAAAAACCATGTATTGAAGCACTACGGAAATCTTCCGTTAAAATCAGTCAAAAAACACTCTGGAAGTTCAGGTTTTTTTTTTAACAGTGCCTATTAACCAGTTTTTTGCAAATCTTTTTTTATAATGATAACAAGATGTGGGGAGGGAAACATTTGTTGAAAGAATATATAAATCATAATCAGCAGTATTTTGCGGCAGTAATACAAAATACAACGCACAGCACGTTTTCAGTGAGAAAGTCTTAACTTTATACTCTACCTCAACTCTTCCCAATATGCAGATCAACAAAACCAAAGACTTGCACTCCTTTCCAAACCAGAAACAGTGCCTGATTACCGCAGAGGCCAACTAGGCCGCGGCCTTGGGCCCCCAAATTGTAAGAAAGACACGAAAATCATATTGAATAAAAACAATACAGAATGCAGAATGTCTTGTCAGTAGGTGCTTTTTTCCCCCTTGCCAACCCAGTGCCATTCTATAACTACTGGGTATGAACCCAGTATTAATAGAATAATCTCCGAGCTTAGTTAACTTTATACATTATACCCAGTACTTTTATTTTTCGTACCATAGGGGACCCCAAAATGTTGTGCCTTGGGACCCCGACTGTCTTAATCGGGCCCCGACAAGAAAATGTGATAACTGGACATATTTGGGCTCATTTTTAGGAAACTGTCAATGTATACAAGTGTTACGGCTAATAAAAGTGGTTTAAATGTGCCTTTGTGGAAAAATTTCTCCATTTTCAGCTATTTTGTAAATTACCCAATTAATTCTCTAATTATGCTACCATATCCCGCTGATTAACGGTAGTTTCTCAGCCCGGTTACCACAAATGAAGATTACACCCAGGCCTGGAACCCTTTAATATGGTGGTCCCCTAGAATACTCATTTAAAATTCAAATTTATAGAAATTTACTCTTTTAATTATGATCAATTTTTATTATTATTTAAGATTTGAAAGAGGAAAAAAATCAATTTAAATTTGATTAAATGCCGTTAAGCAAACACATAGCTGTAATTAATTATGAAGTGCATTTTGTGTTGCACATTGCAAAAACTAAACTGCCTAGTATTAGCACATTAAGACATGGTGTGCTGCCCTCATCGATGTTCACTAGAAACCAAAACGGCTCATTCCAACTTTCAGAGAAGTGTCGACGTACTCTTTGTAAGTCAGTCGAAAGTGGAAAAGCTTTTGTGGATTCGCTACAGCGACAACGAATACTCAGAATTTATGTCTATTACCCTTCCACTACTTCTAGGAATTATTTTTTATAAAAAATAATTTTGCTATCATAACTATCATAAATAACTCTATATTTCAATCCCCTTAATATTCTTATCAGCCTTTATAATAAAACTCCCTATATTGTTTATACATCCACAACTAGTAAATAACATTAACACCCTGGTCCAATCCTATCTCTGAATGAACACACACATGTTCTTCAATTATTAGTGTAGAGATCAGATAATAAGAGCCCAGGGACCGTTCATAAATGATGTCACACTTTTCAGGAGCGCAGCAATTTGAAAATCATGGGAGGGGCTCAAACAATGTCCAAGAAAAACCAATTAACAATGAAAAAGTAATTAGTATTCCCTCATTATTATTAATGTTAATTACAAATAAATGAATATTTTTATAGATCATTAAAATAAGTTCATAGTTTTCACAAAGTAACCTGAAATCCTTATGCAGCATCATTAACTTAACTATACATTTATTAAATGTGATTAATGTAAAATAAACAGTAGCACATTTTTGCTTTAAATCTATCTGCTTATAAAAGGAAAATTACACAATTAAATATTCTATGCATCCAAAATTAGTGTTTAATGAAGTACATTTTCAAGCACATTTCTTCTGTATGTCAGAGTAATTTCATATTTAGAATATAAGACTTAGAAGTTCTTAAATTTAAAATTTAAGTGCAAGAAGTCTTTAAATTTTGGTTTTATTTTAAAATTTTTGCTTTAAAAGCAGCTTTATCTCATTTGGATGTTAAAATGAAAATTTTTTGATTTCTAGTGGAGGGTGTTTAAGCCCACTGAGCTCCCCTTTTTCTACTCGCCTGATGCTTTTTTCAATATTTAAGGCCCCCTTCCCCCCCCCCCTTAGTCAAAATGTCACACTTCATCGTACTCCTCTTCGCCCCCCCCCCCCCCCCCCACCATTTGTCACATGTCAGGCTATATTACATAAACATATATACTTGCAGCTCAGAAACAGAGCACTGCGTCGTAGATCACGTTTCCAATTTCATTTTTGAACTTTTAATGACATCTGTGAGCCCATTAATAATGATTTCACGGGTACTCAATTTGCATATAATAAGGTTGAAGTTTACAACACAAAAGATAATTAGTATAGAACAGTAAAATACACTACTTGTTCAAATTCTGAAAAAAATCACCCACGCAATGTTACCTTAATTTAATGCCTAATGCCTATGTAGTTAATGTAAATGCCTAACGACATTTCCTTTTAAACTTTTAACAAGAAATAAATTTAAACCTTCATCAGCATCGGTGTTTACGATACAAAATGATCCATGAAACTTTAAAATCGAATGATGAAAATCAAAAAAACTTTAAAAAATAAATTCAATTTCCCGATTTAAAATATTTTTACAGAAACCAAAATGTTTCATGTCACACTTCTTGTCACTTTTCCCCTCCCCTTGTCACAAACTGTTGCAATTTCTCGAACCCCCTCCCCAGTGGTGTAGTAGAGGGGGGGCGGCACCCCCCTACCTTTCTATTTTAACACAAGCGTCCTCTCACTTGCTTCGAATTTTAACGTAAGCGTACTCCCACTTTTTGATGTTGGTATATGTAAGAGTCCCCCCCTTTTTCTCCAGGACTACACCACTTCCCCTCCCCTCCTCGAAGAGTGACATCATTTATTAATGAACCCCATGGCATTTCTGACAAAGAAACGGCAAGACAACGATACACATCTCATTTTAATAAGAATATAGCTGTACAAACGACTCCAGCAACAATAGAAGACTCATCGGTGGACAGAACTCCACTTCTTGGAATGACCCTCGACCACCAGGCAGCTCTCCGAGTCGCAGGCGAGGGTCGAGACCACCCTGTTCCGGAAGCGAAAGGGGACTCGAGGTTCGCAGAAATCTTTGGGGTCTTCGCCTTCGATCAGAGATTCGGGACACTGGCCCCAGCAGAAGACAGACTTATCTGAAAACATTCTGGCTTAACATTTGCATAGCTGTTATTAAAAAATAAAAACACTGTAAAATACATAATTGTGTAAAAAGATAGGCGCCCCAGAAGCTATATTTTTTATCACCTGATTATGAGAGAAAAGAAAAAAAATCAATCTTCTACTATTTAATGCGTATAAAAACGCCAGCAAACCATTGTTTGCTGCAAGATTGTATCACTTAGTAAAATACTACTTAAATGCAAGGTAGGAAAAAAAAACCTGTTTTTTTTTTAAACCAGGTTTTATTTGGTTTAAATCACATTTGTTGTAAAAACAATTTGACTTTTTTAAAATCATGAAGGTTTTAGAGCATTAATTGTGAATAAATCTTATTAGTCATTAATGTCTTGATAACTAATTAAATAACTAAGTATAAGACTTTAAATTTTAATTACCTTATAAATATAGTTTTTTTTTTCATAAACTTAACTATTAACATATTATAATACTATACTTATGCAGACCTTTTAGCAAATTATTAAAGAAATAATTATTTGCGGGTTCAGTTTTAACAAAAGCATATTTTACTAAATCAAAAAGTAAGCAAAAATGAAAAATATATTAAAAATAATGTGCTTTAATTTACAGTATCAGTAATATCAACAAAAGTCTCAACGAAGTCTCTTACTATATATGTATTTTACTTTAAAAGTTAAAAAAAAAATCAGTCACTTACCGGACTTAGCAATGCTAACACTTATACAAATAAGCAACATTAGCTTAGAAATTATCACCATTATTTTTTTTTTTAAATAAAAACTATATTTTTCCTGATTAAAGATTAAATATATTTATAAAAACAATTTCATAAACTTGATTTTATTCCGAGGTAATTTTAGAAAAACCCAAATAGTCTGAGATGTAGGTAGGAGATAATTTTTTTAAAAAGAAAAATTTGCACTGATTAAAAAGTTTTTTTTTTTTTTTCAAATTTAGTAATTCATTCTTTAACTATTGCTGTGCTTGTAATTTCTGCATAAATTGGATTTTGCAATTTTCTATGTGTAAAATAAATCAAAAAAAGATTTTTTTTTTTTTCAAATTGTGATCTGCAACATACATTTGCAAACTGGTTATTAGAAGATACTTTATTATTTCTAATATCTGTTCATTAACTCCAGGAATTGCAATTGCAATATCACTTAATTTTTAGAATGTAATTTTTTTCCCCAAGCTAATTTTAGAAAAACCCAAATAGTCTGACATGTAGATAGGAGATAAGAACAATTTGTACTGATTAAAAAAAGCTTGATGGTTTACAAATTCATTATTTATCTAGTGCAGTACTTGTAATTTCTGCATAAATTGAATTTTGCAATTTTAATAATGTGAAAAATTATTTAAAAAATGCTTGGTTTAAACCAAGTGGTTATTTAAAAAAAACATTTGGTTTAAACCAGACAACCCTCCTTAAATCTGCACCACAACTAATGATTTGGGCCGGGCAAATGCCCATTGGGCAGGACATTTAAGTGGCCCAAAGCATTTTTAAACGCCCAAAATCTGGGCATTTATAAAAACGTATTTTATATTTTAACCTTTTTAATGAGTATTACAACTTACATATAATATTATGGTTATTTTACAATATACATTCCATTGATAAAAGTGTAAAGAACTTATAAATGGCAACATCTTTATCAGTATGGATCAATAAGTCACCAGTTCCTGAGGCCTCGGCTAACAGGTAGGAATAAAGTACTGATCATAAAACATGGGGGGGGGGGGGGTATTCTATGTCCATTCAACTACTGGTATAGACTTGGAAATTTTTACGAAACCTCTACTCGTTTTTGATTTACAGAGATGTAAACTTCCACTAAGAACAGAAGATGGCAAATTGGGAATGGCTCCAGGAACGTCCCTAAGAAAAAAAGGAAGAAATTTTTGATATTTGCAATGAAATTTTCACAATGGCTCAAAATTAAGAAAACCCAGGTGCAAAGGAAATTCTAGAGCTTGATGAATTGATCTGAGTATCAAAGCCACTTCCTCAGGGAGCAGTAACAGTAACGAGAAGATGAAGCATAGGGAAAAAATAACCAATTTGAATTCATTTGTGTGCATTTTAACTTAATTATAATTTTGCAGTGGTATGCAACCTAATATATGTTAGGGAATAACTGTACGCCTATTTATGACAAAATATCAAAAACCGTCTCAAATGGTACTCTAACTAAAAACCATTTTAAGCTAAACATTGAAAAAAAAAAATTTATAGCTGCAGGTGGTAATATTAATAACTACTTCTAACAAATAAATTTTAAAAATTTACATTATATTTATCTGGTTTGATGTATTTCCAATTGTTAATAACATGTTTGACTGTTGACAAATAATTAGTATATCTGTAAAAAACTTATAAATGCCCGGGCATTTATGGATTTTGGGCATTTGCCCCAATTTATAGCTGCCTGGGCATTTTACAACACTAGACACAACTACTGAAAAATGTCTCGACTGTTAACAAAACATGAATATCTCATGGAATTAAAAATAAGACACTAATTCGTTAACCTCAATTAACAACATTAATAGGTTAGTTTTTTAGTTCAGAAAGGACAAGAGTAACGAAGGTTTTAACTTTCCTCTCGTACCTTAAAAATACTTTCAAGCGCCTGGGTTAGAAAATACTGGTTTAAACAAGGCCCTTTATTTCGAATTTTTTCCGGGGGAGGGGGGAATGGTGTATTCTCAGTGCATATAATAGGGAAAAAAAAGACATCCCTGACAACATTCCAAGGAAAAAATCCAGTAGATTACGATACACCGCAATTTTGCACGTATTTTTCATTGTTTTAAGGGGAAAGTGGGGGGTTTTAACAATCCCTTAAATTACAATCAGCCACAAGTTTCTTATGTGAAATGTTTCAGGATTCCTTTAAAGTTACAATTCATTTTATAAGGTCTGGAACTGTAAGTTTCTTATGTAAATCCATTTGTCAAAGAGATATGAAGTTTTTGAAATAAAATTTAAAGTGATATTTCCCCATAAAATTCCCTATTTGTAGGGGTGTCCACCAAAATTTATAAAAACGAGGAGATTTACAATATAAACCAAGAGACCAGGAGAATAGAGGAAAATCCAGGAGTCTCCTGGAAAAACCAGTAGAGTTGGCAAGTATGCAAATACATAAAAACAAGTATAAATTTAATGTATTTCTAAAAGTTAGGTGCCCCCCCCCCCCCCTGCGATCGCACAAATGACGGGCCTATCATCATTTTGAACCAGGGTTGGGGTCTTGGACAGGACAGGTGGTTTTTACCGTCTTAAACTGTCCGAAAGTGTCCAAAACTGTCTGAAAGTGAAAGAAACTGTCCAAAACTCCCAAATTGGGTACTTTGAAAATCTTTCTATTTTTAATTGCTGCACACTTTATAAACAATGTTAACAAATATTATTTTTCAATTAAATTTGATTATTACTTTTATTCATACTAAGTTAAAATATTAAATTTAGCCAATAGTTCTGATGTGTGAAAACTCATTTTTACAATGTTAAAAGAAATTAAATTTAGCCAATAGTTCTGTTGTGTGAAAACTATTATTTTTACTATGTTAAAAAAATTAACTTTAGTCAATTCTGTTGAGTGAAACTATTTTTTCAAGCACTTTTAAAAAATTACCAATTAAAAGAGAAATTCATGATAATGTACCACAAAAATAAAACATGCCAATAACTAAGAGATTTTTGAGATTTTAGAGCCATGATATGTATTAGCTTTTTTTTAAAAAATTAAACATATTTTTTAAAAAACTATTCACATCCAGTAAATAAAGCTTTAATAAAAATAAAATATTATATTTTAATTAATATTTATTTGCATTAATTTGTTAATTATTGCATTCCTTTAATTAAATACAATTTTATTGAAAAATATAGTTTTGGACAGTTTTGGACAGGACGGTAAAAACCATGGTTTTTACCGTGGAGTTTACCATAGTGTCCAAAACTTTGCCAACCCGGTTTTGAACGGTCACATTATATAAATAAAACAGTTAATTAATTTTTAACTGACAAACTATGATGATCTCCAACCCACCTGTCGTCAGGGCCAGAGAGAAGTAGTCGCCGCAGTGGATCTCCGTGACTTCGAAGCCCCTCAGCGAGTCCACTATCTTGGGCATCCCATAATCCACGTGGAGAGTTCCGCATCCCAGCTGCAGCTGCCGATTCGATCCCACGGAGTACACTTTCCCGCCGTCTGCAAAAGTGCTCGGAATAAGCGACACGGCTTGACGTCTATGTATGAAAAGTCTACCGATTGGTGAGAAGTCGCCAATCAAATCTTTTTAGCACATTTTTCCTTGTAACGAAACTTTTAGTAGCTAACACAATTGTAGGACACTCGGGGCATAAAGAGTACGTCTGGGAGTTTTCTTTTGTTTTTGTGAGTTAAAAGCAAATTTTTTGTGAAAAATCAACTAACTTTTCAATTATAAGACAAATGATCAAAATACTTTGTGCAAAAATGTAAGTACAAAGATAAAACAACGTGAAAAAGCACAAATTCAGATTAAAATTAACGCAAATAGCTATTTCGAAGCTACAAATGGAGCCTCTTCATCAGTGCATAAAAAGAAGAAGAAACGCTCAACACACAAGCAAGAAAGCTGTGAGTGAACAAGGCAATAACATTATTGCCTTGTTCACTCACAGCTTTCTTGCTTGTGTGTTGAGCGTTTCTTCTTCTTTTTATGCACTGATGAAGAGGTCCATTTGTAGCTTCGAAATAGCTATTTGCGTTAATTTTAATCTGAATTTGTGCTTTTTCACGTTGTTTTATCTTTGTACTTAACTTTTCAATTGCAAATTTTAAACATATAAGGTAAGTGTTTTAGCCACCCAAAAAACGATTCCTAAAGCTACCCTCAAATAAAAACTATTAAAGCATTATCAATTTAAAGAGATTTAAAAAGTGATACCATTCAAAAAGAAAGAAAATCTCCCTTTAAATTGTTTTAGGGAACAGGTAATAATCTGCTTTTAATCCGTGACGGCAAAATCTTTCTTTAAAAGAAAGGTAAAAACGACTTTCCCTGGCAAAACCACGTTTGTGGACGCTTTAGGACGTCTATATGCTTCAGGGACACATTTTGGTAAGGCTCGGGGGAAGGGGTGAGAGTACAGTCGAGAACATAAGTGTTCTGGTATCCGAGGATTCGCGAACACGTCCCGAGGGGCCAGCCGAGGGGCCCGTTTTGGAATATAGATTCCCCTCCCCACATAAAAGTTTGGCCAGACACAGCTTGCATCCATGAGTCATAGGGGTGCTCACCAGGAAGGGAAAGGGGAGGTCATGCCACATTTTTTCGCAGGGGGGCCTGGTCCACGTTTTGGCCAATTTGTTGGGTTGTCGATTTTGAGGGGCTCCGCAATAGCTGACCATAAGAAACGTATGAAAATAAATAACCTTCATTGCACAACCCTCGTTTTTATTAGGGGTTACTGCGAGGTATTGCTAAAACTTCATAATGAGCAAACTTCTAATTATTTTTGAAGTTTATTGCAAAATTCGAGGCGCTCTGTGAAGATGTCTCGGCGCACAGTTTGGGAAATCAATACAGTAATACATTACATTTATATTATTCCTTCTTCTATTTTCAAAACGACCTTTTTAAAACTCTAACAGGAATATTTCAGATTCGTTTTTTTTTCTTATTCTGTACTTCGTATATTTTTTTTTTTTGTTTCCGTTTTTTTGAGTCATATGTGTTTTTATTTAGTTTCAGAATTTGCATTTCGCTTCAAAACAGACTAATTTGACTCAGTTCAAATCTGATTTTAGCTATTTTTATTTTAAGATTGTGTATCTAATTTTAATATAATTTAACTATTGTTTCTATTTTTATTTATTTATATTGATAACCAAAAATAGCACATAATTTTTTATCACGGCTATCTTAAAAGTAAAGTTATTGCATAAATTAATTTCACGCAATTAGAATCACAGGGTTCGCCGATTTAAATCAAGTGTTAAATCAATTATTTAAATTATTTAAAAAAATCATGATTTTTATCAAAAATTTAAAATTTGCCTGAAATTTGTTGTTATTATTATTTTCTACACAAATTTAATGTTTCACAAGAATCAGTGGATATGATTATTGTACTATATTTGAAATAACTGAAATAAAAGTATTATGTTTATTAATGCATAATTTTTAATGTGTCATTTACGTAACTAATATGCTAAATTATTTGTTTATTCATTAATAAAACTGCCTTAACCATTACTCTAAATAAACTTTTGCCACAGAAACTTTATAATGCTAGAGAAGAAAATTATATAATATAATGTAAGAAATAGGCTTTTAAGAGTCAAAACTCTTACTATACCTACTTTTAACCAAGGGCGTAACCACGGGGGGGTTTGGGGGGTTCAAACCCCCCCCCCCCCCATTGGGCATTTAGTTATTTATTCATTTTTGTTCCTCGACTTGGTGGAAATTATGTCAAGTTAATCGGGTTGTGGGCTTGGAATTTTTTTTTTTTTTTACTTCGTGTGAACAACATAGGAGACAAGCTGTAGAATTCCCCTCATCTCTTTCCTTGGACAAAATCGTGGAGATGAACGTTGAAGGAGAAGAACGGGCAAGACTCTTGGGGCCTGGAGCCCGGTCCACCACTAGTTCACATTCTGTGAGAAACTGAAACTGAACCGGAGAGGTCACGTGATAAGGGGGGGGATGCATGTGATAAGGGGGGATGCATCTGTCAATCGTCATTTAGGGGCGAGTCTGCACTTGTAGCCAAAGTTGAACTGGAGTTTCTTGGAATTGGTGGAGGGGTTGCTATTTCTTTTGGTTCTAAAATTCCGAGAAAACCGAGGAATGTAAAACTGGAAGGAGGACGGGGGGGGGTTAAGACGCAACGGGATAGCCTTTTGTATCGTCTATAGCTTGAAAGAAAATCGCAAAATAGTTACAGATGTGCAATGTCTTTCTTTTCTTTTTTACCATTGTGCTGTGAGAGCCATGTGCTTCAGTTTCTGCAGTTGAAAAATTCAGATTCATGCATCACTCATTTAGTATCAAAATGCGTAGCATTTTCCTTCAATAACTTACCTTTTCAGTTTAATAACAGTAATATTAAAGGATTATAAACATAATTTTAAGTGACTTCTGCCATAAGCGTAACCAGGGGAGGGTTTTGGGGATTCAACCCCCCCCCCCCCTATTTTGTATTTAGTTATTTAGGCACATTTATTAGGCACACAAAAAAAATTCTGGCTATGCCTTGCAAAGCACATATCTATTTTTTCCCTAAGAAAAATAAACACATATGCATATGATTTTATTTCCTCTTTCTGAAGGGTGATCATGACCAAAGTACGTAGCTCATACTACAGAGGACTTTTCATCTGGTTATAATCAACCCCCTTTTCACCTTTAGGAATTTTACAGCGAAAGGTGGCTTCAATCACCGTACCACACACAGACAGACAGCAGAGATCCTTTCAATCACTCCAGATGGTTTTCTTACCTTCTTGATGTCTTTTTTACCCAAAGGCAGCAATTTGGAAACACAATCGCACCAGTTTCCTGGAAAATATTCTCCTCTTTGATGGAGGTTTGTTTTCTGATAAACTGGTGTTGTAGGCAAAGCCGTAAGCAAGGGGGGGGCAATGGACCCGAGCACCCCTCCCCCGAAATACTTTCAAAATTTTTAACCTGTCTGAAAAAATAAATTTAAACAAAAAAAAATAATGATTAGATTTTGTTCTTTGAACCAACCTGTTTGGGAGCGGGAGGGGGGGGGTCCTCTGTTTTACAAATGGGGAAACGACAAACGGCGGTACAAACATCTAGGGCCTACAAACCAGAACTCAAAAAAAGACCCTTTTTTCTCCCAATTCTCCAGAGGACAGGTCCCGCGTGTCATCAACAGATAACGGATTGATTCCTTGCCTAAGGACTGCATATGGTTCTAATCACCCGACCACACATAAACAGGAAATATAGTGATACTTTTTTCGCAAAATGCGAGCCTCATTCAACCACATCTGCCATAAATATACGTACAACAGTTTGGTGCTTTGTCCATCCTTGCCCGAAGGTTACATTCGTGGAAATGGCGACACTCTAACTACCCATATTGTGGAAGTAAGCTAATGCCTAATGGACCCCTGCTTCTACGATTGCGGGAAATGGATGTTTGTGCTGTTATTGCTGGAACAAATCTTAGTTCTTTTATTTTCTTTTTTAAACTAGCAATTCGTAAAATCAAATCAACATAGAAACGCTTCCGACAAGGGGGGCGGGGGGAGGGCTCTTGCCCCTTTGCGGATGCCTCTCCTCGAATCATATTCTCTTTTTTTCCCAACCATTTTGCACAATAAAACAGAGACCTTGATTGACCTTGGCAGTTGGGAATTTAGTGGGTTCTTGTGGTCTTGCAAAAGTCTCCTTTGCTCGCCTGCGCACAAGAAGAAAAGGTGAAAGTATTTTGTCCTATTTTGGGAAGAAACCCTGAAGCAGGAGAGGTATGGTTGTTTTTATGTAATTTTTTCGAAATAATATTTTAGCTGCCCCCTCCTCTTTTTTTTTTTTTTTTTTTTGCAATTTTAGTTTCAACTTTTTATTTCTTCCTCCCATGCTGAGAAACTGCTTATTAATCCTCCTTTTTTCGTTTTTTAACTTCATAGGGGATGATGTCACACTACTTCGGGTGGGGCGGCGGGGGGGGGGGGGTCGAGAGATTGTGACAAGGGGGGGATAACAAGAAGTGTGACATTACACATTTTGATTTCTATAAAAACGTGTAAAAAACCAGCAGATTAAACTTATTTTTGATAATTTTTTATTTTCATAATTTGATTTTAAAGTTCCATTGATTTCATTTTATATTGAAAATACGGATGCTTATTAAGGTTTGAAGTCACTTCTAGTTAAAATTTTAAAAGAAACTCTTCTTCGGTTTTTTACTTTTAAAATAAATAAGTGCGGGTCATTTTTCAAAAGTCAATTAATTATTTTTCACTATTATGCACTAATTATCTTTTTTCTATTTTAACCTTAATCTAATTTTATGCTATTTAAGTCCACGTGTAATCATTATCATTTATTGTTATGCCCACAAATGTCGTTAAAAGTTAAAAAATAAAACTAAAAATGTGATTCTTTAACGTAAGTACTTTATTTCTGAACTGCAACACTACAAGTACGTTGCACACACTGCAAGTGTTCATGTAATATAGCGTGACACGTGGCAAAGGGGATAGGGGTGTGTTGGAGAGTGTGATTTTGTGACAAAGGGGGGGAGGGGGCTCAAATATATTGAAAGAAAGTGTGACACTGTTTATGAATGGTCCCATAGAGCGTTTATAATAACATTGCGAAGGTGAAAAATACCGTGACAAAATTACACTTTTACTTAGCCTAATCATAAATGTACATTAAACAAAAAAGATCTGAATTGATTGGTTCTCATGGGCTGCAATAGTGGCACAACTCAAAAAAACACGCGTTTCGGACTAAGAACAGATTGTAAATATGAAAATACACATTCTTTTCAGCAGCAATACTAGCACAACTCCTAATTCAATATTAGGCCTTAAGATGTCTTAAAAGCGTAATTTCTCTTTTCTTTCTTTTTTTAAAAATTGTGATCTGATTTTTTTCGCCGATGGGGGGGGGGGAGTTGACTTGCTCCGAGGGGGTAGCCCCCCCCCCCCCCCCGAGAGATGCCTGAAATAAACACGGAGTATATCTGTAATGACAAGTATTGATGACTAGTAAATTTTGAACTCTTGTGCACTGCTTATTGGTGTTTAGTCTGTACATTTTTAGGGTGACCCCCCCCTTTCCCCAACCCTAGTTACGCCTATGCTTTTAACATTACATCAAAATAATAACTACTTGTTTTATATTTTAAATCCGTTGCAAACAATAATTAACAGTATCAAACTATAACACTTTTACATTAGATTCAAATATAACTTTTCAGATTTTCCCCTTGTAATAGTAAATATAAATCATACTATGCTCAAACAATACAATAGTTTTTCTTTTAGAAGTTTTCAAAACTTCCTTTTGGGAAGAGGCGGGGGTGGAAGTTTGAATTGTCGCTTGAGGAGGCAGACAAGCGGGGCTCTTCGATAGGGGCGTTAGTAAGAAGGAGAGGGGTGCGCCCTGCCCCAAGATTTAAAAAACAATGCTTATTTTGATCTGCATTTCTATGAGTATTATTATGAATAAAAGCGTTTAAATTTTAAAAAATTTTTGCTTTTTCTTTACTAATACTTTTGCATTCCAAAATGCATTAGTCTCAAAATGCACTAGTTTGCATATAGTTTTCAAAATTTTCCCAGGGGAGAATTTTTTCCCCCGGACCCCCTTCGACTAACACAATTTCATATCTCCAGTTTGGGAGGGACTCATAATATAACTAGCTCTATCCCCCTAATGTAGAGCTAAACGAGCCATGCCGTGGAATTATTAACTATAGTTTTATGGGTTTATCTATGGCCCACAAGTTATGAAACCTCAAAAATGGCCAGCGCATAAAAGTTTATGAAAAAGGAACAATAATTGGATAGAGGGGGAGATGCTTTTTTAAGTTTTGCCCCGCCACGGAAAACCCTAAGATCGGCACTGGGGGTGAAACACCCAATAGTTCTTGTTTTTTTTTTTTTTCAATTTGTTGTGTATAATTTTTCGGAAAACTTTATGTGAAGTTTAGAATTATTTTAAACTGAGCATTGCCCAAGGTGTGGCCCGCGGATCTTCTCGAGCTAATGGATGCGGCCCTCAACGTAAAAGGTTGAAGACCCCTACGCTGCCTATAAAATAGGCGTGAGGTACACATTTTTCACGCCTTTTCTGTCTTTCAACCTAGGACACTATATAGCTTGATTTCAAAATCGGGTGCAATCGCCCCGACTTGTTTCTGTTGACCTGGGCGGAGCTCAATCTGTCTGATAGGAAATGTTATTTTTTTTATTCTCACCACTTAATTCAAAAGTAAAAATTAATTTTGATAACTTACTTCTTTATTTGGTTTAAGCCTTCAACATTGTAAACAGTAAAAGTCAGCTAAGTTGCGACGTACCTCCCGACACTCAAATTTCTTTCCAAACTGATTAGTTGGTTAAATCCGCCACTCGGGGGCGTTACCGGTTTCCCGATCGAGAAATTTCTCGCATGCACATCACGTGTCATCGACGCATGTGCGTGCACATGCTCAGGGGTATATGCAAATCACCTTCCGGTATTTAAGCGTAGTGCTCGCTTGCTTCTCTCTCTTAATCCTTTTAGAACTTCCTTTGCGACGTTCGCTCAGAGGGGGAGCGGGAAGTTGACGTTTTTACCCGGTGAGATGGACCATATGCCTTAGGATACTTTATTAGGGATAGTTGTTTCTTGAGCTGCATCGACTCTGTGTGAAATGCCCGATAGTTAAATTTTTTTTTCGTAAAATATAAAAATCTAGTCAACTTTATTTTCACGAATGGCTTTAGGTGATATTTTTTAATGTTGTATTGGGAAGTTATTGTGATATTTACATAAATAAATCTCTGCTATTCTTTTAAGAATTGTATTAGCTTCGAATCATCTCTTAGCAAAATAATGGGTCCTTTAGAAGGGTTAATGGCCCATCACTGTCAGGGACTGTTCAGTTACTATGCATTATTCCTTATTACTTTGCTTAACTGTTCCATTTTCAGAAGTCTAGTTATGCATTTGTAACTTCTTTTATAGCACTATCAATCTTTGTATTCCATATTCTTTAGCATTCCTAGTGAGAAGTGCGTTCCTCCCCTTCCAAAGCTAATTTTTTCCTAAGACCTCCCCCCTTAAAAATCCCATATTGATAACGTAAAGATATTTTTAAGCACCTTTTTTCTGGGAACACAGTTGGTTTATAACCTATCGCTCGACAGACTGATTGCGCGGCCGAGATGTGTGCTTCTTGCACAGCAATTACAGTGAATAAAATGGCAGCAAAGAAAAGAAAAAATTATACTATAGGGGGAGAAAAATTACGAGTAATTGATAAAGTTAAAAATGATGCAATAAAAGCGAGTATTATTTCGTGAATATGGTTACACGGTATGATTTCACTATACCGCGGTTATGTTATAACGCGGGTGCCAAACATGTCCCCCGACACCCACGTTTTTACTGTATTTCACTAAGGTGCTTCATTCTTTGAACAAAATTGCTTCATTTTCGTCTTCTCAATAATTCTGTAGTTTAAATCTGGTGCCTGCCTCTATGTGCCTAAAAAATAATTTTAACGGTCATAGAAACATTTAAGGAAAATCAACAAAAAATATGACAAAAAAGTGCAGTAATGAATTTTTCTTTTCGTTATGATTCCTTTGTTATTGCATCAATTAACAATAATTTTATTTCCACCTATTTAAAAAAGAAAGAAAAAAAAAAGAATTGAACAAACATAAAAAGTAAGAACAACGTTGCATTTTAATATAATCCTAAAATTTTATTTGTATTTAACTTATCTGAATGAATAGATAATTTGTAATAAACAATCAGTTAAGCCTTGTTTCATTGTATAAGTTATACTTCAAACATGAGCAATCACTTTTGACTGAATTTCTTTTTAGTATTTTTAGGACTTTGCATGGCATGATGACTGGTCTCTAGCTTGTCCCATTTTGCACTTTATTATTGCATTATAAGGCATTAAAACCTCATTGTCACGCAGATTTAATTTCATTATTACTACCATTATCATTATTATATTTTTTTTTAAGTAAAGGGGGCCGCCCGTTGGTTAGCTGGTCCACCGCCCTTTTAGGGGTCCCAGTCCGTCCCTGCCTAAACATAAAGGAGTGAGTAGAAAATATCACTCAACTTGCAATCAATTTCTCTTTTTTTACACTATGCATTTATGCATTTGTAACTATCAAAATATAGCTCCATGTATTAAAATTACGTAATTGATATAGTAATTAACAATTCTTTTTTCACAATCATCTTAAAATATCATCAGAGAAATTTAGCCTGAATGATTTACAATGCATCCTATACAACTTTAAAATTAAAGTACTCTTTTGAAAGTTACTTATTTGATGGTAAAGAATTCCTAAAAATACATAATTATTCAAACTGGCTACATCAGATAGAAGAAACTTATTCAAAGAATAAAAGAGTGCTCATAGCCATTTTCCCATATGGTTAACCGTTAAAGGAGTTTAGGCAAACTTTATATGGATGCTTCATCCATCCAAACAAATACTGGTCTAACATTACAGCACAAAAAATATCCTGGAGAAGTTATTCTCGTTTTTTTTTTTTTTTTTTAATATTTGCAAAAATAGATAGACAAATAAATAAATAAAAAATAATAATGTGGTGGTCAACTTACAAAGGGTTTTTATAATACTCCCTCCCAAATTTGGCTTACATAAGAGGTCAATATAGACAGGTGATCAAGTTACAAAGGTTTCCCTACATTATATAATATAGGGCTCATTCCTTCCTGACAAAGGTGGTCAACTTGGACAGGTGGTTAGCTTACAAAAGTGGTCAACTTTAAAGCTTTGACTGTACACCATATTTTACTTTTGTATATTTCAAAGCTAGTTTTAGATGTTTAAAGAATGTTTCATGAAATATTTTAATAGCTTCAATTTAAACAAGAATAGAGTGGTGAGTATAATTATTAACAAAACATAATGTAAGGTAAGTAATTTATTTCTGAGCAACTTTCGAATTAAATCAAACATATTAATGACTGAATGATTTCCAGTTTCATAGCTTCAAAACACAAACTTTTAAATTAAAAATAGGTTTCAAATACGTTTTATTATGAGGTGCAATTGTGCGTAAATTTAAAGAAAATATTTTATATAATAATTATAATAATTGGGAAAAGAATACTCACAACATAAATTGCTACATGCCGAATCACAACTCATTATTCAGACTTTCCGACGCTCAGTTCCGTCTCGAGTTAAAACAAGCTCATGTATCAGATTATTCTTAAAAACAATTTTTGGGAAGGATAGAGATTAAAAAAATCTGGTGTTAACATTTTAGCTTCACGCAACCTCTGAAATGGACGCCTAAATAAAAGTCAAACAAGATTCAATGTTTACACACTAAAAAGCAATCCATCTACCTCGTAACCCAACGTTTCGCCAAGGCCAAAAGAGCAGAATCAGTCAGAGAAAAAAAAACCTAAAAAGTAATGGACTTGTTTAAACTTAAAGATTTACAGGCTTCATTTCTTGAATCTGCTTATTGATCATTTGTTAATGTGCATTTTTTTTATAAAAATTTGCTACCCAACCATTATAATAATTACATAACATTTTCAATGTCATTTCACGAATAAATTTCCACCGCTTACAAAATAAATCGGTAAGGTATATTTAAAAACGGAAACAAATTTTGCATTACACAATTTAGTGGCACTCCATTCACATGGTTATTCTCTTTTCTTCTTTTATAATCCGACGGTACTCAAGAGTAGGAAGGAGCAGAGTAGAGGATTTCAAGTGCATATTAGCACTTGAAATCCAACAAGTTCAAGTGCTGAACTTGAACTTGTTGGATTTCAAGCTCTAAACTTTTCAAGTGCAACGGGTATAGGAAAACTAGGAAATTTGGTTCGTAGCCCGTGGCCGAAAGACTCGGTTTTGTTAGTAGACACTTTTTAGAATTGCTAACAAGAATTAAAAACTAACTCTAAAATTGTTTCGAAAATAAAAAAAAATATTCAAATAAACTAAGAAATATGCATATTTGAATGAGCACATGCTAACATGTTTTAGATCTTTTAAAATGATTTAAATATATACAGGATGCGGAAGGATTGAAATTTGAAATACAGCACGCAACGAAGCATGTGTTCAATATTGGCATGTCTCCAAGGGAAAAAACAAAAAAAGGGAGAGATCACAGTAGAATGTGCTAAAAAGTGACCATGCAGGAGTGGCGATCATTAACACCAGCGTACATGATTATTTTGATTTTTTTTAAAAAATTTTTTTAAAAAATTGGATTTTTTAAATTTAAATCAGATTTTTTTTTATTTAAATCGGATTTTTTAAAAAGGATATTAAATATTTTGGATATTTATTATGTTACATGCATAGCAACAATACGGCACATTAATCAATGTGCGAAAACACACGCCAAGCTATTTTCACAGCAATAAATATTTTTTAATAATAATAATGATTAACAACTTTTAATACAAATGCATGACTCAAATGAAACTTAACACTACCAGGAATAATTGGTACACTCATAAGTACAGAGAAAATGAACACATTTAATCGGAATTATTTTGCTGTTGAAAGCTGGAAAACAGTAACAATTGTGTGTACTTCATTTTTACATTGAGTAATCACTTTTCCATTTTAAAAATAAAAAAGCCTGAAATACTTTTATCCATTTAGTAAAATCATATGCTCACACCATTACTAAAAACTGAAACTTTTTGTTTTAATCAATTATCTTTATTGAAAACTTCTATGATAAAAAAATATTTTAGAAGGAAAAAACTTTAAGCTATCAGGGGCCATGGATGAAACTTTAAGGATACATATTCTAAATTCTAACAATTGCTGTTTTAAACAGTATCATTATGAATTATTTATTGTGTGGAATTTATTAAATGGATATAAAATACAATTTTGAAGATAAAAAACACACAATGTTTCACGATTAGTATGAATTCTAATTTGCATGATTGAATGAATCATGCTTTGCTGTTATGATGATTGAAGAATAAGAGTAATATTGTAAAATTAAAAAATTAGTAATTAGGCCTATAATTATGAAATATATTAGGCACACAGAGAGATGGACCTAGGAAGTTTTGTTTGAAACAGTGGTTGTAATTGTAACATATTTCATTTTTACAACACTTTCTAACATTGTAAAATTAATGATTTTTTTTTGAAAAAAAATCACTTGATTTAAATCAATGATTCAAAAAAAAAAATCACTTAATTTAAATCAACAAGTCCTGGTTAACACCTTTCTTAAGCTCCACTTTTATATTTTACTCGCCATATGGCGACCACTTATTTTCACCCATAGTGTCGGGGCTTTAGAAATTCGACGTACAACCGATAGAGAAGATGCACAAGTGAGAAATGACTGCATTCACACGCTCAACAACGAACCACTTACCGCACAAGAACACGGTGTGGGCTCTTCCCCCGCTGACGGCCTTGAACTTGCCATCTCGCAGAGGGGAGGAACGGAGGGGGGTGAAGAGACGTATCTCGTTCTTCTGCTGACCCTCCCCAGTGTCCAATGCCAGCTTGTTGTGCCTAAAAGAGTTCAAACAATGCATCACTTGATTTAAATCAACAATTGGGTGTCAATGCATCAGGTATGTCAAGTAAGTACAGTCATTCAGGGCATCTTTGAACCTTGGGGTGTTAACTTTTAGTATATTCGACTTCAAAAAAATAAAAAAACTAGAACGTCCAGCACTGCACTTGGCTGGCTGCGTTACAAAATCAGTTTCCTATTCATTTTACCCAAAAAGTTTGCAACACTGTACATAGATCATTGTATAATCGGGGCTCACGGCAGAGGAATTTGGGTCTATTTTCGGACACTTAACAAAATTCCATTCAATAAAAACAGACCCTTCGGTAGGTCAGTATAGGCAGATTTTGTACTGGCCACTTTTTTCGGTGAAAAATGATAAACACAACAGTGTTTTGAACTTTTTGTATCAATTAACCCAATTAAATGTGCTAATATTTATAAAATTTACTTTTTTTAAATTCTTAAAATGTAATAAGAAAATTTTAAAAATAAAATTTTTTCAAGATGAACTCCCGAGGGTTACAATCTTACTTTGATTTTCAGGAAAAATATTTTCCCTTTTCTCCCAGTTATTTAAAACCATACATTACATACATTAACTTATGCAAAAATGAAAAATCATTGTACAAAATATTGTTTACCACACTGAAACAGTTTAACTTAGCACATTTTGTTTTTAATATTAAGGGATTTTTGTCAATACTTATAGCAATTGAAATTATATAGTAATATATAATTAATGAACGAAGTTTAACCACGGAAAACTATGTTAAAACGATAAGTATTTACGAAAATGAATTTTTTTATAGGAAATTTACTTTAAGGAAGTATTTACGTTGCAGGTCAGTAGATCGTAGTTCATTGGCCTATGGGTTTTCGGGACGGCACGGGACAAAGCTGATTGCAAATGTTTTGTGAAATAATAAGATGGGAAAGTAAAAGCACGTGTTTTTGAACCTAGCAGTGTACTTCTTGGAAATTTTTAAGGGAAGAAAAGACTGGCGACAAGAGTGGCGATTGTTAGGTAATATTTTAGTTGCCACTTCTTTTCATCTAGTTGCCTTGGATCAGGGTTGTAATTTTAACCAGGACACTGGATAAAAGTGGTTTTAACCGTTCAAAGCTGGTCAACAGTGGTCAAAAGCGGTCAAAACTGTTAAAATTGGTTTTAAGAAACAGTCTTGATTTTAGCAATTTTCTTTGCAATTAATATAATAATGAAAATAGCAATGTAGTTTAATAAATAATGCACTGACATGTTTCCAAGGCTCATTAATAAAATATGCTTATACAATAAGAATGTTAGAAATTGAAAAATGGACCATGCAATTGTAAAAATACAAACAAGTTGCAATTAAACACATAAAAATTGAGTTGCAGTTAAAAGCATAAAACATGAGTTGCAGTTAAAAACATAAAATATGAATTGCAGTTAAAAGCATAAATCGTTGAATTCGCATTACATCTAATGAACTGTTGTGCTAGCTCTTCATCATCTTCTGTGTAAAAAAAATAATTAAAACATTTTTGTTGCATCTATGTTATATTATTATGTTGTGACTTTTTTATATTTGGTGTTTATTGTTACTTTATTTATATTATGACATTTTTAACAAATGTTAACTTAGTTTGAGCATATGATAGAAAAAAAAATATTTATTGGTATTAAATAAATTGAATATTGAATTTCAGTGGTTGAAACTGGTCAAAATTGATATTGACCAGGGCAGTTTAAATCGGTTAAAACCACTGGTTTAAAACCCCCATGGTTAAAACCGATACAACCCTGCTGGATACGGCCTTGGGCGGTATGCCAAGTTTGACACTTTATACAGATTTTTCTCAACATCAAATCAATTTCGTAATATCCGTCCACTTTTTCAAAGAGTAGTTTCAACAGGAAATATTTTACTCCTAGAGAACTACTAACACATTCAATTTGTCACTTCTGTCCCATTCCTTACCTTATGCATATTCTGGATTATTTTTTTTTTTTTTTTGCAAATGTACATATATATATATATATATTCTGGAACAATTAATTTCTTTTTTGCAAATGTTATTTATATATACTGATGCACTGAAATATATAAAAACAGTTTCTTCCCAATTGTAAATTTTTAAAGAAATTATATTCATTCTGGGCAGGAGAAGTTGCGTTCAATACCACCTATGACACCACTGTCCTAACGAATAAAACCACTCCTGTGACCAACAGAGACACAAACAAATAGAAGTGGACAGTTAGATTTAGTAGAAAGAGTTTAATAATGCATGACTTTTTTTTCAAACTTTGAAAACACTCTTTCTAGAACCTTTAGTTAGGCTTTTAAGGTTATGACCAAGAGAACAGCAGATTTCCGGTCAGCAAAGCATGTAACTGAAGGAAGAGACAGTGAATGACTACCTGTTGTTTCCACAGGCCAAGATGGACATCTCCTTGGTGACAATGAAGGAACAGTCTTTCCCACAGAACACGCGATCCGGAACCAGCTTCGACGGGATCTTCACCGACAGTGGCAGGTCCTGGAACTTGATCTTGTTCAATCCGAGGCAGCCTGTTGCAGAAATTTGGCTGAATTAAATCAAAATTAAAGCAAAAAAATACCAAATGGGATACACCCAAAGTTAAAAAGTCAATCATAAGAAGAAATGCTAACTTTTTGATATTTTAGCGTTTTTTAATTAATGTTTATTAAATGATTAACCTTAAAAATACTGATGCAATTGCATTAGCTATAAAATTTGTGCTTTGAAACGTTATCTCTGCATTTGGTATCTCTGACATAGTTTCTGTATTTATTTTGTTCTGTCATCAGATGAAAGGAATTAAATGTTATTTAACGAAAAGAAAATGTTGTCATAGAAAGTATACATTATATTTTCTTCACAAGGGCAGCAAAAAAATGCATAAAATGTCCAATTTTCTGTCCTAAGCAACTGCCTACTCTGTCCATTTAGAAATTTAGTCTGACTTTCCAAAAATGGAGGTCCATCAGAGATAAGCATCCCTGTATAATTTTTTCCCAAATTACATTTTCACGCTTTTCCATGGGAATTTTTAGAGCTCTCTAACCCTGTGATATCTCATAGAAGTACAGAAAACAGAGGGCATTTTGGGAAAATGGGATTAAAAAAAATAAATAAATAAAGCGTGCACTCACTTACAAACGTTAGTCATATTTGATTCTTAGTTTTTTTAAATGAATTTTTAGATTTTCCTACACTTATAAATTAGGGGAGAAGTGAATTGTTGTCATAAATTTCGTATCTTTAGACTTGTATCTTTAATTTGGCTGATATAAGATTATTTGGATGAACAGTTTTCTAATGATGTATTTTTCATTCACGGGGCTAGTGTGGACAATCTAGAATATCAATTCAGACAGTATAATACAGCTCTTAAAAGTGTATGCAAAGTCTTAATAAAAATTAATTTCATCCTAAACAGCATATTCCTTAGAGCTCTTAATCATAACAAAGTTTACTTTTAAATAGTGATGTACCCAGGGTTGGCAGGTTTTTGACATGCGACGGTTTTAACTGGTTTTAGCCATGGATAAAACCGGCTTGTCAAAAACCTCCCTGTCAAAAATGTCAAAAACCTAATTTGTAAAAAAAAAAATATAAAAGAAATGATTTAGCAGAATTGGATAGACTTTAATTAATAAATTTTAAATAAAACTGCATAAATGCATTAAAACTGCTGAGTGTAAACTACAAAAATACATTCTTGCTGTCGCACAGCCGGAAGCTATGCCTGAGAGTGATTTTATTCATAAGAATTGTGTTTAAGAATCAATTAATTGTTTTTTAAGTGCACAAGCACGGGTTTCTGTTTTCTGCTGCTGTAAAAAGGGTTTTAAGTCCTAAAACACATCTTTTGCTGTGCCCTGCCAGTGCATTCTTCAGATACATTCTATTTGTAGCATATTTTGTGACCGTAAACTGATAATAGACTATTATGTGACAATTTTTTTAATAGAAATTATCAAACACTTATTTAATGAATCATTTTATTCTAAATGTATACTTTCAGCAAAGATGTACACGTAATAAATCCATAATTATATTTGTAGTAATTAAAATTGTGTAGGTTTAATCTAATATTTTGCATTGAAATAAATTTAGACTTTTAAACTTTTATGGATAAAAGCAGAAAGTAATCCATCACAATTGAAATCTAATGAAGGTATGTACTTTTCCCTGGATAGGGCATATTCAAAGATGCTTTCCTACCAGTACAAAGAAATATTGACACTAAAACAGCTTTTCTTAATTTCGTCAAATATGTAAAAAATCCACACCAGAAAAAAATACGCGTAAAAAGTTGAAAATTAAGTCGTAAACAAAGAAAATTATATAAATTAATATTTAATTATAATTCAATGTATACTAAATCTAAGGAACATTATAATTAAACAAAAACAATGCTGTACCTTGCTATTATAACCAGCCTTCTTTTTTTATTTTTAGCGTATTTAAATTGTATTAGGGTTTTTGACGGTTTAAACCGGTTAAAACCTGGTTTAAACCTATGTCACGTCAAAAACTAGTTTTTGACGGCTAAAACCCAACCCTGGATGTACCTAATATGTCTTTCTTATAAAATGTCACTGTCAGGTATGTCAGGTATCTCTAAGATAAGCTTATGTGCATTACAAAAGAAAAAAGAAAAAAAAAAAAGAGAAAAACCGTCAAATTAAAATGTAAATAAAAATATTGAAATTAACTTACTATTTTTTTTGTGACAAGTAATGAACAGTTTAACCACAGAATAGATTTTAAATCAGTTTGTAAGAATACATTTTTGTGAAAAAAAAAAATAACTTAATGTGTGTTAACTACATAATAAACATTCTTGAACAATACCTGAAATGTGATTTGAACGAAAAAAACCTCCCGCCTTCAATTCTGTTTTCTCACTCTTTTCCAGTGAAATTAATTTTTAACTTTTAATTCATCAATGAAATTTCATGAAATTTTATATGGAAGTGTATTTTAGTGTTGCAAAACTGCAAAAATTTACTCAGAAACTAAACTGAAAAATAACAGAATTATTCATGCTGTCCTGACAAACACCCTTCTCCCCTACAGTAAATACAATATAGGGACCCGAATTCGGAATCCCGACATCCGGAAGACACGAAATCGGGAACTTTTTCACCAGCAGCTGAAAGAAAAAAGCTTTTGCTTTTTTGAAGAAAAGAAAATCGGGAACTTTTTTTTTCGGAAATAGGTATTTTAAAACGAAGGAAAATACAATGTAATGAGCATGTTTAAGATCGCAAATGTGCAGTTTTAAAAAAAGTTATTTCCCAATTTTCTGAAAAAGGTTTGTTTTTGCAATAGAGTTAATTGTTGCTTGAATTCAGAGTTAATTTCATTAAATTTTGCTTTCTTTTTATTTCTTTTAGTTTTAAAATATTTATTTTTTTTGAATGAGATTTCATTTTCGCACAATACAGAACTTTCGCAAAATTGAAATTCGGCGTTTCTCGCATTTCCAGACAGTCTGTCCTTTTACTGCAATTAAATGGCTAGAAAATGTAAAATCATACCAGAATTTGATGGAATTCATTTTTTTTATTATCGTTTACTTAAAGAGGTTAAAATAATATCGGGAAAGGTCTAGATTTCTCAATGTTTTGCCTCAAATGTAAGCTCAAATTCCACCTTTGTTTTTTGTGCTAAATTTCATGACTTATAGGCAAGTATATATAATAATAATAAATTCTATAATTGAGCAAAATGCCAATAAAAACTTCCCGAGCAAAACATATGGGCTCTGATGCTACTTATAAAAATTTTTGAATGCATACCCAAAATCCGGAAAGACCGTTGCCCTGAGTGTTCTGGATTTGAGGTCGCATACTGTACAGAGAAAGGTACTACTAAAACTTAAAGAATTGTAATGTTTACATTGGTCTCAAAAACCTGACTGTGCAATAACTTAATGGAATGTGCAAAAGGTACAAAAATACTTCAAATGCTCAAATTTATTACTGTGATGCCAATCCATCTAGGAAAGACTTTTATGCTGAAAAAGTAGATAGAAACCTCGCCAACTGAGTTAGGGACCATTCATAAATGATGTCACGCTTCAAGGGGGGAGGGGTTCATGAAATTGTGACAAAGTGTGACAAGGGGAGGGGAAGGTGGTAACAAGAAGGGTGACATCAAGCTTATACAACATAGGGTTACGTGTGACAAAGGGGGGAGGGGGTCTGTTGAAGTGTGACATTTTGTGACAAAGGGGGAGGGGGGTCAAATATATCGAAAAAAAGTGTGATATTTATGAACGGTCCCTCCTTATATGGGAAAATCGCCAAGTTTGCGCTGTATTTGGCATCTCATTTTTGGGACGTCAATTCCATTCATTGGTTCCGTTTCAGGTTGTACTTTTACAATATAAAACATTTAAACACAATTGTACACCATCCATTTGAGGCATAACAACTATAACTTCAAAAAAACAAACTTCAACTCACTTTTTTAAAATTGTGAGAAGAAACAGAACAGGATAAACACATTGTTTCTAGAAAATGAAAAAAATGCATAAAGCATTTTTACCATGAATTCCATGTCCCCAAGAAAACACTTCATTTTCGACGGACACGGCTACCACATGCCTGGAGCCACAAGCCACAGAAGTTATGTGCTGACTGAACATGGCTTCTATCACTTTAGGCTGAAAATTAGTTCGAGATTCATTTAAGACAACAACAATAACACAAGAAAATTTCATGTGACATTACAAAAAGGAATGATTTCTTAAGAAATTAACTAAAGATCAGTGCTAAATTTACTGAAGGGGGTGATTCTCTGTACAAATTTTTTTTCTGAGCTCCACACAAAATTTTCGGAACATCTATGCAAAACGAATTTAAAATATAAATTATGTAGCTGTAACCCCCGCCCCCATACTTACGTGCGTATATATGAGCTCCAGAAAGAAAAGCAAGTGATTTAATGAAAGTACTGTGATAAATATACCAGAAAACTTTTTTTTCCCAGAAACATTATTGTTCTTAAAAAAGTATTAAATATTTTGCTCATCACGAAGGAGTAAAGAAAGCACATGTAATATTTGTCAAAGAAACCATAAATGTAATAAATTGAAAATGTTTCGGAAA
This sequence comes from Octonoba sinensis, assembly GCA_038502835.1. Lineage (NCBI taxonomy): Eukaryota > Metazoa > Arthropoda > Arachnida > Araneae > Uloboridae > Octonoba > Octonoba sinensis. The sequence goes on from CM076600.1 coordinate 2,183,269, forward strand.
ACCGATTTTTTCTTTTTTCTAATTTCGAAACAGATTCTCTAAAATTGTCAGAAATCTCGGAGATTTTCGGATTAGAATCATTCATGGGTCTAATATTAATACCAAAACTTTTTACATGGAAACATTATTATATTGTCTTGAAAGTTTTTTTAAAGTAGTACAAAATATTTTGCTTGTCAGAAGGAAGAAAGAAAAGTACAGATATTACAGTACAGAACATCTTATCCGACATGCTCGGGACCACCGCTATCCCGGATAACTGAATTTCCCGGTTTTTTGGATCGCTAAGGAATGCCGATATTCGGAGGTAGGGCTCGACCGATGGCATTTTTTGGCCGATGGGCCGATGGCGATTGTTCTGAGGTTGGCCGATGGCCGATTGCCGATTATTCTCCTCTTCCATCGCCCGATGCCGATGGCCGATGGAAAAAAAGTTGCCTTAAACCATTAAAACGTGTAGAATGCTTGTCAAAAATGTCATTTAAATCATTTATTATTTATTTTAATGTTTATAAAAACATAAATGCATTATTCAAGCACCGTAAAACTGTTTGGGGTAAGTTTACATAGTAATTAAAACTGAAAAAATCACTTGCGATTCTAGTAAAGTAATACAACTATTTGGAGGTTAAAAAAATTAAAAAATGCTATATCAGAGGATTTTTAATTCTTTTTTCTTATCGTTGCAAAAGAAAAATACTCAACATCTATTGGATCGGCTCGGGTCTAATTCCCTTTCCTTCAACATTTTCTCTTTATCACACCTGCACTGCAAATGCCAAGTGCAGCTGCCTTTATTTTCTTATTTTTTTCCATGGAGAGGAATGCTGATGTTATAACACAGACTAACAAATAATGTATGTTTGTATTTTTAACGAAACTGTCAACCTCCTCCTCTCAGATTTTTTTCATGATACCCCCCCCCCCCCCTCCCGTTTTTAAAAGAAAAGCGGGAACGATTACATGTTTATTTTTCATTAAAAAAGTTATTTTAAGCTCTTTTTCTGAAATAAAAATAAAATATTAAAAAATTTCGCTCGCAGTATTATCTCTTGTTTATAACCAAGAAATGCTGAATATTGCTTTAAAAACATAGACTTGAGATTTTTTTGTCATTACAAATGAATGCTGGGTCTTAAGAACTAATCTTATTAGATTTTTTTTTCTTGTGAGTTGAAAATTACTCTGAAATACTTGACATGTTCTTTATATTTTCATGAGCACAATATGTAAGGTCACCGAAATAAACCAATATTTTGAGCACCAGCAGTTTTCTGTTGACAAATAATCTTCTGAAAACACGTGATCATTTATAAAAGTTAAGAGGTATTTTGAAAAAAAAAAAAAAAAAATATATATATATATATATATATATTTATATACGTTGACAATTTTGGAAATTAATGAAATTGTAGCATTTTTATTAAGGTATTGTTCCACCCTGTATCCCAAACTCGTTTTTAAAGAATTAAAATTTTGAAAATTGCAAGTCGAACTTGGACACATAAAATTTCGATCAATAAACATTTATACTGAAAAATTGATTCATATTTTTATCAATATGTTCTATGTTGTACAAGAAATATTCTAAACTGAAAGCAGAAGGAACGAGATTGTTGTACAATAGCAGAAAAACTGTCAACTGTCTAACACGTGGCATCAAAGAAGCTAAAAAAACGAAGTATAAACGGGGAAAATTAAAATTATTATCGCATAAAAAATGTTAAGATGTATTTTGAAAAAAAAATATGCTTTGATCAATCTTTAAAAATAAAGTAATTTTAGCATTTTTATTAAGATGTTATTAATGTTATTAAGGTTGTTACGCGAACTCGCATTTTGAAAATTCAACTCGAACTTGGACACATGAAATTTCGATCAATAAATATTTATACTTCAAATTTTTTTCTTATTTTTGACCAATCTTTTCTATAATAGAAACTAAAAATGAAATAATGAGAACAACCGCACACCAAAAGCAGATGAAACAAGATTGCTCCACAATTGTAGAAAAACTGTAACACGTGGGAGCGAAGAAGCAAAAAAAAAAAAAAAAACGCAAAGAGAAAAAAGTTTACGCTGCTAAAAATTAAAATTGTTATCGTACTTTGATTGAGTTGACTTTTTATTGTTTACAATTTCGGAATAATAACTAATCGCCATATTTAATTTTATTTCATTGGAAATACTTAAGAAACTAATCAAATCATGCTAAAAGTGGTAGAATATTGCATTGTCATTTGGTTCTGAGCTATATGTAAAGTTTCAAAACAATAGCTTATCGGGAAATGGTCGCAACTTCGATTGCTGGATGTTTCGAACAGCCATTATGTGCGTTATTTCGTCTTTAAAAGAATTTTGTCCCATTCCTGCTATCATTTCTTTAGTTAATTCAAAGAAACGATCGTTAGACACAGCAGACAAAATGTCATTATTTTCGTCTTCATCGCTATCTTGCTCTTTGTCAACGTTTGGGTGTAGCACCATTTGGATGATTTCCGAATCTGACATCTTGTTTATCATATTATTAATTTCGTAAAATCTGATCATCAATCATTTTTACAGCAATGAATGATTTCAAAAAGAAGGAAAACGAAATGTGAGAAGCATGTTTACATGCAGAAACGCGCAAATTTCATACTTGTGTTAAACGATTTCGCTCTTGCGAACTCGATTTTAATAAAGAACTCATTTTCACAGTTGCAATTTTTGTTCCCTTGATATCAATTTGAAATTCTTATTACCTTATTGCTGCTCTGAAATAAATCAAAAAATATATAAAGCAGAAATAAACGAATTTTAATTTTCACACGATCAGCTATTGCGGAAAATTCGCGAATCTGCGGTATTAGAAATTTTCCGAACTTTCGTATAGTCCGACTTTCGCTTTGCAATTCGTCTTCGAATACTGACGAGGCGATTAAATAAATGTAGAAGACTCTAATTACTTATTTCTTTCATGTTTAATTATTGAAATAAAATAGAGAAAAGATCGGGTTTTCTCAAATATCGTTGGAGAATTTTTTTTCTTCTAATTTTCATCCCCAGTAAGTTGACGCCCCGCCCCCACTGTTAAAAAAAACATCACTTTTAGACTAAATTGTTCGACTTATAAATACTGAATATGTTACTTGTAACGGAAAAATGCGTATTTTTAAAGGCATTTAAAAAAAATTCGTATTTTTTACTAAATGGCAAAAAAATGCGAACTTTTCAAAAATAGCGGGAAATTCACGAAAAAATTCTCGGTTTTCTGGTTTCCCGGTTTTTTGGTTCCCGGAAAAGAGGTTCTGTACTGTATTCGTCAAAGAAATCTTAAAATTGATCAATGGAAAAATTTTCAGAAAACAGTTTTTTTTTTAATATTCGGAAATGTAGTGGAAATTCGGACCAGAATCACCCCTGGGGAATTCGAAACAAAAGGCCAGGTCTTCTGTATCAACACAAAGAAATAATCTGTGAGCAATTTCTTCTATATTATGAATTTGAGCTTGGATTATATGCAATTGCGTATTTTTGCTTCTTTTGACAAGAGAGCAGATATTATTGTGCCTATTAGTGTGTGTTTTTCACTCTCCTGTAGATTCTTTGACTTTTAAAGAGCAGTTTTTTAAAACCTCTTTTTTTTCTTTTGCGCGAATTAGCAATCGAGCGACCAATTGAAAGCCATTCTCCGATTCTTACTACTATTGCCTTTTCTAGTAGTGAATAAGAAAAGAAAAAAGATTTCGGGGGGGGGGGGGAGGTCAGTGGGAGATTTTTAATTGGAATATTTGGCTAGAACAGCTTCAACTGCGATTTTTGAGTTTCAAAACAGCAACTTCCTTTTTTAGAATAATTTTCTCAGAGAATATACCTAAAACAAAAAAAAACAAAAAAAAAATTTGATAAAAGCATTTCCCCTATGGAACCGTTCATAAAAGATATCACCCTTTTTTTTTTCAATATTTTTGACTCCCCTTCCCCCTCTGTCGCAAAATGCCACACTTCATCATAACCCCTACCCCCTTTGTCGCAAAATGTCGCACTTCATCATACCCCTTCCCCCTTTGTCGCAAAATGTCGCACTTCATCATACCCCTTCCCCCTTTGTCGCAAAATGTCACACTTCATCATACCCCCTACCCCCTTTGTCGCTAAATGTCACACTTCATCATACCCCTTACCCCCGTTGTCACATCTCGCGCTAAATTACATAAGCATATATACTTGCAGTTCAGAAACAAAGCACTGTGTTATAGATAATGTTTTTAATTTTATTTTTGAACTGTTAATGACATTTGTGAGCATAATAATAATAATGGTTACATGTGCTTCATTTGTATAAAATGAGGTTGAGGTTCACAACACAAAAGATAATTATTACGGAATAACATAATATATTAATTGTTCGAACTCTGAGAAAATGTCCCACGCAATTTTATCTTAAAAGTGTAAATGCCTAAGAAAACTATCTTTTAAATGTTTAACAAGAAGTCAATTTAAACTTTCATTAGCATCGGCATTTACAATAAAAACTGATCCATGAAGCTTCAAAATCAAATTATGAAAATCAAAAAACTTTTAAAATAAATTTAATTTGCTGATTTTAAATGTTTTTAAATAAACCAAAATGTTTAATGTCACACTTTTTACCCACTCACCTCCCCTTGTCACAAACTGTCACAATTTCTAGAACCCCCACCCCCTTGAAGTGTGACATCATTTTTGAATGACCCCTAATGAAGAGTTGGACCTAGACCTCTGCTCATATATCTGGATTTACTAGTGTTGATGGGAGGAGGTAATGTGTGAATGTCGGAGCGAAGGGTTCAAAAATTAATAGAAAGAAAAAACAAATACCTCCCTAACATTAGAAACTTGATAACAGATTGCTTTTGTAACTGCAGTTTAAAAACCATGAAGTAAACAATCAAAAAATTTCACTTAATCAAAACAGACCCTTCACAAAATGCCAATTAATCAAAATGGACCCTTCACAAGATTCCAATTGATCAAAACGGACCCTCCACAAAATGCCAATTAATCAAAACGGACCCTTCACAAGATTCCAATTGATTAAAACGGACCCTTCACAAAATTCCAAGCTACCAAATTGTAGCTTTCACACCAAAATTTATTATAAAAGCAGCAAAAATGAATAACATTTTTCATCACTATATGTTTAAATTTTCAATTTTCAAATTATTTGATTTTTCAAAAAATAGCATTATAACAATCTCCTACTGTATGGAGGCTATTCGAATTCCTATTCAAAGTTGATATTTTTCCCTATGGGAAAAATCATTCTCTACTTTATCCATAACCGACCGCCCATAAATGATGTCACACTTTTAGCCCATATATTTGACCCCTGTCCCCTGTCAGATTCACAAGAAATAAATGCTTCCTTGAGGTTGTTGTGGCTCAAGTACACAACACATTTAATAGCTTATGCATTACTAATTCAAGACATAAAATAAAATATTGAAAAATTAATTAATAAATAAAATGTACACCATTTACAGGTATGTAAGTTAATAATTATTCAACGCATTTTCTAAAACACTCTTAAATCAATTACCTCGGATACATCATCTTTAGATAAATATCCAAGACATCCAGAAGAGGCTTTTCCAAATGAGAATAAGACGCCATTTCCTGAAATTAAAAACCAGAGATTACTCAAAAGTCAAAGATGGTTAAGTGATTTTTCTTGATCTGATATTTTAATTTTAAAATGTTCAACAGGTGAATCAGAGATATAGTTTAGGGGAGACGCGGGGGCCCCCTACATTTTTACTTTCACACAAGCGTACCCAGCACCTTTCTTCCCAGGACTACACCCACTGAGGTGCATTCTAAATCATATTTTTCCATAGAATGATGAGTTAAAAAAAAAAAGAGTTAAATGAGTCTTTCTTTGCTTTTTTAAACTGAATGACCAGGGGTCACACCAGAGGAAATTCAGGTCCACTTTTGGAAATTTCACAAAATTCCAATCAATCAAAACGGAGCCTCTACAAATTTTCAATCGGTCGGAACGGACCCTCCACAAAATTACGAGCTACCAAATAGCACTTTTTACAGAACTATTCATTAAGTAAGTGTCAAAAAATAATTAAAATTTTTCATCACTGTATGTTTAAATTTTGAATTCAAAAATATTGAATTTTCACAAAAATATATTATTTTTCACAAAAAAATGGACCCTGTTAAAACTGCTGGATCGCTCCTGATAACCCACTTACATTTGCACAATTACAAACGAGAATAAAATAATTTTTATAAAAAAATAGAACCGACTTCAAACTATAAATTGCGCTAAAAAGTGAAAAATAAATTAATTCTTTTAACAACATCGATGTGACTTTTAAACATAGTTTTAGAAGTCGGTGCAAAATGAGGACAGATAAAATCTTTTGTAATCATGAATCCCCCAATTACAAATATATATATTTTTGCAGAATTACCAACAGTTCCAATGTGAAGTAAAAAATGGTGTAGTGGTAACTAGACTCATCATTTTGCACCGGCTTCTAAAACTATGTTTAAAAGTCACATCGATGTTGTTAAAAAAATGAATTTATTTTTCACTTTTTAGCGCAATTTATAGTTTGAAGTTGGTTCTATTTTTTTATAAAAATTATTTTATTTTATTCTTTTTAGTGTATATACATGTTTTATTTAAATACTCTATTTCTAAAAAAAATCCATATCAAAGGGCAAACCTTCTTTAAATGAATGGCACTAAAAGCTAATCATTTGTAAGATAAATTCCGTTTTGAAGTCGATTTTAGCGAAACAAACTGATTGGATTAATTTTTGCCTCAGAAAAGCCTTCAGTCAAACTCTTGTTATAATTGCTTTTAATATGTAATAATTTGCCCAATGGCAACAAACACTTTTTTAACAATGACTTTTACATTTATTAATAGTTTTCCCAACAAAGAAAAATCAAGCCAAGGCTTTCCAATTAAAATAAAAAATACTTGTTTTTCGCCCGTGACGTTTTTTCTAAAAAACAAATGTAGACAAATTGATTTGCGATATTTGAGTTAGACAACCCTCTATCGATTAAAGAAAAAATCATCAAAATCAGTTCATTTAGTCAAAAGTTATGAATGAAAAAACAAAAAAAATTCTACATTTCAACCCATAACTTTTTTTCCAATTGTCGAATATTGTCAAATGAAAGTACGGGACCTATGGGAAATCACCCTTGATCAATTAAAAAAAAACTCATGAAAATCGGTTCATCCGGTGCGAAGTTATGAGTGGACAAACAAAAAAAAAAAAACGACATACATACAATATGAATGTATAACCTCCTGCCTTTGTGAAGTTGGTTAAAAAGAATTAAGCATTATTGCTAGCTATAAATTAGTAAGAAATGCAGAATAAAATTAAGCCCAGGACAGTAATGATGAATAATGAAAAATGATACAGAAGAGTAAATTCAATCAGACCCTTTCAATGAAGTCTACAGAACTTTTAATTTTTTTTCTTTATTATTCATTTAATTTTTCCCCCTTGTATCTTATATGAAAAATTTAAATTGTATCTAGTAGTAATACGGACAGTTTCCTTAGCTTGAGGAATATAAAAAAGCTGCACAAAAAAAACAACCACAAAGCAAAACCGAGATTGTCTCAGTCCACCGTTTGCACCCGTGATTCAGTTCAAGGCCACATGTTTCTCTTTCTAGGGAAGTTCCAGGTTTCGATAAAAAATTTGGAGATTTATGACTGAATCGGGAAAAGGCATTATAATTTGGGAGACTCCGGAAGGAATCAGTCAAAAATTTGCAGCTACTTGATTGTCTGCACAATCCTTTTATTCAAAGTTTTAAAAAATATTGAATAAAAGGATTTTATCATTGTTTGCTCACATTAATATAGTTTAAAGATGTAACAAAGCATAAAAGGCTTCAAGTACCATAAAAATATCATTTCAAAAATAAAAAAATAAATAAAGGAATAAATATTGAAAAATAAAAATTTGAAAAGTATGGTTTTGAGATGGTGAAATGTGTTTCTATCAATCTGTCTATTGATTGGTCTTACTAAAATTCCGATCAAGATTCATCATCGGGTTTGGGAAATGCAAATCTGATAGATAACTTTATTTATATCTTTCTTCCTCAAAAAACTAATTTCTTTTTTTAAAACTCTTCTTTATGCTTTTTTATAATTTTACAACATCATAAAACTTTTATGTTGAATAATTAACATGCATAATAAGACAGAAATAAATAGGTACTTATCAGCTAAGGTTGTACAGTACTGCCTTTAACTTTTTTCATTTAACGATAAGAGAAAAAATAACAATCAGAGAAAAAACAAGAACCTTTCCATACTTGCAAATTCTTCCATTTTAGACAAAAGATTTTAATTGATCTTCATCCCACTGACTGGAAAACAAAATTTTCACCACTAGAAAATAAACTTTCAGTGCAAAAAACGTACTGGGGAAAAAAAATATTTTCTTCCCTCCAAAAAAACATTGTGTTTTTAGCTTTAACTGAGGTCAAAGGAGTTGGCAAGTATGCCTTTCTTCAAACGTGAATCAAAAAACTAATTTCTCTTTTTTTTAAAACCATACTTTATATGTTTTTTTATAATTAACAACATCATAAAACTTTTATGTTGAATAATTAACATGCCTAATAAAACAGAGAAATAAATTGGTACTCATCAATTAAAGGGCCGACATTAGCTAGTGGTTTTCTGAAATCGAGTCATGTAAGTTACAAAATAAGCATCACTTACTTAAATTCAATAAAATAGTTTTGTTGATTTGCAATGTTAAATCTCTCTTGATGCGTTATCCAAGCTCGGCCCTTTAACCGATAAGTGCCAATAAATCATATCAAAACAAAATCTCGATCTCTTACGATTTTACCTTTCACTTGCCTATAACAGACACAGTTGCTCAAAAAAAAAGAAAAAAAAAGGGGGCTTTAAGAAAACTTTCTACAATTCAGCCATAAGAGCACTTGTAATTTAGCAGTTGATGACAATTATGAATATATTGATGAAAAAGTAATTTAACGATGTTTTAACAATAAGCTACAGTTAGTTATTTAAAACACTCCCTCTTTGAAAAACATGTTTTATATGCTCATTAGAATTTATTTACCAAGATTTTCAAATGATTAGTTATCAGAAAAATGCGTTAATTTTGTTCTGAAATTCAAAAATTATTTCAAGGCACATTACATCTGCAGTACTCCTCAATTGCATTGAATTGCACATTTGTGTACTGATTACAAGTCCTTGTTTTATCGAACAACAAATTACTTTTTTAATACTGCTGGGGAAAAATTTTGCTACAGGACAAATTCATTCGCAGTACTTTTACAATCTATGTGTATTAAGTTAAAATGAGAACCCCAAAAATGAAAGATAAAAAAACATACCACAAGTAACTAAAGTAACTAAAAAAATTCACACCTCACCAGAATAATTTACCTTTTCTTACTAATGTTTTACCAATACTAACCGGACAAGCAAACTGCAAAGTCATCACCACAACACACTGACGAAATAGCCTCAGAGAACTTGCCAACAAAAGATACGACATATGTAGGCGAGTGGACACATTCTGCTTGATTGCTAGCATCTTCAACCTAAAACAGTCAAAGGATGAAGAACTAGTACAACATTTCTCATTTTTATGCTAAAAAGAGAGAAATGGACCAAAGAAGGATATCCCTTTAACAAAAAGGGTTCAAAGGAGTTATAAGTTGGTAAGTGGTCTCTGAGACTTAGATTACGAGGTTAGGTTTAAAAGGCTCAACATGTATATACATATTGATTACATAGTCTTGAGCAAAGGAAAGTTAGAGGGGACCCGATTCAGTAGTTTCTATTCATTAAAATGGGAAATGATGAAGGACTGCAGCTATGAGCTGAAAGTAGAACCAGAGGTCATTGTTTTAAGCTTTTCGAATCTCAGGCTAATCTTGAAATTAGGAAAAATTACTACTTCAATAGGGTTGTAGGCAGTTGGAATAGTTTACCGGAAGCGACTGTTAATTGCAGCGGGGTAAAAACTTTCAAGAAAGCTCTTCATGTTCATTGGGGACTGCTAAACTTACTAGGATCAGCCTAGCTGGGCCCTGAGCCTGTTACTGGTCTTCACTTTTGTATTTATATATGTATTTTAAAAGTTTGAATTTACACATTAAACTCAAATTGTGAAAAAGAGACGTGTGCGCTAAAATCACACAAAAAGAGAAGAACATAAAAATTAAACTATTTAGGTAACCATTTAGGTTACAAATGTAAATGTCGCCATTAAAATTCAGGGCAGAGTTTAACGCCCAAATTTTTCAGAGGGCGGGAGATTCGCTCACGGTATATTAAAAAAAATTGGATAAAAACCAGGGTTCGTAATTTTTTTAATTTGTTTTTTTAATTTTTTAAAAAATCAGATTTTTTATATATTTTTAAAATGACCTATTATGTTACATTCATAGAAACAATATAAAATGTTAATCAATATGCAAAAGCACATTTTAAGCTATTTTCACAGAAGTAAATATTTTTAAATAGGTAATAATAATGATAAACAAATTTTAATACAAATGCATGACTCAAATGAAACTTAACCCTACCAAGAATAAGTACAGAGTACACTCATAAGTACAGAGAAAATAAGCACAGCATTACTAAAAACTGAAACTTTTTGTTTTAATCAAATATCGTTATTGAAAACTTCTATGATTAAAAAAATATTTTAGAAGGTAAAAAACCTTAGTTATCAGAAAACCCCACCTAGCTACGCCTCTGAACTGAACATGATTTTTTCACTAAAAGGAATGGATCAATAAGCTTTTAGGGGACATAGATGAAATTTTAAGGATACATATTCTAAATTCTAACAATTGTTGTTTTAAACACAATCCTTCTGAATTATTTATCGTGTGGCATTTATTCAATTGATCTAAAATACTATTTTTAAGATAATAAAACACAAAATGGTTCTTGATTATTATGAATTTTAATTTGAATGATTGAATGAATGATGCTTTGCTGTTAAGATGCTTGAAGAATAACAGTAATATTGTAAAATTTAAAAAATAGTAATTAGTTCTAAACTTATGAAATATGTTATGCACACAGAGAGATAAACCTAGGAAGTTGTGTTTGAAACAGTGGTTGTGATTGCAACATATTTCATTTTCACAACACTTTCTAACATTGTAAAATCAATTATTTTTTTGAAAAAAATCACTTGATTTAAATAGCGATTTAAGTCATGATTTAAAGTCCCCTTACTATGGTTTTTTATTCGATGCAAAATTACATATATTATTATTTAAAAAAACAACAAATTGGGTGTGAAATGTATGTAGGTATTGTTAAAAATTTTCAATTCATGTATCTGTAAAATAGAAAAACAGATTTTCCTAAAAAAAAAATTTTCCGATTCAACTTTTTTCTGCTTCGTTTACAGCACACCAAAGGGAAATGCAAGTTTTTTTTTGCATCCTTATCAAGATTTAGAATGCTCTCTTTGAAAATATTTAACATTAAAGAAGCAGTGGAGATTTTTTAATGTCATTTTTCAAATATTATTATGGTTGTGGAAACATATAAACAAAGTTGTTACAAATACTAATGTACTTCTGACCAACAAGGGTGCAATCAGGGAATTTTAAGGGTTAATCTCCCTAAAACCCTTCATTTTAAACAAAGAATAGTACAGTACCCGCCGTTGTTAAAATCACCAGTTAATAAAAATCAGCCGCTTATTAAAATCAAATCTCCAGGAACATAATCAAATCAATAGGAAAGCATTATAAAACCACTGCCTAATAAAATCAACACTGCTGCTTATTAAAATCAAAGTTCAAGACCAGCCTAGTAGAAAATTTGTTCCTTGTTACACTTTTTTCTACAAATAAAAGGGAATGTCAAGAGAGAGAATAATAGACCCCCTCCCTCCCTGTCTACTTTTACCCCTGACATGGGTGTCCAAATCTTCATCAATCGATGAGGATTTGGACACATCACCTGGGATAACAGACTTGGGTATCATGCAAGAAATTCAAAGAACAAAGAGCTCTGAAAATGACTCCTCAGAAAAAGACGAAACGATCGTTTATGAACCACCGTCTACTGCCACTGAAGATGCCACATTAGATGTTTAGAACAAAAAAGGGGAGATAAACAACAATATGAAAAATTTTATGCATTTTCAAACACTGTAGAAAAGTTGATAAATGAATCAGCAAAACAAAGCACAATCACTAAGTACTTCAAAAACTTGTAAAAAACTTGAAACATTAAAAAAATGTAAAATGTTTGCAACTCTGATTATTTTTAAATTTAATTTAAGATAACTGATTTTTCATTTTAATTAGTTCTATTTAATTACTGATTTCAAAACATTTGTAAAGAACAATATTTAATACCGAGCAATCTGCACATCCTTAGTAATTTTTAAAAAAACATTTTTTCGAGTCGTCGGTTATTAAAACCAGCTGCTTAATAAAATTTAAAAAAAAAACGCTTTAAAAATAAAAACATTAAAGACCAGATTCTGTTTTTAAACCCCTGCACTATAGTGAAACTGTAGGCAACATACCATTCAAGCACTACTTTACTCTCTCTCTCTCTCTCCTAATGTACTTTATAATCTTTTTAAAATTTTCCACAATACGTGTATTTTATTCGCGGTTACCAACTTAAATTATAAAAACCAAATAAATCCAACTTTATGAGTGATAAGGGGGCGAATAAATAAATAAAAATATGCGAATTTCATTTATTTATTTTTTACTTTTTTTCAGGTTACCTTGAATGCAAAAAAATTGAATTAATCCGAGTCTTTGAATGATAGAGCATTATTAGACATATTTTGATTTATTTTGATCTGAAGTCAACTCTTGATATATAAGAGTCATTAATGACAAAATATTTATTTTTTTCCACTCATTAAAAATCCAATTTTTTTTCCTGTTTAAAAGGAAAAAGAAAAAATTGTACCACACAACAATTGTTTAAATTTAAATTGCATGTCCAAAACAGTCATACCTCACTCGGGGCAGCTACTGTTTCCCAAGCCACCAGGGATCCATTTTCTGTGATGCCCAATTTGTGACTGGATCCCATAGACATCCTTTCGATTCTATGTTTAGGAACAGGAGGCAGACGAAAAGCTTCAGAGGAATCCCTCGGGAACAACCACACATCTTCGAAGGTATTCCTGTCCACTGCAATAATAAAGACAATTTTATTACAGCATGGGACCTCAAATCCGGAATGCTCGGGGGTGCAATCTTTCCGGATTTTGGGTCCACATTCAAAAAATTTTGCAAGTGGCATCAGAGCCCATATAATTTGCTCTGGTACATTTATCAGCATTTTGCTCATTTATAGTATTGTTATGATCGTATATACTCGACTATAAGTCGCGAAATTAAGCACAAAAAACAAAGTTGGAGTAGGCTCACATATGAGGCTAAAATATTCGAAGCAAAGCATCGAAAAATCTAGACTTTTCCCGATGTTATTTTAACCTCTTTACTTAAACAATAAAAGAAAAGAATTGTCAAATTTTGATACGATTTTATATTTACTAAGTTCTAGTAAAAGATCCGACTATCGCAAAAATGTGAGAACTGCCGATTTTCAATTTTGCGAATGTCCTGTATCGCCCGAAAATTAGAGCTCATTAAAAAGAAAATATAAGAAAACTACAAGAAATAAAAAAAGCAAAATTTAATGATATTAACCCAGAATTAAAGCAACAAATAATAAAAACTCTAATCGCAAAGATGGACCCTTTTCAAAAAATCGCGAAATATATATATTTTTAAATTGCACATTTCGGACCTTAAACATGTTCATTACATTTTATTTTCCTCCTCTTTAAAAAGCCTATTTCCAAAAAAACGGTGCAAAACATTTCCCAATTTTTTTTCAAAAAACGAAAGATGTTTTTTTTTTTCAGCTGCCGATCTTTTCGAAAACGTTCTGCATTTTGGGATTCGGAAATTGGGGTCCCATACTGTATTTGTTGAAAAAAAAAAAAAAGCTTCTGATATTTGCTACATGAAATCAAAACAAAATGATTTTTTTTTTCAATTTAGGAAACCATTCCAGAAATTGAAACACACAAATGCACACAAACATAGAGAAATGGACTATTAAATTCAATTTTAATGTGTTTGGCATGCCTTTAACATGGTGCAACAGTGAATGTTTGTAATGGTGGCGATAAGTAATACCTCTACAATTAAATGAGCACACATTGCCAAAAAGAGATAACCCTAGATTGTTTTTGTACGACTGTTGTCGAGAAACATCATTCTGTACATCAATCTTAATCAAAGTGCCCACAGACTTTCACAACTCAAATCTTGTGGCATTTTTGGGACTTTTTAGTGACCTTTAAAAATATCGATGGCCATACCGGATATTGATTTTGCCGGATACGGATAGCGGACATCTGGTGCCTTCTGTATGATGGATAAATAAAGGATACCACCGCTTTGAGGTTTGAATACTGTAAATTCTAAGCCTATTTTTCAGCATTCCGCAGCTACCAGCTACTTAGTAAGTTTATAATTAACATATATTCTCAAAACATGTCAGGGTTGATTCAACCTTTTTAAATTCATAATTGTTTTTAAAAATCATGAATTTAAATCAAGTGGGTATTTTTTTTCTTTTTTCTTTTTTGTGAAAATGATTTAAATCATTTTTGGAATTGATCTTGATTTTAGTGTTAGAGTGGTGTTGTATAAAATAGAAATATGTAGCATTTACAACTTCAGTTTTAAACAAAACTTCATAGGTCATCTGTCTGTGTGTGTGCATCAACATATTTCATAAGTTAAGAACTACTATTTTTTTAATTTTGCAATATTACTCTTATTCTTCAGACATCTTAACAGCAAAGCATCATTCATTCAACCATTCATAACGCAATTCATAATATTGATGGAGCATTCTGTATTTTTATCTTAAAAATAGCATTTTAGTTCATGATCACACAGTAAATAATTCAGAATAATAGTGTTTAAAACAATAATTGTTTCCTTAAAATTTCATCCATGGCCCATAATAGCTTAAGGTTATTTTCCTTCTAAAATATTCTACCATCTTAAAAATTTTTAATAAAGATATTTGATTAAAAGAAAAGCTTTCAATTTTAAATAATGGAGTGAACATATGATAATACTAAACGGGTAAAAATAGTTCATGTTGTTTCATTTATAAAATAGAAAAATGATTAAAGTGCACTCAAAGTAAAAAGTACACACAATTGGTTTATTTTCAGCTTTCAACAGCAAAAGAATCCAGATTAAGCTTGCTCAGTTTTCCTGGGGAGACAATGGGGTTAAAGATAAATAAATAAATGTATTAAAATGTTTTCAAAAAAATATAATCCTGAAATATGCATTTTACTTCTTTTTTTTGTTGTTGTTGTCATTTTTATCCAAGCAATCAAATAAATCCGAGTTTCTGGGTGATAGAGGGTAAAACATATTTTTCAAAAAAGAAAATGAGGAATTCCTTTTTTTTTTTCACGAGAAAATACAAATTTAAATCTCTTTTGAACATGCATAGTATCAAATATAAAATTAAGTAACGTCATACCAATTTTTAAAAGCTGGGGGAAAAAAGAGAAAAAAAGACATATTTAATACCTGGTTTTGAGTTTCCATCAATTGAGCCTGAATGTGTTAAAGACAGTTCAGAAGAAGCTTGGGACCTAAGAGAAGAAAGAAACAAAGTGTATAGCACAGCAGGCCTCAAAGTATGTTTGGCAAAATGCTAGTCATTGGAGTTAGAAAAGTCGCTCGCAATTTTTTATGAAAAGTCAAACCGGCTTAAAACATTGATAATACTAGGGGTGCCAGCCGGGGAGGGGGAGTCATGGCACAGACTAGGGTTCAAACTTTTCACCTATGAAATGTATTTGTGTGTGCGTTGCATTCATTTTAATTTTCATTCACTTATTTATTTTTTATGGGAACATTGAAATTCAAGAAGTTTTTTAACATGCAAGTGCAAAAAAATACAAAAATTAACCTCTTCAGACCCAAGAAGCACAAACAATTTTGACGCCATTTTTTTATTCTCTGATTTAAAAAATGCTTACAAAACAAAATAATTTAATTTTTGGTATAATCCGTGTCGATTCAGGCAGGGGGGTACCTTCATAGTCTCAGAAGTTTTTGAATTTCACATATGTTAAAATATAGAACTTTGTGAATTACAGGTATGTTTTTATTTTGCTCAAAAAAATTCCTGGTCCGAGATACAGTCCGCCAAAGATGGCGCCTTCGGCGCAATTTCTCGTTTGCGATTTTCCACAAAAACTTTCAAGTGCTCTATTTCCTGAACGGTGCAAGATATTTTGATGCGTTTTTTTTTATTTGAAAGATAACTATATTCTGTTTAAGATAAGAGGCTGAATATTAAAATATCTATTTAACTTTTTTTGCTGTAGCCTTTTGAAATTTTTTTTTTAAATTTTTTTATTCTTTTTCTTAAAAAAGCCAATCTCAAAATTTTTAATTTTTTTACTGTTGGTTAATACCAATAAATACTACATTCCCTGAAAAGGAGAGCTTCCACTTTTGCGTTTAACGGTTTTTACAAACAATTTAAGATTTTGCCATATATTTCATCAGTTTTGTTAACAACATAGTCATATATTGGTCCCATTAGGTCAAAATTATATTAATTTAATTTTCTTTGACATGGCATTTAATTCTTAATAAATAATATTAGCACGAAAAAAATCATGACTTTTTTTTTAATTTAAAAAAAGTTTTTTTTTTTTAAATTTAAAACCAGATTGCTTATCATAACCATAAACATAACCTAAGATTAACATTCTGAGTAAGATGCAATGAATATAATATTTATTTAAGTGAAAATAAGAATTTTACAATGAAAAGTGTGTATTTATGCAAAAAATTTAATAAAATAAATGCAATACACTGTACTTTCAACCCAATACGCATGTTTAAGAAAAATTAATTACTGCACATTCGCCAGGTTGTTAGCAAGTAACGTAAATATATGTATAACAACCATTAAAATTATTTATGTATATCATTTATTCATCACAAACTGATTAATAATTAAATTTATTTTTATATAACACATACAGTTAGGTTTTTTCTTCATCCCATTTGCCATCAAGTAATTTGAAAAAGAAAACAAGTTTGGCAGTCGTTTCTACCCCAAGGTTATTTTTTGTGCTTGTTGTGAACAAATCCAAATGTAGAAAACTTTAGTTCAATTGCTTCTGAAATGAGCATCTGAATTACTTTTGGTTGTTTATTACCCATGAATTCTTTACAGCAGCTACAATTTCCCACACTCAAATGTTGACATAGATTGCAATTTCTTTTTCAAATTAAATTCCGCAAAAAGGAAATGCACAAATTATGAACTTCAAGCCATTACTTCATAGTTCAGTGTTTTCTTTAACCAAATTTAATTGGCTCTTAAACCTCTTATTTTATATTTTGGGGTTAGAGATGGCTAAATAAAAAAGAAAGAAAGAAAGGTGTCAATGCATGCTCATATTTAAAAAAAAAGATATTGTATAGTTACTTTAACTTGCTGATTTAGGTTATTTTCTAACTTTTTCTGAATTCTTGTAATAGCTCTGGATAATTTAGTTATCTTCTTCAAATTACTTAAAACAGTTAAAATTGGTTCTTATTGATTTGGCAGATTCTCAACATTCTGTTCCATTGCCCCATTGAAAATATTTTGATATTTATTTCTCTATTAAATTTCTACTTTCTTCTTTAAATACCTGCATAAAAATTAGCCGATTGCTTGTGTAATGTTTTATGAAACGATATATTAAATTCCATTGTAAAAGGTAAGATGAATGCCATTTCGTTACTATCAGGACAGCATAATTAATGAAATTATTTTTTCTTGTTTTGAATTGAGAAGATGTTTATTGTCCCCATGAGCACACCTCACAACTCATAATGCTAACTCAAATTAGTAATAAATACTTTAACATTTTGTTTGATTTGCTTTTTGTAAGAACTATTGAGAAAAATCAATTTTTTTTTTTAATCATTTGCTTTAAATTATGTGCAGCCTGATAAATAATAGAAATATCATTTCAAAAAGAAAAAAAGGGAAAGAAAAAAAAAAGGAAAAACATTAATATATTGCAACCAAAAACATATTAAAGCTTAAAATATATGAATAGAATAAAGATATGTTCCAAAACATACCATTTCCCAAAATTATGTCGTAAGTTATAGATAAAGCATTTAGTGGTGTTTCGTGCATGTGCTTTGTTTTTGTTAACTTCCTTAAGAAAGAAAAGGAAGAAAAATGCAAAGTTATTGAATCCTAAATTGATCCCCCCCCCCCCCCCAATAGTGTTCTGTATTTTTTTTCTTAACATCAATAGCAAGATATGAAAATCAACTATAAAAAGCTATGTTTTACTGATTAACAAATGTATTAAAATTAATAACTAATAGATTTGAACTCTAGCTATGAAAAAATGAGAAACTGATATTTAAAAAAAAATAAAGGAAATCAATAAATATTTTAAAGTAGCGGGCAATAAGATTGGGCAATGTATGTCTGTCTGTTTGTCTACTGGTAAATTTCTTTTGTGGGAAGGGGGAGATAAGTTTCTAATATTTATTAAGAAAATTAAATTAATATAATTTTGATTTAATGGGACCAATATAGGACTATGTTATTAACAAAACTGATAAAATATATGGCAAAATCTTAAATTGTTTGTAAAAACCGTTAAACGCAAAAGTGGAAGCTCTCCTTTTCAGGGAATGTAGTATTTAATGGTATTAACCAACAGTACAAAAATAAAATTTTTGAGATTGGCTTTTTTGAGAAAAAGAATAACAAAGATTTTTTTTAAAAAATTTCATATAGCTGCAGCAAAGAAAGTTAAATATATATTTTAAAATTCAGCCTCTTATCTTAAACAGAATATAGTTATCTTTCAAATTTTGTTAAATGTTAAAAAAAACCGCATCAAAATATCTTGCACTGTTCAGGAAATAGGGCACTTGAAAGTTTTTGTGGAAAATCACAAGTGAGAAACTGCGCCGAAGGCGCCATCTTTGGCGGCCTGTATCTCGGGCCAGGAATTTTTTTCGAGCAAAACAAAAATATACCTGTAACTCACAAAGTTCTATATTTTAACATATGTGAAATTCAAAAACTTCTGAGACTATGAAGGTAAAATTTTATTTTTACCTGCCTGAATTAAAACGGACTATGCCTTTTTTTTATTTTAATTAATAATTAGTTTAAATAATAATTAATGACCTATTTCCATGTTTTCCATGTTTAAAAGGAAGGAAACTATTTGTTGATTCATTTCAAAAACAATTGGGTGTTTTAGCTTTCAAATTGCACATACAGTAACTAATAAACAGTATTTTGAAATGTTCCCAATTGGGTACAATTGGAATGCAGAGGTTAATCACATAAAAAAATGAAAGGAAAGAAACATAGGTAAGAGGTGCTAGGCGAAAATCTTGCTAACAAAGAATGCCATGTTCAAATCAAACTTGCCCCTAAAAAACTATTACCATAGACTTACGCTTAGGTCAAACCCCGAACTTCTTAAAAGGAAAATGAATAAATAAATAAGAAATGTTTTTTCATAAGTTCAATGATTTCTGCAAACTTGATTGATATGTACATTTCTTCCCCACTAACTTGTGTATAAATCAACCCTTTTTCAGCTTTGAAATTTTGTAAAAAATGCTTAGATATTTGTACTATGGGGTAGTATATGTCCTGTGTGGGGGGGGTATAGACACGTCGAAGGACGAACACAGACAGTTTGACCATTAAAAAATTCCCTTTTCCTTACTTACAAAGATTTATATTTTAAAATATTTAATATTATATAATAATTTATTAATTTCTTTTTCCCACTTTTTTTTTCTTTTAGAAATATTCTTTGCAAAATATTAACTTTCATGATTTACTTTATTATTTTACTTTTGTAGGAAAGTAAGCTAAAAATAATACTTTAATCGTAGAACAGCTAAAACATGTTGACATAGTAATTTTTCATAAATTATGAATAGAATAAATTGAATCAAAATTATAAACATTTATCTAATTAATTAGTAAAGCTAATTAAATAACAGTAAAAAATTTATATTTTTTCCCCTTTGTTACAGCACAAAAAAAGTCTGAATATGAATGAAATGAAAATAGGAAAATATAAATAGTTGCAAAATTTCCGCACTTCCTTAATAAATAAAAAAAACAAGCAAATATTTTACAACCTTTCCATTGATATTATGTCATTAATGAAAATTAAAGCAACATTAATAAAATAGAAAAGAAAGAAGTGAAACAAATTGACTCTAATGCTGATATTGCAATCTTAACTGGCCTAAAGGTAAGCATTGAAAGACGACAGAAATTAATTAAAATTCCAAACTTTTTTTTTAATCAAACAAGTTTTTCCCTTTAGGTGTTGTTTACAATGGGTTCAATTATGCAAAATGCAACTTGAGAAATTAATTGGCAAATTGGTAGTTTGTGATGAGTTCATGGGTGATTGATTCTAAGCAAAAACAAATTTTCGGAACTTCACACAAAATTTTCAGAAAAAGTAAGTGAAATCAATTTGAAATAAAAAATATTATTTTCTTAAATTAACAAGCCTCTGCCCCTCAATGCACAATACATATGCATATATATATATATATATATGCTGAAAAATAATCCTTCAAGTAATTAAATGAAAGATCCAAAATACCAGAAGACTTTTTTTTTTTGCCGGAAATTATTGCATTGGAATTTTTTTTAGTGGTACAAAATATTTTGCTAAAGCAAAGCACAGATATTAATTGTCAAAGAAATCATAAGATTAATAAATTGAAAATTTTTCGGAAAACTAATTTTCTTTTTTTTCATTCCTGGCATAAATTAAGAGCTTAGTTATTTTAACTAAAACAAATGGCCATTTTCTTCATCAAAAGAAAATGAATTACTTAAAGAGCTCGGTCACTGAATTATTCTTTCACAAAATGACACAGGGGAAAAAAACAATTTGAGCTCCTCTCTTTGCCAAGTCTGTTGGGGGGAGGGGGGAGCTAAAACAAAATATTGGCAACAGTAAGTCATAAGAATAAATTCTGATGGAAATATCCCTTGGGAAAAAAATAGAAATTTTATTTCTATCAAAATATAATAATGGCAAATTGAAAAAAAAATCTCTTGCATGAAAATGTTTTTCGATAACAAATCACATACTTCATACACCATAATGTTAGGTTGAACATAACCTGTCATACACACTAAGAAAAATTTATACTGAGATAAGAACTTAGAATATTTTTCTCGAAAATTCAGTAACAGTGAAGTACAGTGAAACATAATTGGTACATAATATCGTAAAATATCAATTGTTCGAATTCTGCAAAACAAGTGATGCTATTTTAACTTAAAGCTGTAACTGCGCAATAAGAGAAACTTTTAGCTAGAAGTCAATTTAAACCTTAACCACCATTTATCTTATCAATACAAGACAATTAACCCTTAATCAGCCTTGATCTTTTCAATACAAAATGAAATCAATGAGAGTCCACAAAAATAAATAAATAAATATTTATTATACTGATTTTAAATGTTTTAAATGTTTGTATTCCAACCAAACCGTAATCACACTTCTTAATACCCATTCCCCTCCTCTCATCACAACTTCTGGAAATGCCCCCCCCCCCCCTCCCTTACGCCCTTTCAAATTGTGACATCATTTGCGAATGTCACTGGGGAAGAACATGAGAATGAATTCCGTGTTGCAGAAACAAATTGACTCAGTAAGCCTATAATGTAAGGAAATCTGCCAATTTTAAATGTTTTTATTATAACCAAAAAATGTGTGATGTCCACATTTCTTAATTTTTCTTCCCTTGTCACAAGCTGTCACAACTTCTTGAAACCCCGTCCTCTCTCTAAAAGAGTAACATCATTAGTGAATGACACTGGGGAAGATCATGAGAATAAATCAGGGTTCATACTCAAATAGCCAAAAAAATTTCCATGACTTTTCCAGGTAGATACAAAGCAGAATCCCAGGTTAACATTCCAAGTAAAAATATTTATTAGCAAATGCACTACTTGTCCATTAAATACGCCTGCCATAACATTTCATAATCATACAATTACATTACATCATATTAAAAAGTTCCATAGATGCTCATTAAGATAAACTTATACTATAGAATTTCAAAAGCAACATTTTACTGCAAGACTGCCAAAAGATACTAGCTTTTATATTTGCATCCAATTTTTTTATTTATTTTTTAATTTAAATTTTAGAAAGCTAATCTAAAACTAGAAAACATAAATAATGAATAAAATAAAATAAAAATTAGAATGATCCCAGTGGGGACACATCAGCTTTTTAACTCTATAATAACGCATGAAAACAAATATTTAAAGAAAGGCTGATGTAGGCACTTTCATGCCTCATGACAGTATAATAAACACCATTATATAAAGAAAAAACCTGTATAGGAAAAGGAAGGCGAGTTCATTGAGGATCTGACATTGTGACGAGCATAGGTTTAAGTCTAAGGGGTCTCTGGTAGGGGAAAAAATCCCCGACTCGTCCAGGTTTTGTCAAAAATTTACATTTTTCCCCCGACTATTCCATGACTTTTGCAAAGGATATCTATTTCCGTGACTTTTCCAGGTTTTCCATGATTTCCGGGTGGAGTATGAACCCTGATAAATTCTGTGCTGAGGAAACAAATTCACCGATGCTACGACGTAAAGTCAGAGACGTATCCTCACTTTCTGGTGCAGGGGATGGAGCCGATGCTGAAGTGCAGCCGGAATATGGCGCGGATCATGATCGGCTCGCACATGATCTGCGAAGCGGTCGGCCTCTCGTTGGGATCCAGATTCAGCAGGCTCATCAGCAGTCCCTTCAGCTCCGAACTGTAGGTGTCGGGCACCGGCTCGAAAGACCCCTTGATTATCTTCAGGATCATGGCCGAGAGTGCCTGCGAAACATTAAAACACATGAAACGAAATAAATATCACGAGAGAAAAGCATTTAAGCAGCCGTCACTCCAAAAACCAATGCCAAACAGTGAATTCACGCAGCTTAATATGAAATCGGGGGTTGATCCAGGAGTTTTTACACATAGTCCGTTCTTTTGCAAATTTTAACATATTTTAGTGAAAATTCAAATGAATTGCTTCGAAAAGATAACAACTCCATTTCAAAAAAAAGAACTCTTAAATTTTTATGGCATAATTAATCAAACACCGTTTTAATTTACCAATATTGCATTGCCATAACCTACTAAAATAAAATAGTAAAAGATCAGACACGTAAAGCTTTCCAACTTTCCGAAATAAGTGATTCAATTATTTTTGCGAAACATTCCAAATTTAAACATGCAGCAGGGTTCGTGATTTTTTCAATTTTTTTTGAAAAAAAAAAAATCGGATTTTTTTTTAATTTAAATCAGATTTTTTTTTTTTTTTTAAAAAGACCCCAAATATTTTGGATATTTATTATGTTGCATTCATAGAAACAATTGGCATCTTAATCAATAAGCAATAACACACTTTAAGTTATTTTCACAGCAATAAATATTTTTTAATAGTAATAATGATAAACAAATTTTAATACAAATGCATGACTCAAATGAAACTTAACCCTACCAGGAATAATAGTACACTCATAAATACAGAGAAAATGAACAAATTTAATAAAAATAATTATTTTGCTTTTGAAAGCTGAGAAAAAGTACCAATTGTGTGTACTTAAGTTTTACATTGAATGTCTTTAATCATTTTTCAATTTTATAAATAAAAAAGCCTGAAATATTTTTACCCATTTTGAAAAAACATATGCTCACACCATTACTAAAAACTGAAACTTTTTGTTTTAATCAAGTATCTTTATTTAAAACTTCTATGATAAAAAAAATATTTTAGAAGGAAAAAACCTTAAGCTATTAGAGGACGTGGATGAAACTTTAAGGATATATATTCTAAATTCTAACAATTGTTGTTTTAAACACTATCATTCTCTATTGTGTGGCATTGATTAAATTGATCTAAAATACTATTTTTAAGACAAAAAACAGAATGGTTCATGATTATGTATTATGAATTGTAATTTGAATGACTGAATAAATTATGCTTTGCGGTTAAGATGCTTGAAGAATATTGTAAAATTTAAAAAAATGTTCTCAAATTAAAAGAATAGGTATTAATTCTAAGCTTATAAAATACGTTATGCACACAGACAGATGTACCTAGGAAGTTTTATTTGAAACAGTAGTTGTAATTGCAACATATTTCATTTTTACAACACTCCTTAATAGTAAAATCAATGATTTTTTTGGAAAAAATCACTTGATTTAAATCAATGATTTTTTTTAAAAAATCACTTGATTTAAATCAAGCTGATTTAAATCAACGAACCCTGACATACAGTGATAAAAAATCAATAGTTTTGCACACTTATTTAATAAATAATTCAGAAAGAAGTATGATTTGGTAGCTCGGAAGTTTGCGAAAGGTTCGTTTTGATTGATTGGAATTTTGTGAAGGGTTTGAAAACGGACAGAATTTACTCTGGCGTGAAATACAGCACCATTTCACAAATTTATAAAGTAATATTCACAATATATCAATATATTTGCACATTGGAATAAGTTTAAAATAAAATGAGTATTAAAGTGCCAATGATGCACATTAATTAACATTCAGAAATAAATAAGCTTCAGAATCAAAACCAGATTGTTTTACCAATTTTGCTTGCTTTAAGATTAGCACATCTATATTTACAAAGAGCCTAGTAAGACAGTTTTTTGTTGTTGTTGTTGTTGGGAATACTATTTTTCATTAAAAAGCTTTGAACGAATGCAAAAAGATTAAAAACTGTTGTGTTATTTTCGCAGTGCGGCGTTTTTTAGCTGCACGACTTCTTGTTTACTTCTGAAAAGTATTCCAGTCCATTGAGAATTGAACAGAACAGCGCTTTAAAAAATTTCTACTGTAATACATATTATAATCACTCTTTAATAAAAAAAAGATGAGTATATAATATCAAATTTAATTCCTAAACTTAGTAATTCTTTAAAATATTTTTTGTTATTTAATGAAATGAGCATGTGCAATAGCAAACATTCAAGCTAATTTTATAAAGTTTTACTTCATTTTTAAGTAGATAGGTTAAATTTTAATACTGTGTAAATGACACATAAAATAGATTGAAAATAACAAGTGATTAGCAAGAACTTTTTGAAGGATTGATGTTATAAATTTTGTTAAAATGTAACATTATAAAAGCTCTTTATTTTTATTTTGAAAGTAGCGAAATCCACTTTTTGTTATTGTGTGATACTTGAAGATTCGAGTTTCTTATAATATTGTTCAGGCTAAAACTTCAATCTCTCCCAAAAAAAAAAAAAAAGAAATTTTGATTTTTTTTAATGTTGACTATAAATTATTCAGAATAAAAAAAAGATCCTAATAAGTTTAATCTTTAACAACCATTATCCTATTTTTTCTTCTTTTTTTAAGCAATGAACTTGACCCACTTCCAAAATAATTCGCTCTTTTTTTTATTATGTGCTAAATAGATTGCATTTCTACATTCTAAAGGAGGTGTCATTTTACGTGCCGCCAATCGTAGAGATTTCTCGAGAGATACTATTTATTCGAGCCTCAACTCAACTTGTAAAGAGTTGACAAATGAAAATGAGATAAGAGCTTTCATTTTATACTTTGTAATGGAATATCAAGACTTCTACCTTTATGTGTATTAATGATGATCTCTTCATTTTGGAGTACAGTTACACAATGGAGGCAATCCACCACTAGAGGGACTCATGAACGATCCCCACTGTCAAGCGATATCCACTTTTTGTTTACGAAGGTTTTCAATTGAATTCTACGTGGAGTTCACTAGGCAAAATGAGTTATCTTAAAAGGAATGAGACTATTTTCACAGCTTTTTCTGATTATAACCCAGTATTTACATTTAATTTGATCCTTATAAAAGAAATTTATTAATTATTACAATAGTTATAGAGTTTATTTAGTGTCAATTTTATGTGATGCAGAAGAACTTTATTTAGGCCTAGTTTTTAATGAGATCTGTCGAACTCGAAGTAAAGCGATGCTACGCCTTCCTTCGTTTACAATTGCTTTCATCGGTGTCATGTGATCAATGACGTTGTTTGAATTGCCTCCATTAGGATTTCCTACTAGTGATGTGAACTGGGCAAATGCCCTCGGGGCAGTACATTTATGTGGGCCTTTTCCCAAAGCAATTTTAACCGCCCAAAATCTGGGCATAAAAAAAATATCTTTTAAGATTTTGACATTTCTAATGAATGTCATTACAGCATATAAATAATATTACAGTTATTTTACAATATACATTTCATTGATAAAGGTATTTATGTGGGCATTTTCCCAAAGCAATTTTAACCGCCCAAAATCTGGGCATTTATGAAAATATATTTTATTTTAAGATTTTGACATTTTTAATGAAAGTTATTACAGCTTATAAATACAGCTTACAGTTATTTTACAATATACATTTCATTGATAAAAGTATAAAGGGCTTATAAATTGCTACATTTTTATCACTATTGATCATAAAACATTGGGTCATTCCATGTCCATTCAACAGAGGGCTAAGATCTCGCCATCTCATATTTTCCTGAAAATGAGCAGAGGTATACCACTTTTCTCCACCAGATCCCTACCTGTTAGCCGAGGCCTTAGGATTGCTTACGCACTGGGAGAGGTAGTGGGGTCTACGGATTTTACATGCACATATCCCCAAGTATACATGGTGGTTTTCAGTGGGTATCGAACGCGCGACCTTCCAGGTGGAAGTCCGATGTGCTAACCACTAGGCTACCACGGCCCAGAGGTATACCACTGGTATAAACTTGGGAAAATGACATTTTCCCGAAATCTCCGCATTTGTTTTTGATTTACAAATGTGTCCCCTAAGAATAGAAGTGGCAATCGGGAATGGCTCCAGAAGCTTCCCCAAAAAAGCACGAAGATTACTTGATGTATGCAATATAATTTTCCCAATGGCTCAAAAATGAAGGAAACCCTGTTGCAAATGAAAATGAAATTCTAGAGTTTGGTGAATTGGGCCGCTTCCTCAGAGAGCAGTAATGATAATAATGCATCTCGAGCAATGCATTTAATACATAAGTAATGTTTCTTTCAACCTTAGCAAATGCAAAAGAATTCATAAACCCTTTTATCAAAACAATAAACAGAGTTGGGCGTATCTTAATGAAGACTTTTATGCATTTTATGAAACTATTTACTCATTTAATAATTTTAAAAGATAAGAGCCTAAACTAAATTTTGATTTCAATGCCTCCCTAATAACAAGGCCGCATCCAGATATTTTTTCACGAGGCCTGACTTTGACACACTCATGTTCTAAGGACAGTTTCAGGGAGGAATATATGCTATATTGCAACAAATTTCGGGATTTCGGGAGGGGCGGCCTTCTAGATACGGCTTTGCCTAATAACAGTTCAAAGCTTCAATTTAAATGCTGTAAAACTTGAGGTGATGATGGTAGAGTGCAAAAAATATTTCGTCTTAAAATTTTAAGATATAAAGTGGTCTTTCTCCATTCAACACACTGACAAATGAATACAATTTCATCAGTGTTAAAAAAAAATGACTGGACAAAATGTTTATGTTTTAAACTTACGATATTGTCTACAAATGGGATAGAATTATCAAATGGGCAATAAGATACTCTAATAGTGCAAAGACGGCTCATTCTAAAGACCAAATGAAGCATCAATTGTATGAAAATATACACAGAGGCCAAGATTGTAACAAAAAATGTCATCCATTTTACCTTAACCAGATGCAAGCACGGTTAATGTAAATAAAATTTTAATCATTTTTTTTGTTCCAAAATGTTAATCACTTTCCCAAATGAATGAAACAAAATTACGGTAGAAATCTCATACTGTGTATCTGGCACTGTACGAAGTAGAATGCTTATATGAGCAAAGGCAAGGCAACAGGGCGGAAAATTTTACTTTTTTATACATTTTTCGAACAGCCTCCGAAAACAGATCATGAGTACATTTTTATTTTCTATGACATATATTTCTTGGCATTATATAATATTAATTTTCATCCTTTCTTTCCCTTAATCACAAACAACAAATGATTAAACAATATATTAACTCTTTATCTACTGCATTATGTGCAGTATTTCTTTTACATAAATAGTTCGTCTGGGTATTTACACTGAAAACTAAGGGATTTACATAAATAAAATGCTCAGGCTATAAGAATTCATTTCTTTACAGCTATTAAGTGTCAAAAGTATTTTAACTATAAAATTAATTACAAGCACTGTTAATTCAAAATATTTCGTCAATTAGTTTTCCTAGTTCTTAACTAACACATTAAAAAAGAATCAGTGACTTATTTCGTGAATTTTACCACTTTTCTGGACTTTTCAGAACCTGAACAAAATGGCCGTTCAAAACCCAGCATTGGTTTCAAAACATTGTTCCTTTTCTCTCTAAAATACTCTTTATAGAACACTTGCTGATACGTATTCTGAAAAAGTGGAATTCAAAGAGTGTTCCTGCAAAGCACCATCAGAAAAAATTGGTAAAAATGGTTTCTAGATGGAATTTATAGAGAATGGTACTTATAATCAAAAGTCAGTAGATAAAGGGTTAAAGCACAAAATTGAAAATGTCACATACATACAATAAAATATCACAGGTTTCTGGCCTTATGAGCAACTTTTTTTTCAATAACAGTGCATAAAAAGTTAAAATTTTCCATCACCAAAGAAGCAGTTGCTTTTTCATGACCGCTACTCAAAACCTTTCAAAAAGAAAAAGGTCCCTTCTAACAATGTAACAGGTGTATCCGATACTTTACAAATTATTTTGTGCTTAAAGAAAATATTTGTCTTTTTCATTTAAGGGGACTTGGCACCTTTCA
This sequence comes from Octonoba sinensis, assembly GCA_038502835.1. NCBI lineage: Eukaryota > Metazoa > Arthropoda > Arachnida > Araneae > Uloboridae > Octonoba > Octonoba sinensis. The sequence continues at coordinate 2,212,257 of CM076600.1, forward strand.
CATGTAGAAAATCGATGAAAATACCGATTTTTCAATTTTTTGCTTAAAATGTGGTTCAACTCTCCTAGTATATCTGAGCTAAGTTTTGAAGTAAAAGAATTCAAATATTTCTGATGTTTTAGTAGGATTTTATATTCTTTAAACTGCGTTTTCTCGGTTTGTGTTTTTTCGCAATATTGTAGTACTTAAAATGCAAAAACTTCTATGTATATCATGTAGCAACTTGAAATTTGTTGTGTGTGTTCAACATGATGTGCTTGATAAAATTAGGGATGGATTTTGCAATATATTTGCAAAAAAAAATTTTTTTTAATGAAAATGTAACAAAAGTCTCTTTTTTTCCGTGTTCTACAATCAATGTAACCTTTTTAAAAAATTTCTCAAAAACTAATTAATTAATAGCAAAACCCATCCCTAAATTGTAAACCATACTATAATAAGTACTTTTAAAAAATCTGGTAAAAGAAAGGTCAATAAATGAAGAAGAAGGAAATTTAAAATCGTTAAATTATTTTTAAAAAATTAAATTCTAAAATTTTCTGTTAGTTGAATTTTGATTTTTCACATAAAAATCATTTTGTTGAACAATAGCACTTCATAATATATAAATGAAATAGGTAAAAGTTCTTAAATTAAAAAAAATTGTCAAAAGGTGTAAGTCCCCATAAAACATATTAATTGGTATAAAATATGCCAATGATAGAAGAAATGGTTAACTAGAGTTCTGCTCCTGTAATTTTTTTTTTTTTTTTTACTTTTCTTTTACAACTAAGCACTGTGAAAATATCATTACTAAGCAATTTTAGTATGTTTTCTGATTAAATTCAAAATACTTACATCTGCTTCAAACGGCCTCTTCAGGGTCATCAATTCATACAGAATACAGCCCAGAGCCCAGATGTCGCTCTTTTGATTGTATCTTAAAGCTGTTAAAGGAAATGACATCACTACAACACACGAGCGTTAGATTTTCGAAGCAGCAGAGGCTTTCGAGAAATAAAGAAGAGGAACAGAAAGAAGCAAGTCAAGTTTTTATAAAGAATCTGAAAGATGAAAAGAATAGTTATTTGACATGAAATTATTATTATTATCAGTTAGAGAAAAGAAAATTACAGTAAGCTTCAATGCCAGTGTAAGAAAAATGCAGCTTTTATATGTGTTATTCAAAAGCAGGTTACTGGGGGGGAAACACCTCAAAACAATTAGGCAACATTTTAATTTTTTCTTTTCAGATTTAAGTATTTTAGAAATCAGCTAGAGTCAGGTGGGGGAAAATGGGTCACTTTTTAGCTATATTCATATTTAAAGTTTCATAGCAACAAAACCAGAAACATTTCCCATTTCTTTTCAAATGCATCTTAACATTGAACTCCTTTAGATCAATTTTATGTCATTTTAATATTTACTTTTTAATTATGAAATAGTTTAACTGAGCTTATAAAGTTGTGACCTGATTTACTCCATCGTGGGGTAAAATGGGTCATAATGCAAAATAATGCTGAAAACAGTTATTTATTACTTTGAAATTGAAAAAAAAAAATGCAAGTAACATATTTAGTAACATTTTGAATTATAAATATATTGAAATGTTAAAATAATATTGTTTTAGATTGTTATATATTGGTTCACATAACACTTCAACAACATCACTTCCTCTCTACCACATCAACATCTTTTTTAGAAAAAACATTTAAAAAAATTTTAATTAAGTTTCAATAAAATAAACAACCTACATTGTTGAAATTTAGGAACTTGTTGCAGTGAGGTACAACAGAGTAAATTTTTAAAAAAAGAATAGAATAGGACTAATTGAGCCTAACCATGACCCATTTTACCCCATCCAAGAAAAACTGGAGTAAAAAAGACAATATTTATTTTTTTTACATGCTTTGCTGGAATTGTTCTCCAAAGTTTCTTAGTGAAGAAATCCTTCAAATTTGGGCTGTTATTTAATAAAATAGAGCTTTTCAGAAGTTGGTAAACCATGTGTTTAGCACACTATCATCCAAAGTTTACAAAAACAATTTCTTGTGGTTCCATATTTAAGAACCTAACTTTTTTGAGAATGAAAAATGTTGCCAACACATTGAAATATAACATTAAAAATATTGGTTTAAAAATTTCAATTTCAAGCTATTATTTTGGGTTTTTTATCAAGTACCCATTTTATCCATGACCCATTTTACCCCATCCTCCCCTATTCAAATTAAATGAGAAAATTTCAAATTAATGTTATCAATGCATACATTTTAGAAGACCAAATGTTCTAAAACTGACAGTGCACCAATAAAATAACTGCAAAACAAATTGTCTGCAAATAATGCTGCTCTGTTTAGAAACAAAGACAGCTCAGAGAGGAAGCTGGGCAGTTAATCACCAGAGAAAAGAAATTTCAGCACATGCAAATCAAGTTTTAAAAACTGTTCAAGATACGGTTTGCCTTCACACAGTTCAGGAGAGTAATAGCAAGGAGTTCCCACCACCTGTAGTTACAGAATAAAGTATCAAAAAATAATAATTAACATAAATAACAGCAAAAGTCATCTTTTTAAAACGTTGCGCTTAAACCTGTAAAAAGAGCGTGATTGGTTCTAGATATAGGGAGAGGGAAAACTTGAACACATTTTTGATATTTACTGCTGCAACAAAGAAGCAATCATTTCATTAAAAATTGAAGGCTTTGCAAATGTTTTTACCTATACTTAAAAAAATTTCAGAATCAGAGGCTAAAGTTCAAACTTTTGAGTGTTTCTCCAAGCTTTATGTGTAGAGGAGGTTGCAGTTTTTTGCCGGGGGCAAAAGTAGTACAATCAGAGCAACTTTGATCCACAATTTCTATATTTTTAATTGCCCCTACTTATATTTCAATAGCATTATTTTAATTACCTACATAAAAATGAAGGGGGACACTTAAAGTACTGCAGTCATCAAAAATTAAAGAATAACAATTACAAAAACCATTTAAAATAAATGCTTAACCTGTTTTCCTTCCATTGAAAATCACTTTGAACTATGTCAGAAATGTGATTTTAAAAAGAACTATCAAAATAAAAGTATTACACTTGTGCAATCTTGAACCAGAAAAATAAAACTTCCAAACATTTAAAATTATTTAATTTTACATCACATAAAACAACTTCTAGACTTTCAATAATTTCAAGAACTTCAAACCAGCACTGAAAAATAGCCTCCAAGCAGTGATTTCAAACTGAATGTATTATACAAACATACCTTTGCCAACCCCTATTTTAAAAAATTCAGAAGATAATAATTTGTAGAAGAAATAACGCAAAATGCAGAAGATTTTAAGCAATGTCAAATAATACCAGGGATGATTAAAGTAACTAAAATTTAAGGTTGATTATCATCACTGAATATTTACAATTATTTTATGTTGACATTTTCAACAAAACGCATGTTTATAAAATGGGGGATTTGGTTTAATTATACCATAAAAACATCTTTCGCCATGATTATTAATATGACAATTCAACACCTTTAATTATCTATCATGAAACAAAATGCTGCACATTTTAAAGGTAAAATCTTGTAAACAAAGGAACTTATTTTTAATTTCTTGCACAAAAAATCGTAATGTTTAAATACATCGCCATAAGAGGGGAAATATAGCTAAAATGTAAGCTAGACGCCGCGCCGACGATAGTTCGAACTCTGAGCCTATCAGTGAGGAAGATCTGATCATTTGCGCAGAAAATTGAGACTAAATGAGGAAAGCTTCTGCAAAATGAGGAAGGGTTGACAGCTATGTACAATGATCTGTGTACAGTGTTGCAAACTTATTATTTCATAAAATGAAGAATAGAAAACTGATTTCATAACCTAACCAGCCGTGTGCAATACCGGGTCCTCTAGTCTTTTTTTTTTTTTTTTGAAGTCAAATATACCAAAAAATATGACATGTTCAAAGTTACCCAGAATACCTGTAATGTTAATGAACAATTTTAACCTATTGAGGATTACCACATTCTAAAAGTTCAAGATCAATATCTTGCATTTTTTCTATCAGTTTATCAAAATTCTTAACAATCGCATACTTTTATTCCACATAAAATATGATTAGTAACTAAAAAAAAAATAAATATAATCTATCATGATAGCCTAGAGCCAGTATATATGGGCTTAAGGAGGGAATCTGAGAAATTTCAGCGGGAATCACACTACCCCACCCCGAGTTTTATCCACAGCAGAACATACAAAAAATTCCGAAAATGCTGAAATTGAAAAAAGCTTACATCTTTCAAAAAGCGTTATTTCTCCTCACACGCATAAATTGGAGAGATTACCGAGCAATTGTATAAAAAATATTTTTTTCTGTTAAGGGGGTATTCTAGTGTAGAGGCATGAATTTCGCCCGATGTTTGAAGAGTCGAACAAAGGAAACAAAAAAAAAATTATTATCCATTTTATTATCATTTGTTTATTGATATTTTATTATTACATACAAAAATTAACCAAAAGAAAAAAATTTAAATTGACAGAGTTATGAGCAGTCAAAGTGAGGGATCCAAAAAAAAAGGGTGTCATGGCATGTATTATTCCAACCCTCAGATAAAAAACAGACGGATTCTTAATTATTATGGATGTGGCCGTATGTGTATGTATCGTATGAACCTTGGACAAGTTTTTTTTTTAAAAATTTACAAAATGGCGGCTGTTTGAAAAAAAAATTATTTTTTGCATATTTTATTAACAATTCCGAATTTTTAAAAATATTAAATGAAAAGTCATAGTTTTGGGCATGGTTCACACGATAAAGGGATGTATAAAGAACATCCTCTTCAAATTTGAAGTAAATCGGTCCATTAGAATTGCTTCGTCCTGTCTCGCTGCAAAAGCATTAGCTTCTGGGCCAAACGTGCTTCCCATAATACAGGGTGCGTAGCAAATTCTTTCAATGAAAAATAAGCACTTTTAAGCACTTTTTAAGCACTCAAAGAAAATTTTTTAAGCACTCAAAAAAAAAATCATTTTTGCTATGCAGATTACATTCCTCCCCCCTTAAATTGCTAAAACTTCTTAATATAAATAATATAAAGCTTATATTATAACATAGCAGCAAAAAAAATGAAAATAAAGATGTAATTACATCCCTCCCCCGTGATTTCCTTCAATTTTCTTTCTGCGAAATTACCGAATAAGCGCCCCCCTCTCCCCCCCAATTTGGATTCTCATTGCGCTGACCAAGAGAAGCTCATGCCTTCCATTATCAGTTCTCCTCAAACAAAACGCCAAAGGATTTAAAAGTTTCCTGGGAATTGCTGACTAAACAAAGAAACAAAGACAAAGCTCAAAGTGACTAAACAAAGAACAAAGCTCTCTCCGCCATATTTTTGAAAAAAAATCCACATTATCAATTTTGGGGGGGGGGGGGGTAGAGAGAGGGTCATGGACTCCCTTCTTGTTGCGTCACAGCAATATCATGCACGGTATAAAGCTCCAAAATCGACTCACTGGAGAGCGGTGTTAGGCCGAATTTTGGAACAGGACCAAAAATGGCGGATTCTCGGAATCATTAACGCTAACACGTGTCTTTTTACGCAAAATTGCAATGTCATCTTAACTCATAGACAAAAAAAGGGACTTTTTTTTTTGTTGTTTAATCGGAGAAATGACGCTTTCAACCAATGGGAAATCGGCATTCGAGCTGACCACGCACAATGAAAGGAAATTCCGCAAAACGAAACTCGGACGCTTTCCGGTTTGGATATTGAAAACGATAATTTTCCCAGACAGGGTGTGTAGCAAATTCTTTCAATGAAAAATAAGCACTTTTTAAGCACTCTAAAAAAAAATTTTAAGCACTCAAAAAAAAAATCATTTTAAGCTATGCACATTACATCTCTCCCCTCCCAATTGCCGTTCTTCAATACAAATAATATAGAATTTATATTGCAACACAACAGCAAAAAAAAAAAAAAGATGTAACTACATATCTGCATAGTACAATAAAGAAAAAACTGGTTTCTGACAAAGAGCTCAATTCTTTGGTTTACAAACCACCATAGAAACAATTACAGCATAATTTAAAATAACTGTATGCACTACTTCCTTACCGCAAAGTACCGTGATTTCCTTTCTGTGAAATTACTGAATAAGCGCTCCCCCCCCCCCCCCCCCCTCCAATTTGGATTCTCCTTGCGATGACCAAGAGAAGCTCATGAATTCCATTATCAGCAGACCAAACGCTTTGATCCCAGACCAAAGGGCCAAGGGATTTAAAAATTTCCTGGGAATTGCAGAGACTAAACAAACAACGCTTTTCGCATTACCCAGGGAGGGGACCAGGGCTCTAGTCCTGGAGGGGACGGGACTGGACAGAAATTGACTTCATCAATGAGTACCCACGAAAAACTTTGAACACATGCTTTCGTTCCGATAAGCTTCTGTCTGAATTTCCGTAATCACATCAGTTCTTCTTGCCTCAAGGCTTGTTTTTTGTATGGGGGTCATTTACCAGGACCATAAAGGTCAAGACTCAGAAATTTTGGAAGTGGCCAGTGCCCACTAAACTTAACTTAATTAACTTGGTGGCCACCTATGTGTCGTAAAACAAAAGTGCAAAGCAGGGGGGGTGGGGGTGAATGGTGCATCAGTGCACTACAACGCCTTATGTGTCTTATTTTCAGTGCAGAAAACATAATATTTGTCAAAACTATTAATTCTTCAAAAAAAAAAAAAAAAAAATCTACATGACTTTCAAATTGGAAAAAAAAACTAGCTTCATTAGCTATGGTAAATTAAGGAAGCACGAATTTTTGCAATATATTTTTTTTATGTTAAATGTTAGAGTACAAAAGATTAAAAATGCAAAATTTTAATTATTAATAATAGAAGCAACAGATAACAAAAATGAAATTACAGAAACGAACCTTTTACAAAAGACCGCGATCACAAATATTCGAACACGAGTATAAAAAAAATAATTTCTAGTTCTAATTTTGTTCAGTACATTTTATTTTCATTCTTTTCACAACATTTTTTAAAAACTTTCACACCATTTTCAAAATGGCGCATCGCTTCATACCGATTTTATAAGTTTAAGCGAAAATGGCCGATCTGAAATGAAAGTGTTGCGGCTATGAAAAAAAAAAAATCAGAATTAAGATTGTTTCCTACTATATTTAAAAAAATTATATGGCAGAGAGAAGGAATAAAAAAAGAAAAAACAGCGCAATCGGGAAACATTTTCGCCATTTTTTTTTTTTTTTTTTTTGTGAAAGAGGAAATGAAGTTTATCGGCCGAAATTCGGTTGTTTGAATGCCAAATTGATGCGTTTTTATTGTCTGTGTGCAAGAAAGAAGAAAGAGTTGTAAATTCTATAGATGTATTTGAAAAGGAAGATTTTACTTTAAAAATTAAGAAGAAAAAAAACGAAAGGTGGCGATCGCTCCTAATTTTTTTAATCGCCACTTTTTCAAATAAGGTCGCCACGTGGCGAGTGCCGACCGTGCATCTTGAACTTTAGAGAACCATATGCTCTTGTACCACCAAAGAATACAAACATGGATGAAAAATAAGCACTTTTAAAAGCTTTTAATAACAAAAGCAAAAACAAGCACTATTAAGCACTTTTAAAAACCGCTACGCACCCTGTAATATCTATTTTTTTTACTATGGGTATAAAACCTTCATTAAAAATACTAACTGCGAAGGTTGGTACGAAGGTTGGCTCAAAACTAACTTAAAATGAAACTAAAAGGAGAATATTCCAACAAAACAAGTTTCTATGTCCTTCAATCAAGTACAGATTTGAAAAGGATACTATACAATAAAGATTTTATAAGGGATATTCAACCTTAGGGACTCGGGGATGCCTACCGTCTTTTGTTGACTTTTAGCGGTCGGGCCGAAATCGATGCCACGTCACTAATGGCATATTCTTGAATGTCTAAACTTTGGAAATAGGAAAAAAAAAATTTCGATTCTTTCAAAATTCTACACTAGCACCCCCTTAAACATAAAATATACAAAAGGTTAACAATGATAGAAACCAAACATAAAAATCTGATATTTGACTGATTTCTGAGGGATGCTTCAAGTTTACTTGTGGTGGTCGCGAGTTAAATTGACAATTTTTATTATTTTATTTAAATTCTATACACCTTGGGTTCAACCACTACAACAATCAACTCAAAGAAGATATTACGACAATTAATGTTTACTGCATTTCAACATGCTTTTAAAAATAAATATTTTAAAATAGGGTGGAGTGGGGGTCATGCAAATAAAAAATAAAAGTGTACTTAAGGAAATATTAACTGACACGTGAAAGTGTAATTTTCCCTAAAAGAATTTGGCTTGGAATACTACAAGGTGTGAGATGCAGCATTTCTCTTTAAGTATGCCCTTTTAAACACATTCTAAGCACTGATACACACAAGAATTACATAATACATATGGATATACCCAATGGCAGAAAGTTCTATAGCTGTCTGCGACAAACTATTAGAGTTTTATAATCTGTCTGCAAATTTCACGCACAATATTACTGCATATATCATACAATACACTAATATCATTTTACTTGAAACTTTGTAAACATGGCGTTCTTTTGGTTGCTTTGTTTATGAGTTTTCATGACAAAATCAGATTACGGCATATGCATGATTAATACCTACTTCTCTGACCATTTTAAAGAGAGAAAAATTCATGCAGTGTTTCAGGAACAGGACAGAAGAAATGCATTAGTCTACTTCCTGTTGTGGGAAAAAAACTGTCGGTACATTGCAAACATTTTTGAAATTGTTTTCATTATTTAAGACAAAAACTGTTTGCAAGAGCATTTCCCTGTCTGCGACAATGTCACAATGTTGCGCTGTATGTTTCCACTTTTCCTTTCTTTTTTTTTAAGTAAGAAAATGCAGCATTAATTTTTTTATCGACTCTTTGGTGCAACGGTAAAAGATGCACAGGTGAGAAAGAATAGAATAAAAAAGAAAGAGAAAAAAATTTTTAATATTTTAGTTCAAATTAAGTTAAATGGTAAATAATAGTAATAACAGTAAATATAAGTTTTATTAACATTTAATAGTGTTTATCAAAAAGATGCTTGAATATTGTGGAATGACCTTGCTATAATAGATTTTATAAGAAAAACTTTTCAGTGCAAAATAAGAAAACCACATAAAAAGTTTGTTTCTTTTCTAAGTTCAAGATTGAAACTATGTTTCAATCTTGAAATAAGAAAAATGTGGGAGGGAGGTTAAGCATCCACAAATATACTGAAAGAGTGCTCAAGCACCACAACACCCTCTTACGAATCTTTTACTGCAAAACTATTTGCACAGCCACTTGATTGTAATTTAAAATAATTTAATCGACAAAAATAATATTTCTTCATTTTTTGGTCTGGATCCCCCCCCTCCCCTCCCTTTATTACTCGGCAGCGCCCCCGGGTTAAGAAATGATACTGCAGACAAATGCAGACATGCCGACCTGAAAATTATTTCTAGTATTATATAATTTAGTTGTAAGGTATAAAATCAAAAATTAACTTTAATTGTAAGTATTATGCTCCTTCTTTGACAGAATAAGGACATTTCATTGCATCATAAAATCCTCACAAGGCACTCAATTTCAACATTCTTACGAGTTTATTCAAGAGAAAATTTTTGGTCTGCTTTCCTAAAAGCAGTAAAAATTTAATTTGAAGGTATTAAAAAAAAATGCATGTCACTCACAGTAGACGCTTTGCTCTTGCTGCTCAACACCTTCGAGATTCCGAAATCGCCAATTTTCAAAATCCTCTTATTTTGCGTGAGTAATATATTCTGGGACTTGAGATCTCTGTGCAATATGAGCTTGTCGTGGACATGCTGCAATGTGTACACCATCTGCCCAAAATAATGCAACACCTCCTGAAACACAGAAACGGATCTTGCATTAAGAAAACAGCACAGGTGTTAATTCCCAGTGCGAAAGAATACCGATGGTTAATTCAGTGAGTGCAAAAACACGCTTTTTCCCCTTTTCAGGTACTAAACCAATGGTGTAGTAGGGAAGGGACATCCTCCTACCTTTTTATTTTAATACAAGCATCCCCACATTTTTTAAATTTTAACGTAAGAGTACCCCCACCCTTTGAATTAAATTACTTATCTTTATGTTAAGTGCCCCCCCCCCCCCAGTGTTTTTTTTTTTTCAAAACTACACTACTAAATTAAACATTAAAATAACTAATAAATTTAAGCCAGCTTATACAGCTTCTTAACTGTTAAAAAAAGGAATGAAGCATTTTATTTTCAAAGTAGACATGAAGATATGTAAGCCACCTTATTAACACCCGACCTGTTTCTAGTTGAAAACAAAATCTCTGTCAATTAGATGGAACCATTTTTAGCGACTTGTTAATATTGAAACACCTTAAACCATATTTACTGGCTCTCAATCATATTTAAATGTTACTTAATATTTACTACAGTTTTACTAAATTTTCATTCTTAAATGTAATGATTGCTGTTTAATAACTGTATACTACTTAGATCAGGGTTTGTGATTTTTTTTAATTAAATCAGATTTTTTTTTATTTAAACGGGATTTTTTTATTTTTGAAAACAGACCATAAAGACTTTTGATGTTTACTATGTTACACTTACAAATATAATTCGACCTATTAAATGTTATGCAAAAAACACATTTTAAGCTATTTTTATTGCAGTAGATATTTTTTAATAATAATAAAAATGCACAAATTTTTAACATGAAAGCATGACTCAAATGAAATTTAACCCTACCAGGAATAATAGTACCCTCTAAGTAAAGAAAAAAATTAACAAATTTAACGTGAATTCTTTTGCTGTTGAAAGCTGAAAGTAATTAAACAACTGCGCGCACTTAATTTTACATTGAGGGCATTTTATTCATTTTTCTATTTTATAAATGAAATAACAGCTTGAAATATGTTTAAACTTAGACATTTAGTAAAATCATATGTTCACTTCATACATTACTAAAAACAAACTTTTTGTTTTAAGCAAATATCTTTATTGAAAACTGCTAAGATGAAAAAATATTTCATAAGGAAAAAAAACATTATGCTATTATGAAACATGGATGAAAGATCTTTAAGGATACATATTCTAAATTCTAATCAACTTTGTTTTAAACACTATCATCCTGATTTATTTATTGTGTAGTGTTTGTTAAATAATCTAAAATATTATTATTAAAACTAAAAACAGATTAAGTAGATTATGGTTATTATGAATTGCAATAAGAGTTGTTCAATGAATGATGCTTTGATTTTAAGGTATCTGAAAAGTAAGAACAATACTACAAAATTTTAAAAATAATAATAATAATTAGTTCTAAAGTTAAGAAATATATAATACACACATACAGATCTATTTATGAAATTTGCTTGAAAGCTGTAACATTTTATGTTTAAAACAATACTTTCAAACATTTAAATCTATTTTTAAATAAAAAAATGATTTAAATCAATGGACCCTGGTAGCAAATACTTCTTAAATTTAAGTTTACATGTTTTGCACATTGATAATCTTTCTATATACTCCGTCCTCTTTCTGTGCGTTCATTTTTGTAATAAGGTAATTTTGGTAATGAAAGAAAATTGCCTCTCCAAAATATGTTTCTGAGCATGAGAATTCAAAATAGAAGTAACTATGTGGCTGGAATGATTTGGGAATTAAGATTCTTGGAAGGGCAAATTTCATAGGGGGCTGCTAAATTGACTAGGACCAGCCTAGCTGGGCCCTGAGCCTGTTGCTGGTCCTCACTTTTGTATTTGTATTCGTAAAACATGCATATTTAAGCCAGCTTATTGACAAAGGAAATTTCTAAGCGTGTTCATAAGAGAAAAAAGGGGGGGGGGGGATTCTGGATCATGCTTTGCCTCAAACATTTCATTCACTAAAATTTTTTGCATAAGTACACAAGTAAACCTTATTTAATAATCTTAAAGCTGATGATCAGAAATGGCATAAACATTTCCATTTTCAGCATCTTTTGCGTTAGCATTTCTATATATTCATTCCCTTCCCTAGAATTTTGGAATTTTGTCAGATTAATAATGGGGGGGGGGGGGGGATGCAGTTACCCTCATCAGCACACCCATGATCAGAGTTTTGAAATAAATTACTAAGTTTTGTGGATAATTTTAAAAATTTGAGGTACATAATCTAAATATCTTTGCAATCAAAATTCTAATTGATGCTAACAAATTTATTAACACATGGTAAAAAATAACAAAATTTTTCCCTTTGACACAAATAAGTATATTAATAGCAAGGGAATATACAGTACAGGACCTCTTATCTGGGAACCAAAAAACCGGAAAACCAGGAATTTTTTCGTGAATTTCCCACCGTTTTTGAAAAGTTCGCATTTTCCCCGTTTAATAAAAATACGAATTTTTTTGAAAATACCTATAAAAATACACAGTTTTTCGTTACAAGTAAGATATTCAGTGTTTATAAGTTGCATAATTTAGTCTAAAAACGATGTTTTTTAGGGGAGGGAAGCGTAAACATGAAGAAGAAAATTAGAAAAAAAAATTCTACAACGAAACTTGAGAACCCCCCCCCCCCCCCCCAACGCTTTCTCTATTTTATTTCAATAATTAAACACAGAAGAAATATGTATTTAGATTCTTAAACATTTATTTAATTGTCTAGTGAGTATTTGAAGAAGAATTGCAACAAAAGGTGTACTATATGAAAGTTCGGAAAATTTCCAATACCGCAAATTTGCAAATTTTAAGTCATAGCTGATCGCGTGAAAATTTGAGCTCGTTTATTTTTGTTTTAGAAGTTTTTTGATTGATTTAAGAGCTGCAATAAGGTAATAAGAATTTAAAATTGATATTAAGGCAACAAAAATTGCGACTGTGAAAATGAATTCGTTATTAAAATCGAGTTCGCAAAACCGAAGTTATCGCACACAAGTATGAAATTTGCGTGATTCTGCATGTAAACATGCTTTTTAAAAGAAAGGCATCTCCAAATTGAACTTCGGGAGCATTCTAAAATGTGGCTGGAATGGGATCTTTTAATAGAAAACAACGATGCAGATAAAGATGTCCGATCCGGAAATTATTCAAATGGTGATACACCCGAACGATGACAAAGAGCAAGATAGCGATGAAGACGAAAATAATGAAATTTTGCCTGCTATATCTAATGAACGTTGAGTTGAATTAACTAAAGAACTTATAGCAGGAATAGAACAAAAATCTTTTATTGACGAGACGCACATAATAGCTGTTCGAAAAATCCAGCAATCGTTTTTACAGCAAAAGAAGAATTTTCGCCAACTGAAACTTCATGAAATGTTTGAAAAATAAATACTATTTACATATTTGAATCATTTATGTCATTTTCAATCCCCCACCCTCTCATTTTGACTTGTGAATGTTATTGATTTTTATCTTTTAAAGTTCTTTCCTTTCAATATTTCATAATTTAAAAGTACAGTATGGGATCTCAAATCCGGAACGCTCAAGGCTAAGATGTTTCCGGATTTCAGAATTTTTCGGATTTTGAGTCCTCATTCAAAAAATTTTGTAAGTAGCATCAGAGTCCATATAATTTGCTCTGGAAGTTCTTGAAAAGTAAGGTGCGGGTAATGTGTTAGAAGCTGCAGAAATAATATACAGAATTGTCCTTTTTGATTTATTTCCACTAGGGTTCGTTGATTTAAATCAGCTTGATTTAAATCTTGATTTAAATCGCGATTTAAATCAAGTGATTTTTTTTTTTTAAAAATCATCGATTTTACAATGTCAGAAAGTGTTGCAAAAATGAAACATGTTGCGATTATAACCACTGTTTCAAACAAAACTTCCTAGGTCCATCTGTCTGTGTGCATAACATATTTCATAAGTTTAGCACAAATAACTATTTTTTTAATTTTACAATATTACTCGTATTCTTCAAGCATCTTAACAGCAAAGCATCATTCATTCAAATTAGAATTCATAATAATCATGAACCATTCTGAGTTTTTTATCTTAAAAATAGTATACTAGATCAATTTAATAAATGCCACACAATAAATAATTCAGAATGATAATGTTTAAAACAACAATTGTTAGAATTTAAAATATGTATCCTTAAAGTTTCATCCATGTCCCCTAATAGCTAAATGTTTTTTTCCTTCAAAAATATTTTTTATCATAGAAGTTTCCAATAAAGATACTTGATTAAAACAAAAAGTTTCAGCTTTTAGCAATGGTGTGAGCAGATGATTTTACTAAATTGGAAAAAATTTTCAGACTTTTTCATTTATAACATAGAAAAATTATTAAAGTACCCTCAATGTAAAAATTAAGTACACACTATTGTTGCTTTTTAGTTTTCAACAGCAAAATAATTCAGATTAAATGTGTTCATTTTCTCCGTACTTATGAGTGTACTATTATTCCTGGTAGGGTTATAAGTTTCATTTGAGTCATGCATTCGTATTAAAATTTGTTTATCATTATTATTATTAAAAAATATTTATTGTTGTGAAAATAGCTTAAAAGTGTGTTATTGCGTATTGATTAACATGCCATATTGTTTCTATGAATGTAGCATAATAAATATCTAAAATATTTAAGCCCTTTTTAAAAAAATCAAAAATCTGATTTAAATAAAAAAAATCCGATTTAAATCAAAAAAATCACGAACCCTTATTTCCACAAACACACAATACATCCACACACGACACGAATATTTACAATGGGGTAAAACCCGCTAAAACATCTACGGAGTATAAATCAGACTGACCTAATCTCGTAGGGTTCGGCGTGCACAGAGCTAGTCCAAACAGTTCTTATTAGCATTTTTTTTATTTTTGTATATGCTCTCCTATAAGTCGTGAAATTTAGCACAAAAAGCGAAGAAGTCGGCTTATATTCGAGGACATTGAAAAATCTAGACACTTTTCCCGATCTTTTTTTAACCTCTTCAATTAAACAATAAAAGAAAAGAATTATGTCAAATTCTGATATGATTTAATGTACTCTAACCACTTATTAAAGACTTTTAATTGCAATAAAAGATCAGACTATCGGGAAAATGTGACCATCGCCAAATTTCAATTTCGCGTATGTTCTGTATCGCGCGAAAATTTGAGCTCATTTTAAAAATAAATAAATATGAAAACTACAAGAAATAAAAAAAGAGATTTAATGATATTAAGATTAACTCATAATTAAAGCAACAATTAATAAAAACTCTAATCGCAAAACCGAACCTTTTTCAGAAAACCACGAAATAACTTTTTTGAAAACTGCACATTTTCGATCTTAAGCAATAAACTTTTTCATTACATTTTATTTTCCTTCTTTTTAAAATGCCTATTTCCAAAAGAAAAAAACCGGTACAAAATATTTCCCAATTTTTCTTCAAAAACAAAAGTTTTTTTTTTTTTTTTTTTTAAGTTCCGAATTTGGGGTCCCATACTGTATTTCTTTACTATTTTCTACTTATTTTGAAGTATTATTACGATTTGTTATTGTAATTTGGGTTCGATAAACTTCCGAATGTCGGCATTTTTTAGCGATCCAAAAAACCGGGAAATTCAGTTATCCGGGATAGCGATGGACCCGATCACGCCGGATAAGAGGTTCTGTACTGTGATACAAAAAATATTACATCAATTAATAAAAGGGAAATGCAGTAAGTCAACTATAAATCATCCTTTAATAACTATAACATTATGACTTTAGAAATCCTTACATTATGACTAGTGGTGTAGTCTAGGGGGGACGGTGTACCTCTAGCTTTTTATTTTAATTGCAAGCATCCCCTTAAATGTTTTACAATTTAACGTCCCCCCTTTTGATTTCAATTGCTTATCTTCATGTGCATAAGCATCCCCCCAACTTTTTTCTCAGGACTACACTACCGATAGTGACTGATTTAACAAACCTATATCTTTTTTTTTTTTTTTGCAAGCAAAAGATTTGATGCAAAAAATATACACTCCAACCAACCTTTTCTTCGAGCAGCTTGTCGTTCCTTTCACGTAAATATTCAAACAAAGTGCCTCCTAGATTTAAAGAAAAAGTGACAAGTTCTCAAACGAGCATTGTAATGAATTATATAGCACCAATATAAAAACCACTTTTAAAACAAGTACAATAATTGAAATTTTTAAAAAGTAATGGAAATAATAAGTCAATTTGGTATACTGTTTTATTGAAAATGTTATCTCGCAAAAATTCACATTCTAAAAAATCAACACCATCAAGCAACACTTCTCACAAATTTAGAAAAGAAACAATTTTTTTTCTCTTCCTAATTATACATAAACAACAACTCTTTCACATCTGTGCAACTCGGGATCAGGACATTTTTTTAATTCAGAATTTGTGAATATTCAATCCCAATTATGCATTCATAATAAATACATATTTTTATAAAAGAAATAAAACAATTAACAAATTTAAAAGTTTGCAGGCCAGAGAAATATGGTGGAAATATACATTACAATAGACCTACTTCGTTATACTATAAACATAGTTAGGACTCAAATACGAATATAGAAAAAGTCTACCTATTTCAAAATTTTATAGCATTTGAGTTATCAATTGTCATACGTGACTTCAGAATCAAATGTCTGTGGACCACCACTAACACAAGTAACAATGTATTTTCCAAAAAAATAAAACCTGTTTCAAAAGAATAAATTCCTTTGCATAGTTTCGACTTTAAAAAGCTAGTTATTTGAAATGAAAATTTTGAGTATTATTATTTCAAAACGAATGTTCATGGTTTTTACATATTTTAAGCTGGTAGAAGCATATGTCATTATTTAAAAATCATCCAAACAAAAACTGGTTTCCTTTATGTCACAGAATTTAACAAAAGTTGACTGCATCACAAAATTGTTTGTGACACAATCAAAACCAGAAAATATGTTTCCGAATTTATTGTAACAAAACTATAATTAGTTTGCCATTTTAAAGCAGCACTTTGATGAAATAGCGTCAAAAGGACTAAGTGATTTATAACCACTATAATTTTTCTACTTAATGAATCAATTTTAATCATTCCGATGCTATTTGGAAGTATAATAATCTTGAGCAAAGTAGAGTTTGAGGGGACATAATTCAGTTGTTTAAATTCATTAAAATGAGAGATGTTGATGGGATAAGCTATGTGCTGAAAGTAGAACCAGAGATCATTGTTTTAAACTTTTCAAATCTAAGGCTCATCTTGAAATTAGGAAAAATGACTACTTCAATAGGGTTGTAGGCAGTTGGAATAGTTTACTGGAAGTGACTGTTAATTGCACTGGGGTAAAAACTTTTAAAAAAGCTCTTGATGTTTATTGGGGACAGCTAAATGGACTAGGACCAGCCTAGCTGTGCCTTGCGCCTGTTGCTTGTCGTCACATTTGTATTTGTATAACTGTGAAATAAAATAAATAAGATGTTTCAAATGTACAATCTTTACAAATCTGTAATAAAAAACATTGATAAAAATTTAATTAAATTTGTCATGTATTTTTTACTCCAAAACCACATTTGATTTCCACAAAGACTTCTTTTTTTGGGAGCTATGAAAATCTTTAATGTTTACTAGCGCAAAATTATAAAAACCAACTAAAAAAACTATGAAAAATTTATGTTAGAGAGTATGCAAGCTATACTGCTGTCCAGGGTTCATGATTTTTTTTATTTAAATCAGATTTTTTTTTTACTTAAATGGGATTTTTTTATTTTTTTTAAACACCTTAAATGTTTTGGATATTTATTATGATATATTCATAGAAACAATATGACAGGTCAATCAATATGCAAAAACACTTTAAGCTATTTTCACAGCAATAAATATTTTTTAATAATAATAATGATAAACACATTTTAATATAAATGCATGACTCAAATGAAACTTAACACTACTAGGAATAATAGTACACTTATAAATATAGAAAACCTGAACAAACTTAATCTGCATTCTTTTGCTGTTGAAAGCTGAAAAAACTCTAACAATTGTGTGATCTTAATTTTTACATTGAGTGTACTTTAGTCTTTTTTCTTTTTTATAAATGAAAAAAACTGAAATATTTTTACCCCTTTAGTAAAATTATATGCTTACACCATTACTAAAAACTTAAACTTTTTTTCTCAATCAAATATCTTTATTGAAAACTCTATGATAAAAATTTTAGAAGGAAAAAACCTTAAGCTATTAGGGGACATGGATGAAACTTTAAGGATACGTATTCTAAATTCTAACAATTGCTGTTTTAAACACTATCATTCTAAATTATTTACTGTGTGGCATTTATTAAATTGATCTAAAATACTATTTTTAAGATAAAAAACACAGAATGGTTCATTAGTAATTAGTTCTAAACTTATGAAATATGTTACAAACACATGGACCCAAGGCTGTAGCCAGAAATTTTTTTCGGGGGGGGGGGGGGCCCTGACATTGAAACACTAGTGTAGGGGAAAGTTTCGGGGAAGAATATATGCTACATTGCGAAAAATTTTGGAATTTCGGAGGGGGGGCGTCAGCCCCCCCCCCCCCTTTCCGGATACGGCCTTGGATGGACCTAGAAAGTTTTGTTTGAAATAGTAGTTGTAATTGTAACATATTTCATTTTTACAACACTTTTTAACATTGTAAACTGAATGATTTTTTTTGAAAAAAATCACTTGATTTAAATCAACGAACCCTGCTGCTGTCTAGTACATAAATGCTCTTTGTATTTTGTGGACACATACAAAGATTTACCTGGCACATATTCCATGACAATCTTTATGGTTTTATCTTCCAGAAAACTCTCGTAATAGGGAACAATATTCGGATGATCTAACATCGCTAAGACATCGGCTTCGTTCATGGACACCTGTCGCTCCTCCACAGACATTTGGTCTACAGGGATTTCTTTCAAAACCACCAGTTTCGCATCTGGAATTCGACGGCACAGGTACACGGTGCTAGAGAAGAGAAAAAATGTCAAACTGCCATTAAAGATCATAGATTCTGACGTTTTTCTATCAAGAGTTAATTTTTCCACCACAACCTGTTCTCAGATCTCTTCTTCCAAAATAATACGGACAAAGAAAAACTCCCACCCACCCCAGTAGCAGAATTTTCTGTATCAATCTGCAGCACAAGTTTCCGAAGTCAAAATTTACCAGCTGCACCAAATTATGTGGAAACAAATAGCAAACTATGCATTTTAAAATAGTTGGCAAATCACAATAATACATGCAGACAATAAATAAATATTAAAATTATTCAATTTAAGAATAAATTAATAAAATCTAAAATTGAACATGCAATTAATGCAAGCTAAGAGAAAAGCAAGAAATGCAAGCTAAGAGTTCTTACAATTAGAAGAAAAGGGCGATTAGTTACCCAGTGGGGAAAATATAATCATTTAAAAACCAAAAAAAAATTTCAAGGTGGAAATTTTTAAATATTTTTTTTTTGTAAGGTGGGTTAATAATCTGAAAGCTTCAAGATAAATCTGTAGCGCTTGCTTCCATGTTGCACGATTTCAGCTACCGGGCCACCCGCAGATGATTCATAGAATCCTTACCATCAGCCAGGGTAACTTTGATCCAATATTTCTCTTTTTTTAATTGCCCCACTCATATTTTATTGGAGTTACTGTATTCACTGGCATAAAACTGAAGAACATCTAAAGCATATCTTAGTAAACACAGATTAAGAAATAGTTATAAAATAAATTTTTTAAAATGAGTTATTAACCTGTTTCAAAGTGATCCTTCCATTCAGGGCAACTTTGAACCAACTCAGAAAAGTTCTTTTAAAAAGAATTATTTGAAAAAAAGTATTATACAGTGAAACCTGTGTAAGTTGACCACTTGTGGTGCAGCACTTTAGTGGTCAACTTAGACAAGTGGTCAACTTATATACAGGCCCGTAGCCAGAGGGGGGCCAGGTCGGGCCATGCCCGACCTGGAAAATGTTTTGCCCGTCCTAGCGTGATTAATTGGACCTTAATAATCAATGGTATTTCTGTTTTTAGCTTTTTGATTTGTTTAAAGGCTAAGTCATATCGGAAAAATCCTGTTCCCATGCACCTTTATCCCTTAATTCAAATTTTAGAAAAAATAAAAACATGAACTTTTTCCTTTATTCAGCTCATTTTTTTTCCTGTTTTCAATCTAAACCAGGCACTAATGAAAGAATCATGGGCAGTCCAGGTTTTTACTGTAACATACCGATACATGTTTCATACCTCAATATCTTACTTTGAATGGTCGTTCACATTAAAATTATCTTTAAAAAAATGTTCACTTTTTTTATGTTATTTCATATATTTTATTAATTTACAAAAGACATCCTTAGAATAAGCTTTGAAAATTCAATTCTGCCTTTTGTAAGTTTTAATCAAGTATTTCTTTTAAGATCAAATAATTTCAGTATTAATTTAAATTAGTATTAATTTCATTAATTAATTGTTTAATTAATCAATTAATAAATTAAATAATTGCATTAATTATTAAATAACTTATTAATTTAAGCTTTGAGAAAACGCCCAAAATGGTGCATATATTCTAACATGTTAGAAAAAATTGAAAAACTAGTCTGCCCCTCCTGTCCAAAAGTTTGCCCCCCCCCCCCCCCTGGAGTCAGTCTGGCTACGGGGACTGCTTATAAAAGGTGAGGCAAACGGTGAAGGGCTAATTCTGTTCCAGACAAAAGTGGTTAACTTAGACAGGTGGTCAACTTTACGGGTTTTACTGCAGTTGCTGAACCAGAAAAATAAAATTTTCAAATGTTTAACATTTTTTATTTAACAACATCACATTATTTCTATAATTTATAATATTGCATGGAATAGCTCCAAGAATTTCAACAACTTCAAGGGAGTGGAAAACTGATTTTATAACCTAGCCAGCTGATTGCAGTACTGGACTTTCTATTTTTTTTTGTTAAGTCAAATATATATACTAAAAAATATGACCTGGTGCAAAGGGATTATTCATAAATGATGTCACGCTTTGAGGGGGGAGGGGGTTTGTGAAATTGTGACAAGGGGAGGGGGTAAAACAAGAAGTGTGACTTCCTGCATTGTGCAACATAGCGCAACATGTGACAAAAGGGGGAGGGGGATCTGTTGAAGTGGGACATTTTGTGACAAAGGGGGGATGGGGGTCAAATAGGTGGGGAAAAGTGTGACATAATTAATGAACAGTCCCAAAGTTAACCCCCATGGTTCACAGTTACCCTGAATGACTGTACACTGATTTAAATGTCTCATCACTTGCATAGCCACATTAATTGGCTCTATTTAAGCTGCCAGACTTAAAACATTTTGGAAGAATTGTACTTTTAGTGAATAGAAGTAAGCAATGCTTGAAAATTATAAAGTTTTCGGGGAAAAAAAGGCATTGAACGCAAAATGGAAATGCACAAAAGGTTGATTGAGTAAGACAAGGCCGGCGCCAGCACGAATGGCGCCCTGAGCCAAAAAACTTTTTTCCGCCCCTACGATATATTATGAAGGAATAGAGATTAAAAATGATCGATACAAACTTAATTATATATATTTTAACTTTTGAAAAGCTGAAGGAAAAAAATCGCTGATCAGAATGGACTGAATAAAGAAAAATAAAAAAGAGAAAAAGCAATAGATTGCGTTTTGCTCTTCATAAAATCAAGAAGACGTTTTCTGGAATTGCAAACACTTATAAAGAGCCCCCTCCGAACACATTGAAGCTGCCTTTCGCTCTGGAGAAGAAAAGGATAATGTGCAAAACAAGAAAGAACCCAGTAAAAAATATATACTTTCAACCAAGGATAGAAAAAACGGAAACGTTTAAAGAAGTTCCTGATGTGTTTCTGTGTTTGATTTTATCAAAATTAAACGTGTAATATATATTAATGCAAAAATGAAATTAGATGACGTTTTGATGCATCATTTGTAAAACCAAATTGTTTAAACATTATTTAATTCTTTTGAGATAAAAACTATTGTTTGGTACTTAAAACGATGCAGTCGATATTTATGACCAATGCGCCCCTAAGAACGAAGCGCCCTGAGGCAGGCTCCTCACCGCCTCAGCCTAGCGCCTGCCCTGGAGTAAGATGTTATTTGCCACTCTTTGCTCCCAAACTTATGATCCCTTCTATTCAGATAGCTCTACCTTACTTACAAATTTCAATTATAGCCTCTGTGTAATTATTCACCAGTCATCATCGTTGACTACATTTAGGGCTATCCATACATAGGGCCGGCGCAAGGTAATTTTGCGCCCTAGGCAAAGTTGAATGGTGCACCCCTTCCTTACATTTTTTTTTTTTTTTTTTTTGATTAAAAGAAACAGTAATAAACAAATATTTAGTATTTTATAAAGCAATTAAACATTCTTCAAAATTAACACATTTATCCCAAAATTTGGCCGCTTTGTCCAGCACTTCCAATGGAAATTAAGAATTTTGAGCAATGACCCCTTCACCTTGGGGGTGGGAGGAGGGCATAATTCTAAGTAACTATAGAGAAAGAAGGCACATGCCTTTGAAGTTTTGTCTTGGGAAGGGAGTGATCAATTACAGATACCGAATCACATCTTTGCATTTTTAAAAATTATATAATTAACAACCGAGTTGCTTTAAAAAGGTGGTAGGATCTTTGCGCCCCCTCAAGGTTTGCGCCCTAGGCAGCTGCCTAGTTTGCCTTAATGGTAGCTCTGACCGTACCATCAGAGTTCACAAAATATGAAATCGGGTTGAACACGTTTAAAAATCATTTTCATCTCCATAAAATTGACCTCATGTGTGAATTCACACATAGGCACATCATGGTCAAATTTAGGGCTGGAAAAACCCATGGAGAAAATCCTGGTAAAAACCATCCCTCCAAACCCCCTGGCAAAATAACAGAAGGTAAAAGCTATCCTGTTACTTTGCCACCCAAGAGGCTAAAATGGCAAAAATTGCAGTAACTATGTCCTTTTAATTTTTGGCCAACTAAGCTAAAAACATCAGATAAAATAAATTTTAGCTTCAAATCTACGCTAATCCTAGTACTCAATATAGGCACAAAAGCTATATGAAATATGCAATATGCATTATAGTATTAAAGTATGCATTTTATAGAAGAATACTCAATTTTATAACAAATTAAGAATAAAATTAAAACTGTACGTGCCTACCCTGCCCCAAAAAATTTTTACAGTAAATAAATACCTAAATAATTATATAAGATGAACTATTTATTTCAATTTTTATAGAGTTACTTTTCCAGTTTCTACAGAAAATTTTCAAAGTAGGTTTGGCGGGGGGATCATTGTACTTTTATTACTGATGCTATGATCTAAGAGTTTGACAATACCATTGGTGAATTTCAGGATTTGAATAGTAAGACACAGAACAATGAAATTAATGAAAGCAATCACTAATTTGTTTCCCCTCCAAAAGCAAAGGAAAGAAAATAACCGACATAACAGAAATTTTTCAATGCATGATTATGAGTTTATTTTAACTACTTTCATTTCCTGAAATAGTAACTTAAATAGTTGAGTTGTTTTATTCGTAACATTTTATGAATTAAAAAAGTAAAAGCATTTAATAATACTCAATAATTAATATATTTAAGCCCTTATTAAATTGTAAACCTTACTGCAAAATATTTAAGAAGAATAAGCTGTTTTCCGTTTTTCTTTTTTTTTTTCAGTTTTGCCACCCTCCTGGCAAAAAAGATCTTCCTTTTTGCCAGCAAAAATACCAAAACTGGTTAAATTTTCAGAAATAGTTCACCATTTCATAAATTACAAGCAAAAATTGATGATTTGGCTCACTGTGAAAAAGTGGCAAGACAAAAATACCGCCATGAGGCCATGATATAGAATAGCATCAAATTCTAGTGATTAAAAAAAAAAAATTAAAAAAAAAGAGTACAACCCGACATGTAGAATCTTTCCAGGATCTCTAGCAAAGGGCCTCATTTTAATTTCAGTACAGATAATTGTGTTACATTTGACATGGATTTTGCTACTGTTCTTAAAAAATGGACAAAACAAAATCTTGCATCACTTATCATCGTAGTCTTTAATTTCGTCAACTCAATTTTTCCTTACTTAAACACATGATACCCCTTAAAATTTTAGAGAGGTGGTTAAAAATACCGCGTGGAAATTATTAACTAGCAAACACTGCCTTTAAAAATTGACAATGATGATAACAAAAAACAAAATCATGCAAGACTGTGTAGGGGTCATAAAAATCTATAATTATTGTTATGTTACATGCAGAGCGACTCTTAATTAACCTGTGTTTCGACCATAAATAAAAAAAACACTACAATGCACAAAAAGAAACAATTGTATGGAATCGATACTTTATATTGTAAGGTTCACATGCGCCCATTACTAAAACCTAAAATACGATGTGCATAAAATTCACATTGCACGAAGAAAATATGATTCTTTTTTCGCAACATAGTGTAATTCAAAAGAAATATGTCTTAACTTCAACAGATAAATAGCAATGAAAATTATTGCAGTGATTAAAAATTACCCGTAACCTCCTCGTCCAACCAAACGAATTTTTTCATATTTCTCCATGTCAACAATCACGTATGTTATGGGCTTTTCAAAAATAGCCTTGGCAACTTATTATTTAAAAAGAAACAATTGTTTTCATTCAATACTATTTCATGTTATCAAAAAAAAAATCCTCCCCATATCTTTAAATTTCTCAGCATTTGTTTGAAATTTTAAAAACAGAACGAAAAACAAGTCAGAAGGTGTTGCCACTTTATAGTGAATTTTGTTTGTTTACGACCATTTCCGGTCACAGAGATTTTCGAGTTTAATTGCTTTTCTCAATGGATATGCCCCAAACTCTCGTCCAATATGACAGATAGTACAAGAAAACACATGAAGGATGTTTACATTACGAAGTAAGGAAATAACAGAAATACATCAAGGGCAAGGTGGGAATCGAACCTATGACCTCGTCACTGAGCATAGACAGGCACTAATAAGGGACCCTTTTCCCCAAATATTTGACTCCCTCACCCCCGTTGTCTCAAAATGTCACACTTCAATGGATCCCCCTCCCCCCCCCCTTGTCACGCTATGTTGCATAAGCTTGATGTCACACTTCTTGTAACCTCCTCCCCACCCCTTGTCACAATTTCACGAACTCCCCCCCCCCCCCCCCCCTCGAAGCGTGACATAACTTATGAATGATCCCTAATAACCGCTCGGCCAGTAGGCTACGGAGGTAAAACTCTCGGAGAAAAGCACAAACGTTGAGTTTTCGTTTTTTTTTCCTTCACAATTTTGAGCTCTATTTGTATTTGACACAGCAAAAGGTGTCGACAGGTGGTTTTCTTGTCAATTTTTACATTAATTTATTTATTTGCAACTACTTAAAGTGTAGCTTCGTGTATTAACGTTACTTTAGAACAGTATAATTAGCTTTTTTTCTACAATAATCTAAAAATTATCATTAGCGAAATTTAACCTGAACGACTTACTGTGTATCCCTTACAACTCTTCAATTACTTATTAAGAAAAAGACATATATGTAATTAATTATGTAAGCTACTTATTTGATGGTAACAATTTCCTAAAAATGCATAATTTCTCCTAACGGCTATATCAACTATAGACGGAAAAAGAATAGAAGAAACTTATTTAAAGGATAAAAAAGTGTTCACAGTAGTTTTCCCATATGGTTAACTTACAAAGAGATTTCGGCAAATTTTATATTGATGTTCCATCCATCTAGACAAATACTGGTTTAACGTTGTAGCATAAAAATATCTTGTGGAAGTTATTTTAGTTATTTTAATCTTTTCAAAAATAGACAAACTTAAATATAGTATTAGTTAGGTGGTCAACTTACAAAGGGTTTTTTTATAATACTCCCACCCAAATTCGGTGTACATAAGTGGTCAACTTAGACAGGTGGTCAACTTAGGTGGTCAAGTTGCAAAGATTTGATTATATTATATAATATAGGGCTCACTCCGTTCCTAACTAAAATTACCAACACAGGTAGTCAGCTTACAAAGGTGGTCAACTTTACAGATTTTTTACTGTACTTTGAACCATGATTGACTGATCTGTTTTGACATGCTCTGGTTCTCTTATTACCGTAATTATCGGTAAATAGCCCGCATCGTTGTATAGTCCGCAGGAGGAAACATTCATCCTAAAAAAATCAAGTTCGGTGTATAACCCGCATCGTTGTATAATCCGCACCCAGAAAAAAAAACAATTACAGGAACAATCACTCTGTAAGGTGCATAAGGTCCACTGTTTATAAGGAAATAATTTTAAATTACTGAACACTTAAAATTTAAAATTATATTGTAAAAAGTTTACATTTTACCATATTTTGTTTATACATGGTTATTTTGTTTATACCGGGACCTCTGCTCTGGCCCTACCCTTCATGGGGAAGTTAAAAGGGATGGGTGAAATTGGATCATCGTTTCGAAACCTATCATTTATTTCTTTCAATTTAACAATCAATTTTCTTCTAAATAATAATCATTATTTTCTAAATTCCGTGTATTGCCCGCATTGCTCGCAGGTAGCAAAAAAAGGAGTTTTTTCGCAGATAACCCACGGGCTATACACAGATAATTACGGTACTAATGTCTCATCCTTGGCGAACTTTTTCTCGGGGCTTTTCCGTTTTCTATATTTCTCAAAAAAGTTATCCAAAATTATTAGTTTGGAGGAAAAAAGTTGTCTCTAGAAAGCAACAAACAGCGAAATCGTAAGACTCTCGTGACACGCAAATGAGGTCCTCCGTTAAACGAAGCAGGGCCAAGTAGGGTCCCTATAATAATAGGGGGGCTCTACTTGCCCCCCCCCCCTATTTTCTCCTGTTCAGCACAAACTATAACCCTTGGTCGCAATGAATATTCTTTCTATGATCGATAAATCATATCGATCGATATTAATTTGTAATCCTTTACATAACTTAAACATTAGTTTTCGAAATGAGCAAAAACGATGTGACAACCGAAGTATTTTTGGCGAAACCATACAATCAGTTGGCGGGCATTGAACCAGCCAAACTGAAACTTAAGTTAGTTATTTTATTCAATATCGAAAATCAAAATATTTAAAAGTATTCACACATTATGTCTGAGGCATTTTTTAATCAATATATAGCTGTAGCAGAAATGCAATATTCAGAAAAAATATTATCATGTTTGCATATGATGTTCTAGTAACCCTATGCGAACGGTTCGCTTCATATTTCTTAGAGATATAAAATAAAAAGATATTCACGAGAAAATTTTAATGTTAGAAAATGGTAAAATTATGAAAAATTCACTAATATTTACTTCACACAAGTGAACAATGTTTCCAGGCTCAGAGCAATTGATCATTCAGTTCTCTTTCTTTTCAGCATCTACAGGAAATCTGAAGAGATTACCCCTTTTTTTTTCTTTGAGCTATTAGAACAATTAACCGCTCAATATCTTCCCGTTTGAGGGACTTTCACGAAAGGTAAATGAAGTGAAAGTCGCAAGTCAATTACAATGGCTACGTAATAGTAGATAAAAAATAATACTGGAGTAAGTTTGCTCCAAAATGGCGGATGCGTCGGCTCCTAGTTATAGGGGCCTTTGGGGCAAGCAATAGGACCTCCACCTTATTTACATCTACATGGACAGAAGTTTGGTTTTTAAACAAGATGAGGTGAGCTGTTTTAAAAATCTGAAACACAATTCAAATTTCCATTGCTTGTAAAATCGTTTGACAATTAAAAGAGGTGACGGAACGTAGAAGAAAATTACAAATAGGAACAACAATACTCTCAAGAGTAGAATATTCCAACAATATACATTACAGTTACTCGACAACGAAGGCAACGTAACAAATGTTACTACATCACTGTTGCAACAATATTTCTGCCAACAGAGAAAATGCTTCTGAAAATTGTCATTTTTAAGCTGACACAATCTTTACACTGGTGAACTTATCTGACGAAGAAATTTTTGATATAGTCTGTGGATTTCTAAAAAGAATTTATACAGTAAGTGAGCAAAAATGTATTCTTAGCTTATATCTACTTACAGATAATCACGATTTCCAAGTATTTTAGCATACACCGTAGTTTTCGCATACAACAGTAATGATTTCGCCTAAAAAACTCCGATGGCAGTTCTGAAACGAATGAATCAAAACCACAGGGCGGTCAAAACGTAACTTCACACCCCTGCAATCCTAACTTTAATAACGCTTTTAAAGCTACAGTTCTACCATTAAAAAAAGGCGATCCGTATGGCAGAATGCCAAGAAGAATCCATTCATGTTCAAGGGAGGAAGCATGTGCCATTTTGTTCTCGTTCCAGTTCGTTTAGAATACTTGATTTCTTATGAACTGATGTTAGATGTCAGTTCATAAATTTAGTTGCTTTCAACAAGCACACTTCCCGTGGTCGAAAGTCGAACTATTGTCTATCCAAAACGTCAGCTTGTGCACTGATTTCAGTTTCACAAATGATGCTTCACAAGATAACGCCCATTGGTTTATTCCCCAACTCAGTGGCGTAGCTAAGAGGCGGCGGTGTGTGGTCGGCCCGCCCCGGTTGTCACTCGTTCTGGGGTGACACCCGGTCACGACAGAGAACAATGAATCATTAAAAGCTTATATAATGAAACAAACACCAAAAACTGGATTTTTTTTTTTTTAAATCATTTTCTTTTCTATTTTCAACTGGGCAGAGTTTTCCCTTACAAAAATAAGTTCGAAACACACCATTGCTATCAAAAAATAGTTTAAGAATTATAACGCCTATAATACGCATGGCTTTTCTTCCTCCTTTTTAAAAAAAAAATATATTACATTAAAATGTGTGTTTCACCTTGACATGATTTTGGGGGGGGGGGGGGGTGACACCATCAAAACCCGCCCCGGTTCACCTAAGCTAGATCTGTGAGCTAGCTACGTCACTGCCCCCCCCCCCCCACATTTTAGATATGCAATGTAATGCTGTAAGTGTGAATACAGTTTACGACTGACTTACAATGTTTTTTGTCTTCTGTCACTTGACACAGAAGACAAAAACAAATAATTTTGCTGGTGATGGCCAAAGTGTCCCAATTCGTCCTTCAAACTGAATGGACGCTAATAAAAATGCAAGTTAAAAGGGCTGTTTTTTAGAGCTATTTATCATTTAGGAAGCATAAAGGTTTCTTAAATTCCCTTCCAGATGGGCCCCTTGGTGCGCAGGGAAGAGGGAGGAGGCGCAAAACCTTCAGTTGTCCCGGGTGCTGAAAACCCTAGCTACGCCTCTAAGCACAGTGATTTTTAACCATAGTAAAAATGTATTGAATATTTTAAGCCATAATTTTGGTTACCCACACATAAAAGCATTTCCAAATAAATTTCTCATTGAATTATGTCTGTTTAAATATCTAAATATTGTTCCAGATTTTTTTTTTTTTTCAAATACTTACCTTAAAATTCAGGAGAATCATTAAATTAATGTGTTTAGTCAAGTAAAACATGTTTTAATTGTTGGATCTGTTTATATTCTAGCATTATATGCGGTAAGACATCAGTGCGGTAACAAATTAGTTCAGATATTATAAGCAAAAATATCAAAAAAAGTTTGCTTAACATGATGACGCGGATTTTTTTCCAGATCCTTTATTTAACCCCTTAACTGCTTTGCTCGTACGGCTTACGGGCTACCTAAAAATGGCCTTAACTGGTTTGCCCGTACAGCACACGGGCATTGATACTTCCGCCTTTCTTGTTTTGATTTGCCCGTATTATTAATAGATAGAAAGAGAATCATTCAGGGGCATTTGGTGTTTCAAAGTTATGAAATAGAAAAATGCATGAATTCAATAATTATGAAATTGAAAAAAAAATTCTTTCATTTTTCTTTTATGCCAAGTTAGGACTCTAATTATGCAATAAAAAATATGCTTTTTTAGGAACACTTGCGGTCAAAAAAACTGACCAGTTATGGGGTTAATTATTAGGTAACGGTGAATCCAAAGGACATAATAATTGGTTTTCATGATTAATTTTTAATGCTTCCTAATTGATATTCTGTTAAAAGAAAACAGGAGTTACCAATTGAGATTTTAATGTTGATGCTCTTTTCAAGGTAGAGAAGACCCCTTAAAACATTTTACACTTAGAATTATATATAGTAATACAGGGTTCACGCTAGGCCGCGCGATTGCGCGATTCCCGCAATATTTTTTGAACTCAAAAAAAATTTGTTTGCGTTTAAATTTTAAAAATCCCACTTAAAATTTTGGAAATTCCACCTTGTAGTTTTCCCCAGTGTAAACCCTGGTAATATAGTTCTGACAAACAGACACATTTCGTGTATCTCTACAGTAAATCCGATTCAAATGAGTCGAAGTTGCGTTTCATTTTATTTTAAACTATTGTGTTAGTTTTACAATAATAATTTTACATTTCAGATTTTTCATGAAAGAAAAAAAACATTCTGTTTAATACTTAGAAGTTCTAAAAATTGCTATTTATGGATCAACACTTTAAGATCCTCTACTGATATATTGCTTCGATTTTTTCCAAATGCCTTGGTTTGGCTGCTGTCCGTTTCTGAAGAGAAAGAAGAACAAACGCAAAGAAAAGAAAACTACAAGTTTCAGGCGCGAAAACAAAGAGAACGAAAATCATTGCTTGGGAATTAAAGATCAGGTGGCGAAACAATCCCGCCAGTTTGAACCAGAACATGAAATCAAACTAGATCCTGCATTCAGTTGCACAGAAGCAAGAAGTGAAACTGAAGGGATTGATTGTGATGCCAAGTCAGTAGTAACTTCCGTAATCGAAAAGGAACATCACGAGAAAAGTATCAGCAATGGAGAAGAAGATGAATTGATGAAAACGGAAATAAATGATGTCAAACTAAAGAGTGAAGATTGCGAATCAATCAGTCTGCATGATGCAACTCCACAGAAAATCATTCGCTCTACCACCAGTTCCGGTTCCAGTTCATCTCCAGATCCTGCATTCAGTGGCACAGAAGCAAGAAGTGAAACGGAAGGGATTGATTGCACCGCCAATTCAGGAATAACTTCCGTAATCGTAAAGAAACATCACGAGAGAAGTATCAACAACGAAGAAGATGATGAATTAATGAAAACGGAAATAAATGATGTCAAACTAGAGCATGAAGATTGCGAATCAATCAGTCTGCATGATGAAACTTTACAGACAATCATTCGCTCTACCACCAGTTCCGGTTCCAGTTCATCTCCAGATCCTGCATTCAGTATCACAGAAGCAGGAAGTGAAACTGAAGGGATTGATTGTGATGCCAAGTCAGTAGTAACTTCCGTAATCGAAAAGGAACATCACGAGAAAAGTATCAGCAATGGAGAAGAAGATGAATTGATGAAAACGGAAATAAATGATGTCAAACTAAAGAGTGAAGATTGCGAATCAATCAGTCTGCATGATGCAACTCTACAGAAAATCATTCGCTCTACCACCAGTTCCGGTTCCAGTTCATCTCCAGATCCTGCAT
This sequence comes from Octonoba sinensis, assembly GCA_038502835.1. Taxonomy (NCBI): domain Eukaryota; kingdom Metazoa; phylum Arthropoda; class Arachnida; order Araneae; family Uloboridae; genus Octonoba; species Octonoba sinensis. Next base: position 2,243,716 of record CM076600.1, read on the forward strand.
TCAGTGGCACAGAAGCAAGAAGTGAAACGGAAGGGATTGATTGCACCGCCAATTCAGGAATAACTTCCGTAATCGTAAAGAAACATCACGAGAGAAGTATCGCCAACGAAGAAGATGATGAATTGATGAAAACGGAAATAACTGATGTCAAACAAGAGCGTGAAGATTGCGAATCAATCAGTCTGCATGATGCAACTCTACAGAAAATCATTCGCTCTACCACCAGTTCCGGTTCCAGTTCATCTCCAGATCCTGCATTCAGTGGCACAGAAGCAAGAAGTGAAACGGAAGGGATTGATTGCACCGCCAATTCAGGAATAACTTCCGTAATCGTAAAGAAACATCACGAGAGAAGTATCACCAACGAAGAAGATGATGAATTGATGAAAACGGAAATAACTGATGTCAAACAAGAGCGTGAAGATTGCGAATCAATCAGTCTGCATGATGCAACTCTACAGAAAATCATTCTCTCTACCACCAGTTCCGGTTCCAGTTCATCTCCAGATCCTGCATTCAGTGGCTCAGAAGCAAGAAGTGAAACGGAAGGGAATAATTGTACCGCCAATTCGGGAATAACTTCCGTAATCGTAAAGAAACATCACGAGAGAAGTATCAATAACGGAGAAGAAGATGAGTTGATGAAAACGGAAATAAATGATGTCAAACAAGAGCGTGAAGATTGCGAATCAATCAGTCTGCATGATGCAACTCTACAGAAAATCATTCGTTCTACCACCAGTTCCGGTTCCAGTTCATCTCCAGATCCTGCATTCAGTTGCACAGAAGCAAGAAGTGAAACTGAAGGGATTGATTGCACCACCAATTCGGGAATAACTTCCGTAATCGTAAAGAAACATCACGAGAAAAGGATCACTAACGGAGACGAAGATGAATTGATGAAAACGGAAATAAATGATGTCAAACTAGAGCGAAAAGATTGCGAATCAATCAGTCGGCATGATGCAACTCCACAGAAAACCATTCGCTCGACCACCAGTTCCGGTTCCAGTTCATCTCCAGATCCTGCATTCAGTGGCTCAGAAGTAAGAAGTGAAACGGAAGTGATTGATTGCACTGCCGATTCAGGAATAACTTCCGACATCGAAGAACTCAACAGGGCTTTAACTTCAAGAGAAACTAAACAAAATGTGAAGAAAAAGTCTGGCAACGGTCTTTTCCGTAAAATAACATGTAATTTTAAAAGTTGTTTTTCCATGCGTGACAGAGAAATGCACAAAGCCCCCTATTCAGCAGCAGTAAGGAAGAAGTTCAAAAACACATTTCAGAGGTAATTTTTTACACATGCATTAATGTAATTTTAATTTTGGATTTGATTAGGTTTTGAACACCAGAGGATGACTTGGAAAGCATTTACATTTTAACTTTAATAATTTTCTCGGGAGTACACTTAAAAAAAAATCCTACTGTTATTCAATTATTATTTCAACTACAAGTAAATAAGAACTGAATAGAAAAAAGGCGCGAAAAGAAAGAGAGCGAAAATCATTGCTTGGGGATTAAATATCAGTTGGTGGAACAATCCCCAGTTTGAACCAGAACATGAATTCCTTAAAAAGGAAATAAACGATGTCAAATTAAAATTTTATATATTTGTGTCAGAACTAGACATAATTAAATCTCAAATGTTATGTTTGGGTTTTTAGATAGTTGCGCGTTCCTCTGCCGTGGCTTGCACAGAGCTTTAGCATTGGAGGTACACATATACGAGGTGAGTGGAAAGTTTTAAGAATGGGCTTGTAGTTTCACAATGGCGGTTTCTAGATGCTACTGCGATGCATCTCCTTCAAAATAGTTCCCTTCTGACTGAACTCACCGAGTATTTCACTGACGAGTAAATTTTCACTGTCGAGTCATATCGCTTCCCTTTCAGTGAAATTTTCAGTTTAGGAAACAGGTAGGAGTCCGCAGGTGCTATATCAGGTGAATAGGGCGGTTGTGGAAGCACAGGGATGTTAAATTTGGTCAAAAATTCTTCTACCTGTTTCCTAAACTGAAATTTTCACTGAACGAGAAGTAATTTGACTCGATTGAAGACATCCAGGAGAATCCGTCGAGCGTCCTTCACGGAATTGAGAAAAAAAAATTCCAGGAATGTTTCCAAAAGTGGAAACACCGTTGTACTCGGTGAGTTCAGTCAGAAGGGGACTCTTTTGAAGGAGATGCATCACAGTAGCATGCAGATACCGCCATTGTGAAATTATAAGCCCATTCTTAAAACTTTCCAATCACACCTCGTACATCAGGTCTAGGCACCTAGATATGTCAAGGAAGAGAGAGGTCCCAGGTGCTTTCCCACGGAAAATTTCTATAGAGTAAAGAAGCCCTTTTTTAAGGCACCTGAGGTATGGAATTATTGAAACTGGCGAAAATCTCTCCAGTTACGTCTTAGCGTTCGCTTTTACATGCTAATGGTGCTCCTCTGTACGCCAAGCCTATGGAACATTTAAACGACATCGTTCGTTCTTCAACCTGCCACTCGCGATCCCTTAAAGCCCCGTTTTGGTATAAGAGAGAAGTCGGACTGAAAAAAATTAAGACAAGATGCATCCAGGAGGGAGAGGGTAACAAGAAGTGTGACTTCACCAGGGGTGCCCATAGGGAGGGGAGGGATCATTGCGCAAGTAGCACCATCAACATTTTATAGGGGGAGGGATTTTTTTATTTGCATGCATCGGGCATCCGGTATCCGACTCATTAAATATCCGGCATCTGACATTTGATTATTAAATTTTAATTCAGTAACATGTTTTGAAAATATATGTAAACTACAAACGTAGTATGTATTTGCAAGCTGCAAGAAGAATCCATTCATTTTCAAGGGAGGAAGTGCTGGTATAAAGAATATGCCTCTATCTTCTTGTTCTAGCTCCTTTTGGCACACTTGATTTCTTCCGAAATGATGTTATGTGCCAGTTTATAAATTGATCCGCTTTCCTCACACAGAGAAGCAGATATTCCGATTCGCCTACTAAATAAACGCACCTGCAAAACGAAATTCCCTATAAAACTCTAATGGATCCGCCCTTTTCTGCCATGCGCAGAAGCGTCCGCGGAGAACTTCGTGGTGAGAACTGTTATCTATCCAAAACGTCAGCTTGTGCACTGATTTCAGGTTTACAAATGATGCCTCACAAGATAACGCCCTTTGGTTTATTCCCCACCCTAGTGGCGTAGCTAAGAGGCGGCGGTGCGGTCATAATTTTAAAAGTTGTTTTTCCATGCGAGACAGAGAAATGCACAATGCCCCCGATTCAGCAGCAGTAAGGAAGAAGTTCAAAAATACATTTCAAAGGTAATTTTTTATACATGCAATTTTAATTTTGGATTTGCATCAGACACCTGGTATCCGACTCATTAAATATCTGGCAACTGATTCAGTCATTGCACGAAATATTCGATCCGGTTATCCGCCATCTCAAATTTGATCATTAAATTTAAATTCACTAGCATGTTTTGAAAATATATGTAAATTACAAGCTTAGTATGTATTTGCAAGTTGTGAGCTGTGAGGTGTTATTAATCTTCTGATTTTAGCTATAATGTGTGATGTCACGCTTCTTGCTGCCCCCTCAATCCTTTCCTTGTCGCAAAGTGTCACAATTTATCGCACACACCTGCCCTCGAAGCGTGACATTATTTGTGAATGATGTCACGCTTCGAGGGGGAGTACTCAAATCCAGATATCCGGTACATATTCGTCACGCCAGGGATACCGGATATCTGTTACCCAGAAAAGTCATTAAAAATATGTACCACTTTTGAACAGAACATCAAAAACGCGGGTACATATCTAAGTTTGGAAAGTACCATTAAAAATTAAATCAGCTTTAAACCTTGAAAGTAGCATAAAAAGTGAAGTTATAACCTACAAAAATGATACTAGCAAAATTTTATTAATAAACGTTTAGGAAATTGATTATTCCTGATGAATTGAAATATTTAATGTACCTTTAGAGTACATAAGTTCCTATTAGGGATGTAACGAACAGTGATTTGGTCGAATACCGAATATTTGGCCAATGTGTTATGAATACCGAATATTCGGCGGCCGAATCTCAAATGTCAAATTTAAAATTCTTCACAAAGTCAAGCACCAATTACACACAATCTATGATGCATGATTTAATCTTGTTTGTTAAGAATTTAAATATTTAAAATTAATCTATTTTCTCTATTGTTTTGAATGTAATAAAACTGAAACTTTCACCCACAAGTGGAATAGAAATGACAGATTTTGGCAGTAAGCATTATCATTATTTAAGTAATTTTTATTAATATGAAAGAATTACTATTGCTTAGTGAACCTTGCTCAAAACTGTTTTATGAAGATATTTTAAAAGTCATAAAAGTTAATATTTTTATTTTATGGGGTTTTTTACATACCTATTTTTAAAAGATCTATTAAAATTTAATACACTTAATTGGAATATATTTTTATTTTCAAAATCCGCAATAACTTATGCTGTCTAAATATTCATGAAAGATTCTCGGCTTTTCACATTTCCCTCTTACCCAATATCCACAATAAATCAGTCTACCCAAACAAAATCTGACTTCCACTTTGTTAATAATAACAAAATAAGTTTCTCATATTCTTCATCGTAATTAATTACTGTCAGCTTTTGGGAGCAAATGCTAAATATATAATACAATATTACAACTTTAAAATCTGTTTTTGCTCAGTCAAGCCTAAAACAAGGTTTAAAAAGAGTAATTTTTACTAAATTATTTTTATTTATTAAAATTATATACTAATGTATTCTTTTGCAATAATAATAATACAATTTTAAATGTTTAAAATCTACTAATTTCTTATTTTTTTTTTTTTTTTACATTTCTACTGCAGCAGAACTGTTCGGCCGAATAGTCCATCAATATTCGGCCAGACCGAATTTGAACTTACCCAGTATTCGGCCAGGCCGAATATTCGGCTAGGCGATGAAATGACTATTCGGCCCTTTGGCCGAATAGGCCGAATACCGAATAGTGGCCGAATATTCTTTACATCTCTAGTTTTTATTTCACTTAAAATTGTTCTTTCCCCAAATACATAACAGCGTGTTTAAAAGCTGAAAATTCACCATTATTGACGTTGCTTGCCATTAGGTACGCTGGCAGATGCAGAGCAAATGACAAAACCATCTGCCACAGAAGAAGCAACCAGTGGTTGCTGAATGCTGACATTCTGGATGAAAACGTGAATTACAGCAAGGCAAGGGAAATCTTTCAAGATGTAGCCGGGTAAGATTTCAAGCAACTGCTAGAATCTTACTGCAAATATTTTTTTCTTCCGTAGGGAAAGTGGATGCACTTTTTTTCGAATTTAATTGTTTGAAATGTGAGCTTTGTATTAGGTCTACCGGAAAGTTCTGTCCGTTTTTGGAATAAAAGAAAATACGAAATTTTCTTACTGCCGAATAACTTTATTTAATAATATAATTGCCATTTTATCAATGACTTCTTGCCAGCGGGAGGGCAATTTATATATCCCATATTTGAAAAATGTTTCACCTTTTGATTCGAAAAATTCAACCAGTGCTTGTTTGATATCTTCTTCATTTTTGAATTTTTTGCCCACCAAAAAATTTTGTGAAGACAAAAACAGGTAGATGCGATAGAATTTCTTAGCATAGTTCTGCAATTTTTTTTACGAGTCCTCAAAGCAGCATGTGGCCTGCCATTATCATGATGCATTATGATGTCCTTGCTATTGAACATGGCCGGCCTCGTTTTTGACTGCTGTCTTTAAGTTATCCAGTTGTTGGTAATACTTCTCTGAATTATAAAAAGGGACATTCTAGAACATGAAATATAGAACGTGTCGAAACTTGTTGTAATGGAAAAGGACAGAACTTTCCGGTAGACCTTATATTTTTATTCAAATCGAAGAGATGTTTGTAGCAATTATTTAACACCGTTTTAAATTTCAGATATTGTTACAACAGATAAAAAACAAAAAATTCCCCCATGAGAAATTCGGAAAATAACAACTAACTATAACAAAAAATATTTCACGTTAAGAAAGCACAAATTAGATGCAAAACATCTAAGGGTGTTTTGCATCAAGCTCTCTGTCGTATTGAAAAAGGGATTCCAAGCAATCCCGAAACATATGTCTGCATTTTAATGCTCATTTGTGCTTTCTTAACGTGAGATAATTTTTTATCCTCGTTTACTTAGCACAAAGTTAATTTATTATTCTAACAACTAACTACATTAAGCGACGATTTTCCGAAATTCCATGATTTCCTTTTCTAAGGAAGGGTATCAGGCGAGCGGAATCCATTTCAAATGAACCGTCCTTTTTTTCACCTGCCATGAAAATAAGTAGTTCATATATAGCTAAACGAGCCTAGATAGCTTTAAATGCGAGCTTTTGCAGGCATTGGAAGTAATCGGTTGCCTAACAGTTGCCAAGAAGTGTTTATTTTGTGGTTTAAAATGACAAATATTCAGAACCAAAGTAAAGAGAAGTTCGATTGAGTTGGCAAACGATTCCACATGTTATTCTCTTACCGTTCCAAATGTTATAGTTTAGGGTTGCAAGTTTGACGCGGAAAAAAGAGCGCGAAATTCGCGGGACATTAGCGGCCAATTTCGCGAAATGTTCGCAAGAACAAATGTAACGAAATATAGCATATCTGAAAGTTTTTCTTCGTCCTAAAACATAGGGCTATTGTTGAACACGGAAGGATTATTAACTTCGTTAAAAACATTTAAATATTTGTATTGACTTTTATCCACCAAACCCCTACCTGTTAGCCGAGGCCTTAGGATTGCTTACGCACGGGGAGAGGTAGTGGGGTCTACGGATTTTACATGCACATATCCCCAAGTATACATGGTGGTCTTCAGTGGGGATCGAACGCGCGACCTTCCAGGTGGAAGTCCGACGTGCTAACCACTAGGCTACCACGGCCCTATTTGTATTGACTAGGATCAAAAACTCTGCATGCCTTAAAAAATTTTGAGGCTGGTTGGCGAAATCCCGCCATTCCTCCAGAAATCGATGTTTATTATTGCTGCTTTCAAAAAAATAATTTCGAATTTTTTCTTGGCACAAGTTTAGAGTCTTTTTTGACTTTGGGTGCTCACAGATTTTATACTTGGTTTCTGAAATTTTTAAAAAATCGGGCATTTCGCGGGTCAATAATTAAAAAATAAAATAAAATAAGAAAATTCGCGGAGTTTAGGAAAAAGCTTCAAAAATCGCGAAAATCATCGCGGGAATTCGTGGCGCAACAAACTTGCAACCCTAGTTATAATCAAACTTAATTTTTTTTAAAGAAACTCTTTAGGCGCCTCCGCTGGTCATTTGGCGAGAGTGTTCAATGACATATTCTTTAAGATTGTTACAAAAATTTTCTTTTTTAGGAAAAACAACACTAAAGCTGCATGACAACTTGTTGATTGATACCTAAACAGTTATAAGAAAAACGTCAGAGCTAATCGAATATATATGCCTTCAATTTTGTTACTGTTGTCGTTTCTAATGCCACTTAGGTGTCCAACTTCCCCTTCGCAGGGTGACCAAGTGTTAAGGTAGTAAGGAGCGCCTTCCGTTTATAGATGAGCACCACAAAAGTGGAAGCACGACTTAGCCCATTATGTATTTATATGACCAGGGCCTTTATTTACCATTAGGCCCGTGAGGCCCGGTCCTAGGGCCCCCACTTTGAGGGGCCCCCTAATTTTGGTTATTTTTTTTTATTATTACTTATTTTTTTGGTATTACATTTTTTAGAAAAATATTTAAAAATAGCATCTTTCAAAAACAAACTGTAGTGTTCTGTTGCTTCACAGAAAATTTGTATTGTTAAATTATTTTAAAACCACAAGGAATTTTCACTATTTACATTAAAATTTAACGAGTAGTGGAGGGGAGCCTAGTGGTCAGGATGTCGAGCTTCCGATTAGAGGATCTCGGGTTCGATACCCGGGCCGCTGAAGACCCACCATGTACACTTGGGAATACGTGCATGTAAAATTCGTGGACCCTGGAGTCCCGAGGCAGTTCAGAGGGTACCGGTATTTCCCTTCCCTACAGCCTTCACCCATATGTCTAAAAAGGAAGGTGGCGCCATCTGGTGTCATCCAAGTACATTAGGAGCAAAGTCGTACTTCCACCATTGGTGCTCATCTTGAAACGGAAGGCGCTCCTTACTGCCTTTATTCCTAGTCGATTCGACGTATGGGAGTTTGGAGTTAGCAACAATAACAACAACAACGAGTAGTTAAACTGAACATCTTTTCAAAATCGTAATTTTAAGGGGACTTGGCACCTCTTGACAATTTTTTTTTTTATTTAAGAACTTTTACCTATTTCATTTGTATATTATGAAATGCTATTGTTCAACAAAATGATTTTCACGTGAAAAATCAAAATTCAACTAACAGAAAATTTTAAAATTTATTTTTAAAAAAAAATAATTTAAGTATTTGGCTTTTTCTTCTTCTTCCTCATTTCTTGACTTTTTTTCACTAATTTTTTTTAAAAAAGTACTTATCATAGTATGGTTTACAGTTTAGAGATGGGTTTTGCTATTAATTAATTAGTTTTCGAGAAAAAAGTTTTTAAAGTTACATTCATGGTTGAACACAGAAAAAAAGACTTTTGTTACATTTTTTTTTTTTTTTTCAAATATATAGCAAAATACATCCCTAATTTTATCAAGTACATCATATTGAACACACAAAAAAAAAAAAAAAAATCAAGTTGCTACATGAATATATGTAGAAGTTTTAGCATTTTAAGTACCACAACATTGCGAAAAACCACAAACCGAGAAAACGCAGTTTAAAGAATACAAAATCCTTCTAGAACATCAGAAATATTTGAATTTTCTTATTTTTTAACTACATTTATATTGGTTGTATCGCTTTAAAACTTCGCTCAGATATAAGAGGAGAGTCAAACCACATTTTAAGCAAAAAATTGAAAAATCGGAATTTTCATCGATTTTCTACATTTGAAAGGTGCCAAGTCCCCTTAAACAGTTGAAAGAAAACGAAAATGTCCTAGAAGCATTTCCTCATGAAGCAATGTTTTCTTTTCACAGGAAAAGCGGCGAATTAAACTTGAAGAAGTACAAAAAGTTTTTGAGGAAACTGGCGAATGAAAAGGGAGTTGAATTTGACGAAATATATGAGAGACTTGCAACCAGTATCAGTTGTTAAACTCAAGTAAGCGGGCGTTCTGAAGCAAATGGATTGGTCGGGACATCTGTTGTTGACTTTTCTATCAAAAACGATCGGATCTCAATTTTGCCAAGTTTAGTTGTTTTCTTCCTGATGCTCTCGGGTCATTCTGAGATATTCATAAGTATTATTCTCTCAGGCGTTTCTCGAGGCGAGCCGAGTTGTGCGCTCTGCCATTTTTCGACTACAGTTGCATGTTTCTGAAAATAGTTGAGTAGTTTTGCATGAAATTTAACTCTTATAGTAACAATGCCCCCCCACTTCGATTTTCAAACCTGATATGTAGATCATTTGCGCTTTCTCACACACCTATTATAAAACTGAGAAAAGTTCATTTTTTTTTAATTAGAAAGCACTTATTATTTTTTGGTTTAATATCAAAATACTTGGGACCCCATTTATAATCAAATATTGTTAAAATTAGTCTCGTAATGTACAACACTCAACTTTTATTTAGAAGCTAATTGATTTCATAAGTTTAGTGTTTCTGCTGACTGTATCAACAAACCTCAATTTGGCTGTTTTAAACATACGAAATATTTCAGAAAAAAAAAAAAATTAAAGCCGCAAAAGTGATTTCAAAATATTTTGATATAGATACAGATATTTACAAGTTAAAAGTAATTATGTTCTTCAAATCACAGTAGCATTAGGGTATTATCATTTTGAAAATAGAGCAACTTAAAAACAAAATGTAAAAATACTAAAATAGAAATGCAACACAACTTAAAAATACAACTCCTAAACAAAAGTCAAAAATTAACGCAAAAAGCTATTACAAAAATGAAAAAGTCAAAAATAATGAAAAGAAAGACGAAAACACAAATTACAACTATGATACAAATTGGCGAGAGATTGAAGAAAAAAGCTAAGCAAAACAGTTCGTGCAAAAAATTCCGAATAAAGGCCCAAAAATTGTTGATTTATGATATATATATATATGCAATTAATATATATATATTTGTTCTGCTAACAGCTCTTACATTCTTTTTTTATGTATAACTCCTTACACAAATTACTTATCTTATGGTATATAATGTACTTATATACCTGTTTTGCTGCTGTAATCTTCTCGTGCACATTTTTTTTTTTTTATTTATTTTACTGTGTAAACAGTACGTTGTTACACATCCGATTTCTTTTACTGTGTATTTACACAATTCATTTTATTCTACTATGTATTTCTTTCTTACACAATTTCGTTGTGTATTCTTCTTTTACACAATTTATTTTATTGTGTTCAACTTTTTCACACAGCTCTTTTTTTCATTGTGTATTTTTTACACAACGTTCTTCACTCTTTTTTAGTTTAGCAATTTCGAGTTCCTGTTGTGCATAGCTTTTTCCCTCTGTCTCGGATTTCAGTAGTATGTACCTGAGTTTCGTATCGATTTTGGGGGGGGGGGGGGAAGCGATGAACTTTAGATTTTAGATAGTGTTTTCGTTTTAATATGACGCTTTTAATTTTATTTTTAAGTTTTACACATGTTTTGGTGTTGCGCATTACTTAATGATTTTTTTTTTTTGTCTTATTTAAAAGTTTCTTTTCGTTTTGTATCTTTGTGTTTTGCACTCCCGGTTTAATCGCTTTGGGTTTTATACATTTAATCTGGTGTCTGATTTATATTTATGTTTGTAACGTTTTTCATTTTTGTATTTTGCATGTTGTGTTGCATTTTTATCATCCTTTTTTTTTTTTCCAGTTTTTCTCCGTCGCAGTCACAGGGGTGCCTTGCCCACGAGAGAGGAGGACAGCGTAAATAGCATATTGAAATTTTTGGGGAAGAAGGCGGCTTTTAGGGGGGTTGGGCCAGCTTGGCCGATTGTTCGGCCGATTTGGGGGGGGGGGGGGGCTCTCCTGGACTGTCGCAGTTTTTTCATTTGATTTCAGCCTTGTATTTTTTCTGATGTGGGTCAACGAAGAGGTTACATTTGGAAAGATTAGTAACTATCCGAGCTGTTTTAAATTACACTCAACATCGCTTACACAATCTACATGCCTACAAACTATACCTACAAACTATACCTACAAGCTATAATCTACCCACAAACATACAACTCAGTTCTACTCGAAAATACCTGAGAGCATTAAAATGGAGCAGGCAACATGATTGCTGGTTAAATTAAAGTCAATTTTAAATGCAATCAAAAATAATGGCATTAATAACATTACATAATAATAACAATACTAATATCGCAAGCAATTACTGAAATAGTACATTTATTCAACTAAAAAATTAGTGCAGTACATTTAAAAAAAGAATTAATTTTCTCAAATTGATTTATGAATAGTTTAAGTGATAACATATAGTTCATTTAAAATGCAACAAGTTATGATGACGCTTATTACAAGTTGAAGAAAGTAATACTTTTATCATGATAAAACATAATATTTATTTCTAGTTATTATTTAAAAGAATAGGATAAAGAGAAGAGCAATCACACACAACACAAAAAAAAATTATTTCATTTCTTAAAAATATTAAATTGCAACTTAATGCCCGATCGCCGTTGTTGAAGAACGCCTGTCTTTTTAAAAAAGGAAAAGATCTGCATTGACTGTTGAAATTGCCACTTCCATTATAATATGTCTCAATGTCAAGAAACATTCGATGTGTTCTAATATCTATGTTTGATAATTTAACTCAATATCCACTTATATCTAAATCCGATATTTATTTATCTCTATCTTGTGTGAATGAACATTTATATTTGCCATTTTTCGATTTTAAATAGCTGTGTTTTATACTTGTGAAATGCATTATGTAATAAAATTTGCCTTCAGAAACCATTATCTTATTTCTTATTGAACAATTCATGTAAAATGACAGTTTTTTTTAAAATTAGAATAATAGTGCATTTTTAATTATCGTGCATGTTTGCACAGTGCGCAAAAGTTCATTCGCCTTTTGAAGTGGTATGGTACGTATTAGGGAACCACAGCCCTCCAATGATACTCTTCAAGCGTAGGGGTATCAAGGAGGACCAGGTCCACACAACAAATAAAGAAGGCTGGGCTAGCGCCCAGCTACTCAATCTCCCGGTTTGAGCGAGTGTTGATAAACTTCACTTACCCGTGCCCGGGCGAAGGCAGCCCTGAGGCCACGTGCTAACAGGGTAGGGGGTGAAGTAGAAAAGGTATGGTACGTATTTACCCCTCTCATCCATGCATTTATTTATTTGTGTTATAAACAAAAGCTTCATATGCCGCAAACTAATTTAGCATCTCAGGACTGTTGTGTAATAATTTATTTTTAGAAATTTTGTCTTGTATAGTCAAACATTCGTGTTCTTGTATGAAGACGTTTTAAGGTGTTTTTTTTTTTTTCGATATTTTTTTAATATAATAATAAATATGGCAAAATTGAATATTCAAACTTCATTTATAAGGAATAGGAAGCTGTAAAAAAGTAACAAACTTCCCAGTAATGTAAAACACGCTTCGAAATAAATAAACAGAATTTGATTCGAAACTAAGATTTTCTCTTCTTTCTTGATTCCTCCATGGACTCCCAAAGATATCTTAATCTTTTAACAATCTTGAATACCCCATGAAACATTTTGTGGTTTCCAAGAACTGTTGGGAGTGACTAGATGAGGACGACATGCAAATTGCAGGACGAAAACGAATCTGCATAAAAATTTGAAACAAAAATGTATGTCACCTCATATGAGGCTTTCATGCATGAGAGGGTTAACTGCAAGAGCAAAGAGAGTTCTGAGAAATCAAGGGGCCATTTGCACGCCTTTATGACACGCCAACAGGGTGCAACTGAGGAAAGAATCCAGTTCAGAAAATTTTTCTGTCAACAGATACAAGCTGGCAAAGTGGACCTTATTTCCGGATACCGATGGTACAAAAGGTCAAAAATGAAATCCAGGCGAGGCGTGTCATGCCATCGTTTGAAACCAAAAGCCAGTACAGAGCAAAAAATATAGCTCTTGGAGAACGAAGTTCTAAAGCACCTTTGAAACTCTGAAACTGAAGACGCATTCAGTTACACGAAAATGGTGGTTTGTTAGTAACACTTACTGCACAATGTTCATAATTATTATTTTCAAACATCTGAGTTTAAAAAAAAATATGTTTAATTATTTCAAAAATTAATGTTCTAGCAAAAATTTATCCTTTGTTATAAAATTGATTTTTTCTATTTTCGTTAGATTTGGGTAGCATAGAAAAAAAGTGTAGCCCAAAGATAAGAATTGATTAGTCTATAATTCAACCATAATTTCTCATATCATTACGCAACTTTTCCACATTTTTTCTAGAGGAAAATCGGAGAAACGTGAAAATTAAATGTTATGTCAAAATTTAATTCATTTTCGGATAATTTCGCACATTTACCACTGAAAGTGGAACCGGAAAATATTGATGGATTAATTTAAATTTTTTATTTATGTTTCTCATACATTCTGCTAAATATTCGTCATTATCACAAAAAGAAAATTAAAATTTGAAAATTAAAAAATTGTTGAATTTTACCTTGACTTTTACGTTTTTTGACCCAAAACTGGTACCGGAATATATTAACTGATTAAGCTAAAATTTTGTGTGTATATTCCTCATGCCACCCCACAACTATTCAGCCCTCACGTAAAAGCCTTTTCCAAAAAAAATTTTTGCGCTCCGCCCTAGTGGACACCCCTGCTAATCATAAGCAACGTATGAAATTTAATGAAGCTATTGCACTTGGATTGCATAACCCTCGTTTTTTTACAGGGCACTGCGAAGTATTGCTAAAGCTTCATAATGAACAAAATTCCAACGATTTTTGAAGTTGATTTGCAAAAATTTCGTGGCGCCCTCTGGAGACTTCTCGGCTCCTCGGCGCACGGTTATAGGAATCATTGCTTTTGAGTAACATTGAAAAACTTGTATGAAATTCTGTTGGCCCCCAATATTTTAATTAGACAGAAAATGAGAAAATATACACCATCATTGGAGACTTCACAAATATTCCTTTTTCCCCTTATCTGTCATCATTGTTCTCGTGACAACTGACTCATCCTCTCTGCCACCTGTTTTCCTGGAACTATCGGTGGTGACTGGTGAGAAAAGGGAACACTTGAGAAAAAGCTGACCAAAACAGTTTTTCTAAACCTTCTTGTGATCTTTTTCCGTTAGAAAGAAAAAGGACTACGCAGATTGAAAGAAATGTGGAAAAAAACTTTAGAAGTCTAAAGTGTCATTAGAAAGAGCAAATTGACCGATATGAAAACACATTAAGCGGGGAAAAAATAAAATCAAAACTTTTTAAAAGGGTTATTTTAACATTGGAGAGATGGAAAAAAAACTGGTATTGGAAGGTTAAAAACTCCTTGAGCGGAAACTTCTTAAACGGGTTTTACAATTCCACACAATTAGAATTACAGGGTTCGGTGATTTAAATCAAGCGTTTTAAATCAGTGATTTAAATCATTAAAAAAAACATAATTTTTATCAAAATTTTTTTAAGAACTTAACTTCAAATCCATGTTTCTCCATGTTCTGTTTTTAAGTGCTGTACTTCATAATAATGCAATTTTAGTTTTTCAATATGCCTTTTTGTAGTGTTATTGCTTAGTAAATTAAAACAAAATCACAACAAATTCAAATACTAAAGTTTATTAGTGTTCTTCGAAATGGTGTATCTCATAATTTACCAAACATTCTTATTGCTGGCGCGTCAGCTTGGTTTACTTTATAGTTACCTTTACCTTCATACATTATTTCACTTTTATTCATAGTTAATAATTTTGCGTTGTGTGTGTTTTTTTTTTTTTTTTTTCCTTTTACCCAAGGTTTTCACAAGTGTGCAAAACTTTAACATAATAACAAAAACAGTCATGAAATGTATTGGTGATCAAAATGTTCAAAGAGAAGAAAACTATTTACATGGACAATATTTATTTGCAAAATATGTACATAGTCACGAAAAACTCACATGATATTTAATTCGTTAAACGTAAATAATTTTTCATCGAAAATATAGCTAAAAAAATTTAGCTTAGTTTTCAAATTGTAAAACATCAATTATTAAAAAAAAGAAATAATTTAGAAAAAATGTATGTCACCACATAAATGAGGCTTACATGCAGGAGAGCGTTAAAGTTTTTGCGCAATGCAATTCCTAAAAAAGTAAGTATTTGTTGCCAACAACTTCTTACTTTTTAGGAATTGTTTTGCGCAACAATTTCCCCACTCTTTGTAAAAGTGCTTCGGCACTTATTTTTTGACAGTTGAACTCCTCCAAAATTCCCCGTAATCTGTTTTGGAGGTACACATACCTTTTTTTTTTTTTTTGCCTCCTCTTTGGAGGTTGACCGGTGGACAATTGCCTCCACATTGGCGGCTCGTACAAGGGAGGGGATCTTTCAAAATTATTCTGCCCCCGTCCGCAGTCGAAATCCTGCGAAATTTTCCTAAAACGTACGTCTCCTCGAAAAAGAGCAGAAGTTCCAAGCTTTCTGGAGGAGACGTACGCTTCAGGAATGAAATTCCATCGGGGGCAGAAAAGCCAACGTCATAATTTGGCCAACAAAATGACGGAAATTAACATTTCCTTTATATAGAATTGTCAATCCGAGCTCCTGCACTTTTCGCCACACTTTTGGCACAAATGGAAGTAGCAGAACTGTACTGTAACGCTACTGCCAAATGTTTTTCGAAAGGCAACCAATGCTGCATACTCGAAGACCTTTGTGCGGGATTTAGCGTCAGGCCCCTGCTTTCTGTTTCTTTCACCAAAATCTGGGAAAAAAATATAAAATATATGTTCTAAAATACATTTAGGCTTATTTCACATTTAGTTTAATAGAAATTAGTACAATAAAATTCATTTCAAAAAAGTATTATTCTTTAATAATAATAATTATTATTATTATTTTAAATTCAGCACTCCCTTTCATCAACAATCACTTTTTACGCAGTTCTGAAAATTATTTTCGTTCTTAATTACTCCATGATATAAACTGGATCCTTCAGATCTTTTCTCCCGGGGAGAATTTTAAGAATTAGGAGGGGCGAAATATAAGTTAAAAATTAAAATCAATTTTATTATATTGTACCAAAAACGCACCAAACCTGACGATCGCTGTCGTGCGAATGTCTACGAAACAAGAGAAAAAAAAACTAAAGATATGGGGGAAGCTTCTCATAAAGTATTCAGAAAATCAGAAAAAGTAAAGTTAATTCCTCTTTTATTGGTGAAGGATAAGAGCTTTCTTAAACAATGTAACCCTTGACGTTTTTACTTATACAACAGCATTGCAAGTGAAGCAATACATGTTTTGAATTAAATAAGTTAAGTAAAATCTGTATTTCCATGCGAAAATGCTCATTGCCGATTTTTGCTACATTTAATGACGTTTCACTACATAGTGTAAAATATTCTATGCGTTATATATAGGACCTGAGAAGATCTTATCTATAATTTTCCTAGAAATTAACATGCCCCCTCCCCCCGCTGCCTATCCAGGGAAGATTAGCCAGTGTAATTGTATGTTTGGTTCTAATTTATGGGCTTTTCAATAAGAAATTCCATATTACAACATAATTTCAAGCCATACTTACAGTTTGTATGTTGTAAAAATAAAAGCTTTCACATCGAATTGATCTAGATGCTAAACCTCCTGACTTATTTTGCTTCTCTAAATAACTCTGTTAATTCATTGATGAGCATTTAAAGAGATCTATTGTCGATTATTGTTAAATTGTAAAAAATAACTTTTGAAAAAAAAAAAAAGGAACCGACTTCAAATTATAAATTGCGCTTAAAAGTGAAAAATAAATTAATTCTTTAAACAACATCGACATGAATTTTAAGCATAATTTTTGAAATCGGTGCAAAATAATGATGGATTTTGATTCATGACTGCTTTTGTAACCATGAATCAATTACAAATATAAATGGCCTAGAGTTCGCAACAGTTTCAATGTAAAATACCGTATTTACGCGAATCTAATGCGCATCGTTTTTGGCCAAATGTAGTAGTATAGTTAATATTGATAGTTTAAGTTTATATACATAAGTTTATATACATATATGTTTGATGGCAACAAACTCTTTTTAAACAATGAGTTTCATGTTTATTAACAATTTTCCCAACAAATTTACCTCAAGCCATGCCTTTCGAATTAAAATAAAAAAGTACTTCTTTTTCACCTGTAACGTATTTTCTAAAAAACAACTGCAGTCAAATTAATGTGCGACATTTGAGTTATGAATCGATTAAAGAAAAAAGCATCAAAATCAGTTCCTTTAGTCACAAGTTATGGATGAAAAAACAAAAAAATGACTACATTTATGCCCATAACTTTTTCTAATTATCGAATATGGTGAAACAAAGGTGCGGGATCTATGGGAAATTACCCCCAATCGATTCAAAAAATCGTGAATTTCTCAAATATTTCTGTCTATTTTATCTTTGTGTATGCAAAATTTCAACTTGGGATCTCAATGGGATCATATTTTCACGAATTTTCAGAAATATTTGATATAGGAAAAAAGCATATTTTTCACATTCAAGCAATTTTAAGATAGTTTTAAGTAAGTGTGATCGCAACAATCAAAAAATTTATTAGAAAGAATGTACTCCAAAACTTTAGTGATGTCTTCCATCTAAGAGTAGAGATTAAAAACTATTTAAGAAAACAATTAATTTTTATGACACAACGCACAAAATAAAACTTGCAGCCTATTTTTAATTTTAATTCTTTTATTGTATATTTTGGAAAATATTTTGTCAAATCAACTATAATATTTTAGAAACGAAAACTGTAGAGGGAGAAAATGTGAACTGTCATCATTCAAGGTCATTTACATTTGTCTCAAACAAATGCTTCAATCATTCGTGAACAATTGTCTTCTTTTCATTTTGGCTGTTGCTTCATTTATTTATTTTCAGATAAACAATATGTGCGGCCAGTGGGAGTTCTGGGACCCACACAAGTCAAAATTCCATCGATTGAAACTGATAAAATTTCTTGTTGTGGGTAAACAAAATAGGGATTTTCCTGAAGGGTGTAAGAAAATAAGAGTCACTAATATTTTTTGCAAATCTGTTGAAATCCTTCAGCCAGGCACAACTTTTCCCCCTATTCACATGTAATATACCCTTATGATTTTTATTTGTTTATAATTCCCTTTTTCAGACTAACTCCTTTCTGTTTCATTCCATTTTTGATCGCAACCCCCCCCCCCCCCCTTTTGCAACACTTGTGTTACAGCTTTTTTAAGTTTACTTCCTTATATTATTTTTTATTTATGTTTTGGAGGTGAGGTATGGAAATGTTAGGATATAGACAAAACAAATAGCTCTGTAAAATAATAAATTAACTTGGTGCATAGTAAACTGCAATAAAAAATTATTTCACGCTACGAAAGCACAAATTAGCATTAAAATGCAAACATATGTTTCGGAATTGCTTGGAATCCCTGTTTCAATGCGGTAGAGAGCTTCTAGATGCAAAAACATCCAAATGAAGCATAATCCAAAATCCTAGATGCATGTTTTTGCATCTAAGAGCTCCCTGTCGCATTGAAAACGGGATTTCAATCAATCCCGAAAAATATGTCTGCATTTTACTGCTGATTTGTGATTTCTTCACGTGCAATTAATTTTTTATTGCAAAAAGCTGTGGCTTTGCTTATAATGCTTCCTTTTTTGCAACTTTATTTATACCCTACAGGATATAACCTATTCAAAGGGAGGGGGGGAGTAAGCTACATGTTTTTTTTTTTATTATTATTATTGTCTTGCTTTGTCAAATAGAAGCTCATAAGCCCAAATCAATACTAACAATCAAAAGTTACAAAACTAAACATGATAGAAATCTCAAAAATTAGATTTTCAATTATCTTGAGGAGTACAGTTGATAAGCCAAATTTGAAAAAAAAATGAAAAAAGGCGAGGTAAATTTTTTCTCAGATTTTGGATTACTTGACATGGAATGACCCATTGAACTTTTTAAAATTTTTTTATTCAATTTCTTTAAGAATATTATGTGTTAATAAAATAATATGGCTTTTTAAAGCAAACTAAGTTTTTATACTATGTTCTTTTACATTAATATTTCTTCCTATTATACTATTTACTAAGTACTTTTAAGGGCCCTCAATTTTTAAAATGGAAATTAAAGGACTTTTAAGGAAGAGGAAGGCGAGTTAATTGAAGGTCTGACATCACGACGAGCGTAGGTTCCCTCTAAGGGGTCCCTGGTAGGGGAAAAAAATCCCCGACTTTTTCAGGTTTTGTCAAAAATTTACGTTTATCCCCGACTTCTCCATGACTTTTGCAAAGGATATCAATTTCCATGACTTTTCCAGGTTCTTCATGATTTTCAGGTGGAGAATGAAGTAAGGTGGAGTAAGTGGGCCCTGTGTAAGGGCCCTCAATTTTTAAAACGAATATTAAGGAGCTTTTAAGGACCGTGGGAACCCTGTACAAACAACTAGACTTCAAAGTGCCGATACCTTATAAAAGCATTTCAAAATTGGGCAGACTTGATCCACCAGTAAATTAATAATCCGGATGAACTGATACAGACAGCTGCTCGCCGTATCTCCATATAATAAAGGAGTCTGATTGAGCATCCCAGTTTCGCCTGAGATTTGCAAATCAAGCTCTGATGAAAGGGACGCCTCGATTGTCTGTGTGCCTGCCGTCCTGTGTGTGTGGTCGGAGACAGTATAAAGGAACTGTAGGAGACAGTACATCGGCTGCTGATCCCGATAATAAATGACCCCCCAATAAAACTGCTAACGAAGAAAGGAAGTCGCTGATAAGCGGCACATTGAGGCAAGGTGGTGAGACGGAAACACCTGAGGGAACATGCCACCAGTCGGCACTCCAGGGGATTTCTGTTCTAACAAACACTTCGAGCCGATGCTTGCGAAAGCTTTTGAGTGCTACCGCCAGTTTTTGCACTCTAAAAAATTTTTGGTGTTACTGTGAATACCATTTTTGGTGTTTAGTTGGTGTGAAGTTGAAAATAATTTATTTTTTGATTATTTTAAATTCTTTTAAGTGTTTGTCTAAAAGATACAGAAAGTGGAATGTTTTATTAGCATATGATGTTCGCTACAGGGTTCGAAATTAGCGGTCGTTAGTCTTATTCTGCAACTAAAAATTTCCATTTGACGACCATGATTTCACATCAAGTCGTCACTTTTCTAACCTTTCAAAAAACTTTTAGTTTGCTAACCACAATTTGCACCAACTCGTCATTATTTATTTTAAAAATCTACACTGTAAAAAGAATCTCAAAATAGCGGGAAAAGTATGGCAGCAGAGTGATCGGAAATATTCCGTTTCTGATACTATTTTCCCGAGATTTGACAGAAGTTCAATTTCTTTTCTCTCCGTTAATCCAAATCAGGTTGTGAAAATACAGCAACCGTAAAGCGGAAAAGTTCCGTTCTCGTATTTTCAGGACGTGATAGTTAATTTTTTGGAAGGAAAAACCATGTATTGAAGCCCCACGGAAATCTTCCGTTAAAATCAGTCAAAAAACACTCTGAAAATTCATGTTTTTTTTTTAACAGTGTAGCGTAACCTGTTTTTGGCCTGCAAAAAATTTTTGGTGTTTCTGAATACAGTGAAACCCTCAAATCCGGACTAATTGGGGCAGTAGCCTGTTCGGATTTCAAGTCGTTCGGATTAGCCGAAAACTATCCAAAACATCAAGGCCATAGCCAGAAATTTTTTTCGCGGGGGGCGGGGGGGCGGGCCCGTCGCTCCCCCCCCCCCCTGGATACGGCTTTGCAAAACATAATAACGAACCCTCGTCACTTTGACAATTAAAGACAACACATTTCAAGTGAAAGATTAAGTAATATTTTGTGAGTTTCTATTGTTATGTCATTGTTTTTGCAAAGTGATTAACAAAGTGTAATTAAAATTTTAATAACCAAGTTTTACTGTTTTTCAATCCTGCATGACATAAGTACGTAGACACATTTACTTTATTAGGTATGCTAACTGGACTTCATTGTTAATTTTTCAATTAATAATATTAAAAAAAAAGGTTATAGTAATTGTTTTATGGCAAAATAAACGTTTCTCTTTTTTGCAAGTGCTTTTCAAGCTTAAATTTGCTAAGAAAAACTCGTTCGGATTTGGCGTGATTTTGGATTTGAGGGGTTCGGATTTGAGAGGTTTTACTGTACAGTAAAACCCGTTTACGAAGTTCCCCCCTAAAAATGTTTTCCCGTTTAAGAAGTTTTAAATTTCAATACCAGTTTCATTCCCATCTGCCTAATGTTAAAATAACCCCTTTTAAAAGCTCTGATATTCCCTTTTCCCGCTTAATAAGTTTCAGATAAGGGATGATTCATAAATGATGTCATGCTTCGAGGAGGGAGGGGGGTTCATGAAATTGTGACAAGGGGAGGGAGGGGAGTAACAGGAAGTGTGACAGCATGCATTATGCAACATAGCGTGACATGTGACAAAGGGAAAAGGGGGGAGGGGGGTCAATTATATTCGAAAAAAGCGTGACATCATTTATGAACGGCCCCTAAGGCAATTTTTCCTTTCAAATGACGCATTAGACTTCTAAAGTTTCAATTTTTTTTTCACGTTTCTTTCAATCTACGTGGTTATTTTTCTCTCTAATGAAAAAAATATTAGGAGAAGAATTAGAAAAGCTGTTTTGATCAGCCTTTTCTCAAGGGTACCCTTTACTTAACGCCAAAAGTTCCAGGAAAACAGTTGGCAGAGATTATTTGTCAGTTGTTATGAGAACAATGATGACTGCTATAGGGAGAAGGGAATGTTTGTAGAGTCTATTATGGGGGTGTCTATTTTCTATATAATTTAAATATTTTATAATAACAAAGTAATATAATCCCTAAATATCATATACTCATTTTCAAACATAGAGCCTACCCGTTCGAGAAGTTTTTTGCTATTGGTCCCCTGGAAAACTTCGTAAGTGTGTTTTCCTGTACCGTTTTTGGTGTTTAGTTGGTGTAAAGTTAAAAATAATTTATTTTTTGATTATTTTAAATTCTTCTAAGTGCGTCTGAAAATACAGAAAGTGGAATGTTTTATTAGCATAGGATGTTCGCTCACTCATCTACGCATCAAGAATTCATTACGACGGCTCATTTATCCTATTTTCATAGACATGAGCCATCGCAATGAAAAGTGCAATGTTTTATTAGCATAGAATGCTCGCTTACTCATCTACGCATCAAGAATTCATAACGATGGCTCATTTATCCTAATTTCATAGACATGAGCCATCACAATGACATTTCGATACGTCACGGAGTTCAGATTTCATGCGCTGAGAAACGCATACACAGGGTTCGAAATTGGATGTAAAAGTTAGGCGTCATTGGCATCTAGTTTTTTTGTTTTAGTTGCCAAAAATGTTCTGCTATACGTCATTTCAAAATAATTCAAATGGTTTGGGCTGATAACTATGAAGACAGTTGTGCAATTGTTAAAAAATATCTCAAAACATCACAGCCCTACTGAGAAATTGATAAGTAAGAGAAAAATGTTCAAAATTCAAATTCTGTTTGCAACTTTTGAGGGGTTGGTAATTTTGCTTAAAATTATGAATCAATGTAAACGTCTATTTTGATCTGCCTATAATTAAGTAAAATATTGTCAGCCCCGCTTAATCGGGTAACGGATAAAGGAATACCCCGCTTTATCCGTACCATCCGTACCATCCGGAAGGTTTAACCATAAAACCTTCCGGAACCGAATATTTCCCCGTAGATGCAATGTTAAAGATCCCCGTTTAATCGAATCATTTCCTCGGGTAATCCAATAATACTGGTCTGCTTTTGAAATATTTTTGATAAAAAAATTGAGTACATTTTAAAAATAAATAAGTAAATAAGAACAAGTGTTGAATTTTCAAGATGATCTTTCAACAACACTTAAACAACAGTGGATTAGTGGGAACTCAAAATTAGTGGGAACAACATTCCCACTAATTTTGAGAGTTACTCGTTCTCTTTCCTCTCCCTCCCACCCGGAAGTAAACAGAGGTCATTTTCTAAAGGGTTTCTGGAATCTTCTATACTTAGCAATACAAAAAAAAAGGAGAAATGAAGACAACCAGGTTCTTCGTTCTAGAAGGAAAGAGTAATAAAACTGATTTTTCACACAATGGTCCCTGGTCCCTGTGGGGGCGAGGACTGATTAGCAGGTGTAATGCAGTTGGAAACAAGATTACCATTTAGTCTGATTCTGTAAGTTTTCGTTAGATGCTTAACTTTTAAGCTCTGTGCAGTAAATAATTTTTCCCCGCATAATCGAATAGCCCGCTTAATCGAATAAAATTAGCTGGAACCGACGGTATTCCTTTAAGCGTTGTTACAGTATGAGTTAATATGCTTAACTATTTTTTCAGGTGTTATTTACAAAGTGTTACTTAAAAAATTTCCTTTGTAAAAAAAAAAAATCACGATTCAAAAATTTGAAGGTCAAGAAGTTACGGTAGTCTTCACAGATATCGCAAAAAATTAAAAATACAAAAGATTAGATGAAATACGTATATAAAAATATAATTGTACAAAGTTAGTGCTAGATTAAAAATAAATAACTAAATATGAAATGTCAACAGGGTGAAAAATTGTAGTTGTCAAACTAAAAGTTTTATTAAAGGTTAGGCGTCAAAAGTGACAACTGGATGTAAAATCGCGGTGGTAAACCGGGAATTTTTAGTTGCAAAATACGCTCTAACGATCGCTAATTTCGAACCCTGGTTATACAGATTTTTTTCAACTTGACACCACCTCAACACCAAAAATCGTGTTTAGTAACACCAAAAATGGTTGCAACTAAGCGGAAAACTATTTTACAGCGTGGGAAGGGTATGTTGAAAACTTACAAAATATAGAAATTTTGAAACGTTTTGTTTACTTTTTCCCAATGGAAAAAGAAAACTTTTTGCATCTTCAAAATGACATAGATGAAATTTTACGATTAATACCATAATTATATGTGTATAGCCCGCGGGTTATCTACGAAACAGCTCCTTTTTTTTACTATCTGCTGGGAATTTAACGATAGGACGGAATTTAAATAATAATAATTATTATTAAAAAGAAAATTAAATCGAATGTTGAAAGAAATAAATGATAGGTTTCGAAACGATGATCCAATTTCACCCATCCCCCTCTGAACTTCCCCATGCAAGCCTTTGCTTCCACATCAATTAAATCACAAAGAGCAGAGGTCCCTGTATAAACAAAATGTATAAACAAAGTATGGTAAAATGTACCGTAATTATCTGTGTATAGCCCGCGGGTTATCTACGAAAAAACTTGTTTTTTTACTACCTGCGGGCAGTATAACGATGCGGGCAATACATGAAATTTAAAAAGAAAAAGTATTATTGAAAAGACAACTACCGTTTTAAAATATCGAAATATCTTTTCCTGCAAAACAAAATACACAGAAATAAATCGTAGTTTTCGAAACAATGGTGCAAAGCAGATTGGGGCTCGGGCGCTACAGGCGAATGTATTGTTTTCTAGGGGTGCATCCCATGTTTTTTTCTGGGTGCGGGTTATACACCGAACCTAATTTTTTTGGAAGGAATTTTTCTTCCTGCGGACTATACAACGATGCGGGCTATATACCGATAATTACGGTAATTGTTTTTGTTTGGGTGCGGGTTATACAACGTTGTACACCGAACTTGAGTTTTGTAGGATGAATTTTTCTTCCTGCGAACTATTTACCGATAATTACGGTAATTAACTGCGGTCGAACCTCGACTTAACGTACTTTGATTTAATGAATTCTTCGAATCAACGAATATTTTTTCTGTCCCGACAAGTGCTAAACTGCTCTCATTTAACGAATTTTTAGCTTCGATTTAACGAACAACAATCGCTGAAAAAAATTCGCACATAAAACTAAAGCTTTTAATTTTACGCACATAAAAGTTTGAATATTTTACACCCTAGGCCAAGTGTTTGAAAATAAATTCTCATTTCTGGTGGATTTAGAAGACAGTCTTCCCCCCTTTTTCAGTGTAGGAATATGATAAAGAACACAGATAAGGTGGGTTTTAAAAGCAAGTAGAATGAAAGAATTTATATATTATTTCAAAGTTGATTTCCAAACGTATAACTCATATTTTTTAAGCTCGTAGAAAACAATAATCACTTTTTTTCATATCCGTATATCTATGGGTATTTTGCATTGATATTTTTATACCATACTCTTTACAAAAATTGATATTAGATTTAACGAACGGATGTGTCGGTCCCAATCAAGTCGTTAGATCGATGTTCAACCGCAGTTCTTTGTGAAAGAAGATAGGATTCAAACTTTTTTCAATGCAGAAAGACCAGGACAAGGACCAGGAGAAAATAAATATCCTACTCAAAAAAAGGAGAGAGAAAGCGAGAAGATGAAAACTATTTATGTACAATAACAGGATAATGAACATTAAAAAATGCACTAATTGTAGGATTTTCGAATGAAATATGAAAGTATCTCAGAGGAGAGAAAAGAAAAATGAATCCTAATTAACGGGATGGAATATTTAAAACTTGCATTAATTGGAGGGTTTCCAAAGCAAACTCTAAAGAATGATGATAGTTGTGCTGTTAACGCTTTTACTCGGAAAATAAAGTGCTTGCATCTCTTAGAGAAAGAAACTGCTACTAAAATGAGCAGTTTATTGAAAGAAATTAAGTAATGTTCAAATTAGCCATTGAACATTCTCTCAAAGCAGCAAGAAAAAAAGCAAAAATGAAACTCCGCACTTTTTGGGGAAAATTATGATAAATACAACGCTACTAAACACTAGAGTCCCTTTGCTTCTATAGAGCTTAACATAATTAAATGGCGAATAATTAAACGTTGCTCTCCAGTGAGAAGCTTGTTAGCCCTTTGAGATCAGCCTTCCCGACTCCGGAGGCAGCGCCGTGGGTTCAACTGAACTCCTTTTCACATTTGTGTACCATAAATAGTAATTCAGAGATGGCGACGCTACTCGGCCTCACAATCTGTTGCAATCAAATTACAGAAGCTCTCTGTTTTTTTACTTCCTATTATATTTAGTAGAAACTGCTACTAAAATGAGCAGTTTATTGAAAGAAATTAAGTAATGTTCAAATTAGCCATTGAACATTCTCTCAAAGCAGCAAGAAAAAAAGCAAAAATGCAACTCCGCACTTTTTGGGGAAAATTATGATAAATACAACGCTACTAAACACTAGAGTCCCTTTGCTTCTATAGAGCTTAGCTTCTATAAAGGGACTCTACTAAACACTTATTTTCTTATAATGGATATTTCGTTGTATCAGTATTCGCTATAACGATCATTCACTGCAACATAACAGGTCACAAATAAATATATACAGAATTTATGATTAACGAGGGTAAAATAAATAAATAAGCTGTGGCAATAAAAAGAACAATGCAGAATGCATTGAAGTGAAAAAAGAGCGGTATATACAGTGAAACCTCGGTTTTACGTTTTCCAAGGGACTGGATAAAAAACGTAAAATATGGGAAAACGTTAAGTACGGGAAATAGCAATAGAAAGATGAAATCAAGAAAAAAAGTAAAGATCGTAAGGATGACTCTTTCAAAGAGTATAATATCTATAATTTTCGAAAAGAGCATTACTTTACAAACCATTTTAGCACAGTTAATTACGAATCCTGGCATTTAGGTTGAAAATCATCTTTTTGAAAATTCTCGAAACCTCTAAGAATCCTCGATTGTAATTTATTTTGTGAGAAAATAATAAGTAACTTTCAACAATGTGGATTAGCTTTAAAAAAGCACATAAGGAAAACATAAAATGCGGGGAATTCGACAAATAACAAAAATCTGGGAAAACTTAACATTAATAAGTATGAAGAAAAAATAGTACCCGATTTTGACAAGACGTAAAATGCGGGGAAAATGTAGATTGGGGGGACATTAAATCATAGGTTCTCAACGTGGGCTTTTGAGACTTTCAGGGGGGCAGTAAAAGACTCAGAGAAAACTAAGGGGTACTGAGATGACACGGAGGAGAGTAGGGAGATTAATTAAATATAGTCTAAAGTAGACTAAACACGCTGATTATATACTAACAAAAGTATTAGTTTTATGGTCGATTGTTCAACGATTTCTGATAGCGCTCCCATCTTCATATTTAGCTGAACGTGGCTATAGTGCTGAAGCAACATTGGAAACCAAAGAGAGTAATCGGCTCCATATTACTGAACGCGGCGACTTACGATTGCTTTTAAGTAAAATCGAGCCTGATATTAGCAAACTCTTTCAAATGCATCAAATTCAACCTTCTCATTAGTGAAGTTACGAATTCGATGTCTGAAAATTTTAATAAAAACACTTTTCAATATAATTAAGTATGCATTTTGATTGCTCTCATTAAAATAGTCTTCCTTAAAAACAGAAATAGGATAGGGTCATATCCTATCTACGAATAAATTGTATAATATTACACATTTAAAAATATATTTGCGGGAATAGCTATTTCAGATTCGCAAGTAAAAAAGGGGGGGGGAGGTGCTTTATAGAAAAAAAATATTCTCAAAGTGGGCGGTGGGCGAAAAAAGGTTGAAAACCAATGCATTAAATCCATGGAGCACATTAATTCAAGGAAGAAAAACGGTCTTTCTAGCGGTGCAGCAGGAGGAATTCGACCACCCCTAAACGTAACCCCCGGTGGGTGAACCGAAGGGTGTGCTGTGTTCATTAGCCGGACAACCGACGGTCAGTTTCGGGATCTTCATCTCGGCACCTGTCCGTCCTTGCTGCGGGGGGGATTCGACGAAAGTACGATGCATAGCGCCGGCAGTGTCAGAAGGGAATTCTGTATTTCCATTGTTATAGATGGAGGGAAAGCACGGAAAACAAGTGAACCAAATCCATGAAAAGTTCCTTTGTGCTACAAAGATTTAAAGTTATAGCTTTATAACAAAATTACCTCTTAAATTTTTTTTAATTACCAATTAAATTTTAAAAGTTCAAAGAGAGACTTGGTTCATTATTGCACTGAAATTTTACATAGTTAGTGCCTGCTATTGCACTGCTAACTCGAAAATGACAAAACGTGGACTTGGTTCACTTGGTTCTGAACCCTTAAAATCAGTGTTGTGTTGCATTTGTCTGGGGGGAGGGGGACCTTCAACTTCTCCAAACTCCCTCATTATAAATGACAAAAAAAAAATGTAGCAGTTTTCTTCGAATTTTTGATAAGCTGACATAACCGTATCCAGAGGGGAACTGGATTTCACTGCCCCCCCCCCCTCTCCCCAGAAATCCCGAAACGTTTCCTAAACCTAAGCATAAATTCCTCCCTGAAACTTCTTTATGTAGTGCTTCGAAATCAGCCCTGTTGGTCTTGGACTTCATTTAAGGTGCAAACTATTAAAATAATAAGATATATTTTGGTGTCGCATGACCACTTTTAAAATACCGAAGAGTTTTAGAACGTCATGTTTCTACACAACAATTCAAAACATTGATTTATTAAATTAAAACTCTTCCCCTCTTTTGGAAGTAAGCATAAAAATGTGTAGGCACACAAACATTTATAATATATGTCTGCATTTTAATGCTTATTTGAGCTTTCTTAACGTGAAATTATTTTTTATTACACAAACATTTCTTTAGTTATTTTGATATTTAATGCAAATAACGAAGGTTAGATATGAAAGGATCTCAGAGGAGAGAAAAGAAAAATGAATCCTAATTAACGGGATGAAATATTTAAAACTCACATTAATTGGAGAATTTCCTAAGCATATTCTGAAGAATGATGGTAGTTGTGTTGTTAACCATTTTAGAAAAAAAAAATAAGTAATGCTCGAATGGGCCCATTGAACATTCTCTCGAAGCAAGACGAAACATTGCAAAAATACAACCCTGCACTTTTTTAGGGAAAAAATTGATAAGTACACTATTAAACATTAATTTCATTATAATGGATATTTCGCTGTATCAGTATTTGCTATAACGACAGTTCACTGCTACATGACAGGTCACAAATAAATATACCATATATAATTATCGGTATATTTATTTGCCATACGTATCGAAATTTCCTTTCGATAGCTCATCTCTATGAAAATAAGATAAACGAGCAATCGTAATGAATTTTTGGTGCGTAGATGCGTTAACGAACATCATATGCTTAAAAAATTCTACTGTTTGTAATTTTTTTCGAAGAAACAATGCTTTAAGCCTGCTTACACTGGAGAATATGTTTACTTTTCCGGAATACTAAAGAATCTGGAATGCAAAGGTTGATAGCGCTGTGGGCGGGCTTTATTTACAATAATAAATAAGGAATCGCTTTCAAATGGCAATGGTAAAGGGATATTTAAACGTCGGGGGACATGATAGTCACCGCCACATATCCGATACCGCGCTATACTGAGGCGCGGTATAACGGGGTTTTACTGTAGATCAAAAAATGACTCATTTTCAACTTTACACCAAAACCAAAATTTTTAATGAGCGGAATTTACTCTTGCACAAAATGCTCTTGTGTCTGTAAAAACGCATACGAATAAAATAGAAAAGTTCATTTTAGAGAATGTATAAAAACCAATAACTATCTTCACAGTTGTACTTCCAAAAACTGTGCACATTTTATTTTGTTTCATATTCTTTTCTGTCTTACCATTCGTCAACGGCGAATTAATTCATTAAAATGAAGCTTCTATTCCTTTTACATTTTTCTTTCTTTCGTTTAACCCTCTAAAGCCCAAGTTTTGGAGTTGCGAATTATGAATTGTTATACTTCTACCTACCGGCAAGTAACAGTTGCGTTGAGCGTTTGTAGTTTGTCGGATTCGTATTAGTCTAAATCAGGGGTCTCCAAACTTTCCAGCCTTAGGGCCATATTGATTACTCCAGTAAATTCCAAGGGCCAAAACCATATTATCATTAATTGTTGCCGGTGGTAAAAAGTTGAATCAGTCCATTAGTGGTGTAAAATATGATTACTTTTTTGCCAGATGCTCTCCGCGGGCCGGACAAAATCTGTCCGCGGGCCGGATGTGGCCCTCGGGCCGTAGTTTGGAGACCCCTGGTCTAAATCATAGGTTCTCAACGTGGGCGATAACGCCCCCTTGTGGGCGGTTGAGAGTTTTAGGGGGCAGTAAAATACCCCGAGAAAACTAGGGGGTATTGAGATGACACGGAGGGGCATGGGCAGATTAATTAAATATAGCCTGAAATAGACTAAACACGCTGATTATGTACTAACAAAAGTATTAGGTTTATGGTGGGTTGTTCAACGATTTCTGATAGCGCTCCCATCTTCATATTTAGCTGAACGTGGCTATAGTGCTGAAGCAACATTGGTAACCAAAGAGAGAAATTGGCTCCATATTACTAAACGCAGCGACTTACGATTGTTTTTAAGTAAAATCGAGCCTGATATTAGCAAACTCCTTAAAATGCATCAAATTCAACCTTCTCATTAGTTAAGTTACAAATTCGATGCCTGAACATTTTAATAAAAATAGTTTTCAATATAATTAAGTATGCATTTTGATTGCTGTCATTAAAATAGTCTTCCTTTAAACAGAAATAGGATAGGGTCATATCCTATCTACGAATAAAACGTATAATATTACACATTTAAAAATATATTCGTGGGAATAGCTATTTCAGTTTCGCAAGTAAAAAAAGGGGGGGCTTTCGAAAAAAAAATATGCTCAAAGTGGGCGGTGAGCAAAAAAAGGTTGAGAACCTATGGTCTAAGTCGTCCTTTAGATGGTTAACCTCTAAACTTGTTTCGATCTAAAATAAAAAGTCCATTTCAATTTCTCTTTGCATCATTTTCATTTTCGACCTTCCGTTGCGCCGTCGTTCGAGTCAAAGTTATTGTATTTAATTTTAAAAGTTTGAAAAAATAGCTTATTATGTAGCTGCATCCAAGTTCAAAGAATAATGTCACAACAAATGTTCTTATAGTCTTTCGAAATAATTTTTATTTTTAATGGTCCCACTGTCTTATTCGAAGAGTGTCATTGTACCTAACCGAAGGACTCTCAAATTATTATACAGCTTCCAAATGTAAGGAAATAAAAAACAAAAATCCTATAAAATGAGCTATTAACCAGGTTAGGGGCCGTTCATAAATGACGTCACGCTTTTGTCCCATATATTTGAACCCCTCCCCTCCCCTTGTCACACTTTGTCACAATTTCCCGAACCCCCCCCCCCTCCCCCCCCCCTCGAAGCGTGACATCATTTGTGAATGATCCCTCAGAAGTTATCCATTCACTTCAGGGTAATTTTGAACCATGTCAGGATTGTATAAAAAAATTATTCTAACCTTCAGCTGCTGTTCGTTTAAATCATCATTTTCATCTTTAAAATTCGAAAATCTTTTTCTTGACTTAAATTGCAGAAAACTAATCCATTTATGCCTTAAAAAGTAGTTTAAATAATAGAAAATCTATTCAATTGAATGTAAGATTTCCTATTGTACATAAAATTAACTTACTTTAAATCCTTCTTTCCAAGCGGTCTTTATGTACACTCACAGTTGTGATGCCATTACACTTTTCACAGCAGATAGTAAAAATAATACTTTTGCCGACTTGGAACCCTAGAAGAATTAAGAAATAAAAATAAAATTAGCATTTAGAAATTTTGTTTCGCAATACCACAGGATTTCTATGATTCATAACTTCAAGGATTTGTGAAAATTTTGTAAAATAAGAGTAGACAACTCGTTTTGTAACAGGGTGCAGCACTGCATCTTCTACAGTTTATTTTGAAGTCAAACATACTAAAAAATATGAAGTGAACCTATGGCTGAAAGTTCATAATATGGCTGTGGGGAATAGAATAGTTTTCGGGAGCATGCAGAGGGAAAGGCCATTGAATCTCCAGGGAAATTGATTTTAAGGTGGAGCAACATTTTGAAAGCGATAGAATTTAAATAAAACAAGAAGTTCCGTCTAGAACTATACGAGCCTACTTTCCCGTATACACCAAATTCAAATTTATAATCTAGCTATCTCTTTCTCTCTCTTTCTTATTTATCTTTAGTTCTAATTATTGAAAATATACCTTTTTCAACGGATAATACATATTCATTCACTCACTCATTCATTCTTTCATTTATTCAGCCATGCATTTATTCATTCATTCGTTACCTCATTCAAGTGTTTATTCATTCATTTACGCATTCATGTATTTATTCACTCATTTATTTATATTTTCATTTATTCAATAATTTATTCATTCATTCCTTTCCTCATTCATTTATTCATTGATTTATTCTTTCACTCTTTCATTTATTCATTCATTCATTATTTCACTCATTGAGTCACTGAGAAATATCCTTGAAAATCCCGATCAAAAAATTTCATAGCAAAATAGGCTCGTAAATTCTGGATAAACTTTCTATTTCTACATGTTCTACGTTATAAGAGCTTTCCGATAAAGTTTGTTCCAAGCAAATCGGTCCGTTAGATCAGGATTTATATAGGGTTGAAATTTCCCCGTAAGCTCTGTGTTAATTTTTTGAACTGTTCAAAAATGAACAAAAACTGTTCAAATCAATATTTCACGCCGAGAACTCCTTTCAATAAGCTTTCAATAGGAACTTGGCTCTTGTGCCCAGAGTTTACAGAATTTGCTTCAATTCTGTCCATAGGCGCTAATGTTAAAATTTTTTGAACTGTTCAAAATTGAACAAAAAATTGTTCAAATCAAAAAGTAAAATATAGAAATGAGATGTCCTCGCCGAGATCTTTCGAATGCAAAAAGAATTTTTCCAATCGGACAATTCGTTCAAAAGTTATTAGGGGGGACAGACCGACAGACAGACAGACCGACAGACACACTTTTTCCCCATCTCAATACCCTACTTTCAAATTTTTTATTTTTCAATCTTTATTTAATTACTTCACTTATTTTTGACTTTTCTTGATTTTTAACGATATTTTCACGATACATTAAGCCTTCTTTCATGCTTTATTATTATTTTTTTTTACTTTTACGGGAAAGTAGGCTAATAAAAAAGAACAGTTTTGATTAAATTGCATAAAAATGAAAAAGTAATTAGAAAAGCTACTGTGAAAACTTTACGTTTCTTTGCGACCAATTTTTGGTGTTTAGTTGGAGTAAGGTTGAAAATACAAATACAAAAGTGACGACCAGCAACAAGCTCAGGGCCCAGCTAGGCTGGGCCTAGTCCATTTAGCAGTCCCCAATGAACATCAAGAAAACAATCAAAATGATTCAGTTTTTGATGTATTGTCTAAAAAATACAGACAGCAAAATGATGTCCGTTAACTCATTTGACGTGTTAAAAATTCATTACGATTGAAACTATTCAAAAGAAATTTCGATATGCAAATGAGTTAATAAATTTCACGTGCTACAAACTCGCGTGCTGCGATCATTTTTTTGAGAGAGAGATAAAGGGTGGGGCAGAAGTAATGACCCGGTTTTGAAGGGTTATTAAAAAAATCTAATGCAGTTTGAGACTTTTTTTAAATTTTGATCTGTACTTAATACCATTTTTTTTACATGAAGTGGTATTTTTTGCTGAAGTGATGTTCAAAACTTAATGTAAAAATGGTAGTATATGCAGATCAAAATATAAAAAAGTTTTAAGTCTCAAATTGCATTAGTTTTTTTTTATACCCCGTCAAAACCAGGCCATTACTTTTTCTTTGTGTGCATTTTAATATCCCGCGTAATGTTACGGTTCCTAAGCTTTTTTTGTGTGGTCATTTGAAAGAGAAAATTTGGAAACATCACTCACATACTTTAGAAGAACTGAAGGACCGAATTATCGAGGAAATATCCACCATACCTATGGTTGCAAGTTTGTCGCGCCGCGAATTCCCGCGATGATTTTCGCGAGTTTTAAAACTTTTTCTAAATTCCGCGAATTTTTCTTATTTAATTTTTTTTTGTAATAATTGATTCGAGAAATGTCCGATTTTTTAAAAATTTAAGAAATCAAGGATAAAATCTGAGCACCCAAAACTGAAAAAGACTCTAAACTTGTGCCAAGAAAAATTCAAAATGTTTTTTTTTGAAAGCACAACTAGCCTCAAATTTTTTTATTGTATGCTGAGTTTTTGATCCTAGTCGATACAAATATTTAACTGCTTTTAACGAAGTTAATAATCCTTCCATTTTTAACAATATCCCTAAATTTTAGGATGAGGAATAACTTTCATTGTTGATATGCTATATTTTGTTATGTTTGTGTTCTTGCGAACATTTCGCGAATGTCCCGCGAATTTCGCGCTCTTTTTTCCGCGACAAACTTGCAACCCTAACCCCTTGAAATGTGCAGAAATGCTTCTCAAAACTTCAGAGATAGACTGCATCAGTGCATTGCTGCTGATGGCCGCCAATTTTGCTGAAGTGGTATTCAAAACTTAATGTAAAAAAAATGGTTAGATACAGATCAAATTTTAAAAAAGTTTTAAGTCTCAAACTGTATTAGTTTTTTTTTAATAACCCTTCAAAAACGGGTCATTACTTTTGCCCCACCCTGTACATAAACACATATTAAAAATGTAGCAAAGGTGAATCATTTTCATTTTTCTTCCACACCGAAAATGGCGGCAAACTAAGTGCAAAACTTTTATACAGTGTCGCAAAGAAACATAAAACTTCGCAGTTGTTATGATTTGTATTTAATACTAATATTACGTATAATGAACCATAAAATTTATGTCTCATTATGAAATATATGTCCTGGTTTTACTTCATAATGTTTACATTTTTATGTCACTCATAATCAATGTTTGCTTTTTAATTTTCATTCGAGTTTAAAATTATTCTTATAAAACATAATCGCGTCATATACACAAGTAGCAAGGGATATGACGTAAGATGATTCATATTACTTGGAAAAAAAATAAGCTTTTATGCCCAAAAATATGAAGGAAATAACTCTTTTTCCCATTGAAGAACATTGATCAATCCCTCACTTGCTTCCACAGTGACGTCCCGGAAACCCACGGATTTCATTCTCCCCCAATGCTCTTCTCGCGACATGAGCCAGCTCTTCTCACCTCTTTCCTAAGGTCCTGGCCACGTGCAGGGCCAAAAAAAAAAAAAAAAAAAAAGTTCTGGGCGGGGACGGGTGTCACTGCAAAGTAAACAACTCCATCAAAAAAGAATTAGCATGGATAAAGGGAAGCCATGCTCAACAATGAATACCCCCAGGCAAGATAAGGGGTTTGGGGACCTTCCCCATTCTCCACACTTCCAGTGGAACAAAAGCTAGAAAAAAGACAGGTTCATCAACACGCATCCCCTCCATCCCCCGTTCCCCAGTGCGCTGCAATTCCAGGGATTCGAAAGGGGGTAGTGAGCGTTTTGGGAAAATGGCGCAGTCTTCAAAGGCGACCCTCGCCTGGAATGCTTTTAGAGCACATTCAGTGTATTTGCATATTGCTGGTTATCAGTTGGATTCCCAGCTGTGGTTCCAGAGCAGCTGCTGGGATTGCTTTCCAACCAAGGGACTCTTTCAAGGTCATTAGGGAGAAGGGGGGAGTGAGAAATAAAATTCTTGAACATTTCATCTTCATGCCGACTTGCAGGGCTCGCAAGAAGAAACACGAAAAGACAGAATAATGATTAAATTTTGCTCCGATAAAAATTGCTCTCGTGTTTTTGCTGACTTTTCCCCCCGAAACTAGCACATTTTTTTTTCAATTAATTATTTATCAATTATTTATTTATACAGTGAAACCTCGATTTTACATTTGCCAAGGGACTGGACTAAAAAACGTAAAATGCGGGAAAACATAAAGTACGGAAAATACATGGAAAGCAAAAATCAAATTGAAAAACAGCTAAAGGTAGTCAAGGTGACTTTTTCAAAAAGTATAATATCTATAATTATACTTTTTGGAAAATATGTATAACAATTTTCGAAAAGAAGATTATTATACATGCCATTTTAACACATTTAATTACGAATTTAATAATCCATACTAGTGGATTGTTTTTTAGTAATTGAGTTCAAAGTGAATGCAGCAACTTCCAGGGTTGAAATACTTTGCAAGAGTTTCTCCTGGTCGCTATGAGAAAGTAATAATTAACTTTCAGCAACGTGGATTAGCTGCAAAAAAAGCACAAATTGAAAAATATTGCCTAATTTTAGAACATTTCTTTCTTTTTTTACTTCTGACAGAAAACGTAAAACGGTAAATAACAAACTTAGAATCCGAGTCATCTTAACGCAAATTAGTAAGCGGAAAAACTGGGACCTGATGAAAAAACATAAAATGCGGGGAAAACGTAGATTGGGGGGACGTTATTAAATCGGGGTTTCACTGGGCGTGTGTTTTGTTTAATATTAATGCCATTATTTGATTTGCCCAGGTCAACGTTTACACCTTAAATAATTTTTATGCTTACAAGCAACAGATATGCGTAAACAATATTTCAACGAAAGAAATACTTCAATTTAGAATTATTTTGTGGAATGAATATATATATATGAATAATAATAAATTATTCGGACACTGAAATAAAAGTACTTACATTATATAATTATGTACTTGACCATTATTAGTGTATCATCGTTATTTAATATACAGTAGGCCCTCGATTTAAGGAATTCCCGGATTTAGCGAATATTTTCCGTTCCGCCAGAAAGGGTGCTAAAGTGCTCTTATTAACGAAATTTTCGGTTTGAATTTAACCAACAACAATCGCTGCAAGAACTGGTCATTTTTTTTACCAGTAGTGTTCCTAAAAAAGCATATATTTTTTATTGCATATAATTAAAGTCCGAACTCGGTATAAAGGAAAAATGAAAGAATTTTTTATTTCATAATTAATGAATTTATGCATTTTTCTATTTTACATCTTTGAAACACAAATGCCCCTGAATGACTCTCTTTGAATCAATTAATAATACGGCCAAATGAAAACAAGAAAGGCGGAAATATCAATGCCCGTACGCTGTACGGGCAAACCAGTTAAGGCCATTTTTGCGTAGCCCGTACGCTGTACGGAAAACCAGTTAAGGGGTTAATGATCTCAAAATTTGGCGGCACACAACGAAAAAGATAGGCGATCATGACGTTGAGTTTGTTTTGGTCGTCCTCACTTAGACCAAACGAATTGTAAATCAGAGTCGCCACAGGGCCAACTGCTCTCATCAATGCAGCCGCTTGTACTTCTGCCGATTTCGAACTAACTTGAATGGCATTTGAATTGCAATCAAATGTTTCCTTCCATTGTCTCACAGAAGCCTTTACGCAAACTCTTATTATACCTTCTTTTAATACGACTGCTTAATGGCAACAAACTCTTTTTAACAATGAGTTTTATATTTATTACCTAATAATATACTCAACCACCACATGTTGCCATCTGCTATCTATAACAATGTAACATTACAACTATAAATGAGGCTTGCTTGACAAAGGGGGGAAATGATTAACTATTGAAAAACTGCTTCCAAAATATTTTAATTGAGGCACTCAAAAGCAAAGGGGTGTAAGTGAAATAACTGGGGCAAATGATAGAGAAAGCATCATTTTATATTGTGACAAGAAATGTTAGTGATCGCTCCGCTTCAACGTGACTTAGAAAAAAGAAATAACATTAAGGGGACTTGGCACCTTTTCACATTTTTTTAAAATTTAATAACTTTTACCTATTTCCTTTGCATATTATGAAGTGCTATTGTTCAACAAAATAGTTTTCACGTGAAAAATCCAAATTCAACTAACAGAAAATTTTAAAATTTAATTTTTTAAAAATAATTTAACGATTTTAAATTTCCTTCTTCTTCAGTTCTTGATTTTTTTAACCAATTTTTTTAAAGTACTTATTATAGTATAGTTTATAATTTTAGGGATTGGTTTTGCTATTAATTAATTAGTTTCTGAGAAAAAAGTTTTCAAAGTTACATCGATGGTAGAACACCGGAAAATAAGCGACTTTGGTTCCATTTTCATTAAAAAAAATTTTTTTTTGAAAATATATAGCAAAGTCCATCCCTAATTTTATCAAGCACATCATATTCAACACACACAAAAAATTTCAAGTCGCTACATAAATATATGTAGAAGGTTTATCATTTTAAGTACTACAATATTGCGAAAAAACACAAACCGAGAAAACGCAGTTTAAAGAATTTAAAACCCTACTAAAACATCAGAAATATTTGAATTCTCTTACTTCTTAACTACATTTATATTGGTTGTATCGCTTCAAAACTTCGCTCAGATATACTAGGAGAGTCAAACCACATTTTAAGCAAAAAATTGAAAAATCGGTATTTTCATCGATTTTATACATTTGAAAGGTGCCAAGTCCCCCTAAAGGTCCCATGAGATTAATGTGACCAGACGTCCCGTTTTGAACGGGACTGTCCCTTTTTTTATTACGAGTCCCGGTGTCCCCGAAATGAACGCTGGGACGCAAAATTGTCTCGTTTTCGGATACCATTATGGGAAATCTCTGGATGTATTAATTGAAAAGAAGTATATTGACTGTAATAAAGATACATTCATTTCTAACTTCATATCGCAAAAAGTAATCTGAATGTTTCCATGGAAACTCGTTGGGTGGAAATATTCAAACACTTTCACACCAACAATCTTCAGCATGAAAACTTTTGTATTTTAACTGACTATATTTTATGTTTGCCTGCTACAAATGCTAAAGTAGAAAGAGTACTTTCTACGATGAACACATTGTGGACATCTGAGAAAACCCAGATACAAATTCCAGGGGAGGGCCCTGACTTTCAAACACTTATGTTGAGGAAAGTTTCAGGGAGGAACAGATGCTACATGCTACATAGCGGAAAATTTCGGGATTTCAGGGAGAGCCTGGGCCCGTGCCCCCCACCCCCCTCTGGGTACGGTCTTGGTTGATAACTAAAGTGAATACATAAAAAAAAAGAAGTGCCAAGAGTTTTATTCTTACTTAAAATCATCACCATCTTTAAGCAAATTTGTTCATCTGATAAATATAAATATAACTAAACATTTTGAATATATGCAGTAGAACCTCCATAAGTTGACCACCTAAGGGACTGTAAGTGGTCAACATACGGAGGTGGTCAACTTAGGGAATTTTTTGAAAAAATTTAGTACAATATTAGAGAAAATTAATTCAACTTTTTTAATATTTTTTAAGGAAAAACTTAGCCCTTACTCATTTTTATTTTTACTGAAGGTACAGCACTTTTTTACTTTTTTTAAAGGAATGATTCAATTTTTGCTTGAGCTATCTTTTCGTTCATTAGGTAACTAAAAATCACTTTCACAGTTTACAAGTTCATTAGACATGCTCGGGCATTTTTCTGCAGCAAAATCTTTAAGTTGCTCAGAAGAAAGAAAAAAGAAGCCAGAAAAAGAACGGAATTTTCGAGCGGTATACGTCGCTTTAAAATTACGCGTAGTTCAAATCTACGAACATCCCCCACTCTTCACATTTTTTCCCTAATTCCAGCAATTACTCACAATGGTACGCAGTCCAAGAAATAAATATATTCAAAGGGTTGGAGTATTATTGTAGCCGAATGACTAATAAAGAAATTCCCGGAAACCAAATAGAGAACAAATGGGGGGAAAATTAAATTCAAGAAAGCATCAGCGGTCAAGTTACAGAGAGTAAATTATAGATATTTTGCTCACTAAAATGCGGTCAACATAGAGAGGTGGTCAACTTTGAAGGTTTTACTGCATTTTTTAATTTGCAATAAAATAACAGTTAACTTTTTCTAAATAAATAACTTTAAAAAGTTTTTTTTTTCATTGACTAGCTGTTTAATTGACCAATGTCTGTTTGGAGTCAAAAAATAAATGTTCACGTTACATAGGATCCAAATTTTTAATGCGTTTTTCCCAAAATCGTTTTTCCGCCACTTACACCCCTTTGCTTCTCACTGCCTCAATTCATCTCACTAAAATCGTCAATAGCTACTAAACAAAAAAAAAAAAAAAAAAGTAAGGAAATCGGTTGAAAAACAGAGGAGAAAATGGTTCGTAACAGTTTCGTCCTTGGCAATTTAAAGATAGATTTTTGCTTTGAAAATCGGTTGAAAAACAGAGGAGAAAATGGTTCGTAACAGTTTCGACCTTGGCAATTTAAAGATAGATTTTTGCTTTGAAAATCGGTTGAAAAACAGAGGAGAAAATGGTTCGTAACAGTTTCGTCCTTGGCAATTTATAGATAGGTTTTTTGCTTTAAAAATCGGTTAAAAAACAGAGGAGAAAATGGTTCGTAACAGTTTCGTCCTTGGCAATTTATAGATAGATTTTTTGCTTTAAAAATCGGTTAAAAAAAACAGAGGAGAAAATGGTTCGTAACAGTTTCGTCCTTTTCAATTTTTGTTCGATTTTTGCTTTGATCACTGGAGAATGCAGATGTAAAAAGGAATTAAAAGAGTTTTTTTTCTCTCTCAAGGCACAAAAAAAAAAAAAAAAAGCTACACTTTTGATAGAAATCGTTGGAAGTATTAATTTTTGAGAAATCGAATGGACGACACATTTAAACGGTTGAAGGAGTGTCAACAAATCTTACTTTCATGTTGCTGGTAGAAGAAAAGACCGTGAGGCATTAATGACAGTGAGAAGAATAGAAAAAAGCATAAAAAGTTTAAAAATTCCCTGTATTCAGCAGTTAGCACTTCCTGATTTCTAAATAACTAAACAAATAGTAGTCGAACCTTGTTAAAACAAACCCAAAGGGGACAAAGGGGATAAAATAAATTAGTCTTAACCGTAGTTCGTCTTATCCAAAAAACAAAGAAATCTTATCTTCAGAAAGCAAAGGAGGAATTTCACGCTATTTTCCAGTATACAATGCTCGATTTAAGGCCGTAATACTTATGTACATCAATGCTAGAAATTTCGAATTTGTCATAACAAAGAAAAAAACAATTTCTAGTTCTCAAATAACAGTTGTAAAAGTAATTCAATAACCTTGAACGTTTATTAACTAAAATTTCGTATCAAGAGAAAATCTTTCAAAATTATCGTAGATATATACCTTATTGCTTTTTAAAATACATTGGAACCCCTAAAATCCGAACTAATTGGGGCTGTAGCCTGTTCGGATTATCCGAAAACTATCCACAACATAATAACGAACACTGATCACTTCGAAAACTGAAGATAGAAACTGATTTCAAGTGATAGATTAAGGGATATTTTGCGAGTTTCTATTGTTATTTCATTTTTTTTGCAAAGTGATTAACCTAAAAATTTCAATAACCAACTTTTACCGTTTTTCAATCCTGCTTGACATAAGTATGAAGACACATTTACTGTTTGTTAGGTATGCTAAGTGTACTTCTAAGGTTATAGTAATTGTTTTATGACAAAATTAATAAGTTTATCGTTTTTGCGGGTGTTTTTCAAATCTGAATTTATTAAGAAAAACTCGTTCGGATTTCCCGGGGTTTCG
Source organism: Octonoba sinensis (assembly GCA_038502835.1). Classification (NCBI taxonomy): domain Eukaryota; kingdom Metazoa; phylum Arthropoda; class Arachnida; order Araneae; family Uloboridae; genus Octonoba; species Octonoba sinensis. The sequence continues at coordinate 2,285,305 of CM076600.1, forward strand.
GATTTTCGGGCTCGGATTTCAGGGGCTCTCAGTTTTAACACATTGTTTCCTACTCTTTTCTGAGCAATTGCTTCGCTGGGAAAAGTGAAAAATGACTTTTGTTTGTTTCGTATTGAATTGAAGTTGGACGGTAGGGACCACAAATCAGAGTTCGACTTGTTCATTGTTCGAATTAAGCGCGTTCGTCTCAAACGCAGAAAAAAGCGTTATTTGTTAATACATTAGGAAGGGGATCGCTGGCGTAGTACGTCTTAACAGAAATTCGTTTTACGCGTGTTTGAAATAACGAGGTTTGTATAAAATTCTATTGATCAAAGAAACAATTCTAACAAACAAGAGAAAGCATCCCTTAAAAATAAAAAAAACCGCAGGCTCTTCATTAAAAAAATAAATAAATAAATAAAAAGGGGAGAAAAAGATCGTTCTAAGTCGGCAAATCTGTATGGCGGAATCACAAAGTTTCGCGGCCAATGATTTCTCTTTTTCTCCTAGGGATATTCCCGGACTTATTCCTGCAACAAGGGTGGGCGTGCCTCCACTACTTCTCCTCCCCATTGGAGGAGAGATCTATAATTTCATATTCGGGAGGTAACTCTTACGATGAATATTAATCTCGAATATACTACCTCCAGCTGTTCCCAATACTTTTTTTCCGCGTATCGCCATTTTTCTTGCAAACCGTTTGCGTACCACTACCAATGTAACTATCACATGTAGAATGGAACACTAATAGAATAGAGTAAAACCCCGTAATACCGCGCGTCAGTATACTGCGGAATCGGATATAACGCGGTTACTATCATGTCCACCGATGTTTAAACCACCCTTTATCATAACAAAGCACCCTTTGCAGATAATAATAATTTAACTTTGTGCAAGTCAACAGTAATAGAAATATAATTTCACGTTAATTTAAAGCACAAATGAACATTAAAACGCAGACATATGTTTCGGGATGGCTTGGAATCCCTTTTTTCAATGTGACAGGGAGCTTCTAGATGCAAAACATCCAAATGAAGCAGACAAAACAACAAAAACAAAGCTTATATATCCTAAGAATTAACTAAACCAATGAGAATGAAGGCAGTGTGAAGTGGAACTCCTTTACATGTGTATTTTGTTTTGGTATTTTCTGTACTTCTTTTATTTCCATTTTATTCTTTGTATTTAGTTTTATTATTTTTGCAATTTTCATGTATTTTCACATTTTAATGCATGTTGTCGTCTTTTTTACTTTGTTTTTATTGATATTCCTTTTTACTTCCTGAACTTTCAACTGGATTCGTTTGTTGCTCTCTTATTGGTGCCTTCCCTGCTACTTCTACTTCCACTTCACATTGCCTTAATTCTCATTGGTTTACAGTTAATTCCTTGGCTATATAAGCTTTGTTTTTGTTGTTTTGTCTGCTTTATTTGGATGTTTTGCTTCTAGAATCTCCCTGTCGCATTGAAAAAGGGATTCCAAGCAATCCCGAAACATATGTCTGCGTTTTAATGCTCATTTGTGCTTTAAATTAACGTGAAATTTTATTCTATTACTGCACCCTTTGCACTCCACACTCTTTGAAGTTTTTGAAAAGTAAACAGATTCTCTATATAGTCCGTGACGGGCGTATAAAGGTTTAAAACATTGTTTCTTTGAAAAGTGCGTTCGTCGGCTTCCACACAAACCTACTTTTTTCTTAGAATGTCTCCCCCTTCATAATCTCATATTGAAAACTTAACAAGATTTTTTAGGCCCACATCTTCTCATAACACAATTGTTTTTGTTGCGGTTGATATGATTTTACCTGAGGCAGTAGCGTAGCTAGACCCAGATTTCAGGGGGGGTTTCTTCGGGAAAAGTGAGCTAATTTCATGGTTTTACAAGAAAAATTGGCAAAATTCCAGACAATCTTCACCATTTCAAGGGGGGGGTTACCCCCAAAACTACCCCCTTATCTACGCCAGTGACCTGAGGAGTCTCAAAAAGCCGTAAAAATCAATCTGAATAACCTGTCACTCCATAGAATAACCGCTCAGTTCGGAAGTGTTAACATTTTGCACAGCAATTAAAATGGCAGCAGAAAATAAAAGAAACAATTATACAATAGAAAAAAAGCTTCGAGTAATTGATAAAGTTAAAAGTGGTGCAGCAGGATCGAGTGCCTTTCGCGTCTGTAGTTCCGCGGTAGAGTTTCATTATATCGCGGTTATGTTGTAACGCGGGTGCCAAACATGTCCCCCGACACCCGCGTTTTAACGGGGTTTTACTCTATAGAACATATTACGACGTATGGGTTATTTCAATCACACCATTTTTAGCCTACTTTCCCGTAAAAGTAAAAAAATAATAATAATAAAGCATGAAAGAAGGCTTAATGCATCGTTAAAAATAAAGTCAAAAAAAAGTGAAGTAATTAAATAAAGATTGAAAAATAAAAAATTTGAAAGTAGAGTTTTAAGATGGGGGGGGGGGGGGAATGTGGGTCTGTCGGTCTGTCCCCCCCCCCCCTAATAACTTTTGAACGAATAGTCCGATTCGAAAAATTCTTTTTGCATTCGAAAGATCTCGGCGAGGACATCTCATTGCCATATTTTACTTTTTGATTTGAACAATTTTTCGTTCAATTTTGAACAGTTCAAAAAAATTTAACATTAGCGCCTATGGGCGAAAATGAAACAAATGATGTAAACTCTGGGTGCAAGATCCATGTTCCAATGAACAAGCTTACTGGAAGAAGCGCTTGGCGTGAAATATCAATTTGAACAGTTTTTGTTCATTTTTGTACAGTTCAAAAAATTAACATAGCGCTTATGGGGAAATTTCAATCCTATCTAAATCCTGATCTAACGTTTGCTTGGAACAAACTTTATCGGAAAGCTCTTATAACGTAGAACATGTACAAATAGAATGTTCTTCCAGAACTAACGAGCCTATTTTCCTATGAAATTTTTTTATCGGAATTTTAGACGATATTTCTCAATGAATAAATGAATGAGTGAGTGAAAGAATGAATCAATGAACAAATGAATGAGGAAAAGAATGAAAAAATGAGGGAATAAATACATAAATGAGCAAATGAATGAATAAACACTTGAATGAAAAAACGAATGAATGAATAAATGAATGTCTGAATAAAGGAAAGAATGAATGCGTGAATGAATATGTATTATCCGTTGAAAAAGGTATATTTGAAAAAATTAAGAACTAAAGCTGAGGGAGAAAGAGATAGCTAGATTATTAATTTGATTTTGGTGTATACGGGAAAGTAGGCTCGTATAGTTCTAGACAGAACTTCTTGTTTATAGTTAAGGCAGAGAAAAGCGTTTATTAAAATAAAACTGTATGTATAACATGCAATATATGAAGTATACAGTAAAACCCGTTTAAGAAGTTCCCGCTTAAGAAGTTTTCCCGTTTAAGAAGTTTTTAATTTCAATACCAGTTTCATTCCCATCTCCCTAATGTTAAAATAACCTCTTTTATACGTTTCGATTTTATTTTCCCCCGCTTAATAAATTTTCATTTCGGGAAATTTTTCCTTTCAAATGACACTTTAGACTTCTAAAGTTTCTAGTTTTTTTTACGTTTCTTTCAATCTACGTAGTTATTTTTCTTTCTAATGGAAAAAAATATTAGGAGAAGAATTAGGAAAGCTGTTTTGGTCAGCCTTTTCTCAACGCCAAAAGTTCCAGGAAAACAGGTGGCAGAGAGGATTAGTCAGTTATTACGAGAACAATGATGACTGATCAAGGGAGAAGGGAAGGTTTTTGTAGAGTCTGTTATCGGGGTGTCTATTTTCTGTCTAATTTAAATATTGTAAAACAATATCATCCCTAAATATCATAAAGTATACTTATTTTCAAACATAGAGCCTACCGGTTTAAGAAGTTTTTTTGCTCTTGGTCCCCAGGAAAACTTCGTAATAATGTGCTTCTATGTTTATTTTTAATAAATATCATATTTGAAAAAGCAGTTTCAAAAAGATGAGTGGTTGTGAATCAAAAACAGCAATGCTTTTCTTGACAATAACGGGAATTCAGGCACTTAGAAGCAAAGGGGTGTAAGTGACCAAAATGAAAATTTTGAGATAGCTAGTGCAAATGATAAATCAAACACCCTTCTGTTTTGCGGGAAAGAGATTTTAGTGGTAGCTTTGATAGATACTGAAAAAAAAAGCCTGGTTTAAAAAAATTTCTAAATAAAAGCTGCATTCCATTTGGTGGCAAAGGGATGCAAGTGCCTTTTCATCCGTTTGCCTCGAAATTAAATTGTTTGATTTTTCAGTTAAGTTGAAATACGCAATGCAAACGATCTATTTACGAAACTTAAAGAGGGAAAAAAGAAAAAATAGGAAAAGAATTCCGAATTGTTGAATAATAATAATAAAAACAAGGGTTAAATCGTCTGCAGATTTTATTTTTGTCATTTTTTGTTTTCGGCAATTTCTCTAATGGCAATGATTTTTAGTTTCTTGATAAGTATCATTATTCGAACTTTATATACTTTGCATTTTTTAATAAAGTTTATATCACACACAATTTTCACAAATTATCTTTATTACTGTGTAAATTATCAAAATGAACAAGACACGTTTTTCATTGAGTGGCAAAGGGGTGTAAGTTAACCAGTTGGAAGCTATTTAAAAAAAAAAATCCTCCTCCAAATCTAATCATCAGAAACACTTCATACTTAAACTAACACATACATATAAGACCCGAAAATAAAAAAAAAATATATTTACGCGAAGAACCTCTAGAATTTAGTATAGGAATTTAACTTCAAACGAGTCTTACTCAAAATGATACTTTAGTCACTTACATCCCTTTGCTTCTGACCGCCTCAATTCATTTTTTAACTTTGAGCCAAAATTGTCCCAACTCTAATCGGGCAAATTCGTTCTTCAATCCCGAGTTTTTGTTTTTGCCTGTACGAGTACCACCTGGAGAAGTTTCACTTACAACTAGTGGTGCGCGCACCACAGTTTGGGAACCGCTGTATTAACTCGAATGTGAGTCGAGGCATTTCGACAAAATTTAAAGTACGAAAATGGAGGGCTTATTTACCAATAGGGCCCCCACTGTGTGGGGGCCCCCTATTTTTGGTTATTATTATTTTTTTTTTTTTGTAGGTAATTAAAAATTTTTTAGAAAAATATTTAAAAATAGCATCTTTTAAAACCAAACTGTTAGTGCTCTGTTGCTTCACAGAAAAATTGCATTATTAAAACCACAAGGAATTTTCACTTTGAGGAGCCCCCAAATTTTGGTCTGACAGTTTGAAATTTGAAAAACAAAATCGATTCTGCGCTTTGGGGGCTCCCAAATGTTAGTCTTACTCTTTGACATTTGAAAAACCAATTACTTTTTGCGCTTTGGGGCCCCCAAAATTTTATATTTAAAAATTTTTTCTTGAGCGAGGGGCCTCCCAAAAATGAGTTGTGCCTATAGTGATTCAAAATGTAAATCGGGCCCTGGTGAAGAAGAATAAACAACTCAGAATCCCCCCCCCCCCCCCCGCCGGTTCAGCATCTTTAAGGGCAGCGAATAATTATCGACCGATTTCAAGAATTCTTAAAAGGACTTCCGTGTTTATCACTGAAATTTATTAAAATGTACATCATTGCTTAAAATCCTAATATTCATCTAACATACCAGTTAAAATCCGATATTGTTTCTGCAGCAGTATTTGTACATAGCTTCCAGTTTTCCAGTGGCCATTTATCGAAATTTGGAACAGAAAACCTTAAGGAAAATGTCATTTGATCTATATTCGTATGGAGAGGAAGGGCAGAGACCACCCCCAGAAGGTATCGTATACAAGAAAGATTTGGGTAATCGGCAGGTCTATTTTGCTTTTTAAAATTTATTGAATCAGCATACTTTTAAAATAAGTAAATTGAAAACTAACTACACACTTGCAAGCTTTGCTGGAGCATCTGGATATCGCTATCCGGCAAAATCATTATCCGGTGCAATACCCCCCCCCCCCCCTCCAAAAAAAAAAAGGAAATCTTGGCTGCACTACTAACCAAATATTGATATCTTGGCATCTATGCTTATCAACAAACTTTCATAAAAATTGAAAAAAAAAAAAAAAACAAGAAGTTTCATCTAGAACTATACGAGCCTACTTTCCCTTATACTCCCCCTCCCAAACTTCAAATTCATAATCTATATATATCATTTACCTTTGGTTCTTAATTACTTAAAAATTCACTCATTTAATCGTTTATTCATTCACTCATTTAATCGTTCATACATTCATTTATTCACACAGAACTATTCTTAAAAATTCCGATTAAAAAATTTGATAGGAAAATAGGCTCGTTCAGTTTTCGTTGAACTACATATCTCACATGTTCAACGGCCTAACATCTTTCGGATAAAGTTTGCTAAAGGCAAATCCGTCAGCTAGGCCAGGATTTTTATAAGATTGAAATTTCCCCGTAGGCGCTAATGTAATTTTTTTTAGTTTTCCACGTCTCAAAACCCTCAATTTTTTTATTTTTCAGTATTTAATTACTTCATTTATTTTTTGACTTTTATTTATTGTTAACGATATTTTTTCCGATACATAAAGCCTTCTTTCACACGTTATTTATTTTTTTACTTTTACGGGAAAGCAGTCTACAAAAGAAAGAAACTACCGATTCCCCTTTACTTCCTCTCTTCCCTCGAGAAACATAAATTTTTGGGACCTCTTTCACAAACAGCATAAAAATGAACGAAAAAGAATGAATTCTTTTCTGCTAATGTCACCGAATGGCAAGCAAGCAATCTGCTTTTTTTCTGTTACCTGCGCAAAAGCAAGTTGATCTTCCTCTTGTAATTCCCTTTACCGTCTACTCACAAGATGTCCAGCAAGCCACATACGACCCATTAACCGCAGATTGAGTGTCCTTGCTCCAACGAAATTCCATAGGGATGGCTCCACAGGGGGATTGACAAGAGCAGGCATACATGCAAAAGACAGCAAAAAATTCCTGTTCGCTTTTGAAAAGAAAACGGATTCCTTCTTATTCAAAAAAGAAAAGGGAAAAAAATGAAGACAGGTGCCTGACATTACCTATTAGTATTCTTGGGTAGGGCTTTGTACATTGTACATTGACACACTGACAGGTGGTGGAATTTTTCCTGGAACAGTGAAAGAGAGAAAAATTAAAAGCGGGCACAAAATGGTGGTAAACCCTACCACCCAAGTTTAGCATGAATAGAAATGCATTGAAAGTGCAAGTAGAGAGTTATTTTTCTCTTTTCCTTAAATGATTTATTTTATTTTTATTAATACAACGCGGAAGGGACTCTCAAAAAACCTCGTATATTCGATTTAACGACGTGCACGTCTAACGCCTTTTATATGTCTAAATCCAAGGATTGGGACAACCCTAAAACGTCGGCTAAACCACGGGTCGGCAACCTTTTGAGTCGGAAGAGTCAAAAATTACAATTTACAAAATTTCAAAGTTTTTAAAGAGCCACAAAATTTTTTCTTGCCAACAATAAATAGTGCTTGCATAAATAAAGTTTTTTGATTAAAAAAAAAACTAATAGAAAAATATCTATTTATTCATATATAAGTAGTGTTTTTCACAACAAATTAGGTAATATGTATAAGGGATTATTAGACAATTACTTATTATTAAGTAAAAAATTAAAGCAGTTAAACATTTACTTACAACACTAACTTGTACTTCCATAACAAACAATTGCGCAAACAAATTCAATGGGAGCGAAGGCTTTGCTTGGTTATTCAAGTAGAAACGAATTCAGAACGATTTTTTAATTGCTTTTCGTTTTTTTTTTATTAAAATAAACAATATTTGCGTATGGAAGTAAAGAGCCGCAGCTTCACATCCAAAGAACCGCATGAGGCTCGCGAGCCGCCGCTGGTTGCCGACACCTGGTCTAAACGATACTGTACTGTATTTGTTATTGTTTATTCATTCATTTATTTTGCTACCGTGGTATCATAATTATTTATCTATTTCAGAATAATTTGCACTGAAAAATGTGAAACCAGAAGAAAGTTTATTAAACATTTTGCTTTTTCTTCCTCTTATTGGGTCATTCATAAATGATGTCACACTTCGAGGGGGGGGGGGGGGTTTCGAGAAATTGTGACAAGGGGAGGAGAAAACAAGACGTGTGACATCCTACATTTTCATTTCTATAAAAAGATTTAAAATCATAAATTTATTTTAAGTTTTTCTCATTTTCATAATTTGATTTTAAAGTGTTTGATTCCATTTTGCATCGAAAACACTGATGCTGATTAAAGTCTAAATTTAATACCACGTAAAAGTTCAAAAGGAAATGTTCATAGGCATTTACGCTTTTAAGATAAAATGACGCAGTTATTTTTTTTAGAATTCAAACAATTATATTTTGTACTCTTATATGATAATTATCCTTTTTGATGTAAACCTTAATATCATCTTATATATAAGCGGCTTAAATGTGTCGCCGATAGCTTATTGGTTGTTTGCGTAACTGTAATGCAGTTGCCATTGTTGTAACACATATCAAATATACTAATAATCAAAACATTTCTCTATCATTTCGAGTGAGGCATCGCTAGATATGCAATCTCTGTTAAAATTAATGTAAAAGCGAATTAAATTAAATCCTTTCTTTGTTTTAATTTATTTATCGTCTGCGCTTTTTATATATATTAAAGTGGCAGCGCTCTTTTTTCCAGTTTCGTTGCAACTATTGTTTTGCCGATGATTATGTTGGATATAAATAAATATTTTTCTCAAGCAATTTGATTATATAGTAACAATATTTTTATTTTACAGATTATCATAACTTATATTTTTTTCGGAAAAGATGATATGGTTATTATTTATTCATTAAACTTTACTGTTCTACCTGATAAATATCTCTTTGATTTGATACTCATTTCTGGTTACTGGGGGGATTGTATATTTATAATATCTAGAACAGCGGTCATTTCGTGTGACCGCCGGGCATGCTAGTTCTATATAATTTAAATACAGACACATAATCGTTATTATTATGCCCTCAAACGTCATTTAAGCTCAAAAAATAAAATTAGAAACGGGATCTATAAATAACGTTGTACATTTTTTTCTGAACTGCTCCACTGCAAGTGCATATGCCTACGTAATATAGCATTACACGTGACAAAGGGGGGTAGGAGGGTCCGTTGAAGTGAGAAATTTCTTGACAAAGGTGGAGAGGGGTCAAATATATCGAAGGAAGGGAGATATCCTTTACGAACTGTCCCTTTTTGGCTGATGGTAGAACTATACATTATGCAGTAAAACCTCGCAAATCCGAACCCCGAAGTCCGAATGAGTTTCTTTTTTAACAAATTTAAATATGGAAAACACACGCAAAAAAGGAAAACTTATTTATTTTGTCACAACAAAACAATTAAAAACTATTACTTATTAAATTTATAAAACACTTACTACAGTCAGGGCCTTATTTACCAATAGGCCCGTGAGGCCTGGGCCTAGGGCCCCACTTTGAGGGGGCCCCCTAATTTTGGTTATTATTATTTTAAGAAAGCTCTTGATGTTCATTGGGGACTGCTAAATTAACTAGGACCAGCCTAGCTGGGCCCTGAGCCTGTTGCTGGTCGTCACTTTTGTATTTGTATTTTTTTTTGTGATTTAAAATTTTTAGAAAAATATTTAAAAATAGCATTTTTCAAAAACAAACTGTTAGTGTTCTGTTGCCTCACAGAAAATTTGTATTATTAAATTATTTTAAAACCACAGGGAATTTTCACTTTGGGGGCCCCCAAATCTTGGTCTGACAATTTGAAATTTGAAAAAAAAAAAAAAAAATCGATTTTGCACTTTGGGGCCCCCATATTTTATTCAAACATTTTGTAATTTTAAAACAAAATCATTTTGCACATTGGGGGCTCCCAAATGTTAGTCCGAGTCTTTGACATTTGAAAAACAAATTAGTTTTTGTGCTTTGGGGGCCCCCAAATTTTGTTGTGACTGGCAAGTTTTACAAACACGCACTGAATGTTATGTTTAAAAAAACTTTGTTGCGTGAGGGGCCCCCAAACAGGAGTTGTGCCTATAGTGATTCAAAACGTAAATCGGGCCCCGACTACAGTAAAACCTCTCAATAAAGGACACTAACAGGACTGGAAATGTTGTCCCTTAAATAGAGGTGCCCCTTCCCCGGAGGTTCATAAATATTGATGGATACACATATAGTATATTAACGTGGTTCAACTTTTTAATAATAAACATGCGTTAGTGTTACCTTTTTAGCTCAAATACCGAAAATATTTCATGCATGCAAAATATAAGTTGAAATTGTTAAAATTTAAAATTTTTTTATTAAAAAACTAAAATTTTAGCATAAAAATGCCGTACTGGCAAAGTTTTGAAGCTTACAGAAATGTATTTGAAGTAATCTATGAGGTGGGAATGCTTTAAAGTACGAGATTTGGGCAATACAGCATAAATAACATTTCGTTACTTTTTCCAGTCCTTGCATAAGCAACGTGTTGGTAGCATGGATGTAAGAATAATGGTTGGTAGCCGGGTACTGTCTGTCAATGCTGAGCACACATGTATTTCATAGTACAAGAGAGGGAAAAGGCTTTACAAGTAGGTTTTGGCAAGCACTTTAAAATACACTTGTTTCTTTGTTCATGCTTCAAGTACTCAGACCAGGACTTTCAGAAGTTATTTTTTACAAAAAAAAAAAGGAACTTCAATTTCCAGTAAATGTTTCTTATCTATATAGCTTGAATTTTGGAAATTTTTCTCTGTGAATGTCCCTTAAATAGAGTGTCCCTTATTCAGAGGTAAATACATTGCAGTCCCTATTCAAAGGGACTGGGACCAGAAAAAGTGTCCCTTAATTAGAGGTGTCCCTGAAAGGAGGTTTCACTGTATAGCAATACAAACTCACACAATATTAATTTAACTTGAAGCCAGTTAACTTCAATTGTCGAAGTGACGAAAAAATTCCTGCGGAGGCGATTGCGCGCCAGCGTCGCATAAACATGACATCATTTGGCGTGGTTTCTGCGTGTTAGTATTTCATGATTATAATGTATACCTATTTATTATTGATTTTCTTTCATTTATTACAATGATTATGTAACAAAAATATTGTTACCCCTAAATGGGGAGTGTTGTTTTTAAAGCAACGTGTCAAATTTTCTCGAATTCTATTTTTCCGAATTAAAAAAGAATTTTTTAGTATGTTTTCCACTTATAACTAGCACAAACACAAAAAAAAAAAAAATACAGAGAAGAAAAAAAATTGCGCAGTGTAGGATTAACTCCTATACCGTAATTGCGTCTTTTATTGTGTTATGAATAGTTTTCGGCTAATCCGAATAAAGTGACATCCGAACAGTCTACAGCCCCAATTTCGGATTTGCGGGATTTTACTACATGCACGTTCCAGACTCAAAAACCGTTTGAGGATCCGAAATCCAGAAAAAGAAATTTTTAATCGGACAAAGCATTTGATGGAATGAGGAAGCGAATGCGGGAAATGTAGAAATTCGACTGCCTCCATTCTTGCGCTTTATCAAGTGACCTTTTTATCAGGGTTGTCATTCTGAAAGAATGTGGAGACAGACAACTGTTTTTGGGGATGACGAAGCAGATAAAAGAGTGGAAAAACCTCGACCGCCACCAAAGCCAAGTGAGTAATGCTTGAGACTGAAAAAAAAATTGATGGTGGCCAGTGAACTCAAAAGAGTTAGTCGCCACTTTGAATCATGTTTCAAACTGCTCCCCATTCCCCGACCAGGGCTTCATTTTGCATACAAACATGTGCATACGTATACCTCAAACTACACTTCGTCACAAAATTACACCAAGCCCTATTATTAAAATAATAATAAATTACAAACCTTTTCTAGTCGCCAGTTTTCGCAACCGACATAACATTTGTTGGTCGCCAAATAAAAGTTTATTGTCGCCAATGGCGAGTGACAACCGCTAATAGATGAGTTAACGAACATCATATGCTCAAAAAACATTCTGCTGTCTGTATTTTTTTTGACAGACACTTAAAATTTTTGAAAATGCATCGAAAAGTTAATCATGTTCAACTGTACACCAACTGAACGCCAAAAATTACAAAAAATGTTTACAAGGGTTCAAAATTAGGATATAAAAGTTAGGCGTCAATGGCACCTAGCTTTTTTGTTTTGGTTACGAAAAGGTTCTGCTTAGGCGCATTTTAACTCACATGCGCTATAAATTAAATGGAAGAAAAAAAGAAAACTGAGAAAAGAAAGGAAAATCAAAATGGCTTTTCCCATTCCCTTTCTCTCTTTTGCTTGTCTTTTTTAGTCTCTGAGACCAAAAGAAACCTAAAAGCTCACTGCATGCGACTGTTGAAAACTCGACGAAAAAAACTAAAAATCGATATGACGACGAATTTCAGTCATACTAACAAAAGAAATGACGAGTGAGTGTAAAATTGCAATCGAGAAAAAGAACCACTGGATGCATAATTGTAGTCGTCAAATTGAAAATCAGAGCTGTAAAATACGGCACACTGCTTAAAACAACGGTGGCCAAAACTTTTTTTTTTTTTTTCAAATTGTAATGCCACGGAAAAAATTGTGAATTAAGGAGAGTCAAAATTAGGGTTATTTCGTAAATAAATGAACAAATGAAATCGGTTTACATCTTTTAGGGCGAACAAGTTGCTGAAACAAAATGTTTTGTTTAAAAAAATATTAATTTATGCATGTTCCGGGAGTTATATAATTGCCACATCCGCAACATGCATAAATTATTCTGTTTTATATAACTCGTTTTACCTTCAGAAACTTGCTGCTTGTATACAGATTCGAGCTTTGGGTTTCTTACATTCAAAAATATATAAATTAAAATCTAAAGAGTAAAATTTTAAATTATGGTCCAAATATATACGTAAAAATGTCACGGCTGCAACAATGGATTGAGCATAAAGCAAAAATGGTCCATGCACATATTTCGGGGTTATAAGGAATTTTATTTTTCTTCCATAACAACTTCAGCACTGGCTTGAGCGTGCGTGCTGTTCAAATGTCCGAAAACTCGATACTCTTTTCTGCTTAAAAAAAAGATTCCTCGGTTCCTTGTAGATATCCCTAACCTCCCCCCCCCCCCCCCGGAAAATCTGCAATGTTCTTAGAGACGATTCTCTTTAGCAGGGTTTCCCAACCGGTGGTTCTCGAGCCCCTACCAGGGATGCAAAAGGGGCTCGCGAAAATAATATAGCAATGGCGGAATTTTTAATTACTAACGTAAGAGAAAAAAGGAAGAATAAATTCAGCGGTATTTAGGATGGACTTACGTCCAGTGTTACCTGGTTTTGAATACTTGAAATCTGTTACTTGAAAATTTGAAGCTCAAAGTAAATGATATTCATTGATTTATTTTAAACTAGCTGACGTGCCCGGCCTTGCACAGGTTATCCCCAAATACTGCACAAGTCTCTGGCGGAGGAAATAAGGGAAATCTCGTGTCAGATATGCAGTATTCTCTCCCAAAAAAAATGGAAAAATTTATTTTAAACTTCCCATTTTTAATAATTAGACAACTTTTTCCAAAAAACGTCAACAATCTTCAGAAATTGTCATCAGAATAACGTTATCAGTAACCCTAAAAATTCCGTCTGTTCGAAAGCAAAAGTTCTAAAATAAAAGGTACTTGAAATTCAGATTTGAATAATGCTTTCGAAAAGTCCAAATCAAACTAAGAGCCATAATCTTCAAAATTTTAAATAAACCGTAAAGAAAACAATCCCTAAAAATCCCCATTATAATCAAGATATTAGTACTTAAAAATTGCCATTATGTTTAATCGTACAGTTCTTAGTTTTTGACCCCATGCTAGTCCTGACGTCAGTTAAATTCTCTGCGATTAGTTCAATATATTTATTCGAAGAATTTCAAAAATTTTTGGGAAAAGGAAGCAGCTACCATCAGCCTTATTCTAGTGACGATTTTTTCGGAACAAGCATACCGCTGGAAATGATCAGATAGTCCTTTCTCAAAAGGAAAAGTTTTTTTTTTATATAGCTTTTCGCAATTCTAATAGTATTCTAAAGAAAATATGCCGACTCGAGTCGTATGGATCCATACGAGCAAGAGATGGAGCGCCTCCTCAACTTACTAGAAGATGTTCAAAGTGATGAGGATGCTATTTCACAGGATGAATGTTTCAGCGAAAAGAGAACTTTAGTGATCATAATAGCGAAAGTGAATTTTCAGGCCATTTTGGGGCGGTTATGCTTTTAGACAATATATACCGAATAAACCCGCTAAATAGGCTATAGAAATCTTTGCATTTGGATTCAAGAACTTATTTACTGAGCTCTTTTATTTCCATGCAGTGTTAAACGGAAAAGAGGAAGAAGAAAAGAGCGCGCATTGCTATACTCATTGAAAATACATTTTTTCATCAATGTAAACGGAAAAAAAACAAACACAAAAAACATTGTACATACTTCTCAGAAAATTATCAAATAAATTTATCAAAAAAATCTTGGAAAAAGCAGAATAAAGAGAGAAAGAAAATTATGGAGTCTTTTTCGACCCCGCGCGAGTACTCGTGTGACAAATACAGCCGCGAGTTTTCGCGGGTTAATAACGCAACTGTCTCCAAAAATAAAAATTAAAATGAGAGCAGAAGTTTCTCTAGAAATATTCCTTCTATTGAGAAAAACAGATCTGGTAAACCTCATTATAACATGAATGTTCTAAAAATCAAAGCAAAGTAGCGATTTCATGGAAGAAATAAATATTAAATCGTCAAAAAGAATCAAACTCAAGTAATTGAAAATCGTCTGCAGTTAATAAAATAGTCTACAACATATGCGTTCAAATGAAATGAATTTTTAGATTTTGTTTCGCTAATAAAACGGCACGAATAAAGATAAAATAGGCTTTTTCCAAATCATATGCGTTGTTCTAAAACAGTTATAACTTCTGCCCTGATAAACTTAGAAGCATGGAATTAAGTTCATAAAATGCAGAAAATTTCACTATTTCGAATGACATAAATGATGTAAATTTGCAATCTTTTCTTCGCCTTAAAATCAGCAAATTCATGTAATTGCTTAAAATTGGAATAAAATAAGAACAAATTCAAATTTTGGGAAAAACTCTACGGGGTGCACGAAGACCTGACCCAAAGAACCTGTAACCAAAATTTCGTATTTCTAGACCGTTCCATCTCGCTAGGAAACGACCGACAGACACACACACACAAACTTTCGGTTTTATTTATATAGATTTTGAACTACCATGTTTCTCCTACCATTTCCCAATTCCTACCCCCCTCACCCCGCTAGCGCGAAGAAAGAATCGGGAATGTGAAAATTTACTAAAATAAAATGTTGACTTATTTTCGGCTAATTTCTCATATACAGACCCCAAAGTTGAATGGGAAGATATTTATTCATTAATTTTAAATTTTGTACACACATTTATCACACTTTAATCCAACTTTTGCGATTTTTGTATCTTTCAACCCAAAAATGGAACCAAACGATCTTTAATGACTTTTATTCAAAATTTTGTACATATCACTTATAGAAATGAACAGTGTCACATTTGCAAAAAATCGTTATTTGGTTTTTATATCAAAACTTTCAGATTTTTGCGCTCTTTATATTGGGAATACTGCTTTAAGTAAAGGTTCAAAAATTAAGGCTAGAGGCCAACTGTATTCGTTTGGTACAATTCTGTAATAACCACTTTTTTATAGTTATTTCTATTTTTTTTTTTTTTTTTTTTTTGACATCATTAAAATCCATCATGTGAGAGAAATAAATTTTCTGAACAAATCGATTATGATAATTATTGAAATAAATAAGGTAATAAAATAAAACAAATTGGTAAAACGTTCAAACGCCTCTCTTGAAAAATGTCCATTTTGCAGATATGCACTGTTCATTTCTATAAGCGATATATTTCTAATGCCAATCCACAACTTTTTCGCACTATCAGGAAAAATTTTTTTACAGACATTTTTCACGAATATATACGTTTACTGCCCTATTAATAGTTCGAAAAGAACAGTTAATAACTACTTTTTATTTGAACTTGGATGTTTTACACAATTATATTTTCATTTCTTTTTATGAACTACTGCGAGCTTGACCATTCAAAGGGGACAGGAATTATTGAAAGTGCATTGTTGATGACATCTTTCAAGTCAAACATTGCAGTGGCGTACCAAAGAAGTGTTGGATAATTGAATACAAGTAATGAAACTATATGCATACATATATATTATGTGATTATGTATATGTATGAGTTATGATGAAAAACCCTCGTTTTGAAAATTCCCCCCCCCCCCTCCCTTTTCCATGAAACCCTCTCTTTATGCTAGTACCCACTCAGCCTTTTGAGGCCATAGTGGAAAAGTGATTCGACTTTCAATTGAACCGTGACTAATTTTGAAACTTGCCAGGTAGAATGTTGCTTGAACTTGTCAACGCGATTCCTGGAACATGTCAGCTCAGCACATATTCCAGAACTTGCTTACAATAGATATAATAGAGATAATCCTCGCCCTGCCCCTTCTTTTGAAATCGTTTTCTGTCTTGTTAACAAAGTACAACACCTGCTATCTGTGACAGAAGCAGCTCAAAAATAAAATGGCGAATATATTTAGAAAGAACCTATCTTTGATTTAGAGCAGTGATTCTCAACTTTTTTTTTTGTCGCACACAAAGAAAACGATAAGTTTAAAAGTTGTTCACTTATCTGTAATAAATACATTGTGCGAAATAGTTTATGATGATAATTTCGAAGGTGAAATAAAATAATATGTACTACAAAAACAACAATACGTTTATGAAGGGATTAATTACCAGGTAATAATCAGAATACTTTTAATGACACATTTCGCTCATAGAAAAATAGTTTTTTTTTTTGTTTTTATATCAAAATTCTAAGATTTTTGTGAGCTCTTTATATTGGGAATACTGCCGTAAGTATATGTTCAAAAATTAAGGCTGGAGGCCAACTGCATTCTTTTGGTGCACTATTGTAATAACTACTTTTTATAGTGTTTTCTAATTTTTTTGACATCATTAACATCCATCGTGTGATACAAAATTAGAACAATAACTATTTTCTGAACAATATCGATTACAATAATTATTGAAACAAATAAGGTAATTAAATAAAACGAATTGTAAAACGTTCAAACTCCTCTCTCGAAAAACTTCCATTTTGCAGATATTTTTCGCAACTTCCTTTCTATAAGCGAACTGAGCTTGACGTTTCTTGATCGTTTCATTTTGGTCGTAAAAATATTCACATCGTCTTCTGCATTCAACGGTCTAGATTTTTTTTCATTTTTATGTTGATTAATGCTGAAAATCCAAATTCACACTACAAATAAGACGGGAAATTTTTAATACTATTTTAAAAGCTTTTTTGGCTATCATGGTATAATCGCATCTAATGTTAACCGGAAAAACAGCAGCTTTCTTTCAGTGTACTTTTCTTTAATGAAAACAAACTTTACTCGTAATTTTCTTTAAAAAAGCATTGTAATTTATACTGTATATATTTCTAAAATTTCGCGGCGAAGAATTTGGGGGCACACAAAAGTATCGCGGCACAGTGGTTGAGAATCACTGATTTAGCGAGCTTCCAGTTCATTTGTTATCTGTTATAGAACATCAGGGGTCTTGCAACGGATTTTTCCAGCAAAATTTTCAGATACTTGCTGTCCAACACCAAATTGACATAGGAAATATTTAATTTCTACAGCGATATATCGCCTGCTCGTTCTCGCCGACACATCGCGAGCCATGCCTCCTACCTACAAATTTTGCGATTTTCAGATTTTCCTTTATATTAACTTTATTAAAAGGATATCGCCCGCGATATCTCTTTAAAAATTGCCAGAACAAGTTAATTTTCTTTTGTGGTTAATAATGTTAGTTAAATCCGTCTGTAGAAGTAGAGAAAAAAAAATTTTCGGAGACCATCCTTGATAGACCAAAAGGAGATTCATCAAAATCTGTTCATCCAGTGAGAAGTCATCGATGGATAAACAAACAAACATAAAAAAAAAATACGATCGCTCTCGTTTATAGCGAAATCGTATATAGCGAATTTACGGTCACAACGTAATATGTTTTGCCGCGCACTATTCGTTATTTTTATATCGAAATTACGGTAATAACGAACTTTTCATTGGGTCCTTTCGATTTCCTTATAAACGGGCGCTGCTGTATATATTTTTATTTTTATTTATTTTTTTTTTTGAAGTCAATTCCTGCTTTCAAATTTCGTCTGCTAATGCTTTAAAATAGTGACATATCGCCGTTCTGGAAGAACAATGACGTAGCTACAAAAATGCGTCAAATGCGAATAATTCCATAGACAATATCAGAAACACATCCTTTACACAGGGGAGCATGGACGTAACTGTAGAACGACAGTTTGTGTCTTCTAGAACAACGAACAAGTTTTAGAGAAACAATGACGTAACTGCACTAAGGGGTTGAAATGAGGGCGATTAAATCCTAATCCGTGGTAGAAAGTAAATATCCTACATAGTTACTCACATTACACCCTTTACAATTATACGCTTTATACAACTGCAAATCGTTTTTTTACTCTCATGTAAAATTGAAGTTTTAGCATTTACGTCACTGCCCTTCCGGAACGGCGATATGGCTTCAATATTTCCAATAGATTCTATATAAAACTAAAATGAATAACGGTTACATTTTAATGAATAAATGAATGTTTGCAAAAACAGTATGAACATCAAGTGCCATCCACTACAAGTTTTAAAAAATGTATTTGAACTTGAGCGGAGGAATTAAAAGAATTTTATTAATGATTGAAAATTTGAACAAGAAATAAGCAAGAGTGTGAACTAATAGTAGGAATTGAGTGTGAAAAAACCGACATAGATACTATATGAATAGATAGCCTCCTCCTTTACCCATTTATCGCTGAATAATGGTATTTTTCAATTTAAAAATAAGTAATAAAATGTGAAAACCATATTTGCACCTATGGGGGGGGGGGGGGGGGAATAGCGATACAGGTAGATAGGTGCTATTTTTTGTATTACTTCAGTCGCAATAAATTATTTTCGAATGGGAGGGAATATGCCAGTTTCAGTAACAAATACTGCACCTTATGTCAATATATTAGATATAAAACGCGCTCATCGCTATTTTATTTATGCACCTGACAGATTCGCGCTCCTGACGCAGGGTTAAAACAAGGTTCATCCGTCAATTTCACAGGTATTCTTTCAAAAAGCACAAGAAATTACGAAGGATTATATCATAAAATGATTCATTTAAAAATAGTACCTGGACCTGGTACCTTTAAGTGACCCATGTATTTTTACTTTCTTTTGGCGTTTAACATCTTAGTTCTGAATGGTTTTTTTGCGTTTTTCTTAAAATCTCAAACATGTCATGCCGTCGCCATGGAAGCCAGTTTATTAGAGAGAAGAAAAGTAAAATATAAACTTCCTTCAGCAACTTTATTAATGAATCGTAACAACTTCTTAGACTGAGGCTGTCTGGGGCAAATTATTTTTGCGACCCTAACCCAATTACAATCGAACTTCGATCTAACGTGCTTTGATTTAACGAATATTCTTTCTGTCCTGACAAAAATTGTGCTAAAATACCTTCATTTCACGAACTTTTTAGCTTTGATTTAACGAACAACAATTTCTGGAAAATTCGCATATAAAATTAAAACTGTCGCCTATAAAATATAGAATATTTCACACCCTAGACCAAGTGTGTAATACAACTTTTTTTTTCTAATTTCAGGTGGATTCAAAAGTTTAGTCTTTCCCCCTTTTCAACGTAGAAACATAATAAAGAACACAGATAAGGTCATAAGGTGAGTCATAGAATGGCCATTTGCTTTAAGTTTTAAAAGCATGTAGCATTAAAGAATTTAGATCATATTAAAGTTGATTTCCTAAGGTATAACTTGCATGTTTTAAGCTCGTAGAAAACAATAATCATTCCTTTTTTTCATATCTGTCCATCTAAGGCAGCGATTCTCAACCTGTGGGGCGCGCCCCCTAGGGGGGTGCGAGCGCACGAGACGGGAGGCGCGAGAATATCCAAGAGAAAATATTACTTTGAAAAATTGATTAACTGACAGAAGGGAAAGCTCACATGCACATAGAAAACAGAAATACATTTCGACATATTTAACAACTTATTAAAGTAAAACAAATGACTAAATCAAAACTTTCTCAATCAAAACATACTAAATTAAAAACAAATTTAATAATTATTAGTGACTTCCTTGTGCCTGTCTTGTACAGCAAAGTTTCTCGAAGAAACTTTGCTTTACTTATCCTGTTTCACGAAAGTATGATGTTGAAAATGGTAACAGAATGCGAAATGCCCTTGTTTTTAGTGCAGAAAAATCATCCTCTACTCCGGCCCAAAATTCAAATAGTGATTTATTGCTAAATTAATTTTGTTACTAAATGACTCGCTTTTACTCTTGTTTTGGCAGTTAGTTAAAAATAATTCTAAAACAGAATCCGAAGTACTCAATATACATTAGTGTTGTATACGGGGGCGCGATGGAAATTATGATTGAAAACTGGGCCGCGAATACTGAAAGGTTGAGAAACGCTGATCTAAGGGTATTTTGCATTGATATTTTTACACCATAGACTACACAAAAATTGATATTGGTTTTAACGAATTGCTTCGCTTTAACGAACGGATATGTAATGTTGCTCCCAATCAGTTCGTTAAATCGAGGTGTAACTGTACGGAAAAATATAAGTAATGAAAATAATTATTTTTTGATCAGCTTATTAGCTTTCCCATTTTGAATTACATATATATATTTTTTATTCAGATATTTAATACTCGACCTACACTTAACAAAGTGGCTTAAAAAGATTTTGTTCTGGTGCGAAGGGGGGGGGGGGGAGGGCATATGAATGTTACTATGTATGTAGATAGTAAATTACATTTTTAACCTACAATTTTTAGCTATTGAATTAATTTTAAGACAACGAATAGAAACATTTTCTGAATGACTCGTTTTTAAACGAATCATTCAGTGAACTGATGAAAGAAATACCTAGAAAGTAATTTTGATATAAAGTGATTCATCGCTATGTTTAGACCGTCTATTAGTGATATCACACTTTTGACCCACTGCCTCCTTTGTCACAAAATGACGCCCTTCAACATACTCTCCCCCCCCCCCCATTGCTACGCCATGTTGCATAAGCATGTCACACTTCTTGTTACCCCCTGCCCTCGTCACAATTTAAGGAACCCCCCCCCCCCCCCAATGAGCTAGAGAATATGAGAATATAATTGATGGGGAGGTGTCAAAGTCCCTCCGTTTGTGCCCCTTATTGAGCTAGAGCAGATGCACTAAAAATATCAGGTATAACCTCGTTTTAACGATTGTCAATGGGGTTACCGTTGAACCAAGGATATCGTTAAACCGGGGAAATACGTGTGACATTCATCAAATCATATTCGGAACTTTTAAACTTTATCGCTCATTTGATTAAATCGTTAAATCGCAGTTGAAGGGTTCACTGGAAAAAGGACCTATGTCACATACTACTTTTTGAGCTTTGCTTTATGTTTTATTATACAGTATGTACAGTAACCCCTCGTTATATCGCGCCTCATTATAACGCTCTTTCGGATAAATCGCGCTTTTTATACGTCTCCCAAAATTTTAAGTTTGAGGTCTCGAAAGTAAAAATATTGCATTTGGAAAAAGCTTACACTAAATACGAACGAATCGTCTAACCACGTAACTACATTGCAGTTAGTCCATCTTCGGTCGTTGATATTAAGTGGAAAACAAATGTTAAACGAAAAACAACAGAAAATGACTTTAGACTCGTATTTCACCAAGAAGCAATGGAACTCTGCATTTATATTGTGAGAACTGTGCATGAAAATAGCAATTGGTAAGTTTAGTTTTATTTGCTATTTTTATTAAAAATGTTGTCATTGTGTAAGATTAAATCACCTTTTTTACGTTTTTTTCGCAATTAACTTGTACTTTTTGAGTTTTTTCTGACAGTATCAGTTATATCGCGCTTTGTTGCTGCCCCCGACAAGCGCGATGTAACGAGGAGTTACTGTATTTATAAATGAATATAAATTATGTATTATAAATTTGAATTTGGTGTTTCGGAAAAGTAGGTTCGTATAGTGAAAATTAACATTTATGTTAAAAATTAATTGAATAAAATATAAAGCAAATTTCAAAAAGTAATATGTGACTTAGGTCGCTTTTCCAGTGAGTGGACCCTTCAGTTGTTGGAGATTGTTTTGTGGAAAGAAATGGCATTCAATTTAGGTTTTTTGGAGCAAATTTCTTTTATTTTAGAGATTTAGGGTTTTGTCGAAAATAAAGTTTCAAACGATTTTCTCTAGAGATGTGTTGATACATTCGTTTCCCGCCATTCCATTCCAAGTTATCAGACACCAGCTGAATTTTATTTACATACTCAAAAACACCGAAGCGCTGCCATTTAAAGCTGCTCAATTTTTAACACTATTTACACATATCAGTAAAAATGTTACATGCGAAAATATACATGATTTAAAAAATGAAATTTAGCTAAACTTTCATTCACCAGTCAGACCCCTATCATACATACTAGTGTGTTAAGTCGACCACCCCTAACTAACTAAGGGAAGTTTTTTGGGGGGTGGGGGGGGAGGTTTAATATAATACAGTCGACGCTCGATATAACGACCATCTGCGTCCTACAAAAAAAAAAAAAAGGTCTTTATAGCGAATGAGGCTAAAGGAGGTAGAATTTTCTTTCAAATCAAAGGCAGTAGGAAAATCAAAATGGCAGATTGGAAATAACGGTCAGGCTGAAATTTGAATTAGAACTTTTTGGGTTAATTTACCTAAACGGAGATGTAACGCTACTTGACCTGGTACATTTATTCAATTTGCTGCTACGAACTCGGAAAAATAAAGTCAAATTCACCTCAGTACAACATTTTTTCCCACTAACTCGTGCATAACTATCTCTCTGTTTCATTTCTAAATTCTGTCAAAAATGCTTCGATTTACGCACGATTGTTTATAAAGATTCCATTTGCATGTGTGAAAGTTTTTGTATTATTCTACTAGTATTATATTGTGTTAAATGTTTTGCAGTACAATTTATAATTAAAGTATGCGCATTTATAATTTTTTCCCTTATAGTCACCTTGAGTATTAAGACAATACAAGTGTAATTACCGAAAATTATGGGAGAAATTTCTTCTGTATCAAATTCTATACTTTTTAAAATACAAAAACTGTACCTGTTCGCTTTTTGTGTCTAATTGAATGAACGTCAGAAGAAGTACCACTGCAGAGATTCCATTTGTAAAGAAAAGAAGTTTCTAATTATTTCCTTTCATGAGACCCATCAGCATTTTCAAAATTCAAACAACCTGCACCCCCTCCTCACCGTTCCCGCTTCGCTGTCCCTGGAGGGGTGGGGTCAGTCTTGACCACCTGTTGAACCCAACGGCCAACCCGTTCCTGGAAAGCAAACGACGTCATTGCTGCTTTTCTCCAGTTCCAGATTGACTGGACGTTGAAGGGGGGGAGGGCGGTTCCTCCATCCGGGCCACATTTTTCGAAGAGCCTTTTGTTCCCGCAAGTTTTCGAAAATCTTCAGTACCTGTGCCAGCCCAGCAACGCAGCAGATGCAAGCAAATGGACTTCTTCAGTTTGCGCGGTTTTTTTGTCTGAGAAGTTGCTGATCGTTGGGACTTAGTTGGTGAGTTTCACTTTATTGTTGATTTTACTTTTCCAAATTCGTTGTAGTAAATTGAATGATTGTACTAGGTCTTGCAACGTTACATCTGATGCGCCGTTTAGGTAAATTAGCTATAAATGTTCTAGCTGAAATCTAATTTGACCGTTATTACCAATCTGCCATTTTGATTTTTAATGAAAAGTTATCGATCCATTTGCATGTGTGAAAGTTTTAGTATTATTCTGCTAGGTGTTATATTGTGTTAAATATTTTGCAGTAAAATTGATAATTAAAGTAAGCGCATTTATAATTTTTTTTTTTTTTTGCTCGAGGTTGTTTTTTGTAAGCATTCTTTGGCTGAGGTTGAGAAAATCTCGAATGATTTGTCAGCCCGAATACCGCCCTTAATCAGTGTTTAGTTAATAACAAAGTAAATACATGGAATAATGGGTGGGAGATAGAAAATGGGTAAATAGTACTTATCTTCTGTGCAATACTTCGTTCGTCAATGCTGATAAGGGTAGTGCGTCATGTCAAAGTTCAGATACTGTTGATAGGTCCTGTTGTTGTAGTTAAAGGGCCTTCTGGATTCGGCAAAAATGCAGATTTGTTCTGTCCATTTGCGGTTTTCCCGAGTTGTGTATTCCACTTCTGTGATTCGATGTGTTCCTATAGCATCACAGGGTGTAATACACTTTTTGGGGGAACCGCCATCTTCCATGCGAGTTCTAACCGTCGCAACTTCCTGTTCGAGTTCGGACAGAAGCTCGTATGATTCACCGGAATTAAATCTAGCAGATTTGGTGGGTTGTAGTACTTAGGCTTTTATTTGCTCTTATTGTAGGTATTCAGTAGAAGTTCCTTGAACCAGCCAAATGTTCCTGGTAGAAGTAAACTTGCTACCTTCACCAGGACAGTTTGCGCTGGTTCAACGTTCTTTCATTCTACAAGATTCCCGCCGAATTCCCGTTAGCTCTCTTCGGATTGTAAGTTGCGGTGTCCTGATTGCAGTTTTCCGTGGCTGTTGTAGTTTTTGTTTCCAGGTTGTATATGCGTTATGGGAGTTCACCCCGAATTGAGCTTGCCCAACATTCCCGGTAAAGTAATTCAAAAAAACTTCACTGGGCTTGTGTGGTACCGGCTTCATTCGGTGGTTGTGCTGTCTCGCTGAGGGCTGTCATGGCCACCCATCATTTTGCGGTGGGCAATTTTTGAGTTGAATATGTCACCGGTAATGATGGTTGGTGATGGCATTGTCCATCGTACTTCATTCAACGTGGAAAGAGCTGGTGGTGAGTATATTTTTGTTTCCAATTTGAAAGTTTGAAGGAATGTTTTGCCTCTTTGTGGTGTTATGCTTAAGTTGAGTCCGTCAAGTTATCCTGGTGGAATAAGGAGAGAATATTCACCGGATGAATTGGCGTACTTAAATTATTCAATATCTTCTATGATACTGCTGCACGCGCCAAGTTTATTTTTATTTTTATTTTCTTTTAATAATAATTTTAAATAAATTTAAATGTATTTCAATTTTATACGATAATTCGGCATTGTTCATAAAAATGCCGATACTTAACTTAATTTTGATAATGTTAATCATAGTGTGCTGTGTCTAGTCTAATTATTTTCGATAATTTTTCAGTTTTTTTTTCTTCAATGCTGCTACGATCAGTAATAATTGAAATTCCATAATTTCTTAATACAGTGGATTGGTGATTTGTTAATGCTTGATTTGTCTTTATATAGTGCTTATTTTTAAAAAACTTGTTACAAGACTGTTTTCAGCAATATATACTGAAAATTTAGTTTTACCTCTTAAAATTTTACTGAAAATAAATGAATGTACTTATATGATGTAAATTTAGCGGTAAATGAGGATTTTTTTCTGTTAATATTTGCTCTACCTTGACCATACTTGTTTTGAGAAATACCTTGACCATACTTGTCTTGACTCGTGTGCTTAACGGGTCAAAAATTATATTTTGAAATAAGATTAATTTTCTACCCCCCCCCCCCCCTGCTGACGAATCCCTACGGCTTGGAATTAGTGGAATGAATACCGCAAAAAAAGAAATTTATTCATTTCTTCAATGTTATATATATATATATTTCTTCGATGTATAATTATGTTGTATTAAGGGGACTTGGCACCTTTCAAATGTAGAAAAACTATGAAAATACCGATTTTTCAATTTTTTGCTTAAAATGTGGTATGGAGCGAAATTTTGAAGCAATACAACAAATATAAATGTAGTTAATAAGTAAGAAAATTCAAATATTTCTGATGTTTTAGTAGGATTGTGTACTCTTTAAACTGAGTTTTCTCGGTTTGTGTTTTTTCGCAATATTCAATTTTTTTTTTCTCAAAAAAAAAAATTATATCGTAGGTAGAACACAGAAAATACCATAGCAAAACCCATCCCTAAAATTGTAAATGATACTATGAGTAAAAAAAAATAGATATGAGGGAAATTTAAAATCGTTAAGATAATTTTTAAAAAATTAAACTTATTTTCTCTTAGTTGGAATTTTGATTTTTCAAATGAAAAAATCATTTTGTTGAACATTAGTACTGTATAATATACAAATGAAGTAGGTAAAAGTTCTTAAATAAAAAGTTCTCAAAAGGTATAATATACGTTTTTTTGCGTATTTTTCGTAACCATGGTGCGATTTTCTAGAATAATAAACAAACTAAAGTAAAGCATTTAATTTGAGTCTTAAAAAAAAAGTTGATTTGCAGTAAATCAGCGGCGAAAATGTGCCAAAGATTGTTAAATTCAGTTTTTTAACAATTTAAAAGATTTTTCAAATAGTCACGACAGCAAATTTTATTTTAGTACTTCGGCATCCTCCGCGCAATTCTATGCTCAATTTCGAGTTTTAGTTTGTAATGTGTAGATTTTTTTTTAAAATTCTTAAATAATTGTTTAATTTTGCCCTCATCAAAAAAGTCGTAAATGTATGCAGCATATTTAAAACCCTGAAACTAGCAATCGTCTCATATTGCGAGATGCGTTTCGAGGCTATAACGAAACTGTTTATCAATATTGATATGAGTTGAACTGATATGATACTTTGCAATCACATCGAATATAATGTAGTTATTCCTGTCATAGAAGAGTTTCTTTACAAAAGTGAAAAAAAGTAACAATTTGTTTTCGTCCACAAAGCTAAATTTATAATTCCCCAATATTTTATTTCCCGTCCTCCTTTTGTGTGCATTAATCATTAAATGTTTGTCATTTGTTCGGAAGCTTTGATGTTAATAAACTTTGTTTCAAGTATTTTAAAGCACATTTCTAGAAAAATTTAGTAATATGTAGGTAACAAACCGAAGCTTTCTTCGTGGTCAGTGGCGCAGATTATATAAAAAATCATGTAAAAGATTTTTAAAAAAAATCATGTAAACGTGAAATACGCAGTTTAATGCAATACGTTTCGCTGCGCCACTTTTCGTGATTACTTGTTCATATCGTTGGGGTCAGCAAGAAGAATTTCAGGAGGGAATGCTTTTTAGAAACTTTAATAAGGAATTTTATTTTCAAATGGAAACATTAATGGCACGTTTAATCATGAGTAAGGATGTTTTTTGGATTCAATTTTTCCTTTTGTCTACTAAACTGAATTATGCCAAAACTTTGTTTCCTAAAAGTTAATAAACAAAGAGCAAAATACATATTTTTAAAATTGACAACAAATTTTCAGTAAAGTTTAATTCGTCAAAGTGAAAAAGATCTAAATTCTTTCGAACTTTACCGACAGAAACAACGGGCGGTTTTGAAACTCTTGTAAAATTTAACTCTGTCCGTGACTATTTTTCATAAGTTTATAAAAATAAATGTAAATAAATTTTAGCTTAAAATAAAAGTTTGGTCTTAGTTAGTATGGATTTATTACATCGTTCTTGGAATTATATTTGTCAAACCTTTTCCCTAAATTTCTTTCCAGTGTTGGGCAAGCACTGTTACCGTTGCTAGGGCAACCAATCTCGATACATGGTTATTAATTCGGAAATATTCTTAAATTCAGATTTTTATAGAAGATAAGTTACGTAAGGGGATTTGATTGCAATTTCCTTGTAGGTAAGGGGATTTGATTGCAATTTCCTTGTAGGGCGCGATTGGTTATTTCTCATTTTTTTTAAACTGTTTAAAATTGATCAGATTATTTAAAAGCAAAAAATTGATAAAATTCAAATCGAAAAAAAGTTTCCCGGAGAGAGCTGCTTCCTCATTTTTGCTCACAGGCGTTAAAATTGTTTTAATTGTCCAAAGTTAAGTGAAAAATTAATTCAATCTTTCGAATGCTATAAAAAAACTTATCGAGCAATTCCTTCAAAAGTTATTAGGGAGGGGACACACATTTCCCCATAGAAACCCCACTTACAAATTTTTGTATTTTTCAATTAATAACTTATTTTTGACTTTTCTAACGTAATTTTTACGATACATTAAGCTTCTTACGATACATTAAGCATTACGATACATTAATCATCAACAGCAGTATTAAATAATAAATGCTCCAGAAAGGCCATTAACGAAAATTGTGTTGTTGAAACCACTTGTTCACTAAAATACTCCGCTTTAAAAAAATCCGCTATATATGATTAAGCATTTACAAATCAACCCTTTTTCTCTCCGTATAATCAGAACATTAATATGTTCTTTGTCGAACATGTCTACTGCGATTATTTTTTCGGAGATGAAAAGAATTCAGTAATTTTCAAATCTTTTTATTAAGTAGTCTCTTTTCTTAAAGAATAAACGGATAAGGGGGAGGGGATCGTTATCTGACAACGTTGCCTATAAATATGAGGGCCGTTCCTAGAGTATACAAATCTTTTCAGTTGGGATAGCTGAAGCAACTTCGGTGTAGTGTTTGTGCAATCTTCAACCGGGTTTGTTTCAGCCGTTTCAGCGAAAATAGATCACCTGATCCTTTTAGAGGGAAAAAAAGCATCTGATGTCTTCAAAGCTCCCCCCCCCCCCTTGAACTTCAGCTGGTAAAAAGGAAGATCTGCTCGCCACGCCTCTAGTCGGCAATTTATAGTTTAGTCGATTTACAATCTATCGTTTAAGTAAAGGGCTTAAGATTAGATAAAGAACGTTTTTAAAATATAGTAACAATTATATGAATCTCTATTGTAATTAAAATGTCTCATGTTTTACATTTATGAAAAATATATCTTAAGAGGAGGGGGTCCTCAAATCCGAACACGTTTACACGAAGTAACTAATTTAGTTTTTTTTCTCAAATTTTAGCAATCAATTTTCTTATCAAGAAACAGTTATTAGACCTTAAAAAACATTTTGCAAAGTATCTAGTTATATTTTACGGAAATGTTTGTTCCCTTATATCACTTGGCTAAAAAGTTTTCAGAAATTAATTTATCCATCCTTGTTTAATGTTTTAGACAATATTTTGGGGTAAATGTTTTTCATTGGTTTGATGCCATGGATTTAAGACTGGATTTTTATAAAATTCTGTCTGTTTTAGCAGGGTTCCCACGGGCCCTCAAAAGGCCCTATTTTTAAGATTTATTTGTAGGGGCCCCTCTAAAGGGCATATTTAGTAGATAAAAGCCCTAAAAAGTAATTAAAGGCCCTATTTTTTAGCATTTGCTTGAATCATGTGAATAAAAAGATACCATATTGTACTATGTGAGTCACAGCAGTTGCTTAATTGATGAAAAAAAAAATCGACCACTCCGATTCCCAATTCCACTAGTCTTGCTCAAAAATTCTATTTTTTTCCAAATCTTCTTAGTTGTACTCGTTTTTTTGCAAGGGCTTGTTATCCATGGATGATTTTAAAGTTTTAAGTTTATTAATTAATTGTATAACTTCGTAAAAAAACGTTCACAAAAGCTCTTTATATTTTGTGATCGGCTTTTCCATAATAAGGTGAATTAGCCTAAATATGAAAGTCCCTAAATGAGACAAAGTCTGCTTACCTTAAGTATTACTGCAAGAAATGTTCATAAGTGTAATGCATTAAAACATATAAATTTCGGGAACAAAATGCGAAATCATTCATTGCATTTAAAGCGTTTTCTGTAAGGAAACTCCCTACAGTAATAAATATCACTCATTTCGTATCGCTCTCAATATTTCCTAAATGCTACAAAAAAGTGCGAATTAGCAATCTGTATTTTTCGTGTTTTGTTTGAAGCTCAAATAATTCGATCTACGTTTCAACCTTGAACGTATGTCTAGCCTGCCCCCAAGTTATAAATAAAAACAAATTGTATGCTCTTTTTAATTGTTTGAAAATATGAGTGGCATTTAAGCAGATGAATCACTCTTGGCAAATTGGAACTAATTTGGGACAGTTGGAATTTATAAATGCTATACTAGAGTCCAAGATGTGGAGAAGCTCTTGCTTCAACCAGAAGTTTTTCTTTTTTTTTTCTATAATCCTTTTTTGTTTATTTTAATGAAATATTTAAAAGTAAATACTGTAACTAATTGAAGCTCTTTGAGCCATTCTAACTTCCATGCTTTTTTTTTAATTGAACTAAATTCAATAATAGAATGTATTTAAGCAAAAATAAGAAAATGTATATTGTTTTTTCAAGCTGATACGTTCCATGCACTGAAAATTCTTGGGGTGAATGGAAATAATTAAATTATGCAATTAAATTTAAATAATAAATAATTATGCAATTAAATAAGTGGATATTTTACAAATATAGAAATTTTCGTTATATTAAATTCGAAAAATTATCATTTGAGTTTATAGGTGTATTTTGTTAAAAGGAGTTAATACCCCCCCCCCCCCCCCCGATTGATGGTGCAGCCTACTGAAAAGCAACAGTCCTCTTAAAAACGACAACCAAAAAATAGATCAAAACTGTTGCTAATTATCCTCATTGGGATTGCTAATTATTCCCAACATTTATCATTCAATGTTTTGGCGGGATGTTTTGGAACATTTTGGTCAATTTTTATGGGTGTGGTCGTTATTTTTTCGGGTATGGGTGGCTCCAAACTTTTTAGGGGATTAGATTGTTAATAAATTGTTTAAGGGGTGTTTTTACAGGGTTCTTCCGATTCTTCAGGATACCATTTGGAGGGGGTTGCAAAGCTTTATAGTAGTTGGATAAGTAATTTTTTGGGGAGGGTTTTCAGGGGGGTTTGCCTAATTTTTAAGGGTAGCTTTATAAGGAATAGAAAATTTG
Source organism: Octonoba sinensis (assembly GCA_038502835.1). NCBI lineage: Eukaryota > Metazoa > Arthropoda > Arachnida > Araneae > Uloboridae > Octonoba > Octonoba sinensis. The sequence continues at coordinate 2,316,211 of CM076600.1, forward strand.
TAAAAGGGGGGGACTTTTTATGGTATTTTGGGCGATTATTGTCGGTGTGGTCTTTTATTTTGAGGGGGGGGGGGCTCCGTAGAGGTGGTAATTTAAAAACTTGGGAGGTTGGCAATTTTATGGGGTGCCATCGTTTTTGGGGGTTAGAGAGTAAGGCACCTTTTGTGAATATCATCGTTTTTCAAGGGGGGGGGGGGTTCCGTAGCTTTTTAAGGGCAAGTCACTTTTTTTCACCTAAAATCACTTTCTTTTTCATTTTTGTCACTTAGTTCCACTTTTTGTAGCAAATAGTCACCCTAAAATTACTTTTTTTTGGGGGTATCTCATAAAGTGATTAATAATCACCAAACTTTTCCTATAAACACCAGGAAAAATGCAAATAAAATAGTTTCAGGGTTCCCACCAAGTCACTTTTTTCACCTAAAATCACTTTTTTTTTCATTGGTCACTTAAAGTCACTTTTTGCAGCAAATAGTCACCTAAAATCCCTTTTTTTGGGGGGGGGGGCATCTCATAAAGTGCTAAATAACCACCAAACTTTTCCTATAAACACCAGGGAAAATGCAAATAAAATAGTTTCCTTCTACAAAGCTATTTTCTGAAGCAAATAAAAAGTTAAAACAGGGCATTAGAAATCATACAGCTTGCTCGGGCAATGATAGAGGGTGCTAAATCTGTAAAAGCTGATGAAATCGAGCACAGAGCAAAGGGGACATGAAATTGGAAAAAAAAAAACAGAAGAGAAAATCTTCCGTAATCACAACTTTTTAAATATAAATAATATTCAAATTAACTTAATTTTTGTAGTAATCCCAATGAAAGCAAATTTTGAAATATTAAACTTTTTTTTCTCTTTTGGAGCCTTGCGCCAGCATGCATTTGAAGTGTTTATTTCTGGTGTTTAAATTTTGGCATCAAAGAATATTCTGAATTAATTTTTTTAATAAAGGATTATAATATTCCTTGTATATACATACCTTTAATTTATATATAATGTTTCAAATATTTAGCACATGCTCCTCTGATATTCTAAATGTTTTTCTTAGCAATAATTAATTTTATTTTTGTGATCAAACATTATTAAAAATAAAGTTGATTCTGTAAATTGTTAGCATAATCGGTCGCCCCTGGCTGGCTGCTTTCTTTCTGTGTCTGATGAAAAACCATTGGTTTTATAAAAATGATTTTTTGTTTGAGATGATAGTGATATTTATTTATGGAAGTTTAGTTAAGGACTGAACTTTCTGCTGTTTTTAGCCTACTTTCCCAAAAAATAAAGTGTGAAAGAAGGCTTAATGCATTGTAAAAATATCATTAAAAATAAAGAAAAGTCAAAGAAGTAATTAAATAAGGAATTAAAAATGAAAAATTTGAAAGTAGGGTTTTGAGTTGGGGGGGGGAGGGAATGTGTCTGTCGGTAACCCCCAGTAACTTTTGAGGAAATTGACCGATTCAAAAGATCTTGGCGAGGACATCTCATTTCCATATTTTACATGTTCATTTGAAAAAAATCTCGTTTAATTTTGAACAGTTCAAATAATCTTAACATTAGCGCCTATAGGCAAAAATAAAGCACATTATGTAAATACTGGGCATATGATCCTAGTTCGTATGGACAAGTTTATTGGAAAAAGCTCTCGGTGTGAAAAATTTTTATATTTGAACAATTTTTGTTAATTTATGAACAGTTCAAAAAAATTAACTTTAGTGCTTACGGGGAAATTTCAATCCTATAAATTCTGACCTAGCTGATTTGTAGTTTTTCATGTTATAATAGTTTGACTGAATTTTCTTTTATAGTTATATATTTTATGGTTACAACTTACTAATTTTGAGTACATATGGTACTAAAATGCTATAAATATCCTATTGGAAAATTCCACAGGAAATTATGTGGGTTCTGAGGGTTACGAATTTTTTTTAATGAGGACACAAAATGTAGAGGCCCTGATTATTCTAGATTTGAGATCCCATACTGTGATGTCTGGCGTATCTAACGAATTTTAACAAACCTAATGTAGTGACCTAATGTAGTGATATCAGTTTACAATTTGAGGCAGGGTGTAACAAGGCCATTTCTAACAGGGGCAAGACCAGGGTTTAGCGCCCCTCCCCCTTAGATACAAAGTATATCTACTTAAGCAAAGTACATTTAGTCAATTAGCGCCTCTAAAATGTGGAGCCGGGGGCATACGCCCCATCTGCCCCCCTCTAGTTACGTCCCTGATTTGAGAGGGGTGGCTGTTCAAAATCTGATTGTGATCTATAGTTGTAAGAGAAATAACCTGCTTCAAATCTTTTAATTTTAGGGAATTTTGATATTTGTGCTATCGGAATTTTAATATTATTTAATGAAATGATTAATTAGATTACTTTTATCCCGTTGGAAGGAGCACATGACCCCCTACCCCCCCCCCCCCCATAACTCTTACGTGCAGAATTCTAAATCACTTATTTTTGTCTTGAATACAGAGGGGAAAACCTGATATCAGATTCATATTTATAAAGTTAAAAGCAGCAATGAAGTAGGTTTTTCCTGCTGTGTGTATTTTTCATTGGGATAGCTAAAGCAACCTCAGTGTAGTGTTTCTGATATGCAACCTTCACCGGGAGAGCTTCGGTAGTCTCGGCGAAAATGGCTCTTCAAATCAGCAGCTGATTCATCTTTGAAAGCAACATCAGTCTAATGGCTCTCGGTAGAAGAGGATAAGACATTTTCACCGAATGCATATTAGGCTTGTATAGCTTTCGCTCGCAGCACTTGACAGTTTCTTGACTTGCAGCAGTCTACCGTATCCCAGGTCACTTTAGAATGATGCAGTTTGTTGAATCAGCCCAAATGTCTGGGTGGAAGTGTTCTTGCTAGCTTCACCAGACAGTTGTGCTGGCTCAACATTCTTGCTGTTTAGGCGAATTCCAAAAGTGGACATCTTTGAGAAACATTAAAATGGATAAATTTTAGCAAGCATTACCTTTGTTTTGGGCATACAGAAGTTATTGACAAGGACTCTTCCTACACCCGTGTTAGAAAAAAACTAGATGAATCCTTGTCACAAATTCATAATTCGCAGACTTTTTTAATTTGGGTTTTCCAGTACACATGTCCTTTTCATGTTGCGTCAGTTTCTGTAATGTTTTTATAAATTTTTTCTCATTACGAGTAAAACAGACTTTCAAATAAAGCCATATACTTATGTATTAACATAGCTATATAAAACAGTAAAATAAACTGCTTTATATATTTAATACCAGACTAGAAATAAAATGTTTTTGCTTCCAACTGTAGCGCCAGTTGCTTTGGAATGCACCTGTAAGAAGTGTTCTTACTTTTCTCCACCATACCCCTTACCTGTTAGCCGAGGCCTTAGGATTGCTTACGCACGGGGAGAGGTAGTGGGGTCTACGGATTTTACATGCACATATCCCCAAGTATACATAATGGTCTTCAGTGGGTATCGAACGCGCGACCTTCCAGGTGGAAGTCCGACGTGCTAACCACTAGGCTACCACGGCCCCAGAAGTGTTCTTACTAGGTTGTGCTGGTTAAACAATATTACTTGCAGCGTATGATGGAAGTCATATGTCACTTTCAGAAATCCTATTGCTAATTTGCTTGAATGATTGTACTGTGGCAAAATATGCTGCAAAAACAGAAAAATGCGCTGCAGTTCTTTTGCTGGGATAGCCGAAGCATTCCTTGGTGTAGTTTTGATATGAAGTCTTCACCGGGAGTAATTTGGTATTCTCAGCAAAAAAATTTTCTTCTCTAGGGACCATTCAAAATTGATGCCCCCTTTTTTTCAATATATTTGACTTGTCACAAAAATGTCCCACTTCATCATGCCCCTTGTCACTGTCATGCTATATTACAGCATAAGCATATATACTTGCAGAGATGAAATGGGTAGATTTCACCTTCAGTGTCATGCTTGTCGAATGCGCTGCTTTTTTTTTTTTGTTGGGATAGCCGAAGCATTCCTTGGTGTAGTTTTGATAGGAAGTCTTCACCGGGAGTGATTCGGTAGTTTCAGAAACAAATTCTCTTCCCAAGTGCCCATAAATGATGCCGCTTTTTTTGACCCTCCCCCTTTTGTCACAATGTTACACTTCATTCCCCCTTGTCACGGTCATATTACATAAGCATATATACTTGCAAAGATAAAATGTGTAGATATTTTCAGTGTCCTCAGTAAGTGCGCTGCTATTTTTTGTTGGGATAGCCGAAGTATTCCTTGGTGTAGTTTTGATATGAAGTCTTCACCGGGAGTAATTTGGTATTCTCAGCAAAAAAATTTTCTTCTAGGGACCATTCAAAAGTGATGCCCCCTTTTTTTCAATATATTTGACCCCCCCCCCTTGTCACAAAAATGTCCCACTTCATCATGCCCCTTGGTGTAGTTTTGATATGAAGTCTTCACCGGGAGTGATTCGGTAGTTTCAGAAACAAATTCTCTTCCCAAGTGCCCATAAATGATGCCGCTTTTTTTTGACCCTCCCCCTTTTGTCACAATGTTACACTTCATTCCCCCTTGTCACGGTCATATTACATAAGCATATATACTTGCAGAGATAAAATGTGTAGATATTTTCAGTGTCCTCGGTAAGTGCGCTGCTATTTTTTGTTGGGATAGCCGAAGTATTCCTTGGTGTAGTTTTGATATGAAGTCTTCACCGGGAGTAATTTGGTACTCTCAGCAAAAAAATTTTCTTCTCTAGGGACCATTCAAAATTGATGCCCCCTTTTTTTCAATATTCAAGCCGAAGCATTCCTTGGTGTAGTTTTGATATAAAGTCTTCACCGGGAGGACTTCGACAGTCTCAGCAAAAACTGTTCTCTTACCTAAGGGTCATTCATAAACGTCACTTTTTCAATATATTTGACCACTTCATCATATCCCACTCTTGTCACAGTCACTCATGTTATGTAATGTTACATAAGAATATACTTGCAACTGTACTTGCAGTTCAGAAACAAAGCACTGCGTAACTGGTCACGCATACTTGCCAAGTCCACTGTTTTTAACTAGAGCTACTACAGAATAGTTATAGGAGCCTTATTTTTAACGGGAGACTACCGTTTTTTGCGTCTATCTCCCGCTTAACACGATGTTCTCCCGTTTTTTGTAATTTTCGCTTTAAAATAAATAAATGACGCTTCAATATTTTTTGCTCAATAGACGGCGCTCGTAATCGTAGTTACTCGCAGAGTAGTTTTCATGTGATTTTCCTGTATTTTGACGAAATTCCGTATTTTTGAAAAGTCAAAATTTCGGCTCCTCGAAGATTCGTAGTTTTGGAAAATTTTTTCTTTAAATGAGAAAATCTTGAAGTAGCATGCGTAGATACTTGCTTTACGAAACTTTTACAAATTAGCAGTAAAACTTCCGCATTTTGTCTTTCATATGCTTTCAAGGGTCAGTCCCGATTTTTTTTTTTGAAATCCGATTGCATCCTATTCGGTATAAGTCCCTAGTTCTAGTGTACTATCTAGTGAAAATTTTATCAAATACTGGTGCAATGAACATTAATTTTTTTTATTTGTAAGTCGGTTTAATTGTTCATTTTGTGTGAGTGTGTGGGGGGGGGGGGTCATTGCTAAAGTCTCCTGTTTTTTCCCCCTCCAAGGTTGGCAAGTATGGTCACGTTTCGAATCTTAATTTTGAAATTTGACTGATATTTGTGAGTATAATAGTAATTATGATTGCATGTGTACTTAATCTGAATGAAATGAGGTCGAGATTTACAACACACAAAATGAGTATAGAACACTAAAATAAATTTTACGAATTCTAAAAAAATGACCCACGTGACGTTAACTTTAAAAGTGTAAATGCCCGAGGAAATATCCTTCTAACTCTTGTTGGACAATGAATCTAGAAGAAACTGTATAAGTCTGAGATAATTAGGTTCTTCATGCTGCATTTCAATTATTCTTTTCTCATGATCCCATGAAACAAGCGTTTTCAACTGTCTTTCCATACTCGCAATTGTGTACTGAAGACCATACCTGCCAACTCTACTGGTTTTTCCAGGAGACTCCTGGATTTTCCCTTATTCTACTGGTCTCCCGGTTTGTATTTAAAATCTCCTGGTTTTCATGAATTTTGGTGAAATCCCCCTATAAATAGGGAATTTTATGGAAAAGAAATCACTTCTGCAACATTATTATCCTATTTGATTTCTTTGACAAATAGAATCACACAAGAAACTTACAGTTTTAGACATTATAAAATCAGTTATAACTTTAGATTACTGAATATTTTGTTAGTTATGCTGGGAAACATATATCATATACGGAACTTGTTGGTGGTTGTAATTTCAATCTACTGGATTTTTTACTCGAAATGTTGGCAGGTATGCTGGAGACATTATGCCCTAAAGTCTTATTCTGTATCACATGGAGGTGCTTCATATTTTTTGGAACGGATATATGTTGAATTCAAGAGAACTTTTTTTCACATTGACGTTTGATGAGAATCTCGATCTGAACAAAATTTAAAACAACTCGATGTTCGTATATGATATTAGAGCTAGCGATGGCGCTTTTTAGAAGTTGGCTACTTTTTAGAAGTTCGTTGAATAAGCACAAATGTCCAGGATAAGTGACCTGGCTATTTTATCCAGGATAGTTGTGCTGGTTTAATATTCTGCCGCTCTGCATGAGATGTTCGCCTTAAAGGAATAGAATACTTTTCTGGACACTTTAATTTTTAGTCGGCCCAAATCGCTTTGCTTGCAGTTCTGGCGTTCCAGGCTCTGTCGCAGCTGCCCAATATTTCACGGTGGACATGTTTTTGAATTTGTCACCGGTTGTATTGGGTTCCTGTGATACAGCCCATTTTACATAGATATTCTACTTCGATTGGATGTTAGGCCCATGATTCTGCCCTAGCAGAAATGCCATGGAAATACCAAGCATAAATGTTTTTAAAAGAAATTTTTTGAACACTGCTTTAATTATGTAACCATCATTATTTATCGACCTCTGGAAGTGTCATATTTCATTGTATTTGATTAATACATTAAACTATAAATGACTATTACTGGGGACTATTATAGCCACCCAGCAATTCACGGTTACAATTTAATTTAATTTGTAACCGGTCTTGATGGACGGCGATGATATTTCCCATAACTGCAATATCTAAAACGCTTCTTGACCACTTGAACACTTCAGCGGCATTTGGCAACAGATAATATTCACAAGTCTGTGTTGAAACTGGTATGAAATGCAACTTTTTAGGAGCATCCAGATTAGAATGCACATGTACTGGAGTAGCGTCTGGTTTTCAGTTGTGCTATATTCCTCCCCCCCCCCCCCCTTTCACAAGAAATGATTCATTTGTTTAGTATTTACTTTTTAGATTTGCGACATTATGTTTCATGACAGATAATTAAAGGTGTTGAATTGTCTTATTAGTAATCATGGCAAAAGATGTTTTTTATAATATAATTAGACCAAATCCTTTATTTTAAAAACATGCGTGTTTTTGAAATGTCAACGTAAAATTATTTTAAATATTCAGTAATGATAATAAAACCTTGGTATAAAATTTGGCATCTCTTCTTCTGCATTTACGTAATTTCTTCTGCAAGTTTTAAAATTATTTTCTGCATTTTTCAAAATCAGGGTTGGCAGGTATGCTGTGATGATAAACAGAGCCAATCGAATGAAAATCCTGATATAGATATTCCACTGATTTCTTTCACTGTGTATTACTACTTAAAAGAGGTTCAATTATGAAACGGATATGTTTTTTCACCACTTTTTTTAGTCTCTAATTTCCAAGTTTTCCGTGGTGTAAATGGTACCTTATATTGGGGAATCTAAAGTGCGCTTCTTGCACGCAGTTTTATTATAAGCTGACCTTAATCACTCCACGCAAATCTACACTATTGTAGCTTTGCACTAAACAAATCCCACAAATTTTTCGTTTTTTAAAGGAAAGCGATCTATTGCTAAATCTTGATGTTGCTATAAAAAATTAAGCATTGTCACATTACTTAATTGTAAGTAAAATTAAAACCACGAAGCGATTGCCTTATCTATGATAAATTAATGATTATAAATGATTCTCTTTTCCACCAAGATCTGATGATAAAAGAAATAGGAACTCGAATGTGTAACCGTGTAATAACTCCATGACTATTTGCAAATGCAATCAGTTCTGTTTGCAAAAAATATCTCATTTTTCTTTGTTTTATTATAAGCGAAATTAAATCCACGAAGCGATAGTCTATTGTCTATGATGATAAATTAATTAATGATTATAAATGATTCTATTTACCACCAAGATCTCTGATAAAGACTATCAACTCTAATATTGTGTAACCAACTGTACTATTCCCTAAAGTATAGCTTGCTTTAAAATTAAAAAAATGTCCACTTTTGTAGAAATAAATTTTCTAAATAAATTTACTTATGAAGGGGAGGGGTTTCACCCATTTTTCTTAACATCGCTCATTCAACAAAATATTGCTTCGTCAACTGTTACAATGCAGAATCCCTGTCATGATGAGCATTATTACCTAAAAATATTCTGTCGGTAAGAACTCCCCCTAGCTACACCGGGGCGGTTGAGCTAGTTTGATATTCTGTCATTCTACTCGGCTTTAGAAAAAAGAAGCACTGTAGTACCTCGAAACTACTGATGCGTTCATCCCCAATAGAGCTTGCCCAACAATCCCGGTAAAGAGAGAGAAAACAATCTTCACTGGCTTTGTTGGTGCTGGCTATTTGTTGGAAAGTTCATCACTTGGTCAAGTTCATGAGTCCGAAGATTCATCAATTGGTCGTTCATGAGTCAAGCTCGCGGTGGATGGTGCCTTGAACCTGTTACTTGGTCTTCACAGCTGGTCGTGAGTATGCTAGTCCAAATGCTAATGCTTCTATTGTTAGCTTTACTATAATGCTGAATTGATTTAGACACACAGTCTTATATCACATATTTATCCCTGCATCTCTATGCAGGAAAGGTAGAGTTCCGGAAATTTCCGGAATTTTTTTGCCGAAGAAATTTTATTTTGCTCCTTAACCCTAAAATTTGCGCCCTCATTTTGGTTTTTTCTTTAAATTGCAGCAATACACATTTCTTAATTTATGCAAATCTTTAAAATATCGTAGGCCTAATTTCCATGTGCAAGCGTTCTTTTCTTTGCGCAATCTTTCTGCATCTTGTACAAGAATCTTATAATTTTTCATTTTATTTTTGGAATTTAATTATGAAGTAAGCAAATAAAATTCCGTATTATTTTTATCAATATCTTGCGTATATTGCGTGTAAGTTTATTCGTATGTAAGCAGAACACCTAACTTTCAGACAAATAAACGAAAACCCGCCCGTGAGTCGACCTTTCAGAGGAAAATCGAAAACTTTTTTCCGCGTATTTTTAGACATAAATGTTTTAAAAAGGGGAGGGGGGGGGAATTAATTGAATGTAATTACAATTGAAAACGTATAGCTATGATGTGTAGTTTCATTTTTCCGATCGCGATATTCGTAAAGGGTTCGTTTTTGCTGTTAGACTGATAATTTTTGCTTTTATTCTGAATCGATTAAAAAGAGCTTTTGAGTTTTAATTTCTTGCGGTCTTATTTGATTTATTTTTTTAAACTAGCTCTAATTTCAACTTGATCAATTATGCAAAATTCGCGAATCTTAAAGCCTGCGTTTTCTGTTTTTTTTTTTTTTTTTTTTATAGTTAGGTGATAACAGCAGAGCTGCCAAGTGTTCCGGATTCGTCCCGATTTTTTTACAGTATTCCGAAAATACGATTTCTCCCCCCAAAATCCGATTTTTTGGGAAGAAAGAAAATTATTCTACCCTTTTTTCCCCCTCTTTTGCTGTGATGAAACAGCTATGCCTTTCGCACTAAAACGCAAATTCTGCTGTTTTTTGCTCCGAGACTGCGATGTTTTAATTAAACTGCACCAAATGGATAAAGTACTTCTAATTACCGATGTTTTACGCATTTCCGAAATCCAACTGCATCCGCTTCAGTAAAAACAATCTAATTTTTTTACTACATATTTCGACCACTTAGAACGTCAATAATTTTGTGTTCACCATTATTTTTATTCTTTCTTTAATTTTTTATTTTTGTAATAGAGGACTTGACGCACCCATTCGGAAATTGCAATCGAGGTGCATCTGAGTTCATTCAAACCGACACTTTGTAAGAGTTAACCCTAATTTTTAGCAGGCTTTATATTTGGTTAATGAAGAATTTGGAAAATGAAATTGATCTAAAAGGTTGTTAGAAGCATTTTGAATGGTGTTAGTCTGCAAATCATGGGATCCTATACTGGAGAGATTGGGTTACAGCTGGGAAATTTGCGAGTTACCAATTCAGAGGTTTCAGACATTTTATTTAGTCTTTCTTAAAATGTTGGCAATCATGTCAGTTATTGTGTTTGTTAAATATTGTAGAGCCTCATTAATATTATAGTTCTAAAAATATTTACTGAAAATAATTTTTGCTTTTCCACTTTTTATATTTTCATACGTATTTTAAAATACACTTATATCCACTTTAGTAATAGTTTTCTTTCATGTCAAGTACTCGTACGATATATTTATTAAATAAAAAATATTAATCAAAAATATTAAGGGACTTCCTAAATCTAGCTAACAAAAGGATACATTCTAAACTGAGAAAAATATTTTATAAGCAGACCACGAGAAAAGCCTTCATAGCACTCTGCTTTGTAGCTCAATCAATAGAAAATATAACCAAGAATGAATGAGTGATTTATATACTATATGATATCCATTTAATAGCGGCCACTGCTTTTGGGTTTTTAATTTTTTTAATGGTCCTTCCTAAAGATTTTATTCCAAAAGAATAAAAACAGGTTTTTTTTTATTCCAAAAGAATGTAAAAACAGATCTTTTTTAATTTCAAAAGAAGGTAAAAACAGATTGTTTTAAATAATCTTACATGACTTTTTTTTAAAGTTTTTTTACGCATGAAGTGTTCCTATTTCTCTCCTGAAGTGCTCCTAATTTTTGGTATGGATAACAGTAAGGAAGAGCAAAGGACTTTAACAGGATTAAAACGAAAAATCATGCAAGGTATTGAAGCAGCAAAACTCGAATGATTTTTTAGCGGAAATTGGATTATTTCTTTTAATCCACACATTTTTCCATTTCTGCCTGAATCAAGTAGTTTTTATAAATTTCAACTAGATAAATTACATTTCGTCTTTTATGCCAGAAAGTAACTCATGAAAGGAAAGGCAAATCCTTACTACTATCCCCCCCTGCTAATGGCAATTACCTTTACAGTTTCTTTTCTTCCAGAGTTAGTTTGTGCTTCGGTTGGCATCATAGCTGAAGCATCGCCGATGTAGCCACTCTGGTTTTCTACCTTCGGCTCAGTAATCATTTTCACATAGGTAACCTGTATAAAAACCTAAGACGAATTACCTAAAATTTCTCATCTTTAAAGAAGACCAGCTGTTGTTTCTATACTGCCAGAAGTGCACGAGAAGCTTCGGTGGAGATGTACTGTATGCTTAACCGGGCAGCCTCTAGCAGTTTCGGTGGCATTAAAATCTTCACACTGCATATTTTCCCCCCATTGCGGGGTTGCGTAAACGTGGGGTGTACGTGATTTTCTTGTAATCAATGTTCTATGTCACAATTGGTGTTCTAAGCATTGTAGTACCTCGAAACTGCTGCAGACCTGCAACAAGCCTAAGTGTTCAAATAGCGTTAATTCTATATGAATTTGGATACATTTGATAGGCTCTTTTATTAATTTAATAATCATAAAAGAACACACATGAAGAATCCCCTGAACACGTGGCACCTTGAATACAAGGGCTCATCTGCTGGTGTTCCAGATCTGCTTTGAAATGTCTGAACACAAATAGAATTTAAAAAAGTAAAATGTAAAATTCAACTTTCTTTTAGTGTTCCTTGTCAAAATTGTTTCTATAGAAAAAGTCGCAACTGTAATCTCGTAAGGGTACTGTACTTTTTGCCTCAACCGTTGTGGTTGAGGAGGCATAACATATCATACGACGGTAAAAAATGGTTTTTTAGTTGTATGGCGCTCATGACCTTGTCCCTCCAATGCAAAAAAAAAATGTCATGTATTGTAAGAAGATTGGTCACCCCTGACCTAGGGCCTTTTTTACGTTAATAAGCCTTTTCTATCATTAAGTGTTAATTTTTCTGAAGAGCAAGTCAGAGGAGTGCTTGAGGTAGTTGAAGAGCCTTCGGTGAAGTCTTCGATATGCAATCCTCACCGTGAGCTTTTCGGCTGTCTCAGGCCGAAAGTGCTCTACAGTGCTCAACGTCTGGTTTCAATTAAAACTAAATGCTCGTGGTAGAAAGGATTAATTTTTCAGTGAACACACTAGACTAGTCTATGAATTTTTAAAGAAGTTGGTAATACTAGGTCCAACGTAGCCATCCAGCAATCCTCGGTGGACATTTCATTTTAAATATGTCGGCGGTTTTGGTGGGTGGTTGTGACGGTGCCAAATTTAACGGCTAAATGAAACTGGTGGTTACTGGTGAATAAGCTCAATATTTCATCTGGAGGACACCTAAGATGTTACACGAATTTAATAGATGCGTTAAGAGATATTGTAATATAGCAGATTTTTAAAATTGTTGCATTAATTTCTATTTCTGTTAATTGACTTATTTCAGTTTTTTCTTGAAGACAGTTTTGTGTTAAAACTTACCTTATCTTGTGCACGGCTTAATAATTTTTCGGCTGGGACAGCTGAAGTTACCTCGGTGTAGTTCTTTATATGCTATCTTCACCGGGTGAACTGCAGCAGTCTCAGCGGAAATTGTCCTCCATAACTTCCAAGGTTTGTAATTTATTATTTCTTCATAAATAGGGTTTTGTGTCAATAAACTTATAAATAAAAAAATAAGTTTTTGAAAATTTGGTTTAAATAACGTTTTGTACAATTTCTTTCTCTTGGAAATTTTTCTCCGTACAAGTTTGTTCTCGTAAAATTTGTTTTAATCTGCTACAAGACGAAAGTTTTATGCTGTAAAAGTTAGCTATGTCTGCTCCAAAACAGTCTGTACTAATTGTGACCTCTAATATTTTAACAGTAAGAAACTAAGAAAAATGGAATGTTAAGATATTGTTTCTTTTCAGTTTCCAACATAAGTACTCTATTTCTTTGTCATCCCCTCCCCCCCCCTTCTTTAATAAACGAGTTTTAAATTTTGAACGCATGTTTCTCTATTTTTCTTAGCTAGCTAAAGAAAGTCAGAAATATGAATATACTGAAATAAAAAATTTGCATTATTTTGGCTTTTTTTCATACATACAGACCTAAAAGTGAAACCGAAAGATATTAATTCATTAATTAATAGGCGCTTCGAGCTTTTTATGTTTATAGTATACTACCTATGTTTAATTTTTGTTTTCTTGTCTGCAGCGTCGGATTTCAGCGACATTCTTATGTACCATTAATTTCGTACCAGAAACCATAGTGCTAATAACCTGTTAACGTCAAAAATATAGCTGATTGAATAGTTGCTGTTCAAGAATCGAGGATCTCTTGGGGTGTATGATGGCTATCCAACATTTCTCGGTAGACAATCTGTTATTTGTCACCGGTTGTGTTGGATGGCCATGATATTGCTCCATAAAACGTCTGTGTCGCAGGTGGTGAGTACACTCAATAGGTTCTTGATCCATTTTTTTTTCCCCCTGTGGATTTACTTTTAAGTAATGTATAAGAACATTGAAATTATAATGTTAAATTCAAGGTTTTTATGCTTCGATTTTTAGTTTCTTTTCATCTGCAGCATTGAATTTGACAGGGTTCCCATGAGCCACACAAAGCATTTGGTTTCGGGTTGAGGGTATTCATACATGCCAATTGGTTTTCATAAATTTTAGTGAAAACCCCTAAAAATAGGGAATTTTATGGGGAGAAAAATCACTAAATTGGATTTAAAAAGCAATTAGGAGTAATTATTTTGTTACTTATCCTGGGAAACATATCGCATAAGGAACTTGTGGGTGTTTGTAATTTAAGTGATTGTTAAGGCTCCCCATTTCCCCTAAAAGAAAAATGCATGCAAAATTGCGGTGTATCGCCGTTTACTTGATGTTTTCCTCGGAATGTTGGCAGGTATGGGTATTCAACGGATTCTTTTTTTTCCGGAGATGATGCACTGTTTTTCGTACCCCGAAATCGCGGAGTGTTTTGGTTTCAGGTTCAACTGCGGCACTGAGTTCACCGTGGACGGAGCTAGCCCAGCATTCCCGGTCAAGTAAATGAAAAATCTTCACTGGGACGTGTTGGTGCTGGCTCCTTTCCGTGGATATTCTTCACTTGGTGGCTTTTCAGCTGGGGTCAAATCGTAGGCACCCAACATTTCGCGGTAGACAAAATGTTGAATGTTTCACCGGTAATGTCGGGTCCCTACGGTAATGGCCATTTTTCAACAATAGAATGCCTAGAAAACTTGTGGTGAGTATATTTCTCGGTTTGCTCTTTTATAAATTTAAAATTGAAATTCCACTTGTTGCTACTACATTGCAACAGCGCTGCTTTTCTGAATCTTGCTTATAGTGACCCCGTTTATAGAGAACTGTTGTAACGTCAAGAAATTCTGGTCTTTCATACACCATTAATAAGGTATGTTAAGATTAAACCCGTCTTGAAATTGTGGGTTTCCTGAATTTTCTAAAGTAATGTTATGTTAGCATCGTTTAACTCCCATCAAAACTGTTTTACATACTAATATATTATCTCCTTTTAAATGTGATAAAACTAAGTTTCGGTTTTGTTTTTAAAATCAAATATACACGTGAAATGCAGTTACATACTTTTATTATATAAATGTCGGAGCGAAATTAACGTGACTGACATTAAATTAATTTTTTCTTTAACTATGGGGGAGTAGTTTGAAAGAAAAGACATTAAATTTATATTTTCTTTCAAACTATGCGGGAGTAATTCGACCGTCTCAGCAAAAAAAATTTCTTCTCTAGGGACCATTCAATTCACAAAATGTCCCACTTCATGCCCGTCACTGTCATGCTGTATTACAGCATAAGCATATATACTTGCAGAGATGAAATGGGTAGATTTCATTTTCAGTGTCATCCGTGTCGAGTGCGCTGCTTTTTTTTTTTTTTTGGGATAGAAGAAGCATTCCTTGGAGTAGTTTTGATAGGAAGTCTTCACCGGGAGTGATTCGGCAGTCTCAGCAACAAATTCTCTTCCCAAGGGCCCATAAATGATGCCGCTTTTTTTGACCCTCCCCCTTTTGTCACAATGTTACACTTCATTCCCCCTTGTCACGGGGCATATTACATAAACATATATACTTGCAAAGATAAAATGTGTAGATATTTTCAGTGTCCTCAGTGAGTGGGCTGCTATTTTTTGTTGGGATTGCCAAAGCATTCCTTGGTGTAGTTTTGATATGAAGTCTTCACCGGGAGTAATTTGGTATTCTCAGCAAAAAAATTTTCTTCTCTAGGGACCATTCAAAATTGATGCCCCCTTTTCAAAATTGATGCGGCTCTTCAAATCAGCACCTGATTCATCTTTGAAAGCAACATCAGTCTAATGGCTCTCGGTAGAAGAGGATAAGACATTTTCACCGAATGCATATTAGGCTTGTATAGCTTTCGCTCGCAGCACTTGACAGTTTCTTGACTTGCAGCAGTCTACCGTATCCCAGGTCACTTTAGAATGATGCAGTTTGTTGAATCAGCCCAAATGTCTGGGTGGAAGTGTTCTTGCTAGCTTCACCAGACAGTTGTGCTGGCTCAACATTCTTGCTGTTTAGGCGAATTCCAAAAGTGGACATCTTTGAGAAACATTAAAATGGATAAATTTTAGCAAGCATTACCTTTGTTTTGGGCATACAGAAGTTATTGACAAGGACTCTTCCTACACCCGTGTTAGAAAAAAACTAGATGAATCCTTGTCACAAATTCATAATTCGCAGACTTTTTTAATTTGGGTTTTCCAGTACACATGTCCTTTTCATGTTGCGTCAGTTTCTGTAATGTTTTTATAAATTTTTTCTCATTACGAGTAAAACAGGCTTTCAAATAAAGCCATATACTTATGTATTAACATAGCTATATAAAACAGTAAAATAAACTGCTTTATATATTTAATACCAGACTAGAAATAAAATGTTTTTGCTTCCAACTGTAGCGCCAGTTGCTTTGGAATGCACCTGTAAGAAGTGTTCTTACTAGGTTGTGCTAGTTAAACAATATTTTGTCACAATGTAACTTTATCCCCTTTTCACTATTCACATAAGCATATATACTTGCAAAGATAAAATGTGGGAGATATTTTCAGTGTCACAGTAAGTGCGCTGCTTTTTTTGTTGGGATAGCCGAAGTATTCCTTGGTGTAGTTTTGATATGAAGTCTTCACCGGGAGTAATTCGGTAGTCTCAGCAAAAAAATTTTTTTCTCAGGGACCATTCAAAATTGATGCCCCTTTTTTTCAATATATTTGACCCCCCCCCCTCTCCCCTTCACGTCATGTCATGCTATATTACAGCATAAGCATATATACTTGCAGAGATGAAATGGGTAGATTTCATTTCAGTGTCATCCGTGTCGAGTGCGCTGTTTTTTTTTGTTGGGATAGCCGAAGCATTCCTTGGAGTAGTTTTGATATGAAGTCTTCACCGGGAGTGATTCGGTAGTCTCAGAAACAAATTCTCTTCCCAAGTGCCCATAAATGATGCCGCTTTTTTTGACCCTCCCCCTTTTGTCACAATGTTACACTTCATTCCCCCTTGTCACGGTCATATTACATAAGCATATATACTTGCAAAGATAAAATGTGTAGATATTTTCAGTGTCAGTAAGTGCGCTGCTATTTTTTGTTGGGACAGCCGAAGTATTCCTTGGTGTAGTTTTGATATGAAGTCTTCACCGGGAGTAATTTGGTATTCTCAGCAAAAAAATTTTCTTCTCCAGGGACCATTCAAAATTGATGCCCCTTTTTTTCAATAATTTCCCCCCCCTCCCTTGTCACAATGAATCATCATGTCACTATTCAGCATAAGCATATATACTTGCAGAAGATGAAATGTGGTAGATATTATGTCAGTGTCACCGTAAGTGCGTGCTTTTTTTTGTTGGGATAGCCGAAGCATTCCTTGGTGTAGTTTTGATATGAAGTCTTCACCGGGAGTAATTCGGTAGTCTCAGCAAAAAAATTCTTCTCCTAGGGACCATTCAAAATTGATGCCCCTTTTTTTCATATATTTGACCCCCCTTTGTCACATGTCCCCTTCATGCCCGTCACTGTCATGCTATATTACAGCATAAGCATATATACTTGCAGAGATGAAATGGGTAGATTTCACTTCAGTGTCATCCGTGTCGAGTGCGCTTTTTTTTTTGTTGGGATAGCCGAAGCATTCCTTGGTGTAGTTTTGATATGAAGTCTTCACCGGGAGTGATTCGGTAGTCTCAGCAACAAATTCTCTTCCCAAGTGCCCATAAATGATGCCGCTTTTTTTGACCCTCCCCCTTTTGTCACAATGTTACACTTCATTCCCCCTTGTCACGGTCATATTACATAAGCATATATACTTGCAAAGATAAAATGTGTAGATATTTTCAGTGTCAGTAAGTGCGCTGCTATTTTTTGTTGGGACAGCCGAAGTATTCCTTGGTGTAGTTTTGATATGAAGTCTTCACCGGGAGTAATTTGGTATTCTCAGCAAAAAAATTTTCTTCTCCAGGGACCATTCAAAATTGATGCCCCTTTTTTTCAATATATTTGCCCCCCCCCTCCCTTGTCACAAAATGTCATGCTATATTACAGCATAAGCATATATACTTGCAGAAATGAAATGGGTAGATTTCATGTCAGTGTCATCCGTGTCGAGTGCGTTGCTTTTTTTTTGTTGGGATAGCCGAATCATTCCTTGGAGTAGTTTTGATATGAAGTCTTCACCGTGAGTGGTTCGGCAGTCTCAGAAAAAAATTCTTTCTTCCTTAGTGGCCATTCATAAATGATGCTGCTTTTTTTTCACTATCTTTGACCCCCTTTGTACTATGTCCCGCTTCATGCCCTCCCTCGTCATAGTCATGCTATAATACAAAAGCATATATACTTGCAGAAATGAACAGTGCCCTCCTGTCGAGTGCGCTTTTTTTTTTGTTGGGATAGCCGAAGCATTCTCTTGGTGCAGTTTTGATATAAAGTCTTCACCAGGAGGGGTTCGGCTGTCTCGGCAACAAATTCTCTTCCCAAGTGCCCATAAATGATGCCGCTTTTTTTGACCCTCCCCCTTTTGTCACAATGTTACACTTCATTCCCCCTTGTCACGGTCATATTACATAAGCATATATACTTGCAAAGATAAAATGTGTAGATATTTTCAGTGTCAGTAAGTGCGCTGCTATTTTTTGTTGGGACAGCCGAAGTATTCCTTGGTGTAGTTTTGATATGAAGTCTTCACCGGGAGTAATTTGGTACTTTTCAGCAAAAAAATTTTCTTCTCCAGGGACCATTCAAAATTGATGCCCCTTTTTTTCAATATATTTGCCCCCCCCCCTCCCTTGTCACAAAATGTCATGCTAAAATTACAGCATAAGCATATATACTTGCAGAAATGAAATGGGTAGATTTCACAGTTCAGTGTCATCCGTTGTCCCAAATTTGAGGTATGGCTTTTTTTTTTTTTTTTTGGTTTTGGGATAGCCCCGAAGGCCCTTCCCTGGTTTTTTAAAAAAATTTTTGGGAAAAGAAAGTTCCCTTTACCGGGGAAGGGAGATTTCGGGGTTAAAATCTTCCCCGGGAAAAAAATTCTCTTCCCAAGTGCCCATAAATGATGCCGCTTTTTTTGACCCTCCCCCTTTTGTCACAATGTTACACTTCATTCCCCCTTGTCACGGGGCATATTACATAAGCATATATACTTGCAAAGATAAAATGTGTAGATATTTTCAGTGTTTAGTAAGTGCGGGTGCTATTTTTTGTTGGGATTGCCGAAGCATTCCTTGGTGTAGTTTTGATATGAAGTCTTCACCGGGAGTAATTTGGTACTTTTCAGCAAAAAAATTTTCTTCTCCAGGGACCATTCAAAATTGATGCCCCCCTTTTTTTTAATATATTTGACCCCCCCCCTCCCCCTTTTCACTGTCATGCTATATTACAGCATAATCATATATACTTGCAGAGATGAAATGGGTAGATTTCACCTTCAGTGTCATGCTTGTCGAATGCGCTGCTTTTTTTTTTTTTTTTTGGGATAGCCGAAGCATTCCTTGGTGTAGTTTTGATAGGAAGTCTTCACCGGGAGTGATTCGGTAGTTTCAGAAACAAATTCTCTTCCCAAGTGCCCATAAATGATGCCGCTTTTTTTGACCCTCCCCCTTTTGTCACAATGTTACACTTCATTCCCCCTTGTCACGGTCATATTACATAAGCATATATACTTGCAAAGATAAAATGTGTAGATATTTTCAGTGTCAGTAAGTGCGCTGCTATTTTTTGTTGGGACAGCCAAAGTATTCCTTGGTGTAGTTTTGATATGAAGTCTTCACCGGGAATAATTTGGTATTCTCAGCAAAAAAATTTTCTTCTCCAGGGACCATTCAAAATTGATGCCCCTTTTTTTCAATATATTTGCCCCCCCCCCCTTGTCACAAAATGTCATGCTATATTACAGCATAAGCATATATACTTGCAGAAATGAAATGGGTAGATTTCATCTTCAGTGTCATCCGTGTCGAGTGCGTTGCTTTTTTTTTGTTGGGATAGCCGAATCATTCCTTGGAGTAGTTTTGATATGAAGTCTTCACCGTGAGTGGTTCGGCAGTCTCAGAAAAAAATTCTTTCTTCCTTAGTGGCCATTCATAAATGATGCTGCTTTTTTTCACTATCTTTGACCCCCTTTGTACTATGTCCCGCTTCATGCCCTCCCTCGTCAGTCATGCTATAATACAAAAGCATATATACTTGCAGAAATGAACAGTGCCCTCCTGTCGAGTGCTCTTTTTTTTTTTTTGTTGGGATAGCCGAAGCATTCTCTTGGTGTAGTTTTGATATAAAGTCTTCACCAGGAGGGGTTCGGCTGTCTCGGCAACAAATTCTCTTTCCAAGTGGCCATAAATGATGCCGCTTTTTTCACTATATTTGAGCCTCCCTCCTTTGTCACAAAATGTCACACTTCATTCCCCTTTGTCACGGTCATATTAAAGCATATATACTTGCAGAGATAAAATGTGTAGATATTTTTAGTGTCCTCAGTGTTGAGTGCGCTGCTGTTTTTTGTTGGGATAGCCGAAGCATTTCTTGGTGTAGTTTTGATATAAAGTCTTCACCGGGAGGACTTCGACAGTCTCAGCAAAAACTGTTCTCTTACCTAGGGGTCGTTCATAAATGTCGCTTTTTCAATATATTTGACCACTTCATCATATCCCACCCTTGTCACAGTCACTCATGCTATGTAATGTTACATAAGCATATATACTTGCAAATGTACTTGCAGTTCAGAAACAAAGCACTGCGTAATTGGTCACGCATACTTGCCAAGTCCACTGTTTTTAACTAGAGCCACTACAGAATAGTTAAGGAGCCTTATTTTTAACGGGAGACTCCCGTATTTTGCGTCTCTCCCGTTTAACCAATGCCCCCTGCATCAGGAAACCCGCTAACAGGCAAGTCATGTGATCAGCAGAAGGCCAGTATCTCAGTCTCCGTTGCTAAACACGATGAGTATATAATTATAAATAAAAATTGTAAATTTATGTAAAAAAAACATACACCAAAAATTCAGTCATTCCAAAATAACTTGTACATTATTCGTTTCTTTTAACGCTCATCTTAAATTCATTAGTTGATATCTTTTTCATCTTAACCCATTTTTAATTAACCTTTAGCCTTATTTTATCTACGCTATGATGGTTTTTCTTTAATAAGAAAAAAATATCTTGTCGATTTTGAAAAGCAATCCACCATAACTACGTTGACATTTTCTCATATATCTACATGAAGGAATTATCTTCTCAAACATTCTTTATGAATTTCTAAGTTATTTATATATTTATTTCATGTTAATACTTAACACTTGGAAAAAAGTAATAACCTAAAATTCGGCACTATTTCTATCAGAACTCCTAACATGTACAAGCTGTATGATTCTTTTTTTCTTGTGTTTTAAACAACCATTTGATATTTACTGTTAAATTTTTATATAATAAACTGATTTCTCACCAAAAGTGCATTATATTTGTATAAAGTTTCTAACCACTTTATACAAATATAATGTACCTTGTGTAATAAAACTTGTGAAACGTTGGACAATGTATGAACTTGTGAGGGAGGTTAAGTAGAATAATAATGTATATTGGTCTATTGCAGTTTCCTATCATTAGAATAAATGCCTCTTTTCTCAACGTCCCTTTACTTTTTGAGTTCTACTCGTATTTCAGCTGTGGGTAAAATCTTTAAAATATTGAAATTCCTTTAAAAATAAAAGAGTCATTCAACAGCATTTTTGTGCTATGACACCCGGGGCGGTTATCCGTGGTGTCACCCCCGCCCACCGCTCCCCCCCCCCCCACGAAGAAGAAAGCCCAGCAAAGAAAAGAAGGAAAAGATACTGTTCTTGTCATGGGAGTTATAATATGAACAAAATTTTGGTGTATTTAATTTTTAAGATATTAATGAAAAGTTTTCAAATTTTTTTTATTAACAATTCGTACATTTGGAGCAATAGTGGTACAAAATTTCTTTTCAATAGGGTAAATAGTTTATTATTTAAAAAATATTACAATTTTGATAAGTACGGGACATTTTTGATGTTCCTCACGTAACACAAAAATAAGGTGGAAACACCCAGAAAGCAATATGGGACCGTTCATAAATGATCTCCGGATTTTTTCCCATATATTTGAACCCCCCCCCCCCTTGTCACAAAGTGTCACACTTCAACATACTCCCTCCTCCCTTTGTCACATGCCACGCTATGTTGCATAAGCATGATGTCACACTTCTTGTTAGCCCATCCCCGTGTCGCTACCTCACGACCCCTCCCCCCTCGAAGCGTGACATGATTTATGAATGAACCCTATGCTGTATTCACACAATATAATACAGTGAGTAACCTACCCCCTAAATTATAGATAAAACAGAGCACACTTTTTATTGGCAACAGTACTCTTAAACAAAATTATGAACACTAAAGAAATGAATAAAAAGTAGTACGTTAAAAGTAATTGTACATTAAAGCGTTCAAAAACAATTTTAGTTAATAAATAGTAACATTAAGAACAATAAAACAGCTTAGTAATGAGTTTTAACTTAAATGTCATTTTCGCTCCGTTTTTTGTAATTTTCGCTTTAAAATAAATCAATGACGCTTCAATGTTTTTTGCTAAATAGACGCCGCTCGTAATCGTAGTTACTCGCAGAGTAGTTTTCATGTGATTTTTCCCGTATTCTGCCGAAATTCCGTACTTTATTTCGATGTCGCGAATATTCGAAATTTTGGAAATTTTTTTTCTTTTTTAAATGAGAAAATCTTGAAGTAGCATGCGTAGATACTTGCTTTACGAAACTTTTACAAATTAGCAATAAAACTTCCGCATTTTGTCTTTCATATGCTTTCAAAAGTCAGTCCCGATTTTTTTTTAAATACCGATTGCATCCGCTTCAGTAAAAGTCCCTAGTTCTTGTGTACTATCTCATTCTATCTCTTGGACATCAATAACTTCTGATTTACCATTATTTTAATTATTTTTTACGATTTAGCCTCTGTAGTAGAGGATTTGCACTTCTCATTTTGCCACACCCACTCGAAATTTCAGTGAAATATTGTATGCATCTGTTAAATAGAACTTATTTGTTTTCCTTATATAGTGCAAAGCCTCTATTCTCATTTTTGTTAGCTACTTCTATTAGAAGTATATAATTTTGTCAAGTCGTGTTTTTTCTTAATTATGCAAGTAATAATGTAGATGTGTACTTAAACATGTGCTTATTTTTTTCTCAAAGGGGCTTACAAGTGCTTACTTTTTGAACAAAAATGTGGCTACTCACCCTGCCTATCTAGTGCACAGCTTATTATTTTTCGGCTGGGATAGCTGAAGTTACCTCGGTGTAGTTCTTTATATGCAAATCTTCACCGGGTGAAATTCAGCAGTCTCGGCGGAAATTCTCCTCCAGCTTCCAAGTTCAACATAGCTTTTTTTTTGAAAGCAAACAGTCTAATAGTGCGATATCCAGATACCCTCTATCATTAACCTCTAATACCCAAGTTTTATTATCTTCCGCCTTCAGGCGGAGTTGGGAATTGAAGGGTTAAATCGGTGCACGAAGGATTGCTGTTGGAATTTTTGCTCCCACCGGTTATTTGCCGTTTTAAAGAACTGTTAGAAGAGCTTAAATGACGTCACTTCGAGTTCATAAGTTGGAGGCCAATGGTAGGGAAAAGAAGATAATCCTATCTTCAGGAAAAATGCGTTCTTTCAATCAGGTTTAGATAATATCTAGTGACATCTGAAGGGTCCGTTCGTCTGCTAGAACCGGATAACACATGAGCTGTGAGGAGATGAACGAAACCTGAGGTAAAACCACAGCCTGAGGTAAAAAATTTGAAATTAGAAGATTGCCATTTTAATTTCTCGTCTCTTAGCATTTGGTTTCGGATTGAAAGGGTATGGTTATTGTTATTCTCTTCTTCTGCTCTCCCTCTGCTTGAATTCAACCGATTTTTTTTTTTCCGGAGATAATGCAATGGTTTTCTTATCCCGAAATCGCGGAGTGCTTCGGTTTCAGGTTCATTTGCGGCACGGAGTTCACCGCGGACGGAGCTAGCCCGACATTCCCGGTCAAGTAAATGAGAAAAATCTTCACTGGGCGTGTTGGTGCTGGTTCCTTTCCGTGGAATATTCGTCACTTGGTGGCTTTTCAGCTGGAGTGCTTCCTTCCGTGGATATTCTTCACTTGGTGGCTTTTCAGCTAATGTCTAATGTAGCCACCCAACATTTCGCGGTAGACATAATGTTGAATGTTTAACAGGTAATGTCGGGCCCCTACGGTAATGGCCATTTTTCAACAATAGAACGTCTAGAAAACTTGCGGCGAGTGTAATTCTCGTTTTGCTCTTTTAAATTTAAAATTGAAATTTCACTTGTTATTGCATTGCAACAGTGCTGCTTTTCTGAATCTTTGTTATAGTGACCCCGTTTATCGAGAACCGTTATAACGTCAAGAAATTCTGGTCCTTTCATTTGCACACTTCCATGCGCATCGTCTATACCAGCGGTCTGTAACCCCCTAAATTGAATAAAGATCTACTTTTCAATTTCGACCAACAAAGATAGACTTGGAGGACCGGGGAGCTACGTTTTTCATAACGAATGCTGGAATTCCATTAAAACAATGTTTTAGATACTAACATATTCTTTTAAATTTGATAAAACTGTTTTGCTTTTTAACAATGGTACACATAAAATGCCGTTACATAAATCTGTTAAATGTCACCGAGACCATAGTTAATGTGGCTGTCATTCATTAGGTTCGCCTTCTAATTAATAAGTAATTTTTTTTTCTTCAAAACTACGTTAACTGTCCGAAATGCTGTCGTGATCGACGGGTTGGCGACCACTAATGTATACTTATGCGCACGGTTGAGTTCGTACCAAAAACCGCTATGACGTTATAAAATCAATTATAACTTTGGCTGACTGATTATTTTATTAGTTATGCTGGGAAACATATCACATAAGGAACTTGTAGGTGGTTGTAATTTAAGTGACTGTTAAAACCCCTCATTCCCATTTCGAGGGGGGGGGGGGCCTCTAAAAAAAAACAATGAAAAATACATGTAAAGTTGCGGTGTATTGCAATCCACTGGATGCTTCCCTCGAAATGTTGGCAGGTATGTTATTGTCTCTTTAAAGAACTATTAGAGGAGCTTAAATGACGTCACTTTGAGTCACAGGATGTGTTATGTGGACATGATATTGCTCTGTAAAACGTCGCTGTGTAAAAAGCTGGTGGTGAGTACACTCGATAGGTTCTTGATCCAACTAAATGTTTCTATTCTGTGAATTTGTTTTTCAGTAATTAGTCCCCAAGACTACAAATATATAATCTCATTTGAGCTAAAAGTGATCACATTTTGCCGTTGATTACAGAAATATAGCTGATTGAATATGTGTTCAAGAATAGAGGATCACTTGGGGTGTATGATGGCTATCCAACATTTCTCGGTAGACAATGATTGGAATTTGTCACCAGTTATGGATGGGTGGCCATGATATTGCTCTATAAAACTTCTAAACTGTCTAAAAATGGTGGTGAGTATTATCGATAGGTTCTTGATCCACTTTATTAATTTTTTTTTTATTCTGTGGATTTACTTTTCAGTTATGTCTAAGAATAACATAATAATGTAAGTATAGGCGGATTTCAGACTTTTTTTCAAATCGTTAGAAAAGGACAGAATATTCGGATAAAGTACTTTGTGATATAGATTTAAATGGTGTTATAAATGTTTTTCGATACTACTTGGTTTTTAAAAGATTAATATGTGATAGTGTTGCTAGTTATAATAAATTTAGTAATTTTTGTTTGGAGGCTTAAGAATAGTTTTTGAAATGTTACTTAAGTTCCCATCTCAATTATTAAAAAATGTTATTGTTAATATTAATGTTATTATCCGTAGAAAAAAGTAGATAATCAATAAATGCAATATATTAAAGTTTTTGTAAAATGAATAATTTTGAATTGTTACATAAATTTATTTTTAACCTCCGCCCTTTGAAATAGTTTTACTTTTGTCCATGCTATAGCGTCGCTGTTTTTTTTTTTTTTCTACAATACCGCCAGAGCTGCTTTTGTTTTCTTGTCTGCAGCGTTGGATTTCTAAGACTTTCCTACTATGTACCATTTATCTCGTACCAAAAATCAGAGTGCTAATAACCGGTTAACGCCAAAAATATAGCTGATTGAATAGTTGCTGTTCAAGAATAGAGGATCACTTGGGGTGTATGATGGCCATCCAACATTTCACGGTAGACAATTTTTGGTATTTGTCACCGGTTGTGCTAGGTGGCCATGATATTGCTCTATAAAACGTCTGTGTCTAAAAAGCTGGTGGTGAGTACACTCGATAGGTTCTTGTATATTAATTTCACTCTTTTCTTGAAGACGGCTTTGTTTCAACGTACCCCCTATCTACTGCACAGCTTAATTATTTTTCGGCTGGGATTGCTGAAGTTACCTCGGTTTAGTTCTTTATATGCAAATCTTCACCGGGTGAACTACAGTAGTCTCAGCGGAAATAATCCTCCAGCTTCCAAGTTCAACATAGCTTTCTTTTGAAAGCAAACATCAGTCTTATAGTGTGACATCCAGAAATGTGACATCATGCTTATGCAACATAGCATGACATGCGACAAAGTGGCCCGTTGAAGTGACATTTTGTGACAAAGCGGGAGGGAGTCGAATATATGGAAAGAAAGTGACATCATGACCCTCTAATGCCCAAGTTTTGTTATCGTCGTCCGCCTTGAGGCGGAGTTGGGAATTGAAGGGTTAAATCGGTGCACGAAGGATTGCTGTTGGGGTATTTTTGCTCTCAGCGGTTATTTGCCTTTTTAAAGAACTGTTAGAGGAGCTTAAATGACGTCATTTCGAGTTCCTAATTTGGAGGCTAACGATAGGGAAAAGATATCCTATCTTCACCAGGAAACATGCGTTGTTTCAATCAGTTTTAGGTAATATCTAGTGACATCTGAGGTGTCTGTTCGTCTGCTAGAACCGGATAACACATCCTCTGTGAGAAGATGAACTAAATTCCACTAACAGTAGAGTCTACCATAATCTTGTAGCCCCCATAATCAATAAAAGCTGCACTTCAAATAGATTTTGAAAACATGTTTTGCATTGCCTCCAACCGGTGGCTTGCGAACCCCCAGACACGCGAAAATAATATTGCAATGGCGGGATTTTTGATTTCTGACGACAGGGAAAAAATAAAAACAAATAATGAAATTACATGAGTATTAGGATGAAGTGTAAAAACAATTTTTTAAAAATTGTTTTCCCGATAGGGCGTAAAAGCTGTGGACTGACAAAGAATACGTTCAAAATTTGAAATGAATGAACTTTTTTTACTGCTACATAATATCAAAAATTTGAATCCGCATTGAAAGTTATTCATTGATTTGAACAAGTTTCCCAATATTTTTCCTCGCTAGCGCAACGAGTCTGAAATATAAATTTACTGAAATGAAAAAATTTGCATTATTTTTCATATTCTGACCTAAAAGTGGAACCGGAGGATATTAAATCATTCAACTTTTTTCCATATTTTAACCCGAAAATGGAAGAGCTATATTCATCGATTGATTCAAAAATTCGCACGTATATTTCTTCTGCCATTTCACAACTTTTTTGCACTAGAGGAAAAATATTCTTTAAGAAATTTTTTTAGGAATACGTATGTTTAATGCCTTTCGGATTGAGACGGTATGGTATTGGTATATTCTATTCTTCCGCTCTAATTCTGCGTTCATTGAATGGATTTTTTTCCCCCGTTTATAATGCAATGGTTTTCGTATCTCAAACTCGCGAGGAGTGATTTGGTTTCAGGTTCATCTGTGGCACGGAGTTCACCGCGGACGGAGCTAGCCCGGCATTCCCAGGCAAGTAAATGAAAAAAAATCTTCATTGGGTGTGTTGGTGCTGGTTCCTTTCCGTGGATATTCTTCACTTGGTAGCCTTTCAGCTAGAGTGCTTCCTTCCGTGGAATATTCGTCACTTGGCGGCTTTTCAGCTAGAGTGCTTCCTTCCGTGGATGTTCTTCACTTGGTGGCTTTTCAGTTTAGGGTGTAATGTAGCCACCCAACATTTCGCGGTAGACAAAATGTTGAATGTTTCACCGGTAAAGTCGGGTCCCTACGGTAATGGCCATTTTTCAACAATAGAATGTCTAGAAAACGTGTGGTGAGTATAATTCAGCCACGTTAATTTCTCTCGCAACAATGCAAACTGTCCAAAATGCTGTCGTCATCGACGGGTTGCCTCATGGTTGAAAGTTGTCCTTACTAAAAACAATAGTGCTAATAACCTGTTAACGCCAAAAAATATACCTGATTGAATAGTTGCTGTTGAAGAATAGAGGATCACTTGGGGTATATGATGACCATCCAACATTTCGCGGTAGACAATTTTTGGAATTTGTCACCGGTTATGTTAGGTGGCCATGGTATTGCTCTATAAAACGTCTGTGTCTTAAAAGATGGTGGTGAGTACACTTGATAGGTTCTTGATTCATTTTATTAATTTTCTTTTTTTATTCTGTGTATTTTATTTTTCAGTAATTTGTCTACGATCATTAAAATTACTATAGACGGATTTCCGTCTTTTTTTTTTAATCGTTAGTAAAGGACAGAATAATCGGATTTAAGGTATTTTATGGTATAGATTTGAATGGTGTTATAAATGTTTTTCGATACTACTTCGTTTTTAAAAGCTTAATATGTGATAGTGTTGCTGCTAATTATAATAAATTTAGTACTTTTTGTTTGAATGCTTAAGAATAGTTTTTAAAATTTTAGACTTGAGTTCCCATCTGAATTATTGAATAATGTTACTGTTAATATTAATGTCATTATCGAGAGGATAAAGTAGATAGTTAATACATGCAGTATATTAAAGTTATTCGAAAATGAATGTTTTTTGGATAGTTAAGTAAATTATTTTTAGCCTCCGCCCTTTGAAATCTTAGCATCACTGTTATTTCTTTAGAATACCGCCAGAGCTGCTAGAGTAGCTACGGTGGGGATGCATCGGATGCTTCACCGTGCTTGACTCCAGCCGTTTTGGTGGAATTAAAATCTTCTAGTAGCCTTCAAGCTTATCTACTCGATCGAGTACACTCGTTTACAGGAGTCTGACGTCATCATTGTCCTGATTATTTTAAATTTATATTTTTGTACTACATTACCCTGAGGGGAAGTACCAACTCTTAACACTAGATTGCCCAGAGCAGTCATTTTGAGTGTTTCGAAGTTTCCGTTTTGCATAATTTGTTTGTAATTACGTATTATGGTGCAACTTTCAATGGCATTGGCTTTTCCCACGGTAAATAGGACAAGTGAGTGTGAATGAAAGTTTTATTGTAATTACTAGCAACTGGATGTAAAATGAAAGTTTAGAAATGGTTGAATACGGGCTGCTAAATCCAGTGTTAATTCTTTTAGTACTCATAATGTGTTTTTGTAATTTGTCTGAAGACATAAAAGGCTCGAATCGAACATTATAATTTGTTTCTAGTTTATCTATGCTTAATTTTTGTATTCTTGTCTGCAGCCTTGGATTTCTTAGACTTTCCTATTATGTACCATTAATTTCGTACCAAAAACCATAGTGCTAATAACCTGTTAACGCCAAAAATATAGCTGTTTGGATAGTTGCTGTTCAAGAATAGAGGATCACTTGGGGTGTATGATGGCTATCCAACATTTCTCGGTAGACAATGATTGGAATTTGTCACCGGTTATGGTTGGGTGGCCATGATATTGCTCTATAAAACGTCGCTGTCTAAAATGCTGGTGGTGAGTACACTCGATAGGTTCTTGATTCATTTCATAATTTTTTTTAATTCTGTGGATTTACTTTTCAGTAATGTATAAGAACATAAAAATTATACTGTTAGATTCAAGGTTTTTATGCTTCCATTTTTGGTTTCATCTTATCTGCAGCATGCAATTTATATTCAATTGACAGGGTTCCCATGGGCCATAAAAAGCCGCCTTTTTGAGCATGGTGTAGAGGTGCCCCTCTAAAGGGGCCATATTTAGTAGATAAAAGCAAAGTAATCAAACGCATTAATTTTTAGCATTTGCTTGAATCATGCGAATAAACACCATATTGTACTATGTTTGGATCATAAATGTGAATCAAAGCACTTGCTAAAATTGATGGGGGAACAATCGACCAACTTTCATTCCCAATTATACTAATCTGAAACAATAATTCTCCAGTTATATTAGTTTTTTTGCACGGGCATGTTGCCTATTATTTTAAAGTTTTGTGTATATCAATTGTATATTTTGCAAAGAAAAAATTCACAAAAGCTCTGTTTTTGTTTTGGGATAAGCTTTTCCATAATAAGTGAAAGTTAAAGGAAACATTTAAAACAAAAATATTTTTCTAATGCTTATAATTAATATAACAGCCAATTTAATCAAAATAATTTAGTTAAAAGTGCAACCAGCAACCTGGCATAATGATAACCACTGATATTTTTTCTTTCCTGTGTATCAATTTTACAGTTAATGCAAAATTTTAATTTCATATCGAAAACCATTGTGCTAAATATAGCTAATTGAATAGTTGCTTTTCAAGAATAGAGGATTGCTTGGGGTGTATGATTGCTATCCAATATTTCGCGGTAAACCAGATTTGGACTTTGTTACCGGTTATGTTGGGTGGCGATGATATTGCTCTATAAAACGTCACTGTCTAAAAATCTGGCGGTGAGTACACTCGATAGATCTTTGATCCAATCAACTGCTTTTATTCTGTGAATATTTTTTTTTCAGTTATCAGTCACCAAGACTCCAAATATATAATCTCATTTGAGCTGAAACGGTGATCATCTGCCTGCAGAAATTAAGCCGAGTATTTGCTGCTCAAGAATCGAGGATCACTCGGTGTGTATGATAGTTATCCACCATTTCGTGGTAGACTAGCGGGGGTGTATGATGGCTACCCAACATTTCGCGGTAGACTATGCTTGGAATTTGTCACCGGTTATGGTTGGGTGGCCATGGTATTGCTCTATAAAACGTCACTGTCTAAAAAGTTTGTGAGTACACTCGATAGGATTTTGATTCAATTACCTGTTTATTCTGAATTTTTCAGTAATTAGTCCCCAAGTATGTAATTATCTCACTTGAGCTAGAGATCACATTTTGCCATCTAACTCATTGAATATATGCTGTTCGAGAATCGAGGATCTCTCTGGGTGTATCATAGCTATCCAACATTTCGCGGTAGAAAAAATGATAGGAATTTGTCACCGGTTATGATGGGTGGCCATGATATTGCTCTATAAAACGTCGCTGTCTAAAAAGCTGGTGGTGATTACACTCGATAGGTTCTTGTATATTAATTTCACTCTTTTCTTGAAGACGGCTTTGTGTTTCAACGTACCCCCTATCTACTGCACAGCTTAATTATTTTTCGGCTGGGATAGCTGCAGTTACCTCGGTGTAGTTCTTTATATGCAAATCTTCACCGGGTGAACTCCAGCAGTCTCAGCGGAAATAGTCCTCCAGCTTCCAAGCTCAACATAGCTTTCTTTTGAAAGCAAACATCAGTCTTATAGTGTGACATCCAGAAATGTGACATCATGCTTATGCAACATAGCATGACATGCGATAAAGTGGCCCGTTGAAGTGATATTTTGTGACAAAGGGGGAGGGAGTCGAATATATGGAAAGAAAGTGACATCATGACCCTCTAATGCCCAAGTTTTATCTTCCGCCCTCAGGCGGAGTTGGGAATTGAAGGGTTAAATCGGAGCACGAATGATTGCTATTTGCGTTGTTTCAATCAGTTTTAGGTAATATCAACAAAACCGTATTGGTAACGTAAAGATATTTTTAAGCACCTTTTTTTTCTTGGAACACAGTTAGTTTGTAACCTATCGCTCGATAGACTGATTGCGCAGCTGAGATGTGTACTTCTTGCACAGCAATTAGTTTATAAAATAGCAGCAAAGAAGAAAAGAAAAAATTATACTACACCAGGAAAAATGCAAATAAAATAGTTTCCTTCTACAAAGCTATTTTCTAAAGCAAATAAAAAGTTAAAACAGGGCATTAGAAATCAAGATTTTACAGAAATACAGCTTGTTCGGGCAATGATAGAGGGTGCTAAATCTGTAAAAGCTGATGAAATCGAGCGCAGAGCAAAGGGGTACATGAAATTGGAAAAAAATTACAGAAGAGAAAATCTTCCGTAATCACAACTTTTTTTAAAAAAAGAAATCTAAGACTGATTAAATTGAAACTTTCACAGAGTGCTACCATTTATATACCAGGGGCGACAGTTCTCTAAATCTTTGAAGCATTCTTTTCTGAAATTTTTATATTAACATTTAAAAATTTTGAGCATTCCTACTGTATTGATTTTCTTTTCTGATTTTCTTTTTGCTTTTCAAGGTCTATTCTATCTTATCATTTTCAGTTTCACCTTTGAACGATTTGCAAGTTAAAAACTTTTTGTTACGGATAAGTAAGCACTTAAAGTAGTATACTTTTCAAGTACTTTACTTTTGGTATCTGTACTTTCTAAATCAGCTTTAAACAAAGGATTATAATCAAAATCAATTTTGTACAGAATGAATTTAATTTAGCGATTTCCTTGCTTGATTTAACTGGGCATTGATCCTTTTCCTGTTTTTCATGCTTATAATTGATTTTATTTGCTTCTTTAGTTGTGTGCTTCAAATGTACCGTTTTCAACGGTCAATACATATTCATTCACTCATTAATTAATTTACTCGTTCATGAATTTGTACACTTATTTATTTTGCACTCGTTCCTTTATTTACTCATTCATTCTTTCACTCATTCAGTTATTCATTGATTCATTCATTCCTTGAGAAATATCCTTAAAAATCCCGGTCAACAAATTTCATTAAAAAAATAGGTTTCTTTAGTTCAGGTTGAACTTCGTATCTGTACATGTTCTTTGGCCTAACATCTTTCCGATAAAGTTTGTTCCAAGTGAATCCGTCAGCTAGGTCAGGATTTATATCTATCAATGAAAAGATTTTTATTTTTTACTTGCTCTAACATATGTAATTTGACATCAATATATAAATAATATTCAAATTAACTTTATTTCTGTAGTAATCCCAATGAAAGCAAATTTTGAAACATTAAACTTTTTTTTCTCTTTTGAGCCTTGCGCTAGCATGCATTTGAAGTTTATTTCTGGTGTTTAATTTTTAGCATCAAAGAATATTCTGAATTAATTTTTTTAATAAAGGATTATAATATTCCTTGTATATACATACCTTTAATTTATATATAATGTTTCAAATATTTAGCACATGCTCCTCTGATATTCTAAATGTTTTTATTAGCAATAATTAATTTTATTTTGTGATCAAACAATATTAAAAATAAAGTTGATTCTGTAAATTGTTATCATAATCGGTCACCCCTGGCTGGCTGCTTTCTTACTGTGTCTGATGAAAAACCATTGGTTTTATAAAAATGATGTTTTGTTTGAGATGATAGTGATATTTATTTATGGAAGTTTAGTTAAGGACTGAACTTTCTGCTGTTTTTAGCCTACTTTCCCAAAAAATAAAGTGTGAAAGAAGGCTTAATGCATTCTAAAAATATCATTAAAAATAAAGAAAAGTCAAAAAAGTAATTAAATAAGGAATTAAAAATGAAAAATTTGAAAGTAGGGTTTTGAGTTGGGGGGGGGGGGGGGGGAATGTGTCTGTCGGTAACCCCAAGTAACTTTTGAGGAAATTGGCCGATTCAAAAGAGATCTTGGCGAGGACATCTCATTTCCATATTTTACTTTTTCATTTGAAAAAAATTTCGTTTAATTTTGAACAGTTCAAAAAATCTTAACATTAGCACCTATGGGCAAAAATAAAGCACATTACGTAAATACTGGGCATATGATCCTATTTCGTATGGACAAGCTTATTGGAAAAAGCTCTCGGTGTGAAATATTTTTTTAGATTTGAACAATTTTTGTTCATTTATGAACAGTTCAAAAAAATTAACTTTAGTGCCTACGGGGAAATTTCAATCCTATATAAAGCCTGACCTAGCTGACGGATTCACTTGGAACAAACTTTATCGGAAAGATGTTAGGCCAAAGAACATGTACAGATACGACGTGCTTAAACACCTATAAACCTTTTTTCTACATATGTGTTAGTGGTAATACAAAGCTTATTCTCATTTGGTCACTTTTTTTAAAAAATTGATCGCTTTTTTGGTCACTGTTTTTTCTTAAATGGTCACTTTTTTCACTTTTTTTTTGTATCATATTCTTGGTGGGAACCCTGAATTATCTCATTTGCGCTAAAAAAGTGAGACCACATTTTTCCGAAGGCTACAGAAATACCAGCCAATTGAATATTTGCTATTAAAGAATCTAGGATCACTTGGGGTGAATGGTAGCTATCCAATATTTCGCGGTAGACAATTTTTATGATTTGTCACCGGTTGTGTAGCGGGGGGGGGGGGGGGGTGGCCATGATATTTTGCTCTATAAAACGACTGTGTCTAAAAAGCTGGTGGTGAGTTTTGAGTCCTCTACAGGTTCTTGATCCATTTTATTAATTATTTTTTATTTTGTGGATTTACTTTTCAGCAATTAGTCCCAAGACTCATCATCTTATTTGAGCTAAAAAAGTGATCAGATTTTGCCATCTGACTACAGAAATATAGCTCATTGAATATTTGCTGTTCAAGAAACGAGGATCACTCGGAGTGTATGATAGCTATCCAACATTCCGCGGTAGACAATATTTGGACTTGTCACTGGGTATGTTGGGTGGCTATGATATTGCTCTAATAAACGTCGCTGTCTAAAATGCTGGTGGTGAGTACACTCGATAGGTTTTTGATCCCGTTAACTGCTTTTATACTCTGATTTTTTTTTCTTCAGTAATTATTCCCCAAGAACCCAAGTATGTAATTATCTCATTTGCGATAAAAAGTGAGACCACATTTTGCCGAAGACTACAGAAATACCAGCAAATTGAATATTTGCTATTCAAGAATCGAGGATCACTTGGGGTGTATGATAGCCATCGAACATTTCGCGGTAGACAATTTTTATGTTTTGTCACCGGTTGTGTCAGGTGGCCATGATATTGCTCTATAAAACGACTGTGTCTAAAAAGCTTTTGGTGAGTACACTCTATAAGTTCTTGATCCATTTTATTAATTATTTTTTATTCTGTGGATTTTCTTTTCAGTAATTAGTCCCCAAGACTCATCATGTCTTTGAGCTAAAAAATGTGATCAGATTTTGCTATCTGACTACAGAAATATAGCTCATTGAATATTTGCTGTTCAAGAATCGAGGAGCACTCAGAGTGTATGATAGCTATCCGACATTCTGCGGTAGACAATGTTTGGAGTTGTCACTGGGTATGTTGGGTGGTCATGATATTGCTCTAATAAACGTCGCCGGTGTTGAGTACACTCGATAGGTTCTTGATTCATTGACTGTGAACGTTTTTTCAGTTTTTAGTCCCCAAGTATGTATCTCACTTGCGCTAAAAAAGTGAGACCACATTTTGCCATCTGACTACAGAAATATAGCTCATTGAATATTTGCTATTCAAGAATCGAGGATCACTTGGGATGAATGATAGCTATCCAACATTTCGCGGTAGACAATTTTTATGATTTGTCACCGGTTGTGTAGGGGTGGCCATGATATTGCTCTATAAAACGTCTGCGTCTAAAAAGCTGGTGGTGAGTACACTCTACAGGTTCTTGATCCATTTTACTAATTTTTTATTTTGTGGATTTACTTTTCAGTAATTAGTCCCAAGACTCATAATCTTATTTGAGCTAAAAAAGTGATCAGATTTTGCCATCTGACTACAGAAATATAGCTCTTTGAATATTTTTGCTGTTCAAGAATCGAGGATCACTCGGAGTGTATGATAGCTATCCAACATTCCGCAGTAGACAATTTGGACTTGTCACTGGGTATGTTGGGTGGCTATGATATTGCTCTAATAAACGTCGCTGTCTAAAATGCTGGTGGTGAGTACACTCGATAGGTTTTTGATCCAGTTAACTGTTTTTATACTGTGAATTTTTTTTTCAGTAATTATTCCTCAAGAACCCAAGTATGTAATTATCTCATTTGCGCTAAAAAAGTGAGACCACATTTTGCTGAAGACTACAGAAATACCAGCCAATTGAATATTTGCTATTCAAGAATTGAGGATCACTTGGGGTGTATGATAGCTATCCAACATTCCGCGGTAGACAATGTTTGGAATTGTCACAGGGTATGTTGGGTGGCCATGATATTGCTCTATTAAACGTCGCTGTCTAAATATTTGGTAAAACGTCGCTGTCTAAATATTTGGTGAGTACACTCGATACGTTCTTGAACCAATTTATTAGCTGTCCATGGACTTATTTTTCAGTAATTTGTCTGAGAACGTAAAGATTATACAGGGCTCCCAAATGGTCCTATTGCCCTCCGAAGTCCGTTTTTTAGTTTCAAGTCTGTTTTGGTCCGTTTTTTAAAGTTTTGGTTTGTTTAGTCCTCTTTTGAATGATTTAAAAATTATTTTATAAAGTTTTCTGCTTACATATAACGACGATGCGCGTTAATTCCCGATTTTTTACGCACTACTCAATTGGAATACATCCACTTCTGTAAAAATCCTTTGTGTTTGTTTACTCTAATAGCGAATCCCAAATTTGGCATGCTCTTGACCGGCTTAGGCCGGATTTCGGGATCTGTCGAATTTCGGAACCCGACTCCAAATGGCGGATTTAAGAAACCATCAACGCTGATATGAGCAATTTTACTTCAAAGGCACTGTTTTCTGAACTTTTAGATAAATATAAGTAACTTTTTTTTGAAAAAATAATATAAGTAAATCAATAATCAAAAAAAACTTATTCGCGGATTTTAATAAAATGCTCCAAATTACAACACACCATTCAGCAAAAGTAAACCACACCCACATGCATCCATCAAGTGTATCAATTTTTGAATGCGAGAGGCACGCCCCCCCCCCCCCCCCCTCTAAAAAAGAGGGGTAAAAATTGTTTTTTATTGAAATAAGTAAGTTTCATTTTTGAAACCAATCTAAATCCAAAAAATATTTAATGTTACCTATACTAGAAAAAATGTCCTAGTAAAAGATTAAGCATCGATTAGCATTGTTCATAATCTTTTGTGCTCTTCATATAATAATTCTGTTTGCAACCCCTTTTCACACTTTACTAGAGATATCACTTTCACTAATTTATTTCACCAAATGTCTGAAAAATACTATTATACATCACTATTTTTAAATGTTGCAGATATAAAACAGTTACTCCATATTTATGAAACTTTTTGGATGGAGTTTTAAAGATTAATTAAGTAGTGCAACAAGAGTTGCAAACATGCGTTTCGAAATATCTTCAGTGCATGTAAGATATGTTACGAACTCTTTTTTTTTTTTTTCTACAAATTGGGGTAACATTTTATGATAGGTTTGAAAAACATGCCCTTTTTACCCAAACTGTGCTTCAGTACATATTTCACTATACTAGTGATTCTAGGCCTAGGCAAAAAAAGTGGGAGGGAGAGGGACCCCCGAATTTTTAAAATATTTAACAAGTACCCTAGAGCTCCACATTTCTTTACTTTAACCCTTTATCTACTGCATTATGATCTACAGAATTTTTTTTTTTACAGAAGTAGTTTGTCTAGGTATTTACACTTAAAATTAAGGGCAGGGTTCGAATTTAGCGGTCGTTAGTCGTATTTTGCAACTAAGAACTCCAATTTGACGACCGCGATTTCACACCCAGTCGTCACTTTTGACGCCTAACCTTCCATAAGACTTTTAATTTGACAATCACAATTTTTCACGAAGTCTATTATAACTTTATACAATTATATTTTTATCATGGAGGTTAAAGGGGAGGAGCGAAATCTTCGCTATCTTGAGTTGGCATCATTTCGTTCACCCTTCCTAGAGGGCGCTCGTTCCAAATGCTCCCTGTGTGGAGCCAAATCAATGTTAATGATACTAAAAACGGTCACTCTTTTAGGAGCTGCTGTTTAAAGCAAAAATTTTTTCCAGACTTAAAATTGGTGTTAAACATCGACAAACATTATGAACTAAGTATGGTTTTTATCCCAATAAAATCGATGCATTACTTTTGTAGAAAATGCTCAATTTATTTGCTGTTTACAAACTCGCCGAATGACAGGTGAGAGTTGACAGAAGTTGCCAAGCAATTTGCGCTCTGCGAAGTTTCGCGTACTAGGATTAGGATATTTTCTATTTCGCTCGATTATTAATAGATTAAGCTTGTAGTTTTTATTGAAAATTAACATACTTATTTTTTAATTATTAATTAATTATTTTTTGGAAACCATCATTAAAATTGAATTAATTTTTCGCTTTAAATTACTTTTAACCCGTAATGATGCTTATAATTTTATTTACTTGATTGCCAATTATTTTCTAAATATTAGTTATCAAGTATTAATTAATTTTTATTTATGCTATCCGATTTGCGAAGTTTCGTGTACTAGGAATAAGAAATGTTCTGTTTCTCTTTTTTTTTTTAATAATTAAGAGATCAAGCTTAATATTTTTATTAAAAGGCAAGATATTTATTATTTTCTTTAAACCATCATTAACATTAAAATATTTTTACGCGATTTGCAAAGTTTTGTGTGCTAGAAACAAGAAATGTCAGGGTTCCCACCCAAGGAGGATAGAATAGACGGGAGACAACGAAAGCCGCGAACGCAATGGCGAGCAGTTGAAGCCACGGGGAGAGGTGGGTGAAGGAAGGAGAGGGGGAAAAGTCTACCCCAGAAGGCAAATGTATTCCAATGGATGTGAGCGAGAAAATAATTCAGAAACAAAGAAATTACTTCCTTCTCGCGCAGGTTTCGTTTTTAGAGCTAAAATGATGTTTCATTAACTTATAACCATAAGGTATTTAATGAATTAATTATCTTATAATTTTCAGTTTTACTTTTGAACAAAGGATTATAATCAAAATCATTTCTTGTACAGAATGCATTTAATTCAGCGATTTCCTTGCTTGATTTAACTCGGCATTTACCTTTTTCCTGTTTTTCCTGCTTATAATTGATTTTATTTGTTTCTTTAGTTGTCAATCTAAAGATTTTTATTTTTTACTTGCTCTAAAATATGTAATTTGACATAAATATAAATAATATTCAAATTAACTTAATTTTTGTAGTAATCCCAATGAAACCAAATTTTGAAATATTAAACTTTTTTTCTCTTTTGAGCCTTGCGCTAGCATGCATTTGAAGTATTTATTTCTGGTGTTTAAATTTTGGCATCAAAGAATATCCTGAATTAAATTTTTTAATTAAGGATTATAATATTCCTTGTATATACATACCTTTAATTTATATCAAATATTTAGCACATGCTCCTTTGATATTCTAAATGTTTTTATTAGCAATAATTAATTTTATTTTTGTGATCAAACATTATTAAAAATAAAGTTGATTCTGTAAATTGTTAGCATAATCAGTCACCACTGGCATATATATGTATGGCTGCTTTCTTTCTGTGTCTGATGAAAAACCATTGGTTTTTTAAAGAAATTTTTTATTTGAGATGATAGTGATATTTATTTATGCAAGTTTAGTTAAGGATTGAACTTTCTGCTGTTTTTAGCCTACTTTCCCAAAAAAAAGTGTGAAAGAAGGCTTAATGTATTGTACAAATATCATTAAAAATAAAGAAAAGTCAAAGAAGTAATTAAATAAGGAATTAAATGAAAAATTTGAAAGTAGGGTTTTGAAATGGGGAAAATGTGTCTGTAGGTCCCCCCCCCCCCCCCAATAACTCTTGAGGAAATTGGCCGATTCAAAAGATCTTGGCGAGGACATCTCATTTCCATATTTTACTTTTTCATTTGAAAAAAATTTCGTTTAATTTTGAATAGTTCAAAAAATCTTAACATTAGCGCCTATGGGCAAAAATAAAGCACATTACGTAAATACATTTCTTTTCTCCATCGAACACCCTTGCACCTTTTAGCTGAAGCCTTAGGTAGAGAGCCGATGGCCGTCGGTCGAATTACGTAAATACTGGGCATATGATCCAAGTTCATATGGACAAGCTTATTGGAAAAAGCTCTCGGTGTGAAATATTTTTTAGATTTGAACAATTTTTGTTCATTTTTGAACAGTTCAAAAAAATTAACATTATCACCTACGGGAAAATTTCAATCCTATATAAATCCTGACCTAGCTGACGGATTCGCTTGAAACAAACTTTATCGGAAAGATGTTAGGCCAAAGAACATGTACAAATACGAAGTTCGACCTGAACTAAACAAGCCAATTTTTTAGTGAAATTTGTTGACCAGGATTTTTAAGGATATTTCTCAAGGAATGAATGAATCAATGAATAACTGAATGAGTGAAAGTATGAATGAGTAAATAAAGGAATGAGTGCAAGATAAATAAGTATACAAATTCATGAATGATTAAATTAATTAATGAGTGGATGAATATGTATTGACCATTGAAAACGGTACATTTGAAGTATTCAAGAACTAAAGCTAAATGAGAATTTAGAGAGAGAGAGATAGCAAGAGTATAGATCTGTATTTGGAATGTGCGAAAGTAGGCTCGTCTAGTTCTAGATGGAACTTTTGCATATGAAGAAAATAAATGTAATGGTATCTTTTTCTATGCTTAAACAGCTATAAACCTTTTTCTACATATGTTTTAGTGGTAATGCAAAGTTTATTTTCATTTGGTCACTTTTTTTTTTAATTGATCACTTTTTTGGTCACATTTTTTTCTTAAATGGTCACTCTTTTCACTTTTTTTGCATCATATTCTTTGAATTTGAATGCTTGTGTTAATAAAAACCTGGCATAAAAAAAGAATTGAATATTACTTTAAGTTTGTATAAGTCAGAAAAGTTCGTAAAAAAAAAAAAAAAAAAAAAAATTAGGTACTGTCTTGGAACTGACATTTTGTCGTGTCGATTTCATCAATAGTGATTTTTAAAATATTATTTTGGTGAAATTGAGGCAACCACAATATATACAACACTTCTAAGAGAGTACCTAAGTGTTTTTATTGGACAAACTTTCTTTACTTATACAAAATTTAAATAATATTCAATACTTTTCTCAATGCTAGTCATTTTAAATAACATGAACAATCAAATTCAATTTCAAACCATTCTTTTTAAAATCAAGTTCTAAGATAACAGTTTTATAAATGTTCATATAAACTAATATGAAGAATGGAATGAGATAGCGATTCACTCGTGTAAACTAGTTATATTCACGTTTATTCTATTTTATTAATTTTAAAACTCCATAAAGGTCAGGTCTATAAAGCAAAATATATCAAGTTTTAAAATACTATTGTTTCTTATTGCTCCCCTACTGCTTATGCACCAATTAAGTGTCTTATGTACCAGAAAAATCGAATTTCGCAGAATGCAAAACGCGTGGCATAAATAAATAAATGAAATTAATTAATTAATACTTGATAACTAATATTTATATATGTAAAAAAAATTGGAAATCAAGTAAATAAAATTATAAGCATCTTTTTCTACCTGTTAAAAGTGATTTAAAGCGGAAAATAATTTCATTTTTAATGCTGGTTTTAAAATAATAATAATTAATAAAAAAAATAAGTTAATAGTCTTAATTTTTAATGGAAACTGCAAGCTTAATCTATTATCTAGCGAAATAGAAAAACTCTCATTCCTTACACGAATCTTCGCAAAAGCGAATCGCGTGGCAACTGTCAGCTGTCATCTGTCGAACTCGGCGAATTTAGAACGGCAAATAAATTGAGCATTTGCTATAAAAGTAATCTACCAATTATATTGAGACAAAAACCATATTTAGTTCATACTGTTTCTCGATGATTAACACCGATTTCAAGTCGGAAAAAATTCTTTGCTTTAAACAGCAGCTGCTAAAAGAATGACCGTCTTCAGTATCATTAACATGGATGTGGCTCCCAGACCCAGACCCGGGAGCATAGAGAGCGAGCGCCCTCTAGGAAACATGAGTAAAACCGGTCCATTTCTCAACTCGTTAATCTCGTAGAAGATTCGTCTCCTTCTTTCTACTCCCTGATTTGTATATACCTATTTCATCGAAACTTCTGCATTTTTAGTTTTTACGGTAC
Organism: Octonoba sinensis; assembly: GCA_038502835.1. Lineage (NCBI taxonomy): Eukaryota > Metazoa > Arthropoda > Arachnida > Araneae > Uloboridae > Octonoba > Octonoba sinensis. The sequence continues at coordinate 2,358,128 of CM076600.1, forward strand.
GTAGGAAGACTATCGTAACTTCTTGACTTTCAAATTTTTGAATCGTGAATTTTTACTAACAAATGAAGTTTTGTAAGTAACACTAGATTTAAATAACACTTGAAAAAATAGTTGTACCAATTAACTCCTATTTTGTCTTTTTAGACACTGATTAAAATAAAAGTTTGTATTTAGTTTAACTTAAGTAAGATTACCACCTTCTCAAAAGAATTATCCTAAAATTACGCCTAGCAGAACATTTTTGGCAACTAAAACAAAACAGCTAGGTGCCAATGACGCCTAACTCTTGCATCCTAATTTCGAACCGTGATTAAGGGATTTACATAAATAAAATGGTCTATATTTAAGTATTTATTTCTTTAAACCTAATAGGGGCTACAGAGTATTTATCCTGTCAAATGAATTACATACACTTTTTAATCAAAATATTTCGTCAAATAGTTTTCTAAGTTCTTAACTAACACATTAAAAAAATCAGTGGCTTGATCAAAATGATTCAGGCCAAAATGATTGCCTGAACAAAATGGAAGTTCAAAACACAACATCGGTTTAAAACTATCTGTGTTCCTTTCCTCGCTAAAATACTCTTTACAGAACAATTGCTGATATGTATCCTGAAAAAGGGGAATTTAAAATGTCTCAGCAAATTACAATCAGAACAGTGGCGTAGGCAGGGGGAGGGGGGTTAGGATTTTAACCCCCCCCCCCTTGAGCCCTAAATAATAGTGCTTTATTATATACTCGAATTTCTTTTAGTAGTTTCAGAATATTATGACCCCCCCCCCCCCCCTTGAAAAAATTCTACGTACGCCACTGCATCAGAATATTGATAAAAATGGTTGCTGGGATGGAATTTATAGAGAATGGTACTTATTTATATGTGACGCCCATGTTCGACTTCAACTTCCAATATCAAATCTTCGGGTGCAACATATGACGGAGCGGCCGATATGAGTAGCCGTATTAAAGGTGCTCAATCTATTATGAGTGAAAAACAACCTTTAGCAGATTTTGTTCATTGTGACCACATTACATTGCACTCACTTAATAATGAAAGACGGTTGCAATTCCACGTCAGGGCTAAAAACCTCTTTAGAAGTAACCAATCAGATAGGAATGTTTTTGTTTAGAACGAAAACGAACGTCTTGTTTCAGAGCCTTTTAGAAAATGAGTCTGAATGTCCCGTTGGAAATACAGTCTATGCTCGATATAACGATCATCTGCGTCCCACAGAAAAAGGTCTTTATATCGAATAATCGCTATAAGAAGTAGAATTTTCTAAAAGAAAATATACATGCTGCATCATGCATGTTCAATAGTTCATTAAAGTTACTAATTTTTCAAAGATTCTAACTAAACGTTTAAGGTATTTCTTTATCATTGGAATTATAAAAAAAATTATCAGGGCAGAACAGATTTTAAAGTAGAAAATATAGGTAAAAAATTACATACACATTTCTAGAAGCAGAATTTCTGGGTATTCAGCCTGTCCGTAAAAACCAAGGCTACTTAAAGTTAAAAATTTAGAAACATGCTTCTATTTGGAAAAATACCAGAAAGAGTGTCCACTAAATGCGGTCGCTGTATTGGATTAGGCGATACAAAAAGGTCGTTATACCGAAAGCAAATTAACAGAGTTTATATGGATAAACTTGGGACTTTTACCACTGGTCGTTATAATGGAATGGTCTGTATAATGTGTAGTTGTTATAATGAGCGTCGACTGTACTTGCAAAATTAGATCTCTGTGTCGAACAAGATAGTCGACGCTCGTTATAACAACCACACATTATAAAGACCATTCCATTATAGCGACCAGTGGTAAAAGTCCCAACTTTATTTCTATAAACTCTATGTTAATTGGCTTTCGGTATAACGGCCGTTATGTATCGTCTAATCCAATACAGCGACCGCATTCAATGGACAGTATTTCTCGTATTTTTCCAAATAGAAGCATGTTTCTAAATTTTTAACTTTAAATGACCTTGGTTTTTACGGGCAGGCTGCATGGAGTCTTTAGTGTTCAGTCCAACTATGAAGGGGGGGGGAGGGGGAATTATCTCTCATCACAGTACAGAAAGACTCGGAAAGAATAGAGGGGGAGGAAGCGGGGAATTTCCGGATTTCTTAGGGAAAAGGGTTGACAGAGGTATTAGTAGTTGATCGTTTGAATCGCGTGGTTTTCCGATGGACGATTCTTCGAAATAAGAGGAACCATGCTGTTGGTAAATTGTCATGTCACCTCAGAAGTTTTCCCCTATATTTTCTACTTTAACATCTGTTAATATTTTGCTCTGATAATTTCTTTTATAATTAAAATGATAAGAAAAAAAATTCAAGCGTTTAGTTGGAATCTTTGAAAAATTACCAATTTTAATGGAACTACTGAACATGCATGATGCATGTATATTTTTTTGTAGAAAATTCTACCTCTTATAGCGACCACTCGATATAAAGACCATTTTCTATGGAACGCAGATGGTCGTTATATCGAGCGTCGACTGTATATATATCGAAGCTGTCAAATTGAAGAAATACTGAAAAAATATTCTTTAATTATGGAACCGTTGAGCCAGTTGGCTGAAGACGTTTATGATGGCGCTGGCAGGTCTTTATAGTCTGTGTAATTACAATCGGCGTGTCAAGGTCATACAACTCTACCTTTTCTCCTTCTGGTCGCCATGGTTTCCGTGCTAGAAACTTTTCCCCCCACTTAGTTTGGGAACATAAGTCAGGTTGTTGTTTTAGTTATAATAATAATAGACGGATTCAAATCAGATTTATTTCTCAATGGCAAAAATAGATTGCGTCAGGCAAAGTTTTCAAATATTTTCAACCAATCTAAATATTATTCTGATATTTTGATGTGTTTCAGAAAGCTATTGTATAGCTCATTTATCGTATTTTATATTTTGTAAATTTGAAAATCTTATCTAAACATTCCAGATGAAATTTAATTGCATTTACTTAATACCAAAAATAAATAAATGGAAAATAAATTCTTTCCTATTAATTTTTCTCAAGTATGCTAATATTTTGAATCGGAGGTGTCGTAATGCCATTGCCTTAACTGCAGTGCGTCTGGCTCTGTTATCATTCTCGCAGTTGCCATGGAGACAAAGCAGCAAACGCGACCTTGATGCGCCTATTCTAATTACAGACTATAGCTGCTTTCGAAAACGGTTCCAACTATCTTTGATTAGTTTTGGGGAAAAAACCATTGATTTGCTGGCAGAACGGAACACATCCTTCCAAGGGAGGAAAAGTACAGTAGCTGGACTGGTCAAATCAGTTCAAGCAGATGTTAATTAGTACTTGGAAAAGATGCAAAACGACGCTGTTTTCCGCCATTTTTGATGATTGGGTCAAAAAATAGTACTTGGACTAGAACCCCTAAAATTGCCAAGAAAAAAAAAAAGACCTCCTAAGAAGCGGTTTGATGGTCCGGCAGTAGGTCATGATTTTTCTTCATTTGAAGAATACTATCGCATTGAATTCTTTCACTTACTTGATGCTACTTCGTGAAGATAATCTGCAGCTTGCAGTAAACTACCCAGAATTTAATATTTCAAAATTAAAGATTCGACAAAGAGGAGTTTAAAGACATCTTTCGCACGTGATGTTAGAAAAGCATTACTGCAAATGGAAGCAGGATCTAGGCGACTATTCTCTAATATAGAAATTCTGATCCAGTTGCGAGGCGGAAAGAAGTTTCAGAGCTTAAGAAAGCTGAAGTTGTATTTGCGCTCAACAATGACACAAAAGCGATTGAATCACGTTGAGATGTGTTTCGTTCATCAAGATGTCATCGATCGAGTTGATATGGCAACCATCGCAAAAAATGTATTTCTACCAAAAACAGTCTAAGAAACGTTTTGGGTCAGAAAAGAAATAAGTCCGTATACATCATTAATTATTTTTTTTCCTTCTAACGGGCTGCAGTATTGGTCCTCAACCATTGCAGACCTAGTGCATTCCCAGAAATCGGTACCAACTCTTTCAGCTGCCCCACAATGAGTGTGGTACCATTGCCGCTCAGTTTTCTCCTAGAAGGCGGCACCTGAGCTCTCGCTGCTGCAAACGGCGCGAGGAATGTCATTTAACCGAGAGTATCCAAACCAAATGGGTATTGAAGGGATCTTTTACATGCCGCATCATCATACGACATGCGTGCATAAGATTTTCTGCATCCTGAAAATCCAGACTTGGGCCAGGTTTGAATCTACGAACTTGGGCGTACGAGGCCTGTGCCTTACCACTACACCCCCCAGTCGGCCCCTCATCAATTATGAACCATATAAAAATAATTCTGTACAGAGTAAAATAAACCTTTCTTATTTTTTTGAATAAATATTTTTAATTTTAATGTTTTCTGATCATATTTCATTTCTCTAGTTCACATCCAATTTTTGTTGCAAATTAAGTTTATAAAATAAGTAAATAGTTAACACAATTTGTATCGATAGAAAAAATGGGAAATACTATTGCTGAAATAATGTGTTTAATTACTGTTTGGCAAAATTAGGAAGACAAGTGTTTAGTGCTTCAGTGTAGAAGTATTAAGACCTCGTTTGGAATATGCAGCTCGGCTTAAGATCTTGACTCATCAGGAAGGTTTTAAAGACCGGATAGGTAGAACAGAAAGTTGATTTCCAAATTATGGTTATTAATTGTGTAGACTTCAGCAAAAAGAGTCACTCGCATTCTATTCAGCCGTTTCAAATTGTTAAGAATAGGTATCTGCTTAATAATGTTTTTTAGATTTACATTTTCCTTTGTCCTCGCGCGTGGTGAGGAAGAATGGGTCCGCCGCTTCTGAGTCTAACGGGGCTCTTGTAGGCAAGGAGCCCGATTTCCGCCCATTTGAAAGGTCTCTTAATGTTTTGAACCAGTTCCCAGGATGAGAGACCGTCACCTGGGATTGGCAGCCCCAGAGGTATCGTTTCACTTGGAGGACATTGAAGCTACGACCTAATTAACGTGCACCAGCTCCCTTTAGCGTACACGGACACCACAGCAGCCAGCCGCGAGAGGTTGTCACCCTCCCAAACACTGACCTCAGCCGATGTTGCTTCACTTTCGGTGTTCTGCGGGAACCGAGCTTCTACCGACTAGACCAGTCGGTTGACTTAAATTTGTATTATTATTTTTTAATTTGAAATGAGCTGCGTATATATTGGTTCTTAACCATTCTCTGGGAACCTAGTGAGTTCCCAGAGATTGGTACCAACTTGCAGGGCCGGCGCTAGGCTGAGGCGGTGAGGCGCCCGCCTCAGGGCGCATCTTGGCCATAAATATTGACTGCACCATTTTAAGTAGCAAACAATCGTTTTTATCTCAAAAAATTAAATAATATTTATTTTGATAAAAATCAAACACAAAAACACATCAAAAACCTTTTGGAACGTTTCCGTTTCTTTCTATCCTTTGTTAAAAGGATATATTTTTTACTGTGTTATTTCTTGTTTTGCACATTATCCTTTTCTTCTCCACAACGACAGGGGGCTTGAACGTATTCGGAGTAAAGTGTTTGCTGCCGTTCCAGAAAGTGTCTTCTTTATTTTATGGCGAGCAAAACGCAATCTATTGCTTTTTTTTTTCTTTTTTCTTTTTATTCAGTTCATTCTGATCAGAGATGGTTTTCCTTCAGCTTTTTGAAAGTTAAAATACATATAATTAAAGTTTGTGCCGATCAATTTTAATCTCTATTCCTTCATAATATATAGTAGGGGCGGAAAAAAGTGTTTGCCTCAGAGCGCCATTCGTGCTAGCGCCGGCCCTGGCGCCCTGGTACCAACTCTTTCAGCGGCAATACAATGAGCGTGGTACCATTTGCCGCAATTTTCGATGCCCAGGTTTCCCCTAGATGGCGGCACCTCAGCTCTAATTGATGCAACTTGCACTAGGAATTTAATTTGGCTGAGAGTATCCACGCCGTACTCAAGCGATTATTTAACATGCCGCACAAAATACGACGTGAGCGCTGTCGATTCTGTACATAAATTATAAGGAGTTAAAAATTCCTCGAAGCTATGTTGCCGGACCTTCAGCCACTCGAGAAGAAATGGACCAATCATTGCTCACCGAAATGTGCTGAACACACGGAAGTGTCCGGACGGATTTCAGTCTTCTTTTTTTTTTTTTTTGTAAATCTTTAGATGGAAAAGGACAGACTACTCGGAACTAACAAGGGGTACGAAGTGCTAATCGCCAATATGGAAGTGTCATACATCGTTGGATAGGTCTCACCGAGCATAGTTCACGTGTGCAGTATTTCGCTTGAATGGGCCTCCTAGGTGGCGCTGTGATCGATTTAGTCATACATAGGATGAAAATGTACACGCAGTTATTTCCCTTTTTACATTATTATTCTTTTATTCCACAAATTAAAGAAATTACTTCAAAAGATTAAAAATCGTCTGCTTCCAGGTACACAGACAAATATACTGTCTCTGATATACAAATTAATTCATATAAAAGAAAATCTTTAGAAGCACGTGAACTATGCTCGGTGAGACCTATCCAACGATGTATGACACTTCCATATTGGCGATTAACACTTCGTACCCCTCCCTTGTAAGTATTTTAATAATAGAGATTTAAATGTGCTATTACTGTTTTTCCGATACTGCTTAATATATGTGACGGTGTTGATAATTATAATAAATTTAGTAATTTTTGTTATAATACTTAAGAATTATTTTAAAAAGTTCCCACCTTTATTAATTAATACTGTTATTGCTAATATTTATCTAGTTATTATCGTTGGACGGAAGATAAAATAAATTTTTGTAACAATAAAAAACATGCATTTTCTAGAAATTTTGTGAATACATACAATATCTTAACAAAATTTCTGGAAAATGCATGTTTTTTGGAGTTACAAAAATTTATTTTAACTTCCGTCCTTTCAACGGCGGATCTAAGGGGGGGGGGGGGCGATGGGGCGATTGCCCCCCCCCCCCCCCCTTGGGCTGATTCAAGTGGATACTACAACGACACTCCTAAGTGAGTTTTTACTCTTTGTGCCCCGGGACCAGCCATTTTTTTATGTTCTTGGAATCCCAGCCTAATAGCCCTTCAAGTTCTATGCTTTCCCCCTGTCCCTTTGTCCTTTAGTATTGCTGAGTTGCTAATCCTCGGAGTAATGGGAAAGAGATTCCCTGCTCTTTTCTTCTACCCATCAAACTGGTGACAGCTAGCCAACCCTTAGCACGTGGTGTAAATTCCTGCAGCATTTACGCTAAAACCTGGAGTCTGAAACATTTCATTGAACATTCATAATTACAGATGTTTATATAAATTGCACATACTCGTTGATGTTTTTTTTAGTACATATTTAGTATTACATTTTGAAAATTTTAGAAAATATATTACTAATAATTGCTATTATTTTGTAATTTAGACATATCAATTCAAATTTAGAAAATGTATTTACAGGCCTACATTTTTCTTGAGAAAGCTTGAAGGAAATCCTAACTCGGTTAAAACTTGGCTAAGAAGAAGAATGAGTGATGATAGACTCACTGCATTAGCGTTATTGCATATCCATAAAGATATTACATTGGACGTTGAAAAAAATATAGACAGAATTGCGAAAACAAAAAAACGTCAGCTTGTGTTCCTTTTATAAGGGCTTTGAATAAACGTATATGCATTGAAAAAATGTGCTAGTAAAATTTTAAATATCACTACACTAGCATTTTTTTTGTTGTTCCTGCTGTTTGAAAAAAAAAGGGGGGGGGGGCGGAGGAACTGTTGAAAAGGAATGAAGAATCTCCTCCATCCATCCTTACATTGAACCCCGAGATTTCCAAAATCACCCCCCCCCCCCCTTGAAGATTTTCTAGATCCGCCCTTGCGTCCTTTGAAATCTTTTTACTTTCCCCCATGGCGTACACGGGCTGTAGCAACCAACCGCGAGAGGTTGTCACCCTCCCAAACACTGACCTCAGTCAATGTTGCTTCATTTTCGGTGATCTGCAGGAAGGGAACCGAGCTTCTGCTGACTGGTCCACCGCGGGGCATATTTTCCTTTACAGTATGTCAAAAGACATTGCATCAAAAGTTACCCTACTATGACAAGCATGGATTAGAAATCTGTTACTTATTGAGAAAAAAAAAAGTTTTTAAGTGGAGAATCAAGTGTAATTCTTGTTTAAGGCAGGAAGTTATGTGTGAGGTGACGAAGTTAGATTCACATCTAATTAGCTCACCAAAGCATTTTCCCCAGGGTTACATTAAATTCAGTTACAGGGATTTTGTTTTTTTGTAAAAATAGACTGAATAGGCATTTATCTACATTTACTTTAGTTGTCACTCAACTGTGATTGTTGTAGGCATATTTTTTAGATTACAGTATGGTACCCCGAATTCGGAACCCGAAATCCGAAAACCCAAAATACGGAACGTATCCAAAAATTCGGCAGCTGAAAAAGAAAACAACTTTTGTTTTTTAAAGAAAAATCGGGAAATATTTTGCAGTTCTTTTTATGTGGAAATAAGACCTTTTAAAAAAAAGGAAAATTAAATGTAATCAACATGTTTGAGATCGGAAATATACAGTTTACAAAGTTATTTCACGATTTTTGGAAAAGGGTTCATTTTTGCGATTCGAGCTTTTATTATAATTGTTACTTTAATTTTGAGTTAATATCATTAAATTTTGCTTTTTCATTTGTTGTAGTTTTTTTTTTAAATGAGCTCTAATTTTAGAGCGATACAGAACATACGCGAAATTGAAATTCGGGAATTCGCGTTTTCCGATTTTCGATGATTTGCCTGGAATGTAGACAAACTCCAACTTCGTTTTTTCTGCTAAATTTTGTGCGACCTATAGGCGAGGACATACAAAAAAAAAAAAAATGTTACAAATGAGAAAAATGCTAATAAAAACTAACAAAACAAAATATATGGGCTCTGCTGCTGCTTACAAAATGTTTTGAACAAGGACCGAAAATTCCGAAATCCGGAAAGATTGCGGCCGCGAGCGTTCCGGATTGGAAGTCCTATACTTTTCTCCACCAGACGCCATAACCACTTAGCCGAAGTCTTTGGGTTTGTTGAAACGGGAGCCTGGTGGCCGTCTGAGGTACTGCACAAGCAATGTACAGAACTGCTTTTTAATTGGCAGGCAAACGCGTATAGTGTTGCACGGGATGTATGTATAAATATTTCTTTGTAGGGTATTCATTCCTGCTAACTTCCCTTTTAGCTATGAAGGACACATATTGTCTATTTGCTATAGTAGTTATTAGAATCGAAGAGGGGGGGGGGGGATTCAAAGAAAAGTTATTTCATCCACACTCCAATGCTTTAAAATTTTTCCATTTTAAAATTTTCCGCGATGGAGGAGGGGGAAGGGTATAAACTCAATGTATATTGTATTAAAAAAGCAACAAAGTACATGTACATACATTATACAGTAAAATCTGCAAAGTTGACCACCTCTGTAAGCTGACCACCTGTCTAAGTGGACCACTTTTGTCAGGAACTTAATGAGCCCAATATTATCTAATGTAGAGAAACCTTCGTAACTTGACCACCTGTGTATGTTGACCACTTATGTAAGCCACATTTGGGTGGGAGTATTATAAGTCCCTTTGTAAGTGGACTGCCTAATTATTACTATATGTATTTGTTTTTCTATTTTTTGGAAGTTAAATAAAAACTAAAATAGCTTCTCCAGGATATTTTATATGCAATAATGTTAGACCAGTATTTGTCTGGATGGATGAAACATCCATATAAAGTGTGCCTAAACCTCTTTGTAAGTGAACCAAATGGGAAAGCTACTATAAGCACTCATTTATCCTGTAACTAAGTTTCTTCTTTTTTCTTTGATCTGATATAGCCATTTTGAAAAATATATATGTTCAGGAAATCTTTAGCATCATATAAGTAACTGACATAATTAATATATTTATCTTAATTTTAACTAAATTTTTCTTTACTTTTGCAGTTGTATAAGACACGATGTAAGTCTTTCGGGTTAAATTTCTTTAATGATATTTTAGATAATTGAGAAAAAAAAAGCTAATCGCTATTTTAAAGTAACGTCATTACATGAAGCTATATTTTAATTAGTTATAAAGGAATAGATGCATAGTGTAAGAAATAACAAAAAAAACCAAGAAGTTCCGTCTAGACCTATACGAGCCTACTTTCCCGTATACACCGAATTCAAATTTATAATCTAGCTGTCTTTCTCGTTCAGCTTTTGTTCTTAATTGCTTCAAATATACCTTCTTCAATGGTTAATACATATTCATTCAATCATTCATTTATTAAGTCATTCATGTATTTATTCACTCATTTATTCATTCTTTCTTTTGCTTATTCATTTAATCATTCATTAATTCAAAAATATTCTTGAAAATCCCGATCAAAAAATTTCATAGGAAAATAGGCTCCTTAGTTCTGGATGAATTTTCTATTTGTACATGTTCTACGTCATAAGAGCTTTCCGATAAAGTTTGTTCCAAGCAAATCGGTCCGTTAGATCAGGAATTATATAGGATTGAAATTTCCTCGTAGGCGGTGATTAAATTTTTTTGAACTGTTCAAAAATGAACAAAAATTGCTCAAATCAATATTTCACGCCAAGAACTTCTTCCAGTGAACTTTTTCATGGGAACTTGGATCTTGTACCCAGAGTTTACATCATTTGCTTCATTTTCACTCGTAGGCGCTAATGTTAAAATTTATTGAACTGCTCAAAATTGAACAAATAAAATGTTCAAATCAAAAAGTAAAATATAGAAATGAGATGTCCTCGCCGAGATCTTTCGAATGCAAAAAGAATTTTTTTAATCGGACAATTCGTTCAAAAGTTATTAGGGGGGAACAGTCCGACAGACCGACAGATCGACAGACACACTTTTCCCCCATCTCAAAACCCTACTTTCAAATTTTTTATTTTTCAATCTTTATTTAATTACTTAACTTACTTTTGACTTTTCTTGATTTCTAACGATATTTTCACAATACATTAAGCCTTCTTTCATGCTTTATTATATATATTTTTTACTTTTAGGGGAAAGTAAGCTAAAAAATCTCCCCCTCTATAAGTCGACCACCTGTCTAAGTTTACCACCAAAGTATTGCACCGCAAGTGGTCAACTTACCCAGATTTCAGTGTATTTGCATTTTGTTCTTTAAGGCCTAATATGCATGTAGTATACACACTTGACCTCCACTCCACCCCAAAAAAAAAAAATGAAATGATGAGCTTGTTTCGCAGTTGCGTTTATTAGGTTAACACTCATATGAGACTGGCTAATGAAGACTCGAGCTGATGATTTTTCGAGATCCACTTCGATTAAACATTAAGTAAATTACCATTAAAATAGCATAAAATAAATTATCCGTATACAGGTTTTGATGAATGTACATCTACTTCGCAGAAGCACAATAAGATTCAAATCATCCATAAAAGGAGAGCAGTTCTTTTAATCTAGTAGCAGACGATTTATAATAAAATAGAACTCCCAACTTGATTGAGATATCGTCTGCTTAAAAAAAAAGAGAGAGATATGAATAAAAATAAGAAAGTATAATTAAAAATAAATGTAAATTGAATTGTAATACCATGTAAAGTACAAAAGCTCAAATATCCGCTCAGAAGAAATGAATTCCACTTTCGTAAACGAAGTCATTCAGCACATTACCAGCGGTTCCGAAACTGTGGTACGAAGCCTCTCTAGGTGGTCCGCGTGCAGGCAAAAAAGAGAAGAGATTTTTTTTTTTTTTAAAAAAAGATAAAAACATAAAAACTCAGGATTGAAGATCAAATTTGCCCGATTAGAACTGGGAGAGTTTTGGCTCAAAGATTAAAATGAATTCTCATTATTTTCAAGAAAAGCATTGCTGTTTTCAATTCAGTTCATAACTACTTGTCTTTGTGAAACTGCTTTTTCCAATATTATATTTTTTAAAAAATATAGACCCAAATTTGAGGTTAAAACTTAACTTCTAAACCAGGTATCGTCTGGCTCGTATCTGCCATGCAGTACCAACCTTCTCATTAATTTTGTTTTTTCATTGTTTTACATGATAGGCATTTTGAACTTTTAACCCTTTATCTACCGCATTATGATCTGCAGTAATTTTTTTTACAGAAATAGTTTGTCTAGGTATTTACACTGAAAATGAAGGGATTTACATAAATAAAATGCTCAGTCTATAAGTATTTATTTCTTTACTGCTAATAAGTGCCACAGAGTATTTACCCTGTGAAAATAAATACATACAATTCTCAATCAAAAAATTTCGTCAAATAGTTTTATAAGTTCTTAACTAACACATTCAAAAAATCAGTGACTTGATTCTTGAATTTTCCTGCTTTTTCTGGAGCGAAACTCTAAGGGAGCCATCCGAACAAAATGGAAGTTCAAAACACAGCATCGGTTTCAAGATTATCTGCGTTCCTTTCCTCGCTAAAATACTCAAGCAAGGGTTCTATAAATAGAACCCTTGCTGATATGTATCCTGAAAAGGGGGAATGTAAAGACTGTCCCTGCAAAGTACCGTCAGAATATTGGTAAAAATGGTTGCTGGGATGGAATTTACAAAAAATGGTACTTATAAGTACCGTCGGTAGATAAAGGGTTAAAGAGGTATTTCTAATGAACTATAGAAAATGGCATTATTGAAATAACCTAGTTATACCCTATTATTTTTCTATAGTCTATTAGTGTTCTATACTATATTTTGAGGTTACATTAGCAGTGGTACGCAGACGGTTTGCAAGAAAAATGGTGCTACGCGGGGTAAAAAAAAAAAGAGAACCCCTGTTTTATACCCTTTCTCTTTGTGCGTTATTCTATCAGTAGGTTTGGCGAAGAAGGGGGGTGGAAAAATGTTATATGCTTAATATTTATCTCATCTCATGGGACACAAAAACATACAGACACGTTTCCCCAAATCCAGGATTGTTCAAGAAAAATGCGATACCCAATATAAAAATGTATTCATTTGCATTAAAAAAATAGTAAAATAGTCTATACAGTAAGACCTCTAAAGTTGACCACCTCCCTACGTTGACCACCTCTCTATGTTGACCGAAATTTTATAGTTTGAATGGTCGCAACGCATTTTCAATGGAGATTTTCCTCTCTATGTTGACCACTTTTTAGTTATTTGAAATAAATTGCTATAATTTACTCTCTGTAATTTGATCACTGTCTTTTGCTAAGAAGAAATCATATTCTAGCCCTTTGAATATTTTCATTTCTTAGACTTCACACATTGTCTGTAGTTGCTGAAATCTACGAAGAAAAAGAAGTTTAGTAAATAATCTCCAATATTGTACTATTTTTTTCTAAAAATTCCCTAAGTTGACCACCTCCGTATATTGACCACTTAGTTACAGTCCCTTAGGTGGTCAACTTATGGAGGTTTTACTGTAATCTGAACACCAGTCTCAGCACAAATGTAAGTGATGCCACGAAGGAACAGAATATTCTCCGCCCTTTTTACAGTTACCGTGCATTCAAACTTGATTATAGTGACAACCTCTTATTTATAACTCTGTTATAGGTCAAGAAATTCCAGTCCCTTAATTCACTCAATAAAGCAGTGGTCGGCAACCCGTCGATCGCGATCGACCGGTCGATCGCGACATCATTTTGGACAGTTTATAGCTTTAAAAAATATATAGTCAAACGACTTTTAAAATGGAAGGCAAATTTATTATTACTTCCTTTCCCTTCAGAAAATGATGATTAGTTTGTCAGACCATTCGCGGGATCTAAAAAAACTTGCCAATAAAATGGAATGTCAGTCGTCACATTAACTGTGCTCTCGGTGAGAGCTAATTGAAGAATGTAACGGCATTTCACATGTATGTTTTATTTAAAAAACAAAACTAACAGTTTATCAAATTTAAACGAAAAGTAGTATTTTATAAACATCACAATTTATTCTGCCAAGAATTAACCTACAATTTGAAGACCGGCGCAATCCCAACGTGTACTGTTAATTGCGTATTAATAGTAGTGCAATAGTGTATTAATAGTACTTCTTAATAGTAGTGCACCTCCCTGCCCCCAGTCCTCCGAGTCGATCTCGGTGCTCGCCGAACTTGGAAAGTAAATCTTCAGTCAATTTAGGTTGCCGACCGCTGCAATAAACGATCGCATACACTCCTAAGACCCAAGCAAAATAAAATAAACATATTCTCTCAACTATTTGTTTTTCTGAACAATTTGGCATTAAAAGTGACGTTTTCAAATGCAAAATCAGGATAGATAAAATCTTTTGTAATCATGAATCAATTACAAATATATATATTTTCGCAGAATTAGCAACAGTTCCAATATGAAGTAGCAAATGGTATAATGGTAATTAGACTCATAATTTTGCACCGACTTCTAAAACTATGTTTGAAAGTCACATCGATGTTGTTTAAAGAGTGAATTTATTTTTCACTTTTTAGCGCAATTTATAATTTGAAGTCGGTTCTGTTTTTTTATAAAAATTATTTTATTTTATTCTTTTTAGTGTAAATACATTTTCTATATAAATACTCTATTTTTTAAAAATCCATATCAAAACTCAAAACTTCTTTTAATTAATAGCACTAAAAGCTAATTATTTGTATGATAAATTCCCTTTTAAAGTCGATTTTAGCAAACAAACTGATTGGATTAATTTTTGCCACAGAGAAGCCTTCAGTCAAACTCTTGCTGTAATTTCTTTTAATATTAGCCTATGACAACAAGCATGCTTTTAACAATGACTTCTATATTTATTAATAGATTTCCCAACAGAGAAAAATCAAGCCATGCGTTTCCAATTGAAAAAAAAACTTATTTTTCACCCGTAACGTTTTTTCTAAAAAACGAATGTAGTCAAATTGATTTGCAATATTTGAGTTAGACGACCCTCTATCGATTAAAGAAAAAATCATCAAAATCGGTTCATTTAGTCAAAAGTTATGGATGAAAAAACAAAAAAAGTACTTCATTTCTGCCAATTACTTTTGTTCTATTTATCGAATATGGTCAAACAAAGGTACGGGACCTATGGGAAACCACCCTCGATCGATTGGAAAAAAATCATGAAAATCGCTTCATCCGGTGCGAAGTTATGAGTGGAAAAACAAACAAACAAAAACAAAAAAAAAAAAACAAAAAAAAAAAAAAAAAACGACATACATACACTATGAATGTATAACCTCCTTCCTTTGTGAAGTCGGTTAAAAAGGGATCAAACTTGTGTAAAAATCCTACAACAATATTAAAAAAGGAAAACATAGTGTGAAAATCAAAACAACCGCGAGAGTGCCGAATTCCGACTCGACTCGGTTCTTTGCCATATTATAAGCAAATAAACGACCGTTTCCGAATTCTCAAAGTTAAAAAGTGATTTCCTATTAATCCTTTGTAATTCCAGTCCAGGTCTCAGGAGGTTATAGTGCCAAAAATATTCCGGTCTCTTGAATGACGCTATAACAGAGTTTAGCTGCATTTTGGAAAGTAGAGGGGGTAAAAATAGTGTCATTAAATACATACGCATAAAAATATGAAATAATATTAAATATCTATAGGATAGATTTCTTATTCATTAGTAGTAGAAGAAGCGCGTAACTCTATGTCTTAAATTAATTTGGTGTTTATGGCTGCCGCCCTTAGGAAAGGACCTCGCTGCCTCTGTTTCCCGCCGGCCCTGTAAACCACTTATAGTTCTTCAAAAGTACCGAAACTAAGAAAATTGATTAGACACCACCGTAATATGAATGAATAATCCTAGTAAATATTAATCTATAATAAATAGGCAAAGAGAAAACAGTACAGTATCGTTTCTCCCTTGTTTGACAACCCATTCTTTACTTTTTCTTTTATTTAGTAGCTATTGGTGAGTTTTAGTGTTATCAATAAATATTTTTTTAAGTTCTTTTTTTTTTTTTTCTCTCCTGCTTTCGACGTAGATTCAAAGCTCTCTTTTTTGGAGGTCTTTATTCCTCTTACTTGAATACTACTCCTTACTGAAAAAAATTTCCGCGTTAAGAAAGCACAAATGAGCACTAAAATGCAGACATATGTTTCTCGGGATTGCTTGGAATCCCTTTTCCAATGCAGTAGTGGAGCTTCCAGATGCAAGAGCATCCACATGAAGCAAACAAAACAACAAAAATACGACTTATATATCCTAAGATTTACCGGCAAACCAATAAGAATAAAGACAGCACGGAGGTAGAAGCCTTAGACCATATAGTAACTAGACGAGCCCTTCTATTCACTCGCCATTGTTAGTTCCTAAGCAGGAATAGTGGGGACCAGTTTGACTGACAGGGGTCGGAGATCAAAGCTTTTCGCCGTCCTATACCACATGGGTGAGTCTTTTCAATTTCTGAACTTTCTTCTGATCTGTAAAAGAGCTGAGATTGCTTTCAGGCAAACGATCAAGACTCATTCTGTGCACAAAAGCACTAACCTGATTTATTAAACATAATAGCAATATTAACAATGAAAAGCGTAAATTTTAATTTTATTTTTAAATCGTTGGAGTATCGTATTCTTGATTATGAAGAACAAGAAAGTCATATATATAAATTAACTAAAGCAATTGTTGAGAAATACTTAAAAATATGACTACACCATTTCTAAAATAATATCAAAGAATACCAAAAATGCGTAACAAATACACAAAATTAATTTTATTTAAAAATCAAGAGCAATTTTCAATAGAAATTAAACTATTTTTTCCAGTAGTTAAATTCCATTCTGCTTTATTAATAATACCCGCCCCCTAAATAATAAATGCAACGTTGAAATTAACATTTCAATAATATTAAATCTTAAAAGACATGAACGATGCTTGAAATATACTCGCAGAAAGGCCGAACGTTCGTCGCATCACCAAGTATACATATGTCTGTGTTCGCTCCAGTTTATTTTTTATTCTCTACTTTTAATAATGTAAGTAAAATTGTTAAATTTTCAGAATCATGTTTAAAATGCATTTCATGCTTCCCCCTTACCAATATATTACATACATATTGTATTTCTGACTGTATTATTAACTTACACTTAGATAATAAATTAATTTATTCCGTTTGTTTGCAATCTTAGAACAAACTTCATCTTCTGTAATTCATTAAAAAAACAATCGCATTTTAATTAACGGTACAATGGGACCGTCCATAAATGATGTCACGCTTTTTTCCCATTTATTTGACTCCCTCCCCCCTTTGTCACAAAGTGTCACACCTCAACAACCCCACCCCTTGTCACAATTTCACGAACCACCCTCCCCCTCGAAGCGTGACATCATTTATGAATGATCCCAATCCGATGTTTTCAGTCCTACAGGCTAATGTCACATGACTATTAATTTTAGATTTACGAACTGTATCGGAGAAATATTAAAGTTTTAACTGACAATTTTCTAAAGAAAATAATTTTTTGAACTTAAAAAATTTAAAAAACCATTTTCAAAACTAAAATTTTTTCTTCATGCTGTTGCTTTCTTTAAATTTATTTCAGATTTTGAAAAGAAAAGCAGCTTAAACGCTTTTGTTTTTCCTTCCTTATTTTTCAATGAACTGAAAAAGAAAAGAATAGGTATATTTGATGTTTGGCTTATTAACGTAATATTACAAATGTGTTTACTTTTCGCATTGATATCTCAAGAGCAAGACATAATGAGGTTAAAGTCAGTTAAAAACCTTGTAAAAGCAATACGAATTGTATTCATTGCAAAGAGCTTTACTGTATGACATTAAGTTTCACAAAAGAGGGCAAGAAACTAACTCCTACTCTCAATGAGCTCAATATATAAGAACATTTTCAAATCACTATTACTAATTAATTATTGATAATACCAATAAAAAAACACTTGTCCATTAATCTACGAACTGTTTCCTTGCGTGTGATAGAAAATAATTGTGCTAAAATGTGTCTGTCATACAATAAGAAATTAAAATAAATCACTCTTCGAATCTCTACGAGAATTAACATGGCACGACGAAGCCCTCTCTCAGCGAAGGACTCCATCACCTGTTTTCCGGGGAAAGACTCCTGCTTACCGACCACGCCCCCAGACCTTGTCTATCTAGTTTATGGTCTAAGGTAGAAGCTCTTGGGGGGCCGTTCATAAATGATGTCACGCTTTTTCCCATATATTTGACCCCCCCCCCCTTTGATGTCACCCTTCCTGTTACGGACGAGGGTCAACTACACTCCCCATAATACCTGTCAATCAAAAAAGGGGCGAACTGCACTCCCCAATATTTTTATCAACGGTCGATCTGCACTGCTGGGTCCGTAGGGAGGTGGAAACACCTGTTCCTTGACTCCAGCTTGAATAAGACCGCCATCTTAGGCCACCTTTACTGAGCTTTGCTTCATCACGATTGTGGCCTCGTTTAATTTATATGATTAGATTCTCGAAGGTTACGTTTCAGAGTAAGTAGTAAAAAGGCTTCGTTTAAGGAAAGTTCTAAGAGTAACAAAACATAAGTTTTCTTTTTTAACTTTTACTCATAAATGATACTCTTGTTATTAAAACCTTTATTGTTCAAAGGTTTTTTATTCCACTCATTTTTTACCCCAAACATGCAATGCATGTTTGGGGCATTATTTCAAACATGCAATGCATATTATAGATGGCTGGATTATCAAAATAATATCAGCTACTATACTAACCAATCAAGTATCTTAATTAAACAACGCATTAGATTTAACAAAATAAATAAAAATCGTTAATCTGTTTTACAATGAAAACGGATGTAGTTAATACATTTATATGTGACAAGTAGGGATGTAAGGAATAGTGGTTTGGCTGAATGGCCGAATACGGAATATTCGACCTTTTCTCCCAGACCGCAGCCGAATATTCGGCCGCCAACCAATAAAATCTCTAAAAATTAATTGAAAGTATTGGTAAATTTAAAAAAAAAATGCAATGTCTTTAAATATATTTTCTATGTTTAAGTTAGGTTTCTTTAAAATTTAAAAAATATCTATATAGTTAAATGTATTTCCTGCATTGCTTTGAATGCAATACATCTGATAATTTTAAGATCAGATAAGAAGTTATCAAATGAGTATATAATTTCTTATAATTCATCTGATAACCTCTAAATTGGATGCGCATATTTTAATGCAAGTATTTGCATCATTAAAATCTTTTTTTTTTAAATCTTTACTCGGACATAGAGATAAGGATCGCAGCAGTTGTTACTCCCCGTCCATCTAGCAGTGCAGTTGACCTTTTGCCCCCTGTTACACCCTCCCCTCCCCTTGTCACTACTTCACGAACCCCCCTCCCCCCTCGAAGCGTGACATCATTTATGAATGATCTCAATCTCGATGAGTGAAAATTAGTGGTATCAGAATAAAGTTCAAGGACATGAACAATAATAAACTTTGCCTTGATACCAGATGTGTCAAATGTAAAACTGCAAATAGTGTCATAAATAAGATGGGAAAAAACCTGGACAGTTCAAAAAGAAACCAAGATAGAACATCAAATGAAAGGAACTTATGATACACCTGTGAAAAATATGGAGTTGAGGAAGAATCATTAACCAAATTAGAACTATTCCTCTTAATATGATCAGTTTCTCAACAGTCAAGCTCTAATACATCTGCAATCTACTTAACTATTTATAATTCAAAAGAGATGTGAAGAGAAAAACCAAACAAAAGGGGAAATGTTATTTTTTCACTGAATGGAGGGTTAAAAAAAACAATACTAATCTTAAGGTGTCAATTAAATCAATTTCCAAAAAAAAAAAAAAAATATATAAGTCGGTCAGGTTGTTTGACCATTATGATGTCAAACAAAATAAATTACAATTTGAAGCTATGTCTAAGCTAATATAATATAAAGTGAGACATCTGCGGTGACGCGTTATTTTGCTTCGAATCAACGTATCGTAATATTGTTCATTTGGATTAGCGTTTGAACTCTAGATCAAATTGAAAGTGTGTTGTGTTTTTTTCTAAGTTATTTAATAGTAATACGATGGCATGAAAATTTTGATTTCTATTTTCCTCTTACCGGAGAAGTGGTGCGGAAAAATAAAGTTTACTCTTAATATGTGTTACAAACGCATTAATTAAATAGATAACTCATTTGACAATCAGTCGTACTGAGGAGAGATTATCGCTAATTGAAGTATCTAAACAAAACAAATTGTTATCAAAAACTAAGATGTTTAAAAGTTGTTTTTACGTTGGAGGCTGAACTTGAAAAAATTAAGTATTTACTGTCGAATTTCAGCAAAAAAGTAATAAATAAAATAATAAGAAAGTCATTTGAATGCATGTAAAACGCAGACAGACCTTTTAATAATCTTAAAATAACTGGTCTACTGGTAAAAAAGGGAAATTTGTTTTCAATCAACTGCTTTGTGCGAACAGCATAAAAGTATATATAAATGAAATAATGGCGCCATCTAGTGTCCGGTATAAAAATTCTAATACTTTAATTTTAACAACGCAAAACTCAGCCCTGATGTCCTCTAGTTAGAGTTCTAAAGGGTGGAAACCGGGTTTTTTGGGAAGGAAATTTTGAAAATTCCCGGGAGTTTTCAATAAACTTTAATTATGGAAAATTTTAATTTTAAACTGGTGCATTCTCTTTTAATGTTGAAAGCAAAGTTAAATTACTCTTTATTATTAAAATGTTTGAAAACAAACATAAGTTTTATAGTTTAAGTGACTACAGAATTTAGAAAGAAACAAACCAAACATCAAAGGAATTTAGTATGTCAACAAATGCTGAAGAAGCTTTTTCAGTAAATAATCCTAAAATACTTTCATCAAAATAAATAATGATGCCTAATATATTGCTGGGAGTTTGTGGAAATCATAAACTCCCAGGACATTGGGATTTACTTGATTAACAACTAGTGGAATCGAAAAGAAATTGTTGAAAAAGCAGATGATAGTGTTTAATCCTATGCCTATCATCATTATAAAGGGGGGGGGGGGATAATTCTCATTAAAAATTGGAGCTTGAAAGTCATTGAAGAAAGATAAAACAATGCAAGTTATAATTTTTTTTAAATATAGCAAGAAATAATTTGCACATTTTATAAACTTGCATAAAGAATAATAAACAATGGTGTGTTGTAATTGTTATATTTAAATCGGGAAGAAATTGTACAAATCATTTTTTCAATAAAGCAGTTTCAAAATAAATTACATTCATGAGGATTTTGCGAGCAGTCAATGAATGCTTGCCAAATCATTCGTAGATTTGGTGGTAAAATTTAATTTTTAAATTTCTTTCTCTAGAATCTGCTTTGACTGATCTTACATTGTACTATTCTATATGACTAAGCACTTTTTTTTTTTTTGAAAAACTTTCAGAAAATAAGCTTGCTTCTTTTGAGATAATTGCTATCTTTTGAGATAGCAATTTATGAAAATGCGGAATTTTAGAGAGATTTACTTCTTCTTTGTTGGTGCAATTCAAAAGCAATTTTTAGCTGATAGTTTTTAAAAACTTATTTTCTAATAGCATTTGATATTTTTTTAAAAATAAATTTATAAAGTTAAAAAATATTGAATTTAGAATTGATCTTTATATCTTTAATGATTATATGTTTATTTAGGTGAAGTGTTTTAGAAAAAGAATATATTCAAAATCATTAGAATTAAAATAAAGTATGTCAAACTGGTTTATGTGCTACTTATTTATACTGTGGCTATTATATTTCATATATTTGCCCTAAATTCAAATTGGAAAATGGCTGCTTTTTGTTTACATTCAAAATTCCCAATATTCCCCAAAATTCCGGGTTTATTCCCCAAAATTCCCGGGTTTTTTCCCGGCTTTCAAAAACTGTGGGTTTTTTACAACTCTACCTCTAGTATAATTTTCTATTCAAACCATTTCAGGTCACATACATTTTCGAGTTTATTTGCTTTTCTCAACGGCTCCCAATGAACATCAAATGCTCTCCAAATATGAGAGATAGAACATGACAATGCGATAGAATATTACTACAGTACAAAGGAGGAAATTACAAGAATACAACCAGGGCACAGAATGGGAATCGAGCCCATCACCTCTTTACTGCGCGCAGGCAGTCAGCGGAAACTGGGCACTAAGACCGCTCGGCTACTGAGAAGCCTAGCATAATATAAGATGCCCTTAAAAAGTGAGAATAGTTTTAACATATATATATCATATTTACATTAAAAAATAATGATAAATCAATAAAATTAAGAGGTTACCAAATCTAGTGCAGCCTTGCAATTGATATACACGAAAATTTAATTTATTCTACTTCAAAATGTAAAGTTGGCAACAGCATTTATTCCTCTTACGAAGAACGAGGTAAACAATCGGAGAAAAGTCTCTGCTCAAGGTGTCCTTGCCCTTTAAAGTACTTTTTCTTTCATATTAAATATTTTCAATGCTATCTTTTCATGCTCTTTATTTCATTTTCTTCTTCTCTTATCGATATCTTCATTGTATGAAATTAAATGCAGAAGCTATGGATTGCGTTATTTCTTGCTACTCTGAGCGAATGATTTGGCTCATGCTCCCATTATCTTTTCTATTTTTTCAGAGCCTAGAAGATGGGGAAAAAGTTCGGTGAATTGGCGAAAATACGTGGGGTGATTCATTACCGCCTCTCTCCCTATGAACAGAATATTTTTGCTGGGATGATATCGAAAGGTCTGCCTAATTTAGTACGACGAGTACGAAGTCAGGTGTTATATGTTGTACCACGTGAGTTGTTTTTTTAATTATTTATAATGTATGAATTTCAGTTCGCAATAGTTGTATTTTATGCTATACTCTAGTATTTAGGTATAATGTCTTCATAATGCAAAAAAATATATTTTTTAAAAAAATTACCTTGAATGCGTTGGGAGAACAACCTCTGTGCTCCGAATTGCTTTCATGATAAATGAGCTCACTTCTGCGAAAGCTTAGCGTGATTCTTCAAGTCCTCATAAAATCTGAAACAATATTAACTGATCTTTGACTTTTTGGTCACTTCCAGAAAAATGGAAACCTGGAATGTAGCAATTTTATAAATTGAATGGAACTCAGGCAGTTCTAGAGCTACACAGCACATTCTAGCAATAATTTAAAACTAAGAGTTTAGCTGGTACTTTTTCCATTTTAGGAGAAAAAGAAACAACTTAATTTCACAAACATTATTTTCGAACTTTATTTCTGTATCAAATGGATTTACATAAGAAATCTAGTTTTTAAGACATTCTAAAATCCATTTTAGCCATAGATTAGCGATTATTTTATTTGTTATCTGAGACATATCCCATAAGGAACTTTCATGTGATTGTTCCGAATCCCCTACTTTCCCTACATTTTTTTTTTTTCTTTCAGGTACTAAATATAAAAATCACTCAATAAATGTTGGTGGGCTTAGTCTCAGCTTCATGCCTACTTTTCAAAAAGTGGAGGAAAATCGGAGTAGCACTGCCAAATTCGGGTTTCGATGCTGTGTCTAATTTAAACTATGTAGGGATTTCTGCTAACTTTAGTAGTACTAAATCCTCTCTTCAATAAAAGATGGCATCCCCATGCAATCAATTGCTATTAGAAAATCAGAGGACAGAGTTTTGTTTACTATTTATTTTTTGAATCTTGTCTCATATTAATGTTTTTAAAAAAAATTTAAATGGAATAATCAAGGAATTTTCTGCACAAGTAAACTGTAATTACTAGTTAATTATAACTAATTACTACTCTTATTAATTATTTTTACAATTTTAAATGGATTATATTTATTTTTCTTCTGTAGATGCTCTTAATACTAAATCCAAGGATTTTTGGATAACTTTTCGAAAATTCCGATCCTAACCCCTCCCCCCATATGAAATTGGCCAGTTTGGCTTTGAAAAAGAGACTTCTGGGATTTTACGGTAGACAAAAATGCTTCCTCTTTTTAAATTTTGCAAGCACATCCACATTTGTATAGTCGTTTTAATATTTAGTACATAAAGAAAAAGAGAAAAGGTGCGGCAGACATGATCTATGGAATTACACATATGCAATATTGCATACGTATAATATGCAATAATAATATAATTTATATTCTATTGTTTAATTCTTTTGATATTTTACATAAATAAATAAAATTATTCGCATCGCAAGGATGCACAGGTTTTTTTCCCTTGGGTTGGTATGAAACTGAAAATGAGAACATTTTCACTAAAAATTATAATTCCAATATCAGACTTGAAAATCTGAACATATACTAAAAACATTTAGTAGTCGCCTCTTGTGAAAGTTTGAGGAGATTAAAAAATGCATCATGGACCACTGCTGCTTTACAACCACTCATTTTCATTCTGTAAACATTTTATGTATTTTTATCTGTTTTTTATAAGATTAGAATAATTTATTGAGCATCAAAAAGATAAATTGAATTTTATTTCCCAATTCTTATTATGGGCAAATCGCCTTTTTTTCTTGGAAACTTGCCAAAATTGAACACTTGCTTCACGCCCAAAATTTCATGACGCATTTAAACTTTCAATCTTTGAGCATCCTGTATATATTTGAATCATTTTAAAAGTTCGAAATAATTTTAGCATGTGCTCAATTAAATCTGCATATTTCTTGTTTTATTTCAATAATTTATTTATTTTCTAAACGATTTTTGAGTTAGTTTTCAATTCTTATTTATTTTAAAAAGTGGCCACTAGCAAGACGGAGTCTACCGGCCACCCTACTAACCGAATTTCCCAGTTTTCACCTGTTGCAGCTATGTATGTATGTATGTATGTGCATGCATGTAGAGCTTCCTGAGCCAAAAATATTTAATTTTGATGCATTTTCTTTTTCTCTCATCAGCCTTTATCTTGGGGTACCTGATCTACGACTGGGGCAACAAGGAGCACGCTCGGCTGCAGAGGAAGAACCCCGCAGATTACGCAAATGATGAATAGTGTCTCTTGTATACTTACGCCCACTTGTTGATGCCTCTTCTAGCTAATAAATGATGTTTCTCTGCCAAGTTAGACTTCTTTATTGTGGAAAATTTTGTTAAGAATTTGATTTTATTCAAGTCTAATCTGAGTTGGCTAACCCAGCTCTTCTGGGTGGGCCACTTAAAAAAACCTCAGTTTGTGTGAAAAGTGGGGTTTTGTATGAAATAGAATGTGCATTCATTTACAGGGTTTGTACGGTCCTTAGAAAGTCCTTAATTTTCATTTTTAAGGCCTTAAATAGTCCTTATTTTTTATTCTAGGTGTTTTTGTTTTTTTTTTTGTTAAAGTACGAAGGTACTGTTGTGCTCTATTTGTTTTGATATCTTTTGTACTCTTCACAAGAATCAAACTTCTTTCATTTCAACTACTTAATAGAACCTCAATTTGGTTTGCTCGGTTCCGGTACTATCGCGGCTTTCGGACCAACAAAAAACGGCTGATTAACAGGAACGAAGATGGCGGATTTACATTAACATCATTGAATTTTTACTACAAATTGCAGTGCTTTTTCAACTGGTAGAAAAATAATTAACTCTTCTTTTGTTGTTCTTCTTTTTTTTGAAAATAAGTAAATTGATGTGCTATATATTATTACAAAAAAAAAATCTTCATGGATTTTGATGAAATGTTTCAAACTGCAACACCCAATTCAGTTAAAATGAACTAGTACCCACCCACATGGCAGTTCCCAATTTGCTATTTCCTGCAATTGTATGAAAAGAAAATTGAGCTACATCTTCAAAAATAAAAAATAAAATATTAGTAGAGAAGTCGAATCAAAAGACCAAGCATTTGTACAAAATGCAATAGTGCCCCGTAACTGGGCACCATTTAAGACCACACAGAAAAACAAATCACACAAGTTCCCTCATTTTGCTTTTAAAAGAAAAGAAAAATGAATAAAATTTGAAAAATGGACTTTTAAGGACTAGAGGAAAAAATTTAATGAAAAAAAATCGGGAATTTTCGAAAAGGGCCGAATTTCGGGATTTCAAATTTGGGATTCGATACTATTTATTAAGTTTAGTTACAAAGCAAATAAATATTTTTTTTTTGCAGGAAAATTGTTACGAAATCTAAATACGTTCTAAACAATTATCAATAAAACAAGTAGGAGCAGCTGTTAACAAGTAATCAGTAAATAAATATTGCTTTTGAAACTTTTTTTTTTAATTTAAGGAGAGAGGGAATACCTCAAAGAAGCATGTTGTTCACATCTAGCTCAATAAAAAAGATACATTTAACTAATATGTAGGCAAAAAAAATAAAAAAAAATTCAGCTTTTGTTGCGTTTGACCAATTGCATGTATGATTATAGCTTATTTATACTGTTAAAAGTAAAAGAATGATTTATTTTTATTATCATTTTTCTTGTGTCTTACACTATAATAACCGCTGAGTTGCCAACTCTTCCGATCACTTTTCAGCTGATCTTTCGCTAAACAATTTGTTCTCCCATTGTTTTTTTTTTTTTTTTTTTTTTGATCAAATAAATTCCCGTATTGAAAATTTGTTTTAAAGCAATGTTTTAATATTTAGTAAATTTTTATTGACCAATTTGGCTTTGCGATCGTTCGCTGTGGGGTTTTGTTGTGTGGGAGATGATGGATATTTTGCTGCCTTAATCAAAATTTGTATCTCGTGAAATTTCTTAATTTGCAGTAAATTGAAGGAATCGACCTCTTCTTAAACCTATACACCGTAGTTGCCCAATGCTCCGTTTTCCCCTAGTTTTTCTGTTTTTATTTGTGAACTTCGAAAATTCGATTTTTTCCAAAGAGATCCTATTTTTCTAGGTGTTGTACATGTATTTTTATCTAAAGGGATTGTACTACAAAACAAGAACATTTTTCAATAAACTTTTTAAAAAGACATGTATTAATTTACATGAATTTTAATATCTTATAACACGAAAATGTAAGAACCTATTTTTCGGAAAGTTGCTAACATCTAGCATGTGCTTCGCCGAAAATTGCACGCAGATTTTGAGACTTTTATCTTTTTGCATCCTGTAAATATATCGATAATTTAAAAAGTTGACAGTTGTTTTAGTATTTGCCTGTAGTCTGCTTGTTTCATTTTTTTATTAAAAAAATTGTTCAATGTTTTGAAACTTTAGTTTTGTTAAATTTTGGTAGTTACTATTTGAGGGTAATGTACAAAGTTTTAAGCGAATAAGCTCCATTTTTGTATTTGTATGTTGTTTCCAAAATGAAATATTTTTCTCAAGTTGAAAAAGTTTTTCCTGAATTTTTGCAAGCTCTTCTAAATATCTTTAAATAATTATTTATGGCAGATATAAAAATTTAAGTAAGCCTAAATTGAGATGCTGGCATCATAAGTTAAGTAAAATGAAAAAAATTCTCAAGACAAAGTTCAAGACAAAGTGCAATGTTTTCTTTAACTAAAATTTTTTTGTATTTAAATTGTCTTCCATTTAACTTGTATTTTATAGCACTAACTATTTTTGATAATTTTTCATATAATGATAATTTGCTTATATATGATTAATACTTGTGCTGTGTGCTTCTTATTACTCAAGAGAGCCCTGTAAAAGTGTTTGTGTTGTGTTCCTAATAAAAATACAATGTTAAATCAATTTCCTCTTTCAATAATGCTTCCTTTTGAAATAAACATAACAGTTTGTATATTTCGAAAAATTTGTGAGGTCCTTAAAATTTTTTGTAGGTCCTTAAAAAGTCCTTATTTTTGGTTTTGCCAAAAGCGTACGCACCCTGATTTATTTAAAAAGGATTTATATTCTATTGTTTAATTCTTTTGATATTTTATATAAATAAAATTATTTGCACAAAATTAACAAATACTACATGCACAGTAGGTAAAATTTTAAGTTAAAATTTTACAAAAAATTTTTGAAATTATTTTTTTAATATTTTTTGAATTTAATGTAAATTAATCTTTATGTTAAAGTAAAAAAAATATTTTAGAATGTTCCTGTGATACACTATGTTGGAAAGAGGGTTTTATGTGTCTTTTATACACATTTATGTTTAAGAATGAAATGGAAATTATTTAAAAAAAAAAAAGAATTAATTCAGAAAGGCAAAATTTTTGTTTTCTGTAGAAATTTGAGGATTGTGAAAATTTCCTGCACCCCAATTACCATTTCGTTTATTAAAAAAGTAATTGAAATTTCCAAGACTTTAATTGTTAAAAGTAAAAAATATATCTTTAAATGCTTTAGTTTATAATTATATTGTATTCATTAACAGTTATGAATTTAAAAATCTATGGAATGATTTGCATTTGTTAGTTAATTTAGATTAGTAATGGGCCTGATATTTTTTTTTAAATTTATTAACTATAGTGTATACTAATTAGAAACACAACAATTAATGTTGTCATACACATTTCATACAAATACCCAGCAAAACCCTGGTTTTTGCCAACCTCGAGTTTTACTACTGTTAGAAATTAGCAGTCATTCTTCCTTTTCTACTAAATATTTCAATTTGATGCCAATATTTCCAAAATTAGGTGCTAAATTTGATGCCTAAAATTTTGTAAGGTGTTGAATCTTTTCTTTCACTCACTGATGCAGAGAAAAAAGAAGTTGTAAAAGTATTTAGAATCAATAGGCAAAATTTAGAAATTCAAGAGCCAGTTTCACCATCAAATGGCAGGAAACATTTTGTATGAGCCAGTTATAGTTTAATAACTATTTTTAATTTAGCTTATTGAATAATTAATGCACCATCATGTGTACTTTTATATAAATATTATATTTTAAAACAATTTAAATGTAGTAGTAACTGCCTGAGACCTGGCATCCAATAAAATGGATGTTTTGCTTTTTTCTCCCTGTTGTGACAGATTTTATTTTAGCAAACAAGACCTGGACTGGAATTATAAAGGAGGAATAGGAAATCACTTTGTAACTTTGAGAATTTGGAAACGGTCGTTTATTTGTTTACAATATGGCCAAGAACACGAGACCAGTTGCAATTCGGCGCTCTCGCGGTTGTTTTGATTTTCATTTTTTTCTTCTTTTCTAATATTGATCTAGGATTTGTATGCATGTTTTATCTCTTTTCCTATGTTATAAGTAATGAATAAATTTTTTAAATTTATCTATTTTTGTGTAAGTATCGCATAGTTCTGTAGTTTTGACCTCGACATACATTCAAATGGATGTGTCCCACAGAAAAATTCAAAAATTCAAGTTTATTCATTTTTTGAAAAACATCCCTTTTAATGCCCAATTGTTCAGAAAAACTAATAGCGGAGAGAATATGTATTTTGTTTTGGCTCGGGTCTCAGGAGGGTACAAGATTTTAATTAACGATCTTTCATTTGCATGTCTTGTGCTTAATTGGCTAGCTTGTTCTAGTTATCTATTTTTTGCAGCTTTGTAATTTATAATAAATGGTGTGCATTCATGTTAGAATAAAAAGAAAATTCAAACCCAAAACTCATTGTTTTCTCCAAATCGAGTACTATTCCATTTAAAATTCATTTATAATCTTGTAGAGGCGCACACACTTTGCCGACCCCTGCCTCATTGTATGCTGTGTGTACAGTTCTATTAAATGGAATTTTCAAAACCTCGTGCAGGTTTAGAAATTAGGATTATGCCGTTCAGAAATGATGTCGCCTTTTTTTCCCAATATATTTGACCTCCCTCCTCCCTTTTGTCACAAAACGTCACACAATATTACAAAAGCATATATAATTACAGTTCAGAAACGAAGCACTGCTTTAAAGATAACATTTCTGATTTTATTTTTCAGCTTTCAATGAGCATAATAATAATAATTGCATGTGTTTTTCATTTGTATAAAATGAGGTGAAGCTTTACAACACAAAATTTAATTAGTATAGAATAGGGATGTAACGAATAGTGATTTGGCTGAATACCGAATATTCGGCCACTGCTTCCAGGCCGAAGCCGAATATTCGTCCAATGTCTTAGGCCGAATACCGAATATTCGGCGGCCGAATATTAAAATTTCTAGAAAATCGTTGTAATAGAAATAATTTGTCAAATTTAAAATAATTCACAAAGTCAAACACTATTCACACACAATCTATGATGAACAATTTAATTATGTTAGTTAAGAGTTTAAAACTATTTAAAATGAATCAATTTTCTCTATTGTTTTGTATGTAATAAAACTAAGAATTTCACTTAAAAGTGGAATAAAAATGACAGGTTTTATGGTAGTAAACATTAGCTTTATTTTACTAATCATTTCATTCACATGAGAGAACTACTGTTGCTTTGTGAACTTTTACCTTGCTCAAAACTGTTTTATGAAGATATTTAAAAAGTTAATATTTTTATTTTATAGGGTTTCTTACATACCTATTTTTAAAAGATCTATTAAAATTTAGTAGACTGAACTGGAATATATTTTTATTTTCAAACATCCCAATAACTTACACTATCTAAATATTCATGATATATTCTAGGGTTTTCACATTTCTCTCTTACCCAATATTCACAATAAATCAGTCTACCCAAACAAAGTTTGACTTTCACTTTGTTAATAATAATAAAAGAAATTTCTCATATATCACACATAACTATTGCCAGCTTTTGGGAGCAAATGCTAAATATAAAATACAATATTACAACTTTAAAACCTGTTTTTGCTCGGCCAAGTATAAAACAAGGTTTAAAAAAAGTAGTTTTTTTTAATTAGTGTAATTTATTAAAACTATATACTAATGTAGTCTTCTGCAATAATTATAATACAATTTTAAATGTTTAAAATCTACTCATTTCTTTATTTTTTTACATTTCTACTGCGGCAGAACTATTCGGCCGAATAGTCCATCAATATTCGGCCAGGCCGAATTTGACCTTACCCAGTATTCGACCAGGTGAGGAAATGACTATTCGGCCAGGCCGAATACCGAATAGTGGCCGAATATTCGTTGCATCCCTAGTATAGAACAGTAAAATACATTAATTGCAGGGTTCCCACCAAGTCACTTTTTTCACCTAAAATAACTTTTTTTTTCATTGGTCACTTAAAGTTACTTTTTGTAGCAAATTGTCATCTAAAATCACTTTTTTTCATTGATCACTTAAAGTCACTTTTTTGTAGCAAATTGTCACCTAAAATCACCTTTTTTTTAGGTATCTCATAAAGTGATATCAGTGGTACCTCCTTTAAGGGACACCTCTAATTAAGGGACACTTTTTTTTGGTCCCAGTCCCTGTGAATAGGGACTGCAATGTATTTACCTCTAAATAAGGGACACTCTATTTAAGGGACATTCTTAGAGAAACATTTCCAGAATTCAAGTTATATAGATAAGGGAAAATTTACTGGAGGCTGAAGGTTTTTTCTTCTTCTAAAAATTAACTTTTGAAAGTTGGTATGAGTCCTAGAAGCATGAACAAAGAAACAAGTGTATTTTAAGGTGCTTGACAAAACCTACTTGTATAGGCCTCTTTTGTACTATGGAATACATGTGTGTTCAGCATTGACAGACAGTTGCCGGCTTCCAGCAAGTTTTTTATACAAGGATTGGAAAAAGTACGTTATAGGTAATTTATAGTGTATTGCCCAAATTACGTACTTTAAAACAAACCCATCTAATAGATTACTTCAGAACTTACCGTGAGTCCGAGTGTTGCGGGTTCTTCCAATAAATTTCTGTAAGTTACACAACTTTGCTAATACGGCATTTATGCTAAAAATTTAGTTTTTCAAAGAAAAAATTTTAAATTCCAATAATGTCGACTCTTATTTTGTATGCATGAGACATTTTCAGTATTTAAGCAAATGGTAATACGTTAATTATAAAAAAGGTTAAACTTAGTCAATACACTATATGTGTATGCACCAATTTATGAACCTTTGAAGAAGGGACACCTCTATTTAAGAGACAAAATTTCCAGTGCTCTCAGTGTTCCTTATTGAGAGGTTTCACTGTATAACCACCAAACTTTTCCTATAAACACCAGGTAAAATGCAAAAGAAAGAGTTTCCACAAAGCTACTTGACAAAGCAAATGAAAAGTTAAAAGAGGGCATTAGAAATCTAGCTTTTACAGAAATACAGCTTGATCAGGGAATGATAGAGGGTGCTAAATCTATAAAAGCTGATGGAGATGAGCACACAGCAAAGGAGCACATGAAATTTTTAAAAAAATTGCAGAAGAGAAAAACTTCCGTAATCACAACATGATTTACTGATTTTCTTTTCTTATTTTTTTTGTTTTTTGCTTTTCAAGGTCTATTCTATCATATCATTTTCAGTTTTAGCCTTTGAACGATTTGCAAGTTAAAAACTTTTTGCTACAGGATAAGCAAGCACTTAAAGTATACTTTTCAAATATTTTATTTTTGGTATCTGTACTTTCTAAATTAGCTTTGGACAAAAGATTATAATCAAAGTCATTTCTTGAACAGAATGTATTTAATTTAGTAATTTCCTTGCTTGATTTAACTGGGCATTGACCCTTTTCCTGTTTTTCATGCTTATAATTGATTTTATTTGCTTCTTTAGTTGTCAATCAAGATTTTTATTTTGTACTTGCTGTAAAATATGTAATTTAACATAAATTTAAATAATATTCAAATTAACTTTATTTCTGTAGTAATCTCAATAAAAGCAAACTTTGAAATATTAAACTTATTTTTTTCTCTTTTGAGCCTTGCACTAGCATGCATTTGAAGTACAGTAAAATCTGTAAGGTTGACTATCTTTGTAAGTTGACCACTATTTTCAGGAACGGAATCAGCCCTTCACCCTCTCTAAGTTGACCACTAAAGTGCTGCACCGCAAGTGGTCAACTTACACAGGTTTCACTGTACTTAGTTTTGGTGTTTTAATTGTGGCATCAAAGAAGATTCTGAATTAATTTTTTTAATAAAGGATCATAGGGCTCGACCGATGGCATTTTTTGGCCGATGGGCCGATGCCGATTGTTCCAAGATCGGCCGATGGCCGATTGCGGATTATTCTCCCCTTCCATCGGCCGATGGCCGATGGAAAAAAAAAGTTGCTTTAAACCATTAAAACGTGTAGAATGCTTGTCAAAAATGTCATTTTGAATCATTTACTGTTTATTTTTATGTTTATAAAAGCATAAATGCATTATTCAAGCACCGTAAAACTGTTTGGGGGAAGTTTACATAATAATTAAACTGAAAGAATCACTCGCGATTCTAGTAAAGTAATTAAACTATTTGGAGGTTAAAAAAATTAAAAAATGCTATATCCAGAGGATTTTTAATTCTTTTTTCTTATCTTTGCCAAAAAAAAAAAAAAATACTCAACAGCTATTGGATTGCTCGGGTCTAATTCCCTTTCCTTCAACATTTTCTCTTTATAACACATGCACTGCAAATGCCAAGTGCCGCTGCCTTTATTTTCTTATTTTTTCATGGAGAGGAATGCAGATGTTATGACACAGGCGAAGAAATAATGTGGGTTGTATTTTTAACGAAACTGTCAACCCCTTCCTCTCAGCTTTTTTTCATGATCCCCCCCCCCCCCCCCCATTTTTAAAAGAAAAGCGGGAACGATTACATGCATATTTTTCATTAAAAAAGTTATTTTAAACTCTTTTTTGAAATAAAAATAAAGTATTAAAACATTTCACTCGCAGTATTATCCCCTGATCATAACCAAGAAGTACTGAATATTGCTTTAAAAACATAGACGTGAGATTTTTTTGTCATTACAAATGAATGCTGGGTCTTAAGAACTAATCTTATTAGATTTTTTTTACTTCTGAGTTGAAAATTACACTGAAATACTTGACATGTTCTTTATATTTTCATGAGCACAATGTAAGGTCACCGAAATAAACCAATATTTTGAGCACCAGCAGTTTTCTGTTGACAAATAACCTTCTGAAAACAAGTGATCGTTTATAAAAATTAAGATGTATTTTGAAAAAATATATATATTTTTATATACGTTGACAATTTTTGAAATTAATGAAACTGAAGCATTTTTATTAAGGTGTTGTTCCACCCTGTATCCCAAACTCGTTTTTAAAGAATTAAATTTTTGAAAATTGCAAGTCTAACTTGGACACATAAAATTTCGACCAATAAACATTTATACTGAAAAATTGATTCATATTTTTTAACATTATGTCCTGTGTTGTACAAGAAATAATCTAAACTGAAAGCAGATGCAACGAGATTGTTGTACAATAGCAGAAAAACTGTCAACTGTCTAACACGTGACATCAAAGAAGCCAAAAAAAAAAAAATGCGCTAAAAAAAACGAAGATAAACGGGGAAAAATTAAAATAATTATCGTATATAAAATGTTAAGATGTATTTTGAAAAAAAATATGCATTGATCAATCTTTGAAAATAAAGAAATTTTAGCATTTTTATTAAGATGTTATTAAATCCTGTGGCGCGAACTGGCATTTTGAGAATTCAATTTTTAAAAATTGCACGTCGAACTTGGACACATAAAATTTCGATCAATAAATATTTATACTGGAATTTTTTTTCTTATTTTTGACCAATCTTTTCTATGTTGTAAACTAAAAATGAAATAACACTAAAAGCGGATGCAGCAAGATTGCTGTACTACAATTGGCAAAAAACTGTAACACGTGGGATCAAAAGAGCAAAAAAAAAAAAAAAACGGAAAGAGAAAAAAAAGTTTACGCTGCTAAAAATTAAAATTATTATCGTACTTTGATTGAGTTGACTTTTTATTGTTTACAATTTCGGAATAATAAGAAACATGACAAACTAAAAGCAGATGGTATAGGATTATTGCACAATGACATCTAATGCACTAAGTCATTATTAAAAGAAAAACGGACAAAAATAAGGCAACTAACCTGGTGCGAAAAACAAATAACACTCATAAGACGCCTCTATAACTTTTACTTTAACATATTCTATTTTGCGAGCATTCTGCTCAGAGAACTACTTTAATAATGAAGGTTTTCGGGCAGCGATCGCTTAAACTAGTTTTCCGAATTTTTTATCAAATACTTTATAGAATGACATTATTTTTGTGTTTTTTTTTTCAACTTATGTGCTGCCTGTTATTGTATGGAAATAGAAATTGAGCTATGGAGAAAAAAAGAAAGTGAAAGAATGTTTTCTGGAAAGTTGTCCCTGCGAAAAACATCGGCTTTTAGATGTTTTTTAAGGCCGATGTTTTTCTAAAGTTAACATCTGCCGCCGATGCCGATGGCAACTTTGTTGCACAATCGGCGCCGATGCATCGGTCGAGCCTTAAAGGATCATAATACTCCTTGTATACCTTTAATATATATACATACCTTTAATTTATCTAATTGTTTCAAATATTTTGCACGTGCTTCTCTGATATTCTAAATGTTTTTATTACCTATAATTAATTTTATTTTTGTGATAAAACATTTAATTTTTCTTGTTTCACACATTAAAAAATAAAGTTGATTCTGTAAATTGCTAGCATAATCGGTCACCTCTGGCATATATATGCATGGCTGCTTTCTTTCTGCGTCGGATGAAAAACCATTGGTTTTTTAAAAATGATTTTTTATTTGAGATGATGGTGATGTTTATTTATGGAAGATTAGTTAAGGATCGAACTTTGCTATTTTTAGCCTACTTTCCCAAAAAAAAGTGTGAAAGAAGGCTTAATGTATCGTAAAAATATCATTAAAAATAAAGAAAAGTCAAAGAAGTAATTAAATAAGAAATGAAAAATTTGAAAGTAGGGTTTTGAGGTGGACAAAATGTGCGTCTGTCGGCCCCCCCCCTTCCCCCCCAATAACTTTTGAGGAAATTGGCCCATTCAACAGATCTTGGCCAGGACATCTCATTTCCATATTTTACTTTTTCATTTGAACAATTTTTCGTTTAATTTTGAACAGTTAAAAAAATCTTAACATTAGCACCTATGGGCAAAAATAAAGCACATTATGTAAACACTAGGCATATGATCCAAGTTCGTATGGACAAACTTATTGGAAGAAGCTCTCAGTGTGAAATATTTTTTTAGATTCGAACAATTTTTATTCCTTTTTGAACAGTTCAAAATTAACATTAGCGCCTATGGGGAAATTTCAATCCTATATAAATCCTGATCTAGCTGACGGATTCCCTTGGAACAAACTTGATCGGAAAGATGTTAGGCCAAAGAACATGTACAGATATAAAGTTCAACTTGAACTAAACGAGCCTATTTTTTTATGAAATTTGTTGACTGGGATTTTTAAGGATATTTCACAAGGAATGAATGAATAAGCGAAAGAATGAATGAATAAATAAATGAATGAGTGAAAAAATAAAGTGTACAAATTCATGAACGGGTAAATTAATGAGTGAGTGAATGAATGAATATGTATTAACTATTGAAAACAGTACATTTGAAGTAATAAAGAACTAGAGCTAAATGGGAATTTAGAGAGAGAGATAGCAAGAGTATAGATCTGAAGTTGGAATGTACGAAAGTAAGCTCATATAGTTCTAGATGGAAGTTTTGCATGTGAAGAAAATAAATGTAATGGTATATATTTTTTATGCTTAAAAACCT
This sequence comes from Octonoba sinensis, assembly GCA_038502835.1. NCBI lineage: Eukaryota > Metazoa > Arthropoda > Arachnida > Araneae > Uloboridae > Octonoba > Octonoba sinensis. The sequence continues at coordinate 2,394,547 of CM076600.1, forward strand.
ATAAACCTTTTTTCTACATGTGTTTTAGTGGTAACGCAAAGCTTATTCTCATTTGGTCACTTTTTTTTTAATTGATCGCTTTTTTGTATCATATTCTTGGTGGGAACCCTGAAATTTTCAAGAAATTCGAGTTTCAAGCTGAAAAGCTAATCATTTGCATATCACAGCATCTTTTTCCTGCTGTTTTAATTTCCTTTCTGTAGCATGTCGCCTTCTTGGTGTAGCAATTTTAATGGCCATTGGTTTAGATGACATCTTATATTATGGAAAATTTGATTAATTTTTGAAAAAATTCAAATGTTTCTCCCCCCCCCCCCCTTTTCAGATAGAAAAAAAAGAGAGTTTGAATTTTCATTCACATTCAGTTCTTGAAAGATGCTGAAATCAAATTAAATAACATTCATTTATCTTGCTGGACTGACCAAAAATGTTTATTTGCATAGAATAAGAAAAAATAGTGTTGCTTACTAAGACACTAAATTTAATGTTTACTAGAAGAAATACGTAATAAATAATATTATTTAATTATTAAATGAATGGATTTTGCAAATTACGTTGAAATAGATAGCAAAAGATGTTAGTAAAAATTACTTTTAAAATCATTAAATTTCCTAAGAAATAATTTATCTGGACAACAGAAATTCTATTAAGTACACAATAGATCAAGTTTCTGAACAAATGCAACTTAGACATTCAGAAAATAATAAAACTTTCAGTTAACAATTTATGTATACATAAAATTGTTTGTGATTCTACCTTTTAATAGTTTTCTTTTTAACTAGAATATTCCAAATGAATGAAAGATGCAAATTTCTTTTGGGGATACTTTTATTCATAACTATACTGAATTAAAAAAAAAACTTTTAATATTTATTTTGTTATGCAAGAGAATCCAACACTCATTTCCATACAACAGCCGACCACAATCTCGTAAAGTCATTACTTTAATCATGTGGACAAAAGTTTGTGTGCAGCATCAACAAAATTGTTACAAATGAATTTATTAGAAAGTAATCTTGAAAATCATTTCCAACTGAATGTTAAAGTTCTTTATTACAAATGGCATAATTACATAGAGGAGTGTAACTAATGTCGACGAACAATTTCTATATCCTATAAAATTTCTCCAGTTATTGCGACCTCTCTTCCATATTGATTGGATCTAATTTTGGCTCTGAAAATAAGAAAACAGAAAATTAACACATTAAATTACATAATTTCCTTTTAATGGTTCAAAATTAAAATATATATACCAATTCAGGGGTTGATCTAGATGGAAAGTGGGCCCATTTCGCTGCCCCTTCACAAAATCCAAATTTACAAAAATGGCTTCTTCTCAAATTCAAATTAAGAAAAGAAAAAAACTCATACACAAAATTGTATTGCAGAGGAAATAAGATAATTCAAATATTTTTGTGAAAACTTGAAATGTAAAAATACAGTGATAAAATTTTTTTTTATTACTTTTGCCGCTTATTAAAGAAATAATTCTGTAAAAAGTATGATTTGGTAGCTTGAAATATTGTGAAGGCTCGTTTTGATTGATAGTAATTGTGTGAAGGGTCCGAAAACACCTGAATTTCCACTGGCACGACCCCTGAGAGTGCTTTACGTCTTTGAGAGATTTTATGTTTTTAAGATTCAGAAAGAACAACAGTACAGAAAAAATAGAACAGCTGGTAGACGGAAACTGAAGAAAGAAATTTTTGCTTATTATTTGAGCCAGTCTACCCCATATCATGTCTTCTCCACCCTCCTTATGTCCTGTATGTATAATACTTTCGGAGAAAAGTTTCTCCATTATGATGCAGAGAAAGATACAGGAAAATCAATGACTCGGTGAATAAATTTTTGAACTTTAGCGAGAAAAGATTTGCACTGTATGAAGAAAGTATCTTATCAGAATAGTTACAAATAAATCAACGTATAAATGTTGCTTTACTGTACACAAGCAATGTATTAATTGTCAATAAAAAACAGCTTGTGGATCATCAACATGGGTGAAAGTAAAAAGATTTCAAAGGGCGGAAGTCAAAACAAATTTCTGTAACTCCAAAAAAAAAAAAAAAAAATGCATTTTCTAGAAATTTTGTTAACACATTGCATGTTTTAATTATTTATCTCCCTCCCTCTTATAATAACTAGATTAATATTAGCATTAGCAATAACAATACTTAATAATTAAGGCTGGAACTCAAGTCGAACATTTTAAAAATCATATAAGTATTTTGACAAAATCACTAACTTTATTATAATTAGCAACATCAGCACATATTAAGCTTTTAAATGAAGCTGTATCGGAAAAACATTTATAACACATTTAACTCCATATTAAAATTATAGGGATTAATTAAAATTATAGGATTAAAGGACAGAATACTTTAATTTTAAGTATTCTATCCTTTTCCATCTAACTATTTACAAAAAAAAGGAAAAAACACGGAAATTCGTCTATGGACGGAATACTTTCTCCCATGATTATTAATGAAGAGGCTTCAACAGAAAATTCACATTTTATTAAGTTAAAAAAGTATTTAACTGGATAAACATAATTGCTCCTTTGATGAAAAAATCTAAAAATTATTCTAAAATTCCTTTTAACTTGTTAAGCCACAAGCTATTCTAGAATTTTGTTGCCCTGTATAAGTTGAAGCATTTTTGACAAATTTTGGAGGTTGTAGATGGGGGGGGGGGATGCAACTTGTGCAAAAAATTCACTCACTGAATCAACCATGTTCAATATATTAAACAAGAAGTTCCGTCTAGAACTATACGAGCCTACTTTCCCGTTGTTGGAAATTCCACTCTCTCATCTCATGTCTTAGCGCGACTGCAGAGCGCCAGACATATACCATCCCCAGACGCCAGAACACTCGTGACGTCATCCCTTTCTTTTTGTGGGAATGAAACGTAATTCTGGAGAGATCGGCTTTAGAACCCAAACAGAACAGACGGGCCTCTAGAACTGCGGCTTTTTGTCGTAATCGTCCGATATAAAGAAACAAGACCTAGAAATTTTAACTGTAATTTTGTAAATAGTTAGTTTAGTCGCGTATGTCCCTTTCAGCAATATGTGTGTAATTTTTAAAGAATATATGTGTTTTTCATACATCTCAGTTTCGTGGACTTATTGTGTCTCAGTTAATTAGCGATATCGTCTTCATGTGCACAAGAAATATTATGGATATACCAAGAAATAGAGGACAAGCTGAATCACCATAGCCCCGGGCCTTTAGAGTCAGAAGTTCTCAGGTGAGAATCTTTTTATTTTCTTCACTTGGGAATTACAAGAATTTTAGAAGCCGTTCTTACACAACATTTGGCATCCCTGCCGGGATGTGGTTCAGCTAGTTGAAAAAGAAATTAAGAACTGTATCTATTATATTATTAAAGAATAGAAAGTAATTGTAAAATTTTGCATTTAACATGGCAGAACAAAATTTGGTAATTGCTAAGAAAGAAAGAGCTCTACTGAGAGACGGTATTGACAATTTTATTAAGAAAATCGAAACTCAATATGAGAACGATAATCCAGATGTATTGGATTTGGAAGAATCTTTGGAACTATTAATTGAAACCACATCAGAATTGAAGATTAAAGATGTGGAAGTGAAAAATTTAACGCGAGAAGAAGCTTTAGATGCTGAATTAAAAACAGCAAACGAATATCGCGAAAAGATTGTCCTTTGGCGTGTTCGGGCCAATAGAAAATTAAAAGAAATAAAGAAAAAAGAAACAGATGTCTCAGACAATACCAAAACTAAACCCGTTTTAAAAGAAGCAGTAAATATAAAACTGCCTAAGCTGGATCTCGCTAAGTTCACGGGGAACACAGCTGAATGGTTGACCTTTTGGTCATCTTTCGAAACTGCTATTCATAACAATGAAAGCTTAGATGCCGTCGACAAATTTAATTACCTAAAATCATTTTTAGCAACAGACCCTTTAAAGTGCATTCAAGGTTTTTCTGTAACTGCAAGTAATTATTTAAAGGTAATAGATATTTTAGAACAGAGATACGGTAGAGAAGATTTATTAGTTAATGTACATTTGAATAAATTGTTAAACATTGCCCCCCTAAAATATTCAAGTGACATTAAAACACTCAGAAAAATTTATGATGATATACAAATTAATATCAGAAACTTAGAATCATTAAATGTTTCTCTAGACACTTATGGTAGTTTATTATCACCAATATTACTAAAAATTCTACCGAAAGATCTAGTGTTAGAATTTAATAAGGAGTATCATGAAATTAATTACTGCGTGCAAGATATATTGTCTTTCTTAGGTAAGCAACTCATATCACCAGAAAACTTGATGACTAGCAGACAAGATCCGTCTGGCACCAATCAGCCATCTGGTGCCAATAATTTCTTTCCCCGCACGCGAAGAGATCCTTTTTCCCCCCCGCGGTAATAAATTTGACACTCAGAATCCTAAAATACCAACTGCATGCGATTAATTGAATGAGAATAAAAGTGATACATGTAATTTTTGCTCAGAATCTCATTCAAGTAATAAATGTTTCAGAACTCGTAATTTACCATTTGAAGAGAGGGTCAACTTATTGCGAAAAAAAGGCCTTTGCTTTTTATGTTTGACTCCGTCACATTTGGCTAAATACTGTTTATCAAAAGCTCGATGCAACTTTTGTAATCGTAAACATGCAGAAATCATGTGTGATAGGGATAGAGATGTGAAGGGGGAAATCAATAAGGGAGAAAGAAATGACCAATCTAACCAAGCATTATCAAACCATAGTTTACAAGAAAATATCTATTTACAGACATTAATAGCAGAAATTCATAATAACAATAATGGTAAATCAGCTTTCATTCGGCTGATCATAGATTCGGGTTCACATAACAGTTACATAAGTAAGTTTGCAGCAGATAAATTAAAACTAAAAAGTGTAAATAAAGAAACAGTTAAACATGGCCTTTTTGGGGGAATGGAGATGTCAACTGAGCATAATCGCTATGAGTTCATGATTGGAAGCGTGTAAAATAATTATAAGTTCAAAATACAAGCATTAGATCAAGGAAAAATATGCACTGGTGTAAATTTATGTCGAGATAATAAATTGGTACAAATCTTAGAAAAGGAATATGTGTATTTAGCAGATATCCCAAAAAATAATAAAAAATGTTTGTATCAGACTAATCCAGAAGAGGTACACCTTCTTTTAGGAGCAGACATGGCAGCTAAATTATTCACAACCGACATAAAGTATTTTCCAAAATTAGGTGTAACTGGTTTTAGAACTAAATTAGGTTGGACAATTATGGGAAAAACAGAGGGTCACAGTAGTGGGCAGGACAATTCATTAGCAGTTTTATCGTTGTCATTACATGTGTCAAACTCCAATTTATCGGATTTATGGCGTCTTGATACCCTAGGGATTACTAACGAAGATAATAAGTCAAAACAAGATTTAGTACAGGAAACTCAGAACCATTTTCTAGAAACCGTGAAACGCGACAGAAGCAGTAGATATGAAGTTAATTTGCCGTGGATAGTTGACCATTCGATTTTAACAGATAATTACTCGTTAGCAGAAAAGTGCCTATATAAGACAGAAAATAAATTAGCCAAATCTAATAGAAGAGAAGAATATGGGGAAATTTTTAAATTTTGGGAAAGCAACCAGATTATAGAAGAGGTATTAGATCAGAAAAAGGACAAAGTACATTATTTAGCACACCGACCGGTGATTAAAGAATCCAGTGAAACTACTAAAATTCGTCCGGTATTTAATGCCTCAGCACATACTAGAAACTGTCCCTCCCTGAATGATTGTTTGACTAAAGGACCTAATCTTATAGAAATTATACCTAGCATTTTGAATAAATTTCGTAAATATAAAATAGGCATCTCGTCAGACATAGAGAAAGCCTTTTTGCAAATTAAAATAACAGAAAGAGATCGCGACTTTTTGAGGTTTTTTTGGTTTGATGGCGAAAATAAATTAAAAATTTATAGACATTGTCGCGTGGTTTTTGGCCTAACTTCAAGTCCCTTTTTGCTCATGGCAACGTTAAATCACCTTTTAGATAATGTACCCGAACAATGGCGAGAGACAGCTAGGCTCTTAAAAGATTCTTTCTATTTAGATAATTCTCTCCTCAGTCTGAATTCGGTTGAAGAAACAGAAACTTTTATATCAGAATCCCAAGGAATTTTGGCTTCGGCACATTTCAATTTAAGATGTTGGCGATCAATTTGGCCTCAATCTATGATCGATGAAACTGATGAAGATAAACCAAAGTTTGCTCCAGTGTTAGGATTGATGTGGGATTTAGAAAATGACAGCTTATTTTGTAAAACTGAAGAAACTATGAAAATAAGAGAACCAACCCCTCACAAAAAGAAAAGTTTTATCAGTAGCCCAAAAGATTTTTGATCCTGTGGGATTCACAGCTCCTGTCAGTTTAATTCCAAAACTAATCCTTCAAGAAACTTGGATTCAGAAGATAACGTGGGACGAAGATCTTCCCAAAACCTTGAAACAACAATTTTCTAATTGGCTGAAAGAAATAAATTTGTTATCCCAAATTCAAATACCTCGTTGGCTTAACATTTTCCCAGAAAACGAAAAGAAAATATCGTTGCATGTTTTCTCCGATGCAAGCAAACAGGCATATGCCACTTGCATATTTTTAAGAGCGGAAACATCAGAAGGCATCCAGATCCAATCAGTTAATGCTAGAAGCCGAGTCGCACCTATTAAAGAATTAACTATACCTCGACTCGAACTCTTGTCTTGTCTTATAGGTGCAAGATTAGCCAAAAATGTGGAAAACGATTTAAATTTAGAAGATATAAAGACCATCTTTTGGACTGATTCATCCACAGCTTTGGGTTGGATAAGAAGAAATCAAGACTGGGGTACGTTTGTACACAACAGAGTATTAGAAATAAGAAATTTGACAGAAGTTCAAAATTGGAGACATGTACCGGGAAATTTAAATCCTGCAGATCTCCCATCGAGAGGATGTTCTTTCGAACAGTTAAAGAAATCGAGATGGTGGGAGGGCCCTGATTGGCTTTACTTACACGAAAATGGTTGGCCTCAAATAGAAGAAGACCCAAGTGAAGACCTTATAAATAGAGAAAAAAAGAAGACAGTCTTAACACTTTTAGATAAAAAGGAAAATAATTTGAATCAATTTTATCAAAAATTCTCTTCTTACAAGAAAACAGTTAGAATGATAGCTTGGATGTATAGATTTTATCATAACTTGAAGAATACTGAGAAAATATCCGACCCTGATATTTCAGTAGAAGAATTTTCAAAGGCCGAAAACGTACTTCTCCGATTAGTACAACAAGAATCCTTTTCAGGAAGAACAGATCCAAAAATAAGAAATTTAAGGCCTGTAGAGGATAAAGTCGGTCTTTTAAGAGCAAAAACCAACATAATCCAGAGAAATGACAGTGAAAATTTCAGATACCCGATGATTCTACCTTCTAAGCATCCTGTCGTCCAAAGATTGATTTTTGAGAAACATTTAGAAAACCATCACGCTGGAGTCAGCATTCTAATGGCACAGCTCAGAGAAAAATTTTGGATATTGAAGTCTAGAAAATGCATCAGAAATGTCTTAAGAAAGTGCGTAATTTGCAGAAAACTTCAGACTTCCAAAACAGACGTTGAACCTGGAATACCACCCGAGGACAGAGTACGAAATTAACACATTAAATTACATAATTTCCTTTTAATGGTTCAAAATTAAAATATATATACCAATTCAGGGGTTGATCTAGATGGAAAGTGGGCCCATTTCGCTGCCCCTTCACAAAATCCAAATTTACAAAAATGGCTTCTTCTCAAATTCAAATTAAGAAAAGAAAAAAACTCATACACAAAATTGTATTGCAGAGGAAATAAGATAATTCAAATATTTTTGTGAAAACTTGAAATGTAAAAATACAGTGATAAAATTTTTTTTTATTACTTTTGCCGCTTATTAAAGAAATAATTCTGTAAAAAGTATGATTTGGTAGCTTGAAATATTGTGAAGGCTCGTTTTGATTGATAGTAATTGTGTGAAGGGTCCGAAAACACCTGAATTTCCACTGGCACGACCCCTGAGAGTGCTTTACGTCTTTGAGAGATTTTATGTTTTTAAGATTCAGAAAGAACAACAGTACAGAAAAAATAGAACAGCTGGTAGACGTAAACTGAAGAAAGAAATTTTTGCTTATTACTTGAGCCAGTCTACCCCATACCATATCTTCTCCACCCTCCTTATGTCCTGTATGTATAATACTTTCGGAGAAAAGTTTCTCCATTATGATGCAGAGAAAGATACAGGAAAATCAATGACTCGGTGAATAAATTTTTGAACTTTAGCGAGAAAAGATTTGCACTGTATGAAGAAAGTATCTTATCAGAATAGTTACAAATAAATCAACGTATAAATGTTGCTTTACTGTACACAAGCAATGTATTAATTGTCAATAAAAAACAGCTTGTGGATCATCAACATGGGTGAAAGTAAAAAGATTTCAAAGGGCGGAAGTCAAAACAAATTTCTGTAACTCCAAAAAAAAAAAAAAAAAATGCATTTTCTAGAAATTTTGTTAACACATTGCATGTTTTAATTATTTATCTAACTCCCTCTTATAATAACTAGATTAATATTAGCATTAGCAATAACAATACTTAATAATTAAGGCTGGAACTCAAGTCGAACATTTTAAAAATCATATAAGTATTTTGACAAAATCACTAACTTTATTATAATTAGCAACATCAGCACATATTAAGCTTTTAAATGAAGCTGTATCGGAAAAACATTTATAACACATTTAACTCCATATTAAAATTATAGGGATTAATTAAAATTATAGGATTAAAGGACAGAATACTTTAATTTTAAGTATTCTATCCTTTTCCATCTAACTATTTACAAAAAAAAGGAAAAAACACGGAAATTCGTCTATGGACGGAATACTTTCTCCCATGATTATTAATGAAGAGGCTTCAACAGAAAATTCACATTTTATTAAGTTAAAAAAGTATTTAACTGGATAAACATAATTGCTCCTTTGATGAAAAAATCTAAAAATTATTCTAAAATTCCTTTTAACTTGTTAAGCCACAAGCTATTCTAGAATTTTGTTGCCCTGTATAAGTTGAAGCATTTTTGACAAATTTTGGAGGTTGTAGATGGGGGGGGGGGGGGATGCAACTTGTGCAAAAAATTCACTCACTGAATCAACCATGTTCAATATATTAAACAAGAAGTTCCGTCTAGAACTATACGAGCCTACTTTCCCGTTGTTGGAAATTCCACTCTCTCATCTCATGTCTTAGCGCGACTGCAGAGCGCCAGACATATACCATCCCCAGACGCCAGAACACTCGTGACGTCATCCCTTTCTTTTTGTGGGAATGAAACGTAATTCTGGAGAGATCGGCTTTAGAACCCAAACAGAACAGACGGGCCTCTAGAACTGCGGCTTTTTGTCGTAATCGTCCGATATGAAGAAACAAGACCTAGAAATTTTAACTGTAATTTTGTAAATAGTTAGTTTAGTCGCGTATGTCCCTTTCAGCAATATGTGTGTAATTTTTAAAGAATATATGTGTTTTTCATACATCTCAGACTTGTAGACTTATTGTGTCTCAGTTAATTAGCGATATCGTCTTCATGTGCACAAGAAATATTATGGATATACCAAGAAATAGAGGACAAGCTGAATCACCATAGCCCCGGGCCTTTAGAGTCAGAAGTTCTCAGGTGAGAATCTTTTTATTTTCTTCACTTGGGAATTACAAGAATTTTAGAAGCCGTTCTTACACAACACCCGTATACACCAACTTGAAATTTATAATCTAGCTAACTTTCTCTCTCTCTCTCTCTTCCTCATTTAACTTTAGTTCTTAATTACTTCAAATATACCTTTTTCAACGGTTAATACATATTCATTCACTCACTCATTCTTTTATTTATTCAGCCATTCGTTTATTTATTCATTCATTTTTCTCATTTATGTATTTATTCACTCATTTATTTATTTTTCACTTCATACATTCATTTATCTATTTTATTATTTATTCACTGATTTATTCGTCTATTCCATCACTCATTCACTTAATCATTCATTCATTCGAAAACATCGTTAAAAATCACGATAAAAAAATTTCATAAGAAAATAGGCTCGTTCCGTTCTGGTTCTGTACATGTTCTACGGCCAATCATCTTTCAGATAAATTTTGTTCCAAGCAAATCGGTCTGTTAGATCATTATTTATAAAGAATTGAATTTCCCCGTAGGCGCTATTGTTAATCTCTCTTTTTTTTTTTTTTTAACTGTTTCAAACTGAATTCCTTTATCCCGGCGCAAATCTCGCCAAGGCAACAAAACACGCAAAGGGTTACCAGCGGAGATATTCCGTTTGGCATTCGTTGAATCATTATTGGCGACTATATCGCCTGCGCCGGGATAAAGGAAAATGTACCGTTAATTTTTTTGAACTATTCAAAAATGAACAAAAATTGTTCAACTCAGAAAATACTTTATTCGAGAACTTTTTAATAATCTTGTTCATAAGAACTCGACTCTTATGCCCGGAGTTTACATAATTTGCTTCACTTTTGCCCATAGGCGCTAATGCTAAAATTTTTTGAACTGTTCAAAATTGAACGAAATATTGTTAAAATCAAAAAGTAAAATATGGAAATGAGATGTCCTTGCTGAGATCTTTCGAATGCAAAAAGAATTTTTTGAATCGGACTATTTGTTCAAAAGTTATTAGGGGTGGACAGACCGACCGACCGACACACTTTTTCCCTATCTCAAAACCCTACTTTCAAATTTTTTATTTTTCAATCTTTATTTAATTACTTCACTTATTTTTGACTTCTCTTCATATTTAACGATATTTTTCGGTACATTAAGCCTCCTTTCATGCTTTAATATATATTTTTTTTACTTTTACTTAAAGTAGACTAAAAACGGCAAATAATTATATGCAGAGAGCACTAAATCCTCATTGTTATGTAGAAATACAGGGAAATTTAATTTTTTTCATACACTTTGCTAAGAAGCTTGGTGGGGGGAGGGGGTCAACTCACATACAAATCAACCTATACACCGGTTGTAAAGTTTAAAATGTTCATTCGATGCACTCTTAGAGGTGTTAGTATTAAATATAAAACATTAATTATACATACATTTTTAGTGGAATCAATACTTCAAAAATGAAGTCACAATATAATCCATAAACATTTCACGTTTTGTTTAGTTATGTTTAACGTTTAAAACTATATGAGGGTCGTTCCACAGTATTTAGCTTCACATCTTAGAAAGGTAATTTTCCAAATAAAAGTAAATAAATAAATCTTGTTCATGATTCAATCATGTTTAATCAAATATTTTTTTCCACATGTTAACTTAAATTTTTTTTTCCTTAAATAGTAATTAGTTATATATAATATTCAGGCCAGAGATTGGCCTAATTTCTCAAACCGTTCCTTGAAACTGGCTGGGTAGGAGACTCCCATCTGTTGAAAAATTAAAAAATATCGAAAAACCAGCATTTTTCCACTTACAGAGCCGTTGATATAACTATTTAAAAAAAATAATAATACATCACATGTTAGATGCTACAAGTAGATATTGTTTACAATTGCCAATTATATGTATGCATAAAAAAAAAACAAAAAAAAACTTTTTTGTGTGGGAAAACATGTTAGCCTTAACGCTAAAAACATTTTCTCTACATCTACAATTAATTTACTAAAGAAAAGTTTAATCTTTAGTACTCTTTTGAAAACTTACTTTGAGAGTAAAAGCGGGTGTTTTGAAACATCGTCGACCAGAAACGTTCAGTGTGTAGGAAATCACGTATCAACATGGCTGTGCATGTTGGGAGTGACGTAACTAGTCGGCCGTGATTGGCCGAGGAGGTAGGCGGATATGCCACATGCCAACCTCTCATTGGTTGCTTTAGAACTCGGTCGACATTACGTTATGCAATGAAGGTGTGTATTTAACAGGAAGCTCTGGTCGACGGAAGCACTTCTTCTGTTTTTCTCAACCATGTTGTAACTGCATCGATTGAGCATTAACTTATCGGCTCGTTGCTCGAAAGAGTCTTTGCTAATTAGCGTTTGCTATAAAAGCCCGATTTTTGCGATGATAGTCATTTTTAAAGTTACCAGTTTTTTTGGCTTCTGGTTATTTTAACAATGTTGTAGTTTTTTTTGAAATTTAAATAAATGTTATAGTTTTTACAAAGTCTTTTGAATCATTTATCTTCAAGATCGGGCAAGGCATACTTGACTCTTCCGCTAACTCTGCAACTATATTAGATTCATAGGATGCTACAAGTTGCAACTTTGTTATCCAATTTGAATGAACATGATATACTGTTATCAAAACATTCTCTCCGCTTCACCTTTTATCTATTTCTTTTACAGCACCCACAAAGTGAAATACGCAATCTTTTTGCATCCCCCGTAACAGAAATGACAATTCTCTCTTTCAAAATATTCAACTTTAATCTCTAAAGTGAGGATGGATATTTTTTGATATTATACACACACAGTGTATCAAAGAATTTTCAACACTAGGTTTACAAAATAAAATAAAAGCTAGTCATTATATTTTTTTAGATATTTTTATCCAAAATTAGCTCCTTCCGCTTCAATCCATTTGTTACTGCGGTTTAACGACGATTCGAATGCCCGTTCCAGCTCGCATCGTGGGACTGCCTTCAGAGCTTGCGTCAAAGCTGTACTACAGCTGGAAATAAGCTCACAGTGGCGCTATCCGTGTTATCGAGCATTCGTGAAACTCCTCCACTATCAACTGATCCACTGCTAAAACCTCACTTCATCTGTGTACTATAGCTTCGGAGGTAGTCTCACGATGCGAGCTGGAAAAGGCGTTGTTGAACCGCCATAACAAATGTATAGAAGCTGAAGGAGCTTATCTACACTAATATTATAAAGCCGTAGAGTTTGTTTACTTGAAAGTGCTAATCTCAGGAACGACCGGTCCGATTTGAAAAATTCTTTCAGTGTTAGATAGCCCATTCATCGAGGAAGGCTGTAGGCTATATATCATCACGCTAAGACCGATTGGAATGGAGTTCCGAAAATCGCATAAAATAGTCCTTTTCTATCGAAGAAATTATGGCATCCTTTCGAGCTGGATACCATTGAAAAGCGCGTAAAAAACTATCCTAGAAAGAGTTTTGTCCTTCGTGCTAAAATTGGAAGCCTCTAAATTAACTAGAAAAGAAGTTATAATCGTTTTTCTCTGTGGTTTGAAATTATTTTTTCACGGTAATTAACTAATTTTATTTGACCCGGATGATGACTGTTTTATTTTATTCGCATTGTTTGCATCGTTTCAACAATTGTTACAGTTGCCGTGTGAACAAACAAATCAATGAAGTTGCCATTGTTAAAAAAATAAAAAAAATAATAATCAACGTTTCTAGAATTTTTATGAGGCATCGATGTATTTGAAAAATATAATTTAAGATAGACCGTGCAACGCCGGGCTTCGCAGCTAGTTTTGAATAAAAGTACTTTTTAAAATATAATTACTAGTTTTTATTTTATTTTATACATCTAGTCTTAAAAATTCTCTGACGCACCATGTTTTAACAAGTTTTTCAGCTCTTCATTATGCTTGTAGAAACAAAACAGAAACAGAAATGTTTGGTTTTGCCACTGTAAACCTACAACTGCAAACAGAATTTATACCTAAATACCAAAGAGATGACACACAAAAGGATGAAATAGTCCAATAATATTGCTCATTTTCCCCCTTACAAAAATTTGCAAATCCCTCCATACATAAAGTTTGGAGAGGAGTCTTTCCTCCCTTTGAAAATTTGAACTTTAGTCCCTGGATTCATTGAAATTATTTGTTTTGCAGATTTTCATCCGATCTTCAGATACTTCGTTCGTAACTCAGTTAACTGTCTTATTAATGCGTAAAAATAATTTTGATATGTATGACAAGAAGATATGTATGTATGTATCAGTTAATTATATTTTATTATGAAAAGTAGAATACTTTGAGATTAATAATTGGTTTAAAAGCACTAATGTACCATTTTTTTCCCTCTTTTTTCTGTGGTTTCTGTTTGCGACAAAACTTAATGTTTTTTCAATAGAAAACTATTAGCCTCATTTTATATTAATATTATTCCTCAGGAAAAAGGTAATAAAAATATTTGTAATAACTTTTCCTAATTACTGTTAGAGTTGTTTGAAAAAATCCCAAAAATTTATAGAGAAATGTTACGTACCAGACAGGGCTCAAAATTTTTTAAAATTTAACATGTCTTACTAGGCATGTTTTTCTAAAAAAATACATGACCAAATAAATTTTGTACATGCCCAGAAGTTATTTTCTTGCACATTCACAAAAACATTAGAGTTTGTTGTATGCCATTTATCAGTCTAAAAAGTTAATTAACAGCTTTATGTCTGAATCAAAAATTAATTTAACGTTAATCTTAATCATTAAAAGATTACATTACAAAGAAAATATTACATAATAAGTTGTTACGAGTCAAAATTTGCAAAATTTAATTTTTATTACCAATTTTATTGTTGACATGCAGGTCAACATGCCAATTTTGCGCTCCAGTAAGGATGAGATGATTTTTCAATAAAATATGAAATAATAATGTTTTGGAAAGAAATATTTAATTAAAAATGACATGCACTGCTAGGCATGTAGGACAATATTACTTTCACGCCCTGGTACAAGACAATGAATACTGTGGAATGACCCATAAATAAACAAATACGTGATTAAAAATCAGAAGAGAAATGATCCTCAAACATGAGCATACGAGTATATTTAAGATGTTTTTGCATTTATAACTGAAGAATTCCAAGTTACACAGTGAACAATTTCTGCATTCTTAACATCACTTTCAGACATACCTGGGAAATTGAAAGTGGGAAATTTAGTGAAGTCCTCCCCCTTTCCAGCACCATACTGATTCTTCAGGTTGTTCAGCGTCTCGTCGAACTGCTTTTGTTTCTCTGGTGTCATATCAACCAATTTACCTCCACTATATTAAAAAAAACACATTTTAAAATTAAAGTTTCCAATGCACATTGCTTTGAGTCATAAAATGAAATCAATAAATACAACTGCACAAATTAAACTAATAATAGCCGCATCGCTCCATATTGCTAGGGCTACCTCAAATATTGCGTTCATTCACTAAAGGGAAAAACTACTTTAAAATTTTATTTACTAGTGTTCTATTCTTTGCAACAGGATTCGTGATCCTTATTTTTAAACCGGATTTATTTATTTTTTTAAATAGACCTTGAATATTTTGGTTACTTTTTTATATTACATTTACAAAAATAATATGGCATGTTCAACAATATGGAAAAACACTTTAAGCTATTTTCAGTGATAAATATTTTTTAATAATAATAATGATAAACAAATTTTAATACAAATGCATGACTCAAATGAAGCTTAACCCTACCAGAAATAACAGCAGGTACAGAGAAAATGTACAAATTTAATCAATTCTTTTGCTGCTGAAAGCTGGAAAAAAAAAAAAAAGCAACAAGTGTGTGTATTTTTTTTTACATTGAGTGCACTTTATTCATTTTTCTTTTTTATAAAAGAAAAAGCCTGAACTATTTTTACCCATTTAATAAAATCATATGTTTCCACCATGACTAAAAACTGAAACTTTTTGTTTTAATCAAATAGCTTTATTAAAAACATCTACGATAAAAAAAATATTTTAGAAGGAGAAAAAACATTAAGCTATCAGGGGACATGGGTACAACTTTCAGGATATATTCTGAATTTTAACAATTGTTGTTATAAACACTATCATTCTGAATTATTTATTGTGTGGCGCTTATTAAATGGATCTAAAGTACTATTTTTAAGATAAACACAGAATGATTCATGATTATTATGAATTCTAATTTGTATGATTGAACGAATGATGCTTTGCTGTTCAGATGCTTGCAGAATAAGAGCAATATTGTAAAGTTTAAAAATAGTAATTAGTTCTAAACTTATGAAATATGTTATGCACACAGACAGATGGACTTAGAAAGTTTTGTTTGAAACACTGGTAGTAATTGCAACATATTTCATTCTTACAACACTTTCTGGCATTGTAAAATCAATGATATTTTTGAAAAACATCACGATTTAAATCAAGCTGATTTAAATCAAGAACCCTGGCTGTTAAGAAGCATAAATCGCGATTTAAATCAAGTTGATTTATATCGACAAACTCTGATTCGAAATGCTCACTTATGGGGTTTTTTTAAACTCCACAACTTACTGTTTTCTTATGAAAAGTTGTGCTAATCACCTGGGAAAGGAAAATTCTTAGAGCTCTTTTTGGACCTGTCAAAGAGGGTGATCTTTGCAGGAAATGTTATAATTTCGAAATTGAAAGATTATTTAAAGGAAAAGATGGAATTAATTATGTAAAGACCAAAAGAATACAATGGCTGGGACACCTTGAGAGAATGGAGGAAAAAAGAGGCACTAAGAAGATTTTCAAGAGACAATGTCAGGGCCAGAGGAAAAGAGGAAGGCCGGTTAAAAGATGGGTGGACAAGGTGGGGAAAGAACTTAAAAACCTAAATGTTCGAAACTGGAAGAAAAAAGGCGAAATGGAAAATTGTTAGAGAGGCCTATGGTCCATCATGGGCTGTAATGCCAGGGAGTTAGTTAAAATTTCACTTTCGACCAAGTATACTCTTAGGTACACTCCAAGTACAGAAAAACAATGAAGAAATGTAACAAGATATTTTTTAACCTTTAAAAGATGAAATAATCAAATATTTTTTTTACTGAGTGCACTTTAATGTATTTTTTATTTTATAAATAAAATTAAAAAAATTACAAATAATCGGTTTTAAGCTAAGCAGTATATCTTTTGAAATTAATATAAACAAAAATTTTTTTGAGATGTGTTGTCTTACACCACGTCTCTTATGTAAAAACTAAAACAATGAGCCCCATTAAGTAAAAAAAAAAAAAAAACAGTATTATTACGGTGAAACAGCAACTTGTGCATAGTCAGATTTCAGTATCAGAGTTTTCAAATGTAGTTTTTAATTTTTATCAACTTTATTCCTTATTTATTGAAATTTTTATTTATTTATTTTAATTTAATTAATTGAGCAAAAAAGATATTATGTATACATTATAAAAGTTTAAATAATTGACACAAAAATAAAAATAAACCTGAATTCAGCATTTAACTTTTCAACATTGAGAGCATATACTCCTTACAAGCACAGAATTTCGTTTAAAAAATGTTTACAGAAAGATTTTATTGAAAATAAAAGCAAATTTTATTTAGTTGCATTTTAACAAAGCTTAACAAACATGAAGAGGGAAAACAATTTCAATTCTAACAGCAGATGCAGAAAGATTGCATATTTTTAAAATGAAGACATTATAAAGATGGAAAATAAAATTTCCACAAGTAGAATAACTTTAGGATTGTATTTTAATAGAGCAATAATAATCAATGTTACTAATTACGGGCATTATCATCAGAAATTTGGAGTAACTTAAAAATGAAAGGGAAAACAAATTTCAGGTATTAAGATGCTAAAAATACTGAAACTATGATATACAACCACAACAGAATCACCCCTGCACCATAGAACAAATAAACAAAACCTCGCTGTTAATCTGACAACCATGGCAAGTCTATTACGACAAAAAGTCTCCATAGACTTATGACCTAGCCTAGATAAAATCAAAAGTATTAATTATGAAACATAAAATACTGGCTCATACGTACCTACTGAGTTTGGTGTATTCTTTGAGCTTATCGAGGAAAAGCTTCTGAATGGGGTCCATAGGAGCGGATGCCATCAATGTCGAACAGGCACCGAAATTTCTTCGCAGCACATAGGAATTGACAAAGGACTTGGCCCCCACCGATAACTTCGATGTCAGCATGGCTATAATATATTTATATTCAATTCATTATTGACATTTAAGAATATCTAAAATTTTGATTTCACAACAGATAGAACAATAAAAATAAAATGTTTGCTTTTGAGTGATTGATTAAATAAAAACTGAAAAAGACACAAGTAGCAATGAGAAACTGAAACTGGAATCAGCAATTCTTATTGCTATTTGTGCGTTTTTAGTTGAGTTTTGAAATTTCACCACAATAAAAAATTATTTTGAATTTTTAATAATCTTATAATTTGGTAATTTTGTCTGACCTCCATGACACAACTGCCAACTTATGCTAAAAATGAATATAGTGATGAGACTTATAATGCACAAACATTACATTAAATCACATTTTAATTTTGAGCGGCTTTTACTCAAAAATAAGTAAAGGTTCTAGTAAAAAGAAGTTGGAAACAAATTTTGGAACTTTTTTCGGATAGCTTGCAGCTCTGAGGCTAGTATCTTTTTGCAAAGGAATTTCTCGTAAAATGCAGAAACACATGTATATAATAATGAAATGTGCATATCTATGAGTGAGAAGATTATCAAAGCTATATTCATTTACTTCATAACGTTGGACACAAATTTGATTCAGTGTTAATAATGGTTACTTCATGACAGAAAACTCGCCCACAACATGTTTATTCTTGAATATAACCGTTTTTCAAATTTTAATGAATTGCAATATTATTGTTTTGACAAAGGGGTCAGCTAAAATGAATTAATACAAAAAAAAAAAATACAGGAGGAAAGCAATTTGAACTAAACATAAGCAGAATTCACAGAATAATCCAGAATTGCAGAACTGTTCTCCTATTAGTATAAAAATTACACTTAATGGATAATGGAGAATTTTTAATAAAAAATAAAACATTTACACACTCAGAAACATCTTGAAAAGTAGGGTCATACGAGGTAATTAATGGGGACATTTTTTTTTTAGTTTTATAAACTGGTACAACAATATGCCAAATGCTCCTTAAATATTCCATTTTCTTATGCAGGATGTAAAAAACAGATTTGCAGAAAGTTTGGAGGGGAAAATATTTACTTACTAGTACAAAATCATGTTGAAAAAAGATAGTCTCCAAAAATTAAACTTTTTTTAAAATCCATACCCGTGCTATAGTTAAAACAAAAAATAGATCTTTGATGATGTTTTATATTACAAATAGTCTATACTTTGGAATCCAGTGCATATATTTTGTCCATTTTTGAATACATTGGTTACATAGGTATACTCGATTCTTTTGCTGTTGAAAGTTGGGGGAAAAAAGAAAATTTAACAATTGTGTACACTTAATTTTACATTGAGTGTTCTTTAATCAATTTGCTATTACATAAATGAAATAACTTGAAATGTCCATCTAATAAAATCATATGCTCGCTCCATAACTAAAAATACTGAATATTTTTGGAATGAAACCTACAATAGAGCACAGATCACAGAATCAACTTCCTAAAAGTTACAAATGGAAGATATTGAATTTCAGTACAAAAGAGAATAAATACAAATGCATAAACTACATTAAAATTAAACATTAATAAATATTTCTAACCTTAAAAGCTTTAAAGGTCGCAAAACCAACAAACGAATAAACTCACAACCACAAAAGTTATAAGACGAAGTAGAAGTGCCAATTCTTGTCATATTTGGATCATCAACAATTTTAAATTAATGGTTAAAAATAGTTAAAATATGTGATATATTTCTAAAAGCATATAATATTGCAATACCATCAAACCTTTCAATTAAAATCTAAATATTTGACCATGATTGAGAAAATTATTCCTTCGTAAAGATTTTTTTTTTTTTTGAGGTGGCAATAATTGTGGCATGCTGTTGTTCTGGCGAAGCTTCCGAGAAAAAGTGGGAAATGTCAGATGTTTGTTGTTAAATTTCTTTCTATTTAAAATCTTGAACCGGATTTTTTATATAATTCATGGCTTTTTCTCGATGAAAATTCTAAGCGACAGCATGCCTGCTTCTATACAAGACTTACCTGATCCTATTATTGAATACATTTTAAGTTATTTATCGCCTTATAAAGATTTAAAACAATGTATGCAAGTTAATAGAGCATGGTATAAATATGTTTATGGTATGTTTTTATTGTTTATATAATTTCCCTTTTTATTGCTCCAAATGCTTTTTTCTAAATATCATTAATGTTTTTGTCTACTTGATTGTATAAGTTTTACCACAGCATTTGAATTCGTAACCAAATCACCAAATCGTATTTTGAAAATTTTGCGAGGAAAAGCTATTCGTTTTAATTTAATAAAGGGTTTTTCATAAGAAACTATATTAACTCTACATAAAGGCTTTCAAAAAATTATTTTGCTATTTGTTTTTAAAGAAAATCATTCTTCCATTAAAGGGTTGCTAATATTTTCAAGAGTTGTTATTGCTAATACGTTTTTCTATTTAAATATTATTCCTATCATTATTGTCTTCCTGCGCTACGTTTAAGAAGTGAAATTTGGAAGAAGAAAGAGAGAAATTTTCTAACGATATGAATTGAAATTTTGAAATTAGTTATTTCATAATATAAAAACAGTTATAATTTAAAAGACACTAGTAAGCTTACTGCAGTAGTTAGGAGCCTTTAAAATGTTTACTATTTTTTGCAACAATTCCAAACTGTTCATTTTATTTTAAAACTAGAGTTGTGGACTTTTACCTGCATTTTGAAATTCAACATTGTTTCTGAGTTCAAGTTAATGCCTAGAGTTATGACTTGTTTTTTAGTCATTAAATTATAAAATAACTTTAGACATTTTTATAAATGTTTATTGTGATCGATGCATTAATGAAATAAAATATGAGTTTATCGATTTTTTTTCAAGTGTTATACTTCATTTGAAGTAAAAATTTGAAGGACAAGAAGCTATGATAGTCTTTACAGGTGTCGTAAAATCTCAAAACACAGAAGATTAGATGAAATATTTACATAAAAATATAATTATATACACAGTTACAGATGAAAAAAAAATGATGATTCGTTGAAAAACTGTGGTCGTAAAACTAAAATTTTTATAATAGGTTAGGCACCCCGAACAGGCCCTTCATTTCAGGAGGGGGAATTGACCTTTTCTGGCTTTGAAAATATTATGAATTTGCATGTATTTTGTTGGTTTTTAAATGAAAAATATAAGAATATGCCATTTGCCCCCCCCCCCCCTTCCCCCTTTGGAAAAATTTGAAATGACAGGCCTGGTGCCAAAAATGACATCTGGATACGAAATTGCAGTCTGAAAAAAAAGTCAAAAAAGGATTTTTCTAGAAGTCGCAATTTAAGTCATGATTAAAATTGAAATAGGGAAGTAAAGTATCTACTGAAGGTCCATTGTTCAATCTGAGGTTCATACCATTTCTTTACTTTCTTTTTTCATTTCAATAATTATTCTGGAAATCTAAATAGTTATTCGAAGTTTTCTATAATTTGAGTACATCAGAGTTGGAGGAATTATATTCTGTTAGGGATTCATGTACAATTAGTTGCATTGGAAACATAAAAATTGCTATCCGACCTTGAGCCTTTTGTTGAAGCATTTTTGATTGACCTCAAGTGCAAAACATTAAAGTGACTTAATAAATGTTCATGTGTGCTTACGGCATTTTCACTGTATTTTAAGAAAAGTGGAAGCATTTTAGTCCAAGAAATAAACAGTTTAAATTATTGGTAAAATCCTAGGATAGCCCACCCAGTTTCAAAATTGCCAATTTGGCGTCCATTTCGCAGAACAATACTAGCAGGGTTGCGATCAAATCAAGGTTACCAAGATGGCGTTTTCATCGCCAATGGGGTGGGCTCTCCTAGGATCCAACCAAATTATTATGCAAAAACATGCCATGACAAAACTTGACAAGTTTGTAATGCATGATTTTACATAATAATGCTTCAAAATCTTCTTTCTTAAACAAAAATTCTTCTGTGTTGTTTCAAGTAGACTTGCAGGTATGTAAGCATGCCAATATTTATATCAATTTTAATATTTTGTACCTGAAATATAACAAAAAGTTTTTTCATGTTTATCGCATGTGAAATAACCACCTGTGTTCAAAGCCTGGATAGCTTTTTGGAATCGTGCCACACGGTTGGGAAATCTTTCCAAAAATCAATTGAAAGTTATTGCAAATTGAATTTGATGTATGAAATGTTGTATAAAATTGAAAAGTGAACTTTTCTGTTTGGTCAGATGTGATTCGCAAGACCCAGCGCGACTTCTACAATGCGGTGTGCAACATGAGTGTCCAGTGGTGCCACCGGGTGGCCGAGCCTGGACCCACGATCTCCAAGCGTTATTCCCACAGCGCTTGCTGCAGCAGGAACTCCATGTACATCTTCGGGGGCTGCACCACGGCCAACACGACCTTCAACGACCTCTGGCGCCTCGACTTGGGGACCAGGTGTTGGATACGACCCCTGGCCACGGGTACTTTCTCTTTTGCTATTTATTTAGGAAATTATTATCAGCTTTTCATTTTAGGGCTTGGTTCTTGGTGTTTTTATGTGTCTGTATTTAAAGTTATTTCATGTTTTCTTGACTGTTCCTTCAGGACCATGATTAATGCTTCAAAAATATGTTTCATTTTGTATTCAGAACAGAATGTTGGGGAGGAGAGTGGAGTGCACATGGGCACACTTTTCATAAAACTTAATTTGGAACTACTGTGATATAACCCCCCCCCCCCTTGGCGACTTTTTCGTTGGCGCCAAGAAACCGTCGCCAACAACAAGATTTTTATGTCGCCAACTTCAAACACAATACAACACTCTTGGCGATGATTATATCGCCAACAATGTTACATCATACACATAGCAAACATGTCAAGAAAAATCACTAAAAAACAGTAAAATACCAAAAATTGCAAATTATATCTTAGACAAAATATCAACGCTACTATGTAAAGCACGTACAGCATTTTTCAACAGCAATTCAATACATTAACGGATCGATAATTACTCGAAATAGAATTATTTACTTTACAAACACTCAAAGTTGAATAAAAACCCTTTCTTTAAAGAACACGCAATTTATGCCCAATAATAACTACTGCAATGATTCATTATTGAATAAAATGATATGCACTCTTTAATGAAAAACATAATTAAAATATCGCGCAATTCAACGCAAAACGAATGTTTATTAACTCTTTATGTACGGGAAGGAAGGAAATTTTTACTACAGTTAAATCCTGACTTTTTCTACTAGGCGATTACCGAAGTGAACTCGCCCATTCTGAGCACCCTTCAGCCCCCCACGGTGATCTCCTCGTTCCTAATTGCAGAGGCATGGTAGGCTGTCATTGTAACGCTTCGGGGCCGCTTCAAAAGTGGGCAACTCGTTTCGCTGATTGATTCTTTAATACTTTCCGGAAATAGTTAAATGAGTTCCCAAACGATTTTTTCTGGAGAATGTAATGTAAATAATTATAATGATAAATTATAATGTGCCTTATTCATGCTCAAAAGTTGTCAAACAGTAATTTAATCAAGAAAGTAAATAATATATTTATTGTTACTTTCCTTTATTTTTCAATTGCAATCGTATTCCAAATTGTATCTCAGTTGGAAGTATTATTATCTGGAAGTATTATTATCTATACGGATAATTCAGGGATGCACAAACTTTTTTGGGTGAAGGGCCAAAAAATTAGAAAGTATCAGTTTGGGGGCCAAAGTAACCTAATGTATTATTCATAAAAATACAGTGTGTATTTCAATTTTTATTTAGAGTTAATATGTACAAATTACATGTATTAATAATTACTGTACTCAGGAACAGATTATTAAATAAAAGCTTTAAAAAATTAATATAAATGAATTCAAACAAAATGAGGTATAAGATTTCTAAACAATTAATTGCACAAGATTTATATATATATCAATGAAGTGATTGGTCAAATGGCAAAAAAGAGGAATACTAAAATTTTT
The DNA here is from genome assembly GCA_038502835.1 of Octonoba sinensis. Classification (NCBI taxonomy): domain Eukaryota; kingdom Metazoa; phylum Arthropoda; class Arachnida; order Araneae; family Uloboridae; genus Octonoba; species Octonoba sinensis. The sequence goes on from CM076600.1 coordinate 2,418,458, forward strand.
TACAAAAATGTGTGCAAATTATAAAAATGAAACAAATGGAAAATAAAAAGGTAATTTATACTAAGAAAAACACAGCATTATTCTCTAAATTATAACTTTCTTTATAATTTAGATAATTTTTCTTTGACATTATGTAAAATTTAAAATATATATTAAGAGTTAAAATCAGAAATTAATTAAAAGTGCGAATATAAATACATAAGAAATAAACACACATATATTAAATAGCAAAAAGCAAATGCTGTGAGTCTGTACATCACGTTAAACCCTTGCGATTCAGAAATACTACTAGTCAATTTGGCTGGTAGAATTGTTTTTTTAACTAACCAAAATCTTACAAAATCTTATTAGTTAAATTGGCATAGTAATATTAAATTTATACATTGCTACATGGAAAAAAAAAAAGTTAAACTGATTCCTTTATCAACAATCAACCTATCATTATTTTGTTAAATGGCATATAATTAAATTTTAATGCTTTAATCACTAGTTTTCCTGCAGATTAGAAATTGATCCTTGTGAATTAATGTAAAAAATCGGGATTTATTTATTCATTTTCTGAATACATATCAACAATAAAATTTTCCTAAATATATATCAACAATAAAATTTTTAAATTTTGATTATAAATTACACTTTATAAAGTAAAATAATTATTCATATTGATATTATTAATTCTGAAAATTAATGTTTAATTAATACATTTTTATTCATTCATTATTACTAGTCAATTTGGCTAGTAGAATTGTTTTTTTAACTAACCATTTACAAAATCTTATTAGTTAAATTGGCATAGTAATGCAGTACAGAACCTCTTATCCCGGAACCAGAAAACCGGGAATTTTTTCGTGAATTTGCCGCCATTTTTGAAAAGTTCGTGTTTTTTTTTTTTTTTTTGCCCATTTAGTAAGAATACGAATTTTTTAAAATGCCTTTAAAAATACGCATTTTTCCATTACAAGTAACATATTCAGTGTTTATAAGTCGAACAATTTAGTCTAAAAACGATTTTTTTAGGGGAGGGGGGGGGGGGGGGGCGTCAACTTACTTGCAGATAAAAATTAGAAAAAAAAATATCTCCAACGACACTTGAGAAAAATGAGACCTTTTCTCTATTTTATTTCAATAATTAAACATGAAAGAAGTAAGTAATTAGATTCTTATACATTTATTTAATTGTCTCGTCAGTATTCGAAGACGAATTGCAACAAAAGTCGGACTAACGAACGTTCGGAAAATTTCTAATACGGCAGACTCGCGAATTTTCTGCAATAGCTGATCGTGTGAAAATGAAACCTCGTTTATTTTTATTTTATATATTTTTTTATTTATTTAAGAGCTGAAATAAGGTAATAAGAATTTAAAATTGATATTAAGGCAACAAAAATTGCAACTATAAAAATGAATTCTTTATTAAAATCGAGTTCGCAAAAGCAAAGTCGTTCTTCATAAGTATGAAATTTGCGCGTTTCTGCATGTAAACATGCTTCTTACATTTCGTTTTCCTCCTTTTTGAAATCATTTATTACTGTAAAAATGATTGATGATCAAATTTTACAAAATTAATAATCTGATAAACAAGATGTCCGATTCGGAAAGCATCCAAATGGTGCTACACCCGAACGATGACGAAGAGCAAGATAGTGATAAAGACGAAAATAATGATTTTGCCTGCTATGTCTAACGATCGTTACTTTGAATTAACTAAAGAAATCATAGCAGGAATGGGACAAAATTCTTTTATAGACGAAATAACGCACGTAATGACTGTTCGAAAAATCCAGCAATCGAATTTTCGACCATTTCCCAATAAACTATTGTTCTGAAACTTGACATATAGCTCAGAATCCAGATACAATTGCAATATTCTACCACTTTTATCATGATTTGATTAATTTCTGAAGTATTTCCAATAAAATGAAATTAAATATGGCGATTAGTTCCGAAAATTGCGACCAAAATTCAGTAGCGGCGTAGCGATCGTATTTTTTTACTACAATTTCTCGTAAGCTTTTTTTTACAATTATTATTTCTTTCTTTTTTTATTTTATTACAATTAATCTTTTTTATCAACTATATTAGCGGGCCAATTCAAAAGGCTCGGCGGGCCATAGTTTGTGCATCCCTGGGATAATTTGATGTTAATAATTTTAGCAAACTGTTCGTGGTTGAAACTTATAACTTATTCATTCACATACTGCAGAAAATAGGAGGCCTGTATTTCTCATTTTATTCCTTATGTTTTTCCGTAATTTGAAGCAGTGTTGTTGTTTCTTAAGAAATTTGTATGTGTATATATACTGTAACCAGATTGATATTTATTAGGTAATGAGTTTTCTGATACTGAAACTTTACGAATCATAAAAACATCAACACACTGAATTTATGTACGAGAAGGCATTAAAGTTACGGAAGTAATTAATCTTCTCAGCATTGGGAAAAGAAAAAGAAAGTAAAGAAGAGCTAACTATTGATGTATCATATAAAATATGTTCTCTTTTGCAGTGGCGCATTTGGAAGGGGGGCTTGACTTGCTTGTTTCGCCCCTCCCCCTCGTTCCTCGCAGCATGAAAGCGCCCCCAAATCTTAAATTGCATTCACGCCCCCAGAATAATATAACATACTAAAAATTTGAAGGAGCGCCGCCCCTTAACTTTCTGCTGAAAGGGGGCAGACCTAGGGCCCTCTTTCCTATGCCACTGCTCTTCCGATGTTATAATAATTTGATCTGTAGATGTAGAAAAGCTACATAAGAGAAACTGGTTTAGTAATATCTCTCAATTGCATGTATCAGTTCAACATTTTCAAAATTCTGCCAACTGTATACCGCTAATTACATGTACTCACAAATATTATAGAGTAATTATTTTTAATTAATACGATTAACTTGAGAAAAGATGGAACTAACACCGAATGTGCAATGCTTCCTGTTTTTAGGACAGAAATGCAAACTACATAAATGATTGAAACTTTCCTCAAAACGTAAAGTAACAAAAAAAAATTTAAAGTGAAATTTTTCATGTTACATGATTTATAGTTTCTATCTTTTAACTGATACAATGCTGTCCTAAATGCAAAACATTTCTGTAAATATATAGAACGGAAATTGAAAAAAATGTTTCTAAATTTACGAAGAACTCTCTTCAAATAATCATGTTTCTTGATAGCAGTTTCTCAATAAAATTCGTGCTTTTCCGCAATCTGTGCAACTACAGAGAAAGATGCAGTGGTGTAGTCGACCGCGGACGGCGTCCCCCAACCTTTTTATTTTAATACAAGCTTCCCCCCCCCCCCCCCAAGTTTTTTACATTTTAACATAAGCGTCTCCCCACTTTTGATTTCAATTGCTTATCTTTCTATGCATAAGCCCCCAACTTTTTTCCAGGACTACACCACTGGAAGGATGTAAGATTACTCAAAACTGAACACTTGAGAACTGTGACTACTAGTTTAAAAATTGTAAACGTATGCATGATAAGCACTTGAGCTCTGTGACTTCCAGTTTTAAAATTGTAAAAAAATACATAATAGTTTATTCCAGCTATAGATAGCAAGCTAGCCTCTGTCGGCTAAACTTCTGAAAGCATCTTTGGCCGAATAACCTATAGCACATGGGTGATTCTGATTCGAAATTCTCCAACATTTCTGGAAATTTTCGAGACCCTGTTCCGAAAATTTAAAAAAAAAAAATGGTCTTCCCAAGTTTTTAAAATTTATTAATCTTAAGACTTGACGAATAATGCTAGCAGTCAAACAAGTCGCACGAATGAAAAAACTAGACTGAAAAACAAATTTTGTCATTTTCTTTCTTCCGGACATCGCACATCTCCACGTTGATAACAGCCATCAATCACAGTAATTATGTTGTCATTAGGGCACCTGCCATTATGGCAAATGTAAATCACCGTCACTCGATGAAAGCGTTTCGTCAGAAGAAAGGTGTTTGTTTGGTTTTTTTTTGTTTTGTTTTGTTTTGAGGGGTGATCTTTCAGCACCAAGTACCCTACCCGCGAAATATTAGTAATGACGTCCACTTCAGTCAGCGAGAGAGAAAACTAAATTTTGAAAGATTTTCAATAATTTGAGTGTGTGTGTGAGTTTTTTTCTTTCTTTTTTCCCTTATGAACTTGTTTTCCTCATTTTTCATAGGTGAAATAAATTGCTCATAGCCTAGAAATGTAATCATTCGATAGATTGAAAGAAATTGAATATAATAATTATAATACCGAAAAATTCCGTAAGAAATCTTAAGTTGAAAATTTGAGTAAGCTGGAAATATTTATTCAATGAGAAGGAAGGAAAAAATATCCTTTTTTTTTTAAATCTATTTTTGAGACATTAACTCAACCCCAATTTTATTTTGTCGATATAATTTTCCAGAAAAGTAGCTTATATTTAAAAATTGTGCGTATACTGTAGCTCGGATATATAAACAATTAATAACTGGCAATGATGTTCATAAATCTTAACCCACAGCTTTTCGTGGGAACCCGTTTATAGTTTATCTTAAAGAAACATCCTTTGGAAAACAGCATCAGTAACTAATTAGGAGCATATTTTCAGTTTTTTAACTTCCAGATAATTAATAAATGATTAAAATCATTCCGAGTTCATAATATGATAGCATATGTTGGTAGCATATGGTTGCACAGTTTTGAGGTAGCTTAGATTCACGTAACTTTCTTCTATATCTTTCGTATGAATGTTCTTTTCTTTTTTTTACATTGTAAAATAATTCTGCAAAGGTACAGAACGGAATCTTAGTATCTCTGTAAATTTACAAAGAACTTGTATCAAGTCAAATAATCAAGTTTTTTTTATAACAGTTTTTCAATAAAATACTTGTTTTTCTGTGTACACTCTGTACAACTACAGAGAAAGATTTGTTAAATTGCGTAAAACTGAGAGCTCGAGATCTGTGATTAGCAGTTTAAAAATTGTTCAGAAATGCATTGTATGTTGCTGGCGAGCATTTTAATTTTAGCACTGGTAGGCAAGCCCAGCCGTTATAATCTTTACAACACCGGAGGCAAGACCGTATACAGAAGGTGTCTATGGGCTCCCTCCAAAATCCTGAAATTTTTCGCAATGAAGAAAACGACCCTCCCTGAAACTTTCCTTAACATAAGTGTGTCAAACTCAGCCCCCCCCCCCCCCCCCGAAAAAAGTTTATGAAAACGGCCTTGTTCAGAGGGAGCCACTATTGCGGCTCATTATCTGTTGCTATCAATTTACAGAATATTCTCTTTTCTCTTATCTGTAATTTTCTTTCAAATACTTTGTAGTTTCCTCTTTTTGGCTCATTGCAGACTGTCAGATTCCGGACAAATGATTTTCAAGAGATTTCTCATACATTTTCGAGCAAAAAATTTTGCAGGAGGGAGAGGGGAGGCGGCTTTTTGAATTTTTACTATCTGCTAGTTTTTTTTTTTAATGTCCTTTATTGTTTGAACAAGAGACATACGTGACAACATGATTTGCATATCCTTTCAACGAGATAAACAAATCATGCTGAAAACAGTAATTTTTCAATTGCACCTCCCCAAATGAACGATTGCATCTATCACCATTCATTTTTATTTTTCATCACCAATTTTCATCGGGATCGCTCATATGTGTACTGAATTTCGTTCATTTTTTTAAAAATTACAGTGCTTACCGTAAGGTGGTTACCACATCAGACACACAAGCACTTATACATATATTTTTCATATATGTCCATAAGTGTTCAGCGTAACTTAAAATGTATAAACTACCACATTCGAAAACTCTAGCAAATCTAATGTAAATTTTGTACGTAGAAAAAAAACCAGTTTGCCATATGGCCGACTAGAAAGATGGAAGTTAAACAGATTTTATGTAAAAAAAAAGCAGTATGAAGGTGCTTTATAAAATATAATAATAATTATAAAATAGATATAAAAAAAAGAAATTAACATTAAGAAAAAATTAATTTAGTTATAATAATAATAATAATAAAGTAAAATAACAAGCGGTACCAGCACGGCGATGCCTGTGGGAATAGCTTAAAAAACATCGCCTGTGTCGACGTTCAAGAAGGGCGCCGCCCTCTCCTCCTGATGCTGAACTTATTACGTGCGCAGAAAATATATTCCCGCAACCCACTCCCGATCTTTCTCTCCCCCCCCCCCCTGCAAAAAATCCTTGCTAACAACTTAAGGAACCCCCTCCCCCGAAAACACGGGTACTTTCTCTTTTGCTATTTATTTAGGAAATTATTATCAGCTTTTCATTTTAGGGCTTGGTTCTTGGTGTTTTTATGTGTCTGTATTTAAAGTTATTTCATGTTTTCTTGACTGTTCCTTCAGGACCATGATTAATGCTTCAAAAATATGTTTCATTTTGTATTCAGAACAGAATGTTGGGGAGGAGAGTGGAGTGCACATGGGCACACTTTTCATAAAACTTAATTTGGAACTACTGTGATAAAACCCCCCCCCCCCCCCCTTGGCGACTTTTTCGTTGGCGCCAAGAAACCGTCGCCAACAACAAGATTTTTATGTCGCCAACTTCAAACACAATACAACACTCTTGGCGATGATTATATCGCCAACAATGTTACATCATACACATAGCAAACATGTCAAGAAAAATCACTAAAAAACAGTAAAATACCAAAAATTGCAAATTATATCTTAGACAAAATATCAACGCTACTAGTAAAGCACGTACAGCATTTTTCAACAGCAATTCAATACATTAACGGATCGATAATTACTCGAAATAGAATTATTTACTTTACAAACACTCAAAGTTGAATAAAAACCCTTTCTTTAAAGAACACGAATTTATGCCCAATAATAACTACTGCAATGATTCATTATTGAATAAAATGATATGCACTTTTTAATGAAAAACATAATTAAAATATCGCGCAATTCAACGCAAAACGAATGTTTATTAACTCTTTATGTACGGGAAGAAGGAAATTTTTACTACAGTTAAATCCTGACTTTTTCTACTAGGCGATTACCGAAGTGAACTCGCCCATTCTGAGCACCCTTCAGCCCCCCACGGTGATCTCCTCGTTCCTAATTGCAGAGGCTGGTAGGCTGTCATTGTAACGCTTCGGGGCCGCTTCAAAAGTGGGCAACTCGTTTCCTGATTGATTCTTTAATACTTTCCGGAAATAGTTAAATGAGTTCCCAAACGATTTTTTCTGGAGAATGTAAGTAAAAAATTTAAAATGATAAATTATAATGTGCCTTATTCATGCTCAAAAGTTGTCAAACAGTAATTTAATCAAGAAAGTAAATAATATATTTATTGTTACTTTCCTTTATTTTTCAATTGCAATCGTATTCCAAATTGTATCTCAGTTGGAAGTATTATTATCTGGAAGTATTATTATCTATACGGATAATTCAGGGATGCACAAACTTTTTTGGGTGAAGGGCCAAAAAAATTTGAAAGTATCAGTTTGGGGGCCAAAGTAACCTAATGTATTATTCATAAAAATACAGTGTGTATTTCAATTTTTATTTAGAGTTAATATGTACAAATTACATGTATTAATAATTACTGTACTCAGGAACAGATTATTAAATAAAAGCTTTAAAAAATTAATATAAATGAATTCAAACAAAATGAGGTATAAGATTTCTAAACAATTAATTGCACAAGATTTATATATATATCAATGAAGTGATTGGTCAAATGGCAAAAAAGAGGAATACTAAAAATTTTTTTCAAAAATGTGTGCAAATTATAAAAATGAAACAAATGGAAAATAAAAAGGTAATTTATACTAAGAAAAACACAGCATTATTCTCTAAATTATAACTTTCTTTATAATTTAGATAATTTTTCTTTGACATTATGTAAAATTTAAAATATATATTAAGAGTTAAAATCAGAAATTAATTAAAAGTGCGAATATAAATACATAAGAAATAAACACACATATATTAAATAGCAAAAACAAATGCTGTGAGTCTGTACATCACGTTAAACCCTTGCGATTCAGAAATACTACTAGTCAATTTGGCTGGTAGAATTGTTTTTTTAACTAACCAAAATCTTACAAAATCTTATTAGTTAAATTGGCATAGTAATATTAAATTTATACATTGCTACATGGAAAAAAAAAAAATTAAACTGATTCCTTTATCAACAATCAACCTATCATTATTTTGTTAAATGGCATATAATTAAATTTTAATGCTTTAATCACTAGTTTTCCTGCAGATTAGAAATTGATCCTTGTGAATTAATGTAAAAAATCGGGATTTATTTATTCATTTTCTGAATACATATCAACAATAAAATTTTCCTAAATATATATCAACAATAAAATTTTTAAATTTTGATTATAAATTACACTTTATAAAGTAAAATAATTATTCATATTGATATTATTAATTCTGAAAATTAATGTTTAATTAATACATTTTTATTCATTCATTATTACTAGTCAATTTGGCTAGTAGAATTGTTTTTTTAACTAACCATTTACAAAATCTTATTAGTTAAATTGGCATAGTAATGCAGTACAGAACCTCTTATCCCGGAACCAGAAAACCGGGAATTTTTTCGTGAATTTGCCGCCATTTTTGAAAAGTTCGTGTTTTTTTTTTTTTTTTGCCCATTTAGTAAGAATACGAATTTTTTAAAATGCCTTTAAAAATACGCATTTTTCCATTACAAGTAACATATTCAGTGTTTATAAGTCGAACAATTTAGTCTAAAAACGATTTTTTTAGGGGAGGGGGGGGGGGGGGGGCGTCAACTTACTTGCAGATAAAAATTAGAAAAAAAAATATCTCCAACGACACTTGAGAAAAATGAGACCTTTTCTCTATTTTATTTCAATAATTAAACATGAAAGAAGTAAGTAATTAGATTCTTATACATTTATTTAATTGTCTCGTCAGTATTCGAAGACGAATTGCAACAAAAGTCGGACTAACGAACGTTCGGAAAATTTCTAATACGGCAGACTCGCGAATTTTCTGCAATAGCTGATCGTGTGAAAATGAAACCTCGTTTATTTTTATTTTATATATTTTTTTATTTATTTAAGAGCTGAAATAAGGTAATAAGAATTTAAAATTGATATTAAGGCAACAAAAATTGCAACTATAAAAATGAATTCTTTATTAAAATCGAGTTCGCAAAAGCAAAGTCGTTCTTCATAAGTATGAAATTTGCGCGTTTCTGCATGTAAACATGCTTCTTACATTTCGTTTTCCTCCTTTTTGAAATCATTTATTACTGTAAAAATGATTGATGATCAAATTTTACAAAATTAATAATCTGATAAACAAGATGTCCGATTCGGAAAGCATCCAAATGGTGCTACACCCGAACGATGACGAAGAGCAAGATAGTGATAAAGACGAAAATAATGATTTTGCCTGCTATGTCTAACGATCGTTACTTTGAATTAACTAAAGAAATCATAGCAGGAATGGGACAAAATTCTTTTATAGACGAAATAACGCACGTAATGACTGTTCGAAAAATCCAGCAATCGAATTTTCGACCATTTCCCAATAAACTATTGTTCTGAAACTTGACATATAGCTCAGAATCCAGATACAATTGCAATATTCTACCACTTTTATCATGATTTGATTAATTTCTGAAGTATTTCCAATAAAATGAAATTAAATATGGCGATTAGTTCCGAAAATTGCGACCAAAATTCAGTAGCGGCGTAGCGATCGTATTTTTTTACTACAATTTCTCGTAAGCTTTTTTTTACAATTATTATTTCTTTCTTTTTTTATTTTATTACAATTAATCTTTTTTATCAACTATATTAGCGGGCCAATTCAAAAGGCTCGGCGGGCCATAGTTTGTGCATCCCTGGGATAATTTGATGTTAATAATTTTAGCAAACTGTTCGTGGTTGAAACTTATAACTTATTCATTCACATACTGCAGAAAATAGGAGGCCTGTATTTCTCATTTTATTCCTTATGTTTTTCCGTAATTTGAAGCAGTGTTGTTGTTTCTTAAGAAATTTGTATGTGTATATATACTGTAACCAGATTGATATTTATTAGGTAATGAGTTTTCTGATACTGAAACTTTACGAATCATAAAAACATCAACACACTGAATTTATGTACGAGAAGGCATTAAAGTTACGGAAGTAATTAATCTTCTCAGCATTGGGAAAAGAAAAAGAAAGTAAAGAAGAGCTAACTATTGATGTATCATATAAAATATGTTCTCTTTTGCAGTGGCGCATTTGGAAGGGGGGCTTGACTTGCTTGTTTCGCCCCTCCCCCTCGTTCCTCGCAGCATGAAAGCGCCCCCAAATCTTAAATTGCATTCACGCCCCCAGAATAATATAACATACTAAAAATTTGAAGGAGCGCCGCCCCTTAACTTTCTGCTGAAAGGGGGCAGACCTAGGGCCCTCTTTCCTATGCCACTGCTCTTCCGATGTTATAATAATTTGATCTGTAGATGTAGAAAAGCTACATAAGAGAAACTGGTTTAGTAATATCTCTCAATTGCATGTATCAGTTCAACATTTTCAAAATTCTGCCAACTGTATACCGCTAATTACATGTACTCACAAATATTATAGAGTAATTATTTTTAATTAATACGATTAACTTGAGAAAAGATGGAACTAACACCGAATGTGCAATGCTTCCTGTTTTTAGGACAGAAATGCAAACTACATAAATGATTGAAACTTTCCTCAAAACGTAAAGTAACAAAAAAAAATTTAAAGTGAAATTTTTCATGTTACATGATTTATAGTTTCTATCTTTTAACTGATACAATGCTGTCCTAAATGCAAAACATTTCTGTAAATATATAGAACGGAAATTGAAAAAAATGTTTCTAAATTTACGAAGAACTCTCTTCAAATAATCATGTTTCTTGATAGCAGTTTCTCAATAAAATTCGTGCTTTTCCGCAATCTGTGCAACTACAGAGAAAGATGCAGTGGTGTAGTCGACCGCGGACGGCGTCCCCCAACCTTTTTATTTTAATACAAGCTTCCCCCCCCCCCCCAAGTTTTTTACATTTTAACATAAGCGTCTCCCCACTTTTGATTTCAATTGCTTATCTTTCTATGCATAAGCCCCCAACTTTTTTCCAGGACTACACCACTGGAAGGATGTAAGATTACTCAAAACTGAACACTTGAGAACTGTGACTACTAGTTTAAAAATTGTAAACGTATGCATGATAAGCACTTGAGCTCTGTGACTTCCAGTTTTAAAATTGTAAAAAAATACATAATAGTTTATTCCAGCTATAGATAGCAAGCTAGCCTCTGTCGGCTAAACTTCTGAAAGCATCTTTGGCCGAATAACCTATAGCACATGGGTGATTCTGATTCGAAATTCTCCAACATTTCTGGAAATTTTCGAGACCCTGTTCCGAAAATTTAAAAAAAAAAAATGGTCTTCCCAAGTTTTTAAAATTTATTAATCTTAAGACTTGACGAATAATGCTAGCAGTCAAACAAGTCGCACGAATGAAAAAACTAGACTGAAAAACAAATTTTGTCATTTTCTTTCTTCCGGACATCGCACATCTCCACGTTGATAACAGCCATCAATCACAGTAATTATGTTGTCATTAGGGCACCTGCCATTATGGCAAATGTAAATCACCGTCACTCGATGAAAGCGTTTCGTCAGAAGAAAGGTGTTTGTTTGGTTTTTTTTTGTTTTGTTTTGTTTTGAGGGGTGATCTTTCAGCACCAAGTACCCTACCCGCGAAATATTAGTAATGACGTCCACTTCAGTCAGCGAGAGAGAAAACTAAATTTTGAAAGATTTGCAATAATTTGAGTGTGTGTGTGAGTTTTTTTCTTTCTTTTTTCCCTTATGAACTTGTTTTCCTCATTTTTCATAGGTGAAATAAATTGCTCATAGCCTAGAAATGTAATCATTCGATAGATTGAAAGAAATTGAATATAATAATTATAATACCGAAAAATTCCGTAAGAAATCTTAAGTTGAAAATTTGAGTAAGCTGGAAATATTTATTCAATGAGAAGGAAGGAAAAAATATCCTTTTTTTTTTAAATCTATTTTTGAGACATTAACTCAACCCCAATTTTATTTTGTCGATATAATTTTCCAGAAAAAGAATTCCAGAAAAGTAGCTTATATTTAAAAATTGTGCGTATACTGTAGCTCGGATATATAAACAATTAATAACTGGCAATGATGTTCATAAATCTTAACCCACAGCTTTTCGTGGGAACCCGTTTATAGTTTATCTTAAAGAAACATCCTTTGGAAAACAGCATCAGTAACTAATTAGGAGCATATTTTCAGTTTTTTAACTTCCAGATAATTAATAAATGATTAAAATCATTCCGAGTTCATAATATGATAGCATATGTTGGTAGCATATGGTTGCACAGTTTTGAGGTAGCTTAGATTCACGTAACTTTCTTCTATATCTTTCGTATGAATGTTCTTTTCTTTTTTTTACATTGTAAAATAATTCTGCAAAGGTACAGAACGGAATCTTAGTATCTCTGTAAATTTACAAAGAACTTGTATCAAGTCAAATAATCAAGTTTTTTTTATAACAGTTTTTCAATAAAATACTTGTTTTTCTGTGTACACTCTGTACAACTACAGAGAAAGATTTGTTAAATTGCGTAAAACTGAGAGCTCGAGATCTGTGATTAGCAGTTTAAAAATTGTTCAGAAATGCATTGTATGTTGCTGGCGAGCATTTTAATTTTAGCACTGGTAGGCAAGCCCAGCCGTTATAATCTTTACAACACCGGAGGCAAGACCGTATACAGAAGGTGTCTATGGGCTCCCTCCGAAATCCTGAAATTTTTCGCAATGAAGAAAACGACCCTCCCTGAAACTTTCCTTAACATAAGTGTGTCAAACTCAGCCCCCCCCCCCCCCCCCCCGAAAAAAGTTTATGAAAACGGCCTTGTTCAGAGGGAGCCACTATTGCGGCTCATTATCTGTTGCTATCAATTTACAGAATATTCTCTTTTCTCTTATCTGTAATTTTCTTTCAAATACTTTGTAGTTTCCTCTTTTTGGCTCATTGCAGACTGTCAGATTCCGGACAAATGATTTTCAAGAGATTTCTCATACATTTTCGAGCAAAAAATTTTGCAGGAGGGAGAGGGGAGGCGGCTTTTTGAATTTTTACTATCTGCTAGTTTTTTTTTTTAATGTCCTTTATTGTTTGAACAAGAGACATACGTGACAACATGATTTGCATATCCTTTCAACGAGATAAACAAATCATGCTGAAAACAGTAATTTTTCAATTGCACCTCCCCAAATGAACGATTGCATCTATCACCATTCATTTTTATTTTTCATCACCAATTTTCATCGGGATCGCTCATATGTGTACTGAATTTCGTTCATTTTTTTAAAAATTACAGTGCTTACCGTAAGGTGGTTACCACATCAGACACACAAGCACTTATACATATATTTTTCATATATGTCCATAAGTGTTCAGCGTAACTTAAAATGTATAAACTACCACATTCGAAAACTCTAGCAAATCTAATGTAAATTTTGTACGTAGAAAAAAAACCAGTTTGCCATATGGCCGACTAGAAAGATGGAAGTTAAACAGATTTTATGTAAAAAAAAAGCAGTATGAAGGTGCTTTATAAAATATAATAATAATTATAAAATAGATATAAAAAAAAGAAATTAACATTAAGAAAAAATTAATTTAGTTATAATAATAATAATAATAAAGTAAAATAACAAGCGGTACCAGCACGGCGATGCCTGTGGGAATAGCTTAAAAAACATCGCCTGTGTCGACGTTCAAGAAGGGCGCCGCCCTCTCCTCCTGATGCTGAACTTATTACGTGCGCAGAAAATATATTCCCGCAACCCACTCCCGATCTTTCTCTCCCCCCCCCCCCTGCAAAAAATCCTTGCTAACAACTTAAGGAACCCCCTCCCCCGAAAAGCCGCATGTTTCATTGATTTAACAATAACGACTTATTCGCATACGTAATTAAACGTCTATGTACACAGAACACGTTTTACCGCAACTCCCCCTTCACAACAACGGTGTCAAACGCGTAGAAAAGCAAGGCACCCCCTCCCGAAACGCGCTCTTAAAAAATACTTTTTTAAGTTGGACATTTTGTTAAAAATCAGTTACTGCAGGTGTTACTGACTATCACATAGGATTTTTCAATAAATTGTGCGTTTTTCCTTCGCATAATGGATAACCAAATCCTACGGCAAACCAAAAAACCATAAAATTTCTATGAAATAAAATGTATTTTTACGAAGTTCGATGAGATTTGTTGTTATTGTATAGCGAGCAGCTATTTTCAAATAGGATCGGTATGGAGCTCCCCTCCCCCCGAAAAAAGCCATAATTTAGAAGGCTAATTATTCTCTTCGGATGCATTTAAAAAAAGCAATTCATTATTATACAGCATTTCAATAGATGTCTTTGCCCTTTAGGATGCCTCTTTGAGATGGTCAGAATTAAACCGATGTATCACACATAAAATAATAAAAATCAAGAATGGACATTTGTTACACATTCCTTTTCATTTATTTATTTTACAGAATAAGGAAAGGAAAGTTGCTTGTATTTCAAAGTTGGAATGATGAGGTACCTTTTTCTTTTCCTGCGTCTTGCCTTTCTTGTAGAAATAGCTAATTCTCAAGTAGTTCAGCCATCAATCCATGTTTGCGCATCAGTGTCACTTTCTAATGACTATCCCCAAGAGAAAAAGTGCGGAGGAGGCCTCCGATACCACAGGGGTCCCCCTTCCTCGCAACAGGAGTTCTATTTTCTGCCTTTCACCCCTGTCTTCCCGTCTGACGGCCCATACCGGCCCACCTCGGTCTTAACTGACAAAGCCGTTTTCGGCCGTCCTCGGACTTATAGAGTTAAAGCTGTGGGAATTTTAAAATAAGAGACTCCATTAGAAAATATATAACATTGATCAATTAAAGCACATATTACATCAATCTATTGGAAGCCTACACTAAAACTAGCATAAAAACTAGACAACAAAATTAATAACGGTCATCACTTCAAGTACATTTTGTCTTAAACTATTGGAAACCAACATTAAAAATACCATAAAAACACTTCGTTGAAAGAACACGCATTTCATGCACAATAATGACTATTGCAATTAATTATCATTACATAAAATGACATGCATTATTCAACGAAAAACATAGTAAAAATATCGCGCAATTGCACGGAAAACTTCAAATACATTTTACATTAAACTAACGGAAACCCACTTTATCAAAACTAGCAACGCCCCTAATTACTACAGCTAATATTTTAGAACAATTGAAAATTCATTGTTTTATAACCTTACAAACACATAACATAAGCAGATAATAAACTAACAAAAATAAAGAACTCACTTTAAACCAGTTGGCTTTTCAATGTTAATCCCAAATAGCATCAAACTTACAATCCAATACGACGAAATGGTCTGAAAATTACCACTTTATTTTTCTTTGCTTTTAGTCACAATTAATCAAACTTATGCACTTATCAACCAAAACAATTTCGTACTTCAGATAGCACAAACTACAAACCACGTTTCCGTCAGATTCGAAAAATGGCGCCTTAACAAACTAATATGAATTCATTTATCTCGCCATAATACAAAAAAATTGAACTAAATTAATTCACTTTAACACTTTACATTCTTCCTTTATCAACAGGAAATATCTCCACAAACTTTAACGATGAAATTAACTACTAAAAAGCTACCTATTAGTTAAAGAGAACTTTCTAAAGGTCCAACCATCACACTCTAAAAACACCCATTGCATAATCAGGGTTGCCACACATTACCTCAGGCAACATCGATGGCGCTGGGTAAACGAAAAGATATCGCCAACCGAAAATCATTACAAATTGGCGCGCTAGCTCGAATGTCGCCAAGGGGGGATTATATCACAGTAGTACCCTTAATTTTCCCCTAGACTTTATGGGTTTATATTGCTTTAAAATTCTTTATTTTAGATGCTACACTATTGATCATGTAAGTCCAATGAAAGGCAGATTCAGTGGTTTGCACATTCAGAGTTTTATTATATCACGAAACAAGCAAAGGCTCAGACAAGACACATAGCAACACAACTACAAAGTAAGAACTACTTAGTGCTGCGAGGAGGGGGTGGAACATGTTACGTCATCGCAGCTCCTCACATGGCTCAGAAGACAAAAGCCTCGATGGGATGTACGATTTCTGCAGGACTACTGGGTTTATCATTACTATCCAATAGCAGAGTCCGAGAAAAATCCGAAAATCTTAGGAGCCAATGAAAATTTTTTAGGAGCCAGCTATAATATTTTCATTTGGCGCCACCTGCAAAACTAGTCGCCAAGGCATATTTTTTAGTCGCCCGGGCGACCTGGCCCCGGGATTTTTCGAACCCTGTCCAATAGTATCCCTGTGAATAGTTAGCCAGAATTCAATATGGCTTTGAATTGTAAAAAGAAATAATAATGATCATAATAAAAGTCTTGCCAAAATGTCCAAATGTGCTCCATGCATGAGGCACATTGATTTGACTATAGGACATATTGGGAAGGTTACCTTTTTTTAGCCTACTTTCCCGTAAAGGTAAAAAAAAATAAGAATAAAGCATGAAAGAAGGCTTAATGTATCATGAAAATATCGTTAAAAGTAAAGAAAAGTCAAGAAAAAGTGAAGTAATTAAATAAAGATTGAAAAATTAAAAATTTGAAAGTAGGGTTTTGAGATGGGGGAAAATGTGTGTCGGTCGGTCTGTCGGTCGGTCCCCCTTAATAACTTTTGAACGAATTGTCCGATTCGAAAAATTCTTTTTGCATTCGAAAGATCTCGGCGAGGACATCTCATTTTCATATTTTACTTTTTGATTTGAACAATATTTCGTTCAATTTTGAACAGTTCAAAAAATTTTAACATTAGCGCCTATGGGCTAAAGTGAAGCAAATTATGTAAACTCCGGTCATAAGAGTCCAGTTCTTATAAACAAGATTATTAAAAAGTTCTCGAAGGAAAATATTTTTTGAGTTGAACAATTTTTGTTCATTTTTGAACAGTTTAAAAAAATTAACGGTACTTTTTCCTTTATCCCGGGTCAGACGATGAAGTCGCCAATAATGATGCAACCAACGCCAAACGGAATACCTCCGCTGGTAACCTTTTGCGTGTTTTGTTGCGTTGGCGAGATTTCCGATGGGACAAAGGAATTCATTTTCAAGTTCAAAAAAAAATATTAACATTAGCGCCTACGAGGCAACTCAATCCTTTATAAATCATGATCTAACAGACCGATTGGCTTGGAACAAACTTTATCGGAAAGATGTTTGGCCGTAGAACATGTACAGATACGAAGTGCAACCAGGACGGAACGAGCCTATTTTCTTATGAAATTTTTTGATCGGGATTTTTAACGATATTTTCGAATGAATAAATGATTAAATGAATGAGTGATGGAATAAACGAATAGATGAGTGAATAATTCAGTGAATAAATAATAAAATAGATAAATGAATGTATGAAGTGAAAAATAAATAAATGAGTGAATAAATACATAAATGAGAAAAATGAATGAATAAATGAAAGAATGAGTGAGTGAATGAATATGTATTAACCGTTGAAAAAGGTATATTTGAAGTAATAGAAATAAAATTTCACGTTAAATTAAAGCACAAATGAGCATTAAAACGCAGACATATGTTTCGGGATCGCTTGGAATCCCTTTTTCAATGCGACAGGGAGCTTCTAGATGCAAAACAGTTTTGCATCTAGAAGCTCCCTGTCGCATTGAAAAAGGGATTCCAAGCGATCCCGAAACATATGTCTGCGTTTTAATGCTCATTTGTGCTTTAATTTAACGTGAAATTTTATTTCTATTACTTTGCACAAAGTTTAATCATTACTATATTTGAAGTAATTAAGAACTAAAGTTAAATGAGGAAGAGAGAGAGAGTTAGATAGATTATAAATTTCAAGTTGCTGAATACGGGAAAGTAGGCTCGTATAGTTCTAGACGGAACTTCTTGTTAAGTAATGAAATTCATAAATAATTATTTGTTAATTTACATACAGGGAGAGAAATCTTGAAATGACAGGTTGAAATAGTGATAGCTCAAACATTGAAAAAAGCAAAAATGGTTGTCTTCAACTAATATTGCTGTAAAATAAAAGATAACGTAAGATGTGAAAAGTGTTACCATAGATAACTATCTGTATCTAACCATCTTTTTGTGCAACCGTGCATTCATTTTAAAGACAACTAAGCATTTAAAAAAGGAAAATGATTACAAAGATCTACAATTTTCCAGAACTTTGAAATTCTATCCTTTTTTTAAGAATAATATGCAGTAAAATCTCTTTAAAAGTGAGTTCAGTGTATTAAGAGGTGTTCCTTGTGGAAGCATTTCTTTTTTAAATAGTGCCTAAAGTCATACCTGGCTCCCAAAACAGAAACCCATTGTCAACAAAGAAGAAAGAAAATCTTTTTGACTGCCGAAATTCTTCTCTACTTTTATAGAACAGTAAAAATTATTGTTCTATGCACAAAAGAAATATTAGCTGTACTGGCAGTATTTAGAGATATATGGTGCATAGAGCAAAGATTCTGAAATTTGATATTTACTCGGTCGATTAAGTTTGTCTATTTCGTTTGGGTCTCCTTAAAAGCTTTAAGGACTATAAAGTCCAGTTTTACACAGTTGTTAAATGACAACACTAGCTTTAAAAGCTCTCTAAAGAAAAAAATAAATCAATAATAATAAGAGTAAAACTAACAGATGCAGAGATGCCGAACGCTACGGATTCTCCGTAGTATCTACGGAAAAATACAAAAATTTGAAGTTGACTACGGACTACGGAAAGCGCTTTTTTTCCTACGGAAAATAAAGTATTTTAGCAGAGTTCAACTTTTCGCGCTTGGCGCTCATATAAAAAAAAGATTCACCAACAGTCGCCAAAACGATCGCTTACTGACGATTCGTGGTAGTTTAGAGCTGCGAACAATAGGAGATTGGCGACGGTAGAAAGCTCAGAATTCCAGTTCTAACCGGAATTTTTCCCAGCGTGGAGCAATATTTACAGCAACCCTGTTCTTCGGCGAGAGAGTTCGGGCAAATTTCGCATACTTGCACGACACAAGTGCTTTTAGCCTTTTAGCATTTGCAGTTGCTTATTGCCATGCTTACTGCATTCTTCGTTGCGTACATCGTTTGCTCGTTTGGTTATCAACTATTTGGTCCTAAATTAATTAACGAATTCAGTTAGAAATTAAATTTGTATTTTATATTGAAAAATAATCTTATTGGGTGGAAACATAACCGGGGAATCAGGGAATTCTCAGGGAAGTTTTATGTTCTGAAAAATATCAGGGGATATTTAAATTTTCCAAATTTCAGGGAAAATTATTCAAACCGGCAAGCGTCCAAAGTTTCGTCGGCGAAATTTCCTTTCGTTGCCCGTGGTCAGCACGATTGCCGGTTTCCCATTGGTTGAAAGCGCTCTTTCTCTGAATAAGCAATGAAAAAGGTCACTGTTTTTGTGTTTGAGAAGAAGGCATTGCAATCTTACGTAAAAGAACGCGTGTCAGCATTTGTTTCCGAGAATCCACCATTTTTGGTCGTGTCCAAAATTCGGCCTAACACCGTTCTCCAGCGTGCCTAATTTGGGGTTTGGTTCTGTGCATTATTCTGTCGGGGCGCAGAGAGCCCTGCTCCCCCCCCCCCCCCCCCCCCCCGCGCGATGATTTGGAATTTTTAAAACTTTTCTTCACTCAATACAGGTACAATATGCATCTTGAGAAAATAAAGTAATATAAGTATAAAATAATGATGGGGGGGGGGGGGGATGATCTTCATTCTAAAAAAAAAAAACTTTAGATTTAAAACTTTCAGCAGTTGCAGATTATATTACTTAGAAAATTAAGTTATTTTCTCCTCCAGGGTGGTAGAGTTCTGGAAAACCGGAAATTTCAGGAATTTTTTTTGCCGAAATTCCAGAAATTTTATTTTGCGTCTTGACCCTAAATTTTCCGCCCTCATTTTGGTTTTTTGCTTTGGTTGATCGCTATTTTCGTAAAGGGTTCGTGTTTGCTGTTAGATTGTTAATTGTTGCTTTTATTCTGAATCAATAAAAAAAGAGCTTTTGGGTTTTAATTTCTTGCAGTCTTATTAAATGCAATAAATAATTTTCGTAATGCTTTCTTCATCATTTTGATGATTTTTTAGAGGAAATTGTAATTTTTTTTTAATAATCCACACATTTATTAAAATAGTTTCTCCTCTTTGCACCATTTTCCTGTTGTCCTATATTTTATAGATATTCCATTGCGACCCCTGTTAAAATAAGTACTTTTTTCCATTTCTGTCTGAATCAAGTAGTTTTCATAAATTTTAACTAGATAAATTACATTTCGTCTTATATGCCAGAAAATACAGTACCTATGAAAAAAGTTCGAGGTTCAGGAAATTGTTTTGAAAGTTCAGGAAATGCAAATCCTTACTACTATCACTCCTGGGCCTTCACTGAAAAAAAATGGAATTGCACAAAGTTCAGTTGGAAAAGTAGTGTCACCCTCCCTAAATATTTTTTCTGGATTCCCCACTGTAAAACAGTCATTATGCATGGTAATGACGCTGTGTAACTCACAATTTAAATATAACGTCAGGGAAATTTTTGGAGCCCAATCAGGGAGTTATCAGGGGTTTTTTCTTTTATTCTGTTGCCACCATGGTTCAGCTGAGGCAAATATTTTGCTTTTAGGTTGAATAGTAAGTAGTTTTGCATCCACGTTTCTCCGATATTATAAACTACTGATAAGCGCTGAAAACTACTGAAAATCATTCAGGTTACTACTGAAAACCTTAAGATTAGAGTGGCATCTCTGCAGATGAAAATTTATTTTAAGTGCAGTAGATAAAGGATTAAACATGTAAATCTGTATATCTTAAAATCCAACATTTTGATGAATGCAATACTTTTATCTACTTACTTTCAATGTAAGGGAACTAGAAAAGAAGAAAGAAACTGTGATCTCTCCCTTTTTTATAATCAATTGATTTATTTTCAGGAACATATCCGCCTCCCAAGGCATGTGCGACCCTGGTGTGCCACGAGGATAATCTAGTCTTGTTCGGTGGTTGGACACACACGGCCCCTTACCCACTGCATCAGGTGAGGAAAGAAACACTTGACTTAAGGTGATGGAAGGTTACGTCCATTTAGGAGAACACAGTGGCCGTTCTAGGATTTTTGAGAACTAAGGCTGGCTGTGTCTGATGGTTATTGGGAGAAGAGTCTTTAGATGTTTATCTGAATTTCAGACCTCTAAAAAAAGATAAAGTCCAGATAATTTCAGATTTTTTATCATTAAATTATTTTAATCTTTTCTTCCCCCTTTTTTGCAGACATAAAATAGAGCACTAAACTAGACGATCTTTGGTCCATATGACATTCCAAATTTCATTCATTTTCCAATTTTTCTGTGTAGAAGGAATCCCTTGCAAAAAAAAAAAAAAAAAAGCATTTATAGAATGATGATGACTTTGTGTTTTGTAACACAATTATTTAATATTTCTTTAATATTTATACCTTCATAAGTATTCTCTATCATTTATTTACTTTTGAAAGTTATCTTTGTTATGTATGCTCCAAAATAGTATATAGCTTTTGCTATATTATTTTGGTATTTTTTCATTTATTTTTATGCAAAATATAATTTCACGCATATTTTTTCATATTTTACAAAACTTGTTTCACACCTACTTTTGTGCTTGTTACCCTTTATGCTTGTAAGGTGCCCCATTTTTTTAGACTTATAATGTGGAATAAGATCTGAAAATGTATTTTATTAATACTAAAGTCACAGTTCAAATTGAGTGTTCCTTTTCTAAGCCACCACCTCTCTCAATGACAAAATTTAATGGAACAGAATTACTCGGAATTAATTCAACTTGCCCTGTATTGAGCAACCATCTTCAAACAGCCTCTTGTTTCAAGCACAAGTGATAACTTCTTCATTCCAAGTGTCCACCTTTTTTAAATTTGTCCTTTCTAAAAACTGTTTATTACCACAGAAGTTTTCCTTTAAACTGGAAATGGCAATTATTCAATTTTAATTACCCAACTTGCATAGTATTGAGCTATACGCTTTCAAACATGCAATTCGTTTTTTCAAGACAATTTGTAATTCTCCTCATCTGCATGAAAGCCTCATATGAGGTGCATACACTTTGCTTCAAATTTTTATGCAGATTCGTTTTTGTGCTGCGATTTGCGTGTCATCCTCATCTGCATGAAAGCCTCATATGAGGTGACATACAGCTTTGCTTCAAATTTTTATGCAGATTCGTTTTTGTGCTGCGATTTGCGTGTCGTCCTCATCTGCATGAAAGCCTCATATGAGGTGACATACAGCTTTGCTTCAAATTTTTATGCAGATTCGTTTTTGTGCTGCGATTTGCGTGTCGTCCTCATCTGCATGAAAGCCTCATATGAGGTGGCATACAACTTTGCTTCAAATTTTTATGCAGATTCGTTTTTGTGCTGCGATTTGCGTGTCGTCCTCATCTGCATGAAAGCCTCATATGAGGTGACATACAGCTTTGCTTCAAATTTTTATGCAGATTCGTTTTTGTGCTGCGATTTGCGTGTCGTCCTCATCTGCATGAAAGCCTCATATGAGGTGACATACAGCTTTGCTTCAAATTTTTATGCAGATTCGTTTTTGTGCTGCGATTTGCGTGTCGTCCTCATCTGCATGAAAGCCTCATATGAGGTGGCATACAACTTTGCTTCAAATTTTTATGCAGATTCGTTTTTGTGCTGCGATTTGCGTGTCGTCCTCATCTGCATGAAAGCCTCATATGAGGTGACATACAGCTTTGCTTCAAATTTTTCATGCGAGGGTATTCAAGTTTGGGTTAATTTAATGATTGGCTGCGATTTGCGTGTCGTCCTCATCTGCATGAAAGCCTCATATGAGGTGCATACAGCTTTGCTTCAAATTTTTATGCAGATTCGTTTTTGTGCTGCGATTTGGTGTCGTCCTCATCTGCATGAAAGCCTCATATGAGGTGGCATACAACTTTGCTTCAAATTTTTATGCAGATTCGTTTTTGTGCTGCGATTTGCGGTGTCTTGTCCTAACATCTTTGCTTTTTTGAAAATTTTTTTGCCCATTCATAAATGAGGTGACATACAGCTTTGCTTCAAATTTTTATGCAGATTCGTTTTTGTGCTGCGATTTGCGTGTCGTCCTCATCTGCATGAAAGCCTCATATGAGGTGACATACAGCTTTGCTTCAAATTTTTATGCAGATTCGTTTTTGTGCTGCGATTTGCGTGTCGTCCTCATCTGCATGAAAGCCTCATATGAGGTGGCATACAACTTTGCTTCAAATTTTTATGCAGATTCGTTTTTGTGCTGCAATTTGCGTGTCGTCCTCATCTAGACACTCCAAACAATTCTTGGAAAACACAAAATGTTTCATGGGGGTATTCAAGATTGTTAAAAGATTAAGATATCCTTGGGAGTCCATGGAGGATTCAAAAAAGAAGAGAAAATCCTAGTTTCGAATCAAATTCTGTTTATTTCGAAGCGGGTTTTACATTAGGGATCATTCATAAATGATGTCACGCTTCAAGGGGGGGAGGGGGGTTCGTGAAATTGTGACGAGGGGAGGGGGTAACAAGGAGTGTGACATTATGCATTTTGCAACATAGCGAGACGCGTGACAAAGGGGGGAGGGGGTCCACTGAAGTGTGACATATTGTGACAAAGGGGGGTCAGATATTTGGGAAAAAAGCGTGACGTCATTTATGAATGATCTCTTACTGGGAAGTTTGTTACTTTTTTACAGCTTCTTATTCCTTATAAATGAAGTTTGAATATTCAATTTTTCCATGTTTATTATTATATTGAATGGCAAAAAAGCATAAAGCGTTTTCATACAAGAACACAAATTTTTGACTATACAGTACAAAATTTCTAAATATAAATTATTACACAACAATCTTCAGATGCTAAATTAGTTTGCGGCATATGAAGTTTTTGTTTATAACACAAATAAATAAATGCACGCATGGGAGGGTTAAAATTAAAAAGGAAATTTTTTTTAGTTATTTTGTTTTGTAATCATTTTATAAATCAGAGAACCAAAAAAATTGTTCGTGCTTAGTTCTGGGGTCTGAAGACGTTGAGTAATGTTTTTATTAAAAAAATTTTCTTAATCTCACATTTCTGACATGGTGGAAAAGTGTCCCTCAGTGGAAGGATCACTTTAAATCAGGTTAATAGTTTTTATAATCTTTATATCCTAATTTTTGGTGACTACACTGTACTTTAGAAGGAGTTCTTGACTTTTATCCCAGTCAACACCACTAAAATATGAGTAGGGCTGTTAAAAATGGAGATATCATGGATCCAAGTGATCTAGGATTGTAAAGTACTTGTTATGTGAGCATTAATTTATTTTGCATGTTGCTTA
Organism: Octonoba sinensis; assembly: GCA_038502835.1. NCBI lineage: Eukaryota > Metazoa > Arthropoda > Arachnida > Araneae > Uloboridae > Octonoba > Octonoba sinensis. The sequence continues at coordinate 2,442,917 of CM076600.1, forward strand.
ATAATGTGTCAGAGTTGCCAACTTTTACGGATTCTGCGTAAAATTTAGATTTTAGCTGATTTTTACGCACGAGTCCCGATTTTTTTTACGCATTTCGAAATCCGTTTGCGTCTGCTCTTATGAAACCTGATCGCTTTTCTTTGCTGTGTGATTTTGCTAGACATAAACAATTCCTGTTTATCATTGTTTTCATGTCTTTTAATATTTCATCATCTGATAAAGAGGACTTTTGCCACACCCACTCGAAATTTCAATCTATTTCACCTTATTGTATGAACCCAAACAATTTATAAGCTTTTGAAAAGTGATTAAAACTAATTGTACATACCTATCACACTAATTATAGAATAACACATTGCTATTTTACTTCAAAAAGCAAAAATTAAAAAAATGCCAATTTGCTTGTATGATTAGGTGATGCTGTTTATCCAAAAAGGAAATATTTTTTAGAGCAAAGTTTTTCAAATCGGTAAGGACTCATTTAATTTTTGCCATTCACCTTTCTGTCGTACATATTAAATATTGATCAGACATGAAAGCATCAGCATTTCAATACATAATTTTTATACTTATTTTCTTAAGCTCATATGTTAAAGGCAAGTAAAAATAGTTTAGTTATTTATTGTAGTATGCACTGCTTTTTTGCAAATCACAAGTGATGAAGTAATGACAGTAGTGATAAAATTATTACTGATCTGCATTTTCAAAAGTTGGCAAGTTCTTAAGGATAATTTAAACAGTTGCCGAGATACAACAACAAGAAAACTATCTGCTGCCAGCAAATAACTGTATTTAATGTGTTCCCCTCAGGTGTGGCGGGTGTTCAACCAGATCCACCAGTACAACACCATCAGCAACAGGTGGACGCACCTGGTGTCCCCCAGCTACTGTCCTCCAATGGCAGGCCACTCTGCTTCCGTCCACGGCGATCTCATGGTGGTCTTCGGGGGCATCCAGAGGCAGATGTGTGATGGGCCATTCCTCAGGTGGGTCCTCTCGAAACATCTCTTTCGCTCCCTTTCGACGACGACACTTTTAAAATTCTTTTTTGCCGAATCTGATCGGGGGTTATTTCGGAAGGAAATTGGGTCTCGTTTATAGGATAAATTGAACAGTCGATGAACAGTTTGTAATTTCTTTTTCTTCGGAAATTGGGTTTCAAAAAATGTGTTCTAGTTTAGGTGTATTCGACCTTTTACGTCCAAGGGCCACATCGTTCATTCAACAGTCAGACAACAGTATTCCTATTTTATAAACTCCATTAAGGTGGTTATTTAAATGGAAATTGGAGTTGTTTAAGAAGCTTTCACAAAATACCCGACTCTACAAAAAAAAGGACGCTTCACAAAATTTCGACCCCCCCCCCCCCCCCACACACATCAAAATAAAAAAAAAAAGGAATCTAGGATTCTATTTTGTAAATATGTTTCAAATAAATTCAATTACATTTGGTTAATTCTATGTAAGACCGTCATGGAAAAACACACCTATTTCTTGTCACATGCCAAGTACTAAATATTAAAATAACTTGGCAAGTGTTTATATTCTTGCACATCTTCATAAGTATGGAGAAAGAACTAAAAGCTAAGAAATAAAAGTTTTAATTATTATTTACATACACAGCTAATTTTTTTCATGTCGGTCATGGCATGGTTTTGCATAGTTTTTCAAGATATTCATTTCTTAGGCTAAAATGCCTTGTATGTGATGCAAATAATTAATTGTTTTTTATTAATGGGCTCATTCAAAAAAAAAAAAAAAAATTTGCATGAGTTTAAAGAATGTAAATTCATGCATCTAATGAATTTCAGTACAGTCGTTCAGGGTAACTTTGAACCATGGGGGTAAACTTTGAACCACGTCATATTTTTTAGTATATTTAACTTAATTTAAAAATTAAAAGTTGAAAACTAATTTTATACCCTATTTAGTTGAGTGCAGCATTGGGTCCTTCTAGTTTTTTTTTGTAGTCAAATATGTAAGAAAGAGATAGCGTGGTTCAAAGTAACCCCCCATGGTTCAAAGTTACCCTAAATGACTGTATAAAAATGTTCATATGTTCAGAAGTCCAAAAAGCACTCGGATACCATTAAAAGAAAAATTCTGATCTCCATACATAACAAGCATGAAAAATGATGACCCCAATTAAGTAGAAATCTTATAGGTAATGTTACTCACAAATGCAAAAAAAAAAAAAGCTAATAAAAGTAGTTGAATTTTTTAAATTATTTTTGCTGTTAAAAGAAACAAATGCCCCAAAATCTGTAATGTGAAAATGTGGAGTGACCCTGTAGTAATATTTATAAGGTGATAAATTAGTAATTTTGTTCTCTGTGACGAGTCCTGTTTTGTACATCTGCCTCATCGAAATAATTGGCGATTCCCTTTTTCAATGTAGCTCCAATGACACCTGGACCTTAAATCTGAAGACACTGAAATGGATGAAGCAAGCGACATCACCTGTTCAACCGCCCCCTCGTTATGGGCACTCTCAAGTAAGATTATATTTGGACCTTTTCTTTCTTTTTTCTTTAATTTTTAAACATGCAAATTTCAGGTATTGCAGAAAACCTTCATAGAGTAATAAAATGTAAATCTTTGTGCTAAGAAATAAATATTAAAAATCAAAGTATACTTAGGCACAAAAATTGCAGACACGTGTTTCGAGGCTATAAAGAACCACTTTTACAAGTGAGCTTCTAGTATAGATAAAAAGTGGGAAATTTGGTTAGTAACTAGTGGCCGGTAGACTCGGTTTCGTTAGTGCCACTTTTTAAAATTGCCAATAAGAATTGAAAACTGACTCTAAAATTCCTTAGCCAATAAAGAAATTATTGAAATAAAACAAGAAATAGGCAGATTTGAATGAGCACATGCTAAAATAATTTCTAACTTTAAAAATGATTTAAATATATACAGGATGCTGAGGGGATTGAAAGTTGAAATTCGACGCGAAATTTTCGGCAAAGCACGTGTTCAGTATTGGCAAGTTTCCATGAAGAGAAAAAAAAAAGCATTAAATTTTTGAAGTTGTTCATTTTGAATTTTGAATAATTTTTTTTATTATTTACAGATTTATGCGCAGTATTAAGATCTTTAACTTTGTTGTAGTTGTATGGAATTGTATTATTAAAATACTATAGACATTCTTTAATACTTCAATGTATTCCTGACAAACACATAATTACATTTATTTACAATTCACTAACATATACATTATATACATACAGTGGAACTGCTGCTCATTGAACTTAGAAGAAGAGTGCAAAAGAAAACGTAGAAAACAAACGATAAGTAAAAGTGTTGGTCGCATGTAAATATTGGAAGTTAAAGTATTTGTTTTGAACTGCAGACGATAATTAATAGAAAATTAGTAGAAAATATAAAATAAAATAAATATAAATAAAATATATAAAAATGGCTAACAAAATTCAGAAAAATTCATTTCGAACACAGAAAAAGAGGAGAAAAAATTATTTCAGTTGAATGGGCTAAAAAGGGACTTTGCAGGAGTGGCTATTGATGATGCATTTTTTAATCTTCACTTTTACTGCTTGGCGAGTGGCAACCGCTCATTTTCACCTATAGCATGTAGATGAAAAACATACAACTAAAAATTTGCTTTAGCTATTTGAGCTGTGTTTCTGTTGGTCTCTTTGCTTCAGTTGGGTGTTTTACATCTAGAAGCTCCCTTTTGCACATTGAGTTCCTTGTAGCCTCGAAACACGTGCCTGCTAATTTTGTGCTTTAATTTATGTTAATTTTTAATTTGTACTTAATGGGGTGTCGGTGCATGATAATTTTTCCACAAAATGTGCTATGCATCTGAAGCCATTTAAATATGATTATGTGTGTGGAAATGTATTTGTAAAAGGTTTTGATCTGGGTTTCAGTTGCTTATTCATTCTGTGTAAATACTTTTGAATTTTAATTATTGTATATTATGTGGTCTAATTTATTTAATTTCTGATATTCCTGTGGGCTGTCCCTCTTTATAAATATTAAAATGTCATTTAAATTTTGAACATATTTTTTTGTACTAATAAGTAAATAGTTAGAAAGTTATTCACATATATTTTTCTAATTTTTATATCTTAGTTTGTTTTAATAAGTTTTAAAAAATATATTTATTTACTTATTTAAAAAGTATTTATTTTTTCTGTGGTAAAATAAACTTAATAATGTAGTTTTATGTAGCATGAAACTTCTCACTAAAGATTTCCTTCGATATTTGAATGTTTTTTCTTAAAGCATTACAAAATGGTTAAGTGTTTAATTATGTTAAGTTCGACTAAGTTTCTCTCTTTTTTTTTTAAGTCGGGCAATTTTTAACTACTGTATTTTTTAATTTCGAAGGAAGTGAGCAAAAATTCATTAAATTTAAAGCAAAGTTATTACTTAATGTGTTTAATTAAATAGTGAAATGATGAAAATAGATGATGCTTATTCATAATCATTATGACTGGGGAAAATGCGATTTAATTGTTATTCTTCATTATTGGAAATGCCTATTTGTCTATTAATAAGAGAAGCCTCTTCAAGAAAGAGAGAAAGCTTCAATTGAGATACTTATTGCATGATATCTATCACATATAGAAAAGAATTCAGTTTTACAATCATCAAAATCGGTAAAAATCATTTTGTTTATGTTTTTCATAAAATATATGCTGAAAGTTTCGCCAATTGTTCATATTTTTGGTGATAAATGACTTCAAATTTCAGATTCCGATCGACAGGCACCATTTGCTCATCATGGGTGGCTGCGGTGGACCTAATATGGTATGTGTGAATAATGTTTAGATCTTTAAATGTCGTGTGCCTTTCCTTGAATTTTTGTTTAGATAATTTCTTTTATTTTAATGTGTAACCTTTTTTTATGCAAACCAAGCGGAAGTTTTATTGTACAAGAATCCTTTTTACTCCAAATCCGGGGTGTCGCAAGAGTCCCAAAAAAGTCACAATATTTGAAATTGGTCACCAAAGCAGAGTTCGTGATTTGAACTTAATCGCTAGCATCTGAAAATATATTAGTCATTCATTTACTATGAAAAATGCATAGAAGGGGGAAGGGGACTTTTATGAAGCAGAAAGTTTTGCAGATGCATGTTTTGAGGCAACGTTTTACAAAGCAAAGATCATCACTGTATGAAATATTGCGAAAAAGTTTGTTGCTTTAATTCTTGATGCATAATAAGATATATAAAATCTTGTTAAATATTTTAAATATTATAATTGGTATAAAGAATTTAATTTGATTGCTGCATGTATTGAAAAGTTACTAATGGTTATTAGGTTTTGTTAGGCGCTTTGCTGTTGATAACTAAAAATGATGAATTTTATGCAATAACCAGAAATTAATATTCCTGCCGAGAGCCTAACTGAACTGTATTTATCCTGCAGTTAATAAAAAGAAAAAACAGTTTGTTGCATTAAGTTGTCTCGATTATTAATTTCTGCAATAATGATTGAGTGACTCATGGACAATAGTTCTTTTTTGACGAAATTTGACTCGAAAGAAAGGGAGTGTGCTTCAAAAAGTTTTCTTAGTGGGCATGGGGTTGAAAAATTTCAAATTTTGACCCGTAGAATATAGGTCTAATGTGTTGAGTTTTTGTATTTAAAAGGCAAAAGATTTCAAAGAATTTGATGTGGTGTACAGTGTTGTAAGATGCACAGGCATTTAGGAGTTGGGGCAAAAGCCCAAAATCCATAAATGCCCTAGCATTTATGCGTTTTTGATAGAAATACCGATTGTGGTTAAACAGTCAAACAAATTCTTATTAATAATTGGAAATGCTTCAAACCTGATAAATGTAATGTAATTTTTTAAAATTTATTTTTTAGAAGTAGTTAATACTAACCCTTCACATATATTAGGTTGCATACCACTGCCACCTATTAATAATAATAATAATAATAAAACACACACACAAATGAATTGAAATTGGTTATATTTTTCCTTGTCTTTATGCTTATCGTTACTGCTGCTCTCTGAGGAAGTGGCTTTGACATTCAGATCTGCCCATGCCCAGTTTATCAAATTCTAGAATTCCATTTTTCTTAATTTTTGAGCCCTTGTGAAAATGACATTGCAAACACCGAAAGTACCTTCCTTCTTTTTTAGGGAAGTTTCTAGAGCCATTCCCAATTCGCTGTCTTCTGTTCTTAGCGGAATTTTACACCCCTGTAAACAAAAGCAAGTATGAGAGTTTCGGAGCAATTTTATATTTTCCCAAGTCTATACCAGTCGTATATACCCCCTGCTCATTTTCAAGAAAATATGAGATGGTGAGATTTTGGCCCTGTGTTGAATGGACATAGAATATGCCCCCCCCCCCCATGTTTTATGATCAACACTGACAAAGATGTAGCAATTTACAAGCCCTTTATACTTTTATCAATGCAATTTACAGTGAAACATGCATAAATTGACCATTCGCAGTGCAGCCCTTTAGTGGTCAACTTATAGAGGGTGAGATTATAATTTTTTTTTTTTTTTTTTGTTATTTTTTACATTATGCATTTATTTATTTATAGCCAATTAAAATAAAGCTTTATGTAATGATGTTACTTTAAATTAGTGATTAGCCTTTTTTTTTCCACAAATAACTAAAATATCAGTAAAGAAATTCAACCCGAATGTCTTACAGTATATTCTATGCAACTTCAAAAGTAAAGTACTTAGTTAAAATTAAGATACATATCATATTAATTATGTCAGTAACTTATATGATGCTACAGATTTCCTAAATAAAATATATATTCCAAAAGGGCTATATCAGATCAAAGAAAAAGAAGAAACTTATTGGAAGAATAAAAGTGTTCATAGTTATTTTCATATTTGGTTCACTTACAAAGAGGTTTAGGCGAATTTTGAATTGATGTTTCATCCATCCAGACAAATGCTGGTCGAACTTTATAGCATAAAAAAAAAAATCCTGGAGAAGCAATTTTATTTTTTTTTTTTACCTTTGCAAAAATAGATAAACAAATAAATGTAGTAATAATGAGACGGTAAGCTTGCAAAGGGTTTTCACAGTACTCGCACCCAAATTTGGCGTACATAAGTGGTCAATATAAACAGGTGGTCAAGTTACAAAGGTTTCTCTACATTAGATAATATAGGGGGGTCATTCTGTTCCTGACAAAAGTGGTCAATTTAGACAGGTGGTCAGCTTACAAAGGTGGTCAACTTTGCAGGTTTTGCTGTATATTGTAAAATATGTCAAAATATAAAATAAAATAATTTTTTTTAAATGCTCAATTTTAAGAAGTGAAGTAGTGAATGGAGCTTATGCTTCATTGCATTTTAATTGTATTGCATGAATAAATGAATTGAAAAAATTAATTTATTTGCATCGTTCACAGCTCTATACAGACATCTGGCTGTTGAAAATGACGGAAGATCCAGACGACATCTGGGAATGGCGGGAAATGGATGTTCAGATGAAGGAGAATGCTGCTCCCTACCTGGCGTTCCATCCGGCCTGCAAGGTGCCCTTTTTTGTTCTATTTTCCCCCAAACAGGAAGCCCTTAAATTATAATAATAATTTAACTTTGTGCAAGTAAACAGTAATAAAAAAAAATCACGTTAAGAAAGCACAAATGATCATTAAAATGTTTCGGGACCATAATTATGTTTCGGGATTGCTTGGAATCCCTTTTTCAATGCGACAGGGAGCTTCTAGATGCAAAACATCCAAGTAAAGCAGACAAAACAACAAAAACAAAGCTTATATAGTCTAATAATTATCTGTAAACCAATGAGAATAAAGGCAGCACGAATTGGAAGTAGAAGTAGCAGGAAAGGCACCGATAAGAGAGTAACAAATGAACCCAGTTGAAAGTACGCAAAGTAAAAAGGGAGTATCAGTAAAAACAAATAAAAAAAGACGACAGCATGCATAAAAATGAAAATACATGAAAATTGCTAAAATAAGGAAATAAAATGCAAAGAATAAAATGGAAATAAAAGTAAGTACAAAAAGTATCAAAACAAAGTACACACAAAAGGAGGGGGAAGGGGGGAAAGGAGAAAAATAGACACAAAAAAGTAAATCTAACAACAAAATCAAGAAAGAACAACAAATTAAAGGAACTTATGCCAGACCTGTGAAAAATAAGGAGTTGTGCTTTTTTAACGTGAAATTATTTTTTATTACTGTAAACCCCTAAATTGTACTGTGTCGTTGTCTTTTGGAAGTTAAGCAAAAGTGCAAAGGGAGGGGGTGCCACAGTGCACTAATGTTTCTTATGTGTTATTTTCAGTAAAGAAAGTGTATTTGTCAAATCTATTAAGTCTATAACCCAAAAAAATTTGTATGATTTTTAAACTCGAAAGAGAAAAAATTGCGTTGTTGGAGATGGCAAATTAAGGAAATATGAATTTTTTTCATAGTTTTTCATATTGAACATTATGGAGTACAAAAAATTTAAATGCAAAATTTTAATGTCATTGTTTAATAATAGAAGCAACAGATAACAAATATCCCAATTGTGGAAACAAACCTTTCACAAAAATGGCCATCACAAATACGGACCATTTTTGAACGCGAGTATTAAAGAATGTATACTTCTAGTTTTGTTTTCATTTTGTTTTTGTTAGTACATTTTATTTTCATTCTTTTTTCAAAACTTTTTCTTTAGTTTTTAGGCCATTTTCAGAATGGCATGACACTCAAATCCGATTTTGTTTGTCTAAGCGAAAATGGCCTATCTGAAATGAATGTGTTGCGGCTGCAATAAAAAAAAAAAAAAAAAGATTAACACTGTTAAAAAAGAAATTAAAAAAAAAAACAATATTCAATCGGGGGGTGTGGGGGGGGGAGGAGTTTCACCATTTTTTTTTTCTTGTGAAATGTTAAATAAAGATTCGGTTATATGAATGCCGAATGGATGCATTTTTATTGTGCATGTGTACATGAAAGAGGCAAGGGTAGTACATTCTACAGATGTACAGTCAGTGAAACCTGTATAAGTTGACCACTTGCGGTGCAGCACTTTAGTGGTCAACTTAGACAGGCGGTCAACTTAGAGAGGGCAGACTTTTCATTTGTAACTAATTGAAATATAACTTCAAGTATTAGCGTGTTGTTCTTGTTTTAAACTTTAGTAATTAGCCATTTTTTTCACAATTTTCAATATCATTGGAGAAATTTAATCTGATTAACTTACAATGTATCTTATACAACTTTAAAATAAAAGCACTCCTATTAAAAAATAAGGATACATTATGTAAGTTACTTAATTTAATGTTAAAGATTCCCTTAAAAAAAAAATATTTTTTTTAAATGGTTCGATCCATTAGAAGAAAAAGAAGAAACTTATTTAAAGAACAAAAGAGTGCTCATATTAGTTTTCCCGTCTGTTTCACTTACACAGAGGTTTAGGCAAACTTTATATTGATGTTTCATCCATCCAGACAAATACTGGTCGAACATTATAGCATAAAAAATATTCTGGCGAACTTACTTTAATTTATTTTATTCTTGCAAAGATAGATAAACAAATAAATAAAGTAATAATGAGGCGGTCCACTTACTGAGGTTTTTTCATAATACCCCCACCCAAATTTAGCGTACATAAGTGGTCAATATAGACAGGTGGTCAACTTTACAGGTTTTGCTGTATTTGAAAAGGAAGGATTTACTTTGGAAATTAAAAAAAAAATTAAAAGTGGAGATCACTCCTTTATTTTTGGAATCGCCACTTTTTCAAAGAAAGTGGCGACTGCAAATCTTGACCTTTATGGTTATCCAATATTTGATATTTGGTCGCTTCCATCGCTGAAGGTTATTTGTATAATCAGTGCATCTGGAGTTCATCGAGGAGACAATTATTTAAGTTACTTTTAGTGTGCTAAGAATAAAAAAATATTCTGAATACATTTACTAATGCTTAACTTTTTGCAACGTAAGATGTTGTGGCTAATGTGTGAAAAACTCTAAATATAGAGCTAATTGTACAGAATGATTGTGTCGGGTCTATTCTGGATAACTGGATTTTCTGGATAACTGGTTGCCGACTGATGAAACTTCTACTGATCATACTGGTACTACAATATGTGTTTCTACTGATCACACTTGTATTATCATACAGAAAAACCTCCAAAGTTGACCACCTCCCTACGTTGACCACCTCTCTATGTTGACCGGAATTGTATAGCTTGAATGGTCACAGCGCATTTTCAATGGAGATTTACCTCTCTATATTGACCACCTCTATAAGTTGTATGTTGACCACTTTTTAGCAGGTTTTTTGAAATAAATTTCTATAATTTGTACTCTCTGTAACTTGACCACTGATGTTTTCTTGAATTTGCTTTTCCCCCGGTTTCTTCTCCATCTGGTTTCCTGGAATTTCTTTATTAGTCATTCAGCTTATGTGAGTATCACTCGCCGCCCACACATTCTATTCTTTCTAATTTCTTCTGAGCAACTTAAAGATTTTGCCGTAGAAAAATGCCCAATAATGCTAACAGACCTGTGATCTGTTAAAGTGCTGTTTACAGTTACCTAATGAACGAAAGAGGATTCAAACAAAAATTGGATCATTCCTTTAAAAATTGAAAAAAATGCTGTACCTTCAGAAAGAATAAAAATGAGTAAGTTCAAAATTTTTCCTTAAAAACTACTGAAAAAAGTTTAATAAGTAAATCTCTAATGTACTAAATTTTTCCTTAAAATTCCCTAAGTTGACCATCTCTTTATGTTGACCACTTAGTTACAGTCCCTTAGGTGGTCAACTTATGGAGGTTCTACTGTATGTGTATAATTAATTTTTTTCAGAATTAATTATATTAGAATTGCTAAATGAAGAATCAGGTGCAATCAATTAATATTTATATTTGGATACAACCAAGGTATGAAATTTATCAGAATATGACAGGAGACCTTTGAATGAACTAAAATATTTCAAAAGAAAAATTATAACCAGCCCTGTTCCAAATGTTCCAAATCCTGATTAATCACTGATTTATAAATAAGAAATTATCATGGCTGTTTTGCAGAAGCTCTCCTCATTTAGTCTCCTTTTTCTGCTTTTCTGCACTAATAATCAAATCTTCCTGATTTTTGCTATGAGTACTAAAGTATGAAACGCTATTTAAAAAAAAATTAAAACATTAAAAATTAAAACTCTTTGGGTGCATCCAAATTAGGATGCACATGCAGATGCATGGGAGAACCAAGCCTGAACTGAGCAGCTTGGGGATATTTTTCCTCTCATGGGGATGTATTCAAAAACATGACGATTTTTTGCACAAGAAATAAGAACAAAATGTTTACTAATATTTACTTTTTAAATTTGCAGCATTTTGTTTCATAATGCGTAATCAGAGGTGATTAATAGTTTTATTAATATTCATGGCAAAAGATGTTTTATAATATTAGACCAAATCCCTCATTTTTTAAGCGTGTGCTTTGCTGAAAATGTCATCATAAAATAATTGTAAATTTTCAGTAATGATAGTAACACATAAATTTTAGCTGCTTTAATCACCCATGGTATAATTTAGCATCCCATAAAATCTTCTGCATTTTACGTAATTTCTTCTGCAAATTTTTACTTTATCTTCTGCATTTTTCAAAATAATGGTTGGCAGGTATGAATTACGTACTTACAGTAAAGGAAAGGAAAATAAGACTTACTTGCAGGTCAATTTACTTTTGCCATTCGTGCTCCAGCTTTTACATAAATACCAAGACACTAAAGAATTTTTACTATAGATACATTATTTTATTTATTTCACAGAATAAATTAAATAATATATTTAGAAAAAAATATACGGAATAAAATATGTATTTTTCACTTTATAATAAGATATTACACAAAAAAATATTTTTAAAAAGGTAAAGTTAAAAATGACTGCAATAATGAGCACTTTTTAATGAGAAAATTCGTCAGTTGGTAGATCGAAATAAAATTCTGGTTAACCGATTTTCCAGTTGGACTGAATTCCGGATAAAGGGTTCCGTACTGTATTAAAAAAATAAAGTTCTCGATGGATGCCGACCGAACACTATTACGAATCGTCCAATCATTGTGTGTTTTAAATTGTAATGTTAAAATATTAAAGAATTTGATATTATCGTGCCATAACCTATTTATTTCTTATTCATATTATATTTCTTCCTAAGATATATAGTATTTTCACTCTATGATGCTGTAGCACTTAGAAATATGTTGAGGAAAGTGAACCACCCCTACCTATCCCCCACATATCCAACTTTCTAAATTGTTTGGAAGAAGCTGTCGCAGCAAACACCCACCCGAGTGTGATCGAGTATTTTTTTTCTTTTTCTTCACAGGTGGGCAGCCAGGTGGTCGTGATGAGCAAGACGCAGAAGTCTCGGACCACCCCCTCCTGCCTCCCCCACCTGTTGAGGGCCCCTTCTCGCATCTGGGTGCCCCCGAGGCACCCCATTGAAGATCGGTGAGTCCTTCTCTTTGAAAAAGAAATAATTCTCCCACTGTCGTAATGTTCTCGGGCTCTACCAGAATGTATGGGTGGGAAAGGATGAAATCCACAAGTGGTTATTGTTAATAATCCTTTTCCTTAACCATCCGGGAAAAGTCACAGATTCAGAGAGCGGTCACGAATAGGTCACAAGTATTTTTCGTCAAATGGGACTGATCGTCCTCCCCCCAATGGGGGGGCATGAGGGGTATGATAATAAGTATTATTTAATTTATATTATTTTAATTTATATTTTAATAATTTTATTTATATTTAGTTGAAATGAATATTTATTTGGGTGAAATCTCTCATATTCTTATAAATTGAATGCTCATTCGAATGTTATTTGTATGATAGTATGTTTGTATGGCGTTTAGCATGTACTTATGGCACAGTTGACTGGTAAAATATAGCCACAAGTCAGAGCTAATTGCATGTTGGCGTGTTTTTAAATAGTTTAATACAATCATGTAGTATGCAAGACAAGAAAAAATATAATTTTTTGAGTGGATTGTTTATACATCTTAATGTAAGTTGCTTATCAATACTTTTATTGCGCATATTTGTACACAGCTTCCTAATCAGGATTATTATTATTATTGTTTTTATTATTATTTTTTTATTATTTTTATTATTATTTTTTATTATTTTTTTATTATTTTTATTATTATTATTATTATTTTTATTATTATTATTATTTTATTTTTTTATTATTATTATTTTTATTACATTCATAATTATTAAATAATTTCACAAGTTTCAATTGGTTCAACTGAATTTAAAAATTATAACCTAATAAACTGTCATTTGTGGACACATTAACTTTCACAAACAACTATACTCTTCAAATCCATGATTATTTGCTGAAAGCTGCATACGAATCGGTCACTTCTCGAAGTCCCGATTTGGGAACTCATATTGATATGACTGTTTTTTAAAAATAATTAACATGATGGCAAAATTCATAAGAAAAGAACAATGGATTGATGAATGACATAAATAGCTCTAAATGATTGATTCTTGTAGTCATTTCAAAGGTTTGGCATGTGTGATACATGTAGTAAAGGTGTCACTGAGCAAAAATAAATAAATAGATAAACTCTATTTTAAAAACGAAATATCTCTGTTTGAAGTAGGAGCCACGTATGAGGTTTAGGGTTAGTTACGTTGCTTTTTATCTTATTCCCAAATTAACTTTTGAAAATCCTTGTTTCTATCGTAAAATTTGTTCTCACACAAATTTTCCGTGATCTTTGAGGTTGAAGTGCTGTTCAGCCCACTGCAGCGTTTGGCGATCGTTTAGAATTAACTATTACAAGCTGATTCCCTGCAGAAAATCTGCTGGCTACAGTGGCGTACGCAAGGGGGGGGGGGTTAGGGGCTTAACCTCCCCCTTGAGCCCTAAATAATAGTGCTTTATTACATACTCAAATTTCTTTTAGTAGTTTCAGAACATTATGACCCCCCCCCCCCCCCTCCTTGAAAAAATTCTGCGTACGCCACTGGCTAGCTATAACCATTTTAAAATGGTAAAAAGCACTTTAAAATTCTTGAGAAACGATCGCTTCATAACATATATAAACATGGGTATGATCGCTCGACGTAAGCAAACTGAGGCGTTGCCACTCCAAAGAATCAGAAATTAAAAATTGAGTTAAGTATGGAAATACTTAAGAAATGTAAGTTACGATAATAAATACAAATATTTTGTTAGTTTTCTATGCTAACCATTAAACAAATTTTTAAGTACTGTTCTACCATAGTTTGCTTTTTGCATGATGTCAGTTTACTTTTTGCATGATGTCAGTTTGCTTTTTGCATGATGTCAGTACCGTATCGTACCGCAAAATTTAATCGTAACTGGTCCACGTTAAGTGAAATATATACATGGACTCGGTTGGAAAAAATTCCTGGATTATGCGAGTCTTTTAACAAAGAGTGCCGAGCAGTGATCTAAGCAGCACTTTCACCGATCGTTATTTTGCTTCATTGCTTCAAAGGGTTGAATTTTCTTGTTGCTTCATTCAGCCCAAAGGTGCAGAAGCCGCCGGAGGTGGAGGCGTGCGTCAACGGCAAGCGGGGCGTCCTGAAGCGCCAGATTTCCCGCCAGCACCACTCTGCTTCTAGTCAGATGTCCAGCAGCGACGAGGACGAGCTGCAGTCCCGGGAGAACGCCAAGAGGAGCAACAGCGGCCGCCCGGAGGCCCCTCCCGACGCCCCCTCCACGTCCGGGTACGCCGCCCCTGGGGAGGAAAGACGCCAGATCGGCGTCCCCCGTGAGGAACGACGCCAGATCCCCGTCCCCGGGGAGGAACGACGCCAGATCCCCACTTGTTCGCTCGACTCGCTGTCCGCCGCCTCACGCAGGAACAGGGAGCGGAGGCTGGAGCGATTGGACCGCATGGAGCAGCGGTTGAGAGAGCTGAGGGAGGCGACATACAGGTGAGGAGGCTTTTCTTTTTTAACACAGATGCCCTCCCCCCCCCATACTAGTGAATTGCGCAATGGTGGCCTGAGGAGTGTCCGTCGTTAGCAACGTGGGTAGTGGAAGCCTTTCACCCACTTCCCGGGGAGTGAAAACCCATCGAGTGAGCCAGAGGAAGTGATTGGTACTACATAATGAATGATCATTCTATCGTGTTGCCAGACGAGCACCAGTTGGCTGTCATTTATTCAATGACTAAAAATTATTTTTGTCCACTTAACTATGATGTGTTGAATGGGTTGTGATGCATTTTGTTCTCCTGCTCATTTTGGGCTGCCACCCCCCTGATTTTCGGCGACCTTTTTTCGTTACATGTAAAGGAATCATTTCTGTATTCCTCAAAAATATTTTGCAAAATGATTAGTTGGGAGAAAGAAAAAGTTGTCACACCGTGAAATTGATGAGTAACCAGAACATGCTACCACCCACGTGATATGGGACGAACACTCCACGGACGGAGCGGGCCCCAGTGATGCATCCTCCACCTTTTTGTGCTCGCCCGTACTGACTCATTTCTTTCTTTTTGTCTCGCAGCTATCCGATGATCTCGCTGAGCGTGTTCCAGAAGCCCGTCAGGCCCGCCGCCCCCAAGAATCCCATGTGCATGTACGTCCTGGACATCGGCTCGGCGGCGACGGAAGGCCACGTGTCCTGGCGCCTACTCCGGAGGCAGTCCCCCGCCGCCCCCCAGGACATCATCCTCTACTCCTTCGTGCTGGGCAAGGGCGAGCTGGTGATGTTCGGCGGCATCCAGAAGGACCTCCACTCCCGGCAGCAGGAGGGGGAGACGGTGCCGGAAGTGGTGTCCAACTCCCTGCATTTCATGACGGCGCAGCGGTTCGTCGTCTGATGCCATTAAAGACGTTTCGTGCATCCCGAGGCGTCCTCTCGTTTTCTCGCGACGGCACGACGGGTCGCCGTCCGGTTTCGCATTCGACTTCGAAAGACATTCCCCGCATCGTGCTCACGTTTCCCGACATTGAGCGACATCGGGAAAGGTGCTTTCGTCTTGCACGACGGCTCGTCATCGATGCCCTTCGGCGACAAACGCCACCCGAGGGCTTCGGATCGAGAGCCGTGGTGCCCTCGTCAAATGAAGACACACTTCCCGATGGCTCGTTTAATGCCACAAACAGTGCCATTTGTCATCGTACAAAGTGCTTTCATTTCTCCACATCTTGGAACTGTTCTCTATCGTATGGCATTCGGCATTAAATGACATCATGAATAGTGCTTTCATTTCTCACCATGGTTCCTCATGGGTGGAAAAATAGCCTTCGAGTAATGTCCGGTATCAAATTCTATTTAATATCTGGAGTGACATCGGAGAGGGAACAGAACTGGAGTAACACAATAGCCGTTTTTTAGCTGATTTTGTGATTCACTTCCAGTACTGAAACACTCCTGCCGTGCATTCAGTAAGAGCTGCACCTAGAATAGATTGAAAATAGATGAATTTGTTTCATGTTTGACAATATTAGAGGGAAATGCAATCTTTTGTTCCTGTCAAAACACACGTCGTGCTGCAGTCGGAAAGCATTCCAAAATAAGTAAAGTAAAATGGTGAAAATTTAACTTGGATTTTGCGTCTTACCAGTTCGAGCAACCAGGTGCAGAGGGTGATTTCACCCTGTTTGGCTTTTTAAAAAAATAGTTTGAGAGTGGATTGCTGATGGCTTTCCTCTCTCTCTGCATTTAGTTTTGGACTGATAGGGTATTTGTATTCATCTGCTGTCCCTCTGCATTACTCTGCGGTAGATGTCACTCCAGCTATTATATGGAACTCGGCAATCATCCTTAGCATTCCGCCGAGGAAAAGTGTCCCCAGTGTGGAGATGAAAAATGACTTCCAATCGTAAGAGCCGAGGGCGAGAAAAGTGAACTTTCGACTTATTATGAACTGGATTTGCCATACTGACATAACCTCATAGGTTTGCTGTATTGTGACGCTATCGCTAAAATTTCTGCAAAAACCTTTCCGATCGACAGGTGGTATCGTAAAATTCTCGAAGCGCGTCAAACTGGTCGAGACCTCGTCATGCCGTGACAACATTTTCCTCATTTTCTATTGCGGGTTTTTTTATTTTATCTTATCTCTTCACAAATCGAAATTGAATTCATTTAGTATGGGAAATCCGATCAGAACATAGTGTAAATATTTTTGTTTCGTGAGCAAAACACATCCCCCCATACTTGACAACTTTTACGGATTTTTGCTGCTTTTTTCGCTATTAGGCAGAGTCGCGATTTTTTGCGGATTTCGAAATCCGATTGCATCCACTGTCGTTAAACTCTCCCGGTCTCCTTTTCTGTGTGATTCTGCCGCTTGGACATCCATCATTTAGTGTTGAACTTATGTTTCATCTTGTGTCATAGAGGACTTTCGGTTGTGCCATTTTGCCACTCCCACACAAAATTGAGTCAGAAGAGAAATTTGAGAATTAAATCATCAACTATAGGAATATTTTATATCACTTTGTTTCAAATAGTATTTCCATTGAAATCAATATTTGTTGAAATTTTTATTAGATGTGTTGTTTTTGACCAGATGTCCCATGTGTAACACGAATAATTTTTCAACGAGACCAGTTTTAAAAGTAATAAAAGAGTATATTCATGAATCAGTCAATAAAATTCCGTGATATAAAGTTCTATAACTTCGGAGGAAAGTCCAAAACCACGCGGGTACAATTTTAAAAAAAACTTTTGCTTTTCTGTGCTTAAATCTAAAGGATAATTTTTTTTAAATAATAAAACTATTAGCTCCATCAAGTAGAAATTTTAGATTAATGTTACTCAAGGCAAAAAATGTAATAAAAATATTTTAATTGTTACAGTTCATAAAAACAAATATTCCAAAATGTTGCTGTGTGTGGTACAATGAGTGCCGTGGAACGCCCCTCAAATGTCTAACATATTGATCTAAATAAGTACTTTTAAGATTTTTTTTTAAAGTGGGGTAATATTTTTCGAAAAAATAATCCGAGTTCTCAGTGTTCCTTAAAGCTTGAAGCAAATGCGGATATATAACACACTTCAAAGAATTCTTCGAGGAGTTGAAAGAATTATGAAACAAACCTTCTTTTGAGAGCGAATTTTGGATTTTCTTTGATAACGAATTCTGTTGGAAACTTCATTTAAAGCCAATAATAAATCAAGAAAAATATTGCCAAACATTTTCTTAGAATCTAAGTGTAACTTTAATCTATTTCATCTAAGCGTATGTGTTAATCACAGATATCTGATTTTATATGAGGCTCAATCTATATAAATTATTGGGTAACAAAAGTTTTTTCTTTCTTGTTTTGATATTTGTAAGAGCTTCTTGCATTTGAAATTCTATCACCTGTCCCGCAGGACTTTATTGAGGGGGTGAAAACGCACATTTTTTTTTTTTAGGATTAAGAAATTATTTTTTTTTTGATGAATGACCACCAGTTACAGCTTTTTTTTTTGCTTCAAGTGTGAGCACATAATTACAACATAGAGGGAAAAGATCTGTTAAACTAAAGCCTGCATCAATGTTACGCTTGAAGTGAACAAAACGGCAGTTCTTGGACAATTCTTTGGAAGATCACTAGTTAAGCCTAATTTAAACTTTTTTTCTTACTATGCACAAAAAAAGTTCATTCTTTTGGCTTTCCAATTAGCTACGGCTGACTTTTCTAAAACAGTTAAGGGGAGTCAGCATCCAAAAAAATTTTTATTGACTTAAGTAGTAAAATAAATTTTCAAAAATGTTTTCTGAAAGTTTCAGAAAAATTGAAGTTATATTTATTTGATTTAGCCATCCATTTTATTACGATTCGATTCACCAGCTGATCATTCCGAAACCGTGCAGAATGTAAGGCAAAGATTTATTTTTTAAAATAAAATTAGCGAGAAGGAGCAATTTCCCTGTGACTGTAACTTAATTTCTTCATTCCAAGTGTACCCAATGGGGTGCATTTTAAAATACTGTTTATTAACTACTGTTTGTGCTATTTGAAAGCTAAAACACCCAATTGTTTTTTAAATTAATCAACAGATAGTTTACTTTATTTTAAATTTAAAAAAATAATTTTTTAGTTATTTTGTTTTGTAATCATTTTTTAAATCAGAAAACCAAAATATTGCGTCAAAATTGTTTGTGCTTAGTTCTGGGGTCTGAAGAGGTTAAATAAAAAATAGTTCCTTACTTGAAATTTTGATAAAGAAAGGACTGAAGTTTTTGCAAGCTGAAAACTTAAAATGTTGTTTTCTCTCGCTTTGTTTTCTGCGCATTTCATCTCTATTAAAATGCAGAGGCTTTTTTTAATTTGTATATATAAAATGGATTTCTTCCTCACAGGCGCCTGAAACTATGCATGACAAATTTATGCTTTACTTTTATGACAACTTAAATTTTTTTTTTTTTTTTTTTCAATTCTTTTTAAGGTTTTTTGAATTTTTTGTTGTTTTTTTCAGTGTTACTTCAGTTTTTTTTTTTCTTCAAAAAGTGTTTGACTTTTAAAAAATTTGAAGCACAAAAGTTTTGCTTTATGAATAATAAATCAATAAAAAAATGTTGATATTTTATGCCAATTTTTGAAAAAAAAAAAAGATGCATTTTAAAAAATTGCTAACTTTCGTTTTAAAAATTAAAATTTCCAAATTATATTTAAGAAATCCAGTCTTTTTAAATATTAAATTTCTTATGAAGTGATATAATCTGACATCAGACAAAAATTATAAATAAAAACACTGCAAAGAAAAAAATTGAATCTTGGTGCCGACCACCCTTCAGAAACATTATCTCCTCTGTTTTTCAACCAATATTCTTACTTTTTGTTTTTGTTTTGTTTAGTTGCTATTGACGAGTTTTAGTGATATCCAATGGAAAAATTTTGGAAACAGTTTATTATTAGTTCATTGTTTCCCCTTTTCATTTGTTGGGCAAGCCTCATTCATAATTGTAATGTTATATTGTTATAGGTGCCAACATGTCTTGGTTGAGTACATTATTCGGTAATAAATATAAAACTGATTGTTAAAAGGAGTTTATTGACCCTAAAAAGTCATGGTAAAAGCAATTATAATAAGAGTTTGAGTGAAGGCCTCTCTGAAACAATGGAATGAGACGTGTGTGAGAATAGTGTATGGAAGCCACTCAACTTGGTACAAAATCAGCAGAAGTACGAGCGGCTACATTTATGAGCGCAATAGACCCTGTGGCAATAATGGTTTACAATATGTTCGCTTTTAAGTGAGGATGATGAAAATAAACTCCACGATGTAATCGATAAAGATCATAAATTATACTTATATAATTATATAAATAACATAATGTTTTCAATGATAATTTAATTATTATGGTCAAATTTCGACTGTCGAGTGAACTCTAGTTTAAATAAATCAATTCGACTTTTAGACAAAGAATAAAATGGCAAATTTTACTAATCTGCAGAGTAAACAATTAACTATATCTAGATTTTTTTTATTTATTTATTTTTTTTTTTTTTGTGATATAAAAAGTATTATTTTGAAGAATAGAAGATTAGTACATATTGCTGAATTTCATGAAAAGCAAAAAGGGTTCCACACAACCCATTTGTTAATTGAATATGGAATCTAGTTTTCAATACGAATTGCAATTATCATTTTTTTTTCGACAGGCTAAATATGATGAACTCTTATATTAAATTGTATTTCATTTGTTTCTCAGAGTTCATTATATTGTGTTTGTCTGTGTTTTCCGTTATGTATTAGTTAATTGGCCACATTCTTGCAGTAAAGCCAAATTTTTTTATAAAACCGTGTTAAAATGTTTTAAGTTACATGATTTTATTTATAAAAAAAAAACTAAACAATATCGCCATGAATTGAGTATTTCAAAATTCAAAACATAGTTGCATTATTCAAACATTCCAAACAAAGCATTCAACGAATAATAGTTCTGATAATTTTCTCAGAGCCGAAATTATTAATTTTTTTCATAATTAATGTTATATTAAATTATAAAATGGATGGCATATTGTATTGTCATCTAAGATAAGCTTGTGTGCAAAGTTTAAAGATAATTTATGCCCTAATAGTGGTCATAAACTGCGTAACAAATCAAATTAAATAAAACCATGTAAAAAATAATCATTTTGATGAATGAGAAAATGATTGTTGACAAATGTGGTTGCAAGCATTATACTTGTTTCTGAGTTACAAGAAACTCCTTTATCACTGCGTAAATTTTGGAACTTTGGATGTAAGTAATCTGAGGGAAGTTTACGAATTCACACCCAGAGCTCACAACTTTATAGGTTGGTTAAAAGTTCATTGCAACTGCAAAAAATGTGTTTTCGATATTTTTTGCAAGTAAATATTGGTTTGATCACCATTAGTTTTTCCCGAATATTGATCTCATTAAGCCGGTTTTACATCCAAAAAACAAATATCTGCATTTAAGTTTTTTGTATTATCTTAGTTGTCTTGCATTTAAAAAAATTGAGGTTTCTGGATGTTACACAGTTGGTATTATTAGAACTGTGTTCTACTGAAATGCTTAAGAAAGTTGCTTAGCTTTTTGTAGTAAGTGATTCCCGGTTTTAGTTTCTAAAAGTAAACTAGATGATTATATTCAGTTACCTCAAAAGGACAAGGAAGAAATTTAGTTGTTCTGAGTAATCGATTATTCGTCTGAGAGCATTTGCTAAGCATAATACTATTGCATTATGCATCGTCGAATTTGTAGGTGTGTCAGGAATAATTTTGTTATTACAAATACAGGTATGAAGTTTATCAGAGGAAAAGTGATATAGTTTATGTTCCACAGCTTATCAAAAAATTTAGCTTGTTGCCAAAAAAAGAAAAAAAAAATTTCTTTTGTGGTGTAAAACAGTAGATACAAAAGAAATCGATAATTCTTATTTTTGTATTTTGATAGTTAGCGGATGAACTGTCTAGATACAAATGTAACCAGCTTTTTACGGTATCTTTTGATTTGTTGGTAGTTATAATCTGGCGTACGCAAAATTTTTCAAGGGGGGGTTCATAATTTTCTGAAATTACTAAAAGAAATTAGAGTATGTAATAAAGCACTATTATTTCCCTAATTTACACAGCTATCTGAGCTCAATGGGGTTAAACCCCCCCTTTCGTACGCTCCTGGTTATAATTAATTCAAAAGCTTTTTGTTCTCTCGTGTAATTCTGTACTTGAAGCACATTTTAAGTAGGATTGTTATGAATACAGGCCCATCATTTGGGTGTTCAGGGGAGGAGGGGTCAATTGATTTCCCCCGACTTTTAGACATAAATTGAATAAATACACATATTTTGATGTTTTTTACCAAAAATATGCATTGAAAATGTACCCTTTGAAAACTTAGAAATATCGGGCCTGTACAAATACCTAAATTATCAATTGCTGTCACAAAAAACAGCTTCTAAATTGGAGACTGTAAAAATAAACATGTGATTGTGCTTTTATGCCCATGACATTTAGAACTCTGAGCAATACTAGAAGGAATGCATGAAAAATGCATTTCTGTACAAGTGCTTTTCGCTGTTCCTTGATTGAGAAATAAGATTATTATTATTAATAATAATAATAAATTTATTTCAGATATCTAAGTGACTTTTTTAGTTTACATTGCTCAGAATTTTTTTTCTCGGAACTCTCACTCAGATTGTTATTGCGTAACTACTGTTTTCTCCCCTGTGTTTATTTTTTTACTTGACCATTTTGTTTCATCCTGGATCAGCTATACAAAGATGGGGGAAAAAGGAAGAATCTATCGCATTCTTGTGAAACTGTTTCTATTGCAGTGAAGTATGAATGCTCATACCAGTCATTTGTAACTTGAATATTAATGTAGAATATAGAATTGCATATATATATTTTTGAATTAATAAAAATGTACATTGACTTTGCAGCCTTATTGTCTCTTTTTTTAAACTCATTATTTTTCTTCTGTATGCAAAATATATTGGGAAAGACATTTGATTTGAGGATACTTATGAATTTTACGGGATTTACACCTTTAACAGACACATTTTGACCGCTTTTGGAAAGTATCTATAAATGTATAATTTCAATTCTACGTCTTGAATCTTGTGAATGCTTGCTCAAAAGAACTTTTTGCTCTCAAAATCTAAAAAAATAATTTTAGTGAAACACTCTTTTTTTTTTTGGAAGTATTTTACTCAGTATTAAAATGCCCAGTGGCTATAATTTTGCATCAAAGACAGAACCAGAGCTTTAAGCTTTCCAAATAACATATTACAGTAGGGTTTAGCACTTGGGAATAATTTACCAGAAATAACTCTTAGTATATTTTCGCACCAAAAGTGACAAAGACAATATTCATCTTTTTTTATTTGGGCAAGTGCACGGCATATTTTTCCCTTCAAAAATATGCTCTGCGGTTCAGCAGATGAAAAAAGGCAAATTTTTTGTCATTGTCCCCTTTGGTTGCACACCACCCTTTCTTGCAATAGAGTTGATTGTTTTGAGAGGATTCTTTCAGTGGTGTAGGGTGTGCTGGGTAAAAAAGTTGGGGAGGTTTACACAAACCAACATAAGTTACTTAAAAAGTTTGGGAACTTGAATGTTAAAATACAAGATTGGTGCACCCCTTGACAACACCCCTGGATTTGATCTTCATCGGGGGTAGATGAATGGGCTAGCCTAGCTGAGTCCAGATAGCCCATTGCTGGTCTACAATTTTGCATTTGTAGATTATTCAAGTCACTTAGATGCTATTAAACTTGCAATTTTACACTTTTTACCATGTGACAAAACATGAGATCAAGTTATATGAACTATACTTTTTTATTGGTTTTGAATTTTGTCTAAAAGGCTTTTCTGATGTAGTTATGTTTAAAAACAAATAATATATAAAATAACAAGAAAAAAGAATGACGCAAACCAGTAGGAACTTATTATGATAAAGATAAAAAAAGTGATTGAGTGTTTACATAGAACTTTTTGTCTGGAGAATTATTGAACTAAATATTTAAATTAGTTTAAACAAGCTGTGCCCTACACCGCAAAAATTACAACGGTGCTGTCTGCACCATGATCCCCCCCCCCCCCTGCTCCCCTGTTTAAAGAACTGTGTCGAGCTTTTAAATCTGTTTTCTTTTATTGTTCGTAAAAAAAGGAAGTTAATATTGCGAAGACCAAATGTATTAGGATTTTTCAAATTAATATTTTCTTCTATTGAAGCTCTTATTATTCGGTATCATATTGCTCAAAATACTTTCTATAAATATAAAATGTTGGTTGGTCATTTGTTCAACTTTTGACCCCCAAGTTTGTTCTCCATGATGTGTAGTGTATTAAAAGCGTCCTAAGTTTAAAGTTTGATACAGTGGTGTTGTTGAGGGGAAACGGCGTCCCCCACTTTTTTATTTTAATACAAGCTTCCCCCCATCTTGCCCTGAATTTTAACATAAGCGTACCACCACTTTTTGACGTTTGTATACATAGGCGTAGCCCCACCTTTTTTCCTAGGACTACACCACTAGTTGCTAATAAAATTTTTATAGAAAAGTTTCCATTTTGTAACGTTTTTCTAAGCAAACAACAGATTTTGTACTAAAATAAAACTCAGCTAGCCTTCTTGAATTCATTACTTTTATAACTCGTCTCAAACATCCTTTAAAAAACCTGTGATCCCTAATGATTGAATTCCATCTAATGGCGGGACAGCAAAGAAAGTATTGCATAAAAGTTTCAGGTTTATGCTTTCCTATATTTTAATCTATAAGTTTTTTTCGGGCCCCCGAAAATCTTTTGCGTTCGGCCCCGGTCGAACCGCTTTTTTCGGTCGAGAATTTTCAGATGCGGTATTTTAAGAGCGATATGTTGACTTTTAAGTCTAAAAGGTGGCAATAGTTTCGGCGGCAGAAATTTACGAAACCAAAAACAAACTATTAAATTTAGAAAATTAAATAACTAAGCTGAGTTCTGTACTTAATCGTTATTTCGTATAAGTATAAATATAGAAGAATAAGTATTTAAGATGTCCGAAAGTGATGATAGCAGCGCGGATGATAGTGTAAGTTTTTGTTTTTATCCTGAATTGCTATACCATGTGTTCCAAAATACTTGTCAAACATCATCATGAAAGTAAATAATTTTCTTTATTAGAGTTTTACGATTTGAGAAGCGTTTAGTAGCAAACAGCTTTGATCTAGGGCAGCGTTTCTTAATTATACAAGGATATTTTATGAATTTCTTATTCTTTTGAAATAGAACAACCTTACTGTTCATTTTCTTGGTACTTTTTGGTTAAAGAACGCAGCTTGCTAAAGTCACGAAAAAGTTTTACATCACCAAATCAAATGTAAACAAAGCAATTTTACGGAATTTACTGCAAAGTATGGTTCATACTTTCTCGTCTTCTTTGTTCGTTTAAGAAAATTTGGAGAGAGCATGTTAAATGGGGATATAGTTAGTAGAATTTTGTTGTTTGTTTCTTTGTTGAATTATGTTCATTGGTGAAGTAAGTGTATTTAAGGTTTGATTTCTTGAGTTGAGAGATGAGAATACAAATTCTTTTTATCAAATAGGTTGACCTTTAATTTCTATTTAAGGAGATTTATTGTCTTTTTAGAAATAATGATAATTAATAGTATCAAATACTGCATTAATTGATTAAATTATAATTAAGTCATTGCTATTCTCTTACGAAAATTGAACAATGAGCTAGCTGCTACTTAGACACACATGGAAAATTACTACTATTGTTCTTTATAAACAAATCACTGTATGAACTGATTTCCAGCTTTTTATAATTTAACCGTAAATGAAATTGCTCATGAGCTAGTTGATACTCAAAAGTTATGAGGTAGTTCTTGATTGCCCGTTTTAGATTTTAAAAAAGTTATTTTTAAGATGCATCCTGTGATACCCAAAGTTATATAGCGTGCGCCCTGGTGGTTTTTATTCATGTAGGGTTACAAACTTCGAGAAGGAGGAGATCTAATCACAGAAAAACAAGGTGGGTGCATTTGTCGCCAATTTGGTGGGGCTACCCTATTCTGGAATAATCCCGCAATCAGTTTTTTACTAAGTGCATTACTGTCTAGAAAAGAAAAAGAAAAAGGAAGGAAAAAAAGCTCATTCATGGAGCTATCAAAATTTTTTCTCAATCATTTGTTTCTGTTTTGAAATGTTTTTTTTTTTCCAGTTTTTTTTTTGTAAGAAGGGAGGTGGGTGGGAACTTTGGAAGACATAACTGGGCCATTCTCCACTGTAAACTCTCTGAACCCTAATTTTTAAAAAACTTGTATATGTTTTTTATTTATGCATAAAGGTCAAGATTCACGGTCGCCACTCGCCACGTGGCGACTTTGTTTGAAAAAGTGGCGATTCAAAAAATTAAGAGAGATCGCCACCTTTCCTTTTTTCAATTTTTAAAGTAAATCCTTCCTTTCCAAATACATCTATAGAATTTACAACTCTTGCTCCTTTCATGCACACAAGCACAATAAAAACGCATCAATTCGGCATTCAAGTACAGTAAAACCTGTCACATCCGGACCTCCCCATATTCGGACGGCTCACGGAACAAATATTTTTGAGTAAGCAAAAGTCAAAGTACTATTTCTTTCGAACTGTGCGACGGGCGAAAGAATTAGAATTAGAATTTATTTATTGCCTGTTAGTGTACATGAAGTATACAAAAGAAGCACATCAAAATTAATTATTTTTAACGTCTATGTGCTTCAGCATAATCTCAGTCCTGTTTACAGCTACATATTTTGAAATGGTCTTGATATCCGTATTTTTTCATATCCGGACCGGTCTGTCGCCACATTGATCCGGATGTGGCAGGTTTTACTGTAACCAAATTTCGGCCGATAATCTTCATTTCTCCTTTCACAAGAAAAAAATGGCAAAAACGTTTTCCGATTGCGCTGTTTTTTTTTTTTTTTTTAAACCTTCTCTCTGCCATATAAATCTTTTAAATACAGTGGGAAACAATCTAAATCTTGATTTTTTTTTTTTCTCACAGCCGCAACACCTGCATTTCAGATCGGCCATTTTCGCAAAAACTTATAAAACGTAAGTGTCGCGCCATTTTGAAAATGGTGCAAAAGTTTGAAAAAAAGTTTTGAAATGAATGAAAATAAATTGTACTGAACAAATTTAGAACTGGAAATATACATTTTTTTATAATTGCGTTCGAAAATGGTCCGTATTTATGATCGCTGTTTTTTGTAAAAGGTTCGTTTCTGTAATTGGGATTTTTGTTATATGTTGCTTCTATTATTAACAAAAATTTTACATTTAAGTCTTTGTAGTGTATAACATTCAACACAAAAAGCTATATCGCAAACATTCATATTTCCTTAATTTACCATCGCCTCCCCCCCCCCCCCCGCTTCGCATAGGGGGCCACCAAGTTAATCAAGTTTAGTGGCCGCTGGCCACTTCCAAAATTTCTGAGTCTTGACCTTTATTTGTGCAATATTAAAGTATATAAGTTAAACCTCGTTAAATAAAATAAAATGTTTGTTTTAACTAATTTTTTTAATATGGAATTAATTCTTGAAAGTTAATATTACAATTTTTAAGTTTTCACAATACGATGAACATATTCAAGTGCTTTTCCCTAACTGGAAAAACATAGTTGCATTTAATTTTTTGTAATTTTTAAATATCTATATATACTGTTCTTAATTAGTAATAAAAGAAAAAAATAAATATCACAATAAAATTTTGCAGAAAAAGAGAATTTATTCGAAACAGAATTTGATGTTCCGTGCATAACACAAAACATTATCTTTTTTATGTTCCATGCTTATTTTTAAGGTAAAACATAAACTATTATGAATTTACTTTCTTTTTCTTGATTCCAATGTATACTGTAAAAAGTTTTACTTCAAGATTAATATAAGAGGAATTATTAGTATTTGTTTTCTTGTCCCGTGCATAACACCAATTTTTTAAATAGCTGGAAAATCAAAAACCCCATGAGCATTTACAACTGTAGGTGGCTTAATAACTTCACTCAAGTTATAAAATACTTTATCTTCTTGTTTTGGCCATCTCCAAAACTTCCCTAACTTTTCCATGGCAGAAACTTCAGTGTTTTCACCTGAAACTTGCTTAACTTCACCAGAATATAAATTTTCGTCAAACTTAACCACTACCCTATTTCCTACAGAAATACTTACAAAGCTAATTACAGTACCAGTAGTTTGTTTCATTGGTGTTACAGCATTTACAAAAAATTCCAAACCAGAAGGTGAACATTTAATGCCATGCATTATTGAAATACCTGGTATTGCTTTCGCTTTAGCCCAGATATTTTTATCTCTATTTATGTTTCTATCTAAAACTAACATAACTGTAGTAGATGGTATAGCATTTTTGACAACATTTGCAAAGTTTTCTGCTGACTGTACAATTGGGGCAGTAGATTTTTTTGACATCACAGCATTTCGTACTAAACATTTTGCTTTACCACCAATTCCATCCACCACACCTTTATTGTGTGCTGTTGCAAAATATTTCAAGTGGAAAGTTTTTTTTGTATTTAATGGCTGAGGTCTTGTAGCAGCAAGGTCATGTATCTATTTTTAAATTCAGATGAATTAATTCATCTGTCCATCTTAATATTAATTCTTATTATTTAATTCATGTTAAATTCATCTGTCCATATTATTTCTTCAAAAAATTAGTTTTCTAAGTAGCATTTAACTGAATTTCATCATAAAGTTCTTGAATGAAGTCTTTCACAGTATTTTTTTTTTCTCAGAAGTAGCGGAACACATTAAAAAAGCATTGCACTTTCCACTAACAAATGTTATCAGTTATGTTATTACCACATTATAGTCTGTATAATTAGAATCGGCGTGTCAAGGTCATACAACTCTATCTTTTCCCCTTCTGATCGCCATGGTTTCCGTGCTGGAAGCTTTTTTCCCACATGGTTTGGGGAAGATAAGTCAGTTTGTTGTTTTAGTTATAATAATAATAATAGACTGATTCAAATCAGATTTATTTCTCAATCGCAAAAATAGATTGCGTGAGATAAAGTATTCAAATATTTTGAACCAATCCAAATATTATTCTAATATTTTGATGTGTTTCTTTCAGAAAGCTATTGTATCTAGCTAATTTATTGTGTTTTATATTTTGTAAATGTTAAAATCTTATCTAAAAATTCCAGATTTAATTTATGAGAAATTTAATTGCATTTACCTAATATCAAAAATAAATAAATGGAAAATAAATTCTTTCTTATTACTTTTCTCAATTATTCTAATATTTTGAATCGGAGGTGTAGTCATGCAATTGCCTTAACTGCAGTGCAAAAGAAAAGTCTGGCTCCGTTATCTTTCGCAGCTGCCATGGAGACAAAGCAGGAAGCGCAGAATAAATAAATATTAATTCGCTTTAAAAAACAATTTTTCCCCCCTTCAATATTTTAGCTGAATTATGGTTATCTACAATAGCTTTTATTTCATCAGGAATTTAATTACCACTCTAATTTGAATTCCGACTGCTTATATAGAGTAAAATTCAGACATGTCCCGTGCATAACACAGTTTAAATGAATTTAAAATTTTATTTAAAAATGCAATTGGCAAAAATGTAACATAATATGATAGAGAAACTAATTAGCTATTAGGAAAAAAATACAGTGGCAAAATAGAAGTTCTAAATTCAGAGTTTGTGACACATAGGAGTTGGGGTAGGAATTTTTTTTTTCTGAGCCCCGTGCATAACGAACATATTAAATTGGTTTTTACATATTTAAAGTGCAATTATTATTTTGTTTTGCACCTAAAAGTTGTGAACCAGGCCTGCGTTTAAGGTAGACACCAAAAAAAAAAAAACAGGAATAGATATTTTATTTAATTTTTTTACAAGCTTCAAAAGTCTGCAAACGTCCTGTGCATAACAGGAAAATGGCCCAACTTTGTTTTTTGGCTTAGTATGCTTTGTACTTTTTACTATTTAGGAAATTATAAGAAATGTGTCTAATTAAAATCAGGCAATAAAAGACGTTTGCACACTGCACAATTATGTGGAAAAAAATGATAAAATTACAAAAGACAATTTTTCACATGCTATGGACAATTTTATGCAGCTCCCCGCAAAAATGGCTTAGAGTCAGCATCAGCTTCGGCCAAGAAGAAATGGCCAAATATTCCGCTATTCGGCCAAATCACTATTTGTTACATCCCTAGTACATACATATTTAGCACCAACAAAACTTATTTATAACCAATAAATTGATATATTGGCATTGGCCACAATTTGTGAAAAAGTCACCAACGAAGGCCCTAGAACCGTTAGTATCTACAATTTTCTTAACCCTTTAAGACCCTAATTTTTTAAATGG
Source organism: Octonoba sinensis (assembly GCA_038502835.1). Lineage (NCBI taxonomy): Eukaryota > Metazoa > Arthropoda > Arachnida > Araneae > Uloboridae > Octonoba > Octonoba sinensis. The sequence goes on from CM076600.1 coordinate 2,473,179, forward strand.
TTAACAATAGACAAAGCTTTCAGTGATGCCTAAAAACTTAAAATCTGTTGAGGAAAATGGATGACACATCATTTCCATCACGATTGTTCATTTCCAGCATTTATTAGGTACGGCAATACAGTGAAATTAAATTTTGCTAAATTTTTAATCCACACGATCGTGTAAGCTAGGGCTTGCCAATGTTAGTTTTTAATTTGTGCCCTTCTGCTGTCATTTTTGAGCAGAAAAAGTTATGATTTTTTTTTTGTGCATCTATGTCATATTATATTTATATTTTATTTCAGGATACCTTTGCGGCAAAGAAGAGGCGTCGATTCCTTAACGTAAGTTATTTCTTTAGGGCAATCTCATTTTCAAAAATGAGAACTCTAATTTTCTAATAATACCTAAGTGTTTTAGGATTTTTATTTGAATTTATAAAACTTTTTGTGATGACATTTTATTAACCAATACCTTAATATACATTCATTCTTTGAATTCAGTTGCATATTAAAATTATTTTAAACATGATCTCCATTAATAAATGGCAGTTAATTATTTGATGCCTGGTGAAAACCAACACATCTAATAAAAATTTTTATTAAAATTAATTTGAATTGAAATATCATTTAAAACAAAATATTTGTAAGTTTGCATGCTAAATAAGAAGAAATGCATCAATGAAGTGATGAACCTTTATAATTAGTTACAAGATAAAATAAAATTTTGTAAAATTACTGTGAAGCCAAATACTGTGGATATATTTGTCTAAAAAAGACCACACAACAGTAATGGTTGTACTTTTAGTATTAATATATTCATACTTTTGTATAAAATGTCTTATTATTTTGAAGCATAGTGCACAACACATAATTTTTTAGCATGCATATCAAAATTCTGAGTTTCAACTTACAAAAAGTAATCTAAAACTTTTTCACGAAAATTTATTATTGTCACTCATCATGTCTAATTAATTGTCAATTAGGTCAAGCTATGTACTCGAGGTTTTCTTTAAAAATACACTTACTTTATCTTATAAAATTTCAACCCATATGGTAAGTTCTTAAGGAATAAGTTTCTTCCGGCCCTTTTTCCTCTTTTTAATAAACTTGCCAACCCTGCTAAAAGGTCATCAAAAAGTCCTAAAATCTCAAATTCTGTAAACACTCTGTACTGTATAGGTGAAAACTGAAATTTGGTCAGTAGCTAATGGCCGAAGGACTCAGGTTTGTTAGTGATCACTTTTTAAAAGTGTTTGTTTTAAATCAAATTATGTATTTTAGATAAACCAAACAAAAATTTTGAAAATAGAGCAAATACTTTAGAAATACTGCATTTAAAAGACTATGCATTGATTAGTTAGAGTAAGCAAACATATCATTACTAAAAAGGCTGTTTTTCAGATTTTTCTGGAAGTAAAAGTAATAGTTTAAATTAAAAGACTAATTTTGAAATACTGAGCTAAGGCTTGGCAAGAGAAATTAAAACTTTTCTTTTAAATCTATGAAGATGTTGTTTAAAATAAAAATGAAAATGAAGTAGATTGGGGTCCCCTCCACGCATAAATCTTGGAGGAGAGGAATCTTTTGCTTAAAATAGTTAACGGTTGCGAGAAAATTAATTACATTAGCAAATCCACAACTACTTTTATTTCTCTGGACATTTTACCGGTATCTACGTAATAAAAGATGGGTTATGTATTATACCAGGGCTCAAAAATTATATTGCCGACATGCCTAGGGCACGTAAAAATTTCGATCAGGCATGAATCTTCTACATACCCGGTATATAATTTTTCAAGCAAATATTTCTTTACAAAACTTTATTATTTCGACAACTTATCGTATAATATTTGTAATGTAATTTTTTAATGATTTAGATTAATGTTAAAACAATCCTTGATTGAGGTATAAAGCTGTTAAATTAATTTTTTGTCTGATTAATGCAAAACGACAAATTCAAATGTTTTTATTAAAATACAATGAAAAAACTTCTGGCCATGTAATATTTTGGACAAACATGCCTGGCAGGGCCTTTAAAGTTTTTCGAGCCCTGTATGTATTATACATGTATTATATAATTGGAATGGTTTGATAAAAAAAAATGTTTTGAAATTTTTACTCATGACAAGTATATTTATGTAAAAGAGTTTTAACGTAAGAATAAAGTTTTATCCGATTAATTACCATTCATTTATATTATGCTATTTAGTTTAGATTTTTTATTTTTTGATCTAGCAAAGCATTACTTGTGAAACATTTAACCGCTTTCGATGTTTCGAAGGCTTTTTCTCATTTGGTAATGTGTGATGTTACTTTTGTTTTGTTCACTTTGAAGACTTCGAGCCCGCAGAAAAATGTGGCCAGGAAATCTACGGGAAAAGCGACCGCTGCGAATCAGGTCTGTAGAGGAATGCTTTTGCTGCTTCCCCTTTGCTTTTCGAACCCTTCCGGGTTCTGTTTCGGGTTCTGTCTCCTTCTGTTGTCTGTGTTTGTGGTCTGTTGGTTCTTTCCGATGCGACTCTGTGCATCGCTAATTCTTACTGATGCTCCTATGTTTCAGCTCTTACTTGTCTCATGGGTTCCTCATGTTTTTGGCAGAAGCTTCTGTTGTGCTTTTTCTATTATCTGATATTATTGTTTTATTCCAGAAAATTCTTGTAATGCAAAATTTCTCCACCATATACGTGTTGCTACGTGCTCATATGACGGGAATTGCCTTGAGATCTCTGTTTTTTTTTGCTAACTACTATGTTTTTTAAAGATTGTTTTCTGTTAAAAATAATGGCAACCATGAAAAATATAATTTATAATTTCCCTTGCAACTAATGGGCAAGGGTATTAAATGATTACCTGTGTGGATCAAGCTTTACTTATTAATCAGACACAGATTGTGATGCATAGTCGGTCGAAATACCTCGGCTATGTTTTGGTTTAGATCAAAAGCTTACAACTGGTTGAAAATTTTAATTTTGAACTTGAAGTTTAGCTTAGAGACTGCCCATAAATGATGTCAAGATTTTTTCCCATGTATTTGACCTCCCTTTGTCACAAAATGTCACACTTTAACATACCCCCCTTTGTCACACGCCTTGCTATATTGCATAAGCATGATGACACTTCTTGTTACCCCCTCCGCTCCTCACAATTTCAGGAAACCCCCTCCTCCTTTGAAGCGTGACATCATATATGAATGATCCCTTAATGAGGCTATTGAATGGCTCCCTCCCCCCCTTTGCAACCCTTTCAGACTGTGCTACCTAACACACTAAAATACTGAAATAATTAAAAGAAGTTTATGCCTGTGTTATAAATAAATAATAAAGTATTTTACAACCAAGTGAAAAATTGAAGATGTGTTAGATTAAGATTTTTTAATTTTTTTTAAAGCAGTTCCCCATGTTGCCTTCTCTTACTGCAAGTAAAAAATTACAAAGTTATAAAGTATTATTTTGAGAGTGCTTGTCATTATGACTTTGTTATTGAAGACTTTTCCGAACAGTTCAGTGGGCAGCTGTTGGAATTGTAAAATAGCCATGCACAACTGACTTACAGCAATTGGTTCCATCATATCCCAACATAGGCTGTTGTGAAGGCTAACGAATTGTGATACAATCTTTTTTCTGTTCTAGTTCACCCTAAAAATGCAAGTTCTTCATTTGGATTAGGGCCATTTCACAGTATTTTCTAAAAATGTAGAGTCCGCAACATGACACTTTTTTTGTTATAACTACGTAATTTACCGTTTAACTATCACTAAATTTTATTTTCAAATAATGTGCTCAACACATTATTTGAAAATAAAATTTGGTGATAATTAAATCATAAATTACATAGTTATAACAAAAAAAAGTGTTCATGTTGCGGACTCTACGTTTGGACGAAATACTGTGAAATGGCCCATTAGCAATTGCAGATGAGTTTCTGTTTATAAGCGTGAGTAATGAATCTAACAACATTATCACCAAAGAATAACTTGCTTAGAATATGTACTAATTTTCAAATTTTTATATGTTAGAATAATAATTTTCCTCTGTATGTAACTTGTGAGGTTGAATATTGCAACCGATTATAAAGTACATTTTCATCGTTTTTCTCATTGTTCCATCCCATATCCCATTTCTTCCCCTTAATTGATTTAGGGGGGGGGGGGTAATATCAAAAGTAAAAAAAAAAAAAAACAGTGAAATGAGAAAAAAAGTCTTTTGATTAAAACTTTGCCATTTTCTTGCCTAAATCGTGATAAGTTGAAAGATCTATTTTTAATTAAAAGTACAATTGACCAGCCCTTGTTTTAATTTTAACCTACATTTTTCAGTACAAATATAGTTTATCATGTTTTTTTTTCCTTTCAAGTTTTTCATGTCAAATATTCATTGTTATCAAATTAAAAAAAGAAAAAGTTTTTCCTTCTTTTCGCTATTGTCTAAAAAAGACCACACAACAGTAATGGTTGTACTTTTAGTATTAATATATTCATACTTTTGTATAAAATGTCTTATTATTTTGAAGCATAGTGCACAACACATAATTTTTTAGCATGCATATCAAAATTCTGAGTTTCAACTTACAAAAAGTAATCTAAAACTTTTTCACGAAAATTTATTATTGTCACTCATCATGTCTAATTAATTGTCAATTAGGTCAAGCTATGTACTGGAGGTTTTCTTGAAAATACACTTACTTTATTTTATAAAATTTCAACCCATATGGTAAGTTCTTAAGGAATAAGTCTCTTCCGGCCGTTTTTCCTCTTTTTAATAAACTTGCCAACCCTGCAAAAAGGTCATCAAAAAGTCCTGAATTCTCAAATTCTGTAAACACTCTGTACTGTATAGGTGAAAACTGGGAAATTTGGTCAGTCGCTCGTGGCCGAAGGCCTCAGGTTTGTTAGTGATCACTTTTTTAAATTGTTTGTTTTAAAATAAGAATTGAAAACTGACTCTAAAATGGTTTAAAAATAAATAAATTATTGAAATAAAACAAGAAATATGCAGAATTGATTTAGCCCTTTTAGATTAGCAGATTTGATTTAGAGCTTTTAAAATGATTTATATACAGAAAGTTGAAGGATTGAAACTTGAAATACGGTATGAAATTTTCTGCACACCACATTTTCAATATTGGCATGTTTCCAAGGGAAAAACAAATAAAGGGGATTTGCTCACACACAAAAAAAAAAGATTACTGTAGAATAAGCTAAACAGTGACCGTATAGGAGTAGCGATCGTGAACAACTTTTTGAATCCTTTTGCTACTTTAATCGTCATGTGGCGACTGCAAATTTTCACCTATATACTGTACTTGTAACTGACAAAGATCTATTTATTCCTACATCCACACATCATCATCATTATTTTACTGTAGTACTTTCTTTTGCCTTCTCTTTTTGATCTTTTAGTATTACTAACTTTTTCAGTGTGTTATTTTGTAGTCTGCACTCGAGACGGAGCCCCCCCGAGCCACTAGCGAAGTGGACGGAAACTGTTCCGAATACGATGACTCTTCTTCCGAGGTCTCTTCTCTTTTTCTGCTTTTCCTTTTCTCGACTTAAGAGATGCGTTTTGCATGATAGTTCCTGAGATGTTTGGTTGTGTAGCATGTCTCCTCTTTGACAAATTTTACCTCTTAATTCAGAGCATGGAAGTGATAATTTGATGTCATTTAGTGTGTAATAGATCCAATTATGACATGTTTAGAGTGCAATACAGTCGCTTATAAATGTATATCCATATATATATATTAATATATTGAAAAAATTGAAAAAAAAAAATCGGATTTGAAATGAATTTAAAGATAAGAATAAATTTTAAAAAAAATTTTAAATGAATCACGAGATCGGACGCATCAGTTTTGGTTTTTAATCACAAAAAAGTGAGAAAGGTGCAAAACACCAATTACAAAAACATTAGGAAAGTAAAAAAATAATTCACTACAAGTAATGTTCTAGGCTATAAGCACTATCCAACAAACGAGTAAAAAGTAAATATAATATATTTTTACCCAAAAAAGAAAAGATTGTGTTCTGGTTACACACCAGAACTCCGGTGTTTTTGGCAGTTTAATACCAGAAGTATTTTTGAAAATTGCAAAAATTACCCAAAATTTGCATTTTTTTTTTCCTTGTTTTTAATTTATCCCAAATTATGGAGGACAATGCCGGTAATTATTGCTCTCCAACATTATAAACCTATTGAAATGCAATCCTAAAGCTATTTTACTTATAGAAATTCTTTTATTTTTGGTCTTTATGTTTTGAGGCCTTCATTTAGAAAAATCCTATCTTTTTACATCCGCTGTTAGAATTGGAATTTGATTGCTATTGATGTTTATTAAGCTTTTTCAAAAGACAAATAAATAAAATTCGCTTTCATTTTCGACAAATCTTGATTTGAAATTTTTTGAACGAATTCTGTTCTTGTTTGGAGTGCAAGCTCTCAAATGTCAAATGCTGAAGTCGGGTTTATTTCTGTGTCAATTATTTAAATTTTTGTAACATATGCGTAATTTCTCCAATGGTTCAAATAATTAAATAAATAAAATTTAAATGAATAAGGGATAAAACTGATAAAAAGTTAAATTGCATTAGAAAAGTCACCAACAGAACCCGCTACCAGATTAAAAAGCATATCAACTTTTACCTTTGAACCAAAGAAATACTACATAAAATAAATCCTTTTACAACTAATCAAAGCAGGCCAAATTGTCGCCCAATTTTCACTTTTTATATAATTCACAATTCGAGTTCTAAGATGAACTTTCAAACAATTTGCAATTACAAAGCTAGATCCTTCTTAAAGATTCCATTTTTAGAAAGAGTTATTCTTTGCAAAATGCTTTTTGTGCATTAGTATGAAAGTAAATGTATTGGGCTGACCCTCCATGGTATCGTTTTAGAGTAAAAATGGTAATTTTATTTGCTTTCATGTGTTTTTTCCTTAGAATAGTTTGCTTGTTTGCTGGCAGCTGGCTTTGTCATTTCTAATTTTCCATTTTCCCTCTTCTCATCTGTTGCTTGCAAAATTTACATCCAAATCTTTGCATTTTATGGATTTATGCATATTTTGTTATTGTTATTATTAGTTATTTATTTTTGAAAATAATGCATGGGAGACTAGCATTTTAAATTCATATTCATGTTTTTCTCCATTTTATATTCTATATGGATTCTTTATTAGGCCTGTAGTCGTAATAAAACTTTGTTTTTTATTATGGTGTTTTAACATTTAAATGTCTTGTTAAATTGGAATACTTTCTAAAGAAAGTTGTTTTCACTTTGTGGGTGCAATAACTGGCGGTGATCATAACATTTCTGTTTTATGGGTGATGGGAAAACGCCTCAATGATTTATATGGAATGAGAAGTGGTGGACTATGAATTGCTCATCATAGCTCTTGTATTGTGATTAAAGAAAGTAATTTCTGAAATCTGTCCTTCATTGAAGTTTGATAAACAGAGGACGACATTGTTGATGTATTTATGCATTTTTACTTAAAAATTAGAATGCTGGTTAAAACTGACAATTAGCAGGATTCTATGAAAATTCTTTGAAATGGAATTCTTCACAGTATAATTAACTACAGGGGTGTAAATGTACAGGAGTGGATTAAGCAGTGGGTGGCTCCTTTATTATTTCAAATCCTCCCCCTTTTAATTCCTGTGTCACAGACTCTATGGATTCTAGAAGGGCCTCGCAATAGATGTTCCTTGCAAATTTTACAGAATAGAAATTGAGTAAGAAATTAACAATTAAAACGCTGGGTTCACATATTGATGTTTTTAAGAATACTTTAAGGCTGGGCTAGCTTGGGCTGTGAATGAGGGATTCTGTGTATATTGTGCAAAAATATTTATAGTTCAGAATTTAGTTTACCAATTCTGGCGGAAAAATGTGAGATTAGATGACGATTGGTGTTTCACATCATTTATTAGTAAGGATAAGGTTAGAAATATTTACAAGAAAACTATTTACAGATACTTAGAATCTAAATCAGATTGGATCTCATTACAGTTCAGTCCCGCTACCGTTCGAGAGAGTGGCAGTTGTTCTCCTGCTCAAGAACAACTGCCACTCTCTCTTCACTTCTTCCTCTGGCGGCGACAGTTTGCCACAAAAATGATACAAATTTCACAGCTTAAACTGCTGAGCCCAGGCTGGTACAGCTGTTTATACCAGCAACATTTTGTTCTCAGTTGTCAGGGTGTGCAATTAAATTGTGGGGACCAAAAACCCTTCTGGAATTGGAGATATGAGTTCCTACCAGATCCTAAAAAAAATGTTAAGATTTTTTGAAAAGGAAATTGTTGAAATGTGCTCACCCCTGGATTTGCTAGTTAGGCTACTCTCTATATAGGATCATCAAAAAAAAAGGTATTTTGCATTTTGTTATGCATTGAATTGCATTTAAAGAGTTTTATTGGAAAGATGTGTTTTCCTTTCTGAGTATTTTTATGTTTTGTAAATGAACAGACAAAGCCCTTAGGGATCTAAGTTGCTTTAGAAAGTATTCCATTCCAGTGTCAAAAGATTGTTTTGCCAAAATTAAAGGAAAATTTATTTTTGCAAATGTTATTAATGAAACATCAGAACCGATAGGCATGTTTTGGCTTAAGGATTTCTCTCCGAATAACTTTGCATTTTATAATGCATTATTTATCACATGCTATGCTGATATGTTCTGCAATATACTCAGATGCTGGGTTGTCAATTTTTATTCTCCAATTATAAATTTTGATACTTTTAGAACTAAGCAAGCCTGTTGAACGCCAACTAACATTTTCCATGACCTTTTCCCTTCGTCTAGGCTACATCAACTACGTCCAGGCGATCCAGCCCGAGAGCTCAAGCTGCGACATCGACGATCGCTTCGGATTCCGATGATTCCGGTGTGAGTACAAAACGGCTATAAGAATAATTCGTATGTTGCTCAAACTGTAGTTATGATTTTTCTACGACTTTTTTGCTAGCACTGTTACACAGTCAACGTTGGCATTCTAACTGTTATGTATAAGATTTTCCAGATTTTTTTTTAAGGAAATAAAAAAAGAAATGAGTGCTGATACCCAATGAGATAATTCAAGTGTATTTATGTAAGTATTGAGTTAATACTGTAGGTAAAAACCGGGAAATTCGGTTAGTAGCCAGTGGCCAATAGACTCAGTTTTGTTAGTCGCCACTTTTTAACATTGCTAATAAAAATTGAAAATTGACTCTAAAATAGTTTAGAAAATAAGTAAGTTATTGAAATAAAACAAGAAATATGCAGATTTGATTTAGCACATGCTAAAATGTTTCAGAACTTTAAAAATGATTTGGATATATACAGGATACTAAAAGATTGAAACTAAAAATATGGCATGGCATTTTCAGCGAATCACGTGTTCAATATTGGTATGTTTTTAAGGGAAAAACAAAAAAAAAGGTGATTTTCTCGCAAAAACAAACGGCGGGGATTAACCAATATTTTTCACCTATAGTTAATACTTTATTTAACCCTTTATAATGCCTTTTCTTTTTTCTAGTAAAGGTATCTTAAAGTATTTTTTAAATTTCGATTTGTTTCAAAAATAGAAACTCATTTTGGACATTAAAAATAAGCATACTTTTTATCCTCCTACCCAGGGGGGAGGGGAGGAATATACCTCTCATGGTTTGATCACTTAGTGGTAAATGTAACACTTTCAACAGCCTTTACAGCACTTCCCACAATTCTTTTCAGTCGGTCAGAGGGATTAAAATAATAACTTACTATAATCATCTATAAGTTGCCCAACTGCCTTATAAAGGGTTAAATAGTGTTTTTTTTTTTATTCTTTAGCTTCTTTCAAACATACTCACAAATGTACACCATGATATCTTTTTAAGCAAAGAAAAGCTGTTCATTACATGTGAGCATAGCTGTTCAAGCAGTCCGTGAATTTACCAAGATCTCACTAATGAGAGAAATGTTTATATTGTAAAACATTTCATAAAGTATAAAAAACGATAATGTGTGTGTGCTTACAGAATAGAATTTGAACCAAAGTGGGAACAAATCGTTTTATCATGTAAAATTTGAGTTTATACTTTAATTTTTTTTTGTCTAACTTATCTAATGAGTCATTTTTATTTTTCAAATGAGCTATGTAATTTAAAATAGTAACAATGTAGGAAATTTACTGGCATGTACCTCCCAAATCCCATTGTTTGATGCAGTCTCTCCTCTACAGGCTCCCCAATTTTTCTTGGCTTGTTTCCATGATGAATCTATTAATGACTTTTTATTATTTCATCAATAAAGTATTAATGTCAAAACGTATGTCATGTGCAACATGTACAATAAAGTTGTGCTTAGCATTTGCAGATTTATATGTTCATCTTCCTTTTTTCTTTATTCAATGATTCCATGCCCAAACCAGTAATAGTTTTAAATTACTTAAAAATTTAAAACTATTGTAGATTAATATAGAATTTTTTTTGTTCAAGAATAATGTTTTAATTGATGTGAATAGAACTTTATAAACCTGTTTTTTTCCTTCCTTGTTTACATGAAATCTTTGTTTCATTTCATTAAAATAAAAGAAATTGAGTACATGTGAATGATTTTTAAAAGTAACCTAAGTCAGATATGCTGTTCAAGTATACAAACCTATAAAAGTGTCAAAGCTCTTAGTAAAATGTTCCAGTGGCTATTTTTTCCCAGTAACTGTATTTTTTCCGAGGTGTTGGCAACACGATGCAAATTATGTTGCAATATAGAATTGCTTATCCCACAGTATTTGTGCCTGTATGTGTACCCCGGGAGCAGAAAGTGCTTAAAAGTGCGACGTACGTCGCAGAACAAACGCGATCTCTGCAGAACATTTCATCCTTAAAAAGAAAAGGGGAAAAAAGCGCGAGCACAAACGCAAAAGAATTTAAAAAAAAAAAAAAAAACGATATGTTCTGCAGAACAACTGACAAAAGAATGTTTATAAATTCCAATGGTGCACCACCTGGCCATAAATCAGTTAGAAAGTTGTTAAAAGCAGCCATTGGTCACAATGTATGGGCCAAATTTTTATAAACATTTTGTAAACTACATCTGCATTAATGTCGCAGCATCTGACTTCAAAAGTCATTAACAGAATTGCAAATTCTGAATGTATGCCTTGGTTTTAAATAAATAATTTAATATGTTTTGTCAAAAATGAGTAATAAATATTCTACTAGTTAATTAATATTTTTATATCTATTTTGTGTTATACTGTGGTCCATCAAATTTGGACGACATGCCTGCAGAACATTTGGAACTGTTTGAGGTCATGTTGCAGAACACTGAATATAATTCTGCTCCTGGGATGTATACAGTAACTTCCCATTTTAGTGTGTACTCATGCGTTGCCGTTTTGCTGCTGAAGAAGAAAAAAAGAAAACATTCTATGTTGGACTTTTTAGACATTATGGCAAAAAAAGAAAAGTCGGTGTATGTCTGGGTTATTTTGGATTTCATAACTTTTCTCTTGCTGTTACAATTTAGTGTTGATTTCTTCGGAACGCTTTAAGATATATTTTCTCTATGGATGTATGTAAGCCTTAAATATATTTGTAAGTGAATTTTTCCTCAGGATGATTTTTTAAACACCACTGGATTGTCTCCAGAGAAGCCATCCACTTGGAGAATCCTGCGGAGCAGAAATTCGCAGTGTACGGATCACGAGAGCGAATCTGGCACCGAGACTCCCGATTCCGACGAGGTCAGTCGCTCCTCATTTGCTGCCACTGTCTTTCATAAATACGTAATGAAGTATTTTCTCTATGGTGGATGAGCATCCACAATGATTTCAATGAAAATGATAAATATAAATTTTAATGAGACCTATTACTGGCAAAATATGTTGTCAGCTTTTAAATGCATTTCTCTTACGTGTACAACTTTTGCTTTTTCAGCATGTTTTTTGAAGCTCTAGGCTTAACGGTAGAAAGCTGGTCCTGAGTTTATGGTTCAAAGTATTTCCCCCCATCCTTGTCGAGTACTTCTCCCCTCTTTTATGCAGCATGCAAATCCATGTTGGAAAAAAAAAACTAGTCGCCTTTAAAACAATCCACAAATCAATCCAACTTTTTATGAGACCTCAGTAAAGTGCTGGTCATCACAGGAGCTTTGCCTCCCCCTCCTCATGCATGATCCTTTCCCGCTAAGTTTTGAAAACCTAGACAGCGAAGAAACATTTTATTTCTGCTCAGAAAACTTTAAGATCCTTATATCATTCTCGAATAACTAGCTTTCTTATAAGATCTGTAGTATAATAATAAAAAGTATGGTAGTACTATAGTAAAAAGAGTCAATCGAGTTGTCTCAATGTATGTAGGCTTAAAATTGAAAAAGGAAGTTTATTTTGTCTTTATCTGAATTATTTATTTATTTGAATGATAAAGTATACATTTCATATCTTGTTTGTATTTGTAGATATACTTTTCTGATGAAAGTACAAATAAACTTCAGGCGGAAACATTGTAAAAGGAATACAGTAACCACTAACTGTAAGTTGACCACTTGCGGTGCAGCACTTTAGTGGTCAACTTAGGTGGGTGGTAAACTTATAGAGGGTGAGGTAGAGGGGAAAGGGCTAATTCTGTTCGTGTCCAAAGTGGTCAACTTAGACAGGTGGTCAACTTTGCAGGTTTTACTGTATGTACTTTTTTTTCAGGGTGTCTACAGAACCGGGAAATCAGGGAAAAGTCAGGGAATTTTATCGATCGGGAAAAATCAGGGAAAAGTCGGGGAATTTCGAAAAAAATTCAAGGAAAAGTTATCAAATGAAAAAAAAATTTTTGCCTTGCAAATCTGAGTAATTTTCACCAAAAAAAAACAATATTTCGGCTAATAAGGAGTAAGAAAAAAATCGGACATTTGCCGCCGTCATTTTTTAGACTGAAATTCAGCGAATTTTTTTTTCTGCTATTGTTTTTAATTTACTTCAAATTTTTGACGATAATGCCAGTACTAGTTAATTACTTGATTATTATGCTATTAAAATGCAATCCTAAAGTTCTTCTACTTATAAAAAATCTTTTATTTTCCGTCTTTGCATTTGATGCTTTCAATGCAAAAAAATGCAATCTTTTTGCATCTGCTGTTAGAATTGGAATTTTTTCCACTATTGATCTTTATTAAGCTTTGTTGAAAGGCAAATGGAATAAATTCCTTTTTATTTTTTGTAAAATTTTGATTTAAAATTTTTGAAACGAAATTCTGTGCTTGTTACGAGTGTGAGCTCTCACGTGTCAAAAAGTTAAATGCAGAATTCAGGTTTATTTTTATTTTTGTGTCCTTTATTTCTGCTTTTGTAATGCATATGCTTCCAAATTATACTTTTTGCAAAATTATTTATTATATAATAACAAAATTTTTTATCCCTGTTTAAATGTTGAATTTTCATAAAAATGTTTTAAAACCACAAAAGAAACAGACCTTGTTTAAAAAAAAAAAAAAAAAAGCTGGATCGACACCTGCACATCTTTATTAATAAGAATGTTAAATCTTAGAATCAGCTCGCTTTATATAGATTAGGAGATTTGCTTATTATAGGCTATTCAATTCTTCTCCATATTTAATAGCACACAAAATTTTCATTAATTTCACAATACTGAATTTTTAACAGCATAAGTCTTTTTTTTTTTTTTCAAAATTACCTAAATCAGATTTGAAAATTTCTGCTGTTATAAAAGTTAGAGGGATTTTAAGACTGTATTCAGGGCTAAGAAATATATAACACCTGTTCATAAAAGTAATGAAAAAGACGCCCCCCCCCCCCCCCCCATTTTACTCTTTAAAAGCTCGGGCATCTTTTCATGAGCTTACTTAAAATCACTCTTAATCATCTCTCTAAAATGTGTAAAATCCTAATTTTTTATTGACCTCCCGAATTCTCCTGAATTCTTGATCAGAAACCTCCTACATTTCAATTCTAGTATGTTGGCATGTCTGGAAGTGCCCCCACTAGTCAGAGCTATATAATTGCTAAACGTCTCACCAGTGACCCATTGTTACTGGCAAAATTAGCATTTTTTTATTCAGTGGCTCAGGAGTTTGAAAGTTTTTTAAGAGTATATCAAGATGACATGCCCGTTGTTCCATTTCTTCATGAAGATTTATCCAGTCTTGTATTAAGAATTTTAAGGCAATAGATACACTGTCAAAGAAGCACTGATGGAAGGGAATATTTTGAATGTAGACTTTCAAGACTAAGCTATCCATTAAAAAAATACTATGATTTTTACGCAAAAGGGTTTTGTATCAGCATTGATGTTTCAGAAAATTCCCCAGTAAATTCCAAATCCAGCGCAGTATCAATTCTTTGGACGGCAAATTTCAGGTCTGATACCGTAATTTGTTTTTGTTAAATATAATAGTTAGGAAAAAAACAGTTTTTTTGCTGTCATTTTGAATTTGTTTTACTTTTAGCGTAGCTTTTTAAGAATTTTTTGAAAAACTCTGGGACCCCCATATCTCCATGGTTGGTATAGTAACCATAATCTTTAAGTTGGCTGGTTTTTAGTTTTATTTTTAAATTTCATAAAGATAAGAAATAAATGGTAATTTTTTACCATGGTTATTCTCCCCATGTTTCATTTTGCATGGATCTCACAAACTGGTGATTTTTCTGCATAAATCCTCTCTTAAATAATTACAATATAATTCATGTCTTACAAATTTTCATGTTGCATGTCATTCAATTCACTTTGTCTATATTTATCAGTTGATCTCTGATTCCAAAATTTTTTGGATATCTTTAGATGCCCGTTTTGGACAAGAGCAACAAGAAGAAAAAGAAGAAAGTGAAGAAGCCAGCTCCCAAACCACCTCCGGCAAAAAAGCAGTTGCTGGCTCCGAAAGATCCCAAAATTGTGAAAAAGGTTTGCTTTTTTAGATAAATATTTTACTTTGATATCATAGTATTTTTAAAATAAAATTTAAAATCTGAAGTTGTTTTTTTTTTTAATTCATAAGTTGATTTTATATATTTTAGCTCTCTTTTTTAATTTAAGTACCTTTATACAAAATCTGCTTCTTTTGCAGAATCTCGTATCTTCTACGCCACAAAGCAGCCAAAAATCGCAGGCTAATAAAAAGGTATGTATACTTTTTGCATGTCAGTCCAAGAGATTAATTTTTATGAGTAATTAGTTTACTACCAGTGTATGCAGTTGAATATGGATTGTAAAAATCAAAATTTCGTAATAATGTCATTTTATAAGGACGTTTGGAATTATAAATTTAATTTTTATGCTTTTGAGTCCCTCAGAAAATAGTTACTAACTAAGCTCCGAGTGCATATAGTCCTTATTTCATAAATCCTTAAAACGTCCTTATTTTTATTTCAGAAAAAGTACTTTTTTTTACTGAGATCCTGTATTTTCTTTGTACCTTGGTACTAAAGGTCAAGATTCGCGGCCGCCACTCGCCACGTGGCGACCTTGTTTGGAAAAGTGGCGATTCAAAAAATTAGGAGCGATCGCCACCTTTCCTTTTTTTTCTAAAGTAAATCCCTCCTTTTCAAATACATCTATAGAATTTACAACTTTTGCTTCTTTCATGCACACAAGCACAATAAAAACGCATCAATTCGGTATTCAAGCAACTGAATTTCGGCCGATAGTCTTCATTTCCCCTTTCACAAGAAAAAAATGGCGAAAATTTTTCCCGATTACGCTATTGTTTTTTTTTTCTTAAATTCCTTCTCTCTGCCATCTAAATCTTTTAAACAACAAAGTAGGAAACAATCTTAATCTTGATTTTCTTTTCACAGCTTCCATTTCACACTTTCATTTCAGATCGGCAGTTTTCGCTTAAAACTTATAAAAATCGGACTTAAAGTGTCGTGCCATTTTGTGCGAAAGCTTTCAAAAAAGTTTTTAAAAGAATGAAAATAAAATGTATTGAATTAAACTGGAACTGGAAATACACATTTTTTTGTAGTGTTCGAAAATGGTTCGTATTTGTGAGCGCGGTTTTTTGTAAAAGGTTTGTTTCTGTATGTAGGATTTTTGTTTATATGTTGCTTCTATGATGAAACAATTAAAAGTGTGCATTTACATCTTGTGCTCTATAAAAATTCATATTTCCTTAATTTACTATTGCCAAGGAAGCTAGTTTCTTTTTCCAATTTTAAAGTCATATACATTTCTTTTGAAGACTTGATGTTTACTTGCACAAAGTTAAATTATTATTATCACAGCTGTGTTAAAATTCTCGTGTTTGCTTTTTTTGGAAAAAAAATGGTTAATTTTTTTTTTATTTCTCTAAATTAGAGGAAAATTTCAAGCTTTCAAATCATACTTTTAACGCCATTATTTATTATAAAAGCAGCAAATAATAATAAAATTTTTCATCACTATATGTTTAAATTTTCAATTTCCAAAAAATTATTTGATTTTTCCCAAAAATCTCTCTAAAACTGACAAAAAATGGACCCTGTTAAAAAATGCTTGAATTGGTCAGTGCTTCAACTGATAAGTACCAAACTGATTGCATTTTGTGCAAGAATATATTAAGTTCATTTCTCATAAATAATAAGCGCTTAAAATGTTGGATTCAATTTTCGTTTTGTGGATTGGACGATTTGGCAGTTGCATCTGCTTTATTTATTTATTTATTTTTCCGTATTTGGTAAAAATTTAATTTTATTGATCACGAATGTGTTTTCTCCAGAAATAAATGACCTTCAGATCGTCAAACAGAATGCATTGAACTGCAAAGTGACATTCAACAGAAAGAAAGATTCGGAAATGTTTCTTTACTGGAGTTTTATAAAGATTACCAACCCCATGATAAATATCCTATTTTTCACAATCATGCTTTATTAGTGACTTCAGCTTTTGGCAGTACCTATGTTTGTGAACAATTATTTTTAAGAAAGAAGCATACAAACAGCAAAGATAGGCCAAAGATCTAGAAAGTACTTTAAGAATTGTAATCTCATCTATTGGCCCTGATATTGATTTTTTTGTTCAACAAAAGCAAATTCATCCATCTCATTAATTTGAATTTTTTCCATCTTTATGAAGTCCAAACTAAATGAAATGAAACTTTTGCAGATTTAAAATAAATATGTACCTATACATATCTAATTTAAATTTTAAAAAAATTATAGTAAAAAGAAGTTGATTTATTTTAATAAAACGACATAGAGTCGTAACAATTTATATTTCAATTTGTTGAAAAAATATTGCAGGTGCGGTCCATCATTTTTTTTTTTTTTTTTGCTATGTTGCTCTCAAATGGTCATAGTTTAGACCAGGGTTCGTAAATATGATATTTTTGATGTATACCTGATATTTTTAAAACTGTGAACTTATTGCTAATGATAAATATTTTCAGATTTATTTAATACAACTTACACCCCAATACATATTACACATTATATAAAAGATTATTCTAACATAAAATTGTACTAAACTTTACATACATAATTATTATAATTAAAATATTATTTTCTTTTTCTAAGCACTTATAACAAGATTTAAATTTAAAGATTTTTCTCTTTCAAAACATAAATTATAAAACAATCTTAGAATGTTTTATTTCTTTAAAACTTTAAACACAAATTGAAATTTATTTGTTTTTGTTCAAAAATGTAAATAAAAATGTTAGTACCATACCAAATCTAGAGAAAATACTAATAGTATGCTGTCGCTGGTGAAGCAGTAAACAGTTGATTAACGAAGTAAAACAATTTTGCTTTTAGAGGCTGTTCAATTTTAATACTATCCCACCAAATCAATGGTTCTACCGCTAAGACCTCATCTTCAAATCTACACAAGGGAAAGGGGAATTATTTTTCTATAAAAGTCAGTAGTAAAGGCAAAAGTTTGCATTTTATTTAGAAACTATAGTTTAATTTTCAATAGCAAAAATTCTAATTTTTAGACAAAAAATCCGATGCGTTTTCAGAATGCTTCATATAAATGAAAATATCAAAAATCTCTATATTAATAAATATTGGATATATATCATGATATATGTCATGATATATATCAGTCGATATATATCGGCGAGCCCTGGTTTAGACACCCATGCTTTAAAGTGTGCATAATTTATGAACAAAGGATAAATTGAAGCAAAAGCTTCAAAGGCCTCCCTTGAAAATTGTTTGAAACACATGAAGCTACTGTTGAAAAGCATGTTTTCATTCTTTTTTCAAGGCAGTCACTTTTTTCAGATCACTCATTTAATAAAAATATCGGCTAACTGTAATGTTAGGCAACATCAAATGGAAGCAAAATTCACAGAGAAAATACTGTGAGAGCAGAATATTATATTGCTAACGAATAGTTTAGATGCATTTTCCCTTTCTATAGATTTACTATAAAATAGCTTTTTTAAGGTAAATCTTCTGCAACTCCTGTTGTATAATTGTACTGTTTGGATTTTTAGGAACCGACCCTGGATGGTGATAATAATGCATTTTTTGACGTGTTTCCTGTTTTTGAGAATTTTTCCTTGTTTCAGCTCTTTTTTCTCTCTTAATTTTGTGATTAAAATTTAGTTCGATTCATTCATTAAATTTCTAAGAAACACTTAAAACGGTTGGGCACGGGTAGAATTGGAACTCTATTAAAACTGAGTGAAGGCAAATGGAAGAAAAAAAAAGATTTTTGATGTTGAAAAATGTTGTAGGTGTTTTAATTGGAGAAAATACAATATGCAAGTTTGAAGAATATTGATCCGTGAGTCATCCTATTTATTTCAAATTTGCCCCAACTGCGTCTGCTTTTAAAGAAGTTTCTCAAGATACAGAAACCTTGCTTTTGTATGTGGTCTTTTATAATGTAAAACAACATTTAATTACTCTCATTTACGATGGTAAAGCTGTCGAATCATATGTTTACCAGTTTTTAGTTGTATTGTTTTTATATTATTTATTTATTTTTTAAAAAAGTCATTTAGTGATGATGTTATTATAATTTTTAAAAAAACCCAAATATTTCAAACCCTTTAATGGACTTTTGACCTGAGTTCTGATGTGCTTTTGTTGGGTTTTTAGAGCATTCTTATGGGGTTATTTAGGTCATTAAGTTCAGGGGCCTGATAATGATTATGAATTTGAGTGGAAAGTCTTTTTATAAATGAAAGTTGTAATTGAACCTTTGATTTATTATTATTTACATCTAATCTGTTTGTGTTTACATTCATAAGCTTAAACACATCTGCTATCAACATAATGAATTTAATTATAATTTATTGCAGTGTGTTACATGCAAAAAGATGTGAGGAATTTCTTTTATTATTTAAAATTTTCAGTCAAATATTTAATTTAACTGAAAAAAATCTTTCCTGCAAATAAATCTTTGTGGATGAGCCTTAATGGCAAGTAATTATTTTCTCAAAGGACTGAAAATTTTGTTCCATCATTTATTTTTAATATAATAAATAAATGAATAAAATAAATTAATAAATTTGTACTTGCTTGAACTTTCTTGCAAATTAATAATGTGGGTATTCATTTTTTGAACTAGGTTTTGTCTCCTGTAAAAGACAAAGACTTATTTGAACAACTGGTAAGTAAGACATTTTTGTTGAATTTTTCTGTGAATTAAATGTGACTATTTATTATTTATTTACTTATTTTTTTGCCATGCACATTGCAGTTTTTAACCTTTTCTCGTTGCCTGCTTTCTCTTTAAAATGTGATATTTTAACAGTGTTTCTGATTTTTCGAATGACCAATTTATGTATTTTTATCTTCTCTGAAAACCAAAAAGTCCATGATGGTACATATTATGTGACATAGTTTTAAAATCTTGAATCAGTTCAGGGGGAATGAAAATGCAACAAATGCAGAAGTTGTTCTGTTATTTTAAAACCTTCTTTTTTGAGCTGCATTCTGGGAAAACATTGGGAACATGAAAACAGAAGATTAGCTTAGAGAGAGGAGGAGTTAAACTTTAAATTAAGAGCAAGTATTAGAAAAATAAGTTTTTGAATTTTGCAAATGTATACAAAAAAAAACAACATACACTCATTTTATTTACTGAACAGATAGTTTCATAGAATAAAAATTATCTAGTTAAGTGGAAAATTTGGAATTCTTTGTTGGTTTTTAATTTTCTTGTGAAGAACATCTCTGGTTTTTATGAATCTCGAGGTGTGGTTGATCAGCTGCTTGGACTTTCAATTCGATTATCAGTTGTTCCTCTCCAATGGAGAATCATTCTGTACTTTTGAGAATTTGAAAATTTGTTTCTGAATTCTAGCGTCAATATTTTTGCCTGGCATAAAAATGGGGAAATTTTTGAAACAGTCGAAAAACTATTAATGAAGGGAAGAAGAATATTGACTAACATAAACAAGCTTTACAAAAACTTCAAAAAAAAAAAAAAAAAATCAAGTTAAAAGAAGCAAATTAAAAATTAATAATACTTGCATTCAAAGCTCTATAACAGAGTGTATTAAAATATTTATGATTGATTTGGGCAATCACTCAATAATGGTAAATTTTCATTATTTACTTAGCAAATTGTCAAATCTTGTGAATGTTAAATGAATATTGTGTAGTAAATATGCATAATAAAAAGTGAAAAGAAAGAAACAAACAAATGCTAATGTTCTTAGTTATTCAAAAGTTGTATAACGATTTTTTGCTGGGGGGGGGGGGGGCTGCATGTATTATTCTTGTAATATTTCTTGCTGTTTCTTTGCAGGTGAATAGGTGTGTGTACTACATGCTGATAGCTGATCAAAAGAAATACCTCATAAGGAAGCAAGGTGATATTTTTTATTATCAGACTCATTCCATTTCAAATCAGGCAGGCAGCTCTGAAACTTGTCACATGACCCTCACAGATTTTTTTGAAAAAATTACAGTAGTTACGACTAAGGGACATATAAAATATCCCAAAAGGATTTTGCAAAAAAAAAAAAATAATTTATTTCTTTAGTTACAGACGTTTAAAATTTGGGACAAAGTTGGCCGTTTTCAGAAAATCAGCAAAACACTCACTTTTAAAATGGCCACTGTTTCGCAAGTTTTTAACCGATTCGAATGATTTTTTTTCTGTAAATAATGAAGAAATGGTATTTTATTTAGACACTAATTTTAAAAAGAAAAAAAGTGTTTCTGAAGTGAAAAAATAGTGTTTGTTCCAACTCCATGATTTTGTTTCTTATGAAAGAAGTTGTAACTACTGTAATTTTTTCAAAAAAATCTGTGAGGGTCATGTGACACCCTCTGCCTGGTCTGAAATGGAATGGCTCACCATCTAAAGTTCTGCCCCTACTTGAAGAATAGTATTTTATTTTTTACATGGTTTTATTTAACTTGATTTGTTACGCGGTTTTCGACCACTGTTACTGCATAAATGATCTTCAAACTTTGCACACAAGCTTATCTGCAATGATGATACCAACATTCCATCCATTTTATAATTTATTATAACATTAATTAGGGGAAAAAATTAATAGTTTTGGCTCTGAGGAAATGATCAGAATTAGTTTTTGTTGAATGGCAGCAATGGCTTTGTTTGGATAATGCATTGATGTTATTTAACTTGATTTGTAACGGAAGTTTGTTACGCGGTTTTCGACCGCTATTACTGCATTTAAGTTTTTTTTTTTTTTTTTAAAGTAAAACTGTGACTTAAAATATTTCTTGGAGATTTAATATTTATTATTCATTTATTTTTTCTTTTTAGCTATTGTGGAACATGTCTTTAAAGATCTAACCTGTACTGCCCAACTGTATAAAGATGTTATTAGATCTGCTGGGAATATTCTCAAAAAGGTACTCTTAGATTGATTAAATTTTCGTAAATATAGCAATATCTGTCTATAACTGCATTCTGTTGTTCATGGAATTTAATTTTGTTTTAAAGAATTTTAAGCCATATGCAAGATTTTTGTTCATTTTACTAAAACCAATGGAATGGTACGAGGGGCTAATTGCAGTCACTGCTACAGTGTCAAGTGTCTAGATTTAAATAGAAAGTGTTCCCAAAACACCGATCCAGACATGGTGCTAAAAAACTGATTGAAAAACAGTAGAGTGCCTTTAAAGAGTTTAAAAATGATTTTTTTTAAAAGAAAAATGTTTTGTGAAATTTGTTATAAAGCAAGACGTGAAAAATATTTTAAAAACTAGCACAGAAAGTCTGTAAGGATAATATGCATTTTAAGACTTGACAATAATTGTTGTCGGGCCATTTCACAGTATTTTGTCCAAACGTAGAGTCCACAACATGACACTTTTTTTGTTATAGCTACTTAATTTACAGTTTAATTATCACTAAATTTTATTTTCAAATAATGTGTCGAACACATTATTTGGAAATAAAATTAAGTGTTAATTAAACTGTAAGTTACGCAGTTATCACAAAAAAAAGTGTCATGTTGCGGACTCTACGTTTTCAGAAAATACTGTGAAATGTCAGAAATGGCCCTGTAGTAAAACTGTTTAAATGTAATAAATTAATAGTTTATTTATTTGGATTAAATCACTTTTATTTTTGGGATCCCAATTTTTTTCTAAAAAAAAAGATTAAGAAAAATGCTTGTATACTTGAGATTCAGGTTGAGTAACACTCAAGCAGCAACCCTGTTAAAATCATGGGTGTGGTTCCCATCGAAATATCTGGTTCACTCCCTTGAAAATAGTCCTGGCAGTAGTTAACATGTCTGGTATCTATTTTCAAAATTAAATATAAAAAGGATTTTAAAATTGAAGCATTTAAAAATAATTTTTATATTTAATAAGATGGCTGAGGTATAACCAAAGCAGTTTTTTTTATTGGTATAATTAAATGAGACAATAATTTATGGTTAAAAGTAATTGTAACCTTAATATTGTTAAATTAGTTAAAATGTAAGAGAAACTTATATTTTTCTAAATTTTGAAACCACTGCATTTCATTCTTTATCTATACACAATCTAATATATTAAGGGTAGTAAATTAACCTTACAGCTTATAATAAATTTCTTTTTTTAATTTAGAAAAGAAATAAGGATAAAAATCATTAATGTGTATACATTTAAGTAACAGTATATATTTATAGTTAGAAAACCAGCATCTCACCCCCCCCCCCCCCCATGTTGCACCTGAGAAATTAGGTAATCTATCATAAAAACGGTTTAGTTTTTGCATGCACACACATATGCATACATAGGCACATGCAGGGTTTGATTTTTTTTTATTAAAAAGATAAAATAAAAAGAAGATTTTTTTATTTAAATCCGATTTTTTTATTTTTTATAATAGACCTTAAATATTTTGATATTTATTATGTTACATTCATAGAAATAATATGTCATGTTTAACAATTTCTTTTTCACAGAAATAAATATTTTTAAATAATAATAAGAATAAGCAAACTTTAATACAAATGCATGACTCAAATGAATCATAACCCTACCAGGAATAATAGCACACTCATAATTACAGAGAAAATGAATACATTTAATCTGAATTATTTTGCTGTTGAAAGCTGAAAAACAATTGACAATGGTGTATACTTAATTTTTACATTGAGTGTACTTTAATCTTTTCTATATTTTATAAATGAAATAACCTGAAATAATTTTACCTACTTAATAAAATCATATGCTCACACCATTAATAAAAACTGAAACTTTTTTTAATCACATATCTTAATTGAAAATGTCTGAGATGAAAAAATATTTTAGAAGGAAAAGAAAACACCCTAAGCTGTTAGGGGACATGGATGAAACTTTAAGGATACATATTCTAAATTCTTAGCATCGTTGTTTTAAATATCATTCTGAATAATTTATTGAGTGGTATTCATTAAATGGATCTAAAATACTATTTTTAAAGTACAAAACACAGAATGGTTTCCTGGTTCTTATGAATTGCAATATGAATGGTTGCATGAATGATGCTTTGCTGTTAAGATGCCCGAAGAATAAGAGTAATATTGTAAAATTAAAAAAATAGTAATTAGTTCTATACCTATGAAATATGTTATGCACACACAGAGACCGATGGACCTAGGAAGTTTTGTTTGAAACGGCAGTTGCAAATGCGATATATTTCACTTTTACAACTTTCTAACACTAAAATCAATCAATAAATTAAAAAAAAATCACTTGAGTTAAATTGCGATTTAAATCAATGCACCCTGGGCACATGTATTGAGTATTGTTGTATATGTACAGTCCACTCTCTCAAATCCGCGGACCCAAAATCTGCGAGTGTCTAAAATCCGCGTAAGATTTCCGATGTAAACAGTGAAACTTAGTTAAAAAACTAGTTGAAAAATTTAGTTAAAAAAATTTAAATTCTTACATTTTGAAAGCTAAAAGCATTTTGTTAACTTGGAATGTTTACAATAACTCACGTCTGCCTTTTATACGCTGAGAACAATATTTTTAGCTTATTTTTATGTTTTTTATAGCCACGAGTCATGCGCAGTATGAGTGTTTTGCCGTAATTAGACATCCATCTTTTTGCATCTGCTTTCGGTTTGCGTTATTTCTTATTATTTTTTCATTAGTACACAATTCAAATCGTATTCAGCATAAATATTAAGCTAGTTTTTAGTTTAAATTTTGTATTTGCATCGCTTTTGGGGTCTAAATGTTCTTCCTCCTTGGCCATGGAGACAATGTTGGTCGCCAACGTGGCGATCGGCAATGAAATGATTGGTAGCCAGTTAGCGAGTGGCGACCACCCATCTACACCTTTACAAAGTGATTGAATAAAAAAATTCATTTAAAGTTCACACACACACACACATTTTATTTATATATATACTGTATCTAATTTTTATAAATTTTATTTCTTTTCTATCAATCTCTTTTATAATCAAAAAATTTTTTGAGTTATAAGTAAAAAAGGTGAATGCAGCATTATAACTTCTCAAAAGGCTTACACGGATCAATGACCCAAAATCCGCAAAATTCTAAAATCCGCACAACCCTTGGTCCCGAGCAGTGCGGATTTCAGAGAGTTGACTGCATCTAAAAATGGCGGGTAAAAAGTTTTAGTAACAGGATTGCTGCTCAGGAGTAAAATCTATCATTTTGCAGACGTTTGGATTCGAGCTCTTGAGTGATAAGGATCAGAAAGACGCCTACATGATCATCAACGTCTTGAAGCCAGACCTGGAAGTGCACGAATTGAGTCAATAGTGAGTCTTTTTTCCCTTGTATTATTTACATATTTCTTCTGATGTATATATTGTAGATACATTGTCATCCCTCATCATGATATGTATGATTGCACAATTTTATGCTATTTAAGGGGTGTCAGCCCCCAAAAAGGTTGAAAAAAAAAAAAAAAAAAAAGAAATTTTTTTATATTTTGCTTAAATAGTAAATTATTTTGTAGTGCTAGTAAATTATTTTATTTAATAGTAAATTAGGGATCATTCATAAATGATGTCACGCTTCGAGGGGGGAGTGGGGTTCGCGGAATTGTGACAAAGTGTGACAAGAGGGAGGAGGGGGTAACAAGAAGTGTGACATCAGGCATTATACAATATAGCGTGATACGTGACAAAGGGGGGAGGGGGGTCCGCTCAAGTGTGACATATTGTGACAAAGGGCGGGAGGGGAGTCGAATACATGGTAAAAAAGCGTGACATCATTTATGAACGGCCCCTTATTTTAATAGTAAATTATTTTGCTTATAAAGTAAATCTTGTGCATGTTCTCTGAAAGTTTCAAAAGAATTGAAGCAATGTTTATTGATTTATCATTGCATTTATCACTATGCGATTCGCCACCTTTTCATTGCGAAATTGTAACTGTGCTGAATGAGCCACATATTTATTTTTGAAAATAAAATCAGTGAAAAGAAGCAATTTCATCATGACTGTAACTGAAAAAAATATAGTTCGTTACTTGAAATTTTGATAAAGATATTGCTAGCCGAAAATTTAATGCTGTTTTTCTCTTGCTTTGTTTTTTGTGCATCTTATCTAAAATAAAATGCATAGGCTTTTTTAAATTTGTATCTGTAATGTTGAATTTTTCCTCTCAGGTTCCTTAAACTGTATGTAACAAATTTATTCCTTATTTTTAGGATAAGTTAAGTACTTAAAAAAAATCTTTTTGTTGGTTTTTGAATTTTTTGTCGTTTTTCCTGCGTTACTTCAGTTTTTATTTTTTCTCAAAAAGTATTTGACTTATAAAAAAATCAATGCATAATTTGTTTTTGCTTTTTGAGTAATGAATCAACAAAAAAAAATTGAGACTACGCCAATTTTTGAAAAAGAAGATGCATTTTAAAAAATTGCTTTTTTTTAAATTAAAATTTTTGAATTATATTTTTTAAATCCAGGTTTTCTTAGATATATTTTTTATGAAGTGATGTAACATGACATGAGACAAAAATTGTAAACGAAAACACCATAGGGGAAAAATGGTCTTACAGTGCCAACTCCCTTTAATGGATCTTTTATTTTGCAAATTGCTTTATTTTACAATTTTTTTCTTAAGAATTAAGAGTTTTTAAGGTTTTTCCTCGTAAAAATACCTCCAGAAAGTGCTTTCTTTATTTAAGGAACTCTTTTTCATGCAGTATACCCTTTTCTTCAACCCTATTTCTCAAGTTTCTGCTTATTCCTACACCTTTTACGGCATACGTCGTGCTTTGGGGTGCTTGCGCATTGTTTTAAATTAATTTATTTACATATTTTAAAATATCACTTAAACATTGTGATTATGCATTTGTATTATTTTTCTAAACCTTCCGAGTGGCTGTGACCTTAATAGCGGCGGTGACATTGTATTCTTATCATATATTAGTTATCACTTTGGTTTTATGCTACACAAACTTTGGGCGTATTTCTATAACTCTACTCCAACCTTCTTGGAGTAAAACTTTTTTCTAGAAACTTGGATTGAAATGTCATTCTTTGCATTCCAATTACCCCACTATAGTCTGTGTAATTAGAATCGGCGTGTCAAGGTCACACAATTCAACCATTTCCCCTTCTGGTCGTCATGGTTTCTGTGCTAGAAACTTTTTCTCCACTTGGTTTGGCGAACATAAGTAAGTTTGCTGTTTTAGTATAAAAATAATAAACAGATTCAAATCAGATTTATTTCTCAATGGCAAAAATAAATTGCGTCAGATAAAGTAATCGAAAATTTTGAACCAATCTAAG
This sequence comes from Octonoba sinensis, assembly GCA_038502835.1. NCBI lineage: Eukaryota > Metazoa > Arthropoda > Arachnida > Araneae > Uloboridae > Octonoba > Octonoba sinensis. Next base: position 2,500,246 of record CM076600.1, read on the forward strand.
TCTTATTCTAATATTTTTATGTGTTTCAGAAAGCTATTGTATACCTAATTTATCATATTTTATATTTTGTAAATGTTAAAATCTTATCTAAACACTCTTGATTTAATTTATGAGAAATTTAATTGCATTTACTTAGCATCAAAAAGAAATGAATGGAAAATAAATTCTTTCTCATTACTTTTTCTCAATTATTATAATATTTTGAATCGGAGGTGTAGTCATGCAATTGCCTTAACTGCAGTGAAAAAGAAAATCTGGCGCTGTTATCTTTTCTGCAGCTGCCATGGCAACGCAGTTGGAAACGCGACCTTGATGCGCCTATTCTAATTACACAGACTATAGCCTATATTCAAGTCTCTGGAGTAGCAGACAGGGGTGATTGATCCAAAATATTTTGAGAATATGATCCGAAAATTGTAAATGAATTCAGTTTTCCTGACAATTTTTAATTAATAATTTGAAAGATTTGTTTGACGATACAGTGTTGCCAACTCTCCCAGTTATTAAAGGAGACTACTGCTATTCAGCTGATCTACTGTCTTTTAGGTTATTTCTCCTGATCTTTTAAAATTGTTCTTAATAATTTCCCAATCTATATATATATTTCACTTAACGTTGACCAGTTACGATTAAATTTTGCGGTATGATACGATAAATTTAAATTTATAACTCAATTTTTAGTACCCGATTCTTTTGAGTGGCAACACTTTAATTTGCTTATATCAAGCGATCTTTTCTTAAGCCTTTCGAATTTTAAAGTGTTTTTTGCGATTTTAATATTTCACTTAACGAGGAGCAGTTACGATTAAATTTTGTGGTACAATACGATAAATTTAAATTTATAACTCAATTTTTAGTATCCGCTTCTTTTGAGTGGCAACACTTTAATTTGCTTATATCAAGCGATTTTTTCTTAAGCCTTTCAAATTTTAAAGTGTTTTTTGCGATTTTAAAATTTCACTTAACGAGGAGCAGTTACAATTGAATTTTGCGGAACGATACAATATGCAAAAAACAAACTATGATAAAAACGATATTTTAACATTTGTTTAATGATTAGCATAAAAAAGAAACGTAATATATTTTTTAATTTATTATCGTAACTTACGGACTTTAACAGATTTATTTCTATTGCTTAAAAACTATCTCTATTCATACTCAATTTTTAATTTCCGATTATTTGGAATGGCAACACCTTGGCTTATTTATATCGAGCGATCATTCAAGTTTGATTTGAACTTATAGCGGCAGATGTTTTGCGGGGAATCAGCTAGTGTTTTAAAATTAAGCTTAACGTTTTGATTCATTAGCAAAATTGTTGTCAACAATTGCTATATTGTGGCTAACTGTGGGAGAAAATGAGATTTTTTTACCACCATCGATCACGCATTAATCAAAATGTGTCATTGCGAGATTGCACCATGAAATCGGCAACTTATTTGCGTGAAATTTTAAAGGTCTCTAATATTTTGATTGAGTTTTCTTAATTTCGTCAAGGTATAAGTAAAAACATATATTTTGGAAGGAACCATGCTAACATTGAACACCCGATTCGCTGAAAATGAGTATGCCATGAGTTTCAATCCTAATATTTTAACTGTTTTAAAAGTTATTTTAATTTCTGCTACCTCAAATAGTCACCTAACTACATAATTTTATTTTAAATTTGTAGTGCATACTTTTTCCAAAAATTGTATGTTAAATTCAGAATTATTTTTTTTTTTAAATACAGAATCACCCATTAGTAGAGATGTAACAAATATTCAGTATACAGCCCAGCGGCCGAATATTCAGCTTAGCCAAGTATTGATTTCATAATCTGGCCAAATAATGATGGATTGTTCCGTTGAAAACTTGTTCTACAGTAAAAATGTAAACAAGTGAAGAAAATGCTATTTTTAAACATTTTAATTGTTTGATTTTAAAACATTTAACAGTTATTGCAGAAGAACTCATCAGTATATACTTTTCATAAATGGAAATTAATTGGAAACAAATGTTTTATCAAGCATGTTGAGTTATTTTTAATGCAGTTATTCAGCAAAATTATTATATTATAAATGGGGATTATGATGTAAAAATATTAGTTTTTTTTTTTTTCAAAATTATCATATATTCTTTTTTTTAATGAATATTGTAAACTTATGAGAACATATGCTCACTATGGTAGAAAATGTAATATTTTTATTTTGTAATTTTTAACAAAGGGGGATAGAAGACTTTGGGGATAGACAGGTTTGTTGCAGGGTTGGCAGGTTTTTGACATGCAACGGTTTTAACCGGCATTAACCATTGTTAAAACGGGCTTGTCAAAAACCTAATAAAAACTAAATGATTTAGCATAATTGAATAGACTTTAATCATTAAATTTTAAATAAAACAGCATAAATGTTGTTGTTTCTAATCCCAGATGGTGTCGCCTTGCTACACCATCTCCATAAAATCAAAAATTCAGCATAAATGCATTAAAACTGCTGAGTATAAACTACAAAAATATATATTCTCGCTGTAGTGCAGCCAGAATCTATGCCTGAGAGTGATTTTATTCTTAACAATTGTTTTTAAAAATCGGTTAATTGTTTTTTAAGTATACAAACACGGGTTTCTGTTTTCTGATTCTGTAGGAGGGGTTTTAAGTCCTAAAACACATCTTTTACTGTGCCCTGCCAGTGCATTCTTGAGCTACATTCTATTTTTAGAATATTTCTTGAACGTGAACTGATAATAAACTATAAAGTGACAATTTTTTTAATAGAAATTGTCAAACACTTGTTTAATGAACCATTTTGATGTGAATGCATACTTTTAATTACTTTCAGCAAAGATGTACAGTTAATAAATCCTTAATTATATTTGTAGTAATTAAAATTGTGCAGGTTTAAACTGATATTTTACAGAAAATTGAGATTTTAAAACTTTTTTATGGATAGAAGCAGAAAGTAATCTATCATAATTAAAATCTAATGGAGGTATGTACTTTCCCCAGGGTAGGGCATATTCAAAGATGCTTTCCTACCAGTACAAAGAAATATTGACACTAAAACAGCTTTTCTTAATTTCCCCCCTTTATTCTTGTCAAATATACAAAAAAATGCACACCAGAAAGAAATATGTTTAAAAAATTGAAAATTAAGTCAAACAAAGAAAAGTATATAAATTAATATTTAATTATAATTCAATGTATACTAAAAGTAAGGAACATTATAATTAAATAAAAGCAATGCTGTATCTTGCTATTATTAACAGCCTTCTTTTCATGTTTTTAGCATAGTTAAATTGCATTGGGGTTTTTGACAGTTTAAACCGGTTAAAACCTGGTTTAAACCTATGTCATGTCAAAAACTAGTTTTTGACGGCTAAAACCCAACCCTGGTTTGTTGTGAGTTTCGGGTAATAAATAATGAATTATCTAACTTATTGAGATTAATGCATTAAATTTTAATAATGGATCGTTAACACATTTAAGTCCCCTAATGTTAACACATAACAATAAAAATGTTTCAAGTATCAAATGTTGTATATTGAAAAAATATTATTAACTGTTTAAAAATGATCTTTTGCTTAAGTATGTGCATTCACTGCTCAGACTGTGTTCATATGCATAGGTATTTATTTATTGTTTTTTGTGCAGTTCCAGATTGAAAACTCAGCAGCGAGGTTTGTTATTGTTCCTGTTGACCGTTATCTTCATGAACGAAAATGTGATACCGGAAGGTGAGCGAATTCTCCTTTCTTTTTTGCAACTTTGTTTCCGTCATGACCTCTGTTTTTCATTTCTGTCCTCTGATTCTTCCAGATGAATTGTGGGTGACGTTGAAGCCACTGGGGATAGACGCATCGTAAGTGTTTTTCCTTTAATATTACTGGCAGGGTTCATTGATATGTATCAATCAATATCTATCATGATATCTATCCAATATTTATTTTTTAAATATCGGAATTTTTGATATTTTCATTTATGTGAAGTATTCTGAAAGTAGCAACATGCACCATATTTTTTGTCTAAAAATTAAAACTAAATTTTCAATTTTTATTGGAAATGAAACTATAACGTGTAAATAAACTTATAAGTGGAGCTAACAAAAATTGTTTCTACACTCCTGAAATGTTTCTGGTAATGACTTTTTTAGCAAAAAAAATCTCACTTTTTGAACGCGGTGTTTGAAGATGCGTTCTTAGCTGTAGAACCATTCATTTTGTGGGACAATATTAAAATTGAGCATCCACTAAAAGAACATTTTTGTAGCTTAAGTTAATCAACTGTGTACAGCTTCACCCACTAGAGCACCGCTAGAGGGAATTTTCTCTAGCTTTGGTATGGTTCGGTCGAAGTTGCGCAACAGGCTACGAACTGAGAAAGGAGACAAACTTATTTTTGTTTAAATTTTTGAACAAAAATAAATCAATTTCATTTCGTGTTTGAAGTTTTGTTAATAAAATAAAATATTCTTGAAATGTGAGATAGTTTTGTATTTTGAAGGAGAAAAATCTTTAACTTAGAATTTTATTATAAGTGCATTAAACAAAATATTTATCATAATTATATATGCAAAATTAAGTACTATTTTATATTAGAGTAATGTTTTATATTAGTTTTAGGTAGTGTGTAATATGTATTGGTATGTAAGTTGTATGAAATGAATCTGAAAATATTTATCATCAGCAATAAGTTGACATTTTGAAAATATCGAATATGTATGAAAAATATTGGATATGTATCAAAATACCGGATATTTTTGATGTTTACGAACCCTGACTGCCACAGCTGAAATTAAATTCATTTTTTTCCAAAGTTGAATCAAGTTACCAATAACCTTAGTGATTGGTTTCGGTGTGTGTATTTTTGCAAGTTGATGAGATGTGTAAAAGCTTCTGGATGTGGACTATGATCAGGCGGGAATATTATGAGTCAATGGATGCTTTGATACTTGTTGACAAAAAAGTTGTGGAATTAATTCTACTTGAAATCTTATTCAAGTTACTAAGTGACCAAACAGTTTCCAGGGGTTGAACCAGCATTTTTTTAACCTGGTCTGTTTTAAAAATGAAATCTTGTAAAAATGCAAATGTTTTTAAGAAAACTCAAAATTTAAACATAGTGATAAAAAAAAATCTTTTGCTGCTTAATTAATAATTAATTCTGTGAAAACTAAGATTTGATAGCTCGAATTCTGTGAAGGGTCCTAAAACGACCTGAATTCCCTCTGTTGCGACCCCTGGTTTCGTGGTAAATACCGAATGTAAGTTTTGATTAAATGAATTGTCTAATAGCATGTGTATATTTGAAGTAGGAATGTTACGAATGTTCAGGATTCAGCCCTTTGGCCGAACATTCTGCCTGGAAGAAAACTCGGTAAGATCGAATTCGGCCTGGCCGAATAGTTCTGCTACAGTAGAAATATAAAAAAAAGTAATGGATTGTAAACATTTAAAGTTGTGTTATAGTTTTAATAAATAAAAATTAATTTAGAAAAAACTCCTTTTTTTTAAACATTCTTTTTAGGTTTGACTGAATAAAAACAGACTTTAAAGTAATAATATTGTATTTTATAGGGGGGAATGGGGTAAAATGGGTCACTTGATAAAAAACCCAAATTAATAGAACTTGAAATTGAAATTTTGAAACCAATATTTTTTATGTTATATTTCAATGTGTTGGCAACATTTTTCATTCTCAAAAAAGTTAGGTTCTTAAATATGGCAACACAAAAAAAATATTTTTGTAATTTTTGGATGATAGTGTGCTAAACATATGGTTCACCAACTTCTGAAAATCTCTATATCTTTTCAAATAACAGCCCAAATTTAAAGGATTTTCTCAATAAGAAACTTTAGAGAACAATTCCAGCCGAGCACATAAACAAAATATTTAATATTGAATTTTTTACACCAGTTTTTCTTGGATGGGGTAAAATGGGCCAGGGTTAGGCTTAGCTAGTTCTATTTGATTAGTATTTTAAATTTTACTCTGTTGCCCTTCACTGCAGAAAGTTCCTAAATTTGAACAGTGTATGTTGTTTCTTTTATTGGAAATTAAACTAAAAAAAATTTGTTTCCATGTTTTCCTTAAAAAAAATCATGTTGATGCGGTAGAGAGAAGTGATGTTATGTTGAAGTGTTATGTGAACCAATATGTAGCAATCTAAAGCAATATTATTTTAACATTTCAATGTAATTATAATTCAAAATGTTGCCGAATATGTTACTTGCATTTTTTTTTTTTTTCAGTTTCAAAGTAATAAATAATTGTTTTCAGCATTATTTTCCACTCTGACCCATTTTACCTCACGATGGGGTAAATCAGGTCACAACTTTATAATCTCAGTTAAACTATTTCATATTTAAAAAATAAATATTAAAATTACAATAAAATTGACCTAAAGGAATTCAATGTTAGGATGCAATTGAAACAAAATGGGAAATGCTTCTGGTTTTGTTGCTATGAAACTTTAAATATGTAAATAGCTAAAAAGTGACCCATTTTACCCCACCTGACCCTACTTAGTATTTGCTCCCAAAAGCAAAAATTATTTCTTCCAAATATTGTTCTTTTCAGTAGTAACTAAAATTATTCGGGCGACTTTTTAACTTGAATATTGAGAACTATCGTTTGCAAAAAATTCATTCTTTCACTGCAGGCATGGAATTCACTAATATGGAGTTGGACATAATAGGATGTTGGAAATTTAGTACAATTCTTGACTATAATCTGAGTAAAAGAACTGTAAATATGTCATTATTTTTAGAGAATTCTAAATTACCGACTTCTTAGAATTACAGCAAAGAGAAATTCCAATTTGTTTCAGTTTACTTGCCGAAAGGAACAGAGGACAAATTTAAATTTCTTTTTTTTTTTTTTTTTTTGGGAGCACATGAAGTCAGCTGTGTTGTTTAACATTAGATTTATTTGGCCGTTTTGAACCATTTCTAAACTTTCGTTTCACACCAAGTTGCTACTCATTCTAATAAAATTTTTAGTCCCATTGATGGGTCCTACTTACTGTGTCTTAGGAAGAGCCAAAGTCATTGAAGTGGCACAATAATGACTAACAAATGACGCAAAATGGAAGCTTCGGAACACTCAAAATGACCGGTCTGCTAAACCCAGTTTCAACGATCGATATCACTGGTCAACTAGTGTTTTGCCCCAAGAATGAATTTCATTTTTCCCGAAGCAGTTTTGCACGAGGAATCCATATCTGGCATCAAAAATTTTCCATCACGTATGGTTTTTTAGTTATGAGGAAGGAAATGTTCGATTTTTTTTACGTTTTTTCAGTGTTTTTACGATTATGCAGAATTGTTTTTATTGAGATAAAGTACACAATAGAGCTTGAATGTCAACCGTTGAATCAGTGGTCCCTTTATTTTGCTGGAAAAAACTTAGTGGAGTGTCGCAAACAGCCCCCGCAGACCCCCGAACAGAAGTTCGTATCAAATGACTGCACTGGGTATGGGTCTCGGTAGGAATTTCGCGAGAATTGGGATACAAAGGCAAATAGGCAAGAGATTGATACTGTGCGACACATTTAATGGGCATGAGCTACTATTTTTTATCATATAAGTATCCCCTTTTGTGTAAAAATACCCCCTGAAAACATTGGAGCTGTATAACTGATGAACATGGAGAGCGGTTCCATCAGGACATTTTAGTTATCGAAAAGAGATATCAAGGGAAGTGAAGTGCAGCTATGTTAGCAGATTACTGCTGGACGTTATAAAGGGACATTCCTGAGTCAAAGTATGCCAGAACATGTCAAAATAAATCCTTTTAAGGTAAATAGAAAATTACTTGGTTTTTTTGATGGAAATGCTTCTAATGTAAAAATTACAATGCCTTTAAAAAAGGGCGTAAGGACTTTATTGACTGATCTTGGAAGTATTTTCCAAGCTGAATTCGAAAATGGAAACCATTTTCCTTATCACTTAAGGGTTTTGCTCATAACTTACTGCAATAGTTTAGAGCAGGGGTCTCCAAACTACGGCCCGAGGGCCACATCCGGCCCGCGGACAGATTTTGTCCGGCCCGCGGAGAGCTAGCATACTTGAAAGAAAACTCCTTCTAGAGAACATATTTATTTTTTATAGCAAATTAAATTAAGTTTACTGATTTAATCTATTTTTATGTTGAGTCATTATTAATATGACATCTACATTGATATGGTCATGGGCTAACTACTCATAACATTGTTGTAGGTTATTATTTACTAACTAACAAATTATTGAAATGAATCCAACTAACATTTTATACATTTTAAGTGAAAAGATAACTTATAACAAGCATAACGACATATGAAATACTAATGAGATTTATGTAATTGAGATTTTCCACTGACAATAGTTTGTAGTTGTGGACTAATTTTACTTGTACCAATTATTAAAAGAGATTTAAGATGCTCATCAGTTAATTTAGATCTGTAAACATTTTTTGTGTACTTCATTTTGGAAAAGGTCTTCTCACACAAATAAGTAGTACCAAAAACAGAAAACAGCCCACGAGCAAATTTATGCAAATTATCAAATTGTGTCAGTGGAAGACACTTATAAAATTCCAACAAAGATAAGTTTTGATATTTGTTCTTAATTATATCACTGCACTGTAGATCAATCATTTCCATTTGAAGTTCCGGGGCTAGGGTTTCAATGTCAGTATCAAAAGGATTCTGAAAAATCTTAATTTGATTCGCAATGGCATCAAAGTCCGAGAAACGAGTATCAAAATTTATTTTCAAAGCACTCAAAGTTTCGATTGCAAAATCGATAGGAAACTCGGTCTCAGTGGTGTGGCTAAATATTTCACATGTTTTAAAATGTGAAAAACATTTACTTCGTAGTTGTGATTGAAACAGTATCAATTTCTTCCGGAATGATTTGATATTATTGTATAAATCAGGAAGATGCTGGTTTTCTCCTTGCAATCTCAAATTCAGTTCGTTCACATGTTTTGTCAAATCAACATAGAATGCTAACTTCCACAGCCATGCGTTGTTTTGCAATTCAGTAAGAGGGCGATGCTTTTCATTCAAAAAAAATTCGATCACTGCTCAAAGTTCAAAAAAGCGCTGAAGGACTTTCCCACAACTAAGCCAACGTACGGCAGTATGATAAGGTAAGTCATTTTCTCCAATCTCTTTAATAAATTGTACGAATTGTCGGTGATTCAGCCCAAAAGATCTGATAAAATTAACAGTTGATATGACTGGTTTCAGAACTTCAGACATATCCAAACATTTTCCGCACAAAGACTGTTGATGAATGATACAATGTAAGACTATTGGTTTTGAACCACCGTCATTTTCTACAGCCTTTGACACAAGAGCGACCACTCCTTTATCTTTCCCACTCATGTTTTTGCCTCCATCAGTTGTAATACATTTCAAGTTTTTCCATCGAAGGTTCTTTTGCTTAATGGCCATTTCAACTCCTTTAAAAATATCTGAACCAGTAGTTGTGCCATGAATACTATACATATCAAGAAGTTCTTCATGCACTTCATAGCTTTTATCTACTCCTCGAATATAAATCAACACCTGAGCAGTATCTGACACATCCGTTGACTCATCCAAGGCCAAAGAAAACCACTCAACATGTCCATTTTTGTTGAACAGTTGAGAGGATATATTTTCAGCGATGTCTTCTACCCTTCGAGCCACAGTGTTTGCTGACATACTGACAGTTTTTAATAAATTTACCTTTTCAAGGCACATTTCTTCGGCTACTGCGATTATGCATTCTTTGACCATTTCTCCATCGGTGAATGGTTTTCCACGTTTTGCAATTTCAAGAGCCACACGAAAGCTGGCACGAGTTGCAGCCTCTTGTTCAGTTTTGAGTTTTGTAAATAAAGATTTCTGCGATTTCAATCCGCGCTTCATAGCTTCGAATTTTTCTGTCCGCAAACTTCCTGTATATTTTGAGTAATTTTGAAAATGTTTTGCTTCATAATGACGTTTAATGCTATATTCTTTGAGAACGGCTATGCTTTCATTGCAAATCAAACATAGCGCCTTGTTACTGGACTCGATTACGAAATACTGAATGTTCCACTGATCTTTGAATTTTCTGCATTCACTATCAATTTTTCGCTTCTTTTCCATTCTACTAAATCACACACAAAAGCAACAATTCAAATAAAAATATTGTTACAAAGATGTCTTAAACTTAAACACGCACAAACACGTTTTAAGGAGGTACGCACTATTTTATTTCACAGCAGTGTCATAGGAACTGACTTGTGGTTGCGCCACTAGCCTTCTTATATATTTCACTTACTGCCATCTAGAAGTGAGTGGAAGACACCAGAACTTTATCGAACCAACGAGATTATTCTGTAAGTGCTATTAGCGCCATCTGTTAGGGATAGAAGGTACTACCTATTCTGCTCATGGCTCGCTCGTACTCTACGACTAATCTAGAAATTACAGATAATGACAGGAAAATTAATAATATGCAGTGTTGCCGTTTTGCGGACTTTAGTTCGATTTGCAGCCTTTTTTAAACGTGGCGTACTTTTTCGGACTTTTTTTTCATGTAAAAAAATACTCATTCGTTACTTGAGTACTCGTTAGGAACCGAAGTAACGATTACTGAAGAAAAAAGTAATCAATGATTACTTGTGTATTTCATTACTTTTGTAATCAATGATTACTATGGCGATACGATGCGGGTACCCCATTATAACGGATACCCATACGATACAGAAAATACATCAGCTTCCCCGTCGCTAATGGCATCTGGCAAAAAAGTAATCATATTTTACACCACTAGTGGACTAATTCAACTTTTTACCACCGGCAACAATTAATGATAATATGGTTTTGGCCCTTGGAATTTACTGGAGTAATCAATATGGCCCTAAGGCTGGAAAGTTTGGAGACCCCTGGTTTAGAGTAAATGCTATTAATGTCAACTATTACAGCCAGGGCCCGATTTACATTTTGAATCACCATAGGCACAACTCATGTTTGGGGGCCCCTCACGCAACGAAAATTTTTTAAACATAATATTCAGTATGTGTTTGTAAAACTTGCCAGTCACACCAAAGTTTGGGGGCCCCACAAAGCGCAAAAACTAATTTGTTTTTAAAATGTCAAACAGCCAGACTAACATTTGGGAGCCCCCGATGTGCAAATTGATTTTTTTTTTAAATTACAAAATGTTTGAATAAAATCTGGGGGCCCTCAAAGTGCAAAATTGATTTTGTTTTTCAAATTTCAAATTGTCAGACCAAAATTTGGGGGCCCCCAAAGTGAAAATTCCTTGTGGTTTTAGAATAATTTAATAATACAAATTTTCTGTGAAGCAACAGAACACGAACAGTTTGTTTTTGAAAGATGCTATTTTTAAATATTTTTCTAAAAAATTTTAAATTACAAAAAAGAAAATTAGGGGGCCCTCTCAAAGTGGGGGCCCTAGGCCCGGGCCTCACGGGCCTATTGGTAAATCAGGCCCTGATTACAGCACCTTGCACGGAAAATCCTCACGTGACAGAGGAAAATGGCTCTCATTTTCGAGTTCAGCGTGAAAAATACTTCTAAGATCGGTTAACAAAGTCTTTGGGGCAGACAAAAAAGTTTTTTTTTTGCAGACCGGTGTATTCGGAAGAGCTTCTCCTCTGAATCGTGGTTTCTCCGCAGGTCTCGCAAGCCCCACCCCGTTTTCGGGGACGTGAAGAAATACATCGGCACGGAGCTGGTCAGGCAGATGTACCTGGAGAGCCGCAGCATCAGCAAGGACCCCCCGCTGGTGGAATTCTCCTGGGGGAAGAGGGCGCTCCAGGAGGTCGGCAAGAGGGAGATCCTGGAATTCGCATGCAAGGCAAGAACCCCTCTCGTTGCTCTTTAGAGCGGCATTTCCCAATCCTTTTCACTCTTTCAGAGACCTTTCGACGATACCGGTGCACCGGGGAGCTCTGGCATGCATCCACCCACTATATCTTTAAAATCGTTTTATTAGAGCCTCGGATAATGGCACAGAGCTGCAGAGTGCACGGGCGATTCTATTCCTGAATTCTCCGACATTTCGGAACATGTTGGAGAACCTGTTCTGACAATTAAATGTTAAATTATTTAAAAAAAAGGTGGTTTCCCAAAAAATTTTCAGTTTATTAATGTTAGGATTTCTTTGATGATGAATATCTGGTTTTTTTTTTTTTCTACATTCGAGCAAGCAAATTATTTTTTACACAAAAAAAAATAATAATAACTTTCTATACGGATCGTTTCTAGGGAGGGGGGGGGGATAAGGACTTCAATAATAGACCTTTCATTTAATTACTTGAAGGATTATTTTTGAGCACAATATATACACGTATATATGGTGCATTGGGGTGGGGGCACGTGATCACCTAGTTATATAAACTTAGTACAAATTGATAGTACATACTTTTTCCGAAACATTTTGTGTCAAGTTCCAAAAAAAATTTCCACGGAAAATCACCCACGAGAGTCTCCCGATTTCCTGGAGATCGAGGCTTCTTGACTACAATTAAATATATACTAATTCTTCGTATGAAATCGATAATTAATTTACATGAAGGAATTATGTAGATGAAACATAAGAATTTTGAACGAGTTTAAAATCATCCATTCCATTTTTTAAGAATTCCTAGAAAATATTTTTACTCCATCTGTCACAACGGGACTTTTAGAATTAGAACAGGCATTGTAGAATCAAATGACAAAAATTTGGATGGATACAGTTGAACATATGCCAGCTACTCATATAAAAACAAAACACCTGTTTGATGTTGATCAGTAGTACTGTAACACTGTAAATGTGGATCAACTCTATACCTATCTTAAAATATGCTATTTCAGTTTCAAAAATAGCAATATGATTTTTAAACTTCCTCTTATTGCTCGGTAATTTTTTGTTCACAGATATCTGCGGGTTTAAAAATTTTGATTAATGAATTAAATTTCTTATCTTACCTTTAGTTTTACGTACTTTACTTTTATAGTTGTATAGGAAACATTGTAAGTCATTCCTGTTAAATCTCTCTAATGATATTTTAGATAATTTAAAATAGCCAATTACTAGTTTAGAGTAATGTTTATACATGAAGATATATTTTAGTTAGTTACAAAGAATAAATGCATAGTGTAAGAAATGACAAAAAATAAATTAATTAATTAAATCTCCACCCCCCCCCCCCTTTCTATAAGTTGACCACTTAAGTGCTACACCGCAAGTGGTCAGCTTATGCAGGTTTCACTACTACTTTAATTCTGATTATTTCTTATTAATTTACTTTATGACTATTATGTTCAAATTATTTTTAATCCATTTAATAAGATGCTGAATGCTGATGTATCAGGCCTCCACTGCAAGAGTGCCACCCAACTCAAAATCCCAGGAGAGGAATGGGAAAATTTTAATAGATCATTTTCAATTCACATTCATCTCTGTTTGTCCAATTTGGGGGTTCCATACTTGGGGGGGGGGGGGGTCACTATTGCTCTGAGGGGTGGGGGCACCCCTGGGTTATATTGTTTTGAAATTTTATCATTATTTGCACGCTTTGTTTTTAAATAGACTCACAATTTTGTGCAACAATTATTCCTCCCATTAGCTTCTGTGATTTTCAAATGGGGATTACTTATGTTTTTATGTTGAGATAATTTTTATTTTTTGTCTCGAATTATTACGTGATAGAAGCTCTGGAAAAAAGTAATTTGTAGCAACATTTGCTGAAGGCACGGGAAGTTTAAAATATGCTAACTGCAGGAGCGTAGAAATTTTAAAATCATGGGGCTCAAACAATTTCATTTCCAAATGCTCAAATTTATTTCCAAGAAAAACCAATTATCATATAAAAATTCATTAGTATTCACTCATTATTATTAATATTGATTACAAAAAATACTAATAAATGAATATTTTTATAAGCCATTGAAATAAACTCTTAGTTTTCACAATATAACAGATTTTCCTGATTTCTAATGGAGAGGGTGACTTAAGCCCCCTCCCTTTCCTTACGTGCCTAGCTGAATAAAGTAAAAGACCAATTAGAGATTTAGGGATCATTTATAAATGATGTCATGCTTCGGGGGGGGGGGGGGGGTATAAAGAAGTGTGGCATCATGCATTATGCAACATAGCATTACATGTGTCATAGGGGGAGGGGTCAAATATATGGGGAAAAAGTGTGACATCATTTATGAACTGCCCCTTAGGAGAAACTACAAAAAAAGGTGATTTCTCCTTTTTTTAATAAAAAAGCAAAGTTATACTATAATAAAAAACTAAAGGCATTTAAGATAATGGCAAGATAAAAAAAAAATCCTGTGATAGTAGTATATGGAAAATTTTTGGTAGAGAAGTATTAAAAAGAGGTGTTTCTCTTTCCGTTTTTTTTTTTTTTTTTTTTTTGTAAAAATTGTCACCTTTTAGTCGCTTCTTTTGCCAAATTTGTCACCTTTAACAAAAGTCCCGGCCTGCATCGAGAATGCTTCGATTATTCAACAGTTTGCAGATACGTTTTCTTCATTTGCAGGTCATGAAAGACACGTGCCCCAGAGATTGGGTTTTGCAATACAAAGAAGCGAAAGAGGCTGCGGGAGAGAATCAGGAAGATCAGGAGGAGGAGGAGGAAGATGATGAATGAGAAACTGGAATAGGGTGGAAATATTTGCTTTTCAGAGAGGGAAATACAATTTTAATGTTCATTGTAAATATATGTATTTTTTCCAAATAAATGATATTGAGTGAGTATTTTTATTTGTAATCCATTTGTTGTTGAATGATTTTAAGACATTCATTTCCTTGATGTGCAGTTTCCATTTAGTTGGAGAACGTTGAAAATAACTGCGTTTCTAAAAGCTGTATTGTCAAAAACTAATAAATAAATGTAGTGTTAAGAAGTGGTTTTACTGCCCGTACAATGTCCATGCTCCTCACAGCTCTATTATTAGGCCTAGAAAGTTGATGGTAATGCATTTTTCCTGTTTTTGAGCATTTTTAAGTACTTGTCTCATTTTTCAATGTTTTAGTTTTTTTAAAAAACAATTTTATGATTAAAATTTAGTTTGGTTCATTCATGTTATGGCATGGCTCGATTTAAAAGCATGTTGTTAAAATTAACAAAGCTGAGATGGAAAAATGGATTTGTTAGAGTCCTTTCAAGTGAAGTAGTCATTCAGGGTAACTTTAAACCATGTCCTATTTTTTAGTGTATTTGATTTAACTAAAAAATTATGGGTAGAAAACTGATTTTATAACTTATTTTACTGGGTGCAGCAGAACCTTCTAGTTTCCTTTTCTTTAAAAGTCAAATACACTAAAAGATATAACATGATTCAAAGTTATCCTGAACTGGAGGCAATGCAGTATATTTAGCAGACCGTTTTCAACCATTTCTAAACTTTCAGTTTACATCAAGTTGCTACTCATTATGATCAAACGTTCAGTCCTCACTGTTCTACTTACACCCAGTGGCGTAGCTAGCATGGGTGACCCCATGGAAAACATTACCCCCTTCCAAAATAACAAGTAAGCGTAAAGTATGCGTTTTATTAAAATAAAATAAAAAAAATCACAGCTTTGGAAGAGGAAAATGCAGTGGTGTAGTCGAGGGGGGACGCAAGGGGACGGCGTCCCCCCAATTTTTTTACATTTTAACATAACCGTCCCCCCACTTTTGATTTCAATTCATTATCTTCGTATGTGTAAGCGCCCCCCCCCCCCAACTTTGTTTTCAGGACTACACCACTGGGAAAATGTATTTTGTGTTATTGAATATTATGCGCCCCATAATATTCAAAGTATTTGTTGACGGCTACGATTATGATTGCCGGTTACAAAAAATTGCCGAACGTGTTTTTTAAAGGAAACACTTTGCTGAGATCAAAATAGAAAAGAAAATGATAGGAAAAAAAAATATCCAATTTAAAGTATTTGTTTCCTTCCATGAAGCTTTTAAAGGTTTATTTTTTTCTCTGTCGTGGCTACACTGTGTTGGGAAAAGCCAATGCCATAGAAAGTGCCACTATAATCAGCAACAAAGTATGCAAAATGGAAGCTTCCAAAAAGTCAAAATGACTGGTCTGCTAAATTGATAACAACACACAGAGCGAAACCAGAGAAATCATTATTTATAAAATATCTTTATTACTTTTAAGATTTGAGTGGACATCAAGACAAAAAAAAAAATTGAAACATCTTCAAACTTAACAAAAAGGGAATATCAGCTGCATCATACCAAAAATCTATCCTCACAAATAATATTTCGGATTTATATACAATGCATTTTCGATTCTATGCTTTTCTATTCGTAGATGAAAACGGTGCATCGAACGGGGGATCCACTCGACAGACGAAGATTTATTGCACGTGGAGCACTCTCTTGACCGCCATGACGACATCTTGGGGCAGTGGTATCGTCATCGGCTCCAGGCTCTTGGTGTATGGCATGGGCACGTCTGCGCCGGTAACCCGTACCACCGGCGCGTCTAAGTAGTCGAAGGCCGGACCTGGAACGAATGGAGTGCAGGTATCACTGGCAGCCAACTACACCGTGCGGATTATCTTTCGAGATGCGGCACTCGCGCTCATCGGCTGGCATTTAAAACTTTCACAAAATATTATATGATTTTTTTTTTTTTCAATTTAATACACTAAAATAATTATAAAAATTTGAATGGAGTAAGAAATAGGGAAATATTTTAAAGAAAACATGGAAGATGATTGCAGAAAGCATAAAAAATTACAGCCACTAGGAGTCATAGTACTCATTGAAAAACAGTACAACGATGGAAGAAGATGGTGCAGATAGAAACTATTTATTTCCACATAGACACGAAACCGGCATTTCCCAACCATTTTCATAGCGTCCCAATAACAGGGAACCCTTACGTTCATGTTCTGTTATTTCTTCAAAATATTGTGCCCCCCTCCCCTATATTTAATAAAAAAATTAAATTCTCTTTTTATGAAGCAGATTGAAGGTATGATGACAAAAATTCAGAAAATATCACTTATTTTGTCTTAAAATAGTGTTCAGATTTTTCAAAAGAGGGACAGGGCGCAATTTTCAAAAAGGACATTTTCTGTTGAAAAAAAAAAGGCACTTTTCAGTTGAAAAAGGGAATTTTTTATTAAGAGAATAGATATTTTCCTAATTTCTCTAAAATGGGCACAGAGCACATCCACAGTTTTCCAAAATGGGACAAGGCGCCGCGCCCTCCGAAAAATGCAAAACAGGAACACTATCTTCTAGTGCATAAATAACTGCCAAAATATCTCTGTACTTAACATGCGAGGATATGGTATTAAAAATCATGACCATGTTATTAACACCAGTTAAATTTACCGGTGGTAGTTTTTTTTTTCTTTAAGGAGAATAATCCTTAACTATAAGCTATAAAAAGATAAAAAAGCAATAAATATTGCAGATACGTGTTTCGGAGTTGCGAGTTGGGATTGACACATATTGAAAAAAATGGGGAATTTTACATGGCGCTTGTCCAGAATGTAACTTTCTAAGCACTGGAATGCGATGCAACGGCGGATCTGGGGGGGGGGGGCAATGCCCCCCCCCCCCCCCCGGGCTTATTCAAGTGGATACTACATCGACACTCCTAAGTGAGTTTTTACTCTTTGTGCCCCGGGACCAGGCATTTTTTTATGTTCTTGGAATCCCAGCCTAATAGCCCAGTTTCAAGTGCTATGCTTCCCCCCTGTCCCTTTGTCCTCTCTTAGTATTGCTGAGTTGCTAATCCTCGGAGTAATGGGAAAGAGATTCCCTGCTCTTCTACCTATCAACTGGTGACAGCTAGCCAACCCTTAGCACGTGGTGTAAATTCCTGCAGCGTTTACGCTAAAACCTGGAGTCTGAAACATTTCATTGAACATTCATAATTACAGACGTTTATATAAATTGCATATACACGTTGATGGTTTTTTAGTACATATATAGTATTACATTTTAAAAATTTTAGAAAATATATTACTAATAATTGCTATTATTTTGTAATTTAGACATATCAACTCAAATTTAGAAAATGTATTTACAAGCCTAAATTTTCTTGAAAAAGCCTGAAGGAAATCCTAGCTTGGTTAAAACTTGGCTAAGAAGCAGAATGAGTGATGATAGACTCACCTGATTAGCGTTATTGCATATCCATAAAGATATTACATTGGACGTTTAAAAAATTATAGACAGATTTGCAAAAGCATTTTTGCTTTTGCAAAAAAAAAAAAAACGCAGCTTGTGTTCCTTTTATAAGGGCTTTGAATAAACGTATATGCATTGAAAAAATGTGTTAGTAAAATTTTAAATATCACTACACTAGCATTTTCTTTTTTGTTGTTCCTGCTGTTTGAAAAAAAAGGGGGGGGGGAGGGTCTGCTGAAAAGGAATGAAGAATCTCCTCCATCCATCCTTACATTGAACCCCGAGATTTCCAAAATCGCTCCCTACTTGAAGATTTTTTAGATCCGCCCTTGATGCGATGCTCCGTTTTCTTTTCTTTTTTTTTTGGATGTAGAAAGGCTCGTTTGCTTCACACAAAATGCAACTAGCAAAGGGAGCTGCCGAGATGAATGCCCTGTGATTCAAAAACCGATTTGATCATTAATGAACTTATCAACTCCAAGTAGTGACTCACATTTTATTATTGTTATTCAAATAGTTTCCAAGCACATTTGGGTAATTAATGTAGTTTTTTGTCTTTCAAACATCTTGATAGCAATCTATTTTCTCATAAAGGAATTGACCTTGAGAAAAAAATGCATTTTGCAAAGTACCTAGTTTCTCTTCATTGAAATGTTTCTTCCCTTTTGTCATGTCGCTGAATAATGTTTCAAAGTTTGCCAGAAATTCCTTTAAGGATAGCAATCCCTGCCAGGGCCCAATTTACATTTTGAATCACTATAGGCACAACTCATGTTTGGGGACCACTAACGCAACAAAAAATTTTTAAACATAGCATTTAGTATGTGTTTGTAAAACTTGCCAGTCACACCAAAATTAGAGGGCCCCCAAAGGGAAAAAACTAATTTGTTTTTCAAATGTCAAAGAGTCAGACTAACATTTGGAAGCCCCCAATGTGCAAAATGATTTTGTTTTTAAATTACAAAATGTTTGAATAAGATCTGGGGTGCAAAATCAATTTGTCAGACCAAAATGTGGGGGCCCCCAAAGTGAACATTCCTTGTGGTTTTAAAATAATTTAATAATACAAATTTTCTGTGAAGCAACAGAACACTAACAGTTTGTTCTTGAAAGATGCTATTTTTAAATATTTTTCTAAAAAAATTTAAACTACAAAAAAAATAATAACCAAAATTAGGGGGCCCTCTCAAAGTGGGGGCCCTAGGCCTTCGCCTATTGGTAAATAAGGCCCTGATCAATGCTATTATTTTAAAAAGAATATTTTAGGGCAAATGTACGTGTTTCAGTGGGTATGATACTGTGGACTTCAGACTAGAATGTTTTAGAAATTTGGCTGGAAAAATCGGGGAATTTTATTCTGCTGTTTGAGTAGCACCCCTGGATGGATGTCAATAAGCTAACACCTTTTTCTGTCACACTGAAAAAAGGTTCCTTGTAACGTAAAACATGGGTCTGCAATTTTATGCTTTCTAAATGTGTTTTTCCTTTTTGTTTCAGCTTTATCGACCCTCAACAATGTTTCAAATAACCCAGGGTTTCGTGGTCGAGAAATACTGAATTTAAAGGATGGTTCGTATCAAATTCCACATATCTTTTGCAGAACTGTGGGCAATACTCACTTTCTACGACTCGTGCGCATATTTCCGAACCGATCCCGCACTGTGGCCAGCCCTGCTCCACAGTCACCAAGTGGTGAGTCTTCATCACAGACTGCAGGATGCATTCTTCGTCCAGGGGACGCAGGCTGCGCAGGTTTATCACCTGTGGAGAGAACGAAACGTCAACTCCAATTTTGATATTTTTTTTTTTTTCAACTTGTGAAAAATAAACATTCATTCAGTCATTCGCAAATCGCGACACGTTTCAAGGGGTGGGGGTAACAAGAAGAGTCACAACGCACATTTTTGGAGGAAATTTTTAGGCTATCAATTTTGTTCGTTTATTTATTCTTTTTTTTCTTTCATTGATTTTATTTCGTATCCAAAACATGGATGCCATTTAAGGTTTGAATTGACATTTGGTGACAACATTAAAGTAATTTTACCCAGGAAGAAGAGAAAAAGAGAATGTACCGACCCGCGCAAGAGCAACAAACGTACAGATCCACTTAACGAAAATGGGAACTACATGTGCGATAATATATATAGTACAGTTTAAGGGGGGCTTTCTGGGTCTGTTCGTTCTTCCTTCATGAATCAAAATTTATTTAATTATCTTAATAAATGAGACTACATCTAAATACTAATTAATGTGAGTATTTACTTGAAGATTTTTTAAACTTTTCAATGCAATAATGGACACAAAATACTTGGAAATTGCACAGCTAACAAAACTACCAATTTATTGTTAAAACATATGCTAAGTTTGAGGACAAATGAAAATGACTTCTGTTTCTGATTAAAAGAATTTTAGAAATCTCATTAAACTAGGAGATTTTTTCTAAAAGTTAGGCTTCATCCGAAATGCTCCCATCTTTCGATTTGCAGGAAAAGTGAGGTAACTAACATTATCTAAGTGAATAGTTGATCCCCAAATGCACCGTGGTTCAAACAAATTCAGAAACAATTTTATTTATTTTTTTCCGACACTGGAACGCTTCCAGAGTTTCTAAGGGAAACGGCTTACCTCACACTCTATTCCGCTACCAGACAGTTCCTTTGCAGCTTCCAAACAGGTCCCCACTGCTTTTGAATGAGCCACTAACGTGATATGTTGACCTGCAGATCAAAACACCGACACTTAAAAATCTTTTGCCCCGAGACGTCACATCAGGTTTAGTTTATATACGTACACAATCTCATTGTCATATATCACTCATTTGGCTTACAACAGTTAACGCTAGAAAGACAGAATATTCCCGTAGACATGGTGGAAAGACTGAAGGGGCCAATGTGGCCCTTCCGATAAATTTGATAACAATTTTCACCAAATTTCTTCTTGAATGAGTCCACGTACCCATGTATGTTCTCTGATCCCTATACAACAGCCGAGTGTATCAGTGTACCATGGTGTTTTCTTTTTCACGAGAAAAAGTAAAACTTATTTTGAATTTAAAATACTTATAAAATGAGAAAGGTCAAACTAAACTGAATGACATTTTGTCCTGCTACAGCCATCAAAATAAAGGAAGAATTTAACAATTTTCACTGTAAAATACCTTAGGGGCTACATGGACCCTCCCGTCATTCTAGGTATAAGGTTTAATATTTATGCTTCTATGAGGATAAAACTAAGATGATTAACCCATTAAATACTGGAATATATTCACAAATCTGTTTGTCTGAATGCCCCCCCCCCCCCAAAAAAAAAGTATCCAAAAATTGCATAAATGGTGATATATCTATTTCAATGTATATGTCTCGAGTTTCTTACATGAACTTTCGCCATAGCAAATTTCGTTATTAGCTAACCAATAAAAAAAATAAATTATGTCAATTAACGTCAATAAATCGCTTATCGACATTACCTATACCACAGGAAAGTTTCGCCAATTCGTCTATTGACGTTACCCGTAGTTAAAGGGTTAAACAAGCTTTTAAAAATAGGATCATATGAGGAAAAGTCAGAAAATTAAAATACACTCGGTCAATTAATTTTGGAATTACTGAACAGAAAACATCAAGAAGGGTACTCCGTCTTTCTAGCGTAACGTTGGGTAAAAGGGTTCATAGCTCTTTGTCATAACGCCATTAAATTCTGCAATAAAAAAGTGTTAACCTTTCTGTTCAGTATTTCATATTTATAATAGCCAGCAGAACCATATATAAACATCTATGAACTTAGAATGCTAGCAAAAAAAATTGTTACAAATGACCCTGTTGTATCCATACCTCCAGGTCCAATTGTATCATACATAGTCCTTCAGGGAAACTTAGAACCATGGGGGCGGGGGGAGGTAACTTTGAATCATGTCATATATATATATAATAATATAGATATATACTATAATATTTTCATCAAAATAATTCTTTTTAAAATCACTTCATGGTTCAAAAGGACCCTCAATGCACGGAGCCCTTTGAAGCCAGTTAATTATTCATTTAAAATGGTTTTTATAGTTGTTATTTCTTAATTTTCTCAATTTTTAGTGACTATGTAATACTTTAGAAGTTCTTTAATCAGTAAATACAATAACATTACTAAAATGTGAGAGGGAACAATAAAAAAAATAGCAAAATTGTGGATCTAAGTTATCCTTGTTGACTGTAAGTAACAATTGTAACATTAACCCTTTATCTACCGACGGTACTTATAATATTCTCTATAAACTCCATCCCAGCAACCATTTTTACCAATATTCTGATGGTACTTTGCCGGAAAACCGATGCTGTGTATTGAACTTCCATTTTGTTCAGATGGCTCTCTTAGAGTTTCGCTCCGGAAAAGTAGTAAAATTCAAGAATCAAGTCACTGATTTTTTTAAAGTTAGTTAAGAACTTAGAAAACTATTTGACGAAAAATTTTGATTAAAAAGTGTATGTAATTCATTTCACAGGATAAATACTCTGTAGCACTTATTAACTGTAAAGAAATAAATACTTATAGACTGAGCATTTTATTTATGTAAATCCTTTCATTTTCAGTGTAAATACCTAGACAAACTATTTATGTAAAAAAATTACTGCAGATCATAATGCAGTAGATAAAGTGTTAAAAAGAATGCATATGATTTCTTGATCGTAAATATTCCTCAGACTTTAATTTTAAAAAAACCAATTTGTTATAAATAATATTTATGCCGGCTATGTTTTTTAGAAATATTTTCAATCATTCAGCAAAGCTCAAGGTACGTAACCCCGTTCTGCAGCTATGCAACCATGGATGGAAATTCACCCACCTGCTTTCTCGATCTTGGCTTTCCCGATGGGGAGGGTGAAATCTTTGGACATGGCTTCGTCCGACATTTCGAAAGGAACGCCGTACAGCAGTTCATTCTCTAGGAACACGACTGTGGAAAGAAAAAGAAAAAAAAGTCACCTGGGGGATTACAAGTAAATGTGACATACACCACTAAATACACCTCTTTTGCTTCATCTTGTGTAACAAGTACAGTTGAACTTTCTTAATTTGAACACGGTTAATACGAAATCGCGGCTAAAATGAATATTTTGTTCATCAAGTTTGGTTTACTATTTAATGACACTAAATATCTCACACATATTACGAAGGCTAAAATACACATTTCGGTTGAGACAAACAAAATTTCTGACCTATTCATGAAAAATTTTCTCAATTTTTTTTTTTTTTCTCAAGAAATTGTTAGTTTTTTGTAGTCATTGTAAACTACCGAGTACGCAAATGATAAAATTTCATGTACCTAAAAAAACAACTAACCATTAAGGAGTTTTTTTAATTGTTAAATTTTAAAAGGTACGTTCACTTTTTCTCAATGTACTAGTAAGATTTAAAAGTGTATATTAGTAAAAATAAATAATTTCTTTTCACTATTTATTTTGATTTGTATTATAAATAGTAGTAATTATTTTAAAAATATAAATATGCATTTCTAATAGCTTTTTTAAAACTCAATTTTACGTATTCATGGTTGTTGCCAATAACGTTGTTGCCGATAATACGAACAAATTCGCGAATTTTCGGCATTTCGTATTAAGTACGTTCAACTGTAATATTAAAGAATATGTTTTTAAAGTCAACTCCTACTTGGTCAAAAATGTGTCGGCTAAATGAAAGGATTACAAAAGTCGCTTTTACCTTACTTTCAGCTAAACAAATTGTCGCTTGGCAGAGAAAAAAAAACTCCCCTCGGCAAGCAAACAAAAATTCATTTCAAAACTCCTGATTGCAATAAAAAAAAGAGGTGGACAACTAGACCTCCTACAGATACTGCATATAAAATTCCAGCATTCAATGGATGGTTAAAATAGAAATCTTTTCCAAATACAATACTTCGTCCAAGAAAGTAAAGTATATTGCTCAGACTGTCAGTCTCAAGACATGTTTGTTGGTTTAAAAAACAATCTGGTTTAAATTTAAAAAATCCAATTTAAATATTTTAGAAAATAATTTTTTTATTATTTAAAAACATATTGTGAATAAGGCTCGACCGATGCATCGGCCTCGCCGATGCATCGGCACCGATTGTTCAACAAAGCTGTCATCGGCCATCGGCATCGGCGGCAGATGTTAACTTTAGAAAAACATCGGCCCATCGGCCATGGAAAACATCTAAAAGCCGATGCAAGGCCGATGTTTTTCTCAGGGACGACTTTCCAGAAAACATTCTTTCTTTTTTCTCCGTAGCTAGATTTCTGTTTCTATATTCAATAACAGGCAGCACATCAGTTAAAAAAAGCACAAAAATAAAGTCATTCTGCAAAGTATTTGATAAAAAATTCGGAAAAATAGTTTAAGCGATCGCTGCCCGAAAACCTTCATCATTAAAATTATTTCTCTTTGAACAGAATGCTCACGAAATAGAATATGTTAAAGTAAAAGTAATAGTGGCGTCTTATGAGTGCTATTTGTTTTTCGCACTAGGTTAGTTGCCTCATTTTGTCCGTTTTTCGTTTGATAATTACTTAGTGCATTTGAT
Organism: Octonoba sinensis; assembly: GCA_038502835.1. Taxonomy (NCBI): domain Eukaryota; kingdom Metazoa; phylum Arthropoda; class Arachnida; order Araneae; family Uloboridae; genus Octonoba; species Octonoba sinensis. The sequence continues at coordinate 2,524,914 of CM076600.1, forward strand.
GTCATTGTGCAATTATACTATACAATCTGTTTTTAGTTTGTCATGTTTCTTATTATTCCGAAATTGTAAACAATAAAAAGTCAACTCAATCGAAGTACGATACTAATTTTAATTTTTACCAGCGTAAACTTTTTTTCTCTTAGCGTTTTTTTTTTTTTTTTCGCTACTTCGACCCACATGTTAGTTTTTCTTCAATTGTGCAGCAATCTCGTTGCATCTGCTTTTAGTGTGCGGTTATTCTCATTATTACAACATAAAAAAGATCGGTCAAATCAAAAATAAGAAAAAAAATTCCAGTATAAATGTTTATTGATCGAAATTTTAAGTGTCCAAATTCGACTTGCAATTTTTAAAAATTGAATTCTCAAAATGCGGGTTCGCGCGACAGGATTCTATAACATCTTAATAAAAATGCTAAAATTTCTTTATTTTCAAAGATTGATCAATGCATATATTTTTTCAAAATACATCTTAACTTTTTTATACGATAATTATTTTAATTTTTGCCCGTTTATGCTTCGTTTTTTAGCGAATTTTTTTGGCTTCTTTGATGCCACGCGTTAGACAATTGACAGTATTTCTGCAATTGTACAAACAATCTCGCTGCATCTGCTTTCAGTTTAGAATATTTCTTGTTATTTTATTGTTAGTTTACAACATAGAACATATTGATAAAAAATATGAATCATTTTTTCAGCATAAATGTTTATTGATCGAAATTTTATGTGTCCAAGTTTGGCTTGCAACTTAATAAAAATGCTACAATTTCATTAATTTCAAAAATTAACAATGTATATATAAATATATATATATTTTCAAAATACATGTTAATTTTTATAAACGATCAAGTGTTTTTCAGAAGATTATTTGTGAACAGAAAACTGCTGGTGCTCAAAATATTGGTTTATTTCGGTGACCTTACATTGTGCTCATGAAAATATAAAGAACATGTCAAGTATTTCAGTGTAATTTTAGACCCAGCATTAATTTGTAATGACAAAATAATCTCACGTCTATGTTTTTAAAGAAATATTCAGTATTTCTTGGTTATGAACAGGGGGGTATTACGGTGAGCGAAATATTTTAATATGTTATTTTTATTTTAGAAAAAGAGCTATTTTTAGTTAAAATAACTTTTATAATAAAAAATAAACATGTAATCGTTCCCGTTTTTCTTTTAAAAACGGGGGGGAGGGGGGGGGGGTAATTATGAAAAAAATCTGAAAGGTGAGGGTTGACAATTTCGTTAAAGATGCAAACCCACATTATTTGTTAGTCTGTATTATAAGATCTCTATTCCTCTCCATGAAAAAAATAAGACAATAAAGACAGCTGCACCTGGCATTTGTAGTGCAGGTGTTATAAAGAGAAAATTTTGAAGGAAAGGGAATTAGACCCGATCGGATCTAATAGTTGTTGAATTTTTTTGCAAAGATCAGAAAAAAGAATTAAAGATCCTCTGGATATAGCATTTTTTAACCTCCAAATAGTTTAATTACTTTACTAGAACCGCGAGTGATTCTTTTAGTTTTAACTTCTCCCAAACAGTTTTATAGTGCTTGAATAATGCATTTATGTTTTTATAAACATAAAAATAAATAAATGATTTAAATGACATTTTTGACAAGCATTCTACTACGTTTTAATGGTTTAAAGTGACTTTTTTTTTTCCATCGGCCATCGGCCGATGTAAGAGGAGAATAATCGGCAATCGGTCATCGGCCGGTCTCGGAACAATCGGCCAACAATCGGTATCGGCCCATCGGCCAAAAAATGCCATCGGTCGAGCCCTAATTGTGAATAATTTCATAAATGAAGTGAAGTCCAAATGCCAATTATGTACCTTTTACGATTTTTTGGGGGATTTTGCTATGTGAAAAAATGAATATTTTTTTAACTTCTTCATTCAAAGTGTACCTATTGGGTACCTTTTAAAATACTGTTTATTAACTACTGTTTCTGCAATTTGAAAGCTAAAACACTCAATTGTTTTTTAAATGAATCAACAGATAGTTTACTTTTTTTAAAACATGGAAATTGGGCATTAATTCTTATTTAAACTAATTATTAATTAAAATTTGAAAAAAAATTTTTTTTTTTAGTTATTTTGTTTTGTAATCATTTTTTAAGCCGGAGAACCAAAAAATTGCGTCAAAATTGTTTGTGCTTAGTACTGGGGTCTGAAGAGGTTAAATAAAAAAAACTCTGAGCCCCATTAAGTAGACATCTTATGTTGATTTACTCAAGATGCAAAAAAAAAGGTAATAAAAATATTTGAAAAATAATTTCAATATTATTCTTACAGTGGAAAAAAAAAAAAAAAAAGCTAGGAAAATGGAACAATGAAAATTATTGTGGAAATGACCCTTATAAAAAAATTGCGGATAACGGGTTTCTGGATTCGAGGGAGTGTCTACTAAAACAGAAGACGCTAACCTGGATCGGGATCTCTTATGGCACTTTTCAGGAGACCCTTGCAGTCTTCGGAGGAATAGGGAGAGATGACCTTGAGTCCGGGACAGTTGGAATACCAAGCGGCAAAGCACTGAGAATGCTGGGCAGCCACCCCTTGGGCAGCTCCGTTGGGACCACGGAATACCATCGGAACATTGATCTGGAATCAATAGATTTCATTTACATCTTTGAGTTCGCAAACGAGTCACTTCAAGCCACAACAGTTCATATTGTAGGTGAAAACTGGGAAATTTGGTTAGTAGCCACTTTTTAAAATTACTAATAAAATAAGAATTGAATACTAACTCTAAAATCGTTTAGAAAATAAATAATTTAGTGAAATAAAACAGAAAATATGCAAATTTGAATGAGCAGACGCTAAGGTTATTTCGGACTTTTAAAATGATTCAAATACATACAGGATGCTGAAAGATTGAAAGTTAAAATGAGGCAGGAAATTTTTAGCACAAAGCATGTGTTCCATATTGGCAAGTTTCCAAGAGAAAAACAGAGGGTGATTTGCTCATAATAACAATTAAAAAATGAAAATTCAATTTATCTTTAAGATATTCATTAAGTTATTCCATCCAATCTTCAAATAAATAGATAAAAATACATAAAATGTTTACAGAATGAAAATGAAGCAGTTAGTAAATTAGTGGAGATCCATGACGCATTTTTTAATTGCCACTTTTTACTACTTTAATCTCCATGTCGAGAGTGGCGGCCGCTGATTCTCGCCTATAGTCCATATCATCACTTATTTCATCGGCAAATGTCAAATACAAACTCATTATGGGCTCGAAACTTTTTCCTACAGCATTTAAAACAAGACCTTTAAATTGTTGTAACTCCAAAATCATGCATTTTAAAGAAGTTTTGTTAATTTATTGATTAATTAATTTACTTTTTATTAATTATTTATCCCCCCCCCCCTCCGGATAATTAAATTAGTATTAGCAATAACAATATTGCATAATTGAGGTGGGAACTCCCAAGTCGAACATTTTAAAAACAATTCTTCAGTATTTTAACAAAATTACCAAATTTATTATAATAACACTATCGCATATTAAGCTTTTAAATGAAGCTGTATCGGACAAACATTTATAAAATATATTAAAATACTTTAGTTCTAAGTATTCTGCCCTTTTCCATTAGACGATTTGCAAAGGAAAAAAAGATGGAAATCCGTCTATAGACGGAATATTTTCACCCATGTAAATCTTTTCCCTATGGTGTATTTCTTAAGTTGTCATACAAGCAAAAAGTCATATCATAACTGCGGCATTTCAGTATCTTGAATAACAGTAATGTCACATTAAATTCACCAACTACCCGGTAAATATTCGACTCTGTACTGAATGAACTGACCTTCCCGGCAGACATGTAGAACGTTTTGGCGGCAGAATTGATGATGTGATCTATGGCTTGCATCGAAAAATTGAAGGTCATGAACTCGCAGATCGGTCTCAACCCCGCCTGAAAAGAAAATCACCACCATAAACCTCCGTTCAATAAATTCAATTGTTACAAGATTAATGTGTAGTAAAATACTTGACTTTGCAAGGAGAATTGGTGTTCAACAAGGTCTTGTAATGAGACCTACATTAATTAAAAGCCGTGATTTTAGAAATGGAACTATTACGATAGGAAGAATTTAATTTCTCTTGCCAACTTCATTGTGCTCATGGTGGGGACCGTCCATAAATGATGTCATGCATTTTTCAACCTATTTGACCCCCTGCCTCCTTTGTCACAAAATGTCACACTTCAACGGATCCCCCTACATCCCTTTGTCACGTGTCACGCTTGCAAAATTGTTGCAATGTGTTGATCTGTTTCTTTTATTAAATTAATTTTATTAACTTTTTGACTGTTTTTGTGGTGCAGGTTTATTTTTGGTGGCCTGCTACTTGCACTTTTTCTGTCTAGGTTATGTATTTTTCACATTAAAAAATTCTACTTTTTCTTCTAAGTATTATCGTTATTTTATTATTATTTTTAAACATTTCCCCAATTACAATCTAGTCTGAAAACTGTATGTTTGATTTCATTATTACTTTTCTTCTATACTTTTTTAAATAAACAAAGATAGTTTATTGTTTTCAATATACTAGAGTTCGACAAACAATCGAAATTCCAGGGTAATAATTTTATTTATTACTCTCATTTTTATTGCATTGTTTTAGAGAAGCCTTCACTTAAACTCATGTTAAAATTGCTTTTTAATACGACTGCTTCATGGCAACACTTTTTTTAACAATGAGTTTTATATTTATTACTAATAATTTACTCAATCAAGACATGTTGCCATCTGCTATCTATACAATATAACATTACAATTATAAATAAGGCTAGCTGACAAAAGAAAAGTGGAAATAATTAATTAATAATAGACTGTTACCAAAATTATTTAATGGATATCACTCAATCACATCAATAGCTACTAAACAAAAAAGGTAAGAATTGGTTGAAAAACAGAGGAGAAAATGGTTCCTAACTATTTAGTCTTTACCTATTTATACATAGATTGCAGTAGATGTTATGATTTTTCTTTCACTCTTATCAAAACAGCCAAACTTGACAATATTAATATAATATTTATTAAGATGGACGTTTCTGATATTTTTATGTTACACTGATTTTTCATTCGCTGTTTTAAAAGAGAAGGATTTTTCGCTTGCCCTGAGAGTTCCAAAAATAGAGATTGAACCCCCAACCTTTGCTTTAGCAAGCTGTTGGCCTTACCAGCTAAAAGGAATTACCTCAAAAATAGAATACAGAGCGTTAAGTATTGAATAGTTTGTGACTGTTTTCCTTTTGGGAATAACCAAGTTGAATAAATACAAATTGCTTATTTCAAAGACAAGTTCAGTCAGTTAAATAAAATAAAAATAATGATTTTTAGTAGATTCATTACTTAACTCACCATAGCTGCTCCAACTGCAATGCCAGCAAAACCTATCTATAGAAAAGTTCAAAATGATTAGCTTACATTTTGGAAATATGTTTCTTTGTATTTCTGTGTGACAAAGAAAATATTATCATGCCTTGAATTTAAGCAATATTTCAAAAATATTAAATTATCAGGAAAAAAAAAAATCAGTAAAACCTGTGAAGTTGATCGCTTTTGTCAGGAACAGATTTAGCCCTATACTATGTAATCTAGGGATACCTTTGTAGCTTGACCACCTGTCTATGTTGACCACTTATATAGACTAAATTTTAGGTGGGAGCATTATAAAAACCCTTTGTAAGTTGATCACCTTGTTACCATATTTATTTATTTAATAACAAAGATAAGTTTTCCAGAATATTTTTTATGCTATAATGGTATATCAGTATGCTTCTGCACTGCCTGGATGAAACAGCAGTTAGGGAGCTTGTCTAAACCTCTTATCCAATGAGAAAACGGCAATGAGCATTCTGTTACTCTTTAAATGAATTTCTTTTTTGTTTCATCTGAGACATTTTGAACAATGATGTATTTTTAGGAAATCTTTACCATCAAATACACAAATTGCATAATTAATAAGATATTTATCTTTATTTTAGCTAAGTACTTTAATTTTAAAGGTGTATGATACATTGCAAGCCATTCACGTTTAATTTCTTTAATGATATTTCTATGAAATAAAATGGCTATTTCAAAGAATGGTTAATACATGAAGCTAAGCTTAAAAAATATTTTAATTACTTAAAAAGAAATGAATGTAAGAATGACAAAATAAAAAAAAGTCATCCAGTAAACAATATTTAACTTTCTTTCATTGTAACTTGTAAATTTTATGTCATTTTTTCATTATGTTTCCTTTTGCTCCAATCTCATGCACCTTTGGTGCATGGAAGTGGATGATGCATAATCTAATGTTTTTGCAATAAAAAATAAAAAGAGCATTAGGCATCTATTTACAAATAAATTTTATATAATTTACAGCTACAATGTACTTCACTTTCAGTTTATGCACAAATGTACTTGTTTTACACTCGAGAGATGTTGACACACAAAATTCTTTTACAAAAAGAATAAACAACTCAACTCTTAAAACATGAGAGAAATTAAATTACAATTACAGCGCTTAAGAACCAAGAAATAAATCATTCCACATTTAAGGATACAATCCAAAAATATTATTAAGCTTTGAAACGTAAAGGAGTAAAAGCTTTCAGAACAAAGCTGACCAGTACATATATTTCCTTTCAAAGCCGGTGCAGGATTACAAAATAGCTGTGGAATCAGTTTTGCTCTAGAAATACGGTATACTCACTTCCGTAATGGGTGTATCGATGACCCTCTTATCCCCGTACTTCTTCCACAGGCCTCTGCTAACCTGTAACATAAAACAAATGTTATTTATGAAAGAAGAAATATGCATTGCATGCCTAAAAATTTGAGCCTTTAATGAGTAGCCGACGACCAGTATAAAATTGTAGTTTAGCATGATAAATTACCGTATATTTCCGTGTATAAGCCGAGAATTTTTGGAACTTTTTCGAAAGCTAAATCGTGGGGGTCGGCTTATATACGGATCCGATAATCTAAAAAAAAATTCGGTCTACATATCGCGAAATATCGACTAATATAGAGCTCCAATTATGCAATTTATGTCTCCTATATTAAGGAAATAATTAGCTTAAAATAGGTAGAGTTTTATTTAAAAGAATATACATATATTTTAGAGCTGGATTTTGTGAAATCATCGTTGAAACAAAATGGCGAAATTTGCTCCCGACTATAATAATTTACTCGCGACTATCTGTGTATGACTTTCTATTCCCGCTCATCCTTCTAATGTAAATGCAGGAAATAACTGAATTAAAACAATAAAAAAAAAGGACAACAAACTAGTACACGCATGGCAAAATGCGCTCTCTCGCTCGGCCTTTGCCTCAGACAGGGTTGCCAAAAATCAATCTGTCGCCGTTGGCGCCTACCTTCTCACTTTCACAACGTCTTGATTGGAAAATACGTCATCTGGGTTACCTCCTTGACGAAATTTTCGCTCCTTTTGGCAATTCTCTTTGAACAGTAATTTTTTTTTCTTCTAATTTTTATCTCGGCTTATATACGAGTTTTGAATTTTTGGTACATTTTTGAAGGAATAATGTCCTCTCGGCTTATATTCGGAAATATACGGTAGTATCAGATATCATTTTAATTTTATTTTTAACCTTTTATCAATAGCAGTGATTTTCAAACTCTTTTGTGGCGACACACTTTTGATGATTTCAACATTCGGCAGCACACAAAGATGTTTAAAAGTTGTTTACTTTCCTATATTACTGTGTAAAATTATTTATTATAATAATTTTGATTCTAAAATAGAATATAATATGTACTATAAAAACAACAGTACAACTACTAAGGGATTGAAATAAAATTTCACGTTAAATTAAAGCACATTTAATGCTCATTTGTGCTTTAATTTAACGTGAAATTTTATTTCTATTACTTTGCACAAAGTTTAATCATTACTACTAAGGGATTAATGACAAGGTAATAACAATACTTTTAATGAGTTTTGATTTTACTTATTTTTTCACTTCCTTTATATATTATTTGATTGATTGGTGAATGGGGATAGTGGCAACACTTCAAATTTCATCATGTGGGTCCATAGCACCCTTAACTAGATGCCTAGCAATTTGCGGGGAAAGTTGGCCGTGGATTTCAGTTACCTTTTCCCCCACCAGGAACGCTACTTATCTGCTATATAACAAACCGCGCTCTTTCCATTAGTTTGAAGGGTAGAAGATTAGTTTTCCTTGCTATTTCTTCTTTTTTCCCCTAATAAGTTGATTATTTTGAATAAAAACGGTGCTTTTCAGGACCAGTATATCTAAATAAAAGATAGTTTACTGTGTTGTTCCATTTTTCAAAAACAAATTCAGTAAAAGAAAAAATTAGTTTCAATCGGACATTAGTTTGCGTGAAAAATGGATCTCCGCTATATCAAGACAAGGGAATGATTATTATTAGTATTATTATTATTACTATGTGTGTGTCTTTCATAACGTCTATTTGGCAAAAAATAAAAATTAATTAATTAATAATAATATAGTGCAAAACTAGTTTTATATAAATGAACATTGTTTATTATGTTGTTCAATCTTTACTGTAGCTTGTCCTTGGAATACGAATGATTATATATTATGATGCATTTTATATTATGCAAATATTAATTAAATTGAGCTTATCGATTTTTTTATTAAAAAAAATTAACTAGTTATACGAAGGCATATATGGATCAATAAGAAATAATGAAAATTAGTAAGGAAAGAAATTCCAATTATTATTCATGCATAGACTCGAATTCTAACCATATTTCAAGAACATATTTAGTTCTATGGATGAATTAATGAGAATAATTTGAAAGTAATATTTGTCCTATTCTTCATGCTTAAATTTTGACTTCAGTACAATGCATTATAAATGGTAATTATTCACATATTTCAACATTTTTATTGTATGTATGTATATTTTTTATTTATTTATTTATAATTTTATTTATTGAAACCAAAAGGACTAGTTTTTCTTTCAGGGGGGGGGGGGGGATAGATCAGATTCTATGATAAGATTAAATTTGATTCTATTATAAGAATTAAAACTTGATTTTCATGCAATTTTTTTATAACTCGCCCAAATGAAGAGTTTGGTTCCAAGTTCCCCAATTTAACGTCCTCATCCTTCTGCTCGTTTTTTGAAGCAATGATTTCTTGGAAAATATAAAAGATAGTACGAAAATATATCTGCTACTCCAAAGTACACTTAAAAGCTTTTCAAAACTTTGAACATATTTTCAGAGTCTTTGCAAAACACTTGACTTTTAAAATTCAGGGAAAAGTTTTAATTTTCAAGATCACTATAAGTAAATAATAATAATAAAAAGACATTATTTTTTTTCTAAAACAGATGAGTCCATATAAGTATTTACTCAAATATGTATCACATGTATAGCTTTGCTGTTAATCGATCATGGAAGTTATACACTGCATCTTCTCAAAAATTTTCAAAATGCTCCAAATAAGTCTTTAATTATTTTATCTATAGCATTGTTCTCAAACAAATATTAAAATTAAAAGTTTTAATCAAGAACTGGATTTTTATTTGTTTTCTTACAACAGTAAAAATGCTCAATTGAAATTAAGTGTATTATATTCTTTATGTATGAATTGCATAAATAAGTATTCTCTTTTTTTTTCACTGGATTTTTATCTCTTTATTTATTTTTTTAAATTTTATAATGTACTAGTTTAAATGTTATGATCAACTACCTAATTCAGTTGCAATAGAACCTTCGGTTGCAACAAAATTAAAATTTCATAAGTTCGATTTCGATTTAAGTATATGAAAGTATTTAAAGTAGTATTTCGCAATCGAAATTTGATGTATTGTCTGTGGTACAGGTTGGCTAAGTACGCGAGTGTTCTCGACTTTTGCAACTGGTCTTATAGAAAAAATGGCAAAAAAATATTTTTAAAATGGAAATGCTTTAAATTCGTTCTTTTAACACTTCTTTATATATTATATATATTCCATTTATCTCGAAAATAAAAATAATAAAATAATTAAAAATAAGTGATGACATGCAATTATAATTTTAACTACATTTATAGATTACAGAAATAATGTTTTATTTTGCTGCACAGCACGTTTGCAAACGTTTAAAAAATAATTGTTTCTTAAGCGAAGTTTCATTTTACAGACTAAAATAATTAAATCATTACTTCAACGAAAATTCTGTTCATTTGTGTAACAAAATTTTTCTTTTAAAATACCTACAGTTAAGGGAAAACCACTTTAATAAAATAAAAGTTTAAAGTTGATGCTCCATTAAAATGTTCCTAGACTAACCAGATATCCAAAATAAATAATATCACTTAATTTCCTACTGTTTTACTGCACCATAAAGTAAGAGCGAAAAAATAATGTAATAGATGAGTCATATTATTAAATATTTTTAAAAAATTAAAATGATTTTTTTTAAAAGAACAATTTTTACCGTTTTTTATCGCAATTTACCAAGCGTTAACAAGTAAAACATCGTTTTCCAACAGCAAATAGGTAGTGCCCTCTAGCGGCGTTTTCGTTTCCAGAGGGAGAAAATCGTTGCCGGTAGGGTAATGGGTTTCGCTCCATTTCGGAAGGCATCTAGTTAAGGGGGGGCTATGTGTGGGTCAAATATTTCACTTTACGAAAGGTCACAGTTATCGTAGATAAAAGCAGTTAAAAATATGGTATTCGACTTTAAACACAACGGTTTTCTTTTAGTGTACTTTTCTTTAATTTAAACAAACTTTATTCGTATAAAAAAAGCATTATAACTTTTATTATACACATTTCTAAAATTTGGCAGCACACACAAGTGCCACGGTACAGTGGTTGAGAATCGCTGATCTACAGCATTACGTAATAGTTTTTTGGGGAACTGCACTGAAAATTAAACACATAATACTGCACATAAATAACGTAAGGTAAATGACCCGGTAGTGGACAGTTAAGAAAATTTTCGTACTCTTTTACGTGGCAAATTTTTTCAAGGGACTTACATCCATATTTGCATATTTAGCTTCCTCGCCCACTATTTCTCTAAAAATGAATGACCTATAAAATGTCATTTGATGAAAAATTAGGATATTTACGTCACATTTACTAAACGCTTCGTTTGTATCTATAGTGCACATTTATAAGACACGTATTTGCATTAGTAGTGGACCGAAATGAATATCTATATTATGCTGTTAACTTGGAGAAATAATTTTTAAAATGACTAAGGGACCATTCATAAATGATGTCACGCTTTTTTCCCATATATTTCCCCCAAATCCCTGACCTCCTTATGGATCGGCTTTACTAAAGAGCAGCAAATGTGACCGTTTTGGAGGTCGTTATTAAATATTATGATCCATGTACTTGCATAGATGCTCCACGCCAACTTTAGTTCTATTAACCAGCACTAGGAATCGTTCGCTATAGGTTCTGATCATTTCATTCACGTTTAATGATACATTCGCTTATTTTAGAAGCTTAAAAATCTAAGTGTCCACTACCGGATCATTTACCTTACTCAAGTCTATAGAATTTGATTCATGACAGAGAAGTACCACAGAGGTAATGAACTGTGAAATCAATGATGTACACTGTTCACTCAAGATAGCTTGTCAAATTGTCTTCTGAGTTCTTAACCAACATATTGAAAACAATCAGAGAATTAATTCTTGAATTTTCCCAGTAGCAAAAATCAGAAAAGTGAAGCAATCGGACCAAAATGCCAGTTCCAAAAACCTATAACCACTTTAAAGCTTTCCAGTGGTTAACTAATCAGTGGGTTAACCTGAGAGGAATTTAAAAAGATTAACTTTGAATAACGTAAATTTGTGTTTGGTACTGTTTGGCAACTACTCGTGAAAAAGTAGTTAACTACTTTTAAGTATAATTCATTTGAATTTTTATTTCTAACCTTGTTCTTAATTATTTAATCCTAATAATTGAACTCAATATTACTTTTAATCATTAAAACAGTTTTAAAGAAATTTCTGTAAAACATCCAAAGATTGAATATTTTCAAATAACACTGAACAACTAGTATATAAATGGATTTTGGATTTTTCTTTCAAAAAATAGATTTAAAAATTTTTTTTTTCGAACGTAGTTGGAATTTAGAAAGTAGTTGTAACTCGTAGTTGGGAAAAAAGTAGTTTAACTAATAGTTAACTAGTTCAAAACAAAACTAGTTGCAACTAGTAGTTAACTACTTCTAGTTGCAACTAGTAGTTAAATACTTCTAGTTGCAACTAGTAGTTAACTACTTCTAGTTGCAACTAGTAGTTAACTACTTCTAGTTGCAACTAGTAGTTAACTACTTCTAGTTGCAACTAGTAGTTAACTACTTCTAGTTGCAACTAGTGGTTAACTACTTCTAGTTGCAACTAGTAGTTAACTACATTCTAGTTGCAACTAGTAGTTAACTACTTCTAGTTGCAACTAGTGGTTAACTACTTCTAGTTACAACTAGTAGTTAACTACTTCTAGTTAAGTACTGCCGAGCACTAGTGTTTGGATATATACATTATGACAATTATCAGCTCATAAACATCGTGATACATATCAAGTGATTTACACTCGCCAGCACTGCTTTGTACTTTTAAATTGCTTTGGGGTGGTTGCATATACCTTATAGGCTCCGTCATACATTGCTACCTCCTCCCCCAAGAGGAAGACCCTCTCGTCTCTTTCCATCTCTTCGTCCATGGCAGCGTTGAGCGCATCTCGAACGGTCACCTGGTGGGGAGAAAAAAAATCGCAATGCCATGTCGGGAAAAGAGTCATTTGGCAAACCACATAGCAAGGTTGTCAACCAATTTGCAAGAGTGAAAGTATTCAAAGAAATTTCTTTTTTTTCTCAAAATTTTTATCACAAAACTGCATTACAAAAATGAATTAAACCAAATAAGCAGCAAATCATAAGAGCTGAGCAAAACATGCTTTTTGACAAAATAAACCATCACTCATTCTAATATATGAGTCAAGGCCGTAGGCAGGGGGGGGCCCGAGCCCCCCCCCCCCCCCCCCCCCCCGAAATACTTTCGAAATTTTTAACTTGTCTGAAAAAAAAAATGTTACAAAAAAAAAAAAAAAAAAAATTTGTTCCTCAAACCAATCTGTTCGAGAGCGTGGGGGGGGGGGGGGGGTAGGTTCTCTGTTTTACAAATGGGGAAACGACAAGACGGCGCTTCAAAAATCTAGGGTCTATAAACCAGAACTCAAAATAAGATGTTTTCCCTCAATTCTAAAGACGGTAGGTCCCCCGTGTCGTGTCATCAACAGATAACGGATTGATTCCTTGCCTAAGGGCTACATATGGTTCTAATCACCCGACCACACAACAAGAACAGCAAATGTACTTTTCTCCACCAGACCCCTACCTGTTAGCCGAAGCCTTAGGATTGCTTACGCACGGGGAGAGGTAGTGGGGTCTACAGATTTTACATGCACATATCCCCAAGTATACATGGTGGTTTTCAGTGGGTATCGAACGCGCGACCTTCCAGGTGGAAGTCCGACGTGCTAACCACTAGGCTACTACGGCCCACAGCAAATGTACTGATCCCTTTTTGGCAAAATGCAAGCCACCACATCTGCCATAAATATACGTACAACAGTTATTAGGTGCTTTGTCCATCCTTGCCCGAAGGTTACATTCGTGGAAATGGCGACTCTTTTAAAACTACCCACATTGTGGAAGTAGAAGATAAAGGAACTTTCAGAGCTAATGCCTAAATGGACCCCCTCGTCTACTACTACGATTGCGGGATGTGGATGTTTGTGCTGTTATTGCTGGGACAAATCTTTATTTTTTTTGTCTTTTCTTTTTTAAACTAGCAATTCGTAAAATCGAATCAACATCGAAACGCTTCCGACAAGGGGGGGGGGGGGGGGGGGGCTCTTGCCCCTTTGCGGATGCCTTGACCTTGCCTTGCAGACATAGGCAGTTGGGAATTTAGTGGGCTCGTGTGCTCTTGCAAAAGTCTTCTTTGCTTGCCTGCAAATTTTGATTATGAGTAAAAGAAAAGGTAAAGTATTTTGTCTTATTTTGGGAAGAAACCCTGTAGAAATGTAGCAGCAAAGGTATGATTATTTTTATGTATTTTTCAAAATAATATTTTAGCTGCCCCTCTTTTTTTTTTTTTTTTTTTGCAATTTTAGTTTCAACTTTGTATTTTCTTCCTCACATGCTGAGAAACTGCATATTAATCTTTCTTTTTTCGTTTTTTAACTTCATCGGGGATGATGTCACACTACTTCGAGGGAGGGGGGGGGGGGGGGAGAGGGGTTCGAGCAATTTTGACAAGAAGTGTGACATTACACATTTTGATTTCTATAAAAACATGTAAAAAATCAGCTGATTAAACTTATTTTTGAAATTTTTTTATTTTCATAATTTGATTTTAAAGTTTCATTGATTTCATTTTATATTGAAAATACCGCTGCTTATTAAGGTTTGAACTTACTTCTAGTTAAAATTTTAAAAGAAAGTCTTAGGTATTTACTTTTAAGATAAATAAGTGCGGGTGTTTTTTTAGAATTCAATTAATTATTTTTTTTTTTTTTTTGCTATTATGCACTAATTATCTTTTTTTTCTATTTTAACCTTAATCTCATTTTATACCAATTAAGCCCACGTGTAATCATTATTATTGTTATGCTCACAAATGTCATTAAAAGTTAAAAAATAAAATTAAAAATTTGATTCTTTAACGTAAGTACCTTATTTCTGAACTGCAACACTGCAAGTACATGTGCTCATGTAATATAGCGTGATATGTGACAAAGGGGGTAGGGCGTGTTGGAGAGTGATATCTTGTGACAAAGGGGGGAGGGGGATCAAATATATTGAAAGAAAGTGTGACACTGTTTATGAATGGTCCCATAGAGCGTTTACAATAACATTGCGAAGGTGAAAAATACCGCGACAAAATTACTCGTATACTTTTACTTAGCCTAGTCATAAATTTACATTGAACAAAAAAGATCTTGATTGGTTCTTCTTATTATATCGCTCATGGGCTGCAATAGTGGCACAACTCAAAAAAACTCGCGTTTCGGACTATATATAAAATACACATTTTTTTCAGCAGCAATACTAGCATAACTCATAATTCAATATTAGGTCTTAATATTTAATAATAACTAAAGCATTTCTTTTATGTTTTTTCCTTAGCAATGAAAAGTTTAAACCCACTTATCTCAAAACATGATTTTTTGAGCTGTGCCGTAATTGCAGCCCATGAGCGATATGTATAATTTTGGAAGTGCTTTATAATTGTCCACGACTGCAAATCAAAGTTATACAGCTTTTTTTGACTTCAAACTTAAAAGAAAAAAGGAGTTTGCAGCATTTAGGTTAAGGAAAAAGAAAACATCCAGTTTTTAATTATTTACATTTAGTTATGACAAAATATGGAAGGCTTGAAACTTGAGAATAAGTATGAATTGCTTAAATTGTCAAAACAAAAACGGAATAGGGAGTAATTAATTCTCAAAACAACGTATGTTTTCTGTTAACTCTCTCTCATCTTTTTTTTTTGAAGTAATACTTCTGTGGGCGAAATTGAAAATAAAATCTCATCATGCAACATGCAACCAGTGTTTCTTTCAGGCATCTCTCCGGAGAGGGGGGGAGGGCACTGCCCCCTCAGCGATAACCAACTGCCCCCCCCCACCCCCCCCCCGGAGAAAAAAATTCAGATCACAGATTTTAAAAAAAATGAAAGAAAAGAGAGATTACACTTTTAGGACTTCAGTTTCAGAAACATTTTTAGGGAAAAGACATCGAACACTGTCACTAGCGACACCAAAAGTAGCCCAAAAGATAAGAATTTATTTTGAAGAATTTGCGGGGGAAGACAAACCAAACTCCCTTCTGCTTCCTCTAAAATTACTAAAGAATCTCGAAATTGCATTGTTAGGCAGTTTTCAAAAAGTTTCCTGGGGAGAGCCCTCGATCCAGTCTATGCCTCCAGTAACATTGACAAAGATAGACTGAAACTTCATTTTTAAGGCTGCAGTTTCAAAAATTTTCTTTGGGGAGAACTTCTGAAACTCCTTCCTCTAACGTCCCGAAAGGGCATAAAATTGCATTCTCAGGAGCTAAATTGCGAAAAATCCCGGGGGGAGAACCCCCGGACCCCCCTTTCAGAGATAGTCAAAACGTTATGGTTGTAAGATCAGTTTCAAAAGTTTAAGATAAGAAGCCGAAGCCCCCAAAAAACACTGCCCTAACTTCACCAAAGATAGTCTAAAAT
The DNA here is from genome assembly GCA_038502835.1 of Octonoba sinensis. Lineage (NCBI taxonomy): Eukaryota > Metazoa > Arthropoda > Arachnida > Araneae > Uloboridae > Octonoba > Octonoba sinensis. Next base: position 2,541,177 of record CM076600.1, read on the forward strand.
GCACCTACTGTACATGGTATCAAAAATCTATCATATACTGTGACGTCATAAATTTTTTAAATCAAACGAAATATGGTTTACAAAAGGCTGTATCCAGAGGGGAAGGCCCACGCCCCCCTCCCCCCCCCCCCGAAATTTTTCGCAATGTAGCATGAATATTCCTCCCTGAAACTTTCCTCAACATAAGTGTTTCAAAGTTAGGGCACCGCCCCCGAAAACAATTTCTGGCTACGGCCTTGATATGAGTCATTCTTAGCAGTGGTGTAGTCGAGGGGGACAGCGTCCCCCCCCCCCCACTTGTTTTGAATTTTAACACAAGCATACCCCCACTTATTGATGTTTGTATACCGTATAAGGGTCCTCCCACCTTTTTCCCCAGGAGTACACCACTGATTCTTAGTAGAAAAAAAAATCTGAATTTCACAAATTGGCATTTTGGCAAAATCAGTTATCCCTCTACATTACGCATGAGTATTTAATAAGTCTACATTACATCTACATTTACACATGAGTATTAGTACAATAGATCCTTGGTCAGAGTGCTTGGCTCTTTTGAGAACCCCTTTCTTTCATGAGTCATTCTTAGTAAAGAAAAATTTTAAACTTCACACAAAATGATCCGGAAAAAAAAAGCCAAATTTAAAAAAAAATTATTTAAATAGACCAATATATAAGCTCAAAAAATCTTTCAAGTGATTAAATGAAAGGTCTGTAATATTCAACCAGAAGTCTATTTTTTTACAGAAACATAGTCCTAAGTTTTACCATGTACAAAAAATTTTCCTTGTCTCAAAGATAGAAAAAAACACACAGACATTATTTGTCAAAAACGACTCGAGATAAATTAACACATTTTTGGAAAACAGATTTCTTTTTCCAATTTTCGGAACAGGCTCTCTAAAAATACTTGGAAATTTTCACCCACGCATTCTTGTGAAAATCAAGAATTGTATTAAATCTTTCTGTGTATAAAAGCTTGTCATTTTAATCTTTTTTCAGGGCAAGAAGCAAACTGTATGTACTTAAACACACATATACATTTATACAGCATTTTAATGTGGCACCAATTCTTGGACTTAATCAGAAAGCTAAATTGATTATACAATGTTATCTTTTATGCAACAATTTTCAGTAGCCTCTTCAACATTTTAGAAACCATGCTCCATTGTACAAACATTTAAGTACTACATGATAAAACAATATTCCTTGAAAATCCAATAAAATTAAGTCCATTACCTGAGCTGAATGTTGGCTACTAGTAGAGAATGATGCCAAAGCAGGAACCTGGAAGAAAAAGGAAACATTTTAACTTTTTGCAAAAAGGACATCGTTAATAAGCAAATGCTAAATTTACAACCAGACAAATGTATGAGAATTTGTGGCACTTTTATGCTTCTGGAGGGGACATAAAAAATTGCCAATAAGTCAGGTCACTGATGCTTAAGTAATTGTGTTAAATTGGAGCTTATTAGGCAGAAACAATTTAATCATCGTAAGTGGCCCTTCAAAAGGGCAAAGTAAAAGCAATTAACAAAAAAAACCCACATGAAATCCAGTGTATTGCAGAATTACACTATTTTTTACATACTATAATATATATATATTTATTTATTTATTTTACAGCAAATCATCAGTTCAACAGAATCGAATGTTTGTTTAAAAAAAAATTAGCTGTGCAAAGATTTCCAAAATTTTCTATGCAATAATTTATAGGTTAAATGCAATACCAAAAACATGTTGATCATTTTTTTTAAACGTAACTAAAAGTTATTTTCAACTCTGCAGTTATACTGAACGTTTGTTTACCTTTCAAAACAAGAAAATATTTTGTATAATATAGCGAAAATAATTGAAACAGAGACACCAATTTATGAACTGTTTAAGTTTCAAAAGTCTAGTTCATGTGCTTTTTTTTTTCTAAAATTGTGACAGCGTTGCGAAAACTTTTACGATTATTATCAAAATGCATTTTTAAAAATTGATCAACATATTTTTGATATTGCCATTTAAACTATAAATCATTGCATAAAATTTTTTGAAAATCTTTACATAGATAATGTTTTGGAAACAAATATCCAATTCTATTGAACTGATGTGTGTACAGGAAAAGCTCCGAATCTTGGATATATCGAAAGAAATTACGAGTTTTTTTTATGAATCATTACTTAACACGAAGAATTCTTTATATAAATAAAATAAATTACAACCCATCGGCATTTTGAGAACTAATGCTGAGAGCGGGAAGTTTTACAGACCCTGGTGTGGCAGACGACATTCACCGATCCAAGAATTATCACGCCACAAAATGCGATCTGAAGCAAATAAACAAGACACACAAGTCGTAAAAATGTTAACCACACATTAATATACCTTTGAAAAACTAGTTCTTTTGGATAAAGTTTGATTTAATGTACGAAAAATTAATTTTCGACACAAATCCATGATTAAAGGTCTCACCGCGCCGTCCTTTCGGGGTGTTGCCAATCTGAATTTACTATATTCCTCACAAAATACTTTTTTGAGAAACAGCGACAGACCATGAAATTTCAATGTTCCTTCATGAATGTAGGTCAATAAAGGTCAAATTTTGGAAGAACAATGTATTTGATTCGTAGATTAGATAATAAAGTGATGCACGCTAACTGCAAAAATATTTACTAAAAACGATCTCTACGCGAGGAAAAGCTACTTATTTCTTCTTTCAAGTTGATTTGAGCCTTGCATAAAGTGGGAACTTGAAATTTTCCGGAGCTGTTTGTTTTATAGTTGTTAAATCAACTTTGAACTATTCCCATTCTCAATCTAATGTTATAAATGATTTTAAAAAAGCTTAATATTACTGCTGTTGTTTCTTTATGGTTATTTTGTTTATTTATATATTTTTTATTAAATTATTTACAACAAGGGTTAAATCGGACCCTCCTCTTCCAGAAACTACGAAAAGTTGACGTAAGAAGCAAAACATTTTTCCTAATGCAGAAAAAAATATATAAAATTAAACGTTGCTGCACAAATTTGCAAAATTGCATGCACGTTTTTCGGGATTGTAAGGGAACTCTTTTTTGATGCAAAAGCATCACGAAGAGCATTATTGTACAATAATGCTCTTCTGCAGTTATTCTCCCAGTGGAGCTGCTGCTGGATATAATTTTTTTGTTGTTGCAGCCAGACTGGTTTGTGTTCGATTGCAGGGGTGCGCACCAAAGGGGGGGGGGAGGGTAATGGAGCAGACTCTCCATTGAAATTGAAGGGGGGGGGGGAGACGTTTCAGGGTCATTTAGAGGGGGCTTGTTCGACTCTTTGCCAATTTGGGGGATTATCGTTTTTTCGGGGGGAAAGGAGGGTGCACCGAGTGTTAATTCGCTAAAGCTAAATAAATAAATAAATTGAATAATAACATCCTTATTTCTTTTTTTCTTTTCATTCATTTAATATGTTTATCCTGCGCTCCTCGCTATATATTAGAAAGAGAATATAACGTTTCTGAAAGAATAGGGAAATTCTATGAGTTAAAAATTCGATAGCAAATAAGTGTCTGAATGGTGTTGTTGTCGAGGTCTCGCGTGTAGCGAGGAAGAATGGGTACGCTGCTCCTGAGTCAAACGGATCCCTTGTAGGCAGGAGTCCGATTTCCTCCCCTTTGAAAGGTCTCTTAATTTTTTGAACCAGCTCCCAGATGAGAGACCGCCACCTGGGATTGGCACCCCCAGAGGTATCGTTTCACTTGGAGGACATTGAAGCTTGGAGCCACGACCTACTTAACGTGCACCAGCTTCCTTTAGCGTACACGGACCACAGCAACCAGCCGCGAGAGTTTGTCACCCTCCCAAACAGTGATCTTAGTCGATGTTGCTTCACTTTCGGTGCTCTGCGAAAACCGAGCTTCTACCGACTGATCCACTGCGGTTCATATACACTGATGGAAAAAAAAATCCCAACACCAAGAAGGAGTTGTGCTAGCGAAACGAAATTTGGCAGACGTGTTTATACATCTGAAAGATGACGTCGATTCAAATTTTGCGCTCGGCGCATCAGTGTGACGCTAGTAGCGACACCCGGAAGATGCAAATCAGGTTTGCTTTAAATACGCGCTGTAACGTTCCTGAGCGTTGTTTAGCGTCGATATTTGATGTAGTGAGTTGATGTTAGTCCACAATGCCTTTAAGAAGACGACGAAGTCATTATCAACAGCTCACTGAGTTTGAACGAGGTCGTGTAATAGGCCTACTAGAAGGTGGGTTTTCTTTCCGCGAGATTGCAGAAAGGCTTGGCAGGAATGCCTCCATTGTGCATGAATGTTGGCAGCAGTGGTCAAGGGAAGGCACTGCCTCAAGAAGACCGGGTTCCGGGCGGCCACGTGGCACGACTGAGAGGGAAGACCGCCGTGTTCGGCGTACGGCCGTAGCGAGTCGTACTGCGTCTGCAGCAGAAATTCGAACAGCAGTTGGCACCACAGTGACACAACGAACTGTTACCAATCGGTTACTTCAAGGACAGCTCCGAGCCAGACGTTCTGTAGCGTGCATTCCAGTAACGTCAAACCACTGCCGTTTGCGACGTCAGTGGTGTCAGGCTAGAGCTCATTGGAGGACGGAGTGGAGATCTTTTGTGTTTTCTGATGAAAGCCGGCTCTGCCTTGGTGCCAGTGATGGTCGTGTTTTTTAGGAGGAGGCCAGGTGAGCGGCTGCAGCCATCCTGTCTGCGGCCTAGACACACTGGACCTGCACCTAGAGTTATGGTCTGGGGAGTAATTTCTTATGGCAGCAGAAGCACTCTCGTGGTTATCCCACGCACCCTGACAGCAAATGTGTACGTCAGTCTGGTGATTCAACCTGTTGTTCTGCTTTTCATGAGTAGCATTCCAGGAGGTGTTTTCCAACAGGATAACGCTCGACCTCATACTGCTGTTGTAACCCAACGTGCTCTACAGGGTGTCGACATGTTGCCTTGGCCTGCCAGGTCACCAGATCTGTCTCCAATTGAGCAAGTATAGGACATCATTGGACGACCACTCCAGCGTCATCCACAACCACAATTAACCGTCCCTGTATTATTCGACCAAGTGCAACAGGCATGGAACTCCATCCCACAAACGGACATCCAGCACCTGTATGATTCAATGCATGCGCGTTTGTATGCTTGCATTCAAAATTCTGGCGGTTACACCGGTTATTAATGTACCTGTATTTTACTTCTGCAATGGCTCTTCTCGGGCTTAAATTAACCTGTGATCTTGAAATTGTAATCAATTACGTACATTACCTATATAAATGTATTGCTGAAATTTCATTACTCTACAATAATTATTTCTTGGTGTTGGGATTTTTTTTTCCATCCGTGTATGTATATATATATATATATTGTTTTACCTTCTATATTCAAAGTATCTAGAAGAAAGTATTGGATTCGATAAAATTTTCAATTTTGGTATTTTGGTGGAATGTATATATCTTAGATGTTGATTGTTGAACCCATTCTTTTCTTTTTTTTTTTCAAAATCTCTCTCTCAGCTTACTGTCTGATTTCCTTATCCAAGACTTTCCGCGAATTTGCGCATGCGTCAGGTCTGCCTCTATTTCATCGCAATAGTGGTGAGAGGATCAGTGGAGTACATAGACTTAGGTGCGCCTCCCCGCAAGATTTATGAGGGCGCCCTATCTTGGTTGAACTCCTTGTATTTTCTTTATATATAAAAATCTAATGATGGTGTAGGCGGTGCCAATCAATACGTAGCTATTATGATAGCTGCAGCTAATAAGAAGCGAGGTCTCAGCGGCGCACACGTTTAAAATTCAGACAATGGCTTATTTTGACAACTGAAATGATTGTTATGCGTTTCTTTCATTTGAGTTATTTAAACTACTTTTACAGTAAAGTATCTAAAGCCACAAAACTTTTGGGGATGTTTCAATAACAGACTTTTAGCACTCACTTTTTCTCATGTACTCATATTTAAAAAAAAATATATTCGCCAAGGAAAACCCAGAGGGCTTGTTTGACTCTTGCTTGTTCCTACACTTCTTTAAGCTTTAAAGCAATTTCTTTGCTGCCAAATAGGAAAAAGTGTGCACAAAAATCTCAAAATATGCAATAAAGGGTTGGAAGTCAAAATTTTTCCAGTCGTTGTCAAGAGTTATAATAATAATAAATCAAACGTATACGCAAAAATATAAGTATATTGTTTTTAGAATTTTAACCTTAGGATACGATTCGCTTTATTTTAAATTTTCGTGTATATTAATTCGAACTATTTTTACAATTTCAATTGTGGGTATTAAAAGCGACATTCGGAACATCGCCAAGCCTCTGATACTGTGTAAAACCTATGCACATTATGTTACAACTTATATATCTTCGATTCCAAAGATTTGTGTGCAATGTTTTTTCTCCCTCTCTCTTTCCTTCTAATGAGGCTGCGTATGGTCATTAACCTTTGCAGACCTACCCCGGTAATCGTCATCCATTTTTTCATGTAGCACCACTGTCGGTGGATGCCATTGCCACTGAGAATTTGGACGCTCAGTTTCTCCTAGATGGCGGCACCTGAGCTTTCATTTGATGCGAATTGCACTAGGTATTTAATTTAGCCGAGAGTATCCAAGCCAAACGGATACTCAAGGGATCTTTAACATGCCGCACAATCATGCGGCATGGGCGCAGACGATTTTCTGCATCTTGAAAACCCACCGACTTGGGCCAGGTTCGAACCTGCGATCTTGGGCGTATGAGACCTGCGCCTTTCCACTACGCCACCCTGTCGACTTGTGTGCAATGTAGAGCATTATTTCTGACGAGAACGGATTCTTTCCCTAAAGCTACTCTAAAATAATTCAGTTGGTAATGAGCGAGCGAAACGAGCTCGAACACGCAAAGCGATCCGTAGGAGCATCGTAAGCAGTTCTGGGGGTTGGTGAGTGATAGCGAGCAGGGGGCGGGAGGCCCCCTAGTGTATACATAAAATTTGAATATGAATTCAGTAATGTTACTGTACTGATAATTTTCCAAACATTCTTGGCTTTCTTCTTTACGCCTAAAAAACGAAAAATATCGCAGGTTATAGGTGAAAACTGGGAAATTTGGTTAGTACCCAGTGGCCGGTAGACTCTGTTTCGTTAGTATCCACTTTTTAAAATTGCCGATAAGAATTGAAAACTAACTCTAAAATTGTTTAGAAAATACATTAATCATTGAAATAAAACAAGAAATATGCAGATTTGAATGAGCACCTCGAACTTTTAAAATGATTTAAGTGTATACAGGATGCTGAGAGATTAAAAGGTGAAATTTGACATGACATTTTCGGCAAAGCGCGTGCTCAATATTGGCAAGTCTCCAAGAAAAAAAAATGCAGAAAAATTCATTCCGAAAAGCGAGAAGAAAAAATTATTACAGTAAAATATGTTAAAAAGTGACCGTGAAGGAGTGGCGGTCGATGATGCCTTTTTTAATCTCCAGTTTTACTATTTTAATCGCCCCGTGGCGAGTGGCGACCGCTCATTTTCACCTATATCGCAGGTTCTACATCCCGACGTTCCTCAGTGGACCAGTCAGTAGAGCCTCGGTTCCCGCAGAATACCGAAAGTGAAGCAACATTGACTGAGGTCAGTGTTAGGGAGGCTGACAACCTCTCGCGGCTGGTTGCTGTGGTTCGTGTACGCTAAAGGGAGTTGGTGCACGTTAAATAGGTCGTGGCTCCAATGTCCTCCAAGTGAAACGATATCCCTGGGGGTGCCAATCCCAGGTGACGGTCTCTCATCTGGGAGCTGGTTCAAAAAATTAAGAGACCTTTCAAAAGGGCGGAAATCGGACTCCTGCCTACAAGGGCCCCGTTCGACTCAGGAGCAGCGTACCCGTTCTTCTTCGCCAGGCGCGTGGACACGACAACAACAACAACGACATCCCGACACAATATTGTCACATAAAATCGATCTTAATGACAGACAACTGGCCTCCAGAAATGACATGTCCGATCGGAAGCGTGTCATAGTGTTTTCGTATATGTGTCTGGAACTGATTTGCTCGCCACTGCCGATAAGAGGGGGGAGTGGAGTTTCCTGTCACCGTTCTTCCTGTTCCAATGGACCTTCAGAAGCCACTTGTTGTTCCTGCCGAAATGTTGCTCTTCGCATTCCTCACCTCATGCCTCCTGTGCGGCGGTAAGTCTATCGACTCAAATTAAATTTTCGTAGAATCTGTATGTGTCCTGTTTAAATTCATTAAAACAGGAAATGTTGATGGGATGCAGCTATGCACTGAAGGTAGAACCAGAGGTCGTTGTTTTAAGCTTTTCAAATCTCAGGCTAATCTTAGGATTGTTGGCAGTCTTGTATTTGCATTACGTACTTGAAATGGTGCCTGCAGGTGCGCCAGAAGAGGTCACTGTGATCTAAAAAAATTCTTATTATTCGGAAAATTTTGTCTGATCATTCGGTAAATTTAGAGACAGTGTTTTACACTCTCCTCCCTCCCCACCGTACGTATAGATTTGTCAATAATACTGAAGACATCATATTATTTGGTATACAGTGAAACCTGGTGTAAGGTGACCACTTGTGGTGCAGCACTTTAGTGGTCCACTTAGACAGGTGGAGCTTTCTTTTCATTTATTACATTATGCATTTATTTATTTATAATTAATTAAAATATAGCTTCATGTAACGACGTTACATTCAAATAGTAATTAGCTTTTTTTTTCTTCAATTATCTAAAATATCATTAAAGAAATTTAACTCGAATGACTTACAATGAATCCTACAATTTCAAAAGTAAAGTACTTAGATAAAATTAAGATAAATATCATATTAATTAATGCAGTTACTTATATGATGCTAAAGACTTCCTGAAAAAATATATATTTTGAAAATGGCTAAAAGAGTGCCCATAGTAGTTTTCCCATTTGATTCACTTACAAAGAGGTTTAGGCAAACTTTATATTTCTGTTTCATCCATTCAGACAAATACTGGTATAACATAAAAAATATCCTGGAGAAGCTATTTTAGTTTTTTTTTATCTTTCAAAAATAGATAAACAAATAAATATAGTAATAAATAGGCGGTCAACTCACAAAGGGCTTTTTATAATACTCCCTCCCAAATTCGACGTACATAAGTGGTCAACATAGACAGGTGGTCAAGTTACGAAGGTTTCTCTACATTATATAATATAGAGCTCATTCCGTTCCTGACAAAAGTGGTCAACGTAGACAGGTGGTCAAGTTACGAAGGTTTCTCTACATTATATAATATAGGGCTCATTCCGTTCCTGACAAAAGTGGTCAACGTAGACAGGTGGCCAAGTTACGAAGGTTTCTCTACATTATATATTATAGGGCTCATTCCGTTCCAGACAAAAGTGGTCAACGTAGACAGGTGGTCAAGTTACGAAGGTTTCTCTACATTATATAATATAGGGCTCATTCCGTTCCTGACAAAAGTGGTCAACGTAGACAGGTGGCCAAGTTACGAAGGTTTCTCTACATTACTTTTATAATTATAGGGCTCATTCCGTTCCTGACAAAAGTGGTCAACGTAGACAGGTGGCCAAGTTACGAAGGTTTCTCTACATTATATATTATAGGGCTCATTCCGTTCCAGACAAAAGTGGTCAACGTAGACAGGTGGTCAAGTTACGAAGGTTTCTCTACATTATATAATATAGGGCTCATTCCGTTCCTGACAAAAGTGGTCAACGTATAGACAGGTGGTCAACTTTACAGGATTTACTGTACATAATAAATTATAGCTCTAAATGGATCCTAGTTTATTCAATTACATTCAAACTACTTGCATAATTCCAGACGCGCACGCAGGGGTTGGGGCAATGATTGCTGGAATTCTGGGTAAACGAATTCTGTTAAAGTTCTATAAAAGTGCGAGAGCTGTTCCGAAGCAACGAAAACAACTTTTCACTACAGCAATACTACAAGGAATTCATGTTTAGGGTCATTCACAAATGATGTCACACTTAGAGGTGAGGGGGGCTTGAGAAATTGTGACAGCTTGTGACAAGGGGACGGGAGGGGGTTACAAGAAGCGTGTCACTACGCATAAAAACATTTAACAGTAGCAAAATAAATGTTATTAAAGTTTTTTCGATTTTCATCATTTGATTTCAAAGTTTCATAGATCATTTTGTATCGTAACACCGATGCTGATGAATATGCTATACTCATTATCTTTTGTGTTGTAATCCTTCACCTCATTTTAAACAAATGAAGTACACATGTAATCATCATTATTATTGTTATGCTCATAAATGTCATTAAAAGTTCAAAAATAAAATTGGAAACTTGATCTATAGCGCAGTAACTTTGCAAGTACATATGCTGTGTGTCGAAGAATGTTTAAGACCAGGTTTATAAAGAAAATAAAACCTAGAAATTATATATTTTTAAGTATTTTTAATGCACAGTATGTCAAGGAATGTTTAAGACTACAACTGGAACTAAGCTTCCAGTGGCGCTATCTGTGTTATCGAGCATTCGTGAAACTCCTTCACTATCAGGATCCACTGCCAAAGCCTCGGTTCATTTGTTTACTTTTTTCTTTTTACTACTTTGGTGACATTGACGCTATAGAAACAGCTTCGAATAAAAATACTTCGAACAATAATAATAATATTTTAATAAAAATACTTTTAAAAAATATAATTACTAATTTTTGTTTTATTTTATAAACCTAGTTTCAAAAATTCTATGACAAACTGTGTATACCGAAAAATTATCTAAACACAAAATATTAATTCGATACTTAATTATACCACAAACATATATTGTTCAAAATCTATGCATTTTGCCAAATTTTTGGCATACTTTTAGACGTGCACACGCAACATAAGGAAATAAAAATCAGAAAAGCCAGAAAAAGTGAACAAAAATACAAGATACTTAAAGAAATCATTAATACATTTGAGGTAATTGAAAAGTTCATGACATCTTTTTTGTGAGAGATTTTTATACCCATTCAGCCCTATAATTATTATTTAACTTTTTCCAAAATTTAAAGTTTTATTCCACTGAAAATATTTTGGCATTGACCTTTGGAGGCAGTCCCACATTGTGAGCTGAAACAGGTATTCGAATCTTTGTTAAACCGCTGTAAAAAATGGATTGAAGCCGAAGGAACTTAGGTTGAATAAAAATACTTTAAAAAATACAATTACTAGTTTTTATTTTATTTTATAAATCTAGTTTTGAAAATTCTTTGACATAGTGTGTATGCATATGTAATATAGCATGACATGTGACAAAGGATGGTAGGGCGTTTATGATCAATTGTGTGCGTTCAAATATATTGAAAAAAGTACGACCTCTTTTATGAACGGTCACTTTCTCACCCGCGGAGGAAGCAGGGGGTAATCCGTTCAACATAGTAATACTTGTATACGAAACATTCTTCTATTAAATATAGTACTTTTAATTAGAGATGTAACGAATATTCGGCCACTATTCGGTATTCGGCCCTTTGGCCGAATAGTCATTCCCTCATCTAGCCGAATAATCGGCCTGGCCGAATATTGATGGACTATTCGGCCGAATAGTTCTGCTGCAGTAGAAATGTAAAAAATAAAGAAATTAGTTGATTTCAAACATTTAAAATTGCATTACAATTATCGCAAAAGAATACATTAGTATATAGTTTTAATAAATGAATATAATTTAGAAAAAAAGTACTTTCTTTAAACCTTTGTTTTAGGCTTGACTGAGCAAAATCAGATTTTAAAGGTGTAATATTGTATCTTATAGTTAGCATTTGCTCCCAAAAGCTGGCAATAGTTCATTATGATGGAGAATATGATAAATTAATTTTATTATTATTAACAAGTGGAAGTCAGACTTTGTTTGGGTAGACTGATTTATTGAGAATATTGGGTATGAAAGAAATGTGAAAAAGCCTAGAATATATCATGAATATTTAGATAGCATAAATTATTGGGGTTTCTGAAAATAAAAATATATTCCAGTTAAGTGTATTAAATTTTAATGGATCTTTTAAAAATAGGTATGTAAAAAACCCCATAAAATATTAACTTTTATAACTTTTAAAATATATTCATAAAACAGTTTTGAGCAAAGTAAAAGTTCACTAAGCAATAGTATTTCTTTCATTTGAATTAAATAATTAGTAAAATAATGCTAATTCTTACTACCATAAAATGTGTCATTTCTATTCCGCTTGTGGGTGAAATTCTTAATTTTATTACATTCAAAACAATAGAGAAATTACATTAATTATATATAGTTTAGATTAACAAACAAAATTAAATCATACATGATAGATTAATGTGAGGAATTGGTCTTTGACTTTGTGAATACTTTTAAATTTGACAAATACTTTCTGTTACAACGATTTACCAGAAATTTTAATATTCTGCGCCGAATGTTCGGTATTTGGTCTAAGACATTGACCGAATATTCGGCTTCGGCCTAGAAGAAATGGCAGAATATTCGGCTTCGGCTTGGAAGAAATGACCGAATATTCGGTATTCGGCCAAATCACTATTCGTTACATCCCTACTTTTAATTATAATCAAATGCTACAAAATTTAATATTATATCAGTAAAATATTGAAGCCTGGGGAGTGGTAGCCTACTGTACTATGGAATGAGTAAAATGAAATGTCTTACAATTTTTCTTTCTTTTTCAGGGTTCGCAGCCACTCATGAACTCGGTAAGTAGTGTTTTTAATTCATTTCAAAGGGTAAAAAGTTTTTAATTGAATCCATCGCTACTCTTTTTAGTAAGATGGATGCTCCGCGTTTACGTAATTTTTATTTCGAGCGATCCAGTATAAAGGATTTCAAAATTCGTTCAGATAAAGATTCTCTAAAATCTTAAATGCAACTGTGGTTTGTCGCATTTCAACGATGCCCCATCTCCCGTAAAAAGGTGATTCTGATACGAAATTTTTGAAAAATTTTGAGAACCTGATCCGAAAATTGAAAATTAATTCGGTTTGTCAGAAATGTTTAAATTAATTAATCTTAACTTGTTTGACGATACAGAGTTCCCACTAGAGATGAGCCGGGCTCAGCCCGAGCCCGGGTCAGAGACGGGCTCGAGCTCTACCTTTTCAAGTTACTCTCGGGCTCGGGCTCGTGTAAACATTCTTAAATCAACCCACAGTACGGACTAATGTTTTTTTGCTAGTCTTATGTCCACTTTCATTTTCAATTTGCTCCTCCAGACTAGAGACCCATCTTATTAGTAGGTCTCTTAACTGCAAGAGTTGCACTTAACATATTCCAGTTTTAAATTTGACTGCGAATCAAAAACTTCCCGAAAATGCCGAAAAACCGAAGATTTTCCAACATTCTTTTTCATGCATGTTAGCTCACCAGAATTTATTTTCAACTGGACATTTCATGAAAGTTAAAAAATATATGCATTCTTTATTTGGAATTAAAAGAAAAATCATTAGAACCAATTGCGATGGCAACAAAAAGACTACATTTGATCGATCTAGCACCACATCTATTAACAACACTTTATAAAATCATTTCGGGCTCGGGCTTTGGCACAGAACAGTATCACTCGTGCTCGGACTTCAGATCTGCGGGCTCGGGCCTGCAAAAGCAAGACCGAACTCGTCTCTAGTTCCCACATACCCCCAAGAGAGTACCGCGTTTCAGTTATTCTCCCGATCTCCCGTTTTTTAGTGTACTTCTCCTGATTATTAAAAATTGTTCTTAGAAATTTCCCAATGTTTTAAAATGAAGCTCAACGTTTTCATTTTTGAGCAAAGTTCTTGGAAACCCACATTATCGCTTCGCAACCGTTCGTTGCATATTTTACAGCGTGAGAAAATTAGATTCTTATGCACGCTTTCCTCCGCCATCGATCACGCATTCATCAAAATGCATTATTCGCAACACATTTGAATGAACGTTTAAAGATCTCTAATTTATACAACGTATAAGTAAACATTGAATTTTGGAAGTATGTCAACATCGAACACGTGCTTCGCTGAAAATGAGCGTGCCGTAGGTTAGAATCCTTTTGCATTTTTCAAATATTTGAATTGTTTTAAAAGTTAGAAGGTATTTTTACACGGTTTTATTTTACTTGAGTTGTCACGGAAGTTTGTTACGCGGTTTTCGACCGCTATTACTGCATAAATTATCTTCAAACTTTGCACACAAGCATATCTTCGGATGACCAATACAATATACCATCCATTTCATGATTTACTATAACGTTAATTAGAAAAAAAAATTAATAATTTTGACTCTGAGGAAATGATCAGAATTATTATTTGTCGAATGGCAACGGTAGCATTGTTTGGATAATGCAGCGACGTTAGAACTTTATTTGTCACGGAAGTTTGTTATGCGGTTTTCGACCACTATTACTGCATAAATTATCTTCAACCTTTGCACACAAGCTTATCTTCCGATGACAATACAATATTCCATCCATTTCATGATTTACTATAACGTTAATTCGAAAAAAAAATTAATAATTTTGACTCTGAGGAAATGATCAGAATTATTATTTGTCGAATGGCAACGGTAGCTTTGTTTGGATAATGCAGCGACGTTAGAACTTGATTTGTCACGGAAGTTTGTTACGCGGTTTTCGACCACTATTACTGCATAAATTATCTTCAATTTTTTCACACAAGCCTATCTTCGATGGAAATACAATATTCCATCCATTTTATGATTTATTATAACGTTAATTAGAAAAAAAGATTAATAATTTTGAATCTGAGGAAATGATCAGAATTATTATTTGTCGAATGGCAACGGTAGCTTTGTTTGGATAATGCAGCGACGTTAGAACTTGATTTGTCACGGAAGTTTTTTTACGCGGTTTTCGACCACTATTACTGCATAAATTATCTTCAAACTTTTCACACAAGCTTATCTTCGATGACAATACAATATTCCATCCATTTCATGATTTATTATAACGTTAATTAGGAAAAAAAATTAATAATTTTGACTCTGAGTGAATTATCAGAATTATTATTTGTCGAATGCAACAATAGGACGTTATTTAACTTGATTTGTCACGGAAGTTTGTTATGCGGTTTTCAACCACTATTACTACATTTTAGTTTTTTTTTTTTAAATAAAACCGTGTAACTTAAAACGTTTTTTTGAGATTTAATATCTATAACGTATGCTACCCTTAAATAAGTCACCTTTTTACACAACTTTTTTTTATTCGTAATGCATACTTCTTGGGAAATTTTCATGTAAAGTTCAGAATTTTTTTCTGCTCAGAATCACCCATCTCCCGTGTTTATACAGTACAGCAGTGAGATAAAGTACTGCAACTTTTCTCGCTAGAGTTAAAATTGAGCAGATATCTGGAGTAGCCACTTTCTTGAATTGTTCCACTCCGACTCCTGAGCGCTTGCTCCGGCACCGCTCCGGGCTCCGGATATTTTAATAAGACTCATTTGTTTAAACTCGAAAATGTACGTGACCAGTAACAGGAATAGTAATATTACACAGGTCTAAAAAAAAAAAAAAAAAACTTTTTTTCTGCCCCAAAGACTTTGTTAACTGATCTTAGAAGTATTTTTCACGCTGAACTCGAAAATGAGAGCCATTTTTCTCTATCACGTAAGGATTTTCCGTGCATGGTGCTATAATAATTTACATTAATAACACTTACTCTAAATTATTAGAGCACCTTACAAGCAAAACCCTTACGCGATAAGGAAAATGGCTTTCATTTTCGAATTCAGCATGGAAAATGCCTCTAACAAAAATCAAAAAAGTCTTTAGGATGCCCCCCCTCCCCTTTTTTAAGGGCATTGTAACTTTTACATTAGAAGCATTTCCACCAAAAACCCAAGTAATTTTCTATTTATCGTAAAAGGATCGATTTTGACATGTTCTGGCATACTTTGTCTCAGGAATGTCCCTTTCTAACGTCATGCAGTAATCTGCTAACATAGTTGCGCTCCACTTCCCTTGATATTTCTTTTCCATAACTGTCCTGATGGAATCACTCTCCATGTTCATCACTTATACAGCTCCCATGTTTTCAGGGGGCATTTTTACACACTACAGGAGAGTTCTATGATTAAAAAAAAAGTAGCTCATGCCCATTAAACGTGTCGTACATTATCAATCTTTTGCCTATTTGCCTTTGTATTCCAATTCTCGCGAAATTCCTACGGGGACCCGCACCCAGTGCAGCAATTTAAACGATAATCAATAAAAACGATGCTGCATAATCGGAAAAACATAAAAATCGAACATTTTCTTCCTCATAACTAAAAACCTATACGTGATGGGAAAATTTTAATACCAGGTGTGGATTCCTCGTGCAAAACTACTTCAGGAAAAGTGAAATTCATTCTTGGGGCAAAACACTTGTTGACCAGTGTTATTTATTTATAGTTTTTCAGTTAATTTATATTTTAGGTGATGAAAAAAGGTATGTATAGATTCTTTCACTCAGTGGCGCGACAGCTCATTGGGGGCACCCCAAAGTTTTCGAATCCCAGGGCACTAGGGTACAGAAACAGATGTTCCGGTCAAGTGTTCGGCCTGACGCGGAACTTCCCAGTGTTTAGTTCCCAAGCATGCTCGGTCCTCATTTCATCGACCCCACTGAAGGGGTGAAAGGTCGAGTCGACCCTGCCCAGCCCGGGAATCGGACTCCAGACCTGTGGCATGGTAGCCACTGTGCCTCAGTTTACTAATTTAATGTTTTATGTACGCATTGTGTTGCGAAACATTAACCCACCTCATTCATTTGTTATGTAATTCAAAAAGAAAACAAGAAGTTTCGTCTAAAACTGCACGAGCCTAATTTCCTGTATATATCAACACCAAATTTATAATCGATCTATATCTCTCAGTTTCCCAATTAGCTTTCGTTCTTAATTACTTCAAATATTCCTTTTTCAAGGTTAATACATATTCATTCACTCCTTCACGCATATATTCATTCACTCACTACTTCATGTATTTATTCATTCGTTCATGCATTTACTCATTCGTTTACTCATTCCTGTATTTATTCACATTTGTTTTATTTTATCAATTCACTCATGTATTTGTTCATTCATTCATTCACTCATTTATTTATTTTATCATTCATTCACTCATGTACTTGTTCATTCATTCATTCATTCACTTATTTATTTATTTTATCATTCATTCCTTCATTCACTCATTTATTTATTTTATCATTCATTCACTCATGTATTTGTTCATGTTCATTCATTCATTCATTCATTCTCAAATATCGTTAAAATTCCAGATACAAAAAATTCAAGGGAAAATGGGCTCGTTCAGTTCTGGATGAACTTTTGGTCTGTACACGTTCTCCCTCATAAGCTCTTCCCAATGAAGTTTGTTTCAAGCGAATCCATCTAATAAATCGTGATTTATCTAGGATTCTTTTATTTCCCCGTAAGGGCTAATGTTAAGTTTTTTTGAACTGTTCAAAATTGAACTAAAAATTGTTCAAACAAAAAAATAAAATACGGGAATGAGGTGTCCTCGCCGAGATCTTTCAAACGCAAGTTATTATTGTTATTACTATTTTTTTAAATCGGACAAGAGGACGGACAGACCAACAGACACACGTGTTTGCCATCTCAAAGCTCTCGAATTTTTATTTTACAAATTACAATCTTCATTTAATTATGTAATTTTTTCCATTTATACCTTACCTTAAGCCTTCTTTCATACTTTTTTTTTTTTTTTACTTTCTGGGAAAGTATGCTAAATAAGAATACTTGAATGCATGTATGAAGTAAAGAAGAAGTTAGGGCCGTGGGGGTAGCCTAGTGGTTAGGATGTCGGGCTTCCAACCGGACGATTGGGGGTTCGATACCCGACCCGCTGAAGACCCACCATGTACACTTGGGGTTACGTGCATGTAAAATCCGTGGATCCCGAAGTCCCGAGGCAGTTCCGGAGAATGTCCCTTCCCGGGCTCTTAGGTCAAAAAAAGGAAGGGGGCGTATTTGTGGTGGAGCCGTCCAGTCCAAATACATATCGAGGCAAGTCGTACTTGCACCGTTGTGGTGCTCATCTATGAACGGAAGGCGCTCCTTACTTCCTGGTTCTTCGAAGGGCAGCTTGGATACTCAAGTGGCATTACACTCTCAAAAATAGAATCCTCATTCTCGACGATTCTTCAATCGTCAAGAAAATTTCGTCATCTATAACGATTCTTTCCTCGCGCGATCACGTGACTTAAAAGATTTACTTGGAGCATGTCCCACGAAGCCATTTCTTCAAACACGACGAAAGTTTCGTGAGATTTGAGCATGCGCTTCTGAGGGTGTAGAAACAGTAGAAAAGAGAGGTATTTGGAATGCCACTGTGTTGAATATTGCGTTCCTTCGTTTTTCAGGGGACACGGGAGACCAGTGCGAGCCGGGCATCGCGGACACCTGTTTCACCTCCGTATCCAAAGACATCCGCTACATGCTGGATCTCAAACAGAAGAAATCCCTCGCCGTCAATGTCAGCAAGGACGCTGTCGTCGAGCTGTGTTTGTAAGTTTTCCTAAAGAAATTCATTTTTTTTTACAAACCAAGGATTCATCGGTCAAATTTTAATGTCTGTATAAATTTTATTTAATCTCTTCAGACCGCAGAACTTTTTTTTTTTTCTGATGAGGCTGCAGAATTGGTCATCAGCCATTGCAGACCTAGTGCGTCCCCAGAGATTGGTACCAACTCTTTCAGCGGCACCACAATGAGTGTGGTACCATTGCCGCAATTTTTTGTCGCTTAGTTTCCCCTAGATGGGGCACCTGAGCTCTTGTTGATGCAATCTGCACTAGAGATGAGTTCGGGCTCACTTTTGCAGGCCCGAGCCCGAAGATTTGAAGTCCGAACCCGTCCGAGCCCGAGTGATACAGTTCTGTGTCAAAGCCCGAGCCCGCCCGAGCCCGAAATGATTTTATAAAGTGTTGTTAATAGATCTGGTGCTACATTGATCAAATGTAGGCGTTTTGTTACCATCGCAATTAGTTCCAATGATTTTTCTTTTAATTTAAAATAAAGAATACATAAATTTTTAAACAATCATAAAATGCTCCAGTTGAGATTAAATTCTGCTGAGCTAAAATGCATGAAAAATCTTCAGTTTGGAAGCATTTTCTGGAAGTTCTTGATTCGCAGTCGAATTTAAAACTGGAATATATTCAGTGCAACTATTGCAGTTAGGAGACCTAATAAGATATGTCTCTAGTCTGGAGCAAATACGGGCCGTGGTAGCCTAGTGGTTAGCACGTCGGACTTCCACCTGGAAGGTCGAGCGTTCGATACCCACTGAAGACCACCATGTATAGTTGGGGATATGTGCATGTAAAATCCGTAGACCCCACTACCTCTCCCCGTGCGTAAGCGATCCTAAGGCCTCGGCTAACAGGTAGGGGTCTGGTGGAGAAAAGTCTGGAGCAAATTGAAAATGAAAGTGGACCCAAGACTAGCAAAAAACCATTAGTACGGACTGTAGGTTGATGTATGAATATTTTACTATGAGCCGGAGCCCGAGAGAAACTTTAAAATGTAGAGCCCGAGCCTGTCTCATCTCTAATCTGCACTAGGAATTTAATTCAGCCGAGAGTATCCATGCCAAAAGGATACTCAAGGGACCTTAAACATGCCGCATCATCATACGACATGGATGCATACGATTTTCTGCATCTTGAAAATCCACTGACTTGGGCCAGGTTTGAACTTACGAACTTGGGCGCACGAGGCCTGTGCCTTCCCACTACGCCCCCTGTCGACGACAGCAGAACTAAGCACAAACAATTTTGACGCAATTTTTTTGGGTTCTCTGATTTAAAAAATGATTACAAAACAAAATACCTAAATTTTTTTTTTCAATTTTAATTAATAATTAGTTTAAATAATAATGAATGCCCACTTTCTGGTGAGCTTGCAAATGCATGAAAAATGATGTTGGAAAATCTTCGTTTTTTTAGCATTTTCGGGAAGTTTTTGATTCGCAGTCGATTTTAAAACTGGAATATATTCAGTGCAATGCAGTTAGGAGACCTGCTAATAAGATGGGTCTCTAGTCTGGAGGAGCAATTTGAAATTGGAAGTGGACACAAGACTAGCAAAAAAAAAAAAAAAAAACATCAGTCCGGACTGTAGGTTGATTAAAACGAAGTAAACTAT
Source organism: Octonoba sinensis (assembly GCA_038502835.1). Lineage (NCBI taxonomy): Eukaryota > Metazoa > Arthropoda > Arachnida > Araneae > Uloboridae > Octonoba > Octonoba sinensis. The sequence goes on from CM076600.1 coordinate 2,561,296, forward strand.
CTGTTGATTGAAACAATGGAGTGTTTTAGCTTTCAACTTGCACAAACAGTATTTAATAAACAGTATTTTAAAATGCACCCCATTGGGTACACTTGGAATGAAGGGGTTTAAACACAGAACGAAAAGAAGCAATTTTACTTACTATTATGTGACATGAAATAAAAAAAAGTCTCATAAATTTCTAAATTCAATTCGTTTTTAACAGAGATTTTTAATTCTCTACTTTGATTTACATTTTTAATAACAAAACAACCCTAGTATCATATGCTTTTTTTAAAAATTATCTACATATAAATAGGCAAAGACAAAACAGTTAAGGGGGGGGGCGTTCATAAATGACGTCACGCTTTTTTCCCATATATTTGACCCCCCTCCCCCCCTTTGTCACGCATCACGCTGTGTCATAATGCATGATGTCACACTTATCGTGTTACCCCCTCCCCTCCCCTTAATATGTAAACGGCATTCTACGCCTACGTGTTCATTGCATGATTCACATTTGTTACCCCTCCCCCCCCTTGTCACGCATCACGCTGTGTCATAATGCATGATGTCACACTTATCGTTACCCCCTCCCCTCCCCTTGTCACGCATCACGCTGTGTCATAATGCATGATGTCACACTTATCGTTACCCCTCCCCTCCCCTTGTCACGCATCACGCTGTGTCATAATGCATGATGTCACACTTATCGTTACCCCCTCCCCTCCCCTTGTCACGCATCACGCTGTGTCATAACGCATGATGTCACACTTATCGTTACCCCCTCCCCTCCCCTTGTCACACTTTCTCACAATTTCCCGATCCCCCTCCCCCCTTCGAATCGTGACATCATTTATGAATGATCCCTAAGGACTATTTTCTCCTCTGTTTGTCAACCGATTTTATTATTATTGTTTTTTTTGTTTAGTCGCTATTGACGAGTTTTAGTGATATCAATTAAAAAAATTTTCGAAACAGTTTATTATGAGTTATTTTTTATAATTGGGATGATATATTGTTATAGTTAGCAGATGGCAAAACATGTCTTGGTTGAGTAAATGATTGGGCAATAAATATAATACTTTTCTCCATCGGACACCCTTGCACCTTTTAGCCGAAGCCTTAGGTAGAGAGCCGATGAATAAATATAATACCACTAAAAAGAGTGTGTTGCCATTAAGCGGTCATATTAACCCCTTCCCTCTCGCTCCCGTGAAAGTGACGGGCTGAGGTTTCGCCTTCTATTTCTCGCTCCCGTGATATTTCCGGGCCGGAGTGTTTAATATTTCAAAATAAAAACAAATCAAAAATTAAAAATAAATATGCATATTGTTTATAGACATATTTTTATATAATTTTCAGGGATAAAAAAAAAAACAGGCACTTTTATGACCGCTTTCTTGAAAATGACCGGACCGTTAAGGGGTCAAAAACAATTACAGTAGTCTCTCGGTAATCCGGCACTTCACTGGTCCGGCCATGCCACTAATCCGGAGTTTCATAAGAAGCTAGTAAATGCGTGGTAGTAGAGTTGAAAACCTGTTTCTGCGCAGCTATTGTAGCGCAGCTGTTCAGACAGTACCACACGACGTAGCCGCTCGTTCCTTCGCTACATCTATTACATGGGCAGAAGAAGAAAATGGCGTCTCTGCTCGTGACATTTTAGTGTTGAAACGTCTTCAAGAAAACCCATTGAAAATGTCATTTAAAGTGAAAAAACAATCAAAAATGGACAACTATTTTATGCCTTCAACTTCATATTAAAAAGGAACCAACACTATGTACGTTAAAATAAATAATTTGTCCAGGTATTTATATGCGTATTTTTAGTACATTCCAGTAATCCGGCGTTTTCGGTAATCCGGAAGTACCCTGGTCCGATATCTGCCGGATTACCGAGAGACTACTGTATAATAAAAGTTTGAGTGAAGGCTTCTCTGGAAACAATGAAATGAAAAACGAGAATAGCGTTTGGAAGCAAACATTTAAGTTTTATTCCACTGCCACTCAACTCAGTAAAAAAATCGGCAGAAGTACAAGAGTCTACATTTATGAGCAGTATTACTGTACATAATTTACAGTATATGTTTTACTGTATATACCTCCAAAAAATATCTTTTAAAGGAGCGCAGTTTCCAGTCTTCCCAGCGCCAAGCAAATACAATAGAGCGCCGATTATCCGAACTCCAAATAACCGAACTTCGAATTATCCGAACAGCTTATTTTTCTATTTATTTTTCCATATCCGAACTTCCAATTATCCAAACAGCCTATTTCTCCCCCACCTAAGGAAAAAAAATTCCTAACCGAACTTCTAATTATCCAAACACCCTATTTTTTCAGTCCCCCTTCCCCCTCTTCAGATTTATTATGTGAAATCGAATCCCAGATAAGTGTTTCGCTGGGAGCAGTACAAGAGAATGAAAGGCTCGGTGAAAGGGGATATAATCAAAATCAAAGCACAAAATTCCTGTTCATATCACCTCCCATTCACAGTGACCATTTCATTGTAGTTCTTTCTACAGTGTAATAGTCCTGTATAGCCGTATGCCTAGAAGTGTAAAGGTTTTTCTAATGTCACAATATCCCTTAAATTGCCTGTCCAATTATCCGAACTTTTGCTTATCCGAACTAGGGTCTGTCGCGACGTGTTCGGATAATCGGCGCTCTACTGTAACGGCATCGCCAGGGCCCCGACTAGCAAGTTTTCATGCCCAGGGAACTTTCAATATTTCCTGCCCCTTTGAATGTTTCACTCACCTTTTATTTTTATGCAGTTATGCAGTGTGCGTGGTCTAATGGTCAACGTGAAATTGGTAATTATTAAGAATAATTTGTTATTATGAAAAATTACCAACGGTTATTAGTTATTGAACTGGTTATTTTCTATTGCAATAGTTTAAAAAGACATTTAAATGATATTATGAAAAAAAAATCCTGCCCCTTAGAAAGTTCCTTCCTAGGGCATGTGCCCCGGCTGCCCCGTGTAGTAGTCAGGGCCTGGCCGCCGCCAAGTGTCACCTTGCTTGTTCCATATCATTTCTCGTAATAGAGTACAGTTCACCAGGGACTTTTGACACTTGGACGCTTCTGCGCATGGCAGAAAAGAACGAATCCATTCGAGTTTTAGGGAAGATCGTTTTGCAGGTGCATTTATTTTTTACGCGAATCAGAATGTTTGCTTCCCTCTGTTTGTTGAAAGCAACTCAATTTATAAACTGACACATAGCATCAGTTCGGCAGAAATCAAGTATGCTAAACGAACTAGAACGAGACCAAAATCAGCACATTCCTTATATCAGCAGTTCCTCCCTTGAACATGAATGGATTCTTCTTGGCACTCTGCCAGGCAGATTGCTTTGATTGGTGGTAGAACTGTGTGCTAGATTCAAGTGACGTCATTCTCGTTTCAGAGCTTTGGAAGACGCCCTCAACTGCACTTCGGACATCATAGACGACGGTTGCAGTGACAGCGAAGGCAAGGGCTCTTTTGATGCCTGGCTGCGCGCTCTCGGGGCCAGCCTCCGCTACGTCTGCGCAGGCGCCGAGCAGAACAAAGCCCTCATCAGAGGTAACTAAAACGTCTGCACCTAATATATGTTATGGAACAGCGTGTATACAAGCCTACACAGTATAACAAAATTATAAAACATGCCAAAATTTGTACGTACTTATATACCGAAAAATTATATAAAACACAAAACATAATTCGATACTTAATTATTACACAAACGTATATTGTTCAAAATCTATGCATTTTGCTGATTTTTGGTATACACATGCACACCAGGGCGCGGAAAATCTTAAAAATTTCATGCTCTGCCGGGCATGTTTGTCTAAGAAACATGTTCCGGAACCAAATTTTAACTTACCCAGAAGATGTTTTATCTCATATTAATAAAAATATTTGAATTTTTCGTTATAGCATTAATCAGAGAGAAAAATAAAATAACTGCTTGATATCTGAATCAAGCATAATCTAAAGCATTAAAAAATTACAAATAAATATTATATAATGAGTTGCTACAAGTCAAGCTTTGCAAAATTTAAATTGTATCACCAATTTTACTGTTGACATTCATGTCCGTCAACATGTCAATTTTGAGCTCTGGTAAGGATGCGGTGATTTGTCAGTAAAACGCAAAATAATAAAGTTTCAGAAAGAAATATTTGATTACAAAATGACGTGCCTCGCCGGGCATGCAAGGGTAGAAAATTCATGACCGATCGGAAATTTTTCATGCCCCGGCCATGTCGGGGAACATAATTTTCGAGCCCGGATACAACCTGCCAAAATTTGTACCTGCTTATACACTGCGTGTCAAAGAATTTTTAAGACCAGGTTTATAAAATAAAATAAAAACGAGTAAGTAGATATTTTAAAGTATTTTTATTCAAAATAAGCTCCTTCGCCTTGAATACATCTGTTGCCTGTACCAGCTTACATTGTGGGACTGTGCCTCCAAAGCTCGCGTCGAGGCCGTTTGTACGCAGTGTGCCAAAGAATTTTTAGGACTACCGCGGGATCTAAGCTTACAGTGGCGCCAGCTGTGTTACCGAGCATGCGTGAAACTCCTTAACTATCAGCTGATCCACTGCAAAACCACGGTTCATTTGTTTACTTTTTTCTTTACTTTGGTGACATTGCCACTATACATACAGCTTCGAATTAAAATACTTCGAACAAAAATAATAATATTGTGAATAAAAATACTAGTTTTTATTTTATTTCATAAACCTAGTCTTAAAAATTCTGGGACACACTGTGTACACTGAAAAATTATATAAACACAAAATATTAATTCGGTACTTTATTATTACGCAAACATATATTGTTCAAAATCTATGCATTTTGCTTGATTTTTGGTATACTTTCAAACGTGCACCCCTATCAATAATTGAATAAAAATCAGAAAAGATCGAGAATACAAGACACTAATACATTTGAGATAATTGAAAAGTTAATGGCACCTTTTTTGAGAGAGATTTTTATACCCATTCAGCCCTGCAATTATCATATTTAACTTTTCCAAAATTTAAAGTTTTATTCCACTAAAAATATTTTTTTCAGTGAAATGTCACCCGCATGCTTTGTCCCACAATTTTCTTATTCTAAAGAACCTAGATATAAAGTGATTGGGTGATTTCAAATCCATTTTCTAATATCATTGAATATTCTATGTGAAGAACATCAATTGAAACAAAATCAAAAACAGTGAAAATATCATCTCAAAAAAAATGAATGTAAACATGGTCCCATGCATTCGATACCTGTTGTCCACATACCCCAAATGTAACCCTTTTTTCGTTAACCCTTTTCCGTAAAAGTCAAAAAAAAAAAAAAAAGTACGAAAAAAGGCTTAATGTATCTTAAAATAAAAAAATAAAAAAAAGTGAAATAATTAAATAAAGAATAAAACAATACAAAATTCAAAAGTAGGGTCTTGAGAAGAGGAAAATGTATGCCTGTCGGTTAGATCCTTCCCCCCGCAATAACTTTTGAGGGAATAGCCCAATTCGAAAGACCTTTTTTTGCATTCGAAATATCTCGACGAGAACATCTCATTTTCATGTTTTAGTTTTTGATTTGAACAGTTCAAAAATTCTAACATTAGCGCTTATTGGAAAATATGGAGAAAAGTATATGTTCATGTCCTTGAACTTTATTCTGATACCACTAATTCACTCATCGAGGAAGAGATCATTCCTTCCAACTACTTCTACTTCCACTCTCAGGCTATATAAGCTGTGTATTTGTTGTTTGTTTGCTTCATTTGGATGTTTTTGCATCTAGAACCACTATTACATTGAAAAAGGGACTCCAAGCAATCCCGACACGTATATGTCTGCATTTTAATACTCATTGTGCAATTACAGGGTAGGGCAAAAGTAATGACTCGGTTTTGAAGGGTTATAAAAGAAAACTAATACAGTTTGAGACTTAAAACTTTTTTGATCTGTATTTAATACCGTTTTTTTTACATTAAGTTTTGAATACCACTTCAGCAAGATAGCGGCCTTCAGCACCAATACACTGATGCAGTCCATCTCTGAAGTTTTGGGAAACTTTTCTGCACATTTCAAGGGTATGGCGGATATTTCCTCGATAATTCGGTCCTTCAGCTCTTCTAAAGTATGGGGAACTTTCTCCTTCAAATAACCCCACGTAAAAAAGCTTACGGACCGTAACATTACGCGGGATATTGAAATGCACGCAAAGATGTAGTCTATTCTCTCTGCGTGGAAAAATGACTGCATCAGCGTATTGCTGCAGAAGGTCGCCATCTTGCTGAAGTAGTATTCAAAACTTCATGTAAAAAATGGTATTAAATACAGATCAAAATAAAAAAAGTTTTAAGTCTCAAATTGTAATAGTTTTTCTTTATAACCCTTCAAAACCGGGTCATTACTTTTGCCCCACCCTGTACCTTTTCAAGGCAAAGTATATAATCCAAGTTCCTTCAGACAAGCTTACTGGAATTAGCCAATGAAAAAATATTTCAATATTTTTTCATTTGAACAATTTATGTTCACTTTTGAACAGTTCAAAAAAATATAATAAATAATATTAGCTCCTACGGGGAAGATTCAATTCTATATAAATCCCGATAAAACAGACGGATTTGCTTGGAACAAACTTTATCGGAAAGATCTTATGACTAGAACATGTACAGATACAAAGTTCATCCAGAATTAAACGAGCCTATTTTTCCATGAAATTTGTTGATATGGAGCTTTAAGGATATTTCTGAATGAATAAATGAATGAGCGAATGAATAAATGAATAAACGAATGAATGAATGAATATGTATTAACCGTTGAAAAAGATATATTTGAAGCAATTAAGAAATAAAAAAGCTAAAGGAGAAAGAGAAAGCTCTAGCTAGATTATAAATTTGATGTTGGTGTATACGGGAAAGTAGGTTCGTATAGTTCCAGACGGAACGTCTTGTTAAATTACAAGCGAAGTCAATTCCGTTTGGTCATTACTTCCATTTCATTGTTGAAATGAAAAAGAGTGCACAGATCAGTCACTAAGTCTTATTCCTCCGTTTCAGATATACTGCTGGGGATATCTTGTTGGAATTTGGAAGATTTCATCTTCTGCACCGAGAAGGAGGGAAACCTGACGCATATCAGAGACCTGTTGCACACTAAAATAGGCGACGAGGAGTGTGGGTGAGTGTAACAACAACAATAATAATGGTGATGATAATAATTAAAAGGAATTACCAAAGGAGGGAAAAACAGACTTTCCTCCCGGATATGCATACGATGGTCAATTCCATGACTTTTGTTAGTCTGTCAAACCTTTTTTTTGTTTTGCCACAGGGTGGGGAGGATGGGGGAAAATGGGTCACTTTATAAAAAACCCAAAATAATAGAACTTGAAATTGAAATTTTTAAACCAATATTTGTAATCTTATTTTTCTATGTGTTGGCAACATGTTTCAATCTAAAGAAAGTTAAACTGTTAAATATGGCAACACGTTTTTTTTTTTGTCAACTTTGGATGATGGTGGGCTTAACACATGATTTACCAACTTCTGAAAATCTCTATATTTTATCAAATAACAGCCCAAATTTATAGGATTACCTCACTAAGAAACTTTGGAGAACAATTCCAGTTGAGCAGTTAAGAAAAATATTAAATATTTTCTTTTTTACATTAGTTTTTCTTCGATGGGGTAAAATGGATCATGGTTAGGATTAAGTCGTTTTATTTGATTATTTTTTTTAATTTACTTTGTTGTACCTAACTGCAGCAAGTTCCAAAATTTAAACAGTGTATGTTGTTTATTTTATTGAAATTAAATTAATTTTTTTTTAATGTTTTCCCTAAAAACGATCATGTTGATGTGGTAGAGAGAAGAGATGTTGTTGAAGTGTTATGTGAACCAATATGTAACAATCGAGAACAATATTATTTTTATATTTCAATGTAATCATAATTCAAAATCTTGCTCAATATGTTACATTTATACATTTTTTTCCAATTTCAAAGTAATAAGTAACTGTTTTCAGCGTTATTTTGCATTATGACCCATTTTACCCCACGTTGAAGTAAAATAGGTCACAACTTTATTAGCTCAGTTAAAGTATTTCATAATTAAAAAATAAATATTAAAATTACATAAAATTGTTCTAAAGGAATTCAATGCTAAGATGCAATTGAAAAGAAATGGGAAATGTTTCTAGTTTTGTTGCTATGAAGCTTTGAATATGAAAATAGCTAAAAAGTGACCATTCCCCCCCCCCCACCACTTGATCCTACTAAATATTGAAGTAACTTTAGAGTCCGTGGTAGCCTTGTGGTTAGGATGTCGGACTTCCAACCGGAAGGTCGGGGGTCCGATACCCGACCCACTGAAGACCCCCATGTACACTTGGGAATACGTGCATGTCAAATCCGTGGGCCCTGAAGTCCCGAGGGTGGAGAATTTCCTTTCCCTTCACTCTTAGGTGAAAAAAGGAAGGTGGTGTATTTGGGTCAAATCAATGGTCAAACCTCGCGTCTTTGGATTTCATTTATTTTTGGCTCAAATGGAGTATTCATGTGATAGATGAAAAATACCATGTTTTTTTTTTTTTTTTTATTCATTCGTTTTTGAGTTATAAATTTTTCAAATTTTGACGAAATCATAAATTTTGCACATTCATGAAACTTTAGACAGCTGTTATTAAAAAACTATTTGACCTAAAAAAATATAACTTGTACTGTTTTATGAAGTAATACAAAATATATAACATGACACAGCAGCTTATTTTTTTTTTGCAAACAAAAAATTTATAAAATTTACACAGGGTTCGTACGCTTTTAGCAAAACCAAAAAAAAAAGGACTTTCTAAAGACTTTTTAAAGACCTACAAAAAATTTTAAGGACCTAACAACTTTTTTGAAATATACAAACTGTTATGTTTATTTCAAAAGGAAGCATTATTGAAAGAGGAAATTGATTTAACATTGTATTTTTATTAGGAACACAACACAAACACTTTTATGGAGCTCTCTTTGAATTGTTGCTTTTCTAATGTCCAATACAGTCAAGGAGTTAAATAATTATTGGAGCTACTAATAAGAAGCACACAAGTATTAATCATATATAAGCAAATTATCATGATATGAAAAATTACCAAATAGGTGTTAGTGCTATAAAATACAAGTTAAATGAAAAACAATTTAAATAAAAAAAAAATGTTAAAGAAAACGCTGCACTTTGTCTTGAGAATTTGTGTTTAATTTAGATTTTTTTTTTCATTTTACTTAACTTATGTTGCCAGCATCTCGATTTAGGCTTACTTAAATTTTTATCTCTGCAATAAATATATTTTTTTAATTATTTGGAACAGCTTGCAAAAATTCAGAAAAAACTTTTTGAGAAAAATATTTCATTTTGGAAACAACATACAAATAAAATATTCAGCTTATTCGCTTAAAACTTTGTACATTACCCTCAAATAGCAACTACCAAAATTTAACTAAAATAAAGTTTCAAAAAATTGAAGAATTTTTTTAAATAAAAATAAAACAAGCAGATTACAGGCTGCAAATACTAAAACAACTGTCAACTTTTTAAATAATTGATATATTTACAGGATGCAAAAAGATAGAAGTCTCAAAAGCTGCGTGCAATTTCCGGCGAAGCACGTGCTAGATGTTAGCAAGTTTCGGAAAAATAGGTTTTTACATTTTCGCATATGAAAATTCATGTAAATTAATGCACGTTTTTTTTAAAAAGTTTCTTGAAAAATTCTTGTTTTGTAGTACAATCCCTTTAGATAAAAATACTTGCACATCAGCTAGAAAAATCGGATCTTTTTGCAAAATATCGCATTTTCGAAGTTCACAAATAAAAACACAAAAACTAGGGGAAAACGGAGCATTTGGCAACTATGGTATTTAAGAAGAGGTCAATTCCTTCAATTTACTGCAAATTAAGAAATTTCACGAGATACAAATTTTGATTAACGCAGCAAATATCCATCATCTCCCACACAACAAAACCCCACAGCGAACGATCACGAAGCCAAATTCCTCGATAAAAATTTACTAAATATTTAAACATTGCTTTAAAACAAATTAATAAGTTAATTTTTTCAATACGGGAATTTATTTGATCTAAGAAAAAACAATGGGAGAACAAACTGTTTAGCGAAAGATCAGCTGAAAAGCGATCGGGAGAGTTGGCAACTCGGCGCTTATTATAGTGTAAGACGTAAAAAAAATGGTAATAAAAATAAATCATTCTTTTACCTTTAACAGTATAAATAAGGGATAATCATTCATGCGATTGGTCAAACGCAAAAAAAGCTGAAAGTTTTTTTTTTTGCCTACATATGAGTTAAATGTATCTCTTTTATTGAGCTAGATGTCAACAATATGCTTTTTTGAAGTATCCCCCCCCCCCCTTAAATTAAAAAAAAAAAGTTTCAAAAGCAATATTTATTTACTGATTACTTGTTAAGAGCTGCTCCTACTTGCTTTATTGATAAATTGTTTAGAATGTAGATGATCTAGTAACAATTTTCATGCAAAAAAAAATTATTTACTTTGTAACTAAACTTAATAAATAGTATCGAATCAAAAATTTGAAATCCCGAAATTTGGCACTTTATCGAAAATTCCCGATTTCTGTTTATTATTAATTTTTTCCCCTCGAGTCCTTAAAAATCCGTTTTTTCAAATTTTATTCCTTTTTCTTTTCTCTTTTAAAGCAAAATGAGGGAACTTGTGTGATTTGTTTTTCTATGATCTTAAATGGCGCCAAGTCACTGGGCACCAATGCATTTTGTACAAATGCTTTCGGTGTTTTGATTCGACTTCTCTACTAATATTTTAATTTTTTTTTTTTAAGATGTAGCTCGATTTTCTTTTTCATACAATTGCAGGAAATAGCAAATTGGGAGCTGCCATATGGGTGGGTACAAGTTCATTTTAACTGAATTGGGAGTTGTAGTTTGAAGCATTTTATCAAAATCCATGAACATTTTTTTTAGTAAAAATATATACACATCAATTTACTAATACCAAAAAAAACTTTTAAAAAAACAGAGTTAATTATTTATCTACCAGTTGAGCAAGCACTGCAATTTGTAGCAAAAATGCGATGATGTTTATGTAAATCCGCCATTTTTGGTCCTGTCAATCCTCCGTTTTGGGTCTGTGCAAAAGCCGCGATAGTACTGGACCCAAGCAAACCAAATTTGAGGTTCGATTAAGTAGTTGAAATGAAAGAAGTTTGATTCTTGTGAAGAATACAAAATATAGCAAAACAAATAGATCGCATGGGTAAATTCTTATTTTAAGAAAAAAAATTAAGCACCTGGAATAAAAAATAACGACTATTTAAAGACTTTTTAAGGCCTTAAAAATGAAAATGAACATTTAGGACTTTCTAAGGACCTTTAAGGACCGTACGAACCCTGTTACAGTAATTGAAAATCAATATTTTCCATTTTTTTGAAAAAAAATTGTTGCACTTAGCTTTCTTTTAACAACGTGTCTGCAAAATTTCAGAATAGTGTTCCTGTGGTATCATGATGAAAAAAAAAATTTTCTCTTTGAGCATTTACATTCATATAGGTATTCTAGCTTAATAACTTTTTTATTTTCATTTTTGTTTAATTTTAGTTTTTTTATTTATGGTGTAGTTTTCTAAGTTTCTGCTGTTTTTTTTAGCAGCTAACAGTTAAAATTGACTAATATCAACTATATTAGCGTACTGACAACAAATATTCCAAAGTGAAAATTTCAAAACATTTCAATGAAGAATGAAAGATTTCAAATAAATAGGACAGAGGAGTCTGGATTGTCATAATGAGTCACACCACTTACCAAGATCACTGTTGTCCACCCCTAAGCAGATACTACCTAGCTGCAGCTTCCTGTTGTAACTTGATCCCTTTTGCTTTCTCCTAGTGCAGTGTTTCCCAACGTCCCCCCCCCCCCCCTCTAAGATCCGAAAGAAACCGGCGAACCCCCTTCTGCATTCGTTAGTAACGGGTGACAAAACTAAAATTTACTAGCACATTTATTTTCCATGTTGTACAATAATTGGGACCGCTAGTACCTCGGATATCGGAAATCTCGGTTAATAGAAACCATGTACAAAAACCTTCCATGCTTGCGAATTTAACTACTTTTAAAGTAAAAAACAATAGAACGTCTTTTAAATGAGAACATATTGCACCTGGTATTCATTAGGGTCACATGACCACTGTTAACCAAGCATTCATGGATGTTGTCTTCTCAGGGTATAATATTTCTTCTAAGTTGAGTGCTTTTGTGAGGAAAAAGTGCCTGTAACACGGACAACGAACTAAAATGTGTACAATTTTTTCCACGCTCATTTTGGAAAGGTTAAAAAAAAAAAAAACTTCGTTATTGCCTCGGTTAACAGACCTCTGATAATCGAAGCTTGGTTATTCGAGGTTCTACTGTACTTCATAACAAGAAAAAAAAAAAAAACATAATTATTGCAAAACATTCAAGTTTAAATAAAAACTAAAATATAGCTACAATTATTTTTTTGGTTAATACATTTTTATTATTTGTCCTTTTTGAATTATTATCAGGACAGTAAACATATGTATTCCTAAAAAAAACTTTAAATAATTTTCCTGACAGGTTCCACTTTGCATTTGAAATATACAAAATTCGGAAAAGTTGGAAATTTAAAGGAAAATTAAAATTTAAGTTATTTCAAACTTTTAATTGCTACATTGTGTTAATGCAGAAAAGTTGGAATAAAGTGTATTAAATGCGAGTTCCAATTTTAAATTAATGAATAAATATCTTCTGGTTCCACTTTGAGATCTGTATAATGAAAAATGAGTCTAAAATAATGCAAAATTTTACATTTTATGCAGTGAATTTTCATATTTTCGACTCTTTGCGCTTTCAAGGAAAAAGTGGAAAATGGTTGGAGAAAATAGATTCTAAACTTTAAAATAAATCAATAAATATCTTTCGGTACTAATATGTCATCCAAATTAGTACCAAAATGATAAATTTGGTTGTGATCCAAATTTAAAATCACACAAAGGTAGAAATAAGTGCATTTCAAATTTTATATGTATACCAATTCATTACTTTTCTGCGTTATCAGGAAAATAATTCGTTAAAAAAAAATAATTTTTTCACTCCTTCCTAATAAGTATGTAAATTTATTATTTTGTTTCTTTTCTTCCACGTTAGCAATAAAAAATACCACCATTGCAATATTATTTTTGCGAGCCCCCTTTCTACACCGCACGAACCCCTAGAGGCAGGAACTTATTTACCAATAGGCCCGTGAGGCCCAGGCCTAGGGCCCCCACTTTGAGGGGGGGCACCCTAATTTTGGTTATTATTATTATTTTTGTAATTGAACATTTTTTAGAAAAATATTTAAAAAATAGCATCTTTCAAAAATAAACTGTTAGTGTTCTGTGGCTTCACAGAAAATATGTATGAAATTATTTTAAAACCACAAGGAATTTTCACTTTGGGGGCCCCCAAATTTTGGTCTGATAATTTGAAAAACAAGATCGATTTTGCACTTTGGGGCCCCAGATTTTATTCAAACATTTTGTAATTTAAAAACAAAAACATTTTGTGCGTTGGGGACCTCCAAATGTTAATCTGGCTATTAATCTGGCTGACATTTGAAAAACAAATAGTTTTTGCGCTTTGGGTCAGGGTTCCACTTTGGTTCACACACAGTGTGCGTTGGGGACCTCCAAATGTTAATCTGGCTATTAATCTGGCTGACATTTGAAAAACAAATAGTTTTTGCGCTTTGGAGCCCCCAAATTTGGTGTTACTCTTTAAATTTGAAAAACAAATTAGTTTTATTGCTTTGGGGTCCCCAAAATTTTGATTAAAAAAGTTTTGTTGCATGAGGGGGGCCCCCAAACATGAGTTATGCCTACAGTGATTCAAGATGTAAATCGGGCTCTGCCTAGGGGTTCGCGAACCACCGGTTGGGAAACGCTATCCTAGTGTAACCTGAAACCTTCTGTTTCTCCCAGACAACAGAGGTATTGGAAATGCAGTGTTCTTTACATTCTTGTGAAGTGCACACTCTATTTACTACTCTCCTTAAAACATTTTATTTTATTCTTTTTGTTGTTATTATTATAGTGAGAGGTGAAATTGCTTTAAATAATTGGTTTTGCACAAGCCATGCTTTATTGTAGAATCGCTCTTCAACAAAACAAATGTTTCTTATAACGACTCTTAAAGCAACTGAAGCAGAATTTTTTTGTTCATGATGCCGCAGGAATACCATTCTGAAATTTTGCATAAATATTGCTAAAATGAAGCTAAATAAAAAACATCTTTTAAAATAAATTTTAAATTTTGATTTTGAATTTTTCAAATCATGCCATACATTTTATAAAATATATGACATGACCCAGATATATAAAATATTGAAATCTTTCATTCTTCGTTGAAATGTTTTGAAATTTTTACTTTGGAATATTTGTTATCAGTACAAATATCAGAGTTCATACTCAAATAGCCAAAAAAATTTCCATGACTTTTCCAGGTAGGTCAAAGCAGAATTCCTGGTTAACGTTCCAAGTTTGGGCCGAACGGGGATGTCGCGCCGAAAATTTTTTGAAATTTAAATTTTTTTTTTTTTTGTAATCTGACATCGCAACGAGCGTAGGTTCTCTCCAAGGGGTCCCTGCTGGTGGGGGGGAAAATACCTGACTTATCCAGGTTTTTGTGATAAATTTACGTTTTCCCTGACTTTTGATATCAAATTCAATGACTTTTCCAGTTTTTCCATGATTTCCAGGTGGAGTATGAACCCTAAATATGGTTGATATTAATCAATTTTTACTGTTAGCTGCTTAAAAAACACAGTTGAAACTTACAAACTACACCACAAAAAAAAAAAAAAAAAAAAAAAAAAAAACATTAATAAATAAAATAAATAAAAGTAAAAATAAAAAAAGCTTTTAAGCTAGAATAACCTATATGAATGTGAATGTTCATAGAGAATTTTTTTTTTCATCATGCTAAAACAGGAACACCATCCTGAAATTTTGCATACATGTTGCTAAAAGGAAGCTAAAGTACAATAATTTTTTTTTTTTCAAAAAAATTGAAAATTTGAATTTTAAATTATTTTTAATTTTATAAATTTTTTGTTTGCAAAACAAAAAAAATTTAAATTTTTAAGTAGCTGTGTCATGCTATATATGTTATAAAACCCCATAAAATACTAAACAAAACAGTACAAGTTTCATCTGTCAAATAGTTTTTTAATTACAGCCGTTTAAAGATGATCAAACAAAGCAAAATTTATGATTTTGTCAAAACTTTCAAAATTTATTACTTTGAAAGGAATTTTTGAAAACTTCAAAACTTCAGTTTTTTCATCTTCAAAGTAAGTATAATAAACAGACAAAAAATCATTACAGTCTAAAATACTGACCTCAAAAATTATTTTTTTGTTGGTTGATTTGACATGGACTTACCCATTTCTGGTGATTAGGGGAGGGAAATGTCGGCTTACCGAGGTAGTCGACTTATCCGCGTGTCGAGCTACCGAGGTTGAACTGAATTCAAAATTCTCCGAAATTTTCCATCGGTAAAAAAAGAAAAGAAAATGCTTGATCGCATTTTGTTAAGAAAATTATACTTTGCCTTCCGATTGCAATTTTCTATTTAAAAAAAATGATCCTTAAAATTTGTTCAAGTTAATTTTTGGCTAAAACATTTGAAACATGACCAACACTTTCAAAATTTGGCAGATTTACTGGCTCACAGTTTAAGATTCCTAGCGTGAGGCCTGATATATATTTATGCTTATACAGTCGACGCTCGATATAACGACCATCTGCGTCCCACAGAAAAAGGTCTTTATAACGAGTGGTCGCTATAAGAGGTAGAATTGTCTAAAAAGAATATACATGTATCAGGCATGTTCCGCAGTTCCATTACAATTAATTTTTCAAAGATTCGAACTATGTGCATTTTTTTTTCAATCATTGGAATTTAAAAAAAATATCAGTGCAAAATATTAAACAGATTTTAACGTAGAAAATATAGGATGAAAAAAAAATACATGCATATTTCTGGAAGTAAAAATTCTGAGCTGACATGACATCTGGCACAGAATCATGACTCCTCTTATTTCAGAGAATCGACCCTTGGAAAACCGCTTGATTCAAGCGGCAAACTACCAATACATCTGTCAAACCCTTTTCCCGGAAATTCCGCGTTTGCTCTCCCTCTATTCTTTTCTTACTGTCATAAGTGGTAATCCACCCCCTGACAAAGTTGGACTGAACACTGAAGACTCCATGTAGCTATCCGCAAACTAATAATCAAGCTACAAATTTGGAAACATGCTCTATTTGAAAAAATACCAGAAGTTCTGTCAGCTGAATTCGGTCGCTGTATTGGATTTGACGATACAGAACGGTCGTTATACCGAAAGCAAAATAACATAGAGTTCATAGGGATAAAGATGGGACTTTTACCAGTGGTCGTTATAATGGAAGGGTCTTTATAATGTGTGGTCGTTATAACGAGCGTCAACTGTATTATCGAATGTTTTATTATGTCGTCACATATAACGTTCATTTCTGACGCCCAGCAACGAAACCCTCCAGGGCGCTTATCATTGGTTCTGCATGATTTAATAACCACGCCCTCGAATTCTGATTGGCGTTATTAAACGTGATTTTCAATCACGCTTTCGTTGCGCCATCGAAGACAAAGGTCATCTCTATTAGTTGGATTGCCGCAGAGGCAAAATGTACTCGTTGCCGTTGGCGTGAATGTACCTCATAACAGTGAGGGTTAATCTGTTCCGAAGTGACGTGATAGCGCAATCAACCCATCGCGGTTCTCAGGGTGAAAGCCATTTTTAATGATGAAATCAAATGCTGACGAATGAATATGAGGGCGTGGTGATTAAATTAAGAAAAGTCAATGACGCTCGTTCCGTCGCTATCGCCATGTATGTGAATGCACCCTGAAATGACTTGTAATATTTCATTTAAGGGAACGTTCATAAATGATGTCACACTTTCCTTCAATATATTTGATCTCCCCACACCCTTTTGTCACAAAATGTCACACTCCATCATGCCCCTACCCCTTTTGTCACACTCCATTATGCCCTTCCCCCTTTGTCACACTCCATTATGCCCCTACACCCTTTGTCACACTCCATTATGCCCCTACCCCTTTTGTCATAAAATGTCACTCTCCATTATGCCCCTACCCCCTTTGTCACAAAATGTCACACTCCATTATGCCCTACACCCTTTGTCACAAAATGTCAGACTCCATTATACCCCTACCCCCTTTGTCACACTCCATTATGCCCCTACACCCTTTGTCACAAAATGTCACACTCCATTATGCCCCTACACAGTTTGTCACACTTCATCATGGCCCTACCCCCTTTGTCACATGTCACACTATATTGTATAAACATATGTACTTGCAGTTCAGAAAAGCACTGTGTTATAAATGGCGTACAAAATAATCAATGGAACTTCTAAAAATATGAAAATAAAAAAACTTTAAAAGTCAATTTAATTTGCTAATTTTAAATATTTTTATAGAAATCAAAATGCGTAATGTCACACGTCTTGTTACCTCCTCCCCTAGTCACAAACTGTGAATTTTTGTAACTCCCCCCACCCTCGAAGCGTGACATCATTTATGAATGACCCCTACTCTCTTGAGAAATAAAGAATTAAACTTTTTGAAAAATAAAAAAATCAAAATGTCCATCATTCTATTTTCAGAATTCTTCAATCAGTGACTTCCCGCTGCTTCCGGGCCGCATCCCGGACGTCGTGCAGGGAGCAGGAGGACGTCCCCCAGAGGGCGCGCAAGATGCTGGACAGATTCCTCGAGGAGTCCGGTTGTGCGCAACCTCCGGTCGAGGAACCGGAGATCGGAGCCTCTGCTGTCACGCTCCCACAACTCATACCGACCGCACTCAGTTTCTTGTCGCTGGCTCTGTTGAATTTGCGACATCAATAAAATTGTTTTTAACTTGTAGCTGTCTTCTTTTGCCTGCTGCAGACGCGTGGGAATTGTGTATTGAGAAATCCTGCACTAAAAATTTTTGGTGTTGCCAGGGCTGGGATTTCGTGGAAAGTGGTTATAACCCGCAGAAACTGGCATAAACACATTTCGTGACCATTATCTGAGACTTCTTTCGTAGTCTCCAAGTCTTTTTTTAGTTAGTTTCTCCCAGGAAGTTCTAGAAAATGTCTTGCCTCCTGTGTGGTGGTTGTCTTTAAAAACAAAGGCTGGTAAAAAGGAAGATTTTTCAATCTTTGTAACTTTTACATCCACAATAATGATCAGCAAGTAATGTTGGTCTTGAAAGAATTTTTTCAAGCTTTTCTTTCATTCAGAACAAATTAAGAAACAGTCCGGGTTCAGAAAGATTAACAAAATTAGTCCTATGCTATGGAATGCTGTGTGTAAAAAGTCATAGTATATTTGAGTTTGAGTGGCAATTTTGTAAAATAATTGTAAGAGATATCTGTTTTTAAAAAAAAAATTGTTATTCTTTTTACTTTAATTATTTACTTATATATTTTCTCAAGAAACATTTATATTTGTATATAGCAGCTAATCTTTAAGTTATTGCATTGCATTGTATTATTTATTTAAAAATACTCTGAAGAGTAATTTGTTAAAATATAATAGATATATTTTTTAAAGTTTTAAATAGAAATTCAACAATATTAATAGTCAAACTGGTACAGCATCAGATTATCATTATGAATTTTTTTTCAAGTGAAAGAAAATTATTAGTATTATATAAACAAAGTATATATACAGTAGAACCTCCATAAGTTGACCACCTAAGGGACTGTAACTAAGTGGTCAACTTGGGAATTTTTAGAAAAAAATTTGTATAATATTAGAGAAAAGTTATTAAACTTTAAAAATATTTTGTAAGGAAAAATTTATTTTTACTGAAGGAACAGCACATTTTTACATTTTTTAAAGGAATGATTCTAGAAGAACGGAATATGCAAGAGATACTGGTTGTTTTCAAATTCTGTGTAGTTCAATTCTACGCACATCCCCCCTTACCATTTCTAGATTTCAGGAATTATAATGTTTCGAGTCTAAGAAATGAAAATATTCAAAGGTTCAGAATATCATTTCTCCTTAACAAAAGGCAGCGGTCAAGTTACAGAGAGTAAATTATAGCAATTTCTTTCAAATAACTTACTAAAAAGTGGTCAACATACAACTTATGCAGGTGGTCAACATAGAGAGAAAAATCTCCATTGGAAATATGTTGTGACCATTCAAACTTTAAAATTTCGGTCAACATAGAGAGGTGGTCAACGTAGGGAGGTGATCAACTTTGGAGGTTTTACTGTATATATATATGATCATTTTGAAACTTTTTGCTACTTGACATTCATTATCTTTAGTTTTAATTTTTCACGTAATTGTTTACATATCAAATACAGGTGTGAATTATGAATCCTTGCAGATTAAAATTCTTATTAGTATTATTTCTTAGTTTCTGCCACTTACTGCCGGTTTAAACCGATTATAACCGCTAGCTTTAACCATCCGGCAGAAACTTGCCAGCCCTGGGTGTTGCTAGTTGCTGAACATCATTGATGGTGTCAGTTGGTGTACAGTTGAAAACTGTTCATTTTGTGATGTATTTTAAATTCTTTTACGTGTCTGTCTAAAAAAATATAGACAGCAGAGTGTTTTTTTTAGCATATGATGTTCGTAAACTCATCTACGTATCAAAAGTTCATTACGATGGCTCCATTTATCCTATTTTCCCAGAAATGAGCTATCGCAATGACGTTTCGATATGTCATGGAGTTAACACGTTAGGGAGCCCCCTAATTTTGGTTATTATTATTATTTTTTTTTTTTTTTGTACTTTAAATTTTTTAAGAAAATTATTTAAAAATAGCATTTTTCAAAAACAAACTGCTAGTGTTCTGTTGCTTCACAGAAAATTTTGTATCATTAAATTATTTTAAAATCACAAGGAATTTTCATTTTTTTGGGGAGGGGGGGGGGGGCAAATTTTGGTCTGACTATTTGAAATTTTAAAAACAAAATCGATTTTGCACTTTGGGGGCCCCTCAGATTTTATTCAAACATTTTGTAATGTAAAAACAAAATCGTTTTGCACGTTGGGAGCTCCCAAATGTTAGTCTGACTCTGACATTTGAAAAACAAATTAGTTTTTGCGCTTTGCGGGCCCCTAAATGTTGGTGTGACTGGCAAGTTTTACAAACACATATCGAATGTTATGTTTAAAAATATTTTGTTACGTGAGGGGCCTCCAAACATGAGTTGTGCGTATTGTGATTCAAAATGTAAATCAGGCCCTGATTCTGTCTATATTATTTTAAGTGCATCAAATTTTTTTATTTAATTTTTTCTAAACTGGAAAAATTTTCAACTTCGCACCAAAAATCGCGTTCCGTAACACCAAAAATGGAGGCAACTAAGCGCAAAATGTTTACAGTGGAGTTCTCTGTACAACTATGAAGGTTACAGAAGTCAAAAATAAATAAGTAATAATAATAAATCCGGGATTTGTATATATCCCCCTGAGACCTGATCAAAATAAAATATATTCTCTCAACTATTAGTTTTTCTGAGCAATTGGGCATTAAAAGTGATGTTTTTTAAAAAATTGATAAACTTGAAATTTTAAATTTTTCGGGGGGGGGGGGGGGCACATCCATTTGAATGCATGCTGAGGTCATAACTAAGTAGAACTATGCGATACTTACACAAAAATAGATAAACAAAAATTTTATACATTACTTATAACATAAGAAAAGAGATCAAACTTATATAAAAATCCTAGAACAATATTAAAAAAGAAAATAATAATCTGAAAATAAACAACCGCGAGAGTGCCGAATTCCAGCTTGACTCCTGTTCTTTGCCATATTGTAAAAAGATAAACGACCGTTTCCGAATTTTCAACGTTAAAAAGTGATTTCCTATTC
The DNA here is from genome assembly GCA_038502835.1 of Octonoba sinensis. Taxonomy (NCBI): domain Eukaryota; kingdom Metazoa; phylum Arthropoda; class Arachnida; order Araneae; family Uloboridae; genus Octonoba; species Octonoba sinensis. Next base: position 2,582,266 of record CM076600.1, read on the forward strand.
CTCCTTTATAATTCCTGTCCAGGTCTTGCTTGCTAAAATAAAATCTGTCACAACAGGGAGAAAAAGCACAACATCCATTTTATTGGATGCCAAGTCTCAGGAAATACGGGGACACAACGGCGGATGGGGTACCCCTGCCTAAAATGTCAGATAAGAACAAGTTTCTAAGTAATAAAATATCATTAAATACTATACATTAGCTATTACACCCGTTATATACTGAATAAAAAGGGGGGGGGGGGTTACATTTATTTTATTTTTTCCAGAGTAGGGAGGGGAAATCCAATGCCCATATGCTATTTTTAACACCTTAAAAATTGTCCACTCAACAGGTGTCGCAATGGAAAAAATAAAAAAAATACAGGAATTTTTTGTACAAAATATAGAACAACAGAAAAATAGCATAAAAAATGTATTTATATTATGTGTGTGGATTATTGAAAGAAATAATACAACTACTACACTTGAATAATTTATCAGACGGCTAAAGAAACATTGTGAAAAATATTTATATGTGTTTTATTCATTCCTTTTGGGCACATATCAGTATATTATTTCCTATATCAACAAAGACTTTAGCTGCTATAATATCTTGAATCAGGGTTGGAGTTCTGGACGTCCAAAACTGGCTTTGGACAGACAGGTGGTTTTTAAAACTCCAAAAATGTCTTAAACCATCCAGAAGCATGTTAATGCTAAAGGGGTCTAATCTAATCAATTTTCATTGCAATATCAGAAATACAAATATTAATTAGTTGTAATTAATAAATATTTCAGAACATTTTTCTTTTGCTAATCTGGTCATATGCTATAATAATGTGTTAATTTAAATTTTAATAAACCAGATTACTGATTTTTTAACCGACTTCATTAAAGAGGAGGTTATACATTCTTACCGCATGTCGTTTTTTGTTTGTTTTTTCTTGCTGTTGTATAAATTTATTCTTAACATTTGATCAAGTGACACTTTCAAAAGAAACAAAACTTCCCCAAAGTTGTAAAAGTCTCCATAACATGTACCGAATATTCCCGAAAGTATCCTCCTCACTTTTTTATTATCAAAATCAAACCGACAAATTTCAGATTTGGGGGGGGGGGGGGGGGGATAGGTAAGATTTTCGAAAAAAAAAAAAAAAAGTTTTCAGCATTAGTTAAGAGTTCCTAAGATTTATACACATTTATTTTTAAAAATAAATAAATAAAAAAACAAAAATCTGTCTTTTCCTAACAGCAATAGATTTCACAGCGGGGCAGAGGGGGAAAGCTATCTTTTATTAAAGAAAGGACTTATCTCTTAGGCTAGTAGTAAACCCATACTAATTTAAATTAAATGCAGTATCGAACCCAAAATTTGCATGCTCGGGACCAACGCTATGCCGTATTTCGGAGCATGATTAAAAATGGCGGATTTGGAATGATCACAAATGGCATCTCCAGCGAGTTTAAGGTATGGTTTTTTTGAATATAAATTTCAAAACAAATAATAATAATATAGGGCAAGTTTTTTTGAAAATATAGGCTAATCTTAAAATACAGACAATATAGGACGTTTTTCCCACTTCTTTCAAAAATATAGGAAATACAGAACGACTGCGACACGTGAATCTATGATCGAAAATTCTTCCCGCTTTGGAATTTTTATTTAGATCATATTACTGCATTGGAAAACGGAGCCTTGTAACTCCGAAACACGTGTATAGCATTTCATCCGCAATTTGGGCGGTATAACGTTTTCGTTGCTTTCTGTTTTGACCATTTATGGCGATGTAGAACAGCACGACAGGCCTTCTTCCATTTTTGTCAAACTTAGAGAAATCGGCAAATAACAATAAGTTTTAAAATGTTTTTCAACCAGGGCCCACTGCGGGTTCTATTCCCTGTACTCCTCCGGCGCTGCAAAAGCGCAAATCCGAATTGAACGGGGGGGGGGGGGGGGGGGGGGGGTTAAAATTAAATTTCTCCAACATTCAAGTTAAAATTAAAATAGAGTACTATTGTTTGGCACAACCTACGCAAAAAAAATGTATTATTAAGCAGGCAACTGTTAATTTAGAAATAAATTATAAAATTTTCAAACAAAAATACCCAGTTTTAAAGGCGAGTTTGATCTATAAAGTATATGCAAGGGAGAAATATGCCCCGCCATTTTAACATTTTTCAAGAGCGGGGATTGGGGGGGGGGGGGGAATAAAGGGTATAAACTCTGCGGTGATCTTTTGCATTCCACGGCGCAAGAATACAAAATCGTCGGGGGACTATTTTCTAGCCCGCGGGTGCTGACGGAAAAAAACAGAACAGTTCGTTCCAGAAAAAAAAAAAAAAAAAAAAACTTCATTGTTGCTTTTGGCCATTTTTTTGCAAATAAGTATTTGAATGGGATAATTATACGTTTTTTTTATAATCTACAGTGAGATTATGCAGTTCAGTTTAGTTTACGTCTAAGACGTAACAACTCGTTGCATTACGCATTAAAACACAACAAATTACATACATATGCGAAATTACAGCGAGGGAAGGTCAATTAACCTTTCTTGCCCCCCCCCCCTCCAATGACAGGTCTGTGTTAGGGTGGACGACCATAACAGTGGCGTATCAAAACATATTCCGGGGGAGGGGGTATTTTTGCCAGGGAGTCGCCTGTTAACACGATTTTCAAAAATGCCTTTTAGATTCAAAAATGGAATCTTTCTCTTTAAAAATTGGCATTTTGGGAGGGGCAGGGGAATATACAGGGGTTTCCCCCCAAAAAAAGCCAAAACCCTTTGAAGAAAAAAACCACCTCTAAAAATTAAAACCCGGAGCAGTCCCGCGCTATGATCACCCCCTCACGAATATATCCTGGCAAAAATCTCCCTTGATACGGCTATGTGATCAAAATTCCAATACATGCAGGGTGGACGACCGCCTCTGCGTGTAAAACTTTGACCAGGGGAGGGAGGATGAAAATGTTCCCCCGGTTTTTTTTTTTTGGGAGGGGGACCAAAAAAAGGGAACATGCAACTTTTTAGTTTTGAGGATGGTGTGTTCAAAAATGTTCGATTTTATTTGTTTTTAATACATTACAAATATTAGATTGTCCATTATGAGAAAATACGTTATAAAATTAAACATATTAATAAATAAAATAATAATGAAACATATTAATTACATCGCTAGTCGAGAATGACACCTACTCTCGCAACCCCACCCAAAATAAAAGTTTGACCTTCCGCCAAGCGAAGCCCCATTTAAGAACTCTGAGTTCGAATCTGCTCGATAACGGGATTGGTTCAAAGGCCACGCAATTATTTCACTCGGGAGAAAAAGAAAAAAAAAAAAAAAAAGCAAAGTTATAATAAGAAGGAACAGTAGGTGGTGGGGGAAGGAAAATAAACAATTGGGTTGGGAGAACATAAATTAGGGCTACGAAATCACCGACGCGCTGAGTTCGTAAGTTACAAATCAGAAAATTCGAATACGATACACGTACAAGAAGAATTCTTCGGGCAACATTGATTGAAATTGAAATCGAACCAAATTTGTGAATCGATTAAACACGCAAAAGTAATTCAAATAAACAACGAATCATTAAAACGAATTTACACCAGTTGGGATTTCGGATTACGAGTTCGCTAAATCAAGAGGGGAAATGGAAATTCAGAACCATTTTTTTGCTAAATGACTTTCAGAGAAAAAAAAACCCCTCTTTATTTCTATGGCCCAAGCATAGCAAAAAAATCGCCAATAGAAAACGCAGAAAAAAATGAGCTGTAAAAAATAAATAAATAAGGGAACTAGACGCCCCCTCAATAGCACAGTCACGCTGAGAATTTACGGTCTTGAAGTAACAATTTGAATTCCTCCTTGTGTTGCCGCGAACTATTCGTTAATTATTTATAACAAAATGACGGTTAAAACGGAATTTTCATTGGGTCCCTTCTATTTCGGGCGCGACTGTATTAAGTACACTAAAAATTGCGCGTTTAATTGCCACCAAAATTGTTCATTTTTTGATGTGTATTAAATTCTTTTAAGTGTCTGTCTAAAAATTACATACAGCAGATTTTTTTTTTAGCACAGGATGTTCGTTCACTCATCTACGTATCAAAAGTTCATTACGAAGGCTCATTTATCAAATTTAAATAGAAATGAATAATCGTAATGACTTTCCGCTACGTAACGGAATTAACACATTTGATGTTCTAGGAAACAGTCTATATTATTTAGACAAACACATAAAAAATTGAATTACATAAAAAATGAATCATTTTCAATTTTACACTAACTGAACACCAAAAATGGAGGCAGCCAAACGAACAATTTTTGCAGTTTATGTATGCGCGTATGTGTTGGAAAAATTTATTGCTGCGCCACTGCTTCTACGAAAGGGGGGGGAGGGGGGGGGGTTCAACTGCTCCCCATGCTCCTTCCTCAAAGAAATTCAGAACCTTTCTTTTCCCCCATGCATTATTAAATTTACCACTTTTTTTACATCATTCTTTAAAAAAGTGCACATTTGATTGTTCGTTAAGCACAAAAACCTTCTTATTGGCAAATATCCCTTTTAGCAATTTTCTCCTTGTATAAAAAGAACAATTGGCAAAACATAGCTAGTTAGAGCCTTAAAAAAAAAAAAACTCACTTTCTAAAATTGAAAAATAACACAACAAAATTGTGATTAAACTTTCAAATAGTTCTTCTGTTGGGCTAATTAAGCTATCAATGGAATATCAACTATAAGAACAAAAATGAGGGATATTGTAGAAAAATAAAAAATTCTGTCACCCATAGAAAACTCTTTAAAACACCTTAATCATAAAAATAGAATATTTGACAATAAAACTAGATAAAAATATTTTTACTTTACCTATAAGGACATTCTTTATGTCTTAACCCCCCCCCCCCATAAGAAGTCGAAGTTATAAGTTTTACTGATAATGATTTAAATGTGTGGGAATACACAATCAACATAAAATTATTTACATGAAAAAATAACTACACTAAAATAATTTCATCTTGATCCTGAACATTGGGGGATTTTAGGGAAGGGGAAGGCCTTTGCCCCCCCCCCCCAAAGGAATAAAATAAATCTATAAGTATCCCATAAAAATAATTTTACTAATCTTCTGACCTTTTTTAATGTCAATCAATCAATACCAAAGAACATAAGACCTCTGATGGGAACTTTATTATGACAATATTTATGAAAGGAGAACCAATTTTTTTTCCTGGTTCTTCCTCAAAAAATTATTTCAATATCCCCCCCCTGATTGTTATTCCAACATTAATAAAATATTATGACATTTTTACCATTTTAAAATCCTCAACTTTTTTTTTTTCTTGGTGCAGAAATGAAAACAGTTGAAGCTTTTAAAACTACTTAATGAAAGATAATAAGTTATATTTGAAACTTGTTTTCTTTTTTGGAAATTTATATCTCTCCACACCACATTTAATTTCTACTATTCTGAACTGGACATAGAAATATAAGACTTATGAATTAAAGGTTACTCGTTTTTTAGATTTCCTTCAAGTTTGTTTTACAATACATACATAATGTTATGGACCATCTATTATAATCAGATTTTTTTTTTTTAAATATTTTTATAGATAAAAGAAAAATTGCATATTACATCAGTGAAGTAAAACTACCCCTTTTTTGTAACATAACAATAAATGATGAGAATACTGCATAAATGAGCAAAAAAAGAAACTGCATACAAGTGTTTTGGGATCAGTAGAAATTATTTTATCAATGCATGCAGATGTACACTTCAGGATATGCATTTTCATAGCATTATTCATTATATGGACGTGTTTTCAGTTACTTATTACGACAATGAGTTAGTTACTTTTTCAAAAGAAGAAATCTCCAAGGGTCAAATCAAAAACTGGACAATAAAGGAGAGGGAATATAATATAACTTGCATTACATACCATTTTAATCCAGACTGCTTGAAAATAAAGTAGTAATCCTTGTGTGACGATTGCTGCAGCATAGGTTAAAAAAAAGAATCATCAAATGTAGGAAAAATGAGGTTGCTGTAGGCACTTTTTTTTTAATGAATATTTTCCAACTTTCAGAGTGATGACAAAAATGAGACGGACTAAACGGAGCATTTAAAACAGTAAATATTTTGAACTTTTAATTATTACAGGGAAAACAAGATATTTTAACACACATATAGATCATGTATGTACACATGTGGTGATGATCCGACAGAGAAAAGCTCCATTAATATGCGTTCAGATGACACTGGTTTCGGATGCCGGGAGTTCTTCGTCTCTGATGACTACGCTCGAGCACTTTTCCTGAAAGGCAACATTCAGTATGACGCCGTCCACATTATTCGTCTGCCTCGGGCTTCGGGAATACGCTCTGGGTTCCGAACGCTCATCGTTGTTGTAGGAAACTCCATGGGAGTTCAAATCACTGGCAAAATGTTCCGATTCTGGGGATTCGGACCTCCCGCCGAAAGGTCCGGCTTCGTCCCGGCAGGATTCGGACCTACCCCCGAAAAGTACGGATTCGGACCTTCCCCCAAAAAGTCCGGTTTTGTCCCGGCTAGACCCGGAACCGGGCCTCGCTCCGGAGGGCCCCGGATCGGGAGATTCGGACTTCCCTCCGGTTTCGTTCCGAAAGGATGAGGAATCGGGGGACCCGGGACTCTCCCGGTAAGGCCCCGCTTCGTTCCGAAAGGACGAGGAATCGGGGGATGCCCACCTTCCTCCGAAAGGTCGGGCTTCGTTCGGAAAAGTTTCGGGATCGGGAGAGATCGGACTCTCCCGGTAAGGTCCGGCTTCGTTCCGAGACGATCCGGAATCGGGGGACTCGGACCCCTCCCTCATCTTGGACACCATGGATCGAAACGAGGGGTAGTAAATTTCGTGGAGGGGGGAATAAGATCCCGGGGAGACGGAACACCGGGGTTCGGCAAATTCCGCACCGGGATTGCGAGAGGATTCACCGATCACATCACTGTTCTCGTGCTGGTTCACCAGAGCAATCAGCTCGGAGTTGTGCTCCTGCAAAACATTGTGCTTCTCTTGCAGTTCCAGCAACTCGTGCTGCAGCTTATCGAGCATGGGACTAGGGTTCTCTTTGACCAGGTCGTCTTTCAGTTCCTTGGAGCGGGACTCCAGGGAGTGCAGCATCCCGATGAGTTCCGCCCTGGGCAGCCGCATCAGCTCGTCGAATCGGTTGCTCTTGTAGGACTGCTCGAACTCCCTGTCGTAGTAGGCCGAGTTGTCGAAGTCCTGGGGAGACTCGTACTCGAAGTCAATGTCTCGGTAGGCTGCATCCTCCCCCACGGGTTCCACGATGTCGCCCAGGACGATGGGAGGGGCATCTGACAGGTAGGGGTTGGGGGTTTCGAAACTCATGTACAGACGACACTCCTGGTGATCGTCCATGATGAATTGGGTAGAGTTCTCGGGCGCCTTCGGCACGTTGATCGGTCGAATGATGACATCGGTGAAAGAACTGACATCGCAGCTGAGATCCTCGTCCGAATCCCAGGGAGGGGAATCGTGATTCTCGTGTTCGCTCTCCGCGTGCTCCTCGAGATTCTCGCTCTCACACGTCGCGGCGCTCTCTTTCCTGTGTTTACGCTTTTTCCCCCGCCTCCTCTTCTTCGGTTTTACACTTTCATTGAGCGCATTATCTTTCGAGCAACTCGGGCCATCGCCTTCGTTGGCCGACGGCTCCGCGTTCGATTCATACACATGATCGGCGTTTTCTTCTGGTTCCGAACTCATATTTAGAAGGGTATTTAATCACATTCCAAGAGCAGAACAAAACACGACTAAACGAGATTGCTTCCAGCGACAAAATGTCTCGCTTCTGAATAAATGAATGAAACCGTTGCCAAAACTAGCTTCTTATATCAGTGTTCGATGACGCAAAAAAATTTAAAGCGCCATTCATTTATCGAAATTCAGACTATATTTTAAACGCTAATCATTCAGCAATTCCTTACTAGAAAAAGATTTACAATTCCAACACGCTACCTAATTCAAAGCATGAGAACAAATACAGATCTATTTTACGGAAAAGAAAATAATCCCTAGACATATTTATGGGACAATCAAAAAAGTAGAAACGATGAATCTATAAAAAGTATTCACGAATTAAAGAAAAAAAGAACATAAGACGATCTATAGTTCTTTGTTCCGTTATCCTTTAACCTAAAGATAGAGGATTTACATCAGTAGAAAAAAAATAGTGAATTTTTAAAAGTATCAGATTTCCTTTCAGATTTGCCATTGAAGTTTAAATCATTTCGAACTGACATTATTTACTGTCATTTTGTTGACACGAAGGGAGTCTTTAAAAACAAAACACTGTTTAAAAACTAACTCTTTGTTTTTATTTTTCTAATAAAACAAAAGAGGAAAAAATTGTTTTCGCCAACGTCATTGTGCAAAGTGGCATTTCTGCCATCGTCGAGATTCGAAAGCTTGAGATTCACCATGTGGATAGAGTGTCACGGATGTTTTTGCCAAGTATCTCATTTTATGATTGGAAGTTTTAGAAAGTTTATATCAACGTGTTGTCCTTCTTGATCATTTTAAATTTTAGACTAAAAGTGATAGATTTATTCGACGGTTTACGGATGCCTAAGGGGAAGAAAAAATACAAGTCTGGTGAGTAGGGCTAACTCTATTTTTGATATCCTTGCGATTTTCTCTATCCATAATTTAATAAATCGCGTCAAATGAATAACTTTCGTTCTTAAAATTGGGTTTCCTTTCAAAAGGCATGTGTTAACATTGATCGTAAATGTGTTACAAACGATTTGTCTAATATCATCCTAGTGTGGAATTCTTGTGGATTGCAATTAAAAAGTTTCGATATATTTCCATCTGTTTGTGTAGGTTGGCGAATTTTCTTTTCCTGGTAAAAATCAAGGTCGTTTCAGAAATCTCCTTTCGTCAAGCTATTTTAGGTATCTTCGTAAGTCGCCTCCTGGAATCGCAAATGGGATTACCTATTTATTTTATCGATTTGTTGGCTAACACACTTAGTAATTAAACCCCTTTCCAGTTGCACATACTTCTAGTTCAGTACCTTTTTTACCTGATACTTATTTATTTTAAAAATTATGTTTAGTAACCTTCACGACTCCCCTTCCCCCGCCTTTTTAAGTGGGAAATAAATGTCCTAGAAAAATACTTTGCTTTCATAAATTTAGTTTTTTCTTTTTAAATGCATAATAAACTTGAAGTATTTGCTTTTTAATGTATGATTGAATTTGTTTTGGATCTGTATTTAAATTTTCCAATTATCGAAGGTGAAAATATGTGTTATTATACAAAAGTTAGGCTTTAATTTGCTTAATTTTAAAAATTCGAAAAGAAGTTTCAGAATAATTGTAAAAAAAATGGACTGTCAGGTTCAGAAGTATTTTCAAAGATTTTTAAACAGTTAGATATGTATGGTGTGAATACAGTAATGTATTTCACATCTTGGAAAAAATTTAGGGACCAAAATTAACTGTTTTATATTTCAATGATTTATGAGTCAGATTGCCTATTTTATTCATTTTCAGTATGTAGCTTAAAAACTCTTTATTGTGAGTAAAATTTCTATTGAAATTGACATTCATAATGTAAATTTTTATTAGTTTTGTTTTTAGTCAGCTATACCATACCCCAAACATGTGCTCAGCAGGGAAGGGCTTGAGCACATGTGTGGGGGTTCTGTAAAAAGTATGATTTGGTAGCAAGAAATTTTGTGAAGGGTCCGTTTTGATTGACTAGAATTTTGTAAAGGGTCAGTTTTGAGTGACTAGAATTTTGTAAAGGGTCCGTTTTGATTGACTAGAATTTTGTGAAGGGTCCGTTTTGATTGACTAGAATTTTGTGAAGTGTCCGTTTTGATTGACTAGAATTTTGTGAAGGGTCGGTTTTGATTGACTAGAATTTTGTAAAGGGTCAGTTTTGATTGACTAGAATTTTGTGAATGACTAGAATTTTGTGAAGGGTCCATTTTGATTGACTAGAATTTTGTAAAGGGTCAGTTTTAATTGACTAGAATTTTTGGAAGGGTGCGTTTTTATTGACTAGTACTTTGTGAGGGGGGGGCCGTGGTAGCCTAGTGGTTAGCACGTCGGACTTCCACCTGGAAGGTCGCGAGTTCGATACCCACTGAAGACCACCATGTATACTTGGGGATATGTGCATGTAAAATCCGTAGACCCCACTACCTCTCCCCGTGCGTAAGCAATCCTAAGGCCTCGGCTAACACGTAGGGGTCTGGTGGAGAAAAGTATTTTGCGAGGGTCCGTTTTGATTGATTCACTTTCCTTTTAAGGCCCTTGCATTTATTACGAATCCTCGTATGGTATGTAAGAGGTATGCACCAGGTACCACAACCTGGAGAAAATTTTTGCTTCAGTAGTTATTTTATTTGTAGCACAATATTATTAACTTTCTTTAATTTAATTATTTTAGGGGTCATGCCAGAGATTCAGGTACATTTTTGGTCCTTTCACTAAATTCCATTCAATCAAAACGAACCCTTCACAAAATTCCGAGCTAACAGCAGGTCTCGATCCAGTAACCTTTAAAAGGGTCAGTTTTCTTTGAATTTTAAGAAGACTTTTGTGAAGAACCAAATAATTCCAAAATTCAAAAATAAACTCCAACCTTAAACATACAGTTATGAAAAAATTTATTATTATTACCACTTACTTAAATAATTCTGTAAAAAGTATGATTTGGTAGCTCCAAATTTTGTGAAGGGTCCAAAAACAGACCAGAATTTCCTCAGGAGCAAACCCTGTCTACCAAATTATACTTTCTACAGAATTAAGTTGTTTAAAAAAATGATAAAAATTTTTATTACTGCATATTTAAATTTTGAATTTTTACAAAGGTTTTTGTTTTTTCACAAAAATCTCTTCAAAAGACCCTGTTAAAAATGCTGGATCCACCCCTGAATTTGTAAGGGATATAAAAGAAAATATGTTCTGTATCAGTAAATGAATTATGTCTCATTGTAACTTTAATATTAAAATAAAACTATATTAATGTTGCTCAAAGGCTTCGCTTTTGTCCTCATTTTTACAAAAGACAAATCATGAAAATTTTCACATTCAATGAATTTAGCATTTTTGTAGATAATATTAAAAAAATACTTCTCAAAAAAGAAAAGGTGGGAGGAGGGATATAAGGTCCCTCTTCTGTAATTGGTAAAATTAATAGTTTATTAAAAAACTAAATTGAACTGCTTGATTAATTTTGTGAAAGTAGTTTCCATGTTTTCTGAAAGCATCAATAGTTTAGAATTTTGAAAATCTGCTTTTGATTTTTATCTTATTTAGATTTTAATTCAAACTAAAGTTGATTTATTTATACCATTGTTTTTTGTAATGAATGATGTTTTTTCTGCATTTTATTTTAAAATAACTTATTTAGAAATTATAAATGCATTTCTTTGAGAATTCATTTTAATTAATATTGCATTTTTACCATCTCAGCTGGTGGACTTCTACGTCACAAGCAAGAGTCGAATTTCATCAGCGAAGAAGAATCCATTGCGGAAGAGAGCAGCATCGTCAGCAATGTTTCTGAACTACATCTCGACAGCGATGACGACACTCGTGAGTAGTTGCGCTGAATTATTTTTGAGGTGTAGGCTGGAAATGGTGTGCACAATCGTGGGTCGCACCATTGAAAATTGAGCTCCATTTTCAGACCCTTCACAAAATTCCGATTGGTAAAAACGAACACTTCACCCAATTTCCAATCAATCAAAACTGTCCTTCGCAAAAATCCGAGGTTCCAAATCATTCTTCTTGCAGAATTATTTATTAGATAAGCCGCAAAAATTGCAAAAAAAATGTAACACTGTGTCCTTAGAGGGCAAAATTTGCGATCGCCACAGGGCGACTAGATGAAAAGGAAGTGGAAGTGGCGACTAAAGTATTACCTAACCTTCGCCACTTTTTCTCCCCTTAAAAATTTCAAAGAAATACACTGCTAGGTTCAAAAACACACGGACTTTCCCTTTCTCATCTTATTACGGTACCAAACCCCAAATTCGATACGCTCGGGACTGGCGCTAGGCCGGATTTCAAAATTTGCCGAATTTTGGAACGTAACCCAAAATGGCGGACTTGAGGGACCCAAAATGGCGGATTTACTCAAACATCACAGCTGATATCTGCATTTTTACTTCAAATTGCGCTGTTTTCTCAACTAAAAGATAAATATGATACCTTTTTTTCTAGAAGGTAATATAAGTAAATCCATGTGTTGATATGTTTTTACCAAACAAAAAAATAGCTTATTCATAGATTTTAACAAAGCGCTCCAAATTACAACTCACAATTCATCAAAAATTAACCATACCCACATGGTAGTTTACCATTTCACTAATTATCTGCAATTGCATAAAAAAGGAAATAGAACTACATCTGTAAAATATTAGCAGAGAGGTTGAACCAAAATGCCAGACATTTGTACAAATTGCAAGAATACTGGGTGCAATTTATGACCACAGACAACAAATACAGCAATTTTTTTTTTTTTTAAGGGAATAAAACTTGGAAAACGGAACTTTTAAAAGGAAAAAAATAAATAATTTTTTATAGGGAAAAAAGATACTTGACTATATGCCCAAAAAAATGATTTCCACTTTTTAATATAATAGAGTTTTCTGGTTTCCAGAGTTTAGTTCATATAAATAAGAAATATATCTACAAGGATTTCTGCTTCTATTTGAATCAAAATTTACTGGCATTTGTTAATTTAACAGTTTCTTAGATTAATATTTGTCGGAATTCACCGAAAAAAAATCGGAAAAAGTGCCGAATTTTAGGATCTTCCGAATTTGGGGTTCGGTACTGTATTTCACAAAAAGTTTGCAATCAGTTTCAAAACCCATAAGCCATATTTATTGTTTATCATAGTTTTCTATAATTAATCTTCGTTCATAAGTTATATATTAATATATAATTTAATTTTACAAAAATCCTTTAATATTAAAAACAAAATGCCCCAAGTGTTTTATCAACTATTTCAGCATGGTAAGCAATATTTCATACAATTATCTTTCATTTTTGCAATGTATGTACAATGGTTTTTAATAATTGGGAGAGTTGTGATCTATTTTACCCCATCGTGGACTAAAATGGATCATATTGCAAAAAATAATGCTGAAAAGTTATTTATTACTCTGAAATTGGAAAAAATGTGGAAGTGTAACATATTTAGCAAGATTTTGAATTATGATTACATTGAAATGTAAAAATAACATTGTTCTCAAATGTAACATATTTGTTTACATAACATTTCAACAACATCACTTCTCTCTACCAGATCAACATGATCTTTTTTAGGGAACACATAAAAAATTTTTTAAATTTAATTTCAATAAAATAAACAGCATACATTGTTTAAATTTAGGAACTTGCTGCAGTGATGTACAACAGAGAAAAATAAAAATAATAATAATGAATAAAACAACCTAATCCTAACCATAACCCATTTTACCCCCCATGCAAGAAAAACTGATGTAAAAAAGAAAATAATAAATATTTTTCTTAACTGCTCAGCTGGAAGTGTTCTCCAAAGTTTCTTAGTGAGGAAATACTTCAAATTTAGGCTGTTATTTGATAAAATATAGAGCTTTTCAGAAGTTGGTAAACCATATGTTAAGCACACCATCATCCAAAGTTGACAAAAAAAGAAAAAATTGTGTTGCCATATTTAAGAACCTAACTTTTTTTAGATTGAAACATGTTGCCAAAGCATAGAAAGTAACATTAAAAATATTGGTTGAAAAATTTCAATTTCAAGTTCTATTATTTTGGGTTTTTATATAAAGTGATCCATTTAACCCATCCTACCCTATAAAATTTATTATTACTGTACATTTTTTCCAGCCATGTTTTCTTCATGATATTGTATTTCTTTTCTGTTCTGTCAATGTCTCAAACTTTGAGGAATTTCTTTTTAGTGATCATCACTTTAAATACAGATACAAAAGTGGCAACAGGCACAGGAGCCAGATAGGCTGGTCCTAGTCCATTTAACAATCCCCAATGAACATCAAGAGCTTTCTTAAAAAGTTTTTGCCCCACTGCAAGTTTGCCCACTCGCTTCCGCAAAACTGAACGCAACCCTATTGAAGTAGTCATTTTTTTCCCTTATTTCAAGATGAGCCTGAGATTTGAGAAGCTTAAAACAATGACCTCTGGTTCTACTTTCAGCACATAACTGGAGCCCATCAACATACCTGTTTTAATAAATTTAAACAACTGAATCACGTCCCCTCTAACTCTCCTCTGCTCTAGACTAAACATACTGAGCCTTTTAAGCCTGACCTCATAATCTAAGTCTGAGAGACCGCTTACCAACCTAGTAGCCCTCCTTTGAACCCTTTCCAATAAGGTAAGGAGAGTTAGAGGGGACATGATTCAGTTGTTTAAATTCATTAAAATAGGAAATGTTGATGGACTACAGCTATGTGCTGAAAGTAGAACCAGGGATCATTGTTTTAAGCTTTTCAAGTCTCAGGCTAATCTTGAAATTAGGAAAAATGACTATTTCAATAGGGTTGTTGCAGGCCGTCGGAATAATTTACCGGAAGCGACTGTTCATTGCAGTGGGGTAAAAACTTTTAAGAACGCTCTTGATGTTCATTGGGGACTGCTAAATGGACTAGGACCAGCCTAGCTGGGCATTGAGCCTTAAGATACATTGCATAACTTTGCAAACTAAGTTGATAATGCATTCAATAACGGTTTACTTGTACTATTATTGCTTTCATGATTCAAATTTTTGCCTATTTTGCTTTGATGCTTCAATCTGACTAGTTTTGCGTCCGGCAATTGCTGGTCGTCACATTTGTATTTGTAATATCCTTAGGATAAAGGAGATAAAAACTGAATAGCGTACTCTAATTGAGGTCTTAACAAACATCTGTATAATTTCAGTACAACTTCCCTAGGCAAGCTCGAAATAGCCTAATTGATAAACCCAAATATCCCGTTAGCTTTGTTGCATGCTCTGCTACACTGCTGACTGAACTTGAAGTCGTGACTAATCCACACTCCTAGATCAACAACTGCTTCTGCTTCACTAATGATGGAACCTTGTAAGTAATAGGTTGCATGTTTATTCCCAAGACCAAAATGAAGCACTTGACATTTCCCAATATTAAAAGGCATACCCCACTTAATGGCCCACCTGGAAATTTGGTTTAAATCCTCTTGAAGCTGTTTGACTTCGTGTTTCATGTTATTGCATGCAAAAGTAATCATAATCATTTATTTTTCACAGTGGTTGAGGCAGAAGACGAAGCAGTCATAACGGACGACTTTGAAGACAGACTCAAAGATGCAATTGAAGGAACGACACAAAAAAGGTATTTCGTTTCCCTACATTTTCTCCCTACTCATAAAGTTTAACATGTTAACAATGTGACCTCTGCATGCATACAGTGCTTTATTTTAAAACATTTTTTCCCGGTTGTACTTGATCTAAATAACTGTTTTTAACGTCCACATTCTCTTAATAAATGAATATTTATCTCCCTGCATATTTCGTAAGTTATGTTGGTCGGGTACTTTTGCTGAAAATTTTCATAGAATGTAGAACATTAATTTGTCGACAGGAATTGATTTAGAAGCAGGGTTCATTGATTTAAATCAGCTTGATTTAAATCAAGGGATTTTTAATAAAAAAATCCTTGTTTTAAATCAAGTGATTGTTTTTCAAAAAAAAAAAATCATTAAGTTTACAATGTTAGAAAGTATTGTAAAAATGAAATATATTGGAATTACAACCACTATTTCAAACAAAACTTCCTAGGTCCATCTGTCTGTGTGCATAGCATATTTCATGTTTAAAATTAATTACTATTTTTTAAATTTTACAATATTACTCTTATTCTTCAAGCATCTTAAGAGCAAAGCATCATTCATTCAATCATTCAAATTACAATTCATAATTATTGTGAACCAGTCTGTGTTTTTATCTTAAAAATAGTATTTTAGATCCATTTAATAAATGCACACAATAAATAATTCAGAATGATAGTGTTTAAACCAACAATGGTTAGAATTTAGAATATGTATCCTTAAAGTTTCATCCATGTCCCCTAATAGCTTAAGGTTTCCTTCCTTCGAAAATATTTTTTTTATCATAGAAGTTTTCAATAAAGCTATTTGATTAAAACAAAAAGTTTCAGTTTTTAGTAATGATATGAGTATGAGCCTATGATTTTACTAAATGGGAAAAATATTTCAGACTTTTTCATTTATAAAATAGAAAAATGAGTAAAGTACAATGTAAAAATTAAGTATATACAGAATTGTTACTTTTTTTCAGCTTTCAACAGTAACAGAATTCAGATTAAATTTGTTAATTTTCTCTGTACTTATGAGTGTACTATTATTCCTGGAAGGGTTAAGTTTCAGTTGAGTCATGCATTTGTATTGAAATTTGTTTATCATTATTATTATTAAATAATATGTATTGCTGTGAAACTAGCTTAAAGTGTGTTTTTACACATTAATGAACATGCCATATTGCTTCTATGAATATATCATAATAAATATCCAAAATATTAAAGGTCTTTTTTAAAAAATCAAAAAAATCCGATTTGAATAAAAAAAATCTGATTTCAATCAAAAATCACGAACCCTGTTTAGAAGTATATTCACGCTATTTCAAATTCTGTACTTTGATTGAGGACTTAAATTCCTAACAAATATCCTAAATAGAGGGAAATTATTTCGTATTTAGCATTAACAATTACTTTAGCCTTCGAAGAGCAACAGAGGAAATAAACTTTATAAAATTGTGAATATGCAATGAAAAAAAAAGCTTAATGAATAACTTTTATGTAGTAGAGAAATACATATATTTCCTAAATTTTAAAGTGGTTTTGAATACTAACCAAAAATTAAACCACTTGTATGTCTAAATAATTTGCAATCAAAGTCCTCTTAATGTGCCGTACTCAAGACCAAATATTTTATTTCCGTGAATTCTAATGATAAATTAGAAATTATAAACTAAAAGTTATGGTAAACAGGAATGCATTGGATAAATAAAAATATGTAAACTCTTTAACTTTTATTTCTACATGAAAATCCTATTTATTTCAGTACAGAACCTCTTATCCAGGAAACAGAAAGCCGGGAAACCAGAAAACCGGAAATTTTTTCGCGAATTTCCCGCCATTTTTTAAAAGTTCGCGTTTTTTTGCCCATTTAGTAAAAATACCAATTCTTTGAAAATACCTTTAAAAATACGCATTTTTCCATTACAAGTAACAGATTCAGTGTTTATAAGTCGAACAATTTAGTCTAAAAACGTTATTTTTTTAGGGGAGGGGGCATCATCTTACTTGCAGAAGAAAATTAGAAAAATAAAATTCTCCAACGAAAATTGAGAAAACCAGACATTTTCTCTATTTTATTTCAATAATTAAACACGAAATGAACTTGTATTTAGATTCTTATACATTTGTTTCATTGTCTGGCTAGTATTTGAAGACGAATTGAAAGAAAAGTCGGACTATATGAAAGTTCGGAAAATTTCTAAAACCGCAGATTCGCGAATTTTCCTGAACGTGCGAAAATTAGAGCTCGTTTATTTTTGTTTTATATATTTTTTCATTTATTTAAGAGCTGCAATAAGGTAATAAGAATTTAAAATTGATATTAACGCAACACAAATTGCAAATGTGAAAATGAATTCTTTATTAAAATCAAGTTCGCAAAAGCGAAGTCGTTATATAAGAGTGTGAAATTTGCACGTTTCTGCATGTAAACAGTTTTTTTTTTTTTTTTGGGAAATTTTAAGAAGAAAATAGAATGTAATAAACATGTTTTAAGATCGAAAATTTGCAGTTTTCAAAACCGCTATTTCGCGATTTTCTGAAAAGGGTTCGTTTTTGCGAATTTTTATTAATTGTTTCTTTAATTCAGAGTTAATAACATCAAATGTTGCTGTTTTTTTATTTCTTGTAGTTTTATTATATTTATTCCTTTAAATGAGCTCTAATTTTCGCGCGATATGGAATATTCGCGAAATTGGAATTTGGCATTTCTCGCATTTTCCCGATAGTCGGATCTTTTACTGCAATTTAGTCTTTAGTAAATGGCTGAAGAATACAAAATCATATTAGAATTTGACGGAATTCTTTTTTCTTTTATTGTTTAATTAAAGAGGTTAAAATAATATCGTTAAAAGTTTAGATTTTTCGATGTTTGCCTCAAATGTAAACTGACTCCAACTTCGTTTTTTGTGCTAAATTCCGCAACTTATAGGCGAGTATATACGATAATAAGAAATGCTATAAATGGTAATAAAAACTTCCAGAGCAAATTATATGGCCCTGATGCTGCTTACAAAATTTTTTGGATGAGAACTCAAAATCCGGAAAATTCCGAAATTCTGAAAGATCGGGGCCCCGAGGGTTCCGAATTTGAGGTCATATACTGTATCTAAATCATTTAATAAATATCATTTTTAAACACTCTCTGGTTTTGACTTGCGAATGCTATTGATTTTTATCTTTTAAATATACTTATTTTCTTTTAATCTTTCTTAATTTAGAAGTATTTATTTACTGTTTTCTACTTATCTTGAAGTAATATTGCCATTTGTTATTGTAATTTGGGTTTGATAAACCTCCGATATCGGCATTTTTTAGCGATCCAAAAAACGGGAAATTCAATTATCTGGGATAGCGATAGTCCTGAGCGCGCCGGATAAGAGGTTCTGTACTGTGTAAGTGTTGACAATTCAGCACTTTCTATTTGCGATTTTCTTAATTTTAGAAATGAAAGTTTCTTGCTTCAAAATTTTTATTTTGTTTCATGTTTTTGCACATTCATTATATGGTTCTTGCTCTGGCATGCTGTTTTGTTTTTATAGAAAATTTAAATGAGTTTTGTGCAAGGGATTAATCAATTTAAATCGGCTGTTTTTTTATTTTAGCTTATTTACAGTCAATCAGGTTAAGCGTTATATTTACTGGCATAAAACTGTAGAACTCCAAAAGTGTATCTTAGTCACCACAAATTTAGAAATTGTAATTATTAAAACAATTTAAAGCAAATTATTAGCCTGTTTCAAAGCGATCCTTCCATTCAGGGTCACTTTGAACTACCTCAGAAAAGGATTTTAAAAGGTGTTATTTTTATCAAGGATTACAGTTGTGCCACTCTGAACCAGAAAAACAAAATTTACAAATGTTTAAAAAAGTTTATTTCGCAACGTTACTCGATTTCTATAATGTATCATAGTGCATAGAACAGCTCCAAGAATTTCAACAACTTCAAGGGTTTCAGCAACTTTAAACTTGCAGTGAAAAATAGCTTGAAAATGGCGCACGACATTTTGGGCGCTCAAGAATCTTTAATTTTACAAGCTCACACAAAACGCTGTATTCGATTTGAAATGAATCAGTTGCATAAAAAAGTACTAAGTGTTGTAGTTCCTTTGCATCAAAATCAAGGATTGTGACTATTATACAATTATCTGTGTACAATGTTGCAAACTTATTTTTTTTTTAAATTAAGAGTGGAAAACTGATTTTATAACCTAGCCAGCTAATTGAAGCACTGGACTTTGTAGTTCGTTTAAATTTAAATAAAAAAAAACCCAAAAAAAAGACGTGCAAAGTTAACACCCATGTTACCCAGGGCTGGTACTTTTCCGGCCGTAGGCCGAAACTCCGGATATTTTACGGCTTTTAAGTCCAGAATTCCGGATCTTAAAAAAATATTTCTAACTTTTTTTAGCGCTATCCTTATGTTTTTTGAAAATTTTGTGAAATATGTTAAATTAATTTTCAAAATGTGATGAAGAATTTTTCATAGGTTTTATCTGTATTTTGTTTGGAACTGTAAGATGGAAGTTATGCAGTTAACAATGCATTCAGAATGTTCTTCAAAGATTAATAGATCTGTGAATACATAAAAATTTATTCAATTCTTACAAAAGATGTACCTGCATTTTTATGTGACAAATGACGATTCAGAATATAACTTTTCTTTACGAATAGTAATAATACCGTATATATACATATAATAGCTTAAAACCTTGTTTCAACCTTAAAGATTCTGCAAATTAGTTTCAGGATTTTTTGGGGAGGGCCAGTACCACCCCTGGTTACCCCAAATGACTGCAACTCAATTATTTTTAAATCATTCATTACCTTTGTTTTATATTTATATGTATAGGTTTGCTCTTTATTTTCAGTGCTAAGGGTCGAACTGCTAGTCTGGAAATCATTAGAAAAAGTCTCTCTTCAAAATACATGTTTGATTTTGTTATTGACAGGTTAGTCAACAAATCTGAAAAATTATAAATTTGCTGTTATGTCACCAATTTAGTTTAAATATATATAATTTATATTATATTGTATTTTAGTTTATATTTATATAATTTTTAGTTTTGTTTTCTGAAAATTTTGTGTTAAGTTTAGAGATGTAGCGAATAGTGATTTAGCCGAATACCGAATGTTCGGTCATTCTTTAAATGCCGAAGCCGAATGTTCGGCAGCCGAATATTAAAATTTCTAGAAAATCGTTATAATTGAACGTTTGTCAAATTTAAAATTATTCACAAACTCAAGCACCAATTACACACAATCTATGATGTATGATTTAATTCTGTTTGTTGAGAATTTAAAACTATTTAAAATTAATGTATTTTCTCTATTGTTTTGAATGTAATAAAACTAAGAATGTCACCCACAAGTGGAATAGAAATGGCAGGTTTTATGGTAGTAAACATTTGCATTATTTTACTAATTATTTAATTCAAATGAAAGAACTAAGATTGCTTAGTGAACTTTTACCTTGCTCAAAACTGTTTTATGAAGATATTTTAAGAGTTAATATTTTATGGGGTTTTTTACATACCTATTTTTGTTTTATTTATTAAGAAATTGCGGATATCGGCAATTTTTTAAAAATTGTTTTTAATTTACTCCAAATTTTCGACGATGCCGATAGTTATTACTATTCATAATTGGAATCGAAGCTTTTTTTAATTCGCATAAAAGGAAGAAAACATAAAAATCACGTATCTTGGGGAAAAAAACAAGAAAAATGAACGTAAAGTTAAAATATTCTGTTTTTTTCTCTACCTGCCCTCAAAATAAATATTTCATTATTAACAATTTTTAAGCAAGGTATACAATTTAATAATTACTAAGTCATAGGAAAAGATTGGTTAACTATATTGAATGGTATTTTCACTTCAGAAAACAACAAAAGAGAAAGCAAGGATTTTCGGCTTTTTTGAAGAAAATTTGGCACATTTAAAGTATATATGTGTATCTTTAAAAATTCTGCATATTTGAAAAATGAAGTGTTTTGGCTATTACGTGCATGGTTAAAAGTTTAGCCTAAAAATTTTTGAAGGGTGGCACCCCTGCCCATACATTGAACCACCCTCTCGATCGTCGTTCCAGGCAGATGACGATATGTGACGTTGCGGAGCGCAGCCTGAAGAGGGGCAAGAGCGATGAACAGGTGTTGGGGGCCCTGATAGCAGCCCTCATCTGCGTGCAGCTGGGCTCCAACGAGGAGAGCGAGAGCGTGTTCCAGTCTCTGCAGCCCATCCTGCTCGCCCTGCTCTCTGACCCCACGGTCTCTGCCGCGGTCAGATCACAGGTCAGTGACACCTGTTGCACAGGTTGTAGCATTTCTTGCACGATTTCGTTTCGAAGAGTTGAAACAAATGAAACGTGTGGAGGTTTTGCTTGAATCGTTTATTTCAAGAAGATAACGTCTCTTTTTTAAAAATGATAGAACTCTCGGCAGGGCTCGTGATTTTTTTGATTTAAATCAGATTTTTTTGATTTAAAAAAAAAAAAAAAATCCTAAATATTTTGGATATTTATTATGTTCCATTCATAGAAACAATATGGCATCTTAATCAATATGCAAAAACACACTTTAAGCTATTTTCACAGCAATAAATATTTTTAAATATAATGATAAACCAATTTTAGTACAAATGCATGACTCAAATGAAATTAGTACACTCATAAGTACAGAGAAAATGAACAAATTGAATCTGAATTAAATTGCTGTTGAAAGCTGAAAAAAAGTAACAATTGTGTGTGCTTAATTTTTACATTGAATGTACTTTAAGCATTTTTCAATTTTATAAATAAAAAACTTGAAATATTTTTATAAAATTATATGCTTACACCTGAATGTATGCTAAAAACTGAAACTTTTTGTTTTAATCGAGTATCTTTATTGAAAACTTCTATGATAAAAAAATATTTTAGAGGGAAAAAAACCTTAAATTATTAGGGGACGTTGATGAAACTTTAAGGATATATATTCTAAATTCTAACAATTGCTGTTTTAAATACTATTAAGATAAAAATCACAGAATGGTTCATTATTATGAATTGCAATTTGATTGAATGAATGATGCTTTGCTGTTAAGATGCTTGAAGAATATTGTAAAATTTAAAAAATAGTAATTAATTCTAACCTTATGAAATACGTTATGCACACAGACAGATGGACCTAGGAAGTTTTGTTTGAAACAGTGGTTGTAGTTGCAACATATTTCACTTTTACAACACTTCCTAACATAATAAAATGAATGAATTTTTTGAAAAAAAAAATTCACTTGATTTAAGTCAATGATTTTAAAAAAAATCACTTGATTTAAATCAATGATTTAAAAAAAAATCACTCGATTTAAATCGCTATTTAAATCAAGCTGATTTTTGTACCAATATTTGCATTGCTATTACTTACTAAAATAAAATAGGAAAAGATCAGACCCATAAAGTTTTCCAATTTTTCATAAGCATTTTTTTCTTATCTCCTGAAAAATACTTTGTTTTTCAAGTTACCATTTCGAAATAAAAGATTCATTTCTTTTCTTTTGTGGGTTCCTCCTATTCTGCACTTGTAATTGAAGGGATTCCCTCAGTTACGTTATAATGATGTTGCATGTATTTTTAAAAATTTACACAGTAACACAGTAAATAAACACTTAATGAAAGTCAAATTTAGCTTATGTATTGAAAGCATGTTGGGTTTTTTTAAGCGATAAATAACTGAAAGTTTATTTGAAATTGTTATAGACCTGAAATGAATGATTTTTGCAAGAGTATTTGAAACATTTTTCATTATGTTTTCTATTCAGGTATGTTGGTGCATGAAATGCAAGCTGGTCTTTTTTTCCCTCTGACCCTGAAGGTCTTGTGTGCAAAAAATGCAAATTCAAAAAAAAAAAAAAAAAAAAAGAAAAGAAAGAAAATGAGAAATTTATATCATCATTTTATGTGAAAAAACTCACAAAATGCCATTAAAATATTTGGTTAGCCAACAAAATATATTAAACAAAAATCAGGTTGGGGTTGGTCATATATGACCCCAAAGAACCCATGAAAGTCGGGGGGGGGGGGGGGGGGGGCTAATTCCATAGCATTCAATGTCTCTTACATAACATTTCACTGTTTTTTTTACTGTAAAAACCCCTGATGAAAATTCTTTCAAATATTTTTATAACCTTTTTTGTGTATTGTTTTATACATGAATATAAGATTTTTAGTTAGTAGGGCTAGTAGTATCTTATTAAAATATAAGATTTGTCACATATTAAATGACTAAAAAGAAATGATGGTACCTAGATGCTTTTAGGTTTTTTCTCTGAATGTATTAACCCTCCGCGTACGGCTCAGTTTTTATACTTTCCGGTCCTGAAATATGGGGCGATTTTTTTATATTTTCTTTATCTACATATGTTACAATTCACATCTTTATCAGCTGTTTTAAAATATTACAAGAATTTTAATAGCTTTTCCGTTTCCAAAAAAATATATAATACTGCACTCGGATGATGTTTTTTAACGCACACGGGGAAATGGCGGGATCCGAATTGAAATCAGGGGAAAAAATTCTTCGCCTGCGATTTTCACGTGACCCATAGTGGGAGACAAAACAGATACCCCGCTCAAATCGCGGGAGCCGTACGCGGAGGGTTAACATATATTCAGAAAAAAACCTAGAAGCATCTAGGTACCATCAATTTTTTCATTATGAAATTTCATCAACTTTAACTGACACCTTCTTTTCATGCGTATTTTTTGAAATGATCTTGTAAATAATTTGTGTTATGTTGAGAACATCTGGGGAAAAAATAACAAATCCAATGGAAATTTTAATGAATGTTCATTGGAATGGAAATGCTATTTAAATCGACATATTCCTAAGTTCCCATGTTGGGAAAGAATAAATGTGAATTCAGTCACGAAAGTTTAAAATCATCTGTACGCTTTAATTTTTTTTGGAAAATGGCTTTTCTAATATGTGAAGCCAAATGTTGTGGAATGACCCACTGCAGATTTTAATGCATGCTATAAGTTTATTTTAACTTTAAAATAAAAAGAAATTAATTTTTGTGGCCTAACAAACTATGGCTTACTATAATAAAAGTATTCGATGCTCTAAAAGATAAAACTTCCGCAAGTCGACAGGTGTTCTGTTACACTTAGTGTTTCAAGTGATCCAGGTTTACTGTAGTGTAGTCGGGGCATTTCACGGCATTCGGGACAAATCTGAAATTGCATGGGGATGTCTACGTGCACTTATGTCTAAATGGTGTTCACATATTTTTTAAAGAGGGGCAGAGTGGATTTATGAAAAAAGGGCATTTCTGATGAAATAAAGAGCACTTTTGGTAAAAAAAGAGGCACTTTTTATGGAAGGAAAAGGGACCTCTTCTTATAGCTCATGTTGTAATATCGTAGGTACCAAGAGTACAGTGAAGGAAAAATTGGGGGGTTTACCCCCTTCGCAGAATCTTTTGTTTTAAGCCAATCGCAGTATGGTAATGTACATTGATTAATCAAAAGTTTGAAAACGTTAAATAACCTCCTCCCACACGGAGAAAATTCTGGTGGAGCAAGTCGCCACTGTGGGTTTAAATCACATATTGAATTATAACAAAAGACTTGAACGAGAGAGAAAAAATTATACGCTACAATATGCCCCGAATGCCGGGAAATGATCCAGTATTGACTTTCATCTGTGTCTTTAACTGGTTTTATGTGGTTAGTAAATAAAAATGTTTTTTTCTTTCTCATTGCACAGTGTGCTTCGACGTTAGGACTCTGCTGTTTCGTCTCTTGCTCGGGAGCCGAGGTATGGAACGATCCCATCAATTTAATTCATGTTTTATTATCGCTCAAGATCTCGGGACTGAGTCGGCCCTCTCTTTCCAGGTGATCCAGTCTACGATGGACTCCCTGCATGGTGTGTTCAGTGCTTCCTTCTTCAAGGGCAACGGGGTCGCTCCTTCCCACAAGCCCGAGATCTGCTCTCTGCATAGCAGTGCTCTTCTGGCATGGAGCCTCCTGCTCACTGTTCTTTCTCCCCCTTACATCATGGACCTCGTCAAGACGTGAGCATTTCTTCTTATTATTATTAGTAATTTTTTTTAGAACCCTTTAACCCTATGTACCGGTGTCCCCATCAGGGTTGGCATGATTAAAATCAACTGATTTAAATCCAGATTTAAATCAGTTGATTTTTTAAAAAAAATCATTGATTTAAATCAATTTTTTTTTTTCATTTCTAAATAAGGCTGACTTCATTCCTGACTTACAGGAGAATTGGGAATCAGTCAGCAGAGAAATACCAAGAAGTAAGTGTAAATAGGTAGCAAGTGTTTCCAGGAATGTTGGGAGTTATCAGAAAGAATGTGGCAGGGGCAGGTGTTAGGTAATAAAAAATAGAAAAACTGTTAAATGCAAGAAGCAGAAATTTAAGTAAAGGAATTTAAAATTACTTTTTTTTTTCTGTCCTATCTTTTAATAATTTAAATATTTCAATCTTAAATTTTAATTCCCAGAAATAATAAAATAGATCGAATTGTGTTAACTTTAAAATTATAAAATTTATTTTCTTTAAAACTTAAATACTTTAATTTATTTAACTAAAGCCTAACAAAAAAAAAAAAATGTTTGCTATAAAGAAAATATTTGAGCTTGTTTAAAACCTACTTATCTAAACATAAACTTTTATTGTGGAAATGAACAAAGCCAAAAAAATAAAATTAAAAAAAAGCTTCAATATCAAAGTGATTTCATCATAAAATATTAGAATAGTGGAGACAGTAGTATGGCTGGCACCAACCACTGCTTCCTGGAGCAGAGAAAAAGAAACTGATTTTAATGATGTAAGGGGCCATTCATAAATGATGTCACGCTTCAAGGGGGGAGGGGGGGGGGTGCAAGAAAGTGTGACAGTTTGTGACAAGGGGAGAGGAGAGGGTAACAAGAAGTGTGACATCATATATTTTGATTTCTATAAAAACATTTAAAATCAGCAAATTAAACCTATTTTATGCTAATGTAATATAGCATAACATGTGACAAAGGGGAGGAGGGGGGGTATGTTAAAGTGTGACAAATGGGGGAGGGGGGTCAAATACATTGAAAAAAGTGTGACATCATTTATGAACGGTCCCTAAATGAAATACAGAGTTGTTATCTCATTCAATATCCAACATATCTAAAAAAAATAAATAAATAAATAAAATGCATAGGTTAACTTTTATTTTATTGAAATCATTTTTTTTAATAATTGTTATTTATTTCTCTGCTGATAACCTGCTGATTTTAAATGTTTTTATTTTAACCAAAATGTGTGATGTCACTTCTCTTTAAATTTATCTCTTATCTAGTTTGCACTATCCAATTACAAAATAATAGAATGTCTTTAGGTTAAAACTCAGATATTTAATTTTAGGTAATCAGTGAGTAGAATATACAATACAGTTAAGAAGTTATTTCTTATGACAAACTGTTTCATGTATAATGCAAAAAATATGATAATGAAAAATAGAATTCTAAAAAATCAAATAAATCTGATTTAAATAAAAAAAATCTGATTTAAAATAAATCCATTTTTTTTTTTTGATTTAAAAAAAAAAAAAAAAAAAACATGATTTTTTCCCAACCCTGGTCCCCATTAATTTGGGCTCGAGAAGGCAATTGTTCCCTCCCCGAGGTTCGAGAGTATTATTAAAAATTGTATTAATAACAAACAAAAGCTTTATGATTGATTTTACCCGTTTAAAAAAATCTTTTTCAGGGGATAGCTAAAATCACACTTGACAACTTTTAGGAATTTAACGTAACATTTATGCATGTTGGCCGTTTTTCATGTGCAACCGATTTTTCTTGGATTTCCAAATCCCTCTGTAAAAGTCTATCAATTTAATTTTCTTTGTGATTCTGTTGTTTCAACATCAGTAATTTAATGTAAACCTTTATTATCCCTTCTTATATTTCATCCTCTTTAGTAGATGCTATCTACGCTCGCCATTTTGCCATACAAAGTCAAAAATTTTAATCCAGTTCCACCTGAAACAAAACAAGTTATGTATGCATTTGAAAAGAGAAAATAAATTGTGTGTACAACTTATATTGTTGTCTTAGTATAGTTGACTATTACTAAGACAACTATAAATAAATAATTATTTAGTAATAGTTGTCTTAGATGGAAGAAAAGCAAAAAGGAACTTTTTAATGACGTTTTTTACTTCAAAGAAAATTGCTCCACTTAAAAAAAGGAAAATAATTTAATTTACTGAATTGATCAGGCCATCTATTTGAATCTAAAGCTAATAGTTTTTGAAGAAAAGTTATCAAAACCACTAGTGATTTTAAAGACACAAATAGTTTAGTTATTGTAATTTATATTAACATGTTTTTAATCACAAGTGTTAATATTACTTCGATGAAGTAATTGCACACATGTGAAAGTTTTTTACTGACGCCCATTTTCAAAATTTGGTGATCATACTAAAATTTAAAAAAATAGTCCTCTCATCAGCAGAATACTCTTTTCTCACTTGTATAACTTTACTTTTTTTGTGGTATACCATTAAAAATAATAAAATCGGAAAATTTTTGAGAACCTGATCCGAAAATTGAAAATTACTTTGGTTTTACAAAACTTTTTCAACCAAAGACTTTTTTGTTAGTATTTTTTAAATATATGCTATAAAAAATGAACATAAATCTTTATTCCAAGTTTCAGTATTCAGAATTATTTTTAAGCAATTCTTTAAATTAAAAAAAACAATTTTGAGTGAGACATTTTCTTGAATCTGTAATATAGGATGTCATATGTATGAAGGTAAGGTCGTGCGGCTAGTGGTTTTACTTACTGACATGCACGTCACTATAGCAGAAGTAGAATTTGATTCCTCCCCTTATTTGGATTTAAAACTATGGTGTACTAGCTGTAATGTTAGGAGAGGTTTTAATTAGAGAGTCTCACAGCCTACTGAAATAAAGGTCACAATCCCGAAAATGGTAATCAGTATTGTAAAATACATTCAAGTTCTATAACAACACATATCTGAATCTAATTTTAAATAAACGCGATTAAAAAAAAAAGATTTGAGTTCCATTTTACAATAATTAACAATAGCAACATAAATAAACATAGTATAGGTGGTAATTGTAAACAGTGGTGTGTGTAATTAAAAATGGCCAATAAAGACCAAATTAAAAAAGACAGATGGGTCTTTTTTAATAAAAGCCAGCCTTTCTAGTCTTTTCCAAAGAAAGTTGGCTTTTTTGCAGCCCAGCCTCCTTTCCATTAAAGGTTGGGGGATAAAATCAAGTTAGTTTTATCTAATGAACTGTATGAATTTGTTTTGAAACTCACCTGAATCCAAACAATATATTAATTTGCCTATTAACAGTATATTAAGTTGGCCTAAACCTCTCTGTAAGTTAACCATATGGGAAAACGACTATAAACATTCTTTAAATAAGTTCCTGTTTTTCTTCTATATGAGCCATTTTGCAAAATGCTGTATTTTAGGAAATCTTTACTATCATTTAAGTAGGATACGTAATTGATAAGATATTTATCTTTATTTTAACTAAGTACTTTACTTTTAAAGTTGTATAAGATGCATTGTAAGTCATTTATGTTAAACTTTTCTAATGATATTTTAGATAGTTGTGAAAACAAATAGCTAATTGCTATTTTAAAGTAACGTTAATACATGAAGCTATATTTTAATGAGTTACAAATGAATAAATGCATAGTGTAAGAAATGCCCCCAAAAAATTCCACCCTCTCTATAAGTTGACCACCTGTCTACGTTGACCACTGAAATGCTTCACTGCAATTGGTCAAC
The DNA here is from genome assembly GCA_038502835.1 of Octonoba sinensis. NCBI lineage: Eukaryota > Metazoa > Arthropoda > Arachnida > Araneae > Uloboridae > Octonoba > Octonoba sinensis. The sequence continues at coordinate 2,611,420 of CM076600.1, forward strand.
TTACACACGTTTCACTGTATTTAAAAAGTTAGCACAAGTTTAAGAGTAAATAAAAGTTTGCAATTTCCTTTTTTGTTCTTTAATAAGTAATCTCATTAATTTTATCATAAAAATAGGAGTTAAAGTACAAAAACAACATACACATAAAGTAAGGTGTGTTTCTTCCATTTGGTTGTAATGTTAAAATGTTTCAAGACAGAATTGTAATATGTCTACAAGAATGAAGGGAGTGAGTGGCAGAATTTTTTTTAATTCATAGTAAAAGTTTGTTACAAGTATAGAAACATAGGGAAAAAACTACCAGACATCTCTCGTGAATGTGTTACTCAGGCTCTTGCATTCAGTAATGTGCATTTTAAGAAGTAACATTGATTTAATCCATTGAATTTTCACACATTTATTAAATGGTCACAATGTCATTTAAATTTGTTGATCTATTGACAGGTGTGTAGTTATTTAAATTAAAATTAACTCATGCCAGTAGATTAGCTAGATTCGGATATCAGAGGGGATTTCTTTGGGAGAAGTGGAGCTAATTTCATGGTCTTACAAGAAAAATTGGTTAAAATCTAGACAATCTTCACCATTTCAGGGGGGAGGGGGTTATCCCCCTATCTACACCAGTCATTCATGCATGAAAAAGATAACTAAAAATGCATCATTGTTTTGCATTTGACCGTAGTTTATGAAAAATGTTTGCTATTAAATGTGCAATATCCACCGTTAAGACGCTAATTGTTTATTTTCCTTTTCAGACATTTAAGAAAACTACCCCAGCTTCTCGAAAGTGTAGATGTAGATCTAAGAATTGCAGCCGGAGAAACTTTAGCGATATTTTATGAATTAGGTAGACAATGTCGCGTGGTAAGAATGGTTTATTTTCTAATTATCTGTGAACACCTGTGATTGTGATTACTTATTGGGAGGTTCTTTGCATAACTAAAAAAAAGTTTTATGGTGACTGTTAAGATTATGAGGTTAAAATGGAAGACATGTAGATTTTAATTAAACTCATTAAGAGATAATTCAATGATGTATACTTCTTGCCGACTTTTACACATTAAAAAAAATTACGCTCTTACGCGTTAGTCCCAATTTTGTACGCATTTCGAAATCCGACTTCATCCATTTCAATAAATCTTTCTCATTTATGTCTAATATTCGTTTTTACTGCTTCCTCATCAATAATTTTACGTTGGCGATTAATTTCAGCCTAGCCTATATTTTACCCTCATCCTTTGCCACTTTGATTCAAAAATTTCAATACATTAGCATCCATCTTGATTCAAGCACACATCTTTCGCAAAAGTTAATTATTTTTATGAGGCTTTACCTTTAGTATGTGAGGATAATTGAATCTGATTAGTATTAAGGGCTGTTAGATTCTGGAGAATTGGGATTCCTTGGATTCTTGAAAATTCCAAAAGGGGAATAGAAATATTTGAGTTACTCAAATTCAGTAATTATTTTCAACATCTCTTTCAGTTTTGGCGATTTTTGGTAATTTGAAAAAAAAAAAAGATATTGAAAAAATTATTTTTAAAAAATGTTTTTTTCTTGGGAAAATTCATCACTCAAGTATGAAATGCAGTTAGTAGAATTTATGAATGATTTCAGCATTTGTTGTTGAAACAAATTATTTTACACATTTGAGCTTTTCCCAAGTTGGCAGGTATGATAATGTATTGTAAAAGTGTCAGAAATGTTTGTCATAATGCATTATTTGCAGACCTTTTTATTTTATTTATTTATTCTTTTAGTTTTGTAGTAAATTTTGTAGTAAATATTTTGTAAAATATTAGAGAAAGTGTTAAGTGCAGTAAATAGTTTGTGTAATAAATTTTTACCTAGTATTTCCATGAGTTTTGTAGAAATTTCTGATCTTGGGGGAAGCTGTTCCAAAATAAAATTAATTAGAAAGTCCTTAATGTTCATTTTCATTTTTAAGGCCTTAAAAAGTCCTTATTTTTATTCCAAGTGCTTATTTATTTCTTTCTTTGCATGGAACCGGCACGCTATGCCAGCTTTCGGAATTTGCCATATTTCTGAACCCGACCGAAAATGGCGGATTTACGTAAACATCAATGGCGTTTTTACTTCAATTTGCAGTGCTTTCTCAACGGGTAGATAAAGGCCCATCATTTCAAAAATTTGAAAGACGGAAAAAATTGTGAAAGGTGCGCCTAGAAGCAGATTTTCCTTTTTTAACATAGTAGGTTTTCTAGTTCTATCTTGGCTTCCTGAGTTTAGTTCATGTAAATCAGAAATATATCTACAAGATTGCTTCTTTTTGAGTAAAAATTTACTGCCATTTATTGATTTAGGTTTCTTTAATTAATATTTTTTCTGATTTTACAAAAAGTGGAAAAAATCTGGCATTTTGGGGAAAATGCCAGATTTTTGTGGGATTTCAAATTTGGGGTTCGATGCTATTTAAAGTTTAACTACAAAGTTTATTTTTCATGAAAATTGTATTTTGAAAATATAAACATAAAAAAATACGTATAAAGCTTAAAGCTACTAAATAATCATTTCTCTTACAGTATATTTATTAAGTGCCGAGTTTCCAACTCTTTCGATCGCTTTTCTGCCGATCTTTTGCTAAAGTTTTCTCTCTCTCTTTTTTTTCTTTGATTAAATGAATTTCCGTTTTGAAAAAAATAATTCATCAATTATTTTTTTACAGCAATGTTTTAATATTTAGTAAACTTTTAATGACCAATTTGGCTTCACGATCGTTCGTTCCGGCGTTTTGTTGTGTGGGAGATGATATATTTGCCGTGTTAATCAAAACTTGTATCTCACAAAATTTCTTAATTTGCAAGTAGATTTAAGGAATCAACTGCTTCTTGAAACCTTTACAACATAGCTGCCAAGTTCTCCATTTCCCTTTAGTTTTTTCCTTATTCATTTTTAAACTCCGAAAATCCGATTTTTCAAGCTGATGTATTAGAATTTTTCATCTGCAAGGATTGTGCTACAAAACGTAGAATTTTAAAGACAAGAACAACTTTTAAGAAACTTCTTAAAAATATATGTGGAAATTTACATGAATTTTCATAACATTTTACACATGTAGGTAAAAAAATATTTTTTTGGAAACTTGCCAACTTTGGCGTTATTTTAGCATCTGCAGCCTGTAATCTGCATGTTTTATTTTTATTGTAAAAATTTATTCAATTAATTCAATTTATTCATTTATTTAATTATTTAAGCTTTATTTTAATTAAATTATAGGTAGTTACTTTTTGTTTGGGTAATGTACGAAGCTTTAAGCCAATGAGCTCATAACTGCAATTTTTCTTTTGGATTTTGTTTACAAAATGAAATATTTTTTCAAGTTGAAAAAGTTTTTTTTTTTAAACTTGACTTTGAAGTCTGCCGGAAGTCCTATTCGGGTACATTTATATGTATTGCTTGGGGGAAAACAGGAAAAGAAGTACCAGTAGAGTCAATTAGAAGTCCGTGGTAGCCTAGTGGTTAGCACGTCGGACTTCCACCTGGAAGGTCGCGCGTTCGATACCCACTGAAGACCACCATGTATACTTGGGGATATGTGCATGTAAAATCCGTAGACCCCACTACCTCTCCCCGTGCGTAAGCAATCCTAAGGCCTCGGCTAACAGGTAGGGGTTTGGTGGAGAAAAGTAGAGTCAATTAGTAATAAAAATATTATTTTAAAACATACCAGTTTCTACCAGTTCATATGTTTTAGGCATATGATGTGTGGATTGTATATTTTGTAAGAAGAGATATATGATTTTGCTTTCAAATTTTAATTCTTTTTCGAAGAAAAAGAGTAATTTTGCTAACAAATTTAGAAGTTTTTAAAGACTGAAATTAAGTAAAACTAACATTTAAATTTTAATCATAGATTTAAGTATGTTTATCATATTTTCCTTTTATGTTTTCATTCCCCTCTCTCCCTTTTCTGTTTCTCTCTCTCTCATTCGTTTTTTTTAGACTTTTGTTATCTTTAAATGGAGTTAACGTTTCTTTTAATTCAATAGTTTTACTGGAACCAAAATGCAGATTATTTTTACGATTATAAAAATAAGTTTTTTTAAGCTTTTCTAAATAATTTTTAAAAAATGCTTTAGAGAAGAAAAAAGTTCATGACAGAGATAAAAATTTTACATTTAAGCCTTGTAAGCACAAATTCCCCCAGGTAATAAAAGTTTGATAGAGAGTTAAGAGTAGTTCGTGTTATCGGTTGCACAAACAAGAGTAAAAAGCTGATACGTTTATGATTAAAAAAAAATAAATAAATTAACAAAGATTAACTTTATTCAAATCTGAATCGCTTTTGCTTTAGTATCTGTACTTTTATGCACTATTAAGTAAGCCTAAATTGAGATAATTGCACAAGATCTCAAGAAAATGTGTATCATTTTCTTTGACAATTTTTAATTTAATTTGATAACTAGCATATGCCATTATGCTATGATTAGCTAATTAATTAGCCCCGAAAAGATAAAAACATAAGTTTTTATATTTTGAAAGAAATTTGAGATCCTTAAATTTTTTTTGCAGGTCCTTATAAAGTCCTTATTTTTTGTTTTCCCAAAAGAGTACTAACCCTGTGCTATTTTGCTAAACATGTCTTGTAGAATCCCAATCAACTTTTTATTTCTTAAAAAAAGAAAATTTCTGTTTTAATAATTATTACAATTTCCCGAAGATTATTTTCTTTCTCCCGGAAATTTTTTCCTTTACAAGTTTGTTTCAATAAAATTTGTTTTAATCTGCTACAAAAGACAAATATTTTATGCTATAAAACTTGGCTATATCTGCAACAAAAGTTTTTCCCTGCTACAAAAACGTCTTTTTCTGCTACGAAATGCTATTTCCACCGCTACAAAGGTGCTTTTCCTGCTCTGAAACTTGATTTGCCTTGCACCGTCTTGACAAATTGTGACCTCTGTTTATCGGAAAGATATTATGACGTAGAACATGTACAGATATGAAGTTCATCCAGAACTAAAGGAGCCTATTTTTGATAACCACGAAATTTTTTGATATGGATTTTAATGAATGATAAATGGATTTATTTGATATGGATTTTAATGGAGCAAGGGTTGTAAAACGGTGCCAACCATCTTTGTTCCGAACACGAACGATACCACTTTCCACATGCTTTCGTTGTTATGGATAACTTGGCGTTCGTGCCATTTTGAATTTTTTTTACGCCGTCAGACCCCGGGCTTGGCAATGTTTTTATATTCCTGATGTAAACATCGCCAAAAATGTTAATTTTTTTCCGGACTTAATTTTTATTTTAAAAGACGATTAAAGACGGGTCGGCTTATATACTGGTCCGATAATCTATAAAAAAAAAGTCGATCAATATATCGTGAAATATCGACTAATATAGAGCTCTAATTATGTAATTTATGTCTCCTACAGAAAGGAAATAATTAGCTTAAAATAAGTAGTTTTATTTAAAAGAATATACATATATTTTATGGCCGGATTTTGTGGAATCTCTGAAACAAAATGGCGAAATATGTTCCCGACTATAATACGCTCGCGACTAGCTGTGTATGTCTTCCTATTCCCGCTCATCCTTCTAATACAAATGTAGAAAAATAACTGAATAAAAACAATAAAAAAAAGTAAAACAAACTAAGCGAACGCAGGAACAAAAAGCAATGAATGAATAGGGGAGCATGTGCTCATTCACTCGGCACTCGCCTCAGACAGGGTTACCAGAGATCAATCTATCGTCGTTGGTGCCAAGCTTCTTGCTTTCACACATCTCGATTGGAAAATACTTGATCTGTGTTACCTGCTTGGCGAATGTTTCGCCCCTTTTGGCGACTCTCTTTGAGATGTAATTTTTTTTTTCTTCAAATTTTTATCTCGGCTTATATACGAGTTTTGAATTTTTGGTACATTTTTGAAGGAATAATGCACTCTCGGCTTATACACGGATCGGCTTATATTCGGAAATATACGGTATATAAATAGAACGAATTATATACTGTTGTTATCTTTTATTTTGCTGATGTCATCCATGACCGTCATATGGGCTTGTAAAAATAAACAAAAACAGGGGTGGGAATAAGTTAAAAAATTATATTTTTTTCACATAATTTGTGGTGCTATTTTGTCCACATTAATAGTGGGAAATTATTTTTCTTGTAATTTGGTGATGAGAGGGAACTTCTGAAAATTTATTTTGGATTGAAAAACAACTTAACATTAAAAAAATTGAACTTGGAACTATCCAAAAATTTTGACATTGATTTTAATACAGAGTTTAAGGGTCCTGAAGAATAATTGCAATTCACCAAGTGCCACTGTATTTATCATATTTGATGTTTGAAAAAGATACCATAATTGATTCAGCGAGACTTGTCCGAGGCTTAACGAAGGCGTTATTCTCCGCAGGACTTCGAGGACTACGACGTGGAGTTCTTGTGCGAGAAGTTGCGATTGCTGGCCACGGACAGTCAGAAGTTCAGGGCCAAGAAGGACCGGAGACAACAGCGTTCCAGCTTCAGAGACATACTTAGAGCCATCGAGGTAGGTCTTAAATTTGTCCTTGGGAAGGGGGTGGATTTAGCCTCGAAAGGTCGGAAAGTATTCCGAGAAGCTCATTGAAATTTAAAAACGAGTCTCATATTTTTTTTTTTTATTGCTCTGTAATCTCAAAATTTATGTCACACATATTTCAATAGCAAAGTTAGCTTCATGGGCAATTCTGATCCGAAATTCTTCGACATTTCTGAAAATTTTCGAGAACCTGTTGACAAAACTAATTTTTAAAAAAATCGGATTTTTGAAAATTTATTAATCTCAAGATCTCCTTGACGAATATCTGCTTTTCTTTCTACCTTCAGACTAGCTAAGTATTTTGTACCACTTTAAAAATCTTTCAAAACGGTTCTGGTATTACCTTTTGATTAATTACTGGGAGGAGTATTTTTGAACTTAGGTATAAAATCAAATATATTGTATTGGGGGGTGGAGGCGTGTTTCACCTAATGACATAATTTTTATTCTGAATTCACGGTGCATTCTTTTCCCGAGAATTTTGTGTGAAGTTCCAAAATTTTTTTTTCTCTGGGAATCCCCCATGGGTAGCTCAATTTTTCCTGAAGGTCTGAAAGTTAAGAGTTACTCAGTGACAGGGTATGGAAAAAATTGATTTGTTTGATTTTTTTTAATAAATTTAAATCTCAGATTATTTTTCAAACCAAGAAACGTAACTTGAAATTGACAAACAGAGCAAAATGCAACTAGTTATAACATTTTTTAAATGCAAATAATAGTTTTACATTAAAAAATACTTACACTAAAATTTAAAAACATAAATAGATATATATTGCCTTTTAAATCTAATACGTCTGTGTTGTTAAAAAAGGTAATGCTGGAGTGTTTGAATTATTTATGGACGTTCTCACTCTTTTACAGCAGCTACAGTTTTCCATCATTCAAATGTAACATTGTCATGTAATTATATATTTCATATTTTAAAATTCGTCGTGCATATCAGTGTATTGAAAATTTTGTGTGAAGTTCAGAAATTTTTTTTGTACTGAGAATCTCCCTCGTGGTTCTGTATAGTTATCAAATGAAAAATGTCTGTTATTGATGCTAAAATAATTGCATTTTTTAAGGAGGAAGGATTGGTGCCAAAAGTGTGATCTTAATTGAATATGTGCATTTTTAAGCTATTTATATGCTATCTGTCCAAATTAATTTTAATCATAAAAGTTTAAAAATAATATTTCTTTTATTATTTTTGATTAAGCGCAAAATTTTAGGTTTGAATACAAAGGTATCCATTTTGAAGAAAATGTTTCTGTGTTCATAGGATGGTTTAAAGACTCATTTTTTCAAAAAATGAGTATTTGAAGCATCTCCGATCGTTGCCATTGGAAAATCGACGTTTTAAATAAGTTATTAAAAAAGTTAAACTTAAGATTCATTGCAGCATATGATATGCATCCCTAAAAATTTCAGCTTTTTGAACAGATTGTAGTTCGACCACGGAATTTTTCAGATTTGGACGCTTCTGCACATGGCAGAAAAGAACGAATCCATTCGAGTTTTTGGGGAATTCGTTTTGCCGGGTTTATTTGCTGCACAGATCGGAATGTTTGCTTCACTGTTTGTTGAAAGCAACTGAATTTATAAACTGTCATATAGCATCAGTTAGGAAGAAATCAAACATTCCAAACAAACTGGAACGAGAGCAAAAATGGCACATTCCACGTGTCAGCAGTTCCTCCCCTAGGCATGAATGGATTCTTTTTGGCACTCTGTCAATCAGATTGCTTGGTAGAACAGAAACACAAATTATAGCTCAGAAAATGCTGTATATCATGAGAGATCAATTAAAAAATAACTTAGATTTGCAATTACAATTTCACTTTGTCTTCCAGGTGCAAGAACCTTTGGACATCCGTATCAAGATCGGCAAAGAACTGCTCTACATCGAGAGCTGGTGCCATAAACGCCAGTACGATGCCTTCTGTCAAGTCCTCGGCTCCGGAATGAATCTCCATCTGAAGGTGTGTGCTCCTTTTTTGTTCCACGACCTCCGTATCTGCATCATTTCCGCTCTTTACCCAAAGTGCAGTTAATTAAGGCCCGACCGATGCATCGGCGCCGATTGTTCAACAAAGTTGCCATCGGCCATCGGCATCGGCCGCAGATGTTAACTTTAGAAAAACATCGGCCCATCGGCCGTAAAAAACATCTAAAAGCCGACGCAAGGCCGATGTTTTTCGCAGTGACAACTTTCCAGAAAACATTCTGTCTTTCACTTTCGTTTTTTCTCCATAGCTCAATTTCTATTTCCAAACAATAACAGGCAGCACGTAAGTTTAAAAAAAACACACAAAAATAATGTCATTCTCTAAAGTATTTGCTAAAAAATTCGGAAAATTGGTTTAAGCGATCGCTGCCCGAAAACCTTCATCATTAAAATAGTTCTCTTTGAGCAGAATGCTCGCGAAATAGAATATGTTTAAGTAAAAGTCATAGAGGCGTCTTATGAGTGCTATTCGTTTTTCGCACTAGTTAGTTGTATCATTTTTGTCCGTTTTTCTTTTAATAATGACTTAGTGCATTAGATGTCCTTGTGCAATAATATTATAACATCTACTTTTAGTTTGTCATGTTTCTTATTATTCTGAAATTGTAAACAATAAAAAGTCAACTCAATCAAAGTACGATTGGTCAAAAATAAACACTTTCCAGTATAAGTATTTATTGATTGAAATTTTATGTGTCCAAGTTCGACTTGCAATTTTTAAAAATTGAATTCTCAAAATGCTAGTTCGCGCGACAGGATTTAATAACATCTTAATAAAAATCTAAAATTTCTTTATTTTCAAAAATTGATGAATGCATATATATATTTTTTCAAAATACATCTTAACATTTTTTATACGATAATTATTTTAATTTTTCCCCGTTTATACTTTTTTTTAGCTCATTTTTTTGGCTTCTTTGATGCCACGTGTTAGACAGTTGACAATTTTTCTGCTATTGTACAATAATCTCGTTGCATCTGCTTTCAGTTAAGAATATTTCTCTTACAACATAGAACGTATTGATAAAAAATATGAATCAATTTTTCAGTATAAATGTTTATTGATCGAAATTTTATGTATCCAAGTTCGACTTGCAATTTTCAAAAATTTAATTCTTTAAAAACGAGTTTGGGATACAGGATGGAACAATACCTTAATAAAAATGCTACAATTTCATTAATTTCAAAAATTGTCAACGTATATAAAAACATATATATATATATATATTTTTTTTTTTTTTTTTCAAAATACATCTTAATTTTTATAAACGATCACGTGTTTTCAGAAGATTATTTGTCAACAGAAAACTGCTGGTGCTCAAAATATTGGTTTATTTCGGTGACCTTACATTGTGCTCATGAGAATATAAAGAACATGTCAAGTATTTCAGTATAATTTTCAACTCACAAGAAAAAAAAAAATCTAATAAGATTAGTTCTTAAGACCCAGCATTCATTTGTAATGAAAAACAAAAATCTCACGTCTATGTTTTTAAAGCAATATTCAGTATTTCTTGGTTATGAACAAGGGATAATACTGCGAGCGAAATTTTTTAATATTTTATTTTTATTTCAGAAAAAGAGCTTAAAATAACTTTTTAAATGAAAAATAAACATGTAATCATTTTCGCTTTTCTTTTAACAACGGGGGAGGGGGGGGGGGATCATGAAAAAAATCTGAGAGGAGGGGATTGACAGTTTCGTTAAAAATAAAAACCCACATTATTTGTTAGTCTGTGTCATAACATCTGCATTCCTCTCCATGAAAAAAATAAGAAAATAAAGGCAGCTGCAATTGGCATTTGCAGTGCAGGTGTTATAAAGAGAAAATGTTGAAGGAAAGGGAATTAGACACGAGCCAATTCAATAGCTGTTGAGTTTTTTTTTTTTTTTTTGCAGAGATAAGAAAAAAGAATTGAAAATTCTCTGATATAGCATTTTTTAATTTTTTTTAACCTCCAAATAGTTTAATTACTTTACTAGAATCGCGAGTGATTCTTTCAGTTTTAATTATTATGTAAACTTCCCCCAAAAAATTTTACGCTGCTTGAATAATGCATTTAATGCTTTTATAAACATAAAAAAAATAAATAGTAAATGATTTGAATGACATTTTTGACAAGCATTCTATCCGTTTTAATGGTATAAAACGACTTTTTCTCCATCGGCATAGGCCGATGGAAGAGGAAAATAATCGGCCATCGGCCAACAATCGGCATCGGCCAAAAAATGCCATCGGTCGAGCCCTACAGTTAATGCTTTCGAAGCGTTTTCCAATTTCTCACTTCTACTTCAAACTGAAAAGGGACTCATTACAAAGTTCTGAAAGCCAAAAAGTATAATCTAAGTGACATCAGCTTGTAAAGGAACCCTACTTTGCAGACATATTTCAAATAAGTACTTACAGTCATTATATATTTTTTAATTAAATATTAGCAATTTTTCTTCAAAATCAAAGATTTTTTTCCCCCAATATTCAGTAAGAATTTTTCAAAACTCCGACTTCAGAAAAAGAGACTGTTGCAAATAATCTATCCTGTAAGAATTTATAAAACGTTAAATGTCCTCAAATTAGGGATAACTATTTTTAGCAATGAGGGTTTTTTTTTCCATTTGATCCATTTTCCAGAAATTTCTGATTTTTAAAACTTCCTCACCTTATTTGGGCAGTGGGAAGAGGAGACTTTTTAACAAGAAAATGTGTTTGTCTGGGAGGGTCAACATTCTTTGTGCTTTGCGCTAATCATTCTTTAATATCCAAATTCAAAATTTTTAAGAGAAAGAATGTCCGCTATTCTGGTGATTCACTGTTCTGCCTTTATTGTCTTAGATTTCTTAAGAGCCCGAAATTTTGTTTCACGGGCAGTATCATATTTCGTTTGTGCAATCAAGATCCTCGTCAAAATAACAGCAAATTGATAGTTGTACTTAATACCCAGCTAAAAATATTTCCGCTTCCATTTTGTTGCAATTATTCATAAATGTGTTAGGGCAATAACAATTTTTGACAAGTTTTGCAACCATAACTATTTTTTTAATGATATTTTTTTCGGTGTATGTTACATGTGTATTTTAAAGTCTTGTGTTAAATGAGTGTTTCGCTGTAGAGCTTGTTTCTATTAATATTTGAATATCTCTTTCCAGCAAAATGAACTCTTGCGAGACATTTTCGACCTGGGTGAGCCGTTGAACGATGATGGATCCTTCTTCAAGAGCTCAAAGCTACAACGGGTGAGTGGATTCATCACACACACGTCTGCACTTTTGTAGGTGTTTGCTGTGAAGCGTGTTATGTGACATTTTGTTTATAGAGGCATTTATTCAACTTCATTGCAAACTTAAAAGAAAGAGAAATTGAATAATTTACTTACCTGGCAATGAAGGTAACTAATTGAAATGAATTGTTGTCAAAATCTTAATTAAATAGTTTAATCAAGTGCAGTGATGTATATGTGCCAGTGTTGTTTGATTCTCTTTTTTGATTCATATTAAGTTGGAAGAAAAAAATGTTGTTGTTGTCGTGTCTATGGATAGTAGATTTGGAATGTCAAATAGGGCCATGTACGTACGGTCCACACAAAAAAAAAAGTATTAAGTTACATATTAAGTTAAAGTGGAAGAAAAAAGGAAGAAAGAATGAGTCTTAATATTAATGATTTTATTTCCCAGTCGGAAACGGTGTTAACAGAAATAGAGTTGTAATAAAATGCACCTTACTTACTGCACAAAAATACTGCAAAAAAAAAAGAAAGAAATATTTCCCCCTACTTTGAAAAAATGGTTGATATGCATTTGGCAAAAAATATTGGAATAACGGGAAAATGTTTGTCTTTCTTCTGTGTAAGTTAATATTCTGCCCCGCACTGCCACACCCACTCTGAATTCCGAAAATGTGCCTCGCGGAGATAATGGAGGCTTAAGGGGACTTGGCACCTTTCAAATGTTGAAAATCGATGAAAATACCGATTTTTCAATGTTTTGCTAAAAATGTGGTTTGACTCTCCTAGTATATCTGAGCGAAGTTATGAAGCGATACAATCAATACAAATGTTGCTAAGAAGTAAGTAAATTCAAATGTTTCCGATGGTTTAGTAGGGTTTTGTATTCTTTAAACTGCGTTTTCTCGCTTTGTGTTTATTCACAATATTGTAGTACTTAAAATGCTAAAACTTCTACATGTACTCATGGAGCAACTTTAAATTTTTTTTGTGTGTTCAATGATGTGCTTGATATAGTTAGGGATGGATTTCGCTATATATTTGTTAAAAAAAAAATATTAAAAATGAAAAGGTAACAAAAGTCGCATTTTTTTATGTGTTCTACCATTGATGTAACTTTAAAATTTTTTTTCTCAAAAACTAATTAATTAATAGCAAAACCCATCCCTAAAATTGTAAACCATACTACAATAAATACTTTAAAAAAAATTTGGTGAAAAAAAGTCCATAAATGAACAAGAAGAAAAGTTAAAATCGTTAAATTATTTTTTTAAAATTTATTTTAAAATTTTCTGTTAGTTGAATTTTGGTTTTTCATGTGAAAATCATTTTGTTGGGCAATAGCACTTCATAATATACAAATAAAATTGGTAAAAGTTCTTAAATAATAAAAAAAAAAAATGTTCAAAAGGTGCCAAGTCCCCTTAATGGCGATAAAAAGCAGGGCTACTATTTTGGTTGGGAGGGGTCGATTGACCCCTCCTGCCAGACATCTTCACGCCTGCTAGAGAAATATAATGCGTATGTATTTTGTTGTCTTTTTAATGCAATACACATTGAGTGGAAAATTTTCAAATGGAAGGGCCAGATTAAAAGAGCTTTTTCCAGGAATTAACCTTTTTCCTTACAACTGCGGTACCAGTAAAAGTTCTCTTTTTACCACCATTGTAACTGCATAAGTATACTAGAGTATCCAAGGATATTTTTTCTCCTTAGTTTGAGAGCTTTGCTGATATAGATTTTGCTTCCTAAAAGTGTAGTGCTGAAATCCTTACAGTAACTACTATATAAGGGGTCGTTCAAAAATGATGTCACACTTTTTTTCAATATATTTGACCCCCCTCCCCCCCTTTGTCACAAAGTGTCACACTTCAGCATACTCCCCCCCCCCCCCCCTTTGTCACATGTCACGCTATATTACGTAAGTATATATCCTTGCAGTTTAGAAACAAAGCACTACGTTATAGATCACATTTACAATTTTATTTTTGAACTTTTATGACATTTATGAGCCTAAGAATGATAAGTATTTGTCTATTTAATTTGGGTAAAATAAAATTAAGGTTTAAAATAAAAATAATTAGCATATAATATAATAGTAAAAAAAAATATTAATACAAAAGAAGAATTGAAAACAATGGAATTTTAGAGCTTGATCTAGTTTGCTCTTAAAACGTTATCCTTATTTTATGTACACAAAGTACTCTTAAGAGATTAAATTTCAAAATAAGAAAAATCCGCCTTGAAATGACTTTTCATAACTGAACTGCCTTCTCATTTCATTCTTCACATGTATTTATAATATATATAATGTTATGTATTGTATATAACATAGGTACAAAATTTTAGACTAGCAATTAGCTCTCGAAAGAATAGTCTCTGTTTGTGCAAGCTCCAACTCCCAGACAGGCCCGCCCCTTCATGTATTTAAAAAGCCATTAGACAAACAACACCAGACTATCTTGGGGGAATCAAATCCAACAATAAAATTTTTTTATAGACTAAACAAAAAGCAAGCTTCTCGAAATCCACACGAGCTCAAAAGTTGAGAACTCTAAAAATCTAGGCGACAGGCAAAAGAGTAAGTAGCCAGCTCCCAAGAGAGAGGGGGGGGGGGGAGGTGGTGATAGTGGAATATACCCCTCCCCCTTCGCACATTTTGATATCTAAATAAATCCATTTAGAAAACAGGCATCAGTAAACAGCTTCCAAGTGATACCCCCAACTAACCAAGTAGATCATCCAAGTGATGACAGCTCATTTAAAAGAATTGCAGAATAATCCTTGTGTTTTTTGGCGCCAGCACTGAATATCTAGTCGGGGCTCAGTATTTATCGAGCCCTGCTTTTAACTGTTACGCAACCTCGTCGAGTGTAGTAGTTGTAATGCACAAGGAAAAAAAGCAAGGATGTCTACTACGTCATAAATAATTTTTTTTTTATCTTAGAATTTAGGCAAAAGAAAAGTTTAAAATTGAATTCGACAGCTTGGGTTATATCAAAACGACTTGCTTAAAAAATGAATGAAATAATACTATTTACTTTAAATTGGTACTGAGTCAATTCGCGTAAAAATGTTCGTGCAAAAACAGAATTAGGTGGTATCGTACTGTCTCGACACTTTTGCTCATACGTGTGGATTTCATCAAAATAATTATGAAAGGAAACCAAAGTTGAGATGATGCTTATTTTGGGTTCAGCTACTTTATTTTGATATTTTTTCTCTTAAGATTGTTCGAAGTCAGTAAAAATGAAACGCGCTACTTTGTCTTAAAAATCTAAACACCCTTAAGATTTCCTTTTAACCTCTATCTAGAAGATAATTTAAACCTTAATCAGCATCGATGTTATCGATATAAAATCAATAAGAATACAAAGCAAATTTTAAAATGAAAAAAAAAAATTAATTTTCTGATGTTAAATACTTTTACTTTAACCAAAATGGGGGATGTCACACTTCCCTCCCCTTGTCACAAACTGTTACAATTTCTAGAACCCCCCCTACCCCCCTCGAAGTGTGACATCATTTATGAACGACCCCTAATAGCATAAATATATGCTAACAGTTCATTTTGTTCCTCAAGTGCTTGGTGTAGGGAAAAGGTTAAAAATGAAATTCGCAACAAGGTCCCCGGTCATTGAGGCCGAGATTAAGTTGTTGCTGAATCCATGGCTAGTTTCTCAATAAATCTGCGTCCAACCTGTTCAGGGATTACCGATGTATATCATGATGCATATCTGATATTTATTTTTAAAATATTGGGATTTTTGATATTTTCATTTATATGAATTTTTTGTCAAAAAATTAGAACTTTAAATTTTAAATTGCTATTGAAAATTAAATTATAGTTTAACAGTCAGCCAAATAAAATGCAAAAAGGAGTTACAAAAACACAACTGAAAATGATTTTATCAAAGTGCTCCTGTAATCTCAATATAAGACCTTTGGTTTCGGACCAACTCTCGGGATAGCTCCCATGTACTTCTATTTTTAGAATTGCACCTGCATTAAAATTGGACAGCCACGAAAAGCAAAATTGGTTTACTTAGTTAATCTAACTGTTTACTGCTTCACTAACTACAGCAACGTTAGAATTTTTTTTTTCTCTAGCTGTGGTATGGTGTAGTTTAAATTGTGCGACCGGCCGGGAACCGAGAAAGCGGACAAACTTACATTTTTATTTAAATTTTTAAACAAAAATAAATAAATTTTCGTTTTGTGTTTAAGGTTTTAAAGACATAGAACATTCTGACATGGTTTTATAATTTGTGTTTTGAATGAGAAAATTTTTTTAACTCAAATCTTATAAGTGCCTAAAAAAAGAAAATATTTTTTTATAATAATTTATATACCGTAAAATCCCGAATGTAACCCCCCTCTTTTTAAAAACCAAACTGGCAAATTTCAGATAGGGGGGTTATAATCGAGATTTTCGAAAAAAAATTACGAAAAAAAAAATGTTTTTAGTACTAATTCAGAGCATTTACTGAAGATAAATAATAAGTATAACCCATTTAAAATTATTTTAAAAACTTTAATATAAAACAAGATCTGTCTTATAATTTTCTAATAGAAAATTGATCGCATGGGGATGGCATCTTTGACTGAAGAAAGAATTTAGCACTTAAGTTAGCAGAAATCCCTATAATTTAAATTTAAAACTCATAAAACACAAATTTGGAATGTTCGGGGCCAGCGCTACATCGGTATTTCGTAATGTGCCGAATTTCAAAACAGGACCAAAAATGGCGGACTCACAAGATCAAAGATGGCGGCTAATGAACAAATCAACGCCGAGTACATGAAATTTATTTTTAAGCATATAGACTTTGAATATTTATGAAAAATAAACAAATAAAATAAAACACAAAATACAAAAAAGAAATTGGACACATTTAATCTTTATCATAAGAAAATAATACAAAATTTGTTTTAAAATCGTCAGCCATTTGGGGAGGGGGGTTATATTAAGGAATATTGAATGATTCCACTTTCGGCGAGAAAAGGGGGGTTGGTTACATTCGATGGGGGGGGGGGGGGCTACTTTCGGGATTTTACGGTATGTAAAATTACGTGCAATTTTATATAATGTGTAAAATGTAATTGGTGTGTAAGTGGTATTAAATAAAGCTGAAAATATTTATCATTAGCAATTAGTGGACAGTTTTGAAAATATTGAATATTTTTTATATTTTGAAAAATATGATATTTACGAACCCTGAACCTGTTGCATCTTCTCTCCCAGCATAGCGCCCACATCGCAGCTTTCAAGGCCAGGACCAAGACGATGAGCAAGCTGAGAGACAAAAGAGCCGATGTGGTTTGCTGAGGACGGTTTCGTCTAGCTTCGGAAATCACTGTTTTTATACGGACTCTCTAGGTTTCAATTATTATTTGTTTGTGAAAATGTTAACTTATTGTGCCCATTTTTTTGGGAACGGGGGGATAAAATACA
Source organism: Octonoba sinensis (assembly GCA_038502835.1). NCBI lineage: Eukaryota > Metazoa > Arthropoda > Arachnida > Araneae > Uloboridae > Octonoba > Octonoba sinensis. The sequence goes on from CM076600.1 coordinate 2,628,641, forward strand.
CCAAATTTAGAATGAAGATACTATTTTGGCATTTTTTAATATTTTTTTTTTTTGGAAAATTTTAGTCGGATTCTTCTATTTTAAAATGTTGTGTACGTGCGAGGAAACGTGGAAAGCTGCGTACTTTCGTGTTTTGTTCAAAAATTAAAATCCACTGAAGAGCAAGCAACAACTTAATGTTCAAAATGTACATTTTTAAAAAAAAATTAAAAAGAATGAAATTGTTTTTAAGTGTACAGATGTTAAAAATGAAAAATTGTACAAAAAAATAATGTAAAAAAAATTGAATATGAATAATCCAAATTTGTTTCATTTGTGGACTTGACAATTCTTTGTTGGAAAATTTTCCCGTACTTGCCGTGACTGAAATAATTGCTCACATTTTCTCCAAAACGAAGAATTTTTCTAAAACTGGTGTTTTGCTGGTAAAACTGACGATGTGTCGTTTGACTGACGATGTGTCGTTTGTCTCCATTATTTAGTAAATTTTTTAAAGTTCAGGTTTGGCTCATTTTTTTTATTGTTGTTCGAGAACGTCCTTCATCTCAATAGTATTATTTTAGTTCCACGAATCGATGGCGGAAAGTTGTGCGAGTCATTGTTTTGTTGATGAGTGAGAATTATTTTTTCTTTTTGTTATGTTTTTATAAGTATAGTTGTATAATTTAACAACAGTTTTAGTCATTATAATATATATTGTAAATAAGATCGGAGGAAATGAATGTAAATATATAGAGCGGTTAAATTTCAGAGGGCATTTCAATGATTCAGATAAAATGTTATTTTATGCTGGAGTCATTTCTTTACTTAATCAAAAATATTTGCGCAGCTGTGATTTTTAACTCTCTTGTCAGTCATGCAGGTGTTGTTGCTCTCCAAAATGTATTTCGAGCGTCGGAGTGATTCAAATTCTTTCTCGTCTGAACACGTAATGCACTCGTGACATCCACGATTATCCGATTTGGGTCGGGAAGGTTCCGAACAAAAATTTTCTGCCATTTTGTGCATCGAAATATATTGCTCGTTCAACCTTCTCATCACCCTGACCCATATACGAGACTCCTGCCTCAAATAGCGATATTTTGGTTTTTGAAAAAAAAAAAAAACTGCAAAATTTAAACATTTAAAAAAAATTTAACCTGAGTGACTTACTATACAACTTTAAAAGTGAAGTACTTCGTTAAAATGAAGATTAATTTCTTATTAATTGTGTAAGTTATTTAAATGATAGTAAAGATTTACCAAAAATACATCATTTTTCAAAATGGCTAACTTGGGTAGAAGACACTTATTTAAAGGATAAAAGAGTGCTCACAAAGAGGTTTAGGCAAACTTTTTATGGATGTTTCATCCATTCGGACAAATACTGGTCTAGCATTATAGCATAAAAATATCCTGGAGAAGATATTTTAGTTTTTTCAAATCTTTCCAAAAATAGATAAAGAAATAAATGTAGCAAAAATTGCGTGGTTTGTATTTAAAATCTCCTGGTTTTCAGAAATCCCCTGTAAATAAGAAATTTTATGGAAACAAATCACTTCAACAACGTTATTATCCTACTTAATTTCTTTGACAAATGGATTTTACACAAGAAACTTACAGTTTTAGACATTAAAATCAATTATAACTTTAAAGGATTGGTTATTTTGTTAGTTAATCTGGGAAACTTATCATATAAGGAACTTGTGCACGGTTGTCATTTAAGTGATTGTTAAAACTCCTCATGTCCCCCAAGAAACAATGAAAAATACACGTGTAACATCCAATCTACTGGCTGTTTTCTTCGAAAAATGTTGGCAGGTATGGTTTTTTATATTACTCCCACCCAAATTTGGCATACAAGGTGGTCAAGTTACAAAAGTTTCCCCTACAGTATATAATATGGGGCTCATTCCGTTGCTGGCAAAAGTGGCTACTTAGACAGGTGGTCAACTTTACAGGTTTTACTGTATTTCTAAAATATTAGAATAAAACACAATTTTCGTTTAATTGATGTAATGATCTGCGATTTTCGTCGCATATCGCTAGAGTATCCTATAACCCTTGTGTGAGTTTTGCAAAAAAAATTTTAAAAAAAAGTAGGAAGGTATAAATTTTGAAACAAGATTATCATTATTATTAATTTTTTTGCGCATGATTTGGGTGATGAGGGGGTTAATAAGAGCAATTACAGAAAACAATTCTTTCCAATTTAAATAGTTTTCACACTTTCTTCTCATGCATAATTTCTCCTGACCGATGAATACACATACATACATACATACAGATCAAACAAAATAGAAGGGATATTAATACAATTACATTAAATACTCTAAATTTAAAGATGATACAATTGAAATACCAACAAAAGTAAAAGTACATTTTTTAAAAATAATGAAGTCTTTTATTGTTACTCATTTCAAATGTTTTTTTCTGCCGCAGTATTTTAGAATGTGTCGACAAAATTTTAACGTTGCTTTTAATTGTAGCTCACTCTGCAAATTGTGTATATGTGTACAGCAATATATTTAGGCAATAATCATTTTAAATTACATTCAATCTTGCTTAAGACATTCAATTATTTGGAAGTTCAGAAATAAATTTAGTGGTTCATATTTCAAAATGTCTTCTTTTATTAAGTATGTTCGGTGCTTTTAATATCGGATTTTGTTGTTTTATTTTTAAGGGCCATTTCACAGCAAAATTTTGGGACAAAATTTTTTTAGCTGTAAAAATAATTAAATTTTTTCAAGCTTCTTTTTTGCCTCTTGAGTAACACTAATTTAAGATTTCTTCTTAATGAGGCTGACAGTTATTTTTTAAAAAATCAAAGTTTTGTGTATGGAAATCCCAAAAGTGTTTTTCAATAACACCCAAGTGTATTTCTCTTCGAATGTATGTCATTTTTCATAATCAAATTTTATCAACTGATACAAAACTTACATTCTTTTAATACATATCAAAAAATTTTTTTAAATAATCTCGTGGATAATTGACAGTTAGTGGTTTGCGTTATAAACAGAAAAAACAAACTTTTACTGAATATTAAATTCGATAAAAACAGAATATTTAAGTTTCCATTTTGGAGAATAAATGTGTGAATGTAAGTCGTGGACCTTTAAAATGATGTACAAGATTTAATTTTTTAGCCAAATGCTGTGGAATGACCCTTAAATGGAATATTTGCCAAAAATATATAAATAAATCAAGTATATATATTTGATGTTTTATGTTCCTACTGCAAGAAAACGTACTTCATCGTAATCGACTGTGATTCGCTTAAACGGAGCTAAATGTACAGAAGAATCCCATATAGCTATGTATTTATTATGTATATTAGGCATAAAACTTTAATGAACATTTCCCCAAATATGTAACGGTACAATTATGTTGATGCTCTGCGGTAATAAATATTATTTATCAAGTCTTTGGGTGTTGATTCATTTTTTCTCCCTTTCGGGTGTGTATTTGCGAGGTCTGATTGTTTGAATATAAAAATGGCAAACAAAAGCTTTAATTTATGTGTTTTACGAATCTTGAATTCTTCGCAGAAAAAAAAAGTCTGTTCGGGAGTCGAATTATTGAATTAAAGTTGATAATATTGCATGTGTTTTTGTTGGATAAATTTTTAGTTTTTAAAAGGGAAAAATTTTTGTTTTTCAGCATCTCCTGGGACAATTAAAATATTTCATTGTAAAGCTACATTTACGATCCGCCATTGAATGATTCACGAGTTGCTTTCTCGTTAGGTATGACGTCATACCTTTTAGCTCTGACGTCATTCCTAACAACCAATGGCGTTTCATCGTGGATGAAGTTCTTTTTTGTTTTTGGGATGGCAACAGCAGTGACATGTTTTTTCTGTGAGTTTTAAAATGTTCTGCGTGTCGATCGAATGTTCCAGAACAAGTCGAGGATGTTGTTGGGGTGTGTTGTCCTTTTCTCAATGAAATTTTAATCAGTTCGTAGATGTTTTTGAGGAGGCAGACGATGAATGTTATAAGGCCTTAAACATGTTAGCAATTTAGGAAGAATCTAGTCTTGCCATTTATTTTTCTAATCGAAATTACTATTTTGAATGTTGTTTTTAACTAACATGAGCTTACACGAGTGTACCGCTGGCGGGATACATCAATCTTTTTATTGTTGATATTAATCTTTGTTGCTGCTTAATAGGAATTGAAAATAAATGTTTATTTAACTGTTAGTGAATCTGTCTTTATCAATGAGTTTGAAGAATACGGACTTAGTTCCTTTTGCATTCTGGCAAACACAGAAAAGTTTGTACGATCCAACAGTTTTAATGTAATAACTATATTGCGCGTATTGTGCAAAAGGGTCATACGAAAAAGGGACAGTGGCAGTAAAATCAAAATAGTGTACATTTTATTAAATGCTTCACGTACTAATGGCATTGCCTTTTTAAGTTATTCAAAATAATGAATCATTCATGTGATTTTTCCATATTTCGACGGAATTCCGTGTTCTCGGTAATTTTGGAGATTAAGAATTTCATTTCTACAAAAATCCTTAATTTTGGAAAACTATTTCCCTTTTTTTTCTATGAAAATCTTTGAAAGTAACCTGCCAACGTACATGCCTACCGATTTTAACAAATGACGAGTAAAATTGACTCGTCCGTTTTTTGCACTTTCAAGGTCCCGATTTTTTATGCATTTCGAAATCCAATTGCATTGGCTTCGGTACTCTAGTTCCTAGTTCTCATTTACTGTCCGATTCTGCCTCATGGACATCAATAACTTGAGCTTATTATTATTTTAATCTTTATTAAGTTCCAGCTTCTGTAGTAAAGAGCTTGCACGGCCGCAATTTTGCCATGCCCGCTTGAAAATGTGCTCGAAAATATAAAGAATTCTTCGAAGGTTACTTTGTTTTAGTGATATCGGTTAATAATAACGAATAAATATTACAACTTTATTAATAATCTAGTTAAAAGAACAGTTTGTCTAAATTCCCCCCCCCCCCTCCTTTTATGTAATTTAAAATGATTTTTTTTTTTTTTTTGGCTGTGTTAAGCATTAGGGGTTTTTCCTTTCAAGTATTTATTATAATAGTTAAAAAAAAAGAAAAAAAAAAATTCTTTCTGCTTTCATTCATTATTAAAAAGAATGAAAAAAATTCAGCCATCTTCCGTTGGGAGATTTTTCCAATGTTATAAAATAATTGTTAAGTTTCAGAAAAAATAAGTCTAAGGTTTTTGATAGGGCCTCTTCTTGATCTTAGAAGTTCATAAATCCAGTTTAATATTATACATATAGTATCTAAATAAAAGTACTGTGTGCTTAAATCACAAGTGTGTTTATATTGTGTATTAATCAGGAATGATTGTATTTCGGGGGAACCCCGGAAATCCGGGTTTTTCTTACGCTCCTTCCGTGTTTTAAAAATCGGACTTTTAGCCTTCAAAATTGAAAATTTAGCGAATGGGAACAAAAAATCCGCCGAAAAGCGATAAACATTCCCTTTGTAGCAAACCTTTACGCAGCGAGGGTTGTAACGGCGCCAATCATTTTTGTTCCGAACACGAACGATACCTCTTCCCACGTGCTTTCGTTGTGACGGATAACTGGGCGTTGGCGCCATTTTGGATTTTTTTCGGCGCCAAACCCCGGGGTTGGCGATGTTTATATTCCCCATTTCCGGTGTAAACATCGCCCAAAGAGGTAATTCTTTTTCCGGACTTTAGTTTTAAAAGAACGATAAAAAAAAAATTTACGTTCTTTTCCTGAAATCGGCTGAGGACTTCGAGTTATTTTCTCAACTTTTGTTTTAAAATTTGCAGATATTTGACAAATAAATGAAAAAATTAATAACTCTAAATAGAAAAAGTATTCCACTGCAAAAATTTGGCAAAAAATGTATTGTCAGGGAAATTCCTATTCATTATGTTTTACTATGAACAGAGCTGCCAAGTGCTCCGATTTTCTCGAAGTTTACCCGATTTTTTTACGTATACTCCCAAAACCCGATAAGTTACAGAAAACTCCGATTTTTCAAGCTCCGCAATGTACTTTTTGTTTTAATAAAGAAAAACAAAGTTTTCTTCATCTGAGCAGAGCAAAATGCTGCTCGTTCGTCCCATGTCGCTTCTCTTAAAGAACGGACGGAATTCTGTATTTTCGGTAATTTTGGAAATTAAAAAATTCGCTTCTGTGAAAATTCGTAATTTTGGAAGACTTCCCTTTTTCCCCCATGAAAATTTTTGAAAATAGCTGTATACATACCTGCCAAGTTTTGCAAATTACGAGTAAAATTTACGCATTTTGTTCGTTTTTTGCGTTTTCAAGGGTCAATCCCAAATGTTTACTCATTTCGAAATCCGATTGCATCGGCTTCGGTAAAACTTAATAGCTCTCGTTTACTATCGGATTCTTCCTCTTGGACATCAATAACTTTGAGCTTACCATTATTTTAAATCTTTCTTACGTTTCAGCTTCTGTAGTAAAGGACTTTCATAGACGTCATTTTATCGAAATTTCCGCCAAAATTTTAAAGAATTAAAAAAAAAAATATTTTTTTGCCTTTAAGTTTTAGTGATCCCGTCAGTTTTGATTATCATTGTTAAATATTAGTCTCATAAATGATCTTGTTTTAAAAATCCTCAGTGAGTCACATGTCTGCTAAGATAAGGTATATTTTTCAAATCGCATTTTTACAGAATCTAAGTAATGCCCGTATTTCCCTTTTTTTCTTTCCTCTTAAAAGAAATCGTGATTTTTTCCCCACTATATCTGCTTTGCTATGTTATTCAATGTAAAATGTTTTAAGGTTCTTCTAATAACAGTGAATGAAAAAGAAATATTTTAGAGTTCTATAACGTGACGGTAGTTCAAAAATATGAAAAATACTGCAATTTTTCATGATCCTATTTTACCCCCCTGTGCTCCTATTTTTCAAGTCTTGAGGCTGGCAGCTCTGCTATAAAGTACAATTTATTTCCAAAAAATAAACAAATTAACTTTTTCTTAGTTAGCAGTAGGTAAGTAAAATATAAATTTTAATTTCAGACGTTATTTTAAACATGCTGTTGCAACTATATATGTATAAACGCTGTCGTATAAGTCATGGTGCATAAAAAGTGATACCGACTTTTTACATAAAAATTTTCAGGGTTTTTTACGTTGTGTCGTAATTACCCCTGATTAATAATATTGCTCTTATATAACTCCTTGGTACTTAACAATCCTTTTTTTTTTTCACTTTACACCTAAATCATATTTTTAATAGTTGGTAGATGTAAAACAATTACTTCAGTTTAAAAAATTACTGCTAGGAAACCTGTTTATTTCCTTTCAAAAAAAATGGAATTACAGTTTTTATAGATTGCACTGAATTCAGACTCTTTACGTATGAATATAAGTTTCAAAGAATGTAGGAACTTATGCACTTTTTGTGTTAGACATCAAGCCCCGCTTACTCCTTTGTATTAAAGTGTAAAGTAATGACTTAACTTCATTTTGTAGTTGATAATTCTATTGCCTAGTAATTTATGGAAATAATGTAAGGGTTTTTGTTATGGTTACAACGTTCTGTCATGGTATTTTGCGAACCGCGATATTTCAGTATTTTTTTCCCCTCAGTGAGTTACATGTCTGATTAATTTATTTCAAGGCATGTTTCTAGATGATGCTTCACACTTTTATTTTTCATATTTTTCTTCCGCTATATACAGGGTTGCCACGCATGTGGAAAATATGGAAAACCTGTACTTGTTAGGGAAAACTAAAATGACGAGAAATGGTCGTGGAAAATCAATCTCTACAATTTCTGGAAATGTAGGGGGAATTAATTCCTTTCATTTTCCAGTTAGTACGGCCATTAACCAGCGTAAGTAAATCACAAACTTTTTGTAGTGTTTTTTATTTTCACTTGGCAACGGTTGACAAAATATTGTTAATAGGAATGAATTTTAAAAATTTTTGGAAAAATCGAACTTGTTGGTATTTAAAAACTTGAACAACAACAACAACAAAAAAAAAGAATAATTTAGTAGATAATCCTTCGAATTTTCGAGTGATTGAAATTTTGTAAGGGGTCCAAAAATGGACTTAAAACAAACGCACCATATAATGCTTCCCCCTTTTAATTTCTCACCAGATTCCTCCTATCTCCAATTGTCTCCCAAGGCAAGACTGCTTCGGTTTTATGCTAAAGAAAGCATGATTATGTAACAGTTCACACAACTTCATAAATATTCACAGGCAGAAAATTTTACTTCTCTTCCCTGTTGTTATTAAACCATTTAGCAATAGAATAAATGCGGAAAATAAATTTCGATTTATTTTGAAGATCTGAATAAAGTTCTTAGATATTAAGGGTACTTGGCACCTCTCAAATGTAGAAAACAGATGAAAATACCGATTTTTCAATTTTTTGCTTAAAATGTGGTTTGACTCTCCTAGTATATCTGAGCGAGGTTTTGAAGCGATACAACCAATATAAATGTAGTTAAGAAGTAAGAGAATTCAAATATTTCTGATGTTTTAGTAGAATTTTGTATTCTTTAAACTGCGTTTTCTCGGTTTGCGTTTTTCCGCAATATTGTAGTACTTCTACATAAATTCATGTAGCAACTTGAAATTTTTTGTGTGTGTTCAATATGATGTGCTTGATAAAATTAGGGATGGATTTTGCTATATATTTTCAGAAAAATGTTTTAAAAATGAAAAGGTAACAAAAGTCGCATTTTTTTCTGTGTTCTACCATTGATGTAACTTTAAAATTTTTTTTCTCAAAAACTAATTAATTAATAGCAAAACCCATCCCTAAAATTGTAAACCATACTACAATAAATACTTAAAAAAAAAATTGGTGAAAAAAAGTCAATAAATGAACAAGAAGAAGAAAAGTTAAAATCGTTAAATTATTTTTTAAAAATTTATTTTAAAATTTTCTGTTAGTTGAATTTTGATTTTTCACGTGAAAATCACTTTGTTGAACAATAGCACTTCATAATATACAAATGAAATAGGTAAAAGTTCTTAAATAAAAAAAAAATTGTCAAAAGGCGCCAAGTCCCCTTAAAGGATTGTTGAGGTTCACGTGTACACCAATTTTTGTTTGAAATCTTATATTTCTTCGCAAGATATAGCAGTCAGGATTAGCCAGAAGAAGCCTTCGATCGCTACACCCCCTTCTCATCACAGTCCACGTGTATTCCAAATTTTGATTCCTTGCGGAACATCGTGAGTTACCGCGCCCCCAAAAAAGATTCTTTTCATCTCCCGCAGTTTCTTAAAACCCAAATAGAATTTTTCAATATGTAGGTAAACGTAGAACTGAATTTCAACAAAAAGTGTTCAGTAAAAAAAAAAAAAAAAAAAAACACGCTACTGGATAAACAATAAAAATGAATAAATATATAAAAAGGGGTTTTATAAAATACTGTAAATCGGCTCTTAATGTTAAACTGAATATGAAGATTGCAATCGTTTGATTCCACAAAAATAAATAAATAAAAACAACGTTGTTTATGAGAAAAAAAATGTATTCTTAAAAATCAAACATTGTGATAAATCATAATGATAATACATTAAAAAAAAAGTGGTCTATGGCTCTTTATTTTGTGCAGGAAAAAAGAAAAAAGATTGTCTACCTGGTGTGCAACCTTTGTTTACGCTAAATATACAGGAAAATCTCCCAATTTCGGTTTTTATTCATATTTTTAAAAAAAATTCTTTATTCACTTGTTGATTTACTATTTCATTTGCTCATTCATTTATTCAAAAATACCCTTAAAAAATCTAAATAAAAATTTTTTATGGTAATGTAGGCTCGTTTCGTTCTGGAGGAACTAATTCGTGCATTGTAATAAAAATATAATTTCACGTTAATTTAAAGCACAAATGAGCATTAAAATGCAGACATATGTTTCAGGATTGCTTGGAATCCCGAAACATATGTCTGTATTTTAATGCTCATTTGTGCTTTTATATTAACGTGAAATTATATTTTTACTACAGTTTACTTGCATAAAGTTATTATTATTAATTCGTGCATGTCCGACAGTCATGTGATCCTTCCTATAAAGTTTATTCTCAAAACTTTTTTTCCCAAGCACTCATTCATGCATTTATTTCTTCATGCGTTCTTTTGAACGCATGAAGAAATAAATTGAACTTTCAGTTAAGAACTAGTTAATTGAACTTCAGTTTCGTTCCTTCAACCATTTGTACAAAACTCGTGGATAACATTCAAAACCCGATCTAAAAAACCTCTAACGGAAAATTCTACTGCCGCACTTTAATAGTAAACATTCCATCCTTTCCTCGCCACCGAAATATAAACAGAAACACAGCGCGCAATAAAATCACTTCTCCTCCTGCTGAATTAAAAAACAAAAAAGAAGAACACGCAACCGAAAGCAGATGTTAAAGGTCAACATTAATCAGCGCTTCGCGCGAAAGCAACGCTGCGCTTGACCTACGCTCGCAGGTCACCCGATAAAGAAGGAATAGGAGCGGTTTGAAGCGAACACAGATTTAACCCTTTCACTACCGAGATATATCGACGCTCTGAGATATTTTAACGAGGCGGCGAAAGAGCGGACGTAGAAAGTGACAAACTGCAACCGTGCGCAGAGCTTTAGCAATGGGGTACCACTCTTCCGGTGGTGGTACCTATGTGCTGGGAGTTCTGATTGCACTAACCCAGATAGCAATTTTTATTTGCAACAAAATTGCAGCAACCTTGCTTTGCAAAATTGGAAACTTGCAACAAGTTCATAATGCAAGCCTGAAAGTTCAAAGCAAGACTGTAGCAAGTTTACGCAAGTGCCGAAGTCACCACACTTTGCACTTGCAGTGAAATTGTCATGCAAGTCACGTCAAGTTCACTGCAAGTTTGAGACAAACTGGTACAAAAGCTAGCTTTGCTATATCAAATTTGCAGCAAGTTCCTTGTGAATTTACCATTGACGTGCAAATTTGCTGCAAACTCTTTGCAAGTTTACTAAGTTTGCTGAAAATTTGTAGCAAACTAGTTGGAACGCAAGCTTTGTAATGTCAAATTGACCTTTCTTGTATCAAATTTGCTGCAAATCCCTCGCAAGTTCACTATTGTCCTATCAAGTTTGATGCAAATTTGTGGCATTTAAGCTAATTTCTCTTAGATGCGCTATGGGCCATTTCACAGTATTTTGTCCAAACGTAGAGTTCGCAACATAACACTTTTTTTGTTATAACTACGTAATTTACAGCTTAATTATCACCAAATTTTATTTTCAAATTATGTGTTGAGCACATTATTTGAAAATAAAATTTAGTGATAATTAAACTGGAAATTACATAGTCATAACAAAAAAAGTGTCATGTTGCGGACTCTACAATTTTAGAAAATACTGTGAAATGGCCCCTATCCCAATATATCCACATTTACCACTTTTAAGAGAAAGACGCAGTTTGCATATGAATGTCTAGATTGTCAAATGCTGTTGTTGTCATTTTTAATCCTTAAGTAAGATTTTTTGCACTATATTAATTAGAAACATACAACTTTGATTCAGGTTTAGTTTATATAGATTAATACACTTTAATTTACATATAGAGTTGAATTTTCTAGTTATTTTGGGCATATTATATACATTTTTAATATATGATCATGCATTCAACAAATTTTATATAAATAGGATCATTCAACTAGGTACAAAACATAAATAAAACAGGACTAAAATTGCTTATTATCATACAAGCTTTATTTTTACTATTTTTAGAACATTTAATGTTACATGAATAAGAACACTTAATTTATATATACAATACAAAACCAAAATTAAGAAGCAGGACCACCACTCTTCAAAAATCACAAGACTGAAAACATTTAATGAAATTGACTACATACCGTAGCATCAATATTATTAGCAATAAATTACCACTATTGCTTTCAGAAGATATAAAATTTGTATGTACACACGGTGTATGTATATTATATACATATATATTTACAAAGATTGGAAGTGAATGAAATTTGCAAAATATATTGAAATGATCAAACAAGATTTAGTTCATATATTCCAAATTAAAAAAAAAAAAAAAAAAATCCTGTTTATGAATGAATAAATAAATAAGAAACAATAAAGTAATACTAAGACATACAGTAGTGCAACTACTGCAATCTCGCATTAAAAAATGTATATGTAAGCAAATCCATTTTTATCTCCAAAACATCTTCGTTCTAATTTTATTATAATCTTTGTTCTAACTGGTATTTATATACTTTACAGATTGATTTTTATTTATTTATGACCTTAAAAAAATGCACTAAACAGAAATTATAATTTAAAAATAAAAAGAGATGGCTTAACTTGCATCACTATTTTTAAAGCTAAATTCAAATTCCTTATTCATTACTAATAAATATCTAATCACTAAGCCAATTTTTTTATAAAAAATTTCCTTTTCTATAGTTTTTTTCAATTTTTATTTTAAAATTTTATTTTATATGTGTTTCACCTAAAAAATAAAATGAAAGAACAAGTAAGTAAATGCTTGTTACTTTAAAATTGGTAGTGACCCTTTACCAAGAAATGAGAAATTATGAATTTTTAATTATTAAATTAAGTTCACAAGCAATGAATAAAGAAAGAAGAGGAAAAATGTAAACTATTAAAATAAAAATTTAAATAAGCCATTCTAAACTATCTTACATTAAAATAACTTCCAAAATAATTGAATCGTGCAAAAATTTTGAAATCTCCGTCACACAAGAAGCGTCTTTCCATCCTACAACAGAAAAAAAATGCTTTTATTAATATTATAAGTTACCAAAAAATTAAAATATAGATCAAATGTATTTGAGATAATCAAGGGTGTAGGTGAGGTTAGTATGCAGCTGTCACTTTCACAACATTAATTAGTTCTTGACAAGTTTTTGAACATTTGGTTGTAGCTGTGACAAAGCATATCTCAGGTTATTACCACATCCACCTTTGCTGAATATTTGGTCATGTATGCCAGTGATTCCCAACCTTTTTTTTTTTTGTCGGGGCACACTATGGACGTTTTCAAAATTTGACAGCACACAAAAAAGTTGTTTACTTACCTATAAAACACTGTAAAATAATTTATTAATTTAAATTAAAAAACATGGTATTTAACTGTACAAACACGTTTTCTTCTATAGTGTACTCTTCTTTTATTTAAACAAACTTTACTTGTAATAAGAAGCATTATAATTTTTATTACGTACATTTCTAAAATATGACGGCACACTAAAGTGCCATAACACAGTGGTTGAGAATCACTGATGTATGGTATTGCTGAAATTCTGTATTCATAGATATGTGTATTAAAACTGCACTAAGAACACCAAAACTTCTAAAGAAACTTGTCTGCAAAAAAGGAATCATTTACAATAGTAGTAGATAGTTGAGTGTACAAATAGATGCTGTATTGTTAAAAAGACATTATAGTTTATATTGTAACCACAAAATCGAAGAAACTGCAGTTACTTTTACACTCTTGAAATTCTTCTACACCTTCCCAAGGAGTATGCCCTCATGTTGAGAACTGTTGTTATACGGCAATTCATTCACATGAAAACACCAGCTGGATAATGCTAATTTTTTAAGAAATCAATAAAAGAAACAAATCATTTTTTCCCTGCAATAAGCCATAGACAGCAAAATCAGACTAAAGGATTTCATCAACTATCACTATAAAAATATAATAAACTATGAGAAATGTTACAGAAGCTTGTAAGTTTAACAAGGGCTTGAAATAGAAAAATTAATCAGCCAGAACCTCTTTCGAAAGTCAGTTGAAAAATTGTTTTTTCAAAAGAAAAAAAAAAGTTGAATTCTAACCATATAAAAATAATTTTTAAAAAAGAAAAAATTACAACTAATGTAAGTTACAGTTAAGTTCTATATTTTTGTACATAGAATATACATATTTATACGTGTTTGCTTACAGTGGCAAGGTAAATTATTCACAATATCTTGAGAACTTTCAAGGTTCAATTAAACAGAATATTAGAGTTTTTTGCTGCATTAGTACATTTTTAAGCCCAAAGTTTAACAGATCTTATTATTTATTAAAGTTTTCTTCTAGAAAAAATTGTTCTCTGTACATGACCTTAAAAAAGGCAACTTAAATGCTAAACCATTCTTAAATAGTTTCTCAAGACAATTAATAATAATATACAAGTCAATGAGGATGAATAAATTTTAATAAGTAAATGCAAATATAAATTATGCTGCAAGAGAAACATTTTTTAAAAAATGCATCAAATTGGTTCAGAGGTATTCAAAAATAGAAGATGGAAAAACAAAGTAATCTTTTTAGACAGAATAATAATGTGCCAGACAAAATTCTTCAGGTTCTTCCTTGAATGAAGCGAGAAATTACACATCATTTACTGCATAACTGCATTCCAGCAATTAAACCTGTCCATATTCCTATATTACTTAAATGAATAAATAGCTATATCACTAATAATACAGTACATACTAGTCAACCCTTAAATCTCTCACGGCCAGCATTTTAGAAGTACAAAAATGAATCGTTCTTAAAATATAACCATGCTAAAATTAAATCTCAACAAATTAAGCACCCAACAAATAAAAAAAAACATACTCACATCTTAATCCGATCAGGAAATAAAACTCGACGTACAGGTGTCATGCCAGTTGCGGACGGTCAGATGCGGAAAATTGAGAGGGTGGGTTCTCAACAATGGGACAAGATTCGCAAGAGTCAAGGGTTGCATTCCACTCGTGCGGACAGACAGATATGGGTGACCAAAAAGAGAAATTTATCGCGTCACTTAGGTTTTGTCTTCATTTTCCCGCTGCATATGTCCACTTACGCTTTTCTCCTTTCTCTACATAAAACTGATTTTACGCTTTCATGCTGCGGCGTTTCAGCTACCAAGTCATTTTATTATTAATTTCCGAAATTTTTTCGTGAAAAATTCGAGAGACAGGTGACGATATTTCTTCCCAAACTCTTTTTTTTTTTTTTTTTGCGTATTGACATCGTTTTCTTGGCTTGGATTCTTGCTTCATTTGATGCAGAAGAATGAGCGTATTGAATATAATGCGTAGAACACTATATTCAAAATTCGTCTTCATATTTAGCTTACATTTGTCCTTTTTATCTTTTGAGCAAGCCCATGAAATGTACTTTTCGGTCTTCCGATGCATTCTATTCTGGCATCCGTTTGTAAGTAAAGAATGTTTATTTTTCATAGTTGATATTAAATAAACTGATATAAACTCCATAGCAATAATGCTTTAAATCATAAGAAATGAAAAGCAATATGTTTACTGCTCCACAATCAAGCATCAAATGGAGAGATGGTACACATGGTAATATTTATTACCATAAAATAACAAGTGCGTGAATAGACAAATGCTGACCAATAAAACGTGCAAACTCCCTTTTCAACCGCAAATGAAGCGATTACCTCTCCCTTCTAGTCACCCACTAAAATGTTGTAACCATGTGAAATAGAACCCAGACAACCACCTATCTCCACACTACAGCCCGTAGATATCCAATGGATTACGAGTTGGATATGAAGCTTATCCTGTGGACATCTGTGGGATGTCCAACTGATCCAGGAATATCCAGAAGTGGTAGAAAAGGTTGCAACGTTTGGACAGCCCACGGACGTCTGGATATCCAGACGTGCATAGGACAGCCTTGGGATAAGCAGGGGAGGTTTTGGATGGCTCACAGATATCCTGTGGATATCTCTTTCCTGTCCATAAGATATCATATCCAGATATCTTCTAGCTATCCTGTAACTGTTAAATAGATGTCTATTTTAAATCTTCTAGATGTCTTTGAGATATCCAATAGGATATGATCTGGATATAATGTTTGTTTTATATTTTTAAGCTGTAAAGAGGTTTAAAAATTGCAACTTTTTTGTATTAATAAAATAAATTATTTATAAATACCTTATTTTACAGGCTGAATGCAGTTATATAGGACGTTTTTACATACATAATTATAAGTGAAATTTGTTTACTCATAATTATGAATAAAATAACTACAATAAACCAGTAAAAATATTGATATTTATAAATGATTTATTTATTTATACAAAAATTGCAATTTTTAAACTATTAAATTTTACAGGTTTAAAATAGAAAATAATAAAAATTATTATTTAATACAAGTTTCTTTTCAAACCTATATATTTTCTAACTTATCCAATGTGATATTATCTGGGTATGCTTGTTTTATATTTTTAAGCTGTACAGAGGTTTAAAAATTGCAACTTTTTGTATTAATAAAATAAATTATTTATGAATACCTTATTTTACAGGCTGAATGCAGTTATACAGGACGTTTTTACATACATAATTTATGAGTGAAATTTGTTTACTCATAATTATGAACAAAATAACTACAATAAACCAGTAAAAATATTGATATTTATAAATAATTTATTTATTTATACAAAAACTGCAATTTTTAAACTATTAAATTTTACAGGTTTAAAATAGAAAATAATAATAATGCTTCATTAGTATTAGTAAAATTAATTATTATTTTTAAATATTAAAAATTATAATTTAATAGAAGTTTTTTTCAAATCTATATATTTTCCGACTCATAAGGTTCTTTCTCAGACCTGCAATAAGACTTTTTTCTCTTTTTTACTACTGAAAAAGAATCACTAATTGGCTGTATTGTTGATAATTGGACAACTTTTATAGTTGCTATAAAAGAGTAATACTAAATGAAACTTATAAAACCTTGAACATGCTGGTAGATTTTTTTTCATTTGAACATGTGCAATCTTTTGATAAACATAGTTCTCTCAACAATTCACAAACCTGTAAATTGAAAAACTTAAGGCATCTAAAAGAAAGAGATAAAGAAAGAAACCATCACAGTCTGGTCCAGAGTGTATTTGATATGTATACAACTGCTTTAAGTATTGAAAGATTTATACATAATTAAGTAAAATCATGTACACATTTATATCATGTAAATAGATTAAGAGATTTTTTTTTTCAATTTTCATGTAATAAATATGTCAGTTATATCATGGATAAAGTTAAATAATTAATATAAACTTTTGCAAGCCAACTTGTGCAAGTTTAATGTAAACATTTACACTTACTAATACAGTATACAGAAGTACATTTTGATTTATCTGTACTTTTTAATTAAAAATAACAAAATTTACTGGAATTAAAATATAATTTGTGTAACTTTTAACAACAATGCATTTTTTTGGAGAAATGAATGCAAAAAGTTCATATACACAACTTTATTTACATTTTGAAAACATACATGATTTTTTTCATAAAAACATACATTTTTACATGATTTTGAACTGTTGTAGATGTTTCATCAGCAAAACTTTCTTGGCAGTGTGATTTCTGCAGCAGAACTCCCAGAAAGCCTCGCCTAAAAAAACTCTCGAGGAAAAAAAAGATTGAAATTTACAAGTGCACATGATACAAAGGATATAAAAATGGGCTTAAAAAATATGAACATAAAACTTAGATATTTACATGTAACTAATTCTTGTTCATGGAAAAGAAAAGACTTGCTTTTTGAAATTAAACAATATTCATAATTGGATAACCGTTTGAGTACTGAAGAACTTTTTGTATATAAGCTAAGTGTGGAATAAATGTGCAGTTATTTCATTTTAGTATACAGTGAAATTCCATTACAACCCACTCCAAGGGACCAGGAAAATGCTTTGGTGAGAAAAATGTTTTTTAATAACATAATATACATTATCATATTGGGCTTTAAAATGGAAATAAAAATTTATATCAGAATCTGGAAGTGTCAGCCGTCTTTCAGGATGACTCCCAGTGCCATAATGACAAAGGTCGATCAGTAACAAAATTATTCTTGAAAGTTGGACAGTACCGAAATTTGGTACAATATTTCCTCATGCCATTTTCAACAACAATATACTAGACATTTCATTTTGAATTGTTTTAATGGAAATTTTGTTGTAACAGTATTCGCTGTAACAAGATTGTACTCTCTATATATTGGAAAACAAGAGAAATGGTTATAAATTGACTCTAATTATTATTCAAAAATAATGTTTACCAATAAAAATAAAAAAAATAATTAAAAAAATAAATTATATGAATATAACTGGTCTCAATTAATGCGCAAATATAAAACTTAGATATTACATGTAACTAACTACTGTTCATGTTTATGAAAAAGAAAAGACATGATTTACGAAATTAAACAATTTTCATTTATTGGTTAACTGTTTGAGTACTGAAGAACTTTTTGTATATACTATAAGGTAAGTGCAAAATAAATGTATAGTTATTTCACTTATATACAGTAAAACCCGTTTACGAAGTTTTCCAGGGGACCAAGAGCAAAACACTTCTTATGCGGGAAAACTTCTTAAACGGGTAGGCTCTATGTTTGACAATGGATATACTTTATAATATTTAGGGAAGATATTATTTTATTATTTTACACCGTTTAAATTAGACAGAAAATAGACACCCCCCTAACAGACTCTACAAACATTCCCTTCTCCCTTGATCAGTCATTATTGTTCTCGTAATAACCGACTAATCCTCTCTGCCACCTGTTTTCCTGGAACTTTTAGTGTTGAGAAAAGGGTACCCTTGAGAAATGGCTGACCAAAACAGCTTTTCTAATTCTTCTCCTAATATTTTTTCCATTAAAAAGAAAAATAACTACGTAGATTGAAAGAAACTTGAAAAAAATAGAAACTTTAGAAGTCTAAAGTGTCATTTGAAAGAAAAAATTGACCGATATGAAAACTTATTAAGCGAAAAAAAAAAAAAAATACAATCAGAACTTTTAAAAGGGGTTATTTTAACATTAGGGAGATGGGAATGAAACTGGTATTGAAATTAAAAACTTCTTAAGCGGGAACTTAACGGGTTTTACTGTATACAGTGAAATCCCATTACAACACACTCCAAGAGACCAGGAAAATACTTTGTTGAAACAGAGATTTGTTATAACGGAAAATAAATTATTCTATCGGACTTTAAAGCGGAACTAAAACTTTGTTACATTTTAACGGAAATTTCCGTATTCACTGTAACTAGATTTTACTGTACATAAACTGGAAAACAAGAGAAATTGTTATAAATTAACTAATTATAATTTAAAAGTAATGTTTAGGTACTAAGAAAACAAAAAGCTGCAATTGATATGCATATCACTGTTTTCAATTAATACAAAAAAGTAAGAAACAGCAGTGCAATTGCGCTTCCATACGTTTTTAACCAACACAAGAGAAATGTGACAGCGCTTTGTCACACTCAATAAAAATATGAAAAAGTTTTGTCATAATCATCTTATGTTACATGTCTTTAACAACATAATCCAATTCACCAACACTGTTACTGTGATCCATGAATAAACAATCATCGACTGTTCCATCTAGATAACGATTTTAAGATATAATAGTACTTTTTAAAACATTTCAGACCTTTTGTAAAGCTAAGGGAGTGAGTTACATTACAGCAAGCATACTAAAAATTAAAAGAATGCTGTTACAGTAATATTTGCATGTTATAAAGGAAAGCGTTATGCACCAGAATATTTGTTATACATTCGAACCTGTTTATCTCGACCTTTCTCGAAAACCTCCCTATCTCGAAAATTGATATTTTCCCTGCGTTTATACCCTAAATTCAATGTATTTTTTTCAGGTTTATCTCAAAATGTTTTCCCCCAAAACCTCCATATCTCGAATTCTGGTTTTGCTGCCATTTTGGAATTCGAAGCCGAGTGACCTTTCGGCAGCTAGCAAAATTGATGCGGAAATCGTAGAGAACTTGAAAGGTGATTCGGAAGTAGAAGAGGAGGTTGAGAAAAACAAAGATGTTGCGAAAGTCGCTGTAAAAAGAAGCAGAGAAAGCTATTGAAACATTAACTTTCCTCGAATTTCAGGAAAATTTTGGTCAAGGTGGATTTACAGCGATCGCTACCCTTAAAAGTATAATCGAGGCGAAAACAGCCAGACAACAAAAAACACTAAAAGACTATTTTTCTGGTACTTGCTAAAAAAAGTTTAGTACTTGTCTTGTTTTTGAGAGGCTTGCAAAAGGGTGTGCTGAATACTATTTCTTTATTGTCTACGAGTATAAAATTCGTTAAAAAAAGTTAGTACAGTCAACGCTCTGTATAACGACCACACATTATAAAGACCATTCCATTATAACGACCAGTGGTAAAAGTCCCAACTTTATCCCTATGAACTCTATGTGAATTTGCTTTCGGTATAGCGACCTTTCTGAATCGTCTAATCCGATACAGCGACCATACCAGCAGAGGCGTAGCTAGGGTTTTCAGCGCCCGAGGACAACTGAAGATTATGCGCCCCCCTGTGCCCCTAGGGGCGGCCCTAAAGGGAGTTAAAAACTTTTATGCCTCCTAAATGATAAATAGTTCTGAAAAGCAGCCCTTTTAACTTTCATTCTTATTAGCGACCATTCACTTCTAAGGGGAAAATGGGGACAATTTGGCTTCGCAAAATTACTTTTCTAATTTCCCACGCACTCTTATTCTACATTGGTTATTCCCAATAAGATTTGCAGATCTTCAGTTCAAATAATTTTCTTTTCGCATTAAAAAATAAAACAAATTAACATTAATTTGGCGCCTTTTGACGCTGCGCCCGGGGACAGCTGTCCCTCCTTACCTCTACCTAGCTGCGCCTCTGCATACCAGGCGTCATGTCAGCTCAGAAGTTCTGCTTCCAGAAATGTGAATGAAATTTTTTTCCCTATATTTTCTACTTTAAAATCTGTTTAATATTTTGTTATAATATTTTGCACTGATATTTTTTTCTAAATTCTAATTCCAAACATAAAAATTCCAAAAATAATTTAGTTGGAATCTTTTTAAAACTACCAATTTTAATGGAAACACTTAATATGCATGATGCATGTATATATTTAAAGGAAAATTCCATCTCTTATAGCGACCACTCGTTATAAAGACATTTTTCTGTGGGACGCAGATGGTCGTTATATCGAGCGTCGACTGTATAATATTACAGTAAAATGCTTAATAAAACTAAGGCAGAAGATTTTTAACCTACAACATATAGTCTTTGTTTCAGTTGCAAATTTTAATAGTTTTATCAAAACCTCTTCATCTCGAATTTTTTTTCCTTCCCTTGAAATTTGAGATAGACAGATTCAACTGTACCAGAATCTGGAAGTGTCAGCCGTCTTTCGGGATTACTCCCAGTGCCATAATGACAAAGGTCGATCAGTAACAAAATTATTCTTCAAAGTCGGACAGTACCAAAATTTGGTACAATAATTCCATATGCCATTTTCAGCATCAATATACCAGACATTTCATTTTGAATTGTGATTAAACAAAAAGGTTTGTAACAACCTTGCCTCATTGAGTTTTTAGTATTTAAAAAATATTAATTACAGAATGTAGCATTGTTATTTTATTTTCGGTTGACCAGTTGGTTAAATCTTCCTACAAGATGAAGGTTTCTTCATACAGTGTTTGGGGAGTTGATACTGAACATATTTTATACTATCAAAACGTAAAATTAATCTCCGGGAGGAAAATCCGACTCATTATTAGAAATAATAATCAGTAAGCAGTTGCGTTAGACAAGAGTATCGCTCACATTATTAAAACAATCTTTACTATTCGAATATTTAATAGAATTGGAAAAATAATTCCTTTTATTTGATTTTTGAAAACTAGTCAACAAAAACACTACGTCACTGAAATTAAAGCAATCGTGGCAAAAAAAATAAATAAAACAAAGAACTCAATCATTTCAACACAAAATAATTCTATTTCATCATAATAAGCCTGATAACATGAAAAAAAAAATTAGAAAGAAGTATACAAACTGAAAATTATATCCAAATTGAACTTGATCAACGTGTCGTACAAGCCGCGATTTTGATAAACAAAGTTCATTAAAGTTGCAGTCAATTCTTGAATTCATAGTTTCATACAAAATGAAAACACACATTAGGTATGTATTATTAATGATGTAATAGCTACAACATATTTAAGTAAAGAATTTTTGCTGCTGAAGCCTAAATATAGGCAAATACATCAATATCTACAAGTCAAACATTTTAGCGATGACTGGACATCTCAGGGATAAGGAATTCTGGACCTCACAGGGATATGATTTGGATATCCATGTATATCCATAGGCTCTCCTAAGGTCTTCCCAAAGATATCCAAAACCTGTTGCTATCTGGATGTCTCAGGGATATGAAGAAATCCAAATCCATGACTTGGATATCCCTGGGATATCCAGAGGTTGTCCAAAGATCCATATCCAAAACATGTTACTACCTGGATAGCTCAGGGATATCCAGAAATCCAAGTCCAGGATTTGGATATGTATGGATATCCATGAGCTATCCAGCAAATCCAGAAGATATCAGGATGTATTATGGATCTATTTGGATGTCTGAGGGATATCTGTGGTTGTCTGGGAAGTGACTGCTTATCTCCCTTAATCCCACTGTTCATTGTTCGATTCCGCTCTCCGCATCTGACCTGTCCGCAAGTGGCATGTAACCGATGTACGATCCCGCCGATTTCTTTCTTTTTCGCACATGGTTGTGGGTGGTGGGTGTTGCCAGATGCAACATTCGCATTCTTTGCCGCCAAACTTCCACTCCATGGCCTGCGCATGCGTTGAATGACAGACTTGCCACACTTTTGCAGCAAAATTGCGTTGCAAGGAAGTGATTGCTCAAGTTGTCAACCTTGCAACAGTTTTGCCACACATTTGTTGCATCTAATTTGTCGTAACAAAAGCATATCATGAAAAAATCAAACTTGTTGCAAGTAAGCATGCTATCTGGGAATATGTTGGGGGGTACTAGGTGCATCTCTATGAGAAACTTTTGATGAGTTAAACGAAAGGAAGAGTTTATGTGATGCATGTCTGAGGCGTAGAATTAGTGAATCTGAAACGAAAGAAGTTTGCCATTTTCCGTTATGATCGTTCGGTTTGGTGATTTGATAATAGAAGTACCATATTCGCATGCTGTAATTATTGTTGCCGGTTAACGCAAATACAAATAATATCGCTACATAATAAAACTAACATCGCTGGTTTTTGATCATCGCCTCCTAAGCAGTGCCGTAACCATACTGTTGGAGGCCCCGGTGCGAGTGATGATTTTAAGGCCCCCTCCCTCCCGTACACAAATCATTAGTCTAGAAATAATGGATGGATGGGAAGGGAAGATGGGTCCCCTATCCCCTGGGCCCCGGTGCAACGCACCGATTGCACCTACGGTTTTTACGGCACTGCTCCTAAGAGAACCGATATGAAATCAAATTAACCAAACATCAGCTTCTGACAGTGGCGTAGCTAGACCCGGATTTGAGGGGTAGGGGTTCTCTGGAAGGAGCAAGATAATTTAACTGTTTTACAAGAAAAATAGTCAAATTCTAGACAATCTTTACCATTTCAGGAGGGGGGGGGGTATCCCCAAAACTACCCCCTTATCTACGCCAGTGGCTTCTGATACATTCAAGATCCTCAATTTTTAGAATCAACCAAAACAACCATCACCACTTAAGATAATTTACCTTGTCCGTTAATAGAATCAGTCATACCGTTGAGCAATCAGCATCGCTGACTCAATGAATCAAATAAAACGACATTGGTGTCTAATAGAAGCAAACAGGTTCATTAGTAGGATATTATGAAGCAAAAATCACCAGTTAGAAAATCTGAAGTGCTGGTTTTGTCGAATCATATAAAAGCCTCATCGCTTAACTTTGATTATACGATAATTATTTTAATTTTTCCCCGTTTATACTTCTCTTTTTTAGGGCACTTTATTTATTTATTTTTTGGCTTCTTTGATGCCACATGTTAGACAGTAGACAGTTTTTCTGCTACTGTACAACAATCTCGTTGCATCTGCTTTCAGTTTAGAATATTTCTTTTTTTTTTTTGTTAGTTTAAAACATAAAACATATTGATAAAAAATATGAATCAATTTTCCAGTATAAATGTTTATTGATCGAAATATTATGTGTCCAAGTTCGACCTGCTATTTTCAAAAATGTAATTCTTGAAAAACGAGTTCGCGCGATAGGGTGGAATAATAACTTAATAAAAATGCTACAATTTCATTAATTTCAAAAATTGACAACGTATATATACATATATATATTTTTTTCCAAAATACATCTTACTTTTTATAAACGATCACGTGTTTTTCAGAAGATTATTTGTCAACAGAAAACTGCTGGTGCTCAAAATATTGGTTTATTTCGATGACCTTACATTGTGCTCATAAAAATATAAAGAACATGTCAAGTATATCAGTGTAATTTTCAACTCCCAAATAAAAAAAAAAGTTAATAAGATTAGCCCAGCATTCATTTGTAGTGGCAAAAAAATCTCACGTCTATGTTTTTAAATCAATATTCATTATTTCTTGGTTATGAACAGGGGAGCGTTACTAAGAGCGAAATTTTTTAATATTTTATTTTTATTTTAGAAAAAGAGCTGTTTTTAGTTAAAATAACTTTTATAATGAAAAATAAACATATAATCGTTCCCGCATTTCTTTCAAAAACGGAGGAGAGGGGGTTATGAAAAAGGTCTGACAGGAGGGAGTTGACAGTTTCGTTAAAGATACAAACCCACATTATTTGTCAGCCTGTATTATAACATCTGCATTCCTCTCCATGAAAAAAAGTAAGAAAATAAAAGCAGCTGCACTTGGCATTTGCAGTGCAGGTGATTTGAGAGAAAATGTTGAAGGGAAGGAAAAGGAATTAGACCCGATCCAATAGTTGTTGAGTTTTTTTTGCAAAGATAAGAAAAAAGAATTAAACATCCTCTGATTTTGCATTTTCATTTTTTTAAACCTCCAAATAGTTTAATTACTTTACTAGAATCGATAGTGATTCTTTTAGTTTTAATTATTATGTAAACTTCCCCCAAACAGTTTTAGAGTGCTTGAATAATTAATGCATTTATGTTTTTATAAACATAAAAATAAATAAATGATTTAAATGACATTTTTGACAAGCAAAAAAAAAAAAAAAAAAAAAAAAAAAAAAAAAAAAAAAAAAAAAAAAAAAAAAAAAAAAAAAAAAAAAAAAAAAAAAAAAAAAAAAAAAAAAAAAAAAAAAAAAAAAAAAAAAAAAAAAAAAAAAAAAAAAAAAAAAAAAAAAAAAAAAAAAAAAAAAAAAAAAAAAAAAAAAAAAAAAAAAAAAAAAAAAAAAAAAAAAAAAAAAAAAAAAAAAAAAAAAAAAAAAAAAAAAAAAAAAAAAAAAAAAAAAAAAAAAAAAAAAAAAAAAAAAAAAAAAAAAAAAAAAAAAAAAAAAAAAAAAAAAAAAAAAAAAAAAAAAAAAAAAAAAAAAAAAAAAAAAAAAAAAAAAAAAAAAAAAAAAAAAAAAAAAAAAAAAAAAAAAAAAAAAAAAAAAAAAAAAAAAAAAAAAAAAAAAAAAAAAAAAAAAAAAAAAAAAAAAAAAAAAAAAAATTTACATTGTTTGTTAGAAAAGTTTGCTAAAGGATAGTTTTTAAGACAGACAGAAATAGAGACTTTGAGAATAGTTCCTTAAAATAAAAAGATTTCTATTAATATTTCAAATGAAAATTATGTTGTTTCACATCCAAATATAAGAACAGAATGCATTTTTAAAATTAAAAGTCTAAAGAATTGCTGTTTAATGTATAGATATTTGAAAAAAGGTCTCAGTATTACAAAAAAAAAGAGTTTTGTTTAGGTTGACATCTTAGTCTATTTTCAGGGTGATTCAAAACTTGCAGAACAAACTTAAAGGAGAGGAGTGGGTTATACCTAGACGACTGAGAATCATATAGCAATGCAAAGTACCCATGCACTTCTAATGAAATAGGGGCTGTTAGGGGCTACTGCAGGCACCCGCAGGGATGTTAAGATGGAAAAATGAATTCATTGTATTCGCAAATCTGCATTTAAAAGACCATAAAGACAAAACCTGACTTTCCTAATAATGAGAGATAACTTAAATTAAGGTATGTGTCACGAAATACGGGCAAAATGGAAATTTCTGGTAATTTTTTTACTTTTTATTGATATTAATTTAAATGTTTAGCCAAAAATACCCTAAAATTTCAGATGTACTGTAAAATTTATTGCACTGTTGGTTAAAAAAAAAAACATGCTGTAAAGGTAATAGGAAAATATACTGTAAAATTTACGGTGCTGCCTGTATACCTTAAAAACAAAATAGCTGTAAAATGTACGGCACTTCTGTTTACATAAAAAACAACATTGCTGTAAAATGAAGAGCAACAAATACTGTAAAATTTACGGCACTGCTGTTTACATAAAAAGCAGCATTGCTGTAAAATTGACAGCACAAAATACTGGCACCCATGTTGCCAGCATATTTTGCTGTAAATTTACAGTGTTTTTTTTACAGGGCAAATTCGACACGTAACTTAAAGCACAGGCAGCACACAGACCAAAAGGATTTGGAATCTTACCAACTCTTTGCGGACTTGCTAACTGCCTTACTTTTTTGCGTAGAAAACAGACTGCGCAGTGTAGTCAAGCTCTGTTCTGACCTGATGGACCAAGGCCATCCAGAGGAACAGCAACGATGGATTTATTGGTTTTTTTTACTAATTTGCCTAGTGTTGTCATCAGTTTCACATGCATGCGTGTCTTGCTGAACAGTACGATTTCTAAAATTACATTTGTTGATGTGTAAAAGTAAGCAAATACAGATTATTATAGGTTATAGACAAGATAAAGGTACTGATGCTGGGAAAGGAGATGTAAATTCCAGAGCGTTTATCATTTTCATTCATCTTAAGACTTTAAACTTTTAATTGAAAAACATTATAACCAAAAATAAACTCTCAGAAAATGATTTTAACCACTTGAAGCACGAGTTTTTTTGGGAAAAACTAGTAAAAAATGATCGAGGTTTTTTTGGACAGAAAATGAATATGTAGTGGTGTGAGTCAGTGCTTCAAATAGCCCTCTTTGCTGAAAACATGAATTTTCAGAGTGATTTTTTACTGATTTTAACGGAAGATTTACGTAGTGCTTCAATACATGTTTTTTTATTCCAAAAACGGAAATATCACTTCCTGAAAATACAAAAACGGAACTTATCCGTTTTACAGTTGTTGTATTTTCACAACCTGATTTGGATTCACAGAGAAAATGAAATGGAACTTCTGTCGAATCTCGGGAAAATATTATCAGAAACGGAATATTTCCGGCAACTCTGCTGCCGTACTTTTTTCGTTATTTTCAGATTTTTTTTGACAATGCAAGATGTTGCCAATAATCAGAATAGTTCTCATGATAGCCGGGATTTTTCTCCAAGTACTAAAAATTCCTTGTTTCCATAACTTTCAATTCAATTTCCGGATAATCATGTTTCAGTCATGTGACTTTTGCTTGAAACGAGATAACTCAACAGTGAATAATTGTATCATAATTATCTTTATACCTACCTCTAAAATCTGTGTAATACAGTGTGTTCTGCCTCAATCAGAGCGTTTAGCGAAGAAATAAATTTCAAATAAACTTTTAAACTTCAATAAACCCATACCCTCCATCAGCATGAAGAAGGATATTAGGTATAATTTCCAACTAGAATTGTATACTAAACAAATTACATTTTAAGATATAATATTTATGCTAATTAGGAATATTGATTTAGCAATTAATATGGCTTATTCTCGCAGAAATATCAGTAAACACACACCATTGATCTATTATAGTGGTTTTTTTAAACTTTTTCTTTTCTATTTTTTCCAAGTGTATGCTTATACCGTGATTATTAACTCGTTGATCAGGAATGGTTCATTTTCATTTTCCAGCTGATAAAAGCCGATCGGTAATTTTTTTTTTTGCAAGGCATCAGAAAATCTCTCAGTTTTACGTTGCAGTAAATAGGAATTTCTCTTAGCAATGAAGCCTTTCTCAAAATATGTAGCAAGAAATTGTACGCAGAATTGTATGATTAAATAAATCACATTTTAAGATATCATATTTATGTTAATTAGTCCATTAAATATTAATTAAGCAACTAATATTTAGTTTAATATGATTTATTCTCACTAAACTGTCGGTAAACACGCACCATTGATCTACTAGAGTGGATTTTTATTTATTTTATTTTATTTTTTTTGAAATGTGTACCCATACAGCCGTAATTGATTCGTTGTAGCATATAGGAATGGTTCAGTTTCCTTTTCCGTCTGATAAAGACCGATCGGTAGTTTCTTCGCAAGGCACCAGTAAATGTCTGAGTTTTACGTTGCAGTAAATATAAATTTCTCTTGGCAATGAAGTCTGTCTCTGGAAAGGTAAAATGCAATTGTATGCCTAAACAAATTACATTTTAAGATATCATATTTATCCTAATTAGATCATTAAATATTAATTAGGCAAGTAATATTTCCTTTAATATGATTTATTCACCTCAAAATAGCAATAAACACACCATTTATCTACTATAGTGGATTTTTAAAAAAAATCAAGTGTGTATGCATACCATGATAGTTGACTCGTTGTTGCATACAGGCATAGTTCATTTTCATTTGCAGCTGATAAAGGCTGATCAGCTTGATTTCTTCGCAAGGCGTCAGTAAATGTCTCATTTTTACGTTGCCACGAGTAAGAATTTTTCTTGGCAATAAAGTTTTTATCAAGAAACGTAACAAGCAATCTAAAGTACGCAAAGCGTCGATTTCCCCAAAATTTATTTCTATTTAAAAAATAGTGTTCGATTTACATTAACGATGACTTCCAAAGCCCGAAAAGGACAGAAACATATTCTCCTTGGTTAGAAATAATTGGTAAGTAATTTTCTGTATTCCACTGAAGTTTAGTTCAAATAAAGGTAAAAAGGGTTGGTGCATTTTTGATGCTTCAGAAACTGAACATCGAACTTATAGCCCTTGATCATTTTTTTATTGCTACAATAAACCCTCGACAACAATACCCGACACTATTCAAATCAGTGTTTAACAATTTCCGCCTTTTATTAAAATCAAAGTGTAAGGAACGAATTCAAATCAAAGAAAAACCATTATAAAATAACCACTCAATAAGATCAATGATTTTAGAGATCAAGGTTAAGACACTTGAATCTAATTACCACGTAAGAGAAATCATGGTCATAAGGTTTTCTTTTTTTTTTTTCGAAGCATGTATGAATTGCAAACTTCACTTTTCCTTTTTTAGAACAATATTTTTTTCGAAATCGACGGCCTCTCCGTGTTTGACTCTAATCCGTTTGATTTTATTTTCGATATTCGTGTCATTTCAAAAGTTTTATGTATATATTTTCATTTGATTCTTTTATTTTAAATTTAACTTTTTTTATTAAGGCTCACTCTCTGTGAGACCTTGAAGAACTTTAATTAAATTTGAAAAATATAATTAAGATTTACTAAAACCTTTAATTGATACTTGGCAAAAGTGTTTACATACACTATTTCTGACTCAGCGTTACATGAGAATGACTTTCCTCAAAGTATCGTTTCTCAACCTGAGGGTCGAAAGTGGTCGAAAACTGACAAAAAAAGTAAAAAGTATGATTTTATTAAACAAAATTATGAGTAAATGCTACTAAATTTAGTGTTGTACGAGGAAAATGTTGCATCGAGGTGGTCTCAAGGTGTTTTTTTTTTTTACATTGTTTTGGCTTTTTAGGGGGTCACCATTCTCAAAAGGTTGAGAAATGATCCCTTAAAGTATAGAAAATATAGGAACTGGCATTTTCAGATTTAAAGAATTTTAATACTTTTGTTGACTTGAGGAAACTAAAATGGATTAATGTGAAAGGAACGAAATAAAAAGTGAAAGTTTTTTAGAGTGTGAGAAAAGGAACAGTTTTCAAAACACACACTTCCCAGTTTGCTGCTAACCGATGCAGAAAAGAGAGTTTTACAGAGACAGGTCGGGAGAAATCGCGCCAGCACAGAATTGTACGGGAACCTCCTCAAACATTGCTAAATGTTTGGGAAGTATCGACTAATGAAATGCATTGAGAACCAATATCATAGAAATTTTCCTGTGCTTCTAGAAAAGGAGTCTAGTCATTTCCAACCCAATTATTTTGCATTCATTACTTATTTTTGCCAACTTAATCGCTTATTGCATTACTCAAAATTCTTGAAACCTCATTAAAAAATTGTATGTAATATCATACTTTAAGCATTTCAAATCAGACTCAAAAACTCTATTTATTTCAAAATTTCTTAAATTGAAATGCTCTTATCATTTCGTGACGAACAGTAATCGGCGACAAAAGCACGAAAACTAATTAATTAAAGCTTAAGGAAAAGGAAAAGAAAAATTCAGTTTAAATTTTAATGTTTTAATTTTATCAGTAATATAGATTACGGATCATTTTCTTTTGATACATTATGTAATTTAAAAAAATTGTACCGGTTATTGCATAGCTATTAGAAGTAGAAGTAAATAAAGTTCATTTCAAAACAAAATTTCTTATTGGCTGGCACAATGTTCTAGTAAATACATATATTTCAAAGGAAAGTTTCTTATTGGCTGGCCGAATATTTTGTCAAATGGCAACAGTTAAAAACTTAACGGAATAGAACACTAATTAAAATCATTTTGAGAAAATTTTCCGAACGTGCTAGCATCGTGAAGAGTGATATCCTGTTATAATTATCGAATCTTGTGATATAATTCTCTAAAGGTAAGAAATTTTGCAAATTTACTTACGTAGTCACGTTTCAAATAGATCGCATTTAGAAATATTGAGCGCGAAAAATAAATTATCCCTAAACCACATGAGTAGAAGAAAAATCTGAAGGGCGGCCATACTAAAAACGGAAGTGTTAATAAGGTATTAAGAAAATGATGTGGAGATAATTAAAGTTCAAATCAAAGCTTTCCGTTGTGATATTTTTAATAAGCGTGAATTGTAGGTTTCCGAAAATGTTCTGATATAAACGTTAAATCAACTTTAAGTGTAACGCTTTTAGTTCAATTCAAAGGTTCAACAGCAGATTTTTAAGAAATAGTAATTCTCTTGTTCATTTGTAAGTCTTCTAACACTCTAGATGTCATAAATATTAAATCAAGTTTGAACTTAAGAGTTTTTGTGTTAATACTTTTGGTTTAGACCTTGTGGACTGAATATGTTTCAATTAGTGTAAAAACTGAACTCAAAATTTGTTAAACTTACTAATGTTCACTTCATTTTGAAATTTATAATTTAGTGTTTATTTTGTTCATAATTTTAATATGAAATGTTTTCAAATGCATAAAGGATGTTAATTTGATACCGTCTTCTTTTTATGCACATACCAGGAGCAAATTTAGTACAGGGAACCAGTTAAAGATTTATTTTGGTTGGCGATAAAAGATGTCAAATCAGTGACATGTTCAGAACTCAACAAATATATAACAAACTAAAGTTCAAAATGTCAAAAGCAAAACTAATTGCAACCGAAAATTTTTGCCGCCAACCGGTTCCTGTACTAAAACTATACTACAAACAAAAACGTAGAAATCAAATGTATCTACAATTTACCTTCGTTTTAAAAACGTTAATTTTTTCGTTTTATTTATTTATTTTTTTTTTTTGTAGGTTTTCGAAAAAATTTTGATCTTAAATATTAAATCGAGATTTAATTTAACATTTTAAAGTTTATAACTATAATTTAGATATTTTCAGTTAAATATGTTTCAAGTAATATATCACAAATTGAAAAGGAAATTGATTTACATTTTAAAATTTCTACTTTGGTGCCATCTTAAGTATAATGGTACTTATCGGTTATACGCCCTAACTTGTTTTGCTCACCAAACATTGCGTGAAAAAAAAAAAAAAGAACAATGTTATTAGATTTTAAATAGCCTGTTAGCGACCTTTCTAAGACCGTCGCCAAGGTAGGGCGTATAACCGATAAGTACCTGTATAACTTTAACAAGAAATGTTTTCAAACGACAAAAGCTTGTAATTTCTCACTGCATTTATTTAAGGTGTTAATCGGTTAAAGAGCCACATCTTTGCGATATTTTCTTGAGTTGTCACTAACATTCATTTATCAGTTACAAGTACCTTGTATTTGGGACTTACTTATACAAAAATGCTCATATATTAAAATACAGAAATTTATTTCTTTTGGAGAGCTTAACACTGTAGGCTGGCTGTTTAACCGATAAGTACCTTATTTAACATAAAAACTAGATTTTCAATCAAATGCATCAACAAATTTCCCTCCAAAACAAATGGAAACAAAGTAATTTAACAAAAAATAGATTTTTCGGAATTTGAATATATCGTGCTTGTTTTGGTAGATTACAATTTAATTATTTTCTATTACATATATTTTCATTTCTAGGACGACAGAAATGTCCATGTGAAAATACATTTTGTTTAATATATCTTGTATCTTTATTAAATTAGGCTTTATGAACTAATTATATTTAAATGTTTGTATTTTAATGTATATGCATTTATCGCCAACAAAAGGTATTATTAACAGATATATTGACGATAATTCGGGGAAAAGTCGCCAAGGTAGCCTCTTTAACATATAAGTACCGTTTACCCAAACATTAATAAATGCACCATTGCCAACTCAAAAGAACAGCAATTATAGTACATTTTCGCGAAAAGTTATTATTTTTATAGTATTTGAGATAAATCATATTTTTACACGCGCTAACATCTTATGAAAATATATGACTTGTGATAACTTTCATACATGACGAAATTTGTAATCAAGTATAAGTGTAGAATTACTAAACTGTGCAAGAAAATTCCTACCATTAAAATATATATAACAAAGGGTACACCTCAGAAGACCTCAGGCATTAGATATCCGACCGATTTTTCTTTTTATGGCTCGGTGTTTTCTCCCAGTGGTAACACAGTTCTTTAATTTCTGCAAAAGGAAATGCTTTCCTTACTACTTTTCTCCTCTGAAGAGGAGAGTTCTTCAACCATTTCCTCTTGCTGCTCATCTTAGAAAGTTAAAGTTGTCAGTAAAATATGAAAAAGTATTAAAGTTTCCAAACAGAAGCGTCCAAACTTCAAAATTCCGTAGTCGACCTCTAGTTTGAGATATTCCCGCTCATTACTGGCGCGATTTCGCCCGACTAAGTGCAAATGTATCGTTCCATCATCAGTTAGCAGCAAACTAGTAAATGTGGGTGCTTAAACTATTCTTCTTTTAACCGTGACGCACCTTTATGTTGTATCTTTGCACCTTTTACACATCCACTCAGGTGCTGTTGTTTTACGTATGGATTTCAGATCCAAGAAGGCTCAGATTTCCTAAATACAGTTGAACTCGCTTAATACAAATGCCAGAAATTCGCGAATTTGTTCGTATTAGCCGTTATTCGTAACAACCGTGAATAAGAAAAATTGCATTAAAAAAGTATTAGAAATGCATGCTTATATTTTAAAAAACATAATTACTACTATTTATAATTAAAAGTAAAATAAATAGCGAAAACAAATGATTTATTTTTAACCGACTTCACAAAGGAAGGAGGTTATACATTCATATTGTATGTATGTCGTTTTGTCTTTTTTGTTTGTCCACTCATAACTTCTCACCGGATAAAGCGATTTTCATGATTTTTTTTTAATCTATCGAGGGTGGTTTCCCATAGGCCCCGTACCTTCGTTTGACCATATTCGATAATTAGAAAAAAAAGTTATGAGCAGAAATATAGTTTTTTTTTTGTTTTTGTTTTTTCATCCATAGCTTTTGACTAAATGAACCGATTTAGATGTTTTTTTCTTTAATCGATAGAGGGTCGCCTAACTCAAACATTGAAAATCAATTTGACTACATTTGTTTTTTTTTTTAGAAAAAAACGTTACGGGTGGAAAATAAATATATTTTATTTTAATTGGGAGAGGCTTGTCGTGATTTTTCTTTGTTGGAAAACCTATTAATAAAAAATATAAAAGTCATTGTTAAAAACATGTTTGCTGTCATGGGCTAAAATATTAAAAGAAATTACAGCAAGAGTTTGACTGAAGGCTTCTCTGTGGCAGAAATTAATCCAATCAGTTTGTTTGCTAAAATCGACTTCAAAAGGGAATTTATCATACAAATGATTAGTTTTTAGTGTCATTCATTCAAAGAAGTTTTGCCCTTTGATATGTAATTTTTAAAAAATAGAGTATTTATATAGAAAATGTATTTACACTAAAAAGAATAAAATAAAATAATTTTTATAAAAAAACAGAACCGACTTCAAATTATAAATTGCGCTAAAAAGTGAAAAATAAATTCATTCTTTAATCAACATCGATGTGACTTTTAAACATAGTTTTAGAAGTCGGTGCAAAATTATGAGTCTAATTACCATTATAACATTTGCTACTTCATATTGGAACTGTTGCTAATTCTGCGAAAATATATATATTTGTAATTGGATTCATGATTACAAAAGATTTTATCTAACCTCATTTTGCACCGACTTCTAAAACTATGTTTAAAAGTCACATCGATGTTGATTAAAGAATGAATTCATTTTTCACTTTTTAGCGCAATTTATAATTTGAAGTCGGTTCTGTTTTTTATAAAAATATTTTTATTACTAATATAGACTTTTAAATTTTACTAGTACATTAAGAAAATGTAAACTTCCTTTTAAAAAGAGTTTTGGAAAAAAATCCTTAATGGTTAGTTCTTTTTTACGTACATTGAAATTGTTTTCTTTCTAATGGGGCTGCAGTATTGGTCATCAACTATTGTAGACCTAGTGCGTCCCCAGATATTCGTACCACTTCTTTCAGCGGCACCGCAATGAGTGTGGTACCATTGCCGCAATTTTTTTTTGACGCTCAGGTTCCCCAGATGGGGCACCTGAGCTCTCGTTGATGCAATCTGCACTCGGAATTTAATGTAGCCGAGAGTATCCATGCCAAACGGATACTCAAGGGATCTTTAACATGCCACATAATCATACGACATGGACGTAGACGATTTTCTGCATCTTGAAAATTCACCGACTTGAACCAGGTTTGAACCTGCGATCTTTAGCATACGAGACCTGCGTCTTACCACTACGCCACCCTGTCGACCGTACATTGAATTTTATCATGCACATTTTTCGGGAATAGGTCAGAAATTTTATTCGTCTTATCCGAAAATTTTATTTAAGCCTTCGTAATATGCGTGAGATATTTTGTGTAATTAAATAGTAAGCCAAACTTAGTGAACAAAATGTTCGTTTTAGCCGTGACATCGTATTAACCGTGTTCGTATTAAAAAACTTCAATTGTATTAACATTTGCTAGGGGAGTTTCGACGTATGCAATGCATTGAGACCAACATCATATTAATTTTCATGTTTTATTGCTTTTAGAAAAAGAGTCATATAATTTTCTAGCCGTTTATTTTTCATCAATTTTTTATTTTTGTTAATTTAATCACTAGTTGCATTATTCAAACTTTTTGGCATCTCATTAGTACATTTGGTGTAATATCATATTTCAAGCATTTCAAACTATAATGACAACTTATATTTATTTCAAACTTTTTTTTAATGTCATATAATTTCTTCTCACATCAGTTCTTAACGAACAATCAGTTCGTAATCGGCAACAAAAGCCCAAACACTAATTAAATAAAGCTAAAGAAAAAATGGTAAAAGTCCAGTTTAAATTTTAATGTTTTAATTTTAACAGCAATATAGAGTTTGGATCTTTTCCGTAATTTGAAAAAAATATGTCCGTTATTGGTTAGTTATTAGAAGTAAAAGTATCTAAAATTCATTTCAAAACAAAATTTCTTATTGGTTGGCAAAATGTTCTAGTAAATACATACATTTCATAGCAAAATTTCTTATTGGTTGTCCGAATGTTTTATCACATGGCAACGGTTAAAAACTCTAAAAAATAGAACACTTTTATTCAATAATCAGTTTTGAGAAAATTTCTTAACGTGCAAACATCGTTACGATCCTCAAGCGGTTATTAATTTATCTAGTTCTGTAATTATTTATTCTCGTGAAAGATTTCTTCTAAGGTAAGACAATTTACTTATATAGTCACGTTTTCTGTGTATTTGTAGGTTTTAGAAAATTGTCTTTCATCTTAAAAGTTCATATCATTCACAATCAATATTAGTTTAACATTTTTAGTTCAATCAAAAGCTTTTTTAAAAAGCGTTATTAATTTTCTGTTTATTTGAAAATTTTTGAAAGTTTGCAGATCCATAATGTTAAGTCTACTTCAACATGTTATGTATCATGTCAACTAAATGAACATGTCAATTCACTAAGGTTAATTAATCTAATTTCAAATGTTTGAATCACTTTGTTAACTAAAAGTTTCATGGTTCTTAAATTAATATATTTATTTTAGACATTATGCACTGAATATGTTTCAATCAATGTAACAAGTTTAACTAAAAATTGGTTAAATTCGCAAGTTTTTACACATTTTTCAATTTATGCTTTGGTGTATCTTTGGTTTATATTTTGAACACGAAAGGGCTTCAAATAAACACATTTTTATACGGTACTGTATTTTTTTAATATACAAAACTAGGAACAGCTTTTGTATTAGGGCCAGTTGGAGATTTATTTTGGTTGACGACGAAAGCTGTCGCTAAAACAGAATCTGTTCAGAGCTCACCAAATATGTAAACAAAAATCTAAATTTCAAAAAAAAAAAAAAAAAAAACCTAATTGTATCCAACTACTTCTGTCGATAATCTGCCCCTATACTGAAGCTGTACCACGAACTCAACCTTGCAATCGAATGTATCAACAAATTACCTACGCTTTAAAAAACGTTAATTTTTCTATTTATTTGTAGGTTCGTAGGTGTGCGAAAATTTTCTAATCCTTAATGTGAAATCAAGTTTAAGTTTAACATTTTTAAGTTAATAATTTTAGTTTATACATTATGCGCTGAATGTGTTTCAAGAAAATTGTGTTAATAAACTCACAAACTGGTTAAAGGGCTTTTTAACTACATTGCAGCGTTTGGCCATTTTTTGGGCGATCGTTTAGAATCGACCACAGTTGATATTCAACAGTTTCTTGATTACAATTATGTAACAGTGGGCGACTTTATAATATTAATTATTTCTTCTTATCAATATTACCGCAAGGGTCTAAACAGCACTTTCACCCACAATTTTTTTACATTTTGAAATTTATACTGTGGTGCAATGTTAAGTGCATAACTTTAACACGAAATGTTTTAAACGACAAACGATGTGAATTTGATATTGTGTTTCTGTAACACACAAACTAAAACTTGCTATCAAATGTATCAACAAGTTATCTTTAAATTTGGTACTTATGGTGCAACGGCCGCTAAGTCGCCAAGACAGTTTTACATCGCCAAACCAAATGCGAATGAAGTAGTTTTACAACAGAGGAAATGAAAGTTCTTGTAATATGTATCTTCTTTTGAGATGGAAGGAAAATGTGAACACGATCAAACAAAACTGACAGCCTTTGCCTGCGAATATACATATATATTTATATATATATATATATATATGACTGGTGGGGGAGGAGGACGGGGATTTTGCACGTATTTTCAAAATTGCAAAATGATTTTTATAGTTATACTAATAATATACTTGTGCCATCCAAAAAAGCAAAGCATTACACAATCATAAATTTGGATTGGTAGGACCAAATTTGGTAGTAATTAGGTTTGATGAAATTGCGTTTGTACATCTTTTCCTTCATACATCGCACTTTACCAGTCCCTTGAAAGACGTTACTTCACTTGTACAAGAAACTAGCTGGGTGTTTAGATGCTTTTATCTTAAAACAACAGTTTTAATATGGCTTATTACTGAACTAGGACAAAGAAATAATGAATGTTTTTTGGAGCAATTCCTTAAACACAATGAGCGTTTTAACATTTGGTGAACGCATTTACATATTTGCAGCACTTCTTTAAAGTCTGTCTATGCAGGTAAAACGAAATGAAATGGTAAACGCACCAAATCGATATTGTTTTGACTTGGATATTTCCCGACGATCGATCGACTGAGCGACAGAGCAAATTTAAAAATTCGGTTTCTTTATAGTGTCATGTTTCGAAAAACAGTCGAAATGTGAATTGTTTGATTATTTTTCGACTATAGTGAAAAAAAATCCTTACTACGACGCCTTACTTATGAAGTATTAAAGAAGTTATGGCGTCAATACACTTGATAAATATACATAATTTATGAACAGCTCTTTTCAAAATTATTAATTGTTTTTGAGTGACACGCTTTTCCCTTTTCAGCTCTGACTATGGCCTTTCATTTCCAATCTCTGCCCGCTTGGGCGCTTTCTTATGACTCCATCTACGTGCCGGAGAAGCAAGAGGAGGACTGGGGCACCTTCACGGAACAAAGGATCAAACGCAAGCCTCGTCGCCTGTCCAAACCCGCCCGGCTGGTGCCGAAAACAAAGGAGTTCACATTGCAATCCTGGTTGCCGTATCTCGATCCGGAGGGAGTATGGGAACTAATTCCAGTTCCGGAAATAAAAAAGAAGAAAAGTCTTCTTCACCGCCTGGTGAGTATCTTTAAGAAATAACCACCTACTTTTTTTCTCTATTCATAGTTTATTATTATTTCGGAAGTGAGAAAGTTAAGTTATGAGATAAGTAACCAGACTAGGCGTTTTATTTTTAAACTGCTGCACTTTTTGTGTTAAAATTTATTTTCCTACTTTTCAGTAAAAACGCAGCAATTAATTTTTTTTTACTAAAATATAAAATATCAATAACTTTTAATAACATTTTTGTTTTTTAGGTGATTTTTTTAAAATTAGACTTTTTGTGAAATGAAACTTTAGAAATCATATCGTAGATTGAATACTAAAAATGTTCAGGAAGTTTGATGACTTATCTAATAATTAGACTCTCTCTTGGGAAGCGGGGCTGAGGATTGAGGTCACTGAAGATTGATTTAAATTTAGAAGAATTTGGGTAGAAGTTTCGTGGAAGCAAAGGTTTCAGAAAACAAACTCGGCCCATTAACAAAATTTTTATTTGCATTGTAATCATTAGTTTTGTATACAAGTTTCGATTATAAATGTATAATTGACCTTTTTTGTTGAACTTGAGGGTACTTGTTGTTTATATTTCTGATTAGCTTTATATCATTAAAATCCCACGTTTTGACCGTTATGCTCAAAATTTTAAGATACAGAGTTTTATGATTGTTTACCTAGGTTTCAATGAAATGACACTTTTTGGCATACATCTCCAAATTTTTATCATTCCGATGTTTTACTCTTGTGAAGAGGATTCATTTTGATTGTTAACCTCAAGTTTCTGTTTTCTTTGAATTTGTTTAAAAAGTGTTTCATGAAATGCAAAATAGAACTGAAACTTTGCTTCGACTCTTTTCCTGAAATTCGACGCGTAAAACGGTAGTTAGTGTTCCAATAGCCTCAAAAATTAATTTTTACTTAATGAAAAGGCCATCATTTAAAATCGGAGGTTTTGGAAAAGTTCTTTGTTTTTCTTTATAGGATGGGGGAGATGGAGTAATAGAGTAGTTGTTAAATAGCCCTCATGTTTTGTATTTTTTCTTTAAATGAATTATCTGTGTAAAAGAATAAGATATTTAGAGATTAAGTATAACTATCTCCAAGTCCCTTAAAATAGAAATGGAAACAATATTAAAATGATAGGGAAAAAATATACAGGTGCGTAATTTCAAAACTATCCGAAACGCGTTAGCATAATAGAATACCGGTACTTATCGGTAAAGAGCCTACCTCGTAAACCCGCGTAGATAGACAGACATCGCCAATCAAGTGGAGGGTTTAGAATACAAGCGAACTAAGTCCACTTTTTGTCCTTTTCGAGTTAGCAACGAAATAGCATGTAAAATTTCAGTGAAATAAGGAACCAAGTCTCTCTTTGAACTTTTAAAATTTAATTTATGTCTTAGAAAATTTTAAGAGGAAATTTTGTTATATAGCTTTAAATTTAAACCTCTGTAGCACAAAGAAACATTTTATGGACTTGGTTCACTTGTATTCGAGTCCTCCAAATGTAAACAAAGCAATTTGATCGAATTCAAATAGGTGGCACTTTCTTGTTTTATTACAAAAAAAAAAAAAAAATGCATATTTGTGACAATTTGGAAAACCATCGCTAACGTCGCACCTTTAACTGAATGGCTATTGTAGTGAAACTTTTGGAGGAGTATCTAAATTCTATCCGGACATTACTTAATCATAATCTAGGGAAAGAAAGCTTTTGAAAGATAGATGATAATAATTTTGGTAGTTTAACTTGCATTACAAGGAATTGGTATGCATTTAAAAAAAGTTGTATGTATCATCGGGAGTTCTGGTAAAAGACGCCAAGTCCAGTTTTGAGATGATGACCACTTAAACTTTCACATTGTTATGAAAAATACTAAGCATTTCATTTTACAGACCCTTCTTTGCTACAGTAGATTTTTTAAGTCATTAGTTTACATCATGAAACAGTTAATAGAAAATTCCGCGATCCGTCGACTTTTACGATAGAGCACGACGATACGTTCCATAAGAAGCTTTAGAAACAGTATTCTCCTCTTCATTCATAAAAATGGTCAACACTGCATTTTCAGCAGTAATAATAATAATGATTACAGTCAGCTATCGACAAATTGTTATTATTTTTTGATGCATTTTTCTATGTAAGCAAAGAGAAAAAAAAAAACAAAAAAAAACAATCGCCAAATAACTTTAAAATTTCCCCTTTGCAATAATACTCGCTTTCCATTCACTACTGGGTTATTTCAGTATAAGCGGACCGATTTCGCCATTATTGCACAGTGTACAGAAGGGTCCAAAAAATGTATACACTCATTGACAGAACCTACTCGGAACAAAATGACATGCGGCTATGAATCTTGCTTGGTATTGGTAGTGGTACTCGAAGCCACTACACCAGAAACATTGAAAGCCGTACTTCGGTCAGCTGTTGAGGGACATAGACGATGTTTAGCTGCTAGGATGGTTTGAAGACATGTAACTCTAACTGCGTTTTACAATATGAATTTAAAATCTCGTTACAGAACATTGAAATTTAAAAATTATGTTTAAAATATAGATATTTA
Organism: Octonoba sinensis; assembly: GCA_038502835.1. Lineage (NCBI taxonomy): Eukaryota > Metazoa > Arthropoda > Arachnida > Araneae > Uloboridae > Octonoba > Octonoba sinensis. The sequence goes on from CM076600.1 coordinate 2,669,654, forward strand.
CTGTCAACTAGTTTATACATTTTTCGGGCCCCTCTGTATTGTTTATAGTTAAAAATACTGATTTCAGTGACATTATTCGCCACATGAAGGGGTGGAAAACATACCGGTGTAAGTCGAGCGATTATTATTTTTGAGAATCACGGCATTTTGCAATACGGTTTTAATGTTACGGTGTTGAATAAAAAAAATTACTCATCTCACAATTTTTTATTATTCAAGTTTCTGCCACGTTGTACTGCCGTAGTCTCTTCTTTTCGCAGGTTGCTGGGGGTGAAAAGTGCCGCCGATGAGCGAATTGTGTTGCAGCAATAGCAGATACTGTGGAGCAATCCCTTTCGTGTGCATACAGTTGACGCATTTTTAAAATAAGGACTTTTTCAAAGAACTCTTCTCAGTAGCTCCGTCTGTATTTCAAAGGATGGCGGAGGATTAGGGCTCCTGGCGATACCTCCTTAAAAAAAACGCATCTCAACTCTTACCCCTTGGGTGATGTGGAAAAGAGTTATTAGATCCGGCAATAGACCTTTGAGATACAGATGAAGTTACTCAGATCTCCTACAGTTTCGTATGTTGTCTAGTATTAATGCTGGTTTACGGGACAAAGACCTTTCAGGTTTGATCAATCTATTGTAGAAAGAGAGTTATGTGCTCACTCTGGTAGCTTTCAGAATAGAAATTGGCCCTATTGATCGAGCTCAGGGAGCTTATTTGTGTCTCATTCTTTAACGTCTATACAATGTGAAATATTGTGAGAATGTATAAACTTCGCATTCGGCGATTGTTTTACCGGCAGTTTGAGAGTCATTTTTCATAATTCGGTCAAATAATATATCACTGGCGCTATTAGTTGGGAGTCTAAGAAGTAAAAAATACTTAAAATCACATGAAATAACAATTTAAAACAAAACGTTTTGCTCCTAATTACTGAAGGAAGAGCAGTTCTTACCGACTGTTTTTCCGTTGCCACCCCACCAAAATTATTTTGTTGGATCAACCACTTCTAAAACGGCGATTTTCTATCAAAAATTTTAGCCAGATGTTTACACTGCAATATACAAAAAAAGAAATAAATAAACAAAAGATGAAAGAATAAATAAGACTATATTAACAATAATAATGATTATAAGACATAGTGGCATGAAAAACAACGCCAAAAGGCAAAGTTAACAGTGAAAAATTTGTACACATGTTTCTGAACTACAAAGAATCCTTTCTTTACCGCGGGGATTCTAGGGCTATCTGCCAAAAATAATAAAACTACAGGTAAAAACAAGATATCTTCTAAAAATACATTTTTAACCTTTAAAAACAGCTTGAAATTAAAGTTTGCGGTGCGAAACCATTCAAAACCGACCTGATTAAACCAACAAAACGGAATTTAATGGAGCAAAAATCAACAGCATATAGCCATGGCAAAAGCCAAAATAGCTATTATAATACGCGATTTAGTTTCATATATTGCAATCAGAGGAACTGTTTACGGTTTTTCCCCCGTACGTGGCAGCACTACTAAATTTAGAGAATCATTTTGTATTTTTTCCAATAGATGGCAGCACTACCATTGCAGGCACAAATGTTTAAATGGAACGAGGAAGGAGAAGAAATTCCAACTTTTTTGATAATTCTACTTTTGTTTAATTGCGTTTCTGCGTTGAACAACTACCGAACTCCTCTATAATGTTGCCTCTTAACAACACATCGGTTTTACGTCCATTATCGCTGGCCCCAGCAGATCCCCATTAAAAGAAATGCCTCGCTTAAAATAATAATAATAAATCATGAAAGAAGGCTTAATGTATCGTGAAAATATCGTTAAAAGTAAAGAAAAGTCAAGAAAAAGTGAAGTAATTAAATAAAGATTGAAAAATTAAAAATTTGAAAGTAGGGTTTTGAGATGGGGGAAAATGTGTGTCGGTCGGTCTGTCCCCCCCCCCCCCCCCCTAATAACTTTTGAACGAATTGTCCGATTCGAAAAATTCTTTTTGCATTCGAAAGATCTCTGTGAGGACATCTCATTTTCATATTTTACTTTTTGATTCGAACAATTTTTCGTTCAATTTCGAACAGTTCAAAAAATTTAACATTAGCGCGCCTATCGGCAAAAGTGAAGGAAATTATGTAAACTCTAGGTGCAAGATCCACGTTCCAAAGAACAAGCTTACTGGAGGAAGCTCTTGGCGTGAAATATCAATTTGAGCAATTTTTGTTCATTTCTGAACAGTTCAAAAAGTTAACATAGCGCTTACGGGGAAATTTCAATACTATATAAATCCTGATCTAACGGACCGATTTGCTTGGAACAAATTTTATCGGAAAGCTCTTATAACGTAGAACATGAACAAATAGAAAGTTCATCCAGAACTAACGAGCCTATTTTGCTATGAAATTTTTTGATCGGGATTTTCAAGGATATTTCTCAGTGACTCAATGAGTGAAATAATGAATGAATGAATAAATGAAAGAGTGAAAGAATAAATCAATGAATAAATGAATGAGGAAAAGAATGAATGAATAAATTATTGAATAAATGAAAATATAAATAAATGGGTGAATAAATACATGAATGAGTAAATGAATGAATAAACACATGAATGAGTAAACGAATGAATGAATAAATGAATGGCTGAATAAATGAAAGAATGAATGACTGAGTGAATGAATATGTATCATCCGTTGAAAAAGGTATATTTGAAAAAAATAAGAACTAAAGCTAAAGGAGAAAGAGAGAGAAAGAGATAGCTAGATTATAAATTTGAATTTGGTGTATACGGGAAAGTAGGCTCGTATAGTTCTAGACGGAACTTCTTGTTATCTCATAGTTTTCGCGGCGACATTTTCCCCGAAATTCCGTTTTGCGTTTCTGATTTTATCGTTTTGCAAGTACAGGGTGTCTATAGGTCACGAAAAGTTCCGAAGATGTCTCGACTTTGGAAATCGGTCACGAAAGTATCGAAAATTTTTCATGCAACGCGACCGTTCCCCCCAGAAGGCATCAAACATTTCCCGGGAAACTGATTCGGCCACTTGACGAAATATCCGGGACGTCAAATTTGATTTTAAAAAATCTAACATGTTTTGAAAACGTCTGTGAACTACAAACTTACAACGTATTTAAAAGCGTGGGATGTTTTGAAATATGCATAGAACATACAGATTTCAAATATTATTAGAGCCGGATATCCGGTACGCATACGTCATATAATGGACAACGGATATCCGCTATCCTGCAGAACCCAACTATCTTATATGGTAACCGATATTTTTGAACGATATCAACCCCTTGACAATGACGAGTTTTACTCGTCCTTCATTTTATGGGCCAGTTGACTTTGACGAGAAATTATTATTATTTTTTTTTATTGTTATTTAGATGTTCTTTGTTATTCCCCTTCCCGGGTTATAGTGTGGGTGCACCAGTTGTGCCCCTTTTCATACAGTCCAGTCAATATATACATTTTACCTTGCAAAAGGTGGGGTAGAAGATTTTTTTTAAATAGTATATATTGGTGCCAACATGAAAAAACTGATTTATCCAACATGAAAGACCTCGGGAGAACTTTTGGCGGCCGAAAAACCACCAAAATTTAGGACCTTTGTCGTTTTTTCAATATATCTCAGAAATGGTTTAACTTAGAGAGAAATTTCAAATGTAAAATTTATAAAGCACAAAATTTCCTACAACTTTCATCACTACAGCTTTTTTGTAGTACAAAAAGTAAGTTGGCTACAGCCGTTTCAAAATGGACAATTTTTCACAACTTCGTAAAAAAAGCATTATCTCCTTATAAATAATGCATGTGAAATATTAAAATTTGACTAGAATCTATATTTTCTGATAGTTTATCAAAATTTTACTTTCTTGAGACCCCTTTCGCCCTCTCACCCTCACCCCCCGCCCCGCGGCTACGTACTGGCAATCCTGGCTCGTCGTCAGACTCCAATAACAGATGATATACAACATTGTGTAACTGGGAATAATGCACATAATTTATTGACAGCATATAATTGATACATTCTACTTTTCACTAACAAAAAAAGCGATATTTGAGTATAAATGCAAATGAAAACAAAAACTGACTGTATCAATGCATAAATATCGCAATTCAACTAATTACTTAACAATAATCACTGTAGTATTAATATTGACGATGACTTAAAGTACAGGGAAATTAAGCCTTGAAGCAAATTAGTAAAAATTACATTAAACATGAAATCATTTTTGTCTTTTTCGAATCCACTTAGAAGGCCCGAGTTCATCAGGTTCAGAACTTATAGGAGGTAGAAGGAAGCTGTCGTCCTCAAGCTGTTCCTCTCCGTGTTGTGGTCATTCCATAACCCCTTGGAACAAGTCATCATCTTCTACAGCATCTTCCAAAGATGAAATTTCGGCAACATTTTCACAATTCGTGCCACTGCAGTTTTTGCACATACTAGAGCATTTCAAACCTGCCTTTCGACAAGAACAGGCGCCACTGCAACGTTTCTTACAGGTGCAGTGGCAGACACGTTCTTCAGAAGAGTCTGAGGAGCTGAATCGCTTTTTGTTTCAACAGGCATTAGGCAATCCTTTCTGTGTTCCCAACCCCATTGCTCCGAATTGAGGTCGTTCCCTACCCAACTTTGAATTTGGTGGTGGCACCGATAGGAATGATAGCGCCCAGCATCGCACGTAGAAGGTAGTCGAATAAGATTAATTTTTCTGTTGAACACTGATTTTGCAAAAAGATTAAATCTTAAAGCGTCCAAATATTCGGAGGACTAATTAATTTCGCTTGTGTATAGTGTTTTCAGAATTTGATATGTTATCGTGACGGCTGAGTGGATCCACAAATGCGTTAATGACTCCTTTCATTTCAGGAAATTTGTTTATAATGTTGCACAATTTATTCTTGCCTTGGCCAAAGATAGCCGACGTCGTATCGCATCCACTAAATGCATGGAGGAATAGAACACTGCTGTCGAACTTATATGATTTAGTCGAGTAAAGCAAATCACCAGCACTCCCCCTTCCAGGTTTTAAATAAAACAAGTTGCTGAAGGACTGTCCTAACACTGTCATCAACACTAAGAGATCAATATCCTCTCCAACTATAATAACTTTTTCAATTACCTTCGCTTTTGAAAGGGCAGTGTTAACAATTATTGAGTCGGCATCTTCTTGGGCCTGCTTGACTTCAATGCCACACTGTTCAAAATGTGTGCTTAGCAGTTTAATCAGACGACTCTTGTTTCGATCATTTGCCAATGTTCTTTCTTGGGGAATTTGATTGGTCATGTTGGCTTCAAATATTACTTTAGGGGAACAGTGCACCCTCATTCTCCATAATCGTTCAAAACTTTTGGTGCCAGTGCGTGTAGGATATCCATCAAATACAACCAAAACTTGAGATCCATAATGCCTGTTTAGAAAGGAAGAATAACTCTGAGATATGGTAGCATTGTGAGGAGAAATACTTTATGTGGGAGATATCCCCCATTAACAACAACTAGAGTTCCCCCTCTATAATTTCATGAACCTGATGAACCCGGGCGGATTCGAAGAAGATAAGAATGATTTTATGTTTAATGTAATTTTTATTAATTTGTTTCAAGCTTAATTTCAATGTAATTTGCATATAATACATGTTAAGTCATCGTCAATATTAACACTATAGTGATTATTGTTAAGTAATTAGTTGAATTGCAATATTTATACATTGATACAGTCAGTTTTTGTTTTTGTTTACATTTATACTCAAATATCGCTTTTTTTTGTTATTAAAATTAGAATGTATCAATTATATGCTGTAAATAAATTATGTGCATCATTCCAGTTACACAATATTATATATCATCCATTATTGGAGTCTGACGACGTGCCAGAATTGCCTGTACTAGCCGCGGGGGTGGGGGGAGAGGGTGAAAGGGGTCTCAAGAAAGTAAAAAGTTGTTAAACTATCAGAAAATATAGATTCTAGTCAAATTTTAATATTTCACATGCATTATTTAAAAGAAGTTAATGCTTTTCTTACGAAGTTGTGAAAAATTGTCCCTTTTGAAACGGTTGTAGCCAACTTACTTCATTGATGAAAGTTGTAGGAAATTTTGTGCTCTATAAATTTTACATTGAAAATTTCTCTCTAAATTCAACCATTTCTGAGATATATCGGAAAAACGACAAAAAGTCCTAAATTTTGGTGGTTTTTCGGCCGCCAAAAGTTCTCCCGGGATCTTTCATGTTGGATAAATCAGTTTTTTCATGTTGGCACCAATATATACCCCACCTTTTGCAAGGTAAGCCCTTTTTTTATACCTATTGACTAGACTAATGTTCAAACTAGAAATACTAAGAATATTGAGCACACTGACCAATTCCAAAGCATACTTTATAAACTGACATGTATGTTTTTTAATCTGCTCTCTGATTGGCTCAAAATTTTCCTTTGTCTAGATGCAGGAAGCATTTGAAAATGGGTTGTGAAAACACGGGTTTCTTAGCACTTACTGTTGAGAAATTGCATTTTTAACCCTTTTCTGCTATTTTAATGGCAGAAAAGGGTTACAAAGAATAAAAATGCTTTGACTTTGGAAACCCAATCAAAGCTTCTAAAAGAAGTGTTTCCAAAATTAAAAAAATACGCGTTTCACAGACTGTTATCCTTTTCAACTGCATTTGTAAGACATATCAGAAATCACATTAGTGTTAATATTACTTTTCTATTTTAATGACAAATTTTAAAAAATCTGAGAAATACATGTCTTTGTTTGTAGAACTTTTAAAACATAAAACATGTTCTTTTCTTTATTTATTTTCTTGAAACAGATCGAGCTACACTTCTTCGGGTTATCTTTGGGCTGAATTATCAATTGAGTACAGTATGGGACCCCAAATTCGGAATCCCGAAATCCAGAAGACGCAAAATAGCAGCTGAAAAACGAAACAAAAAAAAAAAGCTTTTGTTTTTTAAGAAAAATCGGGAATTATTTTGCACCGTTTTTCTTTGGCAATAGTCATTTAAAAAGAAGGAGAATAAAATGCAATGAACCTGTTTAAGATCGGAAATGTGAAGTTTTCAAAAAGAAGTTATTTCAATTTTCTGAAAAGGGTTCGTTTATGCGATTAGATTTTTCATTCATTGTTGCTTTAATTCTGAGTTAATATCATTAAATTTTGTTTTTTTTTATATCTTAAAGTTTTATTACATTTATTTTTTAAAATGAGCCCTAATTTTTGCGCGATACAGAACATTCATAAAATTGAAAATCGGCGTTTCTTGCATTTTCCCAATAGTCTGATCTTTTATTGCAGTTTAGTGGCAAGAGAATATAAAATCATATCAGAATCTGACGGAATTACTTTCCTTTATTGTTTAATTAAAGAGGTTAAAATAATATCGGGAAAAGTCCAAATGTTTCGATGCTTTGCCTCCGAATGTAAGCAGACTACAACTTCATTTTTTATGCTAAACTTCACCACTTATAGACGAGTTATATACGATAATAAAAAATGCTATAAATGAGCAAAATGCTAATAAAATATTCCAAAGCAAATTATATGGGCTTACAAATTTTTTTTGAATGAGGACCCAAATCCGGAAAATTCCGAAATCCGACACGATTGCGGCCTTGAGCGTTCCGGATTTGAGGTCCCATACTGTATTAGAGCTATATACTTTATACATTAAATATGACGCTATATCTAAATACAAAACACACACCTGGTAAACTTTCACCTGTCCATAACAACAATAGATACTGGCGTCTCATTCTCGCTAACAGATGCAACAGCAATTCGAAATTGCAATTATTGTAGTCGAATACAAACAGGGTTGCTACACAAACTGCAGAAAGAAATTCCGACTTTTCTAGGTTTTCCAGATATATTTTTTAAAAAATCCAGTCTTAACTCCACGGTATCATCATACCAATTGCCCTACATTCGCCCCAAAATAACTTTTTAAAACAATAGCAGGAATTGCTAACCTTGAAATAATTTCTGGCAAACTTTGAAACATTATTCAGCCAAGTGAATAAAGGGAACGAACAGATCGATGAACAAAAACTAGGTGTTTTGTAAAATGCATGTTTTTAAAGCTCTAATAACTCAGTTTCTTGATGAGAAAATTGACAGCTATCAAAACATTTGAGAGGGGGGAAAACTATATTAATTATCCAATGTAATGTAAGTGCATTTGAAAATCAGAATAACTATAACAAAATGTGAGTCACTTATAAGTACAGTAGAACATCTCTTAACCGGCCTTCGCTTTATCCGGTCAATATTTTCAAAATACAAAAATAGCTTCTAGAGCGCTAGTTACATGCAGGGCCCGATTAAGACAGTCGGGGGCCCGAAGCACAACATTATTTTGGGGCGCCCTATTGTACAAAAAATAAAAATACTGGGTATAATGTATAAAGTTTAATAAACTTGGAGATTATTCTATTAATACTGGGTTCGTTTTCCAATTGGCAACGGGGGAAAAAGCACCTACTGACACGACATCCTTCTATTCTGCATTCTATATTGTTTTTATTCAATATTATTTTTGTGTCTTTCTTACAATTTGGGGGGCCCAAGGCCGCGTCGTAGTTGGCCTTTGCAGTAATGAGGCACTGGTTATATAGAAGAAACGCTGCGCAAATTTTTCCTGGAATCTTTATCTCCCCCCCCCCCAAAAAAAAAAACATTCCGATGTCCGAGAGAGGGAGGGTAAGGGGGTCTGGGAATCCGCTTACAAATCCTATGAAATCAAGCGAGGCTATTGGCTAATCTCAGGTTCAGCGAGTCAGTCAATTCAGCCTTACCGAGCGCTTGATAACTGGTATGTAACGCTCAAACAACAACTGTCCTAAAACGAAATAAATCATCACAACTCCACTCTGTTTTAACTCCCCCGCTTTAACCGTATCTTTACTTAACCAACTTTCCATCGGTCCCAATTAAGCCTGTTAACAGAGGTTCTATTGCATTTTAAGAAGTTTAACTTACGAGTTGATAATTTTCTTAATGATCAAATCAATGGTTGAATAAAGGGGCATCAGTCTTGATAGCTCCCTATGCATTTTGAGTGGAGCAAAAGGACCGACTTCGTGTTTGCCTTTTGCGACTTTCTCTGCCCAAAAAAACCTGGTAACATCAAGTGTCAGCAGTTCAAACGTTGGCACAAAAGTCGCGCTCTTAGCGAGCGCCATGTAAAATTCCCCAACTATTAACTGATTTTTGATGAAATGGCGAAATTCCCTGCCTTTTCCAACAGGGTTCATACTCAAATAGCCAAAAAAATTTCCATGACTTTTCCAGATAGATCCAAAGCAAAATTCCATGTTAACGTTCCAAGTAAAAATATTTATCAGCAAATGCACTACTTCTACATTCAATACGCCCGACATAACATTTTATACATACAATTATATATTAACCTCATATTAAAAAATTCCAGATGCTTATTAAGATAACAAACTTATACTATAGAACTTCTAGTCTTTAGAAGTTCAAAAGTAAAATTTTATGACACAATACTGCCAAAAGATACTAGCTTTTATATTTGCATCCATCTTTTTTTTATCTTTCTTTTAATTTAAATTTTAGAAAACTAATTGAAAACTATAAAACATAAAGAATAAATAAAATAAAAATTAGGATGATCCCAGTGGGGGCAAATCAGCTTTTTAATTGTATAATAACGCATAAAAACAAATATTCAAAGAAATGCTGATGTAGGCACTTTTATGCCATGACAATATAATAAACACCATTAATAAAAAGAAAAACCTATATAGGAAAAGGAAAGCGAGTTAAATGAGGATCTGATATCGCAACGAGCGTAGGTTCCTCCAAGGGGTCCCTGGTAGGGGAAAAAATCTCCGACTTTCCCAGGTTTTGTCAAAAATTTACGTTTTTCCCCGACTATTCTATGACTGTTGCAAAGGATATCAATTTCCGTGACTTTTCCATGATTTCCAGGTGGAGTATAAACCCTGTCCCAAGTTTTTCCTGCTTTTCAGGTATCGTAGCAGCCCTGTAACAAAATTAAAACGAATCAAATTAAAATTTAGTATCTGTTATGTAAGATAACTAAGCTATAAATAAATGCTTTTAGTGGGAGTAGACGAACCTGATGCTTTAATGATAAATTATCAACATTTGTCATCCATTTAGTTAGGTTAAACTCAGCTTATATGAGATCCCCTGTCGCTGACCCCATTTTCATTTCATGGACCCCCAATTTTTTATTTTTCACTTGACATGGGCCCCTTGCAGGTGGTCGTCAGCGCAAATAAAAGAAGTGACACAGCAAAAAATGAGAGCAGAAACGTTAGTTTTTTTTGCTTTATAAAGAGAGCAGAGAAGATTCAAAGTTTTCAGGTAAAATGTTACACCAAGATGTTTTTGACGATACGAAATTATTTCGTTTTGATTTCTTTAAAATTATGCATCAATATCAGTAATGCTTATCCAAGACACATGAAGTGCCCGGTCAATGGTCCCCATTTTCAATTTTGTACCAATAACAACCGAGTTATACAATACATTCCGTTTCATGATGATATTATACAAAACTATGCTACAAGACGGGATGCAGTATTTAAAAGAACAAATTCCTGCTCATATTTTAAATGCGTGCACATGTTGGACGTTTTGATGGCAACAGAAACAGTTTGCCGGTGTAATAAACCCAGTACGAATATGCAAATTTGTCCGAAAAAATGGGCTTTAAATACATTTATAACACACGTAAGGCACAAAACAAAGCCTTTGAAAATGAAATGTACATTCAAATGTTACTTTTTGCTGCTCTTATCAGTCTTTTTTTGAAAACATAGTCCAGATGCAAAAGAATATGACAAAATCCTCTGCCAGGAATGAAGCATCATTTATGAATGCTTGAGTTGATGACCCATTATGAATGTGTGAAATTCCTCAAATCCCGAAATAAGAGGATGAGAGTTTTAACAATATCTTTATTTGAGAGGACAATAAAATCTGAAACTTGATTGCTTTTGCATGAGCACAGCATATCACATTTATCACAACAGCTGAATGGAACAGTTCATCATCTGACAATCAGAGAAGGAACTGCCACGGGGATTTCGTCATTGAAAGATGCCTTCTCCGGAACATTTTCTTCGCCTTGATTGATTGGAATAGTTCTTCATTCAACTATCACAGAAAAAATTAAAAACAGCAGTGACATCAGTAAGGCATCCATGGCAGGAAATAGGGATGAATACAGGCAGAACATTTCAACTGGTTTTACCACATTGAAGATTTTTTTCGGATTTCATTGTTTTTCTGTACTTATTTCCCTCTTTTTAAATTAGCTATAATGTTGCTGTTATGTCTTGGTTTTAATTATTTTTGAGTTTTTCTGCTTCCTTTGTTCTGTTTCTTTTTGCATGAGTTGGATTCCCTATCTTTGATTTGCGTCCAATTAGACGGGTTCATTTAGGTGTTTTCTTATTGGTTCCTTTCATATGCTTCCTTTGTTCTCATTGGTCACAAGATAATCCTCTGCTTTTGCAATTTAAGCTATGTTTCTGATGGCCTCTTTGCTTCATTTGATTATTTTCATCTATTGCTCACTCTTTTGAATTGCAAAAGGGTTTCCTCATAACCTCGAAACACGTGTCTGCTATTTTTTAGCTCAATTTTATGTTTATTTTTATTTTTTCCTTTGTAGCACAAATGCTTACTTTTTATTTTATCTTTGCATTGAAGAAGTTCGACTTTTGAAATCCATGACGGCCCTGCTCACAACGCACCGACACTTTCCCCACCAATCCGGTATTACAGTTAAAAGTAAGAAGCCACCATGCTGCCTCGCACGACCGATGAGCCACAATCGAGTCGAGATTTGAATGTGGCTCCTCCAGAGTGTTCAAGTATTGGGAGTTGAAATCCGGAACGAGCCGCTTTCGTAAAGGAATCGCAGCAATATACGTCGAATCCGGATGGAACCGGCCTAGGGGGCGACTGTCTTCACCCTCACGGAACCGTTCATCTTTTCCGAGCTCCGCTTGGACTGGAGGGCCTCGTTGGAGACCCTGGCATTGGCCGCCTGCTTCTTCCGGAAGAAGAAGAACGCCAGCATCATGATGATGAAGACGCCCATCAAGGCTGTGACGACGATGCCCACGATGGAACCCGTCGACAAGCCTGCATGGGGGAAAAAACCTTCTATTATTAAGAATCTTCATTTTGTTTACATGGGTATGTTTAGTTTTTCTAACTTGGGTGGATAATTTGCATTCTATTTGTATTTTTTAAGCGCTGCATTGACACAAAAGCAATTTAAATGCGGTCTATACCCTTCAGTTTGATCATCACAATTCTAAAGTAACACAAATGACGATAAATGCGTTTGTAGTACTTGAAATATAGCAAAAGTGTTTACAAAATATCAAATGAAGTGTATAATTTTACTCAACTTTTGTTTGTTGTAAAAAATCGACAAACCAAAGCACATCACCATCTTTAAAGCACTTTCTTCAAATAAAATGTTTCTTATGTTGGGACTCCTTGTTCCTTCAAACACTTATTGCCATTTGCACCAAACATTAGAGAATTTTTAACCGCACTAAAAGTATTTAAATCGTCAAACCAATTTTTACCAGATAAGCTAATTGAATTTTAAAGATATTTAGTGTTAAAAATACTCAGTTAAAAATTTTTGAACTTAACTTTGCAAGTGCGCATTAATGACCCACAAGTTGGTACTAAAGAAAAAAAGAGCAAAATTCGACCCACGTCTCAAAAAGGTTCTCTATCCCTGATTTAGAAGAATGGAGAGTTATTAAGAACTCTTAAAATTTTTCCACTTTCAATTCTTTGGAATAGGTAATTGAATTAATAAGAATGAAAAATGAATAACTATTACAAGTAACCAAACATAATGTTTTCCGGGCTAATACGCCATGGCCCGACCAAGATATTTCTGGCCGACTTTTCTGCAAAACTGCACTAAAAAATAGGAAAAAGTTGGACATTTGTTTGCACAAAATTTTATATTCGGCCTAGTGATATTTAAGATAAAATAAATCGTTACCAATTTCAAATAATGAAGTAGATTTCTCACATCTTTTTCTATGCGACCCTATAGCGAGTAACTACAATAAAATCTTAGCCATTCTTTCAACTGCAAGCAAGTTTAAACTTATGATTATTAACAAACTTTTCCTGATATTTTTCCAAAAATAAATAAATAAAAGGCAAATATGGGAATTATAGAGCAACTGTGAGCACTGGAAAGTAAAAATGTGACATACCAAAGACAAAAAAAGCATGATCTTCCTTTCTTCTCTAAAAAATATAAAATAAAGTGGCACTAAAAAATGTAGGGCAGTAAAAAATGCAGGTATACTTCGGGAATTGTTTGCATCTTGATTTTCAACTTTGACAGCCCTTTGCCTTTGGTCTTCAACCAAGCCTGTTGACGGTTAGGGGCCGACTCGATAAAGGGACCATGATAAAAGGACCTCAGTAAAAAAAAGAAATATCTTTAAGGCCTTAAAATGAGAAATAGGTGGATTTTAAAAACTGTGCAAATGTTGTGTTTGTGTTGAAAAAAAATATTAAAGAGGAATGCGTTTCGTTGATATATGTGACATTGGCGGTCAAAGTAGAAAATGAAGTGGGAAAAAAAAAGTCCCGAACCAGCAATATTCAACACACTGCGAGGGGTGATTAACTGTACAAAAAATTTTGTGAACGACCCAAAACTTTGGAAAAACGTACATACCCTGAATTTAAAACAAATTATATAATTATAATTCCCGCCCCCATACTTAAGAACGTATATATAAGCTCCGAAAGAAAAAAATCAGGAATTCAAATGAAAGTACTATAATAAATATACCAGAAACCCGTTTTTTTTTTCCAGAAACATGATTGTTTTTAAAAGTATTAAATACTCGCCTTGAAGTAGAAAGAAAAGCAGATACTATTCAACAAAAAAGAAACTTTAAAATTAAGGAAACCTTAAGATGTCTAAGGAAGGTGTATTGCCATTATACAGAAGTTTGGTAAGAATTTATTTGGAGTATGCTGTTCAGTTTTGGTCTCCTTACCTAAGGAAGGATATTACCTTACAGGAAAGGGTTAAAAGGAGGGCTACTAGGTTGGTAAAAGGTCTCTCAGACTTAAGATTATGAGGCTAGGCTTAAAAGGTTCAATGTGTATAGTCTAGAGCAGTGATTCCCAAAGTGGTCCATATTGACCCCCAAGGGTTGACGGCCACCTGCAAGGGGCCCATGTCAAGTGAAAAGAAAAATTGGGGGTCGATGAAATGAAAATGGGGGTCAGCGACAGGGGATCTCATATAAGCTGAGCTTAAACCTAACTAAATGGATGACAAATGTTGATAATTTATCGTCAAAGCATCAGGTTCGTCTACTCCCACTAAAAGCATTTATTTATAGCTTAGTTATCGTACATAACAGATACTAAATTTTAATTTGATTCGTTTTAATTTGAATTTAATTAATAAATGTATAAAATGAACATGTGTTTTTTTCTTATGTTTTTCACACTACACTTCACTACAGTTAGAAATTTAAATCTTTCACGGTGAGTAGCACTATACCAGCTGTCAAAAATACATTCATGAATAAGTTGATGAATTTACAAAAACTCAGTATGAGCTCTACCCAAAACCGAAAAACATGGCAAGGGGTCTACGAGACAAAAAAGTTTGGGAACCACTGGTCTAGAGCAAAGGAGAATAAGAGGGGGCATGATTCAGATATTTAAAATCATTAAAATGGGAAATGTTGATGGGCTCATGTTATGCATAGAAGGTAGAACCAGAGGTCATTGTTTTAAGCTTTCCAAATCTCTTGAAATCGGGGAAAATGACTACTTCAATAGGGTTGTAGGCAGTCGGAATATTTCCCCGGAGGGGACTGTTATTTGCAAGAGGGGTAAAAATTTTGGAAAAGGCTCTTGATGTTCATCGGGGACTGCTAAATGGACTAGGACCAGCCTAGCTGGGCCCTGTGCCTGCTGCTGGTTGTCACTTTTGTAAAAATAAATTGAAAGTTTTTCGAAAAACTGATTTTTTTTAATCTTTTAAAAATTTTCTGAACAGGTCAGTGGTGTAGTCCAGGGGAGACATAGGGTGAAGGTGTCCCCCTACCTTCTATTTGAACACAAACCTTCCCCCCTTGTTTTGAATTCTAACATAAGCGTACCCCCACTTTTTGATGTTCATATATGAAAGCATGCCCCTACCTTTTTTCTAGGACTACACTACTGGAACTAGTGCTCTAAAATTTTCAGAAATATCGGGGATTTTCGGATCAGAATCACGCGTGTCCCCTCCAATTCTCCCTTAAAACCAGATTTATTTCTCGATGGCAAAAATAGATTGCATAAGATAAAATATTCAAATATTTTGATGTGTTTCAGAAAGCTACTGTATACCTAATGTATCGTATTTTATATTTTGTAAATGTCAAAATCTTATCCAAACATTCCAGATTAAATTTATAAGAAATTTAATTGCATTTACTTAATACAAAAAATAAATAAATGGAAAATAAATTCTTTCTTATTACTTTTTCTCAATTATACTAATATTTTGAGTAGGAGGTGTAGTCATGCCATTGCCTTAACTGCAGTGCAAAAAAAAAAATTCTGGCTCACTATCTTTCTCGCAGTTGCCATGGGGACGAAGCAGGAAACGCGACCTCGATGCGCCTTTTCTATATTTATTCAAAGAGGGGAGTCGACTCACCGTCGTACGTCTCCATGACCGCGAAGGAGGTGAGGTGGGACGACCAGCACCGCATGACGTTCCCGTCCACCCCGAAGGTGACCAGCCCCTCGGAGCTCCACTCCCCGCTGCCGGCGTCCCAGTAGGAGCACCTGTAGAGGATGCGCCGGCTCACGGTGTCCGAGTAGTTGCCGCTGTGGGTCAGCGCGAGCCGTACCGCATTCGGGACGTCCGTCACGCTCAGGAGCTTGCCTGCGGGAGAGGATGACATCGGTAACTTGCACTCGCCTGCGAGCCTATTAGGGATCATTCATAAATGATGTCACGCTTGGAGGGGGAGGGGGGGGTTCGTGAAATTGTGACAAGGGGACGGGAGGGGGTATCAAGAAGTGTGACATCAAGCTTATACAACATAGTGTGACATGTGACAAAGAGGGGAGAGGGATCAAATATATCGGAAAAAAGCATGACATCATTTATGAACGGTCCCTTACCCACATAGGCGTAACCAGGGGGGGGTTTTGGGGGTTCAAACCCCCCCCCTTTGGGTATTGACTTATTGAGGCACATTTAGGCTCACAAAATTTCTGGCTACGGCCTTGCAAAGCACCTATTTTTTTTCCCTAAGAAAATTAAACACATATGCATATGATTTTATTTCCTCTTTCTGTGAAGGGTTGTGATCATGACCAAAGTATGCAGCTCATAATAAAGAGGACATTTCATCTGGTTATAATCAACCCCCTTATCACCTTGGGGGGGGGGGGGGAGGTTACAGCAAAAGGTGGCTTCAATCACCATACAACACATACACAAACAGAGATCCTTTCAATCACTCCAGATGGTTTTCTTTCCTTCTTGATGTCTTTTTTACCCAAAGGCAGCAATTTAGGTATACAATCGCACAAGTAATAAGTTTCGTGGAAAATATTCTCTACTATGATGGAGTTTTGTTTTCTGATAACCCGGCGCTGGGGTCTGAAAATGAAGGACCCCTAGCCAACAATTGTCCTAATGGGTTAAACCCTCAAGCCAGGAAGTGATGCTCATCAAGAAACTTAAAGAGCAATTTGTATTTATTTATGACTTCCTGTCCAAACACCCATTTTGGTAAAATATTTTTTGTAGATGAGCCGATTGGAAAACTGAAGAACTGTATTTGCATTGCATTCTCATTTACAGATGTTCTCTCATCTCTTATATTTTAAATGTTTTTTTTTTCTTATTATGGTCCATCACTGATTGCATTACGACTCGGGAAATCATCCGTTCAACGTTTCCAATCTCACTGCTACGGTTTAATGCTGCACTTTAATTTACAATCAAGTATTATTTATATTTAAGCTAAATTTTTAGTTATTTTCGATACATAATAATGTTTGCACTGCAGCGATGGACACGTTCGTCATCCAAAAAGAAAAGAAAATTCAATTCAGACGCTTCCACTTCTGAGGTATGTTTTGCTACAAATTTAACAAAATTTTTGGAAATTTACTGTGGGGATGATCATATTTGTTGGGGAATTTGGATTTTTTTTCCATAAAATTCCACTATTTCCCAGTTTTAATATTATGAATGCCTGGACATAGAAGATTGCTTAGCGCTGAATATTGAATATTCTATTGCATTTGAATTAAAAAATAAACTAATAGATCTAGTAATGAATGTTTAATGTTTTTGTGAATCAAGGCCGTATCCAGAAGGGAAGGGGGACCCACGGCCGCCCCCCCCCCCCAGAAATCTTTTGCAATGTATCATATATTCCTCCCTGAAACTTTGCTTTACGTGTCGAAGTCTGGGCCCCCCGAAAAAAAATTATGGATACAGTCTTGGCTCCGGAGCAGGGGGAGCGAGTTAAGAATTAGGAAGGGCAGTGTATGCTTCAAAATCATACCCTTTATATAATACCTTTATATATACATATATATAGATATATATGACTAGAAATGATGTTAATAGGAATTTTTTTACATATATGATAGCTTTTTGATGTATATATAGTAGATGTATGTTTAGATCTTTGGTGAAGTTAGAGGAGTGGGTATTTGGGGCTTCTGCAACTTAAATGTTTGTGACTGGTCTTACATCTATAATGCTTAGGCTAACTCTGGAGGCAAGGCTTCGAGGGCTCTCCCCAGGAAACTTTTTGAAATCTTCCTAGCAATGCAATTTCGGGATAATTTGGTGATGTTAGAGGAAACAGAAAGGAGTTTGGTTACTTCCCCCCCCCCCCCCCCCCCCCATTTTTTTCAAAATAAAGTCTTATGTCTTTTAAGTTACTTTTGGTGTCGCTCGTGATAGTGTTCAATGTCCTTTCCTGAAAGTGTTTCTGAAAGTAAAGTGCCTTAAATGCGTAATTTTTCTTTTCTTTCTTTTTTTAAAACTTGTGATCTGAAGATTTTTTGCCAGGGGGAGGGGGAGGAATTGACTTGCTCCGAGGGGGTAGCTCCCCCTCCCCCCCCCCCCCGGTGCTACCAACCTTTACAAAATTAGAGTTTAATAATGAGTGGTATCATTTAAAAAGAGACCAAGGTTAGGAGCCTAGTGGTTAGGATGTCAGGCTTCCAACCAGAAGACTGGGTGTTCAAAGCCCGACCCGTTTAAGAACCACCAAGTACTTGGGGATTCGTGCATGTAAAATCCGTGGACCCCGAAGTCCCGAGGCTGACGGATGTCCCTTCCCTTCACTCTTAGATCGAAAAAGGAAGGTGGCATATGTGTGGTAGTGTCCCCATAATGAGCCTAGTTGTACTTCCATCGTTATGTTGCTCTATAACCATGGAAGGTGCACCTTATTGCCTTAATTCCTGGTTGGTCTGCAAAGGGGAGCTTGGATACCCACGTCAAAACATCAGAAATGGACTGCATCAGTGCATTGGTGCTGATGGCCGCCATATTGCTGAAGTGGTATTCAAAACTTAAAATGTAAAAAAATGGTATTAAATACAGATCAAAATATAAAAAGTTTTAAGCCTCAAACTGTATTAGTTTTTTTTTTTTTATAACAGGGTATTTACCAAGTTTCACAAAGTCAATTTGGTGACTTTTTAGTGACTTTTTGAGGACTTCGTAAACTTATTTAGTAACCCAGTATATTTTCATAAAACCCGTTTTTTAAAAATTTATTCTTAATAACGATTAAATAAAATCACAAATTAATGCTGAATTTCTTAATATAAATCGTTTAATTTTAAGTTTTCACACTTTTTTTTATTACTCTAGCTCAAAGTCTAATAAAAAAAAAGTGTGGTAAGTCCACATTCGTCGGAACTTATATTAATACGTAAAGTCTGAATTAAATCTGTAAAAACTCATCGCATTCTTAAAAGAAATAAACATGTTTTAGAGCATCAACTTTTAATACTAGTGCACACCATAGTATATGTTTTATTAATATATATGTGTATTAATTTGAGCTACTTGACTAATGAATTTCCAAGATTAAAAAGAGGCAGAATTAAAAACACTAGGATTAGTATTTTGCCAAATTTAATGATCAGTTTTATAGTACATGAAAAACAATTGCTAAATTTTTTACATGTTTTTAAAATATATATTAAAAGAAAACAGAAAGGAACGTTACTTATTTATTTTGTAATAATATATAATGAACACTTGAAAGGGTAAAAACCTAATGTTAAAGACAATCTAACATTGAAAAACATTTTTAATTGCATGCAAAAAATAAGAGAATTTTTTTTCTAGCAAAAATATTTTTTAAATTATATTCCTAATAAGGCTGCAATATTTAATAATTATAATCAACTGATATGATCACTAAAACCTTAAGGCTAAAAATGAATTTTAAAAACTCCTTAATTTGATTAAATTTCGAGGGGGCGCAGCAAAATGACGTTCGTGCAAGTCCTTTACTACAGAAGTTGAAACTTGAGCAAGGTTAAAAATAGTGGTAAACTCGAAGTTATTGATGTCTCAGAGAGAAGAATCCGATAATAAACGAGAATTAGGAAGTTTTACCGAAGCCGATGCAACTGGATTTTGAAGTGCGTAAAAAATCGGTATTGACCCTTGAAAGCACAAAATAAGGGACTACTCGTGTAAATTTTACTCGTGATTTGTAACATTTGGCAGGCATGTATGTACGCTAAGTTTTAAAAAAATCATAAAAAAGAAAAAATGAGAAAGGAAAACTTCCAATGGCGATCATGGCCGAGGAAAAAACGTTTAGTGCCGTCGAATTTTTTCGTGACCGGTTATCCAGTTTCGTTACTTTTTGGGGACTTCCGTGACCCCTTTCCCAATTTGGTGACTTTTCGTTGACTTTGGTGACCGGTAGACACCCTGTATAACCCTTCAAAGCCGGGTCATTACTTCTGAGCTGCCCTGTATATGTACTTGCAGTTCAGAAAAAAAGCACTGCGTTACAGATAGTGTTTCTCATTTTACTTTTGAACTTTTAATGACATTTGTGAGCATAATAATCATGATTACATGCATAAATCATTTGTATAAAATGACGTTGAAGTTTACAATACAAAAGATAATTATAGTCTGTGTAATTACAATCGGCGTGTCAAGGTCACACAACTCTACCTTTTCCCCTTCTGGTTGCCATGGTTTCCGTGCTAGAAACTTTTTCCCCACTTGGTTTGGGAACATAAGTCAGTTTGTTGTTTTAGCTATAATAATAATAGACGGATTCAAATCAGATTTATTTCTCAATGGCAAAAATAGATTGCGTCAGGCAAAGTTTTCAAATATTTTCAACCGATCTAAATATTATTCTGACATTTTGGTGTGTTTCAGAAAGCTATTGTATAGCTAATTTATCGTATTATTATATATTTGTAAATGTTAAAATCTTATTTAAACATTCCAGATGAAATTTAATTGCATTTCCTTAATATCAAAAATAAATAAATGGAAAATAAATTCTTTCTTATTACTTTTCCTCAACTATTCTGATATTTTGAATCGGAGGTCTGGTAATGCCATTGCCTTAACTGCAGTGCAAAAAAAAAAAAAAAAATCTGGCTATGTAATCCTTCTCGCAGTTGCCATGGAGACAAAGCAGCAAACGCGACCTTCATGCGCCTATTCTAATTACACAGACTATAATATGGTACAGTAAAATATCTTTAAAGCAATGTTATCTTTAAAGTGTAAATACCAAAGAAAATGTCCTTTTAAACTTTTAACAAGAAGTAAATTCAAATCGTCATCAGCATCGGTTGTTTACGCTACAAAATGATCGATAAAACTTTTAAAATCAAATGATGAAAATTAGAAAAACTTTTTAAATAAATTTAATTTGCTGATTATAAATATTTTTATACAAACCAAAATGTGAAATGTCACACTTCTTGCTCCCCTCCCCTCCTCACAATTCATTTTCCGACAGGGGCAAGACCGGGCTTTAGCAACCCCTGCCCCTGTGCTCCGACATACACAATAAAAAAAATGCACACACACTAAGTCAATTTAGAACCAATGAAATCTTGTGCCTGGGTTGCAGGCCCCATCTTAGACAGGTGGTCTAAGTCCACTCCCCCCCCCCCCCCCAGTAACATCTCCGCTGACCACACACCCGATATTGATCACTCAGACAAGGCCCCATTTCCAATGCAAAAGAGTGGGCCTCTGGATGAAAAGGGGTTCTTTGTAACCTCGAAACACGTGTCTGCAATTCATGAAAATGTTGGGCTTAAATGTTGATTGTTAATTATAACTCTGTAGAACAAAGCTTTACTTTATTTCAGGTTAAAATATAGGTACAGAAAGTTTCTCAAAATAAATAGGTTCGGCGATTCTTATCGGAATGAAAACTTCAAAATAAAACCGACGGTTCAAACATCAACATCACAAAAGTTAAGAAAATAAATAACTAAAAATGATTAAATAAATAAAATAAATAACCACCTCCTTCGGGTTCTCTCAGGGTAATATCCAGAACTGGAGAGGTCCTCCTATCTGTGGTAGGGTAAGGGGCAGATGTGGGATACAGAGTCAGAGCGACCACAATTCCTTCTTCGCATTTCTTGGCACATTTCCTCTTTCGAACTCTGAAACAGAAGGAAAAAAAGAGGACATTATGCTAGACATGCTTTGTGTATGTGACATGGATCAAAAAGTCAGACACAAAGGCACGATCTTACTGGCAAACTGTCTACCCTAGTATTGACTCAAAAAAAAAAACCTGATTAAAGTTTAATAAAATTTGATTTTTTTTTCCAGCATTATTATTTTAAAGTACTGAAACAAGAATTTTAGTTGCTGACCTATGCAGAATTCCGTACTGTGCACCAAATTGTTTTGTGTGGCATTCCATTCTTTAAAAATTTGGGATAAAGGACATTATGAAGAAGAAAGGAAAAAAGTAAACGGGTGGTACAAAAGAAAACATGTCCTTGAACGCATCAGTACAAATAGCTGTTAATTTTCCCCCCACTATTATTTAGATATTCAAAATAATAATGAACAATTTTTTTTTAATTATTACTATGCATAGCATTAAAATACAATGACAAAACAGTTCCATTACTTAAAATACAGTTGCTGGAGGTCAGTTAGGCTCTACACATTCATAATATAAATGAATCGGTTTGGCCTAACGATTCAATAAGTTTAACACACAGACGCAGTTAAAACTGTCCAATTTGCTACACAATAAACACAGAAGAGTTTCTTGTTTGTTTACTTGATAACAAGTGGCGCCAGCACAGACAACACCCACTTGGCATCCATGAAAGGACCTCTTCCTAGACGAGTTTAAATCTCAAATCTCAGAGAGGCGGTGCATTTTTAGACCGTGGGTCTATTTTTCGTCATTAGACGGCACAATAAGCTTTAAAATAAGGGGTAACTCGTGGAATAAGGTAAAGGAACAAGGGAGATCTCGCGAAATGACAGAAAAACATATTAGGGAAATGTTTTCAATGTGGAGGCACTTGCCTAGTCGGCATTTGCCCTTCCTAGAGAAATAATATATAAGATGTATTTACTAGTTACCAACATTGCAAAATGAAAATTAGAAACACTTTTGCGCAAATAGCTGTTATCAATAAAATTTGACATAAAAAAAGTCTCTAAAGTAAATAAGAGAAAGTAAATAAATTTTTCATATTAAGAAAATTGCAGAGGAAAAAAAAGGTTAACAAAGTGATCGTTACGAGCAAATTAAAACAAAAACTTGTTCTGGTATTTACCAATATAAAGCTTTATATAACATTCTTTCTTGGTATAAACAGAATTTCCAATAGAAACAAGATTATACAAACATTGCTTCTTTTATGGGATTTCCTAACTTACGGTAAAAATTTGGGAGATTTATACTTGATTAGGGCTTTGATAAGAAGCTATGATATTGGGATATTAATTCATAACAGGTGCTGTTTACATTATGTAAATTAAATAAGTAAATTATGTAAATTAGTATACAAGGGTCGATTCAACATTTTTAACAGGGTCATTTTTGGTGAATTTAAAAAAGATTTTGTGAAAACTCAAAATTTAAACATACTGTGATAAAAAAATTTATTCTTTTTTGCCACCTATTTAATTAATGATTCTGTGAAAAGTACTATTTGGCACCTCGGACTGTCCGTTTTGATTGACTGGAATTTTATGAAGGGTTTGAAAACGAACATGAATTTCTTTTGCATGACCCCTGATCAAGAGGTTATTCCCTTGCCCCTTACACAATGTATTGGAGATGAAGTGCTTGCTTAGTAAAAAGTGAAAACTGACTCTAAAATTGTTTATAAAATAAACAAGTTATTGAAATAAAACAAGAAATATGCAGATTTGATTTAACACATGCTAAAATGTTTTAGAACTTTTAAAATGATTATAAATATATACAGAGGATGCCCAACATATCCATTCATACGTCAAGTACAGGTGAAAATGAGTGGTCATCACTCGCCACTTGGTGATTAAAGTAATAAAAGTGGAGAGAGAGAGAGATTATACATATAAAAAATGCACCATCTATCGCCACTTCTCCACTTCTGAACGAACAGCCTCATTTTCATTCTGTAAACAATTTATGCATTCTTATTTACTTATTTGAAGATAGGAATAATTTAATGAACATCTTCCAGATAAATTGGATTTAAATATTCTAATTTTTATTAGATTTTATTTATTTGAGCAAATCAATTTTTTTTCTTTCTTGGAAACTTGCCAACATTGAACACGTGCTTCGCTCCAAAAATGTCATGTAGCATTTCAGCTCTCAATCTTTCAACATCCTGTATATATTTGAATCATTTTAAAAGTTTGAAATAATTTTACCATGTCCTCATTCAAATCTGCATATAATTTTGGTTTTATTTTAATAATTTATTTTCTAGGCCATTTTGGTGTTAGTTTTCAATACTTATTGGCAATTTTAAAAAAGTGGCCACTAACAAAACCGAGTCTACCGGCCACAGGCTACTAACCGAATTTCCCAGTTTTCCCCTATACCTGATAAATATGTTATATTTCCCCAGCCAGGGGGGGGGGGGGTAATCTCCCCCCAAATCAATACAACCATTCATCCGTAAACTTACTTGTCTCGTATGGCGTCCTCGAAGCGCACGGACCCTTCCACCATCCCCTCGGCGGACATGGCCTTGATGTAGATGGGGTTCCGGTCCATCAGCTGCCGGAACACCAGGCTGGCCGGGTACCCGGGGTACCTCGAGGAGAGGAACACGCGGGTCCCCAGGGGCACGCTGGCGCTGATGCGCTCCACGAAGTAGTCGAGCGTGGCCCTGACGGCGTCGGCCACGGCAGAGCCCGCATCTCGACACTGGAGGGCCTCGGCTACGTTGGAATGTCCTCGGGACAGGACCTCGGCCGGAATCTTGATCTGGGGGGAAGGAGGACTTCGTCAGTCGTGGTTTTATTTATTTATGATAATAATTTTTCAAGCATAATATTTTCATCATTCATCATTCATTTCATCATTAATAATTCATCATGATATTTCTGTCTGACGTTTCGCCAGACATGTTTCAGGCTTTTGCAGAGTAAGAATGAAGTCAAGGTCTGGTCCTTATATATTAAGTATCACATTGCAGTGAGTATCCAATGGATAAGCGAGTATTGGCGCTTGTACACATTTGCCGTTTATTACCACCCATTATAAGTGTATACATTATTAATCAGCGTTCACACTAGGGAAAAATACAAGGTGAGATTTCCCACCTTGACCAAAATGTTAAGTGGTATTTTTAAAGCTTAAGTGGGAATTTTTCTTTTTGGTTTTGTGTTTAAAAGAATTACTAAATTGTCTGATACTAACTGTGTAATAAAATATGATTATCTAATATATATGCTCAGCAAAGAAAAAATAAACATTTATAAGGTTCACACAAAAGTCCGCTAGTTGTGGGAACAGCACTCAAACAAACATTTTTGCGTGGGATTTCAAAAAATATTGCGGGAATCATGCAATCCCGCAGCCTAGCGAAACTTCGTTAATGAAATATCCAAGTGGAGTATTGAATAAGCGATTGTGGTGGCTTATCCAATAACCAGACCTCTGCCTTGACTTCATTATCAATCTAAATTGCAAAGGGATGTAGGTGACCAAAAAATGATTCTAAGAAAAACGTGTTCACTTATGGTACTTTTAACGTTCATTTTTTTCTAAATCATGTTAAAGCGGAGCACTTGTTAGAGGTATCACCAACATTTCTTGTCGCAATTGTGAATGGTGCTCTCCCTATCATGTGCACCACTTACTATCCCCAAATGTTCAATTTCGTCACTTGCATCCCTTTGCTTCTCACTACCCCACATGTGTTTAAACCTCATTGGATAAGACTCCACCAATCTCAGGCTTGCTGGAACTGCTTCTGATTGGTTCCTCCTCTTTCTTTGGTGCTTTATGAAAATTTCTATCTTTCAAAATTTCTTCTCAAATGAACAAATTATGGATTCCAATGCTTCAAAAAGCATCGAAAAAAGAGGAGGAACCAATCAGAAGCAGTTCCAGCAAGCCTGGGAATGGTGGCTTACCCAATGAGGTTTAAGCATGTGTGATGCTTGATATATAAAAATACAACTCTGCCTTGACTTTGTTCTCACTGTGAAGAAGTCTGAAACATGTCAGGCAGAACAACAGCCAGAATTATCTTGGTTGGACCACGGTCTATTAGCCCAGAATAATTTTAAAGCAGAAGAAGTTAAATAATTTTTCAAAGAAAAATGCGGAAATTTTCAATTAGCGATAACAACCAATGCAACGCTTGGTTTTGATTTTCAAAAGGTTTAAACAAAGGAACGACCTGAAGTCCACGAAATTCCTATGTCTGCATGATCTCATAGAGTGAATTTAAGAAAATGACTGTACTAGAAATATATTAGTCTAAAACAGTGATTCCCAAAGTGGTCGACGACAACATGCAAGGGGTCCATGTCAAGTGAAAAAAAATTGGGGTTCCATGAAATGAGCATACCTGCTACTTATCCCGTATTATGGAATATCGCAAGAAAGATTTTAATTGCTTTTCCATCTTTATACCAAGTGGAAAGAGGTTTCAACGCACTTGCCAACCTCCTGACAAAAAAAAAAAGAGGCATACTGGGCATCGTTAACCGAGAAAATTTGATATTAAACCTAACTAAATTGATGCCAAATGTTGATAATTTATTATTAAAGCATCAGGACCCCTCCGACTAAAAGCATTTATTTATTGCTTAGTTATTTTATATAACAAATACTAAATATTATTTTGATTTGTTTAAGTTTTTCACACTACACTTCACTACAGTTAGAAATTTAAATCTTTCACAGTGAGTAGCACTAGACCAGTTATCAAAAATACATTTGAAATTGATGAGCATACAAGCAATCAATATAAGGTAAGCAGGGGGTCTACCCAAAACCAAATAACATGGCAAGGGGTCTACGAGACAAATACCTTTGGGAACCACTGGTCTAAAATAAATAAATAAGTTAAAATTAAAATGAAAAAGACAAATAAAGTTGACCAGAAGAAAATGCCACCTTGTTTCCGAAAGCGAGCTTCGTCCCCCTCTTCATGACAGTGATGGCCTTCATCTTCACTTTGTCCGAGCTCTGTCTCACCAGGGGGTGCATGGCACTGTACACCAGGGACAACTGGCCGGCGCTGATGTACCTGTTGACGGTGGCCTTGGCACCGGCATTCAGCATATTCTCCGTCTCCGTTTCCGAAAGGGGGGCTTCTCTGTCGGTGGCGGCGATCAGGTACAGGGACAGAGCGCTCATGGGGTCATCTGAAGGGGAAAGGAGTCGGGTCATTCTAGGGCATTTCAGTTCGCCTCTTAACGGAATAATTTTCCCAAAAACAAATGAATGAGAAATATAAGAACTGAAGTAATGCAGTAAAAACAACGAGAAATTCAAAAACCTACAAAAAGATTTTTTGTAAAAGTAATTAAGTTATTATATAAATTGCTAACGAAATTTAGCAATTTTTAAAAATGCATCTTCTTTTTCAAAAGTTGGAGTAAAGTCTCAATTTTTTTTTAAATTGATTCATTACTCATAAAGCAAAACTTTCATGCTTTGAATTTTTTATAAATGAAATACTTTTTGAAAAAAAAAAAAAAAAAAAAAAAACTGAAGTAATGCAGAAAAAACAACGGAAAATTAAAAAAATCTACAAAAAGATTTTTTTAAAAAGTAATTAAGTTATTACAAAAATAATGCATAATTTTGTTATGTGGAGGAGGAGAATGTTTGTTCAGGAATATGTGGGGAAAAATACATGTTATAGATACAAATAAAAAAAAAAGCCTTTGTTTTTTAATCAGATGAAATTCACAAAAAACAAAGCGAGAGAAAACAGCATCTTAAGTTTTCACCTTGTAATATATTTATCAAAATTCAAGTAAGGAACTTTTTTCAGTTACATTCAAGGTGAGATTGCTTCTTCTTGCTTATTTTATATTCAAAAATAAATTTGTAGCTTATATTCAGCACAGTTTCAGTTTAAAAATGAAAAAGTGGAAAATTGCACCATAATAAAATCAATGATAAATCAATAAATATTACTTGAATTTTTTTAAACTTTCAGGGAACATTTTTAAAGATTTATTTTACTGTTTTAGCCAATAATTTTTTTTTATTTACATTTTTTTGGGTGCTGATTTTTCTTAAGTAGGGTTCAAAATTAGGATGTAAAAGTTAGGTATTAATGGCACTTTTTGTTTTAGTTGCCAAAAGGTTCTGCTTAGGAGCATTTAACCATAGATGCTATAAAACTAAAAAAAAAAAAAAAATTGGGAAAGGAGGAAACAAAAATGGACTCCCTCTCTTCCTCATTTTCATCTCTTCTTTAGTCTATGAAGATAAAAAACAAACAAACCTTGAAGCTAACTATAAGGCATGCTACTGTTGAAAACTTGACATGAGAACAAATTTCAATCCTACAAGTAACAAAAAAAAAAAAAAAAAAAAAAGACAAGCTGGGGTAAAATTGAAATCGCCAAGTTAAAAGTTTTATTGAAAGTTAGGTGTTAAAACTGACAACTGGATGTAAAATTGTAGACGTCAAACTGAAAATTAGTTGAGCAGTTGCATTTACAACTACCGACGGCTAATTTCGAGCCTTGCACTTAAAGCAGTACCATTTAAAGCCGGCAACGCTATTTACACACATCCAGTTTGACACTATACACATTACCAAAAATGTTTTCCCTGTCTGTATCAAATGATATATTTAAACAAAAAAATGATTTTTTAAAAACAAACTTGTGCTTAAAGAATTCAGACAAACCATGTATTTTTTTCCAACATTTGTATGCTTAGTGATAATTATGTTGCATTTGTATAAACATACATATACTTTGTGTCTTAAATAATACTTCTATCAAAATTAACAATACCACAAGTTTTTATTCATTTTCTTTTGTTTTCCTATCAGATGTCTCCTGTAAAACACGAATAATTAACTTTTATTATTTACGAAGATAATTTACAAAACCATTTTGGAAATATATTAAAACAATATATATTTTATGCATCAGCCAATAGTACTTCATGGTGTACATTTGTAGAAAAGTTCAAAAACTCTTAAGGGGTTATTCATAAAAGATGTCACACTTCGATGGGGTAGGGGGTTCAAGAAATTGTGAGTTTGTAACAAGGAGATTTATCTTGAAGCTTCCAGATTTTTTAGCCACCTTACTTTTTTTTTTAATGCGACCGGGAAAAGTTTTCCGGTTTTTAAATTATTATATCCCCCCCCCCCCGGTTAAATGAATATTTATAATATTTATTTATTGTCTGAATGTATTATTGTTATATGTCAACTATTTTTAAATGTATAGTTTGCCATTTTTTATAATTGTAAATTTGGTTCCACATCATTTGGTGCCGCAGATAAGTTTTGACTTCTGAAACTTGTGCTGCAGATTGATGCAGAAAATTCTGCTACTGGAAATAAAACTAATAACGATTAAATTAAATGAATGAATTAATATTTGAAAAAACTGAATTCCCATCAAGTGTCATCCGTTACAAGGTTAAAAAAATGTATTTGAACTTGAGTGTATGAATAAAAAGTTTTTTTATTATCGATTGAAAATCTAAAGATATAGGGAGAGTAACTTGAAGAAAAAAAAAGGAACTGGAGCACAGAATAAACTCACCAATTTTCATGGCATGTTCCGCCTTCATTATAAGTTTACTTCTGTCTTCCTCCCTCGCTTCACTGGAACTCACCCTCACCGCAGAACCAGGGAACAGGGTGCAGAGCAAATACTTGTCGCAAACCTTAAAAACACAGAATATTTCACTTACAAAACAAGTTTATACAGGTCGAGCAATTGCTTAGAATTTTCAGCAACAACGGATGAAGCAAGAATTTCTCGGCAATTTATGAGAAAGTTCAGAAGGTTGATAATAAGTGTTTGAATCTTCTTTCTCGGAACAAATTGTTTCTGGCAGAGCTACATTGCCTTGAGCTCAAAGCGGTAAATGCGTTTGTAAAAAAAGTTATTTTGGTGAAAGTCACAGTAAATGTTTTTCGTTTGATGCTTGAAAATTTTAAACAGCATTTTTCTCTGTTTTTAATGCCAGCTCTATTTTATGAGCTTTTTTTCTTTTCATTTTCTTTGCAGCACTATCAGCTGATTGTATAAATAGGGACTGAAATTCAAATTTTCCTCTACACGGGAGACTTTCATCCAAGCTTTATACATGGAAGTGATTGAAATTTTTGGAAGAGAGAAATAAAAATTATAATAATATCCGTAACTTTAATACAAGTGAGAAATGCAGATTTTTGCATTTTTATCAAACTTTCTTGTGGGCGGGAGATTTCTGTCTGATACATTTTTAAGGAGGGGATCTAAAAAATTTCGGCAGAAGTCCAACCGTCCTGCCCAGAACTTTAACCAATGAGAAAGGTACGTTTGTCAACTTAATCTGGTGTTAATATCTAACAAAAGAAATTAAGTTATTAGATTATTGTTAAATAAATTAACTTACTCAAGGAAAGTGCTCATAACTATAGGCGAAACCTAGAAAATTTGGTTAGTAGCCAGTAGACTCAGTTATGTTAGTGACCACTTTTTAAAATTGCTGATAAGTATTGAAAACTAACTCTAAAATAGTTTTTAAAATAAATAAATTATTGAAATAAAACAAGAAATAGGCAGATTTGAATGAGCACTAAAATTATTTCGAACTTTTAAAATGATTTAAATATATACAGGATGCTGAAAGATTGAAAATTGAAATGCAACATGAAATTTCCAGCGAGAAGCACGTGTTCAATGTTGGCAAGTTTCCAAGGAAAAAAAAGGGTGATTTGGTCATAATAAGAATTAAAAAAAAAAAAAATTCAATTTAACTTTAAGATGTTCATTAAATTATTCCAGTCTTCAAATAAATAGAAAAAAAATACATAAAACGTTTACAGAATGAAAATGAAGCAGTTGGTAAAGGAGTGGGGGAGTGACAATCGATGACATTTTTTAATCTGCACTTTTACTACTTTAATCGCCACATGGCAACCGCTAATTTTCACCTATAATATCTAATATAATAAAGTAAGTTATTTTATTGTTGTTAAATAAACTTACACACTCAAAAAAGTGCTAAATACTCTACTACGACAAAAAAGCAGGAACATCAATTCCCTTTAATGCCAAGAAGATTCCAGCCAACCACGAGACTGAAAACTATATTGAGCTGTTTAACAGCATGCCTAACAATTTCAAAAAGCTTGGGTGCAATATGAGCATAAAGCTTCATTGCACCCCTTCTTAAAAAATTTTGATAATAGCGATTATGACTTAGTTTTATCACATAAAAAATAGTTTTTAAAAAAAAGCTAGACCCATGGATGATTTTGGGCAAAAAAAAAAAATTCTGAACTAAACATAAAATTTTTGGAAGTACGAATTACGAATTTAAAATAAAAATTATGTAATTAGGGGAAAGGTAGCATATGTTAAAATACCTTCTAACTTTTAAAACAATTCAAATATTTATAGGATTGTAACGCACGCTAATTTTCAGTGTTCCATGTTGGCATGTTTTCTTCCAAAATGTATGTTTTTACTTATACTTTATAGAAATTAAGAAAATACAATTAAAATATTAGAGACCTTTAAAAGTTCATTCAAATTTGTCGGATGCGTAGCGATAATATGGGCTGCCAAGAATTTTGCTCATAAATCAAAACGTTAAGCTTGATTTTAAAGCATTGGGAAATTATTCAGAACAATTTTAAAAAGCCGGGAGAAATAAGCTAAAATACAGAAGATTGGGAGATTGAGGCAGAAGTCTTCTTCAATAACTGATAGAGTTGGCAACTCTGTATCGTCAAACTAATCATAAGATTGATTATTAGAAAAATTTTCTGAGCACCGAATTAATTTTCGATTTTCGGATCAGGTTCTCAAAACCTTTCGGAAATTTCGAATCGGAATCAGCTCTGGCTCGAACAAATTATGTGTGGGAGTTTTTAAAAAAATACATACTTGTACAGACATCTCTGTGCCATTAACAGTTTGTCGAGGAGGTCCAAATATGTTGAAAACGGTGGGTGTCTGGGGAGGGGTGATCGGGAACACGGACTCGATGGAATGTAGGAATATTTGATATGTCAGGGGTTGCCTTCCGGGTGGAACTGAACACCCCGATACCACAGGTTTTATCTGAAAATGAGAGGAATGATTTTAAAAACACTAAAAATATATTACATTTTGTTTTAACTGTTTGGGTAACACAATTTTTAAGGAAACAAAGGCATGTCTTTTATCATATAGAAGGAAAACACGCATTCAACTTTTGACAATTAAAAAAAAAAAAGTTATTTCCTATTTTAGTATTATTGTTTTACCTTAGTAACAACTGCAGACTTAAATGAATATAATGTAAGTGAGCATTAATTGATTTGAAAAAAAAATTTGCATACCCATACATGCATTTCTTTAAATAGCACCAGGGTTTAATTTACATGATAGCGCAGCTCCTGCATTTTTTTTTTTTTTTTCAGTTTTATGTGATTTTTTTTTTTTTTTTGATAGATTAGACTCTTTAGATTTGATTAAGACTATTTATGAGCAAAAACCACTTTTGAAGACCATAGGGCTCCTGCATTTCTTTCTTTTTTTCTATAAACTAAGCATTGCATAGCATCATTCCTTTCCTCTGACAAAAAGGTACCTTATAACTGTGAAACAGATGCATACAATTTTCATTGCAAATCAATGCCACATTTATGTTGCTTTCACTCAAGAAAAACCTTTAAGAAACATATATATTGCATTTAGAAAAATGTCCATGGGTGATTCTAAGCAGAAAATTTTTTTTAGGAACTTCACACAAAATTTTCGGAAAATGTATGAGCCATCCATCTAAAATATAAAATAAAATTATATACTTAGGTTAACACCCATCCCTCCCTCACACGCATATATATATATATATATATATATACCTACATAAGCTCAAGAATAATTTCTCAGGTAATTAAATGAAAATAATATTAATACCAAAAGTCCCTTTTTTCCCCGGAAAAAAGTTATTGTATTAAAAGTTTTTAAAAGTAGTAGTACAAAATATTTTGGCTTGTCTGGAGTTAGAAAGTAAAGCACATATATTAATTGTCAAAAAAACTTTAATATTGATAAATTTTCGGGAAACCGATTTTTTTTTTTACATTTTCGGAGCAGGTGCTTGAAAATTTTCCGAAATGTCCGAGAATTTTGGATGAGAATCACCCATGAAAATGTCAGCAAATGGGGTATTTTATTCAGATTTACATTGAACAACCAATGCTTCAACATTTCTTACCATTTCATACTCCACATAAGGCTGCACTTCCAGCTTGCACAGGGCAACCCCAGGAATGGCATGAATCGTTAGATTGGCAACCCCACAGGCTCCCTTTCCATCGCAGGCACTCAATCCAATTAAATAGATACCATGGCCAACAAGGAAGCCTATTAAAAATTTAGACAGTTAAAAAGAAATTTCGAAACCTTCGAGCATTTTATGAACAAAAATTTAGCACATTTGCAATATTTTTAAGTGCTTTGAAAGTGAGAGATTTAACCCAATAATAATAATTTAACTTTGTGAAAGTAAACTGTAATAAAAAATAATGCATAAAGGTTATGTACGAAAGCAAGAGTTAAATAAGTCTAGCATTGCTCAACATTGTTGGAATTCCAACCACTCTTTTGATTTCAATTCTGGGAAAATTATTCAAAAATGTTCTTCCCCTTTAGAACTTGACTTTTGGGAAGCTTATCATATTAACAGGAATAGTTCTAATTTGGTTAATGATTCTTCCTCAACTCCTTATTTTTCACATGTCTGGCATAAGTTCCTTTAATTTGTTGTTCTTTCTTGGTTTTCTTGTTTTTTTTTTATTTTTTTGTCTATTTTTCTCTTTTTCCCTCTTTCCCCTCACCCTCCTTTACATGTGCACTTTGTTTGGCATTTTCTTTTGGTACTTTCTTCACACAAAATTCTGTACTTATTTTTTTTTCCATTTCATTCTTTGTACTTTATTTTATTATTTTTGCAATTTTCATGTATTTTCACATTTTTATTCATGCTGTTGTCTTTTTTGCTTTGTTTTTATTGATATTCTTTTTTTATTTCCTGTACTTTCAACTGGATTCGTTTGTTGCTCTCTTATAGGTGCCTTCCCTGCTACTTCTACTTCCACTTCACGCAGCCTTTATTCTCATTGGTTTACAGTTAATTCCTTGGCTATATAAGCTTGGTTTTTGTTGTTTTGTCTGCTTCATTTGGATGTTTTCCCATCTAGAAGCTCCCTGTCGCATTGAAAAAGGGATTTCAAGCAATCCCGAAACATATGTCTGCATTTTAATGCTCATTTGTGCTTTAAAATAACGTAAAATTATTTTTTATTACAATTTAACCCAATATTTAGCTTTTTTGAGAAAGTTCATCTTCAGGTAAAAATTTATCGTTTGTAATATTTATTAATTAACAAAATTAAGATATACAATAATAGACAAAAAATATTTCAATTACTTCTATAATTTAAAATTTATTAAATATTACACCTTACTGCTTCATATTTAAGAACAATTTGTACTTTTGTCAGTTTTTTCCAGTTTTTGCCCTGCCCCTGATAGGTGTTGCCACACAGTGTGATTTAGAAAGATTACTAAATGTTTGCCTGCCTATAGAAATTGTTTTACTCAAATTATTTCTTCGTCAATTACACAACATTCGTCATACACTGAATGAGTCTTAACATAAGCTATTGCACAATTCTCAGAAATACATAAATTGTTTATTCATATGTATATTTATATACGAACAGAACAAGAACTTATGGCATCAATTAACTAATTATAATAAATCTGGAAGAAACAAAGTCATTCAAATGTCATAAGTGAACTGGGTGAAGACAACCATAATTTTAAGGTGACAAATTCCTAATGGGCCAAATGTGTGACCCCTTCCGACAATCCACAATGCTTAGGACCAAAAGTTAAACACAAAACACTGAATATTTTGCTTGCATTCCATTTCTATAAAGTTTTTTAAAAAATTGACATAATAAGAACACAATTGAATTGTTTATTTCACAAAGGTAACATCTCTGTTTTGAAAAAAGAAGAACTCTCAGTATTAATTTATTAATTTTTATGGCATAATTAATCAAAAATAAATTTTAATTTACCAATATTGCATTGACAGTACCTGCTAAAATTTCTATGACAAGGTTACCATGGCATTAGATAATAAAAAGTGTGTAGATGTTGTTTACATTGACTTTCAGAAAGCGTTTGATAAAGTACTGCATGAAGCTCTTCTTAGCAAACTTGCTTATATTGGTATTAGTGGAAAAACTTTAATTTGGGTTAAAAATTGGCTGACTGGAAGGAAACATAGAGTAGTAGTGAAGCAGGGTTCACACACTGGGGAAAAATACAAGATGGGATTTTCCTCCTTAGCCAAAATTTTAAGTGGGATTTTTTACGTTTAAGCCTGAAAAAATTTTTTTTTTTTTTTTTTGAGTGGGATTTCAAAAAATATTGCGGGAATCGCGAGATCGCGCGGCCTAGCGCGAACCCTGAGTGAAGGGCAGTTATTCTCAGTGGATTGATGTTTTGAGTGGGGTTCCACAAGGTTCAGTTCTAGGGCCAATATTATTTATTATTTTTATTAATGATATTACTCAGAGTATTTCTGGGAACATCAATATTTTTGCTGATGATATCAAAATCATGGGAATTGTGGACATGGAGGAACAAGTCAATCAGTTTCAAGAGGATTTGAATCAAATTTCTAGGTGGGCAATTAAGTGGCGTATGTCTTTTAATATTGGGAAATGTCAAGTGCTTCATTTTGGTCATGGGAATAAACATGCAACCTATTATTTACAAGGTTCTGTCATTAGGGAAGCAGAAGCAGTTGTTGATGCTAGGAGTATTGATTAGTCATGACTTCAAGTCCAGTCAGCAGTGTAGCATAGTAAGTGACAAAGCTAACAGGATGCTTGGGTTTATCAATAAGGCTATTTCCAATAGGTCTAGGGAAGTTGTATTGCCATTATACAGAAGTTTGGTAAGACCTCATTTGGAGTATGCTGTTCAGTTTTGGTCTCCGTACCTAAAAAAGGATATTACCTTATTGGAAAGGATTCAAAGGAGTGCTACAAGATTGGTAAGTGGTCTTTCAGACTTAGATTATGAGGTTAGGCTTAAAAGGCTCAATATGTATAGTAGGGTGGAGCGAAATTTTTTTTTTTCAATAATCATTTTCGGGCAGTGTGGGAAAGTTGATCTATCAAATCAACATCCTAAATATAAAATATCTTTTAAAAATATTAATATTTAATACTTCCCCAACAACGTTAAACATTTTACAAAATCATAAAAATTACCATTTTTCAGAATTTTTATTTTCAAACTTTTTTTTCAATGATCCGTTTTGGTCGGTGTGTTATTCTATGAAATAAACATCATGAGTATAAATTAAATTTTTAAAATATTATTATTTAATGCTGCTCCAGTTTATGTTACATATTTTACAAAATCATAGAAATTGAAATTTTTTAGATACTATCACATTGACGACAATGGTTAAAATATCTTCTTATACTGGTCTGTATTGTTTTTTGGTGTTAAAAACTGGCATTTGTTTGCGTGACTCCAAAGAAGTTTTAATAAATCCATCCGTCTGGAAGGTCCACAAACCGAAGCAGACGCTTCGGTTACTAGTTTCACACACCTTTCAGTGGCTTGATTGTGACAAGGGAATTGCTTGATATTGGATACTATGATATTATTTGTAGTTTCTGGATTCATGATGCACCCTGAAATAACTTGATCATCTAACTGTTTGGTTAACGGTGGCTCAGTGACTGTCACATTAGCCCAATTTATTATATCAATGTAGTCAGTAGCTTCAAAGTTAAACTCAGGAATTTCAAAAGTACGAATAATATTCTTTGAAGACTTCTTTGCCTGCCATGCTCTTAAAATTCTGCGCAATGCCAAAGCTTGTATGTCCGGCCTGTCATCAGCTAACATAGCAATCAGAATATTTTCTGGATGTCCAAAAAATCTGTTTCGTTGAATTACTGGGTCGATGACCGCTTTTAATGAGTTTGGTAAATACTGCGACAACAATATGGTTTTATGCAAATGCTTAGCTCCGAAGATACATAATGGGTGAGTTTTAATTGAAAACCACATAGGTGCATAAACTTTAATTATGAAAGATGCCAGAATCACTAAATTTTCAGAAGGTGCAGTCGAGGAAATGTAAAGTCGTAGAATTCTATTCCCAACTGTAAGCCAACGAGAATGTACCATCTTGCCGGGGTTTCTTTTAGATAGACCTTCAGAACAAGAACCAGAATTAATTGCTTCACATATTTCCAACAAATAGAGTTGGTCTGTGCTTAAGTCATTTTGATTGGTAATTTTTGGGAGAGTGCAACAGATCTTTTTAAAAAACACAACCGGAAGCTGTTCACAGTCTTTCAGGGATTTACCAACAGGTCCTGTAAAACTTTGAGGTCCACTCGTAGTACCGTCAAGGTGTTCGAAAATGTGGCGCAGAATAAGCTCGTTCGCATGCAGTTGACAAATAAACCACTGTAATGGCTTTTCAAATTTCGTTTCCAGAATTCGAATGACACCTCCTTTTACTCCAGTATTAACTACCGTTCCATCGCTGCCAATAACAACAATATTACGGTTATCAATACTATTTCTTGTTAAAAAGTTCTGTATTTCTTTACTTACAATTAATGACTTTCCAGAGCTTAAGGTAAGATGACCCATATACTCAGACCCTGGTTCCTTTATCAAGCTTATATGCTCCTCTAATATAACTTTTCTCCTTGAGTCCTCCATGAAAAGAGTTTTATCTTTACGGCCATCAAAATATAAACCTATTTGATCACATTCGATATCAACCAAGGTTGTATTAGTTAACAGGCCTCTTGCTTTTTGTCCAGCTCGTCTAATTTTACTCCTGTCCACAACTTTCGATAAGTCACTTTCAGAAACCAAGCCACTATCTTGGAGTTTAGCTGAGACAATCACTGTTCCAGCTCTGTCAGAAATGTTGTATCTATCTAACGTTTTAGCAACCACGGAATACTCCTTTAAACCACTATTCGTCTGTGATGTACTCGGTTCAGCTTCTTGATATGTTTCAATTGAACAATGTTTATTTTCCTTTCTTACTGGTGGGCATGTGCTAATGGAAGGAATAGACATTGTATTTTTTTCCTGAAATAATTCCCATTTCCTCTTTCGATTTATTCTCTCAAGGTTTGTCTTTGATGATTTTACATCAATGTTGCCAATGGTCATCTTTCGGTCGGTGCGTTGATCAAGCAAAAATTTCTTTCTGCAATTGGTATTTTTCGCAGTGTTTCACAGTTACAAGAGTCAAAAGATTCACACTTGCATGTTGCTATGTCAAAAAGGGACCTGCCATTCTCTCTGAATAGTTTTATCTTATCAGAATAACTTTTAACATTTTTTCTTGATGCATACGGTTTTAATAAGTTTCTATACTTATCATGATATGCTCGAATCTTTTTCACTATTTCACGATGATCTATAATCGGAATTGAAGCTAATTCCCATTGTTTTATCACTTTCTCAGCAACTTCTTCACAGGTGTCACTAACTAGGTTCCTGTATTGTTTTGGTTTGCTATGGCTCTTCCACACGTAACATAACATTATGTCCTTATAAGTTGGTAAGCAATTTATTGGCAAATCACACGCATGCCCGAAAACAGGGCACTCAAAGTTGCTTCTTAAAGACGACATCATTTAAACACAATTCAAAGCAAAATGACTTGGAATGAAACCAAATCCGCTGGACAGGAAATGCGTCATCGGAAGCAAAAGAGATTACGCGGTACCCTAGCTTGAATGGCTTTACCCCCTTTCAAACACATGACTTCCATCACACCCCCACAGAAGGAGGAGAGGATGTCCAATACTTGAGCAAGGAGGCGTGGCTAACAGGAGGGCAACTTCAAAAAATTGGGGAAAAAAAACCATATTTCTAAGTTGCTTTTCACTGTTTCTCATGGTTTTTGGGCAGTATTAAATATTACAATTTTTAAAAGATATTTTATATTCAGGATGTTTACTTCATATAATAACTTTTCCACACCGGCCAAAAATGATTATTGAAAAAAAATTTGAAAAAAAAAAATTCTGAAAAATGGCAATTTCTATGATTTTTTAAAATGTTTAACGTTGTTGGGGTAGTATTAAATATTAAAATTTTTAAAAGATATTTTATATTCAGGATGTTTACTTCATATAATAACTTTTCCACACCAGCCAAAAATGATTATTGAAAAAAAAAAAAATTCTGAAAAATGGCAATTTCTATGATTTTTTAAAATGTTTAACGTTGTTGGGGCAGTATTAAATATTAATATTTTTTAAAGATATTTTGTATTCAGGATGTTGATTTGATGGAACAACTTTCCCACACCGCCCCATTTTGATTTAAAAAAAAAAAATTAACCTAGAGGAGCGCTCCACCCTAATGTATAGTCTTGAGCAAAGGAGAGTCAGAGGGGACATGATTGAGTTGTTTAAATTCATTAAAACGAGAAATGTTGATGGACTGCAGCTATGTGCTGAAAGTAGAACCAGAGGTCATGGTTTTAAACTTTTCAAATCTCAGGTTCATCTTGAAATAAGGAAAAATGACTACTTCAATAGGGTTGTAGGCAGTTGGAATAGTTTACCGGAAGCGACTGTTAATTGCAGTGGGGTAAAAACTTTTAAGAAAGCTCTTGATGTTCATTGGGGACTTCTAAATTAACTAGGACCAGCCTAGCTGGGCCCTGAGCATGTTGCTGGTCGTCACTTTTGTATTTGTATTTGTAAAATAAAATAGTAAAAAATCAGACCCCTAAAGTTTTCCTACTGTTCATAAGCCTTTTTTTTCCCCCGTCTCCTGGAAGAAATT
Organism: Octonoba sinensis; assembly: GCA_038502835.1. Classification (NCBI taxonomy): domain Eukaryota; kingdom Metazoa; phylum Arthropoda; class Arachnida; order Araneae; family Uloboridae; genus Octonoba; species Octonoba sinensis. The sequence continues at coordinate 2,709,256 of CM076600.1, forward strand.
TTGTTTTTAATTGTTACCTTTCCGAAATAAATGATTCAGTTGAAGTAGTGAGAAGCAAAGCAGGGCCGTGGTAGCCCAGTGGTTAGCACGTCGGACTTCCACCTGGAAGGTTGTGCGTTCGATACCCACTGAAGACCACCATGTATACATGGGGATATGTGCATGTAAAATCCGTAGACCCCACTACCTCTCCCCGTGCGTAAGCAATCCTAAGGCCTCGGCTAACAGGTAGGGGTCTGGTGGAGAAAAGTGAGAAGCAAAGCAATGAAAGTGACCAAAAAACGATTGAGAAAAACGCGTTCAAAGTTTGGAGCTTATGGGATCTTTAATGTCAATTTTTTTCTAAATCACATTGAAACAGAGAACCAGTTAGAGGTATCACTAACATTTCTGGTCACAATATAAAATAGTTCCTATCATTTGCACCAGTTACTATCTAAAAATTTTCAATTTTGTCACTTGCATCCCTTTGTTTCTACGTGCCTCAATTGATAAACATAAAAACATTTGACTAATAACAGTTTTACTCTAACTTCATTATATTTTTTCTAGAAAATTTGCAATATTGATCTTTATTATACAAAACTTTAAATTATGTTTAAATTTTAATATTTTTATTGCAAACATGTTTTAGAACATTAGATTCAGTTTCTCAGTTGGTCAGTAGTGGTTCGATGAACATTAAATTTGTGATCGATTTCAACCCCTAACTCTACTTCACTAGATCGGTGACAACCAGAAATCAAGTTTTCATCAGAACAAGAAACTTCAACTGCGCGAAATATTACCTTCGTCAAGAGACAGGATGGATTTCCCGTTCATCGTAGTGTACGTGAACGATGATGAATACCCTGCAAAATATAAAATATTTAGCTGAATCCCTTATATAGTATGGCCACAACAGTTACTATTACAAATAATTAACTACAGGCTCAAATCCTGGTCACTTCATAAACAAGGTTCGGAATTAGGATGTAAAAGTTGGGCATCATTGGCACCTAGCTTTTTTTGTGTTAGTTGCCAAAAATATTCAACAAGGCATAATTTTAAATTAATTCAAATTGCTTGGGCAGAGATAACAACTAGTAATTATGAAGATAATTGCCCAATTTTTAAAAAATATCGCGAAACATCACAACCTTACTGAGAAAATTATTGACAAGTAAGAGAAAAATGTTTAAAAATCAAGTTCTTTTGGTGACTTTTAAGACCTTTTTGGTAATTTTACTTATGTTTATGAATCAATATAAACGTCTATGTTAATCACTGCGAAACAAAATTAAATACGACTTAATTGGCTTAACTATATTTTCAAGTGTTATTTACAGTCCAGTGTTACTTACTTCATTTGTAAGTTGAAATTCACAATTCCAAATTTGTAGGTCAAGAGGTTACGACAGTCTTCTTATGTATTGTAAAAACTCAAAATACAGAAGATTAGATGAAATATGTACATAAAAATTTAGCTGTATAAAGTTATGCTTGATTAAAAAAAATAACAATAAATAGAATTGATAAAAAATTATGGATGTCAATTGGTGAAAAATTGTGGTTGTCAAACTAAAACTGTTTGACAAACTTTATTTACAACCTGTAAAATATAAAATATTTAGCTGAATACCTTACACAGTGTGGCCACAAAAGTTACTATTACAAGTAATTAACTACAGTCAAATAATAAATTAACTTTGTGCTAAGTGAACTGCGATAAACAAAATTTCACATTAAGAAAGCACAAATAAGCATTAAAATGCAGACATATGTTTTGGGATTGCTTGGGATCTTTTTTTCAATGCAATAGGGGAGCTTCTAGATGCAAAAACATCCAAATGAAGCAGACAAAACAACAAAAACATGTCTTATATAGCCTAAGATTTACCATCAAACCAATGAGAATAAAGGCAGCGTGAAGTGGAAGTAGAAGTAACATGGAAGGCACCAATAAAAAAGCAACAAACGAACCCAGTTGAAAGTACACGAAATAAAAAAGTAATATCTATTAAAACAAAGCAAAAGAAGACCACTGCATGCATAAAAATGCAAAAATACATGAAAATTACAAAAACAATAAAATAAAATACAAAGAATTGAAAAGGGAATAGAAATAAGTACAGAAAGAACCAAAATAAAATGCAAAAACAAAGTACACATGAACACATGTAAAGAAGGGGGGGGGGGGGTACCAAGCAACCCCGAAACATATGTCTGCATTTTAACGCTTATTTGTACTTTCTTAACGTGAAATTATTTTTTATTACAATTAACTACTGTCTCAAATCCTGTTCACTTCATAAACGAGTACCTTTGACTTCCCATTTCACTGATTTCAGAGTGGTTTTCACTGCATTTATAGTTGCGTGCACCGCAACAGGCAAGCCTGCGGGAATACTGTATGCCCCTGTTGTGGGATGCCTCTGGATGGGAATGGAGCCATCCGCTATGACAGAATCGACGATAACCTAAGCCACGAAAGGAAATAAAGGGTGAGAAAGAGCACAAGTAATTATAAAAATTCAAATATACTGAAAATGAAACAAAGTCAATGAGGGTAGCTTTGATCCAGGCTTTCTCCAATTTTAATCACTCATGTTTTAATAATGTATATTTACTGGAATAAAACTGAAAAAGAGCCTCTAGAGAAGGGTTCGTAAATATCATGATATTTTGATATATATCCAATATTTTCAAAATTGTTTTATTAACAAAGTTTGCTTTTAAACATGTTATTTCAAAACTGGTTAGTAGTGTTATTAATGACTCAGATAAATGTTTACTCCGTTTTCACCAAGTTATACAGTAAAACCTCTCAATAAGGGACACTAAGAGGACTGGAAATTTTGTCCCTTAAATAGAGGTGTCCCTTCTTCGGAGGTTCATAAATTGATGCATATACATATAGTGAATTAACTTAGGTTAATTTTTTATAATAAACATGTTACCACCTAAGCTTAAATACTGAAAATATCTCATGCATTCAAAATATAAGTCAAAATTATTGAAATTTAAATTTTTTCATTAAAAAACTAAAATTTTAGCATAAATGTCGCATTGGCAAAATTTTGTAACTTACAGAAATTTATTTAAAGTAATCGATTAGATGGGTTAGTTTTAAAGTACGTTATTTGGCCAATACAGTATAAATTACGTTTAGTGTACTTTTTCCAATCCTTGCATAAAAAACTTATTGGTAGCCGGGTACTGTCTGTCATTGCTGAACACACATCAGAGTACAAAAGAGGGAAAAGTCTTTACAAGTAGGTTTTGGAAAGCACTTTAACAGTTTCTTTGTTCATGCTTCTAGAAGTTATACCAACTGTCAGACGTTAATTTTTAGAAAAATAAATGAACTTCAGCTTCCAGTAAATTCTTATCTATATAACTTGAATTTTGGAAATTTTCTCTGTGAATGTCCCTTAAATAGAGTGTCCCTTATTCAGAGTTGAATACATTGCTGTCCCTATTCAAAGGGACTGGGACCAGAAAAAGTGTCCCTTAATTAGAGGTGTCCCTTTTTCGGAGGTGTCCTTTAATGGAGGTATCACTGTATAATAAATAATATTCAAGTATTAAGCTGTGCTGAAGTGCCTTCACATCATTTTCTCTTAGCTTGCATTAACTGCATGTTCAATTTTAGATTTTATAAATTTATTTATCAATTGAATAGTTATAACATTTACTTATTGTCTGCATGTGTTATTGTTATATGTCAACTATTTTAAAGTGCATAGTTTGCTATTTTTTATGATTGTAAATTTGGTTCCACATCATTTGGTGACGCAGACAAACTTTGACTTCTGGAATGTGCTGCAGATTGATACAGAAAGTTCTGCTACTGGGATCTCCAGTTGTTTTTTAAACAATGACGAATGGAAAATCTCCTTCATTTGTGGGTTGAAAACAAGATTTTGCTGATGATAAATGAATTCAGATTTATTTAAAACAACTTTTGCACCAATATATATTACATTCATACCTGCCAATCCCTATTTTGAAAAACGCAGAAGATAATCTAAAGATTTGCAGAAGAAATTAGGTAAAATGCAGAAGATTTTATGCAATGTCAAATTATGCCATGGATGATTAAAGTAATTAAAATTTAAGTTTTGTTAGCATTAATGAAAATTTACAATTATTTTATGTTGATGTTCAACCAAAGACATGTTTAGAAAATGAAGGATTTTGTCAAATTATATTATAAAAACATCTTTTGCCATGATCATTAATAACACAATTCGGCACCTTAAGTTATCTATTATGAAACAAAATGCTGCAAATTTAAAAAGTAAATACTTGTAAACAAATGAATTTCTTTCTTATTTCATGGGAACAAAATTGTCACGTTTAAATATATGGTCATGAGAATATAGCTAAACTAAACCAGGCACTGCTCGAGTTCTGGGAATACTGGTCGAAGCTCAGCTCAGATTTGGTTTTCCAACACATGTACATCTTAATCAGGATGCACCTAAAGAGTTGAGTGTCATACTTTATTACGCTTAGCAAAAATGAGGAAGATCTGATCATTAGCGCAAAAAAGCGGAAAATGGAGACGAAATGAAGAAGGGCTTTACACATTATATAAAAACTAATATAAAACATTATTCAAATACAAAACAGTACTTAATTTCATTTATATTATTATTATAAATAAAATATTTTTTTAAGCACTTATAACAACATTTTAAGTTGAACATTTTTCTTTTTCAAAACACAAATTATAGAAATATCTCAAATTTCAAAAAAAGGTTTAATTTCTTCAACAAAGCTTTAAACACAAAATGAAATTCATTATTTTTTGTTTAAAAATTTAAACAAAAATGTCAGTTTGTCTGCTTTCTCAGTTCCTAGCCTGCTGCGGATTTTGGATTGAACTATACCAAAGCTAGAGAAATTTCTCTCTAACGGTGCTGTAGTTTAAGAAGCAGTAAACAGTTGATAAGTTTTTTTTCTTTTTGTGGCTGTTCAATTTAAATATTGTCCCACCAAATCAATGGTTCTACAGTTAAGGACTCGTCTTCAAACATAAATTTTGGAAAGGGGGATTTTCTTTTTTTTTTTTGCTAAAAAGTCATTATGGAGACATTTCAGATGTGTAGAAATTACTTTTGCTAGTTCTGTTTAGCATTTTATTTACAAATAATAATTTAATTTTCAATAACAATTGAAAATTAAAAGTTATAATTTTTAGAAAAAAAATATCATGCATAATGTTACTTTCGGAATACTGTAAAACCCCGCAAATCCGAACTAATTGGGGCTGTAGCCTGTTCAGATTTCAATTTGTTCGAAAACTATTCATAACACAATAAACGAACCCTCGTTATGGCATAGGACTTAACCCTACACTGCGCAATTTTTTTCTTCTTTGTAAAATATTTTTTTGTGTTTGTTTGTGCTAATTATAAGTGGAAAACATACTAAAAAAGTTCTTATTTAATGCGGATAGAATTCGAGAAAATTTGACATGCTGTTTAAAAACAACACTGCGCATTTGGGGGTAACAATATTATTTTCTATAATCATTTTAATAAACGAAAGAAAATCTTTACTAATATTATAAAGCTGTAGAGTTTGTTTGCTTGAACGCGGTAATCTCTGGAACTACTGGTCCAATTTCAAAAATTCTTTCAGTGTTAGATAGCCCATTGGTTGAGGAAGGCTATATGCTATATATCATCACTCTAAGACCAATTGGACCAAAGTTCCGAAAATTGCATAAAATAGTCCTTTTCTATCGGAAGAAATTATCACATCCTATCGAGCTTGATACCACTGAAAAGCGCGTAAAAAACTACTTGAGGAAGAGTTTTTGCTACGTGCTAAAATTGGAAGCCTCTAAATTAACTAGAAAAGAAGTTATAAGCATTTTTCTCTAGTTTGAAATTATTTTTTCACAGTAATTAACTTTAATTTTATTTGACCCGGATGATGACCGTTTTATTTTCTTTGCATTGTTGCATCGTTTCAATAATTGCTACAGTTGCCATGTGAACAAACAAATCAATGCAGTTGCCATTGTTAAACAAATAAAAAAAATAATAATCAAGGTTTCTAGCATGTTGATGAGGCATCGCTGTATTCGCAAAATCTAATTTAAGATAGACCGTGCAACGCCGGGCGTCGCAGCTAGTCAATAATAAATAAGTATACATCATTGTCATAAAATAGTACTAAAATAGTAGGACGTAGCAGCCACAGCAAACGATGTCATGTTTATGCGACGCTGGCATGCAATTGCCTCCACTGGAAGGTTTTCGTCACTTCGACAATTGAAGTTATCCGACTTCAAGGGAAATTGATATTTTGTGAGTTTGTATGGTTATAGCAATTGTTTTATAAATTAAATAAGCAATAGTTTTTAATTGTTTTGTTGTGACAAAATAAATAAGTTTCTGTTTTTAGAGTGTGTTTTTCAAATTTAAATTTGTTTAAAAAAACTTGTTCAGATCTCCTAGGATTTCGGATTTGCGCGGTTTTACTGTACTTCACATAAATGAAAATATCAAAAATCCTGATAACTTTAAAAATAAATATTGGATACATATCATGATAGATATCGATTGATGTATATCAACAAACCCTGTTCCAAAGTATTATAAAGACACAAAAATTAAGGAATAATGATAATAAAAATTATTTAAAATGAATGGTTTATCTGGTTCAGAGTGATCCTTCCATTTAGCGTCACTTTGAACCATGTCAGAAAAGTGATCATCTCAAACTCTCTCACCATCATCATGTTCAGAATTTCAAAGAAAAACAGTGCAAGAGATAGCTTTCTATTTTTGTTTCAACTTTATTTTGAATTTCATAAAATATTAATCAACAATTTTTTCGGAAAGCGTATGCATCACACAAATTTAAAATATAAATTATATAATTAGATACTCTGCCATACTTATGTATGAATATACGAGCTCAAGAAAAAATGAAGTGCTGAAATGAAAATAATGTAATATTAATGCCAGAATTTTTTTTCTTCTTGTAACATTAGTATTCTTTTTTAAAGGATTAAATATTTTGCTCATCCCATGGTAGAGAGAAAAGCCTATATCATTAGTTAAATAAATCTTAAGATTTAATAAATTAAAAATTTTGCGGGTGAAAAAACATTTTTTCCCCCCCTTTATCATTCTTTTTTATTTATTTCTTTCTTTCCTTTTTTTTTTTTTTTTTTAAATTTTCGGAACACTCTCTCTAAAACTTTGGGAAATTTCAGATCAGAATCCCCATGCTGTGTACATTGGGAAAAGGAACTACACTTTGACTTCCTTTTAAAAAGTTTTTAGACCAAAGTACAGAATCCAAGGTAAAAATAAAACACTTAAGAGCAGAAATTAAAACTCAAATGGATATCTATTTAGCTGACAGGGGCCTAGAATGCTCTGCCTTTTCCTCTAGTACACAGTAAGATTCATGGTTAACTTTTTTCATTTCTCATAGAAAGGTAAATATATTTCCCACATAATGGAAGTTTATTATGCGTATTGAATCAAATTTCTATCTCACATAGAGCAACAAAGTTTCTATATATACTGAACACATAGAATTTATTGTTACAAAATGCCAAAAATGAAGCTGCTAATTTCTAATTTAAAATTAAAATCTCTTTATGATTTTCCTTGAAAACATATGAGTTAATTTCTGATTCAAAATGAAAACTTTAATGCTTAACATGAAAATACATGAAATAAGATTTAAACTAATTGTTTTAAACTAAGTATTAAATGCAATATTTTAATAAAGTAAGCTAAATATTCTCAAGCGTGGAAGCCGGAGGAAATTCGCGTCCATTTTCGTACTCCTCACAATATTTCAATTAATCAAGATGGACAATTCACAAAATTACAACCAATCAGAACGGACCCATCCCAAAATTCCGAGCTACCAAACATTCAGACCACTTTTCACAGAATCAATTATTAAATAAGTGGTAAATAATGATAACATCTGTTATCATGATATGGCTCAATTTTGAATTTTCACAAAATCATTTGATTTTTCAAACTTATTTCATTTTTCACAAAAATCTTTTTTAAAATATACAAAAATAGAACCCTGCTGGGTCAACTCCTGATCCTTAAATGCATAAAACTCAAATACAAAAAAAAAAAAAAAAAAAGCATTTTGATTAAAAAAAGAATAGAATATACAATAACTCATTTTTATTACTTGCCTGCGGTATGTTTTTGTTTTCAACCAGTACCGTGACTGATGCAGTTTGACTGTGAAATCTGTTGTTTGCGTTAAAAACTCGCAGTTCAAAAGTTAGTACGTGTCCGGCCTTCAAGCTTTCGCAGGAAATGACCAATTTTGGCTTGCTCTGTAATTTTCTTGGAACTAAAAGTGGCTCTGTAGAATTCCTCTTGTAATTGTAGCATATTGGATAGTTCTAGAGGGGAGAAAACAGGAACGTCAGACCTGCCAGCCTTACAAAATGATAATATAAATTACATAAAATATAAACCACAAAATATAAAATGCATATTTTATAAGTCATCCATTTCTAAAAGCTGATTTAGAACTAAAAACAAAATACTGATTTATGCTGCTTCTATTTTTCAAAATCATTTACTACAATATTTCAGATGTCTTGCATTTGTTAAGGTATTTTAGAACTAAAAACAAAACACTCAATTATGCTGTTTTTATTTTTTTAAATCATTTACTACTTTATTTGCAATCTCTTTCCTTAGTCTAACAAATGATTACAGAGGGCTACTAAAAAATATTTCACAACAAAAAATAAATATATTTAGGCAAGTATAAGTAGAACTTTTATGAGGTCGTGAAATACACAAGCAATAAATAAAACATTTATGTCATACAACTGCAGCCAGTCAGAAACTTTTTAATTGACATAAGAGTAAATTCTCAAAAATGTGTCAAAAAAGTGTTAACTTTCTAAATTTTTCCCAGAAAGAGATAAATGAAACTGAAGATAAGTTCAGAGACTCTTTATTCCATAAAAAGCAGTAGAAATTTCTGTAGTGGCCCGGAGATTGAACAGGAAGGCAAGAATCTCTTGCCAAAAGCTGGAGAGTTTGCATGGCTGGAATGTTTATTTTTTAACAATATTTACGTATATCCATAAAAATGTTTTTATTGTCATGTACCAAACCTATTTAAAAAATAATATGATTATTTAATAAATGAACTTATTCTTAAGTATTCAATCATTGGTCAGACTATTTTATAACAATAAATCACTCATTTTTAACGAGGAAAAAACACAATCTTAAAAGTGCATAATTTGACATTTAAACTAAAGAATTGAGCACTGGAAATAAATCCCTAGAAACAAAGGAATTACTTTATCGTAACATTTCCATTGGTAGATCACAGGAATGCCAACATTCGAATATTCACTCTCCAGTACCAAATTTCCAGCTTTGTTGCCCACGATTCTCTTGGCAGTTCCTGAAAAGAACAACCACGTTCCGTCATTACGATGGAACAATTATCGATTTTAAAAGAGGGACATTTACTTTGAGCATATGCGTAAACGCAACGGGCAAATTGGGAAAACTAGACGGGTGCTAAAATTTAGTCTCGAGGAATACGTAAAGAAACAGGAAACAATCAAATCCTCAATAGCCACATGTTGTTGGCTATTGATGATTTGATTCACTGGTCACAAATTCAAATTTTCTGAGGCCAAACTTATTTGAAGACCTTCTACTATCGGCGAGTTGGATTTTTTGGACACCAACCATGTTCATAAAAAATTAAATAATAATTAAATCGTTTATTTTTAATAAAAATTCCAAAAAACAAGATTTTTTAAGGAGATAGAAAAAAATGGCTCATGAAAAGTTGGAAAACTTTACGGGTCTGGTCTTTTTCTATTTTATTTTAGTAGATAATAGCAATGCAATATCGTTAAATTAAAACAAATTTTGATTAATTATGCCATAAAAATTAATAAATTAATACTAAGTGCTGAACGGAGATGTTACCTTTTTCAAAATAAACGATTCGTTTGCAATGAGTCCTTTGCTGTATCTCATCATTCTTCTATTTTGTTAAACGGTTTTAAATTTGCATTTTCCAGTATCTCCCCGCCCAATCATGTGTCTCAAATTCCAATCATGTCAAATGTTGAGACATAATTGGTTAGGGATCTTATGGATTTAAATTTCTTGTAAACACCAGTATTTTATTTCTACTTTCAGTGCTGAAGAAAGGAGTCTAATGATAGATGAAAGTAGAAAGATTTCCAAGAACAGAATTTAAAATAAATTTCGGTAACTCCTAAACTATGCATTTTCTAGAAATTTTGATAACATTGCATGTATCAATTATTTATCCCCCCCCCCCCTGATAATAACTAGATTAACATTAGCAATAACAATATTTAATAATTAAGGTGAAAATACCAAGTCGGACATTTTAAAAATCATTCTTGGGTATTTTAACAAAATTACTAAATTTATTATAATTGGCAACATCATCACATATTAAGCTTATAAATGTAGCTGTATTGGAAAAACCTTTATAACACAATTTAAATCTATATTTTTACTTTAGTTCCAAGTATTCTGTCTTGTTCCATCTAACGATTTTTTTTTTTAGAAAAGGCGGAAATCCGGCTATAGAAGGAATACTTTCACCCATGGGGCTAATTGTCCTTGAAACCGGTATGCCATTTTCTACTTTTTATTTGTGCCCTTTAAGTGTCGCTTTGAATTATCAATAGTTTTTAAACAAAGTATATAGAACAAACGATCATGCAGTTCGACTCTATGAATAGCATACCTTTAATGGCGGCCTTGAGTTTTGTCGGCTCTACACGCAGATGGATTTTGGATTGGGTCACATTCAGCATGTTCGAAAAGAAAGCGTGCGCAATGAAGACGACTTCTGTGTTTTCTGAAAGATATAAAAAATATTCCTTTGAGTGCATTCTATTTATGAATAACACATTTAAATAACATTACAGAAAAAAGTTGAAAATGAGCGAATGCTTGAATGTGGTACAAGGGAGTAAATGTACTGGCAAAATTCGATCCAGACATTATGTATTAAACTGATTGATGCAAATTTGTTTCTTTGATCATGTGGTCAAACAATGTCTTTTGGCAAGTTAGAGAAGGTCTGATATCCAAGGCCGTGGTAGCCTAGTGTTTAGGAACCAGAAGATTGGGTGTTTGATACTTGATTTGCTAAAAATTCATGGACTCTGAAGTCTCGAGGCAGTTGAAAACTGAAGCTATAAATGTTTAGAAAATAAATAAATTATTGAAATAAAACAAGAAATATGCAGATTTGATTTAGCATATGTTAAAATGTTTTAGAACTTTTAAAATGATTTGAATACATACAGGATGTTGAAGGATTGAAACTTGAAATCCGGCATGAAATTTTCGGAGAACCACGTGTTCAATATTGGCAGGTTTTCCAGGGAAAAACAAAAAGAGGTGATTTGCTCACAAAAAGGGGGGATTACAGTAGAATGTGCTAAAAAGGGACCATGAAGAAGTGACGATCGTTAACACATTTTTTAATTTCCATTTATGTCACTTTAATTGCCATGTAGTGAATGGGGACTGCTAATTATAACCTAGACACGATGTGGTCCGATTAACCGGTATGGACTGCAATAGCAACAACAATAACACCAAAATAATATTAGAACATACCTGGCAAGGAATAAGGCGCAACCTCATACACATTCAAGCGTCTGTCACGAAAATTAAATTTAACTTTAGGGTTGTTGACCGACCACATTAAATACATATTTTCGTTCCCAGTGCTGCATTCCGGAAGCGTCAGATCTGCTTGGAGAGTTATCCTGTAATTTTAGAAATAAAAAAGGTTGACGATTTAGTAAATATTAATTTTTATAACAACAACAACTAAGTAAATAAATTGCTCCATGTGGTGAGAGAACAACATCAAAATGCAATTTTGAACAGCATAATTTTGCTCTCTAACCTTCATTTTACACACAAAAGAAAATAGTTATGAATATATTTACAATATTTATTACAATATTTATTATGAAAGGAAAATAATATTATCATCCACAGGTGTAGGAATTTCTACATTAGAAAGCTGCAGCAAAAAATTCCAGTTAGAAGTAATTTTAAATTGGTATTTTGGCATATAGGTAAAACTCAAAAACAATGTAAAAAGGGCAAATATTAATAAGATAATGAGAGACATATTTCAACATTAAAATATCCTCTTTTAGGAAAATACGAAAAAGCTCATGAAATTTCATTCACAAGCTCTTTTTTTTAACATTGAAAAATGTGTTTCTTGTAAGTCCCAAACAGGTGTCATAAGACTTTATTACTATCCGAATTATTTTTTAATGTTGTTTTTGAGCTTTTAAATCAGAACTTCAAACTAAGTTTAAACTTGTTATTAAAATTTGTAAAAACATTGTATTGTATTATTTTTAAAACTTCTTATCGAAATTAATATGATATGAGATAAGATACAAAGTTTAGCAGAAAATTTAGTGTAAAAATAAATAAATACAAAAATTAGTAAATTTAAACCATCTACACCAAATATAATTTTAAAAAATAATTAAAAGTTAAGTAAGAAAAATAAAAGTGATGAAACTTCAGATTTTTGTATAACTGGCTCAATATTTTTTCCAGCACAAAGCAACTTGTGAAAGTACATTAAAAAAAAGCTTAACCAAGACAAAAAAAAATGCAAAAATCATATTCAAATTTTGAACAAGATTTAACAGCTTTTAAGGAGAAATTGTCTTTATAACGAGTCTATGAGAAAGAGTAACTCAAAGTAGATTTGTTGAAGCTATAAATAACTAATGTGACTGATTGCATTGCCAAAGATGACTCATAACAATTGAAAAACGGGGTTGCTTTTAAGCTTGAAACACGTGTCTGCAATTTTTGGAAATTTTGTGCTTAATTTTACATTGATTTTTAATTTTCACTTTGTAGTACAAAGGTTTGCATTTTCTTTCGTTGAAGCAACTGGTTTAGAAAATTCTAATACTTTTTAAAATTTTGCAATCAAAGTCTACAAAGTACCTTTCCTACTGGTATTCTGACTAAACTGTAGTAAAAGACAAAGTTCAAACTAGTTTTTATTTTATTTATTTATTTATTTTATTTTATTTATTTTTATTTATTTTTTATTTTTTTGAGAATTCATCAGCAAATAATTGTGTTTAAAATTTTAAATAAAATGTATTTCTAAAACTTAAAACAGTAAAGCAACACAATTCTTAACAATTATACAATAAAGACAAACAGATGTCTCTTTTAATCCCAAAAGTTCTTAAATTTTTACTCCCCTTTTCAGGAACAAAACATAGCAGCACTACTGAGTACAGTTGAACTATACAATAATTAAAAAAAAAAAAAAAAAAACAGAGCACTGTGCTGATTATGATAATTGGATGTTTAACTAAGGGTTCATTCAGAATGATGTCATGCTTCGAGAGGGAGGGGCATGCAAGGAACTGTGTTAGTTTGTGACAAGGGGAGGGGAGGGAGTAACAAAAAGTGTGACATTACACATTTTGGTTTCTATAAAACCATTTTAAATCAGCAAATTAAAGTTATTTTTTTAATTTTTTTTTTATTGTCATCATTTGATGTTAAAGTTTCATGGATCATTTTGTATCGTGAACACCAATGCTGATGAAGGTTTAAATTTACTTCTTGTTAAAAGTTAAAAAAAGAAATTTTTTTAAGCATTTACACTTTTAAGATAACACTGGGTGGGTCATTTTTTCAGAATTCGAACACTGAACATATTTTAGTTCTGTACTCATTATTTTTTGTGTTGTAAACCTTAACTTCATTTTATACGAATTAAGAAAACATGTAATCATTATTATTGTTATGTTCACAAATGTCAGCAAAAGTTCAAAAATAAAATTAGAAATGTGATCTATAAAGCAGAGCTTTATTTCTGAACTGGTACAAATGCTCATGTCATATAGCATGTCATGTGACCAAAGGGGATGGGGGTATGATGAAGTGTGATATTTTCTGACAAAGGGGTGGAGAGGGGTCAAATATATTGAAAAAAAATTGTGACATCATTTCTGAACGGTCCCTAAAATACTTACGCTTCATCCACAGTTACAGAGGACTGGGTCATGACGTTTGAGTAAGCCGTCACCAGGGGGCCTATGTAGGGTCTCCTGCTCACGATGTGTCTGGCTTCGTATTTCTCGTTTATCGGGTGCTCGGCTGTCAAGATGAAGATGTACTCCTGTTCTACTTCCAGGAGACTGGCGTCCAGGGTGAGAGAGGCAGTTCGGATCACTAAAAGGGAGGAGCAGCGTCTTACTTTATTATATCATCTGTCATGGTGGAAACAGAATCCAAGAAAGAAAACCCTAATATTCCCTGATTGAGCTCTAAAAATTCCCTGATTTTATAATTTTACAAGTGAGTTACATAGCAACATTGTCACATTTAATGACAGTATTGCAGTGATGAAACCAGAAAAAATATTGAGGGGGGGGGGGGGTGCACTGTACTTTTCTGGACAGTGCAACTCCTTTCTTTTTTGAGGGGTTGAAAGAAAAGAGAAAACAACGAATTTTCTAAGTAATATAATCTGGAACTGGTGAGAATTTTACATCTAAAGTTTCTCTTTTAGGAATGAAAATTCCCCCTCTCCCCATCATTATTTTGTGCTTTTATAACTTTATCTTCTCAAAATGCATATTATTGTTCTTTTATTGAGTAACGAAAATATTTTTGAAAAAATTCCAAATCATTACTTTGAGTGTGTGGGGGGGGGGGGGGGGTCGATATAGGAAAACAGCAATTGAGTGGACCACATACAACAAAAGGAGATTCCGCAAATGAAACTCCAGACGCTTGCCGATTTTTGCCAGACATTTAAAATGATAATTTTCCCTGATATTTGGAGAAACTTTTTTCCCCCTGATTATTCCCTGATATTTTTCAGAGCATAAAACATCCCTGAGAATTCCCTTTTTTCCAGTTGTTTTTCTACCCTGAATTATATACAATTAGGAAGCCAGAACCAGCGAAAAATATCAATGCTCCGACTCCTGCTTGTCTTCCAGATAATAAGCTATAGCTTCGGCTCTGGTTATGCTCCAGTTTTTGCTCCGCAATTTTAGTACAAAATTATTGCTCGTTTAAGTTTCAGATTTTAATTTGCAATTTTAACTATGAAATGGAACACTACAAAAATAACGTAATTTTCTGAAAATGCAAATTTAATTCAAACTTGAATGCAATTTTTTATTATAAACAGAACATTTGAAAAATGTAAAAATCAGCTCACACAGAAAATACAAATTTCATTTAATCTTGTTAATTCTTCATTCTTAAGAAAAGAATCGAACTTAATTGATCCTCTTTCAAACTTGATCTTAAATCATCTGAAATGCACTTTAATGCTGAGAATAGTCTTTTTTCAAAATTAAAAACCTTTTCAAAAGAGGATTTAAATACTAAATAATGATTGATTTAAAAAAAATAAATGGTGATATAATTTAAGTACAATTAAAATACTAAGTAATGGTGTAATTGATTTATTAATTTTTTTTTTGATAACAGTGCGATTAGTATGTCATAATTTGATACTAGAATGAAAGTAATACTACTGCATTACCCAATTAATAACAAAAACAAAATTATCGAGCCTGGTACATTTTCTGTATTTGTTGAATCATCAAGGCATTAAAAGCTTAAAAACTTTCATTCTTTTACTTTAAACATTTTAAAAATTTGAAAAAAAGAAAAAATAAATAAAAAGAAAGACAATTGAAAAATTAAAGGAGCCCTGGAGCAGGGAAAGTTTTAGGTCTCCTGCTCCGGCTCTAGCTCCAGGGGAAACATGGCTCTAGAGCACTCCGGCTCTGGGCTCCATCCCTGGGTCCCTGTGTATAACAAAACTCTACATTTGTTTAACATTTTTGATTTTGCATCAATAATGTTTCTATTTCCTCGAGATAGGAAATTTCTATGCAGAGGTCGATCCAGCATTTTATAACAGGGTCCGTTTTTTGCGAATTTTAAAGAGATTTTTGTGAAAAATCAAATATTTTGTGAAAATTGAAAATCTAAACACACACTGATGAAAAATGTTATTAATATTTGCCACTTTAATAATAAATAATAGTGTAAAAAGTGTGATTTGGAAGCTTGGAATTTTGTGAAGGGTTCATTTTCATTGATATGGATTTTGTGAAGGGTCTGTTTTGATGAATGGGGATTTTGTGAAGAGTCCAAAAACGGATCTGAATTTCCTCTGGCGAGAACCCCTTTTTCCCCCTCAAAATTAAAGAGTGAAAAGTTAACAAGAACCCTGGTATAAATTTTGGAAAATGAAACAAGAAAAGAAAAAAAGGAAAAACTTAATATATTGCTAATAAAGTGTCAATTTTAATATAAATACCATCAAAGTATACTGTGTATATTATTCATTGTAATGGCTAGCACAGTGATTTTCAACCTTTTTTTTTTAGTCGCTGCACACTTTTAACGATGTCAAAATTTGGCAATACACAAAGGAAAAGATAAGTGCAAGAGTTGTTTACTTACCTATAATACTGCGTAAAATAGTTTATCAAAATAATTTTGAATGTAAAATAAAATAATGTTATCTGTTCTACAAAAACAACCATACATTTATTAAGGGATTAATGACAAGGTAATAATAAGAATACTTTGAAATTTGAGCGTGTTTTTTTTTGTTTTTGTTTATATTTGGTCGTCAATGACCAAGGCTACTTTCGTATCGTCTTCTACAGTTTCAATATTTTTTTTGCTTTTATGTTTGGTCAAACTGAAAATTTTCAGAGAAGCATGTGTTCGATGTTGGCATGCTTCCTTGAAAATATAAGTTTTTATTCATACCTTGTAGAAATTAAGAAAATTGAATTAAAATATTAGAGATCTTTAAAAGTTCATTCAAATTTTTGGCAGATTTCACGGCGCAATCGAAAGAAAATCTTGCAACAACGCATGTTGATTAATGCGTTGTTTGATACTGTAGGAGGGAATGAAGGAGCAGCTAAGAAACTGATGTTTTCACACAGTAATATAAGCAATTAACGGTTGCGAAGCGATAATATTGGAACACAAGAATTTCGCTCATAAATAAAAATGTTAAGCTCAATTTTAAAAAATTGTGAAATTATTAAGAAAATTTTTTAAGAGAAATGAACTAAAAAGCAAAAGATCGGGAAATTGGCTGAAAAGCGGCAGTCTCCCTTAATAATTCAGATAGTAGGCAACTCTGTACTGTCAAACAAATTTTAAGATTAACTAATAGAAGAATTAATTCGGAAAACCAAATTATTTTTCAATTTTTGGATCAGGTTCTGAAGGGTCAGAATCACACCTGATCAGTGGCAAAAAAGGGACAAGGCTGAAATTCAATGCAAATAAATGACATATCAAAACTCTTCTAAAAATACTCTTTTAATCTAAGCATTTTCAGGTAGTACATTTATTTGAATATAAAATCAATTGTATTAATTTTTAGCTTCTTAACAAGAATATGAGGTTACATACAATTTGGATTCTTCTCTGAGCAAGCAAAAAAACAATACTTGCATGGTTAAAAGCTACTGCTTTTTGACCTTTTCAAAATCAGCCCTAATTTTACAAAATTCCGTTCCTCATTTTTATGTTTAATGTGTTCTTTTATCCGAGTGCGACAACCGTGTAACAGACTATAAAACTGAACAAATTTAACACATAAAAAAACTGTGATTCAATATTTAATTTCATAGGAATTGACAGACCATCTTAAATCAGCTCGGAATTGCGTTTATAAAAATTCGCATCCCTGATTTCTAAAATGCCTGGCTATAGTGAAATTTTTCACAGACAAATTTTCGGAAAAACCACTCACTGAGTAGAGCGTTGGCAATTTCCGCCTCCAGGGGTTGCTGGTCAGCTCTGTATGCCGTCCAATAATATTCAGCATCTCCCTTGGGGGAGCTGAAATGACCGACCAATGTGAAGACACCACAGTTGGGAATGGTAGAGGGTCCACTGATGGCTACTTGGGCACTGCTGACCGGCTGAGGGTACCAAACGTCAATTGTCTAGAATTAGAAATTTGAATTATTTCATTTATCTAGACAGCTCATTAAAAAATAAAAGCTAGTTGCTCTTATTTTCAACTAGGAAATTAAGTTATTATAAAATTTCACGAAAGACAAATAAACACAATGACTGAATTTAAATGACATTTATATGTGGAAATAAAAATGTTAACGAAGAAGTTCAAATACATATTAATTCAATCACTTTCCATTTTAAAAATGAAAAAAAATGCATACTCACCAAACTTTCATTCTTTGGGAGAGCATATTTTTGAGCATCTTGTTTCAAGATTCCCTTTTTGAATGTGACTCTAAAGGGATTTACTGCAAAATAATTACAACAATTACACTCAATCACTTATCACAGTGGGTAACACTGGTTAGAAGGTTTAAAATACTGACTGAGTTTGAAAATAATAATAATCAACAATATTGAAAATATTCTTTTTGCTCTGTAATGTAAATTGAATTATGAAATAATTTTGTTTTAAAATTGTAAGTTATATCCCCATGTGTAGATAATATCATTACTGCATAATGTTATAGAGTTTTACTATATATACGAAAATACATTAAAAAATCTTGCAAATGTTCAAGATACTATTAAATCATTAAGAGCAGTTTTTCAATATCAATCACGTAACATTATATTTTTAAAATTTGTTTTAAATTTAAAATGAAAAATAATTTTTAAAAAGGTCAAAACTTAATGGAATACAAAAGGCAAAATATCAATTAATTGTACAATCACCCCAGCTCAGAAGAAAAAAAAAACTGTACAAATTTATTAGGTGTCAACAAATCAACATGTAAAAAAAATCATAGATTGCTTTTTCTTCTAAAACAAGCTGCAAAGTAAGGACCAACTCTTTATGTAATTTGAAGATTGGGCTATCTTTTTCTTTTTTTTTAAGTACATCTTAGGAAGACTGCAGGGATCATTCATAAATGATGTCACGCTTCGAGGGGGGAGGGGGGTTTGTGAAATTGTGACAAAGTGTGACAAGGGGAGGGGAGGGGGTAACAAGAAGTGTGACATCATGCATTATGCGACATAGAGTGACGCGTGACAAAGGGGGGGGAGGGGGGTCAAATATATGGGAAAAAAGCGTGACGTCATTTATGAACGGCCCCGCAGCTTCTTACATTTCAATCCTTACTAAAAGAATAAATAAAAAAAATGTCCTTAAAAAAGAATACCAATTTCAGAATATTCCTCATTATTTTTTAAATTGAAATCCTAAAGACTAAGTTTGAATTTAATGGCAAATCTCTAAATTTGTTGAATTTCTAAAAAAAGGTTTGAATTTTCTCTATTAACTGTTTTTTTGGTTGATTCATATCATAATATTTTCATATATTAAATGGTGTAAATGCAAATTGTGTACGTCACCCCCCATCCTAAGCCACTTGGGCCCCCTCAAATGGATTAAAATGAGTAATGGCAACAGGCAGTAACATATCCAGAATAACTTCCTTTTTTTTTTTGAGTGGGGCATCGGTGGTAATATTAGGGAGTATTTATTATTTTTTTTTTTTTTAAACCTGTTTGGTTTTCTATTAAATATCTGAAATTCGGGCGGAAGAGAAGAGATATATATCCCAATTATAGGTGAAAGTTAGCAGTCACCACTCGCCACAAGGCGACTAAAGTAGTAAAAGTGGAGATTAAAAAATGGTGCTACCGATCGCAACTTCTGCCCAGTCACTTTTTAGTACATTCAACTGTAATCCCTTTTTTTCTTTTTTTTTTTTTTTTGTGAGCAAATCTTTTTTCCCTTGGAAACATGCCAATATTGAACACCTGCTTCGGTGAAAACTTCATGCTATATAAAGTTGCAATCCTTCAGTCTCCTGTATATATATATATATATATATATAAATCATTTTAAAAGTTCTAAAACATATTAGCATGTGCCAAATCAAAGCTGTATCTTTCTTGTTTTATTTCAGTAATGCATTTATTTTCTAAACAATTTTAGAGTTACTTTTCAATTCTTATTAGTAGTGGCTTAATTAACAAGTGGCTACTAATAAAACTGAGTCTATCAGCCACTGGTTACTAACCACATTTCGCAGTTTTCACCTATAAATAATCCCAATATTTTCACTCGGAAACAGCCATCCTACAATTTATAGCTATTGTCCTAAGAAAAATTAAATAAGAAAAAAGAAAAGTTCCCACATGCCTATGAGTCCGGTTCTAGACTACAACTTTACAACAGAAATGTTTGAAATTTTTCCTTTAAATTTTAATTCTCTGTGCGTTTAAGCTTGGAAATGCTCATTGATTTTATCCGTGCAGTTTTGTTGGCTTGACGAGCAGCCTGATGGATTGAATTCCAGACAAAAATTTCGAATAGAAATTTTTTGGCAGCCCGTGAGCAAAAATATCAACGAATATTATCTTGAACAAACTCTCAATATAAGCAGTGCATTTCTCCCATGCCTTAGATGAACTTCACTATCTTTTTCAACCCAATGATGTGATAAATTTGAGATCTGATTAGAGAATCGAATGCAATTTTGTAAAGTGATGAATTAAAAATGATGGCAAAGGTAATCCAATACTGACAAGAATTGGGCTGAATGTAGAGTTTGGAAAACATAGATCACAAAGGTATTGGAAGAACCAAAGCAATCAGGGAGCATAACACGCTGGTTCATGAGATAATAAATAAACTTACAGATCAAATACTAATTTCAAAAGGAAAAAGAAACCAAGCTGTTGCCATAAAACAAGATATTCATCCCTATTGGGTAAAAACAGTAGTAGTATAAAAAATAACAAAGGATTTTCATAAAGTAAAGCAGACTTTGAATCTGGGTACAAATTAGAGCAAGGAGATGACTACTATTTTTAATTTTGTTATAAAATTTAGAGTTTCTTCATAAAATGTAGTGTTTTTTCATAAAATGCATATTTCCAATATTATGAACCATAAATTATACTTATTTAACATAGTGTTCAAATTAAATATGAATAACATTGTTTTGAATCTATAAGCTTTCTTATCTGATGTTTTGGTTTATGTCTAAACTGGAAAAAAAAATGATCCTATTTTTGCTGGGATGGTTTTTACCAGGTTTTTTCCGTTTATGGCAAAAACTTGCCAACCCTGATAGAAACACATTATAATCACTATTTAATACTTTTTTAATTAATTTATTTTTTAAACTTACCTGTAATAGGATTTTGAACAGTAATAATCATCTGCTGTTTTGTTGCCCATTTACAAGTGGCTCCATCACCTAATCTTCCCAAAGTTTCACTGTTTAAGATATTTGAGCACTGGTCCAGATTGCATAAATTAACAGGCCGGTCAAACACTATCACAACAGCATGACCTAAAAATTAAACACATTACTAATTATAAGTGCTTTAAATTAGAGCACATGCAAAAATATCATTTTTTTCCTTTCTAACGAGCAAAAGTGATTGCAAGGCCATCTTAAAACTTCTAAAACTGTTCATCAAAATATATATTTCCTTCAGAAAAAACTTGCTTACATTTATGGGTGAGGTACAGGAGAGCTTCAAATCTGACTTTTTTAATTATGAGCGAATTGACGTGAAAATTTTGTCATTTCTTTTTATTGAAACCACATATAATTTTATAAATTTTTAAAGAAATATATTGAATGGTTCTTGAGTCAATTAAATTTTAAAACTTTAAAATGCCGAAAAAATTACCAAATTTTAAAATGTTCCATGAGCATTTGGTTTGTGCAGTTTCACCAAACTTTTTTCTTACACTCATTTGATGCATAAAAAATGTTACTAAAATTTTTCTTTAATATTATTTTGATAAGGGAACTAAAATATTTAAAATGTATTTTTTAAACATTTAAAAAAAAAAATCATATTTTCCTGAAATGGTATTGTTTTTTAAGGTATTAAATATTTTGCTCATCCCAAAGAAAATCACAGATATTATACGTCAAAGAAATCTTAAGATTAATAAATTAGAAAACATTTGTGAATCCAATTTTTTCTTTCTTTTTTTTTTTTCATTTATCTTAACCAGTTAACTGTGTAGCCCGAGCCCCTGGAAAAGGGGCAATGGGCTTTCTTACAGTACTTCTTGCCCCCTGCTCCCCTTGCGCGGCGGGTGTTCCGAGATTAGCTTCGCACAAAGGAATGGTCAAGAAAGGGCAGGCGTCAAATTGTCAGTCAGATTTACTTACACTTCAACGGATTTTCTATGCCCACGTGCTCGTAGGGACAGCGGTAAATTTGACCACGTGTGACTAATAAGACAGTAAGGAATATTTTTTGTTGGAAAGTATGATTTCTGTAAAAGGTGATGGAAAACTTCACTCGAAATTATATATTGTCGCAAAATATTATGTATCTGAAAATGAAATTTGTGATCAAATGAAAGAAATTCTTATTTAACATTGTTTTTCCTTCGATCAAAAATTCGAACAAGCTTCTCCAATAAATAAAAAAACATATAAAAATAAAGAAATATATTCTTTTTTCTTTTTTTTAAAATTTAATTTGATCATTTTGAACCCCTTCATGCAAAAAAATGGGGGGGGGGGGGGGCGCTTTACACTGAAACTTGGGTTGATGGGTATTACGGAAAGGAATGCATATTACATGCCATGAAAAAACACCAGCTCAGATAAATTGAGAAATTTCCTACATTTTAATGGGCAGAATTTCCTTTTAAAGAAATCTTGAAAAGCACACGACTTATAGTTATCGATTCGCAAAGTTTCTTTGCGTTTCTTTCCTTCTACCTATAACTTTCATGAATGAACTCATATTGATGAGAAACGATTAGAAAGACGGCCCCATTTAAGTCTCATACCAGCGTTTAACCACTTTTCTTTTAACAAAAAAGGTTGCAATAAAAATTCACTGATTTTTATGCAAATTAATTACGTTTGCATTGATTTTTCCCTGTTAAATAAATGATTAAATATGGAATCGCATTGTTTAAAACAATCCGTTGTTTTGCATCAGTGATATTAACAGTAATTATCATAAAAGTTTTGAATGAACCTTTGTTAAAACAAACTTGAAATACATTGACTCCAGTCCAGATAGTCCAGTGCTGAATCTGGGGGGGGGGGGGGGAATGCGGGGCCCTTGCCGCGGGTGACACTTTTGGGAGCGGCAAATTCAACTGTGATGCACACACACACAAAAATAAAACAGAAGAGGAAAGAAAGGAAAGAAAGAGTAGTTAATTAAGAAAATTTAACTTTTGGTAAGAGAATTAAACTCCTAGTTCGGCGCTTTAATCATTGATCGGCTATTTGGCTAACGATTAAAACCGGTTGATGTAATTATTTATTTGTATAAACCGTCGGAAACTGAAATTGAGATATAATGAATATGTTGCGTCGTTGATCAGTTGGCGGGCTCCTGTGGCAGGCAACTGCTCCTAGGAAGGCAGTTTTAGAGAACGGCAAATTTCGCATTGCCAAAAATTTAAAAAACAAAAGTTTTTTCCCCTTGTAAAAGAGAAATATAGATCATGCTATGCTCAAACAATACAATAGCTTTTCTTTTAAATTTTCAAAGCATCCTTTTGAAAAGGGGCGAGGAGGAGGGAGAGTCATTTGAGAAAGCTGACACGTGGGTCTTCAATATGGGCGTTAGTAAGAAAGGTAGGGGGGGGGGAGCGATCTTGCCACCTGGATTTTCTTAAAAATGCCAATTTTGTTCTGCATTTTCATGAGTAAACTTTTACGTTTGAAAAAGTTTTTGTTTGCTTTTCCTTTTTTACTAATATTTTTTCAGTCTCAAATGCACCTCTTAAGGCCTCGAATTGCACCAGTTTGCAGATAGTTTTCAACATTTCCCGGGAGAGAATCCCTCAGACCCCCATCAACTGTCAGAATTTTTTATCTCCAGTTAAGAAAGAACTCTTCATATTGCTGTATCCCCTAATGTTGAGTTGAATAAAATTTATATGAAATATGAAGAATAATTGTATGGAGGGAGGGAGGAAGCGACATTCTTAAGTTTGGCCCCGCCACGGAAAACTCCAAGATCCGGTATTGTTGTAGTCTGTGCATTTGCGTTTATCGATGAACACTTTTTTTTTTGTGCCGGAATTCACAATGCAGTGTGAGGAACCATACGAAATCGAACAAAGAGTTTATGTAATAATGTCATATATTTTCTTTACCAGACCCCTACCCTGTTAGCCGAGGCCTTAGGTTTGCTTGCGCATGGGGCGAGGTAGTAGGGTCCACTGATTTTACATGCACGTATCCTCAAGTGAACATGGTGGGTCTTCAACGGGTATCGAACACGCGATCTTCCGATTGGAAGTCCGACACTAACCACTAGGCTACCACGGCCTTTGCTAAAATATGCTGGATCAACCCCTGCACACATTAATCGCATCCTAGCATTTATTGCAGGAGTTTCATCTAAACAGGAGGAATTGCAAACTATTTTTTGGATAGCTTCCTATAAGAGCTCATGCCCTAATACATTATTAATTAAGTGTTATTATGCTAAATAATAACACTTAATTTGGTTTCGAACGCGCGACCTTCTAGTTGGAAAACCGACGCTCTAACCACTAGGCTACCACGGCCTCATAATGTCATATACTGGAGTAGCGAGACCCTCATTTCGGAAGGGGGGGAAGGTCTTTGGGGACGGGGGGGGGGGGCTAGATAGCTCGCAACTAATTTTATTGTTTTACGAAACCAAATACCGAATTCTAAGCAATCCCGTATCTACGTTAGCTTCAGGCGGTATCCTCATACTAAGCCAGCGATGTAATATATTTCGGTTTGTAATTTTGCACTTGTTTCATAACATATGTTTAGATGTAGCCTTAATATTCCTTGGAGAATGAATTTATTTTAAATTTTTTTAGAGCAGTTTACAATGATATGAACGATAGTCATTGAAATTATGCATGAACTAAAAATATACAAATAATTGTTAGAAACAGCACGATTTTACTTTTCTAGAGGAACTACTTAGTACTTAGAGGACCCTCGTTCACTCCTGATAAAAATTCAAAAACTTCAAGATAAAACAATTAATTTTAGCAGCTCAAAGCATAAAATCTACACAAAACGGATACCTGAGCATTTCCCATATGATATTTTTGGCTGCAAATAACTAAACCTTTGCTACCGGCATTGAGACTTCCTATGAACGAAAGGAATTTAATATTAATAGATTTAAGTTGGGGTGGTACGCTGCTGAATCTTTCGCCCCCCCCCCCCCTAAGGGGGTAGAGGGACCAAAAAAAAGCCGGCTACACCTTTTTTTGGCCCGGCTAAAATTTGGCAACCTTGCTTTTAGTATAGTCTGCGGTTGCTTCATTTGGAGCGAATACTTGTAGATGCCTTCATAAGGTCAGACATTAAGTCAAAGTAATGACAGTTCTGATTTCAGTGTTTTTCTGACATTGAACAATTTTCTGAAGGAAATCGAAATAGCAATGAAAACTATGTACGCAACGTTCGCGGATGGTGTAAAGTCGATGGGTGATCCTCTACTCCACAAAACACAATCATGGCTTCCTTTCCTACGAAAACCAGGATTGAAATTCTACGTTACTGACGAACTTTTTTGATGAATAACTTTAAACTTAATTGTCAGAAACGCTAACAAAATGCTTGTATTTAAAAAAAAGAATTTAATACTATATGCTTTGTTTGCAAAAAAGTAATTCACATCAAATAAGCAAATAATTTAGCAAAGTAAGTACGATGAAAATTTGCGCGAATGCAATCAAATTCTGCTTGGAATCTCCGTACAGAAAGAGCATTTCTACTACAGAAACATTCGTAGATTAGAGAAACATTTTCTCTCATGAAATTTTCTGTACTTCAAAAATACTTGAAAAAAATCCTCGCTATCACTTTCACACCCAGTTAAAGTTTCCTATGAATCTAGATTCTAGAGCGTGTATTGGTTTCTACAAACATGCTCTTTCCCTGAAAGAATGCATACTGCTAATTTCATTTTTCACTAAATCAAACTTCCCCATCTGTGACCTAATTCTTTCCATGTACTATTCTAAACGTGATTCTTAATAGAAATTTTCAACTACCGAATTCCATTTCTCAGTTTTCTTTTACTATGGGTAGATCAGAGGCTCCCTGAAGCAGCAAAAGTTGCCCTATACGCCCCGAACGGGGGGGCCACCCGGAGCCCCACATAAAATGGGGACCTTTTAAAGCAGTATTCGCAATCTCAGTAAGTTAATAACTTAGAGAAATCTAAACTGCTTTACACCAATTTTAGTAATTTATTGTGTGTTTATAGCTGTAAAAAATATTCCTCTAACACTCTTTGTTATCGGATTTATTTATTTGCCAGATGAGCAAATCGTGCCATCGGATTACTATACTCAGCCTCAGATTGACAAGAAATAATTATTCAATAATTTTATTAAATAATGTAAAATTTGTATACTTAATGTAAGATATAGCTAAAAAAATTTTCCCTTGAAGTGGATTGAACCTCTCTTTCAAGTTAACGACCTCCACATCTGCATGTTCCCTCTAGTTCATATGACTTTGATTTAAGAAACAAGTTAGAATTTGCAGATAACCACTTCTCGAAACATGACTTCAGTGACATAATGTCACGAATAATTTTGAGACGACTTTATAATGTAAAACTTGCAAAGTTTGTTTTTTTTTTTTCTAGTGTTATAAATGCTTATAATTATGAACATATTGCGCATATAAAGTTATTAATATAAGCATGGATAAATAATAAACATACTTTGTACTTTTCTCCACCAGACCCCTACCTGTTAGCCGAGGCCTTAGGATTGCTTACGCACGGGGAGAGGTAGTGGGGTCTACGGATTTTACATGCACATATCCCCAAGTATACATGGGGGTCTTCAGTGGGTACCGAACGCGCGACCTTCCAGATGGAAGTTCGACGTGCTAACCACTAGGCTACCACTGCCCACAACATACTTTGTACCAGTTTGAATTTCGTTATTCGAAAACCTGGATTTCATTTTGGTTAAATTACGGGTTACACTTCAGATTGGTTTGCCCCGATTCACATGTATATGACGGGGCCTGCTTTTAGTTACAAATTTTTAAGGCAAAACTATAAAACAGTTCATCGATAAGATTTTGCGTAATTTACAACATTTGAGGCATTATATATGTTTTTATTCATAATGTGTTCTCATATTCTTGTAGAAAATGGATTAACATTTCATAGGCATTTATCAGATTCTCATGATGCTAAAAAGCAATCAGGTAACCATGAGACACTTTATTGCTTAGGAAATACATATGGAAAAAATGTCGGACATAAGGTCAGAAACCAAAAAAATTACGGAAATAAGTTCCATGACCAAAAGACCGACAGTATATTTCGATCCTTATGAGGTTCACTTTCCGTTTTTTTTCCCAGTACGTTTCTAAACATAATTTGAATTTTATGAATGAGTTTTTAATGCTTTTCAGCTTTGAAAGAAACAAAGAAAAGGATTTGACTATTCATAATCTCGTTTTTTTTTTCCTACCTAAATGCTATGAAATATTAAAGTAAACGATCAAGGCACTATTTAAAGCTAGAGAAGTTAATTTGCAATTGCCGAATATAAAATAACATTTAAATTTAGTTGACTTGCTATAAAACATAATGAAGCAAAAAAAGCGTGGAAAGTCTTCTGAGGATTGACGCTGCGTCTCTCTCTCTAAATTTCGACGAAAAAAACATATACAAAAGGAATTCAGTGCATGCAAAGACAGTGCATTCCATCCGCGCTCCCCATTCCCCCTAGGAAAACGATGAGAACCCTTTAGCATGCTTTACTGAATCGGGGCTTCAATACAATAGATCAATCAACGATCTTCCACTCTCTTTGGTTCTATGGACTTCCTTTGTAAAGTAAAGGGGGTCAAAGCGTGCATTGCTGGGAAGTAAAGATATGCTTGCCGAAATGTTTACACATGTAATGACCATTTTTGGTGAAGAGGTTTACACAGTAGACAGGTTAAAAGATTTAAAAAAAAAAAAAAGTCTCTCTAAAAATTTTGGAAATTACAAATCAAAATCATCAACAGTTAAAACATGTTAAAAGGTAAAAATTAATAGATATAAAACAAAAACTTAATGCAAATGCATTGTTTTATTCTGACATCGCATTCATCACAGTTAACCTGTCAACCTTCATTGACAACTGTCTCAGTCATACACTGCCATAACATTTTTGAATTTTTCAACAATATTACATTAGCTTTGTTTTTCTGGAGGCGTATGTTATTTTAATTTTTTTATGTACACATATTTTCTCTAATGCTTTGTTATTTTACTGAATACAAGGCAACAATTAAGGCAAGGGTGGACCTTCAAATGAAACTATTTTATTTTTCCATTCAATACTTTGAAATTTTCCGTACTAGCAAATGAGTCAATAAATGTACTGAACATTCAAAAAAAAATAAATAAATAAATAATTGAAAGATTATTCTAAAATTTTAAAATTTAATAAAGTTTTTATTGAATTTCAAAATGTTCCTTGAGTTACACTTTTCAATTTTCTTAGCTGAAGTTGTTGTGTAACGAAGAAATGAAACATTATAAGCAAAGTTCTGCATTCATTTAAGAATCTGTTGATAAGCTATTTAAATAATTTTTTCTTTCTTTCTTCTTGTCAGTTACCGCTAATTTGTTCGCAAAATTTTGCATTTTTGAACCATTATTAATATTTCAAAATTACTTAATACATTCCAATTACATAATGGATGCTGAGTTTTGTTTAACTATATAAAAACTAGTAAATCACTCATTTTCAGTTTTATCGAAGAAAAATTTTGAGCCTCAATGAGCAGATACATTTAGTTTCGAGAAAAAAAAAATGCATTTTAATTGGCCATTTGCGCTCAAATCACACTCACTTTCAAACTTTAGCCCTTAAAGTTAGCTTCAAAGTATGCATCAATAAAATTTTCTTTTTGTCACAATGAAAAACAGGTCCACTGCAATAAATGTATGCGTGAAAAAAAACGATTTTCTGTCTGATATTCCAAAAACTGAGGTCCACTTTCACCTTAAGGAGTTAATTTTATTCTTAACTAAGGAAAGACAATCTGGACATTAGTGGAATAGATCTCTCCAAGGTTTTTAAAATGAAATGAACTCAAGGGATTACCGTATTGCAGAAAAAAACACCACGAACCCACCATCTTCGGCGATGTAGTATTTTCTCATCTCGGGGGGAGAGGCATAAAACTTCAGAGTGAAAGTTCTCTTGAAAGCGTGGATGCCGTTGAATGACTGGGCTATGTTCAGCTTCAGGGATGTGCTAGGGTAGGGAATCACGCACATATCCAGGGTATTGACCTCGCTCTGTGACAACCGCATCTTTGTGGGCCATCCTTCAAATATTAGTGACATTTTCAGCATTTAATGAAATAGAAACAATACTTTTGTGCATGAAATACATCACACAAATTTTCAGTGCTAAAGAATATCTATATATAAATAGGCAAAGACAAAACAGTTCAGTACCATTTTCTTCTTTGTTTCTCACCTGATTTTCTTACTTTTTTTCTAAAAATAGTAGCTATTGATATGTTTTCGCATTATCAATAAAAAATTTTTAGAAAAACTTATTAATTCCCCACCACCGGGCCCTGACTATCACACGGGAATCTGGGGCCTGTGCCCTGGGCAGGAACTCTCTAAGGGGCAGGAAATTTTTCCATAATATCATTTAAATTCCTTTTAAAAAATTGTAACGTAAAATAATCAGTTTGATTAATAATAACCGTTGGCAATTCTTCATAATAGGAGGTTATTCTTAATAATAACCACTTTCACTTTGACTGTAGTACACGCACACACGCATACATGTAAGTGAATCATTCCAAGGGGGCAGGAAAAGTTGACAGTGCCCTGGGCAGAAAAACTTGTTAGTCAGACCCTGCCCACCACCCATACTTTTGTCGTAGATTTGAAGCCTTTCTTTTTTAAGTTATTCGTCATACTTTTATACTACTCCAAACGTCTACCATCTACACTATTTGCACAATACTTAATACAGATTTTACATTTTATAATTCAAAGAAAAAGCACCAGGAATAAATAAATAAATAATATTTCTAACACTTTTAGAGGAAATCCTGATACTTCCCCGGCCAAGACACCTGGGTGAGATCCGAGAATCCTAACCACTAGACCCCCTGGGAATGTAGTTTCCTTACAATGTCAAGAACAAAATAAAAGAAAAATAAAACATATTAAATGAATGCCAAAGGTGTAAATTAATCCACCTCCAAAATACATATTGGAATAATAAAATGTCCAGTACAATCTCAAATAAAATACAATTTGAAGCTACCAATGTCTGATATAAGATAAAGTGAGATAATAAGTGCGGTGGTGCGATCTTTTGCTTCGAAGTTTTGTTAAATTGTTGATTTGCATTACGATTTGAGCTTTAATTGAATCGAAAGCGATTCATATTGCCAATTTATTCAATAAAAATACAGTGGCATGATAATCTTTATGTCTACTTTCTTTACAGGAGAAGGAGTGCAGCTGCAGAAAGGTTAAATTTATGTACAATATTAATTACAAATACATTTAATTAAAAAACTAACTCGGTGAGCAATCAGTCGCTACTAATGAAGCTACTAATGTCCAATATAATATAAAGTGAGATAATAATTGCGGTGATGAGTCATTTTGCTTTGAATCGATGTTTAAGTTTGTTGATTTGCATTAGCATTTTAACTCTCAATTAAATTGAAAAGGAGTGTTTGTATTTCTAATTTATTAAGTAATAACAGGGTGGCAGGAAAATGTTTTATTTTATTTCCTTTATAGGAAAAGGAGCGCTGAAAGAAAAAAAAAGCATAATATGTGTTAAAAATACATTAAATCAAATAACTAACTCAGTGGACAATCAGTTGCACTGAGGAGAACTCATGGCTAATTGAAATATTTAAACAAAACAAACTGTTGCCAAACAGAAAGACTAAAAATTGTTTAAACGTTTGAACTAGAAAAACTTAATGAAATATGGACGAATTTAGAGCGATAGCAAACTCAAATAATCACAAATGCATAAAAGACAACCAACTAAATATTAGGTTTAAATCCCAACTAAGCTGGTCTTAGATCATTTATGAAACCCTGATGAAGATCACAATCCCTCTAAAAACTATTTATTTCTTTTGCAAATAGCCAGGGTAAAACATTCCAAATACCTACAACCAGGACATGCACGCTCACTGCAGCTCAACACCAATACTTCTTTCCAATTTTTTGTGAAATTATAGGCAGAATTCAGCTCATTTACATGCAAAAAGAAGTTCTAGAGATTATAGGGCTCCCATTAACTATTTATAATATTTAAATTTAAATTAAGGTTAAAATCATTTAAATATAAAGAAAAATAAATAAATTAATAAAAAAGGAAATTCTGAGATTAGTTTAAGTTTATAATGAAATTTTCATAAAGAATTATTTCATATGCATTTATTATTAACAAAAAAAATCATGAATAAATAAATAAATAAAATATAAACAAAAAATTAAAAATTAAATAATAATTATTATTATTTAACTTATGAGTTTATTTGTTTCAAAATGGGTAAAAAAAACAGCTTATTCATTGACATTGCATGAAATATTTTATGAAAGTAATGCTTTATAAGAATTTGTGTTGCACGTTATGAGAAAAAAAGCTCTAAATTACATTAACTTGCACAAGAAGGTAGCATGTAAAGACAATAACAGTCGTTAATTCAAAATTTAGGCATGCTATTTGTAGTATTTTTTTTTTTTATATATATGTTTACTTTCGTAAAACAGAAATTTAAAGCATGTTAAGAAGCCAAAATCTGAACAAAATTTATTAACTATCACCTGAATGCCCAGTCAATATAACAATGAGCAAAAATGAGCAATCTCCTAGTTTTTAAAGCACAAGAAGCCTTTAAACACATACATTTATATGTAATAACATTCAACACATTAGTGAAGCTTGTGTAAGTTGACCTATTACAGTGCAGCACTTTTGTGGTCAACTGATAGAGGTTGGAGTTTTTTTTAATTTTTTTTGCCATTTCTTACACAATGTGCTTATTCATTTGCAACTAATTAAAATAAACACTTCATGTATTATATAAATTAGTAATTAGCTATTTTCTTCACATTATCTAAAATATCATTATCAAAATTTCACCCAGATGACATACAATGTATCCTATACAACTTTAAATGAAAGCATTTAGTTAAAATAAAAATAAATATCTTAATAATTATGTAAGTTACTCATTTGATAGTAAAGATTTCCTCAAAAAACAATTTTCAAAATAGCTTGATTACATAGAAGAGAAAAGAAGAAATTAATTTAAAGAATAAAATTGGTTAAGGCGAACTTTACATTGATCTTCCATCCATCCATACAATTACTTTTCTACTATTACAGCATAAAAAATATCCTGGAGAAGTTATTTTAGTTTTTCTTATCTTTGCAAAAATAGATAAACAAATAAATCTAGTAGTAATTAGGCGGTCAACTTACAAAGAGTTTTTTTAATACTCCCACCCAAATTTGGCGCGCATAAGAGATCAATATAGACTAGGGATGTAACGAATATTCGGCCACTATTCGGTATTCGGCCCTTTGGCCGAGTATTCATCCTGGCCGAATAGTCATTTCATCACAGAGCCGAATATTCAGCCTGGCCGAATACTGGGTAAGGAAAAATTCGGCCTGGCCGAATATTGATGGACTATTCGGCCGAATAGTTCTGCTGCAGTAAAAAAATAAAGAAATTAGTAGATTTTAAACACTTAAAATTGTATTACAATTATTGCAAAAGAATATATTAGTCCACTATAGTTTTAAGAAATAAAAATAATTTAGAATAAACTACTTTTTTAAAATCTTGTGTTAGGCTTGACTGAGAAAAAACACATTTTAAAGCTGTAATATTGTATTTTATATTTAGCATTTGCTCCCAAAAACTGCCAATAATTATTTATAATAGATAATATGATAAATTCGTTTTGTTATTATTAACAAAGTGGAAGCCAGACTTTGTTTGGGTAGACTGATTTATTGTGAATATTGGGTTAGAGAGAAATGTGAAAAGCCCAGAATATATCATGAATATTTAGATAGCATAACTTATTGGGGTTTTTGAAAATGATAACATATTCCAGTTAAGTGCATTAAGTTTTAATAGATCTTTTAAATAGGTATGTAAAAAACCCCATAACATAAAAATATTAACTTTTATAACTTTTAAAATATCTTCATAAAACAGTTTTGAGCAAGGTAAAAGTTCCCTAATTACTAGTATTTCTTTCATTGCAATTAAATAATGCTTACTACCGTAAAACCTGTCGTTTCTATTTTGCTTGTGGGTGAAATTCTTAGTTTTATTACATTCAAAACAGTAGTGAAAATAGATTAATTTTAAATAGTTCTAAATTCTTAGCAAAAAGAATTAAATCATACATCATAGATTGTGTGTAATTGATGTTTGACTTAGTGAATAATTTTAAATTTAACAAATACTTTCGATTACATCGATTTTCTAGAAATTTTGATATTCGGCCGCCGAATATTCGGTATTCAGCCCAGCCGAATATTCGGCTGCGGCCTATTCGGCCTTGCAGAAAGGACCGAATATTCGGCTTCGGCCTGGAAGATATGGCCGAGTATTCGGTATTCGGCCAAATCACTATTCGTTACAACCCTAATATAGACATGTGGTCAAATGAGGTGGTCAAGTTACAAAGGTTTCCAAACATTACATAATAAAGGACTAATTTTGTTCCTGAAAAAAGTGATCAACTTTACAGGCTTTGTATTTATATGTAACAACATTCAACACATTATTATATATTTTAGAAATCAAAACATGTAAAGTAACAAAACAAACGCATTCCTTATACAGATAAAATATTTAATAATTGAAAATAACCTTCTCCAGTGATTATGCAGGTCAGTGGGAGAGGTGGAACTTTCCCGCCAGAAAATGTAACCACCAACTCTTTATTGCCATCTCTGTCAAAGACTGCTTTCGTGGGGGACATGGCTGTGTACTCCGCTGCAAAAATAAATAAATAAATAAACGAGTATATTCCTTACAGCATATTATTATTATTTCCAGATTTTTGATATTTATCGAAAATATTTTGATAGCATCTAGTTAAAATTTAAGATTATCTTAAAGTATAATAATTTTGTATGTAGAGGAATGTGAGGCAAAGTGGTTAATAGCTGGAAAAGCTGAATAGTTAAGGAAAATTACATTTTTCAAAATGAACAAGTTGGAAATTTAATTTAAAAATAGCAGTACATGAAGATAGAATTATGTATTGTATAATAGAACTTGCATTGAAATAATATTTTCCATTCTAGGAAGTAAATTTTTTTGTTAAAGTGAAAGTGGAAAATTACCACTTTGACCTATGTATGGGGTGAAATAATTAAGGGAAATTAATTGAATAATGAAATAAGGATTTTTCAAAATGAACAAACTAGAAATTTATTTTGAAAATAACAGCAAATGAAGGGAGAATTCAGTATTTTATTAAAAAAAACTTGCATTGAAATATTATTCTTCATTTTAGGCAGTAAATTTGCTAGTTAAAATGAAAGTGGAAAATTACCACCTTAAGCCATGTATGGGGCACAGTGATAATTAAAATTTTGCTATTGAAATAATTTTCTGATTTTCTGGGAGGCTTAAGCAGTTTGAAATCAATCTGGATCAAATGCACTTTCATTAAATTTAGTGTGATTAGGCTCAGTCTGATTAAAACAAATAAGGTGTTTTTAATAATTTTCTTTCAAATCAATCTGAACTAAATTAATCCTTTTTTTAAAGGGGGTTTTCAGAGTCAGCAGCTAAATTCAATCCAGTTTAAGTTAATCTGAACGATATATTGAGTCAGATTAATACAGTCAACTAATCAATCAATTCAAATTTAGTCATGCAATACCTAACACTGGTGCAGGGGCAAAATGAAATACAATATTTCACTTTGCCCCTTCCGGTATTTGGAGCCCGGATTTTGGAAAGTGTATGAAAGTTAATGTGAACAAAGCATACTACATTATTTACTACACAATAGTTTTTGCTGATTTAAAGAGTTTTAAAATGTAGAATATAAATCACAAAACATACAAATGTGTAAAAGGGGTGGTTCATGTCACACTATTTTTCTCTCAATATATTCGAACCCTGTCCGCCTTTGTCAAAAAATATCACACTTCAACAACTCCCCCTACCTCTTCTTGTCACATCAAGGGTTGATCTAGCATTTTTAACAGGGTCCGCTTTTTGTCAATTTAAGAAATATTTTTGTGCAAAATCAAATTTTTTTTTTTTTGGAAATTTATGGGTAGATTCAACTGAAACGCGTTCAATCAAATCCAAAATGATTGTATTTTCAACTCGAATTCGATCATTTTCAAACTGATCGAATATTGCCATTCATCTTGTTTCCTGGACTTCGATCAAAACGTGTAGGGTTGCCATCGAATGATTTCCTCGCTCGGCGTATCGTCACATGACCAGAACTTTAAGCTGAACCAATGAAAAAATTGAATCAAAAAGCTAAGCTATTTTAACTGTAAAATTATCCGTTGATGTTTTGTTTATTGTTTTGGTTTGATCCGTTTGTTTTGCTATGCTGTTCCTTGTGCTGTGCTGATTGTTTATACAAAATGAGTAATGAAACAAATATATTAGTAGATATTATCAAAAAAAAAAAAAAGCCTCGGGACCTAATGAGGGGGGAGGGAGAGATCGTAACATCGACAAGTGCCTTTGTCACTCTGGCAATTTTCCTCCATACTGTTGATTATAATATGTAGTGAATATTCCTGGGGTAATAAATAGTTTGTATTCTTACTGAATCGTATCTTCTTAGAGGATAATTTATACCTTTCTTTGCTCATTAAATAGCGTTCAATTCTATTTTATATTTCTTCCCAGTAGTCAGTTCTTACGAATGGCAAATAGCAACAAGCTAGAAAATAACTTTATCACACATTTAGAATTATTTTATTTAAAAAAAATATAAGCTATTAAAACATAGGCAAAGAAAAAAAATACGCCTGCAGACGATTTAATGACTTTATGTTTTTCAATGACAAATTCGCATTATTTTTCTTATTTTCTTATCTTTTTTAGCCTGACGCTTTGTGTGCCAGTTTTCCTTCCAGCTTATTGCATAAAAATATAAATGTTTCTCTATCTAATCGATATCGTTGCATAAACTCCCGTTCACTCAAATTTAATGGATTGCTTCGGATTTACAAATATCATGAAACTCTTTGCATTCTGCGACCTCTGATCGCCAAAATGGCCGCCATTACTGCAAGAAAATCAGTCGAATCGTGAAAATGATTGAATGAAAGCAATCGTGTTGATCACGTGGTTAAAAGTGATCGCCCCGTTTCACTTGAATCGGAATTGCATGATTTTGATAGAAGCGTTCGATCAAAAATGGCAAAGTGATCGAAAAGCGTTTCAATTGAATCCCTGCCTTAAATATTTTTGTGAAAATTTGAGCCTACAGTGATAAAATTTTTTAATTACTTTTTGTTGCTAATTTAAAAATAATTCTGTAGAAAGTACAAGTTGGTGGCTCAGAATTTTGTGAAGGGTTCGTTTTCATTAATTAGACTTTTGTGAAGTGTCCAGACACAGATCTGTATTTCCTCTGACGCAACCTTTGCACATGTCAAACTATATTACAGAAAAATATATACTTGCAGCTCAAAAACAAACCACTATGTCAAAGATAACATTTTCAACTTAATTTTTGTGCTTTTAATAACATTTGTAAGCATAACAGCAATAATGAGCATGTGTGTACTTAACATATATTAGCAAAAAATATAATTAGTACACAATAGTAAAAAATATTAACAGCTTAAATTCTATAAAAGTTACCCCTCTATTTTGTTTTAAAAGTGTAAATGCCCAAGATTTGCTTTTAAATTTAAACTTTTAGCTAGAAGTTAATTAAATCCTATATTAGCCTGGATGTTTTTTCGATACAAAATAAAATCAGTGAGAATACAAGAGAAAAGAAAAGTACTTAGTTAATTAATCTGCTGATTTTCAGTGAAAGGTGATTTTGTTTTCTCCAATATGTGCGATATCATACCTCTCTTTCTGACACTTTTTCGAACCCTTCTCCCCAGGGAAGTGTGGCATCATTTGAATGATCAGATCCCAAATGCCATTTTTATTGTTTTTAGTAAAGATTTATGGGAAATATTGAGAGTTTTTTGCCACTTCAGAAGAAGTTTTTGTATAGGCAGTCACAGTACGTAATTTATATGACAAATTTGTATATTAAGACATTTTTCAGTTATGCAAAATATTACAAAATTACACCAAACCTTTGAAAGTGCCCAAGAGATTTATTAAGTAATTTTATGAAATTTTATGCACAGGAAAAAACAAAATTATATAAATATGCTCTAAGTAAAATTTGTTAATTTAATAATATATGTGTTCAACACATAAATATTCTGTTTTAGAACTTATGATGCTGAAAATTAGTGTTTAGTGGATGCAACTCAGCTGCATTAGTCATAACAGCATAGAATATGACCTAGTTTTAATAAAACAATTTAATACAAAGCATAGCAATTTGTTTCCGTGACATAAGCCTCTTTAAGATATTGTCACATCTGGCATTTAATCTCACCAAACTGAAGATAATCAAAGAATGAGCAAAATAATAATAATGATAAAAATTATGAATAATTAATTAATTGATAAACAAAAAGGCAAGAGATTTTTACCATCATCATAAACCAACAGCTCACCACCTTCCACATAATCCATTTCAGGAGAATCCCCGACTTCTATCTTCACGCCCACTCGATAAGAACCTAAAGACAAAAATCAAGCACTGATATTACGATCTTTTGAAAGCACCATTCACAACAAATTTATACTTAATTTTACAACCTCCGATACATCTCAAAAGGAAGCATAACTAATCAGCTGGTTAGAGGTGCAATAGTGGACCGAATGACATTGCTACATAACAATCAAGGTTCGAAATTAGGATGTAAAAATTAAGCATTAAACGGTACCCAACTGTTTTGTTTTAGTTGTCAAAAAATTTTCACCAAGTGTAATTTTAAAATAATTCAAATTGCTTAGGGGCAGAAATAACTCATAACTATGAAAACAGTTGAAGGATCCACTGGAAAAATGAAAGAAGTCACATACTACTTTTTGAAATTTGCTTTATGTTTTATTCAATTATTTTATAACCTAAATGTTAATTTTAACTATACAAGCCTAGTTTTCCGTAACACCCACATTCAAATTTATGATACATATATTTATAATACATAATTATATTCATTTATAATACATAATTTATAATAAAACATAAAGCAAAGTTCATCAAGTAGTATGTCACTTAGGTCGTTCTTCCAGTGGACCCTTCAGTTGTGCAATTTCTAAAAAATATCACAAAACATCACAACCTTACTGTAGATAAGTAAGAGCAGAATTTTCAAAAATGAATTCCTTTATAGTAACATTTATGAAATTGGTAATTTTACTTAAGTTTATGAATCGATACATATGTTTATTTTAATCAGTGCCTAATAAAATAAAATATGAGTTAATTGACTTAATTATTTTTTCAAGAGTTATTTACAGTCTAGTGCCACTTATGAAACTTCATTTGTAAGTAAAAATTGACGATTAAAAAATTTTAAGCTCAAGAAGTTACAATAGTCTTCATAGCTATCGTAAAAATTCAAAATACAGAAGATTAGATTAAATATGTATATAAAAGCATAATTGTACAAAGTTATACCAAATCTTAAAAAATGATGACTTAGTGAAAAATTGTAGTTGTCCAACTAAAAGTTTTATGAAAGGTTAAGCGTGAAAAGTGTCAACTGCGTGTGAAATTGCAGTCGTCAAACGGGAATATTTAGTTTCAAAATACAACTAACGACTGCTCATTTCGAACCCAGCCGACAATGATAAAATACCATTAAACGTTATCGAATAGTTTTCATATTAGAATTAATTTATTTAATAGACACAAATGATGTCCTATATTTTGTGCCCACATTGTAAAATATATATATCATGTCATCTGTAAAAGAAATCTCTTTCGGTTGTATGTCAATTTCCAAAAACTCTGACAAAAGTACACAAAAACCGTTTGAAATTTTTTATATATGCATAAATTTTAGAGATATCGCTTTGTTCTGCATCAGTAAAATTTTTACGCATTACATTTCTCTTCTCTTATTCTTTTCAAAACTTCTGGGTTTTTTTTTTTAAAGCAATCTTATAAAAATACTGACAGGTTTATTTTAGATGGTTTTTAAAACTAAGATACAGTTAATATGTTTAGGTTTCTTTGGCTTATGTATATTTCTTGGTTGATCTCTCTTAATTATTAGTTCAATTCATCAATCAACTTTGGGAAAACAAAGGATTCATCCTGTTAAAGGGCAGAGGACAATCCTACTTTCAAGCAGAATATAGGACAATCAAAGTGCAAAGAAACCGCAATAAACTTGGAAGAACAAAATGTAATTCTATCCTATTTAGATGCAAAGCGCTCTCTGTTTGTAACTAAATAATAAAAATTATCTTGTGAATTGTCTTGGTCCCAAAATCCAACATTAAGATTTTTTTTAATTTATACATATTATTAACATGCTATTTATATATTTGAAAAAATAACTAAAATAAATTTTCCAAGTAATTTTTAAACAATAATGCTACACCAGTATTTGTCTGCATAAATAAAACCTTTTTTTAAGTTAACCATATGGGAAAACTGCTATGAACATTTTTTTTTATTCTTAAAAAAAATTATTTTTTATTCTATCTGAGATAGCCATTTTGAGTAATCATCAGTGGTGTAGTCCTGAAAAAAAAAGTTGGGAAGACGCTTATACGTAGTATAAGCAATTGAAATTAAAAATGGGGGGATGCTTACGTTAAAATGTAAAAAGTTTGGGGGGATGCTTGTATTAAAATAAAAAGGAAAGGGATGCCATCTCCCTGCGTCCACCCTCGACTACACCACTGGTAATCATGAATTTGTAAGAAATCTTTACCATCAAACAAGCAATTTATATAATAAATGACATATTTATCTTTATTTTTATTATCAAGTACTGTTATTTTAAAGTTGTATGATACATTTTAAGCAATTCAGTTTTAATATCTCTAAGAATATTTCAGATAATTGTGAAATAGATTTTATTATTATTTTAAAGTAACATTAATGCATCAAACTAGATTTAAAAGTATTTTAATTATTTAAAAATGAATGAATGTATAGTGTAAAAGTGACAAAATAAGAAAAATATCCCCACCCTAAGTTGGCAACCTGTCTAAGTTGACCACTAAAGCACTGCACTTGAAGTGGTCAGCTTACTCAGGTGTCACTGTATTCATAAAGCATGATAAGTCTCTGAAAAAAAAAAGTGTTGAGTCCCATTTACATTCTTTGATTCTAAAAAAAGGTCAACACAATGGAATTTAATTTTGCAAGTATCAATATAAGAATTTAGATCATTTAAAAAAATGTGGGAGGAGGGGGAAGGAAACATTTATTTGTTTCCAGTGGAGGTGGAAAAACGGGGTCGACAATACAAGTAACTTTGTTAGAATTTTTCATTTTGTAAAAATCAAAGCTTACCAAGGGGAAGTTTTACACTGCACCGAACATAAGTCCCATCTCCGTTTGCGGTGAATTCGGTGCGATTCCCGAGTTCGTCATTCAGCAATATTTCTACAAAAATACATTTCAGGTTTCTTGATCTTCCTCTGAAAGCTCCTTCTACATCCACCTAGATCCCAAAAAAATAAAAATAAATAAATAATTTGATTAATGGAATGATTTGGCAGGAAAAGCCTCAGTTATATTTTTTAAAATTATTTTTAGTACAGGGAAATAGGTCACTAAGTTATTTGATTCTTCAGTGGCTCTTAAAAATCACTAAACCATTAAAATTATAAATATAAAAAACACTGTGATTAAAATTTAATCTATTAAAAATATAGTACCAGTTCATTTTAGATTCTTTGAAGGCAATAAAATATGAATTTTCAATGGTCTCTTTAAGAAAAAGCAAATGTTTAGAACATATATGAAAAAATATGTAATTGTGGTAGGACGGCTTATAGATATATCTTTTTAAAAAATTGCATGTTTTTAACTTTCTTTTTAATGAAATGAAAAAAAAATCAGCTTTTTTTTCACACATTTTACTTTACTGAATGACTTTTAGTGATTCAGCAAAGTTAAGAAAATCATCAGTTTTAAATAAATATTTATTTGAAAAATATGATAGTGAACTATCATTTAATGCTTCTAAGTTTCAAATATGAAAATATTTTTAATCACTCAACAGTTGCCTGCATTTAGATTAGTTAAAGGTATTATTAAATCTTCAATGCTGCTTTTAGAAAGCTTTAGAGATTTTATTAGTGCAATCGAAACATACGACCCTTTTAAACAGATATACAGTGATTTTCTTCTACATTATTCAACTGTTAGCAAATCTAATAATATATGAATAAAAATTTATACATACCTGATTTATCATGTATTCCATTCATAACATTAGATTGTAATTACTGAAAACTTGATAAAACACAACCCATAAAAAATAAATAAACAAATACATAAAATAAAAATTGCTTCAATAATCAGGTTCCCATGAAATTCTGCCAGATAATTTTATAATCTCCGGCCCAGTAGCAGAAATTGCAGTGCACAACAGCGCGCACTGCAGACTTATCTTGAAGCTTGCAAATTAATTAGCCACCTTACAAAATTTGTTTTTACTATACTAGTTAGTTTTTTTTTTTTTTGTTACTACTACTTTACTAACTACTAGTCAGTCAGGTTATTAATGAATCAGATAATTGTTTAACCTTTTTCCACTAACTTATATAATAAATAATTTTCAACTATTAAACGGTGTTGTATTTTCTCACTTCATTTTCTTAGCTTGCATTAATTGCATGTTCAATTTCAGATTTCATTAATTTATTTATAAATTGAATAATTATTTATTGTTTGCATGTATTATTGTTATATGTCAACTATTTTAAAATGCATAGTTTGCTATATTTATGATTGTAAATTTGGTTCCACATCATTTGGTGCTGCAGATAAATTTTGGCTTCTGAAACTTGTGCTGTGCAGATTGATACAGAAAATTCTGCTGCTGGGATCTCCGGTTGTTTTTTAAACATTTACGAACTGAGAATCTCCTTCATTTGTGGGTAAAAATAGTAAAGTTCATTTCTGGATAAATGTAATGTTCTTGTTAATACAAAAAAACTCTTCTATAGTGGACACCAGCAAGACAAAAATATTTGTCCATAATAGAGGGTGCCTGCTTAAAAGAGGGGCCTAAGAGGGATATCCATTAGGAGAGTTTTTACTGTATTACTTTTAAAATTTGGTACAAAAGTTTCTATCACCAAATAACAATGACCTTAAATGTAAGTTTAAATGCATTTAGACTTTAAAGCATCCCTTCACGCCTTAAATACACAACCTCACAATAAACAAAAATATCAAAACTTCTGAAAGTTGACCAAATACAGCAGACTCTTAAAAGTGAGTACCAGTGAAAGATCAGATGCTTTATCTATAACTTTAAATTATTATTTCTTATATTTTATCATACTGATTTTATAACATGATATATAAACTATTACAAATGCTAAAAATAAAGTCAGCAACTGAGAGCTAATCAGTTTAATGCCCTAGTTTTATACTTTGTTGTTATTTACACTGTTTGATTTTCCTACATTTATTTTTATAGAATCAAATTAAAAAAAAATTTTTACATATAGCACCCCGTCAACAAAAGTGACACAACTCACAAATTTGAGTTTGCGAGTTTCTATCTTTAAAAAAATTTATAAAACAATATAACATCATTCTGAAAACACTAACTGATGAAACAAAGCTAAAATATTAGGAGCAATATTTATTAATCAGTT
The DNA here is from genome assembly GCA_038502835.1 of Octonoba sinensis. Lineage (NCBI taxonomy): Eukaryota > Metazoa > Arthropoda > Arachnida > Araneae > Uloboridae > Octonoba > Octonoba sinensis. The sequence goes on from CM076600.1 coordinate 2,752,277, forward strand.
TGCAATACAAATTCATGAGATTTTTATTTCTCGATTTGTTATACGACCGATTGTTTTAATGATTTTTGAGTTGTGCCACTTTTGTTGCCAGCATGCGATATAGTTCCCAATTTTAAAGATAAGAACTTTTGTTTCTCTTGTGTATTTTTTTAATTAAAAAATTCAGAAAAATCAATGAATTTGTTCTTTACATTAATATTACACTACAGGACCTGGCAATTATCTAATTCTGAATTATTTGGTAATCATATTGAAAATACTGATTCAGGTAAGCAGAAATTTGGATAAATGGATATAATCCAAAACTTAGGAAAAATACAACATACCGAACTTATTGAACACTTTTTACCAGTATAAAATTAAATATAAAATTGATAGTGACAATATGAAACATAAATTGCTGCCTGGCAATGATAATTAAAAGCAACCCAAATAAATTATGCATAATATCACTAAAAATCAAGAATTTTTCCAATATTTTATTTCCTCCAATAATTTATTCTGGTTCACTGGATAATTTTAACCTTCAATAATTAACTGATTAATTGGCTGTTATACATATTTTTAATTTTGTAAGCAGAATTAGAAATTATCAACAAATTTAAATTAATTTTCCAAGGTAGAATATTAGAAACAAGCTTTCACAATTTGTATTCAACCTAAGTAGAAAAAAACACAATTCATCAGTTACTAATTAAGCATTTTAATGTAAATATTTTAATATGTAAGCCATATGAAATAAAAAGTACTAGTTTTTTTCCACTAAAATCCTTGTAATCAATCTCATTCATATCTTGTTAATATACAGATATGCTATTCCACAAAAGACATACAAAATTTAATACTCTCACTCATGGCAAATTAAATAATATCATGTTTGGAAAAAAAAAAAAAAAAGATAAATTGGAATATGGGGATGTCCGAGCCGGAAAGTTGGGGGAAAATGAATGAGCAAAATTATTTACAAAGAAAACAACGCGAATCAATATAAAGTTTTTATTTTATATTTGCTTTGATTCAAACAACTGGAAAACCATTTAACAATAACGTGGGAACAGTTTAACATAAAATAACTTGTGTACACCTTTTGATCAATATTCAAAATACAAACGAAATATTTCATATCAACTCGAAGAATTGTACATGTTGATTTTAGTGTAACTGCCTTAGTTTATCAATAAATTGTTCTCAAAAGTAATAATCAAATTCAAATTCAACTTTACGAAAATATAAAGTTTCCATTTTAAATTCAACACAAAAATATTACTTAGTCAAGAGAGTTATAAACCAACTAAAATTACCACAGCAGCTTCTAATGCTTTGAATAAAGTTTAGCAACAGGCCAATGTCCTTTAAAATATATTTTAATGAACTTACTAAATAGCACGAAACTTCAGAAAGAGAACTGTAAACTATATTCACTAATAGATTTTTTAACAAGTCAAAAAATCAGAAAGTGGCAGGTTCTTTTTTCTTTTGACTCTTTTTTATTCCAGTCCTTCTATATTCCGATCGCTCTCGCAAGTATTCATCCGTGCATTCTTTTTTAAAGTCTTCGTCTTGATACCACTTTTGTATGCAAGCTGTTAACGCATTCGTTTCTTTCTTACAGCTCCAAACCATCCAGAATTTCGCCGATTTACAACACTCAGTAAAAGCTTGTCCTTCTGGCAAACATTTCTCCTGTTTAGTTTTATCACGCATTTTCGCCGGAATTAAAACTTCTGCTTCCACTTTTCTCAAAGTCATATCATCGGGATCCCCCAAATTATGGGGTCCACCGGACATAGAAGGAGGTAACATGTTGAATTTAAGACTAATGATGTTTTTTTAAAAAGAATATCGCATTTGTTTACATTCGAAAGCGCATGTTGAATTCACTACAGGAGGCAGCCATTGTACACCGTAGAGAGTCCGAACATTAGACTTACGTAATCAATAGTCCAATTCGCTCCTCTCTGACCACAGGAGGGCGCTGTTGTTGGATTATCCCTTGAGTGTAGAAAGAAGTGAATGTTGGGGGCGAAATCGAAAATAGAAACTTCGCTCATTTAAATGTGCTAACTTTGTAGAGAATAAAAATAATGTTTACAAAACTAGAATGCATTTTATTTAATCGAACAAGTTGGTTTGAAATAAGGCAGAATCTATATTTAATTCTTCTTTTATTGTTTTTATTTTAGTCGAAAGTGCAAGGCAAAATAATAACAATAAATTTCGAATTTTTTCTGCTGTCAATTTACTGCTATACATTATTACTATTAATTACTGCATTTTGCCACACTTGAAAATCATAAATAGTACATATTATACTAAAGATTGATTACTTTTGCGCATCAAATATCGAGAACAGAATTTTAATTTATGTCATTACTTGCAAGTACTATATAATCATGAAAAAAACGAAAATACAGCAGAAAGTTGGGCGATTCCTTCGTATAAAAATTTCCCAGAGCAGTTTCAAGTGCACTTCTGTCCGGCGGTGATTACTTATTAAAGCTGCATGATTTGAATGCTTAAAAAAAAGCTTATTTATACTACAGTCAGTAATCGGACATCAATATTCAAAAAAATTAGAACCTATCGATCAAAGGTTTTAATAAAGAATCAAAATAACTATAGCCAGTAAAGTAAGCATCTGAGCAGAGAAATTCGATATGTTATCTGCTATTATAGGTAGTGTTGCAAATGTGGGGGGATGGGATTACTCCCGGAAGTGGCGTAGCTGGACCCGGATTTTTGGGGGGTTTCTTCGGGAAGAGTGAGATAATTCATTGTTTTACAAGAAAAATTGGTCAAATTCTAGACAATCCAGAGGGGTAATAATAATTTAACTTTGTGCAAGTAAACAGTAATAGAAATAAAATTTCACGTTAATTTAAAGCACAAATGAGCATTAAAACGCAGACATATGTTTCGGGATTGCTTGGAATCCCTTTTTCAATGCGACAGAGAGCCTCTAGATGCAAAACATCCAAATGAAGCAGACAAAACAACAAAAACAACGCTTGTATAGCCAAGAAATTAACTGTAAACCAATGAGAATAAAGGCAGTGTGAAGTGGAAGTAGAAGTAGCAGGGAAGGCACCAATAAGAGAGCAACAAACGAATCCATTGAAAGTACAGGAAGTAAAAAGGAATATCAATAAAAACAAAGCAAAAAAGACGACAGCATGCATAAAAATGTGAAAATACATGAAAATTGCAAAAATAATAAAATAAATACAAAGAAAAAATGGAAATAAAATTAGTACAGAAAATACCAAAACAGAAAGCAAAACAAATTACACATGTAAAGGAGGGGGAGGGGTCGGAGAGAAAAAATAGACACAAAAAATAGGAAAACTAACGAGAAAACCAAGAAAGAACAACAAATTAACCCATATTTTACCACATTGAAAAATAACTAATATTGTTCCAAGAAATTGTCGTCACAGACTAATGAGGACCCAAGAATGATTATGAAATTTAAAAACTTACCAAAATGTTATTTGTTTCGCTTTTACACGCTGTCCTATCTAGGACGATGGTACAATCCACTACTGTCATTTTGGCTTTCCAGTCAAGCATCCTGGTATCCATGAAATAGAAGAAAACATTCCACGCAAAGTCCTAAATTGCATTTTTTGCAAACAGTTACGAGTTTTCTGGTACAGCTTTTGAACTGACATCTGTGTTGCTTCGCATTCGGGTTTTTTTACTAAAATATGGTCATTCTGCAATTTCAAAAAGGTTACGCTTCTATGCTGAACGCCCAGTAGTCTTCCTGCAATGTTTCGAGGAATGCACAAATCCAGATAAGCAATAGTAGCATTTCTGCGGAATTCCAGAAATTGTGCGGTTTCGAAGACAGGCCAATATAAATAGGGGCCAATACCACTTTTTTCCTTGTATCGAAGAATAGTACTTTTCCATATGATTGTCAAAATGGTCAACACCATTCTTATAGTTGTATGACACTGCACAAAATGGGATATCTTCTTTTTGTTTACCACCCTTCATTCTTCTATCTACTTTTTTGAAACACCTCGTGTCTTCAAAATTGTTGATGAGAGGCACCACTCTGTTATCATTCCAGCGAACAGCTGCGATCTCATTATTCATATCAAAATTTCTATCAGATGTTCCATGATACATTTTCCATAAAGTTTTGGATGATTTTAAGTCTAGGGACACTTTCCCATTCTGTTTTCCCTTACTGTTCCCGTGGCAAAGAATTGCTTTTGTTTTTGAGATGAACAAAAAGATCATACGATCTAAAAAGGTTATCCATTTATGTTTTGTGTTTTGCTGACGCTTCAACAATAGACAGCAAATCTTCTACAACTGTTTGGGATAAAGACTTCTCTTTCCTTTTCATCTTTTTAGCTTTGCTATGACTATTAGAATCAAGATCAGAATTGGGCTTCTCTCTCTGTGCTCTTTGATATGGTATAATATGAAAAGGTTATCTATCAAAAGGAGAGAATTCAAAGCTTATACCAAATTTCACGGGTTTCTCTCGCTTGCACATTTTGCATCCATGTTTTCTGAAATAACGGACCATTCTTTCCTCAATGCTTAAATGCTCAGAAAACACATCAAACTGTTGCAAAGCTTCATTCAACAAATTATAAATTGGACGAACTTTATAATATCGATCTAAATTTACAATAGCATTGTCATTGAAACGCAAATACCTCTTGATATAAAAAAAAATCGCATTCTTGACATGGCTTGACTAACAAGAATTGTACCTGTATCAGGAGCACTTTTTCAGTACATTTTTCTCTTGGGAGAATGTGATAGCCTCTATAAAAAATTATGCCAAAAAATTGCAAAAATATTCGAAAATAATTCGGGAGCCGATGAAAACTTTGGTTCACAATTAGTCCATTTTGGCAGGATATACTTATTTCTTCATCTTGGTTTATTTCATTTAAAATTTCTATTGCTCCATCTGTTTCTTCCGGAAATTTTTCATCAAAAATAGCGTGATTATGTGAGATATTAGAGCCGTTATCATCAATTTCTTCATCATCAGTAACTATATCTGGACCCAGGTGGCACTATTATCATTTCGGGGTTACTGTCTTCAGCTTCATCCTCTAATTACATTAAATAATCTATGGCTTCCTCAGTCGTAAAGAATTTTTGACTTATTTTACCAATGGTACTCATTTTTTCTTATTCGAATGCGAGATTAACCTCACACTTTGAATTGCAATTACTTTTACACTATCCCATAGATAGTGTCACCACGTGGTCAAATACTCACTGCAAATTAAACAAATATTTCCCTTGCAACCCCTAGAAACCAATTCCTACATCCCTTGGTCCAAGAAAACTTCATATTTTTGAGTATTAAAAGAGAGAAAGCAACAGGGTGCTGTGCTCGGTTGTCCGAACGTTGAAATCTGCAAAGACGCGCTTAGTAGGGGATTGTACCATCGTCCTATTTACAGGACGGCAATTAAACCTTTCATAAAACTGGTTTAAATATCGTTTTTTCTTAGCGGATTTCACTCGGCAATAATGTATAAGAATAATAATGACTAAACTTAAAGTGAGTTTTGACATATTTCCCACACAATTATTTTAATAAAAAATCTAATTACGTAAAATAAAATAGCTAAAAATCACCAACTACAAAATAAAAGAAAAACTAAAATTATTAAGATTGAATAAAAAATTTTTGTACATAGCATTTATCAAACGTACAGTTTATTTTAATAATGAAGTAGATATGAAAAAAGGTGGTAATGCTTATGAAAATACAATTATCTGAGCTGTCCTATATATAGGACGATGGTAAAATATGGGTTTTAAAGGAACTTATGCCAGACCTGTGAAAAATAAGGAGTTGAGGAAGAATCATTAACCAAATTAGAACTATTTCTGTTAATATGATAAGCTTCCCAAAAGTCAAGCTCTAAAGGGGAAGAACATTTTGAATAATTTTCCCAGAATTGAAATCAAAAGAGTGGTTGGAATTCCAACAATGTTGAGCAATACTAGACTTATTTAGCTCTTGCTTTCGAACATAACCTTTATGCTCATTTAACCGAATTTTCAGAGCACGTTTTGTCTGTCCAATGTAAGAAAGGCCGCAATGGCAGCTAATTTGGTAAATACCTCAAGTGTTATCCCCAAAACTACCCCCTTATCTACGCCAGTGATACCCGCGGGAATAAAGTGGGCTTTTTGGGAAACAACTTTTTTTTGTGAATATTATGTGACGTATGAAACGTAAAGTATATAATATAGCTACATTTGCAGCTAAACGGAATTAAATTTAAAAACATTTAATTTTTTGGTTTAATTTAATATTTAAAAGATTAATTTGGACATTTGATGTCCAAATTTATTTCTTAGCCTAAATTTTCCTACCATTTTGTATGAAGATGTGTATCCACACCAAAATTTATAAAGTTATTTTAATATTTAAAGCAATGAAATAAAAATCTTGGGAAAGAAACGACAAAGGACACATGGAATGAATAAAATATAAACGTAAAGTGACAGGACAAAAGAAGAAGAAGAAGATAATTTTCTTGCCTACATTGAAGCTCATCTTGCATTAATAATTTGGACATTTGATGCCTGCTTTTTATAACATTACAAAGTTTAAATTATACTAATCAAAACAACATTTGGATGTAAAACTAAAGACTGTTTATATTTAGTTAATTACTTATTGTATTTCGAACATTAACCGCTAATTTGAATAAAATTATGAAATCTGTGGGATTAATGAATGAGTGGCTAAATACTTACCATAGTGTTTGTGTTCACAGGAAGGGCTCTGGGAGTAAAACTAAGGACTCGCATGCAAGAACTTCCTCCTCCGTTACACACACCACATGCATCAGGTTTTCCAGTTCTGCGTCGGAAGAGAATAAATTCATTTGACTTCACTTTAGCATTTCTTCGCAGAATTACAATACGAACTCTCGTGATAATTCAAACGCTTACATACCTAATTATACATAAAGGGAAAGTGTTATACGTACCCATTACATGGACACTCCATGCCGTCACCTCTACAATTTCCACAATTATCTAAAACTTCAGATTCTTCGATGTCAGTTGTACCTCCGACACAGCGACCGCATATCAATTTCGCCATCATATGCTCTTGACCTTATTAAAATATAGAATTTATTTACAATAAATAGTGTGATTCGTGATCCTATGAATTCAAAAAAAGAAGTAAACAAATTATTAACAGCACCCTAAATATTGGTAGAATACCGTTATCGTACTTTCTGTTTGTGAGAACAAAACATAAAATCGAAAGAAATAGAATATTTTATTACTGGATAACTGGATTAAAATTTTAAAAACGATATATGAGGGTAATAGAACAATAAAAAAATATGATTCATATTGTGCTCTTATAATGTCAGGTACAAAGAACAAATTAAACATTAGATATATTTTGCAAGAATACTGCAGTAAAACTCGCTTAGAAAAAATTATTTATTACTATAATTCCATGAGTATTCTTCTTGGAATTTTCACCTTGTAGTAGTTTTTAATAAATTCAGTGCACTTATTTATTAAATTATCATTAAGTTTTAAGCGTTATTAATAACTACGCAAATTGTTTGGTTTGCAGTTGCTAATGTTGTTTTTTTTTCTGAACGCAACAAAAATTGTTTGAAGCGAAAACTGTTTCCCGTCGAGAACCTTCTTCCAATACACTACACTTGCTTATAGGAACTTCAATCTTATGCCCAGAGTTTACATGATTTGCTTGATTTTTGCCAACAGGCGCTAATTGAAATTTTTTGTACTGTTCTAAATTAAAGGAAACATTATTCAAATCAAAAATTAAAATACGGAAATAAGGTGTCCTTGCCTTTCGAATGCAAAAAAAAGAAAAAACTTTTGAATCGTATAATTCCTTTAAAACTTATGGGGGTTGGGGGAGCAAGACGGACACAGATTTCCCGCTCCTTCAAGCCCTAATTTCAAATTTTTTATTTTTCAATATTTATTTCATTATTTAACTTATTTTTGGCTTTTTCTTAGTTTTAACGATATTCTTACGATACATGAAGTCTTCTTTCATTTTTTGTTTTTATTTTTACGGTAAAGTAGGCTAAAATACAATAACATGCAAGAATTTAATGATGAGAAAAACAATGTTGTTCAGTGACAATTACAACAGAAACGATCTTACTGGGTAGACGGCATTGATTGGTGCAGTCTTGAAACGGCGATGTTCCAGAGTGGCAGACACCGCAACCGTCTGTGGCAAACTGCCCTCCTGATGATTGGCAGTATCCTCTACAGTCCCTGAAGGAATTGACGTCCATATCGGAGCGCCCCGTAGTGCCTCCTACATGAAATAATTAATTCAAGCAAAACGATTCCTTTCAAATGAGACAGACATTTACAAAGCTGTGAAGCACACCCTTTTTTTTTGTTTCATTGTAGGTAAATAGAGTCAGACCTGGATATAAGTTCACCCCTCGGAACTTCATGAAAATGACCTTATAAGGGGTGACCTTATATGAGTGGTGACCTTATAAGAGGGGTGACCTTATATGAGGGGTGTCCTTATATGAGGGGTAACCTTATAACCGATTTACACACATCTCATACTCAATGTGCCGGGACTTTAGAAAAATGACCTTATATGAGGGTGACCTTATATGAGTGGTGACCATATATGAGGGGTGTCCTTATATGAGGGGTGACCTTATATGCGGGTGACCTTAAATCGAGGTTTGACTGTAAATAGCTAAATAAATTTCGGTTTCTTAGACCGCTTCATAACTACTTGAACGATAGAGGATGAATTTTTGTTTAAGAAACAAAATTTGGAATTCGCCCGCAGGGTGGCGTAGTGGTAAGGCACTGGCCTCGTACGCCCGAGTTCGCAGGTTTAAACTTGGCCCAAGTCGGTAGATTTTCAAGGTGCAGAAAGTCGTCAGCACACATATCGTATGATTATGCGGCATGTTAAAGATCCTAGAATATCTGTTTGACTTGGATACTCTCGTCTAAATGAAATCCCTAGTGTAGTTTCGCATCACTAGAGCTCAGGTGCCGCCATCTATCTCAAAATTCTCAAGTGGTAATGGCATCCGCCGATGGTAATGCCTCATGAAAAAAAGGTTGCCAGTTCCTGGGGAATGCGCTAGGTCTGCAAATGGTAAGAGACTAATAGTTTCGCATCACTAGAGCTCAGGTGCCGCCATCTATCTCAAAATTCTCAAGTGGTAATGGCATCCGCCGATGGTGATGCCTCATGAAAGAAAGGTTGCCAGTTCCTGGGGAATGCGCTAGGTCTGCAAATGGTAAGAGACCAATATGCAGTCTGAAAACAAACAATGAATTTTGAATTGTTATTCGAAAACGCGGTGGGAACCCTGTTCATTTTTGGTCACATCTTTCGCGGCATGTTTTTGCATGATAACTCAAAATATTTATTTCTTAGCCTAAATTTTCCTACCATTTTGTATGAAGATGTGTATCCACACCAAAATTTATAAAGTTATTTTAATATTTAAAGCAATGAAATAAAAATCTTGGGAAAGAAACGACAAAGGAGACATGGAATGAATAAAATATAAACGTAAAGTGACAGGACAAAAGAAGAAGAAGAAAATAATTTTCTTGCCTACATTGAAGCTCATCTTGCATTAATAACAACATAATAATATACTGACAATAATATTGTGTTTCTACTTTTGTGTACAACTTTTAAATAAAGTTTATTTTATTTCATTTATTTATTTTTTAAAAATTTAGCATGAAAAATTTAATTAATCGGATCTCTCTAACAAAACTTTTTTGAACTAAATAGTTTTCTACTCGTGCCTTTCGCTGTTAAAATTTGAATTCTTGCTTAATTCTCCCAAAAATTTATTAAGAAAAATTTGTGTGTAGAATACATGCTCGTAGACGAGCTCTCTCTAAAGAAAGAAAAAACTATTGTGATAAATGTAATTGGGATAAACAATTGTGTTTTATTTTTAGTACTATATTCTATTTATATTAACTGCACACATTGAAGCTGGCCTTGAAGAGAAGAAAAAAAAAGAGATATTTTTTTTGAATTTGACATCATAATATAGTTTTAACATGATAATTGAAGTCGTTCGAGACTTCATAAAAGACACTTCTTGTACTTATTATCATTTAACCCTTTAGCCGTCACGTCGGGTCATATTGACCCAGGTACAATATTAATTTCTTTTCTTTTCTATGCTTTTTATGTGTAACATATTTTTACATTATATTGAAATTAAAACAATGTTAATTCGGGTCTATATGGACCCGACGTGACGACTTGTGTGATGTCTTGATAGATGACAGCTCAAGGTTTAATATAATTAGTGACTCCAAAAGAAATATTGCGGAGTTATAAAGTTACTGGACATTGACAACAGGTGTACCTCAAAGAGAAAAAGAAAATGGGAAATTTTGGGGTTAAAGTTGGAGGGTAAGTATGAACTTAAATTTGCGCGACTCACCGATACATTCTCCAGAGCACTCATCAATGTAGGCCGCACCACCGCAGACTCCTGCGCAGTCGACGACCCTTTTCTTATCGCAGGATCCTAGGCAGTCCTTGGAGTGGTTGCGGAGCAGTCCAGTACTCCCACCTGTGCAGAAGCCGCATTCGTTTTTGCTGGCGTTCGGGAAGCCCAGACCCTCGCAGTCTAAGGGGAAAAAAAACTGATAAACGCCTTCTGAAAGAATTACCTTACAGCAGTGGTTTTTCACGCCGCGACCCCATTTTTAACAACTAAGCAATCCACGACCCCGCCCTATATGTACACACACACACTCTCACAGAAGTATTTTGACTCCAAAACGACACGTTAGGTTCCAAGCTGTTTCTGAATCCAGCTCCACTGTAAATGTGTTTAATTTATAATGTTCAAGGACTGTAAAATAAACACATTTGGTGTTAGACTGAAAGGTTGCAGTTTCACTTTAGCTCTTCCCTGTGTCTACTCCGACGGTTCCCAAACTGTGGTACGCGTACCAACGCGTACCACTAGTAGTACGCGAAGCCCCTCCAGATGGTACACATGCAGGCAAAAAAAAAAAAGAAAAAGATAAAACATAAAACAGTTTAAAATCAAAATAACTAAAATACTGTTTGAATCAGTGAACCGAAAGTGACATGAGCGATACTTTTCTCCACCAGACACCCGTACACCGCTTAGCCGAGGCCTTAGGTGCGCCGAAGGTGGGAGCTGGTGGCCGACATGAGCGGTACTAGGTGCTACGCGCTAGGCGTTTGGGCACCGAGGCGTCGCGACTGCTAGACACTAGATTCACCACACTTTCAGTTCTGCTCAACTCAGGACGGTTAATTCGTTTTTTGTTTTAGGTTATCATTTGTTTTGTTGTGGGTACATATTTTGTATTGAAACAATATTGAATTGCTTTAATTTCTTGTTATGGTTGTTTTGAGAGATAATACGATTACGTGAAGTTCTATTAGTGTTCTATTCTATATAATAAATTTATATTAGCAGTGGTACGCAAATGGTTTGCAAGAAAAATGGTGGTACGCGGAAAAAAAGATGGGGAATAACTGGTCTACTCTAACTGAAAATATAATACTAATTAGAACGGAACTAAATTTGGTGCACACATGGTACACTAATGAGAAGGAGTGCTGACGCCTAGCAGAACATTTTTTATTTTTGGCAACATAAACAAAAAAAGCTAGGCGCCAACGACACCTAAATTTGATATCCTAATTTCGAGATGAGAGCGGCTGGCGATGGTAATTTTTTTTTTCGCCAAACCAAACTGCTAGACCATTTTGGGTCGCTGTTGGCGAGTTATAAATATTTTCTCAAAAGCGAACTCCACACAAAAATCAAATTGATTCGGCGTAACTTATTTGGCGAAAAAACAAAATTAAACATCGCCAGCTCCCCCGAAACGGGAAAGCACCGGTTATCCTGTTTTTTTTTTTTGAAAAAGCTCTAGCAAATTTCTTACATACCTGACAGTTCTCTCGCTCCGTCTACAACACGATAGGTCCATTGCTGTGCAAAAGTGGATGAGATGTAAGTGGCGAGTATAAGAATGAAAAACAGAACTATCATGTGCACTTTAGGTGATGGCTCCTTTGAAGTTGTGGAGCGGAATCTCGTACATAATCTCTGGTAGCTCGTAGAGTTCGTTTCAGTGAGAAATATCATTCAGATGTACGACGGAGTGTTGAAGTTCATTTCTGTATGCATTCCATGATGAGTTCATGCTTCAATAGTTGAATACCTGGAAGAAAAAAGCAAGTTTTTAATTTTAATTAATGAAACTGTTTATTTATTCATTTGTTTTAATAAATTTAGCATAAATTAGTAAAATTACCCGGTGTTCCCTGTCACAATGCTATTGAGTTAAGATTTCAGCCCCATATATGTTGAACAACAGGAACATAAAATGAACAATTAAGTCAGCGTTTCTCAACCTTTCAGTATTCGCGGCCCAATTTTCTATCATAATTTTCATCGCGCCCCCCACTTACCATAAAATGTATACAACAATATTATACAAATACAAATATAAATACAAAAGTGACGACCAGCAACAGTCTCAGGGCCCAGCTAGGCTGGTCCTAGTTAATTTAGCAGTCCCCAATGAACATCAAGAGCTTTCTTAAAAGTTTTTACCCCACTGCAATTAACAGTCGCTTCCGGTAAACTATTCCAACTGCCTACAACCCTATTGAAGTAGTAGTTTTTCCTAATTTCTAGATTAGCCTGAGATTTGAAAAGTTTAAAACAATGACCTCTGGTTCTACTTTCAGCACATAGCTGTAGTAATGAATTTAAACAACTGAATCATGTCCCCTCTGACTCTCCTTTGCTCAAGACTATACATATTGAGCCTTTTAAGCCTAACCTCATAATCTGTCTGAAAGACCACTTACCAATCTTGTAGCCCTCCTTTGAATCCTTTCCAATAAGGCAATATCCTTTTTTAGGTACGGAGACCAAAACTGAACAGCATACTCCAACTGAGGTCTTACCAAACTTCTGTATAATGGCAATACAACTTCCCTAGACCTGTTCGAAATAGCCTTATTGATAAACCCAAGCATCCTGTTAGCTTTGTTACTTACTATGCTACACTGCTGACTGGACTTGAAGTCATGACTAATCAATACTCCTAGATCAACAACTGCTTCTGCTTCCCTAATGACAGAATCTTGTAAATAATAGGTTGCATGTTTATTCCCATGACCAAAATGAAGCACTTGACATTTCCCAATATTAAAAGACATACCCCACTTAATTGCCCACCTAGAAATTTGATTCAAATCCTCTTGAAACTGATTGACTTGTTCCTCCGTGTCCACAATTACCATGATTTTGACATCATCAGCAAAAATATTGATGTTCCCAGAAATACTCTGAGTAATATCATTAATAAAAATAATAAATAATATTGGCCCTAGAACTGAACCTTGTGGAACCCCACTCAAAACATCAATCCACTGAGAATAATTGCCCTTCACTACTACTCTTTGTTTCCTCCCAGTCAGCCAATTTTTAACCCAAATGAAAGTTTTTCCACCAATACCAATATAAGCAAGTTTGCTAAGAAGAGCTTCAGGCGGTACTTTATCAAGCGCTTTCTGAAAGTCAATGTAAACAACATCTACGCACTTTTTATTGTCTAATGCCATGGTAACCTTGTCATAGAAATGCAACAAATTAGTTGTACAGGACGTACCCTCTCTAAAACCATACTGAAAATCAGTCAACACTCCATTTGCCTCCAGGAAATTCACTATTTTGATTTTTATCAGAATTTCAAAAATTTTACACAGAACGGAAGTAAGACTCACAGGCCTATAATTTCCTGCCTTAGTTTTAGACCCTTTCTTGAAGAGCGGCGTTATGTTTGCCAGCTTCCAATCCACTGGCACAGTCCCCGAGTTATATGAAGATATGAAAATAGTCAAGACAATATTGTATATCGAGTACTGATTCTGTTTCTGAATTATTTTTGCCGAAACAAGAGTAAAAACGAGTAATTTAGCAATGAAGTTAACTTAGTAACAAATCACTATTTGAATTTTGGGCAGGAGTAGAGGATGAGTTTTCAGCACTAAAAACACGGGCATTTCACATTCTATTACCATTTTCAACATCCTACTTTTGTGAAACTGGATTTTCTGCAGTGGCTTCTTTGAAGACAATCTGTAGAGCTCGTCTAATTATAGAAACAACTGAGAGTGGCTATTTCTAATATTAAGCCTTCCTTCGAAAAACTTTGCTTTGAAAGACAGGCCCAAGATACTAATAGGGCCCAAGTCACTAATAATTATTAAAGTTGTTTTTAATTTAGTATGTTTTGATTGAGAAAGTTTTAATTTAGTAATTTGTTTTACTTTAATAAATTATTAAATATGTAGAAATGTATTTTGTTTTCTATGTGTATGTGTGCTTTCCTTTCAGTCAGTTAATCAATGTTTTAAAATAATATTTTCTCTTGCATATTCTCGCGCCCCACAGGTTGAGAATCGCTGAACTAAGTTTAAATTAAAACTCACGAGCTAATTTTTACCACAGGGAATGATCCCTCAGGAAATGATTGAATTTTGTGCCGAATTTACATTCGGTACTTTTCCGTTTCCGGGGAGGGGGGAGGGAGGAGCTGGCGATGGTTAATTTTTTATCGCCAAATCAAATTATTATACCATTTGGGATTGCTGATGGCGATGTTTAAATATTTTACGTAAAAACAAAGTCCACACACAAAACAAATTGATTTGGCGAAAAAAGCCCTCTTCCTCCCTCTCGAAACGGAAAAGTACTTTTCATTTCAATACGTCCAAGAGTGTGGCTTTGTATAATAACGAACAAACAATCATACCAGAAAAAAGCTCATATAGATATGTGGATTATACCACATCTTTGGTACAAATATACGAATTGAACTTCAAATTTTGTGCCGATCCTTTATTGAGTTGAATTTCAAATTTTACATTGACAACCAAATAATAACAATAGAAACGTGTGCCCACATTCTATCTGTGAAGGAAAAAAATAATTTTATCGTCGCATCCGGTAAAGAATGTCGAAGCTTTATTTATTGATATGACACTTTTCAGTAGATGAAAAGTCGAATAAAAAAAGCTGTATCGAGATTCTAGTCCGGTCGTATGTCTTGGAGGAAGGAAATACTTATTGTTGTATTTTTTGGTTTTCATAAAATTCTAATTATTCAGTTTATGATTGTCACTGTCCCGCAGTGGACCAGTCAGTAGAAGCTCCGGTTCCCGCATAACACCGAAAGTGAAGCAACATTGACTGAGGTCAGTGTTTAGGAGGGTGACAACCTCTCGCGGCTGGTTGCTGCGGTCCGTGTGTGCTAAAGGGAGCTGGTGCCCGTTAAACAGGTCGTGGCTCCAATGTCCTCCGAGTGAAACGATACCTCTGGGGGTGCCAATCCCAGGTGACGGTCTCTCGTCTGGGAGCTGTTTCAAAAAATTAAGAGGCCTTTCAAAGGGGTGGAAACCGGACTCCTGCCTTCAAGGGCCCCATTAGACTCAGGAGCAGCGTACCCATTCTTCCTCGCCACGCGCGAAAATACGACAACAACAAAAACATGCTTGTCACTGTGCTTTTAATAAACTTAACTGCGCCATTTGGATAGCCACTTTCGTGTTGTTAGATTACAATTAGGTCAGTGGTAGCCTAGTGGTTAGGATGTCGGGCTTCCAACCGGAAGATTGGGAGTTCAATACCCGACCCGCGGAAGACCCACCATGTACACTTGGGGATACGTGCATGTAAAATCCGTAGACCCTGAAGTCCCGAGGGTACCGGAGGGGGGAGAATTTCCCTCAGGTCAAAAGAGGAAGGTGGCGTATTCGTGGTGGTACCATTTGGTGTCATTCAAATACATAATGATCCAAGTTGTACTTCCACGGTAGTGGTGCTCATCTATAAAAACGGAAGTCGCCACCTTACTGCCTTAATTCCTGGTCGCTATGTGACGGGGAGCTTAGTTACCCAAGTGGCATTAGAAACAACAACAGGTTACAATGGAGGCAATTCATCGCGTCATGTGATAACGGTGATCGCGGATTTGTTTACCAAATTTTTAATTGAGTTCTACGTGGAGTTCTGGAAGCAAGATTAGCTGTCTTAAAACTAGACTTCTTTCATAGCTTTTCCTGATTATAAACCAAGTAGTTTACCTTTAATTTAATCATTATGAAAGAAATTTATTAAATATTACAATAGTTATAGTGTTTTATTTAGTGTTAATTTTATGTAACGTAGAATTTTATTTTGGCCTAGTTTTAATTAGATTGGTCGTACTCGAAGTAAAGCGGTATTACAGCTTCCTTTGTTTACATTGCTTACATCGCTATCACGTGACCTATGATGCTGTATGAATTGCCTCCATTCTTCATTTGTTATGAATTTTAACATAAAATGAAATTTCTATTTCAGGTCATTTTGGCAGCTGTAATATCACTACAATAATGCCTCAAAGGTATTTGTCAATACTTTCATTTCCTGAACTAACCTATATTTCTCAATATAGGTTATGCATATATAGTTTCCAGATATTAGCAGATTAGTAGAAAAAACTAAAAGCGAATTTACTTCTGAAACACACAATTTGAGCGTGATAATATTTTTTTGCTAATGTAATATTCATATTTTGACTTACTATTCTCAAAACATTGCCCGAGCGCTTCCTACCTAATGAGTTTACATTTCCTAGCAACAACTTATAAACAAGGAGTGTTTACACCTATGTTTCAAACTGAGCTTCCGAGAAAGGATGTTTTATTATTGGTAAATCCATTAACCACTTTGAAAAACATTTTTATCTTCACACCACATTATTGATTGTCCTTTAGGTAAAGCGGCAGGTCCCTTAGTCTTCGACATTTCCCGCTGGACTGTAACTGGAAGCCGCTAATAAGGAATTCATGTAGCACTTCGCTAACATAAAAAGACATTCTCATAGGGATGCACCGATTAATCGGCAGTGATCGGCCACTTTGCCGATTATTTATAATCAGCTGATTTTTACCGATTAATCGGCTAATTTATTATATTTTTCCATTAAATGCCAAGAACCAGAAATAATGTGTTTTGAATTTATTAATAAGAATATAACTTTTTGCAATGTGAGATTTTATGTAATATGGAAGTGTAGAAAAGCTCTGAATGAAAAAAAAAAAAGAAATATGTTCATAGCTAATGATGACATGGTAGTATTATGAATAATGAAGTCACAGTACTTTTAATTTGTAATGCGAGAACATGAGCATTTCTGTATTATCAGGATTTGATGATAAGTGAAACCTGTGTAAATTGAACACTTGCAGCACTTTAGTGGTCAACTTAGGGCAGGTGGTCAACTTATAGAGGGTGTTCTAGAGGGTGAAGGGCTAATTGGGTTCCTGACAAAAGTGGTCAACTTACAAAGGCGGTCAACTGTACAGGTTTTACTGTACCTGATAATGCCTGCTTTGTAATTATCAGAACAAACCTATTTCTTGCACACACAGGTTCTTACCCGCTACGCCATATAATCTTTCACTTTCTACACGCGATACTGTTGCACATAAAATTTTTCAATACTCATTTACTCAGGTACGTAAAATTTTTCTTCCATGATTTCTTCCATAACAAGAAGTTCCGTCTAGAAATATATGAGTCTACTTTCCCGTATACACAGAATTCAAATTTATAATCTAGCTATCTCTCTCTCTCTGTCTTTCTCGTTTAGCATTAGTTCTTAATTGCTTCAAATATACCTTTTTCAACGGTTAATACATATTCATTCAATAATTCATTTATTAAGTCATTCATGTATTTATTCACTCATTTATTCATTCAGTCTTTTGCTTATTCATTTAATCATTCATTAATTCAAAAATATTCTTGCAAAAACCATGCTTGCTACCGATCAAAAAATTTCATAGGAAAATAGGCTCGTTAATTCTGGAGAAACTTTCTAATTGTACATGTTCTACGTCATAAGATCTTTCCGATAAAGTTTGTTCCAAGCAAATCGGTCCGTTAGGTCAGTAATTATATAGGATTGAAATTTCCCCGTAGACGGTATGTTAATTTTTTTTTGAACTGTTCAAAAATGAACAAAAATTGTTAAAATCAATATTTCACGTCAAGAACTTCTTCCAGTGAGCTTGTTCATGGGAAATTGGATCTTGTACCCAGAGTTTACATAATTTGCTTCATTTTCACCCATAGGCGCTAATGTTAAAGTTTTTTGAACTGTTCAAAATTGTACAAAAAAATTTTCAAATAAAAAAGTAAAATATAGAAATGAGATGTTCTCGCCGAGATCTTTCGAATGCAAAAAGAACTTTTCCAATCGGACAATTCGTTCAAAAGTTATTAGGGGGGGGGGGGACAGACCGACAGACAGACCGACCGGCACACTTCCCCCCCCCCCCATCTCAAAACCCTACTTTCAAATTTTTTATTTTTCAATCTTTATTTAATTACTTAACTTATTTTTGACTTTCTTGATTTCTAACGATATTTTCAGGATACATTAAGCCTTCCTTTCAAGCTTTATTATTATTTTTTTTTACTTTTACGGGAAAGTAGGTTAAAAATGGATCTTCATTTTGTTGATTGCAGTAAATTTGAATAAAGATTGGAAAGATTATTAGAAAAAAAATTGTGGAACCAGAGAAAAAGACCTATCATTCACAGAAATAGAAAACATCATGAACTGCAGGGTGGGGCAAAAGTAATGACCCGGTTTTGAATGGTTATAAAAAACAAACTAATACAGTTTGCGACTTAAAACTTTCTTTATTTGGATCTGTATTTAATACCATTTTTTTGCATTAAGTTTTGAATACCACTTCAGCAATATGGCGGGCATCAGCAGCAATACACTGATGAAGTCTATTTTTCCACGCAGAGAGAATAGACGGCATCTTTGTGTGCATTTCAATATCCCGCATAATGCTACGGTCCCTAAGATTTTTTTTTTTTTTGTGGGGTTATTTCAAGGAGAAAGTTCCCCATACTTTAGCAGTGCTGAAGGATCGAATTATCGAGGAAATATCCGGCCATGTCCCTTGAAATGTGAAGAAAAGTTTAACAAAACTTCAGAAATGGACTGCATCAGTGTATTGGTGCTGAAGGCCGCCCTCTTGCTGAAGCGGTATTCAAAACTTAATTTTAAAAAGAAATGGGCTTATATGCAGATCAAAATATATAAAGTTTTAAGTCTCAAATTGCATTATTTTTTTTTAATACCCCGTCAAAACCAGGTCATTACTTCTTCTTTGTGTGAATTTCAATATCCCGCGTAATGTTACGATTCCTAAGCTTTTTTTTGGGGGGGGGAGGGGGGGTATTTGAAAGAGAAAGTTTGGAAACATCACCCGCTTACTTTAGAAGAGCTGAAAGGCCGAATTACAGAGGAAATATTCGCCATACCCCTTGAAATGTGCAGAAACGTTTCTCGAAACTTCAGAAATGGACTGCATCAGTGTATTGCTGCTGATGGCATGTAAAAAAATGGTATTAAATATAGATAAAAAAAAAAGTTTTAAGTCTCAAATTGTATTAGTTTTTTTTTTAACCCTTCGAAACCGGGTCATTACTTTTGCCCCACCCTGTAGTTCCGAAAAATTATAAAAAATTGTAAACAAAAATAATGGTAATGAAGAAATTGCAGTTTTAAAAATCACCATTAATCGGCCATCGGAAGTTCGCCGATTATATTCACAATCGAAACTGAAACATAGAGCACTGTAAGCTTTCAGTTATATGTTTAGCAAAAAGGAGCGTATAATTGGAGTGGTAAAAAAGCATAAGGGGTTAATAATAGGTGTGAGAGATGCATAAGTGAAATTCAACTTCATTTTTGATAAAATTAAGTTTAAAGGCACATAAATAGAAAGAAAACTAAAATAGAAAAATAACTGTTGTGTCAACCGGGGCGGTATCTGTAATGTCGACCCCCCTTCCAAAAAAATAAATAAATAAATAAATAAATATAAAAAAATGTTGCTATGTTGTACAAACTTGTAGTTTCGTAGTTTATATTGTTTTCAGTTGCGCAAATTTTTTAAAGCAATTTTATTTTATTTATAAACTCTTTATCTCATTTTGAGTGTCGACCTCAACACCACCTGTGAGAGTAATCGCTTTCTCACAGCGTAAACCAAATAGTGCGGTCAAATCGACTGGCTCCGGTGCCTCCCTGCGCGGAGAGAAAGAGGCACGGGTTCGATTCCCTGGGTGTATTTCCCTGGGTGTATTTCCTTCTTTGTATATTAAAATCTGTTGTGCTGTCTTGTTCTATCTGTCATATTAGACGAGAGTTTGAGGCATATCCTTGAGAATAGCAAATAAACTCGAATATTTATGTGACCTGAAATGGTTGTAAAGAAAGAAAGAAAGAAACCAAATAGTAAAAGTGCCTTGCTTCTCATTGGCTAATGCAGCAGAAGCTTTCTCGGGAGCTCTCAGAAAGTCTCCTTTAATCCCTTAGCGGACCTGATAGAGAACTCTTAGTAAACTGTAAACTGTGATTGGTTAGCGTATAATCCGCCCAAGAACCTATATAAAGAGCCGTATTCTTGCTGTGATGCTCTTCACTTTATGTTATGTGTCTTAGTGTTCGTATGTCTGTAGTCCCCGTGTTTTGTCTAATAATAACCTGTGCTTATGTTGAAGTTGCTGAATGTCCTTCCGCACCCATCTCTCATTTCTAACACCCCCAAAAGGGTGAACCGCCCCCTCCGTCCCCCTCCGTAGTGACGCTACTGAATATATATATTAGCAAATTTAAAACGTAGCACTTTAAAAAATAACAAAATGCAACAAAACCCCATTAGAGCAAACGGTGCAAAAAACAAAGATTTAGATTAAAGGAAAAGAGATAAATAAATAAATAAAATAAAAATTAAAATATACAAGTTCATAAGAAGAAATTAATGGAAATTAGAGTAGCCTAGTAGCTTAGTCTTCAGGGAACTCGCTATCGCGAATCGTTCGAGGGTTATATATACATATATATAGGGCTCGACCGATAGCATTTTTTGGCCGATGGGCCGATGCCGATTGTTGGCTGATTGCTCCGAGATCGACCGATGGCCGATTGCCGATTATTTTCCTCTTCCATCGGCCAATGGCCGATGGAAAAAATTCGCTTTGAACCATTATGCTTATCAAAAATGAAATCATTTATTTATTTTGATGTTTATAAAAACATAAATGTATTATTTAAGCACCATAAAACTGTTACTGCTTGGAGAAGTTTACGTAATACTAATTAAAACTAAAAGAATCACTCCCGATTCTAGTAACGTATTTAAACTATTTGGTGGTTAAAAAAATTCTAAAAATAGCTATATCAGAGGATTTTTAATTCGTTTTTCTTATCCTTTCAAAAAAACTCAACAACTACTGGATCGGATCGGATCTCCTTCCCTTTCCTCCAACATTTTCTCTTTGTAGCACCTGCACTGCACATGACAAGTGCAGCTGCCTTGTTTTTCTTATTTTTGTTTTCATGGGGGGGGGGGGGAATTGCAAATGTTTTTATACAGACTAACAAATAATGCGGGTTTGTATCTAACAAAATTGTCACCCCCCCCCCCCTCCCGGATTTTTTTTCTTAATTTTTCCCCGTTTTAAAAAAAAGCGGGAACTGTTTATTTTTTATTATAAAATTTAATTTATTTAAAAATAGCTCTTTTTATAAAATAAAAATAAAACAATAAAATGTTGCGCTCGCAGTAACGCTCCCCCCCCCCCCCCCAATGTTCATAACCAAGAAATACTGAATATTGCTTCAAAAACAGACTTGAGATTATTTTTCGTCATTACCAATGAAAGGTGTCTTATGAATTTTGTCTTAAGAACCACTCTTGTTAGCTATTTTTCTTGTGAGTTGAAAATTTACACTAAAATACCCGGCATATTCTTGATATTTTTATGAGCACAATGTAAGGTCACCGAAATAAACCAACATTTTGTAACGTGAACAATATTTTGAGCACCAGCAGTTTTCTGTTGACAAATAATCTTCTGAAAAACACGTGATCGATTACAAAAATTAAGATTTATTTTGAAGGAGAAAAAAAAAATATATATATATATATATATACGTTGTCAATTTTTGAAATAAAGAAATTATAGCATTTTTTTAAAGATACTATTATTCCACCCTGTCTCGCAAACTCGTTTGTTAAGAATTACATTTTTGAAAATTGCTAGTCGAACTTGAACACATAAAATTTCGATCAATAAACATTTATACTGAAAAATTGATTCATATTTTTTATCAATATATTCTTTGTTGTAAACTAATAATAAAATAACAAGAAATATTCGAAACTGAAAGCAGATGCAACGAGATTGTTGTACAATACTGTCAACTGTCGTAACGCGCATTGAAGCAAAATGTTTAAAAAACGAAGTTTACACGGGGAAAAATTTAAATGAGTATCATATAAAAAATTAAGATGTATTTTGAAAAAAAAAAAAACATTCATTGATCATTCTTTGAAAATAAAGAAATTTTAGAACTTTTATTAAGATGTTATTAAATCCTGCCGCGCGAACTCGCATTTTGAGAATCCAATTTTTGAAAATTGCAAGTCGAACTTTGACACATAAAATTTCGATCAATAAACATTTATACTGGAAAATTGCTTCTTATTTTCGATCATTTTTTTCTATGTTGTAAGCTAAAAATAAAATAATGAGAATAACAGCACACTAAAAGCAGATGCAACGAGATTGCTGCACAATTGCAAAAAACTGTAACACGTGGCATGAAAGGAGAAAAAATAACGCTAATAAGAGAAAAAAGTTTAAGCAGGTAAAATTATTATCGTACTTTGATTGAGTTTACTTTGTATTGTTTACAATTTCGGAATAATAAGAAACATGACAAACTAAAAGCAGATGGTATGAGATTATTGCACAATAGCACTCATAAGACGCCTCTATTACTTTTAATTTAAGGGGAAAATACGTGTAAAAGTATTAAAAAATGAATTTTTTCTTCTTCTTCGTAAATCGATTCCATAACTATTCAATAATATACCCGGAAACTTTTAAAGCAAAATTCCAAGTCGTTTAAAAGTTACAGTAAAACCTCTAAAGTTGACCACCTCCCTACATTGACCACCTCCCTACATTGACCACCTCTCTATGTTGACCGAAATTTTATAGTTTGAATGGTCACAAAGCATTTTCAATGTAGATTTACCTCTCTATGGTTGACCACCTCCTTAAGTTGTATGTTGACCACATTTGAGTAGGTTATTTGAAAAAAAAAAAAATTTACTCTCTGTAACTTGACCATTGATGGTTTCTTGATGAAAGGGCTTTTTACAGTTACCTGATGAACAAAAAGAGGACTCAAACGAAAATTGAATCATTTTTTTAAAAAAAGTAAAAATTTGCTGTACCTTCAGTAAAAATGAAAATGAGTAAGTGCTAAATTTTTCCTTAAAAAATACCTAAAGACTTTAATAAATAATCTCTAATAGTGTACTAATTTTTTTCTAAAAATTCCCTAAGTTGACCACCTTCGTATCTTGACCACTTAGTTACAGTCCCTTCGGTCGTCAACTTATCGAGGTTCTACTGTATAAGCACTTGAGCGAGCGCCCCTTTTGGAGCAGTTGAGCAGATAGTCCCTCATGAATGACCAGAAGGGTATTGAGAACGTTAGCAGAAAGCAGATGTCCTTTTATTTTCCTTAACAATTAAGACCATGCATAGAAATTTCTATAAGTATTAGTATCTATAAGTATAAAAAAAATTCATTCATTACTGCCTTAAATTTACCTTCAATACCACTCTTCTTTTCAAACGCGTTTTTCTCGAAACTACTTTTTTCGAATTTGCGTACACTCTAGATCGCAAAGTTTTTTATCAATCCTTACCAAAGTTTGCACACATTTTCTTTATATATAGACGCTTTAATTGAACTAGAATCATAAACATATCTTTATTTTCACTTTCTTTATTTAAAAAAAAAATATAGAAATTTTCAATTTTTTGTGATGATTTTAGTTTAACAAGAAGAGACACTTATAAAAAAAAGTAGATTTAAAAAAAAAATTGATTTCAGATAAAAATTGTGACCTCCAGGATGTACGCAAACTATCAAATATACTTTGTAGAATGACATTATTCTTGTGCTTTTTTTAACTGCTGTGATGCCTGTTATTGTCTGGAAATAGAAATCTAGCTATGGAGGAAAAAAGAAAGTTAAAGGTAGAATGTTTTCTGGAAAGTTTCACCCTACGAAAAACATCGGCCTTGCATCGGCTTTTAGATGTTTTTCAAGGCCGATGGGCCGATGTTTTTCCAAAGTTAACATCGGCTGCCGATGCCGATGGCCGATGCCAACTTTATTGAACAATCGGCGCCG
This sequence comes from Octonoba sinensis, assembly GCA_038502835.1. NCBI lineage: Eukaryota > Metazoa > Arthropoda > Arachnida > Araneae > Uloboridae > Octonoba > Octonoba sinensis. Next base: position 2,776,664 of record CM076600.1, read on the forward strand.
ATGCATCGGCCATCGGTCGAGCCTTAAATATATATATATGCAGTGGAACCCCGCCATTCATCCGCCTCGCTATTCGTCCAACTTGTTCAAATAAAATTCAGCTCGCCATTCGTACTTGCCCCGCGCCTCGGACGGCGCCAGGCTTGCGAGTTTGGCTTTTTTTAAGAAAAAAATTGAGAAATTATACTCTTTTTGAACTCGTCAGGAAATAATTTGTTTGGCGTTTTGAATTTTTTAAAAATTTTAATACTTTTTGAGATTTTACTGACACCTTTAACTTTCTAAGGGGACAGCAAGAGGAAGTGGTTGAAGAACTTTCTTATTCAGGGGAGGAAGGTAGTAAGGAAAGCATCTCCTTTGCCGAAATTAAAGAGCTGCGTTACCAAAGCGTGAAAACACAGAGTGGCGGAAAAATGACATCTCAACACTGCTGTGGTCAACAGCATTAACTTGTTCAAAGACAATGTTATTGACCATTTTAGAAAAACTCTGAACAATCGTCAAAGGCAGACAACATTGGGCAGGTCTTTATAGAAAGAGACCAAAGATTCTTCTAATGCAAAAGGACAGAAAAAAAAAGAACAGCAGAATGGGAGAAAACACCTGAAGGGATGTTACCTGATGTTTTTATGGAAGTCGACTCCTCTTCCAAACAGCAACATCAACATTTCTCTTCCTCCTCTAAACATTCCACTTATGCCATGAGCTCACGTCAGTACAAGCAAAATGCAGTTAAATTTTTATTTATGTATAATATCATGGTACAGTACTGTACATTTGCTTTTCATAGGTTTAAATAGGCAACCATCTGTGGATCCGTAACAGATTAATCTAATTTACATTGTATCTTATGTGAAAAAATAATTCGCCATTCGTACAAATCGCCATTCGAACTGCCTCCTGGGATGAGTTGTGTCCGAATAGCGAGGTTCCACTGTATATAGATAATAAAACAAAATTGCTATTAAAGCAAACTGACTGAGGTGCTCGAGTTTTGCTGGAAGACTTTCAGATACGAAGGTTTTTGGAGACATTCGGAATCTCACAAAGCTTTTGGCACTGTAAAATCGCCATTCGAACTGCCTCTTGGAATGAACTGTGCACGAATAGCGATGTTCCACTGTATATACAAAATGAAGGGGGAAGTTCACTTTTAATGATATGATTAATGTTATGTGAAAAATTCGCTCGTGAATTGGGTCACCCACTGCAGCTGAAGTAGAAACAGAATCATGAAAAGAAAAAAGAAAAAAACTTTCTTTGTTATTTTATTCCACACATCGATCGATAACTTAAAACGTTGCGTGCGTTCTTCGGTAACAGTTACAATTATATACGCACACACGCCACTCCGCGAGCTGCCTCCGCCGAAATAGATCTCCGTTTCTCAGAGGTCTTTAATCCGGAATCTTCAAACAACGCTTCATGGCGCGGAATCCTAAGAAGGGTTAAATGTTTAAAGAGAATTTCGTCGCCACGCGGTGTCCGAAAAACGCCAGATGACGCGTGGATATTTACGTGTTATTTCGGAAGGAGGCTTGTTGTGCATAGCAATGATTTTGCTTAATCTATCCCCCTAAAGAACTTATTAAATATTAACAAAATGTGAATATAACTCTGCAGATGACTTATTTAGCAGTTGCTTATGAGGTTGTGGGGCTCTAACATGCATTTTCACATTGTCTTTGAAATTGACTAAATGAGCACGTTTAAATCTTGTGATTGTTAAGGGTAAAGGGCATTCACCTTTCAAACACAAATCATATACTTGATTCAAATTATTTGCAGATGCTTCAATGCATATTAATGTCCCCTAATGTGTGACAAAACTCGGCTTTAATTGATTCACCTCACCCTTTTGTGGCAACAGCAATATATTAAAAAATTGCAAGTTGATCGTTTGAGTCTTATTATTTTAAAGGGTAAAGGGCATTCACCTCTCCAAATTATATGCAGGTGTATAAATGCATAATACTTTTCCCAAATCTATGACAGAAGTTCAGTTTTAATTGGTTAAATTCATCAGTTTGTAATTATTACCGCAATATATTCAAAACTTTGCAAATTTATCTTCAGATTTTTGGTGATCATGAGTTCAGTTTTTATTTTACTTGAAATATTTCCATTTTTGGAATGAAGTTCATGAATTAGTGCCTTAGAAAACATCATTTTGACTACCAGAATTAATTTTAGAATCAATAGGGTCTCAAGAGCAGGAGCTATAAATAATTACAATTTCTCCTTGCAGTCTTATGTTATAGTTAGAATAATAATTTGTTATATCAACATCATCGGCTATTGTTATTTTTTTATTATTGTTATTATTATCATTATTTTAAGCAATACTAATGAACAAAATTTGTTCAAAAATTAGGAACATGGAAATGAGACGCCCAGGAAATCCTTTCATTAAAATATTTAACTCAAGAAACCTTCTGAAAAAATTTCCAGAAGGTTCTAATGCGGCGGAGACAGACTGATAGGTCAACCGACATAGCTTTTATCTCATCTCAAACGACACGTCGTCAAATTAATTCGATTCATCTGTTTTTGACATTTACGGTTTTTAAGGAAATTTTTACTGTATAGTTAGCCATTTTTTAAAAAAAAAAATATGGCTTTGTTAATTCTTATTATTTTAATTATATTATTCGGTATTTTAACTTCATTTTATATTTTAATGTGAAAATGGGCGGAAAAGAACTATAATTCCTTGACAATCGTCGTATTAAGTCCGGCAAAAAAAAAAGAGAGGAATATATTCATCAGTTTTTTTTTTCTTGTCAACTCATATGATTTTGGATAGACGTTTGAATCAGCCTTAACTAAACATATTTTGTCATTTCATAACTAACCATTCTTTCATAAATACCCATGACTTCTAACTTCATATATTTCATCGACTTCCGGGTACTCACATGAAACGGACATCCCATTCATTCAGTCCTTAGTATTACAACCTCTCCGCGTATCTACAAGATTGTGCACCTCGAACATAAAACCTCGGTTTTACTATCATGACCCATTCTAGATTGAGGCTATGATTTCTGAATCCCTTCACCCTCGAAAACGCATTCCCATTCAGGTTATTACCTCCCATTAATTCATAGCTGACACAGGACAACACCAACGCCCTGTGCAGAGTGTAAAAAACCGGCCGAATCAGCCAATCAGCTACGAATCGTAAAACAATGACATAAGCGCTGGCATAACTGTTTCGAAAGGAAGCTCCCGTCTTCCCTGGACAAGAGATTCGCGCAAAACGTTTACAATTACTCATTTGCACTGAAGTGGATGGTCTTAACTCCTCCGGGACTTTAAGTCATCAACCGGAGTGGTTTCGGGAAAAAGAGGGATTGTCCGGCGAGCGTTGCTAGGGTGTGTTTTGTGTCGATGACCCCCTCTCCTGTCTAACCTGTTGTTGAGGATCTGCTGGCACGTGACTGCTGCTAGAATACCGTGACTGCTGCTAGAATCATTTGGTTAAGGAGTGGGATCTTCTCCGGTTTTTAATGGTGCATTTTATGTGTGAGTAAACTCGTGCTGCGTGGCGAAAAGGGTAGCAATAATTATCATGTTATTTAAGATCAATAATCGACTTGCCCGAGCCATTTCGTTGAGCAGTCGTAGTGTAGTTTGTGAAAATACTAAAGGGGAGTCAGCCCCCAAAAATGTCGAAAAAAAAAAAAAAACGATTTTTTCTTTATTGGCGTAAAAAGTAAAATAAATCTACAAAAATGTCCCGCGAAAGTTTCAGAAAAATTGATGCAATATTTATTGATTTATTATTGACGGTGCGATGTGCCACCTTTTCATTCCGAAACCGAAACTATGCTGAATATAAGCCACATATTTATTTTTGAAAATAATATACGCGAGAAGAAGCCATTTCGCCGTGACTGTAACCAATATCCGTTGAGCAGTCATAGGGTGACCATACGTCCTCGAATTTCGGAGACAGTCCCCAAATTCGTATATTTTTAATGCCTTGTCCCATGAACTAAGAAAATAGGCATACATTATGTAGAAAATATCTTTAGATACTCCTTGCAATGTATTAATCAGAGTAGTTTTTCATAATAGAAATCTACATGTATGGTTTGTTACGTTCCAAAAAACGTCCCCAAAATTTTTCTAATTATTTTCCCCAAATTGATGCTCAGAAATATGGTCACACTAATTACAGTTTCAAGATACTTATTAACTTCACACATAGCTAGAAATTATCTAACAGCGACAATTTAGGTCTGAAGAAGAATGCTAGAGGGGATGTTAACAATGAAAATTTCGAATATATAGGTAGGGAGGGGCCTTTCGCGGCTGAGCAGTCTAAGCCAGCGGTTCCCAAGCTTTTTTGACCGCAGAACCCTTAACGGTTCATTTTGACGTTGAAGAACCCCCATAAGTGTTCATATTGAAAATAAAATTTAACGACCCCTGTACTACCTGCGCGCAGTGAAGAGCCGACGGATTCGTTTGGCATTTTCTTTTTCAGTCAAAAGTTATTAAAACGTATACACAGAATGTTTCATAAATTAGTTGTTTATATTCTATGTGTGCATTGAATGTTCTATTTTTCTATTCCAGACACTTCTAGGACGTCTGCATGCGTTACGTCTTGCCTTTGTTGGATCTTCTCATTTTGAACCAGCTCCCAGATGAGAGACCGTCACCTAGGTTGGCACCCCCAGAGGTATCGTTTCACTTGGAGGACATTGGAGCCATGACCTATTTAACGTGCACCAGCTCCCTTTAGAGTACACGGCCACGGAGGGAACCAGCGCGAGAGGTGGTCACCCTCCCAAACACTGAACTCGGTCAATGGTGCGTCACTTTCGGTGTTTCGAGCTTCTACCAACTTTTCTCCACCAGACCCCTACCTGTTAGCCGAGGCCTTAGGTTTGCTTGTACACGGGGCGAGGCAGTGGGGCCACTGATAAAAAGCTCAGAATACATCTTCTTCCAGTGAAAAAAAATGTAAAATAGTTATGAGTTGTTGCGAAGCACCCACTTAAATGATCAAAACTTAACTTCAGAATCTGCAACAAGTAAAGGCATCACAATATGCTTCAAAATAATGATTTGGGGACCTATTGTAAGTTTACTAGTAGGTTAGTTGCAGAGAGCGGAATAAGATATTTTACATGATATTTTACCGTATCCCGAATGTTTCGCACATACATAAGCACATACACAGACATATGTTCAGATGACTGGAAGAGAATAGGCCACGATTCTCCCTTAGGGTCATATTGTGATTTTCTCCTTCCTCATCGAGGAAAAGTAATTAACAAGATGTTTTAACTACAGTTGAACTTTCTTAATACGAACACGGTTAATACGAAATCACGGCTAAAACGAACATTTTGTTCATTAAGTTTGGTTTACTATTTAATTACACTAAATATCTAGCGCATATTACGAAGGCTAAAATACAAATTTCGGCTAGGACGAACAAAATTCTGACCTGTTCTCGAAAAATTTTCTCGATTGCTATATATATAATTTTTTTTAGAAATTGGATATTTTGAGTCATTGCAAACAACCGAGTACACATATGATAAAATTTAATGTACCTAAAAAAAAAAAAAAAAAAACGACTAACCATTAAGGATTTTTTCAAAATTGTTAAATTTTATAAGGTAAGTTCACTCTTTCTCAATGCACTAAAAATATTTAAAAGTGTTTGTAAAAATAAGTCATTTGTTTTCACTACTTATTTTATTTTTTAATATAAATAGTAGTAATTATTTTAAAAATATAAACATGCATTTCCAATAGTCATTTTTACACAGTTTTGCGTATTAACGGTTGTTACGAATAATGGTTAATACGAACAAATTCGCGATTTTATCTTATTTGAGGGAAACTCAAAAACTTCTATTTCCGATTTCAGCACAATAATGGGGAAAAAACTTTACTAAGTAGGGCATCGTACCCATTGCACAAAATGACTCGATAGCTAACAGAAAAAAATACTTAAGAATAAGTGAAATTTTGAGCAACTGAACAAAAGTTTCAGTGAAAACAGAACAAGAATTACAATAAAGAAAAAGGAATTGTATTTTCAATCATATTTCGTCTAGAAAAAGAATCAAACGATAGGACCAAAAAACCCATTAAAGAGGGAATAAAACTAATAATCTATTTTTTTGTCAGCACAGAAATGTGAAAAACTTCCTGTAATTATGAAATATAGAGCATTCACCAATTTTGCGCCGAAAGTTCAGTCAATTGTAAGAATTTTTAATCACCGCACAGAAACATGACCAAAATCATAGAAAGATAACTCTGATTCGTATTTTCCCCTCTAGATTAGATATCATGACTAGATCTTGAAAATAACTCTGCAACGATAAGGATATAAAATTCGCAATTAAATAAGGTTTAGGTGGGTTTTTCGATTGAATCTTTTTTTTTTTTTTGGTGTTTGTTGCCTCTCCAGATCCTCACTGTAAAAAATTCTCGCGTAATTGCTACCATTTTTGGTGTTGTTGAAGAACACCATTTTAATAATTCATTTGGGGTAGAGTGGAAAATTATTCATTTTTTGATGTACAGTTAGTTGAACTCGCTTAATACGAAATGCCAAAAACTCGCGAATTTGTTCGTATTAGGCGTTATTCGTAACAGCCGTGAATAATTAAAATTAGGTAAAAAAAAGTATTAGAAATTCACCTTTATGTTTAAAAATAATTATTTAAGTTTACATTCGAAGATAGAGGGTTTGATCCCTGAGCAGAGTGACCAGTCCGAAAGCCAGCACGTGTGCATGAGCTTCATTCTCTACCCAGAAAGATTCAACGCATGATTCTAAATACGTACTTGGTGGTTTACAATGGCTCAAAATAACGAACAATTTGTAACAAAAAATAATAATAAAATTATATGCAATCGAGAAAATGTTTCGTGAATAGGGGTGGAAATTTTGTTCGTCTTAGCCGAAATTTGTATTTCAGCCTTCGTAATATGCGTGAGATATATAGTGTAAATAAATAGTAAAACAAACTTAACGAACAAAATGTTCGTTTTAGCCGTGATTTCGTATTAACCGTGTTCGTATTAGGAAAGTTCAACTGTATTTAAATTTTTTTGAGTGTATGTCTAAAAAAATATACAGGAAGCAGAATGTTTTTTTAACATATGATGTTCGTTAACTCATCTACGTATCCAAAGTTCATTACGATTGCTCATTGATCCTATTCTCATAGAAATGAGCTATCGTAATAAAATTTCGATGCGTAACGGAGTTGACACATTTCACGTGCTAAGTAACGTTATACTGCCTATGTTTCTTAGACAGACACGTAAAATAATTTGAAGTGTGCCAAAAAACAATCATTTTCAACTTTACGCCAACTGAACACCAAAAATGGTGCCAACCAGGCTTGGAGTAATCACGATTACGTAATCGTAATCGGCTGTAATCGATTACATTTTAACAAAATCGTAATCGTAATCGTAATCTGACAATGGCATATTCTTATAATCATAATCAAAACTGCGTAATCATGTAATCCCTTTTCTCCCGTAATTTGAATCGTAATCTTGAGGAAAAAAAATCTGTAATCTGCTGGTCCTGCAATCGTGTAATCTTGAACTGCAGAAAGCTCAAATGTTTAGTTCTACCATTGGAATAGAAGAGATAAGATTACAAGAAAAAGGATTCAAGCTGTGTACTGACGCGACCTATTCTATCCTAAGTAGTTTCTAACCTGCGGGTGATCATAATATAAAAGGTTCTGTGTGGTGGTCGCAGAGCCTTGATGGTAGGACCATATAGTCTGCTAGAGACGCTTGTTGTCCTGCTTGTTGCGGTCTCTCAGAATTCTTAATTGCGGCTCCACTCTCCACGGGGAATGGCTGGAGAGCCGGAGAAAAAAAAGAGTCTGGACGTCACTCGCATCGCTTTGGGGCTCTCAAGGGGTCTCCTCGCGTCGTCCAGTTTCGGTAAAAGAGCGGTAATCTGTCCGCAAGTCAAAAAGATTTCGGGGTAGATAAAAAAGGGGAAGCACTAATTACTCCTTCAATACATATTGGCTTACTCAATACAAACGGTTGGGCAATAGGCGAAAGTCTGGAGCCGGCTAATAAGAATGGACGCCCCATTTTCCCTTTCAATAATCCAATCCGACTGCCCCCGAAAGTCTAGTAGTGGAAAGAGAATGGCGGAAGCAAAGAATTTTTCTAAAGAATAGCACATTTACACTTCAGCAATTTAGGAGCAGGAGTTACATGATGCTCTATGTTTACGTATGAAATCTTAACCCTGGTACGTGTGATTATTATTACTTTTTAAAAATATCTTCTTCGAATATTTAAAAAAATACATACATTTAAATCTTAAATTTATTTATATTTTAATGATAATATTCTTTTTAATTAATAGGTATGTAAAATAAACGGAGATTTATGTTCAGACATTTTCCCAATTGTTTTTTACATGCATGAATTAATATTTAGGAATTATTTTAAACAGTTAATTATCTTTTCTTCTTAGAATTACCTCAACAGAATTTTGTATTTCAGTTTAATCTTGTACGTTAAATTTGTATTGTAAAATTATTTGCACTTTATTTTTTTATTAAAACAGTTACATGGAAAAAAAATATATGCTGATACATGTTAAAAAAAACTCCACAAGAAATCATATTAAAATTTTATAGTCATTCATATTATAATTATTCTTCATATTACTTTTTAACGATTACTAATTTTGTTAAGAGTTAACTGAAAGTTCATGTTCATTTTTTTTGAAATATTCTAAAATGCAGCATTTATTTTCAAAGGATAATATTCAGATTAAATATATAGACAATAGATAACAAAATATTAAGATAGTGTAAGAGATAAATAAATCTCTTACACTATCTGAATATTTTGTTATCTCGTGCAATTCATACACAAAGAATCACACAAAATTATTTTTCTCAGTAAATCAATTGGTGTTATGTGAAATATTTGCACAATTTAAACTAGAAAATAAATACAATGGAGAAATATACTACATTTTCAGAAAATGCGGCCAACTAAAATTCTGATTGTATGCACACAAAATAACAATGAACCAGGTAAATCACTTATGCATTATATATACATTTAGTGCATCGTCTTTGTTTATATACAAAATACGATCAATGTAGTTATACTTCAGATGAGTTTTAAATATTTGAAAAATTCGGAATGTGCCTTTCCTGATTTTATATTTTACAAATTTCTCATTTCTGCAACGACGTCATAATTCAATAACTGTGATGTTGAAATTATTTCATTATAGTTGCATTCATTATCATTTAAGTTATCTCTTAATAAATCAAAAATTTAATTAAAAATCATAACTTTTCGATTGGTGACACTATTGCAAAAATGAGAGTTGTATGCATAATATCGGATAATTTTATGCTAATCCAATCGTAATCAAAATCGTAATCGGATGTCATAATCGTAATCGATTACATTTTTCAACGACTGTAATCGCTGGCGTAATCGTAATTACTTTTTCGCAAAGGATTACAATCGTAATCGTAATCATAATCTCTCAATTTCTCCCTTTGTAATCGTAATCGTAATCGATTACATTTCTTTGTAATCGACTCCAAGCCTGGTGCCAACTAAACGCCAAATTTTTAGTGCTCCGAGACCTTACTTTTAGATGATAAAACAATTACTGGAGTTCGTCTGACGGTCTAATTTATAGCGAAATCTATTATTTTGAAATTCAGCTTCGAAAGTTAAAGCAATTTTTAGACATTTTAGTTTTTCTGTTTGACAACAGTTTGTTTTGCCTAAATAATTTCGTTTAGAGTCTTTCCTTTGCCAGGAATTGACCACTGAGTTAGTTATTTAATTTAACTCATTTGTAACACATATTAGCATACATTTTATCTTTCTGCACTCTTTCTCCTTCAAAGATAATAGAAATAAAATTTTTCATGCCACCCTATTGCTCTTAAATAAATTAGAAATACAAATATACTCACTTTCAATTTAATCAAGTGTTCAAAACGCTAATGCAAACCTACAAACTTACGAAACATTGATTCGAAGCAAAGTATCTCGTCCCCGCTTTTATTATATCTCTTTATAGTATATTAGAGATTTTTAGCTTCAAATTGTATTTTGTTTTGTTTGACATTGTACTGGACAAACAATCCGACTAACTTATCATACTGTATACACTACATATATTTTGGAAATGGATTAACTGACACCTTAAGGTTGTATTATTTTGCTTTGACATTCGTTAAATAGATTACATTATTTATTTTTGTTTTGTTCTTGACATTTCTCCTTCTTTGAATTATAAATAGTAAAAATGTATTGCGTATTGTAGAAATATTGTAGATTGTAAAGTAAGGTAAAGTATGAAAGTATGACGAATCAAGACTTCTAAAAGAGGTTTCGAATCTACGTGAAAGGTAGGAGAGAAAAAAATAGTTAACTATTTAAAATTAATTTGATTGATAACACTAAAACTCATTAATAGCTACTAAATAAAAAAAGTAAGAAAATCGGTTGACAAACAGAGGAGACAGTTACTGTTTTGTATTTGCCTACTTATGTATAGATTAAAAAAAAAAAAACATTTTTGTTAACTTAAAAAAAATGTATTGATTGGTTTCTGCAAATGTTAAGAATTATGCTGTGAAGTTAACTTATAAGATTTTTAATAGATGAACTTTAAATAATTAAGCTCAGTGTTTCAATAAACCTTCCAAACCGGAAGAAGATTTTGTTTTGCCCTCTACCACCAGAATGGCGTAGAAGAATGCAAAATCGGCAGTACCCATAACGTGTGCAAAACTAATTATGCCGCTGAGTGGTCTTGTGTTCGAATCCCGGCAATAGCATGCACGTTTGATCCAGCCAACCATAGCCTAGTGGCTCGGATTCCGATTAATCCCATTGGTGGATACTTCGTGCTTGGTCAGATATGTCTAAAAACTGAATAAGAAGTTTGTCCTCTGGGCAAGGTTTGTGATTTTTTAAAATTTAAATCGGATTTTTTTGCTTTTTTTTAAAAAAGGCCTTAAATTTTATGGATATTTATTATGTTACATTCATAGAAACAATATGAAATGTTAATCAATATGCAAAAGCACATTTTAAGCTATTTTCACAGCAGCAAATATTTTTAAATATTAATAATGATAAACAAATTTTAATACAAATGTGAACTAATGAAACTTAACCCTACCAGGAATAATAGCACACTCATAAGTACAGAGAAAATGAACAAATTTAATCTGAATTATTTTGCTGTTGAAAGCTATAAAAAAGTAACAATTGTGTATACTTAATTTTTACATTGAGTGTACTTTAATCATTTTTCTATTTTATAAATGAAAAAGCCTGAAATATTTTTACCCATTTAGTAAAATCATATGCTCACAGCATTACTAAAAACTGAAACTTTTTGTTTTAATCAAATATCGTTATTGAAAACTTCTATGATAAAAAAATATTTTATAAGGTAAAAAACCTCAAGCTTCCTCCATGTCCCCTAAACATGGAGGAAACTTTAAGGATACATATTTTAAGTTCTAACAATTGTTGTTTTAAACACTATCATTCTGAATTATTTACTGTGAGGCATTTATGAAATTGATCTAAAATACTATTTTTAAGATAAAAAACACAAAATGGTTCTTGATTATTATAAATTTTAATTTGAATGATTGAATGAATTATGCTTTGCCGTTAAGATGCTTGAAGAATAAGAGTAACATTGTAAAATTGAAAAAAAAATTAGTAATTAGTTCTAAACTTATGAAATATGTTATGCGCACAGAGAGATAGACCTAGGAAGTTTTGTTTGAAACAGCGGTTGTAATTGCAACATATTTCATTTTTACAACACTTTCTAACATTGTAAAACCAATGATGTTTTTGAAAAAAATCGCTTGATTTAAATCAACGACTTTTTAAAAAAAATTACTTGATTTAAATCAAGCTGACGAAGCCTGACTCTGAGAGAAATATTTTTTAAGGTCCCGAAAAGAAAGAAATTGTCTCAATATTACACTCAGAGATCAATATTGAAGGTTCGCACTAAATAAGAAGAACAAATAATAGTACTATTGAACATACACAGTATGTCCAAGAATTTTTAAGACAAGGTTTATAAAATAAAATCAAACCTAGTAATATTTATAAAAATTACTTTGATTCAAAATAAGCTCCTTCGGCTTCAATGCATTTGTGACAGCGGTTTAGCAACGATTCGAATGCCTGTTTCAGCTCACATTGTGGGACTGCTTCCAAAGCTCGCGTCGAAGCGGTTTGCACACAGTGTGTCAATGAATTTTTAAGACTACAGCTGGAACTAAGCTTACAGTGGCGCTATCTGTGTAATCGAGCGTCCGTGAAACTCGTTGACTATCAGCTGATCCCCTGACAAAACCTCCGTTCAGTTGTTTACTTTTTTAAAAACTTTGATGACATCGACACTATACAAACAGCTTCGACGTCAGCTTCGGAGCCAGTCCCATAATGTGAGTTGGAACAGGCATTCGAATCATTGTTGAACAGCTTTGAAAAATGTATTGAAGCAGAAAGAGCCTATTTTAAATAAAACTACTTAAAAAAAATACTAGTTTTTATTTTAATTCAAAAACCTAGTCTTAAAAAGTCTTTGACACACTGTGCACCTGAGACAGCATAACAGTAAGAGCAAGTTACTTCTATCTCCGGGGGAATGGGTTCGATTCCCATACGCAATGTCATGAGCGTTGTATTAATATCAACTCTTTATAAACCTCAGAACCTTCATCAATTTTATTGTACTGTATGTGAAAGTGTTCCTATAAGCTAGTATCATGCAAAATGGGGTGGAACTACTCGGACTCGATCTTTGTGCTAGTTTCCGCTGCCTGCCAGTGCGCAGTGCCTAGGTCGTTCGTTAGATTCCCACCTAACCCTGGTTGTATTTCTGTTATTTCCTCTCTTTTGTAATGTAACACTCCTTAATGTATTGTACTATCTGTCATATTAGACGAGAGTTTGAGGCATATCCTTAGAGAAAAGCAAATAAACTCGAATTGAATTGAAGTACATTTGTTTTCCAGTTCGTGTGCTTAGTCTCGGGACTCGCTTATGAACTGTCGTCCAATCTGACAGATAGCACAAGACAATACATGAAAGATTTTATTACATCACAAAGGGAAGAAATAACAGAAATACACCCAGGGCAAGGTGGGAATCGAACCCACGACTTCGTTACTGCGCGCAAGCAGCGGGCGGAAACTGGTACTAAGACCGCTCGGCCACCGAGGCCCCTAAACTCGAAAATATATGTAACCGGAAATGGTCGTAAACAAACAAGTTACCGTAATGGCAGCCTAAAAGTGAGTGAAAGTGGCGATTTTTTGAGCATCGGTTGGCGCGTGGTAGTCGTAAGAAAGCACTTGTGAGTGATGAAGAGAATGCGTGAGTAGTGACGAGGTGGTGTGAAAATGACGATTTTGTGGAACTTCTTAGATGAATGGGTTCAAGTAATATAAAATTGTCTTTGTTATAAATAATGTGTGAAACGGTTGTAGTGGCGTAAAAATTATTGTTAATTTCCGTTAATTGAAGAAAGGTAAGTTATTTTAACATATTTGATATATTATCTGTAATGAACGTATGATTTATTCCTTCTGAAGATACTTAAATGATGGGCTGTTAAAACCTTTTGTTCTATTAGAGATATTACAGTCAATAAATATTATATCCATTTTAAAAATAGCCTATAAATAAGTTGTAATATTGAACAGGTCATGTAAAAAATGTTTCATAAATGGAGTGAGTATTCAAAGTAAAATGTGCTTTCTAGTTGCGGGATTTCATTTAAGAAGCATTTAAAAACTATCAACGAATACATTCTATTAACAAAATAATACACTACGTAATAATTTCTCACAATATATTGACGCCTATTGCGTTTTCCTTCAAAGTGAAGTACGGATTAAATTATAACAATTGAGTCTAATATTGAATTTTGAAAAACCAGTACAGATGTTATAAAGTACACATAATGCACTTTTATGGAATATATTCATTGGTTATATTTGCAAAAAGAAACGCGGATTCAAATGACATAGTTTGAATTTGCTACAATTTTGAAAAAGCTCTTTATATGCATTATATTAAAAAGGGAAATCTAGTAACAATAAATAGAATATATTGTGTTTTACACATTATTTTTGAAGGGAAATAGACTTTCGAATGAGGTGAATTCAATCGCCATTTTGGCGAATCAATTGTAAACCGTTTTTTCGCGAAACGAACACTTAAAATATTTTATATGCGTTTATTATATGTATTTTCAAAGTGAAATGTTAATTAAATTTTACATTTTCGGTTTACGTAAAAAGTTAGCAAGCTGATATTATTTGTATTTCTTTAAAATATGAGATATATAATGCAACTTTATACTATTTATCAAGGTTTGAAATTATTTTCATTGTGAAATATAAATTTGATTTACATGATATAAAATTACACGCTTATCTGAAGAGTCAATATTGCAATTCTGAGCCACAGTATCGAAGTCTATTTTTCGAATTTTTGCAATGAAGAAAAACAAAAATTTTTAGTACTATAAGACTAAACTTTTCCGTGCGAACCTTAGAATAAAGATGTCCGATGGGAGCTTTAGAACTTTGGAACCCTCATGTATCTAGGTGGCTCTGCTGTCGGTACTCTGTACGTCTACAGTCGAACCTCGATTTAACGTACTTTGATATAACGAATGCTCCAATTTAACGAATATTTTTTCTGTCCCGACAAATGTGTGCTAAAAAGATCTCATTTAACGAATTTTTAGCTTTGGTTTAACGAATAACAATCGCTGGGAAAACATTCGTATATAAAACTAATACTTTGAATTTTTCGTACATAAAAGTTTGAACATTTCACACATCAATCTAAGCTTATAATACAATTTTTTTTCTAATTTCTGGTAGATTTAAGAATCTTTCCCCTTTTCAATGTAGAAACATGACAAAGAACACAGATCAGGTAGGTCTTAGAATGACTACTTAATTTAAGTTTTTAAAAAAAGTAGAATTACAGATTTTAGATCATTTAAAAGATGATTTCCTAATGTATAACTACTAATATTTAAGCTCATAGTAAACAATAATTCTTTTTTTTTTTCATGCGTATATCTAAGGGTATTTTGCATTGATATTTTTATACCATACTCTTTACAGAAATTCATACTGGATTTAACGAATTGCTTCGATTTTAACGCACGGATGTGTAGGTCCCAATCAATTCGTTAAATCGAGGTTCGAGCCATTAAGTATAAACTCAAAAAAAAAAAAAAAAAAGGGCTACGGCTCTCGGGAAAAACAGACTTGCATACTTATTATATACAGACTTATATTTTGTTTAAACCGAGAATGATACTATATAATATAATTTTATAGAATTTATATTTTATTTCAGGATTAATTTTTTTATTCATATAGAAAGTTTCAAAAACAGGGATCTCACGGTGTTACCTACAGTATTATGCTACATAGGGTTAATATTTTCAACTCACGTTTTTACAGAATGATTAAAACTTTTGCCCATGTTTTCACAAATGAAATATTTAGATTTTTTTTTGTTTGTTTTTCTTTTACCTTCAAATAAAATTGTTAATACATTTTATAAATAAACTGAGATATTTTTGAGCGAGATTTAAAAAAAAATATGTAAGTTATTGTTGCGGGGTTTCTTCTTATGAATGAACTTTTAAGGTTCAATCTTGAACACCAGTGAGAATGTTCTCAGGCTAAGTAATTTCATTATGAATCCTATTTAATTGCATGGAATTTTTTTAATAAATAAATTGAATTATTTCAGAGAGGAAATAACGTGCTAGTATGAAAAAGATTGGTTTACCAATCAAATGGCTGCCCAAATTAGACTTAAAAGTAACAACATTCTTCAGTGAATTTTGTCATATAAATTCAACTTCAGCTGTACATAGTTCGTAATAAAAGTGATACCATACGAAATATATAGATTAAATACTTGTAAATCAAGCACTTAAAAAAGAGAACTTTGCGTCGAATTTTTAAAAGCCTTCCAAATATGAAACGATTCTACCACCGCAATAAAATATATGCTTGCATTATTAATGCAAATTTATTATTTTATTAAATTTGCATTTTTATATTACGGCGCTTGAGTTCCCGAAATTCATCCATAGAGCGTCAAAACTGCAGAATTTTTTCCCCCATTCAGTGTAACCACGGGGGTCCTTGGCGTCAATGTTCTATTTAGCATTTTATTTAATCTTAGCGTTTTTGCATAGTAAAATTCGGTAATGCGGTTCCAAAAACAATTTTTCCTAGTGTAAAATTTGCCATCGGCATTTATTGAATTTTTCCACATTTCAATAATTAAATAATTTCTAGTGTTTTAAAAAAATCAGCATTTTACATCTTGATAAAGAAAAGATCAAGTGTTTCAAAAACACCATTTATTCAATATAATGTTAGGTAAGCATATATAGTTCCATTTCAGCCGTAAGTTGGATCTAGTGTTTAAAAAAAAATTAGTGCTTTTCATTAATTATAATTATATTTAATAAAAACCACTAATATTTTTTTACATTATTTAATTAAATAAGGTTTGGTGTTTAAAAAATATCATATTATAAAATGCATAGTACTAAAAATATACTGACTAAATAACGTTTATTCTGATATGGGTTAAAGGGAAAATTCTACAGGGTGCCCAGAATGTGGATTTTATCGCCAATTTGGCATGATCCACGTTATGATAATTCCTTCGCTAAGACTAGTCGTGAAGACAGAAAATGCAAATGGTTCTCAATAATGTTCTCGCCTCCATCTGGTTTCCTTCCGGTTAGGAAGGGGACGAAAGGTCTGGTACATATGATGTACCGCCGAAATCTAAATGTTAGTACTAGTATTCTTGCATAAAATTAACGATATTATCTCGAGATATGTTTGATACCAGCTATGTGTATTTCTACTTTAACGTACAGCGCTTTTAAGTTAACGGGCATTTATACTTTAGCATGTGAGTGGTCTTGTGGATTCTAAGGGTAGCGTTAACGTTTCATTAGCGTTTTTAAGTGGTAGATTCAAAATTACAAGCAGCCATACTTATAAAAATTTATTTAAATTTGGGCTTGTAATTGACCTTAAACGAAAAAATTCGTTGCAATAAATATTTATATCTTGATTTAGATTTCAGAACTCATTTTAGTCCTAAACAGCCCTTAGTTTTGACCCTCCACAGAATTTAGTTTTTACAATAATTCCTTCCAATGGATTGCTATTCAATTCATTATGGTTAGTTTATTTTAATACTTCCTATATAAGAAACGTTTTTTCATTCCGTAGCTCAAAATTTTATGTACTGATAAATAGGTTTATTGTAGCTCCGAAACTAGTGCATGCAGTTTGTTTTGTGACATTTACATTTTACTTGCTTCATATTTGAGCGTAATAAATTCATCAGAACACGCTTATTTATGTCAACGTGTTTTCAATTTTTTTTATTTCAAAGGGTTAATTTTGTCAATTCTAGTCCAATTCTCTGACAGATATGAAACGAACCTTAAAAACTTTTGGGGTTGGCATGTAGCTCTTAACACCGAAAATTTCTAAGATTTGTTTAAAATTTACCGAAAACAAGGATTTGCATGTTATGGACTCTACATTATGTTCGAACTACCCCCCTTCCGCGCGCGAAATTCACCGTTTACTAGTTACTTACTGCTTATAGTAACCTAACATTTTTAGCCACATTAATCACTCAAACCGGTAGTAGAAGAAAGTTAAAGTAGATGAAAATGAATCGATGAACTGAACGTTGAGATTCCGAATGAGTATAAATAGAGAGGTATAAAAAGAACATATAATCGAATAGTTGTCTTACAGTTGTAAGTGAAGGAGCAGTTCTCCTAAATTCGAATCGTTTCGTGACTCGGAGTGGTACCGTAATCGCGGTTCTGTTGTTCGTTTTAATTCTTTTGCGGAAGTGTGTAATGGAAGATTTCAGTTCCTAGTCGTGATGTTGCAGGAGTGTTGTTGCACTGATAATGGAAATGGGAAAAGAACATGTGATAGGTACCTTTTTCTATAAAAATAATTCAAGCAGTTAATACAAAATTGAACACTTTGAAAATCAGTTTAGCGGATTTTCGGTTTATTTTTCAATTCCTACTATTAGTTCACACTCTCCCTATATCTTGTTCAAATTTTCAATCGTTAACCCTACACTACGCCGTGTTGTTTTTAAACAACACCTCTATTTTTCGTTCACTAAGCTCTTGATTGGTATTTTTAACATGTGGCGCATTCTTTCGTTTTGTTTTGTATGTAAGATCAGATTAGTTAATATTGTTTCCCCTAGATCTTGTAAATTGAGCTTAAAGGTCATCTTTTTTCACAAAATCCTAAGACATGTTGATTTTGTAGAAAACAGTAACTTCTTAAATTTTTTTCTACAAATTTTAAACAACAAATTTATTTTAAAAAATAGTCTTTAATTGCTTACATACTTTTAAAATAAAATAAATATAAGTTGTCCGAAAAATTTCGGGAAAAATGTATATTAGGGCGCTTTTTTTACTTGTTTTAAAACAACACCGCGCATTCGGGGGTAATTTATTTGCTCCTGCATTATTCCCAGTATAAACAGGAACAGGTGTCACTGGTTGTTCTATTTCACTTTATTTAGTATCTTTTTGGAGATAATTGTTATAAATATATAATAAATTATCGTGAAGTGGTCGTTAAATTATTATTTAGGAATTTTGTTTAAAATCAATTCGCGCTCAATCAAAGAAGAAACGAATGTTATCGCATAGACCCCTACAGATGTTATGTTTCATGTCTAAAATCGTTTTGTTAAATTATTAAACTTTATTGGTAATTAAAGCAAAAACTTTGCATGTGATGTAACTAATAATTATTAGTTACATATGCAAATTTCTACTATTATAAATTTTATAAATTTATAAATAACAAATTCATTATTTTAATAAATTTTACTATTTAGTGCTATTTTATGATTATAATGCGTACCTATTTATTACTGATTTTGTTTCTTTTGCTAAAATGATTATATAAAAAAATATTTTTCTTACCCCTAAATGCAGTGTTGTTTTTAAACAACATGTCAAATTTTCTCGAATTTTACTTTTCCGAATTAAATAGGAATTTTTTAAGTATTTTTTCGACTTATAACTAGCACAAACAAACAAAAAAAATATTTTACAAAGAAAAAAAAATTGCGCAGTGTAAAGTTAATAAAACACTTTTTATTCATCCGCTCAAGTTCAAACAAAATCTTTTTTAACTTGATATTAATACCGTTTTTACAAATATTCATTCCTTCATTCTAACAGTTATTCATTTTAGTTTTATATGGATTCCATTAGAAATATTGAAGGCATAGGTCGCTATTTTTAAAGCATTTAGCACACAAAATTTGATTCTGTATTGCGCACGAAATTGCGCAAAATGCATTGAACGAAATTTTAGTTTGCATGCGCATATTGTTGACCTAAGTAGGAATTGTCTTAATTTTTTTTATATTACTTGTTTGCATATCCCGTTCGGCCCTGACGTCCTAGCAATAGAAAATATCTTTACAGTGATCTATATTTCATATTTTCAATCTCAAATCCTTGTATTTTACTGCATGCAAGTATATCAATTCGCCATTAGTTTTGTTTAGTGGATTGAAGTTTGCCGCCTGCAGAGCAAATAATGGAAGCGTCTAGACTGTCTCTGCTAACAGGCATTTGCATCTTTTGAGTTTTAATATTTTGAAAATGAATTTAACAAAATTCCAGTCTACTTTTATTGCATGCGAAAGGAAGATACATGCTTTCTATCTGAATGATCCAAGCATTTTTTAAAAAAGATTTAACACTTTGGAAATTTCTAGGGCTCGACCGATGGCATTTTTTGGCCGATGGGCCGATGCCGATTGTTGGCCGATTGTTTCGAGATCAGCCGATGGCCGATTATTTTCCTCTTTCATCGGCCGATGGCCGATGGAAAAAATTCGCTTTAAATCAGTAAAACGTGTAGAAGGCTTGTCAAAAATGTCATTTAAATCATTTATTTATTTTTATGTTTATAAAAACATAAAGGCATTATTCAAGCACTATAAAAGACTGTTTA
This sequence comes from Octonoba sinensis, assembly GCA_038502835.1. Taxonomy (NCBI): domain Eukaryota; kingdom Metazoa; phylum Arthropoda; class Arachnida; order Araneae; family Uloboridae; genus Octonoba; species Octonoba sinensis. The sequence goes on from CM076600.1 coordinate 2,796,811, forward strand.
GGGGAAGTTTACTTAATAATTAAAACTAAAAGAGTCACTCGCGATTATAGTAAAGTAGTAAACTATTTGGCGGTAAAAAAAAGCTATATCACAGGATTTTTAATTCTTTTCTCTTATCTTTGCAAAAAAACTCAACAACTGTTGGATCGCACCGGGTCTCCTTACCTTTCTTTCAACATTTTCTCGTTATAACACCTGCACTGCAAATGTCATGTGCAGCTGCCTTTATTTTCTTATTTTTTTCATGGGGAGGAAGGTAGGTTTTATAATACAGACTAACAAATAATGCGTGTTTGTATCTTTAACAAAATTGTCAACCTCCCTCCTCGGATTTTTTAGCCCGTTCTTAAAAGAAAAGCGGGAAAGTTTCTATGGTTTTATTTCTTTATAAAAGTTATTTTAACTAAAAGTAGCTCTTTTTATAAAATAAAAATAAACTGTTAAAAAGTTTCGCTCGCAGTAACGCATCTCCCCCACCCTCTTCATAACAAAGCAGTACCGAATATTGCTTTACAAACATACACGTGAGATATTTTGTCATTACAAATGAATGATGGAGGGGGGGGGGGGTGTCTTAAGAATCAATCTTATTAGCTTTTTTCTTGTGAATTGAAAATTACACTGAAATAATTGAGACATTCTTTATAGTTTTACGAGAACAAATGTAAGGTCACCGAAATAAACCAATATTTTGTAAACGTGAAAATGATTTTGAGCGCCAGCCGTTTTCTGTAGACAAATAATATGAAAAACACATCATGGATTATAAAAATTAAGATGTATTTCGTAAAAATAAAAAGTATGGGACCTCAAGTCCGGAAAACTCGGGCCGCGATCTTTCCGGATTACGGAATTTTCCGGATTTTGGGTCCTCATTCAAAAAATTTTATAAGTAGCATCAGAGCCCATATAATTTGCTCTGGAAGATTTATCAGCATTTTGCTCATTTATAGCATTTTTATTATCGTATATACTCTTCTATAAATAACAAAATTCAGCACAAAATACGAAGCTGGAGTAGGCTTGCATTCGTGGCAAAACATCGAAACATCTACACTCTTCCCGATATTGTTTTAGCCTCTTTAATTAAACAATAAAAGAAAAGAATTCCGTCAAATTCTGATGTGATTTTATATTTTCTAGCTACTAAATTGCAGCTAAAGATAAGACTATCGGGAAAATACGAGAAACGCTGATTTTCAATTTCGCAAGTGTTCTGTATCGCGCAAAAATTAGAGCTCGTTTTAAAAAAATAATGTAACAAATCTACAAGAAATTTTTTAAAAAGCAAAATTTAATGATATTTCTCAGAATGAAAGCTACAATTAATGAAAACTCTAATCTCAAAAACGAACCCTTTTCAGAAAATCGCGAAATAAATTTTTCAAAAACAGCACATTTCCGATGTGCATCTTCATCACATTTTATTTCCCTTTTTTTAAAAAAACACCTATTTCTAAACAAACGGTGCAAACATTTCCCGGTTTTTTTTCCAAAAAACAATAGCTATTTTTTTTTCAACTGCCGATTTTTTCAAAAAAGTTCCAGATTTCGGAATTCCGAATTTGGGTCCCATACTCTATACATTGTCAATTTTTGAAAATAAAGAAATTGTAGCATTTTTATTAAAATAATATTCCACCCTGTCGCGCGAACTCGTTTTTTAAGAGTTAAATTTTTGAAAATTGCAAGTCGAACTTGCACACATAAAATTTCGATCAATAAACATTTATACTGAAAAATCGATTCATATTTTTTATCAATATGTTCTATGGTGTAAACTAATAATAAAATAACAAGAAATATTCTAAACTGAAAGCAGATGCAAGGAGATTGCTGCACAATTGCAGAAAAACTGTAACACGTGACATCGAAGCAAAAAAAAAACGCTAAGAGAAAAAAAGTTTACGCGGGTAAAAATTAAAGTTATTATAGTACTAAAATTGAGTACGTACTTTTATTGCGTTGACATTGTATTGTTTACAATTTAAGAATAATAAGAAACATGACAAACTAAAAGCAGGTGGTATAAGACTATTGCACAATGATATCTAATGCACTAAGTCATTATTAATCGAAAAACGGACAAAAATGAGTGAAATTAGTGCGAAAAACAAATAAAACTAATACGACGCCTCTATCACTTTTACTTTAACATATTCTATTTCGCGAGCATTCTGTTCAAAGAGAAATAATTTTAATAAAGAAAGGTTTCCGGGCAGCGATCGCTTAAACTAATTTTCCGAATTTTTTATAAAATACTTTATAGAATGACATTAATTTTGTGCTTTTTTTTAACTGATGTGCGGCCTGTCATTGTATGGAAATAGAAATCTAGCTATGGAGGAAAAAGAAAGTTAAAGACAGAATGTTTTCTGGAAAGTTGCCCCTGCGAAAAACATCGTCCTTGCATCGGCTTTTAGATGTTTTTCAAGGCCGATGGGCCGATGTTTTTCCAAAGTTAACATCGGCCGCCGATGCCGATGGCCGATGTCAACTTTGTTGAACAATCGGCGCCGATGCATCGGTCGAGCCTTAGAAATTTCGAAAACTTTCAGTTCACTTTTGTTGCATTTATATATGGAATATTTATGGATTCTGCCTCTCCACTGAAAAGAATGAAAATATTTCTATTTATTTATTTTTATTATCAAGTAAAAATAGAATATTTCTTTTCTTTTTTTTTTTTTGTTAATGATTAGACAGGCTTTAGGCCAGCGGTTCCCAAACTGTGGTGCGCGTACCACAAGTGGTACGCGAAGCCTCTACAGTTGGTACGCGTGCAGGCAAAAAAAAAAAAAAAAAAAATAGAAAGAAGATGTTAAAACACAAAAATTCAGGATTGAAGATCAAATTTGTCCGATTCAACTTGGGAAAATGTTGGCTCAAAGTTAAAAGGGTATTCCCGTTATTGTCAAGAAAAGCTGCTGTTTTTAATTCAGTTCACAACCACTCATCTTGATGGAACTGCTTTTTCCAATAGCATATTTAATAAAAATAAATATAGAAACAAATTAAGTGTCGACCCAAATGCGAGGTTAAAACCAACTTCAACGGAACGAGATATCCCTTCGCTTGTATCTGCCGTGCAGCAGCAACCTTCCCCTTAATTCGTTTTTTCAATTCTTTACATGATAGATATTTTGTACTTGTTTGTAAGACGCAATTCTAATGCTGTTTTGGAAGTACGTATTAAATATATATTCTATATATTTCATATATTTTATACGTACAGCTTTATTTTAATAAACGCTTTTCTCTGCATTAACTATAAAAAATGGTGTGTTTGAAATAACCTAGTCATCGTAGTATTTTTCTGTAGCCTATTAGCGTTCTATTCTATATAATAAAGTGACATTAGCAGTGGTACGCAAATGGTTTGCGAGAAAAGTGGTAGTACGCGAAACAAAAAATGATTGGGAACCGCTGCTTTAGGCAACACTTTTTTTCCAACGCTGATATAGGTCATGAAAATCGCTAGTACAACAAAAATTGACGTAAAATGTTAAAGTTAGTTACGGGCAACGTTCCTAATAAAAATATAAAACCAAACCTAAACAATTCTTTTCTTTACATACAAGACACGAATATTAAAACGAAGTTTTATTAAAAAAATTTGTATGTAAAAAAAAAATCCAATGTTTCCTTTTTTCCTTACCTTCTTTTCCTTTTACCCTCCTTTGTTATATAATATCGTCAGATTGATTTAGAATTTCTATTAATTTCCACCGTATTTTAAGTTCTACACGCAAACCTAATTTTTAAGACTTTTCTAAATCTTTTAAGCCCATCTTCTAAGCTTTATTTCTATGCTTCTCGACTTTACTTTAATTGGAATTTTGAGCCACAATTTTTTATTTAAATCCGGTTTTTTGTATCGCACTGGTATCCGAAGTGTTTGAATAAGCTCCCTTCCTCACTTTTATTTCATGGTAAACGCAATAAATCTGGAAGAGAGATAAAACGCCGAGTATTTAATTTATGTAATTCTTGAATTTCATTCCGCGTTTTTCCTTTAATTCTCTCTGTATTTTTATTATAAAATCCCCTTGTTCTTGTCCGTCGAGAACAGATTTTCAGAAAATTAATATAATCAGAAAATTAATAATTATTAACATTGTACTCCAGTACAATTCTACCGCGAAAAAAAGAACTCTGCTTCGCAGAAAACCAAGAGGAATCCCTTCATGTTCAAGGGAGACACTACTGGTATAAGGATTGTACCGTATTCTGTCCTCGTTTTAGTTCGCTTAGCATACTTGATTTCTTCCGAAATGATGCTATATCCTCCTGAGACCCGAGCAAAATAAAGTACACATGTTCTCTCAACTGTTAGTTTTTCTGAACAATTGGGCATTAAAAGTGATGTTTTTCAAAATAATAATAAACTTGAATTTTTCAATTTTTCTGGGGGGGGGGGGGGCACATCCATTTGAATGTATGTTGAGGTCATAACTACAGTAGAACTATGCGATACTTGCACAAAAATAGATAAACAAGAAATTTTATTCATTACTTACCTGTATAACATCAGAAAAGAGATCAAACTTGTATAAAAATCCTAGCACGATGTTAAAATAGAAAAAAATAATGTGAAAATCAGAACAACCGCGAGAGCGCCGAATTCCAACTTGACTCGTGTGGTTTGTCATATGTGAACAAATAAACTGCCGTTTCCGAATTCTCAAAGTTAAAAAGTGATTTCCTATTCCTCCTTCATAATTACAGTCTAGGTCTTGCTTGCTAAAATAAAATCTGACACAACAGGGAGAAAAAGCAAAACATCCATTGTATTGGATGCCAGGTCTCAGGAGGATAAACCAGTTTATAAATTTGGCTGCGTTCAACAGAGAAGCAAACATTCCGATTTGCGTGCTAATAAACGCACCTGCAAAATGAACCTCCCTGAAACACGAATGGATTCGTCCCTTTCTGCCATGCGCAGAAGTGCTCAAGGGTCAAAACTCCGTGGTCGAACTTTAAAGTCTTAAAGAATCGAGCTATCCCTGGAATACTATGCGCCGCAGGTGATCTTTGTTTCTTTTTTTTTTATCGTCTTGCCAATATACCTGTAATGAGATCTCAGCCTGTATTTTTTTATTTCCGCGAAGATTTCGTTTCCGCTCTGCACACACTCGAAATCGAATACCGCTTCCGAAAAGAAGAATTTCGGTAGAGCAATCCCCATTTTGACTTATTGGTTAATCACAAAAGGCATTCATTACCGCGGAACATGGATTCTAATTGCTCATTTATGGAAAATATTGAAGCGTGCATGTTGAAAACATTATGTTAATGAAGATTCAACCTTCTTCCGATATGCTAAGTCTCGACTCGAAAGAGAGTTTGGATTCATTATTAATTTCTAACCGTGTTTGAAGTTCGATAGACGAAATTGTGTAAGAAAGAACAGCAAAAGCTGATTGCTTAAGACATTGAATGGGTGCTATTCATATTCAGTTCCTATCTGAAAATGTAAAGGAACGATGAACTGTAACAAAAAATTAATTATTAAAAAAAATGCCTATTTCTTTATCACAGTAATAATGCTGATAGGTTGGGGGATGGGAGTACGTATACACAAATGGAATATAAGGAAAATGCGGTTCTTTTCTTCAAGGTTTACACGAAATATCCTTAACTAAATTCTCTGAAAATAGTGCCGAAACAATCTGGAGACTAACAGCAAACAATGGCTTGGGGCATGTCTTATTTGCTTTTCAACGTGGTTCAAATATTATATCGCTCATAGGCTGCAATAGTGGCACAACTCGGAAAACAAGCGTTTTGGTCTAAGAACAGATGCAAATATGAAAATGCAAATTCTTTTCAGCAGCAATACTAGCACAACTCATAACTCAATATTAGGCCGTAGGATGGCAGCAAACTAAAGCATTTTTTGTGCATTTTCCTTAGCAATGAAAACTTTAAACCCACTTATCTCAAAACATGATATTTTGAGTTGTGGCGCTATTGCTGCCTATGGAGCTATATCGCCATTCCGGAAGAACACTGACGTAAATGCAAAAACTTAAATTTTACAGGAGAGTAAAGAACGATTTACAGATGCATAAAACGTATCATTGAAAAGAGCGTAAGTGACAGAAAATAACGGTATATTGAGAGTAACTATGTAAGATATATACTTTATTTTCATTAACCAGGGATTAGGATTTAACCACCCTCATTTCAACCCCAAGTACATTTACGTCATTTTTCTCTTGAAATTGTTCGTTGTTCTAAAACAGTGGCTCCCAACCTTTTTTTGCGAACCCCTTCCACGATCCGAAAGAAAATGGCGAACCCCCTTCTATAGTAATGTGCAACAAAAATATAAAATTAATACATTTATTTTCCATATTGCGCAACAGTTCGTAGCGAGAAATAAATTTACAATTGCAAAATATCTTAAGTTTAAATAAACACTGAATTTAAATTTTATTATTTGTTCTTTTTGACTAACTAATAGGGCACTAAATTCACGAAAAATATCCTTAAAAACTATTTTCCCGATAGCGCGAAAAAGTTATGGAATGGTATGAGAAATATACGTACAAATTTTTGAATCAGTCAATCGATATCGCTTGGTTCCACTTTCGGGTTGAAATATACAAGATTCTGGAAAGTTGGAAATAAAGTGTGATAAATGCGAGTACAAAATTTTAAATTATTCAATAACTATGTCCCGTTTCGGTCTGTATATAAAAAACAACCATAGTAATGAAAAAAAATTCACATTTCCTACTTTTTCTTCGTGCTAACGAGAAAAAATAAAGAGAAGCAAACGTTTAAATTTTAAAATAAATCAATGAATAACTTTCGACATCACTTTGAAATTCAAATTTTCGATATTATGTAGCAGTAGAAATAAGTACATTTCAAATTTTGTACGAATGCTTCCTATGTCAGCCCGCAGCTGCATTATAAGGAAAACAATTTATTTAATAAAAAGATCATTTTGTCACTCCATCCTAATACGCATGTAAATTTATTGCTTCATCTCTTCTTTCACTTCAGTAATTAAAAATCCCGCCATTGCAATATTATTTTCGCGAACCCCCTATCTACACCCCGCGAACCCCGAGGGGTTCGCGAACCACCGGTTGGGAAACGCTGTTCTAAAAGACACAAACGGTCGTTCTACAGTTACGTCCATGTTCCCCTGTGTAAGGGATGTGTTTCTGATATTGTCTATGGAATTATTTGCATTTGACACATTTTTGCAGTTACGTCATTGTTCTTCCGAAACGGCGATATGTCGTAAATGTGTTTTTCCCCCCAAATGTCAGCAAATTTTGGAGCACATGAGCGTATCGATTTTACTTCTTTTTGAACACTGTAGTATTCTTATTAGCCACTTTTTTGCGATTTTGCGACTTGAAAGAAAAAAAATGTGGGGTGTGGCTGTGTCATGGACACGGCCGTGTGCTATATGTGAATACGTTTATGTAACTGTTTTTTTTTATATTCTAACATCTTATTATATTTACACTACTTTAAACTAATGTTTTATGTACAATCGACAGATTTGGAGGGCAGCTGATGATTAAGATTTAAACTCACATCTTAGCTTATCAGAGTCAAAAGCTATACTGATTGCAAATCTCGATACGCTGCAAAATAACCTGAAAATGGCGGCGTTTTCCCCGCCACCGCGCGAGAGGCTTCACTGTTCTCGTTTATCGTAATGAATTCTTTCATCCTTAGTGATCCAGTGGTATGATTTAATTTTGGATGTAGAGGATAGATTCCAAACTACAGTGCTCTTATTTCTATTGCTACTTGATTCCAAAGTATGAATCTCATATTGGTATCTAATGATATTTATTGATTTATTTTAAACTAGTAAGCCCGGCGGTAATACGAAATGACCGTTGTTCTATATATTACAAAATCACAATTCTCACTGTAACCGGAAATGCACATCAAATCAAAGATATTTATCAGGTAGAACAGTAAAATTTATTGAATAAATGATAAACATATAATAATTTCCGAAAAACATCTAAGTTATAATAATTTGTAAAATAAAAATATTATTTACTATTTAATCAAACTGTTTGTAAAAAATATTTATTTATATCCAACATAGTCATCGTCAAAACAATAGTTTTAACGAAACCTGAAAAAAAGAGCGCTGCCACTTTAATATATATATAAAGCGCAGACGATAAATAAATTAAAACATAGAAAGAAGGGTTAAATTAAATTTGCGTTTACATTAATTTTTAACGGAGATTGCAAATGTAGCGATGCCGCACACAAAATGCTGGAGAAACATTTTGATTATTAGTATATATGACAAGTGTTACAACAATGGCAATTGCCTTACAGTTACGCAAGCAACCAATAAGCTATCGGCGACAAACAGTCACTTAAGCAGCTTATGTATAAGATTTTGAACGTATGTTTCCCCTACCATTTCCCACTTTTTTGCGCGCTTGCGCGAAGAAATAGTAATATTTTGCCTTATTTCCAGCTAATTTCTCATGTATAGAACCGGAGTATATTTGTTTATTAATTTTGTATTTTGTGCCGACATTGATCACATTTTATTCCAGCTATTTTTGAATATACATATGTTTACGGCCCTATTAATAATTCAAAAGTATAAATCATGATAAAAAGTATTTTTAGTTTTTATTTAAAATTAAATCTTTTGCAATTATATTTTCATTGCTTGGCATGAACTGTTGTGAAACATAGATAAGAGTGGCTACAAATTTTATAGTTTTTTTTTTTTTACCCATTAATAACGACTACGAAAGGTGGTTCGACATTTTCTTTCGAATATTAGAATGGGTTCGCAAGTGAAAAAAGGTTGGGAACGACTAATATAGTGGAATCTCTATAGTGAACTTGGAACATAGCGACCTCTTGTTTAAACTAAGGATGTAACGAGTATTCGTCCCCTATTCGGTATTTGGCCTTTTGGCCGAATAGTTATTTCACGACCTAGCCGAATATTCGGTCTGGCGGAATACTCTGTAAGATTAAATTCGGCATTGCCGAATATTGATGGATTATTCGGCCGAATAATTCTGCTACGGTAGAAATGGAAAAAAAATAGTCGATTCTAAAATTGAATTGTAGTTGTTTCGAAGGAATATATTAGTTATAAAGTTGTAATAATTAAAAATAATTTAGGAAAAAAGTACTTTTTTTAAACATTGTTTATAGGTTTGCCAAAAACGTAAAAAAAAAAAACATTAACATTCCATTATTTTTTTTTTTTTATTACAGAGAAAAACATATTTAAGGTTATAATATTGTATTTTATACATAACATGTGCTCCCAAAGGACAATAGTTAGTTAGGATGCAGAATGATACTTTTATTTTGTTATTACTGTTAACAAAGTGGAAGTCAGACTTCGTGTGGGTAGACTGATTTATTGTGAACAATGGGTAAAAATGAAATGGGAAAAGCCTAGAATACTTCATAAATATCAAGATAGCATAGGTTATTCCGGTATTTGAAGATAAAAATGTATTCCAGTTAAAATCAATAAATTTTAATAGATTTTTAAAAAATATATACGTCAAAAACATAAAATAAAAATATTAAATTTTATAACATTTAAAATGTCTTCATAAAACTATTTTGAGCAAGGTAAAAGTTCACTTGTTCAATAGTATTTCTTTAATTTGAATTAAATAATTAGTAAAATAATGCTAATGCTTACATTAAAATCTGCCATTTCTATTCCAATTGTGGGTTATATTCTTAGTTTTATTGTATTTAAAACAACACAGAAAATGCATTAACTTTAGATAGTTTAGATTCTGAACAAGCATAATTAAAGTATACATCATAGAGTTCTGTGTGGAATTGGTGTTTGACTTATTGAATACTTTTAAACTGGACAAATACTTTCTATTACGATGATTTTCTAGAGATTTTAATATTCGGCCGCCGAATATTCGGTATTCGGCCTAAGACATTGGCCGAATATTCGGTATTCTGCCTAAAAGAACTGGCCGAATATTCGGTATTCGGTTATTCGGTCAGATCACTATTCGTTACATCCCTAGTTTAAACGAAATATTTTTACTCGTCTCAACTGAACACCTTTTTAATTAATGTTGTTTTAAATGTTTTATTTGTTTCTAATGGTTATTTTAACGTATGCGCATTAGGATCTCGAAAAACAGCACTCTTAATAAACTTCTGTTTCAAATTCACTTTTTTACCGTACTCGTGGTTTCTAGAAATCCACTGTTCCATTACATAGAACCCTCTCTTTAAATCATTCGAAAACCAGAAAAGTATTCAAACAAAAAAATTCTCCAAGAAAAACGTTTGAAAAATCTTGATGTATTCTTCTATTGTTGTTGGCAAACATAGTTAAATTCTATTGAAAAACGATGTGCAAGCAAAAAAGAATCTTAATATTTTAACATGAATAATCAAATTTAATAAAATTTAATTTTTAGTTAAATTAATTGTACATAATTAGAGGAGTGTTTCAACAGCACAAAATAGTTTTACTGGTTTTATTTAAAGTAATAATACGTAATTATGAGTGTTTCACTAAGACAAAATAGATGAATCGGCATTACTTAAATAAATCGTACATAATTTCATGAACGTTATAGGGCCATTTCACAGTATTTTGTCCAAACGTGTAGAGTCCGCAACATGACTTTTTTTGTTATAACTACGTAATTTACAGTTTAATTGTCACCAAATTTTATTTTCAAATAATTTGTTGAGCACATTGTTTGAAAATAAAATTTAGTGATAATTAAACTGTAAATTATTTAGTTATAACAAAAAAAGTGTCATGTTGCGGACTCTACATTTTTAGAAAATACTGTGAAATGGCTCTATAACAATACACATTAACTGAGTTGGTTTTCTGTGAAATTGTAGGTAAATTAATTGTACACAATTACATGAGTGTTTTGCTAGCACAAAATGTTTGTCTCTTTTACTTCCTTGCTTCAGGCGATATCTTATTACAATGTAAATTGCGGCAATAATTTTTTTTTATTATAATAAACTGATATAAGGAACGCTGATTGCTTTCATAAGTTTCTTGGAGTTCAATATAACGTTTTTTTTTTTTTTTGAGCAATAGGATGTAAACCCTTCAAAAAAATATCTTCCAGGAAATAAGACAACGAGAAAGCCACAAAAAAGTTACATTCTTAGACAATTAATGCCAATGTTGTCTGACAGTGAAACCCTCCCTCCCCCCGTTCGATTGAAAGGAAAGGGGAAACCGTTGCCAAACACGACACTGAATCTCCTCCTCGAAGCTGTCATTTACAAGATCACTATCGATGCAGGGGGACCCGACTCCTCCGCCATTTCGGTTCTACATTGTAAAAATTTTGAGTTTAGTAGCCAACATTTTTGGTGTTACTGAACACGATCTTTGGTGTCCAGTCTGTGTAAAGTTGAAAATAACTCGTTTTTGATGTACAATAAAACCTGTAAAGTTGACCACCTTTGTAAGTTGACCACCTGTATAAGTTGACCACTTTTGTCAGGAACGGAATTTGCCGTATGTTATATAATGTAGGAAAACCTTTGTAACTTGACCACCTAAGTTGACCACCTGTCTATATTGACCGCTTATGTACGCCAAACTTGGGTGGGAGTATTATAAAAAACCCTTTGTAAGTTGACCGCCTAACTATTACTGTATTTAATAATAATTTAACTTTGTGCAAGTAAACAGTAATGGAAATATAATTTCACGTTAATTTAAAGCACAAATGAGCATTAAAACACAGACATGTGTTTCGGGATTGCTTGGAATCCATTTTTCAATGCGACAGGGAGCTTCTAGATGCAAAACATCCAAAGGAAGCAGACAAAAACAACAAAAACAAAGTTATATAGCTAAGAATTAACTGTAAACCAATGAGAATGAAGGCAGTGTGAAGTGGAAGTAGAAGTAGCGGGGAAAGCACCAATAAGAGAGCAACAAACGAATCCAGTTGAAAGTTCAGGAAGTAAAAAGGAATATCAATAAAAACAATCCCCCCCCTCCCCCTCCTTTACATGTGTACTTGTTTCGCTTTTTGTTTTGGTATTATTGTACTTATTTTATTTCCATTTTATTCTTTGCATTTTATTTTATTATTTTTGCAATTTTCATGTATTTTCGCATTTTTATGCATGTTGTCGTCTTTTTTGCTTTGTTTTTATTGATATTCCTTTTTACTTCCTGAACTTTCAACTGGATTTGTTTGTTGCTCTCTTATTGGTGCTTTCCCTGCTACTTCTACTTCCACTTCACACTGCCTTCATTCTCATTGGTTTACAGTTAATTCTTAGGCTATATAAGCTTTGTTTTTGTTGTTTTGTCTGCTTCATTTGGATGTTTTGCATCTAGAAGCTCCCTGTCGCATTGAAAAATGGATTCCAAGCAATCCCGAAACATATGTCTGCGTTTTAATGCTCATTTGTGCTTTAAATTAACGTGAAATTATATTTCTATTACTGTATTTATTTGTTTATCTATTTTTGAATAAGATAAAAAAAAAAAACTTACTAAAATAGCTTATCCAGGATATTTTTTATGCTATAATGTAAGACCAGTATTTGTCTGGAAGGATGAAACATCAGTATAAAGTTTGCCTGAACCTTTTTTTTAAGTTAACCACATGATAAAACTACTATGCGCACTCTTTTATTCTTTAAATGAGTTTCTTCTTTTTCCTTCTACCTGATATAGCCATTTTGCAAAATTATGTATTTTTAGGAAATGGGAACCATCAAATAAGTAAGTTGCACAGTTAATAAGACATTTAACTTAATACTTTAATTTTAAAATTTTATGGGATACATTGTAAGTCATTCAGGTAAAATGTCTGTAATTATATTTTGAATAATTGTGAAAAACAATAGCTTATGAGCCTACTTTCCCGTAAAAGTAAAAAAAATAGTAATAAAGCATGAAAGAAGGCTTAATGTATTGTGAAAATATCGTTAAAAATCAAGAAAAGTCAAAAATAAGTTAAATAATTAAATAAAGATTGAAAAATTAAAAATTTGAAAGTAGGATTTTAAGATGGGAGTGGGGGGGGGGGGGTCGGTCTGCCCCCCCCTAATAACTTTTGAATGAACTGTCCGATTCGAAAAATTCTTTTTGCAGTCGAAAGATCTCGGCGAGGACATCTAATTTTCATATTTTACTTTTTGATTTGAACAATTTTTTGTTCAATTTCGAACAGTTCAAAAAAAATTAACATTATCGCCTACGGGCGAAAATGAAGCAAATGATGTAAACTCTACGTATAAGATCCATGTTCCAATGAACAAGCTTACTAGAGGAAGCTCTTAGCATGAAATATTAATTTGAACCGTTGTGGTTCATTTTTGAACAGTTCAAAAATTTAACATAATAGCGCTTACGTTGAAATTTCAATCCTATATAAATCCTGATCTATCGGACCGATTTGCTTGGAACAAACTTTAACGGAAAGCTCGTATAACGTAAAACATGTGCAAATATGAAGTTCATCCAGAACTAACGAGCCTATTTTCCTATGAAATTTTTTGATCGCGATTTTCAGGAATATTTTTGAATTAATGAATGATTAAATGAATGAGCAAAAGAATGAATGAATAAATGAGTGAATAAATATATGAATGACTTAATAAATGAATGATTGCATGAATATGTATTAATCGTTGAAAAAGGTATATTTGAAGCAATTAAAAACTGAAGCTAAACGAGAAAGACAGAGAGAGAGATAGCTAGATTATAAATTTTAATTCGGTGTATACGGGAAAGTAGGCTCGTATAGTTCTTGACGGAACTTCTTGTTAATATTTTAAAATATTGTTAATACTACATGATGCTGTATTTTAATTAGTTACAAATGAATAAATGCATAGTGTAAGAAATGGCAAAAAAATAACTAAAATCTCTACCCTCTACAAGTGGACCACCTGTTTAAATTAGCCACTCTAGTGCTACTTCGCAAGTGGTAAACTTAAACAGGTTTCACTGCACTTTAATTTTTTTTAATCTCCTTCTAAAAAATATAGAGTAACGTTTCTTAGAACATGAAATGTCCGTCTAAAAAATATAGAGTATAACGTTTCTTAGAACATGAAATGTCCGTCTAAAGAATATAGAGTATAACATTTCTTAGAACATGAAATGTGTTAATTCCGTTCCGTATCGACATTTCATTGCGATGGCTCATTTCTATGAAAATAGGATAAATAAGCCATCGTAACTGAATGTTTGATGCGTAGATGAGTGAACGAACATCATACGCTAAAAAAAAAATTCTGCTATCTGTATTTTTAGACACACTTAAAAGAATTTAAAATACGCCAAAAAATGAATACCTTTCAACTTTACACCATCTGAACACCAAAAAAATTTTAGTATAGGAACTGCGTGCAATTTCTAGTGCGAGTAAAAAGTCGAGACTAACGGTCGCCACTCGCCATTGCCGACTATAAATTTTTATTTAGCGACCATAAAATAAGGTCGACTTGAAAAGGTTCGTAATTTATTATTTCTTTAAAAATAGGGCTTTGTGTAATTTTGTGACGAAGTATAGTTTGAGGTATATGTATGCAAAATGAAGCCGCGGTTGGGGAAGGGGGTTCAGTTTGAAACATGGTTCAAAGTGGCGACCAACAATTTCAAAGTTGCGACTAACTTTTTTCGGATTACCGGCCAATGGCCGCCATAAATGTTTTTAGTCTCAAGCATTAGTGAGTGTGGCAAAAAGAAGTCGAAGAAAGTTTATGAACTAAGTTTCTCTCATCTGTTGCTTGATTAACGTTCGACTACTTTAGTCTTCGAAAATTGAATGTTTTTTATTTAGATTCAAGCAAGTAAATGAAATGAAAAATTTATTCTTTAGAAAAAAAAGTTTTCTTGTGCACTTTTAGAAAATTCAACTGTTTTGCCATTATGTTCAACATGACTTTTTTCAATTTCAACTTCGTTTGCTTATAAGATAAAATAACAAGCCTCTAACAGCGTTCAGAATCATTGATGATGCACTAGTCCGACACCACTAAAAATCAATTCGAAACATCACAAAATACAACTCAGTGGTTCCCTTAAAACAAAGTGCTAAAATTTACGATGTTCGCTGCAGAAAAATACACATTTATGAATGCCCAAAAGGTTGACAAGATAATAAAGTTATCAATTCGCCGATGGGTATAAAAGTACATAATAAAGAGGTGCAAATTTCAGCTTTTTAGTGTATGCGTGGTTAAAAATAGTCTGCTTCGTTTTAAACATAACTTATAGTATGCAGAAAATCGTCTGCTCCCATGTTATAAAATTATACGGCATGCAAAAAATTCCTTCAGTAGCTATTTGGCATGAGTAATACTAAATTAAATTCTTAGTGCAATTTTATTTTAATAAAATATAATAGTTGTCACATGTGGGACATAAACCGTCTGTTTACTTCCGAATGGCTCTTTGAAATACTAAATTAAATCTGATGAACTGAGCCATGCAAATTTTTTTAAAAAAAAGTAAATAACTTGGTGGGAAAAAATCTCTTTAGTTTATATACGAGTATAAACATACTTCATTTTGAAATTTTAGTGATCCAGTTACATCGACTCAAAAAAAAAACTTAATGTACCCAACTTAAAACTTAACTTCAAAACTGTACCCAATTGGGTACACCTGGAATGAAGAAGTTAATTAGTTACACATGAATAAATGCATGATCCAATTTTTGTTTGAGTCATCTTTTTGTTCACTAGGTAACTAAAAAGCACGGTCACAGTTTACAAGTCTATTAACCTCTTCAATCCAAGTGTACCCAATTGGGTACATTTTAAAATAATGTTTATTAACTACTGTTTGTGCAATTTGAAATCTAAAACACCCAATTGTTTTTGAAAGTAATCAACAGATAGTTTACTTTGTTTTAAACATGGCAAACATGGAAATTGGGCATTAATTATTATTCAAACTATTAAAAAATTAAAAAAAAAAAGTTATTTTGTTTTGTAACTATTTTTCAAATCAGAAAACCAAAAAATTGCGCCAAAATCGCTTGTGATTAGTTCTGGGGTCTGAAGAGGTTATAACTACTGGTCAGGAGGACTAATATCTTTTAAAGATTTTGTTAAAGGATCTTCAAACAAAACTCGATCTAAAATCCTCTTAGAACCAAAATGTCAGATAAGTCATAACTTCTTCTTCTACAGAGGATTTGGTCATTTAGGTAATGGAGTCTGGCCTTCAGTTTTCATTGACGATCGCTGTGAAAAGATTTCTGCCCCGCGACATTTTTATTGTATTGCCGTTCTAAGGAATTCGGATTTCCATTTTGCTACAGTACAGGTATTTCTCTGATTTTGTGTGACGAAGCGGAAATGTTTCTTTAGAACGCAATCTATACTTTCAATTGAATACAAAAACGAATTATTATTTCCTCAACTCTTTCATTGTGTTCACTTTTTCTTCGTTTTGAAATTTTTTGTGTCTATCCATAGATATGTGCCTTTCCATGCATTCCCAAAATTATAGGTAAACAGCTTTTCAAAAAAATGTAGCAAAGTTTCTTAAATTTCCAATTGAACCCTTTATCTACTGACGCTACTTATAAGTGTGATTCTCTATAAATTCCATCCAGAAAACATTTTTACCAATATTCAATGGTACTTTGCAGGGACGTTCTTTAAATTCTACTTTTTCAGGATGCATATCGGCAAGGGTTCTATAAAGAGTATTTTAGCGAAGAAAGGAAGTAGCTGTGAAACCTATGCGGTGTTTTAAATGCCATTTTGTTCAGATAGCTCCTTTTTTAGGAGATTCGTTCCAGAAAAGCAGTAAAATTCAAGAATTAACTCACTGATTATTTTTAATGTGTTGGTTAACTTAGAAAACTATTTGACGAAATATTTTGATTAAAAAGTGTATGTAATTAATTTCACAGTTAAAATACTCTGTGGCGCTTTTTAGCAGTAATGAAATAAATTCTTACAGATTGAGCATTTTATATATGTACATTAGGGTGGGCCGAAAAACCTTTTTTTTTTTTATTTCGAAGTTGTAATAGCGAGGAAAACTTGTGAATTATATAGAAAAGAAAAAAAAAATATCAAAATCGGTTGATATCTTCCGGTCGCGCATAGGCCCTAAAATTTGACAAAATATGAAAAAAACCTCATTTGTGCGATTTTTAAAAAATTTTTGAATTATGTTTTCGTAATGTAACAGTTTGTAACGTCTTTAAATCGAGCTTAAAAATGTTGTGTTTTAATTTGGTTTAGACTAGTTCATATCTTCCGGTCGCGCATAAGCCCCAAAATTTGACAAAACAATTGAACATTTTACATTTTTACGCATTTTTGGTGCTTGATAAATAATTATTATTTAAATGCAATAGCCGTAGCATTTTTTCACACGAACTGATAATGAGGTATTAAAAAAATCTGCCAGATGTTTGTTTAATGTTCTTTAAATGCACTCAAATTTTTAACGTTGAAAACTAATTCTTGTTGCCCTTATTTTTTTCACAAAATTTGGGATTTCTTTGACTGCTTTTGTAACATTAAATGCCTGTATTTCCAATAATCTTAATTTTTTAAATACTTTTCACTTAAAGTTTAACACTGATATTTACCATACAAAAATTTAAATGCATAATAAGCATTTAATTGAACTGTAAAAAGTAATTGCACGTAATTAAAGCACAAATGAGCATTAAAATGCATTAATTACGTGCAATTACTTTTCAGTTTCATTGTGCACAATGTTCCTTTATTATTTTAAACATTTAATTGTTGAATGTTGAAATAGATAAAATCATTTTTATAACTGATTTTGGTATCAACAGGATACCCTCCTACAAGCGATTGCATACTCTTCCCATCCAGCATACACAAAGAAAGCTATGGAGCCCCAAGAACAATGACCGTTTAAAAGCTAAGTGAAACTCGTAAAAATGGGAAATTTTCAATATTTTGGCTAATTTTGGAGCTTGTGCGCGACCGGAAGATATCAACTTATCTAAACCAAATTAAAACATAATGTTTTTATGCTCTATTTGAAGGCTTTACAAACTATTACATTACGAAAACATCTAATTCAAAAATTAAAAAAAAAAAAAATATAGTGAAAATGAGATTTTTTTCATATTTTGTCAAACTTTAGGGCCTATGCGCGACCGGAAGATGTCAACCGATTTTGATAATTTTTTAAAATTTTTTCTTTTCTATGTAATTCGCAAGTTTTCTGCGATATTACAACTTCGAAATTGAAAAAAAAAGGTTTCTTCGGCCCACCCTAATGTATATCCCTTAATTTTCAGTGTAAATACTCAAGCAATTTATTTATGTAAAAAAACTTACTGCAGATCATAATGCAGTAGATAAAGGGTAGGGCCGTGGTAGCCTAGTGGTTAGCACGTCGGACTTCCACCTGGAAGGTCGCGCGTTCGACACCCACTGAAGACCACCATGTATACTTGGGGATATGTGCATGTAAAATCCGTAGACCCCACTACTTCTCCCCGTGCGGAAGCAATCCTAAGGCCTCTGCTAACAGGTAGGGGTCTGGTGGAGAAAAGTAGATAAAGGGTTAAAAGCGTAGTCCCCCCTTCATTCATTAATATTAAAAATATTTACATATATTGTGTGTAGATCAGATATTAGAGGTTATTGCACAGTAGTATAGTAGATAAGAGAGAGAGAGAATCTTTTCAAAGTTTAAAATGAATCGAATTAAAACTCATTTTTGCTAGAGCTATCACCGTGAAAAAAAACTTGGCTTTAAGAAAATTAAGAAATAAAAAAGGAAATCCTTATTCCGAACTGAATTTACCCTTTATTAAATTTCTTGTTCTTTTCTTATCGGCTATAAAGTGAAAAAACTTGAACTTTTGCTTGTTTTAGAAGAAAAAAAAGTTTCAACTGCTTAAATTTCTCGAAATCTCGCGTTTTTTGTTTTAGGTTTTCGCCGAAACTCATTTAAACAAAGCAAGAAAATTGAAGCTGTTTTTCCTTTTAACTTGTTCAATTGCAAGCTAGGGATTTTATAAGTGCAATAAAATCATTTTTTAAATATATGTTTGAAGCTTTTCTCGCACTAACTTCTTTCAGTGTTCCCATTCCCCCTGCAACATATGTATCCCACGCTAATCTTTCTTTCTTATTCATCACTTATTACCAGACGCCTTCGATTCATTTATTTTTCCCTTTGACTGTAATTATTGAAATCAAGTTGTACAGGAGAATGCTAAAGAACTGTTTTTCCTTCCCAATATCCTGTCGCACATTCTTTCCTAACAGTCTCTCGTTTAATATCGCCAAAACTATTTCTAAATCTCCGTTTTGACATTCTTTTAATGTCTTTTCTATTGCTAGTGCTTTCTTAACGACCGTTATTTAGCAATTCTTAGGTCGCCAATTTAAAATAACCATTTTCAAAATTTTAAAACGAAAGGTTCGTCAGAGCGATGTTCGATATATAAAATTATGGTGCTTCATCGTATTATTTTCAGTGCATAAGATTTTTTAATTTTGCGTACTAATATAGATTACGGCATTCGTTTTTTGGGGGAGAGTATTTTTTGTACATATTTTGCGGGACCGATTGAGTCACCCAATCTTTAGTTTCATAAGTTTGCCCTTTTTCTGACATATTTTTTTGGGGGAGGGGGAGTTAAAATTATGAATAAAGCTTTTTTAGCCTACTTTCTCGTAAAAGTAAAAAAAAAATGAAAGAACGCTTAATCTATCTTTAAAATATCCTTAAAAATAATTGAAGTAATTAAATAAAGATTGAAAAATAAAAAGTTTGAAAGTAAGATTTTGAGATGGGGGCAAAGTGTCTGTCGGTTTATCTTTCAAAACAATACGTACCAACACCTTGCAAATTTTGACCCCTCCACCCCCCTAATAATTTGAGGGAATCGCGAGATATAAAGGATTTTCTTTGCATTTCTAACTGCTCGCCGAGGTAATCTCATTTCCATATTTATTTGATTCGAAGGAGCTCCCGACATGAAATATAAAATAAATCCATTCCAAATGAAATCGCTTTGTTTTTTAAAAACAATCTCTGTGAGTTAGATAATCAAATACAATGGTAGTAATAATAATTATTATAATTGTTATTAAAAATAGAAATTTTAAGCAAACGCAGAATTGAACATAAGCAAAAGATCAAAATAGGCTGTACGTGTATATAAATAAATTCAGCGTATTGTCAAATCGTCACATATAACCATAAGATTTATTTATAAAGTTATAAATGTGGGGAAAATATAAAACTTATTTTACATTCTTAAGAAAAAACGAAACGTAAGTTTTCGTTGGATATATTTTTATCCATAATTTTAACTTCCCTTGCACTTAAAAAAAGTTTCCTTATAAACAAACCCAAAACACGTGTCTGTAGTTCTTATTGTTTGTTGTGACTTTATTTTTAAATATATTTTTATGTTTTTATCCTACACCACAAAGGCAAACGTTCTATTTTCCTTTAAACAAGACGCATTCTAATAACAGTACATTAATATTCACTAACTGATCCTGCGCAGAACATCTGCGGGTGTCAGCATCCTATAACTTCAACAGTCAAACTTGGGAATGATCGCTCGATATAAACTAATTACTCTATAGAATCGGAAATTAAAAATTGAGTAATGAATGGAAAAACTTTTTAAGAAATAGAAATAAATCTTTTAAAGTTCGTAAGTTAAGGTAACATATGCAAATGTTATGCTAATCGCTAAACTAATTTTTAAATATTGTTTGACCATAGTTTGTATTCTGCATGATGCCAGTATCGCACCGCAAAATTAAATCGCAACTGATCCATGCTAAGTGAAATTTTAAAATCGTACAAAACGCTTTTAATCATAAAAGTCCAAGAAAAGATCGCTAGATATGAACATGAGAATGATCGCTCGATGTATACAAACTAAGGTATTGCCACTCAAAAGAATCGGAAATTAAAAATTGAGTTATGAATGGAAATGCTTTTAAAGAAATATTAATAAATTTGTTACTATCCGTAAATTACGATAATAATACAAATATTATGTTGCCCTTCTATGCTAATCGTTAAACGAATTTCTAAATATCGTTTTATCATTGTTTTTTTTTTCACGATATCAGTATCGTATCATACCGCTAAATTTAATCGTAAGTGGTCACGTTAAGTGAAATATGTATACAGTGAAACCTTTGTAAGTTGACCACTTGCGGTGCGGCACTTAAGTGGTCAACTTAGACAGGTGGTCAACGTATAGAAAGTGGAGATTTTTCATAATAATTAAGTACTTTGCTTTTGAATTTGTGAAGACGTTAGAAGAATGCCGAAACGGAGATTAAAGGAGATTTAGAAATAATTTTGGCGATATTAAACGAGAGACTGCTAGGAAAGAATGTGCAACAGGATATTGGGAAGCAAAAACAGTTTTCAGGCAAATACTGGTTTAACATTATAGCATAAAAAATATCCTGGAGAAGCTATTTAACTTATTTTTCATCTTTCCAAAAATTTATAAACAAATCATTATAGTAATAAATAGGCGGTCAACTTACAAAAGGTTTTTTATAATACTCACATCCAAATTTGGCGTACCTAAGTGGTTAACATAGACAGGTGGTCAAATTACAAAGGTTTCTCTACATTGTATAATATAGGCTGATTCAGTTCCTGACAAAAGTGG
This sequence comes from Octonoba sinensis, assembly GCA_038502835.1. NCBI lineage: Eukaryota > Metazoa > Arthropoda > Arachnida > Araneae > Uloboridae > Octonoba > Octonoba sinensis. Next base: position 2,818,452 of record CM076600.1, read on the forward strand.
TCAACTTTACAGGTATTACTGTATATGAATTTTATCCTGAAATTAAGTCCGAAATGACAATTCTTTGAATTTTTACTGTGATTTCAAATAAGAGAAGAAACGTAACACAAAATATTTAAGTCAAAATATTTAATTTATCACTTACCAAAACGGAAGCCGTATCTTCATACAAATCACGAGTTACATTGTCCAATCGCGAAACACAGCCACAAGAGCAAACACTGTTCGATTCGAGGCAGTACGGGCGCCAGCATGGATTGAAATGCTTTCCGATTACGGAGATCGTTTGCCTTTAGCTACCTCAATATCCCCCCTGGTGGTGATTGTGTCAGTGACTGACACCGACATTAACCGTGTGATCACTCATCGCTGGAACACCCCCTCGATTGCACAGACAGAAAGGGAGCATCGTGCAAATGTCATGACGTTTAATAAAGCGTGTCAGGAAAACAAAATTATTCTTAAATTAAATTTTAGCGTCAAATGCAGAAAATAAATTCTGGGCCTCAGTAACATATTCACTCAAGAGTTTTTAAACCATACTCTTTTAACCATAAAACTCTTGTCTTTCTTTTTTTTTAAATATGTTTTATTTCTTAATGGCTTTATTTGCTAAAATTCGCTTCTTCGAGAAATTGATTTTCTTTTAATATATAAACACTAAATAATCTTCTAATAAGTTATTTTCTTTTGATTAATGAAATTTATTTAATTAAAGTACATTGTTGTAATTATTTTTATTTTTAACGATAATATTTTCATGGGAATATATGCTGTAAAACTGTTTGCTATTGTATCGCAAATTACTTGTAAGACAGTTAACATTTCACCAGTTTTCTTAAAATATTTATAAGAGTAGTTAGCTATGGAAAGCTCTCTATATTCAAAATTTGATTATACTTCAGTTCAATAAAAATGCGCTTTTTTAAATTGCACTACAAATGTCAGATTAAAAAGGTGCTTCAAGAAATTGACATTCAACCGCATCCATTAAATTACTTCATTTCTTAAAAATATCTCTTAAGTTTCGACTGCAGCTAAATTTCTGAAGGAAATCATTGAACATTTTATTGGGATAAAGAATGGCTTTCAAATGCTGATCTTTTGTCAGCCAAAAAATACTTTCCTCTCTTGTTATTTTTGTATTAAAACCAACTAAACTAAATTCATCTAGAATGTTTTAAAGTTTTAATTTTTTGAGATTTTTTTTTCTTCGTACTATTAAACAATTTTCTGTAGTTTAATATTCCTCCCGAAGTTCTTACTTCATTTTGAAAATTATCTGTGATATAGTATAGTATAGATTGCATGAAAAAAATTTTTATTGCATGTAATTGCAACACATATTTAGAAATGGAAGTCATAGAAACACCGTAATACCAAATTACAGTAAAATAGTAGTTAAAGTTTTTTAGAAGTGAAATTAGTTGTAACAGATTGTAAATGTGAATACATGTAGAATTTAGAGATTTGAAGCAGTTATTTTTTTAACTTGCTTCGCTCCGATTTCTGAATATTCGCTTGGGTTTCCGTTTTGTGCTTCGAATAATTTAATTGGATTACGTAATTTTTCTTTTCTTTGGTTAAGTTACTTTGGTTTAAGTACTAATTTAAAAAGAAAAAAAAAAAAAGAAACGGAGCCCGAGTTTTCTTGCTATCGTTCCGCTTCAGATTCCTAGTGGAATTAAAGCTTTACATTCTCATTTTATGGAAATCATACAGTTTAATGCAAGGAATAGCTACATTCTTGCTTGCAAGTATGTCAATTCATTGACGTCTGTTTTTCCTACTGAGTAGTCTTAGTACACAAAAGCGAGATTTACAGGGTTCTTAAGTGGGAGAAAGCAATGATGAGAACGAACGACGATAATTATGGACCCTTTTATTTAGAAATATTTTTAAAAAGAACAGTTCTGTTTAATTTATTAATTTTCTGCCATAACTAATCAGAAATCGTGTTAGTTGACTGCACTCATATTGGTATTACCTACCAAAATAAAATAATAAAATATCAAACCCTAACGTTTTTTATATTTTCATAAGCCAATTGTTTTGACTCCCCTGAAAGATCAGTTTCTACGAGTTGCTACCTTTCGAAATGAACCATTCAATTAAATACTTCCAAGTTTATGTGAAATTTAAATTTGATTAAAATAAAAAATATAAAATTTTTGTAATACATAAAAATTAAAATAATTTTAAAAATTTTAAATTTGCGTCAGAATTTTGAAAATTTTTTACAGTAAAATTCAACAACAGAAATAATAAACAAAACCATGTTTCAATAGCAGAAAGCTCATTAAGTTTTAGTTAAATGTTTTGTTAAGACTATTGTAGTATCAACTCTAGTTTTTATTGCTAAGAGTTTCCCACGTCGTGAATTCAAGTTTTTATTTCCTGTCTTTGGGGTTACATTAAAGGAATAGTGCACAAAAAAATAAATAAATAAATAAATAAAATAAAAATAAGTAGCACTTCGCATCTTTTTATTTTATAGCTTCTAATGATATTTTAGACATATAACAATAATTCATGCAGACAATAAATATTATAATTATTCAATTTATAAACAAATTAACAAACTTTTTTTTGTAAGGTGGCTAATTAATCTGCAAGATTCAAGATAAATCTGCAGCGCTCGCTGCCGTGCTGCCCGATTTCTGCTACCGGGCTACCAATTATAGATATGATGTATATGAGTTAAGAATTAAACTGTTTAAATCAAGGCTGTGGAGTCGCCTAAAAATGTATTGACTACCTAATTCCAAATAATTACTGAATGTTCGTTAGACGCATATTTGTAAAAGAGTCTGCAGTCCAAAATATTGATGTTGAAGCTGTCCTTTTCCCAACCAAATAGCCCTGATCGGTACCAAAAGTAAGACATTCAGGTTCTTACAGATTTCCCTTTTGTTTTATAGGGAAGAATTACATCACGTGTACTATAAACGCCAGTTTCAAGTTATCCTGAAGTGGCCGGCAAGGTGGCATAGAGATAAGGCACTGGGCTAAGTTCCCAGAATCAAACCTGGCCCAAGTCGGTGGATTTTCAAGATACAGAACATCGTCTGAGCCTACATCGTATGATTAGGCAGCACGTTAAATATCCCTTGAGTATCTATCTGGCTTGGATACTCTCTGCTAAATTAAATTCCTAGTGCAGTTTCGCATTATTTGACGTTTGGTGCCGCCACTAGGGGAAACTGAGCGTCAAAATTCGCTAGTAGCATTCGCAACCACCGGTAGTGGTGCTACTTAAAAGAATGGAGGCCAGTTTCCGGGTCATTCACTAAATCAGCAAAGGTTAGTGACCATACGCAGCCCCATCAGAAACAGGTAAAAAATTACCTACTGATTTTGGCGGAAAACCTACTGATTTTGACGAACTTGAATTTGATTCACAAGTACGTACTTTTAATAGCATTTTAACTATCCAATTTTTCAAACCAAAGCATCGTGATCCATGCTCGATAAAATGACTAATGGATGACCACCAAAACTCGTGATAGTTTCCTGAACACCGAAATCAACAGGTGATCCGAGCTAGGAAAAGGAAGCTTCTTCCGGCGTCGGAAGGAGAAAACGTCACGTGTGTGCGATCCACTTCGAGCACTCTTTTACTCCGAACAGGGTTCAACGGACTCGTTTATTTGCTCGACATTGCCTGTCGAAGAGGAAAGCGCGGTCCACGCATGTTCCAGTGAGTTCCAAGTAGCCATCGTTTTCATGTTAGTCTTGATACCTTGACACTAAATTCCGCAACAAGAACAAAAATTCCATCTAACTACGTCATACAATTGATTTTTTCCTATATATATATATATATACAGTGAAACCTGTGTCAGTTGACCACTTGCGGTGCAGCACTAGTGGTCAACTTAGACAGGTGGTCAACTTATAGAGGGTAGAGGTTTTTATTTATTAATTTTTTTGTCATTTCTTACACTATGAATTTATTCATTTGTAACTAATTAAAATATAGCCTCATGTACTAACGATACTTTAAAATAGTAATTAGCTTTTTTTTTCACAATTATTCAAAACACGATTACAGAAATTCACCCTGAATGACTTACAATGTATCCTATACAACTTTAAAATTAAAGTACTCAGTTCAATATCTTACCAACTATGTAAGTTACTTATTTAATGGTAAAAATTTCCTAAAAATACATAATTTTTCAAAATGGCTATATCAGGTAGAAGAAAAAAGTAACTCATTTAATGAATAAAAGAGTGATCATTGTAGATTTCCCATGGGGTTAACTTACAAAGAAGTTTAGGCAAACTTTAAAGTGATGTTTCATCCATCCAGACAAATACTGTAATAAAAAATTATTTCACGTTATGAAAGCACAAATAAGCATTAAAATGCAGACATATGTTTCGGGATTGCTTGGAATCCCTTTTTCAATGCGACAGGGAGCTTCTAGATGCAAAACATACAAATGAAGCATTTTAATGCTTATTTGTGCTTTCTTAACGTGAAATTATTTTTTTATTACTGTTTACTTGCACTAAGTTAAATTATTATTACATACAAATACTGGTCTAACATAATAGTATAAAAAATATCCTGGAGAAGTTATTTTAGTTTTTTTTTATCTTTGAAAAAAGAGATACACAGAATAAATACAGTAATAATGAGGCGGTCAACTTACAAAGTGTTTTTTATAATACTCCCACACAAATGTGGCCCTAAGGGGTCAATATAGACAGGTGGTCAACGGTCAACTTAGGTGGTCAAGTTACAAAGGTTTTCCTACATTATACAACATTCACCAAATTCCGTTCCTCACAAAAGTGGTCAACTTAGAGAGGTGGTAAGCTTACAAAGGTTTTCCTACATTATACAACATTCACTAAATTCCGTTCCTCACAAAAGTGGTCAACTTAGACAGGTGGTAAGCTTACAAAGGTTTTCCTACATTATACAACATTCACTAAATTCCGTTCCTCACAAAAGTGGTCAACTTAGACAGGTGGTAAGCTTACAAAGGTTTTCCTACATTATACAACATTTACTAAATTCCGTTCCTCACAAAAGTGGTCAACTTAGACAGGTGGTAAGCTTACAAAGGTTTTCCTACATTATACAACATTCACTAAATTCCGTTCCTCACAAAAGTGGTCAACTTAGACAGGTGGTAAGCTTACAAAGGTGGTCAACTTTACAGGTTTTACTGCATTACAAAAGTATAAGAAAAGTGGAAAAAATACCTGAGGGGTACACACCCACTTGAATAAAAGCTCCAAATGTTTTTCTCCCCCAATTTTCCGATATCTTAGGTATATAGCATGATATATTTCGCAGAGCTGCTTTGAGTATATTATTTTTGCTTATTCTTTACTTATAATGTATAGTATACATAAAGAGAATATTATAAATTTTTATTTCTGTAAATTATACTAATAATAGAAAGAAATAAAACCTGACATATTAAAGATTTTACGATCTCGATTTTTCCAGTTAGGTTTTAGTCTCTTTCTTCTCTTTTCTTTCTTTAATCCTCTGTAGCAGCATTTCCCAAACTATGCGTCGCGAGCGAATATTGAGCGAGCCCTCGCCACTGTACATGTGAATTAAAAAAAATAGGAAGTCTGCGAATGAAAGTAACTGAAGTTGAAGTTGATGCTAAATTTAAAAAAAGAGAAATAAAAAGCAAATATATGCTTCCCAGTGAAATAACATTGTGAAAAAAACCTTGCAGATGTAGATATTTGAGTAATAAAAAAATATATTCAAGTTATGTTTGTTATTTCAAGTCTTTCACTCGTATGGGTAACACTAAAAAAAAAATTTTTTTTCGATTAGAACAAACTAGCAGTACCCGCAACGGCGTTGCCCGTGCAATGTTAAAATAGAGGCGCCTACGGCGCAACTTGTTTTTTGTCCCAAGCAGGTCACCGAAGGCGACCTCTTAAGTCGCTTCTGAGCCGATAAAAACTTATTTCAGCCTGTATTTTTCTACAAATGTATATCTACCTTGACTTAGGTGTAATTTTTTTTCACTCTATCACTCATAACCTATATTTATTGATCTATATTTGTATCATGTGGCATATTTATCTTTATTACATCATCAAAACTTTTACATAGGTTTTTTTTTTTTTTACTCTGACTCTGATAGATAGCAGTACATTCTTTCTGAGTCTGAATCCAAAAATATAACTATTATTTCATAAATGTTTATTTAAACCAATAAAAAGAGTAAATTGTGATACAAAAATTAAAAAATAAGTGTATTAGTAGCTTTATACATAAACATACATTTTGAAATCAAATCAGAGAAATTAATTTATATAATTGTAAATATGAAATTTTAATTGCCACAAATTAGTCTAAATGGGGAATTGATAAATTGATCAGACTGGACTATGTATATGTAAGCAATTTGATGAAATAAAAAAAAAATCAGTGGCAGCTATATGGGAAGTATGTTGATAATGAAAATTGTATGGAATGCAGTGGCGTAGCTAGCATGGGTGTGACCCAGTGGAAAAGATTACGCCTTCCCCATTAAAAAAAATCATGTAAACCGTGAAGTATGCGTTTTAATGAAATATAATAATTTTTTGTTAAAAAAATTGCAGTTTTGGAAAAGAAGAACACCATTTGCATCATAAGCCTCATAATATTTAAAGTATTTGTTGAGGGCACTGGTTATGATTAGCGGTTAAAAACATTGTGAATATTTTTTAAAGGAAACACTTTGCTCAAAAATAGAAAATTAAATTGGATATTTTTTTTCTCCCATTTTAAGTATGTTTTATTCTAGGGAGCTTTTAAAGGTTCATTTTTTTTCTCCATCGGGGCTGGTTGTCACCCCTGAATGGGTGACACCTGGGGCGGTCCGCCCCCACTTAGCTACGCCAATATACAAAGACATTTCTTTAGTAGCGTATAATGGAATATCCTGCCTATAAATTTGCTTTTGGAGTATCACGTCAATTTCTGATATGCATCGCTTAAGAGACATATCTTGACAAAAGTAAATTCAAAAGTGAATGTGAATGCAGAAAAGGGTAATTTTATGGTTCAAAGCTGAAAAAGAATCTGTTACTAAATTAGTACACTAAAAATGCAAGCAAAATTTTATTCTTATCACGGAATCCTACCTACAGTTCCTAATGTTAGTGCAATGGACACTTGCTTAGTTATGAGCAGAACATGGAATATTGCTTTTTTTTTTTTTACAGCATTCAATGCTACAAAAATGGCAATCGGGGTGATGTTCTGACACGAACATACATATTTTTAATACGCTCAAGTCGTATTTTTTTTATCTAGTATTGTTTCTTGGCTAATTCAGTGGTGAAAGTTCTCTCTGGCTCTGATTTCAACTCTGTAAACAACACTTTTTTATAGGTAGGCGAGGCATTTTCAATGAAACTAACGACTTGAATTTTGTTACGAATGATGAATTCTTGAAATGGTTGGGAACGTTATCCTTTTATGCTACAAATGATGAATGGCCGATTTCAACTCTTTCAAAAAGAATACTATCTATATTTTCGAATACATACCATTTTAACGCATTTAATTACGAATTCTGGAATTTAGGTTGAAAATAATCTGTAATAGTGGATTGCTTTTTAGTCATGGAGTTGAAAGTGAATGCTGAATCTTCCAGTATTGAAATGCTTTGCAAGTTTTTCCCTAGTCCTTATTTGAAAGAAAATATTTTCCACTCTTTGTCAAATGTCCACTATATGTAAGCTGTTCCGTCTAATAAGAAGACAGTACATAGCATGTAATAGTGACATGCTAACGAAATCGTCTTTAGATTCGAAGTGTTGGAGCTTTGTTGGTTTATAAACTGGCAAAAAGAATGAACTTCTCCAGTTCCATACTGGAAACGAACAAACTTTCTCACACCTTGATAAACTCGAATAGCCCCTTTTTGAAATTTCTTGAAAACAAAAACAATCCTCGATTGTGATTTATTTTGTGAGAGAGTAATAATTAACTTTTAACAATGTGCTTAAAGCTTTAAAAAAAGCACAAAAGGAAAAACCTTTTTTCATTTTAGAAAAATTTTCTTTTTTCACTTTCGAGGAAAAACATAAAATATGGAGAATTCAATAAGTAATAAACTTAGAATCTGGGATATTTTAACATCAATTAGGATACGGAAAAACTGGGACCTGATGAAAAAAACATAAAATGCGGGAAACTTAGATTGGCGAGACTTTAAATCTGGGTTTCACTGTAGATATGAAAACTTTTCACTTATAATATGATAGAATAATGATAAATATGTTGAACTCTTGAGATTGTTGTCCTTTTTTAATACAAATGATGAATGGCGAATTCTTGAAAATTATGTGAACACTACACATTTATTCAAGTGTGTGAGTATATTTAGAAATAATAAGGGATATTAAAGTAAATATAAAATATTAAGCAAACATTACAAATTTACATAAGTAAAATGCATAAACGCCTCAACTATTTTTAAAACTCTTTATTTAAAAACAACTTAACTATTTTATTTTGAATGAGCGCATCATGGGAGATTGTCAGAGGCGTAGCTAGGTGGGGGCAAGGAGGGGCAGCTTTCCCCGGGCAGAGCGTCAAGGGGCGCCAAATTAGAGTTAATTTATTTAATTTTATTTTTAAATGCAAGAAGAAAATTATTTGAACTGAATAGGTGTGAATATGTTCGACAAAAAAGGGGAGCACCACAAATCATATCGGGAATGACCAATGTAGCACAGGAGTGCGTAGGAAATCAGACAAATAATTTTGCGAAGCCAAAGTGTCCCATTTTTCCCTTAGAAGTGAATGGCCGCTACTAAAAATGAAAGTTAAAAGGGCTGCTTTTTAGAGTTTTATCATTTAGGAAGCATAAAAGTTTTTTTAAATTCCCATTAGGGAACCAATAGGCCCCCAGGGGCACAGGGAAGCGTAAAGTCTTCAGTTGCCCCCAGGCACTGAAAACCCTCGCTACGCCTCTGGAGATTGAAACCCCCCGCCCCTACAAATTCGTCACTGAAGCAGTGCTCCCGTCGACATGTTCAAAAGCAAAATTAAATTCTCTATCGATCGAGTGAAAGTTAATTAAGTAACAAACTTAGAATCTGGGATATTTTAACATCAATTAGGATACGGAAAAACAGGGACCTGATGAAAAAAACGTAAAATGCCGGAAAACTTAGATTGGCGGGACGTTAAATCAGGGTTTCACTGTCGATATGAAAACTTTTCACTTATAATATGACAAAATATTGATAAATGATGAATTCTTGAAATTGTTGTAAATGCTATCCTTTTTTAATACAAATGATGAATGGGAATTCTTGAAAATTATGTGAACACTGCACATTTATTCAAGTGTGAGTATATTTAGAATTAATAATGGATAAGTAATCACAAAACATTAAGCAAACATTACAAATTTACATAAGTAAAATGCATAAATGCCTCAACTATTTTTAAAATTCTTTATTTAAAAACAACTTACTTATTTTATTTTGAATGTGTGTATCATGGGAGATTGCAACCCCCCGCCCCTACAAATTCGTCAATTTTCTGGAAAGTAGTACAAAATATTTTGCTTGTCTGAAGGTAGAAAGAAAAGCAGATACTAATTGTAAAAGAAAGTTGAAATTTATACATTAAAATTTTTTCGGAAAACCGTTTTTGTTTTTTTAACTTTCGGAATAGGTGCTCGAAAAGTTTCAGAAATGTCGAATCATAATCAGCCACCTATTTGCTACAGATGTAAGCTTTTGGTAATTGCAACTTTTAATAGATTGCAGCAGAAACAATATAACCCTGCTTATAACAATAAAACTATCTTCAGCCGGCGAAACACACTCGCCTCATGCATGGCTGAAATCATGTTTACGTTTACATTACATTCAACCGCGAAGAGCGGAAATCCTAGCTATCTTCAATTCTAAAATTATTCGAACGAAGTAAAGCAAATACTGGGGGATTGATATTTTAATTGTTAAATTTAAAAAATTTTATTCCGAATTAAAAAAAAACGGCTTCGTCTTGCAAAGCATTGGCTATAATAGAATTTTGTGCCAATTTTTGCAACAGTACTGACAGTATTCGAACTGAAAATCAAGATTTAGTACGTGCATTCTAAACATTATGTAAATTCACCTTTTAACCTAGGTGGCGTTATTCTCAATATATAATGGACTGTGAAGAGCAATGTTGTTCATCAGGACATCAGGTCATCCTGCTATTCTGTAATTATGTCCTGTAAATTTTCGGCTCCGTATGTGAAATGTATAAGTTATTATTCTAACCAGCTCAGAGAGCTGATTTTTAGTTTAACCAAATAAATGGTTTTTAAAAATATTGACTCATTTATAACCACGCTCTGCTATCACCATCGGTTATGGGCCGGTGCTACGCAATGAGTCAGAATTGCTGCAGTGTAGTGAAGTAATTTTTTAAACTGCATTGCCGTTTTGTTAAAAGTTAAAATGGCAGACTATAGTGAAATTGTCCAAGATATTAAAGTTAATGTGTTTAAATTTGACGGCCTGGATTATAGACGTTGGGCAGCGAAGATACGTGCCGCCTTGATGGGACTGGGTAGCTGGCAGATCGTTATTGGAGAAGTGGAAAAACCCGACGTGAAAACTGCAGACGCGAAGGAAGTATTAAAATATCAACGTCTAGACGAAAAAGCGTACTCCCTGATTTATAGTTGTCTTGAAGAACGCTATCAAGAACTCATTGATGACACTGTTAATTCAACGGAAGCCTGGACAGTTCTCAAGGACAATTTTGACATGCAATCCCGTGCAAAATTGGTGAGAAACTTAGACGAATTTTTTCGCATTAAATTTAGTTCAGAGACTGAAAACATTGGAATGTTTATTAGGCGTGTGAAACAAGCTGCAACTCGTTGTAATGAGAGTAACCATAAAATAGAGGATTTGTATATATGTTTTCAGTTAATTCGAGATTTACCAGATCAATTTAATGGCATTGTTCAGAAATTGTATACTGTTGATGATAAAGATTTCACGGTTGAAAAAAATTCTGAAACTTTACTTCTTGAAAATAGTAGGTTAAATTTAATTGATTATGATAAAAGTAAAAATGAAAACTCTGTATTTGTAACTAAGTTTGAGAACGGTAAAAATAACTCTAAAAAGTTAAATTTCGATAAAAACAATTTAAAATCGGATTGTCCTGTAAAAATAGGTCCATGTCATGAATGTGGCCGTTATGGACATCTGAAACGTAACTGTTCTAAAATTAAACCTAAAAATAAAATTAGTAAAAATTTAAAACCGAATTTTAAAGGTTGTGTTAGTGAATCTAATGTAAATAATGTAGATATTAGTCAAAGTTCAGAAACTTTAATGTATTCTGATTGTAATGTTAAAATAGTAAATAGTTCAAATACTAGCTTTGTTCTGGATACTGGTGCGACAAATCATTTCATTAAAGATAAGATATATTTAATGAATTTTAAAGAAATTAAAGAGCGAAATATGTCTGTTGCTACTAGAAATTCTCATGCGCCAATTAAAGGTATTGGTACTTTAAAATTTCATGTAAAATGTGATGGGAAACTAGTAGAAGTGAATTTGAGAGATGTATTGTATGCTCCAGATCTCAGACGTAATTTGTTTTCAGTTCTTATGTTAAACAAATATGGTTTCAAAACTGTTTGTGGAAATGGTAAAGCTATAGTTTATTCCTCAGACCGTAGCAAATGGTTTGAATTTACCTTAGCTGATCAGTTTTATGAAATTGAACCTATTTGGCCGGAAAGTAATTTTAAAAATCCTACTGCAAGCGTTATTACTAGTGATCATATTGAACTTTTGCATAGACGTTTTGCACATTGTAATTATAAATTGTATAAGATCTCAAAGAGTGGGGCCGTAAGGGATTTACCAGAAATACCCATTTACAAGCACATTTGTAGTGTATGTCAGGAGGCAAAATCTAAAAGGTCATCTTTTAAGAAATCGAGCGTAATAAGAGCTCAAAATCCATTACAGCGGATCCACATGGACGTATGGGGACCTTCGCCATGCGGAACAGAAAAAGGTTATAGGTACTATCTTTCAATAATTGATGAGTATACTGGCCGCGTTTGGATATATCCCTTAAAAGCAAAATCTGAAGTGTTTGAAAAATTTAAGTTGTTTCTATCATTCGCGGAAAATCAAACTGAATATAAATTAAAATGCGTTAGGACCGATAACGGACTAGAATTTTGTCATAAAGATTTTCATAAATTTTTTGAAGGTAGAGGGATTAAACATGAAAGAACTGTAATCATAACGCCAGAAATGAATCCATTTGCTGAAAGTTTTAATAGTTACGCTATGGATGCAGTTCGGGGAATGTTAATTGAATCTAAGCTACCAAAGAAATTTTGGCTTGAAGCACTTTTTAGTTATGTTCATGTGAGATATCGAATTCCAGTAGGAAAACGAGTTAAAAGCCCACTTGAATTATGGTATGGTAATGTACCGTCAGTTAAACATTTGAGAGTATTCGGTAGTTTGGCTTATGCTCACATACCTAAACAGAAAAGGGACAAATTATCACCTAAAGGTAAACCAGGAGTTATGGTTGGGTATGCGATAAATACAAGAGGTTATCGAATTTATTTTCCTTCTAGTGGTAAGGTTATTGAAACTATTCATGTTAAATTTGACGAGACTAAAATTGCAATGGACGCGATACTGGGCTCTAAGAATTCATTACCGTTAGAAAAAAATAAAAATGTTAAAAGTGTAAAAATTAAAATTACTGATTATGAATCGGATTGTTCAATTGATAGTGAAAATGATTTTAAAAGACTTGAACTTAAACCTTCTCCTAGGAAATTAAAGTCAGAAGATTTATCCAGTAGCGAAGAAACTTCTGAAGGTGAAAGTGAAACTTCTGTAGAATCGGAAAGTGAAAGTACTGTGGATACGGTAAATTTAAAAGAAACTGAATCTAAAAATCCTGTGAAAGGGAAATGGATTCGCTTAGAATAACCGAGAAAAAATAATTCGCGAATCGATGTGTTTTATAAATTGGAAAATGACAATCGTAAATTTAATTGTATCAAACGTGTTAGGAAATTTTGTAAAGCTAATAATATCTTATTTGAGAAAGAATTTTTTAATTTCAAACCAATGAGAAATAGTGACGAAGTAGAGGTCAATTTAGTTTTTGTTCCTAAAAATTTATTTGAAGCGAGAAATTGTCTCGAATCTACAGAGTGGGAACGAGCAATGCAACATGAAATTAAAATAATGGAACAACGTAAGGTATGGGATTTGATACCACCACCTAATGAAAAGATAAAAGTAATTGGTTGTAGGTGGGTGTATACTAAAAAATTAAATCACAAAGGTGAAGTTAAAAGTTTCAAAAGTAGATTAGTAGCACAGGGGTATGCACAGCGGAAAGAAACATACGACGAAGTATTTTCACCAGTAGTAGACATTTCTCTAATTCGTTTATTCTTCACTGTGTTTGTTGTAATTTTAAAGTGGAAAGATGTTCAATTAGATATTAAAAGTGCATATTTATATGCTGACTTAAAACATGAAATCTATATGAAACAACCGCCAGGTTTTATAAATTTAGAAAGACCTAATTGGATTTGTAAGCTCAAGAAAGCAATATATGGGCTTCACCAATCTGGTCGTGCATGGTTTCAAAAGTTTGACGAAGTAATTATTTCATTTGGTTTTGAGAAAATAAACTGGTGTAATTGTGTGTATCTATTAAAGGGTAAAAACATATTGTTACTTGTATATGTTGATGATATCCTTATTTTTGGAGAATGTAATTCTGATATAAACTTTGTTGTAAAAATTCTAAAAGAAAACTTTGATTTAAACTATTTAGGTAAAACTTCAAAACTCTTAGGAATAGAATTTGAAAGAAATGAAAGGTTAATTTTACATCAACGAAGTTATATTAAAAGTTTAAAAGAACGATTTAGTTGGATCGATAGAAATTTCGCAAGTTTGCCAATAGTGAAAAAAGAATTTTCTAGTAATCCGAAGCAGTCGGAAGAACAATACGAGTTAAACTTGCCTTATCGTAATTTATTAGGGTGTTTGGCTTTCAGCTACTCGTACAAGACCGGATATTATGTATGCTGTGAATTTACTTTCTCAATATCAGCAAAATCCGACGATGGATCATTGGAACAGTTTAGTTAAGTTATTTAATTATGTGTTAGAATCAGAATCGTTAGGTATAGATCTCTCAAGAGCTAAAAATCTAAGTTTAAACTGTTATTCTGATGCTGCACATGCACAATGCCTAACTGATAGGAAATCAATTAGTGGAAACATAATTTTTCTAGATAACGTGCCAATAGTATGGCGAACAGTTAAACAAAAATGCGTGGCTACTAGTTCGATGGAATCGGAATATATAGCGCTAGTAGAAGCATCTAAAGAAATTTTGTGGTTTACGAGAGTTTGTAAGGAATTTTCAAAGCTAAATATTAATTTTGGTACATCGCTTTTATTTTGTGACAATACAGCAGCGATTGATTTCGTTAATTCTCCAATCGAGAACAAGCGTACTCGTCATATTGACATTAAGTATCATTTCTTTAGAGATTTATTAAGTAAAAAATATTTTTGTTTGAAATTTGTACCGACTAGTCGTAATTATGCAGATTACTTCACAAAACCATTTTCTAATCGAAAACGTCAAATGTTTTTGACTATTTTGTATGGTGACCAGTAAATTGTAATAATATATGTAAAATGTTTTTGTAGTTTCTTTTTTCAGTCCGATGGGGCCGAATGACAGTATTCGAACTGAAAATCAAGATTTAGTACGTGCATTCTAAACATTATGTAAATTCACCTATTAACCTAGGTGGCGTTATTCTCAATATATAATGGACTGTGAAGAGCAATGTTGTTCATCAGGACATCAGGTCATCCTGCTATTCTGTAATTATGTCCTGTAAATTTTCGGCTCCGTATGTGAAATGTATAAGTTATTATTCTAACCAGCTCAGAGAGCTGATTTTTAGTTTAACCAAATAAATGGTTTTTAAAAATATTGACTCATTTATAACCACGCTCTGCTATCACCAAGTACGTTGTGTAGATTTTGCTGTAGAGCGCGCAGCCACAACCTCAAAAGTTCATTTTATATATATAGATAAGACGACATTAACTAGTTCCACAACTCGTCACTAGGGAATCTAAGCATTACCAATATCTATGATCTCTTTTCTCTAAGACGGCCAAGAGGTGGGTCCCAAGACTGGAAATTTTTGTTAGATGGGTCTGAGCCAGTTAACTTTAGGAACCACTGCTCTGTAGTATTGTGTAGACTAGGCAACGTATCTTTCGGAAGCGGGTTTTGTAATTTTCTTCAAAAGTAATTCAAAAATTCCCTGAAATACATCTATTTTATTTTATTTCTTTATTACTGTGTCGAATCCAAAAAATAAAATGCATCCAAGTTTATAAGCAATAGAACGTTTTAAAAAAATAAAAAAAATAATAATAATCAAAATTTCTGAAATGCGTGTATTTTTTTTTTGATATCTTGAATCTAAAAAAAATAAAATAAATCCGAATTGTTGAGCGATAGACTGTTAATTCTCTTTATTTCTTAACCACTTGAGACCACAGAACTAAGAACAAACAATTTCGACGCCATTTTTTGGTTCTCTGATATAAAAAATGATTGCAAAAAAAAAAACTAAGTTTTTAGAAATTTTAATTTTTAATTAGTTTAAATAATAATAAATGCCCAATTTAAATGTTTTTCATGCTTAAAACGAAGTAAACTATCTGCTGATAATTTCAAAAACAATTGGGTGTTTTACAACAATTGGGTACTCTTGGAATGCAGAGGTTAAAACATACTTATCTCTCTTTACTTTTTTAAGCATTGTTTTTGCTCTTTTTTTAAAAAAAAATCTTTCTCATTGTTTATTCGGATTTCTCTAAAAAATTTGTATTTTCTCCCCTTTTTGTTTTTGCTTAAAATTCTTGTTGCTTAGGGGGGGAATACGTGTAAAGTCTCAAAGAATTTAAAAAAAAATTCTTCATATAAATAAATTCTACAACTATTCAATAATATACCCTAAAAATTTCAAAGCAAAATTCCAAGTCGTTTAAAAGTTATACGCATTTGAGAGAGCACCCCTTTTTTTAGCAGTTGAGCAGGTGAATGACCTCATGAATGACCTGAAGGGTATTAGAGAACGTTAGCAGATGTCCTTTTATTTCTTTTAACAATTGAGACCTCGGATAGAAACTTCTATAAGTATAAAAAAAGATTGAGTACTGCCTTAAATTTGCCTTCAATACCACTCTTTTTTTCAAACGCGTTTTCTCGAAACTACTTTTTACGAATTCGCGTACACTCTACCTCTCGGAGTTTTTGACCAATCCTTATCAAATTTAGCA
This sequence comes from Octonoba sinensis, assembly GCA_038502835.1. Taxonomy (NCBI): domain Eukaryota; kingdom Metazoa; phylum Arthropoda; class Arachnida; order Araneae; family Uloboridae; genus Octonoba; species Octonoba sinensis. Next base: position 2,834,841 of record CM076600.1, read on the forward strand.
CACATTTTCTTTATATATACACGATTTAGTTAATTTAGAATCATAAACGTATCTTTATTTTTACTTTTTTTATTGTAAAAAAAAAGAACAAGAAAAACGGTTAAAAATCGAACTTAATTTTCCCATTCTTAATAAAAATACATGCCCTACCAGGCATGTAAGGGTAGAAGATTCCTGCCCGATGGGAACTTTTACATTCCCCGGGCATGTCGGGCAATGTAATTTTCGAGCCCTGGGGAAACGTATTTGTAGCTCATCCTTTGCAAACCCAATGACCTGGCAGCCATTCCTTAAAGTAGCCCCGTAAATCGGCGGATGTTATTATCACTTGAGAAGTTTTCTACCCTCTTTCTTCATCAGGGGAGGCATCTGGTCTCTAGAAATGCTCAACTGTACTGGGAATTTAATTTATCTGAGAGTATTAAGGTCAAATAGATACTCAAAAGATCTTTAGCATATTGTATGCTCGTACTTGGAAGCTGACGAATTTTTGCATTTTGGAATTCCACAGACTTGAGTCAGATTTCGAGAAATGTTGGCTAATTTTATGTCCATTTTCATGCGCCCCTCTTAAAATCTTTTTCGAATCCCTCACTTGTTTATCTATAATGCATAGTATAAGCTAATAAATAAATAAATATATATATATATTTATTTAAAGTTTTTTAAATCTCAATTCATTGATTTTTAAAAAAATTTGGAAATTGGCGACTTTAGAAAAATAAAACTGAAAGTCATTTCTGGATTTAGTTTCAAAACATACACAAGAATCAATTTTAAAAACCTGAAACATATAGTTTGTCAAAAAAATTTAAGACAGCTGGAACTAAGATTACAGTGGCGCTATCTGTGTTATCGAGCATTCGTGAAACTCCTTCACTATCAGCTGATCCACTGAAAAAAAACCTCAGTTCATTGGCTTACTTTTTTTTTTTAACTTTGATGCCATTGACACTATATAAACAGCTTCGACGCGAGCCCTAAAGGCGGTCCCACAATGTGAGCTGGAACAGTCATTCGAATCGTTGTTAAACCGCCGTAACAAATGAAGTGAAGCCGAAGAGGCTTTTGAATAAAAATACTTCAATAAATATAATTATTAGTTTTTATTTTATAAACCTAGTCTTAAAAATTCTTTGACACTGTGTACAACCATCGGTCAACTTCACTCGGGTGATAAGACGACAAAAATCAAAACATTATTTCTCTGAAAAGAAAAAAGAAGAGATAAAAGTAAACAAAAAATAAACAAATGAATAAATAACACAAATAAATAAACCAAAAATGGTGTAACCAAAGTTACTGCAGAGTAAAATCACTTATGTTTGTTTTTCCCATTCTGTAGTCTTCGTACAATAAAGCCACATTTACAGTGATCGCAAGGCAAAAAAGCTAAATCTGATAACCGGTCTGTCTGTCCGTTAACCCCCTAATTACTTTTGAGGGAATGGCACGATTCAAAAGATATTTTTTTTCTTTTTGCATTCCAAAGATCCTGGAGAGGACAACTCATTGTTCAAACAAAAAAAATAAAGTATGAACTTTTTTTATTTGAGCAATTTTTCGTTTAATTTTGAACAGTTCAAAAAATCTTAACGTTAGCTGCATTGGAGAAATATGAAACAAACTTTATAAACCCTGGACATAAAATCGAAGTTCCTTTGAACAAGCTCATGTGAAGGACCTCTCGACGTGAAATATTTTTTGATTTGAACAATTTTTGCTCAATTGTAAAGAGTGAAAAAATATAATAATAATAAGTGTCTAAGGGGAAATTTCAATCCTATATAAATCCTGATTTATCTGACGGATTTGCTTGAAAAATACTTAATCGGAAGGGTTTGCAGCGTAAAACATGTACAGTTACAAAATTCAATCAGATCTAAAAGAGCAATTTTCCATGAAATTTTATAATCTGGGTTTTTAAGGACTTTCTGAATGAATGAATAATGGGGCAAAGTGAAATGATAAAGCATTTACTGTTTGTGGAGCGACCCATTTAAGAACATTTTAACTTTGTTACATACCATGTAGTTGATTCTAGTCAAACAATAATTATTTTAAAACTAAGTTGCTGTTGATTTCAGTCGAAAAGTTACCTATAAATGTAACTAGTTTTTTGCTCATATTATCATATAACTAATAATATATGGTAATTCTGATTATACAAGCCATTTGTAAAATTTGATGCCTATGTTCTGTGTCATTCCATGCCAACTGAAACCACTACATGATTTTGTAAACTTTAAGCAATATTCCCGGGTTTGGTACGAATTTGACGAAAACATATCAAAGTTTATGGATTGAATAGTTATTTTTGAGAACTATGCACAATTATACTTAAAATTATGAAGAATAAGGGGCACTTTAGACTCTGATTTCTCCCATCAAAAATGCTGCTTTTTTAAATAACAAAAACTGTTATAATATAAGTTTAGTGATTTTATCCATATTTTTTTTTATACAGTAAGTTACATTACTCTAAGTATATGTGTGCAGTTCATGTTTCATACAAAATGTTTTTCGTATTTTTTAAAACTAAAAACTTTCTAGTCATTAATATGTCCCCTCTGTTACAAATTTTTAAATAAGTTTACTTCATTCAAAAAATAAACAAACAATAAACTGCAGAAGAGGTATTTACAATAAAATGTATTAGTATAATGTTTTGTAATAATTTTGAAATTTTTTTAATAATTAAAAAAATTATAACAGTAACAGAGGGGACATAAATAAGTGGGACAAAGATAGAAACAGCCTCTCTGTTACAACTTGCCATGAGATTTTTAAACAAATCCCATTGGTTGCAATGTTTATAAGGAATTCTGGGAATGTACCTGGGAGTAGTAAGATCTTGTTTAAACCAGCTTCTTCTGGTTTTAGAGAATTCATTCCAAGCTGTGGCATTTTAGTTTTGTTAAGTGTGACTTTATGAGTTATCAATATGGGGAAAACAGCAGCAGAATGGGAGAACATAGAGCCAGAATGTCTCAAAAAAAAATGATATGAGTATGAAAAAGGACAGAGAACATAAGAAGAAAGCTTTCCAACTTTAAATAACAGAAGTGTTACTTTTGACAATGTTTTGTTGTAATGCAACCAAGTATATGCACCTATTGAAGCTAAATCTGTAAGCTGTCCCGTCTGTTACATGTCATGTCCCCTCTGTTACACATTGCTTTCCACATTTAAATAAAAGGAGTTTTTGATTCAAATATACCAATGTATAATTTAATTAATTTGTAATGTTCAGAGTTTTAAAAAAAATATCAAGTTTTTTAAAAGACCTCCCAGTCACAGAATTTAACATAAATTATAGTATATGTCAAATACTGTTGACATTTTTTGTCCCCTCTGTTACGCATACTTTAATTTAATTAAAGAGATCAAATGGGAATATAATTTCAATGTTGAGTGAAATAATTATACACTGCTACTTAAAGTTACAGATTGGCCTACTAATTTTTGCCTTTAAAAATTTTTTGTATTTTTTTAAAAGCAAAATATCCGTATGATGTCTCCTCTGTTACGCTTGGAACTCCACTTCTAATATTGTCAGTTAAGTCTATTTTTTTTCTGTTATGTAATGACAAGATTCCTATTTTTAATATTTTAAATATTAAGATCTGCTAATGCTCAGTGCAAAGTTAATTAATTTTGTTAGGCTTATTTTCGTTTCAAATGTGTACTACAAATTGTCATGTTCACATGGGGCAAAATGAAATACATATTTGATTTCCCTTTGTCCCTGCATCACTCATCAGATAACTAAACTTGTCTTTCTTTTATTTATTCATTTAATTAGTATTTCATTTATTTGCTCATTTATTAAATATATTTTTCCTTCGTTCATTTAAGTAATCGTTAATTTTTTTACATTCATTAATTCCATTACTCATTTGCTCGTTTTTGCAAGTCTTTCATTTATTTAGTCATTCACTTTTAATAAAAAGTATTTATAACCCTCTCCACCCGTAAAAATAAATCATTATATACCCATAGGCACTTACGAATGCAAAAGGTAAATTATCCCATAGAAAACTATTTCATTAGAAAAATATTTCACTTTTCCCTATTCATGATGCAAAGTGATAATTTTCCCCTTTAACGTACAAATTTACAGTCAAAAATGAAAAATATTTCAATGCAAGTTCTATTGTCAGCTTCATATAATTCTTTAAGTACTGTTATTTTCAAAATAAATTTCCACTTTTTTCATTTTGAAATATGTAATTTATCTCAACTATTTCACTTTGCCCCACATTCCCCTACGAAATTTAAAATTCTTCAATAACTTCCGCTTTTGATTCGTAATTGAGAAAACTAAGTAAAAAATATCGTACAATTTTACGTTTTAGTGATCAATAAATGTCTTCCGGTTGCACGTTGTTGTCCAAATGTTTGGAAATCTGGCAAAAGTGTAGATAACGATCATAGTTGTACTTAGCCGAAGCTGTTTTTTAAGCACGTTGATGGACACTTGTGTTTATATCCGTCAAAGCCAAGTTCACTATGCGGCATCACGGCAATAGCCGAACAAAACGAAACGGTAGTTTTTTTTTTTTTTTAGACACTGCAGCTATAGCGGCACAAATGTGCCTTTTACCGGCGTACAAGTAGAAGCCTAGTGTCATGTTTTGGAAACAATTTTTTAGGTTGAATTTCGTTTTCCACCTGTTACACGACTTGCAGCTTCAGTATGCACGTGGTTGTGATCGTGTTTTCTCTTGAATCTTGTTGTTATTGATACATTTTACGATATTTATTGCTTATACAGGTAAGTATTTACCGCTGGCATCATGACGGTTATAGCCGGAACCTAATTAAAGGTGCTGAATTAATCAAAATTTAGTTTATTTAAGTAGAAAGAACAGAACTATACGTCTAATAATCTAAAAATGACAAAAACATATAGTGTTAATGTTCAAACCAGTAGTTTCAATGTGTTAATAACCAAAGTAAGATATATGTAAGTAATAATATATTCATTATGAACAAAAAACAAAGAGTTTTTATTTACACCGTATACAAAACACACAACTCTTTGAGTACTGAAGTATTTGAAGATTTTTATGCCAGTGGGACGGATTTAATTTGTCGCTATATATATATCCCCACTTTTCTCTTCCAACCTCCTTCCCTGTTAGCACTAGGCCTTAGGGATGACCTCCCCCGTTCGCGAAGTAGTGAGGTCCACGGATCGGGACTATCGTCTTCAGTGGGTCGGGTATCGAACACGCGACCTTCCGGTCGGAAGACCGACATCCCAACCACAAGGCTACCACGGCCCTTTATGGTTCCCCACTTTTCTCCACCAGACACCCGTACACCTCTTACCCGAGGCCTTAGGTGCGCCGAAGCTGGGAGCCTGGCGGGGGTGCCGTAAACATCAACGCCTGCTTCTTAAATTCAGATTACGAGTCAGACTCGTTCACCACAACTTCGCACAAGTAAGCAGATGACGAGTCTCACTCATCAAATGTACCCAAAGGGTTAATAGAAAAACATGTGGCTCATGTCCGTAAATAAGAGAAGAAAATTAACACTAAAAAAACTTCAGTCTTTTAAAATTTCAGTAAATTTTGATAACATTTGACGAATGTTGTATATTCCGACCCAAAGAAAGAAACCGAAAGATTATTTATACACTGGTGTGCAAAACTTAAGCAACAGGTGTCTTTTTTGCCAGAACTTCTCAAAAAATCATCTCAGAGACATGAAATTTAGAAATGAGGGAGAGCAGTTTTGTACTTAAAGGATGATGAAAGCATAATTGCGTAAAAATGAATACAATTCATACAATGTGGAACCAAACAAAAGTACGCTTAATTGAACTCATAATATCGTTACACACGATTGTTTTATACAAGAGAAAGAACAACACGCAGATGTTCCTTAGTATGGGATATGTCCTCCCCGTGCTGCAATGATTGTTTCGCATCGTCTCCCTATACTCAGCACCAGATTGTCCACCAGTTCTTGGGGTAAGAGTGCCCATGCCTCAATCAGTATCCGTTTCAGTTCTTGAGTGTTCCCAAGAGGATGTAATCGCGCCGCAATGCGTCTCCCTAAAGCATGCCACACATGTTCAATAAGATTTAAATCAGGGGAGTACGCTGGCAAATCCATTTGAGTGATATCTTCACTTTCCAGTAGCTGCTGAACAGATCGTGTCCGATGTGGGCGTGCATTGTCATCCATAAAAATGAAGTCTGGTCCAATGGCACCTCTGAACAGACGCACATGGGGAAGGAGTACCTCCTAAAAATAGCGACCTCCAGTTACAGAACCTCTGTCGAAAATGTGGAGCTCAGTCCGCTCTTAAATATATTATTGGGGATGCAACATAATGCATCCCCAGACGAGAACTCCAGGACCACCGTAACGGTGTCTTTCCACGATGTTACTGAGATTAAACCGTATTCCCGACCTCTCTCCAAATCGACTGGCGTCCAGAATCGCTTGTGGCACTAAAACGACTCTCATCCGTACAGAGGACATGTCTCCACTGATGAGAGGTCCGGTTTTTGTGCTTCTTCCACCACTCTAAACGGCTGCGCCGATGGCCTGCTGTCAAAGGAATGCAACGTTCAGGACGAGAGCGAATAGGCCACCTTTGTGAAGGCGTCTGGTGGCCACAGTAAACCGTGACACTTGCTGCCACGTTGCTGTACACAGTTGCTGAGCAATGGCGCTTGCTGACTGGTTCCGGGTGCTCTTCACCTGAAGAACGATATACCAGTCATCCACTGCAGTTGTTTTCCTGGGGATACCACCGCCAACCTTTCTGACAGTTGTACCTGTGGTTCGGAAGGCTTTCCAAGCACGCGAAAAGACGCTTTTGTTGATTCTGAACTCTTCAGCTAAACTGGTCACACTGCGACCCTCCTCCAACGTTCTGAGCATTCTTCCACGTGTGAAGTCGTCCAGATGATTTCTTCCAGCCAAAATTTTAATTCCTAATTTTAATAATTCCCAGATAAGATAAACTCACTTGCACCTACAGCGAAGAGTACAATAAAAGGAGGATTTAAATTGCATTTCCATCCCTCCTTTTATTGTACTCTTAAGGTGCGCGCACCAACAGCACGCGTTTTGCATACGCTCACATTGCCTCTGACGCTTTGTTTCTGATATTTGCATCCTCATGACCTTTCTACTAAATTACATGTTCATTGTACTAATCGCAAGAACTCTTTTTCTGCAATTTCATAGCTTGCTGAAAATTTACATTGTTGCTTAAGTTTTGCACACCAGTGTAATTTAAATGTCGAATTTCATATGATTATTTGCCATGTCATTCTAGAACTTCTTAAAACTATCGAGAAAACACTTTCTAAAACGTTTTCTGCGTCTACATGTGTTGAGTGCACTATTAATAATTGAAAATAACAAATTAAACAATAAGTATTTGTGTTCTTGTAATGGTTTTTCTAGTTAATTGTTCATATTTAGTGTTTTTATTTATGGTTGCATGACATCTAGTTGACTATTGCATGACATGAAAAGTAATTCAGATATCAAAGTTTTTATTTATTCGTTTTTTCCTTATCTGTTGCTAACTACCATGGACAGGGTTCCCAACTTTCTTTGGAAGGGGTTCGCAGGCACAAAAAGGTTTATACTTAGATTCTAGGTTTTTGTTTATTGATATGCATTAGTGGATAAGGCAAAAAAAATTCAGCTGTCAAGTTTTTTTTCTTCTCTTATCTGTTGGATGGAAGGGGTTAACGTTTCATTTGGAATTTTAGAAGGGGTTCGCCGGATAAAAGGGTTGGTAGCACTGATTTATAGTTGACTGATCATGTATTTCTAATCGAAAATTTGATATATTTTTGAGCTATGGTAAGACACTTTTTGATTATAAATCTTCACAACATGTTTCGTTTTCTTACCGGCAAAAACAGAACATTTGAAGATCAGTGCTGCTTCCGAATTCCTGATGATGGTTGCTCACGAGTTCAACTACTTTATCAAAGACATGAACAATATTTGTTGGGTAAACTCGAGTACCGATAGTTTTTATATCGGAAACAGGATTGCGATGTCATAAATTCAATTAAAGGAATGATTTATGGAGTGAGATAGGAGAAATCATCTTTTAAGTGGAGGACAGAGCTAATAAGAGCCTTGAGTGGTCATCAGTTGATGGACAGGCAAACTGTTGCGAACATGGACTTGTAATCTATAAATGTTGTAGGACAAGGAAAACATCTACTTAATGAAATAAAATGTAAATTTTTGTGATACAAAGTAAGTAATAAAAATCAACGTGAAAATAAAAAGAAAATTTGAAAAAATATTGCCGATACGTTTCGAGCTTAAAAGGAACCCCTTTTTCAATGCAAAAGAGGGAGCTTCTAGATGAATGTTTTCCATCTACAAGCATTGAAAGCATCCTTCTTTTGCATTGAAAAACAGGCTCCTTGTAATCTAGAAACACGTGTCTTCAAATCTTGTGCTTAATTTAAAGTTCGTTTTAATTTTTTACACCTACTTAATGTTTATGATAATCGTGACGAATTTCCTAGCCGATTTAAGTTGATTTATATTGCAACAAAAACTATTAAAGAGACATGTTTATGCTTATAACTGTTTGGGAAGCATTCGGAGGACGTATTTCCCTCCAAGAGTTCTTTTTTTTTTTGCATTGAAAAGGGAATCCTTGTAACCCCGAAACACGTGGCTGCAGTTCTTGTTGCTATTTGTGCAGTTTTAGCATACTTTCCCACAAAATATAAAAGTAATAAAGGGTGAAAAAAAGCTTACTGTATCGTGAAAATATCGTTAAAAATAAATAAAAATAAAAAATAAGTGAAGTAATTAAATAAAGATTGAAAAATAAAAAAATTAAAGTAGGGTTTTGAGATGGAGAAAATGTGTCTGCCTCCCCCCCCCCCCCCACCTAATAACTTTTGAGGGAATTGTTCCATTCGAAAGATTTTTTTTTTTCATTCAAAAATCTCGGCGAAGACATCTTATTTCCATATTTTACTTTTGAACAATTTTGAGCAGTTCAAGAGATTTTACATTAGCGCCTATTGGCAAAAATGAAGCAAATTATTTAAAATTCGAGTACAAGATCCAAGTTCCAATGAACAAGCTTATTGGAAGGTGCTCTCTGCGTGAAATATTGATTCGAACATTTTTTGTTCATTTTTGAACAGTTCAATAAAAAAATTAACAAATCGTCTAAGGGAAAAGTTCAATCCCATATAACTCCTGATCCAACCGACGGATTTGCTTATACCAAATTTTATCGGAAAGATGTTATGACGTAGAACATGTACAGATGCAAAGTTCAACAAGAACTAAGCGAGCCTATTTTTCTATGATATGTTTTGATTGGGATTTTTAAGGATATTTCTCAATGAATAAACGAATGAGTGAAAGAATGAATGAATGAATAGATGAGTGAATAAATGAGTGATACAATGAATGAGTGAATAAATGAAAATATAATGAAATGAGTGAATAAATACATGAATGAGTAAATGAATGAAAGAATGACTGAATATGTATCTGCCGTCGAAAAAGATTATATTTGAAGTAATCAAGAACTAAAGCTAAATGAGAGAGTAGATTACTAGATTATAAATTTGAAGTTGGAAATATTCGGGAAAGTAGGGTCGTATAATTCTAGACGGAACTTCTTGTTAATGCTGTTTTTTGAGATTATACATTTTAATTTCTAATAGCAGTTTTGAATGTCTTGCAACGATGATTAGTTTATTGAGCACGTGACTAGAAATTTACCATTTATCTGCGAGTGACCTTTGGATATGAAACTCAATGACTTCTATGGGATTTACGGCACTTGGGAGGGGGGGGGGGGGTAATAAAAGTTGCGTGAAAAAAGCAGAGGGTTGGGTATTTTGCATTAATGTACTTGACCCCTTATCAATTTTCCTAGAAATACGTAGAATAACTGAATTACTCGCGGATTTCGTGCTGCTAAGAAAATTTCCTGATTTGTATACCAATGAGTGACGTCCTTGGATTAAACATGCACTGAATTAAAAATGTTTTCGCCCAGGGATCAGTCATAAATCGCTTATAGAAATGAACAGTGTTATATCTGCAAAAACATCGTCTTTTTGGTTTTTAAATCAAAATGTTCAGATTTTTGCGCTTTTCATATTGGGAATACTGCGGTGAGAAAATGTTCAAAAGTTAAGGCTAGAGGCCAATTTAATTTTTTTGGTGCAGTACTGTAATAACTACTTTTTATAGCTGTTTCTAATTTTTTTGACATCGTTAACATCCATCATGTGAGAGAGAACTAGAACAATCACTATTTTCTGAACAAAATCGATTATAATAATCTTTGAAACAAATAAGATAATTAAATAAAACAAATGGTAAAACGTTCAAACGCCTCTCTTGAAGAATGTCCATTTTGCAGATATGACACTATTCATTTCTATAGGCGAAATGATGGCAAGCTTCGAGACGGGAAGCAGGTTCGTGAAAGTGTGACATCATCCATTTTAGTTTCTATTAAAAAATTTTAAAACAGCAAATTAAATTTATTTTTGAAGCTATTTGATTTTAAAAGTACTTTGATTTCATTTTGTATCATAAACACCGATGCTGATTAAAGTCTAAATATTTACCTCCAGTTATTTCGAGCAATCTATATTTTTTACCATTATACACTAATTAGATTTTTTTAAACCTTAATCTCATTTTATACAAATTAAGTACACAGCATATAATCCAGGCTTGGAGTAATCGCGATTACGTAATCGTAATCTCCTGTAATCGATTACATCTTGGCAAAATCGAAATCGCAATCGTAATCTGACAATGGCATACTCTTATAATCATAATCGAAATTGCGTAATCCCTTTTCTTGCGTAATTTTAATCGTAATCTAAAGGAAAAAATCTGATCCCTTATTAAATCAAAAATTTAATCAAAAATCATTAATTTTTGATTAGTGACACTGTTTCAATAATGAGAGTTGTGTGCATAATATCAGCTAATATTTCGCTAATCTAATCGTATGCTAAATCGTAATCGGTTATCATAATCGTAATCGATTATTTTTTTAACTACTGTAATCGCTGCCGTAATCATAATTACTTTTTGGCAAAGGATTACAATCGTAATCATAATCTCTCAATTTTTCTCTTTGTAATCGTAATCGACCCCAAGCCTGATATAATCATTATTATTATGCTCTCAAATGTCCTTAAAAGTTAAAAATAAATAAATAAATGAATAGAAACGTTATTTATAACTAATGCATTTTTTCTGAACTGCAACACGGCAAATACATATACCTACATCATACAGCCTGACATGTGACAAAGGGGTAAATAATGCAAACTGCAGCCATACTGTCTATAGCATCGAGGCCTTCACAGACTACCCCCCAGTAGAATTACTGCAGCGCTATCCTCCTGGAACTTCCCACAAACTCACTGACAACCAGCACCAGCTATAAGGGGCTGGGCTGGCAGAGCTTTGCCGACCTGCTTTACCGACCCGCGGCCATAGTCATGCTACAAAGCAAGCCTTACGTCACCCGAATCGGATAATGCTATTTTAGTTGCCTCTTACGACACGCATAACTACGTCGGCGCTATTCTACGCCGGCCACCGCACGGCGGTGACAAAGGGGTATTGGGGTACGTTGAAGTGTGACATTTTGTGACAAAGGGGGGGATGGGGGGTCAAATATATTGAAAAAACGTGACATCATTTATGAACGGTCCTTTAGGGATAACTTATATAATGTTACGCTTCGAGGGGGGGGGGAATTTCGTAAAATTGTGACAACGGGAGGGGAGGGGGTAACAAGAAGTGTGACATCATGCTTATTCAACATAGCGTGGCATGTGACAAAGGGGGGAGGGGTACGTTGAAGTGTGACATTTTGTGACAAAGGGGGATGGCGATCAAATATATTGTGGAAAAAAGCGTGACATCATTTATGAACGGTCCTTTAAGAATCGCTCATACATGTTACGCTTCGAGGAGGGGGGGGGGGAATTTCGTGAAATTGTGACAACGAGAGGGGGAAAACAAGAAGTGCGGCATGTGACAAAGGGGGGTGGGGTCCGTTGAAGTGACATTTTGTGACAGAGGGGGGATGGGGAGTCAAATATATGGGGAAACAGGGGGACATCATTTGTGGCTGGTCCCCTATTTTGTAAAAGCTTATACGTTTGGGATAACATCTACTCCGCCATGTTTCAATGCTTATGACGATATTGATAACGTTTTGGGTCGAACTGGGCTCACAGAAGTTTTTGGGATGAACTAAGAAAGGAGGTCACCTCTTTTTGTCAGCAAAACAGGAAACCTTTTACCGGTGAATCATTTATTATCATGTAAGATCGATTAATTTATCGTTTTTCATCATACTTATGGGACTAGGGAATTCAGAGGAACTATTAAGACACCAGAAAAGAGGTCTCTTCTATATAATCGATGATTTCACTTGTATGCATTATCATATTTAACGAAATATAGCGTGGTTTCAGCATTGCAGTAGTTATTGGTTAAAAGTTAGTTCAGAAAAATATTAAAAGTTATTTTTGGTAAATAGAACCATCCGACGGAATAGATGCTTTTATTTGTGCAACTTCTTGTTGATGATTAGATTGATTCCAAAGTCGGGTGAACATGAACTATTCATACTATATCTACAATAACTTGTGATTGGGATTCCTCAATGTTGACTGTTAAGTATGATTATGATGATGAAGGTATTCGGAGCACAAAAGAAAGAGAGAGGAAGAAAGAAAGTTTACAGAAGAACTACTATTTTTGTTCGCCTAACAAAGCCAGATTTGGCAAAATTTGGATTAATTTTTATTTGGAACTGAAATTTGATTCATTTTTACGTTGCTTCGATTCGTTTGAATTCTTTAATGCGATATATATTTAAACTCATTTGAATCGCCTTTTCATACTGATACTATAATTTTGTACTGTTTGATGAATTTTAGAAAAGAAAGTTTACAAAACTTCTGTAAACTTTCTACTGTTCTTAGAAAAGAAATTTTACAAAATTATTTGAATCATCTCTAGATGCAAAATAAAAATATACTTCAAATAATACAGTATTAGTCAGGATTGGCAAGTTTTTGCCAAAAGCGGAAAAAACATGGTAAAAATCGCCAAGCAAAAATAGGTGTGCAAATGGACATTGTGTCTATTTAATTTTTTTTCAGCAAGCTAAATTTAACATCAGACAAATGAAATTTAAGTTTCGAATTACTGTTATTCATATTTAAGTTTAGAACAGAGTTAAATGAGTGCAACATATGGTGTTATAGCATTAGAAATATACAGCTCATGAAAAAATACTCGATTTTATAACAAAATTAATCTACATACAAAATGTATTTAGTAAAAATAAATAGAAAATTAAATGCACTGTTCATTTTGATTTTATCCAGTTACTTTTTCTGGTTCTACTGACCAATTTTAAAATGGAGGGCAATGCTTGGAGTTGGGTAAGGGAGGGCATGATGTAGGTATTTGACAATGCCATTGGTGAACTTAGAACTTATATACAAGCAATACAAATAAATTATAGCAATACAAGGAACAGAAAATGAAATGACTGAAAGTGATGAAAGTAATTATTTATTCTTTTTTGCAAAAACAAAGGGTAGAAAATAAATTAAGTAGCTTTATAAGAGATAGCAGAGGTTTTTTCACTGTATAAATTCGAGTTAATTTTATTTATTTCTGAATTTGTAACTTAGACTTTTCATTAAATAGTTGTTTTAATTGTAATATTTATTACTTAACGAAATCAAGATATTCATTAATACCCAAAAATTAATTAACTTTTTTCTACAAATTGAAACTTATTAAATAGTAAACCTTACTGCTCATTATTTAAGAACAGTTAGCTTTTTTATGGTTCTTTCCAATTTTTGCCTGTTTTTTCTTCAATTTTTACAACCGTCTTGGCAAAAATATCTTTTTGCGACAAAAATACAAACCCTGGTATCAGTTTAAATGAACTTAAGAAATTTAAACTATATTCGAACATAATAATGCAAGTGTATTTGCAATAGAGTAATCCCGAATATAAGTGTTTTCAGAGCTTTAGAATGGGGGTATCGCTCCCCGGGGGGGGGGGTCACTGTCTAAGGGGTTTATACTGCGCCGAGGAAAAGGGGGGTCGAAGATACTCCCTACGAAACATGTGAAGAGTTAAGCATAAAGAAGCATTTTCAATTCCTCTAAGGTATAAAATCAGTGAATTTAAAGCTCACAAATGTTGCCAGTTCTGCATTAAATTTAATTTTTATTGTGTTAAGGGGGTATCAGACTAGGCTTTTAACAACGTGCTCCCGCCTTTGATCCTGAGATTCGAGACGACGGTAATTGATTATGAATGGAATTTTTTTTTACTATAATAGCTATCGGTGTGTTTTCTAAGAGTATTGGTAACTGAAATTTGCATAATACGCATTGTAAAAATTTTTAGTTCAAACTTTCATAGAAAAAAGAACAAAATGGCGAAATTTGGCCTCAACCAACATTTGTCACCAGGGTTCGTTGATGATTTAAATCAGCTTGATTCAAATCAAGTGGTTTTTTTCAAAAAAAATCATTGATCTTACAGTATTAGAAAGTGTTGTTAAAATGAAATATGTCGCAATTACAACCACTATTTCAAACAAAACTTCCTAGTTCCATCTGTCTGTGTGCATAACATATTTCATAAGTTTAGAGCTAATCTCTTTCTTTTAATTTTACATTATTACTATTATTCTTCAAGCATCTTAACAGCAAAGCATCATTCATTCAATCATTCAAATTAGAATTCATAATAGTAATCATAAACCATTCTGTGTTTTTTATCCTGAAAATAGTATTTTAGATCAATTTACTAAATGCCATACAAATAAATAATTCAGAATGATTAGTGTTTAAAGTTACAACTGTTAGAAATTAGAATATGTATCCTTAAAGTTTCATCCATGCCCCTTAATAGCTTAAGGTTTTTTCCTTCTAAAATATTCTTTTATCATAGTTTTCAATAAAGATATTTGATTAAAACAAAGTTTCAGTTTTTAGTTATGGTGTGAGCACATGATTTTACTAAATGGGTAAAAATATTTCAGGCTTTTACATTTATAAAATAGAAAAATCATTTTAAAGTACACTCAATGCAAAAATTAAATATACACAATCGTTTCATTTTTTTCATTTTTCAACAGCAAAATACTTCAGATTAAATTTCTTCATTTTCTCTGTACTTATGAGTATACTATTATTCCTGGTACGGTTAAGTTTCATTTGAGTCATGCATGTGCATTAAAATTTGTTTATCATTATTATTATTAAAAAATATCTATTGTTGTGCAAGTAGCTTAAAGTTTGTTTTTGCATATTGATTAAGATGCCATATTGTTTCTATGAATGTAGCATAATCAATGTCCAACATATTTAATGTCTTTTTTTTTAAAATTTAAAAAATCCGATTTAAATTTTTAAAAAATCCGATTTTTTGTTTTTTTTGTTGTTTTTTTTTTTTTTTTAAATTACAAAATATCACGAACCTTGTTTGTTACTAAAGTTGAACCATTATAAAGGTTCCTAGTTTCACATTCATGATGAAACTACACCATTATAATTGTTCAACTTAGTACCAAATGTTGATTGCCGAAACGTTTCACCATGTTTTTGGTAAAAGGTTAAACTAAATTTTTTTACAGTATATTGTAGCCACACCAAAAGCACTTGACTGGCCTAGATTGGTTGATGCGTGCCAAATTCGGATGTTTCAAATTCTAAGTTGTCAATGCTAACAAAGCCAGATTTGGCTAAATTTTGATTATTTTTTATTTGGTAATGAAATTTGATTCATTTTCATGTAGCTTCGATTCGTTTTAATTCTTTAATTCGATGTATATTTAAATTCATTTGAACCATCTTTTCATACTGATACTATATTTTTGCACTATTTGATGACTTTTTATTTTAAGATCTGGCCATAAACCAGTGACTTGGACGCTTATTAACTTTAACACGTCGACTGCCAACCTACAAGATAACTCTTAGAAGGTGAACTTGCTGAGACCAAATGACAAGTTGTCTCGTTGTTGCCGACTATTTTTCATTTTTCAATACATTTATAGAAAGTTAGTCATTTTTTACTTAATAAAATGTTTTGTACAATATGTTGAAATTAAATTAAACTGTCGTCTGGAGATCCATAAACTACAAACAGCGCTGGCAGTCAGCGTGTCGGCAGTCAACTTGTTAATATTTGTATTAAAGCAGCGATTCTCAACCTGTGGGGCGCGCCCCCTGAGGGGGACGAGAGCACATGAGAAGGGGGGCGCGAGAATATCCAAGGGAAAATATTACTTTAAAAATTAATTGACTGAAAGGAAAGCAAACATACACATAGAAAACAAAATACACTTCGACATATTTAATAACTTACTAAAGTAACACAAATTACTAAATTAAAACTTTCTCAATCAAAACGTACTAAATGAAAAACAAATTTAATAATTATTAGTGACTTCCTTGGGCCTGTCTTGCAAAGCAATGTGTTTCGAAGGAAGGCTTAATATTAGAAATATCCCCTCTCAGTTGTTTCTATATTTTGACCAGATCTATAGTTGTCTTCAAAGAAGCCACAGCAGAAAAACCAGTTTCAAAAAAGTAGGATGTTGAAAATGGGAATAGAATGCGAAATGCCCTTGTTTTTAGTGCAGAAAAATCATCCTCTACTCCTCCCCAAAATTTAAATAGTGATTTATTACTTAATTAATTTTATTACTAAATGACTCGTTTTTACTCTTGTTTTGGCAGTTAGTTAAAAAAAATTCCAAAACAGAATCCAAAGTACTCAATATACATTGTTGCTGTATACATTTTACGGTAAGGGGGAGCGCGATGAAAATTATGATAGAAAATTGGGCCGTGAATACTGAAAGGTTGAAAAACGCTGTATTATAGTAACTAATTTGGTTCGTGACACCTTTTTATACTGAAAGTATATTTTTGTACTATTTGATGATTTTTCATTTTATGCCATGGCCGGAAACCAGTGACTTGACCCTTATTAACTAACTTTTATATTTGTTATACTGGGTGTCCAGAAAGGGTGGGGGGTATTTGTATCGGCGGTGTCCGAGTGACGTCGCGATTGGTGGGGGGGGGGGGGGGTGGATAGGATAGCGTGCTCCGCCATTATTTGGAGATTCAGTAACCATGGAAGCGTACCCGGGAAACCATCGTGCTTCTTGCATACGCGCTTATTATCGCAATGGTGATTCGATAGTGTCAGCTCAACGTTTATATCGTGTAAAATTTTATGTACGGAATGCACCGAAGGACGATACCATCAGAAAAGGGATTCGAATGTTTGAGAATACCGGTTCGAGTGTGAAAATTAACCATCCAGGTCGCCCACGCTCTGTTCGAACCCAACAAGCGTTTGAAGAAGTGAGAGTTTCAGTGCGTCAAAATCCGTCTCAATCAGTTCGCAAACGAGGTCAAGGCCTTAACATTAAAAAATCGTCGTTGCACGCTATTTTGAAGAAAGATTTACATCTTACAGCCTACAAAATTCAGCTCGTGCAGGAACTGAAACCTACCGACTATCCTCTTCGACTGAATTTTGCAAATGAAATGCTTCAACGCTTCCCAACGTTTGAAAACATCCTGTTTATTGATGCGAATTTTCACTTAAATGGGCACGTAAACAAACAAAACTGCCTCTTCTGGTCCAACGAAAATCCGAGAGAGAAACATGAACGACCACTACATAGTCCAAAGTTTATCGTGTGGGCTGCCATGTCTGGGGAAGGCATCATTGGGCCTTATTTTTTTGAAGACCAGCGAGGGCGAGCACTTACGGTAAATAGTGAGCGGTATTGCGTCATGTTACGGAACTTTTTGGCTCCACAGTTACAGGAGTTTGAAGGTTTTAATGCGGAGACATGGTTTCAACAAGATGGGGAGACTTGCCACACTTCAAACCAATCGCTTGCGGTTGTCAATCAACTTTTCCCAGAAAAAGTGATCTCTCGTCGAGGAACCATCAACTGGCCTCCGAGAAGCCCCGATCTGACACCCCTTGATTATTACGCAAATAATCCACGAACTCTACTGCAACTGAAGCACAACATCCGCACCGAAATGGCCGCCATTTCCGGAGAGATGTGTAGACGCGTGGTGGCTAATTTCCGATTTCGTTTAGAGGAATGCCAGCAAACCGAGGGTCAACATTTAGACAACATAATCTTTGCCAATTAATTTTCCAATATCATCTGTAAAATTTAATATACTAATATTTTTTTCTGACTTGTGGTTTGTTTTTAATTGAATTTACAAATACCCCCTACCCTTTCTGGACACGCTGTATTATGGTTGACCATTGCCTCAGGCTTTTAACGGAAAATTCCATTTAATTAGTGACCCTTTTATTACTAATAGTACACAACCATAAAACCCAGCCTAATAACCTAGATGGCGTCTGAAATTCTTTCAACAAAGTATCCCAAAAATATATGCTTGTTGCAGGTCGATTGCTACTAGAGAGAGAGGGGGGGGGGGGGGCATATGCGTTAACTACGGCTAAGATATATATATATACATACCCCATTCTGAATTTTAAAAAGTTTGATTAAAAAAGTAGTAATTATTTTTAACAGACTTCCAGGTAGGACGGTTTCAGTTCATACCGTACGTAATTTTTTCATGTTTCTTTGTCCACTGAAATTTTCTCACTGGATGAACCATTTTGATGATTAGGTTTTTAATCGATCGAGGGGTGGTCTCCCATAGCTCCCGTACCTTTGTTTGACCATACTCGACTTAAACGCCCAAAACGTTATGGGCGAATACGTAGTCATTTGTTTTTTTTTAGCCATAATTTTTGACTAAATGAACCGATTTCGATTATTATTTTTAAATCGATAAAGGGTCGTCTAACTCAAATATTACACATCAATTTGATTATATTTGTTTTTTGGAAATAATGTTACAGGTGAAAAATATTTTTTTTTTTTTAAATTTAAGTCTTGGTTTGATATTTTGTTTGGAAAATTATTAATGAATATAAAACTCATTGCTAAAAAGAAGTTTATTAAGTTTAAGCAGTAATATTAAAAGCAATTATAATAAAAGTTTGACTCTAGGCAAAAATTAATTCTGCTCAGTTTCTTTGTTCTAGTGACCTTTTAAAATCAATTTCAAAACGGAAATTTGATTAGTTTTTAGTGCTAGTCGGTGCAAAATTGTGGTGGATAAAATCTTTTGCAATTTTGAATCAATTTCAAATACAAGTGGTCTAGAGTGTGCAACAGTTCCAATATGAAGTAACACAGTGTAATGGTAATTAGACTCATAATTTTGTACCGACTTCTGAAACTATGCTTAAAAGTCACATCGATGTTGTTTAAAGAATGAATTTACTTTTTCCTTTTTGGCGTAACTTATAGTTTGAAGTCGGTTCTAATTTTTTTTTATAAAAATCATTTTATTGAACTTAAGAGTTCATTCACTATAGTAAACAGAGTTCATTCACTATAGTAAACAGAGTTCATTCACTATAGTAAACAGAGTTCATTCACTATAGTAAACAGAGTTCATTCACTATAGTAAACAGAGTTCATTCACTATAGTAAACAGAGTTCATTCACTATAGTAAACAGAGTTCATTCACTATAGTAAACAGAGTTCATTCACTATAGTAAACAGAGTTCATTCACTATAGTAAACAGAGTTCATTCACTATAGTAAACAGAGTTCATTCACTATAGTAAACAGAGTTCATTCACTATAGTAAACAGAGTTCATTCACTATAGTAAACAGAGTTCATTCACTATAGTAAACAGAGTTTATTCACTATAGTAAACAGAGTTTATTCACTATAGTAAACAGAGTTTATTCACTATAGTAAACAGAGTTTATTCACTATAGTAAACAGAGTTTATTCACTATAGTAAACAGAGTTTATTCACTATAGTAAACAGAGTTTATTCACTATAGTAAACAGAGTTTATTCACTATAGTAAACAGAGTTTATTCACTATAGTAAACAGAGTTTATTCACTATAGTAAACAGAGTTTATTCACTATAGTAAACAGAGTTTATTCACTATAGTAAACAGAGTTTATTCACTATAGTAAACAGAGTTTATTCACTATAGTAAACAGAGTTTATTCACTATAGTAAACAGAGTTTATTCACTATAGTAAACAGAGTTTATTCACTATAGTAAACAGAGTTCATTCACTATAGTAAACAGAGTTCATTCACTATAGTAAACAGGTTTTTACGAAAGTTTCCTGTCAATGGACTAAGCGCAAAAGGGAGGAAAAAGTCCTCTCTGTTTGTTACTCTAAGAAGTCGATGCAATAATTTCGAAAATGTGATTCATTGGAATAATTAGTTTCCGAAGTGGATTTCGAATGTCCGCTTTAGAAGTTTCGATTCGGTTAAAAAAGAACAAAACTGAACGAATAAAAAAAAATCTTGTGTTTACCCGGCGAAATTTGAAGGCACGTGCAGCCATCTGATTGGCAAATCGCTTCAATACGCCATCGTTTCAAGTCCTTTCTTGTTTCGTTGTTTTGAAGCCTGCCCTCGGTTACCAAGGCGGACTAGTCACGAAACTTCTCGTGATATTACGTTCTTCGCAAATACCGGTTCCGTGCGCCCCTCGAGTACCGAGAAGAAATGGAATTTAAGTTTTTAATATTCCATGCATAATCGCGACTCTTTGCTCCATATTTCGTTAACGCAAGTGAAAGTTGAAGTAAAATGACATACCTTGTAATTTAACAGAAACCATGTATTCTTTTCGTGAAAATAAGCGAAGAACTAACATAGAATGCACTTTATTTAATTTTAATATAACAAACTAATTTAAGTATAAATACGTACGTAATTTCAATGTTCTGTAGTGTTTACAAACCGCTGTCATTACGAGCAAGACTGCGATTTCGCAAGCATTTTTTTTTTTACATAAAAATGTCTTAATTTTTTTCATTAGGATCGAAAACAAATTTTTCAAAATTTGGTGATTTAACTGAAGTTTTTGGAGAATTGGAAAATGACGCAAAATAACGTTGAAAATTACAAAAACTATGCTTTTCTTCATCTGCAGTTTAAACGCTGACAGTTGTCGAAAAAACAGAATTTAGGCGCATTCCGAAAATTGACCTTTTTTAGCCTACTTTCCAGTAAAAAAAAATAAAGCATGAAAGAAGGCTTAATGTATCGTGAAAATATCGTTAGAAATCAAGAAAAGTCAAAAATAAAGTAAGTAATTAAATAATGAGTGAAAAATAAAAAAATTGAACGTAGGGTTTTCAGATGGGGGGAAATAGTGTGTCTGTTTGTCTGTATCTCCCCCAATAACTTTTGAACGAATGATCCGATTCGAAAAACTCTTTCTGTATTCGAAAGATCCCGGCAAGGATATCTCATTTCCATATTTTACTTTTTGCTTTGAACAATTTTTCGCTCAATTTTGAACAGTTCAAAAAATTTAACGTTAGCGCCTATGGGCGAAAATGAAGCAAATTATTTAAACTCTGGGTACAAGATCCAAGTTCTAATGAGCAAGCTCACTGGAAGAAGCTCTTGGCGTGCGATATTGATTTGAACTATTTTTGTTCATTTTTGAACAGTTCAAAAAAATTAACATAGCGCCTACGGAGAAATTTCAATCCTATATAAATCCTGATCTAACGTATCTATTTGCTTGGAACAAACTTTATCGGAAAGCTCTTATAAGGTAGAACATTTACGGATAGAAAGCTCATCCAGAACTAACGAGCCAATTTTCGTATGAAATGTTTAGATCGGGATTTTCAAAAATATTTCTGAATTAATGAATGATTAAATGAATAAGTGAACGAATGGATGAACGAATGAGTGAATAAATGATAAAAAAATAAATGCGCGAATGAATGAAAAAGTAAGCAAATTAGTGAATAAATACATGAGAAAGTAAATGAATGTTTACATGAATGAATGAGTGAATAAATACATGAAAAAGTAAATGAATGATTACATGAATGAATGAGTGAATAAATGAATACATGAATAAATGAATACATGAATGAATGAATACATGAATGTATGAATGAGGGAATGAATGAATGAGTGAATATGTATTAACCGTTGAAAAAGGTAAATATGAAGCAATTAAGAACTGAAGCTAAACGAGGAAAGAGAGAGAAGAGAGCTAGATTATAAATTTGAAGGTGGTGTATACGGGAACGTAGGCTCGTGTAGCTCTAGACAGATCTTCTTGTTTTTCCTTGCATAGTAAATGATGGAAAATTAAAAAGGAGGGATCTGGAGCAACTACTTTTTTTAGTTATTTTTTCATAAAAAAGTGAAGTGATGAATCGAAGCAATAAAGACAACAAATTTCTTGCCGTCAGTTCTGCTCCAGTTTCGATGTTCCTCTGCTCCACCCTCCACTCCCTACTAAATATTAAAGCTTTTTTTTAAGGGGAGTGGGTAACCATGAGACCATTTTTTTTTTTCTCTATGGTGTTTTTATTTACAATTTTTGTCTCATATCATGTTGCATCACTTCATAAGAAATTTAATATTAAATAAAACTGGATTTCTTAAATATAATTTGAAAATTTTAATTTTTAAAACGAAATTCAGCAATTTTTTAAAATGCATATTTTCTAAAAATTGGTGTAGTCTCAAAATGTTTTTTGTTTCATGACTCATAAAGCGAAAATTTTATGCTTTGAATTTTTTATAAGTCAAATACTTTTATAAAAAACCATTAAGACTGAAGTAGCGCAGAAAAACAACGGAAAACTCAAAAAACCTACAAAAAGAATTTTTAAAAATGTACTTATCATAAAAAATAGAGCATAAAATCGTTATGTATAGTTTCATGAACATGTGGGGAAAAAATCCCCATTATAGATCTAAATTTGAAAAAGCCTTTGCATTTTAATTGAGATGAAATGCCCAAAAAATCAAGCGAGAAAAAACAGCATTTTAAGTTTTCGGCTTGCAGTATCTTTATCAAAATTTCAAGAAAGAAACTTTTTTTTTCAGTTACAGTCACGATAAAAATGCTTCTTCTTGTTTATTTTTTAAAAAATATGTGGCTTATATTCAGCACAATTTCTGTTTCAGAGCGAAAAGGTGGCCAATCACACCGTAATAAAATCAACGATAAATCAATAAATATTGTTTCAATTTTTCTGAAACTTCCAGGGAGCATTTTTAAAGATTTATTTCACTACTTAAGCCCATAAAAATTTTTTTGATGTTTTTCAACATTTAAAAAGTAATTTTTATGCAATAAGATTTGAACTTGCAGTAAACTCGGATTATAGTGTACTCGGATTTAACAAACAAATAGTCTCATTTCTTCACCTTTATTAGCCTACATTCCTGTAAAAAATAGTGAAAAAAACGCTTCATGTAAGTAAAAATGTCGTTAAAAATGAGTGAAGTAATTAAATGAATATTAATGAATAAAAAATTTGAAAGTATGGTTTTGAGATGGGGAAAATGACTGTCTGTCGGTCTATCTGCTCCCCATCCCCCCATCCAGTAACATTCGAGGGAATTTTCCTATTCAAAAAATTGTTTTTGCATTCGAAAGATCTCATTTCCATGTTTTATGTTTTGATATGAACAATTTTGAACAGTTCAAAAAAATCCTATCATTAGCGCTAATGGGGCAGTATGAAGCATAGTATATAAACTCTGCACCTAAGATCCAAGTGCCTTCACACAAGCTTATAAAAGGAGCTCTCGGCTTGAAATATTTTTGATTTGAACAATTTTTGTTCCATTTTGAACAGGTATAAAAATCTAACATTAGTGCCTACGGAGAAATTTCAATCCTATATAAATCCTGATCTTAACAGACGGATGTGCTTGAGCCAAACTTCATCGGAAGGTTCTTACAGCGTGGAATATGTACAGATACAAAGTTCAACCAGAACTAGAAGATCCTATTTGCCGATGGAAAGTTCTTAAAATGGATTTTTAAGGAATGATTTTTGAATGAAATAATGAATGACTGAATGAATGTGTATTAACCGTTGAAAAAGCAATACAGTGGTACCTCGAGATGCGAGTTCAATTCGTTCCGTAACCTTGCTCGTATGTCAATTTGCTCGTATCTCAAATCAATTTACTGAGCAGTCGCTGCGGCAAATATCGCTCGTATTTCGAAACAAAACTTCACTGCCCGTATCTCAAACCACTCGTATCTCGAGATACGAGTTCAATTCGTTCCGTAACCTTGCTCGTATGTCAATTTGCTCGTATCTCAAATCAATTTACTGAGCAGTCGCTGCGGCAAATATCGCTCGTATTTCGAAACAAAACTTCACTGCCCGCATCTCAAATCACTCGTATGTCAGGACACTCGTATCTCGAGATACCACTGTGTTTGAATTGATAAGAACTAAAGCTAAATGCGAAAAAGAGAGATAGCTAGATGATAAACTTAATGTTGGTGTATAACGGGAAAGTAGGCTCATATAGTTCTAGACGGAACATTAAATTTTACTTTTTAGTGCAAAGGTTTAAATTTTATTTTACCTTTATATTGTTCATGTTAGTGCAGCGAAAAATTTAAATCTTCAATTTTAGACCAAAACGTATTACAAATTTCCCCGGATGAGTGTGTAAAATCATAGGTTTGAAATATTGAATTAAAAAAACCCTTTTCTTTCACCTTTTTTGTTTCGCATATTAGTTATTACGCTGTTTTCCCTCCTATTTTCCCATAAAAGTCAAGATAAAAGTAGATAAAATCATAAAAAAAGGACTTGACAGCTTTAAATTATCGCTAAAAACAATACATAAATAAACCAGTAAGTAAGTGAAAGAAAATTCTTGATTACGTTTTTGACAGATAAATTATTTCGCAATTAAGGAGCATGATATTACTGAAATTGTCCATTTCTTCTAACGCCACTAACAACGTAAAACAGTTTCATGCTCGTATAATTGTAATGATCTTTTTTCTTTCCGGTTCCTTATCCGTTAACGTACCTAAATATTCCTTCAACGCCTCTACAATTGGTTCAATTTGTAGGTAGAGGCGTGTTTCGTCATATGGATATTTTTAGTAATAACACTTACAGCAAGCATTGTAAATATAGCGAATGTAAAGCGACAGAATGACAACCACAGTCAAACGAGAACAATAACAGAAAAATGTGTTTACTGTTTTCAACAGTCACTGGTAGTGCAGTGAAACTTGGCGTAAGTTGACCACTTGGGTTACAGTACTGTAGTGGTCAAATTAGACAGGTGGTCAACATATAGAGGGTGAAGATTTTTATTTCTTTATTTTGTCATTTCTTACGTTATGCATTTATTAATTAGTAGCTAATTAAAATATAGCTTCATTTATTAACGTTACTTTAAAATAGTAATTAGCTATTTTTTTTCCCAATTACCTAAAGCATCATTAGTGAAATGAAACCTGAATTACTTAAAATGTATCCCATATAACTTTAAAATTAAAATAATTAGTTTAAATAAAGTTGAATATCTTATTAATTATTCAAGTTACTTATATGATAGCAACGTTTTCCTAAAAATACATTATTTTTCGAAATGGCTATAGAAAAAGAAAAACTTATTCAAAGAATAAGAGTTCTCATAGTAGTTTTCCCATATGGGTAACTTACTGAGAGGTTTAGACAAACTTTATATTGATGTTTCATCCATCCAAACAAATTATGGTCTGAGCATGAAAAATATCCTGGAGAAAATATTTTAGTCTTTTTTTTATCTTTGCAAAAATAGATAAGCAGATAAATACAGTAATAATTAGGCGTTCAACTTACGAAGGGTTTTTTATAATACTCCCACCCAAATTTGGCATACATAAGTGGTCAATGTAGTCATGTGGTCAAATGAGGGGTGAAGTTACAAAAGTTTCTCCCCATTATGTAATATAGGGCTAATTCTGTTCTTGACAAAAATGGTCAGGTGGTCAGCTTACAAAGGTGGTCAACTTTACAGGCTTGTGCGGCGACAGGGTATGTCGCCGCACAAGCACTCTCAGAAATAGAACTCTCGCTTTCGAAAACTTTTCAATCTTCGTCATTTACAACGATTCTTTCTCGGTCACATGACTTTAAAAAGTTACTACACACATTTCGTCCATTCGACGAAAGATTTACTCGGCGCATTTTTTACTAAGCCATTTCGTCAAATATGACGAAAAATTCGCGAGACTGTAACATGTATTTATGAGCGTTAGGACAAAGTAAAAACACTAGTAAAACGCAATAAATAAAACATAATTATCGTTTTTGATGTGAAAACATTATTCTATGTTGCTGGATATGCTGCTATAACTGTGTATCGCTCTCTCGTCGAAGGAACCAATGAAATCGTAACGATTAATAACAGCAGTCAATCAGAAGCGAAATCGCCTCAGTGGTGCTCGCTCGCGTTTAAAGTTCAACCAATGGCGTATTTTCCTTTGTGTCATTTCTCATTACACATTTCATTGATGCGAGCATGTTTCTTCGCATCATATCCTTATCGCCAAATTACGCGAGTCTTTACGCAAATCTTAAAGCATCCAATAAGGGGTTGAGTACTTGAATTCTAAGGCTCGGTGACCTTCTGTGCTACCATGCCACAGGTCTGATGTTCGATTCCCGGGCTGGCAGGGTCGACTCAGCCTTTCATTCCTTCGGTGGGGTCGATAAAATGAGGACCAAGCACGCTTGGGAACTAACACTGGGGATTCCGCGTCAGGCAGACCATTTCAACAGAATATCTGCTTCTGCACCCATGGGCCCTCGGTCTCTAAAGCTGGGCTGGGTACAGTAGGTATTGGCCCCATTGGGCTGTCGTGCCGCTGAGTTAGAGTTACTTAAATTCTCCCAGTCGTAATAATAAATAAAACGTGTACGTAAAAATATATCTATGCTTAGAAAACTATCCGGCGTTATCCGGTCGTCACAAACATTGTCCCCCTTTGCCACAATTTATCATACCCCTTCCCCACACCTTCATGACATGTCACGCTATATTACATAAGCATATATACTAGCAGTTCATGAAACAAAGCACTGCTCTATAGATCACGTTTCAAATTTTATTTTTGGACTATTAATGACTTTTGAGAGCATAACAATAATAACGATTACATGTGTGCTTCATTTGTATAAAGTGAGGTGAAGGTTTACAAAGATAATTAGTATAGAACAGTAAAATATATTAATTGTTCGAATTCTGAAAAAACGACATACGCAATGTTATCTTAAAAGTGTAAATGCCTGAGAAAATTTCCTTTTAAACTTTCAACAAAAAGTAAATTTAAAACTTTAATCAGCATTGGTGTTTACGATACAAAATGATCAATGAAGCTTTAAAATAAAAAAAAGTTTAAAAATAAATTTAATTTGCTGATTTTAAATGTTTTTATAGAAACTAAAATGTATGATGTCACACATCTTGTTACCTCCTCCCTTTGTCACAATCTCTAGACCCTCCCGAAGTGTGACCTCATTGATGAATGACCCCTAAAGTAAAATTCCGGTCGAATTTTGACATGATAATTTATTTCATATTCTCTTCAAAATCTTTAGTTAATTATCAGTAGCTGAAAGCGTAATCCTCAGTAGAAGAAATGAGATATTCTTGGCATTAACTCATGTTTTATTTATTATAGAGTTTTCGAACAAATTCTGTCTTAAGCAAAATGTTTGAAAACTGCATTTTTTAAATTTTACTGTGGAACTAAAAATTACTGTGGAAACAATTCTTGAAATGAAAATAATTAATTCGAATTAAAAATAAAAAAAACTATTTTGGATTTTCGAGTGGATTGATTGAATTAAGAGCCAAAATTTCATTCCAATCTTTATCTTATAATATATAAGCGGCTTAAGTGTCTGTTTTTCGCCGATAGCTTATTGGCTGCTTGCGTAACTGCACTAACCAATGGGGTGAAGTTGCCACGGCATTCAAGTGGTCCATATACCATAGGCGTAACTAGGGTTGGGGAAAGGGGTGTCACCCTAAAAATGTACAGACTAAACACCAATAAGCAGTGCACAAGAGCTCAAAATTTACTAGTCATAAATACTTGTCATTACAGATATACTCCGTGTTTATTTCAGGCATCTCTCGGGGGGGACTACCCCCTCGGAGCAAGTCAACTCCCCCCCCCCCCCACACCACCGGCGAAAAAAAATCAGATCACAATTTTTAAAAAAAGAAAGAAAAGAGAAATTACCCTTTTAAGACATCTTAAGGCCTAATATTGAATTATGAGTTGTGCTAGTATTGCTGCTGAAAACAATGTGTATTTTCATATTTACAATCTGTTCTTTGTCCGAAACGCGTGTTTTTTCGAGTTGTGCCACTATTGCAGCCCATGAGAACCAATCAATTCAGATCTTTTTTGTTCAATGTACATTTATGATTAGGCTAAGTAAAAGTGTAATTTTGTCACGGTATTTTTCACCTTCGCAATGTTGTTATAAACGCTCTATGGGACCATTCATAAACAGTGTCACACTTTCTTTCAATATATTTGAGCCCCCTCCCCCCCCCCCTTTGTCACAAAATGACACTCTCCAACACACCCCTATCACCTTGCCACGTGTCACGCTATATTACATGAACACATGTACTTGCAGTGTTGCAGTTCAGAAATAAAGTACTTACGTTAAAGAATCACATTTTTAATTTTATTTTTTAACTTTTAACGACATTTGTGAGCATAACAATAAATGATAATTATTACACGTGGACTTAATTAGTATAAAATTAGATTAAGGTTAAAATAGGAAAAAAGATAATTAGTGCATAATAGTGAAAAATAATTGACTTCTGAAAAATGACCCGCACTTATTTATTTTAAAAGTAAATACCTAAAAAGAGTTTCTTTTAAAATCTTAACTAGAAGTGACTTCAAACCTTAATAAGCATCCGTATTTTCAATATAAAATGAAATCAATGAAACTTTAAAATCAAATTATGAAAATAAAAAATCATCAAAAATAAGTTTAATCTGCTGGTTTTTTACACGTTTTTATAGAAATCAAAATGTGTAATGTCACACTTCTTGTTATCCCCCCCCTTGTCACAATTTCTCGCCCCCCCCCCCCCCCGCCGCCGCCCCACTCGAAGTAGTGTGACTTCATCCCCTATGAAGTTAAAAAATGAAAAAAGGAAGTTTAATAAGCAGTTTCTGAGCATGGGAGGAAGAAATAAAAAGTTGAAACTAAAATTGCAAAAAAAAAAGAGGAGGGGCAGCTAAAATATTATTTTGAAAAAATTACATAAAAATAATCATACCTTTCCTGCTTCAGGGTTTCTTCCCAAAATAGGACAAAATACTTTCACCTTTTCTTTTACTCATAATCAAAATTTGTGCGCGGGCGAGCAAAGGAGACTTTTTCAAGACCACAAGAACCCACTAAATTCCCAACTGCCAAGGTCAAGGTCGCTGTTTTATTGTGCAAAATGGTTGGGGAAAAAAAAGAATATGATTCGAGGAGAGGCTTCGGGTCCGTTCCCCCCGCCCCTTGACTACGGCTTTGCCTACAACACCAGTTTATCAGAAAACAAACCTCCATCAAAGAGGAGAATATTTTCCAGGAAACTGGTGCGATTGTGTTCCGAAATTGCTGCCTTTGGGTAAAAAAGACATCAAGAAGGTAAGAAAACCATCTGGAGTGATTGAAAGGATCTCTGCTGTCTGTCTGTGTGTGGTACGGTGATTGAAGCCACCTTTCGCGCGTTGTAAAATTCCTAAAGGTGACAAGGGGGTTGATTATAACCAGATGAAAAGTCTTCTGTAATATGAGCTACGTACTTTGGTCATGATCACAACCCTTCAGAAAGAGGAAATAAAATCATATGCATATGTGTTTATTTTTCTTAGGGAAAAAATAGATATGTGCTTTGCAAGGCGGAGCCAGAATTTTTTTGTGTGCCTAATAAATGTGCCTAAATAACTAAATACAAAATAGGAGGGGGGGGGGGGGGTTGAATCCCCAAAACCCTCCCCTGGTTATGCCTATGGCAGAAGTCACTTAAAATTATATTTATAATCCTTTGATATTACTGTTATTAAACTGAAAAGGTAAGTTAGGGAAGGAAAATGCTACGCATTTTGATACTAAATGAGTGATGCATGAATCTGAATTTTTCAACTGCAGAAACTGAAGCACATGGCTCTCACAGCACATTGGTAAAAAAGAAAGGAAAGACATTGCACATCTGTAACTATTTTGCGATTTTCTTTCAAGCTATAGATACAAAAGGCTATCCCGTTGCGTCTTAACCCCCCCCCCCCCTTCCCAACAAGTTTACATCCCTCGGTTTTTCGGGATTATATAACCGAAAGAAATAGCAACCCCTCCACCAATTCCGAGAAACTCCAGTTCAACTTTGGCTACAAGTGCAGACTTTCCCCTAAATGACGATTGACAGATGCATCCCCCCTTATCACATGCATCCCCCCCCTTATCACGTGACTCTCCGTTTCAGTTACTTACGAATGTGAACTAGTGGTGGACCGTGCTCCAGGCCCCGAGAGTCTTGCCCGTTCTTCTCCTTCAACGTCCATCTCCACGATTTTGTCCGAGGAAAGAGATGAGGGGAATTCCACAGCTTGTCTCCTATGTTGTTCACACGAAGTAAAAAAAAAAAAAAGGTTTTTCCAAGCCCACAACCCGATTAACTTGACATAATTTCCACCAAGTCGAGGAAAAAAAATGAATAAATAACTAAATACCCAATGGGGGGGGGGGGGGTTCAAACCCCCCCCCCCATTGGGTATTTAGTTATTACGCCCTTGCCATATACACTGATACCATACGAGCAGCTATCATTGTTTTAATTAAATTATCATGGTATTTAAGAGCATTTAATTGTATTTTAAACTGAATTTTCAGCTGAACGCAAATTGAGCGTGTTAGGGAGAAAGTGAACATTCGTTTGCATTAGCAATTATCTGTTTTTGAAACAATTTACAACTGAACGCAAATTGAGCGAGTCAGGGGAGGAAGGTGAACATGTGTTTGCATTGGTATTTATAATATTTAGAACAGCGGTCATTTCGTATAACCGCCGGGCTTTCTAGTTTATATATATATATATATATATAGCTTTTACTTCATGAAAATTTATTGTGGTGTGCTGATTTTATCCTATAGCAGTGGCTCCCAAAGTGTGCGCCGTGGCGGGCCTCTTACCTGGGCTTATAAATTGCACTGTACTGCCACAAAACGATTTTATGTACGGTATGCATAATTCTGTGTTTGTAAAAAAACATTTGTTAGATGTGCACTTAATTAAAAATTTGTTATAACCAAAAATAGCGGATTTGGAACAGGGGCGCCGCCTAAATATATTTTTACTTCAAGGGCACCAGATGTTCAAAAGTTTGGGAACAGCCGTCCTATAGCATAATGTAAAATGTGAATCATACCCATTGTTCCGAGGAAGGAGCGATACCAGTCAGTTCCTAGTTCCACGTCTGATGTTATCCGTTGCCACTTTTCAAGAGCATTTCTATGAACACTTGTTAATAATGATTCCATTGCATGACTGGAAAACACAACCAAAGGGATCGTTTCTTGCCTATTGATTTGCATGGAAATAAACTCGGAAGAGCACCACAACAAACCTTTGCCAATCGCGTGTCGCCAAGCGCGGTCCCTTTGCGCTGAATCAATCCTCAATTAGTTGAATGATTGGAAATTGTGTTTGGTCTCGATTCAGTAAAATCGATGAATAAATGTAGGAGCAGGAAAAATAAAAATAAAAACACCTGTCTGGAATGAAGTAGATAAAATTTTAGTTCTGCTAGGAAAAAGTATCTAAAATGCGAGTAAAATGAATAAAATAGGACTCGGTGTTTTTTGTTCTATTTCTAAATTAAAACACATTTGCTATTTCGGTCGAAAAAGTGATTCATTACAATGTCAAACAAAACGCACAGATTCTAAGAGCTTTGTGCTATGCACTTGCCCTACCCTAGGCTAGCTTTTATAAAAGAAAGAAAAAATCGGATTGTTTTTAACATTTACAAAAGTTTTTCAGTTGTGCTTTATAAAGTTAATCGCACAGGGCGGACAGGCCCCTCCCCCATAAAGACTCTACTGATGTAAAAAACAGTGAAACCTGTGTACGTTGACCACTTGCGGTGCATCACTTTACTGGTCAACTTATAGAGGGTGAGGTAGAAGGTGAAGGGCTGATTCCGTTCCTGACAAAAGTGGTCAACTTAGACAGGTGGTCAACTTTACAGGTTTTACTGTATATATATATATATATATATATATATATAATGGATTCCCGAGCTGGGCCGGGTCGTCTCTGTCTTTAATCCCTTCAGTGGGGTTTGTATATAGGTGCGTACCGCACGAAATATGAAGAAGTTCTGTAACTCTATTTTTTATTAGTAGCAATATTTTTAACATTTAAAAACATTTCACATTGATGTTGACAAATTATATTTTAAAAATGAGGTTGAATTTAAAAAACCTTTTCCCTTCGTGGCATGTCGCTAACAATGTTTGGATAAATTTTGCTAGTTTCAAAATTCAAACGCTGAAAGCACATTTTAAAATATATGCACAAAAAATGATTCTGGAAACGCTTTTAAAAGATACGTTTTTTATATCTATAATTGGTGTTAGTATGTCGTTGAAAATCTTTCTTGGTATATTCTGTATCTGTCTTCTTCTGTATATTTTTTTGTTTTGCTATCATATACTTGGAAGCTAATAGTGCTTAATATTTCAATTTAAGCCTTAAAAGTATGACTGGGATGCAATCTTGTTTTTGCATTCCAGTCGTCCTTTTTTTGGGGGGCCTTCCAGAAGGCATCGAATATCCGGAATTGGATCCGGCCACTGCACGAAGAATCTTGTTTGTATGAATTTAAGTTAACAATTTGATAATTTGTTATCCCCTAGAACAAATGTCCATATTATGTTACACTGCTCTCTGCAAAATATTTATAAAGGTCTATAAAAGGATACTAAAATAAAAAATTAAATTATGTTGAAGACTTTTTTTTTTTTCTTCCTTAATTGAAAATGTATATTCTGAGAATCGCCTACACGCATTCAAGTTTTTACATACATAAAAGACATGGTAGATGCGACAGAAAAAAGAAAAAAAAGAATGCATAAAATATATATATTACCAAATTTGTTTTCTATATAAAAGTATATGTACAAGTACAAGTTAAAAAAAACATTATTTAAATAATAATTCAATCAAACTAGGAAAAACACCGAATCATGTAGAAATTTATATAATAATAGGATTATTATTAATAATTATAACGATAATATGAACGAGCCTTTAAATGATGCAAAAGCGAAACAAGCAAGCAAATGCAAAACGTAAACGGACATTTTGTGAGGAGTACCATTAAAAAAAACCGAATTCGGAGTCGACACGTTTTCGGTTGATAAGTCTATTAATAATACAAAGTATCAGCTGAAAAAATTAATTCCTTTGACTGACCAAACAACTTTAAATATTTAGCTGTCTCTTCATTCCTTAAAAATAATGAAATCAGATTGAATAAATAAGGAAAAATTACTCTGATTTGAAACCATTAGTGGTGCAAATTAAACTGTCATTGATATAAAAAAATTTCGACTCTTTACAGGAGGCTGCGTCGCAAGGCCGTAGCCAGAAATTTTTTTCGGGGGGGGGCCCTAACTTTGAAACACTTATGTTGAGAAAAGTTTCAGGGAGGAATATACATGCTACATTGCGAAAAATTTCGGGGGGGGGGGGCCGTGGGCCTTCCCCTCTGTATACGGCCTTTTGTAAACCATATTTCGTTTGATTTAAAAAATTTATGACGTCACAGTATATGATAGATTTTTGATACCATGTACAGTAGGTGCATTTTAGACTATCTTTCGTGAAGTTAGGGCAGTGTTTTTTGGGGGCTTCGGCTTCTTATCTTGAATTTTTGAAACTGATCTTACAACCATAACGTTTTGACTATCTCTGAAAGGGGGGTCCGGGGGTTCTCCCCCGGAATTTTTCCGCAATTTAGCTCCTGAGAATGCAATTTTATGCCCTTTCGGGACGTTAGAGGAAGGAGTTTCAGAAGTTCTCCCCAAAGAAAATTTTCGAAACTGCAGCCTTAAAAATGAAGTTTCAGTCTATCTTTGTCAATGTTACTGGAGGCATAGACTGGATCGAGGGCTCTCCCCAGGAAACTTTTTGAAAACTGCCTAACAATGCAATTTCGAGATTCTTTAGTAATTTTAGAGGAAGCAGAAGGGAGTTTGGTTTGTCTTCCCCCGCAAATTCTTCAAAATAAATTCTTATCTTTTGGGATACTTTTGGTGTCGCTAGTGACAGTGTTCGATGTCTTTTCCCTAAAAATGTTTCTGAAACTGTTCTGAAGTCCTAAAAGTGTAATCTCTCTTTTCTTTCTTTTTTTTAAACTCTGTGATCTGAATTTTTTTCTCCGGGGGGGGGGGGGGCAGTTGGTTATCGCTGAGGGGGCAGTGCCCTCCCCCCCTCCCCGGAGAGATGCCTGAAAGAAACACTGGTTGCATGTTGCATGATGAGATTTTATTTTCAATTTCGCCCACAGAAGTATTACTTCAAAAAAAAAAAAAGATGAGAGAGAGTTAACAGAAAACATACGTTGTTTTGAGAATTAATTACTCCCTATTCCGTTTTTGTTTTGACAATTTAAGCAATTCATACTTATTCTCAAGTTTCAAGCCTTCCATATTTTGTCATAACTAAATGTAAATAATTAAAAACTGGATGTTTTCTTTTTCCTTAACCTAAATGCTGCAAACTAATTTTTTCTTTTAAGTTTGAAGTCAAAAAAAGCTGTATAACTTTGATTTGCAGTCGTGGACAATTATAAAGCACTTCCCAAATTATACATATCGCTCATGGGCTGCAATTACGGCACAGCTCAAAAAATCATGTTGAGAT
The DNA here is from genome assembly GCA_038502835.1 of Octonoba sinensis. NCBI lineage: Eukaryota > Metazoa > Arthropoda > Arachnida > Araneae > Uloboridae > Octonoba > Octonoba sinensis. The sequence goes on from CM076600.1 coordinate 2,869,769, forward strand.
AAGTGGGTTTAAACTTTTCATTGCTAAGGAAAAAACATAAAAGAAATGCTTTAGTTATTATTAAATCTTAAGGCCTAATATTGAATTATGAGTTATGCTAGTATTGCTGCTGAAAAAAATGTGTATTTTATATTTACAATCTGTTCTTAGTCCGAAACGCGAGTTTTTTTGAGTTGTGCCACTATTGCAGCCCATGAGCGATATAATAAGAAGAACCAATCAAGATCTTTTTTGTTCAATGTAAATTTATGACTAGGCTAAGTAAAAGTATACGAGTAATTTTGTCGCGGTATTTTTCACCTTCGCAATGTTATTGTAAACGCTCTATGGGACCATTCATAAACAGTGTCACACTTTCTTTCAATATATTTGATCCCCCTCCCCCCTTTGTCACAAGATATCACTCTCCAACACGCCCTACCCCCTTTGTCACATATCACGCTATATTACATGAGCACATGTACTTGCAGTGTTGCAGTTCAGAAATAAGGTACTTACGTTAAAGAATCAAATTTTTAATTTTATTTTTTAACTTTTAATGACATTTGTGAGCATAACAATAATAATGATTACACGTGGGCTTAATTGGTATAAAATGAGATTAAGGTTAAAATAGAAAAAAAAGATAATTAGTGCATAATAGCAAAAAAAAAAATAATTAATTGAATTCTAAAAAAACACCCGCACTTATTTATCTTAAAAGTAAATACCTAAAACTTTCTTTAAAATTTTAACTAGAAGTAAGTTCAAACCTTAATAAGCAGCGGTATTTTCAATATAAAATGAAATCAATGAAACTTTAAAATCAAATTATGAAAATAAAAAAATTTCAAAAATAAGTTTAATCAGCTGATTTTTTACATGTTTTTATAGAAATCAAAATGTGTAATGTCACACTTCTTGTCAAAATTGCTCGAACCCCTCTCCCCCCCCCCTCCCTCGAAGTAGTGTGACATCATCCCCTATGAAGTTAAAAAACGAAAAAAGAAAGATTAATATGCAGTTTCTCAGCATGTGAGGAAGAAAATACAAAGTTGAAACTAAAATTGCAAAAAAAAAAAAAAAAAAAGAGGGGCAGCTAAAATATTATTTTGAAAAATACATAAAAATAATCATACCTTTGCTGCTACATTTCTACAGGGTTTCTTCCCAAAATAAGACAAAATACTTTACCTTTTCTTTTACTCATAATCAAAATTTGCAGGCAAGCAAAGAAGACTTTTGCAAGAGCACACGAGCCCACTAAATTCCCAACTGCCTATGTCTGCAAGGCAAGGTCAAGGCATCCGCAAAGGGGCAAGAGCCCTCTCCTCGCCACCCCCCCCCCCCCCCTTGTCGGAAGCGTTTCGATGTTGATTCGATTTTACGAATTGCTAGTTTAAAAAAGAAAAGACAAAAAATAAAGATTTGTCCCAGCAATAACAGCACAAACATCCACATCCCGCAATCGTAGTAGTAGACGAGGGGGTCCATTTAGGCATTAGCTCTGAAAGTTCCTTTATCTTCTACTTCCACAATGTGGGTAGTTTTAAAAGAGTCGCCATTTCCACGAATGTAACCTTCGGGCAAGGATTGACAAAGCACCTAACTGTTGTACGTATATTTATGGCAGATGTGGTGGCTTGCATTTTGCCAAAAAGGGATCAGTACATTTGCTGTTCTTGTTGTGTGGTCGGGTGATTAGAACCATATGTAGCCCTTAGGCAAGGAATCAATCCGTTATCTGTTGATGACACGACACGGGGGACCTACGGTCTTTAGAATTGAGGGAAAACATCTTATTTTGAGTTCTGGTTTATAGACACTGGATTTTTGAAGCGCCGTCTTGTCGTTTCCCCATTTGTAAAACAGAGCACCTACCCCCCCACGCTCCCGAACAGATTGGTTTGAGGAACAAATTTTTTTTTTTTTTTTTTTTTGTTACAGGTTTTTTTTTCAGACAAGTTAAAAATTTCGAAAGTATTTCGGGGGGGGGGGGCTCGGGCCCGTCGGGCCCCCCCCCTGCCTACGGCCTTGCTGCGTCGCACTTGCTCAATAAGGTCTTGTTCCGATATTTGAAATTATTATTAATAATAATAAATTAAAAAATAAAGCGACAGAAAATTCAAATATAAAATAAATGAATAAATAAGAACTGTAAAAATAAAGTTCTAATCTGAATTCGAAAAAATCAAAGCATAATTAGTTTCAATGAAAAATGATAAGTTGCTTATTTGTTAGTGTGACTGTTTGCCTGTAAATTAAACATTTCGTATGCATTAAATGCTTGCAAGAAAATAAAAATTCTTCATCTTTTGATATCTTCTAAAATAATAAAAATTAAAAAAAAGGAAGAATCGTAGTGATAAAATTAGTAAATACAAATAGATCGTTTTATAATTTCTTTTTAAAATTCAAGCACTTAAGGTTGCTTAGGGGCCGTTCATAAATGACGTCACGCTTTTTTCCCATATATTTGACCTCCTCCCCCCCTTTGTCACAATATGTCACACTTCAGCGTCACCTTTGTCATGCGTCACGCTATGTTGTATAATGCATGATGTCTTACTTCTTGTGACCCCCTCCCCTTGTCACACTTTGTCACAATTTCATATACCCCCCCCCCCCTCGAAGCGTGACATCATTTACGAATGATCCCTTAAAAGTAATGATGCAGTTCTAAGAGATCGAACTAAATGCGTATTTGATTGAGAGAGAGAGAGGGAAAAAACTGCCAATTCTTAGGAGTATAGAAGCATGAAAAGTTCGATGTTAGAGAAATACGAATTATTAATTTTTATCCCCGATTCTCCAGTCTAAAAATAGTTTAAACAGAATTTTAGTGGCGCCATCTAGTTGCATTTGTTCTTAACAGAAGATTTTTATAAAAAATCGTCAGTTTTATATCTTCATTATTTTAACTACTGAAAATCGTTCTGTTTATAATTATCTCTTATAATATCTCACTCATAACCCACGTAAAAAAATTTATAATTAAAAGATTGACTGAATCGACTTAAGTTTTCCAATAAATATTGTAGTATTCTATTTCTTGTAAGTTCGTTCTCAGTTATTGTAAATTTATGCAATGCATCTTTTCAGAAATGTTCTAATAAATTATAAATAGCTCTATCGTGTTCGCAGTGTATTTCATTGTTTTAATATTAAATTCATACTGATTGCCAATCCTTTAATTTGCTGAAAAGATTTATTTATTATATTTTTTTAAAAATAAAACCTTTAAAAATAGAATTCATTGAAATAATTCTTCCGATTTAAACTGAAATAAAAATCTAAGTAAATTTCTTTCTTTTAAAGTTTGAAAACATACTGCATTTTTTCATTATACTGAATGTGTCGAGAACGTTATGAATGTTTTGAGGAGAAACAAAAATTCTATTTTTCTTAAAAATAAAATGGGAGTCAAAAAGTCTATATTTCTTCATTCTGCTGGATAATACGAGTAGTTTTCGTTTATTATTTATAGGAAATAATTCCAATTAATCCATTCCCGTGAATCAAAACGGTTGCAATTTGTTCTGTGCTGCCATCTAACTTTTATAAAGTTCTGAATCGACATCAGAATACACATTCGATGTTCGTTCTGGCGATAGCTGTCTTCCGAACAAAATAGATTGCTACAGAGTGAGGTGGTAATTACGTAAATGTACAAAATAGTGTACACTATTAGCACATAATTCCTAAATTACTGGAGTTGTTTTGACATGACATGGGGAACTTTTAAAAGGAAACGGAAAAAAATGTTAATGAATAGCGATTTTTTCTTTTTCATTTTTTATTAAAATACAAAGACAAATTACCCTTAGTATACACTTTAAGGACGAAGTACATCAGCATATAACCTAAAGTAGTAAGCCCGGCGGTCATACGAAATGACCGTTGTTCTAGATATTATAAAAATACAATTCTCCCAGTAACCGGAAATGCACATCAAATCAAAGAGATATTTATCAAGTAGAACAGTAAAGTTTAATGAATAAATAATAAACATATAATCATTTCGGAAAAAAATATTCTTACCGGAAAAAAAAACAAACATCTAAGTTCTGTAAAATAAAAACATTATTTACTATATAATCTAATTGTTTGTGGAAAAATATTTATTTATATCCAACATAAATCATCGCCAAAACAATAGTTTTAACGAAACTAGAAAAAAGAGCGCTGCCACTTTAGTATATATAAAAAGCGCAGACGAAAAATAAATTAAAACAAAGGAAGATGGATTCCATTAAATTCGCGTTTACATTCATTTTTAACGGAGTTTGCAAACCCAGCGATGCTTCACTCAAATACTAGAGAAATGTTTTGATTATAAGTCGTTTTCATGAAAGAAACAATTGTGTAGATGACAGCACGATGCAGTTTTCTCGGGGTAAGAAGTTTGGAATAAGCTATCGGCGACAGACACTTACGCGGCTTATATATAAGATAAAAACAGAGCAGAAAAGATTATCTTTTGGACTTCAAAAAATGTGTTTAAAATTCATACTTGAACCAACCAAAAAAGGATTTCCCTCTTTTTCCGTCGTACTACAGATTTTCGCATTTTTTTTCGATATTCTCAAAGGCACACATACATACAGTTCTACTGGAAAAAAAACCACTCTACCTGGCGGAGTGCAAGGAATAATCCACTCATATTCGCGGGAGAGACAGCTAGCTTAAAGAATGTGCCGCATTCTCTTCTCTTTTTAATTCGTTTAGCATAGTTTATTTATTCCGAAAGCTAGATGCCGGTTTATAGATTTTGTTGCTTTCAACAAACAGAGAAGCAAACATTCTGATTCGCCTGCTAACAAACGCACCTGCAAAACGAATTTAACTAAAACGCGATAGGATTTGGACGTTTCTGCGCATGTCAGAAAAGGACAAGTGTCAGAATTTCGTGGTCCAACTGTAGACATACATATGGGATCATTCCTAAATGATGTCGCGCTTCCAGATGGAGGGGGAGTTCGTGAAATGATGACAAAGGGGGACGAGGGGAGGGTGTAACAAGAAGTGGGACATCATGTTTTATGAAACATAGCGCGACATGTGACAAAGGGGGGGGGGGGGTCAAATATATCGGAGAAAAGTGTGACATTATTTATGAACGGTCACTATATTATTAAAATGCAACATTGGAAATCGATTGCAACTTGTTTCCATAGCCTGGGTGGGTGGTGGGTGAATGGGGGGGAGTGAGTGAATAAAGGAGTGGGTGAGTGAGTGAATACAAGGAGTGGGTGAGTGAGTGAATAAAAGAGTGGGTGAGTGAGTGAATAAAAGAGTGGGTGAGTGAGTGAATAAAGGAGTGGGTGAGTGAGTGAATAAAGGAGTGGGTGAGTGAGTGAATAAAGAGTGGGTGAGTGAGTGAATAAAGGAGTGGGTGAGTGAGTGAATAAAGGAGTGGGTGAGTGAGTGAATGAGTGAATAAAGGAGTGAGTGAACGAAGGAATATGTACGAGAGGTTGAAAATGTATATTTGAAATACTTAGTAACTAAAGCTAAATGATAAAGAGAGAGAGATATAGTTAATTGCCAATTTGATATTGGTGTATATTAGAAAGTAAGCTCGTATAGTTCTAGACGGAACTTCTTGTTTACATATCAGTACACTTTCGATTAATCCCAACTATAATCTCGTTACATTAGTTTCAGGAAAAAAATCCCGAGTGACGCAACACGTGACTTTTCCCAGCCAACTGTAGCATTTATTTTATTCCGATGTCGAGTGGTAGTGTGTGAGAAAAAAATGGCAAGCATCGCTTATTTCCTGCACGGTCGGATGCTGATTAAATCGGCTGATCTACTGTTATAGCCGATCAAAGACGAGAGGGGGTGTCGGCACGTGGCGAATATCACATCACCAGTGGTTACGGCTCACTGCGTTCTTTCGCTCGCTCCGAGGATATTAGTTTTCTTTTTGTCTGCATGGGGGAGCAATGGAGCGGCGATATCTGGCGACGTACCTGTCATAAAACTGCCAATTCCATTTTCTGTATAAGGTGAAGATGAGGGGGGAAAAAAACACTTTCTTTACCTGAGGTAGTACAGCTTGTAAAGGTTTTCGCTTGGAAACTTTAGATCAGTGGTTCCCAATGTGTTCATATCATTTTTTAATTTTCATGGAATGTCAATATTTTTTCTTTTTGCCCAAGGGATAATTCATAAATGATGCCATTCTTCGCGAGGGAGGGGGGTTCGGGAAATTGACAAGGGGAGGGGATAACAAGAAGTGTGATATGATGCGTATGCAACAGGGCTGGGCACGTGAGAAAGGGGGGAGGGGTATGTTGAAGTGTGACATTTTGTGACAAAGGGTGGGAGATGTTTCAAATATATGGGAAAAAATCGTGACATCAAAGCCAATTTCATTTTCTCTGCAGAAGATGAAGAAAAACTTTCTTGACTGGGAGGTAGCATAGCTTGTAAAGGTTTTCGCTTGGAGACATTAGATTAGTAGTTTCGATCCCAATGTGATGCTTATGGGCCCCTAGGGGTCTATTACAGGGCTTCCGGATTTTAGCCGGGCTAAAAAAAGCCGCACGGCTTTTTTTGTTGTTTGACACCGCTTTAAAAAGGCTTTGTTTTAAATAAAAACCGGCTTTTATTTACAACATATTTTAAAAAAATGTACAAAAGAGTATTAAATGAAAATATATATTGTCATATGTATTAAGAAATGGTATTGTGGCTAGTGGTTTTGTTTACTGACACACACTTGACTATATAAGAAGCAGAATTTGATTTCTCTCTCAAACCTGCAGTTAACTTCCTTCTCCTTTTGTGTTGAAAAATAAATCTATTGTGTACTAGCTATAATATTAAGCGTGGGTTTAATAAGAGAGCCTCACAAAATGAAGCACACAAACCCAAAAATGGTAATCAGTATTGTAAAATACATTCAGATTGTGTAATACAATTCTGAATCTAATTATAAATAAACTCCATTAAAAGAAATATTTGAGTTTTATTTTATACAGATTAACAATAGCAGCACAAATCAACATAATACAGGTGATAATTGTAAATAGTATTGTGATGTGACTTTGTGTAACGCATTTGCAAACATGCACACAAGCGGGCTCTTTTATGAATACAGTCCCCGTCCAAATTAAGACTCACTGCAGAGATTTCGTAATTTTATACTTAACACACAGTCTGATGCAAAAGCCAGTTTTTTACTTATTTGGTCATGTTCTACGATACAATGTTCACTTTACAGTAAAAATTCATCTATAGCAGCAGTTTTTGTTTTTTGGTTATATGTACCACACATTTTACCATTAAAACTCCTCAAGATATTCTAGGAGTTTTGTTTGATTAGAAATATAGGTTATTAAGTGTTATATTTTTTAAAAAAATTATTTTTCCGGATTTAATCGGCGGCTTGCGTAAAATGTTCGAAAAATAATTCAGATCTAATGCAGATGTCGTGGACAAAAATGAACGTTTACCTGTCACAAAAAATAACTTACAATTTACGGGAAAACATATTTATTTGCTCTTCAAACCAAAAAAAAAACTGTATTATTCTCGATACGTAACGGTAGCATTTTCTGAAGGAGGAATTATTGGTGTTAGCCCGAGTAAAACGCTTACAAACAATTTAATGTAATTGTGCTTTAGATTTAAAAAAAACAACAACAATAATATTGGTATACACTTCAAAAAGCTGCCTTTATAACGTGTAAACAGAACTGTTTAACGTTTTTTACCTCGGGCAACGCCAGGCTTGTACCACCAGTGAAATATTTTTCAGAAACCTAGAACGATAAATGATGTCACGCTTCGAGCGGGGAGTGGGAAGGGGGGGGGAAGCACACGAAATTATGACAGTTTGTGACAAAGAGAGGGGGCAACAAGAAGTGACATTTTGGTTTCCATAAAAACATTTAAACTTAGGAAATTATTTTTTTTTTCAATTTTCATAATTTGATTTTTAAATTTCCTTGATCACTTTGTATTGTAAACACCCATGCTGATTAAAAGTTTAAATTTATTTCTCGTTAAAAGTATAAAATTATTCTTAAGCATTTGCACTTTTAAGATAAAATTGTGTGGGTCATTTTTTTTCAGAATTCGAACAACTGTTCTACACTAATCATCTTATGAGTTGTAAACCTTAACCACATTGTATACAAATTAAGTACACATGCTATCATTATTATTATGCTCACAAATGTCATTCATTAACAGTTCAAAAATAAAATTAGATATGTCATCTAATGCGAAAGTGTTTTGTTTCGGAGCTACAAATGCTTATCTTATGTAATATTGCGTGACATGTGACAAAGGGGGGGGGGGGTAGGGGGAATGATGAAGTGGGACGTTTTGTGACAGGGGAGGTGGTTAAAAAATATTGAAAAAAAAAAGTGACATTTATGAACCGTCCATAAAGTGTCATTTTATGTAAAGAAATATTTCGACGAAAAATGTGTACTAACACTAAGTCGGTGATAACTTTGAACTAATTGGGTCGCACTTTTCTTAGGGACCTACTCGGTGAAGATACCCGTTTTCATGACAACGCAGATAACCCGTGATCTTTAAACAAATTCTTCCAACTTTGTCTGATAAGACATACAAACTGGATTTTAAGAGGTAGATTATAACGGCGAATATTGCAGGAAATTGTGTCAAAAATATCTTTTAACACCCCAGCATCATAAATTACGATGAAGCTATTTTTCCTTGCTAGTTCCGCATTGCAATTACGGAAGGAAAAAAATACGTCATTAAGAGCACGAATTGATATACGGTGTGCTACCTGCTAAATCTTGGTGGCCGTAAATCATAAAATTTTGAGAAGCTATTATAATGACGCAGGTTCAAGACAAGGTTATCGACCTGCTGCTAGTAAGAAAACCATTTAGCTTGAACTCTGCAATTTAGACCAGATGTTTAAGGTACAAATTAAAAGAAAAAAAATAAAACATGCAACAGGAGAGTTCCTTAAAAATGATGACTTCTACGGTCACGTATTTTCCTTTTGTTTTCTGAATTTGTTTTATTTATTTAAATCGCTTCTGTTTTCACATTCACTGCAATTTTTCATTTGTGATTTCAATTCTGAAAGTTTCTTCTTATAAAAGCTCAACTGACCGAAACGGAATTTGAGAAATCTTTTTGTCCTTGAGTGTTTTGGGTCTAAGAAAGGTTACGTTTTCAACTTGGAGTTTAGTTTACACTTATGTTCTGAAGTTTATGAAAAATTATTTGTAATTCAGTCACTCGTTGCAATATTCGAAAGGTAATTTGCATTTCTTGGAATTCCCAAATTCTAAACTGGCTCCTCCATTCTATCTTAGAATGTTTCGTTCGAAGAAATGTTTCGTTTTCTAGCAAGAAACCACGCCATAGGGTAAAAATGAAAAAAAAAAAAAAACAGATTGCACTTTAGAAAACAAAATGGCATGTACTTTTTGACGCGTAGCTTGTCTTCGAACGTCCCCAAGAAATAAGTTCCAAAAGTTGAATAGTACATGCCAGAGCTCGTTGATTTAAATCGCCATTTCAATCAAGTGATTTTTTTAAAAAATATTGATCATTTAAAATAATCTTCTAAAAAATCATTTAATGTTAGGAAGTGTTGTTTTAAACATAAGACGTGTTGCATTTACAGTTTCACTTCGAAGCAAAACTTCATAGATCCCTCTGTCTCTATGTGTGTAGTATGTATTTCATAACTTTAGAACTATTTAGTATTATTATTATTATTTTACAATATTATTCTTACTCTTCAGATGTCTTAACGCATAATTCATTGAACGTTTCATATTGCAATTCATAGTAATCATAATCCACTTAATGTGTTTTAAATTTTAATAATAGTATTTTAGTTCTACTTAATAAATAAGACACAATAAATAATTCAGGATAATATTGTTTAAATCCAATTTATTTAAAATTTAGAATATGTATCCTTAAAAATGTTTCCTCCAATAAGGAGATCGGACTAAAACAAGTTTCAGTTTTTAATAGGACGGAGTGAACATATGATTTACTAAATGGGTAAATTAAAAACATTTTCAAGTTATTTCATTTTTTAAATAGCGAAGTGATTAAAGTGTACACAGTCGGTTTGAATTCTTTCAGCTTTCAGTAAAGGAATTCAGATCAAGTTTGTTCATTTTTTACTATTATTCCTGAGTGTGCTATTATTCCTCGTAGACTTAAATTTCAATTGAATCATGCATTCGTATTAAAAATTTGTTCACTTTTATTATCATTAACAAAAAGCTATTGCAGTGTAAATATCTTAAAATGTGGTTTTGCATAATGTTTAACATGTCATATTATTTTTATAAGTGTTGCATAGTAAAAATAATAAAACACAAAGTCTTTAAGGTTCCTTTAACAAAATGAGAAGATTTAAATTTTAAAAATGAGATTTATTTTTAATAAGAAAAAGAGGAAAATCACGAACTCTGGATCATGCGTGAAATAACTAAAAATAATTGTTCTGATTGAAAACTGATTAATATGTAGATGCGAAAAACATAGTTTGGCTTATATCGCATCCCTTCTCACTGTTACCTCATTAATTAAAAAATTAAAGTTCGAAAACGAGCTAACTGAAGCGAATGGTTAATAAACGGATTAGACTGTGCTGTACACATGATGGTCAGTTAACCTATTTCTATGATTTGCATTATTAGTGGTTCGTAGGCGTTGGGCTCTTAACCTCAAGTTTTCGCTTTCAAAACCCTCCCAAGTCGGTGATTTTCAAGATACAGAAAATCATTTAGAGTCCGTATCGTACGATTAAGTGGCATATTAAATATTAGTTTCTTATGTGGCTATGTATTAGTCCCAAATTGGATTTAACACATTGTGTGCGAGACACGTACTAGTTCGGGTTAGTGTAGCGGCCTGGTTTCTTTGTATCGCTTTTAGAGAAAGAAGTAGCAGGCTGGTAAACAGTTTTCGCTATTCTTTGTACAAAATGAAATGGAACAGAGCATGTCAAAACACCCTTGCAGGAATATGCAAAATCACAACAGACGGCCCATAGCGCTAATGAGTTTTATGATTGCGATTTTCATTTTTTTATAATGTAAGAATGATTGTAAATAAAAAATTTGAAAAAATTAAAACTATATATTTCTATTTGATTTTTCATATTTACGATACTATTATAAATTTATCCCCTAAAAATTTTATTTTTTGTTTACAACAATCATAATATATATTTCAATACAAAATAAGAAAAGTTTAGGTTAAAAAATTAATTAATTTTTAATTTATTGAGATTTAACTGAAAAACTAAATTTGCACGCAAAACCCCCGAGCCCAGCACAATTCCGTCGCGAAATGTACCCGGACACATTGTGTTAACAGTTTATGAAAGATATTTGTGCTGCATTTGGGGGGGGGGGGCATTCCCCCCATTACATTTTAAATATATTTAATCTATTAGTAAGTGCATCGTATTTCTGCCTAAATATCTCTACCACCTCGTTTTTTACTTGACACACTAATTATCTTTTTTGCTGTAATCCCTTTATCTCATCTTTTCAAATTATAATTACAGATGTAATCATTATTATTGCTATGCTCTCAAATGTCATTAAGGCTTAAAAAATATAATTAAAAATGTGATCTAAACGTAGCGGTTTGTTTCTGAGCTGCAACACACAAGTATTTATGCATGACATGTGACAACGGGAGTTGAGGGGGTACGTTGAAGTGTGACATTTAGTGATAAAGAAGGGTAGGGGTCCAATGTATTGAAAAAAAGTGTGACGACATTTATGAACGGTCCCTTATGAGTGATTGCATTTTAAAAGAAAATGTCAGTGTCAGATCAAGTTTTTGACAAAATCTACTTGTTAGATGAAGTGCTTCGGAACCATTTTAAACTTGACCCCGTCATTCCAAAATTCTACCAAATATAAAAATCATACAGTTCTTCGAAGTTATCAAAGATTAAGGAGTTCATAAATTAAGAAAGTCATCGTATTTCATGTTTATGCATTCGAAATCTTCCTTTCCCTTAACAATCCCAGGCATTAGAATTTAATTCTAGCAACCCGAAAATAAATTCTGCTCATTAAAACCCGGCACAATATGCGATAAAAATCAGTTTCGGAGAAATTCCAGCTTGAAGACTATTCGAAGCGCTTGCTTAATTTCAAATGGGATAGAGGTTGCCAGATTGGCTTTTTAAGGCTAATAGGACAACGGCGATTCATATAATTTCCAAAGGGGATAATTTAAAAGCTGTCACTGTCAGTTTTTTAAGCAGTAGGTGCTATGGAGCACCGAAAAAAATTGAATTTTTCTTCCACATTACAGTTCCGTTGCAATTTGATAATAAAATGGTAGAATTTAACCCATTCGAGACGATTTTTTTCGAACACGGTCCACAGGAGCGAAAAAATTTTAATAAATAAAAAAAAATGTGTACTACGGAAATCACCCAATTCATAAGTCAATTCACTTAAATAAAGTCATTGCACACCATACGATTTTCCTGTACTTTACAGATTTCATTAGCTCAAAAAAAATCTTATTTCGATGACTAGTTTACTCAGAATAACTGATAATTGCACATTACTGTTATTGCACAATCGGGCTCGAATATGGGTTAAGCAGTCGATGTTATGTAACACCGAAAGAAATTGAGTTTTTCTTCCACAGTACAATTCCGTTGTATTTTTATGATGAAAATGGCACAAGTTAAAGCTAAAAACAAAAATTATAACTTTAATCATAAATAATCACGTTTATTCCTTCAAAATTAACGCGTTCGTATATATATAAATATATATTTTTATGAAGGAATCCTTTACCACGATTTTCCCTTTCCCACACCAATGAATTAGGGTGTGAAACGCACTTGAGTATTTATTTAGAATCCTGAAGATTCCAATATGCCTTTTTTTTTTTACAACTTTGCATAAGATAAAGAAAGAGTTGTATCTCCGAAAAAGTCGTCCACTCGAATATCAGTCTCAATTTCTATTTTCATCAACCCTGAATCAATGTTGACTAGTTTCGTCGCGACGTCTGTACGTTTAGGATGCTTCTACACCAAAGTCGACAGACCAAAAACTTGTCTTTTCCACACCTGCGGAAGAGCAGAGCATATTTTGGCTTTCAAAAATATGCACTGAGCTTGCTCAAATGAGAAAATTTCTCTTTGCCACGTCTTACATACCTTAAAACAGTTAGTCTAAGAAATTTAAGACGTCTTTCGTTGATCTCTCTTTGCTTCAATGGAATATTTTTCATCTAGAAAGTTATCTTCTGCATTGAAAAGGGAGCTTCTTGCGATTTCAAAACACGTGTCTGCAATCTTTTGCAAAATTTGTGCATAATATTCGTGATATTTTACTTCTCGATCCATCTCTATAGTTACGTATATTGGCGTCCAATTGCCTACAGCTCGGCGATATCTCGCCAAACTTGACGCCAAAATGAAATGCCATATCCAGTGTCATTTCTGCGACATTCGTCGAATTTTCACCAAAACTCAATGTTAAAGCTTTGGCGATATTTGGCAATTATTCTATCTTTCCTACATCGGTTCCTAACAAATTCGAGCATTTGTTGTTGTTGTTGTTGTGTCCTCGCGCATGGCGATGAAGAATGGGTACGCTGCTCCCAAGTCTAACGGGGCCCTTGTAGACAGGAGTGCGATTTCCACCCCTTTGAAAGGTCTCTTCATTTTTTGAACCAGCTCCCAGATAAGACCGTCACCTGGGATTGGCACCCCCAGAGGTATCGTTTCGCTTGGAGGACATTGGAGCCACGACCTATTTAACGTACACCAGCTCCCTTTAGCGTACACGGACCGTAGTACGCTCACTGACCTCAGTCAATATTGCTTCACTTTCGGGGATCTGCGGAAACCAAACTTCTACAGACTGGTTCCCTGCGGGACATTCGAGGGTTTAAGTATTTAAAATATTACCCTTTACTCTACGGAGTTTTTGCCTTTCTTTCTTTTTTTGCACTCCATTTAATTTTCTTATAATTTTAAACGCGAACAAAATCATTGGTTCTTTCAAAGTTAATGAATTTCACTCTCGGCTTTTACTGCACCTTCATAACTAGAACTGAGAAAGTGTCTTAAAAATTCCTCTAAAAAAAAAATTGGAAATTCATTGAAAAAAAAAAAAAAAAAAATACTATGAATTTAACCCTCTAATTCCCAACTTCGCCTCAAGGCGGGCGACGATAAAAAAATTGGGCATTACAGGGTTAAGATAAATAAGTTCCAACGAGCGTAATGCACTCATTTTTTTCTTATATTTATTTTTCGAAGTTATATACATATTAATAAGTCATATAAGGAAGTAATGTGCTTTCCACGGCAGTTTGATATAGACACACGGCATTGTTTCACCCTTCAAAAACTGCGACACCGGCCAATGTGTATATTTGCCCGAACCATTTCGAGCTACTTTCGATCCCGTCATCACTCAAAAACTATTAAATCTTCATACTTGACATTTTGTATGTCTAATAGGGATCTCTTAAACCCTAAGAATATCAAATTTCATTGATAAACCTCTCATAGTTATAGAATTGTTAAGGTCTGAAAGGTGTCATTTTTAACACTGACTGACTTACTCATCAAAAACCTAACCTACTTCTAAGTGACTTAGAAGCTTGAAGCTTGTCATCAAGGTAAACAATTAAGCTTACATAAAGTAAAAAAAATCCGAAACTTCAAAAAATTACATTATGTTTGAAGTAACTAGATGAAAAGTGTCACTGAAATTACATTTAACTCATCCAATTAGAAATTTTTAATAGTTAAATCACGTGGCAACCTATCATAGTTAATCTCTAATTGTTTTCTTGAACGTAATTTACTTTAGTTAAAACTTGCCGAGTTAGAAATTCGATTAAAAAAAGTTTTAGAATAAAATTAACAGAACATTATACACCCTAACAGCTATGATTAAAGGATCTGCTATGGAACGTGGCACCCGTTCGATATCAATTCTTTTATCACTGACACTGACTACTCCAAAGGTCGTTTGTTCTATCAAACTTGGCCCTTTTTTCACATTTATGTTTTCGTTAGGATGTCTATTTTTTTCGTTAATGATCAGGCTCTATTGAATATTAAATTTTTATTAACTGATCGACCACTACAGCTGATAAATACTGATTCAGTTTATAGTAAAAAAAAAATTTTAATCTGAACAGAAGATAACATCTGATAAACTGATACTGGGTACAAACATTATAAATTGAATTGAAACTAATTAAATGCAATATGCCACGTGAATTATTTCTCAGTCACTTGCAGAAAAAAAAAATGCATGAATATTCTTTTAAAAGAAGGGAGCATCTGGAACTATTTTAATAAATGTTCTTTCCGGAGACCAGTAATAAGTTCTTTTCTCAAAATTGAGGCAGAAGCGAATAAAAACCTAATTTACGTAAAAGCTCTTATCCCATTTTTTTTTCCACCGGACATCTTTTTTTAGGCGGTGCTCGTTTTTGAGGATTTTCTTTTTAAAATAAAGCTTTTGTCCAACGAGGGTAAAATGAATGGAGGAAGAGAGCTTTGCTCTCCTAGGGTTGCCAGAATTACGACTTAATTGCCAAGCCAAACAATGCATCAAGGGAAAGTGAAGAAATTAGGGAAGATAATTGCGTCGTATGACAGAGTCATTACGTCATCATGGTCTTGTTTTTTATCCCTTCAGGTGTTGTAAAATATCTCTTAATTTGATATAGAATGAATCTCAGATTTAAAGTTTACCATCATTAATGTGGCCTATTATAACGATGTAAACAGACGTGTGAATTTTTGAGAAAAAAATTTTTTTTTACGTTACGAAAGTACAAAATAGCATTAAAATGCAGATGCAGTGGAACCTCGCTATCCGTTCACAATTCTTCCCAGAAGGCAGTTCGCATGGCGGTTTGTACGAATGTTGAATAATTTTTTCACATAAGATACAATGTAAATAGGATGAATCCGTTCCAGACTCGCAGAGGGTTGCTTATTTAAACCTATGAAAAACAAATGTACAGTACCGGACATAAAATTTTACATAAATGAAAGTTTAACTGCACTTTACTAGTATTGAGGTGAGCTGATGGCATAAGTGGAATGTTGACAGCGGGTTTTTTCCTTTCAGCTGTTCTTTCTTTTTCTGTCTTTTTGCACTAGAAGAATCTTGGGTTTCTTTCTCTTAAAAACTCAATGTTGTCTCCCTTTGACGATTGTTCAGAATTTTCTAAAATGGTCAATAACATTGTCGTTGAACAAGTCAATGCTGTTGACCACAGCAGTGTTGGGATGCCATTTTTCCACCACTCGCTGCGTTTTCTCGCACTGGTAACACAGCTCTTCAATTTCTGCAAAGGAAATGCTTTCCTTACTACTTTATTCCTCTGAAGAAGAAAATTCTTCTAACACTTCTTTTTGCTGCCCCCTTAGAAAGTTAAAATTGTCAGTAAAATCTCAAAAAGTATTAAAATTTAAAAAAAAAATCCAAAACGACAAAAAAAAAAAATATTTCCAGACCAGTTCAAAATGAGCACAATTTCTCGATTTTTTTCTTAAAAAAGCCAAACTGGCAACCTAGCTGGTCCTTGGCGCCGTACGAATCGCGGGACAAGTACAAATGGAGAGTTGTATTTTACTTGAACAAATTGGACGAATAGCGAGTTGTACGAATTGAGAGGAGGACGAATGGCGGGGTTCCACTGTATATGTTTCGGGATTGCTTGGAATCCTTTTTTCAATCCGATGGAGAGCTCTAGATTCAAAAACATCAAAAATGAAAAAGGGATTCCAAGCAATCCCGAAACATATGTCGGCATTTTAATTTGTGCTTTCTTAACGTGAAATAATTTTTTATTACAGTTTACTTCGCACAAAGTCAATTTATTATTTTATGCGAATTTTTGATTTCATCTGCAATAAATTGTGAAAAAAAAAAGAAAGAAAAACATTTTACCGAGATACTGGGTTTTTCCAAGTGGACCCGCCCGAAGAATCAAGGGCCGGTTTTGTTCAGGCTGGACCCACTTTGGCGAACCCTGCTACTAACTAAACGCAAAATTTTTAGTGTAGTATGTTGGTTATTTGTGGAAAATTGTTGCAGAAAATATTCTTTAGCAGCTTGGTGATAAACAAAATATTTGATATCAAAAACTAAAATGTTAATATATGAACATTTAAGGATTGTTATGAATGCATTCTTTTTGGCACGCTGCCAGGCAGATTGCTTTGGTTGATGGTAGAACTGTACTCCTATGGAAGATAACACTATAATTGATTAATATACCTCAAAGGTCTAAAATTTGTGTAAAATGCATAACAAACACAAACTCTGATGGAGACCTATTTGCTGAATTTTAAAACAAAAATTACACTAGGTGTATACATTATTTCCCGTGTAGAACAAAACCTAAAAACAAAAGGGAAACACTTGCAGTTTTTACTAGGTAAAAACAGTTTCAATAAAGTGAAAAGTGTCAAAAATAGAAATTTCGATTTTTCATTATTTCACCTAAATGTAGAATTTTAAATATCGCATAGATATGCATTTTTAATAGTTTTATAAAATATTTTCACGACAAAGCCTTACATTTATGCACCAGCTTCTTAAAATGCGAATAAAGTTTCGCTCGGAAGTTTAACATTAGATTGAGTGGAAAATACGGACATCCCAAGAGGTTTCGGCGCAGAATAAGCTCATCGTTTCTTGTTGCATATTCAAAATCCATAAAATATTCAACCTCCTTCCCCAAATTTCACGGAAACAAGTATACGCCTCCAATTTATCAAGCAACATCCAATAAAAACGGCTCCGGAAAATGGGATCGCGTTCGGAATATGATTTTTTAGTTTTTATTTTTAGTCCAAACAAATGCGCCTCACCACTTTCTAATAAGGATAGCAGCATCACCATGACAACGGCCCTAGCGATATGAGTGGGGTCAACATCGTTCACTGCTCTGCTTTTGCTATTTTGCGTTGATACTGCACGGGAGAGGGGCTTTTTATTTGAATAAAAAGGGGTGTTTGTTCTTTCTTCGTTCATTCGACTTACTCGATCCGCGCAATGAAGATTTATAGATGGGGCGAGCAACCGAAGAATTGAATTAGTACCGACAGAGATGGATCCTTTAAGGCAACGCGAACTTGCAGTTGCATTTATATTTTTGTATATTTTCGATCGTGAGAACGCCACCGATATCTTATTTAATCGCATTATTTTCATAAATTGGAAAAACCTTATTTATTGTCCCGCAGTGGACCCCTCGGCAGAAGCTCGGTTCACGCAAAACACTGAAAGTGAAGCAACACTGACCGAGGTCAGTAGTTTGGGAGGGGGACAAACTCTCGCGGCTGGCTACTTTGGGGGCCCATGTACGCTAAAGGGAGCTGGTGTACATTTAATCCGTCGTGGTTTTAATGTCCTCCAAGTGAAACGATACCTCTGGGGGTTCCAACCCCAGGTGACGATCTTTCATCTGGGAGCTGGATCAGAAATGAAGAAACTTCTCAAAGGGGCGGTAGTCGGACTCCTGCCTAAAGGGCCTCGTTGGAATCGTTAGCAACGCATCCATTCTTTCCTCGCTTCACGCGAGGACACGACAACAGCAACCTTATTAAATACACAACTGTTAATATTAACTATTTTTAACCTGAGGAATTGCCCTAATGCTTGCATTCACATTAATAAGTCGAGTATGCGACGTACAACAGCAACGAAACTTTCAGCACTCATCAATGGTTGTTCAAACCACGCCCTATAATTATTGTTTGACATTTTTATTGCATATGTGGGCAGTTCCCAGACGATTGTTTACCTAATCGTCCTCCTTCTTCTCCCGCCCGCCAATTTTTCTTTCCACCTTACTTCATATAATTATATCCATCTAATTTCATATTAACTTTATATATATCCCATCTAATCTTCGGTTTTTTGACTACTATAACTGTCAGCCGATAGCTGTTATAGCAGATCATGGAGCTTCTTAATCCGCATTTTGTACTGTGAATTTTTAACTATAAATGAAGTATAACACACTTGAAAAAATAGTTAATCGGATTAACTTAATATTTTATATCATTGAACATTCGTTAAAATAAATATTTAGCTAGATGCATAAACTAAAGTAAAATCATCAAATTCTGAAAAATTACTAACAGAAATTGGTTTTCGTTTTTTTTTTTTTTTTTGTTTGTGTTGTTTTACATATCAATAATTTCTTCATTAAGGTTGTGATATTTAAAATACAGTAAAACCTGTAAAGTTGACCACCTTTGTAAGCTGACCACCAGTCTAAGTTGCCCACTTTTGTCGGAAACGGAATGAGCCCTACATTATCTAATGTAGAGTGACCTTTGTAACTTGACCACCTAAGTTGACCACCTGTCTATGTTGACCACTTATGTACGCCACATTTGAGTGGGAGTATTATAAAAAACCCTTTGTAAGTGGACCGCCTCATTATTACCGTATTTATTTATCTATTTTTGCAAAGATAAAAAAAACTGAAATAAGTTCTTCACGATAAATTTTATGCTATAATGTTAAACCAGTATTTGTCTGGATGAATGAAACATCAATATAAAATTTGCCTAAACGTCTTTGTAAGTTATCCAAATCGGAAAACGACCCTATGAGCCCTCTTTCATTCTTTAAATAAGTTTCTTCTTTTTTCTTTGATCTGATATAGCCATTTTGAAAAATGTATATTTTTTGGAAATATTTAGCATTATATACGTTACTGACATAGTTGATATGATATTTATCTTAATTTTAACCAAGTACTTTACTTTTGACGTTGTATAGCATACATTGTAAGACATTCGGGTTAAGGCGACAAGAGACAATCAGTTTTTTCCCAGTAATTTTCAATCAATTTGTTTGAAATTTTCAGCATAGTTATATATTGCTAATATGTGCTCAAAAATAAAATTGTATGTAATTATTCAAAAATTTAAAATTTTATTAAAATTAAAAATTTGAATTTTTAACGATTTTTTTCATTTTACTCCTCGCGTCTGAAATTTTATCAAAATGACAAAATACTAACAAATTATTGCATAAAAAACTACTGCGAAAAAAATTTTGGGAGTATTTTTTTTATATATTATAGGAAAAATAAATAATGTAAAAAAACTCCACAAACTTAAGAGTTTTCGGGAAAAAAATTCCATATTGCTATTAAATGTAGGAAATGTCTGACACAGCTTACAAAATTGCAAATTCTTTCCCAACAAAATGTTAACAAACTTTTTAAATACTTGGTGTAAAATTTTCAACAAAATAAAATGAAATTTTATTACACTGGAACAATTTGAAATTAGTAAACATGCGGAAAATGACATATTGAGAAAATCAACATTTTTTGCTTTACTGCTCCAATTTTCATTTCTAAACCAAAATTTAACTTTTGAACGCAAATTCACCTTAAATGAGGTCCTATGAAGTATTTGAAATACTATTATGCTAAAAATTTAAATAATTACATTCCAGTTTTCAAAATAGAAACGACAAATTTCATCGTATCAACGAGCATTTTTTATAAAATAATGAATTCCCCTATTTTGTAAATAAAATTCAATGACATTCATTAAATTCTACATAAAAATACATAACAAAAAGGCTTTTTTGAATAACTATTATAATAATTAGAAGCAAAAAAAAGCAGCAAAACTCAAAATTTAATATTTTCAGCGATTAATTTCGTTAACGAGGATTTTGTAAAAAATAAATCTTCCACATACAATAATCAATACTTTCAAGTAAATTGTACATATACATGCATTAAAAAAATTATTTAAAAAAACTGCATAATAAATTGTAAAAAAAAGCCAACAAATAGTTCAAAAATATTAAAATCAAAATTTTTCTTCTGAAATTTTGTGGGCGTGGCCTATATAAAAAGTGTCATAACTCCGTCAATTTTTCGCCTATTCAAAAAATATTTTTTTCAAGATGTTCAGCTAAATGTCTAGTTTTTATAATAATAAATATATATAAATATATGGAAATATAATAACAGAAAAATCTTTTTTTTGACCAATTTTCACTCATTTGAAAGACCCTTTGTCGCCTTAAATTTCTTTAATGACATTTTAAATAATTGTGAAAAAGAAGCTAATCAGTATTTTAAAGTAACATTACATGAAACTATATTTTAATTAGTTATGTGAATAAATGCATAGTGTAAGAAATAGCAAGAAAAAAAATAAATCTCCACCCTCTATAAGTTGACCACTAAAGGGCTGCACCGGAAGTGGTCAACGTACACAGGTTTCACTGTACTTCTTAACAATTACATAATAATCTTAACAGTTGTTAGTTGATATCTCTGCTTAAATAAATTAAATTATTTTAAAATTACTCCTGGAAGAACAATTTTGGCAACTAAAACGAAAAAGTTAGGCGCCAATGGCGCGCAACTTTAACATGCTAATTTCGAACCCTGGTTACTTATTCCTCATAGCATGGCTGCCTGCAATCATATAGCGGCTGTCTAAACGGACGAAAAAGTGCGTGCAAGCAGAACTTATATTTTCTGCCACTTCAGTCAATTGGCGCTGTTAGCATGTACTTAAAAGTGAGGATTGAAAGGTCTAACCATTGTAGTATCATCGCGTTAAACGCTTGAATTTCAAGAAAGATAAACATTTAGGTGTTGAGGGCAAAAGTAACTATCAAAATGCGTTGTTGGGTTTTGTATTTGCGATTAAAACGTTTTTAATACAGAGAAAAAAATAAAAAAGATCGTTTTTTTGGTAGTACCACATGCAGACTTTGAAGCTGCTCGTTAAGATACAACTTTTCATACATACGTATACTTTTATATATAATCAACACAGAGAAAATTTTCTTCGCAATTGGCTGATCATATTATGCTTTCAGATTTATTTTTATTTTGAACGACAATAATTGCGCATAATTTTCTGAAATACATTTATCCTTTCACATTCTGTAACACAAATGAATTGGCTAGCAAGTTTTTGAAAGAATAGTCTTTAAACGGTTATTAGTTACTTTATTATTAAGCAATTTTCAATACATTTATGTTAATACTATTAAATAACAGTAGTTAAAAGAAAAATGACATAGATTATGATTAATAAAGTTATTTTTAATATTTGTGTTAATTGAATTACTTCAATTCCATTTATTGTTTATTTTTTATATTATAGGAAAGTGGAACAGTTAGGTTGTGAAGTGACTTAACAAATAAAGATTAGTTGAACAATTATGTAATTAAGTAAATAATTAATGACACCATTTTTTATTGTTATTGACAGACTAATAGCATAATACGAATAACTAATATTGCATTGTATAGTATAGCTGACTTTAGTTAACTTCAACAGATGGATTATCATATAAGAGTAGCGACGTTTTTTTTGCTGGTCTCATCTAAAGCAATTACACTAGTTAAATATTTAGAATAAAATCCTAAAATATTAAGTAAGAAAATTCAAAGATTCGGCCTTTGTGAAAGAAAACGATTCAATAAAATAAACAATCAAGGAGAAATATTTTCAAATATTACAATTAACTACAATAAATGAGAAATTAAAAATAATTACTTAAAACGCTTCATTATATGCGTTCAGAGTTACCAAGATTATTTTTAAAACTTGTAACTGACAATACATGGGTGCCAAACCCCCTAAGCAAGATGGTGCATACTAATAGGTACAAAGTACCCCAAAAAAGACAACCACCCAAAAGGGCTAAAACTCGATAAAAGCATGCCCCCCTGTCCAGGGAGTGTCAAAAATTTCATCAAAAAATTTAATGGCGCAGTCTACGCCATGAACTTCCCTCGTGGACACCCCTGTATAAGAGCAATTTTTTTAAAAATACCCATATAAACATTTTTATTTAGATGACATACCCCTTGACAACAAAAAGCAATGAGTATTTTTTAGTCGTGGGGGGGGGGGGGGAAGGACCGTTCGAAAACTTTTTATTTTACACGATCGTCCCTCCACTCTTCAAAAGCCTCCTCCCCCACCATTATTTCATTACAATAACTTATGCTCTTACCTGTAAGCGCCTCCCCCCCCCCTCACCTCTTTTTTCTTTTCTTCTGGACTACACTGAATATTCTCAATTTTTAATACCAAGACTTTGCAACCGGCATTTCTTCGATGAAATCTACCAAAAGCTTTCGGATTCTCTGATTTTCTGTAACCTGATTTTCCTTAAATCCTTTCTTAAATTAATGTTTCCCCACTTTTAAATTAGAAATCAGAAATACGCTTTTGGGGGCATTCATAAATGATGTCACGCTTCGAGGGGGCATGGGGGTTCGTGAAATTGTGACAGTGTGATAAGGGAAGGGGATGGGGTACCAAGAAGTGTGACATCAGGCTTATACAACATAACGTGGCACGTGACAAAGGGGGGAAGTGGGTCGTTGAATTGTGACATTTTATGACAAAGGGGGGAGGGGGTCAAATATATCGGAAAAGAGCTTGACATCATTTATGAACGGTCCCTTAGATACTTTATTTACTTTTCTATATTTTAAGACTCTATGGTGTACAAAATGGGTGTACTCATGAATGCGTGGAGAATCAACAACAAATCTTAGAGGGAAGTATCCCTTCCTTTCAGGTATTTCAATTGTAACCCTTGTTCATGTTCATGTGGCGCGAGTTTAATTTTAAAAAGGTACATTACTAGATTTATAATATAGATTGTCTCTCACTCATTCCACTTTTAACTTTATCATTCTATACAAGCATAAGAAATTTAAACGTCTCAGAACAAAAAAAAAAAAAAAAAAAATATTTAAAAGCATAATTTAGACATAATATGAAGTTCAAAGTTTACTTTTGAGTCGTAAAAAATTAATGAGCGGACCAACGTTCTTATAGCGCAAGTTACAAAAATTACTCCATACACATGTTTCGGAATTAAAAGGAACCTTTATCAATGCGTCAAGTTTTGATCTAAAAAATGTAACTAATCCAAGTGAGTGTAAATCACTCGAATTACTTGCATCCAGATGCGTACAACTCTATTCATTGATAAAAGGATTCCACTTGTCCCGAAATGTTTTCTGAAATTTGGGCTATAATGACGTTTGTTTTCTTATTAATAATCTGAAGTACAAATAAATAAAACCAATGCATAAATAAATAAAACCAGTAAAGTTTGAGACATAAGGGGAAAATGCATCTTTCACTCTGTACTTCTAGTTATGTTTTCTCTTTTCCAAGAATTTATTATTTTTATTTTTTTAGCTACCGGTCAATTTGACCGAGCGCGTTAGAAATAGGTTCACAATGACGTCGGTAGGTTTAGTGTTAAATCTGATTCCTCTGTTAACGGGATAGGTATTTAAGTATGATTTGATTGGGTTAATAATAATAGCAAATACAACTAAACTGTTTTATTTGCTATTATTATTAACAATCGGTCTCTTTCATTCAATGGGCGTTAGGATAAATACAAAAAGAAATGTCAAGTAAAACGTCAACTGGTTTGAGTAGAATCATTCTGGAGCCATGTAAGTTGGGTAGTAGGAGGAGAATCGTTGCAACTTTTAACTGCAGTAAACTCAGAAGAAAGGAAAATATTCCTGTTCGATTGCTTTGTTTAATGAAGGAAAAAAGTCTATTCTGAGAAATACAATATTTTTACTTTCGAGAGCTCAAACTTTAAATTTTGGGAGACAAAGAAGAAGCGCGATATATCAAAATGACCGATATAATGAGGGGTTACTGTATTAGGAGGAACAGACAGACTGACACACACAGATTTTCCCTACCTAAAAACTCTACTTTCAATTTAGTTATTTTACTGGTCTATTTACAGTAGTAGATTGCTGCAGTAGTATATTTTACGTTATTACATTTTATATCATTCGTATATTAGTTTACACTTTACACTGAGCACATTGTTTCACTGGGTACACTTATTACTGATAACCTTGTGGGATTTTTTTACTGAAAAAATTCAAGAATCTCAGTAGTATTCCAAAGAGTGTACCAATCAATGCCCGTCACAACATGCACAGACCGATTTTTTTTATTATGCATTACTGGTCAAATCTTCTCTCTGTATACTGCGATACTGGCAGCTTTTTCCTCTGTTAACTTGTATACCTGGTATGTTACTCTACTGGTACTTTGTTTAGTGACGTTTATAAAGACTAATATACAGCTTATCGGTGCCAGAATGCCAGTTTAGAGGTTTATCGTTCCTGCTTCAACGTTACCCTTTAACCAATTAACGGTCTGGTAATTTTCAAGAAAACAGTCATAAAAGGGCCTATTTTTTTATCATTGAAAATTATATAAAAATATGTGTATGAAGAATATATGTATATTTACTTTTAATTTCTGATTTGTTAGCCTACTTTCCCGTAAAAGTAAAAAAAATAATAAAGCATGATAGAAGGCTTAATGTATCGTGAAAATATCGTTAGAAATCAAGAAAAGTCAAAAATAAGTGAAGTAATTAAATAAAGATTGAAAAATAAAAAAATTGAAAGTAGGGTAATGAGATGGGGGAAAAAGTGCGTCTGTCGGTCTGTCTCTCGGTCTGTCCCCCTCCCCTAATAACTTTTGAACGAATTGTCCGATTCGAAAAATTCTTTTTGCATTCGAAAGATCTCGGCAAGGACATCTCATTTCCTTTGTTTTGAACAGTTCAAAAAATTTTAACATTAGCACCTACGGGCGAAAATGAAGCAAATAACGTAAACTCTGGGTACAAGATCCAAGTTCCAATGAACAAGCTCACTGGAAGAAGTTCTTGGCTTGAAATATTGATTTGAACATTTTTTGTTCATTTTTGAACAATTAAAAAAAAATTAACGTAGCGACTACGGGGAAATTTCAACCCTATATAAATCCTGATCTAACGGACCGATTTTCATGGAACAAACTTTACCGGAAAGCTCTTATGACGTAGAACATGTACAGATAGAAAGTTCATCCAGAACTAACGAGCCTATTTTCCTATGAAATTTTTTGATGGAGATTTTCAAGAATATTTTTGAATTAATGAATGATTAAATCAATAAGCAAAAGATTGAATTAATAACTGAGTGAATAAATACATGAATGACTGAATAAATGAATGATTGAATGAATATGTATTAATCGTTGAAAAAGATATATCTGAAGCAATTAAGAACTTAAGCTGAAAGAGAGAGAAAGAGATAGCTAGAATATAAATTTGAAGCTGGTGTATACGGGAAAGTAGGCTCGTATAGCTCTAGACGGAACTTCTTGTTTTTATGTTGAAATTTTAAACACTCCATCCCGAACATGTCACCGGGAGTGAGAAATAGAAGCCGAAACCTCAGACCGTCATTTCCACGGGAACGAGAGGGAAGGGGTTAATAGTAAAACCAATTTGGGTGCGGGCAGCAGAACACATGATTTTTTTTTTAAAATGAGTTTTCAGTTTATCCCCAACATGTTTGGAAAATTCATAAGCATAAAATCAAACTAATTTGCGAGACAGCCACTATCTTAAAAAATCCTCTAATTAGTGAGAGAAATGCTAAAAGGGGGAAAGAATTTTCCAATTTTTAGCCTACTTTCCCGTAAAAGTAAAAAAAAAAATAATAAAGCATGAAAGAAGGCTTAATGGTATCGTGAAAATATCGTTAAAAATCAAGAAAAGTCAAAAATAAGTGAAGTAATTAAATAAAGATTGAAAAATAAAAAATTTGAAAGTAGGGCATTGAGATGGGGAAAAAGTGTGTCTGTCGGTCTGTCGGTCTGTCCCCCCCCCCCCCTAATAACTTTTGAACGAATTGTCCGATTGGAAAAATTCTTTTTGCATTCGAAAGATCTCGGCGAGGACATCTCATTTCTATATTTTACTTTTTGATTTGAACAATTTTTTGTTCAATTTTGAACAGTTCAAAAAATTTTAACATTAGCGCCTATGGACAAAATTGAAGCAAATTCTGTAAACTCTGGGCACAAGAGCCAAGTTCTTATTGAAAGCTTATTGAAAGGAGTTCTCGGCGTGAAATATTGATTTGAATAGTTTTTGTTCATTTTTGAACAGTTCAAAAAATTAACACGGAGCTTACGGGGAAATTTCAACACTATATAAATCCTGATCTAACGGACCGATTTGCTTGGAACAAACTTTATCGGAAAGCTCTTATAACGTAGAACATGTAGAAATAGAAAGTTTATCCAGAACTTACGAGCCTATTTTGCTATGAAATTTTTTGATCGGGATTTTCAAGGATATTTCTCAGTGACTCAATGAGTGAAATAATGAATGAATGAATAAATGAAAGAGTGAAAGAATAAATCAATGAATAAATGAATGAGGAAAAGAATGAATGAATAAATTATTGAATAAATGAAAATATAAATAAATGAGTGAATAAATACATGAATGCGTAAATGAATGAATAAACACTTGAATGAGGTAACGAATGAATGAATAAATGCATGGCTGAATAAATGAAAGAATGAATGAGTGAGTGAATGAATATGTATTATCCGTTGAAAAAGGTATATTTTCAATAATTAGAACTGCCACAGCCTTAATGTACGAAAGCTCAGCATCCAAAGAGTTAGAAGAGGAACATATATTCAAAGCACGGAAAACAAGAGCCTTGAAAGAGGCCAACTTTTGGTTTGGGGGGTGAGAAGAACATTTGTGAGGAGGTAGTGTAACAGCAAAGGGCTTGCGAAACACTGAAGTCATAAAATCGTCATTACTTTTAGTAATTAAAACGTCCAAGAATGAAAGAGAACTATCCACTTCCATTTCAATAGTGAATTGAATGCAAGGATCAATGGAATTAAGCTTATCAAGTAAATGATCAATATCCACTTGCTTCTGATCAAGCAATACAAAACAATCATCAACATAACGGACATAAAAAGGAAACTTTATGGTTTCGAAAAGTTTAGTCTCAAAATAGTGCATATAAATGTCACTTAAAATAGGGCTTAAAGGATTACCCATAGCTAAACCTTCAGTCATACGAAAGTACACACCATCAAATACAAACGTATTTTGCTCAAGACAAACACGAGTGAGAGAAATAAGTTCTTCAATCTCAAAACTAGAGAAATGATATTCCTGAAGTCTCAATTTAAGACAATCCAATGCGCCATTAACCGGCACATTGGTGAAAAGCGAGTTTACATCAAAAGAAGCCATAGTTAATCCAAAAGGTTTGAAATCACGAAGCTTATGAACAAAGTCGACGGAATTTTTAACAGTGAAAGAATTACCATTCAAAAGAGGAGAAAAGATGGAGACCAAGTGTTTAGCAAGTTTATAAGAAGCAGTATTAATATTGGAGACAATAGGACGGAGAGGTATACCAGGTTTGTGGACCTTAGGAAGTAAAATCTGGCACAGTGTGCGACTGAAGGAATCAAGGACCTTTTTGAAGAATCGCAAATGACAGGAGAAGACTTTACAGCCTTACTAATCAAATTTATCTCCATAGTGCTGGGGTCTTTGCGAAGTGTAACATAAGGACCAACCTTAAGTAAATCATTACATTTATCTAAGTAAGAGCTTTTATCTATAACAACAATTTGACCACCCTTATCAGCCTTAGTGATAACCAAATCAGGATCAGAGCACAAGTTTTTGACGTAACTATTAGCATGCTTGCTGAAAGTATTTGAAGATAACTTCGAGTTAAAATCCACAGTATTCGCAATGAGATGCCTAATCGAATCCTTTTGAGAAGCAGTGAGAGCACTAAATCTAAAGGCTTTCTCAATTGGAGCAACCAACTTAGGAAAAGAAGGTTTTGAAGAACAAGCAAAATTGTTATTCAGTTTGAGAGCATTGAGCTGATCAGAATTTAGAGGTTTTGAAGAAAGATTAACAACAGCGTTCAGATTCACCTTCGGCAAACCATCAAGAGTATCAGCAACATTATTAATGCAAAGAGATTCAAACTTTTTCTGAAGAGTAGATCTATGTTTAACAGTAGACTGAAGAACCCTATTCCAACTTTTTCTATCGATTGAGTCAAAGTCAAAGACCAAATTCGAAAGTTTGATATGCAAAGCAAACAATTCTTTTTCAATGACAGCAACTTTTTTACGAGTTTCCCGAATCAGAGCTCTTAAAAGAGCCAATTTGGAACGAAAAAGCACATTGTTGATTTTAGGAGAAAACGAAAGATTACAATTTAAAGAAATAAATTTAGGAATGATTCTCATACGTTTGCATCTGCAGAAATGGACAAATTCCAAAAACCTTAGGTTTGATACTCTTATCCCCTGTATAAAACATATTTAAAAATAAAATGAACCAGGAAGGAAGATAAATGATCAAAAGGCCCGTTTAAGCAAAAGTATAAGACAAATGATCAAAATACTTTGTGCAAAAATGTAAGTACAAGATAAAACAACGTGAAAAAGCACAAATTCAGATTAAAATTAACGCAAATAGCTATTTCGAAGCTACAAATGGAGCCTCTTCATCAGTGCATAAAAAGAAGAAGAAACGCTCAACACACAAGCAAGAAAGCTGTGAGTGAACAAGGCAATAACCAGAGAGACACCGGTATTTATACCAAATGTGTCGGATTAGCGATTGACCAATCAGAGGCCAGGAACAAGGCGGGAACAGAGCCCGAAGGAAAAGGCGGGAAACGAATATGTAAATTGCAGGAGAAAACAAAAATGGAGAGAAAAATTATAAAAATTGTTTCCAAATGTCAGGAAAATATGGAGTGCTGGAAAAATCATTTACTACAGAATGAGAATTTTTCCAAATGTGATAAGCTTCCCAAAAATCAAGTTCATGGACAGAAGAGCATTTGCTGATAATTCTAGCAGAAGAAAATTCAAAACAATGATCTAAAGTCCAACAATGCTGGCAATGGAAGAACGTGCAAGTTCTTTACGCTTAACATAATTTCATGTTCTTTCAGACGGTGCTTTAAGGCACGTTTAGTCTGACCTATGTAAAACAGACCACATTTACAAGAAATACTATAAATACCCCAGTTGTTGTGCAAACCAATGGGATACTTCAAATTTGTAAATTTTATTTATTCACAGGGGAAAATGCAGTATCAAACCCAAACTTCTTCAATATTTTAGCAATTTGCTGACTGATTTTTGGATAAAAAGGTAAAATAATAGTATAAGCAGGCTTGCACTTAGAAACATTGCCAGAAATTGAAGGCTTAATTAACCTGTTATAAATAGAATCAACGACCTTAGGAGAATAACCACGATCCAAAGCCACAGCCTTAATGTACGAAAGCTCAGCATCCAAAGAGTTAGAAGAGGAACATATATTCAAAGCACGGAAAACAAGAGCCTTGAAAGAGGCCAACTTTTGGTTTGGGGGGTGAGAAGAACATTTGTGAGGAGGTAGTGTAACAGCAAAGGGCTTGCGAAACACTGAAGTCATAAAATCGTCATTACTTTTAGTAATAAAACGTCCAAGAATGAAAGAGAACTATCCACTCCATTTCAATAGTGAATTGAATGCAAGGATCAATGGAATTAAGCTTATCAAGTAAATGATCAATATCCACTTGCTTCTGATCAAGCAATACAAACAATCATCAACATAACGGACATAAAAAGGAAACTTTATGGTTTCGAAAAGTTTAGTCTCAAAATAGTGCATATAAATGTCACTTAAAATAGGGCTTAAAGGATTACCCATAGCTAAACCTTCAGTCATACGAAAGTACACACCATCAAATACAAACGTATTTTGCTCAAGACAAACACGAGTGAGAGAAATAAGTTCTTCAATCTCAAAACTAGAGAAATGATATTCCTGAAGTCTCAATTTAAGACAATCCAATGCGCCATTAACCGGCACATTGGTGAAAAGCGAGTTTACATCAAAGAAGCCATAGTTAATCCAAGGTTTGAAATCACGAAGCTTATGAACAAAGTCGACGGAATTTTAACAGTGAAAGAATTACCATTCAAAGAGGAGAAAAGATGGAGACCAAGTGTTAGCAAGTTTATAAGAAGCAGTATTAATATTGGAGACAATAGGACGGAGAGGTATACCAGGTTTGTGGACCTTAGGAAGAGCGTAAAATCTGGCACAGTGTGCGACTGAAGGAATCAAGGACCTTTTTGAAGAATCGCAAATGACAGAGAAGACTTTACAGCCTTACTAATCAAATTTATCTCCATAGTGCTGGGGTCTTTGCGAAGTGTAACATAAGGACCAACCTTAAGTAAATCATTACATTTATCTAAGTAAGAGCTTTTATCTATAACAACAATTTGACCACCCTTATCAGCCTTAGTGATAACCAAATCAGGATCAGAGCACAAGTTTTTGACGTAACTATTAGCATGCTTGCTGAAAGTATTTGAAGATAACTTCGAGTTAAAATCCACAGTATTCGCAATGAGATGCCTAATCGAATCCTTTTGAGAAGCAGTGAGAGCACTAAATCTAAAGGCTTTCTCAATTGGAGCAACCAACTTAGGAAAAGAAGGTTTTGAAGAACAAGCAAAATTGTTATTCAGTTTGAGAGCATTGAGCTGATCAGAATTAGAGGTTTGAAGAAAGATTAACAACAGCGTTCAGATTCACCTTCGGCAAACCATCAAGAGTATCAGCAACATTATTAATGCAAAGAGATTCAAACTTTTCTGAAGAGTAGATCTATGTTAACAGTAGACTGAAGAACCCTATTCCAACTTTTTCTATCGATTGAGTCAAAGTCAAAGACCAAATTCGAAAGTTTGATATGCAAAGCAAACAATTCTTTTTCAATGACAGCAACTTTTTTTCGAGTTTCCGAATCAGAGCTCTTAAAAGAGCCAATTTGGAACGAAAAAGCACATTGTTGATTTTAGGAGAAAACGAAAGATTACAATTTAAAGAAATAAATTTAGGAATGATTCTCATACGTTTGCAAGTCAGCAAATTGCTAAAATATTGAAGAAGTTTGGGTTTGATACTGCATTTTCCCCTGTGAATAAAATAAATTTACAAATTTGAAGTATCCCATTGGTTTGCACAACAACTGGGGTATTTATAGTATTTCTTGCAAATGTGGTCTGTTTTACATAGGTCAGACTAAACGTGCCTTAAAGCACCGTCTGAAAGAACATGAAAATTATGTTAAGCGTAAAGAACTTGCACGTTCTTCCATTGCCCAGCATTGTTGGACTTTAGATCATTGTTTTGAATTTTCTTCTGCTAGAATTATCAGCAAATGCTCTTCTGTCCATGAACTTGATTTTTGGGAAGCTTATCACATTTGGAAAAATTCTCATTCTGTAGTAAATGATTTTTCCAGCACTCCATATTTTCCTGACATTTGGAAACAATTTTTATAATTTTTCTCTCCATTTTTGTTTTCTCCTGCAATTTACATATTCGTTTCCCGCCTTTTCCTTCGGGCTCTGTTCCCGCCTTGTTCCTGGCCTCTGATTGGTCAATCGCTAATCCGACACATTTGGTATAAATACCGGTGTCTCTCTGGTTATTGCCTTGTTCACTCACAGCTTTCTTGCTTGTGTGTTGAGCGTTTCTTCTTCTTTTTATGCACTGATGAAGAGGCTCCATTTGTAGCTTCGAAATAGCTATTTGCGTTAATTTTAATCTGAATTTGTGCTTTTTCACGTTGTTTTATCTTTGTACTTACATTTTTGCACAAAGTATTTTGATCATTTGTCTTATACTTTTGGCTTAAACGGGCCTTTTGATCATTTATCTTCCTTCCTGTGTTCATTTTATTATGTCTGAAATTAACAGGTTTTGCAGTCTTAGACTCAAGAAGTTTAGGTTTTTGGATCATTTGTCCTTTCTCTGCAGATGCAAACGTATGAGAATCATTCCTAAATTTATTTCTTTAAATTGTAATCTTTCGTTTTCTCCTAAAATCAACAATGTGCTTTTTCGTTCCAAATTGGCTCTTTTAAGAGCTCTGATTCGGGAAACTCGTAAAAAAGTTGCTGTCATTGAAAAAGAATTGTTTGCTTTGCATATCAAACTTTCGAATTTGGTCTTTGACTTTGACTCAATCGATAGAAAAAGTTGGAATAGGGTTCTTCAGTCTACTGTTAAACATAGATCTACTCTTCAGAAAAAGTTTGAATCTCTTTGCATTAATAATGTTGCTGATACTCTTGATGGTTTGCCGAAGGTGAATCTGAACGCTGTTGTTAATCTTTCTTCAAAACCTCTAAATTCTGATCAGCTCAATGCTCTCAAACTGAATAACAATTTTGCTTGTTCTTCAAAACCTTCTTTTCCTAAGTTGGTTGCTCCAATTGAGAAAGCCTTTAGATTTAGTGCTCTCACTGCTTCTCAAAAGGATTCGATTAGGCATCTCATTGCGAATACTGTGGATTTTAACTCGAAGTTATCTTCAAATACTTTCAGCAAGCATGCTAATAGTTACGTCAAAAACTTGTGCTCTGATCCTGATTTGGTTATCACTAAGGCTGATAAGGGTGGTCAAATTGTTGTTATAGATAAAAGCTCTTACTTAGATAAATGTAATGATTTACTTAAGGTTGGTCCTTATGTTACACTTCGCAAAGACCCCAGCACTATGGAGATAAATTTGATTAGTAAGGCTGTAAAGTCTTCTCCTGTCATTTGCGATTCTTCAAAAAGGTCCTTGATTCCTTCAGTCGCACACTGTGCCAGATTTTACGCTCTTCCTAAGGTCCACAAACCTGGTATACCTCTCCGTCCTATTGTCTCCAATATTAATACTGCTTCTTATAAACTTGCTAAACACTTGGTCTCCATCTTTTCTCCTCTTTTGAATGGTAATTCTTTCACTGTTAAAAATTCCGTCGACTTTGTTCATAAGCTTCGTGATTTCAAACCTTTTGGATTAACTATGGCTTCTTTTGATGTAAACTCGCTTTTCACCAATGTGCCGGTTAATGGCGCATTGGATTGTCTTAAATTGAGACTTCAGGAATATCATTTCTCTAGTTTTGAGATTGAAGAACTTATTTCTCTCACTCGTGTTTGTCTTGAGCAAAATACGTTTGTATTTGATGGTGTGTACTTTCGTATGACTGAAGGTTTAGCTATGGGTAATCCTTTAAGCCCTATTTTAAGTGACATTTATATGCACTATTTTGAGACTAAACTTTTCGAAACCATAAAGTTTCCTTTTTATGTCCGTTATGTTGATGATTGTTTTGTATTGCTTGATCAGAAGCAAGTGGATATTGATCATTTACTTGATAAGCTTAATTCCATTGATCCTTGCATTCAATTCACTATTGAAATGGAAGTGGATAGTTCTCTTTCATTCTTGGACGTTTTAATTACTAAAAGTAATGACGATTTTATGACTTCAGTGTTTCGCAAGCCCTTTGCTGTTACACTACCTCCTCACAAATGTTCTTCTCACCCCCCAAACCAAAAGTTGGCCTCTTTCAAGGCTCTTGTTTTCCGTGCTTTGAATATATGTTCCTCTTCTAACTCTTTGGATGCTGAGCTTTCGTACATTAAGGCTGTGGCTTTGGATCGTGGTTATTCTCCTAAGGTCGTTGATTCTATTTATAACAGGTTAATTAAGCCTTCAATTTCTGGCAATGTTTCTAAGTGCAAGCCTGCTTATACTATTATTTTACCTTTTTATCCAAAAATCAGTCAGCAAATTGCTAAAATATTGAAGAAGTTTGGGTTTGATACTGCATTTTCCCCTGTGAATAAAATAAAATTTACAAATTTGAAGTATCCCATTGGTTTGCACAACAACTGGGGTATTTATAGTATTTCTTGCAAATGTGGTCTGTTTTACATAGGTCAGACTAAACGTGCCTTAAAGCACCGTCTGAAAGAACATGAAAATTATGTTAAGCGTAAAGAACTTGCACGTTCTTCCATTGCCCAGCATTGTTGGACTTTAGATCATTGTTTTGAATTTTCTTCTGCTAGAATTATCAGCAAATGCTCTTCTGTCCATGAACTTGATTTTTGGGAAGCTTATCACATTTGGAAAAATTCTCATTCTGTAGTAAATGATTTTTCCAGCACTCCATATTTTCCTGACATTTGGAAACAATTTTTATAATTTTTCTCTCCATTTTTGTTTTCTCCTGCAATTTACATATTCGTTTCCCGCCTTTTCCTTCGGGCTCTGTTCCCGCCTTGTTCCTGGCCTCTGATTGGTCAATCGCTAATCCGACACATTTGGTATAAATACCGGTGTCTCTCTGGTTATTGCCTTGTTCACTCACAGCTTTCTTGCTTGTGTGTTGAGCGTTTCTTCTTCTTTTTATGCACTGATGAAGAGGCTCCATTTGTAGCTTCGAAATAGCTATTTGCGTTAATTTTAATCTGAATTTGTGCTTTTTCACGTTGTTTTATCTTTGTACTTACATTTTTGCACAAAGTATTTTGATCATTTGTCTTATAAAGATAAATAAAGAGAGAGAAAGAGATAGCTAGATTATAAATTTGAATTTGGTGTATACGGGAAAGTAGGCTCGTATAGTTCTAGACGGAACTTCTTGTTGTAATCAATTTCGTATATTATCAAAAAGAAAAAACATTAACTAATATTAAAAGTGCTTAAACTTATTAAGTATTAAACAAACTTCGCTGCTGTTAAGAACACATATCTCTTGGAGTGTGCTATTAGCGGAGTACCTGTACTTCAAAAAGTGGAGAAAGCTGTGATGATAATAGCCTTTTTCTCTTGTACTTAATGATGAGAGGGCGCCACCTTGCGGAACATTATCGTGCTCTATATGTTCTTGGTCCTTTTTCTCTTGTTGTTTTAATGTCGATGATCACCGAATGATCATCCATTGCGCGCATTCCGTCCAAAATCGTCAGTCATTATCTCTAATCTGATTGGCTGCGGTTGTTATTTCTTTTTTTTTTTGTCTAACCAGGTGATTCGCTGCTTCATTTCACGCGAGATTTGGCTATAAATGCTATTCCTGAAAGAACGTCGTCATTTAGGGATAAGGTCACAGTTAACTAATGCTCACTCTCGCTTTTTTATTCCTTACTTTAATGATCATTTATTGGCTCGGAACTTTTTCCATGAAATTAGATACGCTTGTGATCTGAACGATGTCTGTGTTCGAAAGAGAATAAAACAATCCAATTTCGAATTGCATTTTCGGTTTTACCATGGTTTCTGTAAGCTTTTTGTTTGCTATTGTTCTAATGTAATGAACAGCCATTTGGTAGAATACTTGACGATTAGAGTTTTCGAACGACAAAGCAGCGTTTGAATAGTAATGGTATCCAGAACGCTTCGGTTAACTAATCAAATAATTGAGTATCTGCGCAGTGAATTAAATTCAGCTTCAGATTTACGGAGAGTTCAAAGCACACGGTTTTGCTGTTTAATGTCTTGAAAAATACCTATGTCTTTCTTTTGGAATTATGCAATCATTTCAGATTATCATAGTCCAAAAGAAGAGAAAAAAAAAAGAGGCACGTATACTTTTATATGCGCGTTAGAAGTTGTTTCCTAAATTCCTAATTAAAATTTTTTTTAATGAATCTTTTGAATTTTCTACACTTATAAAGGGCAGTAAATATAAAGAATGGTATATTCAAACTAGTAAGTCCAGCGGTCATACGAACTGACTGCTGTTCCAGATATTATAAATATACAATTCACCCAGTAACCGGAAATTCATATCAAATCAAAGAGATAATTATCAGGTAGAACAGTAAAATTTAATGAATAAATAATAAACATATAATCATTTCGGGAAAAATATTCTTACCGAAAAAAAAGCATCAAAGTTATAATAATCTGTAAAATAAAAATATTATTTACTATATAATCAAATTGCTTGTGAAAAATACTTATATCCAACATAATCATCGT
Organism: Octonoba sinensis; assembly: GCA_038502835.1. NCBI lineage: Eukaryota > Metazoa > Arthropoda > Arachnida > Araneae > Uloboridae > Octonoba > Octonoba sinensis. The sequence continues at coordinate 2,906,513 of CM076600.1, forward strand.
CAAAACAATAGTTTTAACGAAATCCTGTAAAAAAGAGCGCTGCCATTTAATTATATATAAAAAGCACAGACGATAAATAAATAAAAACAAAGAAAGAAGGATTGAATTAAATTTCCGTTTACATTAATTTAATTGCAAATCTAGCAATGCTTCACTCAAAATACTAGAGAAATGTTTTGATTATGAGTCGTTTTCATTATAGAAACAATTGTGTAGATGGTAGCACGATGTTTTCTCGGAGTAAGAAATTCAGAATAAGCTATCGGCGACAAACAGACACTTAAGCGGCTTATATATAAGATTTTAAAAAATTAATTTTTTTTTCACTTCGGACATTCTTCAGACCAATAACAGTGTAAAAGCAACAGAAATACTACATAAAAAGGCCTTAAAGTAAAAATCCAAACATTTTTGATACCTACACTTCCTATTTTGGTGCGAACCACTGCACGAAAGACAGTTTTACAGAGGTAGTTGATAGAAATCTCGCCGTCATTTTACCATGTAGTTAATATAACTCGCCAATACCGCCAAGGGAACTCTGGATTTGGCATCCCATTCCAAGTGCAGAGTTTGGCGATGATACCATTCTGTTTGGTCAATTACTTCCGTTTTGAAAGTTTACCTGCATCGCTTCAAAAGTATTGCTTCGTAAATCTCTTACTTGAAATACTGTAGCGGTCAACTTAACAAATTTCTTTGCCGAATTTATGATATAAGGTTTAAAATTATTAAAAGCACAGCACTGTGCGTACTTGATAGAAAAGAAACACTGAAGCAAGTTATTTTCTAGATATTATGCTACGTATAGCAGTCTATTTAAATCAAAACATACTTTAAATTTTATTTCTTAATTATACTGCATATAAATCTTATTCATAGTTTGCAGTGAAGTTTATTATTATGCATCAAACACGACGCTTTCTGATTTTCAGTGAGCCTCACAAATTGAAATATAGATCAAATAAATACCGATACAATATCGAGTAGCTTGTTACTGTCAAAACATTTAGAAACAGGAGTTAAGTTTTAGCATGAATGTTATTTATAAAACACAAATTACAATAAAAAACTTTCTATAATTTCAAAACCATTGAGAACGGAAAATACGATTGAAAAATGGTGCAATGCACACAAAGGTGAAATTTTTCGTGAATATTACAAAAGTACAAAATGAATATTATATACTATTTTCCCCAAAAGTTATTTTCTTATTTCTCTTTTTAGTGTAAGTACAGTTTATATTGAAACGCTCTATTTATAAAAAATCAATATTAAAGGAGAAACCTTCTTTGAGTGCATGGCACTAAAAGGTAATCATTTGTATGATAAATTCCGTATTGAAATCGATTTTAAAAGGTCACTAGAGCAAACAAATTGATTACATCAGAATTTACAGAATTTCAGAGAAGCTTAATTTTTGCTTCAGAGAAGCCTTCTGTCAAACTCTTAACATTGCTTTTAATATTACTGCTTAATAGCAACGAACTCGTTTTTAACAATGAGTTTTATATTTATCAATATTTTCCCAGCAGAGAAATATCAAGCCAAGCTTTTCTAATTAAAATAAAAAATATTTATGTGTAACATAACGTTTTTCCTAAGAACAAATGTAATGAAATTGATGTGCGATATTCGACCCCCTTATCGAATAAAAAATATCATCAAAATCGGTTCATCCAGTGAGAGGTTATCGATGAACAAACAAGGGGGGAGAAAACATACTATATGAACTGATAACCTCCTCCTTGGTCGGTAAAAAAGTAAGAAAAGTTCTTAAAATTGAACCGACTTTCAATGTAATGAATTTAAAAGACTACAGACATCTGTTACTAAAGTTCTCAGAAATCCTTTTTCAATGTAAGAAAACATATAAAACACATTATATTGTGCTTTTGATGGTTCAAAAATACTAGAGCTACACTTCTGTCTTTGCGTAGCTTTCTCAAAACAGACATTTCAGAATCTCTTTTCAATGCACGCATATTGGCCGGTTACCATGGAAATCAATTTTCATATACACTCTGTTTTATACATGTGTAGAAATCCCCCCTCTGAGCTTGTATGTATCTCTTCAATTTGATTGTATGGATATCATTTCATTGTACATTCATATTTCACTTCTGCGTACGACAATATAAAATTATATGATTCATATACAGTATAAACCTCTAAAGTGGACATCAGTGGGGAAAAATGTATGTCCATCAGAACGTTCTTTTTCTTTTAGCTTTTTTAAATTACTTTCCTGTACAATCCTATTTCTACACTAATGAATAGATACATAAGAAATTTAAGAGAATTCTTATTAGATTCCAAGGAAACACATAAGATTTCACTCATTTATAGATGGGGGTTTTGTTCAATGTTATTTTGAATATAATTATTACAATTTCAGTTTATCTAGTTCTTTCCACTTTTAAGTAGCTTCTAATATTTTCCTTTTCACAATTTTTAGTAGGGTTAGATTTGGTTAATTAGATCAACATTTTAAATTTCTATTCTTTGATATTTTTATTTTATCTTTCAATCCCAATAGAGAAAATAAAAAAATCTTTATTAGATTTCAATCTTTTTTTATTAAGTCGGTTTAGGCAATACATCTTTAACTTCCTTTTTACGTTTATCATGACTACATGTATTTTTTAATTTTATTTTTAGACAACGTTTCAGTTTTCCAAGAAGTACATAAAATAAATTATCTAACAAAGTTTTTTGCTTAATTCTTTGCCAATCATTCATGATGAAGGGGATTATTAAACATCGAGACCTGGCTGTTCTCCAGACGCAGCTGTAAGTTTATCATTTTTGGAAAAATTATTTTACTTCTCCTAGCATCTGTTGAATAACCATTATATCTTTTAAGAAATGTTATTGTTTTACGGTGCCATTAATCCGTGTTTATGCAACACCAAATTTATCTGTATTATAACAATAATCAGTAAACATGTCATCACACTTATTTTATTATTATTTTCGAAAAATTACTTCAATTTTTCTTGAGTGCGCAAAACAAACTGAAGAGTATGCGCAGATGCTTATTATTGATATCCATACTAAGAACACTTGAAAACTATAACAACCTTTGCTGATAAATCGTGTTTTGTACAAACTGTTACCTTATTAAGTATAATTTTTAAAACTATGCTCCAAAAGTGCATAATTTGCCAGTTGTGCGTAACCAAATAAGATAATTGTAAGAAAACGTTGAATGGAAAACAAACGCAAAGCAAAGAAATTTGATTAAAAAAAATTTCGTTGCAAAAGATAAGAGATTTTAAGTAACAAAAGTAGAAAAATAAAATTGTTGGATAATGCTTTAATGAGTTTACATTCTTAAGTATTCGTAAATTTGCTTCAAACTTGTGCTTCCCGATTATTTAATCATGAAATTCTCAAACTAATTCAACATAGGGTCAGCAATCAAAGTTCTATCAATGTAATTTACCCTTATTTATTTTTACGTCTGTAATTAAGGCTGTCCATTAGAGTTTTTTTAAAGCGTTAAGGCTCAATGTTTTTTTTTTCTTTTTTTAATGGGGAATTAAAAAGAAAAAACAAAACGACTGTGTCAGAGGGGTGTTCATCAGGGTGCATTGATTTAAATCATGATTTAAATCGCGATTTAAATCAAGTGATTTAAAAAAAAATCATTGGTTTTACAATGTTAGAAAGTGTTGTAAAAATGAAATATGTTGCAATTACAACCACTGTTTCAAACAAAACTTCCTAGGTCCATCTGTCTGTGTGCGTAACATATTTCATAAGTTTAGAACTAATTACTATTTTTTTAAATTTTACAATATTACTCTTATTCTTCAAGCATATTAACAGCAAAGCATTTCATTCAATCATTCAAATTAGAATTCATAATAATCATGAACCATTCTGTGCTTTTTTATCTTAAAAATAGTATTTTAGATCCATTTAATACGTGCCACACAATAAATAATTCAGAATGATAGTGTTTAAAACAACAATTGTTAGAGTTTATAATTTGTATCCTTAAAGTTTCATCCATGTTCCCTAAAAATATTTTTTATCATAGAAGTTTTCAATAAAGATATTTGATTAAAACATAAAATTTCAATTTTTAGTAATGGTGTGAGCATATGATTTTACTAAATGGGTAAAAATATTTCAGGCTTTTTCATTTATAAAATTGAAAAATGATTAAAGTACACTCAATGTAAAAATTAAGTACACACAATTGTTACTTTTTTTTTCAGCTTTCAAGAGCAAAACAATTCAGATTAAATTTGTTCATTTTCTCTGTACTTATGAGTGCGCTATTACTCCTGGTAGGGTTAAGTTTCATTTGAGTCATGCATTTGTTTAAAATTAGTTTATCATTATTTATTATTAAAAGCATTTATTGCTTTGAAAATAGCTTAGTGTGTTTTTGCATATTGATTAACATGCCATATTGTGTCTCTGAATTTAACATAATAAATATCCAAAATATTTAAGGTCTTTTTTTTTAAAAAAAAAAGCAAAAAAAATTTTGAATTAAATAAAAAAAATCCGATTTTTTTTATTTAAAAAAAATTTTAAAAAATCATGAACCCTGGTGTTCATTAGGAGGAATTTTACTGTACAATAGTGTACAGGGTGCGGCAGCATAACTTCCTTTTTTAAAATGCGCGAGTGTCAGGCCATAATTGTTGATGTGGGACGTGAGTGCTCTCACTCTAGAGGGATGGTTCTAAAGTTTCGTTTCCAACTTTGGCCAGTCACCATCATGCCTGGAAACAGTAGGGAATGTGCGTTTTTCGTCGAAACCTATTTTTCGAACGGATGTTCAGTGATTTGGGTGACAATCCGCTCCCTCGATTTGAGCCCCTTATGATTTTTTCTTGCAGGGTTTTTTAAAATTCCACCTTTATGCCAACCGTCCAAGGACCCTGCAATACCTAAAAGCCAACATCCGAGCTGAAATTGTAAACATACCACTGCTATGCTGGTAAGGATGGTGACAAAGGCCAGAAATCGGCTAACAGTGTATGGGGTATGTGGGGCGTTACCTACCTTATTTGATTTTCACATCTGCTTTAAAAAAAAAAAACTTCAGTGTTTATCTACATGAGTTTAAAAAATTAAAAATTTATGATACATAAAACAGTTTTCATTGCGCGTTTAGAAAAGGAAGTTATGTTGCCGCACCCTGTACAAGGATTCTGTACATTGTTTACAATATCAAATAAAGAGGAATGGTGACATGAAAAACTGTTTGCATTAAAGATAGAGGTTTAGGCATTTAGTCTACATAGAACTAATCGCAAACTGTAGTAGTAAACTCATCATGTTCAAAAATAGAAGAAGGGAATAAATAGAAATGAAGGGAAAAAAAAACTCCACATTTGTAAGTGAAAAGAATGGATTAGATCTTTTCTTCAGTAAAAAAAAAAAAGTTCTCTAAACCAATGTCTTATTTGCCTCGAAATCTTATTCAAGCTAAGGTTTCTGTAATAAGATTCTCAGAAGCCATCACACTCAAGTGAGTCGAAACTGAATAAAAATGACCATGATCCTAATGTTCCGAAAAACAAAAAGAGTTATTTTTATTTCTCACAATTGATTCATTTCCTTATTCAGGCAGTTTCCCTTTTCATATCTGACCAACTTTTTCAAAGTCATTAAGCTCCCAAAGGCGAAAGCGGAATACAACTAAACTCTCCTTAACGAAGCAAACAGAACAATCACCGGGGTGTGAAAAAGATCACTGCTTACCCATTCAATCAATCCGGAGATGATGATCTTAACACATTTTTCTTCACTTCAGCACACACGGTGAAGGTTTTGTTTCAAACTGCTTTTCCAGACTTCTAGATCTCGACTATATTAAGCGGTGAGAAGGTTCTAATTCCACGTCGAAAGTATTTGCTCAAGTTCTTTGATCCAGTGGATTGCGGTATCGGCAACGTAATAAGACGTGTGTCTGCTGCAACGGTTTCCATTGTGTCGATTCACTGGGTAAGAAGAAAAGGATGTATTGGTTAATTTAAAGGCTTCGTCAATTGTTTCGAAAGAGTTCGACCGAAGTTGTCAGAACACATTTCAACGGTTGCTATTAATGCGATATTTACTTCGTGCTGAAATTGCGAGCACGGTTTTGACCTCTAACAGTAATGCATGCCTCTTTCCTAAGTAATGCCCCTTTTTTTCTTGAACAAAAATAGAATTCCCGAAGCAGATTTTAGTCTCTTTTGCTAGAGTTCGAATCGTCGTACAGACATCAAACAAATTGCATTTTATACAACTTTTTCTCAGCTTAAAATGATGTAAATTGTGAGAAGATTACAGGAAATTCTGCTAAGTTTTTTTCATTGTTGAACGATTTCTTGAAATCAAAATTGAAAAGAAAATTAAACTTTTGATGCAACTTTGACAAATAATTCTTCAGAAGAGATGAACCAATTTTTACGAAATGTTATTTGATTTTACGAACATTACAAAGAGACTTATAGGTGGGATATCATTTACTATAAATGTTATTCATGGCACTCGCAGCTTTGTACAGCGAATAATATATCTATATATATTATTTCTGTAACATGTTTTCTGTCGCTCCGCAATATCTTCCTTATTCTTTTATCAAATTTCATGATTTACCTCTCATTTTAAAGCTTATCGTGCCGGCTAATGACGAAAAATAGACCCACGGTCTGAAAATGTACCGCTTCTTCTAAATTTGAAATTTAGAATCATCTAGGAAGAGGTCCTCTTATGGATGCCAAATTTGTGTTGTGTATGCTGGCTCCATCTGTTATAAAGGAAGCAAAATGGAAACTCTTCTGTTATCATTGTGTAGAAAAATACACAGTTTGAGCTGCGTCTGTGTGTTAAACTTATTCAACCGTTAGGCGCAACACATTCATTTACATTATCAATATGTAGAGCCTAACCAACCAACAGTAACTATATTTTAAGTAATGGAACTGTTTCGGTGATTGCATTTTTGTATACTAATAATAAAAATAAAATAGTTACAATAATAATTATTATTATTATTTTGAATATCTAAATAACAGTGGGAAAAAATTGTAACAGTTATTTGTACTGATGTGTTCAATGACACGCCTTCTTTTGTACCAATACCCCTTTACTTTTTTGTATTCTTCTTCATAATGTCCTTTCTCCTAAATGAGTGCGGAATTTCGCACGAGTCGACTAGTGTTCTATAATGGTATCACTCAATGAGTAGAGAATGAAGCTCGACTGTTTTCTTAAAACGAATGCGATTTCTAACACTTGTTCGCTCATGAAAAAAAAGGGGAAAAAAAACACATGTTCGAAAGGTATTCCCTGTTGAATACTTCTCATTCCATTAAACCTCCGTAACGAAAATAAAGAAAAAAGAAGGAAAAGAAAATCGGAAAAGGAACGGTACTTTGTTCTCTTATCTATCAGCTTCCACGTTTCTCCGTCCCTTTACATGATTGATGAAGAATCAAGTTGAGTAGTTTAGCAGCTGCTTAGTTCTTCCGATGAACATATCTCGGAGGAGAATGATTGATTTAGTGCTGGGAGATAGGCTGCTGAACTTTTTGCCTGTTCTCTTGAGAAGAAATGTGCTACATTTGGTGCTCATTAGTTTTGACGGGTTTTAGTGTTTTTGGTACCACTCCGTAGAGATTGAAGGAAAAGAGGAGGTACAGGAGTTTTCTGGTTTGGTTTGTAATCTCGAAATGTTTGAGCGGTTTTTCCTCCGCGATTCGGCCTCTGAGATTTTATATAAGAGCGAGGCGAATAATACTATTCCTTAGGTTCTTTTATTTTCACAGGGCTTGAAGATAATCAAGAGTGGACGTCCTTTTATTTGGACTTCTATTATCCGAGTCTTTCCATATCCGGATGCAGTGAAAGATGGTTTGGGAATCAATCCCTTGCCGCATTTTGACGGAAATAAAATTGTTTATTACGCAAAACTGTTAAATATACATTTTTCAAGCTTTTGAGAAACCAAGAAAAATACATTATTTATTAACTGACTTCAAAAAGGAGACGGTCCCCCATTCACACCGTATGTCTTTTTTTTTTTTTTGTATGTTTATCTATCTATAATTTTTCACCGGATGAACCGATTTTGATACCTCTTTAGTCGATAGAGAGAGGGTTCAAATAGGTCCCGTACCTTTCTAATACCGTACCTTTCTTATACCGTATTCGGTAATTAGAAGAAAACGTTGTGTATATGTGTGTAAATTTTGTAATTTTGTATATTTTTTCAGTCAATTTTTGAGTAACTACATTCAAAAGCAAGAATTGGAAATAGAGAGAAAACAATACTTTTCTAGAGTCAGTGAATATTCAAAGAAAAATAAACACTATGCGGAAGCACTTTTAGAAGAACCTAGTGCTACTAGGAAGCTCTTCTAGAAGTACCACATAATAAAACATTATGCGGAAACACTTCTAGAAGTACACTTTATTATCAAGGGACGTTAGCGCACAGTTTACTTTTCAAAGTTCCTTTTCCGGTTTACTCTATGTAGCTGGATCTGTATTTAAAATTTGTATTTATAACTCCTTTTAGTCCAGTTGAATTTCGGGAAGAACCAGGTTGTTATGGTTTTGTTTTTGTAGAATGACGTAGCCTATCCTAAGCATGTTTGAATATCTGTATTTACATATTAATGAAAATGTAGATTTGTCTTATCGTATGATTAACATCCTAACAGATGTATTACATTCATGTATAAACGTCACCCTGTTGTGTTTTCCGTGATTTTTGAAATATCTTGCTTTTATGAAGATTTTTATAAAAGCTGAAGCGGAAAAGTACGTAAATCATTCATTGGAAATGCTCGCATAAGGGGAATGGGTAGGGCAGTTTTAATAGCATAGTACAGAAAAGTAGTTAAATTTATTAGCATAAAATTGAACACTAAATTGGCACTAGCCACACATGGTGATAGTTCATGGTCAGTTTATTTGTCCATTTAACCTGTAATCAGGGCTTGGTAGTAGTAGGGGAGCTAAAGGTCGTGACTAGCGGTCGCCACTCGCCATTGGCGAATATAAATTTTTATTTGGCGACTACAATGTTATGTCGGTTGGCAAAACTGGCGACAAGAAAAGGTTTGTAATTTATAATTATTTCTTTAAAAATAGGGATTTGTGTAGTTTGAGGTATATGTATGCACATGGTTCAAAGTGGCGACTAACTTTTTTGGGTTTACCGACCACTGGCCACCATCACATTTTTTTAGTCTCAAGCATTAAGGGGACCCATATTGTCTTCAGAGCTTATTTTAATCCGTAAGTAGTATAAATAACGTCTAATATGTAAAGAAGCTCAGCTACCACGATCTCCCATGCAAATTAAGGACTGCCTGCAGCTCTGATACTAACTTAGCCGCACGGTAGAATAGCTGAGTAGCGTTCTTTGCCTTTTAAGTAAATTTCCTTTCGCTAGAAAAGAAAGAAGAACAAGAAGTTCCGTCTAGAACTATACGAGCCTACTTTCCCGTATATTTCCCGTATACACCAAATTCAAATTTTTAATGTAGCTATCTCTTTCTCTCTCTTTCTCATTTAACTTTAGTACTTATTAGTATTTTTCTTAATTACTTCAAATATATCTTTTTCAACGCATAATACATATTCAAAAATTCATTCATCAAAACCCTACTTTTCCTCAAATTTTTCATTTTTCAATTTTTATTTAATTACTTCCCTTTTTTTTAAACTCTCCTTTATTTTTAACGGTACTTTTACGATACATTCAGCCTTCTTTCATGCTTTATTATTTTTTTTTACTTTTACGGGAAAGTAGGCTAAACAAGAGGGTTCTTTGTAACTCCAAAACGTGTATGCGATTTTCATTCCAGACTTATTATCGTTTATTACTTATTATTGTTTATTACTTATTATTGTTTATTACTTAAAATTGGGTGAAGCTGAAAGGTTAGAGTCAACACTTGTTAAAGGTTAAGTGGAAGAACAATATCTGTAACACATATTGAATTTAAGATTCGAAAGTTTATTATTAGCAGCTTGAGCCTAAATTTCCCATTATTTAAACTTTGATGCAACTTGAAAAATTCCACCATTTATTGGTTTGAAATTCACTCAAGATTTTTATAGCATTTTATGTCTTTAAAAGATATAACATCTGAGTAAAAATCTCCATTTTTTTAAAGAAATTTCTCATAACATGATCTTCATCTAAGCGCTTCAATTATGTGAACATATCAGGTAACGACGCTCAAAATAAAAATGCGCAACGAGAAAGATCGTAACGAACAACGACAGAGTAATGAACGTAATCTAAAAATTCCATTCGGAAATGATTTTTCACCCTAAAAAGAACATATTAGCGCTAAAGAACTTTCTCCGGTAATGATCTTCCATTCGTTAACATTACACGCCATATTTTTCACCACCGCTGCCTTCCTCCAACCCAGAAGGCTTCAGAGTTGATCGGGTTTTCTTTTCTGTCATTACCGAGATGTGTTGCTGGAAAGAAATCTTGTCGGCGAAGAGAAAAGACTTAACCGGATTAAGGACTCTTCCCGGCTGAAAAAACGGTTCTGGACACAAATTCCGTTAACTTATCGGCATGGAGTCTTCTGCTGATGACTTTGGCTGTAATGCTTGGTAATGGGCCAAAAAGTTGGGTGGAAGTAATGAATTCATTTTGAGTACCAGGATTTGAGCGTCGGTGTTGTATTAGGTTCCTATTTGTTGTAGAAAATTTAGTTTCAGTTTTTATGGCTAACGTGCTATTTCTTAAGTAACGCGAAATGTTTTGCCTTTTCAAGGAAAAAAAACAAAGACTTGAGGAAATAATTGAACCACTTAAGACGTAGGGAGAATAAGAGCTTCCCCGTATTACAAATCTCCAAACAAAGTAAGCGTACACAAAATATTTAATGGCGAGTTGGTCGTGCAGCGTGCTCGTTTTTGTCGACAATATAGGTACTAATAAGTTTAACATAAAATTTGTTTTAAAGGAGCTACCTGAACAGAATAGTGAAAACGCGAATCATGATTTTGCCATAAACGTTTAAAACCTTTACTTTTGGGAGTATTGTTCTCAATCAAGTTAAGATTTTGAGGGACTGTTCTTATTTAAAAGGCGCCTTTTTTTTTCCTGCTGTTTCTTTTTCTGATAGATTTCTCATAGGAACTGGTGACGTTATTTCGGAAGCTACCTTCACTCTAAAAGCGATTTACGGGACTGTTGACCTTATTCTAATAAGAATTTTTACATGGACTGTTAGCGTTGTTTCAGGAATGTTATCTTTATTCTGGTTAGGGATTTTTAGGGACTGTTGCTCTTATTCTGATGGGGATTATCAGTGGGATGTTATTTAGAATCTGTTGTTATCCTAGTGGGGATTTGAATATGATTCACGTTTTTTCAATACTCGAGATGGCACGTGCAACGCCGGTCGACGCACCTAGTTTTCATATATTTCGGGATTTTGAGAGTACGGAAACACTGACCAATTTTGAAAAGCGAAGGAGTAAAAAACTTTTTTTCCTCCTCTGTAATGTTAAGATGATGATCAGAGGTGATCAGAGGCATACTGCCTATGAGACAATTTTTTGTTCATTTGTCAAAATGTCGAGTGTTTTTCTACCTTTTGTAGAACGTTAACCGCTTTCTAAAACCACTTTCCCTGGAACAGAACTCCACAAAATTACGTTACAAATCCATCGAATGCTCGTCGTAAGCTGATAATTCGAAGCTTATTGCCCCGAACTCATCATAGCACATTTTGAGGCAGCGACCGTCGACGCCATCAATGATTCATTTCATAATCGCTTGCGGACACACACCGGGAAGACGATTCTTAATAGTCAGGGAAGATGGAACACAATTCGGTAATGATGGGTGTTAGCGAATCCTGAAAGTAAACCCTTCCTCCCCTACCAACCTGCCAGATGTATGTTAATCGTCGATAACGAAGCGTACCCTTAATCAGATCCCTAATGGATATCAAACAAGGTAATTCCGAATTTGAATGTTTGGAATGGGAAGCGTTGGAACTGGATTCGAACAATAATGGTGTGGATCGAAAGAAACTTAGCAGTGTTTAACGAGAAATTGAATGAGAGGTGTTCGCTTCCAGTAGGGTCAGTTGAGGTAATTGTAAACGCTTTTTCAATGTTTTAACTTTTGATCCTTCCCTACCTCTTGAATGAATTCAGAGATAAAATTGTGAGCATTGTAGCCACTACTGTACCTCTTGTGAATAAATGTGTACAAAATTTTTAACTTTAATGACTATTTGTAAGCGAATGAGCTCGTGTTTACAATTACCCCAGAGATCTGGGGTAATTGTAAATAATGATTTATTTTCGAATAAGGTTGGTGCAAATGGAAAATTGTTTCATACTCAGTCTGCTTGAAGGTTTAAGAAGTTCCGGAGCAATGGTTCTCAATCTGCGGCCAGCAGGCCGCATGTGGTCTGCTGAGTTATGTTATGAGTCGGCTGAGATCATTAAACGAAAAATATCTAGCAAAAAATCAAGTAATGCGACACATTTATGCAAAATTTGTCCCACAGGGGATCAGTCGGTTAAGCTTGTACCCCACAGAACACCGAAAGTGAAGCACAACTGGCCGTGGTCAATGCTTGGGAGGGTGACCACCTCCCGCGACTGATTACTCTGAGACCGAGTGCGCTAAAGGGAGCTGTGCACGTAAAATACATCGTCGCTTCAAATGTCCACCAAGTTAGAAATAATTTCCGTTGAGGACCAAAACCTAGGTGACGATCTCTCATCTGGGAGCTTGTTCAAAATCATTAGGCCCCTCTGAGGCCAGTGTAGTTCATTTTAGCGGAGCTGATTAATAATCAGTAGGAGGTTCCTTAATTTAATTCATGGTCGCCCTGCAAGGGGGGCTTGGATTTCCAAGTGGCATTAGCAACAACAACAACAGTTATGTAAAATAGACACAAAAGTGTAATTTACATCAAAATATAATACTTATTGTCCCCCCAAAATATACGAAATACGATAAATTTAAGCGTTTACAATTACCCCAGAGTACGAAATATATGGGGTAATTGTAAACACGTAACTTGCACATGAAAAATAACAGGGAGGATGAAATTCTCAACTAAATGTTTTTAGCAGCATTCCATTTGACAAATAAAAAGGGCTGAAACCGCTTACATCGTTTTTGTTGATGAGCTGGAGAGGAAAATGTAAGATCACTACATTTTGTTAAGCAACGTTTTTCTCTGTGCCATTTTCAAACAATAGTGACGCCGTCACAGCTGTTTCGAAACTTACGAAACTGTTTCAATGTCTTCCCTATGCTGCCAGTTTATTACTCACAGGCAGTTAAGTTTTCAAAACTACCACAAGTGTAGTTATGAAGCTTGTTTACAATTACCCAAACTGACCCTACACTGTAAGAAAATTCCGCAACGTTTCGCATTAAAACCAGCAACGTTCCTGGTGTTCACAGGCGTACTTGAGTTTCCTGTTTAAAACAGGTTTCTTTACGAAAAGGTTCCTGAATTCAGTATGGCAACACATCTGCTCTTCGATTTGGGTTTGTTTTGGAACGGGCGCCATGACAGTTGAAGCCAAGCTCGTCGTACTGCGGACCGCATACTATGCTGCTTGTTAATTAAATACTGGGTCGGTAAGTAGCTTAATTTTCCTTTTTGTAATAATCTTTCATTTTGAGTTTTATCTAATGAACTGTCTGAAACAGTTGCATAACTGTTCTGCAATATTTTAACATTTGCTATTGTTGTTCCGACAAGACGCATAAGTAATTTTTAACGAAGATTGTTTTGCTTGGAACAGTGGAAAGATATTTTTAAAGCTATTATTGTAATTTGGACCTATTTAACGGGGCATTTTTAATTTATTGTGAATTTTAAAAGGCCTGTGTCAGAATGTAATTTTGCAAAATATTGGAGACCCTATTTCTGTATTATTTGTTTTTGTATGTAATGTCTCGTTATATAACGAAAATCCGAAACAAGTTTCACTCATCTTCTTTATAAATAGTATTACATTAGAAGGTAGTTTACGGAACCGCTGTATATTTAAGCATATTATGTTTCTTTCTACAATGGCAAATTTAAAATAAGATATTAAAATGTTGTTCTTATGTAGGTAAATATACTTGTCAGTTGAATGAAAGTTAAATATTAATCTAGTTATATCTTGTTAATATAGTTTAAATCATGTTTTCCAAGTTTTATTAGTATCATCGGGCATACTTGTTTATTTTATATAATGTTGCCATAGTTGATTTTACACAAAAACCTTGGTTAAGTAAGTAGCATTCATTATTACTATTAAATGGTTGAATAAATCACTTTTGTTTTGTCTTAAACCTAGTCATTTTAAGATTAAAATATTGTGTAATGACGGGGGGGGGGAGCTTTTGTTAAAAATGTATGCTGCTTCTTGTTTTTAGAAATAAAACATTATCACCTTTTTTACAAAGCGAGCAGACTCTGAATTTGTTTGTTGTGTTGAGATAAATTTCTGAAATTTTACATTTTTTATAATCTTGCCTGAAAGCAAAGATATAACGCATATGCTGAAGTAGTATTTTTATTTCAGGTAATAAATGAGCTTTTTAAATAACTAGAGAAGTTTATTTGCAGCTAGCTAGCTTATAACGAAGAACAGCTTCATCTGATTTTCATCAGCGAAGTATCACTGAATAGTGATGTAAAGAAAAAGGTTTCAGAAACTGGCGAAAGATTGTTTTGTGATTGTGATGATTAATTATAACCAAAAAAAATCTTATGATGCACATTTTTGTGTTGTATGCTATTTTATGAAACAAATGTTGCATATTAAGCGTACTTTTTTAAAAATTTGCAGTGCATTGAGCTGTGACTTAATTGTTTTTCTAATAGGTTAAACATTTGCGAGACATCTATTTAGATCAACACAATAATGTGTGGTCTGCGAATAAGAATTCCAAATTATTATTTCTTTTCCATACAATTTTGGGACAGTAATAAATATTCAGCAGTAGTTAGTGAATACAATCTATTTGTCTAGCTGTAAATCATCAAAGCATTCAAAGTCTTCAAAGTCACCTTCTTCATTAAAAACACTTAGGGATGTCTCGAGTAGTATAGAGTACTCTACCCAGTACCGAATCCCGAGTAGTTGTGAATAAAAAATAATATTGATGTGCCCATGAAAAATTATTAATATATTGAAATGAAAACATACATTTTAACTACATAAACTAATAAATAAACTATTGACAGAAAATAAATGTAAGAGTTCCAAAATAGAATTCTTTAAACATTATAACTCTTTCTAAAAATCAGCTTATCAAAAATGATTATTGTCTGTAGTAAAAATTCATTCAATAATGTAAAATGCCTCATAATCACCCCCCCCCCCCTCCAAAGAAAAAAGTCTATATTCGCACTTATGTTTTTATTTATTTTCTTTTAATTTTTTGTAATTATAAAGTGATATTTCAGCAATTGGTTAAATCAAACATGTTGGGAGCTACTCGTACAGCTTAAGATAGTACCAAGATAGTACCATAGAAAATGGAATAAATAGTCGAATTAGCGTATGAAGTTTACTAATATATAAGCTGCGTAACGTTAAAATAATTTATATACTTCAGTTTTTTTTAGTCATTGCATATTACATACAAAAATTGCATACTATTGTACAAATCGGTTATAAATTTATCTATTATTAGTAATATTTAAAAAAGTTATGAAATTTTTACAGCTACCCAGTAATGGCCGAGTACTTGTTGCATCCCTAAAAACAATCCTCCAGCAAGCAAAAGCTGTAAAGAATTCTCAGACTTTATTCGATTGGGGCAAAAAACTAACTCATTGAATCAACAATAGAAAAATCCTATTAGGTATTGGTGTTTCAGATTTGAGGGAAAACACCATTTCTAGAGATAAGTTGCTAAATGCTGTAAACAGTTCAGAAATCCACCATTTACACTGGCGAGTAGTCACCAGCTGTACCAATGCATCAACCAATTTTGTTTGTGATGTGAAGCTCATGCCTTCATATTATTTAAAAAGTTACAAATTTTTTGTTTAGAAATGGCAAGATTATTCCAGGTATGGAGCTTACTAAAAGCTGTGATGGCATCATCTGTAACCGTTTACATGGAAGACGGAACAGAAGTGGATGATGATCTTTTTTTCTTCACCAGCCTTATCTCCTCGCTAAAAATGATATGCTAAATATATTTTTGAGGATTTTATTGTGTTTATTAGTATATTTTCCCTTTAACTATGATGTATAAAGCTTTCCAAAATGCTCTGATCACACTAAGCTTGTTCTTTTGATGAAACTTCTTAAAGACATTTTGATTTGAAAGCTGAAGCTTTTGTCAAAATATATTATATGAATTATATTATAATTTTGGCAGCAATAGCATTTTAGTATGTTTTGTTCTTGAAATGTGCCTCATGTGTGTATATCATGTTTCCTGTTGGTTAAAATCATTTGCCACTTGCTCTTTGAGGACTGAAGTTAAAATGCCGCCCTTTTAATAGCAACTGACCAGGGTTACAATCTGAAATTATAGCTGTGAATCCAACCGTGCCAGATTTTCTTACACCAGAAGGGGATAGCGAGAGGGATGCTGTTGCAAATTCTCCAATTTCCATTAGGTCTAAAATCCAGTGTTGTATGCATTATGTTTATGTTTAGCTAAAATTACTGCTGTAAGGTAAAATATTTGTGAAACCTATTTTTAAAATGCTTTACTAATATTGGCATCTTCCTCCGAAATAATTATTTGATTAAAATGAATCTGTAAAAAGAAATTATACATAGCAAAAAACTTCCAAACATTTAAATTTCTCAAAAAAAAAAAAAAAAACTAAAGCAATCTTAGTCTTAACTATATACATTATTTAACTGTGATTAACTAGAAGTATGGCACACTAAATCTCATTTGATACACAATTATTACAAATTGCTTGATGTTTTTAAAAAATTGCATAGTATATACTTATTGCTCATGTAACTGTAATATTTTTCATTATTATTTTGTAATTTTAGTTTAAGGGTACAAATCTGGTACATGATTTTTGTTTGAAGCAGTTAAAATAGTTTCATTACTCACAATAATCTATGAATCTCTACACATGTACTTTCAAACATATTAAAATGTAAAGCAGTAGCAATATTTTCAAGTTCTTTTATTGCATTTTGTTCTCATATTTAGTATTTTGAGCATCCCTTGAAGACTAATGTTTTTCTGCATCTTTTCATTTTTTAAATTAATTTTTGAATGAGATTATTCTTGGGAAGGTTTGACTCCATCCTTTTACCAATACCAATTGGCCAACTGACAATGCCTGTCAGTCATATTGTTAATAATTTTCAGTTTTAAAATTTGATATAAAAGTCCCTTTTTAAAATTAGTTTTCCTTGGGGACAAGCTTATGGTCTGCGATCTGCTGTACAACGAGTGCTGGCTTTAATGTTCAACTGTCATGGCGAATAATATCTGTGCTTTTCTTTCTACATTGGGATGAGCAAAGTATTTAAAAGTTTAACAAGCAGTACTGTTTCAGGGGGGAAATGAGTTCAAAATTAATATTACAATGCTTTCATTAATTTTATTTTTATTTATTTATTTCAAGCTTATATATTGTTACATAACGGTGGTTGTTCATCTAATTATATAATTTATATTTTTTATTAGGGGGGGGGGGAGAGGCATACCTTTTCCGAAAATTTTGTGTTAAGTTTAGAAAATGGTTTTTGTACAGAGAATCACCCATGCAAGCTGAAAAACTGTAAGATGGCCTGTCCCATTTTATACATATGCCTCTTTTTTTATGATTATTTTGTAAAGTAGTTTCATATAAAAATCCCATTTTTATGTTTACTTATATGTAGGTGTTGTGTGAACTTAAAGATTAAAAAATGTCATTTAAAAATGTTTGTATCTGCTGTTTATTTTTTGCCTAAATTTGTTGTTTATCCTTTTTTTTTTTTGCAGAACACTTTATACTAAGATATTATTCTTGACCTTAACAAATAATAATTTTGATAACTTCATTTTTTAATTTTTGTGCATTATATTAAACTATGGATATAAGGGTATTTTTATTTATAACTTTTATGACTTGAGCTATGGTTGTAAAATATGTGGCAACTATTAAATCTCACTTCAGTTGATTTAATTGGTAATTTCCTGAAAGCTTAAAAATTTTATTTTTAACAAAATACTATTGGATAAAATTGAACTTAAAGTGGTCACAATTTTTGAAAAAATATTTTAAATTCTAAACTTGATATGTGCTATTTGCAGCTACCAATTTACAAAACCAATGTTTTCATTATTTCAATTTTGTCTCGACTTACACTAATAACCATGGAAATGACAGAGAAGTGAAAAAAAATTGTTAATAAATCGCTTTTTAATTGTTGCAAGCTATTTTTATTTTTTTTTAATACCTAAACGTCATAACATTTTATGTTTTAACATGATTGGTAATTATTCACATTGTAAACAATTAGAATAAAATTAAGTCCTATATTTACAAAAAAAATATGGACAAGTTTGATGTTAAAATTAAGTATGCTTACAGGTAAATAAGTTCTTAAAACAGGTAATAAATAGGCTTCAAAAAGTTCAGATATGTCATTGCAAGGTAAGTATCTTGGACTCTTTAAACCACAAATGTATTTTGAAGAATTCAGAAAAGTTTCTAGAAATCCAATACTTATACTGGAAACTACTTATATACTTGAGGGATGCTTCTGAGGTATCAATATTATTTTTGATGATATAGCTGAAAATTAAATTATCTTAAAACTTTTGCCAAGTAATTGTAAATTTCATGAATTTCAAAAGTTAACAATGAGTTAACTTTTGAAGTTCATGAAATGTGCAAAAATTACTTAGCAAAACTATTAAGATATTAAAATTGTTAGTTATATCATCAAAAATGATTCTGGGAATGGTACTGGGTTCTAGTGGGAAATTTTAGAATTCAGATAGGTTCCAGGTTAAATCCAGGAAAGTTACTTTTGTGGGAAGTGTTCCCAGTTAATCAGAAAGGTTCCCGGTTAATTCCAGGAAAGTTACTGGCTTTCTGTGGGAAGTTATCCCAGTTATTCAGAAAGGTTCCTGGTTAATTCCAGGAAAGTTACTGGCTTTCTGTGGGAAGTTTTCCCAGTTATTCAGAAAGGTTCCTGGTTAATTCCAGGAAAGTTACTGGCTTTCTGTGGGAAGTTTTCCCAATTATTCAGAAAGGTTCCAGGTTAATACCAGGAATGTTACTGGTAAAAAGTAGGCACATGAGGTGCCTAGCACTTTCCAAGTAACGTTCCTGATTTCTTTTTACAGTGTGATTATTCCAATCTATATATAAATAGACAAAGACAACCGAGTTAAGGACCATTTTCTTCTCTGTTTTTCAACCAATATTCTCAGCTTTTATTTTTTTGTTGAATAGCTATTGTTGAGAAAAATTATTAGGTATTATAAAACTGATTGCTAAAAAGAGTTTGCTGCCGTTAAGCAGTAATATTAAAAGCAATTATAACAGTTTAAGGGAAGGCTTTTCTAAAACAATGGAATGGAATATGAGAGTAGTGGTATGGAAGCAAAAACATTTAAGTTTTATTCAAGTTCCACTCAGCTAAGTACGAAATCGGAAGAAGAACAAGCAGCTGCGTTTATGAGCGCAATAGGCCCTGCAGCGGCAATGGATTATAATACGTTTGCTTTAAGTGACGATGATCAAAATAAAGTCGACGTTTTATTCACCAAATTTTATTAATAATTATATAAATAGCATAATGTTTTCAATGCTAAATTTATTTATTAAGGTCGAATTTCAGCAGTTTTGCGAACTGTAGTACTACTAAAAGCATACTGTTACAGATGAAAATGTAATGCAGTCAATCAGGGTAACTTTGATGAGCAATTTGTATGTTTTTAACTGCCCCAGTCATATTTTAATAGTATTCTTATATTTACTGACATAAAATTAAAGAACTCTTAAAATAAAATTTCTAGATTCTTATTTATGTTTTATTCTGCAACATCACAGGATTTCTTCAACTTATTATAGTGCATAGAACAACGTCAAGAATTTCAACGACTTAAAGGATTTCATCAACCACAAACCCTCATTCAAAAATATCTTCCAAGCAGTGACTTTAGAATGAGTGTATTATACAATTATCTGTGTTAGTGTTGCAAAATTATTTTGTAAAATAAAGAGTTAAAAACGGATTTTATAACCTAGCCAGATGAATGCATCACTATCATTCAAGGTAACTTTGAAACATTTAGGTTTGCTTTGAACCACATATCTTTAGTATATTTGACTTCAAAAAAGAAAAAAAAAAGAAGCTAGAATGTAAAGTACTACATTCTAGCTTTTTTCTTTTCTTTTAAAGTCAAATATACTAAAAAACATGTTCTAAATTAACTCTCATGGTTGACAGTTACCTCGAACGCTACATTCTAACTTTTTTCTTTTTTGAAGTCGAATATACTAAAAAATGTGATGTGGTTCTAAGCTAACCCAAGTTACCTTGAATGATAGTGATGCGCTCAGCTCCCTAGGTTATAAAACCAGTTTTCTATTCCTCATTTTATAAAATCAGTTTGCAACATTATACACAGATAATTGTATAATACACTCATTCTAAAGTCACTGCTTAGAAGCTATGAGTTCAGACTGAGTGATTTTAGAATGAGTGTAATTATACAATTATTAGTGTATAGTGTTGCAAACGGATTTTATAACCTAGTCAGCTGAGTGCAACACTTTACATTCTATTTGAAGTCAAATATAATAAAAAGATATGACGTGGTTTAAAAGTAACCCCCATGGTTCATCTTATCTTAAATGAATATACTTGCATT
Organism: Octonoba sinensis; assembly: GCA_038502835.1. Lineage (NCBI taxonomy): Eukaryota > Metazoa > Arthropoda > Arachnida > Araneae > Uloboridae > Octonoba > Octonoba sinensis. The sequence goes on from CM076600.1 coordinate 2,927,349, forward strand.
CCTCCAAATTACAAAACCATGGTTTGTAGTTTCATTTTCTAAAAAGCTTCTTTTGACCCTCAACCTTTTAGTTCCTTCCTTTTTTCATTTCCCCGTATTTTACTTTCCTTTTATAATATCTTTTTGCGACAGTTTGCTCTTTAGTTATTAGCGTAAATGGACGAAAAAGCAAAGTGATGCAAGTGTGACAAAGAAAGATTTTGAGAAAAAGTTGAAGCCGTATGGAAGATTCAATGTAGTATTCCTTTTTAAAAAATCACGTTGGATAACACCGCTAGTCAAACAGGATTACCAAAAGTATCTTATTGACACAAACTATGCAAAAGTTCCTTCTATCATTTGCACTAATCTCGAAATTTTTATTTTTGTTACAGTCTTTGCTTGTAGGTAACTGATACATATAGTTGTAATATTAGTCAATTTAAAAGTATTTAATTATTGTTATTGCTTTATAATACAAACTTCTTGAGCTCATTTGTCCAGATTTTGAAAAAGTAGATTATTCGAGTATTAGTTCAAGTAGAGGGTAATCCATCAGCTGCACAATTGTAGTAAATCCTCATTTGCGAAATTTATTTTTTCTTCCTTGTACGAAGAACAGGAAGTATTTTAATCGCAAAAAATGTTGCACTCAAATTTCGCATAAATTTGCATTTTAATCACAAATCAATTAGTTTGGGCATTTTTTTTCTCAATGTCCGTATGTATGTATGTATGTACGAACGCAAGTGCGTATGGACCACTGAAATATCAATTTTGACCATCCCAGAGTCCCTTTTGACGAGTTTAGTCGCGTCGTCTGTATGTTCGTATGTGCGTATCTCGCATAACTCGAAAAAAATCAGCCGTAGAAGATTGAAACTTCGTGTGTAGGACCTGTACAAGGCGTAGTTGTGCACCACCCCTTTGGTTGCAATCGGATGTTCCAAAAGGGGTGTTTTGTGCGATTTTGTGTCAATTGCATGCAGATTTCCAGTCATTTCCCATCACAAGATATTTACCCAAAGGCATTACTGAAACCAACACCGGCGACCATTTGACGACAGCTTGCGAATGTCTCGCCAAATTTGGCGTCAAAATATTAAAACCAGATTCAGTGTCGGTTTGGCGATATTTGCCGACTTTCGTAGAACTCCCATGTTAAAGGTTTTTTTACGAATTAGGATATTTTACAACTGTCTTTGTCACAAAATGTCCATAAATGATGTCACGCTTTTTTCCCATGTATTTGGCAACATCGCCCCCTTTGTCCCAAAATGTCTCACTTCAACATACCCCCTCCCCCTTTGTCATATGCCACGCTATGTTGCATAAGCATGATGTTACATTTCTACGTCGTTCGTTCCCTTTTACCCCTCCCATTTTCACAATTTGTCACACTTTCAAGACCTTCCCGCACCCCTTCGAAGCGTGACATCATTTAGGAATGACACCTTAATTCTAAAAATGCCATTGTCTATATTTGCTATATACTGTTCAGAGGGAAATAAAAGTGAACGAAATATTTATTTAAGAAATAATGAAACTATGGCGGTCGACGTGTGAGGACACGGAGGCGACGTAGTGGAGGATGTCTGCCGGAGGCAGGGATAGAACCTCAAACCTTCTTGATGGAAAGTCAGTGCTTCCGTGCTTTGCCAAAAGGTACCTGATGGCCGGGACAGAAGATAGCTCTTGAAGGTTGTCACATTTCAAGTGAATGCTTCAAATTGAGCATTTTAAATAACTTTTATTACGTTAAGAACATCGTACAAGTTACGAAAACACTGAGCACAACAACATACAACTTAGAACGAAAAACACAGGAACACAAGATATCGGAACACAGTTACAGTTACAATCGGTTACAGTTAGACTTGCGCACTTAAAACAATTTATGTTACATCTCCCCTTTTTAACATGTTTCATATATACACTATTTACAAGTCAAGTCTTTTTATGGGTTTAACAACTCTCCCGGATCGTGTGGTTATAATGGGCTTGTTGACAGCATCCGGATCAGGATCAGGCGGGACTGGTACAGGAACAGGATCAGGATTCGGCGACTTGACACTAGAAGGCTGAATAGGAACTTCAGTTGTTGACTGGTTAATTGAAACATTACCTTGATCTGGCCTCAAGTGAATTCTATTCCTCCTAAGTTCACTTCCAGCAGCAGTTTTCACTAAGTATGAACGTGGAGCATCTAGCTTTTCCAGAATAGTTCCCGATGTCCAGTCTCTGCGATTTAATTGAACGTACACTGGTTGATTAGATTTTAAATTTTCTAGATTTACATGTGATCGGTCGTGGTATTTCTTTTGCATCTCCTGATTACTCAGTAAGTTCTTATAAGTCTCTGCTGTTGTAAATTTTGGTTTTAATATATTCTTTTTAGTAGGCAGTAGAGATCTCAATGATCTTCCCATAAGCATTTGTGCCGGCGATGGTAAATGATATTTTGGGGTGTTATTGTATTCAATCAGTGCCAAATTTGGATCTCCATTATCTTCCAATACCTTCAGCATCAGATTCTTGATTGTGCCTATTGCACGTTCTACCATCCCGTTGGATTTAGGGTATCTTGGTGAAGAGGTGACATGTTTCACATCATATTCTTTAAGAAAAGCTTGAAATTTTAACTGTCAAATGGCGGTCCATTATCTGAATGCAGGCATTTCGCTATTCCATGTGTTCTAAAAATTTGTTTCAATGCACTTATGACAGCTTCTGCGGTTTTCTGTTCGACTTTTCTCACTTCAATAAATTTTGAATGATAGTCTATGGCTACTAAGTAATCTTTTCCTTTTAAATACATAAAATCTATTCCGACATCAATCCAAGGATGCTTGGTTATGTTGTATGGTATCATCACTTGTTTTGGATTTGATTTTTGAAATTTCTGACAAATTCTGCAACTGTTTATAAAGTTCTTGATTTCTGTTGTCATATTTGGCCAATAAATAGAGTTTCTTGCTTTATTTTGACAAGATGTTATGCCCTGATGTGCAACATGTAATTTCTGTAGAATTTCACCACGCATTTTCTTAGGGATGACCAACTTATTTCCAATAAATACCAAATCATCATGGTAATGCAATTCCGACTTCTTATCCCAATATGGTTTTAGATTTTCGGAAAGTTTCTTGTATTCATTAGGCCATCCGTCTTGTATGTAAAATTTCAGCTGTTGCAATTCTTCATCTAGCTTGGTAGCTTCTTGAAGCTCTTTAGTTTTCTCATCACTAGCGCTTAAAATAGTGTGAACAGTAGCGGCTCCTGCTTCTAAGAAACTTGTATCCACATTGGCATCAGTTGGAGACCGTGATAGTGTATCCGCTATGTACAAATATTTTCCTGGAACATGCACAATTTTAAAATTGTATTTGAATAGTTCCAAAGCCATTCGTTGTAATCTTGGAGAAAGTTTCTCTATAGGTTTTTGTAATAGTCCAATTAGCGGCTTGTGGTCAGTTTCAATTGTAAACTCAGTTCCATAAATAAAATAGTGGAATTTTTTACAGCCATTTAAAACAGCTAACAGTTCCTTTTCAATTTGACTGTACCGTTGCTGTGTTTCTGTCAGAGAGCTGGAAGCATACGCTATGGGGTGATCATCTTGGATCAAAACACCTCCTAAACCATATTGGCTGGCATCAACTGACACAATTGAAGGTTTTCTTATATCAAAGTAAGCCAAGACTGGAGCATTAGTAACGCACAATTTGAGCTCTTCAAACGCCTTCTGTTCATTGCTGGTCCAAAGAAATTCAGCATCTTTACTTAATAATCTACGAAGACATCCTGTTTTGTTTGAGAGGTTGGCAATAAACTTTCCCAAGTAGGTTATCATTCCTATAAATCTTTGTAATTCAGCTTTGCTGGTTGGAGCCTTAAAATCTAGAATTGCTTCAATTTTTTCATTATTTACCGAGATTCCTTCATCTGTTAATTTATAACCAAGATATCTCACAGATTTCTTCTTAATTTGGCTTTTTCTTAGTGAGAGTTTTAAACCACATTCTTGAGCTCTCTTCAAGACAGATAGAAGTCGTCTATCATGTTCGGCTTCCGTCTTTCCAAAAATTAATACATCATCAATGTAAACAACTATGCCGTCTAAGTTGGAAAAAATGTTGTCAATAGTCTTTTGGTACACTTCCGGTGAGCTGCATAATCCATATGGAAGGCGACAAAATTTATATCTGCCAAAAGGTGTAGCAATGGTACATAATTTAGAACTTTCAGGAGGAAGTGGAATTTGCAAAAATGCAGAAGAAGCATCTAAGACTGAAAAATATTTTGCTTGATCTATTTTTGAAAATATAGCTTGTTGGGTTGGAATTGGATAATGTTCTCTTTTTATGTACTTATTTAAAGGCCTTGGATCCATGCATATTCTAACTTCTTTATTGGGTTTTTGAACAATGACAATCGGATGTACCCAATCTGTAGGTTCAGTTACTTCTTCAAGAACTCCTGCTTTAACCATTCTGTCAAGTTCAGTTTTGACCTTATCCCTTAAAGATGCAGGTATAACTCTAGGAGAAGCAATCTTAGGCTGAGCATTTTCTTTTAATTTAATATCATATACATATGACAGTTTGCCGAGTTTACCAGAGAAAACATTTTCATACTCTTGAACAATATCGAGATTATTAATAGCACATACATTTTTAGCAATATTTCTATCAATTAAACCTAACTGTTCACATGCTTTCAGCCCTAAAATAGCATTTGATTCTTGATCTACAACATAAAAATCAAATACATGTAATTTATTTTTAAATTCACAGCACAAATTACAAGTTCCTAACACTTTCAGATTGTGCCCTGTATATGATTTCAAACTTTTGTTTGTTTTGTTTACTTTTGATCTTTCATCTATTTTCTTTAACAAATTAACAGGAATTATATTAACTTCAGCTCCGGTATCAATTTTGAATGGTATTTCACAATTATTTATAACAATATTTTCTCTCCATTCAAACTTTGAAGTATTTACTTCACTCACAGATTCCAAAACAAAAGAATCAGTATTATTTGTCGACAAAACAGAGGAATTATGTTCTATTTCATTAACTTTTTTATTTTTGCATGCAATCGCAAAATGATTTAATTTTTTGCACTTATTACACATTTTCCCCCATGCTGAACACTTCCCAAAAGCATGTTTTGTTTTGCACCTTGAGCAACAGTTATTTTTGAAATAATCCTGTTTCTTTAATTTACTTTCGTTTTTGTAATTTCTATTATGCCCTACGTCAGTATTATTTCTTGTAGTTTTGATAACTTCCACTACTTCTGATTTCCTATCAGACCCTTCCTTCATGTATTTTACTTGAATTTCACTTGATTCCTTTGCCCTACAGTATTCCACTGCTTTTTCTAATTTCAAATCTGAATCCATAAGTAGTTTCTCTTTCACGGATAAATCCCTTATACCAATTATCAATAAATCTCTTATCAAACAATCTTCCTGATTTTCAAAAGAACAATCCTTAGCGAGATTTTTTAAGTTGGTTACAAAATAATCAACAGTTTCAGTTAGTTGTTGTACACAGTTAAAAAATTTGTAGCGTGAAATTACAGTATTTTTCTGTGGTAATAATTATCAAACCGTTGGATAACTGTATCGTATTTCTCACCATCTGCAGCAGTTAATTTAAAGCTATTGAATATATCAATACATTCATCTCCCATACAATTCAATAACAAAGCAACTTTTAACTTATCGGATTTACCTGTTTTTTCCGACGCTTGTAAATACAGAGTAAAACGCTGCTTAAACTTTGACCAATTTTTGGCCAAATTTCCTTGTAATTTCATACAACTGGGAGTTTTCAGATCCATTTTGACTGCACCGCTTGCCACCATGTCACATTTCAAGTGAATGCTTCAAATTGAGCATTTTAAATAACTTTTATTACGTTAAGAACATCGTACAAGTTACGAAAACACTGAGCACAGCAACATACAACTTAGAACGAAAAACACAGGAACACAAGATATCGGAACACAGTTACAGTTACAATCGGTTACAGTTAGACTTGCGCACTTAAAACAATTTATGTCACAAAGGTGTCAAATTCTTGAAGGTGTTCCTGCATTGCGTACTGACGCGCTAGAACTAAGAAATATAACTTTTAACATGCATATCTGATACACGCACCCATTTTTCTAGTTCTTAAAAGGGTGTATTATATAATTCGTGTAATACAAGGAAGTCATGTGGTACACACAACTGCCCGTTCGTATTTCATTTAGAACGTTCTTCCGAATAGGAGCGTTCCATTTATCTAGTCGGGACTTCATATTGCAAGCCGCTCATCTTTTAACCTCAATAGTACGACATCAAATTCCAATCCCTGTTCAAACATGGAATCAAGCTTTGTAACTTTCTTTTTTTTCAAAGCGGAGCGATCGTAAATTCGTACACTCACAAACAAAATGCACGTCGAAACGAGCTCCCGTTATCTTTCGAGAACAGCGCTTAAATATTGATCTTCATTATCCGGCTACCAGGTTTATTAGAGTCATCTGTGAAACCTCGTGCGCTAAATGGCTTCTGCTCCACTTGCAATTAAAGCGGATTTTTAGACGAATAATTTAGATTGCTCTCGCTTAGATTTCAGAATGATGTTATGTGTTCACGGGGAAAGAAAACTCCCGGTATCATAAACTGTACTACAACACTTACGACTTTCTTACAAATTTCACAATATTTTCCGGTTAAATAAGTATAAAACGAAGGGGAATAATAATGCATTTCTACGTATGCTTTCGCATATATGTGGACTTCAGCCTCTAATAAAAATCTTCTTTTGTGAAAATTTGCTCAAAAGAATGTTTGCCTACACTGTTAAAAATTCTAGTTAACCTTTTACGCAGTATACTGGCCTTTCTGCAGTATACTGGCCTGGGATCAGTAAACAAATTGAACAACTTGTTCGAGACTGTCCATCATGCATTCAGGAAGCAAAGAACTGTTCCGAACCTCTAATGCCAACGAATTTTCCTCAACGACCATGGGAAATTGTGGGAATGGATTTGTTCAAACTTCACTCAGATTGGTACTTACTTGTCACAGATTACTACTCTCGTTACCCTGAAATAGCAAAGCTTGACAGACTGACCTCTAGTGAAACTATTTTGCATTGCAAATCAATATTTGCAAGACATGGAATTCCTGATATTGTGAGATCCGACAATGGACCACAATTTGAAGTCACAAGAACGGGTGAATTTCAAGAATTTTCTAAGACGTATGGCTTTAGGCACATTACATCAAGCCCAAGATATCCACAAAGTAATGGTTTTGTAGAAGCAGCTGTAAAGATAATCAAGCAGAGATTGAAAAAGTCGAAAGATCCTTATTTGGCTTTGTTGAGCTATAGAGCTTCACCATTGAAAAATGGCTATAGCCCTGCTGAACTGTTGATGGGAAGACGTCTGCAAACAACATTGCCTATTGCATTGTCAGAGCTACAACCCAAAGTCCTTCCAACAGAAAGATTGGAGGAGAGGGAAGAGTATAGAGTAAAGAAACAAGAGGAAGATTTTAATCGAAGACATCGTACCCATCAGCTGAGAGTACTAGATCCAGGAGAAAAAGTATGGATAACTGATAGGAAGGCAGTAGGTACTGTGGAAAGAGAAACAGATTTGCCAAGATCATACCTGGTAAAAGAAGGATGCAATGTCCTTAGGCGAAATAGGAAGCATCTGATACCTGGTACAAAGTTAGAGGAGAAATCAGATTACTTGGAGGGAGATTTTTCAGTGGATACTCCTGGAAACAAAGAAAGAGAACCAAAGTGTTTGAAGGAGAATAAAAAGGAAGACAACATAAATCCTAGAATAAATCAACCTGTTGTCACTCGGAGTGGTAGAGTTGTGAAAGTTCCACAGAGACTAAATCTTTAAAAGGGGAGATGTGGCATTAGTCATAATGCTATACTCCATGGTCTGATCCTGAGTTGTGGTTGTGATGGTTTCAAGATTAACTGTAACTTTATGACAGAAGACTTTGTATTGTATATATTCAGTAGCTGTAGTTTTAGTATCGTTTTGGTTGCTATTAAATGTCTTTATTCTTAAGAACCATTTGTGCTAATTCAAGTATATATTTTACGCCAGCTATAGCGCTCGGATGTACTCGTTAAATGTACATAACTACACAATTTACACTATAGGATCATGGCGTATTTGCGAAATGCTTCCATAACGTTAGTGCAATTTGGCGGTCTTCTGCTTCATTTTAACTTTTTTACGTAGCGATTATTGATTCCATATTTTACACAAGTGATTTAGCATTTATTTAATTTTTGAACTGTCTATTTGGCGCCATTTGGACAGAATTTAGTTATTTATTTCTACCAACATAAATTTCATTCGTCAGAATTGATTCCGTACTAAACCTTTTCTAATTTAAATGTGCATTTGCCTTTGGAAATAATGCTTTCCTTTCTTTCGTTTTTATCCGAATTTTATGAAAGTGTTATTCAATTGAATTTTCAGGAAATGTTTTGACGATTTTGCAAGCGGGATTTTTAGGAACGGTTGTCCTTATTTTTATGGGGAATTTAGGATGGACTGTTGGGTCATTTTAGGAACAGTAACTCTTGAAGGTCAGTATTCTATTTTTAGTTACTGACGTCTTTATTCTAATGGATATTTTTTTGGGACTAATGTCATTATTCTATTAGGAATGTTTAGGAATAGTTGTCTTTATTGAAATGGGGGCTTTAAAGAATGTTTTCTTAATTGTAGCAGAAATATTCAGGGAGAGTTGTTCTTGATCTGATGGACATTTTTAAAGAGAATACTGTTCTTTTTCTGATGGGATATTTTAAATGCGACTTTTACGGGATCTTGATATCATTTTGGCGCAATTATCCCTCTACATATGTGCATTTTAGTTACTGTTTCTCTTACTTTAATGGCAATTTCTATGAACTTATGTTGGCACAACTTTAATGTTGATTTTTATGGACTTATTTTTGGTCTAAAAGGAAGTTTTCTGGGCTGTTCGTTTTAATGCAATCGTGGCTTTTAACGAATTTTACTGTCTAAATTGCATTTTTATGGACTGTTGCCCACCTCCTACTTGGATTTTTTAAGAAAATTTTTTCCTATACATTTACTACAGAATTTTTGTCATGCATCACTTGGCCTGCGAATGATGCAATTTTATCCCGCGCAACGCCGGGCATGTCAGCTAGTTTTAAATAAAACAAAAAGTTTTAGTCTTTAGTAATGGAGTGAGAATGTGATTTCACTAACTGGGTCAGTTAAAAAACGTTTCAAGTTATTTCATGTATAAGATATAAAAATGATTAAAGTGCACACAATGTAAAATTAATTGCACACAGTTGTTTCGACTTCTTTCAACTTTCAGTAGAGGAATTCAGATTAAATTTGCTCACTTTTTCTGCTTGCTTAGAGTGTACGATTATTCCTGGTGGCTTAATTTTCATTTGAATCATGCATTTGCACTGAAATCAGGTTATCTATATTATTATTAAAAATATTTACTGCCGTAAAAATAGCTTTTATTTATTTATTTATTTATTTTTTGCTATTATGGTGTATTAATTCACTTCGCAGCCAATGTGAACACGATACTGCGATGGTGGTCGCTTATTTAAACAACTAGTAAGCCAAACGGTCATACGAAATGACCGCTGTTATATATATTATAAACTAGCTGACATGCCCGGCTTTGCGCGGGATAATATTGCACCATTCGCTGGCTAAGTGACGCATGTAAAAAATTCTGTTGTAAATACGTAAGGGAAAATTTTCTTAAAAAATTCAAGTAGGAGATGGGCAACAGGCCTTAAAAACATTAAACAGTAAACATCATTAAAAAAAAACACGATTGCATTAAACGAACAGGTCGAAAAATTCCTTTTTGACCAAAAAAAACAGTCCATAAAAATCCACATTAAAATGCCAACAACACAGTTTATAAAAATTGCCATTATAGTAATTGCAACAGTAACTAAAATGCGCACATGCAGCTAGATAATTGTGCTAAAATGATATCAAGAGTCTATAAAAATCGTAATTACAATATCTGCCACAATACATCTAAGAATTAACATCAAAATAAGAGCTGTTCAAAAATGTCCATCAGTTAAAGAACAACTGTCCCTGAATATTTCTGCTACAATAAAGAAAAAAATCCTTAAATCCCCCCATTTCAATAAAGACAACTATTCCTAAACATCCCTAAAATAAGGACATTAGTCTCAAAAAATCTCCATTAGAATAAAGACGTCAGTGACTAAAAACACCCATTAGAATACTGACCTTCAAGAGCTACTGTTCCTAAAATTACCGACAGTCCATCTTAAATTCCCCATCAAAATAAGGACAGTTCCTATGCATCCCGCTTGCAAAATCGTCAAAGGATTTCCTGAAAATTCATTTAAATAGCCCTTTCATAAAATTCGGATAAAAATGAAAAAAAGGAAAGCATTATTTCCAAAGGAAAATGCACATTTAAGTTAGAAAATGTTCAGTACTGAACCAATCCTGACGTGTGAAATTTAAGTTGATAGAAAGAAATAACTAAATTCTGTCCAAATAGTGCCAAATAGACAGTAAACAAAATTAAGTAAATGTTTTATAAAATAAATCACTTGAGTAAAATATGGAAGGAAAAATCAACCTCAAGATAAAGTAATTGAAAATCGCGTCTGCACTTCATAATCCACAAAATATGCATAAAAATGAAACGAATTCTTAGAATTTGTTTTGCTGATAAAACGGAGACTCTACCATGAGAAATAATATGTTTCATGAAATTGTTGAACTGGTACCATAATACTAAATCGGCAAAAAACAAAGAAGAATCAACCTCAAGAAGTAATTAAAAATCGTCTGCAGTACGCTAAAAAATGAAATGAATTTCTAGAATTTGTTTCGCTCATAAAACGGCATGAATAACGATAAAACATCATTTTTTCAATCTTACGTTAACAAAAATCATCCAGTTGGCGACAAAAGTAGTATTTATTTTGGCGAAAACACGCAAATTGAGCAGATAAATTCAGAGGTAAGCCTTGCTTTAAAGTTCGAAAACTACTTTAAATGAATATTGCGCGTGTTCTATTTGTTCTACGAACTTCTGAAAGAGATCATCTTGTGCAGTTTTTCACGGGCATCAATATGCTGCAAAAATCTAAAACGTGAGAAGTTTCTTCGATGAGATAAACCCAAAATCAACAGTTTTGCTTAAAATTGGAATAAAAAAAGAACAAATTCGAATTTTAGGAAAAACGCTTCGAGGTGCACGAGGACCTGACCCAAGGTACCTGTAACCAAAATTTCGTACTTCTAGACCGTTCCATCTCGGCAGGAGGCGATCGACAGACAGACAGACACACACACACACACAAACTTTTGGTTTTATTTATATAGACTAGCTGACATGCCCGGCGTTGCGCGGGATAAAATTGCATCATTCGCAGGCCAAATGACGCTTGTTCAAAATTCTACTGTAAATGTATAGGGAAAAAAATTCTTAAAAAATCCAAGTAGGAGAGGGGCAACAGTCCTTAAAAATCCTATTTAGACAGTAAAATTCATTGAAAACCCCGATTGCATTAAAACGAACAGCCTTGAAAAATTCCTTTTAGACCAAAAATTAGTCCATAAAAATCCACATTAAATTGCCAAGAAAAGTTCATAGAAATTGAAATTAGAGTAAGGGAAACTAACTCAAATGCACATATGCAGAAAGATAATTGTGCCAAAATGATATCAAGAGCCCGAAAAAATCACAATTAAAATATCGACCAAAATACATCTAAAATTTCCCATCAGAAAAAGAGCAGTATTCTCTGTAAAAATGTCCATCAGATCAAAAACAACTCTCACTGTATATTTCTGCTACAATAAAGAAAACATTCTTTAAAGCCCCCCCCCCCCCCATTTCAATAAAGACAACTAAGTCCATTCCTAAACATCCCTAATAGAATAAGGACATTAGTCCCAAGAAATATCCATTAGAATAAAGACATCAGTGACTGAAAGTATAATACTGACCTTCAAGAGCTACTGTTCCTAAAATTACCCAGCAGTCCATCTTAAATTCCCCATCAAAATACGGACACCCGTTCCTAAAAATTCCACTTGCAAACTCGTCAAAACATTTTCTGAAAATTCAATTGAATAGCACTTTCATAAAATTCGGATAAAAACGAAAGAAAGGAAAGCATTATTTCAAAAGGCAAATGCTCATTTAAATTACGAAATGTTTAGTACTGAACAAATTCTGACGTGTGAAATTTAAGTTGATAGAAAGACATAACTAAATACTTCCCAAATGGCGCCAAATAGACAGTACAAAAACTAAATAAGTGTCAGAAAATAAATCACTTATGTAAAATATGGAATCAATAATCGCTACGTAAAAAAGTTAAAATGAAGCAGAAGATCGCCAAATTGTACTAAAGTATTATGGAAGCATTCGGCAAATACGCCATGATCCTACAGTGTAAATCACGTATTGAATTAAGTAAGAACAATATTATTGATAAGGATTATTGGGCGCAGTTTGGAAAAGTAACGAAGCGCAAAATAATATATTGAGAATAATTAACAGGATGGAGGGCGAGTAAAATGTTATCACCACTTGGCGAAATTTTAAATTTCATCAAAAATAAGCGATATCGAAGACCTTCCAACCTAGTTTTTATCGAAGAAATGAATATTAAATCGTCAAAAAAGAAAGAAGAATCAACATTTAAAATCGCATGCAGTTAATAATCCACAAAATATCCATAAATATGAAAAGAATTTTTAGAATTTGTTTCGCTGATAAAGCGGACACTCTACCATAAAATTTCATGCAATTGTTCAACTGCTACTATACTATTAAATCGCCAAAAGAGGAAGGAGAGTCAACCTCAAGGTATAGTAATTAAGACTCGTCTGTAGTTCTACAAAATATGTATAAAAATGAAATGAATTTTTAGAATTTTTTCCGCTCATAAAACGGCATGAATAAAGATAAAATAGCATTTTTTCAAGCTTACGTTAACAGAAATCATCCAGTTGGCGACAAAAGTACTATTTATTTTGGCGAAAACACGCAAATTGAGCAGATAAATTCAGAGGTAAGCCTTGCTTTAAAGTTCGAAAACTACTTTAAATGAATATTGCGCGTGTTCTATTTGTTCTACGAACTTCAGGAAGAGATCATCTTGTGCAGTTTTTTACGGGCATTCAAATGCTGAAAAAAACTAATACGTGGGACGTTTCTTCGATGAGATAAACCCAAATCAACAGTTTTGCTCAAAATTGGAATAAAAGAAGAACAAATTCGAATTTTCGGAAAAACGCTTCGAGGTGCACGAGGACCTGGTCCAAGGTACCTGTAACCAAAATTTCGTACTCCTAGACCGTTCCATCTCGCCAGGAGGCGATCGACAGACAGACACACACACACACACACACACACAAACTTTTGGTTTTATTTATATAGATATACAATTCTCCCAGTAACGGGAAATGCACATCAAATCAAAGAGATATTTATCAGGTAGAACAGTCAAATTTAATGAATAACTAATAAACATGTAATAATTTCAGAAAAAAAAAATCTTCTTACTATAAAAAAAAAAAAATCTAAGTTATAATAATCTGTAAAATAAAAACATTATTTACTATATAATCAAATTGTTTGTTTAAAATATTTATTTATATCCAACATAATCATCGTCAAAACAATAGTTTTAACGAAACCTGCGAAACTGGAAAAAAGAGCGCTGCCACTTTAATATATATAAAAGGCGCAGACGATAAATAAATTAAAACAAAGAAAGAAGGATTCATTTAAATTCGCGTTTACCATCATTTTTAACGGAGATTGCAAATCTAGCGATGCCTCACTCAAAATGCTAGAGAAATGTTTTGATTATGAGTCGTTTTCATTATAGAAACAATTGTGTAGATGGTAAGACGATGCAGTTTTCTCGGAGTAAGAAATTCTGCATAAGGTATCGGCGACGAACAGACACTTAAGCGGCTTATATATAAGATTACCGCAATGTTTTCAATTCCGTTCTTGTTCTTAATTGGTTTTCTTTTCGGTAATCTCCACTTTTTTTCGCAGCCGTAAAGTGTGCTTTCCGATCAATATTGTATGGTGAAAGTTGTATCTTTTCACAAGCTATGTTCCCGTTCAAGAGTGTTTCATCCTTTTTAAAATCATTTTGCATAAGTACACTATAAAAGATTCTAGTTTATCTTTTCACCAAAAAGAAATAGAAAAATGGTGAAGTTCAGCTACAACCAACATTTGGTACTTATTGGAATCATTATAATGGGTATTGTTTCACTTTAGTACCCACACTTTAGTACCACAATAGTTCAACTTTAGTACCCAATCTTGATTGCCGCTAAATGTCATCATTTTTTTGGTGAAAAAGGTTTAACTAGAATTTTCAGTGTACATTCTTAAGGGGAGCGGGTACGATGAGACCAATTTTTTTATGTATGGTGTTTTTATTTACAATTTTTGTCTCATGTCATGTTATATTACTTCAGATGAATTTAATATTAAAAAAAAACTTGATTTCTTAAATATAAGTTGAAAATTTTAATTAGATTCCAAAATTTTTTGATGTTGGTCAGTAAAAAGTAATCACTAAATAGATACTAAGGCGCAAAATATAACTTTTAACCTCTTATATCTTAAAATCTGTCTGTTGCCATACCATGTTTTCGTTCTACAAATCTGTCCATTTATTTTTATTATTAATTTAATTTATCTTTTAATTTATTTTAAATAAAACACAAAGTTTCAGTCTTTAGTAATAGAGTGAGCATGTGATTTTACCAACTGGGCTAGTTAGTAAAATCACTGGGTCAGTTAACACCTCCAAAACAAATTTATTCACGTTAGATCGACCACCTGACCGGAACATCTATCTTTGCTCCCCAGGGTCCTCGTCTGGCAGACTGAGGTGGTTTGAATACCTTTTCTATTTAATACAGAAATTATTTTTTCAGTTATAATTGGAACATTGTCCTCTCTGTAAGGAGATTTTGTTAAGTTCACTAATAGTCAGCAAAAAATTTTCTTATCTTCATTGATCAATAAAATAAATAAATACGGAGCCTCAGCAGCATTGATAGCCAAATAAATATATAAAAACCCCCGTACTTGGCTGCTCGTGTGACTTTTTATAGTCCAAACCGCGAAGATATATGCCCGTCCACGTAATAATAGACATAAAAAAGGGAATAAAATCCGCCAGGCTAAGGAAAAAAAAATACAGATCTCGTTGAAGTGCCATAAATTTTCAAAATTTTCTTTCACTAGGTCGAGTTTTTCCCATTACTTTCTCTCATTCGATTTAGCGCTTCTGGTTTCACTTTTCGTCACCTCCTTTTTTCTCTTTCTCTTTTTTTATGATGAGTAAAACATTACAGAAATTTCCCGTCTGGTTTTTGTTTAATACAGTTGTCAGCGATACGGCCCAAGAGACAAAGTTGACACTCTAGGTACTTTTTCTGTCTCGCTGTGAACTAGAGTTCGCGATTATTAAAAAATAAATAAATAAATAAGTAATCGGATATTTTCTATTTAAATCGGATTATTTTTATTTTTTAAACAAGCCTTAGAGACTTTGGATATCTATATTTGTTACACCTATAAAAATATGAGTTTAATGACCATCGTTTGAGACAGCACAGTCTAATCCGTTCATTAACCATTCGCTTCAGTCAGCTCGCTTTCGAACTTTAGTTTTTAATTAATGAGGTAATAGTGAGAAGGGATGCGATAGAATCTTATCAAATTACGCCCCTTCCACCAAGCTTCTCAATGTTTATAAAAGTATTTACGCCTAACTATGTTTTTCACATCTCATATCAATCAGTTCTCAATCAGAACATTTTTTTATAGTTATGTCATGCATGAGTCAGGGTTCGTGATTTTCCTCTTTTTTCTATTAAAAGAGATCGGATTTTTAAAATTTAAATAAAGATATTTTTTATTTAAGTCATAATTTTTATATTTTTTAAAGAGACCTTAAAGACTGAATTTTTGTATTTATAAGTGTTACATAATAAAAATGATATGACGTGTTAAACATTATGCAAAAACACATCTTAAGCTATTTTTACGGCATTAGCTATTTTTAAATAACATCATAGATAAACAAAATTTAATACAAATGCATGATTCACATGAAATTCAACCCTACCAGGAATAATAGTACATTCTAAGTAGTACAGAAAAAAGTATACAAATTTAATCTGAATTCTTTTACTGAAAGCTGTAAAAAAATCAAAACAACTGTGTGCACTTTATTTTTTATTGTGTGCACTTTAATCGTTTTTCTAATTCCTTTCTAATTTCTTAACTTGAAATATTTATTAACGTACCCAGTCAGCAAAATCATATGCTCGCTCCATTACTAAAAAGTTAAGTTTTTTGTTTTAATAGTTGTACTGAAAATTTCTAAGATGAAAAAATACTTTACTAGGAAAAAAAATCTTATGCTATTCTGGAACATGGATGTAACATCTTTAAGGATATGTATTCTAAATTCTACACGCTTCTGTTTTTCCACTCATTCTGGATTATTTATTGTACGATAGTGTTGTGAAAATGGCTTTCCTCCAGAGAACAATAATTTGGGGATTGCACTACATTCGCCAAGTGCATTGAATGTAAATTCTGAATAAAAGACTCAATGCTGTGAAAGTTGTTTATCTGCAAGAGCAGTGTTAACACGGGGGAAAAAAATGTCTCTGCTGCTGAACGCTTAGCAAAAAAATTTTGTAGTCGACATAAAAGGGACATTTCTCTAAAAAAGAGACTCTTACAAGGGACAACTCTAAGTATCATGAAGAAATAATTAAAAAGAGCACTGAAGAAAAAAACTTTTCATAAGAAATCACACAAATATGATTAAATTCTAAAGCAAAAAATCCATCTGTTGCATCTTCTTTTTTTTTAAAGCAGATAATTTTAATTATATATTTAGTTCTTTATTTAAAAACTAAAAAGAAGTTAGAAACGAAATGCAAAGCAAATTTCTCCATAAATTAACATGGCGAAGGTAACTTATTGATTGTTTGACTGATCTAATTTAATATACGAATTCTTAAATTTTAAAACTCTTAATTTTTTAAACAAAACAAATAACTTTAAGCGATTTTATGTTTGATGCAAAAGATCATTAAAGTAGAAAACTCCGAGTTTCGACTTTAAAACTTATTTTCGATCTCAATTTCAAAAATTACTTCCGTTTTGTTTGCCATTGATCAAAAACAAAATTATATTTTCATGGAGTAAATGATCGTCATTTCAATATCATCCGCTTAAATTTTGCAGTTCAATTCAAAATTTAATGTTAGGAATATTTTTGGTGCCATTCTGTTCGATAATTTTTTTTACTCTTATAAACATAGACGTTGAAATATATTTGGATTAAAGTTTTTCTCATTAAAAAAACGTTAATAATTAAATCCGCTGAAACACAGCGCCCATTATTTAAAAAAATAATTCGCTGCCGTTTTTGTAATTGTTTTTTTACTGTAAAGCAGAGGCTTTTTTGTTTTCTTAAAATTGCTTTTTACAATTGAACAAGAAGTCCAGACCAATACGAGCCTACTTTCCCGTTTACATCAATATTAAAATGATATTCTGGCTGTATCTTTCTCATTTAGCTTTAGTTCTTAATTACTTAAAGTATATTTTTTTCAACGGCTTATGCACATTCATTCACTCACTCATTTATTCCTTCATACATTCGGAAATATCCGTTAAAATCCAGATCAAAAAAGTTCGTCTAAAAGTAGGCTCGTTTAGTTCTGGATAAATTTCGTATCTGTACATGTTCTACGTCATAATATCTTTTCAATAAAGTTTGTTCCAAGCAAATCCGTTTTTTAGAATGATATACGGAATGAAAGTTCGGACTTGTATACAATTGAAATTTCCCCCGTAGGAGCTAATGTTAAATTTTTTCTGTGTTGTTCAAAATTTAATAAAAATTGTGCAAATAAAAAAAAAAAAAAAAAAAATGTTTCCCGTCGATACCTTCTTCCAAAACGCTTTTTCAAAGAAACTCGTATCTTATGCCAAAATATTTTCATAGTTTGCTTTATTTTTGCCCTTAGGCGCTGATGTTAAGATTTTTTGAACTGTTAAAAATTGAATTAAAAATTATTCAAATAAAAAAATAAAATAAGATGTCTTATCCAAGATTTTTCGAATGCAAAAAATAAATAAATAATAAAAATAATTCGAATTGGACTATTCCCTCAAAAGTCATTAGGGGGGGGGGGGCAGCCAACAGACATATACTGACCGAAACACACATTTCCCCCATCTTAAATCACTATTTTCAAAAATTTTATTTTTCAATATTTATTTAACTTATTTTTGACCTTTTCTTCCTTTTTAATGATATTTTACGACACATTAAGCCTTTTTTCATTATTATTCTTTTTTTTTTACTTTTACAGGAAAAGAGGCTAAAAAGTCTTGTTTTCTTTGTCCGCCAAACGAGTAAATAGTATAACAGTTTTTTTTTTAATTTCTTTCAACGCTTTGTTTTTCCTGCGTTAGCAGGCTTGTACACTGATTATTTTTTTTTAAATTGAGGTATTGAATTTGATGAAGAATCATTTTTCAAATAAAGAGAATCTTATTCTAGGGATCATTCATAAATGATGTCACGCTTCGAGGGGGTGGGGAGTGTTGAAGTTTGTGACAAAAGGGGGGGGGGGGCAAATACATGGGAAATGTGTTACATCATTTATGGACTGTACCCTAGTTCTTTTTCACCATGCCATTTTTTTCTCTCGTTTGACTGTGGTTGACATTTTTGGGTAATTTTACGGTTACAACAATTGATGAGCTTATTTCTACCAAGAGAAGACTGCTGTGCATTCTCAAAAAGAGGAACCGGTTTGAATGTCAATTAAGAAAAAAAAAATTCTCTAGCAAATGATACTTGCTTGTGAAATGTTTTATCTCTCAAAAACAAATTCAAATCCTCTCCCCCTCCCCATCTTTTGCTTTTTTTGAGCAATACGAGGGTCATTTTTTAAGTAAGAACCGTTTTGCAATGGAGTAAAATAAACTTTATTTAATAACACAAACTATATCAAAAACTAAAATATGAACATTTTTTCACTTTTCTACATAGTCGCCATCAAGATTCAAGCATTTGTCAAGCCGTGGCACCAACTTTAGGATCCCTTCATCAAAGAACCTGCCGCCTGACTATTAAACCAATTCGTAAATCTTTCTTTAAGCATGTCATTCTTTTCCAAACGCTTCCCACCGAGAAATGCCTTAAGTTTGGGAAAGAGATAAAAGTCTGATGGTGCCAAATCTGGGCTGTAAGGCGGATGATTTAGTACTTCCCAGTAAAAATTGTCCAGCTGCTTTTTTGTTTTTGAATTTCAGCAGGACGAAAGTTTTTTGCATTCAGAAACCAAATAACGGCACGCACTTCAAAATCGGCGGGATTGCGGATAGACATGGTGACAAATTACGCAGTATAACTACACAACCAGCACTGGCAGAAACGTGAAACGTAATGACAGTGTAGTGGGTGACCGACCAAGAGTTGCTGACCTTGAACTGACGTCATCTGACTGGATGCGCAGACACGATGCGCAATCGGTTCTTACTTAAAAAATGACCCTCGTATATAGAGACCCGTAACAAACACAACGCTCTAAGCAGGTGCTTTTGTGTTGGTTAACTTTTGTGTTGCTTAACAATCTCCAAAACCCTAAGCAACTATTGCTGTTGCTTAGCGTAGTCACGAAATCCTCACTCGCACAAAACCATTTTGGGTATTTATAATTGAAGGGTCCACTGGAAAAACGACCTAAGTCACATACTACTTGATGAACTTTGCTTTATGTTTTATTATGAATTATGTATTATAAATGAATATAAATTATGCATTATAAATTTGAACTTGGGTATTACGAAAAAGTAGGCTCGTATAGTTAAAATGAACCTTTATGTTATAAAATAATTGAATAAAACATAATGCAAATTTCAAAAAGTAGTGCGTGACTTAGGTCGTTTTTCCAGTATACCCTTCAATTGTTTAATTATTGCCACGTGCTTTGCTTTTTTCGGTTCCCGAAATTGTTTTGTTTTAATTTACATTTATTGTACATTATATGGGAATTTATTCTTTAGAATTTCTGTCTTTCGTGCCTTCTCTTATTATGTAATGATAAACGATCCTTTGGCGTGCAACTGAATTTATTTGTCATTGAAACGGAAGAGTCTCGAGTACAAACAACACTCATGCATATGATCATTTATAGTGTCATATTTCACTTAGCAACGTATACTTGTTTGGGAAAACACAGGGAACATAAAATATTCCAAACATTTTGCTTGTTTGTGCCGCAGCTGAAATGTGCGCTTCGCAAGTAAAATCGTTTGGTGTCGGAGCACTTGGGTCGTAAAAAGGCATAGAGAGAATGTGAAATGATTATTCAGCAATTTCGATAAATGGGTACGAAACTTTCACACTTGGTTGAAAAGTACAGTAACCCCTCGTTATATCGCGCCTCGTTATATCGCTCATTCGGATATACCGCGCTTTTTCTATGTCTCCCAAAATGTTAAGTTTGAGGTCTCGAAAGTAAAAATATTGCATTTGGAAAAAACAGCCTGTCCCCCGACAAGCGCAATATAACAAGGGGCTACTGTATTTACGAGGCTGATTTTCAAGGTTTGTCGTAGAGATTGCTTTCATTTTGTTGAAAAATTAATTTCTGGATGCGATTAATGCTAAATAAGATCCATGCAACGCTCCAAGCAGACGCTTTTGTTAACAATCTCACAAAACCCTGAGCAACTGTTGCTTAGCATAGTAACGAAATCCTCACTCGCACCAAACTATTTTGGGCATTTAAAATTGTTTAGTTATTAATTAGTTAATTGTTTAGTTAGATTGGGTAAGGAATTTTAAATGATTGTTAATGAGGTATGGTAAGTTTCGCTCTCCCCCATGAGTTCTCCCTTATCAAAAGATAAAATTTGACATGAAATAATGACCCATGCATATCGTGGCCAAGAATTTTTTCTGTGTGTGGGGGGAGAGGGAGGGGGTGTATTAACATGGTACAGTAAAACCTGTAAAGTTGACCACCTTTGTGAGTTGGACACCTGTCTAAGTTGACCAATTTTGTCAGGAACGAAATTTGCCCTATATATTTAATGATTTAATGAAGGGAAACCCTTGAAACTTGACCACCTAAATTGACCACTTATGTACGCCACATTTGGGTGGGAGTATTATGAAAAACCTTTTGTAAGTTGACCGCCTAATTATTACTATATTTATTTGTTTATCTATTTGCAATGATTAAAAAAATACTAAATAACTTCTCTAGGATATTTTTTATGTTATAATGTTAGACCATAGAGTATTTGGATGGATAAAACATAAATATAAAGCCCTGCATCCTCTATACGTTGACCACCTGTCTAAATTCACCACTAAAGCGCTGCACCGCAAGTGGTCAACTTACAGGGTTCACTGTATTTTAACAGTGTTCAAGGTTCCGAATAGATGTTTATCGCTGCAGTTTGACCATTAAGTTCTGACACTTCGACACTTCAAAGCGTGACAGGAAAAAAGCGAATCCATTCGAGCTTTAGGCTAGTTCAATGTTTGCTTCTCTGTTTGTTGAAAGCAACTGAATTTTTAAACTGGCATATAGCATCAGTTCGGAAGAAATAAAGTACGGCTAAACGAACTAAAACGAGAACAGAAATGGAACATTCCTCGTACCAGCAGTTTCCCCCCTTGAACATGAATGAATTCTTCTTGGTATTCTGCCAGTCAAAGCTCTTTTTCTTTCTGACGTAACCATCAACCTCTTTGGTAGAACTATGCTGTTAGAGAACTGGAAAATTATAGCAAACTAGCTGATCCCCTGCAGAACATCTACGGTCTATAAGTTCAGCAATCGAACGAGTATAATCACTCGATGTAAACAATGCAAGATGTTGCCACTCCAAACAATCAGAAATTAAAAATTGAGTCATGAATGCAAATACTTTTAAGAAAACAATTTAAAATTAGAAATGCTTAAGAAAAGACCGCTTGATATAAACAAACTAAGATGTTGCTACTCCAAGGAATCGGAAATTTAAAATTGAGTTATGAATGGAAATTCTTTTTAAGAAATTGAAATAAATTTGTTAAAGTCCATAAGTTACGATAATAAATACAAATATCATGTTACTTTTTTATGCTAATCATAAAACAAATTTTTAAATGTCGTTTTACCACAGTTTCTTTTTTATCGTGTCAGTATCGTATCGTACCGCAAAATTTAAACGTAACTGGTCGACGTTAAGTGAAATATATATATGGATTTCACTCTACAAACATAGAACCGGTTTACTTGCGTTAATGTCGTTAATGAAGAAATTAATATTTTCTATAGTGTGTCTGACGAGAGACGATAGTAGAAAAAGGGCGACATTTGTTACAGTTAAGGACTGTTCTCGTTGAATGAGGGTAGTGCTTTTGTTGGACGAGGGTTAGTTGGCCGGTAGTAAAATAAATCTTTAAAAATGTTCCCTGAAAGTTTCAGAAAAATTGAAGCAATATTTATTGATCTGTAATCGATTTTATGACTGTACGAGGTGCCACCTTATCATTCCGAACCAGTAACTGTGCTGAATAAAAGCCACATATTTAGCTTTTAAAGTAAAATTAGCAAGAAGACGCAATTTCATCGTGACTGTAACTGAAAAAAAAATGTTCTTTTCTTGAAATTTTGATGAGGAAAATATTTTAGTTTTTGCAAGCCGAAAACTTTAAATGCTGTTTTCTCTCACTTTTTTTTTGCGCATTTCATCTCAATTAAAATGCAAAGGTTTTTTTAAATTTGGACCTATAATGTGGATTCCCCCCCCCCTCCCCCACATGTTTCTGAAAACATATGCTGTACTTTTATGATAACTTGAGTACTTTTTATTTTTAAATTCTTTTTGTAGATTTTTGAATTTTTCGTTGTTTTTTATGCGTTACTTCAGTTATTTATTTTTTTTTTTCAAAAAGTGTTTGACTTATAAGAATTTAAAGCATAAAAGATTTTTTTTTATGAGTAATGAATCACCAAAAAAATTTTTGGGACTTTACGCCAATTTTTGTAAAAGAAGATGCATTTTTAAAAATTGCTAGATTTCGTTTTAAAAATTAGAATTTTCAAATTTAAGAAATCCATTTTTGTAATATTAAATATCTTATGAAATGATATAACATATGATAGAAAAATTGTAAATAAAAGCACCATAGAGAAAAAAAAATGGTCTCGTGGTACCCGCTCCCCCTAAAATTTGTTTCTGCTTCGGTCAAAGCAGCACCACAACTTTAACAAAAGGCAATATCACTTTCTTCTTTTATGGGGGAAAAAGTGTTAAATAAGTTAATCAGGAAGTGAATTACAAAATAAATAAGTAAATAATAAAGTTTTGGATTGCGTTTTAGGGATTAAACATTTTGCGATGAACTTGCTGCAATTTGAGCGATGGAAAGACTAAGAGCTCCGTTTCCATTGACACTTTTTGGATACGCAAAAACCAAACTAATTAAGTTATTTATTCCAATAAATTAATTACTTTTTAGGAAATATGTTCTACTGTGAACTCGGAAAGAAATCGGATATTCGATAACGTCTTATCCGAAACGTGCCAACCGAAACTGCGCTGGTTTTAGACTTTCCATTGCTCAAATTTCACAAGTTACTCTTCATTGCAAAATATTTAATCCGTAATTCGCCCAAAATTTATTTATTATTCACTTCTTTATTTCGTAATTCACCTACTAAGGAGTCATTCATAAATGATGTCACGGTTCAAGGAGGGGAGATGGGTGCGAGAAATTGTGACAGTTTGTGACAAGGGGAGGTGGTAACAAGAATGTGACATTACAAATTTTGGTTTCTGTGTAAAAACATAAAATCAGCAAATTAAATTTTAAAGGTTTTTGTGCTTTTCATAATTTGATTTTAATATTTCAATGAACATTTTGTATCGTCATTACCGATGCTGATTAAGGTTTAAATTTACTTGTTAGAAGTTTAAGTGGACATTTTCTTAGACGCGTAAAATTGTGTGACTCATTTTTTTCAGAATTCGAACCATTTCTATATTTTACTATTCTATACTAATTACATTTTGTGTTGTAAACATTAGCCTTTACAAATGAAGTACACATGTAATCATGATTATTATTATGCTCACAAATGTCATTAAAAGTTCAAAAATAAAATTAGAAACGTGATCTATAAAGCAGTGCTTTGTTTCTGAACTGCAGTACATATGCTTATGCAATATAGCGTGACTTGTGACGGGAGCCCGATTTACATTTTGAATCACTATAGGCACTACTCATGTTTGGGGGCCCCTCACGCAACAAAATTTTTTTAAAACATAACATTCAGTATGTGTTTGTAAAACTTGCCAGTCACACCAAAATTTGGGGGTCCCCAAAGCGCAAAAACTAATTTGTTTTTCAAATGTCAGAGTCAGACTAACGTTTGGGAGCCTCCAACGTGCAAAATGGATTTTGTTTTTAAATTACAAAATGTTTGAATAAAATCTGGGGGCCCCCAAAGTGCAAAATCGATTTTGTTTTTCAAATTTCAAAAAGTCAGACAAAAATTTGGGGGCCCCCAAAGTGGAAATTCCTTGTGGTTTTAAAATAATTTAATAATATAAA
The DNA here is from genome assembly GCA_038502835.1 of Octonoba sinensis. Lineage (NCBI taxonomy): Eukaryota > Metazoa > Arthropoda > Arachnida > Araneae > Uloboridae > Octonoba > Octonoba sinensis. Next base: position 2,952,080 of record CM076600.1, read on the forward strand.
TTTTCTGTGAAGCAACAGAACACTAACAGTTTGTTTTTGAAAGATGCTAATTTTAAATATTTTTCTAAAAAATTTTAAATTACAAAACCTAATAATAATAACCAAAATTAGGGGGCCCCCTCAAAGTGGCGCCTTAGGCATAGGCCTCACGGGCCTACAGGTAAATAAGGCGCTGCATGTGACAGTGGGGAAGGGGGTATGATGAAGTGACATTTTGTGACATTGGGGGGAGGGGGTAAAACATACTAAAAAAAGTAACATCATTCATGAACGGGCCCGTAACTTATTTAGCACTTTTTTTTTTTGTAAAATATGCAATTTTTTTCCAGTGACGCATAAGCTTACGAAAGAGTGAAAATAGGCCATTCAAATAAAATGTTTTAAACTCGCATGATTTATCGCCTGGTCATAGAGACGTTCCATTGTCGAATATCAGTGCAAGAATTTCGGAGGAGTATGATTTACACCCACACCCGATCCGCGATGATGAATGAGTGTTACATTTCCGATTTGGTGCGATTCAAATCCTCGGTGCCAACTGGTAGAGCTTGTTGCCAAGTTTTTCGCAGTCATTTGAATATTCATAAAAGTCTGACCGATCTATCACGTGAACAAAAGGTTGTTTACTGGGTAGGATGCAGTCCCCGTCACTGAATGAAAAGAATATGTACAAATCACTTTTTTTCCCCTTGTTGGCTGGAAGTTGGTAAGAAAGAAACTGTTGATAAATGTTTAGGGGCAAAAAGGGGGCTTTCAAAGTTGCTATTAAAAAGGTTGTTAAAAAAAATTTTTTTTGGGTTTCCCTTTTTGTTTAAAAGAAAAACTTTAAAAGGGGTTTTTTTCCAACGCTTGGGGAAGGTGTTTTAAATTTAAAATTATATTTTTTTCAGAAAAAAAAACTCTTGTTGTAGTTCGAAAATTTAAATGGGCAATTTAGATATTTAGCTGTAATATATGCTTATGACATTCACATTTTCCTCTCTCAAAGTCTTTTAGACCCAGTCGAAACAAAGAGATGCATCTTAGGACATTTTTGGGAGAAAGGGGCATCAAGAAGAGGGTTTGGTTTGACTCCTACCCCGGCCTCGAGCGACACACTCGCATCATAATAATATAATTTAAAAACAATAATACTTCATTAATATCAGTAATTAAACAATTTCACAATAAATGCTGAAAATTCATTAATCTAAATTGAATAAATGAATACAGGATGGGGCAAAATTAATGACCTGGTTTTGAAGGGTTGTAAAAAAAACTGATACAGCTTGAGACTTAAGACTTTTTTATTTTGATCTGTATTTAATACCATTTTTTTACATTAAGTTTTGAATACCACTTCAGCTATATGGCTGCCATCAGCAGCAATACACTGTTGCAGTCTATTTCTGAAGTTTTGATAAAAATGTTTCTGCACATTTCAAGGGGTATGACGGATATTTAATCGATAATTCGGTCCTTCAGCTCTTCTAAAGTATGCGGGTGATGTTTCCAAACTTTCTCTTTCAAATAACCCGACAAAAAAAGCTTAGGGACGGTAACATTACGCAGGATATTGAAATGCACATAAAGAAGTAATGATCTGGTTTTGACGGGGTATTAAAAAAAACTAATGCAATTTGAGACTTAAAACTTTTTCAATTTTGATCTGCATATAATCCCATTTTTAGCCTACTTTCCCGTAAAAGTAAAAAAAAAAATAATAAAGCATGAAAGAAGGCTTAATGTATCGTGAAAATATCGTTAAAAATCAAGAAAGGTCAAAAATAAGTTAAGTAATTAATTAAAGATTGAAAAATAAAAACATTGAAAGTAGGGTTTTGAGATGGGGGAAAAAGTGTGTATGTCGGTCGGTCTGTCTGTCTGTCGGTCTGTCCCCCCCCCCCCTAATAACTTTTGAATTCGAAAGATCTCGGCGAGGACATCTCATTTTCATATTTTACTTTTTGATTTGAACAATTTTTTGTTCAATTTTCAACAGTTCAAAAAATTTTAACATTATCGCCTATGGGTGAAAATGAAGCAAATTATGTAAACTTTGGGTACAAGATCCAAGTTCCCATGAACAAGCTCACTGGAAGAAGTTCTTGGCGTGAAATGTTGATTTGAACAATTTTTGTTCATTTTTGAACAGTTCAAAAAAAAAAATTAACATACCGCCTACGGGGAAATTTCAATCCTCTATAATTCCTGATCTAACAGACCGATTTGCTTGGAACAAACTTTATCGGAAAGCTCTTATGACGTAGAACATGTACAAATAGAAAGTAAATCCAGAACTAAGGAGCCTATTTTCCTATTTTTTTTTATCGGGATTTTCAAGAATATTTTTGAATCAATGAATGATTAAATGAATAAGCAAAAGAATGAATGAATAAATGAGTGACTAAATACATGAATGACTTAATAAATGAATGATTGAATGAATATCTATTAACCGTTGAAAAAGATATATTTGAAGCAATTAAGAACTACAACTAAACGAGAAAGAGAGAGAGAGAGATAGCTAGATTATAAATTTGAATTCGGTGTATACGGGAAAGTAGGCTCGTATAGTTCTAGACGGAACTTCTTGTTTACATTAAGCTTTGAATACCACTTCAGCAAGAAGGCGGTCTTCAGCACCAATACACTGATGCAGTCCATTTCTGAAGTTTTGAGAAAGATTTCTGCACATTCCTCAACAATTCGGTCCTTCATCTCTTCTAAAATATTTGGAATTTTCTCCTTCAAATAACCCCACAAAAAAAAAAAAAAAAAAAGCTTAGGGACCGTAACATTGTGTGTATTTCAATATCCCGTGTAAAGATGCAGTCCATTCTCTCTACGTGGGAAAATAGACTGCATCAGTTCATTGCTGCTGATGGCGGCCATATTGCTGAAGTGGTATTCAAAACTTAAGGTAAAAAAATGGTATTAAATACAGATAAAAATAAAACCAGTTTTTAAGTCTCAAACTGCATTAGTTTTTTTTTTAAGGGGACAAGGGACCTTTAAAATATTTTTTTCTGTTTTCAGTCTATAATGGCATATTTAATGTATAAGTACATAATAAACATTTTCGTGTGCTTTTTATGCATTTAAAGATTTAAAAAATGTGAATTTGGGGCAAGAATAAGGTATTTTAGCAAAAAATTACTCGTTAAAAGAGTTTTAAAATACCCCATGCGCATTCCACTTCATTTAAAATTTATATAATTTACACTACATATTTACTTCCCATATATAAACAAAACTGTGCATGGAAATTAATGTGCGTGAATATATGCTCCTCCAAAGAAATATTTTTGGAAATTACATGAAACTTTCAACATTTTCTTTGACACTACTATACTTTGAAACCTGTAAGTTTTCTAAATATTTTTAGTTTCAAAAAGTAATGCACAGATTTGTGAAAAACAGTTCAAGGAACAAGCATGTAAAATTTGAGAAGAATCAAGGGAAAAGAAATGCGCAGGGAGCATTTTGTAATAATGAGTAGCAACGAAAACAACAAACTGAGAAAAATGAATTTTAAGTTTTAATATTATGGAAAACAGCAAAAGATGATAATTATGTGCACAAAACCATGTATTTTTATATCTTAATAACCCTTCAAAACCGGATCATTACTTTTGCTTCACCCTGTACATATAAGATCACTAGTTGTGAATCACCCTGTGTTTGTTTGGTTGATTTCGGAGATGGGAATTAGAAGTAAAGACTTAATTTTCCTGCAATACTCATCTTTTAGACTTGTTTTGAAAGAATTTTTGCTTCGAATACTATGAACTGTACATCACCTAAAAGGGCGGAGAAGGCAACAAGATGTTTCGTTCTGTATAGTCTAATGAAGTTTGGAATGCACTGCAACGGACCACGAATCTTTTTATTATTCTAACGAAATGAAAAACGCTTAATTTTGGAACTATGAAAAAACAGTAGAATTAGATTTCCACTGTCGTTTTTTTTTTTTTTTTTTTTGTATGCGTTAAACTGTATTAAAAAAATGACACGAAACATATCGTCTAAAAATTTATATTATTTGATTTTACCTAAGTATATCCATGCTTTTCTTTTACTACTAATCATTTAAAACATATTTTCACAATCTTAAAGAAATAAGTTAGGCAATGTCTCAGTTCCATGCAATGCTAACTTAACTAAAATATAAAGCAGTTTGAAGACAGAATTATGATGTCATAAAAATATCGGTGTTTTTTTTTTTTGAAAGATTGCGGAACAACGTTTCGCGGATCACCGGTTGGGAAACACTGATTAGACCCATTTCTGAATATATATACTCTGTACGATAACTGTATTTATTTTAACTGTTTCATTAGAAGAACCGTACTTTCGTACGAGCCCCAGAAAGTTTACAAGTTGAGTTTAATATCTTATATATAAGCCGTTTAAGTGTCTGTTTGTCCCAACAGCTTATTCCAAATTTCTTAATTCGAGAAAACTGCATTGTGCGGCCATCTACACAATTGTTTATTTTATGAAAACGACAAATAATCAAAACATTTCTCTAGCATTTTGAGTGAGGCATCGCTAGATTTGCAATCTCCGTTAAGGGGACAGTGGACCTTCAAACCGTCAAAAATTATCAAAATTTTCGAAATTTCAGGTTTTTGCTGAAAATTAATAGGAACTATGTGTCATAAGTAGAAAAAAAAATTTTTTGATTTCAATGAATATTTCTCGAGTTATTTGCTTGTAACCTTTTGTAAGCAAACAAACACGCCCACTTTGACAGCTGTCAAAATCGCAGCAACGGTCCGGTGTATTTGTCATTTGGTGTCATTAATTTTGAATTTGGAAAATGGTATTTGTATTTTTTATCTTGGCAACACCAGATTAACTGTAACTGTGTTTCGCTCCCATCCGTGGTTTTTTTACATTGTGTTACATTCTCGATTCTCGCTTGCTTGAATTGCTATTTACTTTTTTCGTTACCTGCATAACCACAAAAACAGTTCTTTTCAGAACTAATTTACTAGTTACTTTTTATTTTCATTTAACTTTATATATATCTCCAATAAAGTATATTAATTATTTGTTGGAACTATGCATTCGATTAGTTCTCGCTACAGGAAGCAGAAGGGGCGACCGACTAAAGGCAGCAAAGCGATAGCTGCTGCTAAAAGCAAAAATGCTTCTCTTAGAAATTCGATCCCTGATACCGTTCTGGAAGAAAGCGTTGCATCAACATCTGCTGCAACCTCTAATTCAGGAAAGTATAATTTCAGAAATCATAATTTACATACTGAAGATAATCAAGCTTCTGGATACGTTCTTATGAGTGAAAAATGTTTTTCCCCTCTACTAAGAAATGTGCCATGTGATGAGTGTGGAATGCACTCCCTGAATGTTAGTTTTGGTGAAACATATGGCTATTCAATGAAATTACTTCTGTTTTGTGGATCTTGCGGAAAAGATTTTGGAGCCACGTTTTCCAGTCACCGAGAACCTTACACAAGAAGATTTGACGTGAATGAAAAACTCGTTGGTGCTTTTTTAAACACAGGCAAAGGACACGCTGCAATGGAGAAATTTTCAATTGCTACGGAGATGCCAACTATGGATCGAAAAACATTTTCGAAGTGTTTGGAGAAACTGTGTAGTCAGAACGCTACTTTTAAGGAAAATGTGCTTCAGGTGTCGCAAAATAAAATTCGAAGTGCATACATAGAACGCAATCCTAGTCTAAAAAATGAAGAAATTCTAAACATTACTGTTTCGTACGACGGGACATGGATGAAACGAGGCCATACTTCTCTTTATGGCATTGGGATTGTAATCGACTCGTTAACTAATTTAGTTGTAGATTTCGAGCTGATGTCAAAGCACTGCACGGAATGCGTCAACACTGCTCAAGATTTGGGAAAGGATTCCGCAGAGTTCTCAATTTGGAAAGAACAACATGAACCTGTATCAAAGGAATTTTAGCGGTTCTTCAGGGAGCATGGAGGTACATGCAGCGCTGAAACTTTGGCAACGGTCCGTTCAAACAAATAAAATGCGTTATTCAAAGATGATTAGTGATGGAGACTCTAAAACATTTCAAAGTTTATGCGATGCGAACATTTATGGTGATAATGTTAAAATTACCAAAGAAGAATGCATAAACCATGTTGCTAAAAGGTTGGGCACAGCATTGGACAACAAGGTAAAGGAATGGCGAATTAAAAAGGTTACTCTTGGAGGGAAGAAAAAAGGCAACTTAAGCTAACCCGTTATACAAAAACTTCAAAACTTTTATAGGAAAGCTATAACTGTTAATGCCCCGGACATACAAAAAATGAAAACTGCCGTTCTAGCAACCCTTTTTCATTGCATGTCCACCGATGCAAAACCACAGCATAGAAAGTGTCCCACGGGTGCAACATCATGGTGCTTTTACCAACGAGCACTGGCCTGTAATGAAATCCCGAAGAGCCACTTACATATGAAGACACAGTAGTCTGAAAGTGTAGTAGAAAAGATACTGCCAATATATCAGCGTCTTGCTGCTGATGACTTACTCAGGCGTTGCATTTCCGGCAAAACGCAAAATGCAAATGAAAGTTTGCATAGTTTAATCTGGAACAAATGCCCAAAAGAGGTATTTGTTTCCAGAAAACGGCTTGAATTATGTGTAACATTTGCAATAAGTGAGTTTAACTTCGGCTGTGTCAACACGTTACAACTTTACCGAGGAAATAAACTTGCCACGCCGAAAAAAGAAACATTGCTACTTGCTGCAAAAAGAGACCACAGGCGACTTACACAGTTTAAACGTAGGTCGTCTGCACATTATAAACAAATAAAAAATAGGAAAAAAGCTAAAAGAAGCCAAGTCACTGATGGATTTTATGGCGCTGGTGCCTTTTAAGTTACATCGGTAAGATATTTGTATTTTAGTTATAACGAACAAGTTCTCGTGTCCTCGTGCATGGCAAGGAAGAATGGATATGCTGCTCCCGAGTCTAATGGGGCCCTTGTAGGCAAGAGTCCGATCACCCCCAGAGGTATCGTTTCACTCGGAGGACATTGGAGCCACGACCTACTCAACGTGCACCAGCTCCCTTTATCATACACGGACCGCTGCAACCAGCTGCAAGAGGTTGTCACCCTCCCAAATACTGACTGCAGTCAATGTTGCTTCACATTCAGTGTTTTGCGGGAACAGAGCTTCTACAGACTAGTCCACTGCGGGAGTAATGAACAAGTAGTCAAATTGATAAGAGGGGCATTTTTTTAATGCTACCTGATACTCGAGAACATGTGGATGAATATATGTATTACTTATCTGTAAGTAAAATTCAATTTTTATATAACAGTGCAATAAAAAGGATTGAAATATATAACAAATTTAGTGGGAATATTTTTTTGAATGAAAGTTTTTGGAGAAGTTGATTTGTGGTTGCTTTTCGGCTTCTATGGGCTTTATTGAATAACGGTAACAATACATTAAAAATCACTTAGTTTACCTATAACTCATTGCAAAAATAACAACAGTGTTCACTAATTATATAGCAATGTTATAAAGACAAGATTTCTCATAGTTGTACTGTTCTACCATGATTTAACAAGAAAAACTCGTTTTTCTCAGATTGTAATTTTTTTGCGTTTTTTTAAGTTCAAAATGATCCCTGCGCATAAACATTCGTCTCATTTATTAAAAATTTTTTGCAGTAGTACTTCAAAGTCTTCTTAACTCAGTGAAAAGCAAAATAAGTGTTTTTACGTGTAATATATTTTATAACTTAATATTTCAAAGATTTATGCTTGGAACTTTTGCGTTAAAATTTACTGTTCCAAAGTAATATTTTTTTTGACTGCCTAAATTTGTTTTAAAATTCCAATTAGCATTTAATTTTATTCATGTATATGTAAACAATGATGTGTACCAAGAATATAAGTATATGTTAAAAATTTATGCGCAGGGAACTTTTTTTCTGTTGTTGATTATTCGTCAAATTTAATTACAAATTAATTAATAAATACTGTTAATTTTAATATTTTTTCTTCAAACTTTAGAGAAAGTTTTATAATAATAGCACAAATATCTGTGCAAAATATGAAAACAATTGGATAATATTTAAAAAAAAAATTTTTTGAACGTCCACTGTCCCCTTAAAATGAATGTAAACGCGAATTTAATTTAATTCTTCTTTCTTTGTTTTAATTTATTTATCGTCTGCGCTTTTTATATATATTAAAGTGGCAGCGCTCTTTTGCCAGTTTCGTTAAAACTCTTGTTTTGACGATGATTATCTTGGATATCAATAAATATTTTTCACAAACAATTTGATTATATAATAAATATTTTTATTTTACGGATTATTATAACTTAGATGCTTTTTTCGGTAAGAATACTTTTTTCTGAAATTAATATATGTTTATTATTTATTCATTAAATTTTACTGTTCTACCTGATAAAGATCTCTTTGATTTGATGTGCATTTCCGGTTACTGGGAGAATTGTATACTTATAATATCTAGAACAGCGGTCATTTCGTATGACCGCCGTTATCACTAGTAAATAAATAAATGAATAAACAAAACCACATTCTCCTCTAGTTGCAAAAACATGCTTAGTATTTGTAAAATTAAGTTAAAATCTTATTAATATAAAACACCTTTTAAAACTCAGATGTGCGAGCATTTCGTTCCCTGATTGAACAATGTTCGCCGAGTTTTCTGCTGTCAAGAGTCCAAATGAAAACCCCAGGTCTTGAAATACTTTAGAGCAATTTGTTGAAACAGAAAAGAAACTTTAACTTTAAATCGATACATTAAAGCTAGATTTCGTTGCAATGTCAAGATTCATATGTTTCAAAAAAGGGCGAAATCATGGTTCAAAACTGATGAGTGGCGAATGTTCCACTGGTATGTCATTCACTGGCCGTGATAGCCTAGTGAATAGGATGTCTGATGTCTAACCGGAGCGTTGAGTGTTCCACACCCGACACGCTGAAGACCACGATATACATTTGAGGATACGTGCATGTCAAATCCGTGGACCCCGAAGTCTCGAAGTTTCCGGGGTATGGAGAATTCCCCTTCCCTTCGCTCTTCGGTCAAAAAAGAAAGGGGGCGTATTTGGGGAGGCACCCTCTGGAGTCATCTGGATACATAAGCTGTGCTTGAGCCAAATCGTATTGCCACACTTGTGGTGCTCATCTGTAAAAGGAAGGCACGCCTTGTGTGCCTTAATTCCTGGTCGCTTTACGAGGGGAGCTTGGATGTCCAAGTGGCATTAGCAGCAACAACAATTCTTTGTTTATGTGTGTAATGCAAATTTTATTTCACTTTTCTTTTTCGAAACTGCCGTGATTCAATCTGCTCTTCGCTCTCTGCTCAAATTACGATCACAAATCTTTCCGACTGCGCCAAGACAAAATAAATTTAAAGAAAAAATCTCGAACCACTATTTTGTCATTCATTCAATCTCTTTTTTGGAACAAAATCACCGGATTATATGTTTTCGAGACAAGTGTAGATACTATCAATGCGTGGTTTCCCCTTCTCTCGTCCACATTAATGTGGGTTTGCGTGATTCGAAAAATAACTGCGAATGTTTTCCTTTTCCCGCAATTTTCCGACATCTCGAGATCGCTGGAAGTTGAAAATAAGAAAGTCGGTCATCCACAACCATTCGAATGTTCGCCGAGAAAGAATGATTCTTGAGGAATGCCATCGATCGCAAGAGATGAGAAAGCTCGCTGAAGAAGAAAGTTTTTCTCTTCTTTTTGTTATAGAAGAGGACGGCGAAAGAATAAGAACACGTCCGTTGTAAGCCGATTAACCAACAGAAATGACTGCCATGGGTTTCTCAAGTTGTCGAGAAACCATGATGTTATTTTTTCAGAAAATATGTAATGGCAACGCCGACACGGTGGCGTCGTGATAAGGTGCAGTTCATAGGATTGAGCCCCACTAGATGGTAGTCATTGGTTTAACTATAGGGTGGCAGAGCTGGAAAAATGCCACGGGCCCCCAGCCCGATGTGGACCTGGCTTGAGAGACAGCAAGCTTAGTAAAAATTAAATGTTTTAAATTAGTGAAAGTTAAACACAACTAAATACCATACACACACTCAATTAAATTATTTAGAATTAAACGCATTCATAATAAAAGGATCAATTTAAGAATGCATCCATTGGTTCATTTGAATCATTTGCCAGGGAAATTCACAGTTTTCGGTCCACCTTCAGAGATGAAAAAAAAAAAAAAAAATCTTCGTGTATTAGAGAACTTGCTGATTTACTAATATTAATCATTTTATGTTATGCAGCTTTCCTGAAGTATGTACTGCATTAATTTTATTTCTTACAATTTCTGTGACTACAACTATCGCTAAAAGATCATTTTCAAAACTAAAATTACTTAAAAAAAACCTATTTAAGAAACTCTATGGGGTAAAACAGGCTAAGTAACTTAGCTATTCCGTCTATTGATAATTCTGTGGCCCGATCTTTAAATTTGATGGAGTTATTGATATTTTTGCGAAACAGAATGCTCAGAGAAAAGAATTTGATTAATAAATATCTTGTTAAAATTAAAGAGTTATTTCATTATAAATATGTAATACTTATTCGTTTGAAAATTAAATTTATTAGATATTTGACTAAAATGTTGTAATATTATTGGGTAACTACTTCAGTGATTTATTAAAATTAAATTACAAAGTGGCGATTTTTTCTGGGGCCCCATCCAATAAATTTGCCACGGGCTTCAGATGGTTTAGTTATGCCGTTGATGGTGGTACTGCTAAAGCAAAGGACAAAGTTTAAGTGAATTTTCGAATTGACTTGACTGAGTAGTTAGAACGTACAATAAAGTTAAATAATAATTTAAATAAAATTCTTTGTTTGTAAAATAAGTTATGTATATTTTAATAGAAGTTTCAATAGCTGTTGTGTGCTTCTTTTATTACACGGTTTTATTTAACCTGATTTGTCTGGAAGTTTGCCACGAGGTTTTCGACCACTATTGCTGCATAAATGATCTTCAAACTTTGCACGCAAGCTTATCTTCGATGACAATACAATATTCCATCTATTTTATAATTTATTATAACGTTTATTAGGAAAAAGAATAATAATTTTGGCTCTGAGGAAATTATCAGAAACATTAATTGTCAAATGGCAACGATAGCTTTGTTTGGATTCGGTCATATTATTTAAATAGATTTGTCGCGGAAGTTTGTTACGCGGTTTTCGACCACTATTACCTAGACAAAACCATGTAACTTGAAGCATTTTAAATCATGATTTGTATATCTTTATTGTATAGCGCTTCCGGGTTTGCTCTATATCCGCGTAATCGGACCGGCCGGTTAATGGGACCAAAATGATCGCGTCCCGATGTGATTCGATTTACCGGAATCCAATGTAGTTGCTTTTGTATGAAAAAAACTTTTACGTATAGCCCAGCATATTAGACTTGGTACTTTTAGCTGGAATGAGAACTGGCTAAACTAGAGTAAAACACAGCATCATTCTGGACAATTTATTACTACAGTTGAACTTTCTTAATACGACTAACACGGTTAAATGCGAAATCACGGCTAGAACGAGCATTCTGTTCATTTAGTTTGGATTACTATTTAACTACAGTAGTCTCTCGGTAATCCGGCAGATATCGGACCAGGGTACTGCCGGATTACCGAAAACGCCGGAGTACTGGAATGTACTAAAAATACGCTTATAAATACCTGGACAAATTATTTATTTCAATGTACATAGTGTTGTTTACATTATTCCTTTGAAGTTGAAGGCATAAAATAGTTGTCTATTTTTGATTGTTTTTTCACTTTAAATGACATTTTCAGCCGTCAAAACATTGTCAGCTGTATCTATGATGCGTTCATTGAAAACGTCTTTCAGTTGATTTAAGTCACTGTTATCAATGGCTGTTTCATTTATTTTTTTCTGATATTGCTCCAGAAGGTCCATGTTAGGCCACAAGTTTGCCCTCAAACAAACAATCACTTTTTAAATCACTCACAATAGCTGCGCAGAAACAGATTTTCAACTCTACTACCACGCATTTACTAGCTTCTTATGAAACGTCGAATTACTGGCAGGGCCGGAGCAGTGAAGTGCCGGATTATCTACAGACTACTGTACTCTAAAGAGCTCACGCATATACGAAGGTTAAAATGCAAATTTTAAATTTCTGCTAAGACGAACAAAATTTCCGACTTATCAATGAAAAATTTGCATAAAAAAATTTAATGTACCTAAAAAAACAGCTAACTGTTAAGGATTTTTTCAAAAATTGTTAAATTTTAAAAGGCAAGTACACTTTTTCTCAAGACTTAAAAGTGTACTTTAGTAAAAATAAATCTTCTTTTTCACTATTTATTTTACTTTTTATTATAAATAGCAGTAATTATTTTAAAAATATAAACCTGCGTTTCCAATATTTTTTTTACACAATTTTACGTATTCACGGTTCTTACGAATAACGGCTGATACGAACAAAATCGAGAATTTTTGGCGTTTCGTATTATGCGAGTTCAACTGTATTTTGCTTATATTGTCCACGCAAACGAAACCAAAGACACAAATTTCCAAAGATAATTGCATTTTTAAACGCACATTGTGCTCGAGGTTTTCTACTAACAACTGTTGACGCTCGGTTTAACGAACTTCTAAGTTGCGAACGCGGTTTATCGGTCTCGAAAAATCTTTCATCGAGAACGATTTCGATTTACGAATTTTTTTTTTATAGTCCCAAACAGGTAGTAAGATAGAGCGTTAAGCGTCATTTGGTAGGTAAACAAAATATCTATTGAATCTGTGGAGAATTCGTCACCTAGGCGATCCGAAAACTGATAGAGGTGTTTGTTATACATTTTATTTATATCTATTTTATATCATATTTTCTATTTATCGTCTCATCGTCTGCAGTTCAAACCAATTGCTTCAGCTTCTCATATTTATATACGACTAGTACTTTTACTTATCGTTTGTTCTCTACGTTTCCTTTTCCTTCTCCTTCGAAGTACAATGAGCAGCAGTTCGGTTGTATGTATGTAATGTATATGTTAGTGAATTGTAAATAAAGCTATGCTATGTGTCTGTCAGGAATACATTGAAGTATTATTTCAAGAATGTATATAGTATTTTAATAATACAATTCCGCGCAACTACAAGAGTGTTCATTCGGCTCGATCGATGCAATCTGCACCATTAACCAAATCGAAATGATGGGAACGGTGCTCAAAGTGCTCTCTACATCCATCACACGAGCTCTTCTCTCATCTTTCTTGTCTATTCCCCCAAATCGATATTCGTGCACGTGTCTCGCTCACCTGGCCGTTATGCGTCGCCACCGGTTGCTCTTGCATCACGTGTGTGCCGAATCTCCCCCGCCCCGTCCCGCGACAGAGAGCATTCTCGGGCTCGCTCATCAGTGTGTTCGAAGACACCATCCCGCGCGGTACTCCCTCCAGCGAATCCTCTCGCATGACAGTGGTTCCGCGTGTGCTCTCGGTGGTTCCGCAATTAAAAAGAACCCGAGTTTGTGCGTGACATAGCTGCGGATTATATCCTTCGAATCCGGAAAAAAAAATTAATGAATAAATAAACCTTCTGACGTGTCTTGTCGAATCCGAAACCCACCTGACAACATACTCAGTCTTCGTTTGTCAAGGTCGCGACGATTTGTTGCTCCATGGAACGTTGAACTCTGATGAGATCCCCCCTCCCCCTTCTTCTACTCCAAAGGTAAGACTTGTGTTTTTTATGACCGTTTAATTGCTCGGTTCATTCGAACAAGAACAAAGTTTCTTTTTTTTTTCCTGTGTACTTTATTCGATTTTGTGCGGTTGAATTGCTTCTTTCTGGATGAACTGTTTTGTCGCTTGATAGATTATTCAATACTTTCAATGTATAACAAGCTTTTTTATGAAGACATTTTTCTGTTTATCCGCGACTATTAGCCGTTTTTTATGGCTACAAGCGGCGGCAGACGTGTATGGAATGGCTATTATTTAAGGGCGCTGGGTTTATGAAGTTTATTTGTAAGCTGTCTTGGGATTAGAATATAGCTTCTTAAACACGAAGCAAAATTATGGAGGTGAATACCCCTTCTAAAAAGAGAAACAAAAACATTTGTCCGTAATACTATTATCGCTAAAAAATGGATTTTTTTTTTTTTTTTTTTTTTTGTTTTTGAATTTTTAAATCTATCTATCTAAATTCAACTACATTTGCATCGTTTATTTCGAAAAGGTAACATTTCCGTTTTGAAAAAGAAAGCACTCTCAGTATTGATTTATTAATTTTAATGGCGTAATTAATCAAAAATCGTTTTAGTTTACCAATATTGCATTGCTATTACCCGCTAAAATAAAATAGTAAACGATCAGACATGTAAAGGATTTCAAACTTTTCATGAGCCTTTTTTTTTTTTTTAAATCTCTTGAAAAAACATTTGTTCTTCGGAGTTGGATGTTTTTTATGCTATAATGTTAGACCAGTATTTGTTTGGATGAATAAAATATCAATATAAAATTTGCCTAAACCTCTTTGTAAGTTAACCGAATGGGAAAACTACCATGAGCACTCTTTTACTCTCTTAAAAGTTATGAATTTTTAGGAAATGTTTACTACCATAAAAGTAACTTACATAATTAATAAGATACAAATTTTTATTTTAACTAAGTACTTTACCTTTGAAGTTGTATAGGAACGCATTGTAAGTCATTCAGGTAAAATTTCTTTGATGATATTTTAGATAATTTTGAAAAAAAGGTAATCACTATTTTAAAGTAACATCATTACATGAAGCTATATTTTAATTAATTGCAAATGAATAAATGCATAGTGTAAGAAATAACAAAAAAAAGAATCTCCGCCCTCTCGAAGTTGACCATCTGTCTAAGTTGACCACTAAAGTGATGCACCGCAAGTGGTCAACTTACACAGGTTTCACTGTATGACCATAATAAACAGACTTCAGAAGTTACTGGTAATGCATTTTTCTACAATTTTCCTGTTTTAGAGCATTTTTGAAGATTGTTACCCTATTTTTAAGTAATTTTCTTCTTTTTTCATAGAATTTTCTATGTTTTAGCGCTGTTTTTCTTTTTAATTTTCTGATTTAAAATTTAGTTCGATTTATTCATTACATTTTACGAAGCACTTAAAAGGTTTGGTCAAGGGTAGAATTGGAGATCTATTACACAAAACGGAATGAAGGCAAATAAATTAAAATATTTTGTTTCATTTGGAGAAGGTACGGTACGGTGAGTTTGAAGAAAATTGTTCCGCGAGATATCCTATTTATTTCAAATTAGCCCCAACTACGTCTGCATTGAAAGAAGTTTTTCATGATATAAATACCTCAGTGGTGTTTGATAATGTGTAAAACAACATTTAATTATTCAGACCTATTGAGATAGTAATTTTCTCATTAAGGGTAGTCAAGTTAATCAAAACACGTTTGCTAGTAATTATCTACATTGGTTTTAATTTATGTATTTATTTGGATTTAGAAGGTCATTTAATAATGTTGTTTCGAAAACTACATATTTCAAATGCTTTAGGGAAATGTTGATTACATTTTTCAAAATGTTTGAATTTTTCAACTTTAATAGCATTTTTGTATTGTTTTTAACCACGATTTTTTTTCGGAAAAACTGTCAAAAAAAAATGATAGAGTTCTTTTTTTTTTTTGGACAGAAAATGAGTATATGGATATAGTAAATTATTTTTGGTAATTTCAGTTGTAAGGGATGACTAGAAAGCAAGGGATGGGGTTAAAGTTATATAAAAAAATATTATACGAGCAAAGTACAAGCTGATCTCGGAGGGGCATTAGAAATAAAATAACGCGAGATACAAGACTGCCCGTGTGAGACCTGGATATGTGCCGGTAACTGTCGTCCGTGAGGGCACTATTTACATGTAAGCGTTCACCATCTTTTGTTAATTGCGAACACACATCAACCAGACCAGGTTCTTTGCTTTCACATAAACTTTCTTCTTGTACGTGTGAATGTGTTGTAACCAAGGTTCGTGATTTTTTAAAATTTAAATCGGATTTTTTTTAATTTTTTAAAAAAGACTTTAATTTTTTTCGAGATTTATTATGTTACATTCATAGAAACAATATGAAATGTTAAACAATATGCAAAAACACACTTTAAGCTATTTTCCCAGCAGTAAATATTTTTTAATAATAATAATGATAAACAAATTTTAATACAAATGCTTGACTCAAATGAAACTTAACCCAATTAGGAATAATAGTACACTCATAAATATAGAGAAAAGGAACAAATCAAATCTGCATTTTTTTTGCTGTTGAAAGCTGTAAAAAAGTAACAATTGTGTATGCTTAATTTTTACATTGAGTGTACTTCGATTATTTTTCTATTTTATAAATGAAAAAGCCTGAAATATTTTTACCCATTTAGGAAAATCATATGCTCACAGCCTTACTAAAAACTGAAACTAATCAAATATCATTATTGAAAACTTCTATTATGAAAAAATATATTAGAAGGTAAAAAACCTTAAGCTTTAAGAAACAGAATGGTTCTTGATTATTATGAATTTTAATTTGAATGATTGAATGAATGATGATTTGCTGTTAAGGTACTTAAAGGATAAGAGTAATATCGTAAAATTTAAAAAATAGTAATTAGTTCTAAACTTATGAAATATGTTATGCGCACAGGCAGATGGACCTAGGAAGTTTTGTTTGAAACAGGGCTTGTAGTTGCAACATATTTCATTTTTACAACACTTTCTAACATTGTAAAATAAATTATTGTTTTGAAAAAAATCACTTGATTTAAATTGCGATTTAAATCAACGAACCCTGGTTGTAACGTCCGAAAATGTCGGTATGTTTGCAGGTTTCAGGTGCTTCAAAGACTGGGCCCAAATAGTGCGACCGCGGCCGAGGCATTTCTGCATGCACTACATAGAGCGAAGTGATAACTTAATGCTATACTGAACAAAAATAACACAAAATACTTAAACTATGTAAAGGGAAATAAGTAGTGTACAAATGTGTACTTATTGCATAAAAATTGCCAAGTCGAAACTAAATTGCAGTTTTAATTTAAGGATTAACGGAATGGATGGATTAACTGAAATTATTATAGGGCAAACTGCTTAAAAGTGTTTAAATGACAAAAAAAAAAAAAAAAAAAAGGGTGACAAATAAAGTAAAAAAAAATTATATCAATGACAAATTAAATTATTTTGTTTGATTTAGAGTAAGATTCGCACACGACTGGAAAGGACTGAAAAAAAAAAGTGTTCTATGTTTCTAATGGGGGCTGCGTTTGGTCACTGACCTTTGCAAAACTAGTGCATTCCCCGGAAGCCGGCATCGCCATTTTTGTCCAATTAGCACCACTCTCGGTAGATGCCATTACCACTTGAGAATTTTGAAGCTCAGTTTCCTCCCAGGTGGCGGCACCTTAGCTCTAAGTGATGCAAAACTGAACTAGGAATTTAATTTAGCCGAGCCAAACAGATGCTCTAGGGTTCTTTAATATGCTGAATAAGCAGACGACAAGGACGCTGACGACTTTTCTGCATCTTGAAAGTCCTTGAAATCCGCTTGAGCCAGGTTTGTTCCTACGAGGCCAGTGACTTACGACTTCGCCACTCTGCCGGCTGTTCTCTTTATTCGCATGGGAATAAGAGATTTTTTTGTTTTTCGAGTTTTCTAACAAAAATCTACAATTTAAAGTGTAAAACATCACTTTAAAAACATGAAAATAAAATTGCGTGCAAAGTAGAAATTGTGGAATTACGAGTAAAATTAATTTTCCAAATAATCGGGTAGTTCAAAAACAATTGAATACATTTTTTTTTCTTCTCTCAGTTGTATTTAATAGCAAATTTGATTCTGAATGTTACGTTAGGCAATGGCCCGAAACTGTTTTTTGTCTCGAGCTTTAACAAGCATTTTATGAGGACGCCATTATTTTTCTAAGCTGTTTGTTTTCTTTTATGGCTACCCGCATACTTGTTCGTCTTAACTGAAGATGTTTGTAACTCGTATTGTTTCCTATAGCATGCTTCTTATTGTTTCTAAAGCCTTCTTTGATTGTCATGGAGACAAATTGCGTCTGTGATGCAAGAGCGTGCGTGAGGCCTTTTCTGCTCAGGTGGTTTTACATCAAAGTAAACTTGGGCATTCGTTTAGTGCGAACACTTGAGGATATGGAGGGGGGGGGGGGGTAATTGAGACACTTGATCCTCTTAGAGAGTCAAGTATTATTGAAAAATATACACATGAGCTAAAACTTCATAATTTTCTCCCCTTTCGAGCACGTTTTACAGGAGACAAGAATTCTTATTTAACCCTCGTGGGCCCCGTGGGCGCTCACCCGCCTAGGTCTGTACATACAATTTGCGAGAATATTGTAATTTTTCTTTTTTACTAAATCCCGACATATTTCCTAGTCCATAATTTTTAAATACCGCATTGTTTGACACAACACTTCAATAAAGCAATAAGCAGGAGCATTTTAAATAATTAAAACTCATGTAAGACTTTTGTAGCACGAGGGATGTCTGTACGAAATTCACGTGGTTAACCTAGTCTCGAGGTGTAAATATACCATCTAGGTGTTGTTTGTTTGAATTTGAGGTCATCGTCTTAGCACTGACCCCGATTGTCACCTGGAAAGGGATATTGGTGGGCAGTTCTCTTCTGCCCAGGTACGGGAAGCAGTTATTTCAAACGACGCGATCCATTTTCAAGTTATATAAAACAGGGTTGTCGCGATTTAAATCACGGGATTTTTTAAAAAAGTCAGTGATTTATATCAGTTTTGATTTTTTAGAAAAAATACTGATTTATGATTTAGAAAAAAATGTTTATATCACTTCTTGCAAATTATTAAATATAGACATTTTTTGATTATACATTTCGTTATATTATGGGTTCAAGTAATTCATTAGAGTTTTAACTCACTATCTGGTGATAATTGCTAATGAAGAAATACATATGACAACTGAAGAGACCAATAAGGGTATAGATTTCTTCAAACAGCAATGTGGATAAGAATTTTAATCAATGACGCTGAAATTTATGGGGAGACTGGAGCTTTTTCCAAGGAAAATGTCTTCTTTGATCCGAAGGGTGGTGATCAGACAATGTCTGATTATGAAGGGTGGAATAGCTTCGTTAAGGTGTCAAAGAATGACATTTTATCAGAGAGCATTAAGTTTTTAGACATGCTGACTACAGCAAAAGCATCAACAGCATCTTTGGAAAGGATTTTTTCTACTTTTGGAATAGTGCATTCAATATTAAGAAACATATTGGGGGTTTATTAGGCGTCAAAACTGGTATTCTGAATGAAACATCTAAATAGTAAAAATGATTAAGCTGTAGTAAACATTTTATGTGATATTTGCCATCTCTTTATATATTCAAGAAATTTGTATTTACTCAAAAATTTATAATATTCCAGCTAACTTATTTGTATGTATTCAAAAAATTATAAATTTAGTCCAGAAATATAAGCTTTCTCTTCTGCTTCTTGTTGTTCTCTGTTTATTAAGTATACACTTTTTATATAATATAATTAATTAATGATTTTGTACTTTTCTTTTCTACTTCACTCTCCCCTACACTATTAGCACGTAGTCTTAGATCTGCCCTCCCCCGGGCACGGGTAAGTGAAATTTATCGACGGCTCGCTTCCACCCGGAGGTAGATTAGCTGGGCGCCAGCCCAGCCTTACTACATTGCTGTGTGGACCTGGCCCTCCTTGATACCCGCATTAATTTTGTACAAGTAATAAATTATTATTTCAACTGAAATATCTTAAAATTCCTTCAAGACATAAATAATAACTGAATTTGTTACTGTATTAGTGTGCACATACATATTTTGCATTAAAAATAAAAAAATCTGATTTAAATTTAAAAAATCCAATTTAAATCAAATCCGATTTTTTTTATTTAAAAAAAATAAAAAAATACAACCTTGGTTAGTACATAATAGTAAAAAATATTAATTGTTCAAATTCTGTAAAACTGACCCGCGATATCTAATCTTAAAAGTTTAAATGCCTAATAGGGTTTCCTTTCAAATTTAAACTTCTAACTAGAAGTAATTTAAACCTTAATCAGCATTGATGTTTTCGGCACAAAATAAAATCAATTAGAATGCAGAAAAAAGAATAAATGAAAAATGATTTTTGAAACTGTTTAATATTCTGTTTCTAAATTTTTTTATTTACCAAAATGTTCGGTGTCACAATTTTTGCTATCACCTCCCCTTGTCACAAACTGTCACAATTTCTCAAACCCTCCTCCCCCTCCAAGCGTGGCATCTTTAAATGACCCCTAATCACTAAATCGTCTTTATTTTCTTCTTGTACTCGTGTAATTTTAAAACTTTGGTGCCTTTTACCGTGAGATTCTACTTGAAAACCATTTTTGAGGCACTATTGAACTAGTGCAGTCCAATGAAATTCGAAATATGGACGTAATACAGTTGAAACGAGGATGATGCAGACACATTTACTCCCTTCTTGCGCAACATAAACAAGCCAAATGGTGTCTGGGACCCTGACTGAAATGGAATTTCACTATCGACGCAACATGAATCCTTGCAACCTGTCATATATTCGATTCAGAGCGCGTTCCGTGTTTACATTAAGAAAAGAAAGCGGTGAGTAGTACAAAAGGTCATTTTATGCATTACTAGTAAAATGACTCGCTACAGTAATATTATTCATTAACCCCTTAACGGTCGGATAATTTTCAAGAGGAGAACAGCAGAAGCGCCTATTCTTTTCAAGAAAAACAGTGTTTAAAATTTTTAATCTCTGATTATACTATAAATAGTTTGATACCATCATCTAGGGAAGAAAAACAACTTTCAGGATTGAGGAGGGTTTTTTTAAAAATTGTTTTGATGCGCTACTTTTGAACACTACAGCCCGTGATTTTGACGGGAGCGAGAGGGAAGGGGTTAATATTTAACTTTGCCTAAACCTCTGTTTAAGTTAACCACACGAGAAAGCTAATATGAGCACTCTTTTGTTCTTAAAATAAGTTTCTCCTTGTTTCTTCTATCTGATGCAGCCATTTTGAAAAATTATGTATTTAGGAATTTTTTTAATCATTTAAATAACCAGCATGATTAATAAGATATTTATCTTTGTCTTAACCAAGTACTTTACTATTAAAATTGTATAGGATACATTGTAAGTTATTTAGGTTAAATTTCTCAAATGATAAACTTAACCTCCATCTTCTTCTAATTGATCTAGCCATTTTGAAAAATTATGTACAATATTTTTGGGGATTCTTTACCATCAAATAAGCAAAATTACATATTTATCTTCGTTTTAACTAACTGCTTTAATTTTAAAGTTGGATAAGATGCATTGTAAGTCATTTAGATTAAATTAATCTAATGATATTTTTAGATAGTTGAGAAAAAATAGCTAATTACTAATTTTAAAGTAACGTTAATACTTGAAGTGAGTCACAAACGAATAAACGCGTAGTGTAAGAAAGGACCAAAAAAATCTCCATCCTCTATAAGTTGACCACCTGTCTAAGTTGACCACTAAAGTGCTGCACCGCAAGTGGTCAACTGACACAGGTTTCACTTCCATATATTTTGATGTTATCATAGTAACAGGCAATACCGGGTAATTTCGCTAGAATATTCCGTTTCTGATCTTGCACGCCTTCTTCGAAGTTGACTACATTCATCAGCATTCACTGCAGAGCTGCTTAGCATTCGACCACCGACGCTCCTCATTCTCTCGGCCGCATCTGGGGCATAATTAAGAGGAATAAATCTCTCGCCCGGGCCGACCCATAAAGAAAGAATCGTTCCGCGCGGGCTCCCTTTTTTACACCTTTTCCGGAATAATTGAAGTTTCGTTCCATGCTTCGCCTGAGAAGTCTCCGTGTTCTATGAGAGGGCGCAATACAGGTGACGAGGTGGCGATTGATTTATTGCGTCGGAAAGGGGCCGCCCGCTCGTTTTATGTGTTTTGAGGGCATAAATATCGGACACTATCTCCCGCGTGAAGGTGGTATGGAAGAGATTGGCTTCTGATGTTATGCAGCGACAGTTAAATCTATTGGTCTTTATTTAATGAGAAGTTGCACGAAAGTACTAAAATTAGGATTTTTTTTTCTCTCTTATATATTTTCATTGAATGATAGATTGTTTGAAATGACTTAAACGAGTTTTTTAGCTAGTTATGGATAACTCTTCTGGTATTTATTGAAACTTAAAGGTTTTCTATTGTTTTATCTTGCATTATTCATGGAGAGATAAAATATAATTTTGCGATAATAGTATGTACAAGACTTGCTAATTGAAAAAAAAAATGTCGGGTAATAACTTATTGGACTAGAAAACATAGCTGAGTTTTGAATAATAAGAAAAACATAATGGTGGCGTAGTGGTTTGTCCCTGGCTTCTTATGCCCGAGTTTACGGGCTTAACCGACCGACGTCAGGGTTTTAGAGATGCAGAAAATTGAAGTGTAGTCCACGTCGGAGGTATGCGGCATGTTATCATTTCGGTATCTATTTGGCTTAGATTCTGTCTGCGCAATTAAATTTATAATGCAAAATTCGCAAAGCAAAGCCCAGGTGTCCCCGTCTCGTTGAAAAACTAGGCATAATCATTCTCATTCATATTTTAATTAATTTTTAAAAATGTTAAATTCTAATCTTTTAGATAAATTTGGAAACTTTTCTTCACGTTACACCACGTGACTTTTGTCTCGAAAACCGTTGCCTCTTTTCCGAAAACGACACCTAACATGCGTGGTTTGATTATATCGTATTGCACATAGTGAATTTCAGAATTGTTTGCGAATCACTTCTAAAAAGGAGCGGTAGTGAATGAATAACGAGTCAGTTCCGAATTTCAGAATTGTTGCGAATCACTTCTAAAAAGGAGCGGTAGTGAATGAATAACGAGTCAGTTCCGAATTTCAGAATTGTTGCGAATCACTTCCAAAAAGGAGCGGTAGTGAATGAATAACGAGTCAGTTCCGAATTTCAGAATTGTTGCGAATCACTTCTAAAAAGGAGCGGTAGTGAATGAATAACGAGTCAGTTCCGAATTTCAGAATTGTTGCGAATCACTTCTAAAAAGGAGCGGTAGTGAATGAATAACGAGTCAGTTCCGAATTTCAGAATTGTTGCGAACCACTTCTAAAAAGGAGCGGTAGTGAATGAATAGCGAGTCAGTTCTGTTATCGTTAAAAAACTCTCATCACTGAATCATTTCCTCCTCATCCTTTGAAGTCTTCAATGTCACATCCCCCCAACTCGACGAAGCTTCACATCCTGAATTCAATAAGGACACCTTCGGCGGCACACGACTCCATTCACAACACCTCGAATCAATTCATAATCTCGTGAACGCGTCCTTGTTGTATTACTAAACAACTCCCGCTTTGTCAGAGAGAAAAAAGAGAGAGCAAACTCTCTTCTTGAAAGCTGGGATGCTGCAGAATTCGGACGGAATCATCTGCCTATGAAGGCATTCTTTTCTTCTCCGACAATGCCAGGTGGAACCGGTTCAAGGGTGGAGAGGGTCACACGGAGGAGGTGGCATCACCCGATCAAGATCGTCTGCATTCTTTAAATTGCGTGAGAGAAATGCGAGCTATTGTTGATGGGTGGAAGGTGCCGATCTATTTGCGAAAACAAAAGCTTGTTTGGGATTCATTCCTCTTGAGTCTCGAGTAATGAAAGGAAATTTGCTTTCATTGAATTCCATAGCTTCTAGTTGTACGGAGTACTTGATATAGGGTCAGTTGGGGTAATTGTAAACGCTTTTTCAATGTTTTAACTTTTGATCCTTCCCTACCCCTCGAATGAATTCAGAGATAAAATTGTGAGCATTGTAGCCACTACTGTACTTCTTGTGAGTAAATGTGTGCAAAAATTTTGACTTTATGACAATTTGTCAGCAAATGAGCTCGTGTTTACAATTACCCCAGTGTGTTTACAATTACCCCAGAGATCTGGGGTAATTGTAAACTGTAATTTATTTTCGAATAAGGTTGATGCAAATGGAAAATTGTTTCATACACAGTGGGCTTGAGGGCTTAAGAAGTTTCGGAGCAAAGGCTCTCAATCTGCGGCCAACAGGCCGTCTGTGGTCCGCTGAGTTATGTTATGAGTCGGTTGAGATCATTTAACGAGAAATATCTTGCAAAAAATAAAGTAATGCGACAAATTTATGTAAAATTTGTCCCGCAGTAAGTCAATCGGATAAGATTGGATCCCACAGAACACCGAAAGTGAAGCACAACTGGCCTGGGTCAACGCTTGGGAGGGTGGCCACCTCCCGCGACTGATTATTCTGAGACCGAGTGCACTAAAGGGAACTGTGCACATAAAATACATCGTCGCTTCAAATGCAAACCAAGTTAGAAATAATTTCCTCTGAGGGACCAACCTAGGTGACGATCTCTCATCTGGGAGCTGGTTCAAAATCATTAAGCCCTCTGAGCCAATTGTACTTCATTCTAGCGGAGCTCATTAATAATCAGTAGGAGCTTCCTTAATTCATGGTCGCCCTGAAAGGGGGGCTTGGATTTCCAAGTGGCACTAGCAACAACAACAACAGTTATGTAAAATAGACACAAAAGTGTAATTTGTATCAAAATATAATACGTATTGTCCCCCCAGAATATTGGAAATAGGATAAATTTAAGTGTTTACAATTACCCCAGAGTACGAAATATATGGGGTAATTGTAAACACCTGACTTGCACATGAAAAATAACAGGGAGGATGAAATTCATGACTAAATACTTTTAGCAACATTCCATATGACAAATAAAAATGGTTGAAACCACTTACATCGCTTTTGCAGATGAGCTGGAGACGAAAATGTAAGATCACTAAATTTTGTTTAGCAACTTTTTTCCCTGTATCATTTTCAAACAATGGTGACGCCTCCACAAATGTTTCGAAACTTACAAAACTCTTTCAGTGTCTTCTCTATGTTGCCAATTCATCACACACCAGCAGTTAAGTTTTCAAAACCACCACAAGTGTAGTTATGAAGCTTGTTTACAATTACCCCAACTGACCCTATATATATATATATATATATATATATATACACAATAGCACCCCTTTTGACCGGCTCCGCTTTATCCGGCCTATATTATCAAAATACAAAAAACAAGTATAACTTTTAGAGCGTTAGTTATATGGAACAAACAGGTGCTGCGGTACTCGAGTGAATTTTTTCGGGGGGAACTATGCGGGGAAGGGCTGGGATTCTCGTTTGCGGCAAAAATGGGTCACAGATTTCTTTATTAATAACTGGTATATAACTCTCAAAGTAACTGTACTGAAACGCAACAAATCACCACACCTCCACTATCTTTCAAATTGCATAATATACCTCCAATTTTTTGCTATCCCCAGCTTTAACCGTATTTTTACTTAAATGGCTTACCTTATGGCTTACTTAAATATTACTTAAATGGCTTACCTTTAATTTACTTAAATGGCTTTGGGACTTTGGGTGATCCCAAAGTCCCAATTAAGACAGTTAACACAGATTCTACTGTATATATATATAAAGATATATATATATATATATATATACCAACGGTGCCCGCACGGCATTGCCCGTGTTGAATTTTAAAAACGTGAGTTGTCCGTAAACCCGATTCAGGATTTATTTTACATTAAAATGGCAAATGATTTTTAAACCGTTTCTTACAAAGTTCTTAAAATATTTTTTTGAAGTTGGTATGTTTAAGAATCTTCATAGTCTGAGAATTAAAATGGTTTTTTTGTTTAAAAATTTGGTCAATATGAGACGATTTTAGCGTAGTTTTTGGTCAAATTTGTGGGTCTTACAAACTATGGAATTTTAATGACTAAATCTAAAAATAATGTTTTGAAGCTTAGATTTTTGGAATTAGTATACCCTGAGCTTTACGAAAATAGTTTTGTTTTCTTATTTTAAGAAATGAAACAGATGCGAGAATAGATAGATAAACGAAAATCGCAAATACTTTTCCATATCTCTGCTTGCAAGGCGCGGACGAGACCCGTCCGAAGTTTGTTGGGGGGAAACTGCAATGTAGGTGTAGCAAAAAACATTGAAAAATTAAAAAATTGATAAAAAAAGGAACTACCTGTCGGATTTTACCGAATTGTAAAACTAAATAATTCTCGAATCCACTTGAAGACACGCAAAAAATTTCATTAAAATCGGTCCAGCCGTTTAGGAGGAGTTTAGTGACATGCACACCGCCAGAAGAATTATAAAATTTATTGTTTCGTATTTTTATTGAAAAATCACTGCATCCTTACCGGAGCTCGAAATTGACAGATTGATGGGCATGCACGTCAACAATAAAATTGGTAATGCAATTTAAAATTTTGAAAATGTTGACTTGTAGCGAGTTATTATGTAAGTTTGCAATCTTTTATGATTTAGATTAACGTTAAAATAATTGTTGTTGAGATATAAATCTGTTAATTTAATTTTTTTGTCAGACTGATGCTATACGACAAACTCAAATGTTTTTATTAATGTGCAATGAAACAGCTTCTGGGTATGTAAAAATTTGGTTCGGGCATGTAATTTTTTAGACTAACATTCCCGGCAGGCCATGTAAAATTTTAAAAAAAATTCTAGCCCTCCTTGATATATATTTAATGTCATCGACAGCTATAAAGAGCACTATAACACTTTTTCCCGATGTTGTAAAAGCGCTTTAATTGACTGCACTTTTATTAATGTACGCAAAGATATAGAGTAACTAACTATGAACTCATCTATAGTAAATATCCTCATACATTTTGCTTTTTTTTTCCTTTTCTTTTGCCGTTTTTCGAATTTAGAATATCATATGAACAAAACAGGCATTATATTTAATTTAAAAAACGCTTATGGCTTAAGAATAAATTGGTAGGATTGCCCTTTTGACTTAGGAAAAATGGACTATGCGAAAAAGTTTAATAGCAAATGGATAAATTCGAATAATTCAGGTGACTTAAAAGGAATAAATCTCTCTCCCGGGCCAACCCATAAAGAAAGAATCGTTCCGCGCGGGCTCCCCTTTTTTGCACCTTCCCGGAATCCTGGAAGTTTCGTTCTATGCTTCGCCCGAGATCTTATTGACTAACCTTCAAGATTAATAGACAAATATAACACATAAAGAAAGATGAAGCGCTAAGTGAAAAATTTAATTTCGAAGGGCAAAATCTTAAAAATCGAAGGATGTGGATTTTTAAAAAAATAAAGATAAATCTAATACAGAAGGAAAAGTGTGCAAGTCAATGTAAAAAGTGTCTGTTAGTTAAATAGAAAATCTTGACAACTAAGAGAAAAACTCCTGTGAACTAAAATATAAATTTTATGAATACGGAGCAAATGTGAAAGCCTGAATGAAAAATTCTAATTTCTGAAATTAAAATTTGAAAAAAGATAAATCCTAATGATCAAGGAAACAAGTCTAAAATGGTAAGGGTCACTCCAATGACTAAAGAAAAATCTCAAAGTGAAAAATCCTAATAATGGACCGGAAAATCCTTATTGCTGAAAGAAAATTTTGAGTGAACTAGGTGAAAATTTCTGTCACCTTACGCTGTAAAAAATTTCAGTTCAACCTTTCACCATAAAAATAGTGAAATTTTGCAGTAACCAGTTTCTGGTACTAAGTTGAACCATCATAATGGTTCAAAATACCAAATGGTTGCTGCAAAACTTCATCAACTTCTTCCTTTTTTTAATGGTTTAATTTAAGTAACAAATGTTGTTTGATGAAACATTTCATCATTTTTTCCTTTTTTTAATGGTTTACCTTAGTACCAAATGTTGGTTGCTGCAAAATTTCAAAATTTCCCCCTTTTTTTAATGGTTCAACTTAGTGCCAAATGTTGGTTGCTGCAAAATGTCATCATTTTTTCCTTTTTTAATGGTTTACATTAGTACCAAATGTTGGTTGCTGCAACATTTCATCATTTTTTCTATTTTTTAATGGTTTACCTTAGTACCAAATGTTGGTTACTGCAAAATTTCATCATTCCCCCCCCCCCCTTTTTTAATGGTTCAACTTAGTACCAAATGTTGGTTGCTGCAAAATTTCATTTTTTCCTTTTTTAATGGTTAACATTAGTACCAAATGTTGGTTGCTGAAATATTTCATCAATTTTTCTATTTTTTAATAGTTTACCTTAGTTCCAAATGTTGCTTGCTGCAAAATTTCATCATTTCCCCCCTTTTTTTAATGGTTCAACTTAGTACCAATTGTTGGTTGCTGCAAAATTTCATCATTTTTTCCTTTTTTTAGCCTACTTTCCCGTTAAAGTAAAAAAAATAATAATAAAGCATGAAAGAAGGCTTAATGTATCGTGAAAATATCGTTAGAAATCAAGAAAAGTCAAAAATAAATTAAGTAATTAAATAAAGATTGAAAAATAAAAAATTTGAAAGTAGGGTTTTGAGATGGGGGGGAAAAAGTGTCGGTTGGTCTGTCGGTTTATCTGTATGTCCCCCTAATAACTTTTGAACGAATGATCCGATTCGAAAAACTCTTTTTGTATTCGAAAGATCCCGGCAAAGGATATCGCATTTCCATATTTTACATTTTGCTTTGAACAATTTTTTGTTCAATTTTGAACAGTTCAAAAAATTTTAACATTAGCGCCTATGGGCGAAAATGAAGCAAATTATGTAAACTCTGGGTACAAGATCCAAGTTCCAATGAACAAGCACACTGGAAGAAGTTCTTGGCAAGAAATATTTATTTGAACAATTTTTGAACAGTTCAAAAAAAAATTTAACATAGTACCTACGGGGAAATTTCAATCCTATATAAATCCTGATCTAACGGGCCGATTTGCTTGGAACAAACTTTATCGGAAAGCTCTTATGACGTAGAACATGTACAGATAAAAAGTTCATCCAGCCTATTAACGAACCTATTTTCTTATGAAATTTTTTGATTGGGATTTTCAAGAATATTTTTGAATTAATGAAAGATTAATTGAATAAACAAAATAATGAATAAATGAGTGAATAAATACATGAATGACTGAATGATTGAATAAATGAATGACTGAATAAATGAATGATTGAATAAATGAATGATTGAATAAATGAATGATTGAACGAATCTGTATTAACCGTTGAAAAAGGCTTATTTAAAGCAATTAAGAACTAAAGCTAAACGAAAAAGAGAGAGAGATAGTTAGATTATAAATTTGAAGCTGGTGTATACGGGAAAGTAGGCTCGTATAGTACTAGACGGAACTTCTTGTTAATGGTTTGTTTACATTAGTACCAAATGTTGGTTGCTGAAACATATCATTTTTTCTATTTTTTAATGGTTTACCTTAGTACCAAATATTGGTTGCTGCAAAATTACATCATTTTCCCCCTTTTTTTAAAAGATTCAACTTATTAGCAAATGTTGGTTGCTGCAAAATTTCATCATTTTTTTCTTTTTTTAATGGTTCAACTTGGTATCAAATATTGGTTGCGGCAAAATTTCTCTCTCTTTTTTTTTTGATGAAAGGTTAAACTAGAATTTTTTACAGAGTAAAGAAAAATCCCTGAAAAGGAAAATCCCAATCATTTTGAGGGAATATCTTGATTGTGGCTTACTATAAGTATCAGATAGGCAGCCATAATATTAAGTTCAAATTATGCAAAGTCATTTACATATAATTGAAAATATATGCATACAAGAGTGGACTCGCAAAAAAAAAAAACTCTTAAAACGAGACTTGTAAAACTGGAATTGTTCAAAAGAAAACGCTCCATTAAAAAAAATGTGTATTTTCAAAAGTGATTAAAACTCACAGCTTCATTGTGGTGTCTTCTATAAAACCTGTCTTGGCTCTTTTCTAAGTTCATTGCTCTCAATGAATTCGCTTTTGAAATATTAACCCCCTGCTTTTCGAATGTTTTTACAAGCAACACTTGGTTTGTGTGCGTTTGCATTCAACTAACGACAAGATTTCTCATTTTAAGAATTACATTTTATCACATTAAATCGAAGAACAGCATGATTTTAGTTATTCAGGATTTTAAATTCGACTCGAGTTTGCCAACAGTCAAAATTCGACCGTTATAATTTAATTTAGCACTGAAAACTTTATGCTATTTATATAATTAAATAAGTATTATTCATCAAATTTGGAGACTATAACGTCAAGTTTATTTTGTTCATCCTCACTTAAACCAACCTAATGTAAATCATTCTGGCCGTAGCACCAATGGCGCTCATCAATGTAGCCGCTTGTACTTCAGCCGATTTCGTACCAAGTTGAGTGGCAGTAGAATAAAATAAAAATGATTGTTTCCATACTCTATTGTCATTTTCCATTCCATTGTTTCAGAAAAGCTTTCACTCAACTCAATTGCTTTCAGTATTACTACTTAATGGCACCACACTCTTTTAGACAATGAGTTTTATATTTTTTACCTGATAATTTATTCAACGAAGCCGTGTTGCCATCTCAACATTGTTGCTATCTATAACGATGTAACATTAGAATTATAAATGAGACTTGCCTGATAAAAGAAAAGGAAAAATAATTAACTAATAATAAACTGTTTCCAAAATTTTTTAATGGATATCACTAGAACTCATCAATAGCTACTAAACAAAAAAAAAAAAAAAACCCGAGATAATCGGTTGGAAAACAGAGGAGGGAAAGGTTCTTAACTCTTCTGTCTTTGTTTAATTATATATACTCGTAGATATATACACTGCTTACAGTGAAGATATGAAAAGTTCTTTCACTTATTCCAATAAATGCGTGTTTGACAAAATTAGGTTGTAGAGGGTGTCTCAGAACGATCCAACGGTTTCGATCACCAGTTAAAAAAAATGCTCTTTGAAATGATTTATTTATTCACACCAAAATGTAAACAAAGAAGGAAATTTTATTTTTTAAAATATTACATTAGTTAAATAACGACCCTTTGTTTGACGACATTCTTCAAACCTCGTGCGGACGTTATTGAAGACTTTTGTAAGAAGTAGTTGAGGAATCACTCATTTTCTCCTCAATATTTCTTTGCAAATCTTCCAAAGTTCGTGAATTATTTTCGTATACAACACTCTTAAGATAACCCCACAAGAAAAAATCAAGTGGGGTCTAATCAGGCCTCCGTGTTGGCCACTCAATGTCACTCACCTCTTCGAGAAATCACTTTTTCGGGAAACAACTCTTGCAGCGCTGCTCGCGAGTTGTTAGTGGTATGCGCCGTGGCGCCATTTTAGGACCACGTAAGGCGGTTGTAGTGCCCACTTTCTCGAAGTTTTGGACCAAAAAAATTGCGTTAAATCAAAATAGTTAGACCGTTTTGAGATACCCTGTATAATTTGTCGAAGTTGAACTAACCTAATTTGTACAGTACGGTACACATTTAATTTTACGTCAATATTGTCGATCACGGAACTAACGCATAAAAATAATAGAAATGGTAATTATGAGCAGAAACAATAAAAAAAAACTAATAATCAAAAAAAAGAAAAAAGTGAAGCCCACATGAGCAAAATATCGCTTTACACTTGTGGCTCGTGGTTACAAAGTATTCTTTTATCGGTGCAAAGATATGTGAATATTTATTTACTCGCCTTACTTCATCCCTAAGTTCACATCTTCATAAATTAATAAACGGGTTTCATGTAACCCTGAAATAGTACGTTCATTTCTTTAATTTTATCAGTTTTATTTTTATCTTTGTTACATTTTAAAACACGAGTTTTTATCCATCATGTTCATCGATTATTGTGTACATCATGTACACCGATACATATAAATGCACTAATATCCTGATTTATGTGTTGGGGCAAGGAAGCAACCAAAGAATCTGTAAATAGCTCAAAAACATAGTAAGTATAGAAACTGTACTCTACTGGATTAATGTGCCAATGTATACAAAAATGAAGTTTTTTTTAAATTATTTTTCAGTCGGTTCATTTTAACACTGAAACCTGTTTTTTCCTCCACATTTTAAAAATAATCTTAAAAAGAAGAACAGCAGCATTTTTTGTAAAAAATTATTAATGAAGGACAGAAATTTTTGCAAAGAAACGAAGGAGAAGCAGTTAAAAATTTTATCGACGTAACATTGAGAGATGTCCTTAAAAGCTATGTATAAATGATGAAAGTTTAATTACATTAATTTTTGTGTGGCCAGGACTTTGGAAAATCAATGCTATGTATATATTATGTAACAATTCTAATATTATGTTGCATAATTTCTTCTTATCGACATGAGAATCAAAGCGTTACTAGTTAGCTTAACTATACGTTTAACTGGACGTTGCAGCTGTGAGCGCGTCCGTTTCCAATTAGCACGCTAACTCGAATCCATAAATCAATTGATTAAAAACGAAGCCGATGAAACTGTTTGGCTGGTTCATCCGATCTGTGTCTCCTCGTTGTGACACATACGTGCCACGTCATGGGTTACGTCACGAAATTGCTCGCGACTTCCCGGTCATCCTCATCCAAAGAGGATTCCAAAACAGCGTTTCACAGTTCTTATTCAAAAGCACTATAAGTAGAATAAGTACGGCGTATGAAAAGTTAGCTGAAATTAATTTGGAAATTTACTCTTAACATTTTTTAGCTTTGAAAAATTCGTAGCCTAACTTTTGTTTTTGCAAACAACTTGCAATATCAATTATTTATACATAACTAAGCAAAGACAATACAGTTAATAACTATTTTCCTATCTGTTTTTAAACCGATTTTCTTACTTTTCTTTTGTTTAGTAGCTATTGACGAATTTTAGTGATATCGATTAAAAAATTTTGGAAACTGTTTATTATTAGCTAACTATTTCTCCTTTTCTTTTGTCAGCAGGCAGGCCTCATTTATAATTGTAATGTTACAATGTTATAAATAGCGGATGGCTACATGTCTTCGTTGAGTAAATTATTAGGTAGTAAATGTAAAACTCCTTGCTAAAAAAGTTCCCATTGAACAGACATATTAAAAGCAATTATAATAAGGGTTTAAGTGAAGGCTTCTCTGAAACAAAGGAATGAAAACTGCGAATAGTGTACGAAAGCAAACATTTAAGTTTTATTCAATTGCCACTCCACTTGGTACGAAATCGGCAGAAGTACAAGCCGCTATATTTACGACGGCATTGGCTCTGAGGAGACAATGATTTACAGCACGTTTGCTTTATCTGAGGATGCTCAAAATAAACTCGACGTCCTAATCGCCAAATTAGAAAATTATTTATATAATTATATAAATAGCATAATGTTTTCAATGCTAAATTAAATACTACGGCCGATTTTCGACTGATTGGGCGAACTTTAGTTTATTTATTTAGTTTAACACTGTAACATACAAAACACAGTTATTGTGCATTATTTGGTCATCATTGTTACACGACTTTTGGTAAAATTTAATTAAAAGATAAAAGGCGCTTTTCCAAGGTGTTTTATTATTAATTCTTTTAACGAGATAAATTCTTTAGAACATTTACACAGTCAGCTCCATATAAAGGATATGTATCATAATTTGTAATATTCTGAGTATAACTCGCTGTTGTAAAATACTTACGCTAATATAGCTATCGTACTAGATTAAAAATAACTTTTTCAGACATGGTACTTATACAAATAACATTGAGAAAAAAGGCACTATATTCCCTGGGATAACTTATCCCAGCCCATTAATGAGCAAATGAAAATTTTTTGCTGCATTCTTCTCTATACGAATATTCTCTATCCAAAAACGAATGAGAATTTCTTAATTTCTAAGTAACTTTTCTCTCATAAAAACTTTTTCTTTTTTCATGTATATAAAAAATTCCAAATGGAGAGTTTGACTTAAAACTTCTTAACGCTTCACGGGAATTTGGAAAAAAAAGCAGAAACTGTGTCTCGATACATTTTTTAAAAATGCAATCATCTATCAAAAGAATATAAATAACATTCTAAATTTCCTGTCAAACAAATATCGCCCAATACTTAGTGACTCTGAAAAAGCTATCAACCTTGCAGCTCTTGCTCCGGAAACTCTTTTTGACAACTAAGTCTTCTTCTACACTTCCGAAGCTTCTTTGATATATATTTATTATCTTTGCGAGCGCACTTTTTCGAGCCTTTTTTTTCAATTAAAAAAGGGAAAAAAATTCTTTGTGGGGATTTTTCTATAGCTGGCGTATTTTTATTTTTTTCTCTCCCTTTTGCTCGAAAGGGAAAAAAATCATCTAATCATCTTACCTGTTTTTTAATCAGATAATTAAATTATTTCGTGGGTGATACAAATATAAACGCGTTAAAATTTTAATTTGAGAAAAGAGCGAATTGAACTGAACTAAACAGAAATTTACTACCGCTGATACGAAAAAAAATATCTACGACTAAGACTCAAACTTCTTTGTTTTAAATTGCGCAATGTTTTTCACTTCCGTGATGCTTACGCTGAGTTTTTTTAAACAGAAATCTAAATGTGCGTCTTTATAAGCAGCAGCATTGCCGTTCCGAGTGCAGTGCAACCTGCGTAAGTTGACCACTTGCGGTGCAGCAGGTGGTCAACTTATAGAGGGTGGTGATTTTTTTGTTTTGTTATTTCTTACACTGCGCATTTGTTCGTTTACTCGTATAACTAACTCAAATATAGCTTCATGTATTAATGTTACTTTAAAATTGTGATTAGCTTTTTTTTTCACAATTATCTGAAATATTATTGAAGATCTAAAATATCATCATTATTTAACCTGAATGACTTATAATGTATCCAATAAGAGCCCTCTTTTCTTCTTTAAATAATTTTCTTCTTTTTCCTTTGATGTGATGCAGCCATTTTGAAAAAAAAAATATTTTAAAGAAATCATTAGCGTCATATAAGTAACTGAAGTCGTTTTCCCATTTGCTTAACTTACAAAGAGGTTTAGGAACACTTTATGATAGCATAAAAAATATCCTGGAGAAGCTATTTTAGTTTTTATTTTTTAA
The DNA here is from genome assembly GCA_038502835.1 of Octonoba sinensis. Taxonomy (NCBI): domain Eukaryota; kingdom Metazoa; phylum Arthropoda; class Arachnida; order Araneae; family Uloboridae; genus Octonoba; species Octonoba sinensis. The sequence continues at coordinate 2,987,013 of CM076600.1, forward strand.
TCTTTCCAAAAATAGATAAACAAATAAATATAGTAATAATCAGGCGGTCAACTTACGAAGAGTTTTTTTTATAATGCTCCCACCCAAATTTGGCTTACAAAAGTAGTGAACAACAGGTGGTCAAGTGACAAAGTCAAGTTTCCTTACATTATACAATATAGGACTCATTCCGTTCCCGACAAAAGTGGTCAACTTAGACGGGTGGTCGACTTACAAAGGTCGCCAACTTTACAGGTTTTACTGTATTTTGATTTATTCATTGGATCTCAAATGAAAGGATCGTTTCGTAACTGTACCTTCGAGTTATTTGAATAACTTAATGCATTTGTATCAACTTTATAAGTTTTTTAAGCTAAATGTACTTGGTGTTTTCTTCCTCTATATGACCAAAAAGAAAAAAAAATGAATAAATAAAACAAATAAACTCTTACTCATATTTGTCATACTTAAAAATATAACAACAAGTGGGCTGAGATGACATCCGAGCTATGTCACGTGAACATGAGCTGAAAAGCCACTTTCTGAGCTAAGAGCTACAGGAGTGAGCAGCAAAATCTCCGGTACCTCTTTTTTTCTTCCATAGCCTATTGGTCAAAGCTAAAAGGACGTAGTTATGTGGTTTTGCGTGTCACGCAGAACTTTATTATTGGGAAGTTCTGTAGTACCTGGAGCGAGGGGCTTAGATTATGTCCAGAAAATAGGAGCTTCATGTACTCCCCCACCGAAAATTTAAAAAAACGAGGTGTTATGGTTATTACAGCCATTAAAGAAGCATGGACAAGTCTTGACATCTAAACCCTGATGTTGTATAGTACCAGTATTTAAATATTAGGACGTGTAGCCTAGTGGTTAGAGTGTCGGAATTACAACCGGAAGGTCTGGGGTTCGATACCCGACCCACTGTGTACATTTGGGTATACGTGCATGTAAAATCCGTAGACCCCACTACCTCGCACCTAGGGCATCCCTAAGGCCTAGTGCTAACAGGGAAGGAGGTGGGAAAAGAAAATAAAAGTATCTAAATATTGAAACGAAACAAAAGCTTTAGTATCTCAACAAAGCAAAACTCTTTTACCTTCTGTATTTGGAGAGCATTTTATTTAGAACTTTCTCGCTGAAATGCAGGAAAATGAGAAACTAGTCAAGAAAATAACCACTTTGAAAGGAGAACAGGAAAAAGAGCATTCGAACTCCATTCCCATGAGAACTAACAAAGAAATTAAATGTTCGACGACATTCGTAAAATCGAAAAACTCGAAAAAAAAGTTACTGTCCGCATATAAATAGCATATTAAATGCCTTGCCTTGTCAGAAACATATCACCTTCCTTTTTTTAGCTGTTTGAGAACTTGAAATATACCCGGAGGGTTCTAACTTGCCCCGTCTCTTGTAGTTGACAGGAATAAGAATATCTGCAGTTATCGTCTGCGAAGGTGTGTAGTATATATTCGAAAAAAACTTCGAATGACTTATCGATTCAGTTTTTATTTATTAACTTATCCAATTCCGACTCTTCGTTCACTTTTCCTATATCTTGTTCAAATTTTCAATCCTTAATAAATACTTTTTATTCATCTACTCAAAGCTCAAATACATATTTTTAAACTTGTAGTGGATGACACTCGATGTTAATACAGTTTTTTCAAATATTACTTCATTCATTAAATTTAACCGTTATTCATTTTAGTTTTATATGGATGGTATTAGAAATATTGAAGCCATGGGTCACTATTCTTTTAAAGCGTTTAGCACGCGAAATTTGATTCTTTAGAAGAACTCGTTCATTCCCCTTCTGCTTATACTAACACGAAAAGAAAAAACATTAATTTTAGTTTTATTCTGGATTCTATTAGAAATATTGAAGCCATAGGTCACTATTTTTAGAGCATTTAGCACGCGAAATTTGATTCTTTAGAATAGCGTTTCCCAACCGGTGGGTCGCGTGGTGCATAAAGGGGGTTCGCGAAAATATGACAATGGCGGAAATTTTATCGGTAACGTAAAAGAAAAAACGTAATATTAAATTTTTATACGTATTAGGAAGGAGTGCAATTTTTTTTTAATAAAGTGTTTTCCTGATAATGTAGAAAAGTAGTGGACTGGGATAGGAAGCATACATACAAAATTTGAAATGCACTTACTTCTACTTTTCGCCTGATTTTTTATTTGGATCACAACAAGTTTATCATTTTGGTACCAATTTGGATATTACGAGGGATATTGAAATGCACACAAAGATGCAGTCTATTCCCTCTACGTGGAAAAATAGACTGCATTAGTGTATTGCTGCTGATGGCCGCCATATTGCTGAAGTGGTATTCAAAACTTAATGTAAAAAAAGGTTTTAAATACAGAACAAAATATAAAAAGTTTTAAGTCTCAAACTCTATTAGTTTTTTTTATATAACCCTTCAAAACTGGGTCATTACTTTTGCCCCACCCTGTATTATGTTTGGTATGGACGTGAAGGTCAAAGTTCCTCTATTTTTCGTTCATTAAGCTCTTGATTTGTATTATTTTTAACAAGTGGCGCATTCTTTCGTTTTATTTTGTGTGTAAGATCATATTAGTTAATATATTTCCCCCTAGATCTTGCAAACAGTGCTCAAGGCTCATCTCTTTTCACAAAATCGTAAGACATGTTGGTTTTGCAAAAAACAATAACTTCTTTTTTTTTTTAATTTTAAGCAACAACTTTGTTTTAAAAAAAGTTTTTAATTACTTACATAGTTTTAAAATGAAATAAATATGTTTTCCGAAATATTTCGTGAAAAATTGATATTAGGGTGCATTTTTAAAACTTGTTGTTTTAAAACAACACCAGCAAAAAAAAAAAAAAAATGCGCAGTGTAGGGTTAAGATGGAGGGATGAGCTGAATAAACGAAGAGCTTTATTAATTTCAATGTCTAAAGCTTAAAATAAAGAATATATTTTTAATACCTCCTCAAGGTGATTATCGAGGTGTTTTGCCTTCAGCATTTTTTTTTTCTCACTTTCTTATAAAAAGAGAGGGAAAAAACCTCGTCTTTGAAAAGAGAAGAAGGGATGGGAAAAAAAACCTAGTAGACATAGCTTCTTGTGTTTTTTTTTTTTTTTTGCTACTTATTCCCACTATAGCTAAAAAATGAATAGAAATTTCGAATGACTCTTTTTTATTAAAAAAAAGCAAAGAAAACTATCTGCCTGCTGCATATAAATAGCTTTCTAAACGTCTTGTTGAAAACATATCGTTTGCATTCTCTGCAAAGAAAACCCCCGAAGGATTCGAATTCGCGTGTCGGTGCCAGACGGCACGGTTTGAATCTTCTACGCCTCATTCGAAAATGTCTTCTTTGTTTAAAAATACTTTCAAAACAGTTATCTTTTTTTTTTTTTTTTCAAGTATAGAGAAGTAAGATTTTTTTAAAAGCCAAGTCTTCGAATTCTACTTCTTTCCCCCTTTTACAATTTTGTGTGGGCTGTATATTTACCTTATATTCGACCTGATGTTTGCTAAAGAACGATTGTTTTTCAGTGTTTGCTGCTCTTAACATCAGGTATCGTTTCTTTATTTCGGTATTCAACAGAAAATCCTTTTTTTACATTGATAGAATATTTAAAATTGGATTTAAAAATACTATTTCTTTATTCCGGATTGTATGTTTAGCATTTATTTATTTATTCAATTTCGCAGGAAACTTGCACAAGATGTACATGAATTGGAAAATGTCGTCCTCTTATTCTTAAGTTTCCTTTTACCTTTACGCATTTTGCTTTTTTTTTGTGTGTTTTAATTTCCAAAAAAAAAAAAAAAACTCCTACATTTTTTAAGCAATGTTACAATCATAAGATGAAAATAAATTAAATACAAAAATCGTTTACCAAATCCACACTCACTGTAACTATCCAGTATTAATTGACTAAAATATTTCTCCAATAGAATCACACAATAAAGATAAAAACAGAGTTAAGTTTTAAAAATTGTCTAATATATTTATAATTATTATATATGTTTCCCTCGTTATGGGGGAAAAAGTGCACATGAACATTTTCACAATCTTGAGTTTAATGTTTCAAATTTTTCTTCCAAATATTCGCAGAAAAGAAATATGAAACATTTATAAAAAATTGTCAAAGAAATATTAGGATTAATAAATTTAAAATATTTCGTACAACCGATTTAGTTTTGCTTTTTTTAATTTTCAGAACAGGTGCTCGGACATTTTCGGAAATGTCGGAGAATTTCGGATCGGATTCACCGATGAATCTGGGTACCTTTCTTTGTTGACAAAGAGTTTAAAAAAACACTAGCTTACTTGTGGAGAATTTTTAAAGATAACTTTACCATTTTATTGTTTTTATAAACATAGTTAATCATACCTTATTCTAATTGATATCGAGTGCTCGCGTCGTGTAACAAAAGAATTATGTTCCCACCGAAGAACATTCGGAGACTCCCCGGTGAAATCTTTTTAGGCGAAAGTAGAGAAAAATCGTCTGCGGGCGTGACCTTTTTTCATGCATGGCTCCCCACGTGCAGAATCCCTTTTATTCTCCCTGTCTCTTCCATCGAACGCTATCTTCTTTATTTACCATGCGTTCCAGCGACCCAGAAAATGTTCTTTTCAGCGTTGTTCGAAAGCGCGCACTGCGCACTCAAATGAGCCCACGCAACGGGGAGCGAAAAACCGTCGAGATTTGCATGTTCCTCCAAGAGTTATTAAGTGTAGTGGTTGTTGTATGTATGTGTGTGTGTGTGTGAACTATTTCTTTGACGTCAATGAGGTTTCTCTCCAAGTTGCTCCCCAAGATTTTCATACTTTACGTGGGTTTTTAGATTTGTATTTGTATACGTTTACAAACACAGTACTGTTTTGTACCGTGAAAATTTGCTTGAACATGTTTTAAAATACATGAAAAAAGTCGGCAAAATGGTAATAGTTCAAATACGTAAAGCTTTGTTCGGTCGTAACTGGCTTAGAATGTGGTAATAACATTGGCGTCGATAAAGATTCTCGCCAAGGTGTTCGCTAAGATTTTCATACTTTCCGTGGGTATTTTTAGCCTACTTTCCCGTAAAAGTAAAAAAAAAAATAGTAATAAATCATGAAAGAAGGCTTAATGTATCGTAAAAATATCGAAATATCGTTAAAAATAAAGAAAAGTGAAAAAAAAGTGAAGTAATTAAATAAAGATTGAAAAATAAAAAAATTGAAAGTAGGGTTTTGAGATGGGGGAAAATGTGTGTCTGTCGGTCTGTCCCCCCCCCCTAATAACTTTTGAACGAATTGTCCGATTCGAAAAATTCTTTTTGCATTCGAAAGATCTCGGCGAGGACATCTCATTGTCATATTTTACTTTGAACAATTTTTTTGATTTGAACAATTTTTCGTTCAATTTTGAACAGTTCAAAAAAATTTAACATTAGCGCCTATGGGCGAAAATGAAGCAAATTATGTAAACTCTGGGTACAAGATCCAGTGTTCTAATGAACAAGCTCACTGGAAGAAGCTCTTGGCGTGAAATATTGATTTGAACAATTTTTGTTCATTTTTGAACAGTTCAAAAATTAACATAGTGCTTATGGGGAAATTTCAAACCTATATAAATCCTGATCTAACGGATGGATTTGCTTGAAACAAACTTTATCGGAAGGCTCTTACAACGTAGAACATGCACGAATAGAAAGTTCATCCAGAACTAACGAAACTTTTTTCCTATGAAATTTTTTTATCGGGATTTTTAAGGATATTTGTTAATGAGTGAAATAATGAATGAATGAATGAATGAAAGAGTGAAAGAATGAATCAATGAATAAATGAATGAGGAAAAAAATGAATGAATGAATAAATAAGTGAATAAATTAAAAAATAAATAAATGAGTGAATAAATAGATGAATGAGTAAATGAATAAATGAATGGCTGAATAAATGAAAGAATGAATGAGTGAGTGAATGAATATGTATTATCCGTTGAAAAAGGGTATATTTGAAATATTTAGAACTAAAGCTAAATGAGAAAGAGAGAGAAAGAGAAGTCTAGATTATAATTTTTGTATTTGGTGTATACGGGAAAGTAGGCTCGTTTAGTTCTAGACGGAACTTCTTGTTTAGATATGTATTTGTACACTTTTACAAACCCCGCAGTTTAGTGCAATAGGAACGGCATGAACCTGTTTCACAATGCAGAAAAACAGTGCAAAATGGCAATCATTCAAATACGTAAAGCTTTGTTAGGGGGTAACTTGCGAAGAATGTGGCAACAATAACATTGGCGTCAATAATATTCTGGCCAAATGATTGAAATTTTGTAAATTTAAATTTTGTGTCACGGCACACTTTCGTAGCTGTAAGCAACTGCTTTTTATTTTGTCATTCACCTAAAACCAATAAAATGAAATTAGAGCATTAAATTTTTTTTTTTTTTCATATTTCTTCTCTCTCTTTTTTTTAATGGTATTTTAGAAAGGCACTAAGCAATTTTTTAGTTTAATTTTGCACGAAACTAGTTGTTGCCACGTTCTACAATCAATAAAAACCTAAATTTTATTCCCTATTTTTAGATTCTCAAAAAGAAATTCGTTTGGAGGAAACGTACCTCCTCTGTTCTATTAGATAACAAAAGTTGCGTTAGTTTAAAGCAAGAATAGTAAAGGAAAGAAAAAGCAATTTAGTTTTCGGAAACATAAAAAAATAAAGATGTTCCTACGAATTTTTATTAAAGAATGCAATCTGACATCAAACCATTACTTCCTGGAGGGGAAATAAAAAAAGAGACGTTGAAGGTGTAAAAACAAAAGGATGCGGTTGCTGTTTGCTTTATTTCCTATCTGGCGGTTGGCAGTTAAAAAGCCGCCGCATCAAATATTAAAGTCTCCATCGGGAACTTCTCTGCAAAGAATGAGTACTTCGTGTGGAAGTTTTTCTCTTGATAAGATCATCTTGAATTCTTTGCTTCCAGACGTTTTTCTGTTTTTAATTATTTTTTCTTGCTCATCAAATTGTATTTTAAAACATTCATTGGGGACATTGATTTTCAATGTAAGAATCCTGAAGGGAATTTTTTTTAACCTACTTTTTATGGGAAGCAAACGAGACGTAAAATTGAATTTTAATTCTATACCTGTTTTTTGACTGATTTTTTACTAGTTAATTGGCAGGCGATAATATCTGAGCCTGCCGGACAAAACCCAGGAACGAAATAATAATAAAATAAATAAATATTGTTTTTAATAGAAAGAAGTTAATTTGAAGCAAATTTGAGGAAGTAGATAAAACTACCATGTATATAATTTTAAATTATGCTAAAAAGTAAAAAAAAAAATAATTTATACTCTATACCAGTGGTCCCCAAAGTTGACTAGGCTCCGACCCATCTAACAAAAATTTCTAATCTTGGGATTCACCTCTTTGCTGTATTAGAAGAAAAGGGAACATAAATATGGGTAATGCTCAGATCCCCAAGTGGCGAGATATGGAACTACTTAGTGCTGTCTTATTTGTTCTAATTGAAATTTAAAGAGAAAAAAACATTTTTTTAACGTTACCAATGTGAATAAAAGACTGCTGAAATAAGAAACACAACTTAAATATATTTTTTTTATTACTTAAATACTTACACCTGCAAGATTTTTTTTACAAAATTATTTCAATGGGAAGGATGTACTATTTTCTTATTTCTCTTCATTGGTTTTAGCATCCACTTCAACTTTAGTGACTTTTATTCGCAGACTTCCTATTATTTTTAATTCATGTGTTCACATGAATTAAAAAAAAGTGGCGAGGGCCCAGTCGATATTCTCTCGTGAACCACCAGGGGGTCACGACCTATAGTTTGTGAAATACTGGTCAACAGTGTAATGTTCGCGAATATTATTTAACTGAAGAAGGAACTGTATACACTGCTCTTTGCATGAAGAAAGTACAGTAAAAGGACGTTACAGCAAATGCATTTTTCAAAAATGTCGGGAAAAAAACGAAAAAAAAAATTATTGTCTTAAATAGTTAAGTAAATCTTCAAAAATGTTCCCTGAAAGTTTCAGAAGATGGAAGCAAAATTTATTGATTTATCATTGATTTTATTACTGCGTGATTTGCCACTTTTTCATTTCGAAACCGAAACTGTGCTGAAAAAAAAAACCCACAGATTTATTTTTTAAAATAAAATAAGCGAGAAGAAGCCATTTCATCGTGACTAACTGGAAAAAAAAGTTCCTTGCTTGAAATTTTGAAAACGAAAAGCCGAAAGCTTAAAATGCTGTTTTCTCTCGCTTTGTTTTTTGCTCATTTCATCTTAATTAAAATGCAAATGCATTTTTAAATTTGTATCTATAATGTGATTTTTTTCCCCAGTATGTTCCTGAAACTATATAAAACAAAATTATTCTCTACTTTTTACGATAGCTTAAGTACTTCTTTAAAAATTCTTCTTCTAGGTTTTTTGAATTTTTCGTTGTTGTTTCTGCGTTACTTCAGTTTTTATTATTATTATTATTTTTTCAAAAAGTATTTGACTTATAAAAAAAATTCAAAGCATAACAGTTTTCTTTTATGAGTAATGAATCAATAAAAAAGTTACAAAAGACTTTACGCCAATTTTTAAAAAAGATGCATTTGTTAAAATTGCTAAATTTCGTTTTAAACATTAAAATTTTCGAATTATATTTAAGAAATCCAGTTTTTTTAATATTAAATTTCTTATGAAGTGATACAACATAACATGAGACAAAAATTGTAAATAAAAATACCATAGAGAAAAAAATGGTGTCATGGTTAACCGCTCCCCTTTTAAAAAAGCTTTAATTTTTAGTAGGGAGCGGAGGTTGAAGCAGAGGAAATCGAAACGGAAGCAGAGCCGACGGCAAGACATTTGTTGTGCTTTACTACTTCGATTCTTCTTTTCACTTTTTTATGAAAAAATCCCTAAAAAAAAAGTAGCTGCTCCAAATCCCTCCTTTTTAATTTTCCATCATTTATTATGCAAGAATAATCAAGAAGTTCCGTCTTTGTCAAAAAAATTAAAATTTTCAAATTATATTTTTAAAAACCAATTTTGTTTAATATTAAATTTCTAGTGAAGTGATATAACATGATCTGAGGCAGAAATTGTAAATAAAAACACCACACAGAAAAAAAATTCTCTCATGTTGCCGACTCCCCATAATCCCCGATAGGGTAATTTATACCTGTTATACCAAAACATTCCATTACAACGAAGTATTTTACCCTTATTTGCTTAGGGGCCATTTCACAGTATTTTGTCCAAATGTAAAGTCCGCACACTGTAAAAAAAATCTCCTGAAAATAACGGAAAAAGTACGGCAGCAGAGTTGCCGGAAATATTCCGTTTCTGATAATATTTTCACGAGTTTTAACAGAAGTTCCATTTCTTTTTTCTCCGTTAATCCAAATCAGGTTCTGAAAATACAGCAACCGTAAAACGGAAAAGTTCCGTTCTCGTAATTTCAGGACGTGATATTTCCGTTTTTGGAAGGAAAAAGCATGTATTGAAGCACTACGGAAATCTTCCGTTAAAATCCGTCAAAAAACACTCTGAAAATTCAGGTTTTTTTTAACAGTGCAACAACAATAATGTGTTGAGCACATTATTTGAAAATAAAATTTAGTGATAATTAAACTGTAAGTTACATAGTTATAACAAAAAAAGTGTCATGTTGTGGACTCTACATTTTTAGAAAATACTGTGAAATGGCCCTTAGATGACTTCTGTACCTCCCCCTCCTTAAAGTTTTGGCGGAAAATGCAGAATCGCCTGCTCATGCATACATACAGCAGAAAGGTCTTAAGGACGTTTTTCATCATTTGATTTATTATTATTATTATTATTATTTAACTAAATATATAAATGTGTCTCTTATTCAATCAAACTTTTATCGCTTTTCCAGCACCATCCACTTGAAAATAGCCCTTGTTTATCGATTTGAGTTTTGTTGACAGATCTCGCCTATTCTCTGCTATCTGAAAAGGCAAACAAGTGCTGGAGGTGATTACGAATTATTTATTTAGTGAAATTCTGTTTGACTGATTTTTCAATTGCAAGTGGGAAATGAGAATGCTTATTAAGAGGTCGTCAACAGAAACTGCGATAAGATTTTTGATTAAGCACTGACTTTGAATGGATGAAATTTTTTCCTAAATTTCTGATTTACGATAATCAATGGGCATGTCTATGAAAGTTACAAATGAATTACCGATATCATTATGATTGTTATTGTTGATAATGCCACTTGGCTTCACTTCACAGAGCGACCGAGAATGAAGACAGTAAAAGAGCGCATTCCGTTTATAGGTGAGCACCACAGCGGTTTAAGTACGACTTTGCTCATTATGTATTTGGATGATACCAGATGGCGCCACCCTCCTTTTTTGACCTTGTCTCATTTTTTTTTTTCATTGATTCATTACTCATAAAGCAAGACTTTTATGCTTTGAATTTTTTATAAGTCAAATACAGTAGAGTCGTGGTTATCCGAGCCCCGACTAACCGCGTTCCGGTTTAACCGCGGTACATGAGTCCTTGAAAAATTCGCCTTGAGCGCGGGCCAATGGCGACCCTGCCAAACAGAAAACTCTTATGAACTTCTTCAAGAAATAACTTTTTAAACTGAAACTCTACGTCTGTATGTATGTACAATTAGATATTTGTATGTATGTAACGTCATTTTTTTCATTTTATAATATGTACAGCAAATGCCTTTTTTTTCACTACTTTGATGACGCTTTCATTCATTTTACCAGTTTACCCACGTTTCCCTCTCGATTTGGACAGTCCGTCTTATCCGAGTTTCCGATTATCCGAGGCACCCTTGGTCCACATGACCTCGGATAATCGAGGCCCTACTGTACTTTTTGAGAAAAAAAAACTGAAGTAACGCAGTAAAGACAACGAAAAATTAAAAAAAAAAACTACAAAAAGTTTTTTTTTTTAAGTACTTAAGTCAACATAAAAGTAAAGCATTTTAATGTCCTTTATAGTTTTAGGAACATGTGGGGAAAATCCTCATTATAGATACAAATTGAAAAAAACCTTTTTCAATTTATTCATCTCAATTAAAATGCAAAAAATAAAGCGAGAGAAAACAGCATTTTAAGTTTTCGGCAATCTTCATCAAAATTGCAAGTAAAGAACTTTTCAGTTACAGTCACGGTGAAATCGCTTCTTCTAGATTATTTTATTTTAAAAAATAAGTTATGTGGCTTAGATTCAGCACAGCTTCTGTTTCAGAGTGAAAAGATGGCAAATCACACCGTAGTAAAATCATTGATAAATCAATAAATATTGCTTCAATTTGTCTGAAACTTTCAGAGAACATTTTTAAAGGTTTATTTTATCACTTAAGTCAATGAAAACATTTTTCGATTTTTTTTTTCTCAACATTTTTGGGTGTTGACTCCCCTTAACCATTAATATTTCATCCATACGCGGCACAAAATACCGGGCTGTGAGGAAAATAAAACGACATGTAAACTTGTTTGGGCGTGGACTTGTAAGCGAAATTGAATTACTCGAAAGCCTGCTATCTTGAATGTTTGAAGAGCGCAAAGCCTCCTCTGATAATGGAATATCAGTCTTGGAAAGCGATATTGATATTTTTATCTTCTTTTATGTGACATAATTCTGAGTAAATCGTCTGACGAAATATAATGGATGTCAGTATCATTTTTTTTCTGGATAAGGGGCCGTTCATAAATGATGTAACGCTTTTTTTCACATATCTGACCCCCTTCCCCCCCTTTTATGTCACACTTCTTGTCACCTCCTCCCTTTCTCTTGTCACAAACTGTCACAATTTCTCAAATCCCCCTTCCACCTCGAAGCGTGACATCATTTATGAATGACCCCTAAGACGTTTATCTGTGCACGGCATCCCCGCTTACAATCAAACAGGCCTCTTAGCCAAACAGGCCTCCCATTTCAAATTTTTACAGCAGGCGAGGTGGGGGGCGAAGGGTACCCAATGAACCTCCCATACCCTGCTCTACCCGAAGGTTTGTCAGGGAACTAGCACGCTAGGGAGGAGGGGGGCGAAGGGTATAGTCTCCTTACATATTGCATTAGAAAAAGAAGAAAAAATACAAAATGTATGCACATTCCTTTAGGCCTTCAACCGCTGACTCAATGGTAATTTTTGTTCCATTATTATAAAAATTAATTTCACTCAGAAGACCTTGATTTCTGGATTGCGCTATGATATCAGTTACACCACACAATTATGCGACGTTACTTTCATGTCCATGACAACGAACTATGCTGACCGAATTATCTTGTTTGCTGCTATAGTAAGGTGTGAATGCTACATACGTTAAGGCTGTCTGACTCCAATGCTAACCTTGCAACAGTTAGCAATCTAGATATGTATATTACTCATTGGTCTGCGTGGAAAATCCGTGGACCCTGAAGTCCCGAGGGTGGCGGAGGATAAAGAACGCCCCTTCTCTTCACTCTTAGGTCAAAAAAGGAAGGTGGCGTATTCTTAGTGGCGCCATATGGTGTTATACAAATACATTATGATCCAAGTCGTACTTCAACCGTTGTGGTGCTCATCTATAAGTGGAATTCTCTCCCGACTGACGTAATTCCTGGTTGCTCTACGAAGAGGAGCTTGGATACCCAAGCGGCATTAGAAACAACAACTCATTGAACTGCCGGTTCCTAGTGTGAGTACTATAGTATTTACAGCGTTCTGAGTATTTTAGCAAGAATGGAGGCAATTCACCGCTAGAGGGACTCATGAACGATCACCGTTGTCACGTGATATCCGCTCTTTGGTTACTAGGATTTTCAATGGAGTTCTACGTGGAGTACACTACGCAAAATGAGTTATCTTAAAATTAATTAGACTGTTTTCACAGATTTTTCTGATCATAACCCAGTATTTACATTTATTTAATCATTATTCAAGAAAGTTATTAATTATTAGAATAGTTATAGTGTTTTATTTAGTGTTTTTATATAATGTAGTTGAACTTTATTTAGGCCTAGTTTTTATTAGATGTGGAACTCGAAGTAAAGCGATGTTACGGCTTCCTTTGTTTACATTGCTTTAATCGCTGCCACGTGACCAATGACGCTGCTTGAATTGCCTCCATTGGGTTGATATAAATATTCTTGGTAAGTAAAATTCGTAGTACTTGATCCACCTTGGATGAAGGCACGAATACATGGACGCAGTTCATTTATCCTTCGCAAAAGCGGTTACCCTCATAATCGACAGAGCCAGTTCACGAATGTGACGCCCCATAGCCGTTTTCCAGACGCATTCATCTTTCGGGCTAATCATCGGTCAGCATCGCAAATGAAGATTCGCGCTGCATACCAACGAGGAGGTGACTCAGAGAGCTTCGTGCGCTATTCGGCGAAGAATACTAATTGGCAGAAAATCTGCAATCCCAGTCTCATTAGGTCAATGTTCAAGTTTTAATGTGTATTTTTATAGTTGTACTGTTTCATTGTCGCCGATTTCAGTTTTGTGTTACATGCATACGCTTATACATACATTGCGTGAAAGCAGAAGTACGGTAACCCCTCGTTATATCGCACCTCGTTACAGCTCTCATTCGGATATATCGCGCTTTTTATCTGTCTCCGAAAATTTTAAGTTTGAGCTCTCAAAAGTAAAAAACATTGAATTTCTGAGTAAAGCCCATTTTCCCCCCCATTGAATAAAGTCATCGAACAGGAATGTTTTCCTTTCTTATGAATTTGTTGCAGTTAAAAGCTGCAACAATTCTCCACCTACTCCCCAACTTACGTGCCTGCAGAATGATTCTACACCCATTTCTAGATAACTTTTAGTACAGCAGCGATCCTCAACCTGGGGGGCGCGTCCCCCTTGGAGGGCGCGAGCACACGAGAAGGGGGGGGGGGCGAGAGTATCCAAGAGAAAACATTACTTTAAAAAATTGGTTAACGGACTGAAAGGAAAACACACATATACATAGAAAACAAAATGCATTTCGACGTATTTAATAACTTATTAAAGTAAAACAAATTACGAAATTAAAACTTTCTTAATCAAAACGTACTAAATTAAAAAAAAAACAATTTAATAATTATTAGTGACTTCCTTGGGCCCGGCTTTCAAAGCAAAGGTTTTTCGAAGGAAGGCTTAACATTAGAAATAGCCACCCTCAGTTGTTTCTATATTTAGCCGAGATCTATAGTTTGTTTTCAAAGAACTTTAAATCTATTGTAAAAAACCGAATGAAGACAAATTGATGAAAACAAAGCATTTTTACATTGAAAAAACTTGCTGGTGTTGTAATTGAAGAAGACACGGTGTATGAGTTTCAAGAAAATGGATTCCGTGAGTTATTTATTTCAGACTTACCCCAACTATGTCTGAATTGAAAAAGGTTTTTCAAGATTTAAAAAAAAACTTAATTAAAGCTCGGTATAACGAAGGGCTACTGTATTTATAACTGCAGTTTAAACAAAATGCGTCTTGTTATAAAGCCCGTAATCTCTCTTTCTAAACACTGTAATTCAGTTATAATTGCGCCTGGAAACGAGGGAAATTTCTTCAAAGAAAGCCTAGTACTGCTAAGAAAAATTTCTTTTTAGTGGCCGCAAACAGTGAAATTATGATGACGAGAGTTCATCCAACAGTCGAATTTCGACCGTAATGATTAAATTTAGCACTGAAAACATGATGCTATTTAGATAATGATATGAGTATTATTTATCAAATTCGGCGATGATAACGTCGAGTTTATTTTGATCATCCTCACTCAAAGCAGACGCATTGTAAATCATTGTCGCCGCAAGCCTCATTACGCTCATAAATGTCGCCGCTCGTACTTCTTCCGATTTCGTACTAAGTTGAGTAATATAACAAAGTTGAGTTGTATAAAACTTAAATGTTTGCTTCCATACACTATTCTCCTTTTTCATTCCATTGTTTCAGAGAAGCCTTCACTCAAACTCATTTTGTGATTGCTTTTAATATGACTGCTTAGTGGCAACAAACTCTTACTTAACAATGAGATTTATAATTACCTAATAATTTACTCAACGAAGAGATGTTGTCATCCGCTATCAATAACAATATAACATTACAATGATAAATGAGGCTTGCCTTACAAAAGAAAAGGGGAAATAATCAATTAATAATGACATGTTTACAAATGTTTTAATCGATATCACTAAAGCTCGTCAATAGCTACTAAACAAAACAAAAAAAGGTAAGAGAATCTGTAGAAAAAAAGAGGAGAAAATGGTTTCTTAACTGTTCTCGTTGCCTATTTATATATAGATTATTGTTCTTATTTACGTGTTACACTTTTACTCGTATTTTTACGTTTTTTTCTTCCTTTATTTTTCTGTACGTTTTCCTCTGCAGTTCTGACAAAAGCTCTTTTAAACGATAGAATCAACGTAATGACTCACCTCAATATTTCATACACGTGTTTCGGAATAACGAGGAACACCTTCATCAATGCAGAAAGATTCTGTAGGGTAACCTGTTGTACCATTTTTTGTTTTTAATTATTTATTCAAAAGCTACTATAGTGAGATGCATTTTACGAATTACATAATGTTTTGCGGTCATTTAAGAACAGAAGTGCTATTTTTAAAGTAAGGTAGAAAAATAAATCATATGCCATTTAGCCTTTTTAAAAAAAAGAAATTAGGACCAAGGTACAACACCCCTGTTGTACCATGGACTTATATATGTTGTACTATGGACCTACTATTATTATTTTTGAGAAAAACATTATTTATATTAGAGTTGTTAACATTTATTAATAAAACAAATTAAACAGCATAACAATTTACTTAGCAATTAATAGACATTATATTAATTAACATTCATAATTCTATGAGATATTTGATCACTTTAACGTGTTATTGTTCAATAATTATCTTCTTTTTCTTTTTATATACCCCTTCTAGCACTGCCAATATATTTTTTAATCTTTTATTTCATACAAATCCCTTCTGGAGTGGTATTTTGGTGGTGGTTTAATTTTTTTATTTTACATCTTCCCAAGGATATAACATTTCATATGGTTTTTCCGGCCACTTCCAGCTCTTTTTAGATTTTTCCATAGATCTTATGCAAACTCATTCTTCGTTTAAGCTTTTTATTTCTCCAGGGAAGTATTCATTCACCTTCATATATGAAAATAACGAAATCATCCGGGCCACAAGGAGAAGATAAATGTTCACGTTCTCCCATATCGTAAGATTTGTCTTCTTTGAAACATTCTTTTTTCAGAACATCCCAAACTGCAGCCTCATCTTCAGAAACTGCTACTGTTTCTACAACTGCTTTTTAGGTCCAAGGTACAACACCCTACAAAATTTTAAAATAACTGCTTATTTTGAGTAATAGGTTAGGAATTGAAAATGATTTAACGCTCAATTACACGGCCCAATAAGTTGTTAAGCATAAACAAAAAAGATTGCTAAACTTTTTAACAAAGGAAACAAGTTATTTATTAAGAGAAGAAACCAAAAAACTTACTTTTAGGGTCACAAATTCTTTTTGGTCTCCTACTGCCAGATCTCGTTCGACTCCAACTATAAAAATTAGTTATAAATGACAGCTAACAAATAGCACATGAACCAGTGTTACCATATTGCAAAATGAATCCGTGAAATATTTTTTTTTATTATTAGGACCACAGTACAACAGGGTCCATAGTACAACAGGTTCCCCGACCCTAAGCAGCATTCACAACGACGAGTCATTTACTAAACTTTGC
This sequence comes from Octonoba sinensis, assembly GCA_038502835.1. Classification (NCBI taxonomy): domain Eukaryota; kingdom Metazoa; phylum Arthropoda; class Arachnida; order Araneae; family Uloboridae; genus Octonoba; species Octonoba sinensis. The sequence goes on from CM076600.1 coordinate 3,003,723, forward strand.
TTAAGCATTCCCATCATTATAGCGTCGAATGCATTCAAAACTATTTAACGCGATGACCAAATTCCTCCGGAGAAGATATCACAGCACCCCCATTTGACCTCCCCGCCCGGTATCTCGGTGGCTGAAAGCTTCCTGGCATTCTCTCGCTCCGTGTTCCATTGTTCGGAGCATCCCTCCGTACCTCCTCATCGTTCTACGGGGTCAGGAGGATACGAGTGCTTCCGTCGCTTAATGATAAAAGTTCTGGGCGGCGTTCTTGAGCAGCAGATCCAGATGCCGAGAGATGGTATTGATGGCGGGATGAGGTCAACTGCTTGGTCTATTCCTTCCATTTCAAAGTGGGTGCTTCGTTGATTTGATCGTTTTCTTTATGAAGATGGAGCTGTGCATTCGATTCTCCCTTCATGAAACGTAAGAAACATAAACTTCCCCTCCATGACTGTAAAGAATGCCTTCTGGAGCACATTTAAAGCTTTTTTTTAGTTAGTACACTAAACATTTTTGGTTTTGCTGAACCCCATTTTTGCTCAGCTTATGTGAATTTGAAAATGATTTATTTTTTGATCTATTTGAAATTCTTTTGAGAGTCTGTCTAAAAAAATACAGATAGCAGAATGTTTTTTTAGCATCTGATGTTCTTTAAGTCATCTACGTATCAAAAGTTCCTTACAATGGCTCATTTATCCTATTTTCATAGACATGAACCATCGCAATGACATTTTGATACATAACGAGTTAACACGCGTTGCCAACTTCTGGGTCTATTCCTTCTATTTCAAAGACAATGCTTCGTTTATTTGATCGGTTTTTTTTTTTTACGAAGATGGAGCTGAGCATTCGAACTTCTCCGTTTTCAGGAGAATACTCTAAAGATTCCCTTCTGGAACACGATTGATGCTTTTTTTTTTTTTTTGTTAGTACGCTAAAAGATTAAAGTTCAACCTTACACCAAAAAATGGTGCACCTAAGCTGCAACCAACATTTAGTACTAGCTTCACCATGAATGTGAAACTAGGAGCCATTGATGGCGGCATGGGATCAACTTCTTCGTTTATTCCTTCTATTTCAAAATCGGTGCTTCGTCTATTTAGTCGTTTTCTTTATGAAGATGGAACTGAGCATTCTAACTCCCTCTCCACTTTTGCAAAAAACAAACTCTAAAGACTATCTTCTAGAACACAATTGACGAGTTTTTTTTTTAAGTACACTGCAAAAAATTCTAATTCAACCTTTTACCAAAAAAAAAATATTTTAAAATGGTTAAATTTAGCTGTAACTTACATTTGGTACTAAGTTAAACCATTATAACGTTGTAGTTTTAACTAGTTTCCCCATGAATGTGAAACAAGAAACCATTATAATGGTTCAACTTTAGTGCCCAAGGTTGGGTTGTTTGACAGTGGTTGCAGCTAAATGTCGCCATTTTTTTTTTTTTTTTGTAGAAAGGTTGAATTTTTCATGGTGTATTGATTGTATATTGAGCTTGTAAATATTCAGATACGACATTTTGAAAAGTTGGCGTTAACCATTAAAATTTTCAAATAAAACCAACGAAGTTTTTTTAAGTTCATGAACTCTACAGCCAATTATCTGCTGCTTTTAAAGATATTGATCATCAACGATTTAGTAATTACACTAAAAAAATTCTCGTTCAATATTTCACCAAAAATGGTGTAATTTAACTGCACCCAACCTTTGGTACTAAAGTTTTTATTTTCCTAATGGGGCTGCGTATGGTCACTAACCTTTGCAGACGTAGTGCATTCCCCGGCAACCGGCATCCATTCCTTCAAGTAGCACCACTGTCGGCGGATGCCGTTACTACTCTGAGAATTTCGTCGCTCGGTTTCCCCTAGATAGCGGCACCTGAGCTCTCATTGATGCGGATTGCTCTAGAATTTAATTTAGCCGAGGGATTCCAAGCCAAATGTCTACTCAAGGGATCTTTTACATGCCGCGTAATCACATGAAATGGACGCAGACGATTTTCTTCATCTTGAAAATCCATAGACTTCGGCCAGGTTTGAACCTGCGATCTTGGGCGAACGAGACCTGCGCCTTACCGCTACTCCACCCTGTCGACTGGTACTAAAGTTGAACCAGTACAAGGGCTCCTAGTCTCACACTGGTGAAACTAATCCTTGACTACACCATTATAATAGTGCAACTTAGTACCAAACGTTAGTTGCAGCTAAATTTCACCATTTTTTGCTGAAAGGTTGGACTAGAATGTTTTACGGGGCATAACAAATAAGTTTCTACAAAGCCAGCATTTTATGCAAGTGCATATGAGCACAAGCAATTGCATATTTTTTTTTTTTTTTAACGTTAGTGACATATAGATGCTTAAAAATAGCAAATTTTTAAAATGAGTGAATAGTACTGTGTACCTTTCCTTGCTTTTATATGCACAATAAAGCTCTTCCAACGAACACCCCTCTTTGCCGGACAGTTTTTTATTTCCCGCCTGTAAAGCATTGATTAAAAAAAAAAAAAAGGAGAAGAGAAAAACGTACGTAACGTTCCGTAAAATATTTTTATCTAGCTGGTGTCCACTTGAAGGGTTTTTTAATGTATTTTATTTCGAAGAAAATTTCAGAATAAATATTTTGTTCTTTACAAGCATCAAAAAATCGAGCTAAAACTCATGGAATTTTAAGGAATTAAATACTTGTTTACTACCCCGTGCCTTACTCTTACCCACAAAAACTCAAATGAATCACTATGATCACTGATATTTTACATCTCCCCAAATCAACGGACCAGCAAAAATTTTAAATTGCCGGCAAAGACAGTCAGTTCTCCATTAACGCTTAAATGCACAAGTAGCTATACCGAGCGTCAACTAAAATGAGTGTCACAGAATTCAATCAACTAAACATTTGAATTTTATTAATCATTATTTCTTTTCCATTAAGTTAAACCAAATACTTGCTCACTGCCTAAAAAACCCCGCTGTTGATTAGATTCCAATCAACACGTCTCGGTGCAGGTGGGAGGGGGGTCACCCCAGTCTTCTCCTCCACCCCACCGCTCCCCGACACTCTTGCTGAATCCGGCCGAGCGGTGGAACAGTCCGGTCGGACAGTCCGGAAGCGTCACGCCGTGCGAGTTCCGTCTGTTATCGGACCAGAAAGTGAGCGTCGGCTCAGAGTAGAGGGCGTGCTCGAAGGAGGGGCGCAGTCCGGCATCTGGGTCGAATCCGGTGACTTCGAAGTGGTCTCGGGTCGAGGTCCGGTAGGAGGGCGGGCTGCGGGGCCGGAACTCCCGCGCTGCGATGTCCGCGGAGATCTTTTCGAAGAGGAATCGTTCCAGAAGTTCCCGCCTCTTGCCCCTGCTGGGAGGAAGCGACAGGTTTGGCTCCTGGAGAGGAAAAAAAATGAAAGAACATGACTATTTGTTGCTGTGGTGTTTAAAAGGGACTACTACTCAGGACTACGAATCTAATGATGGTGTCGCAGGAACATAAAAATCGTAACGGCTAATATAGTCCTACTATCAACCCAAGTCATCTGCCTGGCAGATTGCCAAGAAGAATCCATTCTTGTTCCTGGGAGGAGCTGCTGGTTTATGGAATGGGGCGTTTTTGTTCTAGTTCGTTTAGCGTACGTGATTTCTTCCGAACGATGCTATATGTCAGTTTATAAATTTAGTATTTTTCGACAAACAGAGAAGCAAACATTCTGATTCGCGTACCAAATAACCGCACCTGCAAAACGAACTTCCCTAAGGCTCGAAAGGATTCGTGCTTTTGTGCCATATGCGCAGAAGCTTCCAAATATCAAAATTCCGTGGTCGAACTGTAACAGCAGCCAATCAGAATCGAGATAACATCAGCGGTGCTCCCGTTTAACCCTCTAATTCCCACCTCCGCCTCAAGGCGGACGAAAATAATACATATATATATTATAAAATATAAATAAAAAAATGAAATAAGACAATTTAAAAAAAAAAAAAAGAAGAACTAGGGCATTACAGAGTTAAATATGCTTTACAACGTTAGTGTTCTAGTCCATCTAGTTCATTTAGTCCATAACTCCGGATTTGAGTTATTTAAACTTTCAAATCGTTAGAAAAATGAAAAAAAAAAAAACATTTTACGGTCCACCCCACCCCTATAATAGGTTTACAAATTGCGTCGGTGGTTCCTATCATCTTAATTGCAAAGTCGAATTCGCTGCTGTGGACTTTTACATTAAACGGTGTAATATATATTTTTTGCTAATTTTGCTGCTATTTTTAAGGTTTTCGAAGACATCTATACAATTTTAGTAACTCATTCAGAGTAAACACATGCTGTTGAGAAATTCTAAAAATATGTCTCGGGTAGGATTTGAAAAACGGGGCGTTCGTTCAGGGTTTTTTTAAGTTTAGCGAGCACTGCCGTAGATGATGGTAAGTGGGCAAAAACAACCCGATTTATTTGCGCCTCAAGCGGCAAGTCCATTTGCTAAAATATAGTGTTAAAATTAAAGTGTTTCAGAAATTTCGATAAAAAATGTATATAAGTTCGACCATTTATACAATTGTTCAACTAAATGATTTCGTTAATTTTGACAAATGTTTTTATGAAAAAGACTTCTCTGTGTCTTAATGAATGTAATTTAAGCATATTTCAACGAAAATAACACTAAATTTTAAAACATTTCTTTGCTTAGCCTAAAATGGGTTTAGGTAATATTTGATAGAGAGCGACGTCCGAAGTCTCTCATGTCACCTAGTTGTCATGACTACCTTTTGTTGAAATCGTAAGAACCTTTCTACACCAACCCTTCCTCTGTCAGCACGTGGCCTTAGCCTCTTCATTCCAAGTGTACCCAATTGGGTACATTTTGAAATACTGTTTATTAACTAATGTCAATGCAATTTGAAAGCTAAACTCCCAATTGTTTTTGAAATTAATTAACAGATAGTTTATTTCGTTTTAAACATAGAAAACATGGACATTGGGCATTAATTATTATTTAACCTAATTATTAATTAAAATTTTAAAAAAAAATTAGTTATTTTGTTTTGTAATCATTTTTTAAATCAAAAAACCAAAAAATTGCAGCAAAATGGTTTGTGCTTAGTTCTGGGGTCTGAAGAGGTTAGGGGTGAAAAATCGTAGCAGTTCCCAATTATTTTTATGTCATCCCTGCTTATACTAACCGTAGTCATTTAAATAAATTTGGCAACCAATCACCATCGGAGGTACAGTGAAATATAGATAAACTCCAGGAAACAAGAAAACATGATTCACTTATTTAAATTCATTAAAATGGAAAACGTTGATGGGCTCCAGCTATGCACAGTAAGAAGAACCTGTGGTCATTGTTTTAAACTTTTCAAATCTCAGGCTCATCTTAAAACCAGGAAAAATGACTACTTCAATAGGGGATTGGAATAGTTTACCGGAAGCGACCGTTCATTGCAGTGGGGTAAAAACTTTTAAGAAGGCTCTTGATGTTCATTGGGGTTGGTTAAATTGACTAGGACAAGCCTAGCTGGTCCCTGTGCATATTGCTGTTAGTCTCTTTAGTATTTGTATTAAATAATTTCGTTGTAATGGAATATACCTTATCCTAATGGTGTTTAAACTGGACTGAGCATTCAATTCGTTATAATGAATATTTCGTTGTATCTGTACCGCTGTAGCGGGATTTCACGGTACTTTGTTTCTAATCGGGGGTGCTGTACAGCATGAAACTAAAATCTGACCATGCAGGGCAACATTGTAAACTCGTTGAATTTTTACAGAAAATGAAGTTTCCTTGAACAGAAAACATGATATTCTGAGGTATTTACGTATTGTAGGACCAGCGCCAAAATTTATAATTGAGTGAGGTACTTTTCCGGTTCGGAGAGGATGAGTTTTTTTCGCTAAATGAAATTACTATACCATTTTGGTTTACCGTTGGCAATGTTAAAGTATTTTTTTAATTAAAAGTCAACTGAAATTCAATAAATTTTTAGCCATTTTTGGTGCAATTGATTTGACGAAAAAAATTTAACCATTCCCTGCTCCCCCGAAACGGAACTTACGTACCATAAACGCCTTAGATAGGTACAAAATCCGAGATGCCAATTTGGCGCGTTATCCCCGAATTTTGGCATGGTTGCGATAGTACGTAAGTACCCGGAAAAGTACCACCACTGAAGTCGCCATTTGTCGCCGAGGTTCAAATTCACATAACTGGACTAGAGATGTTTCGGTAATTGAGAAATTGGCGCGGTTGCCAAATTTTTGGAGAAAATCGTTTCATTCTAGCAACGTGAAAAGTTGGAAAAACAGTTTCAACGCCTAGTGTTTGTCCAAAAAAATAAAAACGCAATGGAAACAATCGCCAAATTTCTCAGTTTACGAAATCTTCCCATCAGATTTAATCAAAGCGTGGATTAAGTGTAGAAGGGCTGCATTGGTGGGGAAGTCATTGAAGTTATCGCTTTAGTAACCTAGGACCGCTAAGACCTATCATCGCCAATCACCAGTGCACCCTCATCTACTTTTCCATGGAAACAATCGCCAAATTTTTCAGTTGACGAAATCTTCCTATCAGATTTAATCAAAACGTGGATAAACTGTAGAATAAGCGTGCATTGGCAAGTAATTAAAGTTATCGCTTTGGTAACCTAGGACCGTCAAGACCAATCATGGCGGCCACATAGAATGATCTTTCTGTTACCACCAAGTAAAAATTTTAAGTATCGCCCATCTGCAATGCACTCCTAGTCTACATTTTTACCATGGAAACAATCGCTACATATCTCAGTTAAAGAAATCTTCTCATCAGATTTAATCAAATCGTCAATATAAGAAAATTTTACCTTGAAATCGGCTCTATAGACGGAATTTCCGAATTCAGCAGATGGTTTACCCAGTAAGTCTGGTTGGCCACGTCTCAGCTGGAAAGCGACATTACTTGAGGATATTTTTCGCGCCATTTCTCACCTGCACTATTAAAACGCAACCAGTCTTTCGGAATCTTGCGTTGAATTTGGAAACATTCGAAAGTGAGGAAATAAATTTTTGCTCGTCCGTTGATGAAAACTGGAAAAAAAAAAAATCTTAAGAGCTTAGAATAAGGAATCGAGACTGCTGCTGAGGCTGAAGCATAAATAATAATAATAATGAAAAAATGTGATTCGTTGTCATGGAAACGCCCATTGATTCAAAAGAAGATCCACAAGACCGTGTAATCGATAGTGATTCAGTTTCTATTGCGGTCCAATTTGTAACACGCGAAATTGTAATAGCGTCAATGTTAGATTAAATCAGTTTTGCTTTTTTTCCCCCGAATGGCAATGGTTTATATTATAGCCAGTAGTGTACGTATAGTGGACCGCGGACTTAGTTTCATGAAATTCAGTAAAATAAGCATTGTTACACTTAAAAGATAGCCAAATAGTTAAAGATTATATTGGCGTGATTAACAGTTTAGTAGTTAGACTTCAGTTTGTAAGGCTTGGGTGTAGTGAAAACACTTTTTATTCTGTTTTATCAAATTAACATAACGATAAAAGCTGTGTGTTTCATTAAATACGAGAAATGCATAGTTTTCAGCATTTTTAGAATATATTTTGAAATTTTATTATCGTCACGACATTCCGATAAAAAACGAATTTTAATATTTATTATTAGAACCACAAAGATGATAATGCATTTTTCATGTTTTCCCTGTTTTTGAGCATTTTTTAAAAATATTTTTACAGCATTTAAAAATATTTTTCTCATTTTTTAGAGCATTTTTCTATGTTTTAGCTATTTGTTCTTTTAACACTCTGATTACAAATTTGCTTGATTAATTCATTAAATGTTACGAAACTAAGAGGTTTGGTCGAGGGTAGAACTTTAAATCTATTGTAAAAAAACCGAATGAAGACAAGTGAAGAAAACGAAGTATTTTTGTTGTTGAATAAAGTTGCTGGTGTTATAATTGAAGAAAATACGGGTGTATGAGTTTCAAGAAAATGGATTCCGTGAGTTATTTATTTCAAAATTACCCCAACTATGTCTGAATTAAAAATTGTTTTTCAAGATAAAAAAACCTTACTTTTGTATGCGGTCTTTGACAATGCAAAACGACATTTAATGACTCGGGGTAGTTGAGATCCTGTCATTTAAGGCAATAAAGCTATCAAAACACATGTTTACCATTTTTTGCTGTATTGTTTTCATTATTTTAATTACATTTTTTTTTTGTTTTAGAGTCATTTAATAACGTAATTTTTTGAAAAACAAATATTTTAAATGTTTTAATGGAATTTTCCCTTCAGATCTTAAGTGCTTTTTTCAAAACGTTAAGTGCTTGGTTTTCAACTTTAAAGACATTTCTGCGGTATACGACAGAATCAATGTCCGACGTATCACCGCACGATCTCGGAAAAAATCACGAAATTTCACTTTTGAAAATTTGTAGACACCATAAGAGGAGCGGGTACCATGAGACCATTTTTTTTTCTCTATGGTGTTTTTATTTACAATTTTTGTCTCATGTCATGTTTTATCACTTCATTTGAAATTCAATATTAAAAAAAGCTGGATTTCTTAAATATAATTTGAAAATTTTTATTTTTAAAACGAAATTTAGCAATTTTTAAAAATGCATCTTTTTCAAAAATTGGTGTAAAGTCTCAATTTTTTTTATTGATTCATTACTCATAAAGCAAAACTTTTATGCTGTGAATTTTTATAAGTCAAATACTTAAAAAAGATAAAAAATTGAATTAACGCAGAAAAAAAAACGAAAAGTTAAAAAAAAAAACCTACAAAAGGAATTTTATAAAAAAAGTTCTTAAGTGATCATAAAAGTAGAGCATAAACTTGCTAGGTATAGTTTCCGGAACAGGTGGAAAAAATCCACATTATAGATCCAAATTTAAAGAAGCCTTTGCATTTTAATTGAGCTGAATTGCACAAAAACAAAGCGAGAGAAAACAGCATTTTATGTTTTCGGCTTGCAAAAACTTAAAATCCTTTCTTTATCGAAGTTTCAAGTAAAGACCTTTTTTTTCAGTTGCGGTCACGGTGAAATGGCTTCTTCTCGCGTATTTTATTTTCAAAATTAAATATCTGGCTTATATTCAGCCCAATTTCTGTTTCGGAAGGAAGAGGTGGCACCTCACACCGTCATAAAATCAATGATAAATCAATAAATATTGCTTCAGTTTTTCTGAAACTTTCAGGGAACATTTTTAAAGATTTATTTTACTACTTAAGCCAATAAAAATTTTTTTTGGTATTTTTCAACATTTTTGCGTGCTGGCTCCCCTTAATAACGCTTTTCATGAGAGTGAATTGTAAATGGAAAATAACAAATAGCAGCGTATTTGGAAAAGCGAGAGAAAGCCTTTATCTAATCATTGACTGGTTTGTATAGGAAGAGCTGTTTGAATATGCATTTGTTGTTCTGGTGTGACGGTTATCTAATGGATTTCAGTCGCTTCCTACTGAAAACCTCCTCAAGAGCATAATTCCTGAATGAGACATCCATTATGTCATTCCCGCGCAAATCCGGACTCTCTCATTATGCGTAACTTCACAGCCGGCGAACTGAATGACTCCTCTAATCTCCCCCATCTGCCGGGCACAAAGGGGCGCCCCACTTTCGTTTTCGCCCCATTGAGTGGAGGGCACATAAAGAAGGAAGCCCTGATGATGATGATGAGCCCTTCCCGGATTAATCGCTGAGCGCATCGTTCGCCAGAGACACACCCCGGCGGTGAAAGTGGGCTTGGCGATTAGTGACGGTTGAGTACTCCCCCAAAAAGAACCATTCTCTTTTCGTCGTTTTTGTTCTCTTCGTGTACTTTGTCTTGAATGATCAAGATCGTAAGTGGTTGTTCCTTCATTGTTTTGTGGCATAACGGCTACCGGTCGGAGATGTGCGTAGATTTGTTTGTTTTGCTGTAAATCCGGATAGGAATTTAACTGTTCTCTCATACTATTTTGTCCAACTACTGTTGAACGAAAATGAGCACTATCCTCGCAGGAGTCCCGAATTAAATTTTTTTTTTTTTTTGGGGGGGGGGGAGTTCTCACTTTGCCGAATGAATTTTACCGAATCATTCGGTACGATTACCTTTAGCACTTAATTCACCCGTTGAGCGCCACGTCAGCCATCGTGGCTGACACTCAGTTTTAATTGTCGGGAGCGTCAGCTTCTGGTGGCTGACAGTGTAAAATATGATAGTGAAAAATATAGTGTAAAATACGATGTTTCTGCACTACCGCCAAGTAAAAATTTTAAATGCCGCCAATCTCCAATTCTGCACTTTTACCATGGAAACCATCGCCAAATTTCTTAGTTGACGAAATCATTCCAACAGTAAGACATTGAAACTGAAAATTCATTTAAAACCTACTTAATTTGTATGTATTACAGGATTATATCATTAACATGTTGAGTGTCATGTCAGTCACTGGTGGCTGATACTGACCGTTCCCTCGAAGCCGCATCGGTTACCGGTGGCTGACATAAAAGCGTGGCCTAACTGAAATTTCCTTACAAAATCGCGTTTCACTCAACGTGTTTAACATGTTCTATTATGACAAATTAAATATGATGCCTGATGCCTTTATTACAATTTTTGACAACCATACATAGTTATCAATAATTATTTACACGAAAAAAAAAAAGTAATACGATTCACCGTGACCTGCCATCAGGACGTCCCTCACTATCCTACAACAAAGAACTTTGAAGTATTGGTTTCTTTTAAATAAATCAGTACACTTTACATTGTGTTTGAGAATAGCTTCGGATACTCAAATTTGTTTAAGAACATTTCTGAATGCTCTTCAACAGAAAATGTTTGTGTAGCTATTTTTGCCCTCAGAAGAATATTGAAACGGGTTTTTATAAATAACACATTTATGTATATTCTGTAAAATTTATTAGGTGCTTTTTTAAGTTGAAGTTACTCATTCGCAACTAAAATACGTAATGTTGTGAAACAATTGTAAAAAGTTTTAAGAGAATATTTTCCTAAATATTCATCACCATCTTGGTTCTTTTTACGCCAGTCTGGCGCATAAGGCCTCGAGTCCTGTCCGCAATCTCCTGCGGTCCAAAGCAGCATCCCTAATCAAGTTCCAGCTTGACCACACATAAAGTAAAACGGATTTAACAGTAGAATTGAAGATAAGTAATTTCATAGTCAAAGCTGGAGAGCTCCAGATTTTACTTAAATTTCTGAAAGCACCACGTGTTTTGAACTGTTTGGAGTCATCAGTTCCTCCTGGGGTAGACGCAATGGCGTCAAGATAACTAAAAATATCGGTGTCCTCTATATTCGTGTTTAACACTGCTAGTTTAGTTAAAACATTGCTGTTAATTCGCATGGCTTTAGTTTTTTCAGTATTTATTTTTGAGCCAACTATTTCTGCAGTTTCAGTCAAAAGTTGTGTTTTTTGTTCAATATGTTCAAATCTAGATGACAATAGAAAAATATCGTCAGCATAATCAAAATCCTCCAAAAGGTGTGTAAAACTCAATCAAATTTGTTTTCTTATTCTTGGGGATTTTTCTTCATTATTCAGTCTATAACAAAAATGAGCAACAGACCAGAGAGAACACAGTCCCGTCCAACACCAGTTTCAATAGTAAAACCCTCAGTTGCTGTTCCAATTACTAACTAACAAGCCCTGCTGTTGGAATACAAATTTTTGATTGTTAATTAATTATCTTCTCAGGTATTCCGTAGGCTTTAAGAATGCTCCATACGCAGTTATGTTTAATGCAGTGAAATAAATGACTTTGAGAAATCGATGAAGTTTGTCTAGGGCAGCCTTAAATTCAATACATTGTTCAATAATATTTCTGAAAATGAAAATCTCCGAAATATTACTGAGTTATTATTCTAAATATCTAGATCTCGTATATACGAAATGATAGTTTGCCTAAATATGCCCCAATTATTCAAAATTCAACACTGTTAAAAAATTTCCCTGAGAAAATAGTAAAATAACCATTTATTTTATTGTTATTTTACCATATTTATATACAACAGTTGAATAACCATTAAAAATATGGTACTCAAACCGCTGATTGCGAAAAAAATCGTTTATTCTCTGTTTATCCTAAAGAACGTTTAACTAACCATAATTCTCAAGCGCTCAATAAGAATCGGTCGTCCATCTTGGTTGCGAAACCTTACCGGTCGTATGTTGTTTTAAAATAGGAATATGGATTTAGCAGTTAAAATCTGCTTGTGTATATAAAAAAAAGAAGAAGAAAAAAGTGGCTTAAGCAGTGGTTACTAAATAGAAACACATACACACGTAAATCAAAAATTGGAGACATCGGATTCCCGAACTGTTTGTGAATGAGCGAACCCATCATTTGAGCTGCTGAAGCTTGTTTGTATTTTAATTTTTGCAGCAAATAAAATGATTTTCGTCAATATACAGTAATGTAAATTTAGAATAAAAATGACTTGAGATCCAATCAAAAACTGAAATCTCAATTTTAAGGCAGTTTGCCTGTTGGGAAAGAAGATTTATTGATAAATAAACGGCCGCTTCCCGTGGTTTAGACGGCCGAATGGCTTGCGAGCAAGGTTGGTGTTCCTGTAGACCCGGGATCGATTCCTGAAAGCTTCGATTGCGGTTTCCATTCCTCGAAGATTCCATGCCTCGAAATTGTTCAAGAGCGGTAAGAATTTTGTTTTGAAACCCTTTTTAAATGGTTATAAAACCTTAAACTTTTGTATTTACGGTATTTAACCAAGCTGATTGGAAATGGTTAGGTCCCGTTAAGATAGAAAAATGTTCCAAACCATGAATTTAACGGTGAATTAGATGGAAAGACTGCTTCCGGTCATTTAACCGTAATTTCATGATGAAATTTCTAACAGTGAATAATTCTTTGCTGTTCTGGGAATCTATTTTTATTTTTGTTTGGAGTTCTTTTCAGAATTTAAATGGTGGTTAGTATTCATAACGCATAAGAAACGTCCAGCCTTGAGCATTATCCGTTAATTCTTAGTTCCATCACGGGGTGATGGACAAGTAACAGAACTAATAACTTTTAATAAGCTCCATTTTTAAATCGAAATTCGGGAAGCTCCCGCTGAAACCGCGACTGTGTGAAACTTAATAATTTTTTTGCTTTGCAAAAAAAATGTAAACAACTTTCTTTAAATATTTATTACAATTTACTGTCTAAAATAAAATTATAACATGACCTATGTGTAATTTCTGTGCAAATAACATAAAGATTCCGCAAAATTTTTGTGCAGCGGTACATAAATTGTATTCCAGGCATACAACACATGTCCAGACAGCTGGGGCGTCTGTTTTACGACCATTTCTGTCATTGCGATCAGAGTTGGGAGAATAAAACTCGGTGCTAAAGCAAATAAACGAGTGTCTGGTGAGTAATAGGTCACATCGATTTTTTGCTTGCTTATTCGAAAGGAATTCCGTGCGAGAAAGAATTTTTTTTCTTACGATATCCATCTTCCTAACTATCATCTGCCGTGTGAAAGTCATCCGACGTACTTTTCTTTTTCGCGCTGTCATTGAAAAATTTTCGTATTCTGCTCTTGAACTGTCTGGAAGAAAATATTAGTCATGTGGAACGGTTTCTGGACGTTCGAATGATGCAGGTTATGGCAGAAAGTACATAATAATAGACATGAATGCGACTTCGATATGACTTTTTTATTTAGAATAATTAACCCTTTAACTACCAGAATATATTCACAAAGTTGTTTGTCTAAACGCCAAAAAAAAATAAAAATATCCAAAAATTGCATAAATGACGATACATCTATTTCTTATGTATCTGTCATGATTTTCTGACATGAAAAAGGCAGAACTGGAGAGTTCCAATCAACATGAGTCGCAGACGCCCCATTTTCGACCTATGTCGATTTTTTGAGATGTTGATTGGAAGTTTTTTATTCAAGATCAAAATTCGTATGAGATGTAGCATTTTTTGCTTGCAAATCGGCGGCACACTGTATCAAAAGGGTGTGGTCAATACCCCATCTGCAAAGTTGAGTAATTATTACTTATAATGTAAAGAACGAATGCATTTCCATTTGTTCAACTTTTTATTCTAAAACCTAATTTTGAGCAAAAATTCATCAAATCGCTTATTGACGTTACACGTACCACAGGAAAGTTTCCCCAAATCATCTATTAAAGTTACCCGTAGTTAAAGGGTTAAAGACGCAATCCCTAAATTTATAATAATTTACTCATTAATTTTAAAATTGTAATTTATTAATTTGACATCTGGATTACTCCGAAGTCGAAGTTTTTCTGAAACCAATTATAAACCTCTTTCTTTTTATTTTCTTTCTTTTACAGAGAAGTTATAGGTAGATGTGACTCAGGAAATAGATACATAAATATTCATTTAATTTTAAGTTCAATAACCTAAGGCCCGTGCTGTGGCCTTACGCGGCCCACATTGTACGTCTAGCCGGACAGCCGACTAAGAGAGACACATTTTTTGGGTGAAAAAGTAATAAAAATGATTATTTTTTCAGTTTATCATATGCATCTTAGAATCATTATGGAAAAAAATAAATGCCTAATTTCAAGACCTCCGTAAAAGTCTCTCACATTTTCCCCATAACTCCGTTGCACATTTTACGGGACAATCTCTTGTTTTTAAACTCTTTCGCCTCAGAAAGACACTGTCTATGAACGTGAACTTATTGGCGTAAAGACTAACAGTTAACTGGAAGACTTTCATTCAAATATCAGGGCATGTTTTTGCAAAAAAGTATCAGACATGAAATTTCTTGATTTAAATAAAATTGCAGGTAAAATATTGAGTTTTCGAAACCACTTTGACAGCTATTTCAGAGAATGTTTGTAAAATCACATTTTCGCTCAAGAATGTTTGGTGTCTAGTTACAGTTTTTCCCTACTGTTTATGCATATCGGTCACTAACTTTGATCCAAATATCGGTTATTTTGCATCTAAAGTTGCAACGCCATTTTTTCATTTAACAAAAGACTTACATTGTGACGTCACACTTTGATTTGTAGAAATCTAGATGAGAGTGAATTTATGAATGATCCCAAAGTTCCTAAGCCTAATTTTAACAGTACAGTTGTTGTTTTATCTCATTGTATTATTTATTTCTTTCATTTGTAGTAAGAATGAAGTAAATCGCGTATTTTACGAACTATAAGGCACGCCTTAATTTTTAAGCAGTTTTTCTGAAATATAACTTTTTAAAGATGTATCATTGAATTTCATAATCCGAAAAAGAAAGTTATTTTTTCATTCGTTTACTAAAACCAAATTGACGTTTAAAATTTCAGAAAGCCGTCCATTCGAAGAACTTTTTTCTTCTTCTCCCAGAGATTTGTTAAATTTCGAATAATTTAGGTTATGCATAATTGTATTTTATAATAAAACATATTCGAAATTTATATTTAATTTTGAAGCCATTTATCGGCTATTGGTTGGCCGAAGCTTCAGTAACTCGGCCAAACTGCACTTCGTGCCATCAGTCCATTTAAGTGGTTTTCTATTTAGTGATTCCATCTCGTGCAAGAGAATTAAATATTGGAATTTTTCTGAATGTTGTCATTACTGTCATACTACTGTCTTTGAACTGCTTCATATTTTTTTTTTTTTCATTCTTATTTAATATAAGATTTTTTTTTTTTTTTGAGAAAAATATCAGAACACTGAAGTTAAGGTTTCTGTGAACGGGACTCAAACTTAGTTAGAGGAGCTCCGTGTAAGACTTATACGGAACTTTGCCAAACATCATCACTTATTGATGATGTTGGCAAAGGCTGCACTATTATGTGGTCTCAGAATGGGTTGATCGCGCCCGCTCAAAGAAATGCTGGAGGAATTTCGTGCGTGGAAAGTGTTCGAATTGGGAAGGCTTGGGGTAATTCAAGGACCGCTGAACCATGCTTCCGAGTCTCATCAAGGGACTTGCGGACACTCTGGCGTCAGGCGGCTCGTTCGTGATCGGACTGCAAATAACACTCAGACGGGCAGGCGAAGATTTAGCCATTGGTTGTTGCCATTTGTACGTCAGAAAAAGTTCTCTTATTTCTTTTCGAATGCATGACTAACCCAATCATGATTAACAGATTAACACTTAAATGCACATTGTCACTTTTTGCCTAATATACCATTCGAACTCGCTCTAGAGCAAATGTCGCTTTGTTGCATGAAGTATCCGTACTGCTTTATCGTAGGTGACAAGCATTTTTTGGTAAACCAAAAAATGCTTGGCCAAACTGGTCCTGAATAGCACGCGTTGACCGAACTGGGCACCTTTTAAAGCTCCATAGAATAAAACAAATATACCTAAAATTGTCTAATTTTTCTATCATTTTGTTTTTCATTTTTAAGTGAGCAAATTGTTTCCTTCCCAAAATATATTCGAAGTGTTTTTTAACGCTAAAAACATCATTACCGTCAGCAAACACCTTAAATATTGTTACGCCCATGATACGAATGTTTTTTTTTAAGCTGCATTTTCTTAAAATAAATGTATTGCATTAAATTGCGTAATTCATTTACATTTTTTTTTTTGGGAGAGGGGCACCATAATTACCCGCCCCCGGGTGTCACCCATGGTAGCTACACCACTACTCAACATACATGTCTCAAAAAATGTCACATGTAATGCAATGTCATACTATGTAATCAATGCATGATGTTGCTATTTGGCTACATACCCCCCCCCCCTTTTTTTTTTTCAAAAAATAAAATGGTTCAAAATGCAATATATATTTTTCCTATTTTTCCCTGCATCAGTTTTGTCAAAGCTTCGTGTTTTTAATTTTCAAATTTTAAACAAAAAATCATGCATTTAACGGTTAAGGGGACAGGGGACCTTCAAAACTGATTTTCTTAATTATGAGTGAATTGATGTGAAAGTTTTGTCATTTCTTTATATTGTAAACATAAATTGTTTTGTACATTTTTGAACAAATATTTCAAATAGTTCTTGAGATGATTCAGTTTTAAAACTTTAAAAAACCGAAAAACAGCCAAATTTTTACAATGTTCCAGGCGCGATTGGTTTTTGCGCAGATTTGCCCAACTTTTTCCGTACACTCATTTGACGCATGAAAACAAATGTTACCAAAATTTTCTTTAAAATTATTTTTATACTGTAAATGAAAAAAAAAATCGAATGCATTTTTCAATTTTTTTTCAAAAAAAAAAAGAGATCAAAAACTTTATTATATTATTTTTTTAAGATTTAGGGAGCTAAACATTAAGGTTATTTTTAGTAAAATTTGTTTCATGCGTCGAATGAGTGTAAAGAAAGAGTTTGTTGAATCTGTGAGCAAAGTAATTCCACATGGAACATTTTAACATTTGGCACTTTTTCTTCATTTTAAAGTTTTAATATTTAATTATCTCAAGAACCATTCAGAATATTTTTTTTAAAAAATTGTAAAACAATAGGAGTAACGATTGCTTTAAAATTTCTTTCGTGTGGTAACCCCATAAGATGTTGCTTCGGGAATAGAAGATATCGGAGCACACTTTGTGTATCGGCCAGTATGTAAAAAACTATTTTTTTACAAATTAGTAAACAATTTGTTCTTCATCAGATTTCGTTTCGAAAATCCAAGATGTGGTCGGCAAAGGTTTTTTAAACGAATTCACTTCGTGCACGAATAGAATCAAAGAGGTTTTGAATCCAAATACAATCACAAAATGAGTTTTGAATATTTAATGGAGAAAACTCCTGATCGTTTATGCTGAAGTATGGAACTTCCCATGTCGTGAAATTTGTGTTTCGCGAACGTAAATGCGGTGTTCGCGTGTTTTCCGTTGAAGGACTCTTTGGATTTTTTTAAAAAAAAAGGTTTTTTCGAAGTAGAGGAATGATTTTTTTTTTCCGGTAAAGAAAGGCACTAAAGCGGCCTGAATGAAATAGCAAATATTTTCTTCAAAAAATGCGAAAACTGCTTTTTAGCCAACTTTTTTATAAAAGCTGGGAGAAAAAAGAACGAAGGCTAACTGCATCGTAAAAATATTGCTTAACCTTTTCATTTCAAGTGTACCCAATTGGGTACATTTTAAAATACTGTTTATTAACTACTGTTTGTGCAATTTGAAAGCTAAAACATCCAATTGTTTTTTAAATTAAGCAACAGATAGTTTACTTCGTTTTAAACATGGAAAACATGGAAATTGGGCATTAATTATTATTTAAACTAATTATTAATTAAAATTTAAAATAAAAATTTATTTTAGTTATTTTGTTTTGTAATCCTTTTTTAAATCAGAGAACCAAAAAAATCGTCAAACTTGTTTGTGCTTAGTTCTGTTGGTTGAAGAGGTTAAATTAAATAAGTAAAAAATAAATTACATAATTGGTTAAATATCGGGGGGAGGAAGTAGAAGTATGAAATGTGGAAAAGTGTGTCAGTATGTCCCTCTCTAATAACTTTTTCCGTTAACGTATTGCTCTTTTAGAAAAAAAATAAATAAAATAAATCAAATCTTTTATTCAGCATAATTTAACATAAAATATCCCCAAAACTAAACAGGTGGAAGTAGGGCCAAGGTAGCTGAGTGGTCAGAGCGTCGGACTTCCATACGGAAGGTCGCGCGTTCGATACCCGCTGTAGACCATCCATGTACACTTGTGGCATGTAAAATCAGTGGACCCCCCTACCTCGTCCCGTAAGCAAGCAATTCTTAAGGCCTTGGCTAACAGGTAGGAGTCTGATGGAGAAAAGAAAATTACTAAGTGGAAGAAGCAGGGAAATGGAACATATGGCCATCGCCACACTTCTGGACGATCAAAAAAATTGTGAAATAAAATAAGCCTTTGTGCTACAAGCTAAGAATTAAAAATCAACGTAAAATAATTCACAAAATTTTCAAAAATTACAATTCGTGTTTCGAAGTTACAAGGAACCAGTTTTTCAAACAAAAAACTGTTGGACGTTTTGCATCTAGATGCTTACTTTTTTGCAATGACAAATGGGTTTCTGGTAACCTTGAAACACGTGTCGGCAATTTTAGAAAAAATGTTGATTACTAAGTCCACCTGTTCATGCGAGCTTTGCTTACTGTTTCGTTTATTGCTCTTGGGAAAATGACTTTGTCATGAATACCGTTTTACCATCACTAAACCTAATTCCGCTTCATGTTATTTATGTACTTGCACAACGTTTTACGATATTTAAACACATGACAACGTTTTGCATTAACTTAGAGGGGAAAAAATCCGTTTTATGGAAGAGATCCATTAAATAACAGCCATTCACAAGTTTACACGAGTACAGCGTTTTCTTCAAGCATTTTCCAAGCAACCTTGCATTTTATTGACTTTCTATTTTAGGAATAACTTCATTTACGGACTTGAAAAGAGGTATTTATAATTTTTGATAAAAGCTTTCTGATCAAACATAAAAAATTTGTGTGACGCTCTTTTTATTATTATTAGAGTTATCCCAACAGTCTAGATTCGATCGTAATAATTAAATTTAGTATCGAAAACATTATGCTATTTCTGTAATTATATAAGTATCATACATCAAATTTGGCTATTATGACGTCAAGTTTATTTTGAGCATCCTCACTTGAAGCAAACGCATTGGGAATCATTGTCACCGCAGGGCCAAAGGGGCTCATCAAAGGAGCCAATTGTACTTCTGCCGATTTTGTACTAAGTTGAGCGGCACTTTAATAAAACTTAAAATGTTTGCTTTCGTTCTCATTTTTCATTTCATTGTTCCAGAGAAGCCTGCACTCAAACTCTTACTATAATTCCTTTTAATATGACTGCTTAATGGCAACAAACTCTTTTTAACAATTCGTTTTATTTTTCTTACCTGATAATTGACTCAACGGAAACATGTTACCATCTACTATCTATAAAAATATAACACTACAATATATAAATGAGGCTTGCCTGGCCAAAAGAAAAGGGGAAATAATTAAGTAATTATAAACGGTTTCCAACTTTTTTTAATGGATATCCCTAAAACTCGTCAGTAGCTACTAAGAAAAATAAACTCAGTTGAAAAACAGAGAAAATGGTTCGTAACAGTTTTGTCTTTGCCTATTTATATATAGATCATCATTATTGTTTTTAACCATCATTTTCTTCCGACAAATGAGAGCTTCCTCGTTTTCCTCTGAAGTTATATTACTTTTGCTCTTGTTTTCTGCCGGACTTATTGAAGTTTGGATACAAAATAAAGTTTCCGGTAATCGAGTATTTGATAAGACCCAAAGTGACACTATCACATACGTCACAATCACGTTTATAAACCACTGAGGATTAGAAAACTTCCTTTAAAATGTGAACGTCTCACAAGTCTTGCATGCTTCCAGCATTTTTAACAGGGTCCGTTTCTTATGAGTTTCAAAGATGTTTTCGTGAATAATCGAATATTTTTGTAAGGATTTAAAATTTTTAACGTGTAGTAATGAAAATTTCATTACTATTCGCCTCTTTTTTTTTTAATAATTAATGGTGTAAAAAGTATGATTAAAGTACAAAATTCCGAGGTTTCGATAATGGTGTGTACATTATCGAAATCTTGGAATTTTGTGAAGGGTCCGTTTTGATTGAGTTGGAATTTTGTGAAGGTTCCGTTTTGATTGAATTCAACTTTGGGAAGAGTCTGTTTTGATTGAGTTGAATTTTTTAAAGGGATCCGTTTAGATTGATTTGAACTTTGGGAAGAGTCTGTTTTGATTGAGTTGAATTTTTTAAAGGGATCCGTTTAGATTGATTTGAACTTTGGGAAGACTCTGTTTTGATTGAGTTGAATTTTTTAAAGGGATCCGTTTAGATTGATTTGAATTTTGTGAAGAGTCCGTTTCGATTGAGTTGAATTTTTAAAGGGTCTGTTTTGATTGAGCTGAATTTTTTTAAATGTCTGTTTTGATTGAGTTGAATTTTTTAAAGGGTCCGTTTCGATTTGATTTGAATTTTGTGAAGGGTCTGCTTTCATTATTTGGATTTTTGTGAAGGGTCTGAAAACAGACCCGAATGTACTCTGGCATTCTTTCTTCAAAGCTGCAAAATTGAATTTCTATAAATGAGAATTTGTATAGATAAAAAAAAAAGAAAAATTAATTAAAATGTACGCAAAAATTAAGCATGCCTTGAATCCATGGGCTTTAGGGGATCTCCCTTTCTCTTTATATCCCATTGTTTCTCACCTTTTTTTTTGGGGGGGGGGAGGTGGAAATTTGCTGTAACGGTCGCAAACGTTGACGGGAAAATGCACTTCCCAAAATAATTTCTAAACACCCACTTAAAAGAAGATCGGCTACGCCCAAAGAAAAACGATAAGCAGGTGTCGAACAAGATCAACAACACCTTCCCGAAAATCGTGATCCGAAAGCTTTGTTTTCCTTCTATTCATACCGAGACAGGTGTTTAGTTGCCACCATTATCTATGTAATGGCGTTGCTATATTTTTGCCGATTTCATCTTCCCGGTCGGAAATAGCACGTCAATCGCATAAATAATAATGACTTCCAGAATGATCACGTAAAATGACTTTTGCGAATTTCGACGTGTAATGAAGGGTATTTTTAAAATTCAGAAACTCATTTTTAGCCTACTTTCCCGTGAAAGCAAAAAAAAAAAAGAATGAAAGGAGGCTTAATGCATTGTAAAAGTATCGCTAGAAATAAGAAAAAGTCAAAAATAAGTTAATTGAGTGAATATAGAAAAATAAAAACCTTTGAAAGCAGGGTTTTGAGATGGGGGGGAGGGGGAATGTGTGTCTCTCGTAATCACTTTTCTAGGAATTGTCCGATTCGAAAGATTTTTTTTTTTTTTTTTTGAATTCGAAAGATCTCGGCGAGGATATGTCATTTCCATGTCTTACGTTTTTGATTTGGACAAATTTTCCCTCAATTTTGAACAGTTCAAACAATCTTAACATTAGCTCCTATGGGTTAAATGGAACCAAATCATGTAAACTCTGAGTATAAGATCCAAATTCCTTCGAACAAGCTCATTTTAAAAAGCTCTCAAAGGGAAACATTTTATAATTTGAACAATTTTTGTTCAATTTTGACTAGTTCCAAAAAAAAAAAAAATAATAAATAACGTTAGCGTCTAGGGGGGGGGGGAACCTTCGATGCCTTTATACCGCCCCTCCCTTCTCTATCTTTTACATTATTTCATTTCAGAAAGCAAAAGCTTTCAAAGATAACAATCAGATACTGGCTGTCACCGTCACATTGTGCCACTGCAAATGGTACCACCGAGTAATTCCAATGAGCGGGAAACCTTATTTGGCGATCATTTTTGAAGCAAAAAAATGACTTGGTGATTGTTATGAAAAAACTATTTGAACGATCGCCAACTCCAAAATTAAACAGTAGAAAGACGTTTTTCGCATAATTGATTTTTGTTTTTTGGAGCAGGCTGCGGAATTTTGCCAAAAAAATGATACTTTTGGTGCAAGATGCAGTCGCGCTAATTGGCGCAGACGTCTCATTCCTGCCGTGTATGAGTTCAGCTGCAGAAAAAAGAAAGCAATGAAAAAAAGCAATCAATTCATGGTACAGAAAAAATAACTAGTGCAAATAAAAGCGTTGAAAAATTAATTCAATTTAATTTGTAGTCGCATTCAACTTTTATGTGATTTTTTTGCAAGAATGTGAGGAACGATTTGAATTCATTTGCTTACAAGCTTCATAATCTCCACATTTTAAATTTCTAACAAAGCTACATTATTATGAATTTTGTAATAAAAACTGTACCCTTTTCCTTTATAAATACAGTAGTTCAAATAATTAATGCCAAGTGAAAACCTCAAAGAAAGAAGTTTCTCAAGACACTTATCTTAAAAATGTGTTATTACAGATAAATATTCTTTCCCGAAGATAAATATTTAAAGAAAAAGCCCCGGAAATCTTCTCTATCGAAAAATCGTTACATAATTTATAACTTTGTCCATTCGAATGGAATCGCATATCAGAAAATGGCGCGTATGCATTCATTTTTGATTTCCAGCGACCAATCAGAGCGCGAGTCGGAAAAAAAAGCATAATGGCGAAGCGACTGATACAAATAACGCGCATTAAATACACCTGTCCTCCCATTGTTGGTTCTGCAACCGAACAATAAGCGGAAAATCGGCTGCGATCTGAGTGATGCCCAATCATCATCAGGAATTGGATTAACATCGTCTTCGAAAAGGGAAAAATGTTGCTGCTCAACAATTGAATCGGGCAGGAGGATCAATCGATGACAGCGATACGCCGTTTAATTGGAATCGTTCGTCTTCCCTGATGGCGTTTCGATTGTGGTTTTGATTTTCGTTCATGCGAAGAGGAAAGTTTTGGAGATTGAAGATCATTTCCGAAATGCTCATGCAAATAACTTTCAGTGGGAAAGAATGGTACGAAAGGATTTCGATTTAAGTTCTTTTTGCTGGGGTTGGAATGGAGTATATTTATTGGATTAGATCAATGCCTTTTTGTATTTAAGTGAAACACTTTTTAGGGACCGTTCATAAATGATGTCACGCTTTTCCCCAAATATTTGAACCCCCTCCCCCTTTTGTCACGTGTCACGCTATGTTGCATAATGCATGATGTCACTTCTTGTTACCCCCTTTCCTTCCCTTCCCTTGTCACACTTTGTCACAATTTCACAAACCCCCCCCCCCCCCTCCCCCCCTCGAAGCGTGACATTTATGAATGATCCCTAGAATGGGAGTTCACGAAGAAATTGCTGTGTCGGAATTTTTAATCGTTTTGTAAAAGCAAAAACGAAACAATAAATTTACATGCTCCGCCGCATTTGGGCGGGGGGAGTGTGCTTTTTTTGTGTATGTGTGTGTGTGTGTTTATTTGTTTTTTTTAAATAAGTTGTGTTCCCGATAATGCGTAAAGATTGTGGATTGGCACAAGAAGCATACGTGCAAAATTTGTATTGCACTTATTTTGAATTTTGTGTGAATTCCAAAAAACGGATCACAAAGTGCTACCGAAAAATATTCATTGATTTATTTTAAATTTAGAACGTCTGTTTCTCTTACCATTTCCCACTTTTTCTTCGCTTGCACGAGAAAAGATCAGTAAATTTGAAAATGTACTGACATGTTAAATTTTGCATTATTTTCGGCTAATTTCTCATATGTAGCCCTCTAACTGGAACCGAAGGATATTTTTTGTTAATCTTAAATTTTGTTTTCACATTTATCACATTTTATTTCAACTTTTCTGCATCATTGCAAAAAGAAATTTCAAATTATATAAATTTCAATATTTCTATTAATTTCCACAACTTTTTCTAAGCACTATCGAGAAAAGATTTTTTAAAGATACATATGCTTACTGCCCTATTAATAACTCAAAAAGAACAAATTAAAAAAAAAGTAATTAAAAAAATATATTAATTTTCTTGTAGCTGTATTTCAGTTTTTATTTAAACTTAACTGTTTTACAATTATGTTTTCATTTCTTGTTGTGAACCAAAATAAATTGCTAGAATTTTTTATAGTTTTGTTAACCTTTACTAACGACTACAGAAGGGGGTTCGCTGTCTTCTTTCGAATCTTAAGAGAAAAATATTCAATATTTTTATAATTTTGTGCTTTAATAACGTTGTTTTTATCATTTAGATAACGTATTCTACGGTATAATTAAACCATATCAGATAGTATCATGAAATTGTGTTTTTTTTTTTTTTTTTTTGATAAATTAATTTGATGATTGCAGATAAATTATTTCTGAATAAAGTACACAATCAGCAACTTAACTAGATGGTTTCTTTTTTCTCTCACGAACAATCGATGCTTTCCCTTAGGCAAATCAGTTAAAGTCACAGTGAAGCATTTAATAACTTTTATTTTCCGTTCCGAGTCATCCACGCGTCACCAATTACATCGCCAAAACTGCGCTAATGGATTATTTATTGGCAATTTTTCTTCATTTTTACAACATTGGTCCTTTTTTTTCCCGCCCTGGAGTATCATTATGAAATTCATTTTTTATATTCAACGTGTGTTTCCGATGAATTGAAAACCGCAGATTATTTGTCATTTTTCTTTTTCGCTGTTTGGTTTACTGCTGTTCTCGATTGCGGGCGGACTTTTTATGAAACGTTAAGTAATGGTGTGAATTTTCCAGCCATTATTGTAACCATGGAAACCGGAAGCGCAGGGAATATTTTATTAAAACGTATTCGACCGGAGAGAGTTTTTTGTTTCCATTTTTACAGAGTGGTTTCTTTCTTACACTTTCGGTTTATAATTTTGCTTAGTTCTTTCTTTATTTTTTATTTACTTTTCTCTCTGTATCGTCTGCTATTTGATTGAATAATTCAGTACCGATAGAACATTTTTCTAATGATTCCGTCTTAATGAAGATTGAATAGGCTTTTTTATGAAGTGAAGAAATTTGTATTTATGACTGAATGGGAACGATATTAAAATTGCTGCTTTTATGAAATATATAATGTTTACCGGAAAGTTCTGTCCGTTTTTGGGATAAAATGAAATACAAATTTTTCTTACTGCCAAATAAATTTATTTAATAATATAATTGCCATTATTATCAATGACTTCTTTTCAGTGTGAGGGCAATTTAAAAAAATGCTTCATGTTTTGATTCGAAAAATTCAACCACTACTTATTTGATATCTTCTTCATTTTAGAAATTTTTCCCAGCCAAAAAAATTTTGTAAAGACAAAAGCAAGTGGTAGTCGGAGGGTGCTGTGTGTTGGGAATATGGTGGATGCGATAGAATTTCCCAGCCTAGTTCTGCAATTTTTTGACGTGTCCTCAAAGCAGCATGTGGCCTGGCATTACCGCGATGCAGTATGATGCCCTTCCTATTGAACATTGCCGGCTAATGTGAACTGACTTTATCATAGCCAACTTGCTGCTTCAGTATCTATACATTAAGCGATACAAATATAGAACCGAACATGCTAGAACATAAAATGTAGACCGTGTCGAAACTTGTTGTAATAGAAAAGGACGGAACTTTTCGGTAGACCTTATATTTCTAATGATCCGATGTTGGTTTCTGCCAATTGCTGGCCTAGTGCGTTCCCGAGAGATTCAGCGGCACCACAATGAATGTGGCACCATCGTCACGTGAGAACTTCTACGTCCAGTTTCTCCAACTGAAAGGGCCAGCAGCTGGACTCTGTTGATGCGAAATTCCACTAGGAATTTAATTCAGCCAATAGTATCCAAGCCAAATGCCTACTCAAGGGATCTGTTACATGCCACATAGTCATACGACATGGGCACAGGCGACTTTCTGCATCTTGAAAATCCACCAACACTGCCAGGATTGCTCCTGTGATCAGGGATGTATGAGTCCCACGACGCCACCAAGCCGGCGCTTTTAAAAAATCACGAAGCTACAACGGTATACCTTGAGCCACATCTAGGGGTCCGTTGTCAACCGTCTGAACAGTTCCAGAAAAGATTACGCTCTCAATAAGGGAGTTTTTTTTTTTCATTGATGCTTCATTTTAAATATGAAATCACTTTTGTATGCATAAATTGAAACTTTAAGTAGAATGATAATTTTCCACATAAATTTTGCGCCATATTTTTTCATAATACATTGTTTTAAAAGTGTCTGACTGGGCAATATATATTTTACAGTTATTCAGGGTAATTTTGAACCATGGGGCGTAACTTTGTATATCTTTTAGTATATTTAACTAAAAAAAAGGAACTAGAAAGAACAGTGCTGATCTCAGCTAAATAGGTTATAAAATCAGTTTTCTACTCTAATTTTTAAAATTAAGTCCAATTTACTAAAAAAAAAATCCGACGTGGTTCAAAGGTAACCCCTATGGTTCAAAGCTAACCCTGAATGACTGTAATTGTACAATATCGCGTGTGTTTTTACATCGGGTTTCTTTTTTTTTTATTTTCATACCCTGTTGGCGAATGTTATAGACTGGTTGACAGAATCAAACTGAAGAGAAATTAAAAGTGCTTATTTTTTCACCCAAAATAAACAGAATCAGACGATTTTTTTTTCAAAATATTTTTGAGATGAAATTTTTTTATGCATAATTCTTAATGTTAACATTTTCTTTTTCTCTTTGGTGGAAATTTCTATTTGGTTGATAAAAACTATGAGATTAAAACATTGACAGTTAGATAAGAAATTAGTGAAACCTAGAGTGAGAGAATAAATATAGAGTGAGAGTCTAAGAATAGAGATATAGAATAAATATAGAGTGAGAGTTTAAGAATAGAGATAGAGAATAAATAAATGATATAGCTTACATAGCAGGGGAAATTTTTCTTTTCTCTTGAAACACGAGATACTTTCGGAAAAAACTGGTAAAAACTAATAGTTTTTTTGACAGATAGATTGTTTTTGCAATTTTAATTGTAGGTTGTGACTAGAGAGCGGGCGGTAGAGTGAAAATGATAGAAAAAAAATCATTATACAAACAACGTACAAGCGGACCTCAGACAGCCATTAGAAATATAATAACGCGAGATACATCGCCCGTTAAGGAGTTAAAAGAGATTTGTTATGTTCCGATATAAAGTGTATTGATGGATGAAATAGTATATGTGAAATAATTAAGAACTTGAGATAAAAGAGAAAGAGAGAGACAGCTTTACAAACTTGATGTTGGTACATAAATCCTATGGGCCCAAACAACTCCAGTGCCTCCACAGAAATCATGGAGCTACATTGCAAAAATTTTTAGTTTAGTTGTCACCATTTTTGGTGTCACTGAGCACTGGTGTAAAGTTAAAAAATGTTCATTTTTCATGTACAGTAAAACCTGTAAAAATGACCACCTTTGTAAGCTGACCACCTGTCTATATTGACCACTTATGCATGCCAAATTTGGGTGAGAGTATAATAAAAAACCCTTTGCAAGATGACCGCCTAATGATTTCTATATTTATTTGTTTATCTATTTTTGCAAAGATAAAAAAACAAAACTAATTGTCCAGCATATTTTTTATGCTATAATGTTTGACCAGTGTCTGATTTAATTTTATTATATGACTGGATGGATGACACATCAATGTAAAGTTTTACTAATCTTCTTTGTAAGTTAACCATATAGAAAAACTACTATTCTTTTATTCTTTAAGTAAGTTTCTTCTTCTTTTTTAATCTATCTGATGTAGCCATTTTGAAAAATGATGTATTCTTAGGAAATCTTTACTATTATACAAGTAAATTGCATGATTAATAAGATATCTATCTTTATTTCAACTAAGTACTTTACTTTCAAACTTGTATAAGATAAACTGTAAGTCATTCAGGTTTAATTTCTCTAATCATATTTTAGATAATTGTGAAAATAAGATTGCTAATTACCATTTTAAAGTAATGTTGCTACATGAAGCTATATCTTAATTAGTCACAAATAAATAAATGCATTGTGTAAGAAATGCACAAAAAAAAAACCCTCCCTCTATAAGTTGACCACCTGTCTAAGTTGACCACTAAAGTGCTGGACCGCAAGCTGTAAAATACACAGGTTCCACTGTACTTAAATTTTTTTTATGTGGCTGTCACAAAAATATAGACGGTGTAATGTTTCTTCCGTTACGTATCGAAATGTCATTACTACTGCTCATTTCGATGAAAATAAGATCAATGAGCCATCGTAACTCAATTTTTGATGCGTGGATGAGTTAACGAACATCATATGCAAAACAAACATTCTGCTGTCTGTATTTTTTTAGACATACAGTAAAACCTGTAAGTAGACCACCTTTGTAACCTGACCATCTGTTGACCACTTTTGTCAGGAACGGAATTTGCTGTATGTTGCGCAATGTAGGTTGAAACTTGACCACCTGTCTATATTGACCACACGGGGAGGGGTCAGTTGCCCTCAAGTTAACGCAAAAGGGTCGAATTGCCCTCACCGCCCAAATTCTGAGCGACCGAGTTGCCCTCAATCCCCCTCCCCTTTCATAAAGGATCATACTGCTCCCCTGGGATTGCACAACTGTCCGTCTCACTATAATGCGTGTTTTAAATAATTTTACTTCAACTTTACTACTACTCTGTGTAAGTTTGTACTCGCCTCATAACTGCGATGCAATTCCGATAAGTTGGTACTCGCCTCATAACTGCGATGCAATTCCGATAAGTTTGTACTCGCCTCATAACTACGATGCAATTCCGATAAGTTTGTACTCGCCTCATAACTACGATGCAATTCCGATAAGTTTGTACTCGCCTCATAACTACGATGCAATTCCGACTTTAAAAATCATTGCAGCATTTTCATCTAAATATACTTTTGCTGTGCATTTGCGATCAGGACATCTTCACTTTCAGCCTTCACTGGTCTCGTGGACTTTATAAAATTTGTAGCCTGCTAAAACAACTAGCATGTATCCTTTTTCACTTAGAATAGATTCCATTTTAGCAACTTAGCAAAAAGACAACTTTAAAGAAAATGACCTACAAGGTTACAAGTACAAATTCACTAACGAATAATTCTGCAATTTTTAAGTTTAACAACCCCTTTTATTGGTCAGCGAAAGAGCCCCTCTTATAGGCAGGGCCCGATTTACACTTTGTATCACTATAGGCACAACTCATGTTTGGGGGCCCCTCATGCAACAAAATTTTTTTAAACATAACATTTAGTATGTATTTGTAAAACTTGCCGGTCACACCAAAATTTAGGGTCCCCCAACGTGCCAAATGATTTTGTTTTTAAATTACAAAATGTTTGAATAACATTTGGGGGACCCCAAAGTGGAAATCGATTTTGTTTTTCAAATTTCAAACTGTCAGACCAAAATTTGGGTCCTCCCAAAGTGAAAATTCTTTGTGGTTTTAAAATAATTTTTTTTCAAATTTTCTGTGAAGCAACAGAACACTAACAGTTTGTTTTTGAAAGGTGCTATTTTTAACCGACTTCACAAAGGAAGGAGGTTACACATTCGTATTGTATGTATGTCGTTTTTTTTGTTGTTTGTTTGTCCACTCATAACTTCGCACCGGATGAACCGATTTTCATGATTTTTTTTTCAGTCGATCAGGGGTGGTTTCCCATAGGTCCCGTACTTTCGTTTCACCATATTCGATAATTAGAACAAAAGTAATATGCAGAAATGTAGTATTTTGTTTGTCTTTTCATCCATAACTTTTGACTAAATGAACCGATTTTGATGATTTTTTCTTTAATCGATAGAGGGTCGTCTAACTCAAATATTGCAAATCAATTTGACTACATTCGTTTTTTAGAAAAAACGTTACGAGTGAAATATAAGTATTTTTTTATTTTAATTGGAAAGGCTTGGCTTGATTTTTCTTTGTTGGGAAATCTATTAATAAATATAAAAGCATTGTTAAAAACATGTTTGTTGTCATATGATATAACATTAAAAGAAATTACAGCAAGAGTTTGAATGAATGCTTCTCTGTGGCAAAAATTAATCCAATCAGTTTGTTTGCTAAAATAGACTTCAAAAGGGAATTTATCATGCTAATGATTAGTTTTTGGTGCCATTCATTTAAAGAAGTTTTGCCCTTTGATATGGATTTCTTAAAAAATATAGTATTTATATACAAAATGTATTTACACTAAAAGGAATGAAATAAAATAATTTTTATAAAAAAACAGAACCGACTTCAAATTAAAAATTGCGCTAAAAAGTAAAAAATAAATTCATTCTTTAAACAACATCGATGTGACTTTTAAACATAGTTTTAGAAGTCTGTGCAAAATTATGGGTCTAATGACCATTATACCATTTGCTACTTCATATTGGAACTGTTGCTTATTCTGCGGAAATATATATATTTGTAATTGATTCATGATTACAAAATATTTTATCTATCCTAATTTTGCACCGACTTCTAAAACTATGTTTAAAAGTCACATCAAAAAGTAACCAAAATTAGGGGCCCCCCTCAAAGTGGGGCGCTAGGCCTAATGGTAAATAAGCCCTGCTTATAGGTATGATAAAGAGACTATCTTCCCTCCCCCCACGTGACAGGAGCAGTGGGGAGTGCAACTGACCCTCGCCCGACCACACATGTACGCCAAATTCGGGTCCGAGTCTTTTAAAAACCTCTGTAAGTGCACCGCCTAATTATTACTGTATTTATTTGTTTATCTATTTTTTCGAAGATAAAAAAATAAGTAAAATAACTTTTCCAGGATATGTTTTATGCTATAATGGTTAACCAGTAATTGTCTGGACGCATGGAACATCAATATCAAGTTTGCCTAAACTTCTTTGTAAGTGAAGCACATTCGAAAACTACTATTAGCACTCTTTTGTTCTTTAAATGAGTTACTTCTTTTATCTGATATTGTCATTTTGAAAAATTATGTATATTTAGCAAATTTTTACCATCAAGGAAGTAACTTACATAGTTCATAAGATATTTAACTGAGTACTTTAACTTTAAAGTTATATAGGATACATCATTCAAATTAAATGTCTGTAATTATATTTTAGATAATTGTGGGAAAAAAGCTCTAATTACTATTTAAAAAAACGTTTATGTATAAAGCTATATTTTAATTAGTTACAAATGAGTAAGTCACAGTGTAAGAAATGACAAAAAAAAAAAAAATTTATAAAATCTCTACCCTCTCTAACTTTACACCAATTGAACACCAAAAATAGTGTCAACTGAACCCTAAATTTTTAGTGTAGGAAAAAAAAGTAACATTGAGCAGAATAGAAAGGCGTATTGTGTAACAAACGACCGAAAGTTTGTTCTATCAGGTCCGGATCAAATAGATTCAATGTGTGTTAAATGTCTCCACATTAATTAAAGCCACTTTAAGTTAATGAAGCGATAAACAACCTTCAAACTGAAACCTGGTGTCTGAAAACCGGAAATATCGGGGTTATCGAAAACGATTTTCCGATCCAACCTGTCCCTGAGGCATCATGGGAAGAAAAATGAAGAAAGATCAGTTCCGGTACTTCTTCTTTTCATATCCGCAAACGCAGGCGATTCGAATGTAGACCGGGCTTATTTACGCGCGAAAACAAAGCCGAACTTAACATTCAAGAGCAAGGCGAAAATCGATTCTAAATCGGAACGGGCTCCTTTTAACCTGGTTTTTCAGAAAGCGATCGCCTACGGAGAGATGAATTGTTTCGTTTTTCAACTTTTTATGGTGCATTATTGATTGCTTTACGAGGGCAATTCGATAATTTGACATCACTGGAACTAATATCAGTTACACAGTTTGGGCGCACTATTTATCACAGTTTGGGCGCAGGGTACAGCTAGGCTGGCCCTAGTCAATTTAAGCATCCCCAATGAACATCAAGAACCTTCTAAAAATTGTTTTTATCCCACTGCATCTAACAGTCGCTTCCGGTAAACTATTCCAGCTGCCTACAACCCTATTGAAGTGGTCATTTTTCCTGATTCCAAGATGAGCCTGAGATTTGAAAAGCTTAAAACAATGACCTGCGGTTCTACTTTCAACACATAACTGTAGCCCATCAGCATTTCCGATTTTAATGAATTTAAACAGCTGAATCATGTCTCCTCTAACTCTCCTTTGCTCCAGACTATACATATTGGGCCTTTTAAGCCTAACCTCGACCACTTACCAACCTAGTAGCCCTCCTTTGAACCTTTTCCAATAAGGTAAGGGGATAGAGATTAGATAGAGATTAGAGAGCTTCTTTAGATAAGGAGATCAAAATATGGCATAATCTCCGAATGAGATTAGGCCAAAATTCTGCATGATGGCAGTACATACCATTTGCGTGAAACTGAATGATTTACTCACTGAAAACGAAGAAACGTGCACCAAAGCTCTAGTGTACTGCAACAAACACAACAGCAACGTAAATTGTGGTTGTCCGACCGACTGCTACGGCAGCAAAATGCTTCTGTTGCAAGAGACTGCCGTTAAGAATGTTAACGCCAGTAGCAAAGAGCTATCTCTATTACATTTTGCGTCACAGCGCAAAAGCCAAATCATGGTCCTGTAAGGGAAAATGCTCTTGTTGTTGCAAATGTCACTTTCATATCCAAACTCCCCTCGCAGAGCAACCAGGAATAAGGGCAGATACGGGACAATCTACCTCAGACTACTTCAGACCCCAGAATTAAGCACGAACAATTTTGACGCCATTTTTTGGTTCTCTGATTTAAAAAAATGATTACAAAACAAAGTAACTAAAACAAAATTCCTTTTTTAATTTTAATAATAATTAATAAGTTCAAATAATAATGAATTTCCATGTTTAAAACGAAGTAAACTATCTGATGATTCGTTTCAAAAACAGTTGGGTGTTTTAGCTTTCAAATTGCACAAACAGTAGTCAATAAACAGTATTTTAAAATGTACCCAATTGGGTACACTTGGAATGAGGAGGTTAAAGATGAGCACCGGAAGGGTCAAAGTACGACTTTGCTGAAGCACGAATTTTGTATCCGATGACACCAGACGGTGCAACTACAAGTACGCAACCTTCTTTTTTTGACCTAAGATTGAATGTAAGAGAAAATAATTTGCAATAGCGGAGTAACTGTCAGAAAAAGAGTAAAAAACAGAGGGCGTTTTAATTAAAATATGCAGAACCAATGGCGTGCATTGTAAGTCCTACAGAAAAGTTTTGGTACTGTCTTCAATGTGAATTCAGCATTGATATAACTGAAATGAAAAACATCCAACTGAAACCAAATTCATCTTCGATTGGATGTTTTTCATCTATAAGCTCACTTTTTTGTATTGAAAAAGATACCTTGTAACCTCGAAACAAGTGTCTGCAATTTTTGTGCTTAATTTTACATTGATTTTTATTTTAATGTTGTAACATAAATGTTTGCATTTTATTTCATCTTCACCCCTAGTTTAATATATAATATCATTGTATGAGAATAGCACTTCCAAATTGATTTCCAATGCGTTAGTTGTATTGCATGTTGAAAATTCACTTTTATCGCAATAAAAGAAGTATGATTTCAAAAACAAAGAGCAGTTTGTTTTCGTATAATAGTGTACTTTATTTCAGTTAATACGTTTATGCAAATGAAAAAAATATATATGAGTTATAACTTTTAAAAAAATGTTTTCCACACATACTCGGATCTAAACTGTCTAAACTTCATACTAGCAGAGATATTTTTTTTCTCTAAAGTAACATTTCTCTTTTCTTGATTTCAGCTTGAGACCTAGGTGGCGCTTCGACGGTAAGGAAAAAATGACGTCTTGAGGTCTCTTCAAATCTTCTGAAACCATCTTTACGTCGCCGAAAAGTTGAAGTAAGTTTCATGAGTTTCAAACTTAAAAAATCGATGAAAAAGTTACGGTGCGCATACTGATATTCAGAACGGAAAAATAAAAATACCAGCGAAAATCATCTTAACCACTGAGATCCAAACTGCTTTAGAGCAAGAGAACGAGACTAACTGTTTCAGCAAGACATAGGGGAAAAAATTTGAATTGAGTTGACATTCGACTTGAACAAATTTAAATAAGGTCTTACAAATAGGCTCAAATGAAAACCAATAATTTAAGTAAAAATTAATACACCTAATATTTTGTGTTCCTTAAAAAAGACAGCATTATTAAATTTTTATAAGAAAAACTTCTCCATATTTTTAATTTTGCTTCCAGATTTTAATGTTCGGGTTCTTTTAGATTAAATGTGGGTTTTTTGCTTACAATTCAATCAAATCAAAATATGATATTGTAAAGAATAAATGTTTATCCCTATTAGGTGGATAGAATTTATTCCACATATTACAGAACAAGAAAATAAAAATGCTCTCCCATTTCAATCTCGGTTCTTCTCTTGCTGAAGTCTCTTTCTCTCTCATCTTAAAAAAAAATAATTTTGTTTAAATTGTTGAACAAAACTTTTAAAATATCGTAAAATGTTCAAAAGACGTTACTTAAAAAAATTAATTATAATAACATTATTATTCTACCAATAAAAAGATTAAAATGGCTGCAGTTCATTTGGTCGCATACCTTTTGGTGAGGCTGTAGTCAGCTAATTTGGGCGACTTTCAAAAACGATTTCTTGTGCCGTAGCATATTTTCTACAATTGAAAGGTTTTAACAAATGATTATAAATTTGACACTAAGTTTCTTATTTATTTCTTAAATTTGTTATCAAATATCTTAATAGCATGATGTTAATTATTAACTAAAAAGGGGTTTGGTAGTTAGCTACCAATTTGCATTATACCGAATAATATTTATCATCTTTTTCCGCAGATAATAATTTTAAGGTGGAGATGGGTTTTAAGTTATTCAATTTATTCTCCCACGTACCCCCAACGCAAGAGGTTTTCTAAATTGTGAACCGCGACCCATTAGAGGGTCGTTAGTCTAAGAATGTATTTAATTTCACGGTTGGTTTCGTTACTTATTACTATTTGCTATAACTGTTTGTCGGAAGAAAAATATTGCAAAACAAATAGTCTCGAAAAATTGCAGAAGCTTTTGGTTTGCGTATAAAACCCTGGCATCAGGAAAGAAATCATAAGAGATTTGTATAAGTTTTAGATTATGCCTATTTAAGCTTAATACTATATTCGATTATTACTAGATATAGTAAAGTCTTATTTAAATAAATCGGCAGATTTTCGAAAATAACTTTTTAAAAAAATTTATAATAGAAAATTTGACATCTTTGCTATATTTTCATTAAGAGTTGTAATAGTGTCGTTGAGTTATAATTTTTTGAGTAACGAATGTTGAATTTAATCTAAATACCTAAGCCTCTTAGTGTATTTAGGTCTCAATTTTAGTTATAAATAAGTAAAAAATCATATATGATTAAATATTCAGGGCGAAGCGAATGAAGTGCTTAGCTACAGAATGGTTTTCCGGAAAATTTATTTTTCTTTAACACTAGATTCACCTAACCAGTCATTTTGACTGTTTAGATTTGCTACTAATTCTAGTGCCTCTTTCAATGGCATTGGCTTTTCCTAATACGCGGCAAGTAGGACAGGTGAATGTGACTGAAAGTTTTATTATCTTGAGTGGCTACACTTTTGCAAATTAGTCTTTCAAAGCACTGTTAAAATAGGTAGTTATTTTCAGGGCCGGCGCTAGGCTGAGGCGATGAGGCGCCCGTCTTAGGGCGCGCCGTTCTGGCCATAAATATAGACTGCATCTTTATAAGTAAAAAACAACAGTTTTTATCTCAAAAAAATTAAAAACCGATATTACGTTTGTTTTTTATGCGGTTTTTCGCCTCTGGACAGTTCAAAACCGATTTTTCTCATCCTTGTACCACCTTGTCGTGGTGGATGGGCTCTCTATACTAAGAATGCCACAAATTCCGAATGTTCTAGCAATGATTTTTGCTAAGTAATTAAACTATACTGTAATTGAACAGTAGAATTGGTTAACTCTCCAACTCAATAGCCGCCCCAGCTGGGCTTCAAAGTTAGTGGTAGTCAAATCTATCTATTTTATGGGAAGCAAAACGCAATTTATTGCTTTTTCTCCGTTTCTGTTTTTTATTTTCCCTTATTCAGTCCATTCTGATCAGCGATTGCTTTCCTTCAGCTTTTTGAAAGTTAAAATATGTATTATTAAAGTTTGTATTGATCATTTTTAATCTATATTTTTTCATAATGTATAGTAGGGGCGGGAAACAGTTTTTTGCCTCAGGGCGCCATTCGTGCTGGCGCCCTGGTTATTTTACACAGAACAACGCAACTTTTGGGGATAGCGATGTTTAAAAGCTTGGGAACATCTCGTCCTCGCTAGTCGGTTAAAAACAAAAGTTCGCTGCGGGGCATTCTTCTGTTGAAATAAAACTTTGGCAATGCTGTTGCAATCTTACTAATAACCATTGGTTTGTGAGTATGCGCCAAATCCTGCTGTAAATTTTTGAAATTATTGTTCAGCTTCTGTTATACGAAACTCAAAAATTTCTCTAAATAATAGGTTTTTTCATTATTTACCGTTTTTCAAAAAGGAAAAAGAAGCAGTATGAGTGGCAGTTTTTTTGTTGTGAGTTGAAAGTTCGATGAAGAAGCTCCATTGTAGCTCTGAAACAGCTGTTTGCTGTAATTTCTCGAATGCTTCACTTGAGCTGATTATTAAAATATTCATTTCAGTTTTATTCATGTAGATTAGTTCAAAGAACATTGAGTCGTTTTTTAAGCACTTCGTTCTTTTTTTTTTTATTCTGACTGTCCACAACAAACAAATCTTTCCTATGACCGAAACAAAAGCAAATAATCTATATATATATATTTTTCTCTAGCTTGTTTCTCTGTCGGTCCCCGTGATTTATACCTCATTTTAAAGCTTATCGTCCCGGTTAATGAGGAAAAATAGACCCACGGTCTAAAAATGTGTATCAACTCTCTTGCATTTGAGATTTAGAATCATCTAAGAAGAGGTTCTTTAAGGGATGCTGAATGGGTGTTGTGTATGCTGGCGCCGTTTGTTATCACGCAAACAAGCAAACTTTTCTGCTTTTACTGTGTCGCAAATTGGACAGTTTTAGCTGCGTCTGTGTGCTGAACTTATTCCATCGTTAGGCTCTACACATTCATTTATATTAAGAAGGTGTAGAGCCTACGAAACCAACAGTAATTATATTTTAAGTAATGGTACTGTTTCGTTTTTGTATTTTAATGCCATGTATACTAATAATAAAAATAATTGTCATTATCATTGTGATTATTTTATGATTTTGAACATCTAAATAATAGTGGGAAAAAATTGTCGCAGTACGGGAATTGCTAAGCGACTAGTTGATCCGTCCGGAATTGCACGAGTCGACTAGTCGATTGTAAACATCCTGAATCGAAATCGATGCCCATCAATCGGCTGCGTTTCGTAGTTGCGCTGGTCGAGGACGACTTTTTTTCAGGTGATATGTTCCCGTGCTATCATGACCTTTTTCCCGCCTCTTGTATGCTTGTGTATCGATTACGTGTTGCGTGCGTTTCGGAACGTGGGCGTTGGCCGTCGATTCCGAACGAACGCTCGCCCCCCTGAGACTTTAGAACATTTCCGTCATTCCACTTTCTTAAAAGTCAGAATTGAACAGGCTGGACTATATTTAGGGAGCAACGGACGCATTACCGTCGCGAGGTTCCTTGCAAAAATATCGCATTGCTGAGAAGAGCATAGGTCAGGGGCAACCCTGAGAATCACAGCGGAAAATATACTTTATAATCCCCCCTCCCCCTTCCCGCTCAAACCAGAAAGGTACTAAATGTACTAAAATGTCGCAACAGAACCGAGTTTCTGAAAAGTTTTATTTTTTGGTTTTTGTACTTATCGTTAATTGCCTTCTGTTTTATTTAAATGAGTGCATTAATTTTACGGCCTGTCTTATATTATATGAATTAAATATATTTCACATATAATATGAATTAAATATATTTCACAT
This sequence comes from Octonoba sinensis, assembly GCA_038502835.1. NCBI lineage: Eukaryota > Metazoa > Arthropoda > Arachnida > Araneae > Uloboridae > Octonoba > Octonoba sinensis. Next base: position 3,041,984 of record CM076600.1, read on the forward strand.
GTAATCTTATACATAAGCGGCTTAAGTGTCTGTCGCCGATAGCTTATTGGTTGCTTGCGTCACTGTAATGCAGTTGCCATTGTTGTAACGCATGTCAAATATACTAATAATCAAAATATTTCTCTAGCGTTTTGATCGAAGCATCGTTAGCTAGTTCTATTTGTCGTAAAACTTGTGTTTGTGTCGTTGAAACTTGTTTTCTGCGTTACATTGAACTAAACCTACATAGGGTTAGTTCTAATTGTCAAATGTCGTTGGTACTTGTTTTATGCGTTACATGTACCTAAACCTACGTAGAGTTAGTTGTAACTGACGTATGTTGTTGAAACTTGTTTTATACATTTCATAGACCACGAGGAAAAAATATGTCCTATGGGAAATGAAGAGTTCGAATGTTTACCAACAGGTGACTTCCTTCCTTTTCTATGAATTGCAATTCTTGCCAACTTATTGCAATTCAGATAGAAACCCTAGTGTTGTGCGCGCCATAACCAGTGCTGTAATCCTAAAAGTAGCAGAAGGTGTACTGTACATAATTTTTTTAATATGAGAGCTTATATACTATATACTAACCAAAATTAAGAAGGAAGATGTTGGTTAATTGAGCTAAAAATTTAGAAAATGGGTACTATTATTTTTTGTTTTTCTAAAACAACATCCCACATATCAAGGTAAGAGGCAAATTCGTTACGTATGATGCTGAAGATTTTCTTAAAAAATATTTTTTTCAAAATGGCTCTATTAGATTAAAGAAAAAAGAAAATTTTTTAAAGAATAAATGAGCGTTCGTAGCAGTTTTCCATTTGGTTCACTTACAAAGAGGTTTAGGCAAACTTTATATGAATCTTTTATCCATCCAGGCAAATACTGGTCTAACATTATAGCATAAAAAATATCCTGGAGAAGCTATTTTAGTTTTTTTATCTTTCCAAAAATAGATAAGCAAATAAATATAGTAATAATTAGGCGGTCAACTTACAAAGGTTTTTTTTAATACTCCTATCCAAATCTGGCGTGCATAAGTGGTCAACATAAACAGGTGGTCAACTTACAGAGGTTTCCCCGCATTAGATAATATAGCGCTCATTCCGTTCCTGACAAAAGTGGTCAACTTAGACTGGTGGGCAGCTTACAAAGGTGGTCAACTTTACAGTTTTTACTGTACTAACAAAACGTCTTTCGTGTTTTAAAACTTTAGTTACGTTGTAAAAACTGCAGAATTAAAATCGAAATAGACGCAACTTTCAAATCGCTGGCAAGAGATCTCATATAACTAATTCCTTTTGAATGTAACATAAAAATATGAGATATGAGAAATCTTGTTATGCATGTGAGTGAGGACCAAGTATTAACATAGACAGCGCCTTCTATTGTATGCAACGTAAAAGAAAACTGCCAAAATAAAAGAGGTAATAATGATCAAGAAGAGGGAGAGTGGTCGGTTGTGTATTTGGACACTTTTAAGTCCATCCTTACTCGATTTGAGAGAAACACCATTCTCTCGATCGTTCAGATCGTTATATCGCCACATGATTGCAATTCGGGACTCATTTCAGGTTCACAGCCTAAAGGTAATCCTAATGCTCAAGTTAGATAAACTGTAACTTTGGTTTGTAGATCCATATCTCTGATTTCGTTTATTGGAATTTCTGTTAGAAGCCTCTTAGCCACTGCTGGCGTTGGTGTGTGCCAGCCCCAGCAGTGTTTCCGGGGAGTACCAACGTGGAGGTGGGCTTCTGTCACTCCCCGTGGGGGTCGCCCCTCCCTCCGATGTTCTCCCTATTGCGACCCCCGAGCTGAGATGTTATGGCTCATTTATAATTTTTCGACTGTTTTATGAAGTTTTGGAGTTATTCTATTAAAAAGTTTTTGTGCTTTCAAAGGTTTAAATATTTGAAAAGTGACGGTTTGACTATTTAGAATTGTCCTTGTGCTATTGGAACTCATGTTTTGTTCGTTTATTCTATTAAATGATGCAAGAACTGGAGCGAAAATTCAAACAAAGCAGTCTTTGCAGCTGATTTGAGAGCGTCCATTCGTGATGGGTTATGGTTAACTACGTTGGTCCGTTGTATGAAAATTTTTTCTTTCACGTTGTCGACTATCTTCCTGGATGTTCTTAAGATCTGGCAAAAACTGATGAATTCATCACTTTCGTAATTTAAACTGGTTTGAGTTTCTTGGTCAATCATCTTAAGTTCTTCAATTCTAGCCATCTGAGAGATGTTTGAATGGCTCTGTTGCAAAGAATCCATAGCTGCAGTGAGTATGGTCGTATATTCTGGTAACAATCGAACTATCTGCTGCTTTTCACTTGTATGGGTTGAAGGGACTGCAACAGGGCTCGTTTCATTATTTGCAGGTTCGATTTCATGCTTTGTAGGTTTGAAAGGAATCATTTCATAATTGGTAGATCGAACAGTTGTCACTTCATGATTACGAGGATGGACTGGTCTCATTTTATGATTTATACGTTGAACAGGAATTATTTCATCATGATATGCAGCTTCAGCAGGTTCAATTTTAAGATCTGTAGGCTTAACAGGACTCATTTTATAACTTGGAGTATCTGTTTCTGAGGATCCTTTATTGTGTGGGTCATTCAAGACGTTGACGTTGCTTGGAAAATTCAAAACTCCTTCTGGAGCTGGAAGCCCACTAGGTGTGGCGCTAACACATGGTTCAGTTTCGGTTTCTTTGGGCACCTCTGTCTTAGAAGACGATGTTTCAAACAAAGGCAACTAGAAATAAAAAAAAAATTAACATAATAAAACTGTTACATGTAATGATATTTTTCTAGTTACCTGATTTATTGCTAATGAAAGAGAAAAATGAGTCTTGTAAAATATTTTAATTTGTAAGCAGAATTGCCTTAAACTCTCTTCAAACAAGTGCTATTTAAAAGGCATTATTACTTTTGGTACAAATTTGTTAAGAAAAAGGAAACTATACAATGTTAAAGACAAACATTAAAGTACTTTTCTAAATTGACCACTTACATCATCATGCATCTCAAAGGCCATGTTTTGATAGGGCACAGTTCGATCAATGGCAATCTGATCATCATTTGAAGACTGGCCGACGTTGACGTCACTTTGATAATTCAAAACTCTTTCTGGAGCTTGAAGACCATATGATAAGGTGCTGACACATGATTTAGTTTCGTTCTCTTTGGACATATCTGACTGAGAAGAAGACTTTCCAAACAAAGACATCTAGAAATAAAAAAAATTGACATAATAAAACTGCTCCATGCAAAGATATTTACCTGGTTACCTGATTTATCGCTAATAAAAGAGAAAACTGAGTCTTGTAAAATATTTTAATTTGTAAACAGAATTGACATAAACCCCTTTAAAGCACTGGCTATTTTAAAGGTATAACTTTCGGGACAAATTTACTAAAAAAAAAAAAAAAACTATACAATGTAAAGACAAATAATAAATTATTTTTGTAAATTACACCACTTACATCGTCATCCATCTCAAAGGCCATGTTTTCATAGGCCAAAGATCTATCAATGGCAATATGATAATCATTTGAAGACTGTCCGACGTCGACGTCAGTTTGATAATTCAAAACTCCTTCTGGAGCTTGAAGCCCACTGGGAGTAGGGCTAACTCTTGATGCCACTTCCTTCTTTTTGAAGATCTTGAGCTTAGAAGCAAATTTTTGCATCAGAGATTTCTAAAAATCAATAAAAATATTTAAACATAAATAAACCATGCGCGTGTGAAGATATTTTTCTGTTTGTCTTATCTATTGATATTTAGAGACAAAAATTAGTCTAGTTGTAAAAAACTTACATTTAAGCATTTTTTAAGAAGATAATTTTACTTTCTTGCCGACACGCTTTCTTCAACTCGTATGGTTTTTGCACAGTAAGTTTTAATAAAATTAACTTTTTTGACATTGATATACTCAAGTTATGAGATAGAGAGAGATGCGATAAGATTACTTACCTTCACAGGTTTTTCCTGTTTTTCTATCGAGGTATCTTTCTTCGGCTTTACGCACTTAAATAGACCCTTCATAAAACCACCAGAGTTTTTACTGGAAGCCATAATTAACACAAAATCTGAAACTAAAGCAAAAAGAAAGCCGATTTCAGGGTTTATTATCCTTTCAAATGTCTATTGAAGAATAATGCTCTGACCTCCCCCACCTCCCTACTTAGTAGCAATAGTAATACTAGCTCACTAGTGACGCCATGACAATTTTTATAAGTTGAAATTTAAAGGAAAAATAGTAAGGCAGGCGAAATTTAAGTTCTTTAATAATTATCCAAAATATTAATCATAGTCCAAAATATAAAACGTTCTTATCCCTATAATTAGCTTTGAAGAATAATATTGTAAATTCCGAAAAATATTTGCATATTTAAAGTCCATATATATTTTCAGTGTTATTATATCCCTTGCTTGTACATGGGGCAGAGTGAAACACCATCTAATTTGGCTAAAAGTACGAATTTGATTTAATCGCTTATTTATTTAATTTAAACTTTAACGTATGTAAGTATTAATACCTAAAAGCAACTAAAAAAATTAACAAACCTGTGAAAATAACATAAATACAATAATATTATGGAATCAAAGTTTGTCACTATGCTGTTGTTAAAAGTGCAATAAAAGGGGAAATAGTTTACTACGTGGGGAAGCCAAAATATCGCAATTTGAAGTAGGAGCCTCATATGGGGGGGGGGGGGGGGGGTCAGTGTGACGAAACGGTTAAGCCTAAAATTGCTGCAGTCGACAATTTATGCTACAAAAATTAAAAGACGCATTAACGGTATTTAAAACTAAATCTGCAAGTAATGCTGGAATAACTCTTTTGCAATAAAGACCTTTTTTATACCATCAGTGCGTAACATCGTACTGAAAAAATCTGAAGATTGCGCGAAAGGTTATAAAAATCAGTTACTAGAGTAGGCTGTAAGTAATACAAAGAACTAAGAACATTCATTTGCTTACGATTATCCACACTACTTACAGAAGTATTCACGATTTCGCAGAGCTTGAGTGGAATTCCTCCTTAATCGGATTCTCATCGACTCAAAAGTGATTTATTTTAGAAAAGCGTTTCTTTGTTGCAAATCAGGAGCATTGTTGTAAACGATGGTTTCAGATTGCATTATTTTCTTGCTTTGTTGGTGGAAAAATATCCTTTGAACTTGCAACAATGTAACATATAACATTGTTGAAATTTAAGATCATCCAATGGACGTGACGTCACTGTTGCATGAGATTCGAAAATTCTACATTTTTAGATAGATAGGAATTAAGATGGAATTGAGAATTTCGTTGGTCAAGAGAAACCCCCTCATTTTTTGCATTCACATAAGGCCCTTCTTATGCCAGAGTGATTGCACTTTATAGAAGCAGCTATTTTGCGTTACAGCAAAGTACCTGTTTCTGAGAAATAGTAAGGCATAGAAATTGAAAGCATTATTGAAATAAAATTAAAATAATAATAAGGAAGAAATAATAGCCATAAAATAAAATTGGGCCAAATAAAGGAGAGGGGAAGAGGAGAAAAAAGAAAAGAACGAAGAGATGTAACTAGTGGTTTCCAAGGGAAGAGTGTCCACATAGAACCCCAGTGGCGTATTACGTCTTATAAAAGGTCAAAAGGTCAATGTCAACGCGAAAAATATATTCGTAGCACCTCAGATGTGACTAGGTGGCTGCAGATTGGGTCTCATTTAAATGAAACAGTTTTTCGGCAAAATTTGGCCATAGTGCACCTAACGCAAATTCAGCCAACATGCATGCATGTTTGCTTTTAATAATAAGCATATAAATTAACAAATTATATACACCGATTAAACATGTTTCATAAAATATGAAAGTATGTATCAACTTTCTAAGGCTTCTAACGACCAAAAGCTTGTACTTTTATATCAGTCCCAAAGCCGTTGCCTGCACTGTTAAAAAAACCCTGAACTTTCAGTGTTTCTCTACTGATTTTAACGGAAGATTTCCGCAGTGCTTCAATACATGGTTTTGCCTTCCACAAACGGAAATATCACGTCCTGAAAATACGAGAACGGAACTTTTCCGTTTTACGGTTGCTGTATTTTTAAATACCTGATTTGGATTAACGGAGAAAAAAGAAATGGAATTCCTGTCAAATCTCGGGAAAATATTATCAGAGACGGAATATTTCCGGCAACACTGCTGCCGTACTTTTCCTGTTATTTTCAGGAGACTTTTTTTAGTGTGGGAGATGACACCATAATGCTAACGCATCAAATTTTACATTGCAAAGACAACACCTTTTAAGTTATATTTTGGAATTTTCACGTGACATTTCTCTGAATTTCGCTGTCTCTGAGAGTGAGGATAGGGATCTACAGAAAACAAAAAATTCCAATGGGGCTACGGACTAAAAAAAAGGTTTGGAACGGTTTTTTCTTTGCTGCAAAAATGAATTTTACTTTACTTTTTTTTCTCGAACTCAGTTCAAATCGTATGTCATTCGATTTTTGATTAGGTTTGGTCGAATTTGGTTTTGCTAAACACTATTGTTTCAGCTATTCTAATGGTCGTAAGGCCTTCGAACAAACTTCATTTTTACGGCTATATTCAGACTTTCTATAGACATAAAAATTAAATCTGTGCATAAAATAACTCAATCGCATAATCGAAAATTAATGTGAAAAGTTCGCTTAAAGTTGGAAATAGAAAAACATCAGAAAGTCTTTAGAAAAACAAGCTTCGATGAGCGCAACCGTAATGCTACGGACTAATTTTGTGTTGAATATTATGGAACTCGGTATCTTATAAGATCTTGACATTGCGCGAAGTATTTCATTTTTTGTTATAAACCAGAATTTTTTCCGAGAAAAAAAATCAGTGAAGAGATTAAAGAGAATGTTTTGAGAAATACGCCTCAGCATGTTTTTTTTTTTAGAGAAGTGCAGTAAATCGCCCTTTGAAAGCCTGTAAAATTTTAATCTTTGCGTTGGCTACTGAAATAATTAAATTGATTGCGTAACACGATCAAAGATTCTATTTAAAAATGATTTAGAGTGAGAAGAAGAACATCTTATATATAAGCCACTTAAGTGTCTGTTTGTCGCCGATAGCTTATTCCAAATTTCTTACTCCGAGAAAATGGCATCGTGCTGCCATCTACACAATTGTTTCTATAAGGAAAACGACTAATAATCGAAACATTTCTCTGTCATTTTGAGTGAGGCATAGCTAGATTTGCAATCTCCGTTAAAAATGAATGTAAACGCAAATTTCATTTAATCCTTCTTTCTTTGTTTCAATTTATTTATCTTCTGCGCTTTTTATACATATTAAAGTGACAGCGCTCTTTTTTCCAGTTTCGTTAAAACTATTGTTTTGACGATGTTGGACATAAATATTTTTCACAAACAATTTGATTATATAGTAAATAATATTTTCACTTTGCAGATTATTATTATAACTTGGATGTTATTTTTCGGTAAGAATATTTTTTTCCGAAATGATTGTATGTTTATTATTTATTATCATTAAACTTGATTGTTCTACTTGATAAATATCTCTTTGATTTGATGTGCATTTCCGGCTACTGGGAGAATTTTATATTTATAATATCTAGAACAGCGGGCATTTCGTATGACCGCCGGGCTTACTAGTTTCAAATAACAGGCTTCCTAGTTTCCTGCGCATCGCTGCAGGAAAGACAATTTTACAGAGATAGTCTGTAATCTCGCCAGTAGTTTAGCATGGAGTTCTACAGGAAGCTCATTAATATCGACGATCTGATACTAGATTTGGCATCTCATGTTTGAGGCCAGCTTGGCGATATATTGCCAAGTTGACAACTAGTTGGTGACATTGACGCAATTTCACTTTAGTCATGTTTACTTGTGTTTTCTTTTGAACTTTTCATCTTGCGCATTTTAAAAATGTAATGCAAGTATACTAGCTGATTCCACTCAAAACATCTGAGGGCTATGAAAATCGTGAAAAACGCTTTAAAATTCGGAAGGCTTATGGAAAGATAGGTAGATGTAAACATGAGAATAATCGCTTGAATTAAACAAAGATGTTGCCAATCCAAAGAATCGGAAATTAGCCATATTTAAAATCGTAAGAAAACGCTTTAAAATTCTAAAGGCATAAGAAAACATAGCTATAATTTTTTTAAGTCCTTAAGTTACGATAATAAATGCAAATATTATGTTACTTTCACGTGCTAATCATTAAACAAAGTTTTAAATATCGTTCTACCATAGTTTGTTTTTCGCAGTTTGTTTGATGACAGTATCGTATCGTACCGCAAAATTTAATCATAACTGATTCACGTTTAATGAAATATATATATGGACAGATAAATCTTTCTTGCTATATTGTGTCTGAATACGATAAACTTTTGAATTTTAATAATTATACATTTTTTTAACTCCTTCTTTCAGTTGATTTTTATAAACATATGTATGAATCGTTTATTTCAGAAAAAAAGTCAAATGCAAAATTTTCCAATTTCGCGAAACTATTCCTATTATCATGTTAGATCGCTCATCAGGGATTACAATATTTTTTAAGGAATGAAATATATTCAAATATGTACTATTACTATCATTAAAGACATTGTAAATGCTCTTTCAGAATTTTACATGACGCTAAATGTGTTTTTTTTCTTCAGAATTTTGAAACTTGGCTTTGTACGGGGTTCTGAAATTTATGTTCAATGCACACACGTTTGTGTTAAAAAAAAAAATTCTTTTTTTAACAACATATTTCATTATTTGTTCTTTCCTAAGCACATGATTTTTTTTAAATATAACTTTAGTAGATAAGTATTTACTCAACTACTCTGTTGCAAAACATTTACTCAACTCATGAATATTGTCTATCGTTCAAGGAAAACTCTCTTAAACGGAATAATTAATTGTTGCAGTTAGTCTTGTATTATATGAATTGAATATGTAATACTTAATACACACAAATGTTATAAGTATCTTTCTAATGGAGCTGCGTATGGTCACTAACCTTTGCAGGCCTAGTGCATTCCCCGGAAACCGATATCCAGTCTTTCAAGTAGCACCATTATCGGCGGATGCCATGACCACTTTGAGAATTTTGACTCTCGGTTTCCCCCTAGATGGCGGCACCTGAGCTACGTATGATGCGAAACTGCACTAGGAATTTAATTAAGCCGAGAGTATCCAAGAGAAACTAATACTGAAGTGATTTTTAACACGACGCATAATCACACAACATGGGGGCTGACGATCTTCTGCGTCTTAAAAATCCACTAACTTGGGCCAGGTTTGATCCTGCGAAATTGCGCGTACGAGGCCAGGGCCAAACCATTACGCCATCATGCCGACTTTTAAGTGTTAGGTGTGATATTATCACTCTGTTGAACATAGTTTTAGGAACAATAAAAATGACTTTTCCAAGAACAGTATATCTTCCATGTTAAGAAAAAAAAGGAGTAAGTACAAAATTCGAATTCTAACCACCTCATCTTCATTCTTCATGAATATTTGAGGGAGAAAATTTTAACCTTGAACTCAAGGTTGTCAAAAATTTGAACTTCATACTTAACACAACCTTTTTCTAACACTTTAAAACAAGATGTTAAAATCTTAATGTTTGTTGTAGTAGAGTTTCATCTGAACAAACATCACTAGAGAACGAGTTCTTTCGAAATTGGCCACCCATTTCTTCAGAAACTCGATTATTGGTGCTCAACCTGTTTGATATGCACGGAATTTTTAATCTGGAATGAAAAATCTTCAAGTGAAAAACAGTTTTCCAATCCCTATTGTTTTCTTTCTTTTTTAACCTACTTTCCTGTAAAAAAAAAAAAAAAGTATGAAAGAAAGAAGGCTTAATGTATCGTGAAAATATCGTTAAAAATAAAGAAAAGTCCAAAGTGAAGTAATGAAATAAAGATTGAAAAATAAAAAATTTGAAAGTAGGGATTTGTGATGGGGGGAAATGTTTCTTATATATATATGGACAGATAAATCTTTCTTGCTATATTGTGTCTGAATACGATAAGCTTTTGAATTTTAATTTATTATACATTTTTTTAACTCCTTCTTTCAGTTGATTTTTATAAACATATGTATGAATCGTTTATTTCAGAAAAAAAGTCAAATGCAAAATTTTCCAATTTCGCGAAACTATTCCTATTATCATGTTAGATCGCTCATCAGGGATTACAATATTTTTTAATCACAATACAACATCACAATATTTTTTAATTACAATATTTTTTTTAATACAATATTATTTAATTACAATATTTTACATCTGTCGGTATGTATGTCTGTCTGTCCTCCCACCTTCTAGTAACTTTCGGAGAAATTGTCCGATCCGAAAGGTTTTTTTTTTTTCCTGCTTTCAAAAGATCGTGGCAAGGACATCTCCTTTCCATATTTTGCTTTTTTTATTTGAACAATTTTTTATTTGAACAATTTTTTGTTCAATTTTGCACAGTTGAAAAATATTTAAGATTAGCTCCTATGGGGGGGAACTAGGAAACAAATAATATAAACCCTGCACATAAGATCCGAGTTTCTTTGAACTGGTTTATTCGAAGGAGCTCTCGACGAGAAATGGTTTTTGATTTGTACAATTTTTGTACAATTTTGAACAGTTTAAAGATTTTTAACATTAGCGCCTCCGGGGAAATTTGAATCCTATATAAATCCTGATCTAACAGACGAATTTTCTTGGAGCAAACTGTATGGGAATCATTTTATGAAGTAGAAAATGCACAGATGCGAAGTTCCCCCAGAACTACACGAGCCTATTTTCCTCTGAAACTTTTTGATACGGATATTTAAGGGCATTTCTAAATGAATAAATGAGTGAGTGAATGGATGAACGGGTAAATAAATGAGTGAATGAATATGTATAAGCGGTTGAAAAAGGTATATTTGAAGTAATTAAGAACTAAAGCTAAATGAGAAAGAGAGGTTTGATATTGGTGTATCGGGAAACTAGGCTAGTGTAGTTCTAGACGGAACTTCTTGTTTCAATCTCTCGATCTCACTTACTGAATAAATGTTGATGGGAGATGCAAATTGAGAGCAAGAAGAAAAATGTGATCATTATTTGAAAAGAATATCATAATCATAAAAACATGAGTCGTTTAATGATTAAAATGCTTTATGATGTATGAAATTTTAGAAGAAACTCTTTAACTGAAATTAAAGAGGATTACTGTTCTTAATGATGCCAAACCTAGTTTCATTGCTTAATTATATTTAATTAGGAGTTGAGCGTAGGCTACTAGAAATAAATTATTTAACCAAATTTAATTTGAAAATGAAATTAAATGTTTGTCAATAAAATAGGAGAAATATGTCAGTTGGCTCATCTGCCAACTGAAATATTTCTCAAATGAATACAATACATTCATTTCTCAAAAAAATTGCCCATGAGTCTTAGAGTTGTGTATAAAAATTCCGATGTGTTTTTTATTTTCAAAGTAAAGTTTATTTTGCCGTTGGCAAAAAATATTTATGGCATTAGCGAAACTTAGGCCATTGTTTCACGATACAGCCTTTAAAATTAAATAAACAGAACTTGGGCGTATGTTTTCTTTCCATCTCCCTTTTTTTTTTTTCAAATATTTAATAATTTTACCTTTTTGTTTGGGTTTTTTCAAAAGAAAATGATGAAATGTCGATTCCGGTAATAAAATAATCATAATTTATCAATCTGTAAAACTTATGCACTTTTGTTAATTTCCTGTCATAGCAAAGTAACTGCCATTTCAATACTTAATGTAAAATCTAAATTTAGGTTTTTATGTTTGTAATTCCTTGTACAAAGTTCCAGAAGCATTGTATTCGAGGAAAATTTCCGCTGAAATTTCAGCATCAATTTCCGTTTTAATCATCATGAGTCAACAACATGTAAAAGAATAAAAGCGTCCTAACTATTTTATGCGATATAAATATTTGCAATGCATACAAAAATTCTACGAAAGATCTATAGGTTTATAATTGCTTTCTTTTGTAAATTGTAATGTATTTTAGTAAGGGCTTGATTTCTGACACAAAAAAGAAAAGTCCCTTAATTTTCAGATATTATTTTCGTACGTAAATAGTCTGAATTTTGTCTTATAAATAAAAATTGTCACAAAATTAAAAAGATGTTTAGGAGCTGAGCTCTCGTGAGTTCCCTTCAAATTAGGCACTGATCTTACTACTTAAAACATTAAAAAATATATTTATAACAACTGTCTTTTTATAGGAAAGGATTAGTTTTGATGACTTGATCCATACCGAATAAAAAATCCTTAATGACTACTATGAACCACAATATTTAACATCGAGAGTTATATTTTTGAGAAACCTGACGCATTATCTTATCTGATTTATTTGTAGACTTACGTGTTAGGGGACCGTTCATAAACAATGTCAGACCTTTTTCAGTATATTTGACACCCCTTCCCCCCCTTTGTCACAAAGTGGCACACTTCAACATACCCCTACTCCCCTTTGTCACATGTCACGCTGTAGTACATTAGCATAAAATAAGTTAATTTGCTGATTTTAAATGTATTTATAGAAATAAAAAGGTACAATGTCACACTTCTTGTTACCCCATCCCCTCCCCTTGTCACAGACTGTCACACTTTCTTGAACCCTTGAAGCGTTACATCATTTATGAATGACCCCTTAACACGTCGACCAACAAATTGGCGTCAATTGATGCCAAAGCTTGGCGCTTGTAATGTTCGATTATGCGTCAACGTTCTTTTTACCATTATTGGCGGCATTTAGCGTTTTGGCTACGTTTTTTAAATTTGGCGAAAATGGTCGGCGAAATATCTCACGTAAATACCGATTTATTTTACTCTAGATTTCAAAAATGTTTTGACTAAGCTTTCTGCAATCAACACATTGGTATACTGTAAAAATCTTGCGTGCAGTTGCCACTTTTTTTGGTATTACTGAACACGATTTTTGGTGATCAGTTGGCGTGAAGTTGAAAATGATTCAAGTTTGATGCATTTTATATTTTTTAATGTATCTGTCTAAAAAAATATAGATCGTGTAATATTTTCTTAGCACATGAAATGTCTTAACTCAATTACCTATCGAAACTTCATTGCGATGGTTCATTTCTATGAAAATGGAATAAATGAGTAATTGTAATGAACTTATAATTCGTAGATGAGTTAACGAACATCATATGCGAAAAACGTTGTGCTTTCTATATTTTTTTAGACAGACACTTAAAAGAATATATAAAAAAATGAATCATTTTCAACTTTACACTAACTGAATACCAAAAATGGTGGCCACTAGACGTAACATTTTTTACAGAGTACTTATTCACCTGAGGGCAATATATTAGGCTCAAATAGACAAATACTCGAGACGTTGCAACTTCACCATGGGACGTGCGTGCGTCATCAACGAAACCAGAGGTTTCCTCAGAATCCCTCGTCACCTGTTGATTGCTCCAAGGAAGCACACTCGGAAGCTTCGGAGTTCAAGGTTCGGATGACGTCAACGCAGACGGTGACATCACGAGGGGTGCCGGAGATGATGGAGTTGAGGTCGGGCGGGGGTGTGTTAAAAGAGAAAGTAAAATCAAGCTTTGCGAGAGAGTTCCCGAGAAGACATTTTAAGGAAAATGTTCTAAGGACATAGCCGAAAACTGCAGGGGACGACGGATTTAGTGCTCGTGAAAAAATTTATTTTAAAGAAATTTTTGATACTTCTTGTTTTAATGAAATGAAAAATTTTAGGAAAGAAAAAAACATTTATTTATTATTTGAACAACATGGTGAAAAAAAATGATTTCAATCGGGGAAATGAAATGGAAGGCGTGGGGCAGTAAAACAACGAGATTTTGCTCAAAACCAGTGGAAGCAGAGTAAAAAAGCTCATTCTACTCCCCTCTTCCCATACTGCTCCGATTTTTCTTCTTTTTTTTCCTTTCCTTTCGTTTTATCTTCTGTATTTATTTACTTTTCTAAATTATATTCAGAAACTAAAAAATAAATAAATGCACTTTTCTTTCTTTCTTGCTTTTTCCTTTGTGTGTGTGTGTGTAATTTTTCTTTCTTCTTCTTCGTCTCCTTTTTTTGCAGTACACAGTGCATATAAAACTTTACATAATAATTGATAAATGATAGCCTCTAAATTCCTTTTTCGATTTTCTCCACAAATGTACATAACTATTAATAATTAATTGAATAAAAGTGATAAATATCTCTTTTATAACTTCTGAGTACGGTGTGGGACGGAACAAATACTTTAGAAGTCGGAGCTGGAATGGAACAACTCAAAAACGTAGCTGCTTCAAATCCCTGTATAAAATTAATACTTTTGACAGAATAATAAAAGCAAACATTTTTTCTCACTTTTCTTTTTACATATCAATATAACGACGAAAAATGTAACATTGTTTCGAACTTAAGCGATTTTGATGAAGTAATCAAAAATAAACTTTTATTTTAATTTAAAGAACTGAAAAAAAAAATGTTAAAAGAATTTAAATTAAAGCCTAATTTTGATCATAAGATTTCAAGAAATATTAAAAATATTTAGTGTGAAACGTAAACTCTGGAAAATCTCACGCCGTACTTCCACCGTTGTGGTGCTCACCTATCAACGGAAAACGCTCCTTACCGTCCTTATTGCCTGAATTCCGATCCCCTTCTACGAAGGGGAGCTTGGATACCCAAGTGGTATAAGAAACGGAACAACAACAAATGTTAGATCTTATTCACTCATATCATATTTTTCTTCCAGCAGCGCATCGTCTGTAATTACCGTTTTCCTTGTTTCCCAGTGCCATCCTTTCTCTCGGAAAAATCGCAGTGTTCCACCCCCCCCCCCCACCCCCCATCTTCTTTCCAGATAAGCGCGAGATGATGCATCTACACAACACCGGTATTTTTATGAGTTAGATATGACAAGCAGAGAGGGAAAAGTTTACCGACTTTAATAATAAAGAATTCATAAATGTCGGTATATAGAAGTTTTTAATATAAGCAGCTGCTTTCATCCGGTTCCTAGAACAACCGGGAAATAGCGTTCCTACTTATTTGATTCCTCGGTGGTTTTTCCTCCTATTTTTGTGTGAAGGAGATGAAGGTAGGAGAGGGCGTTTAAAAACGTTAAAGAAAGGAAAATGTTGTGTCATAGGAGATGAAAAATTATTGTGTAGTATGTTGCGTTTAGTTGTATCTCTCTTGTTCTGAAACTTAGTAAGTGGTATGAAATCATAAAAATGAAGAAAAAGAAAGAAAAGACGTTGGAAATCTGTTGATATTCATGTATGCAATGCCAGTGTCGTTTAGGTTAATTTTTTTTCAAATTATAATAATAATAACAACAATAAACGCATAGCCGGCAGGGTGGCCTAGTGATAAGGCACCGGCCTCGTACGTCCAAGGAAAAAAAACTCTCCCAAATCGGTTGATTTTCAAGATGCAGCGGATCATCAGCGCCTATGTCGTAAGGTTATGCGGCATATCAAAGATTCCTTGAATATCTGTTTGGCTTGGACACTCTTGGCTAAATAAATTTTCTAGTGCAGTTTCGCAACATTTAGAGCTCAGGTTCCGCCACCTAGGAGGAAAATGAGCGTCAACTTTGTCAACTTTCTCAAGTGGTAATGATAACCGCTGATAGTGGTGCTACTTCCAAGAATGGATGGCACTAGATCTGCAAAGATTAGTGACCATACGCATGCCCATTAGGAAAAAAAAGATAAAACCCCATAAACACATAAAGATTCATTATAGATAAATATTTATTTATCTGTGATCTAACGGATGTTCCGCCTATATCTTAAAAGTTGTGAAACGCTGTGCAACCGTCATCGTATTGTGCGAAATTAGTTGTTTTCGCTTTCTCCTATTTACACGAATATGCGAACCAGCCCTAGAAAGTAAGGTAGTTTTTACTAAATACACCTTAGAATTTTTTTCAAGCCAGAAAATAGTATGGAAATAAAGAAACAAAAGGATAGAAAGGAAAAAATCCCAAGAAATAAACATTGTTTGATTCCGTACAGCCCGGTGAGGCTTTTAAGCCTAAACAGAAAGAAATAAACAAGCAAAAAAAAAAAAAAAAAAGCATTTCTTTTTTGTTTCCACTACATCAGTGGTTCCCAACCTTTATCACGTCGGGGCCCCATTTTAACAAATAAACAATACCTGATCCCATGTACGTACACACACATACAGTATGTATCACACAGTATCACTCACACAAGTGTTTTGGCACAAAAACGGTACGTTCGATTTCAGGTTGTCTCTGACTCCGACCCCATTGTAAATTTGTAAAATAAATTAAACTTTTTCTTTTTTGTGTCCACTCTAACTAAAAACATAACACTTTGGAATGAATGAAGCTAAATCTAGTACATACATGGACCCTGATTGAACTTAGTGCTTTTTAGTTTTTGGATGTACTCCCATCAAGAGATGTGACTCACATAGAACATTTTCCTCGCTACACGAAACTGCTCTCAAGAAATAATGAATTTATTTCTTGAGCACAAGACATTTAGGAAAAAAGCAAAATTCTTTTGAGATACTATAACCTGTCGTTTCTCGTTTTAAATAAACAATGGATTTTTTCCATTATGTCCTGCCCAAAAAGATTGCAATTGTGGCATCAATAACCTCCAGAAATTTTTCCGTGAAAAGTAAACGATTTGAAAGCATGCACTCGGAAACAATAGATGAAAAGTACCGAAATAGTGTCAGATGGTGGTTTTCTTTCATTCACTTATAGTTATGAATTGGGATGACACCAAATCACACGGAAGTTAAAAAAATCCACAAGCCTAGTTTTTTACGCAAGAGGGAGAGCTTTATTTTTAATCAAGAGAGAGAGGTCTGTAACTGAACAAAGGAGGATTCAGTCGCATTGGTGTTTGGGTTTAATTTTGAAATCTCTCTCTAGCCATTCCCCCGTTGCTTGGACGTAGGTTAAATAAATATCGTATTTGAAAACCCAAGGTGGCATTAAAAACTCTCATTTGGACACAACAGGACTCATTTGTCCTACTTTTTTGAGTTTAATATTTAGAAAATAAGAAAACGGAGTATGCCGTGGCATCGAACTTTGAGATATAAGAGAAAAACTGGGAACTTTTAAAAGCGAAAAAGAGAGAGAGAGAAATTATGTGGGGGCACAAATATAGTTTAGAAGATGAGTTGTAAACATTTTTTTCTCAAAAAAGAAAAACAAAAACTGATTTTTCAAATTCCATTTTTTAAAAACCTTTTTCCAAAAATCATAGACTATTTTCAAAAAGAATTTTTACATTTCTCATGAAGATAATACATCTGTTCCAGAATTCACTTTAACACTTCAAATACTTCAAATTGACTTCATACAAATCGCATCGTTAAATCGGGAATAAAGAGAAAGCTTTAATAGTACAAGTCACAGAAATTTGAAAATCTTTGGATTGTGATGTTAGCTTTCTTTCAATTAGAATACCTCCTTAATCTTCTCAAGATATAAATTCAGTTTCCCTTCTTTCTGAGCAAGGTTTTCCTTGCTCACCCGTTGCGAAACCTTGCTCTTGAGAAATGCGTCGAAAAATTGTGAGGTCGAAGGTGCCTTTGCATCTTCCTCTTTTTTTCCTCATTTTTTGTTTCTGTCTGAAACTCAATGGATCAGTTTCGCTTATCAAGGCTGCATGATAGTTTCGAAATGAAGTTATTCTGTTAGCGAAACTTAGTTTAAAGCTCCAAGTTTAACAGTATATAGTAACTCCTGTAAAGTCGACCTCCTTTGTAAGCTAACCACCTGTCTAAGTTAGCCACTTTTGTCATGAACGGAATGAGCCCTACGTCATATCAGGTACTGAAACCTTTGTAACATGACCTCCTGTCTACATTTATATGTACGTATATGTTATATAGATACGATGCACGCAAAATTTGGGTGGGAGTAGTATAGAAAACCCTTTGTTTATTTGAGTGCCTAATTATTTGAATATTTATTTGTTTATCTATTTTTGAAAATATAAGAAAAACTTAAACAAGAACTACCGTCTAGAACTATACGAGCCTACTTTCCCGTATACACCAGCTTCAAATTTATAATCTAGCTATCTCTCTCTCTTTCTCGTTTAGCTTTAGTTCTTAATTGCTTCAAATATGCCTTTTACAACGGTTAATACAGATTCGTTCAATCATTCCTTTATTCAGTCATTTATGTATTTATTCAATCATTCATTCATTCATTATTTTGTTTATTCATTTAATCTTTCATTAATTCAAAAATATTCTTGAAAATCCCGATCAAAAAATTTCATACGAAATAGGCTCGTTAGTTCTGGATGAACTTTTTATCTGTACATGTTTTACGTCATAAGAGCTTTCCGATAAAGTTTGTTTCAAGCAAATCGGCCCGTTAGATCAGGATTTATATAGGATTGAAATTTCCCCGTAGGCACTATGTTTTTTTTTTTTTTTTTTTTTTTTTTTTTTTTTTGAACTGTTCAAAAATGAACAAAAATTGTTCAAATCAACATTTCACGCCAAGAACTTCTTCCAGTGAGCTTGCTCATTGGAACTTGGATCTTGTACCCAGAGTTTACAGCATTTGCTTCATTTTCGCCCATAGGCGCTAATGTTAAAATTTTTTGAACTGTTCAAAATTGAACAAGAAATTGTTCAAATCAATATTTCACGCCAAGAGCTTCCTCCAGTAAGCTTGTTCATTGGAACTTGGATCTTGTACCCAGAGTTTACATAATTTGCTTCATTTTCGCCCATAGGCGCTAATGTTAAAATTTTTTGAACTGTTCAAAATTGAACAAAAAATTGTTCAAATCAAAAAGTAAAATATGGAAATGAGATGTCCTCGCCGAGATCTTTCGAATGCAAAAAGTATTTTTCGAATCGGACAATTCGTTCAAAAGTTATTAGGGGGGACAGACCGACAGACAGACCGACAGACACACTCCCCCCCCCCCCATCTCAAAACCCTGCTTTCTAATTTTTTATTTTTCAATCTTTATTTAATTACTTAATTTATTTTTGACTTTTCTTGATTTGGAATTTTGACGATATTTCCAAATGAATAAATGAGTAAAAGAATGAATGAACAAATGAGTGAATCAATGAATAAATGAGTGAGTGAATGAATAAATGAATGAGCAAAAGAATGAATCAATGAATGAATAAATGAATGAGTGAATGAATAAGTGAATGAGTAAAATGATGAATCAATGAATAAATGAATGCTGAATGAATAAATAAATGAATGACTGAATGAATGCTGAATGAATAAATAAATGAATGACTGAATGAATAAATGAATGAGTAAAAGAATGAATCAATGAATAAATGATTGAATGAATAAATAAATGAATGGCTGAATGAATGAATAAATGAGTGAGTGAATGAATAAATGAATGAGTAAAATAATGAATCAATGAAAGAATAAATGAATGAATCAATGAATGAATAAATGAATGAGTGAATGAATGTGAATGAGTAAAACGATGAATAAATGAATGAATAAGTGAATGAGTAAAATGATGAATCAATGAATAAATGAATGCTGAATGAATAAATAAATGAATGACTGAATGAATGAATGAATGAGTAAAAGAATGAATCAATGAATAAATGATTGAATGAATAAATAAATGAATGCTGAATGAATAAATAAATGAATGGCTAAATGAATAAATAAATGAATGACTTTAATGAATGAATGCGTAAAAGAATGAATCAATGAATAAATGATTGAATGAATAAATAAATGAATGCTGAATGAATAAATAAATGAATGCTGAATGAATAAATAAATGAATGGCTAAATGAATAAATAAATGAATGACTGAATGAATAAATGAATGAGTAAAAGAATGAATCCATGAATAAATGATTGAATGAATAAATAAATGAATGCTGAATGAATAAATAAATGAATGGCTAAATGAATAAATAAATGAATGACTGAATGAATGAATGAATGAGTAAAAGAATGAATCAATGAATAAATGATTGAATGAATAAATAAATGAATGCTGAATGAATAAATAAATGAATGCTGAATTAATAAATAAATGAATGGCTAAATGAATAAATAAATGAGTGAGTGAATGAATAAATGAATGAATAAATGAATGAATCAATGAATGAATAAATGAATGAGTAAATGAGTAAAATGATGAATCAATGAATAAATGAATGCTGAATGAATAAATAAATGAATGACTGAATTAATAAATGAATGAGTAAAAGAATAAATCAATGAATAAATGATTGAATGAAAAAATAAAGGAATGCTGATTGAATAAATAAATGAATGGCTAAGTGAATAAATAAATGAATGACTGAATGAATAAATGAATGACTTGAATGAATAAATAAATGAATGACTGAATGAATAAATTTGTGAGAACCGTTGAAAAAGGTATATTGGAAGTAATTAAGAACTAAAGTTAAAGAGTAGGCTCGTATAGTTCTAGACGGGAACTTCTTGCTTTAGGAAAGGAGGTAAGGCGATCAAGGAGGGAAATCAATAAAAGAAAAGAATTTAATAATATTTTATTTTGGATTTATTCCTACAGCCCATGTGTCCTGTCAAACACTTGATGAGCAAAAATATTTTTTTTCAACTGAAACCGATTGAGACGATGATCGCAAAAGTCCCTCCGTCACCTTAACCCTTGGTCTTACGTGGAAAAGAAATGAGCCGATTTCGTAGAGGTCATCCGAAAGAGAAATAGTCCTTCACTCCGCCGCTAGAGGTCGAAACGTTTCATTTCTCTTTCTCTTCTTCTCCATCGTTTTGCTCCTTCCTCTTGTTTAATAGAAAAGTATTTTGCGCTAGTGTCTGACATTTCTTTGCGTTGGAAAATAGAAATGTCTGTCCCAAATTTCTCGGAATATTCCTTCACATTCTGTTGTGACCACTTGTGAAATATGTTTTTCACTCAAATGCGTGGGGGTTTCGAATTTGGTTTGATAAAAAACAAAATGTTTATTTTGCTGTAATTGTTAATTTAGAAAAACGTGTACAGTGATGTGTAAGTTGACCACTTGCGGTGCAGCACTTCAGTGGTCAACTTAAACAGGTGGTCAGCTTATACAGGGTGGAGCTTTTTTCTTTCTTTTTTTTCATTTCTTACACTATACATTTATTCATTTGTAACTAATTAAAATATAGCTTCATGTATTAACATTACTTTAAGTCAATAATTAGATTTTTCTTTGCACAACTATCTAAAATGCCATAAGAGAAATTTAATCCGAATGACTCACAATGTATCTTATACAGCTGTAAAAGTATAGTACTTGATAAGATAATTGTCTGTATTTTAACTAATTATGTAGGTTACGTAAAGGATAATAAATATTTCCTAAAAATACGTAATGTTTCAAAATGCCTACATGAGATAGAAGAAAAAGGAAGAAACTCATTTAAGGAATAAAAGAGTGCTCATGGTCGTTTTCCCCATATGGTCACTCACAAAGAGGTTTAGGCAAACTTTATATTAATGTTTTATCCATCCAGACAAATACTGGTCTAACATTATGGCAAAAAAATTATTCTATAGCAGTCAGTTTAGTTTTTATTTATCTTTGCAAAAATAGCTAAACAGATAAATATAGTAATAATTAGGTGGTCAACATACAAAGGGTTTTTTTATAACACTTCCACCCAAATGTGGCGTGCATAAGTGGTCAAGGTCAATATAGACAGGTGGACAAATGAAGTGGTCAAGTTACAAAGGTTTTCCTGCATTGTATAAGGGATCATTCATAAATGATGTCACGCTCCATCACAATTAGATTCCTCCACAATTAGAAATCACAAGACCAAAAGAAGTTATTACTCGTTTGACTAATCAAAGCATTCTAAAGATTATTTTTAACTTCATCGGGTTGCCAGTCCAAAGTAACGAAACATTTAATTATTATTTCTTAACATGAATTTCGTAAACATATTGTTGCTATTGTTAATTTTAGGTACCGTTCAGTACTCAAATACTGTTTAACCATTTATTTAATACACCTGATTCTTTCTATTCTTCAGGTTCTAGCTCTAGATACTTTTTTTTGTTTTTTACAATGAAAAATTTACTAGCAAAAGAATAGAATCACCGGGCCTCCCCTGAAGTTTCGAAATGATGCCCCAATATTTCTCAACTTTCTGGTTCGTTCTGAAAAATCATCTCGTTGCTCGCTCGCGGGGGGACGTTCTTGTTTCGTGTGGCGCCAAAAAGGGGGCGTCTCACTCACGACCCGCAACTCGGGCTGCTGACCTTCGCGTGGAAGCAGACGATATTCAAGCCCTTCTGAATATCCCCTTACCGGTCCGGAGGAAGAAAACGAAAACACGCGGCCGACGCTGAGCGAGGTTACCGCAATTAAGATCTTGTCGCTTTTTTTGGCGACGCGATTGGTTTTGGAATGATGATGGCGTTTGGGTTGAAGATATTGTGAGATACCATGTTTCGTTTTTTAAACAAGTTTCAACAGTTTATGTTTTTTGTCATGACTGTTACATCAATTTTTTTTCAGAAGCACATGCAACCACAATGCGTGTTGTTGCAACCCAATACATGTGTGGTTTTTGCAAACCACATATGCATTGCGGGTTCAATAGGACAATTGGTCCGTCCATAGAGTCAAACATTCCATAAAAAAGAAAGGAAGTAAAAAATAATTGAATTTAATTCACTATATTTTTTTTTAACATTATTAAATTTTCTACTCACTCCAACTTGCGTTGGAAAATAGCTTTAAGTAAATTAAGCTTCTTCTAAAACTGTTAGTCTAACAGAAATACTTTTAAAATCAAAAGGAAAGCATTCAAGGTCTCCCAAGCTTTTAACACAGCCACTAAAATAAATTACCAGCGTACGTGTACACCAGTTTTTTCCGATTCTTATGTAAAACGCCTTTATTATATTTTCGAGGAAAATGCTTCAAAAATGATTTTCTTTCATGGGCGCAAGTATTACTCTTCTTTTATTTAATCCTATTTTATTTCAACCATTTTTGTTTAAATCCATTTATAAAAAGAAAGCTAAGAATGCAAGCATAAGTACCGAAAATTCTTCACCAAGCACTATTTCAGCTTGAAAACTTGGAAATTGTAAAAACATTTTTATATTTTAGCGTAACAATCATTGAATCATCATTTTTTTTGCGATGTTTTAAATAAATTTGTAACAAATTGAATGTAAATTGCAGCTTAAGTCAAGGCAGAAGAATTAAAAAAGGAATTCACGGTTATATATATTCTCGTTGTATACGTTCAGCGAGTTGCAAAATTCTTAAAGAGCAGAATTTAGTGTAATGAATTTCTTTACAAATTAATCAAAAGGAATAATATTATCAAAAAAGAAATAAAAAAATAGAAGAAGCCGAAAGGATATTTAAGATTCTACATTAGTCTTAAGAGATATATTATCAGTACTAAGGAATTCCTAAATTTTTCTTTTTCAGTTTTTGCTCTGAAGCAGATTTCTCTGAAAAGTTCCCTAGAAACACAGTCGTGCGAAAAACATTTTTGTTTCCCGGAAATAAATTTCAATTTTATTGAACGCAAGGTGTACTTCACTAAAAATTTCAGTATGCAGAAAATTCGACACCTTTGCATAGGAGCTTACCGGAAATGCCCCCCCCCCCCCCCCCCCCCTGAACTTTTCAATTTTATGTGAATTTTTATATATACACTATGGAATTGAGACTTTTTACGCATAAAATCACTGACTTAAGGGGATTTTTTATAAAATAAAACCTTTGATTCGGAAACAAGTTATGAAAATCCAACACCGTACTTGGCGGAAAAAGTACTGCGAATGCGCCCAATTTTAACTGGATCTTATTAGTGATGAATCCTTGGCGACGTTTCTTGGCTTCTTCCGCGCGCGTGGTAACCCTTGGGAGAAAAAGGAGCCTCCGCGTGTTTTCAATTTTGCCAGACGTCAAGAACCATCGCGCTTGTTGGTGTCCAGCTGCCTCGGTCGGGGATTCCTTCCGTTCGATTCTTTTTGTTTTCGAAGCCTGTGCGCGTTCGATCAGCCCGTCACGTGTCCTGACGCCGAAGATGAACTTCGGCACGACCACCCTATCTTTTGCTGAGCTCGCTCATCCCCTGGACATTCGACCAGACGGTATTTCGTGACAGCCGCGCGTTGCTGGAGAGAGGGCACGTGTTGATAACAAGTGGCTTAGAACGCGCAGGCGATGCTTAAAGAGATGGCGACCAGAAACGGCGAGGGTAAGTGAAATTTTAGGATTTTGTTCTTTGAAAAGTTAATTTTGTCTTGAGGAATGCAGAAACAAATGAAGTGTTCTGTTGCGAAATTATTGTTATCATTGCCTTAACTAGAATTTTTCACCTTGCCCCCCCCCCCCCCTGCTCCCTAGGTTCATAAAAATCGTTAAATGCATGTACATTATCATAATAATGTGGCAGTATGGCTTAGATCGAAGGTTTTATAGGGGGGGGGGGGGGTAACTCCGCATCCCATCTTCATTGTGCCCGGGTTTGTGATCATTATATGTGTTGTGTGTATACTGATGTCGTCCATGCGACCTGAATATTTTTTGGGTTTTGTACTTAAAAATTCTTATACTGTATATATTGACATACTAGGATTAGCAATATGGTTTAAAACTCAGGGCTCTGGGTGGGAGCTAATTCCAAACCCCGCTCTATGCTTCCCTGCACAAGAAAAGGGGAGGGGGCGCAAAATATACGAAAGAAAGAGTTATTATAATTTTAAAAACATTGAAATCGTAATGGGGGGGGGGGCGAACAGTTGAATTAAAATAAGCAACTGGGCACAGCTGGCCAAGATGCTTCTAGCAACTTCACGCACTTTTTTTAGAGGGTAGGGAGGGGGTAGTAATAGATCTGCGAAGGATAAGAAGCAAAATTTGTGGGAAATAAATTCAGGCACATTTTCTTTCCGAATTCAATTTGAAATCTTGAAACATTGAATAAAAATTTAACTCTAAGCAATTACTTTATTTCATTTTTCCGAGGCTCCGGTAAATTTCTCCTAATGGGTGGATCTCGTAGGATAAGGACTGGAATGTGGATTTTCAAACCAGAAATCACTATCTTCCTCAACTCGTATCGCTTTGAGGAGTGTACTACTAATTTCCGCTTTATGAAGTCATAACTTGATATATTATTAGTTGTATGTTTATTTATGAAGCGACCTTGATTTAAATAGCATTTGATTTTGTTGTCTGTAATACTATAAACAGATTTACTTATAGAAGTCCGATTGATTAAGAATACTTGTAAGAATTCTCTAGATTTATACCCTAGAATTATATCATTTTAAGGATTTATTTTTGTTTACTTATTACTGTCACGAGTAATGATTTTTAATACATTGAATTTGTAGAAGAAAACATTTAATTTTACGCAAAGCAAAAAAAAAAATAAAAAATAATAATAATAAATAAATAATAATAGTAAATTAATAATAATTTAATAGCACTGTTTTTGGAACTCTCCCAGTAAAATAGTTACATTTTTAAATAATTACAGTCCCTTAATAAAGCAGTTAAAATCCACCATTACATTAAAACCCCCATTTACTATTACCCCCATTTATACCATCTTCTCTTTCCGTCGCAAATTATATTAAGATGTCAAAATTTTGATGTCCGTTTTTTAGTGACTCAGATTGAATGCCTCACGCGTTGCTTCTTACAATGCAATAGTGTTCATTCAGATCATGTTGCTTTTGCTCAAGTTCTTGAAGTCTCAGTTCCTCTTAAAAAATCTGAAACAATACGGTTCGTAAACTGTCCATTTAACAGGGATTTGGAAACTTGTGGGCTTCTTGAGATTTTAAAGGGGTGTGGTGGAGGGGCTAGGATCGACCCCCAGAACCCTTGACCTCTGCCACTTTTCCCCCATTCAGGGAAAAGTTCTGTAGTTTCTCCTCTCATGCGAAGCTTACAGATGGGGTACATAAATATGTTCAATGACGTAATTGCGGTTGTTACATTAGTGCTATTACAAGATATTAGTGCCTCCATATTTTTGAGTATGTACTACTAATTGTTCTGAAGTAAATGCCAATAAATTGACTTAATTCTTCCCTATTTACGGAAATTATCTCAAAATTTTGATACCTTGTGCTTAATCTTTCAAATTTACCTGCAATTGCGTTATAAGTTGCAACGTAATCATGTTTACTTGATTGAGCATGCACTTGGATGAAATGTTTAAAAGTTCTTTTCTAATGATCGTGGAAGTTTATGACGTCCAAATAATAATGAAAAGTCATTTTTACCTGAAACGTGTTACCTGAAGTCATGCATTAGATGGTTAGTTCCAGTTAATTTCCTTTCTTTACTTAACGCTCTGCATTAAATTCCTGCATACTAGAAAACGCAATACTTCATCCACAACTTGCTGGAAGTTTTTTGCCTCAGAATTTTGTGTAATAAATGTATTATCATAAATGGCAGCATGGCTAAGTTCTGGATTGGCATTTTTAACGTCTTCGCAACAGGTAGTAAATAACAAGCATTGAAATTTAAAAATTGCACGTTATTTATAGCACAAATAAGCATTAAAATGCAAAACGTGCAATTGTTAACCTTACTTGCGCACAAAGTTCCTTTTTTTTAATAAGCATTGAAATGTTTTTAATCGTGTCATGATTCTCTATGTGAAATGTTTATGTCACAGAAAAATTTCTTCGAATTAATTTAATTTTCTTTCTCGGAAGCGTTAAATTCTAGCGGAGGAATCGTCAGATTTGAAGGATTTGGAATGGACATGAAAATATTTCCGCGATAGCGAAAGCGTGCATTTATCGTTAAAAATGCATTCAAAAAATTTTTTAGTGTGATGATCGTTACTTAATCAAATTTAAACACTATTTATTGCCATTTCAAAACTTGTGCAGTCAAAACTCTTCTTTACTACAACGCATCTAAAACAGCATTCCCTAATAGTAAGTCTTTACGGTTTCTACTCATTTACTTTTACCGTTACTCAATTAGTTTTCAATACTATTACTTTTAAAATAGTTCTTCAGTAGAAAAATGCCGTGAAACAAGGCGAAACACGAAGGAATTTCGAAATGTTTTTTTTTTTTTTATATAAACCACGATTTTGCGAAAGATATCCCTATGTTTTTTTAATTTTTAACTTCTGCTCTAAATTTTATTATTATTATTATTTCTTTTTTTAAGTTAAACATAAAGCGCACAGTGAAATATCATTTAAATATGTCGCTGTAACAAACTTTTACCTGTTATTTTTCTTTTTCTTTCTTTTGTTCTTTCATTTATGTATTATTTTCTCTCCTTTCTGCCTTTATTTTAAATGAGTTAGAGTCTTAATAATCCTGTTTTTGAACTGAAAATTTGCATTTGACCTTCCACCGTTTTACAATTACAATTTACCTACTCTAATGAATAGGTCGTTCACTATGGTTTAAAGCAGTGGTCGGCAACCCGTCGATTGCGATCGACCGGTTGATCGCAAGCCCATTTTCGGTCGATCGCGACAGCATTTGGGACAGTTTATAGTTTAAAAAAATAAATAAAATAACTTTTGAATTGGATGGCGAGTTTATTATTTACTTTTTCCTTCAGAAAATGTTTGTCAAACCATTCACCGGATCTAAAAAAACTCCTACTAAAAATGGATTGTCAGTCGTCACTTTAACTATGCTCTTGGTGAGAGTTAATTCAAGAATGTATACATTTCACATGTGTGTTTTAGTTAAAAAACAAAACAAAAACTAACAGTTTTTTTATCAAATTCGAAAGAAATAATATATTTGTATTGTTTTGATGCGAGTTAACGGTGTTAGCAAACCATTATTGTAGAAATTTTAAAGTTTGTGTTTTATAAGCATCAGAACTTGTTTTGACAAGAATTAACCTACAATTTGAAGACAGGCGCAATCCCAACATGCCCTATTAATAATGTATAACCCCCCCCCCCCCCCGCCTTTCCTTCAGGTCGATCTTGGTGTTCGCCGAACTTGGAAAGTAGATTTTCAGTCAGTTTAGATTGCTGTGCAAGTTGACCACTTGCGGTGCAGCACTTTAGTGGTCAACTTACAGAGGTTGGAGATATTTTTTTTTTTTTTTTTGCCATTTCCTACATTATGCGTTTATTCATTTGTAACTGCTTAAAATATAACTTCATTCTTAACTTTACTTTAAAATTAGAGATAGTAATCTATTTTTTCCACAATTATCTAAAATATCATAAGATAAATTTAAAATTAGAGAGAGTAGCTATTTTTTCCACAATTATCTAAAATATCATAAGATAAATTTAAAATTAGAGAGAGTAAGCTATTTTTTCCACAATTATCTAAAATATCATAAGATAAATTTAAAATTAGAGAGAGTAAGCTATTTTTTCCACAATTATCTAAAATATAAGATAAATTTAAAATGAGAGAGAGTAAGCTATTTTTTCCACAATTATCTAAAATATCATAAGATAAATTTAAAATGAGAGAGAGTAAGCTATTTTTTCCACAATTATCTAAAATATCAAGATAAATTTAACCTGAATGACTTACAATGTATCCTATACAACGTTAAATTGAAGTAATTAGAATAATGATAAATATCTTATTAAGATACTTATTTGATGGTAAAGATTTCCTAAAAATACATTATTTTTCAAAATGGCTTGATCAATTCGAATAAAAAAGAAGAAACTTCTTTAAAGAATAAAAAAGTGCTCATTGGTACGTTAACCATTTGGTTAACTTACACAGAGGTTTAGGCAAACTTTATATTGATGTTTCATCCATCCTGACACATACTGGTCTAACATTATAGCATAAAAAATATCCTGGAGAACTTATTTAAGTTTTTTAATAAATTAGGTAAACAAATAAATACAGTAATAATGAGTCGGTCAATTTACAAAAGGTTTTTATAATACTCCCACCCAAATTTGGCCCACAAAAGTAGTCAATATAGACAGGTGGTCAACTTAAGTGGTCAAGTGACAACGGTTTCCTTATATTACATAATATTGGGCTCATTCCTTTCTTGACAAAAGTGGTCAACTTAGACAGGTGGTCAACTTTACAGGTTTTACTGTATATATAAGCTTTTAATATAATCGAGCGATATTAGAAATGTACCTCCTCAGACTTGTTACGTATGACGTCTCGGAGACGTCAGAATCCCCAACAAATAGCACATGAAGTGAATGACGTCTCAGAAACGTCATTGTATTTTACAGGGTTAATGCTTTTGTAAAGTTTAAAGTTATCGTACATGTGAGTGATTTTTTTTTTTTTTTTTTTTTTGATATGTCAAAAGAGTTATGTGCCTAAATTTTTAATTTATGAAACAAAATTTATGTACTCGTTTCTTAATATCTTTATTTTCGGAATATTTTTTATTCATTAAGTTCAAATGGTGCATTTTTACGCAATAAGGGGTCATTCGTAAATGATGTCACTTGTCGATGGGGGTTCGAGTAATTGTGACAGTTTGTGACAAGGGAAGGGAAGGGACGGAGGTAATTAGAAGTATGACTTGTCACCTTTTGATTTCTATAAAAGCATTTAAAATCAGAAAATTAAATTTATTCTTGAAGTTTTTTTATTTTCATATCTTGATTTTGAAGTTTGATTGATCAATTTGTATCTTAAACACCGATGCTGGTGAAGGTTTAAATTGACTTCTTGTTCAAAGTTTAAAAGGACATTTTCTAGCCATTTACACTTTTAAGATAAAATGGCGTGAGTCATTTTTTCAGAATGCGAACTATTAAAGTATTTTACTGTTCTACACCAACATGTGTCAAAGGTGGGGGTCAAATACTATATTGAAAAAAAAAGCGTGATGACATCATTTATGAACGGTCCCTAATAAAAGAACATAAAATTAATATTTTAGTTTTTCCCGAATGGCAACGATTCACGGATGATCGAATTTCTCTTGATGAAAAAATGTGCTTAAATGTCCACTGAATCGACATATTAACGCATGTTTTGCCGTGCTATTATTCTGGAAGCAGCTGTCGCGAGCACATAATGCGGTCGTGCTAACGTACATATCAACAAATTCGCGAACCGAAAATTACAATATGCATGAAGTGCTCGCTCGCCTTCAGGAGAAAAGATTAGATCGCTCAAGAAAGTGAATGTGAATGGCTTACTTACGTTCTTCGTTACCTGTACTTGAAATCCTCTCAGATTATGATCTCGGCTCTCAGTGCTTCTTGAAAGCAGAATATACGTGTTATACACAGTGAAACTCGATTTTACGCTTCCCAAGAGACGGGATAAAAAACGTAAAATAAGGGAGATACAGGGTGGGGCAAAAGTAATGACCCGGTTTTGAAGGGTTACATAAAAAACAAGAACAACTATACGACCCTACTTTCCCGTATACAGCAGCTTCAAATTTATAACCTAGCTATCTCTCTCTCTGTCTTTCTCGTTTAGCTTTAGTTCTTAATTGCTTCAAATATACCTTTTCCAACGGTTAATACATATTCATTCAATCATTCGTTTATTTAGTCATTCATGTTTTTATTCACCCATTTATTCATTCATTCCTTCGCTTATTTATTTAATCATTCATTAATTCAAAAATATTCTTGAAAATCCCGATCAAAAAAGTTCATAGGAAAATAGGCTCGTTAGTTCTGGATAAACTTTCTGTTTGTACATGTTCTACGTCATAAGAGCTTTCTGATAAAGTTTGTTCCAAGCAAATCGGTCCGTTAGATCAGGATTTATAT
Source organism: Octonoba sinensis (assembly GCA_038502835.1). Taxonomy (NCBI): domain Eukaryota; kingdom Metazoa; phylum Arthropoda; class Arachnida; order Araneae; family Uloboridae; genus Octonoba; species Octonoba sinensis. Next base: position 3,072,681 of record CM076600.1, read on the forward strand.
AGGATTGAAATTTCCCCGTAGGCGGTATGTTAATTTTTTTTGAACTGTTCAAAAATGAACAAAAATTGTTCATACCAATATTTCACGCCAAGAACTTCTTCCAGTGAGCTTGTTCATTGGAAGAGTTTACATAATTTGCTTCAGTTTCGCCCATAGGCGCTAATGTTAAAAATTTTTGAACTGTTCAAAATTGAACAAAAAATTGTTCAAATAAAAAAAGTAAAATATGAAAATGAGATCTCCTCGCCGAGATCTTTCGAATGCAAAAAGAAATTTTCGAATCGGACTATTCGTCAAAAGTTATTGGGGGGTGGGGTGGGGGGGGGGGGACAGACCGACAGACACACATTTTCCATATCTCAAAACCCTACTTTCAATTTTTTTATTTTTCAATCTTTATTTAATTACTTGACTTATTTTTGACTTTTCTTGATTTCTAACGATATTTTCACGATACATTAAGCCTTCTTTCATGCTTTATTATTATTTTTTTTAATTTTACGGGAGAGAAGGCTGAAAACTAATACAGTTTGAGACTTAAAACTTTTTTATATTTTGATCTGTATTTAATACCATTTTTTACATAAAGTTTTGTAGTTTTGGATAAAATTTCTGCAATATGTCGGCCATTAGCAGCATTAAACTGATGCAGTCTATTTTTCCTCGTAGACAGAATAGACTGCATCTTCGTGTGTATTTCAATATCCCGCGTAATGTTGTGGCCCCTAAGCTTTTTTCGTGGGATTATTTGAAGGAGAAAGTTCCCCATACTTTGGAAGCGCTGAAGGACCGAATTATCGAGGAAATATCCGCTATACCCTTTGAAATGTGCAGAAACGTTTCTCAAAACTTCAGAAATAAACTGCATCAGTGTATTGCTGCTGATGGCCGCCATATTGCTGAAGTGCTATTCAAAACTTAATGTTAAAAAAATGGTATTAAATACAGATCAAAATAAAAAAAATTTAAGTCTCAAACTGTATTAGTTTTTTTTTTTTACCCTTCAAAACCGGGTAATTCTTTTGCCCCATCCTGTACGTATGCATTGAAATTTCTTAATACGTTTTTGGGAGTAGGGGGGAGGGGTAATCTGCAATAAGAAAACAATAGTTCCAGTGTTTACCACTAGGTGAGAAGACGACGCATGAGAAACAAATTTGCGCCAGTCGCATAAATGTCACAGCACGTTCAATAGTAGCGCAAGAGATTTCTCTGTAAGTGTTTCTCTCCCCCCCCCCCTCTTTTTTCTTACTCATTTTTAAAGCTATTATGTACACAAAGCCGGTGAGGGTGATTAAAAAAAAATGCATTTTTACTTAACACTTACTGAACTTAAAAATAAATTCTGAAAAATAGCAAGAATGACTTACCACATATGCCATCAATTTGATTTCCTTATTTTTAATCAACAAAACCAAGTAAGTATTTAGAATTAAAACATGAAATCCTGTTTTAATGTACAAGTTGAAAGTACTGAATTAAAAAAAAAAAATACTTAAATTCACTGCTAAAAAATGGGCTAGAAACTACGGCGAAGTCTATATTTAAAATCTAATCCTGACCATGATTGCGTGTTTGGGACAAGTCTATCAGTTTTTTCCAAAAAGTAAGGACTCATTCCATCGTAAATCCTAATGAGACTTATCATTAAAGACACTTTAACTGACATTAATAGCAGCTTTCAATAGAGATATACTACTTGACTACTCTGCAATTATCAGACAAAAAAAAACGGCTCGATGGAGGGAAAAAATGCGCTTCGCAGATGGATTGCATGTCAGACAATTAGTGATGAGATTTTGTGTTTGAAAATTGACGATTTTAAAACTTCTAAAAAGTATTTCTGTTTAGCCCTTATTGAGGTAAATCGAGTAATAATTTCCGCGTACGTTTTTTTTAAACATCTTTTTCATAATCTAGTTTATATTTTATTAATGTTAATAACACTTTTGATGTTTAAGCCCAGTCTCCTTCTCTCATTTTTTTCTAATTTTTATTCCCTTTTGCAGAGTTTGTATTTCTGCTTAATTTTTCTGTATTAGATTTGGGAAACATTTGCGGTTTAGGAATTTGTATGGATTACATGTACGGGGTGGAATACAGATAGACAAAATGTATGTATGTATATCTGTCTGTGGGTGTGTGTATGACTGAACATATTTTTGTGGGTGCTGCTCTGATTTAAAAAATAGCATAAGAAATGAAACACAATTTGGTGGTACAGGTGATGAAAAGTGGAACTTTGGGGCAGCAATCGAGGCGTGTGGCGCAAAGGCTCAATCTAACATTTTTACTATTAAATTAAATTGCTGTTACTAGAAGTACGGCAAAGAATCAAACTTTTAATTTTTCCTGGCCCTTTTGAATGCTTCACTTACTTTATATCTTATATATTATTTCTCTAGCCTACTTTTCTGCCAGTCCGCGAGATATTCCGTCTTCCTTTATCAAATTCCATGATTTACCCTTTATTTTAAAGCTTATCGTGCCGGCTAATGACGAAAAATAGACCCACGGTCTAACATGCACCGCTTCTCTTAAATTTGAGATTTAAAATCATCTAAGAACAGGTCCTTTAAGGGATGCCAAATGGCTGTTGTGTATGCAGACGCCATCTGTTATCAGATAAACAAGCACGAAACTCTTGTTTTATTGTGTAGCAAATTGGACAGCGTTAGCTGCGTCTGCGTGTTAAACTCATTCAATCGCTAGGCTCTTCACTTATTTATATTACGAATGTGTAGAGCCTAACCAACCAACAGTAACTATATTTTCAGCAATGGAACTGTTTCGTTATTGTATTTTAATGCTATGCAAACTAATAATAGAAATAATTATCGCTACTGTTTTATTATTTTGAATATGTAAAAAACAGTGGGGAAAAATTGTAACAGCTATTTGTACTGACGTGTTCAATGTCTTCTTTTGTACCAGCACTCGTTTACTTTTTCCTATTCTTCTTCATAACGTCCTTTATCCCAATATTTTTAAAGAACGGAATGCCACACTAAACGGATCGGTGCGCAGTGCGGATATCCGCACCGGTCAACTAGTATAAGTTAATTCTTCTATTTAAAAAAAGTATAATTTAAATACAGTAAAACCTGTAAAGTTGACCACCTTTGTAAGCTGACTACCTGTCCAAGTTGACCACTTTTGTCAGGAACATAATTATCCCTATATTATATAATGTGGAGGAACCTTTGTAACTTGACCACGTAAGTTGACCACCTGTCTTTTTTTGACCACTTATGTACGCCAAATTTGGGTAGGAGCATTATAAAAAAACTTTTGTAAGTGGACCACCTAATTATTATATTTATTTGTTTGTATATTTTTGCAAAGATGAAAAAACTGAAATAACTTCTCCAGGATCCATTTTATGCCATAATATTAGTCCAGTATTTGTCTGGATGGATGAAACATATTAGTCTGTTTAAACTTCTTTGTAAGTTGACCTAATGCGAAAACTACCATCAGCACTCGTTTATTCTTTAAATAGGTTTCTTCTTTTTTTTCTTCTATCTGATGTAATTTTGAAAAATTATGTATTTTTAGAAAATCTTTACTATCATATATGTAACTTATATAATTATTTAGGATATTTATTTTAGGAGACATTGTAAGTAGATAGGTGAGAACTTCAGGTTACGTTTTTCTAATGATATTTTAGAAAATTGTTTAAAAAAAGAAAAAATCTAATTACTGTTTTAAAGTAACCCTCTATAAGTTGACCACTAAAACGCTGCACCGCAAGTGGTCAAATTACACAGGCTCACTTAGAGACAGTCTGGTGTTTAATCTACCTGCGTGTGATATTGACTAATGAGCGACGTACGCTTTGAGTCATTTTCCGAAATTCTAAGCTTTTCACACTCAATTCATTTCCTCATCACCTTTTGTGACATTTCGAACAGGCAGATGAAAGATGGTTCCCTGCCACCTGTGCAAGAGAGAGAGACTCGTTAAACATATAATAGCTTTTCTCTGCGACAGCTGAAGAAATAGTTCGAGTACTTTGAATTAGAAATTGGGTACATTCTGCTTAGGATTTTGCACTCGTTGTCTTGCTGATTGCTCTGGGTCTCCTAATTTAGTTAGTGATAGCAATTCATTAATTTCAGTTATTTTGTTCAGTTTATTGGTTTTAATTTTAATACTTACTTAATATAAAGGGCGGTAGCTTCTTCGATATAGAACAATTTATTGACAGTTCATAAAGTTCTCAATTTATGTAAATAACATAACATGGCGTCTCTAGTACTTCCTCGAAAAAATGTTTTTGGTCTTGCACCGACTCTCCGTTCACTATCTGTTGAAATGTTCGTACTTTGATACCTTAAGCGTAAACGAGTGGGTTAAGAGCATTGCGTCCCGTTGATATGCTGTAGGAATTTTTATAAGGAGATGAAAACGGAAACTTTTACAGAGGTATATTTTTCGGCTACTTTTTATTCACTCTCTCACTCTCATCATTGGTCACGCCGGAGGAAATTCGGACCCTTCACAAAATTCCAATTAATCAAAACGGATTATTCACAAAATTACAATTAAATAAAACAGACCCCTCAAAAAATCCTATTCAATCAAAACAGACCCTTCAAAAATTTCTATTCAATTAAAACGGACCCTTCATAAAATGCCAACCAATCAAAACGGACCCATCACAAAATTCTATTCAATTAAAACGGACCCTTTACAAAATTCCAAGCTACCAAATCGTATTCTTCTCAGCATTATTTATTAAGCGACAAATAACAATATTTTTTAACTTCACTACATGTATAATTTTTTTCCTTTTCACAAAATTATTTGATTTTTCAATTTTTTTTTATTCACAGAAAACGGACATACCATCACATAAAATCCTTATCAGCAATTTTAAAAAGTAGCTTGTCTACTAACTTTAGCCACTTTCAAAACAGAGTCTATCGGCCACTGGCGACAAACCAAATTTCCCAGTTTCACCTACAATAACTAAGCTGATTGCACCAAGTCAGAAACAATCGAAAATAACTCGGAGATATATATTCCGTAAAGAATGTTCTTCCTTTTCTGAGCGTATAGTCGAGCGATCGGCTTTAATGCGCTTTCGTTCCCTCTTTGTTGAAGTCTAATCCTCTTTCTCTTATAGCCTTAACGTTTTCGCCGCTTGTCGGTTGCATTGAAAGGTTTAACAAAAAATTCTCTCCTATGCGGCTATTTTTGGAAGCGTCGAAAGGTGCTTAATGTTCTCGTGCAAGAGTGGAGAGCGAGTGGATTCAAATCCGATTCTTTTCTCTTAATGCCATTCACGAAATTCGCACAGTTCGTGAGTAGCTGGCACAAGAGTAAAACTGAAATCAAAGAGCGAAATTCCCTAGGAAGAGTTGTGTGAAAGTGAGGGAAAACGTACGGTATTTCTACGTAGTAGTAACTTTAACTTGAAAGTGAGGGAAAACGTACAGTATTTGTACGTAGTAGCAACTTGAAAGTGAGGGAAAACGTACGGTATTTCTACGTAGTAGTAACTTGAAAATGAGGGAAAACGTGCGGTATTTCTACGTAGTAGTAACTTGTTGGGTGGGCCGTGGTGGCCTAGTGGTTAGGATGTCGAGCTTCGGATCCGAGGATCTCGGGTTCGATACCCCTGAAGACCCACCATGTACACTTGGACGCATGTAAAATCCGTGCCCCCTGAAGTCCCGAGGCAGTTCCGAAGGTACCGGAGGGTGGCGATTTTTTCTTCCCTTCACTCCTAGGTCGGAAAAGAAAGGTTGCGTATGTGTGGTGGCGCCATCTGGTGTCATACAAGTACATAATGAGCCAAGTCGTACTTCCACCGTTGTGGTGCTCATCTATAAACGAAAAGTGCTGCTTATTGGCTTAATTCGTAGTCGCTTCTGCGAAGGGGGGCTTCGCAGAAACGACTAGTTTATAATTGCTATATTGCTCGGGCACCAAAATTTTTGAGTGCTTAGGGAATTTAATCACGTAAGAAATCTCGCGTAAGGTTTTGCGTTTTGAGCCACACTCACGCAGGGTCAAGACACTAATGCCCAGGATACTTTTTGCAAGCAATTAAGAACGAGTTTTTTTTTTCAGACGTTTTTTATTAAAATAAAAAAATAAAATTAGAAAAATTTTTAGCAAAAGCTTTATATAAACCTATTAATTCTATGCATAGTTTTAAACATGTATTGTCACATAGCGAGGGAGAAATATGTAATGTAGACGAAATTGTTTTTCTACTTTGATATTTTTCATTTTTTTTTCTTAATGCAAAAAAAAAAAAATGCATTTTTATCTAATAAAGAGTTTTCATTGTCTCTTATTCAATTTGATACGAAACTCTAGTTTTATGGCTGATCCGAAAGCTGTAACAAATGACGATACGAAATTCATTGCTCGACTGCTGTCGGAAAAGCGACATTTTCCCGAATTTCAGCGAACGCAAGCGAGACGGTGAAGCTTTTTTCAAGGATGAAAGTAAACGCAATTGAATGCAATTATGCGAGGAAAATTGAGTGCGTCTTTCCTCGAATACGCTCTGGCAGACAGAAAATTCAACTTAAATTCGCATCGAGAAATGAAAACAGTATGTTACCTCAATGGCTGAAATTTGCTGTTATTATGCCTTTTACTTGATATTTGTTGTATGTTGGGGGGGGGGGGACAGTCGCCTTATTAGGCCAGGGGTAGTATGGAAAAAACTTACTTTAGCGTTGATTGAGTGAACGGAGACGAATGATATTAATTTCTATCGCACTTTTCGATAATGAATATTTCTTTGCCTTTCGCTTGCAAATTAATTTAATTTATTTCAATAAAACAAGTATTACTTTTTTCTTTCTTTTCCTTTTTCTCTTTCGTTTTTTTTTTTTTTTTTTTTTGGCATGTTTGTACACAGAAATACGCATTTATGTATAAGTTAAATGAAGGTATTCATACGTTTCAATTCATTATAAAATTTACATTTTTTATTGCTTTTTTTTTTCACTAAAGTTTCTGTTTGGTGTGGTTCTGTTTCCGTGCTGCTAGTTAATTTTTCCTTCGCCAAATCTATTTGTTTGTGGAGCTTGTTTTTTGGAAAAAATATTTAAACATTTATATGTTAAACAAAAACCCATTATGGTATAGTAGTTTGATTTGGCGAAAATGAATTTAACAATCGCCACCCCGCCCCCCGAAACGGAAAATTGCCATTTTGGTGGACACCGTTTTTTGATTCCTATGATCCGTATCATTTCATGTTTCACTTTGAAAGCTTTTTTTTTTTTTTCATGACTATTTTTTTCTTTTATTTTAACCCAAAGAATATCTACGTTCCAGGCGTGTGGGTTTTGTAGCGTAGTATTTTAAGGGAGCTGTGTTTTTGCGTGTTAATGCATAATGCATATTCTATAACAATTACAATTAGTTTTTGCTAAACCTGCACACAACAAAAACCAATCAAAATGAACGCAGGGTTGTTAATCGACTGATGGGAGTGGAATGTAACCAGTACCCCATGCGGACAACTCGCAGTTATTCTATAGCATTATATTAATAAGGTCTGCGTTTGTTGCACCTTGCCTCTGTTTGGATCTCCTTATTTTGAACCAGCTCCCAGATGAGAGACCGTCACTTAGGTTGGCCTTCCCAGAGGGGTACCCAATGAGGCTCCCATGCCCTGCTCCACCCGAAGGTTTCTCAGGGAACTAGCAAGCTAGGGAGACCTCTGTTCCAACTATTGTCGAAAGCCAACCAGCGACCCGGCTGTGCTACTCGTGTTTATTTTAGTTTTTACAATTCGGTACGAATGTACCGTTTCTTGGATAATATACAAAGACCAAAACATATTTACAACAGCATTGCCAGCCCGAGCTGGCGGCTTTTGGGAAATACAAGGGATATTGATATCCCATTTACAGATACGGCCCGAGTCCGTGTCACTTTTTACAAGTGTCTTCTTCTTGTCACGTTCGGTGGTTTTGTCGTTGTCAGGTTGTTCTTCTCAGTCTTCTTCGTCTGTACTTCATAGTAATGGTTCTTCATTAATGGAGCCGTGGGCGGACATCTACCTGAAAAATGGGGGAGGCGAGTAGTTTCTGTTTTTAAAAGCATTACAGTATTTAATGAAATCTTTATTGTAAAGATACCTATTACCTCTATTATTGGTTTCGTATACTAGAGGGTGGGCGTTGTTAACTCTTAATCCCGCTGTTAATCTACATTGTGTTAGATAGTGCCTGGTAGTCCCTATCTCGTCCCCCAGATTGTTATCAGTTATATTAAATCTGCTTAGGTATGATGGTGTTTCTTTCATGGCCTGAGATGTATTGATTTGTAACAGGATCGGGACTTTTTAACTCTAGTTAGTGTTGGTATTCTTTCGCGTATCATTTCGCTTGGAGGACATTGGAGCCACGACGGATTTCACGTGCACCATTGACGTCCACGATCCCGGAGCGAATTAGTCTTGAGCGGAGGTCACCCTCCCAAACACTGACCTCTGTCCATGTTGCTTTACTTTCGGTGTTCCTTTGGGGATCCCAAAGGAGCTTCTACCAACTGGTCCACTGCGTGGCAACCCACAGTTAACATCAGAAGTTAAACATAAAGCAACCTATCTAGCTATTGCCAGCGGGGGGAAAAAATAAAAATTAACGCGTCTTCTCCCTTAGCAACGATCAATCGCTTAGATTTCTTCCTGTGCTCACAGCAGCAATAAAAGTAATGTGATTTCTCTCTCTTTTCCTTGCAACTCTAGTTTTTCTTGTCTCCGAACAAAATCAAGTTTTCACGTGTAAAACTTTTAATTTCATTCTGCAGTATCATACATCTGAAAAAAAAAAAAAAAATTGCTGAAAACTGTAAATATAACTGACATTGTTCAGGAAAAAAATTCTTAGCAAATGGACGAATGCAGCGCAAAATATTCCACAGTACCATTAAATATAGCTACATAACTAAATAGCGCAAAATATTCCACATACCACAGTACCATAAAACATGGCTACATACCTAAATAACGCAAAATATTCTACGTTCCACAGTACCATAATAAAACTTGGCTACATATTAAAATAGCACAAAATATTCCACATTTAGAAAGGTTAGCCTAAAAGGTTCCACATTCATTTCAGTGGGAATGTGAAATATTGATAAAACATGGCTGCAAACCAAAATACCGCGAAAATATACCACATTCATTTCAGTGGGAATTTGGAATATTGATAAAACATGGCTACGTACCAAAATATCGCAAAATATTCCACATTCCACAGTACCATAAAACATGGCCTCATACTAAAATAGCGTAAAATATTCCACATTTGGAAAGAAATAGCCCAAAATGTTCCACATTCATTTCAGTGTTAATGTGAAATGTTGGTAAAACATGGCTACATACCAAAATAGCGCAAAATATTCCGCATTCCACTGTACCATAAAACATGGCTACAAACTAAAATAGCGCAAAATATTCCACATTCATTTCAGCGGGAATGTGAAATGTTGATAAAGCATGGCTGCATACCAAAATATTCCACATTCACTTTAGTGGGAATTTTTAATATTGATAAAACGTGGCTACATACCAAAATAGCGCAAAATATTCCCCATTCGCACTTAGACTAAATATTAACCTAGAGGTACTATTGGTGTATGCTAAACTATCTTTCGAGCTATCTTATGTCTTGATTAAAATGTAATTGCCTGTTTATTATTAACGAAGGGTTAATAACTTCTTCCTGGGGAGATTTCTGTGTTTCTCAGTCTTTCTTCATTTTCCACGATGATCAGAAGTATAGAAAAACAGTTAATCGTCTTAACTCATTCATTCCTCCTTCTATCTGATGAGCCGCGATAATTTGTTACACTACCCCTCCCACTTGTCCCAATACCATCCACTGAAGGTGTTGTTTTCCCCGAATTCTTGTGAGATATCATTTTTTTCTCTATCTCCTTCGCCGGGAGTCATAATTAACGATACCTTCCCCCAACTAATCCCGTGACGAAGTGTTTCTGGCTTCTCAATATTCACCTCTTCGCGGAAGATCTTCTGCTACAACAGGTAAGAGATAAATGCTCTGTTTCAGCGAAAAGGATTAAGCTTTGGAAAGGGAGATTCTTTTTCTTGGCAGTTTAATGGATGATTCACTGCTAAAAGATAGGATTGTGATCTCTCTTCGTCCTGGGATTTTTCTTTGTGCCATGAAAATATTCAAATTATGAATGTACTGCTAGAGACCACGCCCCAAAATCTCGTTCAAACCGAAACAACGAACTGTCAAAAAAGGTTCTGCATGTTTTAATGAATGTCTGTTTCTCTTTTTAGAAGCCGGTTGATGTTGGTATCTTACCGATCGCTTCAATTTGAAATATTATGACCGGGTTCTTCCCCCCCCCCTCCCCCACCTCCCTCGTCCCTCGCATTTTTCTTTTCTCTTTGCAGACCATTTTGTTCCATCTGACACCGCAGAATCAGATAGATGAATATTTGCAAATGAATGTAGGGAAATATCTTAATCTTACTTACGATGTTTAAAAGAAAATGTGTATATTAAAGGATCCTGTCCACTTACCATTGCCTCTTATAATAAATAAAACATTTACCTTATTTTGCAAAAAATGAAGTAAAACCATTGTTTCTGCAATTTTTATCACGATTTTGTGCTTTTATCGTTTTTTATTTTATCTTTATTCTTATGATTCTTAATAGTATAAGAATCTTATCTATTTGAATTTTTTAATTTATTTTATGAAGTTATTTTACTAAGATCAGAAAAAACCTTAATATTAGTCTGTGTTAGAATAGGTGTTTTTAAAACTTGTTTAAGACACATTGCATGGCAGCTTACACAAATCTCGTTTTATTATGAATAAAATGCATAATGGGATGGAGCATATTAAAGGTCTGTTATTGATCACTGAAATAATCCTTATAGGCACATAAAACCTTGTTTTAAATCAATATGCAAATTTCTGTTGTGCTGTCTTGCTAAATTTAAACTTTAGCGCTGCAAAAAGAGCTTAGGCAGTTTAAATAAGTGCAAAAAAGAAGGGGGCTTCAAAAGTAATAGAAGGGCAAAATAGGACAGAGCAGCTTAAAATAGCCCAACTCAAAAACAGATCCTTCAGCAAAAATCAGAAATTTACAAATTTCTGATGAAAAAAAATTATATGTTAAATTCCTCTTTGAAATAATTCTGAACGATGTGCTCGATTAACATAGGAAATAACGTCTCATATATAAGCCGCTTAAATGCCTGTTTGTCGCCGATAGCTTATTCCGAATTTCTTACTCCGAGAAAACTGCATCGTGCTGCCATCTACACAATTGTTTCTATAATGAAAACCACTAATGATTTATGTCATAATTTGAACATTTATATCATAAAACTATTTCAATGCACTTTCTATTTGCGTCAATCACACGTCGTTATAACGAATGCTGTAGGTAGGTATACAGCGTATACCTTCATCTTATATATGAGCCGCTTAAGTGTCTGTTTGTAGCCGATAGCTTATTCCGAATTTCTTACTGCGAGAAAACTGCATCGTGCTGCCATTTACACAATTGTTTCTATTATAGAAACGACTCACAAAACGTTTCTCTAGCATTTTGAGTAAGGCATCGCTGGATTTGCAACCTCGGTTAAAAATGAATGTAGACGCGAATTTAATTGAATCCTCCTTTCTTTGTCTTAATATTTATGTATCGTTTGCGCTTTTTATCTATATTCAAGTGGCAGCGCTCTTTTTTTGCAGTTTCGTTAAAACTATTGTTTTGACGAGGATTATGTTGGATATAAATAAATATTTTTCACAAACAAGCTGATTCTATAGTAAATAATATTTTTATTTTACCGATTATTATAACTTAGATGTTTTTTTTTTTCGGTAAGAATATTTTTTTCCGAAATTATTATATGTTCATTACTTATTCATTAAACTTTTCTGTTCTACCTGATAAATATCTCTTTGATTGGATGTGTACTGGGATAATTGTATATTTATAATGTCTGGAACAGCGGTCATTTCGCATGACGTCGGTTTACTAATTATTTGTATAAACTATTTTAATTAAGTTATCAGTGTATCTTACATTCCAAAATTAGACTCCCTGAAACCTACCGATTTTAATGAAACGAACCAATATTGCTTAAATATTTGATCGATATCTTTCAACCATCGAACAGTCAGTGCATAATACACCATGAGAATCGTCTTCAGTTGTTAAACAATCGTAAAAGGATTAAAACCGACCACCCTTTAAGTGGTTATTTCCGACTTTTTTTCTCACTTCATTCGCTTGACCCCTTTTAACCTCGGGGAATTCCATGTTGAGTGGTGATATCACGCAATGCTGTTACTGGAAACGGCCATAAATTGGCTCCCCCTTTTTTTGGGGAAAAGTCGGGATTACGTTTCAAACAAATTTCCGCCACGCGAAAGATCTGTTTTAGTTGAGTTGAGCTGTTGTTTTTCTGTCTTCCAGTGCAGTGGTTCCTCAACCTTTTTAAAATTTGCAAACCCCCGTTCTATAGTCCTTAGTAACAGGTAGAGATTGAATAAACGAGAAAAATTAGCACATTTATTTTTTTTTTTTTATTTTTGAAGTATTTAACAGTGCAGTTCGCATTGAGAAAAAAAGCTCTTGTAACTCCGAAACACGTGTGGTGTGTACGTTACAACTTGTACTGTACAGCGATGGTTTTTTCATAATTGTTTTGTTTCCACTCATAGGTAAACGTTTACTCCGTATGAAAATGACGGCTATCCATATTTTTGGAACTTCAAAAGTTAATCAGCTACACGTCATAAAATAAAATTTTAAGAGGTTCGGTTAATCGGCTATACTCTTAAAATTTAATTTTAGGACTCGTAGATTTGCCTGAAAGTAATTTTGGGAAAATTGTGCGAACAGTTTGTATTAAATGCATGGTTCACAGAATTATATGTGAAGGTAGCAATATTATTAAAGATAGCTTCAGGGGCGTACGCAAGGGGTGTTAGGGGTGTAAACCTAACCCCTCTTGAGCTCAAGTCAAAGCTGTCTAGCTGTCTAAATTAGGGAACTAATAGTGCTTTATTACATACTCGAATTTCTTTTAGTAGTTTCCTTTGAAAAAATTCTGCGTACGCCACTGGATAGCTTTTTCTTCTCACTTAGGGGGGAGGGGGAACATAATCATTATTACATGTATTAAAGGGTGCGTGTTTCAAAACATCGAAACACGTACCCTTTTTGTACGACATATCAATATTATTGCAATTTAAAACAACTCAAAAATCTATCCTAGAGGGTCAAACCGATTTTTAAATAATTATTGATTCGTTGTAAGTTAATTTAAAATAAATTAAAACTTCAGTCTTCAAAACAAAAATGTAAGATAATACATATTCATTTCTAAATGCCGTTTATTTAAAATGTCAAAACTGCTACGAATCAAATACTACATACGACAATAGTGCGCTGTTTAACACGGAAAAGTTCAAATATTGTTGACACTGGCTGTTCTAAGAGAATGCATCTGCAGCACATGGATGCGGGCTGGGTTTGCGCTTTGAATGGAAATGCATTTCTATGCAAGTGGCACTCTGTGTACTTTTAAAAATATGATTATCGTTCCTCTTGTTCGTTCTCTTTGTGGAATGTTTACTTTTCCTTTCGTTCTGCCCAATGTTTGCCTAACTGTGTATCAGTTTGGGGAGTGCTTAAGGGTCTTCTTTTGCTTCAATGCTCCTCTTCGAATATTTAATATTCAGAATGCATGTTTGTATACTCTTTCCCTCCTATAGTTTTCAATTTTTGAAAATTTCATCGTAAATAACAATTTGAACAGAATTTTCTGAGGTTTCTTCATTCGTATGGCAATAGAAACCTCTTACCAGGTATTTCTGAGAGATTTGTTCCTCGTTAATTTTTGTTTATCGCTAAATGAAGTGTTTTTTTAACTGTTAGATCTTGTGTTATGTGAAGTTCAAAAGGTATCGCGTCTAAGCAAACAGTTAAGGGGCCGTTCATAAATGATGTCATGCTTTTTTCCCATATATTTGACCCCCCTCCCCCCTAGTCACAATATGTCACACTTCAGCGGACAACCCTTTGTCGCACGTCACGCTATGTTGAATAATGCATGACGTCACACTTCTTGTTATGCCCTCCCTTTGTCACACTTTGTCACAATTTCACGAACGCCCTCCCGTCCCTCGAAGCGTTACATCATTTATGAATGATCCCTGAGTGGAAGGTTTGATCGGCAGAAAACGATCTCGAAAAGTGATTTATTTGAAAAAGATAGATGAAAATGTATGGTGAGGAAGAAATTGACAGTTCGAATTAAAAGAGAAACGTTAGAATGTAAGGTAAATGACCCGGTAGTGGACACTGCTCTGGTAGTGGATACTTAGATCTTTAAGCTCCTTAAATAAGCGAATGTAGCATTAAACTTGAATGAAATGATCAGAACCTATAGCAAACGATTCCTAGTGCTGGTTAATAGAACTAAAATTGGCGTGGAGCATCTATGCAAGTACATGGATCCTAATATTTAATAGATGCCTCCACAACGGTCACATTTGCTGCTCTTTACTAAAGCCGATCCATAAGAAGGTGAGGGATATGGGGAAAATATATGGGAAAAAAGCGTGACATCCTTTATGAAGGTCCCTTAGTCATTTTTAAAATTATTACTCCACGTTAACAGCATAAAATAGATGATATTCATTTCTGTCCACTCATGCAAATACGTGTCTCATGAATGTCCACTGTAGATATAAATGAAGCGTTTAGTAAATTCGACGTAAAAATCCTAATTTTTCATCAAATGACATTTTATAGGTCATTAGTTTTTAGAGAAATAGTTAGCGATTAAGGTAAATATACAAATATTGATGCAAGTCCCTTGAAAAAATTTTGCCACCTAAAAGAGTACGAAAATTTTCTTAACTGTGTCCACTACCGGGTCATTTACCTTATAGATAAACTAATACTAAACAATAATGTTAAAAGTAAGTGGTAGGGAAAAGTGGATAAAAAGTGGTTAGGATGTCGAGCTTCCAACCGGAAGATTGGTTGTTCGATACCCGACCCGCTGGAGACTCACCTTGTACAGTTGGGGATACGTGCATGTAAAATCCGTGGAGCCTGAAGTCCCGAGGCAGGTCCGAGGGTGGATAATTTCCCTTCCCTTCACTTTTAGGTCAAAAAAGGAAGGTGGCGTATGTGTGGTTTGCCATCTGGTGTCATCCAAATACAGGGTGGGGCGAAAGTAATGACCCGGTTTTGAAGGGTTATAAAAAAAAATTACAATTTGTAACTTAAAACTTTTTTATTTTGATTTGTATTTTATACCATTTTTTTTACATCAAGTTTTGAATGCCACTTCAGCAAGATAGCGACCTTCTAAGTAATACACTGATGAAGTCTATTTTTCCGCGCAGAGAAAATAGACTGCATTTCAATATCCCGCGTAATGTTACGGTCCCTAAGCTTTTTTTTTTTTGCGGGGTTATTTTCAAGGAGAAAGTTCCCCATACTTTAGAAGAGCTGAAGGATCGAATTATCGAGGAAATATCCACCATACCCTTGGAAATGTGCAGAAATGTTTCCCAAAACTTCAGAAATGGATTGCATTAGTGTATTGGTGCTGAAGGCCGCTATCTTGCGGAAGTGGTATTCGAAACAATGTAAAAAAATGGTATTAAATACAGATCAAAATATAAAAAGTTTTGAGTCTCAAACTGTATTAGTTTTTTCTTTATAACCCTTCAAAACCGGGTCATTACGTTTGCCCCACCCTGTACATAATGAGCCAAGTCGTACTTCCACCGTTGTGGTGCTCATCTATAAACGGAGGGCGCTCCTTACTGCCTTCATTCCTGGTCGCTCTGCGAAGGGGAGCTTAGATACCCAAGTGGCATTAGAAACAACAACAACAAACGTATGATTTCGTGAAAAATCGGAAACAAAAATTCAATAAAAATAGAGCAATGAATCTTGAGGTTTCTTTCTTTGCACGTATCTTTTTTTTTACTATTACTCCCTGACGTGGTTAAGTTTTCTTTCGACATGGGCCTATTCTGTCGCGTCATCCAATGGATCAATGTTAGCGGGAAAGAGATTTGTTGGATGAAAAGAAGGATGGAGATCCAATTTTCGGCTTGGAAGAAGAAAAAAGAAAAAGTCCTTACCAACGATGCGGAGAAGAAAAAAGGAGGAGGGTCGGAGTAAGTTTGTTTTTTCACCGTTCTTCGAAGTCCGAGGAGCAATCGTAGAATAAATAGATGAATTTGCGGCGCAGGTGTGTCGAGACGATCTTGTTCTATTTATTTCTTGGTCGTCGAACGCGGGTTGGGGGTGGGTCAGACGACAAGGTAGGCGAGAGGAACGGTTTGAAGCCATCGATCTTGTGTTTCGATTAGCAGAAAGTTATTTTTTTAACTATGGTTTCTTTTGAACTGTTGATTTATCTTAATGTCTCCTTATCCTCTTTTGGTTAAAAAATTTTTGAAAAGGGTAGCCTGGTGCTTTTGAATTAAATATTTGACTGAACCAACCCATTTTTTAGAATTTCTAATGGGTTGGGTATACAGTAAAATCTGTAAAGTTGACCGCCTGTCTAAGTTGACCACTTTTGTCAGGAGCGGAATTAGCCCTTCACCCGCTATAAGTTGACCACCTGTCGAAGTTGACCACTAAAGTGCTACACCGCAAGTGGTCAACTTACACAGGTTTCACTGTATGATATTTCTTAACCATTTACCTAGGGCTTTCCCAGAGATTAGTACCAATTCTTTTTAGCGGTACCACAATGAGCATCCGGATTCTGTTGATGCGAAATTGCTCTAGGAATTTAATTTAGCAGAGAATATTCGAGTCAAAGGGGGCGCAGACGAATTTCCGCACCTTGGAAATTCACCGACACTGCCAGGCTCGAGTATATGAACTAAGGCGTATGAGTCCCGCGCCATACCACGACGCCACCGTGCTGGCACCAATCCAGTATAGTTAGACAAAAATTTGCAGTGGAAAATAGCATACTTCTCTCGGGAATAGCAAATAATTTTATGCAGAAAATGTATCTACTGGTAAGGGGCCGTTCATAAATGATTTCATTCTTTTTTCCCTTCTATTTGACCCCCCTTCCCCCCTTTGTCACAAAATGTCACACTTCAACGGACCTCCTCCCCCTTCCCCTTGTCATGCACCACGCTATGTTGCATAAGCATGATGTCACACTTTTCGTTACCTCCTCCCCTCCCCTTGTCACAATGTCACGAACCCCCTCCCCCTCGAAGCGTGACATCATGTATGAATAATCCCTAAAGAGAGTTTTTCCCAGTGTGGATTTAAAAAAAAATAATAATAAAAATTTGGCATTAAACGCTCTCTCTCTGCATTTATTTTTGTATGATTTTTTTTTCTGGTTTCATCGACGTCTATGGTATTGTATTTTGTAATTGTTTCACATAATTTTCTGTCGTTGGATTGTACGAATCATAGTTTTTCATCGATATTTTTACAAGTTTAATGTATTTTTTAGGTGTGTTAATTAGGGATGCAACGAATTGTGGTTTAGCCCAATATTAGAATTTCCCAAAAAAAAAAAAAAAGAAGAATTTAGTAAATTAGCGACCAAAAATAATAATTAAAAAAAAATTACCGCTGTTCGTTTCAATTTAGAATTTGTACAAAATTATTTGATTTTTCAGAGAAATCTTTTTAAACTTCGCAAAACTGTTAAGCCTGGAATGACCCCTGATCATTCAGAGGTTTCTTTCCTTTGAGGATTGTGTCGTTCGTGTTTGACATCAACATGGCCGTAAGCTGAACTTGACGGCAACCCAATTTTCTTGTCTTCGACAAAGTCATTACAAATCGAAAAGTTGTTACTCGAGGAAAGGACAACCATCGGGTGGTCTTCCTGGTCACGAGTTCTAATAGGGAGGAGATGACCCTGACGTAAGGTCTTCCTTAATGCGACACGCGTTGCTGCGTCTCGTGGAATAACAAGGCGAAAGATCGTAGCGAATTTTCGACTTTTGGGCCATTTTTGATTTTGTTTCTTTGCGGTGTCGGGAATTTCCCTGCAACAGATGAGTGTAAAAGATTGTTTTTTTTTTCACTTTAGTAGGGGGTAGGATTTCTAGGAAATGCCTGAAATGTGGTTAAATGCGCGTGGTCTTAAGCTGAAGTAACTGTTTAGTACAGGGACCTAGAGCCGTCATCTTTTTTTTTAGTTGTTCCGCTTCAACTTTTAAGTATTTGTTATGGGTCCGTTCCGTGATCTGAATGGTTTTAGTTAAAATTATATTATGTGATAAAAAAAAAAGAAAAAAGTTACTTGAAAATTATTTATTTACCAATATATATACAGTAAAACCTGTAAAGTTGACCACTTTTGTCAGGAACGGAATTTGCCCTTCACCCTCTATAAGTTGACCAATAAAGTGCTGCACCCCAAGTGCTGAACTTACACAGATTTCATTGTATATATAGTATGTCACGTTCCGTATCGGCAGTCGGGCTAAGTTTCATGACAGTACATAACAGCATTCATTTTGTTTCTTTCCTTTATTTTTTTACTCATCAGGTATTTACAAGAATACTATTTACAAGGATGAATGAGATCGATATTCACAATTGACGATAATATTTACAAAAGCGGTCCCCATAGGGAACATTTCGCAGGAGCGCAATTTACTCTGTGTTATCCTTTAAGCATCAGCTCACCAAGTGACGCTTAGCTTTAGTTATCCAAACCCTTCTTGGGGTCTCTTAGCCAATCAGAACTCAGGGTATAAGTTTTGGTTCACGTTTTAGAGTGGACCCGTAAAAAGGACCCAATTAGTTTTAGTTCAGATTTACAAAACGTTATATTAAAAGGTCCCAACGGTAGTTTGCTTTTTACAAAGACAAAGAAAAGAATAATAATAATGTATTTAATTTATTAGAAACCTCACATATATATATATTCATGCACTTTGTTGCAAAAATATTTAGTTTTTTTTTGGGGGGGGGGAGGGGAGCAAAGAAAATAAATAAATAAATAAAGGGGGATCCCCCTCATGTATTTTTTAATTTATTGTTAAATTGACAAGGAGCAGCCTAGCTAGGCCCTGTGCCTGTTGCATGTTGTCACTTTTGTATTTGTAAAAAAAATAAATAAATAAAAAAAGGGAAAATCGGAGCAGTTGAGCACAAGATTATTTGCTCCGTGGCCCCACGCTCCGTTTCAGATCCCTACTTTTGAGCATCAATTATATAGTCATAAATTCGTCATGAAGGGTTAGACTTGGATGAAAGATCGGGACACTGCTGAGAAAACTGCTTTAAGTGATTGGTGATTTTCAAATTCATGCTGTTTTAACGAGAAAAAATTGGAATTTTGGGGATTATTATATTTGCGTATGGAGTATTTCCGAGATGATTTAGAAAATATTTAAATTTGTCCAATGTTCTTTATAAGTCTTTCAAATTTATCTTAGAAATGCAACTTACTCTTATTGTTCTTTTAGGAATAACGGTAATCCCAAAAACATTTTACAAACAAAATGTGTAATATAAAACAAGTTTTGAAAGATATGCAAAATCAACAAATTTCAAAAATTATAATTTCACCATTAAAAAAATATAAAAGTTATGATTGAACTCATAAAGAAAACTTCTAAACTTCTCCAAAGTTTTGCACCAAAACATTCTGGAGTTTGTTTTTGTTAGAACTTTTCAACTCGACCTCATACATAAGATGTGCGAATGCTTAAGTGTTAAATGTTACGAAAAAGTAATATAATTTATGAAAAACATGTTTTTTATTTTTAAGAATATTTTGATCATTTTGCATTTTTCCCCTCACTTTCTTTCTGTTTTTCATTTATTACTTTTTTTTTTACTTTCAAAAAAATTTCGTACACATTTCTAAGCTAAGTTTTTGAGGAGGTCAACCGTTCCAGGACTACCATACTTTCGAATACGATACGAACTAAATCATCACGGCAGCGTAAAACACGAGAAAGAGGAATTAGAAGTTGCTCATATCAGCCATTTTCCGAACATCTCAAAAAAATGAGAAGGAAAAAAAAAAAATTGAAGTTCGTCAAGTGAAACCACCCATTTGCTTTGAAATCGTAACCGTGCTTGGCTTGTTCTACTATCTTAATCAAACTGGTGACTGACTACAATTTGCAAACGAGTTTGAAGTGGCTTCAACCGGTTCCGAGCCTAATGGTGGGAAATTTGTCTGAAGGATATCTTGACATTTCCTTCACTTAAAACGAACTATCGATCAGTCGCAGAATGGTAAAGATTTGAGCCGATTTTGATTTCTAGAAATTTGCAAAATATAATCCTTGGGGAGGTTTTGTTTCAGTTCCTGAAGAAGCAGAATAAAATGAAAACTGCTCTGGGATTATCTCAAACTGTACTCCACGGAGCACCTAGTGTCTCACAGACAATTCACAGTGCTCGCGAAAGGAAATAATTAAAATTACAAATACAGTTAAACTCGGTTAATACGAAATGCCAAAAATTCGCGAATTTGCTCGTATAGCCATTATTCATAACAACCGTGAATAAGTATGTTTAAAAAAAAGTATTAGAAATGCGTGTTGGATATTTTTAAAATAATTACCACTATTTATAATTAAAAGTAACATCAATAGCGAAAACAAATGATTTATTTTTACTAATATACACTTTTAAATC
The DNA here is from genome assembly GCA_038502835.1 of Octonoba sinensis. Classification (NCBI taxonomy): domain Eukaryota; kingdom Metazoa; phylum Arthropoda; class Arachnida; order Araneae; family Uloboridae; genus Octonoba; species Octonoba sinensis. Next base: position 3,093,355 of record CM076600.1, read on the forward strand.
TTACTAGTACATTGAGAAAAAGTGAACTTACCTTTAAAAATTTAACAATTTTGGAAAAAATTCTTATTGTTTAGTTCTTTTTTAGGTACATTAAATTTTATCACGCAATTTTTTGCGAATAGGTCAGATTAATTTTTTCGCCTTAGCCGAAATTTGTGTTTTAGCATTCGTAATATGCGCGAGAAATTTAGTGTAATTAAATAATAAACCAAATTTAATGAACGAATTGTTTGTTTTAGCCGTGATTTCGTATTAACCGTGTTCGTATTAAGAAATTTCAACTGTATTTTTTAAACAAGTATTTAAAGTTAAAAATGAAAAATATGTAAAATGTTTGAATATTATGACTTTTTGCGCTCTCGTGTGTAAGAAACTGTCGAGTATTTACCAAATACAATACATAGTTGCAAGATAAAATTTAGTGCTCTGTTGAATTTTCAGTTTCAAAGGTGCTCAATAACTGAAAAAGCTTCTGGACCACCATCCTTGCTCATTTTCATTTTGAATTTTTCTTATTTCAGTGACAAGAAACATGACAATGACCAAGATATAACAGGTTGTGTTGAATTTTTCAAAAAAAAATTAAGCAGTTCTATTTTAATAAACTGGTTCTTATCTCGTTAATGCAAGAAATGCAATGTTTTCATATCTTTTTGTTTTAATAAAAGCTGAAGTATTAAAACTTTTCATCCCATGAGATTTTTAAAAAACTTATCAGCTTGTTTACGAGATAAAATTCCCCGCACTGATTTTTCTCAGAGGCGAAAGCTGGTCATAGCTCCCTCCTATCTTGAGATATCAATAGAATGTATGAATCACACCCATAAATAAACATCTCCACCCACGCAATTCGGTCAGCCATTAGTTTTATGTGATAACACCCGTCTCCTCCACTTTGACCAATGGCAGCTGTGTCTTTATTTATTTATTTGCATGATAACATAAGCATCGGGTTAAACTAGTTCTTAAAACGCTTCCACTTTTTTAAATCCTTCACTGACTGTGAGCTAAACTTATAACTGGAGTGGCATTCGGTCCAGTGCAAGCAGTACAATGCGGAGTTGGGCGCATAACAGCGACTTAAACAGTATCTGAAACACAATATTTTACTTGATTTAATTAGATATTCGTAGTTCTGTTAAACGCGACCGAAGCTTGCTGTTTGAACTGTGAAAGAGTTGTATACAAAATTTATATGAAAAGTTTTTCGTTTTTTCTAGTGCTTCAATGTATCTACACATGCTTATAAACATTAATTACCTAAGGGATCGTCCATAAATGATGTCGCGCTTTTTTCTTGTAAAATTTTGACTTGGTCAGTTTCTCTTGTATACAGACGATACGTACTGCTATGAGTATGGAAATTACTCATATTAGAATTTTTTCTTTTCTTGAAATATGTCACCTACAGAGTCAATTTCGATAAGGGCAAAGAGGATATAAAATCGAACAGGCAAATGAAGGAGGTGGCAACATTTTGCTCCTTGCCTTGGGGCAAGCATATATCGAATTAGCTCTCGAAGATTGCATTAAAGATTAAGATTTATATTTTCTATTCAGTACCTCTCGATGGTGGTGTAGTCTTTTTTACGTAAAGAAAATTACGTGCTCTCTGAAGAATGTATCGAAGAAGAAATAATGTGCCGCTTCGGGAAAAGACCGAGCAGCTCTTCGAGGGCATTAGTATCCATTTCAGTGCTAATAAAACTCCATTTGAATATTTGCATCGACGTCTGCCCGCGTAATCGAGTGGGAAATGTGTCTGGAACTTCGTTAATGTTCGTAAAGATTCTATGGTCTATATTACGTGATACGAGTGCGAAAGCCATGAATCTCGAGTTAATGAATCCTTTACATGCAGATCACGGCCATCACTCTTCACGGGGATGGAACTTTCTTCTCCCGTTTCTTTTCAAATTCGCTTTTCGAGATAGTTCCGAAATTCCGAGCCTAATACCCTCTCTTGCTCTTATCGTTCCATTCTATGCCTGAGTCACGTGTCCTCGAAGATGGCGCGGAATGTTCTTCCGAATGAATAAAATCGAAGTAAAATGGCGCGGGACCACATCGATGTGTCGTTAGATTTGCATATCTTTTTCGTTTATTCTTCGAGGGAGGGTTGGTTGGAAGTAGATTCGGGGAACAAGATTTATACAATCTGTTCCCACAAAGTGATTTTGGTGTTTTTTGGGCTTTTTTGTTGAAATAAACAGGAAGGCGATGTGTGTAAGACATCCGTTCCTCCGTCCATTGAAGTTTAAATTTGCATTTTCGGTTGGACGGAGTGGAAATGGTGCTTCGAACTTTATTCATTCTCTGCTTTGATAAAAAGAAAAACATCGAATCACGTCTGAACATGACATATCTATTACTCAAGTAATGGAAAAGACTCGAGTGGATGGAACTGAGAACTCGTGTTTTAGTTTCGTCTACATGCTTGGTGGGGGTTAGGGAGATGAAGAAAAGATGTATTTATTTTGTTGAGAGAGCAGATCGGTAAAATTTAGTTTTAGATGAAACTGTAACTATTTTTTGGACCAACTAAATTTGCTTCTTCTTTCGATAAACAACATTTTAAAGTGGAAGTCTCGTTTTCGATTTCCAATTTTGAAGAATTAAAATTAAAATCGCTTGCTTTTCGTAAAGCTTGGTTTTTGGGTACATATTATAACTGGGAGATGAAGAAAGGACGTATTTATTATGTTGTGAGAGAAATCGCTAAATCTTAGATTAGAAAAAGTAGTTATATGTTAATTTCAAACTAACTAATTTTGTTTTTTTTTTCGATAAGCAACATTTTAAAGTAAAAGTTTCGTTTTAGGTTTCCAATTTTAATGAACGTCCTTTAATGAAAATTAATAATCGCGTACCTTTCTTACAGCTTGGTTTTTGGGTACAAACCATAATTATTCAATCCTGATCTTCGTAATAATTTTCGTGTTAAATGACATTTCGATTCCTTTTCCTTTAGAGCTTCAAAGAATTTGAGCCGTTGTTCCATCAACGTGAACAAACCATCAACAAGCAAGCAATGTATTGTTAAAAAAAGAAATGATCTTACAAATGCCGGGATCGTTTTAATCATTTTAAATTTTTGAGGAAACTAGGATGATTAAAATTATTTTATAGAATTCTGGGATTTGGAGCGCTGCGTGCAGCAGTGGAGCAACGATATTCTGTTCGAAAATGGAGTGGATCTGGAGCAATAAAATGTGTTGTGCTCCATGGCTCCGACTTTTTAAAAAAATTCTTTATAACATAAAAAATATAAATTAACTAAAAAAAGAGACAAAAAAGTAATGTATTAATATTATTCGAATTTCGTAGAGGAGCTGGAGCGGAGCCGCTGAAAAAAGTGTTTGCTCCAGTTCCTTAGGTCGAGTAATCGTGACAGTTTGTGTTTGTGTGAGGGGAGGGGGTAACAAGAAGTGAGACATTACCAGAGGCGTAGCTAGGTAGGGGCAAGGAGGGACAGCTGTCCCCGGGCGCAGTGTCAAGGGGCGCGAAAATAATGTTAATTTACTTTATTTCTAAAATGCGAAAACAAAATTATTTGAGCTGAAGAGGTGTGAATATGTTCGACAAAAAAGTGGGAACACCGCAAACGTTTTAGGGAATGACCAGTGTAGCACAGGAGTGCGTGGGGACTCGGACAAATAATTTTGCGAAGCCAAAGTGTCCCATTTTTTCCTTAGAAGTGAATGGTCGCTTTTCAGAGCTATTTATCATTTAGGAAGCATAAAATTTTTTTTAGGCCTGGGAGCTGTTTCCCTTTAGAGGCGCTCCTCGGCCCCCAGGGGCAAAAGGTGGGGGGGCGCCCAAAATCTTCAGTTGTCCCCGGGCGCTGAAAACCCTAGCTACGCCTCTGGACATTACACATTTTGGTTTCTATAAAAACATCTAAAATCATCATTAATTTAATAAATTAAATTAATTTTTAAGGTTTTTTCTTCTCATAATTTGGTTATAAAGTTTCATTGATCATTTTGTATCGTAAACACCGATGCTGATTAAGGTTTAAATTTACATCTTGTTAAAAGTTTAAAAGGTCATTCTGTTAGGTATTTCCACTTTTAAGATACCATTGCGTGGGTCATGTTTTCAGAATTTGAACATTTAGTATATTTTACTGTTCTATACTAGTTATCTTTTGTGTTGTAAACTTCAACGTCATTTTATATAAATTAAGTACACATGTATTCATTATTATTATGCTCACATATCTCATTGAAAGTTTAAAAGTGAAATTAGAAACGTAATCTTTAACGCAATGCTTTGTTTCTGAGCTGCATGCATGTAATATATCGTGACATGTGACAAAGGGGAGTGGGGGCAGGGCCTTATTTACCATTAGGCCCGGGCCTAAGGCCCTAACTTTGAGAAGGAGGCCCTAATTTTAGTTATAATTTTTTTTTGTAATTTAAAATTTTTTAGAAATATATTTAAAAATAGCATCTTTCAAAAACAAACTGTTAGTGTTCTGTTGCTTCACAGAAAATTTGTATTATTAAATTATTTTTAAACCACAAGGAATTTTCACTTTGTGGCCCACAAATTTTGGTTTGACAATTTGAAATTTGAAAAACAAAATTGATTTTGCACTTTGGGGGCCCCCAGATTGTATTCAAACATTTTGTAATTTAAAAACAAACTCATTTTGCACGTTGGGGGCTCCCAAATGTTAGTCTGACTCTTTGACATTTTAAAAACAAATTAGTTTTCGTGCTTTGAGGGCCATCAAATTTTGGTGTGACGGGCAAGTTTTACAAACACATACTGAATAAAAATAATTTAACTTTGTGCAAGTAAACAATAATAATAAAATTACACGTTGATTTAAAGCACAAATGAGCAAAAAAATGCAGACATATGTTTCGGGATTGCTTGGAATCCCTTTTTCAATGCGACAGGGAGCTTCTAGATGCAAAACATCCAAATGAAGCTTCATTTGGATGTTTTGCATCTAGAAGCTCCCTGTCGCATTGAAAAAGGGATTCCAAGCAATCCCGAAACATATGTCTGCATTTTTTTGCTCATTTGTGCTTTAAATCAACGTGTAATTTTATTATTATTATTACATACTGAATGTTGTTTTAAAAAAATTTTGTTGCGTGAGGGGCATCCAAACATGAGTTGTGCCTATAGTGATTCAAAATGTAAATCGGGCTCTGGTGGGGGGGTATGATGAAGTGCGACATTTTGTAACAAAGGACAAAGTAAAAGTAACAAAGGTTGGGAGGAGAGCCAAATATATTGTAAAAAGTGTGACATCGGATGAACGGTCCTTTAATTTAAAAACGAAATTGATCCTTCAAAATGAAGTTCTTCCGGATAAAAGGCTTTTATGTCCTCAAGCAACAATTTATGATATCGTCCATTGAAGATGGCACCGAAAAGAAAGCACCGTCGCTAGCAATGACATTGGTCATGCTAAACAGGTGTCCATAGAGCAGGAATTTATCTCGCCTTTGTTTGTGGAAGAACGTTTCGCTGATATTGCGGGTCACCTACATTCCCTTTCTCTCCCACTTTCTCTCGCTCCTTCTGCCTGGATGACGTCGGTGCTCTTGCGTGGAATTTCGAAGTGTGTCCTCGACTTGCATATCTTCGTCCCTACCTCTGATGCAAAGCTGCTCCTAACGCAACCGATGCTGTGATTAACCAGCATCTGGAATTTCTTCATCCTTTTTTAATGTTGATTGTTGCGTTGCGTTGCTCCCATCGTTCACGTTCCGGAAGAATGTGGCGTTTCGTTTCCAATTAGTCTAGATAATTGTAAGAAGTTAGAGCCGCAAGGTCGAGTAAGACCTTTTTTTTTCTTCTATCATAGCCCGTTTAAATTATTTCATTAAGGTAATGAGGGCAATGCCATCCTCTGATTTTTTTAAATTAAACTATTCTTCCGTCGACGATTAAAGACAAAATAAAATTTCTTCACCAGAATTTCTGTATTATTGGTTCTATTTTTAAAATGTCGTGCAGATGATATTATTTGCTGCCATGTGGAAACTTGAAATCGAAACTCCTTTATTACTGTCTCGAATTCAGAGGCACTGAGTTTGCCTTGCCACCATGTAGAGTCCTCAGAATTCTTTCGTCAATTTCTCTGTTTGTAAGATGTCGCGAAGGTACAAGCTTTGCCACCATGTACAACCTTTACATCATAACTGCTTCACCACTGGGACTATTTCGAAGATATTGAGCTTGCATTGCCACCGTGTAGAGTCCTCAGAATTCTTTCGTCAATTTCTATGTTTGTAAGATGTCGCGTAGGTACAAGCTTTGCCACCATGTACAATCTTTACTTCATAACTCCTTTACCACTGGGTCTATTTCGAAGATATTGAGCTTGCCTTGCCGCCGTGTAGAGTCCTCAGAATTCTTTCGTCAATTTCTATGTTTCTAAGATGTCGCGTAGGTACAAGCTTTGCCACCATGTACAATCTTTACATCATAACTCCTTTACCACTGGGACTATTTCGAAGATATTGAGCTTGCCTTGCCACCGTGTACAGTCCTTAGAATTCTTTCGTCAATTTCTATGTTTTTAAGCTATCTTGTTAGTACAAGCTTTGCGACTCAAGTAGAATCTTACACATCATAATACCTTCACCACTGTGTCTATTTTTAAGATATTGAGCTAGCCTTGGCACCGTGTAGTCCTCAGAATTCTTTTATCATTCTCTCTGTTTGTCGTGTTGGTACAAGCTTTGCCACAATGCACAATCTTTACATCATAATTCGTTCCCAACTGCCTCTCTATTTTTAACATATTGAGCTGCTTGCTTTGCCACCGTGTCCAATTTTAACATCATTATTCGCGTACCACTGTCCTTATATTTTACTATATTACGCTGGGACGTGTTTTTTGCCATGTAGCATGTTTTTGTGTTGGAATAACGTAAACTGTAAGTTTAATGTAAGAACGCTCTTGGATATAATTTATTCACGCAAAATATTGCAACTTTAACGGTGAATTTTCTGCGCTGAAAAAATTCTAGTTCACGCAAAAAAAAAAAAAAAAAAAAGGTGAAAATTATCTCCAACTACCATTTGGTGCCAAATTTGATGCTTCCAAGTATCACATTCATGATGAAACCAGGTGAAACTACACCATTCTTATAGTTCAACCTAGTACCAATTGTAAGTTGCAGCTAAATTTTTTAAGTGTACCCCCTAATATTCTTGCAGTTTGTAACGTAATATTGCGGTTATTTATATATTTCCGAATAAAATCAGTTCTAAAACTTAAATTAAAAAATTCTCTTTTAGATATTTCATTCGCGAAAATAATTACATCATTATTGAAAATGCATCGAAAGGGAAAATGTTTCCATTAGATGTGTAACTTTAATAATATAATTTATATATTAGTATTTGCTTCGATTTGGTACTGAATCTTACATCATTCGTAATCATTTGTGGCCAATGATGTAAACCGTTCTGTGAAATAATTAACTTAAGCCAATAAGCATAAGGGCAGCAGTTAAATGCTCGAAATTTAGTTCTAGTCTACACGCGACCTTTTCTCGAATGTTTTAATTTACCCCGAAAACACTGATACCGCAACCATAACTATCCCATAATCTAACGTAACCTACTGAGATTGTTCTAATATCCTTTTTTCCAGACTTTTACAGTATTCGTGACACTATTGATTTTTCATGACGTCACAAAACGTGACGACTGTCTTAACAGAATCTAGTCGTGGTAGTGTGACACGTTTTATAGCCACCTGCCGGGTTTCTTAGAGTCTAGGAAACGTCATAGAACACAACCCATTTCTGGTAGCACAGCTAACTTGGATAAATGAAATCTCTGGAAATACAGAATGGATCGCCCTTTAAAAATTGATTACCTCTGAATTTTATTAAAGCTTCACGATTTAATTTAAAAACTATAGCAGATTAAAAATGCAGTATCTTTTGTTCAATCCATTTGCTAAGGTCTAGCAGACAATAAGCCTGTTACTGTAAGAACTTTTTTATTACATACAATCAGGGGTCGATCCGGCATTTTTAACAAGGTCCGTTTCTTGTGAATTTTTAAAATATTTTTGAGAAAAAAATATTTTTGTAAAAATTGAAAAATTAAGTGATAAAAAAAATTATTATTTAGAGATTATTTAATAAATAATTCTGTAAAGGAATCTTGTGAAGGTTTTGTCTTGATTGACTACAATTTCTGTGAAGGATCCGACCGAAAATGGACCTGAATTTCCTCTGGCAGATATGCACTTTGCTTTATTCTTCTTCATAGGTGTACGCACAGAGTGTGCCAGGGGTACCGTAGTACCTATGGCACATAAGCACCTAAATAACCCTAATACGAAACTGGCAAGCTTTTGCGTTTTAAGTTCCCTAATTTCATTCTTCAAGTGCATCAAAAATGCTTCTTTTGTGCAATTTATGAAAGGTTTCCATGGAGGCGCACCTGGACCCCATCTTATGGGTGGATTCTGAACACCATTAGCACAATGGCACCCAATTTGGTAAAGCTTTTAACGTTTTACACGTTTATGTTCAATACAGATATAAACAAGAAGTTCCGGCTAGAACTATACGAGCCTACTTTCCCATATACACCAGCTTCAAATTTATATTCTAGCTATCTCTCTCTCTCTTTCTCGTTTAGCTTAAGTTCTTAATTGCTTCAGATATACCTTTTTCAACGGTTAATACATATTCATTCAATCATTTATTTATTCAGTCATTCATGTATTTATTCACTCAGTTATTAATTCATTCTTTTGCTTATTGATTTAATCATTCATTAATTCAAAAATATTCTTGAAAATCTCGATCAAAAAATTTCATAGGAAAATAGGCTCGTTAGTTCTGGACGAACTTTCTATCTGTACATGTTCTACGTCATAAGAGCTTTCCAATAAAGTTTGTTCCAAGCAAATCGGTCCGTTAGATCAAGATTTATATAGGATTGAAATTTCCCCGTAGGCAATATGTTAATTTTTTTGAACTGTTCAAAAATGAACAAAAATTGTTCAAATCAATATTTCACGCCCAGAACTTCTTCCAGTGAGCTTGTTCATTGGAACTTGTACCCAGAGTTTACATAATTTGCTACATTTTCGCCCCTAGGCGCTAATGTTAAATTTTTTTGAACTGTTCAAAATTGAACAAAAACTTGTTCAAATCAAAAAGTAAAACATGGAAATGAGATGTCCTCGCCGAAATCTTTCAAATGCAAAAAGAATTTTTCGAATCGGACAATTCGTTCAAAAGTTATTAGGGGGGCGGGGGACAGACCGACAGACACACTTTTTCCCCATCTCAATACCCTACTTTCAAATTTTTTATTTTTCAATCTTTATTTAATTACTTAACTTATTTTTGACTTTTCTTGATTTCTAACGATATTTTCACGATACATTAAGCCTTCTTTCATGCTTCATTATTATTTTTTTTTACTTTTACGGGAAAGTAGGCTAAAAACTGTGTTTTGTAGTCTGTCATTCGAATTTTAATTTTAAAGCATAAAATTATTATTCGGTGATTCTTATATATACGAAAAAATTCCTGCGTCAGTTTGAATATTAGACCAGTTTAATATTCGAAACACGAGCAGATGAAAGATGTAGTTCAAAGTTTGTAGGACACCTGTTAGACTTGTGTATTTTTAGTGCCTCAATGCACCCTCGATGCACTTCCGCCGATGGGTCCCCCCCATGGGATGTTATAATAATCTATTTCCATTACATAAAATCATGTCTCTTGAGTTGCTATACTGATTTATTACTCTCAACCGCAAGATCTGATGTTATTCCCGTTCGACGTGACGCCAACGGGATAGTACATTACACCAAATCCAGTTTTATTTTGCATCACATCACATATTAATTTTTAATGATTGGCTGAAGGAAAACCAATGAGTTAAACGATGTGTAGCTAGAAGGCGTTTTGATTAAATTATGCAGAACCAAGGATGTGCTCAGCAAATCTACAACTTATTCCCCATCCTGTGTGAGGACCCGAAATCGCACCAAAATATATCTGTTGCAATAGATACTAGTTGCTAAATATTATTGACAGATAGTTGCTAGATGGCGCTGATAGATAGTTGCTAGATGGTGCTGATAGATAGTTGCTAGATGGTGCTGATAGATAATTGCTAGGTGTTACTGATAGCTAGTTGCTAGGTGTTACTGATAGATAATTGCCAGGTGTGACTGATATATTTTTGCAAGATGTTACTGATAGATAGTTGCTAGATGTTGCTGATAGATAGTTGCTAGGTATTACTGATAGATAGTTGTTAGATTGTACTGATACATAGTTGCTAGGTGTTACTTATAGCTAGTTGCTAGATGTTACTGATAGGTAGTTGCTAGATGGTACTGATAAATAGTTGCTAAATGATACTGATAAATAGTTGCTAGATGATACTGATATTAGACCAAGACTGAAGATTTATCTGTTCTTTACTTACCACATATTATAATTAACCCACCAAGGTCTTCTGGGTGAAAATAATTTTTAATGATATCATGACAAAAGCCATTAAGTAAGCGATTGGTCACACAGGGATGGGTGTGTTAATTTAATTTTTCAGAACCAACAAACTTGCTCTGAGTCTGCAAAAAAAAATCTGCTGCCTTAAAATCAGCCTTACAAGAGTCCTAAATTGACCTCTGTTGAACTGGCAGCAACCAGCGCCTGCTTTCTCTGATTCACGGATTCTGTCTGCGTTTGTTCCCTGCGAAGGAGAAAAGAGTCGCCCTGCGGCTACGCCAACCTGTTGCCGCGCGGGAGAAGGCGTTGGTCGACCCTCGCAAGGACGTTGTGCTATCGATCTGCGATTAAAGTGAAAGGAATTCTACTTTTAATGAAAACGCTTGCCCTTATTGTTTCGGGGTTACGCAGATAATGCTGCGGCATTTTCAAAGGCGTTTCCCTCGCTCAAAAAGATAAACTGTTGCAAGAAGCTTTCGTTGTATTTCGCTTTCGTTTTCTGCTTTTCGTTTTGTCACTTTGCTTTCTTTTGCGAATTGTTGTGAAATGTTGCATAAAAGAACATATTTCATAACCTGAATAGGAATGGCTCTTAACTTTCAATTGTAACAAATGTTGAATAACATTCTTGAAAGTCCTTCACTTTTTTTTTTTTTTGAATGTAATATAAGCTAAGGTCGATACAGCATTATTAACCGGCTCGCTTTTTAAAAATTTTTAAAAGATTTTGTGGAAAATCAAATAATTTTTTGAAAATTCAAAATTTAAACAAATAGGGATAAGTAATTTTATTCTTTTTGCTTATTTAAGGCGTACGTACACACTAGGACTTTTTTTTTTTAATTTTCACTTTAAATATCCTATAATTTAACAGTAAGTAACTGGTGTATGTGTAAAACCATTTCACCATAAAAAAATTCTAATGAGATAATTGGTAATTAATTAATTAGGGTAATGTGAGCTAATTAGCATGTTTTTTAAAACGCGATATCTCAAAATCTAATTTGTCTAGACACACAATTTCAATTGAAAATTATTCCTAAAACTATTCTTCATGTTTTGTGCCTCAATAAAGATATTAGAGATTATAGTTTTTTTTTAATAATTTTTTTCACTACGGATAGACGAAAAATCAAAATTTTTCATGAAATTTTGCCGTTTAAAAATTCACTAAAAATTTATTTTTAGAATAATAACCTAGATTGAGGCAGACAACATCTGCTGTACTATACAGCACATAATGATACTAAAATAATTATGATAGGTTAATTCATTGCTGAGTTATCATGTTTGGAACAATGCAATATATCGCAAAAACAGGATTCTTCAGAAATTGAGTTTAAAGTTTGGAAACATGTTTTCATAACTTCATGTGAACAAAAGTGATAAAATGGGTAGTACTTACAACACTAAAACCCTCCTGGAACATAAGTAGGTCCTTCTTTTTCAATTTTTTTATCTTCTTTTTTCTTTTTGATTCCTCGTAACTGCTTCCTCCTCTGTTTTTGAATAGGGGTTGCTTGTCGCAAACTTTCGTCGAGTCTAAGTTTGTTCCTATTTTCCACTCCGAGTACCATGTAATGTCCAGGACTGATATTCATTCTTCTCATAACTTCAAGTTCAGGTTTGAATCCACTGTTAAAGTGGAGAACAGCATCAAACACTGATAGTTTTACTGTTTCAATTCCGGCAAACTTGATTTTCGGGCATCGTTTCCAAATTAGGGAGTGGAGGCACTCATTAACATTCTGAGTTTTTCCGTGGAGGCATTTTTTCAGCATTTCGGGGTTGGTCAACCTTTCATAAATTGGTTTAATATGTTTTAACAGAGGTAATGGAAGTCCTCCTTTATGCTTGTAAGTTATCTGCTTTCCCCGAGCTGCGGCACGTTGATACGAACACCAACTGTCATTTCCCTTTGGGCATTTGGTGTGGAGAGGATGATCATCCTTCGCACTCAAATGGTAAAATGTACTCCAAATTGCTTTGGACATTTCTGAAACTGACCCAGTGTTGTTTCTTAATGCAAGGCCAAAATAGTTTTGCATTTTGTTTATTTTGGCGTCAGATAACTTTCCTTTGCCGCCAATTCCTTTCACTGTTTTCTTCAATTTTCTCAACGCAGTCCCAAGCCTTTTTTGGTAATGCCCAATACACTCTTTTTTTTTAATCTCCTTCCCGTCATATGGGTCTAGTTCACAGACAGCAGAATAGCTCTTGCTATCACCATCGCCATAAAAGTCAACATACTCCAGGCCTCTTGTATCAACGGAACGCTGAAAAATTCTCCCAGCACCGATAGCCTCCATGTTCGCAGAAGAGCCATGGTAATTTATGGCGCAAACGTGATTTGCCTTCCAGCTTTCATATTTTGAAGAGGACTTGTCTTCTCCACTCCATTTGCGGCACCCAATGCAGTCCTTTGAGAGCACTTCTACGTCGAGGACTTCCCCTGTGTCGACAGAAAGCGCTGTAACTACTCCATTTAATGATGAGTAGCCTCGCTTATGCCAGCTTCCGTCCATAGAAACTCCACATTCAGCAGATCCTTTAATTTCAGCAACTCGATGTGCAGCCATACGCATGGTTTCTTCAGCAAGTGGCTTCACGACACGAAGTAGCGCTTTCATGTGTTGATTGTATGGAGTCGGATTTGGTGGCGGAGGCATGTTCATAACACTCATGAACTGAGTCGCTTCTCTGTGGCCACATCCTAACTGCCTCATGGCGTAAACTAGCCGTCTATTCACTTCGTAGAACTGACCAATTTTTTTAGAGCTTTCACAAGGAGCACTAAGATAGTCACAGTTGTGGCATGCCAGGTTCAACTTAATACAGCATCCCATATTTATGTTGACATTGCTTTGTACATACAGATTATTTGCTGAGCAATTTGGGCAGTTTATTACACTGAACAATTCATTGAGACAATCCAGTTCAATAAAAAAACGCTCTCCTAACACGTCATTGTCCGTTTCAGAATCGTTAACATTGCCCAATTTTGTCTTCGATGCAGACGATTGTTCATCATTACTTTCAGTAATACATTCAGGTTTTACCTTTTTATGCTGATTGCCAAGGAACTTCTTTTTTTTTGATCGACTAGAGCGACTCGAAGAACCCATTTTCAATCAAAATAATTTATAAATGCAAAGCGAAGATACACAGATGGGAAGAACAGAAAATAGAACACGCCGGTTAAAAAGTAAACAAACGAAGCTCAAATCAGTTATTTTAACAGTTACATACCGTTGCCAAACAGCCCAAATTAAAAAAAATATTTTAAAATAATTACTTCTTTGCCAAAATTATAATTTTAAAATAAAAATCTAGAAAGTTTAGTTTGTTTGCATTAGGCTTAGATATCGAAACATGAATTTTCTGTGGCAGTATCTCAAGAAAAATCTTTGTAACTCCGGAAATATTCCGAATATTGACAATATCTTAGTATTATTGGAAAGCTGAAAATATGGAGAATCTTTTGAAGCATTAAAAAAAATAGCGATATTTTGGTCGATTTTCGCGATTTCAAGTGTGTATGTATACCTTAATAAATAATTCTGTAAAAAGTGTTGCTGTTGATGCTGTTGTTTTTACTGTCACTTGAATATTCAAGCTCTTCTTCGCAGAGTGACCAGGAATGAAGGCAGTAAAGAGCACCTTCCGTTTTATAGATGAGCACCACAACGGTGGAAGTACGACTTTATGTATGATTTTCGGATGGCGCAAAAACAAATACGCCACTTTCCTTTATCGACCTAAGAGTGAAGGGAACTGAAGTTATCCAGCCTCCGGTACTCTCGGAACTACTTCGGGACTTTAGGGTCCACGGATTTTACACGGACGTATATCCTCAGGTGCACATGGTAAGTCTTCAACGGGGGTCGGGTATCGAACACCCAATCTCCCGGTTGGAAGGCCGACATCCTAACCACTAGGCTACCACGGAACCCTTCTGTAAAAAGTAATATTTGGTAGCTCGGAGTTTTGTGAAGGGTCGGTTTGGACTAACTGGAGTTTTGTGAAGGGTCCGTTTTTATTGATTTGAATTTTGTGTAAATCCCGAAAATGGACCAGAGTTTTTTCTGGTGCAACCCCTGGTAAGTCTATAAGAACTTAGGAAACATTCATAAATGATGTCACACTTCGAGGGGGGGGAGGGGGTTCCAGAAATTGTGACAGTGTGACGAGGGGAGAGGTGACAAGAAGTGTGACATCATGCATTGTGCAACATAGCGTGACATGTGACAAAAGGGGGAGGGGTGTCGAATATATGGGGGAAAAGCGTGACATCATTTATGATCGGCCCCTTAGTCAAATTTGAAAAAGTCGAAAAGTCTGAAACACGGTTCAGGGTGTCCGATTTATGTCTTTAAATTTCATAAAGAATCGCGTTTCGGATATTAAAATGGGAAAATAAAATAAGGATAGCTGAACTCCGTTTGCGTATTGTATAGGAGAAAACAAGGAAAACACAGCAGGCACTTTGAGCGGCGTTGCATCAGCTCTCGAAGCAACGGGCGTAGCAATTTCTGTTTTAAATTTAAGTTTTTACAAGCAAATATTTGCATCTTCAATGTGACTGTATAAAGAAACTATGATTGTGATCAAAATTACTGGGTGTTTGACTCCTAGTGATGTTTGTCTCATTATCTACACAATTCTTTTTATAATTACTAAATTGGGGTAAATGACGAAACAGTCGTTATTAAACGCAACTTGTACAGATTTGCGTGATAATAATGTTGATTTCTTGTCACTGATATCCTTTAATGTAATTATCGTCTGTATTGCTTCATATTTCTTTTACTTGTTAATAGTAT
The DNA here is from genome assembly GCA_038502835.1 of Octonoba sinensis. Classification (NCBI taxonomy): domain Eukaryota; kingdom Metazoa; phylum Arthropoda; class Arachnida; order Araneae; family Uloboridae; genus Octonoba; species Octonoba sinensis. The sequence goes on from CM076600.1 coordinate 3,108,647, forward strand.
ATTTATTGTCTCTTTTACTGGTTTGTTTTTGAATGGCATCACTAAGATAGTAAATATTGAGTTGGAACGTTTTCATAGATGGTTGGTATAGCTCCCTTGTTAAACAATAAAATCGGTTATATTACGTGCAATTTTTTTTGTTTTGTTAAATTATATCTTTTGTATATATATATATAAATAGAAAACTTCGATTTTATTCCTATAAAAATATATACTGAAATTCCGAACTTGCGGGAGATATTGAAACAATTTTTTTTCATTAATGAAAAAGAAGCATTTTTTCAAAATTCAACTTCATACTACGGTGGAGGTAAGAAAAAAAAGTCCCTCCTAATGTCTTTTAACTGCCGTAGTGGAGGAAGTCCTCATCAAGAAGAGTTCGCCAAAAACTAAAGATAAATCTTTTTACCGACACGTCGGTCTTCTTCAAGAACTTCTTACCAATCAGTGGAGCGAATTGGAGAAGTTCCTCATTAGACCGCCAAGATTAATGTTGGCCGCGGTAATGACTCCTCCGGTAATTCCAACCGATTTTTAAAGAAACGGTTCCTCTCGCTCCCTGGAAGAACAAAACGATTTATTCCCAGGCGAAATTCGATTGGTTAGAGAATTTCTAGATGGATGGACGGTCAACTTCGCGTTCTCCCATCCAAAATCTGTTTCTTTGATTTATTTTATTTTCAGTAGACTGAGATGAGGAAATAATTAATTCCATTAAATGGTACTTGTTAACGTTTGCGCACATTTTAGGGAGTACCTAGCAAAAGAGAAGGTTTTCGGGGCCAAATCGGATCCCATTAAAAACACAACCAGGTAGGTACTTAGAGAGGCCGTGCTAGCCTAGTGGTCAGAGCGTCGGACTTCCACCTGGAAGGTCGCGCGTTCGATACCCGATGAAGGTCCTTATGTACACTTGGGGATACGTGCATGTAAAATCCGTGGACCCCACTACCTTGCCCCGTGCGCAAGCAATCCTAAGGCCTCGGTTAACAGTTAGGGAGAAAAAAAGATAGGTACCTAGCTCACTCTCAGAAACGCATGCTCAAATCTCGAGAACCTTTCGTCAAATCGGCGAAATTTGTGTAGTAACTTTTTCAAGTCACGTGATCGCGTTTTAAGAATCGTTATAAATGACGAAATTTTTTTGACGATTGAAGAATCGTCAAAACTGAGAGCTCCATTTCTGAGAATGCAAAAGAGAGGTTTTTAGGGGCTAAATCGATCGCATTAGAAAACATAACTAGATAGATACCTAGCAAAAGAGTGGGTTTTAGGGGCTAAATTGATCTCATTAGAAAACTTAACAAATAAAATTTAAAAATACATACTTTCAAACCAAAATTACACTAAACATATTCAATGACGAAAAAACGACCGGACAATCAAGCACGATAAAGCAAGAAGTTGTTTTTGCATCAAGTCAGTTGTATCAAGTCAGAAGTTGGTTTTGCATCCAACAATTGTTTTTGCATCAAGTAAGCACTGTGATGCAAAAACAATTGTTGGATGAATGTATAATGTATTGAGAGAAACTATCAGAAAAAATATAATGACCCCAAGTGCAATAGTCATTTAGAGGGTGTGTTAGGAATCAATAACTCAGAAATTACAGTGGACATTACTGGATTTTTTTCTATTATTCTTCAGTAAAGTTGTTTAACGATAACGACATAGCGTTCCGAAAGTCACCAATACTTTGTATTAAATAATTAATATCGCCAGGGTAAACTCCCCGAAAATGTTAAAAAGACCCCTCCCCTTCTAATCCCATGTAGGAGTGTTGTTCCTTTCAGTTTCATAATTAGAAACAAATTGCTTTTTCTTTTTGCTCAATCATTAGTAAAAGAAAAGTACGAGAGAATCTAATAGACATGGCGAGCGCTGAAACACATTTTCAAAACTAACTTTGGAATCTAAGATCTTTTCCGCCCCCTCCACCATTTTTGCACTTGGTTTTCAAAACGCAGTGGCACTGATCAAATCTGTTAATAAAAGAATAGTAATAATCACATAAAGTAACCGTTGAATCAGAAAGTAAAACATAAAATCAAAAATGTAAAACAATTTTATTTTTCTATAAAATTATAAGTGTTTATTAATGTATTACCTGTTTTAAATTACTAGACTGGTATAAATAGTAAAAAGGGGAGGGCAGTTCGAATTTTGTTTCATATTCAATTGTTCAAATGCTTCGTTTTTCATGTTGTGTCGATCTGATGCAAAGATTTGTAAGTCAGTATATGGTTGTATAATTCTATATTCTTATTTCCAAAGACGGAACATAAATTTTAAATAAAAATGACACAATGAAGCTTTCTCCTTCATCTTTTCTATTCTCTGTCCCTATAATTAATCGAAACAAATGAATTCATCGCACTGAACACCTGCCGTTGTTCCTTTTACTCACTCTTTCATTCGAAATGGAAGAAAAATCTTCAATATTGTTCTATCATTCCTTATTAACTTTTTTTTTGTCGAACTCATTAAGATGCGTGCCTCGCGTTTGTTTTTGTGAAAGAAATATAAATAGCGACACTTTCATACGACGAATCTCAAAAACACTAAACGACTTGTATTTAAAATTAAAAAAGAAAAAGAAAGAACTCGTCGTCTACAAACAAATGCTTTTTTTCCCCATTTCGAGCCGCATTCAGAATAAGAAAATGGTCCCTTAATTAAAATGTTTCGCTTCAAAAGCCGTTTTGAATTCCAAGATGTGTTCAGTGTTTCCTTTTCTCCATTTTTTCCCGATTTCTTTATTTAAAAGCGGACAAAAGACGACATCTGTTTGCGTGAAAGAGTTTCTTGAATTTGAGTTGGATCTGTTTATGCAAGGAAAGGTAACTTGATGAAGATATGATTTCCACCCTGGTGCCCCTCACATGTTGTTACAGTCGGGGTTGTCATGTGAAAAGTTAAGAATATGGCCAAAATGTTTTAACTAAAGATATACAGGGTTGCCAGATTTTTCCAGAGGACTTTTAGGCAGTTGCGAGAAGTAAGTTAGCCATTCTGATATTTGATTAGCCACATTCTGATTCTCGTACTAATAAACGCACCTGCAGAACGAACTTCCCTAAAACTCGCATGGACTCGTCTTTTTCTGCCATGCGCAGAAGCGTCCTAGGGTTAGAACTTCGTCGTCAAACTATATTGTTTGAAAGGCAGAGTGGATAATTGATTGCATCTGTATAATCCCCTTTCCCTGTAATAAAGGGGCCTGTCTAGTCCAGGGGCTCTCAAACTTTTTCGACTTGTGGCTCCCCTTATGAGTACCAAATTTCGTCGTGGCCCCCTCGTGTAAACTTTTATTTTTCATCATGAAATGGCTTCTTCCAGTTTTGATAGCTGGTTTAATTTGCCGTATATAACAAATTCAAATCAACTGTGGATCTAATAAATACCACAGCATTCAACTTACATACCATTGAGTTCAGTAAGCACATTCATGTTTTCAGAGAAGAATACAATCTGTTGTACGTTATAGATTTGTAATATATTTGATTAGAATAATGTGTAATATTTTACCATTGGTTGGAATGTGGAATATTTTATCAGGTTGAAATGATTGGTTTGTGGTCTCCTTTCGGAGGGTTATGGCTCCCCTATTTTACCATTTTCCCTGTGGCCCCCAAGATTCTTTCTGTTGCCCCCAAGGGGGACATATGGCTCCCGTTGAGAAACCCTGGTCTAGTCTACTAGATATATCATTCACTTTATCTATAAATATTAAAAACTACTTTTCGCACAACTAATTCTGAAATCTGTTAAAAATTCAATGACTCGTTATGCATGTTAACCGACCATCGTCACCCGTCGCACGTATTCTCTGATAACCACTCATTCTGAATCGAGGCATTAACCCCTTTTCATTCAGTTCAAAAGCTTTAAAATTCATTTAAGCTCATTTAGGTCCAAGGACAATCATTTTACTGAGAGATATGATTTTTTTCCCCGCGATTTCTTTACACACATTTCACATTGTGATGCAGAACATATTTCTTTTCATACGCAAATCCGATAAAAGAGCGATAAGGGAGAATTTATTGGATGTTGGTAGGATGCCAAACGGAGATCGCTTAAGCTTTTTTATCGGATTTTATGGTGGACTGTCTCGTTCGATTCTTGGCATGGGATCGGGGAGGGTTTATGGCTGGAGTGGCTGTTGTGCAATTTTTTATGCCCCCAGCATCACAGGCGGTGATGAGACCACATTCATTTGCGGGGCTTCGACGCGTAAAATGTCTAATTTTGTATGCGAACCTCGTTAACATCGAATGCAATGTAGTCTGAAAGGTCTCTACTGGCATTATTTCACTAAGTCAAATAAATTAAAACATTTTCCGCAAAATATTGGTGCAGAACTTAATAGCAATCATATTTTGTTTTGTTTTATAATCTTGCTACTGTTTTTAGTTTGAAACGCAAGGGTCGCAGTGGTCGTACTATTCTTATTTTTAAAAAAGTGCCCCATAATGTCTTATTGTTTTAACATTTGGCCTAAATTTCCTACAATTAATGGATTATTTTTTAGAAGGAAATCCATAAGTGTTACAATTTGTAAAATGTCCTACAATTGTAGAAATTGTAGGACAACGCTGACCTCTAGAAATGAATAGTACTCGTAAGCATGACAGGCTTAGTTAAAAAAGCTTTTTATTTTTTTTAGCTGTCTAGCTGTGCACCTCCTCTTTCGGTTGCAATCGTATGTTCCAAGGGAGGTATTTTATGCGATTTTGTGTCGATTGCATGCAAATTTCCAGTCGTTTTTCATGCCAAGTTATATTGGCTCCCATTTGGCGACAACTTGCAAATATTTCGCTAAATTTGGAGCTAAAATAGTGAAGCCAAACACGGTATCGGTTTGGCGATTTATGCAATATTTGGCGACTTTCCCGTCGAACTCCCACGTTAAAGCATTTGCAAGAATTAGGATCTGATTTAACTCTTAGAAGATACATTATATAATTAGTGTAGTACAAGGAAGTCAGGTCGTGCACACTTCAGCTCGTTCAACTTCATCACAAAAACTCGAAAAATGGACCTGAGATATTATGGCTGTCAGGTACCCCCAGATGTACTTCTTTCCTCTTCAATTTCTACTGCCAAAGTATAAATTAGCAAAACGTAAATAATTTTGCTTTTTCAAGCCAAATGAAAAGTCTTCAATCCTTTTGCCCTGATCCGAAAATGCAGCTTTATATATTGGAAACGAGTAATGCTGTTCTACACAGTGTGTCAAAGAATTTTTAAGGCTAGGTTTATAAAATAAAATGAAAACTAGTAATTATATATTTTTTAAAAGTTTTTTTATTCGAAAACAGCTCCTTCGGCTTCAATACATTTGTTAGAGCTGTTTAACAACGATTCGAATGCCTGTTCCAGCCAGGGTCTGATTAAGGCAGGGGCATGCGAGGCAGCTGCCCCGGGCCCCTGCATCCGATGGGGCCACAAATCGAGTAGAAAGTTTATATTGTGTTTCCTTCTTTAAAGAACTTTTTAAAAACAAAATATCATTACATTGTAAAATCTTTTAGTTTTATGTTAGCTTCTTCATTAATCTATCGTCTGAACCCAAAAATGCTATAATTCGCAAATTCATGGCATTCTAGGGCGGAATTCAGCTAAATTTTTGCAATAAGGATGGATAGATTTGGCCTGTGCTTTTTTTACTCTTCAGATGTGCTATATATCCATTAATGGTAGGCATAGAAGTGTCAGAAAATCAATAAAGTGGCCAGAAGGATATCTTGTTTGACCATTGGAAGGCTTATAGCTATTTTAGCATCCAGTCAATCTTCTTGTTACATTATCTGTGATGAGGTGAGAAATTTAAATACTTCTATAGAGTTCGGTTCGTCATTACTGAAGTAGTGAAAAAGAGGGGGGCCCCAAAGGATGTTTTTGCCCCGGGCCCCAGTTAGGCAAAGTCGGGGCCTGGTTCCAGCTCTTATTGTGGGACTGCCTGCAAAGCTCGCGAGGGCAGTCTGTGTCAAAGAATTTCTAAGATTAGAGCTGGAAATAAGCTTACAGTGGCGCTATCTGTGTTATCGAACATTCGTGAAACTCCTTCACTATCAGCTGAGCCACTGCCAAAACCTCCGTTCATTTGTTTACTATTATTTACTTTTTTGACATGCACACTATACACAAACGGTTTCGACCCGAGCTTTGGAGGCAGTGCCACAATGTGACCGGGGAACAGGCATTCGAATCGTTGTTAAACCGTTGCAACAAATGTACTGAAGCCGAAAGAGCTTATTTTGAATAAAAAATTCTTTAAAAAAATATATAATTACTAGTTTTTTTTTTTTTTTTTTGTATATAAACCTAGTCTTAAAATTTCTTTCACACACTGTGTATAAAAGAATGGTCAAGCGTAAAAGATCTCTCTATTGGACAGCTCCTGTGCAGCGTTAATGGCCTTCACTGAGAAAAATGTCCAAGATTGTCGGTAATACCTTAATAAGCAGTTCGCTGTATCCTATCTTGGGGTTCTATCTATTGATCAGGTGTTTTAGTGACGGAGCTGTCAAAAGAAAACAATAGGCGCCGACACTTGTTTCGGCCGCCTCCAAGCGGTCAATGATTCGAGTGAAAAGGGAAATTGTTGTAAAGAAATAATCACCCGATCTCCGAGGCCTCGAAGACAGACATTTCCTTGGAGATAACCTTTCTTGACGCATGGACTCTTCGGAGTGATAAAACATGTGTGAGGTCGTTTGTCTTGTGGGAAACCTGTTTATTTTAGACTTAAATACTCCAAATCAAAGTTCTATTTCTTAATTTCTATTAAGGTTAGGGGAAAAGAAAGTATTTTTTGGGGGGGGGGGGAAGGCTCGTAAACTAACGATGACGTAAGGAATTCGGGATCATTCATAAAAGATGTCACGTTTCGAAGGGTGGGAGGGGAGTTCGATAAATTGTGACAGTTTGTGGCAAAGGGGGGAGGGGGTCATATATATCGGAAAAAAGTGTGACATCAATTATGAACGGTCCCTTCAGACTATTTACGTATGAAAACGTGGTCTGAGACAAATTGTAAACCTTTAGGCTACAATGCAAAACTTAAAATTCAACGTATAAGTAAGCACAAAGTTTGCAAAAAAATTGCAGACACGTGTTACGATTTCTCAGGGAACCCCTTTTTCAGTGCAAAAGAGCGAGCTTCTATTGTTTTTCATCTATATATTCTCTCTTTTGTATTGAAAAAGGGGTTCATCGTAACCTCGAAACACGTGTCCGCAAATTTTGTGCTAAATTTCACACAGATTTTTAATTTTTTTAATTTGTACTGGTTGAAGACCATAAAATTCTGTGAGCTGTCTTTTGTCAAGGGTTTTGTCCAGGGAATTTTTCGTAGTTTTAAAATCGAATTGTTCTCCCTCGCTCCCAACAACCGTAACCGTCCCTCAAAAGTTTTCATCCTTGTTTTTTTCTTTTTTCTCTTTTGAGAGCTGCGTTCCGAACAAAGCGCGTAGAGAAAACGCGATAATAGTTTGTGTACCGTGACGGGAGTTAAAACGTCTCGGCTTAGTCACAATAATTGTCGGTAAGCGTTCAGTAAAATTGCTTTCCACGAGAACAACGAAGCCTTTATTTTTGCGCAATGGCGGGTGCCCGACTCTTCATTTTTATAACTCTTTCGCCACGAAAATTAAGTTTTCTTTCCGGAATTCCCACGACTAGTAATTAAATCCCAAATCGACGACTTCACAGTCAATAAAGCAGAGAATGATGCTTGCTCAAGATGCCCTTATTCACTGGTCTCTTTTTTTTTCTGTTCCACTAATGAAATTGCTCATTTATGTGTTCCGCTTTGCCATCGAGAGTTAAATGCCGTTTTGAAATGATTTATTTTTCGATTTAAAAAAGTTTATTCGCTTTTATTTCCGTTGTGCATAAATCATCTAAAGATCCTTTCAGCACTGTAAGTCTTGGAATGATTCTTTTTGAGTTTTTTTTCCACCTAAGATGCCAAATTCGCCATATAGAAACAACACCAAATTCGCCAACCTGTAGAAACACCGCCAAATTCGTCAACCTATGAAAACAACGCCAAATCCTACCTTTTAGCACGACAGATATTTTTGTTAGGGGTGGATTTTCATGCAATACTGATCTATGAAGTAAATTATCCTATGGCGCAGTGGCTCCCAAAGTTGACTGGTCTCCGACCCATCTAACAAAAATTTCCAATCTTCGCACGCACCTCTTAGCTGTCTTTGAGAAAAGGGGGCATAAATATTGTTGATGCTCATATCATCTAGGGGCGAGTTGTGGAACTACTTAATGCTGTCTTGTTTGTTCTAATTGAAATTATTAAAAAAAATGTTGGTACTTACGTACTATCGCAACCATGCCAAAATTCGGAGATAACGCGCCAAATTGGCATCTCGGATTTTGTACTTATCTAAGGCGTTTATGGTAACCGTAAGTAGGTATACTAGTCTCCAATCTCGCCATATGGTTGCGATAGTACGTAAGTACCAAAATGTTTTAGTGTTACCAATATGAATGAAAGACTGTTGAAATAAGAAACACATATTTTTTTTTATTACTTAAATACCTACACCTGGGAGGTTTTCTTAACAAAGTTATTTCAATGGGAAGGATGTATTTGTCTCTTATTTTCTCTTCATTAAAGTTTTAGCATCAACTTCAACTTTAGTTAATTTTATTCGCAGACTTATTTTTTTTTTTTAAATTCATGTGTACAGTGGCAAGGACCCACTTAACCCAATCAATTCATACTTAAATACCTGTCCCATTAACAGAGGAATCAGATTTAACACTAAACCTACCGACGCAATTGTGGACCTATTGCTACCGCGCTCGGTCAAATTGACCAGTAGCTAAAAAATTAAATAATTTAATTAAAATATTATAAAAAAAATCTTGGAAAAGAGAAAAAATAACTAGAAGTACAGAGTGAAAAGAATATTATATGCATACTCTAAGAATTGGCATATAGTTCGATAACGGTATGTTACGGTAAAATGTAACATAGCCTATGGTTATACAGTGTTAGTAGAATGCGTTGTATCAATTAAAGCATTATTATCATAAAATTGCACTCACTTTCTGAAATCAGGTAAAATTTCATGAAATAAAAATACTCATAGCAGATTCTGTGAAAAATCAACAAAACAAAAATTCCTTTTAAATGAAACTTATTTATTTATTTATGATTTATCTCTGCTCATTCAATTTATTTCTAGATTAAATGTAAATATATAGTAGTGCACCATTTAACTTAATTCAATCATTTAAAAAAAACACATTACATAAATCACTTTAATTGAGCTCAATTAATAAAGAGAGGAATACCTGTGGTACCACTTATTTGACCTCATCTCATTTCATCATCTTGACTATTACATTTGTGGGAACTTTCTGACGAAAATCAGCCGATATTCGAAATTCTATAGGATTTGCTGAACAAAAACTTGTCTTCCATTCACTCACAGTTGAGAGTTCTATGACATTCCTGATGGATGTTGAACCAACGCGTCAAATTTTACGGAGTCCAATTTCTGATCCGAGGCGATTTGCTTTTTTGATGAAACTTTTCAATTGATGAGTCCAATCAATGTCAGGGACTCTTCGTGCTAACGGATACTCGATCTGAGTCTTTAGAGCGTTCGTATTAATTGTTCGATGCATCCAATTTGATGAGAGTCCGTTATTTTTTTTTAAAGTTTGCTCAGACTTCATTATTGCATATAGTTGGCTCCAGAAGAATTCCGATGACAAATCACAATTCTAATTGAGCAATTGAATAACATATTCGCCTACTTATAAAATAAATAAGATGGTCATTGTGTGAGATAAAATATTGAAGAGGTTTCCCCAGAGAAGGAAGGACCAAAATGTCCCGCTTTCTGGGGAACCGTTTTTTTCGCGTCTTACAACAGTGGTGTCGAGTTACCGAATGCTTGAAAAAAATGTGCTTCGAAGGGCACTTCGAAAACTTCTGTATCCGCGTAATATATAGTGCGCTGCATAAAAATACTCAAATTTAAATTTCCCTGACCAAAATATTTATATTAAAGGTGTAAATAATAATGTAGTTAAATAGGAAGTTATTTAATGCGAAAATTAATCCCCTAATTTAGTATAAATTATATAAAAAGATATTGGATAAAAAAATGGCCCACTGCGTAGAAGTACACAAAAAAAGTGTAACAAGCTCTCCGCCGAGAGTGAACAGTTAAGCAGATTAACTGTTTATTTTTGGTTAAGGCTCGAATAGAGCAATTTGAAAATGACCGAAAAATGTGGTTTATTAAAATAAAAAAGAATGTAGCAAAAGTGAGAGAATCTCAAAAGCTTTTGTTACACGGTATTATAATGTTTAAAGTGTGTTATTCTTGTAAAATTTTGAAAAAGGTATAAAGGTTTGAAAAGGTTTGTAAATCATATGCCGACCACAGGTCGTCAAATGATGCGAATGGGTCAATATTCGCTCGCATGGTTTGGGAAATACTGCTATGGTGTGATTGTTGCTTCCGATCGATTTGAAATCAATCTAAGATTTTTGTTCGTCTTCCAATTTTGAATAACTTCTGCGAAAATAATCATGCAAAGTTGACTTTTATTTTAAAATTCCGATGAAAGTTTAACTGCCTTTTAAATCTTTAACATAGGCATAATGATGAAATATTTATTTGCTCTCTCTCTTACACAAGGCACAAACTGTAACTTTCCATCACTTCTTTTGCTATAGATTATTTTAATCGCGGGCTGTAAAAATATTAATTTAAAAAAACATCTATTTCTGTTTTAACCCTTTAGAAGGTGATGATCCCACCTGCGATATAAAAGAGATCACCACCCTATAATCCCACCACATTACTGTAAAAGCACTCATTTTGGCGCAAAATTTCGCTAATTTCATAAGGGGTCATTCATAAATGATGTCACGCTTCGAGGGGGGAGGGGGGTTCTTGAAACTGTGACATAGTGTGACGAGGGGAGGGGTAACAAGAAGTGTGACATCATGCATTATGCAACATAGCGTGACATGTGACAAAGGGGGGAGGGGGGTCAAATATATGCGAAAAAAGCTTGACATCATTTATGAACGGCCCCTAAGAACAGAACGGAAAGTTGTAAGTATTCATGTTGAAAAGTATTGCTATGTAATAATAATGGGCAATATGCTACAATTGCTATGAAATGGTAATGGGCAAAGGTAAAAACGTGTCTACACGAATGATAGTGAAAAATTTGAATTTATGAATTTATGTCGATACAAATTACAACATTCTAGGCACATTTATTAAACCGTGATGGATTATCTTAGCACTTGTAGGAAAAAGTATCACCAGCGAAGAACTACTTCAACTTCTACTTCAACTGCTGCGTTTTCTGTAGAATAACGAACACAGTTGCAATTATTTTCTTGATCAGGTATGCATATATGTGGTTCTGTTAAGTACTTAACAATCTTAAGAGTATAATATATAATAAACGTTTTGTTGACTAATTTACCGCTGTAGTGAATTGCTTCACTGGTGATCCAAACGAAGAAAGTTTAGGACGTGAATCCTTTTTGTTGCCTTATACTGCTTTTTGTTCTTACCAAAACGTATGTTCATTTTTTACATAAATTACATCTATGTTGGCGATGTTTTAATCTGCTAGTCAGCTAGCGTAACTGACTTTATTATACAGCCAGTGTTCATGTTAGCAACAGGCATGAAAAGATCCGCCAAATCTTTATTTTATGTAATAAGTTTATAAATAGTATTGAATAAATTACTGTAAAAGTTCCTGTTCGCGACAAACGGGAAAATTGTAGCTCCCACATTGGCCATTTAACATGATTTTATGCTAACTTTTTTAAAAATTACACTGAAATTTTTGAAATCGTACTTAAATTTAATCTTTCATTGAAGAATTCTAAAATCCAAAAAAAAAAAGTTTCGGTGATTACCAAAGTTTTTATCATTCTTTAAGTGACCTAATAAACGTTGTTTCTTAAATTGTGCAGCTAGAGAGCATGACTTACGAACAGTCGAATACCATTTGACTGTTCGTAATGATGTTCGTTCATTTTTGACGGCGATAAATTTGATCCTTGCTAAAACCGCGTGAAATAAATGTTGCTATTACTGTCACAGAGGGGAAAATATTTTTACTATTGACAATAATAAACTTAACTAATCAAAACATATCAATAATTTGGAGAAAAGGGCACATTTTGCGGAGGTACCGATTTTAATTATTTGTACCGGTAATTTTTTCCGTTATTTTCATTTTTAAAAGTTTTTGCTAGAAGTAAAAGTTATTGCATTTAACCGGTATACTATAATATAATATTTTCATTTTTCCAGCACCAATTAATTTCTTGGCCTTGCTAAAATGTTTTAATAATAATAATAACAAACTTCGGCCTTCGAGCAAAAGTCAATGACGTGACTTGATCTTGCTAATTTAAATTATGAATCTTTGGAAAGAACTAAAAAAAAAAAAAATACAGATCCTTAGTTGCTATAGTAGGCTGACTGATAAAAATTTTTTGTTTTGTAGTTGATTTATAGGTACTTATCAGCTTTACGACCTTCAACGGTTTTAGAAATGTTGCTTACATGCTATTTAAATCTAACAGCTTTGCTTTCTTACCAAACATTTGGCGATGTTTGGCAAGCAAAAAATGTAGGGCGTATAACCGATAAGTACCGGTTTATATCATGAAATAACAAATGGAAATCATAGTGTGATTGCTAAATGAAATTTGATTGAAAAATTTTATTACGCCGCCAAATGTTATTAATGGTGTCACTGCTTTCATAATAAAAATTAAACATGAGTAATCGGTTAAAGAACCTACATTTGGTGACGGTTTTCCGATTGTCGCCACCATGTATTTATCACCGATAAATGTATACATGTAGGTACCTCATACTGACTATCTATCTATATAAATAAAGCGAAAGTTTGTGTATCAGTTTGTGTGTGTGTGTCTATCGGTCGCCTCCTGGGGAAATGAAACGATCCAGAAGTACGAAATTTTGGCTACAGGTACCTGTGGTCAGGTCCTCATGCACCTCGAAGCGTTTTTCCTAACAATTCGAATTTGTTCTTTTTTTTTAATTCCAGTTTTAAGCAAAACTGTTAATTTTGCGATTCTCTCATCGTAGAAATGTCCCACGTTTTAGATTTTTGCAGCATATTAATGCCCGTAAAAAACTGCACAACATGATCTTTGTAGAACGAATAGAACGCGCGAAATATTTATTTTAAGTAGTTTTCGAATTTTACAACGAGGTTTACCTTTGGGAATTTATATGCTCAATTTGGGTGCTTTCGCCTAAATAAATAGTACTTTTCTAGCCAAATGAAATTTTCTGGTAAAATGAAATGATTAATGAAATTTATTTTTGGATCCCGAGAATTCGGTACATACTGCCTTGGTTGTCTAATTTTAAAATATTTTACTAACGGTATGGTTCGGCATTTTATGAAAGGTTTAATTTAAATATTTTCTAACAACGCTCATTTTCACGCTATTTAAAATCTCGCCAAATTTTCAAATCCGATTTATAGTTAACGTTTTCTTTCGTGAAAAAGAATACTGCACGGAAAGTTTGCACTGAATATTACAGCCATTTTATCAAACGATATATCATTTAGTGATTTTATTCCAAAACCAAAATGTTGGATACTGTTTCGAAAAATATTTTTAAAACAAAATGCCTTGTTTTGAAAATTATTACTTACTTAATTTTTATGCAGCTATTTACAGTATATTTTTGCGATTTTCTGTTTTATTTCAGCAGTGTACCCGGCGATTTAGATATATGTAAAATATAATAAAATATACACATAATATCTGTAAGGGCTGTTCTTAACTGTGGGGGCCCTCTCTCTCCCCAGGAAGAAATTCTCACCTTTTGAATGCTACAAAATTGTTTATTTTAACGAAATCAACATCAGTGTGACTACCGCAAACAAGCAATCTGTTCTAAACAAACAATGTTTTCTAGAAAGGCGTCAGACATCTCACAATGAATGGTGAACTAGAGATAAGACGTTAATGACGCTTTAAACCGTTAACTTTTAGTATCACGAAGAGAAGAGACACATACTAGAGGTGACAGCTACCAATACACGTTGGTGATTTATACCAAACCACCGAATTGAAGTTCAGTTTTTCGGGTGCAGGTCTCTGTGAAGTTCAGTCGAGCGAACTTGGCCGCAGAGGTCGTTTAATTAACAAGTGCTATGCCGCTGCGTCTAGTCGACAAACATATCGACATCGAACTTCAGGAAGCAAAGCTAATGATCGTCATCAATCTTCGAGGGACGTCGTCGCAAATTTCAGGTCTGGTTCAACGCTTCTGTAGTTGGCTTATTTGTCACGCCATTTCCACGCCACACGCTCGCAAAATTTTTGCTGGAAAGCAAAGTTGATGGGAACTACTTACTTTTCGGTGGCAAGTTTCGAGTGATTGTGCGCTTCGTCAACGGTGTTTGATGAATGGCTGGGATCAACCGAGATTATTGTCGAGTTAGGCGCGTAAATTGTAGTTTCTTGGTTTGCAGTAAGCTTCAGTTTCTGTTCTTCTTCGCTATGCTTCAGTAACATTTACGTGTCTGGCAAATTAACTGCTACACTTCAAAGTCAGTTTGTCGATGAGATTTTTTTCAAAACATGGCAATTGTTTTCGAATATTATTATTTTTTTTTCAACCACTGCACGATTTGTAAGGAAACAACTTAATGCTCAAATTTGCCTTTGTATTATCTACCTATAAATAGGCAAAACTAACAGTTAAGAACTATTTTCTTGTCGACCGATTTTTTACCGCCTTTTTTCTGTTTAATAGCTATTGACGAGTTTTAGTGATATCGATTAAAGCACTTTAGTTGCAGATGTTAGTTAATTATTTCCCCTTTCCTTTTGTCTTCAAGCAAGCCTCATTTATAATTGTATTGTTATATTGTTATAGATAGCAGATGGCAACATGTCTTGGTTGAGTAAATTATTACGTAATAAATGTTAAACCTTTTGCTAAAAGAGTGTTGCCATGAAGTAGTCATATTCAAAGCAGTTATAATAAGAGTTTGAGTGAAGGATTCCATGAAACAATGGAATGAAAAATGAGAATGAAAACAAACATTTTGAGCTTTATTGAACTGCCACTCAACTTAATACGAAATCGGCAGAAGTAAAAGCGGCTACATTGATGAGCGCAATGGGCCCTGCGCGACAATGATTTACAATGCGTTTGGCTTTAAGTGAGGATGACCAAAATAAACTCGACGTTATAATCTCCAAATTTGATGAATAATACTAATATATTATATCTAAATGTTGTTAGTGCTATATTTAATAATTACGGTCGAATTTGGACAATTGGTCGAACTCTAGTATTTTTAATTAAGTTCTTTGGAGGTTCAGCTCAATTCTTCACTCTTTAAAATACCAATAATCCAATGGAGGCAATTCAAGCAACGTCATTGGTCACGTGGCACCGATGAAAGCAATGTAAACAAAGGAAGCAGTAGCATCGCTTTACTTCGAGTTCGACAAATCTAAAATCTAATTGAAAACTAGAACTAAATAAAGTTCTTCTACATTACATAAAATTAACACTAAATAAAACACTAAAACTATTTTAATAAGTAATAAATTTCTTTTGTAACGACTAAATTAAATCTAAATACTGGGTTATGAGCAGAAGAAGCTGTGGAAATAGTCTAATTTTAAGATAAATCATTTTGCCTAAAAAACTCCGCGTAGAACTCCATTGAAAATCTTAGTAAACAAAGAGCGGATATCACGTGACAACGATGATCGCTCATGAATGAGTCCCTCTAGCAGTGAATTGCCTCCATTGCAATTGTGACCGCGGGCTGATAAAAGCATATATTAGAGTTACAAAATTTAGTTAATTTATACATTTTTTTCTTTCCAGATCACTCAGAAATGGGGTGGACTAACATGCGCTTCCTTCCCGCCCGAGCGCTGAAGAAAATCCTGTACGGAATTTGCATCTGGACGTGCCTGTGCTACTTGGTGTTCCGCATAACGAGCCACAACGGTGCAGTGACGTACCTCACTGCACGCGTCAACAGGGGTTTGCTACAGAACGTGCAGACGGCACAGGCCGTGGCAGCTGCCCTGGGAGGAGCAGGAGGAGCCAATGCAGCTGCGGAAGTTCCCACCACGCCCCCCGTGAGCCCGGACAACGCCGCCAAAAGCCGGACGCCCGGAATACCACAAAACTTTCTTGACCTCGAACCACAGGTCGACAACAGTCCGGCCATGAACGAAAAGCAGCTGCTGACGCTCTTGGCGAATCATTCCAACCTGCCCCTGGCGTACTGGTCCGAGAATAAGAATCGACCCATCGGCAGCAAGTCCTGTGTCAAATTTCCTAGTCTGTATGAACTGGATTTCAACAATATTTATTGGCAGCGACTTCAGACTTCAAACGGTACTTATTATTTATATGGAGCGTATTACGATGATAGAGTGCGAATCAACGGTGGCCCCGTTGTTCGAATCCTGGGCATGGTGGATCGCGTCAAACCTATCCAAACATATTGCCAACTGTGGTTCGACAAGAGGAAAGTTGTGTCGTTCGTTCCCGCTACGTACACGTATGCTTGGTACAGCAAATGGGGCAATTACAGAGATGGTGTCTTGCAGCCCTATGTGATAACTTGTCGAGTCCCTTCACAAGAGTCTGGTGGACAAGTTCCGACGAGCGTTTCTCTTGTGGAGAAAAAATGCGACAAACCAACGACCAACTTGAGGGTGATGAACGACAGGCCGAGGAAAAAAGAAGACTTCGCTGTCTGCGTGAAAGGTCTGGATTTCCTGCACGAAGACCTCAGCGTCAGGCTGGTGGAGTGGCTGGAATTGCTCAACCTGCTTGGCGCCAAGAAGGTGTTCATGTACGAGTTGGAGGTTCATCCCAACATTTCAAAAGTGTTGAATTATTACCAGCAACGGGGGATAGTTCAACTGACCCCTATCACCCTGCCGGGTAACCAACCGAACTTGCCCGGATTCCGCCACTGGTACCTGAAGACGAAACTCACTCACAAGCGGCAAAACGAGCTGATACCTTACAACGATTGCCTGTATCGAAATTTATATTCTTACGATTACGTGGTGCTGCTGGACACTGATGAAATTATAATGCCCGTCAAGTTCACCAACTGGTCGGACTTGATGAAGGATGTGGTCAAGAAAGCGCTCAAGGAGCGGAATTACACCAGGGCCAGCTACAACGTTCGCAACGTGTACTTTCTGGATGACTTGCAGGATGGCGATGATCTTCACCACGAGGCCCACGAGCAGGGTATACCTAGGTACCTGCACATGTTTCAGCATGTGTACCGCAGCAAGAATTTCACGAAACCTGGATCGTACGTCAAGTGTTTCCACAACACGGAGCGGGTGGTGTCTCTGCACAACCACTTTCCGCTCAACTGCCTGGGCACCTGCACCACCTATTCCATCGACACCAGCCTTGCCCAGCTGCAGCACTATCGCAAAGATTGTGTCGGTTCGCTGAAGAACAGCTGCAAAACAGATTTCCGAACCTACACCCAGAAGGACACCACCATCTGGCGCTACAAAGACGAAATCATCAAAAGAACAACACGGACACTTAGCAGACTTGGATTCTTTTCGTAGGCACCTTTAGATCTTTAAAAAATATAGTTGGAAAATAAACTGGAATCAATTGTTTCTGTAAATATGTATATATTTCGTACCATTCCGCGGAAAATGTGTGCAGTCAGCTTCGAGCTTCTTAGAAAAGTTATCAAAATATCTGCGAAATGTGTCGTATAAGTTTCTGCATTCACGTAATTTCGAATGACCAATGAAGCCTTGGATCATGTGTGCAACTCCGCCTGTTTGAAGTCTTCAATTTTTCTTTTCTCATACTATTTCTTTATTCACTGTTTTGAACGTTTACTACAATTCCAATGTCCTAATTCGTGTTCACTGTTCATTTAAGAGAGGAAATTGTCGTTTGTAAAACGAAATAACAGTATGTATAATAAACATGCAGGGAAGAATCAAAAAGTTTAGTTGTCAGTCAATTTTATTTAACAGTTTTGGCTTTTATTCTCGCTTTCTTCCCGCATAGAAAGCAACAATGGACAACACTTTGCGGAATATAAAAACATCTGATATTCAAGTGCTTTTTTTCTAAGGTAATTGCAACCGTTGTAGAAAATGGTTTGTACTTGATTTTAGATGTGGTTGATGAGATCAAAAACATATCTTCAAAGACGAGTACTATTTGCACATTTCAAATGGATGTGCGCAATCTTCTTGCTTGCCATTTCGAACTTTTGTGCATAAATTATCTAATTGTATTTTTTATGTTTGTGAATATATTTATACAGAGATTATTAATGATTGTTATAATTCTGTCGTATTTACAACCGGTAGAAAGTTGAGTTGTTTGTCTACGTAAATTTTCATTGACTTTTTACATTTTGTTAGCAGAATCATTAATCATACATTGAAACAAAGTCATTGGAGGAGTCTTTTTTTTAACAAAATGACCACTGAATTTTAATGTGCTTAAATTCTGTCCTTTTAATAACAAACTGGCCTGAAATATCTTTTTTTTTTTTTTTTTTTAATTTTTAGACGCTAGAAAATGTTTTTGTATATTATGCAAAGCTGCACTTCAAAACATTCCAAAAATGAGAATTGCAGGCATGAACTGATCTTTGAAGTTTTATTCAAAATTAAAATGTGTAGCCCAAGATATAATTTTAATGTTATAATTTTAAAATCCAAAATCTCTAAAGGCTAAATATAGTCTAGTTTAAAAGCCTCATTTCGAATTTAAGAGCTGAATATAAAATGTGAGGCATACGTACTCGGTTAATATGGAGCTGCTCTGCTCTGTTTTTTTCTGACACTTTCTACTATTCTACTTGTTTTTTAAATTCATCTTCACTTATTACAAATCACAGGATTTCGTAATGAATGCTTTGGTACTGTGTGTGGTTACTTTGTGACTTTTTTCCGCGTTCTATTGTTTCTTTATACTTAATACATGTTCTAGTGGTGATAGAAAAACTTCTTTTGATGTGGGAATTGTCTTTCTATTGGATAGGATCCTTTTTAATGTTTTAAACAGTACATTTTATTCGATTAAATACTGCTTCAAACATTGCAATCCTGTTAGGTTCCTGTACAATAACTAAAAGTTTACCAAGTCATAAAACTGTTCATTAATGACTTATATCGAATAAGTATGTTTGTAAATTTTGTTGTACCTGTCTATTATAACGGCGATCAAAAAGCGCCAAGAGAAAATTTCGCCAACTTGAGTATACTTTTATAATTTGGCGAAATTTTTTCTTCGCACTTTTTGTTCTCTACGTTGTAATAGGCAAGTACCAATTTTGTTAGCTTTCTTGCTGCATTTGTATCATCAAATGCTACTTTTTTAAAAAATTATGTTTTTTTTTTTTTTGCTCTACACTTTTCCCCCTAATATTCTGCCAATTATGACGAAAGTGCCAACTATTGTCCTTTCTTTCTATTTATTTCCTTTAAAAAAAGTTTTGATTAACTGTCATACTTTTGACTTTAATTGACATGTATTTTCAGAAGAAAGTTGTTGGTTATTTATAATGCTTAACCAAACCAAGCTGTGATACTAGAATAGTTTGTGTGCTGTCGTGCTATGCACTAAAGTCATATCTGCACTTTTAAGAAAAAATAGAGCAACTGTCAACAGTTGGTTCTTTGCCATTTATTTTATTTCAATACGTTTTGTTGTCATACATGAATGACGAATATATTTCTTAAAAACTCTCAGAAAGTGGTATCTGAATCAAGTTAATGGAGGCGTAAAATTTTATCCATCAATTTCTCCTTTTAAGCGCAGCTGCAGATTTGCTCTTAGCACGGCAGTATACTATGGGCTTGGTAGTTAAACTTGTTCGCCTTTTTTTATTTTGCATGATATGGTTTTGTTGTTAAAAATAGCCTTTTGACAACTGATCAAGCGTTGATTTGCTCATCCAATAATCAAAATACTCCTATTGTTTTCAAGAAAAATACTTGTTAATGCCGAGTTACGGTATATAAATATGTATGTTTAGAAATCATACTGAATTTCTGTATTTTCGTTAAATGTTGGAGTTTTTACACAGTTCCTATTAGTGGTACAATATTACTCCAAAAAGTTAAGCTTTTGCAGCTCTAAAAATACTCTGTTGAGGTTTAGTATGAGTATAAGTTTACTCATTTTGTGTCTTTGGAGGAGGGATACCAGAATGACTCAATTCTAATATCACACACAATTCTTTCACCATAGGTTGCTTACACGAGATGGCTATGGGACATGGACCAACATGGCTATGGGAGTTTTGTTACGAAAAGCAGTAGCAGAAGTTAATGTGACTTTCTAAAGATACAGAAAAACCTCTTTAATTCTTAACGTTTTTGACTGCTGGAATTTCATGCACTTATATATTTATGTCCTATTCCAATAATAATTGATAAACATACACTAAAAAATTTCTCCTGAAAATAACGGAAAAAGTACGGCAGCAGAGTTACCGGAAATATTCCGTTTCTGATAATATTATCCCGAGATTTGACAGAAGCTCCCTTTATTTTTTCTCCGTTAATCCAAAACCATGTATTGAAGCATTCCGGAAATCTTCCGTTAAAATCAGTCAAATTTTTTTTAAAGTGTATGTGTGCTATATTTTTACTGTGAAACGAAATTTATTCTAATCTAGGTCCCGTACTATGAGAAAAATCTTTGAATTCCCTATTTATATTTATAGTATTGTAACAAAAAAAGGAAAATTTTCTTTGAGAAATTCATCCCCGTAGTGAAAAATTATTCAAATTAAGCGTATATTGCAATTTTGGGTCAAAAATTTTACCGGCAAAGAGAATAATTTTATAGAAGCAGTACTGATTGGCAGCGTGACTTAAAACCAAAAACCCCCTCCTCTTCCTCCCCCAGTTGCGTCCCTGAAGGGCTTCGCAGAACAGCTATAGTTGCCATCATTATTAAATTTGTTAAAATGTTGATACCGGCGGAAATAGCATGATTTCTCAACGTTGAGTTCGTTTCTGTTTTCTCCTCGACTGCTGCCAAAACTAAATCTATAAACTCGTCTCTTTAAATGCATGAGACTCTGCCTCTCTTTTATCGAGTGCAGCTTTTATTGAGCCTCGGTGAGATAAATTGGCCTCGCTTCTAGCTCCATCGATTCGATTTCTTGGCGTAAAGGAATCGTTATCGAAGAATTCCACTCCCGCCTGGGCCTGAATGGCCCTCATTTCTTCCAATCATACTTCATTGGTTGCGGCGGTTTCTTGACAAATGCATCATCAACAAACCCAAAACTTTTCGCAAAAGTTTTATTTGATTTGTACTGCTCTTAGAGTTCTTCAAGTTTCCATAAAGCGCCAAATATTTGTCGTATATTTCATTCTTCCTGCGTATCTTGCAGAAACGTCGCGGTATCGGGCACTGATTTCCGGCATAATTAATTTTATTGTGCCATTCAAAGAAATGCAGCAAATAAATCGAGTGTTTACATGAAATATTTGCTCGTTCAAACTAGCAATATTTTTGTTGTCATTATTTTCAAAATTGTATTTTGATTTTATCTCGGGATAAAACCTTTTTTTAAAAAATTCAATATTTTTCAAAATGGCTGTGCTTAGAAAATTTGTATAACATAAAGAAAAATGTACATTTTAATATCTTTTGCCAATGAATTTTTTTTTAATTATTTGCATTTTTATTTTATTTCCGGCCCAAACTCTTCGCAGAAAATCAAAGATATTTTTTTTTTTTTTTTTTTTTTTTATGGCTGTGCTTAGAGAATTTGGATGACACAAACAGAAATGCACATTTTTCTTAGAATTTATATTTTAATATCTTTTGTTGATGAATTTTTTATTAATTTAAAAATACTTGCATAACAATAAATTCCTTTTTTAAAATTATACTGTACCAAAAACATTTCAAAACCCTGAAAAAAAAGTTTAGAAAAAAAATTGTGTAGGGAAATTTTAAACATCATATAGCGTTTAATTTATTTTAAAATCTTTCTAGGAAACCCTTTTTTTTTTTTTGTAAATCCAAGGTATGTGTTTAGTGTAGAACTTCCGCAAAAGTATCATTTAAATTAGTTGTGAATGATTACCCTTCACAACTAATTAATGATTACCCCGTTCTGAAGTACCCTTAGGTTTTAGTTAAAATATTTTTTTTTTTTTTGCCTGTTTTATTCAAGTCGAAGTTCCGATAACATAATCAGTCTTTTAAAAAAAGTACACAAAAGTTTAACTGTAAACTTTCATAATAATCTTTCTTTAAAGAAATATTTCTTGAATCAAAAAATTTAAATTGTGAATAACTGAGCACTTATTCCCATTCAAAATTCCTCTGATTGAAACATCGCCAAAACTTAGATTGTTGCCAACGCCTTCGTATTTTGTTGCCAAAACACGGGAATGCCTTCATTTTTCTTCGGATAAATCTAGCCAATCGATCAGGCGTAAACGATATGGCCTTGCCTGGCAAAACAGAACAAAACTTTCCTAAAAATTTCTGGTTCATCTTTGATGAACGATGCATTGTCTTTCGCGAGACAGTTTAACGATTGAGTCACTTAAATACTTCTTAAAGTTACGATGAAGAAATATTGTGTTTTCTGTGTAAACTGCTCTCTCAGACTAATGGCTGACATTTATCCTTTTTTTTTTTTTTTCCAGTCAATCGTTTTTCGATTCTTTCGAATCAATTTTAAAGACATTGTATTCATTCGATTGTTCCATTGAAATCCACTTATTTTTATTTTGTTATCCTAATGTTTTTACAAAAAGCAGTGTATATTGAATGTTTTTGGTAATGTTTTTCCCATTTCATTGCTTATTAATTTTCAGTTTAAGAGAAAAATTTTAATTATTTTTCCTTTTAAAATAAAATAACCAATCAGTGGCATAGTGGGCTGGGCTGGATCAGTATAGCACCTTTTCTGATAATGTCCTAGTGGTTCGGATCCCACTCAAACTGTTGCTCCTTCACCGATTCGTACGGACACTTTTTCCTGGTGTGGATGTTTGACCAAGTTCCCAAAATGATGGGTTTGGTATCTATATCCAAAAATAAAGTACATTTTTTGCATTGGGGAATTAATAAAAAAGAGTCATCTCCCGTAAAAGTGTTGCTGGATATTAACGTGTCAAAAGTAGAAATTTAGTTAATATTCGGAGATAACAAGTTTAGAAGCAGGATTTGAGAAGTCGTGCTTTTCTCTTCATCAATCTGTCTTGCAACCATAAAGCTTTTTTGAAAGAATTCTCCGATTCTAAAATTCTGTACCAGGGCTTATTTTTTAATTTATTCAGTTTAACAATTTTAATTCAGTTTTTTAACAGTTCCAATAACAGTACTGATTCTCTCCACCGAAAAATTTCAATCCACTTTAACGTAAGATGAAACTGTGAATTGGGTTTGAATTTGTTGGAAAATTTATAATGCTAAATATCTGCTTATTAAAAGTAATAACTGGTTGAAAGACAAAATCTGAGCCATTTCTTCGAAACAGTTTCCCAAAACTTCCGCTTAAAATTTCATACTTGATATTATTTATTGTTCGTCATTGCTGTTTTATCAGTGTTGGACGTGTGTTGATTGCTATTTATTAATTTTGGTTGATATTTTTCTGGTTAAACTCATGAACGAAAAAATATCCCACTCAAATCGAGATAGTAACAGCAACTTCATGCAGTAATGTAACACTTCATTATAAGTAGGTTTCTAATGTTACTTTAATGTATTATTAAACTTTTAATGTCGAACGTTTAACCTTTACGTTTTCAAATGAAGTTTGTGGGTTATTTAGTTCCCCAAACCGGCGCTTGATAAAATAAATTTTTCAGCTGTTGCAGTCTTTGGGGTGCTGGTTACATTTCGGATGTTAAACAAAATTTTATTATGATGTTAACTGTTAGTAATGCAAACTAAGGATATATGAACCAGTCTGATTTGTTGAGCAAAAATTAGAAAACGTTTACCGTATTTATGATCGACTTTTATTCACAATTTAATCAGATTTTGAGCTGCAATTATAAAATTCTGATAAATATTCTGCTGCTTAAAAGAACACTAGTATTTTAAATACGATAAAATTATGCCGGAAATTCAATTAGAAATAAGTAGAAAAAAAGCGTTTTTCTCCTGTTTATACCTTGCTGAATCACACAATATAAAACTATTAAAAAATTGAATAAGAATTTATTTTCCAGTGACGTTATACTAAATGTAGAAAATTTCGCCAACTTTTTTAGCAAAGCTGAATGCACCAGCACTTATAACTCACAACGCTTAAATTATGGTAAAGGATAGCCATATCTTAAAGTAAATTTTCCCCAAAAGTAAATTTAAACCTTGAGCTTTTTGGGTGTTGTTCTTTCAAGGGGTTCCAATCTGTTTTCACGCCTAAGTGTTTTTCGTTTTGTATGATGGTGGATTGTTAAGTTCGGTTCAGCTCTTAACTATTTTATATTTTGTTCTCAACTTTTTGGGTAATGTTTAATCCCTATATTTGTGTAATGAAGTAGCACTGTGACTTTTGGTTGTCTTAGTGTATTTGTAGTCATGTTTATATGAAAGCTTCTTCTTCTCCCTCTTTTTTTTAGATCTATAATGTGTTTAGTTAAAATATTAATTTCCCATTTTCCTTCACCATAAATATAAATATTCAAACAATATTGATAGTTTTGATTGAAAGCATTACTTGCTTCTATGATGTCCCTACTATACTGAAACGCCATATTAAAGATTTTTAATAGATTTCTTATTTTAGTATCTTTTTAAAATGCAATGAACTGTATATTATTCAAAATATCAAGTATTATGTATTGTATCTCAATGTACTAGTGATCATTTTTTGTCTGTACATAATTTTGGATTCTTTGGACAAATTTTATATTGTGGTCACCACTTTATGCTATTATGTGACTCAAATTTTACCCTAAGTTGCAGTGCTGCTTTAGATCTCTGGATATTCCTTGCGTTCGATTATTTCGTTATTTTGGATGCCGCTTTATGGGAATGCGTTCTTCTTCATATTTATCTCGAAACGTACTTCTCGAAACAGCAAGCGTCATTACGCTTGGTGGCTTCAATTTACAAAAATGTAATGATGGTTTCCCTTTGTCCGTGATATGTTGTTGACGTCACTGTCTCTTGGTATGGCGCCATTACTGACGAGTTACGTCATAGCATAATTGACCAATGGTCCTCCTCTGCGATCAACCTAATTTTTAATTATGGAATGAATGATAGCCAATGTGCAAGCGATCGAAATACGAGATCTTGGCGATTAAATTTAGTAGAACCAATGATAGTTTTCGAAGACTCTCATTGGTTGATACGTTCAATAACAGCGACAAGAGTGAAATTATTTTCAAATTTTGAAACCTTTTGCCACAGCAGTTGAGAGGGAGACAGAAGCATGCCGTTACCCGTGTGCCCAAAAAATGCGACAAAGGTTTTGTATCAGTTGCAGCCGGTAGAAAAGCAGCACAAGTGTTTTTTTTTTTTTTGAAGTTTAACAGCATCAGTCCTGAACTTTAAAATTCTGGTCCCTTCAGTAACGTTTGATGCACGCTTTGCAAACTATGACTTTCTAACCTGTTTCACATATATAATTATAGTATTTCGTGTGTTCCGTATAGTTGTAGGTCAAATTCTGTTGTAGATTGTCAGTAGTGCCCATCAGTAATTTTCTGTATACCACCTGCAGGGTTGCATGTAGAGCAGTGCTAATTTACGGTAAAATCGCACTTTTAAAAAAAGTTCTGTAGTACTTTTTAATAATTTATTTTTTACATAAAAATTGCAATTTTATTGAAAACTAGCTCTCACCGCAAAGGGGTCTTTGAAACTTTCGATTTTTTTCGAATTCTAAACCAAAAGAAAGTAGAACACCTTGCTACAACGAGTATCGCAAGATCTTCGGGGCTGTTTCGGATCGCTCACTTGGCGATCGAACTAGGAGTAGGGCTGCAGTGTTTGGCGCTTATTCTCCCATAAAGCGGCATCGTCTCGCTTGTGCAACAGGCGAGTCGGTATTGTTCCAAGAATCTGTGTGGCGGGACCATATAAAGATATTCTTGTTTCATCCTTAGTCTACGGGATGCATGTGATGGCGTTTCTCCTATTCCAGGTTATCTTGTGTATGTTGTGAAGAATAAAAATTTTACCATTACTTTTTTTGTCTCTTCTAATTCCTGTTGACTTATTTTTCCTATTGCGACTAAGTTTTTAAGGCAGCACCTCGCTCGATCACAACAACAGCTTCTGACGTCAGATTTCGCATGCTCCAGACGGGCTGGAACTTGCGCGATAGAGAACGTATGATGACTAGCTAGAGACGGTGCGTGGGGTCTCTTAAAAACTGAGCCTTTAGATTTTAGTTATAAAAATAATTATTAAACGTCTGTGCACACGTATATCAAGAATTAACATAAGTTCAAAAACGAAACTGGTGTTTCGAAAGAAAACCAAAAATGCCGCTTTTCAGAAATGTTCATATACTATTGATTTGAAAACTAAACTTAGCTTAGATATTACTATTTGATGAACTAAAAGACTCAAGCAAAGGCATATAGGTGGCGCTGTTTGTGAGTAGAGAGGGAAATTTGTTTGTTTGTTTGTTTTACGACCATTTCAGGTCACATAAATGTTCGAGTTTATTTGCTATTCTCAAATATATGCTTCAAACTCTCGTCTAATATGACAGAACAAGACAGCACAACAGATTTTAATATACAAAGAAGGAAATACACCCAGGGCAAGGTGGGAATCGAACCCACGCCTCTTCCTCTCCGCGCAGGGAGGCACCGGAGCCAGTCGATTTGACCGCGCAGCCACTGAGGCCCCCGAGAGGGAAATTCCTGATTTCTTTCACTCCTTTATGACTTCTATTTCCTATCTATTGTAAAATTATGCGGTAAAGTCCTTCATAACTTCGCTGCCGCCCCGGCAGCCCCTCTCAGTGGCTGAGTGGTCTAATCGACTGGTTCCGGTGCCTGCCTGTGCGCAGTCAAGAGGCGTGGGTCCGTTTCCCACTTTGCCCTGGGTGTATTTCCTTCTTTTAATAGTAACTCTGTTGTACTGTCTTGTTCTATCTGCCATATTAGAGGAGAGTTCGAGGCATATCCTTGAGAATAGCAAATAAACTCGAATATTTATGTGACCTGAAATGGTTGTTAACAAACTTAACTGTCCTGCTAACCTCGTTCTACAGCTAACAATACAATGCACTTTGACTACGAATTTCTGACCCTTGGACGCTTCTGCGCATGGCAGAAAACGACGAATCCATTCGAGTTTTAGGGAAGTTGGTTTTGCAGTGCGTTTATTTAGTACGCAAATCAGAATGTTTGCTTTTCCGTTTGTTGAAAGCAACTAAATTTATAAACCGGCATCTAGCATCCGTTTGGAAAAAATCAAGTACGCTAAACGAACAAAAACAAGAAAAGAAATGGCACATTCCTTATACCTGCAGTTCCCCCCCCCCCCTCGAACATGAATGGATTCTCCTTGGCATTTTGCCCGTCAGAGATCTTCTTTCTTTCTTTCTTTTCAACCATTTCAGGTCACATAAATATTCGAGTTTATTTGCTATTCTCAAGGATATGCCTCAAACTCTCGTCTAATATGACAGATAGAACAAGACAGCACAACAGATTTTAATATACAAAGAAGGAAATACACCCAGGGCAAAGGTGGGAATCGAACCCACGCCTCTTTCTCTCCGCGCAGGGAGGCACCGGAGTCCGTCGATTTGACCGCTCAGCCACTGAGGCCCCCAGTCAGAGATCTTTCTTTTTTTTCGGTATAACTGTGCCAATTTTTTATCACAAATCACAACATAAATGTAAATCAGCGCTCTTTTTTTTTCCATGGTTTAACTGTAAACTATTATCTCATAGAATTAAAAAGGGAATATTTGTTGAGGTTTCTTAATTTTCTTTATTAAAGAAATCGTATCTAAGAATTTTTATCTTGTTCGCTTTAAATATGAATGCAAAAGAGCAGCTATTAATAACTTGTATTAAACCTGAGGAAAGCATATGCAAATAATACTAAGAAAGCAAAAAACGCTAGATGTAATACGAACAGGCGATAGAGATATGAAAATAGCTCGCATTCTTGAAAGCGCGGCATGGTGGAAAATCTATTAATTCGAACTTCATTTCCTTGGATTCGAACAATTTTTGGATTCCATTACGCAAAACTAAATGAACTCATAAAAAGAACTGAAAAATCTATTAAATTTCTTGTTAGGGCAAGAAAACCGAATGAAATTGCAAGCTTAAAAAATTAATTTTTTAGACAGAGTTTAATTAAAATTCTTCCTTGGGAAAACTACGCTTTTGCACGTTTGGTATAAAGTTTGCGCTCGGTTTTAGATACGATACGAGATTTTTTACGGAAACTATTAATAAGGATCCTTTACAGAAGTCATTTTTTTCACGATTCCTTAAAAAAGTAAAGATCTTAAAGCTAAAAATTCAAATGGGAAATATTGTTTTTTCGACAGCAAAAACCGCTTCGGAAAGTTTCAAATTGTTTTAAGTATTTTAATGTTTTCTGAAGGAAATATTTTTATTAAATAAAGAGTACAATATTTCAATAAAATATGAGATCGGTTGGGTTCAGATACTTATGTGTAATTAAATAGTTTTTTTTTTTTAGCGAGCTTGAAACAAATCATGAAATGTGAAATGCAAAATAAAAAGATTTATCTAAAGTGCGTAATTCGAGGATAAGGAATTTAATTATTTTATATATTTTATTATTAATATAATATCCAAAGTCAAACAACTAAACTTGAACAAGACAGAATCTACAGGATTATTTAAAAATTTTACATCTTATTTCGATGTGTATGTTAAACACACACTTGTGATATGTGTGTTTAACAAGCATAACATGAAGAATGACTTTTTTACATAGTAGTTATTTTGTAAAATTGATGCATTTCAAGAAGCTTGGACATAACTTTACAATATGGGCTGATTTTTAATTTTTTTTCAAATGTTTGGGATAAAAAAAAGCTCATTTTTGGAAAACTGAAATCTTTTGATATGAAATATTCTAATATGATACAGTGAAACCGGTGTATGCTGACCACTTGCGGTGCAGCACTTTAGTGGTCAACTTAGACAGGTGGTCAACTTACAGAGGATATTTTTTCTTCATTTCTTACACTATTCATTCATTCATTTATAATTAATTAAAACATAGCTTCATGTAATGACGTTACTTTAAAATAGTGATCAGCTTTTTTTCTCCCCTGTTATCTAAAATATCAGTAAAGAAATTTAACCCGAATGACTGACAATGTATCCCATACAACTTCAAAAGTAAAGTACTTAGTTCAAATTAAGGTAAATACCCTACTAATAATGATTTCCTAAAGATATGTATTTTTCAAAATGGGTATTTATATCAGATCAAAGAAAATAGAAGAAACTTATTTAAAGAATAAATGTGTGCTCACGGTAGTTTTCCCATTTGGTTAACTTACAAAGAGGTTTAGGCAACTTCATATAGATGTTCCATCCATCCAGACAAATACTGATCTACCATTATGGCGTAAAAAATATTCTGGAGTAGTTATTTTAGTTTTTCAGTTTTCCAAAAATAGATAAACAAATAAATATAGTAATAATGAGGCGGTCATCTTACAAAGGGCTTTATATAATACTCCCAATCAAATTTGGCGTACAAGAGTGACCAACATAGACAGGTGGTCAACTTAGGTGGTCAAATTACAAAGGTTTCTCTATATTATATAATATGTTGCTCATTCCTTTCCTGACAAAAGTGGTCAACTTAGACAGGTGGTCAAGTTACGAAGGTTTCTCTACATTATATAACATAGGTCTCATTCCGTTCCTGACAAAAGTGGTCAACGTAGACAGGTGGTCAAGTTACGAAGGTTTCCCTACATTAAATAGTATAGGGCTCATTCCGTTCCTGACAAAAGTGGTCAACTTAGACAGGTGGCCAGTTTACAAAGGTGGTCAACTTTACAGGTTTTACTTTTAAATGGCAATGGCTCGTTTCTTGAGCACTCTTTTCAAAATTTTTAGTAATAAAAGCAAATTGATGCTTGAAACTCATAGCTTTATGTAACAATTTCTTTATCAGCTCTCATTTTGCTTTTCAGTAATATTTTTATGCATCACACGAGTTTTTTTGAATTTGCCAACAAGATTCTATGCCAGCACTGAGTTTTAACTTGCATTTACTTTCAAATCATTATGCGACATTAAAATAATAACAAAAAAGCATCAAGAATTATGGAAACCTGGCATTGTGCTCACTTTCATCTAAAGGTATATTAATTATGTGATTCATAAATATATCACATAATTCTATTCTAGATACTTCTAGCATCCTATTAAGAGGTCTGCGTACGTTACGCCTTGCCTCTGCCTTGTATCTCTTAATTACGCCTTGTATCTCTTAATTTTGAACCATCTGCCAGATGAGAGACAGTCACCCGGACAGTCTTTCAAACAGAATCGTCACCCATGTTGGCGCCCCCTGAGGTATCGCTTCCCTTGGAGGACATTGGAGCCATGACGGATTTTTCGTGCACCAGTTCTCATTAGCGTACACGGTACCAGAGCGAATCAATCGCGAGAGGTGGTCACCCTCTCAAACACTAACCTCGGTCTGTGTTGATTCCCTTTCGGTGTTCCTTTGGAAAACAAGCTTCTGCCACTGTGGGACTGTTACAGAACCTGCAGCTCGGTTCAGTGTGTGTGTTTAAGACCATTTCAGGTCACAGGTGTCTTTTTAATGACTAAATGTCTAGTGAACTGTATCGTTTTTATTAATTTTAATTTTTCTTCATTAACAACTCTGTAACTATTTACAGGTTTTATTTACAATAATTTATACATTGAGCACCATAGCTCATATTTCGTGCCGACCATACTGCACTCATTAGAAAATATTTACAACAATAGCGTTTCGCTCTCTTTGCATCATCGTATGCTTTCAAACACATACTGAATTTAGCTCGCCAAGAGAGCGAGGAGGAGTTCAAGTTGGCGAGTTTATCGCACAAGAGGGCGCAAACAACAGGCATTTTCGAGATTATTTAATTTTCCCATTGGATATGCCTTAAACTCTTGTCCAATTTGTCAGATAGTACAAAAAAAAATACGATAGAGTATTACAATACAAAGAAATAAGGAAATTACAAGAATACAACCAGGGCTCTGAACGGGAATCGAACGCATCGCCTCCTCCCTGCGTGCAAGTTAAGTCTAGGAACCAGTCACTTAGACCGCTCAGAAACTGAGGCACCCTTTGATACACATACTGCAGAATTTTCAGCTATGCTTCGGGTTTGTATGAACTTGTTGTTAAATACCATTGCCAACTGAAGGTATCTGACTCGTATTGATATAACACGTGCTCCATGTTGAGTCACTATGACAAAGTACAAATTTATTGTTTGTTTGTTTGTTAACGACCATTTCAGGTCACATAAATATTCGAGCTTATTTGCTATCCTCAAGGATATGACTCAAACTCTCGTCTAATATGACAGATAGAACAAGACAGTACAACAGATTTACTATACTAAGAAGGAAATACACCCAGGGGAAAGTGGGAATCGAGCCCACGCCTCTTCACTGCGCCCAGGCAGGCACCGGAACCAGTCGATTAGACCGCTCAGACACTGAGACTTTTACAAATTTATATTTGTAGAAATTACCTGTGTGTTTAAGTTCAGTTACAGTAAACAGTTTGAAGTGGTAAAGCTGCCCTACTTTTGCGTAATCCATTCTAGTCGCAACAGAAACTGATTCTTGTTCGGTGACTGTAGTCGTAACTGTGTTTAAGAGCTGCATGTTGACATATGAGAAGCCTGTGAAACGTTACAGGATTTTTACTGAACAACACAAGGAAGCTTTTTCTATAGGAAGAAAAGTTAAAAGTAAGTGAAACGCTTTCTTATTTCTGTTATAATATTCATCTAGGAAAAGATTACATTTTGAATGAAAATTCCCGCAGCAACGCGCAAATATAACGTAGCAGAAATTTGTTTTGCGCTTGGATTTATTTGCCTGTAGTTACAGCACAGTTTCAAGTCATAATGACGACGAACTCTTTAAGTAAGAAAAATCGTAGTATCTTGTATTTCAGTTGTAAGCGTTTATTTTATAGAGTTCACATGCTTGGGAACATGCTATTCGGAAGCCATATGATAGAAGTATTCAAATAACGCAAGGAAGCTTTGAAAGTTATAAATAAGTAAAATGTTATGTTATAATTTTCATCTACGCTGTAAAAATTTTGCATTTAGCTCTTACTGAACACCCCTTTTTGGTATTTAATTGGTGTAAACACGAAAATTATTTATTTTTTGATGTATTTTAAATTCTTTTAAGTGTCTTTCTAAAAGAATACAGGCAGCAGAATGTTTTTTAGCATATGGTATTCATTCACTCATGTACGTATCAAAAGTTCATTACGAAGGCTCATTTTTCCTATTTTCATAGAAAAGAGCCATCGTAATGACATTCGATACTTAACGGAATTAACACATTCGATGTTCTAAGAAACTGTCTATATTTTTCTAGACAAACACATAAAAAAATTTAAAATATATCAAAAATGAATAATTTATAATTTTACACCAACTAAACACCAAAAATCGTATTTAGCAACACCAAAAATCTTTTCAAATAAACGCACAATTTTTACAGTGTAAGAATAGTTTATATTTTGGAAGATTATTTACATAGCAACACACAAATTCAGTCAAATTTAGTGTAACATAAATTGTTGTGTACGTTTGTGTTCGGCTACAGCTTACACCAGTTTCAATCATATTGGCGACAAACGCTTTAAGGGGGGAAATAAGTGTAAAACGGCATATTAAGAGCAATTTTCGTGAGTTTTTTTAACGCATGAAGAATAAATATATATTTTATCGAGATTTTGAGGTTATTTTATAGATATATTGAAGAAAATTTACTGAACTTTTTAAACATTTTTCTTGAAAAATCCCGGAGATATCGGTTGATGCACACTGTAAGTCGCCATCGGTGTCGGCAGTTTGCGTACATGCTGGAGGTCACAATTTTTATCTGAAATCAATTTTCTTTAAATCTAATTTTGTTTTATAAGTGTATCTTCTAGTTGAACTAAATTCATTACAAAAAATTGAAAATTTCTAATTTTTTTAGAATGGGAAAACTAAGTATGATTTTTAAGTTTCTTTTTTTTTTTTTTTTTTTGTTCTTTTTTACAATAAAAAAAGAAAAAAGAAAGATATGTTTATGATTCTAGATCAACTAAAGCGTGTATATATAGAGCGTGTATATATAGTGAAAATGTGTGCTAAATTTGATAAGGATTGATCAAAAACTCTGCGAGCTAAAGTGTACGCAAATTCGAAAGAAGTAGTTTCGAGAAAAACGCGTTTGAAAAAAAAGAGTGAAGGTAAATTTAGGGCAGTAATGAATCAATTCGTTTTTTTATACTTATAGATACCAATACTTACAGAAATTTCTGTACGAGGTCTCAATCGTTAAAAGGAATAAAAGGACATCTGCTAACGGTCTCTAAAAAAACCTTCAGGTCATTCATGAGGGACTACCTGCTCAACTGCTCCAAAAGGGGTGCTTGGTCAAATGCTTATAACTTTTGAACGACTTGGAATTTTGCTGTGAAATTTCCAGGGTATATTATTGAATAGTTATAGAATCGATTTATGAAGAAAAAGAATTTAATTTTTTGAGACCTTTACACGTATTTCCAACCTTAAGTAATAAATTCGTAGTAGCTACATATTCTAATATTTCTGATGAAAACCTATCCTTTTGAAAAGTTTTCTGTTGACTGAGTCCTCGGTAGCCAATTTAAAGACGCTTTCAAATAACACACAAATAAACAGTACTGTTACGTTTGTGATAATTTTGAGCAAAAAATTGCTTATAATTCCACGAAAAATCTACACTTTTCAGCATTTGAATGGCTGAAACGTTCCTTGAATATTCTATAATTAACAGCATTTCTATAGCTCTTTTATAATCGGTGATTAAATAAGAAAATTTGTTATTTTAAGTATATTTTGTGTATTTTTCATTTCGTTGAATTACATGGATTCTATATTGTGTTACATGGATTCTATAGTGTGTTACATGGATTCTATAGTGTGTTACATGGATTCTATAGTGTGTTACATGGATTCTATAGTGTGTTACATGGATTCTATAGTGTGTTACATGGGTTCTATATTGTGTATACAGTGTTCAATTAAACGGGATGTGATTATTTCTGATAAAAGAATATGTTGGTTGAAATGACACATTGCATTGCGTGACTACAACCAAAAACTTTAGAACGATATTATTTTAAACTTTCAGCATTTTCCTTTTTGGCATTTAGTTTAAGAAACGAATTAACGCTAACGAACTTTCGCCATTCAAGTGGCATGTGATTACAAGTGCTATTTTCTTTGAAGTTGCAATAGAATAACAAATTATAATAGCGAAAATTCATCGATTGCTCCAACTCGTAACCGTAGCGGAATTGCCGGCGCGTGTTTCATCTAGCAAATTGCTCGCTGCTTGTTCATTTGGCCGTAGTTATTTTGTGAACTTTTGAGGAAATGTTTTAAAGGTGCGCATTAAAGGGGAAATGGCTCTAAAGTGAGTAGAATTTACAGTATTAGTCGGATTCTTAGTACTGAAGGAAATGAAAATATAAATATATGATTGCTGGGGTGTAGTTCTGTAATAGTGTTACTATTATTTGATGCAAAAATGTATGATGCACTAGTTTAATTTATTTGATGAACTATTACGCTCTTTTTGTTTGGTTCACACCCCCCCTCTTTGTTTGGTTCATTTCCTCCGTTTGGTTCATAAAGTGGAGCATTGCACTTGTTATGATTCGTAAATTAATTATTGCATTTGCTTGATTCAAAAATAATTCATTGCATTTATTTTTCTCATAAAATGAATCATTGCATTTGCTTCATTCAAAACTGAATCATTGCATTTATTTGATTCATAAAATGAATCGTTGCATTTATTTGATTCAAAAAAAATGAATCGTTACATTTATTTTACTCATAAAAGAAAGCATTGCATTTATTTTATTCCTAAAATGAAGCATTGCATTTATTTTACCCATAAAATGAATCATTGCATTTGCATGATTCAAAACTGAATCACTGCATTTATTTGATTCATAAAATGAATCATTGCATTTATTTGATTCATAAAATGAATTATTGCATGTATTTTATTCATAAAATGAATCATTGCATTTATTTGATTCATAAAGTGAATGATTGAATTTTCTTGATTAAAAAATGAATCATTGCAATTTTTTCATACACATGATCCATTCCGATGTCTTAACTTATGAGAAAAAAAGGTGATTGCGCTGGTTTTAATAGTAAATTGAATGTTAGAGAATCAAGCTATTTCATGCTGATTACATTTATGTATGAATAAAATAAGCCCTTCTATATGTTGCCACTTTTACGGAAATGTGAAAATGGTAACGGGAATTAATTATTCTAAAATAGAAATTTCTAAATTTTGCATTGTTTGAATAATTACTATAGAGGGCGAAATTATTGGTTTTGGTTTAATGGTAAGGAGTTATAAGCGATAAGGTTTTCTTGAAAAAAAAGGACTTTTTTTTTCTACAGATGTAGATAATTAATTTTCCGATTAGCAACATTTAATTACCTACCGAACATTTTCCCTTGTAAGTTACAAATAAACTCGCGTTTAAATTTAACTTTTTTCATTGCACTGATTTTTAAAATGTGCGTTTTTTTGTTTCAAAAGCCGGTAATTCGTGGTTAATTTACGTTGTATGAATGCTGCCTCCGTAAATAGTTCTTCTGGTTAGTTTACTTTATGTCCAAATTTTTTAATTTCCCTTATGTATAACTTCAATTGGGTAATAATAGGACTAAGAGACATTGTCTTATGCCTTTAGTAATGAAAATAATGCTAATGCCGGCATTATTGTAACTTTAATACGCTTGTAATATGTTTTATCGATTTAAATATTTTTTCATACATTTTGTTCATTTTTATTTTTCTCACAATTATTAAAACTTCAGTTTGGACCAAAAAAATTATGAGCATTAAAAAAAAAATCCCATACAGATAATTAAAAAAAAAATTTTCTTCTTTTTTTTGTTTTCCTTTCCTTTATTGTTTAAATTTAAATCTGGAAATTATAGTCAATAACTAAACTGTCTTCCAACTTCTATAATTAGTTAAAATTATAATAATACATAGGACTGCCACTTATCAAACCATATGGGAAATAAGAAATCAAACATTTTACGAAAATTGCAACATTTTGCTTTAAAAATTTAATGACATGAATATCATGAACTTACATTTTCTATTTTGATTCATAACAAAAATATGATAAAAAAAAATAACTCCGTTCTATTTTGAATTCCTTAAACGATGAAGTTGAATCTACATTTATTTATTAATTTATTTTATCATATTTTATTTCATTAAAATTTTTCCCGTATTTCTTACTTTCCCTTTTATTTGCTTATAAAGTTTAGTCATCATCAGGGTTATATAAACTTGTAAATAATAATCTAGCAGTGACCGAAATTACGGTCAGTTTTAACACAAATTTTCTCTCGCTCCCCACCCCTTCTTTTCTCTCTCTCTCTCATATTTTATTTAAATTACACGTATTTAGATGGCACTGAGATTTCAATAATTTAGTCCGTGTGCTGGTAAACAATTTTACTCCTCAAAAGTATTTCTAAGATTCGAAGAATAAACAAATATCGAATCAGTGTAGTTTAATATTCTGCAAACATTCCTATGTTTTAGGAACAACAAATCCAATGCAAATGGCGTTTATACACGTCAAGTTTGTTTCTTCAGATCTTATCGGCAGTTGCAGTTCCGTGAACAATTTGCAATATTTTCAAAAGGCAGAAAAGAGATTTTTCGAAGTCATTTTTTTTTTAAAAAGGAAATTTAAATTTGAGTAGGAGATTCGGAAGAAGAAATGAGCTAACGACTCGGGTTACAATGATTCAAATTCACTTGTATTCTTGATGATAAAGAGAGTCGGCACCCTAAGAGAAATTTTTTCTATGGTGTTTTTATTTACAATTTTTGTCGCATTTTATGTTATACCACTTCATAAAAAATTTCATATTAAAGAAAACTGGATTTTTAAAATATAATTTGAAAAATTTAATTAAAAATTTTTTTTATCAATTTTGTAAAATGCATCTTCTTTTACAAAAACTTTCGTAATCTCAATTTTTTTTATTGATTAATTACTCAAAAATCAAAACTTTTAAGCATTGATGTTTTTTAAGTCGAATACTTTTTCAGAAAAAAAATAAACTGAAGTAACGCAGAAAAATTAACAAAAAATTCAAAACACCTACAAAAAGAATTTAAAAAAAAGTATTTACCATAAAAGTAATGCACATATTTGTTATGTATAGTTTCAGGAACATGTGGGGAAAATATCCACATTATAGGTACAAATTTTAAAAAAGCCTTTGCATTTTAATTGAAATGTGAAATGCACAAAAA
This sequence comes from Octonoba sinensis, assembly GCA_038502835.1. Classification (NCBI taxonomy): domain Eukaryota; kingdom Metazoa; phylum Arthropoda; class Arachnida; order Araneae; family Uloboridae; genus Octonoba; species Octonoba sinensis. Next base: position 3,146,289 of record CM076600.1, read on the forward strand.
ACGAAGCGAGAGAAAACAGCATTTTAAGTTCTCGACTTGCAATACCTTTATCAAAATTTCAAGTAAGGATCTTTTTTTTCAGTTGCGGTCGCGGTGAAATGACTTCTTCTCGCGTATTTTATTTTCAAAATTAAATATCTGACTTATATTCCGCACAGTTACGGTTTTGGAATGAAAAGGTGGCAAATCACACCGTCATAAAATCAATGAAAAATTAATAAATATTGCTTCAAATTTCTGAAACTTTCAGGGAACATTTTTGAAAATTTATTTCACTATTTAAGCCAATAAAAAAAAATTTTGGGTGCTGGCTCCCCTTAAGTCTCATTTCAGCCACTGAATCCTTAGAAAGAATTCGTTTTCATTTTATAGTCTGGCCGATTTTGCTTATTTTAATGATTCACTGACTGATATTAACCCTTCAAACTGTACAACCGTCTCTTAAATGGATTAGTTTATAATTCCACCGCCTGTGTTTTTGTTCTTTTTTTCTTTTTTTCTTTTTTTGCTTTGGCTTGTTACTAGTCAATTTGACTGCAATGAAAAATAATAAAAAACTATATTTTAAATAGTCATAATAATTATGTTAAATAATAGGTTTCCCTTTTATATTTTATGTGTTTTGAAGGAACCCAAACACTACTTAAAAATCCGTGTAAACAGTAAAAAAAACCAGGAAAGAATGTATTTCGGAACAGAAAAATAGATAATGAAACAATAAATAAATAAGCAATGATAATTATATATTCCGCTCGAAGGGTTAGGTAATTAGTCGTGGACAAGTGGTTGTAGGTATTTTAGAGCGGTGTAAACAAATGCATTTTTGATCATTTCTGGTTTCACAAATATTTTGGGCCTTATTCGAAAACAGTTCAAAATTTCTACAAATCGGCAGAGCAATAATGGACTCTGTTCCTTTGCAATAATTTTGCAAAGTAAATAAATTAAGAGAAAGAAAATGAAATGAAAATATAAATAAAAAATAAAGGGACGAAGTTTGCATTATAAATTTTTATTTTCCAACAGGAATACACCAAAAAAAAAATTATCTTACTATCACTAGTGTTCAGGAAATACTTTTCGTATGTATGTACTTCATGTGAACTTTCAGCGTTTTATTAATTTATATTTATTTTCTATTTTTCATAAAGTGCTCAAATGGAAGAATAAGTTTCATTATGATTTTTCCATGAGATATACGCGTATTGCCAAAAATTCTTCTGGCGATTATCTTCCGTGTTTATCCAGCGATCGCTAAGTGCATACAAATTTTATTGATTCTGCCTCTGTATCTAACATTCAAATGGTCCTAGAAAAAATCACCTTACGGTTACATAAAATAATACAAACATTGTTACGATAATACAAATCGTGCAAGCCAAAATTGTGTATGAAGATACACAAAGCAGTAATTGACTGTAACTAAAATTTAATATATTTCGGCCCTTTCAACTCAACTCGACGCGAATGTTGTACATCTATATATAAATAGACAGACAAAACAGTTAAGAACCGTTTTCTCCTCTTCTTCTCAACAGATTTTCTTACTTTTTTTCTTGTTTAGTAGCTAATAACGAGATTTAGTGCTATCAATTTTTAAAAAATGGAATGAGTTTATCATTAGTTAATTATTTCCAGTTTTCTTTCCAGAGTCCTTCTCTCAAAAACAGAATCCTCATTTTCGACAATTCTTCAATCGTCAAGAAATATTCCTTAATTTACAACGATTCTTTCCTCGCGCGATCACGTGACTTTAAAAAGTTACTACACAAATTTCGGCAATTTGACGAAAGGTTGACTCGGAGCATTTTTCACGAAGCCATTTCGTCAAATACGACGAAAGTTTCGTGAGATTTGAGCATGCGTTTCTGAGAGTGTAATTGTAATGTTATACTGTTATAGAAAGCTGGTGGCAACATGTCTTGTTTAAGTACATCATTGAGTAATAAATACAAAACTCCTTGTTACAAAGAGTTTGCTGCCATGAAGCAGTCATATTAAAAGCATTTATAATAAGAGTTTGAGTAAAAGATTCTTTTGAAACAATGGAATGAAAAATGAAAATAGTGTCTGGTTGCAAACATGTAAGTTTTATTCTGCTGCCACTCAACTTAGTACGAAATCGGCAGAAGTACAAGCAGCTACATTGATGAGCGCATGAGCCCCGCGGCGACAAGGATTTACAATGCGTTTGCTTTCAGTGAGGGTGATCAAAATAAACTGGACGTTATCATCGCCAAATTTGATGAATAATACTTACAAAATTACATAAATAACATAATGTTTTCAATGCTAAAATTTAATTATCGCGGTCGAATTTCGACTCGTGGGTGAAATCTAGGATTCTGAAAACTACGTTCGCTGTGCTTACAAATGTCAAAAGGCATCTTTTTTGCAAATTATTCGCAATCATTCCCGCTTTTCCAGGAGTCGAAAATCCACTCAGCAGAAAGCGCTCTGTAGACTTCGTTAAAGGGCACGATGTAGACCAGAAATATGCAGCATGTAGACACCGTTATAGGAAAAAACTGCAGTATATAGGTTTCATTTAGGAGCAGAAAAGTTTTAGAATGTATACTCTTATAATGAATCCGTTTAAGTCAAAATTACGCATCCACTTTTCCTTATTATAGGCGACTCATCTTTTAACACGAGGAAAATATACTTAGCCTTTACATTTTCCGAAGCAATCTGCGGTGAAAATTTATTGGTCTTATTTATTTAATCTCATTTCCTTGAATTAAAAACGGAGAGCTAAAAGCTTTTAGAGAAAATCGAGTCAGCAACATCAAAGCCTTTGTGTTTTCAAGAAAATGTAAAAGGATTTGTTTTTGAGCTCTTTCATATTTTCCCTTTTTAATACATTTTCCGCGATGGAAGAATAAATGTAAAATTCTTACATGGAGACGCCATTGTGCAACAAAATTCTTTTTGTTTGTTTTAGGATTAAAAAAAAAAAAAAAAGCCGTAATGCTTTTTGCGTTGAAAGCGGACATTTTTGAGACAGTGCTTTATGTTTTATTAATAGACGCTACCCATGTTTTTGAAGCGTTTTTGATAAGCCAGAAATAATTTAAAAACGTTTGATTTCACGTTAGAGGGGAAAATGCATTTCATTTGCAAACAATATTCTTTATGGAATACATTTTCGAACTTATACAGTGTTCGTGAAACTGTAAGCTTAGATGCTTCCATAGTTCGTGGCGGGAACGGGATTTAGTATGCTCTCTAGTAACTAACTACCATGTTTACTCGTGTATGGAAGTTCAGAGAAATCTGTGTAAGTTGACCACTTGCGGCGCAGCACTTTAATGGTCAACTTGGACAGGGGGTCAACTTATAGAGGGAGAGGTAGAGGGTGAAGGGCTGATTCCGTTCCTGACAAATGTGGTCAACTTAGACGGGTGGTCCGTTTACAAAGGTGGTCAACTTGGTTAGGTGGTCAACTTATATAAGGAGAGGTAGAGGGGAAGGGCTGATTCCGTTCCTGACAAATGTGGTCAACTTAGACGGGTGGTCAACTCGGACAGGTGGTCAACTTATAGAGGGAGAGGTAGAGGGAGGAGGACTGATTCCGTTCCTGACAAATGTGGTCACCTTAGACGGGTGGTCCGCTTACAAAGGTGGTCAACTTGGTTAGGTGGTCAACTTATATAAGGAGAAGTAGAGGGGAAGGGCTGATTCCGTTCCTGACAAATGTGGTCAACTTAGACGGGTGGTTAACTTGATTAGGTGGTCAACTTATATAAGGAGAGGTAGAAGGTGAAGGGCTGATTTCGTTCCTGACAAATGTGGTGAACTTAGACGGGTGGTCAACTTACAAAGGTGGTCAACTTTACAGGTTTTACTGCATTAAGAAATCGGACCGGATCAAGTCAACAAAGTGATCTGCAGCAGAGCGTGGAGCAGGAGCGTGAAGCTTGGAGTAACGACATTTTGCTCGAAACGAGCGGAGCTGGAGCAAAGAAATTTGTTTAATTTTTTATCACATAATAAAAAAAATTGACTGCTAAAGAGGGACATGAATAACATAATCTGTTAAAATTATTCGGAGCAGAAGAATTTAGAAGCCAAAAATTTTGGAGCAACTCAAAAAAGTGGTTGATCCAAACCCTTTATGTTTGCAATTCAAATACATATAAAAAAATTTGTGCATTGATGTAGGGACCGTTCATAAATGATGTCACGCTTTTTTCCGATATATTTGACCCCCTCCCCCCCCCTTTGTCCCAAAATATCACACTTCAACGGACCCCCTCCCTCCTTTGTCACATGTCACGCTATCTTGTAAAAGCCTGGGGTCACACTTGTTACCCCCTCCCCTTGTCCCACTTTTACGAAACCCCCCTCCCCTTCGATGCGTGACATGATATATCAGTGATCCCGTATGTTAAATATTTTTACATCTGTGTACCATTTCACATTTTTGAAAAATTTACTCCTCACCTAAGAGGGTTTTTTTTTTTTTTTTTTTTTGAGCAATATATTTTCATTTCTGGTGTTCACCCTGTGTATTACAGCCAAAAGAGCAGATTTGTTATTGAAAAAAAAAGCCACATCAGTGATAGGCCATCAAAAGTTAACATCCCTAGGTTTAGCTCACAAAACTTCTTCAGCACAACCTCTTTCGCCCGAGGGCAATCATTCACTCAGCTTGAGGCCAGCAAATCAACCATGTTGATGCTATCGTTTTGTTTACCTCATCTCTCTCGGGTGAATCCCACAATTTTGCAACCATGTCTCGAAACGACGCCAAAGCACGCCAGTACACTGTCACTTCCGAGTTTACCGCGCGGTACCGGAGCAATAATAAATAACGGAAACCATTTTTCCAAAATCCTTTCGAGGATCGGTGACTGAACTAAACGGTTCAACCCGACCATGCGAATAGATATCTATCGCCAATAGATAGAAATAGAGCCGAGACTCTAGCAGAAAACCTGATCTATCGAGATATCTGTGCCATCTGGTTTCTACATTAAAGAATTATGTAAACTTCAAACTGTAAGGGCGATGTAAGCAGCAATTTAACAACCAGTGTTGCTTAAGGTATCAATAATAGTAGAGAGCAGCATAGGAGTGCGAGTCTAAGTAGATTTGATCGTAGGATAGTTGTCGCAAGATGCTAGCCAAAGTATTTCTGACAGTGGAATTTCACGCACCACTGCCAAGAAGTAGATTCCGGTGGAACCATCTCTGACAAGATCTGCACTGTAAAAATTGTGCGTTTAGTTGCCACCCTCTTTATCGTTACTGAACGCCTTTTTTGGTGTTCAGTTTGTGTAAAGTCGAAAACTGTTCACTTTTGATGTACAGTAAAACCTGTAAAGTCGACCACCTTTGTCAGCTGACCTCCTGTCTAAGTTGACCCCTTTTTTCGCGCGCTAATCTCAGGAACTACTGGTCCGATTTGAAAAATTCTTTCAGTGTTAGATAGCCCATTTAGCGGGGAAGGCTATAGGCTATATATCATCACGCTAAGACCAATAGGGGCGGAGCTCCGAAAATTGCATAAACTAGTCCTTTTCGATCGAAAGAAATTATCGCATCCTTTCGAGCTTGATACCATTGAAGAGCCCATAAAAAAACTATCCTAGAAAGAATTATGTCCTTCGTGCTAAAATTGGAAGAATCTAAAATAACTAGAAAAGAAGTTATAAACGTTTTTCTCTGTAGTTTGAAATTATTTTTTCACGGTAATTTGACCCAGATGATGACCGTTTTATTTTATTTGCATTGTTTCATCGTTTCAACAATTCTTACAGTTGCCGTGTGTACAAACAAATCAATGCAGTTGCCATTGTTAAACCAATCAAAAAAATAATAATGAACACTTCTATCATTCTGATGAGACATCGCTGTATTTGCAAAATATAGTTTAAGATAGACCGTGCAACGCCGGGCGTCGCAGCTCGTAACTTATATGCAGTTTATGCAGTCCAGCAGTGGACCAGTCGGCAGAAGCTCGTTTCCCGTAGAACACCGAAAGTGAAGCAACATCGACTTAGGTCAGTGTTTAAGAGGGTGAAAACCTCTCGCGGCTGGTTCCTGTGAGGTCGTGTACGCTAAAGGGAGCTGGTGCACGTTAAATAGGTCGTGGCTCCAATGTCCTCCAAGTGAAACGATACCTCTGGGGGTGCCAACCCCAGGTGAAGGCCTCTCATCTGTGAGCTTTTTCAAAAAAATTAGCGACCACATATAAAGGGACGGAAGTCGGACTCCTGCCTATAAGGGCCTCGTTAGACTCAGGAACAGCGTACCCATTCTTCCCCGCTTCGCGCGAGGATACGCAATAACAACAACATCATATGCAGTTTAGAGCAGTGGTTCCCAAAGTTGACTGGGCTCCGACCCATCTAATAAAAATTTCCAATCTTGGGACCTCTTCTTAGCTGTCTTTGAGAAAAGAGGACCTAAATATTGGTAATGTTCCAGATTCCCTAGTGACGATGAGACTGCTTAATGTTCACAACATATGTTTCGTTCGCCGCACGTTCTGCCGACTGAGCTGTCAGTATAGCCATCCCAAAGCTTCTGAAGACAATTTTATCACATTATTTTCCGTAAGTTAAGTTTATTTCAATTTTTAGGAATTATAAATAGCTGAATGAAATATCAAATTTATCACTTCCTATTTTTTTAATTCATGTGTAGTGGCGAGGGCCCAGTCAATATTTGCTCGTGACCCACTGGCGGGTCGCGACCCATAGATTGGGAAATACTGGTTTAGAGTGTAAGAGATCACTCGCTGATTTATCGCTGATGTATAGTCGTGGGGAAAAAACAAAACACTCAAAATTACTCGACCATCATACGCTCAAGATTAAAAGGAACACTAACTCCCAAAACTTAAGCAAAGGCTATAGAAGACTATAGAACAACAGAATTGAAATCAGAATGCACAAATTAGCCAAAATACCAAATTTGAGTAAAATCGGACCACTAGAACTGCAGATATTGAAACCGAGACCGCCTTTAGTTTTAGTATTTTAATTTATAGGGGTCGGCAGGGTGGCGTAGGGGTAAGGCACTGGCCTCGTGCGCCCAAGTGCGCAGGATCAAACTTGGCCCAAGTCGGTGGATTTTCGAGATGCAGAAAATACAGCCGCCATGTCGTGTGATGATGCGGCATGTTAAAGATCCCTTGAGTATCTGCTTGGCTTGGATACTCACGGGTAAATTAAATTCCTAGTGCAGTTTCGCATCATTTAGAGCTCAGGTACCGCCATGTATGGTGAAACTGCGCTGTAGTAGTGCTACATGAAAGAATGAATGCCGTTTTCCGGGGAATGCACTTGGTCTGCAAAGCTTAGTGACCATACGCAGCCCCGAATTAGAAAAAAAAAATATAGGTCGAGGTTCGTGAAGCCATAAAAACAAGCATTTATGTATTTTTAAAAGGTGAAGAACTGCATTATTCATTATAATACGTAAGTTTTAGGTAACTAATTGCAAAATACTGTCATTTTGTTTAGATTTCTTACAATAGGTAGCATTTAATACATTCAGAAGTGGTATAGGTCCCCTAAAGAGCCATCAAAGTTTATTTTTATGCATAGCATGAAAGTTACTTCCTACTTGTGGTTCGCGAACCCCTGAGGGTTAGCGAACCACCGGTTGGGAAACAAGTCATGCTTCACTGGCCATTCCCGAGAGACTCCTCGACAGGGTTAAAAGTCGCCACCTATCATTTATTACAGGCGCCATCTATTTGCTACAATTTTAATGATAACCACCATGCACCATAAGATGCGTTTAATTTCAAACTCAGGTTTTAGATTTAAAGTTTTTTTTTTTTATCATCATTGCAGCGACTTTGGGTGTTTTGATTTCGCGAAACAGTTCCAATTTCTCGTTTTCCTCTTTCCTTCAAATGCAACGAGAGAATGCGCTTTTGCTTTCAATTATTACCAAATCGCTAATCTGCTTCCAGCTGTCAATCAACAAAGAGAATACAATCCGAACACGATTACAAAAAGTCGTTTTTACTCGCTGTTTACAACTTGTTCCACTGACAACAGAATCCCAGATCTCATGAAGGCAGCACTCCAGCCGAAACAATTACCTAGGAAGTACAAAATAAACGGATTAAAATCTGGCGTCGAAAAGGATGTTAGGAACACTAAAAAAAGAACAAAGAAAGCGCTCGAAAATCTTAATCTGTTAAACGGTTTCTCTGCTCGGCACGAGGTTATTCATACCTGACAGGTAAAAAACTTTTCCACTTATATCCCGAACTGTGTCAAACACCCCGGTGTGCGATTTGGAAGCTTTAATCAGATGGATTCGAGTGTGGGGGATCGACGGAAAGTTCCAGATCTGTGCTCCGGATCTGGTAAGAACGATTCTTGAAAAGGGACCGACAGTGAAGAAAAAAAGAGCAAAAGGTGGAACTGTTGATGCGTGTGAAAACGAAAGTAAAAAATAGCGCGACCGAATTATTTCTGCGCGATCGAGAAGGTTTGGGACCGTTCATAAATGATATCACACTTTTTTCCATATATTTAAAACCCTCCCCTCCCCCTTTTGTCACTAAGTGTCACACTTCAACATATCCCCTCCCCCCTTTGTCACATGTCTCGCTATATTACATTAGCGTAAAATAGGTTAAATTTGCTGATTTTAAATGTTTTTATAGAAATCAAAATATACGATGTCACACTTCTTGTTACCCTTCCCCTCCCCTTGTCACAAACTGTCACACTTTATTCATTGAACACTGAACTACCCTTGAAGCGTGACATCATTTATGAATGACCATTTTGGTGCTGACCTGGATGCAAAAATTTCTTTTGGAAACATTCATCAAAACTATTACAATAATCATTTAATCGTTTTGAAATAATTTGAATCAACTATCTGGAGCATCCACTTTTTCGAGTGGCTCTGCTCCGCCTTCTAAATGCTTGTTCCAGCTCCGCTTCGTGCTCCGAATAATTTTAATAAATTATGTTATTTTGCCGACTTTTCTGTAACTGTACAAAAAGAGAAGAGTAAAGTAGAAAGTCTTAATGTTTCGTAAAAATATCGATAAACATCAAAAAAGTCAAAAATAATTGAAGTAATTAAATAAAGATTAAAGCATAAAAAATTTGAAAGTAGGGTTATGAGATGGGGGAAAATGTGTGTCCCCACCCCAATAACTTTTGAGGGAATTGTCCTATTCGATAGATTTTTTTTTCTTTTGCTTTCGAACGATCTCGGCAATGACATCTCATGTCCATATATCACTTTTTGATTTGAACAATTTTTCGATACAATTTTGAACCGTTCAAATGCTCTTAACGCTATAACCTATGAGCAAAAATGAAGTTCTGGATATAAGATCCAAGTTCCTAGGAACAAGCTTATCTTAAGAAGGCTTGGCGTGAAAGATTTTTTTATTTGTACAATTTTTGTTCCTTTTTGAACAGTTCAAAAAAATTTCACATAACACCTACCGTGAAATTTTAATCCTATATCAATTCTAATCTAACAGACGGATTTACTTGGAACAAACTTTATCGGAAAGATGTTATGACGTAGAACATGTACAGATGCGTAGTACAACCAGAACTAAAACGAGCCTATTTTCCAATTAAAGATTTTGATCGGGATTATTGAGTATATTTATGACTGAATGAAAGTATGCATGACTAAATGAGTGAAAAAATGAATAAATGAGTAAATAAATAGATGAACGAGTTAATGACAGAATGAGTGAGTGAATGAATATGTATCAATCGTTGAAAAAGGGTATCTTTGTAATACTTAAGAACTAAAGCTTAATGAGAGAGAGAGAGAGCCATAGCTAGATTATAGATTTGAAATTGGTGTATACGGGAGAGTAGGCTCGTATAGTTCTAGACGGCTCTTTTTTTTCTATATGAGAAAAAGCTTAGTTTTTTAAAAAAAGAAAATTTGGAGTAGTGGAATACACTAAATTTCTTTTCATCGGCCAGTTTCGAGCAAAATCTCGTTGCTTCACACTCCTTCTCCATGCTCTGTTCCAGATCCCCGATATGTTTCAACATGATCAATTTGTATTAATTGTATTTATGAAATAGTAATAGAAAATGATAAAGGGGGGGTTACCAAAATTGCCTTTGAATTTATAGCAACATTTAAAACACATTGCTGTTCTCTTTAAAGATGTCATGCAAATCGATTAAGATACGATAACTTTTGGGATTGAGAGGCCACCATCCTTGATGACATCACAGCTGGAAAATTCACCAGGAGTCCCCAGGCCCAAAGTAATTTGCCCATGCTAAATATTTCTTTTTCAAAGTTCTCTCTACTGAAACTTTTTCCCAAAGCTACAGTATTTACTACCAATTAGTCTACCGCATGGGATCCTTTGGTAGTCAACGGGTTAAGATCAGTTCACAGTAGACAATACTTTTTTATTTCTAATGGGCTGCTGCTGTCTTCTGCTAATTTCAGACCTAGTGCGTTCCCGAGAGATTGGTACCCTCTCTTTCAGAGGCACCCTAACGAGTGTGGTACCATCGCCGCATGAGAATTTTGACGTTCCGGTTTCTCCACATGATAGGGCGAGCACTCGGACTCTGTTGATGCGGAATTTCACTAGGAATTTAATTTAGCCGAGGAACATCCAAGCCAAATGTCCACTCAAGGGATCTTTTACATGCGCAAAATCATACAACATGGGTGCAGACGATTTTCTGCATCTTGAAAATCCACCGACAATGCCAGGCCTCCTCTGACCTGAGACGTACGAGCTCTGCGTTTTAACACGCCGGCATAGTAGACAATATTTATTATTCTATTACCGCTCGAATGTTCTTATACAATTAGAAAATACGTAAGTATATATAAAACTGGCGCGTATCTCTTGCGGATAAGGGGTTAGGGGTACCTTGAAGCGTCCTCCCTTCCCGTCCGGCCAAGCCCCCTGAGTATTGCAAATGCAATAATTATGCACCATGTAAACTTTTGCATGATGTGATTTACATTTTAATGGATAAAAGAGTTTGTAACACAATTAAAAAACCGTACTAAGTTGACCAATTGTTACATTGGTGCAGTTTTTCACCGATATGAAACTTATAGTGCATCCAAATAAATGCAAAAATTGCTTTCACTACTTGTTCTACAGCATTGTTACGCTTGTTCCCTTAAAGCTACTATTATACCATAGAACACATGTTCTTTAATGTCACTTGTATGATAAATTGTATGCTAGAAAGTGTAGCAGTGGTTTCAGACCATAAAACGAAACTGCAGCCGCATTATTGTGCGTTATATTTCACTGAAAGCACTCCAGTTATAATTCAATACAGCAGAATCAAAGTCCCCTTTTGAGAATTCTATTCATTCAAGAAAATAATGCCGCCGACAAAGATATCCCTAGTCATGAATATTTCAATGACTCAATACGCAGAAATGCAAATTCCGTTCGCCAATCTGCAATTAAATCATCTTTCCGGTTCGTTTCGCCGGCTCTCGGAATTCGGCGGCATGTCATTCGCGTTTTAACTACTCCCTCACTCACTGCAACCGACTGACCGTTGCAAAAGCGATCTCGCCCGAACATCTTGTTCCATTCCGGTTCACGTTAACCAGCCGTAACCGTTTACTTTTAATGAACATCGGCCATTTTCTATTCGCGTCTTGCCGAGTTAGAATTTTATCTTGTTTGTCAAAACTATTTACATTTCGGTACAATTAGCTTTCTCTTTCTCTAGACTGTGCAGTCAAAACTTAATTCCGGCTGACATCCGCTCATGCGTCGATAGGGGATGATGGAAAAGGCGGGACGATAATCTAGTTATGCGAGTTGAGTTCACAAGGCATAATCATTTCAATAAACAATTGAATTTGTATGTTTAAATCATTCATTAACGTTGCGGCTACCGAACACAGAGCGTTGCTAGGGGCAATTTTGGAATAAAAATCGCAAGTACATTTAGATATTAGCAGGCCTGTCAATTGCCCCCTCCCTTGGTTTCGGAAATATGATGCATTTATATGTACGTACAGTTGAACTCGCTTAATACGAAATGTCAAAAATTTGTTCGTATAAGCCGTTATTCGTAATAACAGTGAAAAAGTAAAATTGTGTTAAAAAAAGTATTAGAAATGCATGTTTGTATTTAAAAAAATACTACTATTTAAGAATAATTCGAAGATAGAGGGTTTGTTCCCTGAGCAGACTGACCTGTCCGAAAGCCAACTACGTGCATGAGCTTTATTCTCTACCCAGAAAGATTTAACGTATGATTCGAAATACGTAGTTGGTTTTTTACAATGACTCAAAATAACCAACAAATTCTAAAAAATAATAATTATTATATGCAATCGAGAAAGTGTTTCGTGAATAGGTCAAAAATTTTGTTCGTTTTAGCCGAAATCTTTATTTTAGCCTACGTAATATGCGTGAGATTTCGCCGTGATTTCGTATTAACCGTGTTCGTATTAAGAAAGTTCAACTGTACTTGTATATTGTTGTTTTTTAATGTAATTTACATTGAGATTATAGCCTTTGCCCCCCTGGAAAATTTTGAAATGACGGGCCTCGAAATATATACGGGCCCTGTATAAAGATAGTTGTGCAAGGAAAATATTTTTCTTGCAATGTTTCAGAATTTACAAAGATGGAAAATTTTTAAGAAAACGAGGTATTTTTTTTTTGGGTTAGCTATTTTTTGGAAAACCTGTACAAAAGACGAACAATTATGAAATTTCACTTCGTTAATTACACAATCTCTCAATAATTCTTGAACCTGAGGCTCTAATATTCATCATATTCGTTTATTGCTTTTTCTTAGAAATAATTAAACAATTCACTAAGTTCTGTGAAGTATCTCACAGAAATGTTTAAGGAAAACAATGAACAATAAGATGTTCCTTTTATTTTCATTTTAAAGAATGTTCTGCATTTGTTCTATTCTTAAATCTGGTGACTAGACTACAATAACGTGATTATTTGTATCTACATGAAAAATTAAATTTCTAAAAATATTTTGAGGAATAAATATTTTTTTTTAGTTTACTTATTTGTTTCACAAACTTAAATTTGCATAATTTTATGCATTTATTTATTGCATATTCAGTAAAATACTTTGAAAAAAGCAGATTCTTCAACAGAAATTCATAAAATATTTTCGACTTTTTTCGTCATGCATTCATAATCTAAATTTTAAATTCTATATGAGCAAGAAACTAAAAATTATGTTTAGTCTTCTAGTTCTGATGGCTATTCGTTGTTAAAATTGAAAGTTTTTTTAAAGCATACAGGCTTGAAAAATTAATTGTACTACATAAAGATAATTTTCCGGACATTCCTATTACTTTTTGGGAACACTTGGATTTTTCACGTTTTTTAAAATTTCTGTCCATTTCTTAAATTTCTTCCATAAATTGCAATGCCCTATTTCACTTTATGAAAACGACAGCGTTGCTGCAATGAATGCGCGTTAGAAATTATGCTTCTTATACTCATATCTTTTTTAATGAATACTTATCTTTTTGTTAAATGAATCTTTAAGCACTTTCGCACCTTGTAAAATACAGAACAAATATAGTGAATGTTAACTTTCAAATTAAAAAAAATTCAATGTTTTTGGGGGCATCTGAAATCAGGCATTGCAGTGACAATAGGTAAATGGAATGTGTAAAAGGAACAAAAATACTATAGGAAAGGGTCTTAGAGTGAAGAGAGGAAAAGTTTAAACACCCCCACTTCTCAATTTGCTGCGAACTCATGCGGGAGAAGCAGTTTTACAGAGATATTGGATAGAAGTCTCACCAATATCTTAACATGGAGTTTAGCGGAAAACTCGCTAACTATCGCCAAACTGATACTAGATTTGGCATCTCATTTTTGGCAGCACACGACTTTACTCTCGTTTGATTATTACTTCCGTTTCATGTTGAAATTCTACTTTTACATCTGTCAAAAGAAGTATAGTTGCAAAAATTCTGTTAATATCCCGAACGAAAGTTTTGATTATTAATTCTTCTTCTAATTATTATTATAATTATTTAAAGTGTTTAAATATTTACTGCAAAAAAAGGGGGTTCTTAGTATTATCCCGTCGACCATTTTCGCCAAATTTAAAAAAATTAGCCAAAGTGCCATGAGACCAATAATTGAAAAGAACGTTTTCGCGCAGTTAAACATTTCAAGCGACAAGTTTTGGCGTCAATTTATCCGTTGATGACATAATACGTAAGTACCATAAAAAAGATAATTAAAACACAACACTTTTTTCTAATCAATTAATTTTAAGTTATTGTATGTGTTTATTACAATTTATTTACTATAAATCCGATCCATAAATGATGTCACACTTTTTTCCCAAATGTTTGACCTCCCTTGGTCACAAAATGTCACACTTCAACGGACCCCCCCCCCCCCTTCCCCTTTGTGGCATGTCAAGCTATGTTGCATAAGCAGGATGTCACACTTGTTACCCCCTCCCCCCTCCCCCCTCGAAGCGTGACATCATTTTTGAATGATCAGCATTAGATGGGTCCTCTGAAAGGGGCCATCTCATATTGATTTTTACCTTCACAATAATCCACGGATTAACTACATCCAGCGCGATCTCGTTAGAGCTATCGGTTGCATATTTATGAACCGTCACGTTTACCTCAAAATTAATTTTCCGAATGGAAATCCCTCATTTCCCATGCATGCTGATGAGCACCCCTCCTTTAACCTGGCGAGTGTCTGCCACTGGATGCATAATTGAAACGTCCACTGCTCCCGATTGGTTTATAATCGCTTATGGACAGCGGTCAATTAGCGTTGAGGTATGCGGTGCGTTGCTTTTGACCGTTATTGTTGTAGTTACTGAAGTCGTCGGTATTTTGGGGGACGATGTTTATTTAGTAAGTGGGTGGTGTGGTCGTGAAATTTCATTTTAATTTTAGTGTCCTCTGGATGGTGGTACGTGTTAGGCGGTTTAACTTACTTGGGGGGATATTTTTTTTTAAATCAATTTTACCACTGAGATTAGAATGACAAATGAGCATTCTGAAAATTATGAAATGCATTTTTTTTTTAAATAATAATAATCTGTGATCTGGAAGCGGAACAGAAACGCGGAGCAGTTTAGAAACTAATTTTTGCTTAGAGTTATTAAATGTATTTTTCTAATATAATAACAATAATAATAATAATCGGAGATTTGAAGCGGAGCACGGAGCAGAAACGTTTAGCAGTTTAGCAACGAGTTTTTGCTTTGTATTTTTTCAATATAATAATAATAATAATAATAAGTGATTTGAAGCGAAGAACAAACGCGGAGCAGTTTAGCAACGAATTTTTGCTCGGTGTATTTTTCTGATGTAATAATAATAATAATAATATGTGACCTGGAAGCGGAGCAGAAACGCGGAGCAGTTTATAAACCAATTTTTACTCCCCCCCCCCCCTTAGTTAAGAAATGTATTTTTCTAATGTAATAATAATCGCCGATTTGAAGCGGAGCACGGAGCAGAAACGTGGAGCAGTTTAGCCACGAGTTTTTGCTCGGAGTTATTATGAAATTTATTTTTCTGGTGTAATAATAAGAACTGGTGATTAAAATTGAAGCACTAACGCGGAGCTGTGAAGCAACGACGTTTTGCTCGGAGTTATGAAATGCATTTTTTTCTAATATAATATAAGAAAGAAGGAAAGAGGGATGGAGGGGAGAAAGTAAAGTAAAAAGCGAAAGTAAATATTTTGCTTAGTAAACATATTTATTACAGTAGTGGTAGAAAGCTTCCACTTACTTCACTTTTAGGAGTGGAATCTACGCAAATGTAAGTTTTTAACGTAAGTAAAATAAATTAAATTATAAAAAAAAAAAAAAAAAAACGAAAGAAAAAAAAAACTGCAAACGTATAAACACCGCACGTACGGAACGCGACAGTTTTTTTTTTTTGAACTTTACTAAAAATATGTAATTCCAAACTGGTATAGCTTTCATGTTTTAAATTTGTGAATTTCGATTATTTAATTACGAAATCGGGATAGATTAAAATTGCTTCTTTTACGCTAAATTCTTAAATCAGAAGGAGAATTTGGATCATCATAAGTAAGGCTCGACCGATGCATCGGCCTCGCCGATTGTTCAACAAAGTTGCCATCGGCCATCGGCATCAGCAGCCGATGTTAACTTTAGAAAAACATCGGCTCATCGGCCTTGAAAAACATCTAAAAGCCGATGCAAAGCCGATGTTTTTCGTAACTTAGCAGAAAACATTCAGTCTTAAACTTTCTTTTTTCTCCATAGCTAGATTTCTATTTCCATACAATAACCGCCAGCTTATCAGTTAAAAAAGGCACAAAAATAACGTCATTCTATAAAGTATTTGATAAAAAATTCGGAAAAATAGTTTAAGCGATCGCTGCTCGAAAACCTTCATTATTAAAATCATTTCCCTATGAACAGAATGATCGCGAAATAGAATATGTTAGAGTAAAAGTAATAGAGGCGTCTTAAGAGTGCTATTTGTTTTTCGCACTAGGGGACCGTTCATAAATGATGACATGCTTTTTCCCGATATATTTGACCCCCCTCCCCCCTCTGTCTCAAAATGTCACATTTCTTTGACATCATTTATGAATGACCCCTAGGTTAGTTGCCTCATTTTTGTCCGTTTTTCGTTTAATAATGACTTAATGCATTAGATGTCATTGTGCAATAATATTATACTATCTGCTTTTAGTTTATCATGTTTCTTATTATTCCGAAATTGTAAACAATACAAAGTCAACTCAATCAAATTACGATAATTATTTTAATTTTTACCAGCGTAAACTTTTTTTCTTTAGCGTTTTTCTTTTCTTTGCTTCGATCCCACGTGTTACAGTTTTTCTGCAATTGTGCAGCAATCTCGTTGCATCTGCTTTCAGTTTAGAATATTTCGGCGGTTATTCTCATTATTTCATTTTTAGTTTACAACATAGAAAAGATTGGTCAAAGATAAGAAAAAATTTTCCAGTATAAATGTTTATTGATCGAAATTTGCAATTTTTAAAAATTGAATTCTCAAAATGCGAGTTCGCGCGACAGGATTTAACGACATTTTAATAAAAATGCTAAAATTTCTTAATTTTCAAAGATTGATCAATGCATATATTTTTAAAAAATACATCTTAACTTTTTTTATACGATAATTATTTTGATTTATCCTCGTTTATACTTCGTTTTTTTTAGCGCATTTTTCTTGGCTTCTTTGATGACACGTGTTAGACAGTTGACAGTTTTTCTGCTATTGTACAACAATCTCGCTGCATCTGCTTTCAGTTTAGAATATTTCTTGTTATTTTATTGTTAGTTTCCAACATAGAATATATTGATAAAAAATATGAATCAATCTCTCAGTATAAATGTTTATTGATCGAAATTTTATGTGTCCGAGTTCGACTTGCAATTTTGAAAAATTTAATTCTAAAAACACGAGTTCGCGCGACAGGATTCGCGCGACAGACTTCGTTGTAATACCTTAATAAAAATGCTACTATTTTATTAATTTCAAAAATTGACAACGTATATATATGTATTTAAAAATACATCTTAATATTTATAAACGATCACGTGTTTTTCAGAAGATTATTTGTCAACAGAAAACTGCTGGGGCTCAAAATATTGGTTTATTTCGGTGACTTTATATTGTGCTCATGAAAATATGCAGAACCTGTCAAGTTTTCAGTGTAATTTTCAACTCACAAGAAAAAAAAAAGCTAATAAGATTAGTTCTTAAGACCCAGCATTCATTTGTAATGACAAAAAAATCTCACGTCTATGTTTTTAAAGCAATATTCAGTATTTCTTGGTTATGAACAGGAGGGCATTACTGCGAGCGAAATTTTTTAATATTTCATTTTTATTTTAGAAAAAGAGCTATTTTTAATTAAAATAACTTTTATAATGAAAAATGAACATAAAATCGTTCCCGCTTTTCTGTTAAAAACGGGGGGGGGGGGGGGGGTAGTTATGAAAAAAATCTGAGAGGTTGACAATTTCGTTAAAAATACAAACCCACATTATTTGTTAGTCTGAACTCCTGCATTCCTCTCCATGAAAAAATAAGAAAATAAAGACAGCTGCACTTGGCATTTGCAGTGCAGGTGCTATAAAGAGAAAATATTGCAGGAAAGGGAATCAGATCCGATCCGATCCGATAGTTGGCGAGCTTTTTTTGCAGAGATAAGAAAAAATAATTAAAAATCCTCTGATATAGCATTTTCTAATTTTTTTAAACCTCCAAATAGTTTAATTACTTTACTAGAATCGCGAGTGATTCTTTTAGTTTTAATTACTATATAAACTTTCCCCAAACAGTTTTACGGTGCTTGAATAATGCATTTATGTTTTTATAAACATAAAAATAAATAAATGATTTGACATTTTTGACAAGCATTTTGCACATTTTAATGGTTTAAAGCAACTTTTTTCCAATCGGCCATCGGCATCGGCCGATGGAAGAGGAAAGTAATCGGCAATCGGCCAATCTCGGAACAATCGGCATCGGCCCATCGGCCAAAAAATGCCATCGGTCGAGCCCTAATCATAAGTAATTTAACCCATAATATACGAAACCCATATTTTTTTTCTATTCCACCCCCACCCCCCTTCCCTCACCTCCCCACCCTATTCGATAATCTTCTTGTCGATGCTTACGCCTCTAGTTTATTCACCGAATTATTCAAAATTGGAAACCATCCGTTGGTTACTAGGAAATAAAATGCAAATCAGTGTTGTCAAGCAAGGCTGTGGAGGATGGCCTTGCCCTTCGGAATGCCATCCCGCTTCTGATGCAGGAAGGAAGCTTCCTTCCTTTCTTCCTTCCGACTTTTCCACCCTCTCCGCAGACAGACGATTTTTTCATGACGATCAGAATCCAAGTGACGTATGGTAATTTACTTATTGTTCGACCACAAAGTTCTGACACGTAGGCGGTTCTGCGTAGGGTAGAAAAGGAGGAAGTTCGTTTTGCAGATGTCAGAATGTTTGCTTCTCTGTTGAAAGAAATCAAGTTTTTAAACCGTCAAAAACATCAGCTCGGAAGAAATGAATTATATTAACCCCTTAAAGCCAGAGTTTTCTTCTGAAGACCTATTATAGTGTAAGTTATTCTTTGCAATTTCAGGTTGTAGGGAGTGACTAGGAAGCGAGGGGGGGGGGGGTAAAAGTTCCATAGAACACATTTATTATACAAACAAAATGTAAACGGATCTCAGACGGTCATTAGAAAAAAAATAACGCACGGGAATGGGCAAACTTCCGGTAACAAATCATCAAGGGTTGAAAGGAACTAAAAACAGAACAGAATACTGCGCATTCTTTATACCTGCAACTCATCCCTTGAACATGAATAGATTCTTCTTGGCACTCTGCCAGGAAGAGTTCTTTTTTTTTTTTTTTGGCCGATAAAACTATTTACAGACAATTACTGTAAATTTTTCAGGTTGAATTTTACGGAATTGATGAGCAAAATGCATGCAAAATTTAGTTTCTTACGTTACTGATTATGTTGATCAATTTACTAATACCATCAATACTTTGGGTACATTTGACGAGTGAGACTCGCCATCTGCTTACTTGGGAGAAGTGACGATGGATGAACCTGACTCCTCATCTAAATTTAAGAAGCAGGCGTTTATGCTTGCGTCGGATTTCCACCTGGAAGCTCGCGCGTTCGATACCCGCTGAAGACCACCCATGTACACTTGAGGATGCGTGCATGTAAAATCCGTGGACCCCAATAACATGCCCGTGCGCAAGCAATCCTAAGGCCTCTGCTAACAGGTAGGGGTCTGGTGGGGAAAAGTGGGGATCCATATACGGCCACCAGTTCCATGCGAAAGCAATCCTAAGGATTCGGGTAACAGGTAGGCGTCTGGTGGAGAAAAGTTGGGATCCATGTATATATAAAGATCGTGGTAGGCTAGTGGTTAGGATTTCGGACTTCCACCTAGAAGGTAGCGTGTTTGATACCAGACCCGTTAAAGCCCCACCATGTACACTTGGGGATACGTGCATGTAAAATCCATGGACACCACTATCCCCACTACCTCGCCTCCGAATGAAGGGCATCCTTAAGGCCTAGTGCTATCAGGGATAAAGGCTGGAGGAGAACATTCTTGATCCATATCACCCCTAAGCCCCAAGGCCTTGTGCTAACAAGGGAGGGGGATGGAGGAGAACATTGGTGGTCCATATCACCCGTACTAAGGCCTCGTGCTAACAGGGGAGGGGGATGGAGGAGAACATTGGTGATCCATATCACCCGTACTAAGGCCTCGTGCTAACAGGGGAGGGGGATGGAGGAGAACATGGGTGATCCATATCACCCGTACTAAGGCCTCGTGCTAACAGGGGAGGGGGATGGAGGAGAACATAGGTGATCCATATCACCCGTACTAAGGCGTCGTGCAAACAGGGGAGGGAGATGGAGAACATTGGTGATCCATATCACCCGTACTAAGGCCTCGTGCTAACAGGGGAGGGGGATGGAGGAGAACATGGGTGATCCATATCAACCGTACTAAGGCCGCGTGCAAACAGGGGAGTGGGATGGAGGAGAACATGGGTGATCCATATCACCCGTACTAAGGCCTTGTGCTAACAGGGGAGGTGGATGGAGGAAAACATTGGTGATCCATATCGCTTGTACTAAGGCCTCGTGCAAACAGGGGAGGGGGATGGAGGAGAACATTGGTGATCCATATCACCCGTACTAAGGCCTTGTGCTAACAGGGGAGGGGGATGGAGGAGAAAAGTGAGGATCCATATAGCGAGCATTTAAACCAGTTCCATGGGCATAAAAATCTTCAAATAATTCAGTACTCAAAAGATAATGCATTTTGCTTGTAACTCCATCTGTTGCTCAGTTTAGTTTTAGAAAGATCCTAAATTCGGGTACTGAATCTTGAAATGCTTCTTAGAGCAAGACTTTTTTAGTTAGCTGAAAACCGCACTGCATGCACACTGGTAAAAACAATTGAATTACACGAACAATTTCGTTAGATAAGTCCCATTTTCTTCGATAAAAATCGTTCTCAATTTCATCGATAACAAAACTTAAACGATTAAACAACATTTAATACCTCCCTAAATACGTGCTCGTTCAGAATCTTTTGAAACAAAATGACAAAAATTACAAAGCAAGAAAAATCGCGCAAAATGCGGTATAAATCATTCAATATGGAGGTCAGGAAATACAAAACTGGTATTTGGGTTTGGCTTTCGGAAGAAACTAAATCCAGCTCTTAACGAGGTTTTTGATGCATTATTCGCATAGAAGTTATTTTGTTTACATGGCGGGAGCTGCCCCTCTATCCCATTATTCTACGTTCTTAAGAAAAAACAGTAAAGTAGGGTTCGCGTGTTCGAAGCGTGTTGGATAAACACGTTTTAATGGGTTTTCGATTTTCTTTGCTTTCAGAGTGGAGACCTTTTAGTTTCGGCCGTTTTTCTTTTGATTATTTATGAGGAAAAAACACCACAACCCGTTCTTTTGAATTAATATGTTTTTGAACTTTTAACTTCTCAAGATCGTGCCAAAGAATGGATATTTCCCAAAACTTGGCATCCGATGTTTAGGTGTGTTTATTCGTACATATGGGGCATAGCGTAAATTGTAGCTAATTTTTTTAGAGGAAGAATGACTAGAAAGAAATAAATTGGAGGCCTCTCTCTGTGTTAAGTGAACATATTGTTTGCTCAGGGACCGTTCATAAATGATGTCGCCGCTTTTTTCCCATATATTCCCCCTCCCCCTTTGTCACAATATGCCCCACTTCAACGGACCCCATACCCCCTTTGTCACATTATGTCCGACTTCAACAGACCCCCTACCCCCTTTGTCACAATACATCCCACTTCAACAGACCACCTACCCCCTTTGTCACAATATGTCACACTTCAACGGACCCCCTACCCCCTATATGTCACACTTCAACGGACGCCCTACCCCCTTTGCCACAATATGTCCCACTTCAACGGACCCCTTACCCCCTTTGTCACATGTCACGCTATGTTGCGCAAAGCATGCTGTCACACTTCTTGTTACCCCCTCCCCTTGTCACAATTTCACGAACCCCCACCCTCGAAGCGTGACATCATTTATGAATGATCCCTAAGAAGAAATGCCTTTACTCGCCATCTGAAGCAAACAAGTTTCTTTTAACTCCGAAACATGTGGTTACAATACATGTTATTATTGTCTTGGTTCATTAATGACAGAATAGTTTACCGAAAAAAAAAAAAAAAACCCCTGACTGCCAGAGTGCCGAGAAGAATCCATTCATGCTCAAGGGAGAAGCTGCTGATGTAAGGAATGTGCCGTATTCTGTTCTCGTTTTCGTTCGTTTAGCATACTTTATTTCTTCCGAACGGATTCTATGTGCCAGTTTAAAAATTTGGTTGCTTTTCAACAGACAGAGGAGCAAACATACTGATTCGCATACTAATAAACGCATCTGCAAAATGAACTTCCCTAAAACTCGAATGGATTCGCCCTTTTCTGCCCATGCGCAGAAGCGCCCAAGTGTCAGAGCATCGTAATCGAACTGAACGCGTGTATTTTTTTTATTTTTTTATTTTTTTTTGTACTTGGTCTTTTGATTTCGCTGAATCTGTTTATAAATATCTGTCAAATAATGCAGATAGTGCAAAGCAGGGGGTAGCAATAATCGCAATTTCTACGATTTTAAGCAAATTTTCGTACCTTGTAAATTAATATATATAGTCTCTTTTTAGAATAGATCAAGATCCTTTACCGTTGACGCCAAGTAATTTTTCAAGGATATAAATTTCACATTTATATAAGCGATCTCTCATGCATAACTTTTTTCACAGTTGATGATAATTTGTAGTATAAATTTCATTCGATGTAATCTGTGAGATATTTTGTGTCAACATTCGCTTTTATGTAACCTCTCGCCATCAATCTTTACATCGGTACTAACTGTTTTGTGACAATATCATTTCATAATATATTTTTTGAATATATTATTTTGTGGAAACATTTAATATTTTTCTAAAAGCTCCCTATCTAATCGATCTTTAAATGTCGCCTTCTAACGGTTCTCTGATTCGGAAACTCTGTGATCGCACTGCGATTGCTTTTCAATCGAAGCAAATTTGTGTGCAAATTACTACAATGAACCGTCATTATGCAGTAGCTCTATTTTATCGATTAACTGTAATCAGATCGATATAATCTCGCTACCAGTTCCATGTATAGGAGTAGGGTATATATAATTAAAGCGACCTGTTTAAACTTACGGAACTCATTCTAACAGACATTGAAACTTGGTATATGCGTTGTGTGGACAATGTGAAACAGAAACATGCGATAAGAAAGTAATACAGCGATTCTCAACCTGTGGGGCGCGCCCCCTGGGGGGGGGGGCACGATCACTCTAGAAGGGGGCGCGAGAATATCCAAGAGAAAATATGACTTTAAAAAACTGATTTACTGACTGAAAATAAAGTGCACATACACATAGAAAACAAAATACATTTCGACATATTTAACAACGTATTAAAGTAAAACAAACTACTAAATCAAAACTTTCTCAATCAAAACATACTAAATTAAACACAAATTTAATAATTATTAGCGACTTCCTTGAGCCTGTCTTGCAAAGCAAAGTATATCAAAGGAAGGCTTACTATTAGAAATAGCCACTCTCAGTTCTGTTTCTATATTTAGCCGAGATCTATAGTTTGTCTTGAAAGAAGTCACAGCAGAAAATCCAGTTTTAAGAGAGTAGGATGTTGAAAAGGGTAATAGAATGCGAAATGTCCCTGTTTTTAGTGCAGAAAAATCATCCTCTACTCCTGTCTAAAATTCAAATAGTGATTTATTGCTAAATTAATTTTATTTCTAATTGACTCGTTTTTACTCTTGTTTTGGCAGTTAGTTAAAAATAATTCAAAAACAGAATCCAAAGTACTCAATATACATTATTGTTGTATACGGGGAGCGCGATAAAAATTACGATTGAAAACTGGGCCGCGAATACTGAAAGGTTGAGAAACGCTGAAGTAATAGTTGAAATTTTTACCACAGGTGAGGTGTGGGGTTTTTTGCTACTTTCAGAAATTGAAATTCTCATCGCCAAGCTTTCTGCTACTGTTCAGCATGCTATAATTCGCTTTTAACATGCGATTGTGGCAAATAGAACGCATATTAAACTTTTGATTTATTTTTTTTTTTGTGTGTGTGTGTTTTTTTTTCTCTTTAAATTTGAGAGAGATGACATATGTAGGCTGAATACATTCTCAGAAACGAATGCTCAAATCTCACGAAACTTTCGTCGTATTTGACGAAATGGTTTCATGAAAAATGCTCCACACGTTTCGTAAAAATATCGAAATTTGTGTACCATCTTTTTCGAGTCACGTGATCACGCAATTAAAGCGCTGTAAATGACGAAGCGTGGTTGACGATTGAATAATCCTCGAAAGTGAGAGTTCTGTTTCTGACAGTGTGCAGGTCTAAACTTGGTGATTTTAGTTTTACCACTTTGCAGATAATCTTATATATAAGCGGCGTATTCTGTCTGTCTGTCCGCTATAGGATCCCAGGCCGTTTTACCGATCGGGACCACATTCGGCACTGTTAATGTTTACGACCCGAGAAACGCATCGCTGCAAAAATGGGAGTTGTGACTCAAATAGTTTTTTTTTTAATTATTTTTTTAAAATTTTTCAATGCTTTTTTTGACCCGGTTTATTTTATTTTTGCATTGTTGCCGCCGTTTCCAACAGAATAAATACAGTTGCCGGGTGAACCAACAAATCAATGCAGTTGCCATTTAACAAATGTAACAAATATACTAATAATAATCAAAACGTTCATCTAGCATATTGAGTGAGGCTTCGCTGTATTTTCAATTTCCGTTAAAAATTAATGCATACGCGAATTTAATTTAATCCTTTCTTTCTTTTTAATTTATTTCTTTATCGTCTGCGCTTTTTTTTATTTTCTTATTAGAGTGGCAGTGCTCTTTGTGCCCAGTTTGGATAAAACTTTTGTTTTGAAAAACATAATAAAATTTTCAATAAGTTATTTCGATGATAAATATATATTTTTCACAAACAACTTGATTATATAGTAGATAAATATATAGAAGTGTGGGGCCGTATGCAACGGGGCGTCCTCGCTGCGTGACCTGGGTAATTCAGTTTGAATTAGCAGACATCTTTGCACAAATCACTTTAATTACAATTTATAATATCTAGAACAGCGGTCATTTCGTATGACTTCCGGGCGTACTCTAGTTAATTATAACCACTTCAGTTTTCGTAGACAAAGAAACTGATAAGTACAAATTATGAAGAAATAGAAACTTCACTCAATAAAAACACTTTACAGGGCAAAATGTATTATGGCCAACAATCTCTTATTTCTCTCTCTCCATCTATGTTTATAAAAATTTATAGATCTAATCTCTCGACAAACATTTATTTTTCTAACTTAAGAATTGAAATATATTTTTACTGCTACTTTTTCCAGCAAAATAAACACCTCAACCTTCTCTTCGGAGATTTTTTTCCAGCTCTAAGTCGAGCAGAAATGAAAAATCGGCTTTGCCTGCTACTTGCGTGAAGAGAATTTATCAAAAGGAAATGGCAACGGATTCACAGAAGAAAGATATGCTGTCTTGTTAAGAGCAGTCATTCTAGGTGGATCTGCGGAAAAGAGATAAAATGGGAAAAAATTGAAGTAGTTTTTTTTTCTTCCTCTCCAGTCGTCATTCTTCGAATATTCTTTACTATTTTTCATTCTAAATCTGAGTTTCAGGTATACAGAGAAACTTGTGGATTTCTCGATTTTCTCGTATCTATTTTCAGAAATCACTTCCAGTCTTATCTTCAAAATGCTTTTCATATTTTTTCATACTTCCCATGAATTGATACTTACAAAATATCGCTTTTCTTAGAAAGTCTCATTTCCCGGGCTGCTGTAGGGCTGCTTATTTATTTACTTTTATTATTTATGTGCTCAAAATATATATATACACAATTCCCCCCCCCCCCTCAAAAAGCAACAACAAAAGAGCACAAACAGTCTAGGGGTTTTTGGAAAAAGGAGTAGTATGTTTAAAATTTCTGTTACGTAGTAGCTGGATTCATTTCAAAAAGAGAACACAGATTTAAGCACAAATACTTTTTATTACTTGTACTAAATTTAACACAGGAAGATGAAGTAATAATAATAACAAGTTAAAATAAAAGGGAATAGGATAAAGCAATAAAATGAAAGCTAAGGGTATTGTTGAATTATATTCTTCAAGTTTGGGAACTCTACACACTCCTCCATGAAAAAATTTTAATAATAAGTATAGAGTTAAATTTCAAAAATAGATATGTTTTTTTTATATAATTGAAATATAAATATATCAAAATTATACATATATATATATAAAAGCATGTATTTAAAAAAAACTAAGGAGGAGTCAGGTTGAGGAATATAAAAGATTAAAAATTTAAGACCTGCCCCCCCCCCCCTATCCTGAACCGATGTCAACGTTTGGAGAAGGGAGCCATTTCTAAGGGGGATGTCCTAAAGTGGACATCCCCCTTAGTTATTACAATTTTGAGGTAAAAACATTCCTGATGCAATTTTTGCAATTTACTATCTTTGTTCAAATGTTCGTAATGTAAAAAAAACAATTACATAACATATTTGCTTCTAATAAAATGCTTAAGAATTTTGTTCAAAATTGACAGCAACATCAATCTGTAAGACATTTTCCTCCACCTTAAATGTAAGATGTGATACCATTCAAAAGGAAAGAAAAACTCATTTTGAATTATTTTGGGAAATCGGTAGTACTTAAATATTTTTTTGAGGGTGTCAGGCTTTAGGGCACTTCACCTTAGTTGCAGTATTGTAGTAACAAACATGTAATTCTATTTTCAAAAATAAAATTTATAAAATAAGGAAAAAAATCGTAGTTTGGACACATGAAAGTGCCCACGAATGAAGTACGTTAATGAAAATACCGCTGCTCCAAGAAGTTTTCTTAATACACACACATTTTGGTTGATTTTGACCCACTGCCAAAAAAAAAAAAGTTTTCGACAAATGTCCTGAACAGTTGTTTAAAAAATAAAAAATCGTACACATAATATAAAGGAAAAAAAAAGAATTTTAATGTAATAAGCATTCACTCAATGCCAAAAAGTTAGTAACAAATATTCGTTGCCTGCCCGGCATCTCTGTAGAAGTGGTCACCTGCCCTACCAATAAATGCTTGCAATGTTAGCACATGTTAGAGACATGATTGATTATACTGCTTATTAGTTAACTGATTGTTGTTTTTTTTCTGTTATTTTGCTTCGTAATGCTTCTTTTTTTTCTGTTCAAGAACCTGTAAAAATTGACTTTATTTCATAACCGTTTGTCTGTTTGTTTCATTTTTTTAGATAGAGTACATAATAAATTCATGTAATGTGAATAAAACTTACGTAATGAAATTATATTTTCTAACTAAAATGTAAATTTCGTATGAAATATACCTTGTATAAAAATACATTAAAAAGTCATCGGTTTTTGTAGTAAATACAAATACAAATACAAAAGTGACGACCAACAACAGGCTCAGGGCCCAGCTAGGCTGGTCCTAGTCAATTTAGCAGTCCCCAATGAACATCAAGAGCTTAAAAGTTTTTACCCCACTGCAATTAACAGTCGCTTCCGGTAAACTATTCCAACTGCCTAGAACGCTATTGAAGTAGTAATTTTTCCTAATTTCAAGATTAGCCTGAGATTTGAAAAGCTTAAAACAATGACATCTGGTTCTACTTTCAGCACACAGCTGTAGTCCATCAACATTTCCCGTTTTAATGAATTTAAACAACTGAATCATGTCCCCTCTGACTCTCCTTTGCTCAAGACTATACATATTGAGCCTTTTAAGCCTAACCTCATAATCTAAGTCTGAAAGACCACTTACCAACCTTGTAGCCCTCCTTTGAATCCTTTCTAATAAGGTAATATCCTTTTTTAGGTACGGAGACCAAAACTGAACAGCATACTCCAAATGAGGTCTTACCAAACTTCTGTATAATGGCAATACAACTTCCTTAGACCTGTTCGAAATAGCCTTATTGATAAACCCAAGCATCCTGTTAGCTTTGTTACTTACTATTGCTATCAAATTACAGATTATTTTTCGTAAATCAGCAAAACCTAGGGAAAAAACCAAATTTTTCCTGTTTGTAAATAATGTTCTGAAATGACTGGTCAGAAAAGGTATTTAGCTGCTCAGATAACAAAGGCGCTTTGAATGTTGCGTCGCTGTGTGCAGAAAAAGATGCCGAATCCTTAGAATTAGCAAAAAAATTAACAATGAGAAATTCCGTTTTATTTCATTTTCTTCAAGACAAAAATTTACGGATTTTTTAGATTTTTATTGTTACAGTAAAACCGGTAAAGTTGACCACCTTTGTAAGCTGACCACTTTTGTCAGGAATGGAATTAGCCCTACATTATATAAAATAGAGAAACCTTTGCAACTTGACCACCTATCTATGTTGACCACTTATATACGCCAAATTTGGGTGGGATTATTATAAAAAACTCTTCATAAGTTGACTGCATAGTTATTACTATATTTATTTATCTATTTTTGAAAAGATAAAAAAAATAATAAAATAGCTTCTCCAGGATACTTTTTATGCAATAATTTTAAACCAGTATTTGTCTGGATGGATGAAACATCCATATAAAGTTTGCTTAAATCTCTTTGTAAGTTCACCAAATGGGAAAACGACTATGAGCATTCTTTAAATAAGTTTCTTCTTTTTCATTGATCTGATAGAGCCATTTTCAAAAATATATATTTTTAGGAAATCTTTAGCGTCATATAAGTAACTGATATAATTAATATGATATTTATCTTAATTTTAACTTAGTACTTTACTTTTGAAATTGTATAGGATGCATTGTAAGTCATTCGGGTTAAATTTCCGTAATGATATTTTAGATAATTGTGAAAAAGAAAAACTAATCACTATTTTAAAGTAACGTCATTACACGAAGCTATATTTTAATTAGTTCTAAATGAATAAATACATAGTATAAGAAATTATTATAAAAAAGAAAAATATATTTACTCTCTATAAGTTGATAACCTGTCTAAGTTGACCACTAAAGTGCTTCACCGCAAGTGGTCAACTTTCGCAGGTTTCACTGCATTCGAAATTCATTCTTGAGTGGTTGAAACGGAGATTTAGGGTGAAATATGAGTGAAAATATTTTCGCGACTGCTATTACTTTCTGTGCTTCGTGCAAAAAATGAAATTTTGAAATCCATGAGCAAGTAGAATCTAGATGTCTCTCGTTACTGCTAACCTAAGGAACGTACAGTGAAACCTGTGGTTTTTTTTCTAAATACCTTCTTAACAAGTTTTTATTTCAACAACATGTAAGTTAATGTTGTTTGCGAAAATCGACAGTGTATTTACTTGTTAATACTCTGGATTTTAATTGGATTTTTTCAGAAATAAAACTTTATTCTTTATTATTATCACTCGGCTATTGTTATCGAATCATTTTCGATTGGACCGCATTAAGTGACGTCCACTGTATAATAGTATGATCTGTGTGTTTGTGTGTGTGTGGTTTTTTAATAGTCCATGTACCTCATTGCTCTGTATGGTACAGTAAAATCTGTAAAGTTGACCACATTTGCCAGCAACGGAATGAACCCTATATTATATAATGTAATGAAACCTTTGTAGCTTGACCACCTGTCTATATTGTCCTATTATGTACACCAAATTTGGATGGGAGTATTATAAATAAAACCTTTGTAACTTGACCGCCTAATTATTATTCTGTATTTAATTGTTTATGTTTTTTGCAAAGATAAAAACACCCAAAATTATTTCTCCAGGATATTTTTATGCTATAATGTCAGACCAGAATTTGTCTGGATGGACGAAGCATCAACGTAAAGTTTGCCTAAACTTATTAGCAAGTTAAACGTATGGGAAAACTACTATGAGCACTCTTTTACTCCTTAAAGAAGTTTCTTCTATCCGTTGTAGCCATTTTCAAAAATTATGTATTTTTAGGAAATCTTTACTATCATTTAAATAACTAAAATAATAAGATATTAATCTTTATTTTAACTAAGTACTTTACGTTTACAGTTGTATAGGTAGAGGCTTAGCTAGAGGGGGACAAGGAGGGACAACTGTCCCCGGGCGCAGCATCAAGGGGTGCCAAATTAAGGCAAATTTATTCTATTTTTAAATGCGAAAAGAAAATTATTTGATTTGAACGGTTGTGAATATGTTAGACGAAAAGTTGGAGCACGACAAATCATAACGGTACTGACCAATGTAGCACAGGAGTGCGTGAGAAATCAGACAAAAAATTTTGCAAAAATAAAGTGTCACATTTCGGCCTTAAAAGTGAATGGTCGCAAATAAAAATGAAAGTTAAAAGGGGCTGCTTTTTAGAGCTATTTATCATTTAGGAATCATAAAAGCTTTTTTTTAAATTTCCTTTAGGGGCGCCTGTAAGCCCCCAGTGACTCGAGGGGGGGGGGGGCGCAGAATCTTCAGTTGTCCCCGGTCGCTGAAAACCCTAGCTACGCCTCTGTGTATAGGATGCATTGTAAGTCACTCGGGTTAAATTTCTCAAATGATATTTTAGAAAGCTGTGAAATAAATAGCTCATGATTATTTTAAAGTAACGCTAATACATGGAGCTATATTTTAATGAGTTAAAAATAAATAAATGCATAGTGTAAGAAGTGACCGAAAAAAAAAAATTCCATCCTCTATCAGTTGACCACCTGTCTAAGGTGACCACTGAAGTGCTGCACCGCAAGTGGTCAACTTACACAGGTTTCACTGAACTTTGTTTTAAATGAACATATCACATGGCCAGACAAGACAACGTAATAATCTGCCACTTAGAAAATTGTCCCAATGAAAACTTAACTTCAGCAAGTGCTCCTTCCGGCGAAAGAGTGAAAAAAAAATCTTTTTTCATCTTGATGATGCCAGAAAAGAAATAACTACCTTCTAAACTTACAAAAGAATTCTCCTGATCTCGTGGAAGAATAAGATCCCTCTCTCTCCCTCCTTCTGTCACTTGCGACAGAAAGAGCGGGAAAAGAGATCCGCTGCCGCGGAAATAGTTCCGTCGACGCAGGTAATTCTTTCAAAAATGGAGCTCTACTTTTTCCTTGGCAACCATTACTTTTCTCCGAGTTTCGTTACACTTTATCCGACCTTGAGTGGTAGGTCAACATTTGAAATTCAAATCCTGTTTTATTTCCTTCTTAACTTGAGAAGATTGGTTAGTGTGCGGGTACATTTTATTTTCTCGCATTTTACCAGTCTAAATATGCAGCAGTGATGCGATACGCTTTTAGTAAAAATTCACTTTTCTTCGCTTAGAATTATTGATGTAACGAATAGTGATTTGGTCGAATACCGAATATTCGGCCATTTCTTCCCGGCCGAAACCGAATTATCGGCCATTTTTTCAAGGCCAAAGCCGAATATTCGGCTAATATCTTAGGCCGAATACCGAATATTCGGCCGCCGAAAATTAAAATTTATAGAAAATCGTTGTAATAGAAAGTACTTATTAAATTTAAAATTATTCGCAAAGTCAAACACCAATTACGCACAATCTATGATGAATGATTTAATTCTGTTTGTTAAGAATTTAAAACTATTTAAAATGAATCTATTTTCTCTATTGTTTTGAATGTAATAAGACTAAGAATTTCAGCCACAAGTGGAATAGAATGAACAGGTTTTATGGTAGTAAGCATTAGCATTATTTTACATTATTTTACTAATTATTTAATTCAAATGAAAAAATACTATTACTTAGAGGCCTTGCCTTGCTGAAAACTGTTTCATGAAGATATTTTAAAAGTTATAAAAGTTAATATTTTTATTATATGGGGTACCTTACCCAGTATTCGGCCAGGTGATGAAATGACTATTCGGCCAGGCCGAATGCCGAATAGTGACCGAATGTTCATTAGATCCCTATTTAGAATGCGCGAATAAAGGAAATCGTAATGAAATGTTTAAATTACATCTCCTGTGCTCTGTGTATTCCTGAATGATGAAAAGATATCTACGCAGGCGCCGTGGTAGCCTAGTGGTTAGGATGGCGGGCGTCCAACCGGAGGATTGAGTGTTCGATACCCGGAGCCAAAGACCCCCCATGTACACGTGCATGTAAAATCCGTGAAACCTGAACTGAGACACATTTCAATATTTCATTTTTCTTATTTTCTGGAATAAAATTTTCAAAGATTTACCGCGTTTACAAACCGTCATTTATGTATAACTTCAATCTAAAACATCCATTTTAAATTTAAAATATACTTTTAGTAAGCGACCACAGTGACTTACATGTAGAGAATAATGTTTAAAAATCAAAATATGTTTCGACTATGATCAGAAAAATTGAAATCCAGAAGGAAGGTCAAAGAGCTATTGTCCAATATTGAAACATCTTAAATTCCGCGAATATTCTGTGAGCATCATCGGTTCGGCTCGAAAACATCATTTTATGTTTAAAAATTGCAATAATATTGAAAACGGAAGAGTTTGGAAATATCACCTGAGCTATAAAAATATCGATAATGGAAAACAGTCGTTCGAAATATGGTGATCGATTATATACGACGTTCACACTTATACGACGTTTTAATGTGGCCCCAATTCTTGGATTTTGCCAGAAGTGTAAATCGAATATATGACGTTATCATTTTTACGACGTTTTCCGATAGTCCCCTCCGCGTTGTATAAACGACTCTTCACTATAGTTTAACTCGTTGAGTAGGGCGTGTACCACCGGTGGCTCACATACATGCGAGTAGTTTATCTGGCGGTGTGTACCACTGGTGGCTCACACACGATTGGTTCATCTGGCGGTGTGTACCACTTGTGGCTCACACACGATTGGTTCATCTAGCGGCGTATAGCACTGGTGGCTTATATCAGCTATAGTCTTATAAAACATTTGTGTTAGATTAAAAAAACTTCATATGGTTAAAAATAACTTGTTTACTGAAAAATTGAAAAGCTTATTTTTACAGGTAGCCAAAATCTGGGCCGCCCTCAACGTGTTAACCAACAAAAACAGAATTCTAAAGTATATTCACGATAATTTAAAATTTAGACGCACTTGAAGAAAGTTTAGAACTTCATGAATTGACCGCGGCAACATTACTTCCTTACTGTTAAAATGCGACACACATTTTAAGAATCTGATGACATTACATTCTAACTTCCGAAGACTGGCTGAAACTAATAGAGAAAGGACATTCTTCGAATGTCAGGAGAGACCTCAGCTCATAAAAGATTCAAAACCACTCTCCTGAAAGTGATGTAAAAACCGACCCTGAGAAAAATGAATCCAACGGCCCGGTCGAAAGAGAAAGTGTCGAAATGAAGTCCTCCCCTCTATGCCTACAGAAGAAGTGAAACATTTTTCTTCATCGAATTTTGTATTCATTACGAAATGGATCCACCGCAGAGTGGATTTCATTTCCATGTGCGTAGTTTCATCTTCTGAGTGCTCTCTCCACCCTACTAACCATTTTCCCCTGACTACAAACCATGTTTAAAAAGAGCCTTTCGAATGGGGCGACAGTTGCGGAATATTTATGAATATCTTGATATCCTCTCATAGGTACAAAATAAATTTGAATTAGTATTATAGCAATTATAACAAGAATTAGTATTCAAAAATATTAATTAGAATTAGTATTCAAAAATATTAATTAGAATTACTATTGAAAAATGCTAATTAAAATTAGTGTTCAAAAATACTAATTAGAGTTAGTAATCAAAGTACGAAAAACATTTTTTTTCCAGCTTTTCCTTCTAATAGAATCAAAAAGTTTTCTTCGAAGCATCGTAATATTAGTAATTGTAGCAAGTATTTTTTTTCTTTATTAGTACTCAAAAAAAGCAAATCAAAATCAGAGTTAAAAGTTAAAAATGTTTTTTCGAACCATTTTTTTCCCTGTAGAATTAAGATCAAAAGGTTTTATTCGACCATTAATATTGCATCTGTAACAAGTATTTTTTTCCCTTGAGAAGTACTCAAAAATAAATAAATAAATCAGAACTAGAGTTTAAAGTTTAAAATATTTTTTCTAACCACTAACAATACAGAAAAACAATTCTAAAATGTTCATGATTTTTTTATACTTCTCTCACAGTTGAAAAATAATGATTTCAATTTGGATTAACATTCAAGCTTTAAAATGCTTTTTCGAAGTATTCTTTCCTGTAATGTTACGAATCAAAAAGTTTCCTTCTAACCACTAATATTTATTACAGGGCAATAGTTGTGGAATATTTGAATTTTTTTACATTTTTCTAAGAGGTGCAAAATAAAAAGATCAATAAAACTCCGTGATCTAAGTTTAAAAAAAAATACAACCTTTTTTTCCCTGTAAGATTTTTAATCAAACTTAAAGCATTATCATTTGAACATTGCAAAATAAAACCCCCCTTTCGAAACATCCGATTGCAACCAAAAGAGGAGGTGCACAACTAGACCGTGTACGTGTCCTACACACGAAATTCCAACTTTCTACACTCTCAGAAATAGAACTCTCATTTTCGACGATTCTTCAATCGTCAAGAAAATTTCAACGATTCTTTCCTCGCGCGATCACGTGACTTAAAAAAAGTTACGGCACACATTAATTACGGCACATTTCGTCAAATTGGCACACATTCGCCCATTTGACGAAAGGTTGACTCGGAGCATTTTTCACGAAGCCACTTCGTCAAATACGACGAAAGTTTCACGCTATTTGAGCATGCGTTGTGAGAGTGTACGACTAACCGTTTTTGAGTTATAGGAGATACACTGTAAAAAAAAATCTCCCGAAAATAACGGAAAAAGTACGGCAGCAGAGTTGCTGGAAACATTCCGTTTCTGATAATATTTTCCCGAGACTTGACAAAAGTTCCATTTCTTTTTTCTCCATTGAACTTTTTAAATACAGCAAACGTAAAACGGAAAAGTTCCGTTCTCGTACTTTCAGGATCGTGAGGTACGTGATATTTCTGTTTCTAGAAGGAAAAACTATGTATTGAAGCACTTCGGTTTAAATCAGTCAAAAAACAATCTGAAAATTCAGGCTTTTTTAAAGTGTACGCATATACAGGTGCTACGACAAAACTCGTCAAAACGGACTCGGGGATGGTCAAAATCGATATTTCAGTGGTCCGTGGCGCACGTACGTACATACATACGGACATTGTGAGAAAAAAAACTGCCCAAACTGATTAATTTGTGACTAAAAAGCAAAGTTAGGCGAAAATTTACCCTCAAAATGTTTTGCGATTACAATTCTTCCTGAACTTCGCAAAAGGAAGTAAAAATAAAATGCACAAAATCAGCAAAAAATACAGCAGTATTATTAAAAAGATGTATAATTTAGAAAATGGATGCTTCGTATATCAGAGAAGCAGAGCAAATGTATGAAGAAACGTAAAATCTATTTTTTTTCTAGAACATCGAATTCTATAGCAAAAAATTTACCAGGAAGGTATTAAGTTTGCGAATAATTCAATCAAGGATCTAAAGCGGAGCCTGGAGCAGGAACGCGGAGCAGTGGATCGTCGAGATTTTGCTAGAAACTGGAGTGGAACCGGAGCGGTGAATCATTGATTTCTAGAAACTGGAGTGGAACCGGAGCAGTGAATCATTGATTTAGAGAAACTGGAGTGGAACCGGAGTAGTGGATCATCGTGATTTTGCTAGAAACTGGATAGCAACCGGAGCAAAGAAATTTGTGCTCTACTGCTCCATTTTTTGTTCACTTTTAAATTTTTTGCCGTATCAAAAACTAGAAAATTAGATAAGTAATATTTATAACATATTAAAATTCTTCGGAGGACGTAGCAAGTTCTAAGAAATCGGAGCCGAGCAAATAAAAAAATGTCTGCTTCACATCCCTACTTTTAATTGAATTAATAATATCTCTATCTTGAGGGCCGTTTTATCCTAGTGGTTAGGATGTCGGCCTTCCAACCGGAAGGTTGGGTGTTCAAAACCCGACCCGCTGACCTATCATGTTTCCGTGGACCATGAAGTTCCGAGCAGTTCCGAGGGTACCGGAGGGTGGAGAATTTCCCTTCCCTTCCCTCTTACGTCAGAAAAGGAAGGTAGCGTATTTGTGGTGGTGCCATCTGGTGCCCTCCAAATACACAATGAGCCAAGTCGTACTTTCACCGTTGTGGTGCTCATCTATAAAACGGAAGGCGCTCGATGCTTCCTTAACTCCTGGTTGCTCTTCGAAGGGGAGCTTGTGTACCGAAGTGGTATCAGCAACAACAACAACTCTATCACTCTCAGAAATGCATGCTCAAATCTCACGAAACTTTCGTCGTATTTGACGAAATGGCTTCGTGAAAAATGCTCCGAGTAAAGCTTTCGCCAAATTGGCGAAATTTGCGTAGTAACTTTAAGTCGCGTGATCGTTGTAAAATAGTTGTAAATGACGAAATTTTCTTGACGAAAGAAGAATCGTCGAAAATGAGGATTATATTTCTGAGAGTGATCTTGAACTAAGTAGAGATATAATTTTTATTATCGGTTTGAAAGTTAAATAAGGTGCCCAGCAGCTATTCCCCCTCTCCCCCCCCCCCCAATCTCAAAATACTCTCCTTCTAAATAATTATCAAACATTCTTTCTTTTCTCGTTTCTTTTTTTTTAAATTGTTAAATGTTGCCTCATTTCTTTAATAATCGCCTCCTGACATTTGTAACGCAGCGGCGTGAAGGAGAAAGCCGTCTCGCAGGCACTTCGTTGCCATGGAGACTGATCCCAGATGCTCGGGAAACGAGGCCTATCCGGAGATGGCAAAAGAAAAGAAAAGATGCCCAGAAGGAAAGGGATGTCATTAAATGCCTGTTGATATAACGGCGGGATTATGGCCGGATGACAGTCACGATAGAAAGTGATATCTTGGTGCAAGAAATGTAATGGGGCTGGTTGGTATTAAATATATATACATTAGGGTGGGGCGAAAATGTATTTTCGATTAAGGGTTGTGCGAAAGAGGTGCCATTTTTGCTATTAAGTCAAAATGCAAATTTAAAAAAAATGAAATTTGTAGGACAATTTTTTTATTTGCTTTAAATAAGTAGAAATTTCGGAAATTTTTTTAACAAAATTTGAATTTATTTTACTTATTTACTTATTTTTTCATTGTATTTTCGGTGCCATAATTGATACTAAGTTGACACAAAAAAATTGAAGTGTGTAGGATAGCGCTTTCGTTTGACGCAAATGCGTAGAAATTTCGGACAAAAATATACGGACGAAAACAATGCGTTAAAAAGAAATAAAATCATTTGGCAAATTTTGTCTACAATTTTGACAATTTTTGACAATGTTTTCCAGGCATAAGAAAAAAAAAACTCTATTGGCGTTTCTGATCACGAGTTCGTTTGTCCTTGTATTGGTTTAATTAATAACAACCCTTAATCGAAAATGTATTTTCGATTAAGGGTTGTGCGGAAGAGGTGCCCTTTTTGCTATTAAGTCAAAAAGTGCAAAAAAAAAAGGAAATTGAAATTTTTAGGACAAATTTTTGATTCGCCTTAAATGAGTAGAAATTTCGGATTTTTTTTAACAAAATTTGAATTTATTTTACTTATTTATTTATTGCATTTTCGGTGGTAAGTAATGAGAAAAAGGTGCCGTAGTGTTACTAAGTTAACTCAAAAAATTTGAAGTGTGTATGATAATGCTTTCGTTTGACGCAAATGCGTAGAAATTTCGGACAAAAATATACGGACGAAAACAATGCGTTAAAAAGAAATAAAATCATTTGACAAATTTTGTCTACAATTTTGACAATTTTTGACAATGTTTTCCAGGCATAAGAAAAAAAAAACTCTATTGGCGGTTCTGATCACTAGTTCGTTTGTCCTTGTATTGGTTTAATTAATAACAACCCTTAATCGAAAATGTATTTTCGATTAAGGGTTGTGCGGAAGAGGTGCCCTTTTTGCTATTAAGTCAAAAAGTGCAAAAAAAAAAGGAAATTGAAATTTTTAGGACAAATTTTTGATTCGCCTTAAATGAGTAGAAATTTCGGATTTTTTTTAACAAAATTTGAATTTATTTTACTTATTTATTTATTGCATTTTCGGTGGTAAGTAATGAGAAAAAGGTGCCGTAGTGTTACTAAGTTAACTCAAAAAATTTGAAGTGTGTATGATAATGCTTTCGTTTGACGCAAATGCGTAGAAATTTCGGACAAAAATATACGGACGAAAACAATGCGTTAAAAAGAAATAAAATCATTTGACAAATTTTGTCTACAATTTTGACAATTTTTGACAATGTTTTCCAGGCATAAGAAAAAAAAACTCTATTGGCGTTTCTGATCACTAGTTCGTTTGTCCTTGTATTGGTTTAATTAATAACAACCCTTAATCGAAAATGTATTTTCGATTAAGGGTTGTGCGGAAGAGGTGCCCTTTTTGCTATTAAGTCAAAAAGTGCAAAAAAAAAAAGGAAATTGAAATTTGTAGGACAAATTTTTGATTCGCCTTAAATGAGTAGAAATTTCGGATTTTTTTTAACAAAATTTGAATTTATTTTACTTATTTATTTATTGCATTTTCGGTGGTAAGTAATGAGAAAAAGGTGCCGTAGTGTTACTAAGTTAACTCAAAAAATTTGAAGTGTGTATGATAATGCTTTCGTTTGACGCAAATGCGTAGAAATTTCGGACAAAAATATACGGACGAAAACAATGCGTTAAAAAGAAATAAAATCATTTGACAAATTTTGTCTACAATTTTGACAATTTTTGACAATGTTTTCCAGGCATAAGAAAAAAAAAACTCTATTGGCGTTTCTGATCACTAGTTCGTTTGTCCTTGTATTGGTTTAATTAATAACAACCCTTAATCGAAAATGTATTTTCGATTAAGGGTTGTGCGGAAGAGGTGCCCTTTTTGCTATTAAGTCAAAAAGTGCAAAAAAAAAAAAAAGGAAATTGAAATTTGTAGGACAAATTTTTGATTCGCCTTAAATGAGTAGAAATTTCGGATTTTTTTTAACAAAATTTGAATTTATTTTACTTATTTATTTATTGCATTTTCGGTGGTAAGTAATGAGAAAAAGGTGCCGTAGTGTTACTAAGTTAACTCAAAAAATTTGAAGTGTGTATGATAATGCTTTCGTTTGACGCAAATGCGTAGAAATTTCGGACAAAAATATACGGACGAAAACAATGCGTTAAAAAGAAATAAAATCATTTGACAAATTTTGTCTACAATTTTGACAATTTTTGACAATGTTTTCCAGGCATAAGAAAAAAAAAACTCTATTGGCGTTTCTGATCACTAGTTCGTTTGTCCTTGTATTGGTTTAATTAATAACAACCCTTAATCGAAAATGTATTTTCGATTAAGGGTTGTGC
Organism: Octonoba sinensis; assembly: GCA_038502835.1. NCBI lineage: Eukaryota > Metazoa > Arthropoda > Arachnida > Araneae > Uloboridae > Octonoba > Octonoba sinensis. The sequence continues at coordinate 3,185,711 of CM076600.1, forward strand.
GGAAGAGGTGTCCTTTTTGCTATTAAGTCAAAAAGTGCAAAAAAAAAAAAAAGGAAATTGAAATTTGTAGGACAAATTTTTGATTCGCCTTAAATGAGTAGAAATTTCGGATTTTTTTTAACAAAATTTGAATTTATTTTACTTATTTATTTATTGCATTTTCGGTGGTAAGTAATGAGAAAAAGGTGCCGTAGTGTTACTAAGTTAACTCAAAAAATTTGAAGTGTGTATGATAATGCTTTCGTTTGACGCAAATGCGTAGAAATTTCCGACAAAAATATACGGAGAAAAACAATGCGTCAACAAAAACATAACAATTTGACAAATTTTGTTGACAATTTTTGACAACTTGTTCAAAGCGAAAGAAAAAAACTCTATTGTTTTAGGCGTTTTTGACCACTAGTTCGTTTGTCCTTCTCTTGGTTTAATTAATATTTTTATACTTTTTTCTAGGTTTTTTTTTTTTATCAAAAGTATAAAAGTTACTAAATGCATATTGTGGAAAACTGAAAGGTTCTCATCATTTTGCAACCGTATGACACCAAATGTTAGGATTCTACATACAGAAATTTGCTTTTCCTTTCGTAGAGTACGACTAATAATTATAAAAAATCTCGTCGCGCGGTTAAAAAACCATCGTTTTGCTTTATTTACTTTTTGTAAAATTATCAAATCTAAAATTACGAACCAACAACAATGAATAAGTAAAATGGCTACTGGAAGCATTAGCAAATTGAGGGGAAAACTCCTGAGACAAATCACAAGGATAACATTAATTTGCATCAAAAGTCCCTCTCAGTTTTAAAGAACGTTTTTAGTTTAATATGAATTTATCTGTCGTATGTACAGCGATATAGCTTCAGAATCTCTAAAAACTTCGCTGTCTTCGTCCCATTTTCAGAAGACATAAATTTACTTCAAATTATAAAAACATTGTAATGTTTCCAAAGAATCTAGAATGACATAACAATCTGAAATTCTCTTCAACAAACACACAGCCTCAAATTCTCGAATTTTTCGTGCAGATTCAAAAAGGACAGAACTAATATCTCCTACAAATTCTCAAGTTTTCGTCCAAATTCAAAAATTTTCGTATGGAATCAAAAAGTAGATATCGATCTTTTCTCAGATTTTCAAAAGGTACGACAGATTCACAGCAAATAAATAAATCAGATTCATAATAACCACGTACAGCTGATGATTAAAACCATTTTCAGTTTGGAACTACAGAAACCTAAAAAACTACATTATAATTTCCAAACGAAAAATGAATTTAATTTGACATGTCCCGTCACGACAGAGTGTTCCCATAATACCATCCACTGTTTCCTCCAACAATAACCTGAAGAAAACCAATTTCCCTTAAATTTAATTAGTTTTTTTGAGAGTATATGTGATACTAATTTATTTAGTCCTTTGACGAAACTCCCCTGAAAAATAAAGACAACATTAATATCTGTCTAAAATATTCTATCGCTCCCTTTAGGTTAGATTGCTTGTGTGGCGCGGCACAAGACGCATTTGAATGACGTCACAGATTCCCATTTAAGGCACAATGTGCATCGGCATCTCGTCAGGGGCTCTCTCCCGTTGCTATGGCAACGATGGTGTCTCGCTCCTCCACTTTGTAAAAGCAGCAATTAATTAGGTGGCGAAAAATAAAAAGGCAAATGCAAGCGGAAACAAATAAAATAAACGCTCTCTCTTGTCGGTCGTTAAACGGTCCTTTGTTGGAAACCCCTAGCGAGACTTCTGATTGTAAACTCAATAATTTACTTCAGAGTCCTGCTAGAAAAAAGGAATTTTAATCAAGTAAATTTACTTTTTATGGTTCCGGCGATTCTAAAATTCTAATTGCTTGTTTAAAGGAGGCTTTAATATACTTGCATGATGTAATCGGACCTCCTATATCGAAATTTTATGCATCAGAAGCCTTTTTGTATTATAGCTTTATAATTTTTACACTATGATCGCTTCTATATCTTTTGAAACCAGTGTTTGATTTCCATACCTTTTCAAATCAGATTTTGACTTCAATAGCTTTTCAGTTCAGTTTTTCCTTCCTCAATCTTTTCAAGTCAGTTTTTGATTTCTATATTTTTTTCAAAACCGCTTCTATATACAGTAAAACCTGTAAAGTTGACCACTTTTGTCAAGAACGGAATTAGCCCTATGTTATATAATGTAGAGAAACCTTTGCAACTTGACCACTTAAAGTTGACCCCCTGCCTATATTGACCACTTATGAGCGCCAAATTTGGGTGGGAGTATTATAAAAAGCCCTTTGTAAGTTGACAGCCTAATATTTTCACTATTTATTTGTTTATCTATTTTTGCAAAGTTAAAAAAATAATAATAATGATTTCTCCAGGATATATTTTATGCTATAATGTTAGACCAGTATTTGGATGGCTGAAACATCAATATAAACTAAGACTAAACCTCTTTGTAAGTTAACCATACCATATGGGGAAACGACTATGAGCACTCTTTTATTCTTTAAATAAGTTTCTTCTTTTTTTTTCCAGCTGATGAAGCCATTTTGAAAAATTACGTACTTTTAGGAAATCATTACCATCATATAAGGAACTTACGTAATTAATAATATATTTATCTTCACTTTAACTAAGTTCTTTACTTTTAAGTTGTATACGCCACATTGTGAGTCATTCATGTTAAATTTCTCTAACGATATTTTAGATAATTCTGAAAAAAAATTGCTATTTACTATTTTAAAGTAATGTTAATACATAAATCTATATTTTAATTAGTTGCAAATGAATAAACGCGTAGTGTAAGAAAGGACCAAAAAAATCTCCACCCTCTATAAGTTGACCACCTGTCTAAGTTGACCACTAAAGTGCTGAACGGTAAGTGGTCAACTTACACAGATTGCAGTGTATCTATTTATCGTAATTTAAAAAATTCTCGTGGGCAATACTCATTCTGAAAAAGTCACTGGTTTGTCGACGTATTAACGATTTGAAAATTAATCTCTGCTTTTTCCTCTTTTAACTCTTCTTTAGTTTCGTTGAATCACTTCTGAAAATTTTGATGTATAAAATATTTATAACTCTGCCAAGAACTTAGAAAATTTTCAAAATTTAACCACATTCAGAAATTAGGCATAGGTATTAGAAGCGTACATGTTTCTTCTTTCTCGCAAAAAGAAAAATTGAGTTGAACCTTGCATAAAGTTAAGTTTTAAACTTTCGTAAGCTACTAGTGCTATACACTACTCTATTCATGCACTATAAAAATATTAATTAAAAAGAAGCAATCTCTTCGCTGTAAGGAAAAATAATTTATTTATCTTGCTTTTATAATAGAAAGCGACTTATCGACCGCACTTTTCAATGTTATTCATGAAGGTTTTAGAAGTACTGTATGTGTATTGAAATATGTCAGTATTGATTGAACTTTTTGAAATTACGTGGTTGTTTTATAACGATGCAGCTTTAAACTATTGAGGAACAAACGGTACATCGATTTTATTTTTATTAACCTTTACAGTTAATGCCTGCCAAAGTTTACTATTTTTTCGTATGTTTTACGAACATTTAAAATTTTTAAGATTGCTTGATTAGTTGCTTGCATAACTGTAATGCAGTTGCAATTGTTGTAACACATGTCAAACATAGTAATAATCAAAACATTTCTCTCGCATTTTGAGTGAGGCATCGCTAGATTTGCAATCTCCTTAAACATTTAATGAAAACGTGAATTTAATTTAATCCTTTCTTTGCTTTAATTTATTTATCGTCTGTGCTTTTTATATATGTTAAAGTGGCGGCGCTCTTTTTTCAAGTTTCGTTATAACTATTGTTTTGACGATGATTATGTTGGATATAAATAAATATTTTTCACAAACAATTTGATTAAAAAATAATTAATAGTTATTTTTATTTTACAGATTATTATAACTTAGATGGTTTTTTTTTTCGGTATGAATATTTTTTTCCGAATTTATTGTATGTTTATTATTTATTCATTAAACTTAACTGTTCTACTTGATAAATATCTCGTTGATTTGATGTGCATTTCCGGTTACTGGGAGAATTGTATATTTATTAATAACTAAAACAGCGGTCATTTCGTATGCCCGCCGAGCTTACTAGTATCATTTAAAACAGTAACCTATAGAGTCGAAAATCAAATTTCTCTTTCTTTTTAGCATACTTTCCCGTAAAAGTAAAAAAAAAATAATAATAAAGCATGAATGAAGGCGTAATGTATCGAGAAAATGTCGTTAGAAATCAAGAAAAGTCAAAAATAAGTTAAGTAATTAAATAAAGATTTAAAAATAAAAAATTTGAAAGTAGGGTTTTGAGATGGGGGAAAAAGTGTGTCTGTCTGTTTGTCGGTCTGCACCCCCCCCCCCCTATAACTTTTGAACGAATTGTCCGATTGGAAAAATTCTTTTTGAATTCGAAAGATCTCGGCGAGGACATCTAAATTTCCATATTTTACTTTTTGGTTTGAACAATTTTTTGTTCAATTTTGAACAGTTCAAAAAATTTTAACATTAGCACCTATGGGCGAAAATGAAGCAAATTATGTAAACTCTGGGTACAAGATCCAAGTTCCAATGAACAAGCTTACTGGAGGAAGCTCTTGGCGTGAAATATTGATTTGAACAATTTTTGTTCATTTTTGAACATTTAAAAAAAATTAACATACCGCCTACGGGGAAATTTCAATCCTATATAATTCCTGATCTAACGGCCCGATTTGCTTAGAACAAACTCGGAAAGCTCTTATGACGTAGAACATGTACGAGTAAAAAGTTCATCCAGAACTAACGAGCCTATTTTCCTATGAAATTTTTTGATCGGGATTTTCAAGAATATTTTTGAATTAATGAATGATTAAATGCAAAAGAATGAATGAATAAATAAGTGAATGAATACATGAATGACTTAATAAATGAATGATTGAACGAATATGTATTAACCGTTGAAAACGGTATGTTTGAAGCAATTAAGAACTAAAGCTAAACGAGAAAGCTAGATTAAAAATTTGAATTCGGTGTATACGGGAAAGTAGGCTCGTATAGTTCTAGACGGAACTTCTTGTTTCTTTTACTAAAGTTAAACGTATTAAAAAAAATCCTAAAGACAATTTCGATTCGCTTACACAAAAGTGTTTCCATCGTATCAAGAAAAGATGCTACAAACGTTCTTTTTCACAAAAAAAGTCCTAAACACTGCACTGTTCTATTATTATGTAACGAAAGACAAAAAGAAAGACCTAATTTCAAAATCTTGTGAAAAAATCCTTCCTTTTTTTACTTTAGAATTATCCTAGTCTGTTCCATTTTTCCAGCGTTCAGAGTCGGATGTAATGGTTTTGACAGTTTAGCTAGATCCTATCGTCAAGAAAAAAGGATTTCAGAAATAGAATGAGACAAGAAAATGTTCGTTACCTTGACAACGAGTTTTTTAATTTAGAGTTTAGTTAGCAGTCGTACAAAGTTTAACGTGCACTAAACAATTAGTTTTGCTTTGTTTTTCTGCACTTAGGAGCATTGATGAAATAAATAATTAATTTTGGTGCGTGTTATTTAAAGCTCTTTTTCTTCTTACTTCGGAGAGTTTTTCTGGTACAACTTTTGTCCATGGACAGGCAATAAATGTTTAGGGCAATATTTAAATGCACTTGCTGTAAAGTAGGGTACGTGGTTATAATAATGTGAAAAATGAATACGGAATGAAAAAAATCTGTGGAGTTTTTCCTTTCTGAAGTTTTGCCGTTCTAGAATAAGTAACTAATTTTGGTGCGCGTTATTTCAAGCTCCTTTATTTTTAACCGACTTCCATAAAGGAAGGAGGTTATACATTCATACTGTACGTATGTCGTTTGTTTGTTTGTTTATTTTCCCACTCATAACTTCTCCCCGAATGAACCGATTTTCATGATTTTTTAACAGATCGAGGGTGGTTTCCCATAGGTCCCATACCTTCGTTTGACCATATTCGAAAATTAGAAAAAAAGTTATAGACATATAGATATTAACTTTTTTTCATCCATAACTTGTGACTAAATGATCCGATTTTGATGTTTTTCTTTGATTGATAGAGGGTCTTCAAACTCAAATATCGCACATCAATTTGACTACATTTGTTTTTTAGGAAAAACTTTACGGGTGAAAGGAACTGTTTTTTATTAGCCTACTTTCCCGTAAAAGTAAAAAAAAAAATAGTAATAAAGCATGAAAGAAGGCTTAATGTATCGTGAAAATATCGTTAGAAATCAAGAAAAGTCAAAAATAAGTTAAGTAATTAAATAAAGATTGAAAAATAAAAAATTTGAAAATAGGGTTTTGAGATGGGGAAAAAGTGTGTCGGTCGGTCTGTCTGTCGGTCTGTCCCCCCTAATAACTTTTGAACGAATTGTCCGATTGGAAAAATTCTGTTTGCATTCGAAAGATCTCGACGAGGACATCTCTTAATTTTTGATTTGAACAATTTTTTGCTCAATTTTGAACAGTTCAAAAAATTTTAACATTAGCGCCTATGGGTGAAAATGAAGCAAATTATGTAAACTCTGTGTACAAGATATAAGTTCCCATGAACAAGCTCACTGAAAGAAGTTCTTGGCGTGAAATATTGATTTGAACAATTTTTGTTCATTTTTGAACAGTTCAAAAAAAATTAACATACCGCCTACGGGGAAATTTCAATCCTATATAATATCTGATCTACCGGACCGATTTGCTTGGAACAAACTTTATCGGAAAGCTCTTATGACGTAGAACATGTACAAATAGAAAGTTCATCCAGAACTAACGAGCATATTTTCCTATGAAATTTTTTTATCGGGATTTTCAAGAATATTTTTTAATTAATGAATGATTAAATGAATAAGCAAAAGAATGAATGAATAAATGAGTGAATAAATACATGAATGACTTAATAAATAATGATTGAATGAATATGCATTAACCGTTGAAAAAGGTATATTTGAAGCAATTAAGAACTAAAGCTAAACGAGAAAGACAGAGAGAGAGAGATAGCTAGATTATAAATTTGAATTCGGTGTATACGGGAAAGTAGGCTCGTATAGTTCTAGACGGAACTTCTTGTTTTAATTGTAAAGGTTAGGCTTGCTTTTCCTTTGATGGGAAAAACTATTAATAAATATAAAAATCATTGTTACGAAAAGAGTTTGTTGCCATTAAGCTGTAATATTAGAAGAAATTATAGCAAGAGTTTGACTGAAAGCTTCTCTGAGGCAAAAATTAAATCCAATCAGTTTGTCGAATTTAAAACGGAATTTATCATACAAATGAGTAGTTTTTAGTGCCATTCATTCAAAGAAGGTTTGCCCTCTGATATGGACTTTTTTAAAATAGAATATTTACATAAAAAATGTATTTACACCAAAAAGAATACAATACAATAATTTCTGGAAAAAAATAGAACCGACTTCAAATTATTAATTGCTCAAAAAAGTAAAAAACAAATTCATTCTTTAAACAACATTGATGTGACTTTTAAACAGTTTTAGAAGTCGGCGCAAAATTGTGAATCTAATTACCATTACGCCATGTGCTACTTCATAATCAACTGTTGCTAATTCTAAGCCATTTATATTTGTAATTGATTCGTGATTACAAAAGGTTTTATATATCCTAATTTTGCACCGATTTCTAAAACTATGTTTAAAAGTAGCATCGATGTTGTTTAAAGAATTAATTTATTTTTCACGTTTTAGCGTAATTTATAATTTGGTTCTATTTTTTTCTACTAATTAGAGTGCTTTTATGGTACAAATTTTGATTATGGACTTTCAATAAGTAGCAACTTTGAAGATTTATAATTTTTTGCTACAGCTTTACAGGTTAGGGCAGTGGTTCCCAAACTAGCTGCCGTGGTACCCTGAGGTGCCACAACGAAAAATGAGGGGTGAGGTGAAACTTTGTAAAATTTTCTTCGCTCCTAAGCAAATCAGTAAGAAATGATTACAATTAAAGTACAGTCTGAGTTTTAAATATGAGTTATAATCTTTGTTTCTATATTTTTCCCACTTGTAACCCCCCCCCCCCTCCCCCCTGCCCTACGTAGTTTTTTTTTTAACTAATCGAAACATTGAAACTTTCAAAATTATTTATCTAATAATACAGTACTACCTCCTTTAAGGGACACCTCTAATTTAGGGACACTTTTCCTGGTCCCTGTCCCTTTGAATAGGGACCGCAATGTATTTACCTTTTAAAAGGAACACTATTTAAGGGACATTAACAAAGAAAAATTTCCAAAATTCAAGTTATAAAGATGAGAAAAATTTACTGGAAGCTGACATTATTTTTCTTTTTCTAAAAATTAACTTCTGAAAGCTGGTATGAGCCTTAGAAGCATGATCAAAGAAACAAGTGTATTTTAAAGTGGTTGTTAAAACCTACTATATACTGAAGGCTTTTCCCTATTTAGTGCTATGGAATATATGTTGGCCAGATTGTACAGACAATACAAGGCTACCAACAAGATTTTTATGCAAGGATTGAAAAAAGTATACTAAAGGTAATTTATACTGTATTGCAAATTATACTCTAAAACAAACTCATCTAATAGATGATTACTTCAAAAAAATTCTGTAAGTTACAGAACTTTGCCAATACGACATTTTTGCTAAGAATTTAGTTTTTCAATGAAAGAATTTAAAATTTCAATAAATTTCGTCTTATATTTTTCATGCATGAAACCTTTCTGTATTTAAGCTTAAATGTTAACACATTTTATGAACCTCCGAGGAAGGGACACCTCTATTTAAGGGACAAAATTTCCAGTCCTGCTAACGTCTCTTACTGAAAGGTTTTACTGTATCTTCTTAATAATCACTGTATTTCAGTAATTTCTTCATCTCAGAATTCTTTAAAATCGTACTGCTCCCGAATTTTCTGTGAAAGTGGCATGCCGCCAAAAAGGAATCGAACGGCCTCCTACGTCGCTTCTTTTGATAAACATCTCTTTGGAACATGTCTAGACGCCGTCGTATATTTCTCTGTTGCCCCGACAACTAAACTCTGCATCCGTATTCCCCGAAAAGTGATCACTCACTTAACAATTCTGGAGAATTCTTGTCGGGAAACAAAATTATTCAAATGCCTTTGTATTTGGGCATACAATTCTTTAATCAAGACAGTGATAAATGCACGAAGTCGTTTCACCCACGGTACACACAAACACACGGATACATATAACACAAAATAAGAAAGAACAAACATAAAAAGAAAACAAATCAATAACACAAATTGCACAACTGTTAATTAATTTTTTTTACCATACCTTTTATTTTTTATATATCTTGAAATACATCACCGTCGCGAGGCCGTGGCTTATTATTGTGATGTCTCATGTCATGGTTTATTATTGTGTACACACACATTCCCCGTCTCAAAACCCTACTTTCAAATTTTTATTTTTCAATCTTTAATTACTTCACTTTAGTTTGACTTTCCTTTATTTTTAACGATATTTTTACTGTACATTACGTCTTCATACTCTATTTTATTATTTTCTCTTTGCTTTCACGGGAAAGTAGGATAATAATCATATTACAGTGAAACCCCGATTTTACATCCCCCGAATCTACGTTTTTCCCGCATTTTACGTTTTTTTCATCAGGTCCCAGTTTTTCCGTGTACTAATAATGTTAATTTAACCCGGATTGTAAGTTTTTTATATATGAAATTTCCCGCATTTTACGTTTTCCCTGGAAAGTGAAAAAAAAAATGTTCTAAAATAAGCAATATTTTTCCGTCTGTACTTTTCGTCCGCCGATGAAGATCAACAAAAAGAACCGGAAGCAAAGCCCGTCCCTTCTTTCACTATTGCAATGAAGAGCTTACAAATAGTGAAAGACTATTTTGTTTCTTATAACGACCAGGAGAAAAACTTGCAACGTATTTCAATCCTAGAAGATGCTGCATTCACTTTGAACTCAATGACTGAAAAACAATCCACTATTACGGATTATTTTCAGCCTAAACGGACAGGAATCGCATCTAAATGCTTCAAAGTTGTCTCAAAATGGTATGTATAATAATGTTCTTTTCGTAAAATATAGCTGTTATACCTTTTGAAAGAGTCATATTTGCTACCCTTAGTTTCTTTTCTATTTGATTTTTGCATTCTATGTATTTCCCGTATTTTACGTTTTTCCCGTATTTTAAGTTTTTTTTTGCCCAGTCCCTTGAGAAACGTAAAATCAGACTCCTTCACTGTACTCCACTGTACTTCACTGTACTGAGGACTTTCACTGTACTCCTTTTAATATGTAGTGTTTGATACATGACAGTAAAAACTCGTTTGTCAACACGTGTAAATAGTCTCAAAAAATTAGGGGGTTTTTTGATTCCAACTATAATTCAGGTGTCAAATAGTTTGGAATCGCATGGAAGAAAATTACTGTTGCCAATCCACCTATAAAAACTCTTCTAAAAACCTTTTTCTTCAGTAGGCTGCGTATATGTTAGTTCGTAACCATTGCAGACCTAATGCGTGCCCAGAGATGGATACCAACTCTATCAGCGGCACCACAATGAGTGTGGTACCATCGCCGCATGAGAATTTTGACATCCAGTTTCTCCATCTGAAAGGGTAGCACCGGTACTCTGTCTATGCGAAATTGCACTAGGAATTTAATTTAGCCGAGTATCCAAGCCGAAGGTCTACTCAAGAAATATTTAAATTCCTTATTATCATACTACATGGGCGCAGACGATTTTCTGCATCTTGAAAATTCACCGACACTGCCAGGCACGATCCTACGAACTGGGGCGTACGAGTCCCGCGCCTTACCACGACGTAACCGTGCCGGCCCTTATTAAACGCCTTATTTCCGAAAAAGGGGCGGGGTGTTCATCCACTGTTCAGATTACCATACTTCATAAGCGGGGTCCAGACGCTACGTTTTGCACAACGTTTTCTCTGCGCAGTTCAACACGTTGCAGATAAAACGTTGCGTGTAGATTGAAAACTGCGCAGTTTTGAGTCCGGCGCGAAGACTGTACAGTTGCAGTGATAACTGGCCTAGAGAGCATAGATTTCCTTGAGCTGTGCAGACAAATCTGCACATGTAGACGGTAGCACATTTTTCCGATTCATTTTGTTTCTCAGTTTCAATTCGTCAGGCGACAATGGCTGACTTTCGGCAATATTCTCGAGAGTTTCTCACAGAATTTATTGCATTATGCGAAAGTTCCCCATGCATTTTTCGGGTCAAATCTAAGGAGTATAGTGACAGGGACAAAAAGGGGGAGGTTTATGAGAGTTTAGGGGAAAACTTGATGCAACCGCAAACAGAGAAACAGTTATAAACATAATTAATTCTTTGAGAAGTGTTTACCGTAAAGAATTGCAAAAGTTAATAAATCTATTCGATCTGGGGCTGAAGACAGAAGAGAAGAGAGCATTTTTCTTCTGCAGTTCGACAACTGCAGAATATAGAGTCTGCAGTTGTCGAACCACGAAAACAAGCAACCAAAAAATACTTATTTTATGTAATCATTTGACCACTTTGAACGCCGAGTACTTTTGAGACGTTCTAATGTTTTTTTTTTTAACAAGACACCATGCCAAAATTGACCAGAGTAGTACCTCCTCCATGACGATATCACACAATACTGAGCGAAATGTACAGATATATCTGCACCACGTGGACGCTTAAAAAATTACAACGTTTTCATTCAGTCTTAACACTGAGCAGACAAAACGTTGTTCAAAACGTAGCGTCTGGACCCGGCTTTAATCTTTCAGAGGCCGGCAGAGTAAGGCACTGGCCTCGTACGCCCAAGTCCGCAGGATCAAACCAGGCCAAAATTGGTGGATTTTCTTGATGCAGAAAATCGTCAGTGCCATCTCGTATGATGATGCGGCGTGCTAAAGATCCCCTGAGTATCCGTTTGGCGTGGATATTATCACCTAAATTAAATTCCTAGTGCAGTTTGGCATCATTCAGCTCTCCGATGCCGCCATCTAGGGGTAAACGGAGCGTCAAAAGTGGTAATGGTATCCGCCGATAGTGGCGCTACTTGAAAGAATGGATGTCGATTTCCGGGGAATGCATTAGGTCTGCAAAGATTAGTGACCATGCGCAACTCCATTACAAATAATTTTTTCGAGATTTAAATATAAATCTTAAGCTTCTGTCTCGAATACATTAAAAACTGCTTTAAAAACAGAAAACAATTCATATTTTTCATTCCGTGTTGAGTTTTTCTGCGATGATATTTCACTTTGGGCATTAGAAGGCACGAGTCATCATGATGCAGCGGAAAAGCCATAAAATGCCGCGCTTCAAATTTAACGCGATTATATTTCTCTCAGAACTCATTGTCCGAAAAGCACGCTTTGGCGACGAAATAGCTCGAATGTAGAGGTTTGGCGAATATTGATTCGGAAGAGATGGACAGTAAACTGCAGCTGTCGCATGGCGAAAACAACTTAGATTTTTGCATCTTCTTTTAAGTGTGCAGGAGCGAACAGTAAAAGTTAGTTTATTGCAATTTCCAAGTACATTGTTTAGACAAGCACGCTTGGTCGTGGAACCAAAAATATGTCGCATTATTTAAACACAAAACTTTTCAAATCAACTTTCGCATCACTTTATACTTCACGTTGGCGGAAAAAAAATGTCTACTTCAAAATTCAAGTTTTTTTAAATGTTTGCAATTTTGCTCTTACGGTGGTACCATGAGACCATTTTTTTTCCTCTATGGTGTTTAAATTTGCAATTTATGTCTCATGTCATGTTACATCATTTCATAAGAAATTTAGTATAAAAAAACTGGATTTTTAAAATATAATTTGAATAATTTAATTGTTTTAAAGAAAATTAGCAATTTTTAAAAATGCATCTTTTTTTAAAATAAAAATTGGCGTAAAGTCTCAAAATTTTTTTTATTGATTCATTACTCAAAACGCAAAACTTTTATGCTTTGATTTTTTTATAAGTCAAGTACTTCTTGAGAAAAAAAAACTTAAGAAACGCAAAAAAAAAACGAAAAATTCAAAAAACCTTCGAAAAGAATTTAAAAAACAAAAATACTTAAGTTATCATAAAAATAGAGCATAAACTCGTTATATGTAATTTCAGGAACATGTGGGGAAAAAATCAACCTTATAGATACAAATTTAAAAATGATTTTGCATTTTGATTCAGATGAAATGCACAAAGAACAAATTGGGGGAAAATGGTATTTTACGTTTTCGGCTTGCAAAAACTTAACCCTTTCTTTATCAAAATGTCTTTGATAAAGGAGCGTTTTCTTTTCAGTTACAGTCACGATGAAAGTGCTTCTTCTTACTTAATTTATTTTAAAAAAAATTAATATGTGGCTTATATTCAGCACAGTTACGGTTTCGGAATGAAAGGTGGCACCTCACACCGTCATAAAATCAATGATAAGTCAATAAATATTTCTTCAATTTTTCTGAAACTTTCAGAGAACATTTTCAAAGAATTATTTTACTACTTAGGACAATAAAAAAAATTTTTGGTGTTTTTCAATATTTTTGGGTACTGGCTCCCTTTAAGGCTGAAAAAAGACTCAAACTCTTTCTGAACGCAAATTAACATTGTACTAATTCAAATAACTAGTAAAACAAAAATAAAACACTATAACTATTGCAATAATTAATAAATTTCTTTTATAATGATTAAATTTAATGTAACTATTGGGTTATAATCCGAAAACGCTGTGAAAATAGTCTAATTAATTTTAAGAATCTGATTTTGCCTAGTGAACTCCACGTAGAGCTCCATTGAAAATCTTCGTAAACAAAGAGCGGATATCACGTGACAACGATGATCGCTCATGAGTTCCTCTAGCGGTGAATTGCCTCCATTCAAATAACTAGTGAACCCGTGCGAAATTCCGCACTCATTTGGGAAAAAAGACATTACGAAGAAGAATAGAAAAACATAAACGAGTGAAGGTACAAAAGAAAGCATTTCATTGAACACATCAGTACAAGTAGTTCTTACCATTTTTTTCCACTGTTATTTAGATATTCAAAATAATAACAATAAAAATAATAATTATTTTTATTACTAGTATACATACCATTAACATACAATAACGAAGCAGTTCCATTACTTGAAATATAGTTACTGTTGGTTGGTTAGGCTCTACACATTCATAATAAATGTGAAGAGCCTAACGATTAAGTTTTCACACAGACGCAGCTAAAACGGTTGAATTTTCTACACAAAACAGAAGCGTTTCTTATTTCTTTACTTGATGACAGATGGCGCCAGCATACACAACATACATTTGGCATCCGTTAAAAGACTTCTTCCTAGATGGTGTTAAATCTCAAATTTTAGAGAAGCGGTTCATTTTTAGACCATGGGTCTATTTTTCGTCATTAGCCGGCACGAGAAGCTTTAAAATGAAGGGTAGATCGTGGAATTTGATAAAAGAATGAGGAAGATATCGCGGTGCGACAGGCTAGAGAAATAATATATATTGATGAGGGGCGGTGGGAATATTGCAGAAGTGCGGTGTCGACTACTTTTGCCAAGTATAATTAAAAATAAGCAGGCACAACCTTTCCCTTTTAGCTTAATCCTCGCATATGCGCTGTCAGAAGAAAGTGGGTTTATTGAGTTGTGACTTCCAAGTTGCTAGCACTCATTGGACAGACCAGACTGCAGTTAACGCGTGAATTTACCCAAGTCATTGAACTTACTTTCATTAATGTGTTCTATTTTTAAGCTTGTTATACTTATTTAAAATTTGGTCTATGTCTTAAAATTGAAAGTTAAAACTATTTCTTAAGACTGCAATAGCATACTACAATACCAGAGGAAGAAATTCAGTTTCACTTACGCGTAGGTCAGATTCGCATAATGCTTATACGGTCCCCAAACGTTTTGATAATATTTGGGGGTCCCCACACTAAAAGGTTTAAGAAACCCTGCTCTAGATGAAACTATCTTGAAATACCAGAAGTTTGTTACTTATTCTATGTTCTATGTCTTAAAGAGGTCCAGTGGCTAAGTGGTAGCCTTCCGTGATACCAGGGCACAGGTACGGGGTTAGATTCCCGGGCTGAGCAGGGTCGACTCAGCCTTTCATCCCTTTAGTGGGGTTGATAAAATGAGGAACAAGCATGTTGGACAACTAAACACTGGGGGTTTCGCGTCAGGCCGACCCCTTGACCGGAACATCTGCTTCTGCACCCCAGGGCCCTTGGTCTCTAAAACTGGGATGGACACAGTAGGTTATGGCCCCCAATAAGCCGTTGTGCCACTGAGTTTTTTGTTTAGTTTATTTTGAACTAATCTCTGAGTTTAGTGTTTCTATGTCATAAAATTAAAAATTAATGTTATTTTCTCAAGACTGCAATAGTATCTGTAAATATAAGTGTAAGAAACTAACGGTTTCACTCGCATGTGTCATATTTGCACAATGCTTATGGGCAGGGCGCGATTTACATTTTGAATCACTATAGGCACAACTCATGTTTGGGGACCCCTCACGCAACAAAACTTTTTTAAACATAGCATTCAGTATGTGTTTGTAAAACTTGCCAGTCACACCAAAATTTGGGGCCCCTAAAGCGCAAAAACTAATTTGTTTTTCAAATGTCAAAGAGTCAGAGTAACATTTGGGAGCCCTCAAAGTGCAAAATGATTTTGTTTTTAAATTACAAAATGTTTGAATAAAATCTGGGGGCCCCCAAAGTGCAAAATCGATTTTGTTTTCAAATTTCAAACTGTCAGAACAAAATTTGGAGGCCCCTAAAGCGAAAATTCCTTGTGGTTTTAAAATAATTTAATAATACAAATTTCCTGTGAAGCAAAAGTACACTAACAGTTTGTTTTTGAAAGATGCTATTTTTAAATATTTTTCTAAAAAATTACCAAAAAAAAGATAACCAAAATTAGGGGGCCCCTCTCAAAATGGGGAACCTAGGCCCGGGCCTCACGGGCCTAATGGTAAATAACACCTTGCTTATGGGGTCTTCAAAATTTGTGCAAATACTATTGGGTCCCACACTAAAAAGTGTCAGAAGTCAGAAACCCAGTTCTAGATAAAACTACCTTGAAATTCCAGAAATCTGTTTCCACATACTACTTCATTTGGCATTAAGTCGGAAAAGGACGAATTCGCGAACTAAATAAGCTCCAACCTAATCCGAAACGCGAAATCTTCTGAACAAACTTCGACAGGCCCTATATCGAAGTGCGTTGCGATGACAGCGGCCACTTTCTATTCCAATATTCGATCCCGAGTTCCATAGGAAGGTTCCATCTTCCCGGGAAAGTCAATTATGTAGAGCCAATATTTTGGGCAACGGAGAAAATTCGAGCAGGCGTGGAATCTCGGGTTATGCTCAGAATTTTTGAATAATTGAATGGAAGATGGTGTGGAGAGAGCGGATTGGGAGAAGTCTGTTCGAAAAGAGGATATTGGAAGCTCTATTTCGGAAAAGGGTGCTTGTGTAAAGAATGTTCATGTAGAAATTTTGATTTGAAGCGACTCTTTTAATTACGAATTTGTAGGCGAGGTGTTGGATTTAAACTCAGTTTTATTTATTTATAGGCGCATTATTCAATTACAAAGCTTGCTTAAAAGCAGTAGTACTCATTAAAAAGCCCGCAGGTCCCATAGTGAACACATTTCCTCTGCTTAAATCTTTCCTGTTACGAATTAGCAACTCCCCGAAAATAAAAATAATTTCCTTTGTGAACTTAAATAATGTCAAAATCCAAGCGTTCAGTTTTTCCGGAAATTTACCAGGCTAAAAACGAAAATTATATGGAATGTATGTTAAATATATGGCAACAGATAAATGCGTAAAAGATTTCGAACTATCGGTCAGTTTAAATATGTTATGTTTTAAAGTTTGTGAGAAAAAAATTAAAATAATAGCGATTTTAATATTTATTATTAACGAAATTATAGTATTAACAATTAAAAATTTAACAACTCTTACTATAATTTAGCAATAAAATTGCTATTTTAACTGAATAAATCGTTATTTTATTTATATGTGTATTTATATCTAATTAGTCCAGCCTTTAAATTTAGTTCCTTTTTGTACAAAGAATTTACGTTAACTAATTAGTTTGCAGATATGATTTCTGAGGCATTGAAAAATATATGGAAAATATTTGCATTTCGTTTACTTCAATGGTTAAATACTCAATGAGCAAAACATCATTTTGAAGCATAAATTGCAAAAAAAAAAAAGGGGGGGGGGAAGCATAAAGAAAAAAAACTTCCTTTCTTTAGAAGCGAATAGGATTGAAATTTGCCCGTAGGTGCAATTGTTAACTTTTTTTAACTGTTGAACAAAAATTTCTCAAATCAAAAAAATATTTCACAAGAACTAATTCGAATAAGCTTGCTCGAAGAATCTTGGATCTTATGCACAGGGTTTGTGTAATTTGCTTCATATTTTCCCATGGTCTCCAATGTTAAGATTTTTTGAACTATTCAACGTTAAACGAAAAATTTCTCAAATCCAAGGATAAAATATGAAAATGAGATGTCCTCGCCGAAAGCTTTCTAATGCAAAATAAAAGGAGAAATCTTTCGAATCTGACAATTCCCTCAAAAGTTATTAGGGGCAGACAGACCGACACACATTTTCCCCGTCTCAAAACCCTACATTCAATTTTCAATTACAGTTGAACTTTCTTAATACGTACACGGTTAATACGAAATCATGGCTAAAATGAACATTTTGTTCATTGTTTGGTTTACTATTTAATGACACTAAATATCTCACGCATATTACGAAGACTAAAACACAATTTTCGGCTAAGACGAACAAAATTTCTGACCTATTCACGAAAAATTTCTCGATTGCATATTATTATTATTTTCTTATATAAATTGTTGGTTATTTTGAGTCATTGTAAACCACCAAGTACGTATTTCGAATTACACGTTGAATCATTCTGGGTAGAGAGTAAAGCTCATTCACGGGTGTTGGCTTTCGGTCTGGTCAGGGATCAAACCCTCTTTCTTCGAATCATTCTTAAATAGTAGTAATTATTTTTAAAATATAAACATGCATTTCCAATACTTTTTTTTTTAAACACAATTTTACTTATTCACAGTTGTTACGAATAACTGCTAATACGAACAAATTCGCGAATTTTTGGCATTTCGTATTAATCGAGTTCAACTGTACTTCACTCATTTTTTGGACTTTTCTTTATTTTTACGATACGTATTAAGCTTTCTTTCATTCATTTTTTTAAGAACTTTTACGAGAAAGTAGGCTAAAAAGGACAAAGAATAAGTTACTTGGTATCATTTTCAAGGAAACGGTTGACGCTCTAACAATGGCAGCCACACCTCGCATTCCTCTTTCATTTGGTTGGCTTAATTATTCATAAAGCTGCAGAAGCAATTCGGAATATGCAAACCATGCCTGGGAAAGTGTCAGCTTTCGTCCTCGTATTGTGTGCTGGATGGAAAAAAGAATATTTAGAACGTATTAATTGTCTGTAATCCGGATTGGAAATCCATAAATAAATAATGAAGGACTGGTTTGTTCAAGACTTCAATCATGTGATATTCTCAATTAAATTCTTACCTCGCGAAACCTTTGGGCTTGAAGACAGTAACCTTGTGAGTTCTGCTGTTATTTGATTTTATGTTTTGGGTGTGTGAAAGTGATTCCTGATAGTGTCGCTAGTAGAACTATTTACGCGTGCTATAAAATGGCGAAACGTAGTTTTGTTAGAACAGTGAAACCTGTAAAGTTGACCACCTTTGTAAGCTGGCCACATGTCTAAGTTGACCACTTTGTCAGGAACGGAATGAACCCTATATTAAATAATGTAGAAAAACCTTGCTAACTTGACCACCTAAGTTGACCACCTGTCTAAGTTGACCACTTTTGTCAGGAACGGAATGAGCCCTATATTACATAATGTAGAAAAACCTTTGCAACTTGACCACCTAAGTTGACACCCGTCTAAGTTGACCACTTTGTCAGGAACGGAATGAACCCTATATTAAATAATGTAGAAAAACCTTGCTAACTTGACCACCTAAGTTGAACACCTGTCTAAGTTGACCACTTTTGTCAGGAACGGAATGAGCCCTATATTACATAATGTAGAAAAACCTTTGCAACTTGACCACCTAAGTTGACACCCGTCTAAGTTGACCACTTTGTCAGGAACGGAATGAACCCTATATTAAATAATGTAGAAAAACCTTGCTAACTTGACCACCTAAGTTGACCACCTGTCTAAGTTGACCACTTTTGTCAGGAACGGAATGAGCCCTATATTACATAATGTAGAAAAACCTTTGCAACTTGACCACCTAAGTTGACACCCGTCTAAGTTGACCACTTTGTCAGGAACGGAATGAACCCTATATTAAATAATGTAGAAAAACCTTGCTAACTTGACCACCTAAGTTGACCACCTGTCTAAGTTGACCACTTTTGTCAGGAACGGAATGAGCCCTATATTACATAATGTAGAAAAACCTTTGCAACTTGACCACCTAAGTTGACACCCGTCTAAGTTGACCACTTTGTCAGGAACGGAATGAACCCTATATTAAATAATGTAGAAAAACCTTGCTAACTTGACCACCTAAGTTGAACACCTGTCTAAGTTGACCACTTTTGTCAGGAACGGAATGAGCCCTATATTACATAATGTAGAAAAACCTTTGCAACTTGACCACCTAAGTTGACACCCGTCTAAGTTGACCACTTTGTCAGGAACGGAATGAACCCTATATTAAATAATGTAGAAAAACCTTGCTAACTTGACCACCTAAGTTGACCACCTGTCTAAGTTGACCACTTTTGTCAGGAACGGAATGAGCCCTATATTACATAATGTAGAAAAACCTTTGCAACTTGACCACCTAAGTTGACACCCGTCTAAGTTGACCACTTTGTCAGGAACGGAATGAACCCTATATTTTTTAATGTAGAGAAACCATTCTAACTTGACCACTTGTCTATGTTGACCACTTATGTACGCCAAATGTGGGTGGGAGTATTATAAAAAACCCTTTTGTAAGTGGACCGCTTGTTTATTACTGTATTTATTCGTTTATTTATTTTTGGAAAGATAAAAAAAATCTAAAATAGCTTATCCAGAAGCTTTTTATGCTTTAATGTTAGAGTAGTATTTTCTGGATGCTTGAAGCACCAATATAAAGTGTGCCTAACCCTCTTTGTAAGTTAACCAAATGGGGAAACGACTATGAGCACTCTTATATTCCTTAAATGAGTTTCTTCTTTTTTCTTCGATCTTTTTTCTTTTTTCTAATGGGGCGGCGGAATTGGTCCTCAACCATTGCAGACCTAGTGCATTCCCCAAAAATTGGTACCATCTCTCTCAGCGGCACCACAATGAGTGTGGTACCATCGCCGCATGAGAATTTTGACGTTCAGTTACCACTAGATGGCGGTACCTGAGCTCTCATTGATGCAATATGCACTAGGAATTTAATTCAGCCGGGAGTATCCATGCCAAACGGATACTCAAGGGATCTTTAACATGCCGCATCATCATACGACATGGACACAGACGATTTTCCGCATCTTGAAAATCCACCGACATGGGCCAGGTTTGAACCTGCGATCTTGGGCATACGAGACCTGCGTCTTACCACTAAGCCACCCTGTCGGCTTTTTCTTTGATCTAATACAGCCAATTTGAAAAATATCTATTTTTAGGAAATCTTTAGCATCATATAAGTAACTGATATAATTAATACGCTATTTATCTTAATTATAACTAAGTACCATAATTTTCTTAGTTGTATAGGATGCATGGTAAGTCATTCGGGTTAAATTTCTTTAATGATATTTTAGGTAATTGCGGAAAAAGCTAATTAATCCCTATTTTAAAGTAACGTCGTTACATGAAGCTGTATTTTAATGAGTTATAAATGAATAAATGCGTAGTGTAAGAAATAACAAAAAAATCTCCACCCTCTATAAGTTGACCACCTGTCTAAGTGGACCACTAAAGTGCTGCACCGCAAGTGGTCAACTTACACAGGTTTTACTGTACGTGATATCAGCTTTCAAACGAAGTTCAGTCAAACTTGTGTTGCCGCAACTTAGACGGGTGGTCAAGTTACAAAGGTTTTTCTACATTATGTAATATAGGGCTCATTCCGTTCCCGACAAAAGTGGTCAACTTAGACAGGTGGTCAACTTAGGTGGTCAAGTTACAAAGGTTTTTCTACATTATTTAATATGGGGCTCATTCCGTTCCCGACAAAAGTGGTCAACTTAGACAGGTGGTCAACTTAGGTGGTCAAGTTACAAAGGTTTTTCTACATTATTTAATATGGGGCTCATTCCGTTCCCGACAAAAGTGGTCAACTTAGACAGGTGGTCAACTTAGGTGGTCAAGTTACAAAGGTTTTTCTACATTATGTAATATAGGGCTCCTTTCGTTCCTGACAAAAGTGGTCAACTTAGACAGGTGGTCAACTTAGGTGATCAAGTTACAAAGGTTTTTCTACATTATGTAATATAGGGCTCCTTCCGTTCCCGACAAAAGTGGTCAACTTAGGTGGTCAAGTTACAAAGGTTTTTCTACATTATGTAATATAGGGCTCATTCCGTTCCCGACAAAAGTGGTCCACTTAGACAGGTGGTCAACTTAGGTGGTCAGGTTACAAAGGTTTTTCTACATTATGTAATATAGGGCTCATTCCGTTCCCGACAAAAGTGGTCAACTTAGACAGGTGGTCAACTTAGGTGGTCAAGTTAGAAAGGTTTTTCTACATTATGTAATATAGGGCTCATTCCGTTCCCGACAAAAGTGGTCAACTTAGACAGGTGGTCAACTTAGGTGGTCAAGTTACAAAGGTTTTTCTACATTATTTAATATAGGGCTCATTCCGTTCCCGACAAAAGTGGTCAACTTAGACAGGTGGTCAACTTAGGTGGTCAAGTTACAAAGGTTTTTCTACATTATGTAATATAGGGCTCCTTTCGTTCCTGACAAAAGTGGTCAACTTAGACAGGTGGTCAACTTAGGTGATCAAGTTACAAAGGTTTTTCTACATTATGTAATATAGGGCTCCTTCCGTTCCCGACAAAAGTGGTCAACTTAGGTGGTCAAGTTACAAAGGTTTTTCTACATTATGTAATATAGGGCTCCTTCCGTTCCCGACAAAAGTGGTCAACTTAGACAGGTGGTCAACTTAGGTGGTCAGGTTACAAAGGTTTTTCTACATTATGTAATATAGGGCTCCTTCCGTTCCCGACAAAAGTGGTCAACTTAGACAGGTGGTCCACTTTACAGGTTTTACTGTATGTGGTATTTAGTTCAAGGGTTTTTTTGTTCTAATGGGGCTGTGAATGGTCACTGACCTTTGCAGACCTAGTGCATTCCCTGGAAACCGGCATCCATTCTTTCAAATAGCACCACTTTCGGCGGATGCTATTACCGCTTGAGAATTCTGACGCTCAATTTTCCCCAAGAGGGCGGCACCTGAGCTCTAAATGATGCGAACCTGCTCAGGGAATTTAATTTAGACGGGAGCATCGAAGCCAAACAGATACTCAAGGGGTCTTTCACACGCTGCTTATACGACATGGGCGCTGACTATGTTCTGCACCTTGAAAATCCACCGACTTGGCCAGGTTTGATCTTGCGATGGGCGTACAAGGCCAATGCTTGACCACTGCGCCACCCTGCCGGCATTTAGTGGAAGTATAAGTAGTGAACACTTTTAACGCCTTGAAGATGTTGAATTTTATTCTGAAAGAGCATCATTTGGGGAAAGTTTCATTGCAATATTTTATTGAGAAGAAAACCGCAGAGGAAACTTTTCGTTTGCTTGTGGAAATTTAAGTTGAGCATGCTTCACCTAATACACCTTTCGTGTGTTGTCTTTGTATTAAGGTGTTTTCTCATCACAGGCGACATAGAAAATCTGGCTTTCCATAAAGGTCGAGACTAGCGGTCACTCCTCGCCATTAGCGGGAAAAAATTTTTATTGGGCGACCACCAAATGTTTCGTCGGTCGCCAAAACTGGCGACTTGCAGTTTTTTTATTAACGCTTGGCCATTAATAATGGCCATCAATTAAAGCCGCAAACGCAAAAACGAACCTTTTATACAAATCGTGATCGCGATCTCAATGGACCTTCTCAAGTACGCGTACGAAAATTGCAAATTTTCTCACTCCTTGATTAGTTTTTATTTTTACTCTTTTCAAAATGTTTACTTGAATTTCTAACTTTCGGACTATTTTTAAATCAACGCAATTTCAAAATTGCTCACATTTGGTTAAGAATTTGAAATACTTCTTGAAGTGTATTATTACTTTTAAATATTAGAAGACAACTTTCAAGCTATAGTGAACAACGGAGATGAAAAATTTATTTTTTTAGAAAAGGTTTAATTTATTACATTTTTTAAATGCGATTTTTGTGACAAAGAGTAGTTTTAGGATTATGTATGTACATGTTTGTATGCAAACTGAGGCCCCTGTTGGGGAGGGGGGATTAGTTTGAAACACGGTTCTAAGTGGCGACCAAAAGAGTCGAAGTGGCGACTAACTTCCTTGGGTTTACTCGCCACTGGCCGCCATCAAATTTTTTTAGTCTCAAGCATTAGCTTTCCAACTAAAAGCAACAAAGACAATATTCATGTCTTTTTCATCTACGCATGCGCAGAGCAGATTTTTGCCTTCAAAAATATGCTCTGGAGTTGCGCAGATGAAAACAGACAGGAATGTTGTCGTTGTCGCCTTTGGTATGAAACCACCACAAAGGGATGTAACTGACCAAAAAACGATTCTGAGTTAAACGCGTTCAAAGTTCGGATTTTGTTGATTTTTTTTTTAAATCCCGTTTTGGCGCAGCGCCTGCTAGAGTCAACATCGCTAGCCATAATATAGAATAGTGCTTTCTTTGAATTTTATAATTTTTTTAATTGTCTTAACCATATTTAGCTATTAAAATAGGAATATGTAACAGGTCGAAACTTCCATATTATACTGTGAGGCCGTGGTATCCTAGTGGTTAGGATGTCAAGCTTCCGATCGGAAGATCTCGGGTTCAATACCCGAGCCACTGAAGACCCACCATATATACTTGTGGATACGTGCATGCAAAATCCGTGTACCCTGAAGTCCCGAGGCAGTTCCGAGGGTACCGGAAGGTAGAGATTTTCCTTTCACTTCAGTTTTAGGTCAAAAAAGGAAGGTGGCGTATTTGTGGTGGCGCCATCTGGTGTCATCCAGGTACTTAATGAGCTAAGTCGTACTTCCACCGTTGTGGTGCTCATCTATAAATGGACGGCGCTCCTTACTGCCTTAGCTCCTGGTCGCTCTGCAAAGAGGAGCTTGGATATCTAAGTGGCATTAGAAACAACTGTATAATTGTAATAATAATGAATTAATTCATCAACTATTATAAAGGTTTTGTTATGACGAATGAAATAGTCATTAAATAATAAAGGAACTTTGTGCACAAGTGAACTATTAAAAAAAAATTGCACGTAATTAAAGCACAAAATGAGCATTAAAATGCAGACATGTTTCAGGATTGCATTGAAAGAGGGATTCCAAGCAATCCCGAATATGTCTGCATTTTAATGCTCATTTGTGCTTTAATGGAGGCAATTCAAGCATCGTCATGGGTCACGTGGCACCGATGAAAGCAATGTAAACAAAGGAAGGCGTTGCATCGCTTTACATCGAGTTCGACAAATCTAATTAAAAACTAGGCCTAAATAAAGTTCTTCTACATTACATAAAATTAACACTAAATACAACTCTATAACTATTGTAATAATTTATAAATTTCCTTTATAATGATCAAATTAAATGTAAATACTGGGTTATAATCAGGAAAAGCTGTGAAAATAGTCTCATTCATTTTAAGATAACTCATTTTGCCTAGTGAACTAACTCCACGTAGAACTCAA
The DNA here is from genome assembly GCA_038502835.1 of Octonoba sinensis. Lineage (NCBI taxonomy): Eukaryota > Metazoa > Arthropoda > Arachnida > Araneae > Uloboridae > Octonoba > Octonoba sinensis. Next base: position 3,210,614 of record CM076600.1, read on the forward strand.
TCAAAAATCTTAGTAAACAAAGAGCGGATATCACGTGAGAACGATGATCGCTCACGAGTCCCCCTAGTGGTGAATTACCTCCATTACTTTCAAACCAAACTAAATCACTTTATATGTATAAATAATATTAAAAATAAAGTTTTTTAAAATAAGTTTCATTGCATCTTTCGTTGCGATCATAATCTCCGTAAAGTATAACATTTATCCACACAATGAAACTCTTTTTCTTTTTTTACCACCTAACGCTTAACGATGTATCTTTTTCATACAAGATAACCATAAAGGATCTCGTATTAGAACAAATTGCGGAAGGGTTAAAGGATCTTTGGGTCAGCTTTGTTGTGGGTTAAATGTCGCGTCCCATTTTATCCACGCCGCTTACGAAAAATGGGCGCTGCGTCATTTCCCATTTTTAGATCCATTTGCATTTTTAAGGGAGCTATTTATTTGGAAAAGCGCAGAACTTTCGCGTTGTGCATTGCAGCCCTCTGGCGATTTCGATTGGAGGAAGCAAATGGAATGTTTTCCTTTCGCTTTTCTTTTACCTTGTGCAAATCGTAGCTGAGCGCATGTTTGCGTTGTGTATGAATAAATGATTTTTTATAAGTTTCAGTGCCTAAACGAGTCTTAAAATGAAATTATAAACAAGAAGTTCCGTCTAGAACTATACGAGCCTACTTTGCCGTATACACCAAATTCAAATTTATAATATCGCTATCTCTTTCTCTTTCTTTTTCATTTGGCTTTAGTTCTTAATTATTTCAACTATATCTTTTTCAACGGATAATAAATACATATTCATTTCCTCACTCGTTCATTCTTTCATTTACTCAGTCCTTCATTTATTCACTCATTTTGTTCTTTTTTTATTCATTCACTCATTTATTCACTTTATCATTTATTCACACATTTATTCATTTATTAATTCCTTCGCTCGTTCATTTATTCATTCATTCATTCTTTCACTCATTCATTTATTCATTGAGAAATGCCCTTAAAAATCCCGATAAAAAAATTTCATAGGAAATTTTAGGCTCGTTAGTTCTGGGTGAACTTTCTATTTGTACATGTTCTATGTTATAAGAGCTTTCCGATCAAGTTTGTTCCAAGCAATCTGTCCGTTAGATCAGGATTTATATGGGATTGAAATTTACCCGTAAGCGCTATGTTAATTTTTTGAACTGTTCAAAAATGAATAAACACTGTTCAAATTAATATTTCACGCCAAGAGCTTCCTCCAGTAAGCTTGTTCATTGGAACTTGGATCTTGTACTCAGAGTTACCATCATTTGCTTCATTTTCGCCCATAGGCGCTAATGTTAAATTTTTTGAACTGTTCAAAATTGAAACTAAATTTGTTCAAATCAAAAGGTAAAATATGAAAATGAGATGTCTTCGCCGAGATATTTCGAATAAAAAAGAATTTTCCGAATAGGACAATTCGTTCAAAAGTTATTAGGGGGGGGGGGGGAAGCAGACAGACCGAGAGACACACATTTTCCCCACCTCAAAACTCTACTTTGAATTTTTTTATTTTACAATATTTATTTAATTACTTCACATATTTTTGACTTTTCTTGATTTTTAGCGATATTTTCACGATACATTAAGCCTTCTTTCACGCTTTATTACTTTTTTTTACTTTTACGGGACAGTAGGCTAAAAATGCAATTTTAACCAGTAAATTTTTGTGCAAAAAACTTAGAGCGTGTACACACGAATTTTTAAGAATAAAAATATATTTAATAATAATAAATTTTTCGTTAAATGAAAAGTAACAATTTTATAAGTAAATTGTAAAATGTATGCTGAGATTTTTGCATATACAGTAAAAAAAAAAAAGAAAATTGTTTGAATTGTAGTATTCTCCTATAAGTTTGGGGAAGGGAACCCCGACAGGACACGGTTATCCTCACCTCATAACACTTAGTGTTTTTTCTTAATATGATGCATAAAATATTTTTAAAAATGAATGCATTAAACGAATTTTGCTTTATTAATATTATTGCACACCATTATTGTGTTATAAATACGTGTCTGCAGATTTTGCAAAATTTGTGCCTAATTTTACGAGAAAATTTGCTAGAAAATTATTTTCAAGTAAATTTTCTATTTTCTTATTTTTTATTATTTTATATTTAGTATATAAAAACAAATTTTACTAGAAAAGTAGACAAATTTAAATAATCAACTGTTGATTTTAAGAATTTTCTTTCTAAAAAAAAGTGTGTCCACCTTTACGACGATATTTCGTAAACTTTGAATGTGGGAAGTGGGCAATACCTTGAACAGAATGATTTAAGGAGAGCTACCATTCAAAATTATTGGTAGTTAATCGTAACTTGTGCACACGAAATTTTGTTTAGGATTTTCCTTCTGCATGTGTAACATCCATACCTGTTATTTTGGGAGGCCTAGAAGGGCAAATGGCTCCCCTCCTCCTCTGCAGAATGAGAAATACATGCTGCGGACGGATACATTATACCTCCGCATATGGTATAATGTATTTATGTGAGTGTCTTACACATGTGTCGATACCTGACCCGCTGAATACCCACCATGTACACTTGGGGATACGTACAGGTCAAATCCGTGGAGCCTGAAGCCCCGAGGCAGTTCCGCGGGTACCGGAGGGTGGACAATTTCCCTTGCCTTCACTCTTGGGTCAAAAATGGAAGGCGGCCTATTTTTGGTCACGCCATCTGGTGTCATCAAACTACATAATGAGCCAAGTCGTACTTCCACCGTTGTGGTGCTCACCTGTGAACAAAAGGCGCTCTTCGCTGCTTTAATTCCTAGTCGCTCTGCGAAGGGGAGCTTCGGTACCCAAGTGGAATTAGAAACAAGTGTTCGTTTTTTAGTAAGGGGCCGTTCATAAATGATGTCACCCTTTTTTCCGATATATTTGGCCCCCTCCCCCCTTCGTGACAATGTCACACTTCAACGGAACCCCTCCCCTCTTTGTCACATGTCATGCTGTGTTGTATAAGCCTGATGTCACACTTCTTGTTACCCCTATCCTCCAACTGTCACACTTCATTACAATTTCACGAATCCCACCCCCTCCTCCCTCGAAGAGTGACATCATTTATGAATGATTCCTAATGGTTGGTTTTTACCGTAAACTTTATATAAAATTTAAGGAAAGCGTTTTTTCTACCGTAAGTAAAAGTAATTTTCACCGTAAAATGTAGCGGTAACATTGATACTAGAAATGTAATGAGTATTCTACCACTATTCGGTATTCGGCCTATTCGGCCCTTTGAAGGAATACTCGTCCTGGCCGAATAGTCATTTCATAACCTAGCCGAATATTCGGTCTATCCGAATACCCTGTAAGATCAAATTCGGCCTAATAGTTCTGCTACAGTAGAAATGTGAAAAAATTAAGAAATAAGTAGATTTTAAACTTCTAAAATTGAATTATAGTTATTGCAAAAGAACACATTAATTATAAAGTTTTAATAAAGTAATTTAGGAAAACTACATTATTTAAACATTGTTTATACGTTTGACTGAGAAAAAACATAAAAGTTATTTAAAAAAATTTTTATTATTTTTTTTACAGAGCAAAAACATATTTTAAAGTTATAATATTGTATTTTATACTTAACATTTGCTCTCAAAAGCTGGCAATAGTTTTTTATGATGGAGAATATGATACTTTTATTCTGTTATTTTTAACAAAAGAGAAGGCGGACTTCGTTTGGGTAGACTGATTTATTGTGACTATTGGGTGAATGAGAAAAGCCAAGAATCTTTCATGAATATTTAGACAGCATAAGTTATTGTGGTTTTTGAAAATAAAAATATATTCCAGTTAAATGCAATAAATTTTAATTGATCTTATATAAATAGGTATGTAAAAAAAACATAAAATAAAAATATTAATTTTTATAGCATTTAAAATATCTTCATAAAATTATTTTGAGCAAGGTAAAGTTCACTAAGCAGTAGTACTTCTTTAATTTGAATTAAATAATTAGCAAAATAATGCTAATTAAAAACAAATTTAATAATTATTAGTAACTTCCTTCGGCCTGTCTTTCAAAGCAAAGTTTTTCGAAGGAAGGCTTAGTATTAGGAATAGCCACCCTCAGTTGCTTCTATATTTAGCCGAGATCTGTAGTTTGTCTTTAAAGAAGTCACAACAGAAAATCCAGTTTCGCAAAAGTTGTTGAGGATGTTGAAAATGGTAATAGAATGCGAAATGCCCTTGTTTTTAGTGCAGAAAAATCATCCTCCTGCCCAAAATTCAAATAGTAATTTATTACTAAATTAATTTTATTACTAAAATTACTTGTTTTTATTCTTGTTTTTGGTAGTTAGTTAAAAATAATCCAAAAACAGAATCAGTACTCATATACCTTATTGTTGTATACATTTTATGGAAAGGGGGGGGGGGGATCGATGAAAATTATGTTAGAAACTTGGGATGCGAAAACTGAAAGGTTGAGAAACGCTGGTTTAGATTCTTGACAAACATATTTAAATCATACATGATAAATTAATATGTGAAATTGGTGTTTGACTTGGTGAATACTTTTAAATTTAACAAATACTTCCTATTACGACCATTTTATAGAAATTTTAATATTCGGCCGCCGAATATTCGGTATTTGGCTAAGACATTGGCCGAATATTCGATATTCGGCCTAGAATAGAAGGACTGGCCGAATATTCGGCTTAGGCCTGGGAGAAATGGCCGAATATTCGATATTCAGCTATTCGGCTAAATCACTATTCGTTACATCCCTAATTGATACTAGTATATTTTACCGTAAACTTTCTGGATTTTTTTTTTTTTTTTTTTGCATTGTACGGGGATAAAAATGGCCGCTATATTTGCTTATGTAAGCATGATGAAAACGACTCCTTTAAATTCATTTTTTGTTGCTGCTTTGTCTTCTAACAAACAGTCGTCGATCTACTGCCACCAGCAGTTCATTTGACTCCCAAATCCGAACAAACGTCATTCGAAATATTTAGCTTAAATATGACTTGCAAATCTCTTCGAATACGCGTAGTATAAAATTGGCCATTATCGTAAACGGATATTAAATCTCCTATTTTATTGTTTTCACTACACCTGTTAAAATAAAAGGCTTACAGATTGTGTTCTCACAATATGATGTCGGGAAGGAATTCACGACGTTGTTAGCACGAAATTCGTCCCTTTGGACCGAAATAATTGCCTCTCCAAACGGCGTTTATTATGTGTTCATAACAATAAAAGGTGACTCGTGTTTAAAGATGTTACAATGGCGCCGTTTGCATTCTGATCGTCTGCTTCTGCTTTTGAAAATGACTTCTACTTTCACAACGATTGAATTAAAATAGGAATTTCTACCGTGCAATTAGGGTTCCATTCTTTTCTTCCAGCCAAGGTTTTTTATTCTTTAACGTTCAAAGTGAGTTCAAAAGGTGTTTTTTAGTGTGAAATTGGTAATTCCCGGTCAGTAAATCGTCAAGGTTTCTGATGGGCACCTTCAGTTATGAACACTATTTTGGGAGGAAGTCATTCTGATCCAAACTATACCAGTCATTAAGAATTTTTTTTTTTCTTTCTAATGGGCTGCAGTATTGGTCCTCAACTGTTGCAGACGTAGTGCGTCCCCAGAGATTGGTACCACCTCTTTTAGCGGCACCACAATGGGTGTAGTACCATTGCCGCAATTTTTTTGACACTCAGTTTCCCCTAGTTGACGGCACCTGAGCTCTCGTTGATGCAAACGGCACTAGGAATTTAATTTAGCCGAGAGTATCCATGCCAAACGGATACTCAAGGGATCTTTAACATGCTGCATCATCATGCGACATGGGCGCAGACGATTTTCTGCATCTTGAAAATCCACCGACTTGGGCCAGGTTTGATAATGCGATCTTGGACGTACGAGGCCTGCGCCTTACCACTACGCCACCCTGTCGACATCATTAAGAAAGTGCACTAATTTAAATATCGGTTAAGGGGATACGGGACCTTTGAAATCAAAGTTCTCGTTTTCTAATGTTTCACTGTGAGTGGATTTATTTTAGCATGGGTGCATAGGTCATATATATGTTAGCTAAATTTTAAATATTATACCAATAAAAAATAATTTTGAATAAAATATATTTCAAAGTTATTAAAAAAAATATGCCTAATGTGAAAAACACAAAAAATGAGTCTTGCGTCGAAAATTTCATCCAAATTGCATAAAAATTGTCACTTAAATATACACAGTGCGTCAAAGAATGTTTTAAGATTAGGTTTATAAAATAAAATAAAAACTAGTCATATTCTTTTAAGTAATTTTGTTCAAAATACGCTCCTTTGGCTTCAATCCATTTGTTACAGCTGTTTAACAACGATTCGAATGCCTGTTCCGGCTCACATGGTGGGACTGCCTCCAAAGCTCGCGTCGTAGCCGTTTGTATAGTGACAATGTTATGAAAGAAAAGAAAATAGCAAACAAAATGAACCGAGGTTTTAGCAGTGGATCACCTGATAATGAAGGAATTTCACGGAATGCTCGATAACACAGATAGTGCCACTGTAAGCTTAGTTCCAGCTGTACTCTTAAACATTCTTTGACGCACTGTGTACAATCGGCTTCGACGCGAGCTTTGGAAGCAATCCCGCAATAGTGCCACTGTAAGCTTAGTTCCAGCTGTACTCTTAAACATTCTTTGACGCACTGTGTACAATCGGCTTCGACGCGAGAATTGGAAGCAGTCCCGCAATAGTGCCATTGTAAGCTTAGTTCCAGCTGTACTCTTAAACATTCTTTGACGCACTGTGTACAATCGGCTTCGACGCGAGCTTTGGAAGCAGTCCCGCAATGTGAGCTGGGACAGGCATTCGAATCGTGGTTACAACGCTGTAAGAAATGTATTGAAGCCGAAAGAGCTTATTTTGAATCAAAATATAATTACCGTCAACTGGGGTGACTTCTTTGCCCAACTTTGAAAAAAAGTTTCGCGCCACCATAGTAAATATCTGATAGGTCGTCTGAGGCATTAGTCACTGATACATTCCCCCTCAATGTCTACGAGCTATTCTGTGGTTTGCAAGTGGTTCCTGATAAGTGTTATCAGCAATCTTCAGTTTCATTTGGGAAGTGTGTTTTCCATGAAAATTACAGCTCTTCAAAATTAGATACACACAGCTTCTACGAAAACAAGGTGAGTTTCATCAATTATTATTATTATTAGTAAATGTAATGAAGAATATAAACCCTTGGAACTTCGTTCCTGCACCCGACCTGCTGATTGTCATTTGACTGGGCAATGTCGCCTTACGATTTGCAGGAAAATTGGGGTCACTTTGCCTACCTGTTATTTGAAGTGTTACATCGTAATAGGAGTTTTTTTTTTTTTTTTTGGTAATTTATCAAGATGTTTAGGTTAATAATAATAACCAAAAAGAAACTTTTATGAAATGCAGGAGGAGGGAGAAGAGACTGATTCTCTTAATTACTAAGAACCGGCTACTTTCAGAAAAAAAATGATTTCGTTGTGGTTAAAATCCTGGGGGAGAAAAGCTGTAAAGCATTTTATGGCAAATATTACTAATGAATGTAGCGATGGAGATTTTGAGGTCTCATACATGAGAGCCAAGGATAAGTGAATATCGTTCACTTTTCCTCAGGTGGCAGAGGAAGCCAGTGTTTCACGAGACGAAATTGTTGTCGAGCCTACTCCGCCCACAGAAAAGAGACAAGTTTTCACTTTACAGACGATTTGGAGCAATTGTTTTTCGCGTACTTCTTGATAGATTCTTTTTGGCACTTATTTCTTGGTGAACTGTTCTTTATTTTCAAACTCATCTTTTTTGCTCACGTTTTGCAAAACTTTTTAGCATTATTTGTAAAAGATTTGCATTAATTTTTGTATTTTGGGAGAAAAAAACAATTTCCGAACAATTTTTTTGATTACTGTGGCTCTTTTAACACCCTGAAGAGGTGGCTCCGCCCATCTTTTATTTACAGCTTCGATATACGAAGAAAACATCTGGTGGGCAAAGTGACCCCACGTCACTAGGTAACTTTGCTCACCCATATTTCTTTTTTTTTTATAGCGAGGGGGAATGATATATAAAGAAAATAACTACATAAATCATATCTAAGGACCACCTTCCAAAGGTATACTTTTATCTAAGATATCAGATAACTGGTTATGGGAAAATTATCAACTTGAATTTTTAAATTGGGCAAAGTCACCCCAGTTGACGGTACTTGTTTTTATTTTATAAATCTAGTCTTAGAAATTCATTGACACACTGTATATGTAATATAAAATATCCTTGGAAAGACCGGGAAAAGTACGTCTTTATTCAATTCTCAATTAGAAAAGCTTTTAAAACAACTCAAAATTTTGACATTTTCCGTCTTGGTCCATTTTTTGAGAATTCTTTAGCTCAAATCAAAAATGAATACACATATCGCTGTCATTTTTCATATTTTCCCGAGTCTGTACAGGCTAAAACCTGTGGCCGTGGTAACCTAGCAGTTAGAGCGTCGGACTTCCACCTGGAAGGTCGCACGTTCGATTCCCGCTTTGGGTACGCTTGGGGATACGTGCATGTAAAATCTGAGGACCCTACTACCTCGCCCCATGCGCAAGCAATCCTAAAGCCTCAGCTAACAGGTAGGGTCGCTGTGGAGAAATGTAACAAACACACCTGTGAACATATTCAAGAAAATCTGAGCAGGGGAGATTTTGATCCTGTGTTGATTTGAGCAACCTGTGCGGAATTTTTCTAGATAGTTAAAAGCTAAAAAAAATACCATTCTGCTTTAGATCTTCTGAGGGTCCAAATAACTTTTGTCTTGGACCTGAATGTGGAACTTAATCCACCACTGACCTCCCCTTCTGCTTTAGATCTTTCGAAGGTCCAAACTTTTCTTTTGACCCTTTTTGAGCTTTTGAGACGATACTGCTTTAGATCTTTTGAGGGTTCAAACAACTTTATTGTTGGGCCTGAATTGTGGAGCTTGATCCACCACTGACTCCCCCCCCCCCGGGACACGACTGATGCCCCCTCCCCTTCCAGTGTCACGTGTGACTCTCAAACAGAAGGAGATGTATAATTCATGGGTTCTCCGGCACACTTTGCGACGAAAATTCGAATGTGTTCCGAACGTAAATTAGAATGAAGTAAAAGTGAGACAGCTGAAGGCCGAGATTGCATCCCAATATTTGAGGGCGTATTCGAATGTGCAAGGCCGCGCTGATTACCAAACAATGGGCTCCGACTGCTTTTGTCTCGGATGGACGGCGTCTTCTCACCTGTTAATTTATTCCTCGGGGCTTTCGAAAGACGCGGTTGCTTGGTGACAAATTTTTTTACGCGTTCCGAAGCGTTACGCGAACAAAGGGAGCACGTTTGGCGTTTTTCTGTCTCTTGTTTTTCTTCTAAAAGGGCTCGTTTAGTTTGACAGATTGCTTGTGTACCTCGCACACACGTAATCATTCTGATTCGTGTCTCCGCCGTAATTCGTGTCTCCGTCGTAATCCGCAGGCGTAGTTTCGAAAACTTTTTTTTATCAAGATTATACAGATTATATGTACATATATTTTTCTCTCATTCAATTTCTTGCACCCCGATGAGATTCGAGTTAATCACTGTGCTTTTGGGATAACCGAAATTTGTAATTCCGTATTTTTTTTAGTTTATACCTATAACAAAATAAGGAGTTACCTTAAAAAAAAATGGGGGTACGTGCATGTAAAATCCGTGGACCCTAAAGTCTCGAGGCAATTCCGAGGGTACCGGAGAGTGGAGAATTTTCCTTCCCTTCACTCTTAGGTCAAAAAAGGAAGGTGGTGCCATCTAGTGTATATCCAAATACATCCTGAGCGAAGCCGTACTTCCGCCGTTATGGTGAACATCTATAAACGGAAGGCGCTCCTTACTGCCTTCATTCCTGGTCGCTCTGCGAAGGGGAGCATGGATACACAAGGCGGCATTAGAAACAACAACCTTTTTATCTTAAAAGTATTTTGCGATTTTTGTTGCTGGATGGAGAGACAGTTTAAAAGCTAACTAACTTGCAATTTTGAGCAAAAAGACGAGGTGCGTGCTTTTCCTAAAAATACAATCCTGAAATAGTTTAGTTTTGCTAACGTCCATCCAAATTATTCACTGCAGTACGTTTCATTAACCCTTTGGATACATCTGACGAGTGAGACGCGTCATCTCCTTACTTGAGCAAAGTGACGGTGGACGAGTCTGACTCGTCATCTGAATTTAAGAACCAGGCGTTGATGTTTGCTGCAACCATGACAGTGGGGATCCATATACGAGGCCGTGGTAGCCTTGTGGTTGGGATGTCGGCCTTCCGACCGAAAGGTCGCGTGTTCGATACCCGATCCACTGAAGACCCACCATGTACACTTGGGGGTACATGCAAGTAAAATTCGTGGGCCCCGCTACCTCGGCCCCGGGGCAGGGCATCTCTAAGGCCTAGTGCTAATAGGGAAGGAGGTTGGAAGAGAAAAGTGGGGATCCATATAGCGACACATTAAATCCGTCTCATGCGCATAAAAGTCTCAAAAAATTCAGTACTCAAAGGGTTATTTCAAAACTATTAAAGAAAAAATAATGGTTCCACGGTAGAAGTCTGCCTTAAAAGGGGTTCTGCGGATGAAAGAAATTACGAAACGCTGCTTTATAAGTATATGCAATGTCTGTACACAGCAATAAAATATCAGAGTCGAAGACGAAATTTCTGTTTGTTTAGAACTTAATTTCCAAATTTCCGTTTCATATTTGTTACTCACTTCATTAAATGTCCCGCAGTGAAGCAGTCGGTAGAAGCTCGGTTCCCGCAAAACACCGAACGTGAAGCAACATCGATTTAGGTCAATGTTTGGGAGGGTGACATCCTCGCACGGCTGGTTCCTGTATGGCCGTGTACGCTAAAGGGAGCTGGTGCACGTTAAATAGGTCGTAGCTCCAATGTCCTCCAAGTGAAATGATACCTCTGGGGGTGCCATTCCCAGGTGACGGTCTCTCATCTGGGAGTTGGTTCAAAAAATTAAGAGACTCTTCAAAGGAGAGGAAATCGGACTCCTGTCCATAAGGGCCGCGTTAGACTCAGGAGCAGCGTACCCATTCTTCTTCGCCACGCGCGAGGAAGAATGGGTACGCTCAACAACAACAACAACAACGAAAACAACAACAGCAACAACTTCATTAAATAGGAACTAAACTGATACAACCACGACTTATGGTTTTACATGAAATGGAGTGGAGAGATTCACTTTTTTTTTTCAGGACCTGCGCTTAGTGAGCTAATAATTGTGTAAAGGGCCGGCCTTGTATGTCGTAGTTTGCAGGATCAAACCTGGCCCAAGTCGGTGGATTTTAAAGAAGCAGAAAACCTCCAGCGCCCAGGTCGTATGAGTATGCGGCATGTTAAAGATTCCTTGAGGCGTGGATACTCTCGGCTAAATTAAAAATCTCTAGTGCAGTTTGCATCAATTAGAGCACAGTTGCCGCCATCTAGGGGGAAACAGATTGCCAAAAATTCTCAAATTTTAAATAGCATCCGCCAACAGTGGTGCTACTTGAAAGAATGAATGCTGATTTTCCGGGGAGTGTACTTATCTCCACCAGACCCCTACCATTTAGCCGAAGCGTTTCGCGCGGAACTGGTGGCCGCCGGGAATGCACTAGGTCTGCATTGGGTTAGCGACCATACGCAGCCCCATTAGAAAAAAAAATATGTATAGGAAATGAAGTACGAAAAATTCAAGAGCAAGGCAGAGCGCATTCAGAGGAAAAGGTCTCTTGGGTTAATCCCCTCCATAAATTGAACCAAAGCACTCTTCCTCGCTAAAAAAATTTCTTTTTCTACCACTAACGGGAAGGGAGGAAAATTTGTGCGTTTCCTTTACAATAATTCAAACAATAATCATAGGTACTTTGATTTTTGAACCTTTCAAAGTAACGCTTTGGGGCCATTCCACGGCAACGGACGTTACATTTACACAGCATTTTTCAACTTCAACGAGCATTCTAACAAACTTCTTGGGTATTTTTTAGGTTTTTTAATTTTGGCTAGTAGAAGTACATGTGTTCTAAGTATGCAAAAAAATTTTTGAAGATATATATGTATTTGCTGTCTGTTAAAAAAAATGCTGAAATTTCGTTACGTGTGTTACTCATCGGGTAACACACGCAACGAAATTTCAAAAAAAAAATTTTATCACACAGCAAATACATATATATCTTCAATTATTTTTTTTTTTTTTTTTTTTTTTTTGCATGCTTAGAACACATGTACTTTTACTAGCCAAAATTAAAAAACCTAAAAAATACCCAACACGTTTGTTAGAATGCTCGTTGAAGTTGAAAAATGCTGTGTAAATGTAACGTCCGTTACTGTGGAATGACCCTTTGACTAAAATATCTGAAATTGAGAACAATTTCGATATTGTTAAGCGTTGTCTAAAGGATTATTTCTCGGTTAGTGCATTTTCTATGCTACAGAGCTAAAGCAGACTTCCTAAAATCATTTCTTTTCTAATTTTGCTCTACAGAAATGATCAATGTACAAACTAACTAATTACACTGAATTAGTAATTTCATTAATTTATATATTAGGCAAAATCAAAAGTACTATTTTCTTCTCTGTGTGTCAGCAGGTTTTTTTACTTTTCTTTTTTGTTTAGTAGCTATTGGTGAATCAAGCGATTTTCTTACTTTTTTAGTTTATTAGCTTTTGATGAATTTTAGTATCATCAATTAAAAAAAAGTTAAATATTAAATTTTTTCCTCTCCAACTTTCGACATAGATTCGAAGCCTTTTTTTTCGAAGTCTTTATGCGCGGACGTTTATACTACTTCTTATACATCTACAATCTGCAATATTTGTACAATAATCAATACATTTTATTCTATTATTATATTATTATATATTTATAATTCCTATTAGAAATGTCAAGCACAAAACAAAAGATAAAATGTGATCTTCTAAATGAATGCCAAAAAATATGATACTAATCTTAACCCTTGAGCTGTCACCTATCAAGACATCACACAAGTCGTCACGTCGGGTCATATAGACCTGAATTAAAAATTTAGTAAATTGGGTATAAAAAATGTAAAGCATTGTTTTAATTTCAATATAATGTAAGATTATGTAACACATAAAAAGCACAGAAAAGAAAAAGAAATTAAAATTGTACCTGGGTCAATACGATCCGACGTGACAGCTAAAGGGTTAAGTGTCAGTTAATCCATTTGCAAAATATATATGTATTTGATAAGTCAGTCAGATTGTTTGTCCAGTACAATGGCAAACAAAATAAAATACAATTTGAAGCTAACAATGTCGATAAGTACGGTAATGCGTTAGCACGCTTTGAATCAAGGTTTCGAAAGTTTGTTGATTTGCATTAGCATTTTGAACTCTTAATTAAATTGAAAATGAGCGTTTGTATTTTTAATTTATTCAATAGTAATAGGGTGGCATGGAAATTTTTAGCTCTATTTCCTTACAGGAAAAGGTTCGCAGAAAGATAAAATTTATGTGTAATATGTGTAACAAATGTATTTAATTAAATAACTTAGTGGTCAATCAGTCGCACTGAAAAGAGATTATCGCTAATTGCAATGGTTAAAAAAAAAAAAACTGTTGCCAAACCGAAAAACTAAATTGTCTAAAAGTTGTTTGAACGTTCGAGGTTGTTTTGAAAATTTCGACCGCTATGCGTACTCTAGTCCTATATATTTTTGATGCGAGATGCAGTAATACAAATGTTTTAATATGTGCCTTTTTTTCAACGGAAAGTTTCGTAATGATTTTCTGTTAAAGTGAAAAACTTATACACGCTGGTTCTTTTTTTTTTTTTTTTTCCTTCGTGCTGCTGCTTTTTTTTTCTATTTTACCTGTTAACATTTGTAAATTAGAAACCTTACACTTCCAAAAAAGAGCATGTGTTTCGTTTTTGTTATGAATTAATTGCCAAAAAAATCTTGAGAAGGAAAATGAACTTTTTCATTCAAAAAATTCTTTGCGAAGAAAATATTCTTACTGAAAATAAATACACAATTTTCAATAATTTGATCAATTAGTGGACAGATACAAGGTTGTAGTGCTGCCATCTACTGCGCAAGAAAAGAAACAAACACATTTTTATTGAGGACAAAGGATAAAAAGAATAGGTAGGGGGATTTTTTTTCCTTCCCACTTTCTTTTTACTTCTTTGTAGAAAATGTTAGTTTCCAACTGACCACCACAAGGTCCGTCATTTCCCATTTTTCCGGAAGGAGGGAATGGGAGGGACTGAACTCAGTACATGTTCGATTTTAAAAATTACAAAATACATACACATAAATACATTGTGTCTCTCAATTCAGGTTAAGGACAAGGCAATTGCTCCTTCCCTCCCATCCCCTTAAAAAACGGGACTGCACCACAGCAAAAAGAAGAAAAATAACAATAAAAGTAAAAAGGTTGCTGGTGTTTTTTGCAAGCTGTTACTGAATTTACCAACAACGAAGCAATAATAATTGAGAGTTCTGTGCGAACACGAATTGCAGTTCACAAATTCCTTCCGAGATAATATTCGCGAGATAATTAATCTCGGGATTAGTTGATCTCTATTATTTAATTTTAAAATTAAAACTCCTTAGCTCTTCATATCTTCTATTAAGGGCTATTTAATATTTTGTTTGGCAATCTTTGAATAAATATATCATTATTTTCCTGTTATTGTGCATAGCTTTCTTTCTCGAGGGCAGTTGCAATCACTTTCATCATGCTCTTTTGAAAATAAAAATAAGAGTTCATAAGTTGCAAAAGCACACTTCGTGCAAATACACGTCAGGTGGGCAGTTTATAGTGCTTACAACATTTATATACTCCTGTAGTTAAGTCAAAAAACCTCTCTTCACAGATTTTCTTTCATAAATGTTCAAAGCAAAGAACAATATGTTCGTTTGGTTTGAAATTCTTCTTTATTAATCGTGCATTGCATTCCTATTGCGTGAAGCATCAGAAAATTGTCACACCGGGATACGATCCATTGAGAATAAATATCAGTCCCATCTTTTGGGGGGGGGGGGGGGGATTTTGGATTTTCAAATATCAGTCCCCATCATCATCTGTACGAGGGGGCAACTTCTTCCATTTCCCCCTACCCACTTTTGGAAACACATTGCATTTATACATGTGTATATGTATTTGACGGTTTTTTATCTATAACACGCATTGAACATTCACTTCGCCCCAGCCCTTTCTACCGAAAAATTTTGAATATGTTTCATTACCACAATTGTATAACATTTCATAGACATGCCTTAATCAAAAAAGAAAAACGCATCGATTCGCTAAAATTAAGGTGCATAAGAAAATTAAAAAAGTAAATTAAATTATAATTGGTTTAAAAAATAAATCAAAACTGGTAAAAGAAGACTCAGTAAACATTTGCTAGAGTTCACCCAACAGTCGATATTTGACCGTAATAATTAAATTTAGCATTGAAAACGTATCATGCTCTTTATCTTATACAGAAGCCGCTTAAGTGCCTGTTTGTCGCCGATAGCTAAAAACTGCATCGTACTGCCATCTACACAATTGTTTGGATAATGAGAACGACTAATAATTAAAACATTCCTCTAGCATTTTGAGTGAGGCATCGCTAGATTTGCAATCTCCGTTAAAAATTAATGTAAGCACGAATGTAATTTAATCCTTCTTTCTTTGTTTTAATTTATTGATCGTCTGCGCTTTTTATATAGATTAAAGTGGCAGCGCTCTTTCTTCCAGGTTTCGTTAAAACCATTGTTTTGACGATGATTATGTTGGATATAAATAAATATTTTTCACAAACAATTTGATTATATAGTAAATAATAGTTTTATTTTACAGATTATTATAACTTAGATTTTTTTTTCGGTAGGAATATTTTTTTCCGAAATGATTATATGTTTATTATTTATTCATTAAACTTTACTGTTCTACCTGATAAATATGTCTTTGTTTTTATGTGCATTTCCTGTTACTGTGAGAAATATATATTTATAATACCTAGAACAGCGCTCATTTCGTATGACCGCCGGGCTTACTAGTTAAATTATAATTGGTTTTAAAATAAATCAAAAACTGGTAAAATAAGATTCAGTAAACATTTGCTAGAGTTCCCCTAACAGTCGCAATTTGACCGTAATAATTAAATTTAGCATTGAAAACATATTATGCTCTTTATATATTTATATACGTATTATTCATATATTTTGGCGTTTATAACGTCGAGTTTATTTTGATCCTCCCCACTTAAAGCAATCGCATTCACTTGAAGCAGTCGTAAATCTTTGTTGCCGCAGGGCCGATTCCCCTCATAAATGCAGCCGCTTGTACTTCTACCGATTTCGTACTAAAATGAGTGACAGTTGAATAAAACTGAAATGTTTGCTTCCATACACTATTCTGATTTCTTATTACAGAGAAGCATTCGCACAAAATCTTAGTATGATTGCTTTTAATATTACACTGTTTAATGGCAACACACTTTTTTTAACAATGAGTTTTATACCATGTTTTATACTTAATAATTTACTCATGTCGCCATTTGACATATATTTCAATATAACATTACAATTAGGAATGAGGCGTGCCGGACAAAAGAAAAGGGGAAATAATGAGCTAAGGAAAACTACTTCCGAACTTTTTAAATTGATATCACTAAAAGTCGTCATCAGCTTCTAAACAAACAAAAAAAAAAAGTAAGAAAATCGGTTGACAAACAGAACGGAAAACGGTTCCTATAAAACTATTTTGTTTCTGCCTGTATTTTTATATAAATTTTGTCAAACAGTTTCTTGGCCGTTTAACAAAATTTGCCTCCTTTTTAATTAAATCCCCGCTTTTTTTAGTGCTTGAACGTCGTACCACCTCAATCACTAATTGATTTTTCCTTGTTTACGCATTTCTTTTCTTTAAGATCTATTGAATTATCAGGAAAGAAAGAAAGAAGCTTATGTCAAAACCCATTTCGTAGGTAATTAACGTTCACATTTATATTTTAATAAGGAAACTAAATTAGAGTGAACGTTGTGTTGCCAGTATTGAAAAATATATTTCAGTTTTTTGCGTGAAATTCCCAAGCTCAACACTTTCTCGTATTGCACAAGAAAAGAAAAAACATTAGTCTCTGATCGTGTATGTAGTATATTTTGCATTTTATGCATCCACCAGTAGCGTAGTTTTTTTTTTTTTTTCTCTTTCTGGATATGAAGTACCGCTGCACGAAGAGCCTCGCAGCATTTTTACTATTTTAGAGCTAGGATCACTTAACCGCAACTTTAGCCTTCGGTTTGCAGCGAACTGAAATGAAAATAAAAAACAGAACTCGCATGCGTTTTCATTTTGTACGCATTACTTGTTGCATTCAATGTTATAAATAATTGTGATAAAAAAGTCATATAATTCTTTAAATGCAAAGTTTTTACGAGTTTTTACATCTGCCATAGGCCTAAATATTTAATTTCTTTTCTTTTTTTGCATTTAATTTTATCTGAAATTAAGTGAAATTTCTCGTTGACCATGATTGTGAAATCGGATAATATCGACGAAATTACGGCGCTTTTAGAAACTGAATTGTCTCAGTATGGGTTTGAATTTCATCCTTTTAAGGTAATTGGTGACTTTTTTTGTATCAAATTCATACAATGTCATATAATCTCGAAACTAAATTCACAAACTCGGTTTTAATTAATTGTTTTCATAAAATTGATATTTCATGTGTGTACAATTTTTTTAATTTCTAGGTAAGATATGTGCTAAATTATGAAATTGCCATCTGTATGGTAATTTAATAATGCGTATTAAAGAAATTGACCGAATGGATAATGTTATTAAACAATTCTACAGGAAAAAAAAAACTCTTAAGTGAATTGAAGTTCACCCATACCCATTCATTCATGAAAAAGAAAAGACAATTTGATTGTGGAGATAAATTAAAGTTATTCAATATTACTATAAATTTTATGATTTCTAACTTCACGGTTGCTGTCGATGGGGGGGGGGGGGGGGGGCGGTAGATGCTAGAAAATTATCAGTAAAGGGGTCATGCCATATCACCGAACCAAACGTAAAACAAAAAAAATTATATTTATTCTCAAGGATTAATTTCTATCAAAATATGCAGAACCCCTCTACTTGTCAAAACTTATATTTTCGGTACTTTTCTGTTGTTACAAGACAACTATCATTTCCACATTGATTTGGTGCATTTTTAATTGCCACCAATATATCCTTTTGGCAATTAATGGAACTGCGCCAAATTGCTTTTCAAAGCAATTGGCGCAGAAAATTATTATATTTATCATATGTTGACAGTCTAGATTCTGGCTAGTATAAAAATAGTGTACTTTTCTGTTTCGGGAGAGGGCTGGCAATGGTTAAATCTTTTTTTCACCAAATCAATGACGCCAATGATGATGCTTTGATGCTTAAATGAAAAATATTTAAGTGTCACCAATGCCAACCCAAATTGTTATATAGTAGTTTGATTTGAGGAAATTAAAGTTATTCTTCATCAGCTAACCCCTCCCCCCCCCCCCCCCCAAGTACTAAATGCAGTTAAAATTTAAAAGTACACAAGCTGTGATCCCATAAAAATTGAATCCTGTTATATTAAAAATTGGAAAAAGAAATATATGAAAAATGCTGACCATAATAAAATATAGGGATGTAACGAATAGTGATTTGGTCGAATAACCGAATATTCAGCCATTTCTTTTAGGCTGAAGCCGAATATTGAAATTTCTAAAAAATCGTTGTAATAGAAAGTATTTCACAAATTTTAAGTTATTGACAAAGTCAAACACCAATTACACACAATCTATGATGTACGATTTAATTCCGTTTGTTAAGAATTTAAAACTATTTAAAACTAAACTATTTTCTCTATTGTTTTGAAAGTAATAAAACTAAGAATTTCAACCACAGGTGGAATAGAAATGACAGGTTTTATGGTAGTTAGCATTAGCATTATTTTACTAATTATTTAATTCAAATGAAAGAGCTACTATTGCTTAGTGAACTTTTACCTTGCTCAAAACTGTTTTATGAAGATATTTTAGAAGTTATAAAAATATTTTTATTTTATGGGGTTTTTTACGTACCTAAATTTAAACAATCTATTAAAATATACTCCAGTTACTACACTTAACCAGGATCTATTGTTATTTTCAAAAACCCCAATAACTTATGCTATCTAATTTTTCATGATTTATTCTAGGCTTTTCACATTTCTCTCTTACCCAATATTCACAATGAATCAGTCTACCTAAACAAAGTCTGACTTCCACTTTATTAATAATAACAAAATTAATTTTTCATATATCATAATTAACTCTTGCCAGCTTTGGGAGCAAATGCTAAATATAAAATACAGTATTACAACTTTAAAATCTGTTTTTGCTCGGTCAAGACTAAAACTTGGTTTAAAAAAAATAATTTTTTTCTAAATTAATTTTTATTTTTTAAAACTATAATACGATTTTAAATGTTTAAAATCTTCTAATTTCTTAATTTTTTTACATTTCTACTGCAGCAGAACTATTCGGCCAAATAGTCCATCAATATTCGGCTTTGCCGAATATTGACCTTACTCAGTATTCGGCCAGGCCGAATATTCGGCTTGGTGATGAAATGATTATTCAGCCAGCCGAATATTCGTTACATCCCTAATAAAATAATTAAAAAATATGTTCATGTTCATATGTTGTACATTACACTTTAAAAATAAATTAATTCTCTAAACATAAATATGCAAAAGTGACACAAGTATATATTAACAGGATTTTCTCTAAAGTGGTAATTTATTTAAACAGTGAAAAGAATAGAACAGCATTTGTCTTTTCTTGTAGTAATATTGATTTTTGTTATAATGAGATAATAAATTAGTATTTATGTATTTCAGAGCTGTGAAGTTGTCACAGATTGCTGAAAAAAACCTTCCACTTTTATTGGAAGACACATTTTGAACCCATTTTTTAATTTTTCCATAAAGTTAAAATTGCATTAATGCTTGAGTTTTTGATAAAGAACCTCTGTTTTCATCCTGCTCTGTTCCTTTTATATGTGAGAGCAGAGCAACAATTCTGTTATATGATTTTCTATTTCTGAGGATGGAAATAAGCACTTGTGAATGCCATCAACAAAGAATGTCTTCTAAGTAATTTGTGTTGCACTTCTAAATTAATGCAGTTTTAATTAAACCTTTAACTCCAACCATCATCAATGAATATACTTTTACGAAGGCCGGGTTGCATTTCGACTGTTGTCGAGGAGAGAATTTATGCGTTTTTAAACTTTTATGTACAGTGGTTAAAAATAGAGATGATACAATTAATAAATGTATATTAATTATAATTTATTTTTTACCTTTTGTATACTTTCATGTATTTTTCTGTGAATTTCAATATTTCATTGACCTACAGCAGGTGTCGCACCAGAGGAGACTAAGGTTGGTTTTCGGATCCTTCACAAAATTCCAATTTATCAAAATGGACCCTTTAAAAAATTTCAGTCAATCAAACGGACCCTTCGTATAATTTTAATTGATCAAAGGAGATTCTTTACAAAATTCCAAATTTACAAGTTGTACTTTTTACAGAACTATTTATTAAATAAATGGCAAGAAATAATAAAACATCTTATCGCTATTTTTGAATTTTCACAAAAATCTTTTTAAAGTTCTCAAAAACCTGACTCTGGTAAAAATGCTGGATCAACTCCTGAACAGGTATGCAGTAATAATTTTAACAAGTAAGCCTTTGCAAGTGAAATTTTTGTAAAATTTTCCTTATTAGAAAAAAATTTTTGAATGGGGAAAAATCTCAATTTATCATTTGTAGTACTTTTTGCTTTTGAGTATCTTTTGGAAGTATTACAAACACATTTTATGATTCTCTCTGCCCTCCTTGCCAATTGATAAAATGTAGTTCCATTTTTGTTTGATGTTCAAAAGCATAATCAAAATCATTTTACTAATTTATCTAAAAGATAATTGTGTTACAATTAATTCCCACATCAGGCACTGAAGCTGCGTGTTGTTCTGTGTGCCTATAGTTGAAGAGTGAACAGTGTCTTCCTAGTTATTTCTCGTTAATTTGTACCCACAAACTCTTTAGTTATTTTTTTCTCTCTCTCTCTCAGGTCAGCTGGTATAATTCCTTGGTGGAGCAAGCATTCAGACTCGCCGTCGATGAAGAATCCGTGGCATTTCTCGTCATCAGCACGCCTAAAATGTTCGAGAAGGCTTTCATGCCATTTTTGAAAGACAAGGAAGACCATTTATCTGATTTGATGGACCCTATCGATGAGTGCATGCAGTTTTATATGGCTGGGGTGCCCAAGGTATCTAGTTCTTTTTCAATACGTAACTAACGGTATTGTAGTGAAGTTAAGTTACTAATGAAACTTTTCATTCTTGTTAATTTTCTTATAGTATCCTCTAATGAAAATAGTGGTAGAGTTCCGTTTAAAACTTGAAAGTCAAAATTGTTTTTCAGGTTATAAATATGGTTAATTTCATCTGTCTCCTGCCATATCTGTCACAACTCTATTGTTTTTTCTAAAGTACTAAATGTCAAAATAACCAGGGGTGAAAAATCTGTGCCAAATTGCTAGAGGTTTCAAGTCCAATATTTGATACAAAAAGGCTTAAACTCTCCAGGGGTTGCACCTGAGGAAGTTCAGGTCAGATTTAGGAGCCTGCACAAAATTAGAGTTAATTAAAATGAACTCATCACAAAGTTAAAGTCGATCAAAACTGACCCGTCACAAAACTCCGAGCAACCAAATTGTACTCTTCACAGAATTATTTATTAATTAATCCACAAAAAATAATGCATTTTTCACTGTACTTTTAAATTTTTACATGATTTTCCACAAAAGTCGTTTTAAAATTCACAAAAACTGGACCCTGTTAAAAATCCTGGATCGACCCCTGCTCTTGATTTCTGTGCTAAATTGCAAATTTAATTTTTTAAATTGTTTTTTTACGAGGAAACAAATAGTTGATTGCAGTTTTCATCACTGAAAGCTACATAAAAAATAAATTCTTAATGCTGTTAAGCATTTTTAGTGCTATTAGTTGATGAAGTATTTTGACAGAAATTTTAAAGTTATTTTGGAGGTTTAAAGTTAAAATAACATACCTACCTTAAAATCTGGTTATATTTTTTCTATAACTCGATTTTAAAGGAAACAAGAAGTTCCGTCTAGAACTATACGAGCCTACTTTCCCGTATACACCAAATTCAAATTTATAATCTAGCTATCTCTTTCTCTCTCTTTCTTATTTATCTTTAGTTCTAATTATTGAAAATATACCTTTTTCAACGGATAATACATATTCATTCACTCACTCATTCATTCTTTCATTTATTCAGCCATTCATTTATTCATTCATTCGTTACCTCATTCAAGTGTTTATTCATTCATTTACGCATTCATGTATTTATTCACTCATTCATTTATATTTTCATTTATTCAATAATTTATTCATTCATTCTTTTCCTCATTCATTTATTCATTGATTTATTCTTTCACTCTTTCATTTATTCATTCATTCATTATTTCACTCATTGAGTCGCTGAGAAATATCCTTGAAAATCCCGATCAAAAATTTCATAGCAAAATAGGCTCGTAAGTTCTGGATAAACTTTCTATTTCTACATGTTCTACGTTATAAGAGCTTTCCGATAAAGTTTGTTCCAAGCAAATCGGTCCGTTAGATCAGGATTTATATAGGGTTGAAATTTCCCCGTAAGCTCTGTGTTAATTTTTTGAACTGTTCAAAAATGAACAAAAACTGTTCAAATCAATATTTCACGCCGAGAACTCCTTTCAATAAGCTTTCACAAGGAACTTGGCTCTTGTGCCCAGAGTTTACAGAATTTGCTTCAATTTTGTCCATAGGCGCTAATGTTAAAATTTTTTGAACTGTTCAAAATTGAACAAAAAATTGTTCAAATCAAAAAGTAAAATATAGAAATGAGATGTCCTCGCCGAGATCTTTCGAATGCAAAAAGAATTTTTCCAATCGGACAATTCGTTCAAAAGTTATTAGGGGGGGACAGACAGACCGACAGACACACTTTTTCCCCATCTCAATACCCTACTTTCAAATTTTTTATTTTTCAATCTTTATTTAATTACTTCACTTATTTTTGACTTTTCTTGATTTTTAACGATATTTTCACGATACATTAAGCCTTCTTTCATGCTTTATTATTATTTTTTTTTACTTTTACGGGAAAGTAGGCTAAAAACATGATAAATGGAAAAAAGAAGAAATGCCTCTAGTACAAAACAAGCCTAATATTTTCAAAGGTATTTGTATTTTTTACAAAAGAAAAGAAAACTCTTTTTCATTATCATATGGCATGAATTTCTTTGTTATGAAGGTGTGTAATTTCTTTAGTTATTTTAATATGTAGTACCTAAAACAATGATTTGTTTTTAGCCATGTCTGTCTAAAATGGAATAATTATTGTATTCTGCCACTCTTCCATCCTAGGGTCAGAAATTCGTCTTTTAGCGACAATGCGGAAATTATATTAAAAAAAAGAGAACTTGTTAATAAATACACAATTTTCCAATACTGTTGAATTTATTTTAATTCAAGTTTTGTAATTTCTATTTTCTTATTGTTCAAAACTTATTTTTTGGAAACATGTCGACGTTGTAATGCCTAAAATTGTTTCTTGTGACTGAGATTTCAGTCCTTTTGCATCATGCAAGTATTTCAATTATTTTGAAGGTTGGAAGTTATTTTAACATAATTTAGTTTAGAATGGCATATTTTATTTTAATAATTTATTTATTTTTATTTATTTGAATTTTATTTTCATTAATACTAAATTATTGATAGTTGATTTTTTCTTATCAAATGAAAGTAACAAGCATTTAATTCTGCACTTTATCATATTATTTTTCAGTTAACACTTTATGAAAAAACTTTAAAAGAAATTTTTTTTTACATACATTAGCTTTATGATTCGACACTTATATTGGGGATCAGGGGAGGTCTTAACACTAGAATTACCGAGGCGGGTCATCTCTGACCCAAGACGTGATTTTTTGCTCGTTTCACAGCGGCATTTCAAAATTAAGCTTTGAAATTTTTTGACTTTTCCTAAATATTTAGTGTAATGCCTTAAAACGAATTTAGTTGAAATCCAATAAATACTTTTTTATTTACTTGTCTATATACCTAGAACTACCGTGAGGGGTCATAGCTGACCCGAACAAGATAATGGCTTTTTCCTTTATTTCAACAAAGATTTCAACCCTACAGTTTTTAGTTAAAAAGGAATAAAGTATGGTGATATATGGCACCTGCTTTTTAGAATGGGGGAAAAAGTGGAAGGGGGCATTTTCACATATCTAGCGTGCACCTGCCAGGCAGATGTGCGAGTTTGTGTGATTGGAAGCTATTGTCTCTCTGTATGGGAATGTTCTAGAATGTTTTCTTATCTCAGTTACATGTTACACGCTAAAAACTAAGTAAAAATAATCTTTCCCCTGTTGAAAACTGCACAGAAGCAAGTGGCAGTTCAGTTTTGCAAATGTTTAGCGATGGCACCCAGCAGCAGAGGTCTTTCAAAAGAAGAAATTTTGAAATTGCTGAATGAACTTTCAGAAAATGATTCTTGCGATGAAAATGCATCAGCAGATGATGAAAATTTTGCTATAAATGACGAAAAAACTACTGGGGAAAATGTTCATATAATCTCATCGTATGAATGCAGTTCAAGTGACAGTGAGATAAATGAAAATATTCCAAGTAAAAATGTTCATAAAATCTCATCGTCCGAATGCACTTCAAGTGACAGCGAGGTGAATGAAAATATTCTAAGTAAATGCACTTCTGGAATTCCTAAAACTACTAAGAATTGTAAAAGTGTCAAGAAAAAAACAAAAAATAAAGGCGAGCAATCGCCCGGTCAAAGTGACTTGGAAGAAGCGAAGGACGGAACTATATGGAAAATACAGCAGCAATGTTCAGTTTCTTCTGGTCGACGACCTATTCAAATTATTCTAAAAGAAACTCCAGGACCTACACCATACTCCAAAAGAAATATTACTAATAACAGTCCGATAACTTCCTGGAGACTTTTCATAAATGATAAAATTTTGAATATCATAAAGAAATGCACAGAAGTTGAAGCACGATCAAAACTAGAAAATGAGACGTGGAGCATTTCTCTTGATGAACTGGATGCCTTTATTGCAATATTGTATGTTCGAGGAGCTTTAGCTGCAAAAGGAGTCTCCATCAGTAGCCTCTGGTCAAAGACTTGGGGCCACAATTTTTTGCCGTCAACAATGAGCCGGAACAGATTTTTAGAAATCATGCGATATTTGCGTTTCGACTTAAAAATTTCAAGATCAGATAGACTGAAAGAAGATAAATTTGCCCTAATATCAGATGTTTGGAATACGTTCATAGAAAACTGTCTTATGTGTTACAAACCAGGAGAAAACATTACTGTAGATGAGCAGCTTTTTCCGTCAAAGACACGCTGTAGATTTTTGCAATATATGCCGAACAAACCGGACAAATTCAGAATCAAATTTTGGTCGGCTGTAGATGTGAGCTCAAATTACATAATAAATGCATTTCGATACTTAGGAAAAGATGATTCTAAATCCAAAGATTTAAGTGTTGGTGAGAATGCAGCTCTTCGGTTAGTAAAACCTTACCGCAAGACAGGACGAAATATAACAAGTGACAGTTTTTTTACATCTCTAAAACTTGTAGAAAGCCTGAAAGATAATGGTTTGAGCTATGTCGGAACAATCAATAGAGCAAAAAGAGAAGTTCCAAAATCCGTGAAGAAAACGAAAAAAGAATTATATTCAACAACTTTCATGACACATAATAACACCATTCTTGTTTCCTACCAATGTAAAGCAAACAAAAATGTTCTTCTTCTTAGCACATTGCATTCAGCATTAGAAGTTACTCAAAATGAGAAGAAAACCCCTGAAATAATAAATTTCTACAATTCCACAAAATTTGGGGTCGACGTTGTAGATCAAATGGCGAGGAAATATTCCGTGAAATCTGCATCAAGGCGTTGGCCAGTGCATGTTTTCTTCAACATTTTAGATCTAGCGGTGATCAATGCATGGGTAGTTTATAGAGAGACAACAAGTTCTAATCTGTGCAGAAGAGACTACATTCTAAAATTAGCAGAGGAACTAAGAGAGAAATATATTGCAAAAGAACCAGAAGTTATCCACCCACTGGCTACCCCAGAAGTTTCAAACAAACGAAAACGCTGCCAGATAAAACAATGCAAGGATAATAAAACTAATACTGTGTGTGAAAAAAGTTCAAAATTTGTGTGTGGATTATGCACAGCAAAAAAATAAACTAAGACTATTACAGTTTGTGTGAAATGTTTCGGCGGAAAGTAAAATGTAAGTAAAATGTCATGTACATTTAATTTTTATTGTGATTTAACATTTTAGTAATTTATAGGAATATTATGTAACTCAAATTAAAACATTATATTATTTAAGAGATATTTTTTGTATTTAATTTCATGTGAACCGCCAAAATATTAAAGTATTTCTCTGAAATGAGAAATTAAATTTTTTATGGTACCCATGGACTAAATTTCATATTCAGTAACATTTCCAGAAGCTTAATTTCATAAATAAATTATTAAAAAATTATTATATTAATCATGAAACACTTTATTTGCATCTGTATTGCTCATGCGAATAAATATGGCATCACTAAAGTCCATGGGTCAGCTATGACCCACCCCGGTAGTTCTAGGTATACAAGAAATGCGGTAATTCTAGTGTTAAGGGAAAATTAAATGTTGTACTGCCATATTGTCGTTCCAAGTCCAATTACATATTGGGTTGCCGACATCGCTGTTTACTCGATTTTCCTTGCATATCTTGAGCTTCAACTACCTCTGCATAGTAGCAGAAGACAGAGTAATGTTTTGAAATAGAGTAAAACCTGCAAAGCTAGCCACCTGTCTATATTGACCACTTATGTACGCCAAATTCGGGTGGAAACATTATAAAAAAACACTTTGTAAGCTAACCGCCCAATTATTACTGTATTTATTTGTTTATCAATTTTTGGAAAGATAAAAAAAAACTAAAATAACTTCTCAGGGATATTTTTTATGCCATAATATTGGACCAGTATTTGTCTGGATGGTTGAAACATCAGCGCAAAAATTGGCCTAAAGTTCATTGTAAGTAAACCATACAGGAAAACTACTATGAGCAGTCTTTTATTCTTTGAATAAGTTTCTTCTTTTTGTTCTGTCTGATGTAGCCACTTTGAAAAATTCAGTATTTTTAGGAGATCTTTACCATTATAGAAACAACTTATATAAATAATGAGATATATATCTTTAACTAAGTTCTTTACTTTGTTATATAGGATGCATTGTAAGTCATTCAGGTTGAATTTCTCTAATGGTGTTTTAGATAATTGTGAAAAAAATAGCCAGTTAGTATTTTAAAGTAACGTTAGTACATGAAGCTATATTTTAATTAGTTACAAATGAATAAATGCATAGTGTGTAAGAAATGACAAAAAAAAAAATCTCCCTCTACAAGTTGACCACCTGTCTAAGTTGACCACTAAAGTGCTGCACTGCAAGTGGTCAACTTACAGTTTTCACTGTATTTTTTTGATGTTCCATGCATCAGGCAGCCGGAAATTACGTGAAAATAAAATGCAAACAATTTTTTCCCCTAAAATTGAACAATCAAAAATAAGGTTGTGGGTCCTATTCGAGAGCAGTATTCTGGATTATACAGTATTTAATTTTTGCTCTGATCCTTACGTAATTGAAAAACATGATTCTGATTCATTTGCTAATTATTATTTTCATTCATTCATAAGATATTTTGTTATGCTATTTTATACTAGTAATTTTATGCTGGGATATATATATATATATATATATATATATTTTTTTTTTTTTGAGTAGTTATAAATTTGCTAAAATGAATTTTGGCAAAAATTTCATCAGGAATTGGCTTAAGATCATATAAGTAATAATAAGTTTTCCCCCCATGTACTTTGAAGTCAATTGTGTTTTCTGTTTAAAAGCATTTTTAAAACTTAGTCCGTTAATTGTTTTTAATGCTGTCTTTCCCCCTTGTGCTATTGAAGGATCTTTAGCAATAATAATAAATGAAGTTGAACATACATTATTTAATTTTATTTTTTTAGTCAATGTCCTTTTTTATTTTTCATTTATTTTGTCAGCAACATCCTCCCCTCTCATTTTATTTATTATTGTATTATAAATATAGCATATCTGCTGCATTATTTCATCTGAAACTGGGTTCTCACACCTTGAATTTTTTGGCTAAAAATAAGGTCCTCAGAAAGTAGTTG
The DNA here is from genome assembly GCA_038502835.1 of Octonoba sinensis. Classification (NCBI taxonomy): domain Eukaryota; kingdom Metazoa; phylum Arthropoda; class Arachnida; order Araneae; family Uloboridae; genus Octonoba; species Octonoba sinensis. The sequence continues at coordinate 3,239,012 of CM076600.1, forward strand.
AAAATTTTTTATGTGTTCCTAGAAAAGTACTTGAATTTTATCAGAATGAAGAAATTTATCCACAATAATAAAGTCATTGTGGCTAAAACCTTGGCAGAAAAACACAGGATCTTGTAAAAGAAAAAAAATCATGCTACTTTTATGTTTTAGATTTTGTGACAATATAGATTACAAATGTGATTCAAACAAATTATAATGCACGATCATAATCATGCGAAATAAATTTAATACAAGTGTTTCAGGCTTACACAGTACTCCTTCATCAGTGCAAAGAGGTCTGAGATTCAGGGATCAAAGTATTTCTGTGAGACTTACATCCCCAAAGCTTACAACTCTTACTTTTAAACCTGAAATATGTGTATCCAATTTATTTATGCATTTTTGTGTATTAAACATTTCTGCAATATTCATTTTTCTGCACAAATGTAAACATTCCCCCCCCCCCCCCAACTACATTGTGTTCTGAATGTTTCTTTGATTATGCATGAAGCGATTTTTTTTTTATATGTGCATCATTTGTTATTTTTGATGTTTAAAAATTTTTAATAAAAATAATTTTTAAAAAAATGTTGGTTGAAGAGAAACAAAAATGCGTAAGCTGATGTAATTTTCTAAAAATTTTTAACTTTCCTCAAACTATAAAAAGTCTGTAGAAAGAGTCAATAATACAAATTTATATTATAAAGTAGAAGAATTTTATACTCTAAGACAAAATCATTGATGGTTGCAATAAAATATTCATGTTTATTTATAATGATGTCATTTAAAATTATGTCCGTGTGCAAAGTAAAAACAGTTTTAAAATTTTTCTCATGAAATTGAGAACCTGAACCAAATTCGAATGTACAGAGCTACAAAATCAAATACAGTAAAACCCGTTTAAGAAGTTTCAGCTTAAGAAGTTTTCCTATTTAAGTTTTTAATTTCAGTACTAGTTTCCTTCCCATCTCCCCAATGTTAAAGTAACCCTTTTAAAAAGTTTTGATTTTTTTTTTTTTTTTTTTCCCGCTTAATAAGTTTTCAAATCGATCATTTTTTCCTTTCAAATGACACTTTAGACTACTAAAGTTTCTCTTTTTTTCACGTTTTTTTTTTTTTTTTCAATCTACCTAGTTATTTTTATTTCTTACGGGGAAAAAAAGATCCGAAGAAGGTTTAGAAAAGTGGGTTTGATCAGCTTTTCCTCAAGGGTACCCTTTTCTCATCGTCAAAAGCTCCAGGAAAACAGGTGGCAGAAAAGATTAGTCAGTTGTCAGGAGAACAATGATCATTGATAAGGGGAGAAAGGAATGTTTGAAGAGTCTCCTATGGGGGCGTGTCTATTTTCTGTCTATTCTAAATATTGCCAAATAAGATCATCCCTAAATATCATAAACTACATTCATTTTCAAACAAAGAGCTTACACATTTAAGAAGTTTTCCTTTATACGTTTTTTCTCTTGGTCCCCTGGAAAACTTCTTAAGCGGGTTTTACTCTAGTTCTCATCATAGTATAAAGTTTTCAGTTCAAAATTGGGTTTCTGTCTCTTTTTAAAAAATATATTGTTAGGCCAAGAGGGGCAGAATACTCTGAACTAAATGATTTATAATATAGATTTAAATGTTTTTTAATATTGTTTCATTTAAAATCTTATTGTTATAGATGCTAATTATAATGAAGTCGGTATTTTTTGTTAAAATGCACAATAATTTTTTTTTAATGCTCAACTTGAGTCCCCATCTTAATTGTTAAATATTGTCATTACTAAGTTCATCTTTCTCGTTAAAATGAAAAAGACTCAATAATTAATGCATTCAATTTGTTAACTTAATTTTTGAAAAATGCATGCTTTTGGATAGTTATAGATTTTTTTTAGCTTCTTTGTTTTGATATTTTAAAACTTTTTCACATGGTCCACATTAAACAGGTTTAGGGGAGCAATTCCCTCTAATGTCCTCCCCGTAAATGACAGGCTTGATTCTTAGTCAGAGGATTCACCTTAGAATTATATGAATATAAGTATATACATAAATATCAAATTTTTCATGAATCTTAACATATTGTATTGCTTTTGAAAAATGCAACAGAACTTCTTGGGTGCATCCAAAAAGTCATGCATTTATCTTACATTTTTTTCTTCTTCTTTGGTTTTAAGTAATTTATATTTATATTTTGTGAGAGATGCAAAAATTAATATCCAATTCAGGCCGATCCTAAATTTTAAAAATTCTCAGTTGGACTTTATTATCAAATTACATGCCCTTCCCCTTTCTCCAACTAGAATTTCAAATGTTTAAGTGATTCAGTTTCAATTGAAATCAAATATAGGTTTATAAAGAAATTCTCTCGTTGTTCACAGCTGCTCCCAAAATATAAAGTGGACATCGTTCATGATTTCGAACTCCATCCCAATAGAAGGCCCAAAATAATCATGCAGTGTGCCGCCCATGCCTCTGGAGCTGCCTATCTGTATCATCCTTCACAGATGAATATATTGGGAGAGCGAGATGAGAAGGTGAGGATTTTTTTGTTGTTTATGAATGCAGTAAAAAACCCTGTTAAATGCAGGTGTCAGGGACATGTTTGGCACCCGCGGTATAGTAAAACTGTACATTGGAACCATATTCACAAAATAATGTTTTTGCGCCTAGAAGCTCTACTGTTACATTGGAGAAGGGATTCCAAGCAATCCCAAAACAAATGTCTGCATTTTAATGCTTATTTGTGCTATAAATAACGTGCAATTTTTAAAGTTTACTCGCTTTTGTGGCATCATTTTTACTTTATCAATTAGTTGCTTCATTTCTTCTATAGTTGGGGGTCATACCACAGCAAATTTAGGTCCGTTTTCAGACCTTCGTAAAATTCCAATTAATCAAAAGAACCCTTCAAAATATTCCAGTCAAACAAAACGAACCCTTCACAAAATTCCAAACTACCGAATGATACATTTTACTGAAATATTTAATAAATATGCAGCAAAAAATAATAAATATTCCTATCATTGTCTGTTTGAATTGTAACAAAGTTACTTGATATTCCACAAAAATCTTTTTAAAATTCACAAAAAACTGGACCTGTTAAAAATGCTGGATCGACCTCTGACAGTGCAATTGTTTCTGTCTTTTGCTGCCATTTTATTCACTGTAATTACTGTGCACGAAGCACACATTTAAACTGCATAGTCAGTCAAGCGAAAGGGTATAAACAACTGTATTTCGAGAAAAAATGGGGCTTAAAACTTTCGTGTTATCAATGTGGGATTGTGAAGGGAGAGAAATTCTAAGAAAAAAAAAGATTTGGAAGGGGAGGAATGCACATCTCGAAATTTTAAGCCTTAATGCTCATTCAGACTGGAGAATGTATTTACATTTCAAGAGTTTTAAGGAATGTGGAATGCAAAGCTTGATAACGCTATTAAAGAAGTTACACACACATAATTAGACTTATGAAAAAATGGAAGATAGTTAAACATTGAACTCGACAGTTCCTGATAGAGTCGGGGCGAATTGCACCCGATTTTGAAATCAAGCTATATAGCCAAGCTCAAAAAAGCTTTGAAATTTTACATACCCAGCAGTTCTTTTATTGAATAATAATAAAAACATTTGAATTTGTCGTATAGCATTAATTAAACAAAAAATTAAATTGACAGCTTTATATTGAATCAAGAATTATTTTTACCTTAATTTAAATCATTGACATTACAAATGAATATTACGTAATAAGTTTTTACATCAAAATTCGCCAAATTGTATCATCAATTTTATTGATGACATACATGTAATATAATTTTCGAGCCCTGCTAGTGTCTTGGGCTAAAAGACAAAAAGAGGGTGAAACAGGTGTTGTAAATCAGGCCTGCCACAATAGGGATTTGTCTTGTGTGTCATGGGGGGGGGGAGGGGGAGGGGGAGCTCTTTGGTTGGAATATTTGTTTGCTCGGTAGAGACTGCTGGCTGGCTTTCCTTACAACCTTTATTAATAATAAAGCAGCAAGTATGTCTTGTCTGTCTGTGTCCGGAGTAGGATCAAGACTGTTTGGTGCATTTCCCCGAAATTATTTTGGATCCGGGGGATGTGCGCCATGAAGTGTTTTTTCTGAAATTCAAATTTGTTCTTTTTTCATTCTAATTTATAGCTAAAAATTGCATAAAAAGGTCATTTTCTAAAAAAAAATAATTATTGCATCTTTTCGAGCTTGATACCATTCAAAAGCATGTAAGAAACTGCCCTAGAAAGAGTTTTGCTGTTCGTGCTAAATTCTTTTAAGCTAAATTACATTGTTTTTCACTAGTTCAAAATTATTTTTTCACAGTAATTAACTTAAACTTTATTTCCCCGAGACAATTGATAAAGCTCTTGTTTTGTATGTTATTTGAATTGTTGCCAGTTAGTCTACATGTAAATTTGCTAAATAAAGTTCTGTTCAAAATGTTTTTAGCATTTTGGGGCACTGCAGATTTTTAATTTATCTTTTCCTTTTTTTCGGCTTTTGATTCTTCTTTCTTTTTAAAGGGTTGTAAAATTTAATTTCTGTGGCTGAGAGACTCTTTGATAGCATTATTTTTACGTCTCTCTGTCCTACTGTCAATGAATAATAGATAAAAGTTTTTAAAAATGTATAAATTATATTTAAAATACATGAAGTAAAACTATTATGCCTGTAATTGTGCTCTTTGTGTGGGTACTTGAACGAAACAAACAGAACGTGTTTTTGTCACACAAAAAAAAAAAAAAAAAGGCAGAAAAAGCAAGACATGTTAAACATGCAAAAAACCATTTAAAGCTATTTTCACTGCAGTTGATATTTTTAAATGATAATAAAAATGAATAAAGTTTTAATATGCATGCATGGTTCAAATGAAATTTAATCCTACCAGGAACAATAGTTAACTCACACTGGAGAAACTAGTAAAAAAGAAAATTTTTTCTTCTGAATTATTAAAAATCAAACATTTGTGCGCACTTAATTTTACATTGTTACTGTACACTGTTTCATTTTTCTATTTTATAAATGAAATAGAAACATGAAATTTTTAAAATTTACCTATTTAGTAAAATCATATGTTCACTCCATCCATTACTAAAAACTGAAACTTTTTATTTTAATCAGATATTTTTGAAAATTTCTAAGAGGAAAAAATATTTCACATGGGAAAAAAAAACCCTTTAAAATTTTTATGGAGCATGGATGATAAATCTTCAAAGATACATATTCTAAATTCTAAGCAACTTCGTTTTAAATTTTATCCTGCATTATTTATAGTGTGGGTGGTATTCATTAAGTAGAACTAAAATACTGTTATCAAAATTAAAACACATTAAATGGATGGATCATGATTACTATGAATTGTTCAATGAATTATGCTTTAATGTTATCTGAAGAACAAGTATAATATTATGAAATTTAAAAAATAAGAATAATAATTAGCTCTAAAGTTATGAAATATATATATATACACACACAGACGGGTATCTATGAAGTTTTGTTTGAAATAAAGGTTATAAATACAGCATTTTAAAACACTAAAATCAATTTTTAGAATTTTTAAAAAAGATTTAAATTGATTATTATTTTTAAAACACTTGATTTAAATAACAAACCCTCCTTTTCTTTAATTTAAGCAAGTTTTACTCTTTAAAAAAGCATTACATAATTTTTACTCTGCCGATTTTTAAAATTTGGCGGCACACTAAAGTGCCATGGCGCATTGGTTGACGATCACTGGCCTACATCATAACGACAGTTTTAGAAGTGCAATGATTGGCCCTACCCTCCTTTCCAACCTCACTTTGAAATTGTTCAGTAGAAACTGTAGAAGGTAACTGGATAAAAACAAGATGAACAGTTCATTTAATTTTCTATTTATTTATTTACTGAAAATTTCGTATATAGGTTCATTTTTAATTTTATTATGACATTGAATATTTTTTACTAAACTGCATCTTGTGGAGAGGTAGTGTATTGCATTGGTTTTTAATATTATTTAGTTTTGAACTCATAATAAATAAAAAGCATAGTAATAAATTTTAGTTTGACGCAGTATTTCCCAAACTATGGGTCGCAACCCGCTGGTGGGTCGCGAGCGAATATTGAGTTGTCCCTCGCCACTGTACACATGAATTTAAAAAAAATAGGAAGTCTGAGAATAGAAGTAATTAAAGTTGAAGTTGATGCTAAAACTTTGATGAAGAGAAATAAGAAACAAATACATCCTTCCGATTGAAATAACTTTGTAAATAAAGCCTTGCAGGTGTAGGTATTTCGGTAATAAAAAGAATTACTAAAGCTGTGTTTCTTATTTCAAATCTTTCATTCACATTTTGGGAACACTATTTTTTTTTTTTTAATTTCAATTAGAACAAATAAGACAGCATGAAGTAGTTCCACAACTTGCCACTAGGGAATCTGAGCATTACAAATATTTATGCCCTCTTTTCTTAAGACAGCCAAGAGGGGGGTCGCAAGATTGGAAATTTTTGTTGATGGGTGGGAGCCCTGTCAACTTTGGGAACCACTGGTTTAACATATTTTAAGAGTTTTACTATGTCCTGAAAATTCTTGAATTTTGATCCAAATAATTAATATATTCTCATAGTCTTTTGAGCTGCTGATCGAATTCTTGCAAATTTTATTTTTGAGAAGTACTAAACAAATGTTTTCTGTAAATTATGTTTGGAATTTTTTAAAATGAGGCTTTAATCAGGGGTTCATCCAGCATTTTTTAAATGGGTCTGTTTGTTGTGAATTCGAAAGAGATTTTTGAAAAAATCAAATAATTTTGTGAAAATTGAAAATTTAAACTTATAGTGAAGAAGCATTTTACTATTATTTGTAGCTTTTATGGTGTAAAAACATGGTTTGGAAGCTTTGAATTTTTTAAAGGGTTTGTTTTGATTGATTTGAATTTTGTGAAAGGTCTGTTTTAATTGAGTTGAATTTTGTAAAGGGTCTGTTTTGATTAATTGGAATTTTGTGAAGGTTCCCAAAAGAGGGACCTGAATTTCCTCTGGCGCGACCCCTGCTTTAATTGTCAACTTTAATAGGAAAACTTTGTAGAGAGTTTATTGTACTAAAATTTTTTTTTGCTTTTGTAATGTTGTAATTTTTGCTGCTGTTTTGGTTTTTGCTGTAGTGTCGAAGCACTTTTCCTTTTTAGCCTACTTTCCCATAAAAGTAAAAATAATAATAATAATAATAAAGCATGAAAGAAGGTTTGATGTATCGTGAAAATGTCGTTAGAAATCAAGAAAAGTCAAAAATAAGGTAAGTAATTAATAAGGCTCGACCGATGCATCGGCCTCGCCGATGCATCGGCGCCGATTGTTCAACAAAGTTGCCATCGGCCATCGGCATCGGCGGCAGATGTTAACTTCAGAAAAACATCGGCCCATCGGCCGTAAAAAACATCTAAAAGCCGATGCAAGGCCGATGTTTTACGCAGCGACAACTTTCCAGAAAACATTCTGTCTTTCACTTTCTTTTTTTCTCCATAGCTCAATTTTTATTTCCATACAATAACAGGCAGCACATAAGTTTTAAAAAAACACACACAAAAATAATGTCATTCTGCAAAGTATTTGATAAAAAATTCGGAAAACTAGTTTAAGCGATCGCTGCCTGAAAACATTCATTATTAAAATAGTTCTCTTAGAGCAGAATGCTCGCGAAATAGAATATGTTTAAGTAAAAGTCATAGCGGCGTCTTATGAGTGCTATTTGTTTTACGCACTAGGGTAGTTGCGTCATTTTTGTCCGTTTTTCTTTTAATAATGACTTAGTGCATTAGATGTCATTGTACAATAATATTATACCATCTGCTTTTAGTTTGTCATGTTTCTTATTATTCCGAAATTGTAAACAATAAAAAGTCAACTCAATCAAAGTACGATAATAATTTCAATTTTTACCAGCGTAAACATTTTCTCTTTGCGGTTTTTTTTTTCTTCTTCGATCCCACGTGTTACAGTTTTTCTGCAATTGTGCAGCAATCTTGTTGCATCTGCTTTTAGTGTGCGGTTGTTTTCATTCACTTCATTTTTAGTTTACAACATAGAAAAGATTGGTCAAAAATAAGAAAAACTTTCCAGTATAAATATTTATTGATCGAAATTTTATGTGTCTAAGTTCGACTTGCAATTTTTAAAAATTGAATTCTTAAAATGCGAGTTCGCGCGACAGGATTTAATAACATCTTAGTAAAAATGCTAAAATTTCTTTATTTTCAAAAATTGATCAATGCATATATTTTTTTTCAAAATACATCTTAACATTTTTATACGATAATTATTTTAATTTTTCCCTGTTTATACTTCGTTTTCTAGCGCTTTTTTTTTTGGTTCTGCAGATGCTTGCTACGTCATTTGTCTGTACGTCATAGACTCCGCGCACTTTTAAGAGCGTCTTAATGCGGCTGTCCAATCCTAGAAGTCTTGGTTCCGGCTCTGCGCAAAGCTATATGCGCAAACACTTGGAACAAGTCGTTCTTTAGACGTCTAATGAATCGTGGTCGCCTCGTGGTGTTTTGAAAGCTCGCTCGCTTGATTAACGCTGATGCATTTCTACTTTCTTCCTGCATTCCACTTATTATTTTATTGGTGTGATATCGATTTTGTTTAGCTGCCTTTTGCTACAAATGGCGTCAGGACCATCAACTTGTAAGAAGAAAAAATATGCAACCATCTTCAACAAGTCATACACTGAAGATTTTCCGTGCATTTTAAGCTCAAAAAAGGGCAATAAATATGCTTTTTGCTCGCTGTGCTCCTCGGACTTTTTGATTTGTCATCGCGGAAGAGGCGATGTGATTAATCACGTCAAACGTGATAAACATCTTGCTGCCGAAAGAACTTTGGGCGACAACAAAAAAATCGACTTTATTCAAAAGAAGGATGATTTCAGTGTTATTCGTGCCGAATGCCTTTTCACTGGATTCCTAGTAGAGCACAACATATCCATAGCTGCTGCAGACCATGTAGGACATTTGTTTAAAAAAATGTTTCCTGATAGCTCCATAGCAAAAAAATATGGCTGTGCCAGAACTAAGTCAACAGCTATCGTAAATGAAATGGCAAGGACAAAAAGAACAGGACTTGTAGATTCCATCAAACAAAATCCCTTTTCCCTTTCGACTGATGGCAGCAACAAAGGGGATAAAAAGTTGTTTCCGATAGTCATTACAGTTCATAATACTGAAAGGAGACTAATAGAATCATCTATACTCTCTGTACCTGTGCTTGAAGGAGACAGCACAGGTGAGAATATCGCATTTTTGCTGTTAAATACATTGAAATCCCTAAACATACCCCTAGAAAATTGTCTGTCTTTAGGGGTAGACAATGCTCCTGTTATGGTTGGGAGGAAAGCTGGAGTAGCTGCTTTTTTGCGTAAAGAGATGCCAGACTTATATGTACAAGGTTGCCTGTGCCACCTAATCGATCTGGCTGCAGAGAAAGGTGCATCATGCCTGCCAGTCAGTATTGATGAAATTTTAATTGATATATTTTATTATCTTGAGAAGAGTGCCAAAAGGAAAGAGAAATTAAAACAGTATCAAGTTATGTTTGATACTGAAATGAAAAAGATTCTGAAGCATGTGTCCACCCGTTGGCTGTCCCTAGGTCGCTGTATAAAAAGGTTACTAGAGCAGTGGGACCCATTAACATCACTTTTTAAAGAGGAAGTCCAACAAAGATTAAAAGTTACAAAATCTGACTCACAGTTGCAGGATTTCAAGATTCCTAAACTAGGCAGAGATTCCTCAAGTAGTGAAATGAAAAGCCCAAGTAATGTTGCTGTGGGAAAAGGATCTCCCTACTATGCTTCACCAGCAGCAAAGAAACCAAAGATTACTTATCTAAATAATATTGAAGATTCAAATAAGGAAAAAGCTTTGTCACGTGAAGAGAGACTTTTCATGTTTTTATCTTCAAATGTTAGTAAAGCGTATGCATTTTTCTTGATGACTACCTTGCCTGTATTTGAAGAACCAAATGAAGCTCTACAGACAAGTAAACCCCAAATTCATGTCCTCAGGCAGTTGCTATTAGACATGTTTAAACGCCTTTTGGTACGTTTTGTATCACCTGAAGCCATTAAAGGAACTGCATCTATTTTAGATGTTAATTATCATTTGCAAGAAAATCAGAAATTGGATAGTGAATTGGTGATAGGGCAAGCTGCGCTAAATATTATTCATAAGGTTCCTGAAAGAAAAAAAGTGCATTTTTATGCTACAGTAAGAGATTACTATGCAAGAGCTTGTGATTACATGCGGAATAAATTTCCATTTAAGGATGAGGTCCTTATTAATGCTGAAGTTGCAGATTTGAATAAGATAACGAAAACATCATTTGCAAGCATTAGATATTTTGTAAAAAGATTTCCATCTCTAGTTAAAATTCTCAATTTTGATACTGAAGATATGTTACTTGATACTCTAGAGTCTCAGTTTTGCTCTATGCAAGTTGAAGAAATACCCGACTTTGTTAAATCTGAAGAAAGGATGGACACAATGTGGATTAAAGTGTGTGATTTTTATGACGGCAAATACAGTTTGCTATGCAAGCTTATGCTTTCTATTTTAACTATCCCCCATAGCAATGCAGAATGCGAACGCACTTTCAGTTTTGTTACGAAAACTCACACACAATTTAGGTCCCAACTTAGCTGTAAGACTCTAGAAAGTTTACTAACTGTAAAATCTCACATGTCAAAGTCATGTTTTGAAGAAGAGTTTGATAATGGGTTTTTGATGAGAGCAAAATCAGCCACAAATTTGGCAAACTTAAAGGGTGTTTAATAGGGAGTAATTATCAAAAGTATTCTGTAAAAAAATAATTGCACGCATTAAAAGCACAAAATGAGCACTAAAATGCAGTCATACGTTTCTTGAGTGCTTAGAATCCCTTTTCCAATGCTATAGTGGAGCTGATAGATGCAAAAACATTCAAATAAAGCTTCATTTGGATGTGTTTGCATCTAAAAGCTCCACTGTTGCAAATTGTACCACTATTTATTGAAAAAGGGATTCCAAGCAATCCGGAAACATGTCTGCATTTTAGTGCTCATTTGGGCTTTAATTATGTATTTTTTTTTAGTTTACTTGTGTACAAAGTTCCTTTGTTATTTATTATATCAAAAGTATTGTCTGCTTTTCCTTTAGCTCATATTTTTCATAAATGTTCAAAATTACTTTTTTAAACTTGTGTGTTGATTCATTTGCTTGATAGATTTCTTTCCAATTTTTTGAATAAATATTGTATACAGTGCATTCAAAATATTGTTTGTCCCTTTTTTTCTTTTGATTTCTGGTATTACTAATGCATGTACGCATATGTATGTACATAACGCATATATATGTAGATCTATATATGTGCATGCGTGCATCGGTATGTCGATAAAAGTCTCCTGCTTTTTCATTTCTGGAACTTGGCAGGTCTGAATGTTTATTGATCAAAATTTTATGTGTCCAAGTTAGACTTGCAATTTTCAAAAATTTAATTCTTTAAAAACGAGTTTGGGATACAGGGTGGAACAATACCTTAATAAAAATGCTACAATTTCATTAATTTTAAAAATTGTCAATGTATATAAATATATATATATATATTTTTTTTCAAAATACATCTTAATTGTTATAAATAATCACGTGTTTTCAGAAGATTATTTGTCAACAGAAAACTGCTGGTGCTCAAAATATTGGTTTCTTTCGGTGACCTTACATTGTGCTCATTAAAATATAAAGAACATGTCAAGTATTTCAGTGTAATTTTCAACTCACAAGAAAAAAAAATCTAATAAGATTAGTTCTTAAGACCCAGCATTCATTTGTAATGACAAAAAAATCTCACGTCTATGTTTTTAAACCAATATTCAGTATTTCTTGGTTATGAACAAGGGATATACTATACAAGGGATAATACTGCAAGCAAAAGTTTTTAACTTTATTTTTATTTCAGAAAAAGAGCTTAAAATAACTTTTTTAATGAAAAATAAACATGTAATTCGTTCCCGCTTTTCTTTTAAAAACGGAGCGGGGGGGGGGGGGGGGGGGGGATCATGAAAAAAATCTGAGAGTAGGGGGTTGACAGTTTCGTTAAAAATACAAACCCAGATTATTTGTTAGTCTGTGTCATAACATCTGCATTCCTCTCCATGAAAAAAATCAGAAAATAAAGGCAGTTGCATTTGGCATTTGCAGTGCAGGTGTTATAAAGAGAAAATTTTGAAGGAAAGGGAATTAGACCCGAGCCGATTCAATAGCTGTTGAGTATTTTTCTTTTTGCAAAGATAAGAAAAAAGAATTGAAAATTCTCTGATATAGCATTTTTTAATTTTTTTAACCTCCAAATAGTTTAATTAATTTACTAGAATCGCGAGTGATTCTTTCAGTTGTAATTATTATGTAAACTTCCCCCAAATAGTTTTACGGTGCTTGAATAATGCATTTATGCTTTTATAGCATAAAAATAAATAGTAAATGACTTAAATGACATTTTTGACAAGCATTCTACACGTTTTAATGGTTTAAAGCGACTTTTTTTTCCATCGGCCATCGGCCGATGGAAGAGGAGAATAATCGGCAATCGGCCATCGGCCGATCTCGGAACAATCGGCCAACAATTGGCATCGGCCCATCGGCCAAAAAATGCCATCGGTCGAGCCCTAGTAATTAAATAAAGATTGAAAAATAAAAAATTTGAAAGTAGGGTTTTGAGATGGGGGAAAAAGTGTGTCGGTCGGTCTGTCTGTCTGTCGGTCTGTCCCAGCCCCTAATAACTTTTGAACGAATTGTCTGATTGGAAAAATTCTTTTTGTATTCGAAAGATCGCTGCAAAGACATCTGATTTCCATATTTTACTTTTTGATTTGAACAATTTTTTGTTCAATTTTGAACAGTTGAAAAAGTTTTAACATTAGCGCCTATGGGCGAAAATGAAGCAAATTATGTAAACTCTGGGTACAAGATCCAAGTTCCCATGAACAAGCTCACTGGAGGAAGTTCTTGGCCTGAAATATTGATTTGAACAATTTTTGTTCATTTTTGAACAGTTCAAAAAAATTAACATACTGCCTACAGGGAAATTTCAATGCTATATAATTCCTGATCTAACGAACCGATTTGCTTGGAACAAACTTTATCAGAAAGCTCTTATGACGTAGAACATGTACAAATAGAAAGTTCATCCAGAACTAACGAGCCTATTTTCCTATGAAATTTTTTGATCGGGATTTTCAAGAATATTTTTTAATTAATGAATGATTAAATGAATAAGCAAAAGAATAAATGAATAAATGAGTGCATAAATACATGAATGACTTAATAAATGAATGATTGAATGAATATCTATTAACCGTTGAAAAAGGTATATTTGAAGCAATCAAGAACTAAAGCTAAACGAGAAAGACAGAGAGAGAGACGGCTAGATTATAAATTTGAATTCGGTGTATACGGGAAAGTGGGCTCGTATAGTTCTAGACGGAACTTCTTGTTTCAATTGTTGTTGAAGTTGCAATCATCACTTTATCTTGCTCTTTGGAGTTTTTTTTTTTTGTTTTTTGTGATGAAAGTTTTGAATTTTTGCTGCAGTTTTGTTTTTTGCTGTAGTGTTGAAGTTCTGTTCCCATATTCAATTGTTGAAGTTGCGATCATTTCTTTTCACACCGTTGATCATAGCTTTTTTTTTCTTTTAAAAATGTTGCAAAAATTAAAAAATTAAAAGTGGAAAAGAAACAAAATAAAGAGGCTTTTATATATATTTATTTACTGTTGTTTTTGAAAGTTTCATCCCTTGCAATTATTTCATTTTTTTTGTATCCATTGAGAATCCAAAAAGAAATTGGTTTGTGTGGCCATCTAACAGTTGAACTTACTGTATAAATGTTGCCTTCAAATCTCCTGTACTATTTTTAAATATATTTAAACAATACAGTACCATGAGGAAACTAATAAGACTGTTAAGTCATTGGTAACTGAAGAATTGCCAGTTTCTTTAGTGTTGGTCATGTGGGAAAAAAAATCTCTTCACCCTCCTTTTACTGTTTATACTAACTTTTTAACATGTTTACTTGCCAAAATCTTTATTTATTTGCAAATTTATTTATTTTTTTATTGTTTTATTTATTTTTGAGATATACACAAAATTTTTCCATTGTAATCTCTGATATAAGTAAAATATTCTAACTTTTTGTTCCTTCATCTTCATATTTGTAATGCTGATTTATCTTTGACTTCTAAAATTGCTCTTTCAATACATTCATACATCATACTTAAAAGTAATAAATGATAAGTAGTATCCGCTATTAAAAAGTATGCACAAAATTGCAAGGATAATGCATATGTACGTTGCAACGTTGCAGGATTAAACTTGACTCCAATGTTTCGATGCAAGAAAAGTTTTGAGCTTTCCACACTGAACAACAGTCACAATGACACTTGTGTCTTCCAAAGATCCCTCACGTTTGTTGCTCAGTGTTCCCTTCACTGATAAAGGGGTTCTATATAGCCCGGAAACAGTATACAATTCGGTCGATTTTCTCGGCCCCGCTAACCCCCCTAAAATCTGCATCAGATTCAAGCTGTAAACAATAAAATTGAAAAGTGAATGTGCTGTCGGAATTTAAGCTGGTGGATGGTATTATGGATGTAAAGTGTTGAAAAAGATAGAATCAATTTTTTTAATTTTAAAATTTAATTTGCATAAATATAATTTGAGTTAAAAGTTCATCATAATATTTTTTTATTCTTTATTGCAGCCACACGGCATATTTCACTCTTTTATGCATATTTTTTGATGTACCTTTTTAATGATGCATTATTTAAAAGACTTATTTTATCTGATCGCCTGTCTGAAACCATATAGTCAAGGAGTGACACTCAAAATTAAAAACATGAGTTAGTAGAAAAACTGCAATAAAAGAAAAAATGTTTGAAATTAGAAAAATAAACAAGAACGTGAATTAATTGAAAAACATGAAAAGATCTTGCTCTTTAGAATATTTTTATTAGGTATTATATTACCTTTTTGTCGACTGGGTGGCGTAGTGGTAAGGCGCAGGTCTCGTGTGTCCAAGATCGCAGGTTCGAACCTGGCCCGAGTCGGTGGATTTTCAAGATGCAGAAAATCGTCTGCGTCCATGTCGTATGATGATGCGGCATGTTAAATATCCCTTGAGTATCCGTTTGGCATGGATTCTCTTGGCTAAATTAAATTCCTAGTGCAGATTGCATCAACGCGAGGTCAGGTGCCCCATCTGGAGAAAACTAAGCGTCAAAAAATTGCGGCAGTGGTACCACACTCATTGTGGTGCCGCTGAAAGAGTTGGTACCAATCTCTGGGGACGCACTAGGTCTGCAATGGTTGATGACCAACACTGCAGCCCCATTAGAAAGAAAAAAAAAATTACCGTTTTTAGCCTACTTTCCTGTAAAAGAAAAGGAAACAAATAAAAAAAGTGAAAGATCGCTTAATGTATTGTAAAAATATTGTTAAAAGTAAAGAAAAGTTGAAAATAAGTGAAGTAATTACAGATTGAAAAATAAAAAATTTGAAAGTAGGGTTTTGAGATGGAGAAAATGTGTCTGTCTGTTGGACTGCCCCCCCCCTCCCCCCAATCACTTTTCTATTTAAATCCTGATGTTTGAAACAAACTTTATCAGAAGGATCTTATGTAGTATAACATGTATAGATCCAATGATCTACCAGAACTAAATGAACCTATTTTCCTATGAAAATTTTTGATTCGGAGTTGAAAGGCATCGGAATGAAGGAATGAGTGAATGAATAAGCACATAAATAAGTGAATGAATGAGTAAATTAATGAAAAGGCATCTGAATGAAGGAATGAGTGAATGAATAAGCACATAAATAAGTGAATGAATGAGTAAATTAATGAATATGTAATGACCATTGAAAAAGGTATATCTGAAATAATTAAGAATTAAAGCTAAGTGAGAAAGAGCAAGAGATAGCTAGATTGTAAATTAGAAGTTAGTGTGTACGGAAAGTTGGCTCGTATGAGTTCTAGACAGAACTTCTTGTTCATGTTTGTATTTTTTTATTAATGGTGATCATTTTGGAATGTAATATTGCAAAATGTGTAAACAATTCCCAATCCAGAATTCCCCAAAATTCCGAAAGGCACCAATCATTTGGTCCGAAGCTGTGCTCATTTGAAAGAGTTTGACAGTATTTTGGCAAATTTCTTCTCAAGCGGTATTTTCAAATAACTTTCATTTCATCATTTAATTTTCCTGCGCTAACATTTCTCAATTCTTATTCTTTCAATCTTTCCCCTCTTAGATGTACGGAGTGTGTATCCATCCAAAGTACGCTGGCTGGTTCGCTCTAAGAGCTGTCATCTTCCTGGAAGACTTACTGTGCCCCGATTTGAACAAGAGGCTCCCCATCGATGTCCTGCCCACGAGGAAAGAGAAACTGAAACTGCTGGAACTCTATAACAACAACTGGCAAGATTGGGAGTACCGGGATGTCATCCCCGCGGATGAGAAATACTCTCCCTTGCAGATGAAATATTTCGAGACGCCCCCCGGCGAAAGGCAGGCTATCGTCAAAGAACTGTGCGAGTATGTTCTTCCCACGCCTTGTCCTCCTTTCCGGTGATGCATTCCCGAAAGGAAGTGTGCTGTGTGTTTTTCGGCATTCGAGAGATCTGATTTTTGGATTTTTATATATTTTGTTTATTTTTAGTTTTATTGTGCCATTGACCTAACAATTAGGAGTTACTTTGAGCTTGGTTAACCTTTGAATGCTGCATGGTGTCATTTAGTCTTCTGAAATACACAGTGTGTCAAAGAATTTTTTAAGACTAGGTTGATAAAATAAAATGAAAACTAGTAATTATATTTCTTTAAGTATTTTTAATAAAAATAATCCTTCACTCAAAATAAGCCCCTTTGGCTTCAATGCATTTGTTACAGCGGTTCAATAACAATTCGAATGCCCTGTTCCGGCTCACATTGTGGGACTGCCACCAAAGCTCGCAAAAAGATGTTGGTACACAGTGTGTCAAAGAATTTTTGCAACTATAGCTGGAACTAAGCTAACAGTGGTGCTATCTGTGTTGTCAAGCATTCATGAAACTCCTTCACTATCGGTTGTTCCCACAATGTGAGATGAAACAGAGATTCGGATAGTTGTTAAACCGGCGTACCAAATGTATTGAAGACGAAAATGCTTATTTTGAACAAAAATACTTTAAAACATATAATGGCTAGTTTTATTTTATAAACTTAGGCTTAAAATTTCTTTTACAATGCTATGAAAATTAAAATTGAGCCTATAAATACTTATTGTTGCCTATAAGTTTTACACGATGCATGATTCCGATCCAAAAATTTCAGAGAACCAGTTCCAAAATTTAAAAATATCAGTTTTCCTAATAGTTTACCAATTATAATAATCCTAATATTGCTTCGATGAATAAAATATGTGCTTTTCTTTCTACCTTCAGCCAACCAAATTATTTAGTACTTAAAAAAAACAAACAAACTTACAACTGTGTTTCTAAAATAATGACTTCTGGTATTAATATTGCAGAAATTTCATTTTCATTTAATCATTTGATTTTTTTAATTCAAGCATATATATATATATATATATATATATATACATATACTTAATTATCTGATTTTTCTTTTTTAATTTGTGGCTCATACTTTTCTGAAATGTTTTTGTGAAGTTTCAAAATTTATTTTTTGCTGAGAATCACCCTTGTTTTAGACTGAATATCCTATTCAATTTTTAGTTGTAGTTAGCAGAATTAGTGCTAATGGGAAATAATTTTACTTTTTTCATCATTTGCTTCAAGTAAGTTTTATTCAGTTAAGCTTCTGAATGCCTACACTGAGTTATTCCATAATGAATAAATAATTTGTACTTGATCTATAATGTATTTTTACAGTATTTATCAGTGTATAAGGATATTTGGCTGTAAGATAATTTGTTTTTCAGTTAATTTAATACCCAAGGTTGCTGTTATGCATGAACTATATTGAAATTAAAAGTTGATTGTATTGAGTGTGAAAAATAATTTTAAAAGAAGTTTTTTTAAAGAATCAAGCATTTGAGGCTTAAAGATGTTTTATTTTGTATGTTAATTCAGTAAAAAAAATTAAGAAAAAACACCTTCAGAAAACAAAATGCAGTAGTAGAGCACTGATTGTCCAATAACTGCATCTTCAATTGACTTGATTACCTTTTTTTTTTTTTAAAGTTCGACCCAGCAAAACTTTGCCAAAAAAGAAGTAAAACCGAGTTCAGATTTTGTACTTTTGTGTTTCCTATTTTGTTACAGTGCATTGCATCAGTTGCAGACAAAGGCTAATATTGCAGATGTTTCAACACTGCAAACTTTTCTCCCTCCATGGCAGCTGCAATTATGAAGTAAAAATTCCGGAAAGCATAAAATCCTTTTAAAGTCTTTTTTTCCATACTCCCTCCATAATTTAATTTGAGTCCTGTAAAAAACAAAATCATCTTTTTTCTAGTATTAGCTGAAAGTAATCCCAGCCTAAAATACTTGATTTATGTGTTGCATTGCAATTTAACATACTATACCAACGGTGGCCAAGCTCCTTGATAGTCCGAGCCATTTTTCAACATTTTAAATTTTTCACGAGCCGCAATTAAATGCGTATTTAAAAGCTATGCAAAAAAGGTATTAAAAAATTTTTTTCACAGAAATTTTATTTATTGAAAACATATAAATAAAATTACAAAATATGCGTATTGAATTTAAATATTAAAAAATTTAACACATTTATTTTACTTCTTGATAATTCTTTAAAATTAGGTGAATAATTCATGGCAGCACTTCTCAGTAATTCATTGAGAGGCTGGTTAGTTAATACTGAACGGTGTTTGGGGAAATATTCACGAATTTTAAAGTGGAATATGTGATTAGACATTTTGAAACACATACAGAACGACAATATTTTTTAAAAATATAATAGCACAAAAATAAAAAGGGAACTCGGGTACATTTATTGAGAGCCACAAATAATCCTTTAAAAAGCCTCATGTTCGCGAGCCGCAAGTTGGCCAGCCCTGTGCTATACTGTGTTTTACATAATTTTTAAAATATATTTCAAGCTAATATTTCTTTGTTTCTCTTTCCTGTGTTTCTTCGATGTAATCTTTTTTCTTTGTGTGTCACAGTGTGACTTTATCTGAGTGGCAACAAAATCAATGAACTGTTGCGAATTTGGTTGCTTTTATTTTCACTTTAAGCATCCCTTCTTGAAAGATACATTCACTCAATTTACCAATATAATTTCCATCCCAATTGTCGAATTTCCGTTTGTGGATATCTTAAAATATGAGAAAAAAAATCTATGACATAATGTATCTGGTTCTAAGAGGGGGACTATAAAATGGTATTGCAAAGGAATTGTCAAGTTATTGTTCAAACAGGATGCCAGTGATGATTTGAAGGATGCTTTATTTTTTAAAAAATGCTACTCTAAACAAATTATCAAACAACAATCACTAAAATATAATTTTTCACAGGTATAACAATGCGTTTATTATTTCAAGAAACAAGAATAATTTAATGCTAATGCTATTCAAGGGCATAGTCAAAATAATGGTTGCATTTATGGGTGTTGATCATGAGCTTGAAGTGATGCATTTTTGCTTCTACCTTATTTTGGGATTATAAATGTCGTTAAAATGCTTTCATATCAAAATGTTGCTTTTAAAAAGAGGCCCTTAAAATCCAAAATGCTTAATAATGTTCCCAATTGAAGATTCATCAATCAAATTTTGCAGTCCTCAGATGTCAAAAAGAATTAATAGGTTTTTTTGACAATTTCTTTACTAAACGTGTAGGGTATTGCATATATTTACTAACCTTTACAAACACCAGTTTAATGACATGGAATTTTTAATAATTAAATTTCTTTAATAGCTTTGATTAAGTGTACACTTGTACTTTAAAACTTCTATGTTTTTATCTATTTGTAAACTAGCTGAAGCTTTGCAAATGGACTGCCATTGTGTTCAGTGCATGCTTGCCATATGGAGATTAATCGTGTGCAGTAATTTATTTAGCTGCGGATCCCAATTTTTTAACTGTGATCATTTAATCACCTTGTTGGATAGTACTAGTAGACTGTTCATAACTGTCATGCTTTTTTTCCATATATTTGACCCCCTCCCCTCTTTGTCACATGTCAGGCTTTATTGCGTAAACAGGATGTCACACTTCTAGTTACCCCCTCCCTCCCCTTGTAAACTTTGTCACAATTACACGAACCCCTCCTCCCCCCTCGAAGCGTGACATCATTTATAAATGATCCCTTTAAAGTTGATGAATTATTTGATGCCATGTTGATTTTTCTCAATTGTTGTGTTTGATTTTGGGAAAAAATAATTTAATCCCATGAACTCTGAACGGCCAGATTTCTTGCTTGACGCCATAAGAGATGCTCGGAGAATTCAGCGTTAAAGATTTTTTTCTTTTCCCCTGTTTTTTAGGTTCTGGGAAAAAGTACATCATGTGTTCTCCAGTCTTAATTTCTGTTGTGTTTAGATTTAATCTACGATTGTTTGTCTGTACTTACTTCTGTGACCTTTGTCAATTTTTTTGATGTTTTGAGTTATTAATAGCAAAATATTATGTATTGATAGCAAAATATCATGTTTGATTGATTCTTTTAATTCTAAAATGGCCAATGTCAAATAACAACCAGAAAGCCATTTTTTTAAAAACTTTAGTATAGCTTTTTAAAATGTTTAATACTTTTGAATGCTTTTTCTCGCAACTGACAATTTTTTTAATTTTGACGCTTTTAAAACCAAGCCACAGATTTTAATTTAGGTATAGTTCATTAGAACATCCTACATGTAGTAATACTTGATGCAATTTTGATAAAATTTATAATGACATTTAATTCTACATTTAATAGCATTGCTGCAGTTAAAGTCACATTCTGTAAGAAACAAGTCCCTTTGTATTTTTCGTCGTTATATTACTATGCAGGCGCAAAATATATCCCCCAGTTCCTCGTTATAGGTTTTGCTGGATTTTTATATTCAGTAGGGGTACACAAGCTCAGTTGCTTTATCGACAAGAAATGTTTAGTAACAAGAAATACTTGATAGAAAATATCAACTATTGTTATATTAGGAACCCC
Organism: Octonoba sinensis; assembly: GCA_038502835.1. Lineage (NCBI taxonomy): Eukaryota > Metazoa > Arthropoda > Arachnida > Araneae > Uloboridae > Octonoba > Octonoba sinensis. The sequence continues at coordinate 3,260,156 of CM076600.1, forward strand.
TTTCCCCCCCATGAACTATTTTAAAATTTAATTTCCCCAAAAAGTTAAAAAAAAAACACTTTTTTGGACCGTTTATACGAAGTTAAAACGGATCTAGTTTTTTTTTTTAATTAATTTTGAATAATGAAATTTACGAAAACCAAAATTAAAAAATTTTAAAAGTTTATAGTGGAAAAAAGTAACCCCAAAGGGGACATTGGTGTTTTTGAGGTTTTTGCCGAGGAAAAAAAAGTTGTCGGTTTACTTACCTTTAATTGTTTGTCTGTAAGAAGAATTTTCAAGCAAACCCTTAAACACCTCTTTTTGAGGTGCTGGTAGGTTCTTTTACAAAACCCTTTTCAAAAGGATAAAGATACAAGGAGAAAGAAAACCTTTTTAAATGACCTTTTTTTTTAACGACCTTTTAAATTCCCCAGAAAAAGGGTTTTGGGAGACGGGGAGAAACAGGTTTCAATGTACTTGAAGTTGAGGAATCCCAAAAATGGCTGTTTAAAGTTCAATTTTTCTTTTGACCTTTGAAAAACCTTTGTTGTTAAAATTTATTTTTATTCATGTATTTTTGGAATAAAAAAGTTTTCTTTTTTCAAAAAACCAAAATTTTTAAATTCTTAAACAGGGAAATCAAATTTTTGGGTGTTGTCGTGAAAAAACAAACTTTTTTGATTTTTTGCTTAAGTTTTTGGGCGGCAATTGAGTTTTAATTTTGTGAAATTAAAATTTAAAATTAAAAGCATTTTTTAGTAAATTTTTTGAAAGGGGGTTTTCCCCGGAAAACGTTTTTCCCCTTTTAAAAATCCCCAGGGTGTCGTGATGAGGTTTACTTTTAGGGACTTTTTTTTTAAAAAAAGGACAAAAAAATACACTTTTTGAAAAAAATTAGTTCGTTTTTATTTTAATGAAATTTATTTTAGAGAACCAAAAAAATTTTATTTTCTATGGAATTAAAAAACAAACATTTTGTTTTAGGTTTTTCCAAAAAAAAAGACGTTGTCCCTTATTTCACCCACTTTCCGGCGTTAAACCGCCCTTTTTTGGGGGAATTTAAGTTTTCTCAATTTTCAATATTTAAAATCCCCCATCAACCTTATATGCCAAAGTTAAGATTTGATATTGCAGTTTATGCAACTTAAAGGGGAAACCAATGGGCTTCGTTTTACTTTCTTTACCCCCCCCCCAAATCTAAGGGAAAATGATTTTTTTTGTTATTGTTTTTTTAAGTTTTTTTTAAAAAACCGGAAAAAAGAAAATCCTGAAGGAAAATAAAGCAGTTTTTTTTATGTTTCTGGTTAATTGAAAAAAAAATCAGCAAATCAATTTTAGCAGTAAGAAGTTTGTATATTTTCCCTTTTTGAAAATTACCTTGTTTGTTCTTTTCTTTTATTCCCCCCCTCCCTGACTCCTGAAGAGGCAACTCCTGAACTAACTGTCAGAATCACAAAAGAAAATTTTTGGAGCTCAATCAGGGATTTCTCAGCGAAAAGACAATACGCACCTTGAGAAAATAAAATTATATTTTTATCAAGAAATAATTAAATAATGTTGGAGGGGAGGGGGGGGGGGGGGGTAAATTCTTTAAAAAAAAACTTTAGATCTGAAAAATTCTTAGCAGTGGCAGATTATATATATTGCTTAGAAAATTACATTATGACCTCTTATTTCCATCCCCCCTCCCAAAGAAAAGAGGAATTGCACAAAGTTCAGGTAAAAAAAAATAGTGCACCCCCCAGTAAAGAATTTTTCTGATTGTGCCACTCATACTGTCATTACGTATGACAGTGATACCGTGTAACTATCACAACTAAAATTATAAAATCAGGGAATTGTGAGAGATTTTTTTTTTTTGGATTTTGTTACTACCATGAAATTACAAAAACAGTATTGAATAATCTAACGGTTTGTTTCCTACAATGATACAGAAGATTAACACAGTATTTTCAGTCTGAAAAATTTTGATAAAATATCAAGTTTAGATTTATTTCAAGTGAAATTTTTCAACAAGTATAAAAAATATCTTAAAAGTAGCATTTGCAAAATAAATTTTATTCAATGTTGAACATAAATTAAAATTTGAAATTTCTGCCGATTTGAATAAATATTTATTCATTTATATTTTTAAATAAATAACAATTTGAGAAAGAAATTAATTAAAAAAAAAAAACTTTTGTCTCTCTCACTCTTAGCCATTTATGGGTGGTTTTAAAAAAGGTATTTATGAACATAGTTACAGGTATAAAAATTCTTATTTTTGAATAGGCTATGAATTTTTTTTTTTTAAGTTGGGTATGAGCTCTATTTATTCAGTTTAGTTTTCAAAAGATGTCGAAACTGCTCTTTTTCAAGTTATATTTAGTTTAAACAATAAAACACACACACACACACGCGCGCGTGCACACGTTTACATTTTAATGGTCACTATTTTGGTCACTTTTTGAAAAGCTGTGGTCACTTTTTTCACTATTTTGAAGACTCCAAAGTGTCCCTGTTGCTGCTAAAATCAAACCTCTTGACAATTTTTTTTAATTTAAGAACTTTTACCTATTTCATTTGTATGTTATGATGTGCTATTTTCCTTTATTTTTGCATTTAAAAATCAAAATGACAACAATGAGTCTAATTTAAAATTTTTAAAAATTAAAATAAACAAATTTAAATTTTTCCCTTTTTAAATTTATGTTCTTAAATTTTTTTTTTAAAACCCCTTTTTTTTTGGAAAGTAGGTGTCGTGATAAGAGGTTTCGACTTTTAGGGATGGTTTTAACTATTAATAAAAAAAAAACACTTTTTGAAAAAAAATTGTTTTTTAAATTAATATGGTAAGAAATTACAAGAAAAAAAAAAGCGTTTTGTTAATTTTCATTTTTTTTTTTTTTTAGAAAAAATAAGAATTTCCATTTCCCCCACTTTTTGGTCAAGCAATGGGGAAACTCAACACCACAAAAATTTAGGGTTTCTCATTTAATATTCTGAATTTTAATTTTAAAGTACTAAAATTATATGACCATTTAATGACCAAACAGAGGAAAACGTTAGTTTAAAAGGGAAAACCCAAAGTTCCTTTTCTTTACACCCATCAGAATGTATTTGATAATGTTTACTTCTCAAACTAAAAAATTTATTGGGTTGTATGATTTCAAAAATTCGCTTGAATGTCTATGGAGGGGGGAAAAATTTTAAGTGAAAAAAATTGAAAAATCGTAATTTTTCAAAACCATTTTTACTTTGTTTAAAGTTTCAATAATTAAAAGCTTATAGTTAGCAAATCAATTTTCAGTAGATAAAAGTTTTGTATGAGTTTGCCTTATTGGAATAGAATTTATTTGTTTGTTTTTTTAACTTTCTAATTCAAAACAGCTGTTGTAATATTTTATTTTTTTATGTGAAAAAGTTGCTGTACACTAAAAATGTTTGCAATCTGGAAAACTTTAATGCTTGGTGCTTACAAAATGTTATATAAATATATATCTACATATAGTCAAAAAGAGGCATTTCCTTTTATGTTTTCTTGTTATGTCGATGTTTTTTTTTATAATAAATGAAATTTTGTTTAAACTAGTCTCTGATATTGTCTCATGTATTATAACATCTCATGTAGTAAGATTTTCAAAACCTCTTGTGCTTTTTGTACCATATCCAGGGGTAGCGAAAGAAGGGAAAATTTGGGTCCGTTTGTTTGGGGGCCCTTCACAAAATTCCAAATCGTGTTTTTTACACCATAAAAGCGGAAAAATAATAGTAAAAATTTTCATCACTGCATGTCTTTAATTTTCACAAAATTATTTGATTTTTCACAAAAATCTCTTTGAAATTCACAAAAAAAAAAAAAAAAAACGGTACCCTTTTTAAAAAATGCCGAAGCGACCCCCTGACATCTATATTTTCAACAACGATCAATCTACTGCTGTTGGATTCAAGTTTTCTCTAACTTTTCGTAAGTACGACAATCTTCTGCTTCTGTTTTTTGCTGCACGAAATACTTTACTTCATCTCGCCATATTTCGCATACTGTCTAAGGTTTTTTTGATCTGTCTTACTACTGACTCAATAGGGGTTAAAATTGTTTCAATTCTTCCACAATAACTGATTTTTTTTTTTTGAAACAGAAGCAACTTCAAAGCATAATTACAAAAAAGAAGTTCCGTCTAGAACTATACGAGCCTACTTTCCCGTATACACCAAATTCAAATTTATAATCCAACTATCTCTTTCTCCGTTTTTGCTTTAGCTCTTTAAATTTTGTCAAATATACCTTTTTCAACGGATAATACATATTCATTTCACTCATTCATTCTTTCATTTATTCAGCCCATTTATTCATTCATTCATTCGGTTTACTCCCTTCAAAAATATTTATTTCCTCATTTTTATTCATTCTTTTCCTCATTCATTTATTCATTGATTCATTCTTTCACTCCTTTTATTTATTCATTAATTCATTATTTCACCTTTATTGAGTTTACTTTAAAAATATCCTTAAAAATCCCGATAAAAAAATTTCATAGCAAAATAGGCTCGTAAGTTCTGGATAAACTTTCTATTTCACATGTTCTACGTTATAAGAGCTTTCCGATAAAGTTTGTTCCAAGCAAATCGGTCCGTTAGATCAGGATTTATATAAGGGGGTTTAAATTTCCCCGTAAGCTCCATGTTAATTTTTTGAACTGTTCAAAAATGAACAAAAACTTTTAAATTGATATTTCACGCCAAGAACTCCTTCCAATAAGCTTTTCAAAAGGAACATTTGGGTCTTGTGCCCCAGAGTTTACAGAATTTGCTTCAATTTTGTCCATAGGCGCTAATGTTAAATTTTTTTGAAAATTGAACGAAAAATTGTTCAAATCAAAAAGTAAAATATAGGGAAAAAAGGGTGTCCTCGCCGAGATCTTTCGAATGCAAAAAGAAGTTTTTTGAATCGGACAATTCGTTCAAAAGTTATTAGGGGGGGGACAGACCCGACAAGACAAAACATTTTCCCCCATCTCAAAACCCTACTTTCAAATTTTTTATTTTTCAATCTTTATTTAATTACTTCACTTTTTTTTTTACTTTTTTTAAAAATTTTTACGATACATTAAGCCTTCTTTCATGCTTTATTATTATTTTTTTTACTTTTACGGGAAAGTAGGCTAAAAAGAATCAAAATAATAATAAAGGCAAAATTGACATCTAACTGGTAGAACTACGTAATAACAAGAAGTTCCGTCTAGAACTAGACGAGCCTACTTTCCCGTATACTTCAAATTTATAATCTAGCTATCTCTTTCTCTCTCTTTCTCATTTAGCTTTAGTTCTTAATTTTTTCAAATACTATACCTTTTTCAACAGACAATACATATTCCTTCACGCATTCATTTTTTCCTTTATTCAGCCATTCATTTATGCATTCATTCGTTTACTGATTCAAATGTTTATTCATTCATTTACTCATTCATGTATTTATTCCCTCATTTATTCATTCTTTTCCTCATTCATTTATTCATTGATTCATTCTTTCACTCATTCATTTATTCACTGAGAAATATCCTTAAAAATTCCGATAAAAAAATTTCATAGGAAAATAGGCTCGTTAGTTCTGGAATAACTTTCTATTTGTACATGTTCTACGTTATAAGAGCTTTCCGATAAAGTTTGTTCCAAGCAAATCGGTACGTTAGGTCAGGATTTATATAGGATTGAAATTTCCCCGTAAGCGCTATGTTAATTTTTTGAACTGTTCAAAAATGAACAAAATCTGTTCAAATTGATATTTCACGCCAAGCGCTTCTTCCAGTAAGCTTGTTCATTGGAACATGGATCTTGACCCAGAGTTTACATAATTTGCTTCATTTTCGCCCATAGGCGCTAATGTTAAATTTTTTTGAACTGTTGAAATAAAAAAGTAAAATATAGAAATGAGATGTCCTCGCCGAGATCTTTCGAATGCAAAAAGAATTTTTCGAATCGGAATATTCGTTCAAAAGTTATTAGGGGTGGACAGACCGACAGACACACATTTTCCCCATCTCAAAACCCTACTTTCAAATTTTTTATTTTTCGATCTTTATTTAATTACTTCACTTTTTTTTGACTTTTCTTTATTTTTAACGATATTTTTACGATACATTAAGCCTTCTTTCATGCTTTATTATTATTTTTTTTACTTTTACGTGAAAGTAGGCTAAAAAGAAACGGTACGTATTACCCCGTGGACCATTTTCGCCAAATTTTAAAATCGAAGCCAAAATGCCGTATACCGCCCAAAACGGGAAAAAGAAAGTTCTCGCGCAATCGAACAATTCAAGCGCCTAGCTTTCGCGTCAATTTTTTGCGAAATCATTGGTCGGCGGGATAAGACGTAAGTATCTAAGAGTTGCAGCTGCATTTACAAAGGAAATGCAATAAGCCAACTTAAAGCAGGCAGCTGGGAATTTGGGTAAAACCTCGTTTACATTGAAATCTGCAATGCACACCCACTGTATAACGCATCAACCCGCTTTGCACCTGGAAAGGAGCAGGTCGTGCTAGTAATGATTCTCTTTTCTTGCATATCGTGGATAATTTTCTTATTGGGGGTTAAAAAAACCTTAAATTCGCCATCTTTTTGGTTAGTGTAAAGAGGGCAATAATTGAAAATTGCTCAAACAGTTTTTAAAAAAGCTCACTTTTTAAACAAAATTAATGCTACTTTTAAACATTCGTTTTTCAATTGGGGCAAAATGATGAACAAAATTTTATTTATCTGAAGCAGGTACTGTTTCAAACTCTTCAGTTCATTTAAACGCAGGCAAAGGCATTTATTATTCACCTTTTGCGACTTAAATCTGATATGTTAAAGTGTTTGCGATGACCTAGCATCTCAAATTCGGTGCCATTTCAAAGTTCCCAATTTTGAAATTTTAGGTCTGTTCAGATCCGTCATTTGGGTAATCGGAGTGGGGGAGGTCAGTTGACCCTCCATAACTTAGCACAATTTTGAATTCCTAGGTCACCCCAAATGTTTAGCATACCAAATTTAAGTTAAAAGTATCATTCAATAATTGGTAACATGTCAATAATAGGTGCCTTTACCCTGTGTTTAATTAATTCATGGCCAGGTATGATTTTATTTGGGTCATGCATCAGAGCATATTTTAAGGATTTTTCACTGGGCGACATTAAGGACTGCTTCCCCTTATATCCATCCTAAAAAAATCATTATCCCTTGGGGTTGTTTGACTGTTATTGCGACTTTTTTTACTGATTATGCTCGGTTTAAAAAAAAAAAAAAACTTTTATTTTTGTAAAAGCGTAGCCCACCTGGATTCCGGGCTTTTTCAGGAAACCTTAAAATATCGATTTCTGCTTAAGCAATATACTAAGCCATGGTTTGGCTATTTTTTTCATTTCATAGCGCTGTATATGTATATCATTTTTAAATCATGCATCTATGTCTTATTCAAATATTATGTAAAAAATTATCTTTAAATTAAAGAAAAAATCCAAATTAACCCCTCCTCCCACCATCCAATAATTGTTCATATCTCATAAGCCTCTTTTTGAGGTTTTTTCATTTGGGGGCAGCTCAAAAATCCATAAAAAATGTTCCCAAACGCATTACCGTTTCAACTGAATATTAGGGGGGTGGGGGGGGGGCAGAGCCATAAGAAATGTCCCTCCTTAACCGGAGATATAAAATTCTAAGAGTTGAGGGGGGTCCGGGTGTTTCTCCCCCGAGAAAATTTTGAAAACTATGCAAAATGGTCCATTTTGAGGACTTAGGAGATGCATTTGGGAGTGCAAAAATTTTAGGGAAAAAATTCAAACCCAAACTATTTAAACGTTAAACGCTTTTACTCATAAAAATGCAGAACGAAATTCGTATTTTATTTTAAATCCAGGGTGCATGACCCCCTCCTCTTCCTTACTTACGCCCATATCGAACCTTACTTAGCCCCATGTCTGCCTTTTCAAACGACACTTACAAGATCCCCCGCCTCCCCCCCCCCCCGCCTCTTCCCAAAAGGATCCTTTGAAAATTTGTAAAGGAAAAACTACTGTATTGTTTGAGCATAGCATGATTTATGTTTCATAATAAGAAGGGGAGAAACTTCATTTTTAAATTTTGGCATTGCACAAGTCACTGCCTTCCCAGGAGCAGTTGACTGCCACTGGAGCCGGCAGACTGATCATCGACGCAACATGTTCAGTATACTTCAATTTTAGTTTTCGGCAGTTTATACAAATAAATAATTCTATTAATCTGTTGAAGTATTAAAAACCCAATCTTTAGCTATATTTGGCGATGTTAGAGGAAAGAGTGCGCGCTCTACCCCGGACATTTTCATAACTGACAGCCTGAAAAGGAACTTTTAGGCTATGTGGTAAAGTTAGAAAAAAGAAAAAGTTGGGGTCGGGTTTTTCTGACTTTTTTTTTTAATTGAAGTTAATTTTAGACTTTTAGGTGACTCTAGGGGAAGAAAGAATTCGGGGGCTTACTCTCGGGAATCTCTAAAAGCAAGATAAGGATATCTTTGATGACGTTAGGGAAGATGAAGAGAGGGGTATTAAAGGCTCTCCCCCCGGATAAATTTCAAAATTGAAAGCTTAACAAGAAGTTCCGTCTAGAACGAGACTAGTCTGCTTTTCCATATACGCCCAGCTTCAAATTTATAATCTAGCTATCGCTCTCTCTATCTTTACCATTTAGCTTTAGTTCTTAATTACTTCAAATATAGTACTTTCTTCAACGGTGAATACATATTCAATCACTCATTCATTCATTCTTTCACTCATTTCGTATATTTATCCACTCATTTATTTACTTTTTCATTCATTCACTAATTTATTCATTCAATCTTTCGCGCATTCATTTAGCTAAAAACCCGATCAAAAATTTTCATGGGATAATAGGCTCGCTTAGTTCTGGTTGAACTTCGTATCTGTACATGTTTTATGTTATAACATCTTTTCGGTAAAGTTTGTTCCAAGCACATCCGTCTGTTACATCATGATTTATATAGGATTGAAATTTCTCCGTAGGCACTATGTTATTTTTTTATTTTTTGAACTGTTCAGAAATGAACAAAAATTGCTCAAATCAATATTTCACACTGAGAGCTTCTCCAATAAGCCTGCTCATTGGAACTTTAATCTTGTTCCCAGAGTATAAATAATTTGCTTCATTTTTGCCCATAGGCGCTAATGTTAAGATTTTTTGAACTGTTAAAAATAGACGAAAAATTGCCCAAATCAAAAAGCAATAACATAATTTTTATAAAAAAACAGAACCGACTTCAAATTATAAATTGCGCTAAAAAGTGAAAAATAAATTCATTCATTAAACAACATCGATGTGACTTTTAAACATAGTTTTAGAAGTCTGTGCAAAATTAGGATAGATAAAATCTTTTGTAATCATGAATCCAATTACAAATATATATATTTTCGCAGAATTAGCAACAGTTCCAATACGGAGTAGCAAAGGGTAGAATCGTAATTAGGCTCATAATTTTGCCCCGACTTCTAAAACTATGTTTAAAAGTCACATCGATGTTGTTTAATGACTGAATTTATTTTTCACTTTTTAGCGCAATTTATAATTTGAAGTCGGTTCTGTTTTTTTATAAAAATTATTTTATTTTATTCTTTTTAGTGTAAATATATTTTGTATATAAATACTCTATTTTTAAAAAGTCCCTTTCAAAGGGCAAAACTGCTTTGAATTAATGGCACTAAAAACTGATTATTTGTATAATAAATTCCCCTTTTGAAGTTGATTTGAGCAAACAAACTGGTTGGATTAATTTTTGCCACAGAGAAGCCTTCAGTCAAACTCTTGCTGTAATTTCTTTTTTAATTTAACGTGAAATTTTATTTCCAATGTCTTTTATATTTATTAATAGATTTCCCAACAAAGAAAAATCAAGTCAAGCCTTTCCAATTAAAATAAAAAATACTTATTTTTCCCCCGTAACGTTTTTTCTAAAAAACAAATGTAGTCAAATTATTTATTTGCAATATTTGAGTTAGACGACCCTCTTTCGATTAAAGAAAAAATCATCAAAATCGGTTCATTTAGTCAAAAGTTATGGATGAAAAAACAAAAAAAATACTACATTTCTGCCCATAACTTTTTTTCTAATTATCGAATATGGTCAAACGAAGGTACGGGACCTATGGGAAACCACCCTCGATCGAATAAAAAAAGAATTATGAAAATCGGTAAATCGGTTCATCCGGTGAAAAGTTGTGAGTGGACAAAAAAAAAAAAAAAAAAAAAAAAAAAAAAAAAAACGACATACATACAGCATAAATGTATAACCTCCTTCCTTTGTGAAGTCGGTTAAAAAGGATATGAGATGTCCTCGCCGAGATTTTTTGAACACACACACAAAAAAATAATCTTTCGAATCGGTCAATTCCCTCAAGAGACACACGTTTTTCCCCATCTCAAAACCCTTCTTTCATTTTTATTTTTAATTTTTTGAATCTTTATATAATTACTAACTTATTTTCGACTTTTCTTTATTTTTAACGATGTTTTATCGATACATTAAGCCTGTTTTCATGCTTTATTAACTGTTTTTTAAGTGGCTAAAAACGCCTGTTCAGATCATCTCTGGTGAAGTTATGGGAAAGTAGGTTCGGAAACTTTGTATGGTACTTTTTCGACATTGAAAGTTCTAAAAATGCAATTAGCGTCTTTTTTTCTGTTACCGTAATTATCGGTATACAGCCCGCAACGATGTATAGTCCGCAGGAAGAAAAATTCCTCCCCCCCCCCAAAAAAAAAAAATAAGTTCGGTGTATAACCCGCACCCAGAAAAAAACATGGGATGCACTCCTAGAAAACAATACATTCGCCTGTAGCGCCGGATCCCCTATCTGCTTTGGACAGTCGGTTCGAAAGCTACGATTTATTTCTCTACATTTTGTTTCGCAGGAAAAGATATTTCGATATTTGTGAACGGTAGTTGTTTTTTTAATAATACTTTTTTTTTTTTAATTTCATGTATTGCCCGCAGATAGTAAAAAAATGAGTTTTTGCGTAGATAACCCGCGGGCTATACACATATAATTACGGTTGTCAGGTTAGGCCTAGGCCGGCAAACCTACGGGGCCTACGTGACAAGACGAAGGGGTCCACACGACAGGAAATGGTGCACGTGTGTCCCCTTGCCCTCAATGTCGGCCTAAGGTCAGGCACCCCCTATATAAGCTGCTCTCAAAAGCGGGGGCGAGGAGATCGACTTTCGCTTGCCTACGAGGTTGCGGTCGGATGAGCAGGAGATCTTCGAATGCTGGACAGGGAGGAGTTGCGCCCATCCAGACGGAACGTAACGGGAGAGCTTGTGCCCGTAGCTTTGAAACATCTAAGAACTCAATGATGTGGAAATTGAACCACTGTAAATAATATGTAAATAGGTAGCGAAGTGAATAAATGTAAATAAAGAAATATAGCCAAGATCGTAACTACGGTAATTATAAAGCCGCCTCTTCCTGGCAATTTTTCGAATTCGAAGTACCGAAAAACGCCATTTTAGGTTATCTTTGGTGACGTCAGGGGATGCGGCGGATTTCCCTCAAATATTTCTGAAAACAAAATTTTAGGCTATAAGAGAAGGCGGGGGGGGGGGGGGGGGGTGCGTTCGTTGCTTTCCAGCAGAACTGTTTTGAAATTAGCGTCCTAAAAAGTCTTTTGACAATGTTTGATAACTTTTAAGTATCCGTCAAAAATTTTTGAAACGTATGCAATCAGAAGACGTCTTTGCATTGATAACCAGAGAAAGTGGAAACTGAAGAAGCATTCATGGATACATGCCGGATTGCAACGAAAATGAAAAATTAATTTTTGTTAAGAAAGAAACGACATTTTTAAAAAACTATGCTTTCCTTTATTTCTTTTTTTTTTCTTTATTTTTTTGCCGACACCATCTGTAGTGACTAGGCGACATTACTGTCGCCCACTTTCTATCTTATTTTATGCACTGTCATGCATAATGAGGTATGATGACGTTTTTGCGTCGCTTTCAAAAATTTTGTTTAAAAAAAAGCATTACAATGTTTATAAAGTAAATGAATTTGGGCACTAGTAAAACTGAAAAACAATGAACCACGTTAAGAAAGCATTAATGCTCATTTGTGCTTTCTTAACGTGAATAATTGTTTTTCATTTTTCTTATCAATGTTGTTTAAAGAATCAATTGAATTTTTAAATTTTAGAGCAGTTTGCATTTTATGAATAATAGTTTCATTTGTTATTATGTATTGACAGTTCATGTAATGTCTAAAGCACTCCTGAAAAACTTGAGCTGTTTTTTTTTTTGCTTCATAATTTCGATCGAAATGTTTGAAAAAAATTTTTTTAACAAAATCTCAAGCTCGAGAAAAGTGTTTCTGCAATTGTTGCTAAGTTGTTTTCTTTCTTTTTTTTAAATAGGTATTTTTTTTTTTAGTTTTAATGTTAATTATTAGTACTGTCACTGGATTATAGTAAGTAATATGTGTTTTATTAGCTTCAATAATTCCATATTCATTTTTTAAAATCAATACTACATTGATTTGAGAAACTATTGTGCAAACAAATTTTTTTTTCTGTTTATTTACGTTTAGGAGGGACTGTAGTTAGTGCTGTTGTGTTCAAGATTTTTCTTTTGTTTAATGTTTTAGTTAATCCCCTTCCCCCCAGGTCATGAACTAATCGGAGAAATGTTCTAGAGTTCGCGTGATTTATCGTAAAAGAGAGCGAGAGATAGTTCGGATGATTGAACATTCGTTTAGCTTGAATTCGCAAAATCGGAGTTCTTCTCTAAAATTAATGTAAAAATACATTTACTAGAGTAACGGTATGAGGGAAACTAAATCTCGAAAACGATTCAAGACTTTTTCGGCGTGAGGTCATTGAAAATCCTTCCTGCAAAAGAGGAAGCGGTCAGTCCGACCCGAAGGTCAAAGGCTGTTCATTTGGTGCTTCATCTCGGGCATCAACCATGGATTTCCGTGTAAGAGGGGCGGAAAAAAGTTATTTTTTTAAAGTCAACGAACTTTGCAAAACACAATTGGTTTGCAAAATTTTATCTCCAGACCAGCGTTTCCTAACCACGATTCCGCGGAACATACTGAAGATTAATTCTTTCTAAAGTAAAAATAAAACTTATTGGAAGCTTTAACTAAAGAAACCCTTTGAAGTAGAGGTAAAACTACTGACTTTCAGGTAAAAATTGATTTAATTAGATCAAATACACGATAAAGAGATGAAAATGACAATTCATTAATTTTTTTCATACATTTGCATAAAAGGTGGTTTCTTTAGAAGCGCCTGCCCCTGTATTATTCATATTGTGCTAACCCAGTGGCGTTTCCCGCACGGGTGTCACCACACCCCCCTCCGCCGCACAAAAAAAAAAGTTTTGCGAATAAACAATGTTGTTCATATTATTTTTAGTGCTGCTAAAAAGTCTATTTGGTGTTAACTTTTAGAAAACTACATTTATGTTTAATTGTACGTTGAAATAGCATCAGAAAACTGCATAATTCAAGAACGTATTTTTTAAAAACTTTTTATCCCATTTTTGTGTCACCCCCAAACGCACCCAAAAGGGTGCCACCGGGGACGGACCGATAGGTAACTTTTTCGGGCTTGCGGTAATCAGAAGTACATCGTAACGCATGCGCAAAAGCATGGTAATGCGTACGTAAACGTACATCGTAAAGCACACGTAAAATCTCTTTTGCAGAAAAAAAGTTTGTTTGAAGGCTTTGGCTTATCACATTGACATAAGGTCCCGTGAATTTAAAAAAAAAAATTTTTGCTTTTATGTGAAACTTCCTATTTGTGTATTAGCCACGTTAGCTCTGCGTACGTGGCTAATACACAAGTAGGATACTTGTCTACCTACATAAAATAACTCGTTTGTGTGTATGTTTGTTTGCTATACTAAGCTACACCAAATGACGGACTGGTAATGCTTGAAACTAAAAAAAAATTAGGGTGGCCTGTAAACCCAAAAAAGTTAGTCGCCACTTTGAACCATGTTTCAAACTGATCCCTTCCTCCCCAACCGTGGCTTCATTTTTCATACATATAGCTCAAACTACACTTCGTCACAAAATTACATAAAGCCCTATTTTTACAGAAATAATAATGAATTAAACTTTTTCTGGTCGCCAGTTTTGGCGACCGACATAACATTTTGTCGTCGCCAAATAAAAATTTATAGTCGCCAATGGCGAGTGGCGACCTCTAGTCTCAACCTTTACGGACTGGTAACTGTTCTGCTTCGTCTGGAAGAAGTAACTACCGTCCTTTGTGCCTAATTACTCGTGAATTTTCAACGACGTCACCAGAAACTCTAGGTCCGAAGTAACCTAGATGGTGACTACCTTGTGGAAAAGAATCATTTTTAATGTTTAAAAAATACTGAGGGAGCGAATGCAGTGCGAAAATGTTAATTATATAAAACAGCGGTTCCCAAACTGGTACGCGCACCACTAGTGGTACGTGTGCAGACCAAAATATGAAGAGAAGGACTGGACTGGGAACCACTGCGTTGCTTTCTGTTCTGATGATGCTCGACCAGTTACAGGAAAACACGGACGAGCTTTTCCTAAAATGAAATAATATATGTTATATATTTCGTATATTTTATACACAGCTTTATTTTAATAAACGCTTTTCTCTGCCTTACTAACTATCAAAATTGTATAATTTATATTACCTAGTCACCCTAATATTTTTCTCCAATCTATTAGTATTCTATTGTATGCAATAAAGCTATATTTGCAGTGGTACGCAAATGGTTTGCAAGAAAAATGGTGGTACGCGAAAAAAAAAGATTGGGTACCGCTGATATAGAACTAATGACTAACTTTCAAAGTGTGTGAAAAAAATTTCTTTGCGATGGTTTTTAGTATAAAAGCCTCATAGAGTCATATATTTGATACGCACACCAGGGGTGATTCTGATCATAAATTTCTGAAAATTTTTAGTGAATCTTATCGATCTGTCTGTCTGTCCGCTATAGAATCCCAGGCCGTTTTACCGATCGGGACCACATTTGGCACGGTTAATGTGAACGACCCGAGAAACTCATCGCTGCAAAAATGAAAGTTTTGTCTTAATTAGTTTTTTAAATTAATTTTTTAAAATTGTTCAATGATTTTTTCGACCCGTTTTATTTTATTTTTGCATTGTTGCCGTCGTTTACAACCATATAATTACAGTTGCCGTGTGAACAAATAAATCAATGCAGTTGCCATTGTTGTAACAAATATAACAAATATACTAATAATAATCAAAACGTTTCTCGAGCATATTGAGTGAGGCTTCGCTGTATTTGCAATCACCGTTAAAAAATAACGTATATGCGAATTTAATTTAATCCTTTTTTTCATTTTAATTAATTTATTTATTGTTTGCGCTTTTTATATTTTTCTTATTAGAGTGGCTGCGCTTTTTTCCTCAGTTTCGTTAAAACTGTTGTTTTGAAAAGCATAATAAAATTTTCAATAAATTGTTTTGATGATAAATATATATTTTTCACAAACAATTTGATTATATAGTAAATAAATGTATAGTAGTGTGGGGCAGTAAGCAAAGGGGCGTCCTCGCCGCCTGACCTGGGTAATTTAGTTTGAATTAGCAGACACCCTTGGCACAAATCATTTTAATTACAAATTTATAATATCTAGAACAGTGGTCATTTCGTATGACCGCCGGGCTTACTAGGTTAATTAATCACCTTCTTTCGTAATTTTTATTTTAAATTCGTAATACATACTTTTTCCGAAAATTTCATGTTAAGAATTTTTTTTTTTTTTTGGCTCAGAATCACTCATGACGAACACGTATGATGGCCATTTGAGATAGTTGGAATCCCGTCTTAAGCTCCTTCCCTTTTAATTGGGGTGAATATGGAGGATAAAAAAGGCGAAACAATCGGTGTCTTTTGAAATTCTTTTTAACTACCACCTGCACAACTATGTGTGTGTCCCGTGGAACTGTTCTCCGAAAGGTCGTGGCCCACCGTTATTCAGTCAAGTGGTTGCTTCCTGCAGCAGCTGACCGCAGGTAAACAATGTATATATATTCATGACGGCATCGGGATAATAAAGGGTGAATTATGCACCAATAAAAGCGCCAAAAACAATGATCCGATAATCATGTTTTTTTTTTCCCTGTTGCGTTGTTGACAACATCTGCAGGCACAGGAGGAAAAAAGGGAATAACAACGTAACCTCTTAACTTTCCCTTCTCTCTGCGTGGATTTATGATATTTTTCTTGCGATCCAACACTGAAAGTGGCTCAAGATCATTAAGATTTCTTCTCCCTTATTAATCCGGTGGTGAGGTTGTAATGTTACGCGTATCAAAAAGGAAGAAACGAAAAATACCGATTCATCGCTCGACGAAGCCTGAAGACCTGATGCAGTTTGTATAACATCAAAGAACCTATATTGTGCACCATCGCTACTAGTTAAGCATTTTGGAGAAAATTTTCTGACGATGTTTGGCAACATAAAGCCATGATCGAATTCACGCTACCCAGCACAGTTTGTAAATCGATATTCTGTCTCCCTAAAACCCCTTTGAAAAATTTGTGTACGGAAAAACCTGTGAAGTTGACCAATTTTGTAAGTTGACCACCTGTCTAAGTTACCGCTTTTGTCAAAATTATCCCTATATTATGTAACGTAGGGAAACCTTTATAACTTGACCAACGAGCTTGTCTATGTTGACTATTTATATACACCAAATTTTGGTTAGAGTATTATAAAAACCCTTTAAGATAACGACTTGATTATTACTATGATATTTATTTATTTATTTTTGAAAAGATAAAAGTAACTTTTCCAGGATATTTTTTATGCTATAATTTTATACCAGTACGTCTGCATTGCATGGATGAAACTGTAATTATAAGGATTGTCTAAATCTCATTCTAACTTAACCGTTTTAGAAACTTCTATGAGCAGTCTAATTTTTTTAATAAGTTTCTCTTTTTGTTCTATCTGTGATAGCCATTTTGTATAATTATGTATTTTTAGGATATCTCTACCATCAAATAAGCAACTCACATAATTAATAAGATATTTATCTTTATTTTGTCTAAGTACTTTAATTTTTAAAGTGGCGTAATACAATGTAAGCCGTTCCTGCTTAAATTTCTCCCTTATATTTTAGATACGTGGGGACCGTCCATAAATGATATCACGCTTTTTTCCCATATATTTGACCCCTTCCCCCCTTTGTCACAAAATGTGACACATTGACCGATCCCCCTACCCCTCTTTGTCACATGTCACGCTATGCTGCATAAGTGTGATGTCACATTTCTTGTTACACCCTCATCTTGTCACACTTTGTCACAATTTCAAGAACCTCCCCTCGAAGTGTGACATCATTTATGAGTGAAATAAAATAGCTAATTACTATTTTAAAGTAAGGTTGATATATTAATACATAAAGCTAAACTAAAAAATAACATAATAATTGAAAAAAAAAAAGAATGCATGGAGAAGGAATGACAAAATAATAAAGAAAATCATCCCCACCCTCTATAAGTTGACCACTAAAGGGATGCCCCGCAAGTGGTTAACTTACACAGATTTCACTGTATATTCCAATATACAGGGTTGAAAATTTAACAAGTGCAAATATGAGACTGCAGGAGCACACCGACTAGGGGGTTTCCGGACTCTAGCTATCCGATATTGGATGCCGGATATCCGGTAAACGACTGATTTTTAAATATCCGGAATCCAATATCCGGCCACTGCACGAAAGATGTGGTTTACCGGAACGTCGATTTTGGCTTTTAAAATATAAATAATTTGAATATTTGAGCTTATTTTGAAAACATTGGCAAATTAAAAACTTATTTCTTACTAGCTGTACCCGGCCACGCGTTGTTGTGGCTCAGTCTGGTTCGATGGAAAAGCAAGAGAAAGCACATATTTCTAATATGTTTCATTTTAAAATGCCTATTGTTTCATTGTCTGAAAATATAGATTGTCTGGTTTACCCACTCTAGAACACGCAATATATAATTGTCCGCGTGAGAAGCAATCCGTGTCTAGATCTAAACTGCTCAATTTCATTGATTGGTCATGAGCTTTGCTTTTTTCACAATTCCTGCGGGCAATTTTTTTTTTCTTTTTTTGTCGTTCCATTGTCTGTGAAGATTTTGATATTGTCTGGCTCGGCACATTGAAAATTTCCAACATAAGCGTTATCCAAACAGAAGAAACACAAACACGAAAGTTCTAAATTGAAAAATTGCCATTCAAAATAAATAATCTTTGTTTTAAGGTTCCCCTTGATCATTAAGTGCAAAAATACTAACAAAAAAATAACGAAACTGGCGAAGCTTATAACTGGCGTTCTTATTGACTCAGAAACTTCGAACAAATTTCATCTTGTGCAGAAAAATCAGCGCTTTCGATCGATATATTATATTAATATGTGCAAGTTTTTTTCACCCCCATATTGGGGAATTTATGTTGAAATTTGCGTAAAATTGGAATAAAAAAAGGAACTACCTGTCGGATTTTTTTTCTAACGGGTCTATAAACCTTCCTTTTGAATCACTCTGTCTACTGGCAAAATTTCAAAGCAATCAGTGAAGTACTTTCGGAGGTTTGCGGTTATGAACAAACGAACACTTACATTTTTATTTATATAGATTTGGAAGCTGTGAGTAAAAAAAAAATGCATAGAATTTACAGGTTTGATGCGTTAGAGCCGGTACAGTCCCGTCCTGCAATGGTCACCGGATACCGAATGTGCGGCGAAATCAATATCCTGTCAAGAAGACGAGACTTTTACCGTCCAGTACTGAAGTCCAACGGGACGCGGGACAAGTTCTCAAAATCCGGGACATTTGGCAACTGTGGTAACATACCAATAACGGCATGGGTGACTTTGATCCGAAACTCTGGGAAATTTCCGAAAAGTTTTAGAGAAAATGTTTCGAAATTTAAATTTGTAATAACTAGCGTGCCGCGGGCCTTCTGAGCTTCGTCTTGAGACACAGTTGGTTCTTTTACGTGAAATAGAAATCTTCAAGATCAGAGGGAACTTAATTTCTGCCCATAAATCTCTGTTAATTTGTACGGTTACTTTTTATACTTTGTACATGGACTATTTACACAACCACAACAATGCTCATATCAAAGTTATCCAAAGAAATAGTTTCTCTAGAGCAGGGGTCTCCAAACTACGGCCCGCGGGCCACATCCGGCCCGCGGACAGATTTTGTCCGGCCCGCGGAGAGCTAGCTAATGGCATCTGGCAAAAAAGTAATCATATTTTACACCACTAGTGGACTGATTCAACTTTTTACCACCGGCAACAATTAATGATAATATGGTTTTGGCCCTTGGAATTTACTGGAGTAATCAATATGGCCCTAAGGCTGGAAAGTTTGGAGACCCCTGCTCTAGAGCATAGGTTCTCAACGTGGGAGATAACGCCCCCTTGTGGGCGTTTAAGACTTTCAGGGGGGCAGTAAAAGAATTAGAGAAAACTAGGGGGCGTTGAGATGACACGGAGGGGCGTGGACAGATTAATTAAATATTGTCTAAAATAGACTAAACACGCTAATTATGAACTAACAAAGGTATTAGGTTTATGGTCAATTGTTCAACGATTTCTGATAGCATTCCCATCTTCATATTTAGCTGAACGTTACTTTTGTGCTATAGCAACATTGGTAACCAAAAAGAAAAATCGGCTCCATATTACAGAATGCGACTTGCGATTGTCTTTAAGTAAAATCGAGCCTGATATTAGCAAACATTCAAATGCATCGAATTCAATATTCTCATTACTTAAGTTATGAATTCGATGTCTGAAAATTTTAATAAAAATACTTTTCAATATAATTAAACGTGCCTTTTGATTGCTCTCATTAAAATAGTCATATAGGATAGGGTCATATCCTATCTACGAATAAAATTATAATATTACACATTAAAAAATATATTCGTGGGAGTAGCGGTTTCAGATTCGCAAGTAAAAAAGGGGGGGGGGGGCACTTTAGAAAAAAAATATTCTCAAAGTGGGCGGTGGGCAAAAAAAGGTTGAGAACCTATGCTCTAGAGCCAGCGCCTCACAGCAATGACAGCAATTGCTCTCTACGACTCCCCGAGTAATTCTCTCTCTCTCTCTCTCTTCGCGTCCCTGTTCACCCCCTACGCGAGAGCCCCAGGCTAAACTAAACCGCGCGACCAGGAAGGATGACTCGAGGGTGCATAGGGTCGAGTATGGCAGACACTACAATAACAATAAAAATAAGAGGAAACGGTTTTCAATTTATTAATGAGACATTTTTAGACTAATAATGTCTGTGCATTTATTTTTACCTTGAGACAAGCAAACTATTTTGTACTTCATTCATAAAGCTTACGGTAATGTTTCCGGAAAAAATTGACTTCTGGAATTCACGTTACAGAACTTTCATGTAACCACTTTAGAATGTTTTTCTTTTCCTTGAGCTGATATACCTAATTATGCAATTTTTATTCTAAATTCTTAGTGCATAACTTTTTCAGAAATCTTTGTGTGAAGTTAATCATCCCCATGTAACGTATATTAATGTACACCGTAATAATCAAATTCAAGACTTCATTTAGCTTGGCTGAAAACTTTTATTTCTACAGAAAAATTATATCAAGAAAATAAAAGTTTAATTACTTTAAAAAATCCATTTTAAATTAAGTAAGGAAGCAAAATAAATAAATAAAAGACAAACCAAGACAATCATAATCAAAGGTTCTTATTCTATGTTTTACACATCGTCTAATGATTTAACAGTAACAATTGATTGAATAGAATTTATGATAGCGTGATTAATACATACTTAATTCCATATTAGTTTTTAAAATGTCAAATATAGTGAAACAAAACAATTGAGAAAATTGTTTCAATTAAAATTTCCTTTAAAAAATTATGATCACGTGACTAGAGGCATAATGAGTCATTAGAAATTGTTCAGTGTCCCTAAGTCCGCCAAAGCTCCAGTTAATGTAATTTTTTTAGTATAAAAGCCTTTACCGCTATTGTTAAGTTCGTTGTAGCAAAGGATTTTCGTTATGCAAATTTATGGTGAGCAAGAATTTCTTATTTTTGTTTGACGCGAACTAGCTTGGAGAAAGTTAAAATGAGAAACTGGTGAAAAAGTAAGGCAAAACGAAGTTCCTGTCTCTTTTTGACTGTTCATTGATGACAAAGGAAGTTCCTGTTTGGCGAGGGAACCATTACGGCCATCCGAGAGGGAATCTAGTGAACTATTTTGTATTTTTGGCTGCATATTGGCGACGAAATAGGGAGCTCCTGTTTTGGCGAGAGAACCATTACGGCCAACCTAGAGGGAATGTGGTGAACTATTGTACACTTTTGGCTGCATATTGGCGACTAAAAAATTTTCCTCTTCGGCGGACAAGGGACCTTACACCAACTTCATTCTATCCTTCCGGCTTGATAATCGTGGTAAATTTCTCCGTTTTTAGACCAGTAATGTTCGTGAGACACGTTGGCATCGAAAGCGTCGCCGCATCCGCTAATGGAACCGTTATCGGACACCTCCTCGTAAACCACTTCGTATTCCTCCCTTCTCGATAGGTAGAAGAACACTGAAATGAAAGAGGACAATGTTATCCAAAGGAAGCGCAGCAGACAAAGGTTTGTAAACGTAAAGTGAAGACTTGTGCAACAACTGCACAAACAACAAAGCAACCTTGGATATAACTTTACGCTTGCAATTTCTCTGTTTGTGAACTTTTAAATATTATAGTCTGTATAATTAAAATCGGCGTGTCAAGGTCACACAACTCTACCCTTTTCCCTTCCGGTCGCCATGGTTTCCGTGCTCGAAACTTTTCCCCCATGTTAGTTCGGCGAACATGATAACTAAGTTTGTTCTTTTAGTAAAAATAATAATAGACGGATTAAAACCAGATTTATTTCTCAATAGCAAAAATAGATTGCGTCAGGTAAAGTATTCTAATATTTTGAACCAATCTAAATCTTATTCTAATATTTTGATGTGTTTCAGAAAGCTATTGTATAGCTAATTTATCGAATTTTATATTTTATGTTGAAATTTTATCTAAACATTCCATATTTAATTTATGAGAAAGTTAATTGCAATTACTTAATATCAAAAATAAATAAAAGAAAAATAAATTCTGTCTTGATACTTTTTACAAATTATTCTAATCTTTTGTGTCGGAGGTGTAGTAATGCAATTGCCTTAACTGCAGTGCAAAAAGAAAAAAAAAAGTGGCGCTGTTATTTTTGTCGCAGTTGCCATGGTAACGAAGCAGGAAACGCGATCTTGATGGGCCTATTTTAATTACACAGGCAGTATCATACTAATGGACGTTTTTGAGAAGCGTCTCAACAAAAGAAGGGGTTTCAGAAAAAACAGGCCTAAGGACCGTGGTAGCCTAGTGATTAGGATGTCGGTCTTCCAATCGGAAGATTGGGTGTTCGATACCCAACCCGCTGAAGACCGCCCATGTACACTTGGGGATACGCGCATGTAAAATCCGGGGACCCTGAAGTTCCGAGGGTACCGGAGGTTGGAGAATTTTCCTTTCCTTCGCTCTTACGTCAGAAAAGGAAGGTGGCGTGTTTTCGGTGGCGCCATCTGGTGTCATCCAAATACATAATGAGCCAAGTCGCACTTCCACCGTTGTGGTGCTCATCGATAAACGGAAGCCGCTCCTTAATTCCTTGTCGCTCTTCGAAGGTGGAGCTTAGATATCCAAAGTGGCATTGGAAACAACAATGAAATGTCGGGAAATTGAAACCTGGCCATCCCGGTAAACCACCTATCAATAACCCCTTCCCTTTCGCTCCCGTGAAAATGACGGGCTGAGGTTTCGCATTCTATTTCTTCTTCCCGTGAAAATGACGGGCTGGAGTGCTTAAAATTTCAAAATAAAAACAAATCAAAAATTAAAAATGAATATATATATTCGTCATACACATATTTTTATATAATTTTCAGGGATAAAAAAATAGGCACTTTTATCACCGTTTTCTTGAAAAATATCCGACCGTTAACGGGTTAATGAAATGTCATCAGGCACTGATTGAGGAACTCGAAAGGACATTTACCTGTTAGGAAAAAGGACAAGAAGCCCAGGAGCAGCACCAGGGATGCCTCGATGACGCCCTGTTCGCAACGAGGATATGAACAGTCCTTTAGAGGTGGCAGAGTCGTCGAGAAAGGCAGGACGTTCCAGAACCATATTCTTATCATCCTGTCGATTATTTTAGCGGTCCTTTCGAGATTGTGCAACATGTCCATGTTTACGACCGACACCTGAAATGGAGGATATAAATCGATTATACGCGTTTTCTTTCATTTTTTTTTTTTTGGTAGTTAAAAAAAAGAAAGAAAAACAAAATGAAAGAAGGCTTAATGTATCGTAAAAATACCGGTAGAAAAGTCAAAAATAAGTAATTAAATAAATATTGAAAAATAAAAAAGTAGTTTTTGGATATTAAAAATGGTTGTCCCCTCTAATAACTTTTGAAGGAATTCTCCGATTCGAAAGACTTTTTTTTTGCATTCGAAATATCTCGGTGAGGACATCTCGTTTCCCTTATTTACAAGTTATCGTTTTTCAATTTTGAATAGTCCAAAAAACTCTCAACAGCGCCTGTGGGCAAAAACGAAACAAGTTATGGAAACTGTGGGCATGAGATCCAAGTTCCTTTGAACAAGTTTATTGAAAGAAGCTCTCGAAGGGAAAAATTCATTTGAACAATTTTTTGTTCAATTTTGAACAGTTAAAAAAAAAAAATTGCCAATATTATCGCCTACGAGGAAATTTCAATCCTGTATAAAACCTGTTCTAACAGACAGATTTGCTTGGAACAAACTTTATCGAAAAGATGTTATGACGTAGAACATGTATAGCTGCCTAGTTCATCCAGAACTAAACGAGCCTATTTTTCCACGAAAATTTTTTATCTGGATTTTTAAGAATATTTGCGAATGAATGAATGAACAAATAATGAATGAATGAATCAATGAGTGAATGAATATGTATGAACCGTTGAATGAAGTATATTTGAAGCTAAATGATAAAGAGAGAGTTAGAGATCAGATAGCTAATTGCTAAAGCTAAATGATAAAGAGAGAGAGAGAGATCAGATAGCTAGATTATCAATTTGGTATTGGCGTATACGGGAAAGTAGGCTCGTATAGTTCTAGACGGATATTTTTGTTTCTTTTTGAAAGTATTTTTCAATTTTAGGGGTTTTAGATGCATTTAGACTTTAAAAGTTGTTTCCATTTTACTTAGTTGAACACTTGGAATAATCTCTGTACCTCAGAAGCAGAAGGTGGTAAGTCCAAATAGGTAATTTTTCAGGAGAGCTGAATAAAGGTTAAAATTCTCGAATCTCAATTTCAACAGTCTCGTAAATGTTGAAATAGGCATCAATTTTAATACAATTTGTACTGATAGAAACTTCAATTCTTTATTTATTTTAGAACATTGTTTTGAATTGATTCAAGAAACGCTAGACTATGGGCGTAACATAATTTTGGACTTACTACCTTCTGCTTCGGAGGTACAGATCTATTGTTAGAAGTATCTCTGCATAGAATATATTAACGCACAGTTTTCCTATTTTCTTCAATTAAAAGCAGTTTCTCGTGTATGTATATCACGATTTTTTACCCCTAAGTATCTTCAGTGGCAGTCGAAGAGCTACTATCAACTGCTGTGCTGATTTTTTTTCTCGTTTTTCATAGGAAATTATTGATAAGGAACTGATGCTCCAACGTCGTAAGAAGCTTTGACAACTTCACTTAACTGCCGTTACCGCTCATCTTAGACATAATTTTAATCCTATTCAAGGCCTTTTAGGTGCCACCTTGGAAGACCGGGACAGGACCGAAAGCATCTTTCTAATCACAAAGCATGTGAAACAGCCTCCAGTGTCTCCAAAAGCTGCAAGTACTATTTTCGCTTCAGATTTTTTTTTTCAAGTTGTTTCAGCAGGCTACTGACATGTGGCTCTTTTACTGATAAATAGTTATATTTCTGTATCGCCAAACATTATTGTGTATTTGTACTGTAAAGGTAACATTTTTGCTCTTTTTCGTACAATTTCTTGTTTCTTCTCTTTTTTGACTTTCTAAACATTTTATTATTTAGAAGTACAATAGGGAAGTTTTAACCAATCACATAATCCTATCTTAACCTGTAAATATTGTTAAAACGAGCGCAAATATCTAAAGTTCTTCTGTGTCGAATTTGGAATTTGAGCGTCGATTTTTAATTATTTTTTCAAAATCTTATCGGAAAAAAAAAAAAACCTCGATTGAACTGTTATTTGATGTCGCAAGATATTTGGCGCGATGTTTAATTTAACCAAAGTTGGAAAGAAATCTCCTCGTGGCAGTAAGCGAAGACAAAAACCAGGTTTAAAAATATTGGCACAACAGCTGGCGGTTTGACGTAGCTTATTATAGCCAATTCATAGAGATTTAGGTGCAGCAGAGAAATCGGTTCATCTTCTTTTATGCTGCACCTAAACTATATAAGAGATAAATGCTTATCTTATGCCAATGCTTACATATGATGGCTTTAAACTTCGTTCTGTCAAATAAAATGAAATCAAACTAATCTGTTGTAGCCGCCACAAAGTTTTCTTCTACATCTTCATATGACGATTCTAAATCTTAAACCAATCAAAGGCCAACACCTTCTCTCTTTGGCACCAGAAACTATTAAGTGTCATTTCCAGTCAGGGTTCATCTACATGCGAGCTTTTGCTTGAACCTTGCGTTACTTTTTGAGGCATTCGCTCTATTGAGACACCCTCTCTAGAGCGTAACTGGGGCCAAGAAAGTAATCAGCATTAGTTCTCATCGGTGTTCGTTCATTCACAAAGGGATGTTCAACAGAAAAACAGCTCACCTAGATTAAACAATTGGGTGATATGTTGCACCAAAAATGGTACTGGATACAAGAAAAGTTTGCTTTAGAGCGAATTTGCATATGTTGCGTCAAAATAGCTTTAAATTAAACACCATCCATGATAGTCAGCACATTGGCGCAATTGTTTGGAGCAACATACCACTAAATTTTTACCGCTGACTGCCAGCGCAGTTTGTAGTTTGTGGATCTCCAGACGATAGTTTAATTTAATTAAAACATATTGTACAAAAACATTTTATTAAATAAAAAATTACTAACTATCTATAAATGTATTGAAAATGAAAAAAAAGTCAGCAACAACAAGACAACTTGTAATTTTGTCCCTCAACAAGTTCACCAGCTACGAATTATCTCGTAGGCTGGCAGTCAACGCGGTAATACCCCTTGAAACGGGAAAATCCACCAAGATTCGAAAATAGAAAAGTTTCATGAATCCAATACTTTCTCCCATGTGCTTTGGAATAAACCTCAAAATACAAATAGAAAACTTTCTCATTTTGTTTTAATTCGGGCGTCTAAACGGACACGAATTGTTAAACTTTGAGGTTGTCTTATGTCATAAGCGAATTATGTCAAGGGAAATCTGTAAAGCCGTACTCTGGTTGTTATCTTTCAAGGGAAAACTACGATTGTATCTGTAACTACGATTAACCCCCCCCCCCCCCGATTTTCAAAAGGTAGTGTCAATGACCCCTTGAACAACCCCATGATCCCCCATGACGACCAACAAGCACCACTTTTGACCCCCGAGCTCACCCGGGGAGATCTTCCCTCCCCCAAAAACATTCCAATCGCAATATCTGCAGGACGTACAAATCGACCCATATTCGAAAATCGCATATTTTCACGAGTCCAATACTTTATTCCATGTTCTTTGGAATAGACATCAAAATACAAATAGAAAACTTTCCCATTTTGTTTTGATTCATGCTTCTAAACGGACACAAATTGTTAGGTTTCGCGATTGTCTTGTGTCATAAGCGAATGACGGTAAAGTACTACTCCGGTTGTTTTACTTCAAAGGGAATCTGTAACTACGATCAAAAGTTCGTGTCAATGACCTCTTGAACAACCCCATGATCCCTCAACGACGACCCACAAGCACCACTTTTGACCCCCGAGTTCACCCAGAGAGATTCTTCACTCCCCCAAAAATTTTCCAATCGCATCTGCAGGAAAAAGAAAAAAGAAAGAAAGAGAGAAAACGAAAGGGATCCGAAGCTGAATTCGAGCGTAATTACCGGATAGGACACGCTACTCGAGGAAGGAAAAAAATCAGAGGCAGTTCCTTGGAAGAAGAAAACGCAACTGGTAGTGAAAGCGCGTGACCTTCCACCGTCCCTCGGGCGTTCCATCCAGGAGATGATGACCCCAAAGAAAACGAATCTGTGGCTTATATATTCTATTCTTTTCCGAAGTGGATGGATGGAGAAGGGCTTTAGTTTATGTGTATCTTCTAATGGCCGACCCACTTCCAGAAAAGAAAGTAAGTGCAGGTTGACCTCCTTGACCTAGGCATTGATCTTAAGGCTTCGAATTTTTATTTATATCGAAAACGCCGATTGGACCCTTTGTTTTGATCGCCCGCCGCTCCGGTTCCATGTTATAAATATCTGCATCGCCTCTAGTGGGGAGGATATTTAGTTGACGAACCTTCGCGCGGAGTGGATTTTGTACCTCGAATTGGCAGTGGTTCCAGTTACAATGCATGTAAGTTAAATTGCCAGTAAATGCTTTTTACTAGAATTATTTAAAATGCGGACCAATAGTGTTTTGTTTTGAACAGCGCAGCATGTTTCTTAAAAGTCTGTATACTGTTGTAAGATAGCCGAGAGCAGTGGTCTTCACAGGTTGTGTACTCTTGGCAACCTCAGTCATAAAGGTTTTTCCAAGGAATCCGACCGTGATAAAAAGTAAAAAACCAGAACGTATATATAGCCTTTGCCATTCAAACTCTTTCTTCAGTCGGATGTTTTACACCCAGAGGCTCACTTTCTCTGCATTGAAAAAGGAGTTCATTGCTACCTCGAAACACGTGTCTGCAATCTTTTGCAAATATATGTTGTTATTTTACTTGTTATTCCGAGCACAAAGGTTTGCAGCTCATTTTTTTTACCCCATTGTATTAGATAAATATATCGTTAACTAACATTTAAAGTAGTTAATATGCTATATATACTTTATGTAAGTTTTATTTTCGAGAGGTGTTATATTTTTATTAAAAATTTAAGTAGAAAATCAGTATAATTTACTCAATAATGGCAGTACCACGTGCTTCAGCTGTCACATGCCCTTGTACTGCATACCGTGACTAGCCTGCGATTGTACTTTTTAACAAATACACACTGGCCATTAAAATTGCTACACCAGGAAGAAATGCAGATAACAAAATGATATTTATTGGACACATATATTATGGTAGAAATACCAAATGATTAATTTTTCAAGAACTTTGGGTGAATAGATACTGAGAAATTCATTTACATATCACAGCATCTTTTTCCCTTGTCGTTTAACTTTCATGTCTGTTGCATGTCGCCTTCTTGGTGTAGCAATTTTAAGGGCCAGTAGTGTAGTTGAAGTAGTGTCTATAGTGGCAGGTCATTTTATTATTATTATTACAACGTTGATCTTAACTCGCTTTCTTGTCTGTCCGCGGAATTTTGCAATCGAATTTCCGACCATTTCCCGATAAGCTATTGTTCTGAAGCTTTACATATAGCTCAGAACCAGATGACAATGCAATATTCTACTACTTTTATCATGATTTGATGAGTCTCTGAAGTATTTCCAATAAAATTAAATGAAATATGGCGTTTAGTTCCGAAAATTGCCACCAAAATGCAGTAGCGGCGCTGCGATCTTTAGAAAATCCTGGAAAAAAAATTCTGGAACAAAAAAAATCTTCCTTTTTAGTGCGCAAGAAAGACGTTTTTTTTAAAAAAATTGTTATTACTTTTCCCCAAATCCTTATTTTGACTCGCTGAACCTCCAAGTATGTACCATGGATTTTCGCAGAAGAACACGGTTTAAAGAGAAATGGGCTTAATGTGTAATAAGTGATCTTCTGTGCCGTGTGCGAGTATTTTTTTTTTTTTGTGCCAAAACAAAAAAAAAATCGCATTGGATGTTAGCAGAAGGTCGCGCCGGAGGAAATTTAGGTCAGTTTTCGGACCCTTCACAAAATTCCAATCAAGCAAAGTGGACCCTCCACAAAATTCCAAGCTACCAAATCTTATTTATTACAGAATTATTTGTTAAATAAGCGGCAAAAAATAATAAAAAAATTTTATCACTATGTGTTTAAATTGGAATTTTCACAAAAATCTTTTTAAATACGCAAAAACCGGACCCTTATAGTAGAAACACATGAAATGCGTAAATTTATCAGGAATACTTTCACAGCAGAAAATGTCAATTATTGCATTTTGTTTAGGGATCATCTCTAGATTAAAAGGAAGAACAACTTTAAAATTTCAAAAATTACTCTTCATTTTGGTATCACAGATTTGTAATCAGAATTTAAAATTTACCCTAGTACACAGCAGTTCTCGTGTGATGTGGATCGCCGTTGCTTCACAGTTAAACTGAAATTACATAAATAAAAAATTTGTTATAAAAAAAAAAGTTTTTCCTTTCGCGCTAAAAAGGTAGAAAATAATTTGCCTATGAGCCTGGCAGAATTTCTGAATAAATTGGTCACATTATGGTAACAGAGTTTCTAATTCTTATAAAACGAAAAACGTTGGGCGCATGAATTCTTTATATTATTATGTTATGAATGTTTGTTTTACAGAATCATTGATGTATATATAAAGTTTAAAGAAGATATACTATGCAAATCAATTATTTTTGAGGCTATGTTAATTTTTGAAAATTTTCTATGACATTATGATCAGCATAGATGGGCATAGGCAAATGAATTCTGATTAAAGTTGTGATTATGATCTGTTACATATAAACATAGATCGTGTTTATAGAAGTATTTTCATCCTAAAATTGTGTTCAAGATATGTACAGTTCAATTCATTTAGAGTAAATCTTATTCAGATCTCCAATGAAGGACATTGACTATGATATAATGAAACAGTATAAACCAGGTTTTCTTTCATAGAAATGTGAGTATCTTAGAAAAGTTTTGATATTTGATTACATGCGGGCCCCAAAGTTTTTCGTTTTATAAGAATTAGAAACTCTGTTACCATAATGTGACCAATTTATTCAGAAATTCTGCCAGGCTCATAAGCAAATTATTTTCTACCTTTTTAGTGCGCAAGAAAAACGTTTTTTTTTTATAAAAAAATTTTTATTTATGTAATATAATTTATTTATTTTCTATTTATGTAATTATTTTATTATATCGTTCGCCACGTTATTTGAAATCTAGAATAAACCATACGTATTCCTTTTCTGGCGATATTTATTTAAATGCTATTGGTAAATCAAGAAAATCGTGAAATCGGGAAGACAATACTTTTATCAAGTTCTCAATCTTAATTTAAAAACCCATTGCTAATTTGAGGAAAGCGTTAAATCGAAGATAGGCTTTATGTTTTTCCGCTGAAAACTAAACTGATTTCTCGCTATTTGGAAAATAAGTTTCATATTGAAATTAAGCTAACACCCGGAGCTGAGGAAATTGCTAATTATTATTTTTGGATCAAGGTAAACCTTAAGAGAACGAACTAAAAAGCTCATAACTGGAGTTCTTATTGACTTAGAAACTTCGAACAAATTTACTCTTGTGCGGAAAAATCAGCGCTTTCGATCGATATATTATATTAATATGTGCAAGGTTTTTTTCACCCCCATATTGGGGAATGTATGTGGAAATTGGAGTAAAATTGGAATAAAAAAGAAACTATATGTCGGATTTTTTATGCGTGGTAGAATATGTAAAGTTTCAGAACAATAGCTTATCGGGAAATGGTCGAAAATTCGATTGCCAAATTCCGCGGACAGACATCAAAGCGAGTTAAGAAAAACGTTGTAAAAAAAATAAAAAAAAAAAAGAAAAACCGCATCGTAATGTTAAAACAATTTAATATTATTACATGTTTACTGTTTTGTCTGTTTTTTTTATTTGAAGCTATGAACCAACTCAACCGCTACCGTCATACTACAAAATGCCTAACGAGTTGATTCAAAAAGTTGAAGTCATATTGTTGGTCAGATAAAGTCCCGGAGATCAACGCCGCCTAGCGTTAGTTTAGGGAAAGAGCTACAGATATTGCTTGCTTCTTTTTAGATAACCAGTTGCGATCGCATTTTGAGCCTCATGTTTGGATTTTTTTCTGCTTTTTTTGAAATTAATACATTATATATATACTATTTTTTTACAAGATGAATTTGTTTAATTAGAATAAATACATATTTTCATGCTTTTTAGAAATGATGAAAAAAAAAAAAAAAAGAAATAGAAGAAAACGGGACTTAAAATGCAAACAAGTAATGTAAATAAATTCTTTATATATAATATAATCAAATAAAAGTGTAAAAAAAGATCAGAATTTGCAGCAAAAACAATTAGAATGAACTTCAGAAGCCTGCTTACACCGCCAAAACAAAACGGGTAATATAAAATGGTTTAAAATATTCACCAAAAAAAAGGAAACCTGATCTCTGAAAATTAACATTTCAGTTTGGATTTAAACTCGCGGGCTTCGTTTTAAATCATGCCATTATTAATAGCTCAGTTGTGGCGAAGCAGTTAAAAAAATAAACATTTTTCCTTCTGTAAGATAATAAATACTTTTCCGTGCGAACCTTAGAATAAAGATGTCCGATGGAAGCTTTGAAACTTCGGAAGCCTCATGTAGCAAGTGGCTTTGTCGTCGGCCCTCTGTATGTCTGCCCCGCAGTGGACCAGTCGGTAGAAGTTCGGTTCCTTCAGAGCACCGAAAGTGAAGCAACATGGACTGAGGTCAGTGTTTGATAAGGCGACAACCTCCCACGGCTGGTTCCTGTGGACCGTGTACGCTAAAGGGAGCTGATGCACGTTATATCCGTCGTGGCTCCAATGTCCTCCAAGTGAAACGATACCTCTGGGGGTGCCAACCCCAGGTGATGGTCTCTGATTTGGGAGCTGGTTCAAAGATTCCGAAAACACTTAATTGAGGTTTAGTCATTCTTCAGCCCTCGCTGTTTGGCAGCCGTTCCTCGCGCAAAGTGAAGCTGCATATCACCCTTAGCCATTGGATCGATGATCTTCTAGACTTGGTGTAAGGCTTTTCAACGCCAGGGGGATAAGTAACAACAGCTCTGTGTGTCCATTAAGTGTAATCTCGCCAAAACTCGGAAAATGGTCTTAAGAGACTAAGGCTTTTAAATTTGACACGAATTGTGAAATTGTTTTTGCAAAATTTGATTTGTAACAATGTCATATTTTGATGAAAAATTAATCAGAAAAAAATAATCAGGCTACCCAAAATGCCAGTCTAAAATATTCAATTAATTCTAAAAATTCCATTGACGAAACGATTGGTAACGCTTGGTCGTGTTACTTAAATTATGATGTCACTGAGGTCTACGGCAAAATATTTTGTCGCTATCGAAATAGACGGAAATTCCTAACCGGTTGCAGATTTCACGCCGACAGCGACAGCAACAAAATACGTCTGTTGTAACAGACTGCTGTGATTTGCTGCTTTAACAGCAAGAATTTTAGTACGTCATAGCAAAATCAACAAAGTATGTTGCCCGCAAGTGTTTTTGCATTACAAGGAAACCCTTCATCAGTGCGGGATGTAAGAACTTGAGTGTAGCTTCACTCGAGCAATGTGTACTGTGTGATACCCATATTACTAAAAAAATATTTTTTTAACTACCACCGTTTAATAATTATAATTATATAACATTAATATTAAATATTTATTTCTATTAAATTCAGTCTTTAGTACGTAGGCCGTGGTAGCCTAGCGGTTAGATCGTCGGAAACCAGGAAGGTCGCGCGTTCGATATCCGCTGAAGACCACCCATGTACACTTGGGGATACGTGCAAGTAAAATCAGTGGATCCACTACCTCTCTCCGTGCACAAGCAATCCTAAGGCTTCGGCTAACAGGTAGGGGTCTGGTGGAAATAAGTCTTCAGTACGTCGCCAAACATGCATTAGCTGTTTGGCAGGTAGGGAAAAATTCGCGTCAAACTGCATGTTATTGAAAAGAAAAGTTAAATTCGCATGCAAGATAATCAAAACTTTTTATATTTCCACAAAGCGGCACATTTTTTTTATTCCTATCTGATGCAAGAAACCATTCTGTTCGATTTTTTTTTTTTTTTTTTGCTCCAGATCCGTTTGATATCTCAACTTTTCATTATTTAAAAAATAGAGAGAAAAAAAACTTTTACAGATTACGAAATTCTCGAAAAGTCATTAATTTTGAAATCAGCTCCGAAAATAACGAAAAAGTCACGAAATTTTTCCGTCGAGCAGGATGGTTCCCCCCTCCGAGACATCCGGTGTCCGACAGGTTTTTAAATATCCGAAATCTAATCCAGCCACTGCACGAAGGACTCGGTTATCCGGCGTGTTAAGTTTGATTTTTAAAGCTTAATTAAAATTAGAATCTTATGAAAATGATGATTAGAAACTTCTAAGTATTTGGAAGCTGTGGGATGTTTAAAAGTATTTACAGGATTTACAAGTTTCAAACACCAGAGCCGGATATCCGGTCGCCATACAAGAAACACCGGAAATCCGATATCTGGAAGTATCAATGTCCGATGTATCAGCTAACGGTAGTGGTGTAGTTCTGAAAAAAAAAAAAAGGTTAGGGGACGCTT
Source organism: Octonoba sinensis (assembly GCA_038502835.1). Classification (NCBI taxonomy): domain Eukaryota; kingdom Metazoa; phylum Arthropoda; class Arachnida; order Araneae; family Uloboridae; genus Octonoba; species Octonoba sinensis. Next base: position 3,293,864 of record CM076600.1, read on the forward strand.
ACATATACGAACAATCAAAAGGGGGGGGGGGGGGGGCGCTTATGCTTACCCTACACTGCGCTTTTTTTTTTTTTTTTTTGCGGTTGTTGTTTTAAAACAATAAGTAAAAAAGGCGCCCTCATATATATTTTCACGAAATTTTTCGGACAACTTATATTTATTTAATTTAAAATCTATGCAAGCAATTAAAAACGATTTTTTAAAATAAAATTGTTGCTTAAAATTTGTATAAAAAATAATGAGTTACTGGTTTTTAAAAAATCAACATGTCTTACGATTTTGTGAAAAAAGGTGAGCCCAGTTTACAAGATCTAGGGGAAACTATATGAACTAATATGATCTTACATGCAAAATAAAACGAAAGAATGCGCCACGTTAAAAATAATACAAAACAAGAGCTTAGTGAACGAAAAATAGAAGTGTTGATTAAAAACAACACTGCGCAGTGTAGGGTTAAAATTTTCGAGCAAGTGGGGGGACGCCTGTGTGATGAAAATGAAAAGGTAGGGAACGCCGTCCCCCTGCGCTGCACAAAATTTCACTTTGACAAAATTGCTAGTTTCAACCTTAGTATATTTCAATTTTACCTCGATAGATGACGCCACTAAAAAGCAAAATTGCTTCGGTCTGTGATCAGCCGTTTTTCAAATGAATGACTGGTCATTCACTGGATGTTATTGTCCCATTTAAATTGTATCTAATCAACTTTTTATTATTCTTCTTTCACAATTCTCGAGATTTTTTAAAGTTAATGCTAGTAACTGCTTAAATTTCACATGTTTTTTTTTTTTTCTTTTATAAATGTTTCAAACAAAGCAAACATTTTAAAAGTTAATTATTTTTCAGTAAGAGCATTTACAATACGCTATAGTGTGTTGGACCCACTGCATGAACTTAAAACTTTTAATTCATTTGGATTGCCCAGCTTTTAAAACATTTCAGTTAGATTGGATCCTACTTGAACCAACCCTGGAATATTCCTTTTGCAGATTTCATTTCAGATTGGTGTCATTATTTAAAATTTAAAAAATATATCTATCGTTACACCATTTTTTAGCACAATTAGTTTTGATAACTTTTAAAATTATCGAAGTTCCGTTATTTCCTGGTATCGAACGCTTAAAATTTTATATTTTTCTTTTTTATAAAAGTCCTTGGCAATTTCTGAATTGTAACGCACGCATGGTTTAAGGGGGGAGAGAACGTTTACCTCTTTAAAAAAATCTCTCATATTTGCAAGCTTGTATCTTTTGATTGCATGCAGTGATTCCATAATATGTTACACCATTGAAAAGAACACACTTTTCTCTTTCAAAATATGTTTCAATTTATTTTTCAATTACAACTGTACTCCTTTGAGTACGGGTAAACATAACCTCGAAAAATATCACCTTTCATAGTGCGCAACCCTTTTTTCAAAAAGTATCCATCACACAGCTTTGAAATTTTTTGTGCTTACATTCTATGGTATGGTCACCAAAAATACGAGCCTGATTTTTTTTTTACTCAAACAGAAAAAAAGATATAAATTTTTAAGTTTTACCCAACTTTTTTTTACCAAAAAGCTGACTTTATCTTAAAATAAAACAAAAACGGGAAGGAATACACAAAAATCCATTCCTATTATTAAAAAATACTTATCTGCAAACATTTTTTTAAAAAAAAAGAAGAAAATCCATCCACAAATACTCAAAACTGTGTCAAAACTTTAACATCAATTTTCTCAAAACTCTGTTTTTTCACCTTGCGCAACCGTTTATTTGAGTTTCTTACCATCTTAATCATCAGCATAATTTACCAAGCCCCACATTAGACACGAGAATCGAATAAGTTTTCGTAACACAGTTTTCAAAATCTCGTTGTATTAAAACTATCTTTTTTTAAACGGTGAAAAAGCATAAAGATTACTTGGATTGTCCAGATTTCCACTGGGTTTTAGGTGGATGCAATTCTTCAAAAAACTGGCTCTCTCAGTGTGCAGAGCTATGAACGTGTAGAAACGCAATAGATGGCGCCACCACAACTACGAAAAAAGAATTTTGCTAAATAAACGGATATTTTTTTCATATGTGACGGTTGCATATTGAGATAAGTTTTTTTTTTAATGAGATTGGAATCAGGATACTTGTAAAATGTTACAATGAAAGTTTATTTTATTTGCACCACATTTATTCTAATGTCAGATAATGAGCACCATACCAACAATCAGCACATTTTCTTACAAAAGAAGCATTGATAAAAAAAGAACTTTTATGATAAAATGATTTTTTTAAATTAATTATTTTCTTTTAAAATTTAAAAACTTGTTTATTTTTCATTTATGCCACATCTAAAGTGTATATAATAAAATTTATTTCTGGAATTTGACGGATTTACATGTCTGAAGGTGAGCTGAATGCAACATGATTTGGAAAATACGTCTTCAAATAGCAATGTTCATTGGAATAGCAGGAGTAAAGTGTCACTGCTATGTCCGAACAATTTCTTCATCGAATCAAACGGAAGAAAAGGTACCTATTAGATGTTGGTGGTTTATGCCAGAAACTAATTGGCACCATTTCCTGTTGGGTGCTGCCATCGGACGTTGTAATTGGTTTTGTAAACCATAATCGGATGATCCTAAAATGCTCAATAGCTAAAAAAACATCATCTGAATGAGCCTTGTAGGCAAATAAATGGAACGAAAGAAACACAACCTTCCACTCATTTTTGACTATTTCAGAGTTTTCAGGGGTAGAGCGAAAGGTGAAGCCAAAGAAGAGTCTTTGGTGAAGCTGCTTTAAGCAATTTTTGTAACAGGGGAAAAACAAAACCCTTTTGTCGATCAAACGGTTTGGCTTAGTTGGCGCTTTTTTTTTTGTTTGAGCATTGTCACAAGGGGCCGTCCATAGCTGATGTCACGCTTTTTCCCGATATATTTGACCCACCCTTTGTCACAAAATGTCACACTTCACCGAACCCCATTACCCACTTTGTCATGTGTCATGCTATGTTGCATAAGCATTATGTCGCACTTGTTACCCCCTCCCCTCCCCTTGTCACAATTTTTCAAAACCCCTCCCCCTCGAAGCGTAACATCATTTATGAATGATCCCCAAGATAAATGACCTAATAATATTTATATGTACTGTAACGGTTAAATGTACCTTTTCTATTTATATTATTTTATTTGAAATGCTGGTCAAAGCACCAAACCGCGCCAACCTGCTTCCAATCATTACGCTAATTTGAAATCCCTTTTTACGACACCAATTTTTGCCACCGTAGTTACGGTATGAACTTTTGTTAACAGCTATAGTAATTCAGTTATGTTGTTTCCATTCGGTTCTCCTTTTTTTTTGGCGAATTTTAAGTCTCCAAATTTTTGGTTGCCAATTACGACAAACTAGGGGAGTTATCACGTAATCTTTCTCCAAGATTTTTTTAGTACATATGTTTTATGTTAGGAATGTTATAGTTGAAGTACGCTCGCCAAACATTAACTAGGTCGTAAAAGTCACGCTTATTTTATTAAAATAAAAGATAATATTGCAACGGTTCAGAAATTCGTCGCCAATGTCGAACCTTTAAACTGTAAGTACCAATTCTTCCTGGATAATAATATGTGATCAAAAATGCTTCTAAGTTAATGTAGATACATATTTAACGTTAGAGTTAACAAGAACCAGTCGCACTGTCTGTGGATGAATATATATTTTAATTCTTACTGATCCGAAAGACCAGTTACTATTTTTAATTAAAATTTTCTGTTACCGTTTTGAAGGCGGTCAGTTTGATTTTAAAAATTTAGCTAAGGTATATAAAATTATTTATCTCTCCTGTCCCATCTGTTGTCCCAGCTGTTTTCTTGTGTGTATCCAATATGGAAATTAAAAACTAAAAAAACTAAACTCAGTAGCGCGCCAGCCCTTTTGAGGGCCATGGCCTACTTTGCCCATCCCAGTTTTCGAGACCGAGGACCCTGGGGTGCAGAAGCAGAAGTTCCGGTCAAGTGGTTGGCCCGACGCGGAACCCCAGTGTTTAGTTCCCAAGCATACGTGGTTCCCATTTTATAGACCCCACTGCAGGGATGAAAGGCTGAGTCGACCCTGCCCAGCCCGGGAATCGAACCCCGGACCTGTGGCATGGTAGCATGGAAGGCTATCCAATATGGAACAACTACATGTTTATTGACATATTGTTCGATACGATAAATCAAGTACCCAAGTGATGAAAATATTAATTTTAAATTTGTCTCTTACTATATTGATAACTATTTGTAATAATAAGAAAAAATGAAATCATTAAACATAATTATTAAGCATATAAAACACAGCGCCTCAGATTGAAACTAACTACAATCGCTGCAAAATAGGATTTGGCGTTGTTTCTATGAGTTAGCGAATTTATCATTATGGGTCATATAACTCAATTTATTGTACAAGTAAAACTTTTCAATAGGGTACCGCAATTTTTTTTGCCAACACACCTAGATTTGTCGCAATTATACGCCCTCCCCCCCCCTTTTTTTTTGATCGCCAAATGAAATAGAAACCAAACAAGTTTATTAAATTTAACTAGCTCGAAATTTTATTAGATTTAAATAGCATGTTGGCGACATTTCTAAGACAAGATAGCTCTGGTAAGGCGAATACCCGATAAGTACCATTTATTTCGAGTCGTGCCAGAGGACCGTGTTTTCGCGCAATAGCCGCTCTTTTCCCCTCCTGGTAAAAATATACTTTAGGGTGCCCCTTGGCGATTCCTGTTTGCAGCACCGCCCAGCTTGGCGATCAACCGCGATCACAACTTGGCGAAAATAAAGGGGCACACTTAAATATTCTAACTGACGATTTTATTTACTGTAAAAACAAATACTTGAATACTTAAGGTTTTGCAGTTTTTTGAGTGAAGGAAAATCCATTTGTGAGCTCATCATGGAGAATTTGGAGACTGCACAAAAGATACTAAGTTTATAACACTGCTTAAAGCAGTTAGCTATGTTATCTTCTATTGCAAAGCTAGTAGCTGCTTAAAGCTATTAGCTATGAAGCTGCTTGAAACAATTAGCTATGTGTTTGTATTATATTTTTAGCATATCTTCTATCTAATTTGTACCGTAATTCTCTTTTAATTAAACGTTTTTTCTTCAAAAGACTTCAGATGATGTTAATAAAGGCCTTAAGATTCATAATGAACAGTTAGCAGTTCAATTTTTCATATTAAACTTATATTTGGCTACTTGTTCGTTTCGGAAAGATTGGCGATGGTTCAATTTTTTTTTTGCCAAATCAAACTACTATACCATTGTGCCGTTGACGATGTTTAAATATTTTTCACAAAAATAAACTCCACACACAACACAAATTGATTTGGGGGGGGGGGGGGGTAATTAACTATCGCCAGCCACCCCAAAGCGGAAAAATACCTATATTTATATAATTATGTCCCCTCTCCGTCCTTAGATTGTAAGGATATGGGAAAAAGACATACATATGACATACATAGAGTGTGATTCCCAGAAATCTGTAAATCACACTATCAGACAAAGAAATCACAGAAATTAGACTATTTTTAAAGCTATTTTTAGCGAGTCAAGTAAAAATTTTCACATCTCACTATATGATCACTTTAGACAATACCTTTAACCTATCATAATAAACTTAATTTCACAGTGAATATGAACTTCATTAAAAGAAAACAATATTTTTTTATCATGCCTAAAATTTAAAATAAAAAAGAAATGACAAAGAATTAGTAATTTCAGTAGCTTACCTCTTTATTATTCCGCGTTTTAGCACAGGCGTCACAACCTCTATTCCGAATAAAGGAAATTATATCATTAATGTTTTCAAATAATGAGATAGAAACTGCTTGTGGAGTTGTTTTGGGGCTTTTTGTTTCAGAAGGAATTTTTCACTTAAATGTTGCGCAAGGCTGAACTTGATCGTAATTGTTACCGTACAGTTAACCAGTAACAGTTAACTGAATCGAGTTCAGCCATGGTATATGTATCATTTTAAAAGTGCGTGACACAAATCAATGGTTAAAAGTAGCATTTAAAAATATTTTTTATATTATTTAGTTATTTATTTTTGCAGAATTTTGTGAAGAATGGCAATTTTCCCATGACTACATTGCTAGAGTTGTGTTGTTTCTCCGCTACGAGCACCTAATGTTAACAGACTGGTTTTAAACATTTCGAAGTCTTGAAATAGGCATAGATAGATCTTAAATTAGCATCTTCTTGATGGCATATTAGATTTATGTGATAGGTTGGCGCGATTTGGTGATTTGGCGATGAGAGCTATTTGAGCAATCCGTCTTTTAGTGTGATTCTCTTATGCCTCGGATTAAATTCGCAATACTTTTCAACCCAATCACATGACGAGTTTGATAGGTTATTAAAGGGGCACGGTACCTACTTCCAATTTTTTTTTCGTTTAACAGTCTAATAAAAAGTATTACATGCATTTATTTCCAATTATGATTAGAAATGATATTTGAAAGTAGAACCTCTTTGTGATCAACCAATCATTTAAAATTTAAAAAAAAAATTAACTTTTTCAATTTTAAAAAAATTCCTTATAACTTTCTCAATCATATCTTTTTCAAAAGGTTTTTTATTTGTACCAAACATTATAAAATAAAGTTAGCATGGAATGAACTATCTGAAACTTAGTTGAATTTTAATAATTTTTTTTTCTTTAAAAACTCAGAAAAAACGAAAAGGTTCAAAATTTCAGTTTCAACAATTAAATAAAAACAATCTACAAAATTCAGAGTCAAACCCATGCTAATGTTTGTTAAGCATACTCCGTGGAATGCACACAAAAAGTTTCAAAGCTGTATCTTTAAATGAAAAAAAAAAAAAAAACTTAGCAATTTTACTACACATCATTGGCCAAAAATACAAAGCAAAGAAAAATGATTTAAGATGATTAAAGATTTTAAATGCAGAGTGAAAACAGCTAAAACCATTTACAAAAACCGGAATATCATCTAAAGTTTTGCTCACATTAATTTAAAATTTTGCATGAGACCTTAAAACAGTTTTATTTGTCGATATAAGTAATAGCAAGAAGTTCCCTCTAGAACTATACGAGCCTACTTTCCCGTATACACCAAATTCAAATTTATAATCTAGCCATCTCTTTCTCTTTCTCATTTAGCTTTAGTTCTAAAGTATTTCAAGTATAACTTTTTGAACGGATAATACATATTCATTCACTCACTCATTCATTCTTTCATTTATTCAGCCAGTCATTTATTCATTCATTCGTTTACTCATTCATCTATTTATTTACTCATTTATTTATTTTTTAATTTATTCACTCATTTATTCATTCATTCATTATTTCACTCATTAACAAATATCTTTAAAAATCCCGATAAAAAAATTCACAGGAAAATAGGCTCGTTAGTTCTTCATGAACTTTCTATTTGTACATGTTCTATGTTATAAGAGCTTTCCGATAAAGTTTGTTTCAAGCAAATCCGTCCGTTAGATCAGGATTTATATAGGATTAAAATTTCCCCGTAAGCGCTATGTTAATTTTTTGAACTGTTCAAAAATGAACAAAAACTGTTCAAATTATTATTTCACGCCAAGAGCTTCCTCCAGCAAGCTTGTTCATTGGAACTTGGATCTTGTACCCAGAGTTTACATCATTTGCTTCATTATCGCCCATAAGCGCTAATGTTAAATTTTTTTGAACTGTTCAAAATTGAACGAAAAATTGTTCAAATCAAAAAGTAAAATATGAAAATGAGATGTCCTCGCCGAGATCTTTCGAATGCAAAAAGAATTTTTCGAATCGGACTATTCGTTCAAAAAGTTATAAGGGGGGGGGGGGGGACAGACCGACAGACAGACCGACAGACACACATTTCCCCCATCTCAAAACCCTACTTTCAAATTTTTTATTTTTCAATCTTTATTTAATTACTTCACTTTTCTTTATTTTTACGATACATTAAGCCTTCTTTCATGCTTTATTATTATTTTTTTTTACTTTTACTGGAAAGCAGGCTAATAATAAAAAGAAAATCGATAATTTGAGCAATTTTGAGGTACTGTGCCCCCTTAAAGACTCGAATGCGTTTAAATAACCCCATCTCGAGAGGAAGCAGTCACTGATTGACCAGATGTGGTCGCTGGTCACTATTGAAACCATGATTCCAACAGAGTATGTCGAGATGGCTCGGACACAAGAACAGTTGCAAATGGGGAAATCATATTGCATAGATCAAACATGGCGTTTCTGAATCGACTCATTGGATCTGCAGCAGCCACTTTTTTGCCTTGCTGCGCTCCAACTTCTAAATACTTGCTCAGGGACCGCTATGTGATCCGAATAATTTTATTATTATTATTATTTAATAAATTTTGTTATTTGTTTCTTTTTCAGTTATTTATTTATTTTTCATGATAAAAATTACTAAATTAAAAAGGTAAAAAAATTCGCAGCACTGGAAAACAGCGAATTTCTTTGCTCCAGTTTCGACACACATCTCGGAGTGTTTAAAGAATGTCAAGTAGAGGTGAGGGATAACAGATTAAAATCGAGAATAAATGATTATTTCTGAAAAGAAAAAATCTTCAGTGTTCATTTAAAAAGTGTGTACACATCCCCGTTTCTGAGACATTACTGATCTCGAGCCCAAACTCGAACTACAACCACCGTCGTGGGATTGTGACCCCACGACGGCAAATGCAAATTTTGCGTGCCTCCAGTCAACTTGTCAGAGGAGCCGCGCATCACGTGATCATGTGGGATTTCATTTGCATTTCCGAATCCCGTACTGTTGCCACTTTTTAATTCCTATTTCCGGGTTCGACCGATTTGCCTTCCAGCCGTTTGGACTCGGTAGATCAAGGATCGGAAGGTTTTTATTTTTTTTTAATACATATATTAATTTTTCTTTGGTTTGAATACATTTTTAATGACAAGGTTAGTAGGTAATCTTTTTTGTTCGAAATCGTCGAAACTCATTATGCAAAGTAGAGTTCTAAAAACCAAATCCAAAGCAATTCGAAAATACTTAATTTCTTTCTATAATGTTCTCCTTTTAGTTGCTGTTGTTTTTTCTTCTTTAAAGCATCAAGTATTTATTTTTCCAATAAATGAATGGTTAACAACACAAGTGTTCTTGTACTTCTTTAAAATGTATCATATTTAATAATACTACTTTGTTGGAGATAGTTGAAAATTAAAAAAAAAATTTCCCTTTTTCTTTTGAACCAAGGCTCCTTTGACCTACGTGCCCCGTTGCCATGGCAACGTTAGTAACGGTTTTGTGGGACCCTGGCGTTTTATGTTCCGCAGCACTTTATAATCCGTAAAATATGGTAATAGTTTGGCAAAAGGTTATAAGTTTCGCGATCTTGAATTTTATCTCGAGTCGGTTTTTATCGATGGTGAATTTTTTACAAGGTCTGTGCTAGAAATCGTGAATTTTGTGACGGGTACTGTTGTAAATGTTATGAAGCTTTTACGATATTAATTTTGCGTAGCTTCTATTTCTGCTATACTGCTGTGGTTAATTTTGCGAAAGACCCCTTTTTTGTGGCCATGGTTTCTGCGAAGGATCTCTTTTTCCCCATCGTGAATTAAGTCCTATTAAAGATCCAATTTGTGTGGACCCATTGGTAGAAGCTCGGTTCCCAAAGGAACACCGAAAGTGAAGCAACATTGACCTCTGTCAGTGTTTGGGAGGGTGACTATCTCTCGCTACTGATTCGCTCCGGGGCCGTGTACGTTAATGGGAGCCAGTGCACATGAAATCCGTCGTGACTCCAATGTCCTCCAAGTGAAATGATACCTTTGGGGGGGGGGGGGGGCAAATCTAGGTGACGGTATCTCACCTGGTATCTGGTTCTAAATTAGGAGCCCCAACAGAATAAAGGCGCAATGTCCGCGTACCTCTTACTGTGATGCTAGAAGCATCTAGATTAGAAATAGACCTCTGAAGTAGAGAGAAAAAAACAAAAAATGCAAAATTGAAAGTTCGTATATTGAGTGTTCCCGACAGTCAAATGATCGGCAATTGACTGACCCTTTTCGTAAGATTTCGTAAACGCGTGATTAGCTATCCATTGAACAGTTCGAGTGATGTCTCAATGAAACGTTCTAGAGCTTTTCAGCAACAAATAAGCCTCTCGAATGATTTCATGCAAACATCTCGATTATATACGTATTACTACCAGCTACTGATTGGTTGCACACTCCCGAGGGCGACTCCATTTTTATGAAAAATCTAATTTAGATTATTCTATTATTATTCTGCAATTGAATACATTGTTCTATTGCTCTGTAATTGAGGTTTCCATTATTTCATTATTCTTTTAATTCTATATTTTCAATAAAGCGTATTCCATGGGCCAATTTCGGAATTGTTTCCAATTCTTTATCGATTCAATTTCTTCTTCGCTTCACTTCCAGTCCGCGCTCCTCCTCCTCACGAAATAGCTTACTGGGTCACTGCAACCGTGGCCGAAATCTAACCAGCAGAGACAATCGTGTCATCTTCGGCGGACAACTCGGCCCGGGCCGAGCCTTAAGTAAAGATTTCTCGTATAAGCTCCACTTGGATGTCTAATCTTTTCATCGTGTTTGGCCGGCGTTCGCGTGTGCGTCCGAGACTCGAGAATCGGAATAATTGCGTCTGGGAGGATAGACCATTGTTGCAGGTGGTCATGACTGAAGCATTTATGCATTAGCCGTAATGCGATTTGGACAGAGGTCAGTGTCGGTTTTCAAAGGGTGGAATTTTCTTGGAAGAAGACTCCTGTGGACGGGATTCTATTTTCAACTCTTTACTTTTGTGCGGTACGCTTGCTTTAAAAGCGTCGTTAGGAGTCTGGAGGAACTTAATTCTGTGATAATCTCGTCTTCAGTAGAATAAATAAACGAAAGCTTTTGTTGCCATTTGAATAAATGTATTCTTAGACGCGCGATTGTTATATAAAGGAGGATATTATGCTATTAAAAAGAGCATGAAAATGCTGCAAAATGATCGTTACACACCCTTCTTCAGTGGTAACGAAAAGTCCCTCCCCCCTTAATTGATACCTTTTTCAGGATTTTGGAATTTCGTCATTGTCGTGTATTCGATTCGAGGGTCTGTTCAACGTTATTCGTTTGATATAAAAGTGCCGTTAGAAGCACTGGGGAGCTTAGTTCTGTGCTAATCTTCTACGTAGTAGGATACATAAACGAAACCTTTTGTTGCGATTTGGGTAAATGCATTCTTAGACGCGCGATCGTTATATAAAGGAGGATATTATGCTATTAAAAAGAGCATGAAAATGCTATAAAATGTTCGTTACACACACCTCTTCAAAGGTACCGTGTGTTTTCCCCCCTTAATTAGGACCTTTTTCAAAATTTTGGAATTTTATCAATGTCATTTTTTCTATTTGAGGGTATATTCAACGTTATTTCAAGTCAAAAAGTACCTTAACCCTTTCTAAGGGGTGGGAAGTATGCCTCCCACCAAATTCATCCAAGTTATGGATGTTTATAGTCGACTATTTTACCCTTTCTGATAGATAGAGTCTTGCCAAAGACTCTGGGAAGTATATTTACCACCACATGCATCAACATTCAAATATTAGAACTAGCTCCCCTTCAAGTGGGTGGTGGAAAAAATCATATTAATCTTATTTAATGTTCTATATGAATTTCTTCTTTCAAACCAATCAAAATCCGAAAGATATTTTAATATACCGAGACTAAAAAAAAAAAAAAAAGAAAAAAAGGTTAAATTATAAGATTTGATAATTCCAAGACCTTATAAGTACCATAAATTATATTTACAAAATTTAATATTGTACAAGTAGAATTTTGTAGCAAGGGGATTGCAAGGGATTTTGAGTAAATTTTGAGCTTTTAAGGGGGTTGCAACGCTAAAAAGTTGAGGGACAATGACTTAGAGTTACCCAGTTAGTGAAGGCGGGAGAGGACAACGCTCATACGCCCGGGTTCGATTAACGTGCAAGAGCATGGATGTTACTGATTGGCCCAACACTTTTTCCTATTAAGTCCTATGGGGGCATTCATAAATGATGTCGCGCTTCTAGGGGGGAGGGGAGTTCAAGAAAGTGTGACAGTTTGTGACAAGGGGAGTGGAGGGGGTAGCAAGAAGTGTGACGTCGTACATTTTGATAGTGGCCGTAAAACAGTTTAAAGTTTAACACGTCGAGGACGGCGTGTACCACCGGTGGCTCGCACACGACTGGCTCATCTGGCGGCGTGTACCACTGGTGGCTCACACACAAATAGTTCTGCTGGCGGCGTGTATCACTGGTGGCTCACACACGAATTTTTCATCTGGCGGCGTGTAGCACTGGTGGCTTATATCAGCTAGAGCCTTATAACAGTTTTGTTAGATGAAAAAAACTTTAGTGCCTGCCGGGAATCCTATATAAATCCCGTTTTAACAGACGGACAAACTTTATCCAGAAGATGTTATGACGTAGACCATGTACCGATACGAAGTTCATCCAAAACTAAGCGAGCCTATTTTCCCACAAAACGTTTTGGTAGGGATTTTTAAGGATATTTCTGAATAAATAAATGAGTAAGCAAGTGAATGGATGAATGAATAAGTGAATGAATATGCATAAACCGTTGAAAAACGTATGTTTGCAGTAATTAAGAACTAAAGCTAAATAAAGAGAGAGAGAGAGAGAGAGAGAGGTGGCTAGGGGGGGGGGGGGCGGGGATTCTCAATTTGATATTGGCGTATACAGGAAAGTAGTCTCGTATAGTTCTAGACTTAACTGCAGGTATTTTATGGCTGAATTGGAAAAGGTGAAACTTTCTATTTTGTATCTAAGTGTTAGCAATTAACCAGAAGGCTTTATTGTTACCCATTGTGTAAGGCTTTACTGTAACGCTACGGAATTTGATCCTTTTATCAAACTTTACCAATTAAAAATAATCTGTAAGTTTCTTCATTAACGTACAAATACATATTAACTGCCTACAACAAACGTACCACGTGTAACACAGAGTAATTAAAGAAATTAATACGTTTTTGATTGATAGTTAAAGCGTCGGAAAAGGTCAAGACATGTTAGAGGAAATATTTCGCCGTTGCGTGCAGAGGTGTAAAGTGGCTATTAATTTATGAAAATGTTTCGGTAAGAGTACTGATCAGATGGGAAAAGAAATAAATTGGTGAATTAAATGAGTAAATAAGATAAAATTAAAGTAATAATAAATGGAAAATAAAATTAACAAAGCTTTTTAGGGAAACTGGCGACTTGTTGATTTGTTCACTTTACCTCTCACTATAACATCGACTATATGTGCCACAGTTAAAAAAAATATTAATAATAAAAATTAAAAACGTTTTCCCAAATAGTTTACGATCTCATCCCTTCACTCCCCAATGTGTTAGTCTTTGGCTTTTTTAACTTTTTGAATGATTTTCTGAGAAATACGGGGCGAAGTACTAGTACAAATCTAGCATAATAAATAAATAAATAAAAAAAAAATTGGAAGAGTGCCAAGAAGAATACATTCATGTTCAAGGGAGAAACTACCGGTATAAGGAATGTGCCGTTTCCCGTTCTCGTTCTAGTTCGTTATTTAGCATGATTAATTTTTACTGAAGTGATGCTATATGCCAATTTCTAAATTTAGTGGCTTTCAACAAACATTCTGATTCGCATCCTAATTAACGCACCTGCAGAACGAACCTCCCTAAAATTCGAATGGATTCGTCCTTTTCTGCCATGCGCAGAAGCGTCAAAGTGTCAGGCAGGGTTGCCAGATGTGGCTAAAATTTGCCATTATGGCTAGTTTAAGATGCTGCTGGCTAAAAGTATTTTCAATTAGGGATCATTCATAAATGAGTCACGCTTCGAGGGGGGGGAGGGGGTTCGTGAAATTGTGACTAAGTGTGACAAGGGGAGGGGAGGGGGTAACAAGAAGTGTGACATCATGCATTATGCAACATAGCGTGACGCGTGACAAAGGGGGGAGGGGGGTCCGCTGAAGTGTGACATATTGTGACAAAGGGGAGAGGGGGTTCAAATATATGGGAAAAAAGCGTGACGTCATTTATGAACGGCCCCTTACTAGCCACAAACAATTCTGGCTAAGCTAATTTTAAATTTAGTTTTTCGCATTAAAGTTTATTATTATTTTTTCTTTTTTTCAATCATGATTAAAAATATGCATAAAATTTATAGGTTTCAAGCATCAGATCCGGATATCCAGTACAAATTCGTCAGACAAGAGACGCCGGATAACCGATATCTGACAAAATGGATATCCGAATTTTAGCTTGGGTAGTAACAACAATTGAGAGCAATAACAACAACCGAATCAATTTTAATCTGTAATTTTGGCTAAAATGTTCCTCGCAACTGGCTGAAAATCGTCTGGAAAATCTGGCAACCCTGATGTCAGGTCGAGCTGTATTACCGAACTGTCAGTACAAGACACAACAGCTTCGGTTTTAAATGAAAACGATTTGCTTCCTCTCACTATTGCGCAGTTTCTCTCCTCTCTGACGATCTATCTATTCATCTTTTGATTTCATTCATCATTTGATATCCAAAGAAACTTTGTAACACAGAACTTTTTTTGTTCTCTCGACTTCTGCACCGTTGGTCTGGATTTCCTGTTTTGTAATATAAGAGCTTCGTGTTGCAACGCAGTTATATTCGCTAATGAGCACACTTGAAAAAACTTGGAAGTTATGTTAAGAAACAATAATTCAAATAACGCTCGAGTCATTTTGCACAGAAAATGGTCGTCTTTTTTCGGATCTTCATTTTTGGGAATATTTTCATATTTCCGAGGCACTTCCAAATTTAGTAACTCATTCAACTTTTGTTACTTTTTTCTCTATGGTTTGGCTTCCGTTTTTGTGGTTTCTTTTTTTTTTTTTTTAGGTTTTTTTTCTAGTCAGTTTTCGTTTCTTAGGACGTAATTTTTCTGTATTTTTTTATAGACGGCAGTTTAAAAATATTTTTAGATTTCAGTTGTTCTATTTTTATTGCATGGTTTCTTCCACTCAAGGGGTTTCTCAAAGCCGTGCAACTCGTGTAAACAAAAAATTGCTTACAGATTTGCTATTTATAACATTGGCTTTTTTTAAAAATTGAATATACGATCTCATATTTTCCATTTGGTAGTAATTGCATAATTAAGAAGGAAAGAAGAAAGAAATAAAAGGAAAGAAAAAATAGCATTTAATTTTTTATTACCAATAATTCGAAACATTTGGCCTGCATTTGAACAGTGTGTTTTATTCCATTCTTTCATTAGATGACTTATACATGTCGTAGTTTTTATTAAAACAGAACTTATCGTTTAAGAACTGCAGAAAGAAAAAAGAAAAATCAGTACGTATGTAAATTTGCACTACGTTAATAAATTTTGAAAGAATGCGTTCCTTTTTTATTGCTTTCATGCATCCGTATTCCTCAACCCCCTAACCCGCCCCCCTAATCTGATACCACGAATGCACATAGTAGAACAACATAGAAAATAATGGTAATAATAATAATTTACAGCATTTTAATATTCTTACTTTGTTTGCAAGGTCACATGTTTTGCGTAAAAAACACGGCTCTTTTAAGCAAAATGGGCGTATCGCAACTTTGTTTTTGAAACGTTCCATTTTCCTTTAGAGCTCATTTAGCAGACACACAAACGTATATTGGTAGCCGTCCGATAATAATAAACAGCTGAATAGAAACAAATAATATGAATTTTAAATACAAGGATTTAAAAAAAAATGTTTTGAAGACTAAGGAGAGAATTTTTAAAAAACGTGCTAACAAATGGTGTATTCGAAAGACGGAGTCCTCTAATTTTTAAAAGAATATTCACTAGAGTCCCTCCAATTTTTCCACTAGCTTCCCCTCCCCCCATTTCCTGATTTCAATAACTTATTCTCTTATTCGTAAGTGTCCTCCCCCTACCGTTTCTCTCCCCCCAGTCCAGTACTACACGACTTTTAATGAAATGTCTAGTAAGAATGTAGAGAACATTCCATTTGACATGAAAATAATTTAAAATTTCGATTGCAATTGAAAGCTGCAGTCTATACTGTACCTTACTGTAGTTGATCCAAAGATGTGGCCATAAATTAACCCGGACAAATGAAGTTCAAACTCTTTGCAAGCCATGACTATTCATTGAATAGGAAGCCACGAGCTACGTTCTTTAAGTGTGACCTTTCTAATCCATCATCATCTAAATAGTTCTTCGAAATTGCGCCAAAAAACGGATTCCGCGCAAGTGGCGGTCAACCGCCCATACAATCACGCAACCAAATTTTAAATTTGGCAACTAAGTTTGAACCGGGTCACGATCCCACGCTTAAAGCTGGAGTGCTTTTTTTTTTATAATTTCCGGATTGGGCAAAGCGGCTGTTACTCTGTTGGAAAGAAAGGGGAAATTATCTTCATTTGTAAATTAGGATATGTGCCGTGTATGGAACAAACTTTATGATTTTTGTGAGGAAATATAGAGATCAATGTCCTGATGGCTGTTGTCTCTCACTTAACTTTTGTTTTAAGCGCATTCAATTTATAAGTAAATGAACAGTAGAAAAATGTAGAAAAGAATAGTATTACGGATTCCGATTCCACTGTGCAACACGAAAAATGCCCTTTGGATGAAAATGTCTGTTTCTTATGTATTTTTGGCTGACAATTACGAATCTTCAATTCTTTTTTGTCTATCACGTACCAGTTTCCCAAAATTCCACATTTTAGCTTGTTACGTATTTTCTAGATAAATGTGCATCTTTTCGTAATTTATCGACTTAATTTATTATGAATTATATCTTTCTCATTAACAGTGAGATTGTTGCCATTCTAGAGACCTTTTTAATTAACTTGGGTTACTTTAGCGACATTTTTGGCAAAAAAAGCTCTATCTACTTCTCGAAGTTTCGAGTTTTTTACAACACTACAAAGGCATTTTGTAGACAATTTCGCATAGAAAGAAAAAATAGTATGCTTCTGTGATGTGAATATACTATTTCAAGCATTAGGACATGAGCACAATTCAGCAAAGTAGCGCTAGTTTATCAGTGCTCCTCCATCTAAGTATTTTTTTCCTATTCATTCCTGTAGCTAATTCTGAAAACACAAAGGAAATTTTAAAGTTATGAGTGGCAAACACATATCAAATGAGCCCCTTTTAAATCTACAATGTTTTTTTTTTCCACAATTACAAATAAAACTGGGTTTACTGAAATATTTGTAAAAGCTCTGGACAGAGAAGGAGTATCTTTCTTGCATCTCAGGAACAAATTCGAAAATTAAAGTGAGGCAAAAGTAAAAGAAAGAATTTTTATTGGCCCACAATTTAAGGAAGTTCTTTCATGATGAAGAGTACGAAAACAGTCAGAAGCCGAAAAATCAGCTTGGCTGGCCTTTAAATCAGTGTGCTCACTTTTCCTTGGAAATGAGAAAGCTGAAAACTACGAAAATCTTATTGGTGACATGATAAAATATTTTTGTATTATTAGGTTACTATATTTCATTAAAACTACACTTTTTGGACTCCCATATGGACTTCTTTTCTCAAAAAACTGGCGCAATTAATGATGAGCATGGGGAAAGGTTTCATCAGGACATCTCTGTTGGAAAAGCGTTTCAGAGGTCGATAGAATGGAAGTATACGAATTGAATATTGCTAATCTGTTATCAGGGCACACCATCAGATGCCCACAAGATGAAACGGCCAAAAAAATCATTTTAGTGTTTGTGTTTTTAATAAGTAAGCCTCAGTTGCATTCTTCTATAACCAAATTGTATAAATATGAGAAGTGGGTCTCCATCCAAAACGGTACGTGATGGACCATTTTGGTTTGGATAGTTGAATCAAGCACGCTTTGTTTATATAGAATCACATAGTTTCCTCTAAAGGACAAAAAAAAAAAAGTTCAAATTTTTTGCACAGTGTTATTTAAAACTCAATCTCCGAATATCCGCTTAATCCGAATACTCCAAAAAAAAGAGAGACTAATCTATTCGAGTTAAAAAGAACTAAGTTTAGAACAAAACCGTGGTGGTACTAGTCGGAAGTTTGTTTCTGAAAATACAGTAAAACCCCGTTAAAACGCGGGTGTCGGGGGACATGTCTGGCACCCGCGTTATAGCATAACCGCGGTACAGTGAAACTATACTGCGAAATCATATTCACGAAATAATACTCCCTTTTGTTAAATCATTTTTAACTTTATAACTTTTACTCGTAACTTTTCTTCTATAGTATAATTTTTTCTTTTCCTCTTTTCTGCCATTTTATTCACTGTAATTGCTGTGCAAGAAGCACACATCTGAGCAATCCTGTAATCAATCTAACAAGCGATAGGCTATAAACCAACTGTGTTCCGAGAAAAAAGGGGCTTAAAAATGTCTTTATGTTGTCAACATGGGATTGTGAAGGGGGAGAGGTCTTAAGAAAGAATTAGATTTGGAAGGGAAGGAACGCACTTCTCAAGGAAACAATGCTTTAAGCCTGCATATACTGGAGAATATGCTTACTTTGCCGGAATGGCTAAAGAATCTGGAATAGAAAAGTTGATAGCGCTATAAAAGAAGTTACACACGCATAACTAGACTTCTGAAAAGGGAATAGTTAAGCATTGAACTGAACAGTTCCTGACAGATTGGGGTCCGCCGATGTCAAGAGAAACAAGTCAGAGCCAGTCAGGGCAATTGCCCCCGATTTTGACATCAAGCTATATAGTGTCCTAGGTTGAAAGACATAAAAAGCATAAAAAAGGAGTACATGAGGCCTATCACATTAAGGCTTTTATTATTAGTGTTTGTGGGGGGGGGGGGAAGCTCTTAGGCTAGAATATTTGTGTGCTCGGGCTGACTTTATTTAAATGTTAAATAAGGAATCACTTTTAAATGTCATTGATAAAGGGTTATTTAAACGTCGGGGGACATGATAGTCACCGCGTTATAGCGGGGTTTTACTGTAACAAGAAAAATCAAAGTTAGGTAATGACCTATTTTCAAACAACTCTAGATACGGAAAGAGCATCAGGTTGTAACAGCTCCGATAATTAAAAACGAAAAGAAAAAAGAAACGATAAAAAAAGGAAAACAAAACAAACAAAAAAAAAACATTGATGTTCTTGGGCTTTCTACAGAAATGTGCGTAATTTAACATTTTTCTAAGTGATCTTCAAATGTTTACCAGCAATACTGACATTTTTGAAAATCACGTATAACTCAACACTTCGTTTCTTAGATTAATATTGCAATTGGCAAAGAATAAAAACGTGTTTCATTGTCAAGCGTGATTCTATGTGGTTTAGGAAATTAATACGTTAAATACTTCCGTATGTTCGGTATGTTTTGGTCTTTGTGAGGCCGAAAAATAATTAAAATTTTTTTAAAAAAAGACATGGTCTCTTCCCCCTTTTGCGTTACGTGATTTAAGAAAGCTCTCGAAACTATATTTCGTAGTTATGCTGCTAAACGTCTATGGGTATCTGTATATATTTTTAAATTTTTATTATTATTAATTTTTAAATTTGTAATGGGTTGCGTATATATTAGTTCTTGACCATTCTGTGGGAACCTAGTGCGTTCCCAAAGATTGGTACCAACTATTTCAGCGGTACCACAATGAGTGTGGTACCATTGCTGCAATTTTTGATGCTCAGGTTCCCTCTAGATGGAGGCACCTTAGCTCTAATTGATGCAACATGCACTGGGAATTTAATTTAGCCGAGATTATCCACACCGATCGGATACTCAAGGGATTTTTTAACGTGCCGCACAAACATACGACGTGAGCGCTGTCGATTCTGTACATAAATTATAAAGAGTTAAAATTCCTCGAAGCTATGTTGCCGGACCTTCAGCAGCTCGAGAAGATATGGGCCAATCATTGTTCATCGCAATGTGCTGAACACACGAAAGTGTCCATTTCCTACTTTGCATTTCCCTGATCATCTCCCCCAATTATCTCGTTTACTGAACTCGACGCTTAAACTAGTTTAAATAATTCTTCGCCGCTAACCCAGATCCGCCGAGAAGGTCTTCCACAACCGTTGAACCTTTTCGATCATCTCTACGCGCATCTTTCCGATCCTTCTAAAGATAGAATTCTTGTTTTCGAACGCGAGTCTCGTTCTTTCCCTTTCTTTTCATCCGTTTTTCTTTCGAAAGTGATCGATCGGCTGAAGGGTCAGTCCTGCTGTAGGTCTCCATAAGAGGTTCGTCCAGTTTCGGGTCGAAGAGTTTTGTGTTTCGCGGTTTGCTTCAATGTTGCATTTGTGCAGTTTCCTGGACGGCGTAAAATAGAACAACTTTCTGTGACTTTCTCTGCACAAACCTTCTTGCCCAATCATTTTTCAATTCACCGCTGTATTTTCCAATTTTCCAAAAGGCTACCATCTGTTGTCTTTTTGTGCTTAGTACAGCTGCTTAACTATCCCCTTACCTTAACAATTATTTTGTAGAAGATTGTTCATAATTTTTTATAATTTGTTTGCAAAATCATGTTTGTAAAATTATTGTTTGTACAATAATTAGATTTTTTTTTTAATTTCTGAATTTAAAAATGTATTATTATTGTTATAGGTTTCTGCAAAGAGTAATGTCACTAATTTATTAATTTAAATGGTAATGAGATATCGTTAAATGAAAATTATGTTAAAAATTAAAAGTTCTAGTATACTTGTTGATTTCGGCTTGCAGTTCCAGGCTTGAATTTATAAGCGGGATTTTTTTCACACGAGTATTTTCGGAGCTTAAGGTTTCTGCAAAAACCAAAATCTCGAGTTATCTCGATGTTTCAGGGAAAAGGGTTAATTCCTTGTTCAGTGATCTTCAAATTTTGTCCACTGACGAAACCTAAGAATCATAACGTTTTTGAGAAACACATGGCGCCGGATCAATTTCGGATTGGGAGGAAGGGAAGTCTAGAAACTTGGTACTTTTTGGGAAGTGAAAGAAATAATAAAAATGTTTGCGGAAAATCAGAAAACTACTTTAAAAAAAAAACAGAAAAATTTGCATGAAAAACTAAGACATTATAAAAATTATTGGGAAAGTAGGAAGAAATATTTAAAAGTAGGAATAAGTAAGAAGCATACCACCCAGTCAGAGTCCGTACTTAGATTTAAGAAAAATGTAGGAGCAAAAGTAGGAATTTTCCTTTAACAAAGTAGGAATTCAAAATACAGTGGAAAACACCTATAAATGTACACAAAAAAGACAATTAAAAAAGACGAATAATATTCGTTTTCTTCAACTATTAAAGTTATGGCATTGAGAACGCATTAGAGCTCTAAAGTGTACATAGTTTTTCCAGTTTCTTCCCCCTTCTTGATGAGTAGAAGGCAATAACGCAGTAAAAGCTTTCAGTTAAATGTCATTTATGTAACCGGAAGCTCTCCGATAGTATTTAATTTTCATTCCCTTATTAAGAAAAAAATATCGGACAATTTTTGGATTGCACTGAATACACAACTCTGATTCCCGAATTCATTACGCGATTTTCTCTTCAAAACAAATAAAAAATCAATCGCATGAAATAACTTCTTTGCAGCTAAATAGACTTTATAAAACAGGTGTAAAAAATTATTCGTTTATTTGATTCCTCTTTCTCTAACTTGGACTTTGTTTTCTTTGTTGAATGTCATGTGAATAATCCTTTGATTCCCGAAAATCAATCACTTGATTTTGTTGTAAACAGACCTTCACACCTTGCCTTTTTGTGTGTGTGTGTTTGGTTATTCATTCATTTCAGATCGAATAGTTTCACGTGAAATTTAAAAATTGCAAAATATTTAGCGCCATTTTGAAAACACGATGTTTTAAGAATAGCGGCAGAATTAGAAATAAGCATTTTCAAAAGATTAGAAATCAAATCCAATGAACGAATTTAAAATTGAAAATATTAATTCTCGTACTTTTAATTTAACGAATTTTGTTAGTTGTTGCTTTTGTTCTTAATTTCTATTTTCATTAAGAATCCATTTTGCGAGAAGCTCTTATTCGATCTTGGTCATTTGTTCAGTGTTTTACAGTATATACTTAAGTCTAAAATTTGTTTTATTTTATTATTATTGCTTTTATTCATAGAAATATGGAGTTCCATTCAGTTTCCGATCCTGTACATGCCATGTGTACGTATACCATGTTTTTTTTTTTCATTATAAGTGAAAATTTAAAATAAACTTACTCTACGTAACATATTCGAATTTAAGTAGAACATTTCAGTCCAGTTTTTTGCTTCGGGCTTTATTGACATGAAAATATTAAAACACTCTGATTGTTATCTCAAAGTTTGGATTGCGCCCATCCGATATTAGTTCCTAAACACGCCCCTGGGTTCACTCCATGCTATCAATTTGATCAGACTCAACTCATGTTGTTTCTCTTGTTGTTTCTAATGTCACTTCGATATCCAATCTACCCGTTGCGTACACTCTCAGAAATAGAGCTGTCTCTTTTGACGATTCTTCAATCGTCAAGAAAAGTTCGTCATTTACAATGATTCTTTCCTCGCGCGATCACGTGACTTAAAAAAGTTGCTACACAAATTTCGCCAGTTTGACGAAAGGTATACCACGAAGCCATTTTGTCAAATACGACGAAAGGTTCGTGAGATTTGAGCATGCGTTTCTGAGAGTGTAGCGACCAGGAATAAGGCAGTAAGGGAGCGCCTTCCGTTCATAGATGAGCACCACAACGGAGAAAGTACGACTGGGATCATTATGTATTCGGATGACACCAGATGGCGCCACCCCAAATACGCCATCTTCCTTTTTTGACCTAAAAGTGAAGGGAAGGGAGGTTCTCCGCCCTCTGGTACCCTCGGAACGGCCTCAGGACTTAAAGGGCCACGGATTTTGCATGCCCCCAAGTGTACATGGCGGGTCTTCAGCGGGTCGGGTGTCGAACACCCACTCTTCCGGTTGGAAGCCCGATATCCTAGGCACCAGGCTACCACGGCCCTCAGATTCCACTCATTTGATTGTATGATGTAAAATGGCTCTCAGTTTAATGAAAATGTTTTTTTTTTTCTCGGAGCTGCGTATGGTCATTAATCTTTGCAGACCTAGTGCGTACCCCGGTAATCGGCATCCATTTTTTCAAGTAGCACCACTCTCGGTGGATGCCATTGCCACTGAGAATTTGTACGCTCAGTTTCCCCTAGATGCGGCACCTGAGCTCTCGTTGATGTAATCTGCACTAGGTATTTAATTTAGACGAGAGTATCCAAGCCAAACGGATACTCAAGGGATCTTTTACATGCCGCGTAATCATGCGACATGGGCGCAGACGATTTTCTGCATCTTGAAAATCCACCGACTTGGGCCATGTTCAAACCTGCGATCTTGAGCGTACGAGACTTGCGCCTTACCACTACGCCACCTTGTCGACAGTTTAATGAAAATGTAAAAACTGGCGTCATTGGCGTGCTTATTTCTTTAATTTATCATTTGCCGTAATACGGATACTGTTGTTCTAGATTTTTTAGATTTTAAAACAAGTATATTTTGCTATAATCTTGAGGAAGTTGAAAGAGATTTAATGTAGTAGTTTCGATGAAAGGAAACATTTCTGCGTTCCATTAAATCAAATTCTTTATGCATCTATTACCCTCTATTTTTACTCTTGGTAATTCTATTACAGGATGGTGTTTCAAAACAAACTTTCGGCGTTTTAAGCTTCTAAAAAACGAACGTAATCCCGTCATTAAGATTGTTTACCAAACAGCTAATTTCTCCTTCAACAACAGCGAAATAGCGTACTTTGTTTCAAACAGCGGTTCAAGACCTTTCCAGAAATAAGCTGGCGACCACACCAACCTGTTTCGCTGGTGGAACAAGCGATGAGAATCTTCGGACATGGCGATTTGAGGACATTCTAGAAGCAATGGGTGCAGCTGCTTAGAATTATAGGAATCTTCTTCCCTCCTGGGTAAGAAATGGCGGGAAAACGAGCAATTCGAACGGACGGGAAGTCCTGGGGGCGAGAGAGTTTTGTTAAAGTAGTTCGTTTGTATTGTGTTGTCTCATTTAGATATAGTGTTTGAGGAAAAAGGTTCGAATAGGTGGGGCTGAGTGGTTTTATGATTTTAAAAATCGTTTTTATTGTGCAGTGCGTGTAATAAAAATGCGATTTTTATGGTCAATGAGAAAAAAATGTTCATTGTGTTTCTCGAATTAACTTAGAAATGAGAAAATTTAAACAAATAATAATAATAAAAAGAACACATAACTTTTCGAGAGGAAAAATTCAATGTACCCCTGTTCTCACCTTAATTTGTAATTGGCCCATGCCCAATAAATTATCCTTCATCAGCTCAGAAAGTTATGTGTAGTTTATATTTAACTTAGCCGCAGGATCAGACCTGGGCCAAGTCGGTGGATTTTCAACATGCAGAAAATCATCAGCTCCCATGTCGCATGATTATGTGGCATGTTAAAGATCAATTGAGTATCCGTTTGGAGTGGATACTATCGGCTAAATTAAAATTCCTATTGCAGTTTCGCATCATTAGGGGGGAACTGAGCGTCAAAATTCTCAAATTGGTAATGTCATCCGCCGATAGTGGTGTCACTTGAAAGAATGGGTGTAGGTTTGCGGGGAATGCGCAAGGTCTGCAAAGGTCAGTGACCATACGCAGCCCCATTAGAAAGAAAAAAGAAAAAAAATTATTTAACCGTACACACACACACACATATCGAGAGAGAGAGAGAGAGAGAGAAACGAACGGCTAATACGAAACTGGGAAACTTTTTGCCCTCGTTTTAGATTAACTAAATTCCTTCCTCAGATGCATTAGAAATGCTTCTTTTTGCATAACTCATCAAAACGTTCCGTGGAAGTGCTACTGGAGGGTGGAGAATTTGTCTTCCCTTCACTTTCAGGTCGAAAAAGGAAGGTGGCGTATTTGTGGTGTCATACAAATACTTAATTAGTACAGTGGAAGTCGTACTTCCACCACAGTGGTGCCCATCTACAAACGGAAGGGGATCCCTTACTGCCTTAAATCCTCGTTGGTCTGCGATGGGAAGTTTGGATGCCCAAGTGGCATTAGAAACAACAGAATTCATCTCACACAAGAAATGTTGATTTAAGGCGGTTGTTAACATTTGACGTGAATACGTCTCTAAATTTGCTACCATAAGGGAGCAATCCGAAAATGATAACAAAATGGGGGGAATACAGTTTGGCGTTGTAGTTTCGAATTTATCCTCTATATCCAAAATTAAATAATACCGCTGGATAGCTAAAGGATCAAAGAATTCATTACAATAAGCGAGATCAGTGACGCATCGTGGGGGGTAAAGACAGAAGCGCCACCATTCTGAGGTTGTTTTGCTGCGTATCGAAATTTGCTATGAGAATAGCTTTTGACTCGTAGAAGCTACGATGTTCGTTTAAGTTTCAATCATCAGCTGTCGTCAAAATCTATCGATTGTATATAAAACATTAGTTTAAAGTAGTGACAGTGAATATAATAAAGTGTTAGAATAAAAAAATATAAGAAATATATAGATAATGTCGGCTTATACTCGTCGAAAAGCCAAAACTATAAAGTTATTAATTAATCAAGTTATATTCTAACACAATTATTTGTTTCGTTGCTCTTATTTTAAATACATAAATACAATATTTTATTTGAAATATATAACCCGTTACATAAACGCATTCACGTACAACACACGGCCGTGTCCATGACACAGCCATACCCCGCATTTTTTTCTCTAGGACTCCCTCTTCCCCTGCATATTTATAACTCTTATACTTGAATTTTAAGTATCACCACACCAACGCATACTTTTTATTTATCAACGGCAAAATATCGTTATGTTTGTTTTCTTGTCAATGATAACTTTTGCACCGACGACCAAAATTAGTCATCCAACATTACAAACGTTCACAACTAGACATTACTGTAATCGTATCTGTTTTGTAGTATGAATAATGGCTGTATTCAACAACAAATCGTGAGAATTCGGAATCACATCCGAAAATATTTTTTTCTTCAGAGGGAACTCTAATGGGTTAATAGTGAAAGGTTATACCAAATGATGTTTTGATAACTACTTCTACTTTCATCTGTTGTCTAAATATAGAATCGCAACCGATTATCGGAACTGCAGTGCTATTGCTAACATATCGTTCCGATGTTTTTAGAAATTTGTTTCTATGATTGGTGTTCTTTCAAACTATAGGTCTTTTTATGTTATAAAATTATGCTTCGAAAATTGTTCATCGATCATACTTAGGCAGCAAAAATTGATTTTTGATCATTATACAGAGAACATTTTGAAATTTAGATATTCTTTTGTAAGTATCCTTTGTTTTCTCAATATATGTTTTTCAATACAGATAATCATTTTTTTAACACTGTCAGACTGCACTTGTGATAAATAGAGATGTATTCAACATATTTTCCACTCATATAATTTACACCCAGTTCTCTGATATTCAGAAAGGGAATTATATATAAGAAATATATATATATATATTTTTTAGTTTTACGTTCACAACTGAAAGTTTCCCTATAAGTCGATGAAGTGTCGACGAAGTCTCTCAGAAGTATATTACGGTTTTATGAAGACACCTACGAAAGCATTATTTTATGAAAGCATAAAATATGACTTTTATGTTGTGGAATTTTCTCGTAAAAGTCGTATATTCACAAAAATTTCACTCAAAATAATGAAGATTTTTGACAGATGAATAATTCATGTGGTGTGTGTGTGTGTGTAGAGAGAGAACATAAAGAAATAACTTCTTGTAGTATTTATCTATAAAACATATTACATTTAGTTTTCTTAATTCAATATATATATATATATATACTCTATATATAATTTAATTGATGTAAAAAATCACCCAATAAATTATTGCCTTCTTATTACTTTCTATTACTATATTAAATAGTTCCTCTATTTTGAACCGAGGCCCAATGGCTAAGTGGTAACCTTTCACTGGCGACCATACTAGATGTTCAGGGTTCGATTCCCGGGTTGGGCAGGGTCGACTCAGCTTTTCATCTTTTTAGTTGGGTCGATAAAATGAAGACCAAGCATTCTTGGTTACTGAACACTGGGGGTTCCGCGTCAGGCCAACCACATGACCGAAACATCTGCTTCCGCAGCCCAGGGCTCTCGGTCTCGAAAACTAGGATGGGCACAGTCGGCCAGGGCCTCCAATAAGCCGTTGTGCCACTGAGTTTTTTGTTTAGTTTATTTTGAACTAATCAGAACATGTAATAGGCAGTAATTCGAAGGACATTGATGTCTTCATAATGATATCTTAAATTTAAATTTGAAAAAAAAGCTAATGGTGGATTTTTGAGCATGCCTCATAAATGCTTTCCATACTGTGCTTCGGAAAGACGGGCTTAGAATTTTATTCAAGTAAGTTTCGGCGTTAAGTCAGCAACTATTTCATTCAGTGTACATCTTAAATGAAGGTCTTATTTGAATAATAGTTCAAGTCCAAGATTATTTTCGATTCCAAGAGAGTACTAACAATTCGATGTTGAAGATGCTGGAGTTTACTACCTCTCTTGGAGAGCAGAAAATAAGCTTGAGGTGTACCAGTTTCCAAATCTGATTTGTATGAACACGAAAGTGCGGCTGACTCTATTTATTTATTTATTTATTTAAAGTGGAGTTACAGCTATTCAAATGAGAACACATATAATAAGTGGAAAATATGGTGCCAATTTTTTAAGCTATAATAAATAACGCTTATTACAAGCGAAAAATTATACATTTCGCTTTTTGAATGATCTGAAATAATTTTATGTAAGCGTTTCAATTACAACTATATGTTACTAATTTTACCATATTTCATTTGTTGTTTTTTTTTCTTCCAGCTACATTTCTGCCTCTTGTGGTTCTTCTGGACCTATTTGTTTCTGGCAAATGGTGAACGTTTCCTAGAAGACGAAATGGAGACATATGAAGAAACAAAATCTGTCCCTTTCCGTACACATCAGTCTCCTTTTAGCTCTCTGAATTTAAACCAAAATACTCAGACTCGACCGTGGTACTCGACGTTAGGTCAAAAGACCGCCAGCAACAATCCTCAACACTCTATACAAGTAACCAAATTGAATAATCATCATATGCTGTCAAGTAGGATGCCTGCTCAGTCCCGAGGAACAGATGCGAGAACTTTCAGGAGCAATCAACAACAGCAGGCGATGCAGTCAACAAAGACAAATAACTTTTCGCAACAACCTAGTCGAAGTAATGTTCCTGCAACAAATCCAATAGGGACTTCAAAACGAAATGAAGCATCCTTGATGCAGTTTAGTACACCACAACTTCTCACTTCAAACTCCAAGAAACTTCAATCCTTGAAAACTGAGGTTGGAAGCGTGGATCAAAAGAACGTACTTTCATCAGAAGACGAAAGTAAACAGAAGCATGTCAGAAAGATCCCTCTGGTATTAATAACTATTCAAAAGCATAAAAGTAAGTCCCATGGCGGTAAATCCAAGACGAATGTTGACCATCAAAGTTCCAGTATAGCTGATGAGAGAGGACGCCAAGCAACTTTTGCTAACTCACCTTCAGTGAATCAGCAAGCTAATTCAAATATAAATACTCAAAATCCTGTTCCCGTCTCAGGGGTTGGGCAGAATTATCCATATTCTTTAGTATCTGGTCCCAGAACAATGTCAGCACCGGCTGGAACTTCCATGAGGCAAGCTGATTCAACTAGTGGGTTCCCCAAATATCCTGGTATATCGTCAAGTGAGTGGACACCTATTGATAAAAACGGAGTCCGTTTCGATGATGATGATGGAACTATCATCATTCAACAAACTCTTACTGGATATGACAATACCAATACAAATTCGGAAATTGGCCAAAGTACTAACATTCAAAATCCTGCGAATCAATTTCAAAATGATCCTTCAAAATTGAGCAACCAAAACTTAGCATCAGAGCAAAGATTTATTTCACAGAATACTCTGGATTCGCAATCAATTCAGCCTCATTCTGATGCGTTAAATAGGGGATCGACATTTGCAAATTCAAATTTAATGAGACAAAATTCGTTGAATCAAAATAGACCTAGAGAAACTAGTAACAATCAGCAGATCGTCCAAACCAGCATTAATGTTGGATTAAACAACCCACAAAGCGAAACAGGCAGCCTTCAACAACCTGTGGGTATTCAGCAAAACACTGGAGTTATCACTCAACAGCAAATTTCTGGAATAGGGAGTTTTCAACAACCCATGACGAATCAACAACAACGAACAATCAATACAGTTAATCAAGCTCAGTCTACTGGAGTGAGCAATCCGCAGCAAAATTCTGAAATTAAAAATTCGCAGCAAGTTTTAACCACCGGCATGGGACAAAGCTTTACTTCAATGAGCTTCGTGCAGCAAAACAGGAACCAGCAACAACTATCACGGCCAAGCAATGATTTTAGTATAAGAACTACCAATCAACAGCAGTTTACCAATGCAGGTAGTCAACAATTAAATATGGGAGCGATTAAAACTCGAAATCCAGGAATCATTAATCAGCAACAGAATTTAGGAAATATGAATCAGGTAATTTTTGGACAAGGTAATAGTCAACAAAGACCAAACAGTCAACCCATTTCCCAAGGATCAACAGGACAACAAATAAATAATCAGCAGCAGAATTTGGATATTTCAAGTTTTTCCAAAGACTTTTCCAACCAAGCAGATTTTAATTCAGCAACAGGAAATGCAGCAAATCAACAAACTGTTGCATCGCCGCCTGCTAGCAGCTTTCAGCAAAATGTATTTTCTACGGTTCCCGTAACTTCTGGTCAGCAAATTATGCAGAGGCAAATAAATAATATTCAATTTGGAACGAATAATTCTACCACTTCTCAAAATTTCATTCCTACCCAGTCCTTTCCAGATCAAAATTTTTTTGTCGGCCAGCAGAATATAGCGACAAACTTCCAAGTGCCTGTTACTACGCAGCAAAATACTAACAATGTAATTTTCCCCACCGATGGCAACATTATGAATACGGCAGGAATTGGACAATTATTTACGAACCAAAACTTTAACCAAGTAGGTTCAGGCGTCCTCTCTAATTCCAATCGCAGACATCTTGTCCAGCAAAGAATTCCATCCCAACCAACCTCAATTCAAAGACCCGTTTCAAATTCCGGACTTAATAATGCAAACGTGATAATGGGATCAGCTTCACCAACCAGTCAAACTACGAGCAGCATCCAAAATTTTAATATACCTACCAGTCAAACTACGAGCAATATCCAAAATTTTAATATACCTACCAGTCAAACTACGAGCAATATCCAAAATTTTAATGTACCTACCAGTCAAACTACGAGCAATATCCAAAATTTTAATATACCTACCAGTCAAACTACGAGCAATATCCAAAATTTTAATGTACCTACCAGTCAAACTACGAGCAATATCCAAAATTTTAATGTACCTACCAGTCAAACTACGAGCAATATCCAAAATTTTAATCAACAAAGTATGATTCCTGCTTTCGGACCAACTGGAAGCTCAAATTTCAGAGCCGTTGGAAATGCTGGAGGAATGCTCTTCTCCATGAATAGTCCATCAAACACGGGTTCATCCAGCCACTTTCTTCAAAGTAATCCTCTATCTCAACAGCCTGCGCAACGATTCCATTCAGCAGCACAAAATCCAAGTTCAACTTCTGCAATCTCTCAAATGTCCATAGATTCCGGTACTAGCTTTGCCTCAACCAATCAACAGAATGTCAATTTTGGATCTGCAGAAACACAAGCCACTTTTATGGAAACGAACCCAGGTGTAAAAGTTACTACGAATACTGCAGTAGTGAAAAATCTAGATGGTAGTGAAGAATCCGGGGACGTTTCAACAGCTGCGCAAATAAATCAAGGTCAGTTCAAACACAGCTAATCTCATTTAAAATCTATTATCTAATCCTGAGGTTATCAAACTGGTTCTGCTGTACCCAGGGTCCCAGAGCCAGATATGAGGGGCACCCCTAGGTATTCATGATCTAATGTCTTCTTTGTTTCTAAGTAAAAAACTATTATAATGAGTGAGGTAGTTACAATTTAAGTACTTTCGTGAATTTTAAATATAGGTTATAATCTTTAATTTTATGTTCTGATCACTTTTTTGACTTCAAAATCGAAAATACTGAAGGGTGAGTGGAGGGAAATTGCTGGAGAAAATCTAAAATCTCTCTTATCACCATTCGTGCACCTGAGCCTGCTATATAAGCATTCATCTTCATAGTTATCTCCACCAGACCCCTACCTGTTAGCCAAAGCCTTAGGATTGCAATAGCGCGGAATTGGAGGCCGGCTAAAATGCGTCGATGGATTTCTATCTGTTTCGTGCCCTCACTGTGGAAAACGGATATGGTGCACTCCATCAGAGGGGTCATATTGGTAACGTCCATATCGCGCTTCTGGGTCACGTGGGGTCACAGGACTAATACCAGCTGATGGCAGAAGGGTCCACGCGCATGTGTAACGGGTTTGATCTCAAAAAGATAGGTTTTAGATTTTCCATAGCAGTTTTCCGGTTTTCATTTGACCCACCATCGTATGTATATATATATATATATATATTTGACCCACCCTCGTATATATATATATATCACGGCAGGGGATTAATCAGGGGTTCTCCTAGGCGGCAGGAGGAGAGAGAGGTAATAAGAGAGGTCCTTACATGCATATGATGCTTAAAACCAAGGTATCTGGACGGTAGGGAGGAGCTCCCTGATTGCATCCTGTATCGAAAATGAACATTATTCAACTAAGGTACCATGAGAAGGTGCAAACTCCTTGAAGTGTTCCGTCACTTGCAAAAGTTTGGGAACCCTTGACTTAATCATTTGATTCACAGCACTACTAATTGCTTCTTATTTTCAGATTCAGCTGGAGATTCTTCGAATCAGAAAATACACGATGACCCTGTTGACAAATCAGAACCAGAAGCTCTTCTGCTAGTCCTGGTGTCCACAAAGCGGGCATTTAATCATCGAACGGAAGGGGGTGACCTCGAGCAAGCTTATGAGTCCGCACCGCAAGAACTTGTTGAGCTCTTGAGCCAGGAGTCGAACGCCAAGATGATTTTGGAATCCTTTCACGAAGCTACGCATGGCGCTTATCTGAAAGACAGGACTGAAGAAGACAACGAAGAGGAGAATGATGATGATAATAATTAGTGTTGACT
The DNA here is from genome assembly GCA_038502835.1 of Octonoba sinensis. NCBI lineage: Eukaryota > Metazoa > Arthropoda > Arachnida > Araneae > Uloboridae > Octonoba > Octonoba sinensis. The sequence goes on from CM076600.1 coordinate 3,326,044, forward strand.
CATCATCATAGGCGAAATTATCGTTTTTTCCTGCAAATTCAGCGGAATCTGTGAGAATAACGAGTTTCGTGATACATTCAATGAAAATTCGATTTTGTCCTTGTCGTCGACTCTTAGTAAGAAACCAAATGTTTACTTATATCTGTCATGAAAAAGTCATTGCTATTAAAATTTGTATAACAATTGCAGGCACGTGTTTCGGGGACACGAGCATCAAATTTTGACCTTTGGTATGGGAATAATTTTAGTGAACCTGAAACTTTTCTTGGAATTAATGGCCTTAATTTTCTCATTTATTAATGATGTAAGTTACTAAGGCAATGTCTGTCTAATATGTTAACGTGAGTCATGTGTAGAAACTACTCCTCGATGTTTATCTGAGATAGTACCAGAAGAAATTACGTAATAGGGCGTCATTCATGTTATACAGTAGCACTCAAATTAGCACAAGTAGCTTTTGAATGTTTACCGTAATTAAAATTTATTATCGAGTTTCTTTTTTTGCCTTATTATTTAAGTAGTATTCTAGTGAAGTAATTATTTTAAAAATTATTTTTAAACATCGTCAATATTGTTTTGTAACAACACAAAAGTGCTTGCATTTGAGTTTACAAACCACTTGAAGTTTTTCACAATATGTGGATGCTACTTGTAGAATTTAAAGCTGCAATCTTATAATATGAAATATTCATCTATTCATCTTACAAGATAGTGGAAAAAAAACTTTATCAAATGAACAAAACTAATCCACGTAAGTACACTTACTCATGTCATTTTATTCTATTGCATTCCTATGATTTTAGCTAATTTCCGTTGTATCATTCAAGGACTTGTCATGTAAACAGTTTATATTTCAGGTCTTGTTCATCATACATATTTTCATCTTTGTAAATAAATACATTTAAAAGAAAATTCTGAAATTCTTTGCTGTAGTTCTCATTCCTTAACATTTTTACTCTACGTTTGTATAATTTCGTTTGTTTTTTAAGCAAAATACTCACTTTTGTGAAGTTTCACAGTAATTACGGTTCGACCACGCAATTTTGACAGTTGGGCGCTTCTGCGCATGGCAGAAAAGGGCGAATCCATTCGGGTTTTAGGGAAGCTCGTTTTGCAGGTGCGTCAGTTAGGATGCGTATCAGAAGGGTTGCTTCTCTGTTAGTTGCAAGTAACTCGATTTGTAAACTGGCACATAGCATCCGTTCGGAAGAATCAAGTACGCTAAACGAGCTAAAAGCAAGAACAGAAACGACACATTCCTTATACCAGCAGTTCCTTCCTTGAACATGTATGGATTCTTCTTGGCACTCTGCCACCCAGAATTCTTTTTATTAATGGTAGAACTGTAGAATCATTTACTGCTAATGTCACGATTTAAACTAAGCAACATTTCATTCAAATAATTTTTCTACTCTAACAGTTGGTTGCATCACAATAACTTTTCTTTTGTTGGCTGTTGATTGTTTAATGGTTTTCGAGTTCGAGCTTCCTCTGATTCGCTCAAGTGTTTGCTTTCGTTCTGCCAGAGTTTTTCATTTCTCAAAATTTCTCATTTCCAACAGTAAATATCTCTTATTCTGCACCCACGAATTTTAATTCGTTTAAGCAATCTCAAAGTTTTGTTTTGTAAACGGCCATTTATTTTCGAGTTTATTTGCTATTCTCAAGGATATGCCTCAAACTCTCGTCCAATATGACAGAGAGAACAAGACAGTGCAATAGATTTTGCAATACGAAGAAGGAAATACACCCAACGGAAAATGGGAATCGAACCCACGCCTCTTTCACTGCAGCGGAAACTGGTTCTAAGAAAGCTCGGCCAATGAGGTCCCAATTTCCAAGTTTCAACCAAAATCCGGGGCCTCAGTGGCTGAGCTGTCTAATCGACTGGTTTCGGTGCCTCATTGCCCTCAGTGAAGAGGCGTCGGTTCGATTCCCACTTTCCCCTGGGTGTATTTCCTTCGTTGGATAGTAAATCTGTTGTACTGTCTTGTGCTATCTGTCATATTAGACGGGAGTTTGAGGCATATCCTTGAGAATAGCAAATATTTATGTGAACTTAAATGGCCGTAAACAAACAGACTAAAATCCGTGGGCCTTTGAGACTGAGCGGTCTAAGCTACTGTTTCCGGTAAGAGCCTGCACGCAGTGAAGAGGTGATGGGTTTGATTCCCATCCTGTACCCTGGGCGAATTCTTGTAACTTCCCTCTTTGTATTGTAATATTCTTTTGTATTGTCTTGTTCTATCTGTTATACTGGACGAGACTTTGAGGCATATCCATTAAAAAAAGCAAATATACTCAAAAATAAATGTGACCTGAAATGGTCAAGAATAAAGAATAAAATCCTTTGTTTTCGTCGATTGTTAACAAAATGTACCCGAGAGGGGGCCTTCAATGGCCGCGCGTTCTTAGTACCAGTTTCTGTTGCCTGCCTGCGCGCAGTGACGAGGTCGTGGGTTCGATTCCCACCTTGCCCTATGTGTATTCATGCAATTTCCGTCGTATTGTTTGTTAACGAGCATTTTAGGTCACGTAAATATTCGAGTTTATTTGCTCAAGGGTGTGTCTCAAACTCTCGTGTAATATGACAGATAGAACAAGACAGTACAACAGATTTACTATACAGAGAAGGAAATACACCCAGGGGAAAGTCGGAATCGAACCCACGCCTCTTCACTGCGCTCACGTAGGTACCGGGACCAGTCGATTAGACCGCTCGGACACTGAGGCCCCCTTTCGTATTGTCTCGTTCTATCTGTCATATTGGACGATAGTTTGAGGCATATCCATTGAAAAAAACAAATAAACTCAAAAATTCAGTGGCTGAGCGGTTAAATCGACTGGCTCCGGTGCCTCCCTGCGCGGAGAGAAAGAGGCGTGGGTTCGATTCCCACCTTGCCCTGGGTGTATTTCCTTCTTTGTATATTAAAATCTGTTGTGCTGTCTTGTTATATCTGTCATATTAGACGAGAGTTTGAAGCATATCCTTGAGAATAGCAAATAAACTCGAATATTTATGTGACCTGAAATGGTCGTAAAACAAACAAACAAACTCAAAAATGTATGACCTGAAATGGTCAAGAGTAAAGAATAAAATCCTTTATGTCAACGGCCATACCATGTTGAAAACAAACAAACAAGCGAATCCTTTATTTTCGTCGATTGGCAACAAAACACGCTCCAGTAAAATGGCCGAGAAGTCTTCTTTCCCGTCAGTACTTATTTTCTTTTTGTTGGTACTGCATACTATTTCCTCAACTATTTGCAATCCAAGTGCATCATTCTCTAGGAATTGGTAACCATTTATTTCAGCAGCACCACAACGGGTGTGGCACCATCGCCGCATGAAAATTTTGACTCCCAGCAGTGAGTACTAATACATTTTAATTTAATATTTACATATTTTTAAAACCTATAACTGCGTGATACTGTAATTGTATTTCTGACTACGTTTGAAATTTAGGCTGTTGTAACATTTAAAATTAAAATAAGGTTTTAAAACTGGTATACGCATTCTTCTAGACTCGTATTCTTCTTCAAAAGTATATCCTGTCTTTTGCTCATAGCTTTATTTTGAAGTCTTAAAATTTAGAGGATTAGGTAATGAATTCCATAAGTAACGAAAGACGTTTTTTACAAAAAAAAAAAAAAAAAGAAATAGCAATTTGTGAGCTTGTCCAGTTGAAAAAATAACTTTAAATAAATAAAAACTGACAATAAGACCATTATACTTGCCATTAAGAAAATTATTTAACTTGGAATTTTACAATCAATACGTTTTTTTTAATTGAAATTTGGAAACGGGAAAGCAATGTTTTCATAGAAAAATGTCCTTTCGTTACCAAGTTTAAATTTTAAATTAGAAAAAAGTTATTGAGTGTAAAATTCCAAATTTAATAATTTTTATCTAACGTAATGGAGAATATAAACGTCTGATAATGAGTTTTTTAAGAACAGTTATTTTTTTCAATTGACAAGCTCACAAAGTACTATTGTGTTGCAAGAAATGTCCTTCCGTTATCCACGGAATTCACTTAGTACTCCTCTCAAAATTAGTTCAAGAAATTTGAAATAATTATACTGTTAAGTTTAATTTTACTGTTCTTAATGATCTAAATCAGGACGATGTGGTGTTTCGTATTTAAATCAATGCAATAAATCCTTAATATGGTAATAAGCATTATTTGTTTTCAAGCTTGAAATTCAAGTGACGATCTTGGATATTGATATTTCTTGTTACTATTTTCATACTTATTTATTATTTCAAATGCATTAAAAAAATGTTGCAAATGAAATAATAAATGGATTATTTCATTTTGTAGTCAAGGTGGATTTTTCGTTGAGGCAAAAGGTCTTTGAATAGTCTTTATTCTGAGTACACTTTCAGATATCTATTAACTTATGTATTTCTTTGAGGTGAGAGATTTTTGAATTAGTCGGTAAATCTGAGTGCATTTTTAGACATGTATTCATGTTTGTAATTTTTATGCCGCAAAATTTTTTGAATTCTCATTAATGTGAGTAAATTTCTTAGATATGTATTCAGTTATATTTTTTGTGAGGAATGATTTCTGAATTAGTAATAAACCAGAGTGCATTTTTTAAACATGTATTCGCGTTTGTACTTTTTATGCCGCAAGATTTTTTGAATTTGTCGTAAATCTGAGTATTTTTTTCAGATATGTATTCAACTATATATTTTTTTAACCGAAAGGTTTTTGAATTAGTGTAATAAATCTGAGTATATTTTTAGACATGTGTATTCGCGTATGTATTTCTGATCCCATAAGATGTTTTGAATTAGTCGCGAATATGAGTACACTTTTAGACATGTGTTTACGAATATATTTCTTTGAGCCAAAATGTTTTTGAATTAGCTTTGTAGTTTTACAGTTTAAAACCATCGTAAGACATACTTTCAAACAAATGCTCTTCATGAATTTTCACTCAAAATAAGGCCATATTTTTTATTTTTATTTTTTTGTGATGAGAAACCACGTGCAACAGTTTATTCACATCTTTTCTCTGTTACAGTCAATTTTTTTTACTTCTTTTCCCCCTTACTGTCAATTTTGAAGTAAAATTACGTCACTTGTTTACTTGGTGATGTTTTAAATACATCAGAAACATAAATTATCGTTTATTCATTTTTTTCTTATTCATTTTCAATGTGTTTATTGAATCAAAATCTTCAAAAAATGAATGACAGCATCTGTGATAGATGATGATTAGGTTTTCGTTGCTTTATCCCCTTTGAGAACTTTACACAAATATGGTTTTAGTACGATTGTGTTTAAGTGAAAACTGATGCATTTAATTCTTAAATACTTTAATTGATTAGTCGTGACGATAATTTTCGTTATCTAAAATAATAAATAACTTTTATTGAACATTCTGATATCGGCTCTGCTTCACTTTCGAGAAAAATCTAGTTGCTTCACTGCTCCGTGCTCCTGCTCTATATAATTTTAATGGATTATGTTATTTATCTCTCCCTTTCTCTCTCTCTCTTTTTTGATAAAAAATATTAAAAATTTAATAAAAAAAATGGGATTAATCGGCACAGAGGAGCACAACTTTTTTTTGGTCCTATTCCACTCCAGTTTCGAGAAAAAGCTCGTTGCTTCACTGCTACGCGCTCCTGATCCAAATAATTTTAATAGATTGTGTTATTTATGTATACATATTTTTATAATAAAAAATGAAAAAAGTTTTAAAAAAAACGGAGCAGTGGAGCTCAACATTTTTTTTGCTCCGGCTCCACTGCAGTTTCGAGAAAATCTCGTTTATTCACTGTTCCGCGCTCCTGCTCGAAATGATTTTAATAAGTTGTTATATATATATATATATATATCACTCTTTATGATAAAAAATAAAATAAATTTTAAAAAAATCAGCGCAATGGAGCACAACATTTTTTTTCCTGCGGCTCCACTCCAGTTTCGAGTAAAATATCGTTGCTTCACTGCTCCGCGGTCCTGCTCCAAATAATTTTATTAGAATATGTGATTTATCTCTTTCTCGTTTTATGATAAAAATTTTTAAAAAATGTTTAAACAATTGGAGCAATTCACGCAGCGGAGCACAACATTTTTTTTTGCTCCGACTCTACTCCAGTTTCGAGGGAAAAAATTTCTCGCTGCGTCATTGCTACGCTCCAGTTCCCTGGAATAAATAATTTATCAGTAATTTTTAAAGTTTTTATCACATTTATTTATCTTTATTTATTAACAAAATAAGAATATGATTCAGTAGAGCTGGAGCAGAGCCGGAGCAAGTTCTTAGAAGTCGGAGCGAATCAACTGCAAAAAGTGGCTGTTTTTGATCCCGGATAGAACTGACTCGTATGAACCTGAAAGGGAGTGTTCATAATTGATGTTGTACTTTTGATCAATATATTTGACCCCCGTTGTCACAAAATGTCACCAGCCCTTATGGCCGGTGCTGGTTGTCAAGTGTCAGAGAGTTTGTGGGAAGTGCGAAGGAGGACAGCGCTACGGTCGCAACCCCTCATACTGGGGGGTAGTCTGAGATAACCGAAAAGGTTCAGTCAGTATGGCCGTGGTTTGCATTCGATACCCCTACCCCCTTTGTCCCATGTCACGCTAGATTACATAAGTCATTCCATGTCAAGTGATCCAAAATTTGAGAAAAAAATTAATTCACCTTCTTTGAGTTTTTTTTTCAAATTTGGCTTATCAACTGTACCCCTCAAGGTAATTAAAAATCCAACTTTTTAGATTTTTATCTGTTTAGTTTTTTAGTTATCAGACTTTGACTTTGTAAAAAACTGGCATTTTTACATGTATGCTTCAACACAAAACAGGCCATAACTCATCAACAAATAAAGATAAAAAGTTCTAGTAAAAACCATTTTGAAGTATATTGAATGCAGTTTCATACGATATGCATCATGACAAATTTTATAAAAATTTTAAATTTTAAAAAATAACCCTAAAATGTAAATTTTAAATTTCACGAAAAACGTGTCACATTTTTTTTTTTAATTCTCAACTATTTCTGTGCACTTTATCTTTGTCTATGCAAAATTTCAGCTTGGGGATTTTTTAAAATTTTGGGATCATATTTTGCAGAATTTTCAAAAATAATTGATTTACCAAAAAAATAATCATTTTTGCGATTCAAGCTATTTTAAGGCGATGGTTCCTTAAAGACGATGATTTAGTTAGCCTTCTAAACACACCCATGCATGAGTGAGTGCTATACTTCAAAATGCTTTTTACTAGAACTTTTTATCTATATAACTAAAAAACTAAACAAGATAAAAATCTGAAAATTTGGATTTTTAATTACCTTGACGGGTACAGTTGCTGAGGCGAATTTGAAAGAAATCAAAGAAGGTGAGGTAATTTTTTTCTCAAATTTTGGATCACTTGACATGGAATGACTCTTATGTAATATAGCGTGACATGGTGAGTTAAAATTCCTTGGATCACTTGATATGGAATGACCCATAAGCATATGTACTTGCAGATCAGAAACAAAGCACAGCGTTATAGATCACATTTCTAGTTTGAACTTTTAAATGGCATTTGCGAGCTTAGTAATAACAATGATTACATGTGTTCCTTATTTATATAAAATAAGGTTAAGGCTTACAACACAAAAGATAATTAGTATAGAACAGTGAAATATATTAATTGTTCGAATTCTGAAAAATTGTGACCCACGCAATGTTATCTTAAAACTGTAAAGGCGTCTTTTAAACTTTTAACAAGATGCAAATTTAAACTTTAATCAGCATTGGTGTTTACGATACAAAATGATCAATGGTATATTTCATCTCTTACCATTACTCAACTTAAACAGGTGTTACGTACAGTCAAACCTGTGTAAGTTGACCATTATTCCAGTCCCCACAGTGTAGACCCGTAAAAATTTCTATGTCCACAAATTTTCTCTTTAGAATAGGGATCTGTAGAGGTTCTAATACGAAACTATCTTGGGTAGACATGTTGATTCCTGGGCGAAATAATTTTACAGACCATCAAACATAGCGGCCATTTTGATTCCTTTTCTCATTTGGTATTAAGCAACCAATCACCATAACTTAATTTTGGTTTTAAACTTTGGTTTTGGCTGTCAAAGAATTCAAATAACATATTATTTAAGTCATTAAAACCATCTTCCTATATTTTTCAGTAGTTTGCGAGGAAATGTATCCGATAACTGTTTAATTTTCTTGTTGCGAAAATTGCAACTAGAGTCAAAGAATTCTCAATAATATTAAGTTTCAACTCGTGTTTAATAGAATTCTACTTTTCTTTTATTGGTAGAATTATATAATAAAAGCAAAATGCAAAATTAAGCGATAAAAAAAATGAATGAATAAAAAATTGCTATTTGATTTTCACATTTCAACAACCCGTTAATTTTTCCCAACAAAAACGACTTGAATCATTTATTAATTGTTTATTTTCAAGAAGACGAATATTCCGTCTTGTATGTTAAAAAGCTCTCAGTATGTGCCTTTTAACTTAAAGTGATGTCGGTGGAAGTCCACTCAGTGGCACTGACTTCTTCTATTCATTAAATCGTAGATTATCAAATGCTTCACGGTGTTGAATGAGCTTTCCAGACGCGCACTAGGTATTTCTCCACGTTTTCATAAGCACACTCTTCCTCTGTCCCTGCAAAACTTAACAAATATGAAGTAGGATTTGAATTTATAGCTGAAATTTTTGTCCCAACTTTGCTAATTTATTCATTACCTTTAAGAATGTGAGCTTTCGAGTGTACTTTGGCTTGCAATTGATTTAGTTTTCTGATAGGAATCTTTGTTGGGAAAGAAACGGGTCTATTTTCTCCTATTTCGAAAAGTATCCAGAACTCAGATATTCCTTGGCACATCCATGTTGATGCAAATCAAATTAACAATACTACACGCCTGTATCATATCATTCGAAAGCACAACCACTCATTTTGCACCATGTTAAACAGCCCGGTGTATGTGTGGAGCAATTCGTAAACTACCTCCTCTAATGTGTTATTAAGCTCTTTAATGTCCTGTCTTACTTCTGCAAAGAACATAATTGCAAGTTGCATCTCCTTATTAACTAATAAACGACTGGAAACTAAGAAAATATGGCATGTTATACAAAACTTTCGAACACAACATGAAGCTCCTGCAAAGGGTATACCGACATCGATCCGTGCAGAACTTTGTTGACGACTTCTCCAAAATTTTTCACTTTCTTTAATTTTGTCATTCGAACTTTGTGTCATTAAACCAAGAACAAGGGCAGTTTTCAATGATGATATTTCGCTATATAGAAAATTTCTGGACAACAGATATTTCTCCTGCTAACAACAGGGTTGGCCGGGTTTTTTCGCCCCGGAAAAACCGGCCCGTACTAAATATCATTTTGTCCATTTCGTCCATTTTTTTCAGTAAATTGGAAATTAAAAATTAACAAAGCAAAATTAATCTATGATGAGCATTCCTATTTAAGGAATAAATTCTATGCCATAATATCAGACATGAAATATTTTATGGGGGAAAATAATAGAGTAATAATTAATAATTTTCAAAAATAATAATAAAATTAAAGAATTCAGTTCCTCTAGAAGTTCTTTCAAGGAAACATGCTTATGAAACAAGTATACAAAGGGACGGTTTTTTTCCGGGGCTAAAGAACTCGGCCAACCCTGTTAGCTGAAGAAATATCTGTTGTCCAGAAATTTTCTATTAAGCAAAATATCCTCATTGAAAACTGCCCTTGCTGATTTCATGACACAAGTTCGAATGAAACAGTTGAAGAAAGTGAAAAATTTTGGAGAAGTCGTCAACAATAATCTTGCACGGATCGATGTCGGTATTCTCTTTGCAGTAACTTCATGTTGTGTTCAAAAGTTATAACATGCTATATTTTCCTTAGTTTCTAATCGTTTATTAGTTAATAATGAGTTGCAACGTGCTATTATCTTCTTTGCAGAAGTAAGACAGGACATTAAAGAGCTTAAAAACACGTTAGAGGAGGCAGTTTACGAATTGCTCCAGACATGCACCGGGCTGTTTAACATGGTGCAAAATGAGTGGTTGTGCTTTCGAATGATATGATACAGGCGTGTAGTATTGTTAATTTGAGTTGCATCAACACGGATGTGCCAAGGAATATCTGAGTTCAGAATACTTTTCGAAATAGGAGAAAATAGACCCGTTTTATTCCCAACAAACATTCTTATCAGAAAACTAAATCAATTGCAAGCCAAAGTACACTCGAAAGCTCACATTCTTAAAGGTAATGACCAAATTAGCAAAACTGGGACACAAATTTCAGCTATAAATTCAAGGAACTCCTGTGAGTGAGCAAATGTTAGGTTTCTGTCTCCAAAAGATGGGGTTGCAAAGCTGCTGCTGTAAAGTGCACTACTTTTGTCCAATGTACCAACAAGGAAGGCAAAATCAAAGAGTATGTTTTTATTTATTCATTTTTTATTGCTTAATTTTACATTTTGCTTTTATTATATAATTCAACTAATAAAAGGAAAGTAGAATTCTATTAAACACGGGCTGAAACTTAATATTATTGAGAGTTCTTCGGTTCTAGTTTCAATTTTAGCAACCAGAAAATTAAACAACAGTTATCGGATACATTTCCATGCAAACTACTGAAAAAGGTAGTAAGATGGTTTTAATGACTTAAATAGTATGTTACTTGAATTCTTAGACCCCTCAAAACAAAGTTTAAAACCAAAATTAAGTTTATATGGTGATTGGTTGCTGAATGCCAAAGGAGAAAAGGAACCAAAATGGCCGCTATGTTTGATGGTCTGTAAAATTATTTCGCCCAGGAATCAACATGTCTACCCAAGATAGTTTTGTACGAGGTGTGATTGGAAAGTTTTAAGAATGGGCTTGTAATTTCACAATGACGGTATTTACATGCTACTGTGATGCATTTCCTCCAAAATAGTCCCCTTCTGACTAACATTCCTACTTCAACGGTGTTTCCACTTCTGGAAACATTTCTGTAAATTTTTTTTCTCGAGTGTGTTAAGGACGCTCGCCGGATTTGTTTGGATGTCTTCAATCGAGGCAAATTGCTTCCCTTTTAGTGAAAAATTCAGTTTAGGGAACAGGTAGAAGAATTTCTGACCAAATTTAACATTCCTGTGCTTCCACAACCACCCTATTCCCCTGATATAGCCCCTGTGGATTCCAACCTGTTTACTAAACTGAAAATTCCACTGTCGAATCACATCGCCTAGCTTTCAGTGAAATTTTCACTGAAAGGGAAGCGATTTGCCTCAATTGAAGGCATCCAGGCAAATCCGGCGAGCGTCCTTAACACACTCAAGAAAAAAAATTTACAGAAATGTTTCCAAAAGTGGAAACACCGTTGGAGTCGGTGTGTTCAGTCAGAAGGGGACTATTTTGAAGGAAATGCATCACAGTAGCATGTAAATACCGCCATTGTGAAATTGCATGCCCATTCTTAAAACTTTCCAATCACACTTCGTATTAGAACCTCTACAGATCCCGATTCTAAAGTCAAAATCTCTGGACATAAAAATTTTTACGGGACTATATGGTGGGGTCAGGACTACTCTTGCGGTGCAGCAATTTAGTGCTGAACTTATACAGGTGGTCAACTTATAGAAGGTGAGGTAGAGGTTAAAAGGGCTAATTCCGTTCCTGACAAAAGTGGACAACTTAGACAGGTGGTCAACTTTTACAGGTTAACAAAAATTTTGTTACTATCGCTGTCGGTGAGAATCAATTTCACCAAAGTCTTCAAAACATCGTATCTGTAGATCTGATAAGAAGAATTACCAAACTCTAAAAGCAATTGATGAAAATCGAAAAAACTTTTAAAATGAATTTAATTGGCAGATTTTAAATGTTTTTGTAGAACCCGAAATATATAATGTCACTCTTCTTGTTACCCCCTCCTCTCCCCTTCTCGCAAACTGTCCCAATTGCTCGAAGTGACCACCCCCCTCGAAGCCTGACATCATTTATGAATGACCCCATTAAGTAAAATTTAATGATGGATTAAGCGACACCCAATAAATAAGCACAATGACGTATTTTTTAAATTTCGTTGAACCAATGCCGTGTGCTGAAAGCCTGCGGAAAAAATTTCGTTACTGTCGCCGTCGGTAAGAAATCGGAGAATCCCATTTTTACAAAAGTCTTCAAAATATCGTATCTGTAAATCTGATAAGAAGAATTATCAAAGACGAAACGGTTATTCTATCTAAACGCTGGCAAAATGCAGCAATGAGCAAAAAATATTCGAAGAAACATGTTTAATTTAAATATGGCGCCAAGATTTCCCTCACGATTCCGCCATCAAGATGTTCCGATAGAACCAATCTTTCATCGCAATGAAATCCGCATCAGGCCGTGGTGGCCAGACTAAGTATGATTGCAAAACAGACTTCTGAGGAAGTGTAACATTATGTTAATTTTTTGTTCATGTGATGTAGAAATAGAATTTGAAAATCGTGTACACATAAAGTTCCGTGAAGTTACGACTGAGTGCCTTAGAATGCGAGACGTTAATTTTTCTTAGTTTGATAGTAGTAAGAGATAAGACCTGTTCTGAAAAGAAAGCAATCCCTATTGGAACTAAATAGGGTGTCAATTACAGGTGAAAGGAAAAAATGGTGGTGGCAATTACTGAAGCATTGAGCGGGTATAAAATACATTGAAAAAAGTTTTAATTACCGAATGTAGAAACTTTAACATATACAGTGAAACCTGTGTAAGTTGATCACTTGCGGTGCAGCACTTTAGTGGTCAACTTATAGAAGGTGAGGGAGAGGGTAAAGGGCTAATTCCGTTGCTGACAAAAATGGTCAACCTAGACAGGTAGACAATTTACAAAGGTGGTCAACTTTACAGTTTTTACTGTATATGGTCCGAGTGTGTACTAAGACATAATGTTGATTTAAAAGCTATGTAAAAGTCATTCTTGATGATTAAATTATTGTTAATGTTTTAAATGTTGTAAATAAACATAAAGGTGTCAGTTACTGGTGCACTCACCCTATCATCTTTGTCAAGTGATGAATTATCAATTTAAACGGGAAAAAAAGTTCGTTATTTGTTACTTTATGAACTTTATACAGTAAAACCTGTAAAGTTGACAACCTTTTGTAAGCTGACCACTTTTGTCAGGAACGGAAATAGCCCTCCACTGTCTATCTCACCCTCAATAAGTTGACCACCTGTCATGTTGACTACTAAAGTGGTGTACCGTAAGTGGTTAACTTACACAGGTTCCGCTGTATATGCATCATCCAATGCCAGTTTTCCAATCCAACATAAGGTATTTGTCTTTTTAGTAGCAGTTCTACAAGAATTAACTTAAAATGGCCCAAAAAAAAAAAAAAAAAAACTGATATTAAGGTAATATCAGGAGAATTTCTTTCTTCAATGCAGAAATCAGAGTCTGAATCTCTTAAAATGGAGCTCTTCCTTAAGTTTCCTTGTCCGTCTGGTTTTGAAGCTCTAGTTTCTGGGTTTTTTTAAAATTGTCTCCTAGCAAACTTGCTGCACAAGGTATAATTCAATTTAACTAAGTCAGTTTCTTCATTACTAAAAATTGTCATAAAATTGGCAGTCCTATAGAACCAGCTACTATTCGACCACGAAATTGACGCTCCTGCGCATGGCAGAAAAGGAAGGAACCATTCGAGTTTTAGGGAAGTTCATTTTGTATGTGCGTTTATTAGCACGCGAATCAGAATGTCTTCTTCCTTGCTTGTTGGAAGCAACCAAATTTATGAACAGGAATATATAATCCGTTCGGGAGATATAAAATATGCTAAACAAATTAAAACGAGAACAAAATGCGGCGCATTCCGTACAGCTGCAATTTCTCCATTGAACATGAATGGATAGGGCCGTGGTAGCCCAGAGGCTTGGTTGTCGAGCTTTGAATCGGAGAATCACGGGTTGGATACCCAAGCCGCTGAAGACCCACCATGTACACTTGGGGATACGTGAACGCAAAATCCGTGTACCCTGAAGTCCCGAGGCAGTTCCGAGGGTACCGGTGGGTGGAGATAATCACTTCCTTTCACCCATAGGTCTAAAAAGGCAGGTGGCATATTTGTGGTGGCGCCATCTGCTGTCATTCAAGTACATTATGAGCTAAGTCGTACTTCCACCATTGGTGCTCGGCTTGAAACGGAAGGCGCTCCTTACTGCCTTAATTCCCAGTCGCTTCCCGAAGGGGCCGCGCTTGGATATCCAAGTGGCATTAGGAACAAAAATACGCTTTTCTTGGCTTTTTGCCAGGAATTTTCTTGGCTTTTTGCCAGCCAGAAGCCTTTTTTCCGGTAGAACTCTATCAAGTCGTATCTTTTTACTACAGCTCTCTTTGACAGTTTTTACTTGATACATAATTAACAATTTGCTTGTAACGCATCTACAGTTTTTTTAAATATTTACTTTCCGTTTTTTCTGGTTGGAGCCATACCTATTAAATAAAAGCTTGGAAATTTATTAACATATTAATTCATAATTTTCCTAAAGGGTTTTAAGTAACCTATTTCAAGTTATTTGAATGAATAAACGGATGTGTCTCAGTAGATGTGAAATTAGCTCGAAATTGTTAATGTTCCTTCGAAATTTTGTTATCAAAAAATAACAAAATACATTTAATTTTTTTAAATCAAAGCCATTATTTTAATGTCTTTATTTAACTGCAGTTGATTGATAAATAGCACGTGCTTTCAGTACCGTCAAACAGAAATAAGTACACCCTTTCTGAAGAGAGGAATAATAATGATTTTCTTATGCAGGATTGGTCAAGGAATACAGGACAGACTGGGGATGAATTCCCTTAGCAAAACCAGCACTTTTGAAGATGTGCAAAGCGGCTAATTATGGAGGACATCAGGGAAAATCCGATTTAAACTTTGCTTTGTAGATATGCAAAGCGGCGCAGTGAAGGGCTAATTACCACTTTTCACTTGCTATGTTTCAAACGCGGAAGTAAATGGTGACTAATCGTGAGCGAAAACTTCCGATTTGTCTGCTAGATACTTTTCTTTTCTTTCTTCTTTTTTTTTGCCGGATGAAGTTGTGGACACACACACACACAAAAGAAAACGACTCATTCATGCCTAGTCAGATTTTGAAATACAGTGAAACCTGTGTAAGTTGACCACTTGCGGTGCAGCACTTTAGTGGTCAACTTAGACAAGTGGTCAACTTATAGAGGGTGAAAGGCTAATTTCGTTCCTGACAAAAGTGGTCAACTTAGACAGGGGGTCAACTTTACAGGTTTTACTTTAATGTTTAATTGAATTAACACAATGTGTGCGGGTACATTTCGCGGCTGTATTGTGCCGGGTTCGGGGTTTTTGCGTGAAAATTTAGCTATTCATTTAAATCTCAATAAATCGAAATTTATTTAATTTTTTTAACCTAAACTTTTCGTATTTTGTATTGAAATATATCTGATATTACGATTGTTGAAAACAAAAATTAAAAATGTAAGTGGATAAATTAATAATAGTATGGTAAATATGAAAAATTAAATAGAAATATAGTTTTAATTTTTTCGAATTATAATATTTAGAATCATTCTTACATTTAAAAAATGCAAATAGCAATCATAAAACTAATTAGCGCTATGGGCCGTCTGCTGTGATTTTTGTACGTCACTGCAAAGGTGTTTCGACACGCTCTGTTCCATTTCATTTTGTACAAAGAATAGCAAAAAGTGTTTACCAGCCTACTACTTCTTTCTCTAAAAGCGATACAAAGAAGCCAAGCCGTTACACGAATCCGTACTAGTACGTGTCCCGCACAATATGTGCTAATTTTAGGCTTTAAATTTACTATAAAAAGTGTGTGTTGCCAATTCTTTTTCCAGAACTCAAAATTGTGCACGGGAGATAAGTCTTTTTTAACCTTTTCAATCTTATGGAAAAGTTGTGACGATATCTAAATTTCTTAGCAGCCTTTCATTTACGTTTTAATGTTTTGTTAAGGTAATATGATGAAACTCATATGTGACAGACTTGAAAAAAACACATCCACTTTAGTTTAGTTTCATGTATTAAATAATGAAAAAATGAATTTTGATATGTTTACTCCTCTTCATAATAACTACTTTAATCCTTTATCAGTACCTATAAATACAAATTCCTTTTTAACACTTGCGTCTATAGCCGTCAACGCGAAGTTCACTGTGCGGCATGACGGCAATAGACGTCCAAATCGAAACGGTCGTTTTTTTTTTTTTTTTTTTGACACTAAGACTATAGCGGCACAAATGTGCATTTACCGGCGTACTAGAAGCCTAGTGTCATGTTTTGGAAACATTTGTTAGGTTGAATTTCGATCTCCACCTGTTACACGACTTCAGGCTTGTAGCCAGACTCTGATTCCAGGGGGGGGGGGGGACAAACTTTTGGACAGGAGGGGCAGACTAGTTTTTCAGTTTTTTTCCAACATGTTAGAATTTATGCTCCATTTTGGCCGTTTTCTTAAAATTTAAATTAATAATTTTTTTTGATAATCAATGCAATTATTTCATTTATTAATTGATTAATTAAACAATTAACTAATGAAACTAATACTAATTTAATTCAATACTGAAATTATTTGATCTTAAAAGAAATACTTGATTAAAGCCTACGAAAGGCAGAATTGAATTTTTAAAGCTTATTCTAAGAATGTCTTTTGTAAATTAATAAAATATATGAAGTAACATAAAAAAGTGAACATTTTTTAAAGATAATTTTAATGTGAACGATCATTCAAAGTAAGATATTGAAGCATAAAACATGTATCGGTATGTTACAGTAAAAAAACTGGACTGTCCATGACCCTATCATTAGTGCCTAGTTTAGATTGAAAACAGGAAAAAAATTAACTGAATAAAGGAAAAAGTTCATGTTTTTCATTTTTTCTAAAATTTGAATTAAGAGATAAAGGTGCATGGGAACAGGATGTTTTTCGATATGACTTTGCGTTTAAACAAATTAAAAAGTTTAAAAAAGAAATACCATAGATTATTAAGGTCTAATTAATCACGCTGGGACGGGCAAAATCTTTTCCAGGTCGGGCATTGCCTGACCTGGCCCCCTCTGGCTACGGGCCTGCACGACTTGCAGCTTCCGTATGCACGTGGTTG
Source organism: Octonoba sinensis (assembly GCA_038502835.1). NCBI lineage: Eukaryota > Metazoa > Arthropoda > Arachnida > Araneae > Uloboridae > Octonoba > Octonoba sinensis. The sequence goes on from CM076600.1 coordinate 3,343,173, forward strand.
TGAAGGGTTGTGCGATCGTGTTTTCTCTTGAATTTATAGTTGTTATTGATACATTTAACGATATTTATTGTTTATACTGGTAAGTATTTACAGCTGGCGCCATGACGGTTATAGCCGTAACCTAATTAAAGGTGCTGAATGAATCGAAATTATGTTTATTTAAGCAGAAAGAGTAAAACTATACTTCTAATATTCTAAAAATTACAAAAACATATGGTGTTAATTTTCCAACTTGTTTCTACTGTCCGTTAATGTGTTAAAATTCGATCCAATGACCAATTTTTCGAATATTCTAACGTTACTATACAGGAACACTCTTTTTATTCCAGTTTTTCAGGATACATTTTAGCAAGGATTCTATAAGGAATATTTTAACGAAGAAAGAGGATAGCTCGGTTTCAAAAAACCGATTTGTGTTCTGAATGGATATTTTGTTCAGAGTGATTCTTTTCTGATTTTTGTTCTGGAGAACCCATAAAATTCAAGAAAAAATTCTCTGATGTTTTAAAAGTGTTAATTAAGAATTTAGAAAACGATTTGAGCAGATATTTTAAATGAACAATGCTTGACATTGATTTCAGTTGCATAAGCGGTACTCATTTGCAGAAACGAAATAAACTTCTATAGGCTGAGTATTCTATGCAAATGCCTCTATTTTCAGTGTAGTTACCCCAAAAAGATTATTACGTGAAAAAAGAAATGCTACAATTCACTATGTGGTAGGTAACGGGTTAAAGATAGAGGAAGAGTTTTACTATAAGAAATAAGACTTTGAATTGTTATGTCAAAAACATGTCTGGAAAACCATGTCTAATGTTTGTCATATCTGTCAGGCCATGCTTTTACGTAATAACTCAAAATATTTATTTCTTAAGAATTTTTTTTATAAGTGTAAATGAAAATGTGGAAGCACACCAAAATGTTTCGTATCTGAAATCAAGCAAACACGTTACGACAGTTATAACGCAGGACGCATGTAATTAACCAACCATATTTTTTTTTTTTAAAGTAGCGTTATATTATTAAGAAAATATAAAAGTTTTTTTTTTCTTTCTTTTAAGGCGAGTGGGTACCATAAGACCATTTTTTTCCAGTATGGTGTTTTTATTTATAATTTTTGTGTCATGTCATGTTATACCACTTCATAAGAAGTTTAATATTAAAAAAAACTGGATTTTTTAAATATAATTTGAAAATTTCAATTTTTAAAACGAAATTTAGCAATTTTTTTAAATGCATCTTCTTTTTCCAAAATTGGCGTAAAGTGTCTAAAAACTTTTTTTATTGATTCATTAATCATAAAGCAAAACTTTTATGCTTTGAATTTTTTATAAGTCAAATACTTAAAAAATAAAAATAAAACTGAAGTAACGCAGAAAAAACAATGACAAATTCAAAAAACCTACAAAAGAATTTTTAAAAAAAGTACTTAAATTATCATAAAAGTAGAGCATAAATTTGTTATTTATAGTTTCAGGAACATGTGGGAAAAAAATCCACATTATAGGTACAAATTTAAAAAGGCCTTTGCATTTTAATTGAGATGAAATGCGCAAAAAACAAAGTGAGAGAAAACAGCATTTTAAGTTTTCGGCTTGCAAAAACTTAAATCAATCCTTTATCAAAATTTCAGGTAAGGAACTTTTGTTTTCTGTTACAGTTACGATGAAAGTGTTTCTTCTTGCTTATTATTTTTTAAAAAATAAATATGTGGCTTATATTCAGCACAGTTACTATTTCGTAATGAAAAGGTGGCCCCTCACACTGTCATAAAATCAATGATAAATCAATAAATATTGCTTCGGTTTTGCTGAAACTTTCAGGGAACATTTTTAAAGATTTATTTTACTACTTAAGTCAATAAAAAAAATTTTTTTTGGTGTTTTTCAACATTTTAGGGTGCTGGCTCCCCTTAAGATGAAATTTTATTTACTAGTGCAGTGTTATTTTTTGCTGTAAAGAGAGCGAGTGCCATCAACTCTTGAGGTACCTTTAGCAATGTTTTGCGGAACTCCGGATGTAAGATGTTACTCTGTGATAATTCACAAGCATTATTCCATTCGTTTTAATAGAGTTATACACATAACTTCCAATTTTCTGTGGAATTGGGTGGCCCTCGTACCGCGGATAAAAAGATGAAAATGAGGGGTGAAAAATATAAAAATTATCTATGCTTGAAAATGCGAGTACTTTGTACGTATAACCCGATACAAGTTGAAAATGTGTATAATATAGTAAGAGTTATTTGGTCAAAGTTAATTTATGCACCAAATGAACCGGTACCACACTGTACTATACCGAAAAAAACATATTAAAATGAACAAGCACAGCAAATTTTATGCTTGCAATTGCTTGAAAAGAAAAAAAAATCAGCCATTTGTGTTTCTTGCTGCGGAAATACCTTTCTTGATTTTTAACTGCATTTTCTTGGCATGAATTGTGCTGTCCTATCTGAAAACCCTGAGAAGAGCTTCCGATCCATAATGAAACTAAAAGTTGTGTTGAGTTGTCTTTTCTCAATTGGGTACATTATCCCTCCGCCCCCGCCCCCCCCAAGATACTAACGAATAATCCAGAGTTTACTGTAAATTCTTTCCCTTATATCTATACTAATATCGGAGTTAATTCTTTACATAAAATGTAAAGCTTTGTGCAAAAAGTAAAAATAAAAATTCAACGTAAAATTTAGAATAAACTTTCTCACAAATTGCAGATACGTGTTTCGAGGTTACTAGGAACCCCTTTTTCAACGCAAAAAAGTGAGCTTTTAGATCACACAAATACGACTTCAGTTGGATATTTATCATCTAGAAGCTCATTCTTTTGCATTAAAAAGGGGCTCCTAGTAACCTAGAAACACGTGTCTGCAATTTTAATTTTTAATTAATTACAGATTTTATGAAGAATGAATTAACTCTCTGACTGGTTTCTTTTTAGTGAATTCCATTCGCTAAAAAATCAATTCGCTAACTTTATTTAACTAAATCCAACTGTGAAAGAAGACCTTAATGTCCAAATACTTGAGAAATTGCATTACCGCCGTTTTAAAGGTGAAACAGCTGGATAATATTTTAAATACACCTAAAAAGCTAATGCCCGTGAAAATCGCGGGATCAGCCATTTTTGCTACGTTTACTTTGCACGTGGAAATCACGGGATAAGCAGACAGAGGGTTAAACAAAAAAAGAACATCTTTAACACAGGGTAGAATAATACACACAAGAAAATGTCAACAAAAAGGTGTTTTATTATACATTTATGTATAATTGTTATGTACAATGAATGAACAAAATAGCATAAATACACATCAGCATGGTTATGGAAGACATTGTCACTTTGCAAATAATTCTTTCTGATAAAAAAGTAATCATTCGCAACAAAAAAAGTAACTCATTGTTTTTCACCCAAGCAGTTAGTTATTAAAAAAAAGGGGAGCGGATTTGGTCTGTGATGCGGACAATAGTGATGTATTTACTCAATACAAATATAATTTGCCAATTAACGAATAACTGCTTCTGTTTTCACTGGAATTTTTAATACATTGCAAAACATTTTTGTTCTATTGGAGGCAATTCACCGCTAGAGGGACGCATGAGCAATCATCGTTGTCACGTGATATCCGCTCTTTGTTTACTAAGATTTTCAATGGAGTTCTACATGGAGTTCACTTGGCAAAATTAATTATTTTAAAATTAATTAGACTATTTTCACAGCTTTTTCTGATTATAACCCAGTATTTACGTTTAATTTAATCATTGCAAAAGGAATTCATTAATTACTACAAGAGTTATAGTGTTTTATTTAGTGTTAATTTTATGTAATGTAGAAGAACTTCGTTTAGGCCTAGTTTTTAATTAGATTCTTCAAACTCGAAGTAAAGCGATGCTACTGCTTCCTTTGTTTACATTGCTTTAATCGTTGCCAAGTGACCAATGACGTTGCTCGAATTGCCTCCATTGGAGAAGTGAATTTGAAAACAACGTTTTACTTATATGGCACTGGTACTGAAGCGAAAATTTTCCTTTTAGAAGTGAATTATTGAGTTAGTGTAAATTATTTTAGGAAGTTTGATGTTTCGTGGAGAATTACAGATCAGAAAAATTGCAATTAATTTTCTTCGGCTTAGAAACTTTTATTGCAAAGCTTTGTTTTAAAAGTGTTTCTTTGCATAAATTTCTCAATAGGTAGAAAAAAAACATTTCGTTTTTGATGTGAATAAACAAACTCACATTGAAACCTTGAAAAAATAAGCTTAGCATTTGAATTCAGGCTGATTGATAAAATTAAAGGTGGAAAATAATATTTTTTTTCTAAAAAAAATTAAATTGAATTATTTACACAGTATTGAAGTGCAAGTACAACTGTTTTTTTTTTGGCATCATACGTAACTTTTGCGATGGCAACATTTTTTCAGTCATTAAAGAAATACAACATATCTACTTTAAAAGGAAAATAGAACGTTTAACTTCTATAGTGACAAAATTTCATTCATGTCTTCATCACTTTCCTCTGTTGAAGAAGTTAAAACCTCAAGAAATTATCAGAGAATTTTCGCTATAAAATAAGAGAGTAATGTAAAAGTTCAAAATACTTGGCATTCAAAACAACGAAATACGTAACACGACCACAATGACAATCATACACATGAAACATAAGGCACATATGGAGTAAGAATCTGTCTTCTCAGAAGAAATGTCACAAAATGGGAGATTTTCGATCATGGGGATTTTTGGCGCGACTTAAAAGTTGTCTAATTTTCAGTCGCCAATTAGAAGTGTTACCAGCGCAACCAATTAAAAACAGTCTAGTTAATTTACCATATGTAATGTTTACCACCAAATTCTTGGCGAGATTCCATACATTTCCAAAAAATAAACTCCATTACCGAAAGTCTCCCCATGAAGTAGTGTCCTTGGATTATATATTACAATAATTTTAAATAAAGTTTGATCGGAAGCTATGCTTTCTTTTCCGGTTTTTTCGTCGTTGTGGGCTTAGCTGTAACGGTGCTGTTGCCACTAGGTACAACAGTTTCAACCTTTTTAGATTCTGCAGAATACTCATCAACAGGTATTTCAACTACTTCTATCTCTAAACCTTCTTTTCCATGAGCCCCAAGTCTTTGCAAAGTTTCAGGATCTAACGTTTGTATCGCTTCTTCCACTGACTGTCCGTGTTTAACTTCTAAGGCCAGTACAGGCTCCCTCCTGTAGCCACTGTCGTCTGTATGTGGAGTCAGAACCTGGATGTACTGTTGCTGTCCATCTTGTCCGTATCCAGATTGCTGGTGTCCATTCTGTCCGTATCCAGCTTGCTGGTGTCCATTCTGTCCGTATCCAGCTTGCTGGTGTCCATTCTGTCCGTATCCAGCTTGCTGGTGTCCATCTTGTCCGTATCCTGATTGCTGGGCGCCTGCCTGTCCGTATCCAGCTTGTTGGGGTGCATCGTACGCAGCTTGAGAATATCCCTGATTAACTGTTGCATAGTTGTCTTTCTGAGAATTACCATCGTAACTTGATGATCTGTAATCCTTTTGACCGTAAGATGGCTGTTGGTGCCCATTGGTTCTTCCTTGATCTTCAATCTGGTATCCTGCAGCGTTATGTTCAATTTGCTCATTATTTCCAAGTTGGTAGCCACCAGAATTTTGGCTGATTGTGGCGATATTTGGAATGGAATAGGACTGGGAATCATATTTTATCTTCTTTCCATAGTTGCCTTTTGCAGGTAGTGACTGATATCCCTGAACATCATAGGCAGGTTTTTCAGCCCCTTGATTTTCCGCTTCAGGTAAGGCCAAGATCAAATGAAGATCTTCTCCATTTGCTTTCTGGGCACCATTTACTGGAAGATACTTCAAAAGGTCATGGGAGTTTTTGTTGAGTACTTGAAGATTCTTTAAAAGATGATTGATTTCATGTTCAGACAGTTTAACAAGCTCTGCTTCTATTTGTGGTTGAACAACCTGCTGCTCTTTCTCAACATAGTTAGATTTTGGCTGTTGAGGCAGAGGAAAATATTTCTGAGATTGTTCTAAACGCGGGAAGGAGCTCACTGGAAAGCTTGAGGTTTTTGCAGAGGGCACTCGATATTGCGGCTGACTTGGGCGATTTCTTCTTTTTCCATATTGAGATTGTTTACCTGATCCGTAGGACAAAGGTGCAGGGACAGGGACTTCAACAATCTGGATATCTTTGACACCAACGACTTCTTCTAGCGAAGGGATGGAGTGAGGTACCTGGATAGGAAATTTTGGAACTTTAACGTATTGGAATTGTAAAGGCAACTGAGCTGGTAAAAAACTCTGAGGAACCCTACCATATCCTCCTTTCCCTTTATTGCTCCTAGATCCGCCTCCAAGTCTGCTACCATACCCGATATTTCCTACAGTAGGCGGGTGGCCATTTTGTTGCAAATCTTGGAGGGACACTTCAATGATTTCGAACTGCTTTCCAGGCTCAACAGGCACATTCGTTATATGAGATAGAGGGAGCTGGTCCTTTGCTTTGAGTAGAGCTTCTTGCAAAGAGCGAATTTGTCCTAGATCAATGTTCTGAATGTCAATGAGTTGTGGTGCTCCTCCATTGGAGTATCCTCTGCCATTGTTCTTTTGCTGCTGAGGCTTCAACACTTCCATGTAAATAGGGGTGTTTTTCTTAGGGCGAGGCTTGATAGCTGGTCTCGGATAGTAGCTGTAAATATCTTTGTTGTAAGTTTTCGGTAGGGCGTGAGTGTAGTAGCTCGATGAAGTGTCTAGACTGTCTGGAAGGGCAGATAATAAATCGTGATAACGACCTGTTGCTGACCCATGGTGATAAGGATTCTTTGGTCTTATCGGTCTCCAGCCACCAAACAGAAAGCTATTGTCTTGGCGTCTCTCCAGCCGATGGTTTTTGACATCATCGTCTCCAAGAATGCCTGTGCTTAATAATATCACGACAGACAAATACACCTGCAAAAGAACAAAGCAAACAATTAGCTTATGAGTATTTTATATATTTAAACGTAACTCATAACAACAGACTGATGTTTATTGAAAGCAAAAAGTCAAAGTCTGTGATAAAAAATTTATAAATCATAAGTGAGGGAAATTTTCATGGCGACGAAGGAGATTAGATTTAATGTTTGACGAATCAAATTTAAATGAACAAATTATTATGACTTCACTTCTCTCCGTGTGCAAAATTTGGTTTTGAGTGTATTTTTCTTTTTCTGAACGAATCGGGCACATATTAGATTTATCTAGAGGACAGTTTTTCCATGCGGCATCCCCCTCCATTTCTTTGACGTCATGACTAGGTACTTTTATTCTTTTGCTACTAAATTCAATGCCAAATGTTATGCTAACTCGTAAAAAGTACTTATAATATACTATTTTTTTTGTGTATTACCCGTATCGGAATAATTTAGCTATTATTATTGTTGTTATTATTATCTTTTTTCCCTGCTTCAAAATTATCTCTAACATGATTATATATGAAACTTATGCATAATACTTAACTTTATACACATTTTTTTCTTTCCAATGGGGCTGCGGTATAGGGTCCTACAACCATTGCAGACCTAGTGCGTTCCCCAGTAATGGTACCATCTCTTTCAGCGGCACCACAATGAGTGTGGTACCTTCGCCGCATGAGAATTTTGACGTTCAGTTACCACTAGATGGCGGTACCTGAGCTCTCATTGATGCACTATGCACTAAGAATTTAATTTAGCCTAGAGCATCCAAGCCAAATGTCTACTCAAGGGATCTTTTACATGCCGCATAATCATACGACATGGGCGCAGACGATTTTCTGCATCTTGAAAATCCACCGACTCGGGCCAGGTTTTAACTCGCGATCTTGGGCGTACGAGGCCTGCTGCCTTACCCCTGTTGGCACTTAATATACATTTAACTTACAGAAAAATCAATTTTTGATGATAAAAAGTAAAAGATCTTCGTCAGATAATTGGAAATTCAATTCTGTAAAAATAGAAAAACAATGCAGCAGTTATTTTTTTTTCTTTTAACATTAAATAAACATTATATTCCATATGATAATATTTAAAATATGAAACTTAATCTACATATATAAAAATGAATGTATGTGTGTTTGCGTGTTATGCATTACTACACCATTTATCCGATCGCCTTGAAACTTTGGGAAGTTGTTGAGTATCTTCCTGCGAAGGTTTCTGAAAAAAAAAAATCCTACAGGTAGTTCTTTTTTTATTCCAATTTTAATCAATTGTTCACATAAATTCCCAATATGGGAGTGAAAAAAACCTTGCACATATTAATGTAATATATCGATCGAAAGCGCTAAATTTTCTGCACAAGATGATATTTGTTCTAGGTTTCTAAGTCAATAAGAACGCCAGTTATAAGCTTTTTAGTGCGATTTTCTTAAGGCTTACCTTGGTCCAAAAATAATAATTAGCAGTTTCCTCAACTCCGGGTAATAGTGTTAGCTTAATTTTAATATAAAACTTATTTTTCAGAGACATCAGTTTAGTTTTCAACGGAAAAACAATAATAAAGCATACCTTCGATTTAACGTTTTTCTCAAATTAGCAATCGGTTTTAAATTCGAGATTGAACTTGATAAAAGTATTGTTTCCCCGATTTAACGATTTCCTTGATTTAACAATAGCAGTTAAATATCGCCAGAATAGGAATACGTTTGGGTTATACTAGGTTTTAAATAGCGTGGCGAATATGACACGTTACAATTTGACTTTTTAATTAGTCATTGTCAATGAATCGGAACACATTAATGAAATTGTGCTTACGTTTTTTAGGTACGGTTAAAATTCAGCACGAGCAGCCCCGTGCGGGTACCGCTAAGTTTCGATATGAAACTTATTTTTCAAAATAGTTCAGTTTAATAAAGATAAAACAATAATAAAGCATATTTTCGATTTAAAGTTTTTCTCAAATTAGTAATAATTTTTAAATTCGAGATTGAACTTGATAAAAGTGCCGTCTCCCCGATTTTACGATTTCCTTGATTTAGCAATAGCATTTAAATAAATATCGCCTCGAAAATTTTACGGACGTATAGTTTATTCTAGACTTCAAATAACGTGGCGAATGACGACACGCTTTAATTTGACTTTTTTAATTAGGCGTTGATGATAAACCGGCGATAAAGAATACTAACAAAATTGTGCATACGTTTTTTAGGTATGGTTTACAGTATCATTTAACTATAAATATTATCACCTACTATTTCATCTCTATGGTACCGCTAGCAATGCTTCCTTTCATTATAAAACTTATCTTTTGGTTAGCGAGATAACAGTTCACCATGGCTGGGAAATAAAATAAATATGATATTGCAATTTCATTCTTGCAATCAATCTAAGATCATCGCCAAGACTTAAACTTATTCCGATGAAAAGTAACGCAAGAAATGACGCCGTGCTACAATTTGGCAGTTTTAATTACCCTCTGGTGACAAATCTGACCCCACTGATGGAATTGTTCCCAAGTTTTCTTAATTGATCCTTCTACATGTTATATTACTTTTTCAAGCATTGACAATGTTGAATCTGTGTGTTTTTTTTTTTTTTTTGACAAAGAGACACACGATGTTTTTCAAACAATGCAGGCTTTATGCCGCAGGCGATTTTTTTTAATACTCTTAGCAAGGACAGCACCGTAGGCGACGTTTTTAAAATTCAGCCTGGGCAACGCCGTGCGGGCACCGCTTGTTATAAATAAAAGTATGCATTCATTTGATGACATTAACTTATTGCATAGTTTTGTTCTATACTGCAAAAAAAAAAAATCGAAAATTAAAGCAAATTAAAAAACGGTAAGGGCCGTGGTAGCCTAGTGGTTAGGATGTTAGGCTTCCAACCGGAAGAGTGGGTGTTCGATACTCGACTCGCTGAAGACCCACCATGTACACTTGGGGATACGTGCTCGTAAAACCCGCGGGCCCTGAAATCCAGAGACAGGAGAATTTCCCTCTCCTTCACTCTTAGGTAAAAAAAGGAAGGTGGCGTATTTGTGATGGCACCATCTAGTGTCATCCAAATACATCATGAGCTAAGTCGTACTTCCACCTTTGTGGTGCTCATCTATGAACGCAAGGCGCTTTGTACCACCTTAATTCCTTGTCGCTCTGCGAAGGGGTTTTGTACCCAACGCTTGGGTACCGAAGTGGCATTAAAAACACAACAAAAAGAACGATAAAATTTACGGAGGAGAAGTCCATACCATTATATGACTCAGATGGGGCGAAAACGGGCAATTCGAAGTTGGATAAAGAAAGTGAACTTCGAAATAGAGTCAAGATGTAAAATCAAACGGCTGCTTGTAAAATTATGAATAATTCCTTCTTTAAACAACATTATTGCTACTTCGAAACATAATCTCTGGTAATCGCGCCAAATTCTGGCATAATTATCGGAAGATTAGTATTTTTTTAATGATGCAACTTATTCGAACATTTTGTAATGAGAGGCGTTGTTACTAGCTCCGATTCTATTGAAATGTAAATTTGAAACTAATTCACAGGAATATATATTTTTATGCATCATTGACTAAGCCCCACTTCTTAAGATCTTTCTAGTGGACTCACGGCTTCCACTACCAAATATTATTGGCATTGATTTTTGAGAACATTTTGAAACCTGGTCAATAAAATTTTTACTTTCTCTAATATTGCCTACTTTCCCGTAAAAGTAAAAAGTTAATAAAGTATAAAAGAATGCTTAATGGAATCGTGATAATATTGTTAAAAATAAAGAAAAGTCAAAAATTAGTGAAGTAATTAAAATAAAGATTGAAAAAAAAATTGAAAGTAGAACTTTCAATCAGGAGAATTCATTTTCAGTTCAGGAAAATGCCCGAAACAATTCCCTCAAAATTCATTCCCCTTTAATAAAGTTTGAGGGAATTGTCCGATTCGAAAGATTTTTTTTTTTTGCTTTCGAAAGATCTTGGCGAGGACATGTCATTTACATATTTTGATTTTTGAGTTGAACATTTTTTTTTCGTTCAATTTTGAGCAGTTCAAAAAAATCGTAACATTAGCGGTATTGAGGAAATACAAAGTAAATTTTAAAAACCCTGGCTTTGAAATCTAAGTTCCTTTTAACAAGCTTATTTGAAGGACCTCTCGGCGCGAAATATTTTCTGATTTGAACAATTTTTGCTCCATGTTGAAGAGTCAAAAAAAATAAAAAATACATTAGAGCCTACGGGGAAATTTCAATCCTATATAAATCCTGATCTAGCTGACGTATTTGCTTGAAACAAACTTTATCGGAAGGATCTTATGGCATAGAACAAAATTCAACCTGAACTTAACCATCCTATTTTTATATGAAATTTTTTTGATCTGGATTTTTAAGGATATTTCTGAATGAATGAATAAATGAATGGATAAATGAATGAATAAGTACATGAATGAGTAAAGGAATGAGTGAATGAATCGTTGAAAAAGGTATATTTGAAGTAATTAAGAACTAAAGCTAAATGAGAGAGGGAGAGATAGCTAGGTTATAAATTTGAAGTTGGTGTTAACGGAAAAGTAGGCTCGTGTCGTTCTAGACTGAGCTTCTTGTTAAAATCATTAATGTCACTTACGAGACAGCGCAATCGGTGGGCCAACAAGTGGTGGACGAGTCTATTTTTGTTTAACGACTTAACACTCCAGTTCCCGCGCACAGTTGGGCATAGTCTTGTTCCGTCAATAAAGCCGAATCCAGTGTTCACATGAATGGACACACGTGGGCTATTCGGATCGGAAAATTGAGGAACGCATTCTGGGAGAACAGCATGGAGAAAAATAAACACCTCGTTAATGCTATTTCTTAGTTTTGAACTTCGTGTTCTACAAGTTCGTCCCAGAACTGAGCGAGTCTACTTTCTCGTGTATCGACATCGAATTCGTAACTCTAGTGTTATGTCTCTCGTTAACCACTTGCGCTGGAAATATGTGCCACGCACGTCGTAATGCTTTTGTCACAAAATCGCCAACGACGTATTATGTACCTCGTCAAGCGGTTGTCAAGAAACAGAAACGACGTGCGTGTCACGTCGGCACCGTTCATAAATGTCACACTTTTTTCCATTATATTTGAAACCCCCTACCCCCCTTTGGCACAAAAAGCAGGTAGGCAACGCTGTGCCAGCCCAGCCCTTTATGGCCGGTGCTGGTTGTCAAGTGTCTACAGAGTTTGTGGGGAGAGCCGGAGGATGGCACTGCGGCCGCACCCCCTCATATTGGGGGTAGTCTGTGAAACCGAAAAGGTATAGACAGTATGGCCGTAGTTAGCTTTAATTACCCGCCTCCCCCTTCTTTGTCACATGTCGCACTAAGTTACATAATCATATCGCTGGTTCAAAATTAAAACGACACTTCTGCAAAAATCGATTTTTTTTTATGATTTAATATTACGAAGTAGATTCATTGTAAAAATTATCAAAAATTATTTATCTCAAACAAAACCTAAATGGGCTATGATTCCACTGAGATAACATTTTTTTTTTGCTAAAAAAAACTTTAAAAACCCTACCCTGAAAAGTAGTGTGATTTGCAGAAGGTATCGTTTTAATTTTGAACCAGCGATATGTACTTCAATGTAGATCAGTGGTTCCCAACCTGTTTTGTGCCATGCCCCACCTTATCCTGAATAAAATTCTTATGTCCCCCTATGCAGCATGCATAATTTTTAATATATTAAAAAATTGAATTGTGCATTTAAGAAACTAAAAGGAAAGGTTTTAGGAAGAAATCACTTTTAAATTGCTAACGAAACGCAGTAAGTAAATTTTCAAAACATATAATGAAAAACTGAAATTAAAATTTCAAATAATTTTTTAATGATTTTTTTATATTAATTTGTTGTTTCAATTTTTTATTTAAATTTAATGCCGTCTGCCGCAGTGAAGTTTACTTGACGACGCCAAACACCCAGTTGATATTTTGGTTTCGTCTAGCGAAATTATACCTAATAATTATTTAACGCAATTATTTAAGAATTTGCTTTTTTCATTGAATTTCGCACCGAAATCTAGCATTGCATTTAAATGGCTCGGAGCGAAAGGATTAAACTCGTGTCGATTAAATTTTCGAATTTCCCCCCTTAACAATCAAATTGCCCCCCCCCCCGTGGGGCGTGGGCCCCACGTTGTTAAACACTGATGTAGATATTCAAGAAGCAAAACACTTATGTTATCCTATTTTTAATTTTATTTTTGAACTTTTAATGACACTTGTGAGCACGGACAATAATAATAATTACTACGTTGGCAATTAATTTGCATACAATGAAATGAAGGTTTACAATAAAAACGCAATTAGCATATTCTAATAGTAAAAAATATTAATTGTTCGAATCATGAAAAAATGAGCACGCTATTTTATCTTAAAAGTGTAAAGTCCCAAGAAGAATTCCTTTTAAACTTTTAACTTGAAGTCAATTGAAACCGTTATCAGTATCTATGTTTTTGATACAAAATGAAACCAATGAAACTTTAAAATCAAGCTATGAAAATAAATAAATAAAAAATTAATTAAATTTGTTGATTTTAAATATTTTTATGGAAACCTAAATATGTGATGTCACACTTCTTGTTACCCCCTCACTTCCCCTTGTCACAAACTGGCACAATTTCTCGAACCCCCTACCCCTTGAAGCATGACGTCCTTTATGAATGGCCCTTTTGCAAGAATTTTTTTTTTTTTTATTTGTATAATTTTATAATCAATCGATACTCTATATTCTCCTCCAAAAACTATTAAAAGTCCTAGGTCGAAATAAATTAGTTTAGAAAATATAAATCTTTTTTCGGTTTCTCAAAGGCATCGAACACTGTGTGACGCCTCTCGGCGAGTGACACTGGACCGTTCAATCAATCAATCAATCAATCAATCTCAAGTTCTCGTCAATGTTAAGTCCATTATATATAATTTATTTTGTATTAATTAATTAATTTAATTTTTTTTGTATTACTTAATTAATTTATTTTATATTAATTAATTAATTCAATTTATTTTGTATTAATTAATTAAATTAATTTTGTATTAATGGTTTATATGAGGAGCAAACAGTCAAACCGTGTTTTCTCCAAAAAAAAAAATGAAAATAAAGTTACTGGTTTTTCTTTGAACTCCTCATTAACTAGTTCAAAAGTATGTTGTTATTTGTAACCAGAACAAGTTTACAAATAACAACATACTTGACAGTATTCGAACTGAAATTTGCATTTAGTACGTGCATTCTGAACATTATGTAAATTCACCTATTAACCTAGGTGGCGTTATTCTCAATATATAATGGACTGTGAAGAGCAATGTTGGGGTTATTCTGTGATTATGTCCTGTAAATTTTCGGCTCCGTATGTGAAATGTATAAGTTATTATTCTAACCGGCTCAGAGAGCTGTTTTTTAGTTTAACCAAATAAATGGTTTTTTAACATATTGACTCATTTACAACCACGCTCTGCTATCACCAATACTTTTGTACTAGTTAATGAGGAGTTAAAAGAAAAACCAGTAGCTTTAATTTTATTTATTTATTTTTTTAAAAGAAAACAATATGAAGTAAGTATTAAGTAAAAAATAAATTTTGGTTTTTTTATAACTTCTACATTTCTCTTACTAATTTTAAGAAGCGAAAATAGACCGATTTTAATTCACAGATATAAATATCTATCGCAGAAGATATCTTAAAAGGCAGGTGTTTCAATTTTAAGAAGTGAAAGTAGAACGATTTTAATTTAAAGATATAAATATCTATCGTTGGAGATCTCTTAAAACAGATGTAAAGAAGAAGCGCATCACGTGGACCGTTAATCAATGCGAGACTTCCTTGCTATGAATAAAATATTAATTATTTGAAGAAGAAAGTTTGACATTTCCAATACGGAAGCTCGATTTCGACGCTTTGCAGTGCTACTGTAATCGTGATCGCGTCATTTTCAAAGCTGTAGCACAGTCACGAAAGAGTCACAAAGATTAAATGGGTGAGTTTTGTTGAATTGGGAAATTTATAGCCTGGAATGGAAGTGTTCTTTGTCTTCCAGCTCCGTTTTTAGAAAATCAAGTAACAAATGTTTAAGAAAATTTTCTCACGCTAAGTTTGTGTGCAGCGGTCTGCTTTTGTGATAAAGTTGGTAAATGTGGAAATTTTCAGTGGTTAAACATTCATCTGTTTTGACGTCATTATACTAAACTAAATCAAGTTTTTTTTTTCTTTTAGTTATTACTACACAGTTTTATTTTACTTGATTTGTGACGGCAGTGTATTATGCGGTTTTCGACAGCTATTACTGCATAAATTATCTGCAAACTTTGCACACAAGCTTATCTTCGATGAATATTCCGTCCATTTTATAATTTAATATAACGTCAATTAGGAAACAAAATTAATAGTTTTGGCTCGGAGAAAATTATCAGAATTATTTGTCGAATGGCAACGATAGCTTTGTTTGGAATGCTTGGATAATGCAACGATATTTTGAATTTTAAAATACTCAAATTCTGGCAAAATTTTTTAGGTTTTTAAAAATCAAACTAACTTAAAACATTTCTAAACGGTTTTATTATAATTATTTATTATTTTTCTTGATACTTGTTTCTTGCAATGAAAAAGGATTCCTTGCAATCTGTGTCACGTATATGCAATCTTTAGTGCGAAATTATTCCTTATTCATTATGGATTATGTTTATTCAGGTAGCTCATCGGCAACAATAACGGCAGATTTCAAATATAATGAATAAATTTAATAATTATTAAGTTAATATCGTAATTTAATCCTTTTTTTGCCATAATGCTGGCACCAAGTTGACATAACTGGTGCGGGATGCCATAGAAGAGGCAAAATCATGCCTGACTCATCTTCAAAATTTCTTTATGCAGGAGAAAAAATTTCAAATTTTTATTCATACATTAATTTAAACTATTAAAAACAAACCAGTAATTAAAACATATCTATATCTTTTTTTTGAGTACAATTCAGAATTTAAGTATAAATTACTTAAAATTAGCATAACATGAAATCTTGACTTTTCCACAATGCTGTTTTTCCATTTGAAACACAGGATTTGTGAACTCAAAGTCGCGTATAGTTAGGAAGCGGGTTTACATAGATATTTTTATTCCCACATATCTAGTACAGTAAAACCTGTAAAGTTGACCACCTTCGTAAGCTGACCACCTGTCTAAGTTGACCGCTTTTGTCAGGAACGGAATGAGCCCTATATTATATAGTGTAGGGAAACCTTTGTAACTTGACCACCTGTCTACAATGACCACTTATGTCCGCCAAATTCGGGTGAGAGTATTATAAAAAAACCTTTGTAAGTTGACCGCCTAATTATTGCAATATTTATTTTTAAAAAAATAAACTAACTTTTTCAGGATATTTTTTATGCTATAATGTTACACCTTTGTCGGGATGGATGAAACATCAATAGAAGAAACAACTTACAAAGAAATTTGACTAAACTTCTTTAGACGTTTAGTCAAACTTCTTTGTAAGTTAACCATATGGGAAAACTACTATGAGCACTCTTTTATTCTTTAATTTTCTTCTCTTTTCCTCTATCTGATGTCGTAATTTTGAAAAATGATGTATTTTTAGGAAATCTTTACCATCAAATAAGTAACTTTTAAAGTTGTATAGGATACATTGTAAGTCCTTCAAGTGAAATTTCTCTAATGATAATTTAAATAATTGGGAGAAAATGCACAGTGTAAAAGAAATGACAAAAAAAAAAAATAATAATAATAATAATAATTCCAACCTCTATAAGTTGACCAGCTGTCTAAGTTGACCACTAAAGTGCTGCACTGCAAGTGGTCAACTTACACAGGTTTCACTGCACTATTTATGATGATTTCCGCCCTTCCAGAGAAAAATAATAAAAACAATAATTTAAAAAAAAACACTATTTTTCAGTTCATCTATTTTAAAGATTACTTACCATTTGTGTGTTTAGATTCAAATAATTTCCAACATCTCTGTTCATTGGCAAACCAAATATTAAAAGCAAAACGCAAATATTTTCTCGGTTAAAGTGCTACATTAAAGCGCAGTGCTTCAATGCATAAGCGATTACCCAGGGAAAACAATCTGTAAAACTGAATGACAGCAAAAATGCTCCCAATGTAAAAGCTCATAACTGAATGGATAAGAAAGAAAAAAAATGAAAACAATTGATGCATAGACACCTTATTTTAAACTGGTAAGGATTGAAACTACAGCCCGTACACTCACCATGCAGAAATGGTAGTAATATTTAATTACTTTCGAGCAAAAACAAAATAAATAGTCTTAGAAATTAAGAGTAAAATAAAGGATTTACGTATCAGTAAAAATTGATATCAAAAATAAAATCATTTGCAGCCTTTCTTTGGAAAGAAAAAGTAAACAGTATAAAATTTTGGAAATCCTAAATTGAGTTTTATCATTGAAATTCCAACTATTCTATTCTTAGTCTGAAGAAAATGTTATTATTAATATTTTATAAATAAATGGTAATAAATTCAGACACTTACCAACTTTTTCTAATTTTGTGAGCAATAATTTTATATTTAGAATAGTTGATTTTTAAGTTTAAAAAAAATCGAATCTCATCTTACTCTAATATTAAATAACTTATAAAACTGTTTAATATGGGCTATTCATATAAACTATTCAAAATAAAACTTCAAGATATTCTTTTATGTACACCTTTCTCTGTCAAAAGCTAAGTTCATCCGAATCAATTTGGGCTCTTAAATCATAATTTTCAAGAATTTAAATTTTCTCCAATAGAGAGCTTTAAATTCTTCTTAAATAAGCAAAACTAAATTTTAAAAAATCCATCAAATAATTAATTGAACCGTTTATTTCTAAAACCAGTCCAACGTGACTTCAAGAGAATGTTTCAGGAGGCCTCATAATTGTTCCACAGGGAATACAATATTTTTTAAAGAGCAAAATACGTTCGAATGTACATTATTTTCAGTAAAAGAAGTGAACTCTTATCGTACAAATAGAACATGATGCTAATTATGATTTTTCCGACAGTTTAAATCTTGGTATTTGACCGGTTTCATAAAAAAAAGTAATACAAAAAAAAAAAGTCAATTCCTACTTAGGTCAACAAAGAAAAACTTTATTTTAATTACTTTTTATTAATTTTCTATGCTAATGCTTTAAAAATAGTGACCTATGGCTTCAATATTTTTAAAGGAATCCATATAAAACTAATATTAATAACGGTTAAATTAAATGAATGAATTAATATGTCAAAAAAAAAAAAAATGCATTAACATCAAGTGTCTTCCACTACAAGTTAAAAAAAAATGTATTTGAACTTTAGTGGATAAATAAAAAGTGTTTTCTTAAAGAGAACAAGATGTTAAAAGTGGAATCATTTATTATAATTTTAAACCTTTTCCTTCGTCTTTCATATATTTAATGTAATTTATGAACTTTATAGCACTATTGTAGTATTTTTAGTACCATTTAAAGGCCTTTTAATAAAACCGCTAGCACTCTGCCCCTACTAGTATGGAATAATTTCTGCGCAAACAACGAATCAACACGATCACTTTCAACTTTCCTCTAACCTTTAGCCAGATCATTCTCATTATTATTAAATTCGTACACCGTAACATTAAGCTGTTATATTCGTAATATTTGTGTTCCTTTAAGACATGAAGCCCAACCCAACACCCGCAAATGAGCGCATCTCTTCCTCTCAATAACAAAGCAATCATTTCCATTGTACGCCAACATGACACTCCTCCTCCTCACACGGCTGTGGCGGTCGAAAGATTCATGAACGTCATTATTAATGAGCCAAGCGCATCTTCAATGCTTGCTCCCCCAGAAATCAACGCGCAAACACTCCCTTAGATGGTCACGCCCTATTTTCATCACAATTTAATTCTTTTCATCACGATTTTTTTTACAGCGTGGGTGATAGTGAGATATATCATCTACCTTGCCTTGCATTGTTACAGGCTATTTAACCCACGAAGAGCGCGCAAGTTTGTTTGCCTACATAAAAATTAACTTGGAGTTGTATCATTAAAAGTAAGGATGAGCCAATAAAGATTGTGCCGGCACAAGATCGTTTGCCTACATAAAAAATGACTTGGAGTTGTATCATTAAAAGTAAGGATGAGCCAATAAAGATTGTGCCGGCAGCTAAATGCTTACAGAAAAAAATATTTCAATGGCTTCGGTTTTATCAACTAGTTTTAATTCTGAATGAATAATTAATGACGAATATGTATGTTCTAAAATCATGTTTTTCAAACTAATAGAACTCATTTTTGATACAGTGAAACCTGTGTAAGATGACCACTTGCGGTGCAGCACTTAAGTGGTCAACTTATAGAGGGAGAAAATTTTTTTTGTCATTTCTTCACTTTTTACACTATGCCTTTGTGCATTTGGAACTATTTAAAATATAGCTTCATGTATTAACGTTACATTAAAATAGTAAATAGTCTATGTTTTTTCAATTATCTAAAATGTCATTAGAGAAATTTAACATGACTGACTTACAATGTATGCTATACAACTTTAGAAGTAAAGTACTCAGTTAAATATCTTATTAATTATGTAAGTTGCTTATTTGATAGTAAGATTTCCTAAAAATACATAATTTTTCAAAATGACTTTACCAGATAGAAGAAAGAAAAAAGGAGGAAGTTATTTAAGGGGGGAAGAAAAGCGTGCTCCTAGTAATTTTCCCATATGGTTAACTTACAAAAAGAATAACTTTATATTGATGTTTCATCCGTCCAGATATATACTGGTCTGACATTTTAGCATAAAAAATATCCTAGGGAAGTTATTTTAGTTTTTATTACCTTTGCAAAAATAGAAAAACGAATAAATATAATAATAATAACTGGGCGGTCAACTTACAAAGGTTTTTTTTACAATACTCCCACCCAACTTTGGCGTACATAAGCGATCAATATATACAGGTGGTCAACTTAGGTGGTCAAGTTACAAAGGTTTTTCTTCATTAATAATGTAGAGCTCATTCCGTTCCTGACAAAAGTGGTCAACTTAGACAGGTGGTCAGCTTACAAAGGTGGTCAACTTTACAGGTTTTACTTTATCTACGTTTCTAGGCAACGGTCGGCAGGATACGAATGGATAGTTGGATAATCTTAAATCGGATATCAGGTTATTCCGTTTCATATCTTTTTAGTATTATTCTATTTCGTATCAACACTCATAAGTTTCATTTTAATGCGTTTTATGTTTTTTATATTATATTTTATGATTACTTTTAATTTGTTGTATTATAACTGATAATTACCTTTTTTTAAATACAGTGAAACCTCTCATAAAGACCACCTCTATAAAGAGACCACCTCTCGTAAAGACCATTTTTTTAGGTCTAAAACATCCAGCTATAGACTCAATATTAACTTTCCCTCCATTAAAAGACCACCTATTTTCTGCCTCCCTCCCAGTAAGACCATTTTTTCAGAAGAGCAGGTAGGATTATTTAGCTTTGGGAAATTTGAAATAACCTTATCTCTGAGAAAAACAGGACCAAGATAGTAGGTGTAGAAAGCTATTGTCCCTGTTCCTGGAATTGGGTGGGTGGCCTTGGTGATAAGCACCAAGGTAGGGGAATTGGACTAATGAGCTTGATTGTTCATTTGGTCCTTGAAGATCCCTGTGAAGTGTGAAGTGGAGTCATTTATGGGAATGATTGGTCCAAATTAAACCTGTTTCCCTTCTTGGAGAGCTAAGGACATTTGTAGAGTTCACAGGGCATTTCCCTCTTACAATACTTGTAAACTAGTAAACAATACTACACTCAATATTTAAAAAAAAGTTTTAAGAGCTCAGTCTGATTCAGATGACGAGCTTCCTCCAGTAAAACAGCCATCAATTTCGTATCAAGAAACACTAAATAAAATCAATAGATTAATAGAAAATTCAATTCCTGCTAGAGATGACTCTAAAATGAATAATTTGTTTCAGGAAATCAAAGTTCAAAGATAAAGGTTGTTAGTGAGAAATTCCTAAAATCAAAGCAAACTTCGATTAATTTTTTTTTTAAAGTTGTGCAGTCATAAAATAGTAATAAAAATGGGTTTTAGGATAGTGTTTTGTTGCATTATTGCATGAAGCGTTGTTTTAGCCCTTACCTCTATTCAGAGACCACCTCTCTATAAGACCGATTTTCTACGGTCTGGTGGGTGGTCTCTTTAGAGAGGTTTCACTGTATCTACAATTACTTATATTAATAATAATAAATTTGTAAATTTTGAAAAATTGGTAATGAAGAGAAACACTCTTACTAATTTGTGTTGAAAAATTATTCTTAATTTTTTCAATCACAAACAGCAAAAAAGGAAAAAAAAAAAAAAGGTTAACTATACGATACCCATTTCAAAACCTAGTTTCTTGACATACCAATGTAAGGGACCATTCATAAATAATGTCACTTTTTTCAATACATTTGAAAAAAATCCCCCCCCCCCCCGGTGCCACAAAATGTCACACTTCACCATACGCTCTACCCTCTTTGTCACATGTCACGCTATATGACATAAGCGTATGAGGAGCAAATAGTCAAACCTTGTTTTCTCAAAAAAAAGGAAAATTAAAGTTATTGGTTTTTATTTGAATTCCTCATTAACTAGTACAAAAGTCTGTTGTTATTTGTAACCAAAACAAGTTTTTAACTTGTTTTGGTTCAAATAAAAACCAGTAACTTTAATTTTCTTTTTTTTTTTTTGGAGAAACACGGTTTGACTGTTTGCTCCTTATATGTACTTGTGCAGTGTTGCAGTAACAAAACAAAGCACAGCACGTTTCAAATTTTATTTTTTGAACGTTTAATGGCCTTTTTGATCATAAAAATAATGATTACATGTGCACCTAATTTGTATAAGATGATATGAAGGCTTACAAGAAAAATGATAATTACTATATAATAATAAAAAATATTAATTGTGCGAATTCGGAAAAATGAACGGCGCAATTTTATCTTAAAAGGGCAAATGCCTAACAAAATATCCTTTTAAACTTTTAACAGGAAGTAAATTTGAACCTTAATCAGCGTCGGTGTTTTGGGTAGAAAATGAAATCAATCAAACTTTAAAGTTTAAAATCAAATTATGAAAATCGAAGGAACATTAAAAATAAACTTAATTTGCTGATTTTAAGTGTTATTATAGAAACCAAAATGTGTGGTGTCACACCTCGTCCCTCCCCTTGTCACATACTGTCACAATTTTTCGAACCTCCCGCCCTCTCGAAGCAAGACATCATTTGTGAATGACCACCTAAAGGAATTAAACAAAAGAGAAAATCAAAACCCCATAATTTTTCTGAATTAACTAAAACAGTTATATTTTTGAGGATTGCAGTTATGATATCCTCTTTAGTATTATTGTGAAAATCAAACAGCTTCTAAGCACATGTTGCCATTAATATAAAAAAGATAAATGAAAGAAAAGAAAAGGTAATTGAATTGTGATCAATTAATTGCGGAATTTTCTCTTTAAAATAAAATGCTATAACATCGGAATAAAAGAAGGTGCGAGTTTTAGAATACGGAAGTTCACCATATTGTAGAGCTCTTTAAATCGTGACCGCTGCCACTTCGTAATTGGGTATAGAGTCACGGAAAGGTCACGAAGCTCAACTAGACAAGAGTTCTGAATTATCAAATTACTAGGAAACACAAGTGGTAGTAGCCCTGATTTTTAGCAACATTGTGTTATGTACGCTTTAAACTGTTTCTCATGCTATCCGCTATTAACTGAATTATAGCGCTAAAACAAAAGGCTGAACATAATCTGCGTAACAAAACATTTATAAAGGAAGATTTGCATCTTGTCGTAAAGTAAGAAATAAAGAGAACAAAATATTGTAAAGCATTTACATAATTGCCGTTATTATTTCAAGCTAACGTACGAAAAGTTACGACTCGAAAAAGAGAGGTGCACGAAATATTCACGCACTGATTAAAGCAACTTAGCACACAAAAATGTCAAAGCAGAATTTTTTTTTTTGGCTTAGACAGTAAAATAAATCTTCAAAGATGTTCCCTGAATGTTTCAGAAAAATTGAAGCAATATTTATTGATTTTATTATGGTGCGATTTGCCACTGTTTTATTCTGAAACCGGAACTGTGTTCTGTAGATAAGCCACATATTTATTTTTGAGAATCAAATAAGCGAGAAGATGCCATCTCACCGTGACTGTAACTGAAAAAAAGTTCCTTACTTCAAATTTTGATAAAGATATTGCAAGCCGAAAACTTAAAATGCTGTTTTCTCTCTCTGTGTTTTTTGTGCAATTCATCTCAATAAAAATGCAAAGCCTATCTTAAATTTGTATCTATAATATGCATTTTCCCCTTCATGTTAATGAAACTATACGTAACAAATTTATACATTATTTTTGTGATCACTTTACTTAAAAAAAATTCCTTTTCGTGGGTCTTTTTGAATTTTTCGTTGTTTTTCTGCGTTACTGCAGTCTTTTTTTTTTTCCCTCAAAAAGTATTTGCCTTATAAAAAGTTCAATGCATAAAAGTTTTGCTTTTGAGTAATGAATCAATATTTTTTTTTTTGAGACTTTACGCTAATTTTTGAAAAAGAAGATACATTTTTAAAAAATGCTAAATTATTTAAAAAAAAAAAAAATTTTTTTTCGAATTGTATTTTAAAAACCCAGTTTCTTTAAATATTAACTTCATAGAAAAACACCATAGAGAAAAAAAGTCTTGTGGTGCAAAACATTTACATATTTGCTGTTATTTTTCCCAACTAACGCACGGAAAGTTACGACGCAAAAAAGTTAAGTGCACGAAAAAGTTAAAAATTATTTACGCGCTGATTGAAACAACTCAAACATATGCAATGCTCAAATGAAAAAAAAATTGAAATAATAATAGTTGAACATTTTGGTCTTTTACTATCAATTAAATTGATACTTAAGATTTCTCATAACAACAAAATATTTATCAGCACCTCCGATTTATTCTCCCCCACGATTCCCATAGTAATAATTTGTCAAAAGAATAAAATGAAAACTAGACTCTTTTAACAATTCATCATTTACTTTCAATGATGAATTGTCAATCATTTACTTTCGAAGTATATAAAAGTTAATACTTGATTCAATCATTTACTTTATTTTTCTACCATTTATTTTAGAAGTATATGAAAATTAAAACTTGAATCAGTCATTTACTTTTTTTTATTTTTCAACCATTTATTTTAGAAGTATATAAAAGTTTAAAATATTTTTCCAGTTCTGCGACCTGCTGTTCCTCAATCAAAGCAGTCGCATTCCTTTTTCGTGTTCTTTCGTATAAATCGTCTGTGATTTACAGCGCATGCCCTTGAGGCACTCTCTTATCAAAGAGGAAGTAACTATGTTCCATATTCTTTTAATCCTTCCTGGACAATACCACGCATCATCTATCATTCGAAGAGATTCTCTAACACACTTCTCTACCCCAACTGTGAGGTTCCATTTCTTAAGTGCTGTTTGATTTATGAATTTCAAGTAGCTGTTATATTGTTTGAAGAAAGCATATAAACAAATGTCTTAACAACTTGTTCTCTTAAAACTATTAGGAAAAGTTTTGTTCTATCAACTTCCAATTTTTCCCGCTCATACATTTGGAAGACAGACATTGGCAACCGAGAAATCCAACATTAGTATTGCTTCCCGAATATAACCAATCAAATTGATGAGACAAATGAACAAAAATGCTTTGTGCTAAAATACGTGAACAAGGGAAAAACAGCGTAAATAAAGGCTTTTTTTTAATGGGCTGCGTATATTGGTTCTTAACCGCTTGCCTGATTATCCCGAGTTATCTCGGGTTCGTATATATTGCAGTTAATTATCATTCCGAGAAAACTCGGGTGAAGCAGAATTTGTCAGTTTGCTTTGTTTATCTCGGTTTAACTCGGCTTGAAAGAAGTGAGAAAAATATTAAGTTTTGGGTGGCAGTTCGTCAAGTTTTGTTGGTTTCGTGGTTCTTTTGGCGGGACTGCTCACGTGTGTTTTCTATTGTATAGTATACGTTTGCTTTGGCCTGGAGGAAATAAAAGGAAATTTTCAGCTTTTGATTGGCAGGTTGACAAGTTTTGTTGGTTTGCTAAGTTGACCCTTGTTTTAGAAACTACTTTACAATGACCAATATTTAACTTTTTTCCATTCACCGAGATGACTCGGGATAGTAAAGTAACATTGAAATTAAATGCTTTTACACCTGTAAACAATTAAAAGTCAGCTTAAAACCTACATATTTTGTATTGCTTCGTTTCCTTGTATTTAATATTAAAACTTGAAAATGTGAGGATTTTTTGCAATTTTTTTCAAACAATTTGTAAGGGAAGCGGTTAATTATTGCAGAGCCAGAGATTCATACCAACTCTTTCAGCGCCACCACAATGAGAGTGATACCATTGCCGCATGTTTTGACGCTCAGTTTCTTCCTAGCTGGCGGCACCTGAGTTCTCATTGATGCAAACTGCACTAGGAAGTAAATTTAGCCGCGAGTATCCACGCCAAACGGATACTCAGGGGATCGTTAACATGCCTCATAATCATACGCCACGGGCACTGTCGATTTTTCTGCCTTTTGAAAGTCCCCCGAATTGGGCCAGGTTTGACCCTGCGAACTTGAGCGTACGAGGCCTGCGCCTTACCACGACGCCACCCTGCCGGCACGTAAATGCAGTACAAATTGTGAAAACAATGCAAATAGCTATTTCAAGGCTCTAATGGAGTGTCTTCATCTGTGCAAAAAAGGAAATTCTCAACACACAACTAGAGGCTCCATTGTAGCGTCGAAGTAGCTATTTGCATTATTGTTTTGACAATGTGTGCATTGTTTGCATTGTTTTTCCATGTACTTAAATTTACTATTAAAAATTTTAAAGTTAAAAACGATTTTATGATAAATGTTTATAGTATATGTATTTGTTGGGGGAAATATATATATTTTTGAAAATAACTTTGATTAGGTGTCATTTGTAAATGATGTCACCCTTTGAGGGGGAGGGGGTTCAAGAAAGTGTGACAGTTTGTGACGAGGGGAGGGTAAAAAGAAGTGTGACATCGAACATTTTTGTTTCTATAAAAACATTTAAAATCAGCAAATTAATCTAATTTTATGCTAATGTAATATAGCGTGATACGTGACAAAGGGGGGAGGGGAGGGTAATATGTTGAAGTATGACACTTTGTGACAAAGGGGGGATGGGTTCAAATGTATTGAAAAAAACTTTGACATCACTTATGACAGGTCCCTTCAAAGCTAAAAATAAAATACTATGTTATTCTTAATATTTAATTTTCAAGATATGATTTGACGCATTTTTTAGGATTGACACCAAACGAAAGTTGCGGATATGGGCTGTTAACATTGCCAACCCAATTTTAGAAGTAGGTGAGTTTAAAGAATATTTTATACATAATTTGCATGAAGAAAAATTTTAAATTTTAGAACAATCCATCAGTAGTTCGATGTAAGCTTCAAAAATGGAATGCAAATATATTTTCGGATAATCTTTTGAAATAGAGTTATGTGTAATATAAAACTTTATGACTTATGCAATTATTTCATTAAGGTAGTTCTGTTCCTGAAATCTGCAAAACTGGTTTCAAAATGTGCTATTTTCAACGTTTTAAATTCGTCTGACGAAACATTGGATTCTTTTTCCCGTTCTAGTTCTCTCTCGTGCAATCCCGATTTAACGATTGTTAACAGACTGTGAAATGCTATCCTTAAATCTAGGATAACGCTTAATCGGGGAAACAAAACACTCATTATATAAAAACCGAGACTTGAAACCAATCGCTAATTTAAGGGAATCGTTAAAACGAATAATCGAAGTTAAACCCCCGCTTAATGGAGCCACAACACTCTCAGAAATAGAGCTCTCATTTTTGAGGATTCTTGAATCGTCAAGAAAATTTCATCATTTACAACTATTTTTTTCCTCGTGCGATCACGTGACTTTAAAAAGTTACAGCACAAATTTCGCCAATTTGACGAAAGATTTACTCGGAGCATATTTCACGAGGCCATTTCGTCAAACATGAGGAAAGTTTCGTGAGATTTGAGCATGCGTTTCTGAGAGTGAGGGAATACCCTGGTTATAAGATTTTACATGCACGTATCCGCAAGTGTACATGGGGGGGGGGGGGGGGTCTTCAGCGGGTTGTGTATCTCCGGACCTTCCGATTGGAAGTCGAACATCCACTAACTAGGCTACCACGGTCCACATATATTTTCAAAACATCCAAATTAACTAAAAACCAAATTTGACACGCCGGATAACTGGATCTTTCATGTAGTGGACGAATCCGATTTTGGATGTTTATAAATCGGTCGGATACCGAATATCCGACGTCTTCTTAGTGTGGGGAGAGGGCGGAGCTGCTCTTGGGGCAGCTGTCTATATAAGACAGAGGTGCCCAATCTTTGTAAACCATTTTGCGTACCACTGCTAATATAATATTATATAGAATAGAACACGAATAGATTATAGATAGATTTGTTTTGCCTGTACGCGTACCACCTCTAGAGAGGCTCCGCGCACCACTAGTGGTGGTACCACAGTTTGGGAACCGCTGATATAAAAGATAGATGAAAGGAGAGGTAAAGATTAAAGATAGTGGAAGTTAGGATTTACATTCCAACGCATTCTTTCCAATATTAAGCAACTTAAGCCGCTGAAGAGGTTATCCATCTTAACTTCCCAGCGCGGTCCCTAATTGATATGGAGTGCCAGTGCTCATCTTCGCATTCCTGGAAGAAAGCGGTCGGAGTGGCATCCAAGTCTGAGTGTGTCATCGGGCTGACCCAGTAAAAAGGCGTAGACAGTGTCAATAGAAGGTAAAGGAAGACATGAATTAATTTGTCCATGTCTGCTAACGAACTATGCCACTGAGTGAACGGCGGTCTCTCTTATCACAACAAATGAATCGATTATTTCGCAAAAATAAACATCTCCGTTTTGAAAAAAAAAAGAACCCTCAGTATTAATTTATTAATTTTTATGGCATAATTAATCAAAAATCGTTTTAATTTACCAATATTGCACTGCTATTACCTACTGAAATGAAATAGTAAAAGATCAGACCCGTAAAGTTTTCCAACTTTTCATAAGCCATTTTTTTTCTATCTTCTGAAAATTTTTTATTTCTTATTGTTACCTTTTCGAAATAAACTATTCAAATGGATAACTGTTCAAGATTTAGAGCCTTTTCGTTTCAAGTCAGTTTAGTTGTAATGGGATCATTCATAAATGATGTCACGCTTCGAGGGGAGGGGGAGGAATTGTGACAGTGTGACAAGGGGAGGGGAGGGGGTAACAAGAAGTGTGACATTGCTGCTTATGTAACGTAGCGCGACGCGTGACAAAGGGGGGAGGAGGTTCTGTTGAAGTGTGACATTTTGTGACAAAGGGGGAAGAGGGGGGTCAAATATGTGGGAAAACGTGTGACATCATTTATGAACGGTCCCAATGTAGAATGTTGATTATCAAGATCTACTGTGATTATCAAACCCTTATTCGTTCCGAAGAAATCTATATATTTTTCAAAATCTATTTCTGTCTCTCTATTTGTTAATAGAGGTTCAATGTTTGTTCATTTATTGAGTATCAGAGATTGTTTTTTATTGGTTGAGGTGAGTGCTACAGTTGCTTTTCCTTTGACACTTTTGCAGTACTTACTTTATAGCTTAGGTAACAAGAAGTGTGACATCATGCATTATGCAACGTAGCGTGATATGTGAAAAAGGGGGCGGGGGTCCGCTGAAGTGTGACATATTGTGACAAAGGGGGAGGGTGGTCAAATATATGGGGAAAAAGCGTGACATCATTTATGAACGGCCCCTTATGTCCAAATCATTCCAAAATTAAGTTCAATATAAAAAGCGGTTACACCTTAGTCCTTCTAACTTATTAAATCTTTCTAATAGGGCTGCGTAAGGTCACTAACCTTACAGACCCAGTGCATTCCCCGGAAACCAGCATCCATTCTTTCACGCAGCACCACTATTCGCGGATGCCATTACTACTTGAGAATGTTGACTCTCAGTCTCCTCCCTTATGGCGCACTTAAGCTCTAAAGCGAAACTGCAACGGAATTTAATTTAGTAGAGAGTATCCAAGCCAAACAGATACTCAAGGGATCGTTAAAATGCCATCATCATACGACATCAGTGCTGACGATGTTCTGCTTCTTGAAAATCCATCGACTTGGGCTAGGTTTGAACCTGCGAACTTGGGCGTACGACGCCAGTGCCTTACCACTACGCTTCTCTTTATTAAATGAAACATAATGTCTTGTCTATCAAAGTATTACTGGGGGCGTATCACTACCTCTCGTCCATTTTTTTTTAACGTTGATTTCATTATTTTTTGACAAATAAATTTATTGTTCAGATTTTGACAGTTGCGAATGTATGAATGTTATTGGAATCTTGAAATTTTTTTGAGTGTCATCGAATTATGTGATCCCGATAAATATCATGCGTTACATAAGAAGAGTAACATTGAAAAAAAGTTATTGCATGACTTTTTCAGAGAAAGAAAGAAGTCGTAATTTTCTAGACCTTTTCTTTGAAATAATTAATAGTGAAAAGGCTGGTTATCTTTACGTAATAAAAAAACAATTTTTATTAGAAAACTGAATAGATTTTTCATATTATTCAATTATATACTAAACTTTTGACCATCATAAACAATATTCTAATTTTAATAAGTATACCTCATGTGCGAAAAGCGGCAGTAAGTAAATAAATAAATAAATATACATATACATAATATAAAAATTAAAATAATAAATAAATAAATAAATAGAATAAATAACTCTGTAAGATTTTACCAAAGTTTGTATTAAGAAAAGAAAAGGCAGAAAGAATAGAATTTCCCTAGATTCTTTCCTCGCATAAATATGTTCTTGAAAAAGAAAAAAGGAAAATTACTAGAGCAAACATCAAAGTCGTGCTAAACGGAACGATGGATAGGAATCAAAATACAGAATACACGGGGAAAAAAGGGAGTGATATTTGTATGAAGTAGGCAAAATTAGGAGTAGACACTAAGTTTCAAAAATTTAAAGAAAAATCAAAAGTTTATTAAAAATAAATAGCAAAATGTGTTTGAAAAATCCCAAAAATGAACAAATAAATAAGAGTCAGTGAAATATGTACGAAAACCGAAAGTTAGAATACAAATTTAAACGTGAATCTCTTTTCTTTGAAAGGGAACAATTTAAAACGAAAAACTCATTTCGGCAAGAAATTCTCAACTATTTTATCAACTTAAGAATATGAAATGTAATAAAAATGAAGGGTGGAGTAAAGATACAGCTAGAAAGTTTTGTTTTTTATAATCTGAAATTGAAATCGAGAACAATGGCTGAAAATTGCAAACGATCTCTTTTTACTTCTCCTTTTGTGTAATACTAGGGCATCCTGTCTTTATGACCCGCGTAGGAACGCCTGTGTTTACTTTCGCGTGTGTGTTGTTGCCAAAAAAGGAAACTGAAAGTAAGGAAAAAAAGGAATATAATTCAAATAATTGATTTCAACATCAAAATAATTTCCTAAGGACTTTCACCTGCCTCTTTGCCCTTATTTACCAAAAACAAATGGTAATTGAATTTTAAAATTATTTTAAGTAATTCCGTAAATTTGTTTTAAATGAACTTTTAAATTTGTAAACAAAGGAAAAAGAAAAACAATTGTTAATTGCAAACGAGTTGCAGTTGTGAAAAACTTTCTCCTCGAAGTTATTTTAGTCTCTTGCAAACTGGACAAAATGGTTATTAAAAAAGCGAGAAGAATTATGCTTTTTGTTTGATTATTCATAGAAAGTTCTAAATTTGCGGTAAGATTGTTATTTTCGGGATTTAATTTCGTTTTTTTTTAAACAAAACTCACTGACATATAAATGGGACACATTGAATTACATATGTTCTAGACACGCGGTCATATTTTATCCACCAAATGAGCCGTTGACCCAACGCTGCACGACGTCGTGTAAAATGCTCAGTTTCAAAGCTGTACTTTTTACATTTGTTTTTTTTTAAAAGAGGGATGAAATCCGGAGTATAACTATTTCCCTTTCTTTTGGGTGAATTTAATCAGAAATAATCTTAAAATTGCCCATTAAAAGCAGTGTATGATTCTAAAGTTTGAACATTGTACCGAAATTGAAAGTTTGTCTTCTTTGATGACAAACATCACATGGCTGATTTTGCATACACAAGACAAACATTCATACAAAATCTATAACTATAACATTTGGCGGTTTCTTAGGTATTAAGAGACGTTCTTATGGTCTAACAAAGGTTGGAGGCACAGTACCTACTCACTAATTTTTTTTCATTTAACAATCAGATAAAAAATAATACATTCATTTAATTCCAATTATGATTAGAAATGAAATTCAAAGTAGAACCTCTTTGCAATCAACCATTAATTTAAATTTAAAAAAAGTAGCTTTTTCTTTTCTCTTTTAAAACTCAGAGAAAAGGGCAAAAATTCAAATTTAATAATTAAATAAAAACAAACTACAAATTTCAGTGTCAAAGTAATGCTCATTTTTGTTAAAAATACTCCGTAAAATGCACATACGAAGTTTCAAAGCTATATCTTTAGATGAAAATGAGCCCCAGAGATTTTTCCTACACGTAATTAGTTAAAAAGCAGAGAAAAATGCGTTTAAAGATTTTAAACACAAAATGAAAACGTCTAAAGTGATTTTAAAAAATCGGATTATCTTTTAAAATTTTGATCACATGGATTTGAAATAAGGCTTCAAAAGAGTTTTATCTATCGAAAGAAGTGATTAAAAAAATCGATATTTTGAACACTTTTGAGGTAGCGCCCCTTTAACCTTATTATTTGAATGCTATGCGGCAAAATGTTTATAACTGTTGCATATAGAATATTGCATATAGAGTATAGGTGAAAATGAGCGGTCGCCACTCGCCACGTGGCGATCGAAGTAGTAAAAGTGGAGATTAAAATATGCGTCATCGATCGCCACTCCTGCACGGTCACTTTTTAGCATATTCTATTGTAATCGTGTTCTTTTTTTTTTCTTTCACGCGCAGCTTGGAATGAATTTTTCTCAATCTTTTTTGCAATGCATTTTTTTCCCTGGGAGCGTGCCAATATTGATCACGTGCTTCACCGAAAATTTCGCGAAGTTTCAATCTTTCAGCAACCTGTATATATTTAAATCATTTTCAAAGTTCGAAATAATTTTAGCATGCTGATTCAAATCTGCATATTTCTTGTTTTATTTTAATAATTAATGTATTTTTTAAAAGTTGCGACTAACCAAATTTCCCAGTTTTTACCTATAATATATAGTAAAACTTTTCCTGAAGGAAACGCCTCTTAAGCATACCTTTTTTTATTCTCCGCCGGCAGATCTTTGAGCCTAAAAAAAAAAAAAAACCCTCTTGTACGAACAGTTCTCTATTACTGCCGAATGTTTTTCTATTGCTGATGTTTGTTACAGATTAGTGTTTCGGGATTACAGGGAAGCCCTTAACAAATGCCTAACTACGCATCGATCATGCATATCTTTCTTTACTCATGGCTAAAATCTAAAGTCAATCGTCTTGCTCAGAATGTATAATGGCCAGCATTAACCCTAGCACGCTGCAGTCGGATGACAGAAAATGGCGTAACCACAACTACTCCACCTCCCTTTGTGGACATGAGACTGATGGGAGGGAAATTTTCTCCCGGCTCCTTTTAGTGTACGTATATACGTATACTACAAAAAAAAAAGGCCCTGTAAAGGGTTAAGTTGACCAGCTTTGTCAATTGACCACTTTTGTCATTAACAGAATTAGCCCTTCACCCTCTACCGCCCCCTATATAAGTTGACCACCTGACTAAGTTGACCACTAAAGTGCTGCACCGCAAGTGGTCAAACTACACAGGTTTGACTATACAGAGTAAAACCTGTAAACGTGACCACCTTTGTAAGTTGACCCCCTGTTTAAGTCGACCACTTTTGTCAGGAACGGAATTAACCCTTCACCCTCTACCACCCCCTATATAAGTTGACCACTTGTCTAAGTTGACCACTAAAGTGCTGCCCCGCAAGTGGTCAAACTACACAGGTTTGACTATACAGAGTAAAACCTGTAAACGTGACCACCTTTGTAAGTTGACCCCCTGTTTAAGTCGACCACTTTTGTCAGGAACGGAATTAACCCTTCACCCTCTACCACCCCCTATATAAGTTGACCACTTGTCTAAGTTGACCACTAAAGTGCTGCCCCGCAAGTGGTCAACTTACATAGGTTTCACTATTTATTTTGACACACTTTTATTTCTACTCAAACACAGATATTTGGGCCAAAATTTCGGCTTTGTGTGACCCAGAGACTATTTTAGACTAATAAATTGCTAGATCCCAGGGCAAGTTTAACAGAACTGTTCAACCTGCTCCTCGTGGCACATCCGAATTAAGATCAAACTTGCGAAACAGGCATAATTCACTTCGATCGTATGCAGAATTCCCATCTTTCATAACGGGAACAAGTCTCATAACATGTTCGAAAGTTGTTCTAATTCAGCTCGTGTTTGTAATTTATGAATTTAAAAGTTCCCTTACCTCTTAAATGATGTCTACATCAAGCTGAAGGCCATCGCGTTCGCTAATTATGTATTTGCTTTCTCATATTCAAATGCGGGTCATTGTCAGGCTTGGCCTGGGAGGGGTGTGTCGGGCTCGAACCGATTTTCATTTTCAAGATCACTGACCGGTTCACACCATTATGCAACGTGCCCGTTTCTCAGCTCGCTGGAAAGTGACCATTTCTCCAATCGCGTGACCGCTTTTCATCTTCAATAAAGTGGTCGTCAAGTTGATGAAGCTTAAATTTATCACTCAGACAACTTTTTGAAGTCGACTTTTTCAGGTTTTTCTTTCCAAATTAAGGTTTATATAAACATTAAAGGTAACAGCACTTTCGCAGAAAACATTTTAAGAAACAGAAAATTTACTTTTAGCAATCTTTGAGTATTCCCCGAGTTCAAGTCAACCCTGCGTTGTAGTCTGGAGAGAAACGAAGTGGTGACACGACATGGCACCACGGTTCAACAATTTTCTTGGTGAGGGTTTTCCTGGTTTTCTTTTATTCAATGAAGTGAATGAAATACAGCACCTTCTAAAAGTCCTCAAGCTAGGCAGCGTCTCCATTGGGTCATGCTATGTAAACGACGTTCGGCTCAATTGAATTCATTCATGCTTTGCTCCCTCAAAGGTACCAAAACATACTTGCGCAATACAATACCGAATTAAGGAAGTGTTTCTTTTGTGACACGTGTCTTTGAAAATATAGGGGGATTTTGAAGGGTTTAAAAAAAACTATTACAATTTGAGACTTAAAACTTTTTATATTTTGATCTGTATTTAATGCCTTTTTTTTTTACATTAAGTTTTGAATACCACTTCAGTAAGATGGTGACCTTCTACAGTAATACACTGATGCAGTCTATTTTCCACGCAAAGAGAATAGACTGCATCTTTGTGTGCATTTCACTAGCCCGTCTAATGTTACGGTCTCTAAGCTTTTTTTGTGGGGTTATTTGAAGGAGAAAGTTCCCCATACTTAAGAAGAGCTGAAGGACCGAATTATCGAGGAAATATCAGCCATACCCCTTGAAATGTTCAGAAAAGTTTCCCAAAACTTCAGAAATAGACTGCATCAGTGTATTGGTGCAGAAGTCCGCTATTTTTCTGAAGTGGTATTCGAAATGTAATGTAAAAAAGTGGGATTATAAGCAGATCAAAATAAAGTTTTAAGTCTCAAACTGTATTAGTTTTTTTTTATAACCCTTTAAAACCGGGTCTTTACTTTTGCCCCACCCTGTACTTAGTAGAGCTTAGATTTTTTTGTGTTTAATAACGTCACTTTATAGAGTTCATTTTGAAAAATTGTATTTAAGAAAAATTACAATAAAAACCTCTTTACCCAGTTGATTTTTGAGCGCATTATATATGACATTTAGGTGGAATTAAAAAAGAACTCGCTTAAGAAATTATTTGACACTTCATTGATAAAACCGTGTACAAAACATAAGGCAATTTTTTAGAGATTTTTTAAAATTAACTTCCGAAATTTTGAAAATTTTATAATTTTTTTCTATTTTTTAAACATAGTTATTTTTTTAAATGTTTCTATTGTGCAAAGTGAGAATTAATTTGACTTTAAAAAATCCAATTTCGCTAGTAAGGTCCGGAAATATGACTGAAATAAAGAAGCGCAATTAATAATAATAATATTAATAAAAACTACTAATTGAAAATACAGTAAAAACTGTAAAGTTGACCACCTGTCTAAGTTGACCACTTTTGTCAAGAACGGAATTAGCCCTTCCCCTTACCTTTCTCTGTATATCTTTGAACTATTATGCGCAAAGAAATAAATACTTGATGGTTCGAAAAATTTTGAATCAACGTGTAGTTGTTGTAGAACTTTTTAAAATTTGATCTGTTCGCGCAAAAATAAAAATACGACTAAAGGGCAAAGACATCATAATTTTATGAAGAAAAGAAACCGATATACACACACCCACACACCTAAAAATGAGAAATTAAAGTAATGGTATCTTTTCTACACACACAGTCAGCAATCGCGCTAAAATAAGGGAATCATTTTAAATGCATTCGACTAGTTCTCAACCTTTGGTGTGCCTTCAAATGTAAGAAGGTCGAAATGTATCCTAAAAATGAAGACCCGTGAATGAAACATTCTTCTTTTTCATCAGGAATTTTGAATAACTTTCTCAAAATTCAATCTAACAATACGAAATCTGAAATACAGACTTGCAAACTATCCGAAATTTTTACGTTTTGCTAACCGGCATTTGATTTTTTATATATGTGTCTTGCAAAAAGTATGTATTTATTTATTTATTTATGTTCTATGGTTGTTTGTATTCTTATTCCAAACTCTACGTACCTTCTACTTTCGTTTCACTAAGCTCTTATCTTTTGCCATTCATGTGTAACCACGCTTCTTCCAAATCGAACTATCGATCCTACCGTAGAACGGATTTTTTTTTTGGACTAAAAGATTCTGGCCGAAAATTTCTGAATCATAGGATTCGAATAGTGGTACCTTGTTACAGAAAACATATTCGGTACAGGTTTTTCAAAAGATATGTAATTAACACTGCTCTTTAGATGTCGGGCCATTCAGAACTGTTTTAATATGAATTTGACGTTCTGAATTCAAACGTTTATTCATGCCGACTTGCGTTCTTATTTTTAAGATATTAAATTTTAGTGCGTGAAACTATTTTGAGTTAAATCCATGGGTCAAATTAGATAATAATAATTTGTTTAGTAACAACTAGGTTAAAAAAACACGGACCTTTTGCTATGATGTACCAATGTTTAGAAATAGTAATATGCACGAAAGTGGTTTTTCAGTTCTCTTCATACTATCGGAACTCCGAAATTAAAGCATTTTCTTTTCCAGGTAGGACTAGTGTCCTATATGTTCTATACTAGTCTTACAGACATGATGTGGATGCCCGAAGTTTTTGTGAAGCTCACCTAGAATAGTACCAAAATATCTACGGTAAGCTGCTTTGACTAAGTCACTAACAATTTTTTCTGTTCTCTTTTATGTGTATTCTCCGCATATGTAACAGAAAACACCAGGATTATTTAGACAACTTCTTCTGCTTGCACAAACATGAGTTTATCGAGAAACACTTTTGTGTTGAAAAATTAGTTCGTTGTAGTATCGAAACACATGTCCATTTTTTTTGTGTGTGTGCTTAGTTGTTGTTTTTTCCTTTTAATTTTTAGCATACTCTATTGATTTCATAATGACTGGATTATTTTTACTTTAATGAACGAGCCTATTTTATTTAAACCTTAATAACGTAATAAATTACAGGTGCTTTTCTCTTTTTTCCATACATGTATTTAATAAATGGTGATTTTTGCCCTAGTTAGAAAATGACATTCACTATTCTCCTCTTCTTTCTAAATCTTCTGAATCTTTGAGAAAAATCACCCGAATTCTTATCTCGTTAGCTTGGCAGGTGTAAAACATAGCTATAAAATTTTGTGTGGTTTAAATAACTGATTGTGTCGTTTATAAAAACGTGTTATTGTATTAACTTTTAGCCGTTTCAAATTGTATAGTTCAAACCCTGTAACCGAAGGGAAGTCGCCTATCGTAGAAAATTATGATACAGTCAACGTATTTGAATACCAATGAAAAAAATCCTGGTTGATTCAGTGAAACAAAAAGTTTTGTAAACGTGTATTTGTTTTGAGGTTATAAGGAATCCCTTTTCGCTATGCAGAAAAAGTTTTGAGTTTCCGACGCTGAGCTGAAGCTACTAATAAACGGGAGAAGAGGGTGGACATTGATAGTGCAATAAAAGAGTATACATATGGGTAAACTGCAACACTGAAAAGCTTAAAAAGCTTAATAAATATATTTATCGCTCTATAAAGAGGAAAATACTGATAATTATTGTCCAACCTTCTGTTAAAAACAGAAGTGTATTATCCAATTCGCTGAAACATTTTTTTTCCTTCCAAAAGGTTTGTCTTCCAAATTGATTTGTGAGAAAATTAAATGATTATTGGATAAAGATGTTTAATAGTTACAGACACTAAAAATTAAAAAAATAATGTATTTAATAACATAACTAATATTTTTTCTCTTATCTCTTAGAAACCTTGTAATCTTAATTATTTGCTCAAACAGTTTTTTTTTTTTTTTATTTCAACTTGCTAAAGCATACAAAACATAATGAAAATAAATAGATAAAATAAAATCAATACTATGAAACAATATCTTTCAATTCATTTTCCCCTTTTTAAAACATATTTCAAAAAATATAAATGCTAAAGAAAAGAGAACTATTTATAAGCAAGTTAAAAGAACGTTGGATTATGGACAAGAGAATAATATAAATTTGATAATAGTTTTCAAATCTATCGTGTTAGTTATAGAAAATTGCGTAAATAACTACTCAAGATATGGACAAAATAAACAGAAAAGACACTCAACACACAATACTTTACCAAAAGTTTTCAATATTTATCTACTTTTAAAATGTACCCCATTAACTCATTCAGAAGATTTTGGTTCATTAGTTACGTTTATTTTTATGCTTTCTATTAACGGTGGGTTAATTCCACGAGTCTTATGTCCTGTCAATCACAATGTTTTTGATTCATTTCAGGTACTAAAATATTAAAATAACTTAAGGTGTACATACACACTTGAAATCACTAAAATCGACCAAAATATCGAGAAAAAAAATATATTCTTTCAAATTGTTTTCCAATCTTTTCCTTTTCAAACAATACCAAAGATGGTGCCACTATTTGTAACAGATCTTTAGTAACTAGGATTTTTCTCGAGTCACTACTATGTAAAAATCCACGTTTCCTTATTTTTGAAGTAAATTCTAAAGAATCATGTTTCAGCTATGTGACGCTTCACTTAAAACAAAATAACTCAACAATGAATTAATCTATCACAATTATTTTTGTACCACTAAAATCTACATAATACAGTGGATGTGTTCTGCCTCCATCCGAGTTTTTAATTAAAAAATTACTTTTAAATGAATTTTCAAAATTCCAAATTTCAGAAAAAATCATGATTTTTTATCCATTAGTAGTGAGAAATATTTGTAAAAAAACTATATTCTCCAGCATCTTGATTGAAGCACAAAACATGAAGAATGATATTAATTTTCACCTAGAATTGTATGTCTAAACAAATTAAGTTTTAAGATATCATGTTTCAAAAATTATGCTGATTAGGTCATTAAACCTTAACTAGGTAGCTAATATTTAGTTTGATATGATTTTTTTCGCTAAAATGTCACTAAGCACACCCCACTAGACAGTTATAGACAAATTGGATTTTTAAAATCAAAATTAAGAAAAAAAGTTTCAAGTGTGTACGTATACCTTAATGAATACTGATGTGCTTACACTTCTTCCATGAATGGAATTTCATGGGCCAAAATTCTTCCATCATTTTTAAATTGGTCACGA
Source organism: Octonoba sinensis (assembly GCA_038502835.1). Taxonomy (NCBI): domain Eukaryota; kingdom Metazoa; phylum Arthropoda; class Arachnida; order Araneae; family Uloboridae; genus Octonoba; species Octonoba sinensis. The sequence goes on from CM076600.1 coordinate 3,382,217, forward strand.
ACACAAGCACAACAGAATTTATTTAGCTGGTTTTTATTACTTGAAACAAAACAAAAAATATTGGATTGACATTCCTGACTCATGTGGAATTAACCTGTAATTAATGGCATTTTCTTACAAAAGCAAAAAAAAAAAAAAAAAAAATGAAGACATACATTTTTCGTTTGCAATGATGAAGTCACTTTTCACGTAATCTGCTTCAATTTTGAGAGAAACTGGTAGTTCATTGCAATTTATAAACGATGCTTTTCTTCATCACATTTCAACACTTCAAAATATGATCAAAATATTGACATTACTTTTCTTATTACATTAAATTAAATGGAATTATTTTCATTTTTCGTGAATTTTACTTTCTGTGCGATATAGTTACATTAAACTGCATTTTTGACACTCAAAATATTTTCTCTTAACTGTATCTGTAACTTCTCATTGATGATCCCCGAATATTAACCCATTTACCAAAATAAATTCCAAAAATACTTACGTAATGAAATCTTAACAGACTGAAAATCCCTTGAGTAAAAAGTTTCGAATCACTAAAAGAATGCATCATGTTCCACAACATTAATCGAATGAAATTAATTTTGAGAACAGCTTCCAAAACCGAAACAAACTACTAGACTCCTTTCTAAGAGAGAAATACAACACCGCTCCACCTGTTCCCAAAGATGCGCACCGACTAACTCATCTTCAGGAATCGTCTGCTGATCTTTTTCTTCTCCGAATGTGTTTCAGTGGCAACAACTGGCTAATCTGGTAACCTACTGAAGGGGGGTTGCCACAAAGATGACCTCGCCAAGCATTGTATAAACGTTTCATAACAGATCCTAATGACTCGGAATAATCTGTAACACTTTTCGAAGCGGTAACTTTTTCGTTGAAGGCATTTTTTTCCCTTCCACCTGACAGTGTGTCTTCATTTTTCTCTGTCCAGTTTCAATGGCTTGTCATAATGACTAATTAAGTGACAAAGAGTCTATTTTAGAATTGTTGTAAATGGTGGCAACGTCTCGTTTCTTCTCTTTGTTCAAAGCAAAATTGGAGTTTTGATTTAATTTTTCGATCGGGAAAATTTTTGGTTGGCTATGAGCGGAAACAAAGTCACAATTGATGTCACGCCTCGAGGAGAGAGGGGGGGGGGGGGGTTCGAGAAATTGTGACAATTTGACAGGGGGAGGAGAGGGGTAGCAAGGACTGTGCCATCACACATTTTTGTTTTGACAAAATATCATTTCAAATCTCCCAGATTAAATAATATTTACATTATTTTTTTATTTTCTTTTGTTTGGTTTTATACTCGTATTTTATATCGAAAACATCGGTGCTGATTAAGTTTTAAAAGTTTAGGTGCAAAAGGAAATCTTTTACATCTGATAACTAATTGTTTATAAACATAATCGTTTGAAAACAAAAGCCACTGTCTAGGAAAATGAAGTTATTACACTTTTGAAACTCTGGAACTGAACACTCATTTAGTTACACGAAAATGGTGTTTTGTTAGTAACCCTTACTGCACAATGTTTATAATTCTTATTTTCAAACACCTAAGTTTTCAAAAATATAAGTTTAAATATTTCAAAAATTAATGTTCTAGCAAAGATTTATCATTTGTTATTAAATTGTGATTTCTTTTCTATTTTCTCCAGATTTTGGTAATTTAGAAAAAAAGTGTAGACCAAGATAAGCATTGATTAGTCCATAATTTAATAATAATTTTTCATGTCATTACACAACTTTTCCACACTTTTGCGAAGGGAAAATCGGTAACGTGAAGATTAAATGTTATCTCAAAATCTACTTCATTTTCGGATAATTTCGCACATTTACCTCTTAAAGTGGAAGCAGAAGATATTGATGGATTAATTTATATTTTTATTTATGTTTCTCATACGTTCTGCAAATGTTCGTCATTATCACCAAAAGAAAATTAAAATTTTGAAAATATAAAAAATTGTTGAACTTTACTTTAATTTTTCCGTTTTTTTTTTTGCGTTTTTTGACCCAAAACTGGTACCGGAAGATATTAATTGATTAAGTTAAAATTTTGTGTGTATTTTCCTCACGCCACCCCACAACTGTTCAGCCTTTACGCAAAAACAATTTACAAAAAAAGTTTTTTACACTTCGCCCTAATATACATAGTATCAGAAGCTTAAAGAGTGACGAGATTCCAAATGGTGCTTTTAATAAGTTAGAGATACATTGAAAAAAATGGCGTCTATTTAGATACATGCAAAAATATAGCATTTTTAGCATATGATTTACTGATGTTCTTGCTGAATAATGGCGAGCTTAACGTTAACGGATAAGTATTACGCGTCTATGGCTTCTTGAAACTAAAATGATTGCAAAAGAATTCTTATTAATATTTAAAATTTTTGTTGAGTTATAATGAGCAAAAACGTATCAAAGAATACACCATTGGTTGAACTTTAAACGCGAGCACTGCTGATGCGATCTCGCTTCTGATTGGCTGCTGTTATTAGCCGGTACGATTTCATTGGTTCCTCTGACACTATCATTAGAGTTTTATGTACAGTAAGATATAGAAAAAGTCTTCTTTAACATTGCACCATTAACCCTACACTGCGCCGTGTTGTTGTCCAGTTTTCGTTCACTAAGCTTTTCTTTTGTAATATTTTTAACATGTGGCGCATTCTTTCGTTTCATTTTGTATGTGTGATCATATGAGTTAATGTAGTTTCCCCTAGATCTTGTAAACTGCACTCAAGATTCATCTTTTTTCACAAAATCGGAAGACACGTTGATTTTGTAGAAAACAGTAACTTCTTAATTTTTTTTTCTACAAATTTTAAGCAACAATTTTAGCTTAAAAAATAGTTTCTAATTGCTTACATAGTTTTAAAATAAAATAAATATAAGTTGTCCGAAAAATTTCGGGAAAAACATATATTAAGGTGCCTTTTTTACTTGTTTTAAAACAACACCGCGCATTCGGGGGCAATTTTTATGCTCCTGCATTATTCGCAGTATAAACAAGAACAGGTGCCGCAGGTTGTTCTATTTCGGAAAGGGGAATATTTCGGTTGGAAATTATTATTTAGGAATTTTGTTTAAAATCAATTCACGCTCAACCGAAGAAGAAACGAACATTATCGCATAGACCCCCTACACATGTTAGGTTTCTTGTTTAAAATCTTTTAGTGAAATTATTATTAAACTTTATTGGTAATCAAAGTAAAAATTTGCGCATGCAACTAATAAATTATTAGTTACATCTGCAAATTTTTACTTTAATAAATTTTATAAATTTATAAATAATAATAAAGTAAATTATTTTAATAAATATTCATATTTTAGTGCTCTTTTATGACTGTAATACATGCCTATTTATTATTGATTTGGTTTCATTTGTTAAAATGATTATATATAAAAAATATTTTTGTTACTCCTAAATGCGCAGTGTTGTTTTTAAACAACATGTCAATTTTTCTCGAATTCTACTTTTCCGAATTAAATAAGAAATTTTTTAGTATTTTTCCCATTTATAACTAGCACAAACAAACACACACACAAAAAATATTTTACAAAGAAAAAAAATGCGCAGTGTAGTGATAGTAAAAATGATGCATTCCTTTGTACCTTGGGTCATGTTTTAAGGTAGTCCAGGAGAAAAAATGAACGAATCCTGCCTCTCAACATGATGCCTATTCATATTATAGGTGCATGAAATGTGCCAATTAATCAACCGTCAATAATTAAATGTTGTCAAGGGTCTGATATTCATATATTTCGTCTTAATCATTTTGTCTGAAAATTAAGTAGTCACCCAGCTTCGGCTTCAACAGCTCTTGAACAGGAATTTTTTTTTAAAAATAATGCATTGTTTCTAAGTAAAATCATTTCCCATAAAAATTTCCATTCCGTATTCGCTCTTTTTTTTTTTTGAATTGTGAATACTTCGAGAAAATATATTTAAAATAGTTAACCATGTACGTAAAATACTTCTGTATTTTTTTCAATACGCATATTTGTAGTCCTGTACAGAAAAAACTTTTTCTCATTTGAATACTGTTTACATTAAAGGCACATGAAATATGTTAATTTAGCACGAATAATTTACAGGGAAAAATTCCAACTGGTAAAATTTTGACTGTTCAAACTGGTAAAACTGGTGAAGGGGCCGTTTTCACATTAAAATGAACATCAGCTTTAATGGGTTAATGTTAACCACAGGGAGTGGGTTAATTGTTAATCCCAGACTTATAACAAGCAAAATTTATGCTCAACAAGATTTATGCTCAACAAGAAGACATATTTTAAATGGCAGAAAATATTAGTCTAATTTTTTATGAAATTAATGTTTGGAAACAAGAGTATTAAACATCCCAATGAAAAATTAGTCTTTGGCGCTAGATGTATGTCCTTTCCACTTTCTTCCCATCATAAACAAATTTCAGAAATGAAATCGTTGAATTTTTATCAATTTCCGTGTTTCAAAACTTATCAAAATATTATCACAATGGGAGTTTTTAAAATGTGCATTTCTTGTCTTACAGCACCCATTGCAGGACAACTTAAAATTCTAAGCGCAAGCAAAGCTGCAATTTATAATATCAAAATAAGTGGCATACAGTTTACTTCGCAAAAACTTTCGCTAAACACAAAAATCGAGGTCGAGAAATTATCTTTGATAATAAAAGCCATTTTCCCTCTTCCCAAAACAAATTTCATTTTCCTGTCCTTTCATTGCATCAAAAAAGAAAGGAACAATAGAAAATAGAACGTTTGATTTTTTGAATGAATTCAAATAAAAACTCACTCTCGACAGTGGTCAAGCATGAAGAGAAACGGTTCTTGCGCGTCACGACAGACGAAAAAGCAATAAAACGTTAGGTGTGAGCTGCTGCAGCAGGATAGTGACCTCTCCACTCCGCTCCACGACGCGAGAGAGAATTCTATTTATATAACGGCGTCTGGCAACGGCAAAACTGTCAGAACCGTAATAAAAGCATTGTGGAGAATTTCGAGTAAAAGGTGTTGTCGTCGTGTTTTAAAATGCGAAGTGGGCTAAATTGTTGCGTGACTTCTTATTACGCTGCTGTCAATAATTTTGAGCAGAACAATGAATAGCTCTGGGGAATGTTTTTATTATTAGCAAAGATTGGGGGAAGCCGTGCTCGCAAACCATTTATTACGAGCTCCAAGTTTGAGTTTGATTGCAGTTTAGCTCCTTTTAATAGATGCATTCTTTGCATGCGTTAAATGATGAATTGAAAAGTGAAAAATGACGTTAGTTTACTCACCAGAATGGAGCAGTATTTCCCAAACTGTGAGTCGTGACACACTGGAAAATCGTGCATCAGTTTTTGGTGGATCGCCATGCAGTAGTGAGACGCAAATCGTTTTTGGCGTGTCGCGATACACTGATAAATTTCTAAGAGGTTGCTCTACCATGGTAAGACGCAAATAGACTTTTTGGTGCGTCGCTACACACGATAAATTGTTCATAGATTATTGGTGTATCGCGACGCATTGTTGAGTAGCGGATCTCTTTTTTTTTTTGTGGTTCAGCGTATAATGGTGAGACTCAAATGGGATATTCCACGGAAAATGTCCCAAATGTGTCAAATATATTTCATTAAAAAAATAGTAATTTGAAAGGTAATGTACATAAATAATATATATTTGCTTAACAAACGACACGTGTGATTTTTTAATCAGAGCTTCGTTTTTCCATTCAGTTCGTTTCACTTCGTTTTTCCAGGGATCATTCATAAATGTCACGCTTCGAGGGAAGAGGGGGTACAAGAAGTGTGACATCATGCTTATGGAGCATAGCGTGGCATGTGACAAAGGGGAGGTCAAAAATATAGGGAAAAAGCGTGACATCATTTATGAACGGCCCCTTATCTTTCCTAATTAGATATCGGTACCTGAGATCCATTAGCGATTTTTCGGGAGTTTACACTTAATGGAAATACAGAGTGCCAACGACAAATCCACTAGGAACATGAGGCTTCCGAACTTTTAAAGCTGACATCGGGCATCTTCATTCTAAGGTTCGCACGGAAAAGTCTTGTCTTATAGTACGAAAATTTTTTATTTTTTAGCTTCATCCCAAAAACTCGGTAAAAAGACTTAAGATACTGTGGCTCTCAGCTGCAGCTATTTTTTGAATGAAATATTGGCTGCCATGTGTGGGGGAAAAACGCCTCTTTTCATGGAAGATTCCATCAAATTGGTATTTTGTGTGTCGCGACATACTGGTGAATCGCGAATCAATGTTTGGTGGGTCGCTGGGTCGCGATATTATTTATATCGAACTGATAGTTCGCGATATACTGAAGAGTAGCAATCGATTTTTCGTGTATTTGAGATGTGCTGCTGAGACGCCAACCGATTTTGGGTGGGTTTCTATGCGCTGTTAGAGTGCGAATATACTTTCAAGGCATGATGATAGTTGTGTGATGTGATCAGTTTCATTGTCATATAAGTGCTTTATGACTTATTAAAAAATATATAAATAAATAAATAAATCATGAAACAAAACCGACGTTCGAAATTTTTTGTTTAGTTATCACAGCTGATTTCGGATTATGGTCAACCACAAACAAGACTCCTAAGGTCCAGGTTGTGAACTTACAATTCGAAATAGTTCATCCGAGTTTTGAGAAATTAGTGTGACTTTAAAGACTACATATTGCATACTAAGTTTTTTAGCTTTGCATTAAAAAAAAAAAAAAAAACTTATGTGTTTATGCTAGTACACACTTGTCGGTAAATGCGATTAACTTTGTGCGTTCTTGCTGAAATTGAAGTTTATGGGCCCTCAATTTTTTTTCCCAAACATTCGATTTTATTATTTTCGAGTTTTATGCAAAATTGTCGCTTGAATTCCCAAACAAGGAATTGTGAAATTCCCGGTTTCTTTTACTTCGTTTATAGCCTATATAACAAACTATAAAAGACGAAATGTACATTAAGTTTATACAATGATAAGAATGCCTATAATGAAATATTTCACTGTTTTTTAGAATAAATAAATCTGGTAAAACAGTTGCATAGTCATTAGAGAGAAAATAGTGTAACTAATTAAAATCTTTTTTTTCTCATTAAGCAAAATATATTTTACATTAAAACTTTCTTCATGATTAATAAAGTATTATACTGTCCAAAAATTTAACCGAATCGAAAGACTATTATAACTAATCATTTATCATTGAATTATGTAATACTGCCATAACATAATCTAAAAACAAATAACTAAAAGATTGATTACACTGCAGTAGTAGTATAAATATCATTATAATGTTTTCATCCTACTAAGACTTATCTGAATTAATGCAAATACAAAAGAGAACTATTGTTACAACAATCAATATTGTTATAAATATTACCCTGGGTAATAGAAGAATGATTGAGTTGTAAAAGAGTAAGGTATCTACAACTTTTCATCCATCCTAGACAACTCTTTCATAATACAAAAGAAATAGAAAGATCAGAGAATCGTTTTCAAAGGATAGAAAACAAGTTTGAATATACTTAAAATAGTTACCCTTTCTCTGCATGCTTTATTAATTGGTGTTAAACATTCCAGTTTCTCTCTCCAAACCTTATTTCCTGTTTGATTACATCACGAAATTCAACGATCCGTAATATTGGGTGAAAAAAGTCGGTTACATCTTCTTCTTTTTACGTCACAATATATCGTTTGGTATATTTAGACCGACCAGTTTCGTTACGTTTTGTCTAATTTTGGTTGCGTAATTAATATTGAGCGCATTGTAACTGTAACCGCAAACAATAGATTCTTCTGTAGTTCAACGCATCGTTGGAATCGATTCTTCGCATTCAGTGGATTGTTTGCTTTTATAAATTCGATTCAAAGTTTACAAAAGAAGGGAATAAGGTAGAAAAGGTTCTGATTGGCTTGTGCTATATTTTAACCGAAGCACGAATTTTGATAAAGTTATTTTTGTGGAACATTGTTCAATTTAATAACATACGCTCTAGAAAAGACTATTCGAAAGATATCATCACATAAAGCTGGACTGCATCGCATTAATTGAGTAAAATATTTGCAGTGATGTAGAAACTTTTTCATAGATTCATTCAACCATTCTTTAAAATTCTGAACAGAGTCAATACAGCTGGTGAATTCCATGTACAGACATAAAAGTGGACATCTTTGGGAAACATTAAAATGAAAAATTTTAACAAGTATTACTTTCTTATGTTCTTTTTGGGTTATTTACAAGCACTCTTCCTACCCCCTGTGAGAAAAAACTTCTTCACAATAAATAATTTGGCTGTCACTAGATGAATATTAGAAGCCCGTTTTTCTTATCTGTTGCGCCAGTGACTACTGTTTTTTGTATGCATAAATAATTGGCCCAGCACCAAAGAATAACGCAAGTGTAGATCTTTTTAAGCATGCATTACTTTTTCATTTAAATAAAAATGTTCATGTAAAGTTCATTATTATTATTCAATTATTAATTATTCAATTAATTAAAGTTAACTTTTTGCTTCCAAATGTTGCGTCAGTTACCGTGGAATGCACCAGCTTCCAGACATTATTGATTCCGTTAAGCCCTAAATGTGTCAACCTTTTTGTCAACAAGAAAGACTTTCGCTGAACTTGTAAACTCTTTTTAACACTGATTCCGCTTCACATTTTGAGTTGACTGGTTCATCATGATTGGAACATCAAGAATTCACCACAAAATGTTTTAGTTTCTCTTTTTAATCAAAATCAGAAAATGTTAACACAAAAGTACTTGTTCCAGCATTTTAACCCATCAACTGGTTCTCCCGCGTGCTGCATGGGTACTAATAGTTATCCACATCTGTTTGCCCTTGCGCATTTTTACCCTTTTTTTTTATTCGCCCGGATCGTTAATTGTATATGATTGAAAGAATGTCTGTTAATATTATCTCCTTAACTGGTAAATTGTTTTACCAGAAATGTTCGTTGAAAAATCATATTTTTAAGGTGAATACAATTACATTCCAAACTGTATTGGAATAAAATTTTAAGGAAGGTTATTATTATTTTAATTTTCATAAATAATTCCAATAGTTTCATTTTATAAGTTGGGAACACAAATGTCCTTAATGCTTACTTTCTACAACGACAGAGTGTAAACACTGAAGACTGTTTTACAGATCTCGCGAAAAATCATCTGAAAGAAAGAAAGGGGGAGCAAAAAAAAAACTGAAAAAAATGACTTTTTAATGTATGGTAGCTTTTTTTTTAGATAGTAGTCCGCGTGAGATCTGTAACATACTCTTCATTCTATGTACTCAATGATTGCAAACGCAAACATTTAGAGGTATGCGTGTTTTAAAAGTATAAAAAATTAAAATAAATTTTAATTCATTATGTATGAAAACAAAAAAAAGTATTTTTTTTCCCTTTATAGCTGTGGGACATTTCATTGGTCCTCCTCCAAGCAAACACTCGCTGCTTCACAGCCCTGCTCTTTTTCCCATTTAGTTAATTTATTACTATGTACTTATATCTCAGATAAGAAAACTAAAAACGTTATCTATAGACTATTTATTTATCAACAGATGTATATGATGAATTGTGTTGCAAAAAAAAAAAAAATATGCACCCAAAACCAAACTTGAAAATAATAATAATAATTATAAAAAAAAATCTTTTATTTTTAGCCTAATTTCCTGTAAAAGTTAAAGAAAAATAGTATTAAAGAAGGCTTAATGTATCGCAAAAATATCGATAACAATAAAGGAAAGTAAAAAATAAATCAATAAATCGTAAAAATAAATGAAACAATTGTCTTGAATCGGACAATTCCCTTTTGAGGCAATTGTCCGATTCAAAAGAATTTTTTTTTCATTATTGAGACCTTGGCGAGGACATCTCATTTCCATATTTTACATTTTGATTTGAACATTTTTTCATTTTGTACAGTTCAAAAAATCTTAACATTAGCACTTATGGGACTATAGAACACACATAATTTAAACCCTGGAGATAATATCCAAGTCTGATCAAGCTCATTCGAAGGATATCTCTACATGAACTATTTTTTGATTTGAACAATTTTTGTTCAATTTTGAACAATTTGAATCCTATATAAATCCTGATCTAACAGACGGATTTGCTTGGAACAACTTTATCGGTAGGATCTTATGACGTAGAAAATGTACAGACACGAAGTTCATCCAGAACTAAACGAGCCTATTTTCACAAGAAATTTTATAATCTGGATTTTTAAGGATTTTTCTGAATAAATGAATAAGAGAAAAAATGGATGGATGAATGAATTAGTGGAGGAGTGAATGCATGGATGAATGAATGAAAGAAGGAATGAATGAGTGAAAAAATGAATAAGTGAAAGAATGAATGAATACAGGAATGGGTGAATGAAAAAAGGAAAAAGGTATATTTGAAGCAGTTAAACTTAATTAGAAAGATAGCTACATTATAAGTTTGATGCTGGTGTATAGGCAAAAGTAGGCTCATATAGTTCTAGACGAACTTCTTGTTTAAGCCTTTTATTGTAATTAAAAAAGGAAATCCGAAATCAAATTTCTTGCTGTAGCTCCGCTCCAATTTTGAGCAAAATCTTGTGGCTTTGCACTTCTTTTCCTCGCTGAAATCACTGTTTTCTAAGTCCTCGGAAAGAAGACCATTTAAAATTTAATCTTAATTACTCCTTTTAATTCACCTCTTAATAAAATTCGATTTTCTGTATCCTTCCATTTTTCGTTTGAACCGGAGTTCAGTTTGCTGCTCATCTTGATGCCAGCACAAGCTGAACATGCGCTCGAAAACCAAGTTATTCTGAATTCCCTTGAAATATCGTTTTTATTGACAAGGTGTTGCCACCTGCTCATAAAATACACAAAGAATTCCGTAAATCAATTTATGAAAACACATAAAACGGCGTGAAAAAAAATGAGGATAGTGAAACATCCCTGTGGGCTAGTTTTGCTGTCAATTAATTTTTCACAGAACGATTCATCAGGCGACAGGCAATCCTCCTTTGCAGACGACAATTGCTTTACTAGCTTGCCTAGGGGGCTAGTAAAGCATTGTTAAGGAGTGATCTGTGTGAACTTTCTTTTTTGCGCATCTGCTTTCGTTTTTATCGACGTTAATTTCATTCAGGAAGTGATTTTGCGAGATAGCCACTTAGTGCTGGTGTTGATGGAACAGTCGTGGCTGTAACTTCTGTGGGATGGCGGAAGTTTGATAGGAGAGAGTCATTTGAATCACTGTTTTTTTGGTATAATTATACATTTGATTACTGATTTGAAAGTTGTGTTAGAATTTTTTTAACATCTTGTTCGTTAATTGTCCTTCAGAAACGTGATCTTTGTGGGAAAATATGTTGTTTGTTTTCAGGCACTTGTATGAATTTTGAGTTTATTTGTTTATTTTTTATTACAATATTATTTTATTATTTCTTTGTCGCAGTTAAAAGCTTTTTTCTTAATATGTTTTATAAAGAATAAGTGGTTTTTTTTGTGCCCTAGGGGCAATTCTCCTTTGTTCTAAAATCAGCAATAATGTAAATTATAAATGCAAAGAAGATCCTTTCTTTCATTCTTCTTTTTCCCCCTTTCTTTTCTTTTTTCCCTTTCTTTTCTTTCTTCCATTTTAGTTTTCTTTTCTTTTCCCCCATTTTTCTTTCCCTTTTTTCTTTTTTTACGCTTATCAAAAAATCAAAGATCGTTACTAAGAATGGTGCAATGACAATCCCCTGAATTGTCGCTCTTTGTCTTAAAATTGCGTGATCAGATGTGTTCACACAAAACACATAGTTCTCAATAAAACTCATAATATTCTAACTAAACCACAGACGCGAATACAACACAAAACATTTTAAGACACATACCCACACAACATTTAAGAAGTTCTGCTTTAAAAGATTCCACAGAAGGCCTCTTCCCCACATATGATAGGCGCGCCCTCTCTCTTTTTTGTTCATTAACATTGTGTCATTGTGTCTATCCATCGATTGTCAGAAAACGAAAAAATCGGTGTTGGAGCGTCACTCGTTGCTTTGGCAAACTGTTACCTTTAACTTCGCTGCCAAAAAGAGCTTTAAATGTATCGATCATATTATATTAACTATTGCATAGTTTGTGAATGCTTCTGTGTTGCTCGAAAAGCGTGCCGAATCAGTTTTACTATGCTCCCCCCCCCCCCCCCCTCTCCTGGAGTGAGAAATACATTTATGCGCATGTTATGTATTTTATTGTTTCTTTTTTCCGATAATTCGTTTTGTTTGTGCTTTTTGCCCCCCTTCCGGCCTGGAAAAATGTGAAATGACGGGCCTGATACTCACATTTACTTTCTGTAAACTAGCTGTTCACAGATAGTAAGTATGAGTATGCCTAACTGCGCGTTACTAGCTGCGAATTCGTTCAGGAAAGACGGTTTTACTCAGATAGGCGATAGAAATCTCTCTAACAGTTTAACTTGATGTTATTCTAGACAAAGCCGGCGTCACGGCGTCGTGGTAAGGCGCGGGACTCGCACGCCCCAGGTCATATTATCGATCCTGGCAGTGTTGGGGGATTTACAAGATGCAGAAAATCGTCGTAGGGTTATGCGGCATGTAAAAGATTCCTTGAATAGATATTTGTCTTGCATACTCTGGGCTAAATGAAAATCCTAGTGCCATTTGCATCAATTAGAGCTCAGGTGCCGCTATATCGGGGAAACTAAGCGTCAAAATTCTCAAAATAGTAATGGAATCCGCCGACAGTGGTGCTACTTGAAAGAATAGATGCGGATTTCCGGGAAATGCGCTGGGTCTGAAAAGGTTAGTTTCCATACGCAGCCACATTAGAAAAAAAAAAAAGAAAAAAATATTCGAGACGCTCTAAATGTCGCCAAGTTGATGTTGGAATTGGCACCTCATTTTGTAGACAGTTTAACAATGTAGCTAAGTTGACCGCTATCTGGCGACAAGTGATATCACTTCCGTTTTGTCATTATTAATTCGGTTTCTCAATACTTCTTTTATCATTATTACTTCCGTTTCATCAGGAAATTTTTCTTCCATCGCCGTAAAAGAAGTTTAAGGGATCATTCATAAATGATGTCACGCTTTGAGGGGGAACTTGTGACAAATTGTGACAAGGCGAGACGAGGGGAGGAAGTAACAAGAAGTGTGACATCATGCTTATGGACCAGAGCATGGCATGTGAAAAGGGGCGAGGGTTATGTTGAAGTGTGACATTTTATGACCAAGAGGGGAGGATGGTCATATATATGGGGAAAAGCGTAACATTTATCGACGGTCAGAAAGTTGACCGCCATCTGGCAACAAGTGCCCATCTGGCAACAAGTCACTTCCGTTCTGCCGATATCACTTCCGATTCAAGCTGTAATTTTCCTTTCATCGTACTAAAAGAAGTTTAAGTTCAAAAGAAAAAAAAAATATAGAAAAACTTTTTGATTCCAGTGGGTCACTCCTTTGCTTTGCGTCGCTGAGAATACCTCCCTTTCCATTTTATTGCACTGTGAATCGAAATGTTTCGCAAATAACAGACTCCGCAGCACGAACTGGTCAATCACTTCTGACCCGCTGAAGGAAAAGATCAGTTGCGAACGTATCCCACAGCCAAATTCTTACCCATGTCCCCCAGCACTCGAATAAACCAACAAATAAACAACAGTTTCCGCGAATCAGACGAACGATACGGTATAAAACGGGTCAGGAAATATCGATGCATCAGCCTCTCTGGAACATCTTGCAGCCTCCAGTAACGTTCCAGAAGGAGGAAAAGAAAAGTGGAAGAGTGTTTTATGAAAGAAAGAAAAAAAAACTAATAATTTTTCTGTTTTATTTTCTTATTTTTTTGGAATGTTGGAGGAAAAGGGAGATTAATGTAAAGAAAATGGTGAAAAACTTTCGCTTTGTTATCGGCTGTTTCAGAACAAATATAGAAATAAAGAGCAAGAAAATGGGCAGAATGCTTCAAAAATTATAACATTATTTGGAGATCTGGAACATTATCAATAACAAAGGAAACAAGTCGATTCTTTCGCAGCTTTGCTATAGCTCAATCTAATAAAAAGCGTTGGTCAAAAGTTTATGAACTCATTGTTTCGGATTGCGCTTCTAATTAATCAATTGGGAGCTGGAAAGATCGATTTTTGTGAATGTGTGTTCATTAATAACTTGTAAATGATGCAAACTAATGTGAGATAATCATTTTTAATTTACGCAATGATTAATGTAAATTGTTAATTTTTATTGTGTCATTAATTATCGGTATTAATTGCATAAAATATTCAGTTTTTCGTTTCACATTGATCCCTTGAATGGTTTATTTTCCTTCCGTATTGTAATCTAAAAAAAGCATTTTTTTAAGGGAAAGGGGAATTTCGTATTCTAATGAATTGTGTGATTTAAAATCAGCAAGCAAAACTGTTATATGTATTGAATTTATTAACTTCTGATAATTTTTCATTATTCACCCCTCGCATCTGTTTTAACGAATATAATCGTTTTATCTTTTTTTTAAGTGATGTACAATCAACTGCTCTTGTAATAAAAAAACGATTTTAGAGAATTAGTTTTGTTGGCAAATTAGACTAGAGACAACTATTAGAAACGCTGCAAAATAAAAAATGTGAAAAAGCCCAGAAAATCCGTTGGTTGCTATAAGAATATAAAATACCCGAGCGGCGCACAGACAAATAAAAAGAATGTACCCTTTTGCAACACTCGAATGGTGTTCCGGCATACAGTGCGATCACGAAGTTCTGACACTTGTGTGCTACTGCGCATGCCAGAAAACGACGAATCCATTCGAGTTTTAGGGAAGTTCATTTTGCAGGTGAGTTTATTAACACTTCAAATATCCACTTCTTAATGGGTTATATATTACGGTTACATATTTATTCACTCACTTATTCATGTATTCACTTGTTTATTCATTCATTAATTCGGAAACAGTTTTAAAAATCCAGATCAAAACGTTTCGTGGGAGAATAAACCCGTTTAGTTGTGGATGAACTTCGTGTCTGTACATTTTCTACGTCATAAGACCCTACCGATAAAGTTTGTTTAAAGCAAATCGGTCTGTTAGATCAGGATTTATATAGGATTGAAATTTCTCCGCATGTGCTAATGTTAAATTTTTTGAACTGTTCAAAATTGAAGAAAAATTGTTCAAATCAAAAAAAAAAAAAAAAAATTTCAAGCCGAAACCTTCTTTAATGGGTTAGCTGAAGGAACTTGGATTTTTGAACAGGGTTTATGAAATTTGCTTTACATTTTCCCAATAGCGCGTATGTTAAGATTTTTTGAATCGTTCACAGTTGAACAGTAATTGTTGAATATGAAAAACAAAATATATTAATGAGATGTCTTCGCCGAGATCTTTCGGATGCAAAAAAAAGTTTCAAATCGGACAATTAACTCTAAAGTTATTAGGGGTGACAGACAGACCAACAGACACTCATTTTCCATTTCTCGAAAACCTACTTTCAAATTTTTTATTTTTCATATAATTTCTAAACTTATTTTTGATGTTTCTTTATTTCTAGCGGTATTTTTACGATACTAAGCCTATTTTCATACTTAAAAAAAAATTAAGGGAAATTAGGCTAAAATGCCAAAAGACAGCAACTTCGAGCCAACAATCAGATAGCGAAGGAGTAATCAATCAGAATTTTTCTTGGTGCCTAATATTCAACGTCAAAATTGATTGATGGAGTTAGTAATGTAGTAGTTTCCGCTTCACTCATTGCCTTCCTTAAAACAATTCTATTTGTGGTTCTTCAAAGGCGGACATGGAAAGAAAAAAACCTTCTGCGGTAATGAGTTTACGAATCCGATGAGTATGGATTGCCTCGGATTTAATTTGACTCATCTTCACGAGTTAATTCCCTTAATTTAATTCGCATCCGCCCTTTCAAGTGGAGAAACCGGAAGTCAAAATTTCCATGTGGCGATGGTACCACACTCATTGGTACCATCTCTTTCAGCGGCACCACAATCTCTCGGGAACGCACTTAGGTCTGCAATTGGCAGAAGCCAACAGCAGCCCATTGGAAATAAAAAAAAAATGCTCCTATTTAAGAAACTTCCTAAAACATGATTTCCTAAATAATTACCTTAGAGATTGTCTAATTTTTTATAAGTTTTTTTATTATTATTTTCATTCTCACAATTTATGCTAATATTGTTGTTGTCGAGTCCTCGAGCGTGGGAGGAATAATGGGTACGCTGCTCCTGAGTCTAACGGGGCCCTTATAGGCAGGATTCCTATTTCCGCCCCTTTGAAAGGTCTCTCAATTTTTGAGCCAGGTCCCAGATGAGAGACCGTCACCTGGGATTGGCACCCCTAGAGGTATCATTTCACTTGGAGGACATTGGAGCCACGACCTATTTAACGTGCACCAGCTCCCTTTACCGTACACGGACACCACAGCTACCAGCCGCGAGAGGTTGCCCTTCTCCCAAACACTGACCTTAGTCGATGTTGCTTCACTTTCGGTGTTCTGCGGGAGCCGAGCTTCTTCGACTGGTCCACTGCTGGACTATGCTAATATTAGTTTATTTAAATTACGTGAGCGTGGGATATGGCTAATGCTACTCCAAAGAATTAAATGCGTCATGGTGGCTTTGCAAACATTAGAACAGCGCAAGAAATAAAAAGAAATCATTGTAGACTTTCATCTAACACCATCGGTTCTACATAATTTTAGGATTTCATTGATTACTGCGTCCTGCGGTCTATAACATCGAAGGGCACAGAGCGCAGTGCTCGTCCTTCGTCTTCCCACACACTCTCCGACCACTTGACAACCAATTTCGACCATAGGGTCTGGACTGGCGAGCGTTGCTTATCTTCTATACCGTCCCAGTGCCGCAGACTCTCTATAGAGAAAGTCTCACAACCGCCGAGAGCGGATTAGTGGAGATTAATCGTGACCCAGTCCGCACCACGATGAGTCCACCACCATTACGGACCACATTCTTACCTCCGGAGCACATCTTTTGAAATCTAAAAAATATTGATAAAACACACGATTTTTCGGTTTTAATAAGAAATGACACTATGAAATTGAGTGTTAATGGCTTTTTAAATAACACTTAAAAAATTATAGTGAGACTCAATGCTTACGCTAAACCTTCTACAGCAAATATTTTTCATTTCTGTTTTCAGCAGCGTATTAGCAAAATGCTTCAGTTGTGAAACAAATGATTTTCAGTACTTTTCAAAGTCACTGAACTATACTAATTTTTATGAACGCATTACGATTTTGGAGGCAAAATTATTATTTTTACGAATTAAATAGCTGTGAAAAATAATAAATACATACTTACAATCTATTTTTTGCTTCATAGCATACTCCAAAACTAGCTGAATTTATGAGCAAAATTTTATTTCAATATCTTGAGAATAATTTGAATAATCAGGTTTTCCGAAAATAAAATTGCAGTTACGTTTCTTCGGTAAAAATCGGTCGCAGACCATATACTTAAATAAAAGGGTAGAAATTCGTAAATTTTTAAATAATTTATTGGTGAAATCAACTCATAATTGAACAACTATTATCTTCGCTGTTCTCCTGCCAAGACGAATCCGTTCATGTTCAAGGGAGGAACTGCGGTACATGGAATGGGCCGTACTCTGTTCTCGTTTTAGTTCATTTAGCGTACTTGATTTTTTTCCCGAATCGATGATATCTGCCAGCTTATAAAATTGGTTGCTATCAACAAACAGAGAAGCAAACATTATGATTCGCGTGTTAATAGACGAACCGGCGAAACGAACTTTCCTAAAACTCGAATGGATTCATCCGTCTCTGCCATGCGCAGAAGAGGCCAAGTGTCAGAACATCGTGGTCGAACTATACAGCACCTCATAGAAAGAGAGAAACTAAAGCACCTTCTGCCTGTGCCTCTAAAGGATGGCGGGGGGCGATAAGGCTGGACGTAATCCGCGTTTTCCCGATGATAGTTTTTTATCTGTATTTCTAAGAATATTTCTGAATGAATGAGTGAATGAGTTATTAAATAAATGTGTGAGTGAATGAATTAATACATACATGAGTTAATGAATGAATGAATAAATAAATGAACGAATGAATAAATACATGACTGAGGGAATGAATGAATTAATGAATGTGTAATAGCTATTGGAAAAGGTATACTTGAAGTAATTATGAGCTTAAGCGAAATGAGAAAGAGAGAGATACCAGATAAATTTGATGTTGGTGCTTGCGGGAAAGCAGGCTCGTATAGTTCTAGACGGACATTCTTTTTATTTATTTATTTACTTATTATTTTTTATATTATGTATTATTTTATTTTTTGGACGTTTCCCATCAACTACACCCATTTCCCGTTTGATTAAAAATTTTATTTATTCAAAATAAGAAATCATGCATTTTAGGGAAAGCGGAATTATGACAATCGATAGGAAGATTTAGAGCAGAATTTCAATACTCTTCCATACTATCCAAACCTCTTTTCACGCAGGAAAATAACTTTCTTCCTAAAAGATATCAAACGATTTCTCATGCATGCAAATTTTGCCTAAATATGCAATTGTTCTGATTTGGAATGTTCAAGCGATTCCACCTGTTGACATCCGGAAATAAAAAAGAATTGTCCACCATCCCCATTTATCATTAAAAAAATTATTCCGTTCCTCATGTTCCACAAATGCAGCAACAAGTGGGAAAATGAAGAATCTCGGAATCGTAACAATGATTTCTTTGTGGTCCGAGTCTCCTTCCGCCATTTTCATTTCCCCCAATATTGACGAGTGGACGTGATTGGCATATTTAATTTGAGAAGACTCTGGGAAAACGCTTTGACAACCAATCCATTGATGTAATCAACGGACATAATGGAGTAAGTTCATTTGAATTTGCTCCGGAATGGGGCATTGTGTGAGGTTCTATTTACTGGAATCTGCGTTTCCTCCTGAGATCGAATCAACCTGAAAGGATGGCGGCAGCCCTTTTCTTCCTAGACTTAATTTAAGAGAGTTGTGGCCGTTAGAATTGACCAGATTGAATAATGAATCTTCAAAATGATGGAAATGAATGTACAAAAAGAAGTACTTCCTCAAGTTCTATTTTCAAAAAATACACTGGCACACAAAAAGGTGATCTTACAAAACAAAATCACATACGGAGCAACGGAAATAATACACTAAACTTCCTATTATCCATGTGCGGATAAACCGGTACACAGATATTATCCCGTGCAGTTTGAAAAAAAAAAATCCTTTTTCTAAACACACATCTAAACACATTCTTTTAACACTCGAAATACCGATAGTAAAATATTCTTTGAATGCAATCATTTTGACGTAAAAAGGTTTTCAAAAATTATTTATTTATTTATTTTTTAAAGTAATAGCACTTAGAGATACCTCGAAAAAAAGTGTATAGACGAATGTCTAAGTGCTTTTACTTTAACCCTACACTGCGCAATCTTTCTTTTCTTTGTAAAATATTTTTTTGGTGTTTGTTTGTGCTAGTTATAAGTGTGGAAAATACTAAAAAAACTCTTATTTAATTCGGAAATATTGACATGTTGTTTAAAAACAACATTGCGCATTTGGGGGTAATTTTTTTTATCCAATCATTTTGACAAATGAAACCAAATCAATAACAAATAGGCATGCATTATAATCATAAAATAGCACGAAAATTTATTAAAATAATTAATTTTATTATTATTTATAAAATTTATTGAAGCAAAAATTTGCAAATGTAACTAATAATTATACGCTACATGTGCAAATTTTTACTTTTAGTGGAATTATTATTAAACTTTATTGGTAATCAAAGATTTTAAGCAAGAAACCTATCATCTGTAGGGGGTCTATGCGATAATTTTCGTTTCTTCTTTGGTTGAGGGTGAATTGATTTTAAACAAAATTCCTAAATAATAATTTAATCGACCACTTTAAGCTAATTTGTGAAATATTTAACAATAATCTTCTAAAAGATACTAAATAAAGTGAAATAGAACAACCTGTGACACCTGTTCTTGTTTATACTGCGAATAATGCAGGAGCATAAAAGTTGCCCCCGAATGCGCGGTGTTGTTTTAAACAAAAAGTAAAAAAGGCGCCTTAATATATATTTTTTTCTGAAATTTTTCGGGCAACTTATATTTATTTTATTTTAAAACTATGTAAGCAATTAGAGACTATTTTTTTAATGAAATTGTTGCGTACAATTTGCAAAAAAAAATTTAAGAAGTTACTGTTTTTTACAAAATCAACATGTCTTACGATTTCGTGAAAAAAGATGATCCTTGAGTTCAGTTTACAAGATCTAGGGGAAACTATATTAACTAATATGATCACACATACAAAATGAAACGAAAGAATACGCCACATGTTAAAAATATTACAAAATAAAAGCTTAGTGAACGAAAAATGGAGGTGTCGTTTAAAAACACCTCCATTTTTCGTTCACTATGTGTTTAAAAACAACACGGCGCAGTGTTCAGGGCGCAACAAGAGATGGATTCCTGGCAAGATTATTGTTCAGGGTTTAAAAAAAAAAACATTTTTTAAAAACTTTTTTACATTAAAATGACTGCATTCAAAGGATATTTTAATCTTTCTTCTTCTTCCAAAAATGTTCAGGCCACAAATCTGATTAAAAGAAAATATTGACTTACTAATACAATCCAAAATTGTTTAGACGGCGAAAGAATGTTATAAATTTAAATGTTTAATGTTTCCACAATAGTACAAATATTTAAATTAGCATAAAAATATTAAAAACACATTAAAATATTAAAGCATGTTATATAAATAATGGTAATGTGTTTGATCAAAATTTAACTCTGCAGCTCATCTTTCTGAAAATCGCCAGTAACACACAAAGTAGCACATAAAGTTTAACTTTTACACAAAGTAACACATGAAGTATAACTTTTACAGTAAATGACTGTAACAAAAGCTTTTGAGATTCTCTCACTTTTGCTACATTCTTTTTTATTTAAATAAACCACATTTTTCGGTCATTTTCAAATTTCTCTATTCGAGTCTTGACAAAAAATAAACAGTTAATCTGCCTAACTGTTCACTCTCGGCGGAGAACTTGTTGCACACTTTTTGTGTGACTCTACGCCGTGAGCCATTTTTTTTATCCAATATCTTTTTATATAAATTATTCTAAATTAGGGGATTAATTTTCACATTAAATAACTTCCTATTTAACTACATTATTATTTACAAATTTAATATAAATAATTTGGTCAGGGAAATTTAAATTTGAGCATTTTTGTGCACCGCACTATATGTTGCGCGGATGAAGAAATTTTCGAAGTGCCCTTCGAAGCACAATTTTTTCAAGCTTTCCGCAACTCGACACCACTAGAAGCGGAGTTTTTTTGCAACGGCTCCCCCAGGAAGCGGGACTTTGGTCCTTTTCTGCTCTGGGGGAAATCACACCAATGCTCGAACTCTTTTTTCAAAATGAAATGTACAGCAATTGTATTTGACTTGTGTCTATAACTCATGTTCAAGTGTTTACGGACTCTGATTTTTCCAAAAAATATACGCAACATTTTATTCAGTTTAAATGCTGAAATTCTATGTGATATATAAAGATCTGCAAACAGTATTTCTGAGGAAAGACTACGAATTTCTGCTGAATCCAATTCATCATATGGATGTGTGAACAGCGAATGGAAGGAACATTAAAAGGATGATTAGATTCGGACATTGATTAGCGGCTTGAGTGCACGATACTCCATTCTGAAGGCACGGACTAATGGTATGCTAGAATCTCATCTAATGAACGTTAACTCGTAAAAATGAATTCCTTCTACAATTGCTGAAACGAAAAATTGGTCATCCAGATGTATTTTCTGCTGCAGTATCATTACTCAAGAAAAGTTTTCATCACATCACAATGGTTTTCAGGTGCACCACAGGTATTTTTTTTCTTGATTGAGCTCGATCAATGTGATTTATGTAATATATTTTTTATTTTATTTTGATGACTGAATTGAGATAAATGGTGCATTAATATATATTTACATTTTAATCTAGAAAGTAATTTAAATGAGAAAAATGAATCATAAATAAATAAGTTTCATTTTAAAAGAATCTTGTTTTGTTGATTTTTCACAGAATCTACTATGAGTATTTTTATCTTAAGAAATTTTACCTAATTTCAGAAAGTGAATGCAACTTCATAATAATAATAATGCTTAATTGATACAACGCATGTACTATCACTATATAATTATGGGCCATGTTACATTTTACCGTAACAGTGACACATAAATTATAACTTTTACACAAAGTAACACATAAAGTATAACTTTAACACAAAGTAACACATAAAGTATGGCTTTTATAAGATAAAATTTCTGCACTTTTGAGAATATTTGGGGTCTACAGCAAACAGCACGCTTACCTCATTTCACAATTAAACAAAAAAAAAAAAAAATAAGTGACAATTAAACAAAAATTGTGTTAAACTTACTAAACAGCCAAAATTGTGAAAGATATTTATTGGAAAATTAGTAGAAAATCAATTTCAACGCATACTTTTTGAAGGCTGAAAATGTAGAAATTAAAGAGAATGCAGCAAAACGTTCTGATGCGTTACATTGACCCGATCTTATTACTTCAACAGTTAAAAATCATTGAAGTATACAGATACTGCGAAGATAAAATGTGAAAATTTAGAACTATGGGTGATAAATCGACCAGTAGACAAAAATATTGAAAGTTAAATAAATTTCTTGAAGGCATAGAATGGCAGGGTTTGCGACATAGTTATTCTGTAATGTTGGAATCGAGTAGCCATTGGGAGTGGGGAGTTTGCACACTATTCTTTAATTCTTTCAAGGGTAGAACTGTTAAGTGAAATATATCTATGCAAATTTTGCATAAGTTCATTCTTAATAATTAATCAAAATCTCATAAATTAAGCAAGACAAGTTTTTAGCAAGTTTAAAGCAAGTTATGTTCCTTTAAAACAAGCATCTGCTTTTTTTTTTTTTAAATTGCCTCTCAAGAGCTGCTTTATATTAGGAAAAACCAGAAATGGTTTGATTCCTTTGCATAGCTTCGGAACTAGCATTTTCAAAACTAGATATTTCAGAAAAAGGAGCATTTAATCAAAATGGCGGGAATTTGATCTTTTCCCGAAAACATTATAAAACTGGAGGGAAAATCGCCCCAGCATTTTCCCGGGTTTATGGATACCGGTTCAGAGGATTTGTACTGTATCGTTGAAATAATATTTTGCTCTTCCCAGTAAGTAATGATTGCCAGAATTATTTCAATATTTTACCCTTCGAGCAGTTTTCTGGTCACATAAATACTTATGGGGTCAAATTTACCCCATTTCAAGCATTTAAGTAGTACTTTGAGATTAGTATAAAATTAAAGGCATACTTAAGTTTGAAATAAAAAGTAAACCTTTGTCATCTAGAAGCTGCATCGAAAAAGAGGTTAATTGTAACCTCAAAACACGTGTCTGCAATTTGTGAAAATTTTGTCCTTAATTTTACGTTGATTTTCATTTAGACTTACTCTCAGAAATAGAACTCTCATTTTCGACGATTCTGCAATCGTCAAGAAAATTTCGCCATTTACAAGGATTCTTTCCTCGCGCGATCACGTGACTTAAAAGTTACTACACAAATTTCGCCAATTTGCCGAAAGGTTTACTCGGAGAATTTTTCACGAAGCCATTTCGTCAAATACGACGAAAGTTTCGTGAGATTTGAGCATGCGTTTCTGAGAGTGTAAGCTTGGTGCCGATTTCTGATGGGAAATTCTACTGATGCTAGTTAGGGACCGTTCATAAATGATGTTACTCTTTTCCTCAATATATTTTACCGTCTCCCCTCTTTGTCACAAAGTGTCACACTTCATCATACCCCTTACCCCTTCTGTCACGCTATTTTACGTAAGTACAGTAAAACCTGTTTTTGTGCGGTCCTCTTTTATGCGATTTTGTTTTGTGCGATTTTATTTTTGTGCGATTTTTTTTGTGCGATTTATTTTTATGCGGTATATGAACATTAGCGGCGTTAGTACCAGTTTAATATTTCCTATCAATGTACACATACATATTTAAAAATGACAACTAAATATATTTTTTATTTATACAGTAAGCACATGGTAAGTGCCCATGTGCTTACTGTATAAATAAAAATTATGGGAGAAGGCTTTGATAATTGCGGCGAAAATGACCTTGACGAGATGATTGAGGACCAAACTATCGATGATAGTGACATTATCAATAGTTTGATAGATTATGACGAATGGACAAGAAGAACCGGAATCTATTACAGCAGATAAAATATATGTAGGGATCCAGGTTTCTAAAAAATTGGAAACGCATTTTCTTAAAATAGATACCAAAGCGGAAAGACGCTTAAAATTCCAAAAAGAACTGAGATCATGTATGTCTCACTATCGTGACGTTTACAAGCAATTGACCAGTCGACCGTCGTCACAAAAACTGATCACTGACTTCATGGTACCAAAAAAGAAATCAATTGAAATCCTATCTTCAAGCGATTTTCAACAAATTCATCACAAGAAGATGCGCGTTTTGGATTACGACGAGTAGGAGCAAACTATTCAATGTATAATTTGAAAACTTCTCCATGTATATGTACAATGAAGAATTAAATATTTTTGCAATTTCTTTAGGTGTAATTTAATTATTTAATTTAATTGAAAGCATTCTCTCATCTATTTCATAAATTATTGATGTATTTTCTAAGTCCGACTTTTTTTATGCGGTCCCTATCCACCGCATAAGAAAAAAAATTAGGTAGTATATCGTACAAAGTTGTTTATTATGTGCAAGAATTTATAAAATTTCCGAATATTTTTTTGTGCGATTTCTTTTATGCGGTCCCTATCCACCGCACAAAAACAGGTTTTACTGTATATGTACTTGCAGCTCAGAAACAAAGCGTTGTTATAGATCACGTTTCTAATTGTATTTTTCAACTTTTAACCCTTATTCTCATAAAGTAGCATATATGCTAACGGGATTTCCCCTACTTTCTATTTGTTAAGTGACGTCAGCACGTATGTTGCATTGTTATTTGCTAGCCCTTATTCTCATAAAGTTGCATATATACTACCTGCGGTTTTCCCCTTCTTTTTAATTGTCAACAAATAGAAAATAGGGGAAAACCCCAGGTAGCATATATGCTACTTTATGATGTTGTTGTTGTTGTCGTGTCCTCGCGCATGGCGAGGAAGAGTGGGTACGCTGCTCCTGAGTCTAACGGGGCCCTTATAGGCAGGAGTCCGATTTCCGCCCCTATGAAAGGTCTCTTAATTTTTGAACCAGCTCCCAGATGAGAGACCGGCAACTGGGATTGGCACCCCTAGAGGTATCGTTTCACTTGGAGGACATTGGAGCCACGACCTATTTAACGTGCACCAGCTCCCTTTAGCAGACACGGATACCACAGCAACCAGCCGCGAGAGGTTGTCACCCTCCCAAACACGGATCTAAGTCGATGTTGCTTCACTTTCGGTGTTCAACGGGAACCGAGCTTCTACCGACTGGTCCACTGCGGGACGCTACTTTATGATAATAAGGGTTAATGACATTGATGATAATAATAATAATAATGATTACATGTGCACTTAATTTGTATAAAATGAGGTTAAGATTTATAACAAGAAAGATAATTAGTATAGAACAGTAAAATGTATTAATTGTTTGAATTCTGAAAAAATGATCCACGCAATTTTATCTTAAAAGGGTAAATGCCCAAGAAAATGTCCTTTTAAACTTTTAATAAGAAATGAATTTAAACATTAATCAGCATCGTTGTTTTCGGTACGAAAAGATCAAGGAAACTTTAAAATCAAACTATAGAAAAACTTTAAAAATAAATTTAATTTGCTTTTTTTAAATGTTTTTGTCGAAACCAAATGTGTAATGTCACGCTTCTTGTTCCCCTTCCTTTGTCACAAACTCACAATTTCTCGAACTCTCTTCCCCCCTCGGAGCGTGACACCTTTTATGAATGACGCCTTATTTGGAAAGAGGTACTGTGTCCCCTTAACCTCTTCGGACCCCAGAACTACGCACAAACTATTTTGACGCAATTTTTGGGTTTTCTGATTTAAAAAATGATTAGAAAATTTTTTTATTTTGTTTTGTAAATTTTAATTAATAATTAGTTTAATCGTTTAATGATTAATGCCCAATTTCCATGTTTTCCATGTTTAAAACCAAGTAAACTATCTGATGATTCATTTCAAAAACAGTTGGGTGTTTTAGCTTTCAAATTGCACAAACAATAGTTAATGAACAGTATTTTAAAATGTACCTAATTGGGTACACTTGAAATGTAGAGGTTAAAGTAATGTTACACATTTGCGCCACTTAACGGTCAAATTTTTTTTCTAAATTTTAGTTAATAATTAGTTTAATGATTAATGCCTAATTCCCATGTTTTCCATGTTTAAAACCAAGTAAACTATCTGATGATTAATTTCAAAAACAGTTGGGTGTTTAAGCTTTCAAATTGCAAACAATAGTTAATGAACAGTATTTTAAAATGTACCCAATCGGGTACACTTGGAACGAAGAGGTTAAAGTAATGTTACACATTTGCGCCACTTAACGGTCAAGTTTGAATGCCAATGAAGATAAACGTCAGAGTTGTACATTCCAAAGTCGAACATTGATTCATTTTTCATGTCATGCAATGACCAAACTCAGAGAGATACTCCTTTTACTCAAAAAGATCGAATCGTGTGATCTCATTTGAAAGATCAGAAAACTGCTCCGACTTAAATTCATTTGTAAATTAACCCATATACGTGCTTCTTCATCAAGTCGTAGTTCAGTTCTGCATGTTCAACATACGAAATGGATTTCACAGTTCCTCATTTGCCTTTTCTTTGACTTAAATCTCTATTTATGCTCGTCTGGTTCCATCCTCGGAAGTTACTTCCTCAGAAAGCCAATAAAGAACATCGCCGATTCGTGACAGAGACTTGTTGAGAGACGTGTTCTTCTAGTAGGGCGCTGCTGATGACTTCGGAAATGGAACTAAATGAAGTGAGGGGGAAAAATATGCCTTGTTTTAATCCTGTAGCGATGAAGTGCTTTTTGCTTGGTTACTTTGAGTTTAGTTGCTTTATAATTGCTTGGGGATCATTCATAAATGATGTCACGCTGATGTCGTGAAATTGCGACAAGGGGAGGGGAGGGGGTAACAAGCAGTGTGACATCATGCATTATGCAACATAGCGTGACATGGGACAAAGTTGGAGGGGGTCCGCTGAAGTGTGACATATTGTGACAAAGGGAGGAGGGGGGTCAAATGTACGGGAAAAAAGCGTGGCATCATTTATGAACGGCCCCTTCAGTGTCTCACCGTGCTATGTTGCCCAGAAGTTTATTGAGAATTATTTTCGATGTAAACCACCTTGGCGATTATCCATTTCACGAGATAGCTCAATTGAACGTTTTACTCGTTAAGTATGACTCTTGTATCTTGTAGTGCAACGGTTCCCAAACTGTGGTACGCGTTCCACTAGTGGTACGAGCAGCCTTTCCAGGTGGTGCGTGCAGGCGGATCGAATTTGCCCAGTTAGAGATGGGAGAATTTTGGCTCAAAGTTTAAAAATTAATTCTTGTTATTGTCAAAAAAATAGTGCTGTTTTTATACCGTTTACAACGACTTACCTTTGTGAAACTGGTTTTTCCACTACGATATTTATTAAAAATAAATATCGAAGCAAATTAAACCCAAATTTGAGGTTAAAACTAACTTCCACTGAAGCAGATATCACCTCGCTTGTATCTGCCATGTAACAGCAACCTTCGCATTAATTTCGTTTTTTTTTCATTTTCTTTGTACTTAAAGACGTATTTCTAATGTGTTTTGGAAACGCGTAATTAAAATATATTTTATATATTTCATAACTTTTATTTTATACATGCAATTTTATTTTAATAAACTCTTTTCTATGCATTATTAACTATCAAAGATGGTGTAATTCGCAGT
This sequence comes from Octonoba sinensis, assembly GCA_038502835.1. Classification (NCBI taxonomy): domain Eukaryota; kingdom Metazoa; phylum Arthropoda; class Arachnida; order Araneae; family Uloboridae; genus Octonoba; species Octonoba sinensis. The sequence goes on from CM076600.1 coordinate 3,410,188, forward strand.
GGTAAGCAGATGATTGGCAAGGAAAACTGTGGTAAGCGAAAAAAAAAAGGATTGGATACTATGTTTTAGTGAACCCTTCAAATTGCGATAAATTAAAAATGATAGTTTGTCACCTGCGTGTGGCAACCCCTGAGCTGGGAAAGAGGAGAGAAAAAAAAAGACGACCAGTTTTGTATGATCAGAGTGGAAAGAAAGTGTCTGATGCTAATAACGTGCGTGACCTCCTTTCGATTACGTTATTGAGTAGCATGAAATATTATTGTAATCTCAAGAATTCAGTAGAATAATTTAAACAAAATCTTACATATAAAGCCGCTTAAGTGTCTGTTTGACGCCGATAGCTTATTCCGAATTTCATACTCCGAGAAAACTGCATCGTGCTGCCATCCACACAATTGTTTCTATAAAACGACTTATAATAAAAACATTTCTCTAGCATGTTGAGTGAGGCATCGCTAGATTTGCAATATCCGTTAAAAATGAATGTAACGCGAATTTAATTTAATCCTTCTTTCTTTGTTTTAATGTATTTATCGTCTGCGCTTTTTATATAGATTGAAGTTGCAGTGCTCCTTTTTCCAGTTTCGTTAAAACTATTGTTCTGACGATGATTATGTTGGATATAAATAAATATTTTTCACAAACAATCTCATTATATAGTAAACAATGTTTTTATTTTGCAGATAATTATAAATGGGATGTTTTTTTTTCGGTAAGAATATTTTTTTCCGAAATGATTATATATTTATTATTTATTCATTAAACTTCACTGTTCTACCTGATAAATATATCTTTGATTTGATTTGCATTTCAGGTTACTGGGAGAATTGTATATTTATAATATCTAGAACAGCGGTCATTTCGTATGACCGCCGGGCTTACTAGTTAGTATATATGTGAACTGATTGAATTTGGGGGCCAATCAGTAAATGAGGGTGGAGCCAAAAAAAAACGTAGAAAGCTATTGGTAAAATATAGCTTAGGGACAGCGAACCTTCTTCGATTAGTGTGACGCTTTAATGACGGTTTATGATTTTCAGGTGTCCTTCCTTTTTAAAAATAATTTTTAAGGACAATCTCTTTCCACAAAATAGCGCTGACCTTGGAAGGTGTTTTTTTTTTTTTTTTTTTTTCAGTGAATGTGCGTGAATAAAAGTACAGTTTAACTCGCTTAATACGTAATGCCAAAAATTCGCCAATTTTTTCGTATTAGCCGTTATCCGTAATAAGTAAAATTGTGTAAAAAAGTATTAGAAACGCATGTTTATATTTTTAAAAAAATTAATACTACTTCATAATAATTCGAAGATAGGGGGTTTGTTCCCTGAGCAGACTGACCTGTCCGAAAGCCAACTACGTGCATAAGCTCTATTCTCCACCCAGAAAGATTCAACATATGGTTCGAAATACGTACTTGGTGGTTTACAACGACTCAAAATAACCAACAATTCCTATAATTATTATTATTATATGCAATCGATGAAATTTTTCGTAAATAGGTCAGAAGTTTTGATCGTCTTAGCCGAAATTTTTTATTTAGCCTTCTTAATATGCATGAGATAGTTAGTGTAATTAAATAGTAAACCAAACTCAATGAACAAAATGTTCGTTTTAGAAGTGATTTTGTATTAAGCGTGTTCGTATTAAGAAAGTTCAACTGTAATTTAATATGAACCTGTGGGAGTGCTACTGGAATGTCTGTTGCGTGCCACCTACTGGCACGCGTGCCATAGGTTCGCCATCTCTGATATAGGCGCTTTAATGGGAAATATCACTTTAAAAATTGGCGTTTTTTCTGATTGCTGCTTAAATTTAATTGCGCCAAACCCAAAACGCTTTTCTTTAAGTTTAATTTACGTTGATTTAATTAATGATGATCACAAAGCAGTATTATTATCCAGCAAAAAGCATAGGGGTTCGAGCATGCTAAGTGACATTTTCAATGAAATGGTGATCTTTGGCTAAATGTACATGTTAAATGCTTTTTTTTTTTTTTGTTGAAGAAATGGAGATTTTTGTTTAAGTGCCATTTCTTAAGAAATGGCGACCTTTGCCTGAATGAGCATTCATGCGTGCAGTGGAGAAGTGACAAGCATTTTAATCACTTCGATAACAAAGGACTAAATCTTGCGATCGCAAATTCTGTTGCGCTTATGGTATGTTATTATAAATAATTTGATTAAAGAGTAACGACTTTTTGCAATTTTAGCTGGTCATCTTATGTCCTCATTCAAACGAACTCAAGGTTGTATTGAATGCTTAGAGGACTACACAATGTGTCAAAGAATTTTTAAGACTAGATTTAGAAAAGGAAATTAAAGCTAGAAATTATTTTTATTTAAGCATTTTTATTCAAAATAAAGTCCTTAGGTAGCAATACATTTGTTACAACGGTTTAACGACGATTAGAATTCCTGTTTCACCTCACATTGTGGGACTGCCTTCAAAGCTAGCGTCGAAGCTGTTTGTAGAGTTACCATGTCATCAAAGTAAAAAAAAAAAAGATAAACAAATGAACTGAGGTTTTGGCAGTGAATCAACTGATAGGGAAGAAGTTTCGCTAATGATCGATAACACATATAGCTCCACTGTCTGCTTAGTTCCATCCGTAGTCTTAAAAATTCCTTGACACACTGATGTGTGCAAACAGCTTTGACGCGAGCTCTGGAGGCAGTCCCACAAAGTGAGCTGGAACAGGCATTCGAATCGTCGTTAAACCGCTGTCACAAATGTATTGAAGCCGAAGGAGCTTTTTTTTGAATAAAAATACTTAAGAAATATATAAAATTACTAGTTTGTATTTTATTTTATAAACCTAGTTTTAAAAATTCTTTGACACACTGTATCCAAAAGAACTACATATATCTTCAATAGTATTCTACGATTGATGTTTGAGACTATTTTGCTGAGTAGCGCATTTCGGTACATTACCAAGCAACAGCTAACGCCCAATGGAAGATTACGTCTTATTTGGAATGGCGATAATAGGTCGACCCGCTTTCCCGATCAAAAATCAATTGATACTGCATCATTCAATCAATCAAGTCATCTACCTGTGCGACGTCAGTTTCCGTGAATGATTTGTCGAGTTCTTTCAAGGTTAATAACGAATTATAAATCTATTTGGTGTTGAAAAATGGTAATGATGTTGTTATGAAATATGATCTGGGGTTGAAAAACCCATTATTCAAATGAAAGAATATTTAATTTATCGCTTAATAAAGCAGTAAGAAATAGCTTCGAACTAGATTCAAGAAATTTAAGTGCCAATACTAAATAATTTTACCCCTTCTGATTTGTTAATATATTATTTAATATTTTTCTAGAACTCGAAAAATATGCTTATTTTTGGCACAACTTTGGTCATTAACTTAAATCAAATGAAGCTTAAAACTCAATCGCTTAGTTGTGGTTACCTACTGCCAAGCCCAGAAAACATGATGGATTTCCCCCCTTTCAGATCTTTTAGCTGTGTTTTCTTTTTTGGATTTTTAACTTTTCCCTTTTTTTTTCTCTTCTCTTAGATCTTTAACTTTTTCTTTCTTGAAGTTTTCTTTTCCAAACTTTTCTTATTTCTTTTTCTTTTATTTGTTTTTAATTATTTTAAATTCTAATTTCGTGATGATGGGATGTAAACTGCGGTTATTTCAATTAAGTGTAATTTTCTTATCGGACATTTTAATTTTACAAGTGGTACTGTCGTTAGGTAACTTTAAACCAGTGGTTCCCAAAGTTGACTGGGCTCTGACCCAGCTAACAAAAATTTCCCAACTTCGGACCCACATCTTTTCTGTCTTTGAGAAAAGAGGGCATAAATATTGGTAAAGCTCAGATTCCCTAGTTGCGAGTTGTGGAACTACTTAATGCTGTCTTATTTGCTCTAATTGAAATATTAAAAAAATACCAATATGAATGAAAGACTGTTGAAATAAGAAACACAACTTAAATAACTTTCTTTTATTAGTTGAAAAAAGATGTATTTGTTTCTTATTTGGCTTCATTAAAGTTTTAGCATCAACTTCAACTTTAGTTACTTTTATTCGCCGACTTCCTTTTTTTTTTAAATTCATGTGTTCAGTGGTGAGGGCCCGCTCGATATTCCCTCCCGACCCACCAATGGGTCGCGACATATAGTCTGGGAAATACTGCTTTAAACCAATGAAAATTAAAAAAAACATTTTGTAAAGTAGACAATAATAAGTAGACCATCATCCATGGAAGCTTCTTCTAACACCTTCCAACCCCACATTAAATATTCTCATTCACGAGCACTTTTGATGGTTATTTCAAACTATTTAGCCAGCTACAAAATACGTTGTTGTCGTCCTTGTTGCGGTTGACTTAGAGTATGGAGTAACAAGAAGAGTGACATTACACATTTTGGTTTCTATAAAAACATTTGAAATCAGCAAATATAAGTATAAAGTTTTATGTAAATCATTTGATTTTAAAGTTTCATGCATCATTTTGTATCGTAAACATCGATGCTGATTCAGGTTTAAATTTACTTCTTGTTAAGAGTATTTTCTCAGGCATTTAAACATGTACGATAAAATTTCGTGATCCATTTTTTTTCCAAAATTCGAATAATTAATGTATTTTACTGATCTATACTAATTATTTTTTGTGTTGTAAACCTTACTCTCATATTATACAAATGAAGTACACATGTGATGATCATCATTATTATTATGTTCACAAATGTCATTAAAAGTTCAAAAAAAATTAGAACAAGAAGTTCCGTCTAGAACTATACGAGCCTACTTTCCCGTATACACCAGCTTCAAATTTATAATCTAGCTATCTCTCTCTCTTTCCTGTTTAGCTTTAGTTCTTAATTGCTTCAAATATGCCTTTTTCAACGGTTAATACAGATTCGTTCAATCATTCATTTATTCAGTCATTCATGTATTTATTCATTCATTATTTTGCTTATTCATTTAATCTTTCATTAATTCAAAAATATTCTTGAAAATCCCGATCAAAAAATTTCATAAGAAAATAGGCTCGTTAGTTCTGAATGAACTTTCTATCTGTACATGTTCTACGTCATAAGAGCTTTCCGATAAAGTTTGTTTCAAGCAAATCGGCCCGTTAGATCAGGATTTATATAGGATTGAAATTTCCCCGTAGGCACTATGTTATTTTTTTTTTTTTTTTTGAACTGTTCAAAAATGAACAAAAATTGTTCAAATCAACATTTCACGCCAAGAACTTCTTCCAGTGAGCTTGCTCATTGGAACTTGGATCTTGTACCCAGAGTTTACAGCATTTGCTTCATTTTCGCCCATAGGCGCTAATGTTAACATTTTTTGAACTGTTCAAAATTGAACAAAAAATTGTTCAAATCATCAGTAAGTTACATCATCAAATCAGTAAAATATGAAAATGAGATGTCCTCGCCGAGATCTTTCGAATGCAAAAAGAATTTTTCGAATCGGACAATTCGTTCAAAAGTTATTTGGGGGGGACAGATCGACAGACCGACGGACAGATCGACAGACCGACGGACAGACCGACGGACAGACCGACAGACCGACAGACAGACAGACAGACCGACAGACCGACAGACAGACAGACAGACAGACCGACAGGCAGACAGACACACTTTTTCCCCATCTCAAAACCCTACTTTCAATTTTTTTTATTTTTCAATCTTTATTTAATTACTTAATTTATTTTTTTTACTTTTACGGGAAAGTAGGCTAAAAAAGAAACGTGATTTATAGCGCAGTGCTTTGTTTCTGAACTGCAAGTACATATTCTTATGTGCTTGCATAGTGTGACATGTGACAAATAGTGGTATGGGGTATGATGAAATGGGAGATTTTGTGACAAAAGGCGAGGGAGGGGTCAAATATATAAAAAAAAAGTGTGATATCATTTATGAACAGTTCCCTTAGTGTTAGTTCAGACATTTTATTACTGTTTATCACAGAAAGAAACTTAATGAAAACAGTTATTACCTCTTTTTTGGGAGAGCAACGTCTCCTTGGAAAGTATTGCTAACCCCACTTTAGAGCAACATATTAAAACTTGTTTGTTGTGGAAGGTTTATAATTCAATTAACTTAATTTGCATGCAACTGACTCTTGATATTTGACTTTTCAAACCTATTTACATCTGCCGAAGCTCACACATAAACAGTTTCGGTAACACCTCTCCAACAGGTTGTTCAACTCATTTAAAAGAAAGGAGCAGGAGGCAGGTGGGGCGGCATTTCTTAACAGGTGCTTTCCTCAATGACCTTCACCTACAGCAAAAAAGAGCCCCGGCCACCTGAAAAATTTGTCCACTGCCTTTTCCGAGTAACAAGCATTGAGGAAAGTGGTTTTTGTGTGGGGGTGTTTTTGAAGGAAATTTCGCAACAAATAATTTGAAACGCTGGAATAAGCACACGGCGCGGCGGTTTCTTAGACAATAAAAAATGACTACACTGCAAGCGATCTTTGACAAATGATTTTTTTTGTCCAGCGAACATTTATTGTAAGGGTAATGAGCGAGGCGAAAGGTGATTCTTACCCAAAGTGAAATTTTTTGAAATATCCTATGGTGCCAACCATTATTGTTTCCTTAAGTTTTCGAAATAGTCCTTTGGCTAAAAAGCTTCAAAAGATGCGAGTGGTAAAATATAGATCACTGAAAAGGAATTTTGAAAGGGGGAGAAAAATGAGGAAAAACATTAATTTACCAATTTGAATTCTGAATCTTCTTTTCTATTATGTTTGAGGTTAAGGCTCGACCGATGCATCGGCGCCGATTGTTCAACAAAGTTGCCATCGGCATCGGCAGCCGATGTTAACTTTAGAAAACCATCGGCCCATCGGCCTTAAAAAACATCTAAAAGCCGATGCAAGGCCGATGTTTTTCGCAGGGACAACTTTCCAGAAAACATTCTCTGTCTTTAACTTACTTTTTTGCTCCATAGCTCAATTTCTATTTCCAGACAATAATAGGCAGCCCAACAGTTAAAAAAAAAGAAAAAAAAATGTCATTTTACAAAGTGTATTTGATAAAACATTCGGAAAAATAGTTTAAGCGATCGCTGCCCGAAAACCTTCATTATTGAAATTATTTCTCTTTGTACAAAATGCTAGCGAAATTTAATAAGTTAAGGGGGGAAATAAGTGTAAAACGGGCATATTAAGAGCAATTTTCATAAATTTTTTTTAACGTATAAAGAATAAATAAATTTTATTGAGATTTTGAGGTTATTTTATAGCTATATTGAAGAACATTTACTGAAATTTTCAAACATTTTTCTTGAAAAATCCGGGAGATATCGGCTGCTGCACATTGTAAATAGCCACCCGGGTCGGTAGTTTGCGTACATCCTGGAGGTCACAATTTTTATCTGAAATTAATTTTTTTTTAAATCTACTTTTTTTTATAAGGGTCTCTTCTAGTTGAACTAAAGTCATCACAAAAAAACTGAAAATCTGTATTTTTTTAGAATGGGAAAATTAAATACGATTTTTAACCTTTTTTTTTTTCGTTTGTTCTTTTCTAAAATAAAAAATAAAAATAAAGATATGTTTATGATTCTAGTTCAACTAAAGCGCGTATATATAAAGAAAATGTGTGCTAAATTTGATAAGGATGATCAAAAACTTTGTGAGCTAGAGTGTACGCAAATTCAAAAAAAGTAGTTTCGAGAAAAACGCGTTTGAAGAGAAGAGTGGTATTGAAGGTAAATTTAAGGCAGTAATGAATCAATTTTTTTTAATACTTATAGATAGTAATACTTATAGAAATTTCTATCCAAGTTCTCAAAAAATAAAAGGACATCTGCCAACGTTCTCTAATACCCTTCAGGTCGTTCATGAGGGACTACCTGCTCAACTGCTCCAAAAGGGGCGCTCGCTCACATGCTTATAACTTTTAAAGGACTTGGAACTTTGCTTTGAAATTTTCAGCGTACAATATTGAATAGTTGTAGAATCGATTTATGAAGAAAAAAAATAATTTTTTGGGACTTTAACACGTATTTTCCCCCTTAAAGTAAAAGTAATGGAGGCGTCTTATGAGTGCTATTTGTTTTCCGCACTAGGTTAGTTGCCTCATTTTGTCCGTTTTTCTCTTAATAATGACTTAGTGCATTAGATGTCATTGTGCAATAATTTTATACCATCTGCTTTTAGTTTGTCATGTTTCTTATTATTCCGAAATTGTCAACAATACAAAGTCAACCCAATCAAAGTGCGATAATAATTTTACCCGCTTAAACTTTTTTCCCTTAGCCGTTTTTTTTTTCTTCTTCCATGCCCCGTGCTACAGTTTTTTTGCAATTGTGCAGCAATCTCGTTGCATCGGCTTTTAGTGTGCGGTTATTAATATTATTTTATTTTTAGTTTACAACATGATCAAAAAATGATCAAAAATAAGAAACAATTTTCCAGCATAAATGTTTATTGATCAAAATTTTATGTGTCAAAGTTCGACTTGCAATTTTCAAAAATTGAATTCTCAAGATGCGAGTTCGCGAACAGGATTTAATAACATATTAATAAAAATGCTAACATTTCTTTATTTTCAAAGATTGATCAATGCATATTTTTTTTCAAAATACATCTTAATTTTTCATACGATACTTATTTTAATTTTCCCCTGTGTAAACTTCCATTTTTAAGCATATATTTGTTTTTTGCTTCAATGCCACGTTTTACGACAGTTGACAGTTTTTCTGCTATTGTACAACAATCTCCTTGCATATTCTTTCAGTTTCGAATATTTCTTATTCTTTTATTATTAGTTTACAACATAGAACAAATTGATAAAAAAGATGAATCAATTTTTCAGTATAAATGTTTATTGATCAAAATTTTATGTATTTCAAGTTCGACTTGAAATTTTCAAAAACGTAATTCTTAAAAAACGAGTCCGCGAGACAGGATGGAGTAATATCTTAATAAAAATGCTACAATTTCTTTATTTTCAAAAATTGACAACGTATATATAAATATATATATATATATATAATTGTTTTTTTTTTTTTTTTTTAAAATACATCTTAAGTTTTATAATTGATCACGTGTTTTTCAGAAAATTATTTGTCAACAGAAAACTGCTGGTGCTCAAAATATTTTTCACGTTACAATATATAGTTTTTTTTTCGGTGACCTTACATTGTGCTTATAAAAATGTGAAGAATATGTCGGATATTTTAGTGTAATTTTCAACTCACAAGAAAACAAGCTAATAAGATTGGTTCTTAAGACGGCCTGGGGGCCCCGGGCCCCGGGCCCCCTTTATTCATTGGTAATGACAAAAAAAATCTCACGTCTTTCCTTGAAGCAATATTCAGTATTTCTGGGTTAGGAACATTGGGGGGGGGGGGGGATGCGTTACTGCGAGCGAAAATTTTTAATATTTTATTTTTATTTTATAAAAAGAGCTATTTTTAGTTAAAATAATTTTTATAATAAAAAATAAACAGAATCGTTCCCGCTTTTCTTTCAAAAACGGGGGGGGGGGGGGGAATTAGGAAAAAAATCCGAGGGGGGTTGACAATTTTGTTAGATACAAACCCACATTATTTGTTAGTCTCTATTATAACATCTACATTCCTCCCCATGAAAACAAAAATAAGAAAATAAAACCAGCTGCACTTGTAATTTGCAGTGCCGGTGCTACAAAGTGAAAATGTTGGAGAAAAGGGAAGGACACCCGATCCAATCCGATAGTTGTTGAGTTCTTTTGAAAGGATAAGAAAATATATATAGCCTCTGATATAGCTATTTTTATTTTTTTACCACCAAATTAATCACTTTACTAGAATCGCGAGTTATTCTTTTAGTTTTAATTATTATGTAAACTTCCTTCAAACAGTAACAGTTTTATGGTGCTTGAATAATGCATTTATGTTTTTATAAACATTAAAATAAATAAATGATTTAACTGACATTTTTGATAAGCATAATGGTTAAAAGCGATTTTTTTCCATCGGCCGATGGAAGAGGAAAATAATCGGCAATCGGCCATCGGCCGACCTCGGAACAATCGGCCAACAATCGGCATCGGCCCATCGGCCAAAAAATGCCATCGGTCGAGCCCTATTTGAGGTCATAAGTTATACAGTTCAAAATACTACAGACCTATACAATTGTGTTTTGGTTCTTGTTCTCGTATTCTACGAGTTGACCATTTAACGCGCAAAACAAAATTTAAAATGAAGCGGATAAAGCTATTACTTAATTGAGCAATTTTTGCTTGTTATGAAGTAGATATTTTAAAACCAATTGTGGAATGACTTTTTTATTCCTTTGAATGAAAAAAAACAAAAATTGCAATAGAAATATCTACAATTTCTTCAATTCTTAGTACAAAATACAATAGTAAGTATTATTGGTGTTTTTTAGATTTGAATTTCTCATGTAGATGGTTTGAGTTAAACATTTTAAAACATATTCTAGAACCTGCTCCATAATATTCAAATAAAAAAAAAATTTTCGTATGAGATTTGATTGATGAATGTTTTTCGAATCAAATCTCACTCTTGATTTATTCTTATATGGGATTGAAATTTTCCCGTAGAGTGATAAGTATTTTTGAACTGTTCGAAACGAAACGAAAAGTTGTTGAAATCAAAAAGTAAAACATGAAAACAAACTCGAAATAGCTATTTCAATCATTGATTTAACAATTTATGCTTTATTTACATTGATTGTTTTTCCCTTTCACTCGTATTTAAGTACAAAGCCTCTTTGATATTTTTTCTTATAATTTAGGTCAGTGATTCTCAACCACAGTGCTGCCAAATTTTAGAAATGTATAAGGTAAAAATTATCGGAGGAATCAATTAGTTCAGTTTGGATTAACATTAAATGCAATTATCCCATGATACCCAACAAAAAAAAAAAGCATTAAAAATATTATTACCGTTTTCTACAGCTTATTTGTGTGAATTCGGATTTTCAATCAACATAAAAACGAAAAAAGGATCGAGACTATTAAATGTAGAAGATGATATGAGAGTAGAATTGTTATTTTTACTATCAAATATAAATGAAATGATCAAAAACATTAAGCTCAGATGTCCCATTAAAAAACATTTTTCTCATTACCTTGTCATTAAACCCTTACGGGGGGGGGGGGGAAATACGTGTAAAGGTCTCAAAAAATTAAATTTTTTCTTCTTCATAAATCATTTCTACAACTATTCAACAATATTCCCTGAAAAATTCAAATCACAATTTCAAGTCGTATAAAAGTTATAAGCATTTGAGCGGGCGCTCCTTTTGGAGCAGTTGAGCAGGTAGTCCCTCATGCCCCCACCTGAAGCGTATTACAAAACGTTAGCAGATGTCCTTTTATTTCTTTTAACAGTTGAACCTCGGATAGAAATTTCTATAAGTATTAGTATCTATAAGTATAAAAAAATTGATTCATTACTGCCTTAAATTTACCTTCAATACCACTCTTTTCTTCAAACGCGTTTTTCTCGAAACTACTTTTTTCGAGTTTGCGTATACTCTAGCTCGCAGAGTTTTTGATCAATCCGTATCAAATTTAGCACACATGTTCTTTACATATACACGCTTTAGTTGAACTAGAATCATAAACATATCTTTATTTTTACTTTTTTATTGTAAAAAAAGAAGGAAAAAAAAAACGGTTAAAAATCGTATTTAATAATCGTAATTAAAAATAAAAAAATAGAAATTTTCAATTTTTTGTGATGATTTTAGTTCAACTAGAAAAGACACTTATAAAAAAAGTAGATTTAAAAAAAAATTATTTTTGGATAAAAATTGTGACCTCCACTATGTACGCAAACGGTCGCTCCGGGTGGCGACTTACAGTGTGCAGCAGCCGGTATCTCCGGTAGTTTTCAAGAAAAATGTTTGAAAAGTTCCGCAAATGTTCTTTAATATATCTAAAAATAACCTCAAAATCCCAATAAAATATATTTATTCTCTATACATTAAAAAAATTCATGAAAATTGCTCTTAATACGCCGTTTTACACGTATTCCCGCCCCCCCCTTAATAAACGGGCAGTTGTTTTTGTAGTATATATTGTATTGTTTTAAATTACATCCAAAATTATTATCGTAAACTATTTACAGTGTATTATAGGTAAGTAAACAACTTTTAAATTTATCTTTTTCTCTGTGTGTCGCCAAATTTTGAAACCGTTAAAAGTGTGCCGCAAGAACAAAAAAAAAATAAAAAAAAAATATGTTGAGAATCACTGATTTAGGTAGTGGTTTTTTTTTTACATGATAAAGTTTCTTTCCCCTCTCCTGTCTTTAGCAGAAAAAAAAACACAGGTTTACGAAACACTTCACGAAATTTACCGGTTCGCGTTCCGAAAAAACTTGAGAAACACGTATGTGACATCAGGATTGCCTAAAGGCCCTTTAACTAAGATGGTCAACTTATATGTAGAAAAAAAAATGCTTTAGAAATGTGGTGGTCACACAACATAATAATAGCAACATTTCTCAAAAAATATTAATCAGTGTTAAATATAATCTGAGCCTATTATTAAAAATATCATGATGACTATTATTAAATGTATCTATTATGCTCCCATGTAAGGTGTTGTTCGGCTGCTTACGAGACTCAGGAAGGCAATTAATCCCCCCCCCCCTCTCCCGGGAAAGGCCATTACCTCGCAAGAGGACCGTCCCATAGAGGCTTTAATGGGGATAATTACTTCATAATACGCATGGGTATCAATTTGCGAGGTAAGATTATCGGAAATTATTTCACCTTTTGTTTTAGGAAACTTTTTATGCCTAGTTTAGTGAAGGAAAAACAAAGTTATTCATCTTTCGTGCAAATAATGTTTATCAGCTTACAAGAAAAATCTGCGAAATGTTATGTAACGTCTTTGTTTTTACAAAACAGGGTGCTTTTAAATTTCTCTGAGATATTAATTAGGAAGCAATACGTAGTGAAAACTTATTACAGTTCCACCATCAACTGAAGCAATGTTCCTGGCAGAGTGCCGAGAAGGGTCCATTCATGTTCAAGAGAAAAATTGCTGGTGTAAGAAATGTGTCGTTTTTGTTCTCATTCTAGCTCGTTTTGCACACTTGATTTTTTTTCGAACTGATGCTATATGCCAGTTCATAAACTTTGATGCTTTCAACAAACAGAGAAGCAAACATTCTGATTCACATGCCATTAAACGCACCTGCAAAACGAACTTCTCTAAAACTCGAATGGATTCGTTCTTTTCTGCTATACGCAGAAGCGTCCAAATGTCAAAATTCTGTGGTCGAACTGTGCACTAAACTTGGCGTTTCACTTTGTAGTAGAAGTATCCACTAAAGTGCTATTTCTCAACCTGGGCGTAGTGCTCAGGGCCTGAGCACTACTATTAGCAGCCGTTAACCATATTTTTCAACTTTGATTTTCAGTTTCACGATTACAATTTTACATCCAATCGTCATTTTTGGTGTCTAAGGTGTATAAAATGACGACTGGATGCAAAATCGTAATCGTGAAACTGAAAATTACCGTTGCAAAACGGGACCAAGGACTTTTAATTTCCAACCATGGCTCAGGCCTAAAGAGGTAGAAATCTGATAAAAAAATTTAGAGACATGTTCATATCAAATAAACCATCTAAAATTGTAAACAAACGTTAAACGTAAAATTGGTAGTAATGAAATTTATAATCAAAAGTTGGGTGCACATACAATTTGTAGTAATGAAATTTTGTTAGAAAGGACAGAACTTTCTAAGCTTTGAGGTGTTAACAACACATAAAACGTTCAGAACGATGCTTTAAAGTAGTTGCCTGGACGGAGGAGAGGATGGCAATTCTTTTGCATCACTTCTGCCAAAACATAGACTTCTAAACAGCATAAATTAATTCAATACATAACAAAGAAATATTCCTGTACTTATTACACATCAAAGTTGTTAGCTTTTGAAATTGTACGTAAAATACGGAAGAGGACAGTAAGAAGAATATTAAGTGATCAGATGTATTATTTTTCTCATTGGAATGTTGAGAATTGGTTGAAACTAAATATCGTTAATCCGTAAAAGTAAAAATGACTCTTAAAAGGATGATTTTTGTGTAAATCTGAAAAGAATGACTTAAATTACCAGTAGTAAACTGGCAGCTTCTTTGGTTGGGCAAAATCGTAATATTGTGGGTTCCGCATTATCGAGTAGCGGATAAAGAAACGCCTTGCTTATAAGAACGAGACCTTCTGGAACGGAAAATTACCACCTAGAGAATGCTCAATTTTTCCCGCTTAATAGAATGTTGTCCACGAAAGGTTTGGTTTTGTGTTCCGAATACTTTAATTTAAAAAAAAAGAAATAAGTGATAAAGTAATTAATAATAAAGTAAGGGAATTTGAGAAAAATTCTCAAATATTCTACTGCGTGAAATCGAAACAATCAGCACAAAATTGAATAAATCTGCGTAAAATCGAATCAATCAGAGCAAAGTCGAATAAATTAGCGCAAAATCAAATCAATCAGCGTAAAAGCGTTCAAAGTTGACTCTAAAATTAGTCGTCAAAGAAACCTCATATCAAGAGTTAAACAAGGATTAATAATGCAAACTAGGGATGCACTATTAAGCAAATTGCCCGATTATCGATTAATCAGTAGAAGGTAATCGAACGATACCGATTAATAGGCAGCCGAATAATTAATATTATACTTATTTTAAATGCAACTATTTATAAATCACTATTCTTATTTACAATTTTTAGCTTTATAGAATGAGCTAAAAACTAATTTCTGTCAGTAATTGTTAACTTTCCTTCCTTTTCATATCTTATTAAGTTCCGTCTAGACCTATAAGAGTTTACTTTCTCGTAAACACCAATGCCAAATTGATAATCTCGCAATCTCTGTCTTTCTTTCTCATTTAGCTTTAGTTCTTAATGATTTCAAATATAGCTTTTTCAACGGCTTATACATATTCATTCAGTTATTCATTTATTTATTCATTCATTCATTTACTCACTCATTTATTCATTCATTCGGAAGTATCCTTAAAAATCCAGATCAAAAAGTTTCATATGAAAAAAGGCTCGTCTAGTTCTGGATGAACTTCGTGTCTGTGAATGTTCTACGTCATAACATCTTTCCGATAAAGTTTGCTCCAAGCAAATCCATCTGTTAGAACAAGAGTTATTTGGGATTGAAATTTCTCCGTAGGTGCTGATGCTTTTTTTTTTTTTTTTTAACTTTTCAAAATTGAACAAAAATTGTTCAAATAAAAAAAGGTTCCCCGTGCAGAGCTTCTTCTAGTAAGGTTGTTCAGAGGAATTTGAATGTTAGTCCCAGAGTTTACATAATTTGCTTCATTTTTGCTCGTAGGCACTAATGTTAAAAGTATTTGAACTGTTCAAAATCGAACTATAAATTGTTTAAATATAAAGGCAAAATATGGAGATGTCCTCTGCGAGATTTTTCGAATGCAGAAAAAAAAAATCTTTCGAATCGGACACTACCTTCAAAAGTTATGGGCAGGTTGGGAACAGACAGACGAACGGCACATCTCAAAACCCAGCTTTCAAATCTTTTATTTTTCAATATTTGTTTAACTCCTTAAGTTATTTCCTTATGTTTAACGATATTTTTACGATGCACTAAGCCTTCTTTCCTTTTTTCTCTCTTTTTTAAACGTTTACCGGAAGATAATCTAAAAAGTAAATTGAAACAACATAAATTACACAAGTTTTGAAAAAGACAGCAGATACGCGTTTTGAGGGTGCAGGGAACCCCTTTTTCAACAAAATTCAATGCGTAGAATGAGCAGTTCAGTACCAATTATGCTGTAGAATGAAGCTCATTCAATTGCATAATTGGTTCACAACTTTTATTTCATCAGAAATTAGTCTGAATTCCGTCTAATGCGTAAAGTTTAATTGCGAACACACACACAAAAAAAAAAAAAAAAGGAAGCGCATCTTTTAGTTATTTAAATTACGTCCTGCAAGGAGGAAAACATCTCTACTTTTACTGATAGGGTCAACATCTTCAAATTTAATTTTCCTGTTTTAAAAGAAAGTACAATGACATAAATAAAATTTCTTCACATAATTGTTTTTAATTATGGTTTTATTTATCCATCTGGAAACGAGATACCCTCTCTGAGATCTTTCGAAGCGGACAAAGTCTTCAAAAGTTGTAGGGGAGGAGGGAACAAACCGACCAACAGACACGCATTTTCCCCAATCACAAAACCCACCTATATTTTTTTTTCAATATTTATTATTAAATAATAAAAAAGATTAAAAAGTGAGTATTATGACTACGTTTTCTGAATTATCTATATAAATAAAACCAAAAGTTTGTGTGTGTCTGTCTGTCTGTCGATCGCCTCCTGGCGAGATGGAACGGTCCAGAAGTGCGAAATTTTGGTTACAGGTACCTTGGGTCAGGTCCTCGTGCACCTCGAAGCGTTTTCCCTAAAATTCGAATTTTTTCTTTTTTTATTCCAATTTTAAGAAAAACTGTTAATTTTGGGTTTATCTACCCCACGTTTTAGGTTTTTGCAGCATATTAATGCCCGTAAAAAACTGCACAAGATGATCTTTTTCTGAAGTTCGTAGAACAAATAGAACACGCGCAATATTCATTTAAAGTAGTTTTCGAACTTTAAAGCAAGGCTTACCTCTGAATTTATCTGCTCAATTTGCGTGTTTACTAATTTTGGCGCCAACTAGATGATTTTTGTTAACGTAAGATTGAAAAAATGCTGTTTTATCGTTATTCATGCCGTTTTATAAGCGAAACAAATTATAAAAATTCATTTCATTTTTTAGCATATTGCAGACGATTTTTAATTACTTCTTGAGGTTGATTCTTCGTTGTTTTTTAGCGATTTAGTATTATGGTACCAGTTCAACAATTTCATGAAATATATTATTTCTTATGGTAGAGTGTATGGTTTATTTTTATGCATATTTTGTGGATTATAAACTGCAGATGGTTTTCAATTACTTTATCTTGAGGTTGATTTTTCTTTCCATAAATTACTCAAGTGATTTATTTTATAAAACTTTTACCAAATTTGTTTTCTGTCTATTTGGCACTATTTGGACAGAATTTAGTTATTTCTTGCTATCAACTTAAATTTCACACGTCAGGATTGGTTCAGTAGTGAACATTTTCTAACTTAAATGTGCATTTGCCTTTGGAAATGGTGCTTTCTTTTCTTTCGTTTTTATCCGAATTTTATAAAAGTGCTATTTAATTCAATTTTCAGGAAATCCTTTGACGATTTTGCAAGCTGACTTTATAGGAACTGTCCTTATTTTGATGGGGAATTTATGATAGACTGTAATTTTAGGAACAGTAGCTCTTGAAGGTCAGTATTCTAATGGATATTTTTAGTCACTGACAACTTTAATCTAATGGAGATTTTTTGAGACTAATGTCCTTATTCTATTATGGATGTTTAGGAATAGTTGTCTTTTTGGAAATGGGGGCATTAAGGATTTTTTTCTTTATTGTAGCAGAAATATTCAGGGACAGTTGTTCTTCATCTGATGGACATTTTTTAACAGAATACAGAGCTTATTCTGATGGGAATTTTCAGATGTATTGTAGTGGAAAATGTAATTACGATTTTTATGGACTCTTGATATCATTTTGGCAAAATTATTTCGCTGCATATGCGCATTTTAGTTACTGTTACAATTACTCTAATGGCAATTTTTATGAACTGTTTTTCGTATTTTAATGTGAATTTTAATGGGCTGTTATTTTTGGTCTAAAAGGTATTTTGCTAGGCTGTTCGTTTCAATGCAATCGTGTTTTTAAATGATTTTTACTGTTTAAATAAGGTTTTAAAGGCCTGCTGCCCATTTTCTACTTGGATTTTTGTAAGAAATTTTTTCCTTACATATTTACAACAGAATTTTGGACATGCGTCACTTAGCCTGCGAATGATGCAATATTATCTCGCGCAAAGCCGGGCATGTCAGCTAGTCTTTAATAAAAAGCATAATTCACGTGTAATAGCTGAGAAAATTAAACGCAAGAAGCATTTGACTAAGCATCAACGGTTCATAAAATTACACAAAGTCTGATAACCCTTTCCTACGCCGATTGAGGAAACGGATTCTTCGAGTACAAAAAAGAAAATATTAGCTGAAAGATGGCGCGTTTCCAAGAGAGCTTCGCTATTCAAGGTTACAGTTTACTTTATTAGGGTTTGCTTTAAAACATTTTGCTATGAATCGCGATCGTCAATCATCAGTATTGAAGTCGACTCCGCCCCAGATGGCGCTTATGCCGGCGAAATTTGTCTGCCGCTGAAGTAGCAATTTGGAATAGTTTCTTCGCTCAGGGTGGCTGGTGCTAATACTCGAAGGACGCAAACGATGAATGCGGCTGTTTTACTAAGATTTTTGAATATCCCCAAGAAAGCATCAAAAATTATTTTGCCATCCCTGACTGCGTCTAGATATAAGCATGATTCTTTTAAGTTTTCTGACTTACAAATCCAGCTGGCTACACCTGCTCAGAGACTGCGCAAGCCGGATCCATCAAAGTTGAAATTTGGGGAGGTTTTCAGCGATCACATGTTTGAAGTCGCTTGGAATGCAATTGATGGATGGGGTGTACCTCGTATTTTGCCGTTGCACGAATTGTGCCTACATCCGGGGGCGAAAGTACTGCACTATGCTCAAGGCGTATTCGAAGGGATGAAGGCCTTTAAGCATTCTAGTAATCAAGCGGCTCTGTTCCGTCCGGATATTAATATGGAACGCATGGTAAGTAGTTCTGAACGGGCTGATTTACCATCCTTCGACAAGGACGAGTTCCTGAAATGCTTGAAGAAATTAGTGGTGATTGACACATCTTGGATTCCAGAAGGAAGCGGAAGCTCGTTGTACATTCGTCCGACGTTTATTGGCCATCAGAGTGCTTTAGGTATCCATTCTTCAAATGAAGCATTGCTGTTTATAGTCACCTGTCCAGTGGGTGCCTATTACTCAACTGGACAGTTTTCGCCAGTGTCTTTGCTTGCTGATCCTCGATACATCAGAGCCTGGCCTGGTGGCGTTGGCGACAAGAAAATGGCTGCAAATTACGGTCCAACTTTGCAGACACAAAGAATTGCTCAACAGCAAGGATTGCAACAAGTGCTGTGGCTGCTCGGCGACGACCATTACATCACAGAAGTAGGCGGAATGAATGTGTTCTTCGTTCTTAAAAATGCCAGTGGTGATTTGGAGCTTGTAACACCTCCTTTAGATGGAACTATATTACCAGGAGTTATGAGGCGAAGTGTGATGGATTTGTGCAAAAAATGGAACGAATTTCCTGTCATGGAAAAGCGGTTAGCAATGAAAGAACTCATAGAAGCTAACAACTCGGGTAGACTTGTGGAAATGTTTGGCACCGGTACGGCTGTTTGTATTTGTCCAGTAGGTTTAATACGGTACAGCGGTCAAGATATTAAAATACCTGCAACTGGCCATGACAGTGCAATCTCTTCGAGATTGTACAAAGCCGTAACTGATATTCAGTATGGAAAAGTGAAATCTGACTGGTCAGTTGTTCTTGAATAATTTTTTTTTTTTTTTTGTTATTTAGGACTAATTAAGTGTGGTAAAATATCAGAATGAGTAAGTGAAACATTTCGATTATATTTTTTAAATTAAAATAAAATTAATTCATTGTCAAAATGTTGTCATTCAATTGATTTTTCTGTGTTGCTATAATTTTCAAAGAAAGTCAGTTTTCCGAGTTATACATTTTTGTTAGTTTGAAATTTAATTGTACTTCGTATTTGCTGATTGCCTTATTTTTTAAGAAGAATAAATTATAGTAAACTATTTATTATTAGAAAAAAAAATTAAAGGAAATTAGTGCACAAGTAAAACTGAAATTTTTTTTCACGTTAATAAAGCATTTTGATGCTTATTTGTGCTTTATTAACGTGAATTTTTTTTTTTCAGTTTTATTCATTATTAGTTTCAGTACTATATTCTACTATTTTCTTAATTTGTTTTTAAGGGCTTTCTTGCAGTTTTAGTCTCGAAATAGTTTTACTAATTTAAAAAAACAAGTTTTTGTCTAAATACATCATGAAGAGAAAGTGCGCAAGTATTGTTGAGGTTGCATGTGGTAGTGAATATTTTTGAAATTAGCTAACCTAACTTATTTCTTACTTATAAACATTATCTTTTAAACCATTTATGTTTACTAAAAGTGTTATATTTGTTGTAAGTATGTAAACAGGAATATTAAGTCTTACTTCAAGATGATTAAACTGATTGACGCAATTCAATTCTATGCACCTATGCATTCCTACCTCCCCTGCTTTTTTCATATATCTTTTAATTTCTAATGCGATAGATGCCTACTTAGGTAAATTAATAAAATCTAACGGTTAAAGCGGGGAAGCTTAGGGAAAAGAAGGAAGAGAACTTAAACGACAAGATGAATA
Source organism: Octonoba sinensis (assembly GCA_038502835.1). NCBI lineage: Eukaryota > Metazoa > Arthropoda > Arachnida > Araneae > Uloboridae > Octonoba > Octonoba sinensis. The sequence continues at coordinate 3,430,576 of CM076600.1, forward strand.
TTTGTTCCTAATTTTTAGCCTTATAATTAAAATAAATTGAGTGATTTGATTGGAATTCAGAGTTAACAAACGGTTGAAGTTACATATCAGGGTGTGAATAAAAAGAATTTTTTTATCCTAAAAAATCAGTATTATTTGATTTTTTTAAAATGCACATTGATTTTTTTAAATTTAAGTCAGATATTTCGGGAAGAATGCAAAACATTTAAAAGTACATCTAAGGTCAAAATTGAGAAAATAAACAAATATGATACATTGTATTTCATTAAGTAACGCTAAATTCATTTCTGGAAAAAATTCATTCATAGCACAAACAAAGTGTAATTTTACATTCAAACTAAAAAAATAAAAAAAAAAATCTTTTTTTAAATTTCCTTTTGATTAAGCAATTTAAATAAGAAAACATGTTAAGCCTTTCCAGTTCGCAGTTGATATTTGAGCTTGTTGCGAACAATTCAGTATGAAAACATTTGCGCAATTGCTGATAAAAAAATTTCTGTAACTACTATTAATTCTTCGTCACCCAACCATTTTTTTACACCAACTGCAGGTTTCTGTCAGTCCAATGTTGCGTTAGAATTCTGCAGGTTCTGTTTCAAATTAAATTCCCTAAGAAATGAGATTCACAAATCTTATATATAAGCGGCTTAAGTGTCTGTTTGTCGCCGATAGCTTATTCCGAATTTCTTACTCCGAGAAATCTACACAATTGTTTCTATAATGAAAACGTTTTTTATGGAAGAGAACATACGGCGAACTTCTACAAAATAGAAGCTAGCCAAAAGCTTAGCGAATTTACAGCAGTGTAATCTTATATATAAGCGGCTTAAGTGTCCGTTTGTCGCCGATAGCTTATTGGTTGCTTGCGTAACTGTACTAGCCAGTGGGGTGAAGTTTCCCCGGCATTCAAATAGTCCATATAAACTGATACCATACATGCAGTTGTTGCTTTAATTAAATTATCATGGTATTTAAGAACATTTAAACATTTTTAATTCATATAATTGTTGCTTATTCTGTGCGTAGTTGTGCGTAATACATCTCATCAGGTAGTTTTACCCAAACACCTATGCAAATATTCTTTCGCGTAAAGAGTTTAAAATTTTGCCCAATTTTATTCCGACATTGTATTTTAAACAGAATTTTCAGCTGAACGCAAATTGAGCGTGTCAGGGGGAAGGTTAACATTTGTTTGTATTAGTATTTATAATATCTAGAACAGTGGTCATTTTGTATGATCGCTGGGCTTTCTAGTTATAAATATAAACACAGTGGTTAACAGTTTTATGTTAAAGTCCGATTGGCTGCTTAATCTCCTGCTGTAGATTTTGGTGATGAGAAACTACAGTTTATGACCTACCTTTAATTTATACATCAAAAGCAACTAAGCTTGATTTTAAATGATTAAGTAGATCCTCCACATTTCGCTTAAGTGTCATTTTTTAAAGTTTTGATCCAACTATTTGCTCTATTATTTTCTTCTTCTAAACCCTCCGCAAATATTGACCTTTTTTTTATTTAATTTCCTATGGAATCGTGCGTCGAATTCAATGGCACTACTGATGACAAGTTTAAACCCAATCTTTTACTATCATGAAATTTCAATAATTAAATATATCTTTTTTTTTACTTGAACAGGGGATAATTATCCACATACGTCACAACACACACACTTTTTTATTAATTATTAATTCTTTAATATTTTTGTGTTCTTTAAGCTTTAGTTCATTGTTTCCTTATTTTTTAGACCGTTCTTCAGTAGCCAACTGACGAACTGTCTTACCCTTTAAAACATTGCTTAAGGTTACAATTTTACCAGTGCTGTTCTCGTGTTATAATGTATTTATTTATTTTAACGAGCTTTTCACATCTGCGAAAAAGTTTGCATTTTTGTTTCTAAGCTTTTGACGTTACTGAGACTCCTAAAAAACGTACCTAAGTGTTAGATCCGCTGCAAAACACAGGCTGGCTCACAGCCGCCATTTTAATACCAGAAAACTCGACCTGACTATACAGGCAATAATTTCATGTATTAATTAAAATTATGTCGACATTTTTTAAAAGTCCTCTTTGAAACTTCAAAGACTGAAGAATGGCGAAGTATGAAAACTCGATTAACAATTAATACTGCGAGCAGATACAATTGGCATCAAAATGGCGAATAGGTCAGCTTATATTTCCAGGAGCCTCAAAAAATATGACTGACATGAGCTCGTAGCGTCTGTTGTTTCACGTGTCACAGCAGAGAAAATGAAAGGCGAACCTAAACAGCTGATCAAATCGCGAAAAGTGTGAAGGCTGTTCTCTTCCGCCAATGAGGAAATGGTTGTGCAAAAAGAAAAATAATAAACGTATGACGTAACTTGACGCATTTTGAAGCAAATATTTCTTTACAAGGTTAGAATATTTTTTTTATTTACAGTTTGCTATAAACTATATCGCTATCAATCTTGATCATCAATTATCTGTTATGAAAGAAACTTAGTTTTGCTTCGTCGTAGATGGCGCTTCCGATAAAGAAAATTATTCTGTCTCCGAGAATAAATCTTGAATAGTTTGTTTTCTCTCGTGGCTGTGTAACTTTCAAAATGGCGCTACCGATGAATGGAACCGTTTTACTGAGATGTTTAAACGTTCACAAAAAAGCAGCAAAAGCAATTTTCGCATCGATGACCACGTCAAGACATAAACATGATTCTTTCAAGTTTTCTGACTTGCAAATCCAACTGGCTACCCCAGCTCAGACGATTCCGAAGCCCGATCCGTCTACGCTGAAATTTGGTGAAGTTTTTAGTGATCATATGTTTGAAGTGGAATATAATTCTAGTAATGGATGGGGTGTACCCCGTATTGTACCCCTGCATGACCTCCAGATGCATCCGGGGTCTAAAATATTGCACTATGCTCAAGGTGCGTTTGAAGGGATGAAGGCATTCAAGTATTCCAACCTGCAAGTGGCTCTGTTCCGTCCTGAATTTAACATGGATCGTTTGCTGGCTAGTGCGGAAAGGGCTGCTTTACCATCCTTCGACAGAGGCGAGCTTCTGAAATGCCTAAAGAAATTGGTGATGATTGACAAAAGCTGGATACCAGACGCCAGCGACAGCTCATTGTACATACGTCCGACTTTTATTGGTAACCAGAATGCTTTAGGTGTCCGTGCTTCAGACCAAGCGTTGCTGTTTATCGTTACCAGTCCTGTAGGTCCTTATTTTGGAACTGGAAAGATAACGCCCGTGTCTTTGCTGGCTGATCCTCAGTATGTCAGAGCCTGGCCTGGCGGAGTTGGCGACAAGAAAATGGCGTCAAATTACGCGCCAACTTTGTACCCGCAACAGATTGCTCAAGAGCAAGGCTTGCACCAAGTGCTGTGGCTGATTGGCGAAGACCACTATGTTTCAGAAGTTGGAGCAATGAACGTGTTCTTCTTATTCAGAAACGCGAATTATGACTTGGAACTCGTAACACCTCCTTTAGATGGAACTATACTACCTGGAGTTATGAGGCGAAGTGTGCTGGATTTGTGCAAAAAATGGAACGAATTTTCCGTCGTGGAAAGGCGGATAACAATGAAAGAAGTCATTTCAGCTAACATAGAGGGTCGATTGATTGAAATGTTCGGCACAGGTACGGCCGTCTCTGTATGCCCCGTAGATTTAATACGATACAATGGACAAGATATTAAAATTCCTACTACTGACCATAATGGTTCTCTCACTGAGAGATTATACAAAACCTTGACAGATATACAATATGGACGAGTTGAATCCGATTGGTCAGTTGTTCTTGAATGAGTTTATTTGGCTCTAATCAAGTGTGGTTAAATGTCGCTATAAGTAAGTGAATAATTTTTATTGCTCTTTTATCTGAATGAAACAACATTCTGAAAAAAAAAAAGTTTTTCGTTCAATTAGTCTATTTACTGTTTTAAAAAGACAGTTACAAACTTTCTGAGACATACTTTGTTGTTAAAATTTGAAACCTCATTGTGCTCATGTAAAAATTGTTTAACTCGCATATTTTTGAAGACTAATAAATTAGTACATGAAGTTTTATTTATTTTTTGCAGTTATATTTAAATTTCATTTTTCTTATTTATAAATTTTGTTCGAGAATTGGTTACGTAATTATTCTGAATCTAAGGTACTTATCGGTTATACGCCCTAACTTGGCGACGGTTTTAGAGATGCCCATTCATCAACATGCTATTTGAATTTAATAAAATATCGTGCAATATAAATCTAATAAAGTTGCTTTGTTTGTATTTCATTTGGCGATGTTTGGCGAGCAAAAAAAAAAAAAAAAAAAGAAGGCAGGGCGTATAACCGATAAGTACCGAATCTAAATATTCTATTTATTATCTCTCACGTAAAATGTTATTTTTGCATTATTGAACACGTCTCAAAATATTTCTAAAGACATGAATTTTCAATTTTGAAGACGGCAATTCCCAACTGCTTACTAATTTTTGTGTACTTTACTGTTATCGGTACGCCACTTACTGATTGTTCGCCAAACCACAAATTTCTCCGAACAGCCAAAAGACGTAATTGCGTCAGTGTCATTAATACCAAAAATTGGCAAACTATTGCTACTGACGATGGGATTTGGCGCAGAGTGATGAGTAACGTCCCGATACCAGAGAAGTACTAGCATGTAATTTTAAGTTATATATTAAGCCTGTGAACGGTCTACACATTTTCTTTTTGCCTCAGTCATAAAGCTGATGAAATTGATTGTTGTCTTTTTCGTCCGTATACCTAATTGCTGCCCTATTTTTTCGTACTATGTGATTGCTAATAAGGTGGACTACCTATAGTAATGACCTAATGGTACTTTTCCGTTTTGAGGGGCTGTAAAAAGTCGTGCCATTGCAGTTTAATTAAATTCGTGAAATTAGAACTTTATTTGGCAAAGAAAAAAACGTAACTATCTTCAATGGACCGCTAAAACGGAAAAGGACCATTTATGTTTGGCAAAAAATAAATAAATAAATAAAATAACGATTTGCCTGTGGTCCCTGGATACGGAAAAGTATCGGCTTAATTTGAAAGGCTGATACTGGATGCTGCAGTAAAATCGAAGAAGTTAAGAAAAGAACTAAAGTTATATGAGACAACTAAAATTATAAGAAAAAATGTCAGTTTCCCATATTCTTGGAGCGGTCTAAAAGGGGGGGGGGGGATTATAAGTAAGGAAATAAAAAAACTGGCGAGATAAAAATGAGATTTCATGGCCAAAATCACTAGATTGTTTTTCAAGTCTAGCGAACCGCGCCCATTTCTCAATTTCCATAGAATACCCCCAGGGTCTAAAATTCCAGCCACAATATTAAAATGAAGGGAAAAAAATCATCAACGCTAATAAGAGGAATTTCAAATTCTGTTTTGCTGCGATTGAAGATATTTTCAATGAGCGGCATTGTTTTTTTTTTTTTTTTCTATTTTATTTATTTTTGCAATATTGATGGAGGACATTTCGGCAGATGAGAAATTTCCGTGATTATCAAATCTTGATTAGTAATCGCATTATTCTGACAAAATTTTCACAGCGGGGGAAACATTGGTAGGACTTGGGATTTAATAGCATTTGGGAAAAATCGGCATTAGAAAATTTAGCGACCTTTGAAAAAAATTGCCAAATTTCTCAGTTATCTGATGTAAAAATTGAATTTTTTTGTTTTGCTACTTTGTGAATTTTTCATATCGACTAATATTCTCAATGTTTGTATTGACGGCATATATGTAAATAGTCGCCAAGCACGGGAACAGTTTTGATGCTCTACAGCGTATTTGCTATTTAAAAATGTAATCTCCAATACTTTTCGAATCCACAAGCGCAAATAATTTTCATTAGTTTAATTTTTGGCCCAAATTGATAAATCGTCAAATTTTTTGGAAGGCGGCAACCTAAACGCTACAAAGAGTTTAGTGTTTGTAGTAAGTTGGGATAAACAGTAAATGTGGAGTATTAATGAAGATAAAATTCGGACAGGGAAAAAATAAGTTGAAAATGCTATTTAGATCGCTGATATTTGTTAAAGTCGCCAATACCAAGCGATAAAGTCGCTAATTGTTACATTGACAACTGTGAACTAAATAGTATCTCATTACAAAAATTATATTATTAAAACAGTTGCTAAACGCTGCAGGGACGTAAATCGCATTTCATTCAACCAAAAATAACGAGGCTATCATTTCCATCTTTGATACCGTGATACAAATTAATTGCTATGAGATGTTTAACATTTTCAACTTCAAATCAGTTTTCTACCAAAAAAAAATTAATACCAGCTCAAAATATCAAATTGCAGCCAAGAGTGACAAATGCAGGCAATCCTTATTTAACACGTAAGTACTGAATATGGTTTATAGGAAAGGATAGACAAAGAAAAAAAAATGCTTAAAATTATACAAATTACCTACTTGAAAAAAAAAAAAAAAACTGTGAAAAAAGGACATTTAATGACCCTCATTTAGCTTTGAGGAAAAAAATATATTAAAAGGTTTGCTAAAGTAGACTTTAAGAATCATAAAGTCACTTCAGAGCTGATACGGAAGGTTAACTACTGCATTAATTTGTTTAGTAGCAGCACTTTTTGAGAAATTAATTTTTAATACACTATAGTGATTCCAAGGTCTTCTCTAGGTTTCTCCAACTGCTTCAGAGTGTTTACAAGTCAGGGGTTTTTGGCCTAGTACTGAAAAAGTCACGAATTTAGAAATCCGGTCACGAAAGTGGCAAAAAAGTCGCGGAAATTACAAATAGGTCACTAAAATTTTCCATCCAACGGAACCGATTCCCCATAAGACATCGTATATATGCTATCCGGTAGATTTTAAATGCTCGGAATTCGAACCGACCACTGTATGAAGTATCTGGTTATCCGGTATGTCCCATTTTACTTTTAAAGTGAATTAACGTGTTTTGAAGATACATGTGAATTGCTAACTTGGCTGCGTGTTTAGAAGCTGTAAGATGTTTAAAAATACGTATAGAATTTACCAAGTATCAAAACTTGGTTGCGTGTTTAGAAGCTGTAAGATGTTGAAAAATATGTATAGAATTTACCAAGTATCAAAACTTGGCTGCGTGTTTAGAAGCTGTAAGATGTTGAAAAATATGTATAGAATTTACCAAGTATCAAAACTTGGCTGCGTGTTTAGAAGCTGTAAGATGTTAAAAATACGTATAGAATTTACCAAGTATCAAAACTTGGCTGCGTGTTTAGAAGCTGTAAGATGTTGAAAAATATGTATAGAATTTACCAAGTATCAAAACTTGGCTGCGTGTTTAGAAGCTGTAAGATGTTGAAAATATGTATAGAATTTACCAAGTATCAAAATTGGCTGCCGGGGAAAAATAAACGCCGGGGGAGAATTTAATTCAAATTTCGGGGTTTTCATGAACCAAAACCTGGGTTCCAACCCGGAGTATCGGATATCCAGCAAAACCAATATCCGATATATCATCGAACGGTCACGAAAAGTTTTACTTTGAAAATCTGTAGACTTTCATGTTTGGTTCATAGATTAAATCAACCTAGGGTGACCATTCCTTCGCAAATTTAAAGCGACAGTCCCCAAATTTGTGTATAGTTTTAATGCTTTGTCCCCCAAAACACTTTAACTACCTTGGGGACGCAGAAAGTTCCCAAGGTAGTAAGAATTTCTATTCTTTCTCTCCAAATTGCTTCTAGATTTGCAATTTTGAACTTTTAGACAGTATTTTGTAAAATTTTAGGTAATATTAGGTAATTATCAAATTATGGCCTTAGTATTACAATTTCTAACAGCCAAGGAACTAAGAAAGTATGCATAAATTATGTAGAAAATATATTTAGATACCCTTTTAAATATTTACTTTTTCGTCATAGAGTGTATATTATTAGTTAGCTATGTCCCCACAAGCAATCCGAAATTCTATTCTTGAATACCCAAATTGACTCCCCAAAATATGGTCACCCTGGATTAACCAGATAGATATGACCCAATTTTGCGAGATATGTAGTTTTGGGTCTGGTTGTGAAACTAAGTAGGACTTTTGTCAGTAAAATTGGAATGTTTTTTTGTTATTGGCCATCGGAACTCGGAGAAAAGCTATAGTTCATAGCATACCCGTAAAAAGGACCCAATAGGTTTTAGCTCATTGTTAGAGAAAGTTATGTTAACACGTTGACGGACACGCGTCTATAGCCGTCAAAGCGAAGTTCACTATGCGGCTTGACGGCAATAACCGTCCAAAACAAAACGGTCGTTTTTTATACACTACGGCACGAATGTGCATTTACCAGCGTACAAGTAGAAGCCTAGTGTCATGCTTTGAAAACAATTTTTTAGGCTGAATTTCGTTTTCCACCTGTTACACGACTTGCAGCTTCCGTATGCACGTGGTTGTGAAGGGAGTAGAGCGATTGTGTTTTGAATTTATAGTTGTTATTGGCACATTTACCGATATTTATTGTTTATACTGGGAAGTATTTACCGCTGGTGGCATGACGGTTATAGCCGCAACCTAATTAAAGGTGCTGCATGAATCAAAATTAAGTATATTTAAGCTGAAAGAATAAAACTATACTTTTAATATTCTAAAAATTGCAAAAACATATAGTGTTAATTTTCGAACTTCACTTGTTCCTACTATCCGTCAATGTGTTAAAAAGTTTCAACGGAGTTTGCTTTTACTAAGTCAAAAAAATCAATAAAAACGTATTTAAATTATGATAACCTCACATATATTTCCTTCTAACGATTGTCTTTGTTTTTTCCTCAAGCTATTAAATTTTATCTAACTAATGGCTTTGCCGCTTTATCAAGAGGCTTGAAATACTACATCACAATGCTGTTTTAAGTTTCTAGTCTTGTTTTTCCAGTATATAACTCAATTCTCTCGTTCTTTTTTTAGCCTACAATATTATACAATTAAACTATTTACTTACCTTTGGTGTAATAAATTTAATTTATGAAACTTTCCTGACCTTCCGTTACCCGTTTCCCACCTTGGCTCCAAGACATACGTTAACTGTTTGCTGGTGAGCTAGCCACCAGTCTGGTAACATTCCGCATAGACGCTGGGTACTATATACCTGTATTGCGGACCTGAGTTTGAATCCCGTCTAGGGCACAGATGTTTGCTCGTTACTGCACTTTTTCCGATCGCTTTATTCACCAGTCGGTTGGAACCTTCGAACTGCAGATTAAAGCATCCTCAGCCAATCAGCTTGTTCATATCGGCGGTTCGGGTGTCTGACAGAGGGTCAAATCGGTTGGTGAATAAGGTTGTTAGTGTTTCGGAGTCCACTTAAAGTTGTAGGTCACTTGGCGATTCATAAGGAAACTTCGTGCTAGGCCAGATAAGATACATAAAAGGTTGATTGTCTGGATTAAATTGCTATGCTGTGGGACAAAATGATACGATGAAAAGATCTACGTTTTAATAATAAATGAAACCTTCTTTCCTCCAGGCAGTAAATTCATCAAAGTTTTAAGTCGGTTTTCATATACAAAGTTTTAAAAGTTTTCAAAAATACCAGTGAATCCTTCCTCAATTCACGGTTATTTTAAAAACCAATCCACCTCACAGAAAAGTGTCTCTTACCTTTAAATGTTACGTTAACCCCTTGAAATGTCGACCAATTATATATTTTATTTACCTTCAGTTTTCAAAATACCTTCTCGAAAAGCAACCAAATGACCGACTCTCGTTTAATCGGCACAATAGCCTTGTTCGCAGAAATTAAAAGCAGAAAAATCCTCATTATCAAAGCGCAATCCTTTCCCGAGTTGAGTGCTCTCTTGATTGCGGATTTTTAAGTTTAATAATTTCCTTTTTGTTTCAATGGACATTCTTAGAATCCCGAAGTGCGAACACGAACTAAACATATGTAACGCTATCCCAATTAAACAAGTAGCCGTCTTGGTTTTACGAGTGTCAGCCATCCAAACAAATGATAGTCGTAAATACAAGCAAAAGGACTCGGCGTCAGGTGTAAAAATATATGCAATAAATTGTTTTTTGCCGGAACTCGATGGGCTGAACCTTTTTATTGCAGCATTTCTTTATTTGCTATCTGGGTTGGCAACACGCAAGGAATTCGGCCGTTTGAAGAAATCCTGTTTTCAAATGTTGCCAACTTTTTTCTTTTCTTTTTTTTTTTTTTTGCTGTGAGAAAGAGAGCCTATGTTATTTATAGAATTAAGCCTAAATGATATTCGGAATTGCTTGTATTTCTTTTTTTTTATTTATTTAAGGTGTAAAGCTGGCGCTGCATTAAAAATGCTCTATATTTTACAGCTACGAAGGTTAGGGGGTGGGGACAAACTTGAAGAAATAACAATTTAATTTTTAACTAGAGGCGCTATTTTACACCTTTTCTACTGACATAAATCCTGTTAATTAATAAATAGTTTTTATGTTTAAAAAAATAATTTTCAAAACTTAAGTTTATACATTTTAAACTATTTGTTTTCAAAACGGCGTGTTCCAGCTGTTAATACCCTCATTGGGAGAAGGCATCAATATTTGGGCATCTCAGGGTGTTTACAGGTCACAAAAGTGGAGACAATGTCAAAAATTTTGAAATCGGTTACGAAAAAAAGACAGGCACGAATTTGGAAATCGGTCACGAAAGTAACGACCAAGTCACAAATTTGGAAATCGGTCACGAAAGCAGCGAAAAAGTCCGGAAACTGCGAATAGTCACGAAAATTTTCCGTCCAACAGAACCGGTTCTTTCCAGAAGGCACCGGATATCCAGTATTCAACAGGTTTTTTAATATCTGGAGCCCGATCCGCCGAAATACTAATTATCCAGCATGTGAAATTTTATTTTTGAAATTTACATGTTTTGGAAAACTGTATGTGAATTACTCACTTACTACGCGTTCGGAAGCTGTGGGATATTAAAAAATATGCATAAAATTTACTATTGTCTGACATCAGAGCCGGATATCCGGTACTTATATGTCATACAGATGACACTGGATATCTAATATCCATCAGAATTAATTTCCGATGTTTCACCGAATGGTCACGAAGTTTCATTTTTGAATATCTGTACACAAGGGATCGAAAAATCTTAAAAATTTTGCATACCCGAATAAAATTTTTAACTTGCCCAGAAGTTGTTTTATTGCATATTAATAACAACATTTGAATTTGCCATATAGTATTAATCAGACAAAAATTTATTCAACAGCTTTACATCTAAATCAAGAGTTATTTTAACGTTAATCTAAACCATTAAAAAATTACATTACAAATAAATATCACATAATAACCAGTTACAAGTCCTAATTTGCAAAATTAAAAATTGTATTACCAATTTTATTGTTAATAGGCATGTCCGTCAACGTGTCAATTTTGAGCTCCTGTAAGGATGCGGTGATATTTGAATAAAATGCAAAATAATCAAGTTTTGGAGGGAAATATTTGATTAAAATTACATGCCCTGGCGGGCATGTAAGGGTAGAAGACTCATACCCGATCGGAATTTTTATATGCCCCTGGCATGTCGGGCAATATAATTTTCGAGCCCTGGTAGACGCACTGTGTCGTTCTCACGAATGGGAACGTTAGTAACTATGAAATATTATCTACGACAAGCATTGTAAAACCAACAAATGTGGAGTGGCCTGGACCGACATACGACAGCCAAACGTGAGAAGAAACACAGAAAACGTTGAAAACTACTTCGAAGAAAGTATCCGATACTTTCTTGTACATTCAAAAGTTAGCTTCATCTATAGCTAAACTTTCGGAAAAAAGTGCTATATACCGACAAAGAAAAAATCTAGTTCCAGCATTTTTTTTTCAATGGTCAGTTTTACCTGTAGCTAATCTTTCGGATAAATGCATATACGTACCGACAAAAAAATCTAGTTCCTACATTTGTTTCAATAATTAACTTTACCTGCATTTTTTTTTTTCAATAGTTACCTTTACCTGTAGCTAAACTTCCGGATAAAAATTCATACCGACAAAAAAATCTATTACCTGCATTTTTTTTTCAATAGTTACCTTTACCTGTAGCTAAACTTTCGGATAAAAGTACATACCGACAAAAAAATCTATTTCCTGCATATTTTTTTTCAATAGTTACCTTTACCTGTAGCTAAACTTTCGAATAAAAAAACATACCGACAAAAAAATCTATTACCTGCATTTTTTTTTCAATAGTTACCTTTACCTGTAGCTAAACTTTCGGATAAAAGTATATACCGAAAAAAAAATCTAGTACCCGCACTTTTTTTTTAATAGTTTTTTTTCCTCTTCATATCCCTTATTTTTCCCCTGATCATTCTAAAACTAAACTTCTGCTCCCTCTTTGGCTCAAGCCCGCATCAAGTGACCGATGTGGCTCCTTTATCTTATCGGCTCCATCTGCAGCTATTTTTCACCCTTCCCGAAGTATGTTGTTTTCGAAACTGACCTCCATTTTTTCGCTTTTCGTTCCAAATGTATTCCGAACCGACGGGGTGGTGTGGCAGTTGACCCCTGAAAGCGAACGATTTGTTTATGACACGAATGATCTGAACACTTGTTATGGATGGGATCAGATTAGCATGCACGACTGTTCACGGTTAAAGAACTATGTTTTGCCTTTTTAGCATAGGTCGGTTCAAAATAATTGTTTTTATCAGTCGACTACTTCAAGCTGAAACATATGTTTCATTTTCTCAATTTTAGAAAAGAACTTTTTTTCTGTGTAGAGTTCAGTGATTAACTTCGCGCACGCTTTGAAGACCGACAAAACCAATGCTATTTTCTACCCAATGGCATATTCGACATAAAATTCAAACTGTAAAATTTGGTAAGGGGCCATCTTCATATTAAAATGAACATGAATTTTAAAATTTCAAATGGTAATTCTCCTTTTTTATCAGAGATTTGTAATCGACATTGAAATTTAATATTGTATCAATGTTCGTGTCATTTGGATCAACCGTTGCTTTACAATTCAGAAAAATCTACCTTCTAATGTTAAAATTTATTATTATTATTTTTTTTTTTTTTTTTGGATATTGAGCTTATAAAATCTTAACTAACATGGTTGCCCAGATGTGAAATTTTGGTTCATAAATAATAAAAAAATGCAGCTTTTTTTTTCTTTTGATAATTTTCAGCAGGTTTTATAATGCTGGGTTATTGTTGATAATCTTGATCAATGACTTTAAAATTGACAATTGAGTGAGTTTTAAAAGAACTAATATAATTATCTATATAACAGTTGAATAAAATATAACTTAAAAAGAAATTCCTTAAGGGTACACATTATTGGCACATCTGACTCAGTAGATACAAAAACAATAGCATCATTATTTTTTTAAGTTTCAAAGCTAGTTTTAACTTTTTAAAGGCTGTTTCATGCGATATTTTAATCGCTTCGTTTTAATTAACTAAAGTGGTTCATATATAATTATTAACTTAATATAATATAATGTAAGTTATGTATTTCTAATTAACTTTCAAATTAAATCGAGTAAATTTTTAGTTATAGAATGGTTTCTTGGGTTCAAAGCATAAAATTTGGAATTATATGTAGAGTTCTACTATGTTTTATTATAAGATACGATTGTGCTTAAATTAGAAGACAATATTTTATACTGTAATAATTATAATTGCAAAAAGAATATTCACAACATAAGTTTGTTATTGGCCGAATCACAAGTCATTACTCGGTCGAAATTTCGTTCCATTTCTAGTTCTAATGATGACAATGTAATCAAGTTTGACATTTAGGCTCATATGTACACGCGGTATTCTGACCAGATTTTGAAGTTATTAAAATGGTTATTTAAATAACTTCAAACCCGTTCTTTATTTCAGGAATTCAATTTGAATCGATAGACATTTAACATATTTTTCCTAGAGCGTATGATGAGTAAATAAATAGGTGTGTCTTTCTTTCTCTCCTCAGGACTGCACAATGGTTCTAACTCAACGACAAAGTACTTTGCGCTGTTACATTGAGCTAAAAACTCCAAACACAAGGTGCCTAGGTGGGGGACCTATATTTCAAAGGGGATTAGGGGAGACTAAGAGCTGATAGGAGGAAGTGCTTGACCGATCAATAACATCCACGGAAGATTTTCACCCCTGTTTTTTTCAACTTCCAAATTTTGTCCAAAAATCTTCGACTTACACACGAGTATATATGGTGCTCAAATACTTGAGGGTACAGTTGACCTTCAAAACTGACTTTTTTAATTATGAGTGAATTGACGTGAACATTTTGTATTTTTTTACATTGTAAACACATATTACTTTGTAAATTGTTGAAAAAACATTTTGAATGGTTTTGAGATAATTAATTTTTTTCAAACTTTGAAGTACCACAAAATTGCCACATTTTAAAATGTGCCACAGATTCACCAAACTTTTTATTTTCACTCATTTGACGCATAAAAACAAATGTTACTAAAATTTTCTTTAACATTATTTTTATATGGCGAATAAAAAAATCAAAATGCAGTTTTCATTTTTTTTCGATAAAAAAATAATAAATTCCATATAAGTATTAGGAGCTATATTCTATAGATTTAGGAGCTAACCATTAAGATTATTTTTATGCCATGCGCAAACCAACTGCACATGGAATCTTTTCAAAATTTGGCAATTTTAAAGTTTTAAAATTAAAATTAGTTATCGATTTATATGTAAGAAATTATTAATTTACAAAAGAATATGTGCTTACAATATAAAGCAATACTTCCATTTTCAGAGTTATACACTGATATTTAAAAAATATTGTAATGTTATTACCAATTGCGCATGGAACATTGAAATTTGGCAATTATTCGGCGTATTAAAATTTAAAGAATTTTAAAGTTTTAAAATTTAATTATCACAAAAACCATTCAAATATTTGTACAAAAATTTACAAAATAATATGTGTTTACAATATAAAAAATTCCATCTTCTGAACAATTCTCTAATACACAAAAAAGTCTGTTTTGAAGGTACCATGCACCCTTAAACAGGATAATTTATCTGTGTGTATAAAATGAGAGATAACTTTCTAATGACACATAAACAATGTTCGAAAACATGACGCAACGTGAAATTAAAAGCGGCAGATCTGAAATAAATTCTCTTTCGATCCTCAAGGCGATCACGTCCTACGGTAGGAATCCTTTTCCTCTACTTCCCTTCCCTTCACTTCCTCGAACGAACTAAATCGCTTCGGCATCCCCTTTAACCCCCTCCTCAAAAGTGGAACGCGTTCGAATTATTTGGGGAAGGTCCCGCAGGCCCCCGCGGCAAGATGATTCTCTCTGCCTCGTAATTGCCGAGTGATTGCAATTTTGATTTTTCTGTCGGGTCGTTAGCGGTAATTGAAGCAGAAATGGGCTTTGTGAGGGAAACAGTCGGAAGAAAAAAATATTTAGTGTTTTCAGCTATTTGAATAGGCTGATGTGTTTCGTCGTATGACCGGCTGTGGTGGTAAATGAGGTCGTAATGGTCGAACAAGGTGAAGAAAAGAGAATAAATCGTGAATGAGTTTCAATGCCAACGATGTCTCTTAACTACGTGTTGTTGCAGAGTTAGTAAAAACTAAGAAACTAGGAAACTAACACTGAGGAAGGTGTAATTGAATCACATCAAGAGCTCTTCAAGTCCCATCAGGACAGTGGATTCATTCGGTTTTTCCGTGAGGACACCATTGCAAGTTGAATTCGAAATGGACAGATGAATAAATAATGTGAAGATACATTATCTCTGACGGGTTATTTTCAGAATTGTGTTTTCAAGGGCTGGAAATGTTTGCATTTTAATGAGTTAGAAAACTCCGTTGGCAGAATCGTATATCTTTCCACACTCTCAGAAATGGAATCGTCACTTTTGAGGACTTTTCAATCGTCAAGAAAAATTTCGTCATTGACAACGATACTTTCCTCTCGCGATCACGTGACTTTAAAAAGTTACTGCAGAAATTTCGCTCATTTGGCGAAATGTTTACTCGGAGTATTTTTCACGAAGCCATTTTGTCAAATACGACGAAAGTTTCGTAAGATTTGAGCATGCGTTTCTGAGAGTTCATTCATTTTTTTTTTTTTTTTTTCTGAGATATATACGAGGGATCTGGAACAGTCCCTCGTATATATCATCTTTGAGTTTGCTTCGCTCCGCTCCGTATTCCGAATTATTTTAACATATTATATTTATCTCTTTTTTAGCTATTTTTTTTTCTATAAAATGTTTAAAAAGTAAAAAATTGGAGCAGAGGAGCATAAAAATAATTTTTGTTTTGCTTCAGCTCCCCTCTCCAGTTTGGAGAAAACTGCTCCGTGCTCCTACTCCACACTCCGTTCCAGATCCCTGATGTATACAGTATACTGCTTGCCAGGAGCGTATTCAGAAATTCTTTTCGTGTGGAACTCAAGCCAAATATTAAGAGAACTTTCAAAATGTAAGCCTAAAACAGTTGAAATATTGTTTTGTAGTACGTTAGTTTAAAGTTACTCCTAGGCCCCTTCGGACTCCTCCTTAATTTGCTTCCTACTGCATTAAATATATATATATACTAGGGATGTGCCGAGTACCGAGTACTCGGCCATTTATTACTCGGCTGAGTACCGAGTAGAAGAGTACTCAGCGATTTACTACTCGGTGAGGGCCGTGGTAGCCTAGTGGTTAGCACGTCGGACTTCCACCTGGAAGGTCGCGCGTTCGATACCCACTGAAGACCACCATGTATACTTGGGGATATGTGCATGTAAAATCCGTAGGCCCCACTACCTCTCCCCGTGCGTAAGCAATCCTAAGGCCTCGGCTAACAGGTAGGGGTCTGGTGGAGAAAAGTACCAAATACCGAGTAATTGTGAATAAAAAAGATATTAAAAGACATTTATAATGAATAAAGAAATCGCCTGTCTCCAGAAAATGTATAAAAACTTGTGTTTTACACAATTATTTATATTTGCATATCATTGTACTAATCAGTCATAAATTTATCTACTATTAGTAATCTTTTAAAAAATTTAAGAAATTTTTACAACTACTCGGTACACCGAGTATATACCGAGTACTCGGTACATCCCTAATATATACTGCTCTTTTGTATAAGAAAAAAATAAATGAATAAACCCAATTGCTGTTTCTCGGGGGGAGTAGCATTTGTGCCGAATTATTAAATACTTGCCTCTTATTTGAAAAGCTTTAAACCTGAATGCATTGATGATTGGGAACAGATTAATGAGATGCGTGATCACCTTTTTTTAAGTAAGGATCTGGAGCGGAGCAGAGAAGGAGCAGCGAAACAGCGAGAATTTGTTACAAACTGGAGCAGAGCTGGAGCAAAAAATGTGTTCTGATCCAATACTCGGATTTTTAAAACCTTTTTCTGATTTTTTATCAATTGAAAAAGTAAATTTACTACGAAAAGCGGATCACAAGATTTCTATTCATATTTGGTTCATAAATCAATAAATGATCTCCGCGTACAGTTGAAATATAGATAATACAGACTGATGTGCTTTTGGAATACAAAACCCTCAAAATACTTCTAAGAATTATATGCTTAACGTTCCTCATGTCATTAAAAGCTTCTTTAATGAAAGCCTTTTCCTCTATTTTGAAGAAAACTAACTCTTTTGTTACCTGTCATTTTTTTTTCATTCGAACTAAAAATCTCGCGTTCTAGATCATTGGTGCGCGCTTCCTGTTTTATAGCACCCCTTTTGGCGCCTCTTTCCCATTATACAGAGCTACAGGTATACAACCAACACCAGTATAAGGTAACGCTGAGAAAAACAAAGAGTTAGTGTTCGGTTACTTTTTTTACCTGGTGCAGTTTCGTTTACTTTCAAGGTGAAAACAGATCTGTATTGTTCTGGCACGAATTCAGGTCGTGAGAATTATTCTATCTTATAAGATTTTTTTTTTGTTTCTTTGAGCTTCCTTAAGAAATATTTGAGCAATAGACGATTTTTGAGCTACAGGTACTTAAAATATTTGAGCAATAGACAGTTGATTTTGTCAAGTACACTTACGTATAAAGTACAATGGTAGCTCTATGATTCAGATATGTTATTCAAATCTTTCCATATTCGGGTGTTATGACAGGTGGTTGTCGATGAATCGCTTGAAATAATTCTGCTCTCTAAAAAGAAAATCGTATCTGAAAAAAAAAGTTATTGAAAAGCAACACCATGAGCACAAAATTGCAAAATATATTGCATGCAAGTGAATCAAAATTACGAGGAGCCTCAATATAAATGTATAAAATTCCGAATTTCCTTCTCAGAGCAATGATATAAAATGCGCCTTTCATAGTTCCGAAGGTGGAAACTGCTCGTTAAGATGAAAACGTAAAAACGTAGATTGTTGTCAAGAAATGAAGTACGGAGGGTTGTTAATTAATTAACATCTTCATCATTTGTATCTTAATCTCATCGAAATTAAATTAGTGTTTTTATTTCTGTTTGATTTGGAGTGAAAGAGCTGAAAGACTGATTGTTAAACAGTTCATCTCCCCAAATGATGACGTAATTGTTGCCACAAACGCTGTGGTCCATACTAACGGTTTAAACGAAACCCAATATTTACTCTAGCAATCTTTGTTCAAGGACTATGTTTCGAAGTTCATAACGTTTCGATTTTATAAAGGCATTCTTTAATCACCGAAACCCGTGTAGGCGTTACATTTTGAGACTGAGTTTGGAAATCCTTAGAACTTGCAAAAAAATACAATATATTTTATCCGCTGTTTCGTTTTTTGTACATATGAAGGAACGACCTCCGATTTCCTGCTCCCTGATACGTGTTCTTTGTTATCAAGTGAATATAGGTAGCGTCACATTAAGTTGCTTCCACCTCTGACAGAATAAGATGAAATCTCCTGCTTCCACCTTTGACAGGAGTAACAAATATATATATAGCGTCACATTTTGAGACTTGGTCTCGTATTGTAATTCATTTGCATCCATTAAATAGAATTGGGAACTCCTTAAAACCTGCAAAAAAAATACACCATATTTTTCCGCTGTTTCAGTTAAGTGCATATATAGAACGCCCTCAACGTCTCCAATTTCCTGCTCACTGAGACGTGTTCATTGTTATCAGGTAAATTATATGGTGCGTCACGTTGAGTTGCTTCCACCTTTGACATAAGTAACAAAAATATATGTAGCGTCACTTTGAGTTGCTTCCACCTCTGACAGACAGATGAGTGACCATCCGTCTAAGTGAAGTTTCGCTTTTCCCAATTTATGACTACCGTTTATCACTACGTCACAAAACGTTGCTTTTCTGAGCACCACCCATACCGAGCTCGTTGTGAAAAAGACGTACGAGACGTTGATGGAAGAGCATTTTGCACGAAAAATGCTTTCAAGGTATCCATTTTGCCAAGTGACCTGTTTCTGCCAACTAGAAGCACCAATTCTTTCTTACTTGGAAGTGCGTGCTAAATGTGTTATATATGTCGCCACTTACTACTTTATGTTTTCAAGATCAGGTTACTAAATACTTTTACAAAATCAGAACTGAATTATCGATAAACAAGCACAGTGAAACCTGTGTAAGTTGACCACTTGCGGTGCAGCACTTTAGTGGTCAACTTAGACAAATGGTCAACTTATAAAGGGTGAAGATGATTTTTTATTTCATTTTGTCGTTCTTACACTATGCGTTCATTTCTTTTTAAGTAATTAAAATACTTTTAAGTTTAGCGTCATGTATTAACCTTTCTTTGTAATAGTACTTAGCTATTTTATCTCACACAAATATTATTACAGAAATTAATCTTGAATGGTTTACAATGTATCACACAACTTTAAAATTAAAGTACTCAGCTAAAATAAAGATAAGTATCTCATTAATTACGTAACTTGTTTATTTGATGGTAAAGATTTTTAAAAATACATAATTGTTCAAAATGTATATCTCACATAAAACAAAAAAGAAGAAATTTATTTAAAGTATAACAGAACGCTTATAGCTGTTTCCTGAACTAGAAAGAGGTTTAGACAAGCTTTATAATTACTGTTTCACCCATGCAGTGAAGACGCGTACTGGTTTAACATTATAGCATAAAGAAATATCCTGGAAACTTTATTTTGGTTATTAAAAAGATAAATATCCTGGTAATAATTAGGCGGTCAGCTTACGAAGGGTTTTTATAATGCTCCCAGCCAAATTTGGATATAAGTGGTCAACATAGACAGGTGGTCGAGTTACAAAGGTTTCCCTACATCAGCGTTTCTCAACCTTTCAGTATTCGCGGCCCAATTTTCTATCATAATTTTCATCGCGCCCCCCCCCTCCCCCTTACCATAAAATGTATACAACAATAATGTATGAGAGTACTGATTCCGTTTTTGAATTATTTTTAACTAACTGCCAAAACAAGAGTAAAAACAAGTAATTTTAGTAAAAAAATTCATTTAGTAAAAAATCACTATATCAATTTTGAGCAGGAGTAGAGGATGATTTTTCTGCACTAAAACAAGGGCATTTCGCATTCTATTACCATTTTCAACAACTTTTGTGAAACTGGATTTTCTGATGTGACTTCTTTGAAGACAAACTATAGATCTCGGCTAAATATAGAAACAACTGAGGGCGGCAATTTCTAATATTAAGCCTTTCTTCGAAAAACTTTGCCTTGAAAGGCAGGCCCAAGGAAGTCAATAATAATTATTAAATTTGTTTTTAATTGAGTACATTTTGATTAAGAAAGTTTTAATTTAGTAATTTGTTCTACTTTAATAAGTTTATTAATGTGTCGAAATGTATTTTGTTTTCTATGTGTATGTGTGCCTTCCTTTCAGTCAGTTAATCAATTTTTTAAAGTAATGTTTTCTCTTGGATATCCTCGCGCCCCCTTCTCGTGTGCTGGCGCTCCACAGGTTGAGAATCGCTGCCCTACATTACATAAAATAGGGCTAATTCCGTTCCTGACAGAAGTCCGCTTAGAGAGGTGGTCAACTTACAAAGGTGGTCAAGTTGACAGGTTTTACTGTAATAGATAATATCACATCTCTCAGAGTTATAATGTTTGGGCAGGATTGCACTAAAAAATAAAAATTACTCTTTAACACTATATTTAGAAGGCCAGTCATTTCTCATTTTGAATGTTTCGAAGCTCCCGTTTTGCATAATTTGTTGCTAATTATAGTGCAACTTTCAATGGCATTGGCTTTTCCCAATACACGGTAAGTAGGACAAGTGGGGGTGTGACTGGAAGTTTTGTTAAAATTAGTAGCAACTTTGTGTAAAATGTAAGTTTAGAAATGCTTGAAAACGGCTTGGTAAATATAGTGTAAATACTTAAATAAAAAATGAATAATATTACATAAATAAAAACAATTTTATAAAAACAACGTTTATCTTGCGCACTAAAAAGGTAGAAAATAATATTCCTATGAGCTTGGCAGAATTTCTGAATAGATTGGTCACGGTAATAGAGTTTCTAATTCTTATAAAACGAAAAACTTTGGGCGCATGAATTCTTTATATTATTATGTTATGAAAGTTTGTTTTACAGATCATTGATGTATATATAAAGTTTAAGGGGGAATCTTGATGTTTGAGTACATGCTCTCAACGTTTTTCGTTTTATAAGAATTAGAAACTCTGTTACCGTAATGTGACCAATCTATTCAGAAATTCTGCCAGGCTCATATTAGGAATATTATTTTCTACCTTTTTAGTGAGCAAGATAAACGTTGTTTTTATAAAATTGTTTTTATTTATGTATTATTTTTTTCTTTTTGGTTTTTGATGGGTGAAATTTCGCAATCGTAGAAATTTATTCAGAACCTCGATGTACAATGCAATTATCCTTACTACAAAAGTTAGCGCTCGCGATTTAAAGACAAACCAGATATAAAATTTTATACAACATAAAGTGACTTATGAGACTTTTATTTCAATTTTTCTGATATGGAAGTTAAGCTAACCCGGAGTTGAGGAAACTGCTAATTATTATTTTTGGATCAAGGTAAGCCTTAAGAAACCGAACTAAAAAGCTCATAACTCGTTCTTATTGACTTAGAAACTTCGATTGAATTTCATCTTTTGCGGAAAAATCAGCGCTTTCGATCTATATATCATATTAATATGGGCAAGGTTTTTTCACCCCCATATTGGGAATTTATGTGGAAATTTGTGTAAAATTGGAATAAAAAAGGGAGCTACCTGTCGGATTTTTAAGGCGTGGTAGAATATTGCATTGTCATCTGGTTCTGAGCTATATGTAAAGTTTCAGAACAATAGCTTTTCTGGAAACGGTCGAAAATTCGATTGAAAAACTTCCGCGGACAGACAACAAAGCGAGTTAAGAAAAACGTTGTAAAAAACTAAAGAAACATAAAAGTTAAATAAGTCTATTTGCTTTTTTTCTCTTGTATAACTTCAAGAAGTATGCTTATTTACTTCTTTTATGCGTAATGAGAATGTAATTTCACCATGCAACGGAAGAAATGCAACAGAAGCGCTTTAGAGTAATTTAATGAGAGGAATTTCCTTTTAAAATGTTGGTAACATACATCACACGAGCTATTGTTACTGCTCTTTATAAATTTACTCTTACGGGAAGTTTAAAATAGATTTAAATGCTTCTTCCTTGGCAAATAGAAGACAAGGCAATGAGTGGGTTCTGGAATTTTAATTTGATGGTGATATTTATAGTGCTTTGCTCTTGTGTGCAATGAATCAAAACAATATTAGTTGAGGGCTAATTTACATTTGTGTTGCATTCATTGCAATACAATATTTTTTTTTCCTTTCTAATGGGGCTGCAGAATTGGTCATCAACCATTGCAGACCTAGTGCGTCCCCAGAGATTGGTACTAACTCTTTCAGCGGCACCACAATGAGTCTGGTACCATTGCCGCAATTTTTTTGACGCTTAGTTTCCCCTAGATGGGGCGCCTGAGCTCTCGTTGATGCAATCTGCACTAGGAATTTAATTTAGCTGAGAGGATCCATGCGAAACGGATACTCAAAGGATCTTTAACATGCCGCATAATCATACGACATGGACGCAGCCGATTTTCTGCATCTTGAAAATCCACCGAGTTGGGCCAGGTTTGAACCTGCGATCTTGGGCATACGAGACCTACGTCTTATCACTACGCCACCCTGTCGACTTGCAATACAATATGAATCGATGCAATTGAAAAAGTAAGTAAATCCATCAACTTAAAGAAAACAATTATACTTTAATTACAAACTAACTTCATAGTTTCATATTTCGTGAAAAACTTCCGTGAATATTTAAAGGATGTTTTCATCGTAACTAATAATGCATTCAAATAAAATATTCATTTTAAAAAATGTAGGAATTTAAGAAATATATTTTCTAAAGTGCGTACATGAGTACTCCTTTCTTTTTAACTCGTGGTAAACTTTATGAGATGTTTTATTGATTACATTTGCCATTAATAAAAAGGGACCATTAATAAAAATGATTAATTCGTCAACAGATCACCAGAGCTTCATCGTTTGAAAGTTCAGGACAAGGCAGTCGCTGGCCGGCTGGCCTGAGCGTTATTGTGACACAATGCAAATTTGATTTTTAGAATATGTCTTTCAACTATTTCGGTCAACTTATTGCACATTTTTAGTAACGACACGCTTTTTCAATTAGTGATTGTTTTTGGAACTTAGTCATTTTTAATTTGGTGGCTTAATATTTTTATGGTAAACTTTTACCCTTTTGTAAACTGGATTTCTCATGGGGCGAAAAATATTAGAACACAAAGGGGGTAACACTAGAAATTGCTGCACGTGAAGCCGTAAATTGGTGCCGTGTAACGCAACAAATTGGACGGGGTCACACCATAACATAATTGATGTTATTAATAAATTGTGATGCAGTTTATCAAGGAATTATTCCATAATAATCTCTTAATCTAGCATGCCTCTTTGTACTTTCTGAAATAGGCTGCACATTGCACAATGGTATGCTTTTAGGGCTTACTAGAAAAAAAAAAAAAACTCGTGGAAGTACAGGAACCCTATCCTGTCATCGCCTAACCGAAATTATTTATTTAATGAGCTGACACCAATTTTTTTTCTTGACTATGGGACCAAGGATTTCTCTGGACCTCATCTTTTTTGATCTTTTTTTAATCATGGGCATGGGCGTCGCAAAAGCATGACACGACCGAATTGGCAATATCTAGGGCTGATCCTTCCCTGCCCTGTCCTTTTTTTTTTCTTATGATTAGGTCGAATATGAGAGAAAAAATCCACTTAATTTCCCCCTTTTTTTTATTGTTTGGGCCTTTTTTAAAGCTTTATCTTAGCACCAACTGGCCCCCCTGCATTGAAACGCCGTCCATGACCTAGATTCGACCCTTCACCAAACTGGTCACGGATGCAGAGGCGGAACGTCTTTTCCGCGGGTCCTGCTTCCAAAAAAAAAAAAAGAAAAGAAAAAAAATCGAGCCACTTTCTTTGGCTGGCCGACGGCCTTGTTCGAAGCGACCTTCATCACCCGCGTGTCATAATCTGATAAAGGCTTTCTGTGGGGGAAAAGGAGAGGTGAGGTAGAGTGGGAAATGACTCTCGAAATCTCCCCATATTTGATATAGGATAGCTGCAATTTTGTAGAAAACTTTTGTTTGTGGGACAAACACCAGCAATAGAAATTTAGCAAACAAAAAATATTTAATGGGAAATGGAAGCAAAATATATATGAATCCACACTTTTTAAATGTATTTTAGAAACACATATATACAGCTAAAAATTTTAGCTGTATATATGTGTTTTGGGGTCATTCATAAATGATGTCACGCTTTGAGGGATGAAGGTTTGAGAAATTGTGACAGTTTGTGACAAGGGCAGGGGTAGGGTAACAAGAAGTGTCACGTGACACATTATGGTTTCTGTTACAACATTTAAAATTAGCAAATTAAATTTATTTTTAAAGTTTTTTTTTTTTAATTTTCATAATTTGATTCGCTCAATAAGTTTCATTGATTATTTTGTATCGTAAGCACCAATGCTGTTTAAGGTTTAAATTTACTTCTTTTACTTCAATAAAAGCTTAAAAGGACATTTTCTTAGTCATTTACACTATTAAGATTTTTTGTGTGGGTCATATTTTCAGAATTCCAACAACAAATATATTTTACTGTTCTGTACTAATTATCTTTTGTGTTGCAAACCTTGACCTTATTTTCTGCGAACTAAGCACTCAGGATTAACATCGGATTGAAATTTCCCCATAGACGCTGTTATTTTTTTTTTTTGAACTGTTCAAAATTAAACTAAAAAACAAATAGTTGAATATAGAAATGAGATGTCTTCGGCGAGATCTTTTAATGCAAAAAAAAAAAAAAGGCTTTCGATTCGGACAATTTCCTCAAAAGTTAACGCACATTTTTCCCATCTCAAAACCCTACTTTCAAAGTTTTTTTTTAATGTTTATTTAATTACTTCACTTATTTTTAACGATATTTTTACGTACATTATCCGTTATTTCATACCTTATTTATTTATTTTTTTGTACTCTTACGGGAAAGTAGGCTAAAAATTAGATTTTTCCTCACATGTAATTCATTAATGGTGATCGTCCGATCAGAAACTGTTCCCCGCTTTTTTCTTTTTTTTTAAAAATCTTCTGCATTTTTGCGAAAAATCTCCTGAATTTTCATTTTTATAAGTTGCTACGTATGCGTTCTTCATTATCATAAACACCGCGAATCCAACGATGCCTCTATAACCGAAGTAAATTGTTTGTATAAATCTTAGTTAAGATTGTTATGAATTTTAAAATTATTACTTAATTATTGACATTAAAAAAATATTTATTATTAATAAAGTCCATGAAAGCTTTCCCCAAGTTTTCCAATTAACTGAAATCTTCATCAGGTGAACAACCTATTGTGATCTAGTAACATTTTGACCCCACAAGGAATAGAGATCGACAGTGAAATGGAAATGTTCGATTTGAAGAGCGTGTTCTGTTTCTCCAAGTCATTCCTTTTGTCAGCCTTCAGGTTGGAGTGAAGTGGGGGGCGCACTGGCGATTGGAAAGGAACGGACCCTTTCGAAAGGGGGAACCAATGTAGGTCGTGAAACCGTCGTTCATCGCAAGATTTTTATCTCAACAGAATATTTTTGAAGTTTTCCTCCAAAAATTTCTAGTTTTAGTTCGCACATCCTTTGGAAAAAGGATCATGTGATTGAGTTGTTGATTAGGACGATGGCTCGTGCATGGATGTATAAGTGTAAACGCCTGAACCGTTTACTTTGTTAGAAATGATTTAAGAATACTTAAAAACAATGCTTTTTTCTTGTAATACTTGGAAAACGTTTTTAAAAAAATTTATTTCTAATGGGCTGCCGTTGGCTTCTGCCAGACCTAGTGCTTTGGGACCGTTCATAAATGATGTCACACTTTTACAATATATTTGACCCCCTCCCCCTTTGTCACAAAATGACACACTCCATCATACCCCCACCCTCTTTGTCACATGCCACGCTATATTAAATTACATGAGCATATGTAGTTGCAGCTCAGAAACAAAGCACTACGTTATTGATTACGTTTCTCATTTCATTTGTGATCTTTTAACGACATTTGTGAGCATAATAATAATAATAATGATTACTTGTGAATTTATTTACTTAAAATGAGGTAAAGGTTGGCGACACAAAAGATAATGAAAATAGAAATGAACCGACTACCTTAAAAACATCGATTTTTGACCTCAAGGATGATTTTTTTTATTTCCGTTTCTAATACATTGAACTTTTCTCTTTCCAAAACTGTTTTTCTTTTTCTTCTATGTGCTTTAGAAAAAAAGTTACGGCTATTATAAAACATATCGTCTGCTACTCCTCATGTAATTCCAGCTTGTTTTTGAAAGAACTGTAACTTTCAACTGGGGCAATTTTCTCGAAAGTTATTTTTTCGCAAAACCCATTTATCATTATCATGATATCTGAAAACGTAATCAATGTATTCTCACACAATTTTCAGTGTTTGTTTTAAATAGCATCAGCTATCATATGAACTACAATTTTTAATGTAAATAAAATATTTTTTTATTTACAAGGGTTTTTATTTACAAGGGTTTTTATGTGGATTGCACGTTAAAAATTCGGAAAAACGATGCATTAGCATACATTTTTCCTTGTAATTTTCATAAATTTTAATATTCTCTCTCATTTTAGTTCAATTTGGAGATCATTGTTATTTGTAACTAATGGCTGAAAATAATTACTATTGCAACGATATTTTTTCTTTTACAGTGTTAACCGTTTTGATAAAATTTAACTAAAATTTTCCTCATTTTACCCATTCTTTCAGAAACTTCAGTACATGTGGATTTTTTAAAAGTATTTTTGAGTTCATAAATCATTATTTAACCAAAAAAGCATAAAACATGGGCAGAAATTGCATTTTAAAAAAAAAATTGTTCCGAAGATAGTCGGTCACCTTAATTGTTGAATTCTGAAAAAATGACCATTGCAATTTTATCTTTAAAGTGTACATGCCTAAAAAAAATTTCCTTTTAATCTTTTAACAAGAATTAAATTTAAACCTCAATCAGCATCGGTGTTTACGATACAAAATAATCAATGCAACTCTAAGAATAAATTTAATTTGCTGATTTTAAATGTTTTTATAGGAACCAATATGTGTCATGTCACACTTCTTGTTGCCCCCTCCAATTGTCACAATTCCTGGAACCCCCTCCCTCGAAGCGTGACATCATTTATGAATGACCCCTTTCCCCAGAGATCGGTGCCATCTCTTTCAGCGGCACCACAATGAGTGTGGTACCGTCGCTGCATGAGAATTTTGGCGTCCAGTTTCTTCATCTGAAAGGTGAGCACCCGGACTCTGTTGATGCGAAACAGCATTAGGAATTTAATTTAGCCGAGGAGAATCCAAGCCAAATGACTACTCAATGGATCTTTTACATGCCTCATAATCATGGCGTAGGGGATTTTCTGCCTCTTGAAAATGTACTGGCCCTGCCAATCTCGATCCTCTGACCTCAGGGGCGTACGGGTTCCGCGCCTTACCACGACGCCACAGTGACGGCTACCTTGAGAACTTTAGCTTGAATCGAATTGAAAATACAATCGAATTAGATTTGTATTTATAAATTTCTACTTGTGAAAGAGTTTGAAATCCATATCTTTTTCAGGGTACTATATTGTTTTGCATTGTATTTTCGGGTAGAGTTATCTTCTGCCAGTTAATGTGGTTAATTCAAGGTAGCCTTACACCGTTTGGCAAAGATTTGTGTTTGTACCGAATAGTTTACCATTGTACTGTTTGTTCTTCCAAAAGAGTTTCCCGATTCTTTAATGAAAAGGTTTACATTTCGCTCGTGGACACTAAAGCAAAGTATTTTTAACCATTTAAAGAAAAAGAAGGGAAAAACGCTTTATACAAATAAAAAATGCACCTTGCACATGCTAACCAGGGCAGCGGAGTCAGAGTCGGGCTGCTTTTTTATGGTAAAGGAGTTGCCGGCTCTTAAAAACATTCCGACACTGACTCCAAGAATTT
Source organism: Octonoba sinensis (assembly GCA_038502835.1). Classification (NCBI taxonomy): domain Eukaryota; kingdom Metazoa; phylum Arthropoda; class Arachnida; order Araneae; family Uloboridae; genus Octonoba; species Octonoba sinensis. The sequence goes on from CM076600.1 coordinate 3,459,063, forward strand.
TTTTTCTACATTTTTCAAAAGACTTTTTCAGATTTTTTTTCTGGTATCTGCTGTTATTGATAAAGCCCTTTTATCAAGGGAGCTGCCCCCTTTTTGAGTTGCTCTGCTTCAGCTCAACTCCGACTTCTACTTGCTCCATCTCCCTTTCGTGCTTCGAATCGTTTTAATGGATTGCATCATGTATCTAATTTTTTTAGTTTTATTATATGGTAAAAAATTAAAAAAAGTTAAAAGAAACGGAGCAGTGGAGACCCAGCAAAGACCTGGTAAGTGTTCCCCCCCCCCAAAAAAAAAAAAAACGAGACCTTTTTAAAGCTCTTGACCACTATTTCACATTCGTATTACAGAAAGCATTTCTTTATGGGTAGAAATCCAGTTAGAAGATGAAAGATCCGGTTATCCAGCTAGTGAAAGTTGATTTTTATAATTTATTTAAGTATCATGTTTTAGAAATATAGGCGTAGAAAATCTTGTTACATATTTGAAAATTCAGGGATGTTTACAAATAGGCATAGAATTTACAGTTTCAAGTATCAGAGCCGGATGTCTAGTTCGCATCCGTCAGACGAGGGACACTGATATCCAGTATACGGCAAAATTAGGGGTTCGGTGCACCCCTAGGTAGTTTGCTAAGTAGTTTGCTAAATTGTCGAATATTCGTTGCATCCTAATATATACAGTCCGAACTCTATTTAACAAAGTCGCAAAATCCAGCAAAAAAAAGTTCGTTAAATTGAGAAATTCGTCTTTTCAACTGTCATGGCCCGAAATTATCTCGGGCACAGCACTGGTCTTCCGAAATGAGTGGCAACCGACTCAAGCGAATATGCAGTGGCTACAAAACCTTAACATTTTAATGCATGTAATTCGAAATATCAGTTTTTAACTACTGAATATATTTTATTTTGTACTAAACATTTGATTTTTGCAATAAGATAAATTGACAATATATGTACCCAACTCATCAAAATCACTTGACAGTTAAAGGAGTAAAGAGATTTACATTTTATAATTTGTAAAGGAGTCGGGAGTCAGAGTGGGTCCTTTCTCCAACCGACTCGGGCTCGGCACCCTGGTCAAAACACCTTTCTGAAGTTAATTCAAAATAAGCTCGTTAGTTAGATTTAAAATTATAAATAAATTAAATTTGTGAGTGAATGATAAGTATTATATGAACTGTTCAAAACCCTGAACAACAACAACAAAAAAAAAGAAGTTTGAACCAAGTCGTACTTCTACCCTTGCTGTGCTCATTAAAAAAACGGAAGGAGCTCTTTTACTGCCTTCATTCCTGGTCGATCTGCAAGGGGAGCTTGTATATCCAAGTGGCATTTGCAACAACAGCAACACCAGCTTTCCATAAAAGAACCATAGGAATGATGTATCATCAAAAAAATAAAATATTGAAGTGAAATAAATGGTTTCGAATAAATGTTATTTTTTGTGAAAAGTCTCTCAAACGTTATTAGGGAAACAAACAAACAAATAGATTGAGGGCCTGATATGCATTTTCCCAACTCAGAAGCCTATTTCGAGCTTATTTTGGAAATATATATTTATTGAATTGAAAAAAATAGTTTTTAGCGATATTTTCACAGCAGATACAATAAGACCTGTAAAGTTGACCACTTGTCTAAGTAGACCGCTTTTGTAAGAAACGGAATTAGACCTATATTATGTAATGTAGTGAAACCTTTGTAACTTGACCACCTGTCTATGTTGACCAATTATATAGACTAAATTTGGGTGGGAGCATTATAAAAACCTTTTGTAAGTTGACCGCCTAATTATTACCAAGATATTTATTTATTTAATAACAAACATAATTTCCCCTGGATATTTTTTATGCGATAATGTTACGCCAGTACACCTTCTGCATGGATGAAACTAATTATAACGCTTGTCTAAACTTCTTTCTAACTTAACCAATGAGATAATAGCTGTGAGTATTTCGTTATTCTTTAAGTAAATTTCTTCTCTTTTATTTTATCTGAGATAGACGTTTTAACCAATTAAGTATTTTTAGGAAATCTTGACCGTCAAATAAACAACGAAAATAACTTTAAAGTTCAAGTTGTATGATACATTGTAAGCCATTCAGGTTTAATTTTTTAATGATATTTTTGTGGGAAAATGGCTGAATACTATTTTAAAGGAAGATTAATACATGAAGCTCAACTTAAAAGTATTTTTACTTTAAAAAGAAATGATGCATAGTGTAAGGATGGCAAAGTTTAAAAAAAAATCATCGTCAACTTTTATATGTTAACCACTGCGCAGAAAGGGGTCAGCTTACACGGATTTCACTGTATTTTTCTTTCTCGTGTAAATTTTCTCTTTTTGAAGAAAGAGCGCTTCAAAATCCGTTCAAAATTTTCGTTTGTTGAGTGCTCTATCGGGTGTATCTTTTTACGATTTTTTCTGGAAATAGTACGAATACTTAATAATATCCAATATAACAGTCTGTTAACACACAAACTTCGTCTTCAAGGAAATAGTTGCCCACGAAACGGAAAATTTCGAATGCGCAGGTCAAGGGGTGCGCCTTGCGGTTATCATTAAGAATTTATTATTGGAAAGCGATGTTTTTCTATTTTTTCTGATGTGATGCAAGTAAAAAAACAAATATCCGTCCCTTTCGGTCACGCGCCTATTTCGTATATCGAAAATGATCAGATGATGAATTTTTATTCGACCTTTCGAGCTGACGGTTGATCCGGGTTGAAAAGATCACTTGTTAATGCTTGTATTCCGCGTTTTTTCAGAGTTGGGTGGTATAAATTTGCAGAGGGAGAAAGTTGGTTTTGGTTTCAGTTCCTGCCAGGGATCAGGGATCAATGATGTTTGGAAACAAAGAGGAAATTGATTGAAATTAATGAATATAATAAGTTACATTGGAAGAATAAAAAATAAACCGGAAATAAAAAGTGCAATTTGTACCGAAATATGTTGAATAATGTAGGAGAAACTGAAAGTTTTTTTTTAACTTGTTTTTGCTATTAGATGTAAAAAAAAAAAAAAAAAAAAAACGAAGCAGCAATTGTTATTGTTCAAAATATTCACTCGCATTTGCAGATTTGTGCTGGAATTAAAAGATCTTTTTTTTCTTTTTCTTTTTTTCGGAAACCATAGAAATCAAAACTTGTCGTTTTAAATGTGCATTTTTTAAAAATTCGTTAGAATTTAATTAACGGTTCAACGTGGTACTTGAAGCTAAATATTGGCGACCTATAAAAACGGAAATTGTTAGGGGGAAGCGGTCGATGAGTTGAGTAAACTAAATATTGGAACTTTAAAAGTCAAAAACAAAAGGAAAAGTTGATTTTTAAAAATTATTTTAAAAATCATTTTAAAAACTCTTGAACAATGAGCTCAAAACTATGTTTTTCAAGTTAAATTTTAAAAAAAATCAGCCTGCTTGACTCCAACTCCCCTGTTCTTCAACTGCATTATCTAACGTTATTCTACTTATGCTTCTAATATTTCATTCCTAATTATTATTTACGATTCTTTACAAATTATCAAACATAAGTTTTTACGGCATTTTATATCGCTTCTTTGATTTGCTATTGTTGTTTGGCTATAGCAAGCCTCTCAATACTTTCCTCTTATTTTTTATTTCTATTGCCATAACTTTGAAGGGGAATTTTATTAATTGCAATTATGCTTCCAGAAGCGCCAATTATTGCTCGCCAAAGTAGTAAAAAAGTAACATAAACCTCTTATTTTGGCGAGTTAATCAACAGTCGGCGGATGTGATTTGTAACACTGCGGAATAGTCTGCCGGTTCATTATTCCATTATGTTTTTATAACAAGGCAAGTTTGACTTTCTCCACTTGAAAGGAATAAAAGAACAATGGTTTTAATGTCATGCTTCAAAACCATACTTAATTCTTCAAAATCAATTCATTAAAAATCTTATATCAGCTTTCGCTTAGCCAATTATAATTACGCACGAGAGCTTGTAATCTTTCAGGCCAGATTTATTTTTCAGAGAAGGAAGGAATACAAAACGGACCGGTATTTGGAACATGGCACGTGTGTTGCCACCATTCCATAATGAGAAGATAAGACAAGTTCCTTCCAGAACTGTGCGAGCCTACTTTACCGTATGCACCAATATCAAATTGATAATCAAGCTATATATCTTTGTCCATTTTTTCAGTAGTTCTTAATTACTTCAAATATTCCTTTTCCAACGGTTTATACATATTCATTAACTAGTTCATTTATTCATTCATTCGAAAATATCCTTAAAAATCCAGATTAAAAAGTTTCGTAGGAAAATAGGCTCGTCTAGTTTTGGATTAATTTCGTATCTGTACATGTTCTACGTCATGGCATCTTTTCCATAAAGTTTGTTCCAAGCAAATCCGTCTGTTAAAACAGGATTTATATAGAATTGCAATTTTCCCGTAGGCGCCAATGTTATTATTTTTTCTTTGAACTGTTCAAAATTGAACAAAAATAGGTCGAATCAAAAAATTTTTCCCGTTGAGAACTTTTTAAAGGAACTTAAATCTTATGGCCAGAGTTCACATAATTTTCTTCATTTTTGCCTATAGGCGATAATGTTAAGAGTTTTTCTTCAAAATTGTACGTAAAATTGTTCGAATCAAAAATTAAATTTGGAAACGCGATGTACTTGGCCAAGATCTTCCAAACGCGAAAAAAAAAAAAAATCTTTCGAACCGGACAAGTCTTTCAAAAACTTCTCAACTTCCCTCCCATCTCAAAACCCTACTTTAAATTTTTTTATTTATCATTTAATTACGTAAGTTATTATTTTTTTTTCATACTTTAAACGGTAGTTTTACGATACATTAAGCATTCTTAAGTTCTTTTTTTCATTTTTTCTTTACTTTGACTGGAAAGAAGGCAAAAAAAAAAATACAATTTTCTACTGTTGAAGTGTCTAAAAGCCACTACTAATCATGTTCAAAAAAAAAAAAAAAAATGAAAAATTAGCTTTCCTGCTTTTTTTTTTTTTTTTTTGCGAGCACCACATGACCGTTTCGATATTTTCGTGCAACGGTTCACAGCCTTTTCTACCTTGCGAACCTCTTTCTGTAGTCGTTAGTAACGTGTAACAAAAATATAAAAAATTTTGGCACGTTTATTTTCTATATTGCACAATAGTTCATAACACGAAATGAAAATATAATTGCAAAACATCTAAAGTTTAAATAAATACTAAAATTACTTTTTAGTATTTGTTCTTTTTGAATTATTAATAGGTCAGTAAACATATGTATTAGCAAAGAAATCTTTTAAAAAATATTTTTTGATAGTGCGGAAAGGTATGGAACGTTATGAGAAAAATAAGTACGAATTTTTTAATCAATCAATGAACATCTCTCGATTTTCGGGTTGAAACATGCAAAATTCTCAAAGGTTGGAAATGAAGTGTGATAAATGCGAGTACAAAATTTAAAATGAATGAATAAATGTCTTCCCTTTGAAGTCTGTATGCGAAAAATTAGCAGAAATCTTAGTGAACAAAGAGCGGGTATCACGTCACAATGATGGTCACTCATGAGTCCCTCTAGCGGTGAGTTGCCTCCATTATACATTATAAAGAATGATTCTTGGTCATTTCAAGACCTCTTAGTGTTATACGTGGTGTGTGTCGCTGCGTAAAAAAAAGATGCAATTTTGGGTGGTGTGTGTCACATAGTAAAAAAAGATACAATATTGCAGTTTTTCAAATAATCGTTATTTAAGTAGGTGGCTCATATTAGGGTCAGAGTCACGAGAGGGTTAAACGAGAGGAATCGCAATGATGAGATATTTTTCACAAAATAATCTGGAAAAGCAATCGCGCCATTTTGAAGAAGAGTTAATACTTGACTCTCTAGTCATGTGAATCGAATCGGTTTATGAGATGTTGAAAGATGCGAAAAGTGAACTTCATTGTCTTTCACTTGGGTAATTTTCGATGCAGTTATCTGGTGGCGGAATCTGTTATCTCGTATCGGTAGTGACAGACACATCCATTTTGAAATGTTATCCTCAAGATCGATGGTAACCTAGTGAAAGATATCAAGATTTTTCGGTTGAACGGAACAGAAAATTCTGGAAGCTTTCTTAACTGTAACTGTTTTCACGTCTTCTAAGATTAGAAAACAATGTCGGCTTTTCCTTTTTTTTTTGTAACAAATCATTACCTTCGGCTGACCTCATTGCTTCTACAAGAAAATAAGTGTATTTGTGCTTTTTTAATAATTTTTAAATTAAAACTGTTGTGTTCTTTTTTAAGTACTTAAAAATAAAGCAAATGCTAGTACAGCTGATTTTAAGAAAATGAAGCAACATAAAAATAAAAGAAACATGTGTATTAGCGTTTTTGTAATATTTTTAAAATTAAAAGTGTTGTGTCATTTTTAAGTATTTGAAAATAAAGCAAATGCTAGTATAACTGATTTTAAAAAAAATAAAACAAAATAAAAAATAAAATAAGTATGTGATTTATTTATTATTATTATTTTTCTTTTTGCATCAGTACATTTTTTTTTTTTTTGACATTTTACGAAGCATTTTCCTCGTTATAAGGGAATAGAAAATATATAAACATAAACTCATTTGGCACATTAACTAATAAAAATTGAAAAAAAAAATGTAATAGATGAGAGAGAGAGAGAGAGATAGAGCAAGAGCTTTAATGTTGCCATTCAATTATTTCTGAGAAATCTTTTGCGAAAACTACTTTTGTTCAGTTAAGGTTATAAGGCTTTCATTAATTATTATTTTTCTTTGTTATTATGTAGTTTTACCTACATACTTGTTGATTTTAAATTCTTTTGTCCACATATTTTTTGTATAAATATAGCAAAACCTTACAGTACTATGCATCAAAAAAAGGGATGAACCCCCCCCCCCCCAGAAAAGAAGGTGTATACAAGTCTTGCATAAGAAAAGGTAGAGGCGTCACAACCAAACTTATCCAAACCGATTCGAAAATGGTCAAAATGAATTTTTTAAGTTGCGTAGAGACTTCACGAAATAAAACTAGTCAAAATTAATTCTTGAGTTGTTAAAACGGAGATTTAGGTTGTATGTGTGTGTGTGTGTGTGTGAAATATGAGTAAAAACATTTTCGCGACTACTAATACTTTCTGTGCTTCGTGCAAGAAATGAAATCTCGAAATCCATGAGTAAGTAGAATCTAGATGTCTGTCATTACTGTTAAGTTGAAGCAATATACAGTGCAACCTGTGTAAGTTGACCACTTGCGGTGCAGCACTTTAGTGGTCAACTTAGAGAGGGTGAGGTAGACTGATTCTGTTCCTGACAAAAGTGGTCAACTTGCAAAGGTGGTCAACTTTACAGGTTTTACTGTGCTATCTTTAAAATACAATGTCCTTAAAACCTGTAAAGTTGACCCCCTTTGTAAGCTGACCACCTGTCTAAGTTGACCACTTTTCGCAAGAACGGAATAAGCCCTATATTATATAATGGAGAGAAACCTTTGTAAATTGACTACCTGTCTATATTGACCACTGATGTACGTCAAATTCGGGTGGAAGCATTATAAAAAAACACTTCATAAGCTGACCACCAAATTATTACTATAATTATTTGTTTACCAATTTTTGCAAATATAAAAAAAACTAAAATAACTTCTCCACTATAGTTTTTATACTATAATGTTAGACCAGTATTCGTCTGGATGGATGAAACATCAATATAAAGATTGCCTAAACTTCTTTGTAAGTTGACCATATGGGAAAACGACTATGAGCAGTCTTTTATTCTTCAAACAAGTTTCTTCATTTTTCTTCTATCTGGTCTAGCCATTTCGAAAAATTATGTATTTTTAAGGAATCTTTACCATCATGTAAGTAACTTGCATAATTAATAAGATATTTATCGTTATTTTAAATAGGTACTTTTCTTTTAAAGTTGAATAGGATATATTGTAAATCAGTCAGGTTAAATTTCTCTAAAGATATTTTAGATAATTGTGATAAAATAGCTAATTACTTTTTTTTAAAAGTAACGTTAATACATGAAGCTATATTTTAATTAGTTACAAATAAATAAATGACAAAAAAGAATCTCCACCCTCTATAAGTTGACCACTAAACGGCTGCACCGCAAGTTATCAACTTACACAGATTTCACTGTATTTATATAAAAACCCTATCTCTAATAGTTTTTCAAATGTATTTTACTGGTTCTTTCACTTTATTTTTCTTAGTTATTTGTATTCATTTTAAAACGGGCTTTTTGAAAAATCTCTACATTATCATCGTTGCTTTTGAATTTTTAAGAGCAGTGCATACCTTGTCTACAGTTTAAAATGCATTTCCCGTTAAACCTAAATTCAACTCATTTCACTTAATTTAAAAATAATATTTGCAACATTTTACCCCGAGTGCTGTTGTAAGATGCACATACCACTTCCTTTGAAGACATTTATGGTATTAAATGCCTTAATTATGCCCAAAGATTGGTTTGAATTTTAATTCATCCCGGTGAACAAAATGTCTCCTGAAATGGTAAGACACTTTTAGAATGCAAACAGCTTTTCCTGTTCTACTTACGTTTTGACTGTTACGTCAGACAAAAACTGTTCCGAGTAAGAAAAGAACAGTGTTTAGAATATCAAGCGCATTTTATTTGAATGCTTGTACTCTTGAAACTTTTGATATATGGTGTCTAAGAGTGCGTAAGAAATTTTTTCGCGACTTCCTTTAGATCTTTTCATTTGATGGCTATATCATACAAAAGCTTGCACGTACGTTAGCTGGCGTTTGCTTCCGTTTAATAAAGTTTAACCAAAATATGAGCAGGAAATGCGTAATAAATAAGCTTTGAAAAAATGTCCTTTACATACATCTTAAGACATTTCCGTAAGTTATTTTGAACATTATATCTATTTAACATTTAAAACTTTCACGTTTTTATGATACAGTTTACAAATACTGACAAAAATATGAGCCGGATATTTATAATAAATTAACTGGCGGAAGCGTGCTTTCTGTAACTGGGGAAACATGCTTAGGCATAGAAAAATAGTTAATACTTGAATCTGATTTTACGGCAAATGTAAACTGTTTTCTGACAAATGTCGTTTGCGTAAAAAGTCAAACTGTTTTCTTACACCAAAATATTATTTGTAAAGCACTAAATGTCGTTTGCGTAGAAAGTCAAATCGTTTTCTTGCACCAAAATATTATTTGTAAAGTACTAAACGTCGTTTGCGTAAAAAGTCAAACTGTTTTCTTACACCAAAATATTATTTGTAAAGTACTAAATGTCGTTTGCGTAAAAACTGTTGGTTTTAGCAACAAGCTTTTGAGGCTTTGAAAAAGTACAGTTCTACTGCAAAAAAAAGGGGGGGGGGGCAGTCCTGTGACTGGCAGTGTGCCAAGAATCCACCCAGCTTCAAGGGAGAATCTGCTTGTGTAAGAAATGTGCCATATTCTCTTCTGGTTTTAGTTCGTTAGCACAGTTGATTTCTTCCAAACTAATGCTATTTGACAATTTAACAATTTGGTTGCTTTCAACAAACAGAGAAGCCAACGTTCTAATTCGCGAGCTAATAAAAGCACCTGCAAAACGAACTTCCCCAAAACTCGAATGGATTCGTCCTTTTCTGCCATGCGCAGAAACGTCCAAGTGTCACAAATTCATGGTCGAACTGTAGCTTTGTACTGCTCTCACAGACAATCTAAATTTTTGGGCAGCTTGTAATAATCTCGTTTTGAATGCCAAAGTAAAAGAAATACGGTAAGTGTAAAAGTATACATTCTCTGGGCCATAGTGATGAAAACCTACTAGTTTGTGCGATTTTTTTTTGTAATTTTTCCGAAACTGGGCCAGTTTTTATGATTTTCACAAGTTTTTTTTTTTGACTACTTTTAGTAAAATTCCAGCGTTATTCTACAAAACGGAGTCAATTTTCACCAAAATTCAGCTCCACCTCACAAGTTTTGTTTGATGAATGTATTTTAAAGTCTGAATTGCGTGGATTTCAATGATAATGATTGGCTTGCTTTGACTTGAAGAACAATGACTAAATTACTTAGACTTTAATGACCATCAGCATTTAAACGTTAATGATTATGACCGGGTATTTAAAATTAATGGCTATGTTGAAAGAAACAAGTGCTTTTTTTTCACATATGTATTTAGCAAATGGTGATCTTTTTCCGATGAGAAACCTTTCTCTGTTGTTTTCTAAAGTGAGACGTTCCATGCAATAAGAAGTGAATCCGCCAAAACTGTATTTCAAGAAAAAAATCTTTAAAGAAAAAGAAATTAGTTTCAAAGCGACGAGCACGCATTGCCATGTCATGAAGAAGGGAATGTTGCGTTGATGCTTTTATTCTAACTTGAAAATCAACATAAGTAAAGATCAGTAATTAAGTATTCAAATTAGAAAATCCAAGGAATTAATTTGGGCGAAAATCCATAACATCACCTTACTATAATTTGGCATAACCAAATTATATTCTGATGTTTGGTGAGGAGCTAGATGGCGCAAACGTCAATCTAAACGTCTACTCGATTGATCTATAATCATACAACGTGGGCGCAGACGATTTTCTGCATCTTGAAAATCCACCGATACTGCCAGGCTCGATCCTATGAACATATCGCTTATAGAAACGAACAGTGTCAACAGTGCAAAAAAACTTTTTTTTTTTTTTTTGTTCTTTATATCAAACATTTCAGATTTTTGCGCTCTTTGTATTGGGAATACTGCCGTTAGCAAATGTTCAAAAATGAAGGTTAGAGGCTGTTTTTTTTTTTTTTTTGGTGCAATACAGTCATAACTACTTTTTATAGCTATTTCTAATTTTGTTGACATCATTAACATCCATCATGTGAGAGAAAACTAGAACAATAACTATTTTCTGAACAAAATCGATTGTAATAATCATTGAAACAAATAAGGTAATTAAATGAAACAAATTGTTCTTCTTTCTTATCCCCTGATCTGAATCAGATCAGGTTCATGAGTCCCTCCGCCTTTAACCTGTCAAGAACAATTCTAGGGCCACGCAACAGGTCCTCCCGAGATAAGGCAATACAGCGAAGCAAATGCTCGGCAGCGGCCTTGCTTGCGTTGCATTTTGTACTGTATGTAACGAATAGTGATTTCGCCGAATAGCAGCATAGCGAACATTCGGCCATTTCTTCTAGGCCGAATATCGAATATTCGACGGCCGAATATTAAAATTTCTAGAAAATCGTTATAATAGAAAGTATTTGTCAAATTTAAAATTAATCACAAGGTCAAACACCAATTACACACAATCTATTATGTATGATTTAATTCTGTTTTTTAAAAATTTAAAACTATTTAAAATTAATACATTTTCTCTATTGTTTTGAATGTAATAAAACTCAGAATTTCACCCAAAAGTGGAATACAAAAGACAAGTTTTATGGTAATAAGCATTAGCATTATTTTACTAATTATTTAATTCAAATGAAGGAACTACTATTGCTTAGTGAACTTTTACTTTGCTCAAAACTTTTATGAAGATATTTTAAAAATTATAAAAGTTAATATTTTCATTTTTTGGGGATTTTTACATACCTATTTTTAAAAGATCTATTAAAATTTAACACACTTAGCTTATATTTTTACTTTCAAAACCCCCAATAACTTATGCTATCTAAAGATTCTTGATATATTCTAGGCTTTTCACAATGTCTCTCGTACCCAATATTCACAATAAATCAGTCTACCCTACCAAAGTCTGACTTCCACTTTGTTAATAATAACAAAATAAATATCTCATATACTCCATCAAAATTAACTATTGCCAGCTTTTGGGAGCAAATGGTAAATATAGAATACAATATTACAACTTAAAATCTCTTTTTGCTCAGTCAAGCCTAAAACAAGGTTTAAAAAAAGTAGTTTTTTCCTAAACTTATTTTTATTTATTAAAACTATCTACTAATGTATTCTTATGCAATAATTATAATACAATTTTAATTGTTTAAAATCTGCTAATATCTTAATTTTTTTACGTTTCTACTGCAGCAGAACTATTCGGCCAGGCCGAATTTGACTTTGCCCAGTTTAAATTTTGGCTAGGTGATGAAATGACTATTCGGCCAGGCCGAATATTCGGCCAAAGGGCGAAATACCGAATAGTGACCGAATATTCGTTTTTGGATTTTTGAAACAAATTGTAAAACGTTCAAACTCCTCTCTTGAAAAATGTCCATTTTGCAGATATGACACTGCTCATTTCTATAAGCGATATGCATACGTGTCTCGCGCCTTACCCCACGCCACCGTGCCGTCGTATTTTATTGATGTAGAAGTTATACTATTTTTTGATTGACTCCTTTCTGAGCAAATCTGAAGCAACACCACTTACAGACACCTAGGAATAAAGCCACAAATTAAAATTCTGTCCCGACTCTTGAAAAGAGGTATCATCCTCAATTCCAAGCCACCATTGTCATTCAACGCACCTTTTTTCCAATGCCCTTGAAAAAGTTTGAAGGGCAACAAACAAGAAAAGGTGTAACCTTCTATTTGATAAACTGGACACACGTTTCTAAAAAAAAACACGTATTTATCTGAGCAGTCCATCTTGCCACGCGTTGTTGCTATTTCTTACGGCTACTGACACCTTCGATAAAACGGCCTACATTTGAGTAGAAACGTCTTTATTCGTGTGAAATATGAGTACGGCACGAATTCGATAAGCATTTTTTACATTCGAAAACAACCAACACTTATTCGGATATTAATGCAGATCTTCCCTCGTAAATATCGAAACTTGTATCCTTATCTGACGATGAAATAGAACAGGTCATTTAACTTGTATTTAGTAATTTACAAGAAGCCGGATTATTTAGTTCTTCAACATTCTATTCACGACTAAATACGTTTAGGTTTTGTTTAAGGACTGGCAGTAAGTAGTTTGTGATTCCCCGAAGTCGGCAATGTCTTCAGAAGGTTTTACGGCTCTTGATTTATTTAACACACTTTAATATCTTTCTTTCTAATTGCTATTTACTCCGTGCAACTTGGCAATAAATTAACTTCGCCATGAGTTGTTCAAATAGTTTCTTTCGCTCATTAAATGATTTTATGTTTCATTCAATCAGTTCAAAAGAATAAGCTTTAACCGGTTTTTTTTTTTTTTTTTGATTGATGAATTTAATTTTCGGATAATTTGGACATAAGCTATAAACTAAATACTTCAAAAGTACGGGCTGTGGTAACCTAATGGTTAGGATGTCGGTCTTCCAGCCGGAAGATTGGGTGTTTGATACCCGACCCGCTGAAGACCCACCATGTACACTTGGGGATACGTGCATGTAAAATCCGTGGACCCCGCTACCTCGCCCTGTTCGCAACAGGTAGGGGTCTGGTGGCGAAAAGTATATGTTACTGTCATCACGATAAATACGTAAAATCATGTGAAAAGTCAAGCTTTCTGCGTAAGCTTGATTTTAAACTCCTGGAGCATTCCGGATGGATGCTTTCTATTCGATTCTAGATGCTTTTAGCATCATATTAAGAGCATTTTAAGAGCATATCATATTTTAAGAGCATCATATTAAGAACATACATTTAGCACGTACGAACGATGCGCCTTGCCTCTGTAGGATCTCCTAATTTTGAACCAGCTCCCAAATGAGAGACCGTCACATAGGTTGATCCCCCAAGAGGTATCGCTTCACTTGGAGGACATTGGAGCCGTGCACCAGCGTAACGTGCATTAGCTCCCAGTAACGTACATGGTCCCGGAGCGAATTAGTCCCAAACTTTGAACTCTGTCAATGCTGCTTCACTTTCGATGTTCCTTGGGAAGCGAAGTTCTGCCAGCTGGTCCACTACGGGACATGGAGGCATATCAGTTGGATTTTCAAAGTCGGGGTAAGGGGCTTGTTTTCTCGTTTTACAGGAAGTGGAGGGGGCGGTATAGATTTTAGGCGACATGGAGCTACATACGGCCCTACTGGCCACCACTGGCAGATAGAACTCTGAAAGGTGAGGAATTCAAATAAAAAGTCTTGCCGACCTATTCCCAAAGCATGTTGTATTGATCAAATGGAGCGTTTCTGGATCATTTCCCCATTGTAATGATGCAAAACTATTTGCCATTGTTTGCAATTATACAGTGTCCTTCCTAAATGGTCCTTTCTTATTAGTACACCCTATACAATTATTACACCGTAAGGTAAATGAAACGGAAACCAATTCCCAAACGGCGATTTTCTTTCGCTACCAGTTTTTTCCACCACCGACCCGGGAAATCGCCACGAAAGAACGTGAGACCTTTCCCAATAATTATTCGCATTTAAAATCGGAGCATCGCTTTCTAAAGCTCCACGCCAATAAACCTACATTCGGTGTAGGATGTTTTTTCTTTCTTCCCCTCGTGCGAATGAGTCGTTTTCTGGAATAAGGAGGAATTGTGCTCCGAGGATTGTTTTACGACCAAGAAGGGGGTATGTGTGTCCTTGCAGTGTTGTTTTTGTGGCCCGCGGTCCCGCGGAAACGAGGAGGAGGAAGTGGCTCTCGGCCATTTACAGCTATTAACATTGTTTTTCTTATCTTAATCAGATTTCTTCCGATAAAAAGTGTTTTTTATTTAATTCGCCACTGAAATCGTGTTTTGGTTTTTTGATGGGTTCTTTTACCCTTGTGGTTTATTGTCTTTTTTCTTGTTTCGTGGAAATTTTTGGCGTGTTTTTCTTATCGTTTTTGGCATGTGGTACATTCCTTTTACTTTTTAACCCCTTAACGTGTGTGCCCGTGTCTGACACGGGCGAAAGGTACCGGCAATTTTGCACATGCCCGTGTCTTACACGGGTGATCTTGTATCTCGCGTTATTTTATTTCTAAGGCCCGTCTGAAATCCATTTACACTTTGTTTGTATAATAATTTTTTATAGAACTTTTCCTCACCCCCACTCTAGTAGGGATGTAACGAATATTCGGCCACTATTCGGCATTCGGCTCTTTAACAGAATATTCGGCCTGGACGAATAGTCATTTCATTACCAAGTCGAATATTTGGCCGAGCCGAATACTCGGTAAGATCGAATTCGGCCTATTGGGCCCTTTGACCGAATATTCGGCCTGGCCGAATACTCGGTAAGATCAAATTCGGCCGAGTAGTTCTACTATAGTAGAAATGTGAAAAAATAAAGAGACTAGCAGATTTTAAACATTTAAAATTGTATTATAGCTATTGCGACAGAATACATAAGTATATAGGTTTAATAAATGGAAATAATTTAGAAAAAGAACCACTTTTTTTTTAAACGCTTTTTTTAGGTTTGACTGAACAAAAACAGATTTTAAAGTTAAAATGTTGTATTTTATTCTTAGCATTTGCTACCGAAAGCCAGCAGTAGTTAATTATTGCGGAAAATATGAGACTTTTTCTTTTGTTTTGTTATTATTAACAAAGTGCAAGTCACACTTCGTTGGGTAGACTGAATTATTGTGAATATTGGGTAAGAGAGAAATGTGAAAAGCCTAGAATATATCATGAATATTTAGAGAGCAGAAGTTATTGGGGTTTCTGAAAATAAAAATATTTTCCAGCTGAATGGATTAAATTTTTATACATTTTCTATAAATAAATATGTAAAAAAATGCATAAAAAATTAAATTTTATCACTTTTAAAATATCTTGATAAAACTATTTTGAGCAAGGTAAAAGTTCACTAAACAGTAGTATTTCTTTAATTTGAATTAAATAATTATTAAATTAATGCTAATGCTTACATTAAAACCTGACATTTCTATTCCACGTTGTGGGTAAAATTCTCAGTTAGGGATCATTCATAAATTATGTCACGCTTCGAGGGGGGGGGGAGGGGGGCTCGTGAACTTGTGACAAAGTGTGACAAGGGGCAGGGAGGGGGTAACAAGTGTGACATCATGCATTATGCAACATAGCGTGACGCGTGACAGAGGGGGGGAGGGGGGTCCGCTGAAATGTGACATATTGTGACAAATGGGGGAGGGGGGTCAAATACATGGGAAAAAAGTGTGATGTCATTTATGAACGGCCCCTTATATTGCTTTCAAAGCAATACAGAAAATAGATTAATTTTAAATAGTTTTTAGATTCTTGAGAAACAATAATTAAATCAGACGTCATAGTTTAATGCGTGTAATTGGTGTTTGACTTTGTCAATACTTTTAATATCAACAAATACTTTCTATTACAATTATTTTCTAGAAATACCTTGATGCGCCTATTCTAATTATATAATATCTATAGTTCGTTTAGCATACTTAATTTCTTCTGAACGGATGCTACGGAAGCATTCGCATGCAAATAAACGCACATGCAAAACGAACTTCCCTCAACCTCGGATGGATTCGTCCTTTTCTGCCATGCGTAGAAACGCCCAAGGGTCAGAATTCCGTGGTCAAACTGTATTTTAAAATAGATTATACTGCGTTGGACATTTTATATCCCCCTTCCAGTCTCAATTGAAAGAAAAGTTCCCCACAAAGGCTCCAGAAAATAACAAAAAACAAATCATGCAACCATGAATCCCCGATTTCAGATATTCCGACTCCATCGAAAAGCTTGCGTTTTATTCTGAACCGGTGAATGAAATGGCAAACATGAATTCAAAACTGTCCGACGCTTGAAGTAACTTTTTTGCCTTTCTATGAAGTGAAATGTTCTCAGGTAACTTTTTACGTCCAACTGGAGAAAAGAGGATTTTTGTTCGTTTTAAACGTATTTAGTTTACAGGACCATTATTGATGAACCCTGTTTTTTGATTTTCCGATCATTAGTATTAGCAGAGAGTTATCAGCAGTTCTGATTAATAATGCAGTGCAAAAAAAAGCTTTGCACATCAAATGTTTTTACCATTTCTCTTCTGCATTTTGCCACATCACGTCAAGTTCACTTCTTCACGGGGCTCTCGCCCTAGACTGATGCCTTACACTCCCTAAACTTTTCACATTGTGACTTGGCCCACGCTCCGGCCCCTATGATTGACAAATTCTAGTTTATCCAAAAGAATCCGCCGGATAGGAAATTTTTGTGTGTAAATTGGTGCAAACAAGTTAACTTTGCTGTAAGAAAGCTCAAATTGTTTATTTTTTGACCAACACATTTACGATCTAGAGTCCTTCCGTTTAAAGAGGACTCAACATATCCCCATATCCATAAAGAGGAAAAAACAAGGTTAAAGGGGCGCAAGTAAAAAGACTACAAAGGGCAGACCGATAAAATTTGTCCATTTGTTAATTTCTCCTTTTAGCCTACTTTGCCGTAAAAGTAAAAAAGAAAAATGGATGAAAAAAGGCTTAATGTATCGTGAAAATATCGTTAAAAATAATAAAAAGGAAGAATAAGTTAAATAATTAAATAAAGATTGAAAAAAAAAAGAAAGTTGGGTTTCGAGATGGGGAAAATGTCGATCTGTCCCCTTTAAAAGCTTTTGACAGAATTGTCCGACTCAAAAGATTTTTAACCGACTTCACAAAGGAAGGAGGTTATACATTCATACTGTATGTATGTCTTTTTTTTTTTTTTTGTTTGTCCACTCATAACTTCTCACCGGATAAACCGATTTTCATGATTCTTTTTTTAACCGATTGAGGGTGGTTTCCCATAGGTCCCGTACCTTCGTTTGACCATATTCGATAATTAGAAAAAAAGTTATGGGCAGAAATGCAGTATTTTTTTTTGTTTTTTCATCCATAACTTTTGACTAAATGAACCGATTTTGATGATTTTTTCTTTAATCGATAGAGGATCGTCTAACTCAAATATTGCAAATCAATTTGACTACATTTGTTTTTTAGAAAATCGTTACGGGTGAAAAATAAGTATTTTTTTATTTTAATTGGAAAGGCTTCACTTGATTTTTCTTTGTTGGGAAATCTATTAATAAATATAAAAGTCATCGTTAAAAACATGTTTGTTGTCATGGGCTATATAATATTAAAAGAAATTACAGCAAGAGTTTGACTGAAGGCTTTTCTGTGCCAAAAATTAATCCAATCAGGTAGTTTGCTAAAATCGCGTTCAAAAAGGAATTTATCATACAAATGATTAGTTTTTAGTGCCATAAATTCCAAGAAGTTTTGCCCTTTGATATGGATTTTTTAAAAAATAGAGTATTTATATACAAAATGTACTTACACTAAAAAGAATAAAATAAAATAATTTTTATAAGAAACAGAACCGACTTCAAATTATAAATTGCGTTAAAAAGTGAAAAATAAATTAATTCTTTAAACAACATCGATGTGACTTTTAAACATAGTTTTAGAAGTCGGCGCAAAATTATGAGTCTAATGACCATTATACCATTTGCTACTTCATTATGGAACTGTTGCTAATTCTGCGAAAATATATATATTTGTAATTGGATTCATGATTACAAAAGATTTTATCTATCCTAATTTTGCACCGACTTCTAAAACTATATTTAAAAGTCACATCGATGTTGTTTAAAGAATTAATTTATTTTTCACTTTTTAGCGCAATTTATAATTTGAAGTCGGTTCTGTTTCTTATAAAAATTATTTTTTTTTTTTTGTTTAACATTCGAAAAATCTCGTCGAGTACGTCTCATTTCCATATTTTATCAAAAAAAAAAAAAAAAAGTAAAGGCAACAGATCCCTGATGAGCACTATAATAATTAAACTTGATGGAGCGCCCCCTGCTTCTTAAAACATAATTTAGCGCAAGATCAACGACCGATCAAAACAAAAATTAAATATGGCTTAAAAAACCATGTCCCATCTCGCACAACACGAAACAAATATCGCTGGCATAAATCTATTCCGATGCATCATTTAGAAAGTGATTTCCAGTAAAACTTTCGATGTTGAAAACGATTCCGATGATCGTATCGTTAGACCACGCTTATTATTATTCATAACTAGTTTTATCTCTTGCCCGATGCGAGATCATTTGCACCATTTTTTTTTTTTTTAGAATTGAGTTTAACAGCCCGCCTTGATCGTGACACCATTTGGAAGCAAAGCAATTTTCTCCTTGGCTTTGAAGATTTAAATTGAAAAAGGTCAAACTTGGTATTAGCTGGTAAAATCGCTGAAGTAGGTTTTAGTTCTTCTAGTGGGACAACAAAACCTGTTTGTTTCTTTTTTCCTTTTTTAACTTAAAAAATTGCTTCCTTTTAATTCGAGAGAACTAACTATGTTTCTGAAGATAATGAAAAATCTGGAACATCTTATAAGTATATATATATATAAAGTCCTATGCTTAAAACGAAGGGTGTGCTTCGCGGTACAATCCTGATGGAACGACAGTCGAAAGAAAAATCACAATAAAAAAGTTGTTAAGTACATATTAACTAACTTATTAAATGAGATGTAAGAAGTTATCGTTCAGTATTTCTTAAAACTCAATAAAAATCTCCATGACAACTCTCAGAAAAATATCTCAGTTATCTAGAAACACAACTTTATTAGCACAAAGCGCACACCACAAAAAAAAAAAAAAAAAAAAAATCAGCATATTTTAATACACCTTTCCAAAAAAGACCACCTATCTTTCTAAACAATAACAATTTTTCTGGTTGCCAAAATAATTTTCATTAATAAATACTTAAGTGAAGTTTCGCAAGCGATAAATGAATAATATTATTATAAACACCATAATAAAAAAACCTCCTACACCGAATGTAGGTTTATTGGCGTCGAGCTTTGCAAGCGATGCTCCGATTTTAAATAAAATAATAATATATATTATTTATTTATAGTTTGGCAAACGATAAATAAAATATAGCAATAGAACAAAATTCTATTTAATCTGTTTTTAAAATAAATTTGTTGCAACGATCAGGAGATGTTTTTTTTTCACATAGTAACCAAGAAGGAATATAAAATGCGATTGCGGATAATATCAATTAGGCCAATAATTATACTGACGCATTCGAGGAAAACATGAAGCACGCACCTGTGAACTAGATAAAATATAACGGTAGATGACACATGGAGGGCGAGGTAATGGTGTTATACATTAATTTTAAATTAAAAATTTTAACTAAAAATATACACTATTTTCCATTTTTAAATTTCATTTTCATAAAATACCTGTTACATTTAAATTTACTTGAAATATAGTCTACTCCGGTTATACCGTACTGTCAAGGGACCGGAAAATGTGATACGTTATAAACAAAGTACGTAATAAAAAATTATCAATAAAAATCAGTGTATAACGTGCAAGAAAAAAGCGCATAATAGCACACGCAATGACGGAGTTTGTAAATAGACATTTAAAGAGTTTCTCAAAATAAAATAGAAAAAAAAAAAAAACATCTCACTCTACTTACATGTATTTATCTTATATATAAACCGCTTAAGTGTCTGTCGCCGATAGCTTATTCCGAATTTCTTACTCCGAGAAAACTGCATCGTGCTGCCATCTACCTATAATGAAAACGACTCATAATCAAAACATTTCTCTAGCATTTTGAGTGAGGCATCATCAGATTTGAAATCTCCGTTACAAAAACAATGTAAACGCGAATTTAATTTAATACTTCTTTGTTTGTTTTAATTTATTTATCATCTGCGCTTTATATATATATTAAACTGCCGGCGCTCTTTTTTCCAGTTTCGTTAAAACCATTGTTTTGACGATGATTATGTTGGATATAAATAAATATTTTTCACAAACAATTTGATTATACAGTAAATAATGTTTTTATTTTACAGGTTAATAGAACTTAGATGTTTTTTTTCCGGTAAGAATATTTTTTCCTGAAATTATTATGTGTTTATTATTTATTCATTAAACTTTACTGTTCCACCTAAAAATATCTCTTTGATTTAATGTGCATTTCCGGTTACTGGGAGAATTGTTTATTTACTAGAACAGCGGTCATTTCATATGACCGCCGGGCTTACTAGTTTAAAAAAAAAAAAAAAAAAAAAAAAAAAAAAAAAAAAAAAAAAAAAAAAAAAAAAAAAAAAAAAAAAAAAAAAAAAAAAAAAAAAAAAAAAAAAAAAAAAAAAAAAAAAAAAAAAAAAAAAAAAAAAAAAAAAAAAAAAAAAAAAAAAAAAAAAAAAAAAAAAAAAAAAAAAAAAAAAAAAAAAAAAAAAAAAAAAAAAAAAAAAAAAAAAAAAAAAAAAAAAAAAAAAAAAAAAAAAAAAAAAAAAAAAAAAAAAAAAAAAAAAAAAAAAAAAAAAAAAAAAAAAAAAAAAAAAAAAAAAAAAAAAAAAAAAAAAAAAAAAAAAAAAAAAAAAAAAAAAAAAAAAAAAAAAAAAAAAAAAAAAAAAAAAAAAAAAAAAAAAAAAAAAAAAAAAAAAAAAAAAAAAAAAAAAAAAAAAAAAAAAAAAAAAAAAAAAAAAAAAAAAAAGAAGTGAAATAGATGCGCAGTAACTTCTGCGTCGCACGGCAGCGGAGTATTTTTTGCTCAGCTGCCGACCAGCCGGCAGCGGAGTCACGGCCAGTAAATAAGTTATTACGTGTTGCCACTCTTGATATTTATATAACTATTGAAGTGGAAAACCAAGAACACACAGGGAGTATTTTTCTTCATCATTTTAGCTTCTATTTACATTTAACGCAGCAAAAAAAATTCCTAGCGCATGAAAAGAATTTAATTTAAATACGAACTCGTGTATACCTTAATTTGTATTACAAATCGTCATATTTTCAACAGGATTGCTGCAACACGGTGGGAAAGGTTGCCTTGGTGACGAGGGGGCGGAGTTTCCTAGGTTTGTTTACAAAATATGAGGAGCGACACAATTCTTTTTTTCTGGTGTTAGAAATCCTTCGTAAAAGAGTTTTATAAGAGCATCGTTTTATTTTATGTTCCTTCTCAGCAGTAACGCACCAAGCTTGCTTAGCGCCGGCGTGCGAATTCCTACTCGCCCTATAATTCTAAAATAAAAAACTTTTTTTTTTCTTTTCTTTGAAAATCCCAAAAGGGTTTTTTATTTTATTGGTGTCTTGTTTTTTCTTTTCATTTTTCAGGTTTTACTGTGGATTTTTTAGGGCGCTTTTTGATTCAACGTCCCGGCTTTTTTTGACACGGTAACTGTTGTATGACGCACGAACTTGCACATATGAACGGAGCGGGCCTGCTTCTCAGAGGATGGCGTTCGCTTAAAAGCCAAGCCTGTACTCAACTCGTCCTGAAATCTCTCAGCGCTTGACCGATTAGCCACTCCTGATACATGCAGATGATTTAGTAGTTATTTCTGCACTAGCTCCCCAAATGTCGCTCACACACATTTACACATTGCATTCCTAGCTTTAAATGTGTTGAGATCTGAGAAAAGGACAATCGGCAGCGCAGATGAAAGACTATGTCCAACATTCTAGTAATAACAGCTGCTAGTGGTGGGGCGATTCTAGAGCACGTATGATGACTTCTTTCGACTCCAGGGTCTTAATGCTACTTCCGGTTTCATTAAGGACTTTAAGCAACCTCCTTAAAGCAGCAATTAACCTGGCAATTTTTGACAGGTAGCGCTGGTATCTCCGTATTAAAGAAAGGATTATTTGTAGTTCAGAAACATGTGTACAACACTCACTGGTAGCTTTGCCTTTCAGCGTTGTTTTCGTTGCAAATGCAATCTCTTATTATTGTTATTAATAACCTCTTGACATGCAACTTAAATGGAACTTGATGCGACCAAAACATACTATTAAATTTCACGTAACTGAACAATTTCGTGAAAGCTGATAAAGAGTATTTTATTTTGAAATTTGAATTTTTATCAACTAGATTGATGTTAACAAATAACATCTAAATTACATTAAAAAAATAATGATTTCTCGTCAAAGTCAACAGTGGCCCATGAAAATGAAGGACGAGTCAAACTCGTCATTTCATGTCAAGAGATTACTATTGTTTTATAGAATTTCGAAGTGAAAATTTTTTCGGGACTTTTGCGAGACCTTTTAAAAATATCGGTTACCACATAAAATGGTGGGGGATATTGATTCTGCAGGATAGCGGATATCCTTTGTTCATTGTATGGCACATACGTACCGGATATCCGGCTCTAATATTTGAAATCTGTACTTCCTATGCATGTTTTTAAACATCCCACGGCTTTTAAATACGTAATAAGTTTGTAATTCACATATGCGGTTTCAAAACATGTTAATTAAATGTTCTAAAATCAAATTTGACGAGCCGGATAATCGGCTATTTCGTTCAGGCGGCAGGATCAGGTTCTAGACATTTAAAAATGTGTCGGATACCGGATATCCGATGCCTTCTGGGTGGGCCGGTCCCGTTGCAAGAAAACTCTTCGTGACTTTTTCGTTACTTTCGTGACCGATTTCCAAAGTCGAGACACCTTCGGAACTTTTCGTAACCTATAAACACCCTGTACTTGCAATCAGAAACGTAGTGACGGGGGAAATGTCGTTCGAACCGAGGTCGCCCGTAGTTTCGAAGGTCACCGGTCGCTGCGAAAACTATTAGATCAAAAGCGGGGCATTACTTTTAATGGGGATCTGCTGGGGCCAGCGATAATGGACGTTATAACCGATGTGTTATTAAGAGGCGGCATTATAGATGAGTTCGATAGTTATTCAACGCAGAAACGCAATTAAACAAAAGTAGAATTGTCGAAAAAGTTCCAAATTTTTCTAATCCCTCGTTCCATTTTAACATTTCTGTCTGCAATGGTGCTGCTGCCATCTATTGGAAAATATACAAAATGTTTCTCTAAATTTAGTAGTGCTGCCACGTACGGGGGAAAAAACAGTAAACAGTTCCTCTGATTGCAATATATAAAACTAAATCGCGTATTATAACAGCTATTTTGGCTTTTGCCGTGGACTCTTCTTACGCCTCAATATCTATATGCTATTGATTTTTGCTCCTTTAAATTCCATTTTGTAGGCTTAATAAGGTCGGTTTTGAATGGTTTCGCACCGCCAACTTTTATTTCAAGCTGTTTTTAAAGATTAAAAATATATTTTTAGAAGATATCTCGTTCGTCACCTGTAGTTTTATTATTTTTGGCAGATAGTCCTGAAATATCCGCGGTAAAGAAAGGATTCTTTGTAGTTCAGAAACATGTGTACAATGCTTCATTGTTAGCTTTACCCTCTGACGTTGTTTCTCATGCAAATAAAACTTTGTATCATCAGGATTAATGTTATTTTATTTACTCATTCATTTTTATTTGTTACTTTTTTGTTTATTTGTTTTTATTATTTTATTTATTTATTTATTTTTTTTGCTGATTGCAGTGTAAACATCAGACTAAAATGTTTGATAGAAAATCGCTGCTTTAGAAGTGGTTGATCCGACAAATCATCTTGAAGGGGTGGCAACGAACAATTAGAACCTTTATATCGTCAGCTGTGTATAATCATAATCAGTTTATTTTAAATAGTTAATTCATGTGATTTTTTTTACTTTTTAGACTCCAAACTAATAGCGTCAATGATATATTTTTGACCGAATTATTAAAAATGGTCACCAAACTGTCGGCAAAACCATCGCCAAAAGCTTAATGCATGCTGACAATATTGTACATTCTATAGACGTTAAAGAAGGAGACACTGTAGTCTGCAGAGACGATGCGACGCAAATAAATTCCCTGAGCTCGACCAATAGGGCCAATTTCTATTCTGAAAGCTACCAGAGTGAGTAGAGAACTCTCTTACTACAATAGATTGATCAAAATTGAAAGGTCTTTGTCCCGTGATCTAGCTTTAGTATTAGATAACTGAAGGAGATAGCGAAACTGAAGGAGATCTGGGTAACTTCATCTATATCTCAAAGGTTTATTGCCGGATCTAGTAACTCTTTTCCACATCACCCAAGAGGTAAGAGTTGGGATGCGTTTTTTTTACGGAGGTATCGCCAGGAGCCCTAATCCTCCGCCATCCTTTGAAATACAGACGGAGCTACTGAGAAGAGTTCTTTGCAAAAGTCTTTATTTTAAAAATGCGCCAAGCTACGTACATACGAAAGGGATTGCTCCACAGTACCTTCTATTGCTGCAGCTTCATTGGCGCATCGGTGGGACTTTTCATCCCCAGAA
Source organism: Octonoba sinensis (assembly GCA_038502835.1). Taxonomy (NCBI): domain Eukaryota; kingdom Metazoa; phylum Arthropoda; class Arachnida; order Araneae; family Uloboridae; genus Octonoba; species Octonoba sinensis. Next base: position 3,484,041 of record CM076600.1, read on the forward strand.
ACCTGCGAAAACAAGAGACTTCGGCAGAACAACGTGGCAGAAACTTTAATAATAAAAAATTATGAAATATTTTTCTTGTTCAACACAGTAACATTAAAACCGTATTGCAAATTGCCGTAATTCTCATAAATAATAATCGCTTCACTTACACCGGTATGTTTTCCACCCCTTTATGTGGCGAATAATGGCATTGAAATCAGTATTTTTAACTATAAACAATACAGAGGCCCAAACAATGTATGCACTAGCGACAGTGAATATCTTTATTTTAAGAATAATTTTAAAATTTCAATGTTCTGTAACAAGATTTTTAATTGGTATTGTAAAATGTAGTTGCAATTACATGTCTTCAAAGGGACCAGCAGCTAAACATCGTCAATGCCCCTCAACAGCTGACCGAACTACGACCTTTTCAATGTTTCTCGTGTAATGGCTTCCAGTACCACTACAGTACCAAGCAAGATTCATAGTCACAAGTCATTTTGCTCTGATTAGGTTCACTGTCGATGAGTGTATACATTTTTTTGGGGTATATTATGCAATAATGGCGAAATCGGCCCGCTTATACTAAAATAACCCAGTAGTCAATGGAAGGCGAGTATTAGTGCAAAGCTGAAATTTTAAAGTTATTTGGCAATTGTTTTTTTTTTTTTTTTTCTTTGCTTACATAGAAGAATACATCGATCAATAATAACAATTTGGCGATTTCTGACTGTAATCATTATTATTATTATTGCTGAAAATGCAGTGCTGACCATTTTATGAATGAAAAGGAGAATATTGTTTCTAAAGCTTCTTATTGAACGTATCGTCGCGCTCTATAGTTTAAGTCGACGGATTTAGAATTTTCTAGTTACTGTTTCATGATGTAAATCAATGACTTAAAAAATCTACTGTAGCAAAGAGGGTTCTGTAAAATGAAATGCTTACTATTTTTCATAACAATGTGAAAGCCTAAGTGCTCATCGTCTCAAAACTGGAATTGGCGTCTTTTACCAGAACTCCGATGATATTTACAATTTTTTAAAAATGTGAACTGCTTTTCAAATTTCGGAATCTCCATGCATGTTAACTTAGTTGTAGTCAGTCTTTGTAATGCATACGAAGTTAAACTACAAAATTATTATTATCTATCTTTTAAAAAGCTTTCTTTTCCTAGATTAAGATTAAGTAATGTCAGGATAGAATTTAGATATTCCTCCAAAAATTTCACTACAACAGCCATTCAGTTAAAGGTGCGATGTTGGCGACGGTTTTCCAAATTATAGCAAACATGATTTTTTGTAATAAAACAAAAAGTGCCACCTATTTAAATTATATCAAACTGCTTTGCTTACATTTGGAGGGCTCAGAATACAAGTGAACCAAGTCCATACAAAGTTTCTTTGTGCTACAGAGGTTTAAATTTAAAGCTTTATAACAAAATTTCATCTTAAAATTTTCTAAATTACAGTGGAGCACAGTTTATACGTTTCTCGTTTATACGTTTTTATCATTTATACGTTTTTTTGGAACAGCCCCGGTGAAATCTCATACAAATTAATGTTAAATAATTTCGTTTATACGTTTTTCTGCAATTGCAAATTTCGTTTATACGTTTTTTTTCTCCCCAAGTCATAAAGAAAAAACGCACATTTTAACGTGATTCTACGCTAGCGGTTGTCCAGTTTAGAAATCGCATTTGACCTTGACCCACACCTGCTGTGACCCCTTACGGTGGTCACGCACCTGCCTAAATGAACAAAAGACATACCCCGGAAGAATGCGAATATCCCAAATTCACAGATACGAGCATTCTGATTGCGGTGCAATACCTAGAAATAGCAGGTGACAAGCGCTTTTCCTCTCCTACCAGTGTTGCCGCGGCAGGCGCCCTTAAATTTCAGTAAGTAGCCTGGGGACGTTATGGTAACCCTGCAACCCTGCTCCTAACAACTTTATAAAATTCTGGGATCTATCGTTCACGAGCATTCACGATGGCTTCGAGCTCGCGTAGTAGAAAATCTCTGTCTCTGAAAGAAAAAATGTGTATTCTAAAACAAGCGGATGAAAACCAACATTTAAAAAGAGTTGACCTAGCAAAAAATTAGGTTTACCAGTTTCAACTTTAAGCACCATAATTTATAAACGTAAGATCATCGAGGAAACCCATAATCAAAGTGGTGCTAGTGCTTCAAAAAAACTTAGAGTTCAAAACGGAAAATTTTCGGATGTAGAAAAAGTGCTTTTACAGTGGTTTAATCAGTGTCGTAGTGCAAAAATTCCCATCAGTGGTCCTTTGCTTATGGAGAAAGCAAAAGAAATTTCGAAGAAGTTAAATGTAGAATGCAATGCATCATTTTCCTCGGGACGGCTTCATAAGTTTAAGTTAAGACACGGCATAACAGGCAAAACTGTAAGTGGAGAGTCAGGAGATGTTGTTGTGAAACAGTGGATGATTGGATTCAAAACCAATTGCCAGAACTGCTAAAAGGATATGAACCAAAAAAAAGTTTTTAATGCGGATGAAACCGGCCAATTTACAATCTTCTGCCAGCTAAAACTCTCGCACTCAGATTGGGTACGTGTTATGGCGGAAAAAAGAGCAAAGTACGGTTGATCGTGCTATTGTGTGCCAATGCAGATGGGTCAGAAAAATTACCTCCTTTGATTATCGGAAAATCAAAAAAACCCCGCTGCTTTAAAAATGTAAAAACATTACCAGCAAAATACTTGGCCAATACAAAATCATGGATGACCATGTCTTTCTTTACCGACTGGTTAAAAGATTTGGATGATAAAATGCGAAAAGAGAAACGTCGAATCATTTTATTCATTGATCAATGCCCAGCTCATCAACCTAATACGGATTTTCTAAAAAACATAACTGTCAAGTTTTTCCCTGCAAATTGTACCAGTGAACTGCAGCCGCTGGATTTAGGAGTCTTAAAGTCCTTTAAACAACATTATCGGAAACTTCTAGTGCAAACAGCCATCGCTACTTTAGACAACGGAGAATTCGAAAAAATGAGCATTGATATCTTGCAAGCTATGAATTTCATAATGATGGCTTGGGAAAATGTTTTACCGAAAACAATAAGAAACCGCTTCACCCTTGGTGGGTTTTTCACTTCAGTAGATATTTTACCTAATAAAAACGTCGAACCTAAACATTTTGTTCCACCTGAAAACTGGTCAAATTTAAGTGACGTTACTGCATTTGAAGAATTTGTGAAGTGTGATTCGGAACTTGCAACATGTTCGCTTCTAAAAATCGATGAAATGGTCGCAAATGAAGAAACTAGCAGTGAAGAAGAGGATAACTGCACTGAAGAGCCACAGCCAAATTTTCAGCAAGGTTTGGAATGTTTTAATATCATGCAAGAATATCTCCTTGGTAGTGATTTAAATGACAATGTCAAGATGGCACTTATAACTATGAACAAGTAACTTTTTCCCGTGCATTCCAAAAAAGCGCTACAACCCAAAATAACAAAATATTTTGTACATACTGCATGAATATGAAACGTAGTGATTGTAATTCAATTTAGGAATACTATGCATCATTTCATTTTATTATGTATCTATATATTCTTAGTATGTATTATTAAAAGTACTCATTATTTACTTTTCATAATATTTTAAGTTACTGTTTTGTTTTCTATTACGAAAATATTCGCTTTATTTTGTGATTTTCGTTTATACGTTTTTTCATTTATACAGTTTTTTCGCTCGGTCCCTTGAAGAACGTATAAACGGTGCTATATTAAATTTCAAAAGTTCAAAAAGAGACTTCGTTCATTATTTCGCTGAATCTTTACATAGTTAGTGCATGCTATTGCGCTGCTAACTCGAAAATGACAAAATGTGGACTTGGTTCACTTGAATTCTGAAGCCTCCATTTGATTGGCGATGTAGGTATGTCTAGGCGAGTTTAAGAGGTAGGCGCTTTAACCGATAAGTGCAGGTATTCTGTTATGCTGGCGCGTTTCGGATAGTCTTGAAATTACGCACTTGCATGTATTATTATTTTTTCCTATCATTTTAATATCGTGTTTCCATTTCTATTTTAAAGGACTTGGAGATAGTTATAATTAATCTCTAAATATCTTATTTTTAACACAGATAATTCATTTAAAGAAAAAAACAAAACATAAGGGCTATTTAACAACTACTCTATTAATATATCTCCCCCATCCTATAAAAAAAAAACAAATAACTTCTCCGAAATCTCCTATTTTAAACGATGGCCTTTTTATCATGTAAAAAAGAATTTTTGACGCTATTGGAACTCTAACTACCGTTTTACGCGTGGAATTTCAGGAAAAAGGTCGAAGCAAAGTTTCAGTTCAATTTTGCATTTCATGAAACAATTTTTAAACAAATTCATAGAAAACAGAAACTTGAGGTTAACAGTCAAAACGAATCCTCTTCACAAGAGTAAAACATCGGAATGATAAAAATTTGGAGATGGCTGCCAAAAAGTGTCATTTCATTGAAACATAGGTAAACAATCATAAAACTCTGTATCATAAAATTTTGAGCATGATGGTCAAAACGTGTGATTTTAATGATATAAAGATAATCAGAAATATAAACAACAAGTACCCTCAAGTTTAACAGAAGCTTAAAAAATTGAAACTTGTTTACAAAACTATTGATTACAAAGCAAAATAAAAATTTTGTTAATGGGCCGAATTTGTTATCTGAAACCTTTGCTTCAACGAAACTTCTACCGAAATTCTTCTAAGTTACAATCAATCTTCAGTGACCTCAATCCCCAGCCCGCTTCCCAAGAGAGAGTCTAATTATCGGATAAGTCACCAAACTTCCTGAACATTTTTAGTATTCAACCTACGATATGATTTCTAAAGTTTTATTTCACGAAAAGTCTAGTTTAAAAAAAAAATCACCTAAAAAACAAAACTGCTATTAAAACTTATTGATACTTCATATTTTTAGGGAAAAAAATTTATCTTCTGCGTTTTTTCTGAAAAGCACGAATATTAAGGTTAACACAAAATGTTTTTTAACTAATACTTAAAAAAAAAAAAAAAAAGCGTACATTGTCATATGTAAACGGCTTAACTGAATGGAAATTGCAGCAAATTAAAAACAAAATGCCTAGTCTGGTTACTTATATAAAAATTAAACTCTCTCACTTCTGAAATAATAATATACTATGATTAGAAAAAAAAAAGTAGGTGGTTATTTCTTGAAGATACTCACCAGGCGGTGAAGAAAGCTTTTCTTTTTCTTTATTTCTGGAAGAGGAAGAAGGTCCCATACTCCTTCTGAATCCAGATACGGCAACCAGGACTGCAATTTAAATTCCTTTGTTTTGGGGACAAACCGGGCGGGTTTGGATGCTCGTCGTGGCTTGTAATTGAGCCTCTGTTCCGTAAATTTGGCGAAGTCCTCCTCTTGTTCCTCGGGTTTGTAGATGGAGTCGTAAGAAAGCGCCCAGACGGGCAGAGATTCGAAGTGGAAAGCCATAGTTAGAGCTGAAAAGGAAAAAGCGTGTCACTCAAAAACAATTAATAATTTCTGAAATTTTGAAAAGAGCTGTTCATAAATTTTGTATAATATTTATTAAGTGTGTTAATGTCGAATTTTTTAATCTCCGCCTGTCGCTCTTTCGATCACTCGTCGGATCTAAAGACGAAATATCCAAGTCGAACCAATATCGATTTGGTGCGTTTACCACTTGATTTCGTTTTACCTGCATACACAGACTTTAAAGAAGTGCTGTAAATATGTAAATGCGTTCAACAAGTTTTAAAACGCTTATTGTGTTTGCTGTTTTAAGATAAACGCTTTTAAACATCTGATTGTCCGCTCCACGCTATTCAAGAAGTTAACCAGGGAAAAGGCAGGACATATGAACGTAATTCCTAGTCCTCGCTGTTGTTTTAAGCTACAGACGTGTAGTCTCAGATGCTAAGTGTAGTCACAGACGTGTAGTCTCATAAGCTACAGACTCGTAGTCTCATCATACGAGTCTCAGGCTGTTGTTTTGAGATATGTAATTAGAATTTATTTACCGAATGAGGGACTTATATGCTTTTTCTTTTTAATTTAATTCTATTTTCAAAGATATGTCAGCATTGAACTGGGGCAGCGATATGTTACAACGCTCGCTGTACTTTTTTGAGTGCGTTTGTGACGTTTCGAAAACTAAAGCACCTCATAAAGCACCAAACATAATATTTTCCGGGCTTATAGGCCGTGGTCCGACCAAGATGCTTTTGGCTGACCGTTCGCTTGACATGTTTCAGGCTTTTTCGGAGTGAAAATGAAGTCTAAGCAGAGGTCTGGTCGTTATATATCAAGCGTAATATGTGCCTAAACCTCATTGGATAACCTACCAAATTGGATAAGCTCAAGCTTAGATTGGTGGCCTGGGGCTCCGGTTCAAGCCTGATATTGGTGGCTTATCCAATGAGATTTAAGAACATGTGATGCTTGATATACAAGGACCAGACCTCTGCCTTGACTTCATTTTCCCTCCGAGGAAGCCTGAAACATGTCAGGAGAATTGTCATCCAGAAACAACTTAGTTGGACCGCGGCCTATAAGCCCGGAAAATATTATGTTTGTTATGGACACCGGCCGTGAAAGCCTAAGTTACTATAAAGCACCTCTGATTGAAAGAAACATACATTCTAGACCGCTTACCACATTTACATCAATGTCGTACTTACTCCAAGCATACACGGTGTGCATGGAGTGTGTCTGAGTGCGAATGACCAGCTAGTACAAGTGAGGAAACGTCTTTCAAGGGACTGGTAAAGGGCGATGTATGGATGAAAAGAAGCATAAACGCAATTTCGCCAAACTATTAATTACTGAAGGTGTGGTCCTACCAATCCAAATTTATGATTGCGTACTTTTTTTCCTTGTTAGGATAGCACTAGTATATTATTAGTATAACTATAAAAAACATTTTTCAAGTTCGTGCAAAGTCCTTGTCCCCCTATCCCCCATACCAGAAATATATAATGGATTTAAAGAGGAATTTAAAATGTTTAACCGTTTTGGCAATTCTGTTTTGGCTTCTGTATTTTTTTTCAAGTTGGGAATTTTATCTTTCAATCAGTTCTTCGTGCTACCCAGAGTTTTTGATTTTAAAGAAGCAGACGCAACATAAATGAAAACCGCAGGTGCTGAAAGACAGGACTAGGAGAAGGACTAGTTTACTGGTCAAACCAGGTTAATGACATTTTGCTTCCTAGGATGTCTCCCTACGTTAGGGGGAGAGGAACAGAGAACACATGAGAGAGGAAAAAAACTTGGGAATCGTAGAAAAAGGTAAAACGACGTATAACCGAAATTCATGTCGTATAAGTGAAGTGTTTTAACATTACAATGGTTACGAATGAGCTGGGACGGAGGTGAAAGCACGTATAAATGCATAAATGCATTGCACGTATAAACATAACCGAGCGTCGTACAAACGGTGCTATATTGCATTTCTAAACATAACCTCTGCAAGCGGCATGACACCTTTCCGTTCATTCACATTCAAAGAGGCGGATACACTACAGCACCAGAAGCTAATAAAATCACTGCTTAATAAAATCGATCTTTTATTAAAAATTTAAAGCAAGGGATTATAATCAGTTGAAACCATCATATGAAATCACCACTTAATAAAATCAGTACCCCCTCTTTCAGAAACCAAAGTTTCAGATAACTCCAATCTATTTACCACGTGAAATAAACCAAGGTCGTGAGAAGCGTTTCATTTCGAAGCATGTATGCAGGGTCGCACCGGCGGGGATGGACAAACGCTACTAGTATCCACCCCTCTCTAGAAGACGTCGGATATCTAGTATCTGACCAATATTTTTACATATTCGGAACCCCATCCGGCTGCAAGAAAGATGCGGTTATCCAGCGCGTCAAGTTTGATTTTTTTTAACTTAATTAATTATCATATTTTGAAAATACATGAAAATTAAACACTAGGCATTTGTGAACGTTGAGACCTTTAAAATATGCATGGAACTTACATGTTTAAAATACTAAAGCTGGATATACGGTACAGATAAGTCACACAAAGGCATCGGATATCCGGTGTCCGGAAATATCAATACAAATCTGTATAAGTTGACCACTTGCGGTGCAGCACTTTAGCGGTCAGTTTATACAGGTGGTCAACAGGGTAGAGTATTTTTTTTATTGTCATTTCTTACACTATGCATTTATACATTTGTATTTATTTCAAATATAGCTTCATGTATTAACGTTACTTTAAAATCGTAAGTAGCTATTTTTCTCAATTATCTAAAATATCATTAGAGAAATTTAACCTGGATGACTTACAATGTATCCTATGCAACTTAAAAAGTAAAGTACTTTGTTAAAATAAAGATAAATGTCTTATTAATTATGTAAGTTACTTATGGTGATGGTAAAGATTTCCTAAAATTACATACTTTTTAAAAATGGCTACATCAGATAGAAGAAAAGAGAAGACACATATTTAAAGAATAAAACATAGCTCATAGTTGTTTTCCCATATGGTTCATTTACAAAAGAGATGTATCATTAAAATTTAAACTGCAGGAAAAAAGACATAATGAATAACAGGCCGTGTTAATGATAAACAAAAGTAAATTGTCTTACCGTATGATAAAACTTTCACGAGAGTAAAATTAATTACAGCAACAGATAAATTAATAATCGCCTAAGAATTTTAACGATGCTTGCACGTTCAGAAATTTCACTCAAACTGATTATTGAATTTCAGTGTTCTATTTTTTTAAGTGTTTAACTGTTGCCATTTGATAAAATATTCGGCCAGCCAATAAGAAATTTTGCTTTGAAATGCATGAATTTACTAGAACATTTTGCCAACCAATAAGAAATTTCGTTTTGAAATGAATTTTAGTTACTTTTACTTTTAATAACTATCCAATAACGTACATATTTTTTTCAAATGACAGAAAAGATCCAAACCCTATATTGTTGTTAAAATTAAAACATTAAAATTTTATCTGGATTTTTCTTATTTCTCGCTTTATTTAATTAGTTTTTGTGCTTTTTTAGCTAATTACTGTTCGTCAAGAAATGATGTTAGAAGAAATTTTATGACATTTAAGAAATTTTGAAATAAATAGAGGTTTTAATTATAATTTGAAATGCTTGAAATATATTACACCAAATGTACTAATGAGATACCAAAAATTTTGAATACAGTTAAACCCCGTTACAACGCAGGAGTAGGGGACATGTTTGGCCCCCTTCCTAATTCCATGTTATCAACATGGAATTAGGAAGGGGGAGAAGTCTTAAGAAAAAATTAGATTTGGAACGGGAGGAATGCACTTCTCAAAGAAACAATGTTTGAGGCCTGCATACACTGAGAATATCCTTACTTTTCAGGAATGTTAAAGAATCTGGAATACAGAGGTTGATAGCGCTGTGAAAGAAGTTACACACGCATAACTAGATTTCTCAAAATGTAATTGTTAAGCATTGAATTGAACAATTCCTGACAAGTTGAGCTCTGCCAATGTCAAGAGCAACAAGTCAGGGCGATTGCACCCGATTTTGAAATCAAGCTTATAGTGTCCTAGGTTGAGACAGAAAAGCATGAAACATGTGTGCATCAGGCCTATCGCAATAGAGCTTTATCTATTAGTGTGTGTGGTAAGGGGATGGGAGCTCTTTGGCTGGAATATTTTTATGCTCAGGCTGGCTTTATTTATAATGGAATCACCTTTAAATGGTAATGATAAAGGGTGGTTTAAACGTCGGGGAACATGATAGTCACCGCGGTATACTGAGGCGCGGTATAACGGGGTTTTACTGTAATGCAATTAGTGATTAAATTAACAAAAATAAGTAATTAATGAAAAATAAACAGCTAGAAGATTATGACTCCTCTCCAAGAAATAATAATACATGAAACTTAATATGAGGTAAGTCCTCAATGCATTGCATACGTCGAAACTCCGCAAACAAATATAAATAATTGGGGGATCTGAGCCTTCTTGGACCTGAAATCCAGCAGTAAAATAACAGCACCTGAGTGCAATGTGTGAAAAGTGCAAAGATACAACATAAAGGTGCGTCACAGTGCACGGTAAGAAAAATAGTTTAAGCACCGACAGTTACTAGTTTGGGATCATACATAAATGATGTCACGCTTCGACGGAGGGAGGGCGGTTCGTGAAGTTATAAAAAAGTGTGACAAGGGAAGGGGAGGGGAAAACAAGAAGTGTGACATCGTGCATTATGCAACATAGCGTGACATGTGACAAAGGGGGAGGGGGTCGGCTGATTTGTGACACATTGTGACAAAGGTTGAAGGAGAGTTAAATATATGGGAAAAAAGCGTGACATCATGTATGAACGGCCCCTTTGCTGCTAACTGATGATGGAGCAATAAACTTACACGTAGTCGGGTGAAATCACGCCAGTAATGAGCGGGAAACTCTCAAATGACAGTTCGACCGCGGAATTTGACATTTGGATGCTTCTGCGCATGGCAGAAAGGAAACGAATGCGTTCGAGTTCTAGGGAAGTTCGCTTTGCAGGTGCGTTTATTGAGTACGCGAATCAGAATGTTTGCTTCTCTGTTTGTTGAAAGCAACTCCATTTATAAATTGCCACATAGCATCCGTTTGGAATGAAATCGAGTTTTCTAAACGAACTAGAACGAGAACAAAAAACGGCACATTCCTTATATCAGCCGTTCCTTCCTTGACACATAAATGGATTCTGCTTGGCACTCTGCGGGGCAGATCGCTTTGGTTGGTGGTAGAACTATACGCTAAGCAGCCACTGAATTTAACATTCAATTTTTGGCGCCAATTCGCAGACAAATGCTGTCCGTTTTGTTTCATCATGTTGAAGTTTTACTTCCGTCGCACCGAAGATACATACTGCAAGAGCTTCATTTAGAAAAATTCATCTTTACCTATTGCTTATAATGCTAACCTTGGTGTTGTACGAGACACAAAAATTGGATAGATCTACATGAAAATGGATCTCAAAAGTTGTTTCATTGTCAAAATGTCATACGAGGTTTCCCCTAATAATGGACATTGCGTCATTTTTTATTTTGGCTAGAGGAAAAGCTTCGGACGCTCCCCCATTGTTATATGGGTTTGATATATTTCGCCCGATTACCTAACGCCATGAAATATTAAATGCGTTATTTTAATATTTAGCAAAAATAGACATTCTGCCTATAAAATTAAATGAATGGTATGTGGTAAATAAATATTCCACCGATATTTATTCAATTCCTACTGTTAGTCACACTCTTCTTGTATCTTGTTCAAATTTTCAATCGTTAATACAGTATTCATCCTTTTAAGTTCAAATACATTTTGTAAAGCTTGTAGTTTATGACACTTAATGTTAATATAGTTTTGTCAAATATTCATTCGTTCATTAAATTGAACCGTTATTCATTTTAGTTTTATATGGATCACATTAGAAATATGTGCAGTCATAGGACATTATTTGTAAAGCATTCGCACGCAAAATTTGATTCTTTAGAACTCATTTATTCCCATTCTGCTTGTGCTAACATGAAAAAACGTTATTAATGTTAATAAAAAGTATTTAAAGTAAAATTTTTCTTTGTTGACCTAAGTAGGAATTGACTTTAATTGTTTTTTTTTATATATTACTCGTTTTAAAATGTCTATCATATTTTTCGGTGACTTGAAAATGGGGATCCACTGCTACGATCAAAAAAACCTTTTTGATTTTTTTATCAAGTAAAATAATCAACTAAAAACTTGAAATAAATCATAAAATCTCATAATATTGTTTAGAGTACCAAATGGAGACGGAGCATGTATTGAGAAGCTGGAGCAGAGCAACTCCTTTGAGTTGCTCCAATGGTTGGCTCCAGATCCCTGATTAAAAGTAATTTTTCGTCAACCAATTTAAAGAGCGGTCAATTCTTGTGTTGATCGTTGCTCTTGTGAAGCTGTCCTTCTTAATAGTATTTACATATTAAATGAACGCGTTACACTTAAAATTTGAGAAAACTTTAGACCTATGCATCGACAAATTTTCAAATTGCACCACATACCCGAATATGAAGAATGATGCTTAGTTTCACTATAGTATTTTAATTTTTGCGTTTTTCTTCATGTTTGAACAGAATGCAGTAAAATTTCAGTGCAGCACCCAACATTCTTTATGGTGTATGAGTAGAGTGGTTGAAATCCATCACCCGTGCCCTGATGCCTTTAATCATTATTAGATTCTCCGTTGTATACAGTAGCGAACCCAGAATTTTGCGCAGAAGGGGGGGGGGGGGATCCCTCATTTTTCCCTTGGTTTAGGTTAGGGATGCTCCGGTTACTTATTTTTCCGGATATCGGATTTCTGTTGTTCCTTTCCTGACTGAGCCACACCAGATAGAGATATCCAGCTCTAATGTTCGAAACGCGTCATTCTATACATATTTTTAAACACCCCTAGAAATCTAGCTTCCAAATACGTAGCTGTGAATTTTTAATTTAGATACATTTTCAAAATATGCTAACTTGTTCAAGTAAAATTCAACTCGCCATTCTTAAGCTTGTTCTTCTATTCGGACGGCGCCAGGGGTCAGGGTAGCCTGTTTGGCTTTTTTTAGGAAAAACATCGAGAAATCATGTTCTTTTGAGCTCGTCTGGAAATAATTTGTTCGGCGTTTTGGATTGTTTAAAATTTTAATACTTTTTCAGATTTTGCTGACAATTTTAATTTTCTAAGGGGAGCGGCAAGAGGAAGTGGTTGAAGAACTTTCCTATTCAGAGGAGGAAACTTGTAAGGCAAGCATTTCATTTTACAGAAATTAAAGAACTGTGTTGCCAGTGGGAGAAAACCCAGCGACAGAAAAAGAAAAATCGGTCGGTCATCGAATGCCTGATGCCTTCTGAGGTGTGCTCCTCGTTATATATATGTTCATGGTAGGAATTTTCCTGCACTAGTTTGATAATTACTATTATAGATGACTGTTTTGGCGATCAACTCAATTTTTTGGAAACCGTCACAATATTGTTATTTTAAACTGATTTACATTTTTGGAAATGGACTATCCCACTTAGATATTTGATTACAAATTTCGTCATATATGAAAGTTATCACGTCAAATACTTTCATAAGATGTCAGCGCGTGTAAAAATGTGATTTATCTCAAATACTATAAAAATGAATAACCTTTTGTGAAAATGTATTATAATTGCTGTTCTTTTGAGGTGGCAATTGTGCGTTTATTTATGTTTGGGTAAACGGTACTTATCATTTGAAGGGATTACTTTGGCGACTTTTCCCCGAATTGTCGTCAATATATCTACCAATAATACCTTTCGTTGGCAATAAATGCATATGCATTAAAATACAGACATTTAAATATAATAAGTTTTAAAAGCTCAATCCAATAAGGATACAAGATACATTAAACAAGATGTATAAACTAAATGTATTTTCACATGCACATTTCTGTCGTCTTAGAAATAAAAATGTATGTAACAGAAAATAATTGAATTTTAATCTACCAAAACAAGCACGATACATTTAAATTCCGAAAAAACCGAAAAATGTCTTTCTTGTTAAATTACCTTCTTTCCTTTTGTTTGGGAGATGTTGGCTACTTTGAAACTGATAATTCAAAAAATTATCGCCAAATTATGCCCTTTAAGCGATTAATATCTTAAAGAAACATAGCATTAAATTAACATCTTTTGTCGTTTGAAAACATTTCGTGTAAAGTTATACAGGTACTTATCGGTTATACGCTCTACATTGGCGACCGTCTTATAAATGTCGCTAACATGCTATAGAAAACCTAATAACATCGCAGGTTTTTTTTCTTTTTTTCATTTGGCTATGTTTGGTGAGCAAAAACAGATAGGGTCATAATTGATAAGCACCATTATACTTAAGATGGTACCAAAATAGAAATTTTGAAGTGTAAATCAATTTTCTTTTCAATTTGATATATTATTTGAAACATATTTACTTAAACTCTCTAAATTAGAGTTATAAACTTTAAAATGCTAAATTTAATCTAGATTTAATACTCGGTTTTCGAAGATCAAAATTTTTTCGAAAAGCTACAAAAAGAAAAATTAAAAAGAAAAAATTAACGTTTTTTTAAAACGAAGGTAAATTGTAGATACATTTGATTTCTAAGTTTTTGTTTGTAGTACAATATAAGTACAGGAACCGGTTGGCGACAAAAAATGTTGGCTGCAATTAGTTTTGCTTTTGAAACTGAGAACTTTAGTTTGTTATATATTTGTTGATTTCTGAACATATCACTGTTTTGACATCTTTTATCGCCAACCAAAATAAATCAGCAACTGGTTTCCTGTACTAAACTTGCTAATGGTATGTGCATAAAAGGAATACGGTATCAAATTAACATCTTTTATGCATTTGAAAACATTTCATGATAAAAGTTTAAACATAAGGTACACTACATTAAAAATTTCAAGATGAAGTAAACATTAGTGAGTTTAACAAATTTTGAGTTTAATTTTTACATTAATTGAAGCACATTCAGTCCACAAGTTCTAAACCAAAGGTATTAACTCAAAAAACTCGTAAGTTTGAACTTGATTTATGATTGATGACACCTGGAGTGTTAGAAGACCTACAAACGAACAAGAAATTAACTATTTCTTTAAAAATCTGCTGTTAAAGCTTTGAACTGAACTAAAAACGAAATACTTAAAGCTGATTTAACGTTTAAATCAGACAATTTTCTAAAACCTACAAATAACGCTAATTAAAAACATCACATCTGAAACCTTTGATTTGAACTTTAATTATCACCACATAATTTTCTTAATACCTTATTAACACTTCCTTTTTTAGTACGGCCGCCATTCAGATTTCTCTTCTACTCATGTGGTTTTACGATAATTAATTTCTATCCTTCAATATTCCTAAACGCGATCTATTTGAAAAGTGACTGCATAGGTAAATTTGCAAATTTTCTTACCTTTGGAGAATTATATCACAAGAGTCGATAATTATAACAGGATATCACTCTTCACGATGCTAGCACGTTCGGAAATTTTTTTCAAAACGATTTTTGAATTAGTGTTCTATTCCGTTAAGTTTTTAACTGTTGCCATTTGATAAAATATTGGGCCAACCAATAAGAAATTTTGCTCTGAAATGTATGTATTTACTAGAATATTTTACGAACCAATAAGAAATTTTGTTTTGAAATGAATTTTATTTACCTCTACTTCTAAACACTATCCACTAACGGAAACAAATTTTTTCAAATTAGATAATGTAGCAAGAGAAAAAGATCCGTTATTACTGTTAAAATTACAACATTAAAATTTAAACTGAATTTTCTTTTTCCTTTTTTTTAAAGATTTAATTAATTAGTTTTATGGTGCTTTTGTCGCCGATTACGTCTCGAAATGATAAGAGCATTTCAATTTAAGAAATTTTGAAATAAATAGAGTTTTAAATTTTCATTTGAAGTGCATAAAGTATGATATTACGCCAAATTTATTAATGAGCTTTCAAGAATTTTGCGTAATACAATAAGTGATTAAGTTAGCAAAAAAAGGTAATAAATTTAAAATAATTGGGTAGGAAATTTCTAGACTCCTTTTCTAGAAGCAATAAAACATGAAAATTACTATGATGTTGGTTCTCAATTTATTGCATCAGTCGATACTTCCCAAACATTTAGCAATGTTTAGGAGGTTCCCGTACAATTCTGTGTTGGCGCGATTTCTCCCGACCTGTCTCTGTAAAACTCTCTTTCCTGCATCGGTCTGCAGCAACCTGGGGAGTGTGTGTTTTGAAACAGTTCCTTTTCTCACACTCTAAAAAACTTTTACCTTTCATTTCGTTCCTTTCACATTGATCCTCTTTAGTTCCCTCAAGTCAAAAAAATAAAATAAAATAAATAAAATAAAAAAAGTTACGATTTTTAGCCCACTTTCCCATAAAAGGTTTTTAAAAGGAAAAAAGTATGAAAAAAGGCGTGAAAACCTCGTTAAAAATGTAAAAATTAATTAAATAAAGATTGAAAAATTTAAAAAACAAGGTCTAGTTTTGAGATGGGGTAATTGTGTGTCGGCCTGTCGAACTCGACAATTCCCTCAAAGCTGTTAGGGGGACGGGGGGTCCCACTGACAACTTTGAGGGAGTTGTCTCACTCGAAAACGTTTTTCGTTTTTTTGCAATCGAAAGGTCCCGGATTAGACGTTTCATTTTGATATATATATATATATATATATATATAGATATATATATACCAGCAAGCCCGGCGGTCATACGAAATGACCGCTGTTCTTGATATTATAAATATGCAATTCTCCCAGTAACCGGAAATGCACATCAAATCAAAGAGATATTTATCAGGTAGTATTAATGAATAAATAATAAACATGTAATAATTTCGGAAAAAATATTCGTACCGATGTTCTGGAAATAAATTCCTCTACATTTTTTCCCCACCAAGTAAATCAGGATTTGAGAAACTCAAAGCTCGTAATAATTTCAATAGTAATCGAGCAGCGTCTTTCGAGTTATGTGTTCCTTTTGTTACACACTCGGGAAGAACTGTTCTGCAGTTATATTCTGTGCAGCCTGTAAGAGCTACATCGCAGTTGTAAACGAAATCATTCAACATTTGAATGAGCCATCATTTTGATGTTATTCAGAATGATGCATTAAGGACTTGTAGCTGAAACGGTTTTGTTTTCAAGTAAAATCTCCAAGCGATTTCGCTTATTGCCCTGTTTAAGAAAATAGCCCTCTGAATCGGCACTCTATCCACCTTTAAGCTCCCGATAGTTAATGTTAATTACTGTTCGGATGTTAATTACTTCACGGAAAATTGGAAAAGGAACTCACGGCAGAAAGGAGGGGAGGAGGCTCTTGCACGATTGCGTCAAAGCACTCATTTAACCACTTGCGTTGGCAAAAAATTCACCGACGCGTGTACCAGAACGGTCCAGTTGTTCAATGATTTAGAGAAATCGGAAGAATATTTCCATTTTCTGAACTCATTTATTTTCGACCTAGCATTTTAACAGTTTTTTGAAGGGAATATAGAGCGTCGATTTATTATAAAACTACATAAATATCTTATTTATTTATTAAAAATCATGCAAAGTGCGGACAGGAAACGTGTCCTTTTTGTTTTTGTGACAATCGCAGGTTGACGTACATACCACGTCGTTGACGATTCTGTGACAAAATCATATACGACGTTCGCGGCATGTCTTTCTAGCGCAACTGGTTAATCCCTTCCTGCTCGCTCCTGTTAAATTGACGGGGTGATAGTTCGCTCTTTACTTCTCGCTCCTGTTAGATTTCTGGCCTGCTTTGTCCACAGTAACGTCCACAGAATATTAAAACAATCATTTTCTTAAGCCGAGAGTTATGGTTATTTCTCAATATGTACAACGGATTTCAGCGCCAAACTATTCATTAGATGGGCTATATATATGCCCTTCCCATAAGAAAATCTCTAAATCTTACGTTTTAAAACGTGTATTCAAAAGAAAAAAAAGGAAGAAGAGAAGAATTATTTATATAAATAATTATATAGAATCAAATGTATACTTTTAAAAATAAAAACCATTGAAAAATAGCAAAGCTTAAATAAACGATCTACGAATTGCCTTCAAAAAAAAAAAAGCATATGATAACTAGAAATATTCAGAGATATCTGCGAAAAATATAACAATAAAACAAGTAGCATGGATTGGATACCTGTTAAATAGCCGTCTGTCTTCCCCAATCATAAAAAACACATTGTGTTTGTCAGGGAACAAGAATGAAGATAGTGCAATGACACGGAGATCTGTGTCTGAAACGAAAATAGACAAAATCCGAATTTGTTTCAAGTGCGATTCACTTCGCATTTACATTTTTAATAGTTGTACGCTCAATTTTTGTACTATGTTAATGTGGTTTGTTTGAAATCGTTTTCAGCATTATGAATATTTATTTATAAATATTTATAGCGTTCAAAATAAATGTTTATTTTTTAAATATATATATATTTTTTCCATACTAAATTTAAAACAAACAATTTTCTGAAGATCTAGTTTTTTATTTAGAATCTCATTTCTTTTGCATTAAAGAAAGGGTTCTTTGCAACCTTGAAACGCGTATCTGGAATCTTTTGCAAAAATTCTGCGTCACTTCCGCTGCATTTCAATTTACATTTTATGGACTGCACAAAGGTTTCAAACTTTTAATCCCTTGATATTTTATTTCAAGACAATCAAATGCATAAACTGGCATTTTCAGGTAAAAAATCGGTTAAAGCACTTGATAAATCAAAACACATAAAAAGTTTTTAAGCGGCAATAACACTAACTATAGTCCCTGGTAAATGCCCATCCACGACCTGGAAACTGGCTTGCACCACTTTCATTCTCAACTGTAGTTCAGGTGAATGGACAATTTTTCTGTTCACCGAGTAGCCAAAATATTTTTAAATAATCTTATGCTACTGTTACACTTAATAGAGGAACCGATAATAACTGAAATTGTAAAACAAAAGACCACTGGGCACGGTGGCATGGTTCTCCGCGGTTACTTCCTAAAAAAAAAAAAAAAGCGCGAGCCCCATTTTAGTCTTCAGAACTTATTTTCATAAGTAACCAGTCCAAAAATCCCAGATTTTGACAAAAATATTACTACAGTCGACGCTCGTTATAACGACCACACATTATAAAGACCATTCCATTAGAACGACCAGTGGGAGAAGTCCCAACTTTATCCTTATAAACTCTATGTTAATTTGCTTTCTGTATAACGACCGTTTTGTAATGTCTAATCCAATACAGCGACTGCATTTAGTGGACACTCTTTTTTCCGGTATATTTCCAAATAGAGTATGTTTCTAAATTTTTAATTCTAAATGACCTTGTTTTTTATGGACAGTCTGCAAGGAGTCTTCAGTGTTCAGTCCAACTATGACAGGGGTGGGGTAATATGTGTTTAATGGGGGGGGGGGGGAATTATCTCTCATAACAGTACGGAAAGAATAGAGGGGGAGGAAACAGGAATTTTCCGGATTTCTTAGGAAAAAAGGTTGACAGATGTATTTAGTTGGTCGTTTGAATCGCGTGGTTTTCCAATGGTCGACTCTCCGAAATAAGAGGAGTCATGCTGTTGGGCCAGGTATCATGTCACCTCAGAAGTTCTACTTCTAGAAACGTGTATGTAATTTTTTTCCTATATTTTCTACTTTAAAGTCTGTTTAATATTTTGGCCTGATAATTTTATTTATAATTCCAATGATGAAAAATAATTTAAGCGCTTAGTTGGAATCTTTGAAAGAAGTTACCAATTTTAAAGGAACTACTGAACATGCATGATGGATGTAAATTTTTTTTTAGAAAATTCTACCTCTTATAGTGACCACTCGATATAAAGACCTTTTTCTGTGGGACACAGATGGTCGTTATATCGAGCGTCGACTGTAGTTGCTATTTTTTAAAATATTATTTGGAGCCAACGTACACAAAATTCACCTAATTTACTCCATAGTACTTTTGGTTGAATTAAACATAATGAAGAAACATTAGGTGCATGTTAGGATTTGTGCTGAACATTACATTCTTAGTTCAACAGAAGCATACATTTGTGTATTGTTACAGTAAAACATTGAATGAAACATCTAACGATGGGTTAGTTAAACAAATAGAAACTAATGTGCCTCATAATCACGATTACTTCCAAACAAAAAAATTCCGAGTCCCGTTGTAGTCTTTAGAACTTGTTTTCATAAGTATACAGTCCGAATACCGCCTAATACGTAAAAATTCAAACAAAATTGAAAAGAAGCCGGGAGGCATAAACTAATCACACTAATAAATGACAAACATACCGTACACAAAATATGAAAAAACTAGTAATGCTACAACAGCATTTAATTTAAAACTCATAGCCTCACCTTTTCGGCTTAAAATACACGTGAAATGCACTATCATTATGCATCACGACAAAAAGTATCCGAACATACTACACGAGTTCATCGGAATGTCGGATTTGCGCGTCTGTTTCGACTGTGATTCGAGTTGCCGAAGAAACAACCGTGCCACATCTTCCAAATAAAACTATAGTCTTGCGAAGCTTGCAAAATCCTAGAAGTGGTCGGATTTTACAAGCGTCAGTGACGTGTTGGTTGCTTTTTGCTCTTTTCGAACAAGTCGCGTTCGTTCTGTTGTCTTTATTTTGCAGTGGTATGCAAAAGAGTGATTGATCATCGCCACAAGTAGTGCGCCTTTATCCGATACCACTGAGACTAGAACTTTCAGTCCAGGTGGTATTGCTTTCTCCCACTTTGCACTCTGCGCTAAGAGTCCATCAGGAGATCTAAAATTGAAACACCACAAACATTCCTGTATATTTTACATTAAAAAATAATTATTCGTAACAGTTCTCACTTTTATGATTTATCTGTATTTACAGACACAATAACAATAATAATAAAATTCTAATTTAAAAAAATAAAAAATCATAAACGTCGCATAAATTAGAATCTTTTTAGCCTCTTAGAGTCCAATTTTTTTTCTGCAAAACTATTATAGTGTAAGTTATTCTTTGCAATTTCAGGTTGGGGGGGGGGGGGGGTAAAAGTTACATAGAGAAAAAATGTTACACAAATAAAGTGTAAACAGATCTCAAAAGAAATAAAAAATAAAATAACGCCCGGGCATGGGCAAACATTCCGGTAACTTTCGCCCGTGTCAGACACGGGCAAATGCGTTAAGTGGTTAAAGTATGAAATTTTTCACAGCAAAGTATTACACATATTGCCGGCTTTGGTGTTTTATTTTTTTTACTGAGCATTATTTGTTTACTCGTTTTTGGAGTTCAGAACTCTGAAAAGAGTCTGTTCATAGAGCTCAGAGTTTCGTAAAAGATCCAGTTTTTTTTAAGAGTTCAGAATTTTGTGAACAATCCCACAAATAACTCCATTTCCTTCTAAATCAGTGGTCGCTAAACTGTCGATCGTGGGGCCATTTTTGGTAGTTCACGGCCGCGTTCAGGTGGATGTTCTGCACGTAAACATACAATGATTGTTAGTCGATTTTTTAAATGTCGCCACTATTCGCACTGAATAGCGCGAGGCTCAGAAAGGGTTATTCAATTTTGAGGAAAGTTATTAAATAATTCAAATCCATCATAAATTCTGTACATATCTTTTTTTTACCAATCTTAGCAGTGGAAAAACTCGCTTGTTTCAGAAGGATGCGCAAATGAAACCTTTTAAGTTATTGGCTTTAATAATTTTCACCTTTTAAAAATCTTGAAAATAAACACATTAAAAAAATCTTTCATAGCATAGTTTATTGTCAACCTTTTATTTATTTTAACATGCACTTTTATTACTAATTAGAAACCTACATTTTAGGAGACATGTCTAACTTTCAGAAATATAGATTCATTTATTTTCTGAAATCCAAACGAAAAAAATAAGTTAACTTTTCCTAAAGTGTTTTGAAAATTTCATTAAAATTAATTATTTTAGTATAAAAATTTTTAAAAAGACTTCTAACCACTTAGGGCTTAATTTTTCGCCACGTTCGTATCGTCTCATTTTTGCTATTACAACCAAAGCTGAAATCTGTACATATGTTTTCTTTACAATGCGACTAACGTGGCGGGGAAAAACTTGGCTGGTGCCTCGTATCATCAAACAACTGACGGTCGATTAGTAACAGAGAATTGCCTTTTTTTTAGTTATAAGTATTTTACGATGCAGTCGGGATGGAGGGAGGGGGGGGAGAGGCGTGATTTTAAAACGGTACGGTTGTTCAGTGTCCTCAAAAGAATTTCGAAAAATTCAAAATTAACCCCCGAAGAAAGAATAAATAACTTAGAAGCCAATTTTTAATGATTTGGCACTTTTTTTTTCCCCCAAGAAATTGACCCTCTAATACTTTAACGTTTTAAACAATTTTGTTTTTGTCGAAACAACAACCTCGTGTGAGTCGTGGAAAGTTAGAAGAAGAAGTCATCGAACGTCATGGAAAGTCGGGGGTTGTAGAATCTTAAGTGTAGCAGATCTCCTGTCTGATGAAATAAAAATATTTTAAAACTTGTATTGCACATTAAAAAAGGGAAAACAAACATTTTGCAATATCTCAAATATATTCTGTCTATTACAACTACGGATTTATGAGAGGAGCTAAGGGGTGGCGACCCCCTCCCCCCTAATGAACTGACAATTTTTGTTTCTATACAAAACGAGTTCCCGAGCAATCTTGGTCCTCATTTTGTCGACCCCACTAAGGCTTTTTTAATTTCGTGTGCATTTTCACAGTTATAACTATCTAAACTTTTGGTTCCTGCCATCGAGTTTTTTACACCACAATAACTATACATAATTCATTTTAACTCTTTAAAGTTTAAATTTTTGTGCTTAAGCAAGTTAATTTTGTATATTTTTTTACTGTAAACTGCTACTTCTAAGTTTTATTAATGATTGAATCAAGATTTATTATCTCTCTTTTTTTTTTACCTCTAATTTTGTTTTTTTTTCGTCATATAACTCTGTTTTCTCCGCACTGAAGAAGAGATTCCTTGTATTTCGAAAACATGTTTATACAATACTTATCGTAATTTTTGCCTTTTACCATGGTGTTGTATGCAAATAAAAGTCTCTTATCAACGTTATTATTTTATATAATTCATTAATCAATTTATTTATGTATTTATTATTACTGTGTAAGCATTAGGATCAAGTGTTTGGTGGGAAATCGCAGATTTGGAAGTGATTGGTCCAATTTTGGATTAGTGGCAAGAAAGGAATATTCAGTAAGTGCAACTTTTACGAGTGCATTTGGGAGCAAAACGCTCCGACAATCAAATGACGGGAACATGTCGTTCAGAGCGAGGTCGCTATTTGAAGTAAAAGTGAGGCGTGAGTGAGCTGCTTTTAATGCAGGAGGACGATTAAAATGAACTGACGCATAAAAGGAGCATGTTCGTTGATCATGGCTCAGTTGTTGAACATATCTGCCATTGCTTTTTTTTTTTTTTTTCGTGAAATCTAATCTCCTTCATGCATGGATGCAACTCGCAATCTGAATGGCATTTTGTAGTTTTATATATTAAATACATTATATATATATATATATAGATAATATATATATATACAT
Organism: Octonoba sinensis; assembly: GCA_038502835.1. Lineage (NCBI taxonomy): Eukaryota > Metazoa > Arthropoda > Arachnida > Araneae > Uloboridae > Octonoba > Octonoba sinensis. The sequence continues at coordinate 3,507,149 of CM076600.1, forward strand.
GTATATTTCACTTAACGTGGACCAGTTACGACTAAATTTTGTGGTACGATGCGGTACTGATATCATACAAAAACAAATGATGGTAAAACGATATTTAAAAATTTGTTTAATGATTCTCATAGAAAAGTTAACATAATATTTGTATTTATTATCGTCATTTATGAATTTTAATAAACTTATCTCTATTTCTTGGAAAGTATTTCCATTTTTAACACAATTTTTAATTTCCGATTATTTGTAGTGCCCACGCCTTAGTTTGTTTATTACAGAGCGATCATTTTGAAATGTAAACAAATCGCAGAGCTAGATTTCTGAAGAAATTTACGTTTATCTACCAATTTCTGGTTCTTTGGAGTGGCAACATCTTGGTTTGTTTACATCGAGCGATCATTCTCATATAAACAAATCGCAAGGTCGGAGTTTTAAAAGAAATTGCGTTTAACTACCGGAAACAGGTTTTAGTCACTGACAGTTGTACAGGGTAGGGCAAAAGTAATGACCCGGTTTTGAAGGGTTATAAAAATACTAGTACAATTTGAGACTCAAAACTTTTTAAACTTTGATCTGTATTTAATTCCATTTTTTTTACATTAAGTTTTGAATACCATTTCAACAATATGGCGGCCATTACCAGCAATGAACTGATGCAGTCCATTTTTCCACGTAGAGAGAATAGACTGCATCTTTGTGTGCATTTCAATAACCCGCGTAATGTTACGATCCGTAAGCTTTTTTTTTGTGGTATTATTTTATGGAGAAAGTTCCACATACTTTAGAAGAGCTGAAGGACCGAATTTGTAGGAAATATCCGCCATGCCCCTTGAAATGTGCAGAAAAGTTACCTAAAACTTCAGAAATAGACTGCATCAGTGCATTAGTGCTGAAGGTCGCCCTCTTGCTGAAGTGGTATTCAAAACTTAATGTAAAAAAAATGTGATTATATGCAGATCAAAATAAAAAAGTTTTTAAATCTCAAACTGCATTAGTTTTTTTCATACCCCGTGAAAACTAGGTCACTACTTTTTCTTTGTGTGCATTTCAATATCCCGCGTAATGTTACGATCCCTAAGCATTTTTTGTGGGGTAATTTGAAAGAGAGAAATTGGAAACATTACCCGCATACTTTAGAAGAGCTGAAGGATTGATTTATCGATGAAATATCCTTCATACCCCTTGAAATGTGCAGAAACGTTGTTCAAAACTTCAGAGATAGACTGCATCAGTGTATTGCTGCTGATGGCCACCATATTGCTGAAGTGGTATTCAAAACTTGTTGTAAAAAATGGTATTAAATACAGATCAAAATTTAAAAAGTTTCAAGTCTCAAACTGTATTAGTTTTTTTTATAACCCTTCAAAACCGGGTCATTACTTTTGCTTCATCCTGTATGTTGCCCTCTCCCGTGCAAAGTCTTTTAGCGTAGTAGCAGACAATGCAGAACTTGAAAACTGTTTTTACAGAAATTTTCAGCGAAGTTTGATTGTTGAACTTATAGCCCGCAGATGTTCTGCGAGGATGAGCTAGTGACATTAAATCTTTCATCTTATACATCGGATTTTTTTATGCATAAAAGAAATTGCTTTTAAAATGTAGGGAAGGAAATAACATTTCAAGTAAAACTTTCTATAACTCTTGAGAAAATCGTTTGGATCGCAAGTGACAGCTGTCTATGATTCCTGAGAATTATTGTTTGCGCGAAAATAGCTGATTGCAGCCGTATATAAGGGATTATTAAGAATTCAAATATTTTACTTGTAATTAAGGCAACTCAAGTATAAAAGAAGCATTTAATAGACAACACAAAAGCGATAAGCGACAACGACAACTGAACGTAGATTTACAACAGCGTCTGACTGAAAACGTCTCCGTTTTGTTGCCATTCGGCTCTTACAAAATACATACCTTATATTCGACCCCGCTCCATGTTTAATTTAACTATCAATATTACATTTAAAATTGAAGCGTTAACAAAAAGTAAAAAAGTTCTCTTTGTCCAATTCCTTCAGGCGGGCGATTATAAGAAATCAGGACATAGTCAACTACAGATGGAGGACAAAATAATACGAACACTTGTGAAATAATAGAAAATCTTTATTAATAGCGGGTCGGACCACCCTTTGACTGAAGTACAGATTTAATGCGACGTGGGATAGATGCATAAATGTCATGGACAATATTTAAAGGAATATTCAGCCATTCCTCTTGCAGAGCAGTCTCGAATTCCGAAAGTCCGGATGGAGGTGGAAATCGGGAACGAAGTTTGGACTCTAAATAAGCCCATAATATTCAAGTCAGGAGACTGAGGGGGCCAGGCGAGGTGTTCAAGTTCATCGTCATGCTCTTCGAACCATTCTTGGACGCACCTAGCAGTGTGGATAGGGCCGTTGTCGTCTTGAAAAAGCGGCCGCTCTTCAGGGAATACAGTTTGGACAAAAGGATGGACATGATCCCCTAGAATGCTTAGATAGTGACTGGATTTGATCCTTCCATGCAGAATAACAAGGGGATCAAGACCGCGCCAAAATATAGAACCCCATACCATAATGGAGCCACCCCCATGCTTCACAGTCGGCAAGAGGCAATCAGGATGAAACGCTTCGCAAGGCGTCTCCAGACATAAACACGTCCGGTCGTCTGAAATAGGGTGAATGACGACTCATCTGACCATATTACCTGTTGCCATTGCTGTGGGGACCAGCCTTTGTGATCTCTGCTCCATTGGCGTCGCTTGAAAGCATTAGTTGCTGTCACCAAGGGTTTATAAATTGCCACTCTGCCATAAATGTTCGCAGCATGAAGCTCCCTTTTGACAGTTTTTGTTGAAACGGGATCCTGGCTATGGCTGGTCATTTCGGATGTTATTTCGGACAGCGATTGCTTGTGCTTTCGGTCTACTATGCGCTTCAAGATCCGTCTATCCCTATCAGCAAACTTTGACTTTCGGCCACTGTTGTGCTTTGAAGACGTCGTCTTACCCTCTTTCGTGTATGCTGTCATAACAGCTGATACCGTACTCCTTGTAAACCCCAAAAGTTTTGCTGTTTCCGTAACTGATGCTCCACTTAAACGCGCTCCAACAGTCATTCCTCTTTGGAACTCTGGCAGGTCTGACATTTTAACTTATCACACACAGTTCGTTACACGCATGCAACACAGGTGACTGATGTCGAGAGACTGATACCTTCTTCTTCACCTCCCTGCGGTGGCGGGAGTAGAATAGCGCCGACGTAGCTATGCGTGTCGTAAGAGGCGACTAAAATAGCATTATTCGATCCGGGTGACGTAAGGCTTGCTTTGTAGCATGACTATGGCCCCGGGTCGGTAAAGCAGGTCGGCAAAGCTCTGCCAGCCCAGCCCCTATGGCTGGTGCTGGTTGCCAGTTTGTCAGAGAGTTTGTGGGGAGACATGGAGGATAGCGCTACAGTCGCATCCCTTTCTGCAGGGGGATAATCCGTGAAGGCCTCGCTGCTATATACGGTATGGCTGTAGTTGCATTTCGTACCTTCCTCTTCACGCTCACTAGGTGGCAAACTTCTGTTGCAGATGGCGCGGCTCTATTGGAGGTGTGAAATACGTCATACTTTTTCACAGGTGTTCGTATTATTTTGTACCCCATCTGTAGGTCTTGATTTCCAAAGCTGATTCGTTCTCATCTTCCGAGCTGTCTTCTCAACGACTGGAGCTTTCCGCATGTAATATGGACGAAGATGTTGCACATGAACAACTTTTAAGATTTTGTTTGGCGGATTCGCACTTTTGATCTCGTAACATAAATAGAACGAAATTTTCCGGTCAAAGAAGTTGTATTCCAATGTACCTAGTGCCTGATTTGGAACAGGTGTGCAATGCTCCTAAGGAACACTGCGGTACAGTATTTATCTATGCGTCTCCATTTTTAATTTTTTCTAGTATTATCTTTCCTTCCATCAAAAAACAATTGAATCGTTAATTTCGGAATCATTTCATCTCCGTTTTGAAAAAGAAAGAACTCTCAGCATTAATTTATTAATTGTTATGGCATAATTGATAAAAAAATCGTTTTAATTTACCAATATTGCATTGCTATTACCTACTGAAATAAAATGGTAAAAGATCAGACCCGTAAAGTTTTCCAACTTTTCATAAGCCATTTTTTTCCTATCTCCTGATTTTTTTTTTTTTTTTTGAAGGAGTTGTTACCTTTTTGAAAAAAAACGATTCAATAACAATAAAAACAAAACAAGACAGTAATGTTAAAATGCTTTTCATTATTTGCTTCTGTTTTCTTTTTTTTTTTTTTGGCTCAACAGTCCTGGATTTGTGTGCCTTCCCTTAAATTTCACTGTGTTCATTCAATTTCAGTTTTGTCCCTTTCATTAAGCAATTTTTCAAATTTTTTTTCAAAGCTATTTTTAAGTATTCCTAGCTTTTTTGCAGTTGTTGGTAAGTACGTGTTCGGGGTTTTCGCCTGCATTGCTGATTTCGTGACAATATATATATTTTTTTTATGATAGATCTTAGATTTTATGATTGATCTTTTTTAATGATTCATCTTGTTTCTTTCATAATTTTCAGAATGCTGCCCTCAGTCTCATATGTGGGCATGTCTTGCTACATATGCTGAACTGTTCAGCAAGACTGACATCTTACTGTTCAGAACAGTAAGATTTCTGGACTTACATTTGCTGAGGTGTCAAAGGAAACATGTACTGTGTAGTACAGACTAAAGGTATAGGACAAAATAAAAGTACTGACGCTGAAATGAAGGGGTAAATTCTAGAGCGCGTAGCATTTTCCTCCCTGTTATGATCTCAAACTTCCAATTAAAAAGCAGTATAACCAGAAATAAACTCTCAAAAAAATTATATTAATTCTTAGGTCTTCATTTTAACTATCATGTTAAAGAAGAGGTGGTTATAATGTTTGTTTCAATGAGCATCTTCTGGGAGCGCAATTTACTGACGTATTAAGTGATGTATCGTTAAAAGCGGTGTCGTTATGAACGCGTCCGACTGAATTTATATAATTGGTAGGTATATTAACAGACTTCTTGCTTCAGAAAATAAACCAAAAAAATTTGAAGATTTTTATTATAAGCATTTAAAGGGTCATTCATAAATGATGTCACGCTTCAAAGAAGGAGGGGAATTCAAGAAAGTGTGACAGTTTGTGACAAGGAGAGAGGAGTGGTAACAAGAAGTGTGACATCGTACATTTTGATTTCTATAAGAACATTGAAAAGCAGGAAAATTAAACCTATTTTATGCTAATGTAATATAGCGTGACATGTGACAAAAGGGGGAGGGGTGTCAAATATATTGAAAAAAAAAGTGACATTTATGAAAGGTCCCTAAGAGAGCTAAAAATATACATAATGTACTATTCCTTTTAACTTTTAGTTGGCTAGGAGCGCATGTTACCTTTATCTCAACTGAGTAAAATTTTCGCGCCTCTTTTCCGCTCCTTGCACTCTCGGAAACGCATGCTCAAAACTCACGAAACTTTCCTCGTGTTTGACGAAATGGCTTCGTGGAAAAGGCTCCTTTCGTCAAATCGCCGAAAGTTGTGTAGTAACTTTTTCAAGTCACGTGATCGCGCTAGGAAAGAATCGTTATAAATGAAGAAATTTTCTTGACCATTGAAGAATAGGGTGGGCCGAAAAAACCTGTTTTTTTTATTTCGAAGTTGTAATAGCGCGGAAAACTTGCAAATTATAGAGAAAATAAAAAATTTAAAAAAATTATCAAAATCGGTTGACATCTTCCGGTCGAGCATGGGCCCTAAAGTTTGACAAAATATGAAAAATTCTCATTTTTACTATATTTTTTAAAATTTTTGAATTAGATGTTTTCGTAATGTAATAGTTTGTAACGTCTTCAAATAGAGCTTAAAAACACTGCGTTTTAATTTGGTTTAGACTAGTTGATATCTTCCGGTCGCGCACAAGCCCCAAAATGAGCCAAAATATTGAAAATTTCACATTTTTACGAGTTTTTTTTATATAACCTTTAATATACTTAATTTTAACGTACTAGTTACAGCATTTTTATTTTTGAACATAAGAAGATGGTATTTCATTATGGGGTAAATAAATTAAGAGCTTCTGGTCGCGCAATGACCCCAATGCTATAAAGAACAGTACCCAAAGAATGATAGAATGATAGGATGGTGATAACTACAAACAGGCATGGTTCTTTTCAACCTGCTCTATATTTTAAAAGCTTAAGTATTTTACAATTACATAACCCCTCCCTCTTGGGCACGAAATATTGCACCCCCTCAGTCCTAAATAATGTACTTGAAACTTTACAAAGTGTCTCTTAAATTTCTGCTCCCTCTCCCCCAGTTACGGGATCTCCAAGTCCTTAGTTACACGACTGACATGCAGAATCAATCATTACATAAAGCATCACAGTAATGTCAAAAATATCTGTTAAATTTCAAACAAGAAATATTAATTAAGGATTATTGTTAGAAATGAAATCTGTTCAACATCACAGTACAAAGAAAATCAAATTTAGTCAAAAAAGCAATTCAGTATAAGAAAGAATTTGTTTTTAAATGAAAAATTTGAGTAACTTGAATAACATTTAACAAAATCTGACATTCAGATTCAGTTTGCAACCTTGAGCTACAAATTCTTAATTGATACCTGCCACTATGAGTTTATAGCGTTGAGGAGATCAACCATTAAATCCAGTTTTATATTTTGCTTTTAGTTTATAATTTAAGATTTTTTAAAAATTACTTTAACTAATATACTACATATTTACCCCTGTCTCAACTTTCGCAATGGGGTATAGAAATTTTTCGGGAATTGTTTTCAGGTGTTCTCTTAGCTTTTAAGCGGTCATTGTTCTTGGGTCTCCATAGCTTTCTTTGTGTATGCGGGTGGGGAAGAGTATGCAATCGCTTTTAGGAGGAGTACCCTGTTGGTACCAAAATCAAGTCAAATTATAAAAATGATATATCTATTTCAACATTCATCAATTAAATGTTTAAAATACTAAAGGAACTTCGTGCACAATGAAACTAAAAAGTAATTGCACGTAATTAATGCATTTTAACGTTCATTTGTGATTTAATTACGTGCAATTACTTTTTACAGTTTAATTAAATGCTTATTATGCATTTGAATTTTTGTATGGTAAATATCAGTGTTAAACTTCAAGTGAAAAATACTCAAAAAAATTAAGACTATTGGAAATACAGGGCATTTAATGTTACCAAAGAAGTCGAAGAAATCTTAAATTTAGTGAAGAAATAAGAGCAACAAGAATTTGTTTTCAAAGTTAAAAATTTTAGTACATTTGAAGAACAGTAAACAAACATCTGGCAGTTTCTTTTCTACCTCATTATAAGTTCGTGTGAAAAAATGCTACATCTATTGCATTTAAATACTAATTATTTATCAAGTGCCAAAAATGCGTAAAATTGCAAAATTTTCAATATTTTGCCAAATTTTAGGGCTTATGCGCGACCGGAAGATATCAACTTATCCAAACCAAATTAAAATACAACGTTTTTAAGCTCTATTTAAAAGATGTTACAACCAATTACATTACGAAAACATATAATTCAAAAATTAAAAAAAATTATCGCAAAAATGAGTTTCTTTTATATTTTGTTAAATTTTAGGGCCTATGCGCGATCGGAAGATGTCAACCGATTTTGATAATTTTTTTTATTTCTTCTTTTCTATATAATTCGCAAGTTTTCCGCGCTGTTACAACTTCTAAAAAAAAAAAAAAGGGTTTTTTTCGGCCCACCCTATTGAAGAATCGTCGAAAATGAGGATTCTATTTTTGAGAGTGTGCCAATATAAAAATCGGATAAGTTTTTTAAACTCCACGCTAATAAAGAACCAAACTCTAAGCTAAGAATTAACAGAGTAAGCAGCAACTTCTCTTACTGAAGTAAAATTAATGGAACCTGAAAGTTCCTTTAGAATAAGTACCAGCATGAGAAACTGAAAGAGATCTGGGTAACTCCGTCTGTATCTTACTGGTCTGTGGTTTATTGCCATATCTTGTAACTCTGTTTCCACATCACCCAAGGGGTAAGAGTTGAGATGCGTTTTTTTTAAGGAGGTGTTCGCCAGGAGCCCTAATCCTCCATCGTTGTAGATAACGAAGATATAGACGAAGAAGTCTTTGTTTCGCAAATGACCCACAAAGAGAACGACTTTTAGTAGTGGAAAGAAAAAGCTGCCGGAACTTTAGCCGCTCAATCTGTTACATTTTTCCGCAGAAATAGTTTTTTCAGGTCTTGTTCTCATCACTTATTCTTGTGCTCCCCAATTGTGGCGTCTAGTTCTTTAAGGTCCTTTGTCCATCGTAGAAATTGAAACGAGGTGAATTGTGCACACAACGAATTGTAAAATGTTTTTAAAGTAGTGACTTTTTTTTGAAAAGGGAATTGCTTGAAAGTCACTCAATGAGGACCGAGTCCGAAACACAGATCACAGACAAACTAGACCGAGCATTGGGATTATTGTTAGACTGTCAACGTGAAAACATTTCTGACTCCCATCACATAACCATTTGGCGAGCTAACGGTGTACTTTTCAGCAAACTGGTTTTTAAAACAATCGTTTTTTCACAAATTTAGTTAATCGGAGGTGTTTTAATTTGTTTAAATGTGATGATAGCAAGGGCGCCAAATGCAGAACTCGGTGAATGTCTTGACCACAATTTCCTCTTTCATCCCAACAACCGATTCCTACTTGTCATGCAATAGAAGGCGCTGTTCGTGTTTATCCTTTTTTCCCGTGCTTCCCAAATGTTCTTACGTATAAAATTTTTATGATGCATCGACACGAACGGCAGTGGAAATATTTTTCTATTTTAAAATTAACATTTGTGGTTTAATATTTGCGATTTCTTGCTGAAATTATAATCAATATTCAAACTAAAAAATATTAATAATAATATTATGTGAATGCTTTATTTTTGTGTGAATTTTACATCTGTTGCAGCTTAGGCGGTAGCGAAGAAAAAAAGAAATAATAATTACAGAATCATCCATTCGTTGAAGAAACCATAACTATATTGGCGACAAAATGTCAGCCCTTTACGTAGGTTTCTCCCGTCAACACTTCGCGTTGCACAAATTTTGGTAAGTTCACGATAAACGAGCAAAAGTTATGCCGTACTTTTCTTGACGGGGCTGCTCTCGAAGTCTTTTTATGACACGTTTCTTTTACGTAGCAAAGAATGGAATTTTACCCGACACAAAAATCTGTTTCCTAAATTGCGCCCCCCATTGATTTTTGAATGGTTTCTTTTGAACCATCAAATGGAAAAACATATGTGCCCGGTGAGAGTCGATGAGGAAATTTGGACGCAAGGGGCCATTCATAAATGATGCCAAATTTTTAAAAATGTATTTGACACAAGTCACGCTATATTACAATAAGCATATATACAGTTGAACTCGCTTAATACGAAATGCCGAAAATTCGCGAATTTGTTCGTATTAGTCGTTATTCGTAACAACCGTAAATAAGTAAAATTGTGTGAAAAAAGTATTATAAATTCATGTTGATATTTTAAAAACTAATTACTACTATTACTAATAAAATATAAAACAAATAGGGAAAACAAATGACTTATTTTTACTAATATAATAGTTTAAATCTTACTAGTGCATTGAGAAAAAGTGTACTTACCTTTAAAAATTTAACAATTTTTGGAAAAAATCCTTAATGGTTAGTTATTTTTTAGGTACATTAAATTGTATCGTGCAAATATTTCGTGAATAGGTCAGAAATTTTGTTCATCTTAGCCGAAATTTGTATTTTTGGCTTCGTAATATGCGTGAACTATTTAGTGTAATTAAATAGTGAACCAAACTTAATGAACAAAATGTTCGTTTTAGCCGTGATTTCGCATTAACCGTGCCCGTATTAAGAAAATTCAACTGTACTTGCATCTCAGAAACAAAGCACTGCGTTAGAGATCACGTTTCTAATTTTGTTTTTGAACTTTTAATGACATTTGTGAGCATAGTAATAATCATGATTACGTGTGAATTTGTAAAAAATGAGGTGAAGGTTTACAACGCAAAAGATAATTAGTATAGAACAGTAAAATATATTAATTGTTCGAATTCTAAAAAAAAAAAAAAATGACCCACGCAATATTAAAAGTGTAAAATGCCTAAGAAACTGTCCTTTTAAACTCCTAGCAAGAAGTAAATCAAAACCTGAATCAGCATCGGTGTTTACGTTAAAAAATAACCAATGAAACTTTAAAACCAAATTATGAAAATAAAAGACAAATTAATTTAATTTGCTGATTTTGAATGTTTTTATATTAAACCAAAAAAGGGTATGTCACACTTTCTGTTACCTCTTCGCTTGTCCCAATTTATCGAATCCCCCTCCCCCTTCGAAGTGTGACATCATTTATGAATGACCCCGTATTGAAACGCGCATTTGCAACTCAACATACGCGAACGACATACTCGAACGTCATACTTCAGAGACGTACTCGAACGACATACCTTAGAGACATACTCGAAAGACATACTTCAGAGACATACTCGAACGACGTACTTCAGAGACATACTCGAACGACATTCTTCAGAGACATACTCGAACGACATCCTTCAGAGACATACTCGAAAGACATACTTCAGAGAAACGCGAAGACATTTATACAAACTCATACCGTAGGTAAACAAACACTTTATCAATACATATGGAATCATTTGGCACTGAGCAAAGTTAATTTCAAAAAATATAGCACTGATAAATATTACATCTTTATTAAGAATTTCGCTGACTATATACATACGAAAGAATGGCTCCGTAGTGCATTCTAATTTGCTGCATCACCATTCGCACGTTGGCGGGACTTTCCATCGCCGGCAACCTGCGAAAAAAAGCTTCAGCAGTACAACGTGGAAGAAAGTTAATCATTAAAAAAATAGTGAGCATATATTGAGGGATCTAGAAGCACAAAGGTGTGTGGATTAACAAAATGGAAAGATTAATTAATGCATACTGGGTAGGGGAAAAATCCATCTGTTTTCTTTTTGCAATTGTGAGTGGCAGCTCTGACAGGTGGTACTATCCAGCTTACTTTAAAAAACAGTTCACATTAACCCTTAAATGCATACCAATGTGGATCTGCGACATATCGCTTATAGAAATGAACAGTGCAAAATTGATGAAATGAACAGTGCAAACAATCTGCAAAATTGACATTTTTCAAGAGTGGAGTTTGAACGTTTTACAATTTGTTTTATTTAATTACCTTATTTGTTTCAATGATTATTACAATCGATTTTGTTCAGAATATATTGACTGTTCTGGTTTTCTGTCACATGATGGATGTTAATGGTGTCAAAAAAATTAGAAATAACTATAAAAAGTAGTGATTAAAAGGCTAAAGGCTAAAGATTAGGCTAAAGGCCACCAAAAAATAAAGTTGGCCTTTAGCCTAAATTTTTGAACATTTTCTTACAGCAGTATTCCCAATATAAAAAGCCCAAAATCTGAAAATTTTGATAAAAAAAAGGTTATTTTTTGCTGATATGACACTGTTCATTTCTATAAGCGATATGTTTCAAACGGTAAATGGTTTGGCGGGGACCCAGAAAAGGGGGCCCGGCCAAAGTAGCGATAAATACACCCGACCTGTTTTTAAGTGATTAGCCCTTTTACTACGTTTGCAACCCTGCATGAATAAAAGTCGCCAGGGTGCCAACCCGTTTAAAACCTCGTATATCTTTATGTTACAACCGAAGTGTTATTAATTTTTATCGTTTCCGGACGCAACTAAAATCTTTTGGTTTTTTTCATCTGTGGCAATTTTCATTTTTGGTGCGCTATATGATACAATTTCAGTTCTGTGGATGCTACGAAGGGCGATTATTAGTGTAAAAAGTAATAAAAATACTTAGGAAAATTGCTTTCGGTTAAAAAATTGTTCAAAATCCCGTTATTCTCAAAATACGAATCGCTTAGACACACCAGTGTGTTTCTCAACCCCCCCCCCCCGCATCCTCCATATGTGAACCAATTGAGTTATCTTTGCTGATATCCGTATAATGGCTTTGAAAACAGCGCAAGTCAGTATTTTTCAAACGTAAACAACATATTGTGCAATAACGGCCAGTAGCCTTTTGTAGTAAAATAACCCAGTAGCAAATGGAAAGTGGGTACAGTACCTGTAAAGTTGACCACCTGTCTTAGTTGACCACTTTTGTTAGGAACGGAATTAGCCCTCTATAAGTTGACCCCTAAAGTGCTGCACTGCAAGCGGTCAACTTACGTAGGTTTCACTGTTATTACATTATTGCAAATGAGGCAATGAGAAGCAAAGCAATGTAAGTGACCAAAAAGCGATTCTGAGAAAAACGCGTTCGAAGTTCGGATCTTATGGGACCTTTAATTGTATTTTTTGTCCTAAATCACGTCGAAGTGGAACACCTGTTAGAGCAGTCAGTAAAATTTCTGGTTACAATATAGAATAGTGCTTTCCCTGTCATTTGCATCAGTTATCTACAAATTTTCAATTTTGTCACAAAATGTGAGAGAATTGATTCAAACGTGAGATTTTAAAGTTATTTGGCGATTGTTTTTATGCTTATGGGTAATTCCATGGTGACTAACATAATAGGAGCACAAATATTTTAATATCATTTTCTGTCTCCTAGCTAAATTTTTATCATGAAACCATAAACAGGGTGTTAATCTTCTTTGCACTGATAGGTTGTTCAAGTAAATGCAAAAAATTGATATTATTATTTTTATTTTTGAGATTTGGAGGGCATTTTTATCAATGTGACTAACATAACCATTTTGCAACATTAAAGATGCTGTGTAACATTCACAGACATAATTCTCTGGAACTAAAACAATAAACTAATTATTTTCCTCTGATATTATCTATGTGAAGGCTATTGTTATATTATCATGTGCAAATTTGACACATATTTTAAATACATTACAAAAAATAGTGTTTTAATAAAGCTTACCTGTGACTAACATAACATGCAAATACACATTTAACTTAAAACGGTATAGGTAATATTAACATAAATATAGGTATTTCTAGGAGTGCCCACCCCCCTAAAAAGCGACAGAACCCCCCAAATCAGCTAAACAGTCTTTCAAGTCACCCCCCCCCCAAATGCCCCCCGCCCCCCAAATTAGAAATTTCAGTGGCGAAGTCTGTGCCAGTCCTGGTTGACTCCCCTGAGTATACAAATAGGATTTTATTAAAGATTGACATGTGTATGACAAGAATGTTGACTAGTAAACAAAATTTATAATTGAATCGATAGTGTCTACGAGAATTTACAGTCACTTGCGTCAAAACCTTCAAATCTTGTGCTGTTTCAATCCAACATTTGTCGTCCTTGCTGTCAAACAATAATGCTTCTTCAGTGATTTTCTTCATGAACCCCTAGTATTTAAAAAAAACAATGACCTCGGGAGCTACTTTCTGGGACTAAGTGTAGCCCGTCAATATTTTTTATGTTAATAATTTTAAATAGCTGAATCCTTTCCCCTCTGACTTTCCTTTGCTTGAGACGATTAATATTAAGCTTTTGAGCCTGACATTATAATCTAACATTGAATATTTAGCACATGCCCAGCATATCTTTTTGACTTAGAAGTTGTAAATTTCATGACAACAAAATCATCCAATGTCAGTGTTTGTCTCTGGGAACAGTACTAAATCTAGTTTAAATTAACTGACAATCAAACCAGTTTTATTTTTCAGAATCTTTTAAAAGTACTTCTTTTGTGGGAAACTCATATCCTCTATGCTGAAATAAGTATATTTTAAATTTTCCAATATTTATAATATTTTGTGATGACTGAATGCCTTCCACTGGATCAACATTCTGAAATAACATTTCCAATTCTTTTACGTCATGTCAGTTTCACTACTAACAACCGTTTGCTTGCTTTAAACTCTGCTCCACAATGTGCTTTACAATATCATCTACTCCATTGTGTGGGCCCATATCATAATAGAGGACACTAAAATTCCATGACCTGTAGATTCCATTGTGAGCCCTTTCCACAATATAGGAGGCTATAATTCTAATTATTTAACACCTTCCCAATGTAAGTTAAGGTCAACAAGTAACATTTATTTTTAAGATGAGTAGCAACTCCATCTGTCGATACAATCATAGATTTCACAGTAATAATGTTAGCTGCATTTAAGTCATTTATAAGTCTTTCAATAAAACTGTTTACTACATAAGCAGAATGCTTGTTTGAATAGAATGAGAGAAATTATCATTATTAATAAGAAATTAAATGATTTTTATATTCTGAAAATAATTTTGATGTTTGTTTAAAATTTAGATATTTCATATGTAATCATGTTATGTTAGTCACACTCAGTGATGTTATGTTTGTCACACGTACTACTACCAGAAAAAAAGAAAATTATTTATGTTCATCCTCATCAAGCTAACTCTACCCATCACACAGAAGACATCAGGGGGGAAAATTTATAAAATATAATAATTTCAGGCAAATAGCTAATTTAATTCATGTTTTTGTGACTAACATAACAAGTAAATTAGATTGAACACTAATTACCTTTGAAGAATTAATTTTAATTCAATGACGAAAAATTATGTTTTGTTATAAGGAAAAAGGACCATGCTTCAATGACAAAAAGAAAACTAAATTGTTATTTGCAGTTTTACTCATAAAATATAGTTATGAAAAGTGAGCAAAATGCGAGACATTTTGAGCAATTACATATGTTGTATTGACAGCTATTTTTTATAGGTTTTGAGTATGATTTTGCAAAAACTGAAGTTAAATTCTAAAAATTTGAGAAATTACCTTTAAAATGATGTATAGCATAATATATATATTAAAAGATGAAAAAATCATGTCTTAGTTGACACGTCCGTGGAATTGCCCTTATATAGAATGCATGGCTCAATGATAATGATTTGGCGATATCTGATTCTAATCGTGATTTATTGTTATTGCTAAAAATGCTGTGTTGGCCATTTTCTGAATTATGGGGAGAGTACTGTTTCTAAAGCTTCTTATTGAAGATATCGTTGGTGTCTATAATTAAAGTCGACGGAATATAGCAGTGATTTAGAATTTTTGATTAACTATTTCATGATGTAAACCAAAGACACAAGTTTAAAAATCTGCTGTGTTTCCTACAGAAGGGGTTTGTAAAATGAAATGTTTATTATTTTTTCATAACAATGTGAAAGCTTAAATGGCCATTATCTCAAAACTGAACTAACACGATATTTACAATTTTTTTTGAATGTCAACTGCTTTTCAAATTAGGGAATCACTATGCATATTAACCAATTGCTGTAATGCATATCAAGTTAAAGTACAAAATTATTATGATCTATCGTTTAAAAAGGTTTCTTTGCCTGCATTATGTTGAAGTAATGCCCGGATATAATTTAGATATTCCTCCCAATGTTTCACTACAATTGGCATTCAGTTAAAGGGCCGACATTGGCGACGGTTTTTCAAATTGTCGCCAACATGGATTTTTGTTATGAAGCAAAATGCGTGTCACCTATTTAAGGTTAACCAAACTGCTTTGCTTACATTTGATTGGCAATGTAATTCTGTCTTGGCGACTTTAGCAAAATAAATGCTTTAACCGATAAGTATCGGCATTATGTTTGGTATATGAAGAAAACTGTTATTACAACGGCGTTACGGGTAGTTTTGAAATTACGAACTTGTATTTATTATTTGTAGCCCCTCTTTTTTCAATCTTATGTTTCCATTTCTAATTTGAAGGACTTATAGATATTTATAATTAATTTCTAAAAAGTATTAATTGCACAAGCAGTTCCTTAAAAAAAAAAAAAAAAAAACATAAGAGCAAGTTCCCAGCTACTCTATCTCCCCCACCCCTAGCGATTAAACCTTTTAAAAAAAACCCGATTTTAAATGATGGCGTGTTCATTAAGTAAAAATAAATTTTAGAGACAATTCGAACAGAATTTCAGGAAAAGAGTCGAAGCAAAGTTTCAGTTTTATTACGCATTTTATGAAAAACTTTGTAAACGAATTCATAGAAAACAGGAACTTGAGGTCAACAATCAAAATAAATCCTCTTCACAAGAGTAAAACATCGGAATGATAAAAAATTGGAGATGGCTGCCAAAAAGTGTCATTTCATTGAAACATAGGTAAACAATCATAAAACTCTGCATCATAAAATTTTGAGCATGACGGTCAAAACGTGTGATTTTTAATGATATAAAGATAATAAGAAATATGAACAACAAGTACCCCTCAAGTTCAACAAAAATGTCAAATATACATTTATAATCGAAACTTCTATACAAAACTAATGATTACAACGCATAATAAAAATTTTGTTGATGGGCCGAATGGTTTTCTGAAACCTTTGCTTCCACAAAACTTCTACCGAAACTCTTCTAAATTTAAATCGATCTTCAGCGTCCTCAATCCCCAGCCCGCTTCCAAGAGAGAGTTCAATTATCAGATCCGTCACCAAACTTTCTGAACTTTTTTGTATTCTATCTATTAAATGCTTTCTGAGACTTCCTTTTACGATAAATTTAGTTTTAAAAATCAGATAAAAATAAAACTTATTTATTAAATTAAAACTTATTAATAGTTTACATTTTTAATGATGGAATTTTTTTTGCTGCGTTTTTACTAAAAAGTACGAATATTAAAATGATACAAAAATTTTTTTAAAGTTAACTAAGAAAGAGAATAACAGTAAAAATAGCAGAAATAAAGATAAAAATCCATTGCATTACTATCGATTGTTAGAAGTAGTAAGAATTAACGAAATATTTTAATGCCTTATAAAACTTAAAGTTTGTCATACTTGATAAAATATCTTTACTATATCTGAAAAATAAAATATATAAATTTCGAATATAAACCACTTAATCGAATCGGTAAATAAATGTAAGTTTGAAAACAAAACGCCTAGTCTGGTTATTGATCTAATATCTAAACTCTTTCATATCTGAAATGATAGTAAGCCAAAAAATTTAAAAAAAAACCTCCCCCTCTCCCAATCCTATTCATCTAGTTATTCCCGCCGTGTCCCTATTTTTTTCCCACAGGGAAGGCAGGACAACCTGCCAAAAAATCCCTTTTTCCTACGTGGAATCTGCTCGGCGGGAAATTCCCTCCTCAAATTCTCAATTACCTGAGCGTACAATTGATATAGTTCCGTATCTGGAACATGTTCTAAACCCAGATTGGACTTAAAGGCCACTAACCTTCTCTTAGTGAGTTCGCCCAATGGGCATCCCTCTGTAGCGCAAGAGCAGGTGGTGCAGCCAGCTTCCATAATGTGAAGGAGTCCTCCAGGCCTGCGGATCGTCTGGCAATATTTCTCGGATGTGGACGGCTGCTCAGAGATTCGGTGTTGGTAGATTTGTCGAGTCCGGGCTCCTTGGTGAGTTTCCCTTTCCAGCGCAGGCGATGTCCTATCCCGGAAAAGATGAACAGCAAGATGATGGTTGCTCTACCTGCAAAAGAGAAAAAAAACAAAAACAAAAAAAATTGAAAAATACAAAGAGTGAAGACGTTTGTATTTTCCATGGTCGCTTATTCAAGATGGCGACTGAAATGATTTAAGCGCGTTCCATTTAAAACGTTGCCAACTTTAAATTAAATACAAGTTGTTGCCAGGATGCTGAACTGGGAAGCTTTATTGTGTCATTTTTTCCCCATCACTAGTACCTCGGAAAGATCAGACCTGACTATTGTCACGGCAGAATCAAGCTTAAATCCAAGATAATCCCGATGAATGCTTTTAACTTCTTTAATGACTAACAGTGGCGTATGAATACAGTTGAATATTGGTAGTTACAGGGCTCAAATAAATCCTTACATTGCATTTGTTATTTTAAATGATCGATCAATAAGATGAAGGGGGTGTTGTGTCCCATGCATAGTAATGACCGACATCCTCTCGTTTTTCTCTGCACCAGAGGCTCCTAAAATGAATGCCACAGTGACAGAAGAGGGGGTGCAACGAAGCACTCATGATATCAAATCTTTTTCAATCCCCTAAGCAAACAATGAAAGTATGATAGTTACTACAATTAAGGTAATTTTGTGAACTTTAAATATGTATATAATCAATATTTTTATGCTCAACACTTTTGATTGTCATTTCTTTCCTTACAAATCGTAAAAATATAGAATTATGTGTGGCATATCTATCTATCTATAAGTCGATCTATCGCCAGGGATAGATATCACAGAGCAGGCAGATATTATACGGTTATACAACTTCCGTGTCGTGAAAAAATTCGTCCACGCGTGGGACGGCTTGGAAAAGTTTCGGAAGCCCTGGGGAGTGGACGAAAGAATAGGCAGAACTAGCGTGCCTCTCTAGAAGTAAGAGTGATGACAACGGCTACTGCGCATGCTCCCCGACAACATCTTTTTACCAGCGCGGCCGCGTATCACCGGCTTTTACCAAGAAGCGGAATGATTTTGAAATCAACTTGCTCTCTTTCGGCAAAAGGTTTGCATGCTCGAAAAGGGATTCAACTTTTTTTTTGGATCATTCAGATTTTAAGAATTCTTTAATTACGCTAATTTTTTGGGGAAAAAAAAGCCGTTAGGTCCATTTAAAACAGGAAATATGAATATTTTTTATTTTAGAATATTGGAACATTTTTCATAGCTTATCGGTCAAAGGAAGTACATAATTAATAAATACACTTTACTAAGAGCTATTTTGTTGCTTTTTCTGTGTCACGTAGCGAAGAGTAGCGGTTCATTTTTAAACGGTCTAGCAATGATCATTCGAATGAAATACTATCAACAAGCAACATATAACTAAAGTGAAGCGTGATAGTTGTATTAATTGTAAGAAAAACAAATTAGGAAA
Organism: Octonoba sinensis; assembly: GCA_038502835.1. Taxonomy (NCBI): domain Eukaryota; kingdom Metazoa; phylum Arthropoda; class Arachnida; order Araneae; family Uloboridae; genus Octonoba; species Octonoba sinensis. The sequence goes on from CM076600.1 coordinate 3,526,000, forward strand.
CACTGATATGAAATTCTTAGTGAATACTAGTGCGTTAATTCGTGACCATTCAAGCTTAATACCATGAAGCAAATAAAAGTGCCATAACAATGGAAAAACAACCAGTTTTCAAAAAAATGTTTTCCAGGAGTCAAGATTTTCAACATTGCTGAATAGAAAAATTAGAAATAGAAGTGTTTACATGCCTTTTCTACGAAGAGAAGGCGTATTTTATAAAGAACCGCGATAAACTCCATGCTTAGTCTACGGGAGAAACGCGCTTATAGCCCGAAGGGGTAAACTATTCCCTTCGACCAATGATAAGAAGTCACCGTGTTGTCATCTCTCTTCTATTCAGGCTCGCTAGGCAGAACTATACATCGTAGAAAACGTCCTCAGTGTTTTTTACGGTTTTTCTTCTTTTAATTGTTCGCATAAAATTAGAGACTAGGTTTCCTTAAAAAATGTGCAGAGCGTTCGTGAATTTAACTCGACTGTTTATTGAATTATTAAATTGAAATATTGATTTAAAAAAAAAATTATAAAGAATAAATCCCACAGATTATTTTGGCTTGTAATGTTTATGTCTTTGATGCACCTGTCCTTGATAATGCCATAGTATTCCTATTGGGTTGCAGTTTCGACTTCTGCTGCCTTGGGGCAGCCAAACCATATTTTGGGGGTGCGTGTAATTTAAGTTTATTATGTTTCATTTAGAAGGCTTTGTAAGTAAACAGTTTAATCAAAAAGAGAGCATTCCAGTGGCAGGGGCTCGAACCGCACCATACACCTCACTGTTCCAGCGCTCTGCCAACTAAGTTATGATCCTGATACACGGATTGGCCTATCTTACCATTATGAATATTCACCACAAGTAGTTTATTACACCGTTATAGAGTGGAGCATAATCTAGCACATTAAGTTTAACGTGGGAAGGTTAGGTAAAGTATCAAACCTCGTACATAAATCTTAATAAATGTAAACTAGGGGCCAACCTTGTAATGATGGAATAGCCTAGTTCGCACGCCACTGGAACAGCGTGGCGTAAGGTGCGGGTTCGAACCCTGACCTATACAATAATCATTTTTTCATAAAATGTTACAAAAAACTGGGGAATTTCTTGCAAAATAAAAAATTTGATTCTAATTTTAGTTAATTATATTTCATTTAGAAGGCTTTGTAAGTAGACAGTTTATTCAAAATGCAGGGGTTCGAACCCACACCAGACGTCCTACTGTTCCAACGCTCTGCTATTTGAGCTATAATTTTGATACAAGGGTGGGCCTATCTTACAATTATGCATATTAAAGACAAATAGTTTATTACACCACACCGGTATAGAATGGAGCATAATCTAGCACATTAAGAATAATCCCGGACGGTCCCGTAAATTGTCAAAAATTGAAAAAAAAAAAAAAACTTAATGAATGTAAACTAGGGGCCAAATTGTAACGATGTATATAAACCCGATACTGGAGTGAGCCTATCTTACCATTATGAATATAAATGACAAGACGTTTATTACCCCGTAATAGAGGGGAGCCTAATTTAGTATATTAAGGTTATTGCCGGGACTGTTCTCTAAATTATCAAACCTTCTACATAAATCCTAATGAATTTAAACTAGTAGAGACACAGCAACGATGTGATAGCCAAGTTGGCAAGGCACCGGAACCGTGTGGCGTATGGTGTGAGTTCGAACCCCGGTCAATGCAATAGTACCCTTTTTTCATAAAATGTTATAAAAAAGGGGGAACGACTTGTAGAATAAGAAATTGGAGCCTAATTTACTTTTATTAGTTTAATGTAGCAGTCTTGGTAAATAAACAGTTTAGTCATAGCCAGCTCCCCAATGGCAGCGGTTCGACCCCGCAACATACGCTACACCTCGCCAGCGCTCTTCCAACTAAGCTATAAACCCGTAATTGGGGGAGCCTATCATACCATTAAGAATATTAATGACAAGAAGTTTATTACACCGTAATGGAGGGAAGTCTAACAGCGTATGAAGGTTATTGCCGTGAATGTTCTCTAAATTTTCAAACCTTCTACATTAATCTTAATGAATTTAAACTGTTAGAGACACAGTATCGATGTCAAACCCAAGTTAGTAAAGCAACGGAACCGTGTGGCGTATGGAGCGAGTTCAAACCCTGGTTGTTGCAGTAGCACCTTTTTCTCATTAAATGTTGTAAAAAACATAGGAAAGTCTTGAAAATAAGAAATTGGAGCCGTCTTGATAATTAAACAGTTTAACAAAAAGCTAGACCCCAACGCCAGGGGTTCGAACCCACACCACACGATTCATTACGCCAGCGCTCTGACAACGAAGCTGTAAACCCGATCCTAGAGCGAGCCTGTTTTACCATTATAATTATTGATGACAAGAAGTTTATTACACCGTAATAGAGTAGAGTCTAATTTAAAATATTAAGGTTATTGCGGGAATGTTCTCTGAATTATCAAACCTTCTACATAAATCTTAATGAATTAAACTAGTTGAGACACAGTAACGATGTGATTGCAAAGTCATCCATTCACTGGAGCCGTGTGGCGTATGGTGCGAGTTCGAAACCCGGTCAATGCGATAGTACGTTTTTTTCATACAATATTATAAAATACGGATTAAATTCTTGGAAAATATGAAACTGGAACCTAATTTAATTTTATTAGTTTAATGTAGCAGTCATGGTAATTAAACAGGCCAATCAAAAATCCAGCAGCCCAACGCCAAAGGTTCGAACCCGCACCATACGCTTCACTACGCCAGCGCTCTGCCAACTAAGCTATAAACCTGATACTGGGGTGAGCCTTTCTTACCATTATGAACATTAATGACAGGAAGTTTATTACACCGTAATATAGAAGAGTCTAATTTAGTAAATTAGATTATTGTGGGAATGTACTCTGAATTATCAAACCTTTTACACATATCTTAATGAATTTAAAGTAGTAGAGAAACAGTAACGATATGATAGCCAAGTTGGCAAGGCAGTGGAACCGTGGGGCGTATGGTGCGATTTCGAACATCGGTCAATGCAATAGTAATTTTTTTTCATAAAATATTATAAAAAACAGGGGAAAGTCTTGTAAAATAAGAAATTAGAGCCTAATTTCCTTTTTTAATTTAATGTAGCGGTTTTGGTAATTAAACAGTTTGATCAAAAGGCCAGCAACGCAATGGCAGGGGTTCGAACCCGCACCATTCGCTTCACAGCGCCAGCGCTCTGCCAACTAAGCTATAAAGCGGATACTAACGCGAGCCCATCTTACCAATTTGAATATTATTGACAAGAAGATTAATACACCGCAATAGAAGGAAGCCTAATTTAGCATATTAAGGTTATTACGACATAAATCCTAATGAATTAAAACTAGTAGAGACACAGTAACGATTTGATAGCCACGTTGCCAAGGCACTGGAAACGTGTGGCCTAGATTGCGAGTTCGAAGCCCGGGCGATGCAATAGTACCTGTTTTCCGTAAAGTGTTTAAAAAAAAGGGGGAAAGTCTTGAAAATAAGAAATTCTAGCCTAATTTACTTTTTTATTTTAATGTAGCAGTCTTGGTCGTTAAACAGTTTATTCAAAAAACTAGTACCTCAATGCCAGGAGTTCAAACCCGCACCATACTCCTTACTACACCAGCGCTCTGATAACTAAGCTATAAACCCGACACTGGAGTGAGCGTATTTTACCATTATGAATATTAATGACAATGACAGGAAGTTAATTACACCGTAATATAGGGGAGCCTAATTTAGCATATTAAGGTTATTGCGGGATTGTTCTCTGAATTACCAGACCTTCTACATAAATCTTAATGAATATAAACTAGTAGAGACCCAGTAACGATTTGATAGCCAAGTTGGCTAGGCAGTGGAACCGTATGGTGTATGGTGCGAGTTTGAACCCTGGTCAATGCAATAGTGCCTTTATTTCATAAAATATTATAAAAAACGGGGAAAGTCTTTTAAAATGAGAAATTGGAGCCTAATTTACTTTTATAGTTTAATGTAGCAGTCTTGGTAGTTAAACAGGTTAATCAAAAAGCCAGCAGCCCAATGCCAGAGGTTCGAACCCGCACCATACGCTTCACTACGCCAGAGCTCTGCCAACTAAGCTATAAACCCAATACTGGGGTGCAGGGTTCGCCGGTTTAAACTAAATGGTTTTTTCCAGAAAAACCAACATGGTTTTTTCTATTTTTTAAGAATTTTATATATTTAATAATTTATATATTTTATAAATTTCTAATTACTTCATACAATTTAAAATGTTATTATAATGAAAACAACTCTACTCCAACTAAAACAGAACTACAACTCAACTCACCAAACTGATCCACAGACCATGCTGTAGAATAATTTTAGTACTACCAAAGTAAATACTACTTATTTTTATAAGAATTTTCAAGATGTCTAATGGTGGTGGTAGAAAAAAAGATATTGTTTGGGTGTCATTTAATGAGATAAAAAATGATGCAAGAAAAGGTGTTCGGGCAGAATGCAAGAACTGCGAAAAAGTACTGGATTGACAAGTTATGCGATTGAAGAATCATCTTTCAAAGTGCAATGGAAATTCATATACAAATGAATATACTGATCGTAAGTTTCATAACATCACTTTGTTTTTTGTTTACTTACAACAAGGGTTGACAAGGAGTGAACTTTTTTCTGCCAACTATCTACAAATTTTGGACTTCTTAAATGTTTATAATCTTCAGGATATAGTACAACCTAACTTAAAATATAAAAATTTCAACTTTTAAACTGTATTTAATTGTTAAAATTTGATATTTGTAATTCAGATTGAAATTTCCAATTTAAATTGTATTTGTATTTTGCTTGTTTTCCATGTCCATGACCTAGTGCATGTGCATTAAGGCATAATAAAAAAACTGTTTTAATTATATTTAAAACTACCAAATATTAGTTATTTAATATTACTTTATTTTTAGGAATGAATGTGGATGATCCAACTGGAACTACTTCTGAACCTCCGCCCATAAAGAAGCAGAAAACAGAAAAGTATCAACCAAACACCCTTATGCTTGCCAAGGATTCTGATGCCATTTTAACATCAAAATCTAATGCAGAAAGGATAAATGATCAAATAGCAAGATACTTTTATGCTTCTAATACCCCTTTCAGCCATGTGGGCCACTCAGAATTCATCAAGTTGTGTCAATTACTTCGACCAGACTATTCTCCACCAAGTGAAAAACATTTAGCTAGTGAACTTTTGGATTCTATTCATGAGAAAGTAATCAAAGAAGCAAAATGTGTTCTTTCTGGGAAATCGGTTACCATGTGTTTGGATGGTTGGAGCAATGTTCGTAATAAACCTTTAATTTGTGCATCCGTAATAACTGCAACTGGAGAAAACCACTTAACGTCAACCATTGATACTTCGGGAAATTCCCATGATGCTGAGTATTTGTGTACTTTGGCCAAAGAGTCTGTTCTTGAGTGCAAGAAAAAGTTCAATGCAACTGTCCGCAGTTTTGTTACTGACAACGCTGCCAACGTCAAAAAAATGAGAAGTATTCTTTCACAATCCGATGAATCTGAAGTTTCCGATCACATAATTTACTATGGCTGTTCCGCCCACATTTTAAATCTCTTAGCAAAGGATTTGAAAACCCCTACCATAACTTCCCAGGTTGTAAAGATTTTAAAATACTTCAAATATACTCATTTGCCAAATGCTTGGTACAGGGAATTAGGAGGAAAAATGCTAGTAATCCCTCAAGATGTACGGTGGAGTACATACTTTGATTCCTTTCAGTGTTTCCTTGATAATAGAGGGAAAATGGTTCAAATCTGTCAAGACCATAAGCAGGATATTGTTAAAGACATTTTTAATTTAGTTAATGATGTTAATTTGACTGTTAACTGCACTGACTACTTAGATTTGTTAAAGCCAATTTCAAATGCATTGGATAAAATGCAAAGAGACTACAAAACTTGCTGATTGTGTTGACATTTGGAACACTCTAAAAGAAAAATTAGAATCCTGTGCAACAAGCTCCAAAGCAAGTGTGATGAAACATTTCTCAGCAACCCAGGACATGGCTTTGTCAACCGCACATTTTGCTGCCAATCTTTTAGACCACCGATATTGTGGAAGAACTCTTAGTTCTAAAGAAAAACAAGAGGCATTTGAATATCTGCGTTCGGTAGATGGAAGAATCTTGCCCTTGGCAATGAAGTTTCTAGCCAAGAAAGCTCCACTTCCAAACTATATGTTTGAAAAAGAATTCTTGGATGTGGAACCAGAGATTTGGTGGGCAAAAATCAATTTGGAAGAGGACATAAAGCAGAAAATGAACCACGTAGGTGAACAACTTTTTAATGCAGTTCCCACAACTGCAGGACTGGAAAGGCTTTTCTATACCTTTGGCTTTATACAATCTAAGCTGAGAAACCGATTAGGGACTGTTAAAGCCAGCAAGTTAACTTACATTTTTAAATCATTAAATAAAAAATAAATGGAATAATTTTGTCTTCATTTATTTTTGTTATGCTGCTACATTGCTCAACAGTAAAAACCTTTTAAATTTTGTTGTAGAGATGTTCGGTAGGTTGGATTTTTACAATTTTTATTACAACTAAAGTTGTTCTTTACATGTAAAAAAACATAACAATTTAAGTATTCAGATAAAAAAAATTCTGAATTAAAAAACATGTTTTTTGGAGCGGGATCGGAAAAAACCACGTTTTTGGTTTAAACCGAAAAAACCTGTTAAACCAAAAAACCGGTTTTTTGGGGTTTTTTCTCAAAAAACCTGGTCTTTTGCGAACCCTGCTGGGGTGAGCTATCTTACCATTATGAATATTAATGACAGGAAGTTAATTACACCGTAATATAGGGGAGCCTAATTTAGTATATTAAGGTTATTGCGGGAATGTTCTCTGAATTACCAAAGATTCTACATAAACCTTAATGAATATAAATTAATAGAGACCCAGTAACGATGTTATAGCCAAGTTATCAAGGCACTGGAACAGTGTGGTGTATGGTGCGTACCAAGAATGCTAGTCTTGGTAATTAAACAGTTTAATCAAAAGGCCAGCAACGCAATGGCAGGGGTTCAACCCGCACCATTCGCTTTACCGCGCCAGCGCTCTGCCAACTAAGCTATAGACCGGATACTGGCAAGAGCATATCTTCCCAATATGAATATTAAAGACAAGAAGATTATTACACCGTAATAGAAGGAAGCCTAATTTAGCATATTAAGCTTATTACGACATAAATCCTAATGAATTAAAACTAGTAGAGACACAGTAACGAGTTGATAGCCACGTTGCCAAGGCACTGAACCGTGTGGCCTAGATTGCGAGGTCGATGCAATAGTAACTTTTATCCGTAAAGTATTTTAACTCACCGGCGGTCTAGGCCGTGATATCACGCCATGAGAAATCTTTCTTGAGATGGTCATTCCGTGATATTACGATGCACTTTTTCCGCGTCGAAATGGTCAGTAGCGTATATTTGCGAGATCCTTTCCCCTCTTTCCAAGTAGGCTCCCTGTTGCGCCGGAGGCGTTGCTTTTCCGCCCCTTGTCTCACATACGCACACAATGAACATTCATTCCCTTGTGCTTTCAAGTTTCAGCATTCAGCCACTACCCCCTGAGTGGGCATTGAAATCAGCTTGCAAGTACAAGAAATCCTTCTTGATTACAACGTTTAAAAATGCCTAAATAGCAAGTGAAATTTTATTCTTAGAACTGAAAATATATATATATATATCCTCTGTCGTATCTTGTCAGTTTCTATTTGTTTGTCTAGTCAACGAATGCAATTTACTGAAATTATTTATAGGTCATCGCATTTAATGAAATTACGAAGTTTGAAAAATTAAATTTTATTCGGGTGAGAATAAATTGATCCTGCTTACAGAAATTAAAATCAGTAACTTATAGTGGCGAGATGAGAAGATTAAGTTATAGTGAAGAGGTTTTACATTGGGTTTTTATTACAATCCCAGTCAAATTTGCTGTGCATTCCTGGCCGATGTCAAGACGGAGCAGTTTTCCGAAAAAAAAGCGATAGCCAATTCCAATTTAGAAATGTAAAAGAGAAAGAGAGGGGGGTAGGGGGAGAAGGAAAGCATTCCAAGTCTTCAAAAAATAATCAAAATTGAAAAAATATTGCAATATAAAGCAACATTTTTTTTTTTTTTTAAGTTCAAAAAGATCATTCGTTTTAAAAATATTATAGCAATACCGGCCAATCTGCATTATCAAGATTACCTTTAGATTAACTGAATTAACAATCCAAACATTTTTTTAAGACAAAACATTTTAAAAACCCAAGCAAGCGTTAGTTTTTCTAAGTGGATAAATAAACGTGATAGCTTCATGAGTTCACACATGGGGCGAAACATTTTTAAAAAATGGCGAAGAATTTGCCACAATCTTCATATTTAAAAGAAATAAAAGGAGGCATAGGGACATAACCAAGGGTGGGGTGGGGGTGGCACGACGTCGATTTCTTCCACTAACGTCATAAAGCTGGCCAAGAATTGCGTGTTTAGGACTTGACTTCAATTTCACAATTTTGCCCGCAGGGAACACCCGATACCCCTGTCTTTTAGCGTTACTAAAAATATACTAATATTTGTTTTTAATACAAAAAACTCACGTGTAAACCCCGAACCCTCTTTCCTTATCTTGATCACCTAAAATCACATTTTTAGAACCTCAATTTCGAACACCCTGGGACAGAACTTCCCAAAACCCCTCTAACGTATCCAAGATCGATTAAAATTACGTTATTAGGTATATATATATATAAACACACGTTTCAAAATGGAGGGACCGCCAAACACATAACTCCCCTCCCTACTCGATATTTTTGTACTCGCAACGACCCTGTCTGGTCATTATCAAGATAGAGAGCCGTTTTCAAAAGTTTTTGTACTTTTTATAACATACGATTATTTCCATGCCTGATAAGAGCTTCGCTGTTATATACATGTATATTATTGCGGAGCGAACAAAAACTTCATTTTCCTTTCAATATACCCTAGCGTTGAAAGGTTGTGTCTTGATAAGAAATCCATGTGTAGAAAAAATGGAATGAAATTAAAATTAGGGTTCCTTATGGGACATAAAAGATAAAATTTTTGAAACACTGGGGGTTTTTTTTTTCAATAGTCCCTAGTGTTCAATACTTGTGTGATGGCAGGAATCTATAATATTTTTTTTGTAGTTATTATTATTGTTATTATCTATATATAAATAGGCAAACCCAGAATAGTTATTCACCATTTTCTCTTTTGCTTTTCAACCTATTTTCTTACTTTTTTTTTGTTTTGTAGCAGAGTTTTTTGTTGACATGTTTCAGAGATGTTATTTAACAAACTTTGGGAACAGTTTATTATTAGTTAATTATTTCCCCTTTTCGTTTGTCAGGCAAGGCTCATTTATAATTGCAATGTTATATTGTTAAAGATAGCAGATGAGATAACATGTCTTGATTGAGTAAATTATTAATTGGGTAATAAATATAAACTGATTGTTAAAAAGAGCTTGATGTCCTTAAGCAGTAATAATAAAGGTAACGAGTTTGAGTAAAAGCTTCTTTTAAGCAATGAAATTAAAAATGAGAGTAGTGTATGGAAGCAAACATTGAAGTTTTGTTCAACTGCCACTTAGCTTAGTACGAAATTGGCAGATAAAAATTCTTTTGCATGCTATATATGCGTACTTTTAAAGTCTACACCACTGAAATTTTATCATGTTATTAATGCATGGTGGTTATTAATGATGGTGGCAAACATTGAAGTTTTGTTCAACTGCCACTCAGCTTAGTACGAAATGGGCAGAAATACCAGCTGCTACATTTATGAGCGCAATTGACCCTGCGCCGACAATGATTTAGAATACGATTTCTTTGAGTGAGGATGATCAAAATAAACTTACGGTTATCATCGCCAAATTTGGTGAAAAATACTTATATAATTATGGGTGGGGGGGGGGGGGGTAGAAAAATGTTTTCTATGCTAAATTTAATTAGGGTCGAATTTCGACTGCTGGGCAAACTCTAGTTATTATTATTTTACTAACTGCCCTATCATCGAAGATTATATATTGCTACCTAGGATACAACAAAAAGGAAACGAAAAAATATAGTAACATTCAATATTTGCCTAAAATGATAATTTTTGGGACCCATGAGGAACCGGTAGAATTAAATTCTCTCAATTTTTTGTACGTGGATTTCTCTCGTCAATACACAGCTTTTTCGCGTTAAAGCATATTGAAATTTAAAAACATCAAAGCTATGTTTTAGCTCCGCTATGCACAAGGGCGCACATTTAAAAAAAAAAACTTGAAATTAGAGACTTTTTTACTCAGTAGCCTCATTTTGAGGCCTACTTTTCGAATATTTTAGGGAAAAGGAAGGCTGCACTCCTCTTGTTTTAAAAACATGTGTGTGGGTGTATATGTGTGTATATTTACAATGTCTGTGTAAAATGTCTCATTCTTGCTTTATACTTCTAAGACGGACATAAAAGGAAGTAGATGCTTTGTTCTGAATCTCCTTGTACTTCAGTTCTATTAACTCTTTGATTGTCAAGTAACAAAAGTAAGATTATCTAGCATACAAAGTGAGCGTACCACCTACGTTTCCTACTGACACTTACGGGCACCCCTTTAGTTCTTGCGAAGTAGAGAAAAAGTATTTTATTCTAATAAAACTATCAGGTTCAGTAATAATCTCAATTTCAAAGGCTATTGACACGTATGTGCTCTCCTATTTATTTGATTTGGATGCTTACCGTTTCAAGAATTTCTAAAACTCAGCAGAATGCAGCAGATAACAATTGTCAGTCATAGTTAATGGTGCATAGTTAACTGTGTATGTTAGTAAAGTCATATAGCTTAGGGACCGTTCATAAATGATGTCACACGTCTCTCCAATATATTTGACCCCCCTCCTCCCTTTGTCACATGTCGCGCTATATTACATTAGCATAAAATAGGTTTAATTTGTTGATTTTAAAAGTTTTCATAGAAATCAAAATATTCGATGTCACACTTCTTGCTACATCTCCCCTCCTCTTGTCACAAACTGGCACACTTTTTTGAACCTTCTCCCCCCTTGAAGCGTGACATCATTTATGGATGACCCCTTAGATGCCTTTTGGTGTAGTAATTGAAAATACTTAGAAGCAATGCCAAATTCTACTTTATAGCAATGGCACATATATTTATGCTTAAACGCTTTTTTAACTTCTTTGTTCAAAGTAAAGGAGCAGTAAATTCCTAATCAAAATCTTTCTCCTCAAGCTTCAAAGCCAGAGTTCGTGTTGGTGAAAAACAAGAAAATAGTTCCCAAATTCTTTTTATGTAAATATATTATTTTGTGTAATAAATTTATAGTATTAAAACAGTAACGCTTACGTTTGTATTCATCAGTGGCTTAGCCCGACACTAGTTTCGGGGTAATGCGATTGCTCGCAGCTAATTTTATTGTTTTGCGAAGGTCTCTCAAAGTATCTACTCACAAATTCGGTGGGGGAGGGGGGGGGGGGCATCGCCTTTTTTTGTGCGAGTGGTATTCACAGTAAACAAGAAAACTAAGCAAGACATTGAGCACTTTTCCAATTCATGTCGAAAAATACTCAAACTTTTAGCTTAAAATAATTTACCCTTTAATGATTTTAATGTTACCCTGTCATCTTGAACCTATTGATATATGTACAGTTTCATTAAAACAACAATAATAAAGCAGATTGCATTTTATTAGCTACGCAAATACTTCTGTATACTTTATCTTTTTCTCTTGATCAATATTACACAGGTTATTTGTTAGAATAAAGAGAATGTGACAAATGCAATTTTGCCCTTTAGTTTTGTTTCACAACAAACACTTTTTCCAGGTTCTGTAATTGTCATACAGGCTTTGTACAAACTTCATCTGGCACTGTCTTTTACGAGCTGAAAGTGGCATAAACTCGAATTGATATGTACAAATTCTATGCATGGAAAAGATAATTTTTTGCAAATTTATAGTTGACTGTTTTAAATTTCGGAATTTGAATTACTGGAAATCAATGTAACTCAATCTCAAATTTTGCGAACATTCACAGTGAAGTGAATTTGTATAAAGAACATACACACAAATTCAGAAATCAACAACTCCACAAACATAAATATATCGATTAAATTGGACATATAATTTAAAAAAGTCCTGTTTATATCTTTCTCAGTCAATTATGATTACTTATAGGGCATGCAAATATTTACAATTATTTTTAAATGCATTTGGAAATTTCAAACTTTAAGATATTTGTTCCAAAATGATAAGTAGGGAAACTTGATTCTAATAAATGCACGAATTCTGTTTTATTTTGAAATATAGGTTTTAATCGAGAAATCAAGTCATGTAGATATTTAAAAAAAAGAAAAGAAATAAAAAATTAGTGATAAATTGCTTTGGGTATGTAAGTTCGTTTTAGAAGCAAAGATTCCACACCATTACTTTCTAAACCCTATACCTGCAAGCGTGGCTTGGACAAAGGGAAACATGTTTCCTAAATAAACACGTTTAGCGGGGAGGGGATTCTAAACAGCTGTCCCTTTCGTCAATTACAATTATTTCCACTTGACCACCACACACGCCTACTTGGAGGGGAAAGAATTTTCCTTGAAAAGCCTTCAACCGTTTTGGAAGAGTCTCGTCCATTATTGAAGGAACCATTTGAAGGTGACAAATTGACCCCTGCCTGACCGTGGGTTAGTTAAAAAAAAGTGGGAAAGCCTTGAAAATAAGAAATTCTAGCCTAATTTACTTTTTTAGTTTAATGTAGCAGTCTTGGTAGTTAAACAGTTTATTCAAAAAGCCAGCACCTCAATGCCAGGGGTTCAAACATGCATCATACTCCTTACTACACCAGCGCTCTGATAACTAAGCTATAAACCCGATACTGGAGTGAGCGTATTTTACCATTATGAATATTAATGACCACGACAGGAAGTTAATTACACCGTAATATAGGGGAGCCTAATTTAGTATATTAAGCTTATCGCTTGAATGTTCTCTGAATTATCAAACCTTCTACATAAATCTTAATAAATATAAACTAGTAGAAACGCAGTAACGATGTTATAGCAAAGTCATCAAGGCACTGGAACCGTGTGGTGTATGGTGCGAGTTCGAATCCCGGTCAATGCAATAGTACCTTTTTTTCCATGAAATATTATAAAAAACGGGGGAAAGTCTTGTAAAATAAGAAATTGGAGCCTAATTTAATTTAATGTAACAGTACTGGCAATTAAACAGTTTAATCAAAAGGCCAGCAGCGCAATGGCAGGGGTTCGAACCCGCACCATTCGCTTCACAGCACCAGCGGTCTGCCAACTAAGCTATAGACCGGATACTGCCATGAGCCTATCTTACCAATATGAATATTAAAGACAAGAAGATTATTACACCGTAATAGAAGGAAGCCTAATTTAGCATATTAAGGTTATTACGACATAAATCCTAATGAATTAAAACTAGTAGGGACACAGTAACGATTTGATAGCCACGTTGCCAAGGCACTGGAACCGTGTGGCCTAGATTGGGAGTTCGAAGCCCGGGCGATGCAATAGTACCTTTTTTCCGTAAAGTATTATAAAAAACGGGGGAAAGTCTTGAAAATAAGAAATTCTAGCGTAATTTACTTTTTTAGTTTAATGTAGCAGTCTTGGTAGTGAAACAATTTATTCAAAAAGCCAGCACCGCAATTCCAGGTGTTCAAACCCGCACCATACTGTTTACTACACCAGCGCTCTGAGAACTAAACCATAAACCCGATACTGGAGTGAGCGTATTTTACCATTATGAATATTAATGACAATGACAGGAAGATAATTACACCGTAATATAGGGGTGCCTAATTTAGTATATTAGGGTTATTGCGGGAATGTTCTCTGAATTATCAAACCTTCTACATAAATCTTAATGAATATAAACTAGTAGAGACCCAGTAACGATGTTATAGCAAAGTCATCAAGGCACTGAAACCGTGTGGTGTATGGTGCGAGTTCGAACCCCGGTCAATGCAATAGTACCTTTTTTTCATGAAATATCATAAAAATCGGGGGAAAGTCTTGTAAAATAAGAAATTGGAACCTAATTTACTTTATTGGTTTAATGTAGCAGTCTTGGTAGTTAACCCATTCTCTGGACCGGCCGAAAAGCAAAACAGCGTACGCCACAGATAACAAACAGGTTTGCTTTTCGCTGCAGTCCAGAGAGTCTTTTTCTCCTCATTTTGCTGCTGTAATTTTAATGTTGTTTTCGCTGAAGAGCATATATTGAAAAAATATTTCGTGAAAATAGTTTTCTTCTTAAAAACTAGTACAAAATTTTATATGGAAAAAAAAAAGAAATAGTAGAAAAAGAAAATGATGTGCTTGCCAAGGTATATCAAAATAGTTAAATGATTTAAAGGTAGAAAACGGACAACAGAGAAAGCATAAAAGGTAGAAATAAAAACGATCATTATACATAGCACTTTTTATTTTATTTTTGTGTATCTTCTCTTTCTTGATTTTCGCCTGGATACGATTAAATTTATCGTTTTTTTTACTTGTTCCTAATTTTGTAAATCTTACAAAGCAAACATTTAAGAAATATTCGATCGCTCTTTCAATAATACAGTTGAAATTTAACCGAAAAAGGTTCATCTCATGTCCTGGAAGTGAGCAAAAGAATTGAATAGTCACAAAACACTTCACAGCTGGTATGCATTTCTAAGCGGAAAGAAGGTATTTTATGGTGTCTATTGATGTATTCTAACTTTAAAACGACCAGAAAACAACGATAACTATTTTCGTTAGTTGGTCATTTATCTTAAAAGGGGGGAGGGGCGGTTCCTACTGGGAAAGTACGGAAGTTAGTTACTCAACCATGTGCAGTATTTTAAAAATAGAGGTTCATAAAAGAGGAAATCTTAAGAACAACCAGCATTTCCCTTAAAGCATTGGAGTGAATGCAACTCTCAAGGGTATAGCTGAATAAGAAATAGAAGGACCCCCCAGAAAGCTGTGAGTGCAAATCCCAGTGGAGTTCTTCCCAGAGGCGCTTGCGGTGAACATCTGAGCTGCTCAATTCTAAGAAAAGCCATAATGTCACATTTTCGCACAGTAAAACACTCAAGATTAAAAGCGGTTCGAAAAACAAGCTTTGCTACAGCTGTATATCGGAAGATTTGATGTGCTTCAGAGAAAGAAAATAAGCCAAAAGCGTCTCTACCGGGGGGCTTAAGGACTGTCCGAAATAGGACAAAATGCATTCTCGCTTATTAAAATCGCACTGAGCTCAATTCTCCAAGGACCAAAGGAGAAGCACACTAAAAGGGTTTTGCCCCTGGAAGAAAGGCCGATACGTAGTCGGCCGAAGCAAGATTTGCTAGGACCCTCGTGACGAAAAGGAGTCGTCACAACCAGTTTGGGACCGATTTCTATGGCCGATCCCTTCTCGGCCGCAACAGTTTTGGCACACAAAGAGCGGCCGACCCCTTATCGGCGAAACCAGAGAATGGGTTAAACAGGTTAATCAAAAAGCCAGCACCCCAATGCCTGGGGTTCGAAACCGCACCATTCGCTTCACAGCGCCAACGCTCTGCCAACTAAGCTATAAACCCGATACTGGGGTGAGCCTATCTTACCAATATGGATATTAATGACAAGAAGTTTATTACACCGTAATAGAAGGAAGCCTAATTTAGCATATTAAGGTTATTACGACATAAATCCTAATGAATTAAAACTAGTAGAGACACAGTAACGATTTGATAGCCATGTTGCCAAGGCACTGGAACCGTGTGGCTTAGATTGCGAGTTCGAAGCCCGGTCGATGTAATAGTACCTTTTTTCCGTAAAGTATTATAAAAAACGGTGGAAAGTCTTGAAAATAAGAAATTATAGCCTAATTTACTTTTTTAGTTTAATGTAGCAGTCTTGGTAATTAAACAGTTTATTCAAAAAGCCAGCACCTCAATGCCAGGGTTTCAAACCCGCACCATACGCCTTACTACGCCAGCGCTCTGCCAACTAAGCTATAAACCCGATACTAGCGTGAGCCTATCTTACCTATTTGAATATTAATGACAAGAAGTTTATTACACCGTAATAGAAGGAAGCCTAATTTAGCATAATAGATTATTGCGGGAATGTTCTCTGAATTACCAAACCTTCTACATATATCTTAAGGAATTTAAACTTGTAGAAACACAGTAACGATGTGAGAGCCAAGTTTTCAAGGCAGTGGAACCGCGTGGCATAGGGTGCGAGTTTGAACCCCTTTCAATGCAATAGTAATTTTTTTTCATAAAATATTATAAAAAACAAGGGAAAGTCTTGTAAAATAAGAAATTGGAGGGACATTCCATGCCAAATCATCCAGGGGTCGACACCCGATGTCGTCCGATTTTGATGAAACTTGGTGAGATTGTTCTAACCATAGATATAAGAACAACTGTAACGTTTTACCTCAATATATTGATTAGTTTTTGAAATAGAACACTTTAAAGATTTGACAGAAATTTTCAATTCGACGCAGATCGCAAATCCAGCAATTACGCATACTTCAACATTTCTTATCGTAAAACAGTTATTTTTGAAGATAGAAGGTTAATTGTTTTTGCATTGTGTTCAGTATTCTTTTGCAAATAGAAATATAGCATTAGATTTTGGATTTAAAGGTATTAAGGCAACTTAAAAAATCTTTCAAGAACAAAATTGAGTTGTATTTAATACAATGGCTGGCGTTCAGGAATTGCCTCAGTTGCATTAAGAACGTATCCTTCGACTTTAAAATTAATTATACCATTAGAAACTAGATTAAAAATGCTTAAAAGTGGTACATTGAAATTGATGGGGTTTGGACTTTTCATTGAGTTAGAGCTGATCAAAGTTATGGCTTTGAAAAGTAACAAAATCTATTGTTCCTAATAACTTCAATTCTCAAAAAAATAATATTGGCTGCTCTTATAATGTTGTTATTTAGTGTAGTTAATTTACATTCATATATATACATTGTGCAAAGAGCTTTCCACCAAAACCGAGTGAAATCATAAAATATTCAGAAATATATTTACAGCAATTTTTTAAAAAAAAATAGAACCGACCTCAAATCATAAAAAAAAAGTGAAAAATAAATATAAATTCTTTAACCAACACCGATACCGCATTTAAACAGAACTTTTGAAGTCGGTGTAAAATTGTTATGGATTTTGATTCATAATAACTTTTGTAACCATGAATCCCTTACAATTATTAATGGCCTAGATTTTGCAACAGTTTCAATGTAAAATAACGCATGGTGTAAAGAGAATTGGACTGACATAATTTTGCACCGATTTCAAAAATTAAGTTATAAAGTGGTATCGATGTTGTTAAGAAGTAATTTATTTTTCAACAAAGGTACAGGACCTATGGTAAACTACCTTCGATCGAATAAAAAAAAAATAATGAAAATCGGTTCATCCGGTAAGAAGTCATGAGTGGAGAAACCAAAAACAATCGGCATATACAGCATTAATGTTATATTATATTATTAATATATGTTTATATCAATTTGATAATTATTATATAATTAATATATATTTATATTACATTTGATTATGCTTATATCAAAGTGTAACCTCCTTCCTTTGTAAAGTTGGGTAAAAATACATCGTTTTTTTACAAAATGCTAATGCCATAGAAAGTTCTTCAAACAAGCATGAAACTACAAGTCTAGACTTTGAATCATGCAGTAGATTGAATATTACTAAAGGAATATCAAAGTCAAATATGTTGCCGGATTTGTTGAGGAATTTACATAAATTATGTTGCATGCGTTTATGAAGGAAACTGGTGGAGTGGTCTAGTGCCGTTAAAATGAACAAAGATGAAGGCGTGATACAATTGCTTTCATGCACCCGCATGGCCCTTGAGAAACATTTTACTGGCCTGAAAGGCAAGATGAATGCCTGTTCTCCCTCAACGTATCTTATGTACTGTTGAAAGTCCAGAAGTAACATCACATATCAGTCGTTTTTTCAAAATTGGATCAATATCCATGAAAAATATTAATGAAAGCTGGAATAAGTTCAAGGGGAAGCGTTAAAACTGTTTAAACTTAAAAGGAAACCTAGTTTTAGCCTGTTGAACAAGAGACATACCCATTTAAATACATTGATTGAAATTTTGTAACATTTTCAATCTACGATCTTAAGAGTAGTGATCACTTCAATAATAGGCAACGACGCATTTTTTGCTGTAAATATATCTCAGAATATTTTATGATTTCACTCGGTTTTAGTGGAAAGCCAAAACAACAATATGTATATATATATATATAAATGCACTATATAACAACATTATAAGAGTAGCCAATATTATTTTTTTGAGAATTGAAGTTATTAGGAACAATA
This sequence comes from Octonoba sinensis, assembly GCA_038502835.1. Taxonomy (NCBI): domain Eukaryota; kingdom Metazoa; phylum Arthropoda; class Arachnida; order Araneae; family Uloboridae; genus Octonoba; species Octonoba sinensis. The sequence continues at coordinate 3,544,410 of CM076600.1, forward strand.
GATTTTGTTACTTTTCAAAACCATAACTTTGATCAGCTCTAACGCAATGAAAAGTCCAAACCCCATCAATTTTAATGTACCACTTTGAAGCATCTTTAATCTAGTTTCTAATGGTATAATTAATTTTAAAATCGAAGGATACGTTCTTAATGCAATTGAGCAGTTTCTGAACGCCAGCCATTGTATTAAATACAACTCAATTTTGTTCTTCAAAGATTTTTTAAGTTGCCTTACTACCTTTAAATCCCAAATCTAATGCTATATTTCTATTTGCAAAAGAATACTGAACACAATGCAAAAACAATTAACCTTCTATCTTCAAAAATAACTGTTTTACGATAAGAAATGTTGAAGTATGCGTAATTGCTGGATTTGCGATCAGCGTCGAATTGCAAATTTCTGGCAAATCTTTAAAGTGTTCTATTTCAAAAACTAATCAATATATTGAGATAAAACTTTACAGTTGTTCTTATATCTATAGGTAGAACAATCTCACCAAGTTTCATCAAAATCGGCCGACTTCGGGTGTCAAACCTTGTCTCCGCTGGACGATTTCACTTGGAATGGCCCTAGAACGTTTTTATCAATCAACCTGACTGCTATATCTGCAGCAGTGATGCAATAAATCAAACGAAACGTTGTACTCAAGAATGCAATACGAACTGGTGCTGATTAGTTTCCGGTGCAAAAAGTTCAAAAGGGGTCAGGAACCAATGTAAAAAATCAAGCAATAGTTGCTGACAACAGGGGGAGTGGCGCAATCAAACGTTTACTTTGGGAAGCATATTTACTATTCCTGAAAAAAACTGGGAAAAGAGTGAAAAGGAAATCTGTGTACAATAAGCTACTGATTGCAAGGGCGTATATAGAAGGAGGGCATGAGAGGGGGGGGGGCACCTTTGTTTTTATAAAACATCTTTGTCTTTCATTATGAAACATCATATCAAACATTATTATGAACAGGGTCCGACAAATCCCGGGCGACTTAAAAATACACCTTGGCGACTAGTTCGCAAATGAAACTATTATAGCTGGCTCCTAAAAAATTTGCCCTGGCTCTTAAGATTTTCGCATTTTTGTCGGACTCTGATTATGAAATATCTTTGTCTTTCATGTAAATACTGGGCGCTATTTGCATGAAAAACAAAGATGTTTCATAATGGGCACAACATATTAGTTTTTTCGGTTTATTATTAAATATTTAAATGATAAGCTGGATGACTAATTTTCTATAGCTATTTAGTTCCCTATCATAATAATATATATTGCTCCCCCCAGAACCCTTAGTTTTCTAACATTTTTCACCAACACTGCTGATTCCAATAATACGTATAGTATCCCCTCCCCATCCCCGGACAGAAAATTCTGGTTGCTCCCCTGGATAGAATACAAATCATACGTTTCTTACACTCACGCCTCTATCGAAGTCGAATAACTTTAAGCGTCTATTTTATTTATTTATTTAAATTTAGTTTTGATATAACAAAGATGTTTTAAAGAACAGACCTTTGCAATATTTGTATGCAAAATCGTATTCCAAATGTGCATTGTAAATGTAAAACTTGTTTTAGAAATAGTATCAATTGTAGGAAACTTGTAAATTTGGCTTACTGTGCAATGTGTACCAGTATAAAATAGATTTGATTTTTTTTGCACTCAAAATTCCCAATGCACCAAAATAGTTGCGAGTTCCACCTTCAGAATTCTAGGTTGTCTCAAATTCTGAACGCTTTTTCTTTTAATGTACAGAACATGACGTACATTCTTTTTTCATTTTCCCCCCTTCTTTGATTCTGTAGACAACAACAATACAGAGGAGAAAATTGAATCATTGTAATTCAATTCATTCGTGGAGGATTAATTTTTCCCACTGTTTTTAGTAATAATTTTATATATATATATCTATATTTATATATATGCAATATATATTTGGATCTGTTCACGAAGTGCCAATGTTTAATTCAAATTACAACGAGATCGGAATTTCTTTCACCACGCCATTGGGGGGGGGGGGGGGGTATTGCTGGGCTTGTGGTGAGAAAATTAAATTTTCTAAAATGTGAGCAATGCTCTAATGCGCTTGTATCTGCATCGTGGCTTTCAAGACTGACCGAAGTAAAAAAATACGTTACAGAAAAAAATGCAGGGCTGATAAATCCTTCTCTATACGTTTTGCATGTATGCAAACGAGCGGAATCGGTTTTTCGACAATGTATGAGCACACATAACTTTAGTAAGAGCAGCATAATGCAAATTATGATTTTACGAACAATGCGAAGCATAAAACCATCAAACTTCAGTTCTCTGGATGAACATATTAAAGGTTGTGACCCAGAGGACAACCATGTTTATGACTTAACTTTATAGATTTTAAAAACTTATTTAAATGCAAGAATGCATCATGCAATTCAAATGTTCAACCAAAAGCGCGAGAAGCGAGTTAGACGCAAATTCACGAAATTAATTCTTTTTAAAAACCAATAAAATTATGTTAAACTGTCATTGTGTATAGTTGGCTTATAAAAGTATAGTTACAAGCAAATACTTCTAATGCATTAAAAAGTTTAAAATGCCCTGCAGAAATAAACAATAAGTATGTTAAAGTTTGTTTATTTTTACTTTTACCTAAACTTACACTTAATTTAGGAACAAATGTATGAATTTAAAAATGCAATGAAAATAAAATATGCGCATACATACACATACGCGTGTATATATATGATATACACGCGTAAAAACTATATATATATTAATATATATAGTTTTTGCTTTGTATATATATTAATAAATATTTATATGTATTATGTAGGGGTAATTAACTGTTCAAAAAAGTCTAAAGAATAGAAATTAAAATTTAAATGTCTCTTAAGGTTTTCCGAATGTTTATACTTTATAACAGTAACGAATATCTTCAATAATCTTTAGTTATTTGCTGTTTCCTCTTGTTTTATATTTAAAAAACAAAATGTGTTATGAATTTTAATGAATTATAAATCAATCCTCTATCGGTGAGAGCAAACCAGGCCCGTCATTTCAAATTTTTCTGAGGGGGGGGGGTCGAGTCCAAAGGGTATATTCTTTATATATCGTATACTGAGGAAGCAAAACACATTTGCGTTCATAAAAATACATTATATTCTCAAAGCCGGGCCTCCAGTAGGCAGTGGCATCCTACTGGCCGCTCTAAATGGCATGCCTGGAATAAAGACACTAAAATATCGGCAGCAACGGATAATTGACTTTAATATACGTGTTTTTAACCTTTTTTTTTTAATAGTTATTTAGTTTTATTAAGCGAACTGTTAACCTTTGAATTCAACTTGAAATCCCGCACTTTAACGATCTTTTCTTTATAAAAGAAATTTATAACATTTACCCAATCAGTGATCAACTATTCCAATCCTATTTACGTACTTGCGCCTGCTAAAACAATCATGTCAATAAACCAGAAAAACTCTTTTTGCACCCATGTTTTTTTCTGAGTGCGGGTTATACAATGATGCGGGTTATACACCGAACTTAATTTTTTTTAAAGGAATTTTTCTTCCTGCGGACTATACAACGATGCGGTCTATATACCGATAATTACGGTAAATAGAACTGACACGTTTAAGTAATTACGTATACTGTTGTAATTTTTGTCTTAAATGTATGAAGTATAAATACTGTTTACATATTTAAAACATTCATGTACCCGCATACTCGAAAATTCTTAGGGGCAAATCCTACTTCGCGGTTTTTCAGTTTTCGCGGAAGGTTCGGGTCCCCATTAACCGCGAAAAATGAGGGATCACTATGTATATAAAAAAATAGCTATAAAGTTATGCTAGATTTAAAAAATAAATAAAAAGTGAGGAGTTGGTGCTGATTGTGGTTGTCAAACTAAAAGTTGTTTGAAAGGTTGGGCATCAAAAGTGACGACTGGATGTGAAATCATGGTCGTCAAACGGAAATTTTTAGTTGCAAAATGCGACTAGCGACAGCTAATTCCGAACCTTGTGCATGTTATCTGTTGTTCCAGTACTAAATTGGCACAGTAGCTCTTTTTCCCCCTTTTTAAATCTCAATTAAGAATTGAGATGGGATATAGGTTGGATTAAAATATAAGTTTTCAGAACTCTGTAAGAGTATCGGACGTTTTACCACTAAGCTTTTTCCAAAATTACATTTTTTAGAGAAACAATCCTAAAAATTGGATTCCAAGAACTGAATTTAATATTTTAAAGTTATGCTTACGTATTTTTATCCTTATATTTCACTAGGTAGGTTTAAATTGCAAAAAATTACTTTTCAAGAATGCTACACATAGCATTGAACTTGCACGAAAAGTTAAATTAACTCATTAAAAATATTTTTAAAAGTTATCTTGTTTTCAGGCATATAGCATCATATTCTGTATCTATTTCAAACATTTTTTTCCCATTTGACTGAAGAATAAAAAACCCCGTAGTTCAACAGGCTTTGTACTATTTACAATTAAGGAAATAACAAGGTTAAAAATAGGTTAACATTTTAAAAAAAAAATAAATTGAAAGTCATATGCCGTACAAGGATAAAAATTAGCTAAAATTTTCAGCCATATGCTGCTTATTAAACAATTCAACATTAAATCACCAGCTTTTATTCTTATTTTTTTTAAATGCTGTTTACAGTTTAAAAATGAATTTTTGCAATAAAAGATTTAAGTGAAAGTGGAAATTTTTTATTAATATTCTTGTGAATATACTGATTTTTAAAACTTTTTGTGAAGGTGCTGTTTTTATTATATTATATATGAAGATCATATATCAATGGTAGCAAAATTGGTCTGTATCAGGTCCTGTTTTTTTTAGGGTCAGAAAACATTCTGTTTTATCATGTTAAACTCCTTATAATTTATTTTGATTTCAGGTGTGCATAATTCTTAACCTTTAGTTTGAGTTAGTAGTTTGCTGAATAAAAGATTTCTCTTTTTCTTTTTCCCTTCCCTTTTTGTTATAAACAAATATTTCCAATAGATTAATTCACATAAAATATGAAATTGCAGTAACTTACTTAAACATTTTATGCATCAAGAACCTGCTTTGCTGATCTTTAAAAGTGCATTCAATCCAAAAAGTTTTTAAAAAATCTAACAGTTCTGCCTATCTTAAGTATATTTGTCATGTTTTCCCCCAGCTTTAGCATTTTTTATGGCATATATAATAAAACGTGTTACAACTTTTTCAGCAAAATTCATATTTTGGGATCCTATCAGAATATAAGAGCTGCTAGGACGACTATTTGTAATCTAATATTAGGTAAGTTATATATAATTTTATTTTTTAAATTCATCTATCTATAGTTAGCATCCTAATTTCATCTGTAGCATGGTTCAAGATACTTACACATTGAAAGTAAAGTTCTCCTTCCATTGTCCCTTCTTGACAGAAGTTTAGGTTAAACAAATCTTTTTGTTCTTTTGAAAATTGGTATATTTTGTTGGAAGTTTTTATAATTGCTTTTACCGTTTTGGGTAATTTAATAAAATTTACATAATTTTGTTTTTTATTTATTTTTTAAAAATTTAATCTATTTTTTTGAACAATTGAACATAATTTTATTAAAGCTAATAATTTTTTCTAAGAATATTATTACAGTGCACGCTCTCTAATTGGAGCTTCAGTAATTCAAATTATTGGATAATTCAAATATACTTACTCCCCTCAACTTTTTGATTACTGGAGCAAACAGTTTCCTCCAGAATTGAAAAAGGGCAGGGCACCTCTGTAAAAAAGGACACTTTTTCAAAATTTAGGGCACCTAAAATGCCCAGAGATCCAATTTTTCCGTGGATCCACAATTTTCTGTTTTTTTTTTTTTTAATATATATATGTATACAAAGATTTATCTTTATCCGCATTTTACACCAAAACAGGATTTTTCTACTATTTATCACTTGGGGGAGGGGGAGCATCCCTACTGACTTTTATGGATTCATTTGTAAGAATTACGCGTTTTAAGTTTTTCGTGCTTCTTCTCGTAAGTCCCAATTATTTTCTAATTTTGAGATCTGCTTTTGTAAAACTCGCTTGTTTATATACTGCTTAGAGGTCAATCATTTCTTACTTACTATTATTTTAACTCCTTGTTCAGCATTTTCAAATCTCTTTTTTTACTTCAGAAAAATACTGACTTTAAGACTCCCGCCCCCCCCCCCCTCAAGTTCGACTGTTAAAACTTGAATGGGAGGAACATTAAAAAAAAAACTGCTAAGACAAAACCAAACTCTACAAAATCTGAGTGCAGAAGTGAACATTTCCGATCTTAAATTTGTTCATTGGGTTTGTTTTTCACTCTTATAAATGTTAACTTCCCACTCTCACACTATTTGAATGACAATCAATTTTCAAAATGGGGGGCGACATGTAGGCGCTAAAGATTTTTTACTTTTACAAGTTCAAATGCAAATATAAAGGGAGTTCTTTTTAAAAAAATTCTGGGTGTTAACACATTGACTGCCAACCAACGAGATAACTCGTAGTAGGCAGTTCCTTATTTACGATTAGGCCCGGCTTAGGGCCCCCACTTTCAGGGGCCCCCTAATTTTGGTTATTATTATTATTATTATTATTATTTATTTATTTATTTATTTTTTTGTAATTTAAAATTTTTTAGAAAAATATTTAAAAACAGATCTTTTAAAAACAAACTGTTAGTGTTCTGTTGCTTCACAGAAAATTTGTATTATTAAATTATTTTAAAACCACAAGGAATTTTCCCTTTGGGGGTCCTCAAATTTTGGTCTTCACAATTTGCAATTTTAAAAACAAAATCGATTTTGCACTTTGGGGGCCCCATATTTTATTCAAACATTTTGTAGTTTAAAGACAAAATCATTTTGCACGTTGGGGGCTCCCAAATGTTAGTCTGACTCTTTGACATTTAAAAAATAAATTAGTTTTTGTGCTTTGGGGGTCCCCAAATTTTGGTGTGACTGGCAAGTTTTACAAAAACATAGTGAATGCTATGTTGAAAAAATTTTTTGTTGCGTGAGGGGCCCCCAAACATGAGTTGTGCCTATAGTGATTCAAAATGTAAATCGGACCCTGTTAGTAGGTGAACTTGTTGAGAGACCAAATTACAAGTTTTCTTGCTGTTGCTGACTTTTTTTCATTTTTCAATACATTTATAGAAAGTTAGTAACTTTTCACTTAATAAAATGTTTTGTACAATATGTTTTGATTAAATTAAATTAAACTATCGTCTGGAGATCCGCAAACTACAAACAACAGCGCTGGCATTCAGCGTGTCAAGGTTGTTTTTATCAAAATCAAGGAATTCATCCTTTATGTGGAATTCAACAAAGAAAACGAAGTCAGAGTCGAGTTGGGGAACGATGACTCAAGGGAAGGGAAGTTTGGCATGTGCCTTTACAAGACTGCTTGATCTGCAAAAAAAAGCTGTTTCTTGAGAGTGCTTATTTCTTTTATTTATTTGTGTATTTTTTTATTTACAGGAAGTGCCCCTTCAAAAGTGTATGGGACAATGCGGCATTTGTCAAGTCGACTGGCAGAGTCAATATAGCACATGAATTATAATACATTTTGTTTTTGTAAATAAATAAATTATTGAAAAATGGTTTTAAGCGATTATTATTTTGCGTATACAATGTACATATTCACCAAAAACATTAAATAATAATAAATAAAGCAAAATGTTTGCTTATCAAAACCCAATTTTAAAAAGTTGACTGAATGTTCTTGTAACAAAATACATAGGAGTTTGTACTATGTCCCAAAGTGGAAATAATATTTTCAGTGAGGGTGTTTTTGAATATCCACTTGAGCAAATGCTGTTTCTTAATGAATTTGCAGTGAAAACTATGTACGTGTTTTAGATTTTCAAAGTATTCTTCTGAACATCCAACTATTTTCATCACTTTATATTTAGTCCTTGATTTTATATAATGATTCTTAAATGTGCATTTTTGCAAGGTGGAAAGTTTTTTTTAAGTAAAATTTATATATGACAGTCAGACTGGAAGTTTGAATGCTAATGGGTCATTCCACGGCAACGGGCATTACATTTATACAGCATTTTTCAACTTCAACGAGCTTTCTAACAAACTTCTTGGGTATTTTTTAGGTTTTTAAATTTTGGCTAGTAAAAGTACATGTGTTCTAAGTATGCAACACATTTTTTGAAGATATATATGTATTTGCTGTCTGTTTTAAAAAATGCTGAACTTTCGTTACGTGTGTTACTCTTCGGGTAACACACGTAACGTAATTTCAAAAAAATTTTTAATATACAGGAAATACATATATATCTTCATTTTTTTTTTTTTTTTTGCATACTTAGAACACATGTACTTGGAATGACCCTTATATAAATGTATCTATTATATATATTCTATTATATCTATTATATAAACTTCAGTATCCCCTCTTCATTCTGAACTGCTGTGAAAAAATGATAAATTTACAATGCTTTTTTAATAAAGATAGTAATAAAAGCAGTGATAATTCCCTTTTTTGCTATTACTATAGATTAATGAAAAGTTCTGAATTTTTGGTGCTTGTAAAATGTGTTGTTGATTTTTCGGAAATCAGGCTTGACAGGGGGCTCAGTACCAATAAATGAAATTAAAATCATTCAAAGCTTGACGTAAACTTGAGTAAAAAAAAGAGTTGCTTGAAGAGAATATTTAAAGCTGAATCCTATCTTTGAATCAAGACCTTTGTTATAATAACATAGACTTGTCCGTTTGATAATATTGCCGGTCCTCTGGCCTAAGTGGTCTTAAACTGAGGGCCCATACGAATTACATCCCCTATAGTTATGCCAATCTTGCTGCGTCAAAAATCAAATTGCTATGCATAAATATATACAATTGAGTAATGAAAAGAAAATACTCATAAAAACTATTAAAAGTAAATAAAAATATATCTTGTAATATATTCAAGAAAAAGGGCTATTCCTGAGAAACATAAATGCACTAGAAAAATATGTCTAAAAGAGTACATGATGCTATTCAATAACCACTTCCTCTAAAATATTTTAACTGAATAAAAAAATTACAACAAAAAAATTTCTAACGCAGTTCTTTTATAATTATGTTAATTTATATTTATAAATAACTCAAAGTATTTGTAAACACTGATTATGAATCAAGATGAGACAGATTTCAACCTCCCTAATAACGAATTAAATACAATTTAACTATCAAAATATTTTAAATACATTACACTTATTATATTGTCAACCCTCACTATATTGTCAATTACATTTGCTAAATTTTTTTAATGTTTAGTTCTGACTGGGGGAGGGAAAGAATTGCAAAATATCAAATCATTTTGTGAAGCAAAAGAACAATATACACGTATTTTATTTTTTTAAGGGAGGGGAGGGTTTGTCACAAACCCCAGTTATATACACATATACAGTAGCCTCTCGGTAATACGGCAGATATCGGACCAGGGTACTGCCGGATTACCGGAATGTGCTAAAAATACGCATATAAATACCTGGACAAATTATTTATTTTAATGTACATAGTGTTGAAAAAAAAAAAAAAAAAAAAAAAAAAAAAAAAAAAAAAAAAAAAAAAAAAAAAAAAAAAAAAAAAAAAAAAAAAAAAAAAAAAAAAAAAAAAAAAAAAAAAAAAAAAAAAAAAAAAAAAAAAAAAAAAAAAAAAAAAAAAAAAAAAAAAAAAAAAAAAAAAAAAAAAAAAAAAAAAAAAAAAAAAAAAAAAAAAAAAAAAAAAAAAAAAAAAAAAAAAAAAAAAAAAAAAAAAAAAAAAAAAAAAAAAAAAAAAAAAAAAAAAAAAAAAAAAAAAAAAAAAAAAAAAAAAAAAAAAAAAAAAAAAAAAAAAAAAAAAAAAAAAAAAAAAAAAAAAAAAAAAAAAAAAAAAAAAAAAAAAAAAAAAAAAAAAAAAAAAAAAAAAAAAAAAAAAAAAAAAAAAAAAAAACCATATTCGATAATTAGAAAATAAGTTATGCGCTGAAATGTAGTTTTTTTTTTTTTGTCTTTTCATCCATAACTTTTGAGTAAATGAACCGATTTTGATGATTTTTTCTTTAATCGATAGAGGGTCGTCTAACTCAAACATTGCACATCAATTTGACTACATTTGTTTTTTAGAAAAAACGTTACGAGTGAAAAATAAGTATTTTTAATTTTAATTGGAAAGTCTTGGCTTGATTTTTCTTTGTTGGGAAATCTTAATAAATATAAAAGCATTGTTAAAACATGTTTGTTGTCATGGGCTTAAACGAAATTAAAGCAAGAGTTTGACTAAAGGCTTTTCTGTGGTAAAAATGAATCCAATCAGTTTGCTTGCTAAAATATACTTCAAAAGGGAATTTATCATACAAATGATTAGTTTTTAGTGCCATTAATTCAAAGAAGTTTTGCCCTTTGATATGGATTCTATAAAAAATAGAGTATTTATATACAAAATGTATTTACACTAAAAAGAATAAAATAAAATAATTTTTATAAAAAAACAGAACCGACTTCAAATTAAAAATTGTGATAAAAAGTAAAAAATAAATTCATTCTTTAAACTACATCGATGTGAATTTTAAACTTAGTTTTAGACGTCGGTGCAAAATTAGGATTGATAAAATCTTTTGCAATCATGAATCAATTTCAAATATATATATATATTTCCGCAGAATTAGCTACAGTTCCAATATAAAGTAGCAAATGGTTTTAATGGTAATTAGACCCATAATTTTGCACCGACTTCTAAAACTATGCTTAAAAGTCACATCGATGTTCTTTAAAGAATGAATTTAATTTTTACTTTTTGGCGCAATTTTTAACTTGAAGTCGATTCTGTTTTTTTATAAAAATTATTTTATTTAAAATTAAAATGTGTTACCAATTTGTGAAAAAAGATGAACCTTGAGCCCAGTTTAGTAGATCCAGGGGAAATTATTTTACCTAATATGATCTTACATACCAAATAAAACGAAAGAAGGCGCCACTTGTTAAAAATAAGACAAAACAAGAATATAGTAAACGAATAAAAGAGATGTTTAAAAACAACACGGCGCAGTGTAGAGTACAATACCAAACTCTAAGTTATCCGATTACAGTTTAGCCACTGGGATGTGCGTTTTCCTGTCTAAAAATAGCTGTGATCGCTCCGGCAAGAAACAATTCGCAACCTGAAAATTTGACTGTAAGATTGTCTTTGTTTTATTAATATGAGGTCATTCATAAATGATGGCACGCTTCAAGGGGGAAGGGGGTTCAAGAAAGTGTGACAGTTTGTGACAAGGGGAGGGTGTAAGCGTGACATCGTCTATTTTTATTTCTATAAAAACATTTAAAATCAGCAAATTAAACCTATTTTATGTTAATGTAACATAGCGTGACATGTGACAAGGGGGAGGGGTATGTTGAAGTGTGACACTTAGTGACAAAGGGGAGGAATGGGTCAAATATATTGAAAAAAGAGTGACATCATTTATGAACGGTCAATATGGCATTTCTTGACGGGGGTCGTTAAGCTTTTGAGAGAAGGCCCAGACTTTCAATGACACAAGATATCGAAGTTATATAACATCACTGCCACATTTAGGCACATGGGACACGGGGCCCAGGGCACAAAATCTGTATTCTATTTTTTTAAATTTTGCCGTCATTTCGTGTCGCACTATAGCAAAATAAAAATACTGTCGGATTTTGTTATAACAAGGATGAAGGGAGAGATTCAATTTGCTCGTTAAATCCGTGTGCTCGTAGTAACCGGGTTCACTAGAATTCAAATCGTATCGCATACAAGTTTATTTAATAAAAATGATAGCCTAAAAAAGACTATTTTAATTTTTCATCAGTTTCGGCACAAGAAAGAAAAAGCTGGTTGTTCGGAAAATTATGGTTTTCTTTTTTCGGCAATCGTCGGCGTTGATACTGTAGAAGTACTTTTCTAAATGTCAACATTTTCGTGCCATTATCTAATTCTCGTAAGGCTTCAATTTTATTCCTCAAAACTTTAATCCAGCCTTGCAAAAGTTGTTTCAGAAGAGGAAATTTTAAAGATGTTATCTCGTGAAAAAATATGTTTGCTATATCCGAGCGAGATTGCCATAACTGGATTTCGTGACTTTTCCCTTAAATCAATTATTTATTTCATTTTCCCACTTCCCATCAGAATGTATATGTGTACCGAATTTCATTTTATTCCATGCATTATTTACTGAGTTACAACGACCAAAAAAGTTTTTTAAACCGTTCGGTTGTTCCACCTCTTTCCCGGCAAAAGTCATTTAGCACTTTGTTATGGTCTACTTGTTAATATTTATTTATTTATTTATTTGTTTTGAATTATTTATTTCTTCTTGAGATATAGCAGCCACGCTAATCGAGAAAAAGGTTCGATTGCTCCGCACCCCTCATATCTATTCACGTCAAAAATTTATCAGCACCACTTCCTCTTAGGGTTCATGTGTTATCAAATATCATATAATTTCATGAATTGCATTTTGAGTTACAAAAAAGAAAAAAGAAGGAAAAGAAAAAAATACCACAGATAGACATTTTCTAAAAACGGGCAAAATAGACTATGCGCACCTCAAAACGTGTCATCTCCAAATTGTAATCAGCACCTGTTCCTATTGAGGTTGAGGTGAGGGATGGATTCCAGCCAAAACTAATCAGCACCAGTTCCCATCAGGTTCCATGTGTGCACCAAATTTCGTTCGATTCTTTAGTTTAGAAGTCGCTAGATTTGCAATCTCAGTTCAACATTAATGTAAACGCGACTTTAATTCTTCTTTCTTTGTTTTAATTTATTTATCGTCTGCGTTTTTTATATACATTAAAGTGGCAGCGCTCTTTTTTCCAGTTTCGTTAAAACTACCCAGCTAGAAAAAGTGTGCACTTTTTTTGCACAACAGTATACAGGGTTCGCACTGGGGAAAAATACAAGGTGGGATTTTCCTTCTTGACCAAAATTTTAAGTGGGATTTTTAAAGTTTAAGCCCAAAAAAAATTTTTTTTGAGTGGGATCTTAAAAAATATTGCGGGAATCGCGCGATCGCGCGGCCTAGCGCGAACCCTGGTATACATTGCACACAATTTGTACACAAAAAGTGAATAATTTTTGAATACTTCAAAAAGTATACATTTTTGCGCAAATTTTGTGTACTTTTTATGCCCACCAAAAAGTGCATATTCTGCGTTTATAAAAACTTTGCACATTTTTTGCACAAAATATCTGTAATATTATATTTGTTTGCGAAAATAGTGCTTTTTTTTTTTTTTAAATCTTACCTATAACACAAGTCTGGTTCAATTCTTCAAAAACTTCAATTTTTTCCACAAACTGATGGTTTTCTTTCTTTGTACCATATAATTAACTACTACTTGGTTTATTATGTATATACATTCATCAGGGTATGAGAAAATCTCTATATTTTTACATGAACTATCGCTCATGAGAAATTTTATAACCGAATGAAAAAAAATTTAATTTACTTTTACATGTTATTCAAGACTCAATCAAGGCTTTAAAAATAGTACACATTTTGTGCATACAATGCTTGCAATTGTATGTGTTTGCAAAAATTGTGTATGTGTGAAGTGCCCAAAAAAGTCTACTTTTCAATTCAATACAAAAAAATAGTAATTTTTATTAATATTTCCCCATTGATGCTCATTAAAACTATGAGAAGATCAAATTTCATACCAAAAAAAAAATAAAAAGTAGTTTTTCTTAATTGATAACATACATTATTACTTTTTATGTTACATTCGGATAATTCAATAGTTTATAATAATGGAAAAAAAACGTAAGTAGTCAACTCGTTAGCCCATTAATATCTAATAAATGTCTTCAATGATGTAGATTATATTGAAATAATACATTTTAAATTTGAACTTTTTCAATAGAGATTTTGTTAATGTTGTTTAAAATATATATTATGCTTAAATCGAGAAAAAAAAAGAATGAAAAAAAAAAAAAAGATATGACCGAATAACTGCATTAAAAAGATATTATTTTATTTGAATTATGTGATTTTATATCATTTTGTCAAATAATCATTAAATTGTCAGATGGTCCATTATCAGTAACGTAATAAAACTTTAGACAAATCTCCTATATCATTATCCGTTTTCTTTAGATACTTTGTTGAATGTCACTGAACAATAAAAACTACTTAATTTACAACAACTATCATAGCTTAGATTTCTTCATTGCTCCCGAGCGCAACTAATACAAGATAATCCACCTCTGTAAATACATAACATAGCACAACTTCTTCCACAAGTAGCAGAGTCTGTGGCGCAGTGGTTCGAGCGTTGGATTGGTGAACGAAAGGTCGTCAGTTCTAACCCAGATCCTGTCTTATTCATTCACACGCTAGGGAAGGTTACTCAGACGACCCATAGATGGTGCCACAAAATTTTACTATGCATGATTGCTGTGCACTTTTTATGCACAATTCAGTTTGCACATATTATGCACAATCAGAGGTGCCAAATACGCTCACATTTTGTGCATTTTTTTTTTCACTTTTTGTGCAAACTTTTTCTAGCTGGGTATTGTTTTGACGATGATTATGTTGCATATAAATAAATATTTTTCACAAACAATTGGATTATATAGAAAATATTTTTTTTATTTTACAGATTAGACTTTTTATAACTTAGATGTTTTTTTTTTTTTTTTTTTTTTCGGTAAAAATATTTCTTTCCGAAATTATTATATGTTCATTATTTATTCATTAAACTTTACTGTTCTACCTGATAAATATCTCTTTGATTTGATGTGAATTTTCGGTTACTGTTAGAACTGTATATTTATTAATATCTAGAACAGCGGTCATTTCATAACGCCGCCGGGCTTACTATTTATGTTATAACCGCAAATTCATTGTATACGACTTCGCTATGAACGAGCGCTAGTGTATGTACATGTTCTGTGTTCGACCTTCATTGTGACTGTCCTAACTACCTGTAGCTTAAACCGTTTTGGATTGAAAAAAGGGCTCCTTCTAACTCCGATACAAGAAAAGAAAATGCATTTTACAGTGTGTGCTTAGAGCTGGGCTCGCACAAAGTAACTGAAGCAATATTCTTTTCTGATTTTAGTTTTTCCGTTATTTTACTGTTTTTTAGCCTACTTTCCCGTAAAAGTTTTTTAAAAAAAAAAAGTATGAGAGAAGGCTTAATGTAACGTAAAAATATCGTTCAAAATTTAAAAGAAGTCAAAAATAAGTGAAATAATTAAATAAAGATTGAAAAATTAAAAATTTGAAAGTAAGGTTTTGAGATGGAGAATATGTGTCGATCGGTCTGTCTGTTCCCCTTAATAACTTTTGAGGAAATTGTCCGATTAGAAAGATTTTTTTTTTTGCATTCGAAAGAACTGGACGAGGACATCTCATTTCCATATCATAGTTTTTATTTTAACAATTTTTCGTTTAATTTTGAACAGTTGAAAAACCTTAACATTATTGCCTATGTTGCAAAAATGAAGCAAATGAGGTAAAAACTCTGAGCATAGATCCAAGTTCCTATGAACAAGCTTATTGGAAGAATCTCACGGCGTGAATTTTTTTTGATTTGAACAATTTTTGTTCATTTTTGAACAGTTCAAAACAAAAATTAACATATCGCCTATGGGGAAACTTCAATTCTATATACATCCTGATCTATCAAACGGATTTGCTTGGAAAATACTTCATCGGAAAGATATTATGACGTAGAACATGTACAGATACAAAGTTCAACCAGAGCTAAACGAGCTTTTGATCGGGATTTTTATGGATATTCCTGAATGACTAAACGAATAAATGAGTGAATAAATAATTTAGTGAGAAATGCATGAATGAGTAAATGAATGAATGAGAGAATGAATGAATGAATAAATATTAACCGTTGGAAAAGGTATATTTGAAGTAATTAAGAGCTAAAGCTAAAAGAGAAAGAGAGCGATAGCTGGATTGTAAATTTCAATTTGGCTTATACGGGAAAGTAGGCTCTTGCAGCTCTGGACGGAACTTCTTGTTGTTTCTTAACTTCTCCGACTTAACTGCAGTATCACCCTTTCAAATTAATCCACTATTTCTCTGTTTTCCGGGGACACAGGCCCAATCGTTTTTTTATTATTATTATTATTTTCTTTCTCTGCTAAAACGCAATGATCCTTTTAGAGGCCGTTGGTCATGGTTAAGTTTTTTTTTACACGGTTTTATTTCACTTGATTTGTCACGGAAGTTTGTTGCGCGATTTTCTCATTATTACTGCATAAGTTATCTTCAAACTTTGCACATAAGCTTATCTTCGATGACAATACAATATTACATCCATTTTATAATTTATCACAACGTTAATTAGGAAAAAAATAATAGTTTTGGCTCCGAGGAAATGATCAGATACGCCTGGAGAAAAAAAGGAAATTATACCGTAAAAAACGAGCATTAGAAAAAACCCCAAAAAATTGTTTTTTTTTTTAATAAAAACATGTATCTTAAAACGTTTTTATATCTTTTATTGGGTGATTTTCGATAGACCTGTGAGCTTGAATCTGATCCCATTTTACATGAGAATACTATGTCCTCGGTAGAAAAAAAAAAGTATAAAATAAACTCAGCAGCGTGACAGACGATGGATTTTCTGTACCAATATTAGCTTACGAGACCGAGGACAGTAGGTTTCAGAAGCTGATGTTCCGGTCAGATGATCAGCCTGACTCGGACCCGCCCCCCCCCCCCCCCCGCCATCATCGTTTAGTTCCCAAACGTCTTTGTTCCTTGTTTTTCGACCCACTGAAGGGATGAAGGGTTGGTTCAAAACTGCCGATCTCGATAATCGAACTTAAGACTTCTGTCACCGTAGCGATAAAAAATCTATTTTAAATTTATTTAGAGATAACAATTCTTAAAAAAATTAGCTCGCCAAGATAGTTGGTGCGAATTTGTTCACTAAGACTCATGCTCACAGGAAACATTTTCTTTCAGACACAATAAACTTACTTTTCTTTCTCTGTCTTGTCGCCATTGTTTTGTTTTCTCCCACATTTCGGCAAAATGCTGTATGTCACTCTTTAACAACTCTAAGTGCTTCTTCTGATTATTTTTTTGTAACTGTAAAAATGAAATTTCCTTCCAAAATGCTAAGCAGTATGGGCAAATTTTTGTAATTTAATTCTTTTTAAAAAAATCAGCAATGAATATGATTGTAAAAGACCAAGAGTTATGTTATGATAAATTAAAGTGAAAAAAAGGAGAAGAGGAAGAAAAGAAAAAATGTGGCACTTTAAGTACCTTCGCCGTCATCCAAACGCAATTTCTTGATTTCTACCTAATAAATCAAAATTTCAAAAGAAATTATAATTAAAACAGATGCCACATACACTTTATAGATTTTTACTTTCACGTCATGGAAAGCTGTAAATCATGTTTCACTGCTAATATAGTGTAATTGCAGAAAAAATCGTAAAGTGCTCTTTAAAACACATGTCACTTCAACACAGCTTTTTAATTTTACGTTTTAGAGAACTTTTGATTTACATTAGTAGATTTTCAACTTCCATTTTGCCTTCGTCAGAAGATCTGTAAATCATTTTTCACTGCATATATATATATTAAACGAAGTTTTAGAAACTTCGTTTAAAATTTTTTGACAAATCAAGATCCAGTTTAACGAATTTAATTAAACTTCAATATCACCACGTTTAACGACTCCTAAAAACGGAAAGGTACCATTAGGTCGTTATCAGAAAGTCCACCTTATTAGGAATCATAAGGCGTACGTGTAAAAGTAGGACAAAAAATATCTTAGATATACGGACGGAAAAGACAATAATCAATTTCATCACCTTTATGAATGAGACAAAGGGTATATGTATATACTTTGTTAGCTGATCTTAGAAGTTTTTTCACGCTAAACTCAAAAATGAAAACCATTTTTCTCTATCACGTAAGGATTTTCCGTGCAAGGTGCTGTAATAGTTGACATTAATAACATTTATTCTAAATTATTGCAGTACCTTACAAGTGAAACCCTTAAGGGATAAGGAAAATGATTTTCATTTTCGAATTCAGCTTGGAAAATACTTCTAAAATCAGTCAATAAAAATTTTAGGATACCCTCCCCTTTTTTAAGAGCATTGTAATTTTTACATTAGAAGCATTTCCATTAAAAAACAAAGTAATTTTCTGTTTACCGTAAAAAGATCGATATTATCATGTTCTGGTATACTTTCCCTCATTAATGTCCCCTTTTTAACGTCCAGCAGTAATCTGCTGGCATAGTTGCGCTCTACTCCCCTTGATATCTCTTTTCCATAACTGAAATGTCCTGATGGAACTGATCTCCATGTTCATTGCTTATACAGCTCCCATGTTTTCAGGGAGCATTTTTACACACAACAGGAACCTTCTATGATAAAAAAATATCAGCTCATGCTCATTAAACGTGTCATGCAGTATCAATCTTTTGCCTACTTGCCTTTGTATCCCAATTCTCGCGAAATTCCTACCGAGGGCTGCACCCAGTTTGATACGCACTTCCGTTCGGGGGTCTTCGGGGGATGTTTTCGACACTCCACTAAATTTTTTACAGCAAAATAAATTGACCCCTGATTTAACGGTTGACATTCAAGCTCTTTTGCGTACTTTATCTCAATAAAAACGATGCTGCGTGATCGGAAAAACACTGAAAAAGCGTAAAAATCGAACATTTCCTTCCTCATAACTAAAAAACTATAAGTGATGGAAAATTTTTGATGGCAGGTATGGATTTCTCGTGCCAAACTACTTCAGAAAAAGTGACATTCATTCTTGGGGCAAAACACTTGTTGACCAGTGTTATTTGCAGGGCTTAATGTATGAACTTAAAATTACATGCTAGTATTTTTCTGGTATCGGGACGTTACTCATCATTCTGCTCCAATTCCATCGCCTATAGAAATAGTCTGCCAAAGTTTGACAAATTAATGACACTGACGCAATTACGCCATTTGGCTGTTCGGAGAAATGGGTAGTTCGGCGAAACTTGTTCGCGAACTATGAGAGTGGCGTCCCGATAACAATAAAGTACATTAAAAATTTAAAACATCTGGGTTTTGCTGTTTTAAAAATTGCAAGTTCATTTCTTTAAGAATATTTACAGGTGTGGTCAATAATGTGAAAATAACATTTTGCGTTAAAGATAATAAATAGAATAAATAATTTATATTTGGTACTTATCGGTTACACGCCCTACCTTTTTTCGCTCGCCAAATGAAATACAAACAGAGCAATTTTATTAAGTTTAAACAGCTCGAGATTTTATTACATTTAAATAGCATGTTGGCGACATTTCTAAACCCGTTGCAAAGGTAGGGTGTATAACCGATAAGTACTTTAGATTCAAAATAATTACATGACCAACTTTCGTACAAAATGTATCAAAATGAAGTTATTAAGAAAAATGAAACTAAAATATAGCTACAAATAATAAATAAAACTTCACATACTAATTTATTAGTCTTTAAAAGTAGGCGATTTAAACAATTTCTACATGCGCACAATTAAAATTCAAATTTTAACAATAAAGTACGTCTCAGAAAGTTTTTAACTGCCTTTTTAAAACAGTACATAAGCTAATTAAACTAAAAGCTTTTTTTCATAATATTAGTTTCATTCAGGAAAATGAGCAATGAAAATTCTTCACCGACTTATGTCGACATTTAACCATACTTGATTAGGGCCAAGTGGCACAAACTCATTCAAGAACAAGTGACCAATCGGATTTGACTCGACCATATTGTATATCTGTCAAGGTTTTGTATAATCTCTCAGTGAGAGACGCATTATTGTCAGTTGTAGGAATTTTAATATCTTGTCCATTGTATCGTATTAAATCTACAGGGCACACAGAAACGGCTGTACCTATGCCGAACATTTCAATCAGTCGACCTTCTTTGCTAGCTAAAATTATTTCTTTCATTGTTATCTGTCTTTGCATGACAGAAAATTCGTTCCATTCTTTGCATAAATCCAGCACACTTCGCCTCAACACTCCAGGTAATATAGTTCCATCCAAAGGAGGTGTTATGAGTTCCAAGTCATCCTTGGCGTTTCTCAATAAGAAGAACACGTTCATCGTCCCAACTTCTGAAACAGTGTTCGTGGCCAAACAGCCACAGCACTTGGTGCAATCCTTGCTCTTCAGCGATTTGCTGCGGGTACAAAGTTGGAGCGTAATTTGAGGCCATTTTCTTGTCGCCAACTCCGCCAGACCAAGCTCTGACATACTGAGGATCAGCAAGCAAAGACACGGGCGTTAGCCCCCCTTTTCCAGTTCCAAAATAAAAACCTACAGCAGGACTGGTAACGATAAACAACAACGCTTGGTTTGAAGTATGGACACCTAAAGTATTCTGGTTACCAATAAAAGTCGGACGTATGTACAATGAGCTGTCGCTGGCGTCTGGTATCCAGTTTTTGTCAATCATCACCAATTTCTTCAAGCATTTCAGAAACTCGCCTCTGTCGAAGGATGGTAGAGCAGCCCTTTCCGCACTAGCCAGCAAACGATCCATGTTCAATTCAGGACGGAACAGAGCTAATTGTTGGTTGGAATACTTAAATGCCTTCATCCCTTCAAACGCACCTTGAGCATAGTGTAATATTTTTGCCCCCGGATGCATCTGGAGATCATGCAGGGGTACAATACGGGGTACACCCCATCTATTATTTGAGTTCCATTCTACTTCAAACATATGATCACTAAAAACATCACCAAGTGTCAGCGTGGACGGATCTGGCTTCGGCATTGTTTGAGCTGGGGTAGCCAGTTGGATTTGCAAGTCAGAAAACTTGAAAGTATCATGTTTATGTCTTGAAGCAGCAGACATCGATCCGAAAATCCCTTTAACTGCTTTTTTAAAAAAGTAAACATCTCAGTAAAACAGTTGCATTTGTCGTTAGAGCAGTTTGAAACATAGAACAGCCACGAGCGAAAACTAACTATTCAAATTTTATTCTCTTAGACAGACAAATTTTCTTTATCAGAAGCGCCATCTACCACGAAACAAAACTACGTGGATTTCATAACAAATAATTGACAATCGAGATTGATAGCTGTCACATTTCAAGTGAATGCTTTAAATTCAGCATTTTAAATAAACTTTTATTACGTTAAGAATATCGTACAAGTTACGAAACACTGAGCACAACAACATACAACTTAGAACGAAGAACAATATATCGGAACACAGTTACAGTTAGACTTACGCACTTAAAACAATTTATGTCACATCTCCTTTTTTTTAACAAGTTTCATATATACACTATTTACAAGTCGAGTCTTTTTATTGGTTTCACAACTCTCCCGGATCGTGTGGTCATAATGGGCTTGTTGACAGCATCCGGATCGGGATCAGTCGGGACTGGTACAGGAACAGGATCAGGATTCGGCGACTTGACACTAGAAGGCTGAATAGGAACTTCAGTTGTTGTCTGGTTAATTGAAGGATTACCTTGATCTGGCCTCAAGTGAATTCTATTCCTCCTAAGTTCACTTCCAGCAGCAGCTTTCACTAAGTATGAGCGTGGAGTATCTAGCTTTTCCAGAATAGTTCCCGGTGTCCAGTCTCTGCGATTTAGTTGAACGTACACTGGCTGATTAGATTTTAAATTTTCCAGATTCACATGTGATCGGTCATGGTATTTCTTTTGCATCTACTGATTACTCAATAAGTTCTTATAAGTCTCTGCTGTTGTAAATTTTGGTTTTAATATATTCTTTTTAGTAGGCAGTAGAGACCTCAATGATCTTATGATAAGCATTTGTGCCGGAGATGGTAAATGATATTTTGGGGTATTATTGTATTCAATCAGTGCCAAATTTGGATCTCCATTATCTTCCAATACCTTCAGCATCAGATTCTTGATTGTGCCTATTGCACGTTCTACCATCCCGTTGGATTTAGGGTATCTTGGTGAAGAGGTGACAAGTTTCACATCATATTCTTTAAGAAAAGCTTGAAATTTATAACTGTCAAATGGCGGTCCACTATCTGAATGCAGGCATTTCGCTATTCCGTGTGTTCTAAAAATTTGTTTCAATGCACTTATGACAGATTCTGCGGTTTTCTGTTCGACTTTTCTCACTTCAATAAATTTTGAATGATAGTCTATGGCCACTAAGTAATCTTTTCCTTTTAAATACATAAAATCTATTCCCACATCAATCCAAGGATGCTTGGGTATGTTGTATGGTATCATCACTTGTTTTGGATTTGATTTTTGAAATTTCTGACAAATTCTGCAACTGTTTATAAAGTTCTTGATTTCTGTTGTCATATTTGGCCAATAAATAGGGTTTCTTGCTTTATTTTGACAAGATGTTATGTCCTGATGTGCAACATGTAATTTCTGTAGAATTTCACCACGCATTTTCTTAGGGAGGACCAACTTATTTCCAATAAATACCAAATCATCATGGTAATGCAATTCTGACTTCTTATCCCAATACGGCTTTAGATTTTCGGAAAGTTTCTTGTATTCATTAGGCCATCCGTCTTGTATGTAAAATTTCAGCAGTTGCAATTCTTTATCTTGCTTGGTAGCTTCTTGAAGCTCTTCAGTTTTCTCATCACTAGTGCTCAAAATAGTGTGAACAGTAGCGGCTCCTGCTTCTAAGAAACTTGTATCCACATTGGCATCAGTTGGAAACCGTGATAGTGTATCCGCTATGTACAAATATTTTCCTGGAACATGCACAATTTTAAAATTGTATTTGAATAGTTCCAAAACCATTCGTTGTAATCTTGGAGAAAGTTTCTCTATAGGTTTTGGTCATAGTCCTATTAGCGGCTTGTGGTTAGTTTCAATTGTAAACTCAGTTCCATAAATAAAATAATGGAAATTTTTACAGCCATTTAAAACAGCTAACAGTTTTTTTTCAATTTGACTGTACCATTGCTGTGTTTCTGTGAGAGAACTGGAAGCATACGCTATGGGGTGATCATCTTGTATCAAAACACCTCCTAAACCATATTGGCTGGCATCAACTGACACAATTGAAGGTTTTCTTATATCAAAGTAAGTCAAGATTGGAGCATTAGTAACGCACAATTTGAGCTCTTCAAACGCCTTCTGTTGATTGTTGGTCCAAAGAAATTCAGCATCTTTACTTAATAATCTACGAAGACATCCTGTTTTGTTGGAGAGGTTGGCAATAAACTTTCCCAAGTAGGTTATTATTCCTATAAATCTTTGTAATTCGGCTTTGCTGGTTGGAGCGTTAAAATCCAGAATTGCTTCAATTTTTTCATTATTTATCGAGATTCCTTCATCTGTTAATTTATAGCCAAGATATTTCAGATTTCTTTTTAATTTGGCTTTTTCTTAGTGAGAGTTTTAAACCACATTCTTGATCTCTCTTCAAGACAGATAGAAGTCGTCTATCATGTTCGGCTTCCGTCTTTCCAAAAAATAATACATCATCAATGTAAACAACTATGCCATCTAAGTTGGAAAAAATGTTGTCAATAGTCTTTTGGTACACTTCCGGTGAGCTGCATAATCCATATGGTAGGCGACAAAATTTATATCTGCCAAAAGGTGTAGCAATGGTACATAATTTAGAACTTTAAGGAGAAAGTGGAATTTGCAAAAATACAGAAGAAGCATCTAAAACTGAAAAATATTTTGCTTGATCTATTTTTGAAAATATAGCTTGTTGGGTGGGAATTGGATAATGTTCTCTTTTTATGTACTTATTTAAAGGCCTTGGATCCATGCATATTCTAACTTCTTTATTGGGTTTTTGAACAATGACAATCGGATGTAAACAATCTGTAGGTTCAGTTACTTCTTCAAGAACTCCTGCTTTAACCATTCTGTCCTATCCAGTTTGACTTTATCCCTTAAAGATGCAGGTATAAATCCAGGAGAAGCAATCTTAGGCTGAGCATTTTCTTTTAATTTAATATCATATACATATGACAGTTTGCCAAGTTTGCCAGAGAAAACATTTTCATACTTGTGAACAATATCGAGATTATAAATTGCATCTACATTTTTAGCAATATTTCTATCAATTAAACCTAACTGTTCACATGCTTTCAGCCCTAAAATAGCATTCGAATCTTGATCTACAGCATAAAAATCAAATACATGTAATTTATTTTTGAATTCACAGCACAAATTACAAGTTCCTAACACTTTCAGATTGTGCCCTGTATATGATTTCAAACTTTTGTTTGTTTTGTTCACTTTTGATCTTTCATCTATTTTCTTTAACAAATTAACAGGAACTATATTAACTTCAGCTCCGGTATCAATTTTGAATGGTATTTCACAATTATTTATAACAATATTTTCTCTCCATTCAAACTTTGAAGTACTTACTTCACTCACAGATTCCAACACAAAAGAATCAGTATTATTTGTCGATACAACAGAGGAATTATGTTCTATTTCATTAACTTTTTTATTTTTGCATGCAATCGCAAAATGATTTAATTTTTTGCACTTATTACACCTTTTTCCCCATGCTGGACACTTTCCAAAAGCATGTTTTGTTTTGCAGCTTGAGCAACAGTTATTCTTGAAATAATCCTGTTTCTTTAATTTACTTTCGTTTTTGTAATTTCTATTATGCCCTACGTCACTATTATTTCTTGTAGTTTTGATAACTTCCACTACTTCTGATTTCCTATCAGACCCTTCCTTCATGTATTTTACTTGAATTTCACTTGATTCCTTTGCCCTACAGTATTCCACTGCTTTTTCTAATTTCAAATCTGAATCCATAAGTAGTTTCTCTTTCACGGAACAATCCCTTATTCCAATTATCAATAAATCTCTTATCAAACTATCTTCCTGATTTTCAAAAGAACAACCCTTAGCGAGATTTTTTAAGTTGGTTACAAAAGAATCAACAGTTTCATTTGGTTGTTGTACACAGTTAAAAAAATTGTAGCGTACAATTACAGTATTTTTCTGTGGTTCGAAATAATTATCAAACTGTTGGATAACTGTATCGTATTTCTCAGCATCTGCAGCAGCTAATTTAAAGCTATCAAATATATCGATACATTCATCTCCCATACAATTCAATAACAAAACAACTTTTAACTTATCGGATTTACCTGTCTTTTCCGATGCTTCCAAATACAAAGTAAAACGCTGCTTAAACTTTGACCAATTTTCGGCAAAATTTCCTTGCAATTTCATACAACTGCGAGTTTTCAGATCCATTTTGACTGCACCGCTTGCCACCATGTCACATTTCAAGTGAATGCTTCAAATTGAACATTTTAAATAAACTTTTATTACGTTAAGAACATCGTACAAGTTACGAAACACTGAGCACAACAACATACAACTTAGAACGAAAAACAATATATCGGAACACAGTTACAGTTACAATCGGTTACAGTTAGACTTACGCACTTAAAACTATTTATGTCACATATAGTTTATAACAAGCTGAAAATAAAAAAATATTCCAATCTTGTCAAGGAAAGTTTGCTTCAAAACACGTCACGTCATACTTTTATTATTTTCTTCTTCCACAGAACCATTTAAATCATTAGTGGTAGAGAACAGCTTTCACATGATGAGAATGGCCAACATGCTTTCCTCCACTAGAAATTAATTCTCGTAAAGTTTGTAAAATTAGTTTTTAGATAGATTTGTGTCTGAGGCAGCAATTGTAGAGAAGTTAAAAAGCTCTGCTGCGTTTGAAATACATTAAATTTTTTTCTTGTGTTCCTTTGAATTTGTCTTCATTTTCTTTACAAAGCTGCTGTGAGGTCAACGGGTAGATGATTTCTGAATTAGCCCCTTATTTTTTGAAATGTACCTGTTCTTGCGATTTGATCAGCTGTTTATGTTTGCCTTTAATTTTATCGGCTGTGACACGTGAACCAACGGGCGCTACGACTCATGTCAAGCTAACCTGTTCGCCATTTTGATGACAACAGTATATGTTTGGTAGCATTTATTGTTTACTAACTGACGTGACCAGCCTTGCACGGGTTATCCCGAATACTGCATAAGTCATGCCCGAATACGAAAATTATGAAGAATCAAACTCGAGACAAAGTAATTGAAAATCGTCTGCAGTTAATAAAATAGTCTACAAAATATACATTAAAATGAACTGAATTTTTAGAATTTGTTTCGCTAATGAAAGGGCATGACTAAAGATAAAATATGCTTTTTTAAATCGTCTGCGCTGTTCTAAAACAGTTATAACTCCTGCCCTAATAAACTTAAAAGCATGGAATAAAGTTCATAAAATGCAGAAAAATCCACTCTTTCGAATGACATGAATTATGTAAGCAAGTCTTAGCATGTCTTCATCTTAATATCAGGAAATTAATGTAATTGCTTAAAATTGGAATAAAAAAGAAAAAATTCGAATTTGAAAAACTCTTCAAGGTGCACGAGGACCTGACCCAAGATACCTGTAACCAAAATTTCGTATTTCTAGACCGTTCCATCTCGCCAGGAGGTGACCGACAGACACACACACAAACTTTCGGTTTTATTTATATAGATTAAGTATTCATGTTTCACCAGTATTCGAATTGAAGAAGTCGGAGAAAATTTTTTAAAACGGTTGACGTAATTATAAACTAAAGTAAACTCAGTAGCACGCCAGCCCTTTTGGGGGCCACGCCCTAAAGGGCCAGCCCTTTAGGGTGCAGAAGCACATGTTCTGGTCAAGTGGTCAGCCTGACGCGAAACCCCCAGTGTTTAGTTCCCAAGCATGCTTGGTCCTTATTTTATCGATCCCACTGAAGGGATGAAAGGTTGAGTGGACCCTGCCCAGCCCGGGAATCGAACCCGTGACCTGCGGCATGGTAGCACAGAAGGCTACCACTCAGAAACTTCCAGAATAAATAAAACGAACTTCCAGAATAAAGAAACTTCCAGAATAAAAATCCCCCCAGCATAGCCTGGGGATGGTCCAGGCGTAATTATAAAAGTATATGAACATTTTGTCTATATAGTCCGGTCGAGTTTCATTGCCTTAAAATGGCGGATGAAAACTAATAGCCTGTGTTTTGTAGCGGATCTAACATTTTTCAACGTCAAAATCACAGAAACAAAGATGCAAACTTTTGCGTTAAAGTCAAGTTTGTTAAATTTTTAAATATGCTGTTAAATTATCCATTACAAACGTTAGCAAAACCCGGAAATGTAACACAAAATAGGATATTCACTCTCAGTGAAAAGTCAATTTTCTAAATTTTATGTTATCAAAAAGAATTTCACAAAAATTATTTCTTAAAAATAATGAAAATTCGTGAAAAATTTCGAGTATCACTATGCACAATATTTATTTGTTTTCGTATTTCGTGAAGTGGCTTGAAACCTCTTATACGGGTTTGGAAGCAAACATTACACATGAACGCACAGCAGGAACAAAGAGTATTTTTTAAAATACCGGTAACAATTGCGATCTTTATATCAACTGGTAGTTATAGTGCATCACTATTAAATTTCATACACATACATATCAGGGGCGCCCACCAGGGAGAGGGTGGAGTTTCAAATAGGGTTTGGAA
Source organism: Octonoba sinensis (assembly GCA_038502835.1). NCBI lineage: Eukaryota > Metazoa > Arthropoda > Arachnida > Araneae > Uloboridae > Octonoba > Octonoba sinensis. Next base: position 3,571,909 of record CM076600.1, read on the forward strand.
CACTTTTATTTTTCATAATTTATTTTGCATTAGCGATCCTTTTCGTTAAAGGAAATTTTCAGATCTATCTCACGAAGAGATAAAATTTTAGGGGGTGGTCATCGCTTTGGGGACGGTTCCGTAACATTTAAGGGGGATGCGCCATCGTTCTGAGGGGGCTCGGTACCCCTACATATCGCTTATAGAAGTGAACAGTGTTGTATCTTGGAAAAATTCGTTTTTTTTTAGTTCTTATATCAAAATTTTTAATTTTTGCGCTCTTTATATTGGGAATGCTGCCATAAGTAAATGTTCAAAAACTGAGGCTAAAGATCAACTGCACTTGTTTTTTTTTGGTGAAATACTGGAAAAACTACTTTATATATTTATTTCTAATTTTTTTGACATTATTAACATCCATCATGTGAGAGAAAATTAGAACAATAAGCATTTTCTGAACAAAATCAATTATAATAATAATTGGAATAAGGTAATTAAATGCAACAAATTGTAAAACGTCAATCTTTTCTTTTGAAAAATGTCTATTTTGCAGATATGACACTGTTCATTTTTATAAGCGATATATCCTTAACGGATCTACAAATTTTGAGATTGCGTGAAAGTTTCCTGTTGCGGCCTTTATTTAAAAACAATAACAATATAGCTATTCATTTAACTATGCTAGAATATTTTTCAGTTAAATTATTCGAGCAAGAATAAATTTAACTGGCATTTTTAGAACTTTCACTGAAGTTCGTTTGAATCGTAATTCAGCCTTTAAGTTGTTCAGCAATGTCACTTTGAGCAGAAATCAACGTCAAGTTGCGTTTCTTGATTCACCGTCGACATTAACCAAAATTCAATGATTTAACGTTGCTTAAAGGTACGCGTACATTCCTCAGCAAAGAGTTGCAACGGACAATGTTGTCATGAAAATGATAATTCATGGGTTATAAAAGGCATTAAGTTCTTTCAAAATGTTTTTAAAGGAAAATTTACAAGAACGGCAAACAGACAAAACAGTTAAATGAGAAGAAGAAAAAGAATATACAGTAAAATCTGTAAAGTTGACCACCTTTGTAAGTAGACCACCTGTCTAAGTTGACCACTTTTGTCAGGAACGGAATTAGCACTACACCCTCTACCTCACCCTCTTTAGGTTGACCACTAAAGTGCTTCACCGCAAGCGGTAAACTTACATAGGTTTCACTGCATATACATCGAAAAAAAAAGCTTTTACGACAGCATAATATGTGCGTTCGCAAGTATAAAAATTGTGGGAAAAGTATTAATAAAAGTGCTACGAACGATAAATTTGGAAGTAAGTACGCAGTGTCACAAAATTAATTTGAAATATTTTTAATTGATAGAAAAACCTCAGGGAAATGTGCAGTTGTTCAGTGCATAAGGGCGCAATTATTGAGCAGATAAGGCCGCCTTTTAAAATGTTCACAAATTAGCGCTTGCATGACGCATTGCGCCTGCCTTTTATACATAATATATGAATTTAATAAATATATTTTATACTCCCGACATTTTCCTTGTATTTTTCTCCCTTAAAGGAATGGGTGTAAGTTTTAAGATCCTTTCATTACGATGTGCGGATAAAACAGAACTCCATCTAAGATGAAACCTTCTAACAACGCTAAAGTTGAACGCAATTTTAGCCTTCAAAAAATACCTTATGAATATTGAACGCAACACAAACTTGAACCGCACCTGCACGTGAAATTATTAAACATTAGAAACAAATTATCAGCAGAAACTAGTTTCAGAAACTTCACCTCGAAGGCCGATTTCCATATTTCGGTGCCATTTGCTGTCTGCCAAAAAAGTATTTTTTCTAGAAATTCTAATAAACTTAAAATTGTAGAAATAAAATTTCACGTTAAATTAAAGCACAAATGAGCATTAAAACGCAGGCATATGTTTCGGGATTGCTTGGAATCCCTTTTTCAATGCGACAGGGAGCTTCTAGAGTGAAATTTTATTTATATTACTTTGCACAAAGTTTAATCATTACAAACTTAAAATTATTTTTATTTTTGCTATGTTCATAGCAGACAATTTCCAGTACAGAGAGTATAATGTTTTGAAGCATTGTTTAAGGTAAAACTGTGTTTAAATGAAATTAATTGAAGGGAAACTCAAAATATAGCTGTCACAAACATAAACATGGAAATGTTTTCTCAAGAATCACATTCCAAGAGTTAAACTTTGCACTCTGCCAGATTTTATAATTATACAAAATACTCTAAGCTACACTCCAATGCGAAGATAATAAATAGAAAAAGAAAGTTTTAATTCGTTAACTAATAATATACAACTGTTACGAAATTAATGTCATGTCTGTTACCATACATTTAATTACAAATTTTATACTACTCAATTGAAATGTTTGTGGGGCAAAACTTTCATACTACTGGGGAATATGAAAATAAAAAGCATCACCTGCCAAATTGAATGTTTTATGCTTTTTCAAAGAAGCAGAAACCTTTTAGTATAAAGTATCTTTTTATTAAGTTTAACGAAAGGTTTGATTGATATTTTCATATTTTTCCAAAAATAAAGTAAAAATTTTAAAAGAAAAACTGATGGAGCAAAATAAAAGTCACTTTAAAACAAATACCATGGGTTTTAATTCTAACTATTTATTAATGTTGTGTAAAGGTTTTTTTGAACATTGTAATGTAAATGCGCTGCTGAAAGTGCTTAAACTGAAGCCTAAATTAGGGATTGGGAAACTGCTTAGAATTTTTTGGTATTAAGAACCCAACTTAAATTTATGTAAGAACTTTCAACGGTAACTAAATTTCATTGAAATGTAAAGAATGGTTATTTTTATTCATGAATTATTGAATGGAAAAACAAAGAAAAAAGTATTTAATATTTTTTGAAAAAGTTCATTCTATTTACGACATTTTTATGAGATACAAACCAGAAAATCCTTATAATGCGAACTATCTATACCACGGATACCCAACCTTCCTTAAGCTCGGACGATAACGTAAAAATTAACGAGCGTTTTTTAAAATAATTTCGCTAAATTCTTTTAAGAAACGGTCTTTTCCACGGCTAAATCAAATTGCGATTGCTTACGAAAAGGATAAGGCACCCTTCACAAATGATGTCACGCTTTTTTCCCATATATTTTACCCCCCCCCCCTCCATCCTTTGTCACAAATTGTCACACTTCAACATACCCCTCCCCCTTTGTCACGTGTCATGCTATGTTGCATAAGCATGTCACACTTCATGTTACCCCCTCCCCTACCTTTGTCACACTGTCACAATTTCAAGAACCCCCCTTCCCCCCTTGAAGCGTGACATCATTTATGAATGATCCCTAAAGTGCTTTTTAAGGGCGTATTTGCGGAAGACTAATTTTATTTCGCAGCCTGTCAAGTTTCCGAAAAACCTTCACCAGACCACTAAAAGAAGCTTCGCTGGCCGCATGCGAATCGTGGGCTGCAGGTTGAGAATTGCTGATGTATTCCATCCACATGGTAAACATCGAAAGAATAAATGAAATTAACGTCATTTTCGCATAAATGGTGCAGTGGCGATTGCAGCGGATTTCAATGAGCTACTGATATGAAAATGTAGCGATTTTCGAAATAGTTTTTGCCTACTGATTCCAAAGCAATAAAGTTACAGTGACATAAGTATAAAAATGTTGAATGCGATTTCTTAACTGTATTAAGCACTTCGAAAAATAAATCAGTTGGTGCTCATATTGAAACGGAAGGCGTACCCTTCTGGCCTTAATTCCTGTTCGCCCTGCGACGGGGAGATTAGATATCCGAGTGGCATAGGTAACAACAACAACAAAAATATATTTATACATATAGATTTTCGTATGTAATCAATCCCATAAGCTATGAAAGCGACATATATTCGTTCTAGTGACATCTATACCAAAAAGAAAACGAAAACGCACCACTTAAAAAAATAGCAAGAAGTTCCGTCTAGAGTAGTATAGAGTGTATACATCAACATCAAATTAGTAATCTAGCTATTATATATCAATTAGATTTAGTTCTTAATTACCTCAAATATACCTTTTTCAACGTTTAATGCGCTCATTTATTAATTTATTCATTCCTTTATTTAGACATACAGTGGACACACGGGTGATTTGGGATACGAGCGACATTTGAGTTACGAGGAACGGCCAGCTGCGACGCCACGGCCCACCCAGTTTACTGCGCCTGCGCAGAAAAGTACTTTAAGATACGAGCAAATTGACATACGCGCAAGGTTACGGAACGAATTAAACTCGTATCTCGAGGTATCACTGTATCTTTAAAACTGCACATCAAAAAAAAAAAAAAAAAACATGAGAAAATAAGTTTGTTTAGTTCCGGATGGACTTTGCATCTAGACATTTTCTACATCATAAGATTTTTCAGATAAAGTCTGTTCCAAGGAAATCCGTCTGTTAGACCAGGATTTATGCAGGATTTTAAATTTTCCCCCGTAGGCGATAACGTACAGTTTTTGAACTGTTCAAAACTAAACATAAATTGTTAAAATAAAGAAAATCTCACTTCAAGAGCTAATTCCAATAGGTTTGTTTAAAGGAACTTGGGTTCTATATCCAGGATTTATAAGAGTTGCTTCATGTTTACCCAATAGCAAAAATGTTAAGATTACTTAAATTGTTCATATTTGAACAAAAGATTGTTCAATTCCAAAAGTAAGATATGGAAATGAGATGTCCTCGTCGAGAGCTTTCGAATGCAAAAAAGAAAAAAACTCGAATCGGGCAATTCCGATTCCCTCAAAAGTTACTGCTGGCGAGGATGGAGCAGACAGACCACTCGAACAACCAGCCACTGACGGAGATATATTTTCCTTATCTCATAGTCATATTTTCGACTTTTCTTCATTTTTTCTGATATTTTTACGATACATAAGGCCTTATTTCCTTATTTTCTTTTACTATAACGGAAAAGTAGGCTAAAATATGAGTTATTATTTGCGATTAATATCTTATTGATAATAGTTATCCAGCCTAAACTAATGATCACCAAATAAACTTTGCCTTTGAAATTAAAAAACAAATATTCATACTACATATAACTTCAAATTTAATGGCATTTTTCAAAAACTCTGAATAATTTAAAAAACTATCAATTTTTAATTGAATAGGGAGTATTATGGTTGAAATTAATTTTAATCGACCGGCAGGGTGGCGTAGAGGTAAGGCGCAGGCCTCGAACGCCCAAGTTCATTGGATCAAACCTGACCCATGTCGGTGGAATTTCAAGATGCAGAAAATCGTGAGCGCACATGTATGTTTATGCGGGATGTTTAAGGTCCCTTGAGTATCCGTTTGGTGTGTATACTCTCGGAAAAATTAAATTCGTAGTGCAGTTTGGATCAATTAGAGCTAGGGGCCGCCTTCTAGAGGGAAACCGAGCGTCAAAAATAGCGGCAATGGTGCATCTGAAAGAGTTGGTACCAATCTCTGCAATGGTTAAAAATCAATACGCTGCCCATTAGAAATTATATAAATTCAAAAAAAAAAAAAAAACAAAACAAAAAAAAAAACATTAATTGATAAAAGGACGCTCAAAAATACAGAAAATGAATGTGCTATTCATACAACTTGTTCAAGTAAAATTCAACTCGCCATTCAAACTTATCCAGCGATTCGTACAGCGCCAGAGGCCAGCTGGGTTGCCAGTTTGGATTTTTTAAGGAAACAAATGTAGAAATTATGCTTATTTTGAACTCGTCTGGGAATAATTTGTTCGGCGTTTTTTTTATTTTAAAATTTTAATACTTTTTGAAATTTTACAGAAAATTTTAACTTTCTAAGGGGAGCAGCAAGACGAAGTGGTGGGAGAAATTTCTTCATAAGAGGAGGAAAGTAGTAAGGAAAGCATTTCCTTTGCAGAAATTAAAGAGCTGTGTTACCTCTGAGAGAAAACAAAGAGAATAGTGAAAAAAATGGCATCCCAACACTGTGGTCAACAGCATTCAATTGTTTAACGATAATGTTATTGACCACTTTAGAAACATTTTGAATAATCGTCAAAGGCTGACAACATTGGACAAGATTTTAGAGAAAGAGACCCAAGATTCTTCTAGTGCAAAAAGACAGAAAAAAGAAAGAACAGCAGAAAGAGAGAAAACACCTGAAGGGATGTTAACTGATGTTTTTTTTTATAAGGGGGCTCCTCTTCCAACCATTTCTCTTTCTCCTCTCCCCCCCCCCCCATCAGCCCTTTTATGCCATCAGCTCACCTCAGTACAAGCAAAGTGCAGTTGAATTTTTATTTATCTAAAATTTCATGTACAGTAATGTACATTTGTTTTTCATAGGCTTAAATAAGCAACCATCTGTGGGTCTGGAACGGATTAATCCAATTTGCATTGTATCTTATGTGAAAAATAATTCGCCATTCGTACAAATCGCCATTCGAAATGCCTCCTGGAGCGCATTGTGTACGAATAGCGAGGTTCCAGTGTAATTGCAAAAATGTGATGATATAATTGTAGCGAAAAGTTAAGCATGAAGTGCTAAGAAGGCTTTTTGAAATTCTTTGTACTAAAATAATAAACTTCGATGATACTTATGAAAACACTTGAAGGAAAAGTAAAATTAATTTTTGCGTTTTAATTAAAAGTAATAAATATATTTTGAAAATTGATAAATGCCGGTCTTGAACTAGTAATAAGTGTAGGTGCAAAAAAAAGAAAAAAAAAATTATCTAATGTGAAAGAAGGTTTTTTTTTTTTTTTAAGTCGAAAAATCATGCATTTGCGCAACTAACTTAAGGCTACAGTGGACACTTAAAATGTCGAAAATGGCCCTTGGAATAAAGTATGCCTACACAGTATTAAAGAATATTACATATCAAATTTATATTTATAATACTAAACTTTTTAATATATAAGTATTTTTATATAGTTACACCTCTTTAAAATGAAAAAAAAGCCTTTTCTCTCAAAGTCAAAAATTTACCTCATAACAGAAATTCAAAACGTTCCACGTGCCGGATTTTTTATGCTATTGCTACCAAACTTTCCAAAAGTATTCTTATATTACTTAGTTTTAGTTTAATGGATGAAATGTAGCAGTAATAATAATTATTTGAAAGAAGATATTTGACTTATTTACTGAAAAAAATCCCTAAATTTTTAGAACATTTCATATAAAAGTAAATTTTTGACTATATTTTGTAAATTATCATATAAAATGTTTTATTTTATCCATTCATTTATAAAAAGATACCTAAGGATTTAAAATCAGGAAAAAATTTGAAATTAAAAAAAAAAAATTGCAGCGCGTGGAACGTTTTTAAAAAGTTCAAAAAAAAAAAAAAATTATTTATTTTAAAAATTACCTATTTTTTTAGGTGAATTTTTTTGTGGGTTTTTTTTCTAACATAAGTAAAAACTGACAAAATTTTAAGTTTGTACATAAAGAATTTTTTAAAAAAATTTTAGTGTCCACTGTAGGGTGCTTCACTTAGGATGTTTCATTGGCCCATCCTTCTGAAGCCCAAGCAAGTTTTTCACTGCTAGATTGTCGTACTGTAAAGAAAACATATGTACAGAATTCATATTTGTTACAAAATGTGATATCAATTGTAGCGAAAAATTGAATATTAAAAGCTAAACAAATTAACTTGAAAATTTTTATGATAGAAACCTTTAAAAGTTAATGATTGTTTTTGAGCCAAGTACTTATTCTCTCCACGCAACTCTCATCTCCACGTAAACATTGGTGAAATTTTGAAAATTAACAAACAATCGTAGTGTTGTTCTTGTTTTCAAATGGGCTGCGTACATTGGTCCTCAACCATTACAGATCTGGGGCGTTCCCAGAGATTGGTACCAACTCTTTCAGCGGCACCACAATGAGTGTGGTACCATTGCCGCCATTTTTTGACACTCAGTTTCCTTCTAGATGTAGGCACCTTCACTCTAATTGATGCAACCTGCAGTAGGAATTTAATTTAGCCGAGAGTATCCACGCCAAACGGGTACTCAAGGGATCTTTAACATGTCACATCATCATACACATGGACACTGTCGATTTTCTGCATCTTGAAAGTTAACCGATTTACTCGTAGACCAGGTTAGATCTTGCGAATTTGTTCGTACAAGGCCTGCGCCTTACCACTACGCCACCCAGTCGGCAATAATCGTAGCACAATAATATGCAGTTCATTATAACCCCTATCTTAGCCCTACACTGCGCTGTGTTGTTTTTAAACAACGCCTCTATTTTTCGTTCATTAGGCTCTTGTTTTGCATTTTTTTTTAACAAGTGGCGAATTTTTTCGTTTTATTTTGTATGTAAGGTCATATTAGTAAATATGGTTTCCCCTAGATCTTGTAAACTGGGCTCAAGGCTCACAAAATTTTTTCACAAAATCGTGACACATGTTGATTTTGTAAAAAACAACAACTTCTTAATTGTAATAATAATTTAACTTTGTGCAAGTAAACTGTAATAAAAATATAATTTCTCATTAATTTGAAGCACAAATGAGCATTAAAATGCAGACATATGTTTCGGGATTTCTTGGAATCCCTTTTTCAATGCGACAGGGAGCTTCTAGATGCAAAACATCCAATTTATGGATGTTTTGCTCATTTGTGCTCTAAATTAACGTGAAATTATATTTTTATTACAACTTCCTTATTGTTTTTTTACAAACTTTGAGCAACAATTTCATTTTAAAAATAGTCTTTGACATAATGTTAAAATAAAAGAAATATAACTTGTCCGAAAATCGTGAAAAAGATACATTAGGTCGCCTTTTATACTTGTTGTTTTAAAACAACACTACCCATTCGGAGGTACTGTTCACTTTCGTTTCGCAGACCTAGCAAGGTCGCGCGGTTCCACTTCAGAAAGGGGTGATAGGTTCGTGGATGGGCAGAAGCGTGCACTTCTTATCTCATAGTTTTTTTTTTTCTTTTTCTTCCTCGATGTTACTTTAATTTCCTTTTTTTTTTTTTTTTTTAAAGTCTCTTTCGTTTGATGCGAGTCCAAATGCCTGGCGCTACCAAAAAAGTTTTAGCAGGGATTTTGAGTTTCTTTGCTTCATGCTCCGAGTAATTTTAACAGATAATATTTTTTATCATTTTTTTAAAGTTATTTTTTTTAATGTGATAAAAAAGTAAAAAGTGAAAAAAAATGGAGAACTGGAGCGCAACAAACTTCTTTGCTCCGGCTACGCTCCAAGTTGGAGCACAATTTCGTTACTTCACTGCTCCCTGCTCCTGCTCTACGCTCCGCTGCAGATCCCTGTTTGGGGGGGGGATGTACCTATTTTTCCAAATATGGAAGTCTTTATTGTAGTTGGGGAAAGGCGAAAAAGAAGGGAAAATAACGTAAATTTTTGAGAGTAGTAATCTGCAACCCCTTTAAAATTCTCATATTTTAAAGGAATTAAAATCCCTTGCCCACAATTTAATGCTTTATTGAATAAAATAACTTTGTTTTTACCAACACGCTTTCATAACTTCTCTTGAGCAGGGACAGTAGTTCCCGCGGGGGGAGGGGGGGGGGGAGAATCATGGTGCAATTTGCGCCATCAGAATTTTTGAGGAGTTTTTTTTTTTTTCGGAAGATTTCTTTGCTGTATGAAGCGGATTGCTGATATCCGACAATTTTTTTAATAACTGGAATCTGATTCTGCCATTGCATGAAATATCCGCCATACGAAATTTGATTATTAAAATTTAGTTAACTAGCATAATTAGAAAACGTATATAAATTACGAACTTACTACGTATTTGCAAGCTGTGGGCTGTGCGGTTTTGGTATTAAAAATATATACAGAATTTACAGGCTTAAAAAATTAGAGCCGTTTATTCGGTGTATGTTCGTTAGGCAAGGGGATATTGAGAATACAGTACACGGAAAGTCATTGAACTGGATAGGAGGAGCGCAAGGCCGTAGCCAGAAAATTTTTTCGGGGGGGGGGGGGGAGCAGACTTCGAAACACTTTTGTTGAGAAAAGTTTCAGGGAGGAATATATGCTAAATTGCGAAAAAAAATTAGATTTCAGGGGGGGGGGCGGGCTCGTGGGCCCCCCTCTGGATACGACCTTGGGAGGAGGGGGACCGCAGATCAGGGATTTGGAGTAGCCGACTTTTTTGAGTCACTCCGCTCCAACTTATAAATATTTGATCCGGCACCACTCCAGGTCCGCGCTGCGCCGTGCTCCAAACAAATTAAACAGATTGTATTATTAATCTCCTTTTTTTAAGTTAAGTAATTTCATTGTCTAATAAAAAATTTAAATAATTTTTAAAAAAATCGATCAGTGGAGTACAATAAACTTCTTTGCTCCTGCTCCATTTCAGTTTCCAAGCAAAATCTCGTTCATCCACTGATCCGCTCCAAATCTATGCTCTTGAGTAAAAAAGAACAGTTTTGAAAAGATTTCAAATCGTCATTGTCCGAGCGAGGGGCACGGGCCCCCATTATGCCTCCTTCTGGTTGAGCCACTGATACTCCGGTAACTCCATCCAAAACAGGTCAGTAAAATTTCCGGGGTTTCAGTTCGCACCATTAAAACGATAACAAATATTTGAAGTTCAAGTTGAAATTATTTATTAAGAAAATGCACCGCGGCAGCATTGCGGAAAAGTTTTATATATTTTTTTAAGATCCGCTTAGAAAGGGAAATAAAAAAATAAACCAATGAAAAAAAAACATCCGCACAAACACACGCCCGTTAGGCTGAATTAATATAGGAGAAATAAAAAGGAAAAAACAAAACACTCATCGTAATGTCTCATATCAACCTATCACCCCTATTTCGATAAAATCGAAGCAGACCTGACGCATGAGCAAATTCTTTCATGGCTCTACTAAAAAATTACGAACAGTACTTTTTATGCCTTATTTGCAGTGTAAACAAGAACAGATGTCACTGTTTGTTCTATTTCCCTTTATTTAGTATCTTTTGGAAGGATATTGTTATAAATATAGAACAAATTAGTGTAAAGTGGTCGATTAAATTAATTTTTTAGGAATTTTGTTTAAAATCAATTGACGCTCAACCAAAGAAACAAACATTATTGCATCAGATCCCTAGAGATGTTAGGTTTCTTGTTTAAACCTTTTAGGGAAATTATTGAACTTTATTGGTATCTAAAAAAAATTTAATTTATAACTAGTAATAAAACAAATTTTAATAAATTTTACTATTTATTGCTATTTTATGATTATAATGCATACCTATTTGTTATTGATTTTGTTTCATTTATTAACATTATTATATAAAAAATTACACTGCGCAACAAATTTGAACTTTTTTTTTTTTTGTCTTTTAGATGAAACTATGCGTTTCTGTATAAACAAAAGGTGCTTGTCTCAAATATCCAAGCCAAAATGGTGCATCACGTACCGTTTTTTCTGGAGACCCGCTTCTCATGTTTATACCAATTGGCTGTAGAAGAATGCAACTGACGCTAACTTATTGAAAACGCAAACACTAAATTTTTTTTTTGCCGTTTCATCTGTTGATGTTCCTTAATAACGGATTAGCAATATTCAATTCGTATACTTCCATTTTATCGACCGCTGAAACGCTTTTCAAACACAGAGATGTCCTGATGAAAACTTTCCCTATACTCATCATTAATTGCGCCAAGATTTTGGGGAAAGAAGTCCATATAGGTGTCCAAAAAGTGTAATTTTAATGAAATATGGCGACCTATAATACAAAAGCATTTTATCATGTCACCAACAAGACTTTTGCAGTTTTCAGCTTACTCATTTCCAAGGAAACATGAGCGCACTGATTTAATAGACAACCCAGGCGGATTTTTCGGCTTCTGATTGTATATTTTCATACTCTTCATCATGAAAGGACTTCCTTAAGTTGTGTGCAAATAAAAATCTTCTCTTTTACTTTTGCCTCACTTACATTTTTGAATTTTTTCCTGAGATGCAAGAAAGCCAATCCTTCTCTGTCCAGAGCTTTTACAAATATTTCGATAAACCAAGTTTAATATACAATAGTGGAAAAAGCAACATTGTAGACTTACAAGTGGCTCATTTGATATGTTTTTCCACTCATAATTTTGAAATTTTCTTTGTATTTGCAAAATATACTACAGGAATGAATAGGAAAAAAATACTTATATGGAGGAGCACAGATAAACAAGGGCCACTCTGCTGAATTGTGCTTATGTCCTAATGCTTGAAATAATATCACAGCAGCATACTATTTTTTATTTATTCGCAAAATACTCTACACAATGCCTTTGTTGTCTTGTAAAATACTCGAAACTTCGAGAAGTAAATAAAGCTTTTGTTGCCAAAATGTTGCTAAAGTAACTCAAGCCCATGCATTAAAAAGTCTCTAGAATGACAATGATCTCACCGTCAATGGGAAAGATATAATTTATAATAAATTAAGTCGATAAATTACGATTAAAATATGTACATTTATCCAGAAAATACGCTAAAATGTGGAATTTGGGGAAAATGGTACGTGGTAGGCAAAAAATAATTGCAGATTCGCAATTTTCAGCCAAAAATACATAAGAAACAGACATTTTCATCCGAAGGAAATTTCTCGTGTTGCACAGTGTTACTATTGTTACCCCTAAATGCGCAGTGTTGATTTTAAACAACATGTCAAATTTTCACGAATTCTATTTTTCCGAATTAAATAAAAAAATGTTTATTATTTTTTCTACTTACAACTAGTACATACAAACACACAAAAAAAATATTTTACAAGGAAAATAAAAATTGCGCCAGTCTAGGGTTAATTAAAACCAAAGTGTTTAATTTACGTTCGAAATATTTTGGTTTTATTTCATGAAAGCGTTTGTAATTATGTCAGTGGTTTTTCGTCTTGAAGTGTGTCAAAAGTACTCACTTTTCTGCTTAAATCGCTAATAAAGCATTCACGTGGTAAAAAGGTATTTCATTTAATCTGGCTTCCACCAAAAATACAGCAAAAAATTCTTTGAGTACAGAAAACCATGCATACTCTTAGCCTATTTAACAGGAAAATCTTCTTACAACCCTTGCGATTATTACAAAACTAACTTCATTGTCCCTTTTCCTTACCGTCATTTACGCTGGTTTCGAGTCGCGTTGCATAAAACACAGACATTTACTTGGTACATATTTCATTTGAATTTTTAGGAATATATTGCGATACTATACGAAAACACACATTGCTACCTTTCGTTTGAAAGCAAAAATGAAAAGAAAACAAAAAGCTACAATACGAATCTTTAATAGTGCAAAGACTTACTTGAATTAATAGGTGCTTAGGGCAGCTGTTCAATCAGGAAGATACGCTGGAAGGGTACTCCACATCGAACTTTTTTATATATTTATCGAACTTGACGCGACACAGTGTCCTTTAATCGAACTTCACGCATTCGAACCTTATATGTACGGAAGGAATAGTAGGACATTGGATAGAGAGAACCTACAAAAAAAAAAAGATTAAACTTTAGAAGATGTTGCGAATTGGTACAGATTCTAAGCAAATGACATACCGTAAAAATACAGGGTTGAAGCATGATAATTCATTACAAATAAATCAACCAATACGTTTTAACATGTTATATTATTTTTAGCATATATAGTGCAAAACATTTAACGACCAGTATTGCAAAAAAAGAAGCAAATAGGTTTCCATTTTCATTATCCATTTCCATATTTTCCATTTTTCCTGTAATTCCCAGATATATATTCGACATTCGGGAGTTGATCTCTCCTACATACACAAAAAGTTAAAACAAGTTTTAAATCTTCATTTTCCGAGCGCTGCTTATAAATTTACTCGGCTGCAAAGCATTAGATAAAGAGATTAAAGGAATCCCAAGAGATAAGTTCCAATTTTCAGACGAGTTAAAAGAGAATAGGGATTATTTTTGTTTTACAATAAAATTTATTGCCTTAAAAATAAACATAAGATATTTTCATTACTGATTTTGAACGGCTTAGACTTTCTATCTATCCAAGTTTAGCTCTGTTGACCTTCAGCCGGTTGCCAAAGCACATTGTTAGGGCTCGTGACGTACTTTCAGAGAACTTACTCCTTTCCGAAACAGTTTAAGGGAAAAACCCCGAAAAGTTTCACGTGCAGTTTACCAGTATTTTGTTTACAAAAATCCATTTGGGGCAGCAAAAGTAAGTAACAATAAAAAATGAATAAATATTTTTAAATCTTCATTACATTATTTGTTTTTTCATATCAAAGTGATGATATTATATTTTCTTATATTGTTTCTACTTTATGTTTTCGTATGTTGTTTTTCTTTGTTTTTAATTTTATACTTCCTTCTGTTGTAAAGCAGCTGTTACCAACATAAGAAAGAAAAAATGGCGCTGTTCTACACTCAACTCGGAAAGAGTTTTCCTCCGATAACACGACAAATTGGAAAGGGAAATAGAAATTTGAATAATTATTTTTCAATGTCATGGTATAATCAAACATTTAATTTCTGATTTTAGCTCATTACTCAACTAAGTAGAAGCAAATAGTTGCCCATTTTTGCAGCATCTGCTGTTGACGCATATATGCAACTTAGTTTTAGATATACTGTCAATTTGATCCGAAAACTGGGGATCTTCATTAAATCAGCAGTTACTACAACATTAAATATTTTTTTTTTCTTATGAAGGATAAAATACGAGTGAAATTATACCAATTTTACATTTAAGTTAAAAATTAAGCACACGTGTTTGGCGATTTTACTACTTAAAATAATAGAGTAAAGGATATGTTGGAAACGAACGGTACCAACGAATTTTAGTCCGAATATAAATTGTTGCCTCACCTACTTCAATTTCTGGAGTCTAGAACTTTTTTTATTTCGACGTGGTTGTTATTGTGTCTTCGCGCGACGCGAGGAAGAATGGGTAAGCTGCTCCCGAGTCTAACGGGGCCCTTATAGGCAGGAGTCCGATTTCCGCCCCTTTGAAAGGTCTCTCAATTTTTGAACCAGCTCCAAGATGAGAGTCCATCACCTGGAATTGGCACCCCAGAGGTCTCATTTCACTCGGAAAACATTGGAGCCACGACCTATTTAACGTGCACCTTTTCCCTTTAGCGTACACGACCCCACAGGAACCAGCCGCGAGAGGTTGTCACCCTCCCAAACACTGACGTTAGTTGATGTTGCTTCACTTTTGGTGTTCTGTGGGAACCGAGCTTCTACCGACTGGTCCACTGAGGGACATTTCGATGTGGTTTAATGCACAAATGTAGGATAGGTTTTTTTTTTTATTTTGCAGAAATAGGTAAGTATGAGAGAGGGGGTGAGAGAGAGAGCTAAAATTCAACAACAGCTAATCCATCATAAATAATCACTAGTGTCAGCTGTTTTTGAATCCTTAATGCACGCTATTACCTTGATTATTCCAGAATTACTGAACACCATCGACTTACAGGTTTAACAAGGACTAAGCCATAAGCAAATGAGGATTTTTTTTCTCTACTAAAAAAAACGTAATTCGCGCTGCTGCCGCAGGCTTAGACAAAAATTCTACCTTACGCGCTTCAAACTCTGACAAGTCAAAAACAATTCAATGAAAAATTCTAAAAATCTTATGAATTATAGGGAACTTCCTAGTAACCACGTTGATGGGAAACATTTATACTTTTAGAATTATTTAATTTGAAAGTCAACGAATTTATTTTTCCTTTTTTGCGCTCTCTAGGGCTCAATTTTAAATTGGAAAATGCTGGGTAGGCCTCTGAGACAGTAGCGTCAATAAGGAATAAAATTGCAATTTTGAAACAAATATATTATTTACAACGATGTTTAATCATTCGATCATAGAAAACAAAATTTAAAAATATGCATAAAATAGTCACTGACGCCTTGTTCTAATGGGTAATCTTAGTCACTGACGCCTTATTTTAATGGCGATTTTCGATACCAATGTCTTTATTCTAATAGGGATGTTGAGGGACAGTTGCCTTTATTCAAAAGGGGGGGGGGGGGGGTAACGAGTGATTTCTTCATTCTAGTAGAGATATTCAGCAGTTCTGCATTTAATGGGTATTTTAAAACAGAATACCGCTCTTATTCTGATGTTTAGGTGTAGTTTAGACTATATTTAGATAATTAGGATTTTTGCAGACTCTTGATGTTGCTTTGGGACTATTATTCCTGATGCATTATGTGCATTTAAGTTACTCTACCCCTTACTTTAATGGGGAATTTCATGAACTGTTGACGGTATTTTAATGTGGATTTTCATACATTTTATTCTTAGTGTAAAAAGAATTTTTAGATGTTTCTGTGTTTAATGTAATAGGAATTTTTAAGGAGTTTGACTGTTGAAATGGGCTTTCAAAGGCCTTTTCCTCATCTTCTGCAGTGTTTTTTTTTTTATCCCAATTTTTCTTCCCGTATGTAAAATTCCTAGCAAAATTTTGGATATGTGTCACTTGTCCAGGGACTGATGCATGTTCATGTCAGCTCGTTAATAATATTTTCTTTATGTATAATGTAAGCAATTTAGTTATTCATTAGATTTTTCAAATTCATTTGCTACGGAAAATTTGGAATTGCACAGTTATCTCTTATTATTTATTTGAAGGACAGGCCTAAATATTGATATTCAAGGAATAAAACTTTTCAGGCTCCTTTATTGGTTCCACATAGCTTGAAAACCACGCTTTCAAATTAATTTCCATTTTTTATTGAGTCATTAAAAATAACTTTCACTCAGACGACCGTGATTTGTTTATAGAGCTATCTAAGAAATAAATCCTTGTTGTTATTTTGATAACGATAAGAGTAGTCTGTTGCTACAGAGGCAGCATATTACCGTAGTCTTTGATGGGGCTAATCTCTTATTAACCGTTTTGGCGATTTATAGATCTTCGAACATGCTTGCATTAAAAAAAATATATATATTATATCTACGACACTTCGCGTAATGAATTAGCTTTATTTAGAGCATAAACGCTAAAACCAGTTTGAACCAGACTATTGGATTTAATTTCAAAAAGATACAATGCATTTCGCTTCTTCATAAAGTATTCTCTTGGCTACGAAATGAACTATTTGTTTTGGGGAAATCCTGCCATCTTAGCACTTGATTAGCTATAGGAGAGCCTTAATTCATAATTTGAGAACTACTCAAACCTATTAGGCCGAACGTTTTTCAGTGAGGCGTCCTGGTAACAATTTAAATTTAATTTCAAGTTGGCAACACTTTACATAGAACAGCTTTAAATATTCCAGTCGCCATCTTGAAGCTGTTACATGCAGCTCTTGATCATGGCAAGTACCCATACGTTTTCTTTCTTTGCGCCTTGCTCCCGTTTATGTTTTTCTCCTTCTTTTTCCATTTGCAGGCACCGCTGCGGTAACCCTGCTGCTGCTCCTGTCTGGGTTGAGTGGTTCTGCCGGCAAATAGACGTGGATCCAATCAGCGCCCCCTATATCTAGGAAGACTTTGCACGGGAGTAGTCTAAATAATGTCACGTGGTTTTGAGAAGGCCATCAAATCTGCCATTGCTGTGTGTTGTGTCGTTACCGGTACAGTTGTATGTTTGTTGGTTATCGTTTCTATTATCTTTATCTTCTTGTAATCAATTTTCAAAGTTTTAAAATGCCTTACAAGTGTGCCGTTTACGGCTGCAACGGCAATTATGCAATTATGCTTCCGGACAGAAGGTGTCAATTTCAAAGTTATGAAAGATTCAGTTCTTTTAAAAGTGTGCACATCAAAGACGAGGAGCAACAACTTCAAACCATCGAATAGTTCCCGAGTAAGTAATTAAATTCGTTAATTTATAGTTCTCCTTAAGAATATAGAAACTGGAAATATATAAATCATGTTTTGGGAAGGTGTTTCGTTTTTGAATTGTGTCACTGTTCTTGCCAGTGTGCGATGTGTTACATTATCATTTGTCATTAATGTTGTGGAATTAAAAATTTATGGTTAACAAGTTTTAATTTTCATGAACGACTTTCATCTTTCCTAATCCTGCAATTTGAAAGAATACCGACTTGATATATTTATTAGTTTGTATGTCATTTATGTGTGACAAGGTTATTCTATGCTTATCATATTTTATGAAGTTAGAAAACTTGATTTTGGTTCTTGATCGTTTTGCATACACATGACATTTAAGTTAAAACTCATTACTAAGCTGTTTCGTTATTCTTAATATTACTATTTATTAACTAAAATTATTTTTGAACGCTTTAATGTACAATTACTTTTAACGTACTACTCTTTATTCATTTCTTTAGTGTTCATAATTTTGTTTAAGAGTACTGTTACAAATAATAAGTGTGCTCTGTTTTATCTATAATTTAGGGGGTAGGTTCCTCACTGTATTATATTGTGTGAATACAGCATAGGGATCATTCATAAATGATATCACGCTTCGAGGGGGGGTCGTGATGTAGCGACAAGGGGAGGGGGTAACAAGAGGTGTGACATCTTGCTTATTCAACATAGCGTGGCATGTGACAAAGGGGGAGGGGGTATGTTGAAGTGTGACACTTTGTGACAAGGGGGGGGGGGTCAAATACACGGGAAAAAATCCTGATATTTATGAACGGTCCCATATTGCTTTCTGGGTGATTCCACCTTATTTTTGTGTTACGTGCGGAACATTTTTGAGCAAAATTCTGTTATATTTATTTAATTATTTTTAATTATGAAAATATTAATGCAGAGTTTTCAAAATTTTTTAGAACATTTTGTACAGCTGGAGACACATTTTGAATATTAAAATTTTGTTTCGCACGGGACATCACAAATGTCCCGTACTTATCAAAGTTGTAATATTTTTAAAATAATAAACTATTGACCCTATTGAAAAGAAATTTTGTACCACTGTTGGCTCCAAATGTACGGACTGTAATAAAAATGTTTGAAAACTTTTCATTAATATTTTCAAAATTAAACACACCAAAATTTTGTTCTAACATTTCCAGTAGGTAACATAAAAATGCTGTGGAATGACTCTTCTATGTTTTATTTTAAAAGGGATTTCAATATTTTAAAGATTTTAGGGGCCGTTCATAAATGATGTCACGCTTTTCCCCCATAAATTTGACCTCCCTCCCCCCCCTTTGTCACACGTCACGCTATGTTGTATAATGCAGAATGTCACACTTCTTGTTACCCCTCCCCTCCCTTTGTCACACTTTGTCACAAGTTCACGAACCCCCCTCCCCCCTCGAAGCGTGATATCTTTTATGAATGATCCCTTACCCACAGCTCAAATACGAGTAGAACTCAAAAATTAAAGGGACTTTTGAGAAAAGAAGTATTTATTCTAATAATAGGAATTTTCTACATAACCTCCCTCACAAGTTCATACATAGTCCAACGTTTCACAAGTTTTATTACACAAGGTAGATTATAATTGTATAAAGTGTATTCTTTTGGCTCGAAATCAGTTTAATATTATTTTGAAATTTAACAGTAAATATCAAATGGTTGTTTAAAATACAAGAAAAAAAGAAAAGAATCATACAGCTTGTAGTATAACTTTTACAAACAATGTTTTAAGTTTATTCTACACTTTTAAGAGTTCTGATAGAAATAGTACCGAATGTTAGGTTTCAACTTTTTTCCAAGTGTTAAGAATTAACATGAACTAAATTTATAAATAAATTACAAAATCATATAGAATGTTTGAGAGGATAATTCCTTCATGAAAATATGAGAGAATGTCAATATTGGATTGCTTTTCAAAATAGACAAGATTTTATTTTTCTTATTAAAGAAAAACATCATAGTGTAGATTAAAAAAAGGCTGAAGGTTAAATTAAAAATGGGTTAAGATGAAAAGTTATCAACTAATGAATTTAAGATGAGCGTTAAAAGAAACAAATAATGTAAAAGATATTTTGGAATGACTGAATTTTTGGTGTCTGTTTTTTTTTTACATAAATTCACAATTATTATTTCTAATTATTCTGTTTTTTTTTCTTTACAAATATTGATTTATTTTAAGTAGCAGTCAATTGAAAACAAATAAGCGCGAAGCGAAGCTGTCTTTCTCACTCATCGTGTTTAGCAACTTAGCAACGGAGACTGAGAGACTGGCCTTCTGCTGATCACGTGGCTTGCCTGTTAACGGGCTTCCTGATACAGGGGGCATTGATCCAATCCCCATGCTGGATGCATCTACTCTGACGGAACTTCCGATGGACGCTTCTGCTCAGACTCTCCATCCTGACGAGCTCAACGACCGAATTCTCGCTTCCGGAGGGGCTTGCATTTGCACCGAGCCGAACTGCCTAACGAACGCAACCATTTACAAAAAGGTTAAACACATTTCTTTCATCTTTTGGGGAGGGAACGGAGTTAAACCTCCAGTTATACCGCCAATTTAATTTCATAGAACGCGAAGAAGTTCGGCTTCAAAATTTAATAGGGGAACTTCCCGCCGAGCCTGAAAGGCCAGTAAGGAGAAAAGGGTGCTTTGGCAGGTCCCTCTGCCTACCCCGTAGGAAATAGTAGACACGGCGGGGATAGGTAGCTTAAAAGGGCTTGAGGTTAGGAATTATTTCTAGTAATAAGTTATCTAGTTTAGTTATTAGATAAGAAGCCAAACTTTGCAATCTGTTTTCAACTTCACTAGTTTTCAATTCATTGACTGGTTTATATCAAACAATGTATAGTGTTCTTGTGAAATATATTGAATTAAATATGCCAAACATCAAATTAATTGATTCATAGTGATTTAATGATATTTATTTTCTGATCAAAAAAATATATATATACATTTAGTCAGTTTTAGTATTTTACTGTTAAAGTCTTGTGTACTTGCAGACTTTTTCTGTTCATAAAAATTAAGACTAATGTTAATTGCTTAAAACTGCAAAATTATTCAGTTTTAATTTGATTAGGAACGATGGAATTTAATTTTCTGATTTTTTAAACTAAACGTTTAGTAAAATGATTTTTTCTGACAGATTTAATAAATTAGTTTCAGAAAGTTTGGCGACTTATCTAATGACTAGACTCTCCCCGGGGAAGAGTGCCGATGATCGACTCGATTGAAAATTGTTTAGTAGTTTGGAATTTCAGTACAAATTTCATCGAAGCAAAGAGAAGTTAATTTTGTATATATGTTTTGATTCATTTTTACTTAGATTTAAGCACAGTTAAGTGAACTTGAGGTATTTGTTGTTCAAATGGTGTTTCATCTTTGTTTCATTAAAATCCCATTTTTTTGCCGCCATGTTCAAAATTTTTATAGCTAAGATTTTATTGACTTCATTTTATCTACATTGTAATTGAATAACACTGTTTTGGCGGTTTTTTCTGATTGTTAACCTCAATTTCTTCTCTAAATTGGTTTGAAAGTTGTTTTATGAAATGCATCATTGAACTGAAACTTTGTTTCGACACTTTTTCTGAAATTCTGCGCATAAAACGGTAACTAGAATCCAAAACGGGTCGAAAATATAGTTTACTTAAAGGAAACTTAAGAACAGTATTTAAAATCTGGCATTAGAAAAATATTTATAAGGTTCAGTGGGGATGGAGTTGCTTACAACATGCTAGGTGAGAATTAAAAAACTTCTTTAAAACGAATGGAAAAGAGATTAGGAGATGTTTTTTTAGATGGCTTTTACTGAAATTAGAAAAAAAAAGCACCTGCTAAAATTTCAGTTATTAACCGACTTCACAAAGGAAGGAGGTTATACATTCGTATTTTATATATGTCGTTTTTTTTTTTTTTGTTTGTTTGTTTGTCCACTCATAACTTCGCACTGGATGAACCGATTTTCATGATTTTCTCTTCAATCGATCAGGGGTCGCTTCCCATAGGTCCCGTACTTTCGTTTGACCATATTCGATAATTAGAACAAAAGTAATGGGCAGAAATGTACCTTTTTTTTTTTTTTTGTCTTTTCATCCATAACTTTTGACTAAATGAACCGATTTTGATGATTTTTTCTTTAATCGATAGAAGGTCGTCTAACTCAAATATTGCAAATCAATTTCCCTACATTTGTTTTCAGAAAAAACGTTACGAGTGAAAAATAAGTATTTTTTATTTTAATTGGAAAGGCTTGGCTTGATTTTTCTTTGTTGGGAAATCTATTAATAAATATAAAAGCATTGTTAAAAACATGTTTGTTGTCATGGGCTATAATATTAAAAGAAATTACAGCAATAGTTTGACTGAAAGCTTCTCTGTGGCAAAAATTAATCCAATCAGTTTGTTTGCTAAAATAGACTTCAAAAGGGAATTTATCATGCAAATGATTAGTTTGTAGTGTCATTAATTTAAAGAAGTTTTGCCCTTTGATATGGATTTTGTCAAAAATAAGAGTATTTATATACAAAATGTATTTACACTAAAAAGAATAAAATAAAACAATTTTTATAAAAAAACAGAACCCATTTCAAATTAAAAAATGCGCTAAAAAGTAAAAATTAAATTCATTCTTTAAACAACATCGATGTGACTTTTAAACATAGTTTCAGAAGCCGGTGCAAAATTATGGGTCTAATTACCATTATACCATTTGCTACTTCATATTGGAACTGTTGCTAATTCTGCGGAAATATAAATATTTGTAATTGATTCATGATTACAAAATATTTTATCTATCTTAATTTTGCACCGACTTCTAAAACTGTTTAAAAGTCACATCGATGTTGTTTAAAGAAAGAATTTATTTTTTACTTTTTAGCGCAGTTTTTAATTTGAAGTCGGTTCTGTTTTTTTATAAAAATTATTTTATTTTCATTTTAAAACTACAATAAAGTGTTCCTTAAATTTCAGGTCAAAATAAGTTGGCAATATAATGCATTGAAAATGACCGTTTAAAACTAATTTAATGTTGATATTTTTTTCTATAATTAAAAAATCAGTCGAGTGTTACAAAAAAAAAAAAAAAAAAAAAAAAAAGAGAAAGAAAAAGAGGATGAATGTTTCATTAGAAGTTCTGGAAATAAACGTTACTTTATTAAATATGTTGTGTAATAAAATTGCGAATACAGTGAAAAAAAAAAAAAAACTTAATTTGAATCGCAGTATTTCATTCTCTTAACCATAGGCGTAACTAGGGTTGGTGAAAGGGGGGGGGTCACACTAAAAATGTACAGACCAAACACCAATAAGAAGTGTAAAAGAGTTGAAAATTTATTAGTCATAAATACTTGTCTCTAAAAATATACTCCGTGTTTATTTCAGGCATCTCCCGGGGGGGGGGGGGAGGGGGAGCTACCCCCCTCGGAGCAAGTCAATTCCTCCCCCTCCCCCTGACAAAAAACCTTCAGATCACAAGTTTTAAAAAAAGAAAGAAAAGAAAAATTACGCGTTTAAGGCACTTTACTTTCAGAAACACTTTCAGGAAAGGACATTGAACACTATCACGAGCGACACCAAAAGTAACTTAAAAGACATAAGACTTTATTTTGGAAAAAAATGGGGGGGGGGGGAAGTAAATAAACTCCTTTCTGTTTCCTCTAACATCCCCAAAGTATCCCGAAATTGCATTGCTAGGAAGATTTCAAAAAGTTTCCTGGGGAGAGCCCTCGAAGCCTTGCCTCCAGAGTTAGCCTAAGCATTATAGATGTAAGACCAGTCACAAACATTTAAGTTGCAGAAGCCCCAAATACCCACTCCTCTAACTTCACCAAAGATCTAAACATACATCTACTATATATACATCAAAAAGCTATCATATATGTAAAAAAATTCCTATTAACATCATTTCTAGTCATATATATCTATATATATGTATATATAAAGGGTATGATTTTGAAGCATGCACTGCCCTTCCTAATTCTTAACTCGCTCCCCCTGCTCCGGCGCCAAGGCAGTATCCAGAATTATTTTCGGGGGGGGGGGGGGGGGGGGAGACTTCGACACACTTATGTTAAGCAAAGTTTCAGGGAGGAATATATGATACATTGCAAAAGATTTCTGGGGAGGGGGGGGCGGCCCGTGGGTCCCCCTTCCCTTCTGGATACGGCCTTGATTCACAAAAACATTAAACATTCATTACTAGATCTATTAGTTTATTTTTTAATTCAAATGCAATAGAATATTCAATATTCAGCGCTAAGCAATCTTCTATGTCCAAGCATTCATAATATTAAAACTGGGAAATAGTGGAATTTTAGGGGGAAAAAATCCAAATTCCCCAACAAATATGATCATTCCCACAGTAAATTTCCAAAAATTTTGTTAAATTTGTAGCAAAACATACCTCAGAAGTAAAAGCGTCTGAATTGAATTTTCTTTTCTTTTTGGATGACGAACGTGTCCATCGCTGCAGTGCAAACATTATTATGTATCGAAAATAACTAAAAATTTAGCTTAAATATAAATAATACTTGATTGTAAATTAAAATGCAGCATTAAACCGTAGCAGTGAGATTGGAAACGTTGAACGGAGGATTTCCAGAGTCGTAATGCAATCAGTGATGGACCATAATAAGAAAAAAAAAACATTTAAAATATAAGAGATGAGAGAACATCTGTAAATGAGAATGCAATGCAAATACAGTTCATCAGTTTTCCAATCGGCTCATCTACAAAAAAGATTTTACCAAAATGGGTGTTTGGACAGGAAGTCATAAATAAATACAAATTGCTCTTTAAGTTTCTTGATGAGCATCACTTCCTGGCTTGAGGGTTTAACCCATTAGGACAATTGTTGGCTAGAGGTCCTTCATTTTCAGACCCCAGCGCCGGGTTATCAGAAAACAAAACTCCATCATAGTAGAGAATATTTTCCACGAAACTTATTACTTGTGCGATTGTATACCTAAATTGCTGCCTTTGGGTAAAAAAGACATCAAGAAGGAAAGAAAACCATCTGGAGTGATTGAAAGGATCTCTGTTTGTGTGTGTGTTGTACGGTGATTGAAGCCACCTTTTGCTGTAACCCCCCCCCCCCCCAAGGTGATAAGGGGGTTGATTATAACCAGATGATAAGTCCTCTTTATTATGAGCTGCATACTTTGGTCATGATCACAACCCTTCACAGAAAGAGGAAATAAAATCATATGCATATGTGTTTAATTTTCTTAGGGAAAAAAAAATTGTGCTTTGCAAGGCCGTAGCCATAAATTTTGTGAGCCTAAATGTGCCTCAATAAGTCAATACCCAAAGGGGGGGGGGGTTGAACCCCCAACCCCCCCCCCCCTGGTTACGCCTATGCTCTTAACTAACATTCATTTACGTTTTGAAAGATATTCATAGAGTTAAGAAAATGTACAGCAATGTTTCTAGTTAAAACGGTTTTTTAATAATGTAATTTTGTGCCAGCACTTATCGGTTAAAAGGCCTGCACTGGGTAAGCTCGCAAAAAGAGTTAAATTAAAATTCGGTTTTTATTTACGGTTTGAGATGGCTGTTTTTAATTGGCGTGATTTTGATACATTCTTTATTTCATTCCTACTAATTAATGTTATCTATTTCCTGAGAAAATGGTTTAATTTTACATGTTAATCATTTAAATTGCGTGATAGGAACTTCATTTGGCGATGCAATGATTGAATTTTAAACTAAGATTTTGGCTTGTTTTATATTATTGGTACCTTTAGGAATCCATTCTGCGATGTAATGCTTTAGTTTTTCATTTTAATAGAAACTATATAGCTATTTTATTTCACCATTTTTCAACTTTAATTGGTGTGCTTGACACTCCCCATTCCTTCCCACATTATTTAATAAGTGCTATTAGAGCAATATTTTGTCTAATTTACAGGCGAATCATGTTTTTCGTTTGTTTTTATGATTTGGAGGAATTTAACCATGTTGGGGCCGAATTCATCTATACCCAAGTTTCAGCGGAGACCATGGCTGGGATGAAATTCGCTCTCGCCCTGACAGGGCTATGTGAATTTTAATGTATTTTTTCACCGCGTTGCAGTGTTAATATCATACGCTCACTAGCGATTCTTACAAGGATATCCAGGCGCTTAAGATATTGGATAAAACAAAAGCACTGCGACATTTTTTGATTTTGATTTAAGAGGAAATATAAAACTGCATCATAACAAGCAGAACACATAACCGTTAAATGATTTTGATGAGCACATTTCTCACAGCTTATTTTCGAAACAGACTTAAAAAAAATAAGATAGACGTCTTAACTGCCCAAACGCAATTGCGATAATGGATTAATCTTTATGGCAAATAAAGAGATGTGGAGGTCTTTAGATCTCAAGTATTTCAAAAATAAATGATGCTTCCAAAATGAATGAAGCAACAATAAATTAAAAATAAATATTTTTTGTCTAAATATTATTAAGAAAATAATTTGCTTTTTTTGTTAATGCGATTTTGTTTAGTAGTTTTTTACACGTTATTTAAAGTTGTAAACAAAAGTAAACTTTGTCCTAATTTTTCAAACGCTAGGAGATGATTTATTTGAGTAGTGACTGGAATTTCGTGGGTTTTTAAAATGCAAACGCGCTACTACACGCGTAACTCTTTCCCTCGAGTATATTCTTCTTCAGAAGACACGAGACAGACATACTACTTTTGTTTCTAGCTTGTTTACTTGGTATAAATTCTTGCAATCGGAAAATTAGATGACCATGAACCTCGCAGCACTCATTTTTTCTATAAACGCCGATTTTAATTATGTTTTCAAGAAAAAAGACTAACTCCATCTTGGACACCAATAAGACTTCTTGCAGACTCATTCGAAAGATAGTAGGGTGTCGTAGAAGTGCTAATTACATATTTTGCGACGATTACATTTTGCAGTTCACCAATATTTCACAGCTTCGTATAGCCCACTGTAAAATTCAGCTATTTTGATGGAACTAATGTCGTTTTTTAGGTTTTTTAATTTCAAGCATGTATTTATTTTTTGAATAAGTTTTTGAAAAACCTCCAAAATTTCTTATTTTTCATGTTTGACTCATTTCTTCCATTCACAATAAATCGAAAACAGTTACGGACATGCTTAGGTTGCTCGGATGCTTCTTATTGGCTCGTCTATCACCTCCTTTCGTTTGGTAGATTTGGCGAAATTCACGCTTTATGTCTGCTCCTCTCTCCTCCTCATACTCATTACCTTCCTTGCGGAATAGAATAGCTCGCGAGTGATAGGCACGAATCTTTCGAAAGTAACACAGAGCTGATTTGCAGAATTTGGCAAAACGTTTACCTTGAAGGGGAAAAATAACCCTTTGTTTTAATTTACATAAAAAAGTTTTTTTCTTTTTTTTTTTTAAATGTTGGTAAAATTTTTGAACGATAGATACGGATATTTGTTAGTTTCAGAATGATCTAAGAGGGTAAAATTAGTATTAGGATTTAAAAATAGAAGGAAAATTAGCATTCATTTTTGATACAGTTATCAGCAATAATATAAATGCGAAAATACTTTTACTGAAAAACTAACAGGGGGAAGAAGTGGTTTATAGACATTTTCTGTTTACATAATCTACTTCTACATCTGTAATCACAAGCTTCCCGTACAACCAAACATGCATCTTAAAAAACACAATTAATGCGTAAAGCACGATCCACTACACCATCTTGCCCCGAACTAATATTTGTACCAAGTAATAAAGATACTTATTCGTAATTTTAAAACAATATTGCTTAAAACAACGAATAACAAATGTATATAGAACAAGAAGTTCCGTCTAGAACTATACGAGCCTACTTTCCCGTATACACCGAATTCAAATTTATAATCTAGCTATCTCTCTCTCTCTCTGTCTTTCTCGTTTAGCTTTAGTTCTTCATTGCTTCAAATATACCTTTTTCAACGGTTAATACATATTCATTCAATCATTATTTATTAAGTCATTCGTGTATTTATTCACTCATTTATTCATTCATTCTTTTGCTTATTCATTTAATCATTCATTAATTAAAAAATATTCTTGAAAATCCCGATCAAAAAATTTCATAGGAAAATAGGCTCGTTAATTCTGGATGAACTTTCTATTTGTACATGTTCTAAGTCATAAGAGCTTTCCGATAAAGTTTGTTGCAAGCAAATCGGTCCGTTAGATCAGAAATTATATAGGATTGAAATTTCCCCGTAGGCGGTATGTTAATTTTTTTTTAACTGTTCAGAAATGAACAAAAACTGTTCAAATTGATATTTCACGCCAAGCGCTTCTTCCAGTAAGCTTGTGTATTGGAACATGGATCTTGTACCCAGAGTTTACATAATTTGCTTCATTTTCGCCCATAGGCGCTAATGTTAAATTTTTTTGAACTGTTCAAAGTTGAACGAAAAATTGTTCAAACCAAAAAGTAAAATTTAGAAATGAGATGTCCTCGCCGAGATCTTTCGAATGCAAAAAGATTTTTTCTAATCGGACAATTCATTCAAAAGTTATTAGGGGGGGGGGGGGGGGGGACAGACCGACAGACCGACCGACACACTTTTTCCCCATCTCAAAACCCTACTTTCAATTTTTTTATTTTTCAATCTTTATTTAATTACTTAACTTATTTTTGACTTTTCTTGATTTCTAACGATATTTTCACGATACATTAAGCCTTCTTTCATGCTTTATTATTATTTTTTTTTTACTTTTACGGGAAAGTAGGCTAAAAATGCTCTGATTGCAGGTAATAAGACGAGATTTACAAACAACTCTTTTTACCCGTTTCCGGTAGCAATATTTAATTGGGATGGCAACTCACCCCACGGGATTAGGGCTCCCGGCGAAACCTAATTTAAAAAAACGCATCTTGACTCTTACCCCTGTGGTGATGTGGAAAAAGAGTTAATAGAATCAGCAATATCCAGGACATTTTAACGACTGGAGCATTTATTTCAGTTCTGGAAATAAAATATTCTAAGTAAACTGCGATATTATATCATATTTATGGTAGACCCTAGGGATGTAACGCACAGTGATTTGACCCAATAGCCGAATACTGAATATTCGGAAGAATGTATTAGGCCGAATACCGAATATTCAGCATCCGAAGATTAAAATTTCTAGAAAATCGTTGTAATAAAAAGTATTTGCCAAATTTAAAAGTATTCGCAAAGTCAAACACACATCAATCTATGATGTATGATTCAATTCTTGTTTATTAAGAATCTAAAACTATCTAAAATAAATTCATTTTTAGCCTACTTTCACGTAAAAGTAAAAAAAAAATAATAATAGAGCATGAAAGAAGGCTTAATGTATCGTAAAAATATCGTTAAAAATAAAGAAAAGTAAAAAAAAAGTGAAGTAATTAAATAAAGATTGAAAAATAAAAAATTTGAAAGTAGGGTTTTGAGATGGGGGAAAATGTGTGTCTGTCGGTCTGTCCCCCCCTAATAACTTTTGAACGAATAGTCCGATTCGAAAAATTCTTTTTGCATTCGAAAGATCTCGGCGAGGACATCTCATTTCTAAATTTCACTTTTTGGTTTGAACAATTTTTCGTTCAATTTTGAACAGTTCAAAAAAATTTAACATTAGCGCCTATGGGCGAAAATGAAGCAAATTATGTAAACTCTGGGTACAAGATCCAAGTTCCAATACACAAGCTTACTGGAAGAAGCGCTTGGCGTGAAATATCAATTTGAACAGTTTTTGTTCATTTTTGAACAGTTCAAAAAATTAACATTGCGCTTGCGGGGAAATTTTTATCCTATACAAATCCTGATCTAACGGACCGATTTGCTTGGAACAAACTTTATCGGAAAGCTCTTATAACGGAGAACATGTACAAATAGAAAGTTCTTCCAGAACTAACGAGCCTATTTTCCTATGAAATTTTTTTATCGGAATTTTTAAGGATATTTCTCAGTGAATAAATGAATGAGTGAAAGAATGAATCAATGAATAAATGAATGAGGAAAAGAATGAATAAATGAGGGAATAAATACATGAATGAGTAAATGAATGAATAAACATTTGAATCAGTAAACGAATGAATGCATAAATGAATGGCTGAATAAAGGAAAAAATGAATGCGTGAATGAATATGTATTATCCGTTGAAAAAGGTATATTTGAAAAAATTAAGAGCTAAAGCTAAATGAGAAAGAGATAGCTAGATTATAAATTTGAATTTGGTGTATACGGGAATTTAGGCTCGTATAGTTCTAGACGGAACTTCTTGTTTATATTGTTTTGAATACAATAAAACTGAGAATTTCTCCCACAAGTGGGATAGAAATGACAGGTTTTAATGTATGTGTTAGCATTATTTTACGAATTATTTAATTCAAATTAAAGAAATACTATTGTCTAGTGAACATTTACCTTGCTCAAAATAGTTTTATGAAGATATTTTAAAAGTTATAAAAGTTAATACTTTTATTTTATGCACTTTTTTTACATACCTATTTTTTAAAGACCTATTAAAATTTAATGCAGGGTGGAAACACAACAGGGAAATCAGGGATTTCTAAGGGAAGTTTTATGTTCTGGAAAATATCAGGGGATATTTAAAGTTTCCCCAAATATCAGGGAAATTATCGCTTTCAATATCCAAGCCGTCAGGCGTCCGGAGTTTCATTTGCGGAATTTCCTTGGTTGCGCGCTTTTCAGCTCGATCGCCGAGTTCAAAAAAAAAAAAGAAATTTTTTTGTCTATGAGTTGAGAAGACATCGCAATTTTGAGTAAAAAAACGCATGTCAGCGTTACTGCCTCCGAGAATCCGCCATTTTTGATACTGAAAATCTGCCATTTTTGGTCATATTTTAAAATTGGGCCTAACACCGCTCTCTAGCATGCCAAATTTGGGTTCGATACTGTGCATGATATTTCAGGGGGGCACAGAGAGTCCGTGGCCTTTTCGCCCCCTCCCCCCCCCCAGAGTGATGATTAGGAATTTTTTTCAAAAATATTTTCTTTACGCAATAAAAGAACAATAGCAGCTTAAGACCATAAAGTTTTAAAAGCATAAAATAATGATGGCGTAAATGAAAGGGGGAATCTTCATTCTTTAAAAGAAGTTAGATTTAAAATTTTCACCAGTTTCAGATTATACTACTTAGAAAATGACGCTGTTTTCTATCTTCTCCCCCCCCCCCCCCAAAAAAAAAAAGAAATTGCACAAAGTTCAGATGGAAAATAATTTGATTAATTAACACTTATTTAACGCAGGTTACTATTTAGAAGCGTTTAGCCGGCAAGGTGGTGTTTGCTCCCTCTTGTGCGATAAGCTCGCCAACTTGAACTCATCTTCGCTCTCTTGGCAAGCTAAGTCCAAGTGTGTGTTTGAAAGCATACGATGATGCAACAAGAACGCATTCCTTATTAAGCGAAACGCTATTGTTGTAATTATTTTATAATGAGTGCAGTAAGGTCGGCACAAAATATGAGCTATGGTGCTCAATGTATATATGTATTATAAAGTCTCGTAAATAAAACCTGTAAATAGTTACAGAGTTGTTAATGAAGAAAAATTAATAGTAATAAAAACGATACAGTCCACTAAGAATTTAGTCATCAAAAAGACAAGTGGCCTAGTGGTAAGGCACTGGCCTCGTATGCCCAAATTCGGAGAATCAAACCTGGCCCACTTCGGTGGATTTTCAAAATGATGGAAATCGTCAGCGCCCATGTCGTATGATTATACGGCATGTTAAAGATCTCTTGAGTATCTGTCTGACTTGGATACACTCGGATAAGTTAAAAATTCCTAGTGCAGTTTCGCATCCTTGAAAGCACCTTCAAGCGGGAAACTGGGCGTCAAAATTCTCACGCGGCAATAGTATCCGCCGATAGTCGTGCTACTTGAAAGAATGGATGCCGGTTTCCGGGGAATGCACTAGGTCTGCAATGGTTAGTGACCATACGCAGCCCACGAGGAAGAAAAAAGTAGAAGCGTTCTTACTTATCGGATGTGTATCGAATTGAACACTTATTAATAGTAACGGACCATTGATGAATTTCAACCAAAATAAAATGTAAAGATCTTGTCTGTTAATACACTTTTCAGTAACTGATGCAGAATCAAAAACAGGGGGAGACGAATTTTCCTCTCGCCTTGCTACATGGGATGCATTTTCAGAAAAATAAAAATGAATAGCACCCAATTTCCACATTTTTATCTCAATTACCCAACATCTTCCCTCTAACATTTTATTAAGTTAAACCTGTATAACCTCTCATATTAAAAAGTTATGTGCAGTACACCTTCTGCTACTTTTAGAACCTGGTTATGGCAGGCACAACACAAGCGCGAAAGACTCATCTCGAAATTGCAGTAAGCTGGTAATAACTGCAATTGATAGAGAAGGAAGAAACCCTCACCTGGTGGTAAACGCTTAAACTACTCATATCCTATTGTGTCTCTTTTTAACTCATGCAATGCATAAAACTTCTTTCAACGACATACATCAATTAGAACCACCTCTACATAAAAAACTCTACATAAAAACTCCACGTTTGAAAAAGATATTCCTAGCAATGCCGAAACATATGTCTGCATTTTAATGCTTACTTGTGATTTCTAAAATTGATTTTTTTTTGTTCAGTTCAACTCCACGTAGTTTTAAACAAGATAACCTGAATCAGAACCATTCAGTATTTGCTATTTATCAAAAAATTCACCATCTCAAGTAAAAAGGTATGGATATTCCACCTTGCGCAAGTTTAATATCGACTACTTTGAATTTCAACCCATTCGAGGAAGCATTTTGCAAGCAAAAGCACCGTAGAATCACAGGGCTCCATTCAGTTTTACTGATGTTGTTTAGGTAAGGGTTGAAAGATCTCAAGATTTATGTTTGCGCGACTGATTGGAATGGCTTCATTTTATACTGCCGCGCTGCGCTGTTTTACACTCAATAAACGAAACACATTTTAAGCGTTCACAATACTCAAAAAGCATGAAATAATTTTTTAAAAAAGGTAAGCAGCTGATGAGTCACTCATTATCCACGTGTGCAACATGTTGATGAGCTTTGTGCATTTACCGCTCTGAAATTCAGATTTACGGAGCTTATGGAACACAAGTTCAGCTTCGTCGCATTATCTGAAGTGAAGAGTAAGGGAAACATTTCTTCTTCAGCATAAACACGACCTTCATGGTAACCACAAACAATCGTAAGATTATTCTCAATTATAAAAAAAATTGTAAAAAAAGATTAGGTGAATCTTACTTTCTTCATGTAGTAGCGGCTCACTTTCTTCCATGGAGAAATCCATACTTCATGGAAGGGTTGAAGCGGGAACAACAGGCGATGACTCGGTGCCATTTTGTAATGACAGAAGAACAAAACTGAAAAGAGGAAACAATACAAACACTTAACAACACTGAAACGCAATTGTGGTACAATTAAAACATACAAAACTAAATTCCATGTTTCTTTTGTCCTTTTCGTCACCACTTTTTTGTTGTGCCTCAGGTACTAAATATTAAGATACGGCTCGACCACGAATTTCTGACATTTGGACGTTTCTGCGCATGACACAAAAGGACGAATCCGTTCGAGTTTTAGGGAAGTTCGTTTTTCAGGTGCGTTTACTAGTACGCAAATCAGAATGTTTGCTTCTCTATTTGTTGAAAGCAATTCAATTTATAAACTGGCATATAGCATCAGCACGGAAGAAATAGAGAATGCTAAACGAACTAAAGGGAGAACAAAATACGGCACATTTCTTATACCAGCAGTTTCTCCCTTGAACATGAATCGATTCTTCTTGGCACTCCGAAAAGCAAAGCTCTTCGTTTTCCGATAGGACTATAACTGCCATTTTTTTGAGTGTTATTTAGATAAGATATGCTCTCTGTTAGTAATACAGTGATCTCTCACTTATGCGCGGTCACAGGGGCCCGCGGCAAAAACGCGCATAAATGAAAAGAGCGCCAAAGTGGAAAACCAAAAAATTGAGCTAAGGGCAAACATCAGTTTAGTGTAGACAATAATTGTTAAGTACTATATTATGCGTTAGTTGTAGTGAAAAATGGGAAAAGAGACGTAAATAGCGTCAAAGAAGCCAAGTTTTCTCGCCATTGTTCAACTGTGCCTTCATTCACACTCGCCTTTTCCTTGGTAAGATCCATATCGAAAACTCTTTCACAATTGTGCGGCATTCGCACTTAAAGAGCTCAACATTAATACTGATGTTCAAGGCACGAGCTTCTTTGAACCATGGTAACAAAACTCTTCGAACTTTCCACCTTAAATCCTACTGCATTTTTTTTTTTTTTGACTGGATTCCATTCTTTATTAGCCATAATTATTCCCTCCCGATTTTTAAAAATGCCCCTCAATGTCGATTCAGGGATATAAAATTGCTTAGCTAAAGCTATTTTTGATGTGCTGGGATTTCCTTCGAATTTTTGGATAACCTCCATTTTAAACGAAAGGGACAAGTGCGTTCTTTTTGCCATTTTAAAAAGCAATGTGCTGCTTACTGTACTCTTATTGGACGGAACACAAACGCAACTTTTGCCGACGTCCGTCAATCTCAAGTACACCCGTAGCCCCACGTTTAATCCTCTGTATACCTTAAGGGGAATGTTTTCTTGGAATCCTAACAATAGGGGAAAGAGGAGAGAACGAATTCCTAGAAGCAAAACAAAAAAGGGTGAAATGCTTCTGTTAAGAAACACCTGACTTGAGGAAGTGATTTTGAGCTGAAAATTTTTTTTGATGCGCATAAGTGAGAGCTGCCTTTTTTTTTTAGCTCGGCGCATAAATGAATAAGAATTAACATTGGTTTCGTATATCGCTGGACGGGACCGTAGGAAAAACGCGCATAAGTGAAAAACGCGCATAAGCGAGAGCGCGTATAAGTGAGAGATCACTGTATTCTACAAACCTAAATCCAAACATCTGGTAAAAACCTAAATCCAAACATCTGGTAAAAACCTAAATCCAGACATCTTGTTAAAACCTAAATCCAAACATCTGGTTAAAACCTAAATCTTAACTTCTGTTTATGATATGCATAAACATCCTTTTATATTGAATAGCCATGGTATGATTTTGTGAGAGATGAGTACGAAGTTTGTTGTAACAACGACAACAAAAATTTACAGAGTTTCACAAGAATGAAGAAGTTTTTGAATGAATGTGTAAAAATATGGTGAGCAACTTTTGAAGTAGAACTTTTGAACGTTTAAAGTGGATTCCCTCGGGGTGGGGGGAGAAAAATGCAATTCGGACAGGAAGCATGCATAACGGCTAAGCCAACACCCTTCGCAAGTAAACGTAACATCGCAAAATCTTGCTGTCGTTAAGAAAAAGTTTAGCATGATCGAACCTTAAACAAAATCTGTAAAAACCCTCTTCACGGCATTGACACTTTTGTTGGACAAAAGTAAAGGGCACAACAGATTTAAATTGCGCTACTGCAATGGCGGCTGTTGAGATTTTTTTTATAACTTCCACATAGGAGGAAAAAACAGCCATCTTGCTGGCGTTTGACTGAATTTCATTTTAAGAGTACTATTAATAAAATCGAGAGAGAGAGAGTATACAAATAGCGTACAGTAATTTAGTTGAAAGAATAATTTCATTAGATAGTAGCTGATGTGCCCGGTGTTGCAGCGTGCTTCAAATCATTCCTTACTGATGTCTGTTTTCGACCCATTTTAAGAACAATTTTTTTTACATTCCCTAAATTTTGAAAGCTCTTTTTAATTCGACTGTTTTTACGTAAATGAAGATAGTTTCGTGAAATAGTTTTTAATTTTAACTTACCTTTCTGCGATTTTTTGCTAAATTTAAAGAAAGATTATTTGAGGTTTTATATTTGGGTGACATCTACAAGCTCATAACACGTAGTTAGAAAAATGTTTTTGAAATCTATTAGCTAATTCTGCTCCTTACAAAGAGAATAGTTTCTTTCGTTTTTGCTTGTTTTTCTAAAACTTAAAAATAATGGACCAATCGTATTTGCTTGCTTTTTCTAAACTTAAAAATAATGAACCAATAACAATCTTTAAATAATGAATTTCGGACCATGTTATAGTTGCATCAAAAACAATACTTTTTTTTTCTTTACAGAAACATGTTATTTTGGTTACAAAAAATACATGTGATGTAGGAAAAGAGTACGTCATTACAATTTGCATTGGGCATTTTTTTTTTTTTTTTTGAGTGAAATATTTCTTTTAACACGCAAAATTTCACTTTTATTCGACAACATTTCCTAGTTAAGGCCTCGCTACTCATATCAAGAGTGCAAGATTCTCTTTAAAATACTCGATTTTTTTCTTCATTTGGAAAAGAGTGACCTAGCGCTTTTAATAAAAAGCTAAATTAGTTGTTGTAGTAATTAAATTAGAACACGATACATTAGTTCACTTTTTCGCAAGAAGTAAACAAAATAGGAAAAACAAACAAAGTTTTTACGTTAACTCTGCATTAGTTAAAGTTGCAGTTTCAGACACAAAATTTGAATATTCGAAAAATATAAACATTAGACTACATGACTAATTGTCCTTCGTCAAATCATTTAGTAAGATTAGCAAGAAAAGAATACTATTTAAGACATTATATGTTTATGCGTTGGCTCACTACAACAAATTAAACATGGAATTTAAAATTTAACATTGATTGTTGATTTTTTTTGCTTATGTGCCGCTGTAAGTAAACTTATAAACTTTTTGAAGCATTGGGTAAAATAAATAAGGCAGTATGATGACATTTAGATATGAAAAAGAGGCCGAAAGACATGTGATTTGTTGCCTGACTTCGAGGTGCGGTACTTCTAAAACAGCATCTATAGCACTTATAAAAACTTTTCTATATATTTATTTCTGTAAGAAGATTATTCCCATAAAATTTCATTCAATCCCTTCTTAGGCATTCAGTCTCAAAGTTAGCGTTTCCACACCAAAATGCCAAGTTTGGTTAAGTGTACAAATAAAGCAAAGCCTCCAACTGTTCCATAGTTCTTCTGATGAAACTAGCAAAAGCTATATATTCAGGGGAAAAAATGCACAGGTGAGTCTTACTTTCGTCCATTAAAAAATTTAGCTTGAAAAACACAAGTTTTCGTTTTAAAAATGGTATTTTCAAACTCCATTTCCGTATTTTTAAAAAAATATATCAAAAAAGAAACCGAAAACAAAATTTTTCTAATTTCTTACGGAATGTAATGGTTTTTAAATTATTTTGAAATATTCAGAAATAAAAAAGTTAAAGATTTATGTAAAGCTGTATTTTCATGAAAAACCACTAAAGGTGTGACTTGAAAACGGCTATAATAAAAATTTCAAGAATTAAAAAACTTTTAAACATTTGTGCTGGGGTTTAAAGATAACAGTTAATTGAGTGGCAAAATTTAAAAAAAAAAATCAAAAGCATGGAGCAACATGGCCTGGATGATTTCACATGGATTGACTCTATAAAGGTTTCGCGTTTCAGCTAGCACAACGAATTCTATCAATGTCTATTTATATTTTAGAAGACGGCTTTACTGTTCATTTTCGTTTCGAAGACCTATCAAGGTCGCGCGATTCCACTTCAGAAAGGGGTGATAGGTTCGTGGTGGGCACAAGCGTGCACTTCTTATCTCATAGTTTATCTTTTTTTTTCTTCCTCGATGTTACTTTAATTTCTTATTTTTTTTTTTTAGTCTTTTTCGTTTGATGCGAGTCCAAATGCCTGGCGCTACCAAAAAAGTTTTAGCAGGGATTTTGAGTTTCTTTGCTTCGAACTCAGAGTAATTTTAATAGATAATATTTTTTATCATTTTTTTTTTAAATTTATTATTTTTTTAATGTGATAAAAAAGTAAAAAGTGAAAAAAAAAAAAAAAAAAATGAAGTACTGGAGCGCAACAAATTTCTTTGCTCCTGCTACGCTACAAATGTTTAAGAAAAATTTCGTTACTTCACTGCTCCGTGCTCCTGCTCTACGCTCCACCCCAGATCCCTGTTTTTTTGGGGAGGGGGGATTGTACCTATTTTTCCCCATATGGAAGTTTTTATTGTAGTTTGGGGAAAGGCGAAAAAGAAGGGAAAATAACGTAAATTTCTGAGAGTAATAATCTGCAATTCCTTTAAAATTCTCATATTTTAAAGGAATTAAAATCCCTCCGCCCCTCCCCTTGCCTACAATTTAATTCTTTATTGAATAAAGGAACTTTGTTTTTACCAACACGCTTCCATAACTTTTCTTGAGCAGGGACAGCAGTGCCCGCGGGGGGAGGGGAGGGGGGGGGGGGTTCATGGTGCAAGTTGCGCCATAAGAATTTGAGGAAATTTTTTTTTCGGAAGATAATTATTTGCTATATGAACTGGATTCCTGATATCCGACAAATTTTTAAATAACTGGAATCTGATTCTGCCATTGCACGAAATATCCGGCAATCCGGCATGCGAAATTTGATTACTAAAATTTAGTTAACTAGCATGATTTGAAAACGTATCTAAATTACGAACTTACTACGTATTTGCAAGCTGTGGGCTGAGCGGTTTTGGTATCAAAAATATGTAAAAAAAAAAAAAAAAAAAAAAAAAAAAAAAAAAAAAAAAAAAAAAAAAAAAAAAAAAAAAAAAAAAAAAAAAAAAAAAAAAAAAAAAAAAAAAAAAAAAAAAAAAAAAAAAAAAAAAAAAAAAAAAAAAAAAAAAAAAAAAAAAAAAAAAAAAAAAAAAAAAAAAAAAAAAAAAAAAAAAAAAAAAAAAAAAAAAAAAAAAAAAAAAAAAAAAAAAAAAAAAAAAAAAAAAAAAAAAAAAAAAAAAAAAAAAAAAAAAAAAAAAAAAAAAAAAAAAAAAAAAAAAAAAAAAAAAAAAAAAAAAAAAAAAAAAAAAAAAAAAAAAAAAAAAAAAAAAAAAAAAAAAAAAAAAAAAAAAAAAAAAAAAAAAAAAAAAAAAAAAAAAAAAAAAAAAAAAAAATCTATTTTCTTCTATTCCGAAAAATATCCAGAACTCAGATATTCCTTTGCACATCCATGTTGATGCAACTCGAATTAACAATAATTTATGATCGTTTTCTTGAAATTTACCCGACCGTTAAGGGGTTAACTAAAGTGAAGACATTGTGAATCATCACAACCTTCGAGGTAAACGACAAATTAATTAAATCAATCGCAATATTGTTCTCAATAAAAATGGCAAAAATATTAATGGTTCTTACTTCCTTCATTAAGTAGCAGCTCAGCTTCTTTCACTTTAAAAGAATGATTCACACTTCGTAAAATGTATTATTTTCGCAGGAACAAAACTGGTCAAGTGGTGCAATTTTATCATTATAGAAGAACGGAGCTGAAAAAAGAAGCAGAACGAGCGCTTATTCACACCGTAACACAACTACAGTACAATTAAAACAGTACAAGGGTTCTATGTATCTTTTGTCATGTCTGTCACACATTGTTTCATTTTAGGTACTAAATACTAAAATAACCCTTTTCATTTTAGTGTTCTTACACATTTGAATGACTACTTTGAAAATAGTGGAAGCCCATTGTAGTCCATGAATTATATTATGTAATATATAATTTGTCGTGTGTACCGCGACACACGACGAAAATTCATGATTTTGGAATACGATGCAATTCCAGTTAAAACTACGACGACCGTTCGCAGGGTAAATGAAACAAAAACAAACTCTGTTGTTTCTCATTAAAGGTGTCCAGTACCAAAGGTCAAATTCTCATATTTATTATAAAACTTATTCTTGTACACGATCATTCCAAAGCAGTGATCCTTCAATTGTTTTGAGAAGTGTAGATAAATGTATAGTAGTGTGGGGCTGTAAGCGAAGGGGATTCCTCGCCACCTGATCTGGGTCATTCAGTTTGAATTAGCAGACACTTTGTACAAATCATTTTAACTACAATTTATAATATCTAGAACGGCGTTCCTTTCGTATGACCGCCGGGCGTACTAGTTCAAATATACTTACGTAATACTTCTTTTGTGCAAAAAACGCATTTAAACTTATTACATATTAAGTATACTTATAAATTTCGTAAATAGGTACTCGTTCTTTTTGTGCTTGGAACTAGTAAAAACTTGCACTCCTGATATGAGTA
This sequence comes from Octonoba sinensis, assembly GCA_038502835.1. Lineage (NCBI taxonomy): Eukaryota > Metazoa > Arthropoda > Arachnida > Araneae > Uloboridae > Octonoba > Octonoba sinensis. The sequence continues at coordinate 3,611,730 of CM076600.1, forward strand.
GCGAGGCCGTAACTAAGTAGTGTTGTCGAATAAAAGTGACATTAACTTTCAAATTTCGAGCGACATTTAGTTACATTTGGCTTTCTTCCAACTGTTTCAGTACGGTTTTGGCTAAATTCTATCCTCAGGTCTTCCTTTGTTTCGGAACTCAAAAAAATAATGATTGCACTAATTAATATTTTTGTTTTGCAATAACCCATAGGAGAGGGGGTCTGCGAACACCGGAAATATTGGCATGGGATCTACAAAACTAAAAATTTGGGTACCTGAGATTTAGGCTGAAGAAAACATGTGCGGAATTTCATACTGTACTTAACTCAATTCCTGCCCCACATATTTCCAATGCAAGTTCTAATGACGTACTGTTCTCCTACATCACATAGATTTTTAGTAACCAAAATAACATGTTTCTGTAAAGAAAAAAATATTTTTGAGGAAACTAACATGCTTCGAAATTCCTTATTTTGAAGATTGTAATCGGTTCATTATTTTTAAGTTTAAAAAAAGGAAGCAAAAATGATTGGATCATTATTTTAAAGATTTAAAAAAGCAGGCAAAAACGTAAAAACGAGACGAAAGAAACCATTCTCTTTTTAAGAAGCAGAATTTGCTATTCGATTTCAAGAACATTTTTCTAACTACATGTTATAAACTTGCAGATCTCACCGAAATATAAAACCGCAAAACATCTTTAAATTTATCAAAAAATCGCAGATAGGTAAGTTAAAATTTTTTACTTTACTAAATAGGTAAGTTAAAAACTTTTTATAAAATTCGTCATTTATGTAAAAACAGTCGAATTAAAATGAAGTTTCAAAATTCAGGACCTGTAAAAAAATTGCTCTTAAAATGGTGCGAAAACGAACAAGCAAGGAATGATTTAAAACTCGCGCAACACCGGGCACATCAGCTAGTATCTAATGAAATTATTCTTTCAACTTAACTACTCTACGCTGTATATATACTCTCTCTCGAGTTTAATAATTTTTTTCCTCCTATGTGGAAGTTATAAAAAAATCTCAACACCCTCCATTGCAGCATTGAGTTTTAAATCTGTACGCTTAATTCTTTCAAACAAGTGTCTGTGCCGTGAAGAGGGACTTGCAGATTTTATTTGACGTCCGTTCATGCTTTTCTCTAACTTTTTTCTATCGACAACAAGATGTTACGATGTTACTTTCACTTGCGAAGGATGTCGGGATAGCCGATACGCAGTTTCTTTCCGAATTGCAATTTTTCCGAAGTGAATCCACTTTAAACGTCAAAAGTTGTATGCCATATTTTTACACATTAACTCAAAAAAATATTCTAGAGACTAAAATTCTTTCACTCTTTTCAAAGTAGGCATGCAGATGTTTAAGCACAGCAACATTTATTTAGTTACAGCTCTACTTTTCAAAAAAAAAAACAGCTCCGACTGGCAGAGTGCCAACTTGATGAATCCATTCCTGATTCTTTGAAACTGCTGATATTTAATTGAGAAACAGGTGTGACTCGAACAAAATCCCCCGCCCCCAAGATTCTCAGGAGGACTGAAATGCAAAAGGGGAATCGGATGCATTATTAACAGCCCAGCTAGTGATTAACGCCTTCTGATAAAACTAAATGAGTCTTGTGAAAATCTGCAAATTATTGTTGTCGTTCTTACAGCAAAGTTCGTACTCATCTCTCACGAAATCATCGCATGTGTATTCAAAATAAAAAAACACGTTTATGCCATAAGTAACCAGAAGTTAAGATTTAGGTGTTAACCAGAAGTTGGATTTAGGTTTCTCGTATCAACTAAATGCTCAAAAAAAAAAGGCAGATGTAGTCCTACCATCAACCAAAGTGATCTACCTGGCAGAGCGCCAAGAAGAATCCATTCATGTTCAAGGGAGAAATTGCTGATGTAAGGAATGTGCCGTTTCCGTTCTCGTTTCAGCTCGTTTAGCATACTTGCTTTCTTCCGAAATGATTCAATTTGCCGGTTTATGAATTTAATTGCTTTTCAACAAACATAGAAGCAAACATTCTGATTCGTATGCCAATAAACGCACCTGCAATACTTCCCTAGAACTTGAATGGATGGGTCCGTTTCTGACTATGCGCAGAAGAGTCCAAGTGTCAGAGCTGCGTGGTTGAATATCAAGTACCCGAGGCACAACAGAAAAGTTGTTACGGAAATGACGTAAGAAACATGGAATTGTCATCGTATACTTTTAAATGTACTGCAATCGCGGTTCAAGTGTTGTTAAATGTTTGTATTGTTTCCTCTTTTCAGTTTCGCTTTTCTGTAATTATGAAATGGCTGTTGTTCCCACGAAGATCAATCATTCCGTTGAAGTTAGAATCTCTCCATAGAAGAAACTGAACTGCTACTACAGGAAGAAAGTAAGATTCACTCAACCTTTTACAATTTTATTAAGAATAATCTTAAGATTGATTTAATTTTTTCTTCGTTACCATGAAGACGGTTTAAGGAAGAAATGTTCCCCTTAATCCTAATTTACGACAAAGTGTTTGCTTAATTTGTGTTCCATTAACTCCGTAAATATGGGTTTTTGCGCGGTAAATGCACAAAACTCATGAACATGTAGCCACAAGCTGATAATGAGTTTCTCATCAGCTGTGTTCTTTTTTTTTTTCATCTACTTGAATATCGTGAACGCTTAAAATGTGTTTCATATATTGAGTGTAACACGGTGAAGGAGCGACGGTAAGCAGTGAAGCGATTACAATGAGTCGCGCACACACAGAAATCTTTAGGCGTAAATCATTAATCAAATAACGAAATACATCCGTAAAACTGAATGGAACATAGTATTTTTGCTGAGGCCGTGGTAGCCTAGTGGTTAGGATGTCGGGTTTCCAACCGGAAGATCCTTTGTTCGATACCGGACCCGCTGAAGTCCCACCGTGTACACTTGGGGATACGTGCATGTAAAATCCGTGGACCCTGAGGTCTCGAGGTTACCGGATATTCTGGGGGTGGAGATTTTCTCTTCCCTTTCATTCTTTTGTGGAAAAAGGAAAGCGGCGTATTTGTGGTGGCGCCATCTGGCGTCCACTAAATACATAATGAGCCAAGTCGTACTTCCACTGATGTGGTGCTCACCTGTAAAACGGAAGGCGCTCCTTGCTGCCTTTATTCCTGGTCGCTCTGCGAAGGGGAGCTTGGATACACAAGTGACATTGGAAAAAACAACACAGTATTTTCTCTTGTAAAGCGTTTTTCCTCGAATGGACTGGAATGCAATATTCGAGATTCAACTTGCGCGAGTTGGAAGTTCTATAGGCTCAGTTGGGGTAATTGTAAATGCTTCTTCAATGTTTTTACTTTTGATCCTTCCCTACCTCTTGATTGAATTCAGAGGTAAAATTGTGAGCATTGTAGCCACTACTGTACTTCTTGTGAGTAAATGTGTGCAAAAATTTTGACTTTATGACTATTTGTTAGCGAATGAGCTCGTGTTTACAATTACCCCAGTGCGTTTACAATTACCCTAGAGCAGGGGTCTCCAAACTTTCCAGCCTTAGGGCCATATTGATTACTCCAGTAAATTCCAAGGGCCAAAACCATATTATCATTAATTGTTGCCGGTGGTAAAAAGTTGAATCAGTCCACTAGTGGTGTAAAATATGATTACTTTTTTGCCAGATGCCATTAGCGACGGGGAAGCTGATCTGTCCGCGGGCCGGATGTGGCCCTCGGGCCGTAGTTTGGAGACCCCTGCCCTAGAGATATGGAGTAATTGTAAACAGTGATTTATTTGTGAATAATGATGATGCAAATGGAAAATAGTTTCAAACACAGTCTGCTCGAAGGCTTAAGAAGTTCCGGAACAATGGTTCTCAATCTGCGGCCAATAGGTCGCATGTGATCCGCTGAGTCATGTTATGAGTCGACTGTGATCATCTAACGAGAAATATATTGCTAAAAATTAAGTAATGCGACAAATTTATGTAAAATTTGTCCCGCAGTGGATCAGTCGGTTAAGCTTGGCTTCCACAGAACACCGAAGGTGAAGACCAACTGGCAGTGGTTAACTCTTGAGAGGGTGACCACCTCCCGTCACTGATTACTCTGAGACCGAGTGCGCTAAAGGGAGCTGTGTACATCGTCACTTCAAATATCCACCAAGTTGGAAATAATTTCCGCTGAATGACCAGCCTAGGTGACTATCTCTCATCTGGGAGTTGGTTCAAAATCATTAAGCCCCTCTGAGCCAAGTGTACTTCATTCTAGCGGAGCTCATTAATAATCAGTAGGAGCTTCCTTAATTCATGGTCGCCCTGCAAGGGGGGGGGGCTTGGATTTCCAAGTGTCATTAGCAACTTTAACGACAGTTATGTAAAATAGACACAAAAGTGTAATTTAGCTCAAAATATAATACCTATTGTCCTCCCAAAATATTGGAAATGAATAAATTTAAGTGTTTCATTTACCCCAGAGTACAAAATATTTGGGGTAATTGTAAACACCTAACTTGCACATGAAAAATAACAGGGAGGATTAAATTCATAACTAAATGTTTTTAGCAGCATGCCATATGACAAATAAAAATGGTTAAAACTGCTTACTTCGCTTTTGTAGATGAGCTGGAGAGGAAAATGCAAGGTCCCTAAATTTTGTAAAACAACTTTTTTCGCAGTGCCATTTTCAAACAATAGTGACGGTGAATTTTTTATTGATAAATAGTAAATACTTAGTGGTTCTGATTGAAGTTATCTTGTTTGAGCCTACGTTGAGTTTGTTCTAATTGACCTATGTTGTAGAAACTTGTTTTGGGCGCGACATGAGGAAAAAATGTACCTAAAAGGAATGAGTAGTTCAAATGTTTACCAACAGATGAGAGTTTCTTCTTTCTTTATGCTAAAAATTTTGCGCTCCGTTGCCACCATTTTTCTTGTTACTGAACATGATTTTTGGTGTTCAACTGGTGTTAAGTTGAAAAAGATTCATTTTTGATGTATTTAATTATTTTTATGTGGTTGTCTAAAAAAATATAGACAATATAAAGCTTCTTAGTACTTGAAATGCGTTGACTCCATTGCGTATTTAAATGTCATTGCGAATGCTCATGTCTAACAAAATAGGATCAATGAGAAATGGTGATGAATTTTTGATGCGTAGATGAATGAACAACATCATATGCTAAAAAAACAATCTGTTGTCCGTATTGCTTTAGACAGACACTTAAAGGAATTAAAATACATCGGGAAATGCATCATTTTCAATTTGACACAGGCAGATCACTAAAAATGATGTTCAGTAGCATCAAAACCTTTTACAGTGTAGTAAGTGCAATAATTATTGCCAACGTACTGTGGTTCAGAGAAAGACCCTTCGCGCTCGTGTTGTGCGCGTTACAACCAGTGCTGTAGTCGTAAGAGAAGTAGGGTGTATTGTACATATTTTCTAAGAAATGGGTGATATATACATGCTTAATTAAGTAAAATTTTAGATGATGGGAGCGATAAGACTAAAATGTAGAAAATGGGTACTATTAATTCTTATTTTTCTGAAAATGCATCCCGTATAGCAAGGCGAGAGGCCAGTTCGCCTCGCCCTGTTTTTTACTGTGCATTAGTTGCTAGAAAGTGTATTAACCCCTTGACATTCAATGACGAGTCTGACTCGTGATTCATTTCATGGGCCGGAGTAGACTTTGAGGATAAATTATTATTTTTTGTCGGTCCTGTTGTTGTTTCTAATGCCACTTGGATATTCAAGCTCCGCTTCGCAGAGCGACCAGGAATGAAGGCAGTAAGGAGTGCCTTCCGTTTGTAAATGAGCACCACAACGGTGGAAGTACGACTTGGCTCATTATGTATTTGGATGACGCCAGATTGCGCCATCGCTACCTTCTTTTTTTGACCTATTAAGGAAGGGAAAGGAAGTTTTCCGATACCCTCGGAACTGCCTCGGGTCTTAGTGGTTCACGGATTTTACATGCACGTATCCCTAAGTGTACATGGTGGGTCTTCAGCGGCCGGGTATCGGACGCCTAATTTTCCGGGTGTAAGCCAGACATCCTAACCACTAGGCAGCCACGGCCCCTTAGGACATGTGATTGACGCAAATAGAAGGTGCATTGAAATAACTCAGAGATTTAAAAAAAAATTTCGATTTATTTTATTTACACGCCCCCTTATTTCTTGGTGATAAAAATTTGAACTTGTTTTCTCCTACGGCAGATTTTTTGTCGCGTAGTCCATATATCTTACATACCAAGTTTCACAAGTTTCAATGACGTACTACTCTTAAAATGCGATCCATCCAGGTCTAAACATGATATCTTTTCGTTTTTGGAAAAAGATTTTCTTTAATTTTTCTGGCTAGTTGTTTAGGGAAAATTCCTTAAACGATATTAAACTAAGAGCAAAGCAACAACGTAATAAATAAACTTCTAGATTTTATTTGGTCCATTCTTCTCGAGGTATATCGTTTTCAACTATTGAATAATCAAGAAATGAAAGTGATGACTTACGGGATGGAAAAAACAGATGCTAAAATCATCTCTATGAAAGCACAAAATTTGCAGTAATTTAAACTTTACGCTTTTATACCATTGATGTCAATACTTAACAAGAAGTTCCGTCTAGAACTATACGAGCCTACTTTCCCGTATACACCAAATTCAAATTTATAATCTAGCTATCTCTTTCTCTCTCTTTCTTATTTATCTTTAGTTCTAATTATTGAAAATATACCTTTTTCAACGGATAATACATATTCATTCACTCACTCATTCATTCTTTCATTTATTCAGCCATGCATTTATTTATTCATTCGTTACCTCATTCAAGTGTTTATTCATTCATTTACGCATTCATGTATTTATTCACTCATTTATTTATATTTTCATTTATTCAATAATTTATTCATTCATTCTTTTCCTCATTCATTTATTCATTGATTTATTCTTTCACTCTTTCATTTATTCATTTATTCATTATTTCACTCATTGAGTCACTGAGAAATATCCTTGAAAATCCCGATCAAAAGATTTCATAGCAAAATAGGCTCGTAAGTTCTGGATAAACTTTCTATTTCTACATGTTCTACGTTATAAGAGCTTTCCGATAAAGTTTGTTCCAAGCAAATCGGTCCGTTAGATCAGGATTTATATAGGGTTGAAATTTCCCCGTAAGCTCTGTGTTAATTTTTTGAACTGTTCAAAAATGAACAAAAACTGTTCAAATCAATATTTCACGCCGAGAACTCCTTTCAATAAGCTTGCAATAGGAACTTGGCTCTTGTGCCCAGAGTATACAGAATTTGCTTCAATTTTGTCCATAGGCGCTAATGTTAAAATTTTTTGAACTGTTCAAAATTGAACAAAAAATTGTTCAAATCAAAAAGTAAAATATAGAAATGAGATGTCCTCGCCGAGATCTTTCGAATGCAAAAAGAATTTTTCCATTCGGACAATTCGTTCAAAAGTTATTAGGGGGGGACAGACCGACAGACCGACAGGCCGACAGACAGACAGACCGACAGACACACTTTTTCCCCATCTCAATACCCTACTTTCAAATTTTTTATTTTTCAATCTTTATTTAATTACTTCACTTATTTTTGACTTTTCTTGATTTTTAACGATATTTTCACGATACATTAAGCCTTCTTTCATGCTTTATTATTAGTTTTTTTTACTTTTACGGGAAAGTAGGCTAAAAAGTAATGTGTACTATATCATTTCAAACTACCAACAAAACTTCTTTCGTGTTCTAATATGTTAGTTAAATTGTAAAACCTGCTAAATTAAAATAGAATTAGACGCAACTTATAAATCGCTGTCGAGAGACATGATATAATTAAATTCTTTCTTAAGTATACCATAAAAATGTGAGATTTGAAAAGGTTAGTTCTGCGAGTGAGGACCAATTATTCTCATAGACTGCTCCTCCTATTGTATGCAACGTAAAAGCCGGCTCTCAAAATAAAAGAGGTAAACATGTTCAAGAAATGGGGTTTGAAGTGGGTATCGGTCGCGTGGTGGGGATTGGGGACTAAATTTGCGAGAAACACCATTCTCTGGAGAGAACTACAGCACCTTTTGGCTATAAGGTAGATCGTTATCTAATCGCCTGATTTCAATCAGAACTTATTTCAGGTTCACAGTTTAAAAGTAACCCTAATGCTCAACTTAGTAATATATTTTTGGTCTGTAGATCCAGATCTCTGATTTCGTTCATTGGAATTTCTGTTAGAAGCATTTTAGCCACTGCTATCGTTGGTGTATGCCATCCCCAGCAGTGTTTCCAGGGAGTACCAACGTGGAGGTAGGCTTCTGTCACTCCCCGTGGGGGGTCGCCCCACCCTCTGATGTTCTCCCTATTGCGACCCCCAAGCTGTGATGTTATGGCTCATTGATGATGTTTTAGACTGTTTTATGAAGTTTTTGAGTTATGCTGAAGAGAGCTTTGATGTGCTTTTACAAGTTTAAATATTTAAAGCGAAATAAACATGGAGAACAAGTTTGAAGATTTACAACTGTCCTTGGCTATTGAACTCATGGTTTGTTAGTTTATTGAATTAAGTGATGCGAAAATTTAAACAGCGCAATCTTAGCAGCTGATTTAAGGACACCCATGCGTGAATTTGAAATCATGCTATCAGTCTTCATTGGTTTATAATCAATTATGTTTCGTTGCGTAGAAATCTTGGCTTTGATGTGATCTACAATCTTCCTGGATTCTCTCAAGACTTTTCGATAACGAATGAAGTCATCACTTTCACATTTTAAATCAGTTTGAGTTCCTCGGTCAATCATTATCTTGCCTTCTTGAAATCCAGCCATCGGTGAGACGTTTGAGTGGCTCTCTAGGAAATAATCCAAAGCTGCAGTTGTCGCATACTCTGGCAATAATGTTGCAATCTGCAGCTTTTCACTTGGTTTGGTTTCATTTGTATGGTTTGAAGAGACTGCAACAGGACTAATTTCATCATGATATGTAGGATTTCGTACGGGTATGCGGCGTTTCATGTGGTGAGCAAAGTTTGTGTGGGCATCAGCCTTTGCTTTTCCGAAAGCTTGCAAGCAGTTTTCACATTTTTGAGCGTCATCTGCTGGATCTTGACTTTTGGGTGGGATTATCAGAAGACTGTCGTAAACAAAATCAGGAACAGGAACTTTTCTGTTTTTCCTGTCCGAAGAAGTCGACATTTTCTCGACTTTAGTGATATTCGTTTCAGAAGCCTTTTATTTTCGTGCACATAAAAGTATAATGACATCCATAAATAAATTTAAAAAAAAAACTGTCGGTAATGTCCCAAAAAACAAATTAGAATAAACCATATAGTTTTTTTATTCTAATAAATATTTTCATGAATGGTTAAAATTATAATAAACCTTAGATTGATCGTTTCTCAGGGTCCATTCAGTTCGAGCGATAGATGTGGGAAAATGACGAATGCAGATGAATATACATTATCATCTCCAGTAAATATATATGACAGTAACTAATATGTTGGTAAAATACAGAGAAACTGAAAAGGGGGTGGGGATGGATACTTACTCCGAAAAATGTGCGAAATGAAATAAATATGGGTATTTACGTAAGGGTATCGAAAAATGTGCGCTTAGACGCACTGTTTCACTCTTATACCTGACGATTAACTTTCAACATTTGTGACACTTTCTTCTCCTTCGTTTAGTTCGTATGAATAACTAACATGCATTTCAAATCCTTCAAGTGTTTCAGCAAATGTGGTCATTGGCATCATCATCCATTACTTCGGTTCGGTGGTCATTTCTTAAACAGATTTTAAGCTTGTTGTTCTTGATACATTGATATATAACAATAATGGCGAAATATCGACTTAACGATTTTTTATTCAATCGGGTTAAAATGTTTCGATGATAGTTACGGAAATCTGCTAGTTTCAGAAACGATCTAAGGTAAATGACCCGGTAGTGGACAGTGTTGTAGTAGTGGAAACTTAGATATTTAAGCTCCTAAGCTATGCGAATGTAACATTAAACTTGAATAAAATTATCATAACCTATAGCAAACGATTCCTAGTGCTGGTTAATAAAACCAAAGTTGGGGCAGAGCATCTATGCAAACACATGGATCATAGTATTTAATTGCTGCCTCCACAACGGTCACATTTGCTGCTCTTTACTAGAGCCGATCAATAAGAAGGTAAGGGATTTGGGTGTGACATCATTTATGAATGGCCCCTTAGTCATTTTTAAATTAATTCTCCAAGTTAACAGCATAAAATAGATGATATTAATTTCTGTCCACTACTAATGCAAATTAGGGATGTAACAAATATTCGGCTACTATTCGGCATCCGGCCTATTCGGCCCTTTGGCCGAATATTTATGGACTGTTCGGTCGAATAGTTCTGCTACTGTAGAAATGTAAAAAAATGAAGTAATTAGAAGATTTTAAACAATTAAATTTTTTTAATAAATATTGCAAAAGAATACATTACTATATAGTTTTAATAAATAAAAATAATTTAGAAAAAAACTACTTTTTAAAACCTTGTTTTAGGCTTGACTGAGCAAAAACAGATTTTAAAGTCTCACTATTGTATTTTATATTTAGCATTTGCTCCGAAAAGCTGGCAGTAGTTAAATATGATGGAGAATATGAGAAATTAATTTTGTTTTTGTTACAATGTGGAAGTCTGACCTTGTTTGGGTAGACTTATTTATTGTGAATATTGGGTAAGAGAGAAATGTAAAAAGCCTAGAATACATCATGAATATTTAGACAACACAAGTTATTGATGTCTTTGAAAATAAAAATATATTCCAGTTAAGTGTATTAAATTTTAATAGCTCTTTTAAAAATAGGTATGTTAAAAACCAAATAAAATAATAATATTAACTTTTATAACTTTTAAAATATCTTCAAAAAACAGTTTTGAGTAAGATAAAAGTTCACTAAGCAATCGTAGTTCTTTCATTTAAATTAAATAATTAGTAAAATAATGCTAATGCTTACTACCATAAGACCTGTCATTTCTATTCCACTTGTGGGTGAAATTCTTGGTTTTATTACATTCAAAACAACTGGGAAAATAGATTAATTTTAAATAGTTTTAAATACTTAACAAACAGAATTAAATCGTACATCATAGATTGTGTGTAATTGGTGTTTGACTTTGAATAATTTTAAATTTGACAAAAATTCTGTTTTACAACGATTTTCTAGAAATTTTAATATTCGGCTTAAGACATTGGCCGAATATTCGGCTTCGGCTTATTCAGCCTAGAAGAAATGGTCGCATATTTGGCTTCCGCCTGGAAGAAATGGCCGAATATTCGGTATTCGGCCAAATCACTATTCGTTACATCCCTAATGCAAATACGTGTCTTATAAATGTCCACTATAGATACAAATTAAATGTTTAGTAAATTTTATGTAAAAATTATAATTTTTCATCAAATGACATTTTATAGGTAGTTAATTTTTAGAGAAAAGTTGGTTATTAAGCTAAATATGCAAACATTGATGTAAGTCGCTTGAAAATATTTTGCCATTGAAAGAGTACGGAAATTTTCTTAACCCCTGTCCATTACCGGGTCATTTACCTTAATTCGTATAGTTAACATTCTTTATATAGCATTCGCAAAGGGACCTTTAAAGCAAAACGCTGCATACGGAAAAACGGAATATGCGGGAAGGATACTGTATTTTCAATTTTATAAGTCTTTCTGGTGTGTGCATTAAAAAAACCCTTTTGTTTAGACGAACATAGTCTAGAATAGTAACATCTTTGATCTTTGTTAGCTTTCGTCCCTTTTTTAATAATAATAAGAATTAAAAAAAAAAAAACAGATTTGGGTTTTTTAGTATAAAAGTGTCCGTACATTAAATATGAAAAAAAAAATAGATAAATAAAATAAAAATTTGTGCGGCAACCGGACAATTTAAAATATTTTAATGTTGTATAATTACGAATGCAGATTGATATAGTACATATTTCCTACAAATAAATTCTTAGTTTCTTAATCCATTAAAACTACTGTCATTGCGAAAACGTTATCTTTGACTTTGGAAGTTTGTACACCACGATATCTTGTTCCTGCATTGATTGGAATTGAATACAATAATGAATTTACTTTACAATTAGAGACTCAAAAACAATCTGTCACTCTAACTTTGATGTGAAAAAATAATAATCCTCAAACTCGCGTCCTTTCATTATTATTATTTTGTCCTTTAAACGTTGTTTATCCTACTTTAAACTGCCAGAACCATTCAATTTTTACGCAATTTAGTCTAGTTTATTCCATTCGCCATCTCAGATTTTGCCAAATTTAGAGGAACTACTACTGACATTACAAAAATGATATTAATACTAAACAATTTTGTAACCGTCGTACTACATTAGTAGATGAAACGTAAAAATAACGTTTTACTCACTTATCGCACAAGTTCGTATAATTTCGCAGAATCGCTGTAGTGTACGCTGGCGTAATCAAGCAAACAAGCAAGGAATTCTTCTGTTTTTACTGTGTAGAAATTGAACAGTTTTAGCTGCGTCTGTGTGGTAAACTTATTCAAACGTGCTTTTCACATTCATTTATATTATGAATGTGAAGAGCCTAACCAACCAACAGTAACTATATTTTAAGTTTTGGAACTGTTTTGTTATTCTATTTTAATGCGCTGTATACTAAGAAATATAAGTAACATTCCTCTTGTGATTATTTTATTATTTTGAATATCTAAATAATAGTGGGAAAAAATTGTAATAGCTATTTGCACTGATGTGTTAAATTTCATGTCTTCCTTTGTACCAAAATCACGTTTACTTTTTCTATTCTTCTTTATAATGTCCTTTCTCCAAAATTGGTACGGAATTCTGCACGGGACGACTAGCTTACAGCAATCCCATCACCGCTTGTCATACGGGGCATCGAGTCATAAACGCTAGAGTATCCACTACTTAGTGTAAGGGACTAACTACGAAAACCGGTTCATAAGCAGAGGAGGAAAAGGTACTTAACTGTTTTGACTTTGCCTGTTTTCAATTTCAAACGTTTTAAATATAATGGAAATAAATAAATTTTCAAATTTAATGGTTGAACCAAGCAACCTACAAATATAAATGACGCGGTTACAACCTGAACTAAGCAGATGACACAAAAATACCATCTATAAAATAGAACTTTAAAGTAAAATAAAAATTGTTTATCCTCATGCAATTAGAAACAGAAAAACAGCCGTTAAAGATACACAAATAACATTAAAAATTGCAAACAAGTGTTCGGGATTGGAAGGAACCCCTTTATAAATGCAAAAAGTCAGCTTGTGAATAAATTGTATGCATTGGAAAAAGGATTCCTCGCAACACAGAAACAGTGTCTACAGTTCCTACGGTTACTCGCGCCCTTATAATGTGGTTTTTATGATTCTACCAAATTTAAGCAGTTGGTTCAAAGTACAAACTGCTATTTCAACGAGAGAAAACAAACGAAACTTCGTTTAAAAAAAAGTGAAAATGGTTGAAAAAGATTCATTCTTCAACTGCGTCAATAGTTAATTCAGATTACCTCAATGATCAGTCCTGCATTGAACGTAAATAACCCATTAAAAAAATTAGTTGCATTCAATTCATTTGAAAGCACATTGAGTTTAGTTTTTTATAATTTATCGTTTTCACGACGTAGCGTTAAATTAAATTTAAATCATAAATTTTGCTTTTTTTCTACGAAAAAAATTTACCATAATAACAACAACAAAAAAAAAGCCATAGTTACAGCTAACATAGACGCACATACTTGGAAACAGATTTACAATGCCAACGTTATGTCACATTTATCCATGTGAATCAAGTATAGCTATTAAGAAAGAACATACCTCGGGTGGTACCATATCCAATACCGCGTCCAGACTAGAGCACGCTCAAGGTGATTATGAAGCCACAACGACGAAAAAAGGTCTCTGAACATGACCTTAAGAATGAGAGCAATTATTGCTCAAATGTAGAAGCAGCAAACAACACAACTGAAAAGCAAGGAGATAGCTTCTGAAACATAACATGCATACATCTGCACAGTTGAAGGATCGTCATTCGGGGTTATTGCGTTTCAAAGTTATATAAAAAAAATGTTTAAATTCATTATTTATGAAAATTTTAAAAAATATCTTTCATTTTCCTTTTATGCCAAGTTAGGACTTAAATTAATACGGTAAAAAATATGCTTTTTTAAGAAGCATTTGTGGTAAAAAAAATAACCAGTTAAGGGGCTAAGTTACTAAGAGTTAAAAATATCATTAAAATAGTTAACGCAAACCAACAGCAGCAAAAAATATTTTCAACATATTTTATGCTACATGAAATAATAAAAGCTGAAGTACACACTATTACTAGCAACAGAAAGGTGAATTCTCGCCCCCCCCCCCCCACTGCAACAAGGAGAAAATGCAAAATTTAAACATGAATTAAATTTGCAATGGTGCACAAAATAAATTAGATTTGTGCTATTCTTTCTTCAGACATCTTGTCTATACTTTGCCCCATTAACACTATTTAGGGACAAAAATAAGTCTTAATTGAAGAGTAACAAAAAAACTCATTTTCACACTATCCAGAAGAAACAATAAATCTCTTTGAACCTTAAGCGTAAGAACAAAGCGTAACCAACACCCATTACGTAAGGAAGGGGGGATAATCATCTAAAAGACGATTGTGTAATTTACAAATGAAATTGACTTCGTTTTGTGGGTATAAGTACGACGCACGATTTGTATATTTAAGGGGAGCGGGTACCATGAGCCCATTTTTTTTTCTATATGGTGTTTTTATTTACAATTTTTGTCTCATGTCATGTTATCTCACTTCATAAGAAATTTAATATTAAAGAAAACTGGATCTCTTAAATATAATTTGAAAATTTTAATTTTTAAAACGAAATTTAGCAATTTTAAAAAATGCATCTTCAAAAAATGGCGTTAAGTCTCAGATTTATTTCTATTGATTCATTACTCATAAAGGAAAACTTTAATGCTTTGAATTTTTTATAAGTCAAATACTTTTTGAAAAAAAAAAAAGAAGTAATGCAGAAAAAACAACAAAAAATTCAAAAACCTAGGAAGAGGATTTTAAAAAAGAAGTATTTAAGTTATCGTAAAAGTAGAGCGTAAATTTGTTATGTATAGTTTCAGGAACATGTGGGAAAAAATCTACATTAGGGATCCAAATTTATAAGAGCCTTTGCATTTTAATTGAGATGAAATGCGCAAAAGACAAAGTGAGAGAAAGCAGCATTTTAAGTTTTCGGCTTGCAAAAACTTAAAACCTTTCTTTATCAAAATTTCAAGTAGGGAACCTTTTTTTTTTCAGTTACAGTCACGATAAAACTGCTTCTTCTTGCTTATTTTATATTAAAAAATAAATATGTGGCTTATATTCAGCATGGTTTCGGTTTATTAATGAAAAGGTGGCACCTCACACCGTCATAAAATCAATGGTAAATCTGAAACTTTCAGGGAAAAATTTCAATTTTTCTGAAACTTTCAGGGAAAAATTTAAAGATTTATTTTACTACTTAACCCGATAAAAAAATTGTTGGTGTTTTTTAACATTTTTGGGTGCTAGCTCTCCTTAATGGCGGCCAACGACAAAATCAAAAGCGTCTTCATGTTCATCTTGGAGCAACCACGAAGAGGCAACGAGAAGTGCATGCAGAAATATCTGAATTTAATGTAACTTTTCTCCCAATCTTCCTAGTCAGAATGAATTTACCACAGGAATCATTTAAGGCCGAAAACGAGGAGAAAAAACCCTTTGTGCAATTAGGATGTTTTAAGAACTTTTCTTTCAAATCATTCAACGTTTCGATTACGTTCAACGTTCGTTGGACGTAAAACGTTCCGTCGCTTTTACTCATCATCTCGAGCGAAATTTTATTGCACTGCGCCATTTTGAGAAAGGTTCTATAGATTTCGTCTCATAAGAGCTTACAGTAAGCTGTATTTTCGGTAGAAATCCGACTTTCAAGACCTCCAGTGAATAAATAGACAAAAAACATCTGCAGCTAGACTGTTTTTATGAAGCAAGTTTTGATCCTTGCATCCAAAAAAATTTTCGATTTTCTATTTATACAAAGAAAATAAACGTACAAATGTCATGTCTGCGAAGCACGCATACAGTCGTCACAAAACATCCATCTAGAAGCAAAACTATGCATAACATTTCGTTCAAATTTAACATTCGTTTAAATTTCACTTTCTCATATTCTTTTACAAAAATCTGCTACTTTTCATTTTGGCGGGGGGAGGGGAGGTCATGGCATGCATGTTGCGACATTTACAGAAAATTGAAACGATTTCTGTGATTTTGCTTAGGGATCATTTCATAAATAATGTCACGCTTTGAGGGGGGTGGGAGGTTCGTGAAATAGTGACACGTTGTGACAAAGGAATGGGAGGGTTTAACAAGTGTGACATCATGCTTATGCAGCATAGCGTGACGCGTGACAAAGGGGGATAGGGAGTCCGAAGAAGTGTGACATTTTGCCACAAAAGAGGAGGGATTCAAATACATGGGAAAAGAGCGTGACGTCATTTATGAACGGTCCCTTACTGCACGAACAAGCAGAAACTTTATCCCGTCAGAAAGGTTTTCTGGAACCTTAATCTTTTTTGATAAAAATGAAAAACGAAAAGGACAATAACAACAATAATGAATTGAAATTAGCAGAGAAAACCACAAGCAAAGTTTTCTCTGAAGTAGCGTTTAACAATCGGTGGTTCACGAACCCCCAGATGTTCACGTGGTGTATGAAAGAGGATCGCGAAAGTATTGCAATGGCGGATTTCGTAATTGCTAATGGAAATGAAAAAGCGAAATAATAAATTAAAATACATATTAGGATGAAGCGTAGAAACTTTTTATATAAATAATTTTCCTGTTGATGCGGGAGGTGCAGACTTGAAAAAAAAAAAGCATGCGCACGAAATTTGAAAGCACTTAGTTTTACCTTAGTCTGATTTCGAAAATGTGAATCTCAAAATGGTAAGGATGATACTCATTGATCTACTCGTATTTTAAATTTTGAGCTTACGTTTCTCCTACCATTTCCCACTTTTACCGCGCTAGTGCGAAGAAAGAGAAGAAAATATAAAAATGAAATAAAATGTAAAATTTTCGTTCAATTTCTCATATATATAAAGGCCCAAATGTAGAGCAGAAAAATAGTTATTGGTTTATTCAAAATGTTGCATGTAAATTTTTCATGCTATTCCCTAACTTTTTCACACTATCAAGAAAATAATTTTAAAATAATGTTTTACTAATGTTTACTAAATAATACAAAAAGACTAAATAATGAAAAAATAATTTAAAATGTACATTAATTTCTTGCAATTATTGTTTTGGTTTTTATTTAAACATTGAAGTTCTACAATTTTTTTATTTCTTGTTATGAACAACTGTGCAACATATAGAAAATAGTTGTGCTAGCAAATTCATAGTTTTGTTCCTATAGACCAGTGGATCGACCGGTCGATCGCAAGCCCATTTTTGGTCGATCACGACATCCTTTTAGACACTTTATATGGTTTTTGGGGGAAAATCAACTGACTTCTGAATTAGAAGAATGTTTAGTAATTTATCAGACCGCCGAAACTAAAAAAACTTCACAATAATATGAAATGTCAGTCGTCACATTAACTGTGCTTTCGGTGAGAGTTGATTGAAATATGTAACGGTATTTCACATTTTATTTAAAAAACAAAACAAAAACAGTATTTTATAACATTTAAAAGAAATAATATATTAGTATCTGAAATATCGTTTTGATGCGAGTTAACGGTGTTAAGATAACAACATTGTAGAAACTTTAAGGCAGGTATTTTATAAGCATTAAAACTTGTCCGGGCAAAAAGTAACCTACAATTTGTAGACAGGAGCAGTCCCAACCTGTCCTATTAATTCCTATTAATTGTGTATGCGCTGCCCCCCACCCAAACCTCTGAGTCGATCTTAATGTTCGCCGAACTTGAAAAGTAGATCTTCAGCTAATTTAGTTTGCCGACCGCTGCTATATACCAACAACTGAAGAAGGGGTTGCGCCACTTTCTTTCGTATTTTAGAAAGGGGGAAAAAAAGGTTGTGAAGCACCGCTCTTAAGTCTCACCCGAACTTAGTTTAAGCAACTTTCTTTTGAAGGGGATACCTTAACTAAAACATCTAATATACCTGTGTCATATTTTAATTGGAATGGAAACCTTTTATGTTTTGCACTATTAGTTTTTGCTGATTTCATTAATGGCTCAGCTTTGCAAGACCGATTAATGTATAAGGTAAAGTGCCCTAACCAAACACCCAAAAACCGGTTCCTTAAGCTGACACCATCAAATAAAAATACATTCAAAGTATTGCCAATTTAAAGAGATTTAAGAAGTGATACCATTTATAAAACTATAATCAGACCAACAATTACCAATGATATTGTTAATTTTAGAATAGAAATTACGTCGCGACCACTAACCAGTACTCTATAGCAGCGGTTCCCAATCTTTTTCTTTTCACGTACCCTCATTTTTCTTGCAAACCATTTGCGTACCACTGCTAATGTAACTTTACCATATAGGATAAAACATTTATAGATTATAGATAGTTTTTTTTTTTTTTTTTTGCCTGCACGAGGTCCACTAGCGGTACGCTTACCACAGTTTGCGAACCGCTGCTCTATAGTGTTGTTTCCTTCCACGGCGCCGTACCCAGAGGTGGTCCCACGTCCCCCCCCCCAAAAATTTTTCGCATTGTAGCATATATTCCTTCCTGAAACTTTTCTTAACGTAAGTGTATCAAAGTCGGGGGGGGGGGGGGGGCTAGGAAAAATCGAAGAAACTGGCAAGGTGTCTACAGAATAAAAAAAATTCGTGAATCTATGGCTCAAGTAGTTAGCTATGGCATTTTGCTTGGAAATCATAGCCAAGTTATTTTTGCTGTTTGATCGTCGATATTAAGCAGCGTTCATGTATTTTAAGCTACTGGAAAAGTTAGCGCACATTCAACACTGGCGAATGTAATGGACATTGAACGATATCATTATCGTGAGAAATCATGCAATAATTGTGTTCACTTCATTTTACGCAAAATGTTTCATTTATAAACCCTTTAAAAGGACAAAAGATTCGAATTAGGTACGCATTGTTAAAATGGCTTTGGCAATAGCTGGATATGTGTCGTCAGGGTGGCGTAGTGGTAAGGCGCAAGTCTCGTACGCCCAAGATCGCAGGTTCGAACCTTGCCCAAGTCGGTGGATTTTCAAGACGCAGTAAATCGCTTACGCCCATGTCGCATGATTGTGCGGCATGTTAAAGATCCCTTGAGTATCCGTTTGGATTGGATCCTCTCGGTTAAATTAAATGCCTAGTGCAAGTCGCATCAAATGAGAGCTCAGGAGCCGCCATCTAGGGGAAACTGAGCGTCCAAATTCTAAGTGGCAAAGGCATCCACCGAAAGTAGTGCTACTTGAAAAAATGGATTTCGATTTCTGGGGTACGCACTTGGTCTGCAAAGGTTTATGACCACACGCAGCCCCATTAAAACGAAAGAAAATATATGTGCTTTCGCAGGTGCGTTAAAAAAGTATTAATTAAACTGTTGCAAACGATTCAGTGGTATTGAGCTCGCAGCATCACTAACTGAATCTCCAATTCTTTAACACAATGTGCACGGGTACATTTCGCGGAATATAAATTATAAAACATTCATTTACTAATGTATCATTTTTTTAATTACTATTTTATTTTTTGGATACTGCGCTTCCCTCTAACGCATCATTGGAGTTCCAAGTGGGCTGAATTAATATTTATTTTAAAATACAGACAAATAACGTCATTCAGCAAAAGGATTTTATTTTTCATTCCTTTTCCTTCATTTTTTTCATTTTCCGTGAAATAAGAGCAATAGTAAATTATCTCATTAATGTTTATTTTTTCTTTCGAGAGAACTGCGAAAAAAAGCGAGGTTTGCATAATTTGTTCATTTTACCCCAAATGTTGAGATATTTTGAACAGTTCAAAAAGGAACAAAAAAGGGTTCAAAAAGTAAAATATGGAAAAGGGATGTTCTCACCGAGGTCTTTTGAGTGCAAAAAAAAAAAACTTTCAAATCGGACAAATTACTTCAAAAATATTAAGAGGAGGCAGGCAGATCGACAGACAGACACTTTTTTCTCCATCTCAAAACCCTACTTTCAAATTTTTTCTCTTTCAATATTGAATTGTTTTTCACTTGCTTATTTTTAACGATACATTAAGCCTTTTTTTATTCTTTTTTCTCTTTTACAGGAGAGTGGGTAAAAAAAAGGTGCCCTCCACCCCCAGAAATGACAATGAAAGATATAAAGCTTTCATCTGATGAACGCGTCAACCGTTTAGACTCTAGGAAAAGAATAGCGTAAGCGTGTTTATTAGGAGAAAATCACAATTGTCCACCGGGAACAGACCGGCTCGTTTTTTTCTTTGCATTGGGGTTCGCAGTGAAACGCGTTTTACAGAGCTCGTTCATTTATTATGGCATTGATCTTCAAATAAACGAAAAAATAAATTAATAATTAACGTTAAATGCACAAAATAGCAGACATGTGTCTTGCGGTTACTTTTTTAATCAGAGGATTTTAAACACAGGATAATTTACCCCAAAAATGTGTCAGCAGTTTAAAATTTCTAATTTGTGCATTTACCATTTAAATTTTTTTTAAATGTGTGCGGATGTGCTTATATGTAATCTTATACATATAAGTGTCTCTTTGTCGCCGATAGCTTATTGGTTGCTTAAGTAACTGTAATGCCGTTGCCACTGTTGTAATACGTCAAATAAACATTTCTCTAGCATTTTAAGTGAGGCATCGCTATCTCCGTTAAAAATGAATGTAAACGAGAATTTCATTTTATCCTTCTCTCTTTCTTTAAATTTAATAAATATAAAAAGCGAAGACGATGAATAAAGTGGCAGCGCTTTTTTTTTCCAGTTTCGTTAAAACGATGCTTTTGACGATGATTTTGTTGGATATAAATAAATATTTTTCACAAACAATTTGATTCTGTAGTAAATAATATTTTTATTTTACAGATTATTATAACTTAGATATTTATTTTTTTTTTCGGTAAGAATTTTTTTTTTACGAACTTATTATATGTTTATTATTTATTCATTAAACTTTAATGTTCTACCTGATAAATATCGCTTTGATTTGATGCACATTTCCGATTACTGAAAGAATAGTATATTTATAATATCTAGAACAGCGATCATTTCGTATGGCTTACTAGTAATACATATGCAACGAAAGTAATGAGGATTATAATTCCCCCTTTCTCAAGAAACTATTCTTATTACGTCACTACAGGTGGTCCTTATATTATATTTTATTTCAGCTGAATATTAAATAAATCTCCTGCTTTAACTTAGATTTCATGCATACAAGGCTAAGAGATTTACTTTCAATAATTACGAATATCTTAATTTTGAGGTCTCCAGTAAAATAAAACTTCATTAGCATAAATAGGCAGTTGAAGATTGCTATGCAAAGCCATGTTATTACTTCAAGAGTAAAATCCATTCGCCTTAAAATGCGTCAGAATTGACCCAAGCCTGCGTGCGTCTCAATTTGTTTTTAATCATGATCGTTTTACAACGGCAGAATCTATATGTAAATAGACAAATATGGTGAAACCTGTAAATTAACCACTTGTGGTGCAGATCTTTAGTGGTCAACTTAAAAAGAAAGATCTCCACCCTCCATAAGTTTACCACCTGTCTCCTTTTGTCATTTCTTACATTAATGTTACGTTAAAATAGTAATTAGCCTTTTTTAACCGACTTCACAAAGGAAGGAGGTTATACATTCGTATTGTATGTATGTCTTTTTTTTTTTTTTTTTGTCCACTCAGAGCTTCTCACCGGATGAACCGATTTTCATGATTTTTTTAAAAATCGATCAGGGGTGGTTTCCCATAGGTCCAGTACCTTCGTTTGACCCTGTTCGATATTTAGAAAAAAAGTTATGGGCAGAAAGATAGTCATTTCTTTGTTTTCTTAGCCATAACTTTTGACTCAATAAATCGATTTTGATGATTTTTTTCTTTAATCGATAGAGGGTCGTCTAACTCAAATATTGCACATCAATTTGATTACATTTGCTTTCTAGAAAAAACATTAGAAATGAAAAATAAGTATTTTTTATTTTAATTAGAAAGGTTTGGCATGATTTTTATTTGTTGGGAAACAATTAATAAATATAAAAGTCATTGTTAAAAAAGTGTTTGTTGCAGTGTGCAATAATATTAAAAGCAATTACAGTAAGAGTTTGACTGAAGGCTTCTCTAGGACAAAAATGAAATCCAATTAGTTTGTTTGCTAAAATCGACTTCAAAGCCGAATTTATCATACAAGTGATTAGTTTTTAGTGCCATTCATTCAAAGAAGGTTTGCCCTTTGACATGGAGTTTTTAAAAATAGAGTATTTATATAAAAAACGTATTTACACTAAAAGAATAAAATAAAATAATTTTTATAAAAAAATAGAACCGACTTCAAATTATAAATTGCGCTAAAAAGTGAAAAATAAATTAATTCTTAAAACAACATCGATGCGACTTTTAAACACAGTTTTAGAAGTCGGTGCAAAATTATGAGTTTAGTTACCATTACACCATTTGCTACTTCCTATTTTAACTTTTGCTAACTCTGCGAAAATATATATATTTGTAATTGATTCATGATTACAAAAGATTTTATCTATCCTGATTTTTCACCGACTTCTAAAACTGTGTTTAAAAGTCGCATCGATGTTGTTTAAGAATTAATTTATTTACAATTACAGTTAAACCTGTAGAGTTAACCACCTTTGTAAGTTGACCACTTGTGTAAGTTGACCACTTTTGTCAGGAACAGAATTAGCTTTAACCTTCTACCTCACTCTCTATTAGTTGACCACTTGTGTAAGTTGACCACTTTTGTCATTAACAGAATTAGCTTTAACCTTCTACCTCACCCTCTATTAGTTGACCACCTGTCTTAGACCACTAAAGTGAGGCACCGCAAGTGGTCAACTTACCCAGGTTTCACTGTCTCTAAAATATCATTAGCTCAATTTAACCTGAATGACTTACAATGTGTCCTATACAACTTTAAAATTAAATCACTTTGTGAAAATAAAGATAAATATCAATTATTTAAATTAGATAAATGATGGTAAAGATATCCTAAAATATATTATTATTCAAAATAGCCATAGAAAATTAACTTTTTAGAAATTATTTTTAAAGAATAAAAGAGGGCTCATAGTATTTTTCCCATATGGTTAACTTACACAAAGGTTTGAGCAAACTTTAAATTGCGGTTCCATTTATCCAGACAAATACTGGTTTAACATAATAGCATAAAAAGATATCCTGGAGAAGTTGTTTTAGTTTTTCTTAAGCTTTGCAACAATAGATAAACAAATAAACATAGAAATAATTAAACGGTCAACTTACAGTTTTTTATAATACTCTAACCCAAAGTTAGAGTACATAAGTGGTCAACTTAGGTGGTCAAGTTACAAAGATTTCCCTACATTAAATGATATAGCGCTAATTCCGTTCCTGACAAAAGTGCTCATCTTAGACAGGTGACCAACTTACAAACGTGGCCAACTTTACAATTTTTACTATACTCAGAATTTCCACAAATGTTTTTTTTTAATCTTTATAAAAATAGATCATAAATAAATAAAGTAATAATTAGGCGGTCAACTTACAAAGATTTTTTTGTAATAATCCCACCCAAATTAGGCATACGTAACTCGTCAGTATAGAGATGTGGTCAAACGCGGTTATTAAGTGACAAAGGTTTCTCTACATTATATAATATAGGACTAATTCCGTTCCTGACAAAAGTTGTCAAATTAGAAAGGTGGTCAACTTTACAGGTTTTACTGTATATATATATACAGGAAGCGTCGCTACGGGGTGGCGGGTGTTCGTCACGGATAACACCCTTTTGGGGTGACACCAAAATAAGTTGGAGTTTTGGGAAAACTGCAACAGCTTTCCCCCCGCGAGTGCGTAGCTGGCAAACTAACACATCACTTCACACAACGCTGTAAACTGTCGCATGAGGCGAGATACCCTATTTTTTAAAATGTTGAGTTTCAACCGGAAGGTTGGGTGTTCGATACCCGACCCGTTTAAGACCCACCATGTACACTTGGGAGATACGTGCATGTAAAATCCGTTGACCCTGAAGTTCCGAGGGTTTAAAATTTCCCTTCCCTTCACTCTTAGGTCCAAAGAGGGTGGTGGTGCTATCTGGAGTCATCCAAATACACAATGAGACAGGTCATACTTCCACCATTTTGGTGCTCATCTATAAACGGAAGGCGCCCCTTACTGCCGTCATTCCTGGTTGCTCTGCGAAGGGGAGCTTGAATACAAAAGTGGCACTAGAAACAACAGCAATATTAACTCTCACATTTGATTGGCGCAGTGGGAAAGCATCACTCTGCCGCGGAGACGGCAGCGATTGTGTTAAGATTTTTTTTTTTGCCTAACCGAAAATATTAATTCTAAAACAGGTTTATACAATACAACGAAGTATTTTTGTGGGGGGGGGGGGGGGGTTAAACTTTAAATTAGCACCCCAAGTGACAACTATGCTAGGAGACGCTACGGATATGCACACTGTAAAAAAAAATCTCCTGAAAATTACGGAAAAAGTACGGCAGCAGAGTTACCGGTAATATTCCTTTTCTGATAATGTTTTCCCGAGATTTGACAGAAGTTCCATTTCTTTTTTCTCCATTAATCCAAATCAGGTTGTGAAAATACAGCAATCCGTTCTCATATTTTCAGGACGTGGAATTTCCGTTTTTGGAAGGAAAAGCCATGTATTGAAGCACTACGGAAAACTTCCGTTAAAATCAGTCAAAAAACACTCTGAAAACTCAGGGTTTTTTTTAACAGTGCAGCAGCTAATAACAACTAGAAAAAAAAATAAGCAAATGCTGTAAAAGGTCTTTTACGTTAAAACATTCATACTGCTAAACCGATGCAGTAGTTCCTACAACTATACAATTGTTCGAAAATGCATTATCAAAATCGCTTCATCACGGGGCGTACGCGTTTAAAGTAACACCAAAAGAAACAAATCATAAAATAGTTAATATATTTCAAGTTGTTTTTTAATTAAATGATAAACTTAAACAATTCTTAAAAAGAAAGATATATGATTTTCTTTAATCTTTCTATTCAAATAAATGCAGCTTTCGAAATTACTGGTGGTCCACTGATCCCAGACCACTAAAGTCCCCTCGGACCACCAAAAAAATATATCGGTGGTCCGCAGGAACAACTACGTTCCTCCCCGTTAATAGACCTTTTGGAACGCCGCCAGACTGATTCGGTTTCTCCGGGTGATCAGCGCAGACTGAACAGTATTTGTTTAGTGTAGTGCAAGAGTGCGTTCTTTGTAGTTTCTTTTTCGGTGGAAGTTATTTACCATGCGACGTTCTGTGATCAATCTGCCACGACGGCTGTTGATTTTACTATTATTGTTTAATTTTTCTGGTTAATCATATAGATATTTAACTATAAACTTAAACTTTATTTATTAACTTTAGTGTTTTAATGAACAATGATAATTAAAGTGTAAAAAAATATATTTTAAACTGAAGTACTATATATTTTAGTTAATCCTTTCTAAGGTGGTGGAACTTAATTCATCATTAGGTGGCTTCCCAGCTAATTCATCAAGTTATAGATGTTTATAGTAAGCTATTTTACTCTTTCTGATTGGTAGAATCTTGCAAAGACGCTGGGAAGCATACTTACTACCACATGCATCAATATTCCCATATCAGAACACTCCCCCCGGGGCTGGCGGGGGGGGGGTTCAAAAAAATCATGTTAATCTTATTTAATGTCCTATATGGATTTCTTTTTTGAAACGAACCAAAATCCGAAATTATTTTAATATACCGATACTACAATAAGAAAATGGCCCTTTAAAGGGTTAATGTTAAGTGGAACAGCGATATTGTCTCTGGACCAGTAGCATTTTTTAACAATTTCTAACGCCGTAAATGTAAAACTTCTGCTATGTCTGGATTCAAACTAGGGAGTTTTAATGGTGTAGTTAAAACTTTAAATGTAGGAAACTTACCTTATATAATTAGGCGTTAAATTTTGGTGGTACATCATGAAGACCTCTCAGGTACAACAATCTGAGGAAGTTTAAAAAAAATTTCTTCAGATGTTCCGATTCCACGTTTCTTGAGAAAAGGTTTCTACACACGAATGCGTTTTCCCACGGCTTTTGCTCAAGTTGTTCTGTAGTAAAATTCTCTCACAGTCCATCATTCGCAATTGGCTTCAAAAATCCGACACGTTGTGGAACCAAATATTCTTTTCAACAATGAAAGCTGCAAAAATGCGGTACATCAGCTTACATGCTCAAAACTTCAAACACTTTTACAGAACCTATTCAAAATATTAACCCTCTAATTCCTAACTCCGAAGAGGACGACGATAAAAAAAATTGGGCATTACAGGGCTAAACCATACTCCTGTTGACTGATTGGAACTTTTACTCACGCAGTGGAAACTGAAAATCCGTCAATACGAAGGCTGAGTTAGAGCCAATTAGGTTAACCACACGTTTCGCCAATCCGTGGTCTCGCTCATACCTGTCACTATGAATGGAAGGGAAGGGCGTAGGGGATTAACTCTCTAATTCAGGGGTCTCCAAACTACGGCCCGCGGGCCACATCCGGCCCGCGGACAGATCAGCTTCCCCGTCGCTAATGGCATCTGGCAAAAAAGTAATCATATTTTACACCACTAGTGGACAGATTCAACTTTTTACCACCGGCAACAATTAATGATAATATGGTTTTGGCCCTTGGAATTTACTGGGAGTAATCAATATGGCCCTAAGGCTGGAAAGTTGGAGACCCCTGCTCTAATTCCTTACTCCGCCTCAAGGCGGAAGATGATAACAAAGCATGGGCATTAGAGGGTTAAAATTTAACTCAGTTGGAGACCGAAAATATCTTTATATTCGGTACATTTCTACCATCAACCAAAGCGATCTGCCTGGAAAAGTGCCAGCAAAAAACCATTCATGTTCAAAGGAGAAACTTGCTGGTCTAAGAAATGGGACGTTTTTGTTGTTGTTCTTGTTCCTTACAGTTAAACCTGTAAAGTTGACCACCTTTGTAAGCTGTCTTAAGTTAACCACTTTTGTTAGAAATAGAATTAGCCCTATACCAGCTAATGTACAGAAGTCTTTATAACTTCACCACCTAAGTCGACCACCTGTCTATGTTCACCACTTAATATACGCCAAATTTGGGTGAAAAAATTATAAGAAACCCTTTGTAAGTTGACCACCAAATTATTGCAATACTTATTTGTTTACGTATTTTTTCAAAAAAAAAAAAAACTTCTCAGACCAGTATTTGTCTGGGTGGATGGAACATCAAAAGAAGAATAACTTATAAGATACTATTCTTTATTTTAACTAAGTACTTCAGTTTTCAAGTTGCGTAGGATACATTGTAAGTCATTCAGATGAAATTTCTTTAATGAAATATTAAATAGTTGTGAAAAAAAAGCTATTTACTATTTCTAAGTAACGTTGTTAGATGAAGTTAAGTTTTAAAAAGTTGCAAATGTATAAATGTATAGTGTAAGAAATGACAAGAAATCTCCACCCTCTGTAAGTTGACCACCTGTCTAAGTTGACCACTAAAGTGCTGCACCGCGTGTGGTCAACTTACACCAGGTTTCGCTGTACTTTATTTTTTTCGAACTGATGCTGTTTCCCATGTTTATAAATTTAGTTGTTTTCAATGAACAGAGAAGCAAACTCTGTTGGTACATTTACTGAGCACATAGTTTATATGTTTAATGAATTTATATATTTACAGAAATAAGCCATATAGTAATAAATGAATTTGAATACTTATCTTGAATTGGTTTAAAAGTAATAATAGACAACATTAGAATTTCTCAAATTTTTAACTGAGCTTTTTTTAGTCATAATTACTACTGAAACAAGCGCTGGCTGGCGATGGTATTTTTTTTTGTCAAAACAATTCCGCCGAATCAATAATCTGGTTCTTATCTGTTAGGAAGTAGCCTCAAAGTTGAATAGAGGGCGCTGACTGCCGACCCCTATTTTTGTCCCTTCATTTATAATCGCCTGAATAACAGTTAAACAGTAAACTGGATCAAGTTCAGCTTTGGCCAGACCGAATTCAAATTGCAAAGTGATGCGATATTACTTTGGTTGAAAAAGAAACAATTATAAAATAGATTACTAGGAAAGGATCAGAAACTCAATATCAATGTCAATTTCTTGGATTTCAATATTTGCGTTTGAATTTGAAGGATTATTATCTGACGTCATTTCACTAACCTCTATAGGTGAAAATTAGCGGTCGCCACTGGCGGCATGTCGGTTAAAGCAGTTAAAAGTGGAGATTAAGAAGCTCATCATCGATTGCCACCCCTGCAACTTAGACAGGTGGTCAACTTAGAGATTAAAGCTTTTTTTTTTGTCACCTCTTGCACTATGGATTTATTTATTACTAATAAATTATAGTTTCATATATTAACATTACTTTAAAATAGTAATTAGCTATTTTTTCACACATATCTAAAATATCATTACAGAATTTAACCTAAATGACTTAGAATGTATCCTATACAACCTTAAAAGTAAAGTACAGTAAAACCTCTCAATAAGGGACACTAAGAGGACTCGAAATTTTGCCCCTTAAATAAAGGTGTCCCTTCCTCGGAGGTTCATAAATTGATGCATACACATATAGTGTTTTAACTTAGTTTAACTTTTTAATAGTAAGCATGCTTTACCATTTAATCTTAAGTACTGAAAATGTCTCATGCATACAAACTTTTAGCATCACTTACGTATTGGCAAAGTTTTGTAACTTACAGAAATTTATTTGAAGTAATCTGTTAAATGGGTTTGTTTCAAAGTACGTAATTTGGGCTATACAGTAGAAATTACGCTTAGTACACTTTTTACAATTCTTGCATAAGAAACTTGTCTTTCCTTGCTGAACATACATGTATTTCATTGTACAAAAGAGGGAAAAGCCTTTACAAGTAGGTTTTGTCAAGTACTTTAAAATACACTTGTTTCTTTGTTTATGCTTCTAGGACCCATACCAACTTTCAGAAGTTAGTTTTTAAAAAAGAAAAAAGAAAAAAAAAAAGAACTTCAGCTTCCAGTTAATTTTCTTATCTATATAAGTTGAATTTCGGAAATTTTCTCCAAGAATGTCCCTTAAATAGAGTGTCCCTTATTCAGAGGTAAATACATTGCGGTCCCTATTCAAAGGGACTGGGACCAGAAAAAATCCCTTAATTAGAGGTGTCCCTTTTTCGGAGGTGTCCCTTAAAGGAGGTACCACTGTACTTAGTAGTTAAAATAAAGTGGAATATCTTATTAGTTTATGAGTTACTTGATGGCAAAGATTTCCTAAAAATACATACTTTCTTAAAATGGCTAGACCTCATAGAAGACAAAAGAAGAAACGTATTTAAAGAATAAATGATTGCTCATAGTAGTTCTCCCATATGGTTAACTTACAAAGAGGTTTTAGGCAAACTTTATATTGATGTAATATCCGTCCAGACAATTACGGATTTAACATTATAGAGCAAAAAATATCCTGGAGAAGTTATTTTAGTTTTTTTATCTTTGCAAAAGTATAACACAAATAAATAAAGTAATAATTAGGCGGTAAACATACGAAGAGTTTTTTGTAATAATCCCACCCGAATTTGGCATATTTAAGTCGTCAATTAGATAGGTGGTTAAATGAGGTGGTAAAGTGACAAAGGTTTCCCTACATTATATACTATACGGCTATTTCCGTTCCTGGCATAAGTGGTCAACTTTACAGGTTTTATTTGAATTTCTTTAAATCAGTTTATTAAACGTCTTTAAATATTAAGCTAACGTAAGGTAATAACATTCCGGTGAACAAAACTACAAATTGTATCACAAAAAATGTTCCTGTTTGAACTAACTATGTCAAAAACGCATCGATTTACTGTCGTTAAAATATTTCAACGTGTAATCAAGTTTGTGCATATTTAACATTTTCAAAAATCAATATGGTATAAAAACCCACTTAAGTGTATGGTACTGAACCCTAAAGTGTAGGTATTGAACACCACTTAATGTAATAAACTTTCAATGTAAGGTAACGGCACCTGTAGTTGTCCACTTAAGAGTACCATTACATGATAATTGGTTTATTAACCACGTATATTAACTTTCAGAGAATAAGTGAATATCGAGGAAACTCATTAGAATAGTCAACTTAAATATTGCTTATTAGTATTTCAATATAGTCTTTTTTAACATTTACGATATACATATATCAATATTGGGGTTTTGCTTCAGAAGTTGACCATGCGAAAATTTGAATAAATCAGTAGTTGACCACATCTAGCATCAGTAGTTGACCTAGGTCAACTATTGATGCTAGATGTGGTCCACTACTGATTCATAGCTTTATAGCTTCTTCTTTGTAGCTTAAGAATGTGCTGTTATTTAAAGGCATCTTGAAACTAACATTTACTCTAAAAAATAAGTAAACTTCTTGAGTATGTCTGTTGACTTGGGAGGAACTTTGCTATTAATTTTAAACTAGCTAATTTATAGGAAGGTATATACATAGTGTATACATAATTATTTGGGACGAATTTAAAATCTGCATAATTAATGGTCATGCTCAAATAAAAATCCATTGGAATAAGAATCAAACATACTAATTATATTTTTGCAAAGTTATTTGACAAATCTCAGATTAGAGAAGATGTGTTTCAAAAGTTGCCCACCTCAGCTTTAGTAATTGACCACGCCTTCAAATACTACAATTCATCATTTTGAAATTTTGAATGAGTTTAAAACTTTTATTTATTAAAGCTAAGTTTGAAAATGCATGCGTGATACGAAAATAGTTTTAAGTCAATTGAACCAGAAGTTGACCTAATCGGTCAATCTCTGGTTCCTATTAAAAATAGCATTCAGTGAATGACCACCTCCACCAGCAAGTTTATTAATAGATTATGTTATTAAAAACATGTATTTAAAAAATGAAATACTTTTAGAAACGGGTGAAAGTAAAACTTATCTAATAAATTTATTTGGTTTCTGCAACCGCAATATGATATGCACTCTCTAATCAATTCTGATAAAAAAAACCACACATACAATCATTCAGCTAAACGTCTTCGCAACAGCTGTCGGTCATTTCTAACTGCAACGCGGTTGTATACTAAGCTTTTAACTTCTGCTACTAGATGAGAGCAGGGTACTTTTAGAGTCATTTTTTATTGGATTTAACATACAGTGCTATTGTTTTTAAAATTTCGTACAAAATGGTCAACTACTAGTACATGATCAACTATTAGTGCTGCTACCTTACAACTCAATAACAAACCCACTTAAGTGTTTTGTATTGAACCCACAATTGTATGGTATTGAACATTGAAAGTTTATTACATTAAGTGCATTCATCGTACTGAACATTGAGAGTTTATTACATTGTGTTCTTCGTATTGAACACCACTTAATGTAATAAATAAACTTTCAATGAACCAAACCGAAATACTGTTGAAAGAATCGACTTACCTTTTGCAGCTCAGGATACGATATGCATCTTTGAAGAAGGTGCAGGGGATGCACCTCCATATTACCATAAAAGAGAGAAAAAAGCAGACCTGCATTAATAATGGTAATAATCAATTAACTTATATATTTAATAACGATGAAATGTTAATAATTTATGCATGTTGTTATAATGTTAACGTTAATATTAAAAATATTAGTCAATTAATAATTAGGATTCTGTTTACAAATGTTCAAAGAGGAACTTCTTACCTTTTGCAGCTCAGCACACGAAATGCATACGGTTTCGAACATCAAGATTCCATTTCCAGGGAAATGCCTCTTTGAAGAAGGGGCAGGAGTTGATCCATATTGACATAAAAGAGAAAAAGAAAGCAGACATGCATTAATAATGTTAATAATTAATGCCATATTTTTTAATAGTAATATAATATTAATTATTAATGTATGTTGTTATAATATTAATATTAAAAATATTAGTAGATTAATAATTAAGATTCTGTTTACAAATGGTCAAAAAGGAACTTCTTACCTTTTGCAGCTCAGCACACGAAATGCATTCTCTTTTGAACTTCAAGATTCCATTTCCACGGAAATGACTCTTTTAAGAAGATGCAGGCGTTGCTCCATATTAACATAAAAAAGAAAAAGAAAGCAGACATGCATTAAGAATGTGTTTTATTTGATATACTTATATTTTTAATAAACTCATGTTTGTGAAAATTGCAACACCATGAAGGACTTACGCGAGTGAGCTGAAATTTTCAGGAAATTCAAAGTAGCGCATGATATGCAAATGATTAGAATTTCAAATCCGTAGCGCATGCGTATGCTAAGCAGCGCCCTGTGAACGGCGGATGGATCCTAATAAATAGACGTCTGTAGCGAGGCGTGTATGGTTATCGGTGGTTATCTGCTAGTGGTAAACGTTAGCTCAATCTTTACTTATGCCTCTTCGACGAAAGAGAGCGAGATTTGAACAACTTACAGAGTTTGAACGGGGGAGAATCATCGGCCTTCGTGAAGCTGGATTGTCATATCGTGCAGTAGGCGCTCGTGTGCAGCGTAACAGCAGCAGAGTGACGCGTGTCTGGAAGCAATGGACGGACGAGGGTCGGACAACTCGGAAATCCGGGAGTGGACCCCGAAATGTGACGTCAACTCGCGATGATAGACACCTGGTCCGCATGGCGCGGACGGACCGTACAGCTTCCTCTAGACCAGGGGTCTCCAAACTACGGCCCGAGGGCCACATCCGGCCCGCGGACAGATCAGCTTCCCCGTCGCTAATGGCATCTGGCAAAAAAGTAATCATATTTTACACACTAGTGGACTGATTCAACTTTTTACCACCGGCAACAATTAATGATAATATGGTTTTGGCCCTTGGAATTTACTGGAATAATCAATATGGCCCTAAGGCTGGAAAGTTTGGAGACCCCTGCTCTAGACAATTGCCAGCACAGTGGTCAATAGCTACAGGTGTTTCATTGTGTGCTTCATCAATTCGTAGACGTCTGCTGCAGCGTGGACTGCGCGCAAGGACTCCTTTATACAGGATTTCCCTCACACTAAACCATTGCCGCCTGCGGCTACAATGGGCCAATCAGCATAGAGACTGGCGTGCTGATTGGCAGCATGTCGTGTTTTCTGACGAATCCCGCTTTAATTTGTGGTACCATGATAGCCGCATTCGTATCAGACGCTATGCCGGTGAACGCCACCTTCCGGAGTGCATTATCGAACGCCACAGTGAACGAACACCAGGAGTTATGGTCTGGGGCGCCACAGCCTATCATGGACGATCTCAATTGGTACAAATTGTGGGCAATCTGAACAGCAACCGGTACATCAGTGAAGTTCTACAGCCCTAAGCTGTTCCCTTCCTTCAAAGCTTGCCAGGCGCGGTATTTCAACACGACAATGTCCGCCCTCATATTGCTAGGACTGTTCAATCCTTCTTTGCAACGCAGCAGGTACAGCTTCTTCCTTGGCCTGCGTATTCCCCGGATATGTCACCAATTGAACATGTGTGGGATTTCGTTGGTCGGCGTCTCGCTCGTGACGCTCGTCTTGTTGCTTCTGTAGAAGAACTTTGGGTACGCATACAAACAATACGGAATGCTCTTCCTCAGGCAGACAATCAAAATTTGTTTGACTCCATGCCACGTCGAGTAGCAGCACTTATTGCGGCTCGTGGTGGCTACACAAAATACTGAATCCGATCTCTTGTTATTGTTTGTTTGCTTTGAAAATTTAATCATTTATTTGTACTACTACCACTCAACTGTGTATTAAATTTCATTCAATTATGACGATTCCTTCATGGTGTTGCAATTTTCACAAACATGAGTTTATAAAGATTCCGTTTGCAAATGGTCAAAAAGAAATGACTTACCTTTTGCAGCTCAGGACACAAAATGAATCTTTGAAGAAGTTGCAGTGGTTGCTCCATATTAACATAAAAGAGAAAATGAAAGCAGACATGCATTAATAATGGGGTTTTATTTACCATGCAGGACATATTATGAGTGGCGGCTCGTCCCTAAAAGGTAGGTACGTCGGGTCCTTCAGAAAATGTTTTGAAGCATCTGTCTTGATGCCTAAAAGGCCGTGAACCAACCCGATCACACCACTGTGGAACGCAACACAGTGGAGGAGGTGGGCGATTTAAGAGGGAATCGAATGGCGTTGTAATCCCGGCCCAAAGTGAGAACAAAAAATTGATCAAACTCTCGACTATGTATTCCATTCTTACACAGGAATGCCACATATCAGGCTGCATCTTTAGTCACCTCTGTTGCAGAACAAAAGGCCGTGAACCCATCCGGTCACACCACTGTGAAACGCAGCACAGTGGAGGAGGTGGGTGAAATGAGACGGAATCGAATGACGTTGCAATCCTGGCCCAAAGTGAGAAGAAAAAATATTTGATCAAGATCTGTCGACTATTTATTCCATTCTTACATAGGAATGCCACATGTCAAGCTGCATGTTTAGTCACCTCTGTTGCAGAACAAAAGGCCGTGAACCCATCCGGTCACACCACTGTGGAACGCAGCACAGTGGAGGAGGTGGGTGAAATGAGAGGGAATCGAATGGCGTTGTAATCCTGGCCCAAAGTGAGAAGAAAAAATATTTGATCAAGTTTTCTTGAAAATCTATTCCATTCTTATAAACTTCAAGGCACGAGAGAGCATTGGGAGCCATGGCTTCTGCGCCCCTCCCAATTTTCGATAGGCCGAGCGCCCCAAGATGCGGAAGCAGATGTTCCAGTCAAGTGGTTGGCCTGACGCGGAACCCCCAATTTTTCACTTTCAAGCATGCTCAGTTCTCATTTTATCTGCTGAAGCGATGAAAGGCTTTTTTAAAATAAAGATTTAGATTTTTTGAAATAAAAGATTTAGATTTTTTGAAATAAAAGATTTAGATTTTTTGAAATAAAAGATTTAGATTTTTTGAAATAAAAGATTTAGATTTTTTGAAATAAAAGATTTTAAAGATTTTTTGAAATAAAATAATTAGATTTTTTGAAATAAAATAATTAGATTTTTTGAAATAAAATAATTAGATTTCTTGAAATAAAATAATTAGATTTTTTGAAATAAAATAATTAGATTTTTTGAAATAAAATAATTAGATTTTTTTTTAAATTTAGAATTATGTTTTTTAAATTAAGGATCATATTTTGCTAAAAATTAATGATTTGCTTTTTATTTTAATTAATATTTAGAATTTTTAAAATTAATGTTTAGATTTTTTAAAATTAATAATTAGATTATTTTTTAAATTAAGAATTAGATCATTTTAAAAATCAAGAATTGGATTTTAATTCGCAAGTGGCATCTGAACTAAAAGTAAGTGCTATTTAGAATAGAAAAGTAAGATAAGTTACTCAAGACTAAAGTACTTATTCATTTGTGAAGAAAGTAGTTATGGTGTATTGAGACTTAATACTGTGAAATGCTTAATAGTGGTAAAGTATAAAATGTTGCATAGTTTGAAAATGAGTGTAGATGAGATTACAAAAAAGTGGCTGCGTTGCACTTAAGTCATGAGAACTTTGTGGAAACAAAGTTCAAAACAAACAAAAAAATTCCCTTACCAGTATTCGGAAAAAGAAAGTGTGAAAGAATTTTTGGAAGCGTTCGAAGAATGGTTTAGTTTTGGAAATATTCTTTGCTTTGATTATTTGAAAAATTTAAGATATGCTTTATTAGGTCGTGCTAAAGACAGGTAGGAATTAGTTCTCAAAGCGGGTGTTGAAACTGACGATTCTTTACGGGAGGGATTGTTAGAAACTTTCGCACAATGTATATTAATAAAAGTACTCTGGAAGCGGAACTTTATATTTAACTGCAAAATTTTAGTGAAAGTTATTAAAACTTTCTATTTAGGAAACGCCAGATCATATAACTGTTAGGAGTGACAATTCCTGAGGAAGAAATAGTTCCCAAGGAAGCTTGGTCCTCCTTTTATCGACCCCACTGAAGGAATGAAAGGCTGATTCGACCCTTCCCAGCCCGGGAATCGAAAATCGGACCTGTGGCATGGTAGAACGGAAGGCTACCGCTCATCCACTAGGTCTCGAAAACCAATGATACATTTCAGACATTTAGCCTTTCCAAACTCGACTTATTGGCATGACGTGTCACTACTGTAGAGCCAGAAAGATGCCTACGTACTCTCAGAAGAATAAACTATGGGCCATGAACGCCGTCATGCATTGGCAGTTGTTCATAAAGTTTAACAACAATGGGCCAGGAACGCTTTTATTCATTGGCATTTTTTTTCGCAAAGTTGTAACAACAATGGGCCAGAAATGCTTTTATATATTGACAGCTTATTTCAAAGTTGTTACAACAATGGGCCAGGAATGCCATTATACATTGACAGCTAATAATTTCAAAGTTGTTACAACAATGGGACAGGAATGCCGTCATGCATTGGCAGTTTATCTCGAAGTTTTAACAACAATGGGCCAGAAACGCCATTATACCATTGACAGCTTATTTCAAAGCTGTAACAATGGGCCAGTAAAGCCTTCATGCATTGGCAGCTTATTTCATAAAGTTGTAACAAGAATGGACCAATATCGCCGTCATGCATTGGCAGTTTATTTCAAAATTGTAACAAGATTGAGCCAAGAGCGCCGTCATGCATTGGCAGTTTATTTCAAAATTGTAACAAGAATAGGTCAGGAGCGCCGTCATGCATTGAAAGTTTATTCAAAATTGTAACAAGAGTGGACAGGCATGCTGTCATGCATTGGTAGTTAATTTCATAAAGTCGTTACAAGAATGGGCCAGGAGCGCCGTCATGCATTGGCAGTTTCTTTCAAATTTGTAACAAGAATGGGCCAGGAATGCCGTCATGCATTGTCAGCTTATTTCAAAATTGTAACAAGAATGGGCCAGGAATGCCGTCATGTATTGGAAGCTTATTTCATAAAGTTGAAACATGAATGGGCCAGGAACGCCGTTATGCATTGGAAGTTTATTTCGAAGTTTTAACAACAATGGGCCAGAAACGCTATTATACCATTGGCAGCTTAATCCAAAGTTGTAACAAGAATGGGCCAGAAATGCTACCTTGCATTTTGGCAGTTTGTTTTATACACTTATGTGCGACACTAGTGAACCAGAAACACTAGTGATGTTCGCAGTTCGTTTATTTATTATTCGAGACAGTTGTAATTTTAAAGACAGAAAGACATACCTTTTTACCAGTCTAGTGCTCATATACTTTTAAGTAACACACTCTATAGAACAATTCTCCGCATTTCACTGCAGCTTGATATAATTAATGCTGGTCTACTATCAGGTGACCTTTGAGAAACAGCCAGCAATTTCCGTGGCTTAGAAAAGGGCGAGTGCCGACAAGGCAAATCCCATAACATTAGGGGGGGGGGACCTCTTGGGAATTCGACTTTGGTAAAGAATATTATATTCTCTTCATTACTAAAGTATAAAAGAAAGTTGCAAAAAAAAAACCCCTATCATATCCAGCTTTCTACTTTTCCTCCATAAGTTGCAATAAGATAAACCAAATAATTCTACTGCAGGTTTTTTCTTACTAACTAGAAGTGCTGAAATATTTAACATAATAAATAGTTTTTAAATCAGGACCAAACATGCATATTTTATATCTTGGTCAATTTAATAAATAATAATATTGACCTACTATGTAAAAACTGCAAAATTTGGTTTGTAATTTATAATTGCTCTATTTGTTATCGTAAAAATAATTTAAATGTCGCATTAAACGTTAGTTTAATGATGATTGTAATTATGCAAACCATGAAAAATAAATTAAGAAGAATTATATTACTTTTTATAACATCGCATAATTATAAAAAATTCAATTCTTAATTTTAAAAAAAACAAACAATTCTTAATTTAAAAAATACAAACAATTCTTAATTTAAAAAAAATCCCAATTTAAAAAAAATTCCAATTCTTAATTTTTTAAAAAATCCAATTCTTAATTTTAAAAAAATGTAATTTTAAATAATCCGACTCTATTTTTTAAAAAATCCAACAATTTTAAAAAACCTAACTTAATTTTTAGAAAACTAATTCTTCATTTAAAAAAATCTAATCAAAATCATGGAAAAACACAGAAATAATAACGTTTTTTAATGTAGCTTAACATTAAATCAATAACCGAAATACCCATAAATATATTACTAAATATATCTAAAATTAATTACCCCATTGTATAGCACATGATTACAATGGGAAATTTCACTACGGATCCTATAATTAATGTCACAGTCATTATTTCGACGAAGGATACACAGTGGTGCACTCGCATGGTCTTGACTGTATGATTTTTAAATACTAGGTTAATATAAAATTTTGAAAAGTCATGCAGATGACAAATTTAATGTGTCTAAAGAAAAAAAATATCTTCGA
This sequence comes from Octonoba sinensis, assembly GCA_038502835.1. Classification (NCBI taxonomy): domain Eukaryota; kingdom Metazoa; phylum Arthropoda; class Arachnida; order Araneae; family Uloboridae; genus Octonoba; species Octonoba sinensis. Next base: position 3,650,280 of record CM076600.1, read on the forward strand.
GTAACTAAAATTACACACATTACTACAATTACAATTTTTTGAATAACTAAAATTTAATTTAATTTTAGCTTCTGAACTAAATAACTAAAGTAAAACTAAAATTTTGAAAAAAGAAAAAACTATACATTTATTTACAGTTAGTTTTTTGAATAAAATAAGTAGTTACAGTTTTTATGTATTCGCGCATCTTTAGATGTCTATCTCTCAAAAACCACTGGTGTCCGGTGGAATTATATTCAAACCCATTGTGCTCAGTTCGATTAGAATCACCAGAAACCGTAAATATTCATAATTGTAAAAGTGAGGGTAATACTGATCATTCTCATAGTGCGTTTTTAGAAGGTTCGCACATGTAGGTATTGAAGAGGATATAATTATTGTACCTCATTCATGCTCAAAGTAAGAAAGCACACTAGCCATGGAAAAGCCATAGGGGGGGGGGGGAGCTATCGAATTTTTCACTGCAATTTACAGTTTAAAATTACGCAGATTTTAAACGACAAACTAAGCGCAAGTGGGCTTCAGCTTGGCTGCAGACAGTTCGGGTCCCAATCCCACTGTGGAATTTTTTCTCTCAATTTGATTCATTATTATTATTTGATTATTGATTACGAATGAACGTTAGTAACATAAATATGGATAATTTTCCATACATATGAAGTTTTAACCATTGTTTCAGTTGTTAATGGATAACAATTTCATTAAAAAAATTAATTTCATTAAATTTTGTTATACATACATTTTCAGATCATTCAATCCAGAAGGAATGATAATCCATCACTAAACTGAAACTTTTATGTTGAAAAAAAGGTCTAGCAATCATTAAATTTTTAAATGTTTTTTAGGAAGAACATGTTTTAATTATCAAAAAGAAAAAAAAAGGTTTTTAATGAAAAAAATATTTTGTAACAATTTTGAAACTTAACAATTGCACCAAATCCCTTTATCAAAAGAAAAAAAAGAGTCTTCTTACTAAAGACTGTGCACCCATCTAGATCCTGTTAAATAGCAAAATCTGTAAGCTAACTAAATTATTTGTTTACAGTTACAGCTAAATGAGTGGCTATTGTTATCATTAAGGATAAATTGAAACATATTTTGGATGTTTCAAAATTTCTTAAAATTTTTGCATTAATAAGGACTTATTCAAAAACCATTACAGAAGAACTTCAGTTAATTCATTTTTAGTATAATATAGTCTTTTAACATTATCTAGTTTATTAAAAAACGGTGGTAGGACCTAACTGTCTGTTAAATAGGGATACTGACTACCATCTAAATTAATTGGCTGTGTAAAGTACTGCCTAACTTTACAAAAAAAAAAAACTGTATTGAAAAGTCAGAGTCCTTTTATGTTGGATGTGCTAGCATACTCCGCCTTCCCATGAATCTAAACACGTACTATAAATCTACAAAGAGCCAACCTAAAATCAACTTCCCAAGACGAGGGCCCTGCTTCGGGGTTCAGAATGTTCGGAAAAGTAGAGTTCCACCGGCATGGAACAGCGGGTCCACCCATTAAAGTAAGGCACGAGCCGCCACTAATAAATGCACAATACAATAATAAATCAAAATACGACTTCACAGCCACGAACGCAAAAAGTTTCCAAGTATGTTTTTGATTATAAATAATCTCATTTGCTTTATCCACAGTTTTTTAAATAACAAATAATTTAGACAAGTTCTTTAAGAGCAATATTTTTCTTTCCAGTGAATAAACATGCAAAACATAAGAGTACTCGTGAAATAATTTTAGATATTCAAATTTACATATTATTTTTCAATATTTTCAACACATGTTATTTACATTTGATTTTAAAAAAGTAAAGGAAAAAAAGGAAATGTAACCAATGTTAAAGCTTTTAACTTTTTGATTTGTGGCCGATATGAGAGATTAAAAAAATGCAAAGATTAAAATACGTTAGTTCATTGAATTTTAAAATTATAGCGTACTTATTTGATCAGAAATGTAAATAATGACATTCATTTTTTGAATTTTGCTTTCATTTCTAAGATTTAATTATTTTATTAAAAATCATAAATGTCAGGTATGTTAATAAAAAGACAAATGCATAGGCTTTGAGGGATTCATATTCTTTACACTCACGCATGAATGACTTTCAAACAACATCTTATTTGATTATATTTCCATCCATTGCAAAAATAATCAGATAAGAATTTGGTAAGAAACAAAAATTTTAAAAATCAATCAGAATAAATAATGTAAGAACAAAAACGAATTAAATACAAGATTTGAATAAATAAATCATATAAAGTAAAGAATGATGAATAAATTAATAAATATTTTAAAATATATGAAACAAGAAAATAAATGAACAAAATAACTATTTAAAGAAAAAAATGAAAAACTAAATATTTTAAAATAAATAGATAAAAAATAAATAAAAATTAAATATTTTAAAATAAAGAAATGATAGAAAATAAATAAAAAAATAAATGCTTTAAAATAAAGAAATGAAAAAATATATAAAAAACTAAATACTTAAAATAAAGAAATGAAAAAAAAAAAATAAATAATTAAATACTTAAAATAAAGTAATGAAAAAAAAAAATAAATAAATGCATTTAAATAAATAAATAAAAATTTTAAAATGAATGAGAAAATAAATATTTTAAAATAAGTAAAACAAAAAATAAATGAAAAACTAAAATATGTACAATAAATAGATAAAAACACACAAAAGAAATGAAAAATACATAAATTAAATACAATTTTGAAATACTTATTCATTTGAATTTAAGCCCTGTATCACAGACAGATAAAACTGCATTTCAGCCGAAAAAAGTGCAAAGATCAAATGAGGGATTCAAGGAAGAATAACTGACGCTCGACCGCCAGCTTGACCCTTCCGAATTGGCGGAACTATAGGGCCCTTCCCGCGCCAGCACGAATGCGCCCACTCGTAAGCATCCGGGTTCCGAGGCACAAATCGGATGGAACAATCGCAGATGGTTCGACCTAAAGGGAAGGATGGAGTTGTTTTCATTCTTGAACTGGAACTAACGAATTCACACTCAGTTGAAAAGAAAAAAAAAATGCTTCTGCAGTTGGATTCAGACGGCTTTAGTTTAAAAACGGGATTTTTTTTTTTTTCATATTTGGATATGAGTCCTACGTAATTTATTTTGTAGTGATTTAACCGATAAATAGCATCTGCTTTTAATTATCATCTGCAATTTATTTTGTTATATTTTATTTCCCTTCAAATTGTAAATATATTGAGCACCAGCGCTCTTTTTTTATTTATCGTTTGCTGATTGAAAATATACGACCATAAAAAATATCATAATTAACTGTCAATAAATCAGCTGAATTGGTAATTAAACTTTCTTGGAAATGTTGAACTAAAGAAGATTGCTTCTAATGATATTTTTGTGATTTGATTTGCCATAATTAAAATGTTTAATTGAGGCTATAAATTCCACGTAATAAGGAAATCTTTGGAAGCAAAAATGCTTCTGCAGTCGGCATAACATAAGAGGGTTTCATTTTAATTACGGCAGGTTTTTCATGTTTGGGGGGTATGTCCTACATAACTTAGTTGGCAGCGATATTTTATTTCAATTGTGTCTCAGAAGGAAGTTCATATTCATTTAGCTTTCTGCGTAAACGCAACGAATCCGAGGGGAGTGGGGGTTATGTCAATCGGTAGTCTGGCTCTTGGGAATTCAGTCGCTATGGAGCGTTTTTCGGGCGCGTATTGTGCGTGGGAGGTTTTACGAAAACGATGATTCGGCGACTAGCGCGTAGAAGATTCTGCAGAATTCGAGGTTTTCGCCATTAAATAGATGCGCCAAGCATTCATCTTATTCAAATATGGGGCAAAAAGATTGAAGAGACCGGTACAACGCTGGAAATACCAAAATCCGGGAGACCAAGGTCATCAAGAACGGTAGAACGTGTGGAGCAGCCATCACCGAGTCCACCTGCCGAGCCGTCATAAGTAATTTTAGTGTTTGATTAAATGAGTGCCGTGAACGCGAGGGTCTACATTTGGACGATATTATTTTTAGGAAACAAATTCCTAAATTGTATACTTTAATAATTAATAAACATTTTTTCGATACAAGTATAACTTTTTTTTAAATCGATCCACTAAATATAAACTTTCTTTTGAGACACCCTGTATATTGAACATCAACACTTCTTTTTTAATTTATCGTTTGCTGATTAAAAGTTAAGGGTATAACAAAATTAACTGCCAGTTAAACAGCTCAATTGATACTCTACTTTTCTTAGAATTCTTAAACTAAAGAAAATTGCTTCTAATGAGACGTTGTCATGTAATTTCTCAGAATTAAAATGCACAGTGGCGATTAAAATGCTTAGCACAATTAAAATGCTTTGGGAACAAAAATATAACCGACTTCAAAGAAACGCAACTATAAATTCGCTAGAAGGTAAAAAAATAAATTCGATTTTAAACATCGATTTACTGCAATTTAGTCAAAAGTTAAAAACAAAATATTTTCAACCTTAAAATCAAATTAAAATCAAAGTGGGGGAAAAATGCTAAATTTTGACCCATAACTTTCTCTAATGATCGAATAGGGCTAAACAAAAGCACAGGAACTTTGGAAGACCACCCTGGCTCGATTAAAAAAAAGAATCATCAAAATGGGTCCATCCAGTTAGAAGTTCTCGATGAACAAACATACAAAGCGAGGCAAAACAAAAACAAAAAAAAAGTGAATTGATAATCGTCCTCCTCTTGGAAGTCTGCTAAAAAATGTCTAGGCCTGTTTATATTTTTCTGCTGCAGGGGGGGGCAGCTTGATGTCATCCACTCAAATGAGAGGCTCGCATCGTTATTGAACTGGATGCCTCCATGTTAGGTTTCATTCCTCACTTCGGCTCTGACAAAATAACCTATCGTGCAAAAGGTCGATAGGTTATTTTGTCAAACTAGGTTATTTTCTAGGGATGTCGGTTGAAGGATTTCACTTCGCGATATTTCCGGTTGAAGAGTTGAGACATTACACTTTGGAGATATTGAACTGCACACAGATGTCCATTCCCACACTAGCAAATGGCACTCTGCTTACAAATACCGAAGGGCCGTGATTTCAGGAAAGATTCTTCTCATTTGGAACAAAAGGCCACACTGAATTCGGTCGCGTAAATGTGATAATATATTACGTTCGGGTCACTAGAGAATCGGTTTCTGAGAAAACGCCATGCTCGAACTCAATGGCACATTGAACCCCGATGACACAGGTGTGCTGCCAATACCCTTACATTGTTTAGAGTACATACACTAGAAAACATGATTCAGAGGTCAGAATTTACCAACAATTCCTACTACAGGGTGTCTGCATATTTTCAAAAACGACATTAAGTGACTTGGCGGGATTTTTTCCGTGGACGTTCGGTGATATACCGGATATTGATTCTACCAGATATCCGGTGTCAACCTGAATGACGTATAAGTACCGGATATGCGGCTGTCACGTTTGAAGCTTGTCAATTCCTTACATATTTTTAAACATCGTACAGCTTCTAAACACGTAGTAGTCGCATATTTTCATAACTTATTAGTTTTCAAAATAAAATTCGACAGGCCATGTAACCGGATGTTTCGTGCAGTGGCCGGATCGGATTCCGGACACTTAACCTGTCTTAAATTTCATATCCGGTGGTTTTGGAAAGGACCGGTCCGTTGGAGGAAAAATTTTAGTGACCTATTCCGAATATCCGTGAACTGTTTACACCCTTTACAATTATAGGAAATTCTGAAAATTGTAGGGCATATGGATTTACTTCTAAAAAGGAAACCCGTGAATTGTAGAAAAAAAAAAGGGCAAGTATTTAAAAAGCAAAATTAAAGGACACTTAGAAAGTAGGATTTGTATTACAAGCAAATTTTATTCTAAGAAGAAACTCAAAAATAGCAGGAAAAATAATAAAAAGTAGGACAATACAAGACATTTTTTCGAAAAGTAGACAATTCCAACCTCTGCCTACGGCGATATGGAGCATCATGATTTCTTAAAAACCGAGTCTTAACTGCAAATGGAGGAGAGGTTAATAATCTGAAAAAGCTAAATTATTTTCTATTATTTTTAAAACACGTTTTCACTTCCCTCCTAACGTTAAATCACGCATTACTTTCCTAAATTATTTTCATTGTAGAAACATATCAGATTGAAGTCACTAGGATCGTTAATACGTTGAGTGCCACGCGGTTTTATAGCGACTTCCCCGTAAAGCCGAGCGCGCAGTTATCGTAGTACAGCAATGCGAAGCGCAATACTGGCTAATTAGAATTTACACGATGGAAATTTTAAAACGTATTAGGGCCATTGTGTTTTAGCATAGTGGTAGGTATTTCTGTTCGAAAGGGAATGCTTATATAAGCATTCATTCAACACGTTAGGCCCCTCGCCTGTTTTGCTTATAGTTTGGCCCGCTAGAGATAAGACTACATGGAACTCCACTTCGGGCACGATAATGTCAGTAACTTCGTGTCAGTCACCGGTGACTAACGTGGCACTCAACGTGTTAAGGACAATGTCGAGGAGTTTCCGGTCACAGGCACCTTTATCCTAAAGACAAGACACCTATTTTAAAATCTCCTCTCTCAATAAACTAATAATTCTAACTCTTTAGTAATTTGTAACAACCCACAAATTTTGATATTTTGACCCCTTTAGTGCTTCGTAATCACATTTCATCACAAACTAATTATAACTATGCGTTCATTCCAGGTTCGTTTTTATAAAAGCTAAATTATTTTTTTACCTACCAGATAAAAAAATAAACAATTCCTCTCCTGAAATTTAATGCTTCTTTAAACGTTGAAGAACATTAGCGGTAATTAGTAAAACGTTTAAAAATTATTAGAAAAAAATAAATGATGAAATCAACGTTGATAAAGCACATTTACAAACGAAATTGCACTCACGCGTTTCGGAATAACAAGAATTAAATTTTTCAAACGGAAAATATTTTTCCTTTCTTGACGTCAAGATTTTAAGAGAACGCCATGCTTTCAACAACACAGCCTCTCGGGCGAATAAGCGTGAGAGAGTCATTTTTTGAACCAAGGATAAGGATTCTGTCTTTGTGAAGTATCAAATGCAGTTTATCAAGACCTTAAATTTCTAGAAAGAAAAACAAGAAAGAAAAAAAAAATACGCACAATGTCTTTTGTGTGTACATTTTTTGTAATTTGTTTGAATTTTGGGGTTTATAGTATTTTCAGAGTGTTTAGATTAACTAACCTTTCAGATAAAGCAAACTGTAAGTTAAGAAATTTGACGTATGTATTTACGCTGGGTATCACAGCATTAAAAATGAGTCTTTTGCTTAGAGCGCTGCAATCAAAGCAAATATATTGCTCAAATTTGTAATCCAGAACCAGCCTAAGTCCAAAAATGCCGATTTTCAGATATTGTTTAGTTGTACGAAAATGAACCAACAAAAGATAAAGCGCACATATTTTTTTTAATGCAAACCAACTCGTTTTTGTAGCTACATTCATATAACACCTTTGTTGCTAGGCAACGAAATGTACCAGGCGCGTACAAGGCGCTGGCCTTGTACGTCCAATTTCGCGGTCTCAAACCGTTATCAAGTGGCTCATTGTAAGAGTCCGGGTACCTCCAATAGTGGTTAAACTAGGCATAAAAATAGTCAAAATTCACTACTGTAGTTTTAACAGCTAAGTGCTTATTTTGAATAGCGTTCCAGTTGTTTGGAATCGCTAGTACTGTAGCTTAGTGGTAAATTCCTGGCCTGGTACGGCCATGTTCGCTAACTCAAACCTGGTTCAATCTGCTAAATTCAATCCCTTGGACAGTATCTCATTGTAAGAATCTGGTTGCCTCCAGCAGTTTGTAAACTATGCGTAAAAATGCACAAAGTTTACTACTTAAGTCTTAACAGCTCAATGCTCATTTTGAATAGCTTTCTAGTTGATTGGAATCGGTAGTATAGTAGCTTCGTAGTAAAGCACTTTCCTGGTACGCCCACGTTCGCTGTCTCAAACCTGGTTCAATTGGCTAAATTCAATATCTAGTGCAATTTCTCATTGTTAGAGTCTGGGTGAAACCAATAGTGAGTAAACTGGGCGTAAAAATCCTCAAAATTTACTACTTTAGTCTCAACAGCTCAATGCTCATTTTCAATAGCGCTCTATTTGTTTGGAATCACTAGTATAGTAGTAAGGCGCTGGAGTGGTACGCTCACGTTCGCTGTCTCAAGCCTGGATCAATGGGCTAAATTCAATCCCTAGGGCAGTTACTCATTTTTAGAGTCCTGGTGCCTCCTATAGTGTGTAAACTGGGCGTAAAAATTCTCAAAATTTACTACATAAGTCTTAACACCTCAATGCTCATTTTGAATAGCGTTCTAGTATCTAGTTGATTGGAATCGGTAGTATAGTAGCTTCGTGGTAAAGCACTGGCCTGGTACGCCCACTTTCGCTGTCTCAAACCGGGTTCAAGTGGCTAAGTTCAATTCCTTGTGCAGTTTCTCATTGTTAGAGTCTGGGTGCCTCCAATATTAGGTAAACTGGGAGTAAAAATTCTCAAACTTTGCTACTTAAGTCTCAATGCTGATTTTGAGTAGCGTTCTAGTTGTTTGGAATCGCTAGTATTGTAGCTTAGTAGTAAAGCGCTAGCGTTGTACGTCCAATTTCGCGGTCTCAAACCGTTTTCAAGTGGCTAAATTCAATCTCTAGTGCAATTTCTCATTCTTAGAGTCCTTGTGCCTCCAATAGTGAGTAAACTGGGCGTAAAAATCCTCAAAATTTACTACTTAAGTCTTAACAGCTAAATGCTCATTTTGAATAGCGTTCTATTTGTTTCGAATCGCTAGTATAGTGGTAAGGCGCTGGCCTGGTACGCTCACGTTCGCTGTCTCAAGCCTAGATCAATGAGCTAAATTCAATCCCTTATGCAGTTACTCATTTTTAGACTACGGGTGCCTCCAATAGTGGGTAAACTGGGCATAAAAATTCTCAAAATTTACTACATAAGTCTTAACACCTCAATGCTCATTTTAAATAGCGTGCTACTTGTTTGGAATCGCTTGTACAGTAGCTTCGTGGTAAAGCGCTGGGCTGGTACGTCCAATTTCGCGGTCTCAAACCATTTTCAAGTGGCTAAATTCAATCTCTAGTGCAGTTTCTCATTGGTAGAGTTCTTGTGCCTCCAATAGTGAGTAAACTGGGCGTAAAAATACTCAAAATTTACTACTTAAATCTTAACAGCCCAATGCTCATTTTGAATAGCGTTCTATTTATTTGGAATCGGTAGTATAGTAGCTTCGTGGTAAAGCACTGGCCTGGTATGCCCTCGTTCGCTGTCTCAAAACTGGTTCAACTGGCTAAATTCAATCCTTAGAGGAGATTCTCATTGTAAGAGTCCGGGTGCCTCCAATAGTGGTTAAACTAGGCGTAAAAATCCTCGAAATTTACTACTTAAGTCTTAACAGCTGAATGCTCATTTTGAATAGCGTTCTAGTTGCTTGGAATCGCTAATATAGTAGCGCAGTGGTAAATCGCTGGCCTTGTACGGCCAATATCGCGGTCTCAACCCTGGTTCAAGTGGCTAAATTCAATCCCTTGTGCAGTTTCTCATTGTTAGAGTCTGGGTGCCTCTAATAGCAGGTAAACTGGCCGTAAAAATTCTCAAACTTTGCTACTTAAATCTTAACAGCTCAATGCTTATTTTGAATAGCGTTCTAGTTGTTTGGAATCGCTAGTATTGTAGCTTAGTGGCAAAGGGCTGGCCTGGTACGGCCACCTGCGCTGTCCAAACCTCCTTCAAGTGGCGAAATTCATTCCCTAGCGCAGTTTCTCATTGTTAGAGTATGGGTGCCTCCAATATTGGTTAAACAAGGCGTAAAAATCCTTAAAGATCACTACTTAAGTATTAAGAGCTCAGTGCTTATTTTGAATAGCGTTCTTGTTGGAACTATTGGAGGCACCCAGGCTCTATCAATGAGAACTGCCCAACGAAATAAATTTAGCCACTTGAACCAGGTTTGAGACCGCGAAATTGGACGTACAAGGCCAGCGCTTTACCACTGCACTTCGATACTAGAGATTCAAAACAACAAGAACGCTATTCAAAATAAGCACTGAGCTGTTAATACTTAAGTAGTAAATTTTGAGAATTTTTACACCCAGTTTACGAACTATTGGAGGCACAAGGACTCTAACAATGAGAAACTGCCCTAGGGATTGAATTTAGCCGCTTAAATCAGGTTTGACACAGCGAACGTGGGCGTACCAGGCCAGCGCTTTACCACTAAGCTACAATACTAGCGATTCCAAACAGCTAGAACGCTATTCAAAATCAGCAATGAGCTGTTAAGACTTTAGTAAATTTTGAAAATTTTTACGCCCAGTTTACTCAATTTTGGAGTCACCCGGACTTTATCAATGCGAAACTGTACTAGAGATTGAATTTAGCCACTTGAAAAAGGTTTGAGACCGCGAAATTGGAAGTACAAGACCAGCGCTGTACCACTACGCTTCGATACCAGCGATGCAAAACAACAAGAACGCTATTCAAATTAAGCACTGAGCTGTTAATTCTTAAGTAGTGAATTTTGAGGATTTTTACGCCTAGTTTAACCAGAATTGGAGGCACCCATACTCTAACAATGAGAAACTGCTCTAGGGATTGAATTTAGCCACTTGAACCAGGTTTGAGACAGCGCACGTGGCCGTACCAGGCCAGCCCTTTGCCACTAAGGACAGTGCTTTACCACTAAGCTTCAATACTAGCGATTCCAAACAACTAGAACGCTATTCAAAATCAGCAATGAGGTGTTAAGAATTAAGTAGTAAATTTTGAGAATTTTTACGCCCAATTTACCTACTATTGGAGGCACTCGTAGTCTAAAAATGAGTAACTGCCCTAGGGATTGAATTTAGCTCATTGATCTAGGCTTGAGACAGCGAACGCGAGCGTACCAGGCCAGCGCCTTACCACTATAGTAGCGATTCCAAACAAATAGAACGCTATTCAAAATGAGATTTAAACTGTAAAGACTTAAAAAGTAAATTTTGAGGATATTTCGCCCAGTTTACTCACTATTGGAGGCACAAGGACTCTAACAATGAGAAACTGCACTTGGTATTAAATTTAGCCACTTGAATCAGGTTTCAGACCGCGAAATTGGACGTACAAGGCCAGGGCTTTAACGCGGCGCTACTATACAAGCGATTCCAAATAACTAGAACACTATTAAAAATGTGCATTGAGCTGTTAAGACTTAAGTACTGAATTTTGAGGATTTTTACGATTAATTTAACCTCTATTGGAGATACGCGGACTCTGACAATGAGAAACTGCCCTAGGGATAGAATTTAGCCACTTGAACCAGGTTTGAGACAGCGAACGTGGGCGTACCAGGCCAGCGATTTCCAATAAGCTACTATACTAGCAATTCCAAACAACTAAAACGCTATTCAAAATAAGCACTTAGCAGTTAATACTACAATAGTGAATTTTGAGGATTTTTATGACTAGTTTAACCACTATTGGAGGCACCCGGACTCTTACAATGAGAAACTCCCCTAAGGATTGAATTTAGCCACTTGAACCGCGTTTGAGACAGCGAACGTCTGTGTACCAGGCCATCGATTTTAAATAAGCTACTATACTAGCGATTCCAAACAACTAGAACGCGATTCAAAATGAGCATTGAGGTGTTATGAATTACGTAGTAAATTTTGAGAATTTTTACGCCCAGTTTACCCACTATTGGAGGTGCCGGACTCTAAAAATGAGTAACTGCCCTAATGATTGAATGTAGCCCATTGAACCAGGTTTAAGACAGCGAAGGTGAGCGTACCATGCCAGTGCCTTACAACTATACTAGCGATTCCAAACATCTAGAACGCTATTCAATATGAGCATTGAGCTGTTAAGACTTAAGTAGTAAATTTTGAGGATTTTTACGCCCAGTTTACTCACTGTTAAAGGCACCCGAACTCCAACAATGAGAAACTGCACTAGAGATTGAATTTAGCCACTTGAGCCAGGTTTGAGACAGCGAACGTGGGCGTACCAGGCCAGTTCTTTACCACGAAGCTACTACACTACCGATTCCAATCAACTAGAAAGCTATTCAAAATGAGCATTGAGTTGTTAAGACTTAAGTAGTAAACTTTGAGCATTTTTTACGCGCAGTTTACCCACTATTAGCGGCACCCGGATTCTAACAATGAGAAACTGCACTATTTATTGAATTTAACCACTTGAACCAGGTTTAAGACCGCAAAATTGCACGTACAAGGCCAGCGCCTTTCTACTAATCTACAATACTAGCGATTCCAAACAACTAGAACGCTATTAAAAATCAGCATTGAGACTTAAGTAGCAAAGTTCGAGAATTTTTACTCCCAGTTTACCTACTATTGGAGGCACCCAGACTCTAACAATGAGAAACTGCACAAGGGATTGAACTTAGCCACTTGAACCAGGTTTGAAACCGCGAAATTGGACGTACCAGGCCAGCGCTGTACCAGGAAAATATTATACTAGCGATTTCAAACAAATAGAACGCTGTTCAAAATGATCATTGAGGTAGTAATGATTTAACTTTGTGCAAAGTAATAGAAATAAAATAAGCAATCCCGAAACATATGTCTGCGTTTTAATGCTCATTTGTGCTTTAATTTAACGTGAAATTTTATTTCGATCATTGAGGTGTTAAGATTTAAGTAGTGAATTTTGGAGATTTTTACGCCCAGTTTACTCAATATTGGAGGCACCCGGACTCTAAAAATGAGAAACTGACTAGAGATTGAATTTAGCCACTTGAAAACGGTTTTAGACCACGAAATTGGACGTACAAAGCCAGCGCTTTACCACTAAACTACAATACTAGCGATTCCAAACAACTAGAACGCTATTCAAAATGAGCATTGAAATGTTAAGATTTAAGTAGTAAATTTTGAGAATTTTTACGCCCAGTTTACTCACTATTGGAGGAACCCGAACTCCAACAATGAGAAACTGCCTTAGGGATTGAATTGAGCCACTTGAACCAGGTTTGAGACATTGAACGTGGGCGTACCAGGCCAGTGCTTTAGAACGAAGCTACTATACTACCGATTCCAATCAACTAGAACGCTATTCAAAATGAGCATTGAGGTGTTAAGACTTAAGTTGTAAATTTTGAGAATTTTTACGCCCAGTTTACACACTATTGGAGGCACCCGGAAAAAATGAGTAACTGCCCTAGGGATTGAATTTAGCCCATTGATCCAGTCGTGAGACAGCGAACGTGAGCGTACCACACCAGCGCCTTCCTACTATACTAGCGATTCCAAACTAATAGAACGCTATTCAAAATGAGCATTGAGCTGTTAAGACTTAAGTAGTACACTTTGTGCAATTTTACGCCCAGTTTACCTACTATTGGAGGCACCCAGACTCTATCAATGAGAATTTGCACAAGGGATTGACATTAGCCACTTGAACCAGGTTTGAGACCGCGAAATTGGACGGACAAGGCCAGCGCTTTAACACGGCGCTACTATACAAACGATTCCAAACAACTAGAACACTGTTAAAAATGTGCATTGAGCTGTTAAGACTTAAGTACTGAATTTTGAGGATTTTTACGATTAATTTAACCTCTATTGGAGATACGCGGACTCTGCCATTGAGAAACTGCCCTAGGGATTGAATTTAGCCACTTGAACCAGGTTTGAGACAGCGAACGTGGGCGTACAAGGCCAGCGTTTTCCAATAAGCTACTATACTAGCGAATCCAAACAACTAAAACGCTATTCAAAATAAGCACTTAGCTGTTAATACTACAGTAGTGAATTTTGAGGATTTTTACGCCTAGTTTAATCACTATTGGAGGCACCCGGACTCTTACAATGAGAAACTTCAATAAGGATTGAATTTAGCCACTTGAACCAGGTTTGAGACAGCGAACGTGGGTGTACCAGGCCAGCGATTTCCAATAAACTACTATACTAGTGATTCCAAACAGCTAGAACGCTATTCAAAATGAGCATTGAGATGTTAAGATTGCTCATCTTAACATTGAGATGTTAAGAATTCTCAAAGTAGTAAATTTTGAGAATTTTTACGCCCAGTTTACTCACTATTGGAGGCACCCGGACTCTAACAATGAGAAACTTCACGAGAGATTGAATTTAGCCACTTGAACCAGGTTTGAGACCGCGAAATTCGACGTACAAGGCCAGCTCTTTAACACTGCGCTGCTATACTAGCGACCCCAAATAACTAGAACACTATTCAAAATGTGCATTGAGCGGTTAACACTTAAGTAGTGAATTTTGAGGATTTTTACGATTAATTTAACCACTATTGGAGGTACCCAGACTCTGACAATGAGAAAGTGCCCTAGGGATTGAATTGAGCCACTTGAACCAGGTTTGAGACAGCGAACGTGGGCGTACCAGGCCAGTGCTTTACCACGAAGCTACTATACTACCGATTCCAATCAACTAGAAAGCTATTCAAAATGAGCATTGAGCTGTTAAGACTTAAGTAGTAAACTTTGTGCATATTTACGCCCAGTTTACAAATGCTGGAGGCAACCAGATTCTTACAATGAGAAACTGTCCAAGGGATTGAATTTAGCAGATTGAACCAAGATTGAGTTACCATACATGGCCGTACCAGGCCAGGAATTTACCACTAAGCTACAGTACTAAAGATTCCAAACAACTGGAACGCTATTCAAAATAAGCACTTAGCTGTTAATACTACAGTACTGAATTTTGAGGATTTTTACGACTAGTTTACCCACTATTGGAGGCACCCGGACTCTAAAAACTAGTAACTGCTCCCGAGATTGAATTTAGCCACTTGAAAACGGTTTGAGACCGTGAAATTGGACGTACCAGGCCAGATCTTTGCCACTAAGCTACAGTAGTAGCGATTCCAAACAACTAGAGCGCTATTCAAAATCAGCATTAAACTGTTAAGACATAAGTAGCAAAGTTTGAGAAATTTTACGCAACCAATTGAGGACCCAGTCTAACAATGAGAAACTGCCCTAGGTATTTAATTTAGCCACTTGAACCAGGTGTGAGACAGCAAACGTGGCCGTACCAGGACAGCCCTTTACCACTAAGCTACTAAACTACCGATTCAAAACAGCTCGAACACTATTCAAAATGAGCATTGAGCTGTTAAGAGTTTAGTATAAAATTTTGAGAATTATTACAAACAGTTTACCCACTATTGGAGGCACCCGGACTCTAACAATAAGTAACTGTCCTAGGGATTGAATTTAGCCGCTTGAACCAGGTTTGAGACAGCGAACGTGGGCGTACCAGGCTTTACCACTAAGCTACAATACTAGCGATTCCAAACAACTATAACGCTATTCAAATTGAGCATTGAGGTGTTAAGACTAAAGTAGTAAATTTTGAGAATTTTTACGCCCAGTTTACTCACTATTGGAGGTACCCGGAATTTATCAATGTGAAACTGTACTAGAGATTGAATTTAGCCACTTGAAAACGGTTTGAGATTGCAAAATTGGAAGTACAAGGCCAGCGCTTTACTACTACGCTTCCATACTAGCGATTCAAAACAACAAGAACGCTATTCAAAATAAGAACTGAGCTGTTAAAACTTAAGTAGTGAATTTTGATTATTTTTACGCCTAGTTTAACAACTATTTTAGGAAACTGCCCTAGGGATTGAATTTAGCCACTTGAACCAGGTGTGACACAGCAAACGTGCCCAAACCAGGACAGCCCTTTACCACTAAGCTACTACACTAGCGATTCCAAACAACTAGAACGAGATTCAAAACAAACATAGAGCTGCTAAGATTTAAGTAGTAAATTTTAAGGATTTTTGCGCCCAGTTTACCCACTATTGGAGGCACCCAGACTCTATCACAGAGAACTGCCCAACGGATTGAATTTAGCCACTTGAACCAGGTTCGAGACCGCGAAATTGTACGTACAAGGCCAGCGCTTTACCACAGCGCTACTAAACTACCGATTCCAAACAGCTAGAACACTATTCAAAATGAGTAATGAGCTGTTAAGACTTTAATAGTAAATTTTGAGAATTTTTACTCCCAGTGCTTATTTTGAACAGCGTTCTTGTTGTTTTTAATCGCTAGTATCGAAGCGTAGTGGTAAAGCGGTGGCCTTGTACTTCCAATTTCGCAATCTCAAACCGTTTTCAAGTGGCTAAATTCAATCTCTATTAGAGTTTCGCATTGATAAATTCCGGGTACCTCCAATAGTGAGTAAACTGGGGGTAAAAATTCCCAAAATTTACTACTTAAGTCTTAACACCTCAATGCTCATTTTGAATAGCGTTCTAGTTGTTTGGAATCGCTAGTATTGTAGCTTAGTGGTAAAGCGCTAGCCTGGTACGCCCCACGTTCGCTGTCTCAAACCTGGTTCAAGCGGCTAAATTCAATCCCTAGGGCAGTTTCTTATTGTTAGAGTCCGGGTGCCTCCAATAGTGGGTAAACTGGGCGTAAAAATTCTCAAAATTTCATACTAAAGTCTTAACAGCTCATTGCTCATTCTGAATAGTGTTCTAGCTGTTTGGAATCGGTAGTTTAGAAGCGCTGTGGTAAAGCGCTGGCCTTGTACGTCCAATTTCCGGCCTCAAACCTGGTTCAAATGGCTAAAATTTAATCCGTTGGGCTTTTCTCATTGATAGAGTCTGGGTGCCTAAAATAGTAGGTAAACTGGGCTTTAAAAAATTTTCAAACTTTGCTACTTAAGTCTTAACAGCTCAATGCTGATTTTGAATAGCGTTCTAGTTAATTGGAATCGCTAGTATTTTAGCTTAGTGGCAAAGGGCTGGCTGGTACGGCCACGTGCGCTGTCTCAAACCTGGTTCAAGTGGCTAAATTCAATCCCTAGCGCAGTTTCTCATTGTTAGAGTATGGGTGCCTCCAATACTGGTTAAACTAGGCGTAAAAATCCTCAAAATTCACTACTTAAGTATTAACAGCTCAGTGCTTATTTTGAATAGCGTTCTTGTTGTTTTGAATCGCTAGATCGAAGCGTAGTGGTAAAGCGCTGGCCTTGTACGTCCAATTTCGCGGTCTCAAACCTGGTTCAAGTGGCTAAATTCAATTCTAGGGCAGTTCTCTTGATAAAGTCGGGTGCCTCCAATAGTAGGTAAACTGGGGTAAAAATTTTTCAAAATTTACTACTTAGTCTTAACACCTCAATGCTCATTTTGAATAGCGTTCTAGTTGTTTGGAATCGCTAGTATTGTAGCTTAGTGGCAAAGGCTGGCCTGGTACGCACTTGCGCTGTCTCAAACCTGGTTCAAGTGGCTAAATTCAATTTCCCCAGCGCAGTTTCTCATTGTTAGAGGGGGTGCCTCCAATACTGGTTAAACTAGGCGTAAAAATCCTCAAAATTCACTACTTAAGTATTAACAGCTCAGTGCTTATTTTGAATAGCGTTCTTGTTGTTTTGAATTTGCTAGTATCGAAGCTTTGGTAAAGCGCTGGCCTTGTACTTCCAATTTCTCGGTCTCAAACCGTTTTCAAGTGGCTAAATTCAATCTCTGGTACAGTTTCGCATTGATAAATTCCGGGTGCCTCCAATAGTGGAAACTGGGCGTAAAAATTCTCAAAATTTACTACTTCAAATCTTAACACCTCAATGCTCATTTTGAATAGCGTTCTAGTTGTTTGAAATCGCAAGTATAGTAGCTTAGTGGTAAAGCGCTGGTCATGGTACGCCAATTTC
Organism: Octonoba sinensis; assembly: GCA_038502835.1. Lineage (NCBI taxonomy): Eukaryota > Metazoa > Arthropoda > Arachnida > Araneae > Uloboridae > Octonoba > Octonoba sinensis. Next base: position 3,667,994 of record CM076600.1, read on the forward strand.
GCTGTCTCAAACCTGGTTCAAGTGGCTAAATTCAATCCCTTGTGCAGTTTCTCATTGTTAGAGTCCGGGTGCCTCCAATAGTGGTAAACTGCGTAAAAATTCTCAAAATTTCTACTTAAGTCTTAACAGCTCAATGCTATTTTGAATAGTGTTCTAGCTTTTTTGAATCGCTAGTATTAGTGCAGTGGTAAGCGCTGGCCTGTACGTCCACGTTCGCTGTCTCAAACCTGGTTCAATGGCTAAATTCAATCTCTAGGCAGTTTCTCATTGTTAGAGTCCGAGTGCCTCCAATAGTGGGTAAACTGGGCGTAAAAATTCTCAAAATTTACTACTTAAGTCTTAACACCTCAATGCTCATTTTGAATAGCGTTCTAGTTGTTTGGAAAACGGTAAATATAGTAGCTTGTGGTAAAGCGCTGGCCTGGTACGCCAATTTCGCGGTCTCAAACCTGGTTCAAGTGGCTAAATTCAATCCCTTGGGCAGTTTCTCATTTTAGAGTCCGGGTGCCTCCAATAGTGGGTAAACTGGCGTAAAAATCCTTAAAATTTACTACTTAAGTCTTAAGCAGCTCATGCTTATTTTGAATAGCGTTCTAGTTGTTTGAATCGCTAGTATGAGCTAGTGGTAAAGCGCTGGCCTGGTACGCCACTTTGCGTTCAAACCTGGTTCAATGGCTAAATTCAATCCATTAGTGCAGTTTCTCATTGTTAGAGTCCGGGTCCTCCAATAGTGGTAAACTGGGCGTAAAAATTCTCAAAATTTACTACTTAAGTCTTAACACCTCAATGCTCATTTTGAATAGCGTTCTAGTTGTTTGAAATCGCAAGTATAGTAGCTTCGTGGTAAAGCGCTGGCCTGGTACAGCCAATTTCGCGGTCTCAAACCTGGTTCAAGTGGCTAAGTTCAATCCCTTGTGCAGTTTCTCATTGTTAGAGGCTGGGTGCCTCCAATAGTAGGTAAACTGGGAGTAAAAATTCTTAAACTTCGCTACTTAAGTCTCAATGCTGAATTTGAATAGCGTTCTAGTTGTTTGGAATCGCTAGTATTGTAGCTGAGTAGTAAAGCACTGGCCTTGTACGTCCAATTTCGCGGTCTTAAACCTGGTTCAAGGTTCAAAATTCAATACCAAGTGCACTTTCTCATTGTTAGAGCTCGAATGCCTTTAATAGTGGGTAAACTACGCGTAAAAATTCTCAAAAATTACTACTTAAGTCTTAACAGCTCAATGCTCATTTTGAATAGCTTTCTAGTTGTTTGAAATCGCTAGTATAGTAATAAGGCGCTGGCCTGGTACGCTCACGTTCGCTGTCTCAACCCTGGTTCAATGGGCTAAATTCAATCATCAGAGCAGTTACGCATTTTTAGAGTCCGGGTGCACTCAATAGTAGGCGTTACCTACAGCGATTCCAAACAACTAGAACGCTATTCAAAATGAGCATTGAGCTGTTAAGACTTAAGTAGCAAAGTTTGAGAAGTTTTAGGCCCAGTTTACCTACTATTGGAGGCACCCAGACTCTAACAGTGAGAAACTGCACAAGGGATTGAATTTAGCCACTTGAACCGGGTTTGAGACAGCGAACGTGGGCGTACCAGGCCAGCGCTTTACCACTGCGCTACTATATTAGCGATTCCAAGCAACTAGATCGCTATTCAAAATGAGCACTGAGCTGTTAATACTTAAGTAGTGAATTTTGAGGATTTTTACGCCTAGTTTACCAACTATGGAGGGACCCAGACTCTATCAATGAGAACTGCTCAACGGATTGAATTTAGCCACTTGAACCATGTTTGAGACTACGAAATTGGACGTACAAGGCCAGCGCGTTACCACTGCGCTTCTGTACAAGCGATTCCAAACAACTAGAACGCTATTCAAAATGAGCATTGAGGTGTTAAGACTTAAGTAGTAAATTTTGAGAATTTTTACGCCCAGTTTACTCACTATTGGAGGCACCCGGACTTTATCAATGCGAAACTGTACTAGAGATTGAATTTATCCTCTTGAAAACGGTTTGAGATTGCGAAATTGGAAGTACAAGGCCAGCGCTTTACCACTACTCATCGATACTAGCGATTTAAAACAACAAGAACGCTATTCAAAATAAGCACTGATCTGTTAATAATTAAGTAGTAATTTTTGAGGATTTTACTTCTAGTTTAACCAGTATTAGAGGCACCCATACTCTAACAATGAGAAACTGCGCTAGGGATTGAATTTAGGCACTTGAACCAGGTTTGAGACAGCGAACGTGGGCGTATTAGGCCAGTGCTTTACCACTAAGCTACAATACTAGCGATTCCAAACAACTAGAACGCTATTCAAAATGAGCATTGAGTGTTAAGACTTAAGTAGTAAATTTTGAGAAGTTTTTTCGCCCAGTTTACCTACTATTGGAGGCACCCAGACTCTAACAATGAGAAACTGCACCCAAAGGGGTTGAATTTAGCCACTTGAACCGGGTTTAAGACAGCGAACGTGGGCGTACCAGGCCATCCCTTTACCACTGCTCTACTATATTAGCGATTCCAAGCAACTAGAACGCTATTCAAAATGAGCACTGAGCTGTTAATACTTAATAGTGAATTTTGAGGATTTTTACGCCTAGTTTACCAACTATTGGAGGCACCCAGACTCTATCAATGAGAACTGCCCAACGGATTGAATTTAGCCACTTGAACCATGTTTGAGACTGCGAAATTGGACGTACAAGGGCAGCGCGTTACCACTGCGCTTCTATACTAGCGATTCCAAACAGCTAGAACATTATTCAAAATGAGCATTGAGCTGTTAAGACTTTAGTAGTAAATTTTGAGAATTTTTACGCCCAGTTTACCTACTATTGGAGGCACCCAGACACTAACAATGAGAAACTGCACAAGGGATTTAATTTAGCCGCTTGAACCAGGTTTGAGACAGCGAACGTGGGCGTACCAGGCCAGCGCTTTACCACTAAGCTACAATACTAGCGATTCCAAACAACTAGAACGCTATTCAAAATGAGCATTGTGTTGTTAAGACTTAAGTAGTAAATTTTTACAATTTTTACGCTCAGTTTACCTACGATTGGAGGCACCCAGACTCTAAAAATGAGAAACTGCAGACGGGATTGAGTTTGTCCTCTTGAAAACGGTTTGAGACAACGAACGTGGGCGTACCAGGCCAGCGCTTTACCACTGCTCTACTATATTAGCGATTCCAAGCAACTAGAACGCTATTCAAAATGAGCATTGAGCTGTTAAGACTTAAGTAGCAAAGTTTGAGAATTTTTACGCCCAGTTTACCTACTACTGGAGGCACTCAGACTCTATCAATGTGAACTGCCCAACGGATTGATTTTAGCCACTTGAACCAGGTTTCAGACCGCGAAATTAGACGTACAAGGCCAGCGCTTTACCACTGCGCTACTATACTAGCGATTCCAAACAGCTAGAACACTATTCAAAATGAGCATTGAGCTGTTAAGACTTTAGTAGTAAATTTTGAGAATTTTTACGCCCAGTTTACCTACTATTGGAGGCACCCAGACTCTAACAATGAGAAACTGCAGAAGGGATTGAATTTAGCCGCTTGAACCAGGTTTGAGACAGCGAACGTGGGCGTACAGGCCAGCGCTTTACCACTCGCTACTATACTAGCGATTCCAAACAACTAGAACGCTATTCAAAATGAGCATTGAGCTGTTAAACTTAAGTAGTGAATTTTGAGGATTTTTACGCCCAGTTTACCACTATTGGAGGCACCCAGACTCTATCAATGAAACTGCCCTAGGATTGAATTTAGCCACTTGAACCAGGTTTGAGACTGCGAAATTGGACGTACAAGGCCAGCGCTTTACCACTGCGCTTCATACTAGCGATTCCAAACAACTAGAACGCTATTCAAAATAGCATGAGCTGTTAAATTAAGTAGTAAATTTTGAGATTTTTACGTCCTAGTTTAACCATATTGGAGGCACCCAGACTCTAACAATGAGAAACTGCCCCTAGGGATTGAATTTAGCCACTTGAACCAGGTTTGAGACAGCGAACGTGGGCGTACCAGGCCAGCGCTTTACCACTACAGCTACTAATATCTAGCGATTCCAAACAATCTAGAACGCTATTCAAAATGAGCACTTTAGCTGTTAATACTTAAGTAGTGAATTTTGAGGATTTTTACGCCTAGTTTACCAACTAATGGAGGCACCCAGACTCTATCAATGAGAACTGCCCAACGGATTGAATTTAGCCACTTGAACCATGTTTGAGACTGCGAAATTGGACGTACAAGGGCAGCGCGTTACCACTGCACTTCTATACTAGCGATTCCAAACAGCTAGAACACTATTCAAAATGAGCATTGAGCTGTTAAGACTTTAGTAGTAAATTTTGAGAATTTTTACGCCCAGTTTACCTACTATTGGAGGCACCCGGCTCTACAATGAGAAACTGCCCCAAGGATTGAATTTAGCCGCTTGAACCAGGTTTGAGACAGCGAACGTGGGCGTACCAGGCCAGCGCTTTACCACTGCGCTACTATACTAGCGATTCCAAGCAACTAGAACGCTATTCAAAATGAGCACTGAGCTGTTAATACTTAAGTAGTGAATTTTGAGGATTTTTACGCCTAGTTTACCAACTATTGGAGGCACCCAGACTCTATCAATGAGAAACTGCTCTAGGATTGAATTTAGCCACTTGAACCAGGTTTGAGACTGCGAAATTGGACGTACAAGGCCAGCGCTTTACCACTGCGCTTCTATACTAGCGATTAAAACAACTAGAACGCTATTCAAAATAGCACTGAGCTGTTAAACTTAAGTAGTAAATTTTGAGAATTTTACGCCTAGTTTACCAGTATTGGAGGCACCCAGACTTAACAATGAGAAACTGCCCAGGGATTGAATTTAGCCACTTGAACCAGGTTTGAGACAGCGAACGTGGGCGTACCAGGCCAGCGCTTTACCACTAAGCTACAATACTAGCGATTCCAAACAACTAGAACGCTATTCAAAATGAGCATTGAGCTGTTAAGACTTAAGTAGTAAATTTTGAGAATTTTTACGCCCAGTTTACCTACTATTGGAGGCACCTCAGACTCTAACAATGAGAAACTGCACAAGGGATTGAATTTAGTCACTTGACCCGGGTTTGAGACAGAAAACGTGGGCGTACGAGGCCAGCGCTTTACCACTGCTCTACTATAATAGCGATTCCAAGCAACTAGAACGCTATTCAAAATGAGCACTGATCTGTTAATACTTAAGTAGTGAATTTTGAGGATTTTTACGCCTAGTTTACCAACTATTGGAGGCACCCAGACTCTATCAATAAGAACTGCCCAACGGATTGAATTTAGCCACTTGAACCATGTTTGAGACTGCGAAATTGGACGTACAAGGCCAGCGCGTTACCACTGCGCTTCTATACTAGCGAATCAAAGGTTCTTCGACGCAGGTAAATCGACAGTTTTGTGCAGTGAACTCAGTCCGAAATAGCTGCATTTTTTACGCAAGTTTTTTTTTTAAAGGTTTTACGCTGACATTTTTTCCTGGGTCGTTCCACAATCCAAGTTAAATAAACACTTGCTTTGTGGTAGGGATATAAAAATTAATAATTTAATAAACAAAGAGCAAAATAAAGCATGCATTTATCATCACATTTAAGGTATTTTGACAGCTATTTAATTTATTGCAAAAAAATTAAATTTTCTTTAAGAACTAAGGAACAAACTAGTTTTTCTTTTTCTGCGATTGCTTTATTAAAATGAATTTTAACATTTGGAATTAATAGAATTGAATCTAAAGATTTTTACATTTCCCAGTTTTTTCAGTAGGCGACACTGACTTTCAGCTTCTTTTTTACCAGATGCATGCCATCCCCCCACCAGATATTTTCATAACTTTAAGAAAAAACTCAAAATTGGCCACTAATATGTATACTTGCAAAGCTACAGCATCATGTACAATGCTGAAATTGGTAGGGTAAGAGAAACAGAATAATACATATAAATATGGTCATTTCATTCATTAATATACCCGCAATTTTGTGATACATGTACTTGCATTTCTTTACTTGAAAAATTCTATTATTGCAAATTGCTTTGTAAGCAAATTGGTTGCTCAAAAATTAGCCCCTACCCTCTCCCAGGGAAAAAAAGAACAGTTGTTAAGTTATGCCAGTTGGTATTTTATGATAAGTAGAAGTAAAAGGAATGTGTTGCAAGCTATATATTTGAGAAAGCCGACACTTCACTAGATATGGGAATGGTTGTAAAAAAAAAAACCCGGAAATTTTGTGGAAAAAACAGGTTTTTGTTCAGTTTTTTCGAAAAGATTTATTTCCACCCGGAAAAATTGAAAATCTTGAAATTTCTAGTATAAAATAATACATTCAGAAATTTATAATAGTTACATTCCAATGTTTTTTCTTTGATTATTTTATATATTTAAATATAACATAACACAAAGTTTCCCTTTTGTACAAGAAAAAATGACCGAGATATTTAATTTTAAAGCTTGGAATTCTTTCACATTTTCTCGGACTTTATTAAGGGGTCGGTTAAAAAATCTGAATGAAATATTCATTAAATAATAAATAGAATGAATAATTTATTGAAATTTTTTTAAAAATCGTGAAAAAATGCCAAACATTGAAACTAAATATCTGTTTATTTTTGTCATACAGAAGGGAAACATTTTGTGTTATGTTTCTTAGGATGGGCGTCAACTTTTACTTAATATGATTATAAAGAGTGGGGGACTGTATAAAAAGTTAGTTTCTGTAATTTCACAAAATTGATTTTTTAAATTAAAAAATGCTATTATCATAAATGCTTACAATTTTTAAACATTTTTATAACTCTGCGTATATATTTGAGAACCAACGGTTGCAGAGATAAAAGCCTCCTAAGGACTTTGCTTTGCACCCTGTATATAGACATACATATAAATGCATGTAACAAAGTTTGGAGGAAAAAAAAACTAAGCAACTTTCTGTAAAAAAAAATTAGTTGATAATTTACAAAAGTTACATATGCTAAAATCTACTTGATATATATACTAATATTTTAATTATTGAAGTTGTAATAAATAAAATATTATAAAGAAAAATTATTGATAGTTTTATGATTTACAAAGTCAAACTTACAGTTACAAAGATATAATAAAAAAACATTTACATTTTTTTCAATAGAAACACCCCCGATCCTGAAAACTATTTTTAAAAAATCTACTTTCACTTGTAAAAAATCAATTTTTCCATTTTTTTTCCACCACCTCAAAATTTCCGGGGAAATTTTACATCCCTACACTTCACTGAAATTAACTGAAAGCTCTGGCTTGCAGAATTAGAACAATTTATTTCCATATTTCTACTGCCTATTTAAAACTGATAAGGCGATTATTTTTTATTAGTTCTGTTTGAACACATATATTTCTCGGTCAGAATCATGAAAGTGAGTAACGTTTTATTACATTTTTAATGTAACTAAAGTTAATGGGGTAAAAAAAAAAGTCCAACTTAGTTTGTTTTTACAATTATTGTTATTTTTATTATTTTTTTTTAGTGCGTTATTGCAACAGGATTGTTTGTTTGCCTCATGAGTGCTACTGTAGCTAAAACTTAGAATTGTATTAATATATTTGTTAGCTAATAATAAAAGAAACGGTTCCCTAATTAAACCTTCCCCGTTATTTCTTATACCTGCAGTGGCGACATTTAACTTCTAAGAAAAAACATTTTTTTTAAAGTTATATCCTTTATTTAAGAAACAACACTCCCGAGATAAACAGCTATTCAAATACTTTAAAAAATACATAAATATTAATAGCACTATCGCTTATTACAGAGCATTTAAGATAAATTATACAGGATTTATTAAATTTATTATTGATAAGGATTAATTTACAGAATGATTAATGATGGTACCACAGATGAGGAAAACTGTCACTTGTTAAGACTCTCTTTGAAATATCTAAAATATTAATAAATTAATTTGAGAATAATTACCTGTTCACAATGCAGTAAATTATAAGGAATTCATATCTAGACAAGTTTTTATGTTTGATTCAGCAATAATTTTCAGATTGTGTAATACCAATCCATCAATAAATTAGAAAATCACTCATAACAAGAAATAGCAAAAACAATAATGTAAATGCTTCAATTGATAGGTGAGAGAAAAAATAATAATAAAAGTAAATATAGTTGCTCAATTAATACCTGCATTTTTGTGAGAAATCCATGCATCACTTCATTATAGATGTAGGCAGCACAAAAGGCTTTTAAAATGTCAGCTGAAAGAAAAAATATATCTATATATTTTACAAATAAGAAAATTCAAACAGAGATGACACCTTGCTTAAAGTAATACAGGTGCAACAAGTTTAGAAATATAAATATATGCACTGAAAACATGCTTCGAATAAACCCCTCTTCTCTTCTCGCTACATGCCCAACTTTACTCATACAACTTCAAAACATATCATTTTAATTTAAGATAAATTTAACATCCCCCCCCCCATAAAGAGTATATTTTCCCAACAATCACTACTTAATGAAATACATAAAACATGTTTACCTCCTTTTTGATAAGAATCTTCAAACATGTTAAAACTGGAGCTACGTCAATCTTCATCTTAATTCCAGCTTAAAAGAGAAAAACTAATGTTAGATGCAATAACTTATCAAATAATTTACATAAAAAAATAGCATATTACTCAGAGTTCAGTTTTGCCTTGGAAATGTTATAATTGCAAGTAACAAATTGCAAACACTATTAATAAATTTTAATTTAAAGCAACATGTTCAGTTCTTATGTAAAAGCTATTCTACAATATTTAAGTTTCTAAAATTAAGTGGCTATAAAAAAACTATCAAAGAAATGCTGTCAAATCTCTCCAGATTTAATTTATCACTGCTAGATGAAAAAAAATATCTTACACCCCCCAAAAAAAAATAATAATAAATAAAATGCTTCAGTATATCAATATTTGTGATTAAAAATTTATATAAACAAATGCTTACAAAATAATAACGCTGACAATCTATTTTAGTGTTAGTAATTTCACATTTTAGTTTCATCAGAAGAAATAAATATATAAATAAAAATGAAACGAATGTGTGGCAGCTTGTTCAATTTAATTTCCAGCTACTAACAGTGACTAAGCAAAAATTAAATTTCCAGAAAATTGCAGAAGTAATCAGTATTGCTTGTGACAAGAAAAATCAAACATGTTCGTTATATAGCAAAAAAAGGGGGGGGACACAAGAGTTTAACTTAAAATCAGTATGAAAACAATCTAAACAAACCCTGAAATTTCAACAAATTTTGATGCTTTGCGTAACAATTAATCTAAACATTCTCAATCATAATGGCTTGGTATAACTAAATTATCGTAGCCTTATTTCATTTCACATAATTTAACTTTAAAAAGCTTTGAGATAGATCTCATAGACTATAAAGGAGAGATATTCGCATCAACAAGAATTACACAAAATACACTTACCGTTACCATTCGTAAAAAGACGTAAGCAAACCATGGTCAGACGGTATTACGATGATGCACTTGACGCCATTAACAAGCTTCCATCTCATCACCAACACCGTTCCCGCCTTTCTATTATTGCCTCAGGCAATCGTCTTTCTTCGGTTGCAAGCGAGGAGGGAAGAATTCTACGCAAAGTGCGCTCGGAGTCTCTATCGTTTTGCTTCTTTATTTCTTTTAGACTTTCTTTTTAAATTTCGGTGGTTTTTTTTCTTTCTTTTTTTCCAGGAAATTATTATTTTTTTCCTGTTGCATTTTATCGTCGATTTCCACATGAGTAGTTTCAAGCCCTATTTTATATTTTTCTGTGCAATTAAGATTCATATATTTTTAAAACTAGAGAAAATCTTTTTTATGATTGATAATGCTTTTGGCATGATAGTAACTTTAAGAAGTCATACGAGGAAGCCCAGACTCCTTATTTCCCAAACAAAGGTTTAATGTCTCGAAAAACGAGACGTCCTGGACGAGGACATCCTGAGAATGTTGGATTAGAACATTCCGTGGATTGTCATTTCATAACAACCTGGGAATATCCTAGCTCAGTCCTGATGATCCTGAGGATCTAGCAGAACCCTCAGGATCAAATTAGGACGTCCGGAGGTCGTAGGTCGTCGTGTGCTGTATGGGGATAAAGCGGGATGCTCAGAGAAAGAGGGGGAAGAGCTTGCGTGGCCGGCAGAGAGAAGGTAGCGGTCTTCTATTTTCGGGGAGTTCCCGAGTTCGAATATACTCGGGTGGATTATTCAATTTTTAGTGTGGTGTCTCAACTGCAAGGAGGATTTCCTGGAGAATAACAATTAAGGAAAACACACCACCAAGAGTCCAGTAGAATTTACGGATAATGAATGAGATGTAAATGCTGCTGGAAAATTAAAGTTTCTCTGACTCCCGCGAATATCACCATCGATGTACTTCGTGTTGCAGAAAATTCTACTGAATCCAAAGTTCCGCAGTATCTAATGATCTGGACTTTTAAAGTCATCAATGAACGTTTTTGTCAATGAACTGTTTAGATCCGCATTTCTGACCACCCAGCCCGTTGTATCAGGATGAGGAATAAGAACTGTGCCTGATAGAGCAGTGTGTGTGATCGTTCAAAGATCAAATAAACATTTAATTTGTCAACTTATGTGTCGTCAATTGGGTGAGTGACACCTTCATTTTTCCCTCTTGCACGCTAACATCGGCCGAGATACTGTGAAGCGCATTCCTTTATTTTAGGATCGTTCTTGGGGAAATTGTGAATAGTTATTTCGATTACTGTTTTCATATTTTCTATACATCCGGTCTTCTCAACATAACATGTGGTTTCCCGTGACCAGTGGCAACATTTATGCCCGCCTTTTTGCGTTCACAGTACCTCTGTTGATGGAAGTTATTTTGTTGCTAATTTAATTGTGCAACCTATTTGATAATGTGTTATTTGTATTGATAACCAAAGAATCAAAAAGTAGTTTATTTTAAATTTTTTAGATGACTACAATTAATTTGCAAGCATTAGTAGAGCGCGCAAAATTGTTGTCTATGATAAATGTATAAATGATAAGTGTTATACTGGTATATGTATATATATATGTGTGTGTGAGTAGTAAGAGAGTTGCACATTTAAATTAATCACTTTGAAATTATCTGATGCATATGAGTTAAAAATTTGTTATTTTATTGTATGAGTTTATAATTTTTAATGCCCGTAACAACAAGAGCTATGTCTACTGAATCACAAAAAACAACAAATAATGTTGCACAAAATGTGCCGGAGCACTCTCGTCGAAACTGTCAGTATAATTTTTCAATTGAATCCTTTAATGGCGACCCTGAGAAATGTGATTGGTTTGCGCAGCAAATAAAAGAATACAAGATATTAAATAATTGGTCAGAAAAGGCTGCAGTATTTTTTTCTAAAAACTAAGTTAGTTGGGTCTGCCCAAGAATTCTTTTCAAAATCTCCTGCATGCCAAAATGTAACAACTTTAGCGGACGCACTGGAGAAATTAAGAGATTTTTTTTCAATACAAGCAACACCTTCAAATTATTTAAATCAATTTCAATTAATTAAGCTACAGCAAGGTGAATCAATGAAAAATTTGTCTCATCGCATTGATCTTGCTGCCGTTTAGTCATGTCCTTTTATTACTGATGAAAATGCTCCGAGTCACATTAAATCATTACAATTTTTAGTTGCAATCCCAGTGGTACTGAGGGAAAAGTTAATTCACGAAGATACTGTAAACGTTCATGACATTGTTCAAAAAGCTCATAAATTTCACACCATTCAGGAGTGTGTATATTTTTCAAGCCCAATTGAACATGTACCGAAACAGACTGATAACAAGCAAAATGATTTAGAACAGGCAGTTGAAACCTTAGCGAACAAAATAGAGCAGTTGACTGTCGCATTTGCAACTGCACAATCTGTGTGCCAATTATGTGGTGATTCATCACATGTTATTAGTGATTGTATATATAATGCAAGGAACAAAAATATAAATATAAATAATCAAGGTACTCTAAGAAATGACCTTGAGTACAACAATAAATTTAATTCAAATACTGGAATTAATTGTCAAAATCATGATAGTATAGGTAGATATAGTGCAGAACTCAATTCGCACTTTAATAAACAAACTATTCCTAATTTTCCTGATATTAAACTTCCTTGCCTTTTTTGTCATAAATTGGGACACAGTTTTGCGGAGTGTAGAGCATATCTTGCTATGCAGCGACAGGGAAATTTTCCATCCAACTTTACGAGATTTAAGACACCCCATTTTCACGTAAGACAAAATAGAAATAGCACGGAACAAATAGGGAGGCAAAACGCCCCTTTTAGACCTTATACTAATTACAGGGAAATTCGACCTAAGCAATCTGAATTTTTAAACTCCAGAAGAGGCCATTAATTGAGGAAGTAATGTCCTCTCAAAACATAAGCATTTCTGGTTCCCCGTCATTTACACGTAAAAATAAAACATTAAGTGAATACTTTAGTAGTAAAATGGCAGGCAATAACTCCGTTGATACTCAGAACAAAGATCAAACTATAGAAGAATTCATTGGCGTCACAGCAGTCTAATTATTGAGGGGGACGAAGCCAATTTTTGACTTGTCTTCCAGTCTTCCTAATTTTGCTAAACAGTAATTGAAACTCTTTATTATTTCAGCAATAGTATTTCCCATGTTTTCTATCTATACAAATTGTGTTAACTATTTATTTATTTTGTAAGTAAACGTAATTTGCAACAAAAATTAGATGTGATCTAGAGAAATGAAATATGTTCAGAAAACATTAAAATTAAAATTATTTATTCAAAAAAAAATTAAAAAAGGTTTTTTTTACTCTGTACAGAATCATTTTTATATCGTTTATAATTAATGATGTGCTGACAGGGTAGCGTAGTGGTAAGGCTCAGGCCTCGTAGGCCCAAGTTCGCAGGTTCAAACCTCGCCCAACTCAGTGGATTTTCAATCGTCTGCCCCTATGTCGTATGATTATGCGGAATGTAAAATATTCCTTAAGTACCCGTTTGGCATGGATACTCTCGGCTAAATTAAATTCCTAGTACCGTTTGCATCAACGACAGCTCAGGTGCTGCCATTTAGGGGGAAACTGAGCATCAAAAAATTGAGGCAATGGTACCAAACTTATTGTGGTGCCGCCGAAAGAGTTGGTACCAATTTCTGGGAATGCACTAGGTCTGCAATGGTTGAGGACCAATACTGCAGCCCATTATAAAGAAAAAAAATAATTATGTATGTATATGGACTTATTTCATTTCTCTTCTGACTCAAAAACATTTCTTCGACTGTCTTTGGAAGAAATAATTTTTTTTTGAGATGGTTGCCGTATCAACTTGATCGATGACATCTTGATGAAAGAAACACACCTCAACGTGATTCAATCGCTTTTGTGTCATTGTTGAGCGCAAATACAACTTCAACTTTTTTAAGCGCTGAAACTTCTTTCCGCCTTACAACTGGATGCTGGAGACACCAGAAAAAGTCGTACCAGAATTTCTATATTAGAGAATAATCCCCTAGATCCTGCTTCCATTTGTAGTAATGCTTTTCTAACATCATGTGCGCACGTCATGTCTTTAAACTCCTCTTTGAAAACTGAAAGTCGAATCCTTAATTTTGAAAAATTAAATTCTGGGTAATTTACTGCAAGCTCCAGAGACTCTCTTCATGTAGTAGCATCTTTTCTAATTCAAATTGTTTTTGAATTACTTTTGATTCAATATGCGATTTTTTAGTCCGGCAGTTGTCACATCAAGTAAGTGAAAGAATTCAATGCGATAGTATTCTGCAACTGAAGAACAACCATGACCTACTGCCACACAATCAAACCACTTAGGAGGTCTTTTTTTTTCTTGGCAATTTTAGGGGGTCTAGTCCAAGTTCCATTTTTTTGACACAGTCATCAAAAATGGTGAAAAACACAGCGTCGTTTCGCATCTTTTTCAAGTAATTAGCATCTGTTTGAACTGATTTGACCAGTCCAGCTACTGAACACCTCCTTTGGAAAGAGGTGTTCAGTTCTGCCAGCAAATCAATGGTTTGTTTCACCAAAACTTATCCCCAGATAGTTGGAACCGTTTTCGAGAACAGCTAAGGACTGCTAGCGCCATCATAAACGTCTTCAGCCAACTGACTCAACGTGTCCATAATTAAAGGATATTTTTTCAGTATTTCTTCAATTTGAGAACTTCGACACATCCATCTTGTTCGACACAGAGGTCTAATTTTGCAAGTATTTCCAACGGGACATTCAGATTCATTTTCCAAAAGGTTCTGAAACAAGCCGTTTGTTTTTGTTGTCTTTCATTATTAAGTTAGTGCAATGTAGCCCACATTGAACAAAATCTGCTAAAGGCTATTTTTTACTCATAATAGATAGAGCACCTTTAATATGGCCACTCATATCGGCTGCTCCGTCATATGTTGGCCCCCGAAGATTTGCTATTGGAAGTTGAAGTCGAACAAGGGCGTCACATATAAGGGCAGCTATATAGGTTTTTCCGTGACTGAGCGGGTTTCGAAAAATTCTAGAAAACTTTCACACCTAAGTTATAGTGAAGAAATGTGGAGTGCTGGGGTATTTGTTAGATATTAAAAAAAATATCAGAGCCCTCCCCCTCCCACTTTTTTGCCTAGGCCTAGGACCACTGGTATGAAGTGAAATATGTACTAAAGCACAGTTTGAGTAAAAAATGTGCATGTTTTGCAAACCTATCATAAAATGTTCCCCGAATTTGTAGAAATAAGGGTTCTTAACATATTTTACATGCACTGAAGACATTTCGAAACGCGTGTTTGCAATTTTTGTTACACTACTTAATTACTCTTCATGTTTAACAAGTTTATAAAACTCTTAATTTGTTCGATATGGCAATATTGATGCGACGGGAACGGGAAGCGTATTTTCTCGGATCCCCATTGGTCCCATCACAAATAAACAATGACACATGATTAAATTCCAGAATGTTCACATAAAAAATAAAGCAGTAGGATTTTTTTATTCAAAATCTATAAGCGCATTGTACCCCCACTTGTTTTGAATTTTAACATAAGCGCACCCCCACTTTTTGATGCTTATATGTAAGCGTCCCAGCACCTTTTTCCAGAACTACACTACTGGGTCCTTTTATTTCTAAATTTTCGTGTGAAAAGGGGAGACTGTCCCCTCTGCCAAACTATTGAGGGGGACTGTCCCCCTCTGCCAAACTATTGAGGGGGACTGTCCCCCTCTTCCAAATTATTGGGGGGGGGGGCGCGTCCCCGAATCCCCATAGGTCGTGACGCCCGTGGGAGAATTTCACAAAACGTTTTCAACTGTTGAAAATAAAAATGAAGAATGCATTGCAAATATTTATATGTTAAATGCATGTGTACTTGTTATTCAGGTGAGTTTCGGCTCCCAAATGCTTTTATTTCTTCTTGACAGTGGATCTAGTGTAAGTTTAATGCCAAAACATATGTTTGAACAAATAAAAACACACACTAAACCTCGTTATCTTTCACGTGCAGTAAAAATTCGTACAGTAAACTCCTGTTTAAATTTCTCATCTTGTGTTGAAATTACATTTAAAATTTCCAAGCAATATTTTCGCCATCATTTTTACATAGAGGACTTTTCATTAAGTGCCATTGATGGCATCTTAGGTTTCGATTTCACTTCTGCTAATAACATAATTATTGATACCAGTAAGCAAGTCGCGACTTTTCAAAATTTTACTGTTCCGTTGATTAATGGGGAGAAAAATTTGGACTCAAAGCA
This sequence comes from Octonoba sinensis, assembly GCA_038502835.1. Classification (NCBI taxonomy): domain Eukaryota; kingdom Metazoa; phylum Arthropoda; class Arachnida; order Araneae; family Uloboridae; genus Octonoba; species Octonoba sinensis. Next base: position 3,683,802 of record CM076600.1, read on the forward strand.
TGATAAACATCAGTTGATTCACGAACAATGTTTTGATGCTTTATCGCAAAAAGTAGTGGTTCCACAGCATGAGGCTGTTTGGGTAGAAGTTTTGGTTTTGGTTCGTTGGTCCCCTTAAACAAAAATCAGAAGGTGGGATTGGTTTATACTGAATTGGGTATTGATGAGAGCAATCAAAGTACAGCTTCTTCCGATGGCCTTTTGTGCGTTTCTCAAAAAAGCCAGAAATTCAAACTCGTTCTTATTCAGTCACTTTAATATAATATTTAATTAATATTTATTAAGAAATATACTATATTGTTACACAGTTACTACAGATAAATTGTACTTAACCTTCTTAGAACTTAAATAGCTCCTAGCACAAAGCGTAGCTACTGTGATTTAATGCATATTATTGTGTTTAATCCAATTACTAGTTTTAAACTCGCACACTTTACATCAAATATGTTACAGCACTGATATACATAGTTTTAAACGCATATGAAATTATGTACTTAAAGCAAAATAAGTAGAATCAAGTTCTTGAATTATCTTCTACTCGTTATTACCAAAAAAATGCAAAGACTAGGAGGGTTCAGATGCTGTTATATTTCTTATGGTATTATATTCTGGCTATTGAAACATTTGTTCTAGATTATCTGTGTACAAACTATTTGATAGTGTCCCTAAACCATCGGTGATACATTCTTAATTTGCCCCAGTCAGTAATTCTCATTCACACTTTCAATAAATTTTCTTATTTAGAAGTTATGCATTGAGTTATATTTGTTTAAGAGGCTGTTAGTTTTCTAACTGTTTTCCACTTCTTGTTTGCTCGTGCGTCTCATGTAAGCAGCATGGAGCTATGAGTAGTGGAGACTAGTTGACCACTAGCGTCTAGCCCCTGACGAGTCACTGCTTACACTCTTGCTGCGGATTCCGCGCATGCGCTATTACAAGCCTTTTTGCTGCTCCCATAAAGCTTATAAACTGAATAGAGTGCGCTTCGCCGCCGCTGCCCCGTTGTAAACAGCAGGTTGGGAGAATGGTCAAAACTGTTGTCAAAACATAACGCGCTCCCTGATCACGTGACTACATTCACTTCTCGATCCGCTCATCGTCTGCTCTCGTAAACGGCTCTTTTCAGTATTTTTTCACTTAGGAAAAAATTAATGCATACAATTATCAGAAAATAAACTATCCCTCTAAAACGAAAAATTTTCGGCTATATATTACTATATTTAGTTCATTAGTTTTCAACATTCATAAATGATGTCACGCTTCGAGGGGGACGGTGATTTCATGAAATTTCGACAAACTGTGACAATGGGAGGGAAGCGGGGAACAAGAAGAGCTTATGCAACATAGCGCGACATATGACAAAGTGAGGAGGGGGTACGTTGAAGTGTGACATTTCGTGACAAAGGGCGGTTGGTCAAATATATGGAAAAAAGGGCGACATCATTTATGAACAGTCCCTAAGGAACAATAACTCATTGATCATCTTAATAATGTATTTCATGATATTTAACTTGATCAGTAATGAATTAATTCACACCATGTTTAAATCTGAAATTTATTTGCTTCTGGAAATTCAACAAAAAAAAAAAAAAATGTTGGTAACCTTAATAATAAATTCCAGTTAAATTCTCCTAATATTTACCCAAATTTTAATTTGTGTTAGAATATGTATGAGAATGTCTCATAAATAAGATTTAAATAATTTATTTGGGAAAATATTAATTTTCGTAGTATGGTCACATACCTGTATTATGTAGTTGCCAAATAATCCACCGTAGTACTCGATGCAATATGTTCATTTAACTTTGATAAACTTTTACACATCAGTTTCAGAAAAGCCAGTACAACACATTGTAGACAAATACAGTATTTTATTAAAAGATAATGAGACAAAAATCAAGGCAAGTTCATACAAATCATTTTTTATATAGGCTGGATGCAAATTAGATGAGAGTTGGAAGAATGATTAAGGAAATCTGAAAATTATTATTTTATAAATACAGAACTAAAATTAAATACAGCTCTAAAATTACTCGCATTTAAATCTGAAAGTATAAAAATCGGTAGATATACCTTGTCTTAATAAAAACCTTTGGTTATCTTAATGAATACTTGTAATTGTATATTTTCAAGGAATTATAATTTGATAAAGTAAATGAATTTATGTTAGGAAATATAAGGTAATATTTAAAAAGTAAATTCAGTAATTGTGCTTACAAAATATTACATATACCTACTTTAGAAAAATCTTTACTTTTCTAGTTTATAATTTTATTTTACAGAGAAGAAAAACTCAAAAGTAAACACAATAAAGAAAATGCAAAAAAATAATTTTTTACAAGAAAATATTAGTTTCTTTAGCACTTCTAAAATGGATTCAACTTCAGCATTTGCCGTTTCATCAATATGTAAATTATTGTCATCAATTGTATCATCTGGATATGACTCTGCAATTGATTTGTTTAATTCATTCAATTTTCTGTATTGGCACACTAAATGAATATGTTTGCACATGTTCCATTTAACCGCAGAATCGATACATGTACACGTGTAGTGGTGGATGCAGCATTTGCACTCAACGCAAATAACCTGACAAGTGCAATTTTTATTTACTTCTTCAATAGTGTACAGTTCCCTCCATGACGATGATGACACATTCCATTTTCCAGCCTTTGCATCCTCTATGATGGTGGTACTGGTGAAAACCATAACACTAGTTTTATGTCTTTTTCGGAGTTCCTTTATTTTACTAGATATTTTCCCTTTATTTAAGGTAATCAGCCTGTCGACAAGTTTATCGCGAACGAATCGCATAATTGCATGGATGCTTTTGTCCAGCCGCTTTACATTTTTGCCATGCAAATAAATGTACTTCAAAGTTTTATGCATGCGCTCTATGTGCATGTTTGTGTTTAGTCCTGCATGCTTCCTATAGCAATATGCCCAGGCATTTGGGCATTTTAAATAATGCTGACCAAAATATATGGCAAAGTCATGGGTATCCTCATCATTCAACCAGTTTTTATGTGCCTCTTCTAACATGCGCATAAATGCATTTATATCCTGTTCTTCTAAAATTGTTCTCAAAATCTTATACACATCAGCTTGCTTTTCTTTTCCCTTAACTTTTTTCAAATTGGATCTCCATGCCCTGTCCACATGCCAGGCACAAAACAACCTCATGTCCGGGGCATTCATTTCATGTGTCCAAACATTATAAAAACTTTCTGCCATATCTGACATGAATACTTTTGGACACAAAAGCCCTGTTACGTTCTTAATTTCTGCATAAAAAATCGACATAACTTCTTGATCGGTACGATTAGAAATTAGAAACGAGCAAGGAAATCCTTCCCTCATATCATCGATTATCATTAGAGTAGTTAATTCGAATCCATATGCATTCATACCATGAGTGCTATCTGTGCAAATAGCATCAGACCCAAATTTTTTTAACATCTCTGCCTGTGCTGCATTCATAATAATAAGGACAAAATCTGTCGCTCAACTGTGGATATTTTTCCATAGTTGTGCCTTGCGGTTTGTAGAACAAGACACAATTTTCATCTTTCATTTGATTTATCCAGCTTTCAACGCTGAATAAATCATTTTTATGCCTCACAGCATCAGAGCCGAGGTTGAAAGCGTTCTCAATATTGTACAGATCTTTCTTAGTGAGTAGGTGCAACCTCTGCAATTTTTCACCAGATATAGAGTCTCTCACTTCATCAAGTATACTGTCAAATGGTATTTTTGAAGCTATTTTACTTGCTAAATGTTGGCGCTCAGAGGATGAGAGGGATAAATGCCCAATATTATCCCCATGGCCTAAATGCATCTTGACATATGCAACTGTACATTTCCCAGATGTTCTTTCTTCCTTCACAGTTATATTTGAAGGACAAAAAGCATTAATTTTGCAGCTACCCTGAGTCTGTAAATGTCTTACACCTTTCGACTCCGATTTGAAATTTCCTGAACGGAAACACGCATAATAATGCACAACATGAGAGTCTGTTTTATATGCTCCTCGTTTCAATACATATTTTGTTTGTGTATCTTTTTCAATGCTCTCCTTCCACATCATGAAATCATTAAAAGATGGAAATTCCATGTTTTCAGACGTCAGATCAATGTCATGTACTGAACCTAAATGCAATGGTATGTCAGTCACACAAGTCTCACACAATGGGCATTTAGTGTTACATATTTTTGAAGTGCTTTCACCATGCTTATTTTTCACATGAAACTTTAGGTGTTTTTCATGTGTGAACTGGTGACTGCAGAGTTTGCATTTGAAGGTTAAGTTTTTAAGTTTTTGAGGTGAAGAAAGGACAGTATGCAGTTTACGTCTGTGATGCTTCAGATGGTGAGGCATAGAGAACTGGCGGTGGCACTGGTCACATTTAAATTCCTTTTCTTTTCTAAATTCAAGAGATAATTTGGAAGGATGCACTCGAGAGAAATGCTGTTTTAAATTCCGCTTGTACTTGTAAGTTTTTCCACATTCTGTACAATTATACTGCTGCTGGCTTTTAACAGAAGTGTCCAGTGATCGGTCCAGGTTGTCAACATCATTAGGAATTCCAGATGAAAGATTTTCCAATCCACAATCAAGATCATCAGCGGGTGGTCTGTTCGGGTCGTCAACGTCTACAGCAATTTCAGTTTCAATATTTTTAAATCCGTGATCAAAATCATTATCCAGTGATCGGTCCAGGTCGTCAACAGTTGAAACAGAGATGGTTGGCCCTGAAAAGGGCCTTTTTTTTCATTCATGTTAGAAAACATGCATAAAATAGAAGCGATGGGTCAAAAAAAATGTCGAAGTCTCAAAAGTAAACAGAGGAACTTAAATAGAGCTGGCGCATGCGCTGAAATTGCGCATGCGCGGATTCCTGCAGCAAAAGTGTAAGCAGTGACTCGTCAGGCGTTAGACGCTAGTGACATGACCAGAATCTTCTGACGCCTCCGATTAACTGTCGTTTTAACTGGCGGCCATCTTGGTGAGGTCAAAACATTGCGTTCATCCGTTTAAAGCCCTGTTAGGGGCACTGAAAAACCCGGATCTCCTACTACACCCCGGCCAAGTGAAGCCTCTTTTCGGGTGTAGTTCCAGCTCCTAGTTCGGCTACTTTATCGTTAACTTGGCGGAAATTTGGCGTAGTTGCCTGGTTGGCGCTAAAAAAACCCCGTTGAGCGTGCGCTTTATTTAAGTCCGATCTGATATTCTGTAACAATTAATACAATGCCGACTTGTAGCGCGAATAATAGTTTATTATTACTATTTTTTAAAACATAAGTACTTTCATCATTACTTTTTAAAATCAATAGTACCCCCTCCCTGACTTAGAAACACTATGACACAATGCATATATTTTGATGCTTTTTTTTTCCTATAATATGTAAATATGTACCCCCCCCCCCCCGGGAAATTTCGATATGACGAGCCAGCTTGTAAAAGAAGTTCATATGCCAAGGTATATATATTCAGTTTACATAGATATATTAAATTATATGTTGCTTTAAGGAAGTGAAATTTTTTTTTAAATATTATCAATCAAAATAGTTTATAAAATACGTGACTGTTTTCAAAATTGATATTATCAGAAATGATTATTATTTTATTGCTTTGCAATGAATTAAAATCGCAATTTTATTTAAATATTGGTTAAAATATCAATATAAAACAAATAGTCTATTATTATTTTAATCAAGGTGTACTTTATTATTATTATTTTTAAAGTCATAAGTCGCCCCCTCCTGACTTAGAAACGCTATGACTTTACACACAGGCGTATTTTGATGTTTTTCTTATATAGTGGGTAAATATGTATCTCCCCCCCCCCCCCCCCGGGAAATTTCCATACGACGAGCCAGCTTGTAAAAATGATTGTTATTTTATTGCTTTATAATGAATTAAAGTCACAATTTTAAGTATTAGTTAAAATATCAACATGAAAGCAAGAAACAAATAGTTTGTTATATTTTTTTAAATCAAAAGTACGTACATTATTTTTCTTTAAATCATAAGTCCCCCCCCCCCCCCTTGATTTAGAAACACTATGGTTTTATACACATGCATACTTTTTAATGTTTTTTCTGCTATAAAGTATGATTTTGTTCTCTTTGCCCCCCCCCCCGGAAATTTTCGATATGACGAGCTAGCTTGTAAAATAAGTTCATATGCGAAGGTACATTTTTATTCAGTTTACAAATATATATTGAGTGATGTGTTGCTTTAAGGAAACGAAATTTTGTTTTTTAAATTTTATCAATCAAAATAGCTTATAATTTAATTTTTTTTTTCAAAATTGATATTATCAAAAATGATTGTTATTTTATTGCTTAAAGTCATACTTTTATTAAAATATTAGTTAAAATATCAATATAAAACAAATAATTTATTATTACTTTTTTTTAAAATCAAATAAACTTTTCAAGAAATCATTCATATTGTATCGCTTTGTATAATAATAATACCAATGTTGATACCCAGCTTGTAATTATGCTTACCGAGAAAGAAGTTCATGTGCAAATAAAATTAAAAAGAACCCAGCTTATGTAGATGTACATAATAATATATTTCTTTAAGGAAATGAAAAAAAAAAAATTTTTTACATATTAATAAACTACATATTATTTAATTTTGTAAATATTCCTTAATTTTTTTAAATGATGATACTAAAGATTATAATTTTATTGTTTTAATGTTAATTAATAATCAATTTAATTTACATATTAGTTAAAATACCAATAACAAATCATTTCATATTAATTAAAAATCATGAGTGCTCTTAAAAATCATTTATTATGTGTAGGAATACTAATTTTTCCCGAAAATTTCACTTTTCTTTGTTTGTCATTTTATTTACTACTTGCTATTAGAAAAACCACGCAAGAAAATTTTATTCAAAAATATTGTGAAGTTTATAAGTCGTGTCATGGATCGTTAAAGAAGATCGTTTTCTTCAAGCTTTTTTGTGTTCAACAGAAAGAAAAAAAAGCTGAATTTCGCTCTTCTTAACAAACGCGCGGGAAACCGAAAGTAACTTGGCGTGAAAAATCCTTGAGGATGAGTTATATTTGTTGAAGTATTAAACAGAATCCGGTGCCCATAAACAGAATCTGATGCTAACAGCCCAGAAAGTAAAGAATGCTTAATCATTTTATGTCTTCATGTCTTTCTAAACGTTTAAAATAAACCAGTTCTCCGCATTTAAAATCATGCAAAATCCCATAGAAAACAATGTAAACGATTCTCCGCTCGGGAGTAGTTGGAGCGTTTCCTGTAGGGTTGCAGGCCTTCAGCTCCTCTACGAGCGGTGGCGAGAAGTCGTCAGTCAGTTCTCTATTGAAGTCAATGGTTAGGGGTCGTTCATAAATGATGTCACGCTTCGAGGGGGGGGAGGGGGTTCTAGAAATTGTGACAGTTTGTGACAAGGGGGAGGGAGGGGGTATTAGGAAGTGTGACATCACCCATTTTGGTTAAAGTAAAAGTATTTAACATCAGCAAATTAATTTTTTTTTTCATTTTAAAATTTGCTTTGTATTTTTATTGATTTTATATCGATAACATCGATGTTGATTAAGGTTTAAATTATCTTCTAGATAGAGGTTAAAAGGAAATCTTGGGTGTTTAGATTTTTAAGACAAAGTAGCGCGTTTCATTTTTACTGACTTCGAACAATCTTAAGAGAAAAAAATATCAAAATAAAGCAGCTGAACCCAAAATAAGCATTATCTCAACTTTGGTTTCCTTTCATAACTAGTTTGATAAAATCCACACGTATGAGCAAAAATATCGAGACAGTACGATACCACCTAATTCTGTTTTTGCACGAACATTTTTACACGAATTGACTCAATACCAATTTAAAGTAAATAGTATTATTTCATTTATTTTTTAAGCAACACAAGCTGTCGAATTCAATTTCAAACTTTTCTTTTGCCTAAATTCTAAGATAAAAAAAAATTATTTATGGCGTAGTAGACATCCTTGCTTTTTTCCCTTGTGCATTACAACTACCACACTCGACGAGGTTGCGTAACAGTTAAAAGCAGGGATCGATAAATACTGAGCCCCGACTAGATATTTAGTGCTGGCGCCAAAAAACACAAGGATTATTCTGCAATTCTTTTAAATGAGCTGTCATCACTTGGAAGCTGTTTACTGATGCCTGTTTTCTAAATGGATTTATTTAGGTATCAAAATGTGCGAAGGGGGAGGGGTATATTCCGCTATCCCCCCCTCCCCCCCCCTCTTGGGAGCTGGCTCCTTACTCTTTTGCCTGTCGCCTAGATTTTTAGAGAATGTTTTCAATTCTTCTTTTGTATTAATAATTTTTTTACTATTATATTATATGCTAATTGTTTTTATTTTAAACCTTAATTTTATTTTATGAACGACCCCTTAAAGCCCTGCGTATGGGAATTTAATTTATGAAAATACCGTAATAGCTTTTCTTTTTTTTTTTTTTGGTAAGTTTTGGAGAATTTTGCAAATGTAAAGAATTGAAACTACTGTTAGTTCTTATTTGTTAGTTATTACATATTTCTTTAAAAAACCTTTTTTTTTGCGTATTATGCACCAGGATTAGTGAAAATATTATGCAATTGAATTCAAGCTCATTTTGTTAGCCCAAACAGCTTAGTTCCGCTACAACAATTTTTCTATGTTTGAAATATTAAATCCTATAGTTTTCACTTAACAGAAGGATGTCTAAGCAAAAATTTAAAAGAAATATTTTGTGTGCTCTTGCTGGGGACCACTGAGTTAAGCATTTATCAATAGTTCAGTAAGAACTTATTTGTATAGAAAATACTAATTTTAAAATGAATAACCACTTATTTGTGTATTTTTCAAATAATATTTTATAAAAATGATTTTTTTTTGTATGATTTCAATGTATGCCTTAAATTTAATTTGTTGAAACACTAGATGAATAAAATATTCAAAGATCAAATGTGTCTTTCAACTTATTTGAAGTATGAACGGTATTGCTTTTAAAACTAAAGCTTTGAATGTTGTACAAATTATTTTGCAAACATTTGTTTTGAAGTGATTGATAACTATCCATATATGTGTAAAATACTAGGTTTCATATTTTAAAGGTGGATTATATAAGTCGTTCTCTTATCCTCGTTCACATTAGCTGAGATGTGATACTATGCACTTAAATAATATTCAGTGTGTTAAAAATTTAAATGGTCTGAAAAAAAATTCGGAGTTTTTTATCACAATTAATAATAACTGATAGGTGTAAAAAATAAAAAAGCTAGCTTGAAACTTGCAATGTTTTTGCATGTTAGAAGAGATTTCATTAACTACTTGATTACAAAGCACTAAACAAATCTTTTAGCATTACTTTTTTAATACAAGAGTGCCTTAAAAATGCAGTACTTAATCTGGATAAAGTTTCAAGTTTTTGAAATACTTTTAGTTGTGAATTTATTTGTATAAATTAAAATATTGATATTATTTACAGAATTATAGTCAAGACAAATAATGGTTAAATGCTTCTAAAATGACTGAAATTTACAAATGCTTTGATTTTGGGCATTTTCATCAACACTGCCTTCTTATTGAAAAAAAAAAAAAGTATTCGCATGCTCATTTCTATAAAGTATAAACTGAAACGTGACTGTTTTTTTTTTTTTAATATTTTTAATCATTTGTCAAATGAAATAGTTTAAAAGGGACACCTTTCATTAAAAAATAATCATTTCCTAAGTTCCAATACAATATATCTTACAAAAGTAGAGAAAACGAGTTTAAAACGAAAGCTTTTTTTTCTAGTTAAATTATTATGAGTGCTCTTGTTCATAACTTTATGATTTTGTTCAAGATTTAAAAAGTAATAATAATAAACTAGGGGGAAATATTTTCAAAACTGATGTTGAAACATCAAAAATTGTATTTATTAAAAAAAAAAAAAAAAGCATTCATAGAAACTAAACGAGCGTAACGAATCAAATGCGTTCGATGGCCAAACCAAGATGGCGGAAGGGTTTCGCGGTTGCTTCACCCAATTGTGGTGTTTTTACTAGAGTCCCTGTATCTTAGCGAGAGTAGCCTCAAAGCGGTATCATTTTCCTATTGGTGGAAGGTTTGAACCCTCCGCCCGAGGCAGTGCCTTCTTTCGTCCCATAGCTTTAACGTGGAGACGATTAAATGCCATGAAAAAACACGGGAATCCGTAAAATTAAAGGCAAATACATTTTTAAAATTCTTTTATTATTGTTCTAAAATGTTTAAAATATAAGAATGTAGCTTTATTTTGGGCGATATGCTCCTATTTATTTAATTATTTCTTTGTTAAAATAAGTGCATGCTTTCCTAATGCTAATATTCCATGTTGACCCGCTATTTTTGGCCCTAATTGTCATTTTCCCTAATAAATAAATAGCTAGTATCCTAAAGTAATTAAAAAACATCGCTTCAAGATTAAGAAAGTGTTTAAATTTAGTAAAATTAAGTTATTTTAACGAATACTTTGTATCTTCGACTTGGCGTGATTTGTTTATGCTTGGCGACTATTGGAATGTAAACATATCGGCCGCTTCCACACATTCTTGTCAGTCAGTTACGAATGGATTTTCTTATATATAAGCGGGCTTATTCTGCCGAATTTTAAAATAGGCAGGGTAGTTAGCTGTGTAGGAGGCCAAGTTTTACTGCCCTTCAAAACCAATTATCAATTTCAAAAATGTTCTATAATGTCATCTTCGTTTTCCTACTAAATTACTTGAAGTTAGGGAGTTACGAGGGGGGAGGCCGCATATGCGGAGCTGAATTCGGCCTCGGAGAAAGTTTTCCTTATTTGCTCTTAATTTAATGAATACCTTCATGGGGAAATGTATTTTTTCACATAAGGGGATCATTCATAAATGATGTCACGCTTCGAGGGGGATGGGTAACAAGAAGTGTGACATCAGGCTTATACAACATAGCAGGACAAAGGGGGGAGGGGGTCAAATATATCAAAAAAAAAAAAAAGGGGGTGGGGGAATTTAGGAACGGTCTCTAAGTACATTCTTTCTTCTTAGAACATTTTTTAACATAACTTTTACATAACGAGTTTTGTATAAAAATATCACTGATTAAATAATAATTCCAATTTTTTTTTTACCAATTCATTATTTTACCATTCATATATTTCTAGCATTACTGCTTTAAATTTTAATTTAGTTTCCCTAAGAAATAAAAAAAAAACGAGTAATCTTTTAATGATTTATTAATGCAATATTATCAACACAAAAAAAAAAAAAAAAAAAAACTTTCAGAATTAAAAATCCAAGAAATTATGTTGAAAATAATAAATTTATAAATATCATTATTTATTTTTGAATCAATTAAAGAGTAACAATTTCCATGTTCTCATATTTAACATAACGTAATTTAAAGCTGCGAATGATTAAACTATCCTGGACTTGTTGAGACCAACGATATTTTTAAAAAACGTTTGCGGCTTACGCAAAAAGTAGCTTTTAATTCAAACAGAAATTTTGCTATCAAGTGGACAAAATTTCCCGTTAACGATTATCGTTTAGCGGAAATGCTTGAGCGAGTATGAAGCCAACCTTGCACTCGGCGGCAACCCTGTTTTTCGTCCGGAGGCAGTTTTCCCCCGATCTGTCGTTACTCTGAAGACTACGTCTTATAAAGGAACTCTAGTTTTTACCAGCGATGTCTTCTCCCCTACTCGTAGCTCCATGGTAAGCAGGGCCGGCCCGACGGTATTCGGCGTCCTTGGACTTTGTAAAAATAGCCGCCCCTAGCCCTCTTTCATCATACAAACTAAAATAATATAAATTCAAATTGTGCTATACTACTACTAAACTACAAACTATAATTTTATTGCGTTTTCAATTGCTTTAAAAACTTTAATAATTATTTTTTTCTTTCTAATGGGCTGCTGTTGGCTTCTCGTAATTGCAGCCCTAGTGCGTTTCACAGGGATTGGTACCATCTAACCATCTCTATCAAGCACCACAGTGGGTACACAGAGGCGTAGCTAGGGTTTTCAGCACCCGGGGACAACTAAAGATTTTGCGCCCCACCCCCTGCCCCTAGGAGCCTAAGGGGACCCCTAAAGGGAATTTTAAAAAATTTAATGCTTCCTAAATGATAAATAGCTCTAAAAAGCAGCCCTTTAAACTTTTATTTTTATTAGTGACCATTCGCTTCTAAGGGAAAAATGGGACACTTTGGCTTCGCAAAATTATTTGTCTGAATTCCCACTCGCTCCTGTGCTACATTGGTCATTCCCGATATGGTTCGCAGTGCTCCCACTTTTTTGTCGAACATATGCACACATCTTCAGTTCAAATAATTTTCTTTTCGCATTTAAAAATAAATAAATTAACAGTAATTTGGCGCCCCTTGAAGCTGCGCCCGGGGATAGTTGTCCCTATTTGCCCCTACCTAGCTACGCCTCTGTGGGTACATTACCATCGCTACAAGTGAATTTTGACGCCAACTTTCACTTGAAAGAAGGAGTATCTGTGAAGAGTCACTATCATAGAATTGTTGAACTAATTTTATGAAACACGGATTATTGTTTTTTTTACTTTTTTGCTCTTACGCTGAGGCGCCCCCAAGATGCTGGCGCCTTTGTATTTTGCACACTTTGCACATTGATAGGGCCGGTCCTGCATGTAAGCATTACTATTTTAGGAATTTTTACTGTATTTAGCAATATTGTAGGATAGCCAATAATGTTTTGATTGTATTCCTACAATAAATTTTACATTTGCTGTTGCTTGGTATTTGATATAAAGCGTGTGAGTTTGTCATTGGTGGTACCACCAGTGTAACTACTTGCGGTCTTTGGGGTTTCCTCCAAGACCCCTCCCCGCCTAAGAAAAAGGAAAATAGATCAAGTTTATTGCTAATACTAAAAGCAACCTCCTTGACTGCTTAGCAAGTGGATTTATTTTGTGTGCTTTTGCACTCAGCTGTTTCATAACCATCGTGCAATGATCTAATAATGCTTACAATACTATGATTTTATTACATTCCATTGCAAGAATTTTTTTTTTTTTTAACCTATGACAGGGTTGCGACTGAAACAGAATAAAATTCCAGGACTTTTCCAGACATTTTTTTAAAAACTCCTATCGTTAACTGGACGGCGCGGATCCGCCCCCGCCCCCCCCCCGAAATACCAAAATTTTCGCAATGTAGCATATATTCCACCCTGAAACTTTCCTCTACACTAGTGTTTCAAAGTCAGGGTCCCCCCCCCCTCCCGAAAAAAATTTCTGGCTACGGCCTTGCTTAAAATAATTTCCAAGAAACTTTGAAGCATTATTCAGCCACATGCACATGATAAAAGGGAAAAAACATTTTGATAAAGAAAAACTAGATATACTTTTGCAAAATGTATTTTTTTGTTTTAAAGTCTAATAACTTAATAATTCAATTTCTTGATGAGAAAAATGATTCCTCTCAAGATTTTTGAGTAAAAAAAAAACTACATTAATTACCCAAGGCATTGTAAATGTAGTTGAATTGAATTGAATTTTGAGAAATTGAATCATTTTGAATAACAACAAAATGTGAGTCACTTATAACTATTTACAAGTTAAAGTTAAGAGTTGACGAATTAATGATGAAATTAGTGGCTGAATCAATCTCGGCAGCTTCCTTTGCATGCTGCATTTTGAGTGGAGCAAAAGAGGCGACGTCATGTTTACATATCGGACCTTTCTCATCCAAAAAAAAAAAAAAAAAAAAAACGGTACCAACGCTTCGAACCTTGCCAAAAAGTCGCATCCTTGGCGAGAGCCATGTAAAATTCCCCGACTTTTCCAGATTTTTCATAAAATAGTAAAATTTCCTGACATTGCCCTGATCTTTTCACTCATTTTCAAAGTTCCTTGACTTTTCAAGGTTTTCCAGGTAGTATAGCAACCCTGCTACGAGAACTTTATTCCTTTTAGTTTCACTGCTTTCCTTAACCTTAGAGAAAACTAAATGTATTTTAACTTGTCCATTATACCTCCTTGGAATCTAATTTTCTAAATCAATTTGGGGAACTTCTATTTAAATGATTCACGAGCCACCCCAGCTCTCACTACTCCTGGTGGGTATGGACCATTTTCTGAACAGCTGCCATCGACTTTTTAATAATTGCCTTATCCTCAGAAAATTTCATGTTACTGAATACTTTGTAATCAAACTCCACTTTGGATGGCATAAATGCATGAAACAAAGAGATAAAAGACACACTTTTTATTCTTGTATTAACAAAGATGCAAAAATATTTTAAAAATGGATAAATATTCATTTATATTACAATATAAAAACCACGTGAAAAGTTTAAAAATAACCATAAAAATGTGCTACTATTTATAATTTCAAATAAATGTGTCAATTAAAGTTAATAACATCTCATCTCTAGTACCAGATGATATTTAAATGTAATGGGTGAATCGGTAACCAACTTTTCTGGCCATCTGGATGTCCTTCACTTTCAGAGTTTTTCTATTGGTGTGTACTGTGAGTAAATAAGCATCTTCAAGTAAATTCGTGATAAATATTTCTGTGGCTTCTTGTAAAGCTTCTATTGCCATCGATTGCCAACGATATTCTTTTACACTAAGGAAACATAGGGTCTCTCTTACCAGTCTGGAAAATGGAAGGTGTTGTATCAAAAGTTTCTGGAAAAAATTATAATGTTTTATACTTTTGTGACGAAAGTAATATGTAATATTTATTGAAATAGCAATGATAAATGTGGACAGTGAGTTAGTTCAATGATAAAAGACTTACAGGAGGGATCACAGAGTCTTAAGTAAAGTAAAAGGATATTTTTCAAAAAAATTTAAAAGTGTAGGACATGTCAACAAAAAAAGTAGGACTACTATTGCAGTGAAAAAACAGAACACATTCAAAACAATTAAAAGCAGAAGATATGCATGGACATACAGTGGAACCTGTGAAAATTGACCACTTGTGGTGCAGCACTTAGACAGGTGGTCAACTCATAAAGGTTGGGTTTTATTATTATTATCATCAGTATTATTTTGTCATTTCTTAAACTATGACATTCATTCTTTTTTAACTAATTAGAATACTCTTAACTATAGCTTCATGTAACATTACTTTAAAATAGTAATTAGCTTATATAACAAAATTATTGTTAGAGAAATGCAACCTGAATAGTTTATAATGTATCACAAATTTAACATTAATTAAATAAGATAAATCCCTTATTAACTAATAGAGATAATTATCTAATTAATTATACAAGTTATTTATTCAATGTAAAGATTTTCTAAAAATATATAATCATTAAAAATAGCTACTACTTCAGATAGAACAAAAGAAGAAACTAATTAGAAGTATAACAGAGCTCTCATAGTAGTTTTCCCACATGGTTAACTCACAAAGAGGTTTAGAGCAAGCTTTATCTTGTTGTTTCATTCATTCGTCCAGTGAAATACTGGTCTAACTAATTAAAGCACTAAAAATATCGTGGAAAAGTTATTATAGTTATTTTTCTCTTTCAAAAAATAATTAGGTGATTAACTTACAGATCAGTTTTTATAGTACTTCCAGCCAAATTTGATGAATATAAGTGGTTAACATAGATATATGGTCAAGTTACAAAGGTTTTTGCTGCATTATATAATATGGGGATAAGTCCGTTCCTTGCGAAAGTGGTCAACTTTACAGGTTTTACTGTATATACATAATACACACACATACACATGTGTCCATAATTCTTCTTCTATTGCTATAACTAAGACATTTACTTTCTCCCTCAATATTACCTTATCTATAAGAAAGAAAAAAAAATTGCTTAAATTTTTCCAAACGGTTGATCATATGGGCCGAACTGCAAATCACGACATGCATCTATGAGCGCTCATTTACAACATTAATAACTTTACAAATATGATTTTAGAAGGGATGAAACGATCTATCTCTCATGTAGATTCATAAAAACATTGATATATATTAAGATTTTCCTCTTAATATATATCAATGTTAATATATATCATTGTTTTTATGTTGAAATAATTTTGTAATACACATATATATTATACAGGGTTCGTACGCAGACTGAAGAAAAAAGTAGGAACAAAAGTGGGATTTTTCTTTAAAAAAGTAGGAATTCAAAATACAGACGAAAAAACCTACAAAAATGTACTTACCAAGTTTGTTTACAGAATAAGCACACACAAAAAAGAGGCAATTTTAGTAAAACATACGAAAAATATCAATTTTCTTGAAATATTAAAGTTTTGGAAAAGCATAAGAGCTCTAAAGTGTACATAATTCTTCCAATTTTTACACCCTTCTTGACAAGTAGAAGGTTTTGTTCTTGAAAAGTGCCTCATGTGTGTATATCATGTTTCCTATTGGTTAAAATCATTTGCCACTTGCTCTTTGAGGACTAAAGTTAAAATGCAGCCCTTTTAATAGCAATTAAAACTGCTCATATTTTTATATCATACAATTTTAATTCTCTTAATGTAGTTTTTACTCTCAGAGAAGGGGAATAAGTGCATTGTGGCTTGCACAGTAAGAGCATGACTAGTATATCATTTTTTTCTTTTCTAGAGACCAGGGTTACAATCTGATGTTATACCTGAATTTCCAAATATTCCAACCGTGCCAGATGTTCTTACACCAGAAGCATTTTATACATATGCCTCTTTTTTATTATTATTTTGTCAAGCAGTTTCATATAAAAATCCCATTTTTATGTTTGCTTATATGTAGGTGTTGTGTGAACTTAGAGATTAAAAAATGTCATTTAAAAATGTTTGTATTTGCTGTTTATTTATTTTTTGTCTAAATTTTTTTTTTTTTTGCAGAGCACTTTATACTAAGATATTATTCTTGATCGTTACAAAATCTTCATTTTTTAATTTTTGTGCATTATATTAAACTATGGATATAAGGGTAATTTTATTTATAACATTTATGACTTGAGCTTTTCTATGGTTGTACGAAATGTGGCAACAATTAAATATCACTTCAGTTGATTTAATTGGTAATTTTCTGAAAGTTTAAAATTTTTATTTTTAACAAAATGCTCTTGGAAAAAATTGAACTTTAAGTGGTCACAATTTTTTAAAAAATATTTTAAATTCTAAACTTGATATGTGCTATTTGCAGCTACTAATTTACAAAACAAATGTTAATGTTTTCATTATTTAAATTTTGTCTCGACTTACACTAATAACCATGGAAATTCATCTGATTTATTTTATACTTCATAAATGAATATTTTCCCTTAGAAATGGCAGAAGTGAAAAACTATTGTTAATAAATCGTTTTTTAATTGTTGCAAGCTTTTTTCTTCTTTTTTTTAATACCTAAACGTCATAACATTTTATGTTTTAACATAATAGGTAATTATTCATATTGCTAGCAATTAGAATAAAATTAAGTCCTATTATGTTTACAAAGAAATTATTTACAAGTTTGATTTTAAAATTAGTATGTTTACCCGGCCAACCATGTTGTTAGCTGCAGAAACATCTGTCGTCCAAAATTTTCTATTCAGTAAAATATCATCACTAAAAACTGCTCTTGTTGTTGATTTCATGTCACAAGTTCTAATGATAAAGTTATAGAAAGTGAAAATTTTTGGAGAAGTCCTCAACAATGTTCTGCTCGGATAACATGCTATATTTCCCTTAGTTTCTAGTCTTCATTAGTTAATAATGGGTTGAAACGTGCAATTATGTTTTTTGTAAAAGTAAGGCAGCACAATAAAGAGCTTAATAACACGTTAGAGGAGGCAATTTACGAATTGCTAAACACATACACTGGGCTATTTCACATGGTGCAAAATGAGTGATTGCGCTATCCAATTCTACAGATGTGTAGTATTGTTAATTCGATTTGCATTAACATGGATGTGCCAAGGAATATCCGAGTTCTGGATACTTTTCGGAATAGAAGAAAATAGATTCATTCCCATCAAACATTCTTTTCAGAAAACTAAATCAATTGCTAGCCCAACTAAAAACTCACATCCTTAAAGGTAACATGGGTGCAAGTCCTGGAAATTGCCAGGTGAACAAATTTTACACCGAGTCACAAGAAACTTTTCATGGGGGGGTTGGGGGAGTAGTTATTATATATGTTATATATATATATATATATATATATATATACAGTTGTCACGCCAGAGCAAATTCGGGTCCGCTTTAGGACCCTTAGCAAGATTCAAATCAATCAAAACGGACGCTTCACAAAATTACAAGCATCCAAATTAAAAATCACCTTCCCAGGGCAGTCAACCATCCCTATATAATTAAGCAACTTTATTTTTTTGTGACAAAAACACATACATAGTAAAAAAAAAAAATTAAAAAAGAAGCTAAAAAAAAAGGAAGTGTTTGTTTAGTTCAAGTACTCACACAAAGAGCATGATTATAAGGCATTCGAATAGTTTCAATCCATGCATTTTAAGTATAATTAGTGTTCTTTTTAATATTTTTATCCATTATTCATAGACATAAGAACAGAAAGACGAAATTTTGTTGTTTGCAGAAACTAGAGGAAAAAAGCTTTCATCCAAGCTCACATAGTCAAATGGTATACGTGCTAATCACTGAGATAAAATAAATAAAAATATAAATAATAATCATAATATGTAAAAATGCTTGTCAAAACAAGAAAATCAAAATAAAGCAATTGATCTTCTGTGAGCCACAGGAAGTAAATTTTAAATCATTTAAAAAGAAAGAAGGATCAAAAGCCAAAAAAAGAAAAAGATAAATTAAACATTAGCTGCGCCTCAAAATGCTACAAGTATTGTGAATAGAATTTTGTTTAGCAAATATAGATGTAGACAAAATGGCAACAAGTCAAATAAAATAAAAGCAAGCGATCTTATCAATCATCAGGAGAAAATAAAATGAAAGTTAATTACATTGAAAAGACAATTTCGAGCTGCGGAGAAAAACGCTTACAACTTCTTGTCTAGTCAATTTAGACGCTTCAAATTTTAGCACAAAAAGCAAAACTCTTTTTGGGAGTGTTTTACCGACTTTTCAATGGCACTAAACTTGAAAGCATGAAATAATTTCTTTCATACAAAAGGGCCATTTTAAGAGATTTCCAGATGTAAATTGGAACTAAAAAAAGAACAAATTCAAATTTTGGAAAAAACTTCAAGGTGCACACCCTCATTATCCAAACTAACTTCGTGCCAAATTTCATGAAAAATCGGTCGAACGGTCTTGGCCACAACACTGGAGACGTACGAACGTACACACACAGACATACTTGCTGCTTTATTATTAGTAGAGGAGAACAATTTCAAGAATACAGTTAGAACACATTTCCAAGCTTTCAAATCATTATAAAATTCTCTAGTTATACAAAAATTCTTTTTAGGGAACTTCTCGACTACTGATAAAAGTTTGGAAGTCTCCTGAACAAATTGGGGGAATTGTCTATGTTGTATGGCGCATGAAAATCGGATTACGGGTGGAAAATTACTTACAGTTGATGTTTGATAGCGTCTGATTTCATTCAGTACACTATTTCTTTTAATTTTTCTTCTAGGTGCTCCACCAGGTGTCACGTTTGAAGGGCCGGGCACTGCAGGATCTGAAGCATCTTATCTCCTTGAAGGGGATTCATCATTAGGTGCTGCACGTGCAGAAGTCTCATCATCAGAGTCGTCCCTTAAAGCACGACTTCGTCTGGATGTACTAGGAGTATCAATTTTCCTTTGCTTTGGGTTGAACTTTTCCTTGGCTGCAAAAAATTATACAGGGTCATCGAAAAAGTGTCCATGATTTGAAAAAAAAAAAAAAAAATTATAAAAGAAATAAATATGCAAACAACCGGTACGCAGCTGAGGTGAAATTACAGCACACCCGAATAAATTTTGGGGTTGGTGATTACATTTACCTTGAAGTCTTCCGTGCCAGGGTTACCAAGTTTCTTCCAAAGCGGGGAAAAACCACGGGGAAACAAAACCGTTTAATATAAGACAGTCAAGTTGTTGTATTATTACTTTTACCTCTCTTAGCATATTTAGACACACTTATCTCTCAACTTGCTACCAGTATGTAAGTGAAATCAATATTTTCCCTTATACTTTCATTTAAGACCCTAATGTGCACAAAACAATGTTTAAAAACATCGGTGAAAGACAGGAAGGGCCCAAAGACTTTTTAAACAACATTTTAAAATTAAGACTTGAAGGAATTTTTTCAGAAATAAACAGTGATCAGAATCTTTCACACAACTGTTTCCTATAACAGTTGCTGAAGGGGAAGCAGCATTCCGCAGGATATTATTAATAAGGATTCTTTCATGAACCAATGAGGCAAGCCTAAAGAATTGTGCTTTGCTTTCAATTGCTCACAATGAATTGCAAGATTTTAGCAATCTAATAGAAACCAAAAAGAGTGCTGTAGTGATTTGATTCTGAATTTTAATAAATGTACAACAACAGTTTGCAGGGTGCTAGTGATTACTTTAACTGCCTGCAAACTGTGGGAGAAATTATACAATTTTATTCCAGGCTGAAAAGTCTAAAGTCCTGAAAAAATGGTCAGAAAAGGGAATATTTAATAATTTCAAATAATTGTTTTAATTACTGCAGAACAAACATTGAAGAGAAATATTTTCCTGTTGGGGGGGGGGGGGACTCTATGTTAAATAAAAAAGCTCTTGGCTGATATACGAGTTTCAAGTGGAGTTGATTTTGTCAAATTGCTGCTGCCATAAAATTAATTATTGATAGCAGTTTATTATTATTACTATATTTTTTCGTCTTTCAGAGCTTTATATTTTTTTTATGGATTCTTGTGAAACTTCAGCTAGGTAAAAAAGATAAGGTCTTTGCTTTGCAACAAATTTCGGGAAGGACCTTTTCAGTGGGAGGGGTATTTTCCGGAATATTTTCATTGTAATTTAAAAACGTTTTAAGCATCATTTCCCCAGGTAAACAGTAATAGAATTTTCTAAAAAGCATGCATATAAAGAAAAAACCATAACAAATTATTTGTTTCATGAAAAATACAATTAAAAAAAAATTGCCTTTTTAAAAAGGAATTATATAGTGCCCAATATTTAAATTTAAAAAAAAAAAAAGAAGAAAAGGCAAAATGCAGTTTAGACTTATTATCCAAAATTTAAAAATAATAATAAATAGAAATAAAGGGAAAAAAATTAAATTAAAAAAATTAAAAAAGTTTACACATCAATTCTTTTTTTAAGCAGAAAAATAACAATTTTTTACTCCATTTTACATTGTTTTCATTGCAATAAGCACGCAATCCTCCTTCCAAAAACTTATGCACTTGGTGTCTTATTTACTACTTCCATCTTCGTGAATGACCAAATATGGCGACCTTGTTCACGTAGCTGCCGTGCTCGATCAAAGGGAAAATGGAAAATATATTGGAGGTAAGACAGCATTGGTTACATGCTTACAACATCCATTTTCCAATAGAATTGAGGATTTTAAAATCATTGTTATTGAAATAAGAAGTAACAAAAATAAAACAAGGCATTCAGCTAATGCAGTAATGAAGGCATTAACTGCGGACCAAACATGGCGTTCTCGCTTGGCTTGCGTAGACGATTTTCAACGAAGTTTTTAGTGTCTACAGCAGAAATACAGAACTATCAAAATTTAGAATAATATAAGAGGTTTCCCCCCAATTTTTAAAAATATATAGGGGATATAGGAAAACTTCGAGTCCCACTTAAGTGAGCGGCAGGAACAGCATTTTTTTAGGAACATGAGCAAAATTTTAGTATAATTTTAGGAATTTTAGGTGCTGCAAAAACTTTTGGGAATTTTAGGGGGAATGCGACCCCTGGAGAAGTGCAAATCCTCTACTACAGAGGCTAAATCGTAAAAAATAATGGTAAACCAGAAGTTCAAGAGATGGAATGAGATAGTACACAAGAACTAGGGACTTTTACTGAAGCGGATGCAATCGGATTTCAAAAAAATCGGGACTGACCCTTGAAAGCATATGAAAGACAAAATGCGGAAGTTTTACTGCTAATTTGTAAAAGTTTCATAAAGCGAGTATCTACGCATGCTACTTCAAGATTTTCTCATTTAAAGAAGAAAACAAATTCCAAAATTACGAACATTCGCGGAACCGAAATTTCGACTTTTCAAAAATACCAAAAATACGGAATTTCGGCAAAATTCGGGAAAATCACATGAAAATTACTCGGCGACTAACTACGATTACGAGCGCAGTCTATTGAGCAAAAAAAATATTGAAGTTTCGTTGATTTATTTTAAAGCGGAAATTACAAAAAAATGAGAGAAAATTGTGTTAAACGGGAGATCGGGAGACAGACGCATAAAACGGGAGTCTCCCGTTAAAAACAGTGGACTTGGCAAGTATGCAGTACCGAACCTCAAATTTGGCAAGTTCAGCACCAACGCTATGCAGAATTTTGGAACACGACCAAACATGGCGGATTTGCAGAACCAAAAATGGCGGATTCTCGGAAGCATCGGCGCTGACACGCGTTTTTTTATGCCAAATTTGCAATATTTTCTTCACTCATAGACAAATGTTTTTACATTTTGACTATGAATAGCGATGTGGGCCAGCTGGTTTAGCAATCGGAACGCCATTTTATGCATCCGATGAGTAAACTAACGTTCGATTTCTGCCAAACTAAACATTCGTAATTCTTTTTAGAAAATAAACATTTTAAGGAAAAGTAAGCACTTATAAGGGCCCTTATATTTTATTTTCAAATATAAGCACTTGTAAGCACCGCTACGCATCCTGTATTAGTAACACAGGGGCCCTGTATTAGTAACACAGTTGCATCACCATTACAAATGATGAAAGGCGAAGTCTCAAAAATTATGTGAACGATGCACATTTACTCGAGTGAGTCTATTTAGAAATAATAATGAATATTTAAGTAATCACAAAGCATTAAGCAAACGTTACAAATTTACATAATGCCTCAACTATTTAAAAAATTCTTTATTTAAAAATAACGTACTTATTTTATTTTGAATGTGTGTATCATGGGAGGTTGCAACCCTCCGCCCCTATAAATTCACCATTAAAGCAATGCCCCCGTCAACATGTTCAAAAGGAAAATTAAATTATTCATCGATCGAGTGAAAGTTGTTTGCTACTTGTTTTTTGCATTTAATGAATATTATTTTTATGAACACATACTGTGATACTAATAAGTTCAATAATCTGTTAACATATTAAATTTTTTAGCCCAGTTGAATTAAACTGGTTGGGAGAGCAATTTAATTGAATAATAACAGTTGAAATCAATATCAATCGCAAACATTTTTTTTTTGCTCTCTTTTTTATGTAATTTCCTTCATTCTCTGTAATGATACTGCTTTTCAGCAGCTATTAAGGCTATTATCAGAAAAAACAAAATGCAAATTTACAAGCATTAAAAAAAAAAAAAAAAAAAAAAAAAAAAAAAAAAAAAAACTTTGTAGCGTAATGCCTACTTTTCTTTAAAAAAAACCACCCTTCTGTCGTGTCGAAAACGACATTCTTTCTACATTCCTGTCTTTCCCAGTTTTCAAATTCTATTCCCCCTTCTGAAACTTATTCGTCCCTAACAGGTACATTCCCCTGACCTTTTGTGCAAGGTCATTTTTACAAAGCCCCTTTCTCATGGTTCACCGCGCCTCGTGTGCACTTTGTGAATAGTCGTTAGTTAAGTTCCTTGTTTGGCATAGTTATTGCCCTTTTATCCTTGCTGTTTTTACTGCAGTCATGCAGCAACGGCGATGCCTCTCATTTTCGTCCTACCGTTCTCGCCTGCCTTCTACATGGCCGCAGCGTGGCGAGCTCCTTCTCCTTGGCAACCCTGCTTGGCGTTCGTGCATTAACAACCATGTGCGTCGAAGTACTAGCGTCTAGAGTGCAGGAAAGCGTTGGATATCACGGACCGAAATGTAAACACTTTTTCGTCACTTCCTCGCGCGGCAACGAGATTACTGTGTTTGAGCATGAGCGAAAGTTTTTTACTTATCAACCGTTTCATTTGTTATATTCTAATACGTCACAAATCTTATGACGTCAGCGCAAATGAATAGAATCGAAAGTTGTATAGTTTTAGAATGAGCGTGTTTTACGTTGCAAGATACTAAAAACTAATAATACAAATTTTAAAACACCATTTTGTTATGAAATCAATCATACGTGAAGGAGACAAATGAAAGACATATATTAGTCTAGAAAAAAATTCGGAAAAGAGCATTTAATTTTAAAAATGCGTTACTTGATGATTTTTTGTTGAAAATAAATGGATCTGAGATTTTCATTTTAAAATGTTTATTGATATGATTGAATGGGAAAATTCAAATGTTGGCAAAAATATTTTCTTTGCGCGTTGTTGTACATTTTAACTATTTAAGACTTAGAGTGTTTGTAATTGTGCATTTTATTATGGTAATAGCTTTTGTGCTAGCTGCTATTCAATTCAGTTGACTCTTCTATACTTGACTGGATAATTAAATGTCATGTTATATGTTTTAGAGAACGTAGCAATACTAAAAATACATGTTGATTTTTGAACTCTTTTACAATGCATATAATTCTCCAACTAAACAAAACTAATAGGAAAAACTAAATTACTGTGGAAGTTGGGGCCAGTCGACAAATAGGATAAATGGATTAAGGAACCTGAAAATTACTCGTATGACGCCAATTTATTTCTAGTTTCAATCAACAAGCACTAAAAATGAGATAAATTCAGTCATACATAGTGAATTTTTTTACTGCTCAAGAGAGTAATTTTATTATTACCTTTTTTATTTTATTCAATTAATTAATTTATTTATTTTACTCAATCTCGGACAATTAATTGTGTTTATTTATTTTTTTTTTTTTTCCATATGATTAGCAGATCCACTTCTATTTCTTTCCCTTCTCCCCCCCTCTTTTTTTTAAATTTCTTTTAGGTGTTTAGTAAAATACAACTTTTTAAAAAACAATAGCGTTATTTGCCGGTTTCCTAAAACTTTAAGGCACAAATAAAACAAACACCACAGATTTTCAGCATTCAACGCGTAGGACAATGTGCTGATAAAAGTGGTAGACACGTGTTTCGGAGCTTATATGCGTCCTTTTCAATGCTAAATACGTGAACTTGTAGTTGAAAAGACATCGATCAAAATTAAAAAAGAGGTTCCTTGTTTTTTGCTTTTTTTTTTCGCTTAATGCTTCTTATTTTGTTAATTAAATTTTTGCATGTTCTAAACCAGTTTTGTCAAGTTGCAGTAGTTTAAAATTTATAAATGAATGGATAAAAGTCTTTTTTTTTCATTTAAAAAATATTTTAGGTGCAACACAATAATATTCAAAACTGTACTTTTGATTAATAATTACAAAGTGTGTACGCATAAACGATTTAGAGAAAATTTGAGCGAAAATAAATTTAATCTGATGTATTTAAAACTTAAATAACTTCTGCGCGTGTCTATAAATATATATATTATGAAGCACCACTGGATGTCTGTATAAAATAAATAGATCATTAATGAAAAAAAAGATCTTCGATAAAAAGGGGAAAAAACGTTATTTTCAAAGGCAGATGGTCTTGAATGCGAAAGAAAAAAAAATAGCATGAATGAATTTCTATATGCGAAGGGAGACAGGTCGCGCATGCGCCGATAATGCGATTTGTTTACATTTTGCTTCGTGAGATTCAACGCATTCCTGCGTTTTAGACGCTAGTCGTCGAAGTTTACACATTAAGCTAGGTTTTTTCAGAGTTGCTGGTGATCTCGTGGACGTGGTCCCATTTTTTATATTCCCCCCTTTTCAGCTGGCCCGGAGGACGGCGATGGAATTCCGTGAGTACATGCATTATCGTTCCAATTTTATCTGATTAGCTT
Organism: Octonoba sinensis; assembly: GCA_038502835.1. Taxonomy (NCBI): domain Eukaryota; kingdom Metazoa; phylum Arthropoda; class Arachnida; order Araneae; family Uloboridae; genus Octonoba; species Octonoba sinensis. The sequence continues at coordinate 3,709,661 of CM076600.1, forward strand.
AATCTATGAACTAAACCACTCGTGTGCCTAATTGCTATTTATCCATAATGTTATTTGAATTTGTATGATTCCATGTGTTGAGTCTCCTGGCGGTTCTCGCCAGTCGTTGTGTGTGCTGTAGAGGGTCATTGAATATACATGTGCTTTTCAATAAATCTAATGATTTACATTTAATACATTGTCTTCCTTTTGAGTAATTACACATTTTGGTATCACGTCTTGTCTTTTACGGACAATGTAAACTTGCATCACCTTCAGTGCCTATACGATCACGATTATATTTGTTTCGTTGTTCGCTCTCACTTCACACACAACAGTTGGTGCCGTCAGTAGTGTAAAAGTGGCAGTTCTACGCCAGGAGGAGCAATGCGCAACGTGCCACGCCCCCCTTGCGCCTGCCTCCACCGCCTCCTCCGCCTGCCGAGTAGGGTTGAGTAGTAGGGTTTCCTCGTAGAAGATGACGGGGGTTTCTGAGTGGAGTTGAGTTGTTTTACTTGTTACACCTACTTGTTGCACTGCGTCTAAAGTTTCGTTTTTAGGAATGGCAACGGAGATATAGCGGTTGTCATGACAACGGTCTCCTTCTATGAGAGAAATGGCAACGGTCTCCACGACAACGAACTTGTAATCTTTTTGAATTGCTCATGGCGCCACCTAGTGAGAGAAATTATTTTTTTTCAGACTTGGTCGTTTTCTGATGTTATACACATGGCGCCATCTAGTGAGATAAATATTAATTAATCCATTTAAATATATTTTTCGGACTTGGAATTATTTTATTTAATTTCTCTTTCCTAGATCGGGAATCGAACCCGCATCGTCAAAAGATCTTCATGGCAGTCAAATTGTAAACGCGCAAATTGACTATGCCATGAAGACCTGATAGCTACAGTGCTAAATTGAATGTTAATATAATTCTCTTTCAGATGTTTGAGAAGACTGCCATCTAGCGAGAGAAAACTTTTTTTTTTTTGAACATAGAATATTTAATGATTTCCATGACAACGTATTTTTACGAAGAGCCTCCTAGTGTCAAAAATAGGAATAATTATTTTTCGGACTTAGTCGTTTTCTGATGTTATTTTTGATTTCCAACTTAGATTTTTCGCGAGTGGTAACATTAATTTTTGAATTGGCAACATGTTTTTAGTTTTTATTTCAAGAGTTGAAGCACTCATGCTGCCGTCTAGTGAGAGAAAAATTATTTTTTTGGACATAGAATATTTTACTTCATGAAAGTGAAATTAATTTAATTTTAAGTTGATGGTCCCACCACCATCCCGATGTGACTTTTAATCACACCCCCATCAACTTTTTGTACACCTTCATTTCATTTGGTCATTTCAAGACAATTGTAAATGTTCAAACAATTTACTTATAATGGAAAAAATTGACCCTAGAAGTGGCAAAAATATAAAAGTATCATGCAGTGAGACTTCACTTCTACAGTCAATTTGTTTTTTAGAATACATAACCACATAATTTAGACTGCATTAGATGAATAATACATTAAAAAAAATATTGTATCATTGAATTCAAAATAATCCGCAAAACAAGAGAACGTTTCATAGACTCTAGCTGTTGAATAAAATAAGTCTCAAACGGAGACTTAACTTCTACAGTCAGTGAAACACTATAATATCTCACATACGTGAAAATCATCAATTAGAATCTGAAATGAAACACGCAAATTTTTTTTCCTCATGATATTGAAATTCACACATCTCAGAACTTTTAAGTTGTAAAACCCATTCGAGAAAGCTGTGAATGCTATGTTTTTTTTCCCCCTTTCATTGTATTAAATTTAACTGTTATGTTCTAGCGAGAATTAATTATTTCCATCAGAATTAAATTTCACAATTTTTAATCAACTCATAGCACTATTTTAATCTTAATAATGTATTAATATCAACTATCTCTTAATTTTGAACATATTTTATTTTTACACTTGTAAAAAAATGCATTACAGTATGGCTAATGATCTACTTTTAAATATTAGTTTCATTTTTATGCTCTTTTAAAATTTTTTTTATGTATCCTAAAAACAATTGACTAGAAGTGACGTCTCACTGCATGATACTTTTATATTTTTTCCACTTCTAGGGTCAATTTTTTCCGTTATGTGTAATTGCTTGAATATTTACAATTGTTTTGAAACGACCAAATTAAATGAACGAGTACAAAATAGTTGATGGGGTGTGATTAAAAGTCACATCGGGATGGTGGTGGGACCATCAACTTAAAAATAAATTAATTTCACTTTCAGGAGTAAAATATTCTATGCTCAAAAATAATTTTTCTCTCGCTAGATGGCAGTCTTCTCAAACATCTGAAAGAGAATTATATTAACATTCAATTTAGCACTGTAGCTATCAGGTCTTCATGGCATAGTCAATTTGCGCGTTTACAATTTGACTGCCATGAAGATCTTTTGACGATGCGGGTTCGATTCCCGATCTAGGAAAGAGAAATTAAATAAAATAATTCCAAGTCCGAAAAATATATTTAAATGGATTAATTAATATTTATCTCACTAGATGGCGCCATGTGTATAACATCAGAAAACGACCAAGTCTGAAAAAAAATAATTTCTCTCACTAGGTGGCGCCATGAGCAATTTTAGTTGGTAACCGTTGCCATTTCTCTCATATAAGGAGACCGTTGTCATGACAACCGCTATATCACCGTTGCCATTCCAAAAAACAAAACTTCGGACGCAGAGTAACAAGTAAGAAAAACAACTCAACTCCACTCAGAAACCCCCGTCATCTTCTACGAGGAAACCCTACTACTCAACCCTACTCGGCAGGCGGAGGGGAGGGGAGAGGGGGAGGGGAGGCGCAAGGGGGGCGTGGCACGTTGCGCATTGCGCCTCCTGGCGTAGAACTGCCACTTTTACACTACTGCCGTCTGACCAGTTGTACTGTAGCATTTGCAATATGATGTTGCAATTGGTACTGCACTCAAACTTTTTTTTTCAACGAAATTTCTTGTATTTGAATTTTTTCTTTTTTCAATGAATTTTTCTCTCATTTGAATTTGTGGTATTCATTAAAATTATGTACTCACGGCTTTCAACGCCGTCTTTCAGGTAAGCTGTTAGGGCATGTTTTTTTTAAATTCTTAATGTAAAATTTTCACCAGGGGTAGTCAATCTAATTAATTTTTGCTACGTATCATTGAATATTCTGAGTATGGCCAGGAATAGTAACAAATCCCAAAAAGTAACAGCGAATAAGTCATTTCATCTTGTTATTACTCCGTTTAGCGGGGAAAGCGAGCTAGTACACCATTTTGTTGATCAAATTTCATTTACTGAAAACTATCAACGATTGGGATGACGTTAAGGCCAAATTGTATTTTAAATCAAAGTTAAAAGGTCCCGCATTACAGTTTATATTAAGTCACCCCAATTTAAACTCTTCCTCTTCATTTAATGATCTTTGCAAGGACTTAATAGAGTTTTTTGATACATCGTCTTCCTTTTCGTCATCAAATGAGTTTCACAATATTTCTTTGCACAGTAACGAAAACATAAAGTCGTTTGCTCACAGGCTTAGTAGGTTAGTGGCGCAAACGTATGCGGGCCTTAACAATAAAGCCCTAGGCATAATTAAACTACAGAAATTCTTAGCCGTTGTCCCACAACAATTTCGAATAAATTTACTTGAAGAAAAAATTGATTCATTTAAAGAAGCTGTAAATCGTGCCCGATTCCTACAAAATGTAGCCACACAAGATAGTATATGTGAGGCGCAGAAATCCCAGTCTGAAATTGTAAATATGCTAGTACGAGAGATAGGTGAATTAAAAGCCAAACTCAACAAAACATCTAACGAAGAAAGCCAGCAAAGCGTCCACAGCTTACAACATCTTCCCACCGTTCATAAACAAGGGTACACGCATAAACCACAAGTATGTTCATCAAATCGTAACCAAAGTAACATGTTTTCAAGACAAAATTTTGCACATAGAAGTAACGAATGTAACAGCAACAATAGACAAAGGCCACAGTGCCAATTTTGTGGAAAATACGGTCACATACTCAGAGACTGTTTTCAATTCAAAGAAACGCAGCTCCCACGTACCATGAGAACAACCCTTACTCAAAAGTAAACCAGCAGCGCAATCAAAACTTCAGAGGCCGCTTCAAACCTTACAATAAGAATTTTCAAAATAACCCAAACGAACATCGGAGAAAGTAGAACGGAGGCGCCTTTCTCCCGCGTCCAAAGTCCGACCTCCCTTTCGTAATGAAAAAGAATCAAATTCGTCGAACAAGATCGAAGAACGAAAATTTCCCTATGCAAAACCTTTTCGTAAGCGGAAAAAAAAAAAAAAAAAAAAAAAAAAAAAAAAAAAAAAAAAAAAAAAAAAAAAAAAAAAAAAAAAAAAAAAAAAAAAAAAAAAAAAAAAAAAAAAAAAAAAAAAAAAAAAAAAAAAAAAAAAAAAAAAAAAAAAAAAAAAAAAAAAAAAAAAAAAAAAAAAAAAAAAAAAAAAAAAAAAAAAAAAAAAAAAAAAAAAAAAAAAAAAAAAAAAAAAAAAAAAAAAAAAAAAAAAAAAAAAAAAAAAAAAAAAAAAAAAAAAAAAAAAAAAAAAAAAAAAAAAAAAAAAAAAAAAAAAAAAAAAAAAAAAAAAAAAAAAAAAAAAAAAAAAAAAAAAAAAAAAAAAAAAAAAAAAAAAAAAAAAAAAAAAAAAAAAAAAAAAAAAAAAAAAAAAAAAAAAAAAAAAAAAAAAAAAAAAAAAAAAAAAAAAAAAACTCAAAACTGCTAAAACAAAACAATACCAAAGCTCCTAGGGGAAAAAAACTCCAGTTGTTCTCTTTGGAAGGTCGGAAGTGTTCCGATTCACCCCGTTTAGCTGCCAAAGGAATAGATAAGATAGTTCGATATGTTCTCGAAAAGTGATTTCATTAATGCCAAAATAATTTTTATTCCTTTTCAGAATTCTGAGAAGAAAAGAACTTATTCAACCGATCAAAAAGCTCGATCGGATTCCGCTACGATTCATAACAGAGATTGTGGACTATCTCTCGCTCATGTAAGTACAGTAACAAACCATGATTTGTAACATCCTAAGTAAAATATATACAGTTATTCAGGGTGACTTTGAGCCACTTCATATTTTTGGAGTTTTTAATTTTTATCAGCTATTTTGAAAAGTGGCCGCTCACAAAACCGATTGAACCGGCCACTGCCTACAAACCAAATTTCCCAGTTTTCACCTATAGCAGACGTTAACAAATCTTATTAAATTTCTTATTCAAACATTTTTTTTCCACAAAATTGTTTTTATAAAAATAACTTAAACCTGCTCATTTAAGTTTCATGCTTTTTTTTTTCTACTATTAGCGACAAACATACGTATTCGCTGAAATTATTTCCCGATAGTGCGAAAAAGTTGTGGAATATGTCAAGAAAAATATACGTACAAAAATTTAAACGAACCATAAATATCTTTCGGTTCCATTTTTTGTTTACAATACAGGAAATTCAGCAAATTAGATGGAAATTTACAAAAATATTAAAATTCACATATTTTCGCATTTCTCACAGCGATAGCGCAGATAAGTTGGCCGCAGAAAGAAAGTATTATTAATGCGAATACAACATTTGAAATGAGTTAATAATGTCTTAAGGTAACTGGCTTGGATTTTATACGAGGGAAAATAGTCGAAAATAATGCAAATTTAACATTTTAGTAAATTTTCATGTTTTCGAACTTTTTTTTTTTTTTTTTTCACACTGACGAGGAAAAAGTGGGAAATGGTAGAAAAATAGATTCAAAATTTAAAATAAATCGGCGACGACTATCTTCCGATATCACTTCAAGATCCAAGTTTTTGAAATCATGCACTCTCAGAAACGCATGCTCAAATCTCAAGAAACTTTCGTCGTATTTGACGAAATGGCTTCGTGAGAAATGCTCCGAGTAAAACTTTCGTCAAACTGGAGAAATGTGTGTAGCAGCATTTTAAAGTCACGTGATCGCGCGAGGAATGAATCGTTTGAAATGACGAAATTTTCTGGACGATTGCAGAATCGTCAAAAGTGAGAGCTCTATTTCTGCGAGTGTGCAGAAAGAGAAATAACTGCATTTAAAATTTTGTACGTATGTATCCTAATAAGGTCCATTCTGCAGTAGCTGAAAAGCGATTTATGAAAAACAGGTTCTACACTATGTTTAAATGTAGGCTCATTTATTATTTCGTTATTTCTTTTACATTAGCAAATAAAAATTCCGCCATTACATTATTACATTTGCGACCCCTCTCCCTACTCGACGCAAACCCCCGGTCGGGAAAACGCTGGCTCAGAGCAATCTTGTTTTTAACTGAACAAATATCCTCACAAAAACTGCTTTCATTAACGAAAGTCCTTTTATTGTTTTCTAGATGGCAATTATTTTAAGAGCGATCGAGAGAAAAGCAAATGAAGAAAATGTAAAGAAAGGTGGAGAAAATTCTGAAAATAGAACCTCAGATTACAATACGTTTGCTCTAAGTGAGTATGATCAAAATAAACTCAACGTTATCATCGCCAAATTTGATGAATAATTCTTATATAAGGTAAATAACCCCGTAGTGGACACAGTTAAGAAAATTTTTGTACTCTTTTACGTAGCAAATTTTTTTCAAGGCACTTACATCAATATTTGCATATTTAGCTTTATCGCCAATTATTCTCTAAAAATTAATTACCTATATAATGTCATTTGATGAAAAATGAGGATTTTTACGTCAAATTTACTAAATGCTTCATTTGTATCTATAGTGGACATTTATAACACACGTATTTGCATGAGTAGTGGACAGAAATGAATATCATTTTTTTTATGATGTTAATTGGAGAAATCATTTTAAAAATGATTTAGGGACCCTTCATAAATGATGTCACGCTTTTTTCCCATATATTTTCCCCAAATCTTTAACCTTCTTAATGATCGACTTTAGTAAAGAGCAGAAAATGGGACCGTTGTGAAGGCAGCTATTAAATATTATGATTCCTGTACTTGCATACAACTTTAGTTCTATTAACCAGCACTAGGAATCGTTCGCTATAGGTTCTGATCATTTCATTCAAGTTTAATGTTACATTCGCTTATTTTAGGAGCTTAAAGATCTAAGTGTCCACTACTGGACTTCCAGGGCCGTGGGTAGCCTAGTGGTTAGCACGTCTGACCTCCACCTGGAAGGTCGCGCGTTCGATACCCACTGAAGACCACCATGTATACTTGGGGATATGTGCATGTAAAATCCGTAGACCCCACTACCTCTCCCCGTGCGTAAGCAATCCTAAGGCCTCGGCTAACAGGTAGGGGTCTGGTGGAGAAAAGTGTCCACTAACCTGGGCCGTGGGTAGCCTAGTGGTTAGCACGTCTGACCTCCACCTGGAAGGTCGCGCGTTCGATACCCACTGAAGACCACCATGTATACTTGGGGATATGTGCATGTAAAATCCGTAGACCCCACTACCTCTCCCCGTGCGTAAGCAATCCTAAGGCCTCGGCTAACAGGTAGGGGTCTGGTGGAGAAAAGTGTCCACTAACCTGGGCCGTGGGTAGCCTAGTGGTTAGCACGTCTGACCTCCACCTGGAAGGTCGCGCGTTCGATACCCACTGAAGACCACCATGTATACTTGGGGATATGTGCATGTAAAATCCGTAGACCCCACTACCTCTCCCCGTGCGTAAGCAATCCTAAGGCCTCGGCTAACAGGTAGGGGTCTGGTGGAGAAAAGTGTCCACTAACCTGGGCCGTGGGTAGCCTAGTGGTTAGCACGTCTGACCTCCACCTGGAAGGTCGCGCGTTCGATACCCACTGAAGACCACCATGTATACTTGGGGATATGTGCATGTAAAATCCGTAGACCCCACTACCTCTCCCCGTGCGTAAGCAATCCTAAGGCCTCGGCTAACAGGTAGGGGTCTGGTGGAGAAAAGTGTCCACTAACCTGGGCCGTGGGTAGCCTAGTGGTTAGCACGTCTGACCTCCACCTGGAAGGTCGCGCGTTCGATACCCACTGAAGACCACCATGTATACTTGGGGATATGTGCATGTAAAATCCGTAGACCCCACTACCTCTCCCCGTGCGTAAGCAATCCTAAGGCCTCGGCTAACAGGTAGGGGTCTGGTGGAGAAAAGTGTCCACTAACCTGGGCCGTGGGTAGCCTAGTGGTTAGCACGTCTGACCTCCACCTGGAAGGTCGCGCGTTCGATACCCACTGAAGACCACCATGTATACTTGGGGATATGTGCATGTAAAATCCGTAGACCCCACTACCTCTCCCCGTGCGTAAGCAATCCTAAGGCCTCGGCTAACAGGTAGGGGTCTGGTGGAGAAAAGTGTCCACTAACCTGGGCCGTGGGTAGCCTAGTGGTTAGCACGTCTGACCTCCACCTGGAAGGTCGCGCGTTCGATACCCACTGAAGACCACCATGTATACTTGGGGATATGTGCATGTAAAATCCGTAGACCCCACTACCTCTCCCCGTGCGTAAGCAATCCTAAGGCCTCGGCTAACAGGTAGGGGTCTGGTGGAGAAAAGTGTCCACTAACCTGGGCCGTGGGTAGCCTAGTGGTTAGCACGTCTGACCTCCACCTGGAAGGTCGCGCGTTCGATACCCACTGAAGACCACCATGTATACTTGGGGATATGTGCATGTAAAATCCGTAGACCCCACTACCTCTCCCCGTGCGTAAGCAATCCTAAGGCCTCGGCTAACAGGTAGGGGTCTGGTGGAGAAAAGTGTCCACTAACCTGGGCCGTGGGTAGCCTAGTGGTTAGCACGTCTGACCTCCACCTGGAAGGTCGCGCGTTCGATACCCACTGAAGACCACCATGTATACTTGGGGATATGTGCATGTAAAATCCGTAGACCCCACTACCTCTCCCCGTGCGTAAGCAATCCTAAGGCCTCGGCTAACAGGTAGGGGTCTGGTGGAGAAAAGTGTCCACTAACCTGGGCCGTGGGTAGCCTAGTGGTTAGCACGTCTGACCTCCACCTGGAAGGTCGCGCGTTCGATACCCACTGAAGACCACCATGTATACTTGGGGATATGTGCATGTAAAATCCGTAGACCCCACTACCTCTCCCCGTGCGTAAGCAATCCTAAGGCCTCGGCTAACAGGTAGGGGTCTGGTGGAGAAAAGTGTCCACTAACCTGGGCCGTGGGTAGCCTAGTGGTTAGCACGTCTGACCTCCACCTGGAAGGTCGCGCGTTCGATACCCACTGAAGACCACCATGTATACTTGGGGATATGTGCATGTAAAATCCGTAGACCCCACTACCTCTCCCCGTGCGTAAGCAATCCTAAGGCCTCGGCTAACAGGTAGGGGTCTGGTGGAGAAAAGTGTCCACTAACCTGGGCCGTGGGTAGCCTAGTGGTTAGCACGTCTGACCTCCACCTGGAAGGTCGCGCGTTCGATACCCACTGAAGACCACCATGTATACTTGGGGATATGTGCATGTAAAATCCGTAGACCCCACTACCTCTCCCCGTGCGTAAGCAATCCTAAGGCCTCGGCTAACAGGTAGGGGTCTGGTGGAGAAAAGTGTCCACTAACCTGGGCCGTGGGCAGCCTAGTGGTTAGCACGTCTGACCTCCACCTGGAAGGTCGCGCGTTCGATACCCACTGAAGACCACCATGTATACTTGGGGATATGTGCATGTAAAATCCGTAGACCCCACTACCTCTCCCCGTGCGTAAGCAATCCTAAGGCCTCGGCTAACAGGTAGGGGTCTGGTGGAGAAAAGTGTCCACTAACCTGGGCCGTGGGCAGCCTAGTGGTTAGCACGTCTGACCTCCACCTGGAAGGTCGCGCGTTCGATACCCACTGAAGACCACCATGTATACTTGGGGATATGTGCATGTAAAATCCGTAGACCCCACTACCTCTCCCCGTGCGTAAGCAATCCTAAGGCCTCGGCTAACAGGTAGGGGTCTGGTGGAGAAAAGTGTCCACTAACCTGGGCCGTGGGTAGCCTAGTGGTTAGCACGTCTGACCTCCACCTGGAAGGTCGCGCGTTCGATACCCACTGAAGACCACCATGTATACTTGGGGATATGTGCATGTAAAATCCGTAGACCCCACTACCTCTCCCCGTGCGTAAGCAATCCTAAGGCCTCGGCTAACAGGTAGGGGTCTGGTGAGAAAAGTGTCCACTAACCTGGGCCGTGGGTAGCCTAGTGGTTAGCACGTCTGACCTCCACCTGGAAGGTCGCGCGTTCGATACCCACTGAAGACCACCATGTATACTTGGGGATATGTGCATGTAAAATCCGTAGACCCCACTACCTCTCCCCGTGCGTAAGCAATCCTAAGGCCTCGGCTAACAGGTAGGGGTCTGGTGGAGAAAAGTGTCCACTAACCTGGGCCGTGGGCAGCCTAGTGGTTAGCACGTCTGACCTCCACCTGGAAGGTCGCGCGTTCGATACCCACTGAAGACCACCATGTATACTTGGGGATATGTGCATGTAAAATCCGTAGACCCCACTACCTCTCCCCGTGCGTAAGCAATCCTAAGGCCTCGGCTAACAGGTAGGGGTCTGGTGGAGAAAAGTGTCCACTAACCTGGGCCGTGGGTAGCCTAGTGGTTAGCACGTCTGACCTCCACCTGGAAGGTCGCGCGTTCGATACCCACTGAAGACCACCATGTATACTTGGGGATATGTGGCATGTAAAATCCGTAGACCCCACTACCTCTCCCCGTGCGTAAGCAATCCTAAGGCCTCGGCTAACAGGTAGGGGTCTGGTGGAGAAAAGTGTCCACTAACCTGGGCCGTGGGTAGCCTAGTGGTTAGCACGTCTGACCTCCACCTGGAAGGTCGCGCGTTCGATACCCACTGAAGACCACCATGTATACTTGGGGATATGTGCATGTAAAATCCGTAGACCCCACTACCTCTCCCCGTGCGTAAGCAATCCTAAGGCCTCGGCTAACAGGTAGGGGTCTGGTGGAGAAAAGTGTCCACTAACCTGGGCCGTGGGTAGCCTAGTGGTTAGCACGTCTGACCTCCACCTGGAAGGTCGCGCGTTCGATACCCACTGAAGACCACCATGTATACTTGGGGATATGTGCATGTAAAATCCGTAGACCCCACTACCTCTCCCCGTGCGTAAGCAATCCTAAGGCCTCGGCTAACAGGTAGGGGTCTGGTGGAGAAAAGTGTCCACTAACCTGGGCCGTGGGTAGCCTAGTGGTTAGCACGTCTGACCTCCACCTGGAAGGTCGCGCGTTCGATACCCACTGAAGACCACCATGTATACTTGGGGATATGTGCATGTAAAATCCGTAGACCCCACTACCTCTCCCCGTGCGTAAGCAATCCTAAGGCCTCGGCTAACAGGTAGGGGTCTGGTGGAGAAAAGTGTCCACTAACCTGGGCCGTGGGCAGCCTAGTGGTTAGCACGTCTGACCTCCACCTGGAAGGTCGCGCGTTCGATACCCACTGAAGACCACCATGTATACTTGGGGATATGTGCATGTAAAATCCGTAGACCCCACTACCTCTCCCCGTGCGTAAGCAATCCTAAGGCCTCGGCTAACAGGTAGGGGTCTGGTGGAGAAAAGTGTCCACTAACCTGGGCCGTGGGTAGCCTAGTGGTTAGCACGTCTGACCTCCACCTGGAAGGTCGCGCGTTCGATACCCACTGAAGACCACCATGTATACTTGGGGATATGTGCATGTAAAATCCGTAGACCCCACTACCTCTCCCCGTGCGTAAGCAATCCTAAGGCCTCGGCTAACAGGTAGGGGTCTGGTGGAGAAAAGTGTCCACTAACCTGGGCCGTGGGTAGCCTAGTGGTTAGCACGTCTGACCTCCACCTGGAAGGTCGCGCGTTCGATACCCACTGAAGACCACCATGTATACTTGGGGATATGTGCATGTAAAATCCGTAGACCCCACTACCTCTCCCCGTGCGTAAGCAATCCTAAGGCCTCGGCTAACAGGTAGGGGTCTGGTGGAGAAAAGTGTCCACTAACCTGGGCCGTGGGTAGCCTAGTGGTTAGCACGTCTGACCTCCACCTGGAAGGTCGCGCGTTCGATACCCACTGAAGACCACCATGTATACTTGGGGATATGTGCATGTAAAATCCGTAGACCCCACTACCTCTCCCCGTGCGTAAGCAAACCTAAGGCCTCGGCTAACAGGTAGGGGTCTGGTGGAGAAAAGTGTCCACTAACCTGGGCCGTGGGTAGCCTAGTGGTTAGCACGTCTGACCTCCACCTGGAAGGTCGCGCGTTCGATACCCACTGAAGACCACCATGTATACTTGGGGATATGTGCATGTAAAATCCGTAGACCCCACTACCTCTCCCCGTGCGTAAGCAATCCTAAGGCCTCGGCTAACAGGTAGGGGTCTGGTGGAGAAAAGTGTCCACTAACCTGGGCCGTGGGTAGCCTAGTGGTTAGCACGTCTGACCTCCACCTGGAAGGTCGCGCGTTCGATACCCACTGAAGACCACCATGTATACTTGGGGATATGTGCATGTAAAATCCGTAGACCCCACTACCTCTCCCCGTGCGTAAGCAATCCTAAGGCCTCGGCTAACAGGTAGGGGTCTGGTGGAGAAAAGTGTCCACTAACCTGGGCCGTGGGTAGCCTAGTGGTTAGCACGTCTGACCTCCACCTGGAAGGTCGCGCGTTCGATACCCACTGAAGACCACCATGTATACTTGGGGATATGTGCATGTAAAATCCGTAGACCCCACTACCTTCCCCGTGCGTAAGCAATCCTAAGGCCTCGGCTAACAGGTAGGGGTCTGGTGGAGAAAAGTGTCCACTAACCTGGGCCGTGGGTAGCCTAGTGGTTAGCACGTCTGACCTCCACCTGGAAGGTCGCGCGTTCGATACCCACTGAAGACCACCATGTATACTTGGGGATATGTGCATGTAAAATCCGTAGACCCCACTACCTCTCCCCGTGCGTAAGCAATCCTAAGGCCTCGGCTAACAGGTAGGGGTCTGGTGGAGAAAAGTGTCCACTAACCTGGGCCGTGGGTAGCCTAGTGGTTAGCACGTCTGACCTCCACCTGGAAGGTCGCGCGTTCGATACCCACTGAAGACCACCATGTATACTTGGGGATATGTGCATGTAAAATCCGTAGACCCCACTACCTCTCCCCGTGCGTAAGCAATCCTAAGGCCTCGGCTAACAGGTAGGGGTCTGGTGGAGAAAAGTGTCCACTAACCTGGGCCGTGGGTAGCCTAGTGGTTAGCACGTCTGACCTCCACCTGGAAGGTCGCGCGTTCGATACCCACTGAAGACCACCATGTATACTTGGGGATATGTGCATGTAAAATCCGTAGACCCCACTACCTCTCCCCGTGCGTAAGCAATCCTAAGGCCTCGGCTAACAGGTAGGGGTCTGGTGGAGAAAAGTGTCCACTAACCTGGGCCGTGGGTAGCCTAGTGGTTAGCACGTCTGACCTCCACCTGGAAGGTCGCGCGTTCGATACCCACTGAAGACCACCATGTATACTTGGGGATATGTGCATGTAAAATCCGCCACTGAAGACCACCATGTATACTTGGGGATATGTGCATGTAAAATCCGTAGACCCCACTACCTCTCCCCGTGCGTAAGCAATCCTAAGGCCTCGGCTAACAGGTAGGGGTCTGGTGGAGAAAAGTGTCCACTAACCTGGGCCGTGGGTAGCCTAGTGGTTAGCACGTCTGACCTCCACCTGGAAGGTCGCGCGTTCGATACCCACTGAAGACCACCATGTATACTTGGGGATATGTGCATGTAAAATCCGTAGACCCCACTACCTCTCCCCGTGCGTAAGCAATCCTAAGGCCTCGGCTAACAGGTAGGGGTCTGGTGGAGAAAAGTGTCCACTAACCTGGGCCGTGGGTAGCCTAGTGGTTAGCACGTCTGACCTCCACCTGGAAGGTCGCGCGTTCGATACCCACTGAAGACCACCATGTATACTTGGGGATATGTGCATGTAAAATCCGTAGACCCCACTACCTCTCCCCGTGCGTAAGCAATCCTAAGGCCTCGGCTAACAGGTAGGGGTCTGGTGGAGAAAAGTGTCCACTAACCTGGGCCGTGGGCAGCCTAGTGGTTAGCACGTCTGACCTCCACCTGGAAGGTCGCGCGTTCGATACCCACTGAAGACCACCATGTATACTTGGGGATATGTGCATGTAAAATCCGTAGACCCCACTACCTCTCCCCGTGCGTAAGCAATCCTAAGGCCTCGGCTAACAGGTAGGGGTCTGGTGGAGAAAAGTGTCCACTAACCTGGGCCGTGGGCAGCCTAGTGGTTAGCACGTCTGACCTCCACCTGGAAGGTCGCGCGTTCGATACCCACTGAAGACCACCATGTATACTTGGGGATATGTGCATGTAAAATCCGTAGACCCCACTACCTCTCCCCGTGCGTAAGCAATCCTAAGGCCTCGGCTAACAGGTAGGGGTCTGGTGGAGAAAAGTGTCCACTAACCTGGGCCGTGGGTAGCCTAGTGGTTAGCACGTCTGACCTCCACCTGGAAGGTCGCGCGTTCGATACCCACTGAAGACCACCATGTATACTTGGGGATATGTGCATGTAAAATCCGTAGACCCCACTACCTCTCCCCGTGCGTAAGCAATCCTAAGGCCTCGGCTAACAGGTAGGGGTCTGGTGGAGAAAAGTGTCCACTAACCTGGGCCGTGGGTAGCCTAGTGGTTAGCACGTCTGACCTCCACCTGGAAGGTCGCGCGTTCGATACCCACTGAAGACCACCATGTATACTTGGGGATATGTGCATGTAAAATCCGTAGACCCCACTACCTCTCCCCGTGCGTAAGCAATCCTAAGGCCTCGGCTAACAGGTAGGGGTCTGGTGGAGAAAAGTGTCCACTAACCTGGGCCGTGGGTAGCCTAGTGGTTAGCACGTCTGACCTCCACCTGGAAGGTCGCGCGTTCGATACCCACTGAAGACCACCATGTATACTTGGGGATATGTGCATGTAAAATCCGTAGACCCCACTACCTCTCCCCGTGCGTAAGCAAACCTAAGGCCTCGGCTAACAGGTAGGGGTCTGGTGGAGAAAAGTGTCCACTAACCTGGGCCGTGGGTAGCCTAGTGGTTAGCACGTCTGACCTCCACCTGGAAGGTCGCGCGTTCGATACCCACTGAAGACCACCATGTATACTTGGGGATATGTGCATGTAAAATCCGTAGACCCCACTACCTCTCCCCGTGCGTAAGCAATCCTAAGGCCTCGGCTAACAGGTAGGGGTCTGGTGGAGAAAAGTGTCCACTAACCTGGGCCGTGGGTAGCCTAGTGGTTAGCACGTCTGACCTCCACCTGGAAGGTCGCGCGTTCGATACCCACTGAAGACCACCATGTATACTTGGGGATATGTGCATGTAAAATCCGTAGACCCCACTACCTCTCCCCGTGCGTAAGCAATCCTAAGGCCTCGGCTAACAGGTAGGGGTCTGGTGGAGAAAAGTGTCCACTAACCTGGGCCGTGGGTAGCCTAGTGGTTAGCACGTCTGACCTCCACCTGGAAGGTCGCGCGTTCGATACCCACTGAAGACCACCATGTATACTTGGGGATATGTGCATGTAAAATCCGTAGACCCCACTACCTTTCCCCGTGCGTAAGCAATCCTAAGGCCTCGGCTAACAGGTAGGGGTCTGGTGGAGAAAAGTGTCCACTAACCTGGGCCGTGGGTAGCCTAGTGGTTAGCACGTCTGACCTCCACCTGGAAGGTCGCGCGTTCGATACCCACTGAAGACCACCATGTATACTTGGGGATATGTGCATGTAAAATCCGTAGACCCCACTACCTCTCCCCGTGCGTAAGCAATCCTAAGGCCTCGGCTAACAGGTAGGGGTCTGGTGGAGAAAAGTGTCCACTAACCTGGGCCGTGGGTAGCCTAGTGGTTAGCACGTCTGACCTCCACCTGGAAGGTCGCGCGTTCGATACCCACTGAAGACCACCATGTATACTTGGGGATATGTGCATGTAAAATCCGTAGACCCCACTACCTCTCCCCGTGCGTAAGCAATCCTAAGGCCTCGGCTAACAGGTAGGGGTCTGGTGGAGAAAAGTGTCCACTAACCTGGGCCGTGGGTAGCCTAGTGGTTAGCACGTCTGACCTCCACCTGGAAGGTCGCGCGTTCGATACCCACTGAAGACCACCATGTATACTTGGGGATATGTGCATGTAAAATCCGTAGACCCCACTACCTCTCCCCGTGCGTAAGCAATCCTAAGGCCTCGGCTAACAGGTAGGGGTCTGGTGGAGAAAAGTGTCCACTAACCTGGGCCGTGGGTAGCCTAGTGGTTAGCACGTCTGACCTCCACCTGGAAGGTCGCGCGTTCGATACCCACTGAAGACCACCATGTATACTTGGGGATATGTGCATGTAAAATCCGTAGACCCCACTACCTCTCCCCGTGCGTAAGCAATCCTAAGGCCTCGGCTAACAGGTAGGGGTCTGGTGGAGAAAAGTGTCCACTAACCTGGGCCGTGGGTAGCCTAGTGGTTAGCACGTCGACCTCCACCTGGAAGGTCGCGCGTTCGATACCCACTGAAGACCACCATGTATACTTGGGGATATGTGCATGTAAAATCCGTAGACCCCACTACCTCTCCCCGTGCGTAAGCAATCCTAAGGCCTCGGCTAACAGGTAGGGGTCTGGTGGAGAAAAGTGTCCACTAACCTGGGCCGTGGGTAGCCTAGTGGTTAGCACGTCTGACCTCCACCTGGAAGGTCGCGCGTTCGATACCCACTGAAGACCACCATGTATACTTGGGGATATGTGCATGTAAAATCCGTAGACCCCACTACCTCTCCCCGTGCGTAAGCAATCCTAAGGCCTCGGCTAACAGGTAGGGGTCTGGTGGAGAAAAGTGTCCACTAACCTGGGCCGTGGGTAGCCTAGTGGTTAGCACGTCTGACCTCCACCTGGAAGGTCGCGCGTTCGATACCCACTGAAGACCACCATGTATACTTGGGGATATGTGCATGTAAAATCCGTAGACCCCACTACCTTCCCCGTGCGTAAGCAATCCTAAGGCCTCGGCTAACAGGTAGGGGTCTGGTGGAGAAAAGTGTCCACTAACCTGGGCCGTGGTAGCCTAGTGGTTAGCACGTCTGACCTCCACCTGGAAGGTCGCGCGTTCGATACCCACTGAAGACCACCATGTATACTTGGGGATATGTGCATGTAAAATCCGTAGACCCCACTACCTCTCCCCGTGCGTAAGCAATCCTAAGGCCTCGGCTAACAGGTAGGGGTCTGGTGGAGAAAAGTGTCCACTAACCTGGGCCGTGGGTAGCCTAGTGGTTAGCACGTCTGACCTCCACCTGGAAGGTCGCGCGTTCGATACCCACTGAAGACCACCATGTATACTTGGGGATATGTGCATGTAAAATCCGTAGACCCCACTACCTCTCCCCGTGCGTAAGCAATCCTAAGGCCTCGGCTAACAGGTAGGGGTCTGGTGGAGAAAAGTGTCCACTAACCTGGGCCGTGGGTAGCCTAGTGGTTAGCACGTCTGACCTCCACCTGGAAGGTCGCGCGTTCGATACCCACTGAAGACCACCATGTATACTTGGGGATATGTGCATGTAAAATCCGTAGACCCCACTACCTCTCCCCGTGCGTAAGCAATCCTAAGGCCTCGGCTAACAGGTAGGGGTCTGGTGGAGAAAAGTGTCCACTAACCTGGGCCGTGGGTAGCCTAGTGGTTAGCACGTCTGACCTCCACCTGGAAGGTCGCGCGTTCGATACCCACTGAAGACCACCATGTATACTTGGGGATATGTGCATGTAAAATCCGTAGACCCCACTACCTCTCCCCGTGCGTAAGCAATCCTAAGGCCTCGGCTAACAGGTAGGGGTCTGGTGGAGAAAAGTGTCCACTAACCTGGGCCGTGGGTAGCCTAGTGGTTAGCACGTCTGACCTCCACCTGGAAGGTCGCGCGTTCGATACCCACTGAAGACCACCATGTATACTTGGGGATATGTGCATGTAAAATCCGTAGACCCCACTACCTCTCCCCGTGCGTAAGCAATCCTAAGGCCTCGGCTAACAGGTAGGGGTCTGGTGGAGAAAAGTGTCCACTAACCTGGGCCGTGGGTAGCCTAGTGGTTAGCACGTCTGACCTCCACCTGGAAGGTCGCGCGTTCGATACCCACTGAAGACCACCATGTATACTTGGGGATATGTGCATGTAAAATCCGTAGACCCCACTACCTCTCCCCGTGCGTAAGCAATCCTAAGGCCTCGGCTAACAGGTAGGGGTCTGGTGGAGAAAAGTGTCCACTAACCTGGGCCGTGGGTAGCCTAGTGGTTAGCACGTCTGACCTCCACCTGGAAGGTCGCGCGTTCGATACCCACTGAAGACCACCATGTATACTTGGGGATATGTGCATGTAAAATCCGTAGACCCCACTACCTCTCCCCGTGCGTAAGCAATCCTAAGGCCTCGGCTAACAGGTAGGGGTCTGGTGGAGAAAAGTGTCCACTACCCTACCTAAGGCTTCGGCTAAAAGGTGCAAGGGTGTCCGATGGAGAAAAGTGTCCACTACCGGGTCATTTACCTTAATCATGTAAAATGCATAATGTGTTCAATGCTAAATTTAATTATTTCGGTGGAATTTCGACTGTTGGGCGAGCACGAGTTTACATAAAGGAATGAATTTTTAGAGACGTAGGAATTTTGATGTTATCATTATTAATATTGCGGTATTCTAGCAGTAGTCTTACTTCATTCATTGTCACAAAACACACAAACATAACGTGACATGAATCTTATTTTTTTTTTTTTTGTAACAATGCTACAACTCTCCAACAGAGCGAATGCGAATCTGATTATTTCACGTTTAAGCCACCTGTTAGATGGAATTTAGTTTATCTTTTGTGGAAATGTGAATATTTCTGCGAAATTATGGGAACTTGTGCGATATGTGAGGTAAACGTCATTTTTATATTTTATCCGCTAATCCAGCACTTTGGTTTCAAATTGTTTTAGTATTAACATCATTTTTCAAATGTCAGTAGTTGTTCTTCCAAATTTGGCAAAATCTGAGCTGGCGAATGGAGGAAACTATATTATTACGCGAAAAATTGAATGAATCTGCGCGTTTTAAATACGGTAAGCGATGTTCAAAGCACAAAATAATAATAATAGGACGCGAGTTTAAAGATTACAATTCTTTCACCCCAAATTTAGCGTTACCATAGAATTTTTTTGAGTCACTAATTGTAAAGTAAATTCATTATTGTATTCAATTTCAATCAATGCTGGAACAAGATATGGTGTACAAATTTCAAAGTCAAAGGTGACGCTTTCGCAATGACAGAACGGTTTTAAGGAATTACGAAAGTAAGAATTTGTTTGTGCTAAACATGTAGTACTGTATCCATCTGTATTCCTAATTCCACAGCATTTCAAGAAATTTTAAACTGTCCGGTGGCAGCACAATTGTTTTTTTGTTTTTGCTTTTCGTATTTTACGTATTTACTCATATACTTAAAAAATCTGAATCTTGTTTTTTTTTTGAATTTTTTAAAAGAAGAGCGTCGAAAACTTTAAGGGCAAAGACCAAAGACGTTATTTTTCTTTTTCTTTCTTTCTTTTTTTTTCTTTTTAATGCACACCTCAAAAGGAATTTTTTTTAAAAGGAAAATACAGTAGAGTGTCGATTAATCGCACCCGCACATTACGTTTTCCCGTATACAGCATTTTGCTTTAAATGCCCCTTTGCGAATGCTATATTAAGAATGTTAACTATACCATTTTAGATCGTTTCTAAAACTAGCAGATTACCGTATCTATCGTCGAAGTAGTTTAACCCTATTGAATAAAAAATGGTAAAGTCAGCCTTTTGCCCTTATTGTTATACATTACTGGATCAAGAAGGTACGACATGTGTCTTAATTATCTGTGCAAAAAATGATCAGAGAAGCGAAAAAATGAATGATGATGCCGATGACCACATTTGTTGAATAAGGTGATGGTATTTAAATGATTATGAGTTTTTGGTATTCATATGAATTAAGCAAAAGAGAAGATAGTCACAAATGATGAAAATGTATCGTTTGGCATAAGAGTAAAAGAGTGCCTCTAAGTGAACATTTTTCGATATTTTAAGTAAATAAATAGACTTATTCATATATTTCACAATTTTTTCGCAGTAAGTATACATTCACATCCCCTTTCAGTTTTGCTGTACTTAAACGGCGTATTAGTTACTGTCTTTTATTTTTTCCGGAGATGATGTTGTTTGCTCATCCTCATTCGGCATTTTCCTATATCTGCTGTTTGAAATAACTGGTCTCGGAGAAACAATGAATGAAGGTTCCACTGCAACTTTAACCATTCATGCCATTACTAATAAAAAAAACGTATGACTTCCTCAAATTTGTTTATTAATTTTTTTTAATTTATTTATGGATGTAATTTTACTTTTAGGTGCACGAAAAGGAAAAGATTCTAAAATTAATGTCATTAAAGTTGAGAAACCTTCGTCTGATAGCAAAAACAGAAAAAACGTTCCTGTCCCTGATTTCGCAAATCATGAAATGAATCCTTCTGAACCTACATATGATGACATGACTCTTGTTGAACCTGAAATGAATCCTTTTGCAATCTCTTCAATCCGTACAAGTGAAGCCATTCCGATCGAAAAGCTGAAGATTGCGACAATATTACCGACGACAACGTTCACTGCAGCTTCAGATTCTTCGCTAGAGACCAGCTCAAACGTCGTCAAAATTGAAGAAAGGAAGAAAATGATCGATCATGGAACGCAAACTGATTTGAAGTATGAAATTGACGATTTCTTCCAGTTTCGAAAGATCTTGAGAGAATCCAGAAACATTGTCGATAACGTGGAAGCCAATATTCTCAAGCAACAAAACTACATGATTAACCATAAGCCAACGAAGACTGGTCATGCAATTTCAAATTCACGCATGGATGATCTTAAATCAGCTGCCAAGACTGCGCTGTTTGAGTTTTCGCTACAGTTTTTGCATCATTTAATACAATAAACCAACAAATCATAAGTGTTAACAATAGAAGGACAGTTCTAAATAATCAAACTCATTCTATAGGATTCCTTCACCTCAAATATTTGAACCTTTAAAAGCACACCAAACCTTTCTTAAGAATAACTCAAAAACTTCATATAAAGCAGTCTAAAATATAATAAATGAGCCATAACATCTCGGCTCGGGGGTCGCAATAGGGATAACATCGGAGGGAGGGGCGACCCCCACGGGGAGTGACAGAGGCCTACCTCCACGTTGGTACTCCCTGGAAACACTGCTGGGGCTGGCACACACCAACGCCAGCAGTGGCTAAGAGGCTTCTAACAGAAATTCCCATGAATAAAATCAGAGGATCCGGATAGACAGACCAAAGATATAATACTAAGTCGAGCATTATGGTTACTTTTAGGCTATGAACCTAAAATCAGTTCTGATTGCAATCAGGCGACGATATAACGAACTGAAAGACCTATCTTATGGCCAAAAAGTCGTCAAGTTCTTTCGAGAAAGTAGGGCAGTAATACTCCCACTGAGCGCTTCAGAACAATTCGGTGCTGCAAGAAATTGGCAGAACTCATATCGATTGGATGGGTTTTATCCTTACAATGGATACCTAGTCACGTCGCAATTTATGGTAATGAAAGAGTTGTCTTTAATTCCAAGGAGGGAGCCGATCTCCATCGCCGTTTCGAGTCTGTACCTTAAAAGCACAGTCTATACCTTAAAGGACTATGTCAACGGAGGATTAGGGCTCCTGGCGACACCTCCTTAAAAAAAGCGCATCTCAACTCTTATCCCTAGGGTGATGTGGAAAAAGAGTTCATAGAACTGGTAATAAAGATACAGACGGAGCTTAAGACTTTAAGATACAGACGGAGCTACCCAAATCAGAGAAGAGTGCAAGGGGAACGCCAAGGGTACAAAGGTACTCCAAAAAAAAAAAAAAAAAAAAAAAAAAAAAAAAAAAAAAAAAAAAAAAAAAAAAAAAAAAAAAAAAAAAAAAAAAAAAAAAAAAAAAAAAAAAAAAAAAAAAAAAAAAAAAAAAAAAAAAAAAAAAAAAAAAAAAAAAAAAAAAAAAAAAAAAAAAAAAAAAAAAAAAAAAAAAAAAAAAAAAAAAAAAAAAAAAAAAAAAAAAAAAAAAAAAAAAAAAAAAAAAAAAAAAAAAAAAAAAAAAAAAAAAAAAAAAAAAAAAAAAAAAAAAAAAAAAAAAAAAAAAAAAAAAAAAAAAAAAAAAAAAAAAAAAAAAAAAAAAAAAAAAAAAAAAAAAAAAAAAAAAAAAAAAAAAAAAAAAAAAAAAAAAAAAAAAAAAAAAAAAAAAAAAAAAAAAAAAAAAAAAAAAAAAAAAAAAAAAAAAAAAAAAAGATAAAGAACATTTCTCCCTATTTTTACTTAATATATAACTAAAAAATGACTACATTAAAAAAACAAATTTTTTTGGGATAATTTATTTGTTAAGTGAACACCAGATGTGATCGTGACATTTTGTTTGAATTGTTGTGGTGTAGATGTAAGCTAGTAAGTATTTGGGAGAACTGGCTTTTTATAATCTAACTAAATGTAATTCTTGGGATTTTGTACATTCTGCACAGTAATGCATTTTCTGTAAAGTGAAACCAGGTTTCGTACAATGCTGTCAAATGAAAATCTATAGAACATCCTATTGCTCATAAAAAATAGTTTTGCTGGAAAATGTTTCGATCAAACATTTGATGATAAAATTTTATGAAATACTGCTGTTATGAACATTAATTTTTTTTTATTTGTAAGTCAGTTTAATTATTCATTTTGTGTGTGGGGGGGGGGGATGTCATCGAAAAAAATCTCCTGTTTTCTCCCCTTCCAAGGTTGGCAAGTATGGTACTGTACATGATATTGCATGGCGCAACAAAGGGGGTCATAGTAGGGCCGTTTCCCCTCTCCCCCCCCACTGAGTGATTTGAATTTTTTTTTAATAATTTTTAGCTACACAAGACAATATGCATCTTGAGAAAATAAAGTTATATTTTTATCAATAAATCACTAAATATTGATGGCAAGGGGATCTAAATTGAAAAAGAAAAAAAAACTTAAGATTTAAAAAATTCTCAGCAGTGCCATATTATGTTATTCAGAAAATTACATTATTTCTCTCCCCCCCCCCCCCCCCCCCCGAAATTTCAAAGTTCAGGTGAAATAAAAAACTGCCCTTCCTATAAAGAATATATATATATACAGTCAAACCTCGTTAACGCGAAATCGCTTAACGCGAAATGAATGCCATTCCCCGTCGGATAATCTAAGAACTAGTGCTAAATTAATCGTTTAAGACGAAATTGATTTGAACTAAATTCCGCTTAAGACGAAAAACAAAATTTTTCAGTTGACAAAAAAATTAAAGAAAAGAAAGTTGAAAAAACATTCTTTGACATGAAATTTCCTTGGAGCTTAGGAAGCTTGAAAATTCTGTTGCACTTATTAACTTCTAGGAATTCTAAGAAAATAGTGAAACAGGTAAAATGCCTGCATCTCACACGCCAATCCTTTTTCTGACAGACACTGTACAAGCGTGTTAGTGCGGGTCAGTGACGGGAATGAATTGACAAGGGACACCTCTATTAATGGGCATAGATAAGCAATGGACACTTCCATTAGGGGACAATGGGGTAGAGTTTAAAAAGTGTGTGGGTCAGGAAGACTTCCCAGCCACCTGGTTTTCAAGAGGGGGAGCGTCAATCAAGCATTCTATTCTTCGTTTCCGTTCATTTTCCGTTCCGTTTAACATGGTGCTAAACTCTCAATCTATTTCTTGGAAATGAGTTATAAAGAGAACAACTTTGATTACATGCAGAGTAAACGCTGAAGGATATTTTAGTTTTGAGTTAGTCCTGTGCGGGGTGCAGTTGATTTTTTCGCATTCGTACTAATGAATCGTAAACAACAATCTTTGACGTTAGAAACGAAGCAAAAGATCTTACATGAAGTTGATGATAAATTATTGAAGAAGACAGAGATTGCTGCAAAATATGGAATTGCCAACAGCACTTTATCCACGATCATAAAAAATTAAAATAAGATTGAAGCAGCTTATGCTGTGAATCGGTTTGAGCCAGCAAGGAAGAGAATGAGAACCGGGGAAAATGAAGACGTGGAAGTGGCCCTTTTACGCTGGATCAAAGAGGCCAGGAATCAAAACATCATTTTAACAGGGATGATTTTGCAAGAAAAAGCCAAGTTCTTTGGAGAAGCTCTTGGTGTCAGCGATTCCGTTTTCTCAAATGGTTGACTCTCTAGATTTAAAGAGCGTCATGGGATTGTTTGCAAAAAAATCTGCGGTGAAGAAGCAGCTGTTGATCCGCAAACAGTAAATTCGTTTTTCGCTGAAAAATGGCCAGCCCTAAAAGAAGAGTTTTACCCGCGAGTCATTTTTAATGCAGATGAAACGGGACTTTTTTTTCACGGCACATCCTTCCCGTACGTTGACCATGAAAGGGGAAAAGTGCAGTAAAGAAAGAATAAAGGACGATTCACATATCGTCCGTCCGTCCCGTTCGTCACTCTTTCCGAACGGACGGGCACCCGACGCAGATATAGGGACATTCACATACAGCGTCCGTTCATCAAACACGTGATAATTTTCACCCACTAGAGAGAAAGAGCGCTCATCGGGCGGAAACCAATGAAATGAGATTTTTTACGCGCTCATCCCATTCATATTCTCAGCGTCGCTCTTTTCCCACCAAATTTTCTCGTTCAATATTGAAGCTACTAATTAATAATGAAGCTGAATTTATTTAACGCGGTAGCATTACTTTCAGTGCTAAGCGCAAATTTTTTGATTTCCTCGTTAGTTAAGAGATCAATCAAGCAGTGTCGTACATAACGCACCCGCTGCCCCCGCGGCGCGGGGGGGGGGGGGGGGCGCACGAGGTTGTACGGCGCTAGCTCCAGAAAAGAAAAAAAACTTCACGAGATACAATATATATGCGAAAATGTTTTTATACATATTTTTTAGCATTTCTTTTCCACTAATGCAATGTCACTCCTAAGCTTTCTGAGTAAAATTCTTTGCTATTACGGCCACATAATGCACAATTAATCCCCTCTCACTTCCTCTTTCCTGTGTACCTGCATATTATAGTATAGGGATCTCTCATACTTATGCGCGGGCGCAAGAGAGCGCCCAAAAACGCGCATAATAAGTGAAAAACGCGCTATGGGAAAAACCTCAAAAGGGAGCTAAAAGTAAACAATCAGTTCAGTGTACACAGTAACTGTTAATTAATATTACATTATGCATACAATCATAGGGAAAAATAGGAAAAGAGATTACATAGTGTCAAAATGCAAGTACGTATAATGCAAGTTACGTAAGTACTGTACATTTGTTTGAACTATAAGAATATGAAATTGTACCCAGATATCATTTTGTACTTAATATTACTCCCTCACAAAATAAATTACAATCGAGGATTGTTTTTGTTTTCGTGAATTTTTAAGAAGAGTTATTCGAGTTCATCAAGGCGGGAAAAGTTCGATCATTTTCGGAATTGACCTGCTGGTAGTTCGTTCAGAGGCGTAGCTAGGGTTTTCAGCGGCCAGGGACAACTGATGATTTTGCGCCCCCCCCCCCCCCCCTTTGCGAGAGCTTCTGTTAGCCGAAATGCAATAGAAAAGGGAAAATAGAGATACAAAATGAAAATTTCAATTTTTTTTCCAGGGGAATTTAAATTAAAGTCCATACTTTGAAAATACTCATTTTTTCTGTCACTGATGTTTTAATATGTTTTTAAGATTCGCCAGTTTAACTTTAAACTCTTTACATGCCGTATGCCTTGTTTCTTGTGATGAATGTATTTCACTTTGATACAAAATACTTGTAAGCATTTTTTAAATTTATGGTTCACAAATGTTTGGTACTTAAAACTTTGCACTGAAGAGGGTTGGAAATAAATGCGATTGTGATATGACCTTTTAACCTTTTATTGAATGATATTTTGAATCCCTTTTTACTGCATCTCATTGTCTTTAGAACAATCTGAAATACGTCAAAAAAGAAGAAAAAAAATCTCAGCGCGGGGGGGGGGGGGGGGGAGTGTAGGAGTTGAGTTCCCCCATGCAAATAAGCTCCGATTTAAAAGTATAATGCTACGATAGCATTATTTGCTACGAAAAAGCATTAATTGATCTTTTAGAGAAAAAGTTTGTTTTAAATGTTTTCTCAGTTTAAGGCCCCATATTACTGTTTCAAAGTAAAAGTTTTCTATGCTGCTATTGGGCATAATGGTAAACCAAATTCATCAAAGGTTTGAGAGCATGTACTCAATTAACAATATGTTCAATTTTTTAACTCCCAAAGCATTAACAGATCTATTAACGCTTTCGAGTGCACAAATAAAGAACTTGTGGAATCAGTGACTAAATTTTGTGAGAAGAACCAAAACGATGTAGCAATCTCAATTGCATCACAAATTATCATTTTGCGAAACATTTTGGAAAGTGAAATAGGAGAGAGAAACTTGACAAATAAATGTAGCTGAAGTTGCTCATTTAGTAATGATCGAGAACAATGGTTTATCATCCAAGTCTCCCAGACAAGTCTCGCATTGCCTTTTATATCTTTCTTACTTTACCAGTAACCATCAGCATCATCAGATAGATCATTATGCAAACAGAAGCTAATCAAATTTTACCTCAGAAGTACGATGAAAGAAGAAAGATTGAGCGGTCTTGCTGTTTTAAGCATAAAAGGCGTCAGGATTCCTAATTTAAACATCGACGAACTTGTTCAAAAATTTCTTAATTGTAAAAAATGAAGAGGGAAATCTATTAGCACAGATTAATATAACATTGATTTTCTTGTCCAATTAGTTCCTAATTTTGAGAACAAATAGTTTCCCTTGTATCATTAGTGTTACTTAATTCACCTTATAAATAAATAACAGAACCCTTAACGAAATTTTAGTACTTTAAGATAGTGTGTTATTTTCTCGTATTATTAAAATAAATTTCATTCCAAACTAGTAAGTGCATGCAATGTTTCAATTCGTTACTTTTTCGAAAATCCGCCATTTAATGATAAATATGATTTTAATTATCTGAAAGAAAACTAATGGTTATAAATACTCGAATATACCGTCACCGTAGTGTGTTTGTTTCAATCTTTTTAATAAGCCAAAGATAGGGCGCACTTCTAAATCTTGTGGGGAGGCACACCTAAGTCTATGTACGCCACTGCAATCAAGATTACTTGGCTATCATTGTTGATGTTTAGTGGAAATGATGCACATGTGCCAGGCAAAGCATTAAAGATAGGGCGGCAGTATAACGAGAAAGTGACAAATCTTTCTAGAATTTGATACATTAAGTTGTTTACAAATTTAAGAAAATATATACAACAAAACAACGAAAGAGGCACATTAATAACAAGCAAAAAAATTAGAGAAACGGCGAAAGCTCTGACTGAGTGTAAAGCAATGTCTTTAATGCGGAAGATTTGGGTTACAGAGTTCCTTCAAACTCGCAACACAAGAGGCGAGTTTATCACTTTTATTAGTCCGAGATTTAAAAGCCAAAGACCAGGTGACTTTCTTCACATACTTCAGGGTTTACTCAAAAAAGTAAGGCATTTAATAATAAAAAACCTTTAAATGTATTGAATTTTAAAAGCTGCTTAAATGCCCAATCCCCCCCCCCCCCCCAAAAAAAAAGAGAAATGTAAAATACCATTTGCTCCGAAAAATAAAAAATAAGTTAAATATATAAATAACAAGTTAATAATAATAAATAAATGAACAATAATAAACATATTAATCAAATACCATTAACTTATTTAATAAGACCTGATTTAATAATATACATCTAAATACTTTGTATTTGCTTTTCATTTATAACTCAATCATATTTCACTGCTAGTTTAAAATATATTCTTCAACGGGAGAAACAGCGAACATAAATAATTTTTTGAGATAAAGAAAAAAAACCCCAAGCATGTAAAAATTTTGCCCACAACTCTTTTACAGGGAAAATATAATTTAACTTCAAAAGGGTGTATTTACCTGTTTTTCTCAAAATTTAATTTTTGCATTTATTTTGTATTAAATCTATTAGTTACATTTTATGTTGACAAACATTTTTATGTCACCATACCCAATTATGCATACTGACATAAATTTTCTATGAAAAGGGAAACAAAAGTTTATCTTGCTTATTAATTTATTGGGAGTAAATAAGTATGTATTGCTTGTAATTTATTTTAAGTGTAAAAATATTTTAATTGCATGATAGATCAACGGAACTAGACGCTGCAATTTAAATTGAAGAAAAAAAAAACAATCTTCCACGCCGCTACTCAAAATAACAAAATAGCGCCCACCTTGTCTCTGATTGGCTGTTCTTTTCTGGACGTCCGTCAAATATCAAGATTTCCTGATACAAAACGGGTCCCGTCAAATCGTCTTGCTGTCATGGCAACGACTAGAGGAAACCGGTTTTGGGTGAAAAAATCGTGCGGAACCTCGACGGACGGACGATATGGAAATGCAGCTTAACTGTTATGGTAGCCTGCAACATGGACTTCAGTGAAATAATTAGACTCCTTGTCATAGGGAAATCGGCCTAGCCCCGATTTTAAATCCTGCAGCCATCGGTTAACGCGAAAAAATTTTTCTGCCCCCTCGACTTCGCGTTAACGAGGTTTGACTGTATTCATTATATTAAGTTAGATTATCAGAATAATACCTGCAATAACTGCAATTTGTTACTTTATTGTATATTTTTGATTAGTGTTTTTTAGTTAATACTACAATTAAACAGGCGCTATAAGCAATGCATCTGTTAAATAAAACTTATTTGTTTTCCTTATGTAGTGCAAAGCCTCTCTTCTCATTTTTGTTAGCTATTTCCGTTAAAAGTATATAATTTTATCAAGTCGTGTTTTTCATCTTCATTATGCAAGTAATAATATATATGTGTACTTAAACATGTGCTTATTTTTTCTGAAAATGTGCTTACAAAGTGCTTACTTTTTGAACTAAAATGTGGCTACTCACCCTGTGTACAGGAGTAGAAAAAAAAGCATGCTAGTAATTGCCTGAAATCGAATAACCCCTGTTGTAATTAATATGCTAGAGTCACAACTTCCTGTACTAAAACTTACTTATATTTGTTAGTTTATTTAATTTTCCCAAGAAAGAAAAATATTTTCTGTGTGTGTGGTGGTGGTGGGGGGGGGAGGGATACGAGAACAGAAACTCGTGCTGGTTTGCACAAAACTAGAAAATGACTGTCAGACACAAAACCACCCGACCACCTTGAAACTCTCGCACTCGCACTAAATTGTTTTCCTATTTCTTCTACGAAGTGTAGACCCCTCTCCCATCATTCGAAGAAAAGAAATCTATATCCCACTCTCACTCTACAATTCTTTGAAATAGCTTCAGGATGATTTTAAAGTCTTCTGTATTGTTCCCAGATTTCGAAAAGCAACTTGAACACTCGTTAGCAATTTGGCACTTCGAGCATGGGCCAATTTTTGCGAGAGGGCAATATAGGTGAAAATGAGTGGTTGCTAATTAAAAAATACTCCGCCACGGTCTATTTTTAGCACATTTTACTGTAATCCCACCCCCCTTTTTTTGGTGAGCAAATCACCCTTTTTTGTTTGTCCCGTAGAAACAGCCAATACAGTATGGGACCTCAAATCCGGTACGCTCGGGGCCGCGATCCTTCCGGATTTCGGAGTTTTCCGGATTTTGGGTCCTCATTCAAAAAATTTTGTAAGTAGCATCAGAGCCCATATAATTTGCTCTGGAACTTTTTATTTGCGTTTTGCTCATTTATAACATTTTTATTATCGTATATACACGCCTATAAGTCGTGAAATTCAGCACAAAAAACAAAGTTGGAGTAGGCTTACATTTGAGACAAAGCATCGAAAAATCTAAACTTTTCCCGATGGTATTTTAACCTCTTCAATTAAACAATAAAAGAAAATATTTCTGTCAAATTTTCATATGATTTTATATTTTGTCGCCACTAAATTGTACTAAAAGATCAGACTGTCGCGAAAATGCGAAAAACGAGGATTTTCAATTTCGCGAATGTTCTGTATCGCCTGAAAATTAGAGCTTATTAAAAAATATATATATACAAAAAAATTACAGGAAATAAAAAAAAGCAAAATTTAATGATATTAACTCAGAATTAAAGCAACAATTAATAAAAACTCTAATCGCAAAAACGAACCCTTTTCAGAAAATCGCGAAATATTTTTTTTGAAAACGGCAAATCTCCGATCTTAAACATGTTTATTGCGTTTTATTTTCCTTCTCTTGTTTTAAAGAATACTGTTCCAAAAAAAAAAAAAAACAGTGCAAAACATTTCCCGATCTTTTTTCAAAGCAAGAATTAATAAAAATTCTAATCGCAAAAACGAACCCTTTTCAGAAAATCGTGAAATATCTTTTTTGAAAACAGCACATTTCTGATTTTAAACATGGTCATTACATTTTAATTTCCTTCTGTTTAAAACGCCTATTTCCAAAAAAAAAAAAAAAAGCAGTGCAAAACATTTCCCGTTTTTTTCTCAAATCAATAACTAATAAAAACTCTAATCGCAAAAACGAACCCTTTTCAGAAAATCGCGAAATAAAAAACAGCACTTTTCCGATCTTAAACGTGTTTTTTAAATTTTATTTTTCTTATCTTTGAAACGCCTGTTTCCAAAAATAACAGTGCAAAACATTTCCCGCTTTTTTTTTTTCAACTGCCGATCTTTTTGAAACGTTCCGGATTTTGGGTTTTCCGGATTTCGGGATTCCGAAATTGGGGTCTTATACTGTATTAAACTTGTGCTTCACCGAATTTTTGATGCTGTATTTCAAATTTCAATCCTTCAGCATCCTGTATATATTTAAATCATTTCAAAAATTCTAAAACATTTTATCGTGTGCTAAATGAAATCTGCGATTTTTTTTGTTTTATTTCAATAATTTATTTATTTTCTAAACTATTTTAGAGTTAGTTTTCAATTCTTATTAGCAAGTTTAAAAATGGTCACTAACAAAACTGAGTCTATCGGCCACTGGCTACTAACCGAATTTCCCAGTTTTCACCTGTAGAGGGCTGGCAAAGAACCATACTCATTGTCCCTGGATCTTTACCGGCACTCGGGAGGTGACGTTGAGTGGTGCTGAGACAGGATGCGACGAGAACTGAATAATGTCTCGGGAGAAAACAAGAGTTTCTTGATGTACAAAGCAAAGACAGCACCTTATTGCCTTCTGGATATGTTTAAACAGTCTGTTTGCGTACTTGTTGAACAAAAATAACAGAAATGTTTCGTAATGCCCCTAAGGGGTCATTCATAAATGATGTCACGCTTCAAGGGGGGAGGGGGGTTCAAGAAAGTGTGACAGTTCGTGACAAAGGGAGGGGAGGGGTAACAAGAAGTGTGACATAGTAAATTTTGATTTCTATGAAAACATTTAAAATTAGCAAATTAAACCAACCTATTTTATGCTAATGTGATATAGCGTGATGTGTGACATAGGGGGTATGTTGAACAGTGAGACTTAGTGACAAAGGAGGAGGGGGGTCAAATACATTGAAAAAAGGTGTGACATCATTTATGAATGGCCCCTAATTGTATTTAGTCTCAAATTTTGTATGCATAAAAAGTGTAGCAATGAATTTATTTTAAAATTAAGTTTTGATCTGTTATAAGATCTTCCTCAACCACTCGGGGAAAGAAATTCTAGTTGCGACATTGTCGATGCCCACTTTTCACCCCAACCTCCTTCCCTGTTAGCCATAGGCCTTAGGGATGCTCTTCCCTAAGGATACGAGGTAGCGATGATAGTGGGATCCATGCATTTTACATACACGTTTCCCCGCGTGCTCGGTAGTGGAAATTGCTCATCTAAAATCACTAAAATTTGTTTATCATTATTATTAAAAAATATTTATTTTTGTGAAAATAGTTTAAGTGTGTTTTTTCATATTGATAAACATGCCATATTGTTTCTATGAATATAGCATAATAAATATTCAAAATATTTAAGGTCTTTTTTAAAAAATCTGATTTAAAGAAAAAAAAATCCGATTTAAGTAAAAAAATCTGATTTTTAAAATTTTTCTTAAAAAATAAAAAAATCCATGAACCCTGCTTTTCGGGGTAGCGATCACTGTAAAACCACCTTGACCGAAATTTTCCTGAAATTCGGGGAAGCCGTTAATGTTTCAACTCCCTTCTCTGCTTTTTACAGTGAGTTTAGCGACATCATTCTTTTCATCAACCTCCTCTTCTTCCAGATCACCCTTTACGCTCTGTACGATTTCCGCATCATTTTTGTTTGCAGCTGAACGGTCACTCGGCTTTTAAATTCAAAAATGGCTGCAAAACTAGAATTCAAGATATAGAGGTTTTGGGGTCAAGGGAATTCGAGATAAACAGGGAAAATTCATTGAATTTAGGGTATAAATGCAGAGAAAATATAAAATTTCGAGATAGGGAGGTTTTCGAGACAGACAGGTTCGAGAAAACAGGTTTGACTGTAGTTGTTTTAGGCAGGGGAAAAAAGTGAAAATGGCTTTTTTAATGAAGTTTTTGTTTTTGTACTCTAAAGAAAGTTGCTTTAAAAAGCAAAAAAATTACATTTTACTTCATTAATTAGGCCTATCTTTTTACACCAAAAGTGAAAAGTTTTTGAAGTAAACTTAATGAAACCAATAGGGATGATAAATAAGAATAGTTTAGTTATTGTAGTATCTGCTGATATTTTTTAAATCACGAATGTTAATATTGCTTCGATGAAGTAAGTGCATTCACATAAAAACTCTGCTGATGACCATTTTCAAAAGTTGGCAAGTTTGTAAACATAGTTTTGAATTCTTTTGTGCTATACTTAAGGGCATAGATTACGAGGAAATGTTTTAGTGACACGACAATTTCTGTCATATCAGACCAGAATAAAATCCATCAAAAATATTTAAAAGAAAGAAATGTACGAAAAATATTCAAATAATGTAGAGAAATGTTCAAATGATACACCGAATTTAATTGTTGTTGTTGTTTCTAATGCCACTTGGGTATCCAAGCTCCCCTTCCAGAATGACCGGGCTTTAAGGCAGTAAGGGAGCGCCTTCCGTTTTATAAATGAACACTGCAGCGGTGGAAGTACGACTTGGTATACTGTTAGAAATTTCATCATGAAATTACGGTTAAATGACCGGCAGCAGTCTGTCCATCTAATTCACCGTTAAATTTACGGTTTGGAACATTTTTCTGTCTTTTACGGGACCTAACCATTTCCAATCAGCTTGGTTATAAAGCCGTAAATACAAAAGTTTACGGTTTTATAACCATTTAAAAATGGTTTCAAAACAAAATTTTACCATTTTTAAACCATTTCGAAGCATAGAATCTTCGAGGCGTAGAAACCGTAAACGAAGCTTGCGGGGATCGAACCCGTTTGTTTGGCATACCAACGTTGCTCTCTAATCATTCGGCCATCTGCACCACACAAAGCGACTGCTTATTTATCAATAAATCTTCCTTTTCAACAGGAAAACTGCATTAAAATTGAGATTTCAGTTTTTGATTGTATCTAAAGCTATCTTTGGTCTAAATTTACTGTATATTGACAAAATCATTCTATTTACTGCCAAAATTAAAATACAAACAAGCTTCAGCAGCTCAAATTATGGGTTCTCTCATTCGCAAACAGTTCGGGAATCCGATGTCTCCAATTTTTGATTTACGTGTGTATATCATTCTGTTTAGTAACCACTGCTTAAGCCAGTGGTTTTTTTTCTTGTTTTTTTATATACACATGCAGATTTGAATTGATAAATCTTTATTCATATTTTAACAACAACGTACGACCGGTAAGGTTTCGCAACCAAGATGGACGCCCGATTCTTATTGTCCGCTTGAAAATGACGGTTAGTTAAACGTTCTTTAGGATAAACAGAGAATAAACGATTTTTTTCGCAATCAGCGGTTTGAGTACCATCTTTTCAATAGTTATTCAACTGTTGTAATTAAATATGGTAAAATAACAATCAAATAAATGGTTATTGTACTATTTTCTTACGGAAATTTTTAACAGTGTATTTAGACGACAGATGGCGCCACTACAAATACGCCACCTTCCTCTTTTGACCTAAGAGTGAAGGGAAGGAACATTCTCCACCCCTTGGGACTTCAGGGCACATATCCCCAAGCGTTTATGGCGGGTCTTCAGCGGGTCTGGTATCGGACACCCCATCTTCCGGTTGGAAGCCTGGCATTCTAACCACTAGGCTACCATGGCCTCAGAGTTTAAATAAACTCCAACAATTGACAAACATATTCAAATAAAAGGTGTTTCTATGGTGACAACCCATTTTTGTTTGAATGTGTCCGTTATTTCTTAGAGCAGGAATGTATCACAAGAAAAACAATCGATTGAGACGTTAAGTTTGATGGGATTACGGCCAAAAACTAATCAGTACTACTTTCTATCAGGTTCAATTGGTGATGTGGTCCGGGCACATGCCCACTGGGCAGGACGTTTATAAATGGGCATTTATCCTCTTCATTCCAAGTGTACCCAATTGGGTATATTTTAAAGTTTAAATTGTTGGGTATATTTTAAAATTAAATTAAATTTAATTGTTACTAACTTCTGTTTGTGCAATTTGAAAGCTAAAACACATAATTGTTTTTTAAATTAATCAACAGATAGTTTACTTCGTTTTAAACATGGAAAACCTGGAAATTGGGCATTAATTATCTTTTAAACTAATTATTAATTAAAATAAAAAAACAATTTTTTTTAGTAATCATTTTTTAAATCGGAGAACCAAAAAATTGCGTCAAAATTGTTTGTGCCTAGTTCTGGGGTCTGAGAAGGTTAAGTGGGCATTTGTCCAAAGCATTTTTAAGTGCTCAAAATCTGGGCATTTATAAAAATATTTTTTATTTTATATTTTGATAAAATAAAAAATATTTTTATCAATGACATTTTTAATGAGTATTACAGCTTGTACATAACATTACCATTGTTTTTTACAGTATACATTTCATTGATAAAAGTATAAAGGGCTCATAACTTACTACATTTTTATCTGTATTGTTCTTAAAACAGATGGGTCATTCTATGTCAATTCAACACGGGGAAAAAATCTCGTCGTCTCATATTTTCTTGAAAGTTAGCAGAGGCATACTACTATAGTCTGTGTAATTAAAATTGGCGTGTCAAGGTCACACAACTACCTTTTTCCCTTCTGGTCCCTATGGTTTCCGAGCTGAAAACTTTTCCCCCACGTTGGTTTGGAGAACATGATAACTAAGTTTGTTGTTTTAGTTATAATAATAATAGACGGATTCAATTCAGATTTATTTCTCAATGGCATAGATAGATTATGTCAGACAAAGTATTCTAATATTTTGAACCAATCTAAATCTTATTCTAATATTTTGATGTGTTTTCAAAAGCTATTGTATAGCTAATTTTTCGTATTTTATATTTTGTAAGTCTAAAAATATTACCTAAACATTCCAAATTTAATTTATGAGATATTTAATTGCATTTACTCAGTATCAAAAATAAATAAAGGGAAAACAAATTCTTTCTTATTAATTTTTCTCAATTATTCTGATATTTTGAATTGGAGGTGTAGTAATGCAATTGCCTTAACTGCAGTGCAAAAAAAAAAGTCTAGCGCTGTTATTTTTCTCGCAGTTGCCATGGTGACAAAGGAGGAAACGCGACCTTGATGCGCCTATTTTAATTACACAGACTATAGTATAGACTTGGGAGAATGTGGAATGCTTCCGATACCACTCTACTCGTTTTTGATTTACAGAGGTGTAAAATTCCACTGAGAACAGAAGATGGGAAATTGGGAATGGCTCTGGAATTTTCCCTAAAGAAGGAATATACTTTTGATGTTTGGAATGTCATTTAAACAATGGCTCAAAAATTAAGAAATCCTGCAAATGAAAAGAAATTCTAGAGTTTGATGATTTGGGCATGGGCAGATCTAAGTGTCAAAGACACTTCCTCATTGAGCAGTAGTAACAATAAGATGAAGCCAAGGAAAAGAATAACCAATTTCAATGTATTTATGTATGTTTTAATTTTATTATTTTAGGTGGTGGTATGCAACCATGCAACCTAATATATGTTATGGGTTAGCTATAAGCCAATTTATAACCAAATATAAAAGCCAACTCAAATGTTTCTCAAACAGAAATCATTTTACCCCCCCCCCCCCCCACCCCTCCAAAAAAAAAAAAAGTTATATTTGCAGGTGACAGAAGTAATAAGGGGTCATTCATAAATGATGTCACGCTTCGATGGGGGGAGGGGGGGCTGTGAAATTGTGACAAAGTGGGACAAGGGGAGAGGAGGGGGTAACAAGAAATGTGACATCGTGCATTGTGCAACATAGCGTGACATGTGACAAAGGAGGAGAGGGGCGTCCTCTGAAGTGTGGCATATTGTGACAAAGAGGGAGGGGGTCAAATATATGGAAAAAAAGCATGACATCATTTATGAACGGCCCCCTAACTACTTCTAACAAATAAATTCCAAAAAATTACATTACTGTCAGCCCCGCTTAATCGGGTAACGAATAAAGGAATACCCCGCTTGTAAGAATGAATTCTTCCGGAACCAAATATTTTCCCACAGACGCAATGTTAAAGATCCCCGTTTAATCGAATCATTTCCCGGATAATCCAATAATACTGGTCTGCTTTTGAAATATTTTTGATAAAAAAATCTATTAAATTTCGAAAATAAATAAGTAACTAAGAACAATTTTTGAATTTTCAAGTTGATCTTTCAGCAATACCTCCCCACGCCCACTAAATTTGAGAGTCACTCGTTTTCTTTCATGGTTTCTCCCACCCTCTGTTTACTGAGAAGGAAGCACAAAAGTGCTCCCAAAACACTTTGAGTAAGCAATCCACAATTATGGACTTTTTAAAGAAGTAATATAGTGAAAAGTTGTCCCAAAGATTTTGTAATTCAAGTTGTAACTTTTACTTTTCATCATTTTAATTTGTACTTAAAAATATATAATAATGTATTTAATTATTTTGTTTTTATTTATCTTATTTAAAAAACTTTTAAGCACCAACATTAATAACTTTTGATTAGATATACTGATTTATTATTACGTTTTGAGGCAATATTAGCAGTTCTGTAAGGTAAAGAAAATTTCCCCACATAATCAATACCCTATTGGATAAAATATGCTAGACCCGACGGTATTCCTTTAAGCGGAGCCGACAGTATATTTATCAGGTTAGAAGTATTACCATTTATTATTAAGTGTTCGTTTGACTGTTGAACAATAATCAGTATTTCTATGAAATATGCATAAATGCCCGGGCATTTATGGATTTTGGGCATTTTTCCGGGCATTTTACAGCACTAGGTTATGTGTGTGTACCAAATTTAGTTCCATTTCAAGCATTATACATTCAGTTCGAGTAAACCCAAAAAAATATGTTAACCCTTTATGTACTGCATTATGATCTGCAGTATTTTTTTTTACAGAAATAGTTTGTCTAGGTATTTACACTGAAAATTAACGGATTTACATAAATAAAATGCTCAGTCTGTAAGTATTTATTTATTTACAGCTAATAAGTACCACAGAGTATTTTCCCTGTTAAATTAATTACATACACTTTTTAATCAAAATATTTCGTCAAATAGTTTTCTAACTAACACATTAAAAAAAATCAGTGATTTGATTCTTGAATTTTACAGCTTTTCTGGAGTGAAACTCTAAGGGAGCAATCTGAACAAAATGGAAGTTCAAAACACAGCATCGGTTTCAAAACTATCTATGTTGCTTTACTCACTAAAATACTCTTTAAAGAACCCTTGCTGATATGTATCCTGAGAAAGTGAAATTTAAAGACTGTCCCGTCAAAGTACCATCAGAATATTGGTAAAAATGGTTGCTGGGTTGGAATTTATAGAGAAAAAAAAAAAAAAAAAAAAAAAAAAAAAAAAAAAAAAAAAAAAAAAAAAAAAAAAAAAAAAAAAAAAAAAAAAAAAAAAAAAAAAAAAAAAAAAAAAAAAAAAAAAAAAAAAAAAAAAAAAAAAAAAAAAAAAAAAAAAAAAAAAAAAAAAAAAAAAAAAAAAAAAAAAAAAAAAAAAAAAAAAAAAAAAAAAAAAAAAAAAAAAAAAAAAAAAAAAAAAAAAAAAAAAAAAAAAAAAAAAAAAAAAAAAAAAAAAAAAAAAAAAAAAAAAAAAAAAAAAAAAAAAAAAAAAAAAAAAAAAAAAAAAAAAAAAAAAAAAAAAAAAAAAAAAAAAAAAAAAAAAAAAAAAAAAAAAAAAAAAAAAAAAAAAAAAAAAAAAAAAAAAAAAAAAAAAAAAAAAAAAAAAAAAAAAAAAAAAAAAAAAAAAAAAAAAAAAAAAAAAAAAAAAAAACTTAAAAGAAAAAATCGAAATGAGAATTTTCTTAACCTTTTATGTCGCCTTTGAACCTAGAAATTCAACGCAGATCTCTACATTTTATCACTCAGGTATATATATATATATATATAATGTATTTAGTATATAAAATCACAAAATGCCATAGAGATTGCAAGTTGCATCATTGCCTGAAGGACATTAGATTTCACGAAAATACATAAGCAATGGCAGATTTGCTCAACAACTTGAGCCATGATCAACGAACATGCTCCTTTTATGCGTCAGTTCATTTTAATCGTCATCCTGCATTAAAAGTAGCTCACCTCACGCCTCACTTTTACTTCCAATAGCGACCTTGCTCTGAACGACATGTTCCCGTCATTTTATTGGCGGAGCGTTTTGCTCCCAAATGCACGAGTAAAAGTTGTACTTACAGAATTTCCCTTTCTTGCTACTCCTCCAAAATTGGATCAACCACTTCCAAATCTGCGATTTCCCATCACACACTTGATCCTAATGCTTACACTGCAGTAATCTATATATACAAAATGAACTTTTGACGTTGTGGCTGCGCACTCTACAGTAAAATGTACATAACGTACGATTACAAAACTTTGCACAAAATTCTATTATAGCCTGATGCTTTGCAAGACGAAGCCGTTTTTTTGAAATTCGACCTAATATTTTTTTAAATTTAACAATTAACTATTAATCTTCCAGTATTTTTTTACTCCTTACGAGCTGTTTGAAGAAATGAAGTGAAGTGGATTAGAAATTCCGCGGTTGAATGTAAACAAAACATCGTTTGAGCCATGAGGCGAGGGTGAGTGAATTACATGGAACGAAAATCGGTGTTTTAACTGACCCATTTTGAAAAGTATTTTGAGATTTGATCGATTATTTTAATGAAATTTATTTTTAGAGGGGAGGGGATTATTTTGTCTGAAGTTCCGATTTTTTTTTGGTTAGAATCGCCCATGGTTTACTGGAGAGGTGAAAAATTTCTTTTTGGGAGGTGATTTTCTTTCTTAAAATGTTGTTGGGCCTACTTAAAAAATATATATCGATTTCAACTGTTATTATTCAATTAAGTGACTCGCCCAACCAGTTTAATACAACTGGGCTAAAAAAGTTATTATGTTAACAGATTATTGAACTTACTAGTATCATAGTATCTATTCATAAAAATAATATTCATTAAATGCAAAAAACAAGTAGCAAACAACTTTCACTCGATTGATGAAGAATTTAATTTACCTTTTGAACATGTTGACGGGGTGGGGGGGGGGGGACATTGCTTTAGTGATGAATTTATAGGGGCGGAGGGTTGCAACCTCCCACGATACACACATTCAAAATAAAATAAGTAAGTTGTTTTTAAATAAAGAATTTTAAAAATAGTTGAAGCATTATGTAAATTTGTAATGTTTGCTTAATGTTTTGTGATTACTTAAATATTCATTATTATTTCTTAATATACTCACTCACTTGAGTAAATGTGCATCGTTCACATAATTTTTAAGACTTCGCCTTTCATCATTTGTATTTAAAAAGTATAACATTTACAACAATTTCAAGAATTCATCATTTATCGTTATTCTATCATATTATGTGTGAAAAGTTTTCATATCTACAGTGAAACCCCGATTTAACATCGCACCAATCTACGTTTTTCCCGCATGTTACGTTTTTATCATCAGGTCCCAGTTTTTCCGTATCATAATTGATGTTAAAATATCCCGGATTCTAAGTTTGTTATCTATCGAAGTCCCCGTATTTTATGTTTTCCCTCGAAAATGAAAAAAGAAAAAAGTGTTCTAAAATTAGCCATATCTTTCCTTTTGTGCTTTTTTTAAAGCTTTATGCATGTTGTTAAAAGTTAATTATTACTCTCTCACAAAACAAATTATGATCAAGGATTGTTTTTGTTTTCGAGAATTTTCAAAAAGGGGCTATTCGAGTTTATCAAGGCGCGAGAAAGTTCGTTTGTT
Organism: Octonoba sinensis; assembly: GCA_038502835.1. Classification (NCBI taxonomy): domain Eukaryota; kingdom Metazoa; phylum Arthropoda; class Arachnida; order Araneae; family Uloboridae; genus Octonoba; species Octonoba sinensis. Next base: position 3,750,081 of record CM076600.1, read on the forward strand.
TCCAGTATTGAACTGGAGAAGTTGTTCTTTTTGCCATTTTATAAACCAAGAAAGCTCCAACACTTTGAGTCTAAAAAAGATTTTATTAGCAGTCACTGTTATGTGCTATGCACTGTACTCTTTTTGGACAGAACAGCTTACTTATAGTGGACATTTTACAAATAGTGGAAAGCTATTTTCTTTCCCATAACGGCTAGGGAAAACGCTGACTATGTATTTCAATCCTGAAGATGCAGCATTCACTTTGAACTCCATGACTAAAATACAATCCACTATTATGGATTATTTTCAAACTAAATGCTCGGATTCGTAATTAAATGCGTTAAAATGGTATGCAATTTTCTTTTCAAAAATATAGGTATTATACTTTTTAGAAGAGTTCAAATCTGCCATTCAGCATTTGTAACATAAAAGGATAATGTTAACGACAATTTCAAGAATTCATAATTTGTAACAATTAAATTGTTACAGTTCCATTGAAAATGCCTCGCCCACCTATAAGGAGGTGTTGTTTACAGAGTCGAAATCAGAGCCAGAGAGAAAACTTTCACCACTGAATTAGTTAAGAGACACCACTAGGAAACCAAATACGACTTGAGTATAGGAGAATCTTTTCAGGAAAAAAAATGTATGTTTGTGTCAGAACATCACCCCGATTACCATTTTTGTGGCGTTGAATGCTGTAAAAAAAAGCAATATTCCGCGTTCTGCTCATAACTAAGAAACCTATCCATCCCATTCACATTAGGAACCGCAGGTAGGATTCCGCGATAAGAATTGAATTTTCCTTGCATTTTTAGCGTATTAATTTAGTAACACATTCTTTTTCAGCTTTAAACCATAAAATTTCCCTTTTCAGCATTCACATGCAGTTTCGAATTTGCTTTTGTCAAGATATGTCTCTTAAGCGATGTATATCAGAAATCGGCGTGATACCTCAAAAGCAGATTCGAAAAAACAAGCTGGCAATTTCGAGGAATTACATCAAATGTTCATCCTCACTGCATAGAAAAAGTGTATAATGCATGAAGAGCAATTTATAAATCAATGTCTTACATTTTCAAGAATTACTCAAAATCTTAATCTCTGTAGCACAGAAAATGTGGGTGGTACAAAAATCGATTTGCAAATGAATATTCATTTATTCAGAGACATTTTTAAGAATAACACAAAATTTTCATCTGTAACGACTGAAATCAATTTACAAATAAAATTCACACATTTTCAAGAATTACACAGGGTGGAAGCACAACCAGGAAATCAGGGAAATTTACATTCTGTAAAATATCAGGGGATATTTAAAGTTTTCTGAAATACCAGGGAAAATTATAGTTTTCAATATTCAAACCGGCAAGCGTCTGGAGTTTCGTTTGCGGAATTTCCTTTCGTTGCACGTGCTCAGAATATGGGGCTATTCTATTATGAAACGGGGGGTGAAGAATGTCTTTTGGGAAAATGTTTAGTTTTAGAAGGTTTTAATCTTATAAGCATTATCCGCTACCAAAGAAATGTCTATTTGTCCACTGTTCTTTATTCCATCAGTGGCGTAGCTGAATGGGGGCAGTCCGCCCCGGTTGTCACCCATTCAGTGGTGACACCCAGCCACGACGGAGAAAAAGAATGAACCTTTAAAAGCTCTATAGAATAAAACAAATACTTAAAATGGGAGAAAAAAATATCCAATTTAACTTTCTATTTTAATCTGAGCAAAGTGTATCCTTTAAAAAATATATTCACAATGTTTTTAACCGCTAATCATAACCATTGCCCTCAACAAATACTTTAAATATTATGAGGCTCATGATGCAATGAAACAATCCTGGTTTCTGGCCATGGCCCTTTCCCGAGCTATCTTCATCGCTTTGCTTTTTCCCTGATTCTCCTTATTGCTCCTGTGAAGCGATGGGTACGCCTGACCACTATGTTTGTCATTGCCCTTTAACCAGTAAGTATCATATTCGGGCTAGCAGCCAAATTTCACCCATTCAAGCTATTCGTAACCAGCATCCCCATGCACGCTCCCTCCTTGCTTCTTTGTTTTTGCATTTATCAAGCGAGGGGTATCTATTTCAGGGAACTTAGTGTTTGTCTAAGTTTTGTTTTATCTTCCTTTGTTTTTGTGTATATTTTTGAGTGTACCATTTCACATTGTTTTGATATTGTATGATTGATTATGGTACTTTTTTATAGTGTTGCACGGTTTCTCATTGTTGTCTCATGTCATATAGCGCTTAATGCATACTCTTAAAGTTTTGCATTCTACTGTGATTTAGTGTTTTACAATAACCTGTATTTTTTATGGTTTTTTTTATTTTATTTATTTTTTTTTAATGGTTTTCATAAATTTGCGGTTGGTCGAGCTCTCCCGGAACCCCATTTGCTCCCGAGGGCTTGCACTCGGGGGCATCTAAAAATACGATAGGCCAGAAAATGGCAGGTTTTCTGGGGGCACTGATGCAAATGGTGTTCTTCTTTTTCAAAGCTGCAATTTAAAAAAAAAAAAAAAAATATTATGTTCCATTAAAACACATACTTCATTGCTTACATTATTATTATTTTTTTTTATTGGGAGGGCGTAATCTTTTCCATGGGGTGACACTATTACTACCCGCCCCGGGTGTTACCCATGCTAGCTACGCCATTGATTTTTTTTATACTTCATCAAATTGCCTACATATACATAGTCCAGCACCTCCTCACTGCAGCTTTTGCTTTTCTTGAATAGGCTAAGGATGTAAGTACAAAGGATGGATGTAAGGCTAAGGATGATCAGTAACTGTTAGATTTTTCAAATAATCTTTACTAAACTTTGTCTGATCAATTTATCGATTCCACATTGTCTGATCAATTTATCAATCCTCCCAGATTACTTTAATTTATGGCAATTAAAATTTCATATTTTGAAATAAGTTCATTTCTCCTATTTGATTTCAAAATGTATGTTTATGTATAAAGCTAATAATACACTTTATTTTTTACTTTTTGTAACACAATTTACTCTTTTGATTGGTTTATGAAATAATATTTATATTTTTGAATTCAGGCTCAGAAAGAATGAACTGCTATCTATCAGAGGAAAAAAAAGTTATGTAATAGATTTGATGATGTGATAAAGATTAATATGCCACAGGATATAAATATAGATCAATAAATATAGGTTATTAGTGATAGATTGGAATAATTTTATACCTAAGTCAAGGTAGGTATACATTTATGGAAAAAGACATAGGCTGAAATAAGTTTTTAATCAGCTCAAAACTAACTTAAAAGGTCGGCTTCGGCATCTTGCTTGAGAAAAAAAAAAGAAACAAGTTGCGCCGAAGGCGCCGCTTTTTTAACCCATTGCACGGGCAACGCCGTTGCGGGTACCGATGGTTATAAATAATTTTGTTTCACTTTTCAAATTCGATTTAAATTTTGATCAATTTTATTTCATTTTTTTTATATTTTAATTTTTGAACAACTGCATTACATAATTACAAAATTTTAAATTATTCGCACAAAAATAAAAATTTTAAAAATCTCCATCCAGGTTAGAAATTAATCTTACATATTTCTAGAAAGAAAATTCTAATTTCTTTAAAGATGTGAAAACAATGTGCATTTATTTTGTACCTACTGTAAAAGAAATTGGAAAAAGGTGAAGCGGGAAAATTCTGTCGCAAAAAAAACGAGTTAAAAAAAAAAAAACAGAATTTTGTTGATCATTGTTAATATCTACATAAATCACTTCTGATTTTTTTAAATTTTGTATTTAGTTATTTTTTACTTTACATACAGTGGCAGATTTTAGGAGAGTCATAGGGGGCACAAGCATCTTGTCATAGGGGGTAACAAAATTAATTTGTAATCATTCCATTAGTTTTTACTCAATTTTCTGCATTTTAATGTATGTTAATTGATTTTGAGGGATACTAAAAAGCAAACAAACTCGGATAAAACTTTACAATGAAAATATTTACAAGGAAAAATTACTTTTTATTTCTTGGTGCCACCTCCAGTAAGTATTCCTGGATCTGTTCCTGTTTACATACAAATGAAAAAGTGCAGTTTTTTTTTTTTGCGATTTCACAGAAAGTTTCGTAATCTACCATGGACGGGGTGAGTCTTCCGAGTTCCGACCTGTCTGTTTTCAAAGTGGGGATTAGAAAAATTTGGGTAGGAATTCCGTCATCCCAACACGAATTTTAGTTCCTGATTAAATGCAAATGAATGAAAAATTCAGGACATTGTGCCCAAGATTTAAGAATTATAATAGAAAAATAAAAAATATTTAATGTATACTGAATATATATGCAATGCAATAATAGCAGTGCTCCCAACATATTCTAGTCAATGAAAAGGGTAAGACAGGACCAATTACTGTTAAAAGAGGACTTTGGAGGACTAAAACGAGGACTTAATATAAGAAAGACCATATGTAGTAATTAAAACTATTTATGAATTACTAGAGTAAGCATCTTAGATTGATATTTCTGCAACGTCAATAAAAAATTAGACAGATTATGATTCCCTTTTTTGGAGTCAGTATCCTACTAACATCATAGAAAATTCACAATAACCACCACCTGCTTTAATAGTTTTATTTTTAAGCTCCAGGATGTAATGCTTTATTAAGCCATGTTTTCTTCATATGGGGAGCATTAAATATATTTTTTTATTATTTAGATTGGTTTTAAAAATAAAACTGGTATATTTCATTAAAAAAACAAAACAATTTTTATCCCCCTTTCTCGGGAGGGGGGGGGGGGCATGCCTCCCACATTCAAAATTTGATACACTTGATGGAATACGTTGCAATCTTTACAAGTTTTTGTATATACTACATGCTGATGGGTGTGATTAAAAGTCATATTCATACTAAAAATATCATTACACATGCGTTCAATATACCTTATATTGAAAATTATTCATAAATATAATAAGAAATATCCTAAACTGAAAGCAGATGCTGAAAGATTGCTGTGAAATAGCAGCAAAACGCTAACATTACTCGTTATCGACACGTGGCACCGAAGGTAAAATATAAATATGAGATAAAAATACAGAGGTTTCGGCATGTAAAAGGCGAATATGAATGGTTCAAAACACTTAAAATAAAAAAATAAGCTTTCAGCGTGTAAAGGTCTAAAAATATCAAGTTTTCGCAAAAATGGCGGAGTTCATTGTTTTTTTTCTCTTCTCAAGGGCTGGTTAATTTAATTCTAAGGCAAATTTTTGCACTCAGATTGAAGTATTTTGATGACATCTAAACCAATTTTAATTATTAAAGTTTTAAAATTATAAGTTTTTACTCGTTTGTCTGAGAGAGAAAGCATATTTTGCCTTTCGCCATTTTGAAGAACATTAGTGATCCATTCAAGAGTGTAATTACAAATAAAATTTTAAGTAGATTATATTCTGAATAATATGGTATTTTTTAAAATTATATCATCAATAAGGCTATTACTTTAATAATTACAACTGGCATGATCGCCAACATTTGAAAAATGGCTAAAAATAGTGAAAAAAAATTTCTGAATACAGCAATTAGCAATATTTTTGCTTAACTTTGCCAAGGCACTAAAGTTACCCGATTTGTGCATCCTAAATGCTCTTATCAACATTTTAGATGTGCTTCCTTTTTCTAGAAAGTTCATAAACTTACAATAAACACTGCTAGAAATTAATGCTGATTTTTACGAATTGTATTATTTTGATTCAACTGGATTAAAAATTTCCAGTCGACTTGGCAAAATGACGAGCGAGCAAGTCTTCCGCTACAGAACAAGAAACATAAGGGTTGAAAATAATGGTAGGAACAAAATTCTTAATCTGTAAGCAGTATAATCACACAGTAAACAAACACAAAAGAGTTTTGCAGAAGTGAATGTAGTCCAATTGAGGAATGCATAAAAATTGGGACTTACGCGCATCGTCGTTTAATAATCAAAAATCTTTGTAAAACTGATTTTGACATCATTCAAAAGAGGGTAACGGACCAAAGCGGACTTGAAACTAAAAAACGCACTTTGGAGGGAAAAGAGTGAGGATTGGGGAGCCCTGTAATAGGTAATCAATTTGCATGCAAGTAAATGTGTTTAATCAAATAACAAAAAAAAAAAGAGAGCAAGGGGGGGGGGGAAGCAAATGGCAAATGAATTAATTTATTATTCTATTTGTTTGAAATTTAAAATTTTTTGCCATTCCTTTGTCAAGCCTATTCTTTACTTCTTCAACTATTTATGTAGCTGTATCCATCGTTGCAGAAGTATTTTACATTTCATTTCTATTTTTAGGTTTCAGTGATTTTTGCAATTGCCGATTGCCTTCTGCTAAACGGTTTTGAACAGGCATTTTGTAAAATTTCAATACTTAGAGTAATTTCTTTAATTTATACTTATTTTTCCTTGCGTTTTTTTTCTTTACCTACTCTTTTCTCATTTTCCAGAGTTTATTTTCAAGAGCTCCACCTCTCCCCCAGGTTCATTGCCTCTTGCTTCTTTTGCAGTTGCATATGAGGAATGCATCCCCACTGATTTTCAATGTTTGGATGCAACATATACATTGAGAACAATCCCATACTACTTAGCTTTTCTGCAAAGTAGCTGGAGCATTTTCAATGCAATGAGGCGCATTAGCTGTGGTCTTTTAGATGTCGATAACTTTCGTCCGAATTAATGTATTAACGTTTAAAAGATCCTTACACTCTAAGTTGCTGACAGCTATTAGATAAAAATTTTAATACAATTAATTAAATTAAAAAGAAAGAAAAAATAATACTTTTCCAAAAATTAATAACTGGTAATGGGCCATTCCATGAAAACAGGTACATGGGTGGTCAATTTTAAAATCATATTTATGTGGATAATTTTGGTATGTATTAAAAGATAAAATGTCAAATTTTATGTTTTGAGTAAGAAATCAAAGTTTATCATTTCCGGATTGGCAACACAGTATCCTAAAAATGGCTGCCTTGTGCAAGCAAGTTCATTGAGTTCTCGAACGAAGTTTGCATGATTGTTTTGGATAAAAGAAATCAACTGAAACTCCTGATGTCAACTTTATAGGTAAGTCTAAAGTTTAATTATTTTATTTTATTAAGCTTTAAGATCTAAGTGATATCTCAATAGCTATACTAGCGCACACAAAAAGCTTATTTTTCGTGTCGCGCACGTGACGAAGAAGATGAATCTTTTCACTTAGGTTAAAAATGGAACGCATTTATTTTTTGTAAATGACATTTCTAAAGCAGATTAATGTAGTACACATATCCTATGCTAGTTCTAGCTTTTAAAGTTACTTTTACTTGTAAAAAAATCCAAAAACAAAGCTGTCCTGCCCGTGACGCATTACATGTAGGAAACACAACTCCAATTTCTAAATGTTAATAAGAATTTTATTTCAACATAGCTTGAATTCTTTAATGGTTTTCCGTTTTAAAATTGTGTTACTCTAAAGAAATAAATTATACATTTTCTCATATTTATGATAGTTTTTGCTAAATTATGTATTTAATAGAGCATACATTTCTAAAATTTTACTTTTTCATTACAGAATGCCCTATCATTTCAGTGATCATTTATGTTTCAGAACAGATTACTTTAATCATATACAAAGACAAATGAGAAAAATCTAGTTTAAAATATTAATAAAAAAACAACTACATTTTTTATCGATGAGTTGTTTGGAAGAGCATTATTTTTGATTTTTTCAATATTTGATACAACATAGCTTAAACATTATGAGATTTATTTTAGAAAGTCTATTTAGAATTAGAGCTGAATTATATTTCATTAATATATAACTTTTTGCACAACAACTTTCCATAATATTTTAACTTTTTAACATTAATAAAATTTGTTTTTTATTGAACAGAAATGGATAATGGAAGAATCTTAATCAAGTGCTGAAAGAATGAAAAAGGTCCAAATTTCCAGAAGGAAGAAAATAAAAGGACAAATGGACTGAAAAAAAGGAGGAAAGACTATGACTGAAGCCGAAAAAGAGAAACAATAGCTCTAATACTATAAGTGGCCAGAGCACCCTAATAGAATTCACTATCTCTTTAAAGATGTTTTAAGAAAGATATCAGCTCCCACTTTATCTAACAACAGAAATTATTCAAAATTTTGAAAAAATATTAAAACTTTGTTTTCATTTAGTCTAATTCTAATTAAAATTTTATATATTTCTCGGAACGATCAATTTGTGCATATATTCTATTAAAATGAATGCCTTGTGTTTTAAAGTGTATAACAAAAATATTGTTTGGTGCTTTCACTTAATTTCCAACATTTTGAAAACATGTATTACATGAGCATTTGTAAAATGTCCCGCACGTGACACGATAAATTATAATTTTTTCCAACTATTAAAATTATTATTTCTCAAAACTTTAGATATGTTTTACTTACAATGGAGCCATGGCTTTCAATGCCTATATTTTGTTTTGTTACTGCATGATTAATAGAGCAGAAATTCTAGCTGATTCATAAGGAAAATTAAGAGAGGTTGACTTTAAGTGTCCCGCACGTGACACATAAAGATTAATTATATTTTAAAGTATAAAAAAGATTTACGAAAGATAAATATGTGTCAAAAGCATCTTTGCACCATAAGTAAGATTAAAAAATGCAATTGCTTCCACTTATTTAAAATCGTCTGCTCTATGACAAAATTTTGGTAAAATTATCGAGTTCATTTGTCCCGCACGTGATGGTGGAATGGCCCTAATAAGTAACTAAAATTAAGGTCTCAAAAATAAATTAATACTTAAAATAAAATGAGTAAACAATTTAAAATAAATTTACACATTATTAAAATTTTTAAAAATATACGCTTATCTATGGTAGAATGTGTTAGAATAACTTCCCTGATTGAATATTTTGTACAGTTGGACCTCGAAAATCCGGACTTCCAAAATCCGGAAACCTCCAAAATCCGGACATTTTTCCGATTTGAGTTTTATAAATAAAAAAAAAAATACTAAAAATGTTTTTCCATTTCCAAATTATTTTAATTGAGGACCAAATAAATAAATATAGACATATCCGACATAGTTTTATGCCATCTGGCCGCTAAGCCCCGCTTACGAAAATGACCATTTCTTTCGTCTGCTTAGACAAAAAGTATGAATCTAAATCTTCCCAGTTAATTTGCAACCAAGCTTTAACCAGTCAACCTTTTCGAACGCACCTGTTATCTCTTAACTAAAGTAAAAGATAAGCATTGCATTATTCCAATTGGCAACGCATATGCGCTCAACACTTGTTCCGTTCCTTACCGTGTAACTATTTCCACGTGATTTAATTTGCTATGCTCAATTGCTCTATTCGCTATTAGATTAGTATAAAAATGTTTTCGAAATTATCGTCAGCTTCGTCTAGCAGGAATTCGACTACAAAAAAGCGAAAACATAATTCTTTGACGATTGCAAAGAAAGTGGAGTTGCTGCACAAGTTAGAGAAAGGGACGTCGGTGCTACAACTCTGCGATGAATACGGAGTAGGGAAATCTACCGTGTATGATTTGCAGAAGCAAAGAATGAAAATTTTTCAGTTTTTTGCTGACAGCGATACCCCCTTGGAGATGAAAAAACGAAAAACGATTCGGCCTGCAAACAATGAAGACATCGATAAAGTGCTGATTCAATGGGTGCGTGAAAGACGAAGCGAAAATGTTCCTTTAACTGGTGCAATAATAATGGCTCAAGCACGGATTTTTCATGCTCAAATGAACATAGAAAGCCCATGTGAATATTCATGTGGATGGCTTGACAAGTTTAAAAAGCGCCATGGAATTCGCCAGCTCCAAATATGCGGAGAAAAAGGAAGCGCCGATGCAGAAGCCGCTGAGCATTTCGTCGAGCAGTTCTGCCAGTTCGTAACAGAAGAACAATTAACTCCAGAACAGATATACAATGCCGACGAAACTTCGCTCTTCTGGCGTTATGTTCCCCAAAGAACCCTAGCAACAGCTGATGAAAAAAATCCATCAGGTACGAAAAATTCAAAAGAACGTTTAACCGAGGCCGACGAGATAGATCAATCTCGTCTCCTAGCTTGCTCAAACGCTGCAGGCTCTCATAAGTGCAAACTCATGATAATTGGCAAACATGCACGGCCTCGAGCTCTAAAAAATATAAAATCATTTCCAGCCATTTATAAGGCAAATAAACGTGCGTGGGTAACGAAAGAATTAATGACCGATTGGTTTAATAATCACTTCATCCCCGAAGTGCGCGAGCATGCCAAGTCGAATGGAGTTGGCCAAGATAAAAAGATTGTTTTAATTTTGGATAATTGTTCCGCTCACCCAGCCGCTGAAATTTTAAGCAAAGAAAATTTCAAGGTAATGTTTCTTCCTCCGAATTGCACTTCATTAATTCAGCCAATGGATATGGGCGTACTGAGAGCCCTGAAGTGCAGGTATAAAAACGATTTCTTGCACAGAATGCTGAACTTTGTGAAATGTGAAAAAAACATCACAGAATTTGTTAAAGAATTCACAATAAAAGATGCTATTTGGTGCGCTGCTAATGCGTGGAGTAGTGTAGAAAAGAACATTCTAATTCATGCCTGGCATAATTTAATGCCAGCTATGATATTTTTTGATGACGACGATAACGAAGATGTAGAATTTGAAGGTTTTTCCATACCTAAAGAGAAAGAACTGATAAATAATCTTCTATCATATTGGCAAGAAAGTACGTCGGTAATTCCATTAACCGCCGACGACATAAGCGAGGTCATTCATGCCGATGACGAATCACCGATCATGAATACACTAACCGACGGTGAAATTCTCAAAGCTGCTTTAAATCAGGAATCTGACACTGATGACGAAGAAAGTGAGCCTGATGAAGATGAACAGTTATCAGATCCTAAAATGAGTATCGATGACATAGTAAAAAATCTCGAGAATGCAATCACAGGTTTGGAACAACGGGACATCGTTACCGAACACGAAATGTTGTGCTTATTTAAAATAAAAGACAAACTGATCTGCCACAAGCGCAACTCAATGAAACAATTAACAATTTTTGAAATGCTTGAAAAAAAAAGCAACATAAAATCCCTTTACAGTTTTCTATTTTCTTTTTAAATGAATAAATAATTTTAAATTATTACCTGGTGTGTGTACTATATTTTAATTAATTATTTCAATTCTATTATTTAATTCATCAGTTGCATCGTAGTTTATGTTTGCAAAAGAAAAAAAAAATGCATTTTTTATGATTTTACATTGTTATAAACATCGTTTTTTAATATACCTCCAAAATCCGGAAATTTCCGAAAACCGGAATCGCCGCGGTCCCGCCGATTCCGGATTTTCGAGGTTCAACTGTACATTACATATATAAAAAATAGGGGAACCAGGAGTGGAAGGGGATAGTGGGGCAGAAGGAGAAATGGCTGCTTTAGTGATTGAAGTTTGTGAAACCTATTGGAAAGCAGTAAAACAACTTTGACAACAGTGAAGTAAAACAGGAGGCCATTATTGTTCAGTGAAAACTAGGGAAGTGCAGAGTTTTTTCGATAAGATTATAACTTTTTTAAAATTCCGATAAGGGTAAGGTAAGAACTCTTATGTATAACATTGCAATATTTGTGCACACTTAAAATTCTTGTTGTCAGTTGTTTTACGACATTGTTTGCTTAATTTGATCAAAGTAGAGAAGCGAAACGGGATACTACCTTGTTCTGCCCAGTCTTTTAGCTTTTGGATCAGGGTTGTAATAAACCCGTTTTTTTGCAAAAAACCCACCCCGGGTGGGTTTTATTAAAAACCCTATTTTTTTGGGTAAATTGGGGAAAACAAAATTTTTTCCCCAGAAAGTTAATAAAATAATGTATGGTATATATGTATATATTTTTATATTAGCATATGCATAATTTAGCAAGCACTACAAAAAATTTATCAAATTTTATTTACATTTTATTAAAAAACAAAAGTAGTTTTTTTTTTTCAATTATCTTACTTGAATGCTGCATTTAATTCCATTTGATCTTATTTCATGTATATGTATGTACACTTTTTAAATTCAGTGATCAGTATGGGTGACAACAGCAAAAAATTAATTAATATTTGCCCTAAACGTTTTTCTGATGGATCCATCTATCACCAGAGCCATCATAGGTAAGTTTTTTAATAGTTTAAAATTCTGTATAAATAAAGGTTGGGGAAAAAATACTGTTTGAAAAAATAAAACATATGTGCCTATATTTGTGTATATATATGTATGTACATACACAGGGACAGATCAATTACATTTTGTTAATTGTATAGGTTTATTTCATGATTTTTCCTCTATATAGTTAATACATACCACATATGTTTTTATCTTCTAATTATCACAATTATAATCTTTTTCAACAATGGTAAGCTTAATTTTAATAAAGAAATATTTAAGAAAGATAGAGGGCCATTAACATTTTACAAATTGAAAATTTAGCTTCCAAATTATTTTTACTTAACTACCTTAATTTCTTTTCTTTCACACCCCCCCCCCCCCGCACTCCCCAACTAACTGTCACAATCACAAAAGAAAATTTTTGGAGCTGTACAGAAAGAATGTAAATTTATATATTTTCATATAATATACAATAGATGATGTCTTGAAGTGCTTTTTTCATTTTTAATTTCTTTTACTGTAACTAAAGCTTTAACTTCTTCGAAGCTAAACCAAAACTGTTTTTTCACTAAATAAATTTTGTTCCGATCAAAACAAAAACTATTCTTATCATAAAAAGAAGAAAAATCTAAACCATAACTGCTTTCATCTGAAAAGTACAGAAAATGCTAGTTTATGCATTTCATATAAGATATATGATGTCTCGAAAAGTTTGTTTTCATTAAAAAGACATCCTTTTTAATGTAACTAAACTTAACTTTTCCAAATCCAAACCAAAACTGTTCTTCCATTAAATAAATTTAAATTAGATTAAAACAATGAAGAAAGCTGACAATATAAAGAAGACTGGTAGAAATTTATATAGTTGCTTATAACTTTGCATACAAATCTGTTATGGAAAATAAACATTCATAAAGGAGTCCTCATTATGATCTGCTCTTCACTTTTATGTTAATAACAAAGATAAATTTTTGCTTTTTAATTGTGCAAGTTATTTTCCTCCACTATCTTGTAATTGTCATTTCTTTTTTATTATGACATAATTTAACCCTTTCTTTGTATATCTAATTTTGATTTATGGAAATTAAAAACAATAAATTCAATATTGAACAGTAAAAACTTATGTAGAATTTTCATCAAAAAGAAAGATTTTACAAGGGATTATTTGTGTTAAATTTTTAAAAAACCCATCCCCCCCCCCCTTGGTACCTTAAAAACTCGCAGGTTTTTAAGGTGAAAAACCCAGCCCAGCGGGGGAAATGGGTAGCGACCCGCCAGCAAATCTGACAACCCTGTTGTGGATCGCCGTAAGAATAAACTTGAAATTTCCGTTTAAAAAAAAGAGCCTGCCGTAACACAAAAAAATTAAAAGAAAAAGAAGAAGAACAGAAAAAAGCAAAAGGAACAAGAAAAAAAATATTACACAGTAAAGAAAAAGAAAAGTTGAACAATAAAAGAAGGAGTGCCGAATGTGGCTCAAAAGAAAAAAGAAAAGAAACCTGCAATAATGACAGGGATACTGAAAAAGAAGCAGAAGATGATGAATGTTTGTACTGCGGAGATTCTTATTCCCAGTCAAGTGAAGGCTGGGTGGCATGACAAAATTGTCTTAAACGGGCCCACAGCTCATGGACAGCGATAACGACAGCATTAATATGTGAACTTTGTAAACAGTCCTAAATTACAGATTCAACAAAAATTTTCATCTGTAATCGGCATGTCCTGCTCTCCTCCGCTTTTATACAGCAGGTAAAATTTAAAAAAATTTAATTTTGTTATTTTGAAGAAGAAGAAAGAGACTGCAGTGAAAAAACTTTGCAGCACAAAAATAAAAGTTCAAATTAGTTTTATAATAGTTTAGGGAAAGACAAAATGCATTGTTTAACCACTTGTCACATGCAGCAATTTAATGTTCAACATGCAAAGCATTTCTCTTAGTTTTGCTATGATATTGAACATAAATAATTAATAAATAGTTGACGGGTGAAAGAGTCATTGCTTGAAAGAATGAAAATGCCTAACTTTCAAACTTCTTTCTTGAAATACTTCAATTTTATTAAGAAAATGATTTTCAAGACTAAAAAGCATTAAATTCTATTAGGAAAGACCAAGCTCCCGAAAAAGCTTTTGATGAAAGAGTAAACATTTTAGGATTAATGCCAGTCTACGTCAAAAAATTGAACGGTGCACATGAAATAGGTAAATCTCTTAATCTACAGCATGAGAACTTATTCTATTTAACATGCATACCGAACAAGAAATGAAATAAACAATTTTTTAAATTTATTATTTATTTATTTATTTGGGATTAAGTGCTGATATTTAACTTTTTTTTTCTGCGCAGAATCAATTTATATGACCAATGAACGTGTGCAATAGAAAAAGTTTTATCACCATGATGAAATCAAAACTTGTTAAGGACTTTTGTTTTCTGACTTTTTCAAATTTAGACATATTATTTAACACTTTCATCCTAAAGGATGAAACTGTTAAATAATATAATACTAAATATAAAAAAATAAATAAATTTAAAGCATTTTAAACAATCTGAAGAATTATGCATGCATTAAAAAATTGAAATGAAAAATAAAACTAGAGCTACTACCTTGACGTTTGAAAAGTTTGCCCTTACGATCACGATTCACGAAATGTCAATTAAAAATTTCAAATTGAAGTTTACATGAAAATATAAAAAACTTTTTATTTGAAAGAAAATTTGAAAAGTCCGGTTTCTATCACGGAATGAAAAAAATTGCATTTTTTGATACCTGGGTAACAAATGAATGAAAAACGACAAATAAAAGAACTTTTTGGGTAAGTTAGAAGTAGTTTTTTTAGTAAGTACATAAATACTTTAATAATTGAATTTTAACAAGGGAACGTTAAAAATATTAATGATTACTGATAAGATCGTTGGAACTTTGGAATAAATAAAACAAAAATGAAAAAATTCCCCGATTTTCGGAAATTTTTGAAAATTTCCCCGCCTTTTGATGAACATAAGAATTCCCTGATCTCGCCAATTTCCCGGTTCTGTTGCCACCCAGTATCAAGTTTGTGCGTGCACAGAGGCTAGGGACATCATTTCCCATCCACGAGTTATGTGCAGTGTAGAATGATTCATCAACAAGAATCCTACCATTTTTCGGAACTAACGTCTTCTTCAGAACTTGGTTCTTCTTGGGAACCGACTTCTTCTTCAGAGCTCGTTTCTTCTTCGGAACCAATGTTTTCTTCAGAACTCTGATCTCCTTCAGATTCCGAACACTTGCAAGATGCACCTGGATCCATGTGGTCACCTATCTCATCATGGTCAACTTCCTAGAACAAAGAGAGCCATTTTAAACCAGCATTTCTTTTGTTAACGCTTTTTTATACAAGGTCCTTTGGCTCAATAATTTAATGCTACTACAAAAATAATTTGTTGCCAAAAAACCGTCTCAAAAAAAGAAAAAAAAGTTCCCTTTCCCACAATAATATTACGAATCAAATAGGGTGGTAAGTCTACAACCACCCTGCTACTACTGCTCAATGCAATAACCAACAGTAATCTGAAGGTATCATAAGGAGTTGGAAAAAGGCTTTAAATCCTTAAACTAAAGAGTGCTTGCATTACTGGCATTTATTTAAAATACTCTTTTCCTCAAAACCTGTCATTTCAGCAAACTGATAATCAGAATCATGGACACATAATTGACTGTTGCATCACAATAGGTTCCTGAAGAGCAGCGCTTCATGGTAAGGTTCCTCTGTTTTTTCTTTTTATTCGGAAGCTGGAGCACTTATGATGGCTGGTATTTGATTTTGTATTTACAGTGTATGTCTCTTTGTCCTTCTAGACAAGGTGTATTATGATACAAAACAAAACAAAAGATCTATGATCAAATAAGCACACGAACCAAAAAGGAAAACCAATGTAAATTTAAAGACTTCTTCATCTCATTTGTGATTTGTTTCATTAGGACTGTTAAACATTCAAACGGGATGACCACTTGGACATTGTTCAGAATTTTCCTCGTGATTCCGAGTGAAATCAGACCCCATCTTTGGCAGCAAGTAGTTTTGGCACAAACTAAATTACACATTTTCTAATCACTCATGACATTTTTCCGTATATTACAATTTACTAGCTAGACTTTGAACTACTGCAAAATCTTTACCACAAAGCACATTTACAGATTAATATCATTACCTGGGCACCAGATTCCTTGGGAGGCTCTTCTTCTCGGAGTCGCGAAGCAGAGGCGAGAGATCGAGATTCTCCCACAACAGATTCCAACTCCTTGTACTTTTCGTTGGCCTGAAAGAGTTTTGTTTACAGTCAGAATAAAGCAGTAACAGATGCCAACATCACAAGATGAACTTTGACAATAGGCTCCATTAGCCGCTACAAAACATTTGCATCATTTATTTCAAAAAGCTTCAATCTCCATTTTGAAAACGGGACAATTTTCAGTTGTAATTAAATAATTCAAATTGCATAGTTGCTCAAAAATCATTTTTATTAAATACTCATAAAACTTACCAAAATAAAATAGCTAAACATTAGACCAACAACATTTTCCAATCTCCTGAAAAAAGAGTTATTATCTTTTTGAAATGAACCATTCACTTCATGCTTTTTTGGACTAATTTTTGTGAAGATTAACGACTGATTCTATTCTTTAGATTTCTATAGGTGTATAACTCATGAATGTAAGAAAATGAAATACTTTACTCAAATCATGAAATATAATTTTGTTTTCTTTAAACCAAACTTTTGAACTAGTAATCATTCATGAATGAATTTATACTTCTTGATGAAACTTAATGTTTGCAGGAGTCACGCCAGAGGAAATTCAGGTAAGTTTTTGGATCCTTTGCAAAATGCAAATGAATCAAAACGGACCCTTCACAAAATTCCAATCCATCAAAACGGACCCTTCACAAAATTCTGAACTACCAAAGCGTATTCTTCACATATTTATTTAATAAGCGGAAAAAATAATGAAACAATTTTTATCACTGTATGTTTAAATTTTGAACTTTCACAAAAATCTTTGTAAAATTCACAAAAAACGAACCAGGTTAAAAATAATGGACCGACCCCTGGCATCGGAAAAAAATATGCAATTCATTTATTTAATTAATTTTTACATGAAACACCATCATAAGAAAAGGTATATTTTAAACTTGTTGCAATACACTTCAAACCACAAAATTTTATTCGAAAAACAGCTAAAAGTATGAATTAAACATAAAGAAATAGAGTGTACCTCTAAGTAAGAAGTAATTAAAAGTAAAAATGCTACATTTGAAAACATTTTACACTAGATTTTGACATAGTTTCAATGTAATTAACCAGCCTGTAATTAAGGTCTGTGCACTGCATCAGTTTAAGGTGCATCAATGCAGGCCAGTTATTTCAAAATTGTATGGAAGGGGGTTGCAAAAGGTATATATTCAATGCATATTATTGGTGAAAAAATACATAAACACATGTATAATTACATTGTTTTTCTTAAAGTCATGGGAAGGGAATTGACCCCTCCCCCCCCCCACCTCCCTGTTTGCCCAAATAACAGGCCTGCTCAATGGAACACTTACTTTTCTACTTGAATTAGGAACAAACATTTCAGAAATTCTAAGTACACAGTCAGGAGAAAAATGTAATTCACCCAATTATGAATGATTTTGTTTTTGCTGACATTAAATTTAATTGAACACTTTTGAGATGCCATTCACCCCCCCTCCGCCCTCAACAAATGATTCATGATTAACAAACAGAAAACCCCGATTCACGATAAACAGAAACCCCAAACTGACCTTCTTCTGTGTAAAAAGATGGAAATTAAATAATTCAGAAATAAACTAAAATAAAATACAATTAATCCTGGTTTAATATAACATACACAGAGGTAGATTTTAGGAGCATGCCCCTCCCAAATGGGTAGAAGAAATACGTAATTAGCCCATTAACCACTTCGGCACTGAATTTTTAATTGGGAAGATAAAAAATTAATGAGTGGTTTGATGTGCTACAATGTATTTCAGGATCTTAAATGTGAAATATTATAACATTCTGTCAATTACCAAGCTAGTTAAAAGATGTTCTAATTATAGGACACCAGGCTTTAATTAAGCAAATTGTGAAAATACATTTTACACCAAGTCAGGTTTGGTACCACTGACAGGCCTGCAGCAAAAACTTGAGAAAATTGGGCAAAAATACTTATTGTACATGAAATTAAGGGCCTGACCTATAATTAAAGACTTAAATCATTTTTGCCCATTATTGAATTTTTTTACTGCGATTTCATAAATGCGAGAATTAAACAACTATTTAATGAAATCAACATTACTAATTCAAAAAGTTACAATAAGCTGTAAATTGTACAATTAAAAAGCTTCTGTTATGGCTTTATTAAGGTATCTTGATTTATTGTCTTCTTTTTACAGTCTTAAGTTGAATTTTGCAACAAAAAAATTCACATATTGATAGTAACATTATCTTGTATTTGTGTAGCATTTCCATTTAATAAAGTTTTTTTAAAAATTTAATTCCGATTTTTTAAAAACTAGCGGTGCCCGCACGGCGTTGCCCGGGCTGAATTTTAAAAATGTCGCTGTCCTTGCTAAGAGTATAAAAGAAATCGCCTGCAGCATAAAGCCTGCAGTGTTTGAAAAACATCATGTGTCTATTGGTCAAAAAAGAAAAAAACATTAGTCAAAGCTTGAAAAAGTAATATAACATGTAGAAGGATCAATTAAGAAAACTGAGGAACAATTCAAACAGTAGTGCCAGATTTGTCACCAGAGGGTAATTAAAACTGCCAAATTATAGCATGGCGTCATTTGTTGCATTGGTTTTCCTCTTTAATGAGTCTTGATGATCTTAGATTGATTGCAAGAATGAAATTGCAATACATCATATTAATTTTATTTTCCAGCCAGGTGAACTGTTGTTTCGCTAACCGAAAGATAAGTTTCATAATGGAATGAAGCTTCGCTAGCGGTACTATAGAGATGAAATCGTATTTGATAATATTTATACACTGCTTGACAATTGCTAAGGAACAACTGCTTTATGCAAAGTAGCGTTCCCGACAGCCGACCAATAACAATAACATGAAGTTCAGAGGACTTGGCAGAGTAGAACCCAGTATCTGTATAAAAGGCAGCGCACACAAGCTCTTCGTTCATGCGAAATTTCATGTTGTTACGTGTTTGACCAAAAGAGCACCGAATGTTGTTGAAGTTGTTTCTGTGAAATTCAGTGTGGTGTTGCAATAATCAAGTGCAAAATGTCTGCAAGACATCATTTGAGTGCTTACGATCGTGGACGAGCAGTTGGACGGCGGAAAGCAGGTCAAAGTACAGCAACCACTGTAGCCACAGCAACGGGAGTGTCAAAAGGTGTCATCTCACGATTAGAAAAGGCCCCTGAGGGTGGAAATGCTATGAGAAAGCATGCCGGTGGTCGTGGTAGGAATACCACACCTCAAGAGGATCGATCTGTATCCCCAGTGACGAAAAGGAGCAGAAATGCCACTCCAAGCCAGATAGCTGCAGACCTTGCAGCCGCTACCAGTACACATGTTTCTGATAGAACCATCTCACGACGATTAAATGCAGTTGTTCTGTATACACGTAAGCCTGTTCGATGCACCACGCTTCAACCACGTCATCTTCGAGAAAGATTACGTTGGTGTAAGGAACATATTGTTTGGAGTCACCAACCATGGTCCAGAGTGATATTCTCCAACAAAACCCGTTTCACTGTGATGAGTGATTCTGGCCACCAGTTAGTGTGGAGAGAGAGGGGAATACGTTATGCACCACAGTATGTTTATGAACGTGATCTTTATGGCCCAGGTCTGCTGGTGTGGGCAGGCATCATGCACAATGGCGGAACACCGCTTCACATCTTTGAGCGAGGCAGCGTAACATCCCAACGGTATCGCACAGAGATTATTCTGGATTATGTTCCGTCTTTTTAAGAGTGCGGTAGGTCCAGACTTTCTGTTTATGGAAGACAATGCGAGACCGCACTGAAATGTTGAAGTATCGGACACTCTAGAGAGTGAAGATATTGTCCGTATGCAATGGCCTGCTAACTCCCCGGACCTAAATCCCATAGAGCATGCTTGGGATGCCCTTGGCAGGCGTGTTTCGCAAAGAACACCCCCTCCCGGAAACGTGCAAGAACTGAAAACCACCTTAACAGAAGAGTGGGACAATATCCCCCAAGTACACCTCGATAGTTTAATGGAAAGCATGCATAGCAGATGAAAAATGTGCATTAGTGTGCGACGTAATCACACATCATACTGAGGTACACTTATCTGTTCCACTTTCGAAAGAAGACCCATTTTTCGTGGCTGTTTGGAAAGCATCCAAGAGCCATCCTTTTTGTTTTTACTTTCTTATTTTTCGATGCGGCAATATCCGTACTATTTTGCATAATAATAAGTGCACACTGTCTCTATTAAATATATACCCAGTTTCATTTCTTCATTCAATGTATATTATTAAATTATTCCAAAAAATGTAACTGTTCCTTAGCAGTTGTCAAGCAGTGTAGTTAAATGAAACTGTAAACCATACCTAAAAAACGTATGCACAGTTTTGTTAGTGCTCTTTATTGCCAGTGTATCACCAGGGTTGGTTCGATTTTGTCCGACCCGAAAAACCCGGGCGGGTTTTTTCAAAAAAACCCAGTTGAAAAAACCCAAGTGGGTTTTTTCAAAATTGTCACTTAAAATTATATTTTACCTAAGAAAACTAATAAACATACTGATTTAGACCCAAATATAATACAGCATACTTTCATAATGCATACATTATATGTCATGGGTATAAAATTTTGAGGTTTAGCTCAAAAAAAAAAAGTACTTGAAAAAACCCACCTGTGGGTTTTTTCAAAATTCTTGCTCAAAATTGAACTCCACTTATGTAAACAAATAAAAATACTGATTTGGACTAAACATAACACATACTTTCATAATACATACATTATTTGTAATAGCTAAAAATTTGGGGGAATTGGCTAAAAAATAAAAACCCACTAAAAAAACCCAAGGGTGGGTTTTTTCAAAATTCTTGTCTAAAATTGAACTTACTTATGTAAACAAATAAAAATACCGATTTAGATCAAACATAATATCATAATAACATGTTTTCATAATATATACCTTATATGTCATGGGTATAAAGTTTTGAGGGTTGGCTCAAAAATAAAAACCCACTTTAAAAAACCTACAGGTGGGTTTTTTAAAACTTCATGCTTAAAATTGAACTCCACGTATGTAAACAGAAAAAAAATACTGATTTAAACCAGGTATATTTTTATCCTGGATGAAAACTCAAGAATGTTGGATGAATTTCAAATTGGTCTACAAAATCAAATCAAAATTTATTTCTCACAAAATAATTCTCTATTTAAAAAAAATATTGAAACAAATGCCTTCAAACACCCCCTCCCTCCCCTCAAAAGAAAGAAAAAAATCAGAATTTCACTCAAAATGATAGATATATGTTTTAAGCGAAACTCTAAAGTGGCAGCAGTCTTATGCACCTTGGGCTGAATAAGAAAAGAATAAAAACCTATACATCTCTATGTCTAAGTATTATTAACACCTTCAGTAGAGCCTCGATTATCAGAGATAATATTGACCAAAGGCACCTCGGATAATCAAAAACTCGCATAACACGGGCTCGGTCCGTTAGACGGTTTGTCTTCCTCAAGAGGGAAACAAGGGTAAACAGGTGAAATGAATGAAAAGGTTTACTTTTTCTTTTTATATAGATAGATAGAAAAACTTGCTCCATATTTTAAAAAAGCTGAAAGAAAAATGTTGGTCAAGGACGCAAAAAAATATTTTTGCCTATTGATTTTTTATATACAGTCGGACCTCTATTTAACGAAGTCGCAAAATCCAGCGAAAAACAGGGTTGCTACTCAAACAGAATGAAATTCCCCGACTTTTCCAGGTTTTCCAAACATATATTTAAAAAATTCCAGTCTTAAATCCATGGCATCAAACCAGTAAAAAACATACATTTGCTCCAAAATATTCTGTTTAAAACAATCACAGGGATGGCTAATCTTAAAATAATTTCTGAAAAATTTTGAAACAGTATTCAACAAGCATTTCCATGAAGTAAAAGTAGGCACTTTGCAAAATGTTTTTTTTAAAGGTCTAATAACTCTGATTCTAAATGAGAAAATGGATTGCTAACAAACTTTGAGAGAGAGGGAAAAAAAAGAAAAACTACATTAGTTACTTAGTGTAAAAATCTGAATAACAATAATAAAATGTTAGTTACTTTTAACTATTTAAAAGTTAAACTTAAGAGTTGAAAAAAAAAAATTTTGATCAAATCCTTGGTTGAATCAGGTTGCGTCAATCTCTGCAGGTTCCTCTGAATGCTGTACTTTGAGTGAAGCAAAAAAGAGTTAAGGTCATTTATATTGAACTTTCCGTGTCAGTGCATCAAACATTGGCTAAAATTCCCTGACTTTTCCAGATTTTTGATAAAATATTAAAACTCCCTGACCTTTCCCTGACTTTCACTCAATTTTAAAATTCCCTGACTTTTCCAGGTTTTCCCTGTTTTCCAGGTAGCGTAGCAACCCTGGAAAAAGTTCGTTAAATGGAGAAATTAGTTTAATAGAGATTTACATTTTTTTATAATACTTTGGCTACACGAGAACTCATTTTAAACTAATGAAAGCTCTACATATTATGTAATAATAACTATAGCAGTTTACTTTTATAGCAGTTTCACTTAAGAAAGGATAAAACAAAGAATAACCATTATAATATGGAATTACACTTATTCACTACTCTAAAAAAAAAATGTTTATATTTATTTTAACACATAGTGAGCAGAAGCTTTAGTAAAAGTGTTTAAAGAAAGAAATACTTGAAAAATAGAGTGGAATTTTTTTTAGATTATCAGAAAAAAGTTCGTTAAATAGAGAATGTGCTTCGTTATTTGGAGGTTTTTTTTACATGGAAAACCTTAAATATTTTTACGGAAAAGAAGAAAGTTCGTAAAATGGAGAAATTCGCAAAATAGAGGTTCGTTAAATGGAGGTTCGACTGTATTTGCATTTTTTTTTTCGCGATGAATATTGATGAAAAATATGTGTCCCGGGGAACGCATAATAATAATATATTTTTTTTTCGAGTTTCCCCTCTCCGATTTTTGCATATTTGGCACTCTATAGCGCGACCGCTGTATGTTAGAAATTGCAGAAATTTTGAAAGTAATTTGCTTAAACTCTTTAAACATAGAATAATTGTAATTAAGTAGACTTAAAAAAAACTTGTTTCTTAAACCCTTTGATGATATTTTATTGAACACTAAAAATAGAATAAACAAGGGGCAAAGTAATTGACTTTTAAAAAGTTAATTTATAGTTGTAAAAAACAGAATAGAAAAATTAATATTCAAAAGACAATTATTTTATTTTTTCAAATTTTTTTTTCCATTAAAACATAAAATGTTATTAAAAGAAATACAAAAGATTTATTGTTTTTCCCTTTAATTAATAGCATTATGTGTAGGCAACCTCTTACAAATAAAAATAAAGAAAACCTCAAATTTTTGAAAATACCCAGTACAAGTCTGATAAAACCCAATAAAACCCGAAAAAGCCCAAAAAAACCCAATAAAACCCGAAAAAACCCACTAGGTTGGGTTTTTTCTGAAAAAACCCGGGTTTTTCCCAACCCTGTCACCAACGCCTAATTAAAAAAGTCAAATTGTAGCGTGTCGTCATTCACCACGTTATTTGAAGTCTAGAATGAACTATACGTCTGTAAAATTTTCTAGGCGCTATTTATTTAAATGCTATTGCTAAATCAAGGAAATCGTAAAATTGGGGAGATGGAACTTTTATCAAGTTCAATCTCGAATATAAAAATTAATGCTAATTTGAGAAAAACGTTGAATTGAAAATATGCTTTATTATTGTTTTATCTTTATTAAACTGAACTATTTTGAAAAATAAGTTTTATATTGAAATTAAGCTAACACGATTCACCAAGAGTTAAGGAAACTGCTAATAATTACTTTTGGTGCAAGGTAAGCCTTAAGAAATCGAACTAAAAAACTTATAACTGGCATTCTTATTGACTTAGAAACTTTGAACAAGATTCATCTTGTGCAAAAAAATCTGCGCTTTCGATCGATATATTACATTAATATATGCAAAGTTTTTTTCACCCCCATATTGGGGAATTTATGTGGAAATTTGCGTAAAATTGGAATAAAAAAAGAACTACCAGTCAGATTTTTTTCAAATGGGTCTATGATTCGTCCTTTTGAATCACTCTGTCTATTGATGAAAATTGCATTCAAATAAGTTGCGTAGTTTAAAAGATCTCAGCGTACAGACACGGAAAGCGAGATTGCCTAGAAACTTATCTTGGGCGTGACCATGACGCCAAAATCTAAAATTTTATTTCTAATACTGTACTCGACCCAAAGTATTGCGCCCCATTTTGAAAATGCTCAGTTGAAAGTGGATAGAAACAAAGCATCTGCGTAAAACAAAATTAACAGTTCATTTTCTGCCGGAACGGTTTTTACCACCTGTCACAAAAACTCGCCTACCCTGTGTACAGTTTACAATTATTTTGTATGAAACATTTTGATAAAAAGTTTTGTGCATGAAAACATAAAAACACATACATATTTTTTAAAACTTGTTACATATTTTTATGTTTTCATGTACTATTATACGTGGCTTTGCATGCACAGGATTCTAATTTGCCTGTCTATTGTTTGTTTTGTTCATTCCTCTGTGCTTCTATTACAAAACTTCAATTTCAGGTGGAGCTACATCAACAAAGGTGGTATCTCGTTTGCTCCATCTTTGAACTAGGTTTGTGCATTATGTGATAAGTTTCAATGAAACCTTAGCCAATAAAAACCTTAAAATATCCAAATTTAATTATACGTACAACACAATATTTCTAGAGAAAATATTGTTTTATTCTAAAACAAAAACATACATTCTTTATTAATAGGCATCTAACTGGTGTACTATGAATATAATAAAAATACGAATTTTCATTCTATGGCATGATGTCCCATTTATTAATTAGAAAAGCACATATTAAATTCCCATTTTCAATGCAATTTCCAATTTTTTTAGTTAAAAGTACTGAACAGGGCTCAATGTGTCTTATCTGTGCTATGGATGCCGGGAAATTTCATAAAATAATATTTTGAGAACTAACAAAAGATGAAAATTCCTTTAGTTGAAAACGGCTAGGCGCTAAAATTATTTGCACTGCTAGGAGCAAACTACAATCTACTGAAAAACAAAAAGAAAGCATATTCATGTTCTGAATGCATTATTAGCAGGATATCAGGTTTTGAGATTCTTGAAAATGAGAAACATAGAGTACTGCAAAGATGTATTCGACTACTAGGACATTAAGGCCGAAGGGGTTAAATAATTTTTACTTATTTTTCTTTACTTTAAAGCAATTAATATGATTTAGAGCAAGGGACAACTTCTTGATACTCACTGGTGCTCTCTCAAAAATTTTTCCTCTGTCTACCTCTGAACATACAACATTTGAACAGATTCTTTTTCAGCATTTTGTTTGCTTAAATTATAGTGAGCTTAAAAAAAAACTCACATGTTTTTAAGTTTTACAAAAATGAAACATATTTTGGCTCAACTTCACTGCTGGTTTCAAAAAGCAAAAAATTCAAAAAGAACATATTTTAGAGCACAACTTTGCAGTGATGTCACCGAGATTAAACCTATGCCATAGTTTCTCAGAGGTTTTGGCATCACGCACACATCCACAGCAGTGGAGTTGCAAACAACCCCCGGATGTTCTACAGGGGTGTCGTTGGGTACTCAGAGAACTGGGTCCCAAGGACCCACAATTTAAAAAAAAGTGAGTCCCTTCTTGAAAATTGTGGGTCCCCAAAGCATTTTGTTTTTAGCATTTTCGTTTTTCGTATGTTGCTATTTCTTCAGTTTGTAAAAGTACAGTAACTATAATGCATCAAAAAAGAGCTATTCCTTAATATAGCCCTAAAAACAACCTTTCTCTTTTATAAAAGCAGGTACCAAAATTCTACATTATGTACTAACTATATAACTACTAGATGGAATAAACAAAATTCCAAATCAATAGAATGAAAACAGACTCCAAGAGTTGACATATGTAATAAAGTCGTGTGCTAAATGAAGCATTGTTTTGAAATGAATTTTAGATAATATATCCAGGAAATGCACTATCAACTCGTGGTGATAAATAAATGTCTTGATTTAAGGTGATTGTCGCTATAATTAAGTAGCCAGGCACTGGCGTAGATAAGGGAGGGTTTTGGGGATAACCCCCCCTGAAATGGTGAAGATTGTCTAGAAATTGATCGATTTTCTTGTAAAACCATGAAATTAGCCCATTTCTCCGAAGAAGCACCCCTGAAATGGTGAAGATTGTCTACAATTTGACCAATTTTTCTTGTAAAGCAATGAAATCAGCTCACTTCTCCTGAAGAAGCCTCCTTGAAATGGTGAAGATTGTCTAGAATTTGGCCATTTTTCCTGTAAAACAATGAAATGAGCTCACTTCTCCCGAAGACCCGCCCCCTCCCTAAAATCCGGGTCTAGCTACGCCACTGCAGCAAGGTGTGCCTAAACACCATTTTTTCTTTTCAGACTTCTTCAAATGTAACGTTAATTTTTATCAGTTTCGTTCTTTGTTTGAATCCCTTTTGAATGACTGGTCTGCATATATTGCAAAAACTTAAAATTATTGAAGCAAAATAAAATTAAACCTGTAATTGAGCATTCAATTTTTTTACTTTTTAAAGCTTGCACTCTTAACGATCACACAATTCTTTTTAAACACCTTGTGATAAAATTTTAATCAAAATAAATATAAATTTCATTTACAGTATGGGACCGCAAATTCAGAATCCCGAAATCCAAAAGCCCCAAAATT
Organism: Octonoba sinensis; assembly: GCA_038502835.1. Classification (NCBI taxonomy): domain Eukaryota; kingdom Metazoa; phylum Arthropoda; class Arachnida; order Araneae; family Uloboridae; genus Octonoba; species Octonoba sinensis. The sequence continues at coordinate 3,777,162 of CM076600.1, forward strand.
TGGAACTTTTTCAAAAAAAAAAAACAGCTTTTGCATTTTTAAGAAAAATTGTGAAATATTTTTTTTTGGAAATAGGCATTTTAAAAAGGAAGGAATATAAAATGTGATGAACATGTTCAAGATCGGAAATATGCAGTTTTCAAAAACGTTATTTCGCGATTTTCTGAAAAGGGTTTTGTTTTGTGATTGTTTCTCGGATTTTTACGATAGTCTGATCTTTTACTGTAATTAAGTGGCTACAGAATATAAAATCACATCAGAATTTGACGGAATTCTTTTCTTTTATTGTTTAATTAAAGAGGATAAAATAATATCGGGAAAAGTCTAGATTTTCCGATGTTTCGCCTCAAATGTAAGCCGACTCCTAAAAAAGCTTCGTTCTTCGTGCTAAATTTCGCGACTTTTCGGCGAGTATATACGATAATAAAAAATGCTATAAATGAGCAAAATGCTAATAACTTTCAGAGCAAATTATACAGGCTCTGATGTTACTTATGAAATTTTTTGAATGTGGCCCCAAAATCTAGAAATACGGAAAAATCGCGGCCTCGAGCGTTCCGTTTTTGAGGTCCCATACTGTAGTTGCCTTCTAACAAAGCTTACTAAGCATAAAAAATGAAAATCTTCCAACTTCCAGAGCGGATGCAAAAAGATTGCCTTTTTCAAAATGCGATTGAAATAAAAAACGAATTTCTCTGAATAAAATAATTCTGGAATTGCACTTAAAACATTTCTTCGGTTATCTGAAGCAGTAATTGTCAACCTGATCGTACCAAATTTGGGAAACGTTTGGAAATTTTTTTTTCTCCAAGTGCATGAATCTAGTGTATAACTGGAGCACAATCACTTCCAATACTGTTCTAAAACTATTAAAGAGCATGCGTAGAACACTCGCGGACGTCCGAGAGTTGGAGACTGACAGGTGCCTGTTGTAATGAAAGGGGTGAGGGAGGGGCTTTGAAAAGAAAAGAGGAGATATGACATGTTGTAAGGTAAGAAGGAACCAGAGTGAGATTTTACCCTGGGAACAAAGATTGAGCCCCCTGTGAGGAATATGTTCCATTGGGCCGATTGTGTATAGCGGAAATGAATGGAAGAAAAATATTGATAAGGAAGGTTGTTAGGGAGCTTGTTCTCAGTCTATAATGGACTTTTCAGGGAATAGCACATTCAGAAATTAGTAATCCTTTTCAGGGAAAATAATTTCCATTCTACTCTGGTTTTACTTTGAAAAAACTTGAAAGAAAGTAATGAAAGGAAAATAGCACGTCCTTTAGGACGCGTGAGGTTTAAAATATCAGGTCCTTTTCGCGTATCACGCGTCTTTTACGCGCTATAGTGCGTCAGCGACACCCCTGTTCTATATGTGAATCTAGGAAGAGCCCGGGAATGGGCGTTTTCTGGGTAAAACAAGTGTAATCTCTTTCAGGTGGATATTCATACAGCGGTTATTTCACACAGTAAATAACTGCAATGTTTTGGTGGAAACATAACTCTACTTGATCTTTTGCGTTTGTAAGAGCATTCAAGCATTTGTATTTTTGGCATAGGTGGGCCAAAAAGCAATGCGTTTGGAGCAAAGAGGACTCAAAGATCTTATTTTAAGGTAATTGTGCCAATTGTTTTTTGTTTTTGTTTTTTTCAAAAAGAATTTGTAGGATAATGTTGCAAATTGTTTGAAAATAAGCAGAATAAAATATCAAAAAAAAAAAAAAAAAAACCCTACCCCTATCTGTCACCGGCAGCTGCTTGATAAAGCAAATGTAAGTGCATCTTACCTTCTGCAGAGCCAGTCGCAGCTCTTCCATTTTGAGATCAATCTCCCTGGATCTCCTCTCGTACAGCTCCCGAAGACTGGCCTGAAGGAGAGAAATGGAGAATTCATTACAGCTAGTCACACACAAAATATGCATTCTCCAGGCCGGAGTTAGAAAAATACACTCACATCAAAACATTTCTCTAGCATTTTGAGTGAGGCATCGCTAGATTTGCAATCTCCGTTAAAAATTAACGTAAACGTGAATTTAATTTAATCCTTCTTTCTTTGTTTCAATTTATTTATCGTCTGCGCTTTTTATATATTTGAAAGTGGCAGCGCTCTTTTTTCCAGTTTTGTTAAAACAATTGTTTTGACGATGATGATGTTTGATATAAATAAACATTTTTCACAAACAATTTGATTATATAGTGAATAATATTTTTATTTTACAGATTATTATAACTTAAATGTTTTTTTTTTTCCGGTAAGAATATTTTTTTCTGAAATTGTTACATGTTATTTTTTTCATTAAACCTTACTGTTCCACCTGATAAATATCTCTTTGATTTGCTGTGCATTTCCGGTTACTGGGAGAATTGTATATTTATAATATCTGTAACAGGCTTACTAGCTTATGCATATGAATGTGCAATTGAACCTCTCTGTAGCACGAATTTTGTGATTACGGCCTTGTGTGCCTCACACAGATTTGACAGCTCTGTATGTAGTTGGTAAAACCAAATATCATGTGGCCCAGGTACAATTTGTACAACCAGGCTAGTACAATTTTGTGTCGGGAGGCCTAATACGTACCGAGTATTTGAGTGGGAACTGGGGAGACATGACGTTTTCTTTTTGGTGAGATGTGTTCCATGCATTTTATACCGACTTTTGCATTAGAACCAATGTTCGTGATTTTTAAAATTAAAATCAGTTTTTTTTAATTTTTTAAACAGACCTTAAATATTTCGGACATATACCACCTTCATAGAAAAGAAACAATATGGCATGTTGAACAATACACAAAAACACACTTTAGGCTATTTTTACAGCAATAAGTATTTTTTAATAACAATAATGATAAACAAATTTTAAATTATATATGTTTTATAAATCTGTTAAATAAATAATAGTTTAAAAAATACTGAATAACATTTTTCTTTCTGTGTTGTGAAATCACCATAAAATATTTTATGCAAATAACTAACTACACAATAAGAATTTTAAAAGTACATTAAAAGTATTTTCTGAAAAATATAGGTTAGGTTAACCATACATATATCACGAAACATTTCATTTTTAACATTTGTTTCTTTCAAATTCAGTACAAATAGAAACAACGTTTTGTGTTTGATACTAAATTTTATTCGAACCAAGGTTCATGATTCTAATGAACGATAAAAATGTTTAAAATGCTATTTTTCAGAAAAATTGCCTACAAATTAGGGTGTGTTTTTAACTCTGTACCGACTCAATTTTTATTAGAATAGTAAATGTATTTTCGAAAACAGTATCGATAAAAATTTTTAGCTGCTCAATAAAACCACATTCCAAACCGATGTCTTCCATTGCTCAATCATAATAGAAACGGCACCCCAGATTTGTTTTACCACACCAGAAGCTCCCAAACTTCTTAATACATCCCCGTCAATCTTTCGAGCCGAAAGCAGAAAGCCAAGTTCGGCAGTCTATCCTTGCAGGTAAATTTATTATTGGAAGCATCTCTGATAATGTCTGTAGACTACATGTTTCAGCAAACATCCACAGTTCCATCTCCACAAAATTGTGGCACCTGCGAAACAGTTCTAGGTTTTGGAGTGGCCATCCACGTCTAGATTTGAACCAAAGAAATCATTTTATGGGTGAATGATGCTGATTGGAATACAGTAAAAGTTACAATATCAAAGATAAACGTGTAATGGCAACAGCTGGTAAAAATATTTCAAAGGACAGATGAAAAAACATTCAAGTTCTGTGATTTCTAGAGTAATTACATTAACTGAATTAAAAGAAAAGGATTTTTTTTTTAAATTTTGGCTTAACATCTTTCTAAAATTAACTCATATTTATCCATTTCTTCCTTTTCTGTTTTCAAATTTGGTAATTCGAATCGGGATACTTTAAAAGAAACAACTCCGTGCATCAGCACTTTTAGGCCTCAGTAGATGGTGCGAGCCAGACATTTACGCAGCTGCTGAAGCAAATGAAAGAAACAAAGAACAGCTAAAAAGACTCACATTTTCTTGCTGGAGCTGCAAAATAGTTCCTTCTCCTCCTTCAGTCTGAAAAGGAAGTCAGAACCCGTCAGTATGGAATAACTTGAGTTAATGAAACAAAGAGCCATTTTTAGAATAATTCATATTTATTATTTTCCACAATTGTCGTCAGCGAGAGGCTTTCAAACTATTTCTTTAGGAGTATAACCAGGTACGTTGCAATTTTTAAAGACAAAAGTCATTGTATTTTCAAAAATCTTACACACATACTGGGCGTAACAATACAACTGCCTATTTTCAAAATGCAATAAAAGGCACCTTATGATCCGAATTCCAAATTAATTTTAATAATGTAGATAAAGTTGAGGAGATGAAAACAGGGCTGCAAAAAAGCCAGCTTTTTTTTAAAAAGGCCAGTCTTTATTGGCCTTTTTCAATTAGACACAATACTATATTACTATTTGCAGCTATACTATGTCCATTCATGTTGCTTCTGTTAATTTGTGTAAAATGAAGCTCAAATCTTTCTTTTGATGGAGTTAATTTAAAATTAGATTCAGAATTATTTCATTACACAACCTGAATGCATTTTACAATACTGATTACCATTTTCGTGTTTGTGTGCTTATTTTCGTGAGACTCTGTCATTAAACTCTTGCCTAATATTATAGCTATACAGAATCTATTTTTTTCAACACAAAAGGAAATTAAAGCCAGGTTGGGAGAGGAATCAAATTTGGTTTCTTCTATAGTCGAGCACAATACCTTATCTTAATACATATGAAAAGCTATCCTACTACAGCTTCAAGTACATACTCTCACTTAAAATTGATATTTTAATGTTAAGAATTTAGTTACTTTAAAATATTTCAGAATACGGAAACTTGCAATAAAGAACTACAGTCAAACCTCGTTAACGCGAAGTCGAGGGGGCTGCCAAATTTTTCCGCGTTAACCGATGGCTGCAGGATTTAAAATCGGGGGTTCTTAGCCGATTTCCATATGACAAGGAGTGGAATTTCACTGCCGTCCATGTTGCAGGCTACCATAACAGTTATTCTTTCTTTACTGCATTTTCCACCAGAGCACTTTTCCCCTTTCACGGATATCGTACGGGAAGGATGTGCCTTGAAAAAAAGTCCCGTTTCATCGGCATTAAAAATGTCTCGTGGGGAAAACTCTTCTTTTAGGGCTGGCCCTTTTTCAGTGAAAAACGAATTTACTGTTTTCGGATCAACAGCTGCTTCTTCACCGCAGATTTTTTTGCAAACAATCCCATGACGCTCTTTAAATCTAGAGAGCCAACCATTTCAGAAAACGGAATCGCTGACACCAAGAGTCTCCCCAAAGAACTTGGCTTTTTCTTGCAAAATCACCCCTGTTAAAATGATGTTTTGATTCCTGGCCTCTTTGATCCAGCGTAAAAGGGCCACATCCACGTCTTCATTTTTCCCGGTTCTCATTCTCTTCCTTACTGGCTCAAACTGATTCACAGCATAAGCTGCTTCAATCTTATTTTTATTTTTAATGATTGTGGATAAAGTGCTGTTGGCAGCAATCTCCGTCTTCTTCAATAATTTACTTTCAAATTCATTTAAGATCTTTTGCTTCGTTTCCAGCGTCAAAGATTGCTGTTTACGATTCATTATTACGAATGCGAAAAAAGGGACTAACTCAAAACTAAAATTTCCTTCTGCGTTTACTCTGCATGTAATCAAAGTTGTTCTCATTATAACTAATTTCCAAGAAATAGATTGAGAGTTTAGCACCATGTTAAACGGAACGGAAAATGAACGGAAACGAAGAATAGAATGCTTGATTGACACTCCCCCTCTTGAAAACCAGGTGGCTGGGAAGTCTTCCTGCCCCACACACTTTTGAAACTTTACTCCATTGTCCCCTAATGGAAGTGTCCATTGCTTATCTATGCCCATTAATAGAGGTGTCCCTTATCAATTCATTCCCGTCACTTATCCGCACTAACACGCTTGTACAGTGTCTGTCAGAAAAAGGATTAGCGTGTGAGCTGCAGGCATTTTACCTGTTTCGCTATTTTCTTAGAATTCCTAAAAGTTAATAAGTGCAACAGAATTTTGAAGCTTCCTAAGCGCCAAGAAAATTTCATGTCAAAGAATATTTTTTCACCTTTCTTTTCTTTTATTTTTTTTGTCAACTGAAAAATTTTGTTTTTCGTCTTAAGCGGAATTTTGTTCAAATCAATTTCGTCTTAAACGATTAATTTAGCACTAGTTCTTAGATTATCTGACGGGGAATGGCATTCATTTTGCGTTAAGCGAGTTCGCGTTAACGGGGTTTGACTGTATATTCATTAATTTTTTCTATCGTATATTTTACACTACAAACAAAAAAGTATTTTGCTCAAGGCGAGAAGAGTATGAAAAACAGTGATTTGAAGTATCTCCTTTCCTTTAACAAAACACTACTTAAAAATCCTAATTAGCTAACCTAGTGTTTACCTACAGCACTATGCCAAAAATTTAAAAGAAGTCGTCTGTGGTGAGTAGTTGGCTCGCTTTTATGTAAGGATTTTTTTTTATATACATAACATTAAAATTTTTTAAGATGAATATCATTCTAGTGCAATTTAGCGTTGACCAGCTGGTCTGCTTCAAGATAGGCATCTTTTATTTTATGCAATTTATTTGACAAATAGCTTTTATTATTATTTGGATCAGAGAACTAGTTAAGGTTCTGAAAAAGTTTTAAAAAATAAAGGTGCTTTAAATTATACAAAAGATGATGAGTTAAAGACTAAGGCAAATGATTGGTAATCATTAGTTCATATAGTAGTGTCAAGTGAGCTTTTGAATTCTTAGTAAAAATCTTTGAAAATAAATCGTTTAAATTGGATTGAATCTAAAAATATTTCTAATAAGCAGTACTTTCTCGTTGCAATTTCTGTAATGTATCATTCTATTAAACAATTTTCATTTTTATTTGAAGTATTTTGCTATTGCAGTAATAATAATTTAATTGTGTAAATGATATAAATGTAATTTTTTATTCAATATATTTTTGGAAAAAAAATTTTAAACACATTTTTTAATAAAAGCCGGCCTTTATTTAAAAAAAAGCCTTTCTTTTTTAAGTTTTAAGTTTGGTTTAAACCAAAAAAAGCCGGCCAGCTTTTTTTGGCCCGGCTAAAATCCGGCAGCCCTGGATGAAAAACTTCTTTGTATTGGATAACATTTACACTAGAGACACATGAAATATGTCATTTTATCAGACATAATGAATGTACTCCATAAAATCCTTCTGTTCACTTGTTACTTCAGAATTAAATTGAGAAAAACGTATCTTGTAATGTTAAAAAGTTTTCTGATATTTTTGCATATAAAACCTACTACCATAAGTGTGGCAGAGAGTAAAATCAGGAAAATATTAATTTTAACATTTTTAATGAATTTTGAAATTAATTTTTGAAAAAAATTTGATTTGAATCCGTATTGTATTCAGATGAAACATCAGTCTAGATGAGGTTTTTTAGGGGTGTCCAAACTTTCAGCTCTAAACATGCAATAGTTTTTATGCTGTGCATAAAAAAAAAAGATTTTGCTGCCACTTCAGGGCCACTTCTGAATGCATAAAATTCTACCAATTTCTTACTTTTATTCGTAAGAAATTTTAACAAAACCAGTATTTTCCAAGAAGTTACCCAACACATACGTTTTATAATGAATGACATAGTTCTTCTATCTTTTTTAAATGCGTAAATGCTTGTTTTCATGGATTCAGGAACCTAGACCGATAAGGTAGAATACTGAAACTAGAGGTGGTACTGTTTTCAATATCTCCGGTTCCGAATCATGGGTGATTCTGGGCAAAAATAAATTTTCGGAACTTCATGCAAAATCTTTCGAAAAAGGAATGCACAATACATACATATATGTATTACAGTCGAGGGTCGAAAATCCGCACAACTTGGGAGAAAAAGTGGTTGTGCGGATTTCAGGATTTTGCGGATTTCTGGCCACTTTAGTTAATTATGTTTAAAAAAAAGTTCACAAGTTTCCCAGGTGTGAATTATAAGCAAATAATGTGATATCTTTTTGTTTCCACCCACCCTTAAACATGTTTGAGAACATTATATTTTAACCACAAAGTAGCGCTAGGCCTAATTTCAGAATTTTCCGAATTTTGAAGCCCGACTCAAAATGGCGGATTTAAAGGACCAAAAATGGCGGATTTAAGTCAACATCGACGTTGATAAGCGAATTTTGCTTCAAATTGCACTGTTCTGTCAACGGGTTGATAAATAGGTAACCTTTTTTTTTTATAAGTTAATATAAGTAAATCCATGTGTTAATATATTTTACCAAACAAAAAAGATAACTTATTCATGGATTTTAATAAAATGCTCCAAATTACAACACACAATTCAGCAAAAATAAACCATACCCACATGGTAGTTCACCATTTCACTAATCACCTGCAATTGCATGAAAAAGAAAATAGGAGCTGCATCAACATCTAAAAAAATATTAACAGAGAAGTCAAACCAAAACGCTAGCTATTTGTACAAATTGCAAGGTTACTGGGCGCCATTTATTACCACAGAGAAACAAATAGAGCAAATTCCTTTATCTTTCTTTCTCTCTCTCTCTTTTTTTAAGGGAATAAAACTTGAAAAACGAACTTATAAGAACTTAAGGGAAAAAATATAATAATTTTTTATAGGGAAAAAGATATTTAACTGAGCTCAAGAAATCAATTTTCATCGTTCAACATAGTATGATTTTCTGATTTTATCTTGGTTTTCGAGTTTAGTTCATGTAAATCAGAAACATATCTACAATATTGCTTTTATTTGAATCAAAATTTACTGGTATTTATTAATTTAACAGCTTCTTATATTAAATATTTTTCTAAATTGGCCAAGGGAAAAAAAAAAAAAAAATCGAAATTTTCGGGAAAAGTGCCGAATTTTACGATTTTCAGAATTTTGGGATTTTGAATTTGGGGTTCGCTACTGTATTAACGTTGGGAGTATCTTTTTACTCCATAGTTAAGGATTTAACATGCCTAAATTTGTCATCGGCAGATTGTGGCCCAAAAATATATTAGTTTTACGTTTGAAAAAATGACTTTTCTGCTAAACCAGTTTGGAACAAAATCAACGTGGTTCAGACATTGGCGGATTTCAGGTCGAGGGATTTGTGGTGCTTGACTGTATTTATATATAAGCTCTCAAAAAAAATGCTAAGTAATTAAATGAAAGGTCTAATATTAATAATAAAAGTCTCTACACCCGCCCCCGCCTTCCCGGAAACATGATAAAAGTGTCCTGAAAGTTTTTAAAAGAAGTACAAAATATTTTGCTTGTCTGGAGGTAAAAGATGCTGGATCGTAACCCGATTAAACCTAGTTTAAAAATATGCGACACTTGTAGAAAACAGCTCGGTAACAAAAAAAAAAAAATCATGAAGGAACAAATAATCCACATTGATCAACATACACAACATGTTCAGTGTACCTCAATTTTAAAGTTTCTGACAGTTTATGCAAAAAAGTAATTCTATTAATCGGTTTTAATCATCAGCAAGGGCGGACCCAGGAATAATTTCTGGGAGCGGCAACTTGTCTAAGGATCAATCAGGGGTCGCGCCAGATGGAAAACCAGGCCTGTTTTCGGACCCTTCACAAAAATCCGAGCTACCAAATGATACTTTTTACAGAATTATTTATTAAATACGAAGTGAAAAAAAATATCACTGCATGTTTAAATTTGAACACAAAAAAGTTTTTAAAATTCAAAGAAGGGACCCTGTTAAAAATGCTGGATCGACCCCTCATAAATGACCCTTAATTGTTAGAAAATTACATCTCACTTAGACACATCAACCTTACACCCTTTTACTTCATACTTCATCATTGTATTTCAATGAAAAACATGCCTTTTTTGAAAAACTGAAACTTACAGAATTCATTTTGCTTTTGTGTAATCGTCACTCCTTATCTGCTTTACTATAATGACCAAAATTGCGAACTTTTCTTCTTTGAATATATAGTTCAATAACTGAAACAAACAAAGTAATATAAGAGACATATATTCACATAAATGTTCATAAGTTTCTTATACTCTAAAAAAAGCTGAATTTGATAATGTTAAAGTAGTGAATTCCGATTAAGACAAAATTTTTGTGGATGCATGTCTTTGAATAAGATTTTGTTACTAATTCTGGGAAAGAGGGGCAAATATTATGAAACGAGAAAGAATATGTGTTGAATTTTTTTCTCAAAAAGCTAACAATGCTATGAAAACACATTATTCTGTAGCAACAAAGGATATCGAGAAAAGAAGATAAATAAACAACTAACTCACCCAAAAAGGTGACAAATTAAGATCTAATATAGCTGCAGATCTCTACTAAAAATCAGAAGAAAAAAAAAGCAGGGATGGGAATAATAATTGTGTTGCTACGCTTCATGTCGGTTGTTTGGTTATAAGCCAATCACCGACCACCTTGCACGCTCGGTGATGTAGCAAGGGGGGGGGGGGGATTAGAAAGTGATCAGATCACAATTCACGAACTTTTTTATAAAGACAAAGTGCATGCTCCTTTTAGACAAGATAGAAAGCAGCAATCAGCAAATTTTGAAGTCAAAAAAAAAAAGAAAAAAGGTGGATGGGAAGATCTCAATTTGGTAACTCGATCAACATCACCGTGAAGCGAAATGAGCTCTGTTCAACCAAAATTTGAAACATACTCAAAATGGCTAATTTTATCTTCGTCTATAATCATAATCCTCATGAAGACAAACTATATATAATGTACATATATCAAGGCCGTACCCAGAGGGGGGGCCAAAGGGCCTGCTCCCCCGAAATCCGGAAATTTTTTTCAGTGTAGCATATATTCCTCCCTGAAACTTTCCTCAACATAAGTGTTTCAAAGTCAGCCCTCTCCCCCCCCCGAAAAAAACATCTGTCCACGGCCTTGGCATATATGTAAGAATGCATACATGACTTAAGTGGATCCCTCTGCTTCTCTGCAAATATTCTCGAAATGCTACCGACTGCACTTTACTTATACAGTGAAACCTCTCTAGCCGACCACCTCTCTAAACGACCAAAATTTGCTGGAACAGAATCTCCCCGCATTCATTTAGTGCTAACTTGACCTCCATTAAGCGACCACACTTAAACAGTTCCCCTCTCGAAAGGACCACATGTTCTTCCAAAAAAAAAAAAAAACTACTGTCATTTTTATTATTTCAGCATCATTCAATTGCTACAATCAGTAAAAAGTGGTGCTTTAATTTTTGTGTCGTTTTCTACTCCCTTGGGGGGACATGTAACCCTACAATCCAGATGTCAATTGATGGGCATTTCTTCCAGAAAGTCTTTCTTCCAGAAAGTCAGAATTCATTTTGATAACCAACAATCAATATTGAAAGAACATTTTTTCAACGTTTTATAAGTGGCATCTAAAAAAAAGCGATTCCTAATTTACAAAGATAGGATAAAGGAGTATGAAAGTGGTCATTCCGAAAGGAAATCTGCAGAAAAATTTAAATGCGGGAAAACTCAAATCCATGACAATTTAAAAAACAAGGAAATGCTCATCAAAGAGTGGGCACAGTCAAAAAGCTAAGAGATCAGAAAATTTTTCGTTTCGTCATTTTGCAGGTTATGATGATAAAGGCATTTATAATCTTGATGAATATGGAATAATTGTTCGTGCTTTAAAGTCGGAGGGTGCAAAAAAGAGGAGGGGGATCGAAAGAACGCTTAATTTTAGTTTTCTGAGTGAATGCGTAAGGTGAGAAAGAAAAAGCTTGCGATCGCGAAATCTTTAAAATCACATTTATGTTCATTTATTTAATTAATTATTATTTATTTTGGACACTTCTGGATATGTTTAACGTTATTATTGAATATTTTCAAGTAACCTCCATTGAGCGACCACCTCCCTGAAACGACCACTTTTCGGCAGAACGAGGGGTGGTCACTTTAGAGAGGTTTCACTGCATTTGACTAAAAAACAGGCTGAGCATGAAGTGTCCCTATAGATTGTTGGAGGATCTAGTTTAAAGTGGAGCCCAAACCACTAAGACATCATCAGAGTGTGCTATACTGATCAAAAACATCCATGTCTTGATTTGGATTTAAACTCTTTTCTATGGCACAGGAGTCTTGTGTTTGGGTAATGACATTATTTGAATTGCTTTTGATTTCCCATTAAGTGATCATCAGAACCTGCCAGGCATCTAACCACCCCCAGTTAATTTTCACAAAATACAGTACTGGATAAACTGCCCATAAAAACATTCAATGATATTTTTCCCATTCTTGCATTAAAAATGTTGGAATCTGTGTTTCAGCGTGCAACCCAACTCGAGCGGTTTTAACATTTCCAGCAGAAATTCAATCAGAACAGAAAACAAATTAAAAGAAAAGAGCTTTTTGTGGTGCTGTGTAGGAGATTTTTGTCAACATCACCAGTAATGAGCAATCAAGTCGCGAGCTCTTACATTATCAAGAAACTATTCACTGATTAATCTCATTCTAAATAATCGCCAAACGTTGCAGTACCATCAATAGTACTTCAACCGCTATTTTGGCCTCCCCTTTGCAAGCAATAAGAGAAAAAAAGTTAAAATTGAACACGTTACTTCCTATACACTGGAAACAAACGAGACATGAAAAAAGCCTAAATCATACGATTAGCATAAGATAAACAATTTTGTAAAAAAGACAATCAATAAAAGTAAATTATAAAACATTAAAGCAGCAAATAATTGGTTCATACTTTTTATATCATCAAAACTCGTTAGAACCTTTTGTTATTTGAACAAGAACTCACGTGACACAAAATTGGAAGCGCAAAATTATATTCTATTATATTTTACATATTGAAGTATCCCACTAAAATCTCGAGAGGTCAATGCCTTAGGTCTCTCCTCCCCAATGCATTGGAGGATTGGTTTTAATTTCTCGTAACTGAAAGGAGGAAGGAGGCAAAATGGGAATATTGCTTTTAAAGAAACGAAAGTACGAATGGGTAAAACTGCTCTTTATTCTGCAGAAATGGACTCTTTGATCCCCCCCCCCAAAAAAAAACACTAGTGCTTAAGGAAGCAAGAAGTCTAAACTTTTATGTGCATGTTTTAAAATGCACATAAATATTGTATAAAAGCTTTCCAGTGTAATTTTTTTCAAACCAGTTTTAAAGCATTTCAAGGAAAAACTATTATGAAATTGCTTAAAATTATTTGCTCAACTCTAAAATTACAGAAAGTACGAAAGCAAAATATATGTTGAAAAAGAAAAAAAAAACGTATATTGGGGTAGGACGACGATGGACGTCACTTTTCGAAAAATCGGCCAAAAAATCGATTTTTTTTTCAAGCATATTTTTATTGCTGTGGACCTGATTTTCAATGTGACGAAAAAAAAAAAAAAAAAGATTTATGCATAAATTTGAGCTAATTTTAAAGGTTAAAGTTTAAAAGCGGGTGGCGGTGCCCGTGCTCGAACGGCCCTTTAAACGTGTAAACATAAGCACATGTCGAAGCAGATATGCTGCTGTCAAAAGCAGCGAGGAAAATATTGCTGAAGATAAAGCACAAGGCGCGAGGAAGTTGGTAAAAAGTGTGTTTACTTTTGAGCGTGCGGAATTAAGCACGGAACAACCTTTTCGAAAGGCCCTGTGTAGTTTCTTACGGAATAATATTTCTAATAATCACGAGAAAGTAATTTGACGAGTTTTTTTCTTCAATTTTAACGAAAGTATCGTGAATTTATTTCATAGTTTTATGTTGTTAAAGATGAGGGAAAAATAGTAAATATGACCGGTAAGGCGAAAAGAAAAGCAGAAGACGAGGAAAATACGAAAAAAAGATAAAGAAAATAAAAAAAGATGAAAAAATCTTCGAACGCAGTGGAAATATCATAGAAAAAGTCAAAACAGCTCTACAAAATGGATGTCAAGAAGTGAAAATTATCATCCCTGGTGTGACAGAAATTCTACCAGCTCACAAAACAAGACAATTAAATGAAGAATTAGAAAAAGTAACAAGAAAAGAAGGCAAAATAAACTTAAAAAGTAAGCAAAATTTAATTATTACTACAAAAAGTTTAATAACAGTTAACAAGATAGTAAAAACAAAAAACTGCTTGATATAGAAATAACCTCTAGAATAATAGAGGCTGTAATAAATACGAAATATGTGATCAAGAATATTGATACAGAGATACCACTAGAGTACATTGCCCGACAACTAGAAGAGGAAGGAATAAAGGTTACCCAGATAATCAGATTCACAAAAAGGGGATCAAAAGAATCAATCCCAGTCATTTTAATAAAAGAAATAGGAAAAACAGAAAGAAAAGAAATCAAAATAGGAAGATTAAACTTTAAATGTAGCAAATATATAGAAAAACCACAAATATGCTATAATTGTCTAAACATAGGTCACCAAAAAAATAATTGCAGAAACAAAAAAAAGTGTCAAAATTGCGGAGAAAACCATGAAAACTGCAACAATGAAACAAATGCATTAGATGTGGAGGTAATCATACAGCGACTGATAAAAGTTGTCCACGATATATTGAAGAAATAAAAAAGAAGACAGAAAAGTATAGCAAAGAAACAGAAAAGAGTAAATCTTGGGCCCAAATAGTTGAAAATAAAAAAAGTCCAAAAACTACGTTAGAAGAAGAGAAAAAAGACGAAACACAAACTACGACAATGAAAGACGTATACAAAAAATAGATCAAAAAAATAAGCAAATAGAAGATATAAAAATAGAAATTAACAATATAAAAACTCTAATCCAAAATATAATAATAGCGGGTCAACTAAATCCCGGAACGTGCACATCGTGCGTTGAAAAAAAACGCAGAAATTGAAAAACGCAAAATTGAACTATTTAAATATAATAACGGACAAGAGGACAACTTTGAAATCCCGGATAATCAATATTCCAACGCGGACTGTATTCAACAAATTGACCCTTATAGTTAATTAAGCCTCTTTCTTTCTTTTTTTTCTTCCCCATCATGTCTAATTTTATCTTAAGTTGGAACATTAGAGGCCTTATGAAAAATATGGATTACCTTAAATTTTTAATTGCCTGGACATGACCACTAATCATTTGCATTCAAGAAACCTGGAAAAAAAAAAAAAAAAAAAAAAAAAAAAAAAAAAAAAAAAAAAAAAAAAAAAAAAAAAAAAAAAAAAAAAAAAAAAAAAAAAAAAAAAAAAAAAAAAAAAAAAAAAAAAAAAAAAAAAAAAAAAAAAAAAAAAAAAAAAAAAAAAAAAAAAAAAAAAAAAAAAAAAAAAAAAAAAAAAAAAAAAAAAAAAAAAAAAAAAAAAAAAAAAAAAAAAAAAAAAAAAAAAAAAAAAAAAAAAAAAAAAAAAAAAAAAAAAAAAAAAAAAAAAAAAAAAAAAAAAAAAAAAAAAAAAAAAAAAAAAAAAAAAAAAAAAAAAAAAAAAAAAAAAAAAAAAAAAAAAAAAAAAAAAAAAAAAAAAAAAAAAAAAAAAAAAAAAAAAAAAAAAAAAAAAAAAAAAAAAAAAAAAAAAAAAAAAAAAAAAAAAAAAAAAAATTGTTCATGCACATCTGCTTAACGCATACGTTAATTGAATCGTTTAAACATATAATATTCATTTCATCGCATGATGTACTATTGCGGATTTTTTTCCCCTTGTTAAAATTAATATGAACCGGTCAAGAATAATATTCTACATCTACATTAAGGCTAAGGGGTGGGAGTGGAATTTTTAAGAATTTCAGACATTAAACTGAATTAAAGTTTAAAATAAAGTTAATTTAAAAACATTTAAAGCAACTAACATCACCAACGAACAAGCAAAATAGGCACCGCTACGTATTGCTCTTGTATCTCCATATTTCCTTTGAAACATTCTAACAAAGTATCAAAACCATATGTCACATTTTTGAAGATTCCTAAATGACCGGATGTATGCGAATCAATTGTACGCCAGTGAAGGAAGATAATGAAGAATGCCCCAGAGGATATGAGGAGTGCGAACAGGGAAAAAAGGGAGTGTGTGTGGGGAAAACCAAATCAGGGAATTTAAACCAAAACAAAAAATCCCCAAATTAGCTTTTGATTGCAGCGCCATCTAGATGTCAGAATTCGCTACATCCAGAGCTTTCAATTCCCCTTAAACAAGAACGAGTTTGAATTTCTGGCCTTTTTGAGAAACGCACAAAAGGCCATTTTTGAAAAATCATATAAAATATCTGGGGCAAAAATACACAATATAATTGATAGCAGCTCATTAAGCACTTTAAGGGCAACAAATGAGCAGATTTTCAGATTTTTAAAAAATGGCTTTTTTGAGTAATCACACTTCAAAAATCGGAAGTTTTGAACATTTTCAAATTTCAAAATTTAAATTCTGAGAGGATATGCGTCTCAGGCTTACAATAAAATTTGATACAAAACTTCCATAACAGCACTTTAGGTCGCCACCTCTGTTTTGTCAAAAATAAATTTCTTTCATAAGGAAAAAAAAATCATAAATTCGGAACAAACACTATTTTTTCACTTCAGAAACACTTTTATTTTCTTTATCAATGAAGCCAACTAAATTTTTAGAATTAGTGTCTAAATAAAATACCATCCCTTCATTATTTATAGAAAAAAAATCATTCGAATCGGTTAAAAACTTTTGAAACAGTGGCCATTTTAAAAGCGAGTGTTTTGCTGATTTTTTGAAAACGGCCAACTTTGTCTCAAATTTTAAACGTCTGTAACTAGAGAAATAATTTTTTTTTTTGCAAAATCCTTTTCTGATATTTTATATGTCCCTTAGTTGTAACTACTGTAATTTTTTCAAAAAAAATCGATGAGGGTCATGTGACACCCTCTGAATGATCTGAAATGGAATGGCTCTTCTTTTTTTTCCTCGAAAAATGCGGGAAAAAGGTGAGGGGGGGGGGTCTGTTAAAAGCAATTTTGAAATCAATTTACTTACAGCGTTAACTTGCACTTTTGCAAATAATACTGTAGAATTGAGATTCATCTTTCCAACAAGAATTGGATATTGAAAATGACTGATATTAAAAGCAATTATAATAAGAGTTTGAGTGAAGGCTTCTATGAAACAATGAAATGGAAAAATGCGAATAGTCTATGGAAGCAAACATTTAAGTTTTATTAACTGTCACTGAACTTAGTACGACATCAGCGGAAGTACAAGCGGCTACATTTATGAGCGTAATTGGCCCTGCGGTGAAAATAATTTACAATTCGTTTGCTTTAAGTGAGCATGATCAAAACGAACTCGACGTTACAATCGACAAATTTGATGAATAATACTTATGTAATTATATAAATAGCATATAAGATTTTCAAAACTAAATTTAATTATTATGGTCGACTTTCGAATGTCGGGCGAACTCTAGTTTTCTTAAATTTAAAAGCTAGATTGTTTTATTTCTGTGAGTAGTTTTCATAACTTTACAAATTTCTTTCACATATAGTTTTCTCTTCTTTTCAACTGTTTTTCCTAGCAATAGATACATCCATTAATTATTTTTATTTTGCATATGTTTCTAACTATATTGTAAGCTAAGCAAATTATCTATGGATAAAAAAAAGAAATGTTCCAAGAAAGAATGGGGATGCCCACCCCAACCCTTGCTTATATGTACAAATACAAAAAGTACACCAACAACAGGCGCTAGGCCCAACAAGGTTGGCCTAGCGCCAACAAGGTTGGCCTTATATTTATTAACCATTCAGCTTTTGTCATTTTGACTTCAAGTTGAATTGATGATTTGAGTAAATCGTAATGAATTTTTTAAGATGATTTTTAATCCTGTGAAGTAGGGCTTAAGTTTCAATGGAGCTCAGGGGAGATCAGCGTCTGCCCTTCTGTGCTGTTTTATGTGAAGTTTTGAAGGGGAGGGGGAAGCTGTTAAAAAAAATTTTGAAATCAATTTACTTATAGCGTTAACCTGCATTTTTGAAAATAATATTGTAGAATTGAGATTCATCTTTCCAACAAGAATAGGAGACTGAAAATGACTTGGCTTAATCCAAACCGGAGTAGTCGGCTCTTGTCGGGCGTACCCGAACCTATAAAGCAACATTTATCTTTCAAGTTCAATCAGGTTGCCTTCAATTGGTAGAATTATATCGTTCGAGGAGTCCTATTTAATTTCCTTTTTTAAAACAAGCTATATTATTTTTTCTGTTTATGATTGCAGATTGTAGTCCGTTAATTTGCAAGTACAAAAATGGTGCAAATGCCAATGTATACGTATGTAATGTATTTTCCGCTTGAGGGAAGGTGGGAGATCAGTTTTTGCCGCAGATGCATATAGTTCATGTTCTATTATTACTAAAAGGTGTAGATAAGTGTATTGCTCTATGTATTGTGCGCCTTGAAACTATATTTTGGGAAGTAATGACATGAAGTAAAGTGGGACCTCCTGCTAGAGCCAACATCGATTTCCTATCACAGACTACACAAATTGGCTTAAAATCTGAGAAGAAAATTTTGTGAAAGGAAAAATATTACTAGTTGGTATAAATGCCAGAGTAAAAGCAATTGGGTAAAACTTTCATGTGATTCAGTATCCATCAAAACTGAGCTAAAAGATTAATGTACACACATGAACATTTTTTAATATTAAATTTTGAGCAGAAGGTACATAAATTTCTGCTTCTTGCTGAAGCCATCTTTTGCTTTCTTTTCGAATGTTGGGCATTTTGACTGGACTTTTTTACATGCTATATATTTCTACAGTATGGGACCGCAAATCCGGTCCCATTGTAAGCACAAATAATTTGCTCTGGAAGTTTTTATTAGCATTTTGCTCCTGTATAGCACTTTTTATTATCGCATATACTCGCCTATAAGTCGCGAAATTTAGCACAAAAACACGAAGTTGGAGTCTGCTTACATTCGAGGCAAAACATCGAAAAATCTAGACTTTTCCCGATATTATTTTAATCCGTTTGATTAAGCAATAAAAGAAAAGAATTCCGTCAAATTCTGATAGGATTTTATATTCTCTAGACACTTACTAAAGACTTTTAATTGCAGTAAAAATCAGCCTATCGGGAAAATGCGAGAAACGCCGAATTTCAATTTCGCAAACGTTCTGTATCGCCCGAAATTTAGAGCTCATTTTTCAAAAATAAATATAATGAAACTACGAAAAAAATAAAAAAGTTAATGATATTAACTCAGAATTAAAGCAACAATTAATAAAAACTCTAATCGCAAAAACGAACCCTTTTCAGAAAATCGCGAAATAACTTTTTTGAAAACTGCACATTTCCGATCTTCAACATGTTCATTACATTTTATTTTCCTTCTTTTTCCAAAAAAAAAAAAAAAGGTGCAAAATATTTCCGGATTTTTCTTCAAAAAACAAAAGCTGCTTTTTTTTTCAGCTACCGATTTTTTTAAAAGTTCCCGGTTTTGGTTCTTCCGGATTTCGGGATTCCGAATTTGGGGTTCTATACTGTATATATATGTATTATTTTTCTAATTTAGTTAAGAGGTGGAAAAGATTCATAGCAAAAACAAAAGTTAGAAGGAAAGCGAAAAAGTCTAAAAGTCGGGGGGGGGGGGGAATCTTCCGGTCACTTAAATGATGGACCTGTTGTCCCACCGTCGGGTAGGCTTGCCCCCCCCCCCCGTCGGAAAATCTCTGGCGCCACCACTAGGGTGGGTTCCCATAGGTGCCGTACCTTCGTTTGACCATATTCGATAATTAGAAAAAAAGTTATGGACATAAATAGGGTCATTTTTTTGGTTTTTCATCCATAACTTTTGACTAAATGAACCGATTTTGATGACTTTTCTTTAATAGATAGAGGGCCGTCTAACTCAAATATTGCACATCAATTTGACTACATTTGGGTTTTAGAAAAAACGTAACGGGTGAAAATTAAGTATTTTTTTATTTTAATTGGAAAGGCTTATCTTGATTTTTCTTTGTTGGGAAAACTATTAATAAATATAACAGTCATTGTTTAAAAAGTTTTTGTTGCAACTGTGTTATAATATTAAAAGCAATTAAAGCCAAAGAGTTGGACTGAAGACTTCGCTGAGGCAAAAAATTAAATGCAATCAGTTTGATTGCTAAAATCGACTTCAAAATGGAATTTATCATACAAATGATTAAGTTTTAGTGCCATTCATTCAAAGAAGGTTTGCCTTTTGATATGGATTCTTTTAAATATAGTATTTATATAAAAAAAATATTTACACTAAAAAGAATAAAATAAAGTAATTTTTATAAAAAAATAGAACCGACTTCAAATTATAAATTGCGCTAAAAAGTGAAAAATAAATTCATTCTTTAAACAACATCGATGTGACTTTTAAACATAGTTTTAGAAGTCGGTGCAAAATTATGAGTCTAATTACCATTACACTATTTGCTAGTTCATATTGGAACTGTTGCTAATTCTGCGAAGATATATATATATATTTGTAATTGATTCATGATTGCGAAAGATTTTATCTATCCTAATTTTACACCGACTTCTAAAACTATGTTTAAAAGTCACATCGATGTTGTTTAAAGAATGAATTTATTTTTCACTTTTTAGCGCAATTTATAATTTGAAGTCGGTTCTATTTTTTTATAAAAATTATTTTTTACTATCTAATGTCATGGTAACCTTGTCATAGAAATGCAACAAATTAGTTGTACAGGATCTATCCTTCCTAAAACCATATTGAAAACCAGTCAATACTCCAGTGGCTTCTAGGAAATTCACTATCTTGATTTCGATCAGTTTCAAAAATTGTTCAAATTACTGAAGTAAGGCTCACAGGCCTATAATTTCCTGCCTTAGCTTTAGGCCCTTTCTTGAAGAGCGGCGTTAGGCAGCTTCCAATCCACTGACACAGTCCCTTTTATGAATGATCGGCTTAATAAATACTTTTGAAGAACACTACTATTGTAAGATTACCAGATTCATTCACTACACGATGTTTTAAATTCTTGAAATACGATGAAAAACCTTTCGAATTAACTAACGTCAACGCCATACGAAAAGCCGTTCTTGCAATGCTTTGTAAACAAACCTAGGAAACTCCGCCCCCTTGTCGCCAAGGCAACCCTTCCCATTGTGGTGTCGCCATCCTGCTGGAAATATAGTTGATTTGTAATATAAAAGAAAATATAGAATACGAGCTTGTATTTAAAATAAATTAAATTCTGTTCGTGCATTCAAAACTTTTTGCGACATTATACGTAAATAGGAGCTAAAATTAGGAAGAGAAATGCTTGTTTTCCTACATACGAGTGGCAACACCTTCTATGAGTTTACTTCTGATTTTGAAAAAGGCATGGAGGAAAAAGGGAAGAAAAGCTGTCAATGCAGGAACAATCCTGACAGATAAATGAAAGGCAACCCTATATTTTGGCGAGAAATGATACCAGTCAGAGACTTGGCGATTAAACCAAGGATTCTTCCTGTCCTTCGCTTATTATTAGCGTGCCGTTTCTAGCGTGGATTCAGAAGGATTATAACACTAGGAAATGTTTTCTAAAACAAAGAATTTTTTAATTTTTGTAAAGACTAATCGCAAGTAAAACATTTACTTATTTATTTCTGTACATAATTTAAACTATATAGTTCTTTTTGCTCAATTGAAAGAGGAAAGAGCATGTGGATCGCTGCTTGCTTAGACAAAAATCATCTAAGTCTGGATTGCTATTCTCTTTTTCGAAAAATTAACGGTATGCTGAATTCATTGCTTTACTTAATCGATCAGTTATCATCCTCTTTAATTAAGATAATGAAATTTTCGTAGTACAATTATAGACCTTATGACGTAGATTTATTTTTCGCTCTAAAACTACGTTCAATCTAATATTTGTTTTGTATATTATATGTGTTACCTGCACTTCCAAGCCATTTTTAAACTAATTTTCTTAATGTAGATTTCTGTTAGACATCTCTTAACTTGAAATAATGACTTCTTTCACCATACATGAATGTGTCTCATGTACATACTTGAGAAGCATTTATCGTATGCAAAGTTTTTCTCATTTTTTTTTCATCTTAAATAAGTGTCAGACTTAATTTCATCATTTTCATCATTTAGTGTCATTTTGTAAGATAATTAACAATTACTTTGCTGTGATAAATGACAGCTCCTCCATCCATTTTATCAATTTAAATTGCATCTATGATATCTATACTTTCTCGCCGGAACAAATTTTATTCTAATTGCTTGACAAAATTGGCCGAAATATAGATTTTTGCTTTTGGCTTGCATAAGATGTGTTTGTTTGATCAATGGAGCTTTTATGTATCACAAATAACGCACTTGTTAATTTTTCTTCTCCTTGAATAATAAAAACTCTATTTAGCTGTTTATTTGCGTTCATAAACAGATTTAGAGTCGGCTTAGAACTATATTATGAAATATGACATATATGAATGTGTCAGACATAATTCATTACTTTTTGTTGTTTTAATGAGTTTCATCCAGTAGTTATTGCAGGAACAATCCTTATACTTAATTTTGCACTTAATGAATTGTCTACTGTTTGGAAAAACATTCCATTCTAATGCTTGATGTGGTGCTTGAAACAGATTATTCCTCTTACATATTGTCAAAGCTATTGCAGGAACAATCCTTACTGAATTTTGAACCTAATTAATTGTCTACATTTTATAAAAACATTATTCCATTCTAATGCTTGATGTGATGCGTGAAGCATGGGTTTTTCCTTCTGAATATTGTCAGAGCTATTGCAGGAACAATCTTTACTGAATTTTGCATCTAATGAATTGTCTACAGTTTGGAAAAACATTCCATTCTAATGCTTGATATGTGGTGCTTGAAGCACAGATTATTCCTCCTAAATCTTGTCAAAGCTATTGCTGGAAAAATCCTTTCTGAATTTTGTACCTATGAATTGTCTACAATTTGGAAAAAAATTATTTCTCCTAATTAGGCAGCTATGAGTAAAAAGAAGCCTGGCAAAGAATCTTCCAACAAAAGAAGTTTGAGTTTAATTCTAAATGCATTTGTATGTGAGCAAAGCTTTTACTTGTTAAATTAATTACTTTCGATTCTTTGACATAATCAATGAAATATACCATAATTTAAAACAATATGTAAGTATAGTATAGTGTTATAAATGTTTGAAATTACACACATTCTGTATGTATACTGTTAAAAAAAATTGATTTTGTATTTTTGAGTTTTGAAGTTTTTACATAATTAATTTAGCATCAATAGCAACATGGTTTTTTAAGATTTATAATTTTTCACTTTGTTCCTCTGCCACCAAAGCTATCCTTCCTTTCGACTTATAAGAATGAATTATAAATCAACATAGTAAATGCTTATTCTCTTAATTTTGTGGTTAAAAAAATATAAAGCTACTATGAAACACTTCTGTAATATCATTCAAGGTCCTATTTTATTTGCAATGTTGTAATCAAATAATGTTATAAGCATTCAACTGTAGAATTCATATATAAAAGTAAGACAACTTTCTTGACATTATAACTGTTGAATACTCTGCATGAGGTCACAGTGGTCAAATTTATTTAAAATTTCTCTAGATCATTAAAATTACAATTGATATTGTAGGCAGTGCTGTAGTTGGAAAGAAATATTTGTGGGAACTCGCCTTTTCATAGCGTACATGTTTGCCACCAAATTTTTACCTTAGCCAAAAGGCAATTTCAAACATTTAATCGAAAGCCGACTTTTCTTTTTTTTAAATAAGTTTAAAGCTAATTCGGATTAAATTTTCATGGTTTATTCTTCCAAATGTTTTTTTTTTTTAAACATTAACAAACCAAATATTTCTGGGAACGGCGTTCCCATGCGTTCCCACCCAACTATAGCACTGATTGTAGGTAAATGAAGAATGATGACTTTATTAATTTGTTTATTTGCTTTCAGGACAAATCCCATCTGCATTTCCCGAGATCTGAACTATTTGGGATTGAATAATGAAGAAAAATGGTTGGACAACTGCATGAAAACTTAAAGCATACTAGTTGAACTTTGACATTGCATGTCAGGTTAATACACTTACCTGCTGTAAAGTCCGAGTTTTGCTGGTAATAATGCTTTAAAAGGAAATTCAAGTGTATTCTTTATTAATAACGTAATAAAACATTTATGAGGAAAACTTACATGAAGGGATAAGTGTTAAATAAAAGTTATAACTTCACACCAGCTGATATGCATTGTGTTTATTTGTATTTAATTTTCAAGTGGTTTGGATGGAAGCCTGTTTCTCTCTCTCTGTCTCTTATGAGCTAAGAAAGTTCATTTTCTGTCATGGTAAATAATATTTCTTAGCTGACTGATTAATTGTTAATAATTTCCTTTGTAAAAATAAAATTAAAACATTTTTATTTGAGTACTATTCCATATTCCTTTAAACAATTGATCTTTTCTTTTCAACATAAACAATAGTTGCATGTGTTCTAGAATATTAGGTCTAGCCATTTCTTTCAAAAATGGATGGATAAGCCCACAAGAGAAATGATATTTAGATAGATATTTTGTGTAGTAACACCTTTTTGATGTCTTTTTTATCTCTTTCTTTTTTTTTTCTTTTGCTGTCAATATGAGTCTCAGACAATTTTTTTCTTTTATCTATTTTTCAGTGTTTTGATACATCACTGCTATAAACATGTAAATAAATTGATTTTTATATACTCTACTTACTTTCTAGCAAGTAATTTTCACTTTTTTAGCATACAAATAATTGTTCCTACATGTATGTGTGAACATTCTTGAAGATTTATTTGCATGTAATTAGAAAAAGGAAATAATAAGTACTTGACACATTGTGCCCCATAGTCAAAGCAATGTTTTCCCAATGTGCCTTGAATGGAGTACATTGAGATATTTTAAGCAACTTTTGTTTCTTTATTTTTAACATTGAAAGTTATTATAGTGCAAATTAAATAGTTGTGAAATCAGATCATCAATTGTCTAACATCTAATATAAAATAAAACTTTAATTCCCCAAAAAAAAAAAGAGCTTTGTAAACATTATTATCCCAATCTGCCTTCTTATTCCCTATTCCCCTATGGGGTAAAAGGGTAAAATAAAAGCTTCTATGGCATTTTTCCTGCTCAAAAGATCAGTTTATGGAGAAGGGGTGAGAAACTTGAGAAAGAGAAGTGTGGAACATTCTTCTTGGTTTTGCGGGAGCTAGCCAGAGCCCAAGGGATCGTTTGAGGGAAAGGGGGCTGGCGAAAAGGAGAAAAGAGTTGGAGGCTTGATTAGCTGGCTGGACAGCAAGGCGGTAGCTTCAAGGCAGATTGACAGTCGCTGAATGCACTCCCAACCTCAAAAGAAAGGAAACGTGCATTTCCCCAGAACTATCTGTTTATTGCATTCAACATCTGCAGATCGTTACTTGTTAGCATTATCTAAAAGTATCCTGCTTTTCCAATACTGAATTAAAAAAGATGAATCTCGACTTTATAAAACGTATTTTCGCATATTTTCTATTTTTCATCCTGTAAAATAATAACCAAAAATTAATCTTTTGCAGAATATTTTTTTTATACTCTCATTATTTGCCCCTTTTTAGCCTACTTTCCCGTAAACGTAAAAAAAAAAAAATTTTGAACTGCTAAAAAAAATTAACATTAGCGCCTATACGGAGAAATTTCAATCTTATATAAATCTTATCTAATAGACGGATTTGCTCAAACGTTATCGGCAAGATGTTATGACGTAGAGCACGTAAGATACGAAGTTCATTCAGAACTAAACGAGCCTATTATTCTCCCACAAAACTTTTTGATATGAATTTGTAAGGATATTTCTGAATGAATGAGTGAGTGAGTGAAGTGAATGAATGAATGAATGAATGAGTGAATGAATATGTATAAACCGTTGAAAAAGGTGTGTTAGAAGTAATTAAGAACTAATGCTAAATGAGAAAGAAAGAGAGAGATAGCTAGATTATCATTTTGATATTGTTGTATAGTGTATAAGGGAAAGTAGAATCGTGCAGTTCTAGACGGAATTTCTTGTTATTTCTGAGTTGTTACGAATGCTCTGTATTTACGAGTAGTTCCATAATCTACTATAATAAATAATACATTTATTTTCCACGACTATGTGGGACACCTTCCGTTGGCCCCTTCAACAGCGCCAAATAGGGCTTCAATTCGAAAAATTTCTGTACGATAGCCCGAAAATCCATTTCTTTTGATGCCAGTAAACAGGGTCGGTCTGAAGCATAAAGAAGAAAAGAACAGTGTATAAGTTTAACAAGGTTACAAGTTTTCTGCATGTGTACCTCAAAATAAATTTTCAATTTTTGAAAAACAGAAGAAAATTAAGTGTCTTTTTTTTAGATGCAGAGATTTCTTCATATTCTTCTGCAAAATTATGAACTCAACAAAGGAAATCCTTGGTCTAGATGACATTTCGCTAAGACTGGGAGAGGTGTACCAAAACTGTCAAATAGGGAGAGGTGCCTCACCAAAATTATTCCCAATCGAAACAGGCCCCGCAAGTCTTAAGGTCGGCTTTGCCAGTAAAGATAGCCTAACATGCGTTTTTATTTCTTAAAATTGGAAAATTTCCGGTAAACTGCCAACATCCGCGAACTTTTTGTATAGGTAATGCATACATACGCATAATAATGTACCAACGTTTAAAAAAAGGAGATAACCAAATCGACCCCCTCCCCCAGAAAGAAATAAAAAGCATAAATTTTATGAAAATGATCGACCAAGCAATTAGGCTAAAAATTAATGCATTGACATTGAACAAAGATAAAGTGTTGCTTCTCAAAGTATGTAAATCGATTACCTTGCTTGTAGATGACAACTAATGAGGATGGATTTCAAATCTTATTTGCAAGCATAGAGGAACTCTTTAATAATAGCAATGTTAAAAGCCTTGGGGAACATTTCATGTACACCTATGCACACAGATTTCAGGAAATCGCTGCTTGTTAGAGAAAACAACAAGGTATTGATACAAATATATATTTAGTGTCCTTCCATCGAATTTCAAATGCTCTTTTCTTATGTTAAGCCAACAATATGATAGATTTGTGCCTTTCAAAAATTATGGATTACACAAACAAGCTCAAAAGCTTGTGACAGAATTAAGCACCCAGCACCCTTAAATTGACCTAAGATCCTAAGAAATGAAGTTTATCTCAGACCGACATAGAAAAGTCGACGAATTACTTTCTCTAATGTCATTAAACAGGAGAATTATTTTATAGTTTTCAATTCCTCTTCTGACAAAAGATATACTGCAACTGAAAAGTGACGTGCACTTGCGAGGATTTTGTCATGGAAAATGTTTTGCTAAAAGCATACTCATGTTGAGCCACAAAAGATGAAACTTTTAAGGAGAAAAGATGAACATTCAGTAAAAAATCACTGCTGCAAACAGTGGCGGATCCAGAAAAAAATTCTGGAGGGGGCACAATGTGGCTGACGTGCGTGGTTTCAACTTAAAAGCAAAATATAGGGTGGGGGGGGGGGGGTCCCAACTCTAGAAACTGTGATCCGTTTTTATTTCCAAATATAATTTAATCAATTATTTAATTAAACTTAATTCATTTATTAGATTTAACGAGGACGTAAATCAACTGTCTAAGTGATTTGCAGGTGTCTGCTTCTTTCTGTCTCAGCAATTACCCATTTATCTCAGTTTATCACATAGAATTGAAAGAATAGAAGTCACATAGAATAGAAGTTTTATTGCTCCAGTTTGGCATCTGCAAAATAGTTTCTTTTTCCTCGTTTTTAGAATAAAGGAAGGGAAAAAAAGTCAATTCTTTCTAGTCCTTACCTGAAGCGTCTGGAGGGGCCAAGGGCCCCCGTGCCCCCCCCCCCCCCCCCGCTGGATCCGCCACTGGCTGCAAATAGTTTTTCACATAATGAATCATTAAACGACTTGCCAGGTTGTTCAAAAAATCAAATAATAATAATAATAATAATATGAAGGTATTACAGTGATTCATGACTGTCTTAAAGCGATAGACATAAAATAATTAAACGAATATAAATTGTTTTTGAAAAATATATCTCAAAATTTGGATAAATTGAACATTGAAAACGAAGAGCTGTAATAAACAAGAACAAGAAACATTAACGATCTATTCCCCTCCGGAGGATGAATGCCCTGAAGTTTCCGACAAATGACTTAAAAGACAAGTGCAGGGGCGGATCCAGGGCCAGGCGACAGCCCAGTGCCCCGCAAAGCTCATCATTTTGGGCGATCAATTGATTACCCTGACTTTTGACCCCCTGCCCCCCTGAGAAGAAAAATTGAAATCATGCATGTTTTTATGTATTTTGCTGTTTTTTACCTGTAATATGTACTGAAAATATACCCTTTGCTTCCCCATACTCAAAAATTTCAAAATGATGAGATTGGACCACCTGCGCCGGCCCCATGAACTATTTTTTAATTACTGACTTGTAATTTAAAAAAGTTCACGAGGATGATAATAAGGGACCCGCCAAAAAGTATTTCGCCCAAAGTCCTGTAAAGATTAGGTTCGCCACTAGACAAATGTATGAGAACTTAGCTAAATACTAAATCTATTTCAGACAAATTTAACACTTAATGTAACATAGTAGCGTTATTTTTCATTAAAATAAGCAAAATCGTTGAAACAAAAGATTGAGTAAAATAATAAAATCATTATGGTAATATAGCAGTAGTAGTATACAATATGTTATAAATTATAGTTTTGTTAAATAGCAACTGGGTGTATTTTGTTTAATACCATATCAGCTGCATTTTTTTTCGTAAACTGATGTGATTTTACCAAGGTAGATGGTCTTCTTTTGGTCTGAATTTAGAATTTCACTTTTGAAGTTATATTTCTATACTTGAAAAGTAATGATTCCCGCTGCAACTGACTAGTGGCGGGGGGAAGGGGCAGGCCCTGACTACCGCACGGGCATCCTGGGCCCGTGCCCTACGCAGGAACTCTCTAAGGAGCAGAAAATTTTTCCATAATATCATTTAAATTCCTTTTAAAAATTGTAACAGAAAATAATCAGTTTAATTAATAATAACTGCTGGCAATTCTTCATAATAAGAAGTTATTCTTAATAATAACCAATTTCACGCTGACCGCAGTGCACGCACACACATGCATACATGTAAGTCAACCATTCCAAGGGGGCAGGAAAAGTTGACAGTGCCCTGGGGAGGGGGGGACCAATTTGTGTCGAAAAAAATCTCAATACTCACAGCACTGCTTCAAAATCTGCCACTTTGCCGTTCATGCTCAACCTGTGGCTCACAGGCTGTATGAGGCCCATTGAGCTTTTGTGATCGAAGTAGCCCAGTCAAAAGTCAACAAATTTTGCATGCCATAATATCAAACCTACTTTCACGCAAGTACGCCTAAAGAAAGTTTCCGCTTTTTCATATACAGAACGTGTGAAATGTTGCTGCCCATGTGACAAAGAAAAAACAGGTGAAGTGCTTGACCTGTTGAACGTTGAACAATGTCATACTGTTGTTATACACATTACACATGCCTTTACTTTGGAATAGAACAGTCTGCTACATACCTAATATTTTCAGTAGTATATTTATATTTGCATTTATGTTAGTACAGTAAAATGCCGTTAAAACACGGGTGTCGAGGGACATGTTGGGCACCCGCGTTACAACATAACCGCACCAAAGCGGAACCAAATAATACTCGTTTTTTGTTGCACCATTTTTAACTTTATCAATTACCTGTAACTTTTCTTCCCCCTATAGTATATTTTTCTTTCTTCTTTGCTGCCGTTTTATTCACTAATTGCTGTGCAAGAAGCACACATCTCAGCTGCGCAATCAGTCAAGAGAAACAAGTCAGGGCGATTGCACCCGATTTTGAAATCAAGCTATGTGTCCTAGGCTTTTTGAAAGAGAGAAAAGGCATGAAAAGGTGCACATCATGCCTACCACAATAGGGCTTTATCCTGTTAGTGTGTCTGGTGGGGGGATGTGTACTCTTTGGCTAGAATATTTGTGTGCTCCAGCTGGCTTTATTTACAATGGTAAATAAGGAATCACCTTTAAATGGCAATGATAAAGTGCGGTTTAAAGTTGGGGGGCATGATAGACACCGCGGTATATCCGATTCCGCGGTATAACAGAATTTTACTGTATTATTATTTTGAATTTGTAAGGAGCAAAAATTTAAATTTTGATGAGGAGGCGAGACTTTCTTCTAAGCTTTATGTCGAGAGGAGATCACAAATTTTTAGGAGGGAGAAAACCGCAATATTTCAGTAATTCCAACTCTTCCTATTCTGAACTTTCGCATTTGATGTTTAGCCTATCTTCCACAACCCTATCCAAGTTCCTAACGAGTCTACTTTTATTTCACTAAAATTATATATATATTCTGAAATGTAACAAATGTTTTAAGTCCTCATGCACCCATTAACAAATCTGCGGGCGGGAGACTACCACCCAACTTCTTTCAACGGAGGGGATTTTTAAGGTTATGGGTATATAACTACAAAAAAAACACTATTTAAAAAAATTGCATAGTTACTAATTAAATCCTCTGAACATTTATTCTTAAATATTAAGAAAGAAAGAAGAAAAAGAAAAACATTAAAACCTCCTAAATGTCACCTTTTTTTTTTGAAGTTCTAGGAACTCGATTCGTATAGCATTGCACCTGGTTGCCGTTTATTTACGTATTTTAGACCAGGGTTCGTGATTTTTTTTTTTTTTTTAATAATAAGAAAATGGATTTTTGTATTTAATCCTTGTGGGTTCATCCCTTTTTGATTGCGCTAAAGAGCCTTGGGGTCGTTTTGACCCCAGCGTACCTGAAGTTACTTCATTATCATTTATCATATTGCATGTATTTTTTAAATTTACACACTATTGTCGGCCCCGCTTAAAGGAATACCGTCGATTCCAGCATATTTTATTCGATTAAGCGGGGTATTCGATTATTCGGGGAAATTTCCTTTACCTTACAGAAACTGATATTATCGCCTCGAAACGTAATAATAAATTAGTATATCTAATTAAAATAAGTTATTAATGTTAGTGTTTAAAAGTTTTTTTAAATAAAATAAACAAAAACAAAAATAATAATTAAATACATTATTATATATTTTTAAGCACAAAATAAAATGATGAAAAGTAAGGTGTTGCTAAGAGATCAAATTAACAATTCAAAAATTGTTCTTATTTACTTATTTATTTTTGAAATTCAATGAATTTTTTTATCAAAAATTCATGGATTATCCGGGGAAATTATTCGATTAAACAGGGATCTTTAACATTACGTCTATAGGGAAATATTCGGTTCCGGAAGGTTTTATTCTTATAAGCGGGGTATTCCTTTATCCGTTACCCGATTAAATGGGGCTGACAGTATTTAATGAGAAAAAAGAAAACCAATAAAAACACAATCTAAGTAAAATTTTGCTTTTGTATTAAAAATATGATAATTTTCAAAGAAAGCATAAAATAACTGAAGATGGAATTTTCAATTGTTATGGAGCTGAAATGAATGGCTTTTGCAAGTGTATTTGTAAAACTCATAAAACTTTTCATTCATTTCCTATACAGTTATCTTAGACAAAATTCCAATATCCTCTCTTTTTTCGATGACTTTAAAGGTCTCGTGTGCAGAAAACTCAAGGTTAAATTAGAATAAAAACAAATTCATAGCATTATTTTAGATAAAAAAATCAAACGAATCAAATTTAACCTTAACCTTAAGTACACTCTAAACACAAAGAAAAACACACACACACACAAATTTAACACGATTAAAAAAAAAATTAAAAGATGAAATAAATCAAACAATTTTGTGACATGTTGTAATGAGCACCCCTGGTTTGAAATAAAATAGATGTTGATTGGTCCTCTCAATGCTATGTTTACAAACATACTGATATAATGAAAAACAGTTATAAACAATTATAGGCTGACGTTCAAAATTTCGCAGACTCGATGCTTTACAATGTTAAAAGGGCGGGAGGAGCGACATGAAAATACTCTGAATTTCATAGAGGGTCATGAAAATAACACAGAAAAATGGAGAGGGGGTCATGAAATTTATTAAGAAATTGGAAGCTATCTTCAGTTCCCCCCTGCCGGCCGTAATAAGTGACTACTCCCTTCTTACAACAAACTGCTCCAGGAATTCCGCAGCATTTTTTTTTTTTTTTGGGGGGGGGGGGTATAGTTCTGTTCAACTTTCCATGTTTAAAGCAGGCTAAAAATGCCACTGGAGCAAACACACTTACGGACACAGATTTTGTGTTAGTTTGGAAATGAATTACAAGTTTTGCCTTTAAAACCCCTTCTCTCTCTTTAGAAGAATCTCTATTCTCTATAAAAATATGCTTCTCTGCACACTTTCAGATAAAATTGTTCTTTCGCTACTGCTCCCTTAATATTTTTTAAGGTGCAAGTCAGTAGATTAGAGATTAATAGTAATTTTTCCTTGGAGTCTAACCCAAAACAGGGCAAAAACCCAAATCATCCTTTCTCCGCCCCTCCAAAAACTAACAAAATGAACGAGCGGAACAACTTCCTCCTGCCTCTGATGATCCCCGATGGGCATCCAGTCGACCACAACAGTTACCCCCCCCCCCCCCCCCCCTCTGCTGCATGAAGCGGGAAATCGGACTTGTGTCCCATTCCACAAAAGGATGACATGCTTCAGGGCAACTGGTGCTGAAACTTAAATCCTTCCCTTATTAGAACTAGCAAACAGACTCAATTAAAAGCACGAGGCATTGAAAGAAATAACAATTTTATTTTTCAAATTTTCATGTGGTGAAATTTATTTAACTTTCCCGGCGAAGCGAGGAAATTTCCTCCCACCTAATCGTTTCCAAATTTACCAAAAGGTCAGAGGGTCAGACATGAATTGCCGAAAAAGGAAAATTTTTGGGTAACCTCCTATGAGAGTAAAAAAAAAAAAAAAAACATGTATTTCAAGCGCCTGAGTAAAAAATATATACATATTCGAAATTCAAAAAATATTTTTGTATAATCCTTGAATATAAACAGTTTTTTCATTTTTAGGTTTTTTTTTTTTTTCAATTATCGTATGATTTTTTATTTTATCTATTTATTTATTCATAGTTAATATTTCCAATATTATTACTTTTTTTTCAGACAAAAAACAAACACAACTTTTGTTAGTATTCTTATAATTTGAAACAAAACGGTTTTTTTTATTTAAAATTGCGAAAACGTATTAATTGTAGATTTGCTTCAAAGGTACAACGGTGCAATATCTACATCGGTTTATTCTTTTTATAAGCAATCATCTCTTTGAAAATGGCAAATTTATTAAATGAAAATTTTTGCTACAAATACACTTAAAAGAATTTCTTTATCGTTCAATTAAATCAGAGCCTTATTTATGATTAGGCCCGTGAGGAACGGGCCCCCTAATTTTGGGTATTATTTTTTTTTTTTTGCAATTTAAAATTTTTTTAGAAAAATATTTAAAAATAGCATCTTTCAAAAACAAACTGATAGTATTATGTTGCTTCACAGAAAAGTTCTATTATTAAGTTATTTTTAAGCCACAAGGAATTTTCACTTTGGGGGCCCCCAAATTTTGGTCTGATAATTTGAAATTTGAAAAGCAAAATCATTTTGTACTTTTGGGGCTCAAAAATGTTAGTCTGACTCTGACATTTGAAAAACAAATTAGTTTTTGCGCTTTGGGGGCTCCCAAATTTTGGTGTGACTGGCAAGTTTTACAAACATATACTGAATGTTATGTTTTAAAAAAACTTGTTGCGTGAGGTGCCCCCAAACATGAGTTGTGCCTATAGTGATTCAAAATATAAATCTGGCCCTCAATTCCATAACTGCTTATCATAGCTCTCCCAAAGCTCCTGACTTTTACTATTTTGAGAAAAAATTATAAATTTCATAAACGTAGTTTATATAAAAACAAAAGAAAAAAAAAAAAAATACAGAATTGAAAGACTTCCTTGTGTTTACAATTTTACAGGTTTATACCTTTCAACCAAAATGAGAATAAAGAATCCTTATTACATGAATACATATTAATTACCTATAGAGGCTTCTTGTATCTAGAAAGTGATGATAATTATAATTTCATTTAAAAAAAATAATAGTGATCGTATAGGCTAAAAATATGCACAAGCAAGAGTTATTTTTGTTTAATTTTTATACATTGCTCATTAATTAATATACTGCATTCCTTACTTCCGAATATGAAAAGAAATTATTTAACGTTAAAATCCTGAAAGTACTTGAAGTTGGCATGAATACAAGATTATTAACAAAAAAATTGAAAAGAAAAATTGAATGTTCTCAAATTAGAAAATGGAAAAAAAGTTATAGATGTTACAATACATCATGTTTATGCGTACAAAACCAACATCTAGAGATTACGTTTAAAATTTGCTGTCGCAAAAAAAAAAAAAAAAAAAAAAAAAAATGTCCATCAAAAGTTGTAAAGAAAACTATTTTAACATTGAAAACTCAAAATTCATAGAGCTATTTGCTTTTACATATTTTTACTTTCTTCATTAAATGATTTAAATATTAAATATAAACTTTTAAAATCTAAATAATCTTAGTGAACATTTGTTATGCCTTTAAGTAAAACATTCAATAAATTTAAAGCATATTATTCAAAACTATAAACTATAAGATAAAGGATTATTTTCCTTGCAATGGAAACTGAACTACTATCATTTAAAAAATACTAAGTAAAATAAATATAATAATTCAGTATATCTTAGTTATATGTATCAAAAATATCACCAGCAAACTGTGTTTAAAAGTGCGGTTGTCGGTTGATAACTTTTCTTCGCATAGTAAAAATTAAAAATCAACGTAACATTAGGCACAAATTTTGCAATAATTGCAAAATTTGTGCCTAATGTTACGATGTTTTGAATTCTTACTTTGTAGAACAAAGGTTTACATTTTATTTTCTTTGCATATAAATAAATAAATGTGTTGAATTCCATTTGTAATTTCGGGTGGAGTTCTTTTATTTTATGGGAAAGATTCCTCTCCGAGATCCAAAAGTGATCTGCTGATAGCGCGTTTTCAAAGATATGAAAGCTTTGAAGTTTGAACGAAAATGAGTCAACAATAACTTCAATCCGGAAACTCTCCTCAGGGAATGTGATTTTCCCGCCAAACAATTTTTTTGCTGGCTATCGTAAAAGAAAGCGCCATGAAAGCAATGAAGATGCCAATAAGGTAACCTAGAACCCAGGATTGTTCCTGCATTGACCGCTTCGTAAGAGGGAAACATAACAAAGAGAACAAAAACGTGTTCACGGCTTGGATCATCGTTTTGTTTCTTCTTAAAAGGATTTTACTAATAGTATTTAAAAAAGAAGAATTTAGTAATTTATCGTTGTGCAATAACCTCCGGTGATGCTTCATTTAGCACGTAATCGGGTTAATATTTCTTCTCAATATTATTATAGTGAGCGATACCGGGTAAGTTTGCTAGTCCCTCAACAAAATAAAAATAAAAAAATAATTTTTTTTCACTTTTAAAATGCTGAAAGATGTTCTTTAAAAACTGACAGGGAAGCGCAAAGGTAATTTGTGCCGAATATTCGATTCTAATTTTCCTCTCCCCTTGCATTGTGGTTCTTGAAGAGCAGCTTTTTGCTGTGTAGATGTTTTCTCCCCCCCCCCCCCCAAAAAAAAAAAAAACTTGCAGCTTTTCACTATCGTTTTCTATCCTGCATTTCATTTTTTTTATTGATCAAAATGCAGTGGCGTAGCTAAGGAGGAGCGGACGGCTCAAGGTGTCACCCATTCAAGGGCGACACCCAGCCACGACCGAGAAAAAAATAGACCTTTAAAAGCTCCATAAAATAAAATAAAACTAACTTAGATATATTTTCTATCACTTTGAACTGAGCAAAGTGTTCCCTGAAAAAATGTTTTTTAACCGCTAATCATAACTAACAGATAGCTGTGCTGTCAAAAATACGTTAAATATTGTGAAGCTCATGTCATGATGCAAATTGTGTTTTCTTTTACAAAGCTGCGACTTTTAAAATGTTTTTAAAATATATTTCATTAAAACGCATACTTCACACTTACAGGATTTTTTTTTTAAAGAGAGAGGGGATCTTTGCACTGGGTGACACCATCAGTACCTGCCCTAGTTGTCACCCAGGTTATGCATAACGTGACTATTTATTTTTTGACTCAAAACGGGACATTCGTTTATTTTGGTCAATAAACAGGTAGTCATTGGAAAAAAAAAACTTTTTTAAAAGTTATTTATTTAGAAAAAGTTAACTGTTATTTTATTACACGTAAAAAAATATACATTCAAAATGTTTAGTTATATTTATATTTATCAGAGGGACAAATTTGCTTTAATACAGATGGCGATGATTTTAAGTAAGAATAAAAACTCTTGGCAACATTTTCACGTGGTTTCCGAAAACGGAACAATTTTGCGTCCCAGTGTTCCTTTTGAGGATACTGGGACTCGTAAAAAAAAAGGGACGGTCCCGTTGAAAACGGGACGTCTGGTCACATTAGTTATGCACTATGCTAGCTACGCCACTGTCAAAATGAACATTGTTTTTTTTCATGCAACGTATGTTTTTAAGGAAAAAATCGATTTGTTTTAATGTTGCATCTTTCAATATTTTCCTAGCAATGCATAAATTAAATACTAGCTAACGTCTGCTCTCTAGGCGGCAGTGCAGTAAGAAGGAATAGGGTAATAAAAAATACAAAACATACAAAAAAATCTGATTTTTTTTTCTTAAATCTACAAACCCTGTTCTTAAATAAGGTGTTTTGAAGTCTATACTTTAAGAAGAGCCAAAGTAATTAATTTTGGGGTATTAATGAATAGGGCGCGTGGGTAATAATAATCAGTGTTGGGTAAAATAGTTCAGTTGACAAAAATGCAAATTTGTAAAAAAAACAAATTAAATTTTTATAATTTCATGATTGAAGCCTTTGAAGACTCACGTATAATTATTATTATATTCAAAAATTAATACAACTTTTACTCAGCAGTTATAGTTTAAAGTAGTTGTAATTTTTTCTTTTTCGAAATTTTACTAGAAAACATTTTTTTTGAAAAAAATTGGAGTAAGTTGACTCAACGATTTTGGATCTGCGTAATAAAGCATCTTTTATAGATACTATGCCTATAATAATGAAGTAACAAATTTTAAAAAAAATATTTTTTTAATGTATTAAAACATGATAATTAAATATAGGTCTGTTTAGGCTTAGGGCATATGTACAGCTACTTGTTTTTTTGCTTAAAACACAAAGTTCTAATAATGTTGAACATATTAAAAGACCAAAAATCTATTGAATCCTCATATTACTGAAAAAATAAGCTTAAATAGAAAAAGTGTTTGCCACTTTAAAAGCATCATTTTATGGTACTAAATGCTATAGGATACAAATAGTTGATTACAACATATTTATAAACAATTTGTTTTTTTCAAAAAAATCAGATTACAATAGAAAGTGTAACTGTTACAAACGTTTAAACAAGACTTCCTAGTGTGCATATGTCTGTGATGCTTACAGATTTAAAGTAAAGCTCACATACTATTCTTGAATTAAATTCAACATTCCTTATTTTAACATCTTAAAGAAAGATCATCATTCAATCATTCAAATAGAATCCAAATAACATGAACCATTCTGAGAAGTTGATCAATTTTACCTACATAAAAATTGAATGTAGTATACCTTGTAGATAAATATGTATCCTTAAAGTTTCATCCATGTCCCTAATAGCTTACGGTTTTTTCCCTTGATAGTTCGCTACGGTTCTTTCCCACCTGTTGAAAAAAAAAATATTTTAGATAAAATATTTTTTTTATCATAGACGTTTTCAATAAAGATACTTGATTAAAACTAAAAGTTTCAGCTTTTAGTAATGGTGTGAGCATATGATTTTTCTAAATGGGTAAAATATTTCAGGCTTTTTCATTTATAAAATGGAAACATTCTTAAAGTACACTCAATGTAAAAAAAACAACACTATTGTTACTTTTTACAGCTTTCAACAGCAAAATAATTCAGATTAGATTTGTTCATTTTCTCCGTACTTATGAGTGTACTATTATTCCTGGTAGGGTTAATTTTCATTTGAATCATTCATTCGTATTAAAATTTGTTTATCATTATTATTATTAAAAAATATTTATTGTTGTGAAAATTGCTTAAAGTGTGTGTTTGCATATTGATTCAACATGCAATATTGTTTCTATGAATGTAACATAATAAATATCCAAAATATTTAAGGTCTTTTTAAAAAAATCTGATTTAAAGAAAAAAAATCATGAACCCTGATTTGACCTAATTTAAGTTTTAAAAACTGTGCTCAAAATTACTCTTTTATGTCACATCTTTGGAGCAAATAACTTAACACTAGAACCGCCGAACTTTCGATATACCTAGAACCGCGGAGCGGGTCATTTTGACCCTTGTATTGAAAACCAATAAAAATACACAAGCGCTTAATTTAGTTAACTAAAACACTTTGTTTTTTAATATCTCGGAATTTACATTCAATAAATTATATAAATCAAGAGAAATTACCTTCATTTTCACAAACTGGTATTATTTAAATTTTTTTTGTCCTCGAGTAAAATAACATGCCTTTTTAACAAAGTATGACAAATTTCCTGATTTCAATGGGAAAACAGAATAATATCTACTTTCAATACGTGCAGATAATCGTTTTTAAAAATTAAAAATGCAATTAGTTACTTACTAGTTTTACAGATTATAAACTCAAATTTACTGTATGCATTGTTCGCAAAACTTAGTAATAAGTTTAGTACATTTTCCACAAATTGGTGCTTTACATTTCGAGCAGATGTCTACAGTTTTATTTTCACACTTCGAGCTGTGACATCTGACTCGTTTACACTTAATTTGTGAGTGTCCATTGTTTTCATTGGATATTTCCCATTCTCTTTTTTCCACCTAATTTTGTCGGGCGAGAACAAACTTTTTTCTAAATTCTTCTACAAAATCTTCCGTCTGCTTATAAATTGCCGTCTGCTAATAGATTTTCCAGTTACAGCTTTATATAAAACCCAGGCATTAATTGCAGCAAGGTCCAAAATATTACAAAAAACCTGCACTGGCCACCTTCGGGAAGCAGACTTGACTGTGTATTTCCGTGCCATTTGGTCAATGATGTCCACACCATATTTAGTTCCGTTGTAGAAAGCGATCGTATCAGGTAGTTTTTTTGGGTTATCTAAAATTTCTACGGTTGGATGGAGACTACTTAGCAACAAAACGTTTTTATCTTTTTTACCTTGATAAACCGTTAGACTTATGTCTTTATTGTTTAGTACCGTAGTCGAATGCAATGTGGATCTTGACATTTTTACAGTAACTGGTATTTCTCTTCTTGAGCGCTTTACAGTTCCTACAAGGCTGGTGTCTTTAGATTTCAATATTTGTGCAAGCTTCAGTGTTGTGAAAAAATTGTCTGTTGTGACATTTCTCCCTTTGTTCTCATACGGACTTATTAGTCGCAGCACTACATTTTCAGAAAGAGAAACGTTGGATGGACTTTGGTTATCTTTTCCAAGATACGGAAATCCATTTATCAGATATTTAGAGTCAACATCTGCAGCCAACCAGAATTTAATACCAAATTTATCTGGTTTATTTGGCATATATTGTGTGAATCTACACCTAGCTTTTGTAGGAAATAACTGTTCATCTACTGTTATATTAGGACCTGGTGTATAATTTGTCTTGCAATTTTCGATGAAACGATTCCAGATATCTGAAATAAGGGCAAGTTTGTCTGTTTCTAAACGCTTTGATCGTGTTGATTTTATGTCAAAGCGTAAAAATCTCATTATTTCTCGAAATCGGTCCCTTGGCATTGTATTTTGGAAAAATGGTGGTCCCCAGTCCTTTGACCATAAGCTATCCAGTTCAAGTCCTTTTGCACAATAAATTCCTCATGCATATAAAATTGATATAAACGCATCAATTTCTTCCAATGTAATATTCCACTCTCTTTCAGGAATCTGGCGACCAGCTTCATCTTCGGAGCATTTCTTTATGTGCTTCAGCATAAATTCGTCTATAAAAAGTCTCCACGAACTTGAGGGACTGTTATCCGTAATATTACGTTTAGCATGTGGTGTTGGACCACCAACTTCTTTCAAAATATTACACTTCGGTTTTCGTCCTTTATCGATTCTTCCTACTTCAGCAACATTCCAAACTGTTCCATCTTTCCCAACTTCATTCTTTCCAGCTTCGAATGTTATTGTGGATTTCTTATTATTTTTTTTTATCTTTGGCGTATCTTTTCTTGGAATGTTTGATTTTCTTTTTATCAGATGAATTATTATTATTGCAAAGGGAAGGTCCAGCAATTCCCAAATCATTCCCAGAGTCATTTTCACTTTCAGTTTCTTTATCTGAATCCAAATGTCCCTTGTCATCAGGCAAGTATTCATCCCCACTACTCAAAATCGAAACACTTTCATCATTACAATCACCTTCTGAATCATTTTCAGATAATTCATTGAAATATTCCAAAGCTTCTTGAATAGTA
The DNA here is from genome assembly GCA_038502835.1 of Octonoba sinensis. Taxonomy (NCBI): domain Eukaryota; kingdom Metazoa; phylum Arthropoda; class Arachnida; order Araneae; family Uloboridae; genus Octonoba; species Octonoba sinensis. The sequence continues at coordinate 3,817,675 of CM076600.1, forward strand.
AGTTGACGGCGTCGAGACATCTTTTTTATGCATATACTATTTACCAAACTCAACTTCGAAACACTTTCCAAAAATTTTCGGCAACCATTCACTGTATTCGAACATAGTTTGTGCTGCGAGCATATTGTAATGACCTTGACCGAAATTCTTTTCTATTCTTCCTTCTGGTACAATCCATTTCAGGAATTCGAGGGGTGGAGGAAAATAAGTGCTTCACAGTTACTTCCGTTAGTATTTCCTATGGGTCAAATCGACCCGCTCCGCGGTTCTAGGTATAAGTGTTAATTATCGGAAAGCTATTTATGTTACGAAGTTTTAAATTTTGTAAATTGTTGTTCACCATACATTATTAAAAGTCATAAGAGGATTTTTTTTTCAACCAATACTTTTCCCGTGGTGATAAATTAAACATCGTTTTGGGTCAAATTGACCCGCTCCACGGTTCTAGTGTTAAGCTTTAAATCAACCTGAGAATTCAATTTTTTAATAAAAGTTTAATAAAATATTGTACTTTGGGTGCTCTATTAAGCTTTTCTTTCATTTACTAAATTGAAAAATATTCTTGCCAGAAAAGTAGTGCATTAGCTGATTAGTCATACTGAACATGTCCTTTCCCTGTTACCGAAAAAGTGGATATCCACTATCTCACTCGAAGCATAATGGCTCCAGATTTATAAGTTTTTCTGTGCACTGCAGGTTTAAGGTGCATCAATTAGGTAGAGTCAAAAATTTTCAAAAATGCAATTTTAGGAATTTGTTCAAGGTAATGGAAGGACAGTCATAGTTGAGCTCATTTCCACTTAATTTTTAAAATACTCTATTAATGTAAGCAACATGTATTCATGGCATACAACTAGCTTCATTATATTGTGTTAAAAAAAGACAAGGGATATGCACTGATTAATGATGAACTAAACCACAGAAAAACAAGTTTCTGGTTTTATTGATACACAATGTGTTTCCATGTATGGATTCATGACTTTTTTGATGCTTTAAAAAAGACCCTAAATATCTTGAATATTTACTATGTTACATTCATAGAAACAATAAAGCATCTTAATCAACATGCAAAAACACACTTTAAGCTATTTTCACAGCAATACTTATTTTTAAATAGCAATAATGATAAACAAATTTTGATACAAATGCATGACTCAAATGAAACTTAACCCTACCAGGAATAATAGTACACTCATACGTACAGAGAAAATGAACAAATTTTATCTGAATAATTTTGCTGTCGAAAGCTGAAAAAAAGTACCAATTGTGTGTACTTAATTTTTACATTGAATGTACTTAAGTCATTTTTCAACTTTACAAAAAAAAAAAAGCTGGAAATATTTTCACCCATTTCAAAAAATCATATGCTCACACCATTCCTAAAAACTGAAACTTTTTGTTTTAATCAAGTATCTTTATTGAAAACTTCCATGATGAAAAAATATTTTAAAAGGGAAACACCTCAAGCTATTAGGGGACGTGAGTGAAACTTTAAGGATATATATTCTAAATTCTAACAATTGTTGTTTTAAACACGATCGTTCTGAATTATTTATTGTGTGGCATTGATTAAATGGATCTAAAATGCTATTTTTATGATAAAAAACACAGAATGGTTCATGATTATGTATTATGAATTGTAATTTGAACAGGGTTCGTTGATTTAAATCAGCTTGATTTAAATCAAGTGATTTTTTTAAAAAAATCATTGATTTAAATCAAGTGATTTTTTTTCAAAAAAATCATTGATTTTACAATGTTAGAAAGTGTTGTAAAAATGAAATATGTTGCAATTACAACCACTGTTTTAAACAAAACTTTCTAAGTTCATCTGTCTGTGTGTGTGCATAACATATTTCATAAGTTTAGAACTAATTACTATTTTTTTAATTTTACAACATTACTCTTAATCTTCAAGCATCTTAACAGCAAAGCACAATTCATTCAATCATACAAATTAGAATTCATAATAATCATGAACCATTCTGTGTTTTTTTTCTTGAAAATAGTATTTTAGGTCAATTTAATAAATGCCACACAATAAATAACTCAGAATGATAGTGTTTATAACAACAATTGTTCGAATTCAGAATATGCATCCTTAAAGTTTCATCCATGTCCCCTGATAGCTTAAGGGTTTTTTCCTTCTATAATATTTTTATCATAGAAGTTTTCAATAAAGATATTTGATTAAAACAAAAAGTTTCAGTTTTTAGTAATAGTGTGAGCATATGATTTTACTAAATGGGTAAAAATATTTCAGGCTTTTTCATTTATAAAATAAAAAAATGATTAAAGTACACTCAATGTAAAAATTAAGTACACACAATTGCTACTTTTTTTCAGCTTTCAACAGCAAAATAATTCAAATTCAATTTATTCATTTTCTTTGTACTGCTACTATTATTCCTGGTAGGGTTAAGTTTCATTTGAGTCATGCATTTATATTAAAATTTGTTTAACATTATTATTAAAAAATATTTAATATTGTGAAAGTAGCTTAAAGTGGGTCTTTGCAATTGATTAACATGCCATATTGTTTCTATTAATGTAACATAATCAACATTCAAAATATTTAAGGTCTTTTTTAAAAAAATAAAAAAAATCTGATTTAAATAAAAAAAATCCGATATTTTTTTTTTTTTTTTTTTTGATTTTTTTAAAAAAAATCAAAAAAATCACGAACCCTGAATTTGAATGATTGAATGAATTATGCTTTGCTGTTAAAGCACTTGAAGAATATTGTAAAATTTAGAAAAATATTGTCAAATTAAAAAAAAAGTAATTAGTTTTAACCTTATGTATGTTATGCACGCAGACAGATGGACCTAGGAAATTTTGTTTGAAACAGTGGTTATACTTGCAACATATTTCATTTTTACAACACTTCCTAACATAGTAAAATCAATGATCTTTTTGAAAAAAAAAAAAAAAAAACTTGATTTAAATCAAGCTGATTTAAATTAACAAACCCTGGTTTAGATTAAATTTTTTATTGTTACAGGGCTTAATATGCCTATTTAAGCACCAATATCTATTCATAAATTTAATTTTCTTTGAAAAACGGTATAAAGATCAAGGCATCGAAGAGCTTTTTCGATACCAGTCACAGAAAACGAGATATGGACAGAGCTGGTGTGGTGCGAAATTTCATTCTTATGCAAGGGTGCTGTGAAAATTTTAGGGTATGGGATTTTAGCCAATTTGTGGAGGAGGGAGGCTTTTTTTTCCTTGATAATTCTTCAATTTTTCAACCATTTCTTACTTTTATGACATGAAAGCACAAATCTTCCAAAATTTATTAAATTTGGCAGTACAAATAGAGCAACATTAGTATCACTTATGCAAGGGATGGGAGGTCCGGAATCTGAAATTTCGTGACTCATCTGCTTATGAGAGTTTCCCCTCAGGATTATTTTCAAAGAGGTGATTTGGGAAATTTGAGTAAGATTTTTGCCATTCCACCATCTATTTTAGCCCCTGATTATTACATTGATGTGAAATCAAACAGATTTTATATCTATCGACTGAGAGATCTAAAACTGTTGTCTTAACTGAAGTTTAACATTTTTCTTCTTCTTTTTAGCCTCCTTTGGATTTAAGAGCAAAAGCTGTTGGCTTTGAAAGGGGCCACCTGTTGAAATGGGCGAGGCCTGTGGAGGAGAGGACAGGTGTGAGTGAAAGAAATCGAGATTTCATCGATGTGGGACGATCCAAATGAGATGTGTCTATTACGAGAACTGCCTGCATGTAAAAACTATGAAGACTTCTCGGAATGCGTTGACCAGGTACCTTTTCAGGAAACTCTCGATTAACCGGGGGCTGATTATACGTGCAATCTTTTTCACTTAATTAGATATATTTTTTCAGTGATGATTTACTGAATGTACAAACATTCATTTATTTTAAATTAACAGGTGCAAAAGCTATTTTTTAAAATTCCTATTTCTTTCTTCAACCTCCCTCCTAGTGACATGAAGCCTTCCAAGGTCACTGAAACCTGACTAGTTGAAGTTAATAGTAACTACTAATGAAATACTTAGAGGGCGGGAAAGAAGGATGATGCATCCCTTTGAGACAAAATGTCAGTGGAAAAACTTTGGTCATAAATTAAGATAGAGTTTTAAAATGAAAAAGCAAAAACTTTTTTGTAAGATTTTAATGCATGTACTGGTACTGTATTGTGGTTATTAAAAAGAGCTTAAATATATGAAAGAGAGAGAGTGTGTGTTTTTAAATATATTTTCTACATAAACTGTTATCGTTTTTAGATATAATTTAAATATATGTATGAGTGTAGGGATTTTTTTAGCTATTGTACACACTAGTATTGTTTTTTATCCATTTTGCGGGTTACTCGCCAAATTCGCTTATCCACGGTTAAATAGCCAACCTATTTTGCGGATCATCAAGAGTTTACTGCATAGGTGTCCACAAAAAGCAAATCTAAAAAGAGTTTTCACGTACTAGTAAACTCACATACTTAATTTTGGCAATTATTAATTAAATTTTAGCTATTTTTCACAAAAATTGAGTGGTTTTCATTGAAAACAACCTGACCGACACACATTTTTCTGTCATTTAAATGAAAAATTTTGATCTTGGATAATATAGATATTATAATACGAAAAACAGAAAATTAATTGTAAGAACAAACTTTGTTTCAAGTATTTTCAAAACAAAGGATGCCATGTAGAAAAATGTGCGACTCCTCTCACTTTGATAACATAACTTTGTCCCATTTTATGATGTCGCTTCTTTACATTATTTCAAGACATAAGGCTCAAAAGTATACCCCGGGAAAGTTAATTCCAGAAAATTAGGAGTAAAAAATAGTTCCGGAAGATTAGGAAAATCCAAAATTTTGTCTGCTGTCTTTTCTTTCATGACCTGGCATATCAGCATATTTTCTTTGAAAACTGCGGTTCTTGTAACCTCAAAATATGTCTAAGCAATTTTTTATTGCTATTTTGTGCTTTTAAGTTTTTTTTAATTGTACTGTTTGTTATTATAAGTTAAGAAAGGAACATGTATGTAATTTCTTTCATTTGCAAAGTGACTGAACAAGTTACTTAAAAGAAAAAAGAAATCATGTGAGTTATAAAGCTATACAAAGAAATAACTTACTTTCCCCTTCCTTTTGAAGCAGACAAAAGAATGAAGAAGTTCTACACTTGAGTAACATGGGAGAGAAATGTTTTTCACTGTGTTAAAAAGCTATAGTCAAAGCCACAGAAAAAGTTTGTCCTACCTCAATTTTTAAGTAAATGAGAAAGTAAACAAAACAACAATAAACAGTCTAAAGTAAAATGCGGGATTTTTTATTTTCATTAATTTTTCTAACTATGTTAAGAATTTAAAAAAAAAAAAAAAAGCGAACAGAAAATGATATTAAAAAATTTAATGGAATTATTAAGTAAGTTATACAATTAGTAAGTACTTTAATTAAGAAAATATAACATTTTTTAGTAGAAATTTACAATGGGCACTAAAAAGAAAAGGCTTACATTATAATTCTTATCATGCAGAATGAACTTGGATATAGAACAGTGATGGCAAACCTATGACCTATGGGTCAGACACTGACCCACGCAAGATTCTTAAATGACCCACGATTGCCAGGCAACCATTTGTTTATTTACGCAGTTTTATTTAGATTATCTAATTTGTGTGGAAAATTTATATTCTATTCGTATTTTTTCAAGCACTGCATTGACACAAAAGCAATTTATATGCTGTCTATAACCCTCAATTTGATCATTACGGTTCTAGAGTTACGCAAATGACGACAAATATGTTTGTAGTGTTTGAATTGAAATAAAGCAAATTGTTTCAAAATATCAAATAATGTTTCAAATTTTGTTTGTTGGAAAAAAAATCGACAAAATCAAAGCAAATCACTATATTTAAAGCACTTTCCTCAAGTAAAATGTATGTAATTTTTGTTACTCCTTGGTCCTTCAAATTTATTGCCATTTGCTCCAAACACTTAGGAATTTTTCATCCCACTAAAAATTTTTAAATCGTCAAGTCGCCAAGTTAGTTAAGCCAATTGAATTTTAAAGCTATTTAGATTTGAAAATACTCATTTGAAATTTTTTATAACTTAACTTTGGAACAACTGGGTATTAGTGACCCATGAGTTAGAACTAAAAAAAAAATATGAACAAAATTCGCCCCACGTCTCAAAAAGATATCATCCCTGATATAGAACATGAAGGAAAAGTGAATGATGATTGTATTTGCTACTTTAAAGGAAAAGCCTAATTTTTAATTAATTATATTTCAAATAAATAAGCTCTGTAAATAAACATACTTAATGTTTTATTAAATTTAAATGGGCTCATGCCATCACTAATTTTGTCCTTTCTCACATGCATTTGATTTTTCTGCTGGTTACCGGAATTCTGCGAATTTAATTCTTAATGTTGTCATCTGCTTTAATGTTTTTTTTGGTTAGAATAAGAAGCAACCCATCAGCATTCTGTTTGTTTTGCAATCTGAATCCTTCACAAGAATTAAAAACTTGTTTCATTTCAATTATTTATTAAGTTTGGTTGCAAAGTAAATGCACAAATTTCTTTTTATTTTCTTGAAAATTGTATTTTGAAAATATAAAGTTCAAGAAAAAACTATGAAGTTATTAAACCATCTAAATTCTAAACATTCATTAATAAAGCAAGTAGAAGAAGCTTTTAGCGAAAAATCAGTGAAAATAAATGATTTGATTTTTACTGATTTTTTTTTGCAGGTTATATATATATTTTATTTGCTTTTGAAACTTTTTTTTCTTAAATTTAAGATTAAATAAATAATAATCAGGGTTCGTACGGTCCTTAAAGGTCCTTAGAAAGTCCTTAATGTTCATTTTCATTTTTAAGGTCTTAAAAAGTCCTTAAATAGTCCTTATTTTTTATTCCAGGTGCTTTTTTTTTTTTTTTGTTAAACTAAGAAGGTACCCATATGCGCTTTATTTGTTTTGCTATGTTTTGTATTTCACAAGAATCAAACTTTTTTCATTTAAACTACTTAATCGAACCTCAAATTTGGTTTGCTTGGGTTTGGTACTATCGCGGCTTTCGGACAGACCCAAAACGGCGGATTGACAGTACCAAAAATGGCGGACTTACATAAACACCATCGCATTTTTACTACAAATTTCAGTGCTTTCTCAACTGGTAAATAAATAAGTAACTCTTTTTTTTTTAATTTTTTTGAAAAGTTATAAGTAAATTGATGTGTTATATTTTTTGACAAAAAGAAAAGGTTCATGGATTTTGATAAAATGCTTCAAACTACAACACCCAATTCAGTTAAAATTAACTTGTACCCACCCACATGGCAGCTTCCAATTTGCTATTTCCTGCAATTGTATGAAAAAGAAAATCGAGCTACATTAAAAAAAAATTAAATATTAGTAAGAGAAGTCGAATCAAAACAAGCATTTGTGCAAAATGCAATGGTGCCCAGTAACTGAGTACCATTTAAGACCACAGAAAAATAAATCACACAAGTTCCCTCATTTTGCTTTTAAAAAAGAAAAGAAAAAGGAATAAAATGTGAAAAACGCACTTTTAAGGACTCGAGGGGTAAAAATTTTTTATGAATAAACAAAAATCGGGAATTTTCGAAAAAGAGCCGAATTTCGGGATTTCAAATTTGGGATTCGATACTATTTATTAAATTTAGTTTCAAAGTAAATAAATATTTTTTGGCATGAAAATTGTTACTAAATCATCTACATTCTAAACATTTATCAATAAAGCAAGTGGGAGCCGCTCTTAACAAGTAATCAGTAAATAAATATTGCTTTTGAAACTTTTTTTTTTAATTTAAGGGGGGGAGGGTTAATACTTCAAAGATGCATATTGTTGACATCTAGCTCAATAAAAGAGTTACATTTAACTAATATGTAGGCAAAAAAAAAAAAAAAACCTTTCAGCTTTTTTTTTGTTTGACCAATCGCATGTATGATTATCGCTTCTTTATACTGTTAAAGGGAAAAGAATGATTTATTTTTATTATCATTTTCTTACACCTTACATACACTATAATAGGCGGCAAGGTGCCAACTCTCCCCATTGCTTTTTAGCTGATCTTTCGCTAAACAGTTTGTTCTCCCATTGTTTTTTTAAACCAAATAAAAAATATATATCTAAAAAATTAATTTGTTTTAAAGTAATGTTTTAATATTTAGTAAGTTTTTATCAAGCAATTTGGCTTCGCGATCGTTCGCTGTGGGGTTTTGTTGTGTGGGAGATGATGGATATTTGCTGTGTTAATCAAAATTTGTATCTCGTGAAATTTCTTAATTTGCAGTAAATTGAAGGAATCGACCTCTTCTTAAACCTATACACCGTAGTTGCCAAATGCTCCTCTTTCCACTAGTTTTTTGTGAACTTCACAAATTCGATTTTTTGCAAAAAGATCCAATTTTTCAAGCTGATGTACAAGTATTTTTATCTAAAGGGATTGTACAACAAAACAAGAAAATTTTTGAAGAAACTTTTTAAAAAGACATGTATTAATTTACATAAATTTTCATAACTTATAACGCGAAAATGTAAAAGCCTATTTTTCGGAAACTTGCTAACATCTAGCACGGGCTTCGCCGAAAATTGCACGCAGCTTTTGAGACTTCTATCTTTTTGCAGCCTGTAAATATATCAATTATTTAAAAAGTTGACAGTTGTTTTAGTATTTGCAGCCTGTATTCTGCTTGTTTTATTTTTTATTTAAAAATATTGTTCAATTTTTTGAAACTTTATTTTAGTTAAATTTTGGTAGTTACTATTTGAGGGTAATGTGCAAAGTTTTAAGCAAATAAGCTCAATTTTTTATTTGTATGTTGTTTCCAAAATGAAATATTTTTCTCAAGTTGAAAAAGTTTTTTCAGAATTTTTCTAAGCTCTTCTAAATAATTTTAAAAAATTATTAATGTCAGAGATAAAAATTTAAGTAAGCCTAAATTGAGATGCTGGCAACATAAGTTAACTAAAATGAAAAAAAATCTAAATCAAACACAAATTCTCAAGATAAAGTGCAGCGTTTACTTCAACATTTTTTTAAATTAAAATTTTTTTTCATTTAACTTGTATTTTATAGCCTTAACCATTTTTGATAATTTTTCACTTGCTCATATATGATTAATACTTGTGCTGTGTGCTTCTTATTACTAGCTCCAATAATTATTTAACTCCCTGACTGTATTGGACATTAGAAAAGCAACAAGACTCTTTGTCTTGTTGCTTTTCTAATAAAGAGAGCTCCATAAACGTGTTTATGTTGTGTTCCTAATAAAAATGCGATGTTAAATCAATTTCCTCTTTCAATAATGCTTCCTTTTGAAATAAACATAACAGTTTGTGTAAATTGCGAAAAATTTGTGAGGTCCTTAAAATTTTTTGTAGGTCCTTAAAAAGTCTTTAGAAAGTCCTTATTTTTGGTTTTGTCAAAAGCGTACGAACCCTGCACTATGACAATGTAATAAATTATTATATTTTCACCTTGAAAATGCAATATAATAGAGTTTTTTGTCAAATTTAAGTTTTGTGGAGTTGGTTGGATATTGCAAAGCCAAGAGCTGAAAAACGTTCAGTGCAACATCCAACCAAGTCCACAAAAAAAAGTTTGCTTGTTAATTTAAAAAAATCTATTATTCCCAATAACAATTTTCTTGAACCAAAATTTTTCTATGGATTTCAACTACTTAAGTAAAAAAAAATTATTTCATAGATCAAAGGGTGTAAAAGTTATGAATTTTTAACTTTAACTCAATTTTTCTCAGCTGTTACTTTTTTGGACTTGGTTGGTTGTTGCTCTGACCCCTCCATATATACTATATAAACTTATACTTTTTGCAGGAATCTCATTATGGTTCTCAGATCAGTCACCATAGAGAGAGGACAGACCATTTAGTAACAAGAACACATGCTTGGGTTCAAGAGCATAAGGTAACTGCCTGCTTGTAATATTGACCATCATAGTTAATTGTTTTTTATCAGAAGTATCCTTCTTTCATATTAAACTTTTAGTGTCAAATTGTTAGTCTGTTGATTAATAACTGTACTTCTGTCCTCTCTTTGATCCCCGACCATTGCAGGGCCTATACTCAGTCCTTCATCCCTTCTGTGGGTCAATAAAATGAGAACCAAGCATGCTTGGGCACTAAACACCGAGTTCCATGTCAGGCTGACCACTTGACCGGAATATGCATCCCAGGACCCTCAGTTTCAAAAATTGAGATGAGCACAGCATCCCTAGGCCCCCATGGACTATCGTACCACTGAGCTTAGTTTAGTCTGTCCCTTCTCTCCCTTCTGAAAGCAACTCAATGCAGCAATCTTACATGTGTACATATGCACAAGGGACTTACATAAGTGAGACACACAAGTCAGAAAGAAGTATTAATGAACATCAACTTTATTTTAGATCAAATTTAGTTTAAAGGTAAATAGAAAGCTGAAAGATGTTAGAAGAATAGTAGCATTGTTTTAATGAATTCGTCAGTGACAAACAATTTTAAGAGAAGTAAAATTGGAATAAAATAAAATTTACCTACCTTACATGTTTTAAAGTTGAACTGCTGGAAAAGTCATCATTGTTATTCTCTTTCTACATTATTGTAAATAATCTTTTCAATCTCATTCAAATGTTTGTGTGTTAAAAAGGTACATCCACATTCTGTATTTTTGAAAAGAGTAGCAGAAAGAAAAAGTACAGTAAAAATTTTGTAGATGCATAACTGAGAGCTATCTCTAAAATAAATGCATAAATAAAACTTCAATATCATTAACTTTTATGTATTTTGGTTAGAACTGTTGGAAATTAATGTTGCACTGAAAGAAACAGCTAAGTGAGATTACTGTATTCAATAAAATAGTACAAAAACGGGAGTAAAACTACATGAACTGCATTTTTTAAATTTTATTCTGTGTTTTGTGCATTGAAAAAAAAATCTAGATAGAGGTCAAGCTTCCATTCTTACCTTTTTCCCTCAGTTCCACTTCTTTTAAAAGACATTTCTATTTATAGATCATAACTTCACATACAAAAAAGAGTCTCCAGGGATCCCCATGAGGGAGTCATTATTCTTAGGAGGGGCTCTGTAGCTTTTAGGGTCAGTGGGCACCTCTGTATACTCATTCAGTTTGCTATGATAAAAAAATGAAGGGTTGATTTACTTATTCCCATTACCCAGAGTTTTGGAAACCAAGTGCTTCTTCAAAACGTGCAGAATAAAAAAAATTTCAAGCTTTCATAATGAATACAATAGCATATTTTCAAAAAGATGATTTTTTTAAATATGTCTACACGAAAAATATATATGAATTTAGAAACTGCTGTTTTGTAAATGAGTTTTGGAAAATATTGTCTTCAAAGAATGCTTTCTCAAAAGTATACTCTGATGCAGTTCTTCTATGTTACACATAAAAATGTAAAAACAAGCTTAAATTATTCTTGTGTGTTTAAATCTATTTTTTTTCTCCATTATAGACAGGTGGTAAATTTGTTGGAGAAAAATTGTCTTCCCTTCAACGCAAATTACGTTCATTATTAACTCAATCATCAACTAAAGTAAGATTTCTGTATTTTATGATATAAATCATACTTATTTTGATGTAAATTTTTAGTTTATTTCTATTATGCATCTTTTTTTTTCCCCCCACACAACGATGTGAATTTCTTATAGCAGTTGAAGTTGTATGAAAATAATAGGAAAATTTGAGAATGCAAAATGAATTTGTCTTGTTAAATGTTCATAGTATCTTTCTTTTTTTCTTTCTCTCTCAAGAATACTAAATTATGAGTCAAACTTAGAAGCAAAAATGAATTTCTTTTTTTTTTAAAGTACAGTATAAATTGGATCAAATAATTATCTATCTAAAAGCCAATTTCTTTGACTTCTATTGATCGAATTTATCATACATTTTGTTTCTTAATTTGTAGGAAACTGTTGAAGTAGAAAAAAGGGCATCATCACTAGATGTGAAGAGTGGAGCTCATGCATCAACTCCCTCTTAGGGTTTCCAAAGCTCAAATGAAGTAATACTCTTTTTTTAAGATTGCTTTAATTAGCTGTAATTTGGTTTGTTTGAAATTCATATTTTTCAAATTTAATTTTTCCTTTAATCATCAATTACAGCTTTCACAAAGACCAAAAAGTTTTGGCAGTGTATCTCATAATGTCAGTTCGGCTCCTTCCCATGATCAACGAGTGAGCTACATTTCAACCTCAGCATTTGGTGGTAACAGCATTGCTCTAACCGCTGCTCGTCCAACTGAACATAGTCACCACTACCGAGGATATCAATCACAATCAGAGCAGTAAGTCATTAATTCTTTTAACATTCATTTAACAAATGTCATATACGAATCATCAATTATTTCATCAGTACACTCTCTTTTTAATTGTTTCAACAACATAATTATTACCACTTAGTGCAGAACACACACCTAAATGTTTCGATGTAATAGGTTGACAAAAATCACAAAGAGTGGATTGGAGAGTTGAGCGTTAATCTTCTAAATGTGTCTGTTAAGTATTTTTCCTAACAAAATTGCAAAACATTTTTTTTTTATTTTAAGTAGTTAACTCATCATTTTAGTTTGATTCAAAACTTTGCCTTTCCAATGTGCTGGCTTCAAAAATTTAATTTTCATAATTTTTTAGCTTTGGTCTGATATTTTCTAGGCATCCTTTTGAAGCTCCTTTCAATGCTTCAGAACCTAAAGATTCAGCAGATCCTGATCATTTGCGGGACACTTGCAGTAAATTTTTCTCACGAGATCAAAGGACATTTTAGTTTGATTCAAAACTTTGCCTTTCCAATGTACTGGCTTCAAAAATTTAATTTTCATAATTTTTTAGCTTTGGTCTGATATTTTCTAGGCATCCTTTTGAAGCTCCTTTCAATGCTTCAGAACCTGAAGATTCAGCAGATCCTGAGCATTTGCGGGACACTTGCAGTAAATTTTTCTCACGAGATCAAAGGATAAGTTGGACAAATTATCTGAGTCCAAGAGTAAGTATTGGTATATTTTATGACTCGATCTTTTGTTTTACATATATTTTAATTGCATGAATTGATTTTCCCTTATTTCTTTCGATATTATTCAAATTTAAATACATTTAAAATTGGCGGCAAAGTGAAATTGTCTTGAATTTTACATTTCTTATTATGCAAGAATAAAATTTTCAAGCTATAAAATGTTCCGCATTATTTTAACTTAAAGTGATTACAAAATGTTTTTAATATCTCATTTTATATTACATCAAGTAATAGTTGACACAAGTAATTTTTATTGGTATTATTTTAGCATGAATAGAGATCAATTTTAAGTTGCATTAGGAATGAGAGATTTAAAAATGAAAGATTTTTTTTCCCTTACTTTCTTTCAAATAAGGTACCATGAAACTTTGATAAGTAAGAGTTGCAAGGTATGAGAAAATAATCAACTTATAAAAAGTCATTAAGATGTCACTAAAATTCTAACGTTTATACAAAATTCTTGCAATTTGTTTGAAAGGAAATTGTTTTCTTTTGTAAAAAGCTCCATTACTTTTCTAGCTCAACATTGATCATTTGGCTTCTAGATTTTCATAAATTAACTCTAATTCAGATGCATTTATATGTATGTACAGTTGAGCCCCAAAAATCGAAGTTGTTTGGGGGTTCGCTAATGCAGCTTGGTTTACTGAAAATTCAGATTATGCAGACTGTATATAATAAAATCAAACAGAAAATTTGTTTTATATACACGACTTAGATCAAATAGTGAAAAAATAACAAGCAGACAGATTTGTAACAACAGAAAGGTATTTTAAGTAACATCACCTTACTTTATTCAATGTTTAAAAAATAAACCTAAAGTTCTTTCTTTTTGAGGAGAAGCTTTTTCTTGCTACGTTCGCTTGGAAGCTATTCAAAAATAAAGCATGACATTATTTGCTTTTTCCAAAACATTTATAAACACCCTATTTTAATACTTCAACTTAAGATCAGTAATAATATCCTGATCTATAGGTTGAATATGGCTATAATACTTGCCAGTAAAAACTCAACTTTCAAATATTCTACTTCAGGATGGGATGGGGAATTATCATAGAAAAAAATGTATATTATTGTAGCTACCTCGAGTAATATGTATTTAAAATTACCTTTTATTCGTACGAGGATAAGCATACATTACTTACAAGTAACATCGTAATTATATTAAAGCTTGCAATTATTTTCATAATAGAACATGCTCACGAGCTATAAATATTTAACTTGTTATATTGCCAAATGAGAAGATTATTATTAAAAGTCAATAACATAACAATTCCTTTCCCTTTAAAATGGAAATCTCTTTGGAGGGCCAATGCTTCTCCTTGTCCGTCTTAAAGCTAAAGGCAGAGTGCTATCACAAGGCGGAGTTAACTGGCATCCAGATCTGTCAGGAGATGAATCGATGGTGGGTTTAATTGTGGAGTTAATCCCGGAAACTGCATCCACTGGTGTGACTTCTTGGGAATCGTTTTGAGTATCCCTTGCTACAGGCATTGTTTCGGTGTTCGATTCGGATGAAATCTCAGGAACTCTATCCGCTTGTCTTGTTTTTTTTACTTTCGGAGGTTACATTGAATAGCATTGTAGTACTCGATGGCTGCTGGATTATTCCGGAGCCAACAGGTCGGATTTGGTTGCTGTGTCTTCTCCAAAGTTGGTTTGGCACATTAACAGTATACTGTATCAGGATGTGATGGGAAATTATCATAGAAAAAAGTGTATTTTTAAAGCTACCTCGAGTTAAGTAGAGCTTCAATTAATAGCACTCGAATTAGTAAGACTCTACTGTATAATATATCTTTCTGAAACAGCAGTTTGTGATGTAAGATTAGAATGATAGTATACAGCAATTGATGTCGTATATTTCTGCAATTGATTTGAATGCACAAAATGGGTAAATTTCTCGTTAAGTTTGTCTTATTAATTCATATTCAATTTCTCAATGTCTCTAAAGCATTATTCTCTTTCTTATTTTATTTTCATAAAATAAAATCTGTTGACAACATGTTTACTTTGAAAATGTCTGAAATTGAAGTGTTACATGAAGAATGTAGCTCCATTTTTTGGAAATTGTACTGTCATGTGTTTTAAAAAAATAAGTAAATAATTAAAAGATTTTTCTTTTATATAAAAAGGATTCATTTATTCTTAGTACAAATATACAAGTAAATGTATCTAAAAAAATTTTTTAAATGCAATTTAGAATTTTTGAGCTTTTATATGTTATGAAACTTGAACCTTGGAGCAATCTGTCTTGAAGCAAACTCTTCAATGAGATTGTTAACTTCAATCAACTTGACTAGAAACTATTATCCTGAGTAGGGATATATTAGGCCAAGTATTGTTAAAGACAAAGGAAAAATGTATTTATTTATTTATTTTTGTAATATGTGTTTTAATTTTAACAAATTTGTATATGAAAAGCTTATTGCTATTCATATTGCTTATTGCAACAGATAACTGTTCTAATTTTGTGTACAAAAATTATTTAATTATTTTATATAATATTAATATAATAAATCATTTTTATTTTTATTTTATTGCACGTAGAATGGTAGCATTTGGGAAGAGAAATCATTTTGTTTCTTTTGACTGATCTAACTATATTTTCTCTCTGTAGAATTGTTATTCTATTAACATCAAATCATCGTATGATTACGATAAATTGGTGCCAAAAGAAGTTATAGGACGCAAGAAACCTGATATCCCCTCAAACTGTGAAGCAATTTATGGTGCTGTAACACCTTTTCCTAGCTTTGGAAAGACTTCTGATGTAACAGTTAAACAATCAGAGCAATTATTCCATACACAAGAGGACTCATATTATTGTAGAAGAGCACAGAATTTGACTGAACAAAGCAGTCAAGACGAAACACAACTGGATGAAAATAAAGTGCCAAATAAGGATAGTGTTGATGCTGCAGAAACTTTGCAGCATGGTGCTGCAAATGACTGCTGTGGTGATGCAAATGACCTGTATAAATCCTCTTCTGAGTCTGGAAGAGGAACAATGCATAGTGGCATGCATGGCTGTAAAAGTGTTGTATCTCCTCATAGTAGTGGTGTAAGTGCTGGTAGCAATCTTGATACCAGTCTTGACTCAGATCACAGTGCAAATGGAACTATCTGGGCACAGCAAAAGCATAGCAGTGATGAAAAAATGTATGGATCTGGGGAATTTCAAGCAGAGCAATTGAAACATATATATGAAACGCCAAATACTGCAATGAATGGCAGGCAGCTGTCGGAGAAGGAAAAACGAGAACGCCATGATGATAGAACAAGTGAAAGCTTGTCTGTTACACCGCCTCTCCCACCTCTATCTCCAGCTCCTTCACCACCTATAAGTGCTGATAATTCACCAAAGCTTTCTCCAAGGGCAAAATATAAATTGTCTTTAAGGTTAGTATTTTTTTTTTTACATTTTATGTTACTCAAGCTTGTTGAATGGGAAAACTTATTTTTTTCGTTCTTTATTTTTATGGTTCATCTGTTCATTTTGATTTACCATTTCATCTCAGTAGGTGCATAAATCTCTTAATTCAGTTGTGGATATTTCTACAAATGTTAAAAAAAAAAAAAAAAAAAAAAAAAAAAAAAAAAAAAAAAAAAAAAAAAAAAAAAAAAAAAAAAAAAAAAAAAAAAAAAAAAAAAAAAAAAAAAAAAAAAAAAAAAAAAAAAAAAAAAAAAAAAAAAAAAAAAAAAAAAAAAAAAAAAAAAAAAAAAAAAAAAAAAAAAAAAAAAAAAAAAAAAAAAAAAAAAAAAAAAAAAAAAAAAAAAAAAAAAAAAAAAAAAAAAAAAAAAAAAAAAAAAAAAAAAAAAAAAAAAAAAAAAAAAAAAAAAAAAAAAAAAAAAAAAAAAAAAAAAAAAAAAAAAAAAAAAAAAAAAAAAAAAAAAAAAAAAAAAAAAAAAAAAAAAAAAAAAAAAAAAAAAAAAAAAAAAAAAAAAAAAAAAAAAAAAAAAAAAAAAAAAAAAAAAAAAAAAAAAAAAAAAAAAAAAAAAAAAAAAAAAAATGAGCGTTCTAACATTTGCTGAACGCATTTACATGTTTACAGCACTTCTTCAAAGTCTGTCTATGCAGGTAAAACGAAATTAAATGGTAAACGCACCAAATTGATATTGGTTCAACTTGGATATTTCCCGACGATTGATCGATTGAGCGACAGAGGAAATTTAAAAATTCGGTTTCTTTATAGTGTCATGTTTCGAAAAACAGTCGAAATGTGAGTTGTTTCATTATTATAGGCGGTGGAAAAAAATCCTTACTATGACGCCTTACTTATGAAGTATTAAAGAAGTTATGGCGTCAACACACTTGATAAATATACATAATTTATGAACAGCTCTTTTCAAAATTATTAATTGTTTTTGAGTGTCACGCTTTTCAATTTTCAGCTCTCACTATGGCCTTTCATTTCCAATCTCTGCCCGCTTGGGCGCTTTCTTACGACTCCATCTACGTGCCGGAGAAGCAAGAGGAGGACTAGGGCACCTTCACGGAACAAAGGCTCAAACGGAAGCCCCGGCGCGCAACCAAACCCTCACGGTTGGTGCCAAAAACAAGGGAGTTCCAACTATACGCCTGGTTGCCCTATCTCGATCCGGAGGGAGTGTGGGAACTAATTCCAGTTCCGGAAATAAAGAAGAAGAAAAGTCTTCTTCACCGCCTGGTGAGTATCTTTAAGAAGTAACCACCTACTTATTTTCTGTATTCATAGTTCATTATTATTTTGGGAGTGAGAGAATTGAGTTCATAGATAAGTAACCAGACTAGGCGTTTTGTTTTTAAACTGCTGCACTTTTTGTGTTAACCATTATTTTCGTAGTTTTCAGTAAAAACGCAGCAATTCAAATTTTTTCACTAAAATATAAAATATCAATAACTTTTAATAACAGTTTTGTTTTTTAGGTGATTTTTTTAAAACTAGACTTTTCGTGAAATGACACTTTAGAAATCATATCTTAAAATACTAAAAATGTTCAGGAAGTTTGATGACTTATCTGATAGTTAGACTCTCTCTTGGGAAGCGGGCTGGGGATTGAAGTCACTGAGGATTGATTTAAATTTAGAAGAATTTCGGTAGAAGTTTCGTGGAGCAAAGGTTTCAGAAAACAAATTCGGCCCATTAACAAAATTTTTATTTTGTGTCGTAGTCATTGTTTTTGTATACAAGTTTCGACTATAAATGTATAAGTGAGCTTTTTGTTGAACTTGAGGGTACTTGTTGTTTATATTTGTGATTATCTTTATGTCATTAAAATCACACGTTTTGACCATCATGCTCAAAATTTTAAGATACAGAGTTTTATGATTGTTTAGCTA
This sequence comes from Octonoba sinensis, assembly GCA_038502835.1. Lineage (NCBI taxonomy): Eukaryota > Metazoa > Arthropoda > Arachnida > Araneae > Uloboridae > Octonoba > Octonoba sinensis. Next base: position 3,836,050 of record CM076600.1, read on the forward strand.
TGTTTCAATGAAATGACATTTTTGGCATCCATCTCCAAATTATTATCATTCCGATGTTTTACTCTTGTGAAGAGGATTCATTTTGACTGTTAACCTCAAGTTCCTGTTTTTATGAATTTGTTTAAAAACTTTTTCATGAAACGCATAATAGAACTGAACCTTTGCTTCGACTCTTTTCCTGAAATTCGACGCGTAAAACGGTTGTTAGTGTTCCAATAGCCTCGAAAATTAATTTTTACTTAATGAAAAGGCCATCATTTAAAATCGGAGATTTTGGAAAAGTTCTTTGTTTTTTTTTATAGGGGGGTGGGAGATAGAGTAATAGAGTACCTGTTAAATAGCCCTTATGATTTGTCTTTTTCTCTTTAAATGAATTATCTGTGTAAAAGAATAAAATAGTTAGAGATTAATTATAACTATCTCCACGTCCTTTAAACAGAAACGGAAACACTAAAATGATAAGAAAACAAATAATACATACAGGTGCGTAATTTCAAAGCTATGCGAAACGCGTTAGCTTAACAGAATAGCGGTACTTATCGGTTAAAGCGCCTACCTCGTAAACCAGCGTCGACAGACAGACATCACCAATCAAATGGAGGTTTCAGAATACAAGTGAACCAAGTCATTTTCGAGTTTTCAGCGCAATAGCATGCACTAACTATGTAAAATTTCAGTGAGATAATGAACCAAGCCTCTCTTTGAACATTTAAAATTTAATTTATAATTTTGAAAATTTTAAGAGGTAATTTTGTTATAAAGCTTTAAATTTAAAGCTCTGTAGCACAAAAACTTTTTATGGACTTAGTTCACTTGTATTCTGAGCCCTCCAAACGTAAGCAAAGCAATTTGATCGAATTTAAATAGGTGGCGCTTTTTTGTTTTATTACAAAAATGCATGTTTGTGACAATTTAGAAAACTGTCGCCAACGTCGCACCTTTAACTGAATGGCTGTTGAAGTAAAACTTTTGGATGAATATCTAAATTCTATCCAGACATGACTTAATCATAATCTAGGTAAAGAAAGCTTTTTAAAAGATTATTAATTTTATAGTTTAACTTGGTATGCATTACAAAGACTGGTTACAACTAAGTTAATATGCATAGGGATTCCGTAATTTGAAAAGCAGTTGAAATTTTAAAAATATTGCGAATATCATTGGGAGTTGTGGTAAAAGTCGCCAAAAATTTCACATTTGCAATAATACTCGCTTTCCGTTTACTACTGGGTTATTTTAGTATAAGCGGGCCGACTTCACCATTTTTGCATATTATACAGAAGGGTCCAAAAAATGCATACACGCATCGACAGTGAACGTACTCAGAAAAAATGACATGCGGCTATGAATCTTGCTTGGTTTGTAGTGGTACTGGAAGCCAGAACATTAAAAAAAGCCGTAGTTCGGTCAGCTGATGTGGGGCATCGAAGATGCTTAGCTGCTGGGGGGGGGGGGGGAACCACCCCTTTGAACACATGTCATTGCAACTACATTTTACAATACTAATTAAAAATCTTGTTACAGAACATTGAAATTTAAAAATTATAATCAAAATAAAGATATTTACTGTCAACTAGTGTATACATTTTTTGGGCCCCTCTGTATTGTATATAGTTAAAAATACTGATTTCAATGCCCTTATTCGCCACATGAAGAGGTGGAAAACATACCGGTGTAATAAGTTAGGAGATTATTATTTTTGAGAATTACGGCATTTTGCGATACGGTTTTAATGTTACGGTGTTAAATTTAAAAAAAAATTACTTTACCTCGCAATTTCTTATTATTCACGTTTCTGCCACGTTGTACTGCCGAAGTCTCTTCTTTTCGCAGGTTGCTGGGGGTGAAAGGTCCCACCGATGTGCGAATGGTGTTACAGCAATAGAAGGTACTGCGGAGCCATCCCTTTCGTATGTACATAGTTGGCGTACTTTTAAAGTAAAGACTTTTGAAAAGAACTCTTCTCAGTAGCTCCGTCTGTATTTCAAAGGATGGCGGAGGATTAGGGCTCCTGGCGATACCTCCTTAAAAAAAAACGCATCCCAACTCTTACCCCTTGGGTGATGTGGAAAAGAGTTACTAGATCCGGCAATAGACCTTTGAGATACAGATGAAGTTGCCCAGATCTCCTTCAGTTTCGCATGTTATCTGGTACTGATGCTAGATCATGTAATAAGAGAGTTCTCTGCTCACTCTGGTAGCATTCAGAATAGAAATCGACCCTTTCTGTCGAGCTGAGGGAACTTATTTGAGTCTCATCGTCTCCGCCGACTGCAGTGTCTCATTTTTTTAACGTCTATAGAATGTAAAATATAGTGAGTGCTTAAAACTATGTATATCAGTGCTGTAGCATATTTGATGTAAAAAAGTGTGAGTTTAAAATTAATAATTGGATTGAACAGAATTACATGCATTAATCGCTTTGTGCAAGGGGCTATTTAAGTTCTAAGAAGGTTAAGTACAATTTATCTGTAGTAATTGTGTAACAATATAGTATATTTCTTAATAAATATTGATTAAATCTTAAATTGATTTTATAAGAACGAATTTGAATTTCTGGCTTTTTTGAGAAACGCACAAAAGGATATTTTAGAAAAACCATATAAAATATCTGTGGGGCAAAAATACACAATATAATTGATAGCAGCTCATTAAGCACTTCAAGGGCAACAAATGAGCAGATTTTCAGATTTAAAATAAATGTCTGTTTTGAGTAATCACGCTTCAAAAATCGTAATTTTTGAACATTTTCAAATATCACACTTTAAATTCTGAGGGGACATGCATCTCAGGCTTACAATAAAATTTGATACAAAACTTAAATAACAGCACTTTAGATTGCCACCTCTGTTTTGTCAAAAATAAATTTTTTTCATAAGGAAAAAAAATCATAAAGTCGGTAAAAATGCGATTTTTTCACTTCAAAAAAACTTTTTTTTCTTTATCAATGAAGCCAACTAGACTTTTAAAATTAGTGTCTAAATAAAATAATACCTTCATTATGTATAGAAAAAAATTTGATCGAATCGGTTAAAAAATTTTGAAACAGTAGCTATTTTAAAAGAGTGTTTTGCTGATTTTCTGAAAACAGCCAATTTGTTCCAAATTTTAAGTCTGTAACTAGAGAAACAATTCTTTTTTTTTTGAAAAATTCTTTTTGGGATATTTTATATGTTCCTTAGTTGTAACTACTGTAATTTTTTCAAAAAAATCTGTGAGGGTCATGTGGCAAGTTTTAGACCTGTCTGCCTGATTTGAAATGGAATGACTCTAGAGTAAAATCTCGTTGCAGCGAATACTGTTACAGCAAAATATCCGTTAAAACGAAACAAATTTTTAGTTCTATTTTAAAGCCCAATATGATAATGTATATTATGTTATAACAAACTTTTTGCTTCAACAAAGCATTTTCCCGGTTCCTTGGAGCGTGTTAGAATGGAATTTCACTGTATACTTAAAAGAAATAACTACACATTTATTCCACACTTAGCTTATATACAAAAAGTTCTTCAGTACTCAAACAGTTATCCAATTATGAATATTGTTTAATTTCATAAAGCACGTCTTTTATTTTCCATGAACAATAATGAGTTGCATGTAAATATCTAAGTTTTATGTTCATATTTTTTTAAGCTCATTTTTGTATCCTTTTGTATCATGTGCACTTGTAAATTTCAATCTATTTTTTCCTCGAGAGTTTTGTCAGGCGAGACTTTCTGGGAGTTCTGCTGCAGAAACCACACTGCCAAGAAAGTTTTGATGATGAAAGATCTACAACAGTTCAAAATCATGTAAAAATGTATGTTTTTATGTAAAAAATCATGTATGTTTTCAAAATGTAAATAAAGTGTATATGAACTTTTTGCATTCATTTCTCCAAAAAAAAAAAAAAATGCATTATTGTTGGAAGTTACATGAATTACATTTTAATTCCAGTAAATTTTGTTATTTTTAATTAAGAAGAGTACAGATAAATCAAAATGTACTTCTGTATACTGTATTAGTAAATGTAAATGTTTACATTAAACTTGAACAAGTTGGTTTGCAAAAGTTTATATTAATTTTTAAAAAGGTAATTTTATCCATGATATAACTCACATATTTAGTACATGAAAATTGAAAAAAAAAAAAAAAAAAACAGATCTTAATCTATGTATACATGATTTTACGTAATTATGTATAAATCTTGCAATACTCAAAGCAGTTGTTATACATATCAAATACTCTTTGGACCAGACTGTGATGTTTTCTTTCTTTATCTCCTTCTTTTAGATGCCTTAAGTTTTTCGATTTACAGGTTTGTGAATTGTGGAGAGAAAACTATGTTTATCAAAAAATTCCACATGTTCAAATGAAAAAAAAAATCTACCAGCATGTTCAAGGTTTGATCAGTTTCATTAGTATTACACTTTTTTAGCAATTATAAAAGTTGTCCAACTATCAACAATACAGCCATTTAGTACTCTTTTTCAGTAGTAAAAAAGAAAAAAGTCTTATTGCAGGTTTGAGAAAGAACCTTTATAATTCAAAAAATTTATAGATTTGAAAAGAAACTTCTTTTTTTTAATATTCTTTTTAAAGAATTTTTAATATTTATAAATAATAATTAACTTCACTAATATTAATGAAGCATTATTAATTTTTTTCTATTTAAAGCTGCAAAATTTAATAGTTTAAAAATTGCAATTTTTGTTTAAATTAATAAATTATTTATAAATATCAATATTTTTACTGATTTATTGTAGCTATTTTATTCATAATTATGAGTAAACAAATTTCACTCATAATTATGTATGTAAAAACGTCCGGTATAACTGCATTCATCCTGTAAAATAAGGTATTCATAAATAATTTATTTTATTAATACAAAAAGTTGCAATTTTTAAACCTCTGTACAGCTTAAAAATATAAAACAAACATTATACAGAGATAATATCTTATTGGATAAGTTAGAAAATATATAGGTTTGAAAAGAAACTTCTATTAAATGATAATTTTTAATATTTAAAAATAATAATTAACTTTACTAATATTAATGACGCATTTTTATTATTTTCTATTTTAAACCTGTAAAATTTAATAGTTTAAAAATTGCAATTTTTGTATAAATAAATAAATTATTTATAAATATCAATAATTTTACTGGTTTATTGTAGTTATTTTATTCCTAATTATGAGTAAACATATTTCACTCATAATTATGTATGTAAAAACGTCCTATATATCAATATAGGACGCATTCAGCCAGTAAAATAAGGTATTCATAAATAATTTATTTTTTAAAACAAAAAGTTGCAATTTTTAAACCTCTTTACAGCTTAAAAATATAAAACAAACATTATATCCAGATCATATCTAATTGGATATCTCAGATACATCTAGAAGATTTAAAATACACATCTATTTAACAGTTACGGGACAGCTAGAAGATATCTGGATATGATATCTTATGGACAGGAAAGAGAGATATCCACAGGATATCTGTGAGCCATCCAAAACCTCCCCTGCTTATCTCTAGCCTGTCCTATGCACGCCTGGACATCCACACGTCCGAACGTTGCAACCTTTTCTACCACTTCTAGATATTCCTGGATCAGTTGGACATGCCAGAGATGTCCACAGGATAAGCTTCATATCCAACTCGTAATCCGTTGGATATCTACAGGCTGTAGTGTGGAGATAGGTGGTTGTCTGGGGTTGTATAAGCATGATGTCACACTTCTTGTTACCCCCTCCCTCCCCTTGTCACAATTTTACGAACCCCCTAACCCCTCGAAGTGTATCATCATTTATGAATGATCTCTTTAAATTTATAACAGGACATATTTTAAATTGCGCAGTTGTCGTACTACATGGAAAATTTATATGAAGATTGTTTTATGAATTAACTTCTGCTCCGATTCGTGGTACTTTTCCGTTTCGAGGGCTAGAGATGTTTTTTTTTTCCACCAAATTAATTACGCTACATCGTTGTGTGTGGAATTTTTTTTTCGGAAAAATATTTAAACATCGCAAAGGCGATCCAAAATGGTATAGTAGTTTGATTTGGCGAAAAAAAGAAATTTAACCATCGCTAGCCCCCGAAACGAAAAGGTACCGTATTTATTAGCCCTTTTTTTCGTATGGCATTTAATGATATTTTTAATTCAAAAAGAACAGTAACTACGTTGAATAAAACAAGATGCAATCTCAAAAACTATTCTGAAATTCATGCAAAGCTATAGCTATTAGATGTAAGGAATCTAAGAATTTAGATGTAAGGAATATATCAACAAAATTAAAAGAAACTGTGTCAAATAAAATGCTAGGTAAAGTATCTAAGAGTACATTTTGAAATCAATTAAACAACACTTTTTAATTATTGTAACAGCATATAAAAGACTGCACACTTGACAAGAAACATTTATCTCACATAGTAACCACGCACTATTTTTCAGAGAAGTTAAGTTATATTTCATTAGACGTTTAGAATTCATCAAGAAATAAAAAATTAATGTAGGTCTCTTTTGTCTTTAAATTCTCAGCACTGAAATTTTCTTTAAAAAGTGAATATGAAATGATTCTCCTATAAGAGAGACTTGTAAAAATTTGTAGGCATTACATAGCAGAATCGAAAACTTAAATCCTTTTTACAAGTTGACAAAATCATTTGAGAAATTGTTATTAATAAATGTTTTTGGGACACAGTAATATTCGGCGATCACAAGATTTATTCACTACATGATGTTTGAAACTCTTACAACGTGATGAAAACCCTTCGAATTAATTAATACCAAAAGAAAAGATTTGTATCGCCGTGCATGCAATCTTTTGTAAACAAAACAACCCCGCATGTCTCCAAGGCAACCTTTCCTGCCGTGCTGTAGCTATCCTGCTAAAAATGCTTAATATAAATGAAATTCTGTGATACAAGTTTGTATTTAAATTAAGTAGTCGTTCGGTTCTCATATTTAAGTACTTTTTTTCTACGTTAAATGTAAATAAAGTATTCTAAAGTTATGTAGAAAAAGAAACCCTCCCCCCCCCCCGCTCTTGTTTTTCTAAGGTATTTATTTCCATATTATGAGTGGCAACACCTTCTATTTGTGTACTTTCGATTTGAAAATTGGAAAATATGCCATGGTTTGAAACAAAAGGATCAAATTTTATGTTCAAGGTAAGTTTATTTTTTAATGCAATAAAATTGTAAAGAATTCAATTGCATTCATTACATTAAGTTACGTATTAATAAATTTCATCTCTGTGAATTTAACAAAATCTCAATTCAATTTTCAATGAAATTCTGCGAAATTTTGCTCATACCACTTATAGAGCTGCATTATTAAAACTCGATTTTGTTGTTTTTTTATTCTAATTATAAGCAAATATATTCATATAAATTCCAAGTAAGAGGCGAAAACCCTTCACATATTAATGATTGTTTTTAGCACCATGACATTTGTTCAAAGTTAATTAGTTGATGAGAGCATAAACTGTAAACATTTTAGTTACATTTTCTAAGGGTGAGGTTTTTCTTCCTCCTAATCACTAGTCAACACTTTCTCTACTTCCTGCGAATAAACAGCTATGTGCAGAAAACTTTTTTTATTTCGTTGTGAATCAAAAAAGCTGAATTTTTCTTTTTTCTTTAATGCTTACAGTCTGGAGGTCTATATATGAATTTCACAATGTCGAAAAAAAGCATCTTCACATGTATACAGTATGCTTGTATGCCTATTCACTTTACAAAGCCATGCTAATCCATTGGATTGGAATGAGATTAGGCATAAAATTCACTCGAATTTGAGAGATAATGTGTGAAGTCCTGTTTGAAACTCTAAATTAATATTTGTTAATATCAATTTCAAGATTTGTTTTGACAATAAAAAAAAAAAAAAAAAATTACATTATGTAAAATTTTGTCACTCCGAGGTCGATAAACTTTAAAATGGTTGAAATTAATTCATTTTCTGGAAAGTTTCCCAAATTTAATGCAAAAACTTGGGAATTTTCATCTGACAATGTTGACAGCTCTGCTATTTCAATCTTTTGTGCATTTCCATTTTGCGTTCATCGTATTCTTGTTTTTCCTCCAATAGTTATTCATCTGCTAAACCATTGCTTACTTTTATGACACAAATCTTTCCCAATGTGATACATTTGGCAGTATAAGTAGAGCAACACTAGTATCACTATGCAACTGAAGAGAAGTCCAGAATCGGTGTGGAATTTTGTGAGTAATCTGCGGGTGTGAGTTTCCCGTCCAGATTATTTTCGAGGTGGGTATCTGAGAAATTTGGGTGGGCTTCTCGTCATCCCACCCTTAATTAAAGCTCCTGATTATTATACATATGTAAAACGAAACAGATTGCATATATCTTAATTGAGTAATCTAAAATTTGTCTTTAACTGAGTTTAACATTTTGTTTTTCCTTTTGTAGCCCCAGATGCCTGTGCCTTCAAACTCAAGACCAAAAAACTCGTGGTTTCAAAAGGGGTTGGGCGAGATTTCTGTGGAGGAGAGGACAGGTGTCCATGAATTACGTATGGCTCTATGTGGGACCGTCCAAATACGATATCCGTATTATGAGAGCCTTCTGACGTTGAAGCTATGAAGACAGTGATGGAATGTGTACCAGGTAAATTTTTATCTGTCTATAAAAAATTAATATAAAACAGAGTTTTCAAGGACCAGAATACCCTCCAACTTTTAAGCTTTTTTCGTATTTTTTATGAAAACGAGGTCAGTTTTTACCATTTAGTAATCCATTTGGCAATTTCCAATTTAGTTCTAGCTATTTTTCACACAACTAGAGTGATTATCACTGGAGAGGACTCGATCGAAGCACGTTTCTCCATCATTTCAAGAATAAATCTCATTTAATTAATGAGGATATGATAATTAGAAAATAGGAAAACAAATTTAAGAATATAGATTTTGCTCCAGTTATTTTCAAAATAAACAATGCCCTGCAGAGGGGTCGGGAAGGGACAATGCCCCTCCCCGCTTTCAGGGGTCACAGAAGAGAATATAATGCAATTTTCTGAGTGCATGTATTTTCATGTTTTTTAATGTAATACACACTGAGAATAGACCCACTTCCTCATTTTATCATGTTGTAACCTCAAAACACAGTTCTTATAACCTCAAAAAAGATCTATGCAATTTTTTATTGCTATTTTATGCTGTAAACACTGTCTTTTATCAATAGTATTGTTATTGGTTAAGAAAGGGACATTTATGTCTTTATTTAATTTTTATAATGAAAATGTCATTTCAAGAATGATTTTTTTTTTTTTACCTTTTGAAAACAAAACAATTTGAATTTTGAAGCAATAATACGAAGAAGTTATTTATTTCAATTCTATAGGAAATGAGCTGTAATGGGCACCAAACTTTATAATAATTATTTTCCTATTTGTTAAAGAATACATTCTGATATCCCCCCCCCCCAATTAGATCATTCTAGAACCATAATTATGTTTGATAACATTTTAAAACATATGTACAGAAAAAAGAAATCAGCATTTTTAAGGCTGTACAAAATGAACTACCTTTGGAGTGCTAAAATCTAGTTAATATATTAAATAGTTTTAACTGGCTAGCAAATGAATGCAATTTGATAATGATTAATTGCAGATTCAAATCTATGATACTTCTTTGGAAGTTTCTTTTAATAGTCTAATTCTTTTCATCTTTTCATTTGTTGTGTTCTGCTGGAAAGGGTTTCGATTCTTCCTTTATTTACTGGGCTTTTTTTCTTGGCAAAAAAAAAAAGCGAAGCTCTTCGCTAAAATGTGTTTATAATGATTTGGTTTTAATGTTTTCCTCTCTTGCTAACACGTTTCAGAAATGACTACATATTACTTGCTTATATAACTGTTAGTGTTCTTCATCTGCTGCAACATATGAGAATTTAATCAAAAATGAAATGTTATAAAAGTTCTGTTTGTCAATGGGGGAGGGGGATAGTTTCACTCTATGTACTGAATTGAGGAGGAAGATTTTTTGAGGGGGACTCATCATGTTTTTTTTTTTAGTTTCACTGTGTGTTTGCTAAATTCTATTGTACCTATTTTTAATTTATTACTTGGGTGTGCTAAATTGCTGCTCATTATGTTTATGTTTAAAATTTATTCATTCATTTATTTATTACATTTTAGGTAGATAAATTAGAACTAGCATCTGTGCCTGGTTGTACTCAGAAAGTTAAACTTTGTGGCCTTATTTCATTTGCATATGCTGTTGAAGATTCTGGTATGTTACAAGATTAAATTCTGAATCTAAGAATGAAATTAAAAAGTCATGTTTATAATAATGTCAGGGTGTAGAACTGAAATTCCATGTGAACATTTTTTTTAAACTCTGATGTGTCTCCAGTCAAAATGTTTGATATTTTCTTTTATGTTACTATAGATAGCTAACATGATGTAGCTTTAATTTTTGTTATTTTTTTGGCAACTTTAAAAAACCACAGATGCTTGGAATTTAAGAATTGAACATGCTTATTTCTTATTGTTTTCAGTAAATTGTCTTTTGTAAAACTTTTTAATCTTTGGTACATTTACTAATATGTTGTCTTTTTAAATAACAAAAATGTATGAGTTTTACCATAACTTCTTTGTATTAGTTGATGTTCGTTGCATAACTACCTAACACACCAATATATATATTTTAATGCTTTTTTTTTTTTTTTTTTTGTAAATGTTGCAGGATGGAAGTTAAATTGCCATTTAATATCAAGCAGTAGTCTGATTTTCATTCTTCCCCCATTAATTAAATTTTTTAAAGGATGACCAGTAAATTAAAAATTTTAAATTGTAAGTTTATCCCATTTTCTTGTATTGATCTCACTATAGCAAAAGTATAATGTAAGCTTTAACATTACATATGTGTGAGCTTTTATGTTTATTCATTTTTTTTTTTTTTTAGTTAGGGGGTTTATATTAAGCATTTAAGCTGTCAGGGACACAAAGAGCTGTTATTCTTGTAGAAGACATTTTGAGTTAATCAGACATAATTTTTCTTTTAATAAATGCTTACAATCCAAGTTAACAATTATAACCACATTTATTTTCAAATGGAAATATTTTCTGCATTTTAGCATATTTTACTCTTTGAATTGTGATGGATGTCCATAAATTTTTTTCTTGTGAAAGTTGATTTTATCTGAACTATCAACAATGTTTCAAATTCTTTTGTCATGACGAATACAAATAAGTTGTGTGAAATGAAAAGATTAAATATTAGTTCATGTTTATAAAAATAAGTGATGTCAGAAATCTGTGTTTTAAAGTTTATTTTTGGTGTGTGTATTGTTCCGTTTATGATACTTAATGATTTTTTAAAAATCTTCTCATATTAATAAGTTTTTTTTTTTAAAATTTACAAATTACAATGCGAATTTTGCATATTTCTCTACTATTATTCAAATTAATCCAGTTAGCTATAAAATTTTTGATTAAATAAAGTGCAACTATCTATTTTTAAAACGAAAAATACTGCATAATAGCCTTGTATCATCAATATCACAATTTTGTGTAACTTTTTTCCTCAGGAGAGAGTATTATTGGTTGCAACAGACATGGAGACGATGTTAGGAGATTTGGCAGTTGCAGTTCGTCCCCCCCCCCCCCCAAGGGAAATACCTGACTCATCCTCAGGAATGCCAATTGTTTGTGATGACTTTGTTGCTGTGGAGTTTGGAACAGGTGATGATCTCACCTTTTCCTTCGTTGTTCTTCAGCTATCCTCTGTTCGAAATTGCTTTTTTCTTCTTTTCTGTGTCTATTGACTTCCAAATCTGAAGTTTGCAATAAGTATAATACTTTGTCACAACTTACTTTAAAATTTACATATCTTAATAAGAGTATTTATTTTCATTTTTTTCATGTTTTCTTTATGTGTATGTACCCATATATCCAGTAGCAGAATTTTCTATGTAAATTTGCAGCACCAAATGATGTGAAACCAAATTTACAATCATAAAAAATAGGAAACTATGTATTTTAAAATAGTTGACATATAACAATAATACATTCAGACAACAAATAAACGTTGCATTTAAAAAAAAAATGTAAGGTAGCTAATTTGCACACTCAAATTAGTTTTGAGTGAATAACAAATAATGAAAAATGCATTTTTCATTTGATAAATCAATTGTTGATAAATAGGTTTTATTTACCCCTACATAAACAAAATCATTAGATTTAGTAAATAAAGATGATAAAGATGTGATCCTTGTTAAAACTATACATAGCATGATGCTTAGTTGGAGGTGAATTCCATGGGTAACGGAAGGACGTTTTTTCCAACAAAACAGGACTTTGAGCGCTTGTCAATTTAAAAAAATAACTGTTTTCAAGAAACTGACAGTCAAACCTTTATACCTTCTATGAAGTTATATGAAAATTAGTAAACTTGGAATTTTACAATTAATCACTTTTTTTTAAATTGGAATTTTAAAATTGGCAACGGAAGGACATTTTTCGGACATGATAATTTTGGTTGCACTATCAACTTTAAAGTTCAGTTAAACTATTTGCAGAAATTTCTTGAAACAATTTGGGCATATTAAGGAGGGCTCATTTAATGCATATTAGGAGAATTTTTTTGAAAATAATAATTTTTTTCACTAAAAAGAAATATTTTGTCATGGTAACGGAAGGACGGTAACGGAAGGACAAAAGTGCCATAGTACAAGATACACATTAAAAAGGGTGAACTTCTTTCAAATATGTGTGAAAATCATGTGTAAGGCCTTTTCTTAGACTTATTCATCAACTGGTATATCACTGATTTTATTCAACTATTAGAGTTATACTTGAACCTGCGCCTCAGTCTAGTGCCGAGGCAGTTCCTATAATTATCTTAGGCTTGATTTTCTTATTTCTTTATTGTTGGTCCACTATTTGTCTCCTTTTACAGGATAAATATAAGTCAAACGTTCATGGATTTAGTTTTTCAAATGCAACACTTCAAAAAATATTTCCCCTTCCCCCCCTACCTTCACTCTTCTCTCACAGGTTAAATCTATTCCTCTCCGTTCAACTAATAAAAAATTTCTGATGAACAATTTCAGCTCTACTATTATATTTTATGGATACTTCGATAAGTATTATGTAGTGAGATTAAAAATCATCTTTCCACTAGAAACATTCCTATTTATGTTTATAGGATAGAAAGTGTTAATTACTAATTAATGGGTGCTTTGTCTTTGTGGCAGAATATGGACTTGTTCCCATCTTTCAGTGAGGTACTCATTGAATTTTGATAGATATCCTGTGAGTTAAGATGTCCAACTATAAGACTTTAGCTGGGTGTGCAATGTCTGCAAAGTCTTTAGCAGTAATGAGCTTCTCAGATAAAATGTTGCTCCACACCAGCGCTGTTGACATCTCTTTATCTGTGACTGCTGTCCAAGAAGTTTTTTGATGCCCTAATCTTTAAACTGTTTTTCAATGAAAATTAAATTTATGAATAGATACTGATGTTTTAACAGGCATATTAAGCTCTGTAACTGAAAAAAAAAAAAAAAAAATCAATCCAAATATGGACACACATTGTGTGTCAATAAAACCAGAAACTCGCTTTTCTGTGGTTTAGTTCATCATTAACCAGTGCATATTCTTGATATTTTCCACACCAAATCAAATAAATACAATGAAGATAAGTGTTATGCAGTGAATACATGTTGCTTAGATTAATAGAATATTTTTAAATAAGGTGGAAATGAGTTTAACTATGACTGTGCTTCCGTTACCATGATTTTGTCCTTCCGTTACCATGAAAAAACTCCTAAAATTGCATTTTTTGAAAAATTTTGACTCTGCCAAATTAATGCAAGCCTTTAACCTGCAGTGTACTGAAAACCTTGTAATTCTTGAGCCATTGCATTCCAAGTGAGAGAGTTGATATCCACTTTTTCGGTAACGGAAGGACGTGTTCAGTATGACTTATTAAATACACTAATTTTCTGGCAAGAATATATTTTTTTTATTTATCAAATGAATGAAAGCTTAATATAACATCTAAAGTATAATAGTTAATATGTTTGTTAAACTTTTATAAAATAATTAATCAAATTTTTAGGTTAATTTAAAGTTTAAGTAATTTGACTCTACAACGGCGTGACATAAAAGAGTAACTTTGAGCACAGTTTTTAAAACTTAAATTATGTCAAATTCAAAAAAAAAAAAAAAACTATATTTTCAAAAAGTATACTTATTTCTGAAGAAAATGATATATTACGAATGGTCCAAAGCTAATTTTTAAAATTTAAGTGCCATTTCCCCTTTTTCACGGAATTCACCTGGAGCCAGTATATAAAATTGCAGCGGGGTAATTTAAAGATCTTGTTGCTCCAGTTCTCTGGGCATGGGTGATTCTGATCTGAAATTTTCGAAAATTTTAGAGAACCTGTACTGTAAAAAAAAAAAAGTTTTTTTTAAAAAAATTTATAGTTTATTTCGGTTTAAAAAGGTTTTTGACCAATATCTGTGCTGCTTTTCTTTTTAATAAGCAAAATATTAAGTACTTAAAAAAATTACCAACAAAAGGACAACTTTCACTTAATCACTTGTCCTTTTAAAAAATTTGTTCCTATATATTTGTATATGTATGTATTGTGTGTGGGTCGGGGTCGGGGGTTAACCTAGTTATATAATAAAAAAAAAAAAAAAAAAAAAAAAAAAAAAAAAAAAAAAAAAAAAAAAAAAAAAAAAAAAAAAAAAAAAAAAAAAAAAAAAAAAAAAAAAAAAAAAAAAAAAAAAAAAAAAAAAAAAAAAAAAAAAAAAAAAAAAAAAAAAAAAAAAAAAAAAAAAAAAAAAAAAAAAAAAAAAAAAAAAAAAAAAAAAAAAAAAAAAAAAAAAAAAAAAAAAAAAAAAAAAAAAAAAAAAAAAAAAAAAAAAAAAAAAAAAAAAAAAAAAAAAAAAAAAAAAAAAAAAAAAAAAAAAAAAAAAAAAAAAAAAAAAAAAAAAAAAAAAAAAAAAAAAAAAAAAAAAAAAAAAAAAAAAAAAAAAAAAAAAAAAAAAAAAAAAAAAAAAAAAAAAAAAAAAAAAAAAAAAAAATGAAGGAGTTTGTTTTCACTTAAAAGAAAACTATTTCTTCCGTTCGTGTTTTTCTATGGTTTTTCCCCTTTGTAAGAAACTTACCAGCCCTGTTGATAGGAGATTATGTGCATAGACTAAAAAATAGTTATCTCTTTGCAGGTGGTTAGTGATTATGCTGAATGTGCTGCTGGAACTTCAGGGAATACAGTGGAGCAATAACTGTTCGAAGTTGCAGAGGGTCATCGCAAAAAATGTCCTTGATAGCAGGAAAAAGGCTCCCGTCTTTGCAAAGGTGAAAAATATTTTAATAAAAAGCTCATGATTTGTACAATATGCTTTATAAATTATATAAAGTGAATGTATTAATTTTGAATGTACAGTCATTACGGGTAACTTTGAACCAAGTCATATTTTTCAGTATATTTGACTTAATTTAAAAATTGAAAGAAGAAAACTGATCTGATAACCCATTTAGCTGAGTGCAGCACTGGACCTTCTATTTTTTTTTTAGTCAAATATACGAAAAGATATAACCTGGTTCAACGTGACCTTGAATGTCAATATAGAACCAATCATTAGTTTGGTTAATTTTTCTACAATGTGAGTCCATTAGTTCTATCCAAATATTTTAATACAGTTCTCCAGCTTTTTATGTATCATTTTTATATAAACCCTAACTAAATGTATAGAAATGCAATAGTTAATGTTTTTAAAAACTTTTCCCTAGCATTATGCCGGATAAGCTTTTTAAATTGTTAAAAAGAAAAAAAGAACACCTCCCAAATACACGAATGATTATATGCCCAATATGAAGTAACTTACAATGTAATAAAGGAGTTCGGAAAGTCTCTGGCAATAATTATTGCCAAGGCATTTTGGGAAGGGGTTTTGTCTTTTTGTTTAAATGATCTCTTTTTGTATTCATGAAGATTATTTTTCAAATCACAAATTTTGAAGAGTATGTCTTGTGTACTGTATGCACACAAGATTCAATCTGTGATATTGAATATATAATGTCGCTGATTTTTTTTCCCTCAAGCAGTTGAAAATGTTTGCTCTTTTTTGGATGCTGAAGGAAAATGATTGCTTGACATGTTATTTTCGGTGCTGACCACACAAAAGGTCTCCCTCTTGCCGAATTTGAAATCTAAAGCATGGGAATGTGGGGGCAGAGTGAAATAGTAAAGTGAAATTATATTTTTCAAAATGAACAAATTAGAAATTTATGTGGAAGATAACAGTACATAAAGAGATAACTATGTATTTTATGATACTAGTTGCATTAATTTTTTTTTTTTTTTCATTTTAGGATTTATAAATATTTTATGGTTCTAAAGTAGCACTTTGTTTAAATAATTGTATTTCATACAAAATATATACCATCATTATTTGTGTTTTTATACATGGCTAGATTCATATACTTTGAAACCTGTCTAAGTTGAGCACTTGCGGTGCTGTACTTTAGTGGTCAACTTAGACAGGTAGTCAACTGATAGAGGGTGGATATATTTTTTTTTTTTTTTACCATTTTTTAGTCTATGCATTTATTTATTTGTAACTAATTAAAAATATAGCTTCTAGTATTAACGTTACTTTAAAATAGTAAGTAGCTGTTTTTTTCGCAATTATCTAAAATATCATTAGAGAAATTTAACCTGACAAATTAACAATGCTTCCTATACAACTTTAAAAGAAAAGTAACTAGTTAAAATAAAGATAAATATCTTATTAATTATGTAAGTTACTTATATGATGGTAAAGATTTTCTAAAAACACATGATTTTAACCCTTTATCTACTGCATTATGATCTGCAGTATTTTTTTTTTACAGAAATAGTTTGTCTAGGTATTTACACTGAAAATTAAGGGATTTGCATAAATAAAATGATCAATATATAAATATTTATTTCTTTGCAGCTAAATAAGTGCCACGGAGTATTTACCCTTAGGGATTAAGCATAAAGTGTTCTCTCAAAACATGGATGGTGGGTGGAATAGATGTAGAATATGTCAACTTAAACACCTGTCTTTTGTAGACATGAATAACTATTAAATGCTTACTTTACTATGCATTGCAAACTGGGGAAGATCCAGACTCCCGAGATTATTAGAATTTTCAGGAAAATATTCCAAACTTGTTCTCAGCTGAAGAAAAGGAGTTTGAAAATTCTGAAGAGCATGTCCTCAAAGTCTTTTACCTTGTCATGAAAGTTGTTGACCTTAGTCCTTATACCCATTGGACAATGCAGAAAAGTAAATATTAAATTAAATGGTATTGAAACATTTTTGGTCTCGATATAAAAAGAAAACCAAATGAAGCACTTTGGATTTTTTCTTTCTTTAACATGTATACATTTATTTCTCTTCTTTGTTTTTTTGTTTTTTTTTTTTTTTTTTTTTTTTTTTTTGAAATTTTAGGCTCTGCTTTATGGCTATTTTTTACTTTAAAAAAAAAGGAACTTAATTTTTGTGGTTGAGCAAACAGTAGTTTACTGTATGTGCTGTATTTTACTTGCTGAAATGTAAAACTCCTGTAAGCTGACATTCGCTTAAGTCAATGTGTGTTGAGTTCCCCTTGTGGTGTCGAGTTACTGAGGTTTCAGTGTACTTTTATTTTGTTTTACTTACTATGGGAAGGGCCTCTTTCATCGTAATACAATAGAAGGTAAAAATATGAATAGCCTAGAACACACATATCATAAATGACATAACATAATTTATTAAAGTTTCTGACTATACAAATTTTACTCTACTTGAAAACATCAAATTTTACTAACAGAAAGTTTAATCTATCTTGTTCAAACATGTCAACTAAAAAGAAAACCTTAAAATAAAAATATTAGCTTTTATAACTTTGCAAACTTTTTGATAAAATTATTTCCAGTGATGTATTCCTGCAAAAAAAGATACAGGTGCAAACATAAGTCATTGAAATCATGGAGGTGTAAATACAGTTAAACTTGGTTACAGTGACAACTCTGTTGTAGTGTCCGGTCCCTTCATTCACTTTTGACTAGTAATGATGATTGTTTAAAGCAGGGGTCTCCAAACTACGGCCCGAGGGCCACATCCGGCCCGCGGAGAGCTAGCATACTTGAAAGAAAACTCCTTCTAGAAAACATATTTATTTTTTATAGCAAATTAAATTAAGTTTACTGATTTAATCTATTTTTATGTTGAGTCATTATTAATATGACATCTACATTGATATGGTCATGGGCTAACTACTCATAACATTGTTGTAGGTTATTATTTACTAACTAACAAATTATTGAAATGAATCCAACTAACATTTTATACATTTTAAGTGAAAAGATAACTTATAACAAGCATAACGACATATGAAATACTAATGAGATTTATGTAATTGAGATTTTCCACTGACAATAGTTTGTAGTTGTGGACTAATTTTACTTGTACCAATTATTAAAAGAGATTTAAGATGCTCATCAGTTAATTTAGATCTGTAAACATTTTTTGTGTACTTCATTTTGGAAAAGGTCTTCTCACACAAATAAGTAGTACCAAAAACAGAAAACAGCCCACGAGCAAATTTATGCAAATTATCAAATTGTGTCAGTGGAAGACACTTATAAAATTCCAACAAAGATAAGTTTTGATATTTGTTCTTAATTATATCACTGCACTGTAGATCAATCATTTCCATTTGAAGTTCCGGGGCTAGGGTTTCAATGTCAGTATCAAAAGGATTCTGAAAAATCTTAATTTGATTCGCAATGGCATCAAAGTCCGAGAAACGAGTATCAAAATTTATTTTCAAAGCACTCAAAGTTTCGATTGCAAAATCGATAGGAAACTCGGTCTCAGTGGTGTGGCTAAATATTTCACATGTTTTAAAATGTGAAAAACATTTACTTCGTAGTTGTGATTGAAACAGTATCAATTTCTTCCGGAATGATTTGATATTATTGTATAAATCAGGAAGATGCTGGTTTTCTCCTTGCAATCTCAAATTCAGTTCGTTCACATGTTTTGTCAAATCAACATAGAATGCTAACTTCCACAGCCATGCGTTGTTTTGCAATTCAGTAAGAGGGCGATGCTTTTCATTCAAAAAAAATTCGATCACTGCTCGAAGTTCAAAAAAGCGCTGAAGGACTTTCCCACAACTAAGCCAACGTACGGCAGTATGATAAGGTAAGTCATTTTCTCCAATCTCTTTAATAAATTGTACGAATTGTCGGTGATTCAGCCCAAAAGATCTGATAAAATTAACAGTTGATATGACTGGTTTCAGAACTTCAGACATATCCAAACATTTTCCGCACAAAGACTGTTGATGAATGATACAATGTAAGACTATTGGTTTTGAACCACCGTCATTTTCTACAGCCTTTGACACAAGAGCGACCACTCCTTTATCTTTCCCACTCATGTTTTTGCCTCCATCAGTTGTAATACATTTCAAGTTTTTCCATCGAAGGTTCTTTTGCTTAATGGCCATTTCAACTCCTTTAAAAATATCTGAACCAGTAGTTGTGCCATGAATACTATACATATCAAGAAGTTCTTCATGCACTTCATAGCTTTTATCTACTCCTCGAATATAAATCAACACCTGAGCAGTATCTGACACATCCGTTGACTCATCCAAGGCCAAAGAAAACCACTCAACATGTCCATTTTTGTTGAACAGTTGAGAGGATATATTTTCAGCGATGTCTTCTACCCTTCGAGCCACAGTGTTTGCTGACATACTGACAGTTTTTAATAAATTTACCTTTTCAGGGCACATTTCTTCGGCTACTGCGATTATGCATTCTTTGACCATTTCTCCATCGGTGAATGGTTTTCCACGTTTTGCAATTTCAAGAGCCACACGAAAGCTGGCACGAGTTGCAGCCTCTTGTTCAGTTTTGAGTTTTGTAAATAAAGATTTCTGCGATTTCAATCCGTGCTTCATAGCTTCGAATTTTTCTGTCCGCAAACTTCCTGTATATTTTGAGTAATTTTGAAAATGTTTTGCTTCATAATGACGTTTAATGTTATATTCTTTGAGAACGGCTATGCTTTCATTGCAAATCAAACATAGTGCCTTGTTACTGGACTCAATTACGAAATACTGAATGTTCCACTGATCTTTGAATTTTCTGCATTCACTATCAATTTTTCGCTTCTTTTCCATTCTACTAAATCACACACAAAAGCAACAATTCAAATAAAAATATTGTTACAAAGATGTCTTAAACTTAAACACGCACAAACACGTTTTAAGGAGGTACGCACTATTTTATTTCACAGCAGTGTCATAGGAACTGACTTGTGGTTGCGCCACTAGCCTTCTTATATATTTCACTTACTGCCATCTAGAAGTGAGTGGAAGACACCAGAACTTTATCGAACCAACGAGATTATTCTGTAAGTGCTATTAGCGCCATCTGTTAGGGATAGAAGGTACTACCTATTCTGCTCATGGCTTGCTCGTACTCTACGACTAATCTAGAAATTACAGATAATGACAGGAAAATTAATAATATGCAGTGTTGCCGTTTTGCGGACTTTAGTTCGATTTGCAGCCTTTTTTAAACGTGGCGTACTTTTTCGGACTTTTTTTTTCATGTAAAAAAATACTCATTCGTTACTTGAGTACTCGTTAGGAACCGAAGTAACGATTACTGAAGAAAAAAGTAATCAATGATTACTTGTGTATTTCATTACTTTTGTAATCAATGATTACTATGGCGATACGATGCGGGTACCCCATTATAACGGATACCCATACGATACAGAAAATACATCAGCTTCCCCGTCGCTAATGGCATCTGGCAAAAAAGTAATCATATTTTACACCACTAGTGGACTGATTCAACTTTTTACCACCGGCAACAATTAATGATAATATGGTTTTGGCCCTTGGAATTTACTGGAGTAATCAATATGGCCCTAAGGCTGGAAAGTTTGGAGACCCCTGGTTTAAAGCATCAGTTGACAATAGCGTCAGAAATCTTCCTGCACTTTGAATGAAGTTCTAACAGTTTCACTCAGGGTTGCCATGATTAAAATCAAATGATAAAAATCATAATTTAAATCCAGATTTAAATCAGTTTATTTTTTTTTTTAAATCATTGATTTAAATCAATTTTTTTTTCCACTTCTAAATAAGGCTGACTTCATTCCTGACTTACAGGAGAATTGGGAATCAGTCAGCAGAGTAATACCAAGAAGTAAGTGTAAATAGGTAGCAAGTGCTTCCAGGAATTTTGGGAGTTATCAGAAAGAATGTGGCAGGGGCAGGTGTTAGGTAATAAAAAATAGAAAAACTATTAAATGGTAAGAAGCAGAAATTTAAGTAAAGGAATTTACAATTACTTTTTTTTTTATGTACTATCTTTTAATAATTTAAATATTTCAATCTTAAATTTTAATTTCCAGAAATAATAAAATAGATCGAATTGTGTTAACTTTAAAATTATAAAATTTATTTTCTTTAAAACTTAAATAGTACTTTAATTTATTTAACTAAAGCCTAACAAAAAAAAAAAAAAAAAAGTTTGCTATAAAGAAATTATTTGGGCTTGTTTAAAACCTACTTATCTAAACATAAATTTTTATTGTGGAAATGAACAAAGCCAAAAAAATAAAATAAAAAAAAAAGCTTCAATATCAAAGTGATTTCATCATAAGATATTAGAATAGTGGAGACAGTATGGCTGGCACCAACCACTGCTTCCTGGAGCAGAGAAAAAAAACCTGATTTTAATGATGTAAATGAAATACAATGTTGTTATCTCATTCAATATACATCATATCTAAAAAAAATAAATAAATAAATAAAATACATAGGTTAACTTTTATTTTATTGAAATCATTTTTTTTTTAATAATTGTTATTTATTTCTCTGCTGATAACCTGCTGATTTTAAATGTTTTTATTTTAACCAAAATGTGTGATGTCTTGTTACCCCCTATAAGCATGACATCATTTGTGGACAGCCCCTTAGGACTGTTTGTCTTAATCCTTTGTTCTTTTGTTATAAATCTGTTTGAAAATAGTTGGTTGAAAGCAAAGAGTAAAATGTTGTTTGTAGCAATTCTCAACTCATTTCACTAGCAGTGCATGCAGACTTATATTTCTGCTTTTAATCATTCAAATTTAAATTATTCAGTAATCTGATTTCTTTTTTAATAAATGGCAAGTTCAGGAAGGAAAAAAGATCCCATATGGGAACAATTTATAGAATTACCCAAAGTAATTGGGAAAGCAGGGTTTAGAGCCAAATGTAAATATTGTGACAAAGAATTACGAGGGCTGGTAGCCAGGCTGAAACTACACCATAATAACAAATGTGAAACTCAAAGTACTTCCTCTACAAATGAAATGGATGAGACTGTTTGTGATTCACCTTTAACAAGAAATGAAAAAGGTAAGTTTATATTTTTTATACTTTATTATATTTTTCAGATATAAAAGCATTTGATGTAATGTAAAATAGCACCCAGTGCCAGTAACTTAAGTTAAATTTTATTGCAAATATGATAATATTTAATCACTTTTAAAAGCATTTATTCTTCTATATCCTAACTTGGAGTATTTGAAATTTCAAACACTTAGTTTTTTTTGTTGTTGTTATTAATTAAATACTTACTTTAAGAGATTATTAAAGAAATTCATTATTATATTTTATCAACAGGGGTGTGGTAGGAATTTAAAAACAGTGTTGCTACAGAAATTATGCATAGAGATTTTAATTTTACTCCTTCTACTTAAATATATTTTTTTACACAGAGCAACAGTTATTTATTTGTTCATTTATTTTTATATTTTATGTATGTGTTCTTTAAAGTATTTATAGAATTATTTAAAATACAAAGAAAACAAAAGTATTAAATACATACCTGTGAAGTGATAATGATATAATGAAAAAATTAAATTCAAATAATTTTCAATTACATAAAATAAGGTTTTTAAGAATTCTTACTATTCTATTTATATTAAGATTTATTTTTCATGCACACCAAGCTATTTGTTTAGAGATTAGATACAGGGATAAATCCTTTCCTCAACCCAACCCTTAAAAATAAATAGTATTTTTTTCAACATATTGTCCAATTAAAATGGTTAAATATTTATTCTAGGGGTCCTGACCCCTCCAGACAGTTTTGGACTTACCTCCCTTTACTCCCTCCAATATACATGTGCCGCAATCACAATGCACTAAATATTACAACTACAAGATAACAGCTCTGCCATACCCTTGTTCATTTCAATTATAAATGAGAAGAAATCTAAAATAACATTATTTATTTCAGAAGATTCTACATTAAATTCATCAGTGGTAAAAAAAGGAAACAAAGGATGCAAAATGGATAATTTTGTAGTCCGAACATCAGCTGCAAAAAAGGAACTTTCAGATGAACAAGCTGCTCGTTTCATATATGCTAATAATTGCCCCTTTCGTATAGTTGAAAATACTGAATTCATCAATTTCTGTGAGAAACTTCGTCCCGGATATACCCCACCAAATCGTAAAGTTATTGCTGGAACTTTATTGGAAAAAGTATATAATGATGATAGTCAAAAATGCATAGATGTTTTAAGTGGTGAAATCGTGTGTATGACATTTGATGGATGGTCAAACATACGAAACGAACCGATCGTAGAGGTAAAGTTTACTTAGTTGACACTATCGATACATCAGAATTTTCACACACAGGTGAATATTTAACTGAACTAGTGACTAAAATAATTTCTTCAACAGAAAATAAATTTAAATGCAAAGTTCGTAGCTTCGTCACTGATAATGCTGCCAACATGGCTAAAATGCGAAATGAATTAGAAGAGAAAGGTTTAAATGTAATTACGTATGAGTGTTCCGTTCATGTTCTAAACTTGTTGGCAGAAGATCTACTAAATAAAACTATCAGTGATCATATTATAAAAATAGTGAAATATTTCCGAAATACTCATCTCCCTAAGGCTTGGTACAATATTCTAGTAGATGTAAGGTGAAATTCCTATGCTGACTGTTTTAAATCATACATAAAAAATTGGTCAAAAATAGTAAAAGTATGTGAAGAGCACCGAGAAATTATAGGTTCTGATATTAGAAGATCAGTAATGGACTTAAATATTAAAAGAAATGCAGAACATATGATTGAAGTTTTGGAACCCATTGCTTGTGCCCTTTGATGCTATCCAAAAAGAGGATTGCTCCCTTGCTGCATGTGTCAATGGAAAATTTTGGGTAAAAATTTAGAAAAAGTGTTAGATAAAGATGGAATAACAATAAATAAATATAAAGCAAGATATGAACAAGCAATTAATGCATGCCATTTTGCAGGAGTTTTATTAAGTCCCTCTGTCTTAAATCAAGATGAAATTTCAGTTAGTGTGGATGAAAATAATCGAGGTTTAGAATTCATTAAAGAAAAGTGTCCAAGTCTTGTCAGCACTATAGCCAATTTCCAAGCAAAAAGAGGCACATTTCAAAAATCACCATTGATTGATAAAAAAGTGACAGATACAATGACTGATTATGACTGGTGGAATTCATTTTATGTAATGGGAGGTAAAGAGAGTATCACAGAACTTGAAATCCAGTTTATCTAACAAATAACAACAGCCGTGGCATCATCTGCTGGAATAGAAAGACAGTTTTCTTCTTTTGGTATTGTTCATTCTAGCCTTCGTAACAATTTAGGAGCGGACAAAGCATCAAAACTAGTGTTTTTATTGAAACGATTGAATCTATATAATTCATTTGCTTAAAAAATATCTGTATAAATTGTGATTGTGGTTTTTTTAAAATAAATAGTTTGTATTAAATAAATGAATATTTAATTTGTTCTTTAAATTTATCTCTTATTTAGTTTGCACTATCCAATTACAAAATAATAGAATGCCTTTAGGTTAAAACTCAGATATTTAATTTTAGGTAATCAGTGAGTAGAATATACAATATAGTTAAGAAGTTATTTCTTATGACAAACTGTTTCATGTATAATGCAAAAAATATTTTTAAAAAATGATAATGAAAAATAGAATTCTAAAAAAATCAAATAAATCTGATTTAAATAAAAAAAATCCGATTTAAATCAAATAAATCTGATTTAAATAAAAAAAAATCCGATTTAAATCAAATAAATCCGATTTTTAAAAAAAAAATCATGATTTTTTCCCAACCCTGGTTTTACTGTACGCAAATATTAGTAAAATTAATTTTCTAATGTATAGAGAAACTATTAATCTTATTTTTACCTGGAGCCTGGAGCTAGAGTTCTCTGGGGAAATGTTTTCCTTGAAGCTGGAGCCCTAACATCAGGGTTGGAAAAAACCTGGGTTTTTTCAGAAAAAACCCAACCCAGTGGGCTTTTTCGGGTTTTATTGGGTTTTTTCCGGCTTTATTGGGTTTTTTCAAAAATTTGAGGTTTTCTTTATTTTTATTTGTAAGAGGTTGTAATGGTATTAATTAAAGTGAAAAAGAATAAATATTATTTATTTCTTTAAGGACATTTTATGTTTATTTTTTAAAAAAAATTGAAAAAATAAAATAATTGCCTTTTAAATATTTATTATCCCATTCTGTCCTTTACAACTATAAATTAACTTTTAAAAGTCAATTACTTTGCCCCTTGTTTATTGTATTTTCAGTGTTCAATAAAATCCCATCAAAGGGTTTAAGAAACAAGTTATTTTTAAGTTTAGTTAATTGCAATTATTTTATGTTTAAAGGAGTTTAATCTAATTACTTTCAAAATTACTGCAATCTCTTACATGCATCGATGCCGCGGACGCGCTATAGCGCGTCAAACACTCAAACATTGGAGGTAGAAACGCAAAAAAAAAATATTACATGTCTCCCGGGACGCATAATTTTTAGCAATTTTCATTGCAGAAAAAAAAATAGAGTCAAATATATAAAAAATCGATAGGCAAAAATATTTTTGTGCTTCCTTAACCACCATTTTGTTAGATGCCATAGATTGTTTTCTTAAAATTAGTTTCTCTTAAAACATATCTATCATTTTGAGTGAAATTCTGATATTTCTTTCTTTTGGGCATTTGCTTCTATACTTTTTTCAATAGAGAATTTTTTGTGGGAAAGAAATTTTATTGTGATTATGTAGAACAATTTCAAACCCATTCAGCATTTTTGAGTTTTTATCCATGATAAAAATATATTTGGTTTAAGTCGTTTTTTTTTTTTCCTGTTCACATAAGTAGAGTTCAATTTTTAGCATGAAGTTTGAAAAAACCCACCTGTAGGGTTTTTTTAAGTGGGTTTTTATTATTGAGTCAACCCTCAAAGTTTTACACCCATGACATATAAGGTATATATGAAAGCATGTTATTATGTTTGGTCAAAATAGGTATTTCTATTGGTTTACATAAGTAAAGTTCAATTTTAAACAAGAAATTTTGTAAAAATCCACCAGTGGGTTTTTATTTTTTATCTAATTCTCAAAACTTTTTAGACATTACATATAATGTATGTATTCTGAAAGTATGTGTTATGTTTCGTCGAAATCAGTATTTTTATTTGTTTACATAAGTGAAGTTAAATTTTGAACAAGAATTTGAAAAAACCCACCTGTGGGTTTTTTCAAGTTGGTTTTTGCTTTTGAGCTAACCCTCAAAATTTTTTTACCCATCACATATAATGTATGTATTATGAAAGTATGTATTATATTTGGTCTAAATCAGTATTTTTATTAGTTTACTTAGGTAAAATATAATTTTAAGCAACAATTTTGAAAAAACCCGCTTGGGTTTTTTCAACTGGGTTTTTTTGATAAAACCCACCCGGGTTTTTTCGGGTTGGGCAAAATCGAACCAACCCTGCCTAACATTCCCCCGGCTACAGGGCTCCTTTAGTTTTTCAATAGTCGTCTTTTTTTTCATTCTCTTAAATTTTTTCATGTTTAAAGTAAAAGAATGAAAATTTTAAAACTTTTAATGTCTTGATGATTCAACAAATACTGAAAATGTGTTTGTATCATTAATTTTATTCAAAATTCGTGATTTTTTTTATTTAAATTGGATTTTTTAATTTTTCTTGAAACATAGCTTAAAGAGTTTGTATATTTATTATGTTACTCTTATAAAAATAATGACACATTGAACATTGTGGCAAACTGCAGTAGATATATTTTTAATAATAATAAAAATGAACAATTTTTTAATACGAATGGCATGATTCAAATGAAATTTAACCCTACCATGAATAATAGTACTCTCTGAGGTAAGAAGAAATGAACAAATTTAATCTGAATTCTTTTGCTGTTGAAAGCTGAAGCGAAATCAAATTTGGGTGCACTTCCTTTTACATTGAATGCAATTCATTCATTTTTCGATTTTATGAATGAAATAACAACTTGAAATATTTTTTTAATCTACCCATTTAGCAAAGTCATATGTTCACTCCATACATTACTAAAAACTGAAACTTTTTGGTTTAATGAGATATTTTTATTGAAAATTTCTAAGATGAAAAAATATTTCACAAGAAGAAGAAAGCTTCAGCTATTATAGAACATGGATAAAACATCTTAAAGGACACACATTCTAAATTCTAAAAAACTTTGTTTTAAATTTTATCATCCAGAATTATTTATTGCTTGGTATTCAGTCAGTAGAACTGAAATACTATTATTGAAATTAAAACGCATTAAGTGGATTATGATTACTATGAATTGTTCAATGAATGATGCTTTGGTGTTAAGATATCTGAAGAGTAAGAATGATATAGTAAAATTTTAAATAATAATAAAAATAATTAGTTAAGTTATGAAATATATACGCAGAGAGACGGGATCTATGAAGTTTTGCTTGAAATAGAAGTTGCAACTGATGATTTAAATTATGATTTAAATCAAGATTATTTATATCAACGAACCCTGATTTTATTTAGTTTTGTTTTTGCTTTTAATTAGGTAAAACAGTGATATTGTCATTTTAGTATCTAATTATGAGTGAAAGTTTCGTAATTAGATATTAGAAAGACATGTTTTTGACTTTTAATGTCCTGATGATGTATCATGCAAAAATTTAAGTGGCCTGCCACATTGTAACGGCATTTCCCGTTAGCAAAGTTGCTGCAGACAGACTATTCTCAGCATTAAAATACCTTTGTGATGATTTAAGATCAAATATGAAAGAGGATCTATTAGATAAAATTCTTGTCTTGTGAAATTTGTATTATCTGTGTGAGCCGATTTTTATAGTTCTCACATGTTCCTGTTCATAATAAAAATTGCATCTAAGTTTGAATTAAATTTGTAATGTCTGAGGATTACATTATTTCTTTAATCTCCCAATTCATAATTAAAATTGCAACTTAAAATTTGAAACTTAAATGAGCATTAATGTGTTCTGAATTTGTGGAGCCAGAGTTTTTGCTTATAATCTTGGAGCGAGAGCCAGAGCATTTAAATTTCTTGCCGGCTCCGGATCCCTGATTTTTCTATTGTGTGTGTGTTTTTAATGTTCTTAATTTTTTTCCTCAGGGCTGCCTGCATCCAACATTTTCACGAGTGGAAAGATATCTGGAAGATTTGCCTCCGATGTGATCAGGAGAGGAAGGCAGAAATAATAGTTGAGCATCTGAAGAATGCTAGAAATGTTAGTCACTCAACTCGAGAGGTAATTCGCATCTTTTATCTATATATAAATTGGCAAAGACAAAACACTATAGAACCATTTTCTTCTTTGCTTTTGAACTGTTTTTCTTATTCTTTCTTTTTGTTTAGAAGTTATTGACGAGTTTTAGTGATATCCATTAAAAACATTTGGGAATAGTTTATTATTAGTTCATTGTTTCTCCTTTTCTTTTGAGAGGCAAGCCTCATTTATAATTGTAATGTTATGTTGTTATAGATAGCTGATGGCAACATGTCTTGGTTGAGTGAATTGTTAGGTACTAAATATAAAACTCGTTGTTAAAAAGAATGGGCCGCCACTGAGCAGTCGTATTAAAAGCAATTATAATAAGAGCTTGAGTGAGAAGGCTTCTCTAAAACAATGGATTGAAAAAAGAGACTAGTGTATGGAAGCAGACATTTAAGTTTCATTCAACTGCCCCTCAACTTTGTAGGAAATCAGCAGAAGTTCATTTATGAGCGCAATGGGCCCGCTGGCAACAATGATTCACGATACGTTTGTTTTAAGTGAGGATGCTCAAAATAAACTCGATGTCATAATAGCCAGATTTGATGTATGATACTTACATAAAGTTTTCAATGCTAAATTTAATTATTAAGTTTCAATTTCAACGATCGGGCGAACTCTAGTACTATGAAATGTGTGAAAAGTATTCCATTTAGTCGAGTATCAATAGTCATTTTGGAACAAATCTGGTTATCTCATTATTTAGAGATGACATAGCATTAGATGTGAAATAATCAGGCAAACTTTCATCTACCTGTGCTAGTTAACAAATGCAGAAAATGGAGGTGAGGCACGAGTTTTTATTTTGTGGCTGTTTTTGCTTATCACTCGTATAGTTAGAACTCCCTAGCGTGCATTGAAGGTCACTTAAGAGCTCTTTACTTGCAGTTTGTCTAGCCACCCAAAAAGATACAGCTGGTCACTGAACTTCGCTTTGTATTTGATAATTCTATTGCATAGTAATTTATGTTTGTTATATAAGGTTCTTTATTAAGCTTACAACGTTCTGTCGTGATATTACAGTTTTCCCCCCTCAGTGAGTCACATGTCTGATAACCTATAATTCACCCTTTTTTTTTTTCACCTTTTTTTAAAATTTAAATGAACTTCTGCTGATTTCCTACAAAGTTGAGGGGCAGTTGAATAAAACTTAAATGTCTGCTTCCATACACTAGTCTCCTTTTTCAATCCATTGTTTTAGAGAAGCCTTCTCACTCAAACTCTTATTATAATTGCTTTTTTTTTATTTCTTGCTTTTTATATCTTTGTGCAATTTAAAAGTTACTAGATTTTGGTACTGGATTTCCTTGTAAATGCATATTAGAAAACCTTTCAGTAAGTGGAAGCACAGGAAATTATGCTAAAGCGAATCTTATTTGTGCAAAATATTTCTAAATGACAATCAATATTATTTGGTGATTTGAAATGATTTGTATCTTGAAGGGTTTTTTTTTTGCTGTGAAAAATTTTGCTAAGTTCCAAATTTCATTGACTATGTTTACAAGTTAAGTTAATCGATTTGTGACAGTACAAAAATCTATAAAATATAAAACTTTGGGTTGCAAGATGTATCAACAGTTCCTACTGCATTCCAACTTTTACTCATAACAAATGCAAGTAAACTTTAGCTTATTTAAACTTAAACATTTAAAATTTGGTAATCATTATTGCTAATTTTTCATAATCATTTTTGAAATAATAAGGTAGGTTTTTATTCACAACTAAAACATAGTATATATGTTAATATTTGATAATGTTAATTCACATCGATTAACCTGGAATTTTTCCTAAAATTGCCTGGAAAAGTCGGGGAATTTTATTGTCTAACATAAGTGGCAACCCTGTTAAATTATCTTTTGGGTACTATTGAATATTTTTATTTTGCTAGTTAAGAAATACTATAATTAAAAGTACAAGTTAATGAAAGTCTAAGTTACAAATTCAGAAATTAGTTTAAATTATCTGAATTTTTTAATGAAAAGGCTGTTAAAGGCAACTTGATTTATTTGCTTCTTTTTGCTTATGAAAGAAAACCAAACACAGTTAATTTCCTTTTTTTGTGTCCTTACTCTTCAAATCTTGAACTTCAGCAATGGCATTATCAAATGCCTACATCATAACAAGTTTTAAAAGTACGATGGCATACCCAACCAGGCTTGTATAACACTTCTTTTAATGTGGAATAAACTTATATTTCATTTGTTATTTTTCTTTTTGGCTACACAACTACTTTTGTGGACAGTTTTGATAACAATTGTTAGAATTTTACCCTTTTTAAAAATTCTGATTCAGAAATGGGGGTAAAATAAAGATAAAGAAATCCCATATACAGTACAAGCAAAGCAAAAACTGCCCGTATGGCATACAGGTAAAATAGAGAAAAGGTTGATGAATTCTAGAGGAACTTCTGGTTTGATAAGGAAAGAAAAATCCTTGGGACTCTATTCCCAAGCCCATGTTTTATGAGCATTTTGTTTTGGGATGTACTTATATTGTCCCACTATAAGGAAAAGGTTGAGAAAGACACACTATTTTCAGCAAATAATGAAGTTTTTATACCATTAATTATTTTGTTTTAAATTTATGTAATCCAAAATGAAAGTTTTCCAAAACTATTCCAATAGTTTTTATTAAATATGTATTTGTCTTTTTGTTTTCAGTCGTACTGAAAACTAACCGAGGAATACCATCCAGATAAAAATGAAGGGAAAAGAGTGAGAAATTTATTTTTTAATATTCACCTTTATGTTTTTGATGTAGAAATGTTTTGAAAAACAATTTGATTTGTATTTCTCTCTAGTTTAAAGAAATATTGTTTGGAAATTTAATTTTATCTGATCCCAAGAAAAAAAGATCTATGATTGTTCAGGAATTAAAAGGATTCAAGGAGGCACTGATGGTTAAGTTGTGCTCTATTTTACTGTAAAGCAAAATTCAGTGGCTTTTAGAAGATTCACGCTTTTGTTTCTAAAATTTAGAAGAAAATGTAATACTTACTAAAATGGACTCTTATTAATTTGGATATACGAATCCCTTAACATTCGCAAGGGTTACATCTTCGAAAAATTCAAACTGAGAATATCTATAGTAAAAGGTTCCACAAAATTTTACCAACAGCATTATTAAATCAAATATGTTTTTTTATGTGCATGCACATAAAAAATATATGCTGTGTATGTACATAAAAATATATGTTATGTATGAGCATTGAGCCGGTAAATAAATAGGGTCATTCCACGTCAAGTGATCCAAAATTTGAGAAAAAAATTACCTCACCTTCTTTGATTTTTTTCTAATTTGGCTTATCAACTGCACCCCTAAAGGTTATTAAAAATCCAAATTTTTAGATTTTTATCTTGTTTAGTTTTTTGGCTATCAAGCTTTGATTTTGTAAAAAACTCACATTTTTACATGTATGCTTCAACACAAAACAGACCATAACTCATCAACAAATAGAGATAAAAAGTTCTAGTTAAAAACATTTTGAAGTATATTGAATGCAGTTTTATATGATATGCATCATGACAAATTTTATTAAAATTTTAAATTTTAAAAAATGACCTTAAAATTTAAATTTTAAATTTCTCAAAAAACATATCATTAATTTTTTTAAAAAAATTCTCAAATATTTCTGTGCATTTTATCTTTGTCTATACAAAATTTCAGCTTGGGGACTCAATTGGATCATATTTTCTCGAATTTTCAGAAATATTTGATTTACCAAAAAATGAACATTTTTGTGATTCAAGCTATTTTAAGATGATGGTTTCTTAAAGGAGATGATTTAATTAGCCTTCTAAACACATCTATGCATGAGCATGAGCAGCAAGCATGAACATGTCTGTGCATGAAATGAACAAGTTCAAAATTTATTTGGGCGAGGGGGGCAATGAATACATTCACATTTTTGTCTTATCATAGCAATTTCAAAGTATTGTTTTCAAATAATTCAATAGCTTTTTTAAATGAACAAATTGATTTGTTTTATGCATTAAAAATAATTTTTCCTGATTAGATTTCAGATTTCAGATATATTTTAATGAGATTAATTATATGAGGGGAAGAAAAGTACATCTATTTAAATTACTTCAGCCAGTCAACACCTTTCATCATATTCACATGTAATGTACCGTTTCAGGTTTGTCATACAATTGAGCTTTCTTCAAAGAATTTCTGTTTCTGAAAGTTATTACTGTGTGAACACACTTTTGTAGTAATTTCATGTTCACTGAATGGAACAAATCTGTGAAACTTCTGTGTTCCTTAAAAATCTATCTTTTAATAACTCCCTTTCTTCTGAGTATTCCTGAACAGTTACATAAAAAAACTGTATTAAAGGAATGTTCATTACACTTCAATTGAAAAGTTGAACTGCTGTCAGAATTTGATCTGAATACAGTTTTTGAAGGCTAGCTTTGGCAGTAAGACGTTTCACTGTCCCGCCCAAGTCAACACATACTCCTTTCCCATGATCTGTAGCATAGAAATGAAATTCCACAGCAACTGCAATATCTGTGTTGCAGCTCCTTTAAATTTCCTTCCTTCTTATATTATTTTTTATTCATGTTTTGGACGTGAGGTATGGAATTGCTAGGATATACAGGTAGATAAAATAAATAGTTTTATTTTTTCTTATAATGCTTCCTTTTTTTTCAACTTTATTAACCCACAACCTATTCAGGGGAGGGGTAAGCTACATAGTTTTTTCTTTTCTTGCTTCGTCAAATATTAGCTCATAAGCACAAATCAAGACTGACAACTAAAAGCTGCAAACTCTAGCAGTTGGGCCCCTTCTATCACAATTTCAGATGAGTTTAGTTAAATACTTTTTTCCCCTCATATCATTAATATCTCATTAAAATATGTCTGAAACCAAACAATTAATGAGGAAAAGATTATTATTAATGCATAAAATAAGTCAATTTGTTCATTTAAAAATAACTATTGAATAATTTGAAAACAACACTTTAAAATAACTATGATAAAACAAAAACTTGTATGTATTTGTTGTCCCCTCCCCCAAATAAATTTTGAACTTGTTCATTTCATGCACAGACATGTCCATGCTTGTTCACTCATGCATAGATGTGTTTAGAAGGCTAATTAAATCATCTCCTTTAAGAAACCATCAACTTAAAATAGCTTGAATTACAAAAATGCTCATTTTTTGGTAAATCAAATATTTTTGAAAATTCTGGAAAATATCCCATTGAGTCCCCAAGCTGAAATTTTGCATAGACAAAGATAAAATGCACAGAAATATTTGAGAATTTTTTTAAAAAAATTAATGATACGTTTTTTGAGAAATTTAAAATTTAAATTTTAAGGTCATTTTTTAAAATTAAAAATTTCAATAAAATTTGTCATGATGCATATCATATAAAATTGCATTCAATATACTTCAAAACGCTTTTTACTAGAACATTTTATCTCTATTTGTTGATGAGTTATGGCCTGTTTTGTGTTGAAGCATGCATGTAAAAACGTGAGCTTTTTACAAAATCAAAGCCTAATAACTAAAAAACTAAACAAGATAAAAATCTAAAAACTTGGATTTTTAATTACCTTGAGTTGTACAGTTGATGAGCCGAATTTGAAAGAAATCAAAAAGGGTGAGGTAAAATTCCTTGGATCACTTGATATGGAATGACCCAATATCGATAATATTTTATTAGTTTCAGCACAGGTGCCAACTCCCCCTCAGAACAATGGGGCCCCCCAAAATGGTGACCTCCCAATTCACCCAAGCCCCTGAAACACAATCAGGGTTGCCCACCCCTGGTCTCGAGAAAAATGAAAATATTTTAATTCATGATTGCCTGGCATGGCCAATCTATTCATAAGCAATCTCAAGGCCAAGCAAAGTACGTAGCCGCCTCGATTTCACTGACAACTTGAAAATTTTCCGTATTACAAGATCATTCCCTGCTTCCTCAATGAGGTGTCATAGTTTTAAAATTCTTCCTAAATTTTCTTTCTCGTGAAGTTGTTACCTGCACCTTCGCAAGGTGCAATTTTCTGGATAAAAAATCAAACTACTATACTTTTAAAAATTTCAGGATTTCATCAAATAAAACTTTTTGAATAAACTAGAATTCAAATTTGAATTATATCTAAAATTTAGTTGTCTTTTGTTATCAAAGACAAAAAAGAAAACGGATTGAAACTTCTGTATGAAAATCATATTTTCAAGAAAAATCTGGCAGTTAAAATCCTTTTCAATTGGGCATCATATAATAAAGTGGTTACATAAATGTTAACTTAATGTTTTTGCTATAACTATACTTAAATTTCATGAGTTTAGCACATTGCTCAGCAATATTGTAGATAATGAGCAGAAATTTGAGTTATTCTATTGTTTACAATAGTCCTAAAAATGAATAAGCTAAATGCACACAATACTTGTATCCTAAATGACCAAAGTAAAAGTCCTAATTGGTAAGATATTAATAGAATAAAAACTCCATAGGAAATTTTGCTAATAATAAAAATTTAGTGAAAGCAATTAATTTAATTATTAATGCTATCAACTAAAATGTGATTAAAATTTTGATTTTATTGACCACCAGTTTTTCAGTGGCCTCGTTTCACTTTTGATCTCAGTAATTTATTCATTTAGTGGTTTATGAACTGGCAGTTTTATTGCAAACCCTTTTTTATAAATTGTTCGAAGGAAAAGGACAGAATACTTAGAACTAAAGTATTTTAATGTAGATTTAAATGTTTACTATATATGTTTTTTCGATACAGCTTCATTTAAAAACTTAATGTGTGTTGATGTTGATAATTATAATAAATGTAGTCATTTTGTTAAAATGCTTAAGAATGATTTTAAAATGTTTGACTTGAGTTTTTAACTTAATTATTAAATATTGTTATTGCTAATATTAATCTAGTTAATATCAGGAGAAAAAGATAAATAATTAATACATGCAATATATTAACAGAATTTCTGGAAAATGCATGTTTTTGGAATTACAGAAATTTGTTTTAACTTCCATCCTATGATATTTTTTTTACTTTCACCCATGTAAATGAATGTTAATGCAGATATAATGTTTTTTAAAGTTAACTTTTTGCCTATACATAATTCTATGTTTATTATTATATTATGCAGATCCAGATGAGATGTAAAAGTTTTATTTGGGCATGTATTTTCTACACTAACATGCAACAGAGTATCTAAAAAGTTTGAGATCTTATCAAACTCTGCCAATCTGCATAATTAGATTTTGTAAAATATACTTCTTATCCGTATCATCTACTTTAAAACTTCTCTTTAAGTCAAAAACTTATATTAATTAAAAATTTGAGAGAAAATTAAAACAATATATCCTCTTTTTTGACAATAGTTTCTTCAGATTGTTTTTTTTGCATTTGAAGTTCTGTGTTTTTTACTTTTCTCTCTCTCTCTGAATAGTGTTAGCATGTTTAAAATTTCCTAGAAAATGCAAAAACATGTTTGTGATTTATTTTTTACTTAGCAAAATAAATGCATTACCTGTGTTTCTCACAAGACCTTTATTTTAAGAATTTCATCTATATAGACACAATCCTTTATGTTTCATACACATTGCTGCATATATGGCGAAATGTTTATGCATATTTCTGGCCCGGCTTTGGTGCAGGTCTGTTTGGGAGGGGTATGTGATATTGTTTTTAAAAAAAATTAAAGGAAATTTTTTTTTTTTAGTCAAATTTTTTTTTTTTGTATCTTTTTAAAAATTCCATTTGCATTCTA
Source organism: Octonoba sinensis (assembly GCA_038502835.1). Taxonomy (NCBI): domain Eukaryota; kingdom Metazoa; phylum Arthropoda; class Arachnida; order Araneae; family Uloboridae; genus Octonoba; species Octonoba sinensis. The sequence continues at coordinate 3,872,447 of CM076600.1, forward strand.
AATGTTTTTATGCACATGTCTTTAGGTTCTGTTTAAAGAACAGTTCATTATATTAGAGGTCTGTACAGCATTTTTAACAGGCTGCTGCTTTTTCAATTTTAAAAAGATTTTTGTGAAAAATCAGATAATTTTGTGAAAATTCAAAATTGAGACATATAGTATTAAAATATCTTATTTTTACGTTCTGCTGATTTAATAAATATTTCTGTGAAAAGTACAATTTGGTAGCTCAGAATTTTGTAAAGGGTCCATTTTTGATTGGTTGGAATTTTTTGACCGAGCTGTTTTGCTTAATTCCAACTTTTTGAAGCGTCCGTTTAAGAAGGGACAGAATTTCCTCTGCAGCAATTCCTCATTATATGCTCCCAAGTTTTTTGTGCTTCTGTGAAGAGCACCTGTTGATCTTTTGACTATGGGAGACTGATGAAGAATTTAATGCACATTTATCACAACTTTTTGCTATTATGTATTAGTTAATAGACACATTTGTGCTGTATTTTTGCTGTGAAACAAAATTTATACTTACATACGTATTATAGTATGGGGAAAATCTTATCAAAATACCATATTTACGCTAATAACATTAGAACAAAAAGTGAATTTTCTCTGGAACTACTGTTGGCCCTGTGGTAGTGCAAAGTTTAAAGGGATATTATTGTATATTATTCTTTTAAAAAGCCTAGAACTGTGTAAACTTTTTCTTTTCATGCATAAATTTGTTTTCCAATTTTAAGGATTACTTAGAGAAAAACATATTTTTGGTTCACGATGTTCATAGGTATTTTTGTACTAAAAATGTGAAAACCTATTTTGCGACACTTTGTTTTGAAAGGGTACCTTAACCCACGTAAGTATTATGCTGTCAAAACACAAATTCATCTTCGGCTAAGAATTACCAAAAAAAAAAAAATTCTGGCAGAAAAAATTCTTCTGTACTCTTATAGATTGATTAAATTATCATTATTAAGTGAGCTCAAAAAATATAAAGTATACTGATAATTTATAAGAGATGTCGCTTGGAACAATTAGTTTTGAATTCAATATTTTCTGTGTGGATTTGGTCTTGGCCCCTTTAAAAGTTGCTGACTTTTAAATTACTTAACATTATTCCCAATAATAACTTTATTTGATTTTAGAGTTACTCTTGAAGATGTATATCATTGCAAAACTTCCAAATTGATCCTTAACAAAACAGTCATGTGCAAAACTTGTGATGGGTATGTATTTGTTGATTCTTCTTTTGCATTGCAAATGCTCTTTCCTAAATGAGAATATTTTGCCCCCAAGGATTTTCATGTGTTGTACATTGTGTGTTAAAGAAATTTTCAGACTAGGTTTATAAAACAAAAGAAAGACTAATAATTATATTTTTTAAGTACTTTTATTGAAAATAAACTTCTTCGGCTTCAATCCATTTGTTACGGCTGTTTAACAACGATTCGAATGCCTGTTCCAGCTTACATGGTGGGACTGCCTCCAAAGCTCGCTTCTGCTTTTTGTGCACAGTGTGTCAATAAATGTTTAAGACTACAGCTGGAACTGAGCTTACGGTGGCGCTATTTGTATTATCCAGCATTCGTGAAACTCCTTCACTGTCTACTGATCCACTTCCAAAACATCAGTTCATTTGTTCACTTAAAAAAAAAACTTTGATGACATTAATACCCTACAAACAGTTTCGACATCAGCTTTGGAGGCTGACCCACAATGTGGTGAGCTGGAACAGGGATTCGAATCGTTAAACCGCCGTACCAAATGAATTGAATCCGGAGGAGCTTATTTTGTATTTAAAAAGAAATATACTTACTAGTTTATTTCATTTTATAAACCTAGTCTTAAAAATTCTTTGACACACTGTGTATATCGGAAGTGTCTATTCCATGTGGGGAATTGTTCCTGTCATCACAAAACAAACCCATTAATAACATTTCATATACAAAAATAATACTTTGACATGAGAAGGTTTAGCGGTAAAAATCAAAACAGTCCTATTCAACCCATTTGTTTCTACTCTGAGATAAATATTTTCTTAATATTTGTTGCTCAGTAACTCCCATAATTATTTACTGAATGCATTGTAGCTTCATTACTTTTTCTAATGGGGGCCTATTTACTATTTATTTAATCATTTTTGTGTTATCCTCATGTGAGCGTGAGTATTGCACTTTATACATGGAAATATGGATAAGGGCCACTGATTAAAAAATGATATACAGCTCTATGAAATATAAAAATAGCCAACAACAGTTTGGTACAATGTTGAAGTAGAAAGCAAAACTTTAAAAATTTCTTGATAGAACCTGGGTTTTAAAAAACCCCGATCGAATCTCATGTATACAAAGTAGGGATGTAACGAATAGTTATTTGGCCAAATACCGAATATTTTTTCCACTTCATCCAGGTCGAAGCCGAATATCAAACATTTCTAGAAAATCGTTCTAAGAAACTATTTGTCAAATTTAAAAGTATTCACAAAGCCAAAACGAATTCCAGACATTAATCTATGATGTTTAGATTTAATTCTGGGTGTTAAGAATCTAAATCTATCCAAAATGAATGCATTTTCTGAATTGTTTTGACTGCAATAAAGCTGAGAATGTCACCCACAAAAAATCGGGTTTTAATGCAGTAAGCATTAGCATTATTTTATTTATTATTTAATTCAAAGAAATACTATTGCTTAGCGAACTTTTAACTTGCTCAAAATAGTTTTAGGAAGATATTTTGGAAGTTATAAAAGTTAATATTTTTATTTTATGGGTTTATTTACCTACCTATTTTAAAAAGATCTGTTAAAACTTATTGCTTTTAAATGGAATATATTTTTATTTTCAAAAACCTCTATAATGTATGCTATGTTAACATTCATGATATATTCTGGGTTTTCCACATGCTCTTACCCAATTACACAATAAATCAGCCTAATCCAAACAAAGTCTGACTTCCACTTTGTTAATAATAACAAAATATATCTCATATTCTCCATCATAGTGAACTATTGCGAGCTTTTGGAAGCAAATGCTAAGTATATAATATTATAACTTTAAAATTTGTTTTTGTTCAGTCAAACCTAAAAACAATGTTTAAAAAAAATTGAGTTTTTTTCAAAATTAATTTTATTTATTAAATTAAAAGTATATACTAAATGTGTTCTTTTGCAATAACTATAATGCAGCTTAAAATGTTTAAAATCTGCTAACTTATTTTTTTCTTACATTTCTGCTGTAGCGAAACTATTTGGACAGGCCGAATTTGATCTTACCGAGCATTAGGCCGAAGGTCCAAATACGGAACAGTGGTCGAATATTCGTTGATACCTAATACAAAATCTGTGTTAATAGAAGTAGTTGAGTGATATCGATAGTGGCATCCAAGTTTAATTTTTTAGTCAGTCATTCTCAATTTTACAAAAAAAAAAAAAAAAAAAAAAAAAAAAAAAAAAAAAAAAAAAAAAAAAAAAAAAAAAAAAAAAAAAAAAAAAAAAAAAAAAAAAAAAAAAAAAAAAAAAAAAAAAAAAAAAAAAAAAAAAAAAAAAAAAAAAAAAAAAAAAAAAAAAAAAAAAAAAAAAAAAAAAAAAAAAAAAAAAAAAAAAAAAAAAAAAAAAAAAAAAAAAAAAAAAAAAAAAAAAAAAAAAAAAAAAAAAAAAAAAAAAAAAAAAAAAAAAAAAAAAAAAAAAAAAAAAAAAAAAAAAAAAAAAAAAAAAAAAAAAAAAAAAAAAAAAAAAAAAAAAAAAAAAAAAAAAAAAAAAAAAAAAAAAAAAAAAAAAAAAAAAAAAAAAAAAAAAAAAAAAAAAAAAAAAAAAAAAAAAAAAAAAAAAAAAAAAATTTTACCAACAGCATTATTAAATTAAAAATGTTTTTTATGTGCATGCACATAAAAATATATGTTGTGTATATGCATAAAAACATGTTATACGTATGAGCATTGAGCCGGTAAATAAATATCGATAATGTTTTATTAGTTTTCAACAGAGGTGCCCACTCTCCCTCAGAACAATAGGGCCCCCAAAAAGGGTTACCTCCCTTCCCCCAAGCACCTGAAACACAATCAGGGGTGCCCACCCCTCTTCTCGAGAAAAATCAAAATATTTTAATGCTGGATTGCCTGGCATGGCCAATCTGTTCCTACGCAATCTCAAGACAGGGCAAAGTACGTAGCTGCCTCCATTTCACTGACAACTTGAAACCTTTCCGTATTACACGATCATTCACACTACTTGCTCAATGAGGTGTCATAGTTTTAAAATTCTTCCTAAATTTTCTTTCTCGGGAAATTTTTGCCTGCACCTCCGTAAGGTGCAATTTTCTGGATAAAAAATCAAACTACTATACTTTTAAAAAATTCTGGATTTCATCAAATAAAACTTTTTGAATATAACTAGAATTCAAATTTGAGTTATATCTAGAATTTAGTTGTCTTTTGTGTTGTCAAAGACAAAAAGAAAACAGATCAGAACTTCTGTATGAAAATCATACTTTCAAGAAAAATCTGGCTGTTAAAATCCTTTCCAATTGGACGTCGTACAATAAAGTGATTACATAAATTGTTAAAACTTAATCTTTTTGCTTTAACTATACTTTAATTTCACGAGTTTAGCACATTGTTCAGCAATAATATCGTAGATAATGAGCAAATATTTGTTATTCTATTGTTTACAATAGCCCTTAAAATGAATAAGTTAACTGCACACAATACTTGTATCCTAAATGACCAAAGTAAAAGTCCTAATTGGTAAAATAATATCAATAGAATAAAAACTCCATTTTTACTAATAATAAAAATTTTGTGAAAACAATTCATTTAATTATAGATGCTATCATCTAAAATGTGATTGAAATTTGGATTTTATTAATCACCAGTTTTTCAGTGGTCTCGTTTCACTTTTGATCTGAGTAATTTATTTATTTAGTGGTTTATGAACCGGCAGTTTTATTGCAAACCTGTAATAAAACTGCCGGTAATAAACACTATTTATAAGGAAATTTAATATAAGGAAATTTGCACTATTTCTTATAAACATTATATATTTATGTTTGATTCAGATAAGCATGGGTGAAAGTATTCCATCTGCGGTCAGATTTTCACCCTTTTTTATAAAATGTTAGAAGGAAAAGGACAGAATACTTAGAACTAAAGTATTTTAGTATAGTTTAAATGTTTATTATATACGTTTTTCCGATACAGCTTTATTAAAAAACTTAATGTGTGATGTTGTTAATTATAATAAATTTAGTCGTTTTGTTGAAATGTTTAAGAACAATTTTAAAAGGTTTGACTTGAGTTCCTAACCTAATTATTAAATATTGTTATTGCTAATATTAATTTAGTTATTATTAGGAGAAAAAGATAAATAATTATTACATGCAATATATTTACAAAATTTCTGGAAAATGCATGTTTTTCGAATTACAGAAATTTATTTTAACTTCCGTACTGTGATATTTTTTTTACCTTTTACCCATGTAAAAAATGTTTTGCAGATATAATGTTTTTAAAGTTAATTTTTTGCCTATACAGCATTAGGAAGTACTATGTTTTATTATTATATTATGCAGATCCAGATGATATGTAAAAGTTTTCTTTGGGCATGTATTTTCTAAACAAACATGCTCTACTGAGTATCTAAAAAATTTGAGATCTTATCACACTCTGCCTGTCTGCATAATTAGATTTTGTAAAATGTACTTCTAATATGTATCATTTACTTTAAAACTTCTCTGTAAGTGAAAAACTTATATAAATTAAATATTTGAAAGAAAAATAAAATGATATTTCCGCTTTTTTGACGAAAGTTTCTTCAGCAAATGTTTATTTTGCATTTGAAGTTCTGTGTTTTTTTCTTTTATCTCTCTCTGAATAGTGTTAGCATGTTTAAAATTTCCTAGAAAATGCAAAAACATGTTTGTGATTTTTTTTTTTTACTTAGCAAATAAATGCATTACCTGTGTTTCCCACAAGACCTTTATTTTAAGAATTGTATTTATATAGAAACAATCCTTTATGTTTCATTTACATTGCTGCATATATGGCGAAATGTTTATGCATTTTTCTGGCAGGCTTTGCTGCAGATGACAACTTTTCACAGCTTTTTGGTGCAGGTCCAGGGTTCACACTGGGGAAAATACAAGGTGGGATTTTGCTCCTTGACCAAAATTTTAAGTGGGATTTTTAAAGTTTAAGCCTAAAAAAAATTTTTTTTGAGTGGGATTTCAAAAATATTGCGGGAATCGCGCGGCCTAGCGCGAACACTGAGGTCTGTTTGGAAGGGGTATGTGATATTGTTTTTAAAAAAAATTAAATGAAATTTTTTTTTAGTCAAATTTTTTTTTTGTATCTTTTTAAAAATTCCATTTGCATTCTAAAAGTGTTTTTATGCACATGTCTTTAGGTTCTGTTTAAAGAACAGTTCATTATATTAGAGGTCTGTACAGCATTTTTAACAGGCTGCTGCTTTTTCAATTTTAAAAAGATTTTTGTGAAAAATCAGATAATTTTGTGAAAATTCAAAATTGAGACATATAGTATTAAAATATCTTATTTTTACGTTCTGCTGATTTAATAAATATTTCTGTGAAAAGTACAATTTGGTAGCTCAGAATTTTGTAAAGGGTCCATTTTTGATTGGTTGGAATTTTTTGACCGAGCTGTTTTGCTTAATTCCAACTTTTTGAAGCGTCCGTTTAAGAAGGGACAGAATTTCCTCTGCAGCAATTCCTCATTATATGCTCCCAAGTTTTTTGTGCTTCTGTGAAGAGCACCTGTTGATCTTTTGACTATGGGAGACTGATGAAGAATTTAATGCACATTTATCACAACTTTTTGCTATTATGTATTAGTTAATAGACACATTTGTGCTGTATTTTTGCTGTGAAACAAAATTTATACTTACATACGTATTATAGTATGGGGAAAATCTTATCAAAATACCATATTTACGCTAATAACATTAGAACAAAAAGTGAATTTTCTCTGGAACTACTGTTGGCCCTGTGGTAGTGCAAAGTTTAAAGGGATATTATTGTATATTATTCTTTTAAAAAATCCTAGAACTCTGTAAACTTTTTCTTTTCATGCACAAATTTGTTTTCCAATTTTAGGGATTACTTAGAGAAAAACATATTTTTGGTTCACGATATTCATAGGTATTTTTGTACTAAAAATGTGAAAACCTATTTTGCGACACTTTGTTTTGAAAGGGTACCTTGACCCACATAAGTATTATGCTGTCAAAACACAAATTCATCTTCGGCTAAGAATTACCAAAAGAAGAAAATCTTCTGTACTCTTATATGTTGATTAAATTATCATTATGAAGCTCGAAAAAAATATATAAACTGTACTGATATTTTTTAAGAGATGTCGTTTGGAACAATTAGTTTTAAATTCAATATTTTCTATGTCAATTTGGTGTTGGCCCCTTTAAAAGTCGCTGACTTTTAAATTACTTAAAATTATTAACAATAATTTTATTTGATTTTAGAGTTACTCTTGAAGATGTATGTCATTGAAAACTTCCAAATTAAACCTAAACAAAACAGTCATGTGCGAAACTTGTGATGGGTATGTATTTGTTGATTCTTCTTTCACATTGCAAATGCTTCTTCCTAAATGAGAATGATTGCCACCGAGTATTTTCATGTGTTGTACACAGTGCGTCCAAGAATTTTTAAGACTGGGTATATAAAATAAAATAAAAACTAGTAAGTAGTGATGTAAAATACCCAGGTATTTATAAACTGGGATAAATACCCAGGGTATTTACCTGGGTAAATACCCTAAATTCATAAATACCCAGGTATTTATTTATTTATTTATTTTTTATTTTTATTTTTTTTGAAAATTCAAGGGTTAAATTTTTTCCATTAAATTTGCTTAATTATATGTATTCAATGCATTAAAAAGTTTTGTTTATATTAACAGTGGTTAATTTGCTATTTAATAACAATAAGAAAAAATCATTCAATTGAACTTAAATTATTTTTGAAGTCATTATTTTTAGTTTACTGGGTTTTAGAAGATGTTTAATCCTTGATAACTTCACATTTAAGTTCATAATACCCAGTATTATTTTTTTTTTGTCTTTTGTGATTTAAAGATAGCTAAAGAGAAATTTGATAAATTGATGTTGACAGAAAAAGTAAGTTAACTATTTATTAATATATGGAAATACAATTACGAATATATATATATATATATATATATATATATGATGGTTCATCTTGCTCATTTCCCCTTCTTCAATCTGAATCAGAACCCCCCCCCCCCCCCCAATTTAAATCTTCATCACTAATTGATGTATCTGTTATGTCTTCATCCTTCAGAGTCATCTTTACTCTCATTATCTTCAGCTTCATTTTAATTTGAAGATTGGTCTCCATTGATGTTTTATATTTTTTTCTTTCTTTCTGATTGTCTTTGTTTAATAATTTCCAATTGTGAGACAGGTATGTTAACTTGGCTGCCTGTTGTGTTGACAGCCTGTTTCTGTTTTTGTTTTGTATCCAGGTAAAAGTACTGAATGTTCTTTCTGTGGCAGCTGATGTGACAGGAGCCCCAAGGATTCTTATTGCCACATCAGCTAACATACAAGTGCCTCTCAAACTCCTCCACCATAATGATGGGCTTCTTAATTCATTTTCAGGTATGCCCTTCCAAATGAATGGACGCTGCCAAAGTCCTTCCTTGTCCCTATAATCAGCAACATTTTCCCGATTTTTAGTGTCAAGTTCCCTATGCTGACCAACTTCACAAATGAAACCTATGGCATTGATTTATTCAGTTGGGCTGAGTTTGTTCCCTTGCACTACTGGATTTAATAGGTCAGCCGTCAAGTAGATTTCAATTACTCCAAATTCTTTCCTCTCAGTAATTTTTGTCAAAATTTGTTTCTCTTCAGCTTTTTTCAGTGGGGATACAGGAACTCCTTTTTTTTACTGCTTGCAAAAATCCCAAGCTGGATCCTTTCTCTTCACCATGTTTAAAAAAAAACACTAACTAAAATTATTTTCTGAGAAGAACAAACTCTTTGAAACAAATTCACAGAAAAGACACACTCATCTCATCTGAACAACAAGCTTAACTGATTTTGTAGCCAACAAGTCCCATAGTCAGCTGTTCTGTCTAAATTGGAATGTTGCCAAGAATTAACAGGAAACCAAAACTATAACTTTCTTCTTGCTTATTGGTCTAAATGACTGATTGTTCTGATTAACTTTTTTTTAATGAAAAATGTTTCCTTTATCTGGGTATTTATAATTTTTTAAAATATTAAATATGGGGTTATTATATTTTCATATGCTAAGTTTTATTACTATAAATTAAAGATATTTATATTATCCTATATTCCAAACAAATTCTTGTTATATACTCCAAAAATAACTGAAAACCATAAATGCACTAATTTTGGGTATTTATGAAGGGCACGGGTAAATACCTATGTAAATACCCATTTATAAATACCCTACCCACTGGGTATTTACCCGACCCACATCTGTACTAGTAAGTATATTTTTTAAAAGTATTTTTATTCAAAATAAGCTCCTCCGAAATCAATACATTTGTTACAGCAGTTAAACAACGATTCGAATGCCTGTTCCAGCTCACGTGGTGGGACTGCCTCCGAAGCTCGCGTCGAAGCTTTTGATACACAGTGTGTCAAAGAATGTTCAAGACTTCAGCTGGAACTCAGCTTACGGTGGCGCTATTTGTATTGTCGAGCATTCGTGAAACTCCTTCACTATCTGCTGATCTACTGCCAAAACTTCAGTTCATTTGTTCACTTTTTAAAAAAACTTTGATGACATTAACTCTCTACAGACGGCTTCGACACGATTGGAGGCAGTCCCATAATGGGGTGAGATGAAACAGGCATTTGAATCATTGTTAAACCGTCGTTACAAATGTATTCAATCCGGAGGAGCTTATTTTTAATTAAAATAGTTTTAAAAAAATATACTTTCTAGTTTTTATTTTATTTTATAAACCTAGTCTTAATAATTCTTTGACACACTGTGTATATCGGAAGTGTCTATTCCATGTGGGGAATTGTTCCTGTCATCCCAAAACAAACCCATTAATAACATTTCATATACAAAAATAATACTTTGACATGAGAAGGTTTAGCAGTAAAAATCAAAAAAGTTCTATTCAACCCATTTGTTTCTACTCTGAGATAAATATTTTATTAATATTTGTTGCTCAGTAACTCCCATAATTATTTACTGAATGCATTGTAGCTTCATGACTTTTTCTAATGGGGGCCTATTTACTATTTATTTAATCATTTTTGTGTTATCCTCGTGTGAGCGTGAGTATTGCACTTTATACATGGAAATATGGATAAGGGCCACTGATTAAAAAATGATATACAGCTCTATGAAATATAAAAATAGCCAACAACAGTTTGGTACGATGTTGAAGTAGAAAGCAAAACTTAAAAATTTCTTGATAGAACCTGGGTTTTAAAAACCCTGATCGAATCTCATGTATACAAAGTAGGGATGTAACGAATAGTTATTTGGCCAAATACCGAATATTTTGCCACTTCATCCAGGTCCATGCCGAATATCAAACATTTCTAGAAAATCGTTCTAAGAAAGTATTTGTCAAATTTAAAAGTATTCACAAAGCCAAAACGAATTCCAGACATTAATCTATGATGTTTACATTTAATTCTGTGTGTTAAGAATCTAAATCTATCCAAAATAAATGCATTTTCTGAATTGTTTTGACTGCAATAAAGCTGAGAATATCACCCACAAAAAACGGGTTTTAATGCAGTAAGCATTAGCATTATTTTATTAATTATTTAGTTCAAAGAAATACTATTGCTTAGTGAACTTTTAACTTGCTCAAAATAGTTTTATGAAGATATTTTGGAAGTTATAAAAGTTAATATTTTTATTTTATGGGTTTATTTACCTACCTATTTTAAAAAGATCTGTTAAAACTTAATGCTTTTAAATGGAATATATTTTTATTTTCAAAAACCTCTATAATGTATGCTATCTTAACATTCATGATATATTCTGGGTTTTCCACATGCTCTTACCCAATTACACAATAAATCAGCCTAAGCCAAAAAAAGTCTGACTTCCACTTTGTTAATAATCACAAAATAGAAGTCTCATATTCTCTATCATAGTGAACTATTGCGAGCTTTTGGAAGCAAATGCTCAGTATATAATATTATAACTTTAAAAAATTTTTTTGTTCAGTCAAACCTAAAAACAATGTTTAAAAAAATTGAGTTTTTCTCAAAATTATTTTTATTTATTAAATTAAAAGTATATTCTAAATGTGTTCTTTTGCAATAACTATAATGCAGCTTAAAATGTTTAAAATCTGCTAACTTGTTTTTTTCTTACATTTCTGCTGTAGCGAAACTATGTGGACAGGCCGAATTTGATCTTACCGAGCATTAGGCAGAAGGCCCAAATACAGAACAGTGGTCGAATATTCGTTGATACCTAATACAAAATCTGTTTTAATAGCAGTAGTTGAGTGATAGCGATAGTGGCATCCAAGTTTAATTTTTTACAGTCAGTCATTCTCAATTTTACGTATGATAGAACTCTTTAAACAAAATCCATCGAGTGTCTGTGGTTAAAAGTTTTGTGAATTCGGTCTTCCAAATATTTTTTATTTGTCTTACGCTGTAAAAAAAATTTTAAGATATGAACCTTTTTTGCTTTTTATTTCCTATTATGTTTGAATTTTTATTTTTGCTTTGCTTTTGTATATCCAGGGTTCGCACGGTCCTTACAAGTCCTTATAAACTCCTTACATTCTGGTACTCCTTAATAAGGACCCTTATAGTCCTTATTTTTCATTTACAGTCCTTTTTTTTTTCGTAAAAGTTCATCGTCATTGCAGCAAAAAATACGTAATCCTAATTTCCACGTGCAAGCAAAGAAACGAATGCGTTCCTTTCTTTGCGTAATCGTTTTGCATCCTTTACAAGAATCATATTGTTTTCCTTTCAATTATTTTTTAAGTTTAATTATGAAGTAAACAAATAAAATTTCTTTTTATTTTTACGAAAATCTTACCGTATATACTTGCGTATTATCCATTCGCATGTAAACCGAACCCGTAACTTTCAGACAAACAAACGGAAACCCGCGTGTAAGTAGACTTCCCTACTTTCAAAGAAAAATAGGGAACGTTTTTGCAGCAGATTTTTAGATATTACAAATGTTTTAAAAAGAAGAGAAATGAAATGTAATTACAATCGAAAACGTATAGTTTGATTTTTGCCATCGCGATTTTTGTAAAGGGTCCGTTTTTCAGTTATGTTTTTTGTTAATGGTTGCTTTTATTCTGAAATAGTAAAAATATGTTTTTGCGCTTTAACTTCTTCAGACATGTGATTTTTTCGTATTTTGACTGAATTCCGTATTTTCGATAAGTTTGGAGATTAAGAATTTAGTTTCCGCGAAAAATCCATAATTTTGGAAAACTATCTTCTTTTTTTGCTATGCAAATCTTTGAAAGAAACGCGCTAACATACATACCCAACAACTTTTACAAATTAGGAGTAAAATTTACGCATTTTGTCAGTTTTTTGCACTTTCAAGTTTCGGTCCCGATTTTTATGCATTTCGAAATCCGATGTCATTGGCTTCGGTGAAACGTCCTAGTTCTCATTTACTGTCCAATTCTGCCTCGTGGGTATCAATAACTTTGCGCTGACCATTATTTTTTATCTTTATTAAGTTCTAGTTTCTGTAGTAAAGAGCTTGCACCGACGTAATTTTGCCACGCCAACTTAAAAATTTTCCCGAAAATATAAGAGTTTTTTCGAAAGTTATTTTACGTATTAGTGATTATATCTGTTAATTGTAATTATTATATATTACAACCTTATTAATAATCTAGTTAACAAAATGTTTTTGTCTAAAATGCCCCCCCCCCCTTTTGTATGTAATTTTATAAGTTTTTTTTTTTAATTTTTTGCGGCATTAGAGGTTTTTCCTTTCAAGCACTCATTATAATATTGTTGCAAAATAAATTGGCAGTTCTTTCTGCTTTCATTCATAATTAAAAAGCATGAAAAAAAAATCAGCAATCTTCTGTTTGGAGATTTTTTCAATATTATAAAATAATTGTTAAGTTTGAGAAAAAATAAGACTAAGGTTTTTGATAGTGCTTCTTCTTGATCTTAGAAGTTCACTAATCCAGTTACAATTTTCTGTGCTTTTTGTATAGTTAGGTGATAATAGGTAAAGGAAGGAAGACTACAAGCAGGATTTAAAAAAAAATTATTCTATTTATTGAAGTAACAAAACCCATAACTGATGCAGAAAATAACTACTTTTATCCATTTCTGTCTTATTCAAATATTTTTCGTAAATTCCAACCTAGTAAATCATATTTCAAAGTTGGAAGAAAATTGATCTCCTACATAAAGTGGTTATAACTGAGGAAAGCAGAAGGTCAGTGGCGTCCTCCAGAATAAAATATGAGCAGCATCTAACAGAACAAAGGCAGTAGTAACAGTCTGCCTCTGCCAAAATGAAACCAAAAAGAACAATTGATGACATACATTTTTTAAAGCAAAAGAAAAGGTGTATTCAAAAGGAGAAATCCGAGTTAGAAAATATGGCAGAGTATTTGGTCGAAAAAGCAGAAGCAGCAAAAGATGTTCAATTGTTTATAAAATCTAATAGTTACAGAAAAAGATCAGAGGAAAAAAGCCAGGAAATTAGTTTATGTAGGAAAATAGATGAAAAGAAGAAAAAGATTGACTCTTAATTGAAAAGTTTTTGTTCAATCCTTATGCTTTCATTAATTTTCATTTGTAGTTTTTCAATTTGTAAACGCCTTAAAGTTAGTGATATTTCATATGGGATAGAAATAATTAGCTATTGATTTCACTTCCTTTAACACTAGATTTACCGGGCCGTTTTCAACCATTTCTAAACTTTCATTTTACATCAAGTTGATACTAATTATAATAAAACTTTCAGTCACTTTAACTTGTCCTACATTAGGAAAGGCCAATGCCATTGAAAGTTGCACTATAATTAGTAACAAATTATGTTAAATGGAAGCTTCGAAACAGTCAAAATGACTGGTTTGGTAAATCTAGTAACAAAATTATTTTGAAATTATAGCAACTATGTCTTGTAATTAATGTTGGGAAATGTGATGTTTATATGAATATTTGCTTTTTATGATAAATATCACTAAAACATTTACATAAACTTTATTTTGCTAGTGCAAATTTACTTCTGCTAAAATTATAACAGCAATGGTATCAATATCTTTTCACAAATAACAAAGTTTTCTTTTCACTCAAGCTAAAACGTTTTCATAGTATAATGAGAATCAAATATTATATTTCTTCATAATTTTGATTTGTTCATGATCATGAGAAAATGGCAATCTTAACATCCCACAAATTAAAAAATGTAATGGAAAAATAATGTATTGTTTATAAGTATCATACTTAATTTTACAAAATTATAAATTACTCTTAATTCTGTGATTTTCATTACTTGCGTGTCAGCTCAAAAGAAAGGATCTCGCTATCATTTACAACACAATTAAAACCTACACACTTGTATTTTTTAAATAGTTTTCAAGTAACATTAATGTAAGTATTTTTAATAAAACTACTATAAATTTTATGTAATATTGTTTCCATTTGTATGTAAAGAAGAAATATATGATTGTAAGGAGAAGGAAGATTTTCTCATTATTTTTGTTTTTAAAAAGATAGCTTGCTTTTACTTTTAGCCAAAGGGGGTGGGGGTCAAAAAATCTCAGAATCCTTTAATTTATCTTAATTACATGTATATGTATAAGAGGAATTGCTTATGCCTCCTTCCTTCAGAAACAAAATTATGAATGAAGTGTCGTATATTTCTTTGGTCCCAAAGTGCTGTTACAGTCACAATTTTTTTAAAAAAATTTAAACTTAATATTGATTTTTTTTTTTTGTTAATTTCAGAAAATGAATTTGAAAGTAAAAGTGACCGGTTTTTATGGGGTGAAAGAAAGTTTTATAAAGTTTTGCACAGTACTTTTTAAGTAATTAAACGCAAAAATATCCGAAAAATCGCCCTGTTAACAAAATTTTAAATGAATAAAGTAAACCATTTGAATGAAAATAATAAATCAAGGTTCATAGTAGTTTTATTCATGACTGCAGAACATATTGAACATATGCATTAAATATTTCAAAATATTGCGAAGCAAAAAACAGCATACAAAACATAAAAAAGAAATATAATAGCTAAAAATTTTCATCATCGCGCAACTGTCTTAATGGCGCTATCAGCAGTTTTGGCTTCAGTTATTGGCCAATTTCTGATTTTGTTGTAGTACTTTTGATGTTGAACTAGGATGTAGTCCATCATCTTCTCAATGTTCATTATTTTTACTTTTTTAATCGGTACTTTCTCTGCAGAATAAGCTGGAGCTGTGGGCGATTTAACAGCCTGCATCTCAGACATGAAAACTCTTTATGGTAGAATATCCTTCAACATATCCTTTGTTTTGTTTTCTATATACAAATTGAAATAATGTATGTATTTTGAAATAGATCTTGTCTTTTCCCCCAACCTTTTAACCCTTGGTCTCCTGGGAAATGAAAGACTTTTTATAGTGGGCTTTCATCCATGTGTTCAATTAAGCATGTTCGTCTTAAATGAAGACTATAGTGTTAGAAATAGAATTTCACGTTAAATTAAAGCACAAATGAGCATTAAAACGCAGACATGTTTCGGGATTGCTTGGAATCCCTTTTTCAATGCGACAGGGAGCTTCTAGATGCAAAACATCCAAATGAAGCAGACAGAACAACAAAAACAAAGCTTATATAGCCTGAGAATTAACTGTAAACTTCATAACTTCGTTCCGAATAATTCGGTTATGGCCTCTTTTGATGTTAATTCTTTGTTTACTAATGTTCCTGTTGATGGCGCTTTGACTTACCTCAGGAAAAGGCTTTCTGAATTCCATTTTACTTCTGTGGAAATTGAGGAATTAGTTTTTCTTACTCATGTGTGCTTGCAACAGAGCACTTTTGTATTTAATGGTAAATTCTATGCTATGGTAGATGGCCTGGCCATGGGAAGTCCTCTTAGTCCTATTTTAAGTGATTTCTATATGCATTATTTTGAGGAAAAACTATTCCAGAAATTGCAATTTCAATTTTATGTTCGTTATGTGGATGATTGTTTTGTCCTAACGGACAGTAACTTGTTAGGTATTGATGGTGCTCTTTCGATTATGAACTCCATTGATTCTAATATCCAGTTTTCTTGTGAGAAAGAACTTAATAGTAGCCTCGCGTTTCTTGATGTTTTGATTTCTAGGAGTGAGTCTGGTTTCACTACTTCTGTCTATCGTAAACCTTTCGCTGTTTCTTTACCGCCTCACAGACTATCGTCTCATCCTCCCAACCAAAAATATTCGGCTTTTAATGCTCTTGTCCATCGTGCTATTAATATTTGCTCTTCTCCTGAGCTTCTCAAGATTGAACTCAACTATCTGAAAGTTGTAGCTGTTGATAGAGGATTTTCTCACTCTTTAATTGATTCTATTCATAACAAACTTTCTAAAAAAACTTCTGGTCCCAATCATGTGGTTTCTAGAAAGAATTTGGTTGTGTTACCATTCTTTCATTCTGTAAGTTTTCGTATTGCTAAAATCCTAAAAAGGTTTCAATTTCAAGTTGTTTTTGCTCCTAGCAACAAACTTTCCTTCTCTCCTCTTAAAGATCCTGTTGATCAACTTAATACTTGGGGTATTTACCAAATTAGTTGCCGTTGCGTCCTTTCTTACATTGGACAGACAAGACGTGCTCTGAAAATTCGGTTAAATGAGCATAAAGGTTATGTACGAAAGCAAGAGCTGAATAAGTCTAGCATTGCTCAACATTGTTGGAATTCCAACCACTCTTTTGATTTCAATTCTGGGAAAATTATTCAAAAATGTTCTTCCCCTTCAGAACTTGACTTTTGGGAAGCTTATCATATTAACAGGAATAGTTCTAATTTGGTTAATGATTCTTCCTCAACTCCTTATTTTTCACAGGTCTGGCATAAGTTCCTTTAATTTGTTGTTCTTTCTTGGTTTTCTTGTTAGTTTTCCTTTTTTGTGTCAATTTTTTTTTCTCTCTCCCCCCTCCCCCTCTTTTGCATGTGTACTTTGTTTTGCTTTTTGTTTTGGTATTTTCTGTACTTATTTTATTTCCATTTTATTCTTTGTATTTTATTTTATTTTTTTGCAATTTTCATGTATTTTCACATTTTTATGCACTCTGTTGTCTTTTTTGCTTTGTTTTTATTGATATTCCTTTTTACTTTCTGTACTTCCAACTACATTCGTTTGTTGCTCTCTTATTGGTGCCTTTCCTACTACTTCTACTTCCACTTCACACTGCCTTTATCCTCATTGGTTTACAGTTAATTCTTAGGCTATATAAGCTTTGTTTTTGTTGTTCTGTCTGCTTCATTTGGATGTTTTGCATCTAGAAGCTACCTGTCGCATTGAAAAAGGGATTCCAAGCAATCCCGAAACATATGTCTGCGCTTTAGTGCTCATTTGTGCTTTAATTTAACGTGAAATTTTATATCTATTGCTTTGCACAAAGTTAAATCATCACTAACTATAGAGTTACTTGATAATACATGAAGACGGGGATCGCAAATAAAATTCGTCTTAGCAGTCATTTTTTTAAAGCATGTTCTAGAGTTCGACTGTATGAGATACTAATTTTCATGAAAACATATGTGATAAAACACAAAGTACCTATAAAAAAAAATGTTTCTTGAAAGAATTAAAAAAGGAAACAAAAACATGATTTACGCATATATGAGGAATTACAGCAGTCGTACTCTGAATTAGTTTCATTTTTATCCCATTACGTACACTTTAAAAAAAATAATACATTTTAACTTGGTTCTTGCAAAATTAGGACAAATGTAAAACAGTGCAACCCCGCAATTCCGAACCCGGGAAATCTGAAATCTCGGGAAATCCGAACGAGGTTTTTTTTAAAAATTTAAATTTGAAAAACACCTGCAAAAGAAGTGAAACTTATTTGTTTTGTCAAAACAAAACAATTAAAAACTATTATGTAATTAATTTATAGTACAATTACTATAACAATACAGCCTCACAAGGGCTGCAGCAGTGATGTAACATTGGGAGGCAGAAAAACTGCTTTTATGTCCCCGCATATCAGCCGCATGTCTGATGGGTGAGAAGCAGGGTTCGTGATTTTTTTGATTTTTTTAAAAAATTTTAAAAAATCGGATTTTTTTTATTTATATCAGATTTTTTTGATTTTTTTTTAAAAAGACCCTATATATTGTGGATATTTATTATGTTACATTCATAGAAACGATATGGAATCTTAATCAATATGCAAAAACACTTTAAGCTATTTTCACAGCAATAAATATTTTTAATAGTAATAATAATAAACAAATTTGAATACAAATGCATGACTCAAATGAAACTTAACCCTACCAGGAATAATAGTACACTCATAAGTACATAGAAAATGAACAAATTTAATCTGAATTACTTTGCTGTTAACGCTGAAAAAAGTACCAATTGTGTGTACTTAAGTTTTACATTGAATGTACTTTAATCATTTTCCTATTTTATAAATGAAAAAACCTGAAATATTTTTACCCATTTAGTAAAATCATATGCTCACACCATTATTAAAACTGAAATTTTTTGTTTTAATCAAGTATATTTATTGAAAACTTTCTATGATAAAAAAAATAATTTAGAAGGGAAAAAACTTAAGCTATTAGGGGATGTGGATGAAACTTTAAGATATATATTCTAAATTCTAACAATTGTTGTTTTAAACACTATCATTCCAAATTATTTATTGTGTATCATTGATTAAATCGATCTAAAATACTATTTTTTAGATAAAAAACACAGAATGGTTCATGATTATGTATTATGAATTGTAATTTGAATGATTGAATGAATTATGCTTTGCTGTTAAGATGCTTGAAGAATATTGTAAAATTAAAAAAAAAAAAAAAAATATTGTCAAATTAAAAGAATACTAATTAATTCTAACCTTATGAAATATGTTATGCACACAGACAGATGGACCTAAGAAGTTTTGTTTGAAACAGTAGTTGTAATTGCAGCATATTTCATTTTTACAACACTTTCTAACATAGTAAAATCAATGATTTTTTTGAAAAAAAAAATCACTTGATTTAAATCAATGATTTTTAAAAAAAAAACCACTCGATTTAAATCATGATTTAAATCAACGAACCCTGGTGAGAAGGGACATTGTCTATCAGAAGTAGAGCTCGAGGTGGTAGTCCATTTTCTTCGCTAAATTTTTTCACTAAAGGAACAAATTTCTTCTCAAACCACTCCTTAAATAGAGAACTAGTCATCCATGCCTTGTTTTGATTCCTGTAGTACACAGGGAGGGAATTCATCTTAATATTCTTAAGGGCATGTGGTTTTGCCGATTTACCAATCCCCATCGATGGAAGCTTGTTCGATCCCTGTGCGTTTCTGCTAATGAGGGTTCGTTTATTATGTTATGAATAGTTTTCAGCTAATCCGAACAAATTAAAATCCGAACAGGCTACAGCCCCAATTAGTTAGGATTTGCGGGGTTTTACTGTGTTTTGTGCAATTTTCTAGCATGCTTAACCGAGTTTGAAAAAAAGCCATCTTTTTAGATTTTTTTCAAGAAACTAAGCTTTTTCGTGTAAAATTAAAAGTTCTATACTAATTCAACCTGAAATGATTCAGCAAGTACATTTTATATTACAGCTCAGTGGCAAGGTCCATGGGAAGTACATGTGTGAAGGTTTTGTTATAATATTTGTCTTAGAAACTAATTTAAGATTCAGCTTATATGTATTATGTAAAAATACTGTTAGTGTCAACACTATGATTTAATCTTCAAAAATTACATTTTTATTCCTTTTCTGTAAAATGTTTTCGACCTTGTCTTGTCATTTCTTTATACTTGAAACCGACATTTTTAAAAGAAAATATACCATGCATATTTTTTAAAAATCTGATATTTCAGTAGCCGTGAATAAAGGTACAATCCACGACTTCCAAGAACAAAATTCTCTTTACTCTTTTTTATGAATTTATTTATTTTTATGTCACTATGTTTTTTAATCATGGAGTCAGATTAGATCTTTGGCTTAAAAATGTTAACTTTTTACTGTAAAAATCCTAAAGAAATAAACTTATTCTTGTCACTAGGAAAAGTAAATCTTGTTGAAAAAAAAAGTTTGTTGAAAAATCTGTAAAATTCAAGATGCAATAATTGAAGTAAAATATTTACTATAGGTTTCTTTAAGTAAAGTAAAATAAATAAATTAATTAATAAAATTTGAGCTCATGGTCCCTATATACTGTATTGTATTCTTCTGAGGGACATGTTTGTTGATTAATCATTGATGAAAAATGAAGTATCATAAGTTTTTGTTTTTTGGCAAAAATGTTAATTTTTGAAATTTTTGAACAATAAAGTGATCCATTGCCGTAGCAAGATATATCAGTATCTGTTTATGGAAAAAGCTGTTTCGTATAATAATATTGAGCAACATTTACTTAGTGGTTGAAATGTGTTTGAAAAGCGAGCAGTCGGTGTGCGGGTAAGGATGAAATTTCAATTGTGAAATGGCAACATCATGCTGGCTAAATGTGTGCACTTCGTCTTCTCACTGCACCTGTTGCTTTTGAGAGGATGTTGAGGAAGGTCTGCACTAGGGATGTAACGAATTGTGATTTGGCAGAAAAATTTTAATACTTTTATTTTACGGGGTTTTTTACGTACCTATTTTTAAAAGATCTATTAAAATGTAATACAGCTGGAATATATTTTTACTTTCAAAAACTTCTACTATCTAAATATTGATGATATATTCTAGGCTTTTCACATTTCTCTCTTCCCCAAAATTCACAATAAATCAGTCTACCCAAACAAAGTCTGACTTTCACTTTCTTAACAATAACAAAATTAATTTCTCATATTGTCCATCATAATGAATTATTGCCAGCTTTTGGGAGCAAATGTTAAATATAAAATACAATATTACAGCTTTAAAATCTGTTTTTGCTCAGCCAAGCCTAAAACATGGTTTAAAAAAAGTAGTTATTTTCTAAATTATTTTTATTTATTAAAACTATATACTAATGTACTCTTTTGCAATAGTTGCAGTACAATTTAAAATGTTTAAAATCTACTCGTTTCTTTATTTTTTTACATTTCTACTGCAACAGAACTATTTGGCCGAATAGTCCAGCAGTATTAGGCAAGGCCGAATATTCAACCAAGGACCGAATAGGCCGAATATTCCTTACATCCCTAGTCTGTACTACTCTAAATCATCAGGCACTGTGCCCTATATCTTAATAGATTTGCGGTGTGGAGGAATCTCCGATACATCTCCGATAAACAACCATTTCCGAGAAATGACGACATCCTTGCTGATGGAGGCTTCCTCGTAGAAAAAGAACTGGCAACAAAAAACTGCCGTTTGATGATGCCACATTTTTTAAAAATAAGTTCCGGTTCACTGTGGGGCAGCGCAGTGAAAATCACCTTGTGTCCGATTTTCGTGTACACTTAATAAGAGCAATCTCCCGAATTAAAGAATACAAATATTTCAAAGGCCCTGTTGGCAGGCAATGCTTCCCCAACAAAATCTTTTTTATTTTGACGTTTTTCTCAAATTTTCCAAACCCCTTAGTTACAATTGAATGAGTTCTAAAATTAATGTATATATAATTTTAATCAATTTGATTCCTTTAAATAGTTCGTTAAGAAATAATTGTTATTTACTTATTTTATATTTTTACCATTATAGCCCCATTTTTTATCCATTCATTTTTAAATTAAAACTCTCTTTTTTTTTTAAATATTATTTCATGGTTTTTTGTTGATTGGTTTCTTTGATAATTTAAATTATGCTTTAAAGTTATTGTAATAATATTCTACAATATGACACTCATTGCATGTGCTTTTCTATGTTGCAATATCTAAAAATTGTTCTCTGTGTGCATTTAAAATTGCTTTTAAGTTTCAAACTTGTTGCATGTTTATTAGGTGCTGGACACTTGTCCTGGAAATTGTCTTTCAATAATTATTTAACTACAATGTTATTTTGGTATTTTATTTCAGTATGCCTTTTCCCAGGACTTATGGCGAAGAAGAGTTAATGCCGTTCATGATTTGAAGCAAGAGTGAATGATTATCGCTGTTTCTTCTGCATTTTGGTGCTGAATGGTGTATGACAGGAGATTTGGTGTTGATAGTTCATCAATACTTCTGTCGTAGCTTTTCAGTTTATGCAAATTTAATAATTTGTAGCTCAGTATTGTGCAGCATATTGTGTGACATCATTTATGGACAATCCCTAGGGTTTATTGAGGCTAGTTTGTTTAGTTTTTATTTCAGTGCTGTTTTCTAAAAACTTGAGCTTTAAAACTCTAAGTATTATAATAAGTATGTGGCCAAAATTATTGTCAAGTTATAAAATGTCATATTTTAATTTCATTACTATTATTTGCAAAATGCACATACAATTCAACTTTGGAGCTTTTGGTAGTTATATTATAATTTTCAATATGATTGCTTTCATTTAAATTATCAAGCATCACTATTCGTAGCTTGCACCCTTTGAAAACATTCTTGCTATACATCACTGTTCTCAAAATTATTAAATAATATTCAACTATCGCCAAAGCTTCTTTTAGTGAATTCAGTGTACCATAAATGAATATGACAATAATTTGGGAAAACTAATTTTAAATGATCAGAAAGATATAATTTTTTAGTCGAAAAATAAACTTTGCTTTTTTGATGTCGTAATTGTCAGTAATATCAATTCGTGTTCACATGCAGAACTTTTGCAGTGTTTTTGTCTTCATATTTTTTGTAAAAAGTAACACATATACTGAAAAGGTTTTGTTTTCGTATTTATTACAGTGAATTTCATACATGAGGAATAATAGTATATTTATACAGCACTTTAAATATCTTTGATTTCAGCTCATTTACATAAATAAAATTTAACACACCAATAATGAAAGTAAAGTAACTTAGATAACAATTACTGAAATAAGAAGTGATTATTAAAAGCAATATATCAAATATCAAAATAAGTGGACAAAGAAAAATCATTTAATTTCTTCATAATTCTTAATTCTTGATTTTGAACTGCAGACAATAACCAGATTTCGTGAAAGTAAGGAGATATAGAAGTACGATTTCATTTTTGACAAATATTTCTCCATAGATATTTAGAATGCATTGTGTATCAGAATTGCAGAAAAAATGTTCACAACCTTTACATCTATTGTGTGGTAGTCTTCCTTGCTACTATGCTACAGGTCCGGGGTTCGATTCCCGGGCTGGGCAGGGTCGACCCGGCCTTTCTCCATGCAATAGGGTCGATAAAATGAGGACCAATCCTCCTTGGGAACTGAATACTGGGGGTTCCGCGTCAGGCCGACCACTTGACCTTAACTTCTGCTTCTGCACCCCAGGGCCCTCGGTCTCGACAACTGGGATGGGCACAGCAGGCCATGGCCTCCAAAAGGGTGCGCCCCTGAGTTTAGTTTTTAGTTTACATCCATTGTAGGTTTGAAATGTTTAACATAATTTTATCTAAAATATTGTTATAAAAAAAAAATCTGCTGTTGAATGTTCCACCTTTGTTACCTGTCATGAGTGACAACAATAAAATTTTAAAAATATTTTTAATTTCAAAATTAGAGGAAACTAGCTGATCTCCGCGGAACAACTGCAGGATGCTAGTTCAAGAATCAAATTAAGCATGAGAATGATCGCTCGATATGAACAAACTAAGGTGTTGCCACTCCAAAGAATCGGAAATTAACCATTTTAAAATCGTAAAAAAAGCTTTAAAATTCGAAAGGCTTTAGGAAAAATCGCTAGATATAAACATGAGAATGATCGCTCGATATGAATAAAGTAAAGTGTTGCCACTCCAAAGAATCAGAAATTAAAAATTGAGTTATGATTGGAAATACGTTTTAAGAAATAGAAATAAATTCGTTAATGTCTGCAAGTTACTACAGTAAATACAAATATTATGCTACTTGTCTATGCTAATCATTAAACAAATTTTTAAATATCGTTTTACCATAGTTTGATTTTCGCATGATGTCAGTATCGTATCGTACCAGAAAAATGAATCGTAACTGGTCCACGGGAAATTAAAAATTATTATATGGATGTACGTAAACACAAACAGCAATTCAAATAAGGATTGTAATCAATGAGTAACAATTGTTACTTATGACAATGAAAAGTTTAATTGGAAGAAATTTAAAAATAGCTACTGATTTATGGAGGTGAATCAAGGGATTGGGTACGGCCCCCCTTTTAAGAGGGCCCATCGAGATTTGAAATGTTGATTTTTTACCCCTGTCTCACAATTTTCTTCCTTTCCATATTTGGAGCTTTGAATTGCAAGTTGATATGTGCACTATATTAAATCTTTCAGTGTTTCAGGGTTTTTTCATATATAACAATATTTTTAGCAATATTAGTTTTTTTTTTTTTTTGGAAAGATGGTTATTGTCATGCCAGATGTGTCCCCAAAGTTGCATGGCCGCTTGTCTAAATCAGTCCCTGTTTCTAATTCAAGTAAACAAACTCTTTAAATCTAAACCACATGCTCTACGGCATTATCCAGGAATTTTTTCCTTTAGAGGCTCTTAGACACTTTTCTTTTCTCCACCAGACTCCTACCTGTTAGCCGAGGTCGTAAGATTGGACACGGTGGCTGGAGGGAGGACTACGTTAGGCGGATTCAGGCTGTGAATTGCCTTTATAAAGGAGTGAAATTTACTTTTCATTGCTTTTAGTGTGGCAGGCGGGAGCCATGGAATTTTGGAATGTTATGAAAGTTTTTGTGTTAAATTGTACATACGTAAATAAATGAAATTAAGTTTTACTTGAAAGGACTCGTCATTGGAATTATAAACACTGGAACCACTGAGCTTCCGCCACAGAGGGTACCCGTAGGATGGAGCATTTCCCTTCCCTGCCCTCTTAGGTCAAAAAAGGAAGGTGGCGCCATCTGGTGTCATCCAAATACATCATGAGCTGAGTTGTACTTCCACCGTTGTGGTGCTACAACTCGGCACCACAACTGTGTATAAGCCCTTACTGCCTTAATTCCTCGTCGCTCTGCGAAGGGGAGCTTAGATACAAGTGGCATTTGAAAAACAACAAAGTAAACCCCAACTCTCAACATCCCTGTAAGCTCCATAGAAGCGCGTTGGGAGAGTGACGCTGGTGGTGCGCGTTCGAATCCCAACGATCTAATGTTGGCTTTTTTCCTTAAAATATTAAGTTGTTAACTTACTAGAGTTTCCTTACTTAGCTTAATAATCGTGAAGTAGGGCGACCTTGAACGTCCTTATAGCCTCCTTGGATGCGAGCTGGTGCAGCGAGGCTGGTGGTGTGGATTCAAACTCCGATTGCAGTGGTTATGGCTTTTTTCATTAAAAAATTAACTGTTAAATACAGATGTTTTCTTAATAAACTTAATAATAATTCCACCACCTCCGTTAACGTCCATATAGCCAACTCGACAGCGCTGTGGGACTGGTGGTGCGAGTTCAAATGCCACACTCATTGGTCGTTTTCATTTCTCTCACAGCAGTGCGCAATTAATATTAAAAAAAGACTGCAATTTTGGAGATTTTTTTTTTTAAAGGAAAACGACCACAACCACGGTATGTGCGCTTCGAACTCACACCAGCAGCTTCTGTGTAAGAGCGCCTTGCCAACTAGGGTATAGGAATGCTGTAATCTGTGACTCAATTTAGTATTATATAAATTAATAGCAAAAACTTGGGTTAATTGAAACTAGTGAATTCAGCTCCCTGCTTCGGTGACCTTATAGCCTAGTTCACTGGCCTCTGGGATAGAAGTTCAAATCCCATCGGCTGTGATCAAAGTGTTTTTCTTGAAAATATTAAATTGTTCAATTACCGAAGTTTTACTATTTTCTCCATAATCGTAAGGTAGTTCTTAGCTTTAAACCTTTCAGTAGCCTTTGTCTGTGTAATTAGAATAGGCGCATCAAGGTCGCGTTTCCTACTGCGTTGCCATTTGGGAGCTGCAGAAAAGATAACAGCGCCAGATTTTTTTTCTTTTTGCACTGCAGTTAAGGCAATTGCATTACTACACCTCCGATTCAAAATATTATAGTAATTGAGAAAAAGTAATGAGATAGAATTTATTTTCCATTTATTTCTTTTTGATGCTAAGTAAATGCAATTAAATTTCTCATAAATTAAATCAAGAATGTTTAGATAAGATTTTAACATTTACAAAATATAAAATACGATAAATTAGGTATACAATAGCTTTCTGAAACACATAAAAATATTAGAATAAGACTTAGATTGGTTCAAAATTTTTGATTACTTTATCTGACGCAATTTATTTTTGCCATTGAGAAATAAATCTGAATTTTTAATCCGTTTATTATTATTATAACTAAAACAGCAAACATACTTATGTTCGCCAAACCAAGTGGAGAAAAAGTTTCTAGCACAGAAACCATGACGACCAGAAGAGGGGAAAAGGTTGAGTTGTGTGACCTTGACACGCCGATTCTAATTACACAGACTATAATTGGCTGCGCGCGATTCTAGTGCGGCTGGTAATGCGAATTCGAATCCCGGTCCGGATTGAGTGTTTCTACATTAAAATAATAAACTGTTAAGTTACTGATATTTCCCTAATAATGGTTAGCAAGGGCTCGAAGACCATTACTTTTTTTCGAGTCTTTTTCCCTTAAAATAATAAACACTTTCAAAATTTACTTCAGTATTCGAGTCGAAATCTCCTGGTTGGCAGCGCAATGTGTTGGTAAAGTGGACAGTGCCAATTCGTACCCAACTCGCTGTGATCGAGGCATTTTGCATACCATTGAACACCCCACGCAACTCAATAACAATAAAATAGACACACAGCACGTTGGCAGAGTGTTGGGATGGTAAGAAGAGTGTTGTGCGTTCGAATCCAGATCTCTGTAGTCGAGTCGTTTTATATACCATCAACGGCTCCCTATTAAACTTAATAATATTAAAATAGACACCACCAACGATCAGAGAATTGGGATATTGGGGTGGTAAGAGCAATGTGGGTTCAAATCCAGCTCGGTGTGGGGGAGGTAGTTTTGCGTACCGTTGATGATTCTCCATTAGATTTAATAACCTTAAAATACGCTCCAGCAAGGAGCGCCTTGCTAGGTTAGCTGGCTGAGCACTGGGCTGGTGTGACAGGCAGTGCGAGTTCGAATCCAGTAAGCTGTTAACGAGGCGTTTTACATACTACCTACCCCATTGTTATGGATTTTTCCCTGTTTATAATGGCAATATAGGTTCCAACACTCCAGATTCAGCAGTCATGGTGATTTTATGAAATGATCAATATGGTGATTGTAACTTATTGATATAGAAACATTTATGGCACATTTTAAAACTAACAACATGGCAGTTATATCGATATGATATTATAACTTTTATATACACAAATTTAAAAATATTTAGTCAAGATGCAAAAACCTTTTACGCATTACTTAAGACTTGATACATATCGATATGGAGCTTACAACACATCCATATGGTGACTAAAACACATCGATGTAAAATTCTAATTATTTCGATATGCTAGTTACCACATTTATATAGAAAAATATTTATTCTTCGAGATGCACCTGGCATTACTTAAGCCCTGATACTTAACAATATGGCGCTTACATCTTATCGATATGGCGTTTAAAACACATCAATGTAAAATTCTACTTATTTCCATATGCTAGTTTTGCCACATTTCTATACAAAAATATTTATTCTTCAAGATGCACCTTGTAGAAGGGAAGATGGCGTAGTGGTAAGGCGCAAACCTCGTACGCCCAAGTTCGCAGTACCAAACCTAAAAAAAAAAAAAAAAAAAAAAAAAAAAAAAAAAAAAAAAAAAAAAAAAAAAAAAAAAAAAAAAAAAAAAAAAAAAAAAAAAAAAAAAAAAAAAAAAAAAAAAAAAAAAAAAAAAAAAAAAAAAAAAAAAAAAAAAAAAAAAAAAAAAAAAAAAAAAAAAAAAAAAAAAAAAAAAAAAAAAAAAAAAAAAAAAAAAAAAAAAAAAAAAAAAAAAAAAAAAAAAAAAAAAAAAAAAAAAAAAAAAAAAAAAAAAAAAAAAAAAAAAAAAAAAAAAAAAAAAAAAAAAAAAAAAAAAAAAAAAAAAAAAAAAAAAAAAAAAAAAAAAAAAAAAAAAAAAAAAAAAAAAAAAAAAAAAAAAAAAAAAAAAAAAAAAAAAAAAAAAAAAAAAAAAAAAAAAAAAAAAAAAAAAAAAAAAAAAAAAAAAAAAAAAAAAAAAAAAAAAAAAAAAAACTTTCCCAACCGGTGGTTTGCGTCGAGTGGGAAGAGGGGTAACGAATGTAATAATGTAATGGCGGAATTTTTATTTGCTAATGAAAAAGAAATAACGACATAATAAATTAACCTACATTTAAACAGAGCATAGAACCTGTTTTTCATAAATCGCTTTGCAGATGCTGCAGAATGGACAGTCATAGGATGCATACGTACAAAATTTTTAATGCAGTTATTTCTATTTCTGCACACGCTCAGCAATAGAGCTCTCACTTTTGACGATTCTGCAATCGTCAAGAAAATTTCGTCATTTACAACGGTTCTTTTCTCGCACGATCTCGTGATTTCAAAAAGTTGCTAGATACATTTCGCCAATTTGACGAAAGTTTTACTCGGAGCATTTCCCTCATGAAGCCATTTCGTCAAAAAACGACGAAAGTTTCGTAAGATTTGAGCATGCGCTTCTGAGAGTGCATGATTTCAAAAACGTGGATCTTGAAGTGATATCGGCAGATTGTAGTCGCCGATTTATTTTAAATTTTGAATTTATTTTTCTACCATTTCCCACTTTTTCCGCGTCAGTGTAAAAGAAAAGAAAAAAATAGTTGGAAAACATGAAAATTTAATAAAATGTTAAATTTGCATTATTTTCGACTATTTTTTCACGTATAAACCCCAAGCTAGTTACCGGAAGACATTTATTGACTCATTTCAAATTTTGTACTCGCATTAATAATACTTTCTTTCTGCGGTCAACTTATTTGCGCTATCGCTGTAAGAAATGGGAAAATATGTAAATTTTAATATTTTTGTAAATTTCTATATAATTTGCTGAATGTTCTGTATTGTGAACAAAAAATGGAACCGAAAGATATTTATGGGTTCCTTTAAATTTTTGTACGTATATATTTCATGCCATATTCCACAACTTTTGCGCACTATCGGGAAAAAATTTTAGCGAATACGTTTGTTTGTCGCTAATAGTAGAAAAAAAAGCATGAAACTTAAATGAGCAGGTTTAAATTCTTTTTATGTAAACAATTTTGTGGAAAAAAAAATGTTTGAATAAGACATTTAATAAGATTTGTTAACATGTCTGCTATAGGTGAAAACTGGGAAATTAGGTTTGTAGGCAGTGGCCGGTTCAATCGGTTTTGTTAGTGGCCACTTTTCAAATAGCCTATATGAATTGCAAACTCAAAAAATACGAAGTGGGTCAAAGTCACCCTGAACGACTGTATTTATTTCAGTCAGGATTTTAAAATAATTATGGTTTGTTACTGTACTTACATGAGCGAGAGATAGTCCACAATCTCTGGTATGAATCGTGTTGGAATCCGGTCGAGCTTTTGGCTTGCTTGAAACCGATTCTTTTTCTTTAAAAGCCAACATCCTCTTTTCATAGGAATAAATTATTTTCTTATCACAATTCTGAAAAGGAATGAAATTATTTTGGCATTAATAAAACCACTTTTCAACAACCCTATTGAACTACCTTTTCTTCTATTCCTTTGGCAGCTAAACGGGGTGAATCGGAGCACTTCCGACCTTCTAAAGAAAAAGAACTGGGGTTTTTATCCCCCCCCCCCCCAGGAACCCTTTTGGGATTGTTTTGTTTTAGCAATTCTGAGCAAATCGTATGCATTTTTAACAGTTTTCATATTTTCATTGATGTTTCAATTTACTCCTGTCTGTGAGGGGAAATATTATTTGATCTACTTCACATCTAACATACTTATACTAACACTTCAGTTCTGCTGTGTATGATTAATCTGTTTTGATGTTTCACATATTTTCCAACAAATGTTGTTTTAAAGGGATCATTAACTGGGTAAAATGGATTTCGAAATGAATGTGTTTACATTTTGGGTTTAAGTTACTATTTCGGTATCTATACCACCTCGTCTTAACGATTGACTGTCCGGATTCAAATCCTGTAATAGCAGTGCTGAATATAGAATCTAATGATGAATTTTTAAAGTGAAATGCTACAGTTTAAATTGATATTTTCTAAACTTACCTTTTTTAAGTTCACGAATTTATGACCGATGTCTTGCCATTTTACCTTATGTTGACGAACTTTAAGACGCCATTCATCTGATGGAATCACAAGCTTTTTCGAAGCTGGGCAACTTGAAATGGGATCTTCATTTTTTTTTTCATCCTGTTGATTTAAATCATTAATAAATCCATTTTACAGAAGATATTTATCTATTTGATGCCTTTATTAAATATGTATTTATATATACTTTTGCATGTGATATTTCTTGAATCATAAAAGTTAATTAAAATTTGATTAATTAGAATTTTTTTTTTTAGTTTTGTTTTTAGTGGTGTTTTCACAAAATAGCATCATGATTCTTTGATATATTTTTAACTATATTTATCCAGATGCAAATACAAATGTCACGACTAGCAACAGGCACGGGGCTTAGCTAGGGGTGGTCCCAGTCAATTTAACAATCCCAAGGGACATCGAGAGCCCACTTAACCTTTTAACTGTTAAATTATTTTGATGATTTGGGTACATAAATTTTCATTTTTTAATTGCAAAAATCAAATGTTAAGTACACAATAACATGTACTTTTCGTTAAAAAGTGATATGTTGAGTCCCATGCATAAAATTTTTAAGGTTTTGTAGCCCCTGTTGTGCCCGAGGTTATCGGGAGTGTGGCATTTTGGAACACCAGTGCTTTGCCCGAGATAATCTGTGGAATATAACAGTTGAAAGGTCCCAGAAACTCTGACAATTATCATTAATAAAAATAAGAAACAACAACCGGAACCTTTCCGTAGACACTTTAAAACATCAATTCCATTGAGAATAATTGCCCTTAACTACTCTTTGTTTTCTCCCAGTCCGCTCATTTTTAACCCAAATTAAAGTTTTTCCACCAATGCCAATATAAG
This sequence comes from Octonoba sinensis, assembly GCA_038502835.1. Classification (NCBI taxonomy): domain Eukaryota; kingdom Metazoa; phylum Arthropoda; class Arachnida; order Araneae; family Uloboridae; genus Octonoba; species Octonoba sinensis. Next base: position 3,903,750 of record CM076600.1, read on the forward strand.
TAAGTTTGCTAAGAAGAGGTTCGTGCGGCACTTTATCGAACGCTTTCTATTTCTGTCTGCTCTTAAGGATTCCGAATCATTCTGAAATGTGGAAGGTTTTCATTAAATATGTATGTAAATTTTTTGTATTTAATAATATTTCTTGACTAATAAAAGTTGACTAATCTTTGATTCATTAGCGGAATTTCCTTACAGTTTTGCCTTTAGTGACGTTTCCTTCAGATAATTTCTTCCTTTAATGTTTCTTTTAAAAAATACATTTATCAATTGATTTATTTTTTACTAGAAAGTAGGAGCTAAAAAACATTCTGAAATTCTTAGAAGTCACGCTGAATGACTATTTATTTCACAGACAGTGTTGTAAATTTTGGTTTCCTGCTGTACTTACGTGAGCGAGAGATGATCCGTTTTCTATGTTATCAATCACTTTTAAATCAGCATCAGTTTCTGAGGGAATAGGATTTTCAGGAAGAGGGTCTAAACACTTGTTGTTTCGTGAAACCATCTTCTTTAAGTAAGCATACGCACGCTTTACACGAGACTTCTAGGGAAAAACAATTATTTTGACATTAGTAAAACAAGTTTTCGAGAAGATATTAAATATTCATTAGATATGTACCATAAAACGGGGTGAATCGGAAGACTTCTTAACTTTGAAGGTAACTAACAATTTCTTTTTCTTTTTTTTTTTTTTGATTAGAAACTTTGGTAATGTTTTGTCCTTGTAGTTTTGAGGAAAAAGTATACATATTTAATAGGGTTTATATTTTTTTCATTAAAATCTTAATGGTGTTCCGATTTTCTGCTGTCTGCGGGGGGAATATAAAGTTATCTGCTTCAGGTTTAATATAATTATACAAAAGAGTTTAGTTCTGCTGTACGTGGTTATTCTGTTTTAAAAATTCACATTTATTGCACTTCCTGTTGGTTTCTTTCAGTTCCTCCCTCCCCCTGTACTTTTCGTTTCTGCTAGTTTCTCCTGGTTTTTTCGAGTGTCTTCTGAAAGAAACCCGTCGCTGTGTATCTTAATTGTTAAAATCATGCAATGTTAGATGACATTTTAAGTTGGAACTGCTTAGGCTATGTTTCCAACATTTAAAGGGTTTATTAACTGTAAAGTGGGTTACCAAATGAAGGTGTTGATGCTATATTATTCTGGTATGTATACGTATACCTGAACTAAAAACTAAACTCGGGGGCACTCCCACCCTTTTTTTTGGGGGGGGGGGGGGGCATGGCCTACTGTGCCCATCCTAGTTTTCGAGACCGAGGACCTTGGGGTGCAAAAGCAGAAGTTCGGTCAAGTGGTCGGCCTGACGCGGAACCCCCAGTGTTTAGTTAGCGAGCATGCTTGGTCCTCATCTTATCGACCCCACTGCAGAAATGAAAGGCTGAGGTATACGTATACCAGTTCATCTAAATATTTGCGTTCATTTAGCGATTAACTGTGTAGATTCAAATTCAGTAATAGGAGGGCTGCATGAAAAAGATAAAGATGAATTTTTGTAGTGAACTAACTACTAGAGCTTAAATTAATATTTTCTAAATTTACCTTTTTAATTTTAACGGATTGAAGCTCAATGTCTTCCCACTTTATTTCACTCCTTTCATCTGATGTAGATGCATTCTTGTACACCAGAGTTTCATCTTTGTGATACTCATCAGAAAAATCATTGACACTCTGATTTGTTTCTGCTGATGCAGGACTTCTCTAAAAAGTGGAAGATTTTTAACATTAATAAATCTATTTTTTTTAGAAAACATTCATCCATATTATGCACTCATTAATCATATACATACTTTTAAAAAAAATGTTTCTTGAATTATAAAAAAAATTCGATCAATGAGTGCAGTTGTCTTAGTTTTGTTTTTAGTGGTCTTTTCATGAGATAAGTTAAGAAGGCTCTTCTCCTGATGCTGTTTTTTAAAATTGCTGTTAAATAAAACTAGATTTATGTCTTTATTTATATTTTAGGGGAAAATAAAATATAAATAAAGTTGAACATCATTTTGAAATGTGAAACATTTTCAATAAATATATATGTGTATATTTTTTATTTCAAATAATATTTCTTGAATAATAAAAGTTGATTAATCTTTGATTCATTTACAGAATTTTCTTAGTTTGTTTTTCGTGAAGTTTTCGTGAGATAATTTCTTCCTTTAATGATTTTTTTTAATTATATTTATCTGTTGACTTAGCTCCTACTTTCTTGTAAAAAATAAAAACATTCTAAGATTCATAGAACCAAACTGATAAGGAAGCAATATTATTCTCACCAATAGTTTAACATGGATAGTCAATCATTTTCGGAAGGTTTAGTGTGTGCGAAGCGTCCCCTTTTAATATTATAGTTAAATTTGTTTTTATCTATAACACGTTTATTCATTTATTATTAATATCAAAACTTAAGATTTCAAATCTGAAAAGTTTTTTCATTAACTTATTATTAAATTCATTGAATGGAAAATAAGAGATTTTAAAATTTCTCAATTTTACTTAATGTGCTTAACTTAGCTTGATATCAGATATCAGGGTCTCATTCCGATGTAAGTAAGAAATGATTGACGTCTAAGTAGTAAAATCAAAGAAATAACAAGAAGTTCCGTCTAGAACTATACGAGCCTACTTTCCCGTATACACCAGCTTCAAATTTATAATCTAGCTATCTCTCTCTCTTTCTCGTTTAGCTTTAGTTCTTAATTGCTTCAAATATGCCTTTTTCAACGGTTAATACAGATTCGTTCAATCATTCATTTATTCAGTCATTCATGTATTTATTCACTCATTTATTCATTCATTATTTTGTTTATTCATTTAATCTTTCATTAATTCAAAAATATTCTTGAAAATCCCGATCAAAATATTTCATAAGAAAATAGGCTCGTTAGATCTGGATGAACTTTTTATGTGTACATGTTCTACGTCATAAGAGCTTTCTAATAAAGTTTGTTCCAAGCAAATCGGCCCGTTAGATCAGGATTTATATAGGATTGAAATTTCCCCGTAGGCACTATGTTAATTTTTTTTGAACTGTTCAAAAATGAACAAAAATTGTTCAAATCAATATTTCACGCCAAGAACTTCTTCCAGTGAGCTTGTTCATTGGAACTTTGATCTTGTACCCAGAGTTTACATAATTTGCTTCATTTTCGCCCATAGGCGCTAATGTTAAAATTTTTTGAACTGTTCAAAAATGAACAAAATTTCATAAGAAAATAGGCTCGTTAGTTCTGGATGAACTTTTTATGTGTACATGTTCTACGTCAAAAGAGCTTTCTAATAAAGTTTGTTCCAAGCAAATCGGCCCGTTAGATCAGGATTTATATAGGATTGAAATTTCCCTGAAGGCACTATGTTAATTTTTTTTTTGAACTGTTCAAAAATGAACAAAAATTGTTCAAATCAATATTTCACGCCAGGAACTTCTTCCAGTGAGCTTGTTCATTGGAACTTTGATCTTGCACCCAGAGTTTACATAATTTGCTTCATTTTCGCCCATAGGCGCTAATGTTAAAATTTTTTGAACTGTTCAAAAATGAACAAAATTTCATAAGAAAATAGGCTTGTTAGTTCTGGATGAACTTTTTATGTGTACATGTTCTACGTCATAAGAGCTTTCTAATAAAGTTTGTTCCAAGCAAATCGGCCCGTTAGATCAGGATTTATATAGGATTGAAATTTCCCCGTAGGCACTATGTTAATTTTTTTTTTGAACTGTTCAAAAATGAACAAAAATTGTTCAAATCAATATTTCACGCCAAGAACTTCTTCCAGTGAGCTTGTTCATTGGAACTTTGATCTTGTACCAAGAGTTTACATAATTTGCTTCATTTTCGCCCATAGGCGCTAATGTTAAAATTTTTTGAACTGTTCAAAATTGAACAAAAAATTGTTCAAATCAAAAAGTAAAATATAGAAATGAGATGTCCTCGCCGAGATCTTTCGAATGCAAAAAGAATTTTTCCAATCGGACAATTCGTTCAAAAGTTATTAGGGGGGGACAGACCGACAGACCGACAGACAGACAGACCGACAGACAGACCGACAGACAGACCCGACAGACAGACAGACCGACAGACCGACAGACACACTTTTTCCCCATCTCAATACCCTACTTTCAAATTTTTTATTTTTCAATCTTTATTTAATTACTTCACTTATTTTTGACTTTCCTTGATTTTTAACGATATTTTCACGATACATTAAGCCTTCTTTCATGCTTTATTATTATTTTTTTTTACTTTTACGGGAAAGTAGGCTAAAAACGAGCGAGTTTTACAGAAGCAAATGCAACCGGATGTCGAAATTGGAAAAAATTGGGACCTACGGGAAAAGCGCGAAAAACAGTTTAAATGCGTATTTTCTACAACTGGTCCGTGAAAGTTGGTAGGTGTGCCATGGGTGATGAATACCAGATAAATACGTTTTTGGCAAAAAAAAAAAAAGGTGCGGATAAAAATGATATATCTTAAACAGAAAATCGTGTATCCGCAGCAGAACTGGATCTCTGGGTATTTCGGGCAATGTGCCTTTTGCTTGAGACAAAATGCAATTTTTCAATCCTGAGGGAAACTCTGAGTTCTGTGTGTATTTTTTAACGTCCCAAAGCGTTGAGACGTTAAAGAATACGCACAGAACTCAAAAGTTTCCCTCAGGATTTAAAAAGGGCATTTTATCATAAGCATATTTTCAAAATACGGTAATTACATTTAAAGTCTGCTCAGCTTCAGTACTCGAAAAATAGGAAGTGCTTAAAAATGAACCCACACGGTTGAAAGTTACCCTGAAAGACTTTATTTCACAGACAATGTCTCAAATTATGGTTTCTTGATGTATTTACCAGAACGACGGATAGTCCATAATCTGTAATTGGCTCCTCGTTCAATGGAGCATAGCAAAACGGACCAGATGATTGGTCCTTTTTCATCTTAAACATCTTCTTCACTTTGGAAATCATTTTTCCTACGATCGTCCTATAAAAAACGACACATACAGTTTTAACAAGCGATTAATAAAATGAATCTTGCTAAAAAAAATTTCGCTAGACATCTGATGGATTAATACATATCCTCCCCAACACTATTTATTCATTTGTTACCATTAGTATTAGTTAAGAACGAACAGTGCCGAAAGACTGAAACCTGTGTAAGAGGCACCCATTTGACTTTTTTCATAAAATTGAAATGTGCTCATTTGGTGATTGGAGGAAAGCAAATTTGAAATTAGTTTGTGTGACTTAATACATTAGGCTAGTAATTACTATGAAGGTAGTACAAGTTTTTGCAATTACTACCACTAGCAAATCAAAAGCAGGGTGAAGTTCCATATCTCCAACCATTCCTCTACCCGAATAGTAATTCTTTCGCCATATATAAGGCACTCATCAGGTACATATGTGATTTCAGAGAAGAGACAGTAAATCTCGCATAGCAACAAGATTTTAGGTTTAAATCACTCACCATGCTCCAATACTCGGTTGCACAATTCAAGGACATGGTCAGATCACGTGTCATTCTGATAGGAAAACTGAAAATTAATTCGGTTTTTCCGAATTAATGTTTCAATTAACTCAGATTTGTTTGAAGATGTAGAGTTGTCGACCATCCCTATTATTAAAGGAGACTACCGTGTTTGTAGGGAGTGAACGTTTACTTGTTAAGAAAAAGTCGGTTCTTAAATTTTGGTTTCGCGAAACCTTGGGGTTCCGTAGAGATTACTCGAGGGTCCACGAAAACTTTTCCAACATACGGGATTGAAAAGGCTAAAACTCACGAAGCCACATCGAGAGTTTATTGATAAGGATAAGGAGTTGAAAATCAAGAAATACAAGAGAGTTCTTTATACACAAATCAAAGAATAAGTCTATTTTTGTGCCATTGAAAACATAGATTGAGTTTTAAAACCTAAAAAATTGCATTAGCAGCTTGTATGTGCTGTTATTCCGCTGTTATACAATGGAGTAATCAACAATTTTCTCCTAGAAGAGAGGGATTAGTTCATAATAATCCTTATAATATATACCCTCACTAATATTGGCAGTATGACTCAAAACCAAGAATTCCACTGGGTAACCCTCTTAACTCCCTCTTGGATGCGCATAGTTCACTTTCACCGTTTGTTGTCTTAATATTGTTTTGAAACTTTTGTTGCAGAATAGATAGGTGCCGTTTAAACTAGCTAACTTGGAATTCATCATTTGGAATTTTTTCATGAATTTAAAAGAATAATTAACGATTATTTGAAGTATTAAGAAGGATATAGGTTATTTGGGTTAAGGTATTCAATATATATATACCGCACCCTCCCCCCCTTCTCAGCATCAGCAAACGATACAAATAAATGATACGATTTCTAAAGCTACACTGTATTCATAGAGGAAAACAAAGATACGTTTATCATTGAATTTCATTTAAATTAAAGACCCAAGAAAAGAATTGTGTACTCACAATTGATTCACTTCACAAACGTAGAGATAAATCTTTAATTATCATCAAATTATCTGAAAATAAATCAAAATAATCAGGAACTTAACTTGAATTCCGCACTAAGGCATCTCATGCAAGTTAAAATGAGGAATTTTGGTTTGCATTTCATTGTTGTTGCCGAAGCATTGTTGGAACAAACCCATTCAGACTGTTGAAAAGTATTGTTGGAAACGAAAAAGTTAATCAAAATGAAGCTCGATTTTCTTTCATTGTTGTGTGAAAGGAACTCCCGCATTGTTGCAAAATATTCACTTTTAATTTAAATCAAAATCGAAAATTCCTATATGTTTCAGGATTTTGATAGGTATCTAAAACTATCAAAAGTAAAATATTAATCAGTACATGCACACACACAAACAATATATAAAACTGCAATACAGATACACAACGCTTTGCCAGGGATGTCGTTTCTGAGGCATTGTTAAAAACAAAGTTTCCTCCCGAAAAAAAAAAAAAAAAACGAAATTTAAATTAATTTCATGCACTGGTATTGTGTTCATGAATACTGTTATTTATGATACACTCACGGGAATAATTTATTGGACTGTCCTCTAAATCTGAGCAGAGTCGTTTGGGATCATTGTAAACATGGGGTAAATATAACCAATCTTCCTAACTACACTTGTGGCGGTTTTGAGAACTTAACTGCTGCAGAGTGATACTTGGCACTTGGGTCATTCATAAATGATGTGTCGCGCTTCGAGGGGGGGGGGGGAGAAATTGTGACAAGGGGAGGGGAGGGGAGGGGAAGGGGTAACAAGAAGTGTGACATGATACATTTTGGTCTAGATAAAAACATTTAAAATTATCAAATTAAATTTATTTTTAAATTTTTTTTTATTTTCATAATTTGATTTTAAAGTTTCATGGATCATTTTTTATCATAAACAGGGATGCTGATTAAGGATTAAAGTTACAACTTGGTAAAAGTTTAAAAGGAAATGCTTTTTTACTTTTAAGATAAAGTCGGTAGAAGCTCGGTTTCCGCAGAGCACCGAAAGTGAAGCAACATCGACTTAGGTCAGTGTTTGGGAGGGTGACAACTTCTCGCGGCTGGTTCCTGTAGGGCCGGGTCGGGACCGCCGCAAGTAGAAAAGAGAGGGGGAAAACATCTTGTGGGCCTGGTCCTCGCGAAACGGGAGATTTGTTAAGCGATGGAAAGCAACGGTGTGTTTCGATAATGTTTCGTTGCTTTATGAATAATTTCATTAGTTACATCGATAGCAAGTGTTCTTGCAGCAAAAGTTTTGTTCTTAGAATTGAACAGGAAACTTAAAAATGTGTTTTTGACTATGATAGCTGCATTATTTTTTTTATTCCACATTTTTATTTTTTAAGTGTTGAATTACTTCCTTTCAAAGTTTTAAACTTTGCCAGAGCCATGTTAGCCTACTGAAAAAAATTCTAGCGTTTTCCGCGAGGCACCACGAGGAGGTATGGTTGGTCTTTGCTCTCTAGCCCCCCCCCCCCCATAAATTATTTACTTTTATTATCTTTAAGTTAAATTTTAACTTGTTATTTTAAAATACAGATATTATTTTGCTTTGTTAAAAAATCAATAATATTTATATTATTCGGCAGAACTAGATTTCAAAGTCATGCACTTGCGTTTCTTTTCTTGATTGACGTTCGGTAAAAATAAGTCCTCGTGATCGCTCAAAAGAAACTGAAACATTTTCTAACTATTTACAGAAGCTTTCCGAAGTTCTGGATTGGGATGGGTTAATCGGCCCCTGGCGATGTCAAGAAAATAATTTTCTGTCATTTCATTTTTCTGAAGCTGAAAATGCAATACAAGAATGACACTGCGAGTGGTTTTTAATTTTGTAAGCCGCATAACCAGAAATATAAATAAATAGAGGTACATTATCTTCTTCCTCTTCGGTGTAAATACAAAAATCAACTACATGAAAACTTATTTCTGTTTCATATTTTCATATTTTTCTTCGGAAAAATCAAGCAAAAATTCTGAAAGTGCAAACGATCCATATTTTGTAGAATGCAAATTGATAAAACTTATTAAATGCAATTTTTTTTCTGTTCGTATAACCTCTGAAATAGTTAAATTATAATTTCCCCCGTGGAGTTGAAAATATTGGTCTGATATGACGGAGACGATTAACAAAACCACAATCTTGAATGACCAAAATCATTTTCCGCGTCATTTCAAGCAATTTGTTTGCATTCATAAATTTTACTGGAAATAATCCAGCAACATCTTTATTTTGGAATGGACTGATGATATCATGAATTGCTTGCACACTTGTTGTTCTTTGGTGTCGTCTTTTATAAATGCTACTAACTTAACAACGTCAATATTTAAATGCACATATATCGATTACGAATTCATTAAAACATAAAATCTAGCTAAAAGTAGATAATTTTCTAAACTCATAAAATATATTTAAAGTTCCTTTTCTTCCCATTTACCTTTAACTTAAATCAGTTTATCATGAACAATCCTTTAGACCAGGGGTCTCCAAACTATGGCCCGAGGGCCACATCCGGCCCGCGGAGAGCTAGCATACTTGAAAGAAAACTCCTTCTAGAGAACATATTTATTTTTTATAGCAAATTAAATTAAGTTTACTGAAGTAATCTATTTTTATGTTGAATAATTATTAATATGACATCTACATTGATATGGTCATGGGCTAACTACTCATAACATTGTTGTAGGTTATTATTTACTAACTAACAAATTATTGAAATGAATCCAACTAACATTTTATACATTTTAAATGAAAAGATAACTTATAACAAGCATAACGACATATGAAATACTAATGAGATTTATGTAATTGAGATTTTCCACTGACAATAGTTTGTAGTTGTGGACTAATTTTACTTGTACCAATTATTAAAAGAGATTTAAGATGCTCATCAGTTAATTTAGATCTGTAAACATTTTTTGTGTACTTCATTTTGGAAAAGGTCTTCTCACACAAATAAGTAGTACCAAAAACAGAAAACAGCCCACGAGCAAATTTATGCAAATTATCAAATTGTGTCAGTGGAAGACACTTATAAAATTCCAACAAAGATAAGTTTTGATATTCGTTCTTAATTATATCACTGCACTGTAGATCAATCATTTCCATTTGAAGTTCCGGGGCTAGGGTTTCAATGTCAGTATCAAAAGGATTCTGAAAAATCTTAATTTGATTCGCAATGGCATCAAAGTCCGAGAAACGAGTATCAAAATTTATTTTCAAAGCACTCAAAGTTTCGATTGCAAAATCGATAGGAAACTCGGTCTCAGTGGTGTGGCTAAATATTTCACATGTTTTAAAATGTGAAAAACATTTACTTCGTAGTTGTGATTGAAACAGTATCAATTTCTTCCGGAATGATTTGATATTATTGTATAAATCAGGAAGATGCTGGTTTTCTCCTTGCAATCTCAAATTCAGTTCGTTCACATGTTTTGTCAAATCAACATAGAATGCTAACTTCCACAGCCATGCGTTGTTTTGCAATTCAGTAAGAGGGCGATGCTTTTCATTCAAAAAAAATTCGATCACTGCTCGAAGTTCAAAAAAGCGCTGAAGGACTTTCCCACAACTAAGCCAACGTACGGCAGTATGATAAGGTAAGTCATTTTCTCCAATCTCTTTAATAAATTGTACGAATTGTCGGTGATTCAGCCCAAAAGATCTGATAAAATTAACAGTTGATATGACTGGTTTCAGAACTTCAGACATATCCAAACATTTTCCGCACAGAGACTGTTGATGAATGATTACAATGTAAGACTATTGGTTTTGAACCACCGTCATTTTCTACAGCCTTTGACACAAGAGCGACCACTCCTTTATCTTTCCCACTCATGTTTTTGCCTCCATCAGTTGTAATACATTTCAAGTTTTTCCATCGAAGGTTCTTTTGCTTAATGGCCATTTCAACTCCTTTAAAAATATCTGAACCAGTAGTTGTGCCATGAATACTATACATATCAAGAAGTTCTTCATGCACTTCATAGCTTTTATCTACTCCTCGAATATAAATCAACACCTGAGCCGTATCTGACACATCCGTTGACTCATCCAAGGCCAAAGAAAACCACTCAACATGTCCATTTTTGTTGAACAGTTGAGAGGATATATTTTCAGCGATGTCTTCTACCCTTCGAGCCACAGTGTTTGCTGACATACTGACAGTTTTTAATAAATTTACCTTTTCAGGGCACATTTCTTCGGCTACTGCGATTATGCATTCTTTGACCATTTCTCCATCGGTGAATGGTTTTCCACGTTTTGCAATTTCAAGAGCCACACGAAAGCTGGCACGAGTTGCAGCCTCTTGTTCAGTTTTGAGTTTTGTAAATAAAGATTTCTGCGATTTCAATCCGCGCTTCATAGCTTCGAATTTTTCTGTCCGCAAACTTCCTGTATATTTTGAGTAATTTTGAAAATGTTTTGCTTCATAATGACGTTTAATGTTATATTCTTTGAGAACGGCTATGCTTTCATTGCAAATCAAACATAGCGCCTTGTTACTGGACTCAATTACGAAATACTGAATGTTCCACTGATCTTTGAATTTTCTGCATTCACTATCAATTTTTCGCTTCTTTTCCATTCTACTAAATCACACACAAAAGCAACAATTCAAATAAAAATATTGTTACAAAGATGTCTTAAACTTAAACACGCACAAACACGTTTTAAGGAGGTACGCACTATTTTATTTCACAGCAGTGTCATAGGAACTGACTTGTGGTTGCGCCACTAGCCTTCTTATATATTTCACTTACTGCCATCTAGAAGTGAGTGGAAGACACCAGAACTTTATCGAACCAACGAGATTATTCTGTAAGTGCTATTAGCGCCATCTGTTAGGGATAGAAGGTACTACCTATTTCTGCTTGTGTCCACCAGATGTCCTGTCACGTTACTCCTCATGGCTCGCTCGTACTCTACGACTAATCTAGAAATTACAGATAATGACAGGAAAATTAATAATATGCAGTGTTGCCGTTTTGCGGACTTTAGTTCGATTTGCAGCCTTTTTTAAACGTGGCGTACTTTTTCGGACTTTTTTTTTCATGTAAAAAAATACTCATTCGTTACTTGAGTACTCGTTAGGAACCGAAGTAACGATTACTGAAGAAAAAAGTAATCAATGATTACTTGTGTATTTCATTACTTTTGTAATCAATGATTACTATGGCGATACGATGCGGGTACCCCATTATAACGGATACCCATACGATACAGAAAATACATCAGCTTCCCCGTCGCTAATGGCATCTGGCAAAAAAGTAATCATATTTTACACCACTAGTGGACTGATTCAACTTTTTACCACCGGCAACAATTAATGATAATATGGTTTTGGCCCTTGGAATTTACTGGAGTAATCAATATGGCCCTAAGGCTGGAAAGTTTGGAGACCCCTGCTTTAGACTATTACTGCTAATTACACGAACTAATGCATAGGAAAACATTAAAAATACTATTAATCGATAAAGGATTTTCTAATTCAAATATCGTACATCGATTTGATTACAATTGGTTTTTAGAAAGAACGTTATGGGAATGAAAAATGAGTATTTTTCTTTTAATTGGAAAGGCTTGCCTTGATATTTATTTGTTGAGTAAATTATTAGGTAGTAAATATTTAGCTCATTGTTAAAAAGCATTGTGAAAAATGTGCTACTGTTATTGGCACATGAGGTATGCAAAATTTAACCGATAAAATAAGCAGAAATACACGTAGTGCTATACGAGACGGAAGAAATTTCCCATCGCTTAGCATTCGTCAAGATGGCGTTTAACAGGTTTGGACCAGGCCCACAACGAAAAATTTCCCCCTTTCTTCTCTCCGCGGGGGTCCCGGCCGGGTACTCTAAAGGAAGCTGGTGCACGTAAAACAGGTCGTGGCTCCAATGTCCTCCAAGTGAAACGATACCTCTGGGGTTTCCAGGTGACGGTCTCTCCTCTGGTATCTGGTTCAAAAAACTGAGAGACCTTTCAAAGGGGCGGAAATCGGACTCCGGCCTATAAGGGCCCCGTTAGACTCGGGAGCAGCGTATCCACTCTTCCTCGCCACGCGTGAGGACACGACAACAACAACTGCCACAACAAATATTGCATTAGATATGATATAAGTTGATTAGATTAGACCCCTTTTGCTTTAAGACAGCTTAAACCACTTTTGGACCAGTAAACAGTCCTGTCCAAAGCCAGTTTCGGATGCCCGAAACCCCAACCCTGCTATAAGCAGGTCTAAACAGCGTCTTTAATTATAACCACCCTGCATATTCACTGATGACGTCAGTACTAAGGAGCTGCCAATGAAAACTACAATTATTTTTAGTTGAATATTCCTGTTTTAATCATTTATAGATTCCTGCTGTACTAGTTGAGTTGCTGGCAGTGGCAGTAAATGTTCATTCATGATATTTCTGTCTTGCTGACATCTTTACTGGTTGAGAACTTTACTTAAGAATCGCGCATTTATTAAATTATTTTCAATAAAAAAAGGAAGAAACTAATGCTGCAAAGAACAATTTTGCGTTTCCTGCAGCACCTTTGGTACCTCATTAACATGAGCGCAAAATTAAGTTGGTCTCAGCATTAGGATAGGAAACTTCCTTGAACTGAGATTTTGCTTTTCTGCCGAAATTTCAGTAAAATTGTCGTTTGTGAAACATGTTAGACTCGGAGGGGCCTAAGCTGGAAGGCTAAGTTCGAATCCCACCGTTGAGATAGCGATGCAAGGAGCATACGAAGAATGCTCGACAGTTTTTGTAGTGCTGCCATCTACAGGATAATAACCGGAATAGTATCTCTAAACTTTGTAGTGCTGCCACGTATCGGAAAAGCGCAGTAAATAGTTCTTCTGCTGTCTAGTTACGACCAGGGCCTTATTTACATTAGGCCACCTAGGCCTCCCACTTTGAGGGGGCCCCTAATTTTTTTTTTTTTTTTTTTTGTAATTTAAAATTTTTTAGAAAAAATATTTAAAATAGCATCTTTCAAAAACGATCAGTTATGTGTTTGAAAAATGCTATTTGTTCTGCTGCTTCACAGAAAATTTGTACTATTAACTTATTTTAAAACCACAAGGAATTTTCACTTTGGGAGCCCCCAAGTTTTGGCCTGACAATTTGAAATTTGAAAAATAAAATCGATTTTGCACTTTGGGGCCCCCAAATTTTGGTGTGACTGGCAAGTTTTACAAACATTGAATGTTATGTTTAAAAAATTTTTGTTGCGTGAGAGATTCGAAATGTAAATTGGGCGCTGGATACGGCAGATAAAAATAAACCTCTCGTCATGATCGTTATTACTATTTCTACTTTTCGTCTTTGGCAATGACCTTTTAATGCCGCTACTAACTTTAGTGTTTTGGCTTAATTGTTCAATTTTGGAAGACTGCTAACTTTTATTTGAAAGCTTCTTTAATGGTTGAATGAAGATACGCTGAATCTATCTTTTTTTTTTTTTTTACCCCCGTTTTATTAATTTTATCAATTAGCTCTGGTTTCTTCCCACTTAAGAAAGGATTCTATATGCGAAACGTGCGTACAATACTTATTGCAAGATTTGCCTAGTGGGCGTTGTTTTTCATGCAAATGAAATATATTATCAACGTTATTATTATTAATGTGGTAGAATTCCGTGCTACCATACCGCATGTACGGGGTTCAATTCCCGGGCTGGGGAGGGTCGACTCAGCTTTTCCTCCCTGCAGTAGGGTCGATAAAATGAGGACCAAGCATGCTTGGGAACTAAACACTGGGGGTTCCACGTCAGGCCGGCCACTTGACAGGAACTTCTGCTTCTGAACCCCAGGGCCCTCGGTCTCGAAAACTGGGATGGGCACAGTAGGCCATGACCCCCAAAAGGGCTGGCACGCCACTTTTTTATTATTATTAATATTGTGATACTTATTTATTTATTGTTGCAATGTAAACGATGTGGGAAGTGATTAATTCCACAAAGCGTTTCGGAAGGGTGACCAGGAAACAAAGTCAGTAACTGTAAGGGAACAATAAAGGCTGGTCGTGCGAACTCCTAACCAGCCAACTGCGATTCTTTCTTTCTACATTAAAAACCTGTTATGTATTCCTAGTAAAAAAAAAAAAAAAAAAAAAAAAAAAAAAAAAAAAAAAAAAAAAAAAAAAAAAAAAAAAAAAAAAAAAAAAAAAAAAAAAAAAAAAAAAAAAAAAAAAAAAAAAAAAAAAAAAAAAAAAAAAAAAAAAAAAAAAAAAAAAAAAAAAAAAAAAAAAAAAAAAAAAAAAAAAAAAAAAAAAAAAAAAAAAAAAAAAAAAAAAAAAAAAAAAAAAAAAAAAAAAAAAAAAAAAAAAAAAAAAAAAAAAAAAAAAAAAAAAAAAAAAAAAAAAAAAAAAAAAAAAAAAAAAAAAAAAAAAAAAAAAAAAAAAAAAAAAAAAAAAAAAAAAAAAAAAAAAAAAAAAAAAAAAAAAAAAAAAAAAAAAAAAAAAAAAAAAAAAAAAAAAAAAAAAAAAAAAAAAAAAAAAAAAAAAAAAAAAAAAAAAAAAAAAAAAAGAAAAGCAGCACAGATATTGGTCAAAAACATTTTTAAACCAAAATAAACTATACATTTTTTTTTAAAAACTTTTTTTTTTTTTACAGTACAGGTTCTCTTAAAATTTTTGAAAATTTCAGATCATAATCACCCATGCCCAGAGAACTGGAGCAACAAGATCTTTAAATTACCCCGCTGCACTTTTATATACTGGCTCCAACTAAGCATCATGCTACACATAGTTTTAACAAGGATCACATTTTTATCATCTTTATTTACTAAACCTTATAATTTTGTTTATGTAGGGGTAAATAAAACCTATTTATCAACAATTGATTTATCAAATGAAAAATGCATTTTTCATTATTTGTCATTCACTCTAAACTAATTTGAGTGTGCAAATTAGCTACCTTACAATTTTTTTAAAATGCAACGTTTATTTGTTGTCTACATGTATTATTGTTATATGTCAACTACTTTAAAATGCATAGTTTGCTATTTTTTATGATTGTAAATTTGGTTCCACATCATTTGGTGCTGCAAATTTACATAGAAAATTCTGCTACTGGATATATGGGTACACACACATAAAGAAAACATGCAAAAAATGAAAATAAATACTCTTATTAAGACATGTAAATTTTAAAGTAAGTTGTGACAAATTATTATACTTATTGCAAACTTCAGATTTGGAAGTCAATAGACACAGAAAAGAAAAAAAAAGCAATTTCGAACAGAGGATAGCTGAAGAACAACAAAGGAAAAAGTGAGATCATCACCTGTTCCAAACTCCACAGCAACAAAGTCATCACAAACAATTGGCATTCCTGAGGATGAGTCAGGTATTTCCCTTGGGGGGGGGGACGAACTGCAACTGCCAGATCTCCCAACATCGTCTCCATGCCTGTTGCAACCACTAATACTCTCTCCTGAGGAAAAAAGTTACATAAAATTATGATATTGATGATACAAGGCTATTATGCAGGAACTTTAGTTTTAAAAAAATACAGTTGCACTTTATTTAATCAAAAGTTTTATTGCCGACTGGATTAATTTGAATAATGGTAGAGAAATGTGCAACACTCCTTAATAATATGAGAAGATTTTTAAAAATCACTAAGTATCATAAAAGGGAAAACACCACACATACACAGCAAAAATAAAAATTTAAAACAGATTAGTTACATCAGATTTTCATAAACATCAACTAATATTAAATCTTTTCATTTTACACAACTTATTTGTATTCGTCATGACAAAAGAATTTGAAGCATTGCCGACACTTCAGATGAAATCAACTTTCGCAGGAAAAAAATTTTATAGACATCCATCGCAATGCAAAAACTAAAATATATTTAAATGCGGAAAATATGTCTATTTGAAAATAAACACGGTTATAATTTTTAACTTGGACCCCTAAGCATTCATTAAAAAAGAAATTATGTCTGATTAACTCAAAATGCCTTCTATAAGAATAACAGCTCTCTTTCTCTCTCTGATAGCTAAAATGCTTAATACATATTCCCTAACCAAAAAAAGAAAGAATTTTTTTAAAGAATAAACATAAAAGCTTGCACCCTACGTAATGCTAACGCTTACATTATACTTTGCTTCATTGAGATCAATACAAGAAAATAGGATAAATGTACAATTTTATATTCTTTATTTCCTGTTCATGCTTAAAAACATTTTTATTAATGGGGGGGGGGGGGGGGGATGAGAATCAGAATACTGCTTGATATAAAATAGCAATTTAATTTGAATACTGTGTCATTTGCATAAAAAAAAATAAATAATTGCATGAAAAAAAATTGGTGTCAAAAAAGTTATGGTAAAACTTATAAATTTTTGGTATTTAAAAAGACAATGTATTACAAATACAAATACAAAAGTGACGACCAGCAACAGACTCAGGGCCCAGCTAGGCTGGTCCTAGTGAATTTAGCAGTCCCCAATGAACATCAAAAGCTTTCTTAAACGTTTTTACCCCGCTACAATCAACAGTCGCTCACGGTAAACTATTCCAATTGCCTATAACCCTATTGAAGTAGTAATTTTTCCTAATTTCAAGATTAGCCTGAGATTTGAAAAGCCTTGAACAATGACCTCTGGTTCTACTTTCAGCACATAGCTGTAGTCCATCAACATTTCCCATTTTAATGAATTTAAACAACTGAATCATGTCCCCTCTAGCTCTCCTTTGCTCAAGACTATATGTATTGAGCCTTTTAAGCCTAACCTCATAATCTAAGTCTGAAAGACCACTTACCAATCTAGTAGCCCTCCTTTGAACCCTTTCCAATAAGGTAATATCCTTTTTTAGGTACGGAGACCAAAACTGAACAGCATATTCCAATTTGGTTGTAGTAAATTGGATGCTGCTCGGTACATTAGTAAATGTACCGAGGATAAAAAAGTTTTTATAAAAGAGTTTACTGAAAACAGTAAGAAATAAGCATTCTTCAATTCTAAGCATTTGCGGTTTTTTAAAGTTGCCAAAACAATAACAAAAATTAAAGCCACATCCTGTTAACTATCTAAAGTGATATAAAAAGAAAAGATCAAACATTTTGCCTGGAGTGCGACCAGGCACAAATGCCAATTCCAATTTATCTACCTAAAATGTAACAAATAAACGAATAAATAAGTTTTAAACATAAACATAATAAGCAGCAATTTAGCAAACCCAAGTTATAAATTAAAAATATATAGAATAGAATTTAGCAAACACACAGTGAAAAGGAAATCTCAAAAATAACATGATGAGTCCTAAAAAAATCGGCTCCTTCAATTCAAACTATTCCCCCTCCCATTGAAAAACAGAACTTTTATAACATTTCATTTTTGATTAAATTCTCATGCTTAATATCTCTGCCAGTGTTGCAGTAAATGAAGAACACAAAACAGTTATATAAAGCAAATAATGTGTAGTCATTTCTGAAACATTTCAGCAATGGGAAAACGATTAAAACCAGGGTTGGCACGGTTTAAACCAATTGGTTTAAACCATGGTTTAAACCTTGGTTTAAACCAAATGGTTTTTTTAAAAAAACCACATGGTTTTTTTCGAAAAAACCACATTAATTTTTTGAATATTTTATAATAGTTTTGGTATTTTAAATAAAACCTTTTTATTTTTGAACTTCTGCTCTCATGAAACATCTCAATTCTACAAGAACATGTAGTATTATTTTCAAACAATTTCCTTCCATACTATGTTCTGAATGTCCTGAATCAAATAGCCATGGGTAAAGTATTCGTTCTATAGACGGATTTCCGGTCTCTTTTTTGTTTTTGTAAATTGTTAGATGGAAAAGGACAGAATACTTAGTAAAACTAAAGTATTTTAATACAGATTTAAATGTGCTGTAAATGTTTTTCCGATTTCTCCATTTAAAAGCTTAATATGTTATGATGTTGCTAATTATAGTAAATTTAGTAATTTGTTGAAATACTTGAGGAATGATTTTTAAAATGTTCGACTTGAGTTCCCACCTTTATTAAATATTGTTATTGCTAATATTAACCTATTATCGGGGGTTTGGGGAGATAATTAATTTATATATGTAATCAGGGTGCGTACGCGGCCTGGAAAACCTTGAAAGTCCTTGAATTACATAATTTTTTTCAAGGCCTTGAAAGTCTTGGAAATTTAGAATAATGTACAAAAATGTCTGGAAAGTCCTTGATTTTCACATTTTTACTATTTCTTTGTAACTTATCAACAGGAAAATTCTCCTTTCTTTAAATTCCTACCTGCAGACATGTGATTTTTTCGTATTTTGACGGAATTCCGTAGTTTTGGTAATTTTGGAAATTAAAAATTTCGCTTCCGCAAAAATTCGTAATTTGGATTTCTTTTTCTCTATTTTTTTTTTTTTTTTAAACCTTATGAACATTTTTGAAAGTAGCCTGTGTACAATCCTGCGAAGTTTCACAAATTACGAGTAAAATTTACACATTCGATTCGTTTTTGGCGCTTTTAAGTGTCAATCCCGATTTTTTTTTTTTTCAGCACTTCGAAATCTGGTTGCATCGGTTTCGGCAAAACTTCCTAGTTCTCGTTTAATATCGGATTCTTCCCCTTAGACATCAATAAATTTGAGCTTATCATTATTTTTAATCTTTCCTAAGTTTCAGCTTCTGTAAAGGACTTGCAGAAACGTCATTTTGTCACGCCCACTCTAAATGTCGCCGATAATCAAGGAATTTTTAGCTTTTAAGTTTTAGTTTTCTGTTGATTATAATTATTAAATATTAGAACCTTATTGAAAATCTATTTAAAAAAATTTTTTGCCAAAAATGTTTCGTTTTTTTAAGTTGTTTTTTCTTTTTTTCTTTTTTTTTGCATGTAATTTAAAATGTGTTAAAATTTTAGATCGTCTTTAGCATTAGGGTCTCTCCCCCCTTTCAAGTACTCATTTTACATTGTTACAAAATAAATAAATAATATTTCTTTCTATTTTAATTCAATGTATAAAAACATGTAAAAAATTCTTCACACCTAATTTTGAAGTTGTTTCATTTCATTGAAATTTTTATAGTTATCAAGTATGAAGTAGTTATTTCAGTTTAAGAAGTTATTGCTCAGAAACATGTTTATTTCTTTAAAAATGCCATGCCACTTCCACGCCTTATTTTGGTTAGACATAATGCCCCAATCATTTTTTTATATTAAAGTAATGAGTTGACTTGCTTAGTATTTAATAATTCTATTGCATAGTAATTTATGCTTGTAATATACTTTTTAATAAGCTTTTACAAACCGTTATGTCGTGATTTTTCAGTATTTTTTTTTCTCAGTGAGGCACATGTCTGACCTGACAAGCAATAAAGCTATGGCTCGTTACATACACAGCCGATACAACACATTAATCTAAGTAATGTGCTATCTGATAAATTTTTATAGTATTGAATATGAAGTTATTTTATTACAGTTAGAGTGCTCTAAATTAAATAGTATTAAAGAAATCTTTCTGGCTTGTAATGTATTCGAAGTACTTAGATTTACTTCATTTGAAACACTTGATTTTTGCTTCGAAGAGTCCTGGAAAGTGCTTGATTTTTACTCAGAGAATAGTGTACGCACCCTGTGCAATGCAAACAAAATTTCTAGAAAAGGCATGTTTTTGGAGTTACGGAAATTTATTTTAACTTCTGTCCTTTGAAATCCTCTTACTTTCACCCATGCAAATAGCTAAATTCACAAAGATTAAATTATAAAAATGTCTGGGTCAGGCAGGAAAAAACATGAAATTTGGATTAATTTTACTGAAATAAAATCAGATAAGAGGAAAGGTACAACAGCAGTTTGCAAAGTATGCAATAAAGAAATTGAAGGCCAAGGTTCTGCGAATGAAGAAACACATGGAGAAATATTATGTTTCTGATAATTCCAGCTTGAATGAATAATAAAATGCAAGTTAAAACTAGGGATGTAACGAATATTCGGCCTGGCCGAATATTTCATCACCAAGCCGAATATTTGCTAAGGTCAAATTCGGCCTGGCCAAATATTGATGAACTTTTTGTTTGGCAGAATAGTTCTGCTACAGTAGAAATGTAAAACTTAAAGAAAGTAGTAGAGTTTAAACATTTAAAATTGTGTTATAGTTATTGCAAAAGCGCGCATTAGTACATAGTTTTAATAAATTAAAAATAATAGCTATAAAAATCTAATAGTGTATAGTTATTTAAAAAAAACTACTTTTTTAACCCTTTGATTTTGGTTTGATTGAACAAAAACAGATTTTAAAGTTATAATATTGTATTTTATACTTAACATTCGTTAACAAAAGCTAGCATTTTTATTATGTCATTTTTAACAAAGTGGAAGTCCGACTTTGTTTGGGTAGACTGATTTATTGTGAATATCGGGTAAGAGAGAGTGAAAAGCCTAGAATGTATCATGAATATTAAGATAGTATAAGTTATTGGTGTTTTTGAAAATAAAAGTATATTCCAGTCCAATGCATTAAATTTTAAAAAAACTTTTAAGAACAGGTATGTAAAAAATCCCCATAAAATAAAAATATTAACTTCTATAACTTTTAACATATTTTCATAAAACTATTTTGAGCAAGGTAAAAGTGCACTAAGCAATAGTATTTCTTTAATTTGAATTAAATAACTAGTACAGTAATGCTAATGCTTATATTAAAACCTGTCATTTCCATTCCACTTGTGGGTGAAATTCTCAGTTTTATTGCATTCAAAACAAACAGAAAATACATTAATTTTAGATAGTTTTAAACAAACAAGAACAGATTAATGTGTGGAATGGGTGTTTGACTTTGTGAATACTTTTAAATTTGACAAATTTTTTCTATTACAGCGATTTTCTAGAAATTTTAATATTCTGTATTTGGCCAAATCACTATTTGTTACTAGTTAAAACTGAAGATTTAATAATGAATAATCATTTATTTATTCCCAATTTCATTAATCAACATTCACTTTTAAAATATTACAAATTAGCTATCATTGTTATACAGAACTTTTGGCTTGGTATTACATAAAGTTGATTCTTTTTACTATATTGACAAGAAATTAATTAAAATTAATTGATATTTTAAAGAAACATTAACTATTTATTTTAAATAGTAAAATAGAACAACAACACACAATAACTAACCTTTTAAATAATTTCTTTAAGCTTTAAAAGTGCTGCATTAGTTTAAACCAAAAAACCTGGTTTAAACCAAAAAAACCTGGTTTTTGGGGTTTTTTTGAAAAAACACCCGGTTTTTTTCCAACCCTGATTAAAACCAAGCCCTTCCCAAAATACAAATACAAAAGTGACGACCAGCAACAGGCTCAGCAGAACCCATCTAGGCCCTTTCCAGCAGCACACAACAAATGAAAAGTATTATACTATTAAAAGAAACTTCGGAAGCAGTATCATAGATTTGAATCTGCAATTTATCATTATCAAATTGTATTTGCTAGTTCCTTGTTACCTATTTTTCCAACAATATTACAATTTTATTGTATTAAAAATTAAATTTACCTTGAACAGAACGGTTCTCTTTGTTTTAAATTTTTCAAAATCGAAAGTAGACAGAGAAATAGAACGTGTTGCCACTCTTAATATTTATATAAATATTGTAGAAAAGTAAGAACGGGGATTTTCGTTTTCTTCCTAACTTTAGAATACTTTATTTACATTTAGCATAACAAAAGAAATTTTAAATGTAAGAACAGAATGACTAATTAATTTAGATATAAACTTGGATTGCCAAATTTCATTTATCTTACAAATCATTTATATTTTCAGCAGGATTGCTGCAGCACGGTGGGAAGGTTGGTTGCCTTGGAGACAAGCGAGCTTTCCTAGGTTTGTTTACAAAACGATTGCAAGCACGGCGATACATTTCTTTTCTTTTGGTATTAATTAATTCGAGGGGTTTACACCGCATTTCAAGAATTTAAATCATTAGGTGGTGAATAAATCTTGTGATCGCAGAATATTAGTGTTTCCCAAAAATATTAATTATGTCATTTATTATTAAAAATTTCTCAAAGGACTTTGTCTACTTGAGAAAGGCTTTACGTCTACAATTCTGATAAGTAATGACTAGACATTTATACATTTGTCTCTTATAGGAGAATCATTTCATGTTCGCTTTTTGGAGAAAATTTCACTCCTGAGAATTTAAACACAAAACTTAAAAACCACCTGCATTATTTTTAATTTTCTTGTTTAATTCTAAATATCTAATGAAACATTTAAAATTAAACAAAAAAATAAAGTTTTAGAGTATTTATAGATTCAATAGGGGGGGGGGGGATATTTTGTGATGCGTTTTTTATAGCTTTGCTTTAAGAACGTTTTATTATTATATTTCAATTACAATTCATTAACAATGAGGTACTTTTGATGGCTGGGGAGGCTAAAGTTGTTATTTATTTTCTTCTTTTACTTCATTGAATCATTAAAGAGCACAATCGGTTCACTCTTTTAAAAGTACAGATATTGCGTAAAAGTACAGCATTGTTGCAATCATACCAAGTCCCTAAAAAGAGTTTTCAGATTAATTACAGGTGCACAATACTATAAATTAAAAGAAATTTTAAATATGCGCAAAACGTAAAACGCAGAATAAATATACCTTTGTGAAAATTAATATTAATTGCATTCCTACCTTTTTAACTATTTGTAATCATTAATTGTATCATTAACAATTTTAATTCTACCTTTCACTAAAAAACTGAAAAAATGGTCAAATTTAGCAGCAACTAGGACCCCAGGCGCTCATGGAGTCCAGCAAATGTATTTCGCCCTAGGCTCTAAAAGGCCTTGGGTCACCACTGAAACTACGTTTGTGCGAAATGGAATTATTAGTTTATGTATTGACAAAGAATAAATGCTGTAACAGACGTTCAACCTGACATAGTGTTCAGTGTTCATCCATAAAGCCTAATATTAAGTACACATGAGACAATGACAATCAATAGCAGTCATCTCATTAAAATACTACATTTTAAAAACCTTATTAAAATATAAGATCTGAAGATTTTTAAATATTTTTTTCTTTAACTGCTGATTTTTGGGATTATTTTTTGAAGCTAATAAATATTTAATTTATGCAATTGTCATTTTCACTGCAAATGTTTCATTTGCAGGTTGTTTCATTAGTACAGTTTGACGACCGAATTTTGACATTTGGGCGCTTCTGCGCATGGCAGAAAAGAACGAATCCATTCGAGTTTTAGGGAAGTTTGTTTTGCAGGTGCGTTTATTTAGTACGCGAATCAGAATGTCTGCTTCTCTGCTTGTTGAAAGCAACTACATTTATAAACTGGTATGTAGTATCAGTTCGGAAGAAATCAAGTATGCGAACGAATTAGAACGGGAACAAAAGGGGCACAAGCCTTATACCCGCAGTTTCTCCTTTGAACTTGAATGGATTCTTATTGGCACTCTGCCAGGTTTGGTTGATGGTAGATATACTGTCGAAGAAAACAGGGGTTCCACGGTGGAAGTTGACCTTAAAAAGGGTTCCGCGTATCAAAGAAATTAAGAAACGCTGCTCCAGTGAATAAAAAAAATAAATAAAAGAATATTTTGCTTTTGTATATCTTTGTGTGGATGACTTCGTCTCTGCTGCAACTGAAGCAGCGTCTGAAAAGGGAACCTGGTGGTGGAACCATTGTTTTTCCTTTCAGAAAATAAAATCGAAGAAAACTTCCAACTAAATCAAAAGCGTTGCATTGCATCAATGTTATAAAAAATATTTTTCTCCCATGCTAGAAACAAACTATAATTCTTACATAAAAGGAATAGTAATGTTTTAAATTGTAGTTCAAGAACCGAGCAAACCACTTTTAGAAGCTATTTTAATGTGAAAGAAAGAAAAAAGTAATCCTTAACCGATTTACAGCGAGAGGATGGTTGTCCATTCATACCTTATGTGTTTTTTTGTTTTTTGTTTATTGATAACTTCTCACTGGATGAACCGATTTTGATGATTTTTTTAATCGATCGAGGGAGTCTCCCGTAGGATCCGTACCTTTGTTTCCCCACAATCGATAATTAGAAAAAAAGTTACGGGGGAGTGACATCCATGCTAGGAACGTCACTGCTCCTTCCTATATCCGCGCCCAGAGCCGATGCCGATCACGTCCATATCTGCTGATAATTAAAAATGTGCTGTAAGTGGATGCTTGATTTTTGTCTTGGTGGTGGTGGGGGGGGGGGAGAGAAAAATTAGGTTCATTGCAAAATAACCATTGCATGATGTACTTTGCAAATTAAAGCCTACTTGGGTGAGTAGCGTGATGATATATAGGTGATGAAAGCAGGGGTAGCCAACCTGTGGCTCGCGAGCCACATGCGGCTCTTTGAAGGATTATTTGTGGCTCTCGATAAATGTACCCGAGTTCCATTTTCATTTTTGTGCTATTATATTTAAAAAAAATATTATCGTTCCGTATGTGTTTCAAAATGTCTAATCACATATTCCACTGTAAAATTCGTGAAATCCAAACAGCGATCAGTATTAACTAACCAGCATCTCAAAGAATTGCTGAGAAGTGCTGTCACCCAGTATTCACCAAATTTTAAAGAATTATCAAGAGAAGTAAAATAAATGTGTTTAATTTTTAATATTTAAATTCAATACATACATTTTGTAATTTTATTTATATGTTTTCAATAAACAAAGTTTTTTAATACCTTTTAAATACTTATTTAATTGCGGCTCGCGAAAAATTTTAAATTTTGAAAAATGGTTCGGACTATCAAGGAGCTTGGCCGTCCCTGGCCTATAGCCTTCCTCGATAAATGAGCTATCTAACCAGAGCCCCCTATACTAAGTAGTTAGTATAGGGGGCTCTGACCTAACACTGAAAGAATTTTTCAAATCGGAAAAGTAGTTCATGAGATTAGCGCGTTCAAGCAAACAAACTCTTCAGCTTCATAATATTATTATAGGTTATAACGTTAATTAGGAAACAAAATGAATCATTTTAGCTCTGAGGAATTTATCAGAATTATTATTGGTCGAGTCGCAACGATATCTTTGTTTATAATTGTTTGGATAATGCAATGATGTTTTGAATTTCAAAATACTCAAATCAGGGCGAAAAAAGAAACTGCGACGCAGCGGTTTCTACAACGCGAGTTTCTTTTTTTTTTTTTTTTTTATAAATAAAAGCGTGTAACTTAAAACATTTTTTATTTACATATAATTAGAGTATCTGCCATCTATTGTGTTTGATTTAGTGCATATGCTTTCAGTTTTTATAATACTTGAGATAGGAAAATCATAACTTCTGGTTACATGAGTAAGCATGAATCCAAGGAATCGGCATGCTCTCCAAGACTCATCAGTCTTCGAGAGATATATTTTAACACTTATTTTCTTGAGGATGGGGAGATTCCGGGATTGAATCATACGTTGCAATCGCTGCTATTTCCAAGCTCTTCAAAATGGCACCTATAATCTGCTTCAGGTTTTTGATTTTTCTTTTTCCTCTGGCTTAATTCTTTCCACTGAAGTTAATAGGAAAAATAGTAAGCCTATTAGCCCATGCTAATTACAAAGTAGATATTAGCAATAGACAATTTGCAATCAGCATTTTGAAGCTAATTGAGTTTTTGTTTCGATGTCTTGAGAAAGTTGTAGCAATTAAGATTAGTACAACATTTGGTTCGTCTGTTACATTAAGAAAATTGATAATTATTAATTAAATAATTATTTTATTAATTTTTTTGGTACTTCCCGTTTCGGGAGGCTGGCAATAGGTAATTTTTTTTCGCCAGATCAATTTGCTTTGTGTGTGGAGTATGTTTTTGGGAAAAATATTTAACCACTGCCTATGGTAACCCAAAATAATGTAGTAATTTGATTTCGCGAAAAAAAAAAAGAACATCGACAACCCCCCCCCCCCCCCCTCCGAAACGGAAGGTACCCCAAATGATTAAAGAGGCATCAAGCTGATGTACCTTTTCAAAAGTTTACTTTTAATTATAAATGATTTTGCGCGGAACCCATTCATTAATAAGTTTTTCAATTCGCTAAATAGATAATTAAAAAATCTACGAACAGTGTGGAATATATTAGAGTATTGCATGTAAACATCGAGTTATGCATCGTTTTAATATTAAAAAGTCCACAGCGCCATCTACCGCTTTGTCTGGGAAAAGAATTAAAATCGTGGTTATTGTTACTTTTAAAGACAACAATGCATCATTCCTGCTGTATGAATCTTTTCTTCACTTTATAAGAAAGTGAAGAACTTTAATAATTGCCGGCCCTCTGTCTCAGTCGGTAGAGCTTGAAGCTACCGAGGCGAGGGTCCCGGGTTCTAACCCCGGCAAGGGCATGGATGTCTTTGATCGGTAAAGCGATCAAAGAGGTCCCAGTGGTTCGGATTCCACTCTAAACTGTAGGTCCACCAGAGCGGTTACCACCATTCTAGCGCTAGTATAAGGCGGCCTCTAACACATCAGTGCTTCAGTATATACGTTGTGTATATTGAACACAAGGCGGAGGTAATGATACGTGCACCCCAAGGTATGTGTAACTTGGGCGCTGGGCGAGGGTCGCCTGGTGTCGGCGGCGCCTCTCGGGGTGTCGGGACAGTTTCTGGCATCAGCAGGATCCTTGCGTGCACGTTCACCTTCCATGAAACTGGACTGGGAGATTCGGACAGGGGCCGCTCAAACCTTTTATGCAATGCATCATTCAATGAACGCCAACTGCTCGTGTTTTATGCAATTTTATACCAATCTTTGGACGCTTCTCTTTCGAAACAAAAGGGACTTTACTGCTCGTTTAGGATTTGGAAAATTATGGCTACCCTTAGGCGTAACCAGGGGGGGTTTGTGGGGGTTCAAACCCCCCCCCCCCCATTGGGTATTTACTTATTTAGGCACACAAAAAAATTTCTGGCTACTGCCTTGCAAAGCACATATTTTTTTTCCCTAAAAAAGTAAGTACAAAGATAAAACAACGTGAAAAAGCACAAATTCAGAATAAAAATTAACGCAAATAGTTATTTCGAAGCTACAAATGGAGCCTCTTCATCCGTGCATAAAAGAAGAAGAAGAAGAAGAAACGCTCAACACACAAGCAAGAAAGCTGTGAGTGAACAAGGCAATAACCAGAGAGACACCGGTATTTATACCAAATGTGTCGGATTAGCGATTGACCAATCAGAGGCCAGGAACAAGGCGGGAACAGAGCCCAATTGTTGTTATAGATAAAAGCTCTTACTTAGATAAATGTAATGATTTACTTAAGGTTGGTCCTTATGTTACACTTCGCAAAGACCCCAGCATTATTGAAATTAATTTGATTAGTAAGGCTGTAAAGTCTTCTCCTGTCATTTGCGATTCTTCAAAAAGGTCTTTAATTCCTTCAGTCGCACACTGTGCCAGATTTTACGCTCTTCCTAAGGTCCACAAAGCTGGTATACCTCTCCGTCCTATTGTCTCCAATATTAATACTGCTTCTTATAAACTTGCTAAACACTTGGTCTCCATCCTTTCTCCTCTTTTGAATGGCAATTCTTTCACTGTTAAAAATTCCGTCGACTTCGTTCATAAGCTTCGTGATTTCAAACCTTTTGGATTAACTATGGCTTCTTTTGATGTAAATTCGCTTTTCACCAATGCACAGGTTAATGGCGCATTGGATTGTCTTAAATTGAGTCTTCAGGAATATCATTTCTCTAGTTTTGAGATTGAAGAACTTATTTCTCTCACTCGTGTTTGTCTTGAGCAAAATACGTTTGTATTTGATGGTGTGTACTTTCGTATGACTGAAGGTTTAGCTATGGGTAATCCTTTAAGCCCTATTTTAAGTGACTATATGCACTATTTTGAGACTTAACTTTTCGAAACCATAAAGTTTCCTTTTTATGTCCGTTATGTTGATGATTGTTTTGTATTGCTTGATCAGAAGCAAGTGGATATTGATCATTTACTGGATAAGCTTAATTCCATTGACCCTTGCATTCAATTCACTATTGAAATGGAAGTTGATAGTTCTCTTTCATTCTTGGACGTTTTAATTACTAAAAGTAATGACGATTTTATAACTTCAGTGTTTCGTAAGCCCTTTGCTGTTACACTACCTCCTCACAAATGTTCTTCTCACCCCCCAAACCAAAAGTTGGCCTCTTTCAAGGCTCTTGTTTTCCGTGCTTTGAATATATGTTCCTCTTCTAACTCTTTGGATGCTGAGCTTTCGTACATTAAGGCTGTGGCTTTGGATCGTGGTTATTCTCCTAAGGTCGTTGATTCTATTTATAACAGGTTAATTAAGCCTTCACCTTCTGGCAATGTTTCTAAGTGCAAGCCTGCTTAAACTATTATTTTACCTTTTTATCCAAAAATCAGTCGGCAAATTGCTAAAATATTGAAGAAGTTTGGATTTGATACTGCATTTTCCCCTGTGAATAAAATAAAATTTACAAATTTGAAGTATCCCATTGATTTGCACAGCAACTGGGGTATTTATAGTATTTCTTGCAAATGTGGTCTGTTTTACATAGGTCAGACTAAACGTGCCTTAAAGCACCGTCTGAAAGAACATGAAAATTATGTTAAGCGTAAAGAACTTGCACGTTCTTCCATTGCCCAGCATTGTTGGACTTTAGATCATTGTTTTGAATTTTCTTCTGCTAGAATTATCAGCAAATGCTCTTCTGTCTATGAACTTGATTTTTGGGAAGCTTATCACATTTGGAAAAATTCTCATTCTGTAGTAAATGATTTTTCCAGCACTCCATATTTTCCTGACATTTGGAAACAATTTTTATAATTTTTATAATTTTTTCTCTCCTTTTTGGTTTTCTCCTGCAATTTACGTATTCGTTTCCCGCCTTTTCCTTCGGGCTCTGTTCCCGCCTTGTTCCTCGCCTCTGATTGATCAATCGCTAATCCGACACATTTGGTATAAATACCGGTGTCTCTCTGGTTATTGCCTTGTTCACTCACAGCTTTCTTGCTTGTGTGTTGAGCGTTTCTTCTTCTTCTTCTTCTTTTATGCACTGATGAAGAGGCTCCATTTGTAGCTTCGAAATAGCTATTTGCGTTAATTTTTATTCTGAATTTGTGCTTTTCACGTTGTTTTATCTTTGTACTTACATTTTTGCACAAAGTATTTTGATCATTTGTCTTAATAGATCTAGTAATGAATGTTTAATGTTTTTATGAATCAAGGCGGTATCCACAGGGGAAGAGGGATCTACGGGTCGCCCCCCCCCCCCAGAAATCGTTTGCAATGTGTCATACATTCCTCCTTGAAATTTTGCTTAACAAGTGTGTCGAAGTCTTCCCCCCCCCCCCCAATCGAAAAAATATTCTGGATACTGCCTTGAATGACTAGAAATGATGTCAATATGAATTTTTTTACATATATGATAGTTTTTTTATGTATATATAGTAGATGTATGTTTAGATTTTTGGTGAAGTTAGAGGAGTGGGTATTTGGGGCTTCTGCAACTTAAATTTTTGTAACTAGTCTTACATCTATAATACTTATATCGACTAACTCTGGAGGCAAGGGTTCGAGGGCTCTCCCCAGGAAACTTTTTGAAATATTCCTAGCAATGCAATTTCGGGATACTTTGGTGTTGTTGGAGGAAACGGAAAGGAGTTTGGTTACCCTCCCCCCGCAATTTTTTTCAAAATAAAGTCTTATATCTTTTAAGTTACTTTTGGTGTCGCTCGTGATAGTGTTCAATGTCCTTTCCCTGAAAGTGTTTCTGAAAGTAAAGTGTCTTAAAAGCGAAATTTCTCTTTTCTTTCTTTTTTTTAAAACTTCTGATCTGAATTTTTTTCCGGGGGAGGGGGGAGAAGTCGACTTGCTCCAAGGGGGTAGCTCCCCACCCCGGGAGATGCCTGAAATAAACACGGAGTATATCTTTAGAGACAAGTATTTATGACTTGTAAATTTTCAACTCTTTTACACTTCTTATTATTGGTGTTTAGTCCGTACATTTTTAGGGTGACCCCCCCCCCCCCACCCTTTCTCCAACCCTAGTTACGCCTATGCCTCTTTCTACCCTCTTTCTCATACTTTGAAGTCGAATCTGTCGTTTCAGGGTAGAATCGGGTACCCCTTAGTTTGGCGATAAAATTTTATTTCTGGTTAGGCAGCGGACATCTTTCTAGTCACATCTTGGCGTTAAATAAAATCGCTGAAAAATCAAGGGTACCCCATTGTAAATTTTTACCGAGTCTACAGATTTATTAATCGTAATGAGAGCACACTAAACCATCCAAACGAGAGTACTCACCGCATGCACGAGGTTTTAAAAACGAGTGCTACCCACCCCCCTCTTTCACATCTCTTGAAGCGGAATCATTGGATTTCTTCCAATTTTAATGAGAATTTGCACACTGAATCATACAAACAAGAGGACTCACCATCTACATGATATTCAGAAAACGTACATCCCCACCCACCCCCTTTCCGTTTTCAACTCTTAGAGTAGAAACTATAGTTTTCCTCTGATCGTAAGGAGATTTTGCAATACCTTTCAAAGACGAAAAATCAATCTACATGAGGTTAAAGAAACGAGATCCTCCCCCTCCCCTTGACCTAATTTCTCATCCCTTGAAGTAGAACTAGGCCAAATTTGGTTAGGAGCATTATAAAAAACACCTTTGCAAGTTTACCGCCTAATTATTACTGTATTTAATTGTTTGTATATTTTTGAAAAGGTAAAAACAACTAAAATAATTTCTCCAGGATACTTTTTACGCCATAATGTTGCACCAGTATTTGTCTGGATGGATGAAACATCAATGTAAAGTTTGACTAATCTTCTTTGTAAGTCAATCATATGGGAAAACTACCATGATCACTCTTTTATGCTTTTTAGCCTACTTTCCCGTAAAAGTAAAAAAATAACAATAATAAAGCATGAAAGAAGGCTTATTGTATCGTAAAAATACCGTTAGAAATCAAGAAAAGTCAAAAATAAGTTAAGTAATTAAATAAAGATTGAAAAATAAAAAATTTGAAAGTAGGGTTTTGAGATGGGGGAAAAAGTGTGTCGGTCGGTCTGTCTGTCTGTCGGTCGGTCTGTCCCCCCCCCTAATAACTTTTGAACGAATTGTCCGATCGGAAAAATTCTTTTTGCATTCGAAAGATCTCGGCGAGTACATCTCATTTCCATATTTTACTTTTTGATTTGAACAATGTTTTGTTCAATTTTGAGCAGTTCAAAAAATTTTAACATTAGCGCCTATGGGTGAAAATGAAGCCAATTATGTAAACTCTGGGTACAAGATCCAAGTTCCCATGAACAAGCTCACTGGAAGAAGTTCTTGGCGTGAAATATTGATTTGAACAATTTTTGTTCATTTTTGAACAGTTCAAAAAAAATTTAACATACCGCCTACGGGGAAATTTAAATCCTATATAATTCCTAATCTAACGGACCGATTTGCTTGGAACAAACTTTATCGGAAAGCTCTTATGACGTAGAATATGTACAAATAGAAAGTTCATCCAGAACTAACGAGCCTATTTTCCTATGAAATTTTTTTGTTCGGGATTTTCAAGAATATTTTTGAATTAATGAATGATTAAATGAATAAGCAAAATAATGAATGAATAAATGAGTGAATAAATACATGAATGACTTAATAAATGAATAATTGAATGAATATGTATTAACCGTTGAAAAGGTATATTTGAAGCAATTAAGAACTAAAGCTAAACGAGAAAGACAGAGAGAGAGAGATAGCTAGATTATGAATTTGAATTCGGTGTATACGGGAAAGTAGGCTCGTATAGTTCTAGACGGAACTTCTTGTTTCCTTTATATATTAAAAGCGAAGTTTGCTCGTGGTATAAAAATTTTATTTATAGCATTTTAGATAATCTTATTGCACGTACGCTCGCATCTTGTGAACGGACATTGTATTGTTAGTTATCACCATTGAACTATATAATTAACTGGCTTTTTTCCATTGGTTGTAAATAAGATACACTTTTTAATTAAAAAAGGGGGTGCTTACTTAAATGGATAAATACGTGGATTTAAAAGTTTTACTTCTAAAAATTTATTTCTAAGTAAATATCTTCCTAACCGACACTTCTCAAATGCGGACAGTTCTTAAATTCCCACCAGCAAAGCATTTAGCCTAAAGAAACCCCTCTTTTACGGACAAATATTTTTGTCTCTTTGGTCTCTGCCATAGATGAGTATTTTCTTTTTAAATTTTTAATTTTTTCACTTTGAATTCCTCACACCTATTTCTTTTTTTTTTCCTTAGATCTGAATGGATTCTAGTAGAAAATATACAGTATACAAATGGAAAATCGAATTTATGGATCCACCAGAAAACAATCCATGGTAAGAAAAATATGCAAATTTCTCAATTTCTAATATTATGCTACGTGTGTGGGGGCGTGTAGATTAAGGTCTAAAATTAACTTTAAGTGGTTTCAAATTAAAATAATGATGAATATTGTTTTGTTTCAGTTGTGCATTTTAATTGCTAGGAAAAAATCAAAAACATATATTGTTTAATTTTTAGTGGTGTGAAATTTTTTTTTTACAAGTTTATTACAAAACACTGCTTTAGATTTAAAAAAGGGGGTGAGTTAGCTTAGCGCAGTAAAACTAAACATGAAAAAAGCTTTCACGCAAGCTTTGAATAAATAAATAATATCAGTTGATAAAGCAGTAGGGCATCGATTGGGCTTTATATATTGTAATCATTAGCACACTCAAATGATGTATTCATCGAGTACAAACTCGTATATTTAAAGTTTTTGGTCGTTTTTAACTACTGGTCATAGTACAACAGCTGAATCAACAGCTTGACATCTGAAGTTGAAGACAAACTAATTGTGGAAAATATGGTGGCCAAGATGTCAGCTCGGGTTGAAGAAAATGAGATACAAGCAAACTTTGCCAATTTTAACAACTCAGCTTCCACTCAGCCTGCTTTTTCTGATGATGAACATGATGCTTGCCCTAAGCGCCTTTCCCTCAAAAAGAGAATTTCCCGTACTTTTCGGAGGTAATATTCCACATTTTCTTCAGTTTTTTTTAGTTAAATAAAAATAATATTCATTTTCCTGGATGTCATTCCACATCATAGACGCAATAACTTTAATGAATTTAATCAAAATAGTTATTTTCTTGAAGGTATCACTCATTACATTTCTATAGTTAAGTAAGTTGGCAACAACTTGGCAATATCACGCCAGATCTGGCAAAAAATCTCAAAGTTTAAAGACCAAAACTGATAATCTAAGTCTAGTAGCAGTTTGGCGATATATGACGGTCCCTTTTTAAAGCCTTCACAAGAGTTTCAAAGAATCTTCTCTACTAATAATAAAGCAGTAAGTATGTGTGTGTGTGTGTGTGTGTGTGTGTGTGCTTGTGTGTGTGTGTCTGTCTGTGTACGGCGTAGGGCCCAGACCGTCCAGCGGATTTTCATGAAATTTGGCACGAAATTAGTTTGGAACATGGGGGTGTGCACCTCGGAGAGTTTTTCCTGAAATTCGAATTTGTTCTTCTTTTATTCCAATTTATAGCCGAAAGTTTCATAAAATAGTCATTTTCTATAGGAAGGAATTATCGCATCGTTTCGAGCTTGATACCGTTGAAAAGCGCGTGAAAAACTACCCCGGACAGAGTTTCGCTCTACATGCGAAAATTCGAAGCCTCTAAATTAACTAGAAAAGAAGTTATAAGCATTTTTCTCTGCAGTTCGAAATTATTTTTTCACGGTAATTAACTTTAATTTTAATTGTTGCCATGCCCCCCCCCCCCCCCGACTGACTATTGATCCTTTTTTCTTTTAACGAATTAAAATTTATTGCTTGCGGTTTTAAGCATTTTGAGAAGCAGCCGATTTTTAATTTATTTATTTCTTTTTTTGGATTTTGATTATTATTTTTTTAAAACGAATTAAAATTTATTTCCTGCGTCCATGTAGACGGTAGCACCCCTTTCCGATTCATTTTGTTTCTCAGTTTCAATTCGTCAGGCGACAATGGCCGACTTTCGGCAATGTTTTCGGGAGTTTCTCACAAAATTTATTGCATTATGCGAAAGTTTCCCACGCGTTTGGCGTGTAAAATCCAAGGAGTATAGTGACAAGGATAAAAAGGGGGAGGCTTATGAGAGTTTAGTGGAAAAAATCAAAGACATTGATGCAACAGCAAACAGAGAAACATTTGTAAATGATTAATTCTTTGAGAAGTGTTTACCGGAAATAATTGGCAAAAGTTAATAAATCGATTCGATCTGGGGTTGGAGACGAAATTTACAAGCCATCTCTCTGGAACTTTGATTTGTTACATTTCCTAAATGATCAGGAGACACCAAGGCAGTCTAGGAATACCATGGATGAAAATAAAGAGATTGCAGTTGTCGAACCACCAGAACAGGCAACAAAAAAATATTTATTTTATGTAATCATTTGACCACTTTGAACGCCGGGTTCTTCTGAGACGTTCCAGTCTTTTTTTTTTAACATGACACCATGTCATAATTGACCAGAGTAGTACCTCCTTCATGACGATATCGCACAAAACTGAGTGAAATATACAGATATCTCTGCACTATGGAGACGCATAAAAAACTGCAACGTTTTCATTTAGTCTTAAGACTGCGCAGACAAAAGGTTGTACAAAACGTAGCGTCTGGATCCGGCTTTGTCAATAAATAATAGATAAAAATTAATTGTACTAAAAATTTATTAATTAAAACTATTCTAATTTATTATAATCTTCCTTTTTGTGTGGGTACTTGAACAAAACAAACAAAATGCGTTTTTTTTTTTCAAATATTTTCTTTTTTGTTTTATTTCGTTTCTTTCTTTCCTTTTTCCTTTTTTATTGTGTGTTTTGTAAAAAAAAATGCTTAAATGTGTAGGATCACCGGCTGATTGCCGTGGGCAGCTAATCTTTAATTATATGGAATGCTATACATTTTAATAAAATAACATAATTTGCACCTAAAAAAGTTATCACTATATACACAATGGCAAACCGACTGGTCTTTCCATTTTTTAACACGGGCATAGTCGTGCGGGTACCGCTAGTTATTTTATAAAGCTATCAGTAATCGTCATATTTTGTAATTCGAATTTCGTGTTTTTTTTAAAATATACATTGGTTATAACTTACGTTACCAGGTTTAGACATATGTCGAGCTCGTTCCTCTAGACATATGTTTATGCCATTGAAACTCGGTAAATACGTTATATAAACCATTGGGAACTGAAATCTTCAAGAAGAAAAGAAGTAGTTTAAGTTTTTACCACAAATTTATGAACTTTTAGCTTCTGCATCGATTACGTCTCATTCCCAAGTTGCTGCAATCGATAGAGAAAGTATTCGCGTTTGACGCAGACTGAACAAACTAATAACATGTAGTCGAAGTGCTTTAAATTTGATTCTTATCATTCAGCCCATTGTATCATCTGGTGGTAAAAATCAATCAGAAACGAGATGTACCCACTGAGCTAAATAAGAGATATCTGGAGCGAGGACTCCCCATGCTTCAACAAGGCAGCTTGAGAGCCGACGCGCATGAATAAAACAGTGCTCGAGCCATCAAGGCAAAACATCGCTGACTTCCCAATATGGAAGCATTGGCTCGTATGGTGTATTGTTAAAATTTTCGGTTTAATTTATCACAGTTTATCAAAAGATTTTATTTTTGCCATTTAGCAATATGTTTGCATCCTGTTGTGCAAAGGGATGTAAAAATTAATTCGTGAAACTTAAAATAAAACGGTGTTAAAGGTCATTTTGATGGGGAGTTGGATATTTAAACTTTAAATGCCTTGTTCTCGTATTCTATCTTTGAATGGCCTTATTTCATAGAAATTTAATTACTATGCCCATAATGTACACAAAGTTGTTTTTTGGATGAATAAAGTTTACCTTAAATCATAATATTACAACTTGCATTGCTGAAAAACTTTTTCTTTTAGCATTATAGTCTTAAAATATTTCTCCTGTTTTTCGATAGTCAAACATTATTACGTAATATTTCATTATAAGTGAAAATATCAGTTATGCAAATAGTTAAATCAACTATCTTTTTTTGCTTTTATCTTACTTTGCTAGTTAATGGAAATTTTAAGAATAATTTTGGCGTTTTTGAATTAACTTTTCATTTGAGTAAAATTTTGATTTTTGCTTGTGTTAATTTTTATTTTGTCAAAATGTGGCGATTTTTTAAAAAACATTAATTTTATTATTATTTATTATTTTATTACTAAATTAACATCTACACTCAAAGATTTTTAATGAGTTCATAAAGCTTTGAATTGCAGCACGTTTCCCCTGTAAATATACTGATCAGTTGAATTTTTAATTTGTGCATGATTAAAAAAACCATGATAAATATTATTATGATCGTATTTTTTCGTTACAAAATTAACATCTGCACTCAAATAGTTTTAATGTGCTTATAAATATTTGAATTACATCACACACACTTTTTCCCAGCAGATACACTGATCAGCTAGATTTTTAATTTGTGCATGGTTAAAAAAAATCAGAAGTAGTATTTCTTTATTATTCTTATTTACATTTAATATCCATAAATGAAATGTTCCATTAGTGAGAAATATTTGTTAACTTGGTCATAAGCAAGCAAACTTGTAAAATATAAAATTTGTAAATGCTTATACATTTCAGATTCATCTCAAAATGACATGCTCCATTCCAGTTTTTTGCAAACTTTTTTTAATAAAAATGTTATCCTATATTATCTCCAAAAATTGATTGTTTTCTTCTTATTTTAAGTGCTTCTTCTCTTTTAATTGTATTATGTTTAAGTGCAATATCGAAGTGTAAGAACTCTGAAAACGCATTTATCGTTTTTGGAAATAAAGGTCGTTATATTGATGCTGTTCGAAGCTGCTCACCGAAACTTCTTATGAAATTTATAATTTAACTGTGTAAAATATTTATTCATCAGTAGATAAGGAGACTAAACCAATTAATCAGGGTGTCTCCCTGCTTAAATAAACATTTTTTAAACCTGCTACAGTCACACACTCCCTATAGCATTCAAAGATAATAAAAAGTGTCGCATAACAATGGCAATGTTTTTCATCGTGAAAAAATGTATGAATAATTAGGGTAAAATGCTATGAGAAATTTTAAATTATTATACGTCAGGCATTATAATAAAAAATTTTAGAAAAATCGGAAAAGAATTAAGAGCTCGAGAGCTCTTTAAAGTTAGCCGTTTTATCATTGCGCGAATTGGTAGTTTGCGCGTTTTGCCTTGATGGTTGAAAAGTGTGTGAAGCGGTTCGACCGCCAAGTCCTCGCTCCAGATGTCTCTTCTTTAGCTCAGTGGATGTACCTTGGTGTGATCAGGGTAACTTTTACTGTAACGATCCAGTGCCTTAATATGAGCACGATTTGTCCGTTGCGCATA
Organism: Octonoba sinensis; assembly: GCA_038502835.1. Taxonomy (NCBI): domain Eukaryota; kingdom Metazoa; phylum Arthropoda; class Arachnida; order Araneae; family Uloboridae; genus Octonoba; species Octonoba sinensis. Next base: position 3,941,625 of record CM076600.1, read on the forward strand.
AGTCTGCAGTTTAAATTTAAAATGTCGAAAATTGGCCAAAATATGAGATTGGTGTAAAAAGTATCCCTACACTGTATTAATTATATTAGATATAAAATTTATGTTTATAATACTAAACATTTTGGTACATAGGTACTCCTTTAAAACAAAAAAAGCATGTTTTCTTATCAAAATCAAAAATTACCTTAAAAACAGAATTTAAAACGTTCCACGTGTCGCACTTTTAATGCTATTGGTACCAAGCTTTCCAAAAGTATTGTTAAGTAACGTGGTTATAGTTTAATGGAGGCAATGTAGCAGTAACAATTATTTAAAAGAAGATATTTGACTTATTTATTGAAAAAAGAAAAATCACAAAATTTTCAGAAAATTTCATATAAAAACACATTTTTGCCTATATTTTGAACGTTATAATATAAAATGTTTTTTTTTATCCATTAATTTATAAAAGGATATCTAAGGATTTAAAATCGGAAAAAAAATTGTATTTTAAAAAAATGAGGCACGTGGAGCGTTTTTAAAAAGTTCAATTTTTTTTTTCAAAAAATCTACTCATTTTTTTTAGGGCAAATATTTTGTGGGGTATTTTTTCTACTGCAGGTACAAATTGACAAAATTTTAAGTTTGCACATAAAAAAAAAAAGTAAATTGTAGCCGTAAGTAAATTTAATTAATAGTTTTGTTTTTCTTACAGGATCAAGAACCGTTTATTTAATAGGAATAAAATTCCATATGAAAAAATGGACTGAAATGTTTTGAAAGTTCGTGCTTCGTTCATTTACTTCATGACATGGATTTTTTTAATTATTCGCCCAAGGACTTTGCAATGATTTCATTTTGAAAGTTTGTAATATATTTTAAAAGACGTTAACTAATCATTTAAAAAATATGGATTTGGCTTCAAAATTGTTATGAAAATTGATATTAAGAAAGGAGATGCAAAACCCTCTGGGTCGTGATGTTGCCATTTTAATGGAGTTTAATTTGTAGACTGTGTATATTGTAAATGCTTCTTACTTTTTAATCTTATGTTGGCTATTTGATTTGAAGTATAATTTGTAGAATCTATAAATATTGTAACTGTTTATTACTATATCGCCACTAAGTTGGAATTCGTTTTTTTACCAAGTAATTGGAATTTTATTTACAATTGTATACATTTTAAATGTTTATGTTGCCACTTTGTGGAATTCTTGATGTTGCCATTTATATGGAATTATTGTTACCAATTACTTGGAATTTGTTTCTTATTAAAAGTTTTTTCTTATTTTGGAAAGCTTATGTTTGTTTGTTTGTTTGTGTAGTTGGTTTTAGTAACATTAGCTCCAGTTTAAAACTATGCGCAGTAATCTCTCGCTTATACGTCGGCCCAAGGAACCGACTATAAAAAGACGATAATCGAGAAACTTACGAGTCAACTTCACTTATATATTTGATCAAGAGACTGGTCCGCAATAGACCAGTCGGTAGAAGCTCGGTTCCCGCAGAACACCGAAAGGGAAGCAACATTGTCTGAGGTCAGTGTTTGGGAGGGTGACAACCTCTCGCGGCTGGTTGCTGCGGTCGGTTGTACGTTAAAGGGAGCTCGTGCCCGTTACATAGGTCGTGGCTCCAATGCCCTCCAAGTAAAACGATACCTCTGGGGGCCCTAATCCCAGGTGATGATCTCTCGTCTGGGAGCTGGTTCAAAAAAATTAAGAGACCTTTCAAAGGAGCGGAAATGGGACTCCTGCCTACAAGAGCCCGTTTGACTCAGGAGCAGCGTACCCATTCTTCCTCTCCACGCGCGAGCACACGACAACAACAGATCAAGGGACTGGAAAAAAGGTTTATTTTAATGAATTAACTTTTTCAGTCTAAACCAGTGGTTCCCAAAGAGACCCGCCGTGGCTCACCGGAGCGCTGTGGATCGTTATTCGTGGCGCTGCGACGGGTCTCTGACCTGGACATGTAAATTGCACTTTAGTGCCACAAAACTTTTTATGTACTGTATGTGTAACCATAAGTTACATACTATCTGCATGTATATTAATGTGTTAGTTAAAAAAAAAAACAATTTTCTTAAATAGATACTTAATTTAACACTAAACCTACCCGTACCTGACAAATTGACCGCTTTCAAACTTTCTATTAGAATGACGATTCTTAAAATATGCATACAATATTTTTTCCCCTAAAGTAATGCTTTCTAGATTTATTGTACTTTGTAATTGTAATTCTTTAAAACATTATGAATTTAAGTACTATAATGCGAGTATGCGCACGCATTTTCTCATTCTGCATTTTGTTAATAGTTCCCTTGATTCCCGTCATTTCCGATTTACTTTAATGCAGGGTTCATGATTTGTTAAATTTTTGAAAAATATATAAAAAATCGGAATATTTTTACTTAAATCAGATTTTTTTTTATTTAAGTCTGATTTTTTTAAAAAAGACCTTAAATATTTTGGATATTTATTATGTTACATTCATAGCCACAATAAGGCATGTTAATCAATATGCAAAAACACACTTTAAGCTATTTTCACGGCAATAAATTTTCTTAATAATAATTAGCACTGTCTAATGTACTAATTATTAGTAAGAAAATCTTGGGCGATGTCTAATTTTTGATACCCGCGATACATCGTCAAAATAATATCGCGATATTTCGATATATTGCGATGTTTCAGTACAGTATGGGACTCCAAATTCGGAATCCCGAAATCCAGAAGAACCAAATCCGGAACTTTAAAAAATATCGGTAGCTGAAAAAAACCCCAGCTTTTGTGTTTTAAAGAAAAATTGGGAAATATTTCGTACCTTTTTTTTTGGAACTAGGCATTTTAAAAAGAAGGAAAATATAACGTATTGAGCATGTTTAATATCGGAAATGTACAGTTTTCAAAAAAGTTATTTCGCAATTTTCTGAAAAGGGTTCGTTTTTCGAAAGGGTTCGTTCGCGGAATTGAAATTCGACGTTTCTCGCATTTTCCCGATAGTCTCATCTTTTTCTGAAATTAATTGACCAGAGAATATAAAATCATATAAGAATTTGACGAAATTCTTTTCTTTTATTGTTTAATTAAAGAGGTTAAAATAATATCAGGAAAAGTCTAGATTTTTCGATGTTTTGACTCAAATGTAAGTACTCCAACTTCGTTTTTTGTGTTAAATTCCGCGACTTATAGGCAAGTATATACGATACTAAAAATGCTATAAATGAGTAAAATGCTAATAAAAACTTCCAGAGCAAATTATATGGGCTCTTATGCTACTTACAAAAGTTTTTGAATGAGGGCCCAAAGTTCGGAAATCCGGAAAGATCGCAGCCCTGAGCGTTCCGGATTTGTGGTTCTATACTCTATGTTAAATTCTCTGTATAGCTAAGCAAATATATAAAAGAAATTCGTTTGTCAAAATTCAAATATAAGACTCTAATAACAATAATATTATGAAATATTTTAATTTATTTCATATGAATTTTGAAAACATAAATGCCTCTCTCAAAATGACATACCTACAAGTATACAGACATCATTTTTATTGAAAACTTCATTACGAAGTTTAAAACTGATATATTATCAATTTTAAAACTGAAAATAATTATTTCGGAAATTGAATTACGAGCTAACCAGGAATAATAGTACCAGGAATATCAGTACACTCATAAGTACAGAGAAAATTAACAAATTTAATCTGAATTATTTTGCTGTTGAATGCTAAAAAAAGTAACAATCGTGTGTATTTAATTTTTACATTGTGTGTACTTTAATCATTTTTCTATTTTACAAATGAAAAAGCCTGAAATATTTTTAATTATAAAATATTGTGAAATATGTTATGCACACAGACAGATGGACCTAGGAAGTTTTGTTTGAAACAGTGGTTGTAATTGCAATATATTTCATTTTTACAACACTTTCTAAAATTGTAAAATCAATGATTTTTTTTTTAATCACTTGATTTAAATCATGATTTAAATAAAGTTTTTTTAAATCAACGAACCCTGTTTTAACGTAACGACTACAAAGTAAATCTCATGATTTTGTAGCTCCTAAAACAATGATTTATTCCCGTAAAACGAGTTACACCGCAGCTACACTGCTATTGCAGTAAAAACTCACACATGAGTTTTTTTTTACTCTGAAGCATTTCTTCTATTTTGATTATCATTTTGTCCGAAAACCTTGCTATGACCAGAAAGTATTTCCTATTTTCTTTTTCTTGCTAGTACTTAGGAGTAAGGGGAACGTTCAAAACAATAATTAATGCATAACAGAATTTGTTAACCGCATAAATGGATTAAATAAACAAACCTAGTTCATATTTATTTGGCTTTTTTTTTAACCAACTTCCAACGAAAGAACTGTTTTCAATTCATACCATATGTGTTTGTGTTTTTTTTGTTTTTCTATACATAACTTCTCACCGGATGAACCGATTTTTACAATAGTTTTTTAATTGACCAATGGTGGCTTACCATGGGACCCGTACCTTCGTTTGATCATATTCGTTAATTAGAAAAAGTTATGGATAGAAATTTAGTTATTTTTTGGTTTGATCATCTATAACTCTTGACTGCAAAGCCGTATTTTTGGGATTTTTGTTAAACCGATAGAATGTCGTCTAACTCAAACACCGCACATCGATTTCACTACATTTTTGTGTTAGAAAAGCCTTAACTGTGAAAAATTAACATTTTCTTTTAATTTTAAAGGCTTAGCAAAATATTTCTTTGTCGAGTAACTTCATAAGTATAAAACCCAATATTAAAAATATTATTTTGACTTTATCAACTTCAAAACGGAATTTTACATACAAATGATTAGTTTTTAGTGCCAGTCCCTGGGAGGGGGGGGTGATTGATTTGTCTAGTTATTTCATGAAATATCTAGTTATTCAATGAAATAGCAGAATTATACACTTTAACGGTAACAAAAACTCAGAGCTAAAAATGCTAGCTCAATAATAAAATTAATTGCATAGAAGTAAAAAATAATAGCTATATGTGGTATATTGGAAACATTATACTTTGCCTACAACAAAAACCAATCCGCCCCAACACCTTTTAGAAGAAACAACCCTTAGTCGAAAGGTTCTTATTCGAGTTGTTTTCTTTCTGTGTTTGCTGTTGTTTTTTGTAATGCCACTCGAGTATCCAAGCTCCTATTCGCATAGCGACAAGGAATCAAGGCAATAAGGAAAGCCTTCGGTTTTTATAGATCAGCACCACAACGGTGGAGGTACAACTTGGCTCAATATGCAGTTGGATGACACCAGATGGCGCCACCACAAATACGCCTCCTTTTTTTGACTTAAGAGTGAAAGGAAGGGATATCCTCCACCCTTCAGAATCCACAGATTTAACATGCACGTATCCCCAAGTATACAAGGTGGGTCTTCGGCGGGTCGGGAATCGAACACCGAAACTTCCGGCTGGAAGCCCGACGTCCTCACCACTAGGCTACCACGTTGTTTTCTTTCTTCTTGTCCTTTCCTTCCTAGAAACGTCGTTGACACTTGTATACATGCGGATAAATCCGAGTGTGTATGTGTTACCGTTAAAGTATATAATGCAGTTATTTCATGGAATACCTAGTTATTCCATGAAATAACTGATCGTGTCCGTTAAAGTGTGTAATATGTTATTAATTTGACACTTTAACTAGTTATTTTATGAAATAACTAGGTATTCTATAAATTAACTAATGAGAGATAGTTAAAGTGTAAAATAAACAATTTATCTAAAATGAAAGAGCTAGGTATTCTATAAATAAACTAATGATAGACAATTAAAATGAAAAAGGAGCAACTTATCTAATTTATGCAGCGTGCAGCGGATAAATGGTACTTATGGAAACGTACCATAAAATCATTTGTTACAACAAGGATTACTAAAATGACACTTGGAATTACAAAGAACAATATTTCTAAAACAAAAACATTTTTTGTTGACACACTGCGTTTTACACGAAATGCAGTAGGGGTGGAAGGTAAATGTTTTTGTCGTGCGAAATATATGATATAGATTATTTTACACTTTAACTTGCTGCAGATCGTTATTCTATGAAATAACTAGTTAAACCATGAAATACAAGAGAATTTTACACTTTAACGGACACGATCAGTTATTTCATGGAATAACTAGGTATTCTATAAGATAACAGATTTCATACTTTAACGGTAACATATGCATTACGAGCATCTTGCTAATAAAAACTTGAGGGGCATTTGGTTTTTGTTCAGTATGTGTTTGATTTCCGTGAGATCATTAGTTCACTTGCGGAACGCATACGCTGTAAAATTTTGCCTTCAGTTGACACCATTTGTGGTTTTATTGTATTTTTTTCGTGTTCAGTTGGTATAAGTTTGAAAATTATTCATTTTCCAGCGTTCGTACTCTTTTGGGAAAACAAAAAATAAGGACTTTTTAAGGAGGCCACAAAATTTTTTAATTACCTCAAATTCTTTTCAAAATAAAAACTGTTACGTTTGTATCTTTTCAGAGCTAATTAATTAGCTAATCACAGAATAATGGAATAGGTTAATTATCATGTCAAAGAAAAAATTGTCAAAAATGGTTAGTGGTATACAATGTGAGTTAAATGAAAAAACACTAAAAATAGAGAAAATGGTACATGTTTTCTTGAAAAATTGTGCTTTATTTACTTTATTAATTTTGCTTTTACTCTACCTATGTTGCAAGTATCTCAATTTAGGATTACTTAATAGTGCATAAAAGTACAGATACTAAAGCAAAAGCGATTCAGATTTGAATATAGTTAAACCTTGTTAATTGAATTTTTTTTAAAATCATAAATGTATCAGCTTTTTACTCTTGTTTGTGCAACCGATAACACGAACTACTCTGAACTCTCTATCAAACCTTTATTCCCTGGTGGAATTTGTGCTTACAAGGCCTAAATGTAAAATGTTCATCTCTGTCATTAAATTTTTTCTTATCTCAGGATTTTTTTAAAAGCTTAGGAAAACTAGTTTTTATAATCATAAAAATAATCTGTATGTTTTTAAAGGAAAACATATTTACTCAATAAACGTTAAAAATGTTAACTCCGTTTGAAGATAACAAAAGTCCAAAAAAAAAAAAAATAATAATAAAGAGAGAGAGAGAGAAAGAGAAACAGAAAAGGGGGAGGGAGAATGAAAAAAATAAAAGAAAATTTGACATACTTAAATCTATGATCAAAATTTAAATGTTAGTTTAACTTAATTTCGGTCTTTAAAAAAGTTCCAAATTTGTTAGCAAAATCTTTCCTTTGAAAAAAAAAAGTAAAATTTGAAAGCAAAATCATACATCTTACAAAATCTACAATCCACACATCATATGACTAAAATATACAAACTGGTACACATGAAATACTCTTTTAAAATAATATTTTTATTGCTTATTATCTCTTCTAGTACTTCTTTTCCAGTTTTCCCCAAGCAATACATATATGTACCCCAATAGGACTTTTAGCACACTTCAAAGTCAAGTTAAAACAAAAATTTTTCAACTTGAAAAATATTTCATTTTGAAAACAACATCCAAATGAAAAATTGCAGTTAAGAAAGAGCTCATTCGCTTAAAACTTCGTACATTACCCACAAAAAGTAACTACCTATAATTTAAATAAGTTAAAGCTTAAAAAATTCAATAATTTTTTAAAATAAAAAATAAAACATTCTGATGCTAAAATAACTTTCAACTTTTAAAAGGATCAATATATTTACTGGATGCAAAAAGATAGAAATAAACGCTGCGCGTAATTTTCGGTGCAGCACGTGCTTGATGTTAGCAAATTAAAAAAAAAAAAAAATGGCTTTTTACCTCCATGTGTAAAACGTTATGAAAGTTAGGTAAATTCACACATATATATTTTTTTCTTGTTGTTCTTGTCTTTAAAGTTAATCTGAGTTTTGTATTACAATCCCTTCAGATGAAAAATAAATCAGCCGAAAATCAGCTTGAAAAATCTGATTTTCGGAGTTTAAAAATAAAAGATTAAAAAAACTAAAGGGAAAAGGAGAACTGGGCAGCTATTTTGCAAATGTTTCAAGAAGTTGTTGATTGCTCCAATTTAATTGCAAATTAGGAACTTTTGTGATATACAAATTTTTATTAACCAGAAAATATATCATCTCCCACACAACAAAACGCCGGAACGAACAGTCGCGAAGCCAACTTGGTCGTTAAAAATTTACTAAATATTAAAACACAGCTTTAAAAAAATTGATAAATTATTTTTTTCGAAACGGAAATTTATTTAATCAAGGAAAAAAAAGAAAGATTTTGGTGAACAGTTTTTTTCTTTCTATGATTTTTTTTTGTTTGGTTAAAATATATTACATTAACAGATCGATTTACTTATAATACCTTTTCAAAAGAAAAAGGTTATTAATCTTAGTCCGTTATTTGCGCAATCAGGGGGGTTAATGACCTCCACCGACACATTGAATTTATACACGCTTTTACGTATTTTGCTGTTTTTACGTAAAATATGCATTGAAAATATCCCCTTGCCACCCGCGGAAAGTTTTAAAATGAGGGGCCTATATTTATCAGTTGAGAAAGCACTGAAGTAAAAATGCATTGATGTTTACGTAAATCCGCTATTTTTGGTCGGATTCCGAATTACGGCAAATTCCGAAAGCCGGAATAGCGGTCCCGGGTAATCTGAATTTGGGGTTCGGTACTGTAGTTGAAATGAAGAAAGTTTGATTCTTGAGAGCGATGGAAAGATTTCAAAACAAATAGAGCGTATGGCTTCCTTTTTATTCTAACAAAAAATGTATAAATGAATAAGCACAATGAGTTACTATATCCTACACAACATATACAATACATATAATATCCTATACCACTTTAAAATTAAAGTACTTAGTTAAAATAAAGATGAATTTCTTATTAATTATGTAAGTTACTTATTTGATGGTAAATATTTTTAAAAATACATAATTTTTCAAAATAGCTATAGAAAAATGAAGAAATTGATTTAAAGAATAAGAGTGCTTATAGTAATCTTCCTATATGCTTAACTTACAAAGAGGTTTAGGAAAACATTGTATTGATGTTTCATAAATCCAAACAAATTCTGGTCTAACATTATAGCATACAAAAACAGGCTGGAGAGCATATTTTAGTTTTTTTTTTTTTTAATATTTTCAAATCAATATAGTAATCATTTGGCGGTCAACTTACAAGGTTTTTTTTATAATACTCCCACCCAAATTTGGCGTGCGTAATTGGTCAATATAGACAGGTGTCAAATGAGTTGGTCACAAAGGTTTCTCTTTTTATATAACGAAAGTGTTTCCGTTCCTGACAAAAGTGGTCAACTTAGACAAGTGGTCAGCTTAAAAAGGTGGTCAACTTTCCAGGTTTTACTGTATATAGAATTTGGTAAATACAACGATAAAATGCCACTGAGTGTACAAGGTAGTTTTGACTACATTTAGCGCGCAGATATAATTGATCTCAATATTATTTTTCAGTGCACAATTTCCTAGTGCACAGAGAGTAAAAACATATCAAGCTTCAAAATAGGTTTAAAGAAAAAGTCTTACTTTTAAACGTATCCTAAGCACTAAATACTCCATGGTGCGTAGTGTTGAGAAATTCTCCCCTGGAAGGTAAAAGGAATAAGCTTTCTTAATCATGAATAATAAGTAATTCTTAATCATTTTTTTATTGCAATCATTAATAGTTTTACTTAAATAATTGCGTCATCTATTATTTACATAATGAAAAGCAGTAATAATAATGTATTACTGTTTCTCCCCCATTTTGTGCATTATTTTCAAAAAGAAAAAGGTACATTTTCTTTGCGTGCTCAATACATTTCCCTTTGTGCGTACAGATAAGGAAATAAAAATATGTCTGAAAACATGCCAATTAACTACACACTTTAACATTTGCTTTTCGGGATTTTCGAATAGAAAACGTTGTGCAAAAATCTTTGATGAAATCTGATGACTTAATTAATTAAATTCTGACTTCTGCAAGTTAAAAGAAAATTCAATTTCCGTCATGCAAATATGAGTTTTAATTGCTAAAACGCGTAATTTATAACTAATTCTCTCAAAAAATTGATGTAATTGTTTTATTACGATAACAATTTTTTATGTGTGCAGGACACCCTCGTAAAAAGGTTAAGTTTGCAGCCAAATGGGTAATTTTGACCTAACGTCTTACCCATAGGCTCCCAAACTTGTTTATCTCGTAGACCCAATGTCCATTTTCCCCGGTTTTTTGGAGAACCTTTGCAGGATTCATTCTCAATAAAGACATTTAGTGCAATATTTATAGTTGAAAGTTCCAAAATTGAGTGAACGTGAGGGGGAGTAAGTTTTTAATACTTATGAAATAAATTTTACATCTAATTAATTTATTTGTAAGCTTATATTCCTGTACTAAAACAAGGAATGCTTATTGGTGACAACGCTGTTATGGAAAAATTTTGGCTTGCGCGATTCAAACTCTTACAAGTAAAAAACTATTCGATGAAAGTTTCTAAACATGCTATGACTTACAGATAATTTCCAGACAAAACCGATGACATAAGTTTTTTATAGTTTCGAATATTAGTTGTAGAATTATTTGAAAGCCAACGATTTCGCCTCCTCTATTTTCGCTTCCCAGAGCTTGGTTTTTAGCCCCTTAACCGGTTTGCCCTTACAGCGTACGGTCATTGAAATTTCCGCCTTTCTTGCTTTGAGTCGCCCGTATTTTTAATAGATTGAAGGAGAGTCATTCAGGGGCATTTGTGTTTCAAAGTTATAAAATAAAAAAAAAAATGCTTAAATTCATTTATGAAAATTTTTAAAAATTCTTTCATTTTCCTGTTATACCAAGTTAGGACTTTAATTAATGCAATAAAAATATGATTTTTTTTATTAACATTTGTGGTAAAAAAATAACCAGTTAAGGGGTTGATGCATCAATGAGATTTTTGGAATGCAAAGAGAGATCTGTATATTTATGCCTAATGGAGCCCCTTTTTTTTTCGAAATTCGAATTTGATGTTTGAAAAAAATGTAATTTACTTTAAAACCGCAACTTTCTTATCCTATGATAGGCAATTTTTAAAACTCGTAAAGGTATTAAAAACTTTTAAAAAATATATTTAAAGCAAGGTTTAATCATTCGATCACAAAAAACGAAAATTAAAAATATACATAAACATATCTTTTGCAATCACTTGAATTTGACGAAGCTGTCGTAACGTAACAAACTTTAAGTATTAAATGGTAATCTCGCATTGCTAAATCAGATGTAAGCAGTTATGTTTTCTTTAAAACGATGGCGCTTATTTTCCTGTATCGGTAATTTATTAGCCACGCATTATATCATTTTCATTATTATTGGCTGGTCCGAATTATGTGCAATTTTGTCATTATTGCACTCTGGAGAAGACGATCTGCTACGATGATTAAAATTTTGTAACTTGATGATGAAGGAAGTAATTATAATCGAGCGCTCAAATTTCTCTTAATTCATGGAAAACTAACAGCATCTAAATGAAACTTGGGAAATAAAATTATTCAAAGGATCTCAGTTAAAAATGAAATAGAAGCCTAAAACAGCCAAAATGCTATCAAATCAATGTCAAAAAGTCTGAAACATATAAACCTTGTTAATTCAAGTTGTTCTGAATATCATTGAGTACTGTTTTAAAACTTATACAGACGAATTTTGTCAGGATCCTTTTAGATATGAATGTAAGTTTAAATGATAAATTTCATTATTGCGGCCGAATAGCGACTGCTGGGCGAACTCTAGCCCTACAGAATTGGATGAATAACGAATTTATTTTTAAGGATTTATACGCTTTTTGTTGAACATATTTTAACCCTTTTTGGAAAATGTCAGTATCTGTTATGTGTTGTGCATGCTTCTTTGTAGGTGTCACAACTCCAAAAGTAATGCTAAGATTCGAACAAAATTTGACGCGCAGTAGATGGTACAGCCGGGGAGGGAATTATTGCTAATGAGTTTTTGGGGCAAACCACTCCAAGACCAGTGGGGAAGCACCGTTATTAAACCTATTTCTCATTGAATAGACTGCTGTATCTCAGAAAGTAATGAAAAGAAAGCTAAACTTGCTGTGGACCTTCGTGGAAGCAAGTGCTGATTAGATTTTGCACTAATCGCCATGAGCAGGTCTGGGTCATTGAAACGTTTTCGCACTGATCATGGCTGATGTCTGTTTGTGTCGTATATTTCCGTGTGTAAGCCGAGAATTTTCGGGCCCTTTTTATAAGCGAAATTAGTAGGTTCGGCCTATTTACGAAAGAGTCGATTCGGCAAAATCGTCGACTTTTCCATAAGCTTGTTTAAGAGAAAAATCACTAAATACAGAGCTTATTTCTTAAGTTTAAGAAAAATTATCTACAAATACAGCAAAATGTTGTTTTTTTTAAATAATTTTCCTGGATGGTTCCGTTCCGAATAGCTCATCACCGAAAAAAGAAATTTGCTACCTTACTTTCTCCCGCACATGATTCAAGAAAAACATAAAATGGAATCTTGAAAAAAAAAAACGAAACAGACAGCGCTGATCTAGCCATTGAGCAAATTTGAAATAATAAACGGGGGACGAGGGGGTTGTCCGGTGAGTGAGTACTCGCTCATTTCAGATAAGGTTACCAGGGATAACCCCGTCGCTACTGGCGTCTGCCATTTTACTGTTCTTCAGTGATTTGATTGAATGATACTCTATCCATTTTACCAACTTGGCAATATTTTTGCCTTTATGGCGATTTTTAAATGTTTCTTTTTTTCACCTTTTAAATTTCGTTCTGTTTTATACGGGTGTTCATTATTTTAAGAAAAAGAGACTAACGCAAATATTGGTACATAAATGGAATACAATAGAAACAGGAGTTGATTTTGTTCGGGATGCCCATCACGGAGGGGAAGAGGAGTCATGGCGCATACTGCGCCATTGACATTTTTAGGGGTGAGGCCATCTATTCTGTGGGGGAGCACCCCTGATTTTTTGAGGACATGCACTTCAAGAAGTTGGTGCAATCTAACGAACGCTTTTCTTGATCGACACTTGTCTATTAAAGCGGTGACCAAGTACGACAAAGAAAAAAACTTCGTCAAATTATAAAAACATACTCAAGTGGCTTAAATCAACACTCAAATTGGCAAATTTTTTTTTCTTGGCGCTTTTTCACCGCCGTTGCAAAACGACAAGTACCCCTTGATCAACCTGACTGATGTATATCTCAAGTAATTTAAACATAAATTTGTATACGGATGGTTCTTAACGAGAAGAGACGACGATAGATTTTTGGCGCCATTCGCTACACAGGGTACAAAAAGAATAGAGCCGACGAAAGCTTTTCCCATTAAACCTGACTGGTATATTTGAAGAAGTATTGCAAGGATTTGAACAAAAATTCGTACAGAAATGGGCCTACGCTGGAACAGGTGCCGTCGGGTGGATTTTTTTTTTTTTTAGCACCAAAAAGCTCCAAAGGAGTTGCGCATTTGAAAGTTTCTCTCGTTAAGCGTGACTTCTACAACTTAAGTAAAACAAGGATTCAAACGAAAATTGGTACACAATGTCAATGGGAGGTTCGTTTTCAGTATTCACAATTAAATCGAAACGTTTTCTCGCCAAGCGTATATTTGAACTAGTAATGCATGGATTTAGCGAAAATTGACATACAAGTATACCTGAATGGGGGAAGGCGCTAATTAGGTTTTCCACCAATCGTTCCGAGGAATTGGCGCCCTTGGACAATTCTAAAGCTAAAGTATTCATATGAAAGATATAGAAGAAAGTTTTGTGATGGGCACATCCAGTTAAATAATTACATTTAAAAAATCAAGTGAGACATGCCGGCTAACAGGATCTTATGTGACGTGCCTGGTGAACTTCTGAATATCGGAAAAAAATCGATTGGATACCGGATATTCGAGGCCTTCTGGTCACGTGGGTGCGCTCATCGCCACAATACAGTCTTATTCGTTAAAAACTATGCATTATTTAATAGCCGCACACATCAAAGTTTTTTCCTTTAAAAATAATAAGTATTTCTTTGGGAAAAAAAAACATTTCTTTCTGAAAAACTTTCTGAACTGTTTGAACTCTGTAACGATAATATATACTCCTTCCTACCTTAAATAGTCGGCATTATAGAGCAAAAAAAATACGTACATTGAAATGCTTCTCAGCTTTGAATCACTTGTGCCCAAAAGCCTGGACAACTACTATAGGTATAGGAAACGTTTTCGTAGAAAGTGAGAACTAACTTCTTAGTTTCGGAGCGCATAAAATTACAATCTTTCGTACAACCTGGAAAAAATTTCATACTCGTTTAGTGAATTTCTTGCATAAAAAAACGTGTCAATGCACTCAAAATTCAAAAAGTTGCAGCGACTTAAGGGGGGTTTACTAGTGTAGAATTTTTAAAAATTGAAAAAAAAGTTTCCTAAGTTTAGACATTCAAGAATATGCCATTAAAAGGATTTTTCAAAATTCCTATTATTTCATGAGTTATAGCCGTTTTAGTGACGTGGCATCGGTTTCGGTCCGACGCTACAAGTCAACAACAGACGGTAGGCGTTCCCGAGTCCCTACGGTTGAATATCCCGTTTAAAATCTTCATTGTATCCCTATAGTATCCCTTTTAAATCTATATTTAATTGAAGGACATTGAAACTTGTTTTGTTGAAATATTCTCCTTTTAGTTTTTTTTAAGTTAGTTTTGATCAAGCTTCGTACCAACCTTCGCAGTTAGTATTTTTAATGAAGGTTTTATACCCTTATAAAATCTAAGTATCCGTCTGTTTTAATTATTTTTCAGATTGACCAGGACGAGCGTTGTATAAACCTCGGAACTCCTCTTTTTACTTAGGAGGTTGAAAGCATTTTGTAATTTTTTTTTTTTAAACTTGCCCAAGGTTCATACGATAGCGGCATCTATAATAATTAAGTATCCGTCTGTTTTTTTATTTTTCAGATTACCAGGAGGGTTGTAATAATGCACACCGATACACCCTCTTTTTTACTTGGAGCCCCCAATTTGACTGCTTATAACTTTGTCAATTAAATTTTTTTTTTGCTTATTTTTTGTATGTATTAATAAAACATCAATAAACAAATGATAAAAAAATGCATGGTAAAAATGTTTTTTTCCTTTGTACGGCGCTTGAAAAACAGGACGAAATTCTTGCCTCTCCACTGGAATACCCTCTTAAGTAATAATAAGGGAGATAAAGATATTTTCCATTCAATTTTCAGTATTTAAAGGAATAAAACCGACTACTTTACCAAGGTTATGTACGGCGTGCAAATGTGCGTTTCAAACGCCATAAGAGCTTCTCAAAACTTATTCTCAAAAAAAATTCCTGTTCCTTCTTCATAATTAACAGTGCTAAAAATAAATTCAACTCCATTTTCATGAAATGAGAAATTATTGGCAAAGACGATTTTGCTTTTCGTATGTAAGCCAAATAATGAACGTCCAATATAAAAATCCTTCGAGGAAACTCAAAATATCAGGATGATGTAGTGGAAGAAAAAAAAAATTAAAGAGTATTTGATTTATAAAAGCAATGCTTTAAAATTTAAATATCAGGAATATTTTGACTAAGGAAGACCAGAAAAGCAAAGACCAAGTAAACAGGGACAGCGCATTTGCTAAAAAATATATGGTAGCCTATTCATGTAAAGGAAATTCCTAGAATTGCACCGTCCAGAGGGTGCTTAGTGGTTGAATAAAAAATGAAAAGTGTACAGCCAGCAGACTGAACTACCGAAAGGAGCTAGCAATAAAGCAGCTTGAAGAGGGGGTGGCCAGGCCGGATGGTGCTGGCAAAGTTAGTTCTGAAATCTCTGGAAAATAAAGGCTTCCTTTTATTTTGTGTGTGTGAATCCGAGATTTATTTTAAACAAGATTTCATTTCAAATGCAAACCAATTATTGTCTGAAATGCTTCAAAACGTTTCACGTAAGAAAAAACTGTCGTGTATCTTGTAATTGCATGAAATTGCTCTATTAAAATACCGTTGAAGTCCTGATGTACACAAATTTACTTTACTTACAATACATTAATGTACATGTTATAAACAACGTACATGCAGCGTAACTCCTACATTCGTAGTTCGAAGGACAGGGCTAGGAAAAGACAACTGATAACGAAAGGTAGCTGTATTAAAAATACTGGAAGTAATAATTTTAAGTATTAAGAACTACATACGATAATTAATAAACATAATATTTTTAAAAAATGAAATACAAGACAGATAAAGGAAATATATAACAGTGCAAACCTAAAAATTCATGTTTCAAATGCAAAGGTCAAAACCACCACGGCTCTATTCGTATGAGTACAAGATTATAAATTTCGAAACAGATAAGTGAAAAATACCATAGAAAACTTTAACAAATTAACTGAATTAAAATACAAAGCGAAAGAAACGAATTGTGTAATTCCGGGAGCTCTTTCTCTTGTAAGCTTTCCTTTACAAAGCACTAAAGGCTTCCATTATTACAAACCAAAAATGACTTCTGTTAGAATGAAAATGACACTTGGCAGAAATATTTTGAGAATTTCGATAAAAACTGAACGGATAAGCCCAGTGTAATAAGGAATTAGTTTAACAGTGAGAAAGGTATTTGCCACGCAGGAAAGGTAGACAGAGGAAACATTGTTTCGGAAATCTTGTTCCAAGGAGCTAAACAGTAATTTTTAAGACTTACAAAAATGGTTAGATATTGAAACGTAATTTTGAGCTACAGCCCCTACAAAGGATCTGCCCTTAGCCCATTCGCATCATTTGACGACCAGTGGTCGTCATGCGATATTTTAGCGTGAGAATCATTTGACGACCACAGGTCGTCATATGATTTGCAAACCTTTTCAAACCTTTATACCTTTCCCAAACTTTTATAAGAATAACACACTTTAAACATTATAATACCGTTATAGAACTATATGACAATTCTTAGAATATTCATATAATACTTTTTCACTCTGTACTTTTAGTTATTTTTTCTCTCTTTTCCAAGATATTTTTTAAATTTAATTTCTTGATTTAATTATTTAATTTTTTAGCTACCGGTCAATTGACCGAGCGCGGTAGAAATAGGTTAAGAATTACGTCGGTAGGATTAGTCTTGAATTTGATTCCTCTGTTAACGGGATAGATATTTAAGTATGATTTGATTGGGTTAAGATGGTTATCATTATGAGATGAAATAATTTGTTTGGGTAATAAACTATTCTTAATGGATTTTTCTCTTTAAATATAACATGACAAGTCTCAGCACATTAATAACACTGTCCAGTTAGTAGTTAGGAAGAGTTTGTTGTTTTAATTCTGGAATTATTTACAAGGTTTCGTCATTAGTGAATCAAAAGCATTTGTTGATGTAAGAGCATTAATTAGTCACGACTTCAAGTTTAGTCAGCAGTGGAGCATAGTAACAAACCTAACAGAATGCTTGTGTTTATCAATAAGGCTATTTTGAACAAGTCAAAGGAAGTTGTATTGCCATTACATACACAGACGTTTATTAACACATTATGAGCGGACGACGTAGCGGGCTAAGTTGACTAAGTTGACTAAGTTAAAATATGTTTCAAAAAAATACAGCATCCAATTCATACACTACATGAAACATTATTTTTTCCCTTGTATGACGTAAAAGTGGTGATTTAAAACGGGCACCAATACCAGCCCTGCTTTTAAACGACAATGCACGAAACGGGTACTAGTACCTGCCGCCCGCTCATAATGTGCTAGGACGTCATTTGGAGTACGCAGTTCAGTTCAGGTCTCCTTATACCTTGGGGTAAAGGGTTCAAAGAAGGGCTACTAGGTTGGTAAGTGGTCTTTTAGGCTTACATTTGAGGTCAGGTTTAATACTCATTATGTATGGTCTGGAGCAAAAAAGATATGGAACATGATTCATATAATCCGTTAAAATGGGAACCGTTGATGGACTACAGCTATATGTGCTGAAAGTAGAACCAGAGGTCATTGTTTTAAGCTTTTCAAATCTCAGGCTAATCTTGAAATGAGGAAAAGTGACTACTTCAACAGGGTTGTAGGCAGTTGGGATAGTTTGCCGGAAGTCATTGTTACTTGCATTGGGGTTAAAAACGTTTAAGAAGGACGTTCACTGGGGATTGCTGACTAGGACCAGCCCAGTTAAGCCCTGTGCCTGTTGTTGAATGTTACATTTGTGTTTTGCGACGTCTTAAGTAAAAAAAAATAAGTCAAGAATTTTTTGTTATTACTTTTGGCTATGTGTCACTTTTCTTTTACTTTGAGCTTAGACACTTACTAAGACACTTATTTTCAAAAAGTTATACATTTTAGTACACTCCCATTTCAAAATTTTGGGATGGTTAGTTTTTTCTCCTTTTGTAGTAAAACTAAACCTAGAGTTTAATTTTGTTAAAATTATTTTTCCCTATTATTTGTCACCGTTTGAAACAATTTTGCATAAGAAATTTAAGTGAACAAAAAATTGGGCATCATTGGGTTAATAAAACATGTCTGACGAAAACAAGGAAATTAAGAATCAAAAATGAAAAGAAGGTGTACCTAGCTGTCATACACTCCACAGTCCCGTAGCTCAACGGGATTAACAAATTTCTATAGTGAGAGAGCTGTTATTAGTGCTTCCTCCGTGGTAAGAAATTCACAATCTAAATGAGTTAGTTATTTACATTCGAACACGTAAATATAAATGTAAGTATGGAAGACTGAAAACTAGGATTGGTTCGGTTCAATAAAGAGAATAGTACTTCTTTTAACCTTATGTTACTCTCTTCCCTCATAGGTACATTCCTAGCGTTCACAGGTGTAACGCGACGATTGGCGTTTGTTTTACCGGTATGATATTTTTATGAATGATATAGTATACACATTTTAATTGTTTAATACTTTATATTCCCAAAGAATCTTAACTCGGTAACAATTAACTATTTAAACTAGAATGAACTTAGCCAATAAAAATTTGATTCACTACAGCTAATAACTACAGCAGAGTAATTCAACTGTGATATCAGTTGCATGCCTTCATTTAACACTCTCATGCATGAAAGCCTCATATGAGGTGACATAAATTTTTGCTTCAAATATTTATGCATATTCATTTTTGTGCTGCAATTTGCATTTCGTAATCATCAGGACACTTCAAACAGTTCTTGGATACCACAAATGTTTCATAGGGTATTCAACATAGTTAAAAGATTAAGATCTCTTAAGAAGTAAATGGAGGATTCAAGAAAGGAGAGAAAATAGTTTCGAATCAAATTATGTTTAATTATTGTGAAGCGTGTAACATTACTGGGAACTTTGGTATTATTTTACAGCTTCCTATTCCTTATAAATGAAGTTTGAATATTCAGTTTTCCCCTGTTTGTTTTTATAGTGAATAAATACATCAAAAAAGCATAAAACGTCTTCATACAAGAACATGAATTTTTGACTATACAGGGAAAAATTTCGAAAAATAAATTATTACACAACAATCCTGACACACTAAAATAGTTTGTAGCAGATGAAATTTTTTTTATAAGACAAATAAATAAATGCAGGCATGATAAGATTAAAATATCTTTGCAGTTGGTTTTTTTAAGTCCTAACACATTAAAAAATCAGACTTCATTTTTGAATTTTACCACATCTCTGCAGCAAAAAAAAGGAGCAATCTGAAGAAAAACAAAACTGGCAGTTCAAAACCGAATTTTGGTTACAAATCTGCCCTCTTTTTTCGCTAATATACTCTTTCAGGGTTCATACTCAAATAGCCAAAAAAATTTCCATGAATTTTCCAGGTAGATCAAAGCAGAATTCCAGGTTAACGTTCTAAGTAAAAATATTTATTAGCAAATGCACTTCTTGTACATTAAATACGCCCACCATAACACTTCATACATACAAATACATTATCCTTATATTAAAAAAAATCCACACAGATGCTTATTAACATAACAAACTTATACTATAGAATTTCAAAAGCAAAATTTTGTGACACACCACTTCCAAAGGATATTAGCTTTTATATTTGCATCCATCTTTTGAAATTTAAATTTTAGAAAGCTAATTTAAAACTATAAAAAATAAAATATAAAGAATAAATAAAATAAAATAAAAACTAAGATGATCAGAGTGGGGACAAATCAGCTCTTTAACTCTATCAAAATGCATGAAAACAAATATATAAAGAAACGTTGATGTATTATTGGGAAAACAATTTATTAAAAGAATACCCTCCGTCCTAATACGTATGTAAATCCATTATTTCGTTTTTTTTCCCTTTGCGTTTGCGACTAAAAATTCTGCCATTGTACTAAAATTTTCGCGAACCCCCTTCCTAGTCCACACGAACCAACAGTTGGGAAACGCTGTCTAAATGTATCGCAAAAATATCGTTAAAAGACAAAGAAATGTCAAAAAAAAGTAAAGTCATAAAATAAAGATTGAAAAATAAAAAAATAGAAGTAGGGTTTTGAGATGGGGAAAATGTGTGACTGTCGGTCTGTCCCTGCCCTAATAACTTTTGAAGGAATTATCCGATTTTTTTTCTGCATTAGAAAGATCTCATTTCCATATTTTACTTTTTGATTTGAAGAATTTTTCGTTCAGTTTTGAACAGTTCAAAAAATTAGCGCCTACAGGCAAAAATAAAACAAATTATAAAAACTCTGGACAAAAGATCTAAGTTGCTATTAAAAAGGTTCTCGGAAGAAGGTCTCGAAGTGAATTTTTTTTTATTTGAACAATTTTTGTTCATTTTTGAATAGTTCAAAAAAATAACATTATCGCCTACGGGGAAAATTCAAGCCTATACAAATAATGATCTAGCAGACGGATTCGCTTGGAATAAACCTTATCGGAAAGATGTAGGCCGTAGAACATGTACAGATACGAAGTTGAACCGAAACTAAATGAGCCTATTTTCTTATGAAATTTTTTGATCGGGATTTTTAAGGATATTTCTGAATGAATGAGTGTAAGAATGAATGAATGAATGAGTGAATAAATGAAAAAATAATTAAATAAGCTGTATAAATACATGAATGAGTAAATTAATTAATGAATATGTATTAACCGTTGAAAACGGTATAGTTGAAGCAATTAAGAACTAAAGCTAAATGAGAAAGAGAGAGAGAGATAGCTGGAATATAAATATGAAGTTGGAGTATACCGGAAAGTATGTTCGTATAGTTCTAGACGGAACTTCTTGTTAAGTGTTCTGCTATGTTAAAATGTCATACTATATTAACTCTCTACACTGGTAAATATACAGCATTGTATGCTATTTAGGATACTATGTAAGGCGACGTCCGAATGCAAATAGTTAATTATGTATCTTTTCTTTGTAAATTTTAATTTCACTTCAAGCAACATTAGCACGCACATCTCATCATCATGGCCATCTGCAAGTTGCATTAATTAGAGCGCAGGTGCCACCATCTAAGGATGGAACTGAGCATATAAAATTCTCATGCGAAGGTATAACATCGCGGATTGTGGTGCCGCTGAAAGAGATGGTGCCAATCTGGGGAACGCAACAGGTCTGCAATTGGGCAGAAGCCAACAGCAGCCCCATAGAAAGGAAAAAAAATCGTCATACATTAATTTCTCTTATGTAACGCCAAAAACCAGCCTTACTTTAGATTATAAGATCGTTGGTCAGGCTTTTATTCCGACTGTTTTGCTTAAATTAATTTTTCAGCTATCTTGAGTGCCAAAAAAATTGTTACGCTTTTTTTCTGCTTTGTTTAAATCACTTTTTAACTGACTTCTCAAAGAATTACGGTTCTCAATTCATACCGTATGTGTTTTTTGTTTCGTTAATCGACAACTTCTCACTGGACGAACGAATTTTAATGGTTCCTTTTTTAATCGATCGAGAAGGCCATAGGTACGTCACGTATTTTAGTTTTACCACACTCGATAACTTGTTATGGGTGGAAAGAGCCATTTTTTGTTTATTCAACCATATCTTTTGCCTAAATGAACCGATCTTAGCGATAGAGGGTCGTCTAACTCAAATATCGTAATTGTTCTTTGAAAAGAAAGTTATCTGCAAAAAATTAATATTTTATTTTAATTAAAAAAAGTTTTGGTCGATATGTCTTTGTTGAGTAAATTATTAATAAATATAATGTTCATTAGTAAAAAGAGTTTGTTGCCACCAGTAATACTAAGAGCAATTATAATAGGAGTTGAAATGAAGGCTTTTCTGAAACAAAAACTAAGTTCCTTCTGTCTAGTTTCTCTAGTGACTTTTAAAAACAACTTCAAAACGGAATTTATTAAACAAATAATTAGCTTTTAGTGCCAGTCACTCAAAGTGAGTATGCCATTTGATATGTTTTTTAAACAAAGTATTCATATGAAAAATGTATTTACACTAAAAAGTATTTTTGCCTCCCCCCCCCCCCAAAAAAAAAAAAAATAGAACCAACTTCCAAATTGAAATGTGCGCTAAAAAGAAAACAAAAATCATTCTTTAACCCTTTATAGGGCCATTTTTTGTAGCATCGGTACGTTAATTTTTTTTTTCGGGTTTTTTTTTGTTTCAAAAAAGAAATTCATATAGGACAGTAAATAAAATTAGCATGATTTTTTCCACCCCCTCTTTGAGGGGGGAATAGTTATAATACCTGAATATTGATGCATGTGGTTGTAAATATATTTCCCAGAGTCTTTGGCAAGATTCTGCCAATCAGAAAGGGTAAAATAGCTTACTATAAACATCTATAATTTGATGAATTTGGTGGGAAGCATTCTTCCTACCGCCTTATAAATGGTTAAACAACATTGATACGATTTTCACACATGAGTTTTGAAGTCTGGGCAAAATTATAAATCTTTGGTAATCATGAATCAACACAAATATAGATGACACAGAGTTTGCAACAGTTAAAACATAAAGTAACACAGAATGGTAGTTATACTGTTATACATTTGCCCTGAATTCTAAAATTATGCTTAGAAGTCGTGTCGATGTTGTTTAAAGAATGAGTTTATTTTTTTTTTACTTTTTAGCGCAATTTTTAATTTAAAGTCGTTTCTATTTTATAAAAAAAATATTTCATATAGTTAACACATTGTGTACGGGACACGTACTAGTACGTTTTCTGACGATTGATACTTCGAGCGCGGGACACGTACTAGTGCGGGTTAGTGTAACGGCATGGTTTCTTTGTATCCCTTTTACGAGAAAGTAGTAGGCTGGTAAACACATTTTTCGCTATTCTTTGCACAAAATGAAATGGAACAAAGCATGTCAAAGCACCCTTGCAGTGATATACAAAATCACAGTAGACGGCAAAAAAAAAAAAAAAAAAAAAAAAAAAAAAAAAAAAAAAAAAAAAAAAAAAAAAAAAAAAAAAAAAAAAAAAAAAAAAAAAAAAAAAAAAAAAAAAAAAAAAAAAAAAAAAAAAAAAAAAAAAAAAAAAAAAAAAAAAAAAAAAAAAAAAAAAAAAAAAAAAAAAAAAAAAAAAAAAAAAAAAAAAAAAAAAAAAAAAAAAAAAAAAAAAAAAAAAAAAAAAAAAAAAAAAAAAAAAAAAAAAAAAAAAAAAAAAAAAAAAAAAAAAAAAAAAAAAAAAAAAAAAAAAAAAAAAAAAAAAAAAAAAAAAAAAAAAAAAAAAAAAAAAAAAAAAAAAAAAAAAAAAAAAAAAAAAAAAAAAAAAAAAAAAAAAAAAAAAAAAAAAAAAAAAAAAAAAAAAAAAAAAAAAAAAAAAAAAAAAAAAAAAAAAAAAAAAAAAAAAAAAAAAAAAAAAATTTAAATGTTAGTTTAACTAATTTCGGTTTTAAAAAAAAATTCCAAATTTGTTAGCAAAATCTTTTTTTGAAAAAAAAAAAAAAAAATTTTGAAAGCAAAATCATACATCTTACAAAATCTACAATAAACACATCATATGACTAAAATATACAAACTGGTACACATAAATACTCTTTTAAAATAATATTTTTATTGTTATTATCTCTTCTGTATTTTTTCCAGTTTTCCCCAAGCATACATATATGTACCCCAATAGACTTTTAGCCACTTCAAAGTCAAGTTAAAACAAAAATTTTTCAACTTGAAAAATATTTATTTTGAAAAAACATCCAAATAAAAAATTGAGTTAAGAGCTCATTCGCTTAAAACTTCGTACATTACCCACAAAAGTAACTACTATAATTTAAATAAATTAAAGCTTAAAAAATTCAATAATTTTTTTAAATAAAAAATAAAACATGCTGATGCTAAAATAACTTTCAACTTTTAAAAGGATCAATATATTTACTGGATGCAAACAGATAGAAATAAACACTGCGCGTAATTTTCGGTGCAGCACGTGCTTGATGTTGGCAAATTAAAAAAAAAAATGGCTTTTTACCTCCATGTGTAAAACGTTATGAAAGTTAGGTAAATTCACACGTATATATATTTTTTCTTGTTGTTCTTGTTTTAAAGTTAATCTGAGTTTTGTATTACAATCCCTTCAGATGAAAAATAATAATGCATCAGCTTGAAAAATCTGATTTTCAGAGTTTAAAAATAAAAGAGGAAAAAAACTAAAGGGAAAAGGAGAACTGGGCAGCTATTTTGCAAATGTTTGAAGAAGTTGTTGATTGCTCTAATTTAATTGAAAATTAGGAACTTTTGTGATATACAAATTTTTATTAACCAGAAAATATATCATCTCCCACATAACAAAACGCCGGAACAACAGTCGCGAAGCCAACTTGGTCGTTAAAAATTTACTAAATATTAAAACACAGCTTTAAAAAAATTGATAAATTATTTTTTTCGAAACGGAAATTTATTTAATCAAGAAAAAAAAGAAAGATTTTGGTGAACAGTTTTTTCTTTCTATGATTTTTTTTTTGTTTGGTTAAAATATATTACATTAACAGATCGATTTACTTATAATACCTTTTCAAAAGAAAAAGGTTATTAATCTTAGTCCGTTATTAGCGCAATCAGGGGGGTTAATGACCTCTACCGACGTTGAATTTATACACGCTTTTACGTATTTTGCTGTTTTTACGTAAAATATGCATTGAAAATATCCCCTTGCCCCCCGCGGAAAGTTTTAAAATGAGGGGCCTATATTTATCAGTTGAGAAAGCACTGCAAATTGAAGAAAAATGCATTGATGTTTACGTAAATCCGCTATTTTTGGTCGGGTTCCGAATTACGGCAAATTCCGAAAGCCGGAATAGCGGTCCCGGGTAATCTGAATTTGGGGTTCGGTACTGTAGTTGAAATGAAGAAAGTTTGATTCTTAAGAGCGATGGAAAGATTTCAAAACAAATAGAGCGTATGGCTTCCTTTTTATTCTAACAAAAAATATATAAATGAATAAGCACAATGAGTTACTATATCCTACACAACATATACAATACATATAATATCCTATACCACTTTAAAATTAATGTACTTAGTTAAAATAAAGATAAATTTCTTATTAATTATGTAAGTTACTTATTTGATGGTAAATATTTTTAAAAATACATAATTTTTCAAAATAGTTATAGAAAAACGAAGAAATTTATCTAAAGAATAAGAGTGCTTATAGTAATCTTCCTATATGCTTAACTTACAAAGAGGTTTAGGAAAACATTGTATTGATGTTTCATAAATCCAAACAAATTCTGGTCTAACATTATAGCATACAAAAACAGGCTGGAGAGCATACTTTAGTTTTTTTAAAAATCTTTTCAAATCAATATAGTAATCATTTGGCGGTCAATTTACAAGGCTTTTTTTATAATACTCCCACCCAAATTTGGCGTGCGTAATTGGTCAACATAGACAGGTGTCAAATGAGTTGGTCACAAAGGTTTCTCTTTTTATATAACGAAAGTGTTTCTGCTCCTGACATAAGTGGTCAACTTAGACAAGTGGTCAGCTTAAAAAGGTGGTCAACTTTCCAGGTTTTACTGCATATAGAATTTGGTAAATACAACGATAAAATGCCACTGAGTGTACGAGGTAGTTTTGACTACATTTAGCGCGCAGATATAATTGATCTCAGTATTATTTTTCAGTGCACAATTTACTAGTGCACAGAAAGTAAAAATATATTAGGCTTCAAAATAGGTTTAAAGAAAAAGTCTTACTTTTAAACGTATCCTTTCGGGAAGCACTAAATACTCCATGGTGGTAGTGTTGAAAAATTCTCTCCTGGAAGGTAAACGGAATAAGCTTTCTTAATCATGAATAATAAGTAATTCTTAATCGTTTTTTTATTACAATCATTAATAGTTTTACTTGAAATAAATGCGCCATCTATTATTTACATAATGAAAAGCAGTAATAATAATGTATTACTGTTTCTCCCCCACTTTGTGCATTATTTTCAAAAAGTAAAAGGTACAATTTCTTTGCGTGCTCAATACATTTCCTTTTGTGCGTACAGATAACGAAATAAAAATACGTCTGAAAACATGCCAATTAACTACACACTTTAACATTTGCTTTTCGGGATTTTCGAATAGAAAACGTTGTACAAAACTACTCTGCTGAAATCTGATGACTTAATTAATTAAATTCTGACTTCTGTAAGTTAAAAGAAAATTCAATTTCCGTCATGCAAATATGAGTTTTAATTGCTAAAACGCGTAATTTATAACAAATTTTCTCAAAAAAATAATGTAATTGTTTTATTACGATAACAATTTTTTATGTGTGCAGGACACCCTCCTAAAAAGGGTAAGTTTTCAGCAAAAGGGTAATTTTGACATAACGTCTTACTCATAGGCTCCCAAACTTGTTAGAGCAGAATTTGTTTATCTCGTAGACCCAATATCTATTTTCCCCCGTTTTTTTGGAGAACCTTTCCAGGATTCATTCTCAAAAAAGCCATTTAGTGCAATATTTATAGTTGAAAGTTCCAAAATTGAGTGAACCTGAGGGGGGTAAGTTTTTAATACTTATGAAATAAATTTTACGTCTAATTAATTTATTTGTAAGCTTATATTCCTGTACTAAAACAAGGAATGCCTTTTGGTGACAACGCTGTTATGGAAAAATTTTGGCTTGCACGATTCAAACTCTTACAAGTCAAAAACTATTCGATGAAAGTTTCTAAACATGCTATGACTTACAGATAAATTTCAGACAAAACCGATGATAGAAGATTGTTATAGTCTCGAATATTAGTCGTAGAATTATTTGAAAGCCAACGATTTCGCCTCCTCTATTTTCGCTTCCCAGAGCTTGATTTTTAGCCCCTTAACCGGTTTGCCCTTACAGCGTACGGTCATTGAAATTTCCGCCTTCCTTGCTTTGAGTTGCCCGTATTTTTAATAGATTGAAGGAGAGTCATTCAGGGGCATTTGTGTTTCAAAGTTTTAAAATAAAAAAATGCTTAAATTCAGTTATAAAAATTTTTTAAAATTCTTTCATTTTCCTGTTATACCAAGTTAGGACTTTAATTAATGCAATAAAAAATAAGCTTTTTTTATTAACATTTGTGGTAAAAAAATAACCAGTTAAAGGGTTGATGCATCAATGAGATTTTTGGAATGCAAAGAGAGATCTGTATATTTATGCCTAATGGAGCCCCTTTTTTTCGAAATTTGAATTTGATATTTGAAAAAAATCTAATTTACTTTAAAACCGCAACTTTCTTATCCTAGATAGGTAATTTTTAAAACTCGTAAAGGTATTAAAAACATTAAAGAAATATATATTTAAAGCAAGGTTTAATCATTCGATCACAAAAAACGAAAATTAAAAATATACATAAACATCTTTTGCAATCACTTGAATTTGACGAAGCTGTCGTAACGTAACAAACTTTAAGTATTAAATGGTAATCTCGCATTGCTAAATCAGATGTAAGCAGTTATGTTTTCTTTAAAACGATGGCGCTTGTTTTCCTGTATCGGTAATTTATTAGCCACGCATTATACCATTTTCATCCTTATTGGCTGGTCCGAATTATGTGCAATTTTCTCATTATTGCACTCTGGAGAAAACGATCTGCTACGATGATTAAAATTTTGTAACTTGATGATAAAGGAAGTAATTATAATCGAGCCCTCAAATTTCTCTTAATTCATGGAAAACTAACAGCATCTAAATGAAACTTGGAAAAAATTATTCAAAGGATATCAGTTAAAAATGAAATAGAAGCCTAAAACAGCCAAAATTCTATCAAATCAATGTCAAAAGTCTGAAACATCTAAACCTTGTTAATTCAAGTTGTTCTGAATATCATTGAGTACTGTTTTAAAACTTATACAGACGAATTTTGTCAGGATTCTTTTAGATATGAATGTAAGTTTAAATGATAAATTTCATTATTGCGGCCGAATAGCGACTGTTGGGCGAACTCTAGTCCACAGAATTGGATGAACAACGAATTTATTTTTAAGGATTTGTACGCTTTATGGGATGTCGAACATATTTTAACCCTTTTTGGAAAATGTCAGCATCAGTTATGTGTTGTGCATGCTTCTTTGTAGGTGTCCTAACTCCAAAAGTAATGCTAAAATTCGAACAAAATTTGACGCGCAGTAGATGGTACAGCCGGGAGGGAATTATTGCTAATGCGTTTTTGGGGCAAACCACTCCAAGACCAGTGGGGAAGCACCGTTATTAAACCTATTTCTCATTGAATAGACTGCTGTATCTCAGAAAGTAATGAAAAGAAAGCAAAACTTGCTGTGGACTGTGTGTAAGCCGAGAATTTTCGGGCCCTTTTTATAAGCGAAATTAGTAGGTTCGGCCTATTTACGAAAGAGTCGATTCGGCAAAACCATCGACTTTTCCATAAGCTTGTTTAATAGAAAAATCACTAAATACAGATCTTATTTCTTAAGTTTAAGAAAAATTATCTACAAATACAGCAAAATGTTGTTTTTTTTAAATAATTTTCCTGGATGGTTCCGTTCCGGATAGCTCATCACCGAAAAAAGAAATTTGCTACCTTACTTTCTCCCGCACATGATTCAAGAAAAACATAAAATGGAATCTTGAAAGAAAAAAACGAAACAGACAGCGCTGATCTAGCCATTGAGCAAATTTGAAATAATAAACGGGGGACAAGGGGGTTGTCCGATGAGTGAGTACTCGCTCATTTCAGATAAGGTTACCAGGGATAACCCCGTCGCTACTGGCGTCTGCCATTTTACTGTTCTTCCGTGATTTGATTGAATGATACTCTATCCATTTTACCAACTTGGCAATATTTTTGCCTTTATGGCGATTTTTAAATGTTTCTTTTTTTCACCTTTTAAATTTCGTTCTCTTTTATACGGGTTTTCATTATTTTAAGAAAAAGAGACTAACGTAAATATTGGTACATAAATGGACCACAATAGAAACAGGAGTTGATTTTGTTCGGGATGCCCATCACGGAGGGGAAGAGGAGTCATGGCGCATACTGCGCCATAGACATTTTTAGGGGTGAGGCCATCTATTCTGTGGGGGAGCACCACTGATTTTTTGAGGACATGCACTCCAAGAAGTTGGTGCAATCTAACGAACGCTTTTCTTGATCGACACTTGTCTATTAAAGCGGTGACCAAGTACGACAAAGAAAAAAACTTCGTCAAATTATAAAAACATACTCAAGTGGCTTAAATCAACACTCAAATTGGCGAATTTTTTTCTTGGCGCTTTTTCACCGCCGTTGCAAAACGACAAGTACCCCTTGATCAACCTGACTGATGTATATCTCCAGTAATTTAAACATAAATTCGTATACGGATGGTTCTTAATGAGAAGAGACGACGATAGATTTTTGGCGCCATTCGCTACGCAGGGTACAAAAAGAATAGAGCAGACGAAAGCTTTTCCCATTAAACATGACTGCTATATTTGAAGAAGTATTGCAAGGATTTGAACAAAAATTCGTACAGAAATGGGCCTACACGGAAACAGGTGCCGTCGGGTGAATTTTTTTTTATTTTTTAGCACCAATAGCTCCAAAGGAGTTGCGCAGTCGAAAGTTTCTATCGTTAAGCGTGACTTCTACAACTTAGGTAAAACAAGGATTCAAACGAAAATTGGTACACAATGTCAATGGGAGTTCGTTTTCAGTATCAATCGCTCCAAGGGGGGGGGGGGGGGGAGTCACAATTAAATCGAAACGTTTTCTCGCCAAGCGTATATTTGAACTAGTAATGCATGGATTTCAGCGAAAATTGATATACAAGTATGCCTGAATGGGGGAAGGCGCTAATTAGGTTTTCCACCAATCGTTCCGAGGAATTGGCGCCCTTGGACAATTCTAAAGATAAAGTATTCATATGAAAGATATAGAAGAAAGTTTTGTGATGGGCACATCCAGTTAAATAATTACATTTAAAAAATCAAGTGAGACATGCCGGCTAACAGGATATTTTGTGACGTGCCTGGTTGAACTTCTGAATATTGGAAAAAAATCAATTGGATACCGGATATTCGAGGCCTTCTGGTCACGTGGGTGCGCTTATCGCCACAATACAGTCTTATTCGTTAAAAACTATGCATTATTTAATAGCCGCACACATCAAAGTTTTATCCTTTAAAAATAATAAGTATTTCTTTGGGAAAAGAAAACATTTCTTTCTGAAAAACTTTCTGAACTGTTTGAACTCTGTAACAATAATATATACTCCTTTCTACCTAAAATAGTCGGCATTATAGAGCAAAAAAAATACGTACATTGAAATGCTTCTCAGCTTTGAATCACTTGTGCCCAAAAGCCTGGACAACTACTATAGGTATAGGAAATGTTTTCGTAGAAAGTGAGGACTAACTTCTTAGTTTCGGAGCGCATAAAACTACAATCTTTCGTACAACCTGGAAAAAATTTCATACTCGTTTAGTGAATTTCTTGCATAAAAACCGTGTCAATGCACTCAAAATTCAAAAAGTTGCATCGACTTAAGGGGGGTATACTAGTGTAGAATTTTTGAAAAAAAAGTTTCCTAAGTTTATAGACATTCAAGAATATGCCATTAAAAGGATTTTTCAAAATTCCTATTATTTCATGAGTTATAGCCGTTTTAGTGACGTGGCATCGGTTTCGGTCCGACCGCTACAAGTCAACAACAGACGGTAGGCGTTCCCGAGTCCCTACGGTTGAATATCCCGTTTAAAATCTTCATTCTATAGTATCCCTTTTAAATCTATATTTAATTGAAGGACATTGAAACTTGTTTTGTTGAAATATTCTCCTTTTAGTTTTATTTTAAGTTAGTTTTGAATCAAGCTTCGTATCAACCTTTGCAGTTAGTATTTTTAATGAAGGTTTTATACCCATATTAAAAATCTTAGATGTTATGGGAAATACGATTGGACCAGAAGTTAATGCTTTTGCAGCGAGACGGGACGAAGCGTTTATCAAACTCTCGGAACTCCGGCCTTTTGAGGCGTCAAAGGCGGGTAGAACTGCTAGTCTTCACAAGAGAACATCGGAGAATGAGCATTTTGAATTAGAGGAGGGTTTCGTATATGAAGCAGAAATCGCCGATTAAAATTTCGCAAGTGTTCTGTACCATTCTATAAGTAAAACTTCCGAAATCTTGTCCCAAAACTTTGAACGCGTTTTTCTCGAAACTACTTTTTTCGAGCTAGCGGTAAGGATATCTCGAGTTCTAATGGACCGATTTACTTCAAATTTAGAGAGGATGTTTATTATACATCCCTTTATCGTGTGGACCTTGTCTAAAACTAACTTTTCCTTTAGTATATTTTAAAAATTCGTATTTGTTAAAAAATATGCAAAAAGGAATTTTTTTTCAAACAGTCGCAATTTTGTAATTTTTTTTTTTTTAAACTTGCCCAAGGTTCATACGATAGCGGCATCTATAATAATTAAGTATCCGTCTGTTTTTTATTTTTCAGATTACCAGGAGGGTTGTAATAATGCACGCCAGGACACCCTCTTTTTTACTTGGAGCCCCCAATTGGACTGCTTATAACTTTGTCAATTAATTTTTTTTTTTGCTTAATTTTTGTATGTATTAATAAAACATCAATAAACAAATGATAAAAAAAATGGAAGGTAAAAATGTTTTTTTCCTTTGTACGGCGCTTCAAAAACAGGACGAAATTCTTGCCTCTACACTAGAATACCCTCTTCTCTACTAATAATAAAGCAGCAAGTATGTGTGTGTGTGTGTGTGTCTGTCTGTGTCCGGCGTAGGGCCCAGACCGTCCAACGGATTTTCATGAAATTTGGCACGAAATTAGTTTGGAACATGGGGGTGTGCACCTCGGAGAGTTTTTTACGAAATTCGAATTTGTTCTTCTTTTATTCCAATTTATAGCCGAAAGTTTCATAAAATAGTCATTTTCTATGAAAAGGAATTATCGCATCGCTTCGAGCTTGATACCGTTGAAAAGCGCGTAAAAAACTACCCTGGAGGGAGTTTCGCTCTGTGTGCAAAAATTTGAAGCCTCTAAATTACCCAGAAAAGAAGTTATAAGCACTTTTCTCTGCAGTTCGAAATTATTTTTTCACGTTATTTAACTTTAATTTTAAATGTTACCATGCCGACTGACTATTAATCCTTTTTAGCCTACTTTCCCGTAAAAGTAAAAAAAATAATAATAAAGCATGAAACAAGGGTTAATGTATCGTAAAAATATCGTTAAAAATAAAGGAAAGTCAAAAAAAAGTGAAGTAATTAAATAAAGATTGAAAAATAAAAAATTTGAAAGTAGGGTTTTGAGATGGGGAAAATGTGTGTCTGTCGGTCTGTTCCCCCCCTAATAACTTTTGAACGAATAGTCCGATTCAAAAAATTCTTTTTGCATTCGAAAGATCTCGGCGAGGACATCTCATTTCAATATTTTACTTTTTGACTTGAACAATTTTTCGTTCAATTTTGAACAGTTCAAAATAATTTAACATTAGCGCCTATGGGCGAAAATGAAGCAAATGATGTAAACTCTGGGTACAAGATCCAAATTCCAATGAACAAGCTCACTGGAAGAAGTTCTAGGCGTGAAATATTGATTTGAACAATTTTTGTTCATTTTTGAACAGTTCAAAAAAAACAATTAACATTGCGCCTACGGGGAAATTTCAATCCTATATAAATCCTGACCTAACGGACCGATTTGCTTGGAGCAAACTTTATCGGAAAGCTCTTATAACGTAGAACATGTGCAAATAGAAAGTTCACCCAGAACTAACGAGCCTATTTTCCTATAAAATTTTTTTATCGGGATTTTTAAGGATATTTTTCAATGAATAAATGAATGAGTGAAAGCATGAATTAATGAATAAATGAAGGAGTGAAAGAATGAATCAATGAATAAATGAAGGAGTGAAAGAATGAATCAATGAATAAATGAATAAGGAAAAGAATGAATAAATGAGGGAATACATAGATGAATGAGTAAATAAATGAATAAAACATGATTGAGTAAATGAACGAATGAATGAATGAATGGCTGAATAAAGGAAAGAATGAATGAATGAATGGCTGAATAAAGGAAAGAATGAATGAGTGAATGAATATGTATTATCCGTTGAAAAAGGTATATTTGACATAATTGAGAGCTAAAGCTAAAGGAGAAAGAGATAGCTGGATTATAAATTTGAATTTGGTGTATACGGGAAAGTAGGCTCGTATAGTTCTAGACGGAAGTTCTTGTTTCTTTTAACGAATTAAAATTTATTGCTTGCGGTTTTTAGCATTTTGAGGAGCAGCCGATTTTTAATTTATTTATTTCTTTTTTTAGATTTTGATTATTATTTTTTAAAGCGAATTGAAATGTATTTCCTGCGGCTCACAGGCAGTTGATAGTTTTATTTTGATTTCCTTATTTTGACATGTATTTTACGGGACCATTTTAGGGGGTTTTTAAAAGAAATGTTATTCTTTATAGCGATTTTTGTTATTCCAGCTTATTACTATTTATACTTTCATTTATTTAATTTTTTTTTTTCGCCTGTGAATTAGCACATATGGTATTTTCCTATTTGACCTCGGATGAAAGGTTCATTCCGCTTTCAAAGCTTTGCTTGCTGCTGTTTGTTTCTGAAAGCTACAAAATTTCGTCTTTCTGTCTTAAGCCGGGTCCCGACGCTACGTTTTGCACAACTTTTTGTCTCCGCAGTTCAACACGCTGCAGATAAAACGTTGCGTATAGATTAGAAAAGTGCGCAGTTTTGAGTCCGGTGCGAAGACTGTACAGTTGCAGCGATAACTGAGCTAGAAAGCATATATGTCTTTGAACTGTGCAGACAAATCGGTACATGTAGACGGTACCACCTCTTTCCGATTCATTTAGTTTCTCAGTTTCACTTCGCCAGGTGACAATGGCCGACTTTCGGCAATGTTCTCAGGAGTTTGTCACAAAATTTATTGCATTATGCGAAAGTTTCCCATGCATTTGGCGCGTCAAATCGAAGGAGTATAGTGACAGGGATAAAAAGGGGGACGCTTATGAGAGTTTAGTAGAAAAATTCAAAGAAATTGATGCAACCGCAAACAGAGAAACAGTTGTAAATAATTAATTCTTTGAGAAGTGTTTACCGTAAAGAATTGGCAAAAATTAATAAATCGATTCGATCTGGGGCTGCAGACGAAATCTACAAGCCATCTCTCTGGTATTTTGATTTGTTCCATTTCCTAAATGATCAGGAGACACCAAGGCAGTCTAGGAATACCATCGATGAAAATAAAGAGATTGCAGTTGTCGAACCACCAGAACAGGCAACAAAAAATATTTATTTTTTGTAATCATTTGACCACTTTGAACGCCGGGTACTTCTGAGACGTTCCAGTCTTTTTTTTAACATGACACCATGCCAAAATTGACCAGAGTAGTACCTCCTTCATGACGATATCGCACAAAACTGAGTGAAATATACAGATATCTCTGCACCATGTAGACGCATAAAAAACTGCAACGTTTTCATTCAGCATTAAGACTGCGTAGACAAAAGGTTGTACAAAACGTAGCGTCTGCACCCGGCTTTAATGTCAATAAATAATAGATAAAAATTAATTAAACTAAAAATTTATTAATTAAAAATATTATAATTTATTATAATCGTCCTTTTTGTGTGGGTACTTGAACTAAACAAACAAAATGCGTTTTCTTTCAAATATTTTCTTTTTTGTTTTGTTTCGTTTCTTTCTTTCCTTTTTTTTTTATTGTGCGGGTTTTGTAAAAAAAAATGCTGAAATGTGTAGGATCTCTGGCTGATTGCCGTAGGCAGCTAATTTTTAATTATGTGGAATGCTATATATTTTAATAAAATAACATAATTTACACCTAAAAAAAGTTATCACTATATACACAATGGCAAACCGACTGGTCTTTCCATTTTTTAACGCGGGCATAGCCGTGCGGGTACCGCTAGTAAATTATAATAAGGGAGATAAAGATATTTTCCATTCAATTTTCAGTATTTAAAGGAATAAAACCGACTACTTTACCAAGGTTATGTACGGCGTGCAAATGTGCGTTTCAAACGCCATAAGAGCTTCTCAAAACTTATTCTCAAAAAAAATTCCTGTTCCTTCTTCATAATTAACAGCGCTAAAAATAAAGTCAACTCCATTTTCATGAAATGAGAAATTATTGGCCAAGACGATTTTGCTTTTCGTATGTAAGCCAAATAATGAACGTCCAATATAAAAATCCTTCGAGGAAACTCAAAATATCAGGATGATGTAGTAGAAGAAAACAAAATTTAAAGAGTATTTGACTGATAAAAGCAATGCTTTAAAATTTAAATATCAGGAATATTTTGAATAAGGAACACTAGAAAAGCAAAGACCAAGTAAACAGAGACAGCGCATTTGCTAAAAAATATATGGTAGCCTATTTATGTAAAGGAAATTCCTAGAATTGCACCGTCCAGAGGGCGCTTAGTGGTTGAATAAAAAATGAAAAATGTACAGCCAGCAGACTGAACTACCGAAAGGAGCTAGCAATAAAGCAGCTTGAAGGGCTGGCCAGGTGGTGCTGGCAAAGTTAGTTCTGAAATCTCTGGAAAATAAAGGCTTTCTTTTATTTTGTGTGTGTGAATTCGAGATTTATTTTAAACAAAATTTCACTTCAAATACGAACCAATTATTGTCTGAAATGTTTCAAAACGTTTCACGTAAGAAAAAACTGTCGTGTATCTTGTAATTGCTTGAAATTGCTCTGTTAAAATACTGTTGGAGTCCTGATGTACACAAATTTACTTTACTTACAATACATTAATATACATGTTATAAACAACATACATGCAGCGAAACTCCTACATTCGTAGTTCGAAGGACAGGGCGATTAAAAGACAACTGATAAAGAAAGGTAGTTGTATTAAAAATACTGGAAGTAATAATTTTAAGTATTAAGAACTGCATACGATAATTAATAAACATAATATTTTTTAAAAATGAAATACAAGACAGATAAAGGAAATATATAACAGTGCAAACCTAAAAATTCCTGTTTCAAATGCAAAGGTCAAAACCACCACGGCTCTATTCGTATGAGTACAAGATTATAAATTTCAAAACAGATAAGTGAAAAATATCATAGAAAACTTTAACAAATTAACCGAATTAAAATACAAAGCGAAAGAAACGAATTGTGTAATTCCGGGAGCTCTTTCTCTTGTAAGCTTTCCTTTACAAAGCACTAAAGGCTTCCATTATTACAAACCAAAAATGACTTCTGTTAGAATGAAAATGACACTTGGCAGAAATATTTTGAGAATTTCGATAAAAACTGAACGGATAAACCCAGTGTAATAAGGATAAGTTGAACAGTGAGAAAGGTATTTGCCACGCAGGAAAGGTAGATAGAGGAAACATTGTTTCGGAAATCTTGTTCCAAGGAGCTAAACAGTAATTTTTAAGACTTATAAAGATGGTTAGATATTGAAACGTAATTTTGAGCTACAGCCCCTACAAAGGATCTGCATTTAGCCCATTCGCATCATTTGACGACCAGTGGTCGTCATGCGATATTTTAGCGTGAGAATCATATGACGACCACAGGTTGTCATATGATTTACAAATCTTTTCAAACCTTTATACCTTTTCCAAACTTTTATAAGAATAACACACTTTAAACATTATATAATACCGTTATAGAACTATATCACAATTCTTAGAATATGCATATAATATTTTTTCACTCTTTACTTTTAGTTATTTTTTCTCTTTTCCAAGATATTTTTTAAATTTAATTATTTAAATTTTTAGCTACCGGTCAATTGACCGAGCGCGGTAGAAATAGGTTAAAAATTACGTCTGTAGGATTAGTGTTGAATCTGATTCCTCTGTTAACGGGATAGATATTTAAGTATGATTTGATTGGGTTAAGATGGTTATCATTATGAGATGAAATAATTTGTTTGGGTAATAAACTATTCTTAATGGATTTTTCTCTTTAAATATAACATGACAAGTCTCAGCACATTAATAACACTGCCCAGTTAGTAGTTAGGAAGAGTTTGTTGTTTTAATTCTGAAATTATTTACAAGGTTTCGTCATTAGTGAATCAAAAGCATTTGTTGATGTAAGAGCATTAATTAGTCAACGGGATTAACAAATTTCTATAGTGAGAGAGCTGTTATTAATGCTTCCTCCGTGGTAAGAAATTCGCAATCTAAATGAGTTAGTTATTTACATTCGAACACATAAATATAAATGTAAGTATGGAAGACTGAAAACTAGGAATGGTTCGGTTCAATAAAGAGAATAGTACTTCTTTTAACCTTGTTTTACTCTCTTCCCTCATAGTACATTCCTAGCGTTCACAGGTGTAACGCGACGATTGGCGTTTGTTTTACCGGTATGATATTTTTATGAATGATATAGTATACACATTTTAATTGTTTAATACTTTATATTCCCAAAGAATCTTAACTCGGTAACAATTAACTATTTAAACTAGAATGAACTTAGCCAATAGAAATTACATTCACTACAGCTAATAACTACAACAGAGTAATTCCACTGTGATATCAGTTGCATGCCTTCATTTAACACTCTCGTGCATGAAAACCTCATATGAGGTGACATAAATTTTTGCTTCAAATATTTATGCAGATTCATTTTTGTGCTGCAATTTGCATGTCGTAATCATCAGGACACTCCAAACAGTTCTTGGAAACCACAAATGTTTCATAGGGTATTCAACATAGTTAAAAGATTAAGATCTCTTAAGAAGTAGATGGAGGATTCAAGAAAGAAGAGAAAATAGTTTCGAATCAAATTATGTTTAATTATTGTGAAGCGTGTAACATTTACTGGGAACTTTGGTATTATTTTACAGCTTCCTATTCCTTATAAATGAAGTTTGAATATTCAGTTTTCCCCCGTTTGTTATTATAGTGAATAAATATATCAAAAAAGCATAAAACGTCTTCATACAAGAACACGAATTTTTGACTATACAGGGCAAAATTTCGAAAAATAAATTATTACACAATAATCCTGAAACACTAAAATAGTTTGTAGCAGATGAAATTTTTTTTTATAAGACAAATAAATAAATGCATGCATGATAAGATTAAAATATCTTTGCAGTTGGTTTTTTTAAGTCCAAACACATTAAAAAATCAGACTTCATTCTCGAATTTTACCACATCTCTGCAGCAAAAAAAAAAAAGAGCAATCTGAAGAAAAATAAAACTGGCAGTTCAAAACCTAATTTTGGTTACAAATCTGCAATCTTTTTTTGCTAATATACTCTTTCAGGGTTCATACTCAAATAGCCAAAAATATTTCCATGCATTTTCC
The DNA here is from genome assembly GCA_038502835.1 of Octonoba sinensis. Taxonomy (NCBI): domain Eukaryota; kingdom Metazoa; phylum Arthropoda; class Arachnida; order Araneae; family Uloboridae; genus Octonoba; species Octonoba sinensis. Next base: position 3,980,294 of record CM076600.1, read on the forward strand.
AGGTAGATCAAAGCACAATTCCAGGTTAACGTTCTAGTAAAAATATTTATTAGCAAATGCACTTCTTGTACATTAAATACGCCCACCATAACACTTCATACATACAAATATATTATCCTTATATTAAAAAAAATCCACACAGATGCTTATTAAGATAACAAACTTATACTATAGAATTTCAAAAGCAAAATTTTGTGACACACCACTTCCAAAGGATATTAGCTTTTATATTTGCATCCATCTTTTGAAATTTAAATTTTAGAAAGCTAATTTAAAACTATAAAAAATAAAATATAAAGAATAAATAAAATAAAATAAAAACTAAGATGATCAGAGTGGGGACAAATCAGCTCTTTAATTCTATAAAAATGCATGAAAACAAATATATAAAGAAACGTTGATGTATTATTGGGAAAACAATTTATTAAAAGAATACCATCCGTCCTAATACGTATGTAAATCCATTATTTCGTTTTTTTTCCTTTGCGTTTGCGACTAAAAATTCTGCCATTGTACTAAAATTTTCGCGAACCCCCTTCCTAGTCCACACGAACCAACAGTTGGGAAACGCTGTCTAAATGTATCGCAAAAATATCGTTAAAAGAAAAGAATTGTCAAAAAAAAGTAAAGTCATAAAATAAAGATTGAAAAATAAAAAAAATAGAAGTAGGGTTTTGAGATGGGGAAAATGTGTGACTGTCGGTCTGTCCCTGCCCTAATAACTTTTGAGGGAATTATCCGATTTTTCTGCATTAGAAAGATCTCATTTCCATATTTTACTTTTTGATTTGAAGAATTTTTCGTTCAGTTTTGAACAGTTCAAAAAATTAGCGCCTACAGGCAAAAATAAAACAAATTATAAAAACTCTGGACAAAAGATCTAAGTTGCTATTAAAAAGGTTCTCGGAAGAAGGTCTCGAAGTGAGTTTTTTTTTTTATTTGAACAATTTTTGTTCATTTTTGAATAGTTCAAAAAAAATAACATTATCGCCTACGGGGAAAAGTCAAGCCTATACAAATAATGATCTAGCAGACGGATTCGCTTGGAATAAACCTTATCGGAAAGATGTAGGCCGTAGAACATGTACAGATACGAAGTTGAACCGAAACTAAATGAGCCTATTTTCTTATGAAATTTTTTGATCGGGATTTTTAAGGATATTTCTGAATGAATGAGTGTAAGAATGAATGAATGAATAAATGAGTGAATAAATGAAAAAAAAATTAAATAAGCGTATAAACATATGAATGATTGAATAAATGAAAAAATAATTAAATAAGCGTATAAATACATGAATGAGTAAATTAATTAATGAATATGTATTAACCGGTGGAAACGGTATAGTTGAAGCAATTAAGAACTAAAGCTAAATGAGAAAGAGAGAGAGAGATAGCTGGAATATAAATATGAAGTTGGAGTATACCGGAAAGTATGTTCGTATAGTTCTAGACGGAACTTCTTGTTAAGTGTTCTGCTATGTTAAAATGTCATACTATATTAACTCTCTACATTTTAAATATACAGCATTGTATGATATTTAGGATACTATGTAAGGCGACGTCCGAATGCAAATAGTTAATTATGTATCTTTTCTTTGTAAATTTTAATTTCACTTCAAGCAACATTAGCACGCACATCTCATCATCATGGCCATCTGCAAGTTGCATTAATTAGAGCGCAGGTGCCACCATCTAAGGATGGAACTGAGCATATAAAATTCTCATGCGAAGGTATAACATCGCGGATTGTGGTGCCGCCGAAGAGATGGTGCCAATCTGGGGAACGCAACAGGTCTGCAATTGGGCAGAAGCCAACAGCAGCCCCATTAGAAAGGAAAAAAAATCGTCATACATTAATTTCTCTTATGTAACGCCAAAAACCAGCCTTACTTTAGATTATAAGATCGTTGGTCAGGCTTTTATTCCGACTGTTTTGCTTAAATTAATTTTTCAGCTATCTTGAGTGCCAAAAAAATTGTTACGCTTTTTTTCTGCTTTGTTTAAATCACTTTTTAACTGACTTCTCAAAGAATTACGGTTCTCAATTCATACCGTATGTGTTTTTTGTTTCGTTAATCGACAACTTCCCTTTTGGACGAACGAATTTTAATGGTTCCTTTTTTAATCGATCGAGAAGGCCATAGGTACGTCACGTATTTTAGTTTTACCACACTCGATAACTTGTTATGGGTGGAAAGAGCCATTTTTTGTTTATTCAACCATATCTTTTGCCTAAATGAACCGATCTTAGCGATAGAGGGTCGTCTAACTCAAATATCGTAATTGTTCTTTGGAAAGAAAGTTATCTGCAAAAAATTAATATTTTATTTTAATTAAAAAAAGTTTTGGTCGATATGTCTTTGTTGAGTAAATTATTAATAAATATAATGTTCATTAGTAAAAAGAGTTTGTTGCCACCAGTAATACTAAGAGCAATTATATTAGGAGTTGAAATGAAGGCTTTTCTGAAACAAAAACTAAGTTCCTTCTGTCTAGTTTCTCTAGTGACTTTTAAAAACAACTTCAAAACGGAATTTATTAAACAAATAATTAGCTTTTAGTGCCAGTCACTCAAAGTGACTATGCCATTTGATATGTTTTTTAAACAAAGTATTCATATGAAAAATGTATTTACACTAAAAAGTATTTTTGCCCCCCCCCCCCTAAAAAAATAGAACCAACTTCCAAATCGAAATGTGCGCTAAAAAGAAAACAAAAATCATTCTTTAACCCTTTATAGGGCCTTTTTTTTGTAGCATCGGTATGTTAATTTTTTTTTTTTTCGGGTTTTTTTTTTTTTTTTGTTTCAAAAAAGAAATTCATATAGGACAGTAAATAAAATTAGCATGATTTTTTCCACCCCTTCTTTGAGGGGGGAATAGTTATAATACCTGAATATTGATGCATGTGGTTCTAAATATATTTCCCAGAGTCTTTGGCAAGATTCTGCCAATCAGAAAGGGTAAAATAGCTTACTATAAACATCTATAATTTGATGAATTTGGTGAGAAGCATTCTTCCTACCGCCTTACAAATGGTTAAACAACATTGATACGATTTTCACACATGAGTTTTGAAGTCTGGGCAAAATTATAAATCTTTGGTAATCATGAATCAACACAAATATAGATGACGCAGAGTTTGCAACAGTTAAACATAAAGTAACACAGAATGGTAGTTATACTGTTATACATTTGCCCTGAATTCTAAAATTATGCTTAGAAGTCGTGTCGATGTTGTTTAAAAAATGAGTTTATTTTTTTTTTTACTTTTTAGCGCAATTTTTAATTTAAAGTCGTTCCTATTTTATAAAAAAAATATTTCATATAGTTAACACATTGTGTACGGGACACGTACTAGTACGTTTTCTGACGATTGATACTTGAGCGCGGGACAAGTACTTTTCTCCACCAGACCCCTACCTGTTAGCCGAGGCCTTGGGATTGCTTACGCACGGGGAGGGGTAGTGGGGTCTACGGATTTTACATGCACATATCCCCAAGTATACATGGTGGTCTTCAGTGGGTATCGAACGCGCGACCCTCCAGGTGGAAGTCCGACGTGCTATCCACTAGGCTACCACTAGGTCTAACCCTTGCAGAGAATGAGCCAGTTTCATTTCAATGGCAAACCACCATACACTAAATATTACTGTTTGAGCTTTTCTCGTAACAGACAGACAGTATATAAATAAAAGTATGTAAATAAGCAACGACACGCGCGGGACTTATTGTTTTGTTTGGCCGTAGTTTGGCCGTAGAACATGTACAGATACGAAGTTCAACCAGAACGGAACGAGCCTATTTTCTAATGAAGTTTTTGAACGGGATTTTTAAGGATATTTTCTAATGAATGAATGATTAAATGAATGGGGGAAGGAATAAACGAATAAATGAGTGAATAAATCAGTGAATAAATAATAAAATAAATAAATGAGTGTATGAAGTGAAAAATAAATAAATGAGGGAGTAAATTCATAAATGAGAAAAATGAATGAATAAATAAACGAATGACTGAATAAATGAAAGAATGAGTGAGTGAATGAATATGTACTAACCATTGAAAAAGGTATATTTGAAGTAATTAAGAACTAAAGTTAGATTATGAATTTCAAGTTAAAAAAAAAAAAAAAAAAAAAAAAAAAAAAAAAAAAAAAAAAAAAAAAAAAAAAAAAAAAAAAAAAAAAAAAAAAAAAAAAAAAAAAAAAAAAAAAAAAAAAAAAAAAAAAAAAAAAAAAAAAAAAAAAAAAAAAAAAAAAAAAAAAAAAAAAAAAAAAAAAAAAAAAAAAAAAAAAAAAAAAAAAAAAAAAAAAAAAAAAAAAAAAAAAAAAAAAAAAAAAAAAAAAAAAAAAAAAAAAAAAAAAAAAAAAAAAAAAAAAAAAAAAAAAAAAAAAAAAAAAAAAAAAAAAAAAAAAAAAAAAAAAAAAAAAAAAAAAAAAAAAAAAAAAAAAAAAAAAAAAAAAAAAAAAAAAAAAAAAAAAAAAAAAAAAAAAAAAAAAAAAAAAAAAAAAAAAAAAAAAAAAAAAAAAAAAAAAAAAAAAAAAAAAAAAAAAAAAAAAAAAAAAAAACCTAGGAAACTCCGCCCCCTCGTCACCAAGGCAACCTTTCCCACCGTGTTGCAGCAATCCTGTTGAAAATATGACGATTTGTAATACAAATTAAGGTATACACGAGTTCGTATTTAAATTAAATTCTTTTCATGCGCTAGGAATTTTTTTTGCTGCGTTAAATGTAAATAGAAGCTAAAATGATGAAGAAAAATACTCCCTGTGTGTTCTTGGTTTTCCACTTCAATAGTTATATAAATATCAAGAGTGGCAACACGTAATAACTTATTTACTTCCGATTTTTGAAATTTGGGAAGGTTTTGATCTTTCACTACTGAATATGGCGGATAAATGTGAGAGTGGATTGGACATTTATGTCACTTCTTGATGTGAAATTTCTGTGTGGCTCTGTGAAAGAATTTCAGTGTTATAGTTCTATTTGGAGTGTTGCTAATTTACTTTTTTTATTTATCCACAGTATACAAGGAGTATACTTTTGGGACTCTTTATTTCAGTCGATTTTTTCTCCCAAATGAGATATTTGGACTAAATGGGGCCGAAACGGAAAAATGAAGACACTTCTCAAGAGCCGTTAAAAGAAAAGACCAGCAAAAAAAACGAATTCGTAGGGGAAGCAAGCACTTCAGCAAAAGAAAAAATAAAACAAGCAATTGAAAATGGTGCAAAAGAAATAAAAATTGTTATATCCGGAATTAATAATACTATAGTAACGATAAAAAACAAATTCCATGAAGAACTAGAAAAGTTGGTAAACAAGGAAGATACAGTAAACATCACAAGGAACCAAAACATAGTACTAAGTACAGAAAATGTTAAAACAGCAAACAAGATCCTCCAACTGAAAAAATTTAACGACATTGATATCAGCACCAGACTTATAGAAGAACCAATTATCACAAAATACGTTGTCAAAGGTGTTGACAAGGATATTCCACTAAATTACCTGGCTCAAAAGCTAAAAGAAGACCAAGTATTAACAACAAACTTAATAAGATTTACAAAACGAGGGTCCAGTGAACCCACAACTACGGTCCTTTTAAAAGAATTGGGAAAAACTGATAGAACATACGTCACTATCGGACGTATAAGGTATAGACTTGAAAAATACATTGAACAGCCAAAACTGTGTTACAATTGTTTGAAATACGGCCATATTAAAAAATTTTGCAAGAGCCAAACTCGGTGCCCAAAATGTGGGGACAACCATGAGAACTGTGAAGCGCCCCCTAAATGTCTACATTGTGGATTGGATCACGCAACGACGGACAAAAACTGCCCTCACTTCCAAGAATTAGCCAAAAAGGTTAATAGTTCCACGACCACCACTACAAAATCTTGGGCACGAGTTACCGCCCCGACTACACCCAGCATAAAGACCACTTCCCAGAACGAAGCTCCCACGATAGAAGATACGAGTACCATCTCTCCATAATTATGTATCTTTTGCTGCAGAAAAGAACTTCCCTAACAGAGGAGGAGGATTATGTACTTACGTCCGTAAGGACATCCCCTCCCACCTCACTTTTAAACTTACCTCTCCGAGTATTGAAATATTGGTGGTTACTATTGTTTTTAATAAACTCTCGTTAAACATTGCAAACTGCTACAGAGCCCCTGGACTCCTCAACGACTCAGTCATCCATGAACTCAAAAACTGGGATTCCAACACGGCAATATTCACAGGTGACTTTAACGCTCGCAATCTCGAATTTGGAGATCGAATATCTAACCCGAGTGGAGTTAAACTCGCACGATGGATCAAAGACTCAAACTTGATAATCCTTAACAACAAAACTCCAACCAGAATAAACAAAGGTAAAGAAGATGGAATCTTAGATTTAACAGCTATCAGTAAAGAAATTGCAATAAAATTCAGCTGGGACAGACTCGATGAAAAAGGACAAAGCGATCATTTCCCCACTATCATAAGAGTTTTCAAAAAAAAAAATTACTAACTCTGTCACAAAGACATACACGAACTGGGTCCAAAGTAACGGAAACTCTACATGAAAAATGCGCTGTAATGCCTCACCTTCCAGATATCAATACACAAATAGAAAACCTAATAGAAGTCATGAAAAAGGCAGAAAAATCAGAAACAACACAAATTAAATACAAAGATAATAATCCCATATTAAAGTGGTTCAACATAGATTGTGCCAGAAAGAAAGCAGTAAGGGAAAAATACAAAAAACAACTAAGAAAATCTCCGAGCCTCCAAAAATGGATTAATTATAAAAAAGCAAATGCCGCATTCAAACTAACCATAAAAAAAACAAAAATATCCTTCAGGGGCAAAATTAACTACAATCTAAAAAATTCGAAGGAGATATTCGGATCACTTAAAAAAATTAAACAAATTCTCACAAAAGAAATAAATGAAAGCAATTTAATAATTGAAGTAAACGGAAGCAATATCACAGAAAAAGAAGATCAAGCAAATCTATTCGCAGAACATTTTACACGTAAAAAAGATGTCAGGTCAATTTCCCAAAAACAGAAGCAGCGGAATCTCCAGTGAACCTATCAAATGAAATATCACAGGAAGAATTTGAGCTGGCACTCAAACCAATGAAGAACAAAAGTCCTGGATCAGACGGGATAACCGTTAAAGCCATAAAACATCTCCCTTTAATTGGAAAACAATTACTAAGAGACATCTTCAACACAAGCTAAGTGAAGGAATTATCCCCAGAATCTGGAAAACTACCAAGATTATACCCATAAAAAAAGGTTCCAAAAATGCTAAATTATTAGAAAGTTACAGACCCATTGCACTCACACAAGCTACAGTGAAATTGCTAGAAAGAATCATCCTGAACCGTATCTCCCCATGGATACAAAAACATAATATTTTACCGGATTTTATCTATGGTTTCATTTCAGAAAGAAGTACCAACGATTATCTATACGATCTTATTAAATATATCAAAAAGGGCAGAAGAAGAAAAAATTACATTTACGCCATTAGCGTGGACTTAAAAGGGGCCTATGATAACGTCAACATTCGAAATTAATCAATAAAATAAAAAAGACAAATTTGGATCGTAAATTAATCAACTGGAAAAAAATGTTTTTAACTGACAGAGATATCTTCGTTCAATGGAGAGGGGCAACTTCTCATACCCAAAAATCTGATTGTGGCTTACCACAAGGTTCGATATTGTCGCCAATTCTTTTTAATATCTATTTATCCGATTTAGGAAATTATATTAACAATGCAAAAATCTTCGCATATGCCGATGACGTTATCCTCTTGGTTTCAAATAAGAACAAAAATTCAGCAGAAGAACAACTAAAGAAAACTCTAGGACAAATGCAAAACTGGTCATCCGACAATGAAATGCCAATAGCTACCGACAAATCAACCTTAATAGATTTCTCACCAAAGAAAGAAAAAAACAAGAATCCCTTTTCCCTAAATAACGAAATAATCACTTGGAAAACAGAACAAAAAATACTGGGAGTAATCTGGCAAAACAATCTGAAATGGAATAGTCGCACAAAGTACTTAGAAGTAAAAACTAGTAAAACAATCAATGCATTAAAATGGCTCAGCAATAGAAATACAGGTCTAAACAACAATGGACTGATTAAAATCGTAAAACTAATCTTGGTCCCCCAATTAGACTATGGAATTATCATCCGGACGAAGGACAATAAACGGAATCGAAGAAAAATCGACACGATAATAAACATCGGAATAAGAACGGCTCTAGGACTAAACACCTTTGCCCCAAATGATTTCATCAGATACCAAACAAAAATTGACCTGACTCAAAGCAGAATACACTGGAAATCTATTCAATTTTTGTGCAAACAACACTTAAAAAAAAACAAGAAATACCGATGCAAACTAAGGAACTGGAAGGAATGCAAGGAAAATGAAATAGAAAAATTAATCCGGTTAACCTATGAGAAAATAGTTGAAACGAATCGTATAAAAGAAAACCCTATCCTACAAGAAAATCTAACTAGCCCAAATTATGACAAAAAATTTGATATTGTGACAGAAAATGAACCTTTCCAAATATCTAAAATCAACTCGGAAATCCAATCTCACTTCCGGATCTTCAAAGAATCAAAAACAAATCACCAGTTATGGGCAACGGATGGTTCAAAAAATAAAAACACCGCTATTGGAATCAGTAACAAAGCCATAAATGTAGAAAGAAAACTCAAAATTCTTCCAATATGTTCTGTATTTACAGCAGAACTCACGGCCATATGGTACACAGCAAAATATCTATTAAACAAAAACCAACCTGCAACCATAATCTCGGATAGCCTGAGTGCATTGAAGGCTCTGAGGAATCCCAAACACAACGAAGACCCTTTAATATCCTCTACCCGAAAACACTTGGAACTATTTAACAATCATAACACAATACAACTGTACTGGGTCCCGGCCCACGTTGGAATAACAGAAAATGAGATTGCAGACAAATTAGCGAAAAACGCTGAAGAAAATGATTTGACTCCAATGTTACCAATCTGTACCTTTTTAGACATGATGAAATTCATCAACAAGGAAAAAGAAGTCGAACGAAACAATCAATGGAAAAATTCAAAATACCATAACAAATTTAAGAAAAGAACAATACCTATAGATAAACAAATCCCTTGGATTACGAATAGAAAAACAGAAATATTATTAAACCGTATCATCACCAACTGCCTCATGACCAGAAACAAACTATTCCGCATCAAAAAAACCGACTCCCCATACCCCAGATAGCATGCTTACTTGCAACAAGTTTGATTTTTCCATGATATGCTTTTGTTACGACAAATTAGACGAAACAAATGTGTAGCAAAGCTGTTGCAAGGTTGACAACTTGAGCAATCACTTCCTTGCAACACAATTTTGCTGCAAAAGTGTGGCAAGTCTGTCATTCAACGCATGCGCAGGCCATGGAGTGGAAGTTTGGCGGTAAAGAATGCAAATGTTGCATCTGGCAACACCCACTACCCACAACCATGTGCTTAAAAGAAAGAAAACGGCGTGATCGTGCATCTAAACAATTCTTCTTCGGAGTTTTATTTCCTGATCGGATTAAGATGTGAGTATGTTTTCTTATTTGTTGGGTACTTAATTTGTTGAGATTTAATTTTAGCGTGGGGTAATATTTTAAGAACGATTCATTTTTGTACTTCTAAAATGCTGGCAGTGAAAGATTTAAGGGTTGACTAGTATGTACTGTATTATTAGTGATATAGCTATTTATTCATTTAAGTAATTTACTATCGTGTTATTTCACTAGTAGATGTTCGATTTTTCCCCAAACACGAATTTTTTATTTAAAAAAATATTCTGATGATTTTAGATTTCATTACCTCGTATTTATAGATGCATTTTTAATTTTCTCTTTGTGTCGTTATTTTTTTTTTTTTCAAATTTTGTCTGTTGCATTTATTTAATAAAAACTTCAATTTTTTCGAGATTGAATTTCTTTATTTTGTAAAATATTTAGCTAATTATAGAGGTTGCATTTTTTATTTTCTGTTTGTTAATGTTTCTTTTTTTTTTAATCTTCTCTTGAATATTAATTTCGTTTATTAATTTAATTTTGAAACTGAATCGATTGACTCTGTATTTGTTTTTTCTTTTTTAATTCGCTTTTTAATTTTTGCTATTGTATCACTTTTGTGAAATTTAGATGCATTTTTTGTTGCAATTCTTGAATTTTATTTTTATATTGATATGTATTTATTTAATTTGAGTGTTAAAATTACTTCTTTTTAATTTGATGTTTTTAGATTTTTTTTTTCTCGTACTAAGATGCAATTTTAATTTTTAAGATTCCAAGAAAAATCTTTAATTTTGCTTTATAATTTAATTAGGGTTTTTTAAAAAATTCGTTATCATTTATCTGATATATAGTATCATATTTAATTTTGTTGCTGTGGTACTTTCTTGAATATTATCTATTGATATGTGTTTAGTTTTTAGGGTACTTAATTTAGGGATTTCTGTTTAATGTTTTCAAGAAATAAGGTTCCTTTTTTATCATTAAATTTTGTTTGTTGCTATTAGGACTTCTTGAATTTTATCTATTGATATTCCCATTGATTTTGAGGGCTGTTCATTAATGATGTCACTCTTTTCCCCATATATTTGACCCCCCTCCCCCCTTTGTCACATATTAAGGCAGATTTTACTTCTCTATTAACTATTTTGTTTTTAGTTAAATAAAATTACAGAGACCTTTCTTTAAGAAAAAGTTGTTCAGTAGATCACAAACCAAACTGGATTCTATACTTAATCAATATAAAATATCTTCATCTGTTTTTTCATTGTTATTATAGATATATCTAAAAGTGAATCGGTTTTTAAATTCTTTTTATTGAAGATGACTATTCCTTACTTTCACCACTTTGATTCACATTGTTATTGTTTTTATAGTTACGTGAAAACACAAGTGCAATTTGTGATGAAGAAGAAAAATTAATTATCTTTTTTGAAAATTCTGACCTGATTGTTAAAAAAATAAGCAAAATAGAGTTGTTTTGTGATGGCGAAAGAGCTGTAAGAATGTAAAAACAAAATTTTCTTTTTTATCTGATCAGGTTATCATTTTTGCTATGTGTATTTAATTGTGCGACTGAAACATTTAATATCACCTGTGGATTGAGCTATGAATTTGGAAAAAAAAATTAATCAACCATTTTAATTATCAGTTGATAAAGTTGTCTCCGAGAGAGGGTAGATTTCTTGCCAAGGAACTAAATCAAAAGCTTTAGCAACCATATGGTTCACCAGCAACACCTTGCAGATTTAGAACTATCCACTACCTGAACCGTTAATTTTAATAATTTAATGAATTTTATTTTAAAATTGATAGCTATAAAAGTCTCAAATATAAATAAAAGCTCAATTTTAAATAAAAAACAGTTAAAACATTATGTTATAATAATCCATTTTTTAATATAATTGATGTTAAGGGGTACACTGAATTTTTTTTTTTTTTTTTTTTTTAAAGCTTTTTTAAAGTTTTCTTGTCAAGATGGAGGCAAATGAAATGCTGAAGGGATGACCTTGATTATCTGAGCTTTACACCTGAAGTGGCAAGAGCCCAACAAAAAAGACTGAAAAATTCCTGCCTTGCAACAGAAGCTTTCAAAATTGATTTTTTGTAAGTATGCTTTTCCTTGTAAAAACATTTTTTAAAAAATGAAATAAATATAGGAATATGGACAGGTTTAACTGTTGGAATGCAGTGTAAATGATGTGTAATTTCTCGCTTCATTCAAGAAAGAACCTGAAGAATTTTGTCTGGCATATTATTTAACTGTCTAAAAAGATTAAGGGATTCATAGAAGAGAGCGTCATCTTGCATGTTACTTTGTTTTTCTCTCTTCTATTTTCGAGTACCTCTGAACCAATTTGATGCATTTTTTAAAATATGTTTCTCTTGCAGCATAATTTATATTTGCATTTTCTTGTTGAAATTTATTCATCCTCATTGACTTGTATATTATTATTAATTGTCTTGAGAAACTATGTAAGAATGGTTTAGCATTTAAGTTGCCTTTTTTAAGGTCATGTACAGAGAACAATTTTTTCTAGAAGAAAACTTTAATAAATAATAAGAACTGTTAAACTTAGGGCTTAAAAATGTACTAATGCAGCAAAAAACTCTAATATTCTGTTTAATTGAACCTGAAAGTTTTTAAAATATTGTGAATAATTTACCTTGACACTGTAAGCAAACACATATGAATATGTATATTCTATGTACAAAAATATAGAACTTAACTGTAACTTACATTAGTTGTAATTTTTTCTTTTGAAAAAACAATTTTTCAACCGACTTTCAAAAGAGGTTCTGGCTGATTAATTTTTCTATTTCAAGCCCTTGTTAAACTTACAAGCTTCTGTAACATTTCTCATAGTTTATTATATTTTTATAGTGATAGTTAATGAAATCCTCAAGTCTGATTTTGCTGTCTATGGCTTATTGCAGGAAAAAATGATTTGTTTCTTTTATTGATTCCTTAAAAAATTAGCATTATCCAGCTGGTGTTTTCATGTGAATGAATTGCCGTATAACAACAGTTCTCAACATGAGGGCATCCCCTTGGGAAGGTGTAGAATTTCAAGAGTGTAAAAGTAACTGCAGTTCCCTCGATTTTGTGGTTACAATATAAACTATAATGTTTTTTCAACAATACAGCACCTATTTGTACACTCGACTATCTACTACTATTGTAAATGATTCCTTTTTTGCAGACAAGTTTCTTCAGAAGTTTTAGTGTTCTTAGTGCAGTTTTCATACACATATCTATGAATACAGAATTTCAGCAATACCATACATCAGTGATTCTGAACCACTGTGTCATGGCACTTTAGTGTGCCGTCAAATTTTAGAAATCTACGTAATAAAAATTATAATGCTTCTTATTACAAGTAAAGTTTGTTTAAATAAAAGAAGAGTACACTATAGAAGAAAGCTTGTTTGTACAGTTAAATACCATGTTTTTTAATTTAAATTAATTAATTATTTTACAGTGTTTTATAGGTAAATAAACAACTTTTTAACTTATTGTTTTCTTTGTGTGCTGTCAAATTTTGAAAACGTCCATAGTGTGCCCCAAAAAAAAAAAAAAAAAAAAAAAGGTTGGGAATCACTGGCATACATGACCAAATATTTAGCAAAGGTGGATGTGGTAATAACCTGAGATATGCTTTGTCACAGCTACAACCAAATGTTCAAAAATTTGTCAAGAACTAATTAATGTTGTGAAAATGACAGCTGCATACCAACCTCACCTACACCCTTGATTATCTCAAATACATTTGATCTATATTTTAATTTTTTGGCAACTTATAATATTAATAAAAGCTTTTTTGTTTTTTCTGTTGTAGGATGGAAAGATGCTTCTTGTGTGACGGAGATTTCAAAATTTTTACATGATTCAATTATTTTGGAAGTTATTTTAATAAAAGATGGTTTAGAATGGCTTATTTAAATTTTTATTTTAATAGTTTACATTTTTCCTCTTCTTTATTTATTGCTTGTGAACTTAATTTAATAATTAAAAATTCATAATTTCTCTTTTCTTCGTAAAGGGTCACTACCAATCTTAAAGTAACAAGCATTTACTTACCTACTTGATCTTTCATTTTATTTTTTAGGTGAAACACATATGAAATAAAATTTTAAAATAAAAATTGAAAAAAACTATAGAAAAGGAAATTTTTTATAAAAAAATTGGCTTAGTGATGAGATATTTATTAGTAATGAATAAGGAATTTGAATTTAGCTTTAAAAATAGTGATGCAAATTAAGCCATCTCTTTTTATTTTTAAATTATAATTTCTGTTTAGTGCATTTTTTTAAAGTCATAAATAAATAAAAATCAATCTGTAAAGTATATAAATACCAGTCAGAACAAAGATGTTTCGGAAATAAAAATGGATTTGCTTACATTTTTTAATGCGGGATTGCAGTAGTTGCACTGCTGTATGTCTTAGTATTACTTTATTGTTCTTATTTATTCATTCATAAACAGGATTTTTTTTTTTTTTTAAATTTGGAATATATGAACTAAATCTTGTTTGATCATTTAAATATATGCAGCGTCCGAAAAATCCCGGGGCCAGGTCGCCCGGGCGACTAAAAAATATGCCTTGGCGACTAGTTTTTCAGGTGGCGCCAAATGAAAATATAGCTGGCTCCTAAAAATTTTTCATTGGCTCCTAAGATTTTCGGATTTTTGTCGGACTCTGAATATATGTATATATACACATACACTGTGTGTACATACAAGTTTTATATCTTCTGAAAGCAATAGTTGTAATTTATTGCTAATAATATTGATGCTACGGTATGTAGTCAACTTCATTAAATATTTTCAGTCTTGTGATTTTTGAAGAGTGGTGCTCCTGCTTCTTAATTTTGGTTTTGTATTGTATATATAAATTAAGTGTTCTTATTCATGTAACATTAAATGTTCTAAAAATAGTAAAAATAAAGCTTGTATGATAATAAACAATTTTAGTCTTGTTTTATTTATGTTTTGTACCTAGTTGAATGCATGATCATACATTAAAAATGTATATAATATGCCCAAAATAACTAGAAAATTCAACTCTATATGGAAATTAAAGTATTAATCTATATAAACTAAACCTGAATAAAAGTTGTATATTTCTAATTAATATAGTGCAAAAAATCTTACTTAAGGATTAAAAATGACAACAGCATTTGACAATCTAGACATTCATATGCAAACTGCTTCTTTTCCTTAAAAGTGGTAAATGTGGATATATTGGGATAGGGGCCATTTCACAGTATTTTCTAAAATTGTAGAGTCCGCCACATGACACTTTTTTTGTTATGACTATGTAATTTCCAGTTTAATTATCGCTAAATTTTATTTTCAAATAATGTGCTCAACACATTATTTGAAAATAAAATTTATTGATAATTAAGCTGTAAATTACGTGTAGTTATAACAAAAAAAGTGTAATGTTGCGGACTCTACGTTTGGACAAAATACTGTGAAATGAGCTTAAATGCCACAAATTTGCATCAAACTTGATAGGACAAAAGTGAACTTGCAAGGGATTTGCAGCAAGTTTGATACAAGAAAGGTCAATTTGATATTACAAAGCTTGCGTTCCAACTAGCTTGCTACAAATTTGCAGCAAACTTAGTAAACTAGCAAAGAGTTTGCAGCAAATTTGCACGTCAATGGTAAATTCACGAGGAACTTGCTGCAAATTTGATATAGCAAAGCTAGCTTTTGTACCAGTTTGTCTCCAACTTGCAGTGAACTTGACGTGACTTGCATGACGAGTTCACTGCAAGTGCGAAGTGTGGTAACTTCGGCACTTGCGTAAACTTGCTACAGTCTTGCTTTGAACTTTCAGGCTTGCATTATGAACTTGCTGCAAGTTTCCAATTTTGCAGAGCAAGGTTGCTGCAATTTTGTTGCAAATAAAAATTGCTATCTGGGACTGCACAAAATGCAAAACAGAAGAAAACCTCTCACACCTTATATTCGATTGTCCAACACACAAACAATTCAGACATGTGTTTATGTCATTCCTTAAGGATTACAAGAACCCAAGAGACTCCTTCTGTTGCTTTGAATTGCTCTTGAATCCTTGTTACGGACGTTTGCTTTCCTCGTTTGCATCTCACGTGATGCATATGTAGTTATTGACTGTTTACTTCACTTTAACCTACAGCACAGTATGCTCTTCTTCTTTATTTGTTTTTCATGCCATGATTCGCATTTACTTTATACATTTTACATCATTTACCCTCATGCACACTCCTATCAATATATACCTTGAATTATCTACTTATAATTGGACGAGAATCAATTCATACTAGTACTATGTGAAATGGAGAGCAGGACCATAAGGAGTCAAACCTCTCATCAATCTCTGCGCTTAGGCGCCAAATGAAATGAAATGAAATGAAATTTGGGAACAATAATAAAGATTTAATTATAATTTAGTTTATAACTATAAATGTGTGCCACCTGAAATGGTCCGAATAAGTAAAAAAGTAAGGAACAACAATTTTTGTTCAAGGTACTTCTCATTTTTTTTTCAATATTAATATCATTGTAGTGAGCAATATGCCGGGTAAGTTTGCTAGTGCTTCATCATAAAGTGAAAACCTTTTTTTCCCCTTTTACGTAGAATGAATTTGTGAGATAATGTGAATTCATTTGAATCAAATGAATATAAAAAAGCTTCGCTACCAAAATGCAATGTAAAAAAGATAAATAACAGACTCAGATCAATGAAACTTCTTCGGAAGTTTCTTGAAGTGACTTTTCATTTTTGCATAATTTTGTTTTCTGCTGCTTTAAACAGTTTTAATTGTAAGTTTTTTTTTACTGAGCTTTTTTTTTTTTTTTTTTTAAATGATCTTGAGCTAAATGTTTTGGTAATGACTACGTACATTCTACTTTCTTGATAACTGTTTCTGTACTTTATTTACTGCAATCAAAACTTCACCATAGCAATATTAGTTTTGTATTCATTAATGTTTGTTGTGTAATTCACTAATTGCGTAACATCAATATGTTTTATAAATGCTACTATGTACCTGTACAATTTCTTTTGTTTTTTGTAAATAAAACATGCTTGAAATTAAATTTCTATTTTATATTTTTAAACAGTATTATAATTTTTAATTTTTTTCTGCCCGTAAACTCAGAATTTAAAATTGTAAATTCAACCCATTTTCTTTATTGATCTGGCTGAAGCACAATGTAAGCTTTCGCGCTACATATAAGCAAGCTTTCATATTTGTTTTGTCTAAAACTTCTTTTTTTTTTTTTTCAATAGGGGAATAGCAGAGAGACAGAGAGCTGTTATTCTTATGGAAGATATTTTTATCCAATCAGAAATAATTTTTCTTTTAATGAATGCTTGTGGTCAAAGTTAAAAATTATAATTACATTTATTTTCAAATGAAAATATTTTCTGCATTTTAATGTATTTCAGTCTGCATTGCGATGAATGTTGATAAAGTTTTATCTTGTGAAAGCTTATTTTTTTCTGAACTGTCAACAATGTTTCAAATTCTTTTGTCTTGACTATCACAAATAATGTGTGTAAAACAAACATAAAAATATTAGTTGATGTTTAGAAAAAAAGTGATGTAACAAATCAATGTTTTAGCTAATGTATTTTATTTGTAGCTTCTTTTATGATATTTAATAAATCTTTAAAAATCTTCTTATATTAATTGGTATTGTTTTTTAAATGTACAATTTTGGAACTTTGCACATTACTCAACCATTATCCAAATTAATCAATTTATAACATTAACTATAGTATTTTTGCGCAGTTACGTATTTCATTTAAACTAAAGTTACTGTATAATTCTCTTGTGTTATCAATTTCACAATTTTCAGTCCCTTTTTCAGAGATGAGGAAATTGTGATTGCGGCAGAAAGTGTAGACACATCCTTAGGAAATTTTCCGCAGTTGCTGTTTACGGATTCCAATGATTCACATTATGCGCATTGAGTGAATTGACTCATCCTGAGGAATGATGATTGTTTGTGATGACTTTGTTATATGGACTTAGGAACAGGTGATGATCTCATTTTTTCCTTTATTGTACTGTAATATGTAGTCACAACTTACTTTTAAATTTACATGATTCAGCAAAATTTTCTTTTTCATATTTTTTGCATTTTTTCTTTGTGTGTGCTTGAGCCTAGATATTAACTTTTCCCATTATTTTAGGTGCTCGAAAAATAACTCCCACCCATGATCCAGCTGGTTATGAAGTTGGGATTTTATAATTTGTTTATTTTTGAATTCAAATATTATTTGAGTGTCCATACAAAAATAGTTTGAACTAATGGACTGTCCGATTACCTTTGTTTACCTAATCGAAGTGATATTAATAATTCTTATAATTGTGATAGCTCAAACTGAAAAGTAACCAAACAGTTTTTATGGAATTCTGTTATTTTTTTTGTTAATGGACAATTTTAGAGAGCAATAGGCAATTCAATTTCCAAAGATTTCTGTATAATTACAGCAAAATACTATTGTAACGCTTGACACATGGCATCGATGGATGCCTCGAAGTTGACTAAAAATGCATTTTTGAACAAAAAACACCAAATATGAATTTTTTTTTAAATTTAAATTTTAAAAATGCATTAGAAAATCCTTTAATTTTTTTTTCTGTATTAGCAGTGTATCAAGAAAAATGATTTCTGTATTCAAGAAAAGTGGTTGCACTCAGACAAAAAGTTATTTAAAATTTGCATTTAATAAAACAAAATCAATTTAAAATGAAAATTAACATTTATTCTTCATTAAAAAAAGCTTTGTAGAATTTAAAGAAAGGGCAGCATAAAACGTGAAAAGTAGCTTTCAAAAATGTTTTCTGCACAATGGCTTACTCTCATGTTGATGACTATGCAAAAAGTCTTTTTCATCTTTGAAAATATTGAGTACAGAAATCATTATCTGGTTGTACTGAAGGCATGCTTTTGTGAGAAACTGTCATACCAACCAAATTGCAAAAGATCAGTTACAGCTCAAAGTAATGATTCGTCAACACTTTGCTTTTCCCCCCGCTAACTTTTATCTTAATCACTCATTCATGAATGCCTTTCAATTTCTCAAATCTAGGAAAATGTTTTGCTCAAAAATATGGAAATTAAGTAATGAGAGTCCCAATACTTTTTATTAGGGATGTAATGGATAGTGATTTTGCTGAATACCTAATATTCGGCTATTTCTTCCAAGCCAAAGCCAAGTATTCTGCCAATGTCTTAGGCTGAATGTGGAATATTAAAATTTCTAGAAATTCATTCTCATAGAATTTGTCAAATTTAAAAGTATTCATTAAGTCAAACATCAATTCCACACTTTAATCTGTAATGTATGATTTAATTCTGTTTGTTAAGCATCTAAAACTATCTAAAATGAATGTAGCTTCTGTATTGTTTTGAATGCAGTAACACTGAGAATTTTACCCACAAGTGGATTAGAAATGAAGTGTGCATTATTTTAATAATTATTAAATTCAAATGAAAGAAATAATATTGCTTAGTAAACTGTTTACCTTGCTCAAAATAGTTTTATGAAGATATTTTAAAAGTTACAAAAGTTAATATTTTTATTTTATAGGTTTTTTTTTTTTTTTTGCTTACCTATTTCTAAATGATCTCTTAAAATTTATTGCATTTAACTGGAGTATATTTTTATTTTTAAAACCCCCAATAACTTATGCTACCTTAATATTTATAATACATTCTAGGTTTTTCACATTGCTCTCTTTCCCAATATTCACAATAAATCAATCTACCCGAAACAAGTCTGACTTCCATTTAAGTTAATAATAAGGAAATAAAAGTTTCAT
The DNA here is from genome assembly GCA_038502835.1 of Octonoba sinensis. Classification (NCBI taxonomy): domain Eukaryota; kingdom Metazoa; phylum Arthropoda; class Arachnida; order Araneae; family Uloboridae; genus Octonoba; species Octonoba sinensis. Next base: position 3,999,722 of record CM076600.1, read on the forward strand.
AATCTCCATCATAATTAAGTATTGGTAGCTTTTGGGCGCAAATGCTAAGTATAAAATACAATATTATAACTTAAAATCTGTGTAGGTTTGGCTGTTCAGTCAAACCTTTGTTTTAAAAAAAAGTATTTTTTTCTAAGCTATTTTTATTTATTAAAACTGATGTATTCTTTTGCAATAACACATTAGTTTTAATAAATAATTTGAATACTAATGTGTTCTTTTGCAATAACACATTAGTTTTAATAAATAATTTGAATACTAATGAGTTCTTTTGCAATAACACATTAGCTTTTATAAATAATTTGAATACTAATGTGTTCTTTTGCAATAACACATTAGTTTTAATAAATAATTTGAATACTACTGTGTTCTTTTGAAATAACACATTAGTTTTAATAAATAATTTGAATACTAATGTGTTCTTTTGCAATAACACATTAGCTTTTATAAATAATTTGAATACTAATGTGTTCTTTTGCAATAACACATTAGTTTTAATAAATAATTTGAATACTAATGTGTTCTTTTGCAATAACTATACTGCAATTTTAAATGTTTAATCTACTGATTTGTTTATTTTTTTACCTTTCTATTGTAGCAGAACTATTTGGTCAAATAGTCCATCAATATTCGGCCAGGCCGAATTTGGTCTTACCCGAGTATTCGGCTAGGTCATGAAATGGGAATTCGGTGAGGCTGATCATTTGGCCAAAGGGCCAAATACCGAATAGTGGCCAAATATTCGTTGCATCCCCACTTTTTATAAATAGAGATCTAAATGTAAATGAAGCATTTTCGTTATTCCTGCATCCTAAGTTAGATTTTTTAAATTCTTGTTTTCGTATCTAAAAACTAGAGCAAAAGCAGATTTATGCATTTCGAAATAATACTGAATAATGTCTGCCCTCAAATAAGATCCTTATTATTAAAGGGTACAATTTTTGAGAAAACATAGTACTAATGTAAAGAATAAAAAAGATATTTAAGCATGGAAATAGCTCAGGATAACCAGGTAGTTGACTGATAGTTAGTTTTTTTTTTCAGTTGCATGTTTAAATTGAAAATAGCTGTCAATTTGCAATGTTCCCTTTTTGCATTTTAATTTTTTGTCCTATTTCACTAAATTTTACTTCTTTTAAGATTTAAAGCTTTGTTTTGTGGACTCTTGTAGGCAGCTCCGTTTTAAATACACAATTGGAAAGTTTTTGAATACATATTTTGGTCATATGATTTTCTAAAATTCTTTTCATCCAAATGTTCCTTCTTTATACTCGACAAATGTTTTGTGCGACGTCTCCAAATCTGTGCGACTACTTTTACTTTTGCAACAACTATCTATGTATAGTAATGATTTAACTTTGTGCAAAGTAATAGAAATAAAATTTCACGTTAAATTAAAGCAGAAATGAGCATTAAAACGCAGACATATGTTTCGGGATTGCTTGGAATCCCTTTTTCAATGCGACAGGGAGCTTCTAGATGCAAAACATCCAAATGAAGCAGACAGAACAACAAAAACAAAGCTTATATAGCCTAAGAATTAACTGTAAACCAATGAGAATAAAGGCAGTGTGAAGTGGAAGTAGAAGTAGTAGGAAAGGCACCAATAAGAGAGCAACAAACGAATGCAGTTGGAAGTACAGAAAGTAAAAAGGAATATCAATAAAAACAAAGCAAAAAAGACAACAGCGTGCATAAAAATGTGAAAATACATGAAAATTGCAAAAAAATAAAATAAAATTCAAAGAATAAAATGGAAATAAAATAAGTACAGAAAATACCAAAACAAAAAGCAAAACAAAGTACACATGCAAAAGTGGGAGAGAGGGGGAGAGAGAAAAAAAATTGACACAAAAAAGGAAAACTAACAAGAAAACCAAGAAAGAACAACAAATTAAAGGAACTTATGCCAGACCTGTGAAAAATAAGGAGTCGAGGAAGAATCATTAACCAAATTAGAACTATTCCTGTTAATATGATAAGCTTCCCAAAAGTCAAGTTCTAAAGGGGAAGAACATTTTTGAATAATTTTCCCAGAATTGAAATCAAAAGAGTGGTTGGAATTCCAACAATGTTGAGCAATGCTAGACTTATTCAGCTCTTGCTTTCGTACATAACCTTTATGCTCATTTAACCGAATTTTCAGAGCATGTTTTGTCTGTCCAATGTAAGAAAGGCCGCAACGGCAACTAATTTGGTAAATACCCCAAGTATTAAGTTGATCAACAGGATCTTTAAGAGAAGAGAAGGAAAGTTTGTTGCTAGGAGCAAAAACAACTTGAAATTGAAACCTTTTTAGGATTTTAGCAATATGAAAACTTACAGAATGAAAGAATGGTAACACAACCAAATCCTTTCTAGAAACCACATGATTGGGACCAGAAGTTTTTTTGGAAAGTTTGTTATGAATAGAATCAATTAAAGAGTGAGAAAATCCTCTATCAACAGTTACAACTTTCAGATAGTTGAGTTCAATCTTGAGAAGCTCAGGAGAAGAGCAAATATTAATAGCACGATGGACAAGAGCATTAAAAGCCGAATATTTTTGGTTGGGAGGATGAGACCATAGTCTGTGAGGAGGTAAAGAAACAGCGAAAGGTTTACGATAGACAGAAGTAGTGAAACCAGACTCACTCCTAGAAATCAAAACATCAAGAAACACGAGGCTACTATTAAGTTCTTTCTCACAAGAAAACTGGATATTAGAATCAATGGAGTTCATAATCGAAAGAGCATCATCAATACCTAACAAGTTACTGTCCGTTAGGACAAAACAATCATCCACATAACGAACATAAAATTGAAATTGCAATTTTTGGAATAGTTTTTCCTCAAAATAATGCATATAGAAATCACTTAAAATAGGACTAAGAGGACTTCCCATGGCCAGGCCATCTACCATAGCATAGAATTTACCATTAAATACAAAAGTGCTCTGTTGCAAGCACACACGAGTAAGAAAAACTAATTCCTCAATTTCCACAGAAGTAAAATGGAATTCAGAAAGCCTTTTCCTGAGGCAAGTCAAAGCGCCATCAACAGGAACATTAGTAAACAAAGAATTAACATCAAAAGAGGCCATAACCGAATTATTCGGAACGAAGTTATGAAGTTTCTTAACAAAATCGGTGGAATTTTTAACAGTGAAAACATTCCGACTCCTAAGTGGAGAAAACACAGAAACTAAATACTTGGAAAGTTTCTATGAAGCAGTGCCAATATTGGAAACAATTGGTCTGAAAGGAATACCTGCCTTGTGTACCTTCGGTAAAGCATAGAAACGCGCACAATTAGCAACAGAAGGAATCACAGACCGTTTAGCAATCAAAGGAATAGAATGAACAGACTTAACAGCAGAAGAAATAGCTTTTAACTCCTTGTCGCTAGGATCTTTATAAATTTCAGAATAAGGTAAGTTTATCATTTTAAAGTGTAATTTACCGCGTTCTGTTAGGGTTGATAAGGTAATTTTTCGTTCTAAATTAGCTTTACTTAGAGCTTCTATCCAGGAAACTAGGAAAAAACTTTCGTTCATAGAACGTGAACTTTTTGATTTACATCTTTCTGTATCTAATTCTAATTTCGATTTTGATTCTATTGATAGAATGTCATGGGCGAGAGCTCTTCATTCATCTGGCAGTCACAAAATTACTTTAAATAAGAAATTTACCAAGTTGTGTAAAGATTCAAATGTTCCTGTTCCGGTTGATTTACCTCTTGTTAATAGGAATGCGGTTGTAAATCTTTCGAAATTTCCTTTGAATAGTAAAGAAATTAATGCTTTGAAATGTAATAACAATTTTGCTTTGGCTAAAAAGCCTTCTTTTTCTGAACTTATTGCTCCAGTTGAAAAAGCTTTCAAATTTAATGCCTTAACTTCCACTCAAAAAGAGTCAGTTCGGCATCTTATTGCTTCCAATGTTGATTTCAATTCAAAAGTTCCTAATATTGGTTTTACCCATTCTGTGAAACGCTGTGTCAATAATTTAGTTTCAAATTCTGATTTGGTCATTACCAAAGCTGACAAGGGTGGTCAGATTGTTGTTCTTAATAAATCATCTTATGTTGAAAAAACTGATGATTTAATTGCTGTTTGCATGAAAGAAAAGGGTTTTAGTTATTAAAAAAAGAAAAACTTCTCTTGTGGCATGCATGATTCAAAAAAAGCATTTTATGCCTTCTACCAGCTTTGGGCAAATGTCTAGGTAAAAATGCTTGGACATTCTTGTGAGTTTCATAGAAATCCTAATTATTGTCACATTGTCAGACAGTCAAACAAATTCTAATTAATAATTGAAAATATTTCAAACCTGATAGATAGAATGTAATTTTTTATAATTTATTTGTTAGAAGTAGTTATTAATATGAATGTAGATATAATTTTTTTAAAAAATATGTTTCGGTTTAAGTGATTTTAGTTTGAGTAATATTTGAGTTGGTTTTTGATATTCCGTTATAAATAGGTTAACAGCTAACCTCGAACATATATTGGGTTGCATACCACTGCCACCTAATAGCAATAATAAAATTAAAACGCACGCAAATGAAATTTGTTCCCCTCCTTGGCTTCACCTTAACGTTACTGCTCCTCTCTAAGGAAGTGGATTTGACATTCAGATCTGCCCATGCCCAATTCATCAAACTCTAGTACTTCAATTTCATTAGCAACAGGGTTTTCTTACTTTTTGAGCCTTTGTGAAAATGACATTACAATTCCCAATTTGCCAGCTTCTTCCTTTGTGGTACTGCTCTGTAAACCAAAAGCAGGAAAAGGTTTCGGAAAATGTTCGATTTTCCAAGTCTGGTAGTACCCCTCTATATTATACGCCTTTTATACTTTCATCAATTAATTGTATATTGTAAAACAACTGTAATTTGGTTTATACTCATTAAAAATGTCAAAATATAAAATAAAATAATATTTTTTTTAATAAATACCCAGATTTTGGGCACTTAAAAACAGGGTTGGTTGGTTTTTTTAAGGAAACCACTTGGTTTAAACCAAATCTTTTTTTATTTATTTCGCACATTATTAAAAATTGCAAAATTCAATTTATGCAGAAATTTCAAGCACAGCATTGGATAATTAATGAATTTGTAAATTAACAAACTTTTATTTAATCAGTACAAATTTTTCTCATGTCCTATCTACATATCATACTATTTGGGTTTTTAGAAAATTAGCTCTGAAAAAGCTAATTTAAGAAAAACTCGTCCCAGTCATTATAAAAATAAAATCATATTGCAATTGTAATTCCTGGAGTTAAAGAATATATATTAGAAATAATAAAGTATCTTCATAATAACCAATTTGCAAATGTATGTTGGAGATAACAATTTTTTAAAAGGCAAACCTTTTTTTATTTATTTTACGCATAATAAAAAATTGCAAAATCCAATTTATGCAGAAATTACAAGCACAGCATTAGATAAATGTTGAATTACTGAATTTGTAAATTAACAAACTTTTTTTAATCAGTGCAAATTTTTCTTTTTTTCTAAATTATTCTCTTCTTTTTTTAAAATATATTTAATCTTTAATCAGGAAAAATACGGTTTGTAGTTAAAAAAAATAAAGATAATGGTGATCATTTCTAAACCAATGTTGCTGATTTGTATAAGTGTTATCATTGCTAAATCCGGTTAATGATTGATTTTTTTTTACTTTTAAAGTAAAATATATCTATAGTAAGAGACTTGTCATCATTTGTTGATATTACCAATACTTTAAGTCGGCACACATTATTTTTAATATATCTTTCATTTTTGCTTATTTTTTATTGATTTAGTAAAATATGCTTTTGTTAAAATTCAACCTGCATAATAATTATCTCTTTAATAATTTGCTGAACAGTCTGTATAAGTAGAGTATTATAATATGTTAACGCAGTAAAACCTGTAAAGTTGACCTTATTTGTAAGTTGGCCACCTGTCTAAATTGGCCTCTTATGTATGCCGAATTTAGATTGGAGTATTATAAAAAAAACTCTAATTATTACTATATTTATTTGTTTATCTATTTTTGCAAAGATAAAGAAAAAAAAACTTACGTTCTCCAGGGTAATATTTTTTATGCTATAATGTTAGACCAATATTTGTTTCGATGGATGAAGCATCAATATAAAGTTTGCCTAAACCTTTGTGTAAGTTAACTATTCGAGAAAACTACCTTTGCACACTCTTTTGTTCCCTAAATAAGTTTCTTCGTTTTCTTCTAATTGATCTAGCCATTTCAAAAAATTATGTACTTTTGGGGAATCTTTACAATCAAATAAGTAAACTAACATATTTATCTTTAACTAAGTGCTTTAATTTTAAAGTTGTATACGATACATTTTAAGTTATTCAGATAAAATTTATCTAATGGTATTTCAGATAATTGTTAAAAATAGCTAATTAACAATTTTAAAGTAACGTTATTACATGAAGTTATATTAATGAGTCACAAAGGAATAAATGCATAGTGTAAGACATGACAAAAAAAAAAAAACCCTCCACTCTCTATAACGTGATCACTAAAGTGATGCACCATAAGTGGTAAACTTATGGATGTTTCACTGTAGGAAACTTTCTAAAAAATAAAACTATATTTATAAGGTAATTAAAACTCAAAGTTTTAACTTAGTTATTTAATAATTGTCAATAAGTTAAATACTAATAGCATTTATTCACAATTAATGATCTAATATCTGCATGATTTTCCAAAAGTCAAATTGTATTTTCTGCAAATGCTATTTAAAACAAAAAAAACCTGGTTTAAACCAAAAAAAAAAACCTTTTTTTTTTGGTTTTTTTTTTTTCAGGAAAAAAGTTTTTTTTTCTAAACACCCACTTAAGCAAACACCCACTTAAATGGCCATGTATAAATGTCCTGCCCACGTCATTGTCCTACCCAGTGCCTCCGAAAATACATCATTTTACAAGAGCCATTAGAGAAAGAAAAAAGAAGAAAAAACCCCAAAAATCATACAAAGTTGATATTTTCCTCTCCTGGGCTGATAGAAAAGTTAATTACCTCTTATCCGAAGATCTCATATCTGCTCTAAAAACTGACGGAAAGTCTGTAACACTCGTGGAACCACTGTATGCAGCATTTGATACCACATGACATTTTTTCTGATACATAGTCTTAAAAAATTGAGGGGTGTTGAATGGCACTGCTTCAAATGTTTCTGAATGTGCAAATTTACAGTGGTATGACAAAAATAGTCAATGATCACCGAATGAAAGGACGAAGGGAAATGTCGGTCCGTTTGCGGACCCTTCACGAGTTTTGTTTACCAAGTTGAACCTTTCTCAAAATAGTTTTAATAAATAAACGGCAAAACCAAATCCTGAATATTAATACTGTCCTTCAAACATTTCCTATCCAATTGAAAGATCAAATAATATTCACAAAATTATTAGATTGCTCACAATAATAGGACCCTATGAAATGCTGGATCGATCCCTGTTTATGCACATTGAATAGTGAATAGTATTTAGTACATTAAATAGTAGTATTTGCTCAGATTTCGGTGACCATACGGTTTGTTTGAATAGGTGATGTTGCTATTTATTCATTGTCTGGAGCCTTCAATTTAAATTAATATCAGGGTTCGCAATTTTTTTAAATAAAAATAATGTTTTTTTTTAAAATTTAAATTGGATTTTTTAAAAATTTAAATTGGGTTTTTTAAAAAAAATTTTATCCAGACTTTAAGGGGACTTTCAATGTTTATTACATTACACTTATGAAAATAATATGACACAAGCTATTTTTACTGCAGTAGATATTTTTTAATAATAATAAAAATAAACAAATGTTTAATACGAAGGCATGATTCAAATGAAATTTAACCCTACCAAGAATAATAATATACTTAGGAACAATAGTAAAAAATGAACCAATTTCAGCTGAACTCTTTTGTTGTTGAAAGCTGTAGAAAATCCAAACAATTGTGTGCACTTAATTTTACATTGAAAGCACTTTATTTTTCTATTTTATAGAATTTTATAGATGAAACAACTTGAAATATTTTTAATTTACCCATTTAGTATAATCATGTGTTCACTCCGTCTATTACTAAAAACTGAAAGTTTTTGTTTTAATCAGATATCTTTATTGAAATTTTCTAAGATGGAAAAAATATTTTACAATAGAAAAAAAAATTCAGCTATTATGGAACATGGATGAAATATTTTTAATGATACATATTCTATGTTCTAAACAACTTTGTTTTAAATGCTATCATCTTGATTGTTTATGGTGTAGTACTCGTTAAGTAGAACTGAAATACTATTATTAAAATTATAACACATTAGGTATATCATGATTACTATGAATAATTTTATGAATGGTTCAATGATGAATTATGCTTTGATGTTGAGACATCTGAAGAGTAATATTGTAAAATATAAATAATAATAATAATAATAATTAGTTCTAAAGTTATTTATATAATGCACACAGAGGGGCAGAGGGATCTATGAGAGTTTTACTTCAAATAGAGGTTGTAAATGCAACACATAACACTCCCTCCCAAGTCCTACTGATTGCCTCATCGTGGCGGGAGGGTGACCCTGGGTGGAATGGGCGAAGTAAAGTGTTAAATATCAAAGTATTGATACTTCAACTGTCCAACCTTCGGACCTCGAAATCCAAGGCATTGAAATTTTTTGGAGAGGCAAACTCTTTCATATTTTCAACGTTTATCATCCCCCCAAATCTAAGCATCTCCCTACCATTTTGGCAAACTTTATGGATAAAAACTGCATCGTTCTGGGTGATCTTAACGCTAAACATTCATCCTGGGGATGCTCTTGTAATAACACCAAAGGCGAAGACATTCTTCATTTGATGGATGATAATAATTTTCTCTTACTAAATGATGGTACCCCCACTCACCACTCCTTTAGCTACAGTTCTTCTGAAGCTCTGGACATTGCATTTACCAGTGCGGAGGTCTTCCCCCAATGCACTTGGTCTGTACTGGATAATATTGGCAGCGACCACTTACCAATTCTTATCGATTTTAAGAAAAGACAGCGTTTCTTCTTCTTCAAGGAGAAATTTTGGAATTTCAAAAAAGCTAAATGGGACTCTTTTAGAGAGGCCATTGATTGCAGTCTGGACTTGAAACCTTTCACTGATGATCCTAATGATAACTGGATGCAATTCAAGAAGATCGTCATCAACAATGCTAAGAAAAATATTCCCAGAGGCAATGTTAAACGCTACACCCCTTTTTTCACGCATAATTCATCTACCATCAAACCCCTCCTCGAAAAGAGAAAACTCTTGTTTGATGATCTAAGTGAAAGGGGGTCCAGAGCAAGAACTGAGATAAATAAAATTAATGCAGAAATAAAGTCGATATATGCCCATCAGAAAAGATCAAAGTGGATGGAAATGTGCGGAACATTAGATGCCAGAACCCCAAATTCAAAACTTTGGAGAATCATTAACACTCCGTCGGGCGCACTCCGAATTTTGCACCATCGGGCGCGTGGTATCTCACAGATACATTTCGTAATAGCAATGCGTAAATTTAATTATGAAAGTTTTTTTAAAATGTTTTTTTGTTTTTGGTACCAGGCTTCACCTCCCTTACACTCGAACCCTTATCTCTCTGTTATTTCCTTTAATTTCAATACAAAATACAATGAAAATATTAAATCACAACGCAAATACTTTCTAGCGAAAAGAAATGTAAATTAATAAAATATATGCATACGATAGGTGTTTATATATAATTATATTAAGTGGAAATATTTTAAATTGAAATATTAACTATTCAAATAATTTTAGGAAATGAAAAAAATAATTGGACTCCAATACATTTGGTTCATCAATTGCACTTTTTTTTAAAACATCACGGTATGTTCTAAGCAAAAACCTTCGCTGCATTTTAGACACTTATATTGCGTTTACCTAGTCTTTTTGTTGAATGACGTTCCAGGAAATTTCCTTTGTCCTTATCATTTTTATCAAAAATTTCTACATCTAAATCTTAATTTTCATCATTTTTTTTAAAATGAATCTTTCAAGACCTTTCTGATCATTTAGATCTAGAAGGCATTTTTTATTCATTTTCAAAACAAAATAAATGCAGCAATTAATAAAATTAGTATAACAAACGGAGAACGTCATCGGTCGCGCTGTATCTCAGAGATACAAACCGCAAATGTACCCCCAAAAGCGGGGGGGGAAAATCCCCCAACACCTTCTCCCACAACATTCCAGGAAACCTAGTGACCGGAAGGACAGATATTGCTCTGGTCAAGATGGTGACATTCTGCCTTCATGTTAAAAGAAAGTGATTTCATAGCTTTGTATCTGCGAGATACAGCGCGACCGATGGAGTGTTAAGGGCATTAACAAGCAGCAAGAACAGTATGAGGAATGTAACTCTGTGAAAGACACATTTGGACAGGTCCTCCCTGATGACAAATCAGCAGCTGATGGTTTAGCTGCCCATTATCAAAAGATTAGTAGGCTTGCTTTCTCAAAAGATAATAGACCGACTTTGATCAAAGCTAGAAATATCATGCATGGCTGTCGCACTTCTGATAGTGGTGACCCGATTTTGACCAAACCCTTCTCTCAACAGGAACTGCTCTGTGCAATGGCATTCCGGGATTTGAGTAAAACTCCTGGCCCTAATGGCCTCCATGGACAAATGCTTGAAAACCCGAGTCCGAAAGGGAAAGACAGAATTTTTGACATTTTCAATCAATCTTGGATTATGGGTCGACTGCCCATCGGATGGAAACGAGCTACCATCATCCCAGTCAAAAAACCTGACAAGAAGATATGTTCTCCTGAAGATTATCGACCTATCGCACTAACGTGCATGCCTTGCAAAATCATGGAGAAAATGATTTTAATTAGAGTACAGTGTTGTCTGGATAAAAACATCCTGATGCCTAGTGAACATTACGGCTTTAGAAAAGGTCATAGCACTACAGACCAAATCTTATATTTCTGTCAATCAGTTAGGGATGCCCAGAATATCAAACCCACTCACCACACCGCAACCGCTTTTCTGGACCTCACGAAGGCCTTTGATCGAGTTGGAAAGATAAACTAATAATCAAACTTCATGATTCCTTCAAAATCTGTGGCAATGCTTTAACATGGATTGCAGACTTTCTAAATCACAGTTCTATCATGGTGAGGGTTAACGAGTCTCTTTCAAGACCATTTAAGCTCAGCCAAGGTGTTCCTCCTCAGGGTTCTGTGCTTAGCCCCACGCTTTTCATCATGTATATAGCTGGTATTGAAAAACTGACCTCTACCAGAGTCAAGATGGGACTGTTTGCAGATGATATTGTGCTATGGTGCTCAGGAAACAATGTTGCTGCTATCGAATTGAGTCTGAATAATTCTCTTTTAGCTGTTTCCAACTTTGCCAAGGAACACAAAATCAGTTTTAATCCCCGCAAATTTTATTGCCACCTTCTTCACAACAAACAAGCATTTATATAATTACCAACCACAACTGAAGCTGGAAGGACAGAGTCTCACTTACAAGAAGCACCCCAAATATCTGGGATTTATTCTCGACCAAGAGTGCACTTCTGACAAGCATATCGAATACATAGTGTCGAAAGCTCGAAAACGTCCTACCATCCTTAAATATATTGCGGGTAGAGACTGGGGAGCCGACGCAACAACCCTTAGAACAACATATATGACCTTCATTCGGCCCATACTTGACCATGGCTTCCCAATTTATTGTTGCGCTTCCAAAACTTATCTTCAGAAGTTAGAACAAGTTCAATTGAGTGCTGCCCGGACTATCACCGGTTCAAGACATAGCTGTCCTTCGGAAATCGTTCTCTATGAAGCTCACCTACAGCCGCTCCATATTAGAAGACAAGCTGGCCTTGTTAAATACTGTAATAAACTCTCTAGTTATGGTCCCTGTCATAAGACCTCCATGTATCTTGACAACTGGAGCAATCATCAAAGACTAAAGAAGAACAGCCCTTTCAGTCTGGCCGCCGCTCTTCAACTACCTAATAGCAATGTTGAACCCAACTCATTACAATGCTGCTTAAATCCAGCAGAAGGACTTCCCAGGGTTCACTTTCACTTCAACTTAAGCTCTCATGTAAACAAGAAAGACTACATTCCCGAACATGTTAAACAACTGACCTTGGAACACCTGAGCCACATTCCTAATAATGCCATTAAAATGTTTACTGACGGTAGCAAAATTGACAACCTGGCTGGCAGTGGCATCTATATAGAAACCCCTCAAGATACTTTGACTCTTTCTCATCGTAATCCTGATCACTGCTCTGTCTTCAGAAGTGAATTGATTGCAATATACCTGGGACTAGAAGCTATTCCTCCCGATCAGGATTACGGCGACCTTTGGATCTTGTCTGAGAGCCGTAGTTCTCTCCACCATCTTAGTAATTGGCTCCTTGTGGGCGACAAGATCATCACCTCTATCCTGCTAAAATTAAAGCTCATTTCACTTAATCGTGACGTTCACTTGCAATGGGTGCCTTCCCAGCTAGCGCGCCAATTTGTAATGATTTTCGGTTGGCGATAGTTTCAGTGGCAACCCAGCGCCATTGATGTTGGCTGATGTAATGTGTGGCAACCCTCAGTGTATGATGCGGAAGGGCTTGTGTCGGTGTGATTTTTGAACTTTTAGAAAATTTTTTTTGCGAATAAGTAGCTTTTTAAGTTTATTTTATGTTTAAAGTTTGTGGAGATTTTTCCTGTTGCTAAAGGAAGAATGTAAAGTGTTAAGGTGCATTAATTTGGTTTGAGTGTTTTCTATTGTGGCCAGAGGAATGATTCTATATTACAATAGTTTGTTAAGGCGCCATGTTTTTGAATACGTTAAAATGGACGGAAACGTGATTTGGTGCTTTTGCTATCTGAAGTATGAAATTGTTTTGATTGATAAGTGAATAAGTTTGGTTAATTGTGACTAAAAGCAATGAAAAATTAAGTGGTAATTTTCGGATCATTTCGTCATATTGGATAGCAAGTTTGTAGTGATTTGGGATTAATATTGAAAAGCCAACTGGTTTAAAGTGAGTTCTTTATTTTTCTAAATTTATTATTTGCTTATTTTATGTGTTTGTAAGGTTATAAAACAATGAATTTTCAATTGTTCTAAAATATTAGCTGTAGTAATTAGTGGCGTTGCTGGTTTTGATAAAGTGGGTTTCCGTTAGTTTAATGTAAAATGTACTTGAAGTTTTGCTTGGAATTGCGTGATATTTTTGCTGTGTTTTTCGTTGAGTAATGCATATCATTTTATGTTATGATAATTAATTGCAATAGTCATTATTATGCCTAAAATGCGTGTTTTTTCAATGAATGGTTTTTATGGTATTTTTAATGGTAGGCTTCCAATAGTTTAATGCAAAATGTACTTGAAGTGATGACCGTTATTAATTTTGTTATCTAGGGTGGTATTTTAAAATTCGGATAGCGTTGATTTGCACGATATTTTAATTATGTTTTTCATTAAATAATGCATATCATTTTATGCAATGATGAATCATTGCGGTAGTAATTATTGGGCATAAATTGCGTGTTCTTTTAACGAAGGGTTTTTATTCAAGTTTAAGTGATTTGGTAAAGTAAATAATTCTATTTTTCGAGTAATTATTAATCCGTTAATGTACTGAATTGTTGTTGAAAAATGCTGTACGTGCTTTACATAGTAGCGTCGATATTGTGTGTAAGATATAATTTGCAATTTTTGGTATTTTACTGTTTTTTAGTGATTTTTCTTGACATGTTTATGATGTGACATTGTTGGCAATAAAATCGTCGCCAAGAGTGTTGTATTCTATTTGAAGTTGGCAACATAAAAATCTTGTTGTTGGCGACGGTTTCTTGACGCCAACGAAAAAATCGCCAAGGGGGGATTATATCACAGTAGTTCCAAATCAAAAATCTCGGAGGGTTGGAAAACACCCCCAACCCATAATTGGTACAAAGGATCAAAACCGGGTTTGTCCCTTGACCTCCTCTATGCGAACAGTTATTTCAAGGCTTGCTAGTGGTCACATCAAGTGCCTCACTTTCAATGAGGGCAGGAAAACCTTTGTCACCTGCACCAAGTGACAAATTCATCAGGCTTCTCCAGACCACCTCTTGGGATGCATGGGACTCTCTAAGGAGGATCTCTATAGTAATCCTCTCCTTGTCTTCGACACCGTTTTAGTCAACGAACTCTTGGATCTTGTCTGACTACGTCTGACAACACACATAACATTAAACAATTTTTTGAAAAAAGAATTTTAACGATTTAAATCAATGATTTTTTTTAATTTTTAAATCACTTGACTCAAATTGTGATTTAAATTATGGTTTAAATGAACTTGATTTAAATCAATAATCCCTAATTAATATTAATAATTTATTGCCTTTATGTTTCAGAGGATGTAGTGCCCTACTTGTATATATTAATCTGTTTCTTGGAATTTGTAAAGAGAACTCTGTGAATGTGAAAGAGTTGGTTGTTGAAGCTATAGGCAAAATATCATCACTCTTATAATTATTCTTATTATGTGTCAAGAATGTTTTCCCATTATTGAAGTCGGGTAAATGATAATTTGTTGGAAGTGCTTTGTTCTTAAAAGCGAATGAAAAATATTATAAATAGAATTTGTTGCCAGACATATTGCTCTGGTTTATTCAGCATTTGTTTTTCCCAATTTTGGTTTTACACAGCTTATAAAATAGCCGATTTCAAAAATTTTGAAGTATATTTGCACATATACTTGCACATACATATATTTGAAGTCATTTTTAGGGATTTTCTTTGAGCACTTTGCCAACTTGCATTTTTTTGGAAAAGATTAATCTACATTACATTTTTTTGCTACTTATTTAAATACATAATTTGCATTTATTTTTATTTTTCGTGCATAGCCCCCTTAACTAGATGCCTTCCGAAATGAAGCAAAACCCATTACCCTACCGGCAATGATTTTCTCCCGCTGAAAACGGAATCCCCGCTAGAGGGCACTACCTATTTGCTATTGGAAAACGATGTTTTACTTGTTAACGCTTGGTAAATTGCGATAAAAAGCGGTAAAAATTGTTCTTTTTAAAAAATCATTTGATTTTTTTTTTTCATATTTAATCATATGACTCAATAATTACATTTTTCTTGCTCTTACTTTATGGTGCAGTAAAACAGTGGGAAATTAAGTGATATTATTAATTTTTGATATCTCGTTAGTCTTGGAGCATTTTAACGGAGCATCAACTTTAAACTTTTATTTTATTAAAGTAGTTTTCTACTAAAGTAGTTTCTAATTGTTGGTATTTTAAAAGAAAAATGTTGTTACACAAATTAACAGAATTTTCTTGAAAGTAATGATTTAAATATTTTAGTCTGTAAAATGAAACTTCGCTTAAGAAACATTTTTTTTTTTAAATTTGCAAACGTACTGTGCAGCAACATCCTTTAATAGCTATGTAATAAAAATCTGTATCACTTTCATTCAACTACCGAAAAAAATAAAACATTGTTTCTGTAATCTATAAATGCACTTAAAATTATAATTGCATGTCATCACTTATTTTTAACTTTGTTATTATTATTATTTTCGAGTTTAATGGAATATATAGATAAAGAAGTGGTTAAAGAAAAAAATTTTTAAGCATTTCCATTAGAAAAATATATTTTTGGCATTTTTTTTCTATACGACCAGTTGCAAAAGTCGAGAACACTCGCGTACTCAACCAACCTGTACCACAGACAATACGTCAAATTTCGATTACGAAATACTACTTCAAATACTTTCAGATTTTAAATCAAAATCGAACTTACGAAATATTAATTTTGTTACAATCAAAGGTTCTATTGCAAACATTAAAAAATGTTTTGAAAAAATAAATAAATAAATAAAGCAGCGAAAAAAGAGAATAATTATTCATGCAATTCATACGTAAAGAATATAATACACATAATTTCAACTGGCATTTTTACCGATGTAAGGAAACAAATAAAAATCCAGCTCTTGACTAAAACTTTTAATTTTAATATTTGTTTCAGAACGATGCTATGGTTAAAATAATTAAAGATTCATTTATAGCATTTTGAAAATTTTGGAGAAGATGTAATCAGGGTTCGTACGGTCCTTAAAGGTCCTTAGAAAGTCCTTAATGTTCATTTTCATTTTTAAGGCCTTAAAAAGTCCTTAAATAGTCCTTATTTTTTATTCCAGGTGCTTATTTTTTTTTGTTAAACTAAGAAGGTACCCATGTGCTCTATTTGTTTTGCTATGTTTTGTATTCTTCACAAGAATCAAACTTCTTTCACTTCAACTACTTAAGCGAACCTTAAATTTGGTTTGCTCGGGACCGGTACTATCGCGGCTTTCGGACAGACCCAAAACGGCGGATTGACAGGACCAAAAATGGCGCACTTACATAAACATCATCGCATTTTTAATACAAATTTCAGTGCTTTCTCAACTGGTAAATAAATAGGTAACACTTTATTTTTTTTGAAACGTTATAAGTAAATTGATGTGTTATATATTTTGACAAAAAGAAAAGGTTCATGGATTTTGATAAAATGCTTCAAACTACAACACCCAATTCAGTTAAAATGAACTTGTACCCACCCACATGGCAGCTCCCAATTTGCTATTTCCTGCAATTGTATGAAAAAGATAAATCGAGCTACATCTAAAAAAAAAAATATATATATTAGTAAAAGAAATCGAATCAAAACACAAGCATTTGTACAAAATGCAATGGGGCCCAGTAACTGGGTACCATTTAAGACCACAGAAAAGTAAATCACACAAGTTCCCTCATTTTGCTTTTAAAAAAGAAAAGAAAAAGGAATAAAATTTGAAAAACGGACTTTTAGGGACTCGAGCGGAAATTTTTTTATGAATAAACAAAAATCGGGAATTTTCGAAAAAGAGCCGAATTTCGGGATTTCAAGATTGGGATTCGATACTATTTATTAAATTTAGTTTAAAAGTAAATAAATATGTTTTTTGCATGAAAATTGTCACTAAATCATCTACATTCTAAACAATTATCAATAAAGCAAAAGCAAGTGGGAGCAGCTCTTAACAAGTAATCAGTAAATAAATATTGCTTTTGAAACTTTTTTTTTAATCTAAGGCGCGCGGGGGGGGGGGGGGGGGGGTTAATACTTCAAATATGCATATTGTTGACATCTAGCTCAATAAAAGAGATGCATTTAACTAATATGTA
This sequence comes from Octonoba sinensis, assembly GCA_038502835.1. Classification (NCBI taxonomy): domain Eukaryota; kingdom Metazoa; phylum Arthropoda; class Arachnida; order Araneae; family Uloboridae; genus Octonoba; species Octonoba sinensis. The sequence continues at coordinate 4,016,931 of CM076600.1, forward strand.
GGCAAAAAAAAAAAAAAAAACCTTTCAGCTTTTTTTTTCGTTTGGCCAATCGCATGAATGATATTATCGCTTCTTTATACTGTTGAAGGTAAAAAAATGATTTATTTTTGTTATCATTTTTATTACACCACCTTACACTACAATAAGCGGCGAGTTGCCAACTCTCCCGATCGCTTTTTAGCTGATCTTTCGCTAAACAGTTTGTTCTCCCATTTTTTTTAAAATCAAATAAAAAATATATATCTAAAAAATTAATTTGTTTTAAAGTAATGTTTTAATATTTAGTAAATTTTTATCAAGCAATTTGGCTTCGTGATCGTTCGTTGTGGGGTTTTGTTGTGTGGGAGAGGATGGATATTTGCTGTGTTAATCAAAATTTGTATCTCGTGAAATTTCTTAATTTGCAGTAAATTGAAGGAATCGACCTCTTCTTAAACCTATACACCGTAGTTGCCAAATGCTCCGTTTTCCCCTAGTTTTTCTATGTGTTTTTTTTTTTTTTTGTGAACTTCAAAAATTCGATTTTTTGCAAAAAGATCCGATTTTTTAAGCTGATGTACAAGTATTTTTAACTAAAGGCATTGTACTACAAAACAAGAAAATTTTTGAAGAAACTTTTTAAAAAGACATGTATTAATTTACATGAATTTTCATAACTGATAACGCGAAAATGTAAAAGCCTATCTTTCGGAAACTTGCTAACATCTAGCACGTGCTTCGCCGAAAATTGCTCGCAGCTTTTGAGACTTCTATCTTTTTGCAGCCTGTAGTCTGCCTGTTTTATTTTTTATTTAAAAATATTGTTCAATTTTTTGAAACTTTATTTTAGTTAAATTTTGGTAGTTACTATTTGAGGGTAATGTACAAAGTTTTAAGCGAATAAGCTCCATTTTTTATTTGTATGCTGTTTCCAAAATGAAATATTTTTCTCAAGTTGAAAAAGTTTTTTCAGAATTTTTCTAAGCTCTTCTAAATAATTTAAAAAAATTATAAAAAATTATTTATGTCAGAGATAAAAATTTAAGTAAGCCTAAATTGAGATGCTGGCAATATAAGTTAAGTAAAATGAAAAAAAAAAATCTAAATTAAACACAAATTCTCAAGACAAAGTGCAGCGTTTTCTTCAACAATTTTTTTAAATTAAATTGTTTTTCATTTAACTTGTATTTTATACCATTAACCATTTTTGATACTTTTTCACTTGCTTATATATGATTAATACTTGTGCTGTGTGCTTCTTATTACTAGCTTCAATAATTATTTAATTCCCTGACTGTATTGGACATTAGAAGAGCAACAAGACAAAGAGAGCTCCATAAAAGTGTGTGTTGCGTTCCCAGGGTTCACACTGGGGAAAATTACAAGGTGGGATTTTCCGCCTTGACCAAAATTTTAAGTGGGATTTTTAAAGTTTAAGCCTAAAAAAAAATTTTTTTTGAGTGGGATTTCAAAAAATATTGCGGGAATCGCGCAATCGCGCGGCCTAGCGCGAACCCTGGTTCCTAATAAAAATGCGATGTTAAGTCAATTTCCTCTTTCAATGATGCTACCTTTTGAAATAAACATAACAGTTTTTATATTGCGAAAAATTTGCGAGGTCCTTAAATTTTTTTGTAGGTTCTTAAAAAGTCCTTAGAAAGTCCTTATTTTTGGTTTTGCCAAAAGTGTACGAACCCTGCATATGATTTTACTAAATGGGTAAAAGTATTTCAGGCTTTATTTATAAAATTGAAAAATGATAAAAGTACATTCAACATTCAATGTAAAAATTAAGTACACACAATTGGTACTTTTTCTCAGTTTTCGACAGCAAAATAATTCAGAATAAATGTGTTAATTTTCTCTGTACTTATGAGTACACTGTTATTCCTGGTAGGGTTCAGTTTCATTTGAGTCACGCATTTGTATTAAAAGTTGTTTATCTTTATTAATATTTAAAAAGATTTATCGCTGTGAAAAAATCTTAAAGTGTGTTTTTGCATATTGATTAAGATGCTGTATTGTTTGTATGAAGGTAACATAATAAATATCCAAAATATTTAGGGTATATTTTAAAAAATAAAAAAATACCAATTTAAATTTAAAAAAAAAGTCTGATTTAAATAAAAAAGAATCACGATCCCTGCTTGCAGTGTGGTCAACTCGGACAGGTGGTCAACTTATAGAGAGTGGAGATTTTTTTTTTTTATTATTATTTCTTACAGTATGCGTTTATTCATTTGTAACTAACTCAAACGTAATTTAATGTATTAAAGTCACTTTAAAATTAGTAATAAGCTAATTTTTTCACAATTATCTAAATTCTAAAACATCATTCGATAAATTTAATCTGAATGACTTGCAATCTATCCTACACAACTTTAAAATTAAAGCACTTAGTTAGAATAAAGATAAATATGTTATTAATTTCTTAATAGATAATAAAAGGTCAACACCTTTGATTATCTATTAAGAAATTATGTTATTAACAGGGTTGCCACAGGCGACTAAAAAGCAACTATTTGCAACTATTTTCAGCATTAGGCGACTATGGCAACTATTTTCTTCGAAATAGGGCGAAAAAGCAACTAATTTTTCCAAGAGGCAACTGTTAGGCGACTTTTTTTATTTCTGCCTCTTTTGGAATTCTTTTATTCAAATGCACCAAAAAATATTTTTGAGAAAAAAATTTTCTTTTATTTCACGGAAAATTGTGCCATAATTTTTCAAACTTCCATCTTTTCCCAAGTGACTGCCTACACTTCATATTGACCTTGACGCAATTGCCAATGAAGCAGGGTTGGTTGGTTTAAACCAAATGGTTTTTTTTTAAAAACCACTTGGTTTAAACCAAATATTTTTTCATTTATTTTTCACATTATTAAAAATTGCAAAATCCAATTTATGCAGAAATTACAATCACAACATTGGATAATTAATGAATTTGTGAATTAACAAACTTTTTTTTAATCAGTGCAAATTTTTCTCATCTCCTATCTACATGTCTGACTATTTGGGTTTTTCTAAAATTAGCTCAGAAAAAGCTAATTTGAGAAAAATTCTCAATCATTATAAAAATTAAATGATGTTGCAATTGTAATTCCTTTAGTTAAAGAATATATATTAGACATAATAAAGTATCTTCATAATAACCAATTTGCAAATGTATGTTACAGGTAACACTTTAAAAAAAAAACCAAAACTTTTTTCATTTATTTTACACATTATAAAAAATTGCAAAATTCAATTGATGCAGAAATTACAAGCAAAGCATTAGATAAATAATGAATTACTAAATTTGTAAATTAACAACCCTTTTTTTTAATCAGTGCAATTTTTTTTTTCTAAATTATTCTCTTATTTAAAAAAAAAAATATTTAACCTTTAATCAGGAAAAATAAAGTTTGTACATTGTATTACTTTTATAAAATCGTTTTTGTTTTTATAAATATATTTAAGCAGGAAAAATAAAGTTTGTATTTAAAAAAAATTAAAATAATGGTGTTAATTTCTAAGCCAATGTTGCTGATTTGCATAAGGGTTATCATTGCTAAATCCCGCGATTGATTTTTTTTTTACTTTTAACGTAAAATAAATCTATAGTTAAAGACTTGTAATCATTTGTTGATATTAATGACACTGAAAATCAACCACACATTATTTTTAATATATCTTTCATTTTTACTTATTTTTTATTGATTTAGTAAAATATGCTTTTGTTAAAACTCAACCCGCAAAATAATTATTTCTTTAATAATTTGAAAAACCCGGTTTAAACCAAAAAACCGGTTTTTTTGTTTTATTTTTCAAAAAAACCAGGTTTTTTTCCAACCCTGCAATGAAGCTGACACTGCTGCCAATGAAAGGGGTTAGTTTGCCTTTTTCATGGGTGATTTGGTAGTCAATACAGAAGCTGTGCCGTGTGCATGCGATATGCGCCTTTTCTCTCGAACACTGGCAACCAATGGCAGTTATGCTTGACCACAATATCCACGGTGTTGCACGGTGAAGGATTGCAACGATATGTCCGAAACACCCAATCATCACATAGACAGACGTGTGTTTTTTCTGTATTTTTGGAAAGTAAGAATTTTGTTTCCACTAAAATCCCTTCTTTCTTTTCAATGAAAAGTTTTGAAAGTAGCCTAGCCTGCCAACTTTTACAAACTACGAGTAAAATTTACGCATTTTTTCTGTTTTTCGCTCTTTAAAAGCTTGGTCTTGACTTTTTACGCATTTCGAATTCCGATTGCATAGGCTTCGGAAAAACTTCCTAGTGCTCATTTACCATCAGATTCTGCATCAATCTGAGCTCAATAACTTTGAACTTACCATAATTTTTAATCTTTGTTACGTTTTAACTTCTGTAGTACAAACTTGCACGGGTGTCATTTTGTCACGCCCACTCGAAAAATTCGGCCGAAAATAAAATAATTTCTGTCAAAATTCTTGTAAGTTTTAGTGATCATACAAGTTAATTACAAGAATTAAATATTTCAGCCTAGTTAATAATCTAGTTTAAAAAAATATTTTTTCCAAAGTTTTTTTTTTTTTTTTGCCATATAATTTCAAATTGATTTTTTAAAATTTTTGATTGTCTCTAGCAATTGTCTATTGGGTGATTTTTCCAATATTATAAAATAATTGTTAACTTTGTGAAAAAAAGAAAACTTAATGTTTTTGATATTGTCTCCTCGTGGTCTTAGAATTTCATTAATCAAGTAGCTCAATATTATATATATAGTAGCTCAATATTATGTATCTAAATAAGAGATCAGCTATTGTGTGTTTAAATCTCGAGTATGTTTATTTTCTATTAATAACCTTGCTCTTCTCTCTCATATTGCAATCTTTTTTTTTACTTCACTCCTTATTCATTGATATTTTTAATCATTGGTAGATATGAAATAGTTATTTCAGTTTAGAAAGTTAATGCTCGGAAACGTGTTTATTTCATATAAAAATGCAATTGCTTTTTTATAAATTACACTGTATTCACAGCAACTCTTTATGTAGAAATATAAGATCCAAATGTAATAAGTAAGTACCCATCACTGAACAAGTTAATTAAGACTTGTTTGTCATTGAGCCGTGGCTACTATTTAGGCTACTATTTTCGTGCTTTTATGCTACTAAAGCAACTATTTTTGTTCCATTTCTTCTGTGGCAACCCTGTATTAATAATCAAGGCAAAGTATGTTTTCATAACATAATTAGACCAAATCGCTCATTTTATAAACAAGTGTTTTGTTGGAAATGTCAACATAAAAATTGTAAGTTACTTATTTGATGGTAAAGATTCTCTAAAAATACATGATTTTTCAAAATGGCTAGATTAATTAGAGGAAAAAGGAGAAACTTATTTAGAGAACAAAAGAGTGATCACACTAGTTTTCCCTTATGGTTCACTTACAGAGAGGTTTAGGCAAACTTTATATTGATGTTTCATCCATCCAGACAAATGCGGGTCTAACACTATAGCATAAAATTTATCGATGAAGTTATTTTAGTTTTTTTTTTATCTTTGCAAAAATAGATAAATAAATACAGTAATAATGAGGCGGTCCACTGACAAAGGGTTTTTTATAATATTCCCACCCAAATGTGGTGCACATTAAGTGGTCAACTTAGGTGGTCAAGTTTCAAAGGTTTCCCCACATTAAATAATATAGGGCTTCATCCGTTCCCTTTATCCGGTCAACTTGGACAGGTGGCCAACTTACAAAGGTGGTCAACTTTACAGGTTTTACTGTACCTATTTTTTCCACTTTATGTGTGACAAATTAACCGTAAATAATGTGTAGTTTTACAATTTAGTTTAAACTCTCATATTTCCTCTTCTTTTCAGACTGCTTTAAAAACTGGGAATTGCATTTAGAGAAACATGCATTCAAAATTTTAAATGAATTGGTGAATATCTTCCGGTGCCACTTTGTGACCTAAATTTTCAAAATTAGGCCAAAAAAAAAAAAGATAAAGAATAATAGTAAATAAACAAAGCATATTTCGAAAAGTGCATGTTTCCTATGCTTGTGCGCAACTTTTCTGCATTAACTGGAAAGCAATTTATGAGAAAATCATTTTGCACTCCGTCCATATGTACGTTAATTTATTGCTTTGCTGTTTCTTTTAGATTATCAATGAAAAATGTCCAAAATTTAAATATTTACCCGAACTCCCTTCCTACACCACGCAAACAAACCCTTTAACAATCAAAAATGCTAAAATTAAAATATTATTTCCGCGAACCCCTTTCCTACACCACACATAACCCTGAGGGTTTGCGAACCACAGTTGGAAAACTGCTTTAACCTATTGATCACTTGAAATTAATCTTGTATCATGAGGGGGTAAGTTTTTCATATCAAAACATTTATGAATTACAGCCTCAGGTGGCTCATAGTCTGTAGGAGTCATTAATTTTTTCCAAAAAAATATCCAGTTCATATTTTCCCTAATACATATTTTTTTTATGCCCTAATTGACTCAAAATTGAAGGAAATCTCTTAATTTAGCTCAAATTTTGTGTTTTAGCAATGGCTCATAAACTTTAAATTTTCTTGTTTGGAAATTATAAAACTGATTTTTTCGTGGACTGTTTTTTACATTTTGTTTTCCAGAGAAGAGATCTGAAGACTTGTATGGGAGGAAATGGGCAGGATACAAGCAAAAAATGTTAGGGTGAGTATTTGTTATCATTAATGTTGTTGTTATCATTATTTTTTATTATTACTATTTTGTTCTATAAGTATAAGTTGATATATGACTTTAAATATAGTTCTCGCAATCCTTGAAGCATTTTTGAGCTTTATTTTTACAACCTAGGTCCCGAGCAATGGCTTCATAGCTAGATATGGTCCTTGGAGAGTACTTGATCGCTAAAATAGTTTGAATTTACGAGTATAATAATGCCAAAGGGACTGAATGAACATTTTGCTACAGGCTTAACTTTGTAATAAAATGTCAAGGGCATAAATGTTTAATCTCTTATGAAGTCAGTCACGTCGATCCAGTATTTCTTAAGAAAGTCCTTTTTTTTTGTTAATTTTAAAGAGATTTTGGTGAAAAATCAAATAAATTTGTGAACATTGAAAATTTTAACATTAGTGATGAAAATGTTTATTATTATTTGCAGTTTTTACAATAAATAACGGTGTGAAAAGTATGATTTAGAAGCTTGGAATTTGTAAAGGGTCCTTTTTCATGATTTGAATTTTGTGAAGGGCCCGAAAACTGACCCAAATTTCTTCTGGCGCGACCCCTGAGCTTGGGAAGGGGTTTTGCCTTTTTGTATTAAATGATCTTTTTTGTGTTCATGAATTATGTTGAGGATAATTTTTCAACTCACAAATTTTGAAGAGTATGTCTTGTGTAGATAAAGAATATGTGATATCGGACATAAATGACACAATTTTTTTTTCAAGCAGTGTTAAATGTTTGCTACTTTTTGAATTCTGAAGGAAAATTGTTGAATGAAATATTTTCAGTAATTGAGGGCTATCATCCATTTATAGTAATGTTATATTTTAAAGTTATCTTTTTTCATGCTTTACAGTCATTCAGGGTAACTTGGAACACGATTCGTATTTTTTGTTATATTTTTTTAATAAAAAAATATGATTTTTTAAAAAATTTGAATCAGATTTTTTAAAGTTAAATCTGATTTTTTAAACTTTTTTTTAAAAGTCCTTAAAATCTTTGGATATTTATTATGTTACACTTATAAAGCAGTAGATATTTTTTAATGATAATAAAAATGAACAAATCTCTAATACAAATGCATGATTCAAATTAAATTTGATCCTATCAAGAATAGCAATACACTCAGGTAGAAGAGTAAAAAACGTTCAAATTTAATCTCAATTCTTTTGCTATTGAAAGCTGAAAAAAATCAAACATATATTTTTATACACTTAATTTTCAATTAAATTATTTTGTTCATCTTTCTGTTTTATAAATGAAATAACAACTTGAAATATTGTTTAATTTACCTATTTAGTAAAATCATTGGTCACTCCATTCATTACTAAAAACTGAAACTGTTTGTTTTAATCAGATATCTTCATTTAAAATTTCTAAGATGAAGAAAAATTTCACAAGAAAAAACCTCAAGCTATTATGGAGCTGGTTGAAATATCTTTAAGCATACATAATCTAAATTCAAACCAACTTTGTTTTAAATTTTATCCTGAATAATTTATTGAGTGGTATCCATTAAGTAGAACTAAAATACTATTATTAAAATTAAAACACATTAAGTTGAGCATGATTACTATGAATTATGCTTTGATGTTAAGGCATCTGAAGAGTAAGAATAGTACTGCAAAATTGAAATAATAATAATAATTAGTTCTGAAGTTATGAAATATATAATACACACACAGAAGTATGTATGAAATTTTGCTTGAAATAGAGGAATGCAGCCCATTTCATGTTTAAAACAACATTTTCTAATACTAAAATCAATTTCTAGAATTTTTTTTTATGATTTAAATCAATGACATTTGTAGAAAAATCCTTTATTTAAATCGAAGTTTAAATCAGGGTTTAAATCAACGTACCCTGACTTTGAACCATGTCATATATTTTAGTATATTCGACTTACTTTTAAAAATTTGAAAAGTGAAAAACTATATTTATAACTTATTTAGCTAAGTGCAGCGCTGGACCTTTTAGTTTCTTTTTTTCTTTCTTTTTTTTGAAGTTGAATATACTAAAAGATATAACATGGTTCAAAGTTACCCTGAATGACTGTATACATATTTTATCAGCTCATTGCTTGTTAGAAATAGTGACACACTAAGGTTACAGTTTGGAAAGGGGAAATAAAAGCTTGTAACCACTGTGCTGCGGTACAATTATCTACCTCAAAGTTCCTGAAGTCTGCCACTAAATTTTAGAAATGTATACAGTAAAAATTACAATGTTCTTTTTTTATTAATAGTAAAGTTTGTTAAAAAAAAAAAAAAGATTGGATCTGTTAAATGTAGAAGACGATATGAGAGTAGCACTGTCATTTTAACGACCAAATATGAATGAAATTATCAAAAAATATCAAGCTGAAATTTTTCATTAAAAGCATTATTACCTTATCATTAATCCCTTAATATACGTGCTGTTGTTTTTGTAGTACATATTGTTTTATTGTTCAAAATTTTTATCATAATCTATTTTACACAGTGTATTATAGGAAAGTAAGAAACTTTATCTTTTTCTTTGTGTGCCGCCAAATTTTGAAATTGTTAAAATTTCTCCATCACTTCTTTTTTTACAATTTTTTACTTTTCAGAACTGTTTAATAATGTGTTTATTTCTGTTGGTAGTTATTTTTCTATTTGTCTGCAATTTTTTAAAAATAATCTTTTCAAACTTTATTCAAATTCTTTACATCTACAAAATGAAAATAAATTTATACTTTAGAAATAAGCCAAAGAAGATTTTACGTTGAAATATGAAAATTAGCACTGATTAATTTAAGCTCAATAAACATCATTTGTAGAAAGTGAAAGATTGTTTTAGTTTAAGAAGATATAATGTGAACTAGTACCTAAAATTTTGTATTATCCAGCATCTTGTAAAAGTGTTATACAGCTAGTGACAAAACAATTCTATATTATATCATGAATTTTATTACTGTTATTATTGCACTGAATTATTTTTTAAATGTTGCGTTGACTTATTGCTTGATACTGCGCGTGCATTATAAGTTTTTTTTTCTCTTTCCAAGAAATGAAAAGTCTATGGAATGCTGTTCCTTGAAAACGTCATGTTCGACATGGGCATCTTTTTCATTTACAGACCTCACAGGAGTCTGGTAAGGCAGTGGTTTTCAATCATTTTTGGTTTAATGATTCAATATATCTATTTCTGTGAAAATTAGATGCTAAAACGTGATACAGAAGTAGTATAGAAGCAAACTGGGATATATTCTTGATAATTTTTCTGTGCATTGAATATTTTAATGCATACTTTTTTTCTTAGCATGTTTCATGTCACATTTTTTGGGTTTCCTCTTCTTCGCCTTTACCTCATCTCTCCATGTCATTTTATCTCTCCATAAGTTTTGCTGATTTATTTTATCTTCTGTCTTAGCTCTCGGGCTAGGAATATTTGTTATCATTGCACTGTCTTTGTTTTGCAGAAAACAATGACAGCATTATTTTCATGTTCAGGGCAGCATTGGCTAATGTGACACATTTTAAAATTTATTCGGTATTTCTGTTAAAACAGCATGTATATTTTAATTGTTTTTTTTTTTTTGTGTGTGTGTGTGTGAAATCAGAGCATGTTTACCTGAATAATGAAAATGTTAATTTTTTTGGATGAAAACTAAGCACTTTTTTTAGAAAGTGTCAACTTTCAAAGTAGCAGTTTTGTACCAATCTTCCCCATAGGGGGTCTTTGGGACAGGACTAATGTGACCAAAGCAGAAATTTATTAAATTCTGTAATATATGGAAAATTTTCTACATACAATAACTCTTTTATGAGTATGAAATTATCGTGTCAATAATTTCATCTTTTTTTTTCCTTTTTTAAAATTTTATTTTATTTTTTTAAAAATTTTGTTTAAGATCATTGAAGAAAAGCTAAAGATACAAATAATTGGCGATGGGAATTTTAGCCAAGATTTATCATCATTTGCAGTCACAGGGTTCGTACGCTTTCTACTTTTTCCTACTTTTTCATATTTCTTCCTACTTTCCTAATAATTTTTATCATGTCGTACTTTTTCAAATTTTTCCTTATTTTTAAAAATATTTTCCTACTTTTTTTGCCCAACCTTTCTGCATCCTTTGCAAGGATCTGATTTTCTTCTTTTCAGCTATTTGTTATGTTTTTTGATATGGTAAATAAACAAAGATTACAGTTATTTTCATTAAAACTTTAGTTTTTAAAATATCAACGCAATTCCGAGATTGTTTAAGATGGTGTGACAAATCCTATAAAATTAAATATTGAATCAGTTTCTATATGTGCCGATTTTATTAATTTGTAATCACAGTTGTTATAATCAGTTTAAAAAAAAGCATTAAACAAAAAAATGAAGATTGCGTAAAAGTTAAGGTTAATTTTAAAAAGGTCAAAAAACCAGTTTTTAACCTTGCAAAATTTATTTTGTTGTTTTATCAGAGATATCATCTTGGAAAAAAAAAAGCCCAAAAATTGCAAGCTAATATTCTTGTTAAGGAACTGAAAATTAATGCAATTGATTTTATATTAAAATATGTGTACTACCTGAAAATGCTTAGATTGTGATAAACGAGTGTTTTTAGAAGCGTTTTGATGTGCTATTTATTTACATTGAATTTCAGCTTTTTTCCTTTTTAGTCACTAACATCCCTGAAAATGGCCCAAGACATTTAGGCACTAAATATTTTTCAAACTTTTTAAAGTTTGAATGAAACTATTCGATCTGAAATGAATGAGTTATCAAATATATAAAGAAGGCTAGGTGTAAAGGTCTCCTTGCTTCAAAATAAAGGGATCCTTTATTCATTATTCATATGACATTCAAAAATTCAACGAAAAAAGCAAATACCAAGATCGAAGAGGAGGAATCAAATATATATACAGTCGGACCTCTATTTAACGAAGTCGCAAAATCCAGCATAAAAGTTCGTTAAATGGAGAAATTCGTTAAATAGAGATTTACATTTTTTATAATAGTTTGGCTACATCAGAACTCATTTTAAAGTAATAAAAGCTCTACATATCATGTAGTAGTAATTATAACAGTTTACTTTAATTCTTTCACTTAAGAAAGGATAAAACATAAAGAATCATCATTACAATTTAGAATTAAACTTATTCGCTACTCTAAGAAATAAATCTTTATATTCATTTTAAGACATAATGTACATACAATTATTAAATTAAATGACATACCCATGCTGTTCGCTTTAGTTTTTGAAACAATTTGTTATTTTGGTCTGGGCCCTTCCTTTAAAGAAGTGTAGTCCTTCATAATATGTTTCGCATCTTTGCAAGGATTTAAAAATTTCTTCAGGCGTATTTTCTTGAAACTGTAGGCCCCTTCGAATTGTTTCAAACGATTTTAACATATCTTCATGAGACGGTTTGTTGATTTCAACATCACAATCGTTTGAATCCTCATCAATATCGCATTCCGTTGCAGTGTTTTTGAATTTCATACTGTCCAATATTTCTGATTCGTTTGGTATTTCCGCTGTTAGTACGTCTGAATCAACCAAAAGAAAGTCCTCAATCTGCACAATATCGTTAATTTTTTCCTTTTCTTTTAGCTGAATCCACATTCTTTTGATCTCTTCTAAAGGGATGTCGTCCTCCTCTTCGTCCTCCATACTTGTAGAATTTCCTGCACTTAAAATGAAACCAGCTTGGGCAAAACTGTTACGAATAGTGCTTTCTGACACATCAAAATTCCATGCTTTGGAAATTTCAGATATGCTTTCTCGTATGTTTACTTTTGGCATGGGCTCATCCTTTTCCAGGGCCGTAATAACCTTTTGCATAATTTGCTTACGATACTGTACTTTGAATATCACCCCTTGATCCATCGGTTGTAATTTTGATGTACTGTTGGGAGGCAAGAAATAAACTTTTATGTTTCGTAGATTTTTGTTGATTTCTTTAGGATGGGCTGGGCAGTTGTCAAAAATAAGAGCAATTGTGCGTTTTTCTTTAATCATACGTCTGTCCAACTTCTCTACCCATTTTTTACAGATTTCTGTGGTCATCCACGATTTTGTGTTAAAATCATAATCGACCTCTAAAGATTGTGCTCCACGAAATGATTTCGGAGTTTTACTTCTTCCAATTACTAACGGTTTCAATTTCTCTGTTCCAGTCATATTTGCCCCTAACAAGACAGTTATTCTTACTTTGCTTTGTTTCCCCCCAAAGCACTTCTCATTTTTAAATGTTAATGTCTTTTGTGGTAAACAATGGAAAAATAAGGCAGTTTCGTCCGCATTGAAGATGTTTTCTGGCTTGTACTCCTCTAGAATTTTTCTCAATGTACCGGCTTTCCGTTTTTCACTTACGTTATCATCCACGTCTTTATTTTCTCCAGATATTACTTTTGCGACAATCCCGTGTCTTCTTTTAAATTTTTCAAGCCAGCCGCTGCTTCCCCGAAATTCTTCATGACCAAGTTTTTTTGAAAATTCAATCGCTTTCTCCATTATGAAAGGTCCAGAGACAGGAACATTTTTTTCTCGCATTGTGCATATCCACTTCAAAACTGCCTCATCAACATCTTTGAAGGCACATGTTTTTAAGCGTTTTGAAGAAAACAAATTTGATGCATCATTTCCTATCTTATTGCGATTTTTTAAGATTGTTGATAAACTGTTTGGTGGAATACAAAATTTAGAAGCAATATCTTTTTTCTTCATACCTTTGTCAACTTCATTAAGAACCAACATTTTTTCTTTGATGCTTAAACACTTTCGTTTGGCCATTTTTGTAAGCCAAGGTATGAAAAGAGACCAAGTACGAAATGAATAGAGCTAAAAACTTTACCAGAAGTTCAAGGAGCATCAAGGTTATAAGAGAAGATAAGACAGCAAATTCTTGGAAATTCCTCGAAAGGGTTGAAGATTGACAGGAGGCCCACCCCCTTCCGGATTAGGACAAATGAAGAGAATGGCAATTCTATTCTTTTTGAAGGTATACTTTCTGGGAGAAACTGGTTTTGTTCCGATAAGCTTCAGAAAAGGTGTTTAAAGAAAGAAACACTTGAAAAATAGGGTGGAATTTTTTTTTAGATTATCAGAAAAAAGTTCGTTAAATAGAGAATGCACTTCGTTATTTGGAGGTTTTTCTACATGGAAAACCTTAAATATTCTTGCGTCCTAGAAAAAAATTCGTAAAATGGAGAAATTCGCTAAATAGAGGTTCGTTAAATAGAGGTTCGACTGTATATATATTCACGCATTTCTCGCAAAATCTCTTTAGCTGCCAAAAAGTTGTTTCATGCAATTATTTATTTTTTTTATGATTCATTTATTTTGAAGAAGAAGTCACGTAATGAATGGGCGAATTCAAGCTGTGTATTGAGGGCAATGGATTTTTTAAGTGAATGGTGACATGAATGCAATTTAGGTGAGCTTTTTTTTACTGTGTTAATACCTTCTACTTGTCAAGAAGGGTGTAGAAATTGGAAGAATTATGTACACTTTAGAGCACTAATGCTTTTCCAAAACTTTAATATTTCAAGAAAATTGATATTTTTTGTAGGCTTTACTCCTTTTTATGTGTGCTTATTCTGTAAACAAACTTGGTAAGTACATTTGTAGGTGTTTTCGTCTGTATTTTGAATTCCTACTTTTTAAAAGAAAAATTCCTACTTTTGTGCCTACTTTTTTCTTCAATCTGCGTACGGACCCTGCATTCAGTTATCAATTCAATAATCAGGGGGCGCACCAGAGGAAATGTCTGTTTCCTCTGACCCTTCATTTTCGGACCCTTCATAAAATTCCAATTGGTCAAAACACAACTGATAGGAACTTCACAGAGTTCCAATCAATCAAAACAGACCCTTCACAAAATTACAAGCTTCCAAATCGTACTTTTCTCACCATTATTTATTATAAAAGTAGCAAAAAATAATAAAATTTTTCATCACTGTTTAAATTTTTGATTTTGCACAAAAATCTCTTTAAAATTCACAAAAAATGGACTCTCTTAAAAATACTGGATCCATCTCTGATGATAAAATTTACACTTTTCATTTCTTCTAGATGGTGACATAATTTGGGTTTTGACGAGTCATCTTAGCAATGACTCTCTGCACACCACACATAATCTCTGTCGTAATTCTTTATGAATAGTCCTTTATACAATCCATTTGGTTTGACAGATGGTATTAGTTTTCAATAGTGCATATCAAAAGAAACCTGGGAAGTGTTACTAAATAGTATTTAATGGTCTAATTAAAAAAAATAATTGTTACTAATAATAATTTCAAACAGTTTGTTTTGTTCTTTATTTAATTAGTTAAAATTTAATCGGAATTAGCTATATTTATTTTTTAAAGAAAACAAACTGCTGAAAACAACTTTTAACCATGTAAGTAATAAACATCTAAAGCATGATTTTAAAATATATATTGCTATTTTCATCTTGTTTAGCTGTTCTCCCACACTAGCAGTCCCATTAGCCCTCACAGTGTAAGCATTTGGAATTTCAAACATTCAAACCACATGTTGATTCACACAACGCTTGACTTATATAATCTGAATCAATGATATAGTTGCTGCTTTACGTGTTTTTTTATTAACTAAAAATAGTTTGAAGACTTTCGAAAAGGTAAATTAACAAGAAAAGTCAATATTCATTTTGATGTGGCAAAAGCATAAATTGTATTCTCTGCCGGAATTCTAAAATGGGTTAGCCGATCTGTTGTTGCTTGAAGAAATATTATCACAAATTTTTTCTGTGTTGCGAAATAATTTATTTTTTGCAAAAATATTTAGTTTTGTTTTTCTTGCATCCCATTAGGGGCAACCCAGTCTCCCCTAGTGTTGCATTCTTTTTTTAGTTTTAATTATCCAATTTCATTGTAATCAACTTTTAGTTTATCATTTTCCTGTCTTGGTTTTGTTGAGCTATGAAATCATTGATGTTGAATCCACCATTTTTCGATGTATGCATTCATTGAAGCTTTTGTTAAGTTTATTGGAAGTTTTAGTTTATTTAATTTGACTAGAAACCTCTTTTATGTCGCAAATTCTACAGCATTATCATTAAAATGTTTATATAAAACTTTGGTGTGCTCTTGCGCATCCTCATGCCTACTTTAAGAACTGGTAGAACTTTTGATCAAAAAATAATATTTTGTGGCTGACATGTTTACTTTTCGTTATGTTTGTACGTTTTAACGTAATAATTGAGAGTGCGAAGGAAGCAACATAAAATATGTCTGGAATTGACCTTTTATTATTTAATTTTTAAAAATGTGTCTATATTATCATAGCAAATTGCACATTTGGGCAAAATAGAACATTTACTTTTAAAAAGTGAGTTTACTCTCCACTTGAAAAATTAAAATTTTTGTCCCTGATCATCTCTTCTCCATTGTTTACTCAAATGAAGTAATAAGAATGAATGAAACTAAGGAAGTCCTTCTAAAAGAGACTCATAATGCTTGGCTTAAAAGCAACAATCAAAGACAGGCAAAAGAACTTAACCAAAATTATCCCTGGTTGAGATCAAAAGAACTGCTGATACTCAGTAGAAATGAGATTAGGGTGATCATTGGTCTTTTAACTGATCATTGTAATCTCAAGAGATATCTTAACATCATGGGCATTCTTGCCGACCCACTGTGCAGAGGAAAGCTCAACACATATTTTATGTGAATGTGATTACTTCTCTGCTCAACGATTTGAATATTTTGGTTATCACTTTATTGAAGCTTGGGAACTGCCCAGTTTCCCTGCCAATGTATTGCTGAAATTCGTCTCAGCCACTGGTCTGCTTCAGACTCATTCATTTGGGGTTGTTAGCACAATAGACCTGAGGTCGCAGTGCCAGTGCTCCTCAGAGCCACCCCCAAAACAAACAATTCGTCCATTCATTACTCAAATGAATTATAATTCTTAAAAAGGAACACAACGGATTGTAAACCTCGGTGCAAGCCAATCGAAAGCGGGTCCTTTCTCAGTGCTCCTCTCAACTATCCATTCTTTGGTAATAAATGCTTACTTTAAAAATGCTTTCTTTTCCTTCAAAACATTTGCCCTTCCTTGCCATAAATTGAGAATTTCTAAAATGGAATGAATGCATTGTAGATAGGCACTAGTAAGTTGCACTTATGTAAAGTACAAAATCAGAGTCCTGCTAGTAGAAATTTGGTTGCATTCCATTTCAGGTCATGCAATACCATGGCTCCTCCCCATACCTGGTTTTTATGCTGTGAAACCTCATTTTACGTTTCCCAAGGGACCGGATCGGGAAAATGTAAAGTACGGGAAAGCAAAAATGAAACAGAAAAAAGATTAAGGTAGTAAAGACGACTCTTTCAAAAAGTATAATATCTAAATTTTCAAAAAGAAAAGTACTATACGTACCATTTTAATATATTTAGTTATGAATCCTGACATTTAGGTTGAAAATAATCCGTAATAGTGAGCAGTTGAAAACTTTGCCAGATAACAACTGTAATATTTGCAGCACTGTTTTTGTCTTTTATCATCACAAATGTTTCTGTTGTGGCCTTTGTGTACATCTCTTTGTATTGGAATGTCGAGGCATCAGCTGGGTTGTTGCAGAGGCAGGAATGTGCAGAGAACCGTTCCCGCTCTGTCTGCAATCTCGCTGGTTTGCTTCGTGGCTCCAGAAGCCGGATGGAATACCAACACTGTACTGCCGCCTCACCTCACCAGGCGAATATTGCCTTCCTAGAGTGTGTTGAAGAGGAGGAATAGTGAAAAACTCCCTCCAACTGGACGAGTGTCTGTCCTATACGTCACAATAAATCCGCATTTCTCGAAGAAGCGAGCCGTTTTGCTGGCCTCATGAAAGATTTGATAGTGTGTGTTGCTTCATAATCGATACTTTTGTTGGACTATTTAAAATATAAACCTCACTTTTATTTTACTTATTTGGGCTTGTTAAAATTTGCTCCGTTTGTACTGTTTTCTGTTCGATATTTTTCTTCACTTATTCCTTCTGTAAAGATACATTCATGTCTCATAACAAATGCATAGCAGCCAACCCTTCCTCATCTTGCAGAAGCTTTCCTTATTTAGTCTCCATGTTCCTCTTTTCTGCGCTTGTCATCAGATCTTCCTCGTTTTTGCTAAGAGTAAAATAAGTACGAAGTGCAACTCTCTAGGCACATCCAGATTAGAATGCACTTGCACTGGAATACCAAGTCTGAACTGAACTTCGACCAATAGGCTCAGAACCTGAGCTATCGTCGGAGTAGCATATGGTTAACAGTTTAGCTATCTTTTCCCATCATGGCACTTTCTTCCAAAAGAAATAAAGAAATCCATTTGTTTACAAGCATTTACTTTTTAAATTTGCAACATTTTGTTTCATAATAGATGATTAAAGGTGTTGAATTGTCTTATTAATAATCATAGCAAAAGATGTCTTTATAATATAATTAGACCAAATCCCTTATTTTACAAACATACGTGTTTTTGGAAATGTCAACCTAAAATAATTGTAAATGTTCTGTAATGATGATAAAACTTAAATTTTAGATACTTTAATCATCCGTGATATAATTTGGCATCGCTTAATATCTTCTGCATTTACGTAGTTTCTTCTGCAAATTTTTACATTATCTTCTGCATTTTTCAAAATGAGGGTTGGCAGGTATGCAAATGCAATTCAAGGTGCGTCAATTGCTCTTCTTGGTCTTCTATTCCGAACCTTGAAGGCAGTAGGTTTAGTGTCTAAGTTCCAGTTTATATCAGCAGTGTGTGTTTGTTTGACTGCTTTATTTAAAATCACTCATAACGCAGTTTATTTACAATTTTAAAATACTAAAATACTGTCATTTGTTTTTAGTCTTTTGTTTGTTTATTCTCTTTGTGCGTGGATGCAGTTGGAAAATTTTTTAGGTGGGCAGGATCACAGATGAGGTCAATCGAATTCTCTTGAACTTATCTATAATTTTAAATAAGTGTATGAGAATAGAGGCATGAGAATGACCATGATATTATTTAGTTAATTTCTTGATGATGGCTATCCTCTTCTGTTTAATGATTTTATTCTATAACAAATGTATATTGCACAAATGAAGGTTTATTATGTTTTAATAACTGATTCTTTTCTTTAAATTTTTGGAGAGAAAACAATAGACTCATTTTTGGCAGTTACGATATAAAATGCATAAATTTATGTGCATATTATGATGCAGAAGTGAACTGCTAGTAGCTTTCCGGCAGTGCGCTGGGATAGGGAGGCTGGTAGAGCAAGTTGAAGCCCGCCCACATAGATCGTAGTGTCCTTTTCCTCAAAATAGGGTACAATTACTATTTTGGGAAAAGAACGACGTTCACAACGGGCAGGCTGCAAACTCGCACCACTTACCTCAGGGGTTCAGTATTTTAGCAACTAGCATATAAGAACGTTTCAGGTGGATGCCGACAATACTATTGTTATGTTTAATAGTGAAACATCGGGGAATTAAAGTTAATCCTAGTAAACTAGGCTCCACTCTGTACCATCCATACAGCCCTCTGGGCACCGCGGGACAGTTAGGCTAATGGAACGAGTTCAAGACCGCAGGACTGCCACTCTTCCGTCCTGAAGACGGAAATCCGTCTTTTTACGATGATCCAAACGGAACTTTCCGTCTCGCAAATTATTGGTTTAAAAAAAATTGTAAAATAAAAATTCTGGCTTGAAAAAATACTGAATATTCACCCCCGTCAACTTGAATTGTTATTGAAATTGGAAAGAAGGAACGAAAGCAAGCAACAAAAATCACTTTTGAAAAAACGAACAGTTTAAAAAAATCTCGATCGAAAAATTGAATGCGAGCACAAACCCCTAACTTGGATTGTTATCAAAATTATAAAAAAATCAACCAGAGGTGATTGTATTCCGGTTATACACCAGAACTCTGGTGTTTTTCCGCATTATAATACCGGAAATTCGGTATTTTCAAAATTTTTAAAATTACCAATATTGGCAATTTTTAAAATTTTCTTAAAATTTACTCCATATTTTCGACGATGCTGATTACTTGGAGCAGAAGCATTTATTAATTCACATGAAAGGAAGAAAACATTTTTAAAAAAAATCATGTGTCTTGTGAAAAAAAAAAACAAGGGAAGTGGACGTAAGCAGCGATGCCGTGGACGCTCTACAGCGCGTCAAATACGCAAAAATCGGATACGGGGATACGAAAAAAATATATATTACGCGTCCCCTGGGACGCGTGATTTTCATCGCGGGAAAAAAAATAATTAATCGAGTAAAATATATAAAGAATCGATATGCAAAATTATTTTTTGCTCGTCTTTGACCCGCATTTTTCTTGCAGCTTTTTTTTATATGAAGAGAAGGTGGGAAAACGGCGCTGTCGCGGCTTAGGTAAGTGAAACAGGTGAAAATTGGAAAGACAGAAAATTGGGCTTGCGATTGACTGGTTGCTGACCACTTTTCTCCACCAAACCCCTACCTGTTAGCCGAGGTCTTAGGATTGCTTACGCACGGGGAGAGGTAGTCGGGTTTACGTAGGCCGTGGTAGCACGTCGGACTTCCACCTGGAAGGTCGCGCGTTCGATACCCACTGAAGACCACCATGGATACTTGGGGATATGTGCATGTAAAATCCGTAGACCCCACTACCTCTCCCCGTGCGTAAGCAATCCTAAAGCCTCGGCGAACAGGTAGGGGTCTGGTAGAGAAAAGTAGGGTTTACGGATTTTACATGCACATATCCCCAAGTACACATGGTGGTCTTCAGTGGATATCGAACGCGCGACCTTCCAGGTGGAAGTCCGACGTGCTAACCACTAGGTTACCACTAGGTCTAACCCTTGCAGAGAATGAACCAGTTTCATTTCACCATACACTAAATATTACTGTTTGAGCTTTTCTCGTAACAGACAGACAGTATATAAATAAAAGTATGTAAACAAGCAATCAAACACCGCATGTGGTAGTATAGAATAATGGTATTTTTACTGCTTTATTTGTATGAAACAGGTTTTAATGACGTGATAATAATAAAAAGTCGCAAGAATGGGCTTTTCTAAATCGGAAGATTCAAAATTTTATTGCATTTTTCTTTTAAATTTTTTTATTAACTTTAGCTGAGCTAAAGCTAATAAAACTTTAGCTAATAAACTAAACCTTTATTAGATTTTCAGCTAAGGGGTGGGATTTGATAATCAACCCCGTAGAACAAGTGTTATGACCAATCCTACAATAGTGATAATTTTTTTTTAAATTTCTAATGGGCTGCTGTTAGCTTCTGCCAATTGCAGACCTAGTGTGTTCCCGACAGATTGGTGCTATCTCTTTCAGTGGCACCACAATGAGTGTGGTATGACACCACATGTTAATTTTGACGTCCATTTTCTCGACCTCAGAGGACGAGCACTCGGACTCTGTTGATGCGAAATGGTGCTAGGAATTTAATTTAGCCGAGAGCATCCAATCAAGGGATCTTTTATATGCTGCACAATCTTACGACATGGGCGCAGACGATTTTCTGCACCTTGAAAATCCACCGACACTGCCAGGCTCGACCTTAGACCTGGGGCGTACTAACTCCGCGCCTTACCACGACGCCATCATGACGGCACAATGGTGATATATATCCGTGTAGCGTGTGGCAGCTTAAACGCTAGCCCCCTCTGAAAAAAATCCTGACTACACAACTGATAATTTGTAAGTTGAGAGTAATATTTGGAATTTCTGGCGATGGTACCACACTCATTGTGGTGGCACTGAAAGAGATGGTACCAACGTCTAGGGAACGAAATAGGTCTGCCATTGTCAGAAGCCAACAGCAGCCCATTAGAAAAAATTATTTGGAATTTTATTCCAAATATTTAAAAGACAATTATAAAAAACCGAATGACAGCTTACTCGTCTGTCTAGAGTGGATAGATAAGGGCTGAGTGTTACGACTTCCCCCCCTACCCCCCCCCTGCAAACTGTTAAAAAATGCGCAATCAGTTAAAATTTTATGTAAAGCTATCAATATTTTCAAAATTTCACTATGAACGTCCCGAGTACCCTTAAAGCGAATGAATTCTGTAAAAGAGTTTTCTCCTCCAAAACAGTGCTAATGCAAAGAAAAAACCACACCGTTTCGACATTTGAAGCGAAGATATTTTGGGAAACCCCATACACGGCGAATTTTTGTTGACTAAGCTGCTGAAAAAACTCGCGGAGAGAGTGCAATTGTTTAACACATTGTGATGCAGGACACGTACTAGTACGTTTTCTGACGATTGATACTTGAGCGCGGGACACGCACTAGTACGTTTTCTGGCGATTGATACTTAGCACGGGACACGTACTAGTACAGGTTAGTGTAACGGCATGGTTTCTTTGTATCGCTTTTAGAGAAAGAAGTAATAGGCTGATAAATACATTTTTTGCTATTCTTTGTACAAAATGAAATGAAACAGAGCATGTCAAAGACCTTTGCAGTTATGTACAAAATCACAGCAGACGGCAGATAGCGCTAATTAGTTCTATGATTGCTATTAAAAAAAAAAAAAAAAAAAAAAAAAAAAAAAAAAAAAAAAAAAAAAAAAAAAAAAAAAAAAAAAAAAAAAAAAAAAAAAAAAAAAAAAAAAAAAAAAAAAAAAAAAAAAAAAAAAAAAAAAAAAAAAAAAAAAAAAAAAAAAAAAAAAAAAAAAAAAAAAAAAAAAAAAAAAAAAAAAAAAAAAAAAAAAAAAAAAAAAAAAAAAAAAAAAAAAAAAAAAAAAAAAAAAAAAAAAAAAAAAAAAAAAAAAAAAAAAAAAAAAAAAAAAAAAAAAAAAAAAAAAAAAAAAAAAAAAAAAAAAAAAAAAAAAAAAAAAAAAAAAAAAAAAAAAAAAAAAAAAAAAAAAAAAAAAAAAAAAAAAAAAAAAAAAAAAAAAAAAAAAAAAAAAAAAAAAAAAAAAAAAAAAAAAAAAAAAAAAAAAAAAAAAAAAAAAAAAAAAAAAAAAAATTTTTGCAAGTCTTTCAAAAAGCAAGACAAGTACTACTACTTTCTTTAGCAAGTACAAGAAAAGGTCTTTCCGTGTTTTTTGTTGTCTGGTTGTTTTGGACTCGATTATACTTTTGAGGGTAGCGATCGCTGTAAGTTCACCTAGACCGAAATTTTCCTGAAATTTGAGGAAAGTTGTTAATGTTTCAATAGCCTTCTCTGCTTCTTTGTACAGCGACTTTCGCGACATCTGTATTTTTCTCAATCTACTCTTCTTCCGAATCACCTTTTACGTTCGCTACGATTTCCAAAATTTTTGTTTGCTGCTGAAAGGTCACTCGACTTCGAATTCGAAAATGGCAGCAAAACCAGAATTCGAGATATAGAGGTTTTGGGGGAAATATTTTCGATATAATCATGGAAAATACATTGAATTTAGGGTGTAAATGCAGGGAAAATATAAAATTTCGAGATAGGAAGGTTTTTGAGACGGACAGGTTCGAGATAAACAGGTTCGACTGTATATAGTTTTAATTTTTTCGAATTATATTATTTACAATCATTCTTACATTATAAAAAAAATTAAAATAGCAATCATAGAACTAATTAGCGCTATCTGCCGTCTGCTGTGATTTTGTACATAACTGCAAAGGTCTTTGACATGCTGTTTCATTTCATTTTGTACAAAGAATAGCAAAAAATGTATTTATCAGCCTACTACTTCTTTCTCTAAAAGCGATACAAAGAAACCATGCCGTTACACTAACCTGTACTATTACGTGTCCCGTGCTAAGTATCAATCGCCAGAAAACGTACTAGTGCGTGTCCCGCGCCCAAGTATCAATCGTCAGAAAACGTACTAGTGCGTGTCCCGCGCTCAAGTATCAATCGCCAGAAAACGTACTAATGCGTGTCCCGCGCTCAAGTATCAATCGTCAGAAAACGTACTAGTACGTGTCCTGCATCACAATGTGTTAAACAATTGCACTCTCTCCGCGAGTTTTTTCAGCAGCTTAGTCAACAAAAATTCGCCGTGTATGGGGATTCCAAAATCTTCGCTTCAAATGTCGAAACAGTGTGGTTTTTTCTTTGCATTAGCACTGTTTTGGAGGAGAAAACTCTTTTACAGAATTCATTCGCTTTAAGGGTACTCGGGACGTTCATAGTGAAATTTTGAAAATATTGATAGCTTTACATAAAATTTTAACTGATTGCGCATTTTTTAACAGTTTGCGGGGGGGGTAGGGGGGGAAGTCGTAACACTCAGCCCTTATCTATCCACTCTAGACAGACGAGTAAGGTGTCATTCGTTTTTGATAATTGTCTTTTAAATATTTGGAATAAAATTCCAAATAATTTTTTCTAATGGGCTGCTGTTGGCTTCTGACAATGGCAGACCTATTTCGTTCCCTAGACGTTGGTACCATCTCTTTCAGTGCCACCACAATGAGTGTGGTACCATCGCCAGAAATTCCAAATATTACTCTCAACTTACAAATTATCAGTTGTGTAGTCAGGATTTTTTTCAGAGGGGGCTAGCGTTTAAGCTGCCACACGCTACACGGATATATATCACCATTGTGCCGTCATGATGGCGTCGTGGTAAGGCGCGGAGTTAGTACGCCCCAGGTCTAAGGATCGAGCCTGGCAGTGTCGGTGGATTTTCAAGGTGCAGAAAATCGTCTGCGCCCATGTCGTAAGATTGTGCAGCATATAAAAGATCCCTTGATTGGATGCTCTCGGCTAAATTAAATTCCTAGCACCATTTCGCATCAACAGAGTCCGAGTGCTCGTCCTCTGAGGTCGAGAAAATGGACGTCAAAATTAACATGTGGTGTCATACCACACTCATTGTGGTGCCACTGAAAGAGATAGCACCAATCTGTCGGGAACACACTAGGTCTGCAATTGGCAGAAGCTAACAGCAGCCCATTAGAAATTTAAAAAAAAATTATCACTATTGTAGGATTGGTCATAACACTTGTTCTACGGGGTTGATTATCAAATCCCACCCCTTAGCTGAAAATCTAATAAAGGTTTAGTTTATTAGCTAAAGTTTTATTAGCTTTAGCTCAGCTAAAGTTAATAAAAAAATTTAAAAGAAAAATGCAATAAAATTTTGAATCTTCCGATTTAGAAAAGCCCATTCTTGCGACTTTTTATTATTATCACGTCATTAAAACCTGTTACATACAAATAAAGCAGTAAAAATACATTATTCTATACTACCACATGCGGTATTTGATTGCTTGTTTACATACTTTTATTTATATACTGTCTGTCTGTTACGAGAAAAGCTCAAACAGTAATATTTAGTGTATGGTGGTTTGCCATCGAAATGAAACTGGTTCATTCTCTACAAGGGTTAGACCTAGTGGTAGCCTAGTAGTTAGCACGTCGGACTTCCACCTGGAAGGTCGCGCGTTCGATACCCACTGAAGACCACCATGTGTACTTGGGGATATGTGCATGTAAAATCCGTAAACCCTACTTTTCTCCACCAGACCCCTACCTGTTTGCCGAGGCTTTAGGATTGCTTACGCACAGGGAGAGGTAGTGGGGTCTACGAATTTTACATGCACATATCCCCAAGTATACATGGTGGTCTTCAGTGGGTATCGAACGCGCGACCTTCCAGGTAGAAGTCCGACGAGCTACCACGGCCTACGTAAACCCTACTACCTCTCCCCGTGCGTAAGCAATCCTAAGGCCTCGGCTAACAGGTAGGGGTTTGGTGGAGAAAAGTGGTCAGCAACCAGTCGATCGCAAGCCCAATTTTCTGTCGATCATGACAGCCTTTTCGATAGCATATAGCTTATAAAAAAAATCAAATGACCTTTGAATTAGAAGGCGAATATATTTTTTTCGCTTCAGAAAATGTTTATTGGTTTGTCAGACCATTCACCGGACCTAAAAAAACTTGCCAATAATATGGAATCTCAGTCGTCCCATTAACTATGCTCTTGATAAGAGGTAATTGACAAATGTAACGGTATTTCACATGCGTGTTTTATTTATAAAACAAAACAAAAACCAACACTTTTTTTATCAAATTTAATAGAAATAATATATTATAATTAGTGTTAAAAAATGCGATTATATACAGATCAAAATAAAACGTTTTAAGTCTCAAATTGTATGAGTTTTTTTTAAAAATAACCCTTCAAAACCGCGTCATTGCTTCCGCTCCACCCTGTACAAAGGAACATACTATTTGCAACAGAAGTTTTTTTTTTGCCGTCACAAGCGTATAGTTTCCAAAAAGTACATCACTAAACAAGGACATTGCTCAAAATACTACACTGAAGAACTATCATCTACTGTATCATCTACTGCAGCGGTTCCCAATTTTTTTTCTCGCGTACCACCATTTTTCTTGCAAATCATTTGCGTACCACTGCAAATCTAACTTTATTATATAGGATAGTATACTAATAGGTTTCGAAAAATAATAGGACAACTAGGTAATATAAATTACACTATTTTTGATAGTTATTATTGCGGAGAAAAGCGTTTAATGCAATAAAGCTGTATATATAAAATAAGATACAGAACCCCTCGCTATATCGGCCTCGATATATCGCTCATTCGGATAGATCGCGCTTTTTCTATGTGTCCCAAAATTTTAAATTTGAGTTCTTGAAATTAAAAATTTGAATTTCTCAGAAAAAGCCCCTTTTCCCGTATTAAACAAAGCCATCGAACAGGAATGTTTTCCTTTCTTCTGAATGTGCTGCAATTAAAAGCTGCCAACAATTCTCCTCCCACTCCCCAACTTACATCCCTGCAGAATGATTCTACTCAAACCAGTCGACGTTTTACTTGACATTTCTCTTTAGTATTGATCTTAACGCCCATAGGAGTGAAAGAGATAGATGTCTATTGCACAAGGATTTTAGTGAAAAATTTATTTTTATTAAACTGTTTTTATTAAGAAAGCTGTCATTTTGTAAGATTAAATTGAATTTTTTACGTTGACCCTCAATTTACTTGTACTGTTTGAGTTATTTCTAAGGGCATCGGTTATATCGCGCTTTTTTTTTGCTGTCCCCCGACAAGCGCGATATAACGAGGGGCTACTGTATATGAAATACATAAAATATATTTTTAATAGGTACTTTCACAACGCATTAGGAATGCGTCTTTAAGTACGAAATATATGTAAAAAGAAAATGAGAAAACGAAATTAATGGGAAGGTTTCTGCGAGGTGATATCTGATTCATCAGAAGTTAGTTTTAACCTCAAATTTGGGTAAACATTTAATTTGCTTCTATATTTAATTTTTACTAGCGGTACCCGCATGGCGCTGATCGTGCTGAATTTTAACCGTACCTAAAAAACGTAAGCACAATTTCATTAGTGTGTCCCGATTTATCGCTAATGACTAATTAAAAAAGTCACATTGTGGCGTGTCATATTCGCCACGTTATTTGAAATCTAGTATGGACCATGCGTATTCCTTTTTTGGAGATATTTATTTAAATGCTATTGCTAAACCAAGGAAATCGTTAAATCGGGGAGTATAACTTTTGTAACTAACAATACTTTTGTCAAGTTCAATCTCGAATTTAAAACCTATTCCTAATTTGAGAAACACGTTAAATCGAAGGTATGCTTTATTGTTGTTTTTCCGTTGATAACTAAGCTGATGTCTCTCTATTTTAAAAATGAGTTTTATATTGAAATTAAGCTAATAATATTCCCCCGGAGTTGAGGAAACTGCTAATTATTATTTTTGGATCAAGGTAAGCCTTAAGAAATCGCACTAAAAAGCTTATAACTGGCGTTCTTAGTGACTTAGAAGCTTAGAACAAATATCACCCTTGTGCAGAAAATTAGCGCTTTTGATCGATATATTACATTAATATGTGCAAGTGCAAGGGTTTTTTTTCATCCCCATACTGGAGAATTTATGTGGACAATTGCAAAAAATTGGAATAAAAAAGGAGCTACCTGTAGGATTTTTTTCAGAAACCTTCTCATGGAGTGTACTCAACAACTTCCGAAAGTTTCATGGCGATCGGATGAATGGTTTGTAATGCATAAAGGAGAGACAGACATACATTCATTTATATATATATATATATGTAGATAGATAGATAAATATTGTACTAGAAAAAGCAGTTTCACAAAGATAATACACTGTAAACGGAATTAAAAACAGAAATGCTTTTCTTGACAATAACGAAAATTCCTTTTTAATTTTGAGCAAAAATTCTCCCAACTCTAATTGGGAAAATTTGATCCGCCTGGACGCGTACCACAGTTTGGGAACCGCTGATCTACTGTTTTAATAAACAATCACTTGCTGCGTCTGCAAGAGTACTTGTTGGATCCATTGCTGGATAGTGGTGATCTGGCTCCTCTTGTAGACATCTTTTTGTCGCTAGATCCTTATACGTCATAGGGTCATCGTACTCGTTGCACGTTGTTCGTGCAGTAGCACATTGAGACAGCCATCTCCTCGGAAACGACTTGAAATAGCGGTACACGACATACCCCGAAAGAGACCCAATACAGAAAATACAGATACAGATTCCGGTCGATGCGAGAGGAGACACACCATCTAGAAATATGTTAAGTATCACTCAGAGCATGCAGTCTCAAAAATACAGCATGAAACACATAAATATAAAAATGTGTTCAGAGTGTAGCTCATCTAGAGAGCAAAAGAAAAGAAAAGAGTAAACAGTTGCCACATTTGGCACTTTTCCCTTATTTGACGATTGCGCGGAAGGTGGCACTTCATTTATTCATTCATTTATTTACTCATTCATGTATTTATTCACTTATTTACTCATTTATTTATTTACTCATTCATGTATTTACTCACTCATTTACTCATTCATGTACTTATTCGCTCATTTATTTATTTTTTCAATGATTCATTTATTAATTTTATCATTTATTCCCTCACTTTATTTCACCACACATTAATTTATTCCTTTATTCATTGAGAAATATCCTTAAAAATTCTAATCAAAACATTTCATAGGAAAATACCCTCTTTCGGTTCTTCTTAAACTTAGTATCTACATGTTCTACATTGTAACATCTTTCACAAAAAGTTAGTTGCAAGCAAATCCGTTTTTGATCCCACGAGTCATCTCTAGTAGGTGTGTGTGTAAAATCAGGTCTATAAACAACTTCTTTATTGGCGACGTCGTTACAATAGCCAGCAAGAAAGCAGTTGCTACCGAAACCGGCTACGAAAAGTAAGTTCATGGCGTGTAAGCACAGTTGCGAAAAATATTAAATTCGGCAGGTAAAATGTAAATAGGCCTAAAAATTGATCGCCATCATCGTCTTCTCTGTGCTTACATGTTTCGTGATATTCTTAGTGCTATTAAATGTGCATGGGAATGTCCGTCTTGTGTGTCACCGTGTTTGATCCCACAAACTCATCGCTATGTGTGTCAAGTCAAATCTGGTCTCTAAATTTATTACTACAAGTAACATCGAAGTGCGTACATATTTATAAGTATAACTAAAAAAAAAGATGTAATTATTAAATCAGTAAAAGTCAATTTTGTCACTTATCAGAAGGGAAAACGACTTACTTTTATGTGCTCTTTCAACAAACTTTTCTAGAGGTGCTGATGTAGTAGTTGAACTCAACGTAGATACAACTGGGAAAAAAAAAAAACAATATAAAAAATGTTTTAAATTACACGGTTTAATTTATCCACGCGCCTCTTCCGCTGCGTTGCAAATTCTTTTCTCGCCATGATTTGAGTATTTAAAAATTCAAAACATCGCTTCATTTATCTAAACAAATCGAAACAAAGCTATCATTACAATTCTACAAATAATAATTCTGATAATTTCCGCAGAGCCAAAATTATTAATATTTCCCCTAATTAACGTTATAATAAATTATAAACTGGATGGAATATTGCATGGTCATCTAGGATAAGCTTGTGTGCAAAGTCTGAAGATAATTTTTGCAGCAAGAGTGGTCGGTATCCGCGTAACAAACTTCCGTGACAAATCAAGTTAAATAAAACCGTGTAACAAAAACAAAGCACAATTCGATAGTTCTGATGCATGTATTGAAATAATTTTTAAGTGAAATATAAGTTAACCAGTGAACCATACAAACAAAATAAATACAATCTCTTAGCAACAGGGGCATTTTCTGAAAACTTCGATTCATTTTAACACTGTCTATCTGCTGTTGAAACTCTCCTCAGTGATCTGACTCCCCAAAAAGTTGTTGACAGTCAGAAAGTCGATGACAAGAAGGGGATCTGTTGTTAAATCCGCCCGGGATAGGCCGCTGCAATCAAGTACAGTGAAACCTGTGTAAGTTGACCACTTTCGGTGCAGCATTTTAGTGGTCAACTTAGACAGGTGGTCAACTTATAGAGGGTGGAGATTTTTATGTCATTTCTTAAACTATGTGTTAATTCATTTGTAACTAATTATAATATAACATCATGTATTAACACTGCTTTAAAATTAAAGCACGTAGTTAAAATATAGATAAATATGTTATTAGTTATGTAAGTTACTTTTGATGGTAAAGATTCAGTAAAAGTACATAATTTTTCAAAATAGCTAGATCAATTTGGAGAAAAAGAAGAAACTTATTTAAAGTACAAAAGACTGCTCATAGAAGCTTACACAGAGGTTTAGGCAAGCTTTATATAAATCCAGCCAAATACTGGTCTGACATTATGGCATAAAAAATATCTTGGAGAAGTTATTTTAGTTTTTTTCCTTTGCAGAAATAGACAAACACATAAACATAATAATAATTAGGGCGGTCAACTTACAAAGGATTTTTTATAACACTCTTACCCAAATTTGGTGCACATAAATGGTCAATATCGACAGGTGGTCAACTTAGATGGTCAAGTTAGAAAGGTTTCCTTACATTAAATAATATAGAGCTAAAAATAATTTAACTTTGTGCAAGTAAACAATAATAATAAAATTACACGTTGATTTAAAGCACAAATGAGCAATAAAATGCAGACATATGTTTCGGGATTGCTTGGAATCCCTTTTTCAATGCGACACGGAGCTTCTAGATGCAAAACATCCAAATGAAGCAGACAGAACAACAAAAACAAAGCTTATATAGCCTAAGAATTATCTGTAAACCAATGAGAATAAAGGCAGCGTAAAGTGGAAGTAGAAGTAGCAGGAAGACACCAATAAGAGAGAAACAAACGAATCCAGTTGAAAGTACAGGAAGTAAAAAGGAATATCAATAAAAATAAAGCAAAAAAGACGACAGCATGCATAAAAATTGCGAAAATAATAAAATAAAATACAAAGAATAAAATTAAAATAAAAATAAGTACAGAAACTACCAAAACAAAATGCAAAACAAAGTACACATGTAAAGGAGGGGGAGGGGAGGGGGGAAGGAGAAAAATAGACACAAAAAAGGAAAACAACAAGAAAACCTAGAAAGAACAACAAATTAAAGAAATTTATGCCAGACCTGTGAAAAATGAGGAGTTGAGGAAGAATCATTACACCTTTATGCTCATTTAAGCAATTTTTCAGAGCACGTTTTGTCTGCCCAATGTAAGAAAGGCCGCAACGGCAACTAATTTGGTAAATACCCCAAGTGTTAAGTTGACCGACAGGATCCTTAAGAGAAGAGAAGGAAAGTTTGTTACTAGGAGCAAAAACGACTTGAAATTGAAACCTTTTTAGAATTTTAGCAATACGGAAACTCACAGAATGAAAGAATGGTAACACAACCAAATTCTTTCTAGAAACCACATTATTGGGACCAGAAGTTTTCTTACAAAGTTTGTTATGAATAGAATCAATTAAAGAGTGAGAAAATCCTCTATCAACAGCTACAGCTTCCAGATAGTTGAGCTCAATCTTGAGAAGCTCAGGAGAAGAGCAAATATTAATAGCACGATGGACCAGAGCATTAAAAGCCGAATATTTTTGGTTGGGAGGATGAGACGACAGTCTGTGAGGAGGTACAGAAACAGCGAAAAATTTACGATAGACAGAAGTAGTGAAACCAGGCTCACTCTTAGAAATAAAGACATCAAGAAACGCGAGGCTACTATTAAGTTCTTTCTCACAAGAAAACTGGATATTAGGATGAATGGAGTTCATAATAGAAAGAGCATCATCAATACCTAACAAGTTACTGTCCGTTAGGACAAAACAATCATCCACATAACGAACATAAAATTGAAATTGCAATTTCTGGAACACTTTTTTCTCAAAATAATGCATATAGAAATCACTTAAAATAGGACTAAGAGGACTTCCCATAGCCAGGCCATCTACCATAGCATAGAATTTACCATTAAATACAAAAGTGCTCTGTTGCAAGCACACACGAGTAAGGAAAACTAATTCCTCAATTTCCACAGAAGTACAATGGAATTCAGAAAGCCTTTTCCTGAGGCAAGTCAAAGCGCCATCAACAGGAACATTAGTAAACAAAGAATTAACATCAAAAGAGGCCCTAACTGAATTATTCGGAACGAAGTTATGAAGTTTCTTAACAAAATCGGTGGAATTTTTAACAGTGAAAACATTCTGACTCCTAAGTGGAGAAAACACAGAAACTAAATACTTGGAAAGTTTATATGAAGCAGTGCCAATATTGGAAACAATTGCTCTGAAAGGAATACCTGCCTTGCGTACCTTTGGTAAAGCATAAAAACGCGCACAATTAGCAACAGAAGGAATCACAGGCCGTTTAGCAATCAAAGGAATAGAATGAACAGACTTAACAGCAGAAGAAATAGCTTTTAACTCTTTGTCACTAGGAACTTTATAAATTTCAGAATAAGGACCAGAAGCAATTAAGTCATCAGTTTTTTCAACATAAGATGATTTATTAAGAACAACAACCTGACCACCCTTGTCTGCTTTGGTAATGACCAAATCAGAGTTGGAAACTAAATTATTGACACATCGTTTCACAGAATGGGTAAAACCAGTATTAGGAACTTTTGAATTGAAATCAACATTGGAAGCAATAAGATGCCTAACCGACTCTTTTTGAGTGGAAGTTAAGGCACTAAATTTGAAAGCTTTTTCAACCGGAGCAATAAGTTCAGAAAAAGAAGGCTTTTTAGCCAAAGCAAAATTGTTATTACATTTCAGAGCATTCATTTCATTACTATTAAATAACAATTTTGCTTTGGCTAAAAAGCCTTCTTTTTCTGAACTTATTGCTCCGGTTGAAAAAGCTTTCAAATTTAGTGCCTTAACTTCCACTCAAAAAGAATCGGTTAGGCATCTTATTGCTTCCAATGTTGATTTCAATTCAAAAGTTCCTAATACTGGTTTTACCCATTCTGTGAAACGATGTGTCAATAATTTAGTTTCCAACTCTGATTTGGTCATTACCAAAGCAGACAAGGGTGGTCAGATTGTTGTTCTTAATAAATCATCTTATGTTGAAAAAACTGATGACTTAATTGCTTCTGGTCCTTATTCTGAAATTTATAAAGATCCTAGTGACAAAGAGTTAAAAGCTATTTCTTCTGCTGTTAAGTCTGTTCATTCTATTCCTTTGATTGCTAAACGGCCTGTGATTCTTTCTGTTGCTAATTGTGCGCGTTTTTATGCTTTACCAAAGGTACACAAGGCAGGTATTCCTTTCAGACCAATTGTTTCCAATATTGGCACTGCTTCATATAAACTTTCCAAGTATTTAGTTTCTGTGTTTTCTCCACTTAGGAGTCAGAATGTTTTCACTGTTAAAAATTCCACCGATTTTGTTAAGAAACTTCATAACTTCGTTCCGAATAATTCAGTTAGGGCCTCTTTTGATGTTAATTCTTTGTTTACTAATGTTCCTGTTGATGGCGCTTTGACTTGCCTCAGGAAAAGGCTTCCTGAATTCCATTTTACTTCTGTGGAAATTGAGGAATTGTTTTCCTTACTCGTGTGTGCTTGCAACAGAGCACTTTTGTATTTAATGGTAAATTCTATGCTATGGTAGATGGCCTGGCTATGGGAAGTCCTCTTAGTCCTATTTTAAGTGATTTCTATATGCATTATTTTGAGGAAAAAGTGTTCCAGAAATTGCAATTTCAATTTTATGTTCGTTATGTGGATGATTGTTTTGTCCTAACGGACAGTAACTTGTTAGGTATTGATGATGCTCTTTCTATTATGAACTCCATTCATCCTAATATCCAGTTTTCTTGTGAGAAAGAACTTAATAGTAGCCTCGCGTTTCTTGATGTCTTTATTTCTAAGAGTGAGCCTGGTTTCACTACTTCTGTCTATCGTAAACCTTTCGCTGTTTCTTTACCTCCTCACAGACTGTCGTCTCATCCTCCCAAACAAAAATATTCGGCTTTTAATGCTCTGGTCCATCGTGCTATTAATATTGCTCCTGAGCTTCTCAAGATTGAGCTCAACTATCTGGAAGCTGTAGCTGTTGATAGAGGATTTTCTCACTTTTTAATTGATTCTATTCATAACAAACTTTCTAAGAAAACTTCTGGTCCCAATAATGTGGTTTCTAGAAAGAATTTGGTTGTGTTACCATTCTTTCATTCTGTCAGTTTCCGTATTGCTAAAATCCTAAAAAAGGTTTCAATTTCAAGTCGTTTTTGCTCCTAGTAACAAACTTTCCTTCTCTTCTCTTAAGGATCCTGTCGAACAACTTAACACTTGGGGTATTTACCAAATTAGTTGCCGTTGCGGCCTTTCTTACATTGGGCAGACAAAACGTGCTCTGAAAATTCGCTTAAATGAGCATAAAGGTTATGTACGAAAGCAAGAGTTAAATAAGTCTAGCATTGCTCAACATTGTTGGAATTCCAACCACTCTTTTGATTTCAATTCTGGTAAAATTATTCAAAAATGTTCTTCCCCTTTAGAGCTTGACTTTTGGGAAGCTTATCATATTAACAGGAATAGTTCTAATTTGGTTAATGATTCTTCCTCAACTCCTTATTTTTCACAGGTCTGGCATAAATTTCTTTAATTTGATGTTCTTTCTAGGTTTTCTTGTTGTTTTCCTTTTTTGTGTCTATTTTTCTCCTTCCCCCCTCCCCTCCCCTTCCTTTACATGTGTACTTTGTTTTGCATTTTGTTTTGGTACTTTCTGTTCTTATTTTTATTTCAATTTTATTCTTTGTATTTTATTTTATTATTTTTGCAATTTTTATGCATGCTGTCGTCTTTTTTGCTTTGTTTTTATTGATATTCCTTTTTACTTCCTGTACTTTCAACTGGATTCGTTTGTTGCTCTCTTATTGGTGTCTTCCTGCTACTTCTACTTCCACTTCACGCTGCCTTTATTCTCATTGGTTTACAGATAATTCTTAGGCTATATAAGCTTTGTTTTTGTTGTTCTGTCTGCTTCATTTGGATGTTTTGCATCGAGAAGCTCCCTGTCGCATTGAAAAAGGGATTCCAAGCAATCCCGAAACATATGTCTGCATTTTATTGCTCATTTGTGCTTTAAATTAACGTGTAATTTTATTATTACTAATATAGAGCTAATTTCGTTCCTGACAAAAGTGGTCAACTTAGACTGGTGGTCAGCTTACAAAGGTGGTCAACTTTACAGGTTTTACTGTATATGCTTCGGTGAGGCTGGATGGACACAGCATTTTTTACACGTGGGGTGAATTTTAGTGCCACGTTCGAATGATAGACATTTTAGATGACCAGTTGGGAGTCTGGCCAACGCGGTCTTCTAGCTTCGATCGCATTTGACTTCCAAAAGGAGTTCCAGTAGATGTTCCGGTGTACCATTTGGTGCGTAGGTGGTGTTTGCCAGATTGACTTTTATCTAGATTTTCATTGGAGTAAAGTTCCTGATAACTAAGTGATGAACTCTCTTTGGTCTATCTATCTGCGACCTCGTTGCCACTAAACTGTCTATCTTCAAAGGTTGACTGTGTTGTGTAACGAATTGATATAACGTTTTATAGTAAAAACCTTTGCCTGTAATGAATTTAAAATACAAAGTTTGTTAAATTGGTATTCTTCAAACATTGACTGTGTGAGAAATGGAGACAACGTGTTGAAGTTATCTTCACTCCATACGTGAGTTTTAGTATCTAAAGCCGCGTTTACACCAAAGTGGACTACTAAAAGTTCACAAATCATTGGCTGTATAAAACTAAAAGTTGTACTTTTATAAATTGATACTTTAAAAGTTGTACTTTGAATAAAACTAAAAGTTGTACTTTTAACTCTATCTTACAATGGTTTTAAAATATTTGTTCAAAATTAATATGTTTAGAATCGTCATAGCCTGAGAATTAAAATGGTATATTCATTTTAAAATTTGCACAATATGCGACAATTTTTGCGCAGTTTTTGGGCAAATTTGTATGTCTTACAAACTATGGAATTTTAATGACAAAAATCTAAAAATAATGTCTTGAAGCTTCGATTTTTAGAATTTGTATACCCTGAGCTTTACGAAAATAGTTCTGTATTCTTTTCATTTTAAAAAATGAAGCGGATGCGAAAATAGATTTTTCTAAACGAAAATCGCAAATACTATTCCATATCTCAGCTTGCAAGCCCCGTCGAGACCCGTCCACCAGTGCGTTGGGGAGGGAAAAATGCAATGTAGGTGTAGCAAAAATCACCGAAGAATTTAAAAAAATAATAAAAAAAACTACTTGTCGGACCGAATTGTAAATCTAAACCATTCACGAATCCACCTGAAGACGCACAAAAAATTTCCCCAGTAGAATTTTATATATATATATAAAATCATATTTGTGAAAATTGCAACACCATGAAGGACTTACGCGAGTGAGCTGAAATTTTCAGGAAATGCAAAGTAGCGCATGATATGCAAATGATTAGAATTTCAAATCCGTAGCGCATGCGTATGCTGAGCAGCGCCCTCTGCACGGCGGATAAATCCGAATAAATAAACGGCTGTAGCAGGCGTGTATGGTTATCGGTGGTTATCTGCTAGTGGTAAACGTTAGCTCAATCTTTACTTAGGCCTCTTCACCGAAAGAGAGCGAGATTTGAACAACTTACAGAGTTTGAACGGGGGAGAATCATCGGCATTCGTGAAGCAGGATTGTCGCATCGTTGCAGTAGCCGCTCGTGTGCAGCGTAACAGCAGCACAGTGATGCGTGATTGGAAGTAGTGAACGGACGAGGGTCGGACAACTCGGAAATCCGGGAGTGGACCCCGAAATGTGACGTCAACTCGCGATGATAGACACCTGGTCCGCCTGGCGCGGACGGACCGTACAGCTTCCTCTAGACACTTGGCAGCACAGTGGTCAATAGCTACAGGTGTTTCATTGTGTGCTTCATCAATTCGTAGACGTCTGCTGCAGCGTGGATTGCGCGCAAGGATTCCTTTATACAGGATCCCCCTCACGCTAAACCATCGCCGCCTGCGGCTACAATTGGCCAATCAGCATAGAGACTGGCGTGCTGATTGGCAGCAGGTCGTGTTTTCTGACGAATCCCGCTTTAATTTGTGGTACCATGATGGCCGCATTCGTGTCAGACGCTATGCCGGTGAACGCCACCTTCCGGAGTGCATTATCGAACGCCACAGTGGACGAACTCCCGGAGTTATGGTCTGAGGCGCCATTGCCTATCATGGACGATCTCAATTGGTACGAATTGTGGGCAATCTGAACAGCAACCGGTGCATCAGTGAAGTTCGACAGCCAAGCTGTTCCCTTCCTTCAAAGCTTGCCAGGCGCTGTATTTCAACAGGACAATACCCGCCTTCATATTGCTAGGACTGACAATCCTTCTTTGCAACGCAGCAGGTACAGCTTCTTCCTTAGCCTGCGTATTCCCCGGATATGTCGCCAATTGAACATGTGTGGGATTTCGTTGGTCAGCATCTCGCTCGTGATCCTCGTCCTGTTGCTTCTGTAGACGAACTTTGGATACGCATACAAACAATATTGAATGCTCTTCCTCAGGCAGACATTCAAAATTTGTTTGACTCCATACCACGTCGAGTAGCAGCACTTATTGCGGTGCGTGGTGGCTACACAAAATACTGATTCCGATCTCTTGTTATTGTGTGTTTGCTTTGAAAATTTAATCATTTATTTGTATGACTACCATTCAACTGTGTATTAAATTTCATTCAATTATGACTATTCCTTCATGGTGTTGCAATTTTCACAAACATGAGTTATATATATATTTATGTATGTATATATAGATTAAGAAAGATAGTTCTTATGAACTCACTTTTCATAACAGAACAAATATATCCTTTCTTTCTGCCACAATGAATATTGTACCATCCCATGGTAAAAGTATAAACTGCAGTACAATTCTCTATGTTAGAATTTGGCTCACCAGGGCTCCAGTTTATAAAATCCAATTCACTTTTATCAGACCAAGAAAATCTATTTCCTAAAAATACAAAAATCTCTTTCCTAAAGAAAAAAAATACATTTACATCCAAAAGTCATTTAGAAGTTTACTATATGTATTTATGTAACGATATACCGACTAGATGTACAAGAAAGTTATGCAATTCAGAATAAGTAGTTCTTTTTTCGTTCTACTGATAGCTCTTCTTTTAAATGCGTACCACGGTCAACGTCATGGTGGGAATACCTTTTGAGCACATTCATGTGAACCAACTGCTTACCATATGACTATTAATGTAATTTTAAAAAAGAAACAAATGAGGAGTGTTGCGCTAAAAAATGATGTAGAAGTATCTGGCTATAAAGGCTGCTCAATTTTATTACATTGTGCCGTCATGATGGCGTCGTGGTAAGACGCGGATCTTGCACGCCCCAGGTCTGAGGATCGATCCTGGCAGTTTCGGTGGATTTTCAAGAAGTAGAAAATCGCCTGCGCCCATGTCGTATGATTGCGCAGCGTGTAAAAGACCCCTTGAGTAGACATTTGGCTTGAATGCTCTCGGCTAATTTAAATTCCTAGTGCCAATTCGCATCAACAAAGTCCGGGTGCTCGCCCTTTCAGGTGGAGAGACCGGACGTCATAACTCTGAAGGGGCGATGGTACCACACTCATTGTGGTGCCGCGTAAAGAGATAGTACCAATCTCTGGGGAACGCACTAGGTCTGCAATTAAGAGAAACCAACAGCATCCCATTAAAAAATTTAAACATATATATTTATTTTAATACACAATCGCTTATATTTATTGCGTATGTTGCAAAATTCACTATTAGTGCAGCATATGCAAGATAGCGTCAAAGAACAGTAAAATTAAACACTATCTTTTGCAACCAGTAAATTGGCAACAGTTTTGAGTGCAACGTAAGATTTATTTTCTTTACTCATCTGGTTATCCTATATCGTTTTTGAAAGAGCTACAATTAATTTTAGAAAAAAAAAATGCTGTGACCAAATACTTTTCTTCGCATAGTGACAAATGAGGATGCTAAATCTTACCTCCTTGCGGTTGTCGCTGCAGACCAATATGAAGCGTGTGCTGGGTGTGAATTATTAATTCCTGTAAAACCCCCGATTCCACTGACGAGTGGATGCTAACAAGATTTCCTCCTGTAAAAGACGGAATTTATGCAACTTTTTTTTATGTCAACCATACAGTTCACAGTCATGAAAATCTCTGCAGATGGGACTAGAAAATATCAAAACTATGGAAACTGTCTCGGCGCGGAACTCACACCATATCATGTTTTTAACTGCCCTGCAGTCGCTGCAGCCCTACACCTGTTAAGCTCGCCTGCAGAGGAAGGCTTATATTCATATAATACCACAGAGCTAGCAAAGACTCTTCAAGCACACCATAAGTTTTGATTCAATTGAGGATATGACACCAACAAACCATCCGGTTCAAACAGACAAACCAGCCTTTTTTCTTTAAATACTGGTGAATTTTCACTGATCGTGTTTCACAGGTCCAATAAAGGCTAACTTTCAGTTTCGGTCGATATAGTGATGTACTGTATCCCCTCGTTATATCACGCTTGTCGGGGGACAGCAAAAAAGCGCGATATAACCAATGCCCTTAGAAATAACCCAAAAAATACAAGTAAATTAAGTGTCAACGTAAAAGAATTTAATTTAAACATACATAATGACAACTTTCTTAATGAAAATAGCTTAATAAAAAACATTTGGGCAATAGACATGTCTCCTTCATTCTATGGGCGTTAGAATCCATACAAAAAGAAATGTCAAGTAAAACGTTAACTTGTTTGAGTAGAATCATTCTGCAGGCACATAAGTTGGGAGTGGGATAAGAATTGTTGCAGCTTTTAACTGCAGCAAATTCAGAAGAAAGGAAACATTCCTATATTCGATGGCTTTGTTTAATGGGGGAAAACGGCCTTATGCACAATTTTTACTTTCGAGAGATCAAACCTAAAATTTTGAGAGACAAAGAAAAAGCGCGATATATACGAATGAGCGATATAACGAGGGGTTACTGTAATTTTAAGATAACAACCTCTCATGTTGTGTTTTGAGTGTTTCAGAGGTCTATTGAAGGTTAACTTTCCGTTTCGGTCAAAATAGTAATGTAATTTTAAGATAAAAACCTCTCATGTTGTGTTTTGAGCGTTTCAGAGGTCCATTAAAGGTTAACTTTCGGTTTCGGTGGATATAATAATGTAATTTAACACCTTCCCTTTCGTTCCCGTAAAAGTGACGGGCTGAGGTCTCGCCTTCTATTTCTCGCTCCCGTGACATGTTCGGGCTGGAGTGTTTGAAATTTCAAAATAAAAACAAATCCAAAATTAAAAATGAATATTTTTTTCTTCATACACATATTTTAATATAATTTTCAGGGATAAAAAAGGCACTTTTATGACCATTTTCTTGAAAATTACCCGAACGTTTAGGGGTTAAAGATAACAACCTCTCATTTTGTGTTTTGATTGTTTCAGAGGTCCATTAAAGGTTAACTTTTAGGATCGCTCATTAGGGAAATATAAGTTGAAGACAAACAAGCTCTCTTTTGTATTTTTGAGCAAAAAAGAAAGTAATCATCCTGCAAACACGGATGGCATGTATTATGTTTTACCTCTGGACATACATATGGCGTTCGCCTCATCCCAAGTAACTTTTTTCTCAGTTTCGAAAAAGTAGCACCTGTTACCACCGAGATCACTCCAACCATCCGGCTCAGATGGGCAAACATAGCCATTTACGGTTTGCGGGCGAGTAGCTGGGATATCTAGAAGTGTAAATAAATAACTATGTATATCTTTCTTATTTTTATGAACAACAGTCAATTAATCATGGTCATCGAAAATATAAAAAAGAAATAAGATAAATGTAAAAAAAAAAAATAACTTCATTGGGCAATAAAAAACAGCTGCATCAAAAAGTTCATTTTGCCTGAGGGCAATTACGACTAAAACTGTTTTCCACGAAGAGTCTGCACGCTCATTTAAAATAGTTTTACTTTCAAATGATGGTAGTGAAGTAAAACCAAACTGAGAATGCATAATAATGGTCACTAGAAGTTTGCTACGAATTATAGTCGAGTCAATTTGAGCTCTTATCCTTATTCTATATGCTGATTAACACGTTGAGTGCCACGTCAGTCACCGGTGACTGACACCGACCTTTCCGTTCAGGCCGCGTCAGTCACTGGTAACTGACAAGAAGTTACTGACATTATCATATCCGAAGTTGAGTTCAATGTAATCTTATCTCAAGCGGTCCAAATTATAAACAAAACAAGCGAGGGGCCCAACGTGTTGAATGAATGCTCATATAAGCATTCCCTTTCGAACAGAAATACCTTCCACTATGCTAAGAAACAATGGCCCTAATACGTTTTAAAATTTCCATCGAGTAAATTCTAATTTGCCAGTATTGCGCTTCGCATTGCTGTACTACGATACCTGCGCGCGCGGCCTGACGGTGAAGTCGCCATAAAACCGCGTGGCACTCAACGTGTTAAGATATTTGAAAAATATTACTAGTACCCTGGAAGTTTTTACTGAAGTTGAATCAATTATTTACTAAAAAATAAATGAACTCTTAGGAAATGTGTGTACTCGACATGACTTCTTTGTACTGTCCCTAATGCGTTCACGAAGTCTGTAACTGTGCCGCAGTGGACCAGTAGGTAGAAGCTCGGTTCCCGAAGCACACCGAAAGTGAAGCAACATCGACTGAGTTCAGTGTTTGGGAGGGTGACAACCTCTCGCGCCTGGTTGCTGAGATCCGTGTACGCTAATGGGTGCTCGTGCACGTTAAATACGTCGTCGCTCCAATGTCCTCCAAGTTAAAAGATACCTCTGGGGATGGGGGGGAAATCCCAGGTGATGATCTCTCATCTGGGAGCTGGCACAACAAATTAAGAGACCTTTCAAAGAGGCGGAAATCGGACTCCTGCCAACAAGGATCTCGTTAAACTCAGGGGCAGCGTACCCATTCTTCCATGCCACGCGTGAGGACACTACAACAACAACAAGTCTCTGACTGTTCAAAAAGTTACCTGACTGTGGAACTGGTAATATCTTGTGGATAATATCCTGATAGTGAAACGACTTGAAATTAATATCAATTGGGCACAAAAAAAAAAAAAGATTTTTGAGCATCCACTTGCAAACCAAAAGTAAAAACAGACGTTATACAAGTCCTACATACAAAATTTCAACTTTCTCCGATTAACTGTTCTTCCACTTTGAATGAGAAAGTAAAAATGAAATGTAACAGTGTGACGGTTTTACAGCTCAATCGAAAGAAATTACTGTTCCTGTAAAGCTTAAATCCCTTCCTTAAAGTTGATACAATTGACTATTGAAAAGTAAAGCCTCGTTTACACCAAAGTTGACAACTAAAAGT
The DNA here is from genome assembly GCA_038502835.1 of Octonoba sinensis. NCBI lineage: Eukaryota > Metazoa > Arthropoda > Arachnida > Araneae > Uloboridae > Octonoba > Octonoba sinensis. The sequence continues at coordinate 4,059,237 of CM076600.1, forward strand.
TGCCAAAACATTGTTTGTAGAAAACTAAAAGTTGTCAACTAAAAGTTGCTCTTCTCAAATAATAGAGCAACAAGTGGAAGAATTTTTGAAGAAAACTGAAAGTTACTCTTCTCAAATTTAGAGCAACAAGTATAGAACTTGCTGCCAAAGAATTGACTCCCTGTCATGTCCTAGGCGCGTGGAGAGGAAACAGTTCCACTAGTTTCCTACAAGTTGCTAGCGCAAAGCGCGAAGCAATTAATCTTCCACTTTTAGTTGTGAACTTTCTTTAATCTTTACCGACACTCCGCGGGAATCTGAAATTTAGTGGAAGATTTGTCTCTCCACAAGGGGAAGACAGAAAAAGTTGCTGTATTTTGTAGAAAAAGCACCAAATTGCCTTAACTTGCACTGTTAAAAATTTCATCATGAAATTACGGTTGAATGACCGGCAGCAGTCTGTCCATCTAATTCACCGTTAAATTTACGGTTTGGAATATTTTTCTATCTTTACGGGACCTAACCATTACCAATCAGCTTGGTTGAAAAGCCGTAAATACAAAAGTTGACGGTTTTATAACCATTTAAAAATGGTTTCAAAACAAAATTTTTACCGTGTTTGAACCATTTCGAGGCGTAGAATCTTCGAGGCATAGAAATAGTAAACGAAGCTTCGAACCCAGTTGTTTTGTATACCAACGTTGCTCTCTAACCATTCGGCCATCAGCACCACGCAAAGCGGTCGTTTCAATAAATCATTCTTTTCAACAGGAAAACTGCATTAAAATTGAGATTTCAGTTTTTGATTGGATCTAAAGCCCTTTGGTCTAAATTTACTTCTTATTGACGAAAATCATTTTATTTGCTAAAAAAATTAGAATACAAACAAGCTCAAACTGCTCAAATTATGGGTTCGCTCATTCGCAAACAGTTCGGGAATCCGATGTCCGAACACGTAAATCATAAACTTTGATTTACGTGTGTGTGTCTTTCTATTTAGTAACCACTGCTTGAGTCACTTTTTTTCTTCTTTTTTTATATACACATGCAGATTTGAATTGATAAATCTTTATTCATATTTTAACAACAACGTACGACCGGTAAGGCTCCCAACCAAGATGGACGCCCGATTCTTATTGAGCGCTTGAAAATGACGGTTAGTTAAACCTTCTTTAGGATAAACAGAGCATACACGATTTTTTTCATAACCAGCGGTTTAAGTACCATCTTTTTATTGGTTATTCAACTGTTGTAATTAAATATGGTAAAATAACAATCAAATAAATGTTTTTTTTACAATTTTCTTACGGAAATTTTTAACAGTGTGTGGAAAATTCAGTATAAGAATTTGGTGTAAACGCGGCCTTAACTTCAATCATATGAGGGTTATAAGATAACATTTGAGGGAAAAAAATTCTATCGCGTCGAACATCAAAGCAAGAAAAACACATTTGCCATTAGAAATTTAATAATACTACTTCAAAAATTTCAAAAAGTTAAATGAATAATAATACCTGATGTTTTTTCACAGATAAACGGCAATTTTTCGTTGCAATTCGAAATATTCCACAGACGAGTTTGAATCCGCGTCACACAATGTCCATTAAGTGCTATGTGTCTTCTACTTTCCCCCCAGCCGTTATAACGCACGAAAAAACCATTTGACCACTCTTGTGCAAAGCCTTCCTAAAATTTGAATAGTTTTGTAAAGGCAAACTTGCGAAAAAGTTTTCTGCAAATGCTGTATTCAGGAAAAAAAATATAAAAACAATAGTTGTCGTCGAAAATAATATTCAAATTTAACAAGTACATTTTTACGGAGGTTGTTTAAAGGGGGAAATAAGTGTAGAGGTCTCAAAAGATTGAAAAAAATCTTCAGAAATACATTCTACAGCTATTCAAAAATATACCCTGAAAGTTTCAAAGCATACTTCCAAGTCGTTTAAAAGTTATAAGCATTTGAGCGAGCTCCCCTTTTGGAGCAGGTACTCCCTCATTCATGAATGACCTGAAGGGTATTAGAGAAACAGAAAAACGTTAGCAGATGTCCTTCTATTTCTTTTAACAATTAAGACCTCGGATAGAAATTTCTATAAGTATTAGTATCTACAAGTACAAAAAAATTGATTCATTACTGCCTTAAATTTACCTTCACTGCCAGTCATTTTTTCAAACGCGTTTTTCTCGAAACTACTTTCCTCGAATTTGCGTGCATTCTAGCTCGCAGAGTTTTTGATCAAACCTTATCAAATTTAGCACACATTTTCTTTATATATACACACTTTAGTTGAACTATAATCATAAACATATCTCTATTTTTACTTTTTTTATTGTAAAAAAAGAATAGAAAAAATGGTTAAAAATCGTACTTAATTTTCCCATTCTTAAAAAAAAAATAGAAAATTTCAGTTTTTGGAGATGGTTTTAGTTCAACTAGAAGGGACATTTATAAAATAATAATAATTTCAGATAAAGACTGCGATCTCCAGGATGTACTCAAACTGTAGATCCGGGTGGCGACATACAGTGTGCAGCAGCTGATATCTCCGGGAATTTTCGAGAAAATGTTTGAAAATTTTAGCAAATGTTCTTCTATATATCTATATAATATCCTCGAAATCTCAATAAAATATATTTATTCTTTATATGTAAAAAAAGTCATGAAAATTACTCTTATTAAGCCGTGCTACATCTATTTACCCCTTTAAGCAAACGGATGTAACCATCAATATCACTGTTTTCTCCTCATTTTTTTTTTGCTGTTTCATTCTTGATGTTTCAGCAGCATTATTAATGTTTTGTTTCTAAATAAGTAGTATTAAAAAGAAAGGAAACTGGGAACATTTACTCAGATGAATTTCTGCACTACGACAGAATACTACTACCTAGTGCAGCGGTTCCCGAACTTTTTCGACCGCGGGACTCTTAACGGTCCATTTTTACTCTGAGGAGCTCCAATTACGGCCTTATTCACCAAACACGGTCAAACAGCCGGTCCAGTCAATATTCCAAAGAACCTATGTCAAGACCGCTGTCGAATTCCGTATTCAACAGACATTAGCATCGTTGATCTTTCGACTGCCTCTCTTGAGACGGCTCTCGTGACAGTTCTATTATGATTGGCTGAATTCTACCATGTGACCTCAGAGTCAAACTGCAGCAATGTGGATTTTTGTAGACGATATCGCGCAGAAAAATCTTTTTCATCCTAAGTTTCAAAGTCATTCATAAGACAAGAACAAACTCTGTCAGCGATATTCAAATTTCTCAAGCAATCGTAATTGTAAAAAAAAAAAAAAAACATTTACAAGGGGAAGGCACGACATGGAAAATTCATTTTGGGACGAGACTTCCTGAGCTCCTTTAGGGTGTTCAATCCTAAATGTACAAATGCCGAATGACCAGTTAATTAGGAGAAAGAAGCAATTAAAATTTTAAACTCAGTTCACATACTAATAAGTTTAGTCAAGAGACAGCGACGAAGTAGATTATCTGGTATCGTGCAGGCGTTCAATGCGAACGTGCAGGATTCGTATCCCGCCCTTGATTTTCAATTTTTACTCATTTAACTTATTATATTTGCATAAAAATAAATTTATTCAGAAAAAATCATCAGAAAAGTTAAATATTACATGATATATTTAATTAAAGTATATATTTTACTTTATAAAAAACAGAACAAATAATAATTATAGAAATGCTACTTATAAACAGTTACTATAGAAAACAAAAAGTTTAAACTGTGTTATGATTTAACTTTACTCATTATAAATTTTTAACTACAAACAATAAACCTTGATTTAACCTGAATTTTTATTAGTCCCTTATTTCATTGGACCAGTTTTTGCATTTGATAGGAAAACAGCAACTCTAATACATTCACATGAATACAGTTTCGGCAGAAAAGGCTAGGATTGAATCCATAAAATGATCTTTTACGCCCATTTACGTACATGAAACAATTTAAAACAGCTACATTTTATGATTGATAAGAATTGTTGCGATATTAGAACTATTAGTTATTTTGCATTTTAAAAATTAAATTGATTACCATAATTAAAATGTAATTTGATACTGAACAGTGGCGTAGTTAGACCCGGATTATTTTTTTTTTTGGGGGGGGGGGGGGGTTTGGGAAAAGTGAGCTAATTTCATTGTTTTACAGGGAAAATTGGTCAAATTCCAGACAATCTTCACCATTTTAGGGGGGTCTTCGGGAGAGGTGAGCTTATTTCATTGTTTTACAGGAAAATTTATCAAATCCTAGACAATCTTACCATTTCAGGGGTTTTTTTATTCCTGAACCCCTTTATCTACGCCAGTGATACTGAATAAGCTTTTTTTCTAAATAAATTTATTTTTATGTAAATATAATAACTTAAATGAATTTTTAAAAAATATAATCAAGGACGGAATCCGAACCCTAAAAGTTCACATTGAACGCCGGCACGTTACTAGATAGGCTACTTCGGCGATAAAAATAATTTAACTTTGTGCAAGTAAACAATAATAATAATATAATTACACGTTAATTTGTGCTTCAAATTAACGTGTAATTATATTATTATTATTACTTCGGCGATGTCTCATGAACAAACTTATTGGGCCATTCCACCGTCACGTGCGGGACAAATGAACTCAAAAGTTTTACCAAAATTTTGTCATAGAGCAGAAGATTTTAAACAAGTGGAAGCAATTGCATTTTTTAATCTTTACTTATGGTGCAAAGATGCTTTTGAAACGTACTTATCTTTCAGAAATCTTTTTTATAGTTTAAAATAAAATTAATCTTCATGTGTCACGTGCGGGACACTTAAAGTCAACCTCTCTTAATTTTCATTATGAATCAACTAGAATTTCTGCTCTATTAATCATGCAGTGACAAAACAAAATATAGGAATTGAAAGCCAAGGCTCCAATGTAAATAAAACATATCTAAAGTTTTGAGAAATAATAATTTTAATAGTTGAAAAAAATTACAATGTATCGTGTAACGCGCGGGACACAGTTGTCACGTGCGGGACATATTGCAAATGCTTATGTAATACATGTTTTCAGAATGTTGGAAATTAAATGAAAACATCAAACAATGTATTGGTTATGCACTTTAAAACACAAAGCATTAATTTTAATAGAATATATGCGCAAATTGATCATTCCGAGAAATATATAAAATTTTAATTAGAATTAGACTAAATGAAAAAAGAGTTTTATTATTTTTTCAAAGTTTTTAAAATTTTCTGTTGTTAGATAAAGCGGGAGCTGATATCTTTCTTAAAACATCTTTAAAGAGATATTGAATTCTTTAAGGGTGCTCTGGCCACTTGTAGTATTAGAGCTTTTGTTTCTCTTTTTCGGCTTTAGTCATATAGTCTTTCCTCATTTATTCAGTCCATTTGTCCTTATATTTTCTTCCTTCTGGAAATGTGGAACTTTTTTTCTCTCATCTTTTTAACTCTTTCAGCACTTGATTTAGATCCTTCCATTATCTATTTCTTTTCAATAAAAATCAAATTTTATTAATGTTAAAAAGTTAAAATATTATTTTAAGTTGTTGTGCAAAAAGTCATAATAGGGAAATATAATTCAGCTGTAATTCTAAATAGACTTTCTAAAACAAATCTCATAATGTTTAAGCTATGTTGTTACGATGTTGTATCAAATATTGAAAAAAATAAAAAATAATGCCCTTCCAAACAACTCATCGATAAAAAATGTAGTAGCTTTATAATTTATTATGAGTATTTTAAACTAGCCTATTCTTATTTGTCCTTCTATATGACTTGACTAATCTGTTCTAAAAACATAAATGATCCTTGAAATGATAGGGCATTCTGTAATGAAAATGTAAAATTTTAGAAATGTATGCTCTATTAAATACATAATGTAGCAAAACCTATCATAAGAATGAGAAAATGTATAATTTATTTCTTTAGAGTAACACAATTTTAAAACAAAAAACCATTAAAGAATTCAAGTTATGTTGAAATAAAATTCTTATCAACCTTTAGAAATTGGAGTTGTGTTTCCTACATGTAATGCGTCACGTGCGGGAGGGTTTTGTTTTTGGATTTTTTTACAAGTAAAAGTAACTTTAAAATCTAGAACTAGCATAGGATATGTGTACTACATTAATCTGCTTTAGAAATGCCATTTACACAAAATAAATGCGCTTCATTTTTAACCTAAATGAAAATATTCATGTTTTTCGTCACGTGCGGGACACGAAAAATAAGCTCTTTGTGGGTGCTAGTATAGCTATTGAGATATCTCCTAGATCTTAAAGCTTAATAAAATAAAATAATTAACTTTCAGACTTACCTATAAAGTTGACATCAGGAGTTTCAGTTGATTTCTTTTATCCAAAACAATCATGCAAAATTCGTTCAAAAACTCAATGAACTTGCTTGCACAAATCAACCATCTTTAGAGTACTGTGATGCCAATCCAGAAATGATAAACTTTGATTTCTTACTCAAAACACAAAACTTGACAGTTTATCATTTAATACATACCAAAATTATCAACATAAGAATGATTTTAAAATTGACCACCCATGTACCTGTTTTCATGGAATGGCCCATTACTATTTAAAATGAGTTAAAAATTTAAATCTTTTTTCTCCTATTTAACAAGCATTCGGCTCTGTTACGTTCAGGGTTGAACACCCCAAAGGAGTACTACAATGTCATGAAGTTTTGACCCGAAATGAATTTCCCATGTCTTGCCCAGAGAATTTATTTTTCACCTCGCACTTCTCTTCGAAATCAAGAAACTTTAGATGTCCGCTTTTTTACTGCGCACGCGCTGTAAATTTAAACTGTTTGGACCCTTCGATTCCTACGGTCGAAGTCTCTCGACCGACAGCGCTGGGAAATGCTGTCTCCTCGGCGTGGGGAATACCGTTTTGGACTTGAGTCCAAAACGGACCATGAAATCGATGTCTGACTGCCAGTCGAAAGGTTGGTGAATACGGCTGTTAGTGTTCATATTGAAAATCAAGTTTAACGATCAGAGCAAAGCATAATTAAAGAACTCACCCCCACCCCCGGCGGGAAATAAATTTAAAACTACTTCTTTTGAATTGAAGTATTGTAAAATTCAACTTTGGAAAGCACCCTTCATGTTTATATTATCCACCCTTGCACCCCCTTCCAGCAAAAAAGCCAATTAATTTGAAGTCAACTAAAACGTTGAAAAATAGAGACCATTGGTTATCCTTCTGAATCACCTTTGTAACTTATTTTTAGGTTATCAGGATGTCAATAAAAGACACTTTTGCAATTGAAAATAAGAATAAATTGCAAAATTTTTGTAAATGGTCACACCTATTACTGTATTTTTAGTAATAACTGTAAAGGTAAGAGGTTTTATCTCACATAGTTGAATACGTAGACCGGGAGTAGCGTTCAATATATATCTGAATTTGTGTTTAAATATGCACAGGCCAAAAAAAATTCCTTTTCTGCTTCGATTAGTCTTGCAAAGGAGAGAATCAATATAGCGGGCTTACTGAAAGACGGGTTTTCATATTTTTTTAGTAACTTAAAACAAAAATTCATTGCGTAAAATATTGCAATATTACGAAAAGGTTGTTTCTAATAAGATTAACTGTAAAATTCCGTTTGTCTCTCGACACTCTTTTAGTGATGTATAGTATTCAGCATGGAGAGCTCTATGGTATTTATGATTGCAACCACTTCAAGTTATAACAATAAATGTAAAAATTTAAGCCTTAATAACTTGTTAAATGAAAGTTATCCTAGAGACTATTATTTTAATAATTTTCATATGCATTAAAAACTGCAGTTTAAAAAAAAATAATGTTGAAATCTTTATTTTAAATCAGTAGTTTTAAAAACGGTGAAACATACATGAGTTATGTTTCATCCATACTAACAATTAAATATTTAAAACTAATGTTTCCATTACACTTAATAACAATCATTGAATTTTCTAATTAATAAATTAAACTTAATAAAAGGAATTGCCGTGTTACACCGATAAAATAATATTTTGCATAACATTTCTGGTCTAAATCGACCCTTCCGCATGACCAGTTTTATTTCCCAATTCCCCTTTTAAAATTTTGATAAAATTGTTTAAAAATGTCCCGTTTTCTTTATATTGCTTATGCAGGATTAAAAACGTAAAAATTCAAAACTACTGCATTATTAGAGCAAATTCATTAGAGTTTTGATTTGAAAGTTGAGGATTGAGTTGAAACATTGTCCAGCAGAAAAATTTACCTTTTAATTGTAAAAATCAATAACAGGAAACAAATGAGGCAGTTTAAAAATTTCAATGAATTGTCACTACATAAAAAATAAGAAATCTGTATTCCTGTAAAAACTGCTCAAAAACATTAAATGTTTTTTAAAAATTAATTTATAAACGGTCGAGCTCCAAGATGCACAAGATATGTGATTTTAAATATGAACACTAATGTGGGTTCCTTAAAGTAAAAGTGAATCATTACGGGTTCCGTAGTCAAAACAGTTTGGGAACCGCTGTCCTAGAGCAACGCCTTTCGACTTTCCGTAAGTAATTGTAGCATGATGAAATAACTGATGGGGGGGGGGGGGGGCAATAGTTTCGCGTCACGAATGGAGCGTCGGCGCATGCGCGTACTGAGGTTCACGGTCAACACAATCATCAATTCCAGAACTATTTCAAATGATCTACAGTTTTGCATTTGTATTGCACCAAATGATACATATTTCTCGTGCATTTTTTTAAACCCCGGGACATATTTTTACACAACTCTATATTTTTTTGTGCATGCTACTCGAGAGAGAGAGAGAAACGTTGAGTACCAGTAGTGTTCGGCAACTACTCGTCAAAAAGTAATTAACTACAAACTACAAGTGAACAAAACTAGTTGCAACTAGTAGTTAACTACTTTTTTCTGCGACTAGTTGTAACTAGTTAACTGTTCTCCAAAAGTAGTTAATTAATAGTTAACTACTTTTATATATGCTTCATTTGAATTTCTATTCTTGGGCTTGTTCTTAATTATTTAACCCTAATAATTCAACTCGATATTATTTTTAATCATTAAAACAATTTTTAAGAAATCCCTGTAAAATATGTAAAGATTGGATATTTCCAAATAGCACTGAACAATAATTATATATATAGATTTTGGATAATTTTTTCAAAAAATGGATTAAGAAAATTATTTTTCGAAATTAGTTGGTTATCTTGAAAGTAGTTGTAACTAGTAGTTGGGAAAAAAGTAGTTTAGTTAATAGTTAACTCGTTCAAAACAAAACTATTTATAACTAGTAGTTAACTACTAGTTCACTAGTAGTTGATACTAGTAGTTAACTAATTCTAGTCAACTACTGCCGAACAACACCCGTGATTCAGGCAATGTAATTTCAGTATTCAAATAATGATCAACGAAGAAAAAAGTGATGCCAACCACATTGTTTAAGATAATGTGGAAAATGATAAATGTGGATAATGTGGTAAAATGGGAAATTGTAATTTTAGTCCCCTTACTTAAAAATGCGATTAAAACTCGCGAAGTAATTAAAAAAAAAAAACTCTAATCAATGACACAAAAAATTTTTAATAATACACTTTTGAAAATAAACTTTACACAAAATATTGACCAAAGAAATGTAATTGCAATTATCAAAAATAGTGTAGGCCTTACACATGGAAAAATAATAGCTCTATATTAGGCATTCATGTTTTTTCAAAACAAGTTATAACTTACAAGAAGAAAAAAAAAAGTGAGAAGATATCCCACAAGAACTACCGATGAATTCCCCCTCTTACATTTCCCTTAGATCGGTTTTTTCCCTTCCTAGACCCTTCGTATGTGCTTAAAATTAAAACATATACATACTTTTACCTGTATTCCAATCCAGATTTCTTCATTTAAATTTTTTAGAATTTTTTTAAGGAAAAGATCAGCAAAGAAATCTCTGATTGAAACCAAATGTCCCGAATATCTGCTACTGCAATAGTCTTCAGCTTCCCACCAGCTTCTCTTCTCCGTCACCAAGTTATAACATGACTCTCGAAATTTAAAACCCGATTTATTTTCTTCCGAGCAAAATATTGGATCCAACGGAGCCTTCGCAGTCAAGTATTCTGTTTGATCTGTAAAGAGGTAAGTAGTAAAATCCGTATACAGTGCTCGCACACTCTTCAGCCACGCCTCATTTTGTAAGAGCTCTTTTACTAGCAATAGTATAAAACTCTCGCACACTCTTAAGCCACGCCTCATTTTGTAAGAACTCTTTTCCTTGCAATAATGTAAAATTCTCGAATACTATAAATCCACGCCTTATTTTGCAAGAGCTCTTTTACTAGCAATAGTATAAAACTGTCGCACACTCTTAAGCCACGCCTCATTTTGTAAGAGCTCTTTTACTAGCAATAGTAATAAAACTGTCTACTTGAGAAAGAATTGTAAATTTGCTAAAAGAAGAAGTTCTTTCTTCTATACTGGTGCAAAGTCCTTACAAAATGGGGCGTGTCTCAAGAGCGTCTGAACCCTGGTATAAGCTTAAAGAAGACGTTAAAAGAAAATTTGGGTCATCCAAAATGTCTGATTTTTCTCGTGCTGCAGAGCGTAAGAGATGGAGTGATGGAGTGGTCTCCTTACTGAAAGGGGTCTGGTCCCAGACCTTCCTAGATCGGCTACAGTCGCCAGTTTTAGACTATTGACTGGGCTTGACTGTTTACCTGCCTTCTTCTTTCGCTTTAAGTTAACAGACTCTACTCTGTGTGTTTTATGTGACTCTAGACAAGTTTTTAATGCTGATAACCTGGACCAGTGCTATGCACTCAGAAATTTTAAGAATGTATCACACAAGTACCGGAGAGCTCGAAAACTAATGGCGCAGAAGCCATAAGTTCGGCATTTGTCAACAACAACAGTTTAGAGAAGACAAGAACGTTACTTAAACGTACTTTTTTAGTCTCAGATCTTAACAGAACGCCATTCTTGCTTGCAGCTCTCCCCCTAACGTCACATGCACTGTCTGGATGTACTCTAGGCACCGTGATGATGGGCACAAGAAAAGAGCATAGGCCTCAAGCATCAAGAGAGCCTATGATGCTTGAGGTAAAGTGTGGTGCGCTTTTAAGAACTAAGCCTTTAAATCAGCGGTTCCCAAACTTCGCGTATCACTAGTGGTAAGCGAAGCCTCTCCAGGCGGTACACGTTCAGGCAAAAATAAAAAAAAAAAAAAAAAAAAGGTTAAAACACAAAAACTGGCCTCACCAGCTGCGTTATACAATTGCTCACGATGTCCGGACCGTGTGACGTCACGTCGGTATCAGTTGCTGAGTTCCAGCAAGGCGCACGTTGAAGTCTGATTTTTAACAGAGCATTTCGTGTCCTTTTTGTGTTGAAATAATTTGGAATAATGAGCTCTATAAAGTTTTTTAAAAAATAAAGGACTACATACGACGTGTGTCACCACGGGATTTTGACATTTGGATACTCCTCCACATGGCAGAAAAGAACGAATCCATTCGAGTTTTAGGGAAGTTCGTTTTGCAGGTGCGTTTATTTTGTACGCGAATCAGAATATTTGCTTCTCTGTTTTTTGGAAACAACTACATTTATAAACTGGCATATAGCATTAGTTCGGAAGAAATCAAGTATGCTAAACGAACTAGAACGAGAACAAACACGGCCCGTTTATTATACAAGCCGTTCCTTCCTTGAACACGAATGGATTATTCTGGGCAGTCTGCCAGGCAGATCGCTTTGGTTGATGGTAGAACTGTACATACATCACATTACACAGTTTTGGCAATTCTTACTCAAGAATGCATTACTACAGCGTTTCTCAACCTTTCAGTTTTCAATCATAATTTTCATCGCGCCCCCTACAAAAATGTATACAACAATAATGTATATTGAGTACTTTGGATTGTTTCTGAATTATTTTTAACTAACAGCCAAAACAAGAGATAAAGCGAGTCATTTAGTAAAAAAATTAATTTAGTAATAAATCACTATTTTAATTCTTGGCAGAAATAGAGGATGACTTTTCTGCATTAAAAACAAGGGCATTTCTCATTCTATTGCCATTTTCAACATCCTACTTTTGTGAAACTGGATTTTCTGCTGTGACTTCTTTGAAGACGAACTATAGATCTTGGGTATATATAGAAACAGAACTGAGATTTCCAATATTAGGCCTTCTTTCGAAAAACTTTGCTTTGCAAAACAGGCCCAAGTAAATCACTAATAATTATTACATTTGTTTTTCATTTAGTATGTTTTGATTGAGAAAGTTTTGATTTAGTAATTCGTTTTACTTTAATAAGTTATTAAATATGTCAAAATGTATTTTGTTTTCTATATTTATGTGAGCTTTCCTTTCAGTCAGTTCCTTTTTTAAAGTAATATTTTCTCTTGGATATTCTCGCGGCCCCCTAGGGCGGCGCGCCCCACAGGTTGAGAATCGCTGCATTACTAAATTAATAAAATGCATTATAATTTGCTGAGAAAGCATTGACTATCAGAAGGAAAATATAAATACAAAAGATGTTATTAAGAAAAAAAATTAAAAACCTTTTTCACAAATGTAATTTAAGTTCTCGCGGCATTTAATGTTACTCCATTGACCGTATTCTCTGTCAGTTACCGTGAAAACCATTCCCGTACATCCTACCTGGAAGAAAAGAGTTTAGAGAAAAAAAACTTTTATTTTTACTTCCAGTTGTAAAATTATAATGCATTTAAATAATTGTTATATTTTATTCATAAGTTGGGATAAGTCTATATATGTACACATCGAGTAATGGCTACGTTGAAGTCGGTTTAAGTGTGTACTGCGCTCAATTTTGTCACCTACCAATTTTAAAAGTTCATCCACACTATCTTTTCTCAATCGAAATCTCCTGCGGAATTCTGCTTCATTGTACATGGTGGTCATAATTCAACTTCCTCTATTCTCAGGACATCCTACAGCTAAAACCGTTCCACGGATTGACACCAAAGTTGTATGTGATTGAGGTTGTTTCATTTTATAATATTTAATTTGGAGGTGATCGTCGCTAATATAGTGATCGATTGCGTTGTGTTTATGGAAATTAAATATGTTCGAGCATTCATACCAAACTGAAACTTATATATGATAAGTTAGAATGGTAGAAGATTCGATCGAAACTATTTGAAATCATAAATTCACACAATTACCAAATGATACCATTACTAAATTATTTAACTGAATAGACAATTTTATTTATATATATAGGCATAGCTTAATGTTGATGCTTAAATTGGTATACCAATACTCTTATCGTTACTTAACATTGCAAATCATCAATTCATTAAAAAAAAGAATATTTAAAAAAACATATTGCATCTGGAATATATATTTACAGAAAAGGTACATACAACCTGCATTTCCATATTGTTGGATAGCAGAATCATCAGCAGATATTTTCTTCAATACATCTCCTAGTCTCAGTTAAAGTTCGTACGAATTATCCCTAAAAAAATTCGGAATAAGCTGTATAAAGTTCTTAAAGCATCTTTGCGAAATTGATTCAGTTCCTTTTTCGGCAACTTCCTAATAGAGATGAAATAATCGCTGTAAGATCAGCTACGGTCTACTAAAATAGCATCCGTTGGAGCATCGATAGCTAGCGTCATTCACAAGTGCAACGTTTTTTTTTTTTGGAAGCATTGACTTCTACTATAGATGATCTTACCACTGTCCTTTCCAATATTGTATTACATAGGTCGATGCAATGGTAGCCCTACGGCTCCCGAAATTATCTTGAATAAATAAATATATCACCAAAATTACATCGTCGTTTTTGAAATCTTTTCAGACTGCATACACCACGCATACGCACTGCTTCATATTACCGTACAGATGATGAAACAAAACTAGAGATGGGTGATCAACAAACATACTAAAAATTTCGTAACTCACTGATGAATTAAAAATAATTCGATGGTAGAGTAATTTGCACTTAAAAAAATCAGCGGTTGCTTACCCGGAGAAGAGGCGAATTGCCCCAATCCCGGGCTAGCGTCAAGCTCTTCGCCAGCACCCAGTCGTAATGCGAGAGAAAAGCAAAATTCCTCAGAGATAGAACACTTGTAAGGCACGAAAAGGGGAAGATTAGTCCGAGAAGGTAAATAGTTCGCGTCGCATGTTTAAAATAATTTGAATTTGTGAAGTGAAAATGCGACGGAACTAAATTAAAAATAAAATGTGGTTAAAGGGTAAATACGGAGTAAAAAAGCTAATTAAAAAATGAATTCGAAATGGAGTTTCTAAAAAATAAAATGGTTCAAAAAATTTGGTCTCGTAGGCGATTAAAAAAGAGGTGACAAGTCGTGGTTACGCCTAGCGGTTAATCAGAAAGAACCGTGAGTAAAAATATTGAGGCTTGTCAACACGGTTTAAGCAAATAACCAATGTATTCGGTTAAAAGGATTAAATTCGCGAGATGTAACATGCATCCTGTTACAGTGACCTATACATGAGATGCGCTCAAGGAATCATGAAGAAAAAATATAGTTCTAAAAAGGGCCACTCGTTGCGCTGTTTAGTCTTATAACAGGGTTTAAACGTAGGAAATGGCCAGTTAGGAATGAAAATAATAATATCAACACTTTTCCATCCATATCTAGCATCTTTCCATTTAAAATGAAAGCAAAGAAAGAGCTATAACAGTTCATCTGTGTGGCAAAAAAAGTTTAGGTTATCATGAAATGAATATTTTTCTCCTTTCATTAATACTGATATCCTTTTCTGTGTCAGAATGGTCATTTCCTACGTTAAAACCATTTTATAAGGCTGAACAGCACCCCTGGCGGATAATTTTATAACTTTTTTTTCGTGATTCCTTGAGCGCATCTCGTGTATAGTCCACACAAATAAATATTTTTCACAAACAATTTGATTATATAGTAAAAATAATATTTTTATTTTACAGATTATCATAAGTTAGATGTTATTTTTCGGTAAGAATATTTTTTCCCGAAATTATTACATGTCTATTATTTATTCATTAAACTTTACTGTTCTTCCTGAAAAATATCTCTTTGATTTTATGTGCATTTCCGGTTACTGGGAGAATTGTATATTTATTAATATCTAGAACAGCGGTCATTTCGTATGACCGCCGGGCTTTCTAGTATTTTTAGAGATGTACTTGAACAAGGTTTGTACCCCATTATTCAACAGTTTTTATTTATTTAAGTTTTTAGGATTTATGTTAGTGCCATTCCTAAAACCTCACATAATTATATGTATTCTTCGGGGTTTATATATATATCAGTGAAGGTTTTTGAACGTTATGTACTCATTTGTACAATTTGAAAATTATACCCTATGGCACTTCAGAATGTCTTTTTTGATAATCTAATGAAAAATTCTCCCTAGTTTTGACAGAAAATAATAAGGCCACAAATAGAACATATGATTGTTTTCATTTACTACCCTTTTCTTCTGGGCCGCGGTAGCCTATCAGTTAGGATGTCCAGCTCCGGAGAGGAGGATCTCTGGTTCGATACCCGAGCCGATGAAGACCCACCAAGCACACTTGAGCATACGTGCAGGTAAAATCCGTGGACCCCGAAGTCCCGAGGCAGTTCCGAGGGTACCGGCGGGTGGAGATTTTCCCTTCCCTTCACCCAAAGGTCTAAAAAGGAAGGTGGCGTATTTGAGGTGGCGCCATCTGGTGTCATCCAAGTACATTATGAGCCAAGTCGTACATCCACCGTTGGTGCTCAGCTTGAAACGGAAGGCGCTCCTTACTGCCTTCATTTCCAGTCGCACTGCGAAGAGGAGCTTGGATATCCAAGTAGCATAAGAACCATCACCCCTTTTTTCGGTTATTGTTAGGTTCGCATGCTCCAGGTAATTTAATTTACGTATGGGTTGCATTTGAGTTAGCACAGATGAGAGTATTGTTGTTATTTCTAATGCCATTTGGGTATCCAAGCTCCAGGAATTAAGTCAGTAAGGAGAGCCTTCCGTTTATAGATGAGCACCACAACGTTGGAAGTACGACTTGTCTCATTATGTATTTGGATGACACCAGGTGGCGCCCCCACACAAACACGCCACCTTCCTTTTTCGACCTAAAAGTGAGAGGATGGGAAGTTCTCCGATATCTGGCAAAATCAATAACCTAGCAAGAATACGGGACTTTTGGCTTGCATATTGAAGCTCCGCGGGATTCTCAAAGGACGAGACTGTCCCGGAAACTGCGTGACGTTTAGAAACCCTGATTGGAAATCCTCAGTAACTGTCATTCTCCTTAGTTCTCAGTCTCCACAATCGTAGAATCTGCTACGATTTCATGCAAATTGCAAGTACTTGCGAGTTTATCGTCAACTGTTGCGCAATCGGAAAAATTTATAATGATTGCAAGTCATCATCACCTATACCTGAGCTGTCAGCTTGTTCCGAATCATTCCATCAAACAAACGCAGCTTTCCGAAAGCAGTTTCTTATTACGTCTCGTTTAATTAGGTCTCAAGCAGAGCTGAGGCAATTAATGGAATTGAAAGCATCGATGCTAGTTTAGTTGCTACACTCCATATCTCACAAATATCGCTGGACTAAGTTTTCACTGAAGCGTCGCATTCGAAAGCACCGCGTAAGAACGAAACGTCTTAACAGGGGGATTTCGCATGCAGTAGTACGGGAAATTTCTAGAAACAGAACCGAAGCGGGAAAGCGTCTTAATCGAGTTATATTGTATTTGCTTCAATCATCTCACATTTTTTTAAATGATAAAGGAATTTCTTGTGAGTCCAAAACACGTGTCTGCAAGTTTCTTTCTGGTGTGGTTAAAACGCAAATTTTGGTAAAAAAATTTGCGTGATTTTGAGAGTTTCTTTCTTATTTTTTTCCTTTCTTTTTGTTCAACTCATTTTCAGTTTTTTTTTTGTCATTTTCTGTTATTGAATTTTGAATAAAGGTTAGAAGGTTTCATTTATTTATTTATACCTCATCAATCACCACCGTACCTACCCTGACGAGGGTTTAACCGGATGTGGTGATTGAGAGGAAAGAACAGATAGAACAAGACAGCACAACAGATTTTAATATACAAAGAAGGAAATACACCCATGGCAAAGGTGGGACTCGAACCCACGCCTCTTTCTCTCCGCGCAGGGAGGCACCGGAGCCAGTCGATTTGACCGCTCAGCCACTGAGGCCCAAGGTTAGAAGGTTATGTGTTTATGAAAAGCTCGGAAAAAGATAGTTCCGCTGAGCAAAATTAGTTTGTCGTACAATAAATATTAGTGTTATGATCCTACAATGTGAAGCAAATGATCAACAATAGTGTTGAAATGATCACAAATTGAAGTTGAAGGAAATTCAACTTATCGTGAGAGCTAATGACCTGCTTATTTGCGATGTGTTAGATTCTATTATTTGCGTGATAGTACGTCTTCACTTCTGATCATAGTTTTATAGACTCTATGTCTATATAATACAGTCGAATCTTGCTATAGCGAACCCGGGATATAACGATCCCCCGGTTAGAACGAACCTTCTAAATGGTCCCAACTGAAACCCTACGTCATTAATGCATTTTCAAACGTTAACAGTGGTGGTAAGGAAAATGCATCATCCTCACAGTTTCACAACAACGGGATATGTGAGAAGTTTCGGACTTACGAAATCAACATTTAACAGCAAGAATCCGATAATTGTTTACTTTATTTATGGAAATAATGTAACAAGTACAATGTGAAGTGCATCCACGTTGCCAAGCGGACGACGAAAAAGCAAGTAGAGGTTTTAATTGTAAACACTCTTTCTGTTCAAAAATAAACAAAATAACATGAAAATGTTTGAAATCATAAAATGAACATCATAAAATAGTACTTTTTCGTCGTTCGGGCAACGTGGATGCCCTTCACATTGTACTTGTTACTGTTTTTCCATAAATAAAGTAAACAATTATCGGATTCCTGCTGTTAAATGTCCATTTCATAAGTTTAGCAGTCCCATAGTGGACCAGTCGGTAGAAGCTCGGTTCCCGCAGAACACCGAAAGTGAAAGCAACATCGACTAAGGTCAGTGTTTGGGAGGGTGAAAACCTCTCAAACACTGGTTGCTGTGCTGTCCGTGTACGCTAAAGGGGGCTGGTGCACGTTAAATAGGTCGTGGCTCCAATGTCCTCCAAGTGAAACGATACCTCTGGGGGCGCCAATCCCAGGTGACGGTCTCTCATCTGGAGTTAGTTCAAAAATGAAGAGACCTTTCAAAAGGGGCGGAAATCAGACTCCTGCCTATAAGGGCCACGTTAGACTCAGGAGCAGCCTACCCATTCTTCGTCGCCACGCGCGAGGACTCGACAACAACAACATAAGTTTAGCATAATTTCACATACATCCATCGTTCGACCAAAACTTCTCACATATCCCATTGTTGTGAAAATGCGAGGGTGATGCAATTTTTTTTACCACCACTGTATAACGATCACCAAACGTTGGAAAATCGGCTATAGCGATCCAAAATGTGCGTTTTTCATACGACTTGTCTCAGCAACATTCCTAGCCATTTGTGTTCTAGTCTAGTCGTACTGTCCATTAAATGGTGTATATAAAATCTAAAAGTTTACAGCCAATAATAACATCTTTTTTTCGTACTATGGATAAATAATAAGGTACATTTTAAAAATTTGTTTGTTTATTATTAAATACCATATTTAAAGTTAATATTTTACTCCTCTGCCCTGATTATTGTTAAAAATATGTTTAATTATTATTTAAAACCATATTTAAAGTTAATATTTTACTCCTCTACCCTGATTACTGTTAAAAATATGTTTGCTTATTATTAAAGACCATATTTAAAGTTAATATTTTACTCCTCTACCCTGATTATTGTTAAAAATATGTTTGTCTATTATTAAAGACCATATTTAAAGTTAATATTTTACCCCTCTACCCTGATTATTGTTAAAAATATGTTTAATTATTATTAAAGACCATATTTAAAGCTAATATTTTACTTCTCTACCCTGATTATTGTTTAAAATATGTTTATTAAATAGAAGTATCTGAGTCAGTTAACACGTTTTTTGCAAAATCGTATACAGCGAACCCTCGGTTATAGAGATCTCCAAAGTCGGTCCATTGAGGGTTCGTTATAGCAGAGTTTGACTGTACTAATAAAACGTTGAATAACTATGCAGCAAAAAATGAACGTGATGATGTTAGAGTTCATATAAACGTTAACTAAAAAACAAATTTAATTCTAACTTACATGTCTTGGCTCTCCAGGTCTCCAGTTCGTGTAATTGACTGTAGAGCCGTCAATCCATGCGTAATATGAGTTATTACGTCGCACTTGTAAGCCAATCCATAGACTTTGTTGCGAGTTTATGGATAGGATATCTCTTGCGAGGAGCATAAATTGCAGGAAGTCTTGGGGAAAAAAAGAAATCTTTAATTTCACAAAATATTATTTGTCAAAAACCTAAAGTTACTTTCGCCCGCCGGTTTGTCATCTATTTTTCGTATTCTTGACAAAGTTGAATCCATATGTGACAAGTAGTATAATGTGGGTAAACGTTTCCGATAAAATTGTTTGTAAAAATATGTTCTTTTATTAAGTAATATTTTATACCTCCAAAAAATGTTTTATGTTACAAAGTTTTATTTAAAAAAAAAATGCCGTAATAGTGGTCGAAAACCGCGTAACAAACTTACGGGACAAATCAACTTAAATAACATCATGGCATTATCCAAGCAAAGCTATCGTTGCCGTTCGACAAATAATAATTCTGATAAATTGACGCAGAGTCAAAGTTATTAATTTTGTTTCCTAATTAACGTTATAATAATTATAAAATAGATGGCATATTGTATTGTCATCGAAGATAAACTTGTGTGCAAAGTTTGAAGATAATTTATGCAGTAATAGTGGTCGAAAACCACGTAACAAACTTCCGGGACAAATCAAGTTAAATACAACCGTGTAAAAAGAACTAAACCAGTAATATTAAGTCTAATTTTCTAAAATTATGGTGAATGGATGCGTCTTGATTTTGAGTTTTTGTCTATCAGAATCTTCTTCAGTGTAAAAATGTGTTATTTAATTGCAATTGTCTAATTTATTTCAATTTGCTTTATTCAGTAAGGATACCCTTTCTATCCAGTGTTTTAACATAGTCAGAAAGCAGTAACACTTTTTAAGCATCGTAGCGGACCAATTAAACGTTGCATGACTTTAATGAGGCTTATTCTCTACTGCAGGCTTAGGCCCTTATTTGAAAAAATAAAACTTTTTTCTTATCATTAAGAAATCTCGTCTGCATTATTTAATCAGTGCTACTTGTAAAAATGCACGATTTCTAGCTTTGCTCTGAATATATAAGCTCTATCACCACGATTGAGTTTTTAAATTACATTAGTTCTCAGCTGAAGAAATTGAACAATGAAGTTTACACAAAATAGAAGAGATCTACAGATGATTAATCAAACCGAAGAGCAATCGGAAAATCCAAAACAGTAGCAAAATTATAATTTTATTTATTCCTATTTTAAAGGAAAACAATTTTAATTTGAGCAAAGTTAAATATGGGAATTACCTTTGCTGAATAAGTATTAAAAATCCAAAAAAGGTCACTTAACCCTTTAGTTCCATTTCGCGAGTGAGATCGTCATCTGCTTACGTGGGTGAAGTTATGGTGGATGAGTCTGACTCTCATCTGAAATTAAGAAGCAGCGTTGTGTTCGCGGAATTCCCGCCAGTGGGAATCCGTACAGCGACAAATTAAATCCGTGCCATTGGCATACAATTTTTCAAATAATTCAAAGGGTAGAGAAATAAATCAAACAAAAATATCAATCTGACACAATGTTTCCCACTTTTGTCTAGTCACCCATCCATAGCAATACAGTAACCCCTATATATCGCGCCTCGTTATATCGCTCATTCGGATACACCGCGCTTTTTCTATGTCCCAAAATTTTAAGTTTAAGTTCTTGAAAGTAAAAATTTGCGTTTCTCAGTAAAGCTTCTTTTCTCCCATTGAACAAAGCCATCGAATAGGAATGTTCTCCTTCTTCTTAATTTGCTGCAGTTAAAAGCTGCAACAATTCTTATCCCACTCCCAACTTACATGCCTGCAGCATGATTCTACTCAAACAAGTTGACGTTCTACTTGACATTTCCTTTTGTATTGATCCTAGTGCCCATAGAATGAAAGAGACAGACGTCTATTGCCCAAGGATTTTTATGAAAAGATTTATTTTTATTAAATATTTTTATTAAGAAATCTGTCATTACGTAAGATTAAATTAAATTTTTTACGTTGACACTCCATTTACTTGTACTTTTTGAGTTGTTTCTAATGGCATCGGTTAGATCGCGCGTTCGGATATATCGAGCTTTTTTGCTGTCCCCCGACAAGGGCTATGCAACGAGGATCTACGTATTATGTAATTGTGGTCAAAATAATCCTCCAGTATGCAATTGTGCAGAATAAATAAAAATATAATGTCTCACCTTGTGTTTCTTGGTTTTTTATTACAACTAACTGACCTCCATAATGAATGCAATCACTGTATGCTGTCACAAAACTGCCTCTCCTGTATCCACGTATGTAGCATTTATTATCTGCAAATGACACGAACATTTTTCAATATATGGCATATTGCGATATTATCTGACTAATTAAGTTAGGCGTAATTTTTTTTAAAATCTATTTGGAGAATAACTTAGCATAATATAAAACTGAAAAACAATTATTCACTTAAAGATAGCACAAATGAGCATTAAGATGCATACATAAGTATTTAAGAGGACGGTGGGCGTTACTTTTCGAAAAATCGGCCAAAAAAATCGATTTCTTTTTCAAGCATTTTGATTGCTGTGGACCTGATTTTCACTGTGACGAAAAAAAAAAAAAAAAAGATTGATGCATAAATTTGAGCTAATTTTAAGGGTTAAAGTTTAAAATTGGGCGTGGTCCGAGCTTGAATGGCCCTTTAAACATGTAAACATAAGCACATGTCGTTTTATCTGAGGCTGCATCTGAGCCTTACATATCGCTTTTAGTAAGAAGAACGCACTGTGATGTGTAAAAAAGCACTTCAACTACTAACGTTTTGTTTACATTTGCTTCGCTTGAAAATGCAATTGCAGTTTGTTTCTTGAATTAAAAAAAAAACTTCTTTTCAGAACTGAAACCCGTAGAATAAGCAAATTTTGTGCTCTTGCAGAGGTTTATTTATATATTGTAAGCGTTATTGTGAAATAAATAGTGGTAGATGGCGTAAACCAAAAGCCAGACCTTCTAAACAACAGCGTGATTTCTAACGTAAATACGCAGCATCAGCATCGGAAAATGCTCGAAAAAAATGGGCTGCTGTCAAAAGCAGTGAGGAAAATATTTCTGAAGATCAAACACAAAATGTATCTTCCAGCCATGAAAATGCAACAGTGAATACTGTATCTTCACATAATTTGGTGAGCCATAAGATTTGGGGATCTCGTTTACAAGATATAAGGACTCTTCCTCAAATAACTTGTTGGTGAAAAGTGAAACACAGTATGGATTTTCTTCAAAGATTAGCATAGTTTGTCAAAATTGTGAACATTTGTGCGGTTCTTCCTTTTCAAGCATAAGAGATGAAGCTACAAATGCTTTTGAAATAAATACAAAGATGGTAGAAGCCTTTTTAAAAATTGACAAAGGTTATGCTGGCCTAGAAATATTTTGCATGGTGTTAGGCATTCATACTATGGATAAGAAAACCTTTGCAAAATGACTGAACTCGTTATGCGAGGAAGGTAAATCAACCAAATCAGAAATGCTAGAATTGACGTGGAAAATTGTTCTTTCTAAACATGAAGAAATTGGTTCAAGAGTGTGGGCAGATGATGAAATTCTGAACATTACGGTTTCGTATGATGAAACTTGGCAAAAGAGAGGACATACTTCTGAGTATAAATCACGTTGCCAAAAAAGACTTAGGCACAGCTCTGCATAATAAAGTACACGAATGACGGAAAAAAAAGGTTGGAGGAAGAAAAGATGGCAGTTTGAAGCAAGCCACTATAAAAGCTTCGACTAATTTCTATCGGAAGGCAATTACGGACAATGCTTCAGATGTCACTAAAAGGAAAACTGCTGTTTATGCTACTCCCCCCCCCCTTTTTCATTGCTCTTCCACAGACGCCAAACATAAATATTTCAAATGTCCTACGGAAACAAAGTCTTTACGTTTCTACCAACGAGCGATAGCGAATAATGTGAAACCAGCCTTCCATTCATCGATAAAGGCTAAACTTTGGGAAGATGTCGTGTCAAAAATACTGCCTGTGTATCACCGACTAGCAAGTGATGTACTTTTATCTCGCTGTGTGTTCAGCTAATTCACAAAATGCCAATGAATGTGTTCACAGTCTCATATGGAAAACAGCCTCTAAAGAGTTGTTTATTTCGAAAAAAACACTAACTTATTGTTATTTCTTCAATCAGTGAATTTAATTTTGGCTGTTTGAAGACGTTAAAGCTGTTTGATAGATCAGCCCAATGAACTCTCCGCTTCAATTTCTGAAAAGCGGGATAGTCGTCGAAACAATCAGTGTAGCAAAAAAAAATCAGAGCCATATAATGTTAAAAGAAAGCTGAAAAGAGTTAAAAGTGTAATGAAAGACAAAAAATATGTAAAAAAAGAAGACATTTCGTACACTGGAGGATTTTGAAAACGTTCTGTTAATCGTCAACACTTATTGCTAAAAAGTGTCTCCCTCTCCCCCCCCCCCCCATTGCAATCTAAAATAGTGTTTTGTTGCCTAAACTAAAGCTGAAAATATTAGAAGGAATAATAATTATGCTAAAATGTCATTACATTCTTAGCAATAGGTTTCTAAATTTGTTTTTGTAAATAAAGTCGATTTTCAGTTTTCGGTGTTACTGTCAATATTCACATGTTTAACATATATTTTTGCTAAAATAGTGTCGATTATCTTTGAAAATAGTAATTATGAGTTTGTTTATGCAAATATTACCTATAGAAGACATTTGTTGAGCAAGTTTGCAAAGTAAGTGCCATTATATGCTTAAAATGCCTTTTTCTCGAAATTTAATTTTTCGTGTTTTTGAGATTTCAAAATGTTCCTCGCGTCTCAATTTTTCCTCGTTAAGGCTGAAAATTGGTGATTTACTAGTTTTTATATAGCTAAATCAAATTTAGTATCCATTATGTGTTTGGATTATATTAAGTAATTTAAAAATATTAATTATGTTCCAAAAATGCGAAATTTCGCGAAAAAAATAGTAATAACTAACAAAAAAAAATGTTTAAATAATTTACTGACGGATTCTTAAATAAATACTGTTTTGTTTATATTGTTGCATTTTTTCATTATAAATCAACTTCAGCTAAAAAAATCATAAATTGTAACGCAAGGAACATTTTGAAATTTCGCTAAAAATTTATTAAATTTTAAATTTTTAAAATTTAAAAAATGAAATTTCAAAAATTTTTTTGAATTTTCTGTTTTTTTATTGAGTTATATGCAAGTACCCAAAATTTCAAAATATTTTATGAAAAAAAAAATTTCATTTGAAGGTCCACCGTCCCCTTAAATAAAAATTGAAAAATAAAAAAATTGAAGGTAGGGTTTTGAGATGGGGAATTTGTGTGTCGTTCTGTCTGCCCCCCCCCCCTAATAACTAGATCTTACTTTTTGATTTGAATATTTTTTTGTCCAATTTTGCACAGTTCAAAAAATTTTAACATTAGCGCCTATGGGCGAAAATGAAGCAAATTATGTGAACTCTCGGTACAAGATCCAAGTTCCAATGAACAAGCTCACTGGAAGAAGCTTTCGGAGTGAAATATTGATTTGAACAAGTTTTGTTCATTTTTGAACAGTTCAAAAAAAAAATTAACATAGCGCCTACAGGGAAATTTCAATCCTATATAAATCCTGATCTAACAGACCGATTTATTCGGAACAAACTTTATGGGAGAGCTCTTATAGCGTAGAACATGTAAAGATAGAAAGTTCATCCAGAACTAACGAGCCTATTTTCCTATGAAATTTTTTGAGCGGGATTTTCAAGAATATTTTTATATTAAGGAATGATTAAATGAATAAGTGAACAAATGGATGAATAACTGATAAAAAATAAATAAATGAGCGAATGAATGAAAAAATAAGTAAATTAGTGAATGAATACATGAATGACTGAATGAATGAATTAGTGTGTGAAGAAGTGAATGAATATGTATTAATCATTGTAAAAGGTATATTTGAAGCAATTAAGAGCTAAAGCTAAACGGGAAAGAAAGAGATAGCTAGATTATCAATTTGAAGGTGGTGTATGCGGGAAAGTAGTCTCGCATGGTTCTAGACGGTACTTTTTGTTACTTCTTAGACTCCAAACTAATAGCGCCAATGATGTATTTTTTGACTGAATTATGAAATATGGTCCAAACTGTCTGCAAAACAATCGCCAAATGCGAAGTTTATACATGCTCCCAATATTGCACATTGTATAGACGTTAAAGAATGAGACACTGCGGTCGGCGGAGACGATGAGACGCAAATAAGTTCCCTGAGCTCGACCAAAAGGGCCAATTTCTATTGTGAAAGCTACAAGAGATAGTAGGAAAATCTTTCATTACAATAGATTGATCAAACCTGAAAGGTCTTTGTCCCGTGGTCTATCATTAGTACTAGATAAGAAGCGAAACTGTACGAGATCTGGGTAACTTCATCTGTATATCAAAGTTCTTTGGTTTATTGCCGGGTCTAGTAACTCTTTTTCCACATCATCCAGGGGGTAAGAGTTGGGATGCGTTTTCTTTAAGGAGGTTTCGCCAGGATCCCTAATCCTCCGCCATCCTTTGAAGTACAGACGGAGCTACTGAAAAGAGTTCTTTGCAAAAGTTTTTACTTTAAAAGTACGTCAACTATATACATCCGAAAGGGATTGCTCCACAGTATGTTCTACTGCTGCAACGCCATTCGCACATCAGTGACACTTTTCACCGCCAGCAACCTGCGAAAACAAGAGCCTTCGGCAGTACAACGTGGAAAAACTTAAATGATAAAAAAATTGAGAGAAAATATTTTTTCTTATTCAGCACCGTAACCTTAAAACCGTATTGCAAAATGCCGTAATTCTCAAAAAAAAAAAAAAAAAAAAATCGCTTGACTTACACCGGTATGTTTTCTACCCCTCCTTGTGGCGAATAATGGCTTTGGAAACTGCATAAATCAGTATTTTTAACTAAATAAAACCGAGGGGCCCCAAAAAATGTATGTACTAGTTGACCGTGAATATCTTTATTCTAAACATAATTTTTAAATTACAATGTTCTGTAAGAAGATTATTAATTGATATTGTAAAATGTAGTTACAAATACATGTCTTCAGAGAACCCCTAGCAGCTAAACATCGTCAATGCCGCTCAACAGCTGACCAAACTGCGGCTTTCAATGTTTCTGGTGTAATGGCTTCCAGTACCACTACAATATCGAGGAAAAGATTCATAGCCGCATGTCATTTTGTTCTGAGTAAGTTTACTGTCAATGAGTGCATCATTTTTTTGCCCACCCCCCTGTAAACTGTGACGTAATGGCGAAATCGGCCCGCTTATACTGAAATAAATCGGTAGTAAATGGAAAGCGAGTGTATTGCAAGTGGTGAAATTTTAAAAGTTATTTGGCGATTGTTTATGTTTTTCTTAAATAGAATGCATTTCTCAATAATGATGATTTGGTGATATCTGACTATAATCATTATTATTATTATTGCTGGAAATGCAGTCTTGGCGATTTTATGAATTAAGCGGAGAATACTCACTGTTTGTGAAGCTTCTTATTGAACATATCGTCGCGCTCTATAGTAAAAGTCGACGGATTGCAGCAGATTTAGAATTTTCTATTAACTGTTTCATGATGTAAACCAATGACTTAAAATATCTACTGTAGCAAAGAGGGTCTCTAAAATGAAATGCTTACTATTTTTCATAACAATGTGAAAGCTTAAGTGATTATGGTCTCAAAACTGCACTTGGCGTCTTTTACCAGAACTCCCGATGATATTTACAATTTTTAAAAAATATCAACTGCTTTTCAACTTACGGAATCACTATGCATATTAACTTAGTTATAAACAGTCTTTGTAATGCATACCAGGTTAAACTACAAAATTAATATGATCTTTTTATCTTTGAAAAAGTTTTCTTTTCCAAGATTATGATGAAGTTATGTCCGGATAGGATTTAGATATTCCTGACAAAGTTTTACTACTATAGCCGTTCAGTTACAGGTCCAACGTTGAAGACGGTTTTCAAAATGGTCGCAAACATGAATTTTTGTAATAAAACAAAAACGTTCCACCTATTTAAATTCGATCAAATTGCCTTGCTTACATTTGGAGGGCTCAGAATACAAGTGAACCAAGTCCATAAAAAGTTTCTTTGTGCTGCAGAGATTTAAATTTAAAGCTTTATAACAAAATTTCATCTTAAAATTTTCTAAATTATATACTAAATTTTAAAAGTTCAAAAAGAGACTTGGGGTTCTACCACGAAGGGTTCGGAAAAGTTCCGAATCGGTAACTTTCCGGCCTCGGAACTTTGCTATTCGGGCACCGAAAAACCATTATAACTCAGTCTCGGAAATGTGATTGGGGCTTCTAGTTTCAGGGAGTGATATCTTTTCAGCCAATCACAGAACGATTTCAAGTTTTCTTATATATTACGAAAACCCTTGCTTTCGTCAGCCATTGTTGTTTACAGCAGATTTCGATGCGTTTTACAATATGTTTAAAGAAAGCTGGAAGGATTAAACGCCATAAGAAGTGGTATGAAGGTGCAACTAAAAAAAAATTGGTTCTTTGTTGCTATTTTAATGAATATTTTTTAAATAAATTATCATTACTTTTCGTTATGTTACTAACAGAACAGCTAACAATCGTTCTGATAACAGCAGAACGACTTTGGTTGAATGTCATCAAAATATTCTAAACGTTCGGGAACCGTATTTTAACTTTTTAATATGTTATCGAATAAATATTCTATTAGTTAAACATTATTATATATGTATTTGAACTTAAAGGAATGGTAAACGTTCCTTTTTTGATGAATAGACATATAAAACGTCTTTCTGTTTGAATGCTGCAAAACGGATTCTTTACAAAATTTTCTTTAAAAAATTGCTTCCAGATTGGGCGATAAATCATGGGTTACCGTAAAGTAAAGTTTAGCCGAATGCTGCAAATATTTTTATTTTGCAGTTAAATATTGTGGATTTTGATAACTTTTTTTATGTAAAATTTATAGAACTTTTAAAACTATGACTTTCAGATATATTTACAATATGTATACCACAGTGAAAAACATTTAACACTCGAATCATGAGATCAAATTATTATTATTTATGTATTTTTTCCGAATTGAAAAATTCATTTAAAGAACAAAACAAAACTCCATTATTTGGAATTACAAAGCACTGAACTAGATGCATGATTTACTTTCGTTGACTATGTGTTTATGTATTTTGCTGTTTTTTGCCTATAATATGAATCGAGTATTTACCCGTTACGCGCCCTCCCCCCTGAAAAAAATCACTTGCGTGATCGCTTTGCATTAATTGTACTCGTGTTGTTACATTTCTCATATGGCGAAAACAAATGTTGATCTCAATGTAAAATAATTTAGTTAAACTGTATAATTGTTTACTAAATGCAACCATGTTGGTAAAGTTTTAAATAATGACAACAAGCATATAATAGAAGCGTACACACACACACACACACATATACTATATATATATATATATATATTATGTATATAAATATTCGATGACTTTGCTACTTATTCAAATTATAATCAGGGCTCATATGAATTAAAATTTGGGTTTTTGAAATACTCCAATAAAAGGACAATGCAAACTTTGTGGATCAAAAATTATTTTTTGCTAAAATACATTATCTGAAAAAAATGTAAGAATTGTAATGTATGAACTTATTTGCCTTGTAAAATAATATTACTTTCTTATAGAGCATTTTGATAAAAATTTCATTTTCATCTGAAATTTTCATCAAGGAAACACTCTTTAAACTCAAAAAAAGTTTATTCTTCAAAAAAACTCATTTTGTTTTTTTGTATCATGCAAATAAACATAAAGAACGCACCATTGTAAACAAATGTGTTATTATTATTTTATTTTGCTGTGTTTGGTAAATGCAAATCCAGAACATGAACAGCACAAATTTCTTAATTTTGGGGTATCTTTCTATTGTGTCAGTGGCTGCTTATAATTTAATGACCCCCTGCTTATCGACTTACTGCCTACTTATGGCCTTCCGTTTAGATAAGCTCCACAAGGCTGGAAGTACGACTTGGCTCATTATATGTATTTGAATGACACCAGGTGGCGCCACCACAAATACGCCACCTTCCGTTTTTCACCTAAGAGTGAAGGGAAGGGAAATTCTCCACCTTCCGGTACTCTCGGAACCGCCTTGGGACTTCAGGGTCCACGGATTTTACATGCACGTATCCCCAAGTGTACATAGTGGGTTTTCAATGGGTCGGGTATCGAACCCCAAATCTTCCAGTTAGAAGTCCGACATCCTAACCACTAGGCTACCACAGCCCATTCTAAATATTTCATAGCATTAAATAGAAATTATGAGTCATAAATGGAAATGAAATTAGTTACATTGGTACTTTCTTTTCACATCACTACCAACTCTTTTATAAGGAAGCTTTTATGTAACAGAGACAATAGCAATTTTTTACTTTTTCAAGCAAAATAGTTTTTTTTTTTTTTCAAATTAACTATTCAAAGATAAATATTATCAAATATTTGCTAATTACAACTAATTAATATTTATATTTATTCATTGCTAATATTGCATTAACCTGTCTACTGTGTAAACCTCTTCACCAAAAATGGTCATTATATGTGCAAACATTTCGGCAAGCATATCTTTACTTCCCAGCAATGCACGCTTTGACCCCCTTTACTTTACAAAGGAAGTCCATAGGGCCTCCTCCGCACTTACAGACCCGATCAAGAAACCAATGTCCCCACCTCATAAGGGTTGTGATTGATGATCCCCGACGGGCTATACGCGAATATGTGTTGAGCTCTCCGCACTTGCTTTTTCTTCTGTTGCACGACCGTGGTCAGACTTTCGGTCGTGGCAAAATCGGATCTGTATAGTGAGTCAGTGCAGAGAGCGTTCTTCAAGCACAAGGCACTGTAGCCGCACTAGAACCGACCAGACCCGACCAGTTAGCAATGTCTAATAAAGATATGTTATTATTTGATACCGAAAAATTTGTTCTTGCGGTGAAAGAGCATAGCTGTCTTTGGGATCTCTCCACTGCGGATTATTCCGACCGCGAAAAAAAAAATCCTGGCCCCATCTTGAGGTTTTCATGGTTTAACTAGAATCAATTTCCTATCAGTCCTTTTACCATTAACAACTGCAATCAGGGGAATTATTGGCAATTCATACTTCATGTGTTTCTGAATTAATGTCTAACTGAATGGGCTGTTTTTTAAGTATATCATCCACTTTGAATTCATTCGGAAAGTCCCCCATTCCTCAAATTATCAATACCAATTTAATTTCACTGGTTTGCCGCAACAGATTGAATAATAAAAAGAAAAAATGCCATGATATTAGCAGTAGCGTCACTGCGGGGGGGGGGGGGGGGATTACACCCAAATTAAATTTAAGAGTTCTTTAAAAATACATACACTTGCATTTTTCGATTTTACTGGTACCGTTTCAACATCTCTTTGCTGATTAGAAATGTAGTTTAATGCAAGTTGCACCAAACAAATAAAATATAAAATTTCTTGAGATTTTTTTTTTTTTTTTGCACTGCTGTAAATATAAACTACAACACTACAAATTTGTACAACACAGCTGAGTTTTTTTTTTTTTTTTGGAGGGGGGGGGGAGGATAGCACAAATTTCCGCATTGCTCACGCCCATGCTAGGAACGCCAATGATATTAGTTTTACTTTTTAGAGTTTTCAATAAGAATAAAAAACAAGTAAATTAAAAATATCTAGTGTGCTGAATCTAAACGTTTGCAACTTAACCAAAATATGTGATGTCTGATGTCACGCTCCCTCTCTCTACAGCCCCCCCCCCCTTTTTTGCCACAAACTGTCACCATTGCCTGAAATTCTCCCCTCGAAGTGAGAATTTCCCCGTTCCGAATTTACAAAGCATTGGATGTCAATTTCGAAATAAATTTTCGGAAACAAATAATTCTTAAGTGTTAATTATGTGCAGCGAAAAAATGTAATAAATTAAAAAATAAACAAGGTAATAATAATAAGTAGGAATAAAATTATAGATGTGAAATAAGAAAAACAGATATTTCCGCGTTCATCGAAAGGCAGAAATATTTGTTCTCTGTTTATAAAACTGCGATTGGAATAAATACGTGAGAATGTGAAAAAGCTTTTATTAATTATTTTATTTATTGTGTAATATAAACACTGAAATTTTATGTTCGCCTGTTTGATGTCAATTTTTGTAGTTTTATTTGCGCGTCCAATGTAAAATCAGTATAATATGTTTTGTTCTCTTAAAAATGTTTTAAAAAAAATCATTTTATTAATATAAATAGTTATTAGTTTTTCCCGTGATTTGATAAGTGAGCTTTTATTACACTACAGTACACATTTAATGTGCAATTATTTATTTTTAAGAATTACTGTTTCGCCCCCCCCCCTTTTCCACCCTCTTTTTTTTTTTTTGAAATAGGTTGGTAAACAGTTAAATAAGGCAAAAAAAAAAAAAAAAACAGAAAATACTGCAACAAATGTATGCATTTGAAAAATTCATGGCATTTAAATGAACCATGGCCAGCAACCAACTTGCTCGCCTTTCATGTCTACCGCAAAAGTCGTCCCTTTGCAAAATACCTCTTCACATTGGAGTTTCTCTTAATAGCCCATCAATCAAAGCCCTAATGAGGTGGGGGACACTGGTCGTGTCTTGGTCGAGTCTGTAAGTGCGGAGGAGCCCTAGAACCAAAGAGAGTGGAAGATCGTTGATTGATCTATTGTATTGAAGCCCCGATTCAGTAAAGCATGCTAAAGGGCTCTAATCGTTTTCCTAGGGGGAATGGGGAGCGCGGATGGAATGCACTGTCTTTGCACGCACTGAATTCCTTTTGTATATGTTTTTTTCGTCGAAATTTAGAGAGAGAGACGCAGCGTCAATCCTCAGAAGACGTTCCACGCTTTTTTTGCTTCATTATGTTTCATAGCAAGTTAACTAAATTTAAATGTTATTTTATATTCGGCAATTGCAAATTAACTTCTCTAGCTTTAAATAGTGCCTTGATCGTTTACTTTAATATTTCATAGCATTTAGGTAATAAAGAAAAAAAAAAAAAAACGACATTATGAATAGTCAAATCCTTTTCTTTGTTTCTTTCAAAGCTGAAAAGCATTAAAAACTCATTCATAAAATTCAAATTATGTTTAGAAACGTACTGGGAAAAAAAAAACGGAAAGTGAACCTCATAAGGATCGAAATATACTGTCGGTCTTTTGGTCATGGAACTTATTTCCGTAATTTTTTTGGTTTCTGACCTTATGTCCGACATTTTTTCCATATGTATTTCCTAAGCAATAAAGTGTCTCATGGTTACCTGATTGCTTTTTAGCATCATGAGAATCTGATAAATGCCTATGAAATGTTAATCCATTTTCTACAAGAATATGAGAACACATTATGAACAAAAATATATATAATGCCTCAAATGTTGTAAATTACGCAAAATCTTATCGATGAACTGTTTTATAGTTTTGCCTTAAAAATTTGTGACTAAAAGCAGGCCCCGTCATATACATGTGAATCGGGGTCAACCAGTCTGAAGTGTAACCCGTAATTTAACCAAAATGAAATCCAGGTTTTCGAATAACGAAATTCAAACTGGTACAAAGTATGTTGTGGGCAGTGGTAGCCTAGTGGTTAGCACGTCGGACTTCCATCTGGAAGGTCGCGCGTTCGGTACCCACTGAAGACCACCATGTATACTTGGGGATATGTGCATGTAAAATCCGTAGACCCCACTACCTCTCCCCGTGCGTAAGCAATCCTAAGGCCTCGGCTAACAGGTAGGGGTCTGGTGGAGAAAAGTACAAAGTATGTTTATTATTTATCCATGCTTATATTAATAACTTTATATGCGCAATATGTTCATAATTATAAGCATTTATAACACTAGAAAAAAAAACAAACTTTTCAAGTTTTACATTATAAAGTCGTCTCAAAATTATTCGTGACATTATGTCACTGAACTCATGTTTCGAGAAGTGGTTATCTGCAAATTCTAACTTGTTTCTTAAATCAAAGTCATATGAACTAGAGGGAACATGCAGATGTGGAGGTCGTTAACTTGAAAGAGAGGTTCAATCCACTTCAAGGGAAAATTTTTTTAGCTATATCTTACATTAAGTATACAAATTTTACATTATTTAATAAAATTATTGAATAATTATTTCTTGTCAATCTGAGGCTGAGTATAGTAATCCGATGGCACGATTTGTTCATCTGGCAAATAAATAAATCCGATAACAAAGAGTGTTAGAGGAATATTTTTTACAGCTATAAACACGCAATAAATTACTAAAATTGGTGTAAAGCAGTTTAGATTTCTCTAAGTTATTAACTTACTGATATTGCGAATACTGCTTTAAAAGGTCCCCATTTTATGTGGGGCTCGGGCGGCCGCTCCGTACGGGGCGTATAGGGCAACTTTTGCTGCTTCAGGGAGCCTCTGATCTACCCATAGTAAAAGAAAACTGAGAAATGGAATTCGGTAGTTGAAAATTTCTATTTAGAATCACGTTTAGAATAGTACAAGGAAAGAATTAGGTCACAGATGGGGAAGTTTGATTTAGTGAAATATGAAATTAGCAGTATGCATTCTTTCGGGGAAAGAGCATGTTTGTAGAAACCAATACACGCTCTAGAATCTAGATTCATAGGAAACTTTAACTGGGTGTGAAAGTGATAGCGAGGATTTTTTTGAAGTATTTTTGAAGTACAGAAAATTTCATGAGAGAAAATGTTTCGCTAATCTACGAATGTTTCTGTAGTAGAAATGCTCTTTCTGTACGGAGATTCCAAGCAGAATTTGATTGCATTCGCGCAAATTTTCATCGTACTTACTTTGCTAACTTATTTGCTTATTTGATGTGAATTACTTTTTTGCAAACAAAGCATATAGTATTAAATTCTTTTTTTTAAATGCAAGCATTTTGTTAGCGTTTCTGACAATTGAGTTTAAAATTATTCATCGAAAAAGTTCGTCAGTAACGTAGAATTTCAATCCTGGCTTTCGTAGGAAAGGAAGCCATGATTGTGTTTTGTGGAGTAGAGGATCACCCATCGACTTTACACCATCCGCGAACGTTGCGTACATAGTTTTCATTGATATTTGGATTTCCTTCAGAAAATTGTTCAATGTCAGAAAAAACACTGAAATCAGAACTGTCATTACTTTGACTTAATGTCTGGCCAAAAATTACAAACCGAAATATATTACATCGCTGGCTTAGTATGAGGATACCGCCTGAAGCTAACGTAGATACGGGATTGCTTAGACCTTATGAAAGCATCTACAAGTATTCGCTCCAAATGAAGCAACCGCAGACTATACTAAAAGCAGGTTTGCCAAATTTTAGCCGGGCCAAAAAAAGGTGTAGCCGGCTTTTTTTTGGTCCCTCTACCCCCTTAGGGGGGTGGACGAAAAATTCAGCAGCGTACCACCCCAACTTAAATCTATTAATATTAAATTCCTTTCGTTCATAGGAAGTCTCAATGCCGGTAGCAAAGGTTTAGTTATTTGCAGCCAAAAATATCATATGGGAAATGCTCAGGTATCCGTTTTGTGTAGATTTTATGCTTTGAGCTGCTAAAATTAATTGTTTTATCTTGAAGTTTTTGAATTTTTATCAGGAGTGAACGAGGGTCCTCTAAGTACTAAGTAGTTCCTCTAAAAAAGTAAAATCGTGCTGTTTCTAACAATTATTTGTATATTTTTAGTTCATGCATAATTTCAATGACTATCGTTCATATAATTGTAAACTGCTCTAAAAAATTTTAAAATAAATTCATTTTCCAAGGAATATTAAGGCTACATGTAAACATATGAAACAAGTGCAAAATTACAAACTGAAATATATTACATCGCTGGCTTAGTATGAGGATACCGCCTGAAGCTAACGTAGATACGGGATTGCTTAGAATTCGGTATTTGGTTTTCGTAAAACAATAAAATTAGTTGCGAGCTATCTAGCCCCCCCCCCCCTCCCCAAAGACCTTCCCCCCTTCCGAAATGAGGGTCTCGCTACTCCAGTATATGACATTATGAGGCCGTGTTAGCCTAGTGGTTAGAGCGTCGGTTTTCCAACTAGAAGGTCGCGCGTTTGAAACCAAATTAAGTGTTATTATTTAGCATAATAACACTTAATTAATAATGTATTAGGGCATGAGCTCTTATAGGAAGCTATCCAAAAAATAGTTTGCAATTCCTCCTGTTTAAATGAAACTCCTGCAATAAATGCTAGGGTGCGATTAATGTATGCAGGGGTTGATCCAGCATATTTTAGCAAAGGCCGTGGTAGCCTAGTGGTTAGTGTCGGACTTCCAATCGGAAGATCGCGTGTTCGATACCCGTTGAAGACCCACCATGTACACTTGGGAGTACGTGCATGTAAAATCAGTGGACCCTACTACCTCGCCCCATGCGCAAGCAAACCTAAGGCCTCGGCTAACAGGGTAGGGGTCTGGTAAAGAAAATATATGACATTATTACATAAACTCATTGTTCGATTTCGTATGATTCCTCACACTGCATTGTGAATTCCGGCACAAAAAAAAAAGTGTTCATCGACAAACGCAAATGCAGACTACAACAATACCGGATCTTGGAGTTTTCCGTGGCGGGGCCAAACTTAAGAATGTCGCTTCCCCCCTCCCTCCATACAATTATTCTTCATATTTCATATAAATTTTATTCAACTCAACATTAGGGGATAGAGCAATATGAAGAGTTCCCCCTTAACTGGAGATAAAAAATTCTGACAGTTGATGGGGGTCTGAGGGATTCTCTCCCGGGAAATGTTGAAAACTTTCTGCAAACTGGTGCAATTCGAGGCCTTAAGAGGTGCATTTGAGACTGCAAAAATATTAGTAAAAAAGGAAAAGCAAACAAAAACTTTTTCAAACGTAAAAGTTTACTCATGAAAATGCAGAACAAAATTGGCATTTTTAAAAAAATCTAGGTGGCAAGATCGCCCCCCCCCCCTACCTTTCTTACTAACGCCCATATTGAAGACCCACGTGTCAGCTTTCTCAAATGACTCTCCCTCCTCCTCGCCCCTTTTCAAAAGGATGCTTTGAAAATGTGTAAAAGAAAAGCTATTGTATTGTTTGAGCATAGCATGATTTATATTTCTCTTTTACAAGGGGAAAAAACTTTTGTTTTTTAAATTTTTGGCAATGCGAAATTTGCCGTTCTCTAAAACTGCCTTCCTAGGAGCAGTTGCCTGCCGCAGGAGCCCGCCAACTGATCAACGACGCAACATATTCATTATATCTCAATTTCAGAGTTTCCGACGGTTTATACAAATAAATAATTACATCAACCGGTTTTAATCGTTAGCCAAATAGCCGATCAATGATTAAAGCGCCGAACTAGGAGTTTAATTCTCTTACCAAAAGTTAAATTTTCTTAATTAACTACTCTTTCTTTCCTTTCTTTCCTCTTCTGTTTTACTTTTTGTGTGTGTGTGCATCACAGTTGAATTTCCCGCTCCCAAAAGTGTCACCCGCGGCAAGGGCCCCGGATTCCCCCCCCCCCCCCCCCTAGATTCAGCACTGAACTATCTGGACTGGAGTCAATGTATTTCAAGTTTGTTTTAACAAAGGTTCATTCAAAACTTTTATGATAATTACTGTTAATATAACTGATGCAAAACAACGGATTGTTTTAAACAATGCGATTCCATATTTAATCATTTATTTAACAGGGAAAAATCAATGCAAACGTAATTAATTTGCATAAAAATCAGTGAATTTTTATTGCAACCTTTTTTGTTAAAAGAAAAGTGGTTAAACGCTGGTATGGGACTTAAACGGGGCCGTCTTTCTAATCGTTTCTCATCAATATGAGTTCATTCATCTGAAAGTTATAGGTAGAAGGAAAGAAACGCAAAGAAACTTTGCGAATCGATAACTATAAGTCGTGTGCTTTTCAAGATTTCTTTAAAAGGAAATTCTGCCCATTAAAATTTAGGAAATTTCTCAATTTATCTGAGCTGGTGTTTTTTCATGGCATGTAATATGCATTCCTTTCCGTAATACCCATCAACCCAAGTTTCAGTGTAACGCCCCCCCCCCTTTTTTGCATGAAGGGATTCAAAATGATCAAATTAAATTTTAAAAAAAAGAAAAAAGAATATATTTCTTTATTTTTATGTGTTTTTTTTTATTTATTGGAGAAGCTTGTTCGAATTTTTAATCGAAGGAAAAACAATGTTAAATAAGAATTTCTTTCATTTGATCACAAATTTCATTTTCAGATACATAATATTTTGCGACAATATATAATTTCGAGTTAAGTTTTCCATCACCTTTTACAGAAATAATACTTTCCAACAAAAAATATTCCTTACTGTCTTATTAGTCACACGAGGTCAAATTTACCGCTGTCCCTACGAGCACGTGGGCATAGAAAATCCGGTGAGGTGTAAGTAAATCTGACTGACAATTTGACGCCTACCCTTTCTTGACCATTCCTTTGTGCGAAGCTAATCTCGGAACACCCGCCGCGCAAGGGGGCAAGGGAGCAAGAAGTACTGTAAGAAAGCCCATTGCCCCTTTTCCAGGGGCTCGGGCTACACAGTTAACTGGTTAAATATAAATCGATTAGATTAGACCCCTTTAGCTTTAGGACAGTTCAAGATACTTTCGGATAATTTTGGACGGCAAAAACCACATGTTCCGTCCGAAACTGGTTTTGCGTCCAAAACCCTAACCCTGAATTCAAAGTTTGGCTTTTTAATTTATTAATTATTTTTTTTATGATGACGGTAAACTAGTGACTTGATATTTAGAAAAAAAATGGGAGGAAGGGCTCTCATTTTTTTCTCTTTTTTGTTTTGAACTGCACAATAGATTTATGCACTTATAGCGAATGAATTTTAAGTAGTACAAAATGTTTGCTCTTCTGTCTTGTTATGGTGTGTGTTTGCTTGCCGCAGTGGTTGAATTTAATTATGTGAATTAAATTATTTAAACAAAGCAACAAACCAACACGGTGTGAAAGTATAGTGGTTAGATTTTCTAAATTTGCGTTGCGTTTTCAAGATAAATTCAATCAAAATAACTGAATTACATTTAGAACATTTTAAATAATAAGTTCGATGATGTCTTAACTACTGAATTGAAAATACTGTATAATTGAATTTCATATTTATTTAAAATCTTAAATCATTAAAATGCTAGCATGAATGCAATATCAATCTTAGGTGCACCATTATACTCAAAATAAAAAAAGAAAACAAATTTTCTTCATTAAACAGCATATTGAAAATATCAAATGAAGAGATTGAAATAATCTCAATGCAAAAAAAAAAAAAAAAAACACAGCAATAATATATATCTGGATTATGGAAAATAGCTTGAATTCGATCGAATAGAAAAATATCAACTACACTTAAAACTGATGGAATTCATCATTTTTTTTTCTCTAGTAAAAATGATCCTTATAGGATTTCACATTTTACATTTAAATCCCCACTCCCGGACGCAGGGACGACGTCTGCTATCCGTAGAGATGGTGATCATTTTATTTTGTAAGTTGAATGCTACTTATCTGCGTGACAAAGACCAATGCCATTTTTCCTGCTGGAACACCAGAAAAGTTGAACTTCACCAAACTGTAGAAATTGGTCTAAAAAATTAAACTTTTAGCGGTGGTGCTTCGAAGACAGTTCAAGCAGGCGATGGAGCAATTTTCATATTCACAGATTCTGCAACGCTCGAAGAAAAATTCTAGCAGACAAAGTGACCGTTGGAATTCACTGGTACTGCAGTGCTATGTGAATTTACTTCAATCTTCTGGAACACATCTACTAATTTTTACGAAAGTTCCCTTCAGTTAGCACGCGAATGAAATAGATTTTCGCAGTATAGAGCCTGTAGGGTTGACATTTGTTCTTCTTCCCTGATGCTTGTCCTATCGAAGAGTTCGTTGCGTTGTGGATTTCCTTTTGTAGTTTCCGTAGTAATCCATTCGCATCGTTTTCAAATTTAAATATTTTCTTGATTGATCTTGACTATTATAAAATTTTCACTTATTTACATTCCAAAGAACTCAGTATTTTTCTTCTTGCATGATTCGAGTTTATTTCTTTTTCCTTTTCTTTCTCCTTCCACACACTTTCTCTCTGCCATTTCTTTCGCCTACCATCGTTGGAACTTGCAGTCGAAAAAAAAGAGACTTAAAAAATGTAATATAATCTTTCTTTCTGTGACGTGGCTGGCGTCCCCAGCTCTCATTCGTCAGAATTTGAAATTTGAAAGGACTGAGGGAAAGAGGATTTCATTGGCCTGTGAAAACCTTTCATTGTCATGTGCTGCCATCTATCAAAGAATTCACAAGTGATTGTGAAATTTAAATCTAATGTAACTTTTTGTTACATGTCTTTTTTTCTTTTTTTTTGCTGAGACATGACAGTTAGAATATCTCTATGTAATTTAAGAAAACCTATAGTGCATACATAATTACAATCACTATACCAGGATATATATACTATAAATGCATCTTGAAGTATCGAAATTGGGAACCGATCCACAACTAGAAAATTTATTAGAAGATGTTAATAGAACTAATAGAAGTTTCGGGACGTTGGTACATAGATAAAAATTAATACTTTAGTATATATATATATATATATATATTAGCAAGTTTAAAAGGTAAAATAGTTAAAATTAGCTGCAAATTAAAATAAAACACTATATAACAAATGGAACAAAAAACAATCAAATTTAGATCAAAACAAAAAATAAGTAAATTAATAAGAAGAAATGAATGAAATCCGATATATACTCGTATATTATTACTTATTTTTTATATCAACGCCTAGATTTTTCTCCAAATTGAAGATATAAAGTAAAAAAACAGAGATAGTTTAAATATTCGTTAAGCAATAAAAAAAAATTTAAAAAACGGACAATTTATTAAAGTTATGCATAAAAAATTAGATGAATAGCATAATCAATGGAAAACTATATGAGAATATGTTGAATAAATCTATAAGAAAATCAATGTTTGAAAAATAAAATTTTTACAGCAAAGATTTTTTAACTTTTTTTTTTTTTTCAAATGCATTTCTTATCTATGCTAGAGGCTTCAAATGTACGGGCTTTTAATCCTTCAATGAGCTTTTCATTTATGTATTAATCACAGGAATTTCGAATCGGTCCTTTTTATTCATAAAAACTG
Organism: Octonoba sinensis; assembly: GCA_038502835.1. Classification (NCBI taxonomy): domain Eukaryota; kingdom Metazoa; phylum Arthropoda; class Arachnida; order Araneae; family Uloboridae; genus Octonoba; species Octonoba sinensis. Next base: position 4,099,719 of record CM076600.1, read on the forward strand.
GTAATTCTTCCCAGAATTTGGCTCTCTTCTTGATCGCAGATAGCTAAAAGTACATTTCGGCCTCGGAACTGAAATACAGGGACCTCTTTCCGAAGCGGTAACTTTCAGTCGATTCCGGGAGCAATTACCGGAGGCAGCGCGTCATGAGTCACGTGAGCCCTTTATTCCGAGAGTGGTCAGTCGATTCCGGGAGCAAGTTACCGGAAGCAGACCGATTCCGATGGCCTCTTGGTAAGCCAGGTTTCGGAAAGATGACGTCATGAGTCACGTGAGCGCTTCAATTCCGAGAGTGAATGACTTTCCGAACCCTTCGTGGTAGAGCCCTTGGTTCATTATTTCACTGAAATTTTTTCATAGTAAGTACTATTGCTCTGCTAATGACAAAATGTGGACTTAGTTCACTTGTATTCTGAACCCTCCATTTGATTGGCGATGTAGGTCTGTCTAAGCGAGTTTACGAGGTAGGCGATTAACCCTTTAAGTACCGGTATGCTAACACGATACGGATATTTTTGAAATTACGCACCTGCATGTATTATTGTTTCCCCTATTATTTTAATATCGTGTTCCCATTTCTATTTTAAAGGATTTGGAGATACGTATAATTGAGTCGTCTAGTTTCAAAACCAGCTACATCCAAAAAATGAAATTTTTCACGACGGGCAAAAAACTAATATCTAGGAAATTCGAATTTCTAGGTAAGAGCATTAGGATACACTTTGAACTTGCTGAAATTTTGACAGGAAAATAATTTTTCTTTGGAAGATATTTTGAGGGAAAAAAGAAGAGCTGACAAGCATGATCGATGGGGGGGGGGGGGGGGGGATCAGCTTTTGTAACAAACCGGCACATTTCAAACACATTTCTTAGCATGAAGTAGCTGCTTTAGAAACTTAAAGAATTAACACCATATGAAGATTAATGGAAACTATTAGAAAATGTTAAAAAGTTGAAATCGAAGAAAAGTGGAAGTATCTGGTTTTGAATCTAGACGACTCAATTATTCTCTAAATATTGTCCTTTACACAGATAGCTTATTAAAAAACCATAAACACATTTTAACAGTTTTACTCTGTCTCTCCCCCCCCCCCATAAAGAGACAAAGAACTTTTCCAAAATCTCCGATTTTAAATGATGGCCTTTTCATTAAGTAAAAATTAATTTTAGAGGTTATTGGAACACTAACTACTGTTTTACGCGACGAATTTCAAGAAAAGAGTCGAAGCAAAGGTTCAGTTCTATTTTGCATTTCATGAAACACTTTTTAAACAAATTCATAGAAAACAGAAACTTGAGGTTAACAATCAAAATGATTCCTCTTCACAAGAGTAAAACATCGTAATGATAAAATTTTTAGATGGCTCCCAAAAAGTGTCATTTCATTGAAACATAGGTAAACAATCATAAAACTCTGCATTGTAAAATTTTGAGCATGACGGTCAAAGCGTGGGATTTTAATGATATAAAGATAATCAGAAATATGAACAACAAGTACCCCTCAAGTTCAATAAAATTTTGTTGATTGCCCGAAATTGTTTTCTGAAACCTTTGCTTCCACGAAACTTCTACTGAAATTCTTCTAAATTTAAATCAATCTTCAGTGACCTCAATCCCCAGCCCGCTTCCCAAGAGAGAGTCGAATTATCAGATGAGTCACCAAACTTCCTGAACATTTTTAGTATTCAATCTACTATATAATTTCTAAAGTTTCATTTCACGAAAAGTCTAGTTTTAAAAAAATCATCTAAAAAATAAAACTTATTAAAACTTGTTGATATTTTATATTTTTACTGAAAAAAATTAATTCCTGTGTTTTTACTGAAAAGCACGAATATTAAGGTTGACACAAAATGTTTTTTAACTAATAGGGTGATCCGGGGTAGTTCTAGATCACTGTGTTTCTGGGGTAAATATTGCTCACTCATTTTTTATTAATAAAAATTAATCTTTTTGTAATTTGAGTTATAGTTAAGAATTCTTGGACATTTTGACGATTTGGCGGTATCCGAACTGCATTGATGAAAAATATAACTGCATTTACTAAATAAATACTTGCTGTTAAGTTCATTATATTAGGCCATTTTAGGGGGCACAGTACCTCAGAATTGCTTAAATTATCAATTTTTTTATAAATCACTAATATCGACAGATAAAGCTGTTTTGAAGCCTCATGCAAAATCTCAAAACTATGCTAGCAAAATCTTAAATTATATTCCGGTTTTTGTAAATGATTTTAGTTGTTTTTATTCTGTATTTAGAATCTTTGAACGCATTTTTCTCTACTTTGTATTTTTAACCAATTACGTATAGTAAACTGAAAAAGGCTTTTTGTCATTCAAAGATACTGCTTTAAAACTTTGTATGGGCACTCCACGGATTATGTTTAACAAAAATTAGCATGGGTTTGACTAACTTCTGTAGATTGTTTTTATTTAATTGTTAAAATTGAAATTTTGAATTTTTTGTTTTTTCTAAATTTTTAAAGCAAAAATTTTTAAAATTCTACTAAGTTTCTGATAGTCAATTATATGCTAACTTTCATTCAATAACGTTTGGTAAGTTTTACAAAGAAAAAAAACTTTTAAAAAAATATATAATTGAGAAAGCCCTAAAGAATGTAAAACATTGAAAAAAAGTATTTTTTTTTATTTTAAACTAATGGTTGATCACAATGAGGTTCCACTTTCAAATATTATTTCTAATCATAATTGGGATTAAATACATGTAATATTTTTTATTTAACTGTTAAACGAAAAACAATTTGAAGCAGGTACCGTGCCCGCTTTAAAACAAAATGCGTAGTCTGGTTACTGATCTAATCACTAAACTCTCCGAAATAATAATGAACTAAAAATAGAAAAAAAAAGGAAGTGGTTACTTCTTGAAGATACCCGCCAGGCGGCGAAGAAGGCTTCTCTTTCTTTTGACTTCCGGAACCGGAATAAGGTCCCAGACTCCTTCCGGGTCGAGATAAGGCAGCCAGGATTGAAGTGTGAACTCCCTTGTCTTCGCCACCAACCGGGCGTTTTTGGATATGCGTCCTAGCTTCCGTTTGAGCCTTTGTTGAGTGAATGTGCTCCAGTCCTCTTGCTTCTCCGGCACGTAGATGGAGTCGTAAGAAAGCGCCCAAACGGGCAGAGATTGGAAATGAAAGGCCATAGCGAGAGCTGAAAAGGAAAGAGCGTGTCACTCAAAAACCATAATTTCTGAAATTTTGCAAAGAGCTGTTCATAAATTACGTATAATATTTATCAAGCGTGTTAACGCCATAACTTCTTTACTACTTCATAAACAGGGTGTCGTACTAAAGATTTTTTTTTCACCGCATATAGACGAAAAACAAACAAACAACTCACATTTCGACAGTTTTTCGAAACATGACACTAAAGAAACCAAATTTTTAAATCTCCTCCAGTAGCTCTATCGATCACTCGTCGGGAAATATCCAAGTCGAACTAATATCGATTTGGTGCGTTGACCATTTAATTTCGCATTTAATTACGTTTTACCTGCTTAGACAAACTTTAAACAAGGGCTGTAAATATGTAATTGCGTTCACCAAATTTTAAACGCTCATTGTATTTAAAGAAATACTTCAGAATACATTCGTCATGTTTTTGTCCTAGTTCAGTGCTAAGACATGTTTAAACTACTGTTTTAAGATAAACGCATTTAAACATCTAATTGTGAGCTCCGGCTGTCATTTAGGAAGTGTGCCAGGGAAAAGGAAGGACATATGAACATACTTCCTAGTCCTCACTTGTTTTAAGCTACAGACGTGTAGTCTCATATAGTCATCACACAAGTTTCACACTGTTTTAAGCTAATTAGAATTTACTTACAGAATGACAGGCTGATATGTTTTTTTTTTAATTTAATTTTATTTTTAAAGATATCTCAGCCTTGAACTGGGGCAGCGATATGTTACAACGCTCGCTGTACTGTTTTGAGTGCGTTTGTGACGTTTCGAAAACTAAAGGACCTCTGATTGGAAGAAACATCCATTCTAGACCGCTTGCCACATTTACATCAATGTCGCACTTACTCCAAGTACAAACGGTGTGCTTGAAGTGTGTTTGCATGCGAATGGTCAGCTAGTTACTTGCACAAGTGAAGCACTGTTTTTCAAGCGACAGGTAAAGAGCGATGTAGGGACGAAAAGATGCACAAAAACGCAGTTTCACCAAACTATTGATTACTATAAATTTGGTCCTACCAATTCAAATTTATGATTGCGGAATGTTTTTGCTTCTTAGGATGGCACTAATATATTATTAGTATAACTGTAAAAATCATTTTGCAAGTTCGTGCAAAATCCTCGTTCCCCTCCCCCCCCCCACACCAGTCATATATATTTACATTCGCAGACAAAGGCTGTCAGTTCTGTTTATCATGTTCACATTTTCCTTCCACCTCACCAAAAGAAACATATTACAAGAACTTTCACTTTGAAAACCTTTCATTTGCTCTGTTGTAAAATTACTTTATTTGCATCTGGTTTGGCGATGTAAAACTCTCTTTGCGAACTTTGCCCGATAAGTACCAAATTAAAAGATAGCTTGTTGATACATTTGACAGCAAGTTTTAGTTTGTGTTACAGAAATACAATATCAAATTCGCATCTTTTGTCGTTGTATAAATTTCAAAATGGAAAAATTTGTGGGTGAAAGTGCCGTTTAGACCCTTGCGGTAGTATTGATAAGACGATATTATAAAGTCGCCAACTGTTACACAATTGTAACAAAGGAATTCTTGCAAATCAATTGTGGTCGATTCTAAACGATCGCCAAAAAAAAAAGAAGGGCCAAACGCTGCAATCAGTTAAAAAGCCCTTTAACCAATTTGTGAGTTTAATAACACAATTTTCCTGAAACACATTCAGTGCATAATGTATAAACTAAAATTATCCACTTAAAAATGTTAAACTTAAACTTGATTTAACATTTAAGATTAGAAAATTTTCCCAAATTCTTTCCTTGGCGACAGAAATTGTTGGATAGAATTAGTTAATTATGTATTTTTTGTGAAATTTGGATTATTTTGTTACATACTTGGTGAGCCATGAACATATCACTGTTTTTGCGACAGCTTTCATCGTCAAGCAAAATAAATCTTCAACTGGCCCTTACACAAAAGCTGTTCCTAGTTTTGTATATTAAAGAAATACAGTATCATATAAAAATCTCTTTATTTGAAGCCCTTTCGTAATAAAAGTATAAACCAAAGATACACGAAAGCATAAATTGCAAAATGTGTAAAAACTTGTGAGTTTAACCAATTTTTAGTTGAATTAGTTACATTGATTGAATCATATTCAGTTCATAATGTCTAAAATAAATATATTAATTTAAGAACCATAAAACTTTTAGTTAACAAAGTGATTCAAACATTTGAAATTATTTTGATTAAGCTTAGTGAATTTACATGTGTATTTAGTTGAGATGATACATAACATGTTGAAGTAGCTTTAATATTATGGATCTGAAAACTTTCGAAATATTTCAAATAAACAGAAAATTAATAATTCTTTTAAAAAAAGCTTTTGATTGAATTAAAAATGTTAAACCTAAAATTGATTGTGAATGATGTGAACTTCTAAGATGAAAGAAATTTTTTTAAAATCCACCAATACACAGTAAACGTGACTACATAAGTAAATTGTCTTACTTTAGCAGAAATCTTACACGAGAATAAATAATTTCAGCACTAAATAAATTAATAATCGCTTGAGATTCTTGATGACGCTTGCACGTTCAGAAATTTTCTCAAACTGATTATTGAATTTCAGTGTTCCATTCTTTTAAGTTTTTCACTGTTGCCATTTCATAAAATATTCGGACAACCAATAAGAAATTTTGCTTTGAAATGTATGTATTTACTAGAACATTTTGCCAAGCAATAAGAAGTTTTGTTTTGAAATAAATTTTAGTTACTTTTACTTCCAATAACGGACACATTTTTTTTAATTACAGAAAAGATCCAAACTCTATATTGATATTAAAATTAAAACATTAAAATTTAAACTGGACTTTTTACCTTTCTTTCTTTAGCTTTATTTAATTAGTTTTTGTGCTTTTGATTATTGTTCGTTAAGAAATGATGTGAGAAGAAATTTTATAACATTTAAGAAATTTTGAAATCAATGGAAGTTTGAAATGCTTGAAATATGATATTACATCAAATGTACTAATGAGATGCCAAAAGTTTTACATAATGCAACTAGTGATTAAATTAACAAAAATTAATAATTATGAAAAATAAACGGCAAGAAAATTAAATGACTCCTTTTCTAGAAGCAATAAATCATGAAAATTAATATGATGTTGGTCATCATTGCATTGCATACACCAAAACTCTCAAAACAAATGTTAATACAGTTGAACATTCTTAATACGAACACGGTTAATATGAACACGGTTAATACGAAATCACGGTTAAAACGAACATTTTGCTCACCAATTTTGGTTTACTATTTAATTACACAAAATATCTCACGCATATTATGAAGGCTAAAATACAATTTTCGACTAAGACGAACAAAATTTCTGACCTATTCACAAAAAATTTGCACGATAAAATTCAATGTACCTAAAAAACAACTCACCGTTAAGGATTTTTTAAAAATTTCTACAATTTTAAAAGGTAAGTTCACATTTTCTCAATTTACTAGTAAAAGTTAAAAGTGTATATTAGTAAAAATAAATCTTTCGTTTTAGCTATTTATTTTACTTTTTATTATAAATATTAGTAATTAGGTTTTTTAAAATAAAAACATGCATTTCTAATACTTTTTTTACGCAATTTTTCTTATTCACGGTTGTTACGAATAACGACTAATACGAATCTGGATCTGAAATCCACAAGTAAAGTAAGAGCGCCTGAGTGGATGAGAAAATGTTGCAAAGATTGCATAAAGGTGCGTTACGGTTAAAAGAATAGTCTAAGTACCGACATTTACTGGGCCGTGGTAGCCTAGCGGTTAGCACGTCGGACTTCCACCTGGAAGGTCGCGCGTTCGATACCCACTGAAGACCACCATGTACACTTGGGGATACGTGCATGTAAAATCCGTGGACCCCACTACCTCTCCCCGTGCGTAAGCAAGCCGTGGACCCCACTGCCTCGGCTAACAGGTAGGGGTCTGGTGGAGAAAAGTACCGACATTTACTAGTTTGCTGGTAAACAATGATGGAACGATAAATTTACACTTAGTCGGGCGAAATCGCGCCAGTAATTAGTGGGTAACTCTCAAATTACAGTTCGACGAACGAACCCATTCGAGTTGTACGGAAGTTTGTTTTGCAGGTGCGTTTATTTAGTACGCAAATCAGAATGCTTGCTTCTCTGTTTATTGAAAGCAACTCAATTTATAAACTGCTGCATAGCATTCGTTTGGAAGAAATCAAGTATGCTAAATGAATGAGAAGAAAAACGGCACATTCCTTATACCAACCGTCCCTTCCTTGACACATAAATGGATTCTTCTTGGCACTCTGCCAGGCAGATCTCGTTGGTTGGTGGTAGAACTACGCTAAGCTGCCACTAAATTCGGCATTTGAATTTTGGCGCAAATTCGCAGACAAATCTGTCCGTTGTGTTTGATCATGTGGAAGTTTTACCTTTTGAGGTGCGCCCCTCGTTATATGTATGTTTACGATAGGAATTTTCCTGCAACACACTTTGATAATGACTGTTATAGCTAACTTTCTTGGCGATCAAATCAATGTATTGGAAACCGTCGCAATCTTGTAATCTTAAACTGATTTGCATGTTTGGAAATGGACTATTACACTTACATACTTGATTACAAATTTCGTCATGTATGAAAATTCTTGCAAGTCATATCCTTTCATAAGATGTCAGTGAGCGTAAAAATATGATTTATCTCAAACACTATAAAAATGAATAACCTTTCGTGAAAATGTACTATAATTGTGTTCTTTTGAGTTGGCCATAAATGGTGCGTTTATTTATGTTTGGGTAAATGGTACTTACCGGTTAAAGGGACTAATTTTGCGACTTTTCCCGGAATTGTCGTCAATATAGCTGTTAATACTACCCTTGTTGGCAATAAAGGCATATACATTAAAATAAAGACATCTAAATATAATAATTTTAAAAAGCTTAATTTGAAAAAGATACAAGATATAGTAAAGAAAATGCATAAACTAACTGTATTTTTACATGCACATTTCTGTCGTTCTAGAAATGAGAATGTATGTAACAGAAAATAATTAAATTTTAATCTACCAAAACAAGCAAGATATATTTAAATTCCGAAAACATTCTTTGTTGTTAAATTGCTTTTTGTACATTTGTGTTGGCGATGTTGGCGACTTTTGAACGGTTGGCTAAACCCTTTAACCAATAAGTACCGAATAAACAGAGGCAATTTGTTGGCCATTTGATTGCAAGTTCTAACTTATATGTTAGAGAAGTTACTTATCGGTTAAACGGCCAGCCTACTGCTCTACAAAAGAAATAAATTTCGGTATTTTTTAATGTGTGAGCATTTTTGTATAAGCGAGTCCCAAATGCAAGGCACTTGTAACAGATAAATTAATGCTAGTGACAACTCAAAATATTATCGCAAAAGGTGAGCCCTTTAACCGTTAAACACCTTAAATAAATACAGTTAAACCCTTTAACACCTTAAATAAATACAGTATCAATTTAAAATATTTTGTAGTTTGAAAGCATTTCGTGTTAAAGTTATACAGGTACTCATCGATTATGCGCCCTACTTTGGCGACGGTCTTAGAAATGTCGCTAACATGCTATTTAAAAGCTTGTAACATCGCAGTGGTTTTTTTTTTTTTTTTTCATTTGGCTATGTTTGGTGAGCAAAAACAGGTAGGGTCGTATAACCGATAGGTACCATTATTCTTAAAGATGTCACCAAAGTAGAAATTTCAAAGTGTAAACAAATTTTCAGTTCAACCTATATTATTTGAAACATATATAAGTGGCAATCTCTAAATTATACTTAAGTTAAATAAACTTTAAAATGTTCAATTTAATCTTGATTTAATATTTAACACCAAAACTTTTTCAAAAAGCTACAAAAAGGAAAAAAAACGAAAAAATTGAGTTTTTTAAAACGCAGATACATTTGAAATCCAAGTTTTTGCTTGTACTATAGTTTTAGTACAGGAACCGGTTGGAGACAAAAATTGTTGGCTGCAATTAGTTTTGCTTTTGAAATTTGGAACTTTAGGTTTTTATATATTTGTTGAGTTCTGAACATATCACTGCTTTGACTTCTTTTATCGCCAAGCAAAATAAATCTCCAACCGGTTCCCTGTACTAAACTTGCTCCTGGTAATGTACACAAAAGAAATACGGTATCAAAGTAACATCTTCGTGCATTTGAAAACATTTCATGTTAAAATTAGGAACATAAGGTACACTAAATTATACATTTCAAAATGAAGTAAGCATTAGTGAAATTTTGAGTTCAATTTTTACATTAATTGAAACATATTCAATTCACAAAGTCTAAACCAAAGGTATTAACTCAAAAACTTTTATGCTTAAACTTGATTTAATAGCTATGACATCTGCAATGTTAGAAAACCTGCAAATAAACAAGAGATTAACTATTTTTTTAAAAATCTGCTGTTAGAGCTTTGAATTGAACTAAAAGTGTTAAACTTAAAGTTGACGACTTAACATTACAATAGGAAAATTTTCAAAAACCTCCAAATAACGCCTTTTAAAAATATCGTCATAAAGCTTTGATCAATAAGCTGCACATAATTTTTTTAATACCTTTTTAGAGCCTATTTAAGTATAGTCGCCATTTAGATTTTACTTATACTCCTGGTTTTAGGGTAATTTATTTTATGCGTTCAATATTTCTAAACGCGATCTCTTTGAAACGTGACTGCATAAGTAAATTTGTAAATTTTCTTACCTTTAGAGAAATATATGACAAGATGCAACAGGATATCACTTGCGTGCACGTTCAGAAATTTTCTCAAAATGATTTTTGAATTTTAGTGTTCTATTCCGTTAAGTTTTTAACTGTTACCATTTGATAAAATATTCGGCCATCCAATGAGAAATCTTCCTTTGAAAAGTATATATTTACTAGAACATTTTACCAACCAATCGGAAATTTTGTTTTGAAATGAGTTTTATTTACTTCTACTTCTAATAACTATCCAATAACGGGTACAAATTTTTTCAAATTATATAATGTAGCAAGAAAAAAAGATCCATACTCTATGTTGCTGTTAAAGTTAAAACATTAAAATTTAAAGTGAATTTTCCTTTTAATTTTTTTTAAGCTTTAATTAATTAGTTTTCATGCTTTTGTCTCCGATTACTGTTCGTTATGAAATGATAAGAGCATTTCAATTTAAGAAATTTTGAAATAAATAGAGTTTTTAATTTTAATTTGAAATGTTTAAAGTATGATATTAAAACAAATTTATTAATGAGCTTTCAAAATTTTGAATATTGAAATAAGAGATTGGCTCAACAAAAAGAAGTAATAAATGAAAAATTAATGGCTAGCAAATTATTAGCATCCATTTCCAGAAGCAATAAAACCTGAAAATTACTATTATATTGGTTCTCAATGAATAGCATAAGTCGAAACTTCCTAAACATTTTTGAGGAGGTTCTCGTAGCATTCTGTGTTAAACTATTGGCGCGATTTCTCCCGACCTGTCTCTGTAAAACTCTCTTTCCTGCATCGATTTGCAGCAAACTGGGAAGTGTGTGTTTTGAAACTGTTCCTTTTCTCGCACTCTAACAAACTTATACATTGTATTTAGTTCTTTCAACATTAATTCATTTAATTTTCTCAGGCCAACAAAACTACGAAATTCTTTATATTTAAAAATGACATTGCTCATATTTTCTATACTTTTAGAGATCATTTCGCTTATAGAATTGAACAGTGTCATACCTGCCAAATGGACACTTTTCAAGAGAGGCGTTTGAATGTTTTACAATATGTTTTATTTAATTGCCTTATTTGTTTCAACGATTTTTCTTTCGCTTTTGTTCAGAAAATAGTCATTGTTCTAGTTTTCTCTCACATGATGGATGTTAATGATGTCAAAAAAATTAGAAATAACTATAGAAAGTAGTTATTACAGTATTGTACCAAAAAATAAAGTTGGCCTCTAGCTTTAATTTTTGAACATTTACTTACGGTCGTATTCCGAATATAAAGAATGCAAGAATCTGAAACTTTTGATATAAAAACCAAAAAAAAAAATTTTTTTTGCGGATATGACACTGTTCACTTCTATAAGCGATTTGTCAACCTTCTTAAAACGGCGACCCCCCTAAAAAGGTAAAAACAGGCATAAAAAGCCTTGCGACCCCCTTAGGTACAACGTTTTCGTTGTACAACACTGAATTTTAAAACATTTAATCATAGTTTAAGGTATTTTGTTTAAAAAATATTTTTTACTTTTTTGTCAGTCTTTGACATCCCTTATTATTAAACGCAACCCCCAGGTTGCAAACGACACTTTAACCTTCTAATGCCCAAGTTTTGTTATCGTCGTCCGCCTGGAGGTGGAGTTGGGAATGAGAGGGTTAAGGAACGTGAGACCCGTGTAGCGCTGAGTAAGAAAAGGACCTTCAACTTTCCTTCTTTGCGTCAGGAATTCCCGAAAATTGCAAATTTCAAGGATATTTTTGAATGATAAGTAAAATAATCCATTTGTATATTTCACTTAACGTTTACCAGTTAAATTTTGAGGTCCAAAACAATACTGAGATCATGCGGAAGACAATCTGTGGTAAAACAATATTTAAAAATTTGTTAAATGATTATCACAGAAAGATAAGATTATATATATATTTAATATCGTAACTTGCGGGCTTTAACAAATTTACTTCTATTTTTCATAAAGTATTTCCCATTCACAACTCAATGTTTAAAAATCGAGCGATCATTCTCATGTTTATATTTAGCGATCTTTTCTTAAGCCTTTCGAATTTTAACGCTTTTTTACAATTTAAAAATGGTTCAGTTCCGATTCTAATGCGCATTTTACGATTTTAAAAGGGTTAGAAGAAGGAACAACGAAGTTTGATTGTTGAACTTATGTTTCGCAAGGGATCAACTGCCATCTTGTTATTAGTCAGAAGAAATTAAAAAATAAAACCCGGAGCCGAGACGTTTTTAAGCTTCTACTCCGACTCCTTTGCTCCTGATGAACACCCTGGGAAAACAGGTGTTTCCCAAGATGGCAAACACCACTAGATGGGAAATACCTTGACAACCCTGTCTCCAATAAAAATTGCTCTAGTGGGGGAGAATAAAGTTTTAGTGCATTAATAGTTGACTCTCACAGTAGGGACAATTGCCTCCATTGTCCCCTTCTTTGTTCACACCTGTTTGCAACGTGGGGAAATCTAGATAAGCTATTATTTTTCATTGTGAAAGTCTTACCGTTAATCAGGGCGTTCTAATTATCATCCAAAACGCGAAAAATTTGATGCTTTTTTTTTTTTGCTTCAAAATGTTGAAAAAGTGAGAAAAACATTCTGCGGTGCCATGGTAGCAGGGTTGCCAAAGTTAAAAACTGCAAATGCAATAAAAACAGCAAGCACCCACCGTCGAGGAGGAGAGGGGGTTGGATATCCGATCCAGTAATCCGGAATATCAATTGATTTTTAAAATTTAATTTGCTCATTTTGAAAATAAATGTAAATTAAAAACTTAGATGTTTGGAAGCTATATATGTTTGAAAAATATAGCATTTACAGGTTTCAAATACCAGTCACTAACTCGTCACACAAGAGTCATCAGACATCCGATATCGAGCAAAAATCAGTATTGTGTCAAGAATACGGGAATTTTGGCGTCCCGTTTTGAATTTCCCCGGTAGGTGGGACAACTTCTCAAAATATGAGACTCACCGGGAAAATCCGGGACGTTTGGCAACCCCGTGAAGTGGTTATGCTATCATAAAAGAATATATGCACAATTGTATCCACAACAATATTTATTGTTCGTTATTCACAACATATTTACAGTGTAGAAATCTGTATTTTCAAGAATATTGCTTAGAGACACACATCGGTGAAACTGAAAATCTTGTTCCATCTCGATCCGTAGAGTTAAGTTGAGCTGTAACAATGTCCTATTCGAGCGGAAGTGAAATGCGACTGGCGTGCCGCTATACCTGCATAGTAGCAATGTTAAATAGACTTTCTGCTTAATAACGAAAGAATGAACGACACATTCGTTCGGAACTAAAATGTCTCTGTTTGTTTGTATGTAAACGACCATTTCAGGTCACATTTATTTTCGAGTTTACTTGCTGTTTTCAAGGATATGCCTGAAACTCTCGTCCAATGTGACAGATAGAACAAGACAACACAATAGAATATTAGAATACCAAGTAGGAAGTACACCAAGGGGAAAGTGGGAATCGAAACCACGCCTCTTTCACTGCGCGCAGGCAGGCAACGGAATCTGGTTCATGAGCCACGTTTAGACGATGCCAGTTGAAGAGACAATTTTCGGGGCCAACTGTCTCTGGACGGTTGGGGGAATGTCTTGGCCAGTCCAGTTGGAAGAGAACCCGTTCCCACTGATGAAAATATTGGTATGGCAGATGATGACGAAAAATGACTGAGTTTTCATCATCCTCTTTGACTGACACGAGTGAATTGGCACAACACAAAGCAAATCAACTTACTGCAACGTTCACACGGCGCCAACTGGCTCGGCAACAGCGATTCAGAGTGGTGGGGGACGTCACTGGGCCCAGTTCATTGTCCTCTGTCTACTCCTCGAGACAACTGAATTTCAGGACAACTGTCGAGGCAGTTGGCTCGCCAATTGACCTGAATTGTTCACACGTAGCCGATAACTTTATGCCAAAAAGGTGTCTCCAAACAATTGTCTCTTCAACGGGCATCGTGTAAACGCGGCATTAGACCACTCTTCCACTGAGGTCCGGTCTGTTTTTTCTAACACCAATTATATCTCTCTCTCTCAATTAGCCTAGAATCCAACACTCAGTACAGTGTTAGGTAAAACTACTAAGGAAAAGAGATTTTTAAAATGGGGCCTCATTGGGTGAGTGGTCAAATCGACTGGTTCCGGTTTTTATCTTGTCCAGGGTTCGTACGGTCCTTAAAGGTCCTTAGAAAGTCCTTAATATTCATTCTCATTTTTAAGGCCTTAAAAAGTGCTTAAAAATTAATTATTGTTTATTCCAAGTGTTTATTTATTTATTTATTTTTTTGTTAGCATAAGAAGGTAGCCGTACGCTCTATTTGCTTTAAAATCTTTGCATCCCTCACAAGAATCAAACTTCTTTCATTTCAAGTACAGAACCGAACACCAAATTCGGATCGCTCGGAACCAGTGCTATTTGGCTTTCGGAATTTGCCGTATTGCAGAACCCGACCGAAAATGGCTGATTTCTGTAAACATCAACGGCAATTTTACTTCAATTTGCAGTGCTTTCTCAACGGGTAGATACAGGCCCATCAGTTCAAAAATTTGAAAAACGGACTTTTAAGGTATTAAGAAAGAAAAAAAATAGTGAAAGGTGCACCTAGAAACAAATTTTCATTTTTTAACGTAGTAGGTTTTCTACTTCTATCTCGGCTTCCTGAGTTTAGCTCATGTAAATCAGAACTATATCAACAAGATTGCTTCTTTTTGAATAAATATTTACTGCCATTTATTGATTTAACAGTTTCTTTAATTAATATTTTTTCTGATTTTACAAAAAGTGAAAAAAAGCTGTCATTTTGGAAAAAGGGCTGAATTGTGAGATTTCAAATTTGGGGTTCCTTGCTATTTATTAAGTTTAACTACAAAGTAAATAAAGATTGTTTTTTCATGAAAATTATTTTTTGAAAATATAAAAAATACGTATAAAGTTTAAAGCTACTAAATAATCATTTCCCTTACAGTATATTAAGTAACCAACTCTCTCGATCACTTTTCAGCCGATCTTTTGCTGCACAGTTTTCTCTCTCTTTTTATTTTCTTTGATTAAATGAATTTCCTTTTCGAAAAAAGTAATTCATTAATTATTTTTTAAGGCAATGTTTTAATATATAGTAAATTGTTAAAACCAATTTGGCTTCGCGATCGTTCGTTCCGGCGTTTGTTGTGTGAGAGATGATATATTTGCTGCGTTAATCAAACTTTGTATCTCCCAATATTTCTTAATTTGTAATTAAATGCAAGGAATCAACAGCTTCTTGAAATCTTTACAACATAGCTGTCAAGCTCTCCATTTCCCTTTTAGTTTTTTCCTCTTTTATTTTTAAACTCCGAAAATCCGATTTTTCAAGCTGATGTAAACTAGTATTTTTCATCTGAAGGGATTGTGCTAAAAAACGTAGATTAATTTTAAAGACAATAACAACTTTTAAGGAGCTTCTTAAAAATATGTGTAAATTTACATGAATTTTCACAACGCTTTACACATGTAGGTAAAAAAAACCTATTTCTTTGGAAACTTGCCAACATCAAGCACGTGCTTCGCCGAAGATTGCGCGCAACATTTGAGATTTATCTTTTTCATCCGGTAAATATATCAATCATTTTACAAGTTGACAGTTATTTTAGCATCCGCAGCCTGCAATCTGCACGTTTAATTTTTTATTTTAAAAATTTATTCAATTTTTTATGCTTTATTTTAATTAAATCATAGGTAGTTACTTTTTGTGGGTAATATACGAAGTTTTAAGCGGATGAGCTCATTGTGCAAATTTTTCCTTTGGATTTTGTTTTCAAAATTGAAATATTTTTTCAAGTTGAAAAAGTTTTTTTTTATTTTAACCTGACTTTGAAGTCTGCCAAAAGTCCTATTCAGGTACATTTAACGCAGTGAAAAGCAAAGGGATGTAAGCGGACCAAAAATTGATTCCGAGAAAAACACGTCCAAAATTTGGGTCTCATGAGACCTTAACTGCTATTTTTTTTCCTAAATCATGTTGGGGGCAGCATCTGTTAGGGCTACCTCTAACATCTCTTGCCACAACATAGAATAGTGCTTTCCCTATTTGCACTATTTATCTCTAAATTTTCAAGTTTGTCACTTACACCAGTTTGCTTCTAAGTGCCTCATATATGTATTACTTGGGAAAAAACTGAAAAAGAAGTACCAAAAGAGTCAATAAGTAATAAAAAAATATTATTTTATTAAAAGAGTAATTCATGTCTCCCTAGTTCGTATATTTTATTCATATGATGTGTGGATTGTAGATTTTGTAAAATGTATGATTTTGGTTTCAAATTTTAATTTTTTTAAGGTAAAAAAGTTATTTTGCTAACAAATTTCGAAGTTTTTTAAAGACTGAAATTAAGTTAAACTAACATTTAAATTTTTATCGTCTATTTTCCTTTTTTTCATACTCCCTCTCCATTTTCTGTTTCTCTCTCTCTCTCTTTTTCTTTTTTTTAGACTTTTGCTATCTTTAAATGAAGTTAACGTTCTTTTATGAACAATTTTTTTTCTTCAATAGTTTTACTGGACCAAAATACAGATTATGTTTATGATTATTAAAACATGTTTTTTAAAGCATTTGTAAATAATTTTAAGAAATGCTTTAGAAAAGGAAAAATTTCATGACAGAGACAAAAATTTTAGATTTAAGCCTTGTAAGCAAAAACTCCACCAGGGAATAAAGGTTTTATAGAGAGTTAAGAGTAGTTCGTGTTATCAGTTACACAAACAAGAGCTGATACGTTTATGATTAAAAAAAAGTTCAATTTACAAAGTTTAACTTTATTCAAATCTGAATCGCTTTTGCTTTAGTATCTGTATTTTTATGCACTCTAAAGTAAGCCTAAATTGAGATAATTGCGCAAATTCTTTAGAAAACGTGTAGCATTCTTTGGACAATTTTTCATTTAATTTGATAATTTTCCAATGCCATTATGTTATGATTAACTAATTAATTAGCCCTGAAAAGATAAAAACATAAATTTTTATATTTTGCAAGAAAGTTGAGGTCCTTAAAAACTTTTGTAGGTCCTTAAAAAGTCCTTCCCAGCCAAAAAAAAACTGCAGGTTAACTTTAAAAAAAAAGTAAAGGTATTTGGAACACGAAAACTGTAAAAATATAAACTTCAGTTTTTCTTCTACAGTCTTTAGTGTTCCAAATACCTTTACTTTTTTTTTCCTTTCTTCTGCAGTTTTTCGTACATTACATACTAAAAATTAGTACAGTATTTCTTGCACAGTTTTTAGTGTTCCAAATACCTTTACTTTTTTCTTTTTCTGAAGTTTTAATGTACATTCGATGCTCAAACTTAGAGCAACATTTATTCTAGTTGTAGCGTTCCAAATACCTTTAGTATTAATTTTGGTTTTACTAAAATTATTTTGCAGTTTAACTTTATACCACAGCTACAACAATTAATACCGGATGGCATCTAACTGTTAATAAAATCATTTTCAAAGGAAATTATGCTTAGTTCACAATACTATAAAATTAGAAAAAAAAATGCTTTAGGAATGCAATCATTATTTATTTTTCCATCATTATAGATAGGCAGGGATTTAGCATGCAACAGTTTTTGACAGCTCTTTGAAACCTATGTTTGTAAGAAATATGATTAATAAGTGTAGTTGATTAATGAATGATAATGTTCGTAAATATGTAGACAAAATTAATTAATTTCAATAGAATTCATACAATTAGTACATATAATTCATAAAAAAATAGAATTAAGAAAAATGAACAAAATTACTTGACTATTTCTTATAAGATAAGAAAATATATTAATTAAAAAGCCAGAGCTTTGTGGCAGCTTTTTAATTTTTGACGAAAAGCTGCTAACAGTGTACTTCAGTGTATAATCAGGCAGAGGTGGTTTTGTAACTATTTTTAGCGTTTATTAGTTTGATACAGCTTTGGGAGAGAACTGCTTTCCCGAAGACAACGTCCAATAAATCTCCAACGAATTTACTAGGTAAATATCTTATGAATCCAAACATTAAATGCGAGAGATAATAATAAGCAAGAAAGCATTTAATTTGGTCGATAAGAAATGGTCTGTATTGGATATTAGAATGTATGAACGTTTGATTATTTTTTTAAGTCAAACTTTAGCGAATAGAAATGTTAAAAACAGTGTCAGGGTAATTTCTATTTAATTAACACTTTTTTTAATTTTAATTTTCTAAGCAATTCAGTTATTAATCATGCTTCTAATTTATTAGTGTACCAAGTATCATATTCCGCAGTACTGCTTTCGAAAGTCAATAAGTAAAAATTCTTAATTTTCGTTAAAATGTTGACATTTTCCATATTCTATAGAAAACTGAAAATTTTCGCTATTTTCCGTAGTGACAACTATCCATACTGATTGGCATCTCTGAAACAGTAACTAAAATATTTTAAGAGAAAAGTATGCTTACATACTAAAGAACGATATTTAAAATGCAATTATAATTATAAAAAAGATGGGCAGAGATATCTGGTTTTCAACATGCGACGCTTTTTGTGACAATTCCCTATCAGAAATCTATAATTGCAAGAAATATAATTCGTAAGTCATTCATAAGAAATTATTTGAAACAAATGCCCTTTTAATTTACTAAGGATTCAACACACACCAATCATATACATATATACATATTACTTATATTCTTAATATTACAGATACAATCTTTAAAAAATTAAAGATAAAAAAAAAAAAAAAAAAAAAAAAAAAAAAAAAAAAAAAAAAAAAAAAAAAAAAAAAAAAAAAAAAAAAAAAAAAAAAAAAAAAAAAAAAAAAAAAAAAAAAAAAAAAAAAAAAAAAAAAAAAAAAAAAAAAAAAAAAAAAAAAAAAAAAAAAAAAAAAAAAAAAAAAAAAAAAAAAAAAAAAAAAAAAAAAAAAAAAAAAAAAAAAAAAAAAAAAAAAAAAAAAAAAAAAAAAAAAAAAAAAAAAAAAAAAAAAAAAAAAAAAAAAAAAAAAAAAAAAAAAAAAAAAAAAAAAAAAAAAAAAAAAAAAAAAAAAAAAAAAAAAAAAAAAAAAAAAAAAAAAAAAAAAAAAAAAAAAAAAAAAAAAAAAAAAAAAAAAAAAAAAAAAAAAAAAAAAAAAAAAAAAAAAAAAAAAAAAAAAAAAAAAAAAAAAAAAAAAAAACCTTTTAAAGTTTTAACTAGTAGAATATTTAGACTTTAATCAGCGTCAGTGTTTTCGACACAAAATGAAATCGGACACTTTAAAACCAAATTGTGAAAATAAAAAACTAAAAATAAATTAATTTACTGACTTTAAATCTTTTCATACGAACTATGATGTCACACTTCTTGTAACCTCCTTCCCTCCCCATGTCTATATCTGGAACCATCCTGCCCCCTTCAAAGTGCCACATTGACGAATGGCCACTATCATACTCTATTATCCCCTTCACTACCAAATACAGTGAGAATGTGGAATGGAGTACCCATATTTGGTGAATAGGCAAGATGGAAGAAAACAATACAACAAAACCAAAAATCCTTCATGTGGACGATATTACTGGATGTTTACAGAAATGCAAACTAATAAATAACAAGAAATCCTTTGTTTCTTGGTTTTAAATTTTTAATTAATTCCTTGAAAAATAATCTAAAAATACGTTATTTTTCAAACTCTAAGTTTTAACCTTTAGATTACGGCGGTACAGCATATGTACCGCAAAAAAGCTTGGCCTTCCTTACGGCTCCGGTACAGCATATGTACCAGACCTTTCGTCTCCTTCCTGAGCGGAGAGAGATCCCCAGGAGATGAGAAAACGATCAAGAGTCATTAGCATTTCCTGTCTTCACGAACTAGTCTTGGCGAAATACTCGGCGCTGATTTACTATCTGGCGAGTAGCTTCAATGTGTTCTGGTTTAGTCACACTTATAGTCTGTCAGATAACATTTATGTTTATCTTATTGAAAGTATGCTCCGCTTTCGGACCTTTCACAAAATTCAAATTAATCAAAACGGAATCTTCACAAAATTTCAGTATCAAAACGGACCCTCCATAAAATTCCGTGATCTAAATCTCATTTTCCACACAATTATTTAATAAGTAAGCGGCAAATAATAATAAAAAAATTATAACTTCGTTTAAATTTCGAATTTTCACGAAATTATTTGATTTTTCACAAAAATCTTTTCAAAAATCACAAAAAAAAAAAAAAGACTTAAAAATGCTGTATTTACCTATGTATATATAATATGAACTAGTCCAGCATCTGGTTTAGAAGCGGCTCATCAGTAGAATATCAGCAAAGAAATCGGGAGAATTTCGTTATATATATGGAAAAAGAATTAGAAAATTTATTTTTTAAACCTGCTCATCAAAGATTAGATGTATTCATGTAGTCTTCCCCGGAAACTTATCGAATCGAAGCTCTAAATCCGCAATTTTAGGCGTCTATAGATGATGTTAGACAGGGGGGGGGGTTGGTTCTCGGTCTTTTTCCTGAAATTTTTTGAAATTCAAGTCATAAAACGCATATTAGGTTATCTTTGATGACGTCACAAAAACATCTGAAATTATTACACACACACACCAACTCGACTCTCCACACTCCAACTCGAACAAAGAAAAAAAGATTGTGTCCAGCCTGTGCGTGTGCAGGGGAAAGGGGGAGGTGATAGGAAATGTTATTTTTTTTTAAATTCTCACCACGTAATTCAAAAGTAAAAATTAATTTTGGTAACTTACTAATTTATTTGGTCAAGCCTTTAACATTGTAGACAGTAAAAGTCAGCTAAGTTGCGACGTACCTCCCGACTCGCAAATCTTTCTCAAACTGATTAGTTGGCTAAATCCGCCACTTGGGGGCGTTGCCTGTTTTCCCGATCGAGAATTTTCTCGAATGCACATCACGTGTCATCGACGCATGTGCGTACACGTGCTTAGCGGGATACGCAAATCACCCTCCGGTATTTAAGCGTAGTGCTCGCTTGCTTCTCTCTCTCTTAATCCTTTTAGAACTTCTCTTGAGACGTTCGCTCAGAGAGCGAGCGGGAAGTTGACGTTTTTACCCGGTGAGATGGTCCATGTGCCTTAGAATACTTTCTTATTGATAGTTGTTCCTCGAGCTGCATCGACTTTGTGTGAAATGCCCGATAGTTAAATTTTATTCATAAAAATATAAAAATCTAGTCAACTTTATTTTTTTTTACGAATGGCTTTAGGTAATATTTTTAATGTTGTATTGTAAAGTTATTGAAATATTTTTCATAAATAAATCTCTGCTATTCTTTTAAGAATTGTATTAGCTTCGAATTATTTCTTAGCAAAAATAATGGGTCCTTTAGAAGGGATAATGGCCCATCAGGAGGGAAGTTTTGACCGTTTTGACTCTTTCTCAAGCCTTCTTGACCACATCCCTACCTTCTTTCATTCACGTCAATTAGAAATGCTGTATGTAAGTCCCTTCCTGAAATTTCTCATTTTCGAAAAACATTTGATTGTTTGATTTTCTATGTATAAAATTTTTTATTTCAATCCTATTTTTTATTTGTTTGAAATACAAACGCCTACGATCCCTGCAAAAACTTTTAACATTTTGAATTGGGGTAGTATTTTGTAGTGACACTTTAGGGATTTTTTTTTTCTTCTTCAATTTGTGTTATTTTAAATATCATGTCTACCGTAACTTACGTCCCGCAGTGGACCAGTCGGTAAAAGCTCGGTTCCCGCAGAACACCGAAAGTGAAGCACCATCGACCGAGGTCAGTGTTTGGGAGGGTGACAAACTCTCGCGGCCGGTTGCTGTGGTGTCCGTGTACGCTAAAGGGAGCTGGTGCACGTTAAATAGGTCGTGGCTCCAATGTCCTCCAAGTGAAACGAGACCTCTGGGGGTGCCAATCCCAGTTGCCGGTCTCTCATCTGGGAGCTGGTTCAAAAATGAAGAGACCTTTCAAAGGGGCGGAAATCGGACTTCTGCCTATAAGGGCCCCGTTAGACTCGGGAGCAGCGTACACATTCTTACTCGCCACTCGCGAGGACTCAACAACAACAACAACCGTAACTTACTTTTGCTTTCCTCTCCCCCTTTTCATCAGTTTGAAATATATTTCCGCGGCCCATGCATTTTTGTACGATTTTCGCAATGATATTTCGAATTAAAAAAAAAAAATGTAAATATAGAAATACAAAACTATCGGCTCCTGACTTTGAAATTGTTACGTTAATCTATCTGTTTATTTTTTGCATATTCAGGCTTGCCACGTGTTTCTATAATGCATTGAATTCTCTCTCTTTTTTTTCGTTAGAAAGGAAGGTTTGAAACGTGCATTTCGACTGCCCTTAGTTATGCATTTATAATAATTCTGATTTGTCAATGTTAATACATAATATTTTATGATTGATTTTTTAAAAAGTTTTACTGAAAAGATATTTTTTGTAATTTTTATTCATCCATTCCCCTTTTCCCCTTCTTTGTTCTTTTTTTCCGATTACTATCTTGCTTTTTTCTGCAAACTGAGGAGGGAGGGGATGTAAGATTTCCGTCTCGTGCAACGGCGGATCTAAGGGGGGGGGGGGGCGATGGGGCGATCGCCCCCCCCCCCCCTTGGGCTGATTCAAGTGGATACTACAATGACACTCCTAAGTGAGTTTTTACTCTTTGTGCCCTGGGACCAGCCATTTTTTTATGTTCTTGGAATCCCAGCCTAATAGCCCTTCAAGTTCTATGCTTTCCCCCTGTCCCTTTGTCCTTTAGTATTGCTGAGTTGCTAATCCTCGGAGTAATGGGAAAGAGATTCCTTGCTCTTTTCTTCTACCCATCAAACTGGTGACAGCTAGCCAACCCTTAGCACGTGGTGTAAATTCCTGCAGCATTTATGCTAAAACCTGGAGCCTGAAAAATTTCATTGAACATTCATAATTACAGATGTTTATATAAATTGCACATACTCGTTGATGGTTTTTTTAGTACATATTTAGTATTACATTTTGAAAATTTTAGAAAATATATTACTAATAATTGCTATTATTTTGTAATTTAGACATATCAATTCAAATTTAGAAAATGTATTTACAAGCCTACATTTTTCTTGAGAAAGCTTGAAGGAAATCCTAACTCGGTTAAAACTTGGCTAAGAAGCAGAATGAGTGATGGTAGACTCACTGAATTAGCGTTATTGCATATCCATAAAGATTGGACGTTGAAAAAATTATAGACAGATTTGCGAAAGCAAAAAAACGTCAGCTTGTGTTCCTTTTATAAGGGCTTTGAATAAACGTATATGCATTGAAAAAATGTGCTAGTAAAATTTTAAATATCACTACACTAGCATTTTTTTTTTTTGTTGTTCCTGCTGTTTGAAAAAAAGGGGGGGGGGGCGGAGGGACTGTTGAAAAGGAATGAAGAATCTCCTCCATCCATCCTTACATTGAACACCGAGATTTCCAAAATCGCCCCCCCCTTGAAGATTTACTAGATCCGCCCTTGGTCTCGTGATGGCCTGAACAAAATGCCAAAGTGGTCATTTTGAGTTTTGTCAAGCCCAGTTTTCCTATTCGATATTTTTTAGGGAACAATAAGCCCTGCCCTATCTATTACAGTGGTATTTTAAAGAAATATTTGAAAGAAAAAACAATCTTTAAAAACACTAAAAGATAACTCAATTGGATGAAACACTTTCAGTATTTTTCATCTTTTTATTCATTCATTCATTCAGCGCCCCCTCTTTTTTTTCTTTTCCCATTGGGACCGTTCACACTTTTTTCCCCACATATTTGATAACCCTCCCCCTTGTCACATGTCAAGCTATGTTGTATAAGTAGGATGTCACACTTCTTATTACACCCTCCGCTTTCCTTGTCACACTTTGTCACAATTTCACGAGCTGCCTCCCCCCTCGAAACGCAACATCATTTATGAAAGATCCCATTTCTATTACTATATTGAAATTTTGTGACCACTTTCTCCAAAAACCTGGGAGGGGGGTGGGGGGTAGCATCCGGCCTCGTGATAGCACTAAACAAAATGCCGATGCGGTCATTTTTAATTTTTCCGAGATTAGCTTTCCAATTCGATGTTCTTTAGGGAACGCTAAATCCTGCCCTACTATCCCAAAGGTATTTTAAAAGAAATATTTAAAAGAGAAAAAAGAAGTGTTTAAAAATACTGAAAAATGACTTAATTGGATGGAACACTTTTAGTATTTTTCATATTTTGGTATTAATGTAAAAAAAAGGTGTTTTTGTCGCTCTCAGAGTCCCCCCCCCCCCCCCCCAGGTTATAATAGAGTTCGCAGCCGGCGGCAACACACTATTCTTCAAACTCTTTCTTTCTACGTTCTCTAATAAAAAACACATGTACACTACGCTGCCTCAAGTCATAATTTCCGTTCATGAAATTGAACTGATACAGAGTTGGGAAGCAGAGCCTTAAGATAATCGGACTAAGTAAGTTGAAATGATGAGGGGAACGTTAGTACAATAGGCCGCGGGTTCGATCTCCCTTTTCCTAACAAAGGATCTCCCCCCGAAGTTGTCGGCTAATAGAAAAGGGCTGAGCTTTTCAGAAGTACAACAGACAAACAACCTAATAATAAGAGTTGGAAGTACATTCTGAGTATCTTCGGTATATGACCTCTCTTCAATTATATGAGTGAATCTACAGGTCAATGTAGTAAAAATACTATGTAGTAAAAATAGGAAATGAAAATTATCTTTTATCCTGCGATTTTTCAGTTATTTAGGATAAAGTGAATCCGTTTTACTCCTGCTTAAGGCTTTTCTATTCTTTAATTCATATTTATGAATTTACATGTTCTGTTCATAATCACTTTGGACTGTGATATATACCGTCAAGCAAAAAGTACACTTAGTAGAAAAATAGTAATCTAATAATGCTCTCTTCAAGATTTTATACTTAGAAAGACTAGGAATCGTTTCGAAAAGTAAACAAATTGCGTACAACTCAAGAAAGTTAAAGCAAATTAAATGTCAGATCAGAAATCACAAAAAAAAAAGCTATTTTATTGAATCGCTAACATAACGAATAGTCCCAACTACTCAACAAAGGGGAATAATCCTTGTTATTGTTAATTTTTAGTCGAATTTGGGCAGCAATTTTGGTGGCCTTAGCTCGGCAAAATTTTTTTAGACAAACATAGAAAAACTCACATTAGATTTCAAAAAAAGCAAATAAATAAAATAAAATAAATTGCAGCTCAAAAAGCAAAACAAAAAGGGGGGGGGGGAATTATTTTTTTCAAATTGTTATTATTATTATTATTTCGTTCTGTTCCTTTTTTTAACCTTTTCGAAAAATTAACTTTAGAAATCGTGTAGTTACTTCGAATTGGCGATTTGGAGCAGAAAATAGCGGCTGACCAAGGAAAGTTTATTTTACTGCAACCCTTCTAATGAAGTCAATCACACTCAAAAGAGGTATAATGGGAGCTTGAGGACTAGACATGACCCCCGTGGTTACACTGAGGGGAAAAAAATTCGGGAATTTTGCCGTTCTATGGATGATTTTTGGAAGCTCAAGTGCCGTAATCTAAAGGTTAAACATGCCAGAATATTGCAAAAAATTATTACATTTGTCGTAATTTTGCAAAGAACCAGGTTAAATTGTATTTTTTTTTTTTGCAGTGGAGGTAACGGGATAAAAATGAAACTAATTCAGAATATGACTGCTGTAATTCCACATTAAAATATGCATTTTTTTAATTTTTAATTCTTTCAAAAAACATGTTATTCGAAACTTTCTGATGATCATTATCACATAATACATAGCTATAATATGCAAACATTTTTTATTCAATTATTATAAATAGAATAAAATTTGCCCTTTGAGCTGGATTAACCCATTCCCTGCTGATGGTTTGTCATTGCACCATTTAAAAAACACTTTTTTTACAAGGCCTAAGTTATGAAACTTTTTTTTAATTCGACCGTTTTTACGAAAACAAAGAAGTTTTATTTAACCAAATTTTTTAACTATTACTGCTCCTTGATCTTAAACAGATGGTTAATATTAAACTTTAATATAAACCTACTATACATACAATGCAAAAGTGCCATCTTTTGACAAGATATGCAAAAGCAAGTACAAAAATAAAAATTCAAACATAAATAGGAAATAAGAAGCAAAAAAGGTTTGTATCTTACACATTTTTTCACAGCGTAAGACAAATAAAAATATTTGGAAGACCGAATTCACAAAACGTTTACCCACAGACACTCGATGGACTTTCCTTAAAGAGTTTTATCATACTTAAACTTGAGAAAGAATGTGTAAAAAATTAAACTTGGATGCCACTATCGATATCACTCAACTACTTGCATTAACACAGACTTTGTATTAGGTATCAATGAATATTTGGCCACTATTCGGGCCTTTGGCCTAATGCTCGATAAGACCAAATTCGCCCTGGCCGAATAGTTTTGCTACAGCAGAAATGTAAAAAAAAATAAGTTGGTAGATTTTAAACATTTAAAGTTGTATTACAGTTATCGCAAAAGAGAACATTGGTATATACTTTTAATAAATATAAATTATTTTGGAAAAAACTCATTTTTTTTAAAACATTGTTTTTAGGTTTGACTGACCAAACACACATTTTTAAAGATATAATATTGTATTTTATACTTAGGATTGAGTTGTAAAAGCTCGCAATCGTTCACTATGATAGAGAATATACTTTTATTTTGCTATTATTAACAAAGTGGAAGTCAGACTTTGTTTGGGTAGACTTATTGATTGTATATATTGGTTAATAGCATGTGGAAAGCCCATGAATATATCATGAATGTAAATATAGCGTACGTTATAGAGGTTTTTGAAAAAAAAAATATTTTAAAAAATAGGTGTGACAATAAACCTATAAAATTAATATTAACTCCTAATAACTTCCAAAATATCTTCATAAAACTATTTTGAGCAAGCTAAAAGTTCACCAAGCAATAGCATTTCTTTGATTTGAATTAAATAATTAATAAAATAATGCTAATGCTTACTGCATTAAAACCCGTCATTTGTGGGTGACATTCTCAGCTTTGTTGCATGCAAAACAATTCAGAAAATACATTTATTTTAGATAGATTTAGATTCTCAACACACAGAATTAAATTTAAACATCATAGATTTATGTGTGGAATTGGTTTTGACTTTGTGAATACTTTTAAATTGGACAAATACTTTCTATTAGAACGATTCTCTAGAAATGTTTAATATTCGGCTTTGACCTGGATGAAGTGGTAAAATATTCGGTATTTGGCCAAATACTATTTGCTACATCCTTACTTGGTATACATGGGATTTGATCAGGGTTTTAAAACCCAGGTTCTATCAAGAAATTTTTAAATTTTGCTTTCTACTTCAACCTTGTACCAAACTGTTGTTTGGCTATTTTTATAATTAATCATTTTTTAATCAGTGGTCCTTTTCCATATTTCCATGAATAAAGTGCAATACTTACGCTCACACGAGGATAACGCAAAAATGATTAAATAAATAGTAAATAGGCCCACATTAGAAAAAGTCATGAAGCTACAATGCATTCAGTAAATTATTATGGGAGTCACTGAGCAACAAATATTAAGAAAATATTTATCTCAGAGCAGAAAAAAATTGGTTGAATGGGACTTTTTTGATTTTTACTGCTAAGCCTTCTCATGTCAAAATATTATTTTTGTATATAAAATGTTATTAATGGGTTTGTTTTGTGATGACAGAACAATTCCACACATGGAATACAGACACCTCCGATATGCACAGTGTGTCGAAGAATTATTAAAACTTGGTTTATAAAATAAAATAAAAACTAGTAAGTATATTTTTTTTAAGTATTTTAATTCAAAATAAGTTCCTCCGGATTCAATACATTTGTTACGGTGGTTTAACAACGATTCGAATGCCTGTTCCAGCTCACCCCATTGTGGGACTGCCTCCGAAGCTCGTGTCGAAGCTCTCTGCAGAGTGTTAATGTCATCAAAGTTTCAAAAAAGTAAACAAATGAACTGAGGTTTTGGAAGTGGATCAGCAGATAGTGAAGGAGTTTCACGAACGCTCGATAATACAAATAGCGCCACTGTAAGCTCAGTTCCAGCTGTAGTCTTCAACATTCATTGGCACACTGAGTACAAAAAGCTTCGGCGCGAGCTTTGGAGGCAGTCCCACCATGTGAGCTGGAACATCCCTGTTCCAGCTCATTTGTTACGGCGGTTTCAAATCGTTGTTGAACCGCCATAACAAATGAATTGAAGCCAAAGTAGCTTATTTTGAATAAAGTACTTAAAAATATAATATTAGTCTTTCTTTTATTTTATAAACCTAGTCTGAAAATTTCTTTGACACACTGTGCACAACACATGAAAATACTCGGTGGAAATCATCCTCATTTAGGAAGAAGCATTTGCAATGCGAAAGAAGAATCAACAAATACATACCCATCACAAGTTTCGCACATGACTGTTTTGTTAAGGATCAATTTGGAAGTTTTTCAATGATATACATCTTCAAGAGTAACTCTAAAATCAAATAAAATTATTGTGAATAATGTTAAGTAATTTAAAAGTCGGCAACTTTTAAAGGGCCAACACCAAATTGACACAGAAAATATTGAATTCATAACTAATTGTTACAAGTGACATCTCTTAAAAATTATCAGTACAGTTTTTTTTTTCCCCCGAGCTCAATAATGATAATTTAATCAACCTATAAGAGTACAGAAGAATATTTACTGCCAAGATATTCTTTTTTTGGTAATTCTTAGCCGAAGATGAATTTGTGTTTTGACAGCATAATACTTATGTGGGTTAAGGTACCCTTTCAAAACAAAGTGTCGCAAAATAGGTTTCCACATTTTTAGTACAAAAATACCAATGAATATCGTGAACCAAAAATATGTTTTTCTCTAAGTAATCCCTAAAATTGAAAAACAAATTTATGCACGAAAAGAAAAAGTTTAAAGTTCTATGATTTTTTTAAAAGAATAATATACAATAATATCTCTTTAAACTTTTCACTACCACAGAGCAGCAGTAGTTCCAGAGAAAATTCACTTTTTGTTCTAATGTTATTAGCGTAAATATGGTATTTTGATAAGATTTTCCCCATAATATAATACTGATGCTAGTATAAATTTTGTTTCACAGCAAAAATACAGCATTAATGTGTCTACAGTGATGGAAAAAATTAAAGGACAAGCAAAAAGTCAACAATTCTAGGAGTTGCTTGGCTAGAAAAGTATGCAAAAATTTTGTGCTAAAAATACGTAAAAAAAAGACATTTTAACTCCGAAAATTTTTTAAATTATTAAAATACATGAATTTTTAAGATTTTAATAGTTTGCTACTTGAAAAAAATTATAAGGACATACATTTCTTTTAAAATAGAAAGCAAAAATTTGCATATTTAGTCGCATCATATGATTGTTTACAATAACCCAAAACTGTTATGCAGTAAAATTTTTCACTTCATCTCATTCTTTATCATGCCGCGTAGCACACAACTCTTTGAATGAGAAAAGGAACAAATTATTGCATACAGAAAATGTGGAATGTGTGGACGTGAAATTTCAAGGAAGATAAACAGATCTAAAACAGTAATTTATAATGTTTTGAAGAATCCAAAGGAGTATGGGAAAAAAAATCGTACAGGTAGGCCTCCCACTCTTACTATGCGACAGGAACGTTCAATTGTCCGTCGAGCTTGCTTAAAAAAACAGAGTTCTACTCAAATTAAAACAGAAATGAATTTACCATGCACTAGCCGAACAGTGCCTAATGTTCTGCAAAAGAATTCCAATGTTAGATATGCTAAACTACGATGACATCCACCACTTACAAAACTGCACAAAAAGCGTAGATTGGAATTTGCTAAGAAATGCATTTCTTTTGGGTCTAGATGGCAAGACGTCGTATTTTCTGATGAAAAAAAATTTAATTTGGACGGACCAGATGGTTTTTGTCATTACTGGTATGATTTGCTAAAAGACAGACCATTTTTTTCCAAACGACAGTTTGGAGGCATTTCTGTCATAGCCCCCTTAACTAGATGCCTTCCGAAATGAAGCGAAACCCATTACCCTACCGGCAACGATTTTCTCCCGATCATAACGAAAACACCGCTAGAGGGCACTACCCATTTGCTATTGGAAAACGGTATTTTACTTGTAAACGCTTGGTAAATTGCGATAAAAAGCGCTAAAAATGGTTTTAAAAAAATCATTTTAATTTCTTTTAGTATTTAATCATATGAATCATTTATCACATTTTTTTTTCCTCTCTTACTTTATGGTGCAATAAAACAGTAGGAAATTAAGTGATATTATTTTTGATATCTAGTTAGTCTAGGAGCATTTTAACGCAGCATCAAGTTAAAACTTTTATTTTACTGAAGTGGTTTTCTCCTAACTGTACGTATTTTAAAAGGAAAATTTTGTTACACCAATGAACAGAAATTTCATTAAAGTAATTATTTAATTCTTCTAGTCTGTAAAATGAAACTTCGCTTAAGAAACAATATTGCTTTTTTTCATTTTAATTTGCAAATGTGCTGTGCAGCAACATCCTTTAATAGCTATGTAATAAAAATCTGTATCACTTTCATTCAACTACGAAAAAATAAAACATTGTTTCTGTAAGCTATAAACGTACTTAAAATTATAATTGCATGTCATCACTTTTTTAAAACTTTGTTATTATTATCATTTTCAAGTTTAATGGAATATATATAAAGAAGTATTAAAAGAAGAAATTTTAAGCGTTTCCAGTAAAAAAAAATTTTTTTTTGGCATTTTTTTTCTATAAGACCAGTTGCAAAAGTCGAGAACACTCGCGTACTCAGCCAACCTGTACCACAGACAATACGTCAAATTTCGATTACGAAATACTACTTCAAATACTTTCATATCTTAAATCGAACTTACGAAACATTAATTTTGTTACAATCGAAGGTTCTATTGCGAACATTAAAAAATGTTTTAAAAATAAATAAATAAAAAAGCAGTGAAAAAAGAGAATAATTATTTATGCAATTCATACATAAAGAATATAATACACATAATTTAAACTGGCATTTTTACCGATGTAAAATAATAATAAA
This sequence comes from Octonoba sinensis, assembly GCA_038502835.1. NCBI lineage: Eukaryota > Metazoa > Arthropoda > Arachnida > Araneae > Uloboridae > Octonoba > Octonoba sinensis. The sequence continues at coordinate 4,130,716 of CM076600.1, forward strand.
AATCCAGCTCTTGACTAAAACTTTTAATTTTAATATTTTTTTGAGAACAATGCTATAGATAAAATAATTAACGATTTATTTGGGGCATTTTGAAAATTTTTGAGTAGATGGAATGTATAACTTCCATGATCGTAACAGCAAAGCTACAGATGTGATATATATTCGAGTAGATAGTTATATGGACTCATATGTTTTAGAAAAGAAGAATGTTTTATTATTATTATTATTTATTTATAGTGATCTTGAAAATTAAAATTTTTTCCCTGAATTTTAAAAGTCAAGACTTTTGCAAAGGTTCTGAAAAGATGTTCAAAGTTTTGAAATGCTTTTAGGTGTACCTTGGGTCGCAGATATATTTTCGCGCAATCTTATATTTCCAAGAAATTATTGCTTCAAAAAACGAGCACAACCATGAGGACGTTAAATTGGGGAACTTGGAACCAATTTCTTCATTTAGGAAAGTTATAAAATTTTTGCATAAAAATCAAGTTTTTATTCTTATAATAAAATCAAATTTAATCTTATCATAGAATCTGACCTATCACCCCCCCCCCCCCCGAAAGAAAACCCAGTTCTTTTGGTTTCAATAAATAACATTATAAATAAATTAATTAAAATTGTACATAAATAAAATAAAAATGTTTAAATATGTGAATAATTACAAATTATAATGCATTGTACTGAAGTGATATTTTAGGCATGAAGAATAGGACAAATATTACTTCTAAATTCTTCTCATTAATTCATCCATAGAATTAAATATGTTCTTGAAACATGGTTTGATTCTATGCATGAATCAAACCATGATTTGAGTTAATTTAATTACTAACTTGCATTATTTCTTATTGATTCTTTGTATAACTAGTTAAATTTTTTTAATAAAAAAAATCAATAAGTTTAATTTAATTAATATTTGCATAATATAAAATACATCATAATATATAATCATTCGTATTCGAAGGACAAACTACAGTAAAGATTGGACAATATTGGACAATATAAAGATTGGACAAACTATTTTTATATATATCTGTATAAAAAGTTCTGCATTATATTGTTATTAATTAATTAATCAATTATTTTTCATTTTTTGCCAACTAGACGTTATGAAAGACACACACATAGTAATAATAATAACAATTCCCTTGTTTTGATATAGCGGGGATCCATTCTTCACGCGAACTAATGTCCGATTGAAACTATTTTTTTCTTTTACTGAATTTGCTGTGCAAAATGGAACAACACAGTAAACCATCTTTCTTTTAGTTGCATTGGTCCTGAAAAAAAAAAAACGTTTTTAACCAAAAGAGTCAAATTTTTGGGGGAAAAAAGAAGAAATAGCAATGGAAAACCAATTTTCTACCCTTCAAACTAATGGAAAAAGCACGGTTTGTTATAGCAGATAAGTAGCGTTCCTGGTGGGGGAAAAGGTAACTAAAATCCGCGGCCAACTTTCCCCGCAAATCGCTCGGCATCTAGTTAAGGGGGCTATGGTTTCTGTGATGGTGTGGTCAGGTTGTGCAGCCAATGGAACAACATCAATAGTGTCCATTCGAGGTCCCTTGAATTCAGAATCATATGTTGACATGTTAGCTGAAAATTTATTATCTGAAGCACCCCTTATCACAAGTGGTGATTATTTGTTTCAACAAGACAATGCAAGTTGCCATGTGTCTCGTGCATCATGTTCGTGGTTCGAGGCCAATTCAGTGAAATTTTTGGACTGGCCGGCAAGAAGCCCTGATTTAAACCCCATAGAAAATCTGTGGGGCGTTTTAGCTACAGAAGTGTACAAAAACGGGACACAATATGGAAATGAAAACGAACTGATATCATCCATTAATTTGGCGTTAAAAAACATTTCTAAACTAATTTTAACTAAACTTTCTCAGTCAATGACTGGACGATTAATAAAGGTAATTGAGAAAAAAGGTGATTTTGTAGAATACTAATTTATTGCGAGACATATGTGTTAATGTCCCTATATTTTTTTCATATTTCATATAATACATTTGTATTAATTTGTGATTTAATAATTTTATTGTAATTTAATTTCATATTAACAAGTTTCTAATGTTTCCTAATTACAGGTAGTCAATTAATTTTGATTTTGTTTGCAGTTGATGATTATTTTAATATATAATACGTTTTTCAACGTGTCCTTATAAATTTTTCCATGTCTGTATTAACTAATATATAATAGCAAAAAGATGTGATAAAGGTGCATTAAATTCTTCATCGGTCTCTCATAGTCAAAAGGTTAAAAGTTGGTTCACTCTATCAACAGGTGTTCTTCATAGAAGCACAAAAAAAAACAAAAAAAAAAAAGGAAGCACATAAACAGGTACCATGCCAGATTAAATTTGAATCCGTTTCCGGACCCTTCACAAAATTCAAATCAATCAAAGCAGACTTTTCTCAAAATCTGAGCTACCAAATCGTACTTTTACAGAGGTATTTATTAAATAAGTGGTACATATAATAAAAATTTTTTAATACTATGTCTAAATTTTTAATTTTCACGAGATTATCCGATTTCTCACAAAATTCTTCTTAAAATTCAATAAAACAGGAGCCTGTTAAAAATGCTCAACCCGAGCCCTAATATAATGAAAAGTTCTCTAACTAGAACCTAAAGACATGTGCATAAAAACACTCCCAGAATGCAAATTGATTTTTTTTTTAAAAATGTAGAAAAAACTTTTTGACTAAAAAAAATTCATTTATATTTTTTTGAAACAAAACTCACTTTAGTGGGTAAATGGCCTCTTCCCCTCTTTTCCGTCTTCAGCCCCCCCCCCCCCCCCCGCCACCCTTTTCCATTCCCCTTCCGAACAAACCTGTGCCAAAAAGCTGTGAAAAGTAGTCATCTGCAGCAAAGCCGGCCAGAAAAATGCACAAACATTGGGATATAATGCCGAAATGTATATGAAACATAAAGGATTGTTTCTTTATAAATACAATTTTAGAACAAAATCTTGTACAAAACACGGGTATTTAGTTACTAAGTAAAAAATAAATCACAAACATGTTTTTGCATTTTTTCTAGGAAATCTTAAACATGCTGCAACTTATCAGAGATAAGGGGGGGGGGAGTGAGGGGGAACAGAACTTCAAATGCAAAATGAACATTTGCTGAAGAAACTTCAGGTAAAAAAGCAGAAATATATTGTTTCATTTTCTTTCAAGTATTTAATTAATATCACATTTTTAGTAGAGAGAAGTTTTTAAATAAATGATACATAGAAGAAGTACATTTTACAAAATCTAATTATGCAGATTGGCAGAGTGTGATAAGATCTCAAATTTTTTAGATACTCTGTAGAGCAAGTTAGTCTAGAAAATACATGCCCAAAGAAAACTTTTACATATCATTTGGATCTGCATAATATAATAATAAAACATAGCACTTCCTAATGATGTATAGGTAAAAAATTGACTTTAAAAACATTATATCTGCATTAACATTTTATACATGGGTGAAAGTTGAAAAAAATATCACAGGGCGGAAGTTAAAATAAATTCCTGTAATTCCAAAAACATTCATTTTCCAGAAATTTTGTCAATATATTGCATGTATTAATTATTTATCTTTTTCTCCTGATTATAACTAGATTAATATTAGCATTAACAATATTTAATAATTAAGTTAGGAACTCAAGTCGAACATTTTAAAATCGTTTTTAAGCAAATTTTCTTACAGGTTTGTAATAAAATTCCAGTTCATAAACCATTAAATAAATTACTCATATGAAACGTGAAATAAGACCACTGAAAAACTGGTGGTTAATAAAATCAAAATTTTAATCACATTTTAGTTGATAGCATCCATAATTAAATGAATTGTTTTCACCAAATTTATGGTATTTGAAAAATTTCCTACAGAGTTTTTATTCTATTAATATTATTTTACCAATTAGGACTTTTACTTTGGTCATTTAAGCTACAAGTATTGTGTGCATTTAGCTTATTCATTTTTAGTGCTATTGTAAACAATAGAATAACAAATATCTGCTCATTATCTACGATATTATTGCGGAACTATGTGCTAATCTCAGGAAATTTAAGTATAGTTATAGCAAAAAAATTAAGTTAACAATTTATGTAACCACTTTATTATATGACGTCCAATTGAAAAGGATTTTACCAGCCACATTTTTCTTGAAAATATGATTTTCATGCGGAAGTTGTGAACCATTTTCTTTTTTGTCTTTGATAACAAAAGACAACTAAATTCTAGAAATAATTCAAATTTGAATTATAGTTACATTCAAAAAGTTTTATTTGATGAAATCCTGAAATTTTTTAAATTATAGTAGTTTGTTCTTATTCCAGAAAATTGCACCCTAAGAAGGGGCAGATAAAAACTTAATGCAAAAAATGTAGGAAAATTTTTTAAACTATGACACCTAATTGAGGAAGCAGGGAATGATCTTGTAATACGGAAAACTTTCAAGTTGTCAGTGAAATCGAGGCGGCTACGTACTTTGCTTTGCCTTGAGATTGCTTAGGAATAGATGGCCATGCCAGGAAATCAAGCATTAAAATATTTCGATTTTTCTCGAGACCAGGGGTTGGCACCCCTGATTGCATTTCAGGGGCTTGTGTGAATTGAGAGGTCATCCATTTTGGGGGCCCCATTGTTCTGAGGGGGAGTGGGCATCTCTGTTGAAACTAATAAAATATTATCGATATTTATTTACCAGCTCAATGCTCATACATGACAAATTTTTTATGCGCATGCACATAAAAAAACATATTTGATTTAATAATGCTGTTGGTAAAATTTTGTGGACCCTTTTACTATAGATAGTCTGAGTTTGAATTTTCCCAGGATGTAACCCTTGCGAACGTTAAGAATCGTACATTCCAAATTAATGAGTGTTCAATTCAGTTAGTAAGACATTTTCTTCTAAATTTTAGAAACAAAAGCATGTCATCTTACTGCAACTGAATTTTGCTTTACAGTAAAATAGAGCATAAGTACCAACGCCTTCTTGAATTCCTTCAATTCCTGAACGATCATAGATCTCTCTTTTCTTAGGATCAGATAAAATTTTAATATGAAAAAGATATTTCTGTACAGTAAAGAGAAATACAAACCAAGTTGTTTTTCAAAACATTTCTACATCAAAAACATAAAGGTTAATATTAAAAAATAAATTTCTTACTCTTTTCCTTTCAGTTGGATTTTTATCTGGACGGTATTCCTCGGTTAGTTTTCAATACGACTGAAAAGAAAAAGATAAATACATATTTAATAAAAACTATTGGAATAGTTTTGGAAAACTTTCATTTTGGATTACATAAATTTTAAAACAAAATAATTAATGGTATAAAAACTTCATTATTCTCCGAAAATAGTGTGTCTTTCTCAACTTTTTCCTTACAATGGGACAATATAAGTACATCCCAAAACAAAATGCTTATAAAACGTGGGCTTGGGATCAAGGATTTTTCTTTCTTTTTCAAGGCAGAAATTCTAGAATTCATCAACCTTTTCTCTATTTTACCTGTATGCCATACGGGCAGTTTTTGCTTTGCTTGTACTGTATATGGGATTTCTTCATCTTTATTTTACCACCATATCTGAATCAGAATTTTTAAAAAGGGTAAAAACCAATTGTTATCAAAACTGTCCACAAAAGTAGTCGTGTTTTTCATATGCACAACTGCGAGTGCCATTTCCTGGTTGCGTAACCAAAAAGAAAAATAATTAATGAAGTATGAGTTTATTCCACATTAAAAGAAGTCTTATACAAGCCTGGTTGGGTATGCCATTTTACTTTTAAGACTTGTTATGATGTAGGCGTTTGACAATGCCATTGGTGAATTTCAGGATTTAAAGAGTAAAGACACAGAAAAAGGAAATTAACTGTTTGTTTTTCTTTCATAAGCAAAAAGAAGCAAATAAATCAAGTTGCCTTTAACAGCTTTTTCATTAAAATTTTCAGATAATTTAAAATAATTTCTGAATTTGTAACTTAGACTTTCATTAAGTAGTACTTTTCATAAGTAGCAAACTAAAGATATTCAATAGTACCCAAAAGGTAAATTAGTCATTTAGCTCCTTATTAATTTATGGACTTTGCTGCACATTATTTTATATTTTTGCCTTTTACGCCTTAAAATACCAACCATGGTACATATGTATATCATTACTGTTTGAAATAAGTTTCATTGGATTTTCAATAAGTCGAATCTTTGATGTCTCGAATTATTATTTTCCCAATTTGATTTCGAGACAGTAAGTGCTGACTATAAATGTTTAAAATTCACTAGCACTTAAAATTCTGTTCTTAGTTTATCGGTGTTAAAGGTCATTCAAAATAAGACTCATAAATTCATTCAAGCATGCAAAAACCAATTTTAAGCTATTTTCATGACACCAACATTTTAAAAAATATATTACAAATAATAAAACTGTTAATACGAATTCATGATTCAAACCAAATTGAACAATTCAGACATCAGGAATAACAGCATACTGTCTAAGCTCAAAAAAAAAATAAATAAATAAAAAATAAATCCTTCAATTTCTGAAAGCTGAAATAAATCAAACCGGGTTTTAACTGCACAACTTATTGCTTATTTCTGAAAAGTTGTGCGGTTTACAGGGAATTGCGTTATAGATAGGCTGTAAAAAAAAGTCTTCTACTATTTTAATTATTTTTAGTACAATTGACCTTTGGACGCAGTGCTTGGTTCTTTCGAGCCTGCCTTCTTTCCTTTTGTGTTTATTATTAAAAATATATAAACTGGGTCATGAGTATAATGAAATTTAGTACGAGTCACTGAATGAATTATGTTTTACTGTTAAGATGTCTGGGTCATTCCATTTTAAATCAACAAATGCAGTGTGCACCACCATTTTTGATTTTGATGAAAATTTGCATGTGCATTTTCCATACCTACTGGACCTCAAAAATATGAATATTTTATTTTTAAAAAAATTCCCCCTTGATATATAGGCTATTTTTGTCGTTGCCAACACCAAAAATGACGTATTTCGATGCTCTGTCTTATGAACTATAAGTTTCTTCCTGTCAACGCTATCAAGCTCAATCATAGCTCATTGGAAAGCTAAAAAAGAGATCTTTTTTTATATGGTATCAATATATTTCAGATTTAAAAGCAAAGCTTCTTTTTTTAAGGTCAAAGTTTCCAATGCTAAAGTCATTTCTCACCACTTTTGAAAATTAAAAAACCCATGAAGGGCTTAGAACAACAAGCCCTCTTTTTTTTTGTTATATTCATATGCATGGTTACTCATTGTATTAAAAAAATTGGCTTGTTACTCTGCCCCCTTCATAAGATATGACCCCCCGAAATTGCAAATTTTCTAAAAAATGCCATTTTCAATGCTAAAAAAATGCGTGTGGGGGACAAGGTAAAAATTTTTTTATGTGTGGGATCTTAAGTACTTCTTGCCATCTTTCAGGCAAAAAAAAGTTTGCTTTGTTATTCAAAGGGGTCTGACAGCTATAAGGCTCTGAATTTTTAAGTAAGCGCACCGAAACAAGGCAATTTTTTTCATACTTCTTAATCTTAGCTTTTACTGTTTGGTAATTTTATACTTAATTGTAAGTTTTAAATGGTGAAAGCAACTAAATAAGACAAAGCAGAGTTATCAAAGAACACATTTAAATTTTAATATGCTAATTTAAGATTTTTAACAGGTGGGGTTACGGAACATAACTCGACTCGTAAAGGATGCAAAATGATTTTTTGCAGTGATTTGTTGTGTCACGGAGAAGAGTTGACAAATGTTCACTCGTCACAGGTGTGATGTTATGGCCTCTTCCCTGCACAGACCATAATCCTGATGCAGTCAAGATTTTTAAAATATCTTGAAACCGAACCCAAGTTTGGTTATTATGATTTGATTTTTTAAACGATGTTCCAGGTCCTTTAGGATGAAAAAAGTGGATTCTGTATTCTTCTTCTACATCATGTACTTTAATTTCAAACATTTCTCCTAGCCACCAGTCACCATCATATATGCAGCAAACGTAATCTAACAACTTTGGTTGGGTTCTTAGAGTAGATTCTCTAAAGTTGATATTTTCATCTTTGACGACCTGGAAGATTGTAAAACCTGAAGAGAATGATGTACGTCTGGCATGAATGATATTTCTGTTGAGTGGAATGGTAGCTGTGGAAAGATCGAGTTTGAGGTAATGCTAGTGCTGTTTCATATCTTTTCTCAAGAACCTTTCCTACAGCATTAACTTCATCAGTGGAAACATAGAAAAATGTTGCACCATTAATATGATCAGTGCAGTATTCAAAGACATCCAATGGACTCAAGATTTGATTACTGACTGGCCGTTGAAAACTCGCTTTTCGAACTAGCCTCATCACTGTTCCTCCAATCCCATCGCATGAAGCTTTCCCATGGGATGTAGCAAAAAAATGCCACTCTGCTTTTATTCCAAAGTCTTGTTAGTAGTGGCTCAGATTGCTGAAATTTTTTTTGTTTTTATATTGAGCAGCAGATCTATCTAAAAAATAGATTAATTTTGAAATCAAAGGATGGTCTGCCTTCAGTTTTCTAATGAGGATCATTTGAAAGGCATAGAATGTAGTTGTCTTGTGATCAAGGTAGTCACTTACACAGCAAAAACTTCAAGTTTGAATTTCTCCATCTTTTTTGTACTAGATAACAAAAGGATGAAGTGTACATTGCACACCTGACCAGTGATAGGTCTGGACTTCGCCTTGGACAACATAAGAAAAATTCTCTGAAAAATCTCCAAGTATCAAGAATTCTCCGTTATCTGGAGTTTCCTTCTTTGATTTTAGAAACTCTGCTTGTTTACTGGCGATGAAATGGTGGATCTTTAGATGATCAAGTTTTTCAAAAAACTTAACCAAGAATTCTTGCAGAGGTAGCACACCTGATGTTAGTTCACATCTGCCTGTAAACACCCACTGCTTGTACAAGACTTGCATTTCCTCATAATCATCCATCTTCCAAGTCGATTTGTCTGTTATTACTTGGATATATCAGTGATAAAATGGCATCCACCCCTGGACATGGTCTGTGCAGGGAAGAGGCCATAACATCACACCTGTGACGAGTGAACATTTGTCAACTCTTCTCCGTGACACAACAAATCACTGCAAAAAATCATTTTTCATCCTTTACGAGTCGAGTTATGTTCCGTAACCCCACCTGTTAAAAATCTTAAATCAGCATATTAAAGTTTAAATGTGTTCTTTGATAACTCTGCTTTGTCTTATTTAGTTGCTTTCACCATTTAAAACTTACAATTAAGTATAAAATTACCAAACAGTAAAAGCTAAGATTAAGAAGCATGGAAAAAATTCCCTTGTTTCGGTGCACTTACCTAAAAATTCAGAGCCTTATAGCTGCCAAACCCCTTTGAATAACAAAGCAAACTTTTTTTTGCTTGAAAGCTGGAAAGAAGTACTTAAGATCACAAACATAAAAAAAATTTTACCTTGCCCCCCACACGCATTTTTTTAGCATTGAAAATGGCATTTTTTAGAAAATTCGCAATTTCGGGGGGTCATATCTTATGAAGGGGGCAGAGTAACAAGCCAATTTTTTTAATACAATGAGTAACCATGCATATGAATATAACAAAAAAAAGAGGGCTTGTTATTCCAAACCCTTCATGGGTTTTTAAATTGTCAAAAGTGGTGAAAAATGACTTTAGCATTGGAAACTTTGACCTTAGAAAAAGAAGCTTTGCTTTTAAATCTGAAATATATGGATACCATATAAAAAAGATCTTTTTTAGCTTTCCAATGAGCTATGTTTGAGCTTGATAGCTTTGATAGAAAGAAACTTATAGTTCATAAGACAGAGCATCGAAATCCGTCATTTTTGGTGTTGCCAACGACAAAAATACCCTATATATTAAGGGGGATTTTTTTTTAAAATAAAATATTTATATTTTTGAGGTCCAGTAGGTATGGGGAATGCACATGCAAATTTTCATCAAAATCCAAAATGGTGATGCAATATTATTTATGAAAATTTGTTGATTTAAAATGGAATGACCCGTCTGAAAAATAAAACATTGTGAAATAAAAAAAAAAAAAAGAACAAATAAAAGGTTCTAAAGTGCTGTTGATATGTCCCATGCACTGTTGAGAGTGGCAATGCATGAACTTACGAGGTTTTTTTAAGGACTTAAAAAAATCTAAAAGAATTTGATTTTATATTTTGTAACAAAATAAATTTGTATTTATTCAGACAAAGAATTTATACTCACTCGCATGTTTTTACAGGCAACTGTTGATCCAAAATTTGATAGTTTGAAAGGTTTGAAATGCTTAAATTGAAAATGGGCAGAGAATGCGTCTTAACATAATAGTGACCAGCTGTATCTTTTAGATGTCTAGACAAACTGCCGGTAAAGAACTCTTAAGTGAATTTCAATGCACTCAAGAGGTTCAAACTATACGAGGGACAAGCAAAAACACCTACAAAATAAAAACACCTGCCCCACCCCCATTTTCTGTTGAGCTATGTTATTTATGTCCTCTATATAAATCAATGTCTTGCTATTCCCCTCATTAAAAAGTGATTATGCAACAGTCTCCTGCAATGCCACCTTGCATGGTGCGCATGCGTTAATCAGAGCTCAAGGGAATGTGGAGCTGAGAACATGTATGTCTTATGTCTCTATGTATTTATGTCCTGTCCGTATCCGATATTAAAGGATTATTTTACATTATCAACCGTCTTAATTCTGCCTAGCTTACACACTCTGCTGATTTAGCCCAACATTTTCTGCATTTGTTAATCGGCAGTAGTAGATGAAAGTTTGCCTGATTATTTCGACTATTGATACTCGACTACATGGAATACTTTTCACCCATATCACAGCACTGGAGTTTGCCCAACAGTCATAAAACAACCTTGATAATTAAATTTAGCATTTAAAACATTACGCTATTTATATCAGTACCATTCATCAAATTTGGCGATGATGACGTCGAGTTTATTTTGATCATCCTTACTCAAAGCAAACATATCGTGAATCATGGTCCCTACGGGGACAACTGCGCTCGTGAATGTAGCCGCTCGCACTTCTGCCGATGTCGTACCGAGTGGAGTGGCAGTTGACTAAAACTTAAATGCTTGCTTCCATACACTATTCTCATTTACCATTCCACTGTTTCGGAGAAGCCTTCACTCAAACTTTTATTATAATTACTTTTAACATGACTGCTTAACCCCTTCACTCCCAAGTGCACCCAATTGGGTACATTTTAAAATACTGTTCATTAACTACGGTTTCTGCAATTTGAAAGCTAAAACACCCAATTGTTTTTTAAATGAATCAACAGATAGTTTACTTTGCTTTAAACATGGAAATCATGGAAATGGGGCACTCATTATTATTTAAACTAATTATTAAGTAAAATTAAAAAAGAATTTTTTTTTTAGTTATTTTGTTTTGTAATCATTTTTTAAATAAGAGAACCAAAAAATTGCGTCAAAATACTCTGTGCTTAGTTCTGGGGTCTGAAGGGGTTAATGGAGGCAAATCCTTGTTAACAATGAGTTTCATATTTGTTACCTAATCATTTACTCAGCGAAGACACGTTGTCGAATAATAATATAATGTTGCAATTATAAATGAGGCTTGCATCTCAAAAGAAAAGGAGAAACTACTAACTAATAATAAACTATTTCCAATTTTTTTTAATTGATATCACTATAACCCGTCAATGAATACTAAGCAAAAACAAAAAGTAAGAAAATCGGTTGAAAAACAGCTAGGAGAAAATGGTGTTTAACTTTTTTATCTTTGCCTATTCATATATAGATAAAAGAAGCCAATTACCTCTTTGAGTTGATAAGCTAAAATTTCAAGCAACCTGCAGATGCTCAACCATCATTCCTGCCTCCCTCCCCTGATCACACCCGAGGCAAATCTTCCAGATATCGTTCCACTCGTGAAAATGCTGGATGCAGGCAACCCTGAGGAAAAAAAATTAAAACCATTAAAAACATACACACAATATTAAAAATCAGGGACCCGGAGCCGGGAAAAAATTTCAATGCTCCGGCTTCAGCTCTGCTCCAAGATTATAAACTAAAACTTTGGCTCCGGTTATGGCTCCACAAATTCGGTACACATTAGTGCTCGTTTAAGTTTCAAATTTTAAGTTGCAATTTTAATTATGAAATGGAGCGTTATATAAATAACATAATCTTCAGATAATACAAATTTAATTCAACCTTGAGTGCAGTCTTTAGCATAAACATTTGAAAAATATAAAAATCGGCTCACACAGAAAATACAAATTTTACCCGGGGAGCAAGAAAAGAAATTAATCTAACACTGTGTATAATATTACATCTTAAATCACCACAAAGGTAGTTTAATGCTGAGATTAGTCTTTCTACAGCAACTTCGCTAACGGGCAAAGCCGTTACAATGCAGCAGGCCTCTTGAATTTCTGCACGATACATCATGAGGATATTAAAAGTTCGATTGATTTAGTTTGATTGATTATTACAAAAATTGATTTTAGTCAATTTAAAGTAAAAATTTGTTGCAGTTGCAACCTCTATTTCAAGCAAAACTTCATAGATCCTCTTGTCTCTCTGTGTGTATATATTTCACAACTGAAGAACTAATTATTATTATTATTATTATTATTATTATTATTTAATTTTACTATATCATTCTCACTCTTCAGATGTCCTACCATCAAAGCATAGCAAGATGTCTTAATATCATCATTGAACAATCCACTTAATGTGGTTTAATTTCAACAATAGTATTTCAGTTCTACTGACTGAATACCAGGCAATAAATAATTTCTGGATGATAAAATTTAAAACAAAGTTTTTTAAAATTTAGAATGTTATCCTTTAAGATTTTTCATTCATGTTCTATAATAGCTTAAGCTTTCTTCTCCTTGTGAACTATTTTTTCATCTTAGAAATGTTCAATAAAGATATCTCATTAAACCAAAAAGTTTCAAATGGGTAGATTAAAAAATATTTCAAGTTGTTATTTCATTCATAAAATAGAAAAAGGAATGGAACGCATTCAATGTAAAAGGAAGTGTACCCAAATTTGATTTTTTTTCAACTTTCAACAGCAAAACAATTCACATTAAAATTGTTCATTTTTTCTTACCTGAGAGTACTATTATTCCTGGTAGGGTTAAATTTCATTTGAATCATGCCATTTGTATTAAAAAATTGTTCATTTTTATTATTATTAAAAAAATATCTACTGCTGTTTGCCAGAATGTTCAATGTGTCATATTATTTTTATACGAGTAACATAATAAATATCCAAAGTCTATAAGCTATGTTTCAAGAAAAATTTAAAAATCCAATTTAAATTAAAAAAATCACAAACTTTGAATAAAATTAATGATCCAGACACATTATTAGTATTTGTTGAATCATCAAGACATTAAAAGCTTTAAAATTTTCATTCTTTTACTTTAAACATGAAAACATTTAAGAGATTGAAAGAAAGAAAAAAAAAAAGACTATTGAAAATCTAAAGGAGCCCTTGAGCCGGGGAAATGTTAGGGCTCTTGCTCCAGCTTCAAGGAAAACATTTTCCCAGAGAACTCTAGCCCCAGGTCCCAGGAAAAAATAAAATTAATAGTTTCTCTATACATTAGAAAATTAATTTTACTACTATTTGCGTACAGTGAAAATGTTAGAACTTCATTCAAAGTGCAGGAAGATTTCTGACGCTATCGTCAACTGATGCTTTAAACAATCATCATTACTAGTCAAAAGTGAATGAAGGGACCGGACACTACAACAGAGTTGTCACTGTAACCAAGTTTAACTGTATTTACAGCTCAATGATTTCAATGACTGATGTTTGCACCTGTATCTTTTTTTGCAGGAATACAACACTGGACATCATTTTATCAAAAAGTTTGCAAAGTTATAAAAGCTAATATTTTTATTTTAAGGTTTTCTTTTTAGTTGCCAAGTTTGAACATGAGAGATTAAACTTTCTGTTAGTAAAATTTGATGTTTTCAACTAGAGTAACATTTGTATAGTCAGAAACTTTAATAAATTATGTTATGTCATTTATGATATGTGTGTTCTAGGCTATTCATATTTTTACTTTCTATTGTATTACGATGAAACAGCCGCTTCCCATAGTAAGTAAAACAAAATAAAAGTACACTGAAACCTCAGTAACTCAACACCACAAGGGGAACTCAACACACATTGACTTAAGCGAATGTCAGCTTACAGGAGTTTTACATTTCAGCAAGTAAAATACAGCACATACAGTAAACTACTGTTGGCTCAACCACAAAAATTAAGTTCCTTTTATTTTAAAGTAAAGAATAGCCATGGAGCAAAGACTGAAATTTCCAAAAAAAAAAAAAGAAAAAACAAAGAAAGGAAAAGAAATAAATGTATACATATTTAAGAAAGAAAAAATCCAAAGTTTCATTTGGTTTTCTTTTTATATTGAAACCAAAAATGTTTCAATACCATTTAATTTAATATCGGTTTTTCAACATTGTCCTATGTATACACGAACTGTCAACAACTTTCACAACATTGTAAAAAACATTATGTACATTATTTTCGGAACTTTTGATCTCTTTTTCTTCAGCTGAGGGCAGGTTTGAGCAGTTTTATTGCAAATTCTGATAATCTCATGAGTCCTCTTTTTTGCAACATACAGTAAGCATTTAATAGTTATTCATGTCCACAAAAGACGGGTGTTTAGGTTGACATATTCTACATCTATTCCACCGACCACCTATGTTTTGAGAAAAGATTTTATGCTTAATCCCTAAGGTAGATAGAGGAACTTGAACAATCAATGCAGAGGACGATGAAATAATAGAGAACAAAAAAAAATCCAATTTCATGAAATGGCAAATGCTAGGGCAATTTACTAGGAAAATTGTGATAGAATAGTTTGAGCAGATATCAACTCCAAGCGGGTTTTTGTCAATATTCATTAAGTTACCATTGTTTTTTATGTATACAAATAGTATTGTACCAACAAAAAGAAATAGGTGTAGAGTTACCGAGATAGTCGAGTTAAAGAGTTTCCACTGCATCATATTGCCCATCTTTCCCAGGAAAGGCTTGTTTTTCTCAAAAGTGCATGTGACAGAAACTTGCTAGAAAATACCAATATATATATATTACAACATAATTTTCACTTATATAATCATGCATAATATTCATGTAAAAGATACAGTAAAACCTGTAAAGTTAACCACCTCTGTCAGCTGACCACCTGTCTAAGTTGACCACTTTTCTCAAGAACGGAATGAGTCCTATATTATATAACGCAGGGAAACCATTGTAACTTGACCACCTGTCTATATTGACCACTTATGTATGACAAATTTGGGTGAGAGCATTATAAAAGAACCCTTTATAAGTTAATAATAATTTAACTTTGTGCAAGTAAACAGTAATAGAAATATAATTTCACGTTAAATTAAAGCACAACGTGAAATTATATTTCTATTACTGCCTTTGTAAGTTGACCACCTAATTAGCACTAATTTATTTGTTTATCTATTTTTCCGAAATTAAAAAAAAAACTAAAATAACTTCTCCTGAATAATACTTATGCAATAATTTTAGAACAGTATTTGTCAGGGTGGATGAAACATCAATATAAAGTTGACCTAGATTGCTTTGTAAGTTGACTATATGGGAAAACGACTATGAGCACGTTTATCTTTCAAAAAAGTTTCTTAATTTTCTTAGTTTTTAAATAATGTATTTTTAGAAAATCCTTACCATCAAATAAGTAACTTACATAATTAATAAGATATTTATCTTTATTTTAACTAGGTACTTTTCTTTTAAAGTTGCATAGGAAGCATTGTAAATCAGTCAAGTTAAATTTCTCTAACGATATTTTAGATAATTGTAAAAAAAATAGCTACTCACTATTTTAAAGCAATGTTAATACATGAAACTATATTTTTAATTTGTTGCAAATGAATAAACGCATAGACTAAGAAATGACCAAAAAAAAAATCTCCATCCTCTATAAGTTGACCACTAAAGTACTGAACTGCAAGTGGTCAACTTACACAGAATCTAGCCATGTATAAAAACATAAATAATAATAGTTTATAATTTGTATGAAATATAATTATTTACACAAAGTGCTATTTCAGAATAACAAAATATTTATAAATTCTAAAATTAAAAAAAAAAAAATCTAATGCAACTTCTGTCATAAAATACATAGTTTTCTCTTTATGTACATCAACATGAATTTATAATATGTTCATTTTGAAAAATATAATTTCTCTTTACTACTTCACTCTGCCCCCACATTCCCCTGCTTTAGATTTCAAATTCAGCAAGAGTGAGACATTCTGTGTGGTTAGCACCGAAAATAAAATTTCAAGCAACCATTTTCCTTCAATATCCAAAAAAATAGCAAGCATTTACAACTGCTAGAAAAAAATCAGCGACATTATATATTCAATATCATACATTGAATCTTGCGTGTGTACAGTTCACAAGACATACTCTTCCAAATTTGTGATTTAAAAAATAATCTTCAACATATTTCATGAATACAAAAAGAGATTTAAACAAAAAGACAAAACCCCTTCCCATAATGTTTGGCAATGATTATTGCCAGAGATTTCTGAACTTCTTTATTACATTTTAAGTTACTTCATATTGGGCGTATAATCATTAGTGTATTTGTGAGGTTTTTCTTCCACAATTTAAAAAGCTTATCCGGCATAACGCCAGGGAAAAGTTCTTTAAAACATTAACTTTTGTATGTCCCCACATTTAGTTAGTTTTTATATAAAAATGATACGTAAAAAGCTGGAGAACTATATTAAAATATTTGGATGTAACTAATTGACTCACATTGTAGAAAAATTAACCAAAATAATGATTGGTTGTATATTAATACAACCAATCATTATTTCATTATTTACCAATTAATTACCAATTATTATAACATTCAAGGTCACTTTGAACCAGGTTATATCTCTTTGTATATTGAACTAAAAAAAAATTAGAAAGTCCAGTGACGCACTCAGCTAAATAGGTTATAAGATCAGTTTTCTAGTCTTAATTTTTAAATTAAGTAAAATATGCTAAAAAATATGACATTTTTCGAAGTTACACTGAATGACTGTACATTCAAAATTCATAATATTCACTATATATAATTTATAAAGCATATTGTACATTAGCTTATTACCAAAAAAAGTTATCACCTTTGAAAAGATGGGCCTTTTTCCTGCTATCAAAGACATTTTTTGCGATGATCTGCAGCAACTTCGAATTGGTATTGCTCCACTATTCCCTGAAGTGTCAGCAGCACATTCAACACGATCACTAACCACCTGCAAAGAGTTGATTATTCTTTTAGTCTATTTCACATAATCTCCTATCAACAGGGCTGGCAAGTTTCTTACAAAGCGGAAAAAAACATGGAAAAAACGAATGGAAGAAAAGTTTTCTTCTGTGAAAACAAACTCATTCATTAAGAATTTATCATAATATAAAATTAAATAACATAAAATAATATATTTTTCAAGAAAACCTAAGGTACATATAGTTAGAACACATGTTAGATAGTTAGATTGACGCATGTCAAATTAACATTCAAACGACTTAATACCACTATCAACTTGTTTTAAGGCAGCAAAAACTTTAATTATTTAAACTTCTCATAAATTGCCTCTCCAATTTCGAGAACTCAAGCATTATTCTTTTTTGTTGAGTCTATTCACTAAATATAAAAGAATTAAATAATCTAACTCATGAAGACAAATCTAAGATATTCTTCATTAACTCAAAATAAAAATATATCCCTCATCACAGAATATACACATGTATCTAGATTGGCAAGTTTCTTCCACGGTGAAGAGAAAACATTCAAAGAATTAGCAGGAAGAAATAAATGTCTTCCAAGAGTCGAAAAAACTTATTTGTTAAGAATTTAAGAAAACTTATTTTGACTAAACTGTAAATGACACACTTTATAAGACTTATATATCAGAGTGATAATAATTAATACTAATGCAAAAAGTTTTAGAACATTAAATTTCGAAAATCAGCATTCTGATATGTATGCTGGAATAATTTTTTTTTTCAATATGTTACACAAAACGCTTTAAAATGGAAATGTATTTTTTCTTATAAGAAAATGTATGTAATCATGAATGAGCCCCTATAGCTGTACAATTTCTTTACACCAATAACCAGGGTTGGAAAAAACCAAGCCCAGTGGTTTTTTTGGGTTTTAATGGGCTTTTTCAGGCATTTGCTGGTTTTTTTTCAAAAATTTGAGGCTTTCTTAATTTGTATTTGTAAGAGGCTGCCTACACATAATGGTATTAATTAAAGGGAAAAACAATAAATATTATGTATTTCTTTTAATAACGTTCTGTTTTAATTAAAAATCTTTATTGAAGAAATAGAATAACTGTCTTTTAAATATTAATTTTTCTATTCTGTCCATTACAGCTATAAATTAAATTTTTAAAACTCAATTACTTAGCCCCTTCTTTATTTTATTTTTAGTGTTCAATAAAATTCCATCAAAGGGTTTATGAAAGAAGGTATTTTTAAGTCTTTTAATTGTAATTATTCTATGTTTAAAGGAGTTTAAGCTAATTACTTTCAAAACTACTGCAATCTTCAACATACAGCATACTTTAACATGTCGCGGATGCACTATAGAGCGTCAAATATGCAAAAATCGGAGGTGGAAACTCAAAAAAAAAAAATATGCGTGCCCTTGGGACACATAATTTTTATCAATTTTCATCACGGAAAAAAAATCAAGTCATATATATAAAAAATCGATAGGCAAAAATATTTTTGCACGTCCTTGACCAGCATTTTTTTTTTTTTTCAATTTTTTTAAAATATGGAGCAAGTTTTTCTATCTATCTAGGTATATAAAAAGAAAAAGTAAACATACAAAAACAAGTTCATTAGAAGTAAAATATTTTAATTTAGAATTTTGCATGGTATTGAATGAAATTTTATGCTCCAGATTTTAGTATTTTGATGAATAATGCCAAAGTATATTTGTCTCATGGTGGATTCAATTATTATTTATTTTGCTAACATATGTGAAGAAAAATTTACTAATACAACAAACTAAATGTAAGTCACATTCTCTCTCTGTGTGTGTACATACCCATATAATTTTATTTCTTTAAAATTGATAAATATTCTCACTGGCTAATTTTTTGAATTAGTTATTAATAATACTTAGGCATAGAGATATATGGGTTTTTCTTCTCTTATTCAGCCCAAGGTGCATAAGTCTGCTGCACTTTTGAGTTTCTCTTAAAACATATTTATCATTTCGAGTGAAGTTCTTATTTTTTTTTCTTTCCTTTGGGGGAAGGGGGTGTGTGGAGGCATTTGTTTCTATACTTTTTTTAATAGGGAATTATTTTGTGTTTACATAACTGGAGTTCAATTTTAAGCTTGAAGTTTAAAGAAAACCCACCTGTAGGCTCTTTTTAAAGTGGCTTTTTATTTTTGAGCCAACCCTCAAAATTTTATACCTATGACATATAAGGTATATATTATATGAAAGTATGTTGTTATGTTTGGTCTAAATTGGTATTTTTATTTGTTTTCATAAGTAAAATTTAATTTTAAACAAGAATTTTGAAAAATCCCATCCTTGGGTTTTTTCAAGTGGGTTTTTATTTTTTATCCAATTCACAAAAAAATTTAGCCATTACATATAATGTATGTATTATAAAAGTATGTGTGATGTTTGGTTGAAATCAGTATTTTTATTTGTTTATATAAGTAAAGTTCAATTTTGAGCAAGAATTAAAAAAAAACCCACTTGTGAGTTTTTTCAAGTAGGTTTTTTTTGAGCTAAACCACTCAAAATTTTATACCCATCACATATAATGTATGTATTATGAAAGTATGAATTATATTTGGTCTAAATCGGTATTTTTATTAGTCTACTTATTAGGTAAAATATAATTTTTAGTGACAATTTTGAAAAAATACACTTGGGTTTTTTCGGGTTAGGCAAAATCGAACCAACCCTGCCAATAGCAGAAACAATAAACAAATATTTCCTTTATAAAGTTGTGATAAACCTCCCAAAGTTGTAACAACTTACCCTTAAATAATTGTCAAATTTTATTTATTATTAAAAATTACTCCTTTTCCGAAAAATAACATTTTTAATATTAACTATCTGTTTTATACTTGATGTAATTATACAAAAATTTAAATCTGCCATTTAGTTAATGCATTTTGATTTTCAGCTTGTTTTATTTCCAATTGGGTCCTTCCAGTGCCCAAACCCCCTCCCTCCCCATTTCTTTCAGTTTTTTCCATTTCTTCCAGAAAAACCCAACTCTGCTTATCAACTACCACTGGTCTAGATCAGGGGTCTCCAAACTACGGCCCGAGGGCCACATCCGGCCCGCGGACAGATTTTGTCCGGCCCGCGGAGAGCTAGCATACTTAAAAGAAAACTCCTTCTAGAGAACATATTTATTTTTTATAGCAAATTAAATTAAGTTTACTGAAGTAATCTATTTTTATGTTGAATAATTATGTTGTAGGGTAATCAATATGGCCCTAAGGCTGGAAAGGTTGGAGACCCCTGGTCTAGATTATATTCGAGATATCTGGCTACGACTTCCGAAAAATTGAAACAATATCACTACTTAACTGTAACAAAATCTTCCAAGTCTTCTTCTTTTTAATGACTGGAAAACAACATTGATTTTATAGGACTCTTATAACTCTGTTGGATATATTTTCATCCATAAGCTCACCTTTCATGCATTGAATAAAGATTTCCTTGTGTCTCCAAAACATGCGTCAGTAATTCTTATAGCTATTAGTGCCATTTTTATCTTGTTTTCGAGTTTTTAGCCTATTGAACAAAGGTAAACATTTTATTTTTGATTTAAATTTTCGGATTGCTTTCCACCAACATTATAAAAATAATATTGAGTATATTTTACTATTAGATGTCATAATTAAATCAATAGCATACACATTATTTATAATCATTATCGTTTTTATCAGTATCACATTTTATTAGTTACATATCAGTTTTTACTCACTTTAACCTGAGAATCGTCTTCATTCTTTAATTGTGCTAATATTTTGTGATTTTTTCAAAATAATTATTAAAGAAAGGAACAAAAGTACAGGGTGAAAGGTTCATGTTTTCATACTTCAGAATTATGCTCCACCTTACATAACAAAACCTGAACATTGCATACATTCAATGCAGAATGAAATTTTGGCTACACTATCCATTTGTAAAGGGGAAACGGCAAGCACAAATAATAAGGAAGAAGATGGAAAATTACCAGTCAAATCAGCAATGTTTCCATTTCACCGATGATGATAAAGCTCAGAGGGTGCTTTGTGGCCAAACATGGATTCCAACATCCAGCCCTTTATCACCTTGCAGAACCAAAATGGAGGCTTCATCAGAGTACACTTGATTTTGCTGAAGAAGCAAAAAGATTTTTCAGTTATCAAGCCCACAAAACAGCTGGTTGTATGCATTATGCTAACTATACAAAAATATTTCAGTGCTTTTATGAAAAGAGCAGCCATAATGAATCCTAACATCTAAAACCAATTTGAAATTCAATTTTTAGAATAAACTGCATTGAGCTGTTGATTTAATTCAAAAAATGGAATCAACAATTGGTTCTTACCAGGGTTGGAAAAAAACCGGGATTTTACCAAAAACCAGGTTTTTTTGGTTTAAACCGGATTTTTTTGGTTTAAACCAGGTTTTTTGGTTTAAACTAATGCATCACTTTTAAAGCTTAAAGAAATTATTTAAAAGATTAGTTATTGTGTGTTATTGTTCTATTTGTCACTATTTAAAATAAATAGGTAATGTGTCTTTAAAATACCAATTAATTTTAATTAATTTCTTGTCAATATAGTAAAATGAATCAACTGTAATACCAAGCCAAACATTCTGCATAACAATGATAGCTAATTTGTAATATTTTAAAAGTGAATGTTGATTAATGAAATTGGGAATAAATAAATGATTATTCATTATTAAAACTTCAGTTTTAACAAATAGTGATTTGGCCAAATACGGAATATTAAAATTTCTAGAAAATCGTTGTAATAGAAAGAATTTGTCAAATTTAAATGTATTCACAAAGTCAAACACCCATTCCACACATTAATCTGTTCTTGTTTGTTAATAATCTAAAACTATCGAAAATTAATGTATTTTCTGTATTGTTTTTAATGCAATAAAACTGAGAATTTCACCCACAAGTGGAATGGAAATAACAGGTTTTAATGTAAGCTTTAGCATTACTGTACTAGTTATTTAATTCAAATTAAAGAAATACTATTGCTTAGTGAACTTTTATTTTGCTCAAAATAGTTTTATGAAAATATGTTAAAAGTTATAGAAGTTAAGATTTTTATTTTATGGGGATTTTTTTACATACCTGTTCTTAAAAGTTTTTTTAAAATTTAATGCATTGAACTGGAATATACTTTTATTTTCAAAAACACCAATAACTTATACTGTCTTAATATTCATGATACATTCTAGGCTTTTTTCACACTCTCTTACCCCATATTCACAATAAATCAGTCTACCCAAACAAAGTCGGACTTCCACTTTGTTAAAAATGACATAATAAAAATGCTAGCTTTTGGGAACGAATGTTAAGTATAAAATACAATATTATAACTTTAAAATCTCTTTTTGTTCAATCAAACCAAAAACAAAGGGTTAAAAAAGTAGTTTTCTTAAAATAACTATATACTATAATATTTTTATAACTATTATTTTTATTTATTAAAACTATGTACTAATGCGCACTTTTGCAATAACTATAACAAATTTAAATCTTTAAAATCTACTACATTCTTTAAGTTTTACATTTCTACCATAGCAGAACTATTCTGCCAAACAAAAAGTCCATCAATATTTGGCCAGGCCGAATTTGATCTTAGCGAATATTCGGCTTGGTGATGAAATGACAATTTGGCCAGAATATTCGTTACATCCCTAGTTTTAACTTGCATTTTAATATTCATTCAAGCTGGAATTATCAGGAACATAACATTTCTCCATTTGTTTCTTCATTCGCAGAACCTTGGCCATCAATTTCTTCATTGCATACTTTGCAAACTGCTGTTGTACCATTCATCTCATCTGATTTTATTTCAGTAAAATTAATCCAAATTTCATGTTTTTTCCTGCCTGACCCAGACATTTTTATAATTTAATCTTTGTGAATTTAGCTATTTTTATGGGTGAAAGTAAGAGGATTTCAAAGGACAGAAGTTAAAATAAATTTCCGTAACTCCAAAAACATGCATTTTCTAGAAATTTTGTTTACATTGCATATATAAATTAATTATCTCCCCAAACCCCCGATAATAGATTGATATTAGCAATAACAATATTTAATAATTAAGGTGGGAACTCAAGTCGAACATTTTAAAAATCATTAATCAAGTAATAATAATAATAAAATTACACGTTAATTTAAAGCACAAATGAGCAAAAAATGCAGACATATGTTTCGGGATTGCTTGGAATCCCTTTTTCAATGCGACAGGGAGCTTCTAGATGCAAAACATCCAAATGAAGGGTCGCTTCATTTGGATGTTTTGCATCTAGAAGCTCCCTGTCGCATTGAAAAAGGGATTCCAAGCAATCCCGAAACATATGTCTGCATTTTTTGCTCATTTGTGTTTTAAATTAACGTGTAATTTTATTATTATTGTTTACTTGCACAAAGTTAAATTATTTTTATCCATTAATCAAGTATTTTAACAAATTACTAAATTTACTATAATTAGCAACATCATAACACATTAAGCTTTTAAATGAAGAAATAGGAAAAACTTTTACAGCACATTTAAATCTGTATTAAAATACTTTAGTTCTAAGTATTCTGTCCTTCCATCTAACAATTTACAAAAACAAAAAAGAGACGCAAATCCGTCTATAGACTGAATACTTTACCCATGGCTATTTGATTCAGGACATTCAGAACATAGAATGGATGGAAATTGTTTGAAAATAATATTACATGTTCTTGTAGAACTGAGATTTTTCATGAGAGTAGAAGTTCATAAATAAAAAGGTTTTATTTAAAATACCAAAACTATTATAAAATATTCAAAAAATTAATGTGGTTTTTAAAAAAAAACCATTTGGTTTAAACCAAATGGTTTAAACCGTACCAACCCTGGTTGTTACACAGACATTTTCCAGTCTCGGACGTTCTTTATGACGAAGATTTTACGAGTTCTGCACATTACTGTAGTCGGACATTTTTTCTGAAAGCAATTCAAAAAGGAAATAAAAATGAAATTTTTATATAACTTAAATGTATCAAAGTGCATATCCCTACAGCTCTAAATAATACAGCTACATAAATAAGCAAAAAATATTTGGAAGGAAAGCAAATAAGAGATGTTATTTGCTTTCCTTACTCATATTTCTTGCTTGTTAAGTATTTTACTAAATAATACTTAGTTTGCTTAATTAAGCTTTTTTAGTTGCATTTTAACTTTTAGAGCAGTTAAATGCAAGATACAGAGAAATTATTTAAATTTACTTTAAAATGCCCTTAAATGTTCTTGGAAAACACTTTGCCTTTTTTAAACATTCATTGAATAAAAAAAAATATTTAAGCATGCAAGAAGATATGCAAGCAGTGAATAGTAACTTAGCACTTGAAGCAAAACACAAGGTGTGTTTGGCATATTTATCACATCTGCAATAAACCTTTAGTCTGTCACTGTTTGCAAATAGGAATATCTAAATGTAGATTCATTCTTTAAAAACTGAGTAAGGAAAAAACAAGAAATAGCGTATACTTTATCTTGAACACTCTGACTTTTGGAAAACCTAACAGCATAAAAATATTTAAGTCTGTTCATGCATACCTTCTTTATGTAAAGAAAATACTCCTACCTATTTTTCATTTCGCACTTCTTGGAAAAGTAATATGAAAGTTTAAAGGGAAACTGTTTCGCGGCACCCATTTATCAATTATAAATTCCAAACAACCGCCAAATTTGTAGTCTACTTTCTGTTTCTAAAACCGCGCCATTTGTAAACAAATTCAAACACTCAATCATAACGGTTGCAGGTAAGCAGCATGTGGTGACGGAATGAGCGTCCAGCTAAACATTCAAGTGGAGTGGTATTTGCATTTTATAACGTTCGTGATGAGTGCAAGCTTGATAGCGAAGCTATTTTACGCAATGG
Source organism: Octonoba sinensis (assembly GCA_038502835.1). Taxonomy (NCBI): domain Eukaryota; kingdom Metazoa; phylum Arthropoda; class Arachnida; order Araneae; family Uloboridae; genus Octonoba; species Octonoba sinensis. The sequence goes on from CM076600.1 coordinate 4,155,949, forward strand.
AGCCCCTCGTGACGTCACTGAAGTATATAATAGTAAATAGTACGACCAAACGTCCCCACAATTAAAACCAGCTTGTCGGAGACACATTTCCCGAAATTTGTCCCCTCTCTTGAAATTTTACTCCAGATGTTTCATGTGACCCTAGCTAATAAGAAATGAACACTTATTTTTGCGTGGAAAGAACTAAATGATAAATTTGACGCTTAAAATTTTCAAAATTGGTTACAAAGAATCCCTTTTGCAATGCAAAAAAAGAAATTCTTTGTATTCCGAATCAAGGTGTCTGCAGGCCTTGACTATCACACACCCGGGGCACGAACCATAGGCTGGCACTATCTATAGGGCAGGAAATTTTTCCATATAATATTTTAATTTCTTTTTCAAAAAACGTAATATAAAATAACCAGTATAATTAATAATAACCGCTTTTAATAATAACAGGTGTAGGTCATTCTTATTATTGGAATAACCACTTTCACATTAACCAATGCACACCGGGGCTCAAAAATTATATTGCCCGACATGCCCGGACCTCGTGTTGGCCGACATGCATGTTTGTCAACAATAAAATTGGTAATACAAATTGAAGCTTGCAAATTTTGACTTGTAACGACTTATTATATAATATGCAATTTTTTAATGATTTAGATCAGCGTTTCCCAACCGGTGGTTCGCGAACCCCCAGGGGTTCGCGAGGTGCAGAAAGGGGGTTCGCTAAAAAATTATTGCAATGGCGACAGTTTCTATTGCTAACGAATAGAAAAAATGAAATAATAAATTTACATATGTCTTAAGAAGGAGAACAAAAAGTATTTTCTTATTTAAATTGTTTTTCAGGTAATGCAGAAAAGTAGTGAACTGACATACTTACTACTATGCCTGATTTCTAATTTGGATCACAATCAAATTTATTATTTTGCTACCACCTTGGATCACAAATTGGTACCGAAAGATATTTATTGATTTATTTTAATTTTTAGAACATATTTTCCTCCTACCATTTCCCCCTTTTTCCTTGCAAGCGCAACTAAAGAGTCGGAAATATGAAAATTTACTGCATAAAACGCAAAATTGTACATTATTTGAGTTTAATTTTTCATTATACAGACCCTAAAGTGGAACCAAAATATATCTATTCATTTATTTGAAATTTGGACTGACATTTATCACACTTTATTCAAACTTTTCTGCATTATCGCAATATCGCAAAAAGAAATTTTAAAATATGTAAATGTTAATTTTTTTTTAAATTTAGAATATTTTTACGAATTTTTTATATTTCAACCGGAAAGTGGAGCCTATGGGGAAAATAATCTTTAACATTTGTTAGGTATACATATGGTTTCTGCTATAATAATAATTCAAAAGAACAAACTTTAAAAAAAATGTAATACCAAAAAAGTGTTTGTAGTTTTAGTTTTTATTTAAACTTAGATGTTTTACAATAATTATGTTTTCATTTCTTGTTATGAAGTATTGTACAACACGGAAAATAAATGTGCTAGTAAATTTTATACTTTTGTCACCCGTTACTAATGACTACAAAAAGGAGGTTCGCATTTTCTATCGAATCTTAGAAGGGGTTCGCAGGGGGAAAAAGGTTGGGAAACACTGATTTAGATTAACGTTAAAATAATCCTTGATTTAGATGTAAAGCTGTTAATTAATTAATTTATTTATTTTTTGTCATTTTAATGCTATACCACACGTTGAAATGTTTTTATTAATATCCAATAAAACATTTTTTGGGCATGTACAAATTTTGCTCGGGCATGTAATTTTTAGACAAAAATGCTTAATAGGGCACGTACAATTTTAAAGATTTTTCGAGAGTTGTCGCACACACACATATGCACAAATGTATATACAAAGTAAGTGAGCCGTTCGAAGGAGGCAGTAAAAAATGAAAGTGCCCTGGGCATGAAAACTTGCAAGTCGGGTCCTGTGTAAGCAATACTCTTGAAATTTTATAATTTAACAGCTTTGAGTTTATCATTTATTACAACATTCAAGTCATAACTTTTCATTAGTTTTCGATTAAAATTTTTTATTATAATTTTTTCCAAATTTAAATCCGTCCTTGTAAGCTATAAAAAACATGAAGTATACAGTATTAAAACACCTCAAAATTATTAAAAAAAAGTGTTGCTTCAGTTTTATAAGGTATTTTTATTTTCAAACATAAAGGGCGTTATCGACGTATATATATATATATATATATATATATATATATATTATGTGTGTGTGTGCAGAGGGCCGCTTAGAGCATGCCTGAAATTTGGGGACCGGCCTTCGGGGGAGGGGGGAAAATCGTATAAAATTTTTGAAAAAACAGAAAAATAGGACCAAACACAGTTAACTTGCTATTTTTTATCGAACAGATAACATAAATGTCAAACGCATAGAAAACTAACCATGGTCCAAGATCTATATTATTTTCAAAACTTCTGCAACAACGTGGTAAGGTGATTTGCGAACAAACCTATAGGCCCTTTTACGCAAAGCCACTTTAGCAGGGTTTTGAAAGAGACGAATCTTAGAGCATGCTCCAACTAAAACTGCTATATTTCCAGAGTAAAGATAAACACAGATTGCGCCTTCCATTGAACGCAAGATAAAGGTGAGCTATCAGGATGAAAGAGGAAAATGTACCCAGGAAATGAAAGAGTTTTTCCATTTGGTGCCTTTAGCCCCATTACGGCACAAATTAAATGACTTCCTTTAACTACATGTTTGAGAAACTTCATTGTTGGAAGAAGAAAAAACCTTTGCAGTACAGTAGACCGTACAATTCGCCAAATGGTTACGTGGTTGTAGTTAGAAACGCTTCCCAGCTGTAATATGATTCTAATAGTAAGCCCAGCGGTCATACGAAATGTCCTCTGTTCCAGATATTATTATACAATTCTCTCAGTAACCGGAAAGGCACATCAAATCAAAGAGATATTTATCAGGTAGAACAGTAAAGTTTCATGAAAAAATAATAAACATATAATCATTTCGGAAAAAAATATTCTTACCGAAAAAAAAAAATCTAAGTTATAATAATCTGTAAAATAAAAATATATTTTTTTCTATATAATCAAATTGTGTGTGAAAAATATTTATTTATATCCAACATAATCATCGTCAAAACAATAGTTTTAACGAAACCTGGAAAAAAGAGCGCTGCTACTTTAAAATATACAAAAAGCGCAGACGATAAATAAACTAAAACAAAGAAAGAAGGATTAAATTAAATTCGATTACAACGCTGTAAATTCGTTAAGCTTTTGGTGAATTTCTATTTTGTTGAAGTGCGCCGTGAGTTCTCTTCCATAAAAAACGTTTTCATTATAGAAACAGTTGTGTAGATGGCAGCACGATGCAGTTTTCTCTGAGTAAGAAATTCGGAATAAGCTATCGGCGACAAACAGACACGTAAGCGGCTTATAAATAAGATTCTAAGCATTTCAAGAAAAACTGAGGGCAGTCGCACCTTGTGAGGACCAGTAATTCATTTTGTCAGCTGCATGCCGAGACAGATATAGGGGAAAAAATACTAAATGAAATATTAGTCGTGAAAATACCTTCAAAAGTAACACAGGTTAACAATGAAAACATTTTTCCTGAAGTTGGGATGTATTGTTTCTCGTATTATGTACAAAACATAACGTTGACAAGCATGAAAAACAAGAAGTTCCGTCTAAAACTATACAAGTGTAGTTTCCAATACACATAGACACCAATATCAAATTGAGAATCTAGCTGGGTCATTCCATGTCAAGTGATCCAAAATTTTAGAAAAAATTTACCTCACCCTTTTTGATTTCTTTCAAATTTGGCTCATCAACTGTACCCCTCAAGGTAATTAAAAATCCAAATTTTTAGATTTTTATCTTGTTTAGTTTTTTAGTTATCAGGCTTTGATTTTGTAAAAAACTCACATTTTTACATGTATGCCTCAACCTAAAACAGGCCATAACTCATCAACAAATAGAGATAAAAAGTTCTAGTAAAAAGCATTTTGAAGTATATTAAATGCCGTTTCATATGATATTGATCATGACAAATTTTATAAAAATTTTAAATTTCAAAAAATGACTTTAAAATTTAAATTTTAAATTTCTCGAAAAACGTAGTTTCAATTTTTTAAAAAAAATTCTCAAATATTTCTGTGCATTTTACCTTTGTCTATGCAAAATTTCAACTTGGGCACTCAATGGGATCATATTTTCCCGAATTTTCAAAAATATTCTATTTAGGAAAAACAATGCATTTTTTTCAGATTCAAGCAATTTTAAGGTAGTTTTAAGTAAGTGTAATTTCAACAATCAAAAAATTTCTTAGTAAGAATGTACTCCAGAACTTTAGTAATGTGTCCCATCTAAGAGTAGGGATTAAAAACCTTCTTAGAAAAAAAAATGTAATTTTTACTTCACAATACAAAATAATAAAACATGCAGCCTGTTTATAATTTCACTTCTTTTACTGTATCTTTTAGAAAATATTTTGTCAAATCAACTGTAACATTAGAAACGACACTACATATATATAATTATTTACTATTGCTGTAAAAAAATAATGATGATTTTCCTGAAGGTAAGAAATTGAGTGTCACTAATTTGTTGCACATCTGTTGAAATTACTTCAGCCAGCCACCACTTTTTATCATATTAGCATGTAATATACCCTTTTAGGTTTGTCAAACATTTGAACTTTCGTCAAAGACTTTGTGTTTTTTAAAGTTATTGCTATGTGAATACACTTTTGCAGTAATTTCTTTTTCACTGAATGGAACAAAACTGTGCAACCTCTGTGTTCCTTTGACAGATAGTGCTCTTAGAAGTCTATCTTTTAATAGTTCTCTTTCCTCTGAATATTCTTCAATAGTTGCATAAAAAAGCTGAATAGAGGGAATGTTTATAACACTCCAGTTGAAAAGTTCAACTGGTGTGAGGATTTGATCTGTATGCAGTTTTTGAATGCTGGCTTTGGCAGCAAGACGTTTCACTGTCCCACCCAAGCCGTCACACACTCCTTTTCCATGAGCTGTGGCATAGAAATGCCACAGCTCATGCTTGTATGTTGAAATCTTTTTGGTGAAGGCAAATATTACCGAAGTTCTTTCGATTTTTATACTGGGATGCTGAGCCGTCAGAGAAATAGAAAATTTTTTCCAAAGATGGCAGTATATTCTCTTTGAAAAATTTAATAAGTTTCTTTTGAAAGAGATGGACAGCTATAGTATCATGCTTTAGGCAATTGGAAATGAACACAAAACTTTTATATTTTACTCCACTTAGATCTCTGTAATAGACAGCAAATGGATGTACTGTAGCCTGGTCATTCGTCCAATGAAAAGATTGTGCTTCATTCTGGACCACAAATGAGTAATTTTCTGAAAAATCTAAGGTGATGACAGCCTCATTTAATTTCATGTTTTCCTTTAAGTAGGAAAAATATGCAGATTGTTCTTTGGCTATGAAAGAATGAGTCTTCAAAGCTAAAAGCTTCTCACAGAGTGTGTCAACAAAATCTTCAGATGTTTTTATAATGGTCTCGAAATTGCATCTATCTACTGACACCCACTGCTTATATATAATAGTTTCTATCATTTGTTCGCTTAGAGCATTTAATAGATGATCTTTTAGGTATTTTGTTCCTGGACAATTTTCGCAATCATGTAAGTAACATTTCGGACTTGGTGATAAACACATTATTTTCTTAAAACAACATTTGTAGTCACCGAAGCAAGATCCATCATTCATAACAAGTTCTTTAAATATCTTTCCACTTAGCATCAATTTAACATTTTGGTGAATTGTGCACACACATACAGAATGTGTGCCGCTTCCTCCTGCTAAAACACAATTTTTAGGCCGAATCTCGGCAAACTTCGAAAACCCAATTTTATCTTCATGATGCTCATTCTTGAATAAACGATAAATTTCTTTTAGGTTTCCTAAAATTAGCCTCTTTTGCACATGTTCAGGTTTATTATTAGCATCTGTTTTCATCGGCACATAATCTTTCCTCCCTGGCATTATCCGGCTTACTTGGTCACTGTTGTAAAATTCAAGGACTTTTTGTATTACTAACTCCGGTAAAGATTTTTCGTGGTTTTGGATCTGGAGATGAAAGTATCCCTTTCTCTTTCATGAGTGCTTTAGATTTTCTTGCCATTCGATTACTGACTTGAAATTCTGTTTCAATTTTTTTAATTGTCCAACTTTTGGGGAGAACAGTCAAAATAAGAAATTTCTCGCTGATACTTTCTGTTTCCCTAAACATTTCTTTTAGCTGAGCAATAATTTCGGAATCTGTATCATCTTTGTCACTGTCATTCTGTGCCGTCTGTTTGCCTGTTAGTTTCTCGGTTTGATTTTTCGTCAATTTTTCTAATTTTATGTGGCAATACGCTGGATCACTTTTCATACGCTTTTTCATAATAGGCGATTCTTCTGCAAATTCAAGAGATTTGTTCAAGTAGTCTACAGAAGTGCTTGGATCAGAAAATGAAACGTCCAATGGATCATTTATTTCTTCATCAATTTCTTTTAATTTAGCAAGATTTTTCCTACAAGTGTCACAAATTTTTGAATCAGGTCTAATGCAGGGCTTTACTTCACACATCCAAGGCAGAACTGGTCTTAGATATCTAAAATACTTATGACGTACTTTCTCAAAGGGATTACAGCAATTGCTATTCTTGAAAGAAATGTTTTTTTTTTCTGGATTTTAAGCATGACTGCAACCTTCAAAATGGAGATGAAACTAACCACTCGACCTTCGCCACCTGGCAGTAAACTTTGGCAATTTGAAAAAAACAAAAGCCAACCCACCATGGGTGATTTTTACTTTGTTTATAATTCCTATTTCAGACTAAGTCCTTTCTATTTCATGCCATTTTTGATCGCAGCCCACCCCCCTCCCATTGTTTATCTTTTTGCAACACTTGTCTAGCAGCTGTTTTAAATTTCCTTCCTTCCTTATATTTATGTGTATTTCTGTTTTGGTGGAGAGTTATGGAAATGCTAGGATGCAGATAAAACAAATATCTCTGTTTTTTCTTTGTCAAATAGAAGCTATAAGTGCAAATCAAGAGCAACAACAGAAAGTCACAAACTCTAGCAGCTGTGCCTCTCTCACACCATTTCAGATGAATTTAATTAAATACTTTTTTCTCATCATATCATTAACATCTCATTAAAATATATCTGAAATCAATCAATTAATCAGGAAAAAATTATTATTACTGCATAAAATAAGTCAATTTGTTCATTTAAAAATAACTATTGAATAATTTGAAATCAATACTTTAAAATAGCTATGATAAGACAAACATGTGTATGAATTTGTTGCCCCCCTCCCCCCAAATAAATTTTTAACTTGTTCATTTCATGCACAGACATGTCCATGCTTGTTCACTCATGCATAGATGTGTTTAGAAGGCTAACTAAATCATCTCCTTTAAGGAATCATCATCTTAAAATATCTTGAATAACAAAAATGCTCATTTTTTGGTAAATCAAATATTTTTGAAAATTCGGGAAAATATGATCCCATTGAATGCCCAAGTTGAAATTTTGCATAGACAAAGATAAAATGCACAGAAATATTTGAGAATTTTTTTAAAAAAATTGAAACTACGTTTTTCGAGAAATTTAAAATTTAAATTTTAAGGTCATTTTTTGAAATTTAAAATTTTTATAAAATTTGTCATGATGCATATCATATGAAGGCATTTAATATACTTCAAAATGCTTTTTACTAGAACTTTTTATCCCTATTTGTTGATGAGTTATGGCCTATTTTGTGTTGAGGCCTACATGTAAAAATGGGAGTTTTTTACAAAATCAAAGCCTGATAACTAAAAAACTAAACAAGATAAAAATCTAAAAATTTGGATTTTTAATTACCTTGAAGGGTACAGTTGATGAGCCAAATTTGAAAGAAATCAAAAAGGGTGAGGTAAAATTCCTTCGATCACTTTACATGGAATGACCCAGCTATCTCTTTCTCTTTCTCATTTAGCTTTAGCTCTTAGTTACTACAAATATACTTTTTTCAAATGGTTTATACATATTCATTCACTCATTCATTTATTCATTCATTCACTCATTCATTTATTCATTCATTCACTCATTCATTTATTCATTCATTCACTCACTCATTTATTCATTTAGAGATATCCTTAAAAATCCATATAAAAAAGTTTCGTGGGAAAATCGCTCGTTTAGTTCTGGATGAACTTCGAATCTGTGCATGTTCTACTCGTACGTCATAAAATACTTCCCATAAAGTTTTTTCCAAGAAAATTCGTCTGTTAGATCAGGATTTATGAAGATTTCAAATTTCCCCGCAGGCGCTAATGTTAAAAATTTTTAAACTGTTCAAAATGAAACAAAAATTCTACAAATCTAAAAATATTTCTCGTCGAGAGCTCCTTGGAATAAGCTAGTGCAAAGAAACTTGGATCTTATGTCCAGGGTTTATATTGTTTCGCATTTCCCCTTAGGCTCTAATGTTAGGATTTTTTAACTGTTCAAAATTCAACGAAAAAATATTCAAATCAAAACGTTGTTGTTGTTGTCGTCGTGCCCTCGCGCGTAGTGATAGCTATGAAGAATGTGTACGCTGCTCCTGAGTCTAACGGGGCCCTTGTAGGCAGGAGTCCGATTTCCGCCCCTTTGAAAGGTCTATTAATTTTGGAACCAGCTCCTAGATGAGAGACCGTCACCTGGGATTGGCACCCCAAGAGGTAAATAATGCAAACTGCAGCCATACTGTCTATAGCATCGAGGCCTTCACAGACTACAGCCCAGTAGAAGGGCCTTCACAGACTGCAGCGCTATCCTCCTCGAACTTCCCACAAACTCTCTGACAAACTGACAACCAGCACCAGCCATAAGGGGCTGGGCTGGCAGAGCTTTGCGACCTGCTTTACCGACCCGGGGCCATAGTCATGCTACAAAGCAAGCCCCGGATCGGATGTTGCTATTTTAGTCACCTCTTACGACACGCATAACTACGTCGGCGCTATTCTACGCCGGCCACCGCACGGCAGCACCCCAAGAGGTATCCTTTCACTTGGAGGACATTGGAGCCACGGCCTATTTAACGTGAATCATCTCCCTTTAGCCTACACGGCCCCACAGGAGCCAACCGCGAGAGTTTGTCACCCTCCCAATCACTGACCTCAGTCGATGTTGCTTCACTTTCGGTGTTCTGCGGGAACCGAGCTTCTACCGACTGGTCCAATGCGGGACAAATCAAAAAGTAAAGTATGGAAATGAGATGCCCTCACCAAGATCTTTTGAATGCAAAAAAAAAAAAAAAACCTTTCGAAGCAGACAATTCCCCCCAAAGTTGGTAGGGGTTGCGGGGATAGCAGACAGACATACATACTGACATACACACAATTTCCCCATCACAAAACCCTACTTTCCTTTTTTTTTTTTTTTTTGTATATTTCAATCCTAATTTCATTACTTCACTTTTGACTTTTCTTCATTTTTAACGATACTTTCACCATACCCATTAAGCTTTCTTTCATACTTTTTTTTTTTTTACTTTTACGTTAAAGTAAGTTAAAGGGAGGGAAAACAATAGGGATTGGAAAAATGTTTTTATCTTTAGTATTTTTTATTCGAGATAAAAAATTGTTTTCATATCGAACAGGTTGTGCGCCAATAATCGAGTTTCTGCAGAAATGGGTGGCAAATTTCGAAAGAACTCGTTCTCTAGTGATATTGGTTTAGATCAAACTCTACTACAATGAATTATTGCGTTTAAGAGAGTTTTCCGTGAACGATAGACTATTTTCATGAGTTGAGTAAATGTTTTGTAATAGAGTAGCTCAGTAAATGCTTATCTACTAGCTAGTAAGCCTGGCGGTCATACGACATGACCGCTGTTCCAGATATTATAAATATACAATTCTCCCAGTAACCGGAAACGCACATCACATCAAAGAGATATTTATCAGGTAGAACAATGAAGTTTAATTAATAAATATTAAACATATCATCATTTTGGAAAAATATATTCTTACCGAAAAAAAAAAAAAAAACATCTAATTTAAAATAATCTGTAAAATAAAAATATCAATCAAATTGTCTGCGAAAAATATTTATTTATATCCAACATAATCGTCATCTAAACAATAGTTTTAACGAAAGTGGAAAAAAAGAGTGCTGCCACTTTAATATATATAAAACGCGCAGACGATAAATAAATTAAAACAAAGAAAGAAGGATTCAGTTAAATTCGCGTTTACATTCATTTTTAAAGGAGATTGCAAATCTAACGATGCCTCACACAAAATGCTTTAGAAATGTTTTGATTTTTGTCGTTTTAATTATAGAAACAATTGTGTAGATGGCAGCACAATGAAGTTTTCTCGGAGTAAGAAACTCGGAATGAACTATCGGCGACAAACATACACTTAAGCTGCTTATATAAGGTAAATGACTCGGTAGAGGACACAGTTAAGAAAATTTTCGTACTCTTTTACGTGGCAAAATTTTTTCAAGGGACTTACATCCATATTTGCATATTTAGCTTAATCGCCAACTATTTCTCTAAAAACTAATGACCTATAAAATGTCATTTGATGAAAAATTAGGATTTTTACGTCAAATTTACTAAACGCTTCATTTCTATCTATAACGGACATTCATAAGACACGTATTTGCATGAGTAGTGGACAGAAATTGATATCATCTATTTTATGCTGTTCACTTGGAGAAATCATTTTAAAAATGACTAAGGGACCATTCATAAATGATGTCACGCTTTTTCCCCATATTTATTCACCAAATCCCTCACCTTCTTATTGATCGGCTTTAGTAAAGAGCAGCAAATGTGACCGTTGTGGAAGCCGCTATTAAATATTATGATCCATGTACTTGCGTAGATGCTCCATGCCAACTTTAGTTCTATTAACCAACACTAGGAATCATTCGCTATAGGTTTTGATAATTTCATTCATGTTTAATGTTACATTCGCTTATTTTAGGAGCGTAAAGATCTAAGTGTCCACTACTAGAGAAGTGTCCACTACCATTGGGGCCGTGGTAGCCTAGTGGTTAGCACGTCGGACTTCCACCTGGAAGGTCGCGCGTTCGATACCCACTGAAGACCACCATGTATACTTGGGGATATGTGCATGCCGTAGACCCCACTACCTCTCCTCGTGCGTAAGCAATCCTAAGGCCTCGGCTAACAGGTAGGGGTCTGGTGGAGAAAAGTGTCCACTACCATTCCATCGGCTCTCTACCTAAGGCTTCGGCTAAAAGGTGCAAGGGTGTCCTATGGAGAAAAGTGTCCACTACCGTGGGGCCGTGGTAGCCTAGTGGTTAGCACGTCGGACTTCCACCTGGAAGGTCGCGCGTTCGATACCCACTGAAGACCACCATGTATACTTGGGGATCTGTGCATGTAAAATCCGTAGACCCCACTACCTCTCCCTGTGCGAAAGCAATCCTAAAGCCTCGGTTAACAGGTAGGGGTCTGGTGGAGAAAAGTGTCCACTACCGGTTAATTTACCTTATAAGATGTTCCTCTTCTCACTCTAAAGCATTTTTGAATCGCATCTTTGATCGTGTTACGCAATCAATTTAATTATTTCAGAAACCAACCCAAAGATTAAAATTTTTAGGCTTCAAAGGGCCATTCTCTCATATTTACTGCACTTCTCTAAATAAAAAAAAACTTTTAATGTATTTCTCGAAACATTCTCTTTAATCTCTTCCCTGAATTTTTTTCTCGGTAAAAATTCCGGTCAATAACAAAAATGAAGCAGTTGGCGCAATGTCAAGATCTTATAAGATACCGAGTTCCATAATATTCAACACAAAATTAGTGCGTAGCATTACGGTTGCGCTCATCGAAGTTTGTTTTTCTAAAGTCGTTTTGCTGTTTTTCTATTTCCTACTTTAAGCGAACTTTTCACATAAATTTGCGATTATGCGATTAAGATATTTTATACCCAGATTAAATTTTTATGTCTATAGAAAGTTTGAATATAGCCGTAAAAGAAGAAGTTGGTCCGAAGGTCTGACGACCCTTAGAGCAGCTGAAACAATAGTGTTTAGCAAAACCAAATTCGACCAAACTTAATCAAAAATCGCATGACATACGATTTCAACTCAGTTTGAGAGAAAATTGTAAAGTACAGTAGAACCCCGGTTATCCGAATCCCGTTTATCCGAAGATCGGTTTAACCAAAAAGGCAAATGGATCGGTTATTTTTTTCAGAACAAGCCAAATGCTCAGTTTTTTTTTTTTTTTTAATTTCTTTTTTCATAAAGGTCAAATGGCTCGTTTTTTACATAACTATTAAAAATATTGTCAGTACATGATAAAATGTATAATACTAAATGACATAAACGTAAAATATTGATATTTCGTATAGAATTTATTGCAACTACTATGTTACATTCAAGTCAGAATCGGTTAATCTGCTTGGCAATCCATTGTATTGGTGATGCGGAAAACGGGGAGGGTGGGTTATCAACAATGGGGCATGATTGCAAGGGTCAAGGGTTACATTCCACTTGCGGACAGACAGATATGGGTGACCAAAACGGGAAATTTATCGCGTCACTTAGGTTTTGTCTTCACTTTCCACTGCATATTTCCCCTAGCTTTTCTGCTTTCTCGACATAAAACTTACCATCCGCTTTCATACTGCGGTGTTTCAGCTACCAAGTCATAGCCTTTATTATAAATTTTCGAAATTATTTCGTGAAAAATCCGAGAAACAAATGATGATATTACTTCCGGAACCCCCTTTTTTTTTGCATATTTCCATCGTTTTCTTGACTCGGATATTTGCTCCATTTGGTACACGAGAATGAGCAGTCATACTTAGAGCATTATTAACTCAAAATCCGTCTTCACATTCCCCTTACATTTTTCCATTTTGTCTTTTGAGCAAGCCCATGGAATATATATATATATTTTTGGTCTTCCGATGCATTCAATACTGTTATCCGTTTACAAGTAAAGAATGCTTATTTTTTATAGCTGATGTTAAATCAACTGAGACCGACTCCATAGCAGTAACGCTTAAAATCAGAGGAAATTAAAAGCAACCTGTTTACTGCTCCACGATAAACCAGCAAATGAAGAGATCAGAGATGGTACACATGTATGGAGTACCACAAAATAACTGGTACTAAATAAACAAATGCTGACCAATAAAACGTTTGAACACCCTTCTTGACCGCACATAAAGCAATAAGCTACCCTTTCTGATCACCCATCACAATGCTGTAACCATGTGAAACAGAAGTGACCGCTTATGTTCCTTAATCCCACTGTTTGATTCCTCTTTACGCATTTGACCAGTCCACAAGTGGCATGTAACCATTGTATTCAGCAGTTGAAAGAAGTTCTATGCTCAGGGGGGAACATATTCGTTATAAACGTGGTCTTAGCCTTAATTTTCGCTTATCCGAAATTTTCTATGGTACCTCGATTAACCGAAAACGTTACGGTCCCGAGCTTTTCGGATAACCGGGGTTCTACTGTAAAATTCATTTTTGTAGCAAAAAAAAAAAATCTTTTGGCCCTGTTGTCATTCACTGTTAGAAGTTTCATCATGAAATTACGGTTAAATAACCGGCAGCAGACTGCCCATCTAATTTACTGTTAAATTTACGGTTTGGAACATTTTTCTATATTTACGGGACCTAAACCATTTCTAATCAGTTCGGATAAAGAGCCGTAAATACAAAAGTTTACGGTTTTATAACCATTTAGAAAGGTTTCAAAACGAAATTTTTACCGTTTTTGAGCCATAGAATCTTCGAGGAGTAGTAACCGTAAACGAAACCGGGAATCGAACCCGCCGTGTATGGTTTCCCATACCTAGCGCTCTAGTCATTCGGCCATCTACACCACGTAAAGCGGCCGTTTATTTATCAATAAATCTTCTTCTCCAACAGGCAACCTGCATTAAAATTGAGATTTCAGTTTTTGATTTTATCCAAAGTCATTTTTGGTCTAAATTTACTGTATTTTGATGAAAATCATTTTATTTGCTGCAAAAATTAAAATACAAACAAGCTTCAGCAGGTCAAATGATGGGCTCGTTATTCGCAAACAGCATTTTTGATTTACGTGTACATGCGTTTCTATTTAGTAACCACTGCTTAAGCCACTTTTTTTCTTTTTCTTTTTTTTATATACACATGCAGATTTGAAGTGATAAATTTTTATTCATATTTTAACAACAACGTACGACCGGTAAGGTTTCGCAACCAAGTTGGACGCCCGATTCTTATTGAGCGCTTGAAAATGACGGTTAGTTAAGCGTTCTTTAGGATAAACAGAGAATAAACGATCTTTTTCGCAATCAGCGGTTTGAGTACCATCTTTTTAATGGTTATTCAACTGTTGCAATTAAATATGGTAAAATAACGATCAAATAAATGGTTATTTTTCTATGTTCTTAGGGAAATTTTTAACAGTGTTGGTTACATCTATAGGTTCCAAACCGTTTTTTAGTCCGTGGGCACCTTGGAATTTTTCCTCTTTTAAGTAGATCCCTATCCTAAGAGTCATTTTAAAAGAAGTCAATTAGTGTATTATTTTAATTTGAATATTCCAAATTAGTGTGTAACTGAAGGTAGAACTTCGCCCAAGTCATTCTAGAAGGGCAGGGAGAGAGAGCGAAATGCAGAGAAATGTCACGTGAAAATCCAGAAATATAACTTAAAAGGTGTTGTCTTTGCAATATGTAAATTTTAATGCGTTAGCATTATGGGGTCACCTCCCAGGCAACGGCTTTGGGACTGACATAATACAAGCTTTTAATCGTTAGAAGCATTAAGAAAGTAGGTACATACTTCTAAATTTTATAAAATATGTTTAATTGATGTATATAATTTGTAAATTTATATGCTTATTATTACAAACAAATACGTCTGCACGTTGGATGAATTTGCACGTTGGATCACGCGTTAGGTGCGCTATGGCCAAATTTTGCCGAAATACTGCTTAATTTAAATGAGACCCAATCTGTAAACACCTAGTTACATCTTAGGTTCTCTGATCTTCTAGTTACATTTTTCGCGTTGACATTGACCTTTTATAAGACATAATAGACCACTGGGGTTCTATGTGGACACTCTTCCCTTGGAAACCACTAGTTACATCTCTTCGTTCTTTTATTTTTTATCCTCTTCCCCTCCCCCCCCCTTTTTTTTGGCCCAATTTTATTTTGTGGCTATTATTTCTTCCTTATTAATATTTTAGTTTTATTTCAATGATGTTTTCAGTTTCTATGCTTTACCATTTCGCAGAAGCAGGTACTTTGCTGCAAAGCAAAATAGCTGCTTCTATAAAGTATAATCACTCTGGCATAAGAAGGCCTTATGTGAATGCAAAAAAAGGAAGGGATTTCTCTTGATAAAAGAAATTCTCAATTCCATATTAATTTCTATCTATCTAAAAATGTTGAATTTTCGAATCTCATGTAATAGTGACGTCACATCTATTGGATTATCTGAAATTTCAACAATGTTACATTGTTGCAAGTTCAAAGAATATTTTTCCACCAACAAAGCAACAAAATAATGCGATCTGAAATCATCGTTTACAACAATGCTCCTGATTTGCAACAAAGAAATGCTTTTCTAAACTAAATCACTTTTGAGTCGATGAGAATCCGATAAAGGAGGAATTCTACTCAAGCTCTTCGAAATCTTGAATATTTCTGTAAGTAGTGTGGATAATCGTAAGCAAATGAATGTTCTTAGTTCTTTGTATTACTTACAGCGTACTCTAGTTACTGGTTTTTATAACCTTTCGCGCAATCTTCAGATTTTTTCCGTACGATGTTACGCACTGATGGTATAAAAAAGGTTTTTACTGCAAAAGAGTTATTTCAGCATTACTTGTAGGGTTGCAGGTTTCAATTCAAATACCGTTATTTCTTTTTATTTTTGTAGCATAAATTGTAGCATACTTACGTACGAGTAAGTTTAAATTAAATAAATAAGCGATTAAATCAAATTCGTACTTTTAGCCAAATTAGATGGTGTTCCACTCTGTCTCGTGTACAAGCAAGGGATATACAGTAGAACCTCCACAAGTTGACCACCTAAGGGACTAACTAAGTGGCCAACATACGGTGGTGGTCAACTTAGGGAAGTTTTAGGAAACATTTAGTACATTAGAGATTTATTTATTAAACTTTTTTATTAGTTTTTAAAGGAAAATTTTGCACTTACTCATTTTTATTTTTTCTTAAGGTACAACAAATTTTTCCTTTTTTTATGAAATAATCCAATTTTTGTTTGAGTCCTCTATATGTTCATTAGGTAACAGTAAAAACCACTTTCACACTTTACAAATCTATTAGCATGCTTGGGCATTTTTCTACAGCAAAATCTTTAAGTTGCTCAGAAGAAATTAAAAAGAACGGAATGGGCGGGAGGCGAGTGATACCCAGATAAGCCGAAAGACTAATAAAGAAATTGCTGGAAAACCAGATGGAGAATAGACGGGGGAAAAAGCAACTTCAAGAATACATCAATGGTCAAGTTACAGAGAGTAAATTATAGAGATTTATTTCAAATAACCTACTAAGAAGTGGTCAACATACAACTTATAGATGTGGTCAACATAGAGAGATAAATCACCATTGAAAATGTGTTGTAACCATCCAAACTATAAAATTTCGGTCAACATAGAGAGGTGGTCAACGTAGGGAGGTGGTCAACTTTAGAGGTTTTACTGTAATAACACGGAAAATATACATATATGGGCTTTTAAATATTCAAATATTTTTCGGAATTTACATTATTATTCTTCACAGCAAGTTATAGGGATAAAAATGTTTCATATTTAGGACTATGATTAATACTTTGAATAATGATTAAGGAACTTAAATTACACCTGCCTTACTATTTTTCTTTTGAATTTTAACTTATAAAAATTGTCATGGCGTCACTAGTGAGCTAGTATTACTATTGCTACTAAGTAGGGAGCTGAAGGAGGTAAGAGCATTATTCTTCAATACACATTTGAAACGATAATAAACCCTAAAATCGGCTTTCTTTTTGCTTTAGTTTCAGATTTTGGGTTAATTATGGCTTCCAGTAAAAACTCTGGTGGTTTTATGAAGGGTCTATTTAAGTGCGTAAAGCCGAAGAAAGATCCTTCGATAGAAAAACAGGAAAATCCTGTGAAGGTAAGTAATCTTATCGCATCTCTCTCTCTCTCTCTCATAACTTGAGTATGTCAATGTCAAAAACGTAAATTTTATTAAAACTTATTGTGCAAAAACCATACGAGTTGATGCAAGTTTGTGTGAACGAAAGTAAAATTATCTTCTTAAAAAATGCTTAAATGTAAGTCTTTCACAACTTGACTAATTTTTGTCTCTAAATAGCAATATATAAGACAAACAGAAAAATATATTCCCAACCGCTTGGTTTATTAAGTTTAAATTTTTTTATTGATTTTTAGAAAACTCTGATGCAAAAATTTGCTTCTAAGTTCAAGATCTTCAAAAAGAAGGAAGTTGCATCAAGAGTTAGCCCTACTCCCAGTGGGCTTCAAGCTCCAGAAGGAGTTTTGAATTATCAAAGTGACGTCAACGCTGGACAGTCTTCAAATGGTTATCACTTTGCCATTGAAAGAACTTTGGCCCATGAAAACATGGCCTTTGAGATGGATGACGATGTAAGTGGTGTAATTTACAAAAATACTTTAATATTTGTCTTTACATTGTATAGTTTTTTTTTAGTAAATTTGTCCCGAAAGTTATACCTTTAAAATTGCCAGTGTTTTAAGGGGGTTTATGTCAATTCTGTTTACAAATTAAAACATTTTACAAGACTCAGTTTTCTCTTTCATTAACAATAAATCAGGTAACCAGGAATACCTTTACATGGAGCAGTTTTATTATGTCAATTTTTCTTATTTCTAGATGTCTTTGTCTGGAAAGTCTTCTTCTAAGTCAGATATGTCCAAAGAGAACGAAACCGAAACATGTGTCAGCACCTTACCATATGGTCTTCAAGCTCCAGAAGGAGTTTTGAATTATCAAAGTGACGTCAATGTCGGCCAGTCTTCAAATGATGATCATATTGCCATAAATAGAAATGTAGCCAATGAAAACATGGCCTTTGAGATGGATGACGATGTAAGTGGTGTAATTTAGAAAAGTGATTCAATACTTGTGTTTACATTGTATAGGTTTTTTTTCGTAAATTTGTCTCGAAAGTTGTAATGCCTTTAAAATAGCCAGTGCTTGAAGGATGTTTATGTCAATTCTGTTTACAAATTAAAATATTTTACAAGACTCATTTTTTTTCTTTCATTAGCGATAAATCAGGTAACCAGAAAAATATCGTTAAATGGAGCAGTTTTATTATATTATTTTTTTTTATTTCTAGATGTCTTTGTTTGAAAAATTGTCTCTTAAGCCAGAAGTGTCCAAAGAGAACGAATCTGAATCATGTCTTATCTCCACACCTAGTGGGCTTCAAGCTTCAGAAGGAGTTTTGAATTTTCCAAGCAACGTCAACGTCTTGAATGAAGCACACTATAAAGGATCCTCAGAAACAGATACTCCAAGTTATGAAATGAATCCTGTTAAGCCTACAGATATTAAAATGAATCCTGCTGAAGCTAAATATCATGATGAAATAATTCCTGTTCAACGTATAAATCCTAAAATGAGACCAGTCCATCCTCGTAATCATGAAGTGACAACTGTTCAATCTACCAATTATGAAATGATTCCTTTCAAACCTACAAAGCATGAAATCGAACCTGAAAATAATGAAATGAGTCCTGTTGCAGTCCTTTCAACCCATACAAGTGAAGAGCTGCAGATAGTTCGATTGTTACCAGAATATACGACAATATTCACTGCAGCTATGGATTCTTTGCTGCAGAGCCATTCAAACATCTCTCAGATGGCTAGAATTGAACTTAAGATGACTGACCAAGAAACTCAAACTGATTTAAATTACGAAAGTGATGAATTCATCGGTTTTTGCGAGGTCTTAAGAACATCCAGGAAGATTGTCGACAACGTAAAGGCCAAAATTTTCATACAACAGACCAACATAGTTAATCATAAGCCATCACGGATAGACGCTCTCAAAGCTGCTGCTAAGACTGCGTTGTTTGAATTTTCGCTCCAGTTTCTACATCATTTAATAGAATAAACCATCAAAACATGAGTTCCAATAACACAAGGACAATTCTAAATAGTCAAATTTGTTCTCGAGGATTCCTTCCCTTCAAATATTTAAAACTTTGAAAGCACATAAACCTTTTAACAGAACAATTCCAAAATTTCATAAAACAGTCGAAAAATTATAAATGAGCCATAACATCTCGGCTCGGGGGTCGCAATAGGGAGAACATCGGAGGGAGGGGCGACCCCCACGGGGAGTGACAAAAGCCCACCTCCACGTTGGTACTCCCTGGAAACACTGCTGGGGCTGGCCCACACCAATACCAGCAGTGGCTAAGAGGCTTCTAACATAAATTCTAATGAGCGAAATCAGAGATATAGATCTACAGAGCAAAAATATAGTACTACTAACTTGAGCATTAGGATTACCTTTAGGCTTGTAAATAGAAATAGGGGGAGGGGGAGGAATAGCCTCGTTTAGTTCTGGGTGAACTTCGTATGGGTACATGTTCTAACGTCATAACATCTTTCCGATAAAGTTTCGAATAAGGGGGATTACAGTTTTATCCAAGTTTCGAAAACCATTTTTTCCAACGTTACCAGACTTCGACAATTCAGACGGGTGACCCTATTTTCTTTGCTAAAGCGGAAAACAGTGTAAAGAACTAATACAAACATTGCCCCCCCCCCCCCCTTTAAGTGTAGTATAAGCAAAACTACTGTCTCGAATGTCTCCGCGTTCGAAAGTTATTATTGGACACTTTCAAGAAGAGCCGTTTGTAATAAGGCATCAAAGTACCATCAAATTCCGAATGTGCTTTTACTGGACATCTGGGAATCGTAACCAAACACCAACGGCACTCAAATCCAACGCTAAAAAGACTCCGTGGCATGATCCTGAACGTGGCCATCTTTGACCACAGCAACGGAAGCGGATTTTCAGAAACATGCTAAATACGGAGCGTTCAGTCGGGTGTTCAATATCCACAACATTACACTATTAACCCCTTCCCCTCTCGTTCCCGTGAAAGTGACGGGCTGAAGTTTCGCCTTCTATTTCTCGTTCCCGTGAAAGTGACGGGCTGAAGTTTCGCCTTCTATTTCTCGTTCCCGTGAAAGTGACGGGCTGAAGTTTCGCCTTCTATTTCTCGTTCCCGTGAAAGTGACGGGCTGAAGTTTCGCCTTCTATTTCTCGCTCCCGTGAAAGTGACGGGCTGAAGTTTCGCCTTCTATTTCTCGCTCTCGTGACATGTTCGGGCTAGAGCAGTGGTCGACAACCTAAATTATCTGAAGATCTACTTTCCACGTTCGGCGATCACCAAGATCGACTTGGGGGGGGGGGGGGTTCCTGCCCAATTAATAGGACGAATTGGGACTGAGTCTGTCTTAAAATTGTAGGTTAATTCTTTTCAGAACAAGTTTTGGTGTGTATACAATATTTACTTTACAGTTTCTAAACTAATTTTAAATTTGATAAAACACTGTTATTTTTTGCTTTGTTTTGCTTTTCAAATAACACGCACGTGGGAAATACCGTTATACTTCAATTAACTCTCACCGAGAGCATAGCTAATGTGACGACTGACATTCTATATTATCGGCAAGTGTTTTTTCGTCCGGCGAATGATCTGACAAATTAATAAACATTTTCTGAACAAGACTAAGAAATAGCTTCGCCTTTTATTTCAAAAGTCATTTGATTTTTTTTTTCCAAAGCTATGTAAACTGTCCGAATTGCTGTCGTGATCGACCGAGAATGGGCTCGAGATCGACGGGTTGCCGACCACTGGGCTAGAGTGTTTAAAATTTCAAAATAAAAGCATATCAAAAATTAAAAATGAATATATTTATTGTTCATACACATATATCTATATAATTTTCAGGGATAAAAAAATAGCCACTTATATGAGCGTTTTCTTGAAAATTACCCGACCGCTAAGGGGTTAAAATGTTGCGTTTAGTTGCCAGCATTTTTGCTGCTCAGTTGGTGTAAAGTTGAAAATGGTTCTTTTTTTTTTTTTCATGTATTTTAAGTTCTTTTAAGTGTCTGTCGAAAAATATACAGACAACAGAATGTTTTTTTAGCATATGATGTTCGTTAATACACCTATGTATGAAAAGTTCATTACGATGGTTCATTCATCCTATCTTCATAGAAATAAGAAGTCGTGATGACATTTCGATAATAACGGAGTTAACACATTTCATGTGCTAAAAACATTATACTGTCTATATTTTTTTAGACAGGCACATGAACAAATTTAAAATATACCAAAATCGAAAAATTTTCAACTTTACCCCAACCGAACACCAAAGATCGTGTTCAGTAACATCAAAAATGGTTGCATCTAAACGCAAAATTTTTATACACTGTTAAAAATTTCCGTAGGAAAATAGTAAAATAACCATTTATTTGATTGTTATTTTACCATATTTAATTACAACAGTTGAATAACCATTAAAAAGATGGTACTCAAACCGCTGATTGTGAAAAAAATCGTTTATTCTCTGTTTATCCTAAAGAAGGTTTAACTAACCGTAATCGGGCGTCCATCTTGGTTGTGGAATCTTACCGTCGTACGTTGTTGGTAAAATATAAATAAAGATTTATCAGTTAAAATCTGCATGTGTATATAAAAAAAGAAGAAAAAAAAATGTGGCTTAAGTAGTGGATACTAAATAAAAACACGTACACACGTAAATCAAAAATTGGAGACATCGGATTCCCAAACTGTTTGCGAATGAGCGAACCCAACATTTGAGCTGCTGAAGCTTGTTTGTATTTTAATTTTTGCAGTAAATAAAATGATTTTCGTCAATATACAGTAAATTTAGACCAAAGATGGCTTTGGATCCAATCAAAAACTGAAATCTCAATTTTAATGCAGTTTTCTCGTTGAGAAGGACGATTTATTGATAAATAAACGTCCGCTTAGCGGGGTGCTAATGGCCGAATGGTAAGAGAGCAAGGTTGGTATACCATACACGGCGGGTTCGATTCCCGTTTGCGTTTACGGTTTCTACGCCTCGAAGGTTTTACGCCTGGAAATGGTTTAAAACCGGTAAAAAAATTTTTTTTAAATGGTTATAAAACCGTAAACTTTTGTATTTACGGATTTTTAACCAAGTTGATTGGAAATGGTTAGGTCTCGTAAAGATAGAAAAATGTTCCAAACCGTAAATTTAACGGTGAATTAGATGGACAGACTGCTGCCGGTCATTTAACCGTAATTTCATGATGAAATTTCTAACAGTGTAATGTACTTGAACGTGATTAAACAGCGGAAACTGTGTGCTGTTTGTTATGTTAATTATACTTTAATATTTATGCAGCAGGTTATATTTAAGATGTTTTTTTTTTTAATGTTATTTTTTTTTTGCTTCAAGACGGGACAACTGATTCTTTCATTGGCGCAAACAAGATTTTTTCCCCTATTGTCACTATTGATTAAAACTACGGGTTATGGGAGTTAACTTCCAAAGACACCTAGCGCTCAGGGATTTTTGACAGCAGCATGGGGTCCATTAATATTGAAAGTTAAAAAAATTATTTAAAAAAAAATTTTGCGTTTTATTCGCTTTGCGATTGGCAAATAGGAAATTAACTGATCCACTACCATTGCTTGAACTCTTTTCTAGATACAGTAAAAGCTGTTTTTGTGCGGTGGGGGACCGCATAAAAGAAATCGTACAAAAAAATATTCGGAAATTTTATAAATTCTTACATATAATAAACAATTTTGTAAGATATACTACCTAAAATTTTTTTATGCGGTGGATAGGGACCGCATAAAAAAAGTCGGACTTAGAAAATACATCAATGATTTATGAAATAGATGAGAGAATGCTTTCAATTAAGTTAAATAATTTAATTAGACCTAAAGAAATTGCAAAAATATTTAATTCTTCATTGTACATATACATGGAGAAGTTTTCAAATTATACATTAAATAGTTTTGCTCCTACTCGTTGTAAACCAAAACGCGCATCTTCTTGTGACGAATTGGATGAAAATCGCTTTCGTCGCTTGAAGATAGGATTTTAATTGATTTCTTTTTTAGTACCATGAAGTCAGTGATCAGTTTTTGTGACGACGGTCGACTGGTCAATTGCTTGTAAACGTCACGCTAGTGAGACATGCATCTCAGTTTTTTTTTTTTTTTTTGAATTTTAAGCGTCTTTCCGCATTGGTATCTATTTTAAGAAAATGCGTTTCCATTTTTTTAGAAATCTGGATCCCTGCATATATTTTATCTGCTGTAATAGATTCCGGTTCTTCTTGTCCATTTTCATAATCTATCAAACTATTGATAATGACACTACCATCGATAGTTTGGTCCTCGATCATCTCGTCAAGGTCATTTTCGCCGAAATTATCAAAGCCTTCTCCTATAATTTTTATTTATACAGTGATCACATGGGCACTTACCATGCGCTTACTGTATAAATAAAAATTATAATTAGTTGTCATTTTTAAATATGTATGTGTACATTGATAGGAAACATTAAACTGGTGCTAACACCGCTAAGATTCATATACCGCATAAAAATAAATCGCACGAAAAAAATAAAAAAAAAATCGCACAAAAATAAAATCGCACAAAACCAATCGCACAAAAACAAAGTCGCATAAAAAAGGACCGCACAAAAACAGGTTTTACTGTACTATATTGCCAAGTAAGTTTTTGTCTTGCATGTGATGGTAGAACTGACTTTGATTAGCATCAACCGCTAATCAATCCGTAATACTATTTAATATAAGCATTATTTATTAAGGAGGTAGCGCATCAACATGCAAAGAATTTAGTCGTTGCGTACAAAATAAAAATTTCATATCGACTGTTACACATCGCCCCTATGTGTGCCATGGTTAATAATTCTCTATTTAATCTTATTAGTTTTGTTTGACGGAATTTTTTTGTTGTCTGACCAAGTTCAAGGAACTTCATTAACGGTCGGAAAATTGTGGCAGAAATTCCCTCTTTTACTGTAACGCCGATTCCTGAATTTTCAGGTTTTAAACCTCCAGCAGCAAATTTAATATACAACCACATTTTGGCGTTTTCTCTTGCATATAGCACCTAGCACTTGGCACTGGAAAGAGGGAATTTTGAGACAAAAAAATCACCAATTTTCTCCGGAATCGAAATTTTCCTCTCGGACTTAACCAAACGTAACAATCATCGAGGGGGCAGTTGCGCAGAGAGTTGAGTCTCTCTCCCCTCCTGCACGGAAAAAAGAAAGGGAAAAAAGCATGTTTCTTCATAGTTTGCATTTATTAATGTAAATAAACCCGTGAAAACGCATAATGTGCATTCTTGCATTTTTCTGAAGCAAATTCATACTTACACTTATTTCCCTTCCAACCTCTGAAGTTTAGAAGATTTTTCATAAAAATTAAAAAATTGCTGAATTTCATTTTCCAACCTAAAAAAAAAAGATGAAAATTAAAAAAAACCTACTTATTTTATAAATGATTCTACCTTGAGGACCAGAGAGGAAGAGAAGTCACTTTTTTGGGTCGTTCCGCTTCGACTTCTAAACACTTACTCCGGCTTCGTACTCCGAATAATTTTAATAGATTACATTGCTTATCGCCTTTTGTTTGTTATTTTATTATTTTATATAATAAAAGAAATAATAAAGTAAAGAAAAAACGGGCCGGGGGGGGGGAGCAGGGAGAGCGGAGCAGAAGCGCGAAGCAGTGGAGCAGTTTCGAGTTTTTGCCTCGAAACTGGAGCGGAGAAAGGAGCAAAGAAAGGTTTTGCTCCACTGCTCCGTTTTTTCTTTATTATTTCTTTCATTATATAAAATAATAAAATAACAAAAAAGAGAGATAAGTAATGTAATCTATTAAAATTATTCGGAGCAATACGGCCGAAGCCGGAGTAATTGTTAAGAAGTCGGAGCGGAACAACTCAGAAAAGTGACTTCTACAGACCCCTGATTGAAGTCGTTACCAAAGAAGAGGAAAATCAAATTATTAAAACGATTACCATATAAGTCTAAATAATATAGTTATAAAAATATGTTTTTAAAAAATGCTATAAAGCAAAACTTATGAGATGCATCATGAAAAAAGAAAAACCTATGTAGTACAATTAATGAAGAAATCCTGAAGTTCGGCAAAAATATATCATTTGACGAAAAATCGTTACTGTTTCACTAAAAATCTAAAATTTCTGGAAAAAATGAAAAAAAAAAAGAAATCGTAAAACTGAATAACAAACGTAAAATTGCAAAAAAAAAAAAAAAAAGGCCAATTTTTGTAAAAACCACAGAAGATTTTGTAAGATTTATGCATGTATGCTTACGTGCATTTGTGAATGAAATTCTTAGCGAGATTTCTTATTATTACACTTTGACAACAACATTTTTTTCGGGACTACGGTTAGAAACTGCGAGTCGTCGCCAGTTAACGATGAATTTTATACTTTTATGCCTGTTCTACGAGTAACAGATTTAAAATATCTGGAGATTAAAATAAATAAATAAATATGTAAATGAATAAATAAATAAATAAAATTGATACTTGGTCAAAAGTTTCCTCTTGTACATTTTGCTTTGTATACGAAAATGTAAGTTTTTTCCTTTTTTTTAAAGAAAATATTATTATGCTTTTTAAGTAATTTAGGAGGCGTCATAATCTGCGCATAGAGATGAATTCCATCTGTGTCCAAAAATGGAGAGCGTTGAAGGTCCACCAAAAATTCAGAATCATCATCGGCGCTAACGAAGAGACAACAAAACGGTCGCGGATATCCGCAAAATGCCCTCACACCATCAAATTAGGGTCCTCGACAATAGCCGTCGGGGCGAAACAGCAACCACGCGTTATGGGAGAGGGTAATCCCCGAATCGCTGGTCCGGTCAGATCCCCGGATCAGGCTCGCAGTTCGGACAGTGCCGGACGTTAATGGCCGTAAAAAGGCAAAGAGATTGGCCCGACCGTTCGTTAAGCGCAATTTCGCTCTCCCACCGTAAGCCGAAAATCCTTTTCGGCCAGCACCACTGAAATGTCCGATAGGAGCTTAAAGAAAGATCATTCCAGAGGGCGACACTTGAAAATGTCCAGCAGTTAACCCTTAATGATTCAAGTTACTCGGTTTCTTGCACAACTAAATAAGCAAAGTAGGCTCCCTGTTAACCGGCTTTTGCTTTATAGTCGAATATCCGGCTCTTTACATTCAAAGAGAAAATTATATATTTCTTTTTATGTAATGTCCTACTTTTATTTATTGTTTTTATTTATTTATTTTTGTTTTAGAGTCTTCAAAATAGAATGTAAAAAACAAGTGGGAAACAATAAATAAAAACAGGTTGTCGCACAAAGCGAAAAGCGCTTTTTTTATTTAAAGACAAAATTGTGTTGTTCTTTTTATGCAATGTCCTACTTTTATTTGTTGTTTTTATCAAGTGGGAAACAATAAACAAGAACAGGTCGTTGCGCAATGAGAAAAACTTAATTTTCTCCTTAAAAAGGTAAGGTGAGGCAGGGACACAAAAAGGTAAACGAAGGCAAGTAAAGGTTTTGCTAAGAGAAAGATTTCGGAAGTTCCACTAAGCAAATGACGGTTAACAGTTAGTTTACTGTGCTTGTTTGTTCGTTGCACGGCTATTACTCGTTCATTTTCAGTGACATATTTTTCGAAGCCAGTTCAATTCGGTCGTATAACTTTTTGACACATTTGAAAGCGTATGATGACAATTATATACTCCTCCCATTCTCGAATACAATTTGCTAACGCATGACGCCACCTAATAACGTATAACGTTATACGTTATGTGTGTATATACGTGGTGTTATATAACGTTATATAGCGCCAAACAAATATTCGTGAGATACTTACTTCTCACACGTTTGGAAGAGTATTTGAAAGTTATTGAAATTACAAGTAAATTTTGATATACGATATAATTTTTCAGAAATTGTGCCTTTTTTCGGTCTTTTTTAATAATCAACATTATTTTATTACTTTATTTATTGATTTATATTTTTTCATTTTATTCATCTATTTTACTATTGTCATCGTTATTGTTTAATTTTAACTGAACTTCCGAAGGTACTTCAGACCTAAGATAATGCTTTTAAAGCTCAGGTTATATTTTTTGTGTTGAATAATGTGTGTTAGCTTTAAAATTCAATTTTCAAATGGCGAATAATCATTTTCTGAGAGTAGCGAAGATAGTCTCAGACGTTGGGAAAGCCGAAACTCATGTCTGCAATGATTTTTCTATATTTGTTCTTTAACAACATTAATTTTTTTACCAGCCGCTCCTGCTAGTTGTACGAAATTCAGCTTTTATACCAGGTATTATCTATGAATACCTTTGTATACAGATCTATCTTTATTTAATTATCTATCGATATTTATTTACATATCTACAAATCTATTTGTTCAATCTGTCATGATTTCGGCAGCTGCTGATGCAAATTGGGCGGCAGTATACATTTTAATTTCATCTTTAAATTTCAAATGATAATAACATTCGGGGCCTTTTTTCCATTTCATTCAAATTTGCATCACATTTGAAAGTGCATTAAAAAGAAAATGCAATTAAAAAGAAAAAAAGAAAAGTCAAACCTCGAAATGTATGAGAAGAAAATATCCTCAACTGGGCGGTTAGTAATAAGAAAGCAAAGTGATCGTTGTGGGTTTCGTGCCGCATGCGGTTAGCGTTTTATTCATAACCAGATACTGCCGGCACGGTGGCGTCGTGGTAAGGCGCGGGACTCACACGCCCCAGGTCATAAGTACGCCCTGGCAGTGTGGGTGGATTTCCAAGACACAGAAAACCCCCTGCGCCCATGTCGTATGATGATGCGGCATGCAAAAGATCCTTTGAGTAGACCTTTGGCTTGGATAAATCGGCAAAATTAAATTTCTAGTGCATTTTCGCATCAACAGAGTCCAGGTGCTGTCCCTTTCAGGTGAAGAAACTAGACGTCGAAATTCTCATGCGGTTATGGTACCACACTCATTGGGGTACCGCTGAAAGAGAGGGTACTAAGCTCTGAGGAACGCACTAGGTCTACAATTGGCATAAACCAACAGCAGCCCATCAGAAATAAAAAAGGATTCGTTTAATATAAATTGACTTATTTTGTTAACAACTGTAACTAGGCTTGAATCTCAATTCCACCTTGTTCAAGTACATAGAGCAGCGGTTCTCAATCTTTTTTTTTTTTCTCGTACAGTGGCGTACGCAAAGGGGGGGGGGGGTTAGGGGTTTAACCCCCCCCCCCTTGAGCCCTAAATAATAGTGCTTTATTACATACTCGAATTTCTTTAAGTAGTTTCAGAACATTATGGGCCCAACCTTGAAAAAATTCTGCGTACACCACTGTTCTCGTACCACCATTTTTCTTGCAAACCATTTGCGTACCACTGCTAATGTGACTTTATTATACCGAATGGAACACGAATAGATTATAGAAAAATACTACGCCGACTAGGTTATTTCAATCACACCATTTTTTATAGTTAATGCAGAGAAAAGCGTTTATTAAAATAAAGCTATATATAAAAAAATATATGAAGTATATAAAATATATTTTTAATACGTACTTCCAAAACAGCATTGGAAATACGTCTTAAGTACAAAATGCCTATCATGTAAAAATATGAAAAAACAAAATGAATAAGAAGGTTCTGTATAGCAGATACAATAACGGTGATATCTCGTTCCGTAGAAGTTAGTTTTAACCTCAAATTTGAATCGACAGTTAATTTGCTTCTATATTTATTTTTAGTAAATATCATATTGGAAAAGCCGTTTCATATAGATGAGTAGTTGTAAACTGAATTAAAAACTGCAATCCTTTTCTTGACAATAATGATAATTCAGTTTTAACATTGAGCCAACATTCTCGCAACTCTAATCGGGCAAATTCGATCTCCAATCCCGAGTTTTGCAGGCGTGCCACCCGGAGAAGCTTCGCGTACCACTAGTGGTACGGGTACCACAGTTTGGGAACCGCTGACATTGAGTAAGTATACAGGGTGGCGCAAAAGTAATGACCCGGTTTTGGAAGGTTTAAAAAAAAAAAAAACTAATACAGTTTGAGACTTAAAACATTTTTTTTATTTTGATCTGCATATAATCCCATTTTTTACATTCAGTTTTGAATACCACTTCAGCAAGAGGGTGACCTTCAGCACCAATACAGTGATGCAGTCCATTTCTGAAGTATTGGGAAACATTTCTGCACATTTTAAGGCTTTATCGGATATTTCCTCAATAATTCGGCCCTTCGACTATTCTAAAGTATGGGGAACTTTCTCCTTAAAATAACCCCACAAAAAGTGCTTAGCGACCATATCATTACGCAGGCTGTTTAAATCCACACAAAGATGCAGTCTATTTTCTCTACGTGGGAAAATAGACTGCATCAGTGTATTGCTGCTAATGGCCTCCACATTGCTGGAATGTTATTCAAAACGTAACGTAAAAAAATGATATTAAATACAGATCAAAATTTAAAAAATGTTAAGTCTCAAATTGTATTAGTTTTTTTTTTTTTTTTTTATAAACCTTCAAAACCGGTCATTACTTTTGACCCACCCTGTATGATCTGAATCCAGCAGTTTTGTCTATACTACAGCAACCATATATTCTGCTATTTTCTACTCATGACTCAAAAATGTTTCCTGGTATATTGTAACGATCTTTGCAATTAGTGCAAAACGTTTGAAAAGACTCAGAATTCTTTGTCTTCAAATTACGATTGTTCATTTCACTAATGGAACGAATGGGAATAAAAACGTTCCAAGAACGGAATGGAGTGTTGGAAACGGATCTCCTGCTTAATGAAGGGAGGCGGATGTGTTTACAGAAAATCAGATTAGGTTCGTCTCTTTCAATTTAATGAGGAGAAGGGGGGGGGGGAATCACAAACAATTGACGAAGTGTCGGAAATTGTTCGTTCACGTAGAGGGGTTGTAATGGAACTAAAATTTGAGAAACATTTTAAAGATGAGACCCTAAGTTTCGTTATGCTAAATACCCTTTTTTTTGTCAAAAGTCTGTCAAATTTTTGTATTTCTTCTTATCCTGTAATTCTGCACATTATATACTTACATAGACTTACTGTTCAATGACTAAATGTGTGTTAATCTACCACAGTAAATTAGCTTTTTTATTATCTTTTCTTTCCTTTTTTCTTTGATGATATCGTTACTAATAAAATCGTTACTTGAAAATAAAATACAAAAATTTGACAGACTTTTAAGGCCGGAAAAAAAGGGGGGTATTTAGCATAAGGAAACTTCTCAAATTTTAGTTCCATTACTATATGA
Source organism: Octonoba sinensis (assembly GCA_038502835.1). Classification (NCBI taxonomy): domain Eukaryota; kingdom Metazoa; phylum Arthropoda; class Arachnida; order Araneae; family Uloboridae; genus Octonoba; species Octonoba sinensis. The sequence goes on from CM076600.1 coordinate 4,186,399, forward strand.
AAGTTTATTCCGACAATCCAAGATTTTTTATTTTGCCATTAAAAATGAATATGTGAAAATAATAACGTCGTAACTTTCAGGAAAAATAATTCAAAAAAACCGAAGTTTCGAAATTAATTTTAAACCTATAATTATCTCAAAAATTAATAACGCTTAGAATCAACTCTTTACATCGAGAATACGAGAGGACTGTAAAAATTCTTAATTATATTTTCAATTTTTCATGCACGAAAAAGACAAATTTATGAGAAAATCAAAATATAACATTCCAGTAAAATTAAAATATCGCTAATGAATTGAAAAATTTGAAATAGCTAATTCCCTGAGTTGAGTAGCGACATCTTTTTCATCTGCTGCCTAGCAGACGATTGCATAAAATATTTATGTAATTTACCTGATATATTTTAAGGCATTTGCTTTTAGAATCACAGTTCGAAATTAGCGATCGTTAGTCGTAGTTTTCACCACAAAATTTTTATTTGATAACAGCGATTTCCCATTAGGCCGTCATTTATAGCGCTTAACTTTTTTTTTAATTTTTCAAAACTAATTCTATTAATTCTCACAACTATATATTCAGGTCACCAACTGAAATAATTATTGTTTATATTTCAATGAAAATATTCTACAAAGAACCGCAAAGCTTTTTAACCCCTTGAAGTACGAGTTTTTTTCGGAAAAACTGGTATAAAAAACTATCGAGATTTTTTTTGACAGAACATGAATATACAGGTATAGTATAGATTGTTTTTGACAATTTCTGTTGTGGGGGGGGGGGGACAAGAGAGCGGGGGTGGGGTAAAAGTTATATAAAGAAATATTATACAAACAAAGTGCAAACGGATCTCAGACGAACATCAGAAATAAAATAATGCGAGATACAAGATCGCCCGTGTGAGACACGGGCATGTGCAAATGTGCCGGTAGCTTTCGCCCGTGTCAGACACGGGCAAGCGCGTTAAGGGGTTAATTGAACAAGATCCTGTTTAAGTTATTATATCCCAGGTCTGCTATCAAAATAACTGAAAAGTACTAACTCTGTAAACATGAATGTATCATGGGGAGGCGAAGGGATATTGCGTGCTTGTACAAGTCGGCTTGAGCATATGTAGCAGCTTAAAGCCGTAGCAATACTTTCTACAGATTTCTCCGTACAATTCACTGATGTGGACTGACCCATCAGCGAATTTGAAAACCAATTGCCTAGTAGATCGAATATTTTTTGCAACTGTAGTGACGTCACTCACTATCAAATGGAGGCAATTCAAGCAACGCCATTGGTCACGTGGCACCGATGAAAGCAATGTAAACAAAGGAAGTCGTAGCATCGCTTCCCATCGAGTTCGACAAATTTAGGACTAAATAAAGGTCTTCTACATTATATAAAATTAACACTAAATAAAACACTATACCTACTGTAACAATGATTAAAATAAATGTAAATACTGGGTTATAATCAGAAAATGCTGTGAAAATAGTCTAATTAATTTTAAGATAACTAATTTTGGACAGCGAACTCCACGTAGAACTCAATTGAAAATCTTCGCAAACAAAGAGCGGATATCACGTGACAACGGTGATCGTTCATGAGACACTCTAGCGGTGAATTGCCTCCCATTGAGTCACTATCAATTGACTTGGCATCAAAAGCAAGCGGCTAACTTTCAGCACTGGCATTCACCCGCTATTTATTTATTTTACTCTCAAAGGAAAAAAAACTAAACAGCTTAAGTGATGGTGAGATTGCAGAAAGCACAGGTAGATTTTTTTCCTCCGAGAAACAAAATAGTTTCCTGTTTAGCAATTTTTGTTTCGTGTTAAAAGATAAAAATATATGAAAACAGAATGTCTTAAGCTATGAATGCCCAACTTTTTCTTCACTTAAATTTGCTATGAAAAATTGTGAAACTGATAAATTAAAGGGAAAAATAATAATAATAAAAAGATGCTTAAAGTTTTTTTTAATTTTTCAAAAATATTAAGCGTCCCAAAAAAATTTGAGGGCGTTCGAAATATGAAGAAAAATAGTACTAAAATACTTAAATCTTTTAAAATTAATGTCCGAGTCAGTGCTTAAGCTCAAAGAGATGTGAAAACTTTTTCCGACGTAGCAAAAATAATTGTTTAGTTGTCTTTTCATCCCAGAGATCGGGAAATATCAAAAAACAAAAACAACATTGCTTCTTAACTCTTAATTGTGCACTGTTGCTAATTAATATGTTTTCACTTGTTGTTTCAAGTTAAAAGAAAAGTCCAAAGTCCATTATGAATAGTTTATCAGGCAAACAATTTATTTCAGCCAATAATTACACGAATTGCAAATATTTTAAAGAACCGGTCCATTTTTGAAACGGTAAGCCCTCTTATGTTAAAAGATAAGAATTTTTTGAAAAGACATATGTATTTTGTCGGAAACCTGGTATTATTTTGCGTTAGCCGATTCTATGATGCGTTTTCTTTCAAACGTTTTTCATTGTATTCTGCTCAAATAGCTCTTTTTGGCAAGTCAGTGGCTGGCCTACAAGTTGTTTTTCCAGCACATATTTCCACTCCAAAAAGTTCCTATGATTTTCATCCATAACTTAGCAACCTTATAATTAAATCCATCGTATTTTTCGCTCAGAATAAAATGTCAGTTCCTATATCTCATGATTCATACCTCTTGTACCAGAAAAAGTTCTCTTGGCGAACATTTTCCGACTTTCTATTAAATCTGAGGGATCTGATCGGAACTTCCTCCATCCAGTGCACCACCCCTTTAGCTCCCACTTTATATGATGACGGATGGGACTGGAAAGACGGAAGCGACAAGATCTGCGCCCCCCCCCCCTCTAATAGGAAAACAGAATCTCTTTCAAAACATCCCTTTAATTGCATTAGCCGCATAAAGAGCTAAAGGACTAGACACAGACACTTTTACCCTTTCTCTTCACATTCAGAGGGAATTCTGATAACCCCCCACTCTCGATATAATCAAGGCTCTGGTGTGCAAGTACGACCGTCAGCGCCATTTTGGTGCGCGGATGTCTAGCTAGATGTCTAGCTTGTAGACCTTACACAAAGATAAAGCGGACTTTGTTTAAGGCTTATACAGGGGCGCAACTAGAAAGTGCTTAGCGGGAGCTTCGGTTGTGTCTTCCCACTACAGCATGTTAGGGTGAATACGTGCCCTCTACATGGTGACCCTTCGCAAATGGCCAGCAATTCCCGTGACTTTGAAAATGGCGATGCTGACAAGTGCTCCCACGATGTGTGGGAAAAAAAATCTTTTCCCTGTATGAGAAAATGTCTATACACTCTTACAAATAGAAATCTCACTTTCGGGGATTCTTCAACCGTCAAGCGAATTTCGTCATTTACAACGATTCTTTCCTCGCAAGATCAAGTGACTTAAAGAAGTTACTAAACAAATCTCGTCAATTTGACGAAAGGTTTTCTCGGAGCATTTTTGACGAAGCCATTTCGTCAAATACGACGAAAGTTCCGTGAGATTTGAGCATGGGTTTCTGAAAGTGCTCTTATCTTAAGGATCTAGAAAGGGATCATTGATAAATGATGTTACGCTTCGAGGGGTATTGTGACAAAGCGGAGGGGGGATAACAAGAAGTGGGACATGCTTATGCAACACAGCGTGTCATGTGACAAAGGGGGTTAGTGGGTCCGTTGAAGTGCGACATTTTGTGACAAAGGGAGGAGGGAATCAAATATATGGGGGAAAAGTGCGACATCATTTATGTACGAACCCAAAAGGTATTTTTTGAAAAAGAAAAGAGTATATACGCTCCTTAAAAAGAAGCGTCAGCCATTTTGTTCCCTTGATATTTGAAAAACAAAATGTCCGACGCATTCTCCCGGCCTCCAAGACAGCCTTCGTTTTGAAGGGCAAATGCGTGACATGGAGAGAATTCCTCGAGTTTTGACAGTTATTGGACTAAGTGATGGAAAGGGTTGCAGGCGAGAGCGCAAGTGCTCTTTTTAACTTTTAACCCGGGGAATTTGATTTACTCTGTTTGAACGGGTTTCACCCCGACTCCTTCAAAAACGGAGCAGCGGATATTTTATCGTCTGTTTGATTTCTTTGTTGTATCGGGGCAGGAAAATAGCAATAAGCAAATGGAGGCGATTACGATTAAGAGAAAATCGTTTCCAGCAATGATCAAATTTCATTTGATAACGTTTGCAAAAAAGATGAAACAATGCAAGATGTATCGGAAGTTTATAATCTCTCCATGTACTTATTTATTTATTTTTTCAAAGGATGTGTTTTACTTACTTTTTGATTGGTACGCATTGAATCCCCTATTCCATTGCCATTGCCAGAAATAATTTCTGAGAATCATTATTACTCGTATTTAGTTTCTAGCCTACTTTCCCCGTAAAAGTAAGAAAGAAAAAAAATTTAAAAAAGCTTAATATATCGTAAAAATATCGTTAAAAATAAGTTAAGTAATTAAATAAAGATTTCAAAATAAAAAATTTAAAAGAGTTTTGAGATGGGGAAAATGTGTGCCTGTCGGTCTGTCTGACCCCCCACCCCCCCACCCCATAACTTTTGAAGGAATTCTTCGGCTTGGATTTTTTTTTTTTTTTTTTTGCATTCGAAGGATTTTGGCAAGGGCATCTCATTTCGATATTTTACTTTTATATTTGAACTTTCTTATTTTATTTTTTCAACTTTTCGTTCAATTTTGAACAGTACAAAATATCTTAGCACTATGACTGTGCGGAATGTAAAAGATGCCTTGGCTAGGCATTTAGACATTTGGCTAGGCGAAATTAAATTCCTAGTGCAATTTCACATCAGTAGCGTCCAAGTGTTCACTCTTCCAGGTGAAGAAACTGGACGGTACCACACACATTGTGGTGCCGCTGTAAGAGTTAGTACCAATTACTGGGGAACGCATTAGATCTGCAATCGGAGGAAGTCAATTCAACAGCCCCATTAGAAGAAGTAGTATTGACAAAGGGATTCCCTATAACGCCGAAACATGAGTATGCAAATTAATCTACATCAGCGGTTCCCATTTTTTTTTCTTCCCCGTACCACTATTTTACTTGCAAAACATTAGCAGGTAAACTAACTACTAAACGAACTAAGCTAACTACTAAGCAAACTTTGCAAGTAAACTAACTACTACGCAAACTAAGCTAACTACTAAGCAAACTTTGCAAGTAAATTAACGGCTAAGCAAACTAAGCTAACTTCTAAGCAAACTTTGCAAGTTAAGTAACCACTTAGCAAACTAAGCTAACTACTAAGCAAACTTTGCAAGTAAACTAACTACTAAGCAAACTAAGCTAACTACTAAGCAAACTTTGCAAGTAAACTAACTACTAAGAAAACTAAGCTAACTGCTAAGCAAACTTTGCAAGTAAACTAACTACTAAGCAAACTTTGCAAGTAAACTAACTACTAAACAAACTAAGCTACCTACTAAGTAAACTTTGCAAGTAAACTAACCACTGCTAATGTAACCTTATTATATAAAATAGAACACTTACAGATTATAAAACAATACTAGGACGACTTGTTTACTTCAGTCACACCATTTTTTACAGTTAATGCAGAGAAAAGCGTTTATTAAATTAAAGTTGTATATAAAAAAATATATGAAATATATAAAATACAGTGGTACCTCGAGATACGAGTGCCCTGCCATACGAGAGATTTGAGATACGAGTGCTGTTGAGCAGTGAAGATTTGTTTTGAAATACGAGCGACATTTGAGATACGAGGAACGACCAGCTGCGACGCCACGGCCCACCCAGTCTACTGAGCCTGCGCAGTAAATTGCTTTGAAATACGAGTGCCCTGCCACACGAGTGATTTGCGATACGAGTGCTGTTGAGCAGCGAAGATTTGTTTTGAAATACGAGCGACATTTGAGATACGAGGAACGACCAGCTGCGACGCCAAGGCCCACCCAGTCTACTGAGCCTGCGCAGTAAATTGCTTTGAGATACGAGCAAATTGACACACGAGCTAGGTTACGGAATGAATTAAATTCGTATCTCGAGGTATCACTGTTTACTTTTAATACGTACTTCCAAAACAGCATTGGAGATACGTCTTTAAGTACAAAATGAACAACAAGCATTGGAGATACGTCTTTAAGTACAAAATGAACAACAAGCATTGGAGATACGTCTTTAAGTACAAAATGAACAACAATCATTGGAGATACGTCTTTAAGTACAACATGTCTACCATGTAAAAAAATGAAAAAACAAAATTGATGAGAAGGTTTTGTATGGCAGATACAAGTGAGGTGATATCTGGTTCACTAGAAATTAATTTTCCTCAAATTTGGGCAGACATTCAATTTACTTCTACATTTATTTTTGATAAATGTCATATTGGAAAAAGCAGTTTCACAAAAATAAGTCGTTGTGAACGGAATTAAAAACAGCAATGCTTTTCTTGAAAATTGCGAGAATTCATTTTTAACTTTGAGCCAAAGTTCTCCCAACTGTAATCGGGCAATTTCGATCTTCAATCCTGAGTTTTTATAATTTAATCTTTTTAAATCTCTTCTCTTTTTTCGCCTGCATGCGTACCGCCTAGAGAGGCTTCGCGTGCCACTAGTGGTGCGCGTACGGCGTACCACAGTTTGGGAACCACTGATCCACATGTTCATGTGTCATAAGTTTGTTATAATAATTACTGCAAAATTGTTTTTTAAAAAGAATTATATATGGGTCATTCACTAGCCAGATCGATTAACTCCGATTCTTAAAAATATATATATATACCAGCTGTAAAAGCCTCTATTGACACGTAGCAAGTTTTGATTAAACACATTTCTAATCACGTGACGGCAAAAAACATAACACGAGTACCCACTTACCTTTATAGAACATTACAATCTACGCCAGTTTTTCAAGTTCTGTCATTTTGGAATTCATCGCTTTGGAAACTGAGCCATCCATATAACGAGCTAATACCGGGAGAAATAATTGCCAACTAGAATATTAAAAGAATACTTTTATAACGTATAACAATTTTGCTGCTCACAATTTAACAACTGAAGGTTAAGAAAAATCTCGAATTCCGAAAGCATATTTCGGAACTCGCACAGCAACAAGAAAAAACGTTCCCGGCCACTTTTCGGAGAACAACAACACTCGAGAGAACTCCCAAGTGCTCTCTTAAAAATCAAAAAGCGCGCCATAGAACATCGTCTGTTATCGGGGCCATAAAGGGCAGCGGAAAATATGATATAGGGGCATAGAACAGCGGGCCACAGGCCCCATTCGGAACATTCCGGAAAACGATCCCCAGTGCCCTATTAACACTAAATCACGCGTGACGGCCCCAGGCAGACGAATTCGGCTAGATTCGAATGGTTCCAGTGGGGGAGGAGGGGGAGTGGTCGGCACTGTGGCGATTTCTGTGGGTTGTTAATTTCCCGAGATAGTTTGTGAATTTTCGATTTAGGAGGACGAGTTAGAATGAACACCTTGGGTAAATTGAGATTGTAGATCGAATTTGGATTGGAGTCGTAAATTTAAGAAGTAGTTGGAATATCGTTTTATTTCTTATCTTGACACTGTAGAATACTGAACGTGGATGAGTTAAGAAACTTTTTTCTTTTCCCCAAGAACGAGAATAACGAAGCTTTAAAATAAAGTACATTTCACTGCTTCAAGAAATAATTAGAGCGAAAAAGCACCTACAATTTATTTTCGAGTTTGAAAAAATTACATTAAAGTACATAATCTGTGTAAGTCGAAATGATTTTTGTAAAATTTGAACTCAAAAAATGGTTTATTTACGCACTATTAGGGGGTGATTTTTACCAAATAGACTATGTTCAAGATCTTTGAATACTGCAAATAAATTATCTACAGCGCTTACGAATTCTAGAAATTTTATTGCTAATATTTGTGCTAGCTTTTCAGCAATCGACTTTGTCGATGAAAATGTTCGACATATCCAACGAACTAAGAAAGAATAACTTCAAAAAGAATCATATATTATTCAAGTAAAATTCATTATTTAACCTCTCCATTCCAAGTGTACCCAATTGGGTACATTTTTAAATACTGTTTATTAACCACTGTTTGTGCAATTTGAAAGCTAAAACACCCAATAGTTTTTTTAATTAATTAATCGAAAGTGTACTTCATTTTAAAAATGGAAAACATGGAAATTGGGCATTAATTATTATTTAAACTAATTATTAATTAAAATAAAAGAAAGATATTTTTTAGTTATTTTGCTTTGTAATCACTTTTTAAATCAGAGAACCAAAAATTTTCGTCAAAATTGTTTGTGCTTAGTTCTGGGGTCTGAAGCGGTTAAATCCATGTCCTCCCCTCCCGTCAATTCATTACGGGGCCCCTTTACCAGATCATTCCCTAACGTTGATCATTATAAATATTTTGTTTAGACAAAAGTTTTTACTTAACACTAGATTTACCAGGCCATTTTCAACCATGCCTAAACGTTCATTTTACACCATGTTGCTACTCATTATAATAAAAGTTTCAGTCACATTCACTTGTCCTTACTTACCGTGTATTAGAAAAAGCCAATGCAATCCAAAGTTGCACTATAATTAGTAACAAATTTTGTAAAATGAAACCTTCCAAACAGTCAAAATGACTGGTCTGGTAAATCTAGCGTTAAAAATGTAGGATCATTTCAAAAATGCAGGAAAAATAATCAAAGATCGATTATTATTCTTATAGTTTTGTTTGGAAATAAATTCCTATCTTAAAAATGCAAGGAAATTTAAGATGTAGAAACTTTTAATCGAAGATCGTTTGTTATTATTATAGTTGTTGTTTTGTTTGGAAAAAAATTCTAACTTAAAAAATGCAGGAAAATCCAATTTGAAAAACTTCAATTTCAGATTTTATCAATTAAGATACCTGAATTCTTTTCTTTAAAAAATGGACTTAAAAAACGAGAACTAGTGGGACTGAGGTGAAGTATAGAATCCTCTAATATCTTGTGGTTGATAAAATAAGTTCCATAAAAAAGAAAAATTCCAATAATCAGGGTTAAGATCACTCGCCAGCTGCCGTCTCATCACAAACTCAAAAAGAAAAGACAAATATAGATATATACACACGGGAAAGTAACAGTGGGGAGAAAATATATATATCAGACCGTGAAAAATGACAAACCGCGCAAAAAGAAAAGTCACTGCGAAATGAAATTCCTTCAATCGAATGTTGAAAAAGAGCCAGCCAATCATTGCCCGAGAAGAAGTGGCAGAGAAGATTCGATTAAAAAAAACAGAGCCCTCTACAAACAAGTCAAAAGTAAATGAATAAAAATGTCGGGGAGAGAGCGGAACTGTGATTGACAGTCCGGGAGCAAATAATAAAGTTTTCTTTTTTCCATTTTATCTGGGATTCTTCCCCTCCCCCCAGCCTCCGAGTAAAGATGCTCTCTTCAGAGAGAAGATATTACTAAATATTTTTGAATTTTTTTTCTACCTACTTCATTTTCAATTTTTAGAAATGCCGTTTTTTATATATCGTCTGCGGAGATAAAAAAAAAAATTGGAGAAGTCACAGACGATAAAATTTCCAAGTCTTTACGCTGCTCAAAAAAAAAGGGAAAAAATAACCAAATAAGTTCTTTTTTACTAAATGATTTTTTTTTTTTGACTCGATAACATGAGTATTCACTCTGAAAATTTGCTGTCAACAATTTATCAGATGTTAATTTTATAAAAGGAGGAAATGTTTACGAAAGAAAAGGTCGAATATTTATTAAGATAAAAAGTGACACAGATGTATTCAACCCTTTTCATCTTTCTCAGCAGTTGTTGAACAGAAAAATAAAACCCACCAGCAACACACAACAAATATGTTGTAATATGTGCAAATAACTCCGCTATTCGTCCGCCTCGCTATTCGTACAACTTTTTCAAGTAAAATTCAACTCGCTATTCGTACTTGTCCCGCTATTCGTACGGCACCAGGCAACAGGGTTGCCAGTATTTTCTTCTTTAAAGAAAAAAAAATCGAGAAATTATGTTCTTTATCAACTCGTCTGGGAATTATTTGTTTGGCGTTTTGGATTTTTTTTAGTTTTAATACTTTTTGGAATTTTATTGACAGTTTTAACTTTCTAAACAACATATTTTTTTATTTTTTCCACTTTTTGAAGAATTTATTCTTTTTCTTCCTTTTTCTTAAAAAAATATTTCTGCTTTTCTTTGGCCTTTTTTTCAGAACGGTTTGGCTTCTTGAGACCCTTTTCATCTAGCAGCGCTGTCTTTAGCTCAGTCTCGTCTCTCTTGCCGCGCGTTACACTTCATCCACGCAAGATCCGTGAAATGTTGTGATATTTTGTTGTCTTTAGCTCAGTCTCGTCTCTCTTGCCGCGCGTTACACTTCATCCACGCAAGATCCGTGAAATGTTGTGATATTTTGTTGTCTTTTCTATTAAAAATTACTTATGCCGTCAGTTCACCTCACTACAGTAAAGTGCGGTTAAATATTTATTTATGTAGTATTTCATACACAGTACTCTACTCAGCAACCATCTGAGGGTCTGGAAGGGATTCATCCAATTTACATTGTATCTTATGTGAAAAAATAATTCGCTATTCGTACACCTCGCCATTCGAACAGCCTCCTGGACCGAATTGTGTACGAATAGCGGGATTCTACTGTGCTAATCTTCCTCGAATACTTATATTAATTTCTTGCTCAGTTCATAGTCGTACTTAAAATTTCTGTTATAAAAAGTCTAGGTCTCTTTAGGAACAATGTTAGAAACTTTATAATGATGTCGTCATGAATCGTTCCTTCATTTTAATTTTAGTTTTTTTTTCTTCTACAGATCAAATCTTCAACACAAGAGAATAAATCAAACATTTAGAATTTCTAACACTGCGTATATTGGTAAGAAAGTTTTTCTTTTTTTCTCTTTTTGATTCACGTTACATTTCGTGTCTTTCTCCGTATTATTTTTTGCGTTTTTTTAGCGTTTTTTTTTCGGGAGGGGGGAGAGAAGGGAATCGCATAAAAATACTCTAGTTCAGTCTTTGAAGAGTGAAATGCAGGAGGTAATTTAAAGTGGATGATACAAAACTGGGTTTTTTATAAGTTACCCTCAATGTATAAAATCCGACATTCTACAAAATTCCAAAAAATTGTGTAAATAAATAGAGAGCGAGAGAAAGGGATTTATGCTTTCCCTGAAGAGGGACTAATTTTGCAAAAAAACTTTCACAGAAATTAACTTTTTATTAAGAATTTAAATTCCCTCTGAGGGGCATTAGCAAAAAATTTTCTTACACCACACACACATCTTATATATTTGCATATATTGTTTTTTACGACCAAATTCAAAATTTTCTTCAGGTAATAATCCATTAAAACATTGATTGTTTATTTAAATAATTATTATAATGGAGGAGAACTTAACCAAAATAGTCAATACACTTAGAAAGCAATTATCCAGTTAAGCTCAACCTTCTTAACCACTAAACTGAAATCCGAAAAAGAAAAACTAAGGGCTTCTGCTTCTTTTGCATCCAGTACTATTTTCTGTTTGTGCTCATGAGAATGTTATATTAATTGGTTAAAAAAATTATTCATAAGCGAGCAAGAAACTTAAAAAGAGCAACGGTGGGGGGAAGGGGGAAGAGTTCTTCCCAAAAACAATGATCTCCTCATTTGCACTGGGGGTTCAAGCGTTTTTAATTGGGCGCCTGACAGGCATTAAAAAACAATCTCTCGCGTTTAATTGCTTTTTGCTGAAACGGGGGGGGGGGGAATGAAGAGCTTTTTTACTACCCACTCCCCCCTTCTACATCATTCCGTTCGTGTCAAAAAGGCGCCGACGGAAGATAAAAAAATCCGAGTTGCTGTTTTAAAAGGTTTTGATACGCTTGATAGCGCGCGAAATGCTGTAATACAAGAGAAACACCATCTTTGAGCATTTTGTGCACAGACGAGAAGTGCAGGCAATTGCGGAGGCCATTTTTGGTCATATATTAATCTTGTGATGTCTCATCATCATTCGATGAATTGCACTTCATGAGTGGCACAGAACTTCAGATTTCTCCCGAAAGTGAATTTGGTTGTAGTGACGTCACTTATAGTGACAATTCTGTTGGAACGTCACGATTTTCTGCTCCCTTCATTTTCCCGTGCACTTAATTGTTTTTCGCCTATTGCGTCAAAAATATTCTGAATCGTTAAATGACGGAGTCCTATTGTATTCAGTAGTGTCACCACGGGGGGCGGTCCGCCCCGGCTGACAACCAAAATGAGTTAAAGAGCTTTTTGAAAATATGTATGCTTGAATTATACCAATTTACTGGTGCTATTTCAAGGTATTATAACTGAATGTGAATGTAGTTTACTGAAAGTTACTTCAAATAACTAAAATAATTTTTTTTAATACATATATATACACACACATATATATATATATACAGTAAAACCTGTAAAGTTGACCACCTTTGTAAGCTGACCTCCTGTCTAAGTTGACCACTTTTCTTGGGAACGGAATGAGCCCTATATTATCTAATGTAGAGAAACCTTTGTAACTTGACCACCTGTCTATGTTGACCACTTTTGTCAGGAACGGAATGAGCCCTATATTATCTAATGTGGAGAAACCTTTGTAACTTGACCACCTGTCTATGTTGACCACTTTTCTCGGGAACGGTATGAGCCCTATATTATCTAATGTAGAGAAACCTTTGTAACTTGACCACCTGTCTATGTTGACCAGTTTTCTCGGGGACGGAATGAGCCCTATATTATCTAATGTAGAGAAACCTTTGTAACTTGACCACCTGTCTTTGTTGACCACTTTTCTCGGGAACAGAATGAGCCCTATATTATCTAATGTAGAGAAACCTTTGTAACTTGACCACCTGTCTATGTTGACCAGTTTTCTCGGGGACGGAATGAGCCCTATATTATCTAATGTAGAGAAACCTTTGTAACTTGACCACCTGTCTTTGTTGACCACTTTTCTCGGGAACGGAATGAGCCCTATATTATCTAATGTAGAGAAACCTTTGTAACTTGACCACCTGTCTATGTTGACCAGTTTTCTCGGGGACGGAATGAGCCCTATATTATCTAATGTAGAGAAACCTTTGTAACTTGACCACCTGTCTTTGTTGACCACTTTTCTCGGGAACGGAATGAGCCCTACATTATCTAATGTAGAGAAACCTTTGTAACGACCACCTGTCTATGTTGACCACTTATGCGCCAAATTTGGGTGGGAGTATCATAAAAAACCCTTTGTAAGTGGACCGCCAAATTATTACTAGATTTATTTGTTTATCTATTTTTGGAAAGATTAAAAAAAACTAAAATAGCTTCTTCAGGATATATTTTATGTTATAATGTTAGACCAGTATTTGTCTGGTTGGATGAAACATCAATAGGAAATTTGCCTAAACCTCTTTGTAAGTGAACCAAATGGGAGAACAACTATGACTCTTTTATTCTTTAAATAAGTTCATTCCTTTTTCTTTGATCTGATACAGCCATTTTGAAAAATATATATTTTTAGGAAATATTTAGCATTATATACATTACTGACATAATTAATATGATATTTATCTTCACTTTAACTAAGTACTTTACTTTTGAAGTTGTATAGGATACATTGGAAGACATTCGGGTTACATTTCTTTAATGATATTTTAAATAATTGCGAAAAAGAAAGCTAATCACTATTTTAAAGTAACGCCATTTACATGAAGCTATATGTTAATTAGTTATATAAATAAATAAATGCACAGCGTAACAAATAGCAAAAGAAAAAATATCCACCCTCTACTCCCTTGTATCTGCTATACAGAACCTTCTCATTAATTTTATTTTTTCATTTTTTTACGCGATAGGTATTTTGTATTTAAAGACATATTTCTAATGCTGTTTTAGAAGTACGTATTAAAAATATATATTTCATGTATTTTATTTTCTACATGCAGCTTCATTTTAATAAACGCTTTTCTCCGCATTAACTACAAAAAAATGATTTGATTGAAATAACCTAGTCGTTGTAGTAATTTTCTATAGTCTATTAGTATTCTATTCAATATAATAAAGTTACAGTAAAACCTATAAAGTTGACCACCTGTCTAAGTTGACCACTAAAGTGCTGCACCGCAAGTGGTCAACTTACGCAGGTTTCACTTCTATATATTTGGCATTACTGAAAATAATACAAACATCAAAACTACAAGATTATACAAAACATTTATATGATGTCATATATACATTATATTACATGTCATAAATTCACTGACTGCATAATCATTTCCGCTTTTCATTCGGCTACCCGCTAATCAGAACGCATTTCTTTTTTGTGAAATTAGTCCACACCATTCCTCGTGTTTTAAAGAATATTTAGTTCACTTATTGTTACTTAAAATACATTAATTTAATTTTAAAATTAATTAATTATAGATATTATGGTAAACATTATAATATTCAGAATGGAGGTACACAGGCGCAAGCAAAGTTACTACGTCACTTGAGTCTTTTGTTGTGAAAAGAGCCGAATAGGGGAAGAAAGTTTCAATTTTCCTTTAACCCTCCGTTATTAACGCGAATCTGTCAGTTGCATAAAAAAAATTGCGATGAGCGCATTTTACGCCTATTATATTGACATTAGGTGCAGTATTTGATACTGAAACTAGCATATTACCTGCCGATAAAAAATAATGGATTGTTACTGAAGTAATACAAAAATTAGCACCTATCTACCTGTATTGCTTTTTTATTTATGCATCTGACAGATTCGCGCCTAACGGAGGATTAAAAGTTTTGGTCTGTATTTGAGTGGGAATTTTTGGTTTATATCTGTAACAGTTCCTTTTCCTTTACGACTCTAAGATTATTAAATATGAATAACCATTAGAAACAATTTTGTGCAAGTTTCATCCTGATTGGTTATCGACAATATCTTTGTCGCATACATTCTGCACACATCATTGGTACTACAGCATTTGCTGAGGACGTTTTCTTGCTTGATAGTCGCTCAATGCTTGGCCGGCGTTTCATCAGTCACTAAAAATGAACTTTCACCCCGAAAATCATGAATTGCAGATTGCGTTATGATGTAAAATAGTAAACAGTAAATGTGACGGGGGGGGGGAGAGAAGGAGGTGGCGGATCACGTGCCTTTTTCCCATTTCACGAGTGTTCATAGCCTTAAGCAAATGAAGAATGCCTACAAGTTAAATTGTATTTTTTAGTAATGGTGCACAAGCTGCGACACACAGCTTTTAGACCAGGAATTCTCAACGGGAGCCATATGGCCCCCCTAGAGGGCTACAGAGCAAATCTGGGGGCTACAGGTTAAAATAGTAAAATAGGGGAGCCATGAGTCTCGGAAAGGAGACCACAAAGCAATCATTTAACTGTAAAAGCTTTCACATACTGTCAAGAAGTTCCACATTATTTTAACAAAATATATTACAAATCTATATATGACAGGTTGTAAACTTCCCTGGAATCAATGTTTACTTGTGCTAAATTATACCATATATCAGTTCAATAGTTTGGTATTCCTTATATCAATAGTTGATTTGAACTTTTTTATATAGGGCAAATTAAATTAACTCTCACAATTCGATTGAAGAAGCATAAATACGTTTTTAAACATAAAAGTTCATAAAGACGAGTATTACAATGAGTGAAATACTACAATTTTAGGCACATATTTGTTTCATTCAAGTAAAAGTACGCAAAAATCCCTTTTTTCACCTTCAGAACTTGAAAAAGCTTTTCCCCTTTTGGAAGAATTTGTCTTTTCCTCTTCTCCCATACCCTTCTCTCTGTGTTCTTTTTCTTTTCTTTCAGATTTTTAGAATACAAATTTTTTGCAATTTTATATCTATTTTCCCCCAACCATTATTATTTCATAGTAAGACGCCTTTCGCAGTTTATTTTTGCTAGTAAAAACTCCACTTCATTTTCTTGAATTGAACAAAAGGCTCCTTGTACCTTTGGAATATTTTCATACAAAATTTCTTTGCATATTTCTGGATTTTTAAGAGAAATCAAAAATCGTATCATTCAGTGAAGAAGTTTGTTCTGAAATTGATAAATATTTTTGACTATATTTTATGTGCGCATTGAACGTGTGACCTCCGACAACACACAGTGTTAAAAATTTCCGTAAGGAAATACTAAAATAACCATTTATTTGATGTCGACAGGGTGGAGTAGTGGTAAGACGCAGGTCTCGTATGCCCAAGATCGAAGGTTCAAACCTGGCCCAAGTCGGTGGATTTTCAAGATGCAGAAAATCGTCTGCGTCCATGTCGTATGATTATGCGGCATGTTAAAGATCCCTCGAGTATCCGTTTGGCATGGATACTCTCGGCTAAATTAAATTCCTAGTGCAGATTGCATCAACGAGAGCTCAGGTGCCCCATTTAGGGGAAACTAAGCGTCAAAAAAATGCGGCAATGGTACCACACTCATTGTGGTGCCGCTGAAAGAGTTGGTACCAATCTCCGGGGAAGCACTAGGTCTGCAATGGTTGATGACCAATACTGCAGCACCATTAGAAAGAAAAAAAAAAAAACATTTATTTGATTGTTATTTTACCATATTTAATTACAACAATTGAATGACCATTAAAAAGATGGTACTCAAACCGCTGATTGTGACAAAAATCGTTTATTCCCTGCTTATCCTAAAGAATAGTTAACTAACCGTAATTTTCGAGAGCTCAATAAGAATCGGGCGTCCATCTTGACTGCGAAACTTTACCGGTCGTACGTTGTTGTTAAAATATGAATAAAGATTTATCAGTTCCAAATCTGCATGTGTATATAATAAAAGAAGAAAAAAGAAGTGGCTTAAGTAGTGGTTACTAAATAGAAACACATTCACACGTAAATCAAAAATTGGAGACATCAGATTCCCGAACCGTTTGCGAATGAGCAAACCCATCATTTGAGCTGCTGAAGCTTGTTTATATTTTAATTTTTGCAGCAAATAAAATGATTTTCGCCAATATACAGTAAATTTAGACCAAAAATGACTTTGGATCCAACCAAAAACTTCAATCTCAATTTTAATGCAGTTTGCCTGTTGGAAAAGAATAATTATTGATAAATAAACGGCCGCTTTACGTGGTGTAGATGACCGAATTACTAGAGAGCAAAGCTGGTGTACCATACACCCGAGGTTCGATTCCCGAAAGCTTCGTTTACGGTTTCTACGCCTCGAAGATTCTACGCCTCGAAATGGTTCAAAAACTGCATAAATTTTGTTTTGAAACCATTTTTGAATGGTTATAAAACCGTAAATTTTTGTATTTACGGCTTTTTAACCAAGCTGATTGGAAAGGGTTTAGGTCCCGTAAAGATAGAAAAATGTTCCAAACCGTAAATTTAACGGTGAATTAGATGACAGACTGCTGCCGGTTATTTAACCGAAATTTCATGATGAAATTTCTAACAGTGCATAAATAAATAAGCTAATATACATGCATGTAATATATATGCATACACATATACAAAGGAAGCCACGACAAGACTTGGTACCCATAAGGGGGGCCCAAGCCGAAGGGGTTTTGAGAACCCCCTTTGACACTATGTTTTAGCAACTCACGTGACTCGGTATTTTATACAGCATGCTTTTCATATCTCATAAGTGATTCAACATATGGCTTAGAGACACGGTCTGAAGAAAATACTGACGAAAATGTGCTTGCAGTGCTCTGTAATCAACAGGTTGATTTACGGTACTAATTGTAGATGTGAAAAACCCTTTTGTTAAATCTACGAGTATGTATAAATAGACAAAGACAAAACATTATAGAACCATTTTCTACTCTGTTTTTCTGTCGATTTTCTTTATTTTTTGTTTTTGTTTAGTAGCTGTTGACGAGTTTGAATGATATCCATTAAAATATTTTGGAAACAGTTCATTATTAGCTAATTATTTCTCAACTGTTAGAAATTTCATCAGGAAATTAAGGTTAAATAGCCGGCAGCAGTCTGTCCATCTAATTCCCCGTTAAACTTACGGTTTGGAACATTTTTCTATCTTTACGGGATCTAAATCATTTCCAATCAGCTTGTTTAAAAAGCCTTAAATACAAAAGTTTACGGTTTTATAACCATTTAAAAATGATTTCAAAACTAAATTTTAACGGTTTTTGAACCATTTCGAGGTGTAGAATCTTCGAGGCGTAGAAACCTTAAAAGAAGCGTGCGGGAATCGAACCTCGGGTGTATGATATACCAACCCTAAGCTCTAATCATTCGGCCACCTACACCACTCAAAGCGGCCGTTTATTTATCAATAAATCTTCTTTTCCAACAGGCGGACTGCCTTAAAATTGAGATTTCAGTTTTTGATTGGATCTAAAGTCATTTCTGGTCTAATTTTTACTGTATATTGAGGAAAATAATTTTATATGCTGCAAAAATTAAAAGACAAACAAGCTTCAGCAGCTCAAATGATGGGTTCGCTCATTCGCAAACAGTTCAGGAATCCGATGTCTCCAATTTTTGATTTAAGTGTGTATGTGTTTCTATTTAGTAACCACTGCTTAAGCCACTTTTTTTTTCTTCTTTTTTATATATACGTGCAGATTTGAACTGATAAATTTTTATTCATATTTTAACAACATCATACGACCGGTAAGGTTCCACAACCAAGATGGACACCCGATTCTTACTTACTACGATACTTAGTGGTGCTTGTGAATTACAGTTAGTTAAACGTTCTTAAAAAAAAAAAAAACACAGAGAACAAACGATTTTTTTATAATCAGCGGTTTGATTACCATCGTTTTGATGGTTATTCAACCGTTGTAATTATATATGGTAAAATAACAATCAAATAAATGGTTATTTTAGTATTTTCTTACGGCAAATTTTTAACAGTGTCCTTTTCTTTTGTCAGGCCAGCCTCATTTATAATTGTAATGTTATACTGTCATAGGTAACAGATGTAAACGTATCTTCGGCGAGTAAATAATTAGGTAATAAACAAATTTCATTGTCAAAAAGGGTTGGTCGCCATTAAGTAGTAATATCAAAAGCACTTATGACAAGAGTTTGAGTGGAGGCCTCTCTGAAACAATGGAATGAAATATTGTGTGGAAGCAAGCATTTCAGTTTTATTCAACTGCCACTCAACTTAGTACGAAATTGGCAAAAGTACGAGCGACTACATTGATGAACGCAACTGGCCCTGGGGTGACAATGATTTACAAAGCGTTTTCTTTAAAGTGACGATGATCAAAATGAACTCGGCGTTGTAACCGCCAAATTTCATGAATAATACTTACATGATTATGTAGATAGCATAATTTTTTAATGTTAGTATTAACTATTACCTATTACGGTCGAATTTCGACTGCTGGGCGAACTCTAGCTGTAAATAAATTCAGGAAGACTTCAACGTGAATGGAACCAATTTAATTCAAGATGTATAGATGCAACTTTTTTTTTCGGACGAGGGAGGAAAGTATTCATAAGCATAATACTAATAATGATTACATATGTACTTTATTACACAAATAATCAACAATATGTACAAAATGAGGTGAAGGTTTACAACACAAAATATAATTAGTATAGAACAGTAAAATGAATAATTGTTCGAATTCTGAAAAAAAAAAAAAAAAAAAAGACCACACAATTTTATCTTAAAAGTGTAAATGCATAAAAAAATGTCCTTTTAAACTTTCAACAAAACGTAAATTTAAACCTTAATCAGCATCAACGATACAAAATGATCAATGATACTTTTAAAATCAAAATATGAAAAACAAAAAAACTCTAAAAATAAATTTAATTTGCTGATTTTAAATGTTTTTATGGAAAATTAACCCCTTTTCTCATAAAGTAGCATATATTCTACTTTATGAGAATAAGAGTTAAATGTGTAATGTCACACTTTTTGTTAACCCCCTCCCTTTCCCTTGTCCCAAACTGTCCCAATTTCTCGGACACGCCTCCCCCCTCAATGCGTGACAGCATTTATGGATGACCCCTTATTGTGCAAATGTATCAGCAGACCTCACTTATCCTATCAGTGTTTTTCCCTGCGCGTATTGTGTACTGGTAAAGAAAGCCCATTTACAGAAAAAGACGAGTCGGGCATTTACTTTATTGGAATAGATACAGCACTGATTACTAAAAAATTGGCTTATGGAAATGGCTCATTTTTCAAGAAAAGACACGCAAAACGAAAGTTTCCACAGTTATTTTACTGTGTTATGAATTATACTTTGCGCCAAAAAAAAAAAAAGGAAAAACAGTGAATTTAAAGCTGACTTTAAACCGCGTCACTTTTTCTAGTATATTTGGCATTAAAAACAAGAAGTTCCGTCTAGAACTATACGAGCCTACTTTCCCGTATACACCAAATACAAATTTATAATCTAGTTATATAATTCAATTATACCTTTTTAAACGATTAATACATATTCATTCACTCACTCATTCATTCTTTCATTTATTCAGCCATTCATTTATTCATTCATTCGTTTACTCCAGGGGTCTCCAAACTACGGCCCGAGGGCCACATTCGGCCCGCGGACAGATTTTGTCCGGCCCGCGGAGAGCTAGCATACTTGAAAGAAAACTCCTTCTAGAGAACATATTTATTTTTTATAGCAAATTAAATTAAGTTTACTGAAGTAATCTATTTTTATGTTGAATAATTATTAATATGGCATCTACATTGATATGGTCATGGGCTAACTACTCATAACATTGTTGTAGGTTATTATTTACTAACTAACAAATTATTGAAATGAATCCAACTAACATTTTATACATTTTAAATGAAAAGATAACTTATAACAAGCATAACGACATATGAAATACTAATGAGATTTATGTAATTGAGATTTTCCACTGACAATAGTTTGTAGTTGTGGACTAATTTTACTTGTACCAATTATTAAAAGAGATTTAAGATGCTCATCAGTTAATTTAGATCTGTAAACATTTTTTGTGTACTTCATTTTGGAAAAGGTCTTCTCAAACAAATAAGTAGTACCAAAAACAGAAAACAGCCCACGAGCAAATTTATGCAAATTATCAAATTGTGTCAGTGGAAGACACTTATAAAATTCCAACAAAGATAAGTTTTGATATTTGTTCTTAATTATATCACTGCACTGTAGATCAATCATTTCCATTTGAAGTTCCGGGGCTAGGGTTTCAATGTCAGTATCAAAAGGATTCTGAAAAATCTTAATTTGATTCGCAATGGCATCAAAGTCCGAGAAACGAGTATCAAAATTTATTTTCAAAGCACTCAAAGTTTCGATTGCAAAATCGATAGGAAACTCGGTCTCAGTGGTGTGGCTAAATATTTCACATGTTTTAAAATGTGAAAAACATTTACTTCGTAGTTGTGATTGAAACAGTATCAATTTCTTCCGGAATGATTTGATATTATTGTATAAATCAGGAAGATGCTGGTTTTCTCCTTGCAATCTCAAATTCAGTTCGTTCACATGTTTTGTCAAATCAACATAGAATGCTAACTTCCACAGCCATGCGTTGTTTTGCAATTCAGTAAGAGGGCGATGCTTTTCATTCAAAAAAAATTCGATCACTGCTCGAAGTTCAAAAAAGCGCTGAAGGACTTTCCCACAACTAAGCCAACGTACGGCAGTATGATAAGGTAAGTCATTTTCTCCAATCTCTTTAATAAATTGTACGAATTGTCGGTGATTCAGCCCAAAAGATCTGATAAAATTAACAGTTGATATGACTGGTTTCAGAACTTCAGACATATCCAAACATTTTCCGCACAAAGACTGTTGATGAATGATTACAATGTAAGACTATTGGTTTTAAAACCACCGTCATTTTCTACAGCCTTTGACACAAGAGCGACCACTCCTTTATCTTTCCCACTCATGTTTTTGCCTCCATCAGTTGTAATACATTTCAAGTTTTTCCATCGAAGGTTCTTTTGCTTAATGGCCATTTCAACTCCTTTAAAAATATCTGAACCAGTAGTTGTGCCATGAATACTATACATATCAAGAAGTTCTTCATGCACTTCATAGCTTTTATCTACTCCTCGAATATAAATCAACACCTGAGCAGTATCTGACACATCCGTTGACTCATCCAAGGCCAAAGAAAACCACTCAACATGTCCATTTTTGTTGAACAGTTGAGAGGATATATTTTCAGCGATGTCTTCTACCCTTCGAGCCACAGTGTTTGCTGACATACTGACAGTTTTTAATAAATTTACTTTTTCAGGGCACATTTCTTCGGCTACTGCGATTATGCATTCTTTGACCATTTCTCCATCGGTGAATGGTTTTCCACGTTTTGCAATTTCAAGAGCCACACGAAAGCTGGCACGAGTTGCAGCCTCTTGTTCAGTTTTGAGTTTTGTAAATAAAGATTTCTGCGATTTCAATCCGCGCTTCATAGCTTCGAATTTTTCTGTCCGCAAACTTCCTGTATATTTTGAGTAATTTTGAAAATGTTTTGCTTCATAATGACGTTTAATGTTATATTCTTTGAGAACGGCTATGCTTTCATTGCAAATCAAACATAGCGCCTTGTTACTGGACTCAATTACGAAATACTGAATGTTCCACTGATCTTTGAATTTTCTGCATTCACTATCAATTTTTCGCTTCTTTTCCATTCTACTAAATCACACACAAAAGCAACAATTCAAATAAAAATATTGTTACAAAGATGTCTTAAACTTAAACACGCACAAACACGTTTTAAGGAGGTACGCACTATTTTATTTCACAGCAGTGTCATAGGAACTGACTTGTGGTTGCGCCACTAGCCTTCTTATATATTTCACTTACTGCCATCTAGAAGTGAGTGGAAGACACCAGAACTTTATCGAACCAACGAGATTATTCTGTAAGTGCTATTAGCGCCATCTGTTAGGGATAGAAGGTACTACCTATTCTGCTCATGGCTCGCTCGTACTCTACGACTAATCTAGAAATTACAGATAATGACAGGAAAATTAATAATATGCAGTGTTGCCGTTTTGCGGACTTTAGTTCGATTTGCAGCCTTTTTTAAACGTGGCGTACTTTTTCGGACTTTTTTTTTCATGTAAAAAAATACTCATTCGTTACTTGAGTACTCGTTAGGAACCGAAGTAACGATTACTGAAGAAAAAAGTAATCAATGATTACTTGTGTATTTCATTACTTTTGTAATCAATGATTACTATGGCGATACGATGCGGGTACCCCATTATAACGGATACCCATACGATACAGAAAATACATCAGCTTCCCCGTAGCTAATGGCATCTGGCAAAAAAGTAATCATATTTTACACCACTAGTGGACTGATTCAACTTTTTACCACCGGCAACAATTAATGATAATATGGTTTTGGCCCTTGGAATTTACTGGAGTAATCAATATGGCCCTAAGGCTGGAAAGTTTGGAGACCCCTGGTTTACTCATTCATCTATTTATTCACTAATTTATTTATTTTTTAATGTATTCACTCATTTATTCATTCGTTCATTCATTTCCTCATTCATTTATTCGTTGATTCATTCTTTCACTCTTTCATTTATTCATTCATTCATTATTTCACTCTTTAACAAATATCCTTAAAAATCCCGAAAAAAAAAAAAAAATTTCAGAGGAAAATAGGCTCGTTAGTGCTGGATGAACTTTCTATTTGTACATTTTCTACGTTATAAGAGCTTTCCGATAAAGTTTGTTTCAAGCAAATCCGTCTGTTAGATCAGGATTTATATAGGATGGAAATTTCCCCTAAAGCGCTATTTTAATTTTTGGAACTGTTAAAAAATGAACAAAAACTCTTCAAATTAATATTTCACGCCAAGAGCTTCCTCTAGAAAGCTTGTTCATTGGAACTTGGATCTTGTACCTAGAGTTTACATCATTTGCTTCATTATTGCCCATAAGCGCTAATGCTAGATTTTTTCGAACTGTTCAAAATTGAACGAAAAATTGTTAAAATCAAAAAGTAAAATATGAAAATGAGATGTCTTTGCCGAGATCTTTCGAATGCAAAAAGAATTTTTCGAATCGGACAATTCGTTCAAAAGTTATTAGGGGGGGGGGGGGGCAGACCGACAGGCACACATTTTCCCCCATCTCAAAACCCTACTTTCAAATTTTTTATTTTTCAATCTTTATTTAATTACTTCACTTTTTTTTTTTTTTTTGACTTTTCTTTACTTTTAACGATATTTTTACGATACATTAAGCCTTCTTTCATGCTTTATTATTATTTTTTTAACTTTTACGGGAAAGTAGGCTAAAAGGTAAAAAAAAAAAACTAGAAGGTCCAATGCTGCACTCAGTTGACTAGGTTATAAAATCAGTTTTCGACTCTTAGTTTTACGGGAAAAGTTCGCAGAACTGTGCATGGTTAACTATATAATACAGCGTTTCTTAATTACTTTGATATGCGGGACCCTTTATAAAGTCAAGTTCTACAGTTTAACTTTTATCTTCAACAGTATAATGTTATAGTCTGTGTAATTAGAATCGGCCTGTCAAGGTCACACAACTCAACCATTTCCCCTTCTGGTCGTCATGGTTTCTGTGCTAGAAACTTTTTCTCCACTTGGTTTGGCGAACATAAGTAAGTTTGCTGATTTAGTTATAATAATAAACGGATTCAAATCAGATTTATTTTTCAATGGCAAAAATAAATTGCGTCAGATAAAGTAATCAAAAATTTTGAGCCAATCTAAGTCTTATTCTAATATTTTTATGTGTTTCAGAAAGCTATTGTATACCTAATGTATTTTTTTTATATTTTGTAAATGTTAAAATCTTATCTAAACATTCTTGATTTAATTTATGAGAAATTTAATTGCATTTACTTAGCATCAAAAAGAAATAAATGGAAAATAAATTCTTTCTCATTACTTTTCCTCAATTATTATAATATTTTGAATCGGAGGTGTAGTAATGCAATTGCCTTAACTGCAGTGCAAAAAAAAAAATCTGGCGCTGTTATCTTTTCTGCAGCTGCCATGGCAACGCAGTAGGAAACGCGACCTTGATGCCCCTATTTTAATTACACAGACTATAGTGAGATATTCTGGACATGAATATTTTCAGTAAAAATGACAAATGCATCAATTAATATTTAATAGCACCAAAACATGATTTCAAAAATAGTTGAGACAATCATTTTTTTAACTTCAAATATTACATTTAAACACGGTTTAAAACTCGGCACGCTTTTATGATCATGTACAGGGAATTCTCCTGTATTTCCTGACATTTGCGAATCCCTATCCTAATCAAGAAATTCGCAACGTATAACAGTTGCACTCGTAGAAATTATTTAAGTTACTAATGGAAGGGAAAGTTGACTTTTATTCTACTTTTTTTTTTAATTTGAAGGAAGTCAAACGTTTATTTGATTTTTTTCATATTACAACGTTTTTCTAAACTCGCTTTCTCGTTTTTGTAGCGGCTCTGCGATCGTCAAAAAATCGTGGGAAGAAAATCTGCAAAAAAAAAAAAATCACTAAAATCACCTTTTTAGTGCGCAAGAGAAACATTGTTTTTCATAAAATTTTTAAGATTAATCATTTTTCAATGAGCTTCTTGAAAAATCTTGAAGGGATAGTCTGCAAATTTCAAGGAAGTGATCTCTGCGGAACTCTTGGATTCTGCGGAACCCTTGGATTCCGCGGAACACAATTTAAGAACAGCTAGTGCAATACACTCATTCTGAAGTCACTGCTCGGAAACTGTTTTTCAATGCTGATTGGAAGTTTTTGAAATTTTTGACGTTGTAATAATAAATTATAGAAATAAGGGATATCGTGAAAGAAATTTTTACTTTGACTTGAACAAATGTGCCCCAAAAATTATACAAACAAAATCAAAGAAAAAGTCTTTCAACGCGAGAATTGAATTTCCATTTTAATGACCTATGAATCATTTTTGGATATTTTCTTTTGTGTACGTCTGTACGTATGTGTACGAGAGAACGTATATGCAAACAAAAAATCTATTTTTACTCTTGCACGTACGTATCTATGCGCATAACCACGCAACGTACAATAACGAATACCCGTACGGGAAATGTCTCACGCATTACCTGCTCAATATTTTAGCAGTGCGACAATCTTTTTGGTTCGAATCCGATATTCCAAAAAGTCCATTGTTCATTTTTGTGGGACATCGAGGTTAATTACCAGTAACTTTTCGTCTGAAGATGTTTTCTCCAAAACACCTATAGTTGCCAATCAAATATTTCTCACATACGCGTTGGCAGTACTTACCGCTTACTACGTTTTTACTACTTTATTTTACGTAGTTAAAGAAGGTTTATATATTGGCAAAAAATTATTTTTTCTGATTCCAAAGAAATATATTTTGAGCGGTTAATATACATAAAGGTATATATCGTTTATAGAAATGAACAGTGTTATATCTGCAAAAAATCTTTTTTTTTTTTTGTTTTGGTTTTTATATCAAAAGTTCAGTGTTTTGCGCTCTTCATATTGGGGATACAGCTGTAAGTAAATATTCAAAAATTAAGGCTAGAAGCCAACTGTATTCTTTTGGTGCAATACTGCAATAACTACTTATTATAGTTATTTCTATTTTTTTTTGACATAATTACATCCATCATGTGAGAGAAAACTAGAACAATCACAACTTTCTGAACAAAATCGATTATAATAATCATTGAAACAAATATGGTAATTAAATTTAAAAAATTTGTAAAACGTTCAAACTCCTCTTTTGAAAAATGTACATTTTGTATATATGACGCTGTTCGTTTCTATTGGCGACATATACAGTAATGAACTCGGGGTTTTTCTTCGAGGAGGGAGGAGGGGGAAACAGGGTCATGATTAGGGACACATCAGATGCTGATTTTTTCGGATGTCCGTTGTCCCTGGTCTGAAGGAAACGTACCGGATGTCCGGCCCTGAAGTTTGAAAATATGCGTAGAATTTAGTTTTCAAACATCCCAATGCTTCTAAATAGGTTGAAAGATTTAATTTCGCATATATTTGCAAAGCATGCTAACAATTTAAAATTTAAAAATCAAATTTGACATGCCGGATAACCGAATCTTTCGTGTCGTGGTCGGACTGGACTCCGAACATTTAAAAACGGTCGGATACTTGATATCTGATACTTTCCCTGGGAAGAGGGGGAGGGTACCGGTCCCGTTAGTCATACATAGGGTTGCAAGTTTGTCGCGCGGCGAATTCCCGTGATGATTTTCGCGATTTTTCAAGCTTTTTCCTAAATTCCGCGAATTTTTCTTATTTTATTTTTTTTAAGTAATTATTGACTCTTTTAATGTCCGATTTTTTTTTTTTTTTAATTTCAGAAACCAAAGATAAAATCTGAGCACCCAACGTCTAAAAAGGCTCTAGACTTGTGCCAAGAAAAAATTCAAAGTTATTTTTTTGAAAGCAGAACAATAAACATAGGTTTTGCCAACTAGCCTAAAAATGTTTTAATGCATGTTGAGTTTTTGATCCCAATCAATAAAAATATTTAAATGCTTTTAACGAAGTAAATATTACTGCCATTTTTAATAATATCCCTATATTTTAGGGTGAAGAATAATTCATTGTTGATATGCTATATTTTGTTATATTTGGGTTCTTGCGAGATTTGCGCGAATATCACGCTCCTTTTCCACGACAAACTTACAACCCTAGCTCATACACCGTCGGTGCGCCACTGTAGTTGAACTTTCGTAATACGAACACGGTTAATACGAAATCACGGCTAAAAACGAACATTTTGCTCATCAAGTTTGGTTTACTATCTAATGACACTAAATATCTCACGCATATTACGATGGCTAAAAATACACATTTCGGCTAAGACGAATAAAATTTCTGACCTATTCACGAAAGATTTGTATGATACAATTTAATGTACTTAGAAAACAACTAACCAATATTTTTATGGGAATTTTTTCAAAATTTTAAAAAGGTAATTTCCCTTTTTCTCAATGTACTAGTAAGATTTAAAAATTTATGTTCATAAAAATAAATCATTTGTTTTCACTATTTATTTTACTTTTTATTATTAATAGAAGTAATTATTTTTAAAAAATAAACATGCATTTCTAATAATTTTTTCCTTCAATTTTACTTCTTCACATTTGTTACGAATAACGACCAATACGGAAAAATTAGCGAATTTTTGGCATTTCGTATTAAGTGAGTTCAACTGAATATTCAAAACGAGTAAAAGCAACGTTAAAGCGCGGAAATAAAAGGTTCAAAAATGGCAGACCGGTTTCAAAAGCGGTAAGCCCCCTTCGTCAGTACCGAGAATAGAAATGAAACACTAGGTGGACAAGGTTTTAAGCAGGCGTTATAAACTTCTTCAATTTTCTTTTTATCACAAACGTAAGTTTAAATACATAAGACATGAATCCCAGACCAATCAAGTCCCAGCATTTGCTATCTGCTGATTGGATCGGGATTTATCGTCTTATGTATTTAAACTTCTTGTCCACACTTGTATTTCATTTCTACTCTAGGTACTGACGAACGGTGCTTATTGCTTTTGAAACCGGTCTGCCATTTTAAACCTTTTGTTCGCACTCTTTAACGTTGCTTTTACGGGTTTTGAATATGTATGCGCAAAGTGAGTGCCTCTCATTTAATAAATAATATTTCTAATAGAATAAAAGAGTCTAACAAGGAATGGTACAAAGAAAAGGAACAACTACTTCGACTAAGACGTAAGAAGTGGGATAAATCCGGATGCTGCCGGTTTCGCTTTGTCTTTTGGGGTGAAGTGCCATTTTGAAACGCAGGCATAAAGAAGCCTTCTGCCGAAAGATGTCTGCAACTCGACTGGAATAAAAATGGTGATGGGATTTTAATTAGTAAGTCTAAAATGCATGATATTGTGAGATTGGAAGGAGGTTCTTCGACGCACAATTTCTAAGTGCAAGAAAGAAGAAGAAACTTCGTATATCGTTGAAGAAGATTTAGAGGTTGAAGAAGGACCAGCTGATTCGAATACCAACGCTTTATGCTGAGGACCGCTGATTGGAATTTTACCTCCAAGATAGATGCTGTTTTGAATCCTGCAGTTTGCAAGTAGTTAGATGTGAGAGGTGTCTTGTTTGTTTAAAATGGCCTAGCCTCGTTTGAATTTGTGAAAATTTTAAGAAGGAACCATAGATATACATAGTAGGAGTAACTGGATAGCCTGCTCAATGGTGAAAAAACGCAGCCGTTGCCACCGCGGCCGCCATGCTGTTGGGTGGACGAATTATTCGCCACTTTACGGCGCTTCATATTCATACTATGAATAAAGTTCTCCAGCGAACAATCAACAATCGAAAGCAAAGATTACCAAAGCTTGAAAAAATATCAATGTTTAGATTAATTTATGCTTTTTGGGACTTCTGATATGCATGTACGTAACACATTGAAAGCGAAAATGAAACGCAAATATTTTGAATTGCGTTTCATTTGAATGAAACGCAATTCAACGTATTTGCGTTTTTCTACCATTTTTTTTTTTAAATTTTATTTATTAATTTAAAGTAGCTGAAGTTGAAATAGTTTAGTTCAGAAATTATGTTAAAAATCAAGGTAGTGGGAAAACTATACCTATATTTATAAACTTTTAATATGAACATTATAATGTTTTCAAAGTGGAAAAAATAACCTTGAATCCATTTTTTTTTTTAAATTTCAGATTTTGATTATTTTTAAATTTTTAGCATCTTATGCATCTAAATTAACAGCAAAATTGTTATTAAATTAGTTAAAACATCACAGATTTGAAAAATATCCTTCATTATTTTTTGAAGACATTTATTTTCAACAAATTTTATACACATACATTGTTTAAATATATTTCACATTATTACACATTCAGCAAACAGTTTTACGTGGAAAGTGATTCTAAATTAACATATATTAAAACTATAATACTAGATTAATATTATATTTACTTGGAAATTTTGCTTCTGGTGAGTAGAGTAGCTTCAGGGTTCTGTGGATTTAATCATTACAAAAATCGAGATTTTTATAGTATTTAAAACTCTGAACAAAAGGAAAAAAATAACGGGGGGGGGGGAGGGGAGGGGTATGTGAATTTTAACGCAAGTAGACAAATTTTAAACAGCACCACACACTTAAACATTTATCTTTTAACACTTATCATTTTGTTTTTTAGTACTTACACACAAATGAATGGCTAATTTTAAAAAATCAAATAAATAATCTTTAGGGAGGGCGGGCATTATTTTCTTTAAATCTCCTGGATCTGTCACTGATATTATAAGGGAAATTTAATAATGAAAGAATAAAACATTTATAATATACATACATATATGTAGATATATATATATATTTGTTGAGTTAATATATATATGAGTTAAATTTGGTTTTGACTGAAAACCATAAAGCCTAATACCACAGCAAACAAACAGGGGAGAAATATTATTTAATAAGTACCGAATGTAAAACGATAGTTGTACAAACAAATGCAGCAATAACACTGCAATAGCCAAACTGTTGTGCCTATTCTTTAGATTAACAAATAAGGCAAACAAATGTCCTATTGTATTCGTACATGGTACATCGAATACTTGCAATATAATTAGTAAATGGTATGCTAAATATGTTTGATGGTTGCAGCAAGTTGCGCTAGAAATTATTGTAAAATATATTTTTTAATAGCTAACAATTATAAAAGGAAACAATCCTGTTGTCGTGGACACTAATGCTTACAAATACTATTATAGGGAGTTCTGTTAAGAATTGTAGATTTAAATTTGAAGTATTTATAGTCAAAATACACTAAATAAGGATAATATATCACAGTAATTTACTTCTGATATTCATTACTTTGAAAACGAGGTGCGACCAATAATTACCCCGTTATGACCAAGAATTACTCCGATGTCGGGGTAATTCTTGGTCACTTAATCAGTTAAATTAAACGAAGTATACAGTACCTTTTAATTAAGTGAATACATCAATAGATAACACAATAAAGTAAACTTGCTCCATGCCAAATCTGATGCTTTTTTAAAAACGAAACTTCATATAAACAAACCAACCTAACGACAGATCATTTCATTACAAAACAAGCAACTAGTATTTAATTCATCCATAGTACACACAGCTGACAGGCAAAATAATTAAGTACAACACTTATTCAATACTTTTCTAATTGGTATGCATATTAGGTACTATTTGTAAATTAAAAAAATCATGCAAGCAAACCATCTGTATAGTAGTAAACAAGTCTTTTGAAACAAGGCATTTCAATGAGTAAACAAGTGATTATAATTTAATTAATTTGAAACTAAAAACATTATGTATTGGAATAAATAGATTTACTTACCGGTGAACGCTCAAATGTTTGTTGTTCAAAGAAGGAGTGCTCTTGCAGTCATATGCAACACAGTAATGCACCATCCTTTCCCATCAATCGTCCACCCAACAATGTGGATTCCCTAAGTTTCTACTGGGCGCGTTTTTGCAGCTGCGTTGCCGTAGAACCAGTCTATCCAGTTACCTTGGTATGTATATCTATGGAAGGAACTTGTCTCGCATTTTATTAATTTTTCAAGTGTTTTTAATTAATAAATATTAGTTTTAATGAGATGATTTTGTCCTATGAGCTCCGGCGAAACTGGTAAGCGTTTGAACGTATTCCCCGATATTTTAAATTAAAATAAATATATATTTTTTGTTGGTTGATAAAGAGTTATTAATAGGTAAGTTATGAATTTTCTTGCCTTCTCTCTTTTATCTTGCGGTAGGCAGTGGCCATTCTTCGTTCTTTCGGAACTGAGGGGGATGTCATGTTCTTCATATTAGTCCAAAAATGATTGCGAGGATTCCATATTCTAACTAACATTTATTGACCATTTAACGAGCAAGATTAAATTTTAGATATACTAACTAGTTACATTTAAATACACATATATTAGTTTTGATTAAATTGTCAGAGGAGGATTTGCGAATCTGTCTTTCCTTCCGTTTGTTAAGAAAATCAGTTAGGGGACCGTTCATAAATGATGTCCCACTTTTTTTTCAATATATTTAACCCCCCCCCCCCTTTGTCACAAAGTGTCACACTTCAACATTCTCCCTCCCACCTTTGTCACATGTCCCGCTATAGCACATTAGCATAAAATAGGTTAAATTTGCTGATTTTAAATGTTTTTATAGGAATCAAAATGTACGATGTCACACTTCTTGTTACCCCCTCCCCTCCCCTTGTCACAAACTGTCACACTTTCTTGAACCCTTCCCCCCCCCTTGAAGCGTGACATCAGTTATGAATGACCCCTACACTCTAAATAGGTGGTGTGTTTCTAAGTTCGTAGACGTCACTTGGGTTGCCAGCTCGGCTCCATTGGCTACGAAAGGTGTCCATCATACATCAAACTTCTAACAATTTTAACCCTTGCTGTTACATAGAGGTCATGTGGTGCTTATATCAGATATTCTCTCGCGCTTAAGATGTTTAATGTTTTCAACCGTTGTGGTATGTTCGCGTCGGTGAACCACAATGGCTTCCAAGTAATAACTGTCATCTTATCAGTCCGACATCATCTTCGGACGCGATATGCACATTTAATGAGCGAAATAAGGGCTTCTAATGGTGTCCGGGTGACTTACGTTCCGCCCTCCCTGTCCCAACAGAACTAATGGAGCGTAACCTAACAGACTCACGACTTCATGAAATCGGCCGGATTTTTGAAGAACACCCTTTTTTTTCTCTCTCGTTCGAAAGTGAAATCGAATGCAAAAAAGCGTCGAACCATCTGAGTCATCTAATAGGTCGTCGGCTATTGATCATGTGACCGTAATGGAGTGCGAGATATCGGGTGATTAGAAGGAAGGGAGTCCGGAGCGTCATGGAAGATTAGCGAGATACATTTTTTGGACGATGTTCTTTTAATGGGCTGCAGCCACTCGGCTTTTAAAGCGTCGTTGATGCACAGTCGGTATCGAGGTTTTTGCCGCTCCAGATTATTTGTGTAACGAACTACTTGCCAGTGCTAATGCACAGAGGACGGAGAGGGGGTACAGAG
This sequence comes from Octonoba sinensis, assembly GCA_038502835.1. Lineage (NCBI taxonomy): Eukaryota > Metazoa > Arthropoda > Arachnida > Araneae > Uloboridae > Octonoba > Octonoba sinensis. Next base: position 4,219,401 of record CM076600.1, read on the forward strand.
TGTCATTATGTAAGTATATGCGTTAATCTGTGAAAAAGAACTGTTCATTTTTTATGATCATATTTTTCTTGATTTTTTGTGTCCTTATTTGACGATTTAGCAGTTTTTCTCTGCATGATTAGTGACTTGTCTAGGTGGCGCTTTCTTGTTACTACACTTCTTTATTGTTATTCTGTATTGTATGTTAAAAATTCTCTTCAAAAATGTTTTTACAACTTATTTTTTGGAAGAATTGAAAAAAAAGTCCTTTTTCAATATAACCCTACCTGCACTCAAGGTTACCCCCTTGAGGGTTTAACCCTTTCGGATAAGTTACGATTTTCCACGAAGAAATTTGATTCCCACACGTAGAAGATTATAGTTTCTGTAAACACATGAGCAAAAATTTTACTTAAAAGGCGAAATGAAAGCGTCGAATCCCCGAATTTTAAAAACCAACTAAAGAAAACAAGACATTGCGAAAAGGAAAGGGCAAAAGCGGAATTCAGATGCTCCAAAATCTACCGATGAATTGGGCCACCAGAAAAAGACGTTAAAAATTTACAGCGTCTTCTCCATTTCAAATGAAAAAGAAATAAAAAGGAAAAACCGTTCAATTTCTTAAGTTTCATGTTTGAATCACCCCTTTTGAAATTTTAAAGAAAAAGTATCGATTGTTTGAAGTTTCCTTTTTCTGCTCCCGCCAAGTGAAATACCCCAGTGGACCCTACCTAAAATGAATTCCCCCTACAACAAATTTTTCCTTATCACGATTTTTTTAATCATAATGTTAAATTGCATTCAAAATATTCCCTATGTAACGAAATAGGTGACACACACAGCGAATCTTCCCCCATATCTTTACTTTTCATTTACTGTCATTTCTGAAGAATAATTTCTGAACAACCTATTTGCTCACAAAGCACTACAAGCCAGTGGTATATTTTAAGTAAAACAAAAGTATGCATACTACATTAGGGTAGTCCTTATTTTAGAAAAATTTTAATTTTCAATTTGTTTCATTATGCTAAAAAATGATTAAGATGAAATTTGATCACCAGCAAACAATGTTTATAGCAAAGATGATAGAGTTTCTTAATTAAACGAGATGGTGAGATTTTTGGAATTTTCAAGCAAGATAAAAATTACAACTTGCAATTATGTTTAATTTATTTAACTATATTTCAAAGTCACTTTTAACATGAATAAGTAAAAATTTAACATTTGTAAAGTGCAACCAGCCACTGAGAAATGGTTTCTCTCAAATTTCCCTGCCAGCCTACCCCTACTTGAAGAAGGGGGGGGGGGGGGGCTACAGGACAAAAAATTTAAAAACTTTTCGATGCTTTGTTATTTATGTACAAGCATCGAAAAAGTTGACCACCTGTCTAAGTTGACCACTTTTGTCTGGTAGGGAATTAGCCTTTCACCCTCTATAAGTTGACCACCTGTCTATGTTGTCCACCAAAGTGCTGCACCGCAAGTGGTCAACTGACACAGGTTTCACTGCACCAGAATAGCACAAGCGGGCTAATAATATATGGGCACTATCATCCCCTTATGATATACACTGTTAAAAATTTCCGTAAGAAAATAGTAAAATAATCATTTATTTTATTGTTATTTAATTACAACAGTTGAATAACCATTAAAATTACCCATTGGTACTCAAACCTCTGATTGCGAAAAATTCGTTTATTCTCCGTTTATCCTAAAGAACGTTTAACTAACCGTCATTTTCAAGCGCTGAATAACAATCTGGCGTCCATCTTGGTTGCGAAACCTTACCGGTCGTACGTTGTTGTTAAAATATGAATAAAGATTTATCAGTTCAAATCTGCATGCGTATATAAAAAATGCAGAAAAAAAAAAAGCGGCTTAAGCAGTATTTACGAAATAGAAAGACATACACACGTAAATCAAAAATTGGAGACATCGGATTCCCGAACTGTTTGAGAATGAGCGAACCCATCATTTGAGCTGCTGAAGCTTGTTTGTATTTTAATTTTTGCAGCAAATAAAATGATTTTCGTCATTATACATTAAATTTAGACCAAAGATGGCTTTGGTTCCAATCAAAAACGGAAATCTCAATTTTAATGCGGCTTTCCTGTTGAAAGGAAAGATTTATTGATAAATAAACGACCGCTTTGTGCGGCGCAGATGGCCGAATGGTTAGAGAGCAAGGTTGGTATACCAGAACAGCCGGGTTCGATTCCCGCAAGCTTCGTTTATGGTTTCTGCGCCTCGAAGATTCAATGCCTCGAAATGGTTCAAAAACGGAAAAAAATTTGTTTTGAAGCCATTTTTAAATGGTTATAAAATCGCAAACTTTTGTATTTACGGCTTTTTAACCAAGCTGATTGGAAATGGTTAGGTCCCGTAAAGATAGAAAAATGTTCCAAACTGTAAATTTAACGGTGAATTAGATGGACAGACTGCTGCCGGTCATTTAACCGTAATTTCATGATGAAATTTCTAACAGTGTACCCTACATTTAAGCAAACGAAATATTCTTTAGTTCCTTTCTGAACCATGAGCTTTCAATGCGAATATTAGCCAAATATGGACAATGAAGTTGTTGGGTGTAATAATGTGCAGACTAGCAACCTGAGTACGATCGCAATCTACCGAAGATTTCATCGAGAGCTACTTGCAGATGGCAATTATAGGTGAAAATGAGCCGTCGCCGCTCGCCACGCGGCGATTAAAGTTGTTAAAGTGGAGATTAAAAAATACATCATCAATCGCCAGGCTTTGCACAGTCACTTTGTAGCATATTCTACTGTAATTGTTTTTTTTTTCTCCCCGTCGTTCAGAATGAATTTTTCTCAATTTTTTTCCCCAAGATTTTTTTCTTCATGGAAACATGCCAATATTGAACAGGTTCTTTGCCGAAAAGTTCATGTCGAATTTCTATCTTCAGCATCCTGTATATTTTAAAATTATTTTAAAAGTTCGAAACAATTCTAGCATGTGCTCATTCAAATTTGCATACTCCTTGTTTTATTTAAATAATTAATTTATTTTCTAAATGATTTTAGAGTTTGTTTTCAATTCTTACTTGCAGTTTTAAAAAGTGCGACTGAGGAAACTGAGCCTACCGGAGACTGGCGACTAACCAAATTGCCGATTTTCACCTATACTTGTAATGTATGGTATGGTGACCACTTTTATCCTCCAACCTCCTTCCCTGTTAGCACTAGGCCTTAGGGATGCCCTCCTCCAAGCGCCAGGTCATGGGGTCCGCGGATTTTACATGCACGAATCCCCAAAAGTACATGGGGGTCTTCAGCCGGCCGGGTATCGAACCCCCTACCTTCCGGTTGGAAGTCCGACATCCTAACCACAAGGCTACCACTACCCCGTTTTGGTGACCACTTTTCTCCACCAGTCCCCTACCTGTTAGCCGAAGCCTTAGGATTGCTTGCGCACGGGGCGAGGTAGAGGGGTCCACGGGTTTAAGACGCACGTGTGCCCAAGTGTATATGGTGGGTCTTCAGCGGGTATCGAACACGCGACCTTCCAGGTGGAAGTCCGATGCTCTAACCACTAGGCTACCACTGCCTGTTTTGGTGACCACTGGTCTAAGACATGTGCCATTTCGCTCTGAAAGGAGAAATACACATTAAGCTTGTCAGTTGGGCAAAAAGTTCGCACAAATAGAATCTGAGAGTTATTGTTCTGTATTTATTATTCAATGTTTAATCAGACATGCGAAAAATAAAAAATGTAAATATTGCTTTAGTAACACTGTTGATCCACAACTGCATTATATATACAGTCAACGCTCTGTATAACTACCACACGTTATAAAGACCATTCCTTTGTAACAACCAGTGGTAAAAGTCCAGACTTTATCACTATGAACTCTATGTAAATTTGATTTCGATATAGCGACCTTTCTGAATCGTCTAATCCAATACAACGACCTTGCCAGGTGTCATGTGAACTCCAAAGTTCAGCTTCCAGAAATGTGAATGTGATTTTTCCCCCTATATTTTCTACTTTAAAATCTGTTTAATATTTTGTTATAATATTTATAATATTTTGCACTGATAATTTTTTAAATTCCAATGATAAAAATAAGTTAGTTGGAATCTTTTAAAAACTATCAATTTTAATGGAAATACTGAATATGCATGATGCATGTATATTTTTTAAAGAAAATTCCACCTCTTATAGCGACCACTCGTTATAAAGACCTTTTTCTGTGGGGCGCAGATGGTCGTTGTATCGAGCGTCGACTGTAATTGAATTACATCAGATAAAATATTTATACGAGTACTCTACATATTTTCAACGTAACTTGTTAAGGATAAGTAAGTCTTTAAAATCTCAAGAGGGCTGCTTGTACCATAAGGCTGCTGCAGATGGTAATAAAAAGTTTAGAGTGTGATGAATTAGGTAAATCTGAATGTCTGAGCCCCTTTTCTGAGGGCAGAAGTTACAATAAGAATGAAAATGGAAGAAACTAAGGATTTTCCCCTTAGTTTCATCCTAATTCGTCACAGTCTAAACTTTTCTCATCATCTGCAACACTTATGCTACACGCAGTCCTCTTGAGTTTTTAAAGACTTACTTATCCTTAACAAATTACACATACACAAAAACAAAGAACAATTTCCATTCATTTGTATGTTTATTTTTAATAATGATTATTCATCAGTAATAGCACTGGCTCACTGGTAGTGGCATGCCACCAAATATATATTAGAGGTTCGCTGCTTTTTAGTTACGATTCGTAACTAACACCAAGCAGCAAAGTTTAATGTGGGACTTAATAGAAAAAAGGTTTCCCCACACACGGTTAGACCAGTGGTCACCAAACTGTAAATCACCAGTATCTCGCCAGGAAATGTTTGGTAGATCGCGATCGTACTCAGGTGGTTAGTCTGAACATAGTTACACCAATAACTGTTAGCAGTTGATTTTCCACATTTCGTCAATATTCGCGCTGAAAGCTCATGGCTCAGAAGGAAACTAAAGCATATTTTGATCCCATGAATATTTAGTATATCAAAAGGTGATTATTGTGCCCATACATTATCTATATGCGCACAATTAATAAATTTATATGTACAATCATATTATTTCCAATGTTATAACTCTTTCTACTGGGTTAATGAGGCAAAAGTAATGACCCAGTTTTGAAGGCTTATAAAAAAAAAAACTACTTCAATTTGAAACTTAAAACTGCTTTTCATTTTGATCTGTATTTAATACAATTTTTTTTTCATTAACTTTTTAATACCACTTCAGCAAGACGACGACCTTCTGCAGCAGTACACTGATGCAGTCTATTTTTCCACGCAGAGAGAATTGACTGCATATTTGTGTGCATTTCAATATCCCGCGCAATGTTACGGTCACTAAGCTTTTTTTTTTTTTTTTTTTTTGTGGGGTTATTTAAAGGAGAAAGTTCCCCATACTTTAGAAGAGCTGAAGGACCGAACTATCGAGGAAGTATCCGCCATACCCCTTGAAAATGTGCAGAAAAGTTTCCCATAACTTCAGAAATGGACTGCATCAGTGCATTGGTGCTGAAGGCCGCTAACTTGCTGAATTGGTATTCAAAACTTAATGTAAAAAATAGTATTAAATACAAATCAAAATAAAAAAAGTTTTAAGTCTCAAACCGTATTAGTTTCTATATATATATATATAACCCCTCGAAACCAAGTCAACCGTGATTTGTCAAGTTATGACAGTTTATATAGTTTTCTACAGTACACGATTTTATTCATTTTATTGCTTGCATTGGTAAAAATTGTTCTCAAGAAACTTTTTTTGACGATCCTTATGTAAAAATATAATTTTAAGTAGAAAGTCCTTATGTAAAAATATAGTTCAAAGTAGGTTAAAAAAAGAGAACATTTTCTCGAAAGGAAAAATTTAATAGCCAATGAGCTTAGATAATTTTTAGATAAATTTTAATTCAATAAAATGTTTCACAAACCAATTTGAAGTTTGCGGCATTAGTTGAGGACATTCAAATTAATTTATTGAAAAATGTCTCTTTCCGCCAATAGATGGCGTACATATTTCCAATGCACGTCCAGACAATTTTTGTTTCCGAGAAAGCGAAAGCTCCTTTTCCCAGCGAATTTTGCCAAGTCCACCAAAAATTTTTTCTCTTTAATATTGACTGAATTTATTTTATATTTGATGCTATTGACTTCAAATAAAGTTCTTTGGAAACAGTAGTGCTATCCGAAATTTTTTTAACTCAAATAATTTTCAATTAAGATAGATAATTTCAATTTTTCAAAAAGTGAATATTCAGTGGATAAGAATATTTCCTTATTTTTTTCACATAGCACAAGTCAAAAGCATGGTAGGGTTAAAATTCTAAGAACTTGTTCCATAAGTAAATATTTTAAAAAGTGACGCATTAATGCTTTAATAAATAGGAGGGTCGCTGCATATATCAGATGTTGTTTTGAGAAATAAAACAGTTACCGTCATGGGGCCTTATGGAAATTGGTGCTGATTAGCTTTTGGCGTGAAGCGATTCGAAGGGGATAGAGCAATCGAACGTTTTTCTCGATTAGCACGAATGCTAATCGAGAAAACGAAGTAGTGAAGGATTCGAACAAAGTTTGGTATGCAAGTGGCCCTCAATAGGAACCGGTACTGATTCCATTTTGGCATCCTCGGCTCCAACGAGGGGGGAGCAATCAAACGTTTTTCTCGCTAAGCGTATATGTCAAGAATCCAACAATTGAAACAATTAAATTCTGGGGCCAAGGGAGCAGAGACTTTGTTTTGCATGTATTGTTGTCATTTTACCTATACACGTTATCGAATAAAATTCTTGGTGATATCGCATTTCGATGCTTCAAAATTTTAAAGCACCCATCGGACATTTTTATTCTAAGGCTCGCAAGGAAAAGTCTATTCTTATAGTACTAGAAAGGCATATTTCTTAACTTAAGCGCAAAAATTCGAAAAATGGACTTAAGGTGTTATGGCTCTCAGGTACAGAGTTTATCTTGGCTTAAAATTTATATTATTATTACTTATTTTTGTAAGCTTTATGTACTTTTTTTTTTCAATAAGGAATTCTATTATAATAGGGATATTTGGCGAGTGGTAATATTCATATGAAAGATATAGGAGAAAATTCCGTGATGGCGGCTACAGACTAGATTCTTTTTCATCTGTCTTGTTTATTTTCTTTGCTTGGTCTTGTTTCCGCTATCATACCAATGTTTTCCTCATTTATTACTTTGCTTATTGCCAATAATTCCGATTTACGCCCTACTTTCTTTGATGTCGCTCATAGTTTCTAATCAGTCACTTTATCACTATAACGTACGTCAAAAATTATTATCATAGCGTCGCACCAACGCAATTTTGAAATAGATTATAGCGAAGATAACAGCATGTGCTTGACTTTCATATAGTAAGGAAACAGACAAAGTCAAAATTTGCATTCATGAATATTGAAATGAAACTCATGGAAAAGGATATAATGTTAGACATTTGGCTTATCAAAAATAAAAGTTTTTTTTTTTTTTTAGCAATTAAAATTATTTTCATCACATGCGATACTGTTAGATTTGGTTTTCCGATTACACAATTATATATTTTCAGTGGTTAACGTGAGAAGGGGTGAGGGGAGGGAGAGGTTAACTTCGTACTTTTCTTTAGTAAAAATAACAAAGAAAGGATAAACATCATACTCTTGACAAATTCTCACACTGAAGGTTTTTGAAGATTTTCGACGTACACTGCCGTGCTAGGTACAAATGGAGTATAGTATTCTTAATGCGGGCCGTGGTAGCCTAGTGGTTAGCACGTCGGGCTTCCACGTGGAAGGTCGCGCGTTCGATACCCACTGAAGACCACCATGTATACTTGGGGATATCTGCATGTAAAATCCGTAGACCCCACTACCTCTCCCCGTGCTTAAGCAATCCTAAGGCCTCGGCTAACAGGTAGGGGTCTGGTGGAGAAAAGTATTCTTAATGCGATTACGGTTTATGCTATCAATCGCTTATCACTATCAAAATCGCCGAGTTCAGATTTTCCCTATTCGGTAAAGAAAAGCTCGTTGGTAAAGAAATCATGGGTACAAGTCCTGGAAGTTGCGAGGACTGAAAAATTTTTGCGCTGACTCACGGGGGGGTTGAGGGACTATTTATTATATATATATATACAGGCGTCACGCCAGAGGAAATTCGGGTCCGCTTTAGGACCCTAAGCAAGATTCAAATCAATAAAAACACACAACTTCACAAAATTCCAAATTTTAATTTTTACACCATTATTTATTATAAAAGTGGCAAATAATAATAAAAAAATCATCACTATATATGTTTAAATTTTTAATTTTCACAAAATTATTGATTTTTCACAAAAATCTCTTTAAAATTCATAAAAAAAACACCCTGTTAAAAATGCTGAATCGACCTGATATAAGCAATAAGATTATATACATACCTACACATGATAAGCTTTATTACTTTTTTTACTGATATGCCACTATTCTTTTCCTTTCAAGTATACTTTGTGAGTAAGTTAAAATTTGAAATACACAGTATGGGACCTCAAATCCGAAGGGCTCGGTGACCCCGATCTTTCCGGATTTTGGATCCTAATTCAAACAATTTTGTAAGTAGCATCAGTGCGATTTAATTTGCTCTAGAAGATTCTATTTGCATTTTGCTCATTTATAGTATTTTTTATTATCGTATATACTCGTCTATAAGTCGCGAAGTTTAGCACAAAAAACGAGGTTGGAGTCGGCTTACATTCGAGGCAAAACATCGAAACTATCTGGATTTTTCCCGATATTATTTTAACTTCTTTAACTAACCGATAACAGAAAAGAATTCCGTCAAATTCTGATATGAATTTATACTCTCTCTAGCCATTAAATTTCAGTAAAAGATCAGACTAGCGGGAAAATGCGAGAAGCGCCGATTTTCAATTTAGTAAATATTCTGTATCGCGCGAAAATTAGAGCTCATTTTAAAAAATAAATATAATAAAACTACAAGAAATGAAAAAAAAGCAAAATTTAATGATATTAACTTAAAATTAAAGAAACAATTAATAAAAACTCTAATCGCAAAAACGAACCATTTTCAAAAAATCGCGAAATAACTTTTTTGAAAACTGCACATTTCCTATCTTTAAAATGTTTATTACGTTTTCCTTCTGTTTAAAATGCCTCTTTAAAAAAAAAAAAAAAGAAAAAAACGGTGCAAAACCTTTTCCGATTTTTCTTCGAAAAACAAAAGCTGTTTTTCTTCCAGCTGCCGATTTTTTTGAAAAAGTTCCGGATTTCGGGATTCCGCATTTGGGGTCCGGTACCGTACTTGTATCATTTTTAGGTACTAAAAATACAATTATTATAATTAATAAATGAACACAAAGAATATGAATCAATCAAGAGAATTTAAAATAAAAAATAATAATGAGAAGTACTTTTTAAACGAAAGTAAAGGAAAAATTGAGGCTTGATTATAAAAAAAGGACTTCAAATTTTAACAAAAAAAGGGGTTGGCTTTTAGGCAAAAGATCAGCTTATTATGGTTGATTAAGAAATTAAAGGAAATATCTTTGCCTGATGCGTATTTTCCCTCCAAAATTTAATGGCCGATCCAGGAAAACCGGGAAAATTTTCGCTCGCCTATTTTCCCGGCATTTTTCGCCGTTTTCGGAGAAGACATTAGGCTTCCTTCATTAAAAAAGGGCGTATTTGTCTAAAATATCTACTGAAAAGAAAAAAATTCCGTAGTATAATAGCGAAAATATCTGAAAAATACCGATATAAACCCCCTTAATTCTTGCAGAAATCGGAAAATTTTGGGAGACTTAAAAAAGTTCAAGTGAGAAAAAGAACATATTGAATGTACTCTCTATGACTAGTTGAAGGCTTTAATGTGGTAAAAATTATTCATTTTTCCATTCATAAAACAGGAATTCCGACAAAAAGTTATTTTTTTTCTTCACTTTTTCAAAAATGGAAGAAAAATAAAAAGTCCGATAGCTTTTTTATCGAGCTAAATACAGTTCTGCTTTTCTTCGCATTCGTTTTTCTCTTGAAAATGAAGTAAAAATAATAAGTGCAAATTAAAATAAAAATAACATCAACAGTCACCACGAAGAGAAACTTTCGTTACGCAATCTAAATGCGTGTAAATAAAACATCCCTCTAATGATTCATCAGCCAATTGGTCTTTAATCTTATACTTATTGAGTCATCCCTAATTTGTTCAAAGAAACTTTTAGTATGGTACAACTCATGCATTTCACGCACACACAAATAGGATATTTTCCATATCAGCTAGCCAAATTGAGGAACGATGGCGATAAACCCACAAAGGCGTCATATGTAAAATAAAACGATGCGCGCCATTTTGAAAACACGTTGTTTTAAAAATAGTCCGATAATTCAAGCAAAGATTTTGAAAAGAATGAAAATAAAAGCTAATGATGGAATTTAATAGCGGAAATTTGCAATTTTTGTACTTGCAAATGCTCCATTGAGATTGCGATTTGTGTAAAAGGGTTCGTTTTTGCGTTTGTGACTTAATTGATGAGAGCGAGTGGAAAATTCGTTTGCGGATGAAAAAAAAAATCACTTCCTTCCCCGCGATCTTTTCGTATTTTTTTCCGTCCTTCTTCCGTCCTCGAGTATTTTCGGAAGACGGAAATCCGTCCCGTGGACGGAAGTCTTGCACCCAAGAAATGTTTATTCGTAAATACATGTAAAAAATTACTTCAAAATGAATTGGAATGTAATCTTTTGTGCAATAAAGTAAAAATCGGAGTAAAATTAAATAAAAAGATTTGCAGAAACTGCAAACACCTGTTTCGAGGTTACAGGGAACCCCTTTCTAGTTTCTGGCTTCAGTTGGATGTTTTTCTTCTAGGAGCTCACTCTTTTGAATTGAAAGAGAGGTTCTTTGTAACCTCGAAACAAGTGTCTGCATTTTTTGTGTTTGATTTTACATTCATTTTTAGTATTCATTTCCCAATGTTTTTCATTCAAGTTTGAAAAGGAAAATCTTTAAAATTGCTGTTTTATCGATTTCTGAAAGAGAGAATAGAAGACAATAGCAAGTAACAAATATTCTTACCGGTCTTCCAAAAACCCCATTTTCAGAGAGAAAGTTTTTAAAAAAAATTTACAATGATTTTAGAAAAAAGAACAAATTGAATTTGTTTTTGTACACTAAACACCTAGCAATGCAAGGGATTTGCGGGAAAAATGATATCACACATAGAAGGATCTCACAGCTGTAAAATTGAAACTTGCAAGAATTCTCCAGGACTCCATCAACGATATTAATACACGGGAAACGGTCCTCACTTTGTAAAAGAGACACTTTAACAATTAAAACGCTAGGCATTTATTTCAATTAATGATTTAAAATAACATCTAAATTAATTGAAATTCTTTCAGATTAGTTCAGCTTTGAAATTATAAATGCGTGATTTATTTTGCCTACATTTCAAAAAATATATATATAATTAATAAATTGATAAAATAAATAAACCATAAATAAATGAGGTTTACGTCAAGTACTGTAAAAGCAGCAAGTGGAAAGTGACTCACACCAACAACCACAATAATTTGAAAAAAATAGTAAATCCTTGCTTGCTCGAGGGAAAATAATAACAATAATAATAACAAGGCAAGGCGTCTTAGAATAACTACTGCAGCACAAGCAAATTCAAATCCTGCTTTGAAAAAAAAGTTACTTTCCAGTACCTTTCGATGGGTTTCCAAAATAAGTGAAGCCCACTTCCCAAAAACACTTAACTGGCCGTTTTTGACATCTTCATACCATCTTCAATTATCACTCTGCGGCAAAAGATAAAAAAAGAACAGGAGAGGGGGATATATACTCCGAAAACACGAAGCCGCAAACGATTCGACAGGAAACCCCTTCCCCTCCCCCCCCCCCGCCAGTCCGTAATCACCGTAATGGATGACCCTCATCATTCACGCGACAGTCATCCCCCCTCCCTTCCGTACACCAACCCGCAAAACTGTTCTGTCCCACTTGGAACTTCAACCCACCCTCTTAACTCACTGCAAGCACCGCAAAGAGACAGACCACCTTTGCCGAGGTACCGCCTTTCCGCGAATCCTCCGAGCCAATGAGCGCGCGGCCCGAAGAACTGTTGCCCAATGAGGAGACGGGAAAGGGTGAGCGCGGAGGGGAAGAAGAGGCTGCAGATGAACAGAGCAAGTGAGAGTTTTCTGGAGAGAAACTGGAGAAGAGGGAGTCGCAGTCGCTGGCTAATAGGATTTTTCAACCCGACAGTCGCCCCCCGATCACTGGCAGTGGGTTCCAGAGCTTCGACAGTCAGTGTCAATAGCTAGTGACTAGTGGAGTTGCCACTAGAGTAGGACTTATGCGAAGTCAACATGGGAGAGCCTAGACACTTCGCTCGCCTGTCTTCGAACTCACATCCTCATCGGACTCCGACTCGAAATTCTCTTCGATACCGACATTCGATCTTCGTCAGTAATCATTAATGTGGAAAACCGAATTCGTCAACATGCCTCTAATGATGCATCCTCTTGCGAAGCAGAAACATTGCAATATTACGTACTTCTGTTGTAGTCAAACTGAAACGAAGTCTGCGCATTCGACATAAGATTACAAACAAAACTTTTCAAGAATATAGTGTTAAGATATAAGATTGTTTAATGAATTTTTAGTGTGACATATATATATAATAAGACTTATTTTGAAGAACTCCATCATGAGTAGCCACAGTGATAGATTTCGCTCTAGATCGGGACTTTTTCCACAAGGACTCAAATTTCCTGGATTCCAGGTATGGAAATGTTTGATCATTAAAATGGATTTATTAATAACTTAAAGAATTTCTCAATGAAAAAAATACGTTTTTTAATGTTAATTTTAACTTTATGTCTACATAGTGTTTAATATTAGCTTTATATTTATATAGTGTACTACTATTTCATTGACACGTAATAAATTGTAAATTACTATTTTAAGAAATTTCTTTATATTATATTGGCCAATCATTACGCATTTCTATTTTATTTAAAGTTGATTCAGTGTAATTTTTGTTGAATTGATTTGATTGTCAAAGAGATTGGGCAAGTAAAACATTGAAGATAAACATTGCATAGCCATGTGTGAAATATTTTACTCTTTTGAAATGGTAACAGTTGTTCAATCTAGGAATTATAAACTACAATCTTCCTCTGTTTTTTTTTTCTTTTCCCCCAACGATATTACTTAATTTATAATGTCTTTGCTTAGTGTAACGAAATCAAATTTTGCTCAAACTTCTAGTGATGTTTTATAAGTTTGATAAATTTTAAATATTTCATTCATTTTATAAAGGGTGATTTTCGGCTTTAAAAACAACATTCGATTCTTCGAAACATAGTTTCTTTAACTCTTTAAAATGGTTACCATAACTTTAAATATGAGCGAAGATCCTATGAAATGAAAAGAATTCTTTCAACATTCTCACACGACAGGAGCATGGCAATTTAAAAATCATAGGAGGGGCTCAAACAATTTTATTTCCAAAAATGCTCAAAATTATTTCCAAGGAAAACCAATTAACAATTAAAAAGAAATTAGTATTCATTCATTATTATTAATCACAAAAAATCACTAATAAATGAATATTTTTGTAGAGCATTAAAATAAATTCATAGTTTTCACAAAAATAACCGAAGTCCTTATGCAGTATGATTTCTAATGGGGGGGGGCTTAAGCCCCCTGAGCCATTACAAATATAATACACAATATACTGAGCCATTACGTAGTCCCTTTCCTACGCTCCTGTTACACGATCATTCACTGTAACTTTGAACCATGGGGGTTAACTTTGAACCACGTTATATTTTCTTAGTATATTTGCCTTAATTTAAAAATTAAGAGTAGAAAACTGATTTTATAACCCATTTAGTTGAGAAAGCACTCGATCATCTAGTTTCTTCTTTTTAGTCAAATATACAAACGACATAATTTACCCTGAATGACTTAAGTTATCTAATTTTGGAATCTATGCACTATATAGCTCAAACTGGCTACTGAGATACTTCGAATATTTTCTTGTTACTTCTTTATAAGACAGGAAATCGGGAAAATATATTGAAGAGTTAAAGAAACGTTGTTTATAAAAATTAAATGTTGTTTTTAAGGCTAAACAGCACCCATTTCTTATAAAATGATTGAAAATTTTCAAATTTATCTAACTATTATAAAGCACGAATTGAACAATCAGGTTTAACAATTTATGATAAATAAATATCATCTTATATCTCTTATGTAAAGTAATAAATGGCTACACAAAAAGCGGAGGAAGTGTAAACACGGAACGTGTAGTAATAAATGGACAAGTTCTCACTAAAAAAACCTGGATACGGTATTGAATTAATTTCAAATCAATTTCAAAATAAAAATTTACGGATAGAATATGCATAGCTCCTTTAGCAGTTGATATATTTTGTTTCATAATTGGAATGACGCAATTAGATTAACTCTGAATACTGTACAGGGTTGTTATAAATGCTCTTTTCCAAGCTCTGTAGTTTAGAAAATATTACGAGTATAAATATAGTTGATGCATTGAAAAGAACCACAAACTCACCCAAGTTTCCAGTGTTTACTTACACCAATTAACGGTCGGAGTGTTGCTTTGAATATAGTAACTGCGAAGTACTGCACTAAAGTAATATAATAACAAGGTTGTTATGTGTGGGACTAGAGAACGTGAAATGTTCACCTCTTCTAACAGTTCGGAAATACAGTTGAACTTTCTTAATACGATTACGGTTGATACGAAATCACCGCTAAAGCGAATATTTTGTTTATTAAGTTTGATTTACTATTTAATTACACTAAATATCTCACGCATATTACGAAGGCTAAAATACAAATTTTGGCTAAGACGAACAAAGTTTCTGACCTCTTCATGAAACATTTGCATGATAAAATTTAATATACCTAAAAAACATCTAACCAATAAGGATTTTTTTTCAAAAAAACTTTAAAGGGAAAGTTCACTTTTTCTCAATGTACTAGTAAGATTTTAAAAGTGTATTAGTAAAAATAAATCATTTGTTTTTACTATTTATTTTACTTTTTATTATAAATAGCAGTAATTATTTTTAAAATATAAGCATACATTTCTAATACTTTTTAAACACAATTTTACTTATTCACGATTGTTACGAATAACGACTAAAACGGACAAATTCGCAAATTTTGGGCATTTCGTATTAAGCGATTTCAACTGTGATTATGAAAGAGAGGACATGTAAACAGCGCGTATATTGGGGATGTATTTAAAACTGTGTTTACTTATATATGCGGCATGGCTGCAGTTTGCATTGAGTACCCCACTGCACTTAAGTATCTCAGAGCGGCAGTGGTCACTGACAGGATGATGCCACAAAATACAGTGGAGCGCTGTTGCACAATCAGCTGTCACTATAAACAAGTTCAACTATATGTAGGCTTGCAGATTTCTGAAATGTACAACCGGGACACTGGAATGCAACCCCCCCCCCCCCCCCCCCCAGTGTCGCGGTTATTCAAGGATACGCACCCTTGGCTGATTTATAAGAGGGTTTTAGAAGTTCACAGTTTAACCTCTCTTCAATTCTTAATTTATTCTTAATGCTACGAATAAATGGTTACTAATTATTAACCTAAACTAGGGGTCATAATAAATGATACAAGCATATAAATTTAAATATTCTGTTTCTGTCATGTTAATATTTATAAGTTACTAAAGTAAGAAGAAACACTTTCAATGAGGAATAAAAAATTGAACAATATTTACAAGTGCTTTTCATTAATGGGACTTTTTTTTACAGGGGAAGAAGTCGTCCTATATTTCCTATAAATCCTATATATTTTTAAAATGTTTAAAAATCGTCCTATATTTCCTATAAATCCTATGTTTTAAAGAATAATCCTATATTTTTCTAAAATCACCAACTACTTTTTCTGATTTGCCTCGCAGCATCGGCAATTTAACGGTAATTCAAAGTTTCAATTGGTTATTTTGTGTCACGGCTTAACCTTGCGTTTGATGCACAAATGCAGCCAAATATGCTAAGTTGCGTACGTATGCTCCACATTCAAAGAAAGGGTCCTCTAGATGGCACTGCGTAAGGTAGGCTAAGAAGAAGGGAGTGACGTCATCAAATGCATGTGGGATTATTTCTCTTTTCCAACTTCTGCTTGCTTCGCACACATGCATTGTACGTAAACTGATGAAAATTCCCCCTACTGCCCAATTTGTGCTGTAACCATAAGTATTGGTAACAGTGGCAAAATTCAGTAATGTTTTGCAAAAAAAGGACGGCTCACAAACACATTTTGTGTGTTCTACTGGCAGGGGTTTCAGTTTAAAGTCGGGATTTTCCGTTGAATTAAAAAAAGTTTTAGACGCCGAATCCAGAAGAAACAGTATATAAGTCTGAAATAATTTGGATTCTTCATTGCACAATTATTCTTTTTTGTCTCATGATCTCATCAAACAAGCATTTTCAGCTGTCTTTCCAGACTCGAAATTGTGTACTGGGATGACATTATGCTTTACAAAAGTGTCATATTCCCCATCACATGGACTTGCTCCGTATTTTTGGAACGGATATCTTTTGAATTCAAGAGAAAAAACCTTTTTTTCACATTGATGTTTGATGAGACTCTTCGATGATCAAAATTTAAAACAACTCTATATTCATATATGATATTAGAGCTAGTGATGGGGCTTTATTGTGGTACTGAATTCTTGGGGCATGCAACTGCATAATAGAGGACATAATGCCATAAACTCTATTCTCTCTTTTTCATTTTCGAAACAAATGAATATCATTTCTCTAACATTCAATTTTGTTTTAAATTGTATCATTTTCCCCCCAATGTTTTTATTATATTTAATCATTTAATGCATAATATACTTATATGTGAATGCATTTGTGTTTCTTTTTTATTTATTTTTTGTCCTATATTGCACCCCCCCCCCCCAAAAAAAAAAAAAAAAAATCCTGTATTTTTTAAGTTGATCACTTCTACCCCTGTTTTTAGAAAATCTTTTTTGGTTTAACTTTGTTGTGAAAATCTTCACGAGCTAATCCAATATTAATTTTACATGTCATCAAGCCTTTAACCGTATATTTCTTCATCAAACGCTTATCATCAGTTCAAGAGTTGTTCATCAACTGGACGATACGAGACAAGGCGATATGATGACAATATTATTTATTAGCGGACCATCACTCTTCTATAGTTTTCACTTTTTATGCAGTTCAGTGAAATAAATGACAAAGTTATTATCCTAAATAATCCGTCACAGTTAATAATTTTTTAGACTTTTTTGGTCATCGATAATCAAATTTAACTTTTATCGAGACATCCAGTAAACTGGCCGGGACACCGGTATTTTGTCTGTAAACCGGGACGTGAAGTAAACCGGCCGGGACACCGGTATTTTGTCTGTAAACCGGGACGCAAAGTATACCGCAAGGGAATCCGGGATTTTGTCTGAAATCCAGGGTCTGGCAAACGTAAATATATGGAACGAACAGGACGACCACTTTTAACGTGTGACCCGTGGATCACGCATAGAACATTTTTGTAGTGTAGTTTTTGGGCAATCTTGATAAGTTTATGGCTCGATTCATGATCAATTGTGCGTGAGCAATTAGTAATAAATACATTCTCTAATGGCGAAATAGATCATAATATGAATTTTGTTTCTAGAAGTTTCTTTTGGATTTCTCATTTGGACGATTTCCTTTAAACAACTAAATAATATTGAAAATGAATGAATGAATTTAATTAAAGACAAATTTTCAATTCTCTATACATGAGACAGTTCAAATGAAACGTTGATCAAATAATATTTTTTAAGCATAAAATCCATTTTCTTCTGCTGTCGAACATTTAAATGTCTAAAAATTATTTCTATCACCAGCTACATTTTTGAAACTTTAATTTTTCGGCATGAGTGTTTAAGACAGTTAACCGGTTTTCGGTATGACAAAAGTACACTGTATTTTGTCATATTTTTATGGTTTCTGCACCTCGAATTATGAAACAGCTCTCCGTAGTTTTCGCTAATCAATAATGTGCAAGTTTGTAAAGGAAAAAGGTGGAACTTTGAAGAAAGATGAATGAATGTGATAAGAATTTTCTATCAGAGTGTAGCGTTTGGGAGATAATTAATTTTTCATCATGTTTTCATCTTCTTGTGTACATCAGTACCTTCAGTTTCATTGTTAAAAACTCTAGTTACAACTTTCATCAAAAAAAAAAAAAAAAGAAAAAAGAAAATAAATGGTGAAATTCAGCTGCAATCAACATTTGGTACTTAAGTTGAACCATTATAATGATCCCAGTTTCACATGTATGGTGACACTATATCATTATAATGGCTCAAATTCGCACCAAATGCTGGTTGTTCTTGAAAATAATTCATAAAATTTGCTCATTAGAGCAAATTTTATGAATTATTTTATTGACTCTTTTCGAGATTTTTTTTTTTTTAATATTTCTTTGAGCGTTTTTGGCTTCTGCCAATTGCAGACCTATTGCGTTCCTGGGAGATTAGTACCATCTTTTTCAGCTGCACCACAATTTGAGTGTAGTACCCTCGCCCCATGTGATAATTTTGATTTTTTTTTTTCAGTTTCTCCACCTGGATCACCCGGACTTAGAACATCCAAGCCAAATGTCTACTCAAGGGCTCTTTTACATGCCGCGTAATCATACGACATGGGCGCAAACGATTCTTTGCATCTTCAAAATTTACCGACACTGCCAGGCTCAATCCTATGTACTGAGGCGCGTACAAGTCCCCCGCCTTGCCCCCGACATCACCATGGAGGTCTTCCGAGACATATCTGCATCTTAATCTTGGAATAAATATTTTAGATTCTAGTTTTTCATGCACGTGCAAAATATAGATTTTAACGACTATAAAAAGCACAGAAAGTAATCATCCATCAACGACCTTTTCGGCACAAAATTAAACTCAGTGGCACGCCAGCCCTTTTGAGGCCCATGGCCTACTTTTCTCTACCAGACCCCAACCTGTTAGCCGAGGCCTTAGGATTGCTTGCGCACAGGGAGAGGTAGTGGGGTCCACTGATTTTACATGCGCGTATCCCCAAGTGTACATGGCGGATCTTCAGCGGGAATCGAACGCGCGACCTTCCATGTGGAAGCTCGACGGGCTACCACAGCCCAACATGACCTACTGTGTCCATCCCAGCTTTCGAGACCGAGGGCGATAGGGTGCAGCAGGTGTTCTGGCCAAGTGGTCGGCCTGACACACAACCCCCAGTGTTTAGTTCCCATGCATGCTTGCTCCTTGCATGAACGTACAGAACATAGATTTTAATGGCTACAAAAAGCACAGAAAATAATTATCCATAAACGAACTTTTAGGCACAAACTCCAAACAAAAACAAGATGGATGAAACTATTCCATCTAATCAATTAACACTAGTGTCCAGCGGCCCGCAGTTGAATCCTCGTCTGCGAGAGAAAGTTTTCGAAACCTACAATCGTACCTTTGTTATGCTAAACGCTCGACCCCTTCCTTCGCCCGTGTGAATACAAATGATACTTAGCATCATTTATTTCAAACCCATCGAAATTAAATCTCCCTCGGGTTAAAAAAAAGAAAGGGAAAAAGCTGAAGGATTCAGCTTAAAAGAATCATTTCGGGAAAGGTGCTATCTCATGCAAATTTTTCCCTCCATGGATATCGCCCAATCAAAGGATGGATGGGAATCGGATTGTGAAGCTCACGTGATTGATTGTGAAGGTGCTCGGATGTAAGGAATGATTTGATAGCCCAAATGACAATCGATTAAACCTTTTCGGGGTTATTCATAAATGATGTCACGCTTCGAGGGAGGTTCGAGAAAGTGTGACAGTTTGTGACAACAGGAGGCGAGGGGGTAACAAGACGTGTGATATTGCTGAGTTTGGTTTCTGTAAAAACACCTAAAATCAGCAAATTAAGTTTATTTTAAAAGTTTTTTGGATTTCCATAATTTTATTTTAAAGTTTCATTAATTTCATGTTTTTTTTTTTTTTTTTTTTTTTTTTTTTTGAGAATTCGAACAATAAAAATATTTTTTGGTTTTATTATAATTATCCTTCGTGATGGGAAACAACCTCATTTTAAACAAATTAAGTACACATGTAACCATTACTATTGTTATGCTCACAAATGTCACTAAAAGTTCAAAAATAAAATTAGAAACGTGATCTATGACGCAGTGCTTTATTTCTGAACTGCAATTATATATGCTTAAGTAAAAAGAAACAATAATGTGAAAATCAAAACGGCGAGAGTGCCGAATTCCAGCTTGACTCGTGTTCTTTGCCATATGTAAACAAATAAACTGCCGTTTCCGAATTACCAAAGTTAAAAAGGGATTTCCTATTCGTCCTTCATAATTCCAGTCCAGGTCTTGCTTGCTAAAATAAAATCTGTCACAACAGGGAGAAAAAGCAAAACATCCATTTTATTGGACGCCAGGTCTCAGGAGGATAAACAAACTGAGGTGCTGCAAGTCCGTAAGTGACGATACTAAATACAAATATTGTGCTACTTTTCTATGTTAATCATTAAACAAATTTTTAAATATCGTTTTACCATAGTTTGTTTTTTGCATGATATCAGCCACGTGAAAAAATTTTGAGGACTGAACAAATTGATACATGTACAATGGATTTAATCAGCAGTAAACTTTAAGAACGTCTTCAATAGAGGTTGCCTATTATGCTTTGGAACTCCAACCATTAACAGCTGGTTTCAATCCCTTTTTTGTTGAAAAGTTTGGTTTGGAAGAAAGTTTCCTGTGAAGGGCTGATGCCCAGTCCCCTAGCAGTCTTAGACCCCCAGCAGTTTGCTTGAATAGTAAAAATAGTTTCATTCTTTAGGACGAACCAAGCACGAGTAACACACTAGTACTTCTTTTTTCAACTCTCTAAACTCGTCAGAGGATTATCCTTGACGAAGCGGCAAGTACTTCGGAGTCGCGTGGGTGAAAGACTGAAGTCCCTGACCACTAGACCCCATGGGGAAGTTTAAACTGACAACCTATTTCTATTTGTCCTTACTTGATGACTGAATTCGACATTTCACTACGCTTTTTATACTGATGGAAAACATTCCAGCGGGAATAACAGACGAACAGGACCATATAATACTGTGACTGATAAATATATGTAGTCCTGACAGACGAAGACAGTCGTGCACAACAGAAATAGTGAATTTTACGCGTTTAAATTCTTATGGGAACTTTTGGTAAGACTGGAAGTGGACTGCAGACTGCAGTCTTTTGTTTGGCCAGAACAGAGCGAGATTCGTAGAAAATAGCTCTTCGGTTAACTAAATGTTTACGCGGAAGCCATTCCCTAGGCAGTAAGTCCAATCAGAAGAGAACGTCAATTGTCTAATGCTTGTCAGCAACTTCCACTTACTCTTTAATACAATATTCTTTAAGAAAGATGTAGCGTATTCTTATTGACACTTTTTTTTAAAAAAGGAGACGGAAAAGTAAAAAGATGGAGAGTTATAAATTATAGGCTGTATGCTTCCGAGGATTTTGTGCAAACCAAAATCTTCCTTAGCGAGAGAAAACTAGGAAAGTAAACTTCTTAAAATGGTTAACAACATTAACGTAATAAAAGCAAATTTCAGATCAGAAAAATAAACGTGTTATTGAGCAGTAAATAATATACAGTAAAAGCCCGATGTTACGCTTTCCTAGGGACTGGAGTTTAAAAAAACGTAAAATATGGGAAAAAGTTAAAGTATGGGAAATATATAGAAAGCAAAAATCTCATAGAAAAAAAACTAAAGGTAGTAAAGATGACTTTCAAAAATTATAATATCTATATTTTCAAAAGGAAAATTATTATACATATCATTTTAATACATTTAGTTACGAATCCTGGCATTTAGGTTGAAAATAATCCGTAATTGTGGACAGAGGCGTAGCTAGGGTTTCCAGCGCCCGGGGACAACTGAAGATTTTGCGCCCCCTGTGACCCTGGAGGCTTAGGAGCTCCCTAAAGGGAATTTAAAAAACTTGTATGCTTCCTAAATGATAAATAGCTCTAAAAAGCAGCACTTTTAACTTTCATTTTTATTAGCGACCATTCACTTCTAAGGGAAAAAGGGGACACTGGCTTCGTAAAATTATTTGTCTGATTTCCCACGCAATCCTGTTCTACATTGGTCGTTTCCGATATGGTTTGCGGTGCTCCCATGTTTTTGTCGAACACATTCACACCTCTTCAGCTCAAATAATTTTCTTTTCGCATTTAAAAATAAAATAAATTAACATTAATTTGGCGCCCCTTGACGCTGCGCCCTGGGACAGCTGTCCCTCCTTGCCCCCACCTAGCTACGCCTCTGATTGTGGATGCAGCATCTTTAGCAGGGAAATACTTTACAAAAGTTTTCCCTGGTCTTTAAGGGAAAGAAAATAGTCTTTCACTATTTGTAATCTGTTCCGTCCAATAAGAGTCCATAGCACGCGATAGTGATTGGTAACGAAATCGTCCTTCGACTCGAAGTGTTGAAGCTTTGTTGATTTTTAAAATAGCAAAAAGAAAAAACTTCCAGCTCAATTCTGGAAGCAAACGAACTTTTTCACGCCTTGATGAACTTGAAGACTCTTTTTGAAAATTCTCGAAAACAAAAACAATCCTCGATTGCAATTTATTTTGTGAAAAAGTAATAATTAACTTTCAACAACGTGGATTAGCTTTAAAATAAGCACAAAAGCAAAAATATTGCCAATTTTTTTTCGTTTTTGACCTTTGAGAAAAAACGTAAAATGCACGGAATTCGATAAATAAACTGAGAATCGGGGTTATCTTAACCTTAATTAGCATACAGAAAAACTGGGACCAGATGAAAAAAACGTAAATTGCGGGGAAAACGTTGATTCGGGGGAATCGTTAAATCGGAATTTCACTGTTTTACAATTCCGATTTTAACTTTTTATGCAAAAATAAAAGAAAGGGAACACAGTACATTATTTTTCGCTAAACTTGTTCCTCATTGGTCATCACCCCTATTTTGGTGAAATTGAAGGAGACCCAAACGCACCAGCAAATCAAAATTTTGGAGGGTTTTTGTTAACTGAATAGAGAGTGACAAATTACATTTTCGATCAGTTTACTTTTGCTTAGTAAAAACAGGGTTGTAACGCACCTGGAAAATATGAAAAACCTGGAATTATCGGGGAAAACTAAAATGACCAAAAATGGTCCGGGAAACTAACATATCTCTTCAATTTCTGAGAAAGTCAGGGAATTCCTTTTATTTTCCAGTTAGCACAGCTCCATTACTTACCAAGGATAAGTAAATCAGCAAACTTTTTAAAGTGTTATTGTTTTTCATTTTGTAGGGATAGATCCTGAATTTTTAATAGAGTCCTAATTTGGGAATTTTAAAAAAAAATTTGCGAAAAATAAAATAATTTTTTGGAAATTTAAAATTTAAACAAAGTGACAAAAATGTTTATTATTATTTACCGCTAATTTTTCAAATAATTCTGTGAAATAATTTGGTCGCTTGGAATTTTATGAATGGTCAGTTTTGGTTAATTGGAATTTGGAGGTTTCGAAAATGAGCCCGAATTTCATCTGTGCAAACCCTGCTATGCCAAACAACTAGAAGCATAATGCTTGAGTTAAATATATTAAAATTACAACTTTTATTGAATATGATAAGAGATTGCACAAAAATGTGATATTTTTGTCCAAGAAGAAAATAACTTTTAATAATGTTACGCATTGACCTCGATCAACTTGGATTTTTTTCTGAAATCACCTGGAAAAGCCAGGGAATTTCGTTCCCTAACTTTCATGTCAACTCTGAAAAATTCATTTGCTGGAACATTGTCATTCCTGCTTTTACATTAGTTACGCTTTGCTATTTTTTCTTATGCTTTTAAAATAAATTCTACAATAAATTTCTCCCCCCCCCCCCAATACTTCACTAAATAGTTTGATAAGGAAAGAGCACTGTATAAAATAGGCATCCAGTACTGAAAATTATCTTGTTGAAATCCTAACAATATCTGCCCCTTCTGATGATACAAATTGTAAAAGTTACGATCAACTTTTCAGATAATTTGAAGATTATGTCATCAGGAATTTCATACTGTAATAAGTTTCTAATGTTTCATCAAACTTCAATCAAAAATTTAGCTTTTGAATGACTTTAAGAGACTGCCACAATTGACAATTTTTCCTTTCAAAGTGTCTATTTCAAGTACTTATTCTTAGAATTGTTTTAATGAAAATTCTATACATTAATTTAAAAAAAAAAATAGCGAGTCTAAGTAAACAAAATGACATGTTTGATTAAAAAACAAAAAAATCCAGGTATTATAGCGAAGCTACGTTCAACGAAATTTAGAATTTCGTTTCGTTGCATCTCATTTTTAGCCTACTTTCCCGTAAAAGTAAAAAAAAATAATAATAAAGCATTAAAGAAGGCTTAATGTATCGTGAAAATATCGTTAAAAATCAAGAAAAGTCAAAAATAAGTGAAGTAATTAAATAAAGATTGAAAAATAAAAAAATTTGAAAGTAGGGTATTGAGATGGGGAAAAAGTGTGTCTGTCGGTCTGTCTGTCTGTCTCTCGGTCTGTCTGTCTCTCGGTCTGTCTGTCTGTCTCTCGGTCTGGTCTGGGCTGTCGGTCTGTCTGTCTGTCGGTCTGTCCCCCCTAATAACTTTTGAACGAATTGTCCGATTGGAAAAATTCTTTTTGCATTCGAAAGATCTCGGCGAGGACATCTCATTTCCATATTTTACTTTTTGATTTGAACAATTTTTTGTTCAATTTTGAACAGTTCAAAAAATTTTAACATTAGCGCCTATGGACAAAATTGAAGCAAATTCTGTAAACTCTGGGTACAAGATCCATGTTCCAATGAACAAGCTTACTGGAAGAATCTCTTGGCGTGAAATATCGATTTGAAAAGTTTTTGTTCATTTTTGAACAGTTCAAAAAATTAACGCAGAGCTTGCGGGGAAATTTCAACCATATATAAATCCTGATCTAACGGACCGATTTGCTTGGAACAAACTTTATCGGAAAGCTCTTATAACGTAGAACATGTAGAAATAGAAAGTTTATCCAGAACTTACGAGCCTATTTTGCTATGAAATTTTTTGATCGGGATTTTCAAGGATATTTCTCAGTGACTCAATGAGTGAAATAATGAATGAATGAATAAATGAAAGAGTGAAAGAATAAATCAATGAATAAATGAATGAGGAAAAGAATGAATGAATAAATTATTGAATAAATGAAAATATAAATGAATGAGTGAATAAATACATGAATGCGTAAATGAATGAATAAACACTTGAATGAGGTAACGAACGAATGAATAAATGCATGGCTGAATAAATGAAAGAATGAATGAGTGAGTGAATGAATACGTATTATCCGTTGAAAAAGGTATATTTTCAATAATTAGAAATAAAGATAAATAAGAAAGAGAGAGAAAGAGATAGCTAGATTATAAATTTGAATTTGGTGTATACGGGAAAGTAGGCTCGTATAGTTCTAGACGGAACTTCTTGTTAAACAACTCAAAAATGAAAAACTGTGGAAACAACTTTTAAATATTTTCTTCGTAAAAAATTGCATATTTTTAGATCTGTGTCAAAATGACTCTTTAAGATAAATGTAGTTAAACATTTATTTTCGGCGGTGTCATTTCCTGAATGACACCGCCGAAAATAAATGTCATTCAGGAAATTTCAGGTGTCATTCAGGAAATGTATCAAGAAAAATGTTTTTAAGATGCCTCAACATTGAATTATTATGCCACTATATTAGACTGCTTTTACATTTTTTACAGGATATTGCTGCTAATGTTTTTTTTTCTCTTCTCAGGGTTTGTGCATGGGCGGCCTGGACAGCTCGGCCTACCTGTCGAACGCTATGGGCAGCCCGGCCGTCATGGTCCTGAGCTCGACCTGCGGAGGTGACGTTACGCCCCACGCTCAGAGTCACGTGACTTTCGCGACCCGGCCGCAGCAGGGCAAGGAAGCCGGATCCGGCGGCGGCGGCCTGCCCTTCCCCAGCCCTCCCGGATTCCCGGTGCGCCCCCTGTTCGGGCAGGGCGACCCCTACGCCTCGCTCTCCTCCCCGCTCCTGTCCCTGCACCACCCCCTGTTGGCGAGCCACGCGCTCAGCCGGAACTATTTGGGCGCCTTCCGGCCCCTGGGGCTCCCGGACGACCGGAACGGCGCCTTCCACGGCTCGGCCTTCGTGCCGGCCGCGAAATGTCTCAAGCCGGACGGTCCGGAAGGGCTCATGGGCACGCCCTGCTACCAAGGCGGGGGCAGCGAGTCCTCGTCCGGCTTCCACCAGAGCCCGGGCCCTAACTCGACCGGATCCTCGGTGGCCCATGGCGTGGGAGGATTCCTGGACGGCAAGGACGACCGGGCTGACAGCGACTCCATGGTGGACGGGGCCGACAGACTCTCGGAGACTCCGAATCTTTCCGAAGAATCCCGATCGATCGAGAGGTCGACACCCGAAGACAGGAGCACGCCGAAGAGTAAGTACACTTTTATAGACCTCTGAATTGCCTTACGAACCTCTCTCATTTAGACCGACTATGTATGTTGGCAAATATAGCTGCGATCTGTCCTAAAAATTTCCGTTGATGGTGAGAAAAATGAGAGATTAAATATTTTTATCAGTGTAATTAATAAATAGCGCATAAAAAAGCATAACGCCCCAAGTGTTTCGCGTATGTATACAAAGAAATCAATTAATGAACCTATTTCGTTGGAGCTTCATTTGAGTATGTGTGGACCACGATAAAAGTATACAAAAAGGAAAACTCGTGTGCGAAGTTGTCGAACGAGGAACGAACGATATTTATTCTTTGCTATTTTGAGAGAAGAAAAGCTTCGAAAAGCCGCCTTTCGGTAAGATGATAACAAATAATTCTTGATTGAAAAAATACACACATCAACTTAAAAGACTACTTAAAACTATCGTTCTTCCATCGACCAGTTGGTCATCCATGATATTAAAAAAATAAGCTTAATAAGCCACATAATATATATATTGTGCTGAAAGCTGATGAAAACCAACAACAGAATTGTAAAAATCATAACAGATGAAATAACTGATCGTGAAAGGTGACAAGTATATAATAAAACATATTACGCAATAAACGGAGGTAATATTTAGCAATTCTTTAAAGGTTTTTTTAATGGGGGGGGGGGGGGGCGTCGTACTACCCTAACCGTAACTGCACTTTTGGAGAAATCTATTGAAATGGGACTTTATTTCTATAGAGAGACGTTCTATGAATACATTAGAGTGTTCAAGCATTAAATTAGTAATCACGCATAATTCTAGGTACTTTAATTAATAAAATCTGCATATATTTTTTATAAATTTGGTTTTCGAGTCATTGAAATGATGAGAAAAGGATTTTATATGAATGTTCTCAGGGGGGGGGGGGGGAGATTCCTCAGAAGATCACGTGCAGAACGCAAACCCCTCTATCCTTATAGGTGGTACTGTAAAATGGGGGTGAGGATGAGGATGAGATTATGCCACTTGGGGTGAGACTGCCATCATGACACGTCAAATATGAGACACGTCAAACATTTTCAACAGAGAAAAACGAGACTAGAAAAAAAAAGTCGACTCCCTTATAGCATCCATTGAAACAAAACACTCAGTCGAAAAAGACATGGAAAACGTGTGAAAATATCGTCAAGTACTTCATTCATTATTTACTTCATTAATTAGCGACCGGAAGTATATATCCAATGAAGCCGTTTTTCTTTTCCAATCAGATGCCTCTTTTAACTTTCTTGTTTTCACCTTGCGAACACTTTTACTAATAAAGCAGGTAAAAAAAGATTCAAAAAATGGGGAACATGTGTGTCTTCAGGGGACCTGCTTCGGAGTAAATTAAGCTATTGATGATCTGTACAGCGGAATATGGTGACTTGAGGACATTTTCTTAATAAACATAAACAACGAGATACAACTACATTTGTAGCCTGCTTTTGTCACTTTTGTCCTGGAAACACGTGTTCTAGTGCGGAACTTGGAGCAAGAGCGCGAATCATTGGAGCAACGAGAGTTTGCTCGAGCAGAACCGGAGTAAAAAAAATTGTTAGTCTCCGTCTCCACTGCTCCAATTCTTTCTTTCTTGTAATTACTCATAAATTTGGCAAAATTTAAATGAATTAATGATAAATTAAATAAATGAGATTTTTTGTTGATTGCTTATTAATGTAAATATATATATATATTTTTTTTTTTTGGGGGGGGGGGGGTTGGGCTTTATTCTTTTCTCGGAACACGGTGCATTTCAAACATTATCCATTTATTGATAGATAAATAATTTAGAAGGAACTTCTTTAAGTTTCCAATTAATCAACGAAAAAAGAAATCTAAGTAATAGGATTCCTATTAAAACTGAAATTCTTAGAAGCCCCAGACCCCTGCTAGAAGCTAAAAACTTCACGCCTTCAAAATTAAATAAATAAATTGCCCTTAATTCATTTTAAGTCTATGTCAACAAAATGCAAAATTTCAAAAAATAATGCAGGCGCTGTTTCTACTTTACAAGGGAATCACTCCAGTTACTTTTATCCCGAAGTTCACAATTTTAAAAATTACTAGATGAGTTCCGTGTAACTCTTATTAAACTTCCGTTCATAAATAATTTCACGCTTTTTTCCCACATATTTGACCCCCTCCCCCCTTTGTCACAAAGTGTCACACTTCAACGGACACCCCTCCCCCTTTTGTCACGCTATGTTGCATGAGCAGGGATGTCCCACTTCTTGGTACCTCCTCCCCTCCTCTTGTCACACTTTGTCCCAATTTCACGAACCCCCTCCCCCCCTCGAAGCGTGACAGCATTTATAAATGATCCCTAAACACTCGTCAGAAAAAAAATATTTAGCTTACTATGATAACTTTCATTGGCTTAGTAATTTTTTGCTAGAAGAATCGGTCAGAAGCGCGTTCAAATTTATATTCTTTCTACGAGGCGAGAAAATTTTTCGATAACTCGTCTCTAACACTTAATATTGGACAGAAAAATAATTGTTACACAGCAATTTATTCGACATTTGAATGGCAATTAACTTTTTCCCTTCACACCAAATTTACGTTGTAATCGAAAATTTTGCACAACCGGGTTTCGAATGATCAGCAATTGAGAGAATCGCCCGAGAGATTTCGCAATTGACTGATGTACAATTGAACGAACCTCTCGAGTGATTTCAAAATCAAACGAACTTTTCTCGAGAGCGTTTCATTTCTTTGAAATGTTTTCTTGCTAAGCTAACCTTCCACAGCATCAGCAAGTTTTGGTTATTTTATCTAAGGCTAAATCAATTTCCTTGGTAATGACTCAGTTTTGCATTTATAATTTATTATGCGGTGAGTGTGAGTACATGTTTTCCCTGATTTAACAATTTCGCGATATAAGTCAGCCGCAGGACGTGACTACATTATTCACATTTTTATCTTTCCTTTTGAGTTTTTTTTCTCTTATTTGTTTTTCAAATATTCCTTGAAAACAAGTAGTCGAATATCGTTTAATACGACGATCATTTATACGACGATCATTTATACGACGTTTAATACGACGATTTAGTGTAGTCCCAATTCTTGGATTTAGCCAGAAGGTTAAATCGATCATACGACGTTATTGTTTATACGGCGTTTTTTGATAGTTCCTTTGGCGTAGCATAAACGATCCTCCTCATAATTCCCCTTTGTTTCGATGAAACTCATTTGCAGTGAGAGTTGTTTTAATGAAATAGGAAAACATTCAATTTTGTATTCGCTTTCCCAAGTGTATGGTTGGAGGAGTAGCGTACACAGTGGAGTATCATTTATACGACGCCAAGGGGATTATCGCAAAACGTCGTATGAACGATAATGTCGTATAATCGATTTACTATTTTGGTTAAATTTAAAAATCGGGATCACACTAAATCGTCGCATAACTGTAAACGTCGTATGAGCGATCGTCGTATAAACGATACTTTAATGCATGTGGTGTACCTAATGGTTTGCGAAAAATTGCCACTTACGTTTCATGTGTTAGCCCGGTAGCAGCGAACCCTGCAGGTTTATCTTTAAGCTTGCAGATTAATTAGCCACCTTACAAAAATTTCTTTCACTTCAAAAGTATTTAGTAGGGTTATTAGTGACTCAGATAAATGTTTACTCTGCTTTCAATAAGTTATATAGTAAATAATTTTCATATATTAAACTGCGTTGTATTGTCTTTATTTCTTTTTCTCTTAGATTTCTTCTCATTAATAAAATTTAAAATTGAACATGCAATTAAAGTATTTATAAATTGAATAGTTATAATATGTATTAATTGTTTGCATGCATTATTGTTATATGTCAACTATTTTAAAACGCATAGTTTGCTATTTTTTATGATTTTAAGTTTGCTTCCACATCATTTGGTGCCGCAGATAAATTTCGACTTCTGAAGCTTTTGCTGCAGATTAATACAGAACATTCTGCTACTGGGTGTGTTAGTTACTATGAATCGAGTAACGCAGAGTTCAAAAGAATTACTAATTTTACTTCATATCTATTACATTTTGATTAAACGAAATTATTTTGTTGCATCGTAAATAATATTACTACTAATAAAGAGAGAAATGAATAAAAGGAAGCTTAAAATATATAAGTAACATCATTCTCCCCCCCCCCCTTTTCTTTCTTGCAGTTGTACCGAACTCCTTTGTTCCCTCTATGCAATGCCAACTAAAACACAATTCTTTGTTATGTTTCAAATTGTGCTATGCATTTCATAAAACTCTACTTTTAGCAAATTTACAATATGCACACACGAGATGGAAGCGTCAAGACCCCTGCCAACCCCCGCCCTATCTTCTGTCCAACTTGCTCTTGGATCAGAACGCTCTTTACTGTTAATCGGCAGACATAAAGCAAGAGACAGGAAGATAGCTTAATGAACACGTGCGAACATGAAGAGATGAATTTGAGTGACGACGGATCTAAATCCCATCAGCTTCCTTTGAAGACATAAGAGTCCGACATGATCTCTAACACAGCGCCCCTCCCCCAGTCTCTATTACAAAAAGAAAAAAAAACGCTCCAAATCGTGTTGGCCATTTCTCTACATGGCTGTTTGTTCAGCAGTTGCGGTCACAGTTTCCACAATGGATCGCCTGCGCGTCGGGCACTTATCTAAACAAGCAGGATTGAGTTGTTTTCCGAGGCCTAGGCTCCACTTGTCGCATATAAATCTGGGTAATTCTCGCCGACAAAAGAGAACGATCATTTCCCGCCATTTTTTTCTTTCTTTCCTGCCGGTGACTTATGGGTGGGGGTCAGAGAGAGAGAACCACGTGCGCCGGAAAATGCTGTAAAAGGGGATTTTCGGGGGAGGAGGTTTCTGTGATTAATTCGATTTCTTTCGATGCTTGGGGATTTTTTTTCTCTCTCTTTGCGGTGTGGTCTTCACCGCATTCCATGCTGCTAGAATCCCTGACGAAGAACAGATTCTTTTTCATGTAATTCGCAGCCGTTACTGCTAACAAGGAATTCTTTTCCCCTTGCGTGCCGAACGAAGAAAAAATGATCAAAGAATGGCTTACTGTTTCAAAGCGTTAAATCAAACAAATTATATCGGATGCATTTGGGTTAGAAGAAAAAAAAAAAAGTTGCACGCATGCAATCAGATACTGGGCAATTATCTTCAAAAAAATGGTTTGATAAAAAAAAATAAAAAACGATAAATATTTATTCTGATCTGTTTTTTTTTTGAACTCATATTTTAAAAATAATAAAATTTTTACTCCTAATTACTGAAGAATGATAGTCTCTCGTTAAAAATAGGCTTCTCAGAAACATTTAAAATGAATGAGAATGACGAGTTGAAGTTTTTTTCTGTACTTTGGCCGCGACTGTAACTGTAGGTTGTTTTTAGAGTCAACCCACCGAACTCGTGGCTCTCGGTAGCGTACACGCAGATTTTCTTTGTCAAGCTTAAAAGATAATAATAATGATAACAATAATATAGTAAAACAATCATGAGAAACCGGGAGGGAAGATAAAACTGATAAATTAGCGCTTTTGTAACTGAAACATGAAAGAAATTTTTAAAAATAAGTTTTAAGAATGCATTTTTTTCGAGTTCATCTCATTGCATGTATGGCGTGAAAATGCGCATTTATGTTTTGTGGTGCTGGTGTTTACATTCGATATTGAGTGTTACAGATTGGTACTAACGAACCCTGTGTTATCTTAAGAGTGACATCTGCAATGTATTCTGAACATGCGTAGGTTTCACGCACACTTAATTTATTGGTAAAGCAGTAAAAAAAGGAATACATTGAAAAATACTATAATATACATAGTAAATCAACAAGTCATAGGGACAAGAAAAATTGTAAGTGTCCTGGGCTTGAAAACTTGTGTGTCAGATGATTATGAAGCTGCCATTTCTGCAACTCCTAGTTCTATAACTAGTACATTTTGAAGTAGTGAAAAAGCAACGAATTTCAGCACAAAATAAAAATACAAAAAGCAGACGCATTTCGGAATTACATAGAATTCGTTTTCTAATGCAAGCATTAATTTTTCCCCACAAGAGTTTTGTAGGGTCTTTGCTTTCCTTGCTCCCTTCCTGCTTGCATTGAAAAGGGAATTCCATGTATTCCAAAACGCGTCTGCTTTTTTTGTATTTTAATTTTGTGCTGACATTCGTTGCTTTTTACTTACTTCAATTGTCGCACGAAAGGTAGACTTTTTTTCTTAGTACATTTTGGTAGAAACAACCGCAATTACATTCTAAGAGAATGATAAACTCCATGCAGTTCTTCTAATGGAGAACAATATTTTATCTAGCTGTTGTTCCTTCTTGTGGAAGAAAGTGAAAAGACGAAATATGGGGGGAAGAACTTTCAGAACAACCTAATAATTTCGAAGCGAACACTTCCACACACGGACCTAACGCGCCGTAAAAATTGAACATCCAGCTTCAAATCGACCTTTAGCAGTGTTCATACCCGGGAAACTCTCCTATCGATTGTCATTACACTTCATCGAAAGCATCGAATATCCGACATCGATATCTCGCGCCTCGCCTCAGGTAAATATGTAAAAGAAGAGGAGGAGGCGAGATAGTTATTGGAAAAAGCAGAGTGAAAGATCAGCATTTCTCCACTGCAGACGATTTGAAATACAGATTGTTTTCAATTTCCCGTTTCGTGGCCTTGTCGGAGAGTTGGAATTCTTTAAGAGGAAATAGAAGGCTGATATCGAATACCATTTGCTTGGAGCATTGATTCTGAATTCGTTTTTTTTTTTTTTTTTTTTTTTCGCGGTTTAAGTTTCCGTTGATGAGTTCGTGGCATTATCTCCAGGATAAAGTTTAGAGAAGGCATGTAAAGAGCAGTCAAAAGGAAAAAAGATAATATTTTTCTAAGCATTAACTCGAAATTCAATCAAATACAAAGCAAGAGTAGAGTAGTGGTAAAACAGTTTGGATTCTTCACGATTTCAGAAGCCCATTCGTCAGGGTTGATGTCTGGTTCTGTGCGTTTAAGTGTCTTTATTACCAGGGATGCTTACCAGTGGGGGGGGGGGGGGTGTCATGGCGCAAAATAGGATATTTGGTGGTGTTTTCATTGGATTTTGGGGGGTTTCGTAGCTTTTTAGGGTGTGTGCCATCGCTCGGAGGGGTGGGCACCTCTGTAATATAACTTGACTCCGGGGGGGGGGGAAGCAATTCAATTTCCCCACTCCCTGTATCCGCCCTTAGATAGAAATGATTCTCATGGTTTCGACCTTTCCCTTTTCGTAGTGGAGGGTATAAAATAAAAAGGAAAAAAAACGTCATTGCGTTACTAGAAATGAAGTTGAGTTTCTCATTTATTCAAAGGTTATTCAGAAATGCAGAGTCGGCCTCATTTCGCTCCTTTTGATTTCATATCTGACATTTACATTTCATAATTCCCAAAGTACGCAAAATATCCTACAAAAAAAAAAAAAAAAAAAAGGTCATAATTCACGCCCGCAAAACAGACGCATAACTACTCGATCAACCTCCGTTACAACGATGACACGGTTGCCACCCACATTATAGAAATTAAGCAACTAAAAGAGGTGGAGTCGGCGGAAAAAAAAAACCTCGACGCAGCTCATCATCACCCCTTACGCCACTTCACTTCGGATTTCCCTTCTCTGGAGATGGTCTTTATGGTGGGTAATTTACGTGGGTAAACAGGAAACAGCTGGGGTAGGCCAGGAATCCAGCAGACGATCATTAGCCAGCCCCGCCCCTACTCAGTTTTTACGTTGCCACTTTTTTTTTCCCTCAAGTGTCATCTTTTTTGAAGAGTTAAATTCCAGAAACTTTTCCCTCCGTTCTCGTAAGCGAGTTAAAAAGGTTTCGCCGTGCGGGGGCGGAGGGATGGGAGGGAGTAGGGGGATGCTCGCTTGGGTCTTCTTTAGAGGTCGATAGCTGAATTTTGCTATTTTTAAAGCTAAGACGATTGATGTGAAAAATAGTTAGAAATATCCTTTGTGCTAAAATATGAAGAGAGAGAGAGAAAAAGAAAAGAATGATTTTAGTAAAAGCACAAATTGCAGAATTTTTGCTCATATTAATCCCTCGCATTCGGTAATTCCATAAAATTTGGAATCCCCCTCCTCCCCTTCTTCCTCCAAAGAAAATAAGTTCGGTTCGCTCCTGGAACAGGCCGAGCACGAAGTATCGCTGTGAATCGATAATATGTACCTAATGCTTTAAGTGACATCTGAACCCCTCTGGAATGATGGGAGGAAATTCTATTTCAATAGAAAACATCCCTGTCCCTTAATAGGTTTATGAATGATCCCTAAGTTTGGTTTACTATGTAATGACACTAAATATCTCACGCATAGGCTAAAATACAAATTTCCGCTAAGACGGAACAAAATTTCTGACCTATTCACAAAAATTTTTCTCGATTGCATGTAATTAATTTTTTTTTATAGAAACTGTTAGTCATTTTGAGTTATTGTAAACCACCAAGTATAAATGGCACTAGGCATTTTGCGCGGAGACATGCGTATGATAAAATTTTAATGTACCTAAAAAAACTAACCATTATGGATTTTTCCAAAATTGTTAAATTTTAAAAGGTAAGTTCACTTTTTCTCAATGTACTAGTAAGATTTAAAAGTGTATATTAGCAAAAATAAATCATTTGTTTTTACTTTTTGTTTTACTTTTTATTATAAATAGTATTACTTATTTTTAAAATATAAACATGCATTTCTAAAACTTTTTTTTACAATCGTACTTGTTTACGGTTGTTACGAATAACGGCTAATACGAACACATTCGCGATTTTTTGGTATAGTTCGTATTATGCGAGTTAACTGTATATTAAAACATCCTACTCCGTAGAACAGCTTTTAATTCTATCAAAGAACACGGAATCTCTTCAGCGCGGGGACTTTTCGTGGACAGAGGGAGGGGACGAAGGACAGCGAGAGTTTGCAGCTTCTGGAAATGCCATTGAGAATCGTCGGCGTGAAGGGGTGGGAGCAAGGGATTATCCGTGGGAAAATAGAAAGGGGGACGTACCCCCCTCGCACCTGTGATGGACTCTCGACTCGGGCCCGGGTGATTTACTGAAAAGAGCCGACGGCGTTAAAAGCTGTCAGTAGCTCATCCGCAGTTGAGTCCCGACACCAAGACACGACTTCTCACCCCCTTCAAGTCTTCCAACTGGGTGCTGAGCGGGGAGGGGGAAAAAATGCTGTTTATAGGTCATATTATAAGTCAGATATTGAAATTCAAGTAGCGTTCCGAGTGAGATAGCAGTGTTGTGACGTCGGTTGCGAAGCCAAATTACTAGTTGATTTTTTTGCGCCTAGATCATTTATTCATCGTAGATGTGCCTTAAAAAAATAGGTTCATTCCATGTGAGATGGACAAGGCGAAGAATTTTTTTTTTTTTTTGTTTTTGTATTCTGCTTCATTTCAGATACAAAATATTAAAATAACTTTTTGAAATTTTGAAGTAATATGTAAAAACATGCTGTGATAGGACTTGTCCATTTTCTCTCATATTTGTGACAAACATGTGACAGACTTATCCATTTTTCTCATGTTTGTGACAAACATGTGGCAGACTTGTCCATTTTTTTAATGTTTGTGACAAACATGTGGCAGACTTGTCCATTTTTTTTAATGTTTGTGACAAACATGTGACAGACTTATCCATTTTTCTCATGTTTGTGACAAACATGTGGCAGACTTGTCCATTTTTTTAATGTTTGTGACAAACATGTGGCAGACTTGTCCATTTTTTTAATGTTTGTGACAAACATGTGGCAGACTTGTCCATTTTTTTTTTTCATATTGGTCACGTTATGTTTTTACGTAATAAATTCAAAATTGTATTTATTTCTCAGGCCAAAATTCTTCCAATATTTAAGAATAGGTTTAAAGACGTATAAGCCCACCAAAATCTTTTTAAGTTATTTTAATATTTAGTATACTCGAAATTAATTAAAAATGTCGTGACAGCCATGACAAAAGACTATTTGTCAGACTTTCACATATTTCTTGAAGGTTTATATTACATATTCTATATATTTCATCTTATGCTTTCATTTTCTACAGTTGATGCTTACTTGCTACTCAGGTATGCCCCCCCCCCTTTCCACGAACAGCGAACATAAAAATATGAACTACGGCTTTTCGTTGCAAATTTTTAAAAAAATATATACTAGTATATGGGAAAGGAGAAAAATGAACTATCACTCACAGATATAAACAAAAAATTAACTAATTCTATAAAGTCAAGAATAAATTGTAAGCAAAAAAAGTTATCAAAAATATTAACATTATGATTAATGAGCTACTGATTATTTTCATCCGATAAATCGGCTATCGATAATCGGTCAATATGCTTCCCGGTGCATCCCTTATAACGGTATATTTTCAGGAGAATGGTTCTTTATCAGAGCCACTATACTTTTCAGGGGTTAGGTTTGGTATTGGGAATATGGTATTTTTCCGGAAAATGGTACTTTATCACGTACAAATGATACTTTTCAGAATTAAAAATTTTTTTTAAAGACAGTACTTTTTCAGAGTGCTAATTTGATATTTCTGGAACACTTTATCCAGTGTTCTGCAAAATTGCTCCAGAACCAAATTGGCCAAAAAAAAAAAATGTTCCTTTTCGTTTTTCGTAGGGTGGAGCGGATCACATTCGCAGCACGGGAGGTTGAGAAGGAAAGAAAGTGTTTCCATTATTGACTCAACTGTGACTCGCACGTGTTCCAAATACGTGACTCGCCGGACTGGGCGGTCCGGCTTTGTTGTTGGAAGGGCCCCCTCACAATGTGACTTTCTGACTTGTCCCGGTTGCGCGCGCACATGCCTTTCACTCGCGCGCAGGTGCGGGTCGTGTGAAAAAGGTCCGATCGAGCAGTTCGAAAAGAGGCATTTTTCGAATTCTGCTGGACAAGTTCCTTTTCTGAGTTCCAAGTCTTTTTTTTTCTTCGCATTCTGGAGAAGAGAGAGAGAGTCGGGGATCGTAAATATCAAAGTCCAGAAAGAATGTGATACGCCTGGTGTGAATTATTTGAAGTAAAACTCTTCCACGTTTAGGAGTCCATCTAGTGGAGTCTCCCAATAACGAAGTCTATTGGTTCCAGTTGAAAAATTCGCTATAGAGGAAATTTCGTAGCGAGAGAATTAAGAGATTTTTGCAGTTATTTCAGTAATACTACTACATCGTTCTTAGTTGATGCGAAAAGTTTAGAAGCATTAGCATTTAGTTATGTCTTTCCATTAAAAATGCATTCATATAAATTGTCAATTTGTTCAAGTAATTCTATTTTCTAAACAAAATGTATAAAAATGGATTTCTCTCTGGAAACGAGCAATTGCAAAATTTGTCAACGATAAAAGAAAATTGCTCCAAATCTAGATTGTCTGATAATATCTTTGTGTGTAATATAATTGTACGTTTAATTTTCACGCGCGTGAATTTTAATTTTCTAATGTAAAAATATTTTTGTCTGAGCAGATGTCGTTGCATTATTCACCAAACATATTAATTTTATAAAAAAATGAAAAAATGAACTAAAAATTCGTTAAAACAATGTGAAAATAAATACATAAATGAATAACAAATAGATGAATAAATAAAACAAACGCATAATTAAAATTTCAAAAAAAAAAAAAAAAAAGAAGGAAATCAAACAGCGTTATACCAAAATGAATAGCAGTAATAAAAATTATAAACTTCTTTTTGCCTGTTAATTATTTCAGCCTCAATTTCGATTTTCGAATAATTATTCAAAGAAAAAAAAGGAAAGTCTCTTACATATGCGAATGTTCTGAGCCTCTCGGAAGGGCAAGTGACAGTCACTTCCTCAGCAATGCAAAAGAATTTAGCATTGGAAAAGTGGTTTCTTCTAAGCCCGAAACCATGGTTCGAAATTAGGAGGTAAAAGTTAGGCGTCATTGGCCCCTAGCTGTTTTGTTTTAGTTACCAAAACTGTTATGATAGGCGAATTGTTTGGGCAGAGATAACAGCTGGTAATTATGAATACAACTGTGCAGTTGTTACACAATGTCCCAAAACATCACAACCTAACTGAGATAATTATTGATAAGTAAGAGAAAAATGTTAAAAAATAAATTTCTATTTATTTTAATTTGTGCCGACTGCCTAATAAAATAAAATATGCATTACTTGGCTTTACTATTGTCAAAGTGTTATTTACAATCTAGTGTTACTTACAAACCTTCGTTTGCAAAGGAAAAATTCACAAATCAAAAATTTGAAGCTCAAGAAGTTACGATAGTCTTCATAGGTATAAAAGTCAAAATACAGAAGATTAGATGAAATATATATATATAAATACAATTGTACAAAGTTATACTAGATTAAAAATAAATAAATAAATATAAAATAGCTACTTGGTGAAAAATTGTGGTTGTCAAGCTAAAAGTTTCATGAAAGGTTAGGCGTCAAAAATGACGACTGGATGTGAAACCGCGGTCGTCAAACGGGAGCTTTTAGTTGCAAAATACGACTAACGACCGCTAATTTCGAACCCTGCGCCGACACCCTTGGATGGATGCGGTTTCTTTTTTTAACACTTTCTCATTTCATGTTTCCGCACAAATTATCTTAACCCACTTAATCTTCTATGACGATTATTTATTGACAAGTTTATCAGTCTGTGGACTTGGCACCGCCAAACTATGAAACTCGTTCATAAATGGATGGGCAAATGGTCCGCATCCAATTCTGTGTGAGAGCAAACAGGCATCTCTCTCTTCTCTTATCCTCTCCCCCCCCCCCCCTCTTGCACCTGCAACCCATTCCATTGTCTTAGTTATTTCTAGAGCAAAAAAAAAAAAAAAAAACGGCGTTCGACCAAAACTCATCGGGGGATGGCATGTGAATAATTCCTCACACGGCTAATTGTGTTAGGGCAAGATGTCATCGGGCATCTTATGTTTAAAACATCATCTCCATTTACAAAACGTTTTTTTTTTTTCTTTTTTTAATTTTTCCAAAACTATCCGAACAAAACTAAAATCGTTGACAGTTTATTTTTCTGTCTGACGATTTTTATTGTTGGCGAGCTATCCGAGTACAATTTCATTTTCGTAGATGTTGCGAATGACGATTTTTTTAAAAATAAAAAGTACTTAATACGAACAGACAGGAAAAGTTGTTTTCGTATAGAAACAAGGTAAGGCTAACGAATAATATTTATATTTTTTCATAAACTGATAAATTGACCTTAGAAAAATCACTTTTTCTGAATCTTAAAAATAAATATATGTTTTTTAGAAAATTTAAAAAAAAAAAACTGGTGCTTTTTCTTCTTTTGGTATTTTCCCCACTAACTGTACCCATTTCCCCTAAGTTGATCGCAAATTTAACCTATTAAAAATGAAAAAAAAATGGAGTAGACAATTTGGAAATTCACGGGCGACGATTTTTGGCATCTACTTTTCGGTAAAAATGAATGAAATGAAATGAAAAGAAACCGTGAATGAAGGAGGCTCTGTATCACGTAAAAATATCGCTAAAGAGCCAATATTAAACAAATTAATTCCGTAATTATGGTAAAGATTTTTAAAAAGATGAGATTGGATAACTGTGTGTGAGGATCGTGTGTCAGCCCCTAAACGTTTTTGGGAGAATAGGCCAATTCGGTCTTCTCCGCAACTCATTCTCATGTCATCTTTCTCGATTTAAAAAAAAAAAAAAAAAAAAAAAAAACGAAGAGACAAGAAAGGAGACGAAGAGAGAGCGAAATTGGAAGTCAAAAATAGTCAACCGAAAAAGTGATAAAAAGTCCAAAAGTTTTTTCTTCTTTTAAGACTTTAATATTTTTCCCATATTCCGAGCATTTTCATGAATTCTTTTCCTGCCCAAATAGCTTAAGATTGTTTTTTCTTATTCTTTTTTTTTTTTTTTTTTTGAAAAAACACTTTTAATCTATCATATTATGATAAGTATTTAACCTCAAGGTTAGCAGCCAGCCGAATGCGTAGGATTTCAAAAAGGACGGAGCTTAAGGGAGGAGGCAGCACCCAAAAATGTCAAAAAAACCGAATTTTTTTTTTTTTACTGGCTTAAGTATTAAAATAAATCTTTAAAAATGTTCTCCGAAAGTTTCAGAAAAATTGAAGCGATATTTATAGATTTTTTATTGATTTTTTTTTACGGTGTGATTTATCACCTTTTCATTCCGAAACCAAAACTGTGCTGTATATAAGCCACATATCTATTTTTTAAAATAAAACAAACGGGCAAAAGCATTTAATTTTCATCGTGACTGCAACGGAAAAAAAAGAAGTTCCTTCTTGAAATTTTGATAAAGATATTGCAAGCCGAAAACTTGGAATGCTGTTTTCTCTCTCTTTGTTTTTTGCACATTTCATCAATTTAGATGAATTAAAATGCAAAGGCTTTTTTTAAACTTCTATCTATAACGTGGATATTTTCCCCACATGTTCCTGAAACTCTACATAACAAATTTATGCTTTACTTTCGTGATAACTTAAGTACTTAACAAAAAATCTTTTTGTAGGTTTTTTGCATTTTTCGTTGTTTTTTCTGCGTTACTTCAGTTTTTTTTTCTCATAAAGTATTTGATTTATAATAAATTCAAAGCCTAAAAGTTTTGCTTTAAGAGTAATGAATCAACAAAAAAAAATTGAGACTTTACGCCAATTTTTGAAAAACAAAAAGATACATTTTTAAAAATTGCTAAATTTTGTTTTTGAACTTAAAATTTTCAAATTATACTTAGGAAATCAAGTTTTTAAATATTAAATTTCTTGTGAAATGAAGAGATATAACATGACGTGAGATAAAACTTGTAAATAAAAACACCATAGAGAAAATAAATGGTCTCATGGTGCCGACTCCCCTAAAAAATTTTTTTCATCCCTGTGAAAGAGGAAGGGAAAACAAAAGGGGGGGGGGGAGAATCTAATATTTTGTAATTTCTGTAAATTATTCTGGTTTATTCCTTATATTGCCACTATTTTATTGTTGCAATTTTCTTCTTCCAACGGTCCGCAGCTCTCACGGCATTTAATCTTGCGAAATTTCTGGAAGTTTCCGAAACATTTTAAGTATAAAAAAAAATATTTTTTTTTCCATAAACATTGTTTTTGCATCTAGAACCTCCCTATCGCAGTAAAAAAAAAAAGATTCCAATCAATCCCGAAACATATGTCTGCATTTTAATGCTTATTTGTGATTTCTTAACGTGAAATTTTTTTTTATTACAATGCCATACTATTAATAATGCCATATAATTTTTTTTTATTACAATGCCATATTATTAATAATGCCATATAATTTTTTTTATTGCAATGCCACTCCTTATTTTATCACTGAAAAGATAAGTCCATTTTTCTGCGAAGGGAAAGGGGGAAATGATACCTTTTTTGCGAGGACACACGTGGTAAATCTTAAACTAGAAGTATGTTGGGAAAAAATAGTAAGTTAACAAATAAATAAACGTGCTTCTTGAATTAGAAGTTTGCTTAGTTATTTCTTTACTTAATTTTTTTCAAAACGGGTGGAGTTTAACCCCTAACCCTCCCCGTGGTGAAGTCCTAGGCTTAAAGAACGAAATTTAGTGAATGCGCATAGCGTCAAGTCTAAAGGTTTAAAATGTGC
The DNA here is from genome assembly GCA_038502835.1 of Octonoba sinensis. Classification (NCBI taxonomy): domain Eukaryota; kingdom Metazoa; phylum Arthropoda; class Arachnida; order Araneae; family Uloboridae; genus Octonoba; species Octonoba sinensis. The sequence continues at coordinate 4,261,629 of CM076600.1, forward strand.
TTTTTTTTCTCAATAGCATTAGCAAACAGTTATTCTATAACCTATTTTTTAGACCAAGAGTAAACATTACTATGAAGAAAATATATTACAGTTAAATGCACGGGAATATGATGGAATCTCCTACAATGTTTTCAATGCTATTTGCTGACTCATTTTTTTCTTTTTTAGATTTAGTATTTCGTTTTTATGCACTCTGTAGGAAAGCATAAAGATAAAACCTAAGTAAATAACAAAAAGTTCCGTTCAGAGCTACACGAGCCTACTTTCCCGTACACACTGACATCAAATATATGATTTATATGGGACTCAAATTTCCCCGTGGGCGCTTTTTTGAACTGTTCAAAATTGAACAGAATTTGTTCAAATTAAAGATTTCCCGTCGAGAACTCCTTTGAATACGCTTGTTCAAAGAAACATGGAGCTTATGTTATTTGCTTCCTATTTCCCCATAGGCGCTAATATTAAGATTTTTTGAACTGTTCAAAATTGAACGATAAAACATCCAAATAAATATGTAAAATATGGAAATGAGATGTCCTCGCCGAGATCTTTCGATTGCAAAAATAAAAATAAAAAAATAATCTTTCGAATCAGACAATTCCCTCAAAAGTTACTGGGGGGGAGGGGGGGAACACACCGATAGACAATTTTCCCCATCTCAAACTTTCAATTTTTTATTTTTCAATCTTTAGTTACTTCCCTTATTTTTGACTTTTCATATTGCTAACGATATTTTCTCGATACTATGAAACTTTCTTTCATACTTTTTTTTACTTTTACGGAAACGTATGCTAAAAAGCATTGAAAATATATTAGGATGCATATGTACAACCGGTATTGTTGTACATATGCATCCATTGTACATATTCCCTCTATGCATTGTGCACCCCGATTTAACGATCGCCTATGGACTTTGAACCATCGTTAAATCGAGAACATCGTTAAAATCAGGGAAATAATTATCATTCATAAATTAAATCGTTTATTTCGAAAAGGTACCATCTCTGTTTTGAACAAGAAGTTCCGTCTAGAACTATACGAGCCTACTTTCCCGTATACACCGAATTCAAATTTATAATCTAGCTATCTCTCTCTCTCTCTGTCTTTCTCGTTTAGCTTTAGTTCTTAATTGCTTCAAATATACCTTTTTCAACGGTTAATGCATATTCATTCAATCATTATTTATTAAGTCATTCATGTATTTATTCACTCATTTATTCATTCATTCTTTTGCTTATTCATTTAATCTTTCATTAATTCAAAAATATTCTTGAAAATCCCGATCAAAAAATTTCATAAGAAAATAGGCTCGTTAGTTCTGGATGAACTTTCTATTTGTACATGTTCTACGTCATAAGAGCTTTCCGATAAAGTTTGTTCCAAGTAAATCGACCCGTTAGATCAGGATTTATATAGGATTGAAATTTCCCCATAGGCACTATGTTAATTTTGTTTTTGAACTGTTCAAAAATGAAAAAAAATTGTTCAAATCAATATTTCACGCCAAGAACTTTTTCCAGTGAGCTTGTTCATTGGAACTTGGATCTTGTACCTAGAGTTTACATAATTTGCTTCATTTTCGCTCATAGGCGCTAATGTTAACATTTTTTGAACTGTTCAAAATTGAACAAAAAATTGTTCAAATCAAAAAGTAAAATAAGGAAATGAGATGTCCTCGTCGAGATCTTTCGAATGCAAAAAGAATTTTTCCAATCGGACATTTCGTTCAAAAGTTATTAGGGGGGGACAGACCGACAGACAGACAGACAGACCGACAGACCGACAGACAGACCGACACACTTTTTCCCCATCTCAAAACCCTACTTTCAAATTTTTTATTTTTCAAGCTTTATTTAATTACTTAACTTATTTTTGACTTTTCTTGATTTCTAACGATATTTTCACGATACATTAAGCCTTCTTTCATGCTTTATTACTATTTTTTTTTTACTTTTACGGGAAAGTAGGCTAAAAAGGAAGAACTCTCAGCATTAATTTATTAGTTTTAATGGCATAATTAATTAAAAATCGTTTTAATTTACAAATATTGAAATGCTATTACCCACTAAAATAAAATAGTAAAAGATCAGACCCGTAAAGTTTACCAACTTTTCATAAGTCAGTTTTTTCTATCTCCTGAAATTTTTTTTGTTTTTCAGAGTTGTTACCTTTTCGAAATAAACGGTTCAATTCAATTCGAAACTTAAAAAAAAAAAAAAACCGCTTATTAAAGAAATCGATACATAAAAATCCAAGGGTCAAGGCGGAATATTCCCGATCCTCAGATTTTGAGCATCCTCGATGTTTGATTCCATTTCCTCCCGGTCCTCCGTTCGCCAGCTCCCCCTCACAGCAGTCCCGGCAACTCTCCGTCTCGACATCGGCAGGGAAAACCGAATCTCCTCCGGCGGGCTATTTCGGTATCGCCCATCGTAAACATGTCGCTGAAAGAATGCCTCGTTTCATAAGTCGCAGCAATATGCCCTTTACAGCAGACAGCTCGGCGATTGAAGGTGTTTTTTTCGCTGACTGACTTCGACATTTCTCACCCGCAATCGCTTCCTTCAGGAGAGACAGACCGCTTTGCAAAATATTTTTAATTCCACCGGCATGCGAGTTACATGCTTACTTAAGGGATTCCTATCTCCTTGCTTCCCCTACTAAGCCATTTTTGCTTTCGACTCGATGTTGACATACCACCCTCCCTCAGTTAAATTCATCCACGTTCTTCCTTTGAAAAAAAAAAAATCCTTTCACTTGAAATGTCAGTAAGCTGTTCTGAAGAGCGTGCTTGAATAAATTCATCCACACTCTGCATTTGAAAAAATCTTCCAATTCCTTTTACATGAAATGTTCTGGAAAATGTCAGAAATAATTCAATTATTTTATGAGAAAAAAATTATTTCATATTCAATAATTTTATATTTGGTTGGTTGGTGTCGTGTCCACGCACGAAGCGAGGAAGAATGTGCTCCTGAGTCTAGCGGGGCCCTCATAGGCGGGAATCCGACTTCGGCCCCTTTAAAAGGTCTTTTCATTTTTGAACCAGATTCCAGATGAAAGACCGTCATCTGGGGTTAGCACCCCTAGAGGTATCGTTTCACTTGGAGGACATTGGAGCTACGATCTATTTAACGAGCAGCAGCTCCCTTTAGCGTAGCCCTACAGGAACCAGCAGCGAGCGGTTGTCACCCTCCCAAACACTGACCTAAGTCGATGTTGCTTCACTTTCAATGTTCTGCCGGAACCGAGCTTCTACCGACTGGTCCACTGCGGGACATTTTAAGTAAAAGTCCTTTTACTTGAAATGTTCTGCAAAATGTCAAACAAATCAATTATTTTTAAGGGAAAAATTATTTCATATGTAATAATTTTATATTTAATATTTATTAATTTCCCGTAAAAAATAATAAAGCCGATTAAAAGGATGCTATTACAGCGATTATTTCTTTTTTCCTGTTATTCAAACTAGTCCCGTTTGCTTTGGTTACTTTATTTATTTTTCAACCTTTGATTAACCAGTACTTGGGTACAATAGAGCTTCTATTTCGTAAATATATTTCGTAAAGGAAGAAGCCATTTGTAAAAGCCAGATTGTATTTTTTACTCAAAAATGGCTATGTTAATTTTTCTGTGCAAATATTTGTATTGTATAGTACTTCTATAATTTTCTTTCTTATTTGTAAATAACTCTTCCTGTTTAGTTATTTTTTTATATTTTGACTAAGCAACACTAAATACGTTCTATGCAATAAAAATGTCATATTTCTTCTATTAGGCGTTCTCCTACTACTTAAGCGCACAATTTTTTAAGGAAGTAATAAGAATATACCTCCTATCGTTTTTAAATAATTTATTACTAGATAATTTGTCCCTCTTTTTTCGTCAGCTCTCTTTTAAAAGAATAATTTCAATTATCCTAGGATATCCATGTCACAATTTTCGCCCTATCTGAGAAATTTTCATTAGTCACCTACATCTGCATTCATAACATAAAAAATATCCTTAAGAAGTTATTTTAGTTTTTTTTATCTTTTCAAAATTAGATTAACAAATAAATATAATAATAATTAGGTGGTCAACTTACAAAGGTCTTTTTATATTCGCACCTAAATTTGGCGTACATAAGTGGGCAATATGGGCAAGTGGTCAAATGAGGTGCTCGAGTTACAAAGGCTTCTCTACATTATATGATATACGGTTCATTAAGTTCCTGACAAAAGTGGTCAACTTAGACAGGTGGTCAGCTTACGAAGGTGGTCAACGTTACAGGTTTTACTGTATTTGAAATAATAGAAATTCACTAGGAGTTTTTAAAGAGACGCTTGGACTTCGCAATCGAACACACAGTGGTCTAAGATGGTTCTGCTAATATCAACTGAAAGGGTGTTAACTAAAGAGGTTTATGTAAAGATCTTTTTTTTCTTTCTCTCTTCCATTATTTATCTGCAGGTTTTAAGAAGTGAAGGGATGGATTTTGGTGGAAATAGAAGTGGGGAGACACATGTTTTTTCTTTGTGAAAAGGGGGGGGGGGCTTACCCTGCGTCTACCCTCCCCCTTTCTAACACTGCTTGAAATGACATATTAATCCAACCTTTTACCCAGAAAGAGTTCGTATTTAGCACTACTGATCATCACAATATTCAGATGCTATCATTGTTCAGTATCCCCAATCTTATAACGGAATTAGCGCTAGTGATCCTCACAATATCAAGACGTTATCATAATTGCTCAATATCCCCGATCCTATAACGGAATTAGCGCTACTGATCGTTACAATATAGAGACTCGATCATACTGTTTAGTATCCCAATCTTATAACGGAAGTAGCGCTACTGATCGTCACAAAATCAGGACGCTATCGTGTTGCTCAGTATCCAAAATCTTATACTAGAATAAGAGCTACTGATCGTCACAATATCAAGCCGCTATCATTGTTCAGTATCCCCAATCTTATAACGGAATTAGCGCTAGTGATCCTCACAATATCAAGACGTTATCATAATTGCTCAATATCCCCGATCCTATAACGGAATTAGCGCTACTGATCGTCACAATATAGAGACTCGATCATACTGTTTAGTATCCCAATCTTATAACGGAAGTAGCGCTACTGATCGTCACAAAATCAGGACGCTATCGTGTTGCTCAGTATCCAAAATCTTATACTAGAATAAGAGCTACTGATCGTCACAATATCAAGCCGCTATCATTGTTCAGTATCCCAATCTTATAAACGAATAAGCACTACTGATCGTCGCAATATCAAGACCCCATCTTATTGTTCAGTATTCCCAATCTTACAACGGAATTCCAAGACTAAGCAGTGCGTTCGAAAGAATGATTTACGCAGCACATTCATTAAGACTAATATCTATTTTTAGCTCGAGAAAGTACGTGGTGGAAGATCAGGAGTGGCTCTTGCAACAGCACTTTTACAACCGCCATCCATTTCGCTGCAAATTTACGAACTTGAATCTTTATTATTATGTTTATAGAGCTAAATAACTTCGAGGAACGGCTCTCATCCGAAAGAAAAGGGCTTCTGTTTGCTGGGGTGCTTCCAAATTGAAAGTTTTATTGGACCTCACGGGCATCCGTGGGAATACATTGATGGTTCTATTACTCTCCTACACCCCCAGAGAGAGACACACACAAAAGAATCCTTCCGAACAAAAGATGAGTCTTCAACTTCTGAGTGGAAAACGGAAAGTCAATTTTAGCATTCAATGAGAAGTAAAGGGTTGAAGTGAATGTGGTCTTCCAAATGAAAGTTTTCTACTCCCTCCTTATTTTTAAAACTAAAATTAACTACTTTGCTTCTTTTCTTACTTGATACAAAGTGTAAGTGTTTTCTTACAACTTTTTAACCCCTTGGCTGCACATCTCGCGATTTCCAAAGGCAGAGCAAATAAATGAAAACTCGCAATTTTGCGCTAAATTTGCGTTTCTTTGCGATCCCCCCCCCCCCCCCCCCCATGAACGGGAAAAGAGCGGTTTGCACAGTTGAATAGACTGAAAAACCGCTGGTTTCGCAAATTTTGCTACATCTGCGCTACCCGTGGAAATCGCGGGATACCCAGCCAGACGGTTAAAAGTAGACGAACGTTTCCAAATAGGTAGATATAATATTTTAGAAATTCTTTTTACTCTTCTTTTCTTTTTTGTTTTTGTTTATACATTTATTTATTTTTGATTCCGAAAAGCCAAGAAAGAGATTGAAAGAATTTTCCATGTCAAGAAAGCACAAATGAGCGTTAATTCCATTTTTCAACCAACGCATTGACATCTGTTTTATCTCTATTACAATACAAAGGAGATTGTAATTAAGCATAAAACATGGAAAAGAAGAAATTCTTTTTCCGAGTCGCAGAAAGAAAATGCCACTAGGCAAGGAATTCTGAGAAGATTGGGGTTACACCATCAAAACTGGAGGTGAGGGGGTTAAATTTGTTTTTATTTTCTATTAATACTACTGTCCAATTATTTAATTGTTGACAGTGATGATTTAATTTACATAATATAATACAAAAATTAAATTTTTTAAAAGAATTGCAAAATTCTACAAGTTTGGGCATTACGTTCCACAATTTTTAATTGCTTAAGAAGACATCATATAGCGCACGACATTTTGGAACTTAATCCATAGAAGTTTCACCAATTCCTAACCAGGGCCAAAAATCAAATTACAGGGGATAAACTTAAAAATACACAGAATCATCTAATCATTAGGAATTGACTGTTTGTATTGAGGTAACCGAAAATTAACTGCATTGCTGTAATTTTTTAAAAATCTTTCCCTAAGACTTTTTGCAAAATCATTCCAATGTTCGCAATGCATTGAGAACTATTTTATCTGTATTACACATTGATAATTTTTCCTCGCCACCAGCCCTCAGCAATATATAAAGTAGACAGCGGAGAAAATGTTTACAAAGATCTAAACTGCATGTAAATCGAATCTTTGAGTATCAACATGCAGTACGGAATCCGTTCGAGGATAAACATAAACAAGCTCCTCTATCCGCACGAACAGCATCTCGGAAAACTAAATCCAACCACACACTCCATTTTCATCTTATTTCTAACAACTCGAGAGAAAAAAAAATCTGGCATCGGTGGCCTAAGCCCAGTTGCCAATGGCAACGACGGCGGCCCTATTAAGTGGCGGAGGTGTCCAAATGGGCATTTGATAAGCCTCATCCACGCTCCACATCTGGTACGGGACCGCATCACCCTATAACGGAGTGCTCCGCACAAAACTCAACTCATTTTTTCCCCTTTGTTCTTTGTCTTGTCTCTCTGCTCTCGAGATGTTTCGTTTCCGCAAAGCCTGAAAAATGCAGTTCGGGGGATGAGAAAGCAGGTGGGACGTTCTTTATATGGAAATTGGAAAGACTTGGGAAGCGATTTTTACACGTTTGTTCTATAGTGGGGAAATGGGGCAAGAGATATGCACTATTTTTCCTTTGCCTCGGAAGATGGACGGGGACTTACGTTCACAAGATGGGAAAGATATGTGGTGCTTAGCCCTTCCCAAAGTCTCATTCAAGCGTTTCTGAGGTTTCGAGCCAAGATTTCGAATTTCTTTGAAATGGACTGCCAGTCATTGGACGTGTTTGGCCGACACTGTAAACTCGACTCTCGATCTAATGAATGTTATGCGTTTGCACGGAAAATCAGAAAGAACAAGTGAAAAAAAAAAAAGGTAAATAAATAGGGTGACTAGATATCTAAGCGTCAATTTGGGGACGAGTCCCAAAATCGAAGGAAATTTGAGGACGTTAGACAAAAGTTTTGGGGACAAAACAAACCAATACTTATAGCTCTATTATGTAAAATAATCTCATCAACATATTTCTAATGTATGCATATAATAAATAATGTATGCATATTTTCTTACCTCATTACCTGTTATAAATTGTAACACTAAGGCAATAAGTTGAAAATTGCCATAATATTATCTAAACTTTTACAAAATTTCAAATTTTAAATCTAGAAGCAATTTCGAGAGAAAGAATAGAAAATTTTAAATTTGGGGTCTTTCTGCGTTCCCAAGTATTTAACGTGTTTTATGGGACAAAGCATTTAAAATATACAAATTTGGAGACTTCCCCCGAAAAATAAATCAAAAAGAAAAATTATTTTTTCCGACCTGTTTGGGCTGATCGCATAAGTTAGTGTGTCCTCTTGCAAGAGTTAATTTTCCCTCAATGCAATGCATCACTCTTTCACAAAGCATACTCCGCCGAGAAAAGGGGGTGGGATGGATGTGGGTGGAGAACTTAAGTTTCGTAAAAGGCTAGATAAATTTATTTTTTCAAAACCAATTTTAAACGACAAATTGTTTTAATATGTAGTTTTTCAATGCAGAGGAAGTCTATAGAGCATACAACTGAAGGCTTTAGTTGGACGTTTTTTACCCAGAAGTTCACTTCCAATGCATTGAAAAAAGGGTTCCTTTCAACCTTGAAACACGTGTCTTTTGCAAAATTTGTGCGAAATATACTTTTTATTAATCATCAGATATTTTCTTTATTTTCCCTAACTCGTGCATACGTTAAATCAGTGGTTCCCAACCTGTGCACCGCGGTTCCCCAAGGCTCCGCGGATCTTTGTCAGGGGCGCAGCGGTGGGCTTCTGACCTCTACATATAAATTGCTCTTTACGCCACAAATCAATTTATGTGCGGTATGCATCATTGTCACATAATATCTACTTGTACATTACTGTGTTAGTAGTTTAGTTTGTTAAATAGGTAGGGTCAGTTGGGGTAATTGTAAACAAGTTTCATAACTGCACTTGTGGTGATTTTAAAAAACTTAACTGCTTGTGAGTGATGAACTGGCAGCACAGGGGAGACACTGAAACAGTTTCGTAAGTTTCGAAACAACTGTGGTGGCGTCACTATTGTTTGAAAATGGCACAGTGAAAAAAAGTTGTTTAACAAAATTGAGTGATCTTACATTTTCCTCTCCAGCTCATTTACAATAGGGATGTAAACGGCTTCAACCATTTTTATTTGTCATATGGAATGCTGCTAAAAACATTTAGTTATGAATTTAATAGTCCCTGTTATTTTTCATGTGCAAGTTAGGTGTTTACAGTTACCCCATATATTTCGTACTCTGGGGTAATTGTAAACACTTAAATTTATCCTATTTCCAATATTTTGGGCGGGACAATAAGTATTATATTTTGATGTAAATTACGCTTTTGTGTCTATTTTACATAACTGCTGTTGTTGTTGCGAATGACACTTGGAAAACCAAGCCCCCCTTTCAGGGCAGCCATGAATTAAGGAAGCTCCTACTGATTATTAATGAGCTCCGCTAGAATGAAGTACACTTGGCTCAGAGGGGCGTAATGGTTTTGAACCAGCTCCCAGATGAGAGATCGTCACCTAGGTTGGTCCCTCAGCAGAAATTATTTCTAACTTGGTGGACACTCGAAGCGACGATGTATTTTACGTGCACAGCTCCCTTTAGCGCACTCGGTCTCAGAGTAATCAGTTGCGAGAGGTGGTCACCCTCCCAAGCGTTGACCACGGCCAGTTGCGCTTCACTTTCGGTGTTCTGTGGGATCCAAGCTTAACCGACAGATCCACTGCGGGACAAATTTCACATAAATTTGTCGCATTACTTGATTTTTTGCAAGATATTTCACGTTAAATGATCTCAGCCGACTCATAACATAACTCAGCGGACCACATGCGGCCTATTGGCCGCAGATTGAGAACCATTGCTCCGGAACTTCTTAAGCCTTCAATCAGACTGTGTATGAAACAATTTTTCATTTGCATCAAGCTTATTCGAAAATAAATCAGTTTACAATTACCCCAGATCTCTGGGGTAATTGTAAACACGAGCTCATTCGCTAACAAATAGTCATAAAGTCAAAATTTTTGTACACATTTACTCACAAGAAGTACAGTAATGGCCACACTGCTCACAATTTTATCTCTGAATTCATTCAAGAGGTAGGGAAGGATCAAAAGTTAAAACATTGAAAAAGCGTTTACAATTACCCCAACTGTCCCTACTTCCCTTAAATTGTGTTGTATCCAAAAATGGCCAATTTAGAACAGGGGCGCCGCCAAAATATATTTTACTTTAAGGGCACCACATTTACAAAAAGTTTAGGAACCTCTGCGCTAGATTCTTTCCCCTGTTCAGCTTCCGTATTTTGTCAAAAGCTTTTCCACGAGTATATACGGTACTGAGACAAGCTGGGAAGAACAGCGTGATAGATTTTTGACAATCTCCTCCCCCCCCCCCCCAGCGGGAGGGTAGGACAATCGACCACTGCGGTCATCGCTGACACGTTTTCTCCCATGTAGGTCAATCAACCCCTTTGCACCGGAATGAGACAAGCTTAGGGCGGTGCCAGCGCCCCAGGGAGACTAATGAGGGGCTCGACCCCTCTGACGGTGATGGATGGACACCGGTCAACCCCTTTCCCCGGGAGAAAGTCTCTCTCTGTTCCAGAAGAAAAAGGTCCAGTCAGAGAACTAAACCTGTGTTTCACGGTAAAACGTGGGCAGTACAAGAGAACAAGTGATAATAGCGCTGGATTTCCCGTAGAGATTTTAAGTTATTTTCTCGGAAATGTTGCTGATTTTTGCTCAGTCAGCGGACTCGCCCATTTGGACGGGGGGGGGGGGGGGGAGGGGGAGGCGTCGGCTGGTCCTCCCGATTACACAGAGTATAGAAGAAATGCGTAAAACAAGTCATTTAATGATGTTGTGACAAGCTTTATTAAGGTAAACATTTTAAAACTTAAAGTAAACAAATGTACAGTAAATAATTAAATAAAATCATTTTTGGGGGAAAAAGCAAAAAGAAATTCATTATTAAACAACATCGATATAGTTTTAGAAGTCAGTGCAAAATTCTGACATACTAATTTACCATTAGACCATTTGTTACTTCGTACTGAAATTGTCATTTATATTTGCAATTGATGCATGGTTACCAAAAGTTGTATCTGTCAGAATTTTGAACCGAATTCTAAAACTATGTTCAAAAGTCGTATCGATGTTGTTTAAGGAATGAATTTATATTTTACTTTTTAGCGAAATTTTTAATTTAAAGTTCAGTTTTTATCCTTGTTAGTAATCTCAATACTTTTGAACTTTCCTCCCTCCCTCCCTTTCCCCTCTTCTCCCTCTCTTTTCTCATATTTTTATGTTTTTAATTTACCTGTGCACACATCCATATAATATGCACATCGCATATACTAAAGAAGTTTGATAAAAATCGTTTCCGCATTGTAAACGAAAGCGATCGATAAAAATTTACTCAAGTTCTGCAATCTTCTCGAAATGAAGCGATTTTAATAACTGCTACGCAAGTCATCAAGGTTTGCTAAATCGTGAACTAATTTTCCATGTTTAAGGCTTGAACGAGGTGCAAAACTTAATTTTTATATATCCATATATTTCCAAAATCAATCATCATTTGAATAACTTCTTAAACGAGGATTCAAGATTAAAAACATGATTGTTATAAAGTTTGTGTGCGAAGATGAAGATGATGGCAGCTCCGCCAATGTCGCCTTTCGTAACTATCATGGAGCGCTCATACGTGTATTATGGTGTTGGCTTGCATATTAGTACACTAGTAAGCCCGGCAGTCATACGAAATGACCGCTGTTCCAGATATTATAAATATACAATTCTCCCCGTAACCGGAAATGCATATCAAATCAAAGAGATATTTATCACGTAGAACAGTAAAGTTTATTGAATAAATACTAATTTCGGAAAAAAATATTCTTACCGAGAAAAAACATCTAAGATAATAATCTGTAAAATAAAAATATTTACTATATAATCAAATTGTTTGAGAAAAATATTTATTTATATCCAATATAATCATCGTCAAAACAATAGTTTTAACGAAACTGGAAAAAAGAGCGCAGCCACTTTAATATGTATAAAATGCGCAGACGATAAATAAATTAAAACAAAGAAAGAATGATTCAATTAAATTCGCGTTTACATTCATTTTTAACGGAGATTGCAAATCTAGCAATGCTATACTCAAAATGCTAGAGAAATTTTTTGATTATTAGTCGTTTTCATTATAGAAACAATTGAGCAGAAGGCAGCACGATGCAGTTTTCTCGGAGTAAGAAATTAGGAATAATCTATCGGCGACAAACAGACACTTAAGCGGCTTATATATAAGAAGTTCGCTTTTGGCAATGGACTCTAAGCACTTGATTCGCAACGTAAATGATATACGAGTAGTTCCAAGTGTAAAAATCTTATTATTAAGGAAGAATTGTTATTAACAATGTAAGACATTTCTATGACCGAGCTATAAATACTAATAAAGAAAAGAGAGATTTTAAAAGCTGAGGGCAAAAACGCAACATTTGAAAACAAAAATCTAATGAATACAAGAAAAACCCGATTAATAAAAGGGAACATATTACTGACTAAGGAAAAAACTCGACTAATCAAAGGAAAAATACTACTGGCTAAGGATAAAATGATAAAATCCAATTAATGAAAGGAAAAATTCTACTGGCTAAGAAAAGAATCTTAAGGAATAAGGGTAAAATTCTCTCAATAAAATGAGCTTTAAGGAATTTTGTTCTTCAAAACTTGCGTACACAGAGAAATATCGTAATAGCGAATATGAATGCAGCGAAATATCCGTTGTAATGAAATTCCGCATTAAACGCCGTTAGGAAAACGCATATTTCATTGTAATGAATATTTCGTAGCAGTGAAATATTTTCCCGGCCCTTTCTAGTTAATTGTAGCGGGATTTTATTGTATCCCTGAAAAAAAAAAAAAAAAAAAAAAAAAAAAAAGAAAAGAAAAGAAAAATAATAAAGCTTTGTTTTCTTAATTCTCTCTCAGAGAAAGAGATGATGTCCTCGATAAAAATGTTCGAAGGAGGTTTGTGTGCCCTGCTAGTTGACTTCTGAAGTCGTACTTGCGACCAATCACAATAATGTACGAACTGTCCAAGACAGTTTCCCATTGACAAAGTACTGAATGGAGAAGCACGTCCTCTGCTGTAACAGGGCGATCTCTGCGCCAAATATGGTGACTAAAATTTAAAAACCTTTTTCTCCTCTGAAGAGTGTGAGAGAGCCAAAACGGGAGGAGGAGGAGGAGGAAAAAAGTGGGATCCTCTAAAGCCGGGAGAGGGATGAATGGAAGACATGTTTTACATGGCATGCACGCGACGGCCGGATGACCAGCCCCATCCGGCACTAGACCCCTGACAAATTTGCCGGATTCCGCACCCATTCATCACGATTCCCTTTTATTATGTTGTGTCGTCTTCCATGTTTTTTCTTTCGCTTTTTTCGGGGTTGCCGTGATTAGTATTGTGAGGAGCAATGGGAGATTTATCTGTTCCACTTTTTTTTTTCTTATGGAAGCAAATTGTTATGTTATGACTCTGAACTGGAAAGAGACTGGACGGTCTGCAAAAATGTAGACAGATTTTTTACAGAGCGCTCGGTTAAAATCCGTCAAGAGTCAATACATTGAGATTTTAATTCATCACGCTATTTAGCATGACAACATTCATCATTTTACAATCTGTTAAACATTTTTGATTAGAGAAATATAATTGAAGCGATCCAGTGATCTTTAAATTACGACAGATCGCAATGAATTTGAATTGCAATCAATAGAAGCAACAATGAAGCGATAAGCGACGAATTGTGTTGCGTCACTGAATTAATGTGCGGTCAAATGACACTCAGCCATTTATACATATTATGTATTTTTAAATGGTTCCATGCAGTTAACTTTTATTGATTGACTATAATCATGTGGTTATTTTTTTTGCTTCTTATGGGGCTGCTAAATTTGCTTCTGCAGACCTAGGGCTTTTCCCCAGCGTACCATCTTTTTCAGTGCATCGCAATGAGTGTGGTTCCATCGCCACGCGAGAATTTTGATCGTCAGTTTCTTTACCTGAAAGGGTGAGCACTCGGACTCTGTTGATGTGAAAATGCATTAGGAATTAAATTTAGCCGAGAGCATCCAAGCCAAATGTCTACTCCAGGGATCTTTTTCATGCAGCATAATCGTGCTATATGGGCGCAGACGATTTTCTACATCTTGAAAATCCACCGACGTGCCAGGCTCGATCTCATGTGGGTATCAGAAGAGAGAAATTCTGAAGCTGAAGGATTTGTTTTGTAAACAATTCTATTTTGTTTCTATTTCTTCAAATAGCAGAGAATTTAAAGGCCTAAAATTTGAGCAGTCGCTTTCATTCGGTTTTTTAATTTTTAAGTTTGGTCAACACATTTATCCTTCAGTGCAGTGGTTCCCAAAGTTGACTGGGCTCTCACCCATCTAACAAAAATTTTCAATCTTGGGACCCACCTCTTTGCAGTCTTGGAGAAAAGAGGGCACAAATATTGGTAATGCTCATATTCCCTAGTGGCGAGTTGTGGAACTACACAATGCTGTTTATTTGTTCTAATTGAAATTTAAAGAAAAAAATATTTTTGTGTTACCGATATGAAGGAAAGACTTGAAATAAGAAACACAACTATTTTTTTTAATTACTTAAATACCTACAACTGCAAGGTTTTTTAAACGTTATTTCAATGGGAAGGATGCATTTGTTTTTTATTTCTCTCCATTCAAGTTTTAGCATCAACTTCAACTTTAGTTAGCAGACTTCCTATTTTTTTTTAATGCATGTGTACAGTGGCGAGGGCCCACTTAATATTTGCTCGTGACCCATAGTTTGTGAAATGCTGCTTTAATGAAATCATCAAGCAAATGTTTTCTCTTTATCCCTTTCTTCTGGATCTCGCTTCAGCGTGTTTACTAAAAACGAAGCGCTTGACAATGCAACTTCATCTGGTCAAGTTCTTACCAAAAAAGATGAGGTTTTCTCCCCAAACTTGATTGAACTCAGCATTAACATGAAATCGTTAATGAATTCTACCACCTGCGCTCGTTATCGAGAAATGCAAAACAGTGACCGCCCACCAAGTGCTGTAAAATGGGCTACTCAAGAAAAGAATAACTGTATAAATTATGCAGAAAATGTTCTGGAAACAGATGGGTAGTGAAGAACAATATTTTAGGCTTCGGGCTCCGTAGAAATTTATTGAAAATAGACTGCTTTAAAATGGTTGTTTCACTCCTTTAAACTAGTAAACATTTACTTGGGAGAAAAGTAAAATTTTTCGTCGGTTTGGGCATCTCAGTTTATAAATTATAGGATATTCAGAATATTTTGTGACGCTCTAATAATTACTCCATGGAGTTATAGTTAATGATAAGGAATTTCTTATATATTTGTAAGCTATCAGAAATAAAATATTCGTTATGTAATGCTTTTAGAATTGATTTTTAACTCCCTTGTTTGGTAATGTGTCGAGTGTAGCGCCACTGTGGGCGATAATTGGTAGAAAGTGTCGCTCGGTAAGCGCAAAGACCAAGCAATGGGGTTACTATAGAAAGAGAGCGCGCGAGAGAAAATAAGTTTGTTATTTTGTTTTGAACGCTACGTTTAAATAAACACTAAACATCGACGCATCATCCCTGTTTAGCGAAAATGAATCGGAATATCTCATAGCAATGACGAAGCATTCATAAAAGCGCAAACATTAATAGGAATGAATAAGCAATTGGTGAATTCAGAAGTTGAAAAACATTAATAGAAATGAATAATTATTATCATGAGCATGAGGCATCCAGAAGTTATCGAACGTTAATCAGAATGCATAATTGGCGCATTATCAAATTAGAAAAATATCAATAGAAAGCGCATCATTTATAAGGAAGAGTTTGATCATTATAGAGGTGAGTGAAGAGGTTTAAAAGTTTTATCGAACAATTACTGCAAGTGCTTCTACTTCAAAACCGAAATTAGTTGCTTATTTTTTACTAATTAGTTCAGCTACAAGTTTTACTCTATTAAAGATTTGTTTATACAACTGATGTAAGACTAATATTCTTTACAATTAATAAATTATTTTTAAAAGAAAAAAACAGTTTATTTATATTTTTATTAATCAATTTACTTATTTTCCTACGGTAATAATTAAAAATATTTTTATTTTTATTATTTGGGCTCTGGAGTGGAGCAAAAAAAAAATTTGTGCTACACTGCTCCGATTTCTTAAAAACTCTTTTAATTTTTGATCATATAAAAAATAACTAAAAAAAAAGATGAATAACACAATCGATTAAAATTATTCGGCACATGAATTGGAGAAGGCGCAAGCATTCTAGAAGTCGGAGTGGAGCAACTCAAAAAAGGGGTTGCTCTAGATCCCTGATTATTATTTGTCAGAAATCAATATAAGTGTCGAGACTTCACGAAAGTGACCTTATAAGCGGATTGACCTTATATCCGACTCATATGCCTTTGATATTCAATAAACAGGGGGTTAGAAAAGTGACCTTATAAGCAGATTGACCTTATATCCGACTCATATGCCTTTGATATTCAATAAGCAGGAGGTTAGAAAAGTGAGCTTATAAACGGATTGACCTTATAGCCGACTCATACGCCTTTGCTATTCAATGAGCCGGGGATTTAGAAAAGTGACCTTACAAGGCGGGTGACCTTTTGATCGAGGTTTGACTATTATTGTTTTATCTCATTGAACGCAGGTGAAATATTTGACAGTATATCGCTTATAGAAATGAACAGTGTCATATCTGCAAAAAATCTTTTTTTTTCATTTTTGTATCAAAATTTTCAGATTATATTGGGAATACTGCCGTAAGTAAATCTTCAAAAATTAAGGCTGAATTCCAGCTGTATTGTTTCGGTTTAATACTGTAATAACTACTTTTTATAGTCATTTCTAGTTTTTTTTTGACATCAATAACATCCATCATGTGAGAGAAAACTAGAACAATCACTATTTTGTGAACAAAATCGATTATAATAATCATTGAAACAAATAAGGTAATGAAATAAAACAAATTGTAAAAAGTTCAAACTCCTCTCTTGAAAAATGTCCATTTTGCAGATATGACACTGCTCATTTCTATAAGCGATATGAAATACAGAAGCAAAGGGGTGTCAGTGACAAAATTGATAATTTGGCGATGAAAACTGCAAATGATATTGAAAGCCCTATGCTATACTGTGGCAACAGACGTTAGGGAAAGCCTTAACAGGTACTGTCTCCCAACGTGATTTAGAAAAAAAGCATAGCATCAAAGGTCCCATAGGATCCAAACTTTAGACGCGTTTTTCTTGGAATCAATTTTTTGGTCATTGAATTTGGTCCATTTGCTTCCCTTCGCCTTATATGAATTCCAGACGATTTTAACTTGAGATGAATTTGGTACATCTTTCATTTGACAACAACCGTTTCGTCTTTTAGAAGGACGTCTATCAAAAAAAATTAAATTTGAATGACCTCTTCTTCCGCCGAATTTCCGTGTTCCATTTATATTTCGTATTTCCGAAACTGACAAACAGATTTTCTCCAACAAATGAAATAGACATATTTGGAACAATATTCGGGATCTTTGACTGGCAGCATAACAAATGAGCGATCGCCCCCATCGAACCCACGACGCAAAAAACACAGAGGGGGGGGGGGGGGATGGAGGAATCGATCAGCTGATTCCTGCCATTCAAAACGTGGAATAGAAAATTGAACGCGAAGCACTTTTAGAATGACACATCGCACCCCTATGAATATTCGAGCGGAACGAAAGGAAATTCCGAAATGGTTTCGGGGTTTATGTAGACATTCGGAAAACGCAGATTCCATTGTGGCAGAAAAACGCTATTCAGATGAATTTGTATTTTTTGACAAGACTGATTGAAATATTTCCGCCTTTTATTTGGTAAATATTGAAACCATTTCTCTTATTATGGTCTGTATTGGATTGTTTGTGTTCCTGTACATCAGACATATTTGTAAACCATCAAAAATAAAGCAAAAAAAAAGTTTTTTTATTCAAATCTATTACCGTAAAGCATCCTCAATAAATTTTGGCTCAAAAATGCCACACGTTATTTTTCCCTTTTGATAAGAACCATCACTTTATTTATCTACTTAGCAAGTCATATCTGCAACATGGACATTTTTCAAGAGAGGAGTTTAAACGTTTTACAATTTGTTTTATTCAGTTACCTTATTTGTTTCAATGATTACAATAATCGATTTTGTTCAGAAAATAGTGATTGTTCTAGTTTTCTATCACAGGATAGATGTTATTGATGCCAAAAAAATTAGAAATAACTATAAAAAGTAGTTATTACAGTATTTTACCAAAAAATAAAGCTGGCCTCTAGCCTAAATTTTTGAACATTTACTTAAGGCAGGATTCCGAATATAAAGAGCGCAAAATCTGAAAATTTGATATAAAAACCAAAAAAAGAAAAAAAAACGATTTTTCGCAGATATGACACTGTTTATTTCTATAAGCGAAGTATTTGACCGCAAGAAACACAACAATTATGTGAAAAGAAATATTTACAGATACAAGTGCTTAAACTAACGAATACCTGTATCACAATACATATTTGTTTTAAAAACAATAGTGTCATATTCTGTTAAAAAACAGGTATAAATTATTAATAATTATAATAATAATCTCCAGTTACATCATATGTAGTCTGGTGCTGTCATATAATATGAAAAATAAGAAATATTTTGTTTCGAAATGAGATATGGATTATTCTTAACGTTTTCGTGCGTAACTTTTCAACGTTCCGGAAATAATACGGGAACGAAAGATAGAAAGCGAAACTTATGGAGCTTGATTTTTATGGGAATACAGAAAGAAGGGGTTAGATCAAGATCAGAGATGGTGTAGTATTTGAACCAGCAGCATTTTATTCTAAACAGCGAAAATGGATTTGGCATACAACTTTCAGAAATAAACTAACATTATACGAATGTAACTCCAGGCCCTCAAGGGGGTGGGGTCGAGGAGTAGTCTAGACCAAAGGACCATCCTCTATCTTACGTCACTGAGGGTTAAATGAAATTAGGTACAACTATTCTGAAATGTTCGCAATGAATCATGTTTTAACATAAATAATCGCTCTTTTTTGCTTTCGGGCCACCGTTAAGCATTTCACAACCCCTTTTATACGGACATCACCTAATTACAGTTCTCCATCAGGATAATAAAAAAGAGGTCACTCCCCCTCCTTAATGATGCGAGCGAGCCAAATTTCAGACCATTAATACCAATTAGGCAGCGTCGAAACAATTCGTCGTCGTTCGCAACAACTGTCGTTTAAACTGTCCCGGCGATGGTCCCGGACTCGAGGAGTTAATGCGATTAGAGGCAACGAAGGGGGGGGGGGGGGCAGGCAGGACTCGGCATTTTGGGAACGCAAAATGAGTGCGGTAAATGGCTGTTTATGCGAGTGACGATGGCACAGCTTTTACTGGGACGGCCGTTTTTGGCGGCATTTTGCATCGTAGGATAATGATGTATTTGTCGGAAGTATTGTACAACATCTGCACTGACGACATACATCAGTGGCGAGCTAAGTGGGTCACGTGTTAAGGGAAAGACAAATAAGACACAAAATCGATATTTTACCTCGATGTATTACTGAAACATTTTATTTACAACTAGCTGCCAATACATTCTGTTGGCCGAATGCATTATGTGACAGATCCCACAGACTTTTAGATAACTCATAAAATTAACCCTAGCTATTTATTGACTTAAGGGGACTCGGCACCTAAAAATCCAACGTCTCAAATTAACATATTTCAAAGTGTCTTGACTGGTTATTAATGTTTATGAATGTAACTTGATGTGTTATAGAAGAAAAATATTTAAAAATAGTCCAAAAAATTCAAAATTAAAAAAAAATTACAAAATTTAAATTTTTTTTAAGACGCTACTCCTTTTTTTAAATGAGAGATTTTTGCCTGGATGTTTTTTACAAGAAAGAACAAACTATGCTCCTCACTTTGTAGTATGGAATTTTTGATGTCTTTATTAGTGCTTGAAAAAAAATGTTAAACTGAAAAATCTAAGAAAGATCTCGGTATTACAAGATTTTTCAAAGTTAAACTGCATTAAAATAATTTCTAATAAATAAATCAAAAATTCCATTCCAGTTTATATTTAGTTGAACATTTGAAACAAGAAATAAGAATTTCGAGTGAATAGATACGTATTTGAAGAATCCTTATAATTTTTACTATCACATAGTATGCAAAAAAGCGAAGCTGAGAGAAAGCCATTTAAAGTTTTTGGTTAGGTAAAAAAAGTGTTAAAATGCTCATATAAAATCAAAAATAAAATATCTTAGATTGTACGTAGGACTTTGAAACTTTGCACAAACGTTCTCTAATATATAAAGTATAATTTGGAGCAAAAATCCGAAAATCGAGATTTTGACCGATTTTTAATGCAGAGTTCCCTTAATGCTGAAAAATCGTGGAGCATACGGTAAACTTACCAAAAGTAACATAATATAATGAAAAATTGTTTTAATATTTAAAGCGCTAGTTAGCTGTAGAAGTTTAACGTCTTTTCTATGATATGCGAAACCCACTCGGCGACCAGTTAGAATCATTAATTTATTGGACATTTTTAGAATGTAATTCGTTATTTACAGAGCAGTATTTATTTAAATTACCCAAGAATTGAATCTCTGACGTACCAAGAATAAATGTTTCAATACTACAATATTGATGGAAAAGCAAAACGTTCGATACCTCAAATTGAAAAAACTTTTGAGTTAATTACAATAACTTTTGCCTAAGACACATTTTATAAGAAATTGTTAACCTTCTTAGAATTCAGTTGATTTACGCAATTGATTGCAGTCTACTGGGTTTCCAAGTGGGTTATATGGTTTTAATTTACACGACGATTTCGTTGATAACTACAAAAAGGTAAATAAATATGAGGTTTTGCTTCCTGAAATCAAGCTACTATTATGCTTCAGATTTTTTTTTTCTTTTCTCTTTCATGGGAAAAAATATGGGAGGTAGGGAAAAGAACGAATCTTGAATTGTAATCAATTGTGTTTCGTTCTAATCATTAAGTAAAAATGCGACTTATTTAACTCAGTTTTAAAGTTATTTTTATTTTAGCGCTGCATCAAAAAAGGTTTAACATGAAGATTTTTTTATTATATTTCTAATGGACTGCTTATTCATTAGTTCTTGAGCATTGCAGACCTAGAGATTGGTACGCAACATGAAGATTAGTTTAAGAAAATTAATTCATTTAACTCATTAAAAATGTATCTTTTATCATGTATCCTGCATTTAAAATTCGATGAATTAAAGGGGCAAGCCTACTTAATTATCTCAGCCTTAGAAAGGCGTCAACTAATAACCGAAATTGTTTTCATATCGCCGTTCCGGAAGAGCAGTGATGTAAATGCAAAAACTATTTTACAGGAGAGTAAAGAAAGCGATTTGCAGTAGTATAAAATGTATCATTGAAAAGGGTGTAAGTGACAGAAAATAATGGTATATTAACAGTAACTATGTAGGATATATACTTTACTTTCATTTACCAGGGATTAGGATTTAATCACCCTAATTTCAACCCTTAAGTGCAGTTACGTTAGTTTCTCTAAAAATGGTTCGTTGTTCTAGAAAACACAAACTGTCGTTCTACAGTTACGTCCATGTTCCCCTGTGTAAGAGATGTGTTTCTAATATTGTCTATGGAATTATTTGCATTTGACACATTTTTGCAGTGACGTCATTGTTTTTCTGGAACTCTGAAAATAACTTCTATTCAGATGTTTCTTAACTCCAATTATACTGAGCAAGACTCTTTCGAGAGCGATTTATATTTTAAACTTTTAAATATTAAATTGCTAGGATTTTAAAGTAAAATATCTATATTTGTGTAACATGTGAAAATAATTAGACACTTACCTTACAGTGAAGTTCTCTTCGCGAAACTCAATTAGTAGCAAGTTAACATATAGGAAGCTTTTTGGGTCCGTGCGGAATTCTCGAATCACTTGTTAATAAAGTTTTCTGAGGTCTTTTGCAATATTTTTCAATACTATCCGTTAAAATTGCATGTTGAATTGGACAAAGTAAATGCAAAGTATATTTCTCCTTTCATCCAACTCTGTCTTTAAGAGATAACTACTGATACTTGGGATCATTCGTTGATTTCCGACGTTCATTTTCAATGCAACAAAACAATTTCATATTATTCGAAGCCCCCATCTCATATTTAAAATAATCTTCACACATCTTTCAAATTTTGTACAACTATTCTTCACGAAATAAGATATAAAATGAAGTTTAACTTCAATTCACTTAATTTTTATTGTATAATTAATTCATTTTGAATTTTAGAACAAATTGTTACGTAAAGAATACGAAATAGGTGCCTCAGTATCTTTACGTAAATTGTTTTGGAATCAACTTCGTTTTACTACCTTGAACGTTACGGCAATAACTAATTTCTTCAAGGCTTTAAATTCACTTCGTAAATCACTACTATACATTCCTTAACACAGCACGGGGAAAACCATACATTCTTTGCATAGGACAGAGACAGTACACACTTTTACGCGTAACAGAATCCAGAACAGAAATAGGAAAACAATCTGCCACTTCCTTTCAGTCGCGTTGCCACACAACGACTTCTGTAAATAAATTTTAAACACTCGCGTATAAGAAATTCTAAACACTCTGTTTACTATTTACCATGCAGATCATTTCAGGTCACATGCATTTTCAAATTGTTTGTGTGTTTGTTTCACGACCATTTCAGGTCACATAAATATTCGAGTTTATTTGCTATTCTCAAGGATATGCTTCAAACTCTCGTCTAATATGACAGATAGAACAAGACAGCACAACAGATTTTAATGTACAAAGAAGGAAATACACCCAGGGCAAAGGTGAGAATCGAACCCACGCCTCTTTCGCTCCGCGCAGGAAGGCACCGGAGCCAGTCGATTTGACCGCTCAGCCACTGAGGCCCCCATTTTCAAATTTATTTGGGGGCCTCAGTGGCAGAGCGGTCTAAACGACTGGTTCCGGTGCCTGCCTGCGCACAGTGAAGATGCGTGGGTTCGATTGCCACTCCCCCCTGGGTGTATTTCCTTCTTTGTACTGTAATTCTGTTGTACTGTCTTGTTCTATCTGTCATATTAGACTAGAGTTTATTTGCTATTCTCAAGGATATGCCTCAAACTCGAATATTAATGTGATCCTGAAATGGTCGTTAACAAACAAACAAAATTTATTTGCTTTTCTCAATGGATATGCCTCAAATTCCCATCCAGTATGACATATAGAACCAAACTTTACGATAGAATGTTACAATACTGGGGAGGAAATTACAAGAATACACCCAGGGCACTGGACGGGAATCGAACCCATCACCTCTTCAGTCTTCACTGCGCGCCGGCAGGCAGCGGAAACTGGTAATAAGACCGCTCGGCCACTGAGACCCCATTTTAAACACTCGAAAAAAAAAAAAACTCTTATACATTTTGAAGAATTAATTCCGAATAAAGTAACAACTAACCAAAGTTGCAGTGCGAAAACGAACCATTTGTAAAAAATGCAATCACAAAAACAAACTGTTGATCAAAACCGCGATCGGAAAAACGAGACCTTTTCATGATCGAGGGCGAAAATTATACATTTCCGATCTTGATTATGTTTATTATTTTATTCATTCTTTTCTCGCGTTGTTTATTTGAAACAAATGGAACAATTTGAACAAAATCTTCCCGATTTCCCTGTAGGAGGTCGACTTATGCGCAGGTTAGTAATTAAAACGTTGGATATACTAAAACAAAATTTTTTTTAAATTTGACTCCATCTCCCCTGAAAACATTTCTGGCGGTGCCAACGGGTAGACGATGTACTTATTTTCTGATCTCTTCCGCAGGGCACAAGAAATATTTCCTGGACGGACAGACTCCGTACTGCCCCATGTGCGGGAATCCGGTGCAATTGTCGGAACTGTCTGCTCACTACGAGATGGAAGTGGACAAATTTCTTGAAACAAGCAAGTGAGTGCACTTTCAATTTTCCATTTGACCCAAATTTTTGGGTGTCCTCAATTACCCAACAGCATAGGAATTATACTGACGTATTTACTCTTATATAGGTCGACTCGTCTATAAATCGACCCTCTAAGCCGGATGTAGGAAAAAATTAAATTGTCCAGCAATGGGGTGTATAATAAATCTGTTAATGCAATGAGGATAAAAATGTAGTATATCTGACTATGCAATGATGATAAAAAAAATAGGAGATTCTGAATTATTAGCGATTTTAAGAAAATTCCAAAATTTGTTATTAATAATACTAAAATTCATCAATATTTACTAAATTTTAAAAAAAGTACGAAAATCGGTTCATAAGCAGAGTACGTAACTGTTTTGTCTTTGCCTATTTATATATAGATGCCAAATACGAAAAACATTCCAAAGTACATATATTTTTGCCGAAGTGTATTTTACGGTTCAAATTTTGCCCTTTTACAAGAAAAAAATATTTATTATCCAATATTTATGACAAAAATGTTAAACCTAAATGATATTTTTTTACAAAATTAACTTCATTTTGTACACAAACCGAAAAGATGGAAATTTAAAGCAAAGTTTATGAACTTTGGTATGTTAAAATTCTTTTAGAAACCTTACATCTGCAAGGGAAATCCTCTAATTATAAAAATAAATAGATTATTGAATTTAAAAAATAGAATTTCCAAAATTTAAATACTAAATTTCTATAAATAGTGTTAAGACATCAAGACGGCCAAAACAGATTCTTAAATGACGATGATTTAAGGAATGCGCTTCATTAAGAAATATTGATTAAAAATCATAAAATAATTTACCTTCATTAGTTTCCATGTCTTTATTCCAGAGTTCATGCACAGGTTATAATAATTTCGAAGATACACGGAAAACAAACTCACATATTTAAAATCTTTAGAACACTTATCTTTAAATTTCTACGTTGCCACATTTTTATTTATGAGTCTCGCCTGTCTTGTTCATTTTATTAGCAGGCGATCGTTCTGAAATCATTAAAAAAATTTATGCTATCGTATATTGAAAACACGAGAGAAATAAACAATACGTATAGAAAGACAAAATTGTCAAGCTTAGAGCATGGATTAGTACTGGAGGGAGCAAGTTCAATGCTTACGTTAAGAAAAGCTGAAGCCAAGATCTTAAATCACGTGACTCTACTTGCGCCAATGCTTTCAAACTTTTTCAAGGAAACCAGTTTTCTTCCAATACTTCACTGGTCAAAAGTCATCACGTGACTTTAGATTCCCGCTTCAAGAGTATAGGACTACCTTCCCTCTACCTTTTATACCTTCTCAATGTTGTCAAGTACTATTTTCTCTTCTAATTATGAATCGATTTTTTTTAAATTTTTTTTCTCATTTAGTAGATATTGATGAACTTTTTGTGTTACCAATAAAGAAATTTATTGATAACATAAACGCTGTAATAAAAAAATATTGCAATTTTCGGAATTCTTAATGTGAAATTATTTTTATTACATTTTTCTTAGCACAAAGTTAATTTATTATTTTAAAATAAACGCATTTGATTGGAACAAACTATCGAAAAGATGTTACGAAGTAGAACATGTACGGATGCAAAGTTCAGCCAGAACTAAAACAGCCAAATTTCGCACGTAACTTTTCGGCATGGATTTTTGAGGATATTTCCGAATGACTAAATGAGTGTGGGAATGAATGACTAAATGAGCGAGAAAATGAATGAATGAATAAATGAATGAGTGAATATGCATTAATCGTTGAAAAAGGCAACTGTATCTCTTTTTTTCTCATTTTACTTTAGTTCTTAATTACATCAAATATAAGATATACTGATAGCCAGATTATCACTTTCATATTGGAGTATACGAGAAAGTAGACTAGTAAAGTTCTAGCTGGAACTCATTGTTCGCTATTCCTTTCTCCTCTAATTTCGGCGAACTTTGCCTAGAAAGCAGATAAGACATACACGATGACGTACGAAATTATAGATTAGGTAATTGGAGAGCCCGTCGAAGTTCATTTTCTTCTGTTTTGTCCATTCGTTAAAAACCAATGATGCTCCGGAAACATAAACCACTCACATTGACCAAAAAAAAAAAAAAAATCGAACTGATTTGCAAAAGTAGAAATGACAAAAGCGTTGACTATTTAGAAAACAAAATTTCCAATTATAATTTTCATAAGATAATTAAATAAATTAATAAAAACATTTTTCTCCTACTGGTGCTGCATACGGTCACTAACCTTTGCAGACCTAGTGCATTCTCCGGAAACCGGCATCCATTCTTTTAAGTAGCACCACTTTGTGGCGGATGCGATTACCACTTTGAGAATTTTGACGCCCCTTAGATGGCGGCACCTGAGCTCTAAATGATGCTAAACTGCACAAGGAATTTAATTTTTCGGAGAGTATCTAAGCCAAATGGATACTTAAGGAATCTTGAACATGTCACATAATCATACGACATGGACATTGTCGATTTTCTGTATCTCGAAAATCCGCTGACATCAGTCGGAGTTTGAACCCCGTATCCGGTCATAGGGCAGCTACACCACCGTGTTGTCATAAAATATAAAAACAATATTCTAATGGAAATAAAATTTCACGTTAAATTAAAGCACAAATAAGCATTAAAACGCAGACATATGTTTCAGGATTGCTTGGAATCCCTTTTTCAATGCGACAGGGAGCTTCTAGATGCAAAACATCCAAATGAATTATTGCTACCAATATTCTAATGATTAAATCTATAAAAAATATTAACTTTGAAGAATTTTTTTAGTAGAATTAAATTTTAACAGTCAAAGTTGTTTATTAGAATTTCGTTTATACATCTTTTAATAACCCTAGAACATCTTTACACCCTTGAAAGTTATATTTATGTATATGCATTTTATAGACATTATATGTATATTCTTTTGTTTTAGGTGCATGAGTCAGCATCTTGAAGTAGCATCTCTTCATTCGGTAAGTGCTTTTACCTGTCATTAGAACTCATTTGAAATGTGAAGGATTTTGAAGTGACAATCTTGATGGTTGGCTTCATGTTTCACTCAAGCTAGTTTCTGCTCAGCGCAATGCTACAGTTAGACCACGGAATTTTGACATTTTGGGGAATCTGAGTTTTCTTGGACCTGAAATCCATCAGTAAAATAACAGCACTTGAGTGGAATGTGTAAAAGGTGCAAAGATACAACATAAAGGTGCGTCACAGTTCACAGTAAGAAGAATAGTTTTAAGCACCCACATTTACTAGTTTGGGATCATACGTAAAGTATGTCACGCTTCGAGGGGGGAGGGGGGTCCGTGAAGTTATGAAAAAGTGTGACAAGGGAAGGGGAGGGGGAAACATGAAGCGTGACATCATGCATTATACAACATAGCGTCACATGTGACAAAGGGGGGAGGGGGGTTAAATATATGGGAAAAAGAGTGACATCATTTACGAACGGCCCCTTTGCTGCTAACTGATGATGGAGCAATAAATTTACACTTAGTCGGGCGAAATCGCGCCAGGAATTGGCGGGAAACTCTCCTATTACAGTTCGACCGAGGAATTTGACATTTGGGCGTTTCTGCGCATGGCAGAAAAGAACGAAGACATTCGAGTTTTAGGGAAGTTCATTTTGCAGGTGCGTTTATTTAGTACGTGAATCAGAATGTTTGCTTCTCTGTTTGTTGAAAGCAACTCGATTTATACACTGGCATACAGCATCAGTTCGGAAAAAATTAAATATGCTAAACGAACTAGAACGAAGCACATTCTTTATACCAACAGCTCCTCCGTTGAATAGGAATAGATTCTTCTTGGCACTCTGCCAGGCGGATCGCTTTGGTTGATGGTAAAACTGTAATAATAATAATAATGCAAGATTCAAAACTTATTATCACGTGTTAACTTTATTCCGTAATTCCTTTCCAGCACTTCTCATCCCCTTTGTGTATGATTCGGAAGGACGACAAGGGTAAACCTGAATCTAGGTGGGAGGTAAGAACTGTTTTTAGTCTACTCTCCCGTAAAAGTAAAAAGTATGAAAAAAGGGGTTAAGGTATCTTAAAACTGTCGTTAAAAATAAGGGAAAGTCGAAAATAAGTAAAGTAATTAAATAAAAAATGAAAATTTAAAGAATTTGAAAATTGTCTTGTGATGATGAAAATATAGGTCTATCTGTCTGTCCCCCCTAATAACTTTTGAGGGAATTGTCCGACTCTAAAAGTGTTTTTTCATCACTCAGTGCATGTTAACTTAAATGCTTGAAAACAGAAAATTTGCCCAGTTTTTGTACTGAATTAATTAACGAAATGAAAGATCTACATATTTTGCTGTTTAATTTTTATTTGAAATTCGATTTCATTCCCATTTTCTTTTTCAGACATATCAACGGGTCAAAGGCAATCGTACTAACAGACTAACATGTAAGTATTCATATCATATGCAACTCTTATATATGTGTGCCAAGTTTATGTGAATAAAAATAAATACATAAATAAATGCAACAGTATTAACGATAAAAGTGTACATAATTATAAGTCAAAATTTTCTTCATCTTTTTTCCTTATTTTTCTCTCTAAAAGCTATTTCTTTATTTATTATTATCAATGGTTACAGTTCTTTGAGAGAAAATTTTCCTTCGGCATGTTTTTAAATGGGTGTCGCAGTATTTTCGTTGAATCGCACCTGCGTACCAAGTGTGCTCGACCCAAAAAAAAATTAAAAAAATGAAAAGTTTCAGCTTAACTGACTACGATAAGCTTAACTGGCTATTGATAAGTAAAACTTTATCTTTTTATAGAAACAATAAGACAAAATAAAGTGAAACGAACGTACTAAAAGTAAAAATTCTCAAAAAAAAAAAAAATTCTTTCCAATGGGCTGCGTATGGTCACTAACCTTTGCAGACCCCGGTCATCGGCATCCACTTTTTCAAGTAGCACCACTGTCGGTGGATGCCATTGCCACTGAGAATTTCAAAGCTCAGTTTCCCCTAGATGGTGGCACATGAGCTCTCATTTGATGCGAATTGCACTAGGTATTTCATTTAGCCGAGAGTATCCAAGCCAAACGGATGCTCAAGGGATCTTTAACATGCCGCACAATTATGCGACATGGACGCAGACGATTTTCTGCATCTTGAAAATCCACCGACTTGGGCCAGGTTCGAATCTGCGATTTCGGGGTGAACGAGATCTGCATCTTACCACTAAGCCACCCTGTCGACAATTCTCAAAAATGTGACTTTGTTGAAAGTACTTAAAACTTTTCCCCATTGAAAATGGGGTTTATTGTTATGCGATGTATAGAATATTTATTGAAAACTTGCGCCTTATTAGAATCTTTTCAACTTAATTGATTTTTTTACTTTTTTTATGGTCAATCAGTGCATTTAATTTTCCCCTTTTCCTCCCACAGCAGCCAGATGTGTACTGAAAAGGAAAAAATGGGATGAACCCTCCGTTTGCGGAGACAGAGGTTCGGATCACCTGCTGCCTCCTGGACTGAGGAAGGTACGTGTGTCTAAAATATTCTGAAAGAAATATTTTTGTATATTATCGTTGTCTAGCAGGTTTCCTAGGTGGTGGGAATGGTTTGACATAAACTGCAAAAATTCAAGAGCATATTAGCTTTAAACAGACATAGAAATCAAATTGAAAGTTTGAATGACTGGATTCAAATGAAATCCTACAAT
This sequence comes from Octonoba sinensis, assembly GCA_038502835.1. NCBI lineage: Eukaryota > Metazoa > Arthropoda > Arachnida > Araneae > Uloboridae > Octonoba > Octonoba sinensis. The sequence goes on from CM076600.1 coordinate 4,291,289, forward strand.
GAGTGTATGACAAATAATATTCAGTTTTTACTGTCACAATCAATAATACTATATTGTTCAACTGCTTAATTGTATCTTTTTTTCTTTCGTCTAGCGTGATAGCTCGGAGCTCGACGGGGAAACCACAATCGACAGTAGAACGACTGCCGACTTCAACTGGGCAGTGACAGCTAGACTACACGCCATCGCTACTTTACAGAGGGCGCTACCTGGTGAGTAGACCAGCAACATCTATTTTATTAAACTCTGACCTTTTATGTCACTCTTCTCAATATTCATTATCACTCTTCGTTTCTTTCACAAATCGGTTTTATTTTTTTAACCCAAATGAGAATGAACTTTGATTCCTGTTTTAGTTCCAGATTACGGTGGTCGAAAATTCGAAGTTCCAGAAGACGATAACCAAGAACTCAATGTAGATGGAGACGACAGCGCCACCTACGGTCAGCCACAGTATCCTTTTTACAGTTCCAAAGCGAGAATTTTTTGTACCATCCACTGATTATTAACGTAAGTCTATGTGGGATGATTGGCTATCTAATCAAAGAATGGAATTTCAGTAAAATTCTAATAGATTCTAAACATTTAGTTCCAAACGATGTTTGTGCGAATTTCAGAGAGAGAGAGAGAAATTTTTTGTCAGTACAATCAATAATCAATCGTTCTCTTAATCAGTCATTTTCTTAGTTTTCTGTATTTCTAGTAATTCTTCGAGTTTTTTCCTACTCTCGCGGAAAAAAAATCCTCCTCGGAAAATCAAAATTATGTTGTGTTTTTAATAAAAATTAAAAACGGTGGTTGTGTCATGGAACACAACCACCGCCTAAAGCTAAAAACAAACAGAGAGTTTGGGTTACCATTTAGACTGTCAACCTGAAAGAGTGTCCGATTGCATCAACGACCATTTGGTGAGCTGAACGAATTATCTTTCAGCCAAGTAATTTTCGCAACAATGGTGTTTTTCATTAATGTGGAAAAACTGAAGCAATTTAATTTCGCCAAGCCGGCGATGAAGGACCCCAAGGCAGACTTCCTGTTCCTTGTTTTTACCTTGTGTACAAAGAAACACTCAGTTCATTTTTATTATTGATCTATGAACGCAACTGATAAAAAGATGATGAATTGTTAGTGTTTTTATGACTATTAAATTAGTCGACTCAAAATAGAGCGCAAAAACACATTTAAAACCTGGCAAAGCTAACTGTTTACATTTGAATCGTTTATTTCAAAAAAGTAACAACTCTTTAAAACAAAATTTTTTTCAGGAGATAGAAAAAAATGGCGTATGAAAAGTTGGAAAACTGTAGGGGTCTGAGCTAAAACGAGTTTTGATTAGTTTTGCCATAAAAATCAATACATTAATACTGAGAGTTCTTTCTTTTTCAAGACAGAGATCATATCTTTTCGAAATAAACGCTTCATTTTTATCCTCAATAGATGTTCATTGCCATTTTCTTTCCGAATAATTTTTATTCCGAATTTTTTTTTTTCAAAAAGAAATCTAAAATAATTTTACTTTCAAATTAACACTAAATAAACTTGAAATGTACTTGTTAAAAAAAGTTTTCGTAAATAATTTTGTAAGGACCGCGCATTTCCTTGTGACAATAGATCCTTGACTCCCTTTCTAGCTATACCGAGGCTGATGTAATCACATGTTCTACGGAAGACAACGGCGACAATAAGGACCAGATAAGAAGGATAGCAGCCAAGTAAGTTTTGCATTGAAAGATTCTGATCGGCAGCAACAGCTACAAAAGTCTGAGCTAGTACGTCTGCGCAAAGACTGAATAATTAATGTAACGAGCAAAGGGCAAAACTTGAGCGGTGAAAGTTTTGTCGCTGCTGCTTTTGACCTAAAACAAGTTAAAGCTGAATCGGCCCTAACTGCCACAGCGATTAAAGTTGGTCGTAGTCGTATAACTTCATGTGCAAGCGTCATTGGCTCTACATAATCTAACACAGTCGTATGTTGCGAGTTGCTTTAGTTTTTTTAATTATTTTTATTTAACTAACAAAAATTACTTATGCTCAAAGATCCTTGATTTGCTTTATGACATCATTCGAAACAAAGGAATTCTCACTTTAGTTCGATTTTGTTGTGGTGGGAATTTACCATTGCAAAATATTTCCCAGCGTTTAAATATGCGCATGTATATATATAAAAAACAATGTCACTATGCAGTGGCGGATCATGATTTTGTGGGGCCCCAGGCGCAACACGATTTGGAAGCCCTCCATTGGCCCCACTGAAAATAGTATGGTTCACTAACAAGAACAATGTAGAACAACCATAACATTGATTTGTTTGGAATCAACAAGCATGTAAATACATAAAAGGATGATACAGAACAAAAGATACATATATATATATATATATATATATATATATTGTTTTCTGTTATTTAAAAAAACAATGGAAAAGAAAATCTTGTATTCTGGTTTAAAAGAAAAAATATATAATTCCATACAAAAAAAAAGATAATCACTAAAATTCTGCAATTTATTGTTGGAAATTTTATGAAAGGCGTTTTAGGGACTCTCCCCACTAAATTTTGTAAAATCAATAAAATAAGGACGCAGGGAGTATCGTTCCTGCGGACGTCTTCGGTAGATAAAAGGTTTCGGGCGCTAGCCCTCGAAAAATTTTCGAAACAAAAGTTTTAAAAACGCAATTTTAGGCTATATTTGGTGAAGTTAAGGAAAGTCCTCAGAAAGCGAATTTAGGGTCTTTGTTGATGACAGTGAAAGAAGATTTTGAAGATTCTCCCGTGCATATTTTTTGAAAACTGAAATATTAAAACCGTCTTTAGTTTGAATGAATTTAAATAATACACATAGTTAATACTACTCTAAACAGAAACAAATACCCCAATGGCTTCTGTCTTAAACTCGCCCGTAAACTCAGCAGGTAACATGCATAGCCAACAGACTTGCAGGCAAAACCACTGGAGCCGTCATTTTGGAGTTCATCACTTCCCTTTTCCCTAATATATACTCTTGGAAGGAGGTGCTACATGGCTTTCAAGGAGGTTACCATTGCCCTTTGGAGCATTGAGCACCCCTGTTGTATATATCTATGTACTCCACAACATATGACGTTTGGAAAAAAAATCTATAACAATATTATTAATTTTTATCTTAATGTTGAATAGCATTTCTCTTTGGCATTTTTTAAGGCTTCAGCTCGACAGTAACGTAAATGCACTTCGTAATATAACACCACTTTAGTATTTACTATTCTACACAATTGATGATAGAAAATATTATAAATGACAACTTCAAAGTCAACTCTTTGCTAATCAAGGGCTTTACGATTGAGTGAACTTCAGCTCGATCTATGTCTCAATGTCCAAAATTCTGGGGAGGTTTTTTTTTTTTTTTTGGTTGCTTTTAGCACCCACCTTTCCCTTTAGGAGGAAGGGGCCCACAAGCTAATTTTTCTCCTCGGTCCACTCAGGAGAGAGGGCCCCCAGAAACTTCCAAAAGCTCTGGGAAATAAATTTTTCTCTGTACAATGGATAAGATAAGAAACTACCGGATTCGAGTCTTAGCATCCATATATGAGGGGTTATTTTATTCCCGCTCTTCCGTTTCAAGTCGGACATTCTGAAAATGGAAGGGGGCTTCCCGATATACTTTTGCGCCGTTTTTCTCTCTTTCCAAATAGATCATGCAGTTATATAATTTTTATTGGCATCCAATGATCGATCGCATGGTTGTTTTCCAATACCCACTGTGAAAATAGTTTAAAATTTGCCCACAAGTATTTTTTTTTATTATTCTCATATTAACTGACGATTAAGATTCAATTTTGGTTCTGAGAATGAGACAATTAGATGGTTTCGGGGACCCTGCTTTGGTGAGGCCCCAGGCATGCGCCTCCTGCGCCTGTGCGGTGATCCGCCACTGTCACTATGTCACAAATCTAGAAATATGGAGGGAAAATATATATATATATATTTTAATATTGATGAACATAGCTTCACTGCACTTACATAAATTTGCTGCTCCAAATGTCAAATGACATTCTGTAGCATATTGAATTTTAGTGAATACCATTACTGCCATAGTTAGGATTTTCTTCTTGGAGGACGGAGGGGGGGGGGGGGGTTGCGGGGTTTGATTCATTAAAGTTCTTAAATGCCTATCGAAACTTTATCGAAAAGATGTTATGGCGTAGAACATGTACAGATACGAAGTTCCTCCAGAACTAAACGAGCCTATTTATTTTCCCACGACATTTTTTGATCTGAATGTTTAACCCCTTCCCTCTCGCTCCCGTGAAAATGACGGGCTGAGATTTCGCCTTCTATTACTCGCTCCCGTGAAAATGGCGGGCTGGATTGTTTAAAACTTTTAAAAAAAAAAACAAATCAGAAATTAAAAATGAATATATAAGTTGTTCATACACATATTTTTTTAATAATTTTCAGGGTTAAAAAAATAGGCACTTTTATGACCGTTTTCTTGAACATTACCCGACTGTTAACACTTAGCATGCGGGCATACTTCGCCGCCGAATTACGCGTGCAGCGGGCGTTTTTTCGTGAATCGCGCGGAAGTTTGGTTATTCAGAAGGATCGCAGTGAATCGAAAATTACTTCGTTTTTATGAACGAACCTTTTCTCATTTTACACTTTATTTTACAACTACAAGTAGAACCGATAACGTGTTAATAGTTTTTTACAGTATAGTACCGTTCGAAGCATTTTCCTCTGTGAAGAGGAACACAAGTAACGCAAGCAACACACATATAATGTCACAGATACATGTAATTGTACGTATTTCGTAGATTTGTGGTGGTTAGCGGGTTTCCACCACAAATCTACTAAATACGTATTTTTACGTGACTCGCGCTCTAGTGACAGACTGCAAAAAACGTAAAAATACGTTGCCCGCATGCCAAGTGTTAAGGGGTTAAAGATATTTCCGAATGAATAAATGAGTGAGTAAATGAATGAATACGTAACAACCGTTGGAAAAGGTATAGTTGAAGTAATTAAGAACTAAATTTGAATCACAAAGAGAGAGAGAGAGATAGCTAGATTAATCAATTTGACATTGGTGTACACGGGAAAGTAGGCGTATAGCTCTAGAGAGACGAAGCTTCTTGTTTTTTCATGTAATCATGCTGTTTAAAAACGCTGTAGAGTACAGGTGATAAATTTTCCTTTCTTCCACAGCGAGTCCAACTACCAGAGGTTGCCGGAGTCTTCTCAATGGACAATAAACGGAGGTAAGAACCTTGTCATTTCAAGCGTAATTTTAAGGCATGCATTCAAATTTAACTAAACTATGCATAAAAATGAACGTATATATGCACTTTCGTCATAAAAAATCTACATTTTACGTAGGAGGTCTAGTAATTTTAGCTCGAAGCTTCTTTGGTGAAGTCCTGATGGAAAAAAGAAACACTTCTAATTCTAATTCTTTAGAAAATTCAAATTTTCTAAAAGCAGCCGGCAGGGTAGCGTCGTGGTAAGGCGCGGGACTTGTACTCCGCAGTTCATAGGATCGACCCTGACACTGTCGGTGGATTTTCAAGATGCCGCGCCCATGTCGTGGGATTACTTCGGCGTGTAAAAGATCCCTTGAGTATCCCTTTGGCTTGGATACTCTCGGCTAAATTCAATTCCTAGCGCAATTTCGCATCAGCAAAGCCCGGGTACTCACCCTTTCAGGTAAAGAAACTGGACGTCAAAATTATCATGGGGGCAATGGTACCAGACCCATTGTGGTACCGCTGAAAGAGTTGGTCAGCAGTGGCTAAGAACCAATGTATACGCAGACCATTAGAAAAAAAAAATCTAAAAGCATCATGCGCTTCAGAAAAGCAAGTTAGGTGTCAATTGACAAAGCTTAAAGACTTATTTTACACAATAATAAATACAAATTTCGATGAGGGGCCGTTCACAAATCAAAATGAAAACCAACCTCAAAAGCCTGATAGAGTACGCAACGGAAGTAAACTCAGCATGTGCAAGTTAGCCTAACCGTCAAATTTGAGTAAAATCGGATCATTAGAACCGGAGATATTGAGAACGGGACGGGACCATCACGATTTTCAAAATTTTAATTTACAGATCGAGGTTCACGAAACCATGGAAACAAACATTTAGGTTTTTGAAAGATCTAAGAGCTAGTATATTATTCGTAAAGTTTTGGAACTATTCCTTACGAAATACTGTGGTTTTATTAAGATTTCTTACGTTAATAGTTTATACATTCTGTAGTGGTATAGAGCAATTAGCCGGTAGTTCCACCCTAGTGGTTATCGGATCAGAATAACTTCGCCTGAATACTCCGCAAAACACTAAGTTGTAAAAGCATGTACATAAATAGAAACTTTATAAATGAATAATTAAGTCCTAAGTTAGAATTAAGTGTGTGTTATCTCCATTTAATGAACATTTTTTTTGAAATTTATTTATTTATTTGTTTTTATGTGCAGGCAATAACAGTGGAGAGGGTCAAGAAGTGACCAGCACCTGTGTCAGCAATAATGATAACAGGTAAATATTTTCTCCTTTGCTTTTTACGATTCTGTTTATGATAATCTTACAAAAAATAGGTTTAAATAGCAATTGGAGTGGATTAGTGCAGTGCAAATGGTAGGAGAAACCCTCATCTGTTTCCTCACAAGAGTTGAGAAGGAAAAAAAAAAATTAATTGCGCTCGGTAGAGCACCTGTTGTGGTTACGTGCTCTACCCAGCGCAATTTAGATTTTTTTTTTTTTGGGGCATTTATGCATTTTTGTTTTCAGCCCCCCCCCCCCACCCCCCATCATCAATTCTTGATTGTAATTTCTTCACCGACACCTCTTCGGAGCTGTAATATTATTGTGCTTGTAAATAAATGTAAGCTAAAAGATATTGAGTAAAAATTTCAAAATTTTAAACCAGCATTATCCATTATTAAATGTTGCTTTTCCTTTTTTCCAGTGAATGTGTTTCTCCTTCTGAAAAGTCCTCCAAACCCAACAAAGATGGCAATGGCGAAAATGCCAAAGATGCTATCGAAGACGGCATTAAGTGTCTCATTTGTATGGTGAGTATATAATTTTGTAATTTTTAAAAATTAGTTCCAAGCTTCAACGTAGACTTATACTACGTAGACATTTGTTTTTTAAATGCAAGATTCCTACCCCACCCCTTTTGCGCCACTCAGAATCTTGCTAATTTTTCTGGCGATACACCTGGCATTGAAGCAATCTATGTGGTCTCGAAAATTTCATCTAGCGAAACTTTACAACTTGTGAAAAACAAATGGAAAGCTGAATCTAGTTAAAAACCTTCCTAACTAAAAGTCTCCCAAGACAATAAGATGCTGGAGTTTATAACTAATTATTATAACCAATAAAAAACACACACAAACATTGAAACTTTCACACATGTTACATCACGGCGAAGTTTTACTTATGACTGCTGCTTGTGTCTCAAATTCACTGTGACTGTTGCTAGAACTCCGAATTTATTGCGACAGCTCGCACCCCCTCAGCGAGTTCACAATAGCGTTCCCTCCCATTCAGTGTACATAGTTAGTTGAAGTACTGTTTAGTGCCACTGCAGCGTTTGGCGATCGTTCAGAATCGCCAACAGTTCCTTGATTATGTAACAGTTAGCGACTTGATAGCTCAGTATTGGCGGGTGGGGCTGAATGGCACTCTCACACATATATTTATTCGAAGCCTACAAGTTTAATTATTTTACAATCATCGCAGGGCATAATAGTTTTGAAAAGCAAATTAACGGGGCGGACATACTACATGAGTATAGTTACACATCATACAAAATACAGTTGACTGTGAGAACTTATCAGTTAAAGACTGACTGACATATTTCCGAATTGTCGCCAACATGAATTTTCTCATGCAACAAAACAAAAGCCACCTATTTAAATTCAGTAAAATTGCCTTGTTTACATTTGATTTGGCAATGTAAATTTCTTTTTGGCGAGCTTAGCAAGGTAGGTCCTTCAACCGATAGAAACAATTATATGTCTTACAAACACGAAGATAAAAAAAGCTTTAGAAACTTTATTGCGCTTAATAGCCTTGTAAAATGCGCTTATGTTCCTCAGCATGACTGACGTATGGAAAAGCCAATTGCTCGTCAATCCAGCTTGGAATATAAACCCTGGATGGTCTGTTGAACAAATGAGAATATTCCTTGAAATACTGTTCTGGCCGCTTTTGTTTTCTATCGTCTGGCCAACGCTCTTCTAATCGCTCCCGAGCAGTGGCTGTAAAAGGTTGGTACCACCGGAATTTGCCAGAAACTGGATCATTCTGCAAATCTGTGTTGATCAAATCTCTCCAAAGCGTTGCAGAATCTTTTGGAACATCAACACAGTTGCTATGTTTGGAGCTAATCCTGCGCATGAGGTAGTGAGCAGTCTTCAGTGGTAGGTTTCGCGGGTAGTTAGGCCCCATCCAATGATAAGGATCCACCCGGGCCCCTTGGAATTCTTTAGCCACTGCTGGACCCCTGTTGGTGAATAAGGGCACAGGCAAACCAACGCCACGAAAGCTTCCCTTGTAGATATGGCGCGTTGGTTCTTCGCCAAGGTCCAACTGCTTAGGTAAAGGCTTGCCGGCCCCTAAAGTTGTCTCCGTACGTTCAGGAACGTGATCGTGAGGGATCCAACTGTCTTGAAGAATCTTCAAGTGTACAGATCGGTAATCGACGGGCGAATACGGAAGCCAAAATCGTTTTCTATAATCGTCGTCGGTAGTAACGCATCCATGCAATTGCTTGTATTTTTGAATGCGCTCCAGAAAATCTTCGTAGGAATAAGCCATTTTAAACAGTTATTTTCCGAAAAGTTAGTGTTTTGTTGCAGTAAAAAATTGAAGCATATCACATAACAAGAGATACCTTATTAATGATTCACAATATTGATTATTTTGTTCAAAGAGATTTCGAGAAATTTTGTGCAGTTTATATGTTTAAGAGATAAAGTGGGCAATCAATTTTAAGAAGGAATTTGCATACCACGAGCATATCTTTGATAATTTATTCGTAGGATTGCACCGAGAATAATATGCTTTAAAGGCTAAACTCATTTTTCAACTAAATGAATGCAAAACACATTTGACTAATAAAAATTACTAGAGTTAACAATCATGAAACAGTAAAATGTAATTCCTGAGAGTTTATTATTTTTTATCAACATTCTCTTCTTTTTGTCGTGCAAAAAGAACGTAAAATTCATAAAGCGTGGCAATTCAATGCACATAATTTTTTAATGGTGCGCAATACAAGAAATCCCTAAGGGTATTTAATGAAATGTCTGAAGTCATTCCATGAAAATCATAAAAAATCCTCTTTATTACTAGTGTCCATTTGTATCTTTGACGAAGTAACAAGGAAAGTTTCCAAAATAAGTGTTCATTAAATAAGTTCACTACTGTACGTTTTACAAAATTGAGTTACCCTTCCATTTCCTTCTTCAAACATCTCATACCTATATTACTTTAAAACTTGTTCATCTCCAGCCCTTTTCTGCTGTCTAGGGAGGTAGTTTCTTAAGAACTCTTCCCCTAGAGTTCTATGCATTCATCAGACCTCAAGGCTCTGTACCTCTGAACGATCAAATATGGAGTTGGACCTTATTAAGATAAGTCCTTCCTATAGACCCTAAAGAACTAGACACCGCAAATGGGCGGAGTAGAAGGCACACAAATAAGTCACGTGAGCAGGATCCGAAAAACCAATCTCTGTACTAAGGGCTACCAGAGTGAGCAACAAACGCTTCGGTATTTCTTTTTTTTTCCTAGTCAACTCCTCAAAGTTGGAAGGTCATTGCAACGTGGTCCAACATTTCTGGGGTTCTTACGAAACTGAAGAGAATCGAAGATCGTAGTAGCTCCTTCGATTATGACCTTCGATTATAAAGATCTATGATTCAGTATAAGTTGGGTTACTACATGAAGTAATAGGCTCAAATTATGTCGCCAAATTTGTCAGAATTTTTTTTTGTTGCAAATTATCCGATCATTGCTTGAAAACTAATGTTTTTTTTTTTCTTTTCATTTTTTGTGCTTCAGGAGCCTTTTATCAAACCCGTTGTTTCAATCTGCTGTTGGCACGTTCACTGCGAAGAATGCTGGTTGAAAACGCTGGTAAGCCTACTTTAGATCTCATAAAGTACATTTTTTTGTATTATTTGTTGAAAAATAAATAAATAAAGCACTGAACTATTATATATAACTAACTAGAATTCTATCTATCTAACTATTGGGCGAATTCTAGTAATCTTATATAGAGGCCGCTTAAGTGTGTTTGTCGCAGATAGCTTATTCCGAATTTCTTCTTCCGAGAAAACGGCACCGTGTTGCCATCTACACAATACTTTCTATAATGAAAACGACTCATAATCATAACATTTCTCTAGCATGTTGAGTGAGGCATCGCTAGGTTTGCAATATCCGTTAAAAATTAATGTAAACGGGAATTTAATTCAATCCTTCTTTCTTTTAATTTATTTATCGTCTGCGCTTTTTATATATATTAAAGTGGCAGCGCTCTTTTTTCCAGTTTTGATAAAACTTCGTTTTGACGATGATTATGTTGGATATAAATAAATATTTTTCACAAACTATTTGATTATATAGTAAAAAATATTTTTATTTTACAGGTTATTATAACTTAGATGTTTCTTTTTTTCGGTAAGAATATTTTTTTCCGAAATTATTGTATGTTTATTATTTATTCATCAATTAAACTTTACTGTTCTACCGATAAATATCTCTTTGGTTTGATTGGCATTTCCGGTTACTGGGAAAATTGCATATTTATAATATCTAGAACAGCGGTCATTTCGTATGACCGCCGGGCTTACTAGTTATACATATAACGTCAAGTCAACAGGCAAGTTTAATCTTGAGTTGCTATTTGGTTCAAGCAAACAAAGGACCCCTTAAAGATTTTTCCAGTTATATAGTTCAATGCAAATTGTTTTTTTTTCTTGTAATATTATTACCTCATGACTCAAGAAATATTTTCTCTCTCCTAGGGCACGAAGAAGCTGTGTCCCCAGTGCAATATGATCACTTCGGCAAGAGACTTGCGGAGGATCTACTTGTGATTGGTTGGAAAAGTCTTCGAAACTGTAACCGAAGCTAGTCAAATGTTTCTCTAGACTCCTGTACATCACGCGAACCCTTAACAGAAATAACTTTTTAAACCTCCAATAACTAGCACCCTGTTTTCCCCTAAAAGCAAAGCTAACTGATGCCTATTCATTGGTGGTTTACCAGAGCAAGGATTTGTTGCGAGAGCTTCTTGAACCGAATAGGAAACGTAATTTCATGATCTAATGATTTAGTTTTATCCCTTGACGGTATTGAGCGTGATTACACGTTCCTCAGGAACTATTTGAAGTGCCCGTGAACGTGGCTCAACGGTTGAATGGGAAATGTGACCTCAGTTTTACGATTATGGTAATCACGTTCCAGGTTTCTGAAAATCATTTCTGACGAACGTGATTCTGCGTTCAGAGATCTTTAAGTAAAATGTAAATATTCCGTAATTAGTACAATAAACACTCTAAATTAAAGACTATATTTCACAATATTTACCGAACGTTAGAAAGGAAGCTTATTTAAAACGGAAGTGAACATGGTATGTGGACACAAGATATTTTAAATTACTTCTGGCTATTAAAATTATTTCTCCATACAGAAAATTAAATATTTTGTTGGAAATACGACTACGGTATAAGATACGTTTTTAGGACTCTTTAAGCGGCTATCACACGACAAGATTTCAAACTTTATAATAGTTCATAATGCTTTCAAAATTAAAAACATTTTTGGAATAATAATCTGTGGTACAGGGCTATAACAAAATTTGTTTCAGGCAGACAATTTAAAATATATGTTTCAGTTTACTTTTTCCCTTTAAAAAAGGAAAGTAAAAACAATTAACAATTTTCCAAACTTATCAGGAAATAAAAACTAACATGATATAAAAGTAACTTGTTGAAACAATCGAATTTTGCGAAATTTTTTAATTAGTGTACATAAAAATAAAAACCGCTCTCTTATAACATTCGATACCAACATTCACTGTAAAAATTTTGCGTTGAGTTGCCACCTCTTTTGGCGTTACTGAACACGGTTAGTTTCAGTTGGTGTACAGTTGAAAATGATTCATCTTTGATATACAGTTGAACTTTCTTAATACGAACACGTTTAATGCGAAATCACGGCTAAAACGAACATTTTGTTCATTAAGTTTGCTTTATTATTCATTTGCACTAAATATATCTCACGCATATTACGAAGGCTAAAATACAAATTTCGGCTAAGGCGTACAAAATTTCTGGCCTATTCACGAAAATTTTCTCGATTGCATGTAATCAGGTTCTTTTTTTTACAAATTGTTGGTTATTTTGTTTTCGCTAGGAATTTTCTGGATTATTCATGTCCCGTGATCCGCGATGTTATATAAAGAACTCTGGTGAGGAGTTCAGTTCAGTTTTTAGTCTTTTACGAGTGCATGTCTGTTTGAGCTACTCTGGTGTAAGCTTCGTGCTTGATTACATTCACATTGGGAAGTAAATACGGTTGACCTTTGTTATTACGAACGCGGTTAATACGAGATCACGGCTAAAGCGAGTGTTTTGTTTATTAAGTTTGGTTTACTATTTATTTACACTAAAAATCTCTCTCATATTACGAAGGCTAAAATACAAATATCGGCTCAGACGAACCAAATTTCTGACCCAATCACGAAAAGATTTCTGGATTGCAGATAATTAATTTTTTTAAAGAAATTGTTGGTTATTTTGAGTCATTGTAAACCACCAAGTACGTATTTCGAATCATACGTTGAATTTTTCTGGGTAGAGAATAAAGCTCACGCTTTCGGGACATGCTTCGTCGGCTTTCGGACAGGTCAGTCTGCTTAGGGATCGAACCCCCTATCTTCGAATCATTCTTAAATTGTAGTTATTATTTTTGAAATTATAAACATGCATTTCTAATACTTTTTTTAAACACAATTTTACTTATAAGACAATTGATCAAAATGCTTTGTGCTAAAATGTAAGTACAAAGATAAAACAACGTAAAAAAAGCACAAATTCAGAATAAAAAAAAAAAATTCACGGTTGTTACAAATACCGGCTAATACGAACAAATTCGCATTAAGCGAGTTCAACTGTATTTTAAATTTTTTTTCTATGTCCGTCTAAAAAAAGATAGACACTATAATGCTTCTTAACACGTGAAATGGGGTTAACGCCGTTATGTATCGAAATGTCATTACGATTGCTCAGTTCTGTAGAAAAAAATAGCTAAATGAGCAATGGAGGCAATTCAAGCCACGTCATTGGTCACGTGGCAGCGATGAAGGCAATGTAGACAAAGGAAGCCGTAGGTAGCATCGCTTTACTTCGAGTTCGACAAATCTAATTAAAACTAGACCCAAATAAAGTTCTTCTACATTACATAAAATTAGCACTAAATAAAACACTAAAACTATTGTAGTGATTGATAAATTTCTTTTATAATGATTAAATTAAATCTAAATACAGGGTTATAATCAGAAAAAGCTGTGAAAATATTCCAATTAATTTTAAGATAACTCATTTTGCCAAGTGAATTCCACGTAGAACTCAATTGCAAGTCTTAGTAAACAAAGAGCGGATATCACGTGACAACGATGATCGCTTATGAGTCCCTCTAGCGGTGAATTACCTCCATTGTAATAAACCTTAGATGAGTTAACGAGCATCATATGCTAAAAAAAACATTTTACTGTCCGTCTGTATTTTTTTTTTTTTAAACATACAAATAAAAAATTTAACGTACCTCAAAAAATGAATAATTTAACTTTACACCAACCGAACACTACATAGGATAAATAATAATTTAACTTTGTGCAAAGTAATAGAAATATAATTTCACGTTAAATTAAAGCACAAATGAGCATTAAAACGCAGACATATGTTTCGGGATTGCTTGGAATCCCTTTTTCAATGCGACAGGGAGCTTCTAGATGCAAAACATCCAAATGAAGCAGACAAAACAACAAAAACAAAGCTTATATAGCCTAAAAATTAACTGTAAACCAATGAGAATAAAGGCAGTGTGAAGTGGAAGTAGAAGTAGTAGGAAAGGCACCAATAAGAGAGCAACAAACGAATGCAGTTGGAAGTACAGGAAGTAAAAAGGAATATCAATAAAAACAAAGCCAAAAAGACAAACAGCATGCATAAAAATGTGAAAATACATGAAAATTGCATAATAAGAAAATAAAATACAAAGAATAAAATGGAAATAAAATAAGTACAGAAAATACCAAAACAAAGTACACATGTAAAGGAGGGGGGGGGGGAGAGAAAAAATTGACACAAAAAAGGATAACTAACAAGAAAACCAAGAAAGAACAACAAATTAAAAGAACTTATGCCAGAATTGTGAAAAATAAGGAGTTGAGGAAGAATCATTAACCAAATTAGAACTATTCCTGTTAATATGATAAGCTTCCCAAAAGTCAAGCTCTAATGGGGAAGAACATTTTTGAATAATTTTCCCAGAATTGAAATCAAAAGAGTGGTTGGAATTCCAACAATGTTGAGCAATGCTAGACTTATTTAGCTCTTGCTTTCGTACATAACCTTTATGCTCATTTAACCGAATTTTCAGAGCACGTTTTGTCTGTCCAATGTAAGAAAGGCCGCAACGGCAACTAATTTGGTAAATACCCCAAGTGTTAAGTTGATCGACAGGATCTTTAAGAGAAGAGAAGGAAAGTTTGTTGCTAGAAGCTAAAACAACTTGAAATTGAAACCTTTTTAGGATTTTAGCAATACGAAAACTGACAGAATGAAAGAATGGTAACACAAGCAAATTCTTTCTAGAAACCACATGATTGGGACCAGAAGTTTTTAAAGAAAGTTTGTTATGAATAGAATCAATTAAAGAGTGAGAAAATCCTCTATCAACAGCTACAGCTTTCTAATTTAACGTGAAATTATATTTCTACTACAAAGGATGTTGAGTAACACCAAAAATGGAGGCAACTAAACGCGAATTTTTTAGTGCACCTGTTAATTTTCTAACATTCGGAAAACTTGAAAATTTTTTAAACGAATGTCTACCCAATGGATCGTCTGAATATGCCCTTAAACTTTATCAATAACAATTTAATTTAATGTGCACTTTAATCTAAAACGAGAAGCCACACAGAAAACGTTCTTCTTTGACATTTTGAGATTCATCAAAACTGTTGTTGTTGCTATTGTTAGTCAAAGCATTTCGAACCCCTTTGGATTGTTGTGTTATGTGTATCTTATTCTGTTGATGTAAATTGTCCCTTGTACAATTGAACCCTCCATCCTCCTTCAAGAAATCTTTGTTAAACTTCATTGCTTGCTTCACACCAACAGCGACGGCCACAAAATACTCTGTCATTACTCATGTTGCAATCGACTTATATGGTTTTACGCCTACAGCGTCTGCTTTACGATTCCCCTTTAAGGGCTACAAATCATGGTATGGAAATAGTTTTTAATTATTTCCAGCCTTAAATCATGGAGAACCAATGACGTGAAGAGATGGGAGGCGACTAAACTTTTGTTGCTGTTGCAGTCGGTGTGAAACTAGCATAACTCCTTTCCTTCAGTGCTGTATTGTTTGGAGCAGAGTTTGTACTATTTATGTTATGTATAAAAATATTAAAGATCGTGCGTGTTTCAAAGTTTGGTTGTTGTGTTATTATACCATGCACACCACTCAAGCCTCAAACTGCTTATAGAAATAACAATGTCGTTAAGCCAGTCATGAAAATTCTATTGAAATAAATAAAACTACGTGGCACAATTCGCCAATTCGAAGAAACGAAGCTAAATTCTATGTTTAAGTGATTCAGATATATTCAGTAGGTGGCGCTGTTGATTTTCTTCCTTCAATATTAATATAGCAGTAAATTTATCAATTGAAATTCTTACTACCATGCTTTGCAGCGAATTTATCATACCGATTATCGCCAAAGTTCGTGTTGATGAGGGATCATTCATGAATGATATCACGCTTCGAGGGGGAGAGGCCAGTGAAGTTGTGACAAAGCGTGACAAGGGGAGGGGGTCGCAAGAAGTGTGACATCATGCTTATGCAGCATAGGGCGTCATGTGACAAAGGGGGTTTCGTTGAAGTGTGACATTTTGTGACAAAGGGGCGGAGGGGGTCAAATATATGGGGAAAAAGCGTGACATCATTTATGGACGGTCCCTGAAAAAATTCTCGCCAACATATGGGACATGGGACATACAACAGAACTGTACCAGTCAAAGAAAAAATAAAGAATTGGAGCATTCTTATTTTATATCAATGTACGCGTGTATCGTTTTTCAGATCCTTTGTGCAGAGCCTTGAAGCATTACTGTCTGTTTACGAAAGCCGCAACTATTCATTGCGGACCATTCTATTCGACTAAAGGGGCGACACACTGAGGTGCGCACGTTCTGAAGTTATATTTTAGGCACAGCCAAGGCGCGAAGTACGCAGGGAGGAACTTAATAGGATTTCCTCCTTAACAGGAGGAAATCATTGCACAACATTACATAAATACAATAAAGCGATGCTTCGCATGGGATCACTTTCTAAAAATGTAATTAGGAGATATGCACAAGAAGAGAGCGAGTAGCTATTCAAGCACTTAACGACCAGCGCAAGGTGGTGGTGGTGGGGGGGGGGTAGTTATCAATATTTGCTCTATAGTACAATATTACTTATATTACAATATACTTGAAAAAGAGCGTGTATAATTTACATCTCACACGGACGAGGCATAAATAAGAAATCGGTTTTCTGTGCTGGTATATTAAAAAATATTTTATGGTACAAAGTATCAAATCCGGGCTCCCGAATTTTGGAAATGTCCAATTTCCGGACGTTTTGTTAACCAGTATGTGAAAAAGAAATAATATACTTTGAACTTCGCTATCTAGTGACAACTCTGCTTCAACTTGCAAAAAACTCTAGTCCCTTCATTTGTCTATATGACCACAAATTATTCTGGGCCTGGAATTACCGTATTAAGCGTTACAAAAAAAGATACACTGAAACCTGTGTAAGATGACCACTTGCGGTGCAGCACTTGAGTGCTCGAGGCAGGTGGTAAGTTACGTAGAGTAGACATTTTTGTTTTTTGTCATTTCTTACATTTATACATTTGTCACCATTTAAAATATAGCGTCATGTATTAACGTTACTTTAAAATAGCAATTAGCTTTTTTTTTTTTTTCACTTATCTAAACTATCATTAGAGAAATTTAACCTGAATGATTTACAATGCATCCAGCGGACTTGAAACGTAAACTACTTATTTAAAGATAAATATCTAATTTATTATGTAAGTTACTTATTTGATGGTAAAGATTTCCAAAAAATACAAACTTTTTAAAAATGGGTACATCAGATGCAAGGAAAAAGAAGAAACTTGTTTAAAAAATAAAATAGTGTTCATAGTCGTTTATGGTTGAGTTAAGAAGAGGCTTAGGCTAACTTTATATTGATGTTTCATCCATCCAGACAAATTCGAGTCTAACATTATAGCATAAAAAATAGCCTGGAGAAGTTAGTTTAGTTTTTTATCTTTGCGAAATTAGATAAACAAATAAATATATTTTTATAATAAATAATAATATATTTTTAAAAATTCTTCCATTACTTCTCGAGATATAGCACTCAAGCTAATCGAGAACAATATTCCATTGCTCCGCCCCCTCCGAATGGATTCGTGCCAAAACTAATCAGCACCAGTTCCCCTAAGTGTCTATGTGGGCAAATTTCGTTCGATTCCATTCATTATTTTTGAGTCACTGGGGCCACAAAAAAAAAAAAAAAAAAAAAAAAAAAAAAAAAAAAAAAAAAAAGGACCACACACAGACAGAAATTTTCTAAAAATGGGCTCAGCACGCCTCAAAGCATTTAAATCCGTCGACATTCTAAAATTTTCACAAATCCAATACTTTCTTCTATATATTGGATATAGAAGAAAGGCAAAAGTCTGACGCACTAATAAAAGATGGATTAATCACTGATATAACCAGGGTCGCCAGATTTTCCAGACGTCTTTTAGCCTGTTGGGAGAGAGAATTTAGCCAAAATTAGCCATTTAAATTAATTCGGTTGTTGTTACTACTGTGGTTGTTGTTATTGCTCTCAATTGTAGTTACAACCAAAGCTCCAACTCGGATATTCATTTTGTCGGATATCCGATGTCTTTTCGCATGACGGACTTTTATCGGATATCGAATATCCGGTGTCTCTTGTCTGACAGATTTGTACCGGATATCCGGTTCTGATGTTTGAAACCTGTAAATTCTACACATATTTTTAATCTTGGTTGAAATAAAGGGAAAACAAATGGTAAAGTTTAATGCGGTGAACTAAATTTTAAATTAGCCAATATTAGCCAGAATTGTTTGTGGCTACTGATTGAAAACTTTCAGTCAGTATCTTAAACTAGCCATAAAGGATAATTTTAGCCACGTCTGACAACCCTGAATATAACACTAGATTACACTGTGCAACACCAAAAATGTCCTTTGGATGAAAATGCCTGTTTCTTATGTATTTTTGGCTGAAAATTACGAATTTGCAATTATTTTTTGCCTATCACGTACCATTTTCCCAAAATTCCACATTTTAGCATTTTACGTATTTTCTGCATAAATGTGCATCTTTTCGTAATTTATCGACTTAATTTATTATAAATTATATATTTCTCACTGACAGTAAGATCGTTGCCATTCTAGAGACCTTTTTAATGAACATGGGTCACTTTAGCGACATATTTGGACAAAAGCTTTATCTACTTCTCGAAGTTTCGAGTCTTTTACAAGACTACAAAGGCATTTTGTAGACTATTTCGCAGAGAAAGAAAAAATAGTATGCTGCTGTGATGTGAATGTAGTGTTTCAAGCATTAGGACATGAGCACAATTCAGCAGAGTAGCGCTTGTTTATCAGTGCTTCGTCATCTAAGTATTTTTTTTCCTATTTATTCCTGTAGCATATTCTGCACACATAAAGAGAAGGTTAAAATTATGAGTGGCAAAAACATATAAAATGAGCCACTTGTAAATCTACAATGTGCCTTTTTCCACAATTGCACATTAAACTTGGTTTATCGAAATATTTGTAAAAGCTCTGGAAAGAAGGAGTGACTTTCCTGCAGCTCTGGAACAAATTCAAAAATTTAAGTGAGGCAAAGGTAAAAGAAAGGATTTTTATTGGCCCACAACTTAAGGAAGTACTTTCCTAATGAAAACTATGAAAACAAACAGTCAGAAGCCGAAAAATCCGCCTGGCTGTCCTTTAAATCGGTGTGCTCACGTTTCCTTGGAAATGAGAAAGCTGAAGACTACGAAAATCTTGTTGGCGGCATGATAAAACGCTTTTGTACTATTAGGTTGCCACATGTCATTAAAACTACACTTTTTGGTATTCCATATAGGCTTATTTCCGCAAAACCTTGGCGCAATTAGTGATGAGAATGGGGAAAGGTTTCATCAGGACATCTGTGTTTGAAAAGCGTTTCTGCGGCCAATGGAAGGGAAGCAAGGAACTGAATATTGCTGATCTGTTATCAGGGCACACCAACAGATGCCTACAAGATGAAACGGCCCCAAAAAATCATTTTAGTGTTTGTGTTTTCAATAACTAAACCTCAGTTATTCTTCTATAGCCAAATTGTATAAATATGAGAAGTGGGTCTCCAGCAAAAACGGTACGTGGTGGACCATTTTGGTTTGGATATTTGAATCAAGCACCTTTTGTTTATACAGAATCACATAGTTTCATCTAAAGGACAAAAAAAAAAAAAATTCAAATTTGTTGCACCGCCAAATAACCGTCGAAGAAAGCAATTGAAATAGGGTGTAAGCAGCAGAGCTACAGCAAAAGACGCTAAAAAAATGCCGAAACGGAGATGAAAGAAGATTTAGAGAATAATTTTGGCGATATTAAACACGAGAGACTTTTAGAAAAGAACGCACGACAATATTTATTATTGAACAGCATATAGATATTATTTATATAGATTATTAGACAGCATATTACGACATTATTATTATCATTATTATCATTTCAGCATATTAGCATTAGAAGCAAAACAGTTATTTATTATTGAAAACAAGTTGTATAGGAGAATGCTGACGGTCAAAGCGAAAAATGTAAATGATTCGAAGGGGGTTAGAGATACGTGATGATTAAGCGGAAAAGATTAGCGATGGATACATATGCTGTGCAATGTACACAGTAAGACTGGGAAAACTAAAAGACATTACAGTGCGAGAAAAGCTTCAAACATGAAGTTTGGTGGCATACAAGCTGATGTATGCCTCCACATGACTTCCTTGTTACACTCTAAGACTTTGTGTTTAATGCCACCATTCTTGGTGTTACTGAACACGATTTTTGGTGTGAAGTTGAAAAGGATTCATTTTTTGATGTAAAGTTGAACTTTCTTAATGCGAACACGATTAATACGAAATCACGGCTAAAACGAACATTTCTTTTAATTACACTAAATATCTCACGCATATTACGAAGGCTAAAATACAAATGTCAGCTAAGACGAACAACATTTCTGACCTCTTCCCGAAATATTTTCTCGATTGCATATAATTAATTATATTTTTACGAATTGTTGGTTATTTTGAGTCATTGTAAACCACCAAGTACGTATTTCGCGAATCATAGGTTGAATCTATTTGGGTAGAGAATAAAGCTGATGCACGTGTTGGAATTCGGACAGGTCGGTCTGCTCGGGGGACAAACCCTCTATTTTCAAATCATTCTTAAATAGCAGGGCCGGCGCAAGCACGAAGGGCACCCTGAGGCAAAAAAATTTCTTCCGCCCCTATGAAGGAGCATTATGAAGGAATAGAGATTAGAAATGATGGATATAAACTTTAATTATGCGTATTTTAACTTTCAAAAAGCTGAAGGAAAACAATCGCTAATCGGGATGGACTCAATAAAGAAAAATAAAAAACAGAAAAAGAGAAAAAGCAGTAGATTGCGTTTTGCTCGGCATAAAATAGAGAAGAGACTTTCTGGAAAGGCAAACACTTATAAAGCGCCCCCTCCGAATACATTGAAGTGAAGACGCCTGTCGCTGTGGAGAAGAAAAGGATAATGTGCAAAACATGAAATAACCCAGTAAAAAATATATTCTTTCAACAAAGGGAAGAAAGAAACGGAAACGTTTTAAGATGTTCCTGATGTGTTTCTGTGTTTCATTTTATCAAAATTGTGTGATATATATATTAATGCAAAAAAGAAATTAGATGAAGTTTTGATGCATCATTTGTAAAACTGAATAGTTTGAATATTATTTAATTTTTTTGAGATAAAAACTATTGTTTGTTTTTCAAAACGATGTCAATGTTTATGGCAAATGCGTCCCTAAGAACGACGCGCCCTGAGGCGGGCGCCTCACCGCCTCAGCCTAGCGCCGGCCCTGTTAAATAGTAGTTATTATTTTTAAAATATAAACATGCATTTCTAATACTTTGTTTTTTACGGTTGTTACGAAGCACGGCTAATACGAACAAATTCTCTAATTTTTGGCATTTCGTATTAAGCGAGTTCAACTGTACTTTAATTTTTTTTTATGTGGTTGACTAAAAAATATAGACAGTGTAACATTTCTAACTCCGTTGCGAATCCAAATGTCACTGCGATTGCTTATTTCAATGAAAATAGGATGAATGGCAATCGTCATGAATTTTTGATACGTACATGAGTTCACGAACATCATAAGGCTAAAATGAATGATTTTCAGCTTTACACCAACTGTACACCAAAAAATGTGTTGTTCATTAACACCAAACATTTTCAATGCACTACACTAATTATACAATATACCTCTTTAAGAACTAAAATAATGGGTGAGTGTATCATAATATGCACGCTAAAAGTTATATTTCTTCGCTTCATTAATTTTTAAAAACTTCTTTATTTAACTTTTATTTCCGCACGCCTACATAAATATACGGTATAATCCTACATAAATATCCGGATGTCCAGCTCTGAGGTTTGAAACTTGTAAATTTTATGCATATTTTTAAACATCC
Organism: Octonoba sinensis; assembly: GCA_038502835.1. NCBI lineage: Eukaryota > Metazoa > Arthropoda > Arachnida > Araneae > Uloboridae > Octonoba > Octonoba sinensis. Next base: position 4,313,390 of record CM076600.1, read on the forward strand.
CGCAACTTCCAAATACGTAATGTTTATAATTCCCATACACAAAACATGTGAAATAAATAAAATTTAAGAATCGAATTTCACAAGCCAGATAACCGGATATTTCGTGCAGAGGCCAGATCGAATTCCGGACATTTAAAAATCTGTCGGGTCGGATACCGGATATCCGAAGCCTTCTGAAGGGGATTGGTCGCGTTGGCTGGGAAATTTTCGCGATTTTTATTCGCAATTTCCGTGACCTCTTTGGAGACCAGTTTTCAAATTCGTGACTCTTTCTGGACTTGCGTGACCTGTAGACACCTTGCATCACACGTAAAATATTAACTTCACGAAAAGAAAAATAATTCTGGTTAATAGGGAGTTTCGGATGAAAGCGTTTCGGTTAATCGAAGTTTTTTTACAGTACATTCAAAAGTTGAGAGTGAGCTAAATTCGATTTTCATTTCTGAAATAAATTCCACTTGATTGCATGTATAGTCTTGAAGCATGTTCCCCAGGCTCCACTTTTCTTCTCAATCTTAAATGCATCTTCAGCAGAATAATAGAAAAGAAAACCTCAGAAACTATGTTTGGGCGCTTAAAAATCAATCCATTCTCAAAGCGTCGACCGCAGCATGCACCATTACGCCCCCGCTGCGGAATTCCACCTCCCCCCCCCCCCTTTTCCGGAGGAGAGGGTAAAATGGCGCGGAAACGCGTCATAAAAGGGTGCTGAATTTTAAACGAGTTATTCCAGTTCCGGGCACGACTGATGAATGAGCGATCGCGGCTGTAAAATGAGAAGCTTGACTGAATGGGGAAGTTGAAGAGATTTTAAAATTTATTTATGTATTTTTCAACCGCGATACGTCACCTGTGGGAATTTGTTCTTCCACCGTTTGATTGGTTTTTGCGTGTCAATTTTGTGGAAGGAATGCTTAAAATTATTCAACGAATCCTATTTAAAATACTGCAATAAAATTTTTCTTCTTCTTCATTCTTAGCCTACTTTCCCGTTAAACTTTTCAAAAAATGTTATAAAAGGTTTAATGTATCGTAAAAATATCGTTAAAAACAAAGAAAAGTCAAAAATAAGTGAAGTAATAAAATAAAGATTGGAGAATAAAAAAAAAAAATTGAGAGTAGGGTTTTGAGATGGGAAAAAGTATGTCTGTCGGTCTGTCTGTCCCCCACTAATAACTTTTGAGAGAATTGTCCGATTTGAAAGATTTTTTTTTTTTTTTTTGCAGTCGAAAGAACTCAGCGAGGACATCTCATTTCTATATTTCACTTTTTGAATTGGACAATTTTTCGTTTCATTTTGAACAGTTCAAAAAGTTTTAGCATTAGTGCCTATGGGCAAAAATGAAGTAAATTATGTGAACTGTGGGCATCAGATCCAAGTTCATATGAAGAAGGTTATTGGAAGAAGCTCTCGGTGTGAAATATTTTTTGATTTGAACAATTATTGTTCATTTTTCAACAGTTAAAAAAAAAAAAAAAAAAAAAACTAACTTAGCACCTACGCGGAAATTTCAATCCTATATTTCAATCCTATTCCATATATTAGTTCCTGATCTAACAGACGGATTCACTTGGAACAAACTTGATCGGAAAGATGTCAGGCCGTAAGCCATGTACAGATACCAACCAGAACTAAGCGAGCCTATTTTCTTATGAAATGTTTTGATAGGGATTTTTAAGAATATTTCTGAAGGAATGAATAAATAAATGAATGAATAAATGAATGAGTGAAAGAATGAAAGGATGAATAAAAGAATGAATAAATGAATGAGTGAGAGAATGAATCAGTGAATAAATGAAAAAATGATTAAATAAGTGTATAAATACACGAATGAGTAAATGAATGAATAAACGAGTGAATCTGTATTAACCGTTGAAAAGGGTATATATGAAGCAATAAAGAACTGAAGCTAAATCAGAAAGAGAGAGAGAGAGAGATAGCCACATTATAAAGTTGACGTTGGAGCACAAAGGTAAAGTAGGCTCGTATAGTTCTAGATTTAACTTGTTTTGTATTGAAACTATTCGGAGCGCGCGGAGTGATGCAACTCAAAAATGTGACTGCTCACATCCCTGATAAAAAAAAAGATTAGCACCCCGTCCTGAATTAATACTCCACCATTCGAAACTGACAATAATCTGACCCTCTTTACGAACATAAAACGTTTTAAAGGAAGTAATTTGCATTAAAAATGATTTTACACTTAAAAGGGAGATTTAAGATCAGATAAAAGATCAGAATTCGAATCCGCAAAATCACATGCAAAGTTGCTGAGTAATTAAGAGGGCGCTGAATTCAGGGATGATAATCCTTTTCCGACAAAACGCAGTTAACAATGTTATTAATGTTATTCTTTGTTTTCTAACTACTCATTTTTCTGACTTGAATGTACTTTTTTCAAGATGTCTTTGTTAAGCTTGACTTTTTCATAAAAGTCAGAGCAAGAAAAGACCAAAGTTAATTTTACATAGAATCAATGCTCTTGCAGTGAACTCCTTCATTAATGCTCTGTCATCTTAAAGATTCTTAATGTCTTCATAAAAGATTCCTAAAAACATAAATTACTTACATTACTTTTTACATCTTACAGCCGTTTCCGGGACATTGATAAAACTGGGCGGGACACCGGAACACGAGCAAAATACCGGGACTGTCCCGGTCAAACCGGGACGTATGGCAAGCCTAACTATATAACTTATGTTATTACTCGGTTGACAGTGATTAATATACACTGAAATTTCATGCTTACTAATTTGAGACAGCGAAAACTTAATAAAGGCCATTTCGTTTTCAGACTTCAATTGTTTCCTTCTCCTAAAAAGATCATAAAAATAAACAAGGAACTTGAAACTAGATGTAAGCAACAGAAGCGTTGTAAATACATGGAAAAGCAGGTTCGTTCTGTTTCCAACGAACTTCCTGACAACCCTTATATTTTATGCAAATAATAGAGCATTAAAAATCACAAAAAATTAAATAAATAAAATAGTATAAATCAATAGAAAACTGAAGAATGCCAGGTCAAGAAACAAATTTAGATGTCGATGTAGGCAAAAGTACGTTTGTTCAATTTTTGACGAACTTCTTGAAAAGATTTTAAATAAATAACGAAGCGTTAAAATCGTATCGAATGATTGTTCAGCGACACAGCACAAAACACTTATTCCAGGTGATAATATTTCTCAGGGAGTATCAGGCAGGAAAAGGCGAAGGTGTATTCACTGTAATAAAGTTTCTAGTTGTGAAAAAAATTCTATTCCCTACCCATTCAATCTGTCACCCCCATTTGAATTTTATTGCTTCAGCGACTTCTGCATTATTCAACGCGTACTCCGATTTTTTCCAATTTGAGGCGGGGTGAAAAAAATCTCTCTCCTCACCTTTCGAACGACCCCCCTCGAATATAAAATACTCCATATATATTTTTTATATAAATATAGATACACGAAATTTGTACACGACTGCCGCGGTGTCGGTTGGCGAGAAAAAAAAAATTCATACGTCAAAAATTGTAACTGTGACCGCGACTGACAGCTCTCATATTACCTGCCGCCATTTTGTCACTCTCCGTGGCGTTGTAACAAATGACGAACCCCCACGTTTCGACGAAGGTTTGCTTGCTAACACTTTAGAGAAATGAGAAGTGTTTTTTTAAACAGCCACCCCCCTGTTTCGCTTCCACTACACGTATTTTCAGATGGAAAGGGAAGGCTCGTTTTTCCACAGGTAGTTGAGTGGAGTGGAGATGAATTTTCGCTGACTTCTGGGAATCCGAGATGAGGAGAACGTGTGACAGAAACTCGACACTTGTGCAATTTTAGAGAGTTTTGTATTTTTCTCTCTCTAAGGTTGAATTTTGAAATTGCGGAATAGAATATTAGTCACCAAGCTCGTCATTTAAGAGGGGTAGGGGTAGACAAAGGCCATTGCACCCCTACCTGTTTTTGCAAAAATTAAATATTTTTGTACCTATATTATATATATATATATATATACAGAAAGGTGGTAAACAAAATATTCAAATACATACTAGCAGTTCCCGTCATGGAGAAAAAAATTTAAAGCAAGTCGCTGTTGCTATTTCTTTACACTCATGTATTAGTCAATTATCAGTTATCTAAAGTAGACATGCAATTTATTCACAATTACATAATGACCTGTTTTATTTTAGAAAAAGTAAATTTATATTTTTAATAAATTATTTTTTAATTTTCCACTCGATTTTTTCAGCTCAGAATTTGATGCAATGTTTTTTCATAATATACCGTAAAATATCCACCAAAAAAACCTAATATTTTTGAACAATTTCATATATTTATTCTCCACTTAAATTGAGAAGCATTGATTTTTATAACCACTTTACTCACCTGACCCTACTCCGTTTTGCAGGCTCGTTTTTTTTTTGGCATTTATTTCCTCTAAAGAAGGGTAAATCGCTCTTGTATGGACGAGGAAAAAGTCATTCATTGAAAATTTGAAATCTACATATGCGGAAAAGATGTTCTATGCCACGGAAAATAAGAAAAAAATAATAATAAAAAAAACATTTTTCAAAATTTAACTAGCTGCAAAAGGGTTTAATTTTCAGGGAAAATAAAAATTTCGATTAGATCAGGGGTTCATAGTCTGTGGCAGTGGCGTAGGTAAGGGGGGGGGGTTTGGGGACAAGTCGTACCACTTTCCTAGGAATTTCTCCCCTAAATACCTCCACCACAAACCCCTATTATACACTAGAGATGAGTTTGGGCTCACTTCTGAGCCCGAGTGATACTGTTCGGCGTCAAAGACCGAGCCCTCCCGACCCCGAAATTATTTTATGAAGTGTTGTTTATAGATATGGTGCTACATCGATTAAATGTAGGTTTTTGTTGCTATCGCAATTGGTTCTAGTGATTTTTCTTTTCATTTCAAATAAAGAATACAATATATTTTTTAACTATCATCAAATGTTCCAGTTGAGAATAAATTCTGGTGAGCTAAAATGAATGAAAAATGATGTTTGAAAATCTTTGGTTTAGCAGCATTTTCGGGAAGTTTTTGATTCGCAGTCGAACAAAACTGGAATATGTTCAGTGCAACTCTTGCAGTTAGGAGAATTATTAATAAGAAGACCTATTAAATAAGATGGGTCTCTATAGTCTGGAGCAAATTGAAAATTAAAGTGGACACAGGACTAGCAAAAAACCATTATTAGAATAAAAAAAGGAGGCTGGAAATAGCTTTTAAATGCAACCAAGCCGTACTTTTAACGATAAATTTATCTAAACTAGAATCTTTCCCATGACTGTTCACAATTCTCCTTTCAAAGCTTCTGTTTAACAATTTTATCTGCCGTTTCTCACTACGTTTCATGCCCAGAGCGGAAGAAAGTCCGTTTTATGACTTCTTCCTTTTAGAAGGTGTTTTCAAGCACCACGGGGGTTCGCGTTAATTGCTCTCCACTTTCCACTTAACCCCATTCTCTACTGACCATTCAATAATAACGCCTCAACCGAACAGATATCATTTACTTTACAGATATACAGAAACAGATGCACTGAACACGAAGATAGGAGATAGTGAGAGTAAAGTGATGAATGTCATTCTCAATTTCTCCTCTCCCCTAACAAATAGCACTGCAGCCATAAAAAAAAAAAATTCTCACGTTCTTTAACCATCAACTATTCTTATTTAAATGGGGTTTTCCGCCAATGGTTGTTTATTTTGCCTATAGGTTAATGTATGAATATTTTACCATGAGCAGAGACCTCCCACTTTCCTCTCGTGCGTGCATTGCTGGGTCAGTCTGTACTGATCAGGTTTTGCGCATTTTTTTCAAACCCAATTTATTTAGGGAAGTGCATTGAATGAGGGGCAATAATGAAGTGAGCAAAACCTTACAAGCATTTTTAAGCCGAAAGAGAAAATTGATGACAATTGTAATAAAAAGAGAAAGTTGATGCCCTCTGAGGAGTAGGAAGTACAATCTCCAGAATCAGAATTAGTTTCACTAGACACTTCTGAAGGTAATGTTTTATTTTTGCCGCTTTTACTACTAATGCATTATCTAACAAGAAGTTCCGTCTAGAACTATACGAGCCTACTTTCTCGTATACACCAACTTCAAACTTATAATCCCAGCTATCTCTCTTTCTCATTTAGCTTTAGTTCTTAATTACTTCAAATACCATTTTCAGCAGTTAATACGTATTCCTTCACTCACACATTCATTCTTTCATTTATTCAGTCATTCATTTACTCATTGTATTTATTCACTCATTTAGTTGTTTTTCAATTCATTCACTTGTTTATTTATTTTATCATTTATTCAGTCAAAAATATCCATAAAAATCCCGACGAAAAAATTTCATATGAAAATAGGCCCCCTTAGTTCTGTACTGTACCTGTACAACTTCGTAACTGTACATGTTCTACGTCATAACATCTTTCCGATGAAGCTTGCTCCAAGCAAATCCATCTGTTATATCATCATTTATACAAGATTGAAAATTCCCCTTAGGCGTTATCTTAGCTTTTTTGAGCTGTTAAAAAATGAATAAAAATTCTTCAAATCAAAAAATTTTTCACGCTGAGAGCTTCTTCCAATAAGCTTGTTCATCGGAACTTGGATCGGATAGAGTTTACTTAATTTGCCCATAGGTGCTATTGTTGATATTTTTTGAACTATTCAAAAGTAAGCGAAAAATTGTTCAAATCAAAAAGTCAAATATAAAAATGAAATGTCCACGCCGAGATCTTTTGATGCAAAAAAAAAAAAAAAAAATTCGGATCGGACAATTCCTTCAAAAGTTAACAGCAGACAGACCGATAGACACAAGTTTTTCCCACCTCAAAAGACTACTTTCAAATTTTTTATAATTACTTCACTTATTTTAAACTTTTCTTTATAACGGAAAAGTAGGCTAAAAATGATAATGGAAAAAAAGTTATCAGTTGAAAGCTCTATGTTCTCTATGACAAAAAAAAAAAAAAAATATTCCTGTAAATTCGTCAAGTTAGGTACGTTCTTTTTATTATTATTATTATTTGAATATAGTTAGGGGAACGGAAATGTATATAGTCTATATAACGCAACATTGTCATATTAAATACTTTCCCTGCAATAAGAAACAAGTGCAAACAAAAAACAAAATCACGTAAAAATTTAAACTTTTAAATTTTAATTTTAGAAAGCAATTTGTCTTTATTATTAACCGACTTTCCAAAATAGGACGGTTATTAATTGATATCTATGCATGTTTTTTGTTTGTTTGTAAATCGATAACTTCTCATTTCATAAACCGATTTCAATTATTCTTTTTTTTTAATCTATCGAGGATGGTCTTCCATAGATCCCATACTTTCGTTTTGCAATAAACCGTATACGATAGTTAAAAGAAAAAAAGGTTTTGGGAGGAAATGCACTAATTTTTGTGCTTTTCCAACCATAAAGTTCGACTAAATGAACCGATTTTAATAATTTTTTAATTCATGGGGAGAGAGGGGGGGGGGGGGTTCGCCTGACTTAAATCTCGTACATCGGTTTAACTACAATTGTTCTTTAGAGGAATCAAACTTCCTCCAGAAGAAACCTCCCCCCCTTCCGAAATTGAGGTCTAGCTACGCCACTGGTCTGTGGGTCGCGTGGCACTTTCCGTAGGGTTGCCACATAATTTCTAATCTTAAATAAAATAAAAATATTGTACCACATAAACAAATCGACTCTTTCTTACACTAAATATCATTTGGATTTATTTTGCACTCAAATTAAGGAAATTTGTTGTTTCAATTCCAAAGAAATTGTCTTTGACGACACAACTTCCGTCATATCCAACCAGAATAAAGTCCATCAAAAGTATTTACAAGAAAGATGTGTATGAAAAATACTCAAATAATATTGAGCAATATTCAAATAGTATACGTAAATAAAAATATTTAAGTGATGCACAGAATTTGAAAAAATTCAAATAATTTACAGAAATATTCAAATAATATATTCTATTTTTCATTATATGGCGACAACCCAGTTTTGTTTGGATCCTTCCATTATTTCTTGAGCGCAGTTCAAGAAAAACGTTCAATGGAGTCGTCCCTCTTAATCTGGATAACAAAAAACTAATCAGCACTACTTCCCATAAGCGTCCATGTATGTACCAAATCTAGTTTCATTCCAAGAATTAAGTTTTTGGTTATAAACAGACAGACAACTATTGACAAAGAAAAGTGTTAAAGTATAAATGCAATCTTTCCGTCCGACTCCACTGTAAATTTGTTTATTTTACAGTCCTTGGACAATATAAAATAAACTCATTTACAGTGGGGATGAATTCAGAAACAGCTTGGAACCTAAACGTATCGTTTTCGTGTCAAAAAACTTCGGTTAGAGTGTGTGTGTGTTACGGTGAATGTCCAAAATTGGAGAAGTCGACATTCTCCAGTCTGATGGTAAATGTCAGCATTTGCCGGTGATTGTCGACATTCTATTTGGGGCATGTCGATAGTCACCGGTGATTGTCGACCATTTTCCGATTTCGGACATTCACCGTAATATGTATTAGGGATGTAACGAATATTCGGCCACTATTCGATATTCGGCCTGGCCGAATAGTCATTTCATCACCTAGCCGAATATTCGGCCTGGCTGAATACTGGGTCAAGGTCAAATTCGGCCTTTCCGAATATTGATGGACAGTACTATTCGGCAGAATAGTTCTGCTGCAGTAGAAATGTAAAAAAAAAAAAAAAAAAAAAATTAGTAGATTTTAAACATTTAAAATTATATTATAATTATTTCAAAAGAATACATTAGTATATAGCTTTTAATAAATAAAAATAATTAAAAATAACTACTTTTTTAAAACTTTGTTTTAAGCTTGACTGAGCAAAAACAGATTTTAAAGTTGTAGTATTGTATTTTATATTTAGCATTTGCTCCCCAAAGCTGGCAATAGTTAATTATGATGGAGAATATGAGATATTTATTTTGCTATTATTAACAAAGTGAAAGTCAGACTTTGTTTGGGTAGACTGATTTATTGTGAATATTGGGTAAGAGAAATATGTGAAAAGCCTAGAACATATCGCGAATATTTAGATAGCATAAGTTATTGGGGGTTTCGGAAATAAAAATATAATCCAGTTAAGTGTACTAAATTTTAATAGATCTTTTAAAAAATAGGTATGTAAAAACCGCATAAAATAAAAATATTAACTTTTATAACTTTTAAAATATCTTCATAAAACAGTTTTGAGCAAGGTAAGAGTTCACTAAGCAATAGCAGTTCTTTCATTTGAATTAAATAATTAGTAAAATATTGCTAATGCTTACTACCATAAAACTTGTCTTTTGTATTCCACTTGTGGGTGAAATTCTGAGTTTTATAACATTCAAAGCAATGGAGAAAATCATTTAATTTTAAATAGTTTTAAATTTTTAGCAAAGAGAATTAAATCATACATCATTGATTGTGTGTAATTGGTGTTTGACCTTGTGAATAATTTTTAACTTGACAAATACTTTCTATTATAACGGTTTTCTAGAAATTTTAATATTCGGCCGAAAATCTTGGCCGAATACTCGGCTTCGGCTTGGAAGAGGGGGCCGAATATTCGGTATTCGTCTAATTCAGCCAAATCACTATTCGTTACATCCCTAATATATACATATATTGGGGTCGGGAGTTGCTTAGTTGTTAACAGTGGGGTCGTCACTGGATTAAATCATTTGAGCCTGAAAATAATTTTTTCCTTCAGTTTAAATAACCAAAAGTGATGAATATTGGGCCATAAGAATATGTACGATTTTACACGAATTTACGTAAAAAAATCGAGAAATGCTAAACCCATGCAATCATTTCCATAGAAATTCAAAAAATGACAAAAGAAGAATCACAGATCTACGTCAAACATCTTGATCGCCAGAGATCCGGAAAATTTTTCCAATCCGAAAAGGAGAAAGGAGGGGGAAAAAAGAAGTTTTAAACGTTTCCAACCAAGGAACCACTCCGAGGGGGACTTGGTCCATTTTGTCGCTGAGATGAGACGACGACAAGAACAACGCGGGGGAGGGGGAGGGTTAGGAGCGTGGCCCTTGTTTCGGTCAAAATGAAATGCATATGCACATGACACTTGCATATATGCATGTCTACCGCCGCATTCAGGCGTACGGGGCTTTTTTTACATCTAATGCGGGGGTCCGTGCTGCGGACGGAGGGACCGTCTCTGATCTGCGGGGGGAATTGGAGAGAGTAATGCAAGAATCCGCAACTGAAGGGGAAACCCAGATTTAACGTCCCTCCAATGTACGTTTTTCCCGCCTTTTACGTTTGTTTCATCAGTCCCAGTTTTTCCAATAACCCGAATTCTAAGTTTGTTATTTATCGAATTCCATGCTTTTTACGTTTGTTTCATCAGGTTCCAGTTTTTCCGTAAATGTTAAAATAACCCGGATTCTAAGGTTGTTATTTATCTAAAATCCTGCCTTTTACATTTGTTTCATCAGGTTCCAGTTTTTCCGTAAATGTTAAAATAACCCGGATTCTAAGGTTGTTATTTATCTAAAATCCTGCCTTTTACATTTGTTTCATCAGGTTCCAGTTTTTCCGTAAATGTTAAGATAACCCGAATTTTAAGTTTGCTATTTATCGAATTCCCTGCTTTTTACGTTTTCCCTCGAAAGTAACAAAACGAAAAAATGTTCTAAAATTAGCAATATCTTTCTTTCTCTTTTTTTCAAAGCTAATCCACGTTGTTGAAGGTTAATTATTACTATCTGACAAAATAAATTACACTCGAAGAATGTTTCTTCATTTTGCCATTTTAAAAAGCAACAAAGCCTGCAACATTTATTTTCAATCAAAATGCCAGGATTCGTTAATTAGATGTGTTAAAATGGTATGTATAATCATTTTCTTTTAGAAAATATATATATTATACTTTCTGAAAGAATCATCTTTTGCGACCTGTAGTTTGTTTCTATTTTATTTTTGCTGTCTATGTATTTCCCGTACTTTACACTTTCCCATATTTTAAGTTTTTTATCCAGTCCCTTGGGAAAAGTAAAATCGAGGTATCACTGAATTACGAAATTAAATGTTCGACGAAAAGTTCATTATAGGGTTGTCTGACCAATAAATAAACAGTTCATCAAAAAAATCATGATATTTTTTTGAACTGTACCATTTGATACGATACAGTAAAAACGCTTCGACTGGTATGTGTAAATAGTGTTAAAATATTGGATGGTTTTAAATGGAATTGCTACATGTGTGGTCATGACCATGTAGACCTGATGATAACCACATGACACCTGATGATGTCGTCATGACCATGGGATGAACACAACCATTTTTGAGTTAATAAACAAGTGATTCTACACCAGGAATGGCGAATCTTTTTGCGAAGTGGGTCAAATTTTGTTCATATTTTTTTAGTATTAGCTCGTAGGTCACTAATGCCCTAAGTTAAACAAATTTTAACTGAGTATTTTTAAAACTAAATATCTTTAAAATTCAATTGGCTTAACTGGTAAAAATGGGCGTGGTTTGACGATTTATATATTTTTAGTGGGGTTACATATTTTTTATTTGATACCAGGCTTGGAGTCGATTACGAAGAAATGTAATCGATTACGATTACAAAAAGGAAAATGGAGAGATTATGATTACGATTACGATTGTAATCATTTGCCAAAAAGTAATTACGATTATGGCAGCGATTACACTCGTTAAAAAATGTAATCGATTACAATTATGACATCCGATTTCGATTACGATTAGATTTGCAAAAATTTAGCCAATATTATGCATACAACTCTCATTTTTGCAACAATTCAAAAATGTATGACTTTATATTACATTTTTGTTTAATAAGGGATAACTGAAATGGTGATGGATGCAATTAAGTGAAATAGCTTCACCATCACAGTTTATGGTAGAAGTGCAAACTAAAAATTCCAGCTTTCGGCAGGTCAAGACTACACGATTACAAGACCAGATTACAGATTTTTTCCTTTAGGTTACGATTAAAATTATGCGAGAAAAGGGATTACGCAATTTCGATTATGATTATAAGAATATGCCATTGTCCGATTACGATTATGATTTCGATTATGCCAAAAGGTAATCGATTACTGCAGAATACGATTACGTAATCGCGATTACTCCAAGTCTGTTTGATACATACATTTTATTTGAAGAAAGTGCTTTAAGGATGGTTATTTGCTTTGGCTTGTACCTTTTTTACAACAAACAAAAGTTGATTAAAATATTACACTTTATTTTATATTTTGTAAACACTTTTGCTTTACTTCTAATACCACCGACGCAGTTGTCGTCATTTGCGTAACTTTAAAACTGTATTGATCAAACTGAAGGCATAATAAACAACATTTAAATTACTTTTGTTTCAATGCTGTGCTTGAAAAACACAAAAATAGAATATAAATTATCCACACAAATTAGAAAATCTGAATAAACCCATTTAACAAACAAATGGTTGCCTAGCAATGGTGGGTCAGTTAAAAATCTTGCGTGGGTCAGTGTCTAACCCACGAGTCATAGGTTCACCATCAATGTTCTACACTAAAAAATTGTATTTCATCCTTTCACCAAAAAATGAAAATAATTGTGAAATTTAGCTGCAGCCAACATTTGGTACTAAAGTTGAACCATTATAATGGTTCAGTTTAGTACCAAATGGATAGTACCAATGGATACCAAAAAGGGAAAACTAATAACAAGAAAAGTATTAACTTAGTACCAAAATTGGAAAAAGCGTATTTTCGATTAGATCAGGAGTTCCCGACGTATGGGTCGCTACCCCAGATGGTCGCTAAACCCAAATACCATGGTTCCCAGATCATCCTAGGAGCCATGAGAAGTGGTTCCTTCCAGACCTACTAGGAACCCCTTCTCATGGTTCCTAGTTTCGCATTCATAGTGAAACTACATCATCATTATGGTTGATATAATAGAGAATATCATTTTTTCTTTAAAGTAATATTAAATTTTAAAAACATCATTAATATTACCCAATAATATTCAATTATCAGTGTCAAAACATGAAAATAGCACTATTTTTGCTTTTATTTGTCCATAACAATGCCAATTTCATTTAAGAGAATTTTCTCTGAATAATGCAAAATAGTTCTGTTATCTGAACGAGCACTTTTTAACGAAGTAGTTGAGTAAATTCTGATTGAAAAAAAAAGTATATTTTAATATTTTTTAATGTATTATTGAGAAAATCACTTTGAAGTCAAAAAAAAAAAAAATGTTACTAAAAACAGAAAGCCCCCTTTTTTAAAATTTAAATCCTACTACATTTAAACTTATTGCAAAAAATGAATTATAACTAAATATGTTTGGCTTTAATTTAAATATAATTAGTTTTCAAGAATACTGGAAAAAAAAATCTTTTAAAAAACTTAATTTGTCCCAATCTTGTGCATAAAAATTCCTGGTATTTTTTGTAGATGCAATTATTATATTATTTTTGAGAATAGTTTTAGATACTAAAACTTCTTTCAAACCAATTCTGAATATTGCTAAACAAATAATATAAGTCTTATTTTTTATTGTTTGAATAGCTACTTTTGATTGCAGAAAAGATCCTGAAAACTTTTATTTTTATTATTATAATTTTTTCAATAATAAATTCAGGTAAATGCTTTACAAATTCTGATAAAGCTTTTCAAATTCTGATAAAACTTTTCAAATTCTGATAAAACTTTTCAAATTCTGATAAATGCTTTACAAAATCTCTGCAAAATTTATTAAATGTTGTTAAATTTCAATATTCTTTTTTAAAACTTGAAATTAATATTAATGTTGTGATAGTATTCTAACTGAATTTTAGCAGAATATTCTTGAGAATGTTCAAAGATTCTAACAAAGAATTTTACAAGTCTAAATTTCGATATATTTTTGTGCAGCATGAGCATATAAATAAAATGTAGCATTAAAAATCATTTTTTTTTAATAAGCAAATTAGCCCGAGTTTTTGGTAAAACATACAATCGTATCTTTAAAATGTATGGTAAAAGGGAGCTTCAAAAGTTTAAGATCTGAGCCAGGGCATGGATGTTACAGCATTTCTTCCAAAAAAATTGAATATGTACTTCAACTCAAAATAGATAAACTATTACTGTATTTATAAGGTTAATTCTAGGCATTCCACATATAATTCTTTCAAATTTCAGACATTAGTAAATCTAAAATACTTGGCGAAGTAAACGTCATATAGCAAAATAAATAACTAAATAAACAAATAAATAAATAACATTTGTAAAATGTAGACTGCAGTAAGTATATATAGCAAAGCCTGTGTAAGTTGACTATTTGCGGTGCAGCCCTTTAGTGGTCAACTTTGACAGGTAGTCAACTTATAAAGGGTGAGGATGTTTTTTTTAAAAACTTTTGTTCTTTGTACACTATGCATTTATTTCTTTTTAAACTAAAATAGTAGCTAGCTATTTTTTTCAGAACTATCTAAAATATCATTAAAGATATTAAGCCTGAAGGGTTAATGTGACGACTGAAGTTGGCAAGTTCTTTTTCTTTTTTTATGTGCGACAAATAGTCTGACGAATTAATAAACGCACACATTTTCTGGAGAAGAATTAAATAGGCACGCCTTCTGATTTAAAGTCGGTTGATTTTTTTTTAAATTTCAACCTGTGTATACTGTCTGAAATGCTGTAGAGATCGAGAGAAAATGGGCTCGCGATCGACCGGCGATCGCGGATAGATGGGTTGCCGATTATTTTAGAATAAATGAATGAGTGAAAGAATGAATGAATACAGGAGTGAAAGAATGAATGAATACATGAGTGAATAAATGAGTGAAAGAATGAATGAATAAATGAGTGAATGGATGAAAAAATAAATAAATGAGTGAATAAATACATGGATGAGTGAATGAATGAATGAATAAATGAGTGAATGGATGACAAAATAAATAAATGAGTGAATGGATGACAAAATAAATAAATGAGTGAATAAATACATGGATGAGTGAATGAATGAATGAATAAATGAGTGAATGGATGACAAAATAAATAAATGAGTGAATAAATACATGGATGAGTGAATGAATGAATGAATAAATGAGTGAATTAATATGTATTAACCGTTGAAAAAGATGTAATTGAAGTAATAAAGAACTAAAGCACAACGAAAAAGAGAAAGAAAGAGAGATAGCTAGATTATAAATTTGAAGTTGGTGTATACGAGAAAGTAGGCTCGTATAGTTCTGGATGGAACTTCTTGTTAATTTCAAATATCGGTAGGCATAAAAGCTTTATAGTATTTTTTGTCGCCGAATCGAGACAGAAAAGGGAATCGTGACCGCAAAACAAGAGTCGCAAGGATTCTCGTACGTCGCCCCGCTAGCAAAAAATAAGTAAAATTCCTGTCAGCGAAAAATCAAATCTCTTCTATTCCATAGACAGAAATGAATATTTCGGGAGAAAAGAGAACACTTTCCCTTTCTCCACTCTGACGCAGGAAAAAGTTCTTTTCGAGGGGAGGGGGGAGAGAGAGCGTCGAAAGAGAAGGGGTGAGCGAGATCCGTGCACTTTGTCTTTAGCAGACGATCATCACTGCTCCTCTACATCTTCCTCTTTCACACAACGATGACCTAAAAGCATGATTTTTTTCCCCCGGAGGTTTTAAAATTCTTTTTCCCGGAAAGTTTGTAGAGTATGCAATTGTTTTTCTTTCTCTTTTTTTTTTTTTCCTCTTCGTCGTTGACTGCCAAAAAGGAGTCAAGCTAGAGGAGATAAAATTGTTCCGGAAAGTGGTTGCAGCAGAGACCGTTTAACTGTATTAATATCGCATTTCAGCAATGAAGAATTTCGTTCCAATTTTTAATCCAGCTGATAGTTGTTTTTTTGAACAACTTTATGGACAACAAAACAAAAGAGAGCAGAAAATAGGAGGTGTTTTAACTTTCGTTTCTGTGTGCAGTTGTTAATGAAAATTTATATTCGATAAATTTATTCTTGAGAACGTAGATTACGTGTTTTTAAACTGTTGATTTGAAGGAAATCTTTCATTTAAGTAGATTTTAGCAAAGCTATAACCATTTTTCCATTAAATGTAAAGAAATATCATCATTCATATAATTGATTTATTTCTCTCAATACTTTCATCAGCTTATTTTGCATCAAAAAATTTAGCTTAAAAACTTCTCGCAATACAAACATTTATTATAAATAGCTTTGTAGTTAACGATGTAGTAGGAGGTATGGTGCAACTGACAACTTTAGATTATGGGGCTGAAATCGCTTCAAGTGGTTTTTATTTGAACTTCAGAGTAAACATGCCGTGTTGAAAATATGACGGCACTTATGACGAGCTCATATGACGTCATTTATGTAAAAACAAAAGAAAGAAAAACCAATTTATCTGCGGAATGAATCAAACAAATTTACTAGTGAAATATTATTAACAACCATTTTCGTTATCACTGCTTTCTTTAGAATGATATTATCTCTAGGACTTCAAAAAACCCGTTCATTCAACTAAAAATATTCCAATCAATAACAAAAATTAAAAAGTAAATAAATAAAATAAAAATGTGTGAATGTGTGGCATTATTGAACGTAACCAGTGGAGTACCGAGGGAAGGTGGAGTGAGAGGGACCGCTGTCCCCAGCCGGCATAGGATATCCGGCATCCAACTGATTTCTAAATATCAGGAATCCAATCCTGCCACTGCACGAAATATCCTGTTATCCGGCATGCCAGATTTATTAATTAAATTAGCATCATTTTAAAATGTATGTAAATTAAAACCTTGCTACGTATTTGGAATCTGTGAGATGCTTAAAAAATATATGTATAGAATTTACAGTTCTCAATCCGGTATGGACCCGTCAGAAAGGGGACACTGGATATCCGATATCCGTTAAAACCAATATCCGGTGCATTCCTGACCTTGGTCCCTGACAAGGAAAAATCTGGGGTGCGTATTATTAAATGGCCGGCAACGTGGCGTCGTGGTAAGGCTCGGGATAGGATCGAGCCAGGCAGTGTCGGGAGATTTTCAATATGCAGAAAATCGTCTGCGACCTTGTCCTATGATTATTCGGCACGTAAAAGACCGCTTGAGTAGACATTTGGCTTGGAAATTCTCGGCTAAATTAAATTCCAGTGCAATTTGCATCAATTAGAGCTCAGGCGCCTCTATCTAGGGGAAATGGAGCGTCAAAATTCTCAAAGTGGTAATGGCCACCACCGACAGCGGCGATACTTGAAATAATACACAGTAAAACCCGTACAGTTGACCACTTTTGTAAGCTGACCACTTGTCTAAGTGGACCACTTTTGTCAGGAACGGATTGAGCCCTATATTATATAATGCAGATAAACCTTTGTAACTTGAACACCTAAGTTGACCACCTGTCTATGTTGACCACTTATGTACGCCAAATTTAGGTGCGAGTATAAAAAGACCTTTGTAAGTTGACCACCTAATTATTACTATATTTATTTGTTTATCTATGTTTGAAAATATTAAGAAAAATAAAATAGCTTCTACAAGATATTTTTTATCCTATAATGTTACACCAGTATTTGTCTGGATGGATGAAACATCAATATAAATCTTGCCTAAACCACTTTGTAAGTGAACCGAACGGTAAAACGACTATGAGCACTCTTTTATCCTTTAAATAGGTTTCTTCTTTTTTCTTTGATCTGATGTAGCCATTTTGAAAAATATATATTTTAAAGAAATCTCAGCAATGAGTAACTGACACAATAATTATGACATGTATCTTCAATTTAACTAAGTACTTTACTTTTGAAGTTGTATAGGATACATTGTAAGTCGTAAGGGTTAATTTTCTTTAATGATATTTTAGATAATTGTGAAAAAAAAAGCTAATCGCTATTTTAAAGAAACGTCATTACATGAAGCTACATTTTAATGAGTTATAAATGAATAAATGCATAGTGTAAGAAATAACAATAACAATCTCCACCCTCTATAAATTGACCACCTGCCTAAGTTGACCACTAAAGTGCTGCACCGCAACTGGTCAACGTACACAGGTATTATTAAATGAAACTATAAAAGCGAAAATAACAAAAATTGTAATAAACAATTTCTATGAATAACTAGTGGATTAAAAATGCACTTACACTATGCAGCAAGCCTCAGTAAAGAGCGAGCACACAAACAAATAGAAAACCATCGAAATTTGTGCGATGGCTCTTTATCTTAACCAAGACTGTAACTGTCCACCAGCTTCGAAGCCATCGATCATTAGAATTTCCTTGGAGTGAGTCCCCGATGGAAAAAAGAAACCGAAACCATTTAAGTGAAACTGTCCCACGAGGAAGAAGAGGACTAAGTTGCCGCGGACATTAATATCCTGGACTTCAAAACTCAAGCGATCCGTTGCGTCCGCTCCTTCAAGACGGATGACTTTTAAGGGGGGTGAAGTTTCACTTCGCTCCGTCCAAGGTACCCTGCCATCGACCACTTTAGATTATTGGGGAGTTGGAGTCGCCAGAGACTTCGGATCACTTGTTATTATTTGGTCTCTAGTAAACACGCCGGGTGCCTTGCGCATGCAGAGAAGACGTCTGGTGACCTTGTTTAGCAAATAAGAACAAATGAAATGTCAAAGAATTTTTAAGACTGGTGGGAAAAGATTAGTTTTAATTTGCCTCCTCCACAAGGGCAATTAGAATTTTTTTATTGGAGGTGATGACCCCCCCCCCCCTCCAATCAGTTATGAATTGTTGTCATACATGAGACGAAAAGGTATGTCTTCCAGAAGCATCTAAGAAACAAATGGTAAAATATACGTTATACACAAGTGTCAAGGAATTTTTAAAACTAAGTTTATAAAATAAAATAAAAACTAGTAATTATATATCTTTAAGGTGACCGACTACGTTCGGAGCAAAAAATTTTTAATATTGCAATTTCTCCACATACTTTTTTGGTTAATCAATTATTTATGAACATAAAAAACTTCAAAAAAATCCCACATGTACTGTAGTTTTTGAATAAATGGGTAAAATGAGCAAAATTTTAGCTAAATTTCATTAAAACGGGTAACTAAAAAAAAAGCAGAAATATTAATTATTTTCATCCTTTAGTTATAAATAACAGCTATCTTCAACATGACCTAAAATGAAAGAAATTTTTAAGTTTCTAAAAATAACAAGGAAAAATGTGTGCTAATGCATAGTTTTTCGGAATTTTTAACGAGCAATCCACATAAAAACTCTTGTAAATAAAAAATATTTTATTTACATTAAAAATTGTAGGTCATGATAGCTGATACTATTTAAAACATACACTGAAAATTTTGTGACGATTCATTGATTGTGTTTTCAGATATCAGGATAACGGTAGAGGGGTTTTGCGAAAAAATAACTTTCGAGAAAATTGCAATTGAAAGTTACAGTTCGTTGAAAAACAAGCTAGAATTAAATTAGATTAGTAGCAGACGATATGCTTTATAATAGCTACATTTTTTTTCTAAAGCATGTGGAATAAAAAGGAAAACAGTTTTGGGAAGAGAAAAGTTCAAAATAATAGAAACACAAAAAAAAAAAAAAAAAATCAACCTTGAGGTCAAAAATTGATTTCAGTGTAGTCGGTCACCTTAAGTATTTTTATTAAAAATAAGCTCTTTCGGCTTCAATGCATTTGTTACAGCGGTTTAACCAGCGATTCGAATACCTACCTGTTCCAGCTCACTTTGTGGGACTGCCTCGAAAGCACGTGTCGAAGCAGTTCGTAGAGTGCCAATGTCATCAAACTTAAAAGAAAATAGAAAACAAAAGAACTGAGGTTTTGGCAGTTAAGGAGTTTCATGAACGCTAGATAACGCAGATAGAGCTACTATAAGCTTAGTTCCAGCTGTAGTCTTAAAAACCCTTTGACACATTTTTTCGACGCGAGCTTTGGAGGCAGTATCACCATGTGAGCTGGAAGAGGCATTCGAATCGTTGTTAAACCGCTGTAACACATGTATTGAAGCCGAAGGAGCTGATTTTGAATAAAAGTACTAAATTTGCATGCTTATTAGGACGGAGTGTATAAATGACTTTTTAAAAAATAAATTGTTTTCCCGATAATGATCAAAATTTGTGAACAATCATGAGGAGCATACTTACATAATTTGCAATGCACTTATTTCCAGTGTTGTCTGATTTCGAAAAGTTGAATCACAAAGTGGTATCGAAAGAAATTCATTGATTATCCCATTAATGCTTACTGTCCTTTTTTAGGGACAGTCTGAAAAGTACGTCTGAAACACCCGAAAACAAGCATTTCAACAAAAAATTGTTTTAATGTATTCCTAACCTTAAAATAACTGATTAGGAATTAATTACATTAAAACAATTTTTGGTTGAAATGTTTATTTTTGGGTGTTTCAGACGTACTTTTCAGACTGTCCCTAAAAAAACATCAGGCATTAATGGGTTAATTTAAAAATTTGACCGTATGTTTCTTCTACCATTTACCACTTTTTCCTCACTAGCGCGACGAAAGAGTCAGAAATATGAAAATTTACTAAAATGTAATTTTTTCCCATCATTTTCGGCTAATTTCTCACATACAGACCATAAAGTTCAACCCAGCGTAAATAATAATTAATTTTAAGTTTTGTATTCACATTTACCACACTTATTCCAACTTTTCTATACTATGGCAATGAGAAATTTAAAAATATACGAATTTTAATGCATATTTCTGTAAACTTTTGCGACTTTCGAACGGAAAGATGTAATGATTAATAATTGAATATATTGATTGATTAATTTTTTTTTACGTATGGTTAGTTCTCATGCCATTTTGCAATTTTTTTGCACTATTGGAAAATAATTTAAAAAGGTTTCTGTGCGAATACATATAAAAAAGTAATAAGTAAAAAATATATTCATTTTCTTGTAGCTGTATTTTGGTTTAAACTTAGATGTTTTACAATTATGTTTTCATTTCTTGTTTTGAACTATTGAGCAACAAGAAAAATAAATGTGCTAGTAAATTTTATATTTTTGTTACAGTACGGAATTCGTTCTTACCAAATCGTTCCATCTTACCATATTTCCGGAAGTTCTTTAAAACAAGCTCTTGAAGAAAAACGAAAGAAAGAGAATTGCTGGAACTAAAAGGGCAAGGAGTTTTAGAAAGGAAAGCTGAAACATTACCCTCAAAGAAAGCAGCAAAACAAGTAAAAAACATTAGGCTACTTGATTATTTGCAGAGTCTATTATTGTGCGTATAAAGAGTGTTGATTAATCTTGTTCTTGTGAATGTTTGTTTAAACTAATTCTTCCAAAATGTCGTTTCATGATGAGTAATCTATCATTAATATTATTATTATTTAAATACTTGACCTTTTTATTTTCAGCGATAGGGTACTAAATTAATTTGTATGCATTTTTAAAATACATTTTTGCCTCTAAATGTTTACATCAACCTATTCTTCATCTTACCCACCTCCTTTCGTCATCTTACTCCATAGGTGAGGTAAGGTGACGAAAATCACACTTATTTTTTGGTGAAATATTTTTCATGATTCGGAAATGAATAACCAGAGTTGCTGTAAATTGTTTTGTTAAACACAGCGTTTTAAAGAAGACATACCTTTAAATTACAAGTTATAAATATTTTTCCTGAGGCAAGGAGAAATTTCTGAACCTTAATTTCGTCGTCTTACCCTTCCTTAATTTATTGGTTGTTCGATTCGCAAATTATTATGTTTATTTTTAGCTTAAAATACACTTTTTTGCTTTCTTTTCAGTGGTTGGAAGCTTAGACGGTTTTTACAGCTCCGTTCTCCTTAAGGATTTCAGCGCAATTAAAAAGGGGATAAAATTGCTCATTTTCACTTTTATACGTCAAAATTAGTTTAACACTTCCTACTAGATTAAAATAAAACAAAAGTTACACTAACTGGAACTCAAACATCAAATACGCAGACGTTTCGACACAAGAAAACTATCCTACACGGCATTATTATTTTTCAGACTACTTTTTCTCACACCTGCTATAGTAACTGAAGTCATTTGCTGACGCGTAAACAAACACTTGACTGTCGCGTTGCACCGACTGGCATCTAAGCAAAACGCTTGAATATTTCAGAAACTTGCAGGTAAGTCGCATATTGATACCTTTTAAAGCTATAGCAAAAGGAAGTCATATCCGATAAAACCCCATGCAGCGACAAACATTTTCTTAATACCTCCTTTTAAAGACCTTTTGGAACTTCCAAACAAGCAGTTATTTTCTATTATGCGCCATCAAAAAAACTCGCACGATCAGAGGTAAGGCATATCGCCAACGATGCCAAATCCTACAACAATACGAATCCAGCATTAAAAAAAAATCTCTCGCACAAAGCTACCATTTAGTTCATCCATACAGATTAGCCCCTGTCAAAGGAGAAAATTTTTATGTATTTCCATAACTTGTTTAGTGACGTCACGAGGATCACGCGTTCGAAGCGAGGAGGGGGGAGGAAAGGGGCGACTTTATAATCCCTCTTTTGCTACTTCCCGGGCTCTAATCCAGTGGAGTTCAGTTATTTTTGACGTTAAGCTTAATACATCGCTGGTTCGTCGCTGCGACGTGAGAAAGCCAATATGGCGACCAGCTGGAAGCATTGTAAGTTTTTTTTTGTCTTTCTTTCTCTAAATAAACGGTCGGATATTTGATGACATTGTGTGCGAGTACACAGCGAAACTGTAACTTCATGAGGTTGTTGAAGTCTGTTAACTGGGAGAGGTTGTAACGGTGGATTATAGGAAGTTATGTTTGGAAAAGAACCAGCACGCAAGTAACTCTTGCCCGAAGCGCTTGTTTATAGCCATCAATTTTCTACACCGGGTGCGACAAACGCGCGTTTAAATTTCTGGTATTTTCTTGCCAAATCGCTATTTGTTTATTATTAATAACGATTATTTGTTGATTATTAACTAGCAAGCCCGGCAGTCATACGAAATGATCACTGTTCTAGATATTATAAATATACAATTCGGTTGGATCTTAGGAGAGCCCACCCCACTGGCATGGTTGGCGATTAGTACGCAATCTTGGTAACCCTGATTTGATCAAAACCTAGCTTCTATCGTTCTGCGAGATTCATGCCAACTTGGCGATTTTGAAACGGGGTGGGCTCTCCTAAGAGTTTACCAATAAATAATAAACATATAATAATGTCGGAAAAAATATTCTTACCGAAAAAAACATCTATATCTGTAAAATAAAAATATTATTTACTATATAATCAAATTGTTTGCGAAAAAATATTTATTTATATCCAACATTGTCATCTTCAAAACAATAGTTTTAACGAAATTTTGGGGAAAAAAGAGCGCTGCCACTTTAAACAGTATATAAAAAGCTCAGACGATAAATAAATTAAAACAAAGAAAGAAGGATTAAATTAAATTCGCGGTTACATTCATTTTTAACGGAGATTGCAAAAAAAGCGATGCCTCATTCTACATGCTAGAGAAATGCTTTGATTATTCGTAGCTTTCATTATAGAAACAATTGTGTAGATGGCAGCACGATGCAGTTTTCTCGTAGTAAGAAATTCGGAATAAGCTATCGGCGACAAACAGACGCTTAAGCGGCATATATATAAGATTATTGCATAAATTTCAATACTGAATAACATGAAAAAAAAATTATTTATTAGCACTTCGAGTTCATTATAAGTACATACAATGTAGTCAAACGTCACCGGCCATTTTCAACGTTAGGCTTTTTCAGAAGTTGTTGATAAATAGACGATGATTTGTTTTATAACTTCGGTTCGTGGTAATGAGTGGGGCACTTGAGCTTTTAAGTTAAAAAACTAGAATTCGATATTCCAATGAAGCAAGAGGTCTGCCTCTGATAAAAGCTGAAACCCTTCTTAGAATTAAATATCGAAAGCACAGCTTTCATTTTTTGTTTAGCTCATAGAAAGTTTGATGCTGTAGTTGGTATCTGAAAGAATAATTTTAAGCCTCTTCTTAGTGATTATCAAAAGAGGTAAGTCTTCACTACATTCTTTTTCAGTATATCACTTATAGAATTGAACAGTGTCATATCTGCAAAAAATCGTAGTTTTGGTTTTTATATCAAAATTTTCAGCTTTTTGCGCTCTTTATATTGGGAATACTTCCGTAAGTAAATGTTCAAAACTTAAGGCTAGAGGCCAGTTCTATTTTTTTGGTGCAATACTGTAATAACTACTTTTTATAGTTATTTTTATTTTTTTTTGACATCATTAACATCCATCATGTGAGATAAAACTAGATCAATAACTATTTTCTGAACAAAATCGATTGTAATAATCATTGCAACAAATAAGGTAATGAAATAAAACAAATTTTAAAACTTTCAAACTCCTCTCTTGAAAAATGTCCATTTGGCAGATATTACACTGCTCATTTCTATAACCGATACATTGTATATTGTTACAAAATTAGAGGTATAGATGTTGTTTCTCGCCAAGCTTGGCGACCTTTCGATCATGAAAGATAATCCTAGTTTTTGCAAGAATATTCTGGATTATTTGTGTCAAGTGATATAAGGAGCTCTGGCGAGAAGTTGAGAAATTGAGTGCAGTTACTGATGAGCCGTCCCGATGTAAACTTGATTCCATTCGTATTTGGGAAGCGAAATCGAGACTAAAGTTGGTTTTACGGTGATGTTGAGCTTTGTGAGATATTTTTGTGTGCTTAAATAACTCGCAAATAAATTGCTTTGGATGTTCAGAGAGTTAGTCATCTGTTTAAAGTCCAGCGAACCAGTAACAAAATATGCTTCTGAAACAAATTGATTGATATTGGTATTATTTGCGTACATGCTGTTTCTGTACCGTAACACCACAGTTGTGTACTTGTTGATTTTTGCGGGTATTGTAAGTACCGCTTACTTCAGGCACTGGGTACGGTTACTTGAGACCGGAAAAAATGCATCAAGAGCAGCAATTGGTTACCTCAACGCTGCAAACTACGAGGGAAACAGTACTACATGTATAATTTTAAAACAACCGAACCAAAATAGATCGAAAACTTTCTGGTTTGTGTTGCTTTTTTATTAACCACCCGGGGCTCCAGTAATCCCTACCTAGGGTAGTGTAACTGTTCCACAAATAAACGTGTGACGTCAGTATCGATTTCGATTACTGGGGAAAAAGTGGATTGTCGCGCTAGAAAAGAACAGAAACATGCTCTTAGATTAACAAATGATGTCACGCTTCGACGCAGGTAAGGGGAGTTCTAAAAATTGTGACAGTTAATCTTCTGATTTTAAAAGTAAAAACATTAAAAATCAACAGGTTGAATATTTTAATAGCTGGGTTTTTTTTTACAGAATTCGAATAAGTAATACTTTTTACTACACTGTTTAAAACCCGAATTTTCAGATTGCTACCGACTGATTTTAACGGAATATTTCCGTTGTGCTTCAATCCATGGTTTTTCCTTCCAAAAACGAAAATATCACGTCCTGAGAATACGAGAGCGGAACTTTTCCGTTTTACGTTTGCTGTATTTTCACAACCTGATTTGGATTAACGGAGAAAAAGAAATGAAACTTTTGTCAAATCTCGGGAAAATATCAGAAACGGAATATTTCCGGCAACTCTGCTGCCTTACATTTTCCGTTATTTTCAGGAGATTTTTTTTACAGTGTATTATATACTAATTATTATTACCTTTGTTGAAAACTTGAATCACATTTTGTACAAATTAAGTACACATATATTATTGTTGTCCTTATTATTGTTATGGTCACAAATGTCTTTAAATGTTGAAAAACAAAATTGGAAATGCATAACACGTAGTGCTGTGTTTCGGAACTACAAGTACATATGCTTAGGTAAAATGACGTGACATCTGACAAGGGTGGGTAGGGGGCATGTCAAAGTGTGACATTTTGTGACAAAGGGGGGAGGGCGGTCAACTATATTGAAGAATGTGTGACATCATTTATGAAATAGCCCCTTGGATTTGATTGAGCGACATTGTGTCCTGAAATTTCTTTTCTTTCAGAAAACTACTAACAACTAAGATCTTAAAAAAAGCAGACGATTCTGTGGCGTGTAAGAGTCTGAGAACAACTGACCTATACCTCGCAGAGACCTCAGCGAAGTTTATTCGAAAACCAGCATGCATATCGAATTGTCCTTTCTGAGGGAATCATACCAATTGAACTTCTCGGGATGTTTCCCACTTGCAGCCTTGCGGAAAAAAAACAGCCAACCCCTCCTGAAAAGGTAGGTTTTACGCGCGTTTAAACCCGAAAGCGCGGCTTTTAAGGAAACAATTATACAGTCTGGTGGTTCTCAATGCCGCCGAAGGACTGAGCCACAGATGATAAAGAAATATTTTTTTTCCTGCGTCATTATCATGTTGCTGTTTGTTGCCTTTTTCGAGGTGACCACCAGTTGATCTGAGGACACTCTTCTCAGGTTGAGTTTTTTTTCCTTTCTCTTTTCCCTCTCTGTGAACGGTGCTAAGAAAAGGTGCGGGGCTTCCTTTCTTGTAAGAAGGTAGTTTGAATTTCGATTGATGAAGCTTGAACGGGGGGCGGGGGATATAGATCTTGTAGAATCTAAATCTTCAGTCAAAATAACTCTGGCAGCTGGAGCGAGTAAAGTGTATCAGAACATGTCGCGTTCTACTTTATTTTTAGTGGAGTATAGTTTAATGTAGAACAACTTTACTTAATGTACGCAGATTTCTTAGAAATAAGAACGATTACTCCTGCATTGTTAAGCGTTCGTCGTACTTTAAACAGATGATTAACTTCTCGAACATACCCAGCAACATATTTACAGGTTATTTACAGTATGTACAGATTTAAAGCACACAAAAACATTTCACAAAGTTCACACATCATCGTGAAACTAACGGTTTTCTCGTACAGTTGAACTCGCTTAATAGGAAATGCCAAAAATTCGCGAATTTGTTCGTTTTAACCGTTATTCGTAACAACTATGAAAAAGTAAAATTTTACTAAAAAAGTATTATAAATGCATGTTTATATTTTAAAAATAATTACTACTATTTAAGAATGATTCCAAGATAGAGGGTTTGATCGCTGAGCAGACCGACCTGTCCGAAAGCCAATACGTGCATGAGATTTATTCTCTACCGAGAAAGATTCAACGTATGATTCGAAATACGTACTTGGTGGTTTACAATGACTCAAAATAACCAACAATTTCTTTAAATCAATTATTTATCTGCAATCCAGAAATCTTTTCGTGATTGGGTCAGAAGTTTGGATCGTCTGAGCCGATATTTGTATTTTAGCCTTCGTAACATGAGTGAGATATTTAGTGTAAATAAATAGTAAACCAAACTTAATAAACAAAACGTTCGCTTTAGCCGTGATCTCGCATTAACCGCGTTCGTAATAACAAAGGTCAACCGTATTTACTTCCCAATGTGAATGTAATCAAACACGAAGCTTACACCACAATGGCTCAGACTGACATGCACTCGTAAAAGACTAAAAGCTGAACTCCTCACCAGAGTTCTTTATATAACATCGCGGATCACGGGATATGAATAATCCAGAAAATTCTAGCGAAAACTAGATTATCTAACATGATACGAAAGTCGCCACGTTCAGAGGTAAGCAACATCGAGGCCCCTAATTTCGTAACAATATCTTTGAAGCACAATTCAGTATTTGTGAAATATCTCGACAGTATACATCACTCATACATGCATTTAACGTCAGTATACATTTAACGTCAATTTCCTCTTAATGTGATTTACCAAACTGCCTGTCGCTTTCCCTATAAGATGCCTTTTCCGCAGCAGTAGTCTAATGACGGTGTAAAGAGAATGCAGTGAAATACAATGGAACCCGGCCATTCGTCCGCCTCGTTATTTGTATAACTCGCTATTCGCACAACTTGTTCATGTAAAATTCAAGATTTTATTGATCTTATTTTTTTATTTTATTTGTCACATCTTATAATGAATTCACAACCAGGTATATTTAAAAATTTCACTTTATAAAAATCTGGTCAGCTAAAAACTTTTCGTAGTGAATACACAACATTGAAAAAAATTGTTTTTTGTAGGTTGTTTTCAAAACTTTGAAAAACCCTTGGTTGTAAATATAGGCCTAATATAGCCAAATTATATGCGAAAAAAGGTATATTGATTCATTTAGCCGTTTTCGAGAAAACGGTTCCGAAAGAGCAAAAAATGCAACTTTTCAGGAGAGCCGGTTTAATCCAGACGTTCAAATTTCCCGCTATTCCCGGGCTTTTTGTTCTCTTAGTTCGATATTTCCATGCTATGAATGCCATCGATTGTTACTGTCACTACCATCGATAGTATGTATATCGAAATAAACTCGAAAACACAAGGAAGGGTAAAGTGTTTCCCCTTGCGAAGCGAAAAAACCCAATTTCGCTAGACCAAATTTCGATAGACTCACAACTTTCAAAAAATCATTTCAAGTACTTAGAATGCTCAGATTTACATAATTTTTACAGCAAATGATACAGGAAGAGTTCTAGTTTTAATTAAAAAAATTTTAAAAAAGTGAATTTTTTCACCCAAAAACGGTTTGGGTCCCCTTAAACTTCGCCGGTTGGGAAAACTCATTTTTGCGATGTTTTTTAATAATTTTAAATTTGATTCTTCCAGAATGAAATTTTTTTATGTCCTTCACTTATTGACTATAATTATCTAAATAACCACAAAAATATCACTTATATCCCTTAACATCTTTCGGTCTCTTGCATTACCTCCAAAATGAATCAATTCTGAAAAAAATAAAAATAATTAAAGGGATGAAAAGTAGATTACAGTTCCAGGGGAAGAGAAGTACTAACAATATTCCTGCTTTTTATCTACAAGTTTAAGCGTTTAAAAGCAATTCACATTTGGCTGTTAGTAACACGAGCTTGATAAACATATTTTTTGAAATCTAATTTGTCACAATTTCAGCGATTTTTAGAGCACATGCGGAAGATGAAACCGATTTATTTCTATTTGGCCCCTTTTTAGTATCCCATATTCGCAACTGTTTCACAGGATTACTACTTTAAAAAATGCCCTTCGAGTTTTTTCGGCTCACCCTAACGAACATCCTCTTATTAAATCTTAATTACCGAGCACCAAGTGGTGAAAAAAAAATCTTACTTTGGTACTGATAAGTACAGGGCTGGTAAGCACAGTAAGTAACTGATAAGTATTTTTAAGTTACATAAGAAAATTTATATTCGATGATTTTTCCCGTTTTTTTATGTGTTGTGACGGAATGACAAGAATTTTCTACATTTATTTATTGCAACAAAAGAGCTCATACTTTAAATTTCATAAAAATTTCATTGTGCCTAGCTCATTCAACGTTACTCAATCAAATGTAATGAGTTTAATTGAAAATTGCTCATGAATGCTCATATGCTCTTTTCAGAAACATAATAATTTTGGAAAAAGTTGTCATTTTCATGGAATTGGCCTCAAAAATGTTGAAATCGTGGTGGGCGTTTTTAGCCACCTTTTAGCTGCATACCCCAAAACACCCGAAGCAGTACCATTTAAGAGGGCACAGTATCTTTCCAATTTTTTTTTTTCGCTTAGCAATCAGATAAAAAATAAAGCATGCATTTAAATAAAATTATGATTAGAAATGAAATTTGAAAGTAGAACCTCATTGCAATCAATCTTTGATTTAAAATTAGAAAAAAAAAAAAAAAAAAACGTTTTTTCAGTTTTTAAAATTTTTTATAACTTAAATTAACCTCAATTATTCCTTTTTTCAAAGGATTTTTTCTCTAGTAATGCTTCTTAAACATTCTAGAGTAGCAGTTAGCAGTGAATTAACTATCTGAAATTGGGTTGAATTTTAATATTTTTTTCCCGTTAAAATATCAGAAAAAAGGACAAAAAATTCAAATTCACAATGAAATAAAAACAAGCTACAAACTTCAGAGTCAAACCCAGGATAATATTTGTTAAAAATACTCCGTGGAATATACATACAAAGTTTTTCAAAGCTGTATCTTTAGCTGAAAAAAAAAAAGCCTGAGGGAGTTCACTACATGTCATTGGTCAAAAATACAAACCAGAGAAAAATGCGTTTTAACTTTAAAGATTTTACATACAGAATGAATGCAGCTAAAGGCATTTAGAAAAAACAGTAATATCTTTTAAAATATTGCTCCTATATGTTTGAAATTTTGCTTTAAAACAGTTTTATCTATCAAAATACGTAGTAAGACAAATTTCGATATTTCGAACAATTTTGTGGTATTGGGATCCCTTACCCCCCCCCCCCCTCAATTTTAAAAATATTTACACATATCAGTAAAAAAGCTTTCAATTTCATGTACTCAAATGTCACATATTTAAATAATACATATTAATACAGTTGAACTCGCTTAATACGAAATGCCGAAAATACGTGAATTTGTTCGTATATTAGTCGTTATTCGTAACAACCGTGAATAAGTAAAACGGTAAAAAAATTTAGAAATACATGCTTATACTTTAAAAATAATTACTACTATTGATAATAAAAAGTAAAATAAATAGTGAAAACAAATGATTTATTTTTATGAATATACACTTTTAAATCGTACTAGTACATTGACAAAAAGTGAACTTATCTTTTTAAATTTAACAATTTTGGAAAAAATCCATAATGGTTAGGTACATTAAATTTTATAAACACATGCCTCTGCGCAAAATGCCTTGTTCCATTTGCACTTGGTGGTTTACAATGATTCAAAATAACCAACAATTTAAAAAAAAAAAAAAAAGAATTATTATATGCAATTGAGAAAATTTTTCTTAAGTAGGTCAGAAATTTTGTTAGTCTTAGCCGAAATTTATATTTTAGCCTTCGTAATATGCGAGATCAAACTTAAAGAACAAATTGTTCGTTTTATCCGTGATTTCGTATTAACCGTGTTCGTATTAAGAAAGTTCAATCGTACTTTTTAAAAAAGAATTTAGGCGTAACCTGAGCAGACTGCCCTTCTCTGGAAAGATAGCAGTAAGGTCTGTGGAACTTTTAAAGCACACAGGAATTTGACTCAAAGACCCTCACATTTTTAAAGCTCCAAGAATATCCAAAAATCTGGTCGACGGGGTTATTCAGCGAAAAACGGTGACGTTTCGTGATAATCTGGATCCTGCGACCCTATTTTTGACTCCTCCAGCGAGGCTTTACTCTGCAACGCCCCCCCCCCCCCCTTCCCCCGGTCGTCGTACCAGAAGAAGGTCACGAGCTTTTAGCATAATCCAAAGCTGTCGCTCGCCCTCAGTCGCAGGGATTATTCGATGCATAACTGGGATGTATATATATCGTGCTTAGAAATTCGAGTCTCCCTTTTTTTAAGCTCTTTGTTGGTCGACAGTCGAGAGATTGGAGTATTTTCGGTATTTGTTCTTGTAAAATAAAAATATATAAAAGCAGGCGATTTTTTGAAAACAGGGAGTTTGAAAAATCCGGAGGAAATGTTTCTGCCATTTGATCTTGGCATTCACAAAGAGAAAGTATTGTTTTTTCAACAAGAGAAAAATCTGTACGTAAAAAAACGAACCAATGTTAAAAAAAGTGCTTCTGAATTGTCGCCCTGTTGTACTGAAGGCGCAATATGTCTATATACATATTGAAGTACTGTTTATGTACCCTTGACATTAGGGGGCTCTGTCCTAACACCCACAGAAGACCTGAAAAAGACAGATCCTTAATAATAACAATAGCAAATAAAACAGTTTAGTTTTATTTGTTATTATTATTAAGAAAGTTGTCATTACATAAGATTCAACTAAATATTTTATGTTTACACTTAATTTACTTGTACTTTTTGAGTTATTTCTAACGGCATCGGTTAAATCGCGCTTTTTTGTTGTCCCCCGACGAGCGCGATAAGAACGAGGGGCAACTGTATTTATTTCCGTAAATTTCACCGCCTTTTATACTTCTTTTGTAGCATCGCTGATGTAAATGGAGGGTTCCAATGCAAGTAAGAATATTAATAAGTACATTTTTCCCTTTTAGAAATCGTCATGGTCTCTATTAAAATATCGTCAGTTTTGCAAACATGTTTATGCTTTTACGCAAGCTGATAAATAATATACATTTACGTCGACAATGTGAGGAAAAAGAAAACATTCCAATTTGGAGACCTAAATATTGACTTTGTGGATAAAAGAAAAGTTGTACAATAATTCAACACGAAGAAATCGCAAAGATATCGAAATTGACAGCAAAGATGAAAGTCAAGGTTAATTTCCAATACATGATCAAAGCCCTTTTCCGCCAACCTGTTTTAGGCAGCTTAATAAATAACCGAATAACAAGTGAAGAAACCAATTTATGTTATAAAAGTAACGAAATTATTAAAAACTGAAAAATATTTGCCAAGTTTTTTGTGAAAACTGGAAGATGATTGGCGGTAAAATCTCGTTTCTCATGACTCATGTTCGCATTTTAACAAAATAAAATTATTAAACTTACATTTACAAGCTTTCAGCCGCTTTATACTATAAAATTTCTTGGTACTTTTCCGTTTTGGTGGGGTTGGCGATGGTTAATATATGTTTTCGCCAAATCAGACTACTGTACCATACCAATTTGGGTTGCCGCTGGCGATATTAAATATTTTTCGCAAAAACAAAAGCCACACACAAAACAGTTTGATTTGGCGTGATGGATTTGGTGAAGAAAAAAACATCGATAGCCCCCCCCGAAACGGAAAAGTACTGTATTATTTATAGAGATTTCTCAGTATGTAGCTGATAAAACCGTGTTTTCCACAATTCGGCAGTTTTGGCGAACATGTTGGACTTTCTCCGTATCGCCTCAAGTCTTCAAGCAGTTATAGCACTATATTTGAATTTTATCATTTGTTATTAAGTGCAAAGCTTTGATCAACATGAGTCGCAATTCTCAGTAATATTTACACACATAAATACATAAATACATAACATTACTCCCAGATTATCGGAAATGTTATGAAGTAGTATTTTAAATTCATGCGAACTGAAATAATGAAAAGTTCATTGCATGAAAAGTTCCATCATTTATATTTCAAATGAAATTTATTGTACTGAGATGTGTTAAAACGCTTTCCTGACAACATTGTATATATTTTCAACATTATATGTATATATTTATACAACATTATGTATGTACACACACACACACACACGTGTGCGTGACTTAATAAAAAAATAATTATGCGTTTAAAATGTAAAATACTATCCTGAGAGAAAATTTAAAAAAACATGAAATGCACTAAATGAATATTAATACAGTAAAACTTGCGTAAGTTGACCACTTGCGGTACGGAATTTACGTCAACTTAGACAGGTGGTCAACTTATAGCGGGTGGAGGGTTTTTTTGTTATTTCTTACACTATGCATTTATTAATTTACAATTAATTAAAATATAGCTTCATGTAACGCTACTTTAAAATAGTGATTAGCTTTTTTTCCCCTCACAATTATCTAAAATATCATTAGAGAAATTTAACCCGAATGACTTACAATGTATACTATACAACTTGAAAAGTAAGGAACTTTATTTATAAGATATTCATCTTAATTTTAACTATGTAAGTTACTTATATGATGATAAATACATAATTCCTAAAAATACATAATTTTTCAAAATGGCTATATCAAGAAACTTATTTAAAAAACAAAAGAGTGATCATAGTAATTTTCACATTTAGTCAACTTACAAAGAGGTTTAGGCAATTATATTGATGTTTCATCCATTCAGACAAATACTGGTGTAACACGATAGCACAGAAAATCTCCTGGAGAAGCTATTATATATTTTTTTTACTTTTACAAACATAAATAAACAAAAAAAATATAGTAATAATTAGGCGGTCAACTTACAAAGGGTTTTTTTATATCACTCCCACCCAAATGTGGCGTACATAAGTGGTCAACATAGACAGGTGGTCAACTTAGGAGGTCAAGTTAAAGGTTTCTCTACATGATATAATATAGGGCCCATTCCGTTTCCGACAAAAGTGGTCAACTTAGACAGGTGGTCAGCTTACAAAGGTGGCCAACTTTACAGGTTTTACTGTATATATATATTATATAATCAAAAGTTAATAAAGTGAATCAAACTATGAAAAGGCGCACGAGGCAGCACACTTAAACAGTTGCAAATATATGTATGAAATTCCTCCCACTGATGAAGAGGCAGGCTCTTTTTCATTTTGAATGTTTATATTTGTGATTTCCCACGTTCAGCCTTTTATATTGTTGTTTTTTCCCATACTCACTAATTTTTTATATATATATTCTCTATTTCATACATATATATATATTATATATATATACGTGTGTGTGTGACTTATTAAAAAAATAATTATATGATTTTAAAATGTAAACTACTATCCTGCGAGAAAATTTAAAAAACGTAAAGTGCACTAAAAGAAGCAACCATTTTAAAGGTATTGTTCTTGATGACCTTATATTATATATTTAACACTTACTCTGTAATTTTAGTTTCTTCGGTAGCATAACTGAAAAATATGCATAGCTCTTGCTTGGAGTGCTTAGTGAATATATAAAATAGTTTTGCCTTGTTTACAAGTTATAAACTTTACTTCCGATTAACTACTATGTGGTTATAGTGGCACAAGAAAGTAATAAAAACAGAAACAGAAAGACAAAAATCCTGACCAGTTCATATAAACTTTATAAACGAATAAGCTACTTCATATTTCTAACATGCATCTCACATTTGTGAACTTCAGAAAAATTATTTTTGATAACAGAAACTTGCTTGAATATTTCTCATTCTGTCTTTGGCCACTTTGCGGGTTTTTTGCTTGGTTTACTTTTATCCAAATCTTGCTTTCCTGATTTTTTGCTTGGTTCACTTTTATCTAAAACTTGCTTTGCAGGTATATTACTTGGTTTAGTTTTAGTCGAAGCTTGCTTGACTAGTTTTGTGCTTTGCTTCGTTTTAGCCGAAATCTGCTTAGCTGATTTTTTGCTTGCTTTAGTTTTATCCATATTTTGCTTGGCTAGTTTTCCCTTTTGCTTAGTTTTAGCCGAAACTTGCTTCGCTGATTTTTTACTTGGTTTAATTCTAGTTAAAAATTCTTCTCCAACCACAGACTTCAATGCTTTATCTTTCTTAATAGCGTCAATAACATCTTGAGTTTCGACCACAGTTTTGCCAACTTTATTCGCTTCGGCGCACGCTTTTTCCAGAATCTCATTTGCAATGTACTCCTCGACGGCTGCTAAAAATACAGCAACATCAGGTGGAACATCCCTGTTTCCTCTTGACAGTTTCATATGGATCTGTGCCACTGGAAAATTTGGACGAATAACTTTTGGAGGCATTTTATTTCAATCACTGCAACTTTAAATTTGATTCACTTTTTCTCACTTTGCAAACAGTGTCTTCAAATGCACTTTAAATGATAAGTTCGAATCGCATTGATAAATAAATCAGGATATGAAGATATTTTAAATTTTA
This sequence comes from Octonoba sinensis, assembly GCA_038502835.1. Lineage (NCBI taxonomy): Eukaryota > Metazoa > Arthropoda > Arachnida > Araneae > Uloboridae > Octonoba > Octonoba sinensis. The sequence goes on from CM076600.1 coordinate 4,348,846, forward strand.
TCTTACAGATCAATACCAAGAAAAATCACAGATTTGGGTATTTTTCGCTGCCAATCTTCTTTTGTTGAAAAATATTACAATCAATCCTTCGAAAAATCCATAGTTAAGTAGCGAATTGATAGTTTTGTCGACTTCTTCGCACAAGCTTTACTCAGAGAAATATGCAATCATGTCCAAAAATCTCAATTTATAGCGTAAATGTAAAAATGCATATATTATTTCCTGCTAAAATATAATTTTGAAATCTCTAGAGGTAAACTATTTTAATTAAAACTTAATACTCACCTTTAATAAAAGAATGAAGTACATGAATCGTTTTGATTATTTTCGCGTTGCCACAAACATTCTACGAAATATCCACTCTGCTAATTTTTAATTGTAATTAATGGCTTTAATGAATTTCATTAAAAATTCGCTGAAATTTTATTTTACGATTCGAAAAATCACTAAATATAGCTTACATTAATTAACAATTTAAATTTGTGGAAGCAGACGACTTTTACATAAAATTATTGTAAAAGCAAATTTAATATTTTCAATTCTAAAATTAATATTTTTCATAAGTTAATCTTAATCGGTTTTCAAACTAATATTATGTTATTATTTATTTGTTTTCAAAACGGTATAAAATAAACATTTAATTCAAGAATTTCCCATCATTTCTCATTTAAGACAAAAATGCGATAAAATAAGGAGTTTAATAAAATGTAACTTGATTTTTTAAAAATTGGCGATTTACGCTCTGCGCTGGCGTGATTTTCAACTGTAAAAAAACAAAAAATATATTTAATTTTGATGCATTATTGATGCGACAAAGATATTGACACAATAAAAAAAAAAAATAAATAAACCGAGGAAGTTGGGAAATTCCTAATATTTTAAGAGTAGATAAAGTATTTTCTAACAGGCATCTGGAATGGAGCAGTTGAGTAACGAGATTTTATACGCTATTTTTAAGTACCATTTTAAAAACTGCAAAACATGCAAAACATGTGTTGCAAAACATGCTTTTAATTTTTTTTTCCGCTTCTGCAAAAAATACCAGTGTATATAGTGAACCAAAAATGTTGTTTTCCAAATGATCCCCAAATTCAAAAAACCTTTATACAGGAAAAAAAAAAAATTATGAAGCTCTAGCACTTCTCATTTTTCTAAGAACAACATAGAACAGCAAAATCTCTTAAAAAGTTGGTTCACTTTTTCAACAGATGTTTCATCTAGAAGCAAAAAAATTCAAATCATATCGTGAAATAATTAATTTTTTAATGCCCCCCCCCCCATCTAAAACCTCATGTATTAGGTTCCCATATCATATATCCATTTTTAACTATGATATGTCCTCTGTTTTGCAACCGATATTTTTTTGTTTAGCAACTATTGGCGAGTTTTAGTGATACAATTTAAAAAACAATGCAAGCAGTTTATTATTAGTTAAATATTTCCCCTTTTCTTTGTCAGGCAAGCTTCACATAATTGTAATGTTATGTGTTGTTATAGATAGCAGATGGCAACATGTCTTGGTTGAGTAAATTATTAGGTATTAAACAGAAAGCGCATTGTTAAAAAGAGTTTGTTGCCATTAAGCAGTCATAATAAAAGCAATTATAACAAGAGTTTGAGTGAAAGCTTCTCTGAAACAATGGCCCGAAAAATAAGAATAGTGTACGAAAGCACTGGTCTTTATTTCAGCTTTATTCAACTGTCACTCAACTTAGTACGAAATCGGCAGAAGTGCAAGCGGCTACACTTGGCCCTGCGGCGACATTGATTTATAATACGTCTGCTTTAAGTGGTAATGATCGAAATAAACTCCACGTTACAATCGCTAAATATAAAATTATATAAATAGCATAATAGTATTTTCAATGCTAAATTTAATTATTACGATCGAATTTCGACTGTTGGGAGAACTCTAGTTTAGAAAAATCTTCTTGCCTAAAAATTTTTGCATTTATATAGAATGATAACTATGATAGAATTAACTTCTGTCATCATCAGCCACAAAAGAAATCTCAGAAACACTATGTTTATAAAATAAAATAAAGACTAGTAATTATTTTTAAAGAAGTATTTTTATTCAAAATAAGCTTCCCGCAGTGGACCAGTCGGTAGAAGCTCGGTTCCCGTAGAGCACAGAAAGTGAAGCAACATCGACTGAGGTCAGTGTTTGGGATGGTGGCAACCTCTCGCGGCTGGTTGCTGCGGTCCGTGTACGCTAAAGGGAGCTGGTACACGTTAAATAGGTCGTGGCTCCAATGTCCTCCAAGTGAAACGATAATTCTGGGGGTGCCCATCCCAGGTGCCGGTCTCTTTTCTGGGAGCTGGTTCAAAAAATTGAGATACCTTTCGAAGGGGCGGAAATCGGACTTCTGTCTATAAGGGCTCCGTTAGACTCAGGAGCAGCGTACCCATTCTTCCTCCGCCACGCGCGAGGACTCGACAACAACATTCAAAATAAGTTCCTTACGCTTCACTACATTTGTTCCAGCTCATATTGTGGGACTGCTTCCAAAGCTCGCGCCGAAGCTGCTTGTGCACAGTGTGTCAAAGAATGCTCAAGACTATAGCTGGAACTACGCGTACAGTGGCGATATCTGTCTTATTTATCGAGCATTCGTAAAACTCCTTAGCTATCAGCTGATCCACTGCTAAAACCTCAGTTCATTTGTTTACCTTTTTTTTTACTTTGGTGACTATACAACTAGGTTCGACGCGAGCTTCGGAGGCAGTCCGCAGTGTGAGCTGGAACAGACATTCGAATCGTTGTTAAACAACTGTAACAAATGTATTGAATCCGAATGAGTTTATTTTGAGTAAAAATACTTAAAAAGTATAATCACTAGTCTTTATTTTATTTTATAAACCTAGTCTTAAAAATTCTTTGCCACACTGCATAGAACAAATCGTACATTCGATACATACTAAATCGCTTCCGTCTTTATCCCGTTAAAATCGAAACATACAAATAATTGATTTCGCACATACATATCACACACGAGGTTTGAAACGAATCCACAAAAGACAAGTTACCTTCCATATGGATGCTTCTCTTGTTCGAAAGCAGGCGGAGAGAGGTATGGGTGGGGGGATCCTTGACGAAAGAATGCGATCGATGTCAGATCGGACAGTGACAGATGATTCTGATTAAGGGCAATCCATCGTCAGCCCTTGTATCAACAGTCCCGGGTTCGAAATCAGAACCAATATTTGCCTATTAGGGCACTTTCACCTTCCCCGAAAATAACGAGGGCTTAGCGCGCGAACGTCTGTTGCTGGCAAGGAGACGTTTCCGAATCTGTCTCCCGTAGAATGTATATAATATATATATTAGGGATGCAACGAATATTCGGCCTCTATTCGGTATTCTGTCTATTCGGCCCTTTGACCGAATATTCAGGCTGACCGAATAGTCATTTCATGACCTGGCCGAATATTGATGAATTATTCAGCCGAATAGTGCTGCTACAGTAGAAATGTTAAAAAAATAAAGAAATTAGTAGTTTTTAAACATTTAAAATTATATTATAGTTATTGCGAAATAACACATTAGTATATAATTTTAATAAATAAAAATAATTTATAAAAAAACTACTTTTTTAAACATTGTTTTCAGGTTTGACTGGACAAAAACAGATTTAAAAGTTTCAATATTGTATTTTATACTTATCATTTGCCCCCAGTAGCTGCAATAGTTAATGATGGCGACTATGAGACTTTTATTTTGTTATTATTAACAAAGTGGAAGTCAGGCTTTGTTTGGGTAGACTGATTTATTGTGAATATTGGGTAAGAGAGAAATGTGGAAGACCAAGAATATAGCATGAATATTAAGATAGCATGTTATTGCGATTTTTGCAAATAAAAATATATTCCAGTTAAATGAAGTAAATTTTAATAAATCTTTTAAAAATATGTATGTAAAAAACCCGTAAAATAGAAGTACACCTTCATAACTTTTAAATAGCTTCACAAAACTATTTTGAGCCAGGTAAAAGTTCATCATGCAAGAGTATTTCTTTAATTTGAATTAAATAATTAGTAAACTAATGCTAATGTGTACATTAAAATCTGTCATTTCTATTCCACTCGTGATGAAATTCTCAGTTTTATTGCATTCAAAACGATACAGAAAATACATTAATTTTAGATTGTTTTAGTAATAAACAGAATTAAAATCATACATCATAGATTAAAGTACGAAATTGGGGTTTGACGTTGGAAAATAATGCTTTTAAATTTGGCAGATACTTTCAATTTTGCAGTTAAGTTTTTAAATTGCATACAATATAATTAAATATATAAATAGATAGTACAAAATTCAGCAATTATCCGAAAACTATTGCAGGCTCTTCTTGTTCATGTAAAAAAAAATCCCCCCGATTAGGAACAATCTTTTTTTTGGTTCTTTCTGCGTAAATGTCAATGTGACGTTTTTATTAAAAAAATTCCTCTGTCTGGATCTCCTCTAGTGAGAAACTAAAGCCTTCCCAAAAAATATTGCAACGATTTTGGAGAATAATTTGGGAAGGGGGGGGGGAGCAACTATTACATAGAAGAGTTTAGAATATTTGTTTATTTATTTCCAATTTGTCTCAACTATGTCTGCAATGGAAGTTGTTTTTCAAGATATGCAAACTTACTTTCGAATGTCTTCTTTTATAAGGTATAAAAAATATTCTTTATTATTCAGAGTAATTTCGATTTTCTCAATATAAGATGTTAAAAATTGTCAAAACACATGCTTTTCAATTATTGGCTGCATTGATTTTCATTTTTATTCATTTATTCTTTAAGTAATTTCATGAGGGTGTTATATAATTTTTGAAAAAGCAATATTTGAATTAGGGATGTACCGAGTAGCACTTTGGCTGAGTAGCCGAACACTCGGCAATTTACTACTCGGCCGAGAACCGAATACCGAGTAGTTGTGAATAAAAAAATAAATTTTAAAAGACATTTATAATGAAAAAAGGAATCGCCTGTCTCATTATAAATGTCATTATTTATATTATTGTACTAATCAGTGATATATTTATCTACTATTACAAATCTTTACAAAAATTGCGACATTTTTACAACTACTCAGTAATGGCCGAGTACTCGGCTCGAATTTTGACTAGTAGTAAAATTCTAGCCGAGTACCGAGTACTTGGTACATTTGTAATTTAAATTGCTTCAATCGGATTTCGAGCTCAGATTTTAAGTGCAGTTTTTCAGTTTTATGGTATTTTTGTGTCATTTTTGGAAAATGTTTAGAGAATTTCAGGAATTTTTCAGGGCACCAACTCCCGGGGCCTGGTTATTACACTGACAAATCTCAAAACCCAACAAAACATTAAAATTATTTAATTTATAAAGTGTTATCTCCTTATTTACTGCACTTTATACTTCTTATGCCCTGTACTGTTGTACAGGAAAGTGTCTAGAAATAAATAAATAAAACTTATTAAATAGAGAATAGCAATTTTAGAAGCATAGCACACGCACGCACTGATTTCTTTTTACTACCATTTTCAAGACCATTTAAGCAAATGTTTTTCTCTTTCACTATGTCTCGTCAACCACCAGGTGGTTCTGCTCGTATGAGAGTTTACGAATATACACCGACGTATTTTCCTTCACCAAATGTCCCCAATCCTTCGCACAGTCGTTAAATCGAAAAGAAACCTTAAATTGTTTTCAAAAGCTGCTTAAAAGGAAGAGTGTGTTTGTAAATAATATTCTATTTATTGCCTCGAAAATAACCTATTAGTTTAGCTGTACCCATTTAAAAAGGTTCCTTTTAAAGTGTGCTTTGAATAAATTGAAGCGAATTCATGTTTTGTATGAATGATAGGTGCTGCGTCTTGAGAAATTTTAAGAGGAACCATTGCAATTTCCCACCAATTTTTTATTTTAGAAAAAATGTATAGTCACCAAAAAAGTATGGGAACAAATGATCTGGAGCCATTTTACACTCTTCTTAATGCTATAATAATAATATTTATTATTATCATTGTGATATTATTATCATTATTTTATTAAATAACATCTTTTGAGCATCATGCGATATTTTATTAACTTTTGTTTAACAGTTTTTCTTTTAAATGAGATATAATGAGACTTCAGTAAAAGAAGAATAGAGATTGAAATGAGAGTGGAATAAATTTTATTGAAATAATAGGAATAAACATTTATTCTCTACAATATCATATTTTGAAGAATTTTGATGAAAATAATTTTGTTTAAATTGTTTGTGTTAATTTATTTTGTTTTGTGAAAGAAAAGTTATAAAATATCGCATAATGCGCAAAAGATGTTATTTAAAATAATAGTAATAATAATGAATATTATTATTCTACCAATAAAAGGGTGTAAAATGGCTCCAGTTTATTTGTTTGAATACTTTTTGCTGACACTGTATATTTATATCAGACTTCAAATAAACAAAAGGAAATTAAGTTAATGAAATAAAATAATAATACGAATATTTTACTATATCTTAAGAAAAAAACAATACAAATAAAAAAAGGAAAACAAATTTAAAAAAAAATATTGAAATAAATAAAATTAGCAATACTTTTAAAAATAATAAATTAAAAAAAAAAATTCGTTTTACTATAAAAGTGCATACATTTTTAGTAAAAATATTCAATTTGTAAACAAAATGAGAAAAAAAAACACTTCAATGTTTACTCAACATCAATGGGCATATTCAATGTCGTCGAGAAAAAGTGTTTCTCAACGGCATTGGCAGATGACCCATAATTGAGCCGTAACTGAGTTCGATAATGTCAGAAATTCATTTTTATTTAATGCATTGAAAATGAAACGAAAGCATTAATAATGACAGTAAAAATACCTAGGAGTTCGATCATAACCGATTGAAGAAGGGATTAATTAAAATACGAAATTTCAAATTACGTCAGCTTACACAATAGTATAAATTCTATTCAGACCAAAAAAGGAGTCGAAGTCGTTTTTACAGAAATACGAAATAGTTGTTATGTCAAACGATTAAAATATTCTGTGTTAATCAAAAAAAGGAAAACAAATTTTTAAAAGTTATAATGAAATAAATAAAATTAACAATACTTTAAAAAATAATAAATAAAAAAATCGTTTTACTATAAGAGTGCATATATTTTTATTAAAAATATTAAACTTTAAAACAAAATGAGGAAAAATACTTCAATGTTTACTCAATATCAATGGGAATATTTAATACCGTCGAGAAAAAGAAAAAAAAAAGATTTCTCAACGGTATTGGCAGACCGTAACCGAGTGCCGAATGTCAGAAATTCATTTTCATTTAATGCACTGAAAATGAAATGAAAGCATTAAAAATGACAGTAAAAATATCTAGGAGTGCGATCAGAACAGATTGAAGAAAGGATTAATTAAAATACGAAATTTCAAACTGCGTCAACTTACACAATAGTACAAATTCTATTCAGATCAAAAAAGAAGTCGAAGTCGTTTTTACAGAATTACGAAAAAGTTCTTATGTCAGACGATTAAAATACTGTATTAATTAAAAAAAAAGGAAAACAAATTATAATGAAATAAAATTAGCAATACTTTTAAAAATAATAAATTTAAAATATCCTTTTACTATAAGAGTGCATATATTTTTATTGCATATAATTTTCAGTTAAAAATCGTTTGGCGTTTTATTTTGTTGTAGAATATTTTGAGAATGCAAAAAAAAAAAAATTATTTTTTCTTTTAAGTATTTGACAAAAGAAGATTATTTTTATTTTAGAATGCGAAAAGATTTTTTTTAAATCAATAAATGACTGCGACTGAGTAAATGTGTGAATAAATGAATGATTGCGCGAGTTAAAAAAAAAAATAAAAAAAAAGCTGCTGACGATTTTTTTGCACAATTTATTTTTGGCATGATTTCTAATACTTAATTATTTAATAAACATTTTCTTTCCATTTTGGAAATAATTGAAATAAATCTATTTTTTTTCGCTGGAATAAAACTATAGCAGACTTAATGTATTCGGGTTAACATTTAGGAGCATATAGTCTTTCAGATAAACTGTTTCCTCTCTTCTTCTTTTTTTTACTTACTACTCAATAGAGCTTTTTTTTTTACTTAAAAAATTCCGTTTTTTTTTTTTTTTCATATTAAAAAATTATATTTTGCTTTTTAAAAATTCTCCGATTAAAAAAACATTGATAGTTAAATAGGAAATTGAAAGAAAATGCTCAAATGTATGATAGAATGGATTCAACCATCTTCTTTGCATAGTAGGTAATATTTTCTTTTTTATAAAAAGAGATTTTATTGATAGAGGGAACTAGAGTTACAAATTTGATGGTGGTACACGGGAAAGTTGGCTCGCATATATACAAAGAAAACTTGTTTTTTTATTTCTTTTCTTTTTTTTCGGGGAAAATTGCAATTTTTCCTATTAAAATAATTATAAAAAAACAAGTAAAGTTTATGCGAGACCTAAGGGTGATTCGTTCAACTATTTCAAAACATTTAAAATGTAAGTAATAAAGTCAAAGTTAAGAAAAAATATCTTCATATCCTTGCATCGTGGTAACTATGATCCCCCGCTCCCTCCCCCTTTCTCAATTTAAGAAAGTTTTGAGATTAAGACGTTCTAAGCATCAGTCACCACAAAAGGGCGAAGTCACCAAAGATCGGTTTCTTTGATGACATGCTGTTTTGCATCGAAAGCTCAAAACTTCTGTACTGAGCAACGGGCTCCTTGTTAACCTGAAACACGTGTACGCAACATTTTTGCAATATTGTGTTTCGATAAAGTTGATTTTATCGTTTATTTATTCTTTTTTTGTTTCTAACTTAATATCGGTAGCTGTTGTGCATTTGAAATACGAAAATTAACTTACTACATGCGAAAAAAAGAAAAAAAAATCAGCAAAAATGGGTTTTTTTTCATGGCCCAACTCCGCCCCCTTTTCACCAGCTCCCCAAAAGCCTGCCCATTACCCAGTTCTTTAACACGGCGCAGGGATTAAAACCAGGGACTCTTGAGAGAGAATTTTCCTTTAAAAAAGTGCATTAAATGTTTCTTTTTTCCCCCGTTCTTTTATATTTAGCTCTTGTGGCCCGAGGAAGTCAACTCGGCAAAAAGCGCAGCTCCGATACTTAATTCTCCTTTTAACTAAAAAAGCAAACAGCCCATTCTGATTTTTTTAATCCACCCCACACCCCTTTTAGAGAAATTGAAAATGCTCTTTTTTCAAGGGGGAGAGGGGGACATAATCCCTCAGATTTTACCATTTCAACTTTGAATGTCCGCGAACTCGGGGAACGGCTTTTTTTTTTTTTTTATTTCGTCTGCCAATTTCGCTTTGATACAACAACTTCGTTCCAAGTTCTTTTGTTTATTTCGAAAAATTTTTCAATTGCTGATTCGCGAAGTACTGAACCGAGATATTTAAAATTCAAATGAAAAAAATAATCTTTGCTTTGCTACAATGTGTTCCAGTTTTATGACGCACCTGATTGTTCATTCATTCCATGCGTGTTAGAAATAACAGAACACAACTTGTTTGTTTTGTTTCATGTACTTATATATATATATATATAATTATTTAGTACATGAAACAAAATGATGGTGTCGATGGAACCAGTGAAATCGTAGCGGCTAATAGCAGCAGCTTATCGGAAACGAGATTGCATCAGTGTTTAACGTTCAACCAATGGCGTAATTTTCTTTGATTTTGCTCATTACGACCCAACTCAACCTTGAGTGGCAACATGATTGTTATGCTTTTCAAATATTAATATAGTTAAATATTTAGAGCGGCAAACCTTTTGGACATGTTTCAATAATTGAGATAATCTTTCAATAACTCTTGGCACTATCTTTTTCTCATGCATTCTTAATTTAAAGTTCTTTCCACCAAGGTAAACATTACATTTCTTTAAACTTTAAAACCATGTTTTGTCGCCAAAGTTGAAAACTTCTTTACAAAAATCTTAAAATATACAATGAAGGGTTGAGTACTTAAATTCTTCTTTTAGAAGCCGAGAATCATAATGGTAAATAAAAAATGCACGTAAAAACATAGTATATGTAACGTCGACAACTCAGCTGGATATAATACACTCACTCTTTCTTTAAATATAAACATCTTAATTTTATTCTCATCACATAAATTTCTCATGCTACCTCATGTAGCAGCGAACTCTACAACCGCCATTGTACACACACTTTTTCACACAGCTTGCAAAAGATTCCTTTATACCAAGTCACATGATATATAGAGGGCGCTACGCCAACACAGAACAGTATAATTGCTGTTAGAATTTTCACCTTAGGGATACGATACTGCACACAAATTATACATAATGCATGTATAAACATATTCTATTAAATTTGTTTTTAAATGTCTTCTTTTTGTATTTTATTTATTTATTTTTTATACCTATAAAAACGTTGACATTCAATTTTAGACGTTTCATTGCAATGATCGGTTCAACGTGTACGTTCTAACACACGTTAAAATACCATTGTATCTATGGTAAAGCAATTGGAACTTCACACATCGGTCGCTGTAACGAAATGGTCCTTATAAAGGGGTTCTTTTAAAAAACGACGATTCCCCGTGCATATTTATGTATCTGCGCGTACACATACAAATAGACAACATAGTGTACGCAGACGTACTGTCAATGCCATGAATGAAGTACTTTTTAAATTCAAAATTACCATTTGCAAACCGTCTGAGTCACCACTATATATTTATCTACACATATATAACATAAATATACGTGTGCGTAAGCATAACAGCATTAATATTTTATTAAAAAATTTTTTATTCATTTGGAACTCTTAGATTTTCTGCAAGAAAAATCACCGGAACGTTCGAAATTGCACCACTTTTAAACACTCGTTCTAAATGTTCGAAGCAAATCTTTTTTTGACAAACATTAACAATGATCCCATCACGAGATCGGAACCACTTCATTGCCAAAGAAATCTCCAAAAAGTGACTCCAAATAAAGAATACAACTTTCTACTTTCTTTCTTTTCCTTTTTTTTTTTTTTGCTTTTAAAAAGGGGGCGGTGCAGAAATCGGAGCAAAATAAAAACCATTATTAAGTGAGCGAATACCCCCTTTTTTTGGCACATATCACCTCATAGATAATGCCCGTCACTTCTGCCACGCAAGAAAAACAACTGGAGAGAAAACGCTCGACTTTAAATACGCAGAGAGTTTAAAAAATAAAAAAAAGGGGGCAAAAGCGACGATAGCTAATAGCAGATGTTAGCCGGGCTTCTACTTTATCCCTTTTCCCGCGTAAAAAGTCGGAGTAAAAAATTCAAGCGTTATTTTACGACTCGAATGTTCCCCCCGCCGTTTCGTCCTTTTTTTCCATTATTATTTATTTTCTACCCCCCCCCCCCCCCCATCCCACATTGAAAACAACCAACGTGGTGCGTTTTGACTACGTAATGGATGCATGAAGGGTACCGCACTTAAAATGGATTTAGCCTAAAAGGCTTTTATTTCTCAAAAACCCGTTCTTTCTTTTTTTTTTTACTAATATTATTTTTCCTTTTCGACTTTTACCCTCTCGCTTCTCCCGCGAAAGTGGAAAATGCGCGCCACATTTGGCAAGTTATCGCATTTTTAAACTTTTTTTTTCTTTCCTTTTTTAGATCGTATTTATTCGTCTGTCTCTCGTTCTTTTCGTTATTATTATTATTGTTTTATTATTTTTTTTGCAGGGGGCTCAAGAATCTGTTTATTCTTTTGTTCTTAAGAACCAGCCGAAGGGTGGAAAAAGAAATGCACGCTTAGCGAAATTTTTCTTTATCTGGCTCTTATAAGTTTTTTTCCCTCCTTGCTTTGCTTGTGTACAAAAGTGAAATTTTTTTCTTAATATTTTTTTAATGTTTCTTTTTTTTCTTTCTTTCTTGCCGTGTGTGGGTTTCGGAGAAACCATTAAATACGGCTTTCAGTTGAAATGCAAAGCGATTTTCCGAATAATAAATTAAAATATGAATGCATTATTTCTTTATTGATGCCCGCGTTTTCCTACTTAAAAACCGCCAGATCATGGAGCATTTTTAAAATATTAAACGAAACACAGAAAATCTGAACGTTTCTACAGTTAATTTACTCTACATGGAAAATCAAAAGGGATTTAGCTATTTTGTGTAAAAAAAAAAAGCGTTTCTGAAGATTTTTTCATCAGAGCAACAGAAATTTATGTTAAAAAGTGTACTTTTTTTTATTCTATGCGGAAGTTCAATGATAACTATTCTACGTCACAAATAATTTTATATATTCTAAAGAAAAATGTACAGATGATTGAAACATAAAAATATCATTGCATCTTTTCCTTAACTGGAGCAATAATCACCATAGCAGAGCGCTGGAAAATTTCTTAAAGCTAAAAAAGTACTTCTATTTCCTTCGTAATAGTGAATTTTATATGAAAGTTCATAAGTGTTTCTAAAATTTATTTTAAACCTGCTAATTTGTGTGAAATTATATATTTTTAAAACTTCTTCACAATCTGCAAAATCTTTAAAAAAAAAAACTTATTTTTTTTCACAGCTATATGGCAATAGAAATGACTTACTTTTTACGTTCTCATGATTACCCAATTGTTACACATTCTTTTTTTTTTTTGTTTGGGAAATGTTTCGAAGAATGTTCCTCAAATGATTTGCATATCATAAGCATACGATAAAAAAATACAATTTTTCAATTTTTTTCGTATCAAAGGAAGCGAAAACAAGAGTTCTACCCCCCCCCCCCCACGAAGAATCTGAACTTTAGGTACACACATCGATGCGTTCCAAGTAGAGCACTGATTATATGCAAATGCATATGTTGATATGCAATTCCAAATTTTTGCTCCTTTTCACGCATGTAAACAGCAATTTTTTTAAATAAGTGTAACAAATGACTGTATTTTTTATTTTCATTTCCAGCCCACTTTTATTTTCATCAAGGTTATCTTTTTTGTCCATTTTGCCATAAAAGTAAGAAAAAAAAGAATGAAAGAAGGCGTGAAATAACGATAATTCGTTATCGTAAAAATATCGTTATAAATAAGAAAAGGTCAAAAATAAGATAAGTAATTGAATCAATATTGAAAAATAAAATATTTGAAAGTAGGGTTTTGAGATGGGAGAAAATGTGTGACTGTCGGTTTGTCCCGCCTAATGCTTTTGAGGGAATTGTTCGATTCGAAAGATTTTTTTTTTTTTTTGGCATTCGAAAAATCTCGGAAAAGACATCTCATTTCCGTATTTTACTTTTCGATTTGGACAATTTTCCGTTTAATTTTGAACAGATTCAGAATTAATAACATTAGCGCCTACTGGCAAAAATGAAGCAAATTATGTAAACTGTGGAAATAAGATGGAAATTCCTTTGTAAGAGCTTATTAAAAGCAGCACCCGACGGAAATGTTTTTTGATTTGAACAATTTTTGTTCCATTTTGCAGAGTTAAAAAAATATATCATTAGTGCCTACGGGGAAATTTTAATTCTATATAAATCCTGATCCAACAGACGGACTTGCTTGGAACAAACTTTATCGAAAAGAGCCTATGACGCAGAACACGCACAGATACGAAGTTCCTCAAGAACTAAACAAGCCTATTCTCCTATGAAAAGCTTTATCTAGATTCCAGAAGATATTTCTGAATGAATGTGTGAATGATTGAATAAATAAATGAATTAACTAATTAATTAATATGTATTAACCGCTGAAAAAAGTATATTTTAAATAATTAAGAGTTAAACTAAATGAGAAAGATAGATAACAAGACCATAAATTTGATGTTGGTGTGTACTGGAAAATCGACTCGTACAGTTCCTAAACAGAATTTCTTGTTTATTCTAAAAAAGGATTGAGCACAAATAATGAAACAGACTGAAATTTTTGAAGGACAAAATTATAACTCCATTGCATTTTACTCATTTGAATTTACAAGCATAAATAGGCTAAAAATAAGCTCACGAGGAGATCGATTTCCGATCATGGAAAAGATTCGACCACAAAGGAAACTAATTCATTGTTATTACTAGTGGAAACATTGTTCAAATTGAAAAGTAAAATATGGAAATAAGATGTCCTCCCTGGGATCTTTCATTTGCAAAAAAAAAAAAATCTTTCTAATTGAACAATTCTCTCAAAAGTTATTAGGGAGGGGCAGGTGGGACAGACAGACATACATTTTCCCCATCTCAAAACCCTGCTTTCATTTCTTTTTAAAAAATTTCAATCTTTAATTACTTTAGTTATTTTTGACTATAAAACCAGAAAAAGTGATTAAAAACTGGAAAAATAATGTCTGATTTTCAAAATTTTGTAGAAAATATATTGGTGTACTAGATTTATACAAAAATAAAAATGAGGAAAATAGTACGTAGGAATAATAAAAACACTGTTCTCGTAAAGTATATTTGTTGGAGTTCATGCGAAACAATTAGGTTGTACAAAAGTTCTTGCTTGGTACTGGCAAGGTTCTTTTTTTAAATCTTATTACAGTACATAATTTTGTCTGCAATCTCTAAAATCAACCTCGTGCATAACGTTTTCTCGATTTTGACGTCATTAATACGAAAAACCTTTCCTTGTCTTTATAACACTAACTATTTCCAGTAATTTAATAACATAAAACAAAAGTAAAATTTGATTTAAAAAACGTGAATTCGGTAACACAATATAACGAAAATTTAAAAACTAAAACCTGAAAATTTTTCTCCTAAATAAGCATATTGATGAATTAAAACAAAATACAATTGTTGTGATAATATGAAGATGCGTTGTTAATGAAAGATTTACAGTTTGGCGCAATCCCCCCAGCGCTTGGCGATGGGATTGGAAAAGAGAAACCCCTTTTTCCTCAATAACCCTTGCCGACGGGGTAATCTGATTATTTAGAAGGAAGAAAGTGGTGAATTGAAAAAAAGGGATAGAAAAAATTGGAAAGTGGGATTTTTCCGAATGAAAAACCCGGAAGAAATTGCTAGCCGACGAGATTGAAGCGAGGGGGGGGGGGGGGGGGAATAACAACTTCATCTGTTTTTTTAAGGAGATTCCGCCTCTTCAAGGGATTCCCACCCCCCACCCCCCTCCTTCGCCATAAGAAAGTTTCAATGATTTTCATGTTATTCTTTCAATTGCCCGCTAATCATTTTAATGTTGTCTAGACGAATATGATTTAAAAAAATTAAGGTTCTGGATGTTTTGTAGATCATAAATGTTTTGATAAAGAACGATTTCAACTACTATCACCAATAATATAGAGTGGGTTAGTTCATGTTTTCTTTGTTCTTTAACCCCTTCCTAACCTGTGAAAAATACATCCTTAATTAATATTTAAAGTAGATCGTTACATGTATTTCATATGAAAACAATTAAAGGACATTATTGTGTTTTTTAACTAAAGATATCAACATAAAATGAATGTCAAAAAACAAAATTAATTCGTACGTTACCTACCCTTGCATTTTATTAGCTGTGTTTTCATTTTTTACAAAAACTGTGGAAGATTAAAATTAAAAAAAAAATCATAAAAGTTTTCTATAAAATATATATAGATTCCAACCAAAACAAAAATAATATTATGAACCTTAAGCCACACATGTACATTATTTGGTATGTTTAAATTATTTTTCACCAAAAATAGTTATCACCAAAAATGTTAGTACTGGAAAGCCAACTCAAGAATGTTGGTGACTCTTTTGTCGAAGAGTCGCCAACTAGAAAAGCGACTAATGGTTTTGAAAACTTAAAGTAACGTTTTATTGTATCCCTATGCAGACAAATAACATTTTGTCGTCAAGTCCCTTATATGAATTACTCAATAAGAATAAATAAATTCTGTAAAAGTTTTTCCTTTTCAGCAGTGTCAGTGTAAAGGAAACAACGGAACGATCTCAACCAATTCGATTTGAACTAGGGTTAAAGTCCACTACGACGTTTTGTGTTAAAAAATATCAACGGCATTTTATAAGTCTAATGAGTTAAAAAAATTGTGTTAAAAATAATGAAACAATAGTTCGAGATAAATGTTTCAACGTATAATTAAGAAACACTTAAAAACTAAAAAAATTGAAAGTCGAAGGCAGAACCATAATTTGTAACTTAAATAGAGAATTATTAATCGGTTTTTATACTTATGTATAGTTTAAATAATAAAATTAAATGCCAACCAACAATAATGATTCAATTTATTTCAGAAATTTTACTTGTTTCAACTTAACAATAATTATCTATTATGAAAACGATTATTAATTTAATTTAGCTTCACATTGTGACATAGTGCAGTTGAACATGGTTATTATGAGATCCCGGATTTAACGAGAACCCAGGTTTAAAGAGGGAACTTAAAATAAAGGGTTGTTTTAATGTTAGAAGCTTTTTAACATCAATGCACGGTTATTACACGCATGACTCGGATTTAGCAAGCATTTCTTCATGATAATGTCCAATTATGCCGAAAATTACTGCTGAAACACCAGAGAACGAACATTTTCCGAATGACAAATGACCAAATTTTTGTACAGTAATTTTCTTGTACAATGAAAAAATAAGGAAATATAAAGTAAGTCCTTTTTCTTTTAGAGCCACCATTTTGTTAAAGTCATTTTTATGCAATAAGATTTGAATGATAAGACAGAACGAGCATTCGGATTTAACGATAAAATTATCAGTCCTTTCATCCTCGTTACAACCGAGTTCGACTGTATTACGACTCCCCTCAGAAGTCAACCCCGCTTAGTCAAATAATAAGGGTTAGAACCATTGATATTCGTTTTAGCGGGAAATATATTTTCTTCCCTTTTGTTCTTTTGTTAAAATCTTTATTAAATGCTCTTTTGTTTATCACACGAATTTCGAAGCTTATTTAAAAAGGTACGTAAGATTATGGTCGAGATTTTCGTTATAATCGACTTTTAACCAGAGCTAAACAAATTTTCTATGGGTTAATTGCACTACTTTTAAAGTGGGCATACAGATGTATAAGCACACTACCATTTACTTAGCTGTTTTAATATTTAGTACCCGAAACAAATAAAAAACGGTGCGACAGACGTGAGAGGGGGATCAGCAATTAACTTATGGAGAGCCCTTCAACATTCCGAATCAAAATCTCTCTCCGCAAAGACGCAGAATCTTCGTCAAGTACAAAATGGAAGACAAGCAAAAAGAGGAATAAGCATTCCTCGTAATAATCCGGAGTTGAGCTGGAAGCAAGCCACCTCCAGCCAGCATTTATCTTAACGAGGCATTACGTCCAATCCCCATAATCTGCCTTCCTCAATTACCCAAACAAGCAGCCTCTCACCTACCGCCGCCAGGTGGCGTTAAGTAATACGAGTGTTGACACGTTGATGGGAGCCTCTCGGGAGCGACAAGCTCCGCGCCATCTTTGGTCATCCTGGTAATATAATCTTAGACCTTCGCTTCTTCCTTGCACATAATAAATAGATCTCCAAAGAGGGATCAATCTTTTCCCAGCAATCGAGTCTTAACTAATCCTAGTAACAACTGCGGAGCTACACGTTCAACAATCAGATTCGTCAATTGATTCATTTGCTCTTTTTAATATGCGAAGAGCGTCAATTATCCGTTGTTCCTTCTTCTAATCAATTTAAAATCGTAAATAAAACCGTGTAAAAACATTTTCAGTTACACCGTTTATTTAAAAAAAACTGAAAAATTTCGCCATGATTTGAGTATTTTTAATTTCGAAACATCGTTGCATTATTCAAACATTCCAAACAAAGCTATCGTTGCCATTCGACAAATAAATATTCTGATCATTTCCTCAGAGCCAAAATTATTAATTTTTTTCCCTAATAAATGTTACAATAAATTATAAAAAGGATGGAACATTGTATTGCCATAGAATATAAGCTTGTATGCAAAGTTTGAAAATAATTTATGCAGTAATAGCGGTCGAAAACCGCGTAACAAACTTCCCTGACAAATCAATTTAAATGAAACTAAAAAAACGCTTTAAAATTCGAAAGGCTTAAGCCCTTACCTGCCGAGGAAAATTTATACGATTTGCTTCCCTGTGACACCGTTTTTGTAATAGGTGCTCGTAGTTATGCGGCCTAGTATGGGAAAGAAGCAGGTTTCCCCCCCCCCCCCTCACCTCCAGAAATAAGTATATCCTTCACCAACACTATCAGGATCACTTATTTATGCCATACCAAAGCCTCGGCTGCAATTTTACTGATAGCTCATAAACTTTATTTTCATTCGGGAAATATTCTGCTTCAAGTTTTCCTAAAATTTAAAACTCTTTCCAACTAATTCATCTCTCTTTTCCGATTTCAAAACATAAGCTAAGCGACATGAAATAAAATGCTCAGCGACTCAGGTTTAAAAAATAATAAATAAAAACACCTCATATTTTAACGTTGAACATAAAGAGAAAGTGTGATATAAATTTTAGAGAGGGATAAACATTTTTGACTTTGCTATTATTTAGGAAGGAAAGATAGCCTACTGTTTCATTGAGTGCTTATTGTTCCATGAGTGCATACTACAGAAGATAACATGAAAACAGATAACCGCTTTATAAATGTATAACGAAAGACAATTTCAATTAGCATTAAGGAGATTTTATTTACCTTAATGACTGCCTAAAACATTCAAACTCTTAAAATATAAAATTTTGTATTTGTATTTAAATATGTTAAACATCTTTAATGAAGTTCTTTTTCCCCATTACTTTTTAAAGAATTTTGGAAATATTTTACTATATATTTTTTTTTTTTTTGGCTTTATTTTGTGTTCAAAGTTATCTTTATTGGTATTAATCGTGTTCATGCTGAATCAGCAACCAGGACTACTTGAAGTTCATTGCTGCTCAATTAGACTATTTCTTTAAAATTATTGTCGGAGATGTGTTGTGTTTTTGATAATGCTTTTCATTATTTATTTTGAGCGCTTTATACAAATGAATGTTTCGCAAATAAAAAAACTTGTCGGTTAAATCTATAATATTGTATGTACTTTTTAGGGATTGGTGTTTTGGATCTCATAAATATACCTTCCAACCTTGCAATTTTATCCTTTAAAAACTTCCCGAAGCTCGAATGATACTTCCTAAACTGGAGGCGCATTGTGGTCCCAAATATGTCTTCCCCGAGGACCCTGCCCTCTCTCTTGTTGCTGAATCTTAATCCTAAGCAAAGAAGGAATTTACAACTCCTCCAGCTGCTGACGAATGGGGGCGAAGGATATAAATCCAAAAGTTGTTTATGTTTCCTCAATCAAAAGAAACCTTAATTGAGAGCGATCACATGAAATCCTAGATCTCTTTCAAGAAAGAGCTTGACCTCCCTCCAGAAGCCTTATTATTATTTTTTTTGTCTTTGCTTTTCCAGACTCGTACTGACGAACTTCCATGCTAAAGGAATGACTCGATATCGAACCCGTTTAAACAGGAATTGAATTTAAAAAATAAAGAAATTGCGTTTTCTTTTTACACGGTTTTATTTCACTTTATTTGTCACGGAAGTTTGTTTCGCTGTTTTCGAACACCTATTACTGCATAAATTATCTCCAAACTTTGCACACAAGCTTATCTTCGATGGCAATACAATATTCCATCCATTTTATCAATTATTATAACCTTAATTAGGAAAAAAATAATAATTTTGGCTCTGAGGAAATTATCAGAATTATTATTTGTAGAATGGCAACGATAGCTTTGTTTGGATAATGCAACGATGTTTTTTTTAACTTGATTTGCCACGGAAGTTTGTTACGCCTTTTTCGACCACTATTACTGCATAAATTATATCCAAACTTTGCACACAAGCTTATCTTCCCCCCGATGACAATACAATATTCCATCCATTTTATCATTTATTATAACGTTAATTAGGAAAAAAAAAAAAATTTGGCTTTGGAGAAATCATCAGAATTATTATTTTCCGAGTGGCAACGATAGCTTTGTTTGGATAATGCAACGATATTATTTAACTTGATTTGTCAGGGAAGTTTGTTACGCGGTTTCGACAACTATTACTGCATTTTAGTTTTTTTAAAAATAAAACCTTGGAACTAAAAACGGTTTCAGAGATTTAATATTATTCTAGGTGTTGTTGCTGCAGCTACAACGTGGCTTGATGGTTGCCATGGGAACCAAATTAAAAAAAAAATTCTTTACCTCAGATATAAAGTTATAATAGAACAATTACCTGCCGCATCAACGACAACACATCCTCGACTTATCAATATCAAGCAACGCTAAGAAAATATACAGGTTTAGTTAATGTTGTACTCTAATTAGAGTAAAGCTGCTATTGTGTGGATGAATAACTTTCAGAAAATCGAAATTTTTAGGTAATTGCGTTGCTTGAAATTTCAGACTACAGTAGCATCATTCTATTTCTTATTACAAACATACTTTTTGGAAAAAAAAAAGTACAGTAAAATGAGGACAATAATTATTAAGTACACTAGCATACTTTAATTGCATGAATTTTCAGTTTTGAAATGAGTTTTCAGTGAAAGTAGTAACTTGCATGTAAAAAACTAATAATAGTAATTCTAGTTAACAGAGAGTTTTGGATAATCAAGGTTTTATGGTACTTGAAAAGTTAAATATTATTTAATGTCAGATAATTGATACTGAGGATTCAATTCAAATTAAGTAAGAGTATAACAAAAACACAAACTACAAAAATTAAAACTAGCGTCACTTTAACGTGATTTAGTTATAAAAGGAAAAACAACCAG
Organism: Octonoba sinensis; assembly: GCA_038502835.1. Lineage (NCBI taxonomy): Eukaryota > Metazoa > Arthropoda > Arachnida > Araneae > Uloboridae > Octonoba > Octonoba sinensis. The sequence goes on from CM076600.1 coordinate 4,369,556, forward strand.
TCATAGTGGCTGGGAGATTATTAACAAGAGAGCGTTTGGCGTTTGTATTTTTCCATTCCGGCGAGTTGTGCGCTGGTTCAATTTAAAGTAAATAGACTGGTGGTTGATTTATTCTGTAATTCAAGTCGATGCTAAATACAATACTCACGAAATGAAGGTTAGGCGAACAGACGGCACGATAGATCTGTGCCATACGAGAAAGACAATCAACATTTTACTGAACGTGGCGCTCCTAACAAAAGGGCGTTGTAGACATTATTTCTTCACTTCATTCTGGAGCTTTAAAACGGAACAGCGATTTTATTCTGATGTGTATTGCTACCAGTTTACTAGCTGTAAGTCGAGAAATCATTTTTCTTTAAGTTTAATTGAGATCATAAAATCACCACAAACTCAATGCTGCAATTTATTTTTGCCGAAAACAAGAACGTGTGTGGTGACGTTATTACAGCGTTTAAGTAACCAAATTCATACTAAAAAAATCTATTAAAACAAATAAACTATTAAACACTAATATTAATAGTTTTAGAATGAAAAAAAAGAGTAAAATGCATAAATGTCTTTTCACTAACAACTTTTAATGTATTAGTCAAGTAGAAAACGATTTTATTTATTCAAGTTATGAGCTTATTTCCAGTGTTCAGTAGTTCAGTGGCAAGTTTAAAGTAATAAAAGAAATTTGTATCTATCCCAATAAATAATTTTTACATTTTTTTCTGTAAATAGGTTTTAACGGACAATAAAAGAACAAACACTCTTATGAGAACTTTATTATGAAACGTTTTAGGAAGGAGAACCAAATTATACTCCGAGGGGCCCTCTCCAGAAATTACAGGGAGGGGCAAAAGTAACGACCCGGTTTTGAAGGTGGTTAAAAAAAAAAAACTAATACAGTTTAAGACTTAAAACTTTTTTTAAATTTCGACCCGTCTTTAATACCATTTTTTTACATTAAGTTTTGAATACCACTTCAGCAATATGGCGGCCATTTGCAGCAATAAACTGATGCAGTCTATTTTTCCACGTAGAGAGAATAGACTGCATCTTTGTGTACATTTTAATATCCCGCGTAATGTTACGGTCCCTAGGCTTTTTTTGTGGGGTTGTTTGAAGGAGAAAGTTCCCCATACTTTAGAAGATCTGAAGGACCGAATTATTGAGGAAATATCCGCCATATCCCTTGAAATGTGCAGAAAAATTTCCCAAAACTTCAGAAATGGACTGCATCAGTGAATTGGGGCTGAAGACCGCCCTCTTGCTCAAGGGGTATTCAAAACTTAATGTAAAAAAATGGGATTATATGCAGATCAAAATATAAAAAATTTTAAGTTTCAAATTGCATTAGTTCTTCTTATAACCCGTCAAAACCAGGTCATTACTTCTTTGTGTGCATTTCAATATCCCGCGCAATGTTACGTTCCCTAAGCATTCTTTTTTTTTTTGTGGGGTTATTTGAAAGAGAAAGTTTGGAAACATGACCCGCATACCCACCTGAAGAGCTGAAGGACCGAATTATCGAGGAAATATCCGCCATACCCCTTGAAATGTGCAGAAAGCAGAAACGTTTCTCAAAACTTCAGAAATAGACTGCATCAATGTATTGATGCTGATATCAGCCATATTGCTGAAGTGGTATTCAAAAGTTAATGTAAAAATATGTTATTAAATGCAGGTCGAAATACAAAAAGTTTAAAGTCTCAAACTGTATTAGTTTTTTAAAAAATAATCCTTCATAATTGGGTCCTTACTTTTGCCCAACCCTGTGTAACCGTGCTCACTTGTGTAAGTATTACCATTTATCTAATAGAAAATTATCAATACCGGGAACAAAAACTATTGAAAAAAATTTATCAAAGCAATGTACTTACGCAAACTCATATTCAAAATTAAACCATAAACATCAAATTACCATTGGTCTGGAGCGGAGCATTGGAACAACGAGATTTTTCTTGAAAGTATAGTGGAGCGCGTGCAAAGAAATTTATTATGCTCCACTGCTCCGATTTACTTTATCACATAAAAAAATCATTAAATTCAGAAAAGAGATAAATAATAGAATTTATTTAAAGTTTTCGGATAATAAAAATTAGAAACTAATTAACATTTTTTGGGAGCATGGAACACATACTTAAACGTCGGAGCGAGGCTGGAGTTCCGCATGAAGCAGGAGCGAGGAGCAGATTAGACGGTGCAAAGAAATTTATTGCTCTCCACAGCTTCGATTTTTTTATTTTATCATATAAAAAAACTCACCAACTAAAAAAAAAAAAAAAAAGACATAAATAACATAATCTGGTAAGATTATTCGGAGAAAGGAGCGGAGCCAGAGAAAGTATTGGAGAGTAAGTGGAGCAAGGAAATTTTTCTCGAAACTGGAGCGGAGCCAGTGCGAAGAACTTTGTTGTGTTCCACTACTCCTATTTTTTTTCTTTTACTTTTTTAATTAAAATAAAAAATTCAACTAAAAAAGGTGATAAATAATATAATCTATTAACATTGTTCGCAGCACGGAGCAGAGCCGGAGAAAGTATTTAAAAGTCGGAGCGAAGTTTGAGCGGAGCAACTCAAAAAAGTGGCTGCTAATTGGGGATGTAACGAATATTCGGCCACTATTCGGTATTCGGCCTGGCCGAATAGTCTTTTCATCATCCAGCCGAATATTCGGCCTGGCCGAATACTGGGTAAGGTCAAATTCGGCCTGGCCGGATATTGATGGACTATTCGGCCGAATAGTTTTTCTACAGTAAAAAAGTTAAAAAATTAATTAGTAGATTTTAAACATTTAAAATTGTATTATAATTATTGCAAAGGAATACATTAGTCTACTATAGTTTTAAGAAATAAAAATAATTTAGAATAAACTACTTTTTTTAAATCTTGTTTTAGGCTTGACTGAGCAAAAAAGTTGCAATATTGTATTTTATATTTGGCATTCCAAATGCTGCCAGTAGTTAATTATAATAGATAATATGATAAATTCATTTTTTTATTGTTAACAAAGTGGAAGCCAGACGCTGTTTGGGTAGACTGATTTATTGTGAATATTGGGTTAAAGAGAAATGTGAAAAGCCCTGAATATATCATGAATATTTAGATAGCATAAGTTATTGGGGTTTTTGAAACTGAAAACATAACCCAATTAAGTGCATTAAGTTTTAATACATAGATCTTTTAAAAATAGGTATGTAAAAAACCCCATAAAATAAAAATATTAACTTTTATAACTTTTACAATGTCTTCATAAAACAGTTTTGAGCAAGGTAAATGTGCTTTAAGCAAGAGCAGTTCTTTCATTGCAATTAAATTAGTAAAATAATGCTAATGCTTAATACCGTAAAACCTGTCATTTCTATTTTGCTTGTGGGTGAAATTCTTAGTTTTATTACATTCAAAACAATAATGAAAATAGATTAATTTTAAATAATTCTAAATTCTTAACAAACAGAATTAAATCATACATCATAGCTTGTGTGTAATTGGTGTTTGACTTTGTGAATAATTTTAAATTTGACAAATACTTTCGATTGCAACGATTTTCGAGAAATTTTAATATTCGGTCGCCGAATATTCGGTATTCGGCCCAGCCGAATATGCGGCTTCGGCCTATTCGGCCTCGAAGAAAGGACCGAATATTCGGCTTTGGCCTGGAAGAAATGGCCGAATATTCGGTATTCGGCTATTCGGCCAAATCATTATTCGTTACATCCCTACTGCTAATTACTATCCCTAATAATTGGCCACTCACTGTTAGTCAGCAAGCTGATATCTCTGCACATCCGAAAGCTAACCTGTTATCACTGACGAAATTATAACCCTGTCCGCTTAATAATCAGATCCGAGTCAACTGAACCCCACGGTCAGTTAAGAGAATAGACGATTGGTCATCTCCGGGCCGAATCTAATTGCGTGACAAATCACTGTCCTCGACCCTGCTCTGAATGCAGAGGGTCAAGCGGCCACAATCACTGACCGCAGAGTCTCCTCTTCCTCTCTCTGACCCATCTGCCCTTTTTCCGACCGTTAATTCCTCTAATGACCGCTCCGGCGGCCAGTGTTTATTTATGAAGTGGACGTCTGACCCGCGGTCAGCCATAAATCAGCGAAATTCGATTGATACGGTAGCATAATGGGGCCGACGGAAGGCCGGAGAAGAGGGATTATTCCAGGGACGAAAGGGGAGGAAGTCTTTCAGAAATCTGATTGGGCGATGGCTAGAGATTTCTGGGGGAGGGGGGATGAGAAAGGTTCGATGAAATACCTAAATAGATTGTTTCCTAAAGTTTGGTACATTTGCATTTTGCTGTATATTTATAGCATTAATTGATTGAATATCTCAGCCGTAGTGTGGCATTGACTTCTTGACCCTTCTCCCCCCTTCCGTACTCGTCCAAGAGTATATATCGTCGCTTTAATGACTACAAAATCCTTATTATTCAGGAGAAGGATAAAATTATTATCATTAGTTTCCTCGTTTTCCCATATCTGTCGTAAATAGTTTTGTGATCTCATAACGCCTCTCACCATTAATGCGGAATAGCATTTTAGGAGGGGGGCATATTCAGGACTCACACTCTCAGAAACGCATGCTCAAATCTCGCCAAACTTCCGTCGTATTTGACGAAATGGAGTCGTGAAAAATGCTCCGAGTAAAGCTTTTGTCAAATTGACGACATTTGTGTAGTAACTTTTTTGAGTCTCGTGATCGCGCGAGGAAAGAATCGTTGCAAATGACGAAATTCGTCTGACTATCGAAGAATCCTCGAAAGTGAGAGTTCTATTTCTGAGAGTGCTGGTCGGAAACTTTCTCGCACTGTTGCGGTACTTATAAAAACTCGCCAAATCGGCTTGGAATAACGCCGATCACAGCATCCTTATGCCGCCAGCGCGTTATAACTTTAATTTAAATGCAAAATTTTAATTAATACGTGGAGCATCGTTTATTTTATATGACGCCGAAAAAACTACCGAAAAAAATCATATAAACGATAACGTCGTATAATCAATTTACACTTCTGGCTCGATCCAAGCATTAGGACCAGACTAAAACGTGATGATGTCAGGCACTTAGAAGCAAAGGGGTGTAAGTGACCAAAATTTAAATTTTGAGATAGCTAGTGCAAATGATAAATTAAACACCCTTCTGTTTTGTGGGAAAGAGATTTTAGTGGTAGATTTGACAGATACTGCAAAAAAGCGCGGTTTAAAAAAATTACTAATTAAAAACTGCATTCCCTTTGGTGGAATGCAGCACCAAAAGTGCATTTGCATCCGTTTGTCTCTAAATAAAATTATTTGATTTTTGAGTTAGCTTAACCTTTTAAACGCCGCACTATGATTGGAACATGGCGCAAACTATTTATTGCTAAAAATCACTTTATAAAGCAAATATAAGAAGTATGGGTAAGTTTTTTTATTCAAAAAAAAATTTTTGTACATGATTTTTGGCATGTTCCAAAAATGGAACATTGGCGGGTAACACTTAGTTTTTTTACATGTTTTAAAAAAAAAAGTTACTTTTTGCTTTTTAGTTCCAACTAATGGTTTTTTGAGGAATGTTAAAGAAATTGTAGGCAAATTACACAAGGTTTTCGTAATTAGCACTACTTCCAGGGGAAAATAGTCAAGCTGTACCGTAATTCCAGGGATAGTTTTCATGAAGTCCATATGCAACGAAGCTTCAAATAATAATGTCTAACAAACTGAATTCTAAAAATGATTTGTTGCTGATAACCAGGAGTTATAATTAGAGAAATAAAATTATCTATTATCTTTTGAAGACATCAAAAATAAACAAACGGAAAGAAATTTGCATTAGAAAAGCAATAAGTATCACTGTGCCATATTTGGAAAACACAAAGTATAATGTGAAGGAAAAGTTAAATATTATATGAATAACAAATCTTACTAAAATTCTTTGAAACAAAATATAATAGTTATTATAAATGCTCGCGGATTCAATGTCGCAAAGAAAAATAGCTAATAGTCTTTCCCGCGATACCCTAAACATGTGTTTCTCTGTGTTGTCTCCACTAGCAATACCGTGATGAACTATTTTATCCTTGAACTATTTATTTTATCCTCTAATTTGTACGCCTAAGTCATAAACGAAGTATAACTATCAAAAAACACATGGGGTTTTTAGAGAAAAGTAAGTCCCTTCAGGTCAACTGCTTCCCTTCAGGTTAGAGGAAGGGTTGCTGCGGATGGGGAATGGGGGGGGGGGGGGGCAGACGGGAACAGAATGTAAATAAACAGTCATTAAACACATCTGCACATCATTTATCATGAGTTCCAACATTAAAAAAAAATTGTCTTTATTTATTTGATGCAATGTAACCAAAGGAACTGTAATGTGTTAAAACGTAGACCTTTACACGCCAATGTCCTATTTTTGGAACATGCAAGTTTCATTGCCAATAAAAGCTATATTAACATAATTTTTTTTGAATAGAACATGTTAAATTAACAATACGACTATTTTTAATTGTTCTCACTCAGTTGTGAAATTTTTAATTAAATTTCAAATTTTTTATGAATTTTTTAGTCTTGCTTGATGAAAAGTACAAAAAATGAATAAATTACAATATTTTATTGTACTACTTTCCGTAATGTAATAATTACGTCAAAAAATCAATCAATAGTTCAAATACACAGAAATTTTTTCAGCGCAATAAAGATAAAATTGTATTTTTCACAGATTTTTAGAGTTGATGTTAAAATATTGGAACATTGGCGTGTAAAGGGTTAAATACGCGATGCAGACGATCTATTTACGAAACTTAAAGCGGAAAAGAAGAAAAAAAAAATAGGAAAAGAATACCGAATTGTTGAATAATAATTTTAAAAACAAGGTTTAAATCGTCTCCAGATTTTATTTTTGTCATGTTTTGTTTTCGGCAATTGGCAAATTGTCTAATGGCAATGATTTTTAGTTTGTTGATAAATATAATTATTCAAAATTTATATTATGCAGTTTTTAATGAACTTTATATCACTAACAAACTATCTTTATTACTGTGTAAATTATCAAAATGAACAAGACACGTTTTTCATTTAGTGGCAAAGGGGTGTGAGTTAACTTACACCCCTTTACTTAAAACTAGTTAACTAGTTGGAATCAAAGGAATGTAAGTATAAATAAGCTAATTTTTTAAAAAATCCTACTCCAAATCTAATCATCAGAAACACTTCAAACTTCATACTTAAACTAACTCATGCATATAAGACTCGAAAATAAAAAAATAATTGCATGAAGAACCTCTAGAATTTAGTATAGGAATTAAACTTCAAACGAGTTTTACTCAAAATGATACTTTAGTCACTTACATCCCTTTGCTTCTCACCGTCTCATGTGGTAAATGTGAACGTCGCATAAACGATGCTCCACTATATTTCCAAATTTTATTAATTAATTTCGCAGAATTTCTCCCATATTTCAAAACTTTGTTGATGGTTTAGGGTTTACAGGTCCAAGGAGGATCATGACCCCCATGGACGTATATACGCGCCCTTGTATCCGCACCTGCATCTCACATGTAGCTTCCGTACAGAAGCAAAACGTTTACTACACATGATATTCTACTGTTACATTGTAGTAATTTAAAATTAATAAATAAATAGCACATTTTCTTGCCCCTATAACTCCTGCAGATACAAATAAAGAATGCACTCCTAATTTAACTTAGGAAGAACAGCGTTTTTTAAATTCTAAGAATCAAGCCAGTTTTATTCAAATTAACAGAAATTTAATACACACACGCGCGTGCGGTAATTCTTTCACTAACATTGCTCATTATTTTTATTTATATTTTTTTTTACCGAATCTCTTTCGAGCTTGAATTTCTTCACGAACTCAAGTTTTTAATTCTTGAGCAGGGTTTGGTGTCCTGAACGATAAAAAAAAAATCATAGAAAACCTCAGGATAAAAGATCGGGATCTTCAGACTCCCCCCACCCCTGCCTCTATCCAGAAATGTAAAGGATTACATATTCCAGCTGAAACAGCAGAAGTTGAAAACTCGAATTGAGAACGAACCCGGATGAATTTTTGTATTAGAAATACTTTCTGATTACGAGTGTGCTGTATAGAAAAATGATGAAATAAAATGTAAACCTTTGCGCAAAACATAAAAACTAAAAATCAACGTAAAATTAGGTTCAAATCTTTGCAAAAATTGCAGACATGTGTTTTGACGTTACAAGGAACGTTTTTAATGCAAAAGAATGAGCTTCTAGATGCCGAACATTCAACTAAACCATAACTGAAGCAATCTTTGGTTGGATGCTTATCACCTAGGAGCTCATCGCATTGAAAAAAGGGTTTCTTGTAACCTCGAAACATGTGTCTGCAAAGACTTAGTTTTCAGAAGGAAAAAAAAAACGCTGATGATTCTTGTGTAAAAAAAGGAAGAAGAAACCAATAATAATAACTTGCTTTGCGTGAGCTAGAATAATTGTATATTTTGCTTTCGTTAGAGTTTAAATTGCATTAGTTCTTTTAATTCCTTTTAATTTAATACGATTTTTCACAAATCAGGCATTTAGTTTGCTTACGTATGCAAGTACGTGTTGAATTCTTCAAGGCTCCAGCAATTCTTCTGTGAGAAATTGTGCCTTAGCTTTCGTGAATCATTTAATATCTGTTCAGAAATACAGACGGTGAATATAGACTACCTTTTCACAGAAAGGTCTGTATCTGTTCAATAGTGTAACAGAATTAGGGAGCATTACCCCTATATATTCTAAAGGCACACCACGACCACGCTGAATTTTCGACCCACCGAGCTGCTGAGAGTTATAGCCGCATCAAGAAAACTTAAAAAAAAGATGATACAAACTTATTTTTGTGCAAGCACTCCCTAAAGATTCCCTATTTTCCATTTCTCAAATAAATGCACATTGCTGACCTGAAAAGGATTATGTATTAGATGAATTCAGCGGCATTATGAAACTGTGAATTGTTTTAAGACACGGAAAGTTTTTATGTTTCTTCACGAGCGAATCAGTTGTCGTTCATATTGGGGAAGCACCAATAAATAAATTAGCCAATCACCGGTTAATCGGTACCGGTTAATTATAACAATAGTTACTTTCAATAATACCATTTATCCCTCACTGCTCTTTTTGCTTATATGTTTTAACATAACATAATCAGCTAGTTCATTTCTGCCAGAAATGGGGTTTTTTTTCCCATTTTCATGCTATAGAAAGTAAAATTGTCAGACCAATTTTGTTATCGATTGTTAAATAAACTCACATTCAGTTAACCAAACCTGAAAGTTCAAACGTTACAAAATAGAAGAAAGTGGTAGAACTAGACACTTTTAATTTAGTAGCTCTATTTTTATTATTAGAAGCCACTTTATCCAGGGTTTTTATTCCTTATAATGTATGCAAAGTAATCTTGCTATAAGTTCTTGCTAAAAGCTATTTATTATGCTTCACTGATTAACCAGCAAAAACTGGCAGATTAAAAATAATCGACAGTAATCGATTACCGATTACTGCTTATTAATCGGTGCATCCCAAATATATATGTTGCCCGAAGTGAGGGAGGGGGAGAGATCCGGGCTGTACAGAAACTTGCGTTTCTTGTACAGCCCGGATATTATGGACGGTATAGTAAACTTAAGTTTCGGATGAGATTGCTGATAGAATATTGACCAGCATAACGACGAGAACATCATTGTAAACGAATCAACTCATGAAATAACGGGTTATGTATTTTGACGTTTATTATATGTATTGAAAAGCTATAGATTTATTTTTAATACATGTTACATGTATTAAAACTATATATGTATTTAGACATTTAAAGCAAACGACAGTCTAAGCATTATCTACATTTCATGGTTGCATGCATTGAAAAGCTATACATGTATTTAGACATTTAAAGCCCCAAGGGACAGTCTAAACAATATTTACTTTTACTATTAGATCCTAGTTATGATAAATCATTATATTTAGTTTTGGAATCTTATAACTTTTCATATTTGTGTCATGTAAGCGATACCTTAAACCAAAAATATTTATTTCTCATATTGCTTTTTTATGTGGGAGTCAATCAGTACATACTTTTGTGGAATTTCTTCCACAAACTCCTGCAAACAGATCATTATCGTGCAGACAAACGAACGAAGAGAAATTCTTGAAAACTTGCTGACAGCCACTGCTTTATGAATAATCTGCTTCTTTGGAGAGCACAACATCGTATGTCCAGTGATTGATCTGGGAAGGGAAAATGTCTACCCCCTCCCCCTCGAATAAGAGAATTCAATCGCTGACCAATACTTCACTAGCCCCCTCGCCACTGGAGTGGACGACGCACCATCGGGGTCAGTTTCCGCTCGACCATTATTGCGGAAATCCGTCTCCCCGTCTGACACACGCACATACTCTGGACGGATGACCTAACATCACTACTGCGAGGAAACCGACTCGTCCAGCATTTTGGTTCACAGAGCCGTTAGTCAGCTCTGCGGAGCTAGCGGCGGTCAGTAGAAAAAACGCTAGAGAGCCGGGAACTTTGTATTTGTTACATTATAAATTAATAAATGAAGAACAAAAACAATCGCATTAGGTTTGCAAAGTTTGTCTCTTTAATACTATTTTTTTAAAAATGGGAGATTTTTAATTTATTCAAACTTTCTTCTGTTTATTTTTTTATTTGCCTCGGTCAAGTACGGCAACTAGATTTCCAATTTTGCTAATTTTTGTTCACATAAACGTCTAACAGAAGACATGCATGAATCTAAAAGAAAATGAGATTCTTCAAAAAACTATTACTTTTCTCCATTGTGGCTGCAACTTGTACAAGATCTTTACTGAAACATACACCGTCCCCTTGTAATATCATTTGAGTATTTGAGGTTATTAGGTCCACGAATTACTAAAGAAAACAAGAAGTTTCGTCCAGAACTATACGAGACTACTTTGAGGTATACACCAATATCAAATTGGTAATCTGGCTATCTCTTTCTCCTTTAGCTTTAGTTCTAAATTTCTTCAAATATAACTTTTTCAAAGGTTTAGACATATTCATTCACTCATTTATTCCTTCTGAAATATCCTTAAAAATCCATATAAAAAATTTCGTGGAAAATCGTGAATCCTCGTTTAGTTCTGGATGAACTTCGCATCTGTACATGTTCTACGTCATAACATCCTTTCGATAAAGTTTGTTCCAAGCAAATCAGTAGAACAGGATTAATATAGGAGTGAAAATACCCGTAGGCGCTAATGTTATTTATTTATTTATTTATTTTTTGAGCTATTCAAAATTGAACAAAAATTTTTAAACTCAAAAAATGTTCCCGTTGAGAACTTCCAATAAGCTTCTTTTAAGGAACTTGGATCTTATGCTCAGAGCTGACATAATTTGCTTCCTTTTTGCCCATAAGCGCTATTGTTAAGGCTTTTTGAGCTGCTCAAGTTTCAGATAAAACTTGTTCAAATCAAAAAGTAAAATATATGGAAATGAGAGGTCCTCGCCGAGATATTTGGAATGAAAAAACAATCTTTTGAAATAGACAATTTCTTCAAAAGTTATTAGGGGGAGGACAGATAGACTGACAGACACATTTCCCCAATCTCAAACCCGACTTTATTTTTTTATTTTTCAATCTTTATTTAATTACTCAACTTATTTTTGACTTTTCTTAGTTTTAATGACGTTTTTACGATGTATTAAGTCTTTTTCTTTTAAGTTCTAAGAAATAGTAAGGTGAAAAGGGCTCTTTAATTTTGTATGCAACTGCTGTGTCTTCTGCAATATGAGTTTAACATGCTTATTATTAAGGCAGCATCAGTTATGTTGGGAAACATAGCTTTTCCTGCTCATCAAAACGTCTAGGAAATTCTTATCTTGGCTATTCCGTGGAAAAAAGAGACATTCATTTGCCACACATGAGTTATATTTCATCAAAATAACAATAATAATAAAAGATAAAGGGGGAAAAAGGCTTCACGCATTACGTTTGATTTCTAAGCAATTTTTTTTTTTATTACTTTTTTGTTTCTTTAATGACACATGATTGTAACGTACCTGACATGAAATTCATTCTGCGGTCGGAGTTGTCTAAAAAATCCAACTTTTTCAAAAAGTGTCTTATAATATCCTACTTTTTAAACATTTGTCCAACATTTCCTACAATTTATGGATTTCCTTCTTGGAAGAAAATACACGCGTCCTACAAGTCTTACAATGTCCTACTACTCCTACAACTTTAAAGGAAATGTAGAACAACCCTGGCCTCTATATGAATGTATTTTTCTACGGAATGGCGCATCTACGTTTGAGAGCTGTTGCTTGCTTAAAGTTCGAACATTTCAAAGTACAACAGGATATTTAATTAAATATGAATTTCCGGATCACTGAAAATGTTTCATATCACGCAAATGACATTCGTAAGCTCTTGTTATAAAAGCCCTTTTTGAAACGTCAAGCTTTTGCAAATAGAAACGGGAATAAGCGAGAAAATAAATAAACATATATGTAAATTATGCATTTTGAAAAATGCAATTTCCAAAAGAAAAAAAAATCTTTCCAAATCCATGGTCATTTTCCAAAAGAAAAAAAAAATCTATTAACAGAATCAGAGATTTTATATTGCACTTGAACAAGATTCGATCCGTAGCTTCAGAAACCAAAATGGGGGATGGGTAGACCTCACTTCAACAGAGGTTCTACTCTGGACGGATGACCGATGGCCGGCCGCCGTATTTCATCCCCAGAAGCGTCGCAACGCCCCATAAACCACCCCGGGAGACGCATTCCTGTTTTTTAATTAATGGTCCCACGGTGCGAGACCGCTTGGGATTAAACAGCCGGGTTCTTTCTCTCTTTTATGGCCTTCTAATACAGAGAGCGAGCTGAAATTCAAATCTGGTTACAGAAGTCTTCTAAATAGGGCATATCTCGTAAATATTTTGAAAATAATTTTTGGGGAAAAAATAGAACGGACTTCAAATCAGAACAATTAAAAATTGCGCTAAAAAGAAAATATTTTTTTTTAAATTTTTTTAACCCTCTGTTAGGCACGCGAATCTGTCAGATGCATAAATAAAATAGCGATGAGCGCATTTTATACCAAATATATTGACATAAGGAGCAGTATTTGATACTGAAACTAGTATATTACCTGCCCATCAAAAATAATGGTTTGCTTCTGAAGCAATACAAAAATTAGCACCTACCTACCTGTATCGCTATTTTATTTATGCATTGGTAGATTCACGCTCCTAACGTAGGGTTAAACAACACCAGTATAAAATTTTGAAGTCGGCACAAAATTTTGATCGTTACAACATGTGTTACTTTAACTAGGAACCATTCCAAACGTAGGAGTATTTATCTATATATAAATAAGCAAAGACAAAACAGTCAAGTACCATTTTATCTTCTATTTGTCCACCGATTTTCTTACTTTTTCTTAAATTTAATAGCTACAGATAAGTCGTAGCGTTATCAATAAAAAAATTGGAGATATTTTTTTTTTTTCCTACTTTCGACGCAGATTCGAAGCTTTTTTTTTTTTTTTAGAATTTTTTATTCGTCATACTTTTATACTACTCTTTGCATCTACAATACCAATACATTTGTCACTATTCGTAATTCAAAAAAGAAGAAATGTCAAGAACAAAACAAAAGAGAAAATGCAATTCATCAAATGAATGTATAATAAAGACAAATAAAAGTAATCTTAAGGTGTCAGTAATTTATTTCCTAAAAGACTATGCAAAACAAAACGTTAAGTATAATTTCAAATAAAATTAAAATACAATTTGAAGCTAACGATGTCTAATACAATATAAAGTTAGATAATAAGTGTATACAGGGGTTATTGTCATTGGCATTTTCGAATGGTGTACTATCAATTCTGGTGGGAGTGCTAATCGTTTTTATCAGGGATGTGAGCAGTCACTTTTTTGAGGTGCACCGCTCCGCGCACCGAGTCATTTCAACAAATATTATTACTAGTCCTTCATTTTGCGCATCTATTCAAAATGCGTAAAGGGACAACTAAAAGGTCCAAAACGGTAGACCGGTTTCAAGTGCAATCAGCCCGATTCTTCAGCACCAACAGTAGAAATGGCAGTATATTACTATTTTTTTTTAGATTATATTGCTGCAGTGAAACCTGTGTAAGTTGAGTTGCGATGCAGCACTTTAGTGGCGAACTTAGACAGGTGGTCAACTTATAGAGAATGAGGTAAAGGGGGTAGGGCTAATTCTGCTCCTGACAAAAGTGATCAACTTAGACAGGTGATCAACTTATAGAGAATAAGGTAAAGGGTGTAGGGATAATTCTGCTCCTGACAAAAGTGATCAACTTAGACAGGTGGTCAACTTATAGAGAATGAGGTAAAGGGGGTAGGGATAATTCTGCTCCTGACAAAAGTGATCAACTTAGACAGGTGATCAACTTATAGAGAATAAGGTAAAGGGTGTAGGGATAATTCTGCTCCTGACAAAAGTGATCAACTTAGACAGGTGGTCAACTTATAGAGAATGAGGTAAAGGGGGTAGGGATAATTCTGCTCCTGACAAAAGTGATCAACTTAGACAGGTGATCAACTTATAGAGAATAAGGTAAAGGGTGTAGGGATAATTCTGCTCCTGACAAAAGTGATCAACTTAGACAGGTGGTCAACTTATAGAGAATGAGGTAAAGGGGGTAGGGCTAATTCTGCTCCTGACAAAAGTGATCAACTTAGACAGGTGATCAACTTATAAAGAATGAGGTAAAGGGGGTAGGGCTAATTCTGCTCCTGACAAAAGTGATCAACTTAGACAGGTGATCAACTTATAGAGAATGAGGTAAAGGGTGTAGGGATAATTCTGCTCCTGACAAAAGTGATCAACTTAGACAGGTGTCAACTTATAGAGAATGAGGTAAAGGGTGTAGGGCTAATTCTGCTCCTGACAAAAGTGATCAACTTAGACAGGTGGTCAACTTATAGAGAATGAGGTAAAGGGTGTAGGGCTAATTCTGCTCCTGACAAAAGTGATCAACTTAGACAGGTGGTCAACTTTACAGGTTTTACTGATTTATTTTTTCGCTAATATTTTTTTAATATAATATAAAAATTTAAATAGCAAAAATAGTTATTTCCACACTACGCATTTACAGTAAAACCTGTAAAGTTGACCACCTGTTTAAGTTGACCACTTTTGTCAGGAACGGAATTAGCCCTACACCCTCTACCTCCCCCTCTATAAGCTGACCACCTGTCTAAGCTCGCGACTAAATTGCTGCACCGCAAGTGCTCAACTTGTTTCACTGTATTCATTTGCAACTTGTTAAAATATAACTTCATGTATTAACGTTGCTTTAAATAGAAGTTAGCTTTTTTCCCCACAATTAACTAAAATATCATAAGAGAATTTTAACTTTAATGACTTACAATCTACGATACAACTCTAAAATTAAAGGACTTAGTAGTTAAGATAAAGACAGATATCTAATTCATTATGTAAGTTACTTATTTGATGGTGAAGATTTCCTTAAAATGAATCCTTTTTTAAAAACGGTTATGTCAGATAAAAGAAAAAAGAAGAAACTTGTTTAAAAAATAAAGTCCTCATAGTCGTTTTCCCATATGGTTAACTTTCAAAGAAGTTTAGGAAAACTTTATATTGATGTTTCATCCATCCAGACAAATATTAGTCTAACATTATAGGATAAAAAATGTCGTGGAGACGTTATTTTATTTATTTTTTTAATCTTTGCAAAAATAGATAAATTAATAACTATAGTAATAATTAGGCGGTCAACTTATAAAGGGCTTTTCATAATACTTCCAACCAAATTTGGCGTACGTAAGTGATCAATATAGACAGGTGGTCATCTTACAAAGTTGGTCAACTTTACAGGTTTTACTGTACTACAAATTAAAAAAAAGCTTGTGAAGGAGAATGCAATCATTATGCAATATTCCGTTTTGGACAAAAGTGGTCAACTTAAGACAGTTGGTCAGCTAAGAAAGTACAACGCTTTACATTTGGGCTGCATTGTATTACACAAGATATTATAGCCTCCATACTCCATATGTGTTATCGATTCCCCCCTCCCCCCTAACTGCTTCCATCCACCCCGCGTCATTGCTCGATCCAAAAACCATAACCCTTAAAACTTCATAACAGGAATTCGGTCAGTATTTAAAATTTATTCCCCAACTCTCATAAACGGAATGAAAGTACAACACCAATAGCGATTTTCCGCGACATAGGTTTCTTCAGCCGAAAGTGTTTCGAGCTTCCTCCTCCCCCCCCCCTCTCCCGGGGAACACCCAGGGTCTCTTTGGGGGTGTTTTCGCGTCACGGGTAGTTGCTCCCACTCCTAATGGGCTATAAAACACATCTGAAAGGACCGATGACTACTCCACGTAATATATACCCCTCGCCTGGGGTACATTCGAAAACAGGTAGTTTCAGAGAGAAAGAGCATTGCGTCACACCTCGTCTGTCATCTGTTTGTGGCTCAGTTCTGTAAGTGCAATTTTATAATGCCGATTCATTTCTTGGGGATTCTTCGTGGGTCCAGTCGAGGTCAAAAGGAATATTCTGCATGATTAATTTAAAAAGAATCGTATCAGCAGTAATCAGTAGCGGTAACGTCACAATAGAACTACAAATAATTGATTCCAGGACTATAAAAGTAATAGAAAACGTATAGTGAAATTTCGAATCATCCATACAACCTAACTAGGTAAAGTATAATGGTAAGGAAAAATGGCTGATGTTTATGGCTCTACGGTTGATTGGTCCGATTAAGTTTAATGGCGCAGGAGTATTAATGGGCTTAAAATGCTCCGAAGCATTCTGTGAATCTAGATTGAAAAAATATCGGGAAAAGTAACGTACCACGGATAAAATTTGGAGTAAAATTGAAAAATCAAAACCAAATGTGAAAAAGTTTTGGATTTTGAACAGTTCGTTTTTTTAAAGAAGGAACTGCAAAGTACTTTTTTATAGAGCTAGAAGATATTTTAGAATAATGGGAGTGTAAAAATATTAATAGTATAATGCATTAAAAATACAAAATATATTGAATATGAGAACAGAACAATTTTTATGTTCTATTCTCATTGGCGTGACACTCAACATGAGATAAAGAGTTTTTGAAAAATACATATCCTTGTATTATACAATTTTATTTTATGCTATTTCAACATAGTATCGAAAACAAAAATTCCACTAAATAGATAAAATAGAGTTTAAGTAGATTTTTTTTTTTTTGCAATTGAAAATAATTTAAACTACAAGGTTAGAAGCTTTTACAACACATCGTTTTTTTTTGGTGCGGGGGGGGGGGGGGGTAGTGACAACACAAATTACCACTCGGGTGACACCCATGTTAGGAATGCCACTGATATTAGCTGTATAGCAGTTAAAACAATAATTAAATTTTATGTAAACTAAAAATTATTTTGAAAATTGAACGTGATAAAATCTTTTTTATTTACTTTTTGATAAACCTAGAGATAAATTATAAATTACTGAAAGTTTTTAAAAATGGTCAAAACGGGTTCAGCATTTTTAAAACATGTAAATTCGCTAAAATTCGAAAATTGAACATTTTCACGAATTCAATGTGTTTTTTTTATGTATTAGATATAGAAGAAAGTCAAAAATAGCCATTTTGGCCAATAATTTCAAAAAAACTTAGTACTTTTTAGCAGCTGAAGGATCTCTTAAAACCTACTTCGACATTTGTAACTGTCTTTTTAAACTCATGTTTAGAGACTGCTTTAGGGGGGGAGGGGGGGAATCCATGAAAAGACCGATAACAAGAGAATAGTTTCAATTGGCTGTCTGCCCCCTGCGGAGAAAAGTGGATCCATCAAACTTTTATCCAGGCACAACCACATCGTTAATCGTCTGCATCGGGGGATCGACAATGCGAAGCAGGGAACATTTTCGCCTGCTCTGACGATCGGACATCCCCGCTCTGAATGCATATTTTGTCATCATCTGTCACAAAGAGATGAAAGTGACAAAATTCGGACGGAATGCACGACAAGGAAATAAATCATTATCGTCCAAATTGGTGTCAGTACGGCACTTTTTGAAGTGCCCCTTCCTCCCCCCTTTTCCCATCGTCACAAGTTATTTTTACCGTCGAGGTATAGCGGATTATGTTACTGTGAATGTCCGAAATCGGAAAATGTCGACATACAAACATAGAATGTCGACAATCATGGGTGAATATCGACATACACCAAACAGAGAATGTCGACGATCACCGGTGAATGTCAACATACACCAAACACAGAATGTCGACAATCACCGGTGAATGTCGACATTCTCTGTTTGGTGTATGTCGACAATCACCTGTGAATATCGACATACACCAAACACAGAATGTCGACAATCACCGGTGAATGGCGACATACATCAAATACAGAATGTCGACAATCACCGGTGAATGTCGACATTCTCTGTTTGGTGTATGCCGACAATCACCTGTGAATATCGACATACACCAAACACAGAATGTCGACAATCACCGGTGAATGGCGACATACATCAAATACAGAATGTCGACAATCACCGGCGTATGTCGACATACACCATACACAGAATGTCGGCAACCACCTGTGAATATCGACATTTAGCAAATGCTTTTGCTATGCTGATATTTATCAAATTAAAAACTAGGATTTATCTGTTCCAAGTGGAGGCATAGCGCAATCGGAAAATGACGGTCTTCTGGATGAAAGCAGTTTTTAATGATAAAATGAAAAGCTCCAATGAATCGACACAAAGGCGTGTTAATTGAATTACATAGAACCAGTGAAGAGAATGGTGGGATGAATCCACCACTACTCTGTTGTTGTTTATAATGTCACTTAGGGATCCAAGCTCCCCTTCGCAGAGCTTCAGGAATTAAGGCATTAAGGAGCGCCTTCCGTTTTATAGAGGAGCCCCACAACGGTGGAAGTACGACTTGGCTCATGATGTATTTGGATGACACCAGATGGCGTCACTTCAAATACGCCGCCTTCCTTTTTTGACCCAAGAGTGAAGGGAAGGCAATTTCTCTCCCCTCCGGTACCCTCGCAACTGCCTTGGGACTTAAGGGTCTACGGATTTTATATGAACGTATCCCGAAATGTACATGGGTCTTTATCGTGAAGGCCTAAAAGACCACTTGCGTGTTTCCTTTTGCATAAACTCAAATTCCCAAAAATACTATGTATTACGAAAATATCCTGCTTTTAAACTCGAACTGCATTCAGAAATCAACGATCGTACTCGGGGTTTAAACATAGCCTTCCTTTAACATTATCTAAATATTCACTGAATTATTAATTTAGTGAAATTACTGTTTGAAAATCATAAACTGTAGAAATTAGCAATAAAAAAAATCTGGAAAATTACGCACAACCTTCCACAAAAGTAATTATGAAATTAAGGAATTAATCCCTTTCTATAGGTACAAGTAACATGTCCTGTGATTGTGTGTGTTATGTGGGTTGCTTCTAGTGTGCTGCGTAGCGTAATTTTTGTCTCTAAGTACGTCATTATAACAGGAAGATACTATGTGATGATTTTACAGTACACAAGAGGCGTAAATTGGCTTTTTTTCCCCCTTTCTCAGCATAATGATTATATGCTTCAAAAGAAAAGTTCCCTACTTTTCTCTTGAAGTGAACTTCATAAAATGGCGCCTACGACTTCTCACAATACGCCGCTGAAGTTGTGACGTCACAACATGGTGGCTGGGCAGTGACACTTTGTTTAAATGCCCGTTTAAATTACGCTTTGAACTCAAATGGGTTGTCATAACATTATTAAAAAAAAAAAAAAAAAAAAAAAAATGGTATTGTGTTTTGCACCAGAATTAAAATACAATATAAAAGTAACATATTTTATACACTATAAAATGTTTTAGAATTTTGACTATAAAACTGTTACGGTATATTACAAAATTTGGTACTTATCGGCAACGTTGGCAAAGCATGTATCATTTAATGTATATCATGATATTTATAAGCTGATATATATCATGATATATAGGTATCCAATTACATTTTTATACAATTTAAAGTTTAACGCTTTAAATTCATCTTTGAGTACCTCATTGATTCATTGACGGAAAATATGATCAAGAATAAGTAATAAAAATTTCATAAAACAAGAATAAACTTAAATAGCTAATTTGGAATTTGGGAATAAAATTCTTACACTTCAAATGCAAATACTACATGCGGAAAAAAGCAACTTTACTTTGCTAAATTGAACAAAATAAATAGAGCTTAAATTTAGCTATAAAGCAGCTTTGTCAAATGAACTAATTTCCATTCGTAATTACAACTTCGTTGACATAAGTAATTCTGTTTTCTGTATAATGCATCGACTATAGTATAGTTATTTTCCAAAACTGTAGATATTGTATCACGCATATAGAGGTTCGTACATTTCCTCCAATATCCTCATTTTCCGTACCATACGAAAGCTTTGAAATTATGATGATTTTAAACAGTTTTCACCTCGCTGATTAATTGCATATTTTCGGAAAAAAAATTGGGTTATATCGTAAAAAGAGGCCATTCTTTAAAAGCGATTCAGCATTTAAAACGAGCGCTTCATTTGTTGCTGCCCAGCGCCATGTTGTGACGTCAGACTTCAGCGGCGTATAGACTTGGCAAAAATTTCGCTCTTTCGAGCTTACGACTACTGAGTTCCGAAGGGGGAATTTATAAAATTACGAACAATCTTCTACAGAATAATTATGAAGTTAAGGAATTAATACCCTGTACAAATAGAGGTAACCTGCGTGTGTGTTATGTGGGTTATAAATTGTTTCTAGTGTGTTGCGTGGTATAATTTTTGCATCTAAGGGCGTCATTGTAATAGGATGACACTCATCTGAAGGATTTTACAGTACAGACGGCGTAGGACTTTCTTTTTTCTTTTCCTGTCAGCATAATGTTTATATGCTTCAAAAGGAAAATTCCCTACTTTTCTCTTGAAGTGAACTTCTTCATAAAATGGCGCCTACGACTGCTCACAATAGATTTGGCAAGATTTTTCTCTTTTGAGCTAGCCACTACAGATTTGTGAAAATAAAAAAAAAACTATGTTGGAAAAAAAAAAAGGGCATGTCTTAGAGATGAGAAAGGATGACTGCAGTATGTAACACATTTATAAAACCCTTGAATAATTTTTCAAGCACCCTGTCATCTCCGTATGAAAGCGATGTCCCCAGAAGGTATTTCGCGGGAAGCATAATCGCTCCGATTAATAGATAAAAAAAGCTTGGATCCACCCTTCCGATGTAAACAGGCCACATCCCATTGTGCTCCCGCTGATTTCATCACTGCCACCCGCCTCCCCCACACACAAAAGACATTTTCGAACGCCTCATTGTCGCCCCCGCCATCCATCATCGTCTGCGGCGATCACGTGACAGGGATGCGCTCCGGACACCATTTCTATTCTCTGCTCCTTTCTCTCCGCGGAGAGAAGTCATAACACTTTGCCCCAACGGGAATTCTGGGAAAAGAACTATTGCACCGACGCAACACATTGTGTCTGAAGAATTGCAGACGTAATCACATAATTGCACACTGTGTGCTTGTCAGAAAAAAAAGTGTAATAAACGAATACAAAATGGAATGCGAAATCAAACGCCCTTCTTGTAAGGGTTATGACAACCTTGCTTAGCATAAAGAAAATATGCATATGTACACATAGATGCACCTTTCGAATTCTTACATTAAAACAGGGGTCACGTCAGAGAAAATTCCTGTCCGGTCTTCACAAAGTTCCAATCAATCAAAACTGACCCTTTACAAAATTCGAATCGGTCAAAACGGACCCTTCACAAAATTCCGAGCTACCAAATCGTATTTATTTAATACGTGACAAATTATAAAATAATTTTATCAACTACATGGTTAAATTTTTTATTTCCTGAAAATTTGAATTTTCACAAAAAAAAAAAAAAAAAAAAGCTTCAAAAATCACAAAAACAGGACCCTGTTAAGAATGCTGGATCGACCCTTGGTCAAAATAAAGTTTTTGGCTAATTAATTTACATACTTTTTAACGGTCTCTTTCTCCTCTCTCATACGTATATATCCATACATACACATATACATAATGAATGTTAACTCTTCTTTTAACTTTTAGTTTCCATTTAAGGCGACACAGGGCTATTGTTTCTAACTTTTCTATTTTTTAGCCAAACTTTTTGAAATTTTTGTAGAACTTTTGCTTGTCACTATTAAATATATTCACAAAATTTTACTTCAATAAAATAAAAATTTAAAAAATTATGAGATTTCAAAATTTTAAAATTTTGATTTTTTTAAAACAGAGTGCGCGTCTCAAATGTACATTAATTCAGCAAATAGTACTTTTAAATGATACTTTAGACTTATATTAACACTTTGTTGGGAATACTTAGTTCATTTTTGGCTTTAAATTTTTTAAAATATAAAAAAATACAATATAATGCTATTTTTTGCTAAAAAATGATCCCGGTTAGCATCAATAAGTCACAAAAAAACAGTAACATTCAAAAAAATTGAAAAAATGCTCCCAACAAATTGGTTTAGACATTCATATGGTGCTATATTTCAATTTTCAGAAAAATAGAGCTAAAATTGCAACGCGCACTGCAATATAAGTAGTATAATCACAATGGAAAATCGTGTTTTGAGAAAAAGAGGATTTTTAGTTTACCAATAATAAATCAACTGAATAGTAAAGTTTTTTGTCTATATTTATAAAGCATCATAGAGTAAAACAGTTCAACAAGTTTTTGTACATTAAAATACAAAATTTTATTATTATGGGCATTTATTTATCAAAAAAATGTATTCATGACGTTTTAAAAAAATTCTTATTATTCCTTTTTTATGACACACAACTGACTTGATTATTGTAAATCAACATCTAGGGGGTTAAAAGTGTATAGAAATTCAATTATAAAGCACAAGATATTTATGTATATCAAATTTGTTAAAATCCTCCGGCACAATAGGTAATTCCTTCACTTTTTTGCTTTTTTTTGTCGTCAGAAGACTTTTTATATTTCTTATCTATACGTTTTTTGCGGTACTGAGGAGATTGTCGCACTTTCTTCTGTGAGGAACGTCGCCTGTCTTTTTTCGCAGCAATTTCTAGTGAATTCTGACTGACAATTTCATGAGCAATTTCGAGCGATTTTACATGGCCGAGATTGTATTCACTAATCGCTGAAGTAACTGCTATATCCAAACGTTTCTTGGAAACAAAAACTTCTTTAGGACATTTTGCCCATATGCAGCTGTGAAGGCATTCATTTGCATTTTGGGTCTTTCCCTTAGTGCATCTCTGAAGGAGGTCATTGGAAGCGAGTCGCTGATAAACTGGCAGGATTTTCTCGACAACAGTTTCACTGAGAATGGTTTTCATTGTCGAGTGTTTTTTCGCAATTGTTCCTGTCGCTAAGGCTCTCTGAAAGAAGCACCAGGATTCTTTGCCAGGAGGGCATTTGCTGTGCTGTGGCTTTTCGTCAGTCGACATGCAATGAAACAGCGTTGCATATATAGCTGTTTTCATTCTGTCGACATCAGGAGAATTGTTTTGCACAGCTTTGCGGTAGAACCCTTGAAGTTTTGTAACTGTGTCGTCTTTCAGACTACCAACTTTTTTCCCTCCAAGGGTCACACCTTTCGCCCTCCATTCTTTAATTTTGTTTCGCAACCCGGTGCCTACTCTCTTTGCCACATGATTTAGGCATTCCTCTTTTTCTATTTGTACTTCAACACCATAAACATGTGCAGCATTTACCGATTCAAATGTTTTGGCATCACCATCGGATAGAACAGTCGTGTAACGAAAGTTACCAGTCTGTATGGAACGCTTCCAAATGATTAAAGCAGCGTTTACTTCCATACTGTTGGAAGACCCGCTGAAATTTTTTTCACAGTTTTCTTTGTGGCCGGCAAACCACGTTTGAAATTCTGCAGAATCTGGCCCAAGATCCTTAGATGTTGTGACACAATTGTGACAGTACTTGGATAGTATTTCGTAGTCAACTACCAAGCCTGTCACAACTTCTATCACTATCCCAATTCCATACAGGGATGTGTGGCCACGCTTATGCCACGTACCGTCATATGACACACAAATGTCTATCACACCTTCACTGTCGAGTTGAGGGTTGGCTTCCATGTAGGTGTCCCTCACAGCTGCACGTGATGTTTTAAGGACATCAAGCTTGAACTGTGATTTCAGTTCCACAAGAGAATTAAAACAGTCTCGGTAAGATTTGGTGTCCATAGCCGGCATTCCAAGAACCATTGAGAAGGTCTCTAAGGCAGCGTGACCTTTCCCAATTTCCGTGAAAGCTTCCACGATTTTTTCATTTACATCAAAACGACGACCAGTGCCAGCGCGTTGACTGGAGAAAGACGAACCAGCAACATTGCCACATGTAACACATGATAACTGAAGTTTTGATGAATATCCAAACCTGGAAGAAGAACTTATTTCCATGGTGAGCGATTTGCACTCAGTACATGGCACAGATTTAAGCAGATTGTTCAGAGACAACATGTTGACTAGCTTGTAAGTGGGACTTGCACCACTTGTATTTTTTTCTTCACTGAAAGATTCATTACTTGCCCCAACGTCTACGTTTTCAGAAGTTGTGTGGGGAGTTCCTTCAGCAACAGTCTTTTTCTTCAGATTAGCCAACAGAGTCATTTTTCGTTTAGTCTTATGGCCCTTCGGTTTATGCCACCGCGAGCTAATACTATGCATGGCAAAAAATAATAAAACAAAATGTAACTAAATATAAAACTCAATAAAATAATATAACAGAAACAAAACGTGAACAAAATAACAAAGTAAAAGAAAAGGTAATGGCGAAAAACGATAAAGTAGCAAAAACAGAGATCTAAATCAAGCTCGCAAAGATAGGTCGAAAATAAACAAACAAATCGAGAACAATACAGTTACAGTTATTAATTGATGTTGCCATCCAGTAAACTTCAAAAAAAAAATCAATTATTAAAAAATTAGAAAGGACATTACCTAAAAATTCATATAAACTTTCGAATCTTGACAAAAACAGAAAAGAAAAGCTAGTTTGACAGCTACGCAAACGATCGTAAAACGTAAACAAATGGGCGTGGTCACTTACAAAAATCCATATAACTTCGTCAATTTTTCACCGATTGGCAAAAGTTTTGTGCCATCTTGTTCAGGCAGATTTCTTACATTTTAATATGCAAAAATTAAAAAATCTGTATTTTGACCGATTTTCGCTAATTTGAAAGCCCTTTGTCGCCTTAAAACAACAATCATTTAACTGTCTATAACATTAAAATGTGATGTTTTAAAATTAAGTACTTATCATAATCTGAATTAAATAAACCCAGTTTGAAACAAAATGAAAACTTTTAGATTGAGTAATAACACACTAATTATTTACACATGTGTAAAATATATACCTGTGGTAGAGACACAAGAGCCTTTAAATTTTAAAGTCTTTGAAATTTTATTTAAATTGAAATATACGTGTTCAACTTCTAAATTTTTTCTGAATTAATTTTAATTTTTGCAGCTCATGGAATGCTACTTGTGTTAACGCTATTCAACATTCAAAGTCCGAAAAAATGATAAATGCTCTTTTCATGCAATATTAAAATCTTGGGGGCCGTTCATAATTGTCACGCTTTTTTCCCATATATTTGACCTCCTCCCCCCTTTGTCACATGTCACGCTTATGTTGCAAAACCCTTTTTCTCATGACCCTCGATTTTTTTTATTATTTTTTAATTTTTTTCTGTATTTTTACAGCTAAAATAAAGATTATTTAGTATCATAACCTTTCTAACCTAATTAGTTCAGAAATTAACTAGAGTTTTATAAAAGGTAGCATATATGCTACTGCATGAGATTGGGGTCACTGGTTCATGAGGCTTGTTGTATTTGTGTTACATGATAAAGGCAGTATCAGTTTAAAAAAAGTTATGCTACGTGCAAATATTATTTTAATGAAAATTTTTTATAAAATATAAAAGTCAATGAAAAAAACAAAACAAACTAAGTACATCTATATACAATATAATATTCTTATATTTAATGATATGCTTGCTCAAAGCAATTCCGGTTCATCTTTATCTTCTACATTGATGTAAGCAGTATATTTGTCAAAAAATTTATCCACCTCTAAATTTAGTTCTTGGTCGGGAATTTCTTCATCAACATCTTCCTCTTCTTCAAAAATTGCCCCACATTGAGGAACGAGAGACAATAATAATTGTCCTCTAGATGTGAAATCCTAAATCAAGTCAAAATGAACGTAAGAAATAAAAAAAAATCTTATTGTAAAATAACAATTAGGTAAAACTAAAACTAAAAAAAAATACTGAAGTGTAAGTAGCAACTGATCATGTCAACAACTACCCTAATTTCATGAAGTAGCATATATGCAACCTTCAGTTTCTAGCTTGTATTTTTTCCAAAAACAGTGGTAATCAAACAGCTTAAACAATTTTTTAAAACTACAGAACATAAGAAATGTGAAAAATATTTTTCAAAGTAAAATAAATCAAAATTAATATGAAAAATAATTCAATGAATTTACCTTGTACAGACCACAAAACAATGAAGAAATCAGACCATGAATTCGAGAATTTTAAAGGTTCTAGACACAATTTTATTTTTTATATGCTAAGCCTTGCACACAAGTCAAGTACATGTACCTCATTCAAGAATGCTTTCCAGACAAGTAACCGCAACAGTTGCGGTTATAATTTAAACTGTTTTACTAAATTTGCATATCTGACAGTACTTAATTTACATTAATGCAAAAAAAGTTCTAACACATGATGCGCAAACACAACAAACCAAGTTGCCTTCCACTAAAACTTAAATAATTTTAACTTTGTACAGACTTTTCACTCTGAACGAAGGTTCTATATACTGTTCCTCTAACAAATAACAATGCAACATATGTGCTGACGTCACTTAACAAATAGAAAGTAGGGGAAAACGCCAGGTAGCATATATGCTACTTTATGAGAATAAGGGATAATGCATGATGCCACACTTGTTACCCCCTCCCCTCTCCTTGTCACGATTTCACAAACCCCCCTCCCCCCTCGAAGCGGCGTATAGACTTGGCAAAAATTTCGCTCTTTCGAGCTTACGACTACTGAGTTCCGAAGGGGGAATTTATAAAATTACGAACAATCTTCTACAGAATAATTATGAAGTTAAGGAATTAATACCCTGTACAAATAGAGGTAACCTGCGTGTGTGTTATGTGGGTTATAAATTGTTTCTAGTGTGTTGCGTGGTATAATTTTTGCATCTAAGGGCGTCATTGTAATAGGATGACACTCATCTGAAGGATTTTACAGTACAGACGGCGTAGGACTTTCTTTTTTCTTTTCCTGTCAGCATAATGTTTATATGCTTCAAAAGGAAAATTCCCTACTTTTCTCTTGAAGTGAACTTCTTCATAAAATGGCGCCTACGACTGCTCACAATAGATTTGGCAAGATTTTTCTCTTTTGAGCTAGCCACTACAGATTTGTGAAAATAAAAAAAAAACTATGTTGGAAAAAAAAAAAGGGCATGTCTTAGAGATGAGAAAGGATGACTGCAGTATGTAACACATTTATAAAACCCTTGAATAATTTTTCAAGCACCCTGTCATCTCCGTATGAAAGCGATGTCCCCAGAAGGTATTTCGCGGGAAGCATAATCGCTCCGATTAATAGATAAAAAAAGCTTGGATCCACCCTTCCGATGTAAACAGGCCACATCCCATTGTGCTCCCGCTGATTTCATCACTGCCACCCGCCTCCCCCACACACAAAAGACATTTTCGAACGCCTCATTGTCGCCCCCGCCATCCATCATCGTCTGCGGCGATCACGTGACAGGGATGCGCTCCGGACACCATTTCTATTCTCTGCTCCTTTCTCTCCGCGGAGAGAAGTCATAACACTTTGCCCCAACGGGAATTCTGGGAAAAGAACTATTGCACCGACGCAACACATTGTGTCTGAAGAATTGCAGACGTAATCACATAATTGCACACTGTGTGCTTGTCAGAAAAAAAAGTGTAATAAACGAATACAAAATGGAATGCGAAATCAAACGCCCTTCTTGTAAGGGTTATGACAACCTTGCTTAGCATAAAGAAAATATGCATATGTACACATAGATGCACCTTTCGAATTCTTACATTAAAACAGGGGTCACGTCAGAGAAAATTCCTGTCCGGTCTTCACAAAGTTCCAATCAATCAAAACTGACCCTTTACAAAATTCGAATCGGTCAAAACGGACCCTTCACAAAATTCCGAGCTACCAAATCGTATTTATTTAATACGTGACAAATTATAAAATAATTTTATCAACTACATGGTTAAATTTTTTATTTCCTGAAAATTTGAATTTTCACAAAAAAAAAAAAAAAAAAAGCTTCAAAAATCACAAAAACAGGACCCTGTTAAGAATGCTGGATCGACCCTTGGTCAAAATAAAGTTTTTGGCTAATTAATTTACATACTTTTTAACGGTCTCTTTCTCCTCTCTCATACGTATATATCCATACATACACATATACATAATGAATGTTAACTCTTCTTTTAACTTTTAGTTTCCATTTAAGGCGACACAGGGCTATTGTTTCTAACTTTTCTATTTTTTAGCCAAACTTTTTGAAATTTTTGTAGAACTTTTGCTTGTCACTATTAAATATATTCACAAAATTTTACTTCAATAAAATAAAAATTTAAAAAATTATGAGATTTCAAAATTTTAAAATTTTGATTTTTTTAAAACAGAGTGCGCGTCTCAAATGTACATTAATTCAGCAAATAGTACTTTTAAATGATACTTTAGACTTATATTAACACTTTGTTGGGAATACTTAGTTCATTTTTGGCTTTAAATTTTTTAAAATATAAAAAAATACAATATAATGCTATTTTTTGCTAAAAAATGATCCCGGTTAGCATCAATAAGTCACAAAAAAACAGTAACATTCAAAAAAATTGAAAAAATGCTCCCAACAAATTGGTTTAGACATTCATATGGTGCTATATTTCAATTTTCAGAAAAATAGAGCTAAAATTGCAACGCGCACTGCAATATAAGTAGTATAATCACAATGGAAAATCGTGTTTTGAGAAAAAGAGGATTTTTAGTTTACCAATAATAAATCAACTGAATAGTAAAGTTTTTTGTCTATATTTATAAAGCATCATAGAGTAAAACAGTTCAACAAGTTTTTGTACATTAAAATACAAAATTTTATTATTATGGGCATTTATTTATCAAAAAAATGTATTCATGACGTTTTAAAAAAATTCTTATTATTCCTTTTTTATGACACACAACTGACTTGATTATTGTAAATCAACATCTAGGGGGTTAAAAGTGTATAGAAATTCAATTATAAAGCACAAGATATTTATGTATATCAAATTTGTTAAAATCCTCCGGCACAATAGGTAATTCCTTCACTTTTTTGCTTTTTTTTTGTCGTCAGAAGACTTTTTATATTTCTTATCTATACGTTTTTTGCGGTACTGAGGAGATTGTCGCACTTTCTTCTGTGAGGAACGTCGCCTGTCTTTTTTCGCAGCAATTTCTAGTGAATTCTGACTGACAATTTCATGAGCAATTTCGAGCGATTTTACATGGCCGAGATTGTATTCACTAATCGCTGAAGTAACTGCTATATCCAAACGTTTCTTGGAAACAAAAACTTCTTTAGGACATTTTGCCCATATGCAGCTGTGAAGGCATTCATTTGCATTTTGGGTCTTTCCCTTAGTGCATCTCTGAAGGAGGTCATTGGAAGCGAGTCGCTGATAAACTGGCAGGATTTTCTCGACAACAGTTTCACTGAGAATGGTTTTCATTGTCGAGTGTTTTTTCGCAATTGTTCCTGTCGCTAAGGCTCTCTGAAAGAAGCACCAGGATTCTTTGCCAGGAGGGCATTTGCTGTGCTGTGGCTTTTCGTCAGTCGACATGCAATGAAACAGCGTTGCATATATAGCTGTTTTCATTCTGTCGACATCAGGAGAATTGTTTTGCACAGCTTTGCGGTAGAACCCTTGAAGTTTTGTAACTGTGTCGTCTTTCAGACTACCAACTTTTTTCCCTCCAAGGGTCACACCTTTCGCCCTCCATTCTTTAATTTGTTTCGCAACCCGGTGCCTACTCTCTTTGCCACATGATTTAGGCATTCCTCTTTTTCTATTTGTACTTCAACACCATAAACATGTGCAGCATTTACCGATTCAAATGTTTTGGCATCACCATCGGATAGAACAGTCGTGTAACGAAAGTTACCAGTCTGTATGGAACGCTTCCAAATGATTAAAGCAGCGTTTACTTCCATACTGTTGGAAGACCCGCTGAAATTTTTTTCACAGTTTTCTTTGTGGCCGGCAAACCACGTTTGAAATTCTGCAGAATCTGGCCCAAGATCCTTAGATGTTGTGACACAATTGTGACAGTACTTGGATAGTATTTCGTAGTCAACTACCAAGCCTGTCACAACTTCTATCACTATCCCAATTCCATACAGGGATGTGTGGCCACGCTTATGCCACGTACCGTCATATGACACACAAATGTCTATCACACCTTCACTGTCGAGTTGAGGGTTGGCTTCCATGTAGGTGTCCCTCACAGCTGCACGTGATGTTTTAAGGACATCAAGCTTGAACTGTGATTTCAGTTCCACAAGAGAATTAAAACAGTCTCGGTAAGATTTGGTGTCCATAGCCGGCATTCCAAGAACCATTGAGAAGGTCTCTAAGGCAGCGTGACCTTTCCCAATTTCCGTGAAAGCTTCCACGATTTTTTCATTTACATCAAAACGACGACCAGTGCCAGCGCGTTGACTGGAGAAAGACGAACCAGCAACATTGCCACATGTAACACATGATAACTGAAGTTTTGATGAATATCCAAACCTGGAAGAAGAACTTATTTCCATGGTGAGCGATTTGCACTCAGTACATGGCACAGATTTAAGCAGATTGTTCAGAGACAACATGTTGACTAGCTTGTAAGTGGGACTTGCACCACTTGTATTTTTTTCTTCACTGAAAGATTCATTACTTGCCCCAACGTCTACGTTTTCAGAAGTTGTGTGGGGAGTTCCTTCAGCAACAGTCTTTTTCTTCAGATTAGCCAACAGAGTCATTTTTCGTTTAGTCTTATGGCCCTTCGGTTTATGCCACCGCGAGCTAATACTATGCATGGCAAAAAATAATAAAACAAAATGTAACTAATATAAAACTCAATAAAATAATATAACAGAAACAAAACGTGAACAAAATAACAAAGTAAAAGAAAAGGTAATGGCGAAAAACGATAAAGTAGCAAAAACAGAGATCTAAATCAAGCTCGCAAAGATAGGTCGAAAATAAACAAACAAATCGAGAACAATACAGTTACAGTTATTAATTGATGTTGCCATCCAGTAAACTTCAAAAAAAAAATCAATTATTAAAAAATTAGAAAGGACATTACCTAAAAATTCATATAAACTTTCGAATCTTGACAAAAACAGAAAAGAAAAGCTAGTTTGACAGCTACGCAAACGATCGTAAAACGTAAACAAATGGGCGTGGTCACTTACAAAAATCCATATAACTTCGTCAATTTTTCACCGATTGGCAAAAGTTTTGTGCCATCTTGTTCAGGCAGATTTCTTACATTTTAATATGCAAAAATTAAAAAATCTGTATTTTGACCGATTTTCGCTAATTTGAAAGCCCTTTGTCGCCTTAAAACAACAATCATTTAACTGTCTATAACATTAAAATGTGATGTTTTAAAATTAAGTACTTATCATAATCTGAATTAAATAAACCCAGTTTGAAACAAAATGAAAACTTTTAGATTGAGTAATAACACACTAATTATTTACACATGTGTAAAATATATACCTGTGGTAGAGACACAAGAGCCTTTAAATTTTAAAGTCTTTGAAATTTTATTTAAATTGAAATATACGTGTTCAACTTCTAAATTTTTTCTGAATTAATTTTAATTTTTGCAGCTCATGGAATGCTACTTGTGTTAACGCTATTCAACATTCAAAGTCCGAAAAAATGATAAATGCTCTTTTCATGCAATATTAAAATCTTGGGGGCCGTTCATAATTGTCACGCTTTTTTCCCATATATTTGACCTCCTCCCCCCTTTGTCACATGTCACGCTTATGTTGCAAAACCCTTTTTCTCATGACCCTCGATTTTTTTTATTATTTTTTAATTTTTTTCTGTATTTTTACAGCTAAAATAAAGATTATTTAGTATCATAACCTTTCTAACCTAATTAGTTCAGAAATTAACTAGAGTTTTATAAAAGGTAGCATATATGCTACTGCATGAGATTGGGGTCACTGGTTCATGAGGCTTGTTGTATTTGTGTTACATGATAAAGGCAGTATCAGTTTAAAAAAAGTTATGCTACGTGCAAATATTATTTTAATGAAAATTTTTTATAAAATATAAAAGTCAATGAAAAAAACAAAACAAACTAAGTACATCTATATACAATATAATATTCTTATATTTAATGATATGCTTGCTCAAAGCAATTCCGGTTCATCTTTATCTTCTACATTGATGTAAGCAGTATATTTGTCAAAAAATTTATCCACCTCTAAATTTAGTTCTTGGTCGGGAATTTCTTCATCAACATCTTCCTCTTCTTCAAAAATTGCCCCACATTGAGGAACGAGAGACAATAATAATTGTCCTCTAGATGTGAAATCCTAAATCAAGTCAAAATGAACGTAAGAAATAAAAAAAAATCTTATTGTAAAATAACAATTAGGTAAAACTAAAACTAAAAAAAAATACTGAAGTGTAAGTAGCAACTGATCATGTCAACAACTACCCTAATTTCATGAAGTAGCATATATGCAACCTTCAGTTTCTAGCTTGTATTTTTTCCAAAAACAGTGGTAATCAAACAGCTTAAACAATTTTTTAAAACTACAGAACATAAGAAATGTGAAAAATATTTTTCAAAGTAAAATAAATCAAAATTAATATGAAAAATAATTCAATGAATTTACCTTGTACAGACCACAAAACAATGAAGAAATCAGACCATGAATTCGAGAATTTTAAAGGTTCTAGACACAATTTTATTTTTTATATGCTAAGCCTTGCACACAAGTCAAGTACATGTACCTCATTCAAGAATGCTTTCCAGACAAGTAACCGCAACAGTTGCGGTTATAATTTAAACTGTTTTACTAAATTTGCATATCTGACAGTACTTAATTTACATTAATGCAAAAAAAGTTCTAACACATGATGCGCAAACACAACAAACCAAGTTGCCTTCCACTAAAACTTAAATAATTTTAACTTTGTACAGACTTTTCACTCTGAACGAAGGTTCTATATACTGTTCCTCTAACAAATAACAATGCAACATATGTGCTGACGTCACTTAACAAATAGAAAGTAGGGGAAAACGCCAGGTAGCATATATGCTACTTTATGAGAATAAGGGATAATGCATGATGCCACACTTGTTACCCCCTCCCCTCTCCTTGTCACGATTTCACAAACCCCCCTCCCCCCTCGAAGCGGGACTTTCCCCCAACGGGAATTCTGGGAAAAGAACTATTGCACCGACGCAACACATTGTGTCTGAAGAATTGCAGACGTAATCACATAATTGCACACTGTGTGCTTGTCAGAAAAAAAAGTGTAATAAACGAATACAAAATGGAATGCGAAATCAAACGCCCTTCTTGTAAGGGTTATGACAACCTTGCTTAGCATAAAGAAAATATGCATATGTACACATAGATGCACCTTTCGAATTCTTACTTTTAAAACAGGGGTCACGTCAGAAAAAATTCCTGTCCGGTCTTCACAAAGTTCCAATCAATCAAAACTGACCCTTTACAAAATTCGAATCGGTCAAAACGGACCCTTCACAAAATTCCGAGCTACCAAATCGTATTTATTTAATACGTGACAAATTATAAAATAATTTTATCAACTACATGGTTAAATTTTTTATTTCCTGAAAATTTGAATTTTCACAAAAAAAAAAAAAAAAAAAGCTTCAAAAATCACAAAAACAGGACCCTGTTAAGAATGCTGGATCGACCCTTGGTCAAAATAAAGTTTTTGGCTAATTAATTTACATACTTTTTAACGGTCTCTTTCTCCTCTCTCATACGTATATATCCATACATACACATATACATAATGAATGTTAACTCTTCTTTTAATTTTTAGTTTCCATTTAAGGCGACACAGGGCTATTGTTTCTAACTTTTCTATTTTTTAGCCAAACTTTTTGAAATTTTTGTAGAACTTTTGCTTGTCACTATTAAATATATTCACAAAATTTTACTTCAATAAAATAAAAATTTAAAAAATTATGAGATTTAAAAATTTTAAAATTTTGTTTTTTTTAAAAACAGAGTGCGCGTCTCAAATGTACATTAATTCAGCAAATAGTACTTTTAAATGATACTTTAGACTTATATTAACACTTTGTTGGGAATACTTAGTTCATTTTTGGCTTTAAATTTTTTAAAATATAAAAAAATACAATATAATGCTATTTTTTGCTAAAAAATGATCCCGGTTAGCATCAATAAGTCACAAAAAAACAGTAACATTCAAAAAAATTGAAAAAATGCTCCCAACAAATTGGTTTAGACATTCATATGGTGCTATATTTAAATTTTTCAGAAAAATAGAGCTAAAATTGCAACGCGCACTGCAATATAAGTAGTATAATCACAATGGAAAATCGTGTTTTGAGAAAAAGAGGATTTTTAGTTTACCAATAATAAATCAACTGAATAGAAAAGTTTTTTGTCTATATTTATAAAGCATCATAGAGAAAAACAGTTCAACAAGTTTTTGTACATTAAAATACAAAATTTTATTATTATGGGCATTTTTTTATCAAAAAAATGTATTCATGACTTTTTAAAAAAAAATTTTTTTTTTATTCCTTTTTTATGACACACAACTGACTTGATTATTGTAAATCAACATCTAGGGGGTTAAAAGTGTATAGAAATTCAATTATAAAGCACAAGATATTTATGTATATCAAATTTGTTAAAATCCTCCGGCACAATAGGTAATTCCTTCACTTTTTTGCTTTTTTTTGTCGTCAGAAGACTTTTTATATTTCTTATCTATACGTTTTTTGCGGTACTGAGGAGATTGTCGCACTTTCTTCTGTGAGGAACGTCGCCTGTCTTTTTTCGCAGCAATTTCTAGTGAATTCTGACTGACAATTTCATGAGCAATTTCGAGCGATTTTACATGGCCGAGATTGTATTCACTAATCGCTGAAGTAACTGCTATATCCAAACGTTTCTTGGAAACAAAAACTTCTTTAGGACATTTTGCCCATATGCAGCTGTGAAGGCATTCATTTGCATTTTGGGTCTTTCCCTTAGTGCATCTCTGAAGGAGGTCATTGGAAGCGAGTCGCTGATAAACTGGCAGGATTTTCTCGACAACAGTTTCACTGAGAATGGTTTTCATTGTCGAGTGTTTTTTCGCAATTGTTCCTGTCGCTAAGGCTCTCTGAAAGAAGCACCAGGATTCTTTGCCAGGAGGGCATTTGCTGTGCTGTGGCTTTTCGTCAGTCGACATGCAATGAAACAGCGTTGCATATATAGCTGTTTTCATTCTGTCGACATCAGGAGAATTGTTTTGCACAGCTTTGCGGTAGAACCCTTGAAGTTTTGTAACTGTGTCGTCTTTCAGACTACCAACTTTTTTCCCTCCAAGGGTCACACCTTTCGCCCTCCATTCTTTAATTTTGTTTCGCAACCCGGTGCCTACTCTCTTTGCCACATGATTTAGGCATTCCTCTTTTTCTATTTGTACTTCAACACCATAAACATGTGCAGCATTTACCGATTCAAATGTTTTGGCATCACCATCGGATAGAACAGTCGTGTAACGAAAGTTACCAGTCTGTATGGAACGCTTCCAAATGATTAAAGCAGCGTTTACTTCCATACTGTTGGAAGACCCGCTGAAATTTTTTTCACAGTTTTCTTTGTGGCCGGCAAACCACGTTTGAAATTCTGCAGAATCTGGCCCAAGATCCTTAGATGTTGTGACACAATTGTGACAGTACTTGGATAGTATTTCGTAGTCAACTACCAAGCCTGTCACAACTTCTATCACTATCCCAATTCCATACAGGGATGTGTGGCCACGCTTATGCCACGTACCGTCATATGACACACAAATGTCTATCACACCTTCACTGTCGAGTTGAGGGTTGGCTTCCATGTAGGTGTCCCTCACAGCTGCACGTGATGTTTTAAGGACATCAAGCTTGAACTGTGATTTCAGTTCCACAAGAGAATTAAAACAGTCTCGGTAAGATTTGGTGTCCATAGCCGGCATTCCAAGAACCATTGAGAAGGTCTCTAAGGCAGCGTGACCTTTCCCAATTTCCGTGAAAGCTTCCACGATTTTTTCATTTACATCAAAACGACGACCAGTGCCAGCGCGTTGACTGGAGAAAGACGAACCAGCAACATTGCCACATGTAACACATGATAACTGAAGTTTTGATGAATATCCAAACCTGGAAGAAGAACTTATTTCCATGGTGAGCGATTTGCACTCAGTACATGGCACAGATTTAAGCAGATTGTTCAGAGACAACATGTTGACTAGCTTGTAAGTGGGACTTGCACCACTTGTATTTTTTTCTTCACTGAAAGATTCATTACTTGCCCCAACGTCTACGTTTTCAGAAGTTGTGGGGGGAGTTCCTTCAGCAACAGTCTTTTTCTTCAGATTAGCCAACAGAGTCATTTTTCGTTTAGTCTTATGGCCCTTCGGTTTATGCCACCGCGAGCTAATACTATGCATGGAAAAAAAATAATAAAACAAAATGTAACTAAATATAAAACTCAATAAAATAATATAACAGAAACAAAACGTGAACAAAATAACAAAGTAAAAGAAAAGGTAATGGCGAAAAACGATAAAGTAGCAAAAACAGAGATCTAAATCAAGCTCGCAAAGATAGGTCGAAAATAAACAAACAAATCGAGAACAATACAGTTACAGTTATTAATTGATGTTGCCATCCAGTAAACTTCAAAAAAAAAATCAATTATTAAAAAATTAGAAAGGACATTACCTAAAAATTCATATAAACTTTCGAATCTTGACAAAAACAGAAAAGAAAAGCTAGTTTGACAGCTACGCAAACGATCGTAAAACGTAAACAAATGGGCGTGGTCACTTACAAAAATCCATATAACTTCGTCAATTTTTCACCGATTGGCAAAAGTTTTGTGCCATTTTGTTCAGGCAGATTTCTTACATTTTAATATGCAAAAATTAAAAAATCTGTATTTTGACCGATTTTCGCTAATTTGAAAGCCCTTTGTCGCCTTAAAACAACAATCATTTAACTGTCTATAACATTAAAATGTGATGTTTTAAAATTAAGGGACTTATCATAATCTGAATTAAATAAACCCAGTTTGAAACAAAATGAAAACTTTTAGATTGAGTAATAACACACTAATTATTTACACATGTGTAAAATATATACCTGTGGTAGAGACACAAGAGCCTTTAAATTTTAAAGTCTTTGAAATTTTATTTAAATTGAAATATACGTGTTCAACTTCTAAATTTTTTCTGAATTAATTTTAATTTTTTCAGCTCATGGAATGCTACTTGTGTTAACGCTATTCAACATTCAAAGTCCGAAAAAATGATAAATGCTCTTTTCATGCAATATTAAAATCTTGGGGGGCCCTTCATAATTGTCACGCTTTTTTCCCATATATTTGACCTCCTCCCCCCTTTGTCACATGTCACGCTTATGTTGCAAAACCCTTTTTCTCATGACCCTCGATTTTTTTTATTATTTTTTTAAATTTTTTTTTGTATTTTTACAGCTAAAATAAAGATTATTTAGTATCATAACCTTTCTAACCTAATTAGTTCAGAAATTAACTAGAGTTTTATAAAAGGTAGCATATATGCTACTGCATGAGATTGGGGTCACTGGTTCATGAGGCTTGTTGTATTTGTGTTACATGATAAAGGCAGTATCAGTTTAAAAAAAGTTATGCTACGTGCAAATATTATTTTAATGAAAATTTTTTATAAAATATAAAAGTCAATGAAAAAAACAAAACAAACTAAGTACATCTATATACAATATAATATTCTTATATTTAATGATATGCTTGCTCAAAGCAATTCCGGTTCATCTTTATCTTTTACATTGATGTAAGCAGTATATTTGTCAAAAAATTTATCCACCTCTAAATTTAGTTCTTGGTCGGGAATTTCTTCATCAACATCTTCCTCTTCTTCAAAAATTGCCCCACATTGAGGAACGAGAGACAATAATAATTGTCCTCTAGATGTGAAAACCTAAATCAAGTCAAAATGAACGTAAGAAATAAAAAAAAATCTTATTGTAAAATAACAATTAGGTAAAACTAAAACTAAAAAAAAATACTGAAGTGTAAGTAGCAACGATCATGTCAACAACTACCCTAATTTCATGAAGTAGCATATATGCAACCTTCAGTTTCTAGCTTGTATTTTTTCCAAAAACAGTGGTAATCAAACAGCTTAAACAATTTTTTAAAACTACAGAACATAAGAAATGTGAAAAATATTTTTCAAAGTAAAATAAATCAAAATTAATATGAAAAATAATTCAATGAATTTACCTTGTACAGACCACAAAACAATGAAGAAATCAGACCATGAATTCGAGAATTTTAAAGGTTCTAGACACAATTTTATTTTTTATATGCTAAGCCTTGCACACAAGTCAAGTACATGTACCTCATTCAAGAA
Organism: Octonoba sinensis; assembly: GCA_038502835.1. Classification (NCBI taxonomy): domain Eukaryota; kingdom Metazoa; phylum Arthropoda; class Arachnida; order Araneae; family Uloboridae; genus Octonoba; species Octonoba sinensis. The sequence goes on from CM076600.1 coordinate 4,408,408, forward strand.
TGCTTTCCAGACAAGTAACCGCAACAGTTGCGGTTATAATTTAAACTGTTTTACTAAATTTGCATATCTGACAGTACTTAATTTACATTAATGCAAAAAAAAATTCTAACACATGATGCGCAAAAACAACAAACCAAGTTGCCTTCCACTAAAACTTAAATAATTTTAACTTTGTACAGACTTTTCACTCTGAACGAAGGTTCTATATACTGTTCCTCTAACAAATAACAATGCAACATATGTGCTGACGTCACTTAACAAATAGAAAGTAGGGGAAAAAGCCAGGTAGCATATATGCTACTTTATGAGAATAAGGGATAATGCATGATGCCACACTTGTTACCCCCTCCCCTCTCCTTGTCACGATTTCACAAACCCCCCTCCCCCCTCGAAGCGGGACTTAAGGCGACACAGGGCTATTGTTTCTAACTTTTCTATTTTTTAGCCAAACTTTTTGAAATTTTTGTAGAACTTTTGCTTGTCACTATTAAATATATTCACAAAATTTTACTTCAATAAAATAAAAATTTAAAAAATTATGAGATTTCAAAATTTTAAAATTTTGATTTTTTTAAAACAGAGTGCGCGTCTCAAATGTACATTAATTCAGCAAATAGTACTTTTAAATGATACTTTAGACTTATATTAACACTTTGTTGGGAATACTTAGTTCATTTTTGGCTTTAAATTTTTTAAAATATAAAAAACTACAATATAATGCTATTTTTTGCCAAAAAATGATCCCGGTTAGCATCAATAAGTCACAAAAAAACAGTAACATGCAAAAAAATTGAAAAAATGCTCCCAACAAATTGGTTTAGACATTCATATGGTGCTATATTTCAATTTTCAGAAAAATAGAGCTAAAATTGCAACGCGCACTGCAATATAAGTAGTATAATCACAATGGAAAATCGTGTTTTGAGAAAAAGAGGATTTTTAGTTTACCAATAATAAATCAACTGAATAGTAAAGTTTTTTGTCTATATTTATAAAGCATCATAGAGTAAAACAGTTCAACAAGTTTTTGTACATAAAAATACAAAATTTTACTATTATGGGCATTTATTTATCAAAAAAATGTATTCATGACGTTTTAAAAAAATTCTTATTATTCTTTTTTTATGACACACAACTGACTTGATTATTGTAAATCAACATCTAGGGGGTTAAAAGTGTATAGAAATTCATTATAAAGCACAAGATATTTATGTATATCAAATTTGTTAAAATCCTCCGGCACAATAGGTAATTCCTTCACTTTTTTGCTTTTTTTTGTCGTCAGAAGACTTTTTATATTTCTTATCTATGCGTTTTTTGCGGTACTGAGGAGATTGTCGCACTTTCTTCTGTGAGGAACGTCGCCTGTCTTTTTTCGCAGCAATTTCTAGTGAATTCTGACTGACAATTTCATGAGCAATTTCGAGCGATTTTACATGGCCGAGATTGTATTCACTAATCGCTGAAGTAACTGCTATATCCAAACGTTTCTTGGAAACAGAAACTTCTTTAGGACATTTTGCCCATATGCAGCTGTGAAGGCATTCATTTGCATTTTGGGTCTTTCCCTTAGTGCATCTCTGAAGGAGGTCATTGGAAGCGAGTCGCTGATAAACTGGCAGGATTTTCTCGACAACAGTTTCACTGAGAATGGTTTTCATTGTCGAGTGTTTTTTCGCAATTGTTCCTGTCGCTAAGGCTCTCTGAAAGAAGCACCAGGATTCTTTGCCAGGAGGGCATTTGCTGTGCTGTGGCTTTTCGTCAGTCGACATGCAATGAAACAGCGTTGCATATATAGCTGTTTTCATTCTGTCGACATCAGGAGAATTGTTTTGCACAGCTTTGCGGTAGAACCCTTGAAGTTTTGTAACTGTGTCGTCTTTCAGACTACCAACTTTTTTCCCTCCAAGGGTCACACCTTTCGCCCTCCATTCTTTAATTTTGTTTCGCAACCCGGTGCCTACTCTCTTTGCCACATGATTTAGGCATTCCTCTTTTTCTATTTGTACTTCAACACCATAAACATGTGCAGCATTTACCGATTCAAATGTTTTGGCATCACCATCGGATAGAACAGTCGTGTAACGAAAGTTACCAGTCTGTATGGAACGCTTCCAAATGATTAAAGCAGCGTTTACTTCCATACTGTTGGAAGACCCGCTGAAATTTTTTTCACAGTTTTCTTTGTGGCCGGCAAACCACGTTTGAAATTCTGCAGAATCTGGCCCAAGATCCTTAGATGTTGTGACACAATTGTGACAGTACTTGGATAGTATTTCGTAGTCAACTACCAAGCCTGTCACAACTTCTATCACTATCCCAATTCCATACAGGGATGTGTGGCCACGCTTATGCCACGTACCGTCATATGACACACAAATGTCTATCACACCTTCACTGTCGAGTTGAGGGTTGGCTTCCATGTAGGTGTCCCTCACAGCTGCACGTGATGTTTTAAGGACATCAAGCTTGAACTGTGATTTCAGTTCCACAAGAGAATTAAAACAGTCTCGGTAAGATTTGGTGTCCATAGCCGGCATTCCAAGAACCATTGAGAAGGTCTCTAAGGCAGCGTGACCTTTCCCAATTTCCGTGAAAGCTTCCACGATTTTTTCATTTACATCAAAACGACGACCAGTGCCAGCGCGTTGACTGGAGAAAGACGAACCAGCAACATTGCCACATGTAACACATGATAACTGAAGTTTTGATGAATATCCAAACCTGGAAGAAGAACTTATTTCCATGGTGAGCGATTTGCACTCAGTACATGGCACAGATTTAAGCAGATTGTTCAGAGACAACATGTTGACTAGCTTGTAAGTGGGACTTGCACCACTTGTATTTTTTTCTTCACTGAAAGATTCATTACTTGCCCCAACGTCTACGTTTTCAGAAGTTGTGTGGGGAGTTCCTTCAGCAACAGTCTTTTTCTTCAGATTAGCCAACAGAGTCATTTTTCGTTTAGTCTTATGGCCCTTCGGTTTATGCCACCGCGAGCTAATACTATGCATGGCAAAAAATAATAAAACAAAATGTAACTAAATATAAAACTCAATAAAATAATATAACAGAAACAAAACGTGAACAAAATAACAAAGTAAAAGAAAAGGTAATGGCGAAAAACGATAAAGTAGCAAAAACAGAGATCTAAATCAAGCTCGCAAAGATAGGTCGAAAATAAACAAACAAATCGAGAACAATACAGTTACAGTTATTAATTGATGTTGCCATCCAGTAAACTTCAAAAAAAAATCAATTATTAAAAAATTAGAAAGGACATTACCTAAAAATTCATATAAACTTTCGAATCTTGACAAAAACAGAAAAGAAAAGCTAGTTTGACAGCTACGCAAACGATCGTAAAACGTAAACAAATGGGCGTGGTCACTTACAAAAATCCATATAACTTCGTCAATTTTTCACCGATTGGCAAAAGTTTTGTGCCATCTTGTTCAGGCAGATTTCTTACATTTTAATATGCAAAAATTAAAAAATCTGTATTTTGACCGATTTTCGCTAATTTGAAAGCCCTTTGTCGCCTTAAAACAACAATCATTTAACTGTCTATAACATTAAAATGTGATGTTTTAAAATTAAGTACTTATCATAATCTGAATTAAATAAACCCAGTTTGAAACAAAATGAAAACTTTTAGATTGAGTAATAACACACTAATTATTTACACATGTGTAAAATATATACCTGTGGTAGAGACACAAGAGCCTTTAAATTTTAAAGTCTTTGAAATTTTATTTAAATTGAAATATACGTGTTCAACTTCTAAATTTTTTCTGAATTAATTTTAATTTTTGCAGCTCATGGAATGCTACTTGTGTTAACGCTATTCAACATTCAAAGTCCGAAAAAATGATAAATGCTCTTTTCATGCAATATTAAAATCTTGGGGGCCGTTCATAATTGTCACGCTTTTTTCCCATATATTTGACCTCCTCCCCCTTTGTCACATGTCACGCTTATGTTGCAAAACCCTTTTTCTCATGACCCTCGATTTTTTTTATTATTTTTTAATTTTTTTCTGTATTTTTACAGCTAAAATAAAGATTATTTAGTATCATAACCTTTCTAACCTAATTAGTTCAGAAATTAACTAGAGTTTTATAAAAGGTAGCATATATGCTACTGCATGAGATTGGGGTCACTGGTTCATGAGGCTTGTTGTATTTGTGTTACATGATAAAGGCAGTATCAGTTTAAAAAAAGTTATGCTACGTGCAAATATTATTTTAATGAAAATTTTTTATAAAATATAAAAGTCAATGAAAAAAACAAAACAAACTAAGTACATCTATATACAATATAATATTCTTATATTTAATGATATGCTTGCTCAAAGCAATTCCGGTTCATCTTTATCTTCTACATTGATGTAAGCAGTATATTTGTCAAAAAATTTATCCACCTCTAAATTTAGTTCTTGGTCGGGAATTTCTTCATCAACATCTTCCTCTTCTTCAAAAATTGCCCCACATTGAGGAACGAGAGACAATAATAATTGTCCTCTAGATGTGAAATCCTAAATCAAGTCAAAATGAACGTAAGAAATAAAAAAAAATCTTATTGTAAAATAACAATTAGGTAAAACTAAAACTAAAAAAAAATACTGAAGTGTAAGTAGCAACTGATCATGTCAACAACTACCCTAATTTCATGAAGTAGCATATATGCAACCTTCAGTTTCTAGCTTGTATTTTTTCCAAAAACAGTGGTAATCAAACAGCTTAAACAATTTTTTAAAACTACAGAACATAAGAAATGTGAAAAATATTTTTCAAAGTAAAATAAATCAAAATTAATATGAAAAATAATTCAATGAATTTACCTTGTACAGACCACAAAACAATGAAGAAATCAGACCATGAATTCGAGAATTTTAAAGGTTCTAGACACAATTTTATTTTTTATATGCTAAGCCTTGCACACAAGTCAAGTACATGTACCTCATTCAAGAATGCTTTCCAGACAAGTAACCGCAACAGTTGCGGTTATAATTTAAACTGTTTTACTAAATTTGCATATCTGACAGTACTTAATTTACATTAATGCAAAAAAAGTTCTAACACATGATGCGCAAACACAACAAACCAAGTTGCCTTCCACTAAAACTTAAATAATTTTAACTTTGTACAGACTTTTCACTCTGAACGAAGGTTCTATATACTGTTCCTCTAACAAATAACAATGCAACATATGTGCTGACGTCACTTAACAAATAGAAAGTAGGGGAAAACGCCAGGTAGCATATATGCTACTTTATGAGAATAAGGGATAATGCATGATGCCACACTTGTTACCCCCTCCCCTCTCCTTGTCACGATTTCACAAACCCCCCTCCCCCCTCGAAGCGGGACATCATTTATGAATGATCTTTTGCATGTAAAGGATGCTGTGGAATTCACAGACAATTTCAAAATTGACGTCAGAAACATGCCACATCGGTGCAGTGCTCGTCTTGTTGGCTTCTTCGGTAATTCTAAATCGAACCTTTTTCCACTACAGGTGAAAACTGAGAAATTTGGTTTGTAGCCAATGGCCGACAGACTCAGTTTTGTTAGTGGCCACTTTTTAAAATAGCTAATAAGAACTGAAAACTAACTCTAAAAAGTTTAGAAAATAAATAAATTATTGAAATAAAACAAGAAATATGCAGATTTGAATGAGCACGTGCTAAAATGTTTTCGAACTGTTAAAATGATTATAAATATATACAGAGAGAGGATGCCGAAAAATTGAAACTTGAAATACGGCAAGAAATTTTTTGGCGAAGCACGTGTTTAATATTGTCATGTTTCCAAAGGAAAAACAAACAAAAAAAGGCGATTAGGGCACTCACACACAAAAAACATGCCGGATTACCGAATGCTTCGCACAGCAGGATTCCAGATAGCTCAGACACTGAGCATACCAGGCTTGGAGTAATCGCGATTACGTAATCGTAATCGGCTGTAATCGATTACATTTTGACAAAATCGTAATCGTAATCGTAATCTGATGATGGCATATTCTCATAATCATAATCGAAGTTGTGTAATCCCGTAATCCTTTTTCTCCCGGAATTTTAATCGTAATCTTAAGGAAAAAATCCGTAATCTGCTAGTCCTGCAATCGTGTAATCTTGACCTGCTGAAAGCTGAAATTTTTAGCGCTACCCTTGGATAGAAGAGATAAGATTACAAGAAAAAGGACTCAAACTGTGTACTGAAGTCCTATCCTAAGCGGTCTGTAACCTATGGGCGATCATAATATAAAAGGTTCTGTGTGGCGGTCGCAGAGCCTTGATGGCAGGACCATATAATAGTCTGCTAGAGACGCTTGTTGTCCTACTTGTTGCGGTCTCTCAGAATTCTTAATTGCGGCTCCACTCTCCATGGGGAATGGCTGGAGAGCCCGAGAAGAAAGGGAGTCTGGGCTGGATATGTCACTCGCATCGCCTCGGGGGGGGGGGGGGGGGGGTCTCCGGTCTCCTGGCGTCGTCCAGTTTCGGTACAAGAGCGGTAATCTGTCCGCAAGTCACAGATTTCGGGGTAGATAAGAAAGGGGAAGGTGTCTATAGAAGGACCAAATGCATCGGTCATTTTGCTTCCTTAACTACCCCTTCAAAACATACTCAAACGGTTGGGCAATAGGCGAGAGTCTGGACGGGACCGCCGCGAGTAAAAGAGAGTTCCCCCTTTCTTCTCTCCGCGATGTCCCGGTTTGGAGCCGGCATTAAGAATGGGCGCCCCATTTTCCCTTTCAATAATCGAAGTAGACTGCCCCCCTGAAAATCTAGTGTTGGTACTATCACCTACACACATAAAGAGACATGAAATGACTTTTGTGTTTTCGCCTTTCTTTAACGGCAGAAGTGAAGAATTTTTCTAAAGAATAGCACATTTACACTTCAGCAATTTAGGAGCAGCGTTACATGATGCTCTATGCTTAAGATGCATGAAATCTTAACCCTGGTACGTGTGATGATTATTCTTTTTAAAAATATGTTCTTCGAATATTTAAAAAAGTACATACATTTAAATCTTAAATTTATTTATATTTTAATGCTAATATTCTTTTTAATTAATAGGTATGTAAAAGAAAATGATATATGTTCAGACATTTTCCCAATTGTTTTTTACATGCATGAATTAATATTTAGGAATTATTTTAAAAAATTAATTATATTTTTCTTCTTAGAATTACCTCAACAGAATTTTGTATTTCAGTTGAATCTTGTACGTTAAATTTGTGTTGTAAAATTACTTGCACTTTATTTTCTTATTAAAACAGTTAGTACATGGAAAAAAATATATGCTCGTGCATGTTAAAAAAAAAAAACCGCAAAAATCATATTAAAATATTATAGTCATTCGTATTATAATTATTCTTCATATTACTTTTTAACGATTACTAATTTTGCTAAGAGTTATTTGAATGTTCATGTTCAAATTTTTTGAAATTATTCTAAAATGCAGCATTTATTTTCAAAAGATTATTTATCTCTTACAGTATCTGAATATTTTGTTATCCCGTGCAATTCATGCACATCTTATAAGTGATTTCATAAAGAATCATAGAAAATTATTATTTTCAGTAAACTAATTGGTGTTATGTGAAATATTTGCACAATTTAAACTAGAAAATAAATACAATGGAGAAATATACATTTTCAGAAATTGCGGCCAACTAAATTTTGATTGTATGCACACAAAATAACAATGAACCAGGTAAATCACTTATGCATTATATATACATTTAGTGCATCGTCTTTGCTTATATACAAAATACGATCAATGTAGTTATCCCTCACATGAGTTTTAAATATTCGAAAAATACTGAATGTGCCTTTCCTGATTATACATATATATATATATAATGCAAATTTTTCATTTCTGCAACGATGTCATAATTCCAGAACTGTGATGATGAAATTGTTTCATTATAATTGCATTCATCATCATTTCAGTTATCTCTTATAAAATCAAAAATTTAATTAAAAATCATAACTTTTTGATTTATGACACTATTGTGAAAATGAGAGTTGTATGCATAAAATCGGATAATTTTATGTTAATCTAATCGTAATCAAAATCGTAATCGGATGTCATAATCGTAATCGATTACATTTTTCAACGACTGTAATCGCTGCCGTAATCGTAATTACTTTTTGGCAAAGGATTACAATCGTAATCGTAATCATAATCTCTCAATTTCTCCCTTTGTAATCGTAATCGTAATCGATTACGTTTCTTTGTAATCGACTCCAAGCCTGGAGCATACGATACCTTCTGGGGGTGACCTGTCCAGTTCGTACCTCCCCTTCGATGCGCCCATGTATATTGTCATTGTTTTATTTATTATACATAAAATAGAATACAAAAAAAAAAAAAAACTAAAGATTAAATATTTCATTTGACAGTAACATCAATAGAAGACACTTGACTACAAAGACAAATTTTAAATTAAGCGGATGTCCTCGATACGTAAACATATAACCGGACGGAAAAAATGTGAAGCCGAATTAGAATGTATTTCTTCCCAATTGGTAAAATATGGAGTGTAAAATAAATTGAAAATCAAAATTTATGTCTCTATAATCATTTGAACCAATCTATTTATATATTTCACTTAACGTGGACCAGTTACGATTAAATTTTGCGGTACGATACGATACTGACATAAGGCAAAAAACGAACTGCGGTAAAACAATATTTAAAATTTGTTTAACGATTAGCATAGAAAAGTAACATACCTAATATTTGTATTTATTGTCGTAACTTAGGGATTTAAAAACAAATTTATTTCTATTTCTTAAAAATTGTTTTCATTCATAACTCAATTTTTAATTTATGATTCTTTGGAAAGGCAACACTTTAGTTTGTTTATATCTAGCGGTCTTTATCATTTCAAATTTCAAAGCGTTTTTTACGATTTTGAAATGGTTAATTTCTAATTCTTTGGAGTGGAAACACGTTAGTTAGTCATACCTAGCGATTTTTCTTAAGCTTTTCGAATTTTAAAGCGTTTTTGAAAATGTTTATAGCTCACAGATGTTCTGCGGAGCGTAATGAAATAATTTGCAACTTAGTCCTTGCCAAGGCAAATAATGTGATTTAAATTTCTTGAGTTCGTTAATTGAATCAGACCATGAAAAGCTGCACCGCCTGATATTAGTGGACAAACTGCTTTAGTTACATACTTCTGTAATGTTTGTGAATTAGTGAGTTTTTAATAATTTTGAAGATTCACTTTTTGTAGAAAACGTTATTTCACAATTAACTTTCGATTTTTAAAACAGTTCTTGGATAAAATTTCTAGCAACACAAACGTTATTGTCTAGTTGCCTCAATAAATTGCTTAACAATTCTATACCATTCCGCACCCAGTTCTGACACACCCAACATAATCACTTCAACCACTTTCTTGAGAAGATTCATCATTTCAAGCCCCAACTGACGATTCCTTTTTTGAAAGATTCCAAGTGCTCTATGGATTATCCCTCATGTGGTATGAAAGTAGTTTCTTACGCCATAAAAAAGAGACTTTCTATACATCTCCATGCGCCGTCGAATGATTTTCACAAATGCAGGACATAATAACGGAGATTTCGCTCATATGTGTGTATATATATCTATATACATAGACACGCATTCGTCAGAGGGAGGGGGGGTCGAGAGTTGAGGCCAATAGGTTCCTCTTCGCTTTTGAAATGAAGGACCAAACTGCGGCCGCGTCCATTGTCAGTCTTTTCATAGGGTCCTTCGTGTAACAACCACCATTTATCAACGGAACGATCCTCGAGGTCGAACGAGGGGATTCCTCGTAAAAAAAGAACTCCAAAAAGTCCTCTCTGGCTGCAAGTCAAGTCGATTTCTTCTCCCGCTCCCGGAGTGGACGAGCATTAAGTTTTAATGGTAGGTCCACTTCAATAAGGCCATCGGTCCGTAGCTCCGCGGTTCGGAGGGAATTTGTCCCCACTGTCATATTTAATCTTCTTCTTTTCAACAATGATTGCCCCTCTCATCATCCTTATGGTTCTTGGCGGTGGTTTTTTTCGACTTCATTGCTTTTGCTGGCTTTTGTTGAGAACGTTGGAGGACGCGAAGATGCCGGCGAAAGACATTTCTTTTTTGGCGAGCTATCTTAATGATGATGCATTTAACCACTGGTGCCAGATACTATGGGGAGAACAGAACCATTTCATCACTTCGCTTTAAAATTTGGAATGCCAGTTCGCTTGAACAAACCAAATGTCCCCCCATGTGTTATTCTATTTTACGAGCAGAATTGCTGGTTCAGACTTCATTTCAAGAAACTTAAGTTTTGTTTGACTACTAATTCATATCACTACGGAAAAAAGGCAGTGGCACAAAAAAATGGCATAGCCCAAGCAATCATGGGGAATCTCACTATGGTAGAATTTCTCATATCATATTCTATATCATAGTTTATTGTATGGTGGAATCTCATTACGGTGAATAAATGAATCAGTTTTGTAAACGTGCTAGCAGTTGTAATTCATTTCATTTTCATAGAGTTCCTACTGCAGTAAGTTGCTGTCTTGGACTGAAGCGAAAACCTTCGTTAGATGTTTCTCCATCTTGAAGCGCACTCTTTTGCATTCAAAAAGGCGTTCTTTGTAACCTCGAAACACGTGCCTGCAATGTTTTCAAATTCAATGCTTAATTTTACGCTGATTTTTAATTTTTACTTTGTAGCGGAAACATTTACATTTTATTTCATGTATCCACATTTTGTTTGTCTCTACCAAAATACCGGTTAATGTAGTAAACCAAAAATATTTTTTCCATTAAAAATATATATATATATGCATGAAAAAAAAATACTATGATCTAGTTTGAAACATTACGAAGGTTTATATTTTACTAAGAATACAGTAATGCCTATTTAGAAGTTGATTCACTCTGTTAACAGGTGTTCCTTGCAGAAGCATAAAAAAGGAAGCAGAGAATGAACTAATTCTATTTAAAATGGTACCTAAAGTCACACTCCTAAGTCACAAATCCACTTTATGCTAAGAATTTAGGAGAAAACAATTGAGTGAAAGAAATATTTTTTACTTCTATAGAATGATGAAAATAGCATCACTAGGCACAAGAGGTATGTCAGCTGTACTGGTATATTTAAAGAGATTCGGCGCATAGAAAAGGCGTCTTGAATTCAAAAAACCAAGTCGAAAACGACTTGATTCCCTTACTAATTACAATTCGACCGGCGAAGGGAGACCTCTGCCTGGCAGAGTACCAAGAAGAATTCATTCAGGTTGAAGGGAGATAATATTTTTATAAGGAAAGTGCCGTATTCTTTTCTTGTTTTAGTTCGTTTAGCATGCATGATTTTTTCCGAGCTGACGTTAATCTCAGTTTATAAATTTGGTTGCTTTCAAGACAAGCAAACATTTTGATTCGTGTGCTGATAAACGCACTTGCAAAAAGAACTTCCCCCAAACCGGAATGTATTCGTCTTCTTCTGCCATGCACAGAGTTTCGCCAAGTGTCGAAACTCTGTGGTCGGACAGTAATATAGACTAAACTAAACCGAGGGACCTGTGGTGCAGAAAGAGATGTTTCAGTCAAGTGGTTGGCCTCACGCGGAACTCGCCGTGTTTAGTTTCCAAGCAAGCTCAGTCCTCATTTTATCGACCCCACTGAAGGGATGAAAGGCTGAGTCGACCCGGGCCATCACAGGAATCGGTAGGCCAGTGGTTAAAGCGTCGGACTTCCGCCTGGAAGGTAGAGCGTTCGATCCCCGCTGAAGACCCACCATGTACACGTGGGGATACGTGCATGTAAAATCAGTGGACCCCCCTACCTCGCCCCTTGCGTAAGCATAAGCAATCCTAAGGCCTTGGCTAAGAGGTAGTGGTCTGGTGGAGAACAGCCCAGGAATCGAACCCCGGACCTGTGGCATGGTAGTACGGAAGGCTACCACTCAGCTACTGGGCCTCGAGTAATATAGACAGCATGTGAAATTAAAGAAGACACCACATAGGTAAACGTCCATGAAAGTTACCAACAGTTTTATGTTTTGTTTCAGAGAGAAGTAGCACAACCAGTCCCTTTGATTTCTTACGGAACTATTTAATGTTTCTTCCTAATTTCGAAAATGTACGGTCTAAACTTGCCAAAGTCGCTAATCATAATAAAAACTGCTTATTCAACTTAATGCTTACAAGAAAAATGACGGTCCACGTGAAATTGCTAATGTCTTTAAAATCTCGCCGGAAAGAAAACACTAATATTTTAATCACCACTGTAATCATAAACATCAAAGTGAAAAAGATTTAACAAAAAAAAAACTAATAAGAACGCTCTAAAAACATCTCTAACAAAAACACCGCTTTTTTCAATTATTTTTTTTTCTCTCAATAGTAAAAAGTTATTTTTTTTCTTTTACAAGGAACAGACAAAGCTTTTTTCTTAATGGCATTAGGAAATGTGACTTTAATTAATTAATCTCCCCGGGCACCGTCTCTTAATTAGGGCTAATGTTTTTCTAAGATTTAATTCGGAAAAACATTAAAAGGGAGGGGGGTCATCCCCAGTCCATTAGCGGACGGGGGAATGACAAAAATAACGTTGGAATGAATTTTAAAAGAGAGTGAAAACAACCTTTCATTAAAAAAAATTCTTGAACGCTGAAAGCGGAAACTTTTTTATTTCTACAACGAATGTTTCATCAGCCATTAGTGAAGTCAGAATATTGTTTGAATTTTTTTGCTTACTTTGTCTGCTTTTCAAGTAAACTATCCTAGTGGTTGAAATTCGACCATAAATCAAATTTTTCAAGTTCAGCCTCGAAAGTTTAAACTTTTACCCATTTTAGTTTTTCTGTTTAACAGCAGTAAGTGAGAGCTACTAACACCCACTTTTAACCCCTTAACAGTCGGAATATTTTCAAGCGAACAACAACAGAAGCACCTATTCTTTTCAAGAAAAACATTTAAAAAAATGTTTAATCTCTAATTATATTACAAATAGTTTGATACTATCATCTAGTATGTAAGACATGAAAAAAAAAATTCGAGATTGATTAGTGGATTTCTTTTTTAATAGACTTCACAAAGGAAGGAGGTTATACATTCAGATTGTATGTATGTCGTTTTTTTTTTTTTTTGTTTGTCCACTCATAACTTCTTACCGGATGAACCGATTTTCATGAATTTTTTTTTAATCGATCGAGGGTGATTTCCCATAGGTCCCATACCTTGGTTGACCATATTCGATAGTTAAAAAAAAATTATGGGCTGAAATGCGGTCATTTTTTTTGCTTTTTCATCCATAACTTTTGACTAAATGAATCGATTTTGATTATTTTTTCTTTGATCGATAGAGGGTCGTCTAACTCAAATATCGCGCATCAGTTTGACTACATTTGTTTTTTTAGAAAAAACGTTATGGGTGAAAAATTAGTATTTTTTCATTTTAATTGGAAAGGCTAGGCTCGATTTTTCTTTGTTGGAAAAGTTGTTAATAAAAATGAAACTCATTGTTAAAAAAAAGAGTTTGTTGCCATTAAGATGTCATATTAAAAGCAATTATAACAAGAAATAGACTGAAGGCTTCTCTGAAGAAGAAATTAAATCCAATCAGTTTGCTTGCTCTTGTGACTCTTTAAAATCCATTTTAAAACGAAATTTATCTTTCAAACGGTTAGTTTTTAGTGTCATTCCCTCAAAGGCTTCCCCTTTGATATGTATGTTATAAAAATAGAGTATTTATATAAAAATGTATTTACACTAAAAAGAATGAAATAAAATAATTTTTGGAAAAAAAGTAGAACCGACTTCAAACTATAAATTGCGTTAAAAAGTAAAAAATAATATTTTTTAAACAACTTCGATACGACTTATGAACATAATTTTTGAAGTCGGTGCAAAATTATGATGGATTTTGATGCATGATTCCTTTTGCAACTATGAACCAATTACAAATATAAATAGCGTAGAGTTTGCAACAGTTTCAGTGTAAAATAACGCATGGTGTAATTATAATTGGACTGTCATAATTTTGCACCGACTTCCAAAATTATGTTTAAAAGTCGTATCGAAGTTGTTTAAAGAATAATATTATTTTTTACTTTTTAGCGCAATTTATAGTTTGAAGTCGGTTCTATTTTTTTTCCAAAAATTATTTTATTAATGTTTCGGTGCGCTACTCTTGAACACTCCAGCCCGTCATTTTGACGGGAGCGAGAGGGAAGGGGTTACTTTAATTGAGAGTTCAAAACGATAATTCTAATCAACAAACTTACGAAACGTTGATTGGAAGCTTCTAGATTATATGGTTTCAACAGATAGTTAACTTTCTATCCAATTGGAATCAACACGTTCTTCTTAATATATTTCCAATTATTAAAGATAGGTTTTAAAAAAATTAATACAAAACCTTCAAATGTTATTTGATTTGCTTTTGTTTAATGCATAAAGTGTTAAAGATTTTCTGCATAAAATAAATTGATTTACAACACTACAGTGTAAAAAAATTTTAGTTCAAGCTTTCACCAAAATTTTAAAAAATGATGAAATTTTGCTGCAACCTACATCTGGTACTAAAGTTGTACCATTATAATAGTTCCTAATTTCCCATTTATGGTGAAACTACACCACTATAATAATAAGGTTGAACTAAAATTTTTTAGTGTATTCTCCAACCATTCAAAATTAGAGTTTCGAGAATTCAATGTTTTACAAATAAAACCAATATTATTAATCATAATAGCTCTCAGAACAAGAGATAAATTCGGCGATATCAACGTGTTTTGGTTTGCAAGTCGCAATTCAACCCTTGATTGATATTTTTTGTCTTTCGTTTTTGAATTTGGCGCTATGCAGACTTATGCATTGTATATTCAACTAGCCAAATTATAGTTGGACCATAGCCTATGAGACGATCTTTCTTCTTCAGACAAAGGATAAATAATTTTTGGGAACACGCCGATCGTAAATGGTCTAGATTTTACAAAGTCCATAAAATTTATCGGTTTATGGATACCATAACGTCAATGGAAATTTGTTTACGAAATCTGTAGAAACTGCTTACATATCTTACAAAGAGTATGTAATGTACGTGTCGATAACCTTATTTGACTGCAGTTAAAAAAAAAAAATGTGGGCATTAAGGAGACTTCTTGGGTCAGTGGGCATTTTCATGAATATCTAAACTTCTACTTGAAATTATGTTACATTTTTAACTCTACACTGCACAATTTTTTTTTTTTTTTTTTTTGCGGTTGTTGTCGATTTTGTGACAAAAGATGAACCTTGAGCCCAGTTTACAAGATCTAGGGAGACTATATTAACTAATATGACCTTACATACAAAATAAAACGAAAGAATGTGCCACTTGTTAGAAATGATATCAAACAAGAGCTTATTGAACGAAAATAGAGATGTTGTTTAAAAACAACGTGGCGCAGGGCGGGGTTAAATAAAAAATGCATGTTCGTTATTACAACCGTTTAGTCAAAATTGTTCTTATAATTTATATTTAGTTTATTTTTAAGCATTTATCAAGCTCTCGTTTCATATTTATACAGTCGAATCTCGTTAAAACGAGCCCAAAGGGACTTTTAAAATAAATTTGTCTTAACCGTAGTTCGTTTTGTCCGAGAAGGCAAAATCCTGTTTTTAGAAAGCAAAAGTGGAATTTCACCTTATTTTCTAGTACACAATGGTCGATTTAAGTGCCTAATGCATATATAAATCAATGCGATAGATTTCGAATGTGTTGTAATAAAAAACCAATTTCTGGTTCTCAAATAAAAAGTTTTAATAGAAAAAATTCAATAACTTTAAATGTTTCTTAACTGAAATTATACATCAAGATAAAATCTTTCACAATATTGTAAACCGTATTGTTTCTCAAAATACTCAGTTAGAACATTCTTTCCTATTCGTTTCTGAATAATTGCTCCAGAAGTCTTCAATGGCATCTAAATTGTATAGGAATTCTGACGAATTATTATTTTTTTTCGCTGTTTGGTAAAAGTGAAAAAGGAATTCTGTTTGTTTCGTATTGAATTGAAGTTAGAACGGTAGGGACCACAAATAAGAGCTCGACTTATCCGATAGTTCGAAGCGTGTTCGTCTTAAACGAAGAAAATAGCATTATTTGTTAATACATTAGGTCGGGGATAGCAAATGTAGTTCGTCTTAGCAGTCATTCGTTTTACGCGTGTTTGAATTAACGAGGTTCAACTGTGTTTCGTTATTGGTATTTTTTAATATATTCTACTTCATTTCCGAAACTCAAGTGGATCAGAGTTTCTACGAGTTCAGAGAATCTACGATTTTCGGCGACCGGCGGATCATAGGTTGTGACAAAATTACCTATAGAGTTGGGAATGTCTACAGTATGTAAGAAAAATGTTGATAAGCTAAACAATGCGTATAATCAACGAATACTCTCGGTACTATACATTGAACATTTATCTATATTCTATAAAGACAGTTCAGAGAATCTATTGAGAGAACGACTACAAAATCTATTATGAAAAAAAATTACTTACATAAAATGAAACGGAAGCTGATTGGGAAAAGCAAGGTATAATTCTTTTATTAGAAATGTTATTATATTAGAACGGTTATATTTATCAATATTATGCAACGTAACTTATGTAAATAAATTACATATTAAAATAGTTTAAAAATAGAAACTAAAAAAATAGTGTATTGAAAATTGCCGACAGTACTTTCAAAACATCGCAAAATTTATGTAAAAAAACTTGTGTAAAAGTTGAAAAACATCAGAGTTAATTAAAATGAACGAGAGAGTATGAAGCTATCCGTAATTTATACATGGAATGGCATGACGATAGAATCCACGAAAACGTTTGCAAGGAGACTCCTTTGGGCCTGTTTAATTATAATATTTTTCATGATTGCTAAATATTAATAAATGTACCTATTCTTGGTAATTTTTAAGGTTTGTAATTAAGGTTCTAGTGTAGCTTTAGGGTCAAAATGCTCAAATACTAGTTTTTCATCTTCAACACTTGAAAACGCTACTTTGGAAGTCATTTCACACGTGAGCGTCCGCGTCAGTACTGCTCAAAGAGCGGCCCAGCCGCTGTGCACGCAGTGACGTTTCTAATTAAAGGTGCGTTTCCTAAGAGGCGGCTAACGCCAGCGTCTGACGCGGTATACTGCTTACTATGAAATCCAATGCAATCATTTCCTTAGAAGCGTCACTGCGTGCACAGCGGCTGACTGCGAAAGGAGCCGCGCGTCTGGACCGCTCTTTGAGCAGTACTGACGCGGACGCTCGCGTGTAAAAGGACTTCCAAAGTGTGTTTTGAAGTGTTGACGATGAAAAACTAGTATTTGAGCAATTTGACCCTAAAGCTACACTAGAACCTTAATTAAAAACCTTAAAAATTAAAAAGAATAGGCAAATTTATTAATATTTGGCAATTATGAAAAATATTATAATTAAACAGGCCCAAAGGAGTCGCTAATAATTATTAAATAATAGGTTGAGAAGCGCTACTCTAAAATATACTTATGTAACAAAAATATTTTTTCCTTTGCGTAAAGTTACAGCCAGTTTTTCTTCTAGGGTGATAGGGTACTGATGTCTGTTTGAGGAATATGTTCTAATATCATCCTTTATAAGATCCAAAACATAAACAGCGCGACGTTTAGCCTAAAAAATTGCCGGAAATTTTTGTCAGCCTGTAGTAAATGCTGATTGATAAGGTGTTCAGAGAAACCTTCATCTTTCCCTCTTTTAAATAAGGTACGGACTTCAGCAGTACCCTCAAGCATCATTTGTTCCAATAGGATTTCTTCTTCTTCAATTTCTTTAAGCATTAATAGGCGTAATAGAACATCAGGGTCACTCATCTTAAAAACATTTCACTCTGAAGGGCCTCACACAACTGACGCTTGACGCTTCAGAAGAAACAGCCAAGTACGCGTCAGCGGTGCGCGGCTGACGCTCATAGTAAGTAGTATACCATTTTCATAGTAAGTAGTATACCGCGTCAGACGCTGGCGTCAGCCACCTCTTAGGAAACGTACCTTAACTACAATGCAGTTAGTCCATTTTCGATCGTTAACTATTAAGTGGAAAACAAGCGTTAAACGAGAAACAACGGCAAATGACTTAGGACTCTTATTTCAAGTACCCAAGTGGCATTAGAAACCACAACAGATGCGCGTTCAAGAGTGTGCGTATAAATGGAATTTATCGCGCTCAAGAATTCAGCTAAGTTTGACACTCATGCCCGCGTTCATGATCGCGCAACAAGAAATGTTTCATTTTACAAACGCGTTCCTAACCACGCATCACGATTGGACGATTCTACAGGCTGTTACTTCTGCAATAGAAACCTGTTGTTCGGGTTTTATGCCTTAAATCTCAAAAAGGTGTGTATTATTATGTGTTTATCATTCTAATTCATTTCTTAATGATTTTTCTTTAATGTGTCACATTTTATTGTGTTTAGAATATTAGATTGGAACGTGGTTGTTTCCGAAATTCCATGCACCATTCTGTAGGGGACTCCAATGAACGAACCACAACTGAACTCTTTCTTGCGCGCGATTGAGAATGTGGTGCAATATTGTGGCACATTCTTGTACGCCGCGGTTTTACTTGCGTTCGGTCGGGCGTTTAAGGGGAGCGGAATCTATAACATTATAGATTCAAATTTAAAAAAGCCTTTGCACTTTAAATCGAGATATTATGCGCAAAAAACAAAGAGAGAGAAAAGAACATTTTAAGTTTTCGGCTTGCAAACACTTAAATCCTTTCTTTATTAAAATTTAAAGTAAGGAACTGTTTTCAGTTACAGTCCCGATGAAAGTGCTTCTTCTCACTTATTTTATTTTAAAAAATAAATATGTGGCTTATATCCAGCACAGTTACGGTTTCGGAATGAAAAGGTGGCAAATCACACCGTAATAAAATCAATGATAAATCGATAAATATTGTTTCATTTTTTCAGAAACTTTCAGGGAACATTTTAAAAGATTTATTTTACTACTTATTCCAATGAAAAAATTTTTGGTGTTTTTCAACATTTTTGGGTGGCGGCACCCTTTAAGAACGTACGTGTAAGGGACCCTTTTATATAGAAGTGACTGCGCATTGAATAGGTGAGAAATGTTAACAATCATGTCATCATAGTTGTATGGAAGAGACTGTGGACTGAATCTCAGAAATGTCAATAGTGTCTCTTTCAAGTGTGCTTATAAAGCTTAAATAATAAATATTACTATTATCATTAAGATAATCATATAGGAATATATTCATAGTGTTTATTGAATTACAATAACTAGCAGATTTCATGATCAGCAATGTGTTAGCAAAATAAAAGTGCAGTTAGGAACAATAAAGAAATGAATGCGCGAACACCAGACACTGATGACACATTATTTGGCACTAATTGAAACATATATGCATATAGGGACAAGCTCACCGACAAATACCCGTTCGTACTCAAATCTTCCATCCAATAAGGACGCGACCTCCAATCAAGTCACCCAATCAGAGTGACGCTCATCAAGGGAAAGCCGTGCTCCCATCAAATTCCGATCTCGTCAAACAGTGTGACAAGCGCGCGAAAACAATTACCACCGACGAAGGGTGAGAATTAATTACGCAAATGGGGACAAGCGAATCGATCCCCCTTCAGGGGGAGAACCTCTCCCCCCCCCCACCCGCACGTCACCGAGAATGTGCTGCGTAATTGGAGTTTGATGAGTTGTTTTAAATAGCGGGATAAAAACGGATTCTACATTTCGGTTGAAACCGATGTTGGCATTGGATTGGCTGGATTCGATGAATTTGAATTTCTTTTTTTTTCTGTATTCCCAGTTATTTAATTTGTGTTACTCCCGTATTATGAATGGAATTGCGATAAGCGAAGCTTGCCAAAATGGAAAATTCAATTAATTGGGTGTATTTTCTGCACCAGTCCAGATTGCTTGCGACACCGCTGACAATTTTTTCTGAAAATTTTTCTTTCAAAAGTAGGTTCAGTAGCAACCAGAGAAACGAAGAGGAGTCGGCTTTAATTAAAAGTTACAATTTCGCTCCGCTTTTCTCCGGTTGAGATGTTTTCCGTAATCAAATTAAATCGATTCATTTAAAGCTAAACTCGAATTTCTGAATTATTCTGTCAAAATGTAAAAAAGAATTACAAGTGAACATTTCGGCGATTACTGATGTTTTTGTTTTTAAGTTGCCAAGCATATCTTATGTTTATTTGCGTTATTCTTCGTTAGTTTTCTAAAAGTAGGAAAAATATTTCTTAATTTTATTAAGATTTCATTTAGAGTTTCAAAAACCTCAGATTTTTACAGATGCAACCTAAGTTCTGGGCTTATTCCACCAAAATACTTTTTAGTGGAATAAAGCCAGAACATTGAGAATTCAAAAGTGAACGAAGAAACAAAACATTTTTTTTTTGATTGATTAATTAATTGGGTTATATGAACCCATTACATAATTAATGGGTTAGGGCTGAGAGCAGACATACGACCCTTTGCGGTCGTATGTCTCCTCTCAGCCTCCAGCGCTTTTTTACCGTACCAGTCGTATGTCTTCTCTCAGCCACTACAGCAAAGTACCATACTGATCTTCTTATATATAAGCCGCTTAAGTGTCTGTTTGTCACCGAAAGCTTATTTCGAATTTCTTACTCCAAGAAAACTATCGTGCTGCCATCTACACAATTGTTACTATATAATGAAAACGACTCATAATCAAAAAATTTTCTAGCATTTTGAGTGAGGCATTGCTAGATTTGCAATCTCCGTTAAAAATGAATGTAAACACGAATTTAATTTAATCCATCTTTCTTTGTTTTAATGTATTTATCGTCTGCGCTTTATATATATATTAAAGTGGCAGCGCTCTTTTATTGAGTTTCGTTAAAACTATTATTTTGACGATGATTATTTTAGATACAAGTGAATATTTTTCAAACAATTTCATTATATAGTAAATATTTTTATTTTACAGATTATTATAACTTGGATTTTTTTTTCAGGGAAGAATATTTTTTTCCGAAATGTTTATATGTTTATTATTTTTTCATTAAACTTTACTGTTCTACCTGCTAAATATCTCTTTGATTTGATGTGCATTTCCGGTTACTGGGAGAATTTTATATTTATAATATCTAGATCAGTGGTCATTTCGTATGACCGGCGGGCTTACTAGTATATTACATTTAAGCGACAAGCTTCATAGACACGTAAAATTCGAAATACTATTTTATAAATTGTGTTTAAGTGTAATTAGGCATGTTCGCTTCTTAAAATATATTTTTTCCGGAAATTGGTGAAACAACTTGTAAGAAATTTTCGTGATGGAGCATCTTCAAAATCAGGAAGACTATCGTCCTCACATAAGGAGGAAAGGCCTAATGGCAAGCCACATATATTGCGGCACTGTGAAGATGTCAAGAGTAAAGATTGTTCCTTATGTTCAAACAGAAAAATTAAACTCGGAAGACGCCAAACTAATTAGTTTTGCGACACGTGTTCTCGAAAACCAGGGCTCCCTTTTGGAGACCGCTTTGAAATATGCCACACGATGGAGAATTATAAAATATAATGTTTACATAAAATTAAAACATTATTGTGTTACATATATCTAAACTTTAAAAGAGACTTAATAAATTTTACTTTTCCTTAATAATCACGCATATTATGTACGTATTACTGTTCGTTCAACGAAAATTAATTCCGACCAGTATGACACCCATGTATAAACTTAATTCGAGAGCAAAGGCTTAATGCAATTACGACAATGTTTTGGATTTCGTCAGCTAATCTTCTCATAAAAGCCCATTCATATCGTAATTATAGGAGATAATAAACGTTAAAATGATAAAAGCAGAGTATATATATGTGGCAAACAGTTCCAAAAGTCTCCACTAACTTTAGACTATTCACCGATGATCAACTGTAACCGATCGCTTTGTTTTCTGGATCTGAGGCAGAAGGGAAGACGAGAGTATGAAGTAAAGACGCGTTTCTAAGACGTCCCCTAGAGCGAGTTGTGACGTACTATTTATGCGTAATATCGTTACGTGTTATATTAAATGTCTTGTCGTAAATCAACTCATCTTATTTCAAGTATAAACCCCCAAACACACACATATATATATATATATATCTTGATGGTATTGAAATAAAAAAAATCGCAAGCAAAAATTCATTTTTTAAAATTAATCTTTTAAAGAAATCAAAGTAGTCTAATTTACATCGCAAGGGGTTATTAAGAATGGCAACTTAACTTAGCACTTTAAAAACTTAAAACTAAAACTAAAATTTATGTTTATTTAAATACATTCAAAAATAAACCATGAAAAAATATTGCTGTTCATATAAGACTCGCCTATATGGTATAGTCCACACGACACGGTCATGGCAAAACCTCTATTTTTGTTTCAATTCATGTACTAAATATTAAATTAACTTACAAATTTCTGACTCGCGTTGCACGCCTTCATAACTATTTTAAGTACAGTTTTTTCAGAAATTCGAAATTGTTCGTTTTTTAAATTAAAACCCCAAAGTAGCATAAAAAGGTTCTTTTCTTACAGGAAGGAAATTATCGCATCGTTTCAAGTTTGGTGTCATTGAAAAGCTAATAAGAAACTGCCCCAGAAAAAGTTTTGCTGGGATGTTTGTCATAAATTCGTAAAAATTCATGAACTTAAACAATTTTAAGGGCTTATGATCATCCATTTTGTATGGGTATTTTAACTAAACAAACAAAATGCGTTTTCTAAAAATAGTTTCTTTTTTCGTTTAATTCTTTCTTGTTTTTAATGTGTTATTTTTTTTTTTTAAAAGTTGTTTAAATGTGTAGGATTCCGGTTGATTGCCCTGGGAGGCTAATTTTTGATTCAGTGAAATGCTATATGTTTCAATAAACAAGAAGTTCCGTCTAGAACTATACGAGCCTACTTTCCCGTATACACCGAATTCAAATTTATAATCTAGCTATCTCTCTCTCTGTCTTTCTCGTTTAGTTTTAGTTCTTAATTGCTTCAAATATACCTTTTTAAACGGTTAATAGATATTCATTCAATCATTCATTTATTTATTAAGTCATTCATGTATTTATTCACTCATTTATTCATTCATTCTTTTGCTTATTCATTTAATCATTCATTGATTCAAAAATATTCTTAAAAATCCCGATCAAAAAATTTCATAGAAAAATAGGCTCGTTAGTTCTGAATGTACTTTCTAATTGTACATGTTCTACGTCATAAGAGCTTTCCGATAAAGTTTGTTCCAAGCAAATCGGTCCGTTAGATCAGGAATTGTATAGGATTGAAATTTCCCCGTAGGCGGTATGTTAATTTTTTTTGAACTGTTCAAAAATGAACAAAAATTGTTCAAATCAATATTTCACCCCAAGAACTTCTTCCAGTGAGCTTGTTCAGGGGAACTTGGATCTTGTACCCAAAGTTTACATAATTTGCTTCATTTTCACCCATAGGCGATAATGTTAAAATTTTTTCACTGTCCAAAATTGAACAAAAAAATTATTCGAATAAAAAAGTAAAATAGGGAAATGAGATGTCCTCGCCGAGATCTTTCGAAAGCAAAAAGAATTTTTCGAATCGGACCTTTCGTTCAAAAGTTATTAGGGGGGGACAGACCGACCGACAGACACACTTTTTCCCCATCTCAAAACCCTACTTTCAAATTTTTTATTTTCCAATCTTTATTTAATCACAACTTATTTTTGACTTTTCTTGATTTTTAACGATATTTTCACGATACATTAAGCTTTCTTTCATGCTTTATTATTATTTTTTTTACTTTTACGGGAAAGTAGGTTAAAAAACAATTTACACTTTAAAAAGACACTTTTACCACTGTATATATAATGACGAACCGACTGGTATTTTCACTTGTTAATACGGGCACCACTAGTTCAAAATAAAATTCTGAAAGGATTAAGCCAAAAAACTTTTTTGCCAAATCAACTTTCGGTATATGGGTTTCTATTAAAAGACCGGAACTAAATGCGAATTCAGCGTGTACCGCAGCAAAAGGAAAATGAAATGGCGACCCATTAGAGAGATGAGCGGTCAGCAGTCGCGGGAGGCCATTACCTAATGTATTTTAGTCCGACTTTTGCATCGCGGATGATCAGCATCTTCTACGACATGTCAGTCCGCGATGTCAACATCCCGTCGAAGGAACCGGATCTTACTAATGGATCGCTTTCTGGAGCACGGATTTGATAACGTTTCTATTTTCGATCGCGTATGCGTTCTATTTGCATCGATATTGTCCTTTTTAGCCTACTTTCCCGTAAAAGTAAGAAACAAAGAAGGAAATAATGCTTAATGTATCTTAAAAATATCGCTGTAAATAAGAAAAATTCAAAAATAAGATAAGTAATTAAATAAATATTGTTTTTTTTTTTTAAATTAGGGTTTTGAGATGGAGAAAATATGTTTCTGTCGGTATGTCATGTGTGTCTGTCGGTCTGTGTCCTGCCTAATGCATTTTTAGGAAATGGACAATTACAGCAATTTTTTTTTTAAATCTTAATACACTCAGAATATCCTAATAACACCAGAAAACATTTTTTTTCTTGTTTCAGAGCAATATTTTAAAAGTTATTTGTAATTAAAAATAGGCTAGTTTCGTTTTCTGCTGAAACGGGAAGTCACATGACTCCCCAGGAAATTACGTCGTAAGCGCTCAACTTCGGATTGTTTACACATTGTTCTTCGCTGCGCGCGTGCTTTCTGTAAACCTAACTGAATATTCTTCACGGCTTAGAAATTTAAATTGTTGTAAAAATATAATTTTTAATAATAAAACCTCTTAACATTTTGCTCTTAAAACGTTTATTTTCTCGTAAAATCTCAGAAATCAGTATTCTATTTTGAATAAAAATAGTATTAAAATTAGTGTGCATTGAACTTTTACAGAAGCTAAAAATATTTCCTATGACCAATGGCGTAGCTAGCATAGGTGATACCCGCGGCGGTTATCCGTGGTGTGACCCCCCCCCCCTAAAAGAAGAAAAAGCAAAAAAGAAGAAAGCCCAGCAAAAAAAAAAAAAAGGAAAAAATACCATTCGTATCATGGGAGTTATAATATTTAATGTATTTGTTTTTTTCATAAAATAGAGCTTTTAAAGGTTCATTGTTTCCCCTTCGTGGCCGGGTGTCACCACAGAACGAGTGATACCCAGGGCGCCCCCCCCCCCCCCCCCTTAGTTACGCCACTGCCTATGACTTTGAATGTATCAGAAACATGATAAAAACTCTCTTGCTGCATTATTCTGCTGTAAAAAAAGTATTGATATCTATCCTAATAAATTTATTTAGTTTATATAATTTAAAAATGTACCTCATGATAAATTATGCAAGCTTTGCTCATAATCTTTTTTATAGGCTGTTTTTTAATGCATGATACTCCTAAATTTTATGTACTTATATAATATTTATATCCTATATTAAAAAAAATAAAGTTTTATATACTTAATTTTCATTCATTTATTTATGATTTTTTTATCATTTCAAATTTGTCAAAAGAGTTTTTTTTTTTTTTTAATAACTGTTTTCTTTCACTTTAAAAGAATGGAATATTTATATACTCTGAAAAAATAGGCTAATAAATTAACAAAAACATACTTTATGTTTTCTATGTTATAAATTGGTAAGATTTTTTAGGGGAAGGGGGAAAACTGCCGATACACTACAAGGAAAGTTTATTTAGTGGTTGTAGATGAATTTATGCGACCCTTACGAAAATTTTCGGTGGGTATGGGCAGAGATCCCCTCCTCTGGCGGATCCCCTCTATTCATTCACACGGCCTTGCATCTAACGCTAGTTTTCAGAAATAACAAAATTCTTAGTTATACACAAATAATAATATAATGTTGGAAAAGGGGGTATAGGAAAAAATTTTTTCAAATGAGCATTAACATTTTGTAAAATTTTTCGGTTTAAAAATGTAAAAAAAAATTTGTCAGGATTATTCCTTTTCATTCCTTTTTTTTTTTAATCCCTCCGCCCCCCCCCCTTTTTTTCAAACAGCAGGAACAACAACAACAAAAAAAATGCTAGTGTAGTGCTATTTAAAATTTTACTAGCACATTTTTTCAATGCGTATACGTTTATTCAAAGCCCTTATAAAAGGAACACAAGCTGACGTTTTTTTGCTTTCGCAAATCTGTCTATAATTTTTTCAACGTCCAATGTAATATCTTTATGGATATGCAATAACGCTAATTCAGTGAGTCTATCATCACTCATTCTGCTTCTTAGCCAAGTTTTCCGAGTTAGGATTTCCTTCAAGCTTTCTCAAGAAAAATGTAGGCTTGTAAATACATTTTCTAAATTTGAGTTGATATGTCTAAATTACAAAATAATAGCAATTATTAGTAATATATTTTCTAAAATTTTCAAAATGTAATACTAAATATGTACTAAAAAAACCATCAACGAGTATGTGCAATTTATATAAACATCTGTAATTATGAATGTTCAAAGAAATGTTTCAGACTCCAGGTTTTAGCGTAAATGCTGCAGGAATTTACACCACGTGCTAAGGGTTGGCTAGCTGTCACTAGTTTGATAGGTAGAAGAAAAGAGCAGGGAATCTCTTTCCCATTACTCCGAGGATTAGCAACTCAGCAATACTAAAGGACAATAAAGGAACAGGGGGAAAGCATAGAACTTGAAGGGCGTTTAGGCTGGGATTCCAAGAACATAAAAAAATGGCTGGTCCGGGGGCACAAAGAGTAAAAACTCACTTAGGAGTGTCGTTGTAGTATCCACTTGAATCAGCCCAAGGGGGGGGGGGGGGCGATCGCCCCATCGCCCCCCCCCCCCTTAGATCCGCCGTTGTGTGGGAAATAGATATAAGAGTTATAAAAAGGTTTTACTACTGCACTTAATGAGCATTAACATTTTAGTTTTTTAAAATTATTAAACATTTAAAGAATGTACAACACAAAAAAAGTTTGTCAGTATTTACTTCCTTTTTAGTATGAGTCTTACTATTTTTTTCTGTTTATTATTTTTTTTCTTATCTTTCAAATTTAGGGGAAAAAAACCGACTTTCAAGAATTTTATTACTATATTTAATTACACGCCCTGAATTTTTAGCTGCAGTATATAGTTTGAACATATATTTTTCATTTCGAAAGCACTTTCTTTATTCAGCGGTACTGAATGCTTAAATCAATGACATTGCTGCAACTGTGTAGTTATTATCTATCTAGTATATTGTATCTTGTTCCATCCATTTCTGATTCAATACAAAGAAAATTTTAAGACTGTATTGAAGATTCTATTTTATAAATAAATAAATAATCATACATTTGAGCTTTCACACCTTTGATTTCAGGCGAAAAGAAATCTTGATTCGATCTGAAACTGCCTGATATCTTTTTCGGTGTTTTTGGGTAAATTATCAATCAGAGCTTTTTGGAATCCTTCATCCATAATGCGTACACTCTCATATACAGTATTTTTGTTCAAAATATTAATAAAATAAGTCATGCAAAGAACGATTATACCAAGATACGAGAAAGACATGTAAAAGAACACTGAAATACGCTCTGCAGACGGAGTGGGCGTGTTTCCGTGTGGTACTAGTGACGTCACCACCAATCAGAGCTCGTTTTGCGATTGCATCACTTTCTGGCCGTTTTTGCGCAATTAAAACGTTTAATAACTTAAAATAAATTTTTTTGAGGAAAAACAATCGGATTTTGGGATTCAGGAGAAAAGTTTTAATAAGTTGACACTGAGAATTTGTCATTTTAAGAAATGCTGTAGTTGTCCATTGTCCTATTCGAAAGATCTCGGCGAAGACATCTCCAGCCAAAAAAAAACTGCAGTTTAACTTTAAAAAAAAAGTAAAGGTATTTGGAACACGAAAACTGTACAAATATAAACTTCAGTTTTTCTTCTACAGTCTTTAGTGTTCCAAATACCTTTACTTTTTTTTTTCTTTGTTCTGCAGTTTTTCTGTACATTCCGTACTAAAAATTAGTACAGTACTTCTTCTGCAGTTTTTAGTGTTCCAAATACCTTTACTTTTTTTTTTCCTTTCTTCTGCAGTTTTTCTGTACATTACATACTAAAAATTAGTACAGTATTTCTTGCACAGTTTTTAGTGTTCCAAATACCGTTACTTTTTTCTTTTTCTGAAGTTTTAATGTACATTCGATGCTCAAAATTAGAGCAACATTTCTTCTAGTTTTAGCGTTCCAAATACCTTTAGTATTAATTTTGGCTTTACTAAAATTATTTTGCAGTTTAACTTTATACCACAGCTACAACAATTAATACCGGATGGCATCTAACTGTTAATAAAATCATTTTCAAAGGAAATTATGCTTAGTTCACAATACTATAAAATTAGAAAAAAAAATGCTTTAGGAATGCAATCATTATTTATATTTCCATCATTATAGATAGGCAGGGATTTAGCATGCAACAGTTTTTGACAGCTCTTTGAAACCTATGTTTGTAAGAAATATGATTAATAAGTGTAATTGATTAATGAATGATAATGTTCGTAAATATGTAGACAAAATTAATTAATTTCAATAGAATTCATACAATTAGTACATATAATTCATAAAAAAATAGAATGAAGAAAAATGAACAAAATTACTTAACTATTTCTTATAAGATAAGAAAATATATTAATTAAAAAGCCAGAGCTTTGTGGCAGCTTTTTAATTTCTGACGAAAAGCTGCTAACAGTGTACTTCAGTGTATAATCAGGCAGAGGTAGTTTTGTAACTATTTTTAGCGTTTATTAATTTGATACAGCTTTGGGAGAGAACTGCTTTCCCGAAGACAACGTCCAATAAATCTCCAACGAATTTACTAGGTAAATATCTTATGAATCCAAACATTAAATGCGAGAGATAATAATAACCAAGAAAGCATTTAATTTGGTCGATAAGAAATGGTCTGTATTGGATATTAGAATGTATGAACGTTTGATTATTTTTTTAAGTCAGACTTTAGCGAATAGAAATGTTAAAAACAGTGTCAGGGTAATTTCTTTTTAATTAACACTTTTTTTAATTTTAATTTTCTAAGCAATTCAGTTATTAATCATGCTTCTAATTTATTAGTGTACCAAGTATCATATTCCGCAGTACTGCTTTCGAAAGTCAATAAGTAAAAATTCTTAATTTTCGTTAAAATGTTGACATTTTCCATATTCTATAGAAAACTGAAAATTTTCGCTATTTTCCGTAGTGACAACTATCCATACTGATTGGCATCTCTGAAACAGTAACTAAAATATTTTAAGAGAAAAGTATGCTTACATACTAAAGAGCGATATTTAAAATGCAATTATAATTATAAAAAAGATAGGCAGAGATATCTGGTTTTCAACATGCGACGCTTTTTGTGACAATTCCCTATCAGAAATCTATAATTGCAAGAAATATAATTCGTAAGTCATTCATAAGAAATTATTTAAAACAAATGCCCTTTTAATTTACTAAGGATTCAACACACACCAATCATATACATATATACATATTACTTATATTCTTAATATTACAGATACAATCTTTAAAAAATTAAAGATAAAACGTTGCTTTTATTAAATAATTTCTAATGAACATAATAAATAATGTAAATTATATTTATCTCCACGGATCTAGTTATTTATAACAAATTGGCTAGTTAATATATAGTGAAACAATAGGGGGTGCGAGTCCGGGGAATCATACTTACATTAAGCTTCACACTCTGAAAAATTCCGTATTTCTTAACTTGTATACATCTCATGCATATGAAACTCGTGAAACCATAATTTTGTGTATCATTAACCATATACCATGTGCATAGATGTAAATCTCTGAGCTTTAAAAACTCAGTTTACCTTAATTTTTATTAGTTAAAAATTTCCTTGATATATAAATATTATTAGAATCCAATTTTATTCTACCCAAATTAGAATTAAAATTTTATCAAAACGTTTGGCAGTGGTTGCTATTTTAAAAATTTGCGTTTCCTTTATATGTTGATAAATAGTAATTCTCGCTGCTGAAGTATTCGCTTGAAAGTCGACGCATGCCCCCCCCCCCCCTTCCTCCATCTTTTAAACGACCAGAGCTTTTAAAAACCAATACAATTTTGTGAATGCTTAGAGATACTCCTATACATATCCATAGCCCTTTTTCGAAACAGAAGTTTTTAAAATTAAAAAGTAATTTTAAATTTTTAAAAGAGCGACTTTAAAGAATACGTATTTTTTCCAACCCATTAAGTTCCAAATAAAAAACTAAACGATATATTTACAGTAATTGTCCTTATAGCGGAATTCAGCGTGAAAAAAATATAAAAACAACTTACATCTATTGCTGCTTTTTCCAAGTGGTTTGAAAATAACTTGTCTTATGCATGGCTCTGAAAGACTAGTAAGGCACAGGAAATCACGGGATTTTTTAAGCTGCTATACGTTCTTTGTATTTTCCCCCTTCTGTTCCCGGAATTAGACAAAAGGGGAACCGGTTTAGCCGGCCGGTCCCTCTTTTTTGCACATGTTGGTTCTGTGCTTCTGTGGCAGTTATGCTATTTATTCTGAGAAATTTGGAAAAGCGTTTGAAACATTATAGAATGGTTAGGACTACTGATGATTTTCTTTTCATTTCTTTTTTTTTTAAATAATTATTTTTCATCATTTCTGTCATTACTTCAGGTTTCTAAATTTTTTTTTCCTTGTTATATCCCCAGAAAAAAACAATTATCCTGTTAAAGAGTACACTCGAACGCTTTTAAACCATTTATACCAACCAAAAAAACTGCATTTCCTATATTAAATTAGGAATCTCGTTAAACGCAGGCTCGTTACTGTGTCCTGCTGCATTATTTTAGAGGAAGGAATATCCATTCAGTCATAAAAATTAATAAATAATTTTTTAAATGCATAAATAAAGCGAATCATTTAAGTGTCCCAGAAAGGTATACAATGAAATTAGCTACTATTTTCATACTCTGATTCAATCTAAAAATACCAGCTTTTAATTTGAATAATTCGAATTCGTTTATTTTTAATTGTTTTATTTATGCGGAAATAATGCCGCCCCCCCTTTAAAATCTTCAAAAATTAATTTCCCGAGATACTGTTTTTTGTTATTTTTCAACTCTGTTATTTTTGCCACTGAGAATTCTTACTCCTAAGCTGTTTTATGAACCAAATAGCACATATTCTAAGTTCCGATTTGAGTTCTTTGAGTTGTGAGGTATATATGTAATATATATATTATTCTTGTTTTATATACAGAGCATGCTTTCATAGCGCAATTCAAATGCTTCACTTTTCGGTGCTGGAATTAACTAAAAAAACATTTTTAAAAACATAAAGACAGGTCCGTCATGGGGACACCCTTTACGGGGGGGGGGGGGGGGGAGTTGGATAGGGTGATACCCAAAATGAGATAAATAGTTTTTGAAATATTTTTTGGAAAATAATAGAGCCGATTTCAAATTATAAAATGCACTAAAAAGTGATAAATAAACTAATTCTTTAAACAATATCGATACGACTTTTAAACATAATTTTTGAAGTCGGTGCAAAATTATGATGGATTTTGCTTTATGATTACTTTTGTAACTATGAATCAATTACAAACATAAATGGCCTAGAGTTTGCAACAGGTTCAATGCAAAATAACATCATAGTGTAATGATAATTAGACTGTCATAATTTTGTACAGACTTCAAAAATTACGTTTAAAAGTCGTATTGATGTTGTTTAAAGAATTAATTATTTTTTCACTTTTTAGCGCAATTTAGAATTTGAAGTCAGTTCTATTTTTTTCCAAAAAAACTAACCGCTTGTATGATAAATTCCGTTTTGAAATCCACTTTTAAAGGTCACTAAAGCAAACAAACTGATTGGACTTAATTTTTTCTTCAGAGAAGCTTTCAGTCAAACTTTTGTTATAATTGCCTTTAATATTACAGCTTAATGTCAACAAACGTTTTTAATCAAAGTTTTTGAAAACGTGTCATTCAAACAATCTTTGTTAGTAAAATTGCCAACAAAGAAGAATCAACCCAACCCTTTCCAATTAAAATAAAAAAATACTTTTTTTCACCTATAACTTCTCATAGGTGAAAAATAACTAAACTCAGAATTTTAACTAAAAAACAAATGTAGTAAAATTGATGAGCGATATTTGAGTTAGACGACCCTCTATCGATTAAAGAAAAAATCATCAAAATCGGTTCATTTTGTAAAAGTTATGGATCATCATCAAAATGTTTTGAAAGCAGTCATTTTTGTTTTCAAATTTTACGTTTACAATTTCAAATCAATGTAAAGTGAAACTGTCGTATTTGGATTTTAGTTTTTTTTTTTAATTTCTTTATATTTTTTATCTTTTTAAAAAAACGTGCATTTTGAACATGAAAAGTAAGCAACTCTTTTTAGTAATACTCATGTGAAAGAGAAAATTATTAATCAATTATCATCGGAAAATTTAAGTTTAATGTCCAAAAATAATTCTATTTATTGACTAGCATTATGAAAGTCCAATGGGATAAGGCTTGTATGTAAATCGGTAAAAAAAGCAGGAAAGTTATGCAAATTGCATTTGTACAAACATGGCAAATCTAGTTAAGAATGCAAAAATTAAAAAAATACGTAATCGTATTATATTCTTTAAATTTTGATCATGAAGGGCATGAAAGAAAATTTATAAAAATAATAAATAATTGGATAATATTTCTTGAAGTTAGCAAAATAAAAATACAATTAAGAAAATGTACTTACAGTGAAATGAAATCTTCAAAATCAAATCAACTTTCTCAAATAATTAGGAATGCTAATAAAATAGTCAATAGGATTGAACAAAGCAAATTCCGAACAAATTCTGGTATGAATGCGGCCACGGTGATGGGTAGAAGGGGATGCCGGAAAGAAGTGTTAAAAATGTTTCCATAGTACGGGATCTCGTCCAATCACGCTATAATGTCCCTGGCACACACATGAGATAGTTTTACACCAATTATAAATCATGCATGTTCTGTACCATTACACAAATTTGATTTCCCTTTTTTTTCTGTATGCTGTAATTTGTGTACTATAATAAAAATTGTTTAAATACATTTTTGATCCTCCTCAAAATTCCTTCAATTATCAGTCCTTTCTTTGTTTCGAAAATTTTGTTTTTCTCTTACCAACAATATATTCTATTAAACAGTATGATTTTTATTTTTTTTTTCGTGCATTTTTTACTTAAGAATAATAAAGAAACCATTTCAAAAAAAAAAAGACTTCAGTAATTAGTTCATATCAACGTTTTTTTTTCTTTTCATTAAACGCTTTGTTTAATTTTACATTTTTGAAATTTCAACAAATTAAGATATTATTATTCTTCCAATCAGAGCTTCTATCCAATAATTTTTTCGCAAACTTTAGTGTTATTAAAGAAATATTTAAAATTTAATTAGTATTGCAACAGTGTCACACATTACCATCTTTTGATAAAATAATCTAAAAATTACACCATATGCAATACATTGTTTTGAACATTTTTTCTCTTGACGATCAGGTGCTTTAGTCATTATACTTTCAGCTTACAAAATGTGAGCACTAATGAATCAGGTATTGTACTTCCTTTTAAAAATGCACCTTTGTTGAAGTTACAATCAAAGTTTAGAAAAAAATTACTATTGCTGGTTATGTGATGAAATAAAAAAAATCAAGTGTAAGTGCACAATAAAAAAAATGACAAAATACAGTTGTTTTGTAGTATTTAAAAAACGGTAGAAACTTTAAAACGTCTGTACTTTTTTTTTCTTTCAAAGTACAGGCAGTTTGCAACATTCAACAGAACTACAGGAATTTTAAAATCTCTGCACTTTTTATTTTTTCCAAAGTTCAGGAATTTTAAAATGTTTAAGAAAACTACAGAAGTTTTAAAACGTCTGCACTTTTTATTTTTACCAAAGTACAGGAACTTTAAAATGTTTAAGAAAACTGCAGAAGTTTTAAAACGTCTGTAATTTTTTACGCATTTCTACAGTTGTTCTGCAGTCGTTTTTTAGCTGGGCATTTCCATATTTTACCTTTTGATTTGAACAATTTTTCGATTAATTTTGAACATATCCAAAAATTTTAATATTAGCGCCTACGGGCAAAAATGAAGCAAATTATGTAAGCTTTTGGCATAATATCCACGTCCCTTTGAACAAGCTTATTTGAAGAAGTTCTCAACGGGGAGTATTTTCTGATTTGAACACCATTTTGCTCAATTTTGAACAGTTCAAAATTCAATTTTGTACATTAGCGTCTACGGGGATATTTCAATCCTATAAAAATCGTATTCTAACTGATTTATTTGCTGGGTACAAACATTATCAAAAAGATCTTATGACGTAGAACATGTGCAAGTACAAAGCTCATCCAGAACGAAACGAGCCTATTTTCCCATGAAACAATTTGATCTGCATTTTTAAGGGTATTTCGGAAGGAATGATCAAATAAATGAGTGAGTGAATAAATAAATGAATTAGTGAATGAAGAAGGTATATTTGAAGTAATTAAGAGCTATAAAGCTGAATGCGAAAGAGAGAGACATAGCTAGACTAATGAATTGGATATTGGAAAGTAAGCTCGTATAGTTCTATATGAAACTTCTTGTTTTTCTTTAGTTTTATTAAAGGGATTCTTCAGTTTCTGTGCTGGTTGTAGGCAGGGGAGAGGGAATTTAGGGAGGACAGTTATTCACTCATTCATTAAATCAAAATATCCTCAAAAATCCAGATGAAAAAAAAATCATAGGAAAATAATTTAATTCTGGATGAATTTCGTATCTGCACATGTTCTACGTCATGGCATCTTTTCGATAAAGTTTTTTCCAAGCAAATCCGTTTGCTCGATCAAGATTTATAGAGGATTGAAATTTCCCTGCAGTACCCTAATGGTAGTTTTTTTTTTTTTTTTAACTGTTCTGAATTGAACAAAAAATTCTCAATTCAAAAAAAAAACGTCCTTCAAATAAGCGTATTCAAGGGAACTTTGAACTTGTGTACTGGGTGTATATAACTTGCTTTAAAAATCCCCAACCGCGCTAATGTTAAGAGTTTTGGAACTGTCCAGAATAGAACAAAACATTGTTCAAATCAAGAAGTAAAATATGGAAATGAGATGACCTCGTCGAGATCTATTGGTAGCAATTTTTTTTTTTCAAATTGGACAATTCCCTCAGGAGGGGGGGGGGGGGAAGGGGAGGGAGTAGAGTCAGATGGGATCAACAGACAGACCCACATTTTCCCCATCTTAAAACCCTTATTTCAATTTTTTATTTTTCAACATTTATTTAAATTACTGAACTTATTTTTTTTTTACTTTTTACGATATTTTAATGATACATAAAGCCTTCTTTTATACTTAAAAAAGAATTACGTAAAGGCTAATCACAGTCACTTTTATAAGTTCTCCAGTTTCCAAGATGCTCAGCACAATATAATTGAATCGTTTATTTCGAAAAGGTAACAACTCTGAAAAGCGACATTTTTTTTTCAGGAGATAGAAAAAATGGCTTATAAAAAGTGGGAAAACTTTATGGGTTTGTTATATTTAGTTATTTTACTTTAGTAGGTAATAGCAATGCAATATCGATAAATTAAAACGATTTTAAGTTATTACGCCATCAAAATTAGTAAATTAATACTGAGAGTTATTTATTTTTCAAAACGGAGATGCTATCTTTTCGAAATAAACGATTCCGTTACATTTCTATAATAAGTTTGATCACTCTTCGTCAAAAAAACCCTTGAGTCTTTAATAACCTACTTTTTATAACTTATAACTCTATTGCTATTTTGAAATAAATTTGTATTGCCTGCTTCATTGTACGACAGTAATTTTTTCCTGCCCCAAATTTCTTGCCTTCCTACACCATCACCACTTTCCCGGAATGTCACTGCACAAAACCACAGTTAAGTCGCTTAATGACGTCATATTTCATGCACTCTTGCCCAGCGGTCTCGATTTTCATGACAATTGCGGGAGCTCGCAGGAATATATTCGATAACGCCTGTATGAACGGAAGTTCGGAAACGGCAGCTCTTCGCTTTTGTTGGAAGACCTCGCACTAGGAACCCCAGGACTGACCACCGGAAGAGTTTATTGCACTGCCCGTGTGCAATGGTCCGGAGCCCATAGCCAGTTGCACGGACCATTACATCCTCACACCTCACGCGAGGCCCTAGCACGGAATGACAAAACTGACACAGGTCCCGACATGTTGGTGCACGGAAAACATCTCTTCTATACAATAGAGACAAAGTTTAAAAACAAATCCAAATTTAAGGTGAACCTGTGTAAGTTGACCAACTTGCGGGGCAGCACTTTAGTGGTCAACTTCGACAGGTGGTCGACTTATAGAGGGTTCGGTAGCGGGGGAAGGGCTAATTCCGTTCCTGACAAAAGTGGTCAACTTAGACAGGTGGTCAAGTTACAAAGGTGGTCAACATTACAGGTTTTACTGTACTTGAAAATTGTTCAAAATATTGAATTTTTTAAAAATTAGTATTTCGATAGGTCAAACTGTTTTAAAGCCTCATGGAAACATTCAAACTGTAAATGACTTTAGCTGTTTTCGTTCTGCATTTAAAATCTTCAAACGCATTTTTCTCTGCTTTATATTTTTGACCAATGAGGTATGGAAAAATTCCTAAGGCTTTTGTTCAGCTAAAGATACAACTTTAAAACTTTGTAGTATATTCCACGGAGTATGTTTAACAAATATTACCATGGGTTTGACTCTGATGTTTGTAGTCTGTTTCTATTTAATTGTTGAATTTGAGTTTTTGAATTTCTCTTTTTTTCTGAGTTTTCAACGAAAAAGATCAACGAAATGTCAGATTCCATGCTAACTTTTATTAGATAACGATTGAGAAGTATTATTCAGAAAAAAAATCTCTTGAAAAAATATAATTGAGAAAGTTATAAGGAATTCTAAAAAGTGAAAAAAAAATTTTTTTTGTTTAATTTTAAATGAATGGTTGATTACAAAGGGGTTTTACTTTCAAATTTCATTTCTAATTATAATTGGAATTAAATGCATGCAATTTTTTTATCGGATTGTTAAACGAAAATAAATTAGGAAGACGGTACTGTGTCCCCTTAAAATACAGGAAGCTAATCCTGGGAAGAAACTGTGCTCAGATTCGAAAACTGTTTTGAATCGTGACACAGAATTTTGAATCTGCACACAGTTTCATGTCTGGATTAGCTTGCCTGGTTTTAAGTCATTATGCTTAACAGGAACAGCTTATTTGACTTAGCAACATTTCATACTCTCAAGCGTCCAATGAGTTAGATTTTCATTCGTTGTCTTTCATTCATTACCCCCAGTGAAACCATTATTTGACGTCCCCCCCCAATCTACGGTTTTCCCGTATTTTACGTTTTTTTCATCATGTTCCAGTTTTTACGCATACTAATTAATGTTAAGATTGCCCGAGTTCTATGTTGTTTATTTATCCAATTCCTCGCATTTACGCTTTCCTTCAAAAGTAAAAACAGAAAAAAAGTTACAAAATTAGTTTTAAAAAATTTATTGAACTTCATGACTAAAAAACAAACCACTGTTGCAAATTATTTTCAACCTAAATGCAATTAAATGTGCTAAAATGGAATGTATAATGATTTTCTTTTCGAAAATATACATATATTTTTTATAGGAGCCATCTTTACTACCTTTAGTTTTCTTCTATTTGATTTTTGCTTTCTATGTGCTTCCTGTACATTACATTTTCCCGTATTTTACTTTTTTTAAACCCAGCCACTTGGGAAAATTACAATCGGGGTTTCGCAGAAGTATTTTCAAGCAGGGACGAATCCAGGAATAATTCCCCAGGAAGAAAAGTTGTGGATTACCCTCGTAAATATTTCTATAATAAAGTTCTGTTAACATTTTTGTTTCTTATGATCTCTTGAAAGCAACTAATCTACTTTAAACTGCAGAAAAATTAGTTATAAAATGTGTTCCATTAAAATTATTTAATGAGATAATTACAAACTTCCTTTATTTCTTTTGGAGGCGGCACGTACCACGCACGTACCCCCTGTGACCCCTTCCCCTAAAATCCACCAATATTTTCGAGTTTCCATACACCATTGTCTGCACTCCCAATATTTCATTTCTTTCATATTTTGCAGATTATTTGTTCTTGACAGCTTAGGCGCCACGCAGTCGTATAGATATATTCGAATTTATAAGAAAAGACTCGCAAATAGAGTAGAACTAGTAAGCCCGGCGGTCATACGAAGTGACCGCTGTTCTAGATATTATATACAACTAGACCGCTGTTCTAGATATATATACACAACTATCCCAGTAATCGGAACTGCACATCAAATCAAAGAGATATTTGTCAGGTAGAACAGTAAAGTTAAATGAATAAATAATAAACGTATAATAATTTCAAAAAAAAAAAAAAGGAAATTCTTACCGAAAAAAAACATCCAAGTTATAATAATCTGTAAAATAAAAATATTTACTATATAATCAAATTGTTTGAGTAAAATATTTATGTCCAACATAATCGTCAAAAGAATAGTGTTAACGAAACAGGAAAAAAGAGCGCTGCCACTTTAATATATAAAAAGCGCAGACTATAAATAAATTAAAACAAAGAAAGAAGGATTAAATTAAATTTGATTACACTGCTGTAAATTCGTAAGCTTTTGGCGAACTTTTATTTTGTAAAAGTTCGCCTTAAGTTCTCGTCCATAAAAAACGTTTTCATTATAGAAACAATTGTGTAGATGGCAGCACGATGCAGTTTTCTCAGTGTAAGAAATTCGGAATAAGCTATCGGCGACAAACAGACACTTAAGTGACTTATATATAAGATAAGCTCTCTTTTGTTTTTTAAGAGATCGCAGAAGGGAAGCAAAATCTGTTCACTAACACAGTGAGCGAATCCGCAGTTTGTAGTGGTCAAAGATAAACATTTTTCACTGCTGAATTTAACAGAACACCTTTACTATCTACTCTCAGCTTTTGCTAATGCGTCCTTATCTACCTGCACACAGTAGCAACAAATATTTGAGGGGCCGTTGTAGCATAGGGATCATTCATAAATGATGTCACGCTTCGAGGGGGGGAGGGGGGTTCGTGAAATTGTGACAAAGTGTGACAAGGGGAGGGGAGGGGGTAACAAGAAGTGTGACATCCTGCATTATGCAACATAGCGTGACGCCTGACAAAGGGAGGGAGGGGGGGTCCGCTGAAGTGTGACGTATTGTGACAAAGGGGGGGAGGGGGGTCAAATATATGGGGAAAAAGGGTGACGTCATTTATGAACGGCCCCATAGTGGTTAGGATATCGAGCTTCGGATCGGAGGATCTCGGGCTCGATACCAGAGCAGCTGAAGACCCACCAGCCACCATGTACACTTGGAGATACGTGCATGTAAAATCCGTGGACCCTGAAGTTCTGAGGCAGTTCCGAGGGTACCGGTGGATGGAGATTTTCCCTTCCCTTCCCCCATAGGTCTAAAAAGGAAGGTTGTACATTTGTAGTGTCGCCATCTGGTGTCATCCAAGTACATTATGAGCCAAGTCGTACTTCCACCGTTGGTGTTCATATTTGAAAAGGAAGGCCCACCCTTCTGCCTTAATTCCAGGTCGCTCTGCGACGGAA
Organism: Octonoba sinensis; assembly: GCA_038502835.1. Classification (NCBI taxonomy): domain Eukaryota; kingdom Metazoa; phylum Arthropoda; class Arachnida; order Araneae; family Uloboridae; genus Octonoba; species Octonoba sinensis. The sequence continues at coordinate 4,448,081 of CM076600.1, forward strand.
AGCTGGGCTATCCAAGTGTCATAAGTAACAACAACACATCTTTTGAGTTGCTCCTCTCCGAGTTCTAACTAGCTGCTGCAACTTGCACTCCGTGCTCCGGGTACTTTTAATAGAAATCACTTACTTGTTTATTAATTTTATATGTGATATTTTTAATGAGCAGTTTTTTACTGCCTATTAAAAATTATCCATTTCATTTTATGTCGTCTTGGATTTTTTTTGAATAAAATTTCTACGCAACGAATGGGACATGATTATTCACCACCTCTCATTCTTCTTCGTTGTCACTCAAAATTCTTTTTAATGTGGAAAAAGTCATATCGAAAATTTTAACGAAATTGTAATGAAAAATATAGCACCAGTGTTGCACGAAAACTTTCCGCGTTCCTGCTCCAATCAAACACTTGTCGCTCAGCGCTCCTGCTCCACGCTCTGCTCCCGATCTCTGATACCTATTGCGTCAGCTAGGGATCTAGAGCAGCCATTTTTTCTGTTGCTCCATCCGACTTCTAAACACTTGCTCCGGCTCCGCTCTGCTCTGCGCTTCGAATAATTTTAATAGATTGTAGCAGTGGTTCCCAAAGTTGACTGGGCTCCGACCCATCTAACGAACATTTCCAAGCTTGAGACCTACCTCTTAGCTGTCTCAGAGAAAAGAGGGCACAAATATTGGTAATGCTCAGATCCCCTAGTGGCGAGTTGTAGAACTAGTAGGTCAGTTGGGGTAATTGTAAACACGGGGTAATTGTAAACAAGCTTCATAACTACACTTGTGGTGGTTTTGAAAACTTAACTGCTTGTGAGTGATAAACTGGCAGCATAGGGAAGACATTGAAACAGTTTCGTAAGTTTCGAAACAACTGTGGAGGCGTCACTATTGTTTGAAAATGACACAGTGAAAAAAGTTGTTTAACAAAATTTAGTGATCTTACCATTTTCCTCTCCAGCTCATCTACAAAAGCGATGTAAGCGGTTTCAACCATTTTGATTTGTCATATGGAATGCTGCTAAAAACATTTAGTTATGAATTTAATCCTCCCTGTTGTTTTTCATGTGCAAGTTAGGTGTTTACAATTACCCCATATATTTCGTACGTTGGGGTAATTGTAAACACTTAGATTTATCGTATTTCTAATATTTTGGGGGGACAATAAGTATTATATTTTGATGTAAATTACATTTTTTTGTCTATTTTACATAACTGTTGTTGTTGTTGTTGCGAATGACACTTAGAAATCCAAGCCCCCCCATGCCATATTTTAAGGAAGTTCCTACTGATTATTTATGAGCTCCGCTAGAATGAAGTACATTTGGCTCAGAGGGGCTTAATGATTTTGAACCAGCTCCCAGAAGAGAAACCGTCACCTAGGTTGGTCCCTCAGAGGAAATTATTTCTAACTTCGTGGATATTTGAAGCGACGATGTATGTTACGCGCTCACTCGGTCTCAGAATAATCAGTCGCGGGAGGTGGTCACCCTTTCAAGCGTTGACCACGGCCAGTCGTGCTTCACTTTCGGTGTGCTGTGGGATCCAAGCTTAACCGACTGATTCACTGCGGGACAAATTTTACAGAATAACTCAGCGGACCACATGCGGCCTATTGGCCGCAGATTGAGAACCATTGCTCCGGAACTTCTTAAGCCTTCAATCATACTGGTATGAAACAATTTTCCATTTGCATCAACCTTATTAGAAAATAAATCACTGTTTACAATTACCCCAGATCTCTGGGGTAATTGTAAACACACTGGGGTGATTGTAAACACGAACTCATTCGCTAACAAATAGCCATAAAGTCAAAATTTTTGCTCACATTTACTCACAAGAAGTACAGTAGTGGCTACAATGCTCACAATTTTATCTCTGAATTCATTCAAGAGGTAGGGAAGGATAAAAAGTTAAAACATTGAAAAAGAGTTTACAATTACCCCAACCGACCCTACTTAATGCTGTCTTATTTCTTCTAATTGAAATAATGAAAAAGAATTAGTGTTACCAATATGAATGAAAGACTGTTGAAATAAGAAACACAACATAAATATTTTTTTTATTACTTAAATACCTACACCTGTAAGGTTTTTATTGCAAAGTTATTTCAATGGGAAGGATGTATTTTTTTTCTTATTTCCCTTCAATAAAGTTTTAGCATCAACTTTAACTTTAGTTACTTTTAATCGCAGACTTTCTATTTTTTAAAATTCATGTATACAGTGGCGAGGACCCACTCAATATTCCCTCGTGCCCCTCCAGAGGGTCGCGACCCATACTTTGGGAAATACTTTATTATATTATTTATCTCGTTTTTTCAGTCAATTAATTTTTACGTAATAAAAAATTTAAAAAATCGTAGCAGTGGAGCACAAAATTTTTTTTGGTCTGGCTCCACTCCAGAAAAATTTGACGTTCCACTACTCCTGCTTTTAAGATTCACTCCAGAAAATCTCAACAGTGCACTACTCCTGCTTCGCTCTAGATCCCTAGCGTTACTACCTTTTAAAAACAATGACAGGAATATTTCATCGAGTAGGTGAACATTCCTTGATCTTGTTCATCCTCTCTACGAGCGCATCTCTAATCACAGAGCCAAAATGGTGGGCATCCAAGACTGTTTCGCAACCGCGTTCGCGGAGTTGCTCTTGGGTTGTATGACCCCCCACGAAATAACACACTGAGGCAGCGATGGTCCGATATGTTTCATATTTCCCTGGGCCACAATGACCGTTATTTCTCTTTACGACTGCCCTGGGGGGTGGAAATGGGTGAGTTATATATTTCGGGCCAGATCGCGCTTTATGGCCCGAGAACCAGGAAGGAAAAAAGTATTATTTCTCAGGACTGTGGCGAATAAATCTCGAAACACGTGTACTGTTGATCTAGAAATAGTCAACGCTCGTCTAGATTAGCTGTTTATTAGTCAAACAGTACAGAAAAAATGAGAAAATCAGAGCTGTTAAAGCACAAACTTGAGAAAAAAAAACTACACACGTGCATTGTGGTTACAGGAAACTCTTATTAAGGCATAAGGCTGTGAATAAAAAATATCTACATGAGTGAAGATTACACTGTAGAAAATTTTATTAAACTTTGCACCAAGGGACCGTTCATAAATGATGTCACAATCTTTTTTAATATATTTGACCCCCCCCCCGGCCCTCTTTGTCACAAAATGTCCCACTTCAACATACCCCATACCCCCCGTTGTCACATGTCACGCTATATTACATATACATATGGCTTATAGAAATAAACAGTGTCATATCTGCAAAAAATGTTTTTTTTTTTTTTTTGTTTTTATATCAAAATGTTCAGAATTTTGCGCTCTTTATATTGGGAATACTGCTGTAAGGTAAATGTTCAAAAATTAAAGGTAAAGGCCAACTATATTTTATTGGTGCAAAACTGTCATAACTACTTTTTATAGCAATTTCTAATTATTTTGATTAATATCCATCATGTGAGAGAAAACTAGAACAATCACTACTTTCTGAACAAAATCTATTATAATAATCATTGAAACAAATAAGGTAATTAAATAAAACAAACTGTAAAACGTTCAAACTCCTCTCTTGAAAAGTTTCCATTTTGCAGATATGACACTTTTTATTTCTAAGGTACCTGCGCCCAATATGGACACCTTAAGGAAAATGTATTTTTTTCACCCCCGTGTACACGTCATAGGACTCCAAAAATGTATGACCACTATCCCTGGACTATTGACTATCATTATTAAAATTAGCGACCTTGTAATTATCCTGGTTTATTTTAAATGATAAAAATAAAAAAAATACAAGTGTCCATATAAGGAACCACCTGCCCTATTATGGACATGCATGTCCATATTAGGGACAGGTGGCTTCTTATTGACCTACTACACAGGGTGTATGGAAGAGCCGCTCTTCCAAGGGATTTTAGAGAAGTGATAAAAAAAAATATAGCTTAAAGTATTGCGGGGCAGGGGTAGGCACAGTAAATATCTTCAGAACATACACTTTTAAAGGAGGGGGGGGGGGGTATTTTCGGTTGTGGCTCTTCGAAGAGCATTGCAAAGCCCCTCAGTTACTACAAAATATTATGAAATAATATAGTTGCTTTTGCTTAGCTTTACTGCATCTGTCTGCAGACTTAACATCTGCAGACAGTAAAAACTTGCTTTTAAATAAATAAAAGCAAGTAGATTTTCACCCAACATCAAGTACAATTTCTCCATCGGAATGTAAAATCTCTCCCAGTCTCTTACTCAGTCCTCACACGATGGACAAATAAAAACTTCATCATGGGCGCTGAGTCCCACACAGTCCTCATGGACATATCTGCCGCATTTGATGCATGGCCGCATGTCTGCAAAAGCATCAATTAAAAATACATATAAACATTAAGTTATTAAGAATTAGCAAAACAAAATAAGATTAAACAGATATTTTACAAATTTGTGAATCTAAAGATTCACTTGCTGTACTTCCTCAGCAAAGGAGGACTAGTACTGCTTCTTATGAAGTATTGATGCAGTTGCAGACACGCGGCCATGCATCAACTGCGGCAGAGATGTCCATGAGAACTGTGTGGGACTTAGCGCCCATGATGAAGTTTTTATTTGGACATAAGGTGTCCATATTGGGAATCGGGAGGAGTTTTACTAAATCTTGTAATAAATAACCAAAGAAAGCATTTTAAAGCAATATATGCAATAGCAATCAAAAATATGTTTTATTAGCTTTCTAAAACACTCCACATTTCAATATTTAAAGTAATTTTATCATATCTACCACGAATTTAAACTTACCAGTAATTACGATCAGCACACCACGAAAAAACAAATTTCTTTCAAAATGGTGGACATTGCGCTTTTTTTTCACTTTCCTGGCTAAATTATCTTTTCAACTGCTTTTCTTCACGGACATGTAGTGCTACTTCTCGATCAAACTTGTTACTTTTAAAGATATTAGGGGTGTCCATATTGAGAGCACTGTCCCTATTGGGTACAAGTACTTTATAAGCGATGAGCACTTACAGTTCAGAAACAATGCACTTTCGTTGTAGATCGCTTTTCTATTTTTGAACTTTTATGCCATTTGTAAGAGTAATAATAATAATGATTAAGTGTGGACTTAATTTGTATAAAATGAGATTAAGGTTTACAACAAAAGGATTATTAATATTTAACACCAATAATCATTTTGTTGTTTAAGTGTAAATGCCTAAAAATATTTACTTTTGAACTTTTAACTAGAAGTAAATTAAAAGCTTAATAAGCATCGGTGTTTTCGACACAAAGTAAAATCAATGAAACTTTTAAATCAAATTATGAGAATCAAAAAACTTTCAAATAAATTTAATATCCCTCGAATCTCGAAGTTATTAATGAGTGACCCTCATGATATGGCGCAAATTTTCTAGCTGTACCTGATTAGATAATTAAAAGTTCAAGTTCATGATGCTTTCTGCACAATTGGTGTGCAAATTCGAAAATGCTATTAGGTGGGCCTTCAAATGCAACTTTTTAATTTTTCTTTTTAATATTTTGAAATTTTCTGCACTTACAAATGACTAAATGAATGTACAGATTTTTTTTTATAATTTTAAATATTAAAAAGTAATAAATTTTTACTTAAATTTCAAAGTTTTCCAAAGCCACAATTTTCGATTTTTTTTCGGTGATATTACATATGAAGAAATAGAATATAGTAAACAAGATGCAACATTCATTTGAGAATCTGTTGCTAAATCATTTAAATATAATTTTTTTTTAGTTAATAACCTTTTACTTTTTCGCGTTTGAAACGTTTTACTTATTTTTTTTTAATTACTCAATATATTCCAATGACATAATGGATGCCTAAGTTGGTTTAACTGTATAAGAACTAGTAAAGCTCTAATTTTCAGCCTTATCGAAGAAAAATTCAATAGCAAGGAACATTTTTAAATCTCAATTAGAAGAAAGAATTAGTTTCGAGAGAAAAATTCAGTTTAATTGCCCATTCGTGCTCAAACCACGCCCACTTTCAAACTTTAACCCTTAAAATTAGAGAAACTTTACGCACAGATCAACTTTTCATTTCGTCACAATAAAAGAACAGCTTTACTGCAATAAAAATATGCGTGGGAAAAAAAAAAAGGATTTTCTGGTTCATTTTTCGAAAAGTAACGTTCACATTCGCCTTAAAAAAATAGATTTTAATTATAAAATCCAGTAAACATTATTATTGTTACACTGTAAAAAAAATCTCCTGAAAATAATGGAAAAAGTACGGCAGCAGAGTTGCCGGAAATATTCCGTTTATGATAATATTTTCCCGAGATTTGACAGAAGTTCCCTTTCTTTTTTCTCCGTTAATCCAAATCAGGTTGTGAAAATACAGCAATCGTAAAACGGAAAAGTTCCGTTATCGTATTTTCAGGACGTGATATTTCCGTTTTTGGAAGGAAAAACCATGTATTGAAGCACAACGGAAATCTTCCGTTAAAATCAGTCAAAAAACACTGAAAATTCAGGGTTTTTTTTTTTTTTAACAGTGTATTATATGTTGCAATTTTTTCTAACATGCAGAGTAGTGGAATTTACTGAGATTAAAACTAAGCCGTTATAAAACAGTCACATGTTAAACTTAAATAAATAAAAGCAAGTAGATTTTCACCCAACATCAAGTACAATTTCTCCATCGGAATGTAAAATCTCTCCCACACTGTTAACTATTCCAGTTCAACTTTTCACCAAAAGAAAAAAAAAAAAAAAAAAAATTGTGACATTTAGCTGTAACCAACATTTGATAGTAAAATTGAACCGGAATAATGGTCCATAGGTTAACATTCATGGTGAAACTACCCCATTATAATAAGTCGACTTAGTACCAAATGTTGGTTGCAGCGACGTTTCAAAATCTTTTCCATTGGTGATAGGGTGAACTGGAACTTTTTAGAGTGCATAGAAAAAAATGCATGTTATAACTTCTTATATGTGAAATTAATTTGTGATAACAACAGATTGCATAGCACAAATCCTTCTTCTTTTTGAAGAATTTTAAAGTTCTTTAGAAAAATATCCGAACATAAAATACCAACAATAATAATAATCTATATATATATTTCACTTAGCATGGACCAGTTACGATTAAATTTTGCGGTACGATACGATACTGAACTGACGTCAGGCGAAAACCAAGCTATGGTAAAACGATTTTTAAAAATTTGTCTAATGGTTACCATAGAGAAAGAACATGATATTTGTATTTATTATCGTCACTTGCGGGGTTTCAAGAAATTTATTTCTATTTCTTAAAAAGCATTTCCATTTATAACTCAATTTTTAATTTCCGATTCTTTGCAGTGGCAACACCTTAGTTTGTTTATATCGAGCATGCTTATATCTAACGGTCTTTTCTAAAGCCTTTCGAATTTTAAACAGTTTTTTACGATTTTAAAATGGTTAAATTTTTTTGTCGCAGATGTTCTGCGAGGATCAGCTAGTTTGTTAGTATTATTGTCATTTTGTATGCTAAAAAACAAACTATTGTTTTCAAAATACATTTCGATTTTTTTCAATCGCAGAAAACAAAAATCAACACACAGGTGGTAGATACCTATCTATTCCACTTTCACCCAGAATCTCGCCCTTCAAGCCATTTTTCTATTAATGACCATTCAAATCATTGGTCGGAAGGAAGGAAAAAAAGTGATGCCGATTATTTTCTCCAACAGCTTAATCCTCGTCCAAATCAACATCTCGCCGGAAATTATTCAGATGGCTACCAATTTGTCGCCTGTATCTGCTGGAAATCCTCTTTGGAATGAATCTCTAAGCTGTGACCCCTTCCCCCCCCCCCCCCTTCTGGAAAACCGCCTGAGCTTTTGTGTAAGTGGAGGAAGGGATGGCTAGATTTCTGGGAGCCGTAAAACGATTTGTCCCTTGCTTAAGCTGGAACACTCGTTAAGAAGTAAAGTGAAGTGGTGCGCTCCGTGAAGTAAGTTCAAATTTCGAGCTGCGGTCTCATTTGATTAAGCGAAGGGCTGCCGCCCCTAAAGCCCTCGATCGTAGCTTAAGTAGCGACATGACGGATCGTCCGCCATCTTGGGGCTAAACGGCAGTTGTCCTCCTATGTCTGCTGTAACAAAATAGTATATTTTGCTTCTTGATTGCAATTTCTTGCTAACTTCTTATTGATAAATTCAAAGAGATTCTTGAAGATAACTTATATACCTGACAATACATATTTTTTTTTCCTTTCAATTTCTACCAGAGTGGAAATTGATTTTATTAAAACCTTGTTATGCACAAAGCAGTTTAAAAATAATTCTCAACCTTTTAAAATATTTGAAATGCGTTCATATTTATGAAATGGAATTATGAGAGTCGATTGTCAAAATATTAGCCAACTTCATCATTTATGCATCCAATCGCACTAGATTTAATTTTTTTAGCCTGAAAATCGATAATTTTTTCCAGTATAAAAACGAATTAGGCTTTAATGTTAATTCTTTAATTTTATAAGAATATAACCATTACATAAATATGATTTTGTCCATAATGATCATTGTTTTCGTTAATAAACTGAAAAGAGAAAATATAATTCAAAGATAGCATAAAATTTATAGAATAAAAATACTTCCTTTATTGTTTTTTGAAATAAATGTACTTTTATTAATATAATCCTTCATTTTAAGTACAAATAAGTGCATTTAAGTCTGAATTCTTTTAATTTAAAAAAAGTGGGGCGGGTGGGAGCCGTTTTAAATCGGATTTATTATTATTTTTAACGGATCTTAAAAGACTTCGGACATTTGTTATGGGAGACATAAAAATAATATCCCATGTAAAAACACATTTTAAGGTATTTTCAAGGCAGAAGATATTTTTTTAACAATAATAATAAAGATAAACAAATTATAAATACCAATGCATGATTCAACGTGAAATTAAACACTACCAATAATAATAATATACTAAGTAATAAAGAAAAAATTAAGAATTTTGATCTGAATTCTTTTGTTGTTGAATGTTGAAAAAACCCAAACAATTGTGTGCAGTTAATTTTACATTGTGTGTACTTTCATCATTTTCTGTTTCATAACTGAAATAGCTTGAAATTTTTAACTTACCCATTTAGTAAAATCTGCTCACTCCATTAATAAAAACAAACTTTTTGTTTTTAACAAATATCTTTATTTATAATTTTTAAACTGAAAAAATATTTTAAAAGGAAAAAATAGCTTTAAGCTATTACAGAACATGGATGAAACATGTTTAAGGATACATATTCTAAACAATTTTGTTTTAAGCACTATCATTTTGAATTATTTATTTGTGGCACTATTATTAAAATTAAAAACACATAAAATTACTATGAACTGCAATGTGAATGGTTCAATGAATTATGCTTTGATCTTAACATATGTGAAGAGTAAGAGAAATATTTTAAGATAAATAATGCTTGGGGTGAGGTTAAAATGTTTGGTAGATTACACAATTTTGTGGTTTATTTACAACAAAAATATAATAAAATATTACTACAAAAATATAATAAATCTATTCATATTGTTCAAAAAATAACTGTTAACTTTTGCTAATTGCATAATTGTGTGGAAAAGTTGGAATTAAAGCTGTTAAAAACACAAAAACAAAAAAAAATCTTGCTATTTTTTAAAAGCAAGATATGAACAAGAAATTACTCGAAAAATTGTCAACCTGGGAATTCAGTATTCCATGTATCAATGCAATTTAAAAAATTGATCTGTGTTAGTTTTAACATTAAGAAAGAATTTAAAATTACATATGTAACAAAAGGATTAAATTTAATTATACAAAAATTTTTTAAGAGTTAGGTCGGAAAAAATTCCTTGCAAGAGGAATAGAGCAAAAAACATTATGAAACATTTCATAGGGTCTATTAGTTTTAAGAAACTTTCATACCCAAAATAAAATTTCCCAATTAATGACTTAATTTACAGAATTTCTGAAGCAGCAACTCTCATCCCAATGCTTTTGCTGGAGCATCTTTTTGACTGACTAAACTTTAATTCTTGGTTTTTTTGTTTTATTAAAAAATATGTCCTGTGACAAGTAAATATATGGATAATTTTATGAAGCAAATTGCAGCAGTGTGGAAAACTTTTAAAATGTTCCATTGCAGAGTTTAAAAATAATGCATTCAACTGCTTTAAGTCCAGCTCTGCTTTAATCACTTTATTCTCATTACACCTGAAAAGGTTCTCAAAGTGTAGGAGCACATTATACGCTTCTGAAGAAACATAAATTAAGCTGTCGGTATTATTTCTGAACTCTTTTAACTTTGAAAATATTTGCACATTTTTCTCAACGTTACTATCTTTTTCTGATATTAAGCTTGTGCAAATATTGCAAAGCTTACTTCGCTTTAAAAGAGTTCTTGAAATATACCCGCACAAATAAAACAACGAATTTTCCTCATTCTTTGGTAATTCTGCCTCAACAATTTCTGAATGCATAGATATATCCCTTTTTATGAAATCAATATCAAAGGATATTTTTGTTGCATAAGATGTCTTTAATGCTTCATTACTGGAAGCAAAAATATCAATTGCATCCTTTTCGAAATCAATGTCAAAGGATAAGACATTTTCATTTCTTTCTCCCATATCACTCCTGTGTTGGGAATGTAATTGCATCATCGGGGTGCCTGCTTCCTCATTATCATCATGCAGAGCATTCCCTTTAACCCCCGAGTTGAAATACTGTGAAAGAATTATAATTCTCAAGTAAGTTTCGAATTCTTTACAATTAGGGACTGGATTTTTTAGCCTAATTGTGGAAAAAAGATTTTCAATTGCATCTTGTGAAAACCTTGAAAGCAAGATAAAATTAAAGCTCAACTCTTTCAAATACATGTCTTGTAAAGAAAGTAAAGATGTTATGGTCAATATTATACCCGCTTGGATGGGTTTCCACACACCACGCTTACCAATTTTAATATTGGTAAAAAGCCAAATTATGCTCTTTAAAAAAGCAATCATTTCATCATAGTTGGCCTTATTCAGGCTAAGGGAGGATGCATAGGACCGTGACGAAACAATATAAAACCACTTAGCTACAGTGTCGATGAACCAAGCTGTAGGTATAGCGGATTTATCCAACATATTGGTAGAGACATAGTATTTTAATCCAGCAGCTACGGAGTGACTAATCAAAGCATGAGCTGGCCCTACTTTCATTTTGTCATAATGCCCAATGTCTATGCAACTATCATTCAGCTGCGGACATAGTTTCAGTTCACTTTTTTTCTCCAACATCATCATATCTTGAATATGTCGAATTGACACCTCATTGGTGGAAAAATTGTGCTCCTGTACAATTTCTTCAGGTAAATAAATTACCTGTCCTTGCGTTAAGCAATTACGCTGATTTTTTAACATGTGAGGAGCATCTGCAATTATGAATAATTTCCTGCTAGTATTTGCAGGATGAGTGCAAAAAGCTTGTACATGCACCTCTTTTGTTTTCATCCTCCGTACTCCAACATCACACTCTCTCCAAACTGCTTCATTGTGAGGACCCATATCAGAAACAAGGGCATCTACAAGCATTCCAATCGACTCACATTGCTCAATAATGTGGAAAATTGCTTTTTTAAAAAATACTGGACAAATGGAATGCCCTGTAAAGTGGTAGCCAACTACTTGTTTCCACCTTGTTGTTATTCCCCCAATAAAAAAAAGTAAAGTATGTTTGGCACTTTCTTCAAAGGTTCCATTAGCAGAAGGTAATGTGCAGGCACCAATCACACACTTTGTTGAGGAATCATAAACCAAGCCTTCAGCGATTTGCATTTCGTCAACCATCACAGCGACACGTCGCTCTTCAGGAAGCATGGAGGACAGTTTAAGTTTTAATAATTCTAAAACTTCATATGAAATGCCAGGTTTCAGCACAAAATTTTGAATTCGCCTCTGAAGAGTCCTCAGAGTTGGTAATGGATAACCATTCTCCCTTAAGAAATTGTACCCCTTCGTGTTGCAGGATAAATATATTTTTAGAGCCTTTTGTACTGCATTGTCGGACCATAATCCTTTAGAGTATCCTCTTTTCATATACGCTATTTGATCATCACTTAACAAATTGGATAGATTTTTTCTTAAATTTTACAATTCCTTCTCCTTTTCCCGCAACCTTTTCTGTAGAAAGTTCACTTTCCTTTTGAGGCATTCAATTTCTTCATGGTTTTCTCCAGTAGGCGGACATTCCTCAGAAATTGATGTTTCTGTCTCATGTACTAGATCAGCAACTAAAAAGAGAAACAACCTATTAAGTAAAGTATCATTGGAACATTGAAATAAGTAAAAGACCCTTTGAAGCACTGACCTATATAACACATTTCTCAATAAACTGCACAGTTTTTTTCTTTTTTAGATGGAAACAATAAGTTGTGCATTCGAACCCTATATTTTACACTACAAAAATAATAAAACTCAAGCAAATTAAATTTTAAAACAGTTCGACATCTTTTCCCCTTCATACAAAACTTTTAAATGAAAAATAGTATTTACAATCTAAAAGTGGTACTAGATTGTCTTTGTAAATACAACTACGCAAACAATGATCTCTGCCAATTAGACTAGTTCCATTTTTTTCTTTTCTGGTATGAATGTCATTACCTTGCATTTCAGATGCAGGATACAGTTTGTAAAATATTTTATATATGCATAATTTGAAACTATATGGTGAAAAATAACAAAATGAAACTATGCATAAAATTGCAATTGTATAGTGTAGTTATAATGAAACATGTTTTTGTGACTCTTATTACATCTATAAGAGAAGCTCACATAACTTTCAATATTAGTGATACCTAAAGCCACAAAAATTATGCAAAGATGCAGGAATATGGATAATATTCATATTTGGGCAAAATCTGTTTTTCAGAAAAATTGGTTTGGAAAATTTGGTCTTTACTTCATTTTCTCTTAGCTTTTATTAATTGCATGTTCAATTTTAGATCTTATTAATTTATTTATAAATTGAATTTATTATACTATTTACCGTAATTTCCTGTGTATAGCCCGCGAGCTATCTACGAAAAAACTCATTTTTTTCCTACCTGCGGGCAATATAACGATGCGGGCTATACAAGGAACTTTTAAAAAAAGTACGGTAAATACATAAAAGACAACTACGGTTCAAAACATCAAAGCTAATCTTTTCTTGCAATTCACAATTTGCCAGAGGACCTAATGGAACTTTTTAATTCTGATACAGAAGAATATGATTTTGATGGCCATGTATAAGCAAAATATGGTAAAATGAAAACTTTTTCTTAATTTTATTATTGTGTAAATGTTAAAAGTATTTTGTACTTTAAAATTAATTACTTACATTAAATAATTCCCTATACCGTACACAGTGATTTGTTTATGTTTTAGTTTTGGGTTATACAACGATGCGGGCTATACACCGAACATGATTTTTTTAGAATGAATTTTTCTTCCTGCGGACTATACAACGGTGCGGGCTATACACAGGGAATTACGGTATTTATTGTCTGCATGTATTATTGTTACATGTTGACTATTTTAAAATGCCTAGTTTGCTATTTTTTATGATTGTAAATTTGGTTCCACATCATTTGGTGCTGCTGATAAATTTTGACTTCTGAAAGTTGTGCTGCAGATTCACACAGAAAATTCTGCTACTGGGATCACAAGTAACTGTCAGAAATGTATCAATCAATGCAAAAAATCAAGTTCAAAATACAAAAAGTCAGAAGTTAAAATTACTTAATTGCAGTGTTTGACTAAGGCAACTTGTGACAACTTTTCAAATGAAAAGTATTGTCAACTCCTGTTTCATAAAAATGAAATATTTCAATATTTTAAGACTATGAAAATTAACTAGATATCCCTTTTTGGGCATTTATATTCTTTGAGCCCCTGTTCTAGCTTTCATTGATTAATCCTTGCATATACTTAAATAAACAGGAAGAAAACTTGTATTTGCAAAATAATTGAATTACACTTTATAAATCACACTTACCTTCAATATCTAATTGAGAATCTTCCATTGCAAGCACTTCCGGTGAATCCTGGTAGTTGTCACCTAGAAAATAATTTCATTAAAGTAGTACCTAAATGTACTCAAAAATACTACCTTTATAAAGCACACAAAAGAAACTTTCAAAGTAAAGCTTACTATTTTCATCATCCAGGGAAACAGAGTGAGATGCACCAATGACAGATCCATGATCTCTTAATACATAGTTAGATGGTTTTCTTTTCTTCGGTGCATTTCGATGAACTAAAAATTGAAGGCAAAGCACTGTGCTTGAGCAGGCGTCTATTGTCAGCTCTGTTGTTTTCGAACTGATCATCCGTGAAATGAACCTATTAAAAAATATGGAGATTATTTTTCAGAAAAAATTTAAAATTAAAAATATATAATATACATATATCTAGTATATGACGGCAAACACTTCGAATAGAATAAATAATCCATGCCATTATAATGTGCATTTTGAAGAAAATTAAACAATGTAGTTTTTCCAAAACATTTTAGTCTCTTCCCCTTTCTCTTCTTTTCTAAGAATATATTAGGGCTCTTAAATAAGGTATACAACTACCTTATTAAAAATTGAAAGACAATTGTTTAGTTGTTAAAAAAAATAAAACTCTCATATGTTGTGTAATTTAAAATTTAGCAAACACTCAGAAGTAGGTACTACCTTCTAAAAATTATAGAATGCAGTGACATTTGTTAACTAGTATTTAGAATAGATAAATAACATAATATCAATAGTGATTTAGAAAGAAAATAAAAAAAAAATTGCATGACATTACTGATAAAGTATACCACTGTTATATTACAATAATTTACATCATTTTTTGTAGTAATGATTAGGCAATGATAGAAAATACTATATAATGCTGAATATTAGCAATGAATTATGATAATAACGCAGCTGCAGAAAATACTTTCTGAGGAACTGTTAGAAATTGTTAAACATGTCAAAAATTGGTAAAGAACATTCAATATGAAACAATGAAAAGTCAATATTTTTATTTTGAGCTATAAGCTCTCTCTTGTATATTACATAATATATGTCATGTATCTATATATGTATATGCATGAGATATTCAGAATATAAAAAATAAGCATTCAAGTAAGAATGCATAGTTAATTTCACTCAATGAAATGAACACAAAAAAAAAAAAAAAAATGTGACACAATGAGAAGTGCTTTTATTTGAAGCGAGAAAATATTTCGAATTTAATGTTATTGTAAATAAGATTAATATGTTTGAAACCGAATTCTTTTTATAATTAGTGAGGAAAATAACAGCCTTATTAGTTTAGTATATATTGTAGGTTTGAGCATTTGGTAAACATAGTAGATGTTTTAAAGAGGCATCAGATGCAGTTAAATTTCTTGCATTAAAAAAAATAACTTGCATAACGAAGTTGATAAATAATATCATTATAATGCAGCAACAAATGGAATTCAAACTTACCTCACATAATTTGCTGTTAACAGGCAATTTGTCTCTCCCGATTCTATGCAGCCAGATCTTACCTCTGTCTTTATTTCGTTCACCTATTGGTAAACGATATAATTTGAAGCCCGATTTCGAATTATTCGAGCACCTAAACGCACAGCAGGCAGGCATGCTTAATATGCAAGGGGGAAAAACTCATATATTCATAAAACAAAAATAAGAACTGAGATGCACATGTTAAAAGCCGTAGACCCACTGATTTTTAAGCCCCAATATGGCGGCTGTTTACCCACGTGATCAGCAACATCCAATGCGAGTCGAGAGCGGCAAAAGACAATTGGGGAAAAGGGTGTCGCTACTTAAGCTAGGATCGAGGGCTTTAGCCGCCCCCTGCTCCCCTGCTCGCTATCGCTCAGCAACCCCTCAGAAGGGCTTACCCAGCTACATCGGATCGCTTCGCTCGCTGATTACAAACTAAATTATTTTAGGGTAGCTTTATGGAAAGAATTTGTTCTCTGTCAAAAATAACATTCCAGATTGCACACAACTCTTTGGAATCAAAAATATATATCTTGTAACATAATGTGCAGAGAGTTTTCAAAGTGTCAGAAGCTTAGCGAGAATCCAAATATCGCCGTTAATACATACAATGGAAATTGTATCTAAAGTTACGAAGTAATATGCTTACTCGGATATTTAAAATAAAGCGAATCGCATCCTATGGTTAAAATTTTAAATTATAAAAACTGTACCTATACTTTTAGGTGCAAGTTTTACTTATTATTATGACTCTTGGCGACGACAGGAACAGTTTTAGTACTCAATCCTTTATTATACACATTTTAAGATTTGTGTTAAGACATTTGGAAACAAAAAAATTGCTTTAAAGCTTGAAAAAATGTAATGTTTTTCTTGGTAGAAAAAAATTTAAAATACAAATGCATGAGAAAACGGGAGTGCCAAGAGTCTCTCAGTTATTGAAATATCCCCAAAAGTGTTGCCATTCTAGATATTTAACCTTAAAAGTATTTTGAATAACTCAAATAAAAGAATCGCATAACAATCGTTTCAGTTGTCAAAATAAGCCATTGTTTGAATTTTAAACGCGTTCGCCGAGATGAATTCTCGTTTCTGATTAGCTGTTGTTATTACAGTAGTAACTACGATTTGAGTGGCTCCGCCGACACCATCATTAGGTTTTTATATGTATAGAAACAAACTTTTCTTAAACTATTCTTTCATTATTTAAAGCGCGAGACAGGAGCGGATCCCGGGCTTAGCTAACGAAGGGTCAGTTTCTTTGTACTCTTTCCTGTCTTCCTGAAAATGTATTAAGACAACAAGTTAAAGTTTTAGCGCCTCATTCATGGTACTTTTTTCTTTAATTTTAAAACAGTTCAGAAATATTTTTCTAAAATTAATATTACGTTGAAAATACTTAAAAAGTTTTTCCTTCGTAAGTACAATGTTAAAAAAATATTTCCGATACAATTTTAGTTAAATATTTATTACAAATATTATACGGATGATTTTTTGAGTAAACAGTTAAATAACCGATGCTTAGTTATGAGTGATTAAATTTTAATTTTAACCCCTTCCCTCTCGTTCCCGTGAAAGTGACGGGCTGGAGTGTTTAAAATTTCAAAATAAAAACAAATCAAAAATTAAAAATGAATATATATATATTGTGCATACATATATTTTTATATAATTTTCAGAGATAAAAAATAAGCACTTTTATGACCATTTTCTTGAAATATTTCCGACCGTTAAGGGGTTAAACATATTTCTCTTGGACTTAGCTTCAAGAGAGGGTATTAGGAATAATTCAGTCGAAACAATTTGTCAAGTAAAGTTTTTCTGATTAGAAAAATTAATTTAAATAACAATATATTTTTCACTATTACAAATAACCATTTTTAATTCTCCCTAATTATCATTTTATTTATTTATTTATTTTTTCTAAATTTATGAGAATGATTCAGGGAAAGTCAATTACCCCCATTGCCTTCTCCCTGTATGCCTATCACGAAATAACCATTTACAAATCTGCAATGAGTGGCAAATTTGAAATAATTATTTGCAATTAGTGTTGCACATTTGCAGACCATGGATATTTTGATCTATTTAAATGACTAACTGTCTTTTACCCACTTCTAAAGTCTTAACGCCAACACTTTCAAGTGCGAAAACAAGAAGAAGGATTTAAGGGCGTCTATTGTTTGCCCGCTTAGTGGAAGTTCAAGTTACTTAAATCTGCTAACCGGCTTGAAAGCAGTTTCCATGACTGACAGATCGTAATAAAGATTAGGGACATGCGTTGGGGTCAGACCTAATCCGAGCGGGCAAAATCATCTGCTACTGTCGTTTCAGACGTCAACTGGAAGATAAAGCACTGAACGGAGTATCAGAATTAATTAAATGAGTTCGCTGCTTTAAGCTTTTACGTTGCACTTCGGATAAATCCGATTAGTAAATTAAGAGGATTTATTCGGGATTTCCCTGGTACCTAAAGGTAAGGTCCATAGAATTCACTCAGTTCTGTGATTAAAATTTTCAAACGAAGCAAGAAAAACTGACTGGAACTTTAATTTTTAATTTGATAACAAAATACCTATATATATTATTTCTTTAGACCAGTATTTCCCAAACTATGGGTCGCGACCCACTGGTGGGTCGCGAGCGAATATTAAGTGGGCCCTCGCCTCTGCACACATGAATTAAAAAAATAGGAAGTCTGCGAATAAAAATAACTAAAGTTGAAGTTGTTGCTAAAACTTTAATGAAGAGAAATAAAAAAACAAATACATCCTTCCGCTTGAAATAACTTTGTAAAAAAACCTTCGCAGGTGTAGGTGTTTAAGTAATAAAAAAAGTATTTAAGTTGTGTTTCTAATTTCAACAGTATCTCATTCATATTGGTAGCCCTAAATATATTTTTTTAAATTTTCAATTAGAACAAATAAGACAGCATCAAGTAGTTCCACAACTCGCCACTAGGGGATCTGCGCACTACCAATATATGCCCTCTTTTCTCCAAGACAGCAGAGAGGTGGGTTCCAAGATTGGAAAATTTTTTTAGATGGGTCGGAGCCCAGTGAAATTTGGGAACCACTGCTCTAAACTGTTTTTCTGTCGGTCCGCAAGATCTTCCTTATTCCTTTATCAAATTCCATGATTTACATCTTATTTTGAAGCTTATCGTGCCGGCTAATGACGAAAAATAGACCCACGGTCTGAAAATGTACCACTTGTCTTAAATTTAAGATTTAAAATAGTCTAAGAAGAGGTGCTTTAATGGATGCTAAATTAGTGTTTTTATTGTGTAGCAAATTGCGTTTTCTACTGTGCAGCAAATTGCGTTTTTTGCTGTGCAGAAAATTGTGTTTTTTACTGTGCAGCAAATTGTGTCCTTTACTGTGCAGCAAATTGTGTCCTTTACTGTGCAGCAAATTGTGTCCTTTACTGTGCAGCAAATTGTGTTCTTTACTGTGCAGCAAATTGTGTTCTTTACTGTGCAGCAAATTGTGTTCTTTACTGTGCAGCAAATTGTATTTTTTACTGTGTAGAAAATTGGAAAGTTTTAGCTGCGTCTGTGTTAAACTTATTCAATCGTTAGGCTCTACACATTCATTTATATTACGAAGAGGCTAAAAAACCAACAGTAACTATAGTTTAAGTAATGGAACTGTTTTGTCATTGTATTTTAATGCTATGTTTACTACTAATAAAAATAATTATTATTAATATTGTGCTTATTTTATTATTTTAAATACCTAAATAATAGTGGGAAATTTTTTTAACAGCTATTTGTACTGATGTGTTCAGTTACACATCTTCTTTTGTGCCAACACCCGGTTACTTTTTTCCGTTCTTCATAATGTCCTTTCTCCCAAAATTTTAAAGAACGGAGTGCCACGCAAAACGATTTGGTGAAAAGTGCGGATTTCCGCACGGGTCACCTAGTTGCGCATAATGAAATTATAACCTAACAGAACAAATTACGTCTGTACCTGTTAGCCACAGTACCCGAGTCCATTTTTTCGAGTTTCTTCCAGTTTACAGTTAATAGATATACAGAGTACCGAAGACAAAGCCACCTAGCTACACGAAGGTTCCGAGCTTTTAAACTCTCATCGGACATCTTTATTCTAAGGTTCGCACGGAAAATTCTACACTCTCAGAAACGCTCAAATCTCGCGAATCTTTCGTCGAATTTGACGAAATGGCTTCCTGAAAAATGTTCCGAGTAAACCTTTCGTCAAATTTCGCGAATCTTTCGTCGTATTTCATGAAATGGCTTCCTGAAAAATGCTCCGAGTAAACCTTTCGTCAAATCTCGCGAATCTTTCGTCGTATTTCACGAAATGGCTTCCTGAAAAATGCTCCGAGTAAACCTTTCGTCAAATCTCGCGAATCTTTCGTCGTATTTCATGAAATGGCTTCCTGAAAAATGCTCCGAGTAAACCTTTCGTCAAATCTCGCGAATCTTTCGTCGTATTTCACGAAATGGCTTCCTGAAAAATGTTCCGAGTAAACCTTTCGTCAAATCGGCGAAACTTGTGTAAGAACTTTTTTTAAGTCACGTGATAGCGCGAGATAAGAATCGTTGTAAATGACGAAATTTTCTTGACGTTTAAAAAATCGTCAAAAGTCAGAGTTCTATTTTTGGGAGTGTAGTCGTATAGTATTGAAAAAAAAACATTTTTTTAATTTGATTATTTCACAAAAACCGAAAAAATGGACTTAAGATGCCTCTCAGCTACAGATATATAAACAGTTTCTAACTATCTTCTAAGATTGTATGCCAGTGTCCAGGTAATGCCCTAGGCCTGCAAAGGTTAATGACCAATATACGCTGCCGCATTAGAAAGAAAAAAAATGCTTCTGGATTTTTATGGTTCTGGTGCCTGATGAGAAATTTAAGTAAAAGTTGCCACAGGTCTCCCAAGGCTCTGGATACCAGAAGGTTATTGAGCTCTCTCTCCAATATCTCTCCAAACTGCAAAGATGATATTGGATTGAAGTCTCAAAATTGTATTTTGCGCAGTTATGCTGGATTCACCACGGTCAACTAGATTAACAGGACAATTTGCTGGATACAAATGTCAGTGCATAAGTTTATTATACTTTTGTGAGCAACAAACTCAAAGTAAGCCCCAAAACATAGTAAAATTGCGGCCTTCGTAATGGTTCATAAATGTTTTGTCTTTGCCAATTTGTATATAATAGATAATATGAAGACCCGAACAAAACTTTACAATCTTTCCCCTTAGGAATATAATTTGCGGTACATAGCTAAGAAAAAAAAGAAATAACATCCTTCCGCGCAAAACCCAGAGTTTATTTCGTTAGCTTTTTACATAAACCATAAAATTTATTTTATTTGTATTTATTATTATTTTTAGAATATAATTTTATTTTATTTATTTCTTTTTTAATGGAAAATAATTATTTTCTAGGCATCAAATTACCAGTAAAAAGCTTTTTCAACTTGAATGATTTCAAATTTAGATAATTTGATAAATCCATGCCTATAATTTTAAATTCTCTTTCTTTCTTCTCTTTTTGATTACTTCAGCAACAACAAAGAAACAAACACAATTTATAGACATCTCTTTAAAAATATACGCAAAAATATCAATCCAAAATAATTATATTTGTAATGGGTTGATTTTAAATCAATTATTATTATTTGTTTCCTTTGAAAAACTGGTCCCAACAAAAAACCAGGTTTGTAAAATGAACATATACCGGCTCACCACTAAAACCATTGTAAGACTCGGTATATCACATCATAGGGGAATGAAGATTGACAAGAAAGACAGAAAATGCTATAGAAACGGTCCCTACAGAGAAAAAATTAACGGCAGACCACATTTTTCTTTTATTACGAACCTTAGGAAAATCGGCGTTCGGACCACATCAATAAACTCATACGATTATGACATGGAACATATTGCAAGGGCAGTTTATGCTTACGGAAGTATTTAGTTTATTTCCTCTCTTTTCTCGTGAACACGACAAAAAAAAATATTTCGTTTGAAGGTTTAAAAAAAATAATAAAAAAATTAAAAAATTAAAAAGAAAAAAAAATTGCATTCTTAGTCTTTTTTCTTTAAAGGAAAAAAAGTATAAAAGAAAGCTTAATGTGCCATTAAAAGCCGAAAAAAGTCAAAAATAAAGTAAATACAATAGAGATGGAAAAATAAAAACAATGTAATTTTTTCTTTTGAGATGGGAAAAAATATGAGCCTCCGATCTTTCGGTCTGTCTGTTACAAAGTAAAGAATTCCCACCTTTCATCAAAAGAACAACAAGAAGTTCCGTCTAGAACTATACGAGCCTACTTTCCCGTATACACCAAATTCAAATTTATAATCTAGCTATCTCTTTCTCTCTCTTTCTTATTTATCTTTAGTTCTAATTATTGAAAATATACCTTTTTCAACGGATAATACATATTCATTCACTCACTCATTCATTCTTTCATTTAGTCAGCCATGCATTTATTCATTCATTCGTTACCTCATTCAAGTGTTTATTCATTCATTTACGCATTCATGTATTTATTCACTCATTTATTTATATTTTCATTTATTCAATAATTTATTCATTCATTCTTTTCCTCATTCATTTATTCATTGATTTATTCTTTCACTCTTTCATTTATTCATTCATTCATTATTTTACTCATTGAGTCACTGAGAAATATCCTTGAAAATCCCGATCAAAAAATTTCATAGCAAAATAGGCTCGTAAGTTCTGGATAAACTTTCTATTTCTACATGTTCTACGTTATAAGAGCTTTCCGATAAAGTTTGTTCCAAGCAAATCGGTCCTGTTAGATCAGGATTTATATAGGGTTGAAATTTCCCCGTAAGCTCTGTGTTAATTTTTTGAACTGTTCAAAAATGAACAAAAACTGTTCAAATCAATATTTCACGCCGAGAACTCCTTTCAATAAGCTTTCAATAGGAACTTGGCTCTTGTGCCCAGAGTTTACAGAATTTGCTTCAATTTTGTCCATAGGCGCTAATGTTAAAATTTTTTGAACTGTTCAAAATTGAACAAAAAATTGTTCAAATCAAAAAGTGAAATATAGAAATGAGATGTCCTCGCCGAGATCTTTCGAATGCAAAAAGAATTTTTCCAATCGGACAATTCGTTCAAAAGTTATTAGGGGGGGACAGACCGACAGACCAGACAGACCGACAGACAGACCGACAGACACACTTTTTCCCCATCTCAATACCCTACTTTCAAATTTTTTATTTTTCAATCTTTATTTAATTACTTCACTTATTTTTGACTTTTCTTGATTTTTAACGATATTTTCACGATACATTAAGCCTTCTTTCATGCTTTATTATTATTTTTTTTTACTTTTACGGGAAAGTAGGCTAAAAAAGGAGAAAAGAAAAAAAAAATGGCAAAATTTAAGCGGCAACCAACATTTGGTACAAAAGTTGATCTATATGGTAGTTCCTAGTTTCGCATTCATGGTTCAACTAGGTGAAACTACACCAATTTAATGCTTCAACTTAGTACCAAACGTTGGTTGCAGCTAAATGTCGCCATTTTTTCGGTGGAAGGTTGAATCAGAATTTTTTAGAGTAGAGTGAAACCTGTGTAAGTTAACCACTTGCGGTGCAGCACTTTGGTGGTCAACTTAGACAGGTGGTCAACTTATAGAGGGTGGAGATTTTCCTTTCTTTTTGTCATTTCTTACGCAATGGATTTATTCATTTGTAACTAATTGAAATATAGCTTCATCCATTAACTTAGAGGGTAGAGATTTTCCTTTCTTTTTGTCATTTCTTACGCAATGGATTTATTCATTTGCAACTAATTGAAATATAGCTTCATCCATTAACGTTACTCTAAAATAGTAATGAGGCTATCTATTTTTTTCACAATTGTCTAAAATATCATTAGAGAAGTTTAACCTGAATGACTTACAATATATCCTACACAATTCTTAAAATTAAAGTACTTAGTTAAAAATAAATAATTAATAAATAAGATATTTATCTTTAAGTTACTAATTTGATGGTAAAGATTTCCTAAAAATACGTAAGTTTTCGAAATGGCTACATCAGATAGAAGAAAAAGAAAGAAACTTATTTTAAGAACAAAAGAGTGCTCATATTAGTTTTCCCATTAGGTTGTTACAAAGAGTTGTAGGGGAACTTTCTATTGATCTTTCATCCATCCAGACAAATACCGGTCTAACATTATAGCATAAAAAATACCATGGAGAAGTAAGTTAACATTTTTAACTACTGCAAAAATAGATAAACAAATAAATATAGTACATAGTACTAATTAGGGGGCGGTCAACTTAGAAAGGGTTTTTGTAATGCTCCCACCCAAATTTGGCATACATAAATGGTCAATATAGACAGGTGGTCAACTTAGGTGGTCAAGTTACAAAGGTGGTCAACTTTACAGGTTTTACTGTATAAACAAAATGTCTTCTCTGACTTGTACAGTGGAACTCCTTGATTATGAAAAATTAAAATACTTGAAACACAACGGAAAAATCACATGCATGGGCAGTCAATTTTACGGATTTCGAAAGCAACGCTACTTCCATTGGTTTCATTTTTTACAAACCAGTATTATTCCTCTATTTTTTTTTCTCTATCAACCCTCGTATATAGCTGATTATTAAAAAAAAAAAAAAATCCTTATGACGTGCGGCTGGTTCCCCAGGCGGAACTCGGCGAGCTAACCAATGATTGCGCTGCTGGGGCCGCGCCTTCAGGTGAGCGCAGTCTCCTGATTGGTGGAAACGATCCGATGCGACGCGCACTTTCTACCCCATCTGCAGGTGAGAGGAATGCTGGCGCATTCGAGTCTGTTTTTTGTCGCGAAGAAGCGAAATTCCGGAAAATGGATTTTGAATAAAAGGTTCAGCCAATTTCGAGCGCATTTTCGAAAGTTCGTAGGCATTTTGTTATCGATTCAAAATGAAACAACAGAAAGGTATAAGTTTAAAACTACATTATTCACAAAGAAAAAAAAAGAATTAAAGAAGCGGGGGAGAAAGAAAAAAAGGGCGTTCAGAACACGTGGGATTAGGTTTTCGTACATTTTAAGTATTTTTATTACTACTTAAATAAGAATAATTGAATGCTTCCAAAATTTCGATCTACACTTTTAGTTAGTTAGTTGTAAATGATGACACTGAAACGCTGATTAATATTTACACAAAATCTCAGAAAATACCATTAAAACTCATTTAATGCCACCAAAAAAGGAATTTCGTAATTCTTCTCTATAACTCCCTACCTTTTCTTTTTTATAACGTACTCATAGGATTATTAAGAGAATTAGCAGTATGAAATAATTAAAATCACATAGTACCACACGTTAACCGAAAAATATTATTCAATATTATGTATGGAGCAAAAGGAAAAAAAAAACATTGCAACTGAACAAGTTACTGCATTAAAATTTGAACTTGTCACAACATGGGGGCCAGCAGACCCGGGATTTTGCCTAAGCCAAGGACACATTATAAAAGCCAAAGTTGTATCTTTCACCGGATATTGATTTTGGATAAATCAACACCAAAACGTGCAATTAAATTGCACGTTTTTCAGAGTCACATAGAATTCCTTCTTGAGTGCAATGGAAAAGGAGCTATGTGAAAAAATATATGAAAAAAGTGAAGGCACATGCTCTACACTGCAACTAAAACACACACCCGATATTCAAGTAAATAT
Source organism: Octonoba sinensis (assembly GCA_038502835.1). Classification (NCBI taxonomy): domain Eukaryota; kingdom Metazoa; phylum Arthropoda; class Arachnida; order Araneae; family Uloboridae; genus Octonoba; species Octonoba sinensis. The sequence continues at coordinate 4,473,265 of CM076600.1, forward strand.
AAAACAGCGAAGATACTTTTTTAAAAATGTCCTTAGACAATCAAAGTCATCTAAATCATATCGTCATCCCTGTTTTATAATTTGCAAAATACTTTTCTCTCTTCTCCTCCAACCTCCGTCCCTGTTAGAACGAGGCCTTTGGGATGCATTGCATCCGAGGGCGAGATACTGGCGTCCACGGATTTTACATGCACGTGTTCATAAGTATACATGGTGGGTATACAGCGGGTATCGAATACGCCACCGTGCAGGAAGAAGTCCGACATCCTAACCACTAGGCTACCACGACCAATTTGAAAAAGACGGGTACCAGATACTGGTGCAGAGTGTCAGGTGCATTTCTACTGTAATAAAAAAAAGCGCTCTGCCTGGCAGAGTGCCAAGAAGATTCCATTCATGTTCAAGGGGGGATACCGAATATTCAACCATTTCTTCCGGGCCGAAGCCGAATGGTCGGTCCTTTCTTCTAGGCCGAATAGGCCGAAGCCGTATTTATGTCAATGTTTTGGGCCGAATACCGAATATTCGGCGGCCGAATATTAAAATTTCTAGAAAAACGTTGTAATATAAAGTATTTGTCGAATTTAAAATTATTCACAAAGTCAAACATCAACTACACACAATCTATGAGGTATGATTTAGTTATTTTTTTAAAGAATTTAAAACCATTTAAAATGAATCTATTTTCTCTATTGTTTTGAATGCAATAAAACTAAGAATTTCACCCACAAGTGGAATCGAAATGACAGGTTTTATGGTAGTAAGCATTAGCATTATTCTACTAATTATTTAATTCAAATGAACGAACTAATATTGCTTAGTGAACCTTGCTCAGAACTGTTTTATGAAGATATTCTAAAAGTTTAACAAGAATTCCGTCTATTTTATCTTTTTACACCCCTATTTTTCTCTGTTAAAAATTTTATAACTTAGCTATCTCTTTCTCTCTCTTTCTTATTTATCTTTAGTTCTAATTATTGAAAATATGCCTTTTTCAACGGATAATACATATTCATTCACTCACTCATTCATTCTTTCATTTATTCAGCCATGCATTTATTTATTCATTCGTTACCTCATTCAAGTGTTTATTCATTCATTTACGCAGTCATGTATTTATTCACTCATTTATTTATATTTTCATTTATTCAATAATTTATTCATTCATTCTTTTCCTCATTCATTTATTCATTGATTTATTCTTTCACTCTTTCATTGATTCATTCATTCATTATTTCACTCATTGAGTCACTGAGAAATATCCTTGAAAATCCCGATCAAAAAATTTCATAGCAAAATAGGCTCGTAAGTTCTGGATAAACTTTCTATTTCTACATGTTCTACGTTATAAGAGCTTTCCGATAAAGTTTGTTCCAAGCAAATCGGTCCGTTAGATCAGGATTTATATAGGGTTGAAATTTCCCCGTAAGCTCTGTGTTAATTTTTTGAACTGTTCAAAAATGAACAAAAACTGTTCAAATCAATATTTCACGCCGAGATCTCCTTTCAATAAGCTTTCAATAGGAACTTGGCTCTTGTGCCCAGAGTTTACAGAATTTGCTTCAATTTTGTCCATAGGCGCTAATGTTAAAATTTTTTGAACTGTTCAAAATTGAACGAAAAACTGTTCAAATCAAAAAGTAAAATATAGAAATGAGATGTCCTCGCCGAGATCTTTCGAATTCAAAAAGAATTTTTAGAATCGGACAATTCGTTCAAAAGTTATTAGGGGGGTACAGACCGACAGACCGACCGACAGACCGACAGACAGACCGACAGACACACTTTTTCCCCATCTCAATACCCTACTTTCAAATTTTTTATTTTTCAATCTTTGTTTAATTTCTTCACTTATTTTTGACTTTTCTTGATTTTTAACGATATTTTCACGATACATTAAGCCTTCTTTCATGCTTTATTATTATTATTTTTTACTTTTACGGGAAAGTAGGCTAAAAAGTTATAATTTTTTTTTAATCTGTTTTTATACATCCCTATTTTTAAACGATCTGTTAAAATTTAATACACTTAACTGGAATATATATTTATTTTCAAAAACCCCAATAGCTTATTCTATTTCAATATTCATGATATATTCTAGGCTTTTCACATTTCTCTTATCCAATATTCACAATGAATCAGTCCACTTTGTTAATAATAACAAAATTAATTTCTCATATTCTCCATCATATCAACTATTGCCAGCTTTTGGGAGCAAATGCTAAATATCAAATACAATAGTACTACTTTAAAATCTGTTTTTGCTCAATCAAGCCTAAAACAAGGTAAAAAAAAAAAGCAGTTTTTTTCTAAATTATTTTCATTTTTTAAAACTATATACGAATGCATTATTTTGCAGCAATTATGATGCAATTTAAATTTTTTTTTAATCTGCTACATTTCTACTTCAGCAGAACTATTTGGTCGAATAGTCCATCAATATTCGGCCAGGCCGAATATTCGTCTAGGTGATGAAATGACTATACGGCCGAATAGGGGGTTAAATATTCGTTACATCCCTAATGCTAATAAGCGTACCTGCAAAACACACTTCCCTGAAGCTCGAATGGATTGGTATTTTTCTACCATGCAACTGAACACCAAAACTGGTGTTCAGTAAACACCAAAACTGGTGTTCAGCAAACACCAAAACTAGTGTTCAGCAACACCAAAATTTTTTACAGTGTAGCAATGAGCCCCATGTAAGGCAATTAATCACAGACATTTGTGAAAAGTGACTGTATATATGAGGCGAGCTCAAAGCCAAACTCCTCGTGACGCCTCTGTTGAAGTATGAACCAGCTCTCAGTCCAGCAAATGGCGGGCCTGACCCAAGGTCGCGAAGCGGCCTATAATCTGCTGGGTGTGATTATAAACCCCCATAATTCAGATACAGTGCATATTGTGCGATACATGAAAATGCATAAATGGTGTTGAAAAGCCTACAATGAAATAATATGATTTATTTTCCCCAAGTTTCGATCTGATCATAACCGTACCCGTAATCTCCAATCTTTCACTCTTTTAAGTTTCCTTTTTTTTATCGCCTGATCAGCTTGTAAGTGAACCAAAGTTCTCCCGACAAGAGATTACGTCCTTTCATGTTCAAGCCGTGTTTACCCTTTCCAAACATGACACAATCGCCGATTGTGCTGCTACCAGTTAACACGTGTTCGTGGCTCGGGAGCTCTCTGTTGCCACAGACGGAGTACAAAAAGCAGTTGGAAGTGATCGCACAATGGGAGGATAATCCGAGCAGTACATTGAAGTCACGTATTTCAGACTCTTCTTTTGCTGCTTGTGTGGCAACAAAAACAGCTTTGTTGTGCAAACGAGGTTTTTCCCTCAAGAACGGTAGCAGCCTTGGATGTTCGTCTGTTTGCATGGGGTGTCGGAATATATTCGAACAAATGAAGGGAATAATGAAACTAACTTACGATGACAAGAAAATCGTCTCTGTGAAAGAAGAAGAAAATGACATATTTAAGATGAGAAATGCAGGCAAAAAAAATGTATTAGGTTGGGGCTTTTTCTATTGCGGCGTTTCTCAACCGGTGGTTCGCGAACCCCGCAGTTTTCGAGAGGTGTAGAATGGGAGTTCGCGAAATTAATATAGAAATAAGTATTGTAGAATAACATAGAACTTAATATTATAGAATAATTAATGCGAAAATAATATTGCAATGTCGGAATTTTAAATTTCCGCTATTTAAAGGGGAGTCGGCACTATGAGACCATCTTTATTCTCTATGGCGTTTTTATTTACGATTTTTATCTCATGTCATGTTATATCACTTCATAAGAAATTTAAAATAAAAAAATGGATTTCATAAAGATAATTTGAAAATTTTAATCTTTAAAACGAAATTCAGCAGTTTTATAAAAATCTATCTTCTCTTTCAAAAATTGGCATAAAGTCTCAAAATTTTTTTTATCGATTCATTACTCATAAGGCAAAACTTTCATGTTTTGAATTTTGTTTAAGTCAAATACTTTTTGAGAAAAAAAAATAAAAACTGAAGTAACCCAGGAAAACAACGAAAAATTCAAAAATCCTACAAAAATAATTTTTGAAACTATGCATAACAAACTTATGCTTCACTTTTATGATAAGGTAAAGCTAGGAGAGTCTGCGCACAGTTGGAAAAATAATTTTAAAAAATCGAAGTATGACTTTTTCGTTAAACAATTGATGAATAATTGTAACTTCATTTGTTTTTTATGCATTTCCATTGATATTTCGTTGTTTTGCTTTAATTTAATGCAATAGCTGTAAAAAAACCTAGAAGACTCATTTGCGCAATCTGTTCTTACAGGGTAGGTGTGATTTCGCACATGGGTGGGAGAGATTGTTATTCATAAAAACTGCAATTAAATTGTTAGCAATAATATTTACTCTAAAATTATGTTGTTGGAGGGTTTGTATACACCTACAATTTTAATAGGAATAAATATTTTAATTCAATGATTACAGAATCGGAAAAAACAGTGTTTTAATTAAAGAAACAAAATAAAGAAGAAAAGAAGGTTTAAATTATAATTAATCTTATTCATTTTCAGTTTCAATGTCTTTTGTTTGTTAACCGAAGTTGTTGTCGTCCATAATCGGTATACTTATTGTTGTAATTAGTGCACCCATCTGCTACAAATAGCACACTTAACCCATTAATGCCTACCGTCCCTTTTTAGGGACAGTCTGAAAAGTACGTCTGAAGCACCCAAAAATAAACATTTCAACAAAAAATTGTTTTAATGTATTCCTAACGGGTTATTATAAGTTTCGGACATTAAAACATTTTTTTTGTTGAAATGCTTATTTTTGGGTGTTTCAGACGTACTTTTCAGACTGTCCCTACAAAGGAACGGTAGGCATTAATGTCACTGCTCGAAGTTGTCTCCTGGTACAGTTTCAGACATTCAGTGCACTCATCCTCGTTGTCCCGTCTGACATGGTCCCAAAGATTCAGTATTTTGACATTATTTTCTTCTGAGGTGACTGATGATGTTTCAAAATTCAAACATTTTGTTTTGTTTTCTTTCCTGCAAGTTTTTGGTTCCCACTTTTTCTGGAAGCAACTGGAAGCAATTTGGTAGCTTACCTTCAGACGTTCGCTTCTTTTTTGTAGCTGCTTCTTTCTTAATTTTTCTCTCGAATATATGTGCGGGTCTGTAACAATAGTTGCACTTTGTTTTCTTTTTAATTTTGACGGCATTAAACGGTTTGGAAAAATAGTTTATTAATAAGAATATTTGTATAAAACTAGCACATTATTAATTCATTAGCAACATTTTCGTCTAAGAAAAGAAATTTTCTCACAAATTACTTTATTTGCACATTTAGTTCCGAAACGCATATTTCATAACTTAAATTTTCAAAAGAAATAAAATCACACGAACTTGTTTTCAACGATTTATACGGTATAAAGAACCACAGTCCCTTGAAAACACAAATTATAAAGTCACAACAACTTTGCCTGTCGATATAGAACTACAGTCAAAATATTTAATTAATGCCTGTGAAAGAGACACCGGTGAATTTTTTATATAAAGAAATAGCTTCAAAAATCAATTTAAAGTTTTAAAATATTCAAGTCTTAAAAATGTGTTGAGAGGGCACAAGTATTTTACATTTTATATTTTAGTAAAAATTCAGCCTCCCCTTTTAATCCATTAATGCAGCGAATTTAATCGATTCATACGTTTCACACGTAATTTGCAATTTATGCTGCATTACCAACAGGCTATGGGCAATAATATAATGCGCAATCTCTCCTAGCATGAAACAGGAGAAACGCGCAATCTCTCCTAAGTACAAAACGCGGAAACTATCCTATTTCGGTAGGACAGATTGCGCGGACTTTTACTTAAATTTGGCTGCTTCTAGAAAGAAATGCTGTCCTTCCCACTGTTAGTCTAGCTTAGTAGCTTACGAAAAGTCGCTTAAGTTTAGTATATTTGTACTACTGCTATTCTTTAGAATTTCAAAGAACGCATTGTGAAAATGCAAGCACTTACCTTGTGAAAACAATATAGAATATCGATGCTTAATCACAGACGTTCATATTAATGAACTTGCACTTTCAAGTGAACATTCCACTATTGTCTTTGTACAAATAGATAGCGTTTGGTCGCGTGCACCCTACTTCTTCCCCCCGAATTCGTAGGTGCGCAAACTATCCTAGCTTTACCTTAACTGAAATACTTTTAATTTAAAGAACATGTGGGGAAAAATCCGCATTATAGATACAAATTTTACAAAGCCTTTGCATTTCAATTAACTTAAGAGAAAACGAAATAAGAAATTTATATACATTTATTAGGCCGGAGTGTAAAAGTAATATTTTTAAATAAATTGTTTTCAATATGAAGCGTAAAAGTTACGCATAAACTGGCAGAGGAAGCATACGTACAACTTTGAAATGCATTTATTTATGCTGTTACCTGATGTCGAGAATTTGAGTCTCAACGTGGTATCGAAATATATTCATTAGATTATTTTAAATTTTGTAAGTATGTTTCTTTTACCATTTCCCAATTTTTCCTCCCTAGAGGAAGAAAAAAAAAAAAAAAGAGCCAAAGTACAAAAATTTACCAAAATGTAAAATTTTGCATTATTTCGATTAATTTCTCATAAACAGACCCAAACGGTGGTACCGGAAGGTATTGATTCATTAATTTTAAATTTTGCACTCACATTTAGTAGTTGAAAGACAACTAAGGTCTCAAGTTGAAAATTATCCATTTTTGACATTTTAATTTTTTTATTTATCTGTCTACAAAAAATAAAGACCGCGTTATACACTATCTGCCAAAAAGTATTTGGGCACTTTAGATTTTAGACATTTTTTTTTAAGTCTAAAGAAATATTAAATTTGCTGTTCTGTATTTTGTACCATGGAAAGAACATACTTAAACTCACATTTAGGAAACAAAATTTAGGCTTAGGGGCAATTAGGTTACGGTCAAAAAATTAAAGAAGAAAAACAACACATTTGATCATCTTGTATTAGAAAATGATCGAAATGTCCTATAACTTTCGCAAAACATTTTTAATTATATACGCAATGCTTACTACCGCTTTCGTCAGAATAGCAGTAATATTCATGAAGATATGGGCATTTGATTTTTCGCAAGTGTTTTGCTTAACTCGCTAAGTTCTATCTCAAATTACATGAAACATGCAGTAAATTTGACAAAATAAAAAGTAAGTATGGTACCAAAACGTAAGGAAAATGTAACCGGAAAATGAGATAGAACTGAACGAGTTATAAGCAAAACACTTGCGAAAAATTTCGAACATTTAAAACAAAGGCCCATATCATCATGAATATTACTGCCATTCTGACGACAGCGGTAGTAAGCATTGCGTATATAATTAAAAATGTTTTGCGAAAGTTACAGGACATTTCGATCATTTTCTGATACAAGTTGATCAAAAGTGTTTTTTTTCTTGTTTAATTTTTTGACCGCCCCCTAATTGCACTAAGCCTTAATTTGGTTTCCTAAATGTGAGTTTAAGTATGTTCTTTCCATGGTACAAAATACAGAACAACAAGTTTAACATTTCTTCAGAATTTTTTTAAATGTCTAAAATCCAAAGTGTCCAAATACTTTTTGGTAGATAGTGTATTTCATAGCACATGAAATTTGTTAACACAGTAACATATCGAAACTCATTTCTATGAAAATCGGATAAATGAGTATTCGTGATGAACTTTTGAAAGGTAAATGTGTTAACGAACGGAACATCATATGCTAAAAAATATTCTGCTGCTGTCAGTATTTTTTTTTTTTTAGGCAGACAGTTAAAAGAATTTAAAATACATCAAAAAATTAATATTTTTCACCTTGACACCAACTGAACCCCAACAATGGCGTTCAGACACACCAAACGTTTTTAGTGTACTACTTAACACTAAATTTAATAGACCAGTCCTTTTGACTGGTCTGGCTAATCTATTTTACATCATTTGTTACTAATTATAGTATAACTTTCAATTGCATTGGCTTTTCCTAAGGACAACTGAATGTGACTGAAAGTTTTATTATAATGAGTAGCAACTTGGTGTAAAATGAGAGTTTAGAAATGATAGAAAACGGCCTGGTAAATCTAGTGTTAAATAATTGATAGTGACCCACTTAATTGCACCCAGCGAGTGAAAGTGTTTTCAAAAGGGAGAAAAAAAACATCTACCATCGACATTATTCGAAGAGAAGGAAAATAATTTCCTGAGCCATTTTGAGGCAAGAAGCGGCCGCTCGCAGAATATTAACTGCGCCTAATTCGCCCATATGACTCCCAGAGTCGGGGCTCCGCATCGCAGATGGGGCCTGTTCCACCGCTAAGCTTGATAGATAGAAATTTGATGGTGTTTTTGGCAACAGGAATTCAAGCCGCCGCTCGTTGGATCACGCACTCTTCTATTGACAGAGGACTTTATTGAAAATTTTGCCAGATCTTCTTTCGTCACTGCATTTTTTCCCCTCACACGTCTGTGCGTGACACAAATATGGTTTTGCTCATATTTCGGAACCATAGCTCATTTTTTCGTATTTTAGTTTAGACTTTTAAAAACAATTGGGGAGAGAAAGAGAGCTTTTTTGCAGATAAATGTTTTCATCCGGTTAGATCTGGTTGCTTAGCGATGAAATGCAGACATTTCTTTCTATTCTTTTTTGTACTTTGCCATACATCGAAATATAGGATATTTTCCCATATATCCAAATATAGGTAGACATTTGAAATTTTGGTACTGGGAAGCATAAGAAATTCATATTTTACTAATAATGTCATGTTTTGCATTTAGCCGATGCATTTAAGAGTGCACATGTAAAGTCATCAAAGTTAATGCAACTTTTACTCAAAATAATTGATTTTACGCTCAAAGTTACATGAAAAATAATTGTTGACCCATTCTCATGTTAAACGTGTTTAAAACTCATGAAAATTTCTTTTTTCTACAAATTAATAGTATAAGAGTGACTCTCTCGATATTGGAAATTAAGCACGATAATGGTAAGCATGAAAAATGCAACTTCATATTTTACCAATAATGTAATTTTTGCATTTAGTCGATGCATTTAAGTGTGCAAATGAAAACGGCAAATTTAATGCCAATTTTACACTAAAAATAATTCATTTTACCATTCAGTTTTACATGAAAAATAATTATTAACCCCTTCACTTGAAAATTGTTTAAAACTCATGAAGAAATTTCCGACTAATTAAATATACAGGGTATCCCAAAACGACCGCATAAACTCTGCATAGCTAGATTCCTCGTTGGGAGTACATAAAAACTGCCCAGAGAAGCGTTCCTGTGCGATCCATAGTTTACGAAAAAAATACGAAAAACAAAGTATGACGTCACTGCCGGTGCAAGGAAAAAAACACTGTATTGACGATAATGTTTAAAGCGAACGGTTTAAACATTATCGTCTGGATAGATATGCAAATACTGTTGTTGGTATGTCCAATACAGTGTTTTTTCTTGCACCGGCAGTGACGTCATACTTTGTTTTTCGTTTTTTCTCTCGTAAACTATGGATCGTACAGAAACGCTTCTTTGGGCAGTTTTTATGTACTCCCAACGAGGAATCTAGATGTGCAGAGTTTATGCGGTCGTTTTGGGACACCCTGTAGAAGAGCAATTGTCGGGAAAAATTTTTAAAAATATTTTTAAAAAATGGAATAATAATTTTCAGGAAAATAGATTGTATTCAGAACTATAGGGGCCAATAATTGTGAAAAAATAGTTTATGTCTAATGTGTGGAAAACTATTATTTAATTTCTTTACTTTATCTTCATATTGTTTAAATGAGTAATGTAGCAGTTTGTAATTTAGTAATCTGTAATATTTCAAAAGATAATTAGGTGCACAGTAATTACATTTGCTAGAGACACCCAGTGAATTCTAAAGATTAAATTATTCTCGCAGACACTTCAGAAAAAAATATTCGACAGTTAAATCTTTCTGTATTGCCGGCGGTGGAAGTCGCCTTTATATCCATCAACATTATTTATAACTTTTATTGACATATCTTGCATCTGGGATAGTCATTAAAAGTGTTACAATTTGAATTAAATATACCTGTTAATTAAAAAAGCGTGAAATAAAATAGAAAGCATTTGAAGAACATCGATTGCAATTTTTACAGCAAACAAGAGAACTCTCATACAATAATGAGATCCAGTGATAATTAAATTATATTCCTAAAACTTCTTCCGTAAAGGTTGAAAAGATTAGGTAGTCCAAAAACGGATAGAGTTTATGCAAGATTTTTAATGAAGACAAAATTTTTTAAACTCTGGTCGACCTTAAAAAAAGCAATTACCAAAGGAAATTGTCATATTGATTGATACTAACGTAAAAAAAAAATACTGCAACAATTTACAAAACACAAAAACGGTTAAAGAAACGCTAAGAAATAGTTGGGATTGTACATTGCTAGAATGCTCATTGTTAAAACAGAGTCTTTTAAAAAACTAAATGACGAAGTCCATTTTAAAAATTAATCGAAGCCGAAATTGTGTCGGTAAGCAAGTACACAAAACGAAAGCAAATTACGATATTGAAATATTTTCTCAAAAATAAATTCGATTTAACCTCGACTAGAGTGTTTCCAACCGTCGACATTCGACCGTAATAATTAAATTTGGCATTTAAAACATTATGCTGCTTCTATAATTATATAAGTATTAGTCATCAAATTGGCCGACTATAATGTCGTGTTTATCTTTATCCTCACTATTATCTCGTAAATCATTGCCGCCGCAGGGCCCATTGCACTCATAAGTTCAGTGGCAATTGAATAAAACTTAAATGATGGCTTCCGTTCCCTATTCTCATTCTTCATTCCATTATTTCAGAGAAGCCTTCACTCGAACTCATATTACATTGCTCTCAGTATGACTACTTAATGGCAACAAACTCTTTTCAACGATGCTTTTTTTAAAATTTATTACCTAATCATTACTCTACGAAGACTTGTCATGAGCTATCTATAGCAATATAACATTACGATTATAAATGAGGCTTGCCTGACAAAAGAAAAGCGGAAATAATTAACTAATACTAAACTGTTTCCAAAATTTTTCAACTGACATCGCCAACCAAAAACTCGCCAATAGCCACTAAACAAAAAAAAAAAAAGTAAGAAAATCGGTTGAAATACAGAGGAGAAAATGTATCTTCACTGCTTTGTGTTTGCCTATTTTGATATAGATTAGCAACAGACTTTAAAAGTCGCGAATTGGATCGGATGAATGTTATGCTTCACGATCAAACGATATAATTGTTTTAACAATAAAATTTACAGTCCATAGACAATCGTTAAATCGAGGTTTGAAGGAATAAGCACAGTACACAATTACTAAAACATAAGGTAAAATAATCCCATATGAATGCAATGACCTCTTTTCAGTTCCATGAGTAGTATGGATAAAGTTGTTTTTCCCACGTCGATACTACCCTTGCAAAGAAGCAACTTTTACGGAAAACAAAGACTACCCTTGTGCGAAATATATTTGGGGTCATTCATAAATGTCGCGCTTCGAGGGGGAGTTTTGAGAAATTACGACAGTTTGTGGCAAGGGCAGGTGGGGGGAGGTAACAAGAAGTGTGACATTACGTATTTTGGTTTCTATATAAACATTTAAAATCAGGAAATTAAATTTATTTTTCAAGTTTTTTTTTAGTTTTTATAATTTGATTTTTAAAGTTTCATGGATCACTTTGTATCGCACACCGATGCTGATTAAGGTTTAAATTTACTTTTTATTAAAAGTTTAAAAATGAATTTTCTTATATAATTTACACTTTTAAGATAATTGTGTGTGGGTCAATTTTTCAGAATTCGAACATATAATGTATTTTACTGACACCATAAATTCTAATAAATTAGTAAAGTAAGCCTTGATATTACGTTAGGCCACCATAAATTACCATTAAAGTCATATTTAATTTCAGATTTTTCAAAAATTATGTAAGTTTTTATTGATTTCTGAAAAACTGCAAACATTAAAAAAAAAAAAAAAAATTGCACGACATTTACAGCTCTCGATACGAAACTCAAAATAGGTTATCTGACTCAATATCTGAAAAAACTAAATTTTTAATAAATAAAGCAACCTAAAAAACAGGGAAAAACTCAAATTGCGCATTATTAAGAGATAAAACAGAAACATCGGTTCAGAAAAACTCAGTATTCCTTTTTTTAAAACGACTTCTCAATCGAACAGATTGATTTAGAACAACCGGGGTATCTGCTTAATCCTCGGGTTATGCCTCGTCAAGAAAGATGGATGCGCTTCAACCCCCTCCTTCCTCCCCCCGTTCCATCTTTTCTTCCCCTAAATCTTTTAACTGGTGCGCCAGCGAATTCTAATCTGAAGGCTTTGATAGAAAATAAGCGAAAACATGCCACGCTAAGCATTTTCATTCGTCGCTGGAGCCTGGATTGCTAATGGTAGACAAAGTATTTTCTCTGAGTGAATTGTATCAAAACAGTATCAAAGGTACTGAATTCTGTTGTGTCAGGTGGATAAAAAATCCACAGTTTATTTTGTTTTACCTTCTTTAGCTCATTTTCCAGTAAAAGTAATCTTATATATAAGCCGCTTTAGTATCTGTTTGTCGCCGATAGCTTATGCCGAATTTCTTACTCCGAGAAAATTGCATCTTGCTGCCATCTACACAATTGTTTCAATAATGAAAACGACTCATAATCAAAACATTTCTCTAGCATTTTGAGTGAGGCATCGCTATATTTGCAACCTCCGTTAAAAATGAATGTAAACACGAATTTAATTTAAATCCTTCTTTCTTTGCTTTAATTCATTTATCGTCTGCGCTTTTTATACATATTAAAGTGGCAGCGCTCTTTTTTCCAGGTTTTGTTAAAACTATTGTTTTGATGATGATTATGTTGGATATAAATACATATTTTTCACAAACAATTTGATTATATAGTAAATAATATTTTTATTTCACAGATTATTATAACTTAGATGTTTATTTTTTTTTTTGGTAAGAATATTTTTTTCAGAAATTATTATATATTTATTATTTATTCATTGAACTTTACTGTTCTACCTGATAAATATCTCTTTGACTTGATGTGCATTTACGGTTACTGGGAGAATTGTATATTTATAATATCTGGAACAGCGGTCATTTCGCATGACCGCCGGGCTTACTAGTATAAATATACAGTAAAACCTGTGTAAGTTGACCGCTTGAGGTGCAGCATCTTAGTGGTCAACTTAGAAAGGGTTTTTTTGTTGTCATTTCTTGCATTGCATTTATTCATTTGTATTGTTTGTAAATATAACTTCATACATTAACGTTACTTTAATATTAGTAATTAGCTACGTTTCAGTATTTTCTAATTATCTAAAATAGCATTAGAAAAATTTAATCTAAAACACTTACAATGTATCCTATACAACTTTAAAATTAAAGCACTTAGTTAAAATGAAGATAAATTTCTTATTAATTACGTAAGTTACTTACTTACTAGTAAAGATTTCCTAAAAATACATATTTTTTCAAAACGTCTATATCAATTAGAAAAAAAAAGAAGAAGCTTATTTAAAGAACAAAAGTGTGCTCACAGTAGTTTTCCCCCAAGGTTAACTTACACAGAGGTTTAGGCAAACTTTATATTTATGTTTCATCCATCCAGACAAATATTGGTCTAGCAAGATAGTATAAAAAATATCCTGGCGAATTTATTTAAGTTTTTTTTAATCTTTGCAAAAATAAACAAATAAATATAGTAATAATTAAGCGGTCAACTTACAATGGATTTTTTATAATACTCCCACCCTTTTTTGGCGTACATAAGTGGTCGATATAGACAGGTGATCAACTTAGGTGGTCAAGTTAAAGATTTCTCTACATTAAATAAAAACGGGCTCATTCCGCTCCTGACAAAAATGGTCAACTTAGACGTGGGGGGGGGGGGGGCAACTTTACAGGTTTTACTGTATATGTACATACATAATAAAGTAAGAAAGAAATCTTAATGTATCGTAAAAATATCGTTAAAAATAAAGAAAAGTCAAGAATAAGTAAAGTAAATAAAGATTGAAAAATAAAAAAATTTGAAAATAGGGTTTTGAGAAGGAGAGAATGGGTGTGTCTGTCCCCTCTTATAACTTCTATTAGTAACTGGGGTAAAACCATTTGGCGTTTTCCCCACCAGTTGGGGAGTTTGTTGGGGACGTGGTAGGCTTAGTGGTTAGGATGTTGAACTTCCAACCGGAAGATTGGGGGTTCGATACTCGACCCGCTGAAGACCCACCATGTACACTTGGCGATACGTGCATGTAAAATCCGTGGACCCCACTACCTCGTTTCCGGGGGAGGGTATCCCTAAGGACTAGTGCTAACAGGGAAGGAGGTTGGAGGAGAAAAGTGGGGAATTTGGCTCCATAGTCTCTATAAGGGATAAGTACCCATTTTCCCCATTTTTAACATGTCAATGCACAGATAATGCCTCAATGAATTTTTAGAATTTCTTTTCTCTTTTAGAAATGAGTGGAAAATCCCCTAAAATCGGATGATTTCGAAATATATCCGCAAATTGGATAATTCGCACACGGCTGTTCTGAAAATTCAGTGAATTTATGGCTCAGCGTTTAAAACCACTGTTAAAACAGACCGCCGAGATGGCACACATCCACGAGTGGCGGAACAAGTTGCAATTCACCATCACGCAACTTGACTTTTCCCGTTCAGTCAGTTAAACTGATTTGTTAAAGTGCAACTTCGTTTTATCCTCGCTTCCCAGAAAATTTTCACTGCGACCGGCTAATCCAGCCGCCCGTGAAAAGAAAGAACCATTAACGTTTTCCCAATCTATCCTCACCTATTTATTAAAGCGGAACTTTTCCGTTTCGGCGGTTGACAGTGAAGAATAACTGCGCGTGCATTCTTCTTTCCCTACCTTCAACCGCACCGGGCATCATTCTTGCGCGCGGGCGCAGCGCCACCGCACGGCTCGCTGCGCCGGTGACAGCAACTTTCGAGACCAGCTGTCGTCTGCTAATGAATGTATCGCCTGCGCCAGGGGGCGGAAAATCGTCCAATTAATAATAAAAGAACAACCTCTCTCGGTGCGCTCACCCCCCGCATTTTTCCGCCCCCTCCCTCTTCGTAGCCGAGGTTTAATTAATAAAGATAGTTGTTAATTAGCGCATCACCTCAAGTGGCGCTGTTGTTAATTGCTGTTTGAGTGTCGCTCTTCGCAATGGATGATGGGAAATAATGAGCGCTCCCACGTTAGGCTTAAAACTCACTCCACAAACCCGGTCGGACCGATTTTAATGTTTGTTGCGCATCTTAGTGAAGCGAGCAAGTACAGTGAAACCTGCGCAAGTTGACCACTTGCGGTGCAACGCTTTAGTGGTCAACTTAGACAGGTGGTCAACTTATAGAGGGTGGAGATTTTTTCCTTTTTTTTTTTTTTGTCATTTCTTCATTTTTTACACTATGCCTTTATGCATTTGTAACTATTTAAAATACAGCTTCATGTATTAACGTTACTTTAAAATAGTAACTAACTATGTTTTTTCAGAATTATCTAAAATATCATTAGAGAGATTTAACCCGAATGACTTACAATGTATCCTATGCAACTTTTAAATTAAAGTACTCAGTTAAATATCTTATTAATTATGAAAGTTACTTATTTGATGGTAAAGACTTCTTAAAAATACATAATTTTTCAAAATGGCTATATCGGAAAGAAGAAACAAGAAGAAACGGATTTAAAGAATAAAAGAGGGCTAATAGTGGTTTTCCCATTTGGTTAACTTACTAAGAGGTTTAATCAAATTTATAGTGTTGTTTCATCCATCCAGACAAATACTGGTCTATCATAGCATAAAAAATATCCTGGAGAAGTTATTTTGCTTTTTTATATCTTTGCAAAAATAGAAAAACAAATAAATATAATAATAATTTGGCGGTCAACTTACAAAAGATTTTTACAATACTCCCACGCAAATTTGGCACATATAAGATGTCAATATAGACAGGTGGTCAACTTAGGTGGTCAAGTTACAAAGGTTTCTCTTCATTATATACTATAGGGCTACTTCGGTTCCTGACAAAAGTGGTCAACTTAGGCAGGTGGTCACTTTACAAAGGTGGTCAACTTTACAGGTTTTACTGTACATGCTTACAGGTGCACTTCTAAGCTCGTGAAAATAAACTCTAGTTAAGTAATAATTATCCCGTAAGACTAGAGTCACGGGGTGATTATTACTTAACCATTAATAATTATACAGAGAATCTAGTTTCCTGTGACTTTAGTAGCAGCAAGTCCTTGAAAATAAACTCAAGTTAAGTAATAAATATTTGGTAAAAGTTAGTAATAATTAGAGAGTATCTTAGTAAAGCGAGCTAGTACATGCTTACAGATATACTTTTAAGTACTGGAGGATAAACTCTAAGTAATAATAATCTTGTAAAACGGAGTCACGGGATAATTATTACTTAACTGGTAATCATTATCCCGCGACTAGTAGTATCAAGTCCGTGAAAATAAACTGTAGTTCAGTAATAATTATCTCGTAAAGTTAGTAATAATCGGAGTAGAAAAATAACTCTTAATGTACGACTTTTTTTTTATTTAAACGAAAAGAAAAAAAATAGAGAAATGAAACTTAAGATATACCACAGATAAACATAGATTTGCGACTCCCACTGCAGGCAGGTTTAAACCGGCTGCCAGGATAAAAGAAAAAGGTGTTTTCGAGTTATTCGTCAAGCATGTGGGACCTTTATCAGAAAATCTGGGAAATTCAATTAATTTCCACGCAATTTACGAGAAGCACTACTATTGAGAAAACAACATAGAGAATTGCTTGAAAGTGAGCTTGACTTGTGACTAGACAACATTTCAAGCGACGTAGCGAACGTCTTCGTAGAAAAATCAGACACTACAAAGAGTAAGTTCTCCAGAACACATCTAACGACACGTCATCATCGGAAATTCAAATTCCCCGCAATAAGTTCCCCGCTGCAGATGATGGTGTTGACATCGCAGGCCACAGGTCGACACGGCTCGGGGTGGGGGAGGAGCCTTGATGGATCGTTCCTTCCGACTTCCCCCGGATAGCACTCGTCTGCGTGTTCTCCGGCTCAGTGGGCTATGTATGAACTGACTGCTGCCTGCGTGTGTGGACGGCAGGAACTGAACGACGAATTCTACACGCTCCAAATGGGGAATGAATAGATGTCAAATATTTTTGAAACCCCCCCCCCTCCTCCCTCACTACCGAAAACTGCACTTTTAAGCGTCAAAGCGCTTCGTAACAGCACTTCCCAAAAACGTCTCTACAATTTTTTCCAGGGCCGTGGTAGTGCAGCGGTGCGATGTCGGAATCCAACAGGAAGATTGTGGGTTCGATACCCGACGGCTGAAGACCCACCATGTACATTTGGGCAGGGCCCGATTTACATTTTGAATCACTATAGGCACAATTCATGTTTGGGGGCTCCTCACGCAACAAAATTTTTTTAAACATAACATTCAGTATGTGTTTGTAAAACTTGCCAGTCACACCAAAATGTGGAGGCCTAAGCGCAAAAACTAATTTGCTTTTCAAATGTCAAAGAGTCAGACTAACATTTGAGGGCCCCCAACGTGCAAAATGATTTTGTTTTTAAATTACAAAATGTTTGAATAAAAGCTGGGGGCCTCCAAGTGCAAAATCGATTTTGTTTTTCAAATTTCAAACTGTCAGACCAAAATTTGGGGGCCCGCAAAGTAAAAATTCCTTGTCGTTTTTAAATAATTTAATAATACAATTTTTCTGTAAAGCAACAAAACACTAACAGATTAATAATAATTTAACTTTGTGTAAATAAACTGTACTAAAACATAATTTCACGTTATTTTAAAGCATTAAAAAGGGGATTCCAAGCATTCCCGAAACATATGTCTGCATTTTAAAGCTCATTTTTGCTTTAAAATAACGTGACATTATTTTTTATTACTAACAGTTTGTTTTTGAAAGATGCTATTTTAAAATATTTTTTGAAAAATTTTAAATTACAAAAAATAAATGAATAATAATAGTAATAATAATAAATAAAATTAGGGGCCCCTTCTCAAAGTGGGGGCCCTAGGCTATGGCCTCACGGGCCTAATCGTAAATAAGGCCCTGCATTTGGGGATGCGTGCATGTAAAATCCATGGACCCCGAGGAAACCAGAGGTTTGAGAAATTTCCTTCCCTTCGCTCTTGGGTCAAGAAAGAAAGGTGACGTATTATTTGGTGTGGTGCCACCTGGTGTCATCCAAATACATAACGAGCCAAGTCGTACTTCCACCGTAGTGGTGCTCATCCATAAACGGAAGGCGCTCCTTACTGCCTTAATTACTGGTCGCTCTGCTAAGGGGAGCGTGGATCACCCAGTGACATTAGAAAAAACACTTCTCAAAGACTAATTAATACAGATACAGAGGGACGGAAAACTTACAATAGATCAGCCTTCTTTTTTTTTCTTGAGTTGCTCCGCTCAGACTTCTAAACACTTGCTCCGGCTAATCCACATATTTTTAATATATTATATTATCTCCCTTTTGGCCTACTTTCCCGTAAAAGTAATAATGATAATAATAAGTATGAAAATGAAGGCTTAATGCATCGTAAATATACCGTTAAGAATAAGAAGTCAAAAATAATCGAAGAAAAAAATAAAGAATGAAAAAGTTGAAAGTTGGGTTTTGAGACGGGGAAAATATGTTTGTCGGTCTGTCTGTCCCCCCCTTCCCCCCAATAATAAGCAATCTTCTTTTTAAGGAATTGTCCGATTCTAAAGATTATTTTTTTGCATTTGAAAGACCTCGGCGAGGACACTCATTTCCATATTTTACTTTCTGATTTCGGCAATTTTTAGTTCAATTTTGAATAGTCTTGACAATAGCGCCCATGGGGAAATCGAAGCGAAGTATACGACCCTGTACATAAGATCCAAGCTCCTTCCGACAAGCTTGTTGGAAGGAGTTTTCGATTTGAACAATTTTTGTTAAATTTTAAATATTTCCAAAAATTTCAACATTAGCTCCTACTGGGAAATTTGAGTCTTATATATACCATGATCTAACAGACGGATTTGCATGGATCAAACTATATCGGAATTTACTTAAGGCATAGAACATGTACAGATACGAAGTTCATTCAGAACTAAACGAGCCTAGTTTACTATGGAACTTATTGATCTTAGTTTTTAAGGATATTTCTGTTAAGTACTTAATTTTTTTTAATTAAAAAAATTTTAGATTCCTTACACGGTGAATTTTAAAGTGACTTGTGTACAAAGCGCAACACGTCGCAATAATATATAATATGAAACAAATCAGAAAGAAAATGTTAAACAAATGTGTTCCGAAGTGACAAGTGAAAGTGATAGGTGCCGTCAATGTTCTTAGTGGACTGTATATCCAATTTAAATTCAAACAAATTCATATTATAAATTCCAACAGCTTTATTGAGCACCAACACCATTCAATTCGCGCAACATAATATACCATATCAATTGCAATTACATACGAATTGCGTACCAATTACCAATCAAAATACCTCCTAACCCCCCCAATGAGCACACAGTTTTTATACCTTCAGCTGCACATGCTCAGCTCGAGTCTGCGCATACTGACGGAAATTAATGCACGGGACTTGACAACAAGGAATTCTTTCTTCACTAATTAAACAAGAATCTATGTCAGATAAACAGTGTGTCGAGAGAACAAACACGTACACAATTCCAAACTTTTAAAAACTGCCACCTATTTTACAGAAAAGCAAAATTATAAATTTCATGCCTTCCGAATTAATTTTTTTCCACTTGTAAGCCTTCAAAACAAAATTTTGAACGGAAAAAACCAACTTTGTTTTTCTAAAATTTATAACTAAGCTCTTGCAGATTTTGTGTTTCATTTTTCTTTTTATGTCAAGTTTGGAACTTAATTATATGCAAAAGAAAAAGCTTTTTTTCTGAACATTTTTGGTAAAAAAATTCACCAGTTACGTGGTTAATTTAGTTTGTTTTCTAAACCACGCTAGGAGCAACGCCTGTCATGACAGCTACTAAAAACTCGTGCTACTAAAAACTCGTGCGACGATAGAGATGGGGGTTTCTGATAGCATTTCTGCTCTTTCTCCAAATTTTCAAAATTTTTTCACTTAAACTCCATTTTTTTCTAAGTATGCCCTGCATAAAGGAATATCGTCAATTCCAGCATATTTTATTCGATTAAACGGGGTATTCGATTATGCGAGAAATTTTCTTTACCTTACAGAAACTGATAATATTACCTCGAAACGTAATAATAAATTAGTATATCTAATTAAAAGAAGTTATTAATGTTAGTGCTTAAAAGTTTTTTTAAATAACAAAAACAAAATAAGTAATTAAATGCATTATGATATATTTTTAAGCACAAAATAAAATGATGAAAAGTAAGATGTTGCTAAAAGATCAACTTGAAAATTCAAAAATTGTTCTTATTTACTTATTTATTTTTGAAATTCATTTTTTTTTTACCAAAATTTCAAAAGCAGACCAGTATTATTGGATTATCCGGGGAAATGATTCGATTAAACGGGGATCTTTAACATTGCTATAGGGAAATATTCGGTTCCGGAAGGTTTTATTCTTATAAGCGGGGCATTCCTTTATCTGTTACCCGATTAAGCGGGGCTGACAGTATTTAAACTGTCTTCAAAGGTTATAAATATATGTTTAAAAATGTTTAAAAGATATTAATAAAATATCTAGCATTTAGTACACTGACTACGCACGATGCATAACTTTTAATTTATTTATTTATGTTACTACTAGTTGGATCCCCCGCAGAACATCTGCGGATCGGAAATTAACCATTTTAAAATTGTAAAAACGCTTTATGTTTCGAAAGGCTTCAGTAAAGATCGCTAGATATAAACATGCGCGATATAAACAAATTAAAGTGTTGCCATTCCGAAGAATCGGAAATTAAAAATTTAGTTATGAATGGAAATACTTTTTAAGATATAGAAATAAATTTGTTAAAGCACCGTAAGTTAAATTAATAAATACAAATATTACATTCTTTATTTATGGTTATCATTAAGCAATTTTTTAATAGCTTGGTTTTTGCGTGATGTCAGTATCGTATCGTACCGCAAAATTTAATCGTAACTGGTGCACGCTAAGCGAAATATATATACTATATAGATTATTTAGATAGCAAAAATTCATTATGCTGCATTTCTGTTGCTAATTTGGTAACATCACTTAGTGATTTTACGATATCGGATAACATTGGGGCGGTTTCTTTTAATGCAAATATACACGCAAAATGTTATTAATGATATCAAAAATTAAAACTTGAAATTATTTCCTTTCGCACTTTATATATCTGGTAACTCTAAGTATATATCGGTTCTAAACCCGACTCCCTGTATGAATTATTAAGGCAAGTCATAGAATAGCAGACTCCCATGGGTGGCTTTGTATTCGCCCCACCCCATCCTGCTCACTGCATGGAACACTGAACATCTAAACTCCAGCGACGGCGTTTAGCATTTAATAAACATGTGCTAACCATTTTGTTCATGTCATCGGAAACCGTGACAAGTCATAGGGTACCACACGATTCAACTGCTCTCCCTCGCTTGGCGAAAAAGGTTTTCAGGTACTATATTCAATATTGCAGGAAGTGAAATAGGATAGAAAGTTTTCTAATTTCTCCTAATTTCTAGTTTGATCTAGTTCATTTATAGCAAAACGAGTCTACCCTTTTCCGTTTACCAACACCTATTTCCTAGGCGTATCTTTCTCAATTGGCGTAGGTTGTAAATTAAGAACATTTTGATAAATAAATCTATTTTCTGAAAACAAAAAGTGTCTTGTGTGCAGAGGAAAAGTTGCTGGTTAATATAAAAACGATTTCGAATTCACTCTAAAACTGTTATGAATTCCTAGTGGTACAAAATTAAACTGCAAATAATTCTGTTTAAATCTACGTCGAAATGAATTTTGATTATCATTCAAAACTTTCCTTTCTATATCTTAAAATGTGAAGCTAAAAAAAAAAATTCAGAACTTTTCATTAATTATTTATTTCTCCTAAAAATAATTTCGAGTGTTATTGGACTTCAGATAAATAGGTTTGATTTTATCCCATAGGTGCAAGTGATCTTTCTTTTTGAATTGATCAAAAAACGCCCTAAAACAATCGAAATAAAAAAATTCTTTCTTCGTACACGTTCTACATCAGGATACCTTGACGATCAAGTTTTTTTTACAATCAAAGGGTCATGTCCCCTTGTGCGGGACACGTACTAGTATGTTTTCTGACGATTGATACTTGAGCGCGAGACACGTACTAGTACGGGTTAGTGTAGTGGCCTGGTTTCTTTGTATCTGTTTTAGAGAAAGAAGTAGTAGGCCGGTAAGCACATTTTTCGCTATTCTTTGTACAAAATGAAATGGAACAAAGCATGTCAAAGCACCCTCTCAGTGACATACCAAAATCACAACAGACGGCCCATAGCGCTAATTACTTTTATGATTGTTATTTTCATTTTTATAATGTAAGAATGATTGTAAATAATATAATTCGAAAAAAATAAAACTATATATTTCTTGTTGTTTTCCTTTTTTGTGTCTATTTTTCTCCTTCCCCCCTCCCTCCCCTCCCCCTCCTTTACATGTGTACTTTGTTTTGCATTTTGTTTTGTAGTTTCTGTACTTATTTTTATTTCAATTTTATTCTTTGTATTTTATTTTATTATTTTTGCAATTTTTATGCATGCTGTCGTCTTTTTTGCTTTATTTTTATTGTTATTCCTTTTTACTTCCTGTACTTTCAACTGGATTCGTTTGTTGCTCTCTTATTGGTGTCTTCCTGCTACTTCTACTTCCACTTCACGCTGCCTTTATTCTCATTGGTTTACAGATAATTCTTAGGCTATATAAGCTTTGTTTTTCTTGTTCTGTCTGCTTCATTTGGATGTTTTGCATCTAGAAGCTCCCTGTCGCATTGAAAAAGGGATTCCAAGCAATCCCGAAACATATGTCTGCATTTTTTTGCTCATTTGTGCTTTAAATTAACGTGTAATTTTATTATTATTGATATATTTCTATTTGATTTTTCCATATTTACGATACTATTATGAATTTATCCACTAAAAATTTTATTTTTTGCTTACAACAATCATAATATTATATATTTCAATATCCGAAAAGGTTGTAGGTTAAAAAATGAAATAATTTTCGACGTATTGAGATTTAACTGAGTAACTAAATTTGAGCGCAAAACCCCCGAGCCCTTCTACCTGGTGCTGACCACTTAAAAATGACCAAATGAATTCTTTTGATTCCTAAATAGCAATCAGAGGATCATCCTGTTAACAAGGGTAATTCAACGAATAACAAACAGACAAACAATGTATTCTCTGCTGAAGCAAAGAAGGTCAAATTCTACCTAGTGCTGACCACTTAAAAATGACCAAATGAGTTCTTTTGATTAATAAATAGCAATCAGAGGATCATCCTGTTAACAAGGGTAATTCAACGAATAACAAACAGACAGATAATGTATTCTCTGTTGAAGCAAAGAAGGTCAAATTCTACCTAGTGCTGACCACTTAAAAATGACCAAATGAATTCTTTTGATTCCCAAATAGCAATCAGAGGATCATCCTGTTAACAAGGGTAATTCAACGAATAACAAACAGACAAACAATGTATTCTCTGCTGAAGCAAAGAAGGTCAAATTCTACCTAGTGCTGACCACTTAAAAATGACCGAATGAATTCTTTTGATTCCTAAATAGCAATCAGAGGATCATCCTGTTAACAAGGGTAATTCAACGAATAACAAACAGACAGACAGATAATGTATTCTCTGTTGAAGCAAAGAAGGTCAAATTCTACCTAGTGCTGACCACTTAAAAATGACCAAATGAGTTCTTTTGATTAATAAATAGCAATCAGAGGATCATCCTGTTAACAAGGGTAATTCAACGAATAACAAACAGACAGATAATGTATTCTCTGTTGAAGCAAAGAAGGTCAAATTCTACCTAGTGCTGACCACTTAAAAATGACCAAATGAATTCTTTTGATTCCCAAATAGCAATCAGAGGATCATCCTGTTAACAAGGGTAATTCAACGAATAACAAACAGACAGACAGATAATGTATTCTCTGTTGAAGCAAAGAAGGTCAAATTCTACCTAGTGCTGACCACTTAAAAATGACCGAATGAATTCTTTTGATTCCTAAATAGCAATCAGAGGATCATCCTGTTAACAAGGGTAATTCAACGAATAACAAACAGACAGACAGATAATGTATTCTCTGTTGAAGCAAAGAAGGTCAAATTCTACCTAGTGCTGACCACTTAAAAATGACCAAATGAATTCTTTTGATTCCTAAATAGCAATCAGAGGATCATCCTGTTAACAAGGGTAATTCAACGAATAACAAACAGACAGACAGATAATGTATTCTCTGTTGAAGCAAAGAAGGTCAAATTCTACCTAGTGCTGACCACTTAAAAATGACCAAATGAATTCTTTTGATTCCTAAATAGCAATCAGAGGATCATCCTGTTAACAAGGGTAATTCAACGAATAACAAACAGACAGACAGATAATGTATTCTCTGTTGAAGCAAAGAAGGTCAAATTCTACCTAGTGCTGACCACTTAAAAATGACCAAATGAATTCTTTTGATTCCTAAATAGCAATCAGAGGATCATCCTGTTAACAAGGGTAATTCAACGAATAACAAACAGACAGACAGATAATGTATTCTCTGTTGAAGCAAAGAAGGTCAAATTCTACCTAGTGCTGACCACTTAAAAATGACCAAATGAATTCTTTTGATTCCTAAATAGCAATCAGAGGATCATCCTGTTAACAAGGGTAATTCAACGAATAACAAACAGACAGACAGATAATGTATTCTCTGTTGAAGCAAAGAAGGTCAAATTCTACCTAGTGCTGACCACTTAAAAATGACCAAATGAATTCTTTTGATTCCTAAATAGCAATCAGAGGATCATCCTGTTAACAAGGGTAATTCAACGAATAACAAACAGACAGACAGATAATGTATTCTCTGTTGAAGCAAAGAAGGTCAAATTCTACCTAGTGCTGACCACTTAAAAATGACCAAATGAATTCTTTTGATTCCTAAATAGCAATCAGAGGATCATCCTGTTAACAAGGGTAATTCAACGAATAACAAACAGACAGACAATGTATTCTCTGCTGAAGCAAAGAAGGTCAAATTCTACCTAGTGCTGACCACTTAAAAATGACCAAATGAACCTTTTTTTTCTAAATGGCAATCTGAGAATCATGTCCAGATAAGGGTTAACAAGGGTAATTCAACGAATAACAGACAGACGATGCATTCTCAGTTGAAGTAAAAGGAGGTCAATTTTTACCTGGTTTTGACCACTTAAAAATGACCGAATGAATTCTTTTGATTCCTAAATGGCAATCAAAGGATAATTTACCCTTGTTAATAAGAGTAATTCAGCGAATAACAGACAGATAATGTATTCTCTGTTGAAGCTAAATGAGGTGAATTTCTACCTGGTGCTGACCACTTAAAAATGACCAAATGGATCCTTGACTCATAAATGGCAATCAAAGGATCATGTCCCCTTGCTAACAACAGTTCAGCGAAAACAGACAAGACACATAGACAGATAATGTATTCTCTGTTGAAGCAAGGCAGACCAACTGAGGAAGTGGGGAGGGAAAGATGTAAGTGACCAAGAAACAATTCTGGAAAAAATGTAGTCCAATATTTGGATCTTACAGGACCGTTTAATATTATTTTTTTTTTCTAAATTACGTTGATGCGGAGCACCTGTTAGAGCTATGACTAACATTTCCTATCTCAATATAGAATCGTGCTCCAAATTTTCAATTTTGACTCTTGCATCCCTTTGCTTCCCACTGACTCGCCTCTTAAAGCTGTCAAGCAGGCAGAAATTACGGCAGTGGCCCACTCCGTAATTTCTCCCTGCTTTCTGGACGCATTTTGGGGATCCATTTCTGGCAACCCACATTTAAAATTTCGCCAAGAATATTTCATAACCACGCAGTGGATCCACATGAGTGGCGACTCCCGAAGTGTACTTGTTCGGACTCCCCCCTTTGTTCCAGGGCACCCTCACGGAACGCGACTCAAAAATTCAGCAAAGAGAGATCACCGTCTTGGAACGACGCACACCGCGACAAAAGCGGACATGAACTCGAGGACTGTGACAGCGTATGCCGACGACAATGCGACGTCAGTCTATTAACACCGTCGATGAACAGCCGAGATGAGGTGTTTTTTGGTGTTTCGCGGATCGGGACTTGTGAAGTGGTCCACAAGGTAATTCTGCGTGGTTGGACAGGCATAATGGAACGACTTCTTAACACACTTTTAGCGCCTGCTTACAATGAAATGTTAACAGATTTTGTGGTAAAGTCGAGTACAACTACGGGTTTTTCCTTTTTTTATTTTTTCTTTCTATTTTTCTTTCTTGTGAAATGGGGCTTTGAACTATCCCCACCGATATTTTACGTAAAGTTTCGATTCCCACATAAATAATGAAAGTTTACAAAGACTACAGACATGAAATATTTATTCTCTTATTATTTTTTTTTCCACTTTTTTTCTTTTCTTTTATTTTTTTCCCAGTCACATTTTATTTTAACTAGAGTTCCCAACAGTCTAAATTCGACCGTAATAATTTTGCTATTTGTATAATATATCAGTATTAGTCATTAAATTTGGCGATTGTAACGTCAAGTTTAGTTTGATCATCCTCACCCTAAGCAAAACTATCGTGAATCATTGTCGTTGCAGGGTGAATTGCGCTCATAAATGTAGCCGCTTGTACTTCTGCCGATTTCGTACTAAGTTGAGTGGCAGTCGAATAAAACTTAAATGTTTACTTCCATACCCCCTATTCTCATTTTTCATTCCATTGTTTCAGAAAAGCCTTAACTCGAACAATTTCAATATTACTGCTTAGTGCAACAAAGTTTTTTTCACTATGAGTCATATTTATTACCTAATACATTCCTCAACCAAGATATGTTGTCATCTGCTACCCATAAAGAGCATTACGATCATAAATGACAATTGTGCCTTACAAAAGAAAAAGGAAAATATTTAACTAATAATAGATTATCTCCAAAATGTTTTAATTGACATCACTAAAACTCGTCAATACCTACTTAACAAAATAATAATAATAAAAAAACAGTAACTGTTTTGTCTTTGCTTATTTATGCATACATTTTGCTTCAGTGAAATGACGCATTTCTGTCATTAAAAGTTCGCCAAGTTGCATTTTCATCCTGATAACATTGCGTCTTTCCAAGTAGGGGTAAACTCTTTCTTTAATGAGGAATTTTGGTACAATTTCAAAACAGTCTGTTAAGACTGTTTTGAAACCCCGCTGTTCTGCCCCCAGAACAGCGGGGTGGTCACCCCGCTGTTCTGGGTTTCTAATTATTAACCTTCTTTTTTTTTTCTTCGTCCAGTCTATTCCTATTACTAGCTGAACCAGCGCAGAACTTCTTAGATCTAGCGACTACTATTCGGAATTTAAAAATGTAACGAAAGACAATATATGTTTAGAACGCGAGAAGTTCCTGTCGTAATTTATACGAGAAACTATTATTGTGACAGCATTTTATAAGTTTTTCACTTGAGTTCATACTATATTTTCAATATAAGGCGCGACAAAATGCCCGCTTCAATAATGCTGCCCTAGTTATTAGTTGAAATTTCCATTGCCTAGAAAATAGGATTTTTTTTTCTTTGTCAGTAAAATGTTTTACCCCAAAACTTCGGGGTCTAAATTTCCCCTCCTTCTCAATGTACAGAAAGCAACGAGAGAGATCTAAAAATTGAGTATATAAATTGGTAAATGAAGTCTGGAAATCTGGAACCGGGAAATTCAGAAAATGGCGTAAAGACAGTTCTCTAATTTGGGAAGCTGTGGGATCGCCAAATTTTATCGATAATTTGATTTCTGAATTCGCCATTTAATTTTCCATTCTTTTGCTAGTATTTTTCATTGCTTAATTTACATCGCCAAGGCAAAAAACTCCCTACGATTTAACGCGAATAAATTTGACGCTGTATAAAAGATCGCCATTTTTTTTTCGATTAAGAGAGTTCTTTCCGGCACGGCCGCAATGATAAGACTATGGCTACCAGGCCAATTTCTCAAAAATTGAAAATTCCTCGAAAAATCCCAGCTCACAACACTATCTTCCTAAGGCCATGTGTTTTATTCCTAACCGATATCCTTTGAATCATTTTATTCAACGTTTCATTCGCTCCTCTATATATAAAATAGGGTGAATTAAGTTCTCTTTTTACTAATATAAATATAGTAATACTGAATCAAATAATGAACCAATTGCTGAAATGCAACAGACTAAAATAACAGTAGTCTTGAATTTCTCAAAATTATAAATATTGCGCGTGTTGCGTCAACGCGAAAGCCGATTTATTTTGCAATATTTTTACTAAGGGAAAATGGCTAATGAAATTCTAAGTGAACCTTAATATCATTCACAAGCTATAACGTCAGAACTCAACCTATTAATATCGGTACTCTTCCGTTTCGGATGAAGACGGGAGCTGGCGATAGTTACATCTTTTTTCGCCAGATTACTATACCATTTTGGATAGCCGTAGGAGATGTTTGAGTACTTTAAAGTTAAGAATCATGGCTTCATCTTTGGCGTAATTGGTTGAGCGAAAAAAAAAAATTAACCATCGGTAGCCAGATCCGCTCTTCTCCCCCGAAACAGAAAAGTATCTTTAACGCCATAAATTAGCTTTTGAATTCACATGCTTTGCTGAATCAACAACTACAAAACATGATTAGCAGCTTCCCCTATCTTTGTCTCACTATTAATTCGTAGCCAAAGCGAACATTAGAAAGTTTAGTTCTATGCATTTTTATTTATTATAAACCGAATTATAATTTCGATTTTTAAAATCGATCACAGTAAAAATTTCATTAATTTTAAAATAAGCCTCGCTCTCCTCTGAAGATTCCACCCAACCCCTCAACACCAAAGGAAGGGTTTCATTAAATCAAGAAATCTCGTCCTAGTATTTTGAAATAGTCTGCAGTATTTTCCTTTTAAGATTAATATACCCTTGAGGGACAAATATGGAACTTCAAAAAGCATGATTCCACGTTTCTTTCCATTTTTAAGACTACAGCTGGAACCAAGGTGACAGTGGAGCTATGTGTGTTATCGAGCATTCGTGAAACTCCTCAACTATCAGCCGATCCACTGCCAAAACCTCAGTTCACGTGTTTGCTGTGTTTTTTAATTTGATGACATGGACACTATGTCGCGCTGTGACATTGTTACTTCGACGCGAGCTTTGGAGGCCGTCCCAAAATGTGAGGGGTGTAACAAATGTATTGAAGCCGAAAGAGCTTATTTTGAATGAAAATAACTTAACACGTTGACTGCCGACCTACGAGATAACTCGGAGTAGGTGAACTTGTTGAGAGACCAAATTACCAAAAGTTGTCTTGTTGTTGGGTGTAACAAATGTATTGAAGCCGAAAGAGCTTATTTTGAACGAAAATAACTTAACACGTTGACTGCCGACCTACGAGATAACTCGGAGTAGGTGAACTTGTTGAGAGACCAAATTACCAAAAGTTGTCTTGTTGTTGGGTGTAACAAATGTATTGAAGCCGAAAGAGCTTATTTTGAACGAAAATAACTTAACACGTTGACTGCCGACCTACGAGATAACTCGGAGTAGGTGAACTTGTTGAGAGACCAAATTACCAAAAGTTGTCTTGTTGTTGGGTGTAACAAATGTATTGAAGCCGAAAGAGCTTATTTTGAACGAAAATAACTTAACACGTTGACTGCCGACCTACGAGATAACTCTGAGTAGGAACTTGTTGAGAGACCAAATTACGAATTGTCTCGTTGTTTCCGACTTTTTTTTTTCTTTTTCAATTCATTTATAGAAAGTTAGTAATTTCATGTTTTTTTTTTTATAATATATTTTAATTAAATTAAACTATCGTCTGGAGATCCACAATCTACAAACAGCACCGGCAGTCAGCGTGTCGGCAGGCAACGTGTTAAGAAAATATAATTGCTAGTTTTTATTTAATTTTATAAACCTAGTCTAAAAAAAATATTTGAATATCATTTTTATATATCATTTTTAAAAGTGGCATTTATGTGTTGAGTTTACAAAACCAGCTCAAAGATGATCTGTCTTCGAACAAGAGACAAATAAGGTAAATGACCCGGTAGTGGACACTGCTCTAGTAGTGGACACTTAGATCTTTATGCTCCTAAAATAAGCGAATGTAACATTAAACTTGAATGAAATTATCAGAACCTATAGCGAACGATTCCTAGTGCTGGTTAATAGAACTAAAGTTGGCTTGGAGCATCTATGCAAGTACATGGATCATAATATTTAATAGCTGCCTCCACAACGGTCACATTTGCTGCTCTTTACTAAAGCCGATCAATAAGAAGGTTAGGGATTTATGAAAAAAAGCGTGACATCATTTAAGAATGGTCTCTTAGTCATTTTTAAAATGATTTTTCCAAGTTAACAGCATAAAATAGATGATATTCATTTCTGTCAACTACTCATGCAAATACGTGTCTTATAAATGTCCACTCTAAATACAAATTAAGCGTTTAGTAAATTTGACGTAAAAATCTTCATTTTTCATCAAATGACATTATATAGGTCATTAATTTTTAGAGAAATAATTGGCGATTAAGCTAAATATGCAAATATTGATGTAAGCCCCTTGAAAAAATTTTGACACGTAAAAGAGTACGAAAATTTTCTTAACTGTGTCCACTACCGGGTCATTTACCTTATTACGTGAATAAATTATTTCGCATGCTTCGTAATGGATGAGTAGGGCAAATCTAAAGTTAATTTCTTCAAGCAAAAAGTCGTTTCCGATTAGCTTGCAGAGGATCCGATAGTGACGACTCGGTAAGTACATAAGAAAGCTGATTTATTTTTCTGCTCGGCCGCCCACAACAAAACAACTTTTCCCTCGACAGATGACGCTGATGATGGGGCCAGTTGTTGCCATCGGAGATTCACCCATTTGCCTATAGTCGCCTAGGTAATTAAACGTAAGTTACGAGAGGGGGAGGCAAAGCCGATGGCCGGCACCTTATCGAGTTGCTCGAGAAGAGTTATTGAAGTGTACTTATTGACCCGTGTGTTTTCTGGAAGCTTTCTTCTTGCTTTCTATCTAAAGATGGTTGCTTGTTCGGTTTTTGATATTTTTTTGTATGGATAAAGGATTTTGCACACTTGGAGGTGTTTTTATATGGTCTGACGGTATTTTTCTTCTTTCAACACAGTCCTCTCTTTCAACGCACTTTTTAATTAAAAAAAGGTAGTCAACACATTTTGGTACATTTCTCCTACTCTATGTTGTATGATTTAATTGTTAGAATGATATGACCAAATCCTTTCGTCTGGTTTACAGTAAAGTAACAAGAATACAGTTCGAGCACGGAATTTTGACATTTTTACGCTTCTGCGCATGGCAAAAAAGAACGAGTCCCATCGAGTTTTAGGGAAGCTCGTTCTGCAGGTGCGTTTATTTAGTACACGAATCGGAATGTTTGCTTCTTTGTTTGTTAAAAGCAAGTATACTTATAAACTGACATATAGCATCAGTTTGGGAGAAATCAAGTATGCTAAACGAACTAGAACGAGAACAGAAACGGCACATTCCTTATGCCAGCAGTTTCTCCTTTGAACATGAATGGATTCTTCTTGGCACTCTTCCAGGCATACCGCTTTGGGGCCGTTCATAAATGATGTCACACTTTTTCCCCATATATTTGACCCCCTCCCCCCTTGTCACAATATGTCACACTTCAGCAGATCCCCTTCCTCCCTTTGTCACATGTCACGCTATGTTGCATAATGCATGATGTCACACTTCTTGTTCCCCCTCCCCTCCTCTTGTCACACTTTGTCACAATTTCACGAATCCCCCTCCCCCCTCGAAGCGCGACATTTATGAATGATTCCTTTGGTTGATGGTAGAACTATTAAAAATATGAATTGAAGAATGACAGATTATCTGAGTTGACTAATTAACATATGCTAATACCAAAGGCCTAAGGACACTGCTTTTAATGTTTATCGATTTTTACTAACCAGTAAAGCAAAAAATTTCTTGGGACTACATGCTTTACCACTTAAGGTGAAAATAATCTTTTAATGTTATGAGAACAATTTTTTAATTTTACTGTCAGCTTGTGTTAGGGCTTCGTTCTTAAGGCACATAAGTTCCAAGTGAATTTGCAGACACATGCTTTTGCTTACAAAGAGCCCCTTTATCAATACGAAGAGTTGTGAGCTTCAGAGTATGGACATTTATGAATAGGCGCGGATACAGGGGTGGCGATCGAGGCACGAGGCTTAAGTGTACCTAGAGATTACATGAATAGCGAACAAAAGCTTTGATTTTTCCGCAACTTTTTGGAGCAAATTTTCAGGAAGACAGAAAAATCGTCCCCTCCTCAGCTGAAATGCATATCAGCGCCTGAGAAGCTATTCCTCTAAACCTCGAAACACATGCTTGCAATATATTTATTAGCTCACTTATAAATCAAAAGCGCTGGATGTTAAAAATCTTAGATCTGTAACCATAGATATTAATATGGTTTCAGTTTGTAGATGTTACAATAATGAAAAATTTCGAAGTAATAACACTGGTTGACAAAAAAAAACTTTTTTTCCGCCCCAAAGACTTTGTTAACTGATCTTGGAAGTATTTTTCACTCTGAACTCGAAAATGAAATTCATTTTTCTCTATCACGTAAGGATTTTCCGTGCAAGGTGCTGTAATAGTTGATATTAATAACATTTACCCTAAACTATTGCAGTAAATTACAAGCAAAACCCTTGAGTGATAAGGAAAATGGTTTTCATTTTCGAATTCAGCTTGGAAAATACTTCTACGATCAGTCAATAAGTCCTTAGGACCCCCCCCCCCCCTTTTTTAGGGCATTGTAATTTTTACATTAGAAGCATTTCCACTAAAAAAAACCAAGCAATTTTCTATTTACCTTAAAAGGGTTTATTTTGACATGTTCTGGCATACTTTGTCACAGGAATGTCCCTTTTTAACGTCCAGTAGTAATCTGCTGACGTAGTTGCACTCCACTTCCCTTGATATTTCTTTTCCATAACTTAAATGTCCTGGTATAACCGCTCTCCATGTTCATCGCTTATACAGCCGTCATGTTTTCAGGGGACATTTTTACACACAACAGGAGAGTTCTATGAGTGATGATAAAAATTAGTAGCTCATGCTCATTAAACGTGTCGTACAGTATCAATCTTTTGCCTATTTGCCTTTGAATCCCAATTCTCGCGAAATTCCTACCGAGATCCGCACCCAGTGCAGTCATTTGATACGCACTTCCGTTCGGGGGTCTGCGGGGGCTCTTTGCGACACGCCACTAAGTTTTTTACAGCAAAATAAAGTGACCACTGATTTAACGGTTGACATTCAAGCTCTTTTGTGTACTTTATCTCAATAAAAACGATGCTGCATGATCGGAAAAACACTGAAAAAACGTAAAAATCGAACATTTCCTTTCTCATAACTAAAAAACTATACGTGATGGAAAAATTTTGATGCCAGATATGGATTCCCCGTGCAAAACGACTTCAGGAAAAGTGAAATTCACTCTTGGGGCAAAACACTTGTTGACCAGTGTAATCGATTATAAAGTCGATTACAGCTCTACGATCGTGATCACTAGACATCTCAGAGCGGAAGAAAAAAAAAATCTGATCTACTTTCATTCCTAGCAGAAATTCTAATCCCATTCGAAAACATATGCGCAACCCCCCTTGTACTTGGAAACTAGGCCGAGCCCAACTGTAGTCCCTTATAATAACTTATCCTCCCAGAGAGAAAGAGAAAGGTGGGGAGGGAGGAAAAAATCGGTTTTATCCCAAGCTGAGGAACGGGAAGGGGATTCTTTTAAAGCCCGAAGAGATCTGAGGTGTTCGGAAGGATACAAATAGCCGCGATAATCCACGCATAAATAACCGGCCACTTTTTCTCATCCATCAATGACGTTGACCAGAAGAAGATGAGCTCGGGTTACCGAGCTTGGCGGCTTCTCGCCAGACAATTTTATTTTTTAGTGCAGTTTTTAAGAGAATGGCAAAAATAGTTTCGTCGATGATAACGCCAGTGAATCAGGGCTTATTTATTCTATATGAAGCGTTCCATGCGACAAGTGGTGAATCCACCGAAACTTTATCTCAAGGAAAAACCCCTCAAAGGAAAAGGAACTCGTTTCAAAGCGACAAGGGCGAATGGCAATGCCATGCACAGGAAACAAAATTGGAATGTTGCATTCATACTTTCATCAGAATGAAAATGAGAAACAAAAAACTCATTTCAAAAATGCTTTTAATTTGAAAATCAGTATAAGTCAAGATCAGTAATTAAGTGTTATCAAATTAAAAACTAAATGGAATTAATCTGGGCAAAAATTCATGACATCATCCTCATTTTCCGGAGTTGGCATGATCAAATTATTTTCCGATGCTTGGTGAATGATCAGCTGGTCGAAGAAACGTCCCCCAGATGGCGCTTTCGTCTTCGTTTCGCACACCATTTATCGCAGTTTGGCCGTTTCTCACGACTTTTGCGCCCAAATTCGGGCCGGGTATCGAACACGGAATCTACCGGTTGGAAGCCCGACATCTTAACCACCGGGATACCACGACCCCTTTTCTACCTACTTTCGGTATTTAGGTAGTTAACCAAAAGAGCTTGTGTACTTATATTTAGCTAAACAAGCCGGGCAGGATGTGACCTAATGAATCAGTGGACACTTGTATACTGTTCTTTCATAAATATAGTGTCTTTTGACTGCACTCACTAGTGAAGTTGAGTAATTTTCAAAGTTCAACGAAACCTGTGCAAGTTGACCACTTGCGTTGCAGCACTTTAGAGGTCCCCTTAGACAGGTGGTCAACTTATAGAGGATGAAGATTTTTTTTTTTTTTTTTTTCATTTCTTAAACTATACATCTATTCATTTCCAACTAGTTAAAATATAGATTCATGCATTAACGTTACTTTAAAATAGTAATTACCTATTATTTCTTTATCACAATGATCTAAAATATCATTCCAGAAATATCAACTGAATGACTCAATTCTTTCTTATACACATTTAAAAGTAAAGTATTTAGTTAAGATAAAGATAAATATCTTGTTAATTATGTATGTTACTTATATGATAGTAAAGATCTCCTAAAAATACATATTTTTTCAAAATGGCTACATCAGATAGAAGAAAAAGAAGAACTTAATTTAAAGATTTTTATCTTTGCAAATATAGATAAATAAATATAGTAACAATTAGGCTGTCAATTTAAAAAGTTTTTTTTTTACAATATTCTCACCCAAATTTGGCGTACATAATGGTCAATATAGAGTGGTGGTCAAATTAGGTGGTCAAGATACAAAGGTTTTCCTACATTGTATAATATAGGGCTCATTCCGTTCTTCACAAAAGTGGTCAACATAAACAGGTGGTCAGCTTACAAAGGTGGTCAACTTTACAGGTTTTACTGTATTTGAGACAGACTGACCGACACTACGATTCAGTCCATAAAGATTCGATCTTGAGATGTTCCATCTCCCTCTTCAGAGCATCGAACTTAGGAGCCACCTTTGGCGAGAAATGGCTGCTGGCAACCCCGAGTGACGTGCACGGTGAGAGAGTGGCCGAAGAAGTATGTGTCCGGAAGAGAGAGGGCGCTGATGGATGAGGCGGACAAATCCGGCAAATTTGTCAGGCCGCCTATGCTCAGATGAACCGTGCCGAGCCGGATTTGTAATTGGGAAAAGATTTCTGGAGTCGGGGATCGGGGAAAGAAAAAAAAAAGAAATAAAGAACTTGAAGGTTGAGCGAAGTGTTTGTGGGATATTCAGGAAACTATTTAGTTAATTTTAGTGGCGGAGTTGGTTGTCAAATGTAATGGGAACTGCTTTTTAGACCGAGAAAAGCTACTTTTATTTAAAAATAAGATAACAATTGTAATGCAAATGAATATAATAATGCTGAAAATTTTAATGACTACAGTTCGCCCAGCAGCCGAAATTGAACCGTAATAATTATATTTAGAATTAGAAACTAAGCGCTATTTGTATAATTATATTAGTATTATTCATCAAATTTGGGGATAATAAAAAAAAAGTTTATTTTGATCATCCTCACTTAAAGCAATCATTGTCGCCGCAGCGCCATTTGCACTCATCAATGTAGCCGCTCGTACTTCTGCCGATTTCGCACCAAGTTGAGTGGAAGTTGAAGAAAAGGAACTTTTGCTTCCGTACACTATTCTCATTTTTCATTCCATTGTTTCAGAGAAGCCATTGCTCAGCTCTTATTATAATTGGTTTTAATATGACTGATTAATGACAGCAAAACGAGTTTATATTTATTATTTTAACAACGAGTTTTATATTTATTGCCTACTCATTTACTCCCCGAATACATGTTGCATCTGCTATCTGTAGCAATATAACACTGCAATTATAAATGCGGCGTTCCTGACAAATACAAAAGTGACGACCAGCAACAGGCTCAGGGCCCAGCCAGGCTGGTCCTAGTCAATTTAGCAGTCCCCAGTGAACATCAAGAGATTTCTTAAATGTTTTTACCCCGCTGCAATTAACAGTCGCTTCTGGTAAACTATTCCAATTGCCTACAACCCTATTGAAGTAGTAATTTTTTCTAATTTCAAGATTAGCCTGAGATTTGAAAAGCTTAAAACAATGACCTTTGGTTCTACTTTCAGCACATAGCTGCAGTCCTTCAACATTTCCCATTTTAATGAATTTAAACAACTGAATCATGTCCCCTCTAACTCTCCTTTGCTCAAGACTATGCATATTGAGCCTTTTAAGCCTAACCTCATAATCTAAGTCTGAAAGACCACTTACCAATCTAGTAGCCCTCCATTGAACCCTTTCCAATAAGGTAATATCCTTTTTTAGGTACGGCGATCAAAACTGAACAGCATATTCCAAAAGGAAAGAGGAAATAATTAACTAATAATAAACAGTTTAAAAAATTTTTTTTCATGGATACCACTAAAAATCGTCAATAGCTACTAAACAAAAAAAAAGTAAGAAAATCGGTTTAAAAACAGGAGAAAACGGTTATTACCTCTTTTATCTTTGCCTATTTACATATAGATTAGTATCTTTAAGGGGAGATAGTACCCAAAAAATGTTGAAAAACACCAAAAATGTTTTTTTGTTGGCTAAGTAGTAAAATAAATTTTTAAAAATGTTCCCTGATTCAGAAAAATTGAAGCAATATTTATTGATTTATCATTGACTTTATGACCGTGTGAGGTGCCATCTTTCCATTCCGAAACCGTAACTGTGCTGAATATAAGCCACATATTTATTTATTTTTGATAAAATAAGCAAGAAGAAGCACTTTCATCGTGACTGTAACTGAAAAAAAAATTCCTTGAAATTTTGATGCGGAAAGGATTGAAGTTTTTGCTAGCCGGCAACTTAAAATGCTGTTTTCGCTCACTTTGTTTTCTGCGCATTTCATCTGAATCAAAATGCAAAGGCTTTTTAAAATTTATATCTATAATGATGATTTTTTTCTCACATGTTCCTGAAACTATATATAATAAAATTATGCTCTACGTTT
Organism: Octonoba sinensis; assembly: GCA_038502835.1. Classification (NCBI taxonomy): domain Eukaryota; kingdom Metazoa; phylum Arthropoda; class Arachnida; order Araneae; family Uloboridae; genus Octonoba; species Octonoba sinensis. Next base: position 4,511,064 of record CM076600.1, read on the forward strand.
ATGATAACTAGAGTACTTTTTTTTTAAAATTCTTTTCGAAGATTTTTTGAATTTTTCGTTGTTTCTTTTGCGTTACTTCAGATTTATTATTTTCTCAAAAAGTATTTGACTTATAAAAAAATCAATGTATAAGAGTTTTGCTTTTTGAGTAATGCATCAATAAAAATGAGATTTTACGCCAATTTTTAAAAACGAAGATGCATTTTTAAAAGTTGCTAATTTTCCTTAAAAATGTTAAATTATTCAAATTATATTTTAAAAATCCAGTTTTTTTTTAATATTGAATTTCTAACGTAGTGATGTAACATTTGACACGAGACAAAAATTGTAAATTTAAATACCATAGAGAAAAAAGTTTCTCATGGTACCCGCCCCATTAATCTAGCTGCGCCCTTAAAAAATCCAGTGCTTTTCATTCACATTTGCAAAAAGAAAAATTATCTTGCACATGTTTCGGATCTTCAAAGGAATATTTTTCTGAGTGCAAAAGATACAAAAGGCAAATATCTAAGTTTTTCCCTACATAGCTTGATTTACTGCACTAACGAACGAATCTTGACAAACCCAACGAACAACCGTTGGATTTGTCAAGGTATTCGGCGGGCTCAAAAGTAATAACTTCAATCCAAACTCCATATACAGTGAAGCCTGTGTAAGTTAACTACTTGTGGTGCAGAAATTAAGGGGTCAATTTGGACAAGCGGTCAACTTATAGAGGGTGGAGATATTTTTTCATTTCGGACACTATGCATTTATTCATTTGTGACTAATTAAAATATGGCATCACTTATTAACGTTACCTTAAATTAGTAGTTAGCGGTTTTTCTCTCTCTCACAATTATCTAAAATATCATTAGATAAATTTAACCTGAATGACTTATAATACACCCTATACAATGATAAGGGGAAAGCACTAAGTAAAAAAAAGATACGCATCTCATTAAGTATGTAAGTTACTTATATAATGGTAAAGATTTCCTAAAAATACATATTTTTTCAAAATGGCTATCTCAGATAGAAGAAAAAAAAAAAAAAAGAGTCTTATGTAAGGAATAAAAGAGCGCTCATAATCGTTTTCCCGTATGGTTAACTTACAAAGAGTTTAGGCAAACTTTATATTGATGTTTCAGCCATCCAGACAAACACCGGTCTGTCATTATAGCATAAAAAATATCGTGGAGAAGTTATCTTAGTTTATTTTAATCAGTGAAAAAAAAGATAAACAAATAAATATAGAGTAATAATTAAGTGGTCAACTTACACAAAAGGTTTTCTAAAATCCCACCCAAATTTGGCGTCCATGAGCGGTCAATGTAGACAGGTGGTCAACTCACTAAGGTTTCCCTACATTATATAATATAGGGGTAATTCCGTTCCTGATAAAAGTGGTCAACTTGAGACAGGTGGTCAGCTTACATTCGTATGTCGCTTTATGGCAATGCAAATAAAGTGTAATGACTCATTGTCACAGGTAGAAAGGATTATAAATCCTTTATTAAACGTGAATAGCTGAATGATTGATTGATAAAACGAGCGAATCAATGAAGGAATTAATAAATATAAAAAATAAATGATTAATTAATTTAACGAACAACTAACTGAGTTAATAATTGAGCGTAATACTGCAGTTTTCATCCGCGCAGTACCATGCCTACATGTTCTTCAGCACCCTTCCATCTAAAAAGATACTTTTGATTGTAGATATGTCTAGAATCAAAACTACACTTTGGAAGAGGTTTTTAGAAACTCACACTCCTCCCACTTGTTCTGTTGATTGCAGAAACACCCACCATAAACTGTTTCGTGTTAACACATCATTCCTTTCCAGACGATGAGAGTACCGTGCCATTTGCTTCATCTGAATCTAATTCTTCCTCAAAAAACCCTCTATCACAAAAGAGAGATGGTACAACCCCCATCACACGGCTAATATACTCGACTAACACGACATTCAGCTCCCCCCTTCAAAAAGCGCAGCTGCGCAGACCACAAAAGCGACTAGCCCCCCCCCCCCCATCGGAAAGGGTGAGAAAGAAAGGGGGGATTCTATACGCCGTGGTATATATATATATATAATATGAGCGAGCGTATGACGGACTACCGGGCTTATCATCGGCTGCGACAACCCCGGTTATGACTTCAGCAACCCCCCCCCCCCTCCTTCCCTTTTGAAAGGCCTCTTTATAGCCGAGCGGAACTGTTTATTGTATGCCCCCGTGTTAACGGGTGTATACGACGCGGTATGTGCTTGACTTTTAGGGGAGAAGCTGCTTTACAACTCGGCACAGATGGGCTTTATATGCTGCCGCGGTTTTTGGAAGGTAAATGCATTCGATTGCCCACTTCGGCCTTTTTGTGAATCAGTGCTCGCTAGCGATTATTTCGAAAATGTTCTATAACTCCCCAACCCCCTATTTTCGAGGGTTATCATCACTTTTTTCCCTCCTCCATCCCCACCACAAAAGAAATCGTTCCGCGATTCCTTCCCGAGACGAATCGTTTTAATGGTCTCCAGTTAAATCGCGGTTTTTAAACGTGCCCACTCATTTCGAATGTTCGAAAAAGGGGGGAACGAATTTTTGCAGATGGATTTTCACGTGACCGCAACAGAGTTATTGACGCGTGTAATTTCTTCGTAGCTTTTCATTCTTAAAATGCCAGTTGTAAAGTACTGTGTGTTAGCAACTAACCTGTTTCTGAAATGCAGAAGGGTGCCTTCTATTTTGATGGTGAGAAAAATGACTTACAACCCTTTATAACTCCACTTCATATAAAGAAAACCAAGTAATATAAAAAAACTAGTAAGCCCGGCTGTCATACGAAATGACTACTGTTTCTAGATATTACAAATATACAATTCTCCCACTAACCGGAAATGAACATCAAATCAAAGAGATATTTATCAGGTAGAACAGTAAAGTTTAATGAATAAATAATAAACATATAATAATTTCGAAAAAAAATATTCTTACTGAAAAAAAAACATCTAAGTTATAATATTCTGTAAAATAAAAATGTTATTTACTATATCAAATTGTTTATGAAAAATATTTATTTATGTCCAACATAATCATCGTCAAAACAATAGTTTTAACGAGGCCCCCTGGAAAAAAGAGCGCGCCACTTTAATATGTATAAGAAGCGCAGACAGTAAATAAATTAAAACAAAGACAGAAGGATTAAATTAAATTCGCGTTTACATTAATTTTTGACAAAGATTGCAAATCTAGCGATGCCTCACTCAAAATGCTAGAGAAATGTTTTGATTATTAGTCGTTTTCATTATAGAAACAATTGTGTAGACGGCAGCACGATGCTGGAGTAATAAATTCAGAGTAAGCTATCGGTGACAAACAGACACTTAAGCAGCTTATATATAAGAAGTTTATTTAAAATCAACAACTATTTAGGTCTAAAACGTGTGAGCTAAATGAAAAGATTATAAAAATCGCTTTTACCTTATTCCCTGCTAAATAATATATCTATACGAAACCCTTCAAAATGATTGGCGAAGAATCAGTTTTCAGTGTTAGCATAAGAATGAAATCAAGGCGGGTATGTCATGCCATCGTTTGAAACCAAAAGCCAGTATAGAGCAAAAAATACAGATCTTGGAGAATGAAGATATAACGCACCTTTCAAACTCTTTAACTGAAGAGTCATTTAGTTACACAAAAATGGTGTTTTATTAGTAACATTTTCTGCTCAATGTTCGGAACTATTATTTTCAAATATCTAAGTATTCCAAAATATATGTTTAAATATTTCAAAAATTAATGTTCTAGCAAAAATTTATCACTTGTTATTAAACTGATCTGACTTTTTTCTATTGATAATGATTTTTTTCTGAATAAATTTATTTTGATAATGATTTTTTTCTAGTTTCGCCAGATTTGGGTAGTTTAGAACAAAAGTAGTCCCAAGACAAGTACTGATTAGTTTATAAGTTAATCATAATTTTTCATATCATTACGCAACTTTTCCAAGCTTTTGCCAAGGCAAAATCGAAAACTTGAAAATTAATGTTATGCCAATATTTAGTTCATTTTCGGATAATTTTGCACATGTAACACTAAAAGTGGAACCAAAAGGTATTGATGGATTAATTTAAAAATTTATATTTATGTTTCTCATACATTCTGGTAAATATTCGTCATTATCACAAAAAAAATTTAAATTTTGAAAATTTGCAAAATTGTTGAATTTTACCTTAGTTTTTACGTTTCTTGACCAAAGCTGGAGCCGGAAGATATTAAGTTAACATTGTGTGTGTATATTCCTCATGTCACCCCACACCTTTTGAGCCCTTACGCAAAAACAATTTACAAAAAAGTTTCTTAGGCTCCGCCCTAGTGTAAAAGTCGTGGAACAGAAAATGATAAACTGTTAATATAAGGAATTTGAAAAATTGGCAGCACGAATAAGGCCTGGAGAATAACTCTGGCAGAAACGAAACACGAGCACTAGAAAACCTCCCAAGATTCAAGTGAGTTGGAATGAAGCATTCGAAAATTTTCCATCTAGATAGAAAATGGAAAGATCGTAATCTAACTTCTTGAAGCTAGCTGCTTCTGCTGCTTCCGCAAAATAAATTTCAAGCTTGCAGTGCAAAACTGACAGTTGTGAACCAGCGAAACTCCAAATCTAGTTCAGAAATAGCCCCTGGAAAAGCTTGATGGGGAGAAAAGAAGGAAAGCATCCGAGATCGAACTTAATCTCCCCTGGCGAGAGGGCAGACAACACCACATTTTCCGCTATTTACTTTTATTCGCCTGCCGTAAAAGCGAAACAGCCCAGAAACAGATTTAAACTTGTTCGCGAAGAAGTCTTCAAAACGACTCTAAACGCAAGCCAGTTTATAACCGCCCCCAACGGCACGGAATTTGCATATCAACACCCCATCAACAGTTACCCTGCAAACTGTCGCGGCTGTTGCCAAAAACAAAAACCTAAAAAGCGGGAAGGAAAACAGAAGAAACAAAAATCAAATGGTATCAATATAGCCCGGGCGCAGATAAAGTTCAGGCAGCTATAACTAAGTACTCCTCGGAACTGTCTATAATTTAAAATTCAACATGCCGCGCGCAAAACTTTTCCTTTTGTTTAATCACCTCGGCGGAAGACCGTAAAAGTGGAGTTGAGGTGCTTCGGCCTGCTTCCCTTTCTGCATAATTCCCGATTGTGGTCGTTGTGGTGGTCGCAGCTGCGGCGATCGCTGGAAATCGCCGGTTCGCGTTAATCGTCGCGTTGCCATGGGGACCGATCATTTGCCATGCCATATGGCATAGGTGATGGATGATGAGCGAGCACAGCCGAATGGAACGCGCATTGTTGCTCTTTTATTGGCCGGGGGGGGGGGGGGGGTTGTCGAACAGGAGAAACATGGGTGTAATTTACATTATTAGGGAATCGCGTTCAATCATGCCGTAGAGAATAGTACGTGGCCAACCTCGTATATTTTGTTACAGAAAAATAGATCAATAGGTGGCGTTCATTTAAATTTGGACACATTAACTGCACTGCGTTGCTTTACGGGAGAAGAAAACTACACTTTGTAAACTCCTCAATAACATTTTTTTTCTTTCTTTTTTAAATAGGCAAAATCTAAATAAATAAATAAAAACTTCCAGAAACATCAATTGTTAGAAAATTTGAGCCTTTAAAATAAAAATCAATTTTCATTAAGTTTTCACGCCGCTGATGTATTTTAGTAATTTTTATTTTAGTTTCATATTGCACGTTTCAGATTAATTGTATAATTTTAAAATTATAAAGGAAAAACCATTTTCGGCATTATAGTTTTGTTTATAGTAAAGAACGTAAAATTACATACGTAATTAATCTCATAGCATATGCTTATCCTAATTGTTGCAAATATTCAACTCTGCTTTCTTCACAGATCAGAAACAAATTGTGAAAATTCTAACTTTTTCCAAATTAAGTATAATGCCAAAGTAATAAAACACTTAGCTAACGCTTTGCATACGAAGTACTTTTTAAGCTTATTTACGTCTCAAAAGCAGGTTAGCGCACGCCAATCAAAAATAGGATCCTCATTTTCGACGATTCTCCGATCGTCAAGAAAATTTCGTCATTGACAACGATTCTTTCTTCGCGCGATCACGTGACTTAAAAAAGTTACTACGCAACTTCCGCCAAATTTGACGAAAGTTTTACTAGGAGCATTTCCCACGAAGGCATTTCGTCAAATACGACGAAAGTTTCGTGAGATTTGAGCACGAGTTTCCGAGAGTGTACACTCAATCAAAGATACACTTCGATTTAACCTGGTATTTTATATGCTGATTACATTTTATTTATTTTATTTTTTCTTTCTTTATTTTATACTTATTTATTTGTTTATGTTTTTCCTGAAGATTTTTAATCAACCCTGTCACTGGAAGCAACATAAAGCGCAGAACCTCAGGCAACGTAATTTATATCGCTGTTGATCCCAGTGCAAAGAGAGCTCCAGAGTAAATTAGATAAACTTACTTATGTAGGAATCTTATGAATTTCAAAGCTTCCAGAAAAATCTTTTCGATAACCGTCCCCTCTCGCCATTCATATCGCTAAAAATCTCACCAATCTGTCGCCACCGCATGGAAATGCCATCCTCTCTGCTTGTAAAACTATTTTTTCTGCCTGAACACTAGCGAAGCAGTGAAGCTTAAGTGCGATATTAACAAGACCCGTACCATTTCCAAAAACGATTATTATTTCCGACCAAAATAACACTGATCTACAGTGGTTCGCTAACAACAACCAAATTATTATTTGTATTATTAATTCATATTGTTATTTAAATACCTTCAAGTAAAAAGTTCCACCAAGTCACATTTGTGTAAAAAAATGGAGTTTTCTACCATTTTTCATGGTTTTTGTGCTGCATGTCACAACCCTGTCCTTCTATTACTCTACAATTCCACTGTATCTAGTTATTTCTGGCATTCCATTATGTAAACATTATTTGTTGAATATAATTGTGTGTTTTTACACAACAGTTCATGTTGAAAATGGCAAATTTTGAGCGTAGACGTTACAAACTATGCCAGATCAGTTTTGTTACATTTGTGGACGGTTTATTTTAAAATCTCAAGGTAGATATTTAACACAAGAAGTTGGTAATGTTTATTTCTTGTGCTTCGGGTGCAAAGTAGGTAACCAGGATAAAAGTTGAGATCCTCACGTGTGTTGCGTAAGTTGCAATGTCGTTCTTCTTAGACAGTAGATGAAAAGTAAAAGAAGCTCTTTACCGTTTGCTGTCTCAAGGGTGTGGGGAGAACCTTCAAATCATTTTGATGGATGTTACTTTTCGCTTACAAACACAAAAGAATATTCCAAAAAGGAAAACAAAATTGGATATCCGAATATCCAATCTACACTCCGACTGGTCTCTTACGGCGAAGACTTACCGGTACCAGATGGGTGACTATTGCTGATTTCTAAAGAGAAAAATTTTGACGCCACATAAGAGAAAAAAACAAGAAGTTCCGTCTAGAACTATACGAGCCTACTTTCCCGTATACACCAAATACAAATTTATAATCTAGCTATATCTTTCTCTTTCTCCTTTAGCTTTAGTTCTTAATTTTTTCAAATATACCTTTTTCAACGGATAATGCATATTCATTCACTCAGTCATTCATTCTTTCATTTATTCAGCCATTCATTTATTCGTTTACTCATTCATGTGTTTATTCATTCATTTACTCATTCATGTATTTATTCACCCATTTATTTATTTTTTCATTTATTCAGTCATTTATTCATTCTTTTCCTCATTCATTCATTCTTTCACTCTGTCATTTATTCATTCTTTGACTCCTTCATTTATTCATTGAGAAATATTCTTAAAAATCCCGATCAAAACTTTTCATAGGAAAATAGGCTCGTTAGTTTTGGATGAACTATCAATTTGCTCATGTTCTATGTCATAAGATCTTTCCGATAAAGTTTGTTCCAAGCAAATCGGTCCGTTAAATCAGGATTTATAAAGTGTTGTAATTTCCCCGTAAGCGCTGTGTTAATTTTTTGAACTGTTCAAAAATGAACAAAAACTGTTCAAATTAATAATTCACGCCAATAGCTTCCTCCAGTTAGCTTGTTCATTGGAACGTGGATCTTGCACCCAGAATTTACATAATTTGCTTCATTTTCGCCCATAGGCGCTAATGTTAGAAATTTTTGAACTGTTCAAAATTGAACAAAAAAAATTGTTCAATCGATATTTTCTCGATACATTAAGCCTTCTTTCATGTTTTATTATTTATTTTTTTTACTTTAACGGGAAAGTAGGCTAAAAATGATATGCAAGCTGCCTCACTGCAAAGATTGCCGTACCAAGTGCAGTGTTGAATCAAGTCTCAACAAACATAATACATGTTTCAAACAATTTCACATGTTATGCAATGTCATACTATGTAATCAATGCATGATGTTGCCATTTGGCTACCCTTAAAAAAAAATTAGTTCAAAATGAAGTATTTTTCTCCATTTTTCCCTGCATCAGTTTTTTTCAAATCTTCGGGTTTTCAATTCTATTAATTTTATGCAAAAAATCATGCATTTAAGGGTAAGAGTCCAGGCAATTACGCTTTTCGTTACAACAGAATATTCGTTACATCCGATGTCCGCTCTATCGGAAATTGATTTATTCTTTTGTCCACTTCAAAGAAATAGAGTAATCCACGTATAGAGTCGTCTAAAGAACTCATCCCGGAGAAGAGTGTCTTCCAAATCTCAATGATTCCCCCTTTCTCTTCCGCAAATCGTCTGCAATCTGGGGACGCGTTAACCCTCTCGCAGCCCATAACGAACTCGGGGATGGTTCCCGGGGGGTGGAGGCAAATCCCCCTCTTTCCTCGGACCCCATAACGGGGCTTAGGCCCGAAATTGAATGGCGGGATAAGAGGGTACAACCTAAGCACCGCAATCACTGGCGTGCCGGACAGTTTCTTCTGGACATGGGGCAGTTGCTAGAAAGGGGAAAATCCCTCCGAGAAATTGCCTTTTTTCCCCTTTTTTCTTACACAAGCTGTTTGTTATTCTTGGCTTGAAGTTGTTCGAATGGAAGAACAGATTCTGTGGATCCCGCTATAAAAGTAAATAAATAAACAAGAATGAAAAAAAAAGTGCGGTATTCATGCGCAACTATGAAGTTTTACTCATAAACATTCCTTTTTTAGCCTACCTTCCCGTAACAAGTAAAAAATAAATAAATTCAGTGTGAAAAAAGGTTTTAATCTTATCATAAAAATATCGTTACATATAAGGAAAAGTGAAAAATAAGTGATTTAATAAAGATTGAAAAATAAAAAAATTGAAAGTAGGGTTTTGAGATGGGTCGAAATGTGTGTTTGTCGGTCTGTCTGTCACCGCATTTAATAACTTTTGAGGGAATTGACCGATTCAAAAGATTTGTTTTTTGCATTCAAAAGATCTCGGTGAGAACATCTCATTTACTTGTTTTGATTTGAACAATTTTTCGTTCAATTTTGAATTGTTCGAAATATCTTAACATTAGCGCCTATGAGCAAAAATGAAGCAAATGATGTGCACTTTGGGCATAAGATCCACGTTCTTATGAACAAGCTTATTGGAGGAAGCTCTCGTCGTAAAGTATTTTTTTGATTTGAACAATTTTCGTTCATTTTTGAATAGTTCAAAAATAATTGATATAGCGTCTCCGGGGAAATTTCAATTGTATATAAATCGTGATCTAACTGACGGATTTTCTGGGAACAAACTTTATCTGGAAAATGCTTTGACGAAGAACATGTGCAGATACGAAGTTCAACCAAAACTAAACGAGCCCATTTTTCTATGAAATTTTTTGATCGTTATTTTTAAGGATATTTCTGAATGAATGAATAAATCAGTAAAAAAATGAAGGAATGAATAAATTAATAAGTGAAATAATTGATGAATGAAAAAATTAATGAAAGAATGAATGAATAAATGAATGAGTAAAAGAATGAATGAATAAATCAGTAAAAAAATGAAGGAATGAATACATTAACAAGTGAAATAATTGATGAATGAAAAAATTAATCAATGAAAAAATGAATGAATAAATGAATGAGTAAAAGAATGAATGAATAAATCAATGAGTGCATGAATAATTTAATGAGTGAAAGAATGAATGAATAAATTAATCAGCGAAAGAATGAATAAATGAGTGAGAAAATAATTAAATGGGTGTACAAATACGTGAATGAGTAAATGAATGAATGAGGGAATTAAAATGTATTAACCGTTGAAAGGTATATTTGAAGTAATTAAGAACTAAAGCTAAATCCGATCGATGACCGACAGCTCTGTCGGTTGAAAAAAATCATGCATCATTAATATGCGAATAGAAAGCTTTCAAAGAATAAGGGAAAAACCTTTAAATAAATAATTATAAAATAAAATATATTGTCGTCAATAATACAAATATTCAGTTATTAAATTAGGATTAACATAGCAATTATCTATTAACTTTGGTAGAAATAACTTTGAGGCCGTGGTAGCATAGTGGTTGGACTACCAAGCGGAAGATCGGGTGTTCGCTACCCGACCCGCTGAAGACCCAATTAGGGATATGTGCATGTAAAATCCGTGGACCCTGAAGTCCCGAGGCTACGGAAGGGTGCAAAATTTCCCTTCCTTTCACTCTCAGGTCAAAAAAGGAAGGGGCGTATTTGTGGTGGCACCATCTGGTGTCAGCCAAATACATAATGAGCTGAGTCGTACTGCCACCATTGTGGTGTTCATCTATAAACGGAAAGCGCTCCTCACTGCCTTAATTTCTGGTCGCACTCTGTTAGGGAGCATTAGAAACAACAACAACAGAAATAACTTTTGGGAAGAGCGAAATACATCAAGAGCTAGCGATGACTTCTTGGATCCGGTGCGGAGAAGATAGGTTTACAGAAAAGTTTATGTGTTGGTCTACCCAATTTTGTTTACATAGTCAAACTGGTACTGAACGAAATACCTTATTTTTGGCACCAAATTTGCTATATCGCGTAACTTATATTTATTAAGATGTTAGTTTAATGTTTTCTCTCACTCCTCACTTCTGTTTTGAAGTCGTTTTAATTTATTGTTTTTTTCTTTATCATTTATTCTTTTTTTTCCTTTCTTCTTACTTTTTCTTTTTACATAGTCCACAAATTAGCTGAGGATTTTAAATAATTTTTGGAAAAAAAAATCACTCAATACTCATAAAACAACTAACCCCTTTTTGGCTTTCATTATTTGACAAAAAAACTCAATGACACTTCTTATTTCTTTTGTTTTATTAACTCATTCTTTAATTTATTGCCGGCAGCGAGGAGTAAAAACTTTTTAAAAAGCTGTACACAAATATAAACGTAAAAAATTTAATTCGAAAGCAAACTTATGAGTGAAATTAGTTATGTATTAATGAAAAGTTATACTGAATTTTCATTGATTTTCCCAAAAGAGAAAAAATCAGCTTACATCAAATAGCATTTAGTAATTTCAGAATTCCTTAAAAACAAGTTAAGCGATAAAAAATACCCATCGGGAGAGATTCGGTTAAAAAAAATGCATGAAAAGCGTACAGAAATATGCAAAACTCGATTGAAACACATTAAAAACCAGTTTCCTGAGATGACGCATTTGTTTTGCACTTAACTTTTTGATAGGAAGGTGTGTGAATGAGAGTTTTAGACAAAGTTGTAAAATATTGGAGTTGAAAATATAAATCGAAATCATAATTGCATTAATATGTTTATTATTATTATTTAGAATGGGTTGCATATTATTGTCTCTTAACCATTGCAGACCTGGTGCCTTTCCTGAGATTGGTACCAATTCTTTCATCGGTACCGTAATAAGTGTGGTACCACTGCCGCAATATTTTCGACGCTCCGTTTTCCTCTAGGTGGCGGCACCTGAGCTCTAACTGATGCAAACTGCTCTAGGAATTCAATTTAGCCGAGAGTATCCACGCCAAACAGAATATTCAAGGGATCTTTAACATGCCGCATCATCATACGACATGGGTGCTGTCGATTTTCATCTTGAAAACCCACCCACTTTGATCCTGCGAACTTGGGCGTACGAGGCCTGCGCCTTACCACTACGCCACCCTGCCGGCCAAGCATTAATATTAGAAGAAAATAATTCTTTATTGTGTGGGGAGGGGGAGGTATGCTACAGTACTTAGGAATTCATAAACGCTAGAAGATTTTTTTTTGAGGTTCAAGTACGCGACAATAATGTCTTCAGTTAGATATTTTTCATCCAGAAGCTCACTCTTTTGCACTGAAAAAGGGGTTCATTGTAGCCTCGAAACGCGTGCCTGCAGTTTTTTTCAACTTTTGTGCTAAATTTATGTTGATATTTATTTTTACTTTGATGGACACAGGATAACTTTTTTAGTGGCACCATCTAAATTTAAAATACCAAAAGCTGTTTTTTTTTCTTTTTTTAAACATTTTGTCTCAAATTTGAATTTTAAATTTAATGAAAGCGAAAACTTCATTAAATTAACTATTTACTATTATTCACTAAGGCACTGACAAGGGGTTCCCAATCTGTGGGTAGCGAACCGCAATAGGGTCGCGAAGCGCTTTTTACGAGGGCACCATGTACTTTCTAACTTTAATTTAAAAAAACTTCACCACAGAGACAAAATGACTAATTCTTACATTAAATATCATTTTGAAATATTTGGAGCTAAACTTAAGGGCTTAAATTACAAAAAATGTCAGTTTTCGTCAGATCCGACAGAACCGACTCCCCACTCATCGAAAACCCAACCAACTTCTAAATGACTTGAAATTTAGCTTCAAGGTAGATAATTAAGTATATAGTATAAGAGAAAATTCGAAACTTTAATAAATCACATTATGTTCGAAGTTATTACCTGAAAAGTGTCACTGACTGGCTCACTCATCACCGGAATAAAAGCTATCGAAAATACTTAAAAACAGAAATATACGAAAAGTATTCAAATATCAGAGAGAAATATTCAAATAGGCAGGGGTGGAAAATCTATAATTGAATTTTGTATAAACTTTGCATCAGTAAGTGAAACGTGTGTAAGATGACCACTTGCGGTGCAGCACTTTAATGGTCAACTTAGACAAGTGGTCAACTTAATAGAAGGAGGATTTTTTTTTTTGTCATTTCTTACACTATGCTTTTATTCATTTGTAACCAATTAAAATATAACTTCATGTATTAACACGTTACTTTAAAATTAGTAACTAATTATTTTTCCCACAATTATCAAAAATATCCTTATATAAGTTTAACCTGAATGACTTCCAATGTATGCCATACAACTTTAAAAGTAAAGCACTTTGTAAATATAAAGATAAATATTGTATTAAGTAAGTTATTTATTTGATGGTAAAGATTTCCTAAAAACATACTTATTCAAAATGGCTATCTCGGGTAGAAGAGAAACGAAGAAGCTTATTTAAAGAATAAAAGAGTTCTCATTGTAGTTTTCCCCTATGGTTAACTTACAAGGAGGTTTAGGCAAACTTTATATCGATGTATCATCCATCCAGCCGAATACTGGGTCTAACATTATATCATAAAAAATATCCTGGAGAAGTTATTTAAGTTTTTGTTTTAATCTTTGCCAAATTAGATTAGCAAATGAATATAGTAATATTTAGGCAGCCAACTTACAAAGGTTTTTTCTTTATTACACCCACCCAAGTTTGGCGTACCTAAGTGGTCAACGTAGCCCATCCATTCCTGACAAAAGTGGTCAACTTTGACAGGTGGCCAACTTACAAAGGTGGTCATTTTTACAGGTTTTACTGTATTGTATCAGAATTATTGTTTTTTTATCAGGTCAATGACTATATTAACCAACTTTTGATGAAAAGTGATTGAATGTGATTTAATTAATAAATTTAAAAAAAAGAAAGAAAGAAAGAAAACGGGTAGAATCATTTTCTTACTAAAGTTCTTAATACACTTCATCCATTAGTTGGGGTTGGCGAGAACTCCCAATTGGTACCTCCAAATTAAACTATCGCTCCAGGGCCATTTCCGTTGAGTGAAAATTATCCTTGACTACCAGTTTAAAGCGCCCGAGGAGCTAATTCCGAAGTTCTTATTCAAAAACACGGAGGAACCAGACAAATCCCATTACCGGAAGAGGTTAAGGCCACTATATTAAATAAAACCGAGCCGTCGGACATTTTGGCTCTAAAAACCACCTCCGTAGCACTTTTGACGATGCCCCAGTTCCAGTGAACAATAACATCACTGCACCTATATTTCTTTTAAATGCACCTTTTTATTTCCTTGTACGAAGTATAAGGAAGTATTGGAATAGAGAAAAAATTTGCACTCAAATTTCAGCCTAAACTTGCATTTTAATCACAAATTAATCACCTTTGTACAGTTTTTCTCAATCTCCATATGTATGTACGTGCGTAAGAACCACTGAAATATCGATTCTGACCATCCCAGAGTCCGTTTCTACGAGTTTTGTCGAGCCGTCTCTATGTGAGTACGTACTTATGTCGCATAACTGGAAAACAGTTACTCGTAGAAGGTTGAAACTTCTATACGATGTAGTTGTGCACCTCCCCTTTTGGTTGCCGTCGGATGTTCCAAAAGGGGTGTTTATGTGATTTTTTTCGAATTGAATTCCAGTCACTCATTACCCAATATATATTTAAAATTTACCCAAAGGCATTATTCAAACCAACTCCATAGTTAAGTATATTGACGTCCGTTTGGCGACAACTTGCGAATATTTCGCCAAATTTTCTTCTATGGGCATGCATATTAAAATGACGTAATGAATACAAAAATATCTTACATAAATGTCGTCAGAGTTAATAGAGTACATAGCCTTAAAAATATGACACTGCATCGTTAAATACAAGTAAAAATACCAACAGCTTAATTTTCTTAATTTTGAGAGAACTAGTGTAGTCAAAACTAGTTCTAAATTCGTTCTTGATAAACGCAGTCATTCGTATCAATAAAAGCGTCCTAGAATTATTATATCAATGTTACAATCGTCTATTTTAACAGTAACAAGAAGTTCCGTCTAGAACTATACGAGCCTACTCTCCCGTATTCACCAACTTGAAATTTATAATCTAGCTAACTCTCTCTCTCTCTCTTCCTCATTTAACTTTAGTTCTTAATTACTTCAAATATACCTTTTTCAATGGTTAATACATATTCATTCACTCACTCATTCTTTCATTTATTCAGTCATTCGTTTATTTATTCATTCATTTTTCTCATTTATGTATTTATTCACTCATTTATTTATTTTGCACTTCATACATTCATTTATCTATTTTATTATTTATTCACCGATTTATTCACTCATTCATTCGTTTATTCCATCACTCATTCACTTAATCATTCATTCATTCATTCGAAAATATCGTTAAAAATCCCGATCAAAAAATTCCATAAGAAAATAGGCTCGTTGCGTTCTGGTTGAACTTCGTATCTGTACATGTTCGACGGTCAAACATCTTTCCGATAAATTTTTTTCCAAGCAAATCGGTCTGTTAGATCATGATTTATATAGGATTGAAATTTCCCCGTAGGCGTTAATGTTAATCTCTTTTTTTTTTGAACTGTTTCAAAATGAATTCCTTTATCCCGGCGCAAATCTCGTCAAGGCAACATAACACGCAAAAGGTTACCAGCGGATGTATTCTGTTTGGCGTTCGTTGCATCATTATTGGCGACTTTATCGCCTGCGCCGGGATAAAGGAAAAAGTACCGTTAATTTTTTTTAACTGTTCAAAAATGAACAAAAATTGTTCAACTCAAAAAATATTTTCCTTCGAGAACTTTTTAGTAATCTTGTTCATAAGAACTCGACTCTTATGCCCAGAGTTTACATAATTTGCTTCACTTTTGCCCATTGGCACTAATGTTAAAATTTTTTGAACTGTTCAAATTAAACGAAATATTGTTCAAATCAAAAAGTGAAATATGGAAATGAGATTTCCTCGCCGAGATCTTTCGAATGCAAAAAGAATTTTTCGAATCGGACTATTCGTTCAAAAGTTATTAGGGGGGGGGGACAGACCGACAGACCGACCGACACACTCCCCCCCCCATCTCAAAACCCTACTTTCAATTCTTTTTTTTTTTCAATATTTATTTAATTACTTCACTTATTTTTGACTTCTCTTCATATTTAACGATATTTTTCGGTACATTAAGCCTTCTTTCATGCTTTAATATATATTTTTTACCTTTACGGGAAAGTAGGCTAAAAAGGGTCATTTTTTCTAGCAGTGTCAAATTAAAATATTTGTTTGGATTTAGATAGGTTTCAAAAAGCAATTTATGAAGCTCATTGAATAAAATTAACCCTACGTTTTTACTCTGCCCCTTTTCTTAGGGGGGAGGGGCATTCATAACACTTTTAAAAATTGAGGCATTAAGCGGTACGTATGTACGTTTCCTATTAACACATTTATGCTAACCCGAGAGAGTAAAATAGCTTACTGCAAACATTTATGAGTTGATGAATTCGCTGGTGAGTATACTTACCACGGCCGTAGAAAGGGTAAATCTATAAGAACAGATACATGATAAAAATGTCATCTTTACAGCTCCCGAGGCGATAACTCTTTAGGCGATAATATTGATTTCTTTTTTTTGAACAGTTCAAATCAAAAAACGTTTATCGCCGAGAGATCCTTCAAATAAGCTTATTTAAAGGAACTTGTATCTTATGTCCAGAGTTTAGATAAGTTGTCTCATATTTACCCATAGACGCTAATGATTAGATTTTTTGAACTTTTCAAAATTGAACAAAAAATTGTATAAATCAAAAAGTATAAAATATGGAAATAAGATGCCCTCCCCGAGATCTTTCGAATGCAAAAAAAAATCCTCCCGAATAGCAGAATCACTCTTAAAACCAAAAATTGTTCGAAATGTAGGCATGTGTTTTAAGGAGGTTCCAGGGAGGAGGAAGAGCATGTGTGAGTGTAGACGACGAGTTCATTACAGGCGGCGTCCATTTTAGCATTCTAACTGCAAAAACCTGTTCCCCGGGCGGTCGTAACCGCCGCAGCGGCAAAACCCGCTTTACGAGTGACCACAACATTCCGGGTCCATTTGGTGACAAATCCGGCCGCCGGTCGTTCAGGCCGTTACGCTGAGCCGTCGTTTACGGCCGGATTAGGACGCCACTTCATTACCGGGGTTAGCCGTTATCGGAATCATCCCGCTCCCCGATTGGATGACCGAGATTTGGAGGAGCACACGGATTTAACCACCTTCTTCCCACTGACACTTTTCCGAGGGGTTGCTCTGATAAGAATTCGACAGTATTTGTTAAAAAAAATTATAAAAAAAAGCAATAACCCTTCGTGCTCTCGAAGCTGTTAAAATGCGAACATAAAAGCTTTATACTGTCAAATGCAATTTTAGTACTAAATTGAATTTGCTGAAACTTTTCTTTTTTGGTTTTTAAGCGCACGTCACGCTCGATTTCAACACACAGACCCCCCTGTTCTACACACGGTTACGATGTTCTAAGTACGTTCACTGGAAAATGCATACCTGCCAACTTTTAATATTGCATTTCGTAAATTTTACGGAAAGGGCTCCGTTTTAAAATTATACGCTGGTAACCCATTCCTCACGATTTGTTTTCTTTTCTAGTCTACTTTCCGGAAAAAGTCAAAAATATATAACTAAATAAAGTATAAAAGAAGGCTTAATGTATGGTAAAAATATCGTCAAAAATAAAGAAAAGTCAAGAATAACTGAAGTAATTAAATGGAGATTGAGAAATGAAAAATTTGAAAGTAGGGTTTTGAGCTGGGGAAAATGTGTGCCTGCCGATCCCACCCCCCTTAATAACGTTTGAGCGAACTGTCCGATTCGAAAGATCTCGGCGAGGACTCCTCATTTCCATATTTTACTTTTTGATTTGAACAATTTTTCGTTCAGTTTTCAACAGTTCAAACAATCTTAACAACAGCGCATATGGGCAAAAATGGAGCAAATTATGTAAACTCTGGGCATAAGAGAAAAGTTCCTATGAATAAGCGTATTGGAAGAAGCTCGAGGCGTGAACTATTTCTTGATTTGAACAATTTTGTTCATTTTTGAACAGTTCGAAAAAAATGAAATAGCGTTTACTGGGATATTTCAATCCTATACAAATAATTATCTTACAGACAGATTTTCTGAGAACAAACTTTATCAGAAAGATATAATGTAGAACATGAGCAAATGCGAACATTTGGCGTTACTACCAAGTTGACACTATAAGCGAGTACGCTATATCCGAGTTGAACTAGAGAATTTAAATGTAGAAAGAAAACATTTTTCATTTCAGCATCAAAAGTAAATGGCATTCAACTTTTTTTTTTTCTGAGTAATTGTCTTAGATGGTGACCACCGCTGAATGTCAAGACCCTCTTCGACACTTCACCTTAACGAGCAAGCAATTTGCGGCCTTCGAACAAAAAGAAAATCATGAGGGGGGGGAGGGATGCTGTAGAACGGAGGATTGGAATAAGAGAGCCGTATAATGTGGGGTCTGATGCAGCCTGTTCCTCACATGGAACATGATAGGGACAAGATTTTTCCCTTTCAAATCAGCACTCCCGACTGCTTGGCGTACTTAAATGCTTGTTAGCGGGGGTGGGGAATGCTTGGCGATAGAAAATGCAGCCCTCACGCTATGGATAACCTCCATCTTTGGTCACCTAGGTTTTGTAGTTCTTTTACCACAGCGGTTCCCAAACTGTGGTACGAGAAGCCTCTTCAGGTGGTACGCGTGCAGGAGGGAAAAAATAAAGAGATTTAAAATGATTAAAACGTAAAAAAAAATAAATAAAATGAAAATAACTAAAATACGGTTTGAATCAGTCAACCGAAAGTGACGTGAGGGGAATTCCCGTTTTTGTCAAAAAAGCATTGCTGTTTTTAATTCCGTTCACAACCACTTATCTTTGTGAAACTGCTTTTTCCAATATGATATTTATTAAGAAAAAATATAGAAGCAAATTAAATGTCGAGCCAAATTTATCTGGTTCCGACTTGTACGGAACTAGATATCACCATCCCTTATATCTGCCATGCAGCAGGAACCTTCCCATTAACTTCGTTTTTTTCATTTTTTTACCCAATAGGTATTTTCTACTTAAAGACGTATTTCTAACGTTGTTTTGGAAATACATATTAAATAAATGAAACATGCAAAATATATTTTTAACTTTTTTAGTTTTATTTTAATAAACGCTTTTGTCTGCATTAACTATAAAAAATGGTTTTATTACCTAGTCATCCCAGTATGTTTCTATAATCTATTAATGTTCTATTCTATCTAATACAGTTACATTAGCAGTGGTACGCAAATGGTTTGAAAAAAAAATATGGTGGTACGCGGAAAAAAAAGATTGGGAACCGCTGTTTTTATCATATTTGACATAGTCTTGTATCAAATGCCATACAGAGGTGCAGACCATTTCCCAAAGAGCCACTAACCAGAAGTTAGTCAATTTTAAATGGGTCATGCAATTCTGCAAGAATATTTTTGTTTCACTGTTAGGGGTACAGTGAAAAAAAAATATTCTGGCAAACAAAAATATTCTTTTGTTTACTGTTAGGAGTTAGCAAAGACAAAAACGTCAACTACCCTTTTCTCTTCTGTTTTTCAGCCGAGTTTCGGACTTTTTTTTTTTTATTTAGTAGCTGTTGATTAGTTTTTTTTTTTTTTGAAATAGCTTTTTTCCCTCCTACTTTCGACGTAGATTCGAAGTTTTTTTTTTAGAAATCTTTAGCGGACATACTTTCATACAACTTCTTATATATGCAATCTGCAATATTTGCATAATGCTCAATAATTTTTTTTTTACTATTTATAATTCAAAGAAATTTCAAGAGAAAAAAATGCAATACGTCGGTGAATGTCAAAGCAAAGTAATATTAGTCTTAAGGTGTTAGTTAATCCATTTCCAAAGTTTGTATATATGATAAGTCAGTCAGGGGTCATTCATAAATGATGTCACGCTTCAAGAGGGGAGGGGGTTCAAGAAAGTGTGAGTTTGTGACAGGGGGCGGGGAGGGGGCAATAAGAAATGTGGCATCACACATTTTGAATTCTGTAGAAAAATTTAAAATCAGCAAATTAAACCTATTTTATGCTAATGTGATATAGCGTGACATGGGACAAGGGGGGGTGAGGGGATACTTTGAAGTGTGACACTTAGTGACAATGGGAAGGAGGCAAGGCTGGCAAGTTTCTGCCGGGATGGTTAAAACCAATGGTTTTAACTGGTTTAAACCAGCATGGCAGAAACTAATTTCTGCCAGTAAGTGGCAAAAACTGGCAGAAACTAAGAAATAATACTAATAAGAACTTTAATCTGCAATGATTCATAATTCACACATGTATTTGATGTGTAAACAATTAGGTTAAAAATTAAAACTAAATGTAATAAATGTTGTTCAAAATTGCAAAAAGTTTCAAAATGATCATATAAATATACTTTGTTTATATAATATTAATTTTCTTTCACTTGAAAAAAAAAATCATTATGCTACTCTGATGCTGTACAAGTTTAACTATTAACATTATTTTTACAGTTGAATTTCTATTTAAAGGTAAAAAAACTATGATATTTTAACAAATCACTTTTCAGAGTATTTTTTAATAAATAATACAATACAATGCAATGGCCATAACTTTGAAGATATCTATTATATACAAATAGAAATGGTTTTTGAGAAAATATATAAGTAAATAATTGATGCACAAAAAATATCAGAAATTTTTTTCAAATGAAATATCTTTTACAATTATTTTATAAAATTACCACTCGAACTCAAATATACTATCATTTTCTATACGGAGCATTCCATAGCATGCGACAAATTTTACCAACTTTTCTGAACCCAGATTGTTTCTTAATTTGTTCTGAATGAAAGAAAAGCTTGAAAATATTCTTTCAAGGACCAGCATTTCTTGCTGACAATGTCATTATTGTGGATGCAAAAGCTACAAAATTTGAAAATCTTCATTTTTACCAGTATTTGTTTTTAAAGACGACATTACTCATTTTTCTAATAGAAATTTATTTTTTAATTAAAACTATCCACAATATTTTTTATTCGTCATTTATTCTGAATAAAATCTACTTCGGGAAATTAATACTACAGTCGACGCTCTTTATAACGACCACGCATTATAAAGACCATTCCATTATAACGACCAGTGATAAAAGCCCCAACTTTCTTCCTATGAACTCTATGTTAATTTGCTTTCGGTATAACGACCGTTCTGTATCGCCCAATCCAATACAGCGACCGCATTCAACGGACACTATTTCCGGTATTTTTCCAAAAAGAACATGTTTCTAAATTTGTAACTTGAAATGACCTTGATTATAGTTTACTGACAAGCTGCATGCAGCCTTCAGTGTTCAGTCAGTCCAACTTTGACAGGGGGAGGGGATTACCACTCACCATAGTATGGAAAGAATAGAGAGCACGTGGACTTTACGGATTTTAGGAAAAGGGGTTGACAGATGTATTGGTAGTTTTTGTCATTTGAATCACGTGTTTTCCCAAGGGTAGATTCTCCGAAATACGAGGAGTCTTGCTGTCCGTGACTGGTGGTGTCATGTCAGCTCAGAAGTTCTGCTTCCAGAAATGTGAATGAGAGGGTTCGAGAAAAATTAACCTGTTCTTCAACCTGAATGTTGACAGGTTCCAGGTCACGTGCCTTGGATTAGTTATCCTCTGGGGGAAGGAGCGAAAAAAGAATAAGGTTCTTCAGTGAAATGCATACTGCAAACAGGAGTTGCATTTTCGCTATTGAACGAGATGGCAGGTTCAAACAAGCGCAATGCGATATGTCTAGATACTAAAATTAAAATCTTAAATGAAGTTGATAAAAAAGTTTTAAAAAAATGCGAAATTGCTAGAGTTTTCAAAATTCCCAAAAGCACCTTACTTGGCATCATTAACAACCGGGACTCAATTTTAAGAAAAGAAGAAATTGGAGTCAAATCTTCTAGAAATCGGTCCCGTGAAGGGAAATTTCAGAAGATCGAAGAAGGTTTATATGAATGGTTGAAAATAATGCGATCAAAAATAGTCCCAATAGATGGAAATTTGCTGAAGTCAAAAGCTCTAACTTTTGCTCAAAAAATGGACATTGACGAAACTGTGTTCAAAGCTTCGGACGGATGGTTGCAAAAATTTAAAACCAGACATGGTCTTTCATTCCGGAAGCTTTGTGGCGAAAGTGGTTCTGTGAATGAAGAAGCAGTGGACACATGGAAAAAAGAAAAGCTGGAAGAAATTATCAAAAATTATACTCCAGAGGATATTTTTAACGCAGACGAGCCTGGACTGTTTTTCATGATGAAACCTGATAAATCTTTCCTTTTAAAGAACGAAACTGCGAGTGGAGGGAAAGAAGCCAAGCAAAGACTAACAGTTCTCTTATGCTCAAATATGTCTGGTACTGAAAAACTTCCACTCTTAGTGATCGGAAAATCAAAAAAGCCGAGATGTTTTAAAGGACTCAAAACCTTACCTGTCACGTACAAAAACAACTCCAAATCGTGGATGACATCTGTCATTTTTGAGGAATGGCTACGTTGCTTGGATAAGCAAATGACAATTCAAGGTAGAAAAATTGTTCTTGTAATTGATAACTGCACGGCTCATCCCAAACTAAATGGGTTGAAATCAATCACCGTGGAATATTTTCCACCTAATGCCACATCTGTTCTTCAGCCACTAGACCAAGGGGTCATTATGAGTTTTAAACGCAATTATAGGAAGTTACTACTGCGAAGAGTTGTTTCTGCACTCGACGAAGATCAAGATTACAAAGTTGATGTCCTAACAGCTTTGCATCTCTCTAAAGCAGCATGGAATGACGTCTCAGAAAAAACCATCAAGAATTGCTTCCATCATGCTGGTTTTAAAAAGCAAGAGGAAAGGGAATCTACTGCTGAAATAATTAGTCCGGCAATCGAAGATGAAAATTTCGTTGAAGAAGAGGAAATGCTGCAAGAAATTTCTCAGAAAATGAACATGGATGCAACGTTGAACTTTGACGATTACGCTAAAATCGATAATGACTTGGAATGTGTCGAGCATCTGTCAGAAGATGAACTAATTTCCCGTTATTGTGGACAGGAAGAAATTGATGCATCATCATCAGATGAAGAAGAGGAAGAAATTGTAACAAAAACTCCTAGCATAAAAAATGTGTCTAATGCTATCGAGACTTTAATAAAATGTTTTTTTGAAAGACAAGAAAATACAGAACACTATTTGTCATCAATAACTGAAATGGAAAATTATGTTTTGCAAAAATCACATGTGCTAAAAAGGCAAACAACCATTTCTGATTTTTTCTTCCGAAAATGAATGATTTGCAAGTATGTAATTTTTTCCTTATATTTTCTACTTTAAAATCTGTTTAACATTTTATTATAACATATTGCACTGATAATTTTTTTTAAATTCCAATGATAAAATATAATTTGAGCATTTTGTTGGAATCTTTGAAAAATTGGCAATTTTAATGGAATTACTATACTGCATGATGCATGCATATACATTTTTAAATTCTACCTCTTATAGCGACCACCCGTTATAAGGACCTTTTTTTGTGGAACGGAGATGGTCGTTATATCGAGCGTCGACTGTACTAACAAATTCTCAGATAATGTCAGAAAATATGTTTATGCCAGTTATTGCCGGTTAAAACCGGTTATAACCACTTTCTGCCACTGGCACGGCAGAAACCACTTTCTTCCGGCAAAAACCCAGCCCTGGGAGGAGGGGTTGTCAAATATATTGAAAAAAAGTGTGACGTCATTTATGAACGATCCCTTAAATGGTTTGTCCATCTAATAATATTGCACAGTCAAACAAAATAAAATACAATTTGAAGCTAGCAATGCCTAACGCAATAAAAAGTGAGAAAGTAAGTGCGATGCCGCGTTATTTTGCTTCAAAGCTTCGTAAATTGTTTGAGTTGCATTAGCGTTTTGAAGTCTTGATTAAATTGAAAGTGAGTGTGTCTCTAATTTATCCAATAATAATAGGTTGTCATGGAAAAATTTATGTCTATTTTCTTTACATGAGAAGAAGTGTGGAAAGATAAAATTTATGCATAATAACTGTTACAGATGCATTAAATAACTAACCTACTCAGTGGTCAATCAGTAGTACTGAAGAGATATTATCGCTGATAGAATTATTTAAGAGGAGCGGGTACCATGAGACCATTTTTTTTCCTCTATGGTGTTTAAATTAACAATTTTTGTCTCATGTCATATTACATCACTTCATAAGAAATTT
Organism: Octonoba sinensis; assembly: GCA_038502835.1. Taxonomy (NCBI): domain Eukaryota; kingdom Metazoa; phylum Arthropoda; class Arachnida; order Araneae; family Uloboridae; genus Octonoba; species Octonoba sinensis. The sequence continues at coordinate 4,535,385 of CM076600.1, forward strand.
AATATTAAAAAAAACTGCATTTTTAAAATATAATTTTGAGCAATTTAATTTTTTAGAAAATTAGCAATTTTTAAAAATGCATCTTTTTTAAAAATTGGCGTAAAGTCTCAATTTTTTTTTATTGATTCATTTATCAAAAAGCAAAACTTTTATGCTTTGATTTTTTAATAATTTTTTTTAAAAATACTTTTTGAAGAAATAAAAAACTCAAGTAACGCAAAAAAAAAAAAAAAAATCTTCAAAAAGAATTTTTAAAAAAGTATTTAAGTTATCATAAAAGTAGAGCATAAATTTGTTATATATAGTTTCAGGAACATGTGGGGAAATAATGAACATTATGTATGCATATTTTAAAATGCCTTTGCATTTGATTCAGATGAAATGCACAAAGAACAAAAGTGAGAGAAAACAGAATTTTAAGTTTTCGGCTAGCAAACAGTTAAATCCTATCTTTAAAAAAAAGTTCCTTTCTTGAAATTTTGATAAAGTTACAGTAGCGATGAAATTGCTTCTTCTCGCGTATTTAAAAAAATAAATGTGTGGCGCTTATTTTCAGCACAGTTACGGTTTCGGATTGAAAAGGTGGCAAATCACACCGGTAATAAAATCAATGAAAAATCAATAAATATTGCTTCAATTTTTCTGAAACTTTCAGGGAATATTTTTAAAGATTTATTTTACTACTTAAGCCAATAAAAATATTTTCGGTGTTTTTCGACATTTTTGAGTGCTGGCTCCCCTTAAACAAAAGAAACTGTTGACAAACAGAGAAAACAAAATGTCTGAAAGTTACTTACACGTTTGAGGTTGAACTTCAAAATTTAATGAACCACGGTCAAATTTCGACCTCCAGTCGAACTAGAGTTTATATAAAATAATCACAAAATCAAGCGAAGATCAAAATTTTGCTGTTTAATTTCAGAACACTTCACTTCGCATGCCAAATGAATATACAGTAAACGTTCACCACCTGTGTCAGTTGACCACCAAAGTGCTGCACCACAAGTGCTCAACGTACACAGGTTTCACTGTATTTTAAAAAGGTTCAATATACTTTCATGTTTAAGTAATTAATGTTGATAAATATTTTTTTCTCATAAAATTTCATTTTTGTGGGACTCCCATTTTCTCACAATAATTGGGCCGAGAAACAGCAAGTGAGTTTTTACCATTTAATCAAGAAATGAACATATTTGAGGCGGTGAGAAGCAAAGGAATGTAAGTGACTAAAGTATCATTTTGAGTAAAACTCGTTTGAAGTTTAACTCCTATACTAAATTCCAGAGGTTCTTCGTGTAAATATTTTTTTTATTTTCGAGTCCTATATGTATGTGTTAGTTTAAGTATGAAGTTTGAAGTGTTTGTGATGATTAGATTTGGCGTAGGATTTTTTAAAAAAATAGCTTATTTTCACTTACACCCCTTTGCTTCCAACTAGTTAACTTACACCCCTTTGCCATTTAATGAAAAACGTGTCTTGTTCAATTTGCTAATTTATACAGTAATAAAGATCGTTTGTTAGTGATATAAACTCCATTAAAAACTGCATAATATAAATTTCGAATAATTATATTTATCAACAAACTAAAAATCATTGCTATTAGACAAATTGCCAATTGCCGAAAACAAAACATGACAAAAATAAAATCTGCAGACGATTTAACCCTTGTTAGCCTACTTTCCCGTAAACGTAAAAATAAATAACAATAAAGCATGAAAGAAGGCTTAATGTATCGTGAAAATATCGTTAGAAATCAAGAAAAGTCAAAAATAAGTTAATTGAATAAAGATTGAAAAATAAAAAATTTGAAAGTAGGGTTTTGAGAGGGGGGGGGAAGTGCGTCGGTCTGTCAGTCTGTCGGTCTATCCCCCCCCCCTAATAACTTTTGAACGAATTGTCCGATTGAAAAAATTCTTTTTGCATTCGAAAGATCTCGGCGAGGACATCTCATTTCCATATTTTACTTTTTGAACGATTTTATGTTCAATTTTGAACAGTTCAAAAAATTTTAACATTAGCGCCTATGGGTGAAAATGAAGCAAATTATGTAAACTCTGGGTACAAGATATAAGTTCCCATGAACAAGCTCACTGGAAGAAGTTCTTGGCGTGAAATATTGATTTGAACAATTTTTGTTCATTTTTGAACAGTTCAATAAAAATTAACATACCGCCTACGGAGAAATTCAATCCTATATAATTCCTGATCTAACGGACCGATTTGCTTGGAACAAACTTTATCAGAAAGCTCTTATGTCGTAGAACATGTACAAATAGAAAGTTCATCCAGAACTAACGTGCCTATCTTTCTATGCAAATTTTTGATCGGGATTTTCAAGAATATTTTTGAATTAATGAATGATTAAATGAATAAGCAAAAGAATGAATCAATAAATGAGTGAATAAATACATGAATGACTTAATAAATGAATGATTGAATGAATATGTATTAACCATTGAAAAAGGTATATTTGAAGCAATTAAGAACAAAAGCTAAACGAGAAAGACAGAGAGAGAGATAGCTAGATTATAAACTTGAATTCGGTGTATACGGGAAAGTAGGCTCGTATAGTTCTAGACGGAACTTCTTGTTTTTATACTTATTATTCAACAATTCGGAATTCTTTTCCTATTTTTTTCTTCTTCTCCGCTTTAAGTTTCGTAAATAGATCGTCTGCATCGCGTATTTAAACTAACGAAAAATCAAATAATTTTATTTAGAGGCAAACGGATGTAAGTGCACTTGCATCCCTTTGCCACCAAACGGAATGCAGCTTTTATTTAGTCATCTTTTTAAACCGCACTTTTTTGCAGTATCTGTAAAAGCTACCACTAAAATCTCTTTCCCACAAAACAGAAGGGTGTTTAATTTATCATTTGCACTAGCTATCTCAAAATTTTCATTTTGGTCACTTACACCCCTTTGCTTCTAAGTGCCTGATTTTACAACTATGTACAGAAAATAATTTTAACATCGAGAGAGCACTGCTTGACCATTCTCTCCGAAAAGAACAACTGATTCAGTTCTACTGACTGGAACACAACTTTGTAACGCCTTTTATGCCATCTCCGTTGCCAATCGGCAAAAAGCTATTTCAGCTCAGTAACGATTGTAGTTCAGTTACAAATGTAAATCAGTTCAACTGTTCACCAATGTTTGTGTCGGTCCCACATTTTTTTAACAGTTAAAATTTTCATCGTCAATGTGTCGCATTCTAAAAGCGTTTAATACGGGAAGTTATATCTACTACTAATAAAACAGCAAGTATGTCTGTGTGTGTGTGTCCGGCGTAGGGCCAAGACCGTTCGGCGGATTTTCCATGAATTTGACTCAAAATTAGTTTGGAACGTGGGGATGAACACTTCGATGAGTTTTTTTCTGAAATTCGAATTTGTTCCTTTTTTATTCCAATTTACAGCCGAAAATTGAATAAAATTGTACCCACTTAGTTCATCTCTTAGTTAAATATCGACAATTATTCAAAATGAATTAGATATGGTAAATATTTATGAGTAAAACTAAGCTTGTCATATGCAAAAAATAAAAAAAGAACGGAGCATGTGTACTACAAAAAAAAATTTTTTGAGAAATAATTTTAGCATAATTTTGTAACAATTGTAAAATCTTCAAGTTGTAATAAATATTTCAGAAGCATGTATCGTGATCGAGTTTATCTCTCGCAATAGAAATTTCTTTATCTATCGCAATAGTAATTTCTTTATCTATCGCAAATAGTAATTTCTTTATCTGTCACAAATAGTAATTTCTTTATCTGTATCTGTCGCAATAGTAATTTCTTTATCTGTCCAATAGTAATTTCTTTATCTGTCAAGCAAATAGTAATTTCTTTATCTGTCGCAATAGTAATTTCTTTATCTGTCGCAATAGTAATTTCTTTATCTGTCGCAATAGTAATTTCTTTATCTGTCGCAATAGTAATTTCTTTATCTGTCGCAATAGTAATTTCTTTATCTGTCGCAAATAGTAATTTCTTTATATGTCGCAAATAGTAAGTTCTTTATCTGTCGCAATAGTAAGTTCTTTATCTGTCGCAATAGTAAGTTCTTTATTTGTCGCAATAGTAATTTCTTTATCTAGCGCAATAGTAATTTCTTTATCTATCGCAATAGTAATTTCTTTATCTATCGCAATAGTAATTTCTTTATCTATCGCAATAGTAATTTCTTTATCTATCGCAAATAGTAATTTCTTTATCTGTCGCAATAGTAATTTCTTTATCTGTCGCAATAGTAATTTCTTTATCTGTCGCAAATAGTAATTTCTTTATCTGTCGCAATAGTAATTTCTTTATCTGTCGCAATAGTAATTTCTTTATCTATCGCAATAGTAATTTCTTTATCTATCGCAATAGTAATTTCTTTATCTATCGCAATAGTAATTTCTTTATCTATCGCAATAGTAATTTCTTTATCTATCGCAATAGTAATTTCTTTATCTATCGCAATACTAATTTCTTTATCTATCGCAATATTAATTTTTAATTGAGTTTCGAAAATGGACGTAAAAGAAGATGATTAACCCTTTGACAAAAAGAAAATTCTACTTACTATGTGGATGAAGATCAAAGTTCAAAAATATTGAATTCAGTGTTGAAGGGTTTTAAAAAAAATAGCGTTATTAATATTATTATTAATTCTTAAACTGAAACAACGTATGGGATACATCGTAATCAATCTCGAGACATTAGATGCAGGGTTTTAAGTTTTTTCTTAGTTATTGTTATTATTAAAACTATCATCAATCCTTAAAATGAAACAACATATGGGATACATCTCAATCAAACTACAGACACATAGTATGTCCCGCTTGTAGCATTTTTACAACTGCAATGCATTTAGTGAACACACACACAAGCTTTTACACAAAGCGTTTTGAAAAGCTCTCAAAACGCTTTGTGTAAAAGCTTGTGTTATAAATTTGTAAACCCCATCTATCTAGGTAACAAAAGCATGAAAATACATAAATTATTGATTCCATACCTGTGCTATGTATGTTCCGTTATTAATCCAAGGTTTATGGAAGTAAAGCAAATATGCACCCTCTGAGTGCTCAATTTTGTAGTGAATTAGCTTCAAAATATGCAGTTTTTTTAAAAAATATTTCATATTTGAAATCTACATATCTTTTGAAGTTTAAAACAGTGTTATATTTTTGCATAAAATATATTTTTTTAATTTTTATTTCTGATTATAAGAACAGATATTCTTAAGCAGTGATTAATTAGTAACAAATTATGCAAAATGGAAGCTTCAAAACAGTCAAAGTGACTGGCCTGGTAAATCTAGTGCTGAAGAAACGTAACCATAAATGGCAGAACTCACGAATCGACATTTCGAAGTCTCTTGGGTCGAAACGAATAAAACAAAAGGATGAGATATTTAGGCGCGAAAAAAAAAAAAAAACATTCCATCCCTCCCTGTATGCTGATCGAACTAACCTAAACATCCACTCGTATCGCGTTTGTTTCACAAAAAATCGAACTTCCGATGTTTTCATTTCCGACTTCCTCAGGTAGGGTCGTCATTTGAGTGACTTGCCGATACAGAAGCGAAGTTTAAAAGTATCTAAGGTGCAAGAAAATTTCCAACCTCCACCGCTCCACCTTTGCCTTTTCGAAAATTTTAACATTCGACCTTTTTTCGGGTCGTTCCATATTCTGAAAAATTAGACCTTCTGTTACCCGGGTTTTTTTTTCGCGCCAAAATTCTTTTTTGGAGGAAAACTTTCAATATTCGATTTGTTTCTATAGCCGAGGAATTTCACAAAAGTTTCGTCGGAAAGTTTGGCAACTTGAAGATATATTTCCAATTACTCAAATATAAAATGATTTCTATACATCGATCAAATCCTTGGGATTCAAAAGAAGGATTTTCCGATGTTCTTGACAACTCGGTGACAAGAACAAATGGTTTCTGATGCTGGTACAATTACGAAATATTCATATTTGAATGCTCGTCAAACCGTGTGTAGCATTGAAGAGGAAATAATGTCCACCGTGTTCCATTAGTCACGTTTGTAATAGAACTTTTGAAGTAATGTTTTGAAGAAAAGGGCAAAAGTTGATTCAATTTAACTCAACTCACAAAGTAAATATGATTAGTTGAAACGTTTCCATTAAAAATCTTATCGCGACTGAAGAATGAAATTTGATCCCAACAACTAATATCCAAAATTAATTTTAGTTTAAAAGAACAAGCGACTGTTCAAGGAAAAGCATTTAATTGTATTTCTTAAAGCATCAAATTTGACGATACACGGCCTGGCAAGAAAATAGACCTACTTCCACTGTTCCCACTTTTTGGATCAACACAAGACAGCATATACAGCGAAAGCAAAAAACGGAAATTCAATTTAAAAAAAAAAAAAAAAGTTCGTGGACATTTTTGATAGCGAAAAAATTTAAGCAAATTTTTAAAATACAGTGAAATGTGTGTAAGTTGACCACTTGCGGTGCAGCACTTCAGTGGTCAGTGGTCAACTTAGAGAAGGTAGCGATTTTTTTTTTGTCATTTCTTACACTATGCGTTTATTCATTTGTGGCTAATTCAAATATAAATTCATGTAATAACGTTACTTTAAAATTAGTAATTAGCTTTTTTTCACAATTATCTTAAATATCAGTTGATAAATTTAATCTGAATGACTTACAACGTATCCTATACAACTTCAAAATTAAAGCATTTAGTTAAAACAAAGATAAATGTTATTTTACATATTTGATGGTAAAGATTCCATAAAAATACATAATTTTTCAAAATGGCCAGACCAATTAGAAGAAAAAGAAGAAACTTATTTAAAGAACAAAAGAGTGCTCATAGCAGTTTTCCCGTATGGTTCACTTGCACCGGAGGTTTAGGCAAACTTTATATTGATGTTTCGTCCATCCAGACAAAGACTGGTCAAACATTATAGCATAAAAAATACCCTGGAGAAGTTGTTTAAGTTTTATTATCTTTGCAAAAATAGATAAACAAATAAATATAGTGATAATTAGGCGGTCAACTTACAAATAACTTTTGTATTACTCCCACCAAATTTTGCGTTCATAAGTGGTCAACATAGACAGGTGGTCAACTTAGGTGGTCAAGTTACAAAGGTTACCCTACATCATATAATATAGGGCTAATTCCTGACAGAAGTGGTCAATTTAGACAGGTGACAACTTACAAGGTTTATCTGTACTAACTTTTGCTCTATCTTTTAAATAATATAAAAATATCAGGATCTAATTTGATACTTTTTGAATCCTATTACGGACCTCTCCTAAAATTTGCGCTTGCAAAAACAGACCTTACGTTTTATTCGCTTTTGGCGAGGACTACCCTTTTCAGAATGTTTTTCGTATGACGGACGAAAGTATATTACATTTTGTTGTATTGGGATACATTTCATTATGTTGGGTTACTTAGTTCTAAATGTAGTGTAATGTTGTTCAGTTTCTATCTGCAGTATAAAATAAACTCAATATACAGTTGAACTTTCTTAATACGAACACGGCTAATACGAAATCACGGTTAAAACGAACATTTTGTTCATCAAGTTTGGTTTACTATTTAATGACACAAAATATCTCACGCATATTACAAAGGCTAAAAATACAAATTTCGGATAAGACGAGCAGAATTTCTGACCTATTCACGAAACATCTTCTCGATTGCTAAACAATTATTTTTTTATTGAAGTTGTTGGTTATTTCGAGTCATTGTAAACCACCAAGCAGGCATATGATCAATGTACCTAAAAAAAAACAACTAGCCATTAAGGGTTTTTGCGAAAATTGTTAAATTTTAAAAGGCAAGTTCACTTTTTCTCAGTGTACAAGCAAGATTTAAAAGTGTATATTAGTAAAAATAAATCATTTATTTTTACTATTTATTTTACTTTGTACAGTAAAACCTGTTTTTGTGCGGTCCTTTTTTATGAGATTTTGTTTTTGTGCGATTTTATTTTTGTGCGATTTTTTTGTGCGATTTATTTTTATGCGGTATATGAATCTTAGCGGCGTTAGCACCAGTTTAATGTTTCCTACCAATGTACATATACATATTTAAAAATTATAGGGAGCAGACTTTGATAATTTCGGCGAAAATGACCTTGACGAGATGATTGGGGACCAAACTATCGATGATAGTGACATTGTAAATAGTTTGATAGATTATGAAAACGGACAAGAAGAACCGGAATCTATTACAGCAGATAAAATATATGCAGGGATCCAGATTTCTAAAAAAAATGGAAGACGCTTAAAATTCTAAAAAGAACTGAGATCATGCATGTTTCACTATCGTGACGCTTACAAGCAATTGACCAGTCGACCGTCGTCACAAAAACTGATCACTGACTTCATGGTGCCAAAAAGGAAATGAATGGAAATCCTATCTTCAAGCGACGAAAGCGATTTTCAACTAATTCGTCACAAGACGCGCGTTTTGGATTACGACGAGTAGGAGCAAACTATTTAATGTATAATTTGAAAACGTCTCCATGTATATGTACAATGAAGCATTAAATATTTTTACAATTTTTTAAGGCTAATTTAGTTATTTAATTTAATTGAAAGCATTTTCTCATCTATTTCATAAATCATTGATATATTTTCTAAATCCGACTTGTTTTATGCGGTCCCTATCCACCGCATAAAAAAAAAATTTTGGTAGCATATCGTACAAAGTTGTTTATTATATGTAAGAATTTATAAAATTTCCGAATTATTATTTTGTACGATTTCTTTTATGCGGTCCCTATCCACCGCACAAACACAGGTTTTACTGTATTATAAATAGTAGTTATTTTTAAAATATAAACATGCATTTCTAATAGTTTTTTTTATACAATTTTACGTATTTACGGCTGTTGCGAATAACAAGTAATACGAACAAATTCGCGAATTTTTGGCATTTAATAAACGAGTTCAACTGTAGTTATTATTATTTTCTTATCACTGCTTATTTTCAGAAACGAGTATATTAAAAATAAATTTAAAAGTTAGGATTCTTACAAAAAGGCATTACAAAGTGTAGAAAATATTTTGTTTCACGCTTGTTTTAAAAGACACACATTGACGAAATTGAAACGAAGAATTGTTTGCCGTCTATACATTCTAATAAGCGTTCTAACTTGAAACTAACAATATTCGTTTATTTTTAGACGTTCCCAAAAAACTAGATTCTGAACAGAAACAAATTCGTGAGCTCACACGTTTTGAGTGTGAAAATTTATCACATAAAAAAAGAAAATAAGCAAATAAAGTTATAAATACATAAATAACAAGGATTTTTAAAGAATATTTGTACAATCTGGAATTAATCTCAAAAATTTTAAACAGTGCGCTAGTATCAATGCAACTTGAAACTTGCAGAGAAAAAGGAAAAACGTAATATTACCGTTATTCAGCATTTGATGCAGTTGCTGCATTTTAAGTTTAATATATAGGACCCTGCAGAACAATAATTTCGCTTATCATATACTATTTCAAGATTTATTATTTCTTTTATCAAAGTATACTCCATAACACATTATAAAGCCGGTAACAGACACTTGAACAGAAGCTTTTAACTCTCGCACAAACTCTAATCTTTACGGGGCATTTTTACAAATTGTCAGCAATAGTCTTATCTAATTATGTTTGTTTCTATATCTTATTTGAGAAGTAAAGATTCAAACGGAGTGTGCGGATAAGCTGATGGGCAGATTATCGGTAGCCGATTAATTGGAAGCCAGTAAATTATAATTGAAAGAATAAAAAGAATTTTTCGCTCATATTTTTAAACAATTTTTAATGCTTTAAAACTAGTTAATTTGTTTATTTCTGTGAATGGTAATTTATTTTTTCCCCATATATTTTTTCTTCAAATAATTACTCAACTTTACTCAAATTTACTGCAACCAAAAAATGGTGATGCATTTTCATGGTAGAAGTCTGAGAGAAAATTTTGCATATCTGAGCAAATAAGCATTGAAATATTTAAGAGCGCAAAAACCTCATCTGTTGAGAGAAAGATTAATTTTTAGTACAGGGGTCAAAACATGTACCTGCAAGAAACAGGCTATGCCCTGATAATACCAAAATGCTTATGCTTTAGTATTTAAATTTATAACTACTGGGATTTGTGATTTTTCATAGTGGTGTCATGTCAGCATCAGCTGTAAGGCATTATTTTTTTTATTATTATTTCATTCACATAGTTTTTGTATACTTTCATAGGATATAGCATCTTATACTGCAAAAGAATTATATTTTCTAATAAATTATTTCAGATTTTTTCTTGTTCTTAGCTTAATAAAATGAATTTTAATTGAAAAAATGTTTCATTGGTTAATCGGAAAATATCGACCGATTGTGAATAACCGTTACTGATAACCGATTACTGTAGATTCATCGGTGCGTCGTATTTCAAACTTTTAATAAAATAACTCATCACTAAGAGATACTTGGAGTTTTTTAAATCCTGGTACAAAACACTTCTATCTACCAGTAAACGCCAAGTCCCACTTTTATTAAAAAAATAGCAAAAAAATGTTTGACATTTTGATACTTTTTTTTTACCTAGAGAGAAATAAAACTTCAAGTCTCAGTATTAATCGCCCCCTATTTGACAGCAAGATTAAAAGCCCTAGTATAAGTTCAAAATTTTTTCAATATATTTATAGCTTTTCACTAATTTATTTACCTCCACCCTAAATTCTCATCTAAGAAGATCCGAATAAAGGAATAGTTATAATAAAGACCTTTAAAAAATCGCAAAGGAATAGGAATATATAGCAAACGTGGAAAAACTAATACTTTTTATAAACCAGTACTAAAAAAACCTAAAAAACTGGACACGCCTGTCTATTAGCAGTTTCCTACGATAAGAATTACGCAAAATTTCAACGAATTTACATTTGTCAATCTACTAAACCATCAAAGGCATAAATTAAAGTGAAATAATAGTAAAATAATAATAAACGAGTGCATTTCAAGCTTAACATGGAAAATGTTATTCCAATCATAAGAGCTAATCTTTCGGAAGCATCAATTGTTTGAATACAAGAAAAATTCCGCAAAATTTTTATCTCAGATTATTTAATAAGTGGAAATTAATGATTAACCCTTTGCAGTCGTATGTCCACACTCAGCCACCAGAGCTTTGAAAGGTACCACACGATGGAGAACGATAAAGTATTGTTTTTATATAAAATTAAAACATATTGTCTTACATCTAAAATTTAAAAATAATTAATGAATTTTATTTTTCCTTCATAATCTTACATATTATGTATTACTGTTCGTTCAACGGAAATTCATTCCGACCAGTATGACACCCATGTATAAACTTAATACAGTTGAGCTTTCTTAATACGAACACGGTTAATGCGCAATCAAGGCTGAAACGAACATATTGTTCATCAAGCTTGGTTTACTATTTAATTACACTAAATATCTCACGTATATTACGAAGGCTAAACTACAAATTTCGGCTGAGACGAACAAAATTTCTGACCTAGTCACGAAAAATTTTCTCGATTGCTATGTAATTAATTTCTTTTAAAGAAATTGTTGGTTATTTTTAGTCATTGTAAACCAAAGTTCCTCCTATAAAATTTAATGCCCTAAAAAAAAAAACTCATCATAAAGGATTTTTTCTAAAATCGTTAAATTTTAAAAGGTAACTTTTTCTCAATGTACGCGTAAGATCCAAAAGTGTATATTAGTAAAACTAAATCATTTGTTTTCACTAGTTATTTTACTTTGCATTACAAATATAGTAGTAATTTTTTAAAAATATAAACATGCATTTCTAATAGATTTTTTTTACGTAATTTTACGTATTCACGGTTGTTGCGAATAACGGCTAATACGAACAAATTCGCGAATTTTTGGCATTTCGTATTAAGCGAGTTCAACTGTACTACCGCAAAGGGTTCAAGTTCATGCGATCAACTCTCTCCAAGCTAATATTATGACATCTTTGGTTCGCACACCAAAGCCACAATTAGAGGACGGAGGGAGTTCACTTGAAATGTTGTATTTCCCGTCGGAATGCGTCAATCAACAATTTTTAGTCTTCATAGTTTATGTATTTATCCCTCACAAATCGCCACCGTACCTACCCTGTAGAGATGCGGTTCCCTAACTGTGGTGCGCGTACCACTAGTGGTACGCGAAGCTTCTCTATGTGGTACGCGTGCAGGCAGAAAAAAAAAAAGAAAAGATTTTAAAAGATTAAAATATAAAAATAAAATAAAACAGCTAAAACACTGTTTGAATCAGTCAACCGAAGGTGAAGTTAGCGGTAAATTCGTTTTTAGCGGTAAATTCGTTTTCTGTTTTAGTTCATTTGTTTTGTTGTATGTCCATATTTTATATTTAAATAATATTAAACAACTGCAATTACTTTATGTTTGTTTCGAGAGGTACTTAACTAATACGATTACGTGAAGTTATTTTATGTGATTTTATTTTGATTTAATTTTATAAATTGAATTTGATATTAAACATTAATAAACGTGGAAATGTGACTTAAAAGAACAACAGATAATTCTCTGCATTAACTATAAAAATTGGCGTGATTTATATTACCTATTCGTCCTAGTATTTTCTATTTTATATAACAAAGCTACATTAGCAGTGGTACGCAAATAGTTTGCAAGAAAAATGGTGGTACGCGAAGAAAAAATATTGGGAACCGCTGCTGTAGAGTGTTTTACCGGATGTGGCGATTGAGAGGAAAAGAAATAAGTAGAAGGCTTGAACCCACGAGAGACTAAGCACCCGCTGGTAGCCGCAGAGTAACCTTACATCTACTAACTTAGAAATACAGTGTACAAAATTTAAAAATGCAACAATAAATAAATTTTTAAAAAAGCAAAACACTGAATGACAAATACTACGAACAAATAATGTATAGTTCAGTAGTATGAAATAATTTATTTTCATTGTGTGGCCAACTTGAAATTATCTTCAGAATAATAAATACCTAAAACTTCCACTCTTATTTTCTAATACGTCAGTAATGCACCCAGGACAGTAGATAGAATTGTAGCTCAGAACAGCCCGAAAATTAGCATTGATGTTACGAGTTCCTGGCCCCAACAATTCTTCTCCAGGCATGGTTCAAGCTTCATGTATCGAAAACAGCTTCCTAGCGTTGAATTAAATTTTATTTGTTCTTTAGAATATCCTCCTTAAAATATTTTGCTTTTTATAGTTAGTTTTAGAATCCTCTTATAAAACATAATTTGAACCTATAGTTTCATTTCGTAATTTACATGCCTGAAACTAACTTAACATATTTTCAGTTTCAGATGCATGTTATGCGTAAAAATAAAATAAATAAATAAATAAAATAGTGTGTCGTAAATAAAACTTATAAAATATTCTACTAAAATCAATTACACTACGGTAAATTGAAGAAAAAATACATTTAGTCTCTTATGCATGTTTAATTTTACCAACAGAAGCAAAATACCTTGGAAAACTTGCGCAAAAGCAAACGGAATAAAAAGAAATATAAGGGTTGGTCTGTAATAATATCCTAATTTACGCTTTTTCTCTTAACAACTTATTTAATGTTCAGAAAGTATGAAATAGGTTATAACAGCATAATTCGAAGTCTTACCCTGCGCCGAAAAAATATCTTATTTAAAAAACTGAATTTGTAAAAACCAAAGGTAAATTATTTTATAACAGTTTTTTAGCCTTAAAATTACACCTTGGTGTATAGTATAAACGAAGGATATACAATTTTATATCCTTAAAATTACACCTTGATTACTTACAAATATTCATTCTAAAAATTTTATAATGAGGTTGGACCTTTTTGTGTAATTTCCAAAAGTTATATAGTATATAAAAAAGAAAACTTACACTAGATGCAGATTTCTAAAATTCGAAAAACATAATGCAAGAAATAATTGAAGTTTTTTTCAGTCTGCTCTTAGTAGCGCCACAAGTTCTCACATAAAAATTGGTTAGCGTAATTTGAATGGTTATTTCACGTAAAAACACTCACGTTCAAAACGAAATTTTCAGTTATTCACCGATCGTTATAAAAATTGATTTATTTTGAAATAGTTCTTATTGAAAATATAGAATTTGCGTGAAGTCAAATTTTTCTGCTCGACAGAAAGTCCCAAAGTTATATTATGACCAAAAACTCGTTTGAGGAAGTGTAATGATAAAAGAATTCTTTTTAGAATTACTGTTCACCTTTTTTAGAATTACTTACAATTTTTATTAAAATTACCTTTCCAGCTATTAACTTTTTAAAAAATTTTCCGCACGTTAAGAAGTTGATATACTGTATCAGTTAAATCCGACAAATTAAGTAAACGTTCAGTTTTTGGAGAAAAAACATTCAATTCTTCTCATTTGTGTCAATATTATCTTGCATATTATAGAAAACTTACGTAAAAGCGTATTTACTTTAGAACAATTCAAACTTGCTTTTGAGCATGTTCAATAAGTCAAAAGGAGACTTACCTTGTAGTAGCAAAACTTCCAAATTCCCGCACCGTCCAGGGCACCAAAAGGAATGTCCAATTTAATGATGTACTCCATGTTAAAAGACGACTTACTGGAGAGAAAACTTTATTCCGTTCACATTCTTTTACTTCGAAAAATATATCAAGTCAGCACAGATAACTACAACATTCGAACACGTAAGCAATCACTCAAAACACGGTTGCCAGATTTTGCAGACGAGTTTTAGCTAGTTGTTTGTTTGTTTTACGACCATTTCAGGTCACATAAATATTCGAGTTTATTTGCTATTCTCAAGGATATGCTTCAAACTCTCGTCTAATATGACAGATAATACAAGACAGCACAACAGATTTTAATATACAAAGAAGGAAATACACCCAGGGCAAGGTGGGAATCGAACCCACGCCTCTTTCTCTCCGCGCAGGGAGGCACCGGAGCCAGTCGATTTAACCGCTCAGCCACTGAGGCGCCTTTTAGCTAGTTTGTTTGTTTTACGACCATTTCAGGTCACATAAATATTCGAGTTTATTCGCTATTCTCAAGGATATGCTTCAAACTCTCGTCTAATATGACAGATAGAACAAGACAGCACAACAGATTTTAATATACAAAGAAGGAAATACACCCAGGGCAAGGTGGGAATCGAACCCACGCCTCTTTCTCTCCGCGCAGGGAGGCACCGGAGCCAGTCGATTTAATCGCTCAGCCACTGAGGCCCCTTTTAGCTAGTTTGTTTGTTTTACGACCATTTCAGGTCACATAAATATTCGAGTTTATTTGCTATTCTCAAGGATATGCTTCAAACTCTCGTCTAATATGACAGATAATACAAGACAGCACAACAGATTTTAATATACAAAGAAGGAAATACACCCAGGGCAAGGTGGGAATCGAACCCACGATTCTTTCTCTCCGCGCAGGGAGGCACCGGAGTCAGTCGATTTAACCGCTCAGCCACTGAGGCCCCTTTTAGCTAGTTGCGAGAAGCAATTTAGCCAAAATTTTGCCATATTCTTTAAACTCATTTATTGTTGCTGTTATGATGCCAATTAGATACCCATCGTTCAAAAGTTCACTTTTTCTCAATGTACTAGTAAGATTTAAAAGTGTATATTAGTAAAAATAAATCATTTGTTTTCAATGTTTATGTTACTTTTTGTTATAAATAGTAGTAATTAATTTAAAAATATAAGCATGCATGTCTAATACTTTTTCAACACAATTTTACTTATTCACGGTTGTTACGAATAACAGCTAATACAAACAAATTCGCGAATTTTTGGCATTTCGTAATAAGCGAGTTTAACTGTATATCAAAAATGAATAGTTTTCAACTGTACACCAGCGGAACACAAAAAAATCGGGGGATGGCAGGTATTTCCTCGATTTTTCGGTCCTTTAGCTCTTCTAAAGTCTCGAGGGGATGGTTCCAACCTTTCTTCTGTAAATTATCTTATAGAAAAAAAGCTTCTGCGAGAGACCATACAACATTACGCGGAATGTTGTAATGCTCTTGAAGAGCTCGAGCTCTTCTGCGGGTAAGCATCGACTGCATCAGTGTATTGCCGCTGCTAACCGCCATCTTGCTGAAGTAGTATTCAAAACTTAATGTAAAACAAGAAGTTCCGTCTAGAAATATACTTGCCTACTTTCCCCTATACACCCAACTTCAAATATATAATATTGCTATCACTTTCTCTCTCTTTCACATTTACCTTTAGTTCTTAATTACTTCAAATATACTTTTTTCAACGAATAATACATATTCATTCACTCAGTTATTCATTCTTTCATTTATTCAGTCATTCATTTACTCATTCATGTAGTTATCACTCGTTTATTTATTTTTTCATTCATTCACTCATTTAATTATTTTATCATGTATTCACTCATTTATTCATTCATTCGTTCTTTCACTCATTCCTTTATTCATTCATTAATTCTTTCACTCTTTCATCGATTCAATCATTCATTCTTTCACTCACTCATTCATTCATTTATATATTTATTGAGAAATGCCATTAAAAATCCCGATCAAAAATTTCATAGGAAAACAGGCTTGTTCAGTTCTTGTTGAACTTCGTATCAGTACCAATCAGTACATGTTCTACAGCGTAATATCTTTCCGATAAAGTTTGTTGCGAGCCAATCCGTCGTTTAGATCAGGATTTATATGGGATTGAAATTTCCCGTAGGCGCTAATGTTAATTTGGTACCTTTTCATTTTCAACGCGCAAATCTCGCCGAGCAAATTTTTTGGCGACGGAACACGCAAAAGGATAACTGCGACGATTCTCCGTTTGGCGTTAGTTGCATCATTATTGGCGACTTTATCGCCTGCGCAGGAATAATGGAAAAAAGCCGCAATTTTTTTTTTTTTTTTGAACTGTTCAAAAATGAACAAAAACTGTTCAAATCAATATTTCACGCCGAGAACTTCTTCCAATAAGCTTGCAATAGGAACTTGGGTCTTGTGCTCAGAGTTTACATCATTTGCTTCAATTTTGTCCATACGCGCTAATGTTAAATTTTTTTGAACTGTTCAAAATTGAACAAAAAATTGTTCAAATCAAAATATGGAAATGAGATGTCCTCGCCGAGATCTTTTGAATTCAAAAATAATTTTTCGAATCGGACAATTCGTTCAAAAGTTATTAGGGGGGGGGGGGGGACAGACCGACAGACCGACAGACACACATTTTCCCCATCTCAAAACCGTACTTTCAAATTTTTTATTTTTCAATCTTTATTTAATTACTTCACTTTTTTTAAACTTTTCTTTATTTACGCAGAGATGTTCAGGGAAGGAACTGGTAGTATAAAGAATGTGCCTTTTTTCTTCTCGTTCTAGTGCCTTTAGCATACTTGATTTCTTCTGGACCGATGATATAGGCCAGTTTATAAATTGAGTTGCTTACAACAAACAGAGAAGCAAACATTCTGATTCGCGTACGAAATAAACGCACCTGCAAAACAAACTTCCGTCAAACTCGATTGTATTCGCTCTTTTTTGCCATGGGGCCGTTCATAAATGATGTCACGCTTTTTTCCCATATATTTGACCCCCCTCCCCCCTTTGTCTCACACTTCAGTTGACCCCCTCCTCCTTTGTCACGCTATGATGCCTAATGCATGATGTCACACTTCTTGTTACCCCCTCCCCCCTTGTCACACTTTGTCACAATTTCACGAGCCTCCTCCCCCTAGAAGCTTGACATCATTTATGATGGATCCCCATACGATGAAGTGTTGAAATGTCAAAATTACATGGGCCGTACCGTAACTGATTGGTACATCACCTCCAAGAAAAAAAACAGTTCTAATTGCGCTAGTGGAGGAGGCAAATTAAAACTAAGATTTTTCCACCAGAGGAAAAAAAACCCTCCGAATTTCTACTAAATTGCTATACCGAATTACTTCTAGTGGATAAAAAACTAGAGGTATGAAGCAAGGATAAAAAAAAAAAAAAAAAAAAAAAAAATAGCGCCCTCCTATGAACAGTCACTTGCACCCCCTGTTACATAGTCAACAGCTGTAAGCTACTCCCACCCACGGTCAGGACTGAAAAAAAATACATCCCCACCCCTGGGGCTGACGTGACGTTTAAGCCCCGTCAGCTGCCCCCACTTAGTGGCATTTAAGTAGCCCCTGGGTGGTGAAAGTTTGGGAAGAGAGCGGAAAAAATCCGAAAAGTCAAGTTCCACATCTTCAAAGTGTGTATAGATTTGAAGTCCCGCGTTTTAAAAGAGGGCACTCGGAGCTCTTTTTAGAATCATTTGCCGCGGCGGCGATTGAGTTTGGAAAGAGTGAATGGAATTCGAATCGTTCCCGCCATTGAGTGGAGAGTGTCCCAATGTCGCAGGTGGTTATGAATTAAAAACATCTGAAAGAAATGTGGACATCTCATGAAATGTCTACTTCCACTAATACAGTGAAACTTGTGCAAGTTGACCACTTGTGGGGGAGTACTCTTTAGTGGTCATTTTAGATAGGTGGTCAACTTATAGAGGGTGGAGACGCATTGAGAAAGGGATTCCATGCAATCCCGAAACATATGTCTGCGTTTTAATGCTCATTTGTGCTTTAAATTAACGTGAAATTTTATTTCTATTACAGTTTACTTGCACAAAGTTAAATTATTATTAACTATGCATTTATTCATTCCTAATTAATTAAAATATAGCATCATGTATTAATGTTAGTTAAAAATAGTATTTAGCTATTTTTAACAATTAATTAAAATATCATTAGAAAAATTTAACCAGAATGGCTTACAATGTATCCTAGTACAAATTTAAAAGTAAAGTACTTAGTTGAAATAGGTATAAATATCTCATTCATTATGCAAGTTACTTAACTGGATAAAAGTTAAGATAAATAGTAAATATAATATATCTCAAAAATACATAAATTTTCAAAATGGCTACATCAGACAGAAGAAACTTATTTAAAGAGTAAAAAAGTGCTCGTAGTCGTTTTTCCATACAGTTAACTTACAAAGAAGTGTAGGTAAACTTTATAATGATGTTTCATATACGTCCTGACAAATGCTGGTCTAATATTATAGCATAAGCGGTCAATTTACAAAGGGTTTTTTTTATAATACTCCCACCCAAACTTGGCGTACATAAGTGGTCCATATAGACAGGTGGTCAAATGAGGTTGTCAAGTCGCAAATGCTTCCCTACCTTATATAATATAGGGGACGTTCCGTTCCTGACAAAAGTGGTCAACTTAGGTGGTCCGCTTACAAAGGTGGTCAACTTTACATGTTTTACTGTAGTTGCGATAAATTTTTATTCCGAAAGAGTGAAAGCTTTTCCCGGCAATGGCCGCCTGTTAATTGAAAGGTTTCCTGCACTTATGCATAAAACGATCCTGCATTATGCATACTACGATAATGCATTATGCATACTACGATACTGCATTATGCATACTACGATAATGCATTATGCATACTACGATACTGCATTATGCATACTACGATAATGCATTATGCATACTACGATACTGCATTATGCATACTACGATCCTGCAATATGCATACTACGATCCTGCATTATGCATACTACGATCCTGCAGTATGCATACTACGATCTACCGATAGTGCTAGGATCGAGCCTGGCAATTTTGTGGATTTTCAAGGCGCAGAAAATCGTCTGCGCCCATGTCGTATGATTATGCGGCATGTAAAAGATCCTTTGAATAGACATTTCGCTTGGATGCTCTCGGCTAAATTAAATTTCTAGTACAATTTCGCATCAGCAGAGTCCGGGTGCTCACCCTTTCAGGTGGACAAACCGGACGTCAAAATTCTAATGCAGCGATGGTACCACACTCATTGTATTGCCGCTGAAAAAGATGGTACCAATCTCTGGGCAACGCACTAAGTCTGCAATTGGCAGAAGTCAAAAGCAGCTCATTAGAAAGAAAGAAAAAAAAAACAGTTGAACCCGCTTAATACGAAATGGCAAAAACTCACGAATTTGTCCTTATTAGCCGTTTTTCGTAACAACCGTGATGAGTAAGTAAAATTTTGTTAAAAAAAAGTGTCAAAAATGCTTGTTTATATTTTAAAAATAATTGCTACTATTTCTAGTAAAAAGTAAAGTAAATAGCGAAAACAAATAATTTATTTTTACTAATATACACTTTTAAATCTTACTAGTACATCGAGTAAAAAGTGAACTTACCTTTTGAAATTTAACAGTTGTGGAAAAAATCCTTATTGGTTAGTTGCTTTTTGGGTACATTAAATTTTATCATGCAAATGTTTCGTGAATAGGTCAGAAATTTCGTTCGTCTTAACCAAATTTGTATTTTATCCTTCGTAATATGCGTAAGATATTTAGTGCAATTAAATAGTAAACCAAACTGAGCGAACAAAATGTCCGTTTTAGCCGTGATTTCGCATTAACCGTGTTCGTATTAAGAAAGCTCAACTGAATATCGTGGGGTCAATACTACAACTAGGTAACTACAATTCAGCTGTTTCGAGAAAAGCGCAAATTAAAGTTTTGCTAAGATTTTGGAAGATTATGGAGGTTAAACTAAAAGTTATTTTACTACCAATTTCTGGATTATATCTGCATCAATCTTGCAGTTCTTCCAAGTTGAACAACTAGATAAGTTCACTTATCTAGTTGTAGATCGAACATTTTTTCTGATCATCAACTTATATAGTTTTGAAAACTCTAAATAACTCCTGTAAAATGTCTACAACAGATACCTAGTTGTAGTATGGTGTGTACCACACCTAATGGGATTTACCTGTGCACTTACCCAGATTTCGCCAAATTTGTAGTTACCTAGTTGTAGTACTCACCCCACGATATGTATACATAAATGTGGCTTGACTGAGAAAAGAAAAGGGGAAATAATTAACCAATAAAATAAACTTTTTCCAAAATTTTTTATTGATATCGTCAAGTCCGTCGTTGTAAAGTAAAAATTTATTCATTTTTTATGTATTTGAAATTTTTTTAAGTGTCTGTCTAAAAAAAATAAATCTAAACAGCAGGATGTTTTTTAGCATATGATGTTCGTTAACGCATCTACGCATCAAAAGTTCATTACGATTGCTGATTTATGTTACTTTCATAGAAATAAGCAATCGCAATGACATTTACGTAACGGAGTTTACACATTTCAGTGCTAAGAAACATTATACTCTCTATATCGTTTCTTAAACAACTACATAACATTTTTTTAAATTGCAGTTGAACTTTCTTAATACGAACAACGGTTAATACGAAATCACGGCCAAAACGAACATTTCTTTCATCAAGTTTGGTTTGCTATTTAATGACACTAAATATCTCACGCATGCTACGAAGGCCTAAATACACATTTCAGCTAAGACGAATAAAATTTCTGACCTATTTACGAAACATTTTCTCGATTGAAATATAATCAATTTGTTTCAAAGAAATTGTTGGTTATTTTGAGTCATTGTCAACCACTAAATACGCATTTAATGTACCTAAAAAAACAACTACTCATTAAGAATTATTCCTATTGTTTTCAATGTACTAGTAAGATTTAAAAGTGTATATTAGTAAAAATAAATCATTTGTTTTAACTATTTATTTTACTTTGTATTATAAATATAGTAGTAATTATTTTTGAAATATAAACATGCATTTCTAATAGTTTGTTTTACACAATTTTACGTATTCACGGTTGTTGCGAATAACGGATAATACGAACACATTCGCGAATTTTTGGCATTTCGTTTTAAGCGAGTTCAACTGTGCACCAAAAATAGTGACATTTAAACGCAACATTTTTGCAGTGTACAACAAGTAAAATTAATAAAATATCTTTATATATAGACAGAAAAGAAAGAATTTTAAAACGAAAAGAAAAACGCCGTTGAGAAATGCAGCCATTTGCAAAAGTAAACTTTCAAAGAATGGCTCAACTGAAGCGACTCATCGAAACAGCAATTGGAAGGGAAACTAAAACAGTTATTTTCTCATTGCGCAATCCGCAAATGGCGCTCCCCCTTTCCGGTATTACCTTAAATAGGAAAAGCTAAAGAATGAGAAGAAACAATTTTCCCCTTGTTCGAATTGATCAAAGAAGCCAGGCGCGGGGAACTTTTTCCCCTCATCATTAAAAAGAAGAATAACTAATCAGCGGTGGAACTTCCCTTTGGAAATGAATTCAGAACATCTGCATATTTTGTCATCAGCGAATCAGAATTGATTTTTTTTTAGAAGTGGAAGACATCAGATGTTTAGGTTCCGACCCTAATGGTTTCAATTTTTTAAGGTATTAGATGGTGTGCGTTGGCAACGACTTGCATTAAATAAAGCTTACATAATACGAGTAAGAAATTGGCAACCACTCCGCTTGTCAGCGTGGAATGAGGAAAGTTGAAATTGGTGTTGGAGGAAAATAATGCGATTGGTAAAATGTCTTTTGGTGCCAGAACTTTTCGCGCTGCTTTAATCATTGCATATCATTTGCAACACTGATACCGTCAATAATGTGCATTTAGCCACATGCGCAATTTTGAGTGCAGAGTTAAGCGTTTTAGCATAAAAGATTTAAGTATTTTAACTTTTTTGTTTATTCTGCGTTAGTAGTTCGTAACATCAAACGCAATGGAGGCAATTGAAGCAACGTCATTGGTCACGTGGCACCGATGAAAGCAATGTAAACAAAGGAAGCCGTATTATCGCTTTACTTCGAGTTCCACAAATCTAATTAAAAACTAGGCCTAAATAAATTTCTTCTACATTACATGAAAGTAACACTATAACTATTGTAATAATTAATAAATTTCTTTTAGAATGTTTAAATTAAATGTAAATACTATGTTATAATCAGGGAAAGCTGTGAAAATAGTCTAATTAATTTTAAGATAACTAATTTTGCCTAGTGAACTCCACGTAGAACTCAATTGAAAATCTTATTAAACAAAGAGCGGGTATCACGTGACAACGATGATCGCTCATGAGTCACTTTAGTGGTGAATTGCCTCCATTGAAATACACACTGTGACAAAGAATTTCTAAGATTAGGCTTATGAAATAAAATAAAAACTATATTTTTTTATTCAATACCTTTGTTACAGCGGTTTAACAACGATTCGAATGCTCATTCCAGCTCACATTGTGGGACTGCTTCCAGAGCTCGCGTCGAAACTGTTTGTACGCAGTATGTCAAAGAATTTTTAGACTGGAGCTGGAACTAAGCTTACAGTAGCACCATGTGTGTTATGAAGTATTCGTGAAACTCCTTGATTATCAGTAGGGATGTAACGAATAGTGATTTGGCCGAATAGCCGAATACCGAATATTCGGCCATTTCTTACAGGCCGAAGCCGAATATTCGGGCAATGTCCTCGGCTTCAATACCTTTGTTGCAGCGGTTTAACAACGATTCGAATGCTCATTCCAGCTCACATTGTGGGACTGTTTCCAGAGCTCGCGTCGAAACTGTTTGTACGCAGTATGTCAAAGAATTTTTAGACTGGAGCTGGAACTAAGCTTACAGTGGCACCATGTGTGTTATGGAGTATTCGTGAAACTCCTTAATTATCAGTAGGGATGTAACGAATACTGATTTGGCCGAATACCGAATATTCGGCCATTTCTTACAGGCTGAAGCAGAATATTCGGTCAATGTCCGAGGCCGAATAGCGAATATTCGGTGGCCGAATATTAAAATTTCTAGAAAATCGTTTTAATGGAAAGTATTTGTCAAATTTAAAATTATTCATAAAGTCAAACATCAATTACACACAATCTATGAAGTATGATTTAATTCTGTTTGTTAAGAATTTAAAACTCTTTGAAATAAATCTATTATCTCTACTGCTTTGAATGTAACAAAACTATGAATTTCACCCGCAAAAGAAATGACAGGTTTTATGGTAGTAAGCATTAGCATTATTTTACTAATTGTTCAATTAAAATGAAAGAACTACTCTTGCTTAGTGAACTTTTACCTTGCTCAAAACTGTTTTATGAATATATTTTTAAAGTTACAAAAGTTAATGTTTTTATTTTATGGGGTTTTTTACATACCTGTTTTTAAAAGATCTGTTAAAATTTAATATACTTAACTGGAATATATTTTTGTTTTCAAAACCCCCAATAACCTTTGCTATCTAAATATTCATGATATATTTTAGGCATTTCACATTTATCTCTTACCCGATATTCACAATAAATCAGTCTACCCAAACAAAGCCTGACTTCCACTTTGTTAATAATAGCAAAATAAATTACTCATATTCTCCATCATAATTAACTATTGCCAGCTTTTGGGAGCAAATGCTAAATATAAAATACAATATCACAACTTTAAAATCTGTTTTTGCTCACTCAAGACTAAAATAAGGTTTAAAAAAAGGAGTTTTTTCTAAATTATTTTTACGTATTAAAACTATATACTAATGTATTCTTTCGCAATAATTATAATACAATTTTAAATGTTTAAAATATACTAATTTCTTTTTTTTTTTACATTTCTACTGAAGCAGAACTATTCGGCCGAATAGTCCATCAATATTCGGCCAGGCCGAATTTGACCTTACCTAGTATTCGGCTAGGTGATGAAATGACTATTCAGTCCAGCCGAATATTCGGCCAAAGGGCCGAATACCAAATAGTGGCCAAATATTCGTTGCATCCCTAATTATCAGCTGATCCACAACCTAAACCTCAGTACATTTGTTTATTACTTTGATGACGTAGTTCCAGCAGTTGTCTTAAGTATTCTTTGACACACTGTGTACAAACGGCTTCGACGCGAGCTTTAGAGACAGTCCCACAACGTGAGCTGGAAGAGGCATTCGAGTCGCTGTTAAACCGCTCTAACAAATGTGTCGAAGCCGAAGGAGCCTATTTTGAAAACAAAATACTTAAAAAATATAACTACACGCTTTAGTTTAATTTAAAGAGCCAATTTTTAAAAATTCTTTGACACACGGTATTATGAAAAATTTTCGTGAATATTTTTTTTTGAATTACGTCGACGTTCAACCAAACGAAATGTTTCAGTAAATTGGAATGTCTAATTAAAATGCTTCTTAATTCAAAGCAATTAAGGTAAAACCAATAGTAGTTGACACCCTCAGGATTCTTTTGTCTGTTTGTTAATATTGCTTGGACCAAATTCACTGTATGGGAAGCGTATAATTAGTGATAGCTGCACAAACTATTCCCCTATCATATTGTTACAAGAATTATATTAATAAAATGAATAGGAATTTTTTATTTAAGGTAAAGCTAGGATAGATTGCGCGGTCGGAGAGATTGCGCACCTACGAGTTCGAAGGGAAGAAGTAGGGTGCACGAAACCAAACGCCATGCATTTGTACAACGACAATAGTGGAATGTCCACTTAAAAGTGCAAGTTGATTTATATGAACGTCTGTGATTAAGCATCGATATTCTATATTGTTTTCACAACGTAAGTGCTTGAATTTTCATAATGCGTTCTTTGAAATTCTATAGAGTAGCAGTAGTACAAAATATTCTAAGCTTAAGCGAATTTTCGTAAGCTACTTAGCTAGACTAAGACTAACAGTGGGAAGGCCAGCATTTCTTTCTAGAAGCAGCCATATTTAAGTAAAAGTCCGCGCAATCTATCCTACCGAAATAGGACAGTTTGCGCGTCTTGTACTTAGGAGAGATTGCGCGTTTCTCCCGTTAGTTTTCATGCTAGGAGAGATTGCGCATTATATTATCACCCATAGCTTGTTGGTAATGCAGCATAAATTGCAAATTACACGTGAAACGTATGAATCGATTAAATTCGCTGCATTAATGGATTAAAAGAGGCGTTATGAATATTTACTGAAACATAAAATGTAAAATACTTATGCCCTCTCAACACATTTTTAAGACTTGAATATTTTAAATCTTTAAATTGATTTTTGAAGCTATTTCTTTGTATAAAAAAATCACGGGTGTCTCTTAAACAGGCATTAATTCAGTATTTTTACTATAGTTCTATATCGAGAGGTAAAGTTGTCGTGACTTTATAATTTGCGTTTTCAAAGGCCTGTGGTTTTTTTATACCGTATAAATCGTTGAAAACAAGTTCGAGTGATTTTATTTCTTTTGAAGATTTAAGTTATGAAATAAACGTTTCGGAACTAAATGTGCAAATAATGTAATTTGTGAACAAATTTCTTTTCTTAGACAAAAATGTTGCTAATAAATTAATAATGTGCTAGATTTATACAAATATTCTTATTAATAAATTATTTTTCCAAACCGTTTAATGCCGTCAAATTTAAAAAGAAAACAAAGTGCAACTATTGTCACAGACCCGCACATATATTCGAGAGAAAAATTAAGAAAGAAGCAGCTACAAAAAAAGAAGCGAAAAGTCTGAAGATAAGATGCTTCCAGAAAAAATGGGAACCAAAAACTTGCAGGAAAGAAAACAAAACAAAATGTCTGAATTTTGAAACATCTTCGTCATCAGCCACCTCAGAAGAAAATATTGTCAAAATACTGAATCTTTGGGACCATGTCAGACAGGACAACGAGGATGAGTGCACTGAATGTCTGAAACTGTACCAGGAGACAACTTCGATCAGTGACATTAATGCCTACCGTTCCTTTGTAGGGACAGTCTGAAAAGTACGTCTGAAACACCCAAAAATAAGCATTTCAACAAAAAACTGTTTTAATGAATTCCTAAACTTATAATAACCCGTTAGGAATACATTAAAACAATTTTTTGTTGAAATGTTTATTTTTGGGTGCTTCAGACGTACTTTTCAGATTGTACCTAAAAAGGGACGGTAGGCATTAATGGGCTAAGTGTGCTATTTGTAGCAGATGGGTGCAGTACTTACAACAATACGTATACCAATTATGGACGACAACAACTTCGGTTAACAAACGAAAGACATTGAAACTGAAAATGAATAAGGTTAAATATAATTTAAACATTCTTTTCTTCTTTGTTTTGTTTCTTTAATTAAAATACTGTTTTTTCCGATTTTGTAATCATTGAGTTAAAATATTTATTCCTATTCATAGGTTTAACCAGGGGGGGGGGGTTTGGGGGTTCAACCCCCCCCCCCCCCCATTGGGTATGTACTTATTTAGGCACATTTAGGCACACAGAAAAATTTCTGGCTACGGCCTTGCAAAGCACAATCTTTTTTCCCCTAAGAAAATTAAACACATATGCATATGATTTTTTTCCCCTTTTTCTCTGAAGGGTTGCGATCATGACCAAAGTATGCAGCTCATGATAAAGAAGACTTTTCATTTGGTTATAAGGTTATAATCAACCCCCTTATCACCTTGGGGGGGGGGGGTGTTAACAGCGAAAGGTGGCTTCAATCACCGTACCACACACAGACAGAAATCCTTTCAATCACTCCAGAGGGTTTTCTTTCCTTCTTGATGTCTTTTTTACCCAAAGGCAGCAATCTGGGAATACAATCGCACAAGTAATAAGTTTCCTGGAAAATATTCTCTACTGTGATGGAGTCCTAAAGTCCAATTGTCCTAATGGGTTAAACATTCAAGCCAGGAAGGGATGCTCATCAAGAAACTTAAAGAGCAGTTTGTATTTATTTATGACTTCCTGTCCAAACACCCATTTTGGTAAAATCTTTTTTGTAGATGAGCCGATTGGAAAATTGATTAACTGTATTTGCATTGCATTCTCATTTACAGATGTTCTCTCATCTCTTATACTTTAAATGTTTTTTTTTCTTATTATGGTCCATCACTGATTGCATTACGACTCTGGAAATCATCCGTTCAACGTTTCCAATCTCACTGCTACGGTTTAATGGTGCATTTTAATTTACAATCAAGTATTATTTATATTTTAGCTAAATTTTTAATTATTTTCGATATATAATAATGTTTGCACTCCAGCGATGGACACGTTCGTCATCCAAAAAGAAAAGAAAATTTGATTCAGATGCTTCCACTTCTCAGGTATGTTTTGCTACAAAATTAACAAATTTTTTAAAAATTTATTGTGGGGATGAGCATTTTTGTAGGGGAATTTGGATTTTTTTCTCTAAAATTCGACTATTTTCCGGTTTTAATATTATGAATGCCTGGACATAGAAGATTGCTTAGCGCTAAATATTGAAATTTCTATTGCGTTTGAATTAAAAAATAAACTAATAGATCTAGTAAGGAATGTTTAATGTTTTTGTGAATCAAGGCCGTATCCAGAGGGGAAGGGGGACCCGCGGGCAGCCCCCAGAAATCTTTTGCAATGTATTATATATTCCTCCCTAAAACTTTGCTTTACATAAGTGTGTCAAAGTCTGCCCCCCCCCCCCCGAAAAAAAACTCTGGATACTGCTTTGGCTCCGGAGCAGGGGGAGCATGTTAAGAATTAGGAAGGGCAGTGTATGCTTCAAAATCATACCCTTTATATATACATATATATAGATATATATGATTAGAAATGATGTTG
Organism: Octonoba sinensis; assembly: GCA_038502835.1. Lineage (NCBI taxonomy): Eukaryota > Metazoa > Arthropoda > Arachnida > Araneae > Uloboridae > Octonoba > Octonoba sinensis. The sequence goes on from CM076600.1 coordinate 4,563,800, forward strand.
ATATGAATTTTCTTACATATATGATAGCTTTTTGATGTGGTAGATGTATGTTTAGATCTTTGGTGAAGTTAGAGGAGTGGGTGTTTATGGCTTCTGCAACTTAAATTTTTGTAACTGGTCTTACAGGTATAATGCTTAGGATAACTCTGGAGGCAAGACTTCGAGGTCTCTCCCCAGGCAACTTTTTGAAATCTTCATAGCAATGCAACTTCGGGATACTTTGGTAATGTTAGAGGAAACAGAAAGGAGTTAGGTTACTCCCCCCCCCCCCCGCAATTTTTTTCAAAATAAAGTCTTATGTCTTTTAAGTTACTTTTGGTGTCGCTCGTGATAGTGTTCAATGTCCTTTCCCTGAAAGTGTTTCTGAAAGTAAAGTGTCTTAAAAGCGTAATTTCTCTTTTCTTTCTTTTTTTAAAACTTGTGATCTGAATTTTTTGCCGGGGGGGGGGGCGGAGGGAGGAGTTGACTTGCTCCGAGGGGGTAGTCCCCCCCCCGGGAGATGCCTAAAATAAACATGGAGTATATCTTTAGAGACATGTATTTATGACTAGTAAATTTTCAACTCTTTTACACTTCGTATTGGTGTTTAGTCTGTACATTTTTAGGGTGACCCCCCCCCCTTTCTCCCACTCTAGTTACGCCTATGTTCCTATTAAAAGTGTATGTGTTTAGACAAACCCTACAACAACATAGTTTTAGTGTAAATATTATTGCTAACAATTTAATTGCAGTTTTTATGAATAACAATCTCCCCTACCCATGTGCGCAATCACACCTACCCTGTAAGGACAGATTGCGCAAATTAGTCTTCTTGGTTTTTTTACAGCTGTTGCATTAAATTAAAGCAAAACAATGAAATATCAATGGAAATGTATAAAAAACAAATGAAGTCACAGTTATTCATCAATAGCTTAACAAAAAAGTCATACTTCTATTTTTTAAAATTATTTTTCCAATTGTGCGCAGACTCTCCTAGCTTTACCTTATTTATTTATTTTTTTAAATGACAATGGGTCAGTAGTTGACACAAAGCGAAAAAATAAATACTTAGTAGTTGACACGTTTTATTTTCAGTCGTTGCCTGTCTGCTCTTCATTTATTGAAATTCTTTAGAGTTTACACATGAGATTATTCATAAATAATGTCACGCTTCGAGGGGGGAGGGGGTTCGTAAAACTTGACAAAGTTTGACAAGGGGAGGGGAGGGGGTAAGATGGAAGTGTAACATCAGGCTTATACAACGTAGCGTGACATGTAACAACGGGGGGAAGGGGGGTCCGTGGAAGTATGACATTTTGTGACAAATTGGGGAGGGGGTCAAATATATCGAGAAAAAGCGTGACATCATTTATAAAGGGTCCCCCATGGTGTTTTATGCAACCGCACATCTTCCGCAGCCGCTTTCATTTCCTCTTATGTATAATTTCTAAAATTTCCCTTTGTTGGAGGCATCTAAAAAATGAAAGAAGGAGTCATTCAGTAATTCACACATTGTAACTCCAATAGTTGACACCTCTTTCAACTATTGGATATGATAGTTTAAAAATGTTTCAGGGGTTATAGTAGGAGGGTTTGATTTATAAGCAGCTAAATAACACTCAAATAAAGCAGTATTATCAAATTATATTACTCGCCACAAGTTGACACCCCATGTCAACTACTCAAAGTGTAAGGTTTCAGTAGTTGACACAGTGCCAAACAGCTATTTCTTTTTGTTTTTTAGGTTATTTTAAATAACTTTATATACACTTCATGTCGAAAACAAAGTACTAAATACCTGCTTAATCAAAATTTTAAATTGATGTTTAAATTTTCAATGCTTACCTTTCAGCGTGTTCTTAGCTAACTCAACAATGAAATTCTAATAAACGTTCGAAAAATGCACACTGTTGTCATCAGACGATCGCGGCAGAACTGGCCCTAAACATTGGTGGTACGAAAGTTCACCTTGCCACCACTAGACCACTAGAGAGCTATACTACACAGACAGACAAATATTAATCATCTGGTGCCATGTTTTGCTTATTAATGAGTTTTTTTCTTTATAACTGTCAACTACTAATCCATTGTCAACTACTGGTGGTTTTACCTAAAGGAGATCTTCGGCACCCCTAGATAATTAGTAATTTTAAGGTAAATACAAGAGAAATAATATTCCTACGGGTTCGTCGGACTTTTAAACAGATGACTAACCCCTTGAATCTCCATTGTCAAGAAACTTTGCAGTTGAGTATAGTAATATATTCATGATTTAAAGTTTTCTGAGCAGAGCGCGTGTTATTAAAAAGCGTACTGATGTTGTATTTCTTGTATAGCTGCAACGTCACTTTCAATAAGTGGCGAAAAAGATTGCCTGATTCGCCCATCTGTTACTGGTTAGGAAAAGGGAAACCAGCCATGGTTTAAAACTCTAAGATATTACCATTCAGAACAGCACAGATCGTTTGCTAACTTTGATCCGAAGTCCCCGACGCGACAAGGAATTTGGAAACACCTGCGGCAGCATAAAAACGGAAACTGGAACAGCAACACTCAAAAATATTTCTACAAAAAGGACCGGAGCTTTCGATTTCCCGCCATCTGTTACTGTCCGGGGTTATCAGGCATTCAGGTGAGGTCCCGAAACGCGCGAATTAGTATTCCACTGGTCGCTCTGGTCAACTTCGAATAGCCGGCGCCGATCGAACAGCGGAGATCTTGGGAGGGAGGATGCTGGTGTTGGCAGTTTTTGTTCTTCATAAGTGCAGCGGAATTTTCATGGTATCCTTTAAATTTCATCAGATTTACTTTTCCCGAAACGAATCGGGAAATTGAATTTTGAGAAACTTTTTTTTTACTTTGCGTGTTGAAGTTGAATACAGTTGTTGAAACAGGTCTGATGTCGAATTAGTTGTTCTGTTGTTTGTTTGTTTACGATCATTTCAGGTCACATAAATATTCGAGTTTATTTGCTATTCTCAAGGATATGCCTCAAACTCTCGTCCAATATGGCAGATAGAACAAAACAGCACAACAGATTTTAATATACAAAGAAGGAAATACACCCAGGGCAAAGGTGGGAATCGAACCCACGCCTCTTTCTCTCCGCGCAGGGAGGCACCGGAGCCAGTCGATTTGACCGCTCAGCCACTGAGGGGGCCTCAGTTCCCCTCAGTGGGAACAGGGGCCCCCACCTGAGGGGGCTCCTGTTCTGTTGTTGTTGTGTCTAACGCCACTTGGGGTATCCAAGCTCCCCTTTGCATAGCGACTAGGAATTAAGGCAGTAAGGAGCGCCTTCCGTTTATAGATGAGCACCACAACGGCAGAAGTATGACTTGGATCATTTTAAATTTGGATGACACCAGATTGCGCCACCACAAATGCGCCACCTAAGAGTGAAGGGAAGGGAAATTCTCCCCTGGGAAGTGCCCCGAGACTTAGTAGTCCACGTATGTTACATGCACGTATCCCCAATTGTACATGGTGGGTCTTCAGCAGATCGGGTACGATCACCCAATCTTCCGGTTGAAAGCCCGACATCCTAACCACTACCGCGGCCCCGCGTTTTGAAGTTGAATACAGAGACTGTATGTTGAAGCAGGACTAATGTCTAAATTAGTTGTTCTGCAAGCTGCATACCTTACTTGACTGTTCTGAAAGGAAATTATTCAAGTCAATAATAAGGTTTAGTTCATAATTAGTTTTCTAAGCTTTAAAGAAATGATTTTACCAAAAAACTGCTTAGATCTAAAAACAGACTAAAAAAAATGTTGACTGCTCCCCTCCGCCCAAAGAAAAAAATCTTTTTTGTTTTGTGTTTGTAGTTCATGTTATTTTCAGCTGAGCAAAAAAAAAAAATGCATTTTTTTTATTCGGTGTAACTTTCAGAAAAGCACATTTATTTTAAGCGTTATACGTTGAAATTGCACCTGTAAAATTGTATAATTTAAGTATATATATAGTTTCCTATTTGTCTGAAACTCTTCAACTCATTTTGGGTGTCCCCCACCCAACAACCCCAAAAAGAGTGTCACAGAGAACGGATCGTCCCCACTCCCCCTCCCCCAGTGGCGTATCTAGACCCGGATTTGGGGGGGGGGGTGCGCTTCGGGAGCAGTGAGCTAATTTCATTATTTTACAAGAAAAGTTGTTCAAATTCCAGACAATCTGCACCATTTCAGGTTAAATTTTACCCCACAACCCCCTTATCTACGCCTGTGCAGCCTCCTGCGCAGGGACACCACTTACATATACATAAATGCGAACATATACAAGAGGACAAACGCCCCCTTTAATTCAGTACTGTGAATTTTTCTATTTCCTATTGTTGAGTGGAATAAATGATAAAAACCGTGAGAAAATGTTTTAAGTTAAATAGATTTATTTAAAAAAAAAACTAAAAAATTTCGCCATGATTTGAGTATTTTAAGGGGATCGGGTAAGTCCTATTTCTGCTATGTTAAATTCACTATTTTTATGTACCTTTTTCTCAGAAATGGTAAAAGATAGGGTTTTGAAATTTTTACAGCTGTTAGAATAACATGTTTTACATACTTTAACAGACTACTTTCTTTATAAGTAAAAATGAAAAATTATTATTAATTATTCATTGAACATCACTTTGAACTAAGCATTTTTGGTCTAACTTCACTGCTTAAAATAAATAATTCTTAAAAAATCATTAAACCCCTGTGTTAAAGTATGTAAAACATGTTATTCTAACTGCTGTAAAAATTTCAAAACCCTATCTTTTACCATTTCTGAGAAAAAGGTACATAAAAATCGTGAATTTAACATAGCGGAGATAGGACTTACCCGGTCCCCTTAAATTTAAAACATCGTTGCAGTATCCAAACTTCCAAACAAAGCTATCGTTGCCATTCGACAAATAATAATTCTGATATAATTTCCTCACAGACACAATTATTAATTTTTTTCCTAATTAGTGTTATAATAAATTATAAAATGGATGGAATACTGTATTCTCATCAAAGATAAGCTTGTGGGCAAAGTGTGGTCATTTATGCAGTAATAGTCGTCGAAAACCGGGCAACAAACTTCCGTGACGAATCAAGTTAAGTAAAACCGTGTAAAAAGGATTTTTGTTACCACTTCATGAATTTAAAATTATATAAGTCGTAGTTTTAGGAGGAGTACCTTTTAACTGAACATTTCCAAATTTTAAAGAGACATCCCTCTCATAATTCGGGCAACTGTCTAAAATCTCTTTCGCGCCACTCTCAAAGGGCCTCATTAATCAAGTGTAACATAACTCAGTCCCGCTTCCGCTTGGGGGCCGGATAGATGGCCTAAGCCTCTTCAAATCTCGGCATGTTTCGCTGTCCGGAAGCAGTTCCGGGAGACCACCGCGGTTTAATCCAGTTCAGCGTGGGGATTTAAGAGAGGGAGGGATTAATAGACAAAGGACAGGGGGGTACAGATGGTGAGTTTGTGGCAGATCTATTGGATGCGCATTAGCACTGTCCTGCAAAGCTGAGGAGCCAGATTTTCCGTCAGTTAAAATCGGAATCGAATAACAGACAAATCAATCTGGAATTGTGAAACGAATCATGCAGTCCAGACCACTCATAGGGGAACATTCATAAATGATGTCAGGCTTCGAAGGGGGGGGGGGGAAGGGCTCTAGAAATTGTGACAGTTTGTGACAAGGGGAGGGGGTGAGAAGAAGTGTGACATTACACATTTTGGTTTCGATAAAAACATTTAAAATCAGCAAATTAAATTTATTTCTAAAGTATTCTTGATTTTCATAATTTGATTTTAAAGTTTCATGAACCACTTTGTATCGTAAACACCGATGCTGATCAAGGTTTAAATTTACTTGTTAAAAGTCGAAATGCCAAAGAAAATTTAATTTCAAACTTTTAAGATAATATTGTGTGGGTCATTTTTTTTTCAGAATTCGTACATCTGTTCTATACTCATTATCTTTTGCGTTGTAAACATTAAAGTCCAATTTATACAAATTAAGTACAAATGTAAACATTATTATTATTATGCTCACAAATGTTATTAAAAGTCCAAAAACAAAATGAAACGTGATCTATGACGCAGTGCTTTGTTTCTGAACTGCATGTAGATGTGCTTATGTAATAAATCATGACATGTGACAAAAGGTGGTAGGGGTGTGAAGAAGTGTGACATTTTGTGACAAAGGCGGGGAGGGGGGGCAAAAATATTGAAAAAAGTGCGAAATCATTTATGAACGGGTCCCTAGGGAAAGAGAAGTTCCTTGGGTGCTCTTTCTTAATCAGCTACCGTACTCTTTGATCATTTTTGCCAATCTAAAGCTATTTCCTTCTGCCATTGAACACAAAATTTTCGATTTTAAAAAGAGAGCTTTTAAAAACAATTTGGAGCGTTAAAACGCATCATTGACAAAATTTGTTCATGAAATAATCACCTCAAACTGTTATTAGCTATTATATCGGATTTTAAGCTCCCCACATGTATAGGTAATAACTGGGAAATTTGCGTAGTCGCCAGTGGCGTGTAGAGTCAGTTTTGTTAGTCGCTATTTTTAAAAATTGATAATAAAAATTGAAAACTTACTCGAAAGTCGTTTAGAAAATAAATAAATTATTGAAATAAAGCAAAAAATATGCAGATTTGACTTAGCACATGCTAAAATTAATTCTAAATTTTAAAATGATTTAAATATATGCAGGATGCTTGCTGAAAGATTGTAAGTTGAAATGCGATAAGAAATTTTCGACGAAGCACGTGTTCAATTCTAGTACGTTACCAAGAAACAAAAAAGGTGATTTGCTCATAATAAGAATTAGAAAATGAAAATTCAATTTACCTTTAAAAGTTGATTAAAATTATTCCAATTTTCAAACAAATAGATTGAAATACGTAAAACATTTAGAGAAAGAAAATGAAGCAGTTATAGTCTGTGTAATTAGAATAGGCGCATCAAGGTCACGTTTGCTGAATTGTCTCCATGGCAACTGCGAGAATGATAACAGCGCCAGACTTTTTTTTTTTTTGCACTGCAGTTAAGGCAATGGTATTATGACACCTCCGATTCAGAATATTAGCATAGTTGAGAAAAAGTAATAAGAAAGAATTTATTTTCCATTTATTTATTTTTGATATTAAGTGAATGCAATTAAATTTCATCTGGAATGTTTAGATAAGATTTTCACACGTACAAAATATAAAATACGATAAATTAATTATACAATAGCTTTCTGAAACACATCAAAATGTCAGAATAATATTTAGATTGGTTGAAAATATTTGAAAACTTTGCCTGACGCAATCTATTTTTGCCATTGAGAAATAAATCTGATTTAAATCCGTCTATTATTATTATAACTAAAACAACAACCTGACTTATGTTCCCAAACCAAGTGGGGAAAAAGTTTCTAGCACGGAAACCATGGCGACCAGAAGGAGAAAAGGTAGAGTTGTATGACCTTGACACGCCGATTGTAATTACACAGACTATAGTAAAGTATTAAAACGGGGGGGGGGGGGGGAGAGGAGATGTGTCTCAAAAATGTATACATTTTGCATATCAATATTTTGGATTTGGCTCCGACCGTGCACTCGTTTTGTTTCGTTTTCTGCTGACGAAAATTTGAAGTTTGAACCTGTGGTTTTGGTAAGTAAAATAGGATTTGATCTCTGCTAATTTAGAAATTTTGGAATTTTATTAAAAAAAAATATCAGAAGTAAAATATGTTTTACAATCACAGAAGACTAAAATAGTCTTTTATTATGTATAAACACGATGGAATTAAATTTTCCCAGTTTCGAACGGCGGCCGATGTGTTGGTAAGATTTGAAGGTAAATTTTTTTTTGTATTGTGATTAGAAAAAAAAGTAAATAAAATAAAAAATAATTTAGATCAAAGTACGCTTTTAAGCCCTGTAAACGCGTTTCAATCAAATAAAACACGAACAAGTTCGTGGACCGAAGGTAGCTTAGTCTTATGAGGGAAATGTTGTTTGTTTTCAAATGGGCTGCGTCTATTGGTTCTTAACCATAGCAGACCCAGTGCGTTCCCAGAGATTGGTACCAACACTTTCAGCGGCACCACAATGCGTGTGGTATCATTACCGCAACTTTTGACCCTCAGTTTCCCCCTAGATGGCGGCATATGAGCTCTAATTGATGCAACCTGCACTAGGAATTTAATTTAGCGGAGAATATTCAAGCCCAACGTGTACTCGAGTGAACTTCAACATGCCGCTTCATCATACGACAAGGGCGCTGTCGGTTTTCTGCATCTTGAAAATCCACCGACTTGGGCCGGGTTGGATCCTGCGAACTTGGGCGTACGAGGCCTGCGCCTGACCACTACCCCACCCTTTCCGGCTCCTTTATGAACAAAATAATAAGTTCATAAGTTCGGAAAAGTCCACAATTCGGAATTGCCGATATTTGAAGAAGGGGTTCCGCTTAGAACTATACGAGCCTACTTTCCCGAATACAGCAATATCCATGTGACACGGAACTAAGTCCCGAACACGTCTTCTCTTGCCCGGCCATCTTGGCGAGTATTCAACCAGCGCCCAATATATCTAGGAAGCCTTTGCACTGGAGTAGTCTAAATAATGTCACGTGGTTTTGAGAAGGCCATCAAATCTGCCATTGCAGTGTGTTGTGTCGCTACCGGTACAGTTGTATGTTTGTTGGTTATCGTTTCTATTATCTTTATCTTCTTGTAATCAATTTTCAAAGTTTTAAAATGCCTTACAAGTGTGTCGTTTACGGCTGCAAGGGCAATTATGCAATTATGCTTCCGGACAGAAGGTGTCAATTTCTAAGTTATGAAAGATTCAGTTCTTTTAAAAGTGTGGACATCAAAGACGAGGAGCAACAGCTTCAAGCCATCGAACAGTTCCAGAGTAAGTAATTAAATTCGTTAATTTATAGTTCGCTTTAAGAATATAGAAACTGGAAATATATAAATCATGTTTTGGGAAGGTGTTTCGTTTTTGAATTGTGTCACTGTTCTTGCCAGTGTGCGATGTATTACATTATCATTTGTCATTAATGTTGTGGAATTAAAGTTTTATGGTTAACAAGTTTTAATTTTCATGAACGACTTTCATCTTTCCTAATCCTGCAATTTGAAAGAATACCGACTTGATATATTTGTTAGTTTGTATGTCATTTATGTGTGACAAGGTTATACTGTGCTTATCATATTTTATGAAGTTAGAAAACTTGATTTTGGTTCTTGATCGTTTTGCATACACATGACATTTAAGTTAAAATTCATTACTAAGCTGTTTTATTATTCTTAATATTACAATTTATTAACTAAAATTATTTTTGAACGCTTTAATGTACAATTACTTTTATTCATTTCTCTAGTGTTCATAATTTTATTTAAGAGTACTGTTACCAATAATAAGTGTGTTCTGTTTTATCTATAATTTAGGGGGTAGGTTACTCACTGTATTATATTGTGTGAATATAGCATAGGGATCATTCATAAATGATGTCACGCTTCGAGGGGGGGGTCGTGATGTAGCGACGAGGGGAGGGGGTAACAAGAAGTGTGACATCTTGCTTATGCAACATAGCGTGGCATGTGACAAATGGGGGAGGGGGTATGTTGAAGTGTGACACTTTGTGACAAGGGGGGGGGGGGTCAAATGCATGGGAAAAAATCCTGACATCATTTATGAACGGTCCCATATTGCTTTCTGGGTGATTCCACCTTATTTTTGTGTTACGTGCGGAACATTTTTGAGCAAAATTCTGTTATATTTATTTAATTATTTTTAATTATGAAAATATTAATGCAAAGTTTTCAAAATTTTTTAGAACATTTTGTACAGCTGAGTCACATTTTGAATATTAAAATTTTGTTTCGCACGGGACATCACAAATGTCCCGTACTTATCAAAATTGTAATATTTTTAAAATAATAAACTATTGACCCTATTGAAAAGAAACTTTGTACCACTGTTGGCTCCAAATGTACGGACTGTAATAAAAATTTTTGAAAACTTTTCATTAATATTTTCAAAATTAAAAACACCAAAATTTTGTTCTAACATTTCCGATAGGTAACATAAAAATGCTGTGGAATGACTCTTCTATGTTTTATTTTAAAAGGGATTTCAATATTTTAAAGATTTTAGGGGCCGTTCATAAATGATGTTCACACTTTTCCCCATATATTTGACCTCCCTCCCCCCTTTGTCACAATATGTCACACTTCAGCGGACCCCCTCCCCCCTTTGTCACACGTCACGTTATGTTGTATAATGCAGAATGTCACACTTTTTGTTATCCCTCCCCTCCCCTTGTCATAAGTTCACGAACCCCCCTCCCCCCTCGAAGTGTGACATCTTTTATGAATGATCCCTTACCCACAACTCAAATACGAGTAGAACTCAAAAATTAAAGGGACTTTTGAGAAAAGAGGTATTTATTCTAATGATAGGAATTTTCTACATAACCTCCCACAAGTTCATACATAGTCCAGCGTTTCACAAGTTTTATTACACAAGGTACATTATATTTGTATAAAGTGTATTCTTTTGGCTCGAAATCAGTTTAATATTATTTTGAAATTTAACAGTAAATATCAAATGCTTGTTTAAAACACGAGAAAAAAAGAAAGAATCATACAGCTTGTAGTAAAACTTTTACAAACAATGTCTAAGTTTATTCTACACTTTTAAGAGTTCTGATAGAAATAGTACCGAATTTTAGGTTATAACTTTTTTCCAAGTGTTAACTATTAACATGAACTAAATGTATAAATAAATTGCAAATTCATATAGAATGTTTGAGAGGTTAATTCCTTCATGAAAATATATGAGAGAATGTCAATATTGGATTGCTCTTCAAAATAGACAAGATTTTATTTTTCTTATTAAAGAAAAACATCATAGCGTAGATTAAAAAAAGGCTGAAGGTTAAATTAAAAATGGGTTAAGATGAAAAGTTATCAACTAATGAATTTAAGATGAGTGTTAAAAGAAACAAATAATGTAAAAGATATTTTGGAATGATTGAATTTTTGGTGTCTGTTTTTTTTTTACATAAATTCACAATTATTATTTCTAATTATCCTGTTGTTTTTTTTCTTCCCAAATATTGATTTATGTTAAGTAGCAGTCAATTGAAAAGAAATAAGCGCGAAGCGAAGCGGTCTTTCTCACTCATCGTGTTTAGCAACGGAGACTAGACTGGCCTTCTGCTGATCACGTGACTTGCCTGTTCACGGGCTTCCTGATGCAGGGGGCATTGATTCAACAGATTAGCGACTCTCCCTACGAGGACCTTTATTCGGATAATTGCCTTCGCGTAGCTGAGGTTGTGTGGACCGTACATGGCCACTCGATGTACATTGCCCTATTTGACATTCCAAATCTACTAACCATAGACACGGCAACAAAAACAACAACAACAATGTGGCTGTCTCTCTCTCATTTACCTGTAGTTCTTAATTACTTCAAATGTACCTTTTTCAACGGTTATTACACATATTCATTCATTCAGCCATTCATTTATTTATACATTTAATCATTTATTCTTTCATTTATTTGTTTACTCATTTATTCATTGATTAATTCTTTTATTTATTTATTTATTCACTTATTCATTTTTTCATTCACTCATTCATTTATTCATAAGTTCATTCATGCATTCACTCATTCATTCTTTTACTCATTTATTCATTGAATAATTCTTTTATTTATTTATTTATTCATTCACTTATTCATTTTTTCATAAGTTCATTCATGCATTCCCTCATTCAATCTTTTACTCATTTATTCATTGATTAATTCTTTTATTTATTTATTTATTCATTCACTTATTCATTTTTTCATTCACTCATTCATTTATTCATAAGTTCATTCATGCATTCCCTCATTCATTCTTTTACTCATTTATTGATTGATTAATTATTTTATTTATTTATTTATTCATTCACTTATTCATTTTTTTCATTCAATCATTCATTTGTTCATTTATGCATTCCCTCATTCATTCTTTTACTCTTTCATTCATTTAGAAATATCTTTTAAAATGCGGATCAAAAAATTTCGTCTGAAAATAGGCTCGTTTAGTTCTGGATCAACTTTGTATCTGCACAGGTTCTACTTCGTAATCCTTCCGAAAAAATTTGTTCCAATCAAATCTGTTAGATCACGATTTATAGAGGACTCCCGGTAGGCTTCGACACCAATGTGAAACTTAACTGTTCAAAATTTACCAAAAGCTGTTTAAATCATAAAATATTACACGTCGAAAGTTTCTTCCAATAAGCTTGTTTAAAGGAACATGGATCTTATGTGATAAGACTTTTTGAACTGTTAAAAATTAAACGGAGAACTATTTAAATAAAAAAAAATGTGAAATTAGATGTTTTCGCCAAGATACTTCGAATGCAAAAAAAAAAAGAAAAGAAAACTTTCGAATCGGACAATTCCCCCCAAAATTATCATACTGACAGACAGACGGACAGATCGACAGACAGACATACCGAAAGACAAATATTTTCTTCCCCTCAAAACCCTACTTTTATTTTTTTTTCTATTTTTCAATTTTTATTTCATTACTTCACTTATTCTTGACTTCTTTTTATTTTTAACAATATTTTTACGGTAGATTAAGCCTTCTTTCATACTTATTTTCCTTACTTTTACCGGAAAGTAGACTAAAAGTTAATTCAGAATTCCTTGAAGTGACAAATTTGTTTGGGCATGGAAAAATTTTTAGTGCAGTTTATTTTTTTAAGAAAAATCAGATAAACTGCAAAGCATGAAAATCCCAAATGAATTAATTTTGTTACGAGCGAGAGGGAAGGCACTCTAAATTTCGTTTTCTGACAGTGCTGCCATCTATTGCATAGCTTTAAAAACAAAACAACATTTCTATTTTTTGCTTGTATCTAACTAAATATATTTAATTTCTTATTTCTAAACCAAAAGTTAAAATTTATGCAAAAAGTGCACTTCTAAAAAATTAAAAGAGGAAAGGGGGAACTGAATCTATTTATTGACTGATTGAATATTTCGCAGATTTGGAACGTGTAGATTTTTTTTTCAAATTCTTTATCTTTAAAGGAAACTTTTTTTTTTCGTTAGCAATAACTATATGTACTTGTTAGCCCTGAAGGGTCTATTTCATTTCTGTCGAATATTAATTTCCATTATAAATGGGGTGCAATGTTTCTCGCTCAGAGCTTCTTCCAATATTCAAAGGAACTTGGACCTTATGCCCAGGGTTTACATAATTCGCTTCATTTTTGGCCACAGGCACTTTTGTTAAGATATTTTGAACTGTTGAAAAATAAAAGAAAAATCGTTCAAATCAAAAAGTAAAATATGGAAATGAGGTGTCCTCTCTAAAATCTCTCGAATGCAAAAAAAAAAAAAAACTTTCGAATCGGACAATTCCTTCAAACGTTATTAGGGGCGCACCAACAGACCGACAGACACATATTTGCCCCCTCTCAACACCCTACTTTCAATTTTTTTTTATTTTTCAGTATTTTATTTAACTACTACACTTATTTTGACTTTTTCTTTTTTTTAATGATGTTTTTCTAATACATTAAGCCTTCCTTCCTTCTTTTTATTAATTTTACTTTTACCGGAAAAGTAGGCTAAAAAATAAATATTGCATCCTTCTTCTCGGCAACGAATCTCTTTTTTGATGTTGTAGTTTGTAATGCCACTTGGATATCCAAGCTCCCCTTCGCTGAGCGATCAGGAATGAAGGCAGTGAGGGAGCGCCATCCGTTTAAAGATGAGCACCACAACGGTGGAAGTACGACTTGGCTCATGATGCATTTAGATGCCACCAGATGGCCTCACCACAAATATTTAACCTTCACTTTTTTTTTAGCCTACTTTCCCGTAAAAGTAAAAAAAATAATAATAAAGCATGAAAGAAGGCTTAATGTATTGTAAAAATATCGTTAAAAATAAAGAAAAGTAAAAAAAAGTGAAGTAATAAAATAAAGATTGAAAAATAAAAAATTTGAAAGTAGGGTTTGGATATGAGGAAAATGTGTGTCTGTCGGTCTGTTTGTCGGTCTGGACCCCCCCCCCCCCTAATAACTTTTGAACGAATAGTCGATTCGAAAAATTCTTTTTGCATTCGAAAAATTTCGGCTAAGGCATCTCATTTCCGTATTTTACCTTTTGATTTGAACAATTTTTCGTCCGATTTTGAACGGTTCAAAAAAATTTAACATTTGTGCCTATGGGCGAAAATGAAGCAAATGATGTAAACTCTGGGTACAAGATCCATGTTCCAATGAGCAAGCTTACTGGAAGAAGCTCTTGCCGTGAAATATTAATTTGAACAGCTTTTGTTCACTTTTGAACAGTTCAAAAAATTGACATAGCGCTTACGGGAAATTTCAATCCTATATAAATCCTGATCTAACGGACCGATTTGCTTGGAACAAACTTTATCGGAAAGCTCTTATAACGTAAAACATGTACAAATAGAAAGTTCATCCAGAACTAACGAGCCTATTTTCCTATGAAATTTTTTATCTTGATTTTTAAGGATATTTCTCAATGAGTAAATGAATGAGTGAAAGGATGAATGAATGAATAAATGAAAGAGTGAAAGAATGAATCAAAGAATAAATGAATGAGGAAAAGAATGAATAAATGAGGGAATAAATTCATGAATGAGTAAATGAATGAATAAACACATGAATGAGTAAACGAATGAATGAATAAACACATGAATGAGTAAACGGATGAATGAATAAATCAACGGCTGAATAAAGGAAAGAATGAATGAGTGAATGAATATGTATTATCCGTTGAAAAAGGTACATTTGAAAAAATTAAGAACTAAAGCTAAAGGAGAGAGAGAGAGAAAGAGATATCTAGATTATAAATTTGAATTTGGTGTATACGAGAAAGTAGGCTCGTATAGTTCTAGACGGAACTTAATGTTACTTATGAGTGAGGGGATGGGTACACACACGTACGAAGCAAAATGCATTTCGACATATTTAATAACTTATTAAAATAAAACAAATTACTAAATTAAAACTTTCTCAACCAAAACATACTAAATTAAAAACAAATTTAATAATTATTAGTGTCTTCCTTCGACCTGTCTTTCAAGGCAAAGTTTTTCGAAGGAAGGCTTAATATTAGAAGTAGCCACTCTAAGTTGTTTCTATATTTAGCCGAGATCTATGGTTTATCTTCGAAGAAGTCACAGCAGAAAATCCAGTTTCACAAATGTAGGATGTTGAAAATGGTAACGGAATGCGAAATGCCCTTGTTTTTAGTGCAGAAAAATCATCCTCTACTCCTGCCCAAAATTCAAATAGTGATTTATTAATAAATTTATTTTATTACTAAATGACTCGTTTTTTCTCTTGTTTTGGCAGTTAGTTCAAAAACAGAATCAGTACTCTATATCCAGTATTGTTGTCTACGCTTTATGGAAAGTTGGGGGAGCGATGAAGATTATGATAGACAGTTGGGCCACGAATACTGAAAGGTTGCGAAACGCTGTCTTAATTAGAAAGCAATTTTAACGTAAATGTCATAACAAATCGCAGGTCTGTCGTATAAGCTGCATAAATACCTATCGAAACAAAACTCTCTCTGTTTTTCAGTCAGTGTTACAGTTAAGCCGTAGTTCTTTTAGTTACAACAGCTGTGAAGGAGCGCCACAAGAATTTACTTTATAATTATTAATTTTCTAGTGCATTTTTACATATTTTAAGGCGGAATATTTCTCGTCCAATTTAGAAGCATCCGGAGCTTTCTACTTACTCTCATCACAGAGTAAAAAATAATGGATAACTTGAACGCACCTCGTGCTAAGATTTAATATTTACTGAATAAGTATGCAGTTTTGAAAAAAAGTGAAGCTGATTGAGTCCCTAACTTCATTTTTAAAGTATTTAGAATGTGACGGCAATGATTTACGGATGACAAAAATTTAAATATTGAATATAGTTGTGTCATTTAGGCTAATCTCTTTCTTCTGCTTTCTAATGTCTAATCTATACATTTTGTAGTTACTGTTTTCTCTTAAACTCTATTAGTAACGGTAACAACTAAATAAATAGTGTAGTGAATGAGGATGCATTTTTTTTTAGTGAATCCACATGAGGATTCTAAAATTCCTTCTATTAAAAGGAGCTCAAAGACTAGTTTTAATAAGAGTAATATCTTTTTTTTTAGATGAACTTCGCAGAAATCTCGAAAGGCATCGGTAAATGCATATATTATAGCTTATTATCCTTGCTGGTGGCCGTCCTCTTTTGGCTAGTTACCACATTTATATTAAAAAAATATTTATTCTTCAAGATGCACCTTGAAGAAGGCAAGGAGGAGTAGTGGTAAGGCGCGGGCCTCGTACGCTCAAGTTCGCAGGGTCAAACCTGGCCCACGTCTGTGAATATTCGAGATACAGAAAATCGTCAGTGCCCATGTCGTATAACGACACGGGCACGTGTCGTTATTTTTGGGAGAGTCGAAAGTTTTGGGAGAGGGAGGACAAAGGACTACCGAAAGAGATTCTCGCCGTAGTTTTCATTCAGAAATAAAGATCCCTATTTAGAAAACTTTTCAATCTCGCAGTAATTTTAAAAATAAAAGAATATATCGTTTGACAACACATTCAATGAAATAAGAAAAATAAAAAGCGTCCAATGAAGTCCGTTTTTTTAAGGACCTGTATTTTGAACGTCTGGATTTTGGAGGTTATTTTTTTTGAAAACTAAAATATTACAAATGAATTAAAAGTGTTAAGAACAAGAATTTATTAACAGAATTCCATTATTTTTTTTCACTTTTTGTTTGCTTCTATAATTTTTAGGTTCAAAATGAATGAAGGACCTTCTGCAAAGTCCTTCTCGATGAATGATCTTAAAGAAGCAGTCGAAAAAGTCAAAGCTGGGAAAATAACATCTTGGAAGGCCTCCAAAATGTGAGCAGCCTCTTCCTGACTATGTTCCTGAAGATCAGGACAATAGAGAATATTTATCTACAGTACTCAACTTTGAAGACTCAACTGTTAATGTCACCACAAGTATTTCAGTAAATGAAAGTCAATCTTCAAGGTGTGATAAGTTTATCCAGACCAATTCATCATTAATCATTAGACAAGAGCATAGCTTTTCTCCACCAGACCCCTACCTGTTAGCCGAGGCCTTAGGATTGCTTACGCACGGGGAGAGGTAGTGGGGTCTACGGATTTTACATGCACATGTCCCCAAGTATACATGGTGGTCGTCAGTGGGTATCGAACGCGCGACCTTCCAGGTGGAAGTCCGACGAGCTAACCACTAGGCTACCACAGCCCACAAGAGCATAGCTGATGAAGATTTTGCTTTAGTGCAAAAGATGAATGGATATTTTGAAAGGTTAATTTGCAAACATGTCTGTGTTATGGTGTGTGTTTGCTTGCCGCAGTGGTTGAATTTAATTATGTGAATTAAATTATTTAACCAAAGCAACAAACCAACACGGAGTGAAAGTATAGTGGTTAGATTTTTTAAATTTGCGTTGTGTTTTCAAGATAAATTCAATCAAAATAATTAAATTTCATTTAGAACATTTTAAATTATAAGTTCGATAATGTCTTAATTACTGAATTGAATAATACTGCATAACTGAACTTCATATTTATTTAAAGTCCTAAATCATTAAAATGCTAGCATAAATGCAAATTCATTTTAGGTGCACCATGCTCAAAATAAAAAAATAAAAAAACAACAAATTATTTTCATTAAACAACATATTTGAAATTTCAAATGAAGAGATTGAAATAATCTCAATGCAAAAAAAAAAAAAAAAAACACAGCAATAAAATATATCTGGATTAGGGAAAAATAGCTTGAATTCGATCGAATGGAAAAATATCAACTACACATAAAACTACTAGAATTCATCATTTTTTTTCTCTAGTAGAAATGATTCTTATAAGATTTCATTTTTTAAATTTAAATCCCCACTCTCGGACGCAGGGACGACGTCTGCTATCCGTAGAGATGGTGATAATTTTTTATTTGGAAAATTCAAATCTACCTTGTTGTGTGTCCAGGACCAAAGCCATTTTTCTTGCTGGAGCACCCGAAAAATTGAAGTTCACTGAACTGTAGAAATTGATTTAAAAATTTTACGCTTGTAGTTGTGGTGTTTCGAAGACAGTTCTAGCAGGCGAGGGAGCAATTTTCACATTCACAGATTTTGCAACGCTCGAAGAAAAATTCTAGCAGACAAAGTGACCGTTGGAATTCACTGGTACTGCAGTGCTATGTAAATTTACTTTACTCTTCTGGAACACATCCATTATTTTTGGCGAAAGTTCCTTTCAGTTAGCACACGAACGAAAAAGATTTTCGCAGTATAGAGCACCTGTAGGATTCACTTGTTCTTCTTGCACGATGCTTGTCCTTTCGAAGAGTTCGTCACGTTGTGGATTTCTTTTTGTAGTTTCCGTAGTAATCCATTTACATCATTTTCAAATTTAAATATTTTCTTGATTAATCTTGACTATTATATTAATTCACTTATTTATATTCAAAAGGAATCAGTATTTCCTTCTTACATGATTCGAATTCATTTATTTTTATTTTTCTTTCTCCTTCCACCTTCTTTCTTTCTGCGATTTCTTCCGCCCACCATCGTTGGAACTTGCAGTCGACAAGAGAGAGACTCAAAAAAATGTAACATAATCTTTCTTTCTGTGACGTTGCTGGCGTCCCCAGCTCTCATTCGTCAGTATTTGAAATTTGAAACTACTGAGGGAAAAAGGATTTCATTGGCCTGTGAAAACCTTTCATTGTGATGTGAAAACCTTTCATTGGCATGTGCTGCCATCTATCAAAGAATTCACAAGTGATTGTGAAATTTAAATTTAATGTAACTTTTCGTTACAGTCTGCTTCGGATTTTGTTCAAGCACAGCCAGAAGTGCAATAAATACCACATTATTCGCAAACATCTTATCTAAATCACTCTCGTGAATTTGAAAGCTGTTTGATAAAAACAATTTCAGCATCGAATCCCAATCCTTCCAAAAATCGTAACACATTAGACTCGAAATTTGCCGAATGCCTAATGACAGAAGCTTATCTGAAGAAAATGAAAGAGGAAAAGGAAGACAAAGAGCAAAAACAGAGAGAACAAATGGAAAAACAAATTGCGGAAAAAATTAAAGTAGAAAAAGAAAATAAGCCTAAACCTTAAAAACTTGGTTCTAAAAAGAAATAATTCAAACTCAAAAAGGAACTACAATGTCCCACAAAATTTCTTAACCTCGAAAATTGTGTTTAATTTTTTTTTTTTATACTTAATAAATATAATTTTGCTGCAATTAATGTGTTTACATGTTGTAGAATTTCGTTATGGTACACATCGTATAATATCTATCCACATGTTCTTTACAAGTACTTACGTTTTAACCATTGTAATTTTTTATTTGTTAAGTAACAAAAAAAAATCAATATCATGCGGACCTCAGGGGACCTTTCAGCTCTCGATGTGGCATCCCAGCAGGATTTTCTCAAAGGATAAGTCTATTTCTGTGCTAAACATGTATAAACCCATTGCCAATGGAAATTTCCGGTATTCGGAAATATTGCGGCCTCTAGCACTTCGAAATTGGGTTTCTACACCGTATTTTCGTCTTATAAACACAAAAAGAAAATAGAAAAAAAAACCCTTAAAAAAATATATTTAGTTGTTGTGTTTCAAATGCCACTTAGATATCCAAGCTCCCCTTCGCAGAATGACTACGAATTAAGGCAATAAGGAGCGCGTTCCGTTTTATAGATGAGCACCACAACGGTGGAAGTACGACACGGCTCATTATGGATGACACCAGATGGCGCCACCCCGAATACGCCACCTTCCTTTTTTGACCTAGCGTGAAGGGAAGGGAAAAATCTCCACCTTCCGGAACCCTCGGAACTGCCTCAGGACTTCAGGGTCCACGGATTTTTCATGCACGTATCGCCAAGGGTTACATGCCACTTGCGGACAGGTCAGTTGCGGACAGCGGAATCGAACAATGAACAGTGGGATTAAGGGAGATAAGCAGTCACATCTATTTCACATGGTTACAACATTTCAATGGGTGACTAGAAGGAGAGGTAATCGCTTCATTTGCGGTTGAAAAGGGAGTTTACACGTTTTATTGGTCAGCATTTCTATTCGCGCACTTGTTATTTTATGGTAATAAGTACTACATGCGTACCATCTCTCCATTTGATGCTTGATTGCGGAGCAGTAATCATATTGCTTTTCATTTTTAAAGCATTATTGCTATGGAGTTAGTCTCAGTTGAATTAATATCAGCTTTGAAAAATAAACATTCTTTACTTGCAAACGGATGCCAGAATAGAATGCATCGGAAGACCGAAAAATACCTTTCATGGGTTTGCTCAAAAGATAAAAAGGACAAATGTAAGCTAAATATGGAGAAGAATTTTGAATATAGGGTTCTACGTATTATATTCAATGCGATCATTCTTCTGCATCAAATGAAGCAAGAATCCAAGCCAAGAAAACGATGTCAATACGCAAAAAAAAAAAGAGTTTGGAAAGAAATATCGTCGCCTGTCCCTCGAATATTTCACGAAAAATTTTTGGAAATTAATAATAAAATGACTTGATAGCTGAAACGCCGCAGAATGAAAGCGTAAACTCAGTTTTATGTAGAGAAAGGAGAAAAGCGTAAGAGGAATTATGCAGCGGGAAAATGAAGACAAAACCTAAGTGACGCGATAAATTTTTCTTTTTCGTCACCCATATCTGTCTGTCCGCACAAGTGGAATGCAACCCTTGACTCTTGCGAATCTTGTCCCATTGTTGATAACCCAGCCTCTCAATTTTCCGCATCTGACCGTCTGCAACTGGCATGACATCTCGCCAAGTGTGCATGGGGGGTCTTCAGCGGCTCGAGTATCGAACCCGAGATCCTCTGATCCGAAGATCGACATCCTAACCACTAGGCTACCACGGCCCGAAATGCATTTAGTGAAGTATACAATTTGTTTAGGTAAACGCGAAGCCTTAAGTGAGAAATATGAGCCCCCAAGCTCCCTTTTGTGTATGCAACTGTACCCCAGGGTGCCATGGGACCCACTTCGGAACCACCTGTTTTATAAAATTAAACGCACTCAAAAATATGATAGTGAAATTTTATAAAAAAAATAGCAACGAGGATGCAAAAGCGGCACGGTCGCATTTCGGTAATTTGAGCGTCGCATTTAGAATTTTGTTGCCCTAGATGCGACAAAAGTGCTCTAAATGTGACAGTGATACATATTTTCTATAATTATAGATAAAATTCAATTTTTTTCGATATAAACTTAGTTTACCTCCTAAAGAATAAGTACATTCAATCCTTATTTTCTTACATGAAGATATACCCTAAATCTGGTCAAAACCCCTACATCTGGCGACAAACATGGGGGAAATCGCGTCTCATTTAGGCTAATTGACCTTATATGTTGAAAATATTGACAGCAATACTCTTGTCTAAAAAGTTTTCAAATGTTAACATTATTTCATAATCTTTACTTACGTGCTCCAGTACAAATACAAATACAAATACAAAAGTGACGACCAGTAACAGGCTCAGGGCCCAATTACATATTCTGAAAATGCAAACATTTCCTTTCTGTTAGCATTATTGCAGCTTGTGTTAACTATTATAGTTTCTATATGTTTCTATTTTTAATTACTATCTATAATTAAATGCATTATTAATATAAAATTGCTTGTATATTTATAATTATCCTCTGTCTTCAGAAATTTCTGATAGGATAAATATTTAAAAAGTAAATGAGTAAGAAGAAATTATTTTAAAGGCTGGGAAAGATTTTTTGAGTAGTTAACGAATTCAATACCTCAAATACATTCTCATTCCTATTATTCATAAAATAATTTTGATTTGTATTCAATCCTGATTCTATTTCATAATGTTTACGTTTTTATGTCACTCATAATCAATGTTTGCTTTTTCGTTTTCATTCTAGTTTAAAATTATTCTTATAAAATATAATCGCGTCATATACACTAGTAGCAAAGGATATGAAGTAAGATGATTCAGGTAACTTGAAAAAATAAATTAAGCTTTTATGCCCAAAAATTTGAAGAAAATAGAAACTCTTTTTCCCATTGAAAAACATTGATCAATCTCTCACTTGCTTCCACAGTGACGTCACGGAAACCCACAGATTTCATTCCCCCAAAAGTAGGGGAATAAGGCCGTTTCACCAACAAGAGGCGGATCGCGGATCAGGGGGCGTGGCTGATCCGCCTCCCAATGCCCCCAGGCGTGCCCTAAGGCTTTAGTCGAGTTGAGTTGAGTTGTTTTCCCCTCAGGTGTTTTTCGAGTGGAGTTGAGTTGTTTTTGCCCCAAGGCAATTTATGAGTAGATTTGAGTTGTATGCCCTCAGGCATTTTTCGAGTAGAGTTGAGTTGTATGCCCTCAGGCGTTTTTCGAGTAGAGTGGAAATGTTTTTTAAAAATTTATAGTTTTGGAATGGCAACACTTTTTAGTTTCAGTTTAAGATTTGATGTAAAACCGATTGTAGCGCCATCTATGAGAAGAAAATGGAACTATTTTGGAACTTAGAATTTTTTTTTCTAATGTTTTCTCTCAGAATTCAAGCAGGAACTATTTTATATTACAAAAAAATAATTATAATGTATAATGAATTAAATTTATTGTCGCTATTATTATTATGTATTTATTTCTTTTTTCGACTTAGAAAGATTTTCTTTTTCGATCTTTTTAATGTTTTCACTTAGCATTCACGCAGGAACGTCTGAGGGCATACAACCCAACTCCACTCGAAAAACGCCTGAGGGCATACAACTCAACTCTTCTCGAAAAATGCCTGGGGGCAAAAACAACTCAACTCCACTCGAAAAATGCCTGGGGGCACACAACTCAACTCCACTCGACTAACGCCATCATAATTTTAACTGCATGACACATTTCATTCTAAAGTTTTTTCTACTTTATATTACTATCACACTTGCAGTCTCCTTCAAAGAATATTTTATAAAACTCTATTATTTAACACATGAACGCAAAAAAACTCTGATTGAACTCGTAAATTTTAAAACAATGATGTAAAAATACTAAGTACAAAGCATATTCATCCAGTGAAACAGTACAGAAATGTAAAATTGCTAAATACAAAAGGTTTAAACAGCATGAAAATATAAAAATACCAAGTATTAAATGTTAAAACAGCACGAAACGAGTGTTAGTACTACTAGTGCTTGTTCCAAACTTAGTTCCATCCAGCCAAATTTAGTACGAAAAGCAAAAGTACTATGCCCAAAATGTTAAAACTTTGATTCATTCCGTAAAACAGTGGAGAATGTAAGAAATTACAAAATAAAAATGTTTGAACTTGCAAAACAAAATGATTTTCTACTTGTAACATTTTAGAACTTCGCATGAAAATGTAACGTTTGAAACTTTGAACTAAAATTTCAACACTGAATCATAAAAAAACCGAAACAATTTAAGCTGTGGAATAAAGATTCGAGACTTAAAAAGTAAATGTAAAAACACTAAAACAGATTTGAGAATCTTAAAAGTGAAATAGAATAACTTCACTAGAAACGTAAAACTTGAAAAGTTTAAATCACGAAACTCAAAACTATTGCAAAGTGCTTTATGTGAAACGTAAAAGTGCTAAGAGCAAAATGCTAAAACTGAGGAAACTTAGAAATACGTAAAACAAATCATTTAGAAATATAAACTTTAAAAACTTAAACTCATTCAGAAAAGAACGGAAATGCAAAATTACAAAACAAAAGTGTTACGCTCATGAGAAATATTAAAACTTAACGCAGAAAAAAAAAAAAAAAAATGCAAGAAAGTACAAAACACCAAAAGTTAAGAGTAGTATAAAAAACTGTTACTTAGATTCATCTAAAACATAACTAGGAAAAAGTAAAAGTAATATATACAAATTGAAAAAACTTATATCCACCTATTTAACATATCAAAATAGCAAGTACAAGACGTTAAAACACAACGAAAATGTAAAAGTATGAAACGTAAAATTACAAAACCTAAATTTATCTGGTAAAAGTTCCGTAAAAAATGTAAAAGCACTAAGAGTGAAAACTACAAAACAGCACGAAAGCTAGAAATAAAAAATATACAACATCAGAACTTAAATTCATCCAGAAAAACTTAGAAGAACAAATGTAAAAGTTCGGAAATTTTCAAAACAAAAGTATGATGCACTTGCAAAATGTTAAAACTTAGTGCAAAAACGTAAAAAGTACTATGTACAAAATGTTAAAATTTAGATTTATCTACTAAAACAGTGAATGAAGATGTAAAATTACTAAGAGTAATATATTAAAACAACACGAAAACGTAAAAGTACTAAGTTCAAAACGTAAAAAAAAATTTATTTATCTGCTATAACTTAGACTGAAGTCGTAAAATTACTAAGTACAAAGTGTTAAAACATCATAAAAATGTAAAAATATCAAGTATAAAGCAGCGAACCTAGATTTGTCTGTAGAAATCTTGATCAAAAAATGTAAAAGTTCAAACAACAAAATCCTAAAACTCTGAAAAATTGAAAACACGCAGTACAAAAACAGCAAAACCTGTAAAATTGCTAAGTATAAGGATGCAAAACTTAAATTTTTCCAGAAAAACTTGTAAAAGTACGGAACGAAGTTGTAAAAGTACGGAACTTTACAAAGTAAAAGCGTTATGTACTTACAAAATGTTAAAACTTAATGTAAAAATGTAAAAAATTCTTCGTCAAAAATATCAAAACTCTGATTTATCTACTGAAACTTAGAATGAAAATGTAATTGAATCAAATGTACTAAGTGTGAAATAGTAAACATGAAAATGTAAAAGTACTAAGTATATAGCGTAGTCATCAAGTGAAACTTTGTACAAAAATGTCAAACTTAAGTACGAAACTTAAAAGACTTAGATCTGTTTGCAGAAATCTTGATCAAAAAACATAAAAATTCGAACAACAAAATCCTAAAACTCCGAAAAATGTAAAAACACGCAGTACAAAAACAGCAGGTATAATGTATCAAAAACATAGATTTCTCCATTGAAATCTTTTAAAAAAATGTAAAAGTTCTAAGGACAAAAATGCTAAAGAAGTGAAACCATCAAAACTTGGAGTAGTATAATAACAAAACTGCAACTTCGATTCATCAAATAGGACTTAACTCTATAGTTAGTACATGCTTTGTTGTGTGGCACTGCGTATTCTTCATTTTTTCACTTTTTTAGCATTTTTGTCCTTAGAACTTTTACATTTTTTTAAAAGATTTCAATGGAGAAATCTATGTTTTTGATACATTATACTTGTTATTTAGTCATTTTTATGGTGCTTGAACATTTCGTACTTGGTAATTTTACGACTTCAGTCTAAGTTTTAGTTGGATAACTCTAACTTTTTTTACGTTTTGTATTTAGTACTCTTAAATTTTTGTGTTGGTACAATGTATTATACTTAGTATTTTTACATCTTTGTTCTGATTTTTAGTGGATAAATTTAAGTTTTAACATTTTGCAAGTGCATAACACGTTTATTTTGAAAATTTTCTGTTACCTTTTCGTTCTAAGTTTTTCTGTGTTTTAGTAGATGAATATTAGTTTTTTTTTTTTGTTTTTTACTTTGTTCTTTTATTAAGTTTGACACTTTTACTCGTTTTAAATTTTATTAGATACATCTAAGTTGTCTTGATGTTTGCATTTTTGGAAAGTTTACATTTTCATGATGTTTAACATTTCATACTTTTTACGACTTTAATTGGGATTTTTTTTTAGATAAATCTAAGTTTTTTAAGTTTCGTACATAAACGATTACATTTTCGTACAAAATTTCACCTGATGAATAAGTTATATACTTAGTACTTTTACATTTTCGCGTTGCTTTAGTAGATAAATCAGAGTTTTAACATTTTGTGCGTAGTAATTCTTAAGATTTTTGCAGTACGTTTTAAGATTTTGCAAGTATATAACACTTTTATTTTGAAAAGTTTCGCGCTTTTACATCATCGTTCTAAGTTTTTCTGATTGAGTTAAAGTTTTGCAGCTTTATACTTACCATTTTCACATGTTTTGTTGTTTTGTACTGAGTGTTTTTAATTTATCAGTTTTAGGATTTTGTTGTTAGAACTTTTACATTTTTGACCAAGATTTCAGTGGACAGATCTATGTTTTGTTGGTTTATACCTGCTATTTTCAAATTTTATGATGTTTTAACAGTTTGTACTTAGTAATTTTACAACTTCAGTCTATGTTTTAGTAGATAAATCAATTTATTTACGTTTTTGTACTTAGTACTTTAACATTTTCTTGCTGCTTATATATATTTTACTTAGTAATTTTACATTTTCATCCAATGTTTTAGTAGATAAGTCTAAATTTTAGCATTTTGTGCTTAGTACTTTTTACATTTTCGCATTAAGTTTTAATGTTTTTCAAGTGCATCACACTTTTGTTTTGAAAAGTTTCGTACTTTTACATTTTTCGTTCTAAGTTTTGCTGGATGAATTTAAGTTTTATACTTAGCATTTGTATTGCAGCTTTATACTTAGCATTTGTACATGTTTTGTTGTTTTGCTCTGCATGTTTTTAATTTTTCAGAGTTTTAAGATTTTGTTGTTAGAACTTTTACATTTTTGATCAAGATTTCAGTAGACAAATCTATGTTTTGCTGTTTTTGTACTGCGTGTTTTTACTTTTTTCAGAGTTTTAGGATTTTGTTGTTTGAATTTTTACGTTTTTTTTGATCAAGATTTACTTCGTTCTAAGTTTTTCTGGAAAAATTTTAAGTTTTGCAGCCTTATACTTAGCAATTTTACAGGTTTTGCTGTTTTTGTACTGCGTGTTTTTACATTTTTCGGAGTTTTAGGATTTTGTTGTTCGAATTTTTATGTTTTTTGATCAAGATTTCTGCAAACAGATCTAAGTCTTTTAAGTTTCGTACTTAAGTTTGACATTTTTGTACAAAGTTTCACTTGATGACTACGCTATATACTTAGTACTTTTACATTTTCATGTTACTTTACTATTTCACACTTAGTACATTTGATTCAATTACATTTTCATTCTAAGTTTCAGTAGATAAATCAGAGTTTTGATATTTTTGACGAAGAATTTTTTACATTTTTACATTAAGTTTTAACATTTTGTAAGTACATAACGCTTTTACTTTGAAAAGTTCCGTACTTTTACAACTTTGTTCCGTACTTTTACAAGTTTTTCTGGAAAAATTTAAGTTTTGCATCCTTATACTTAGCAATTTTACAGGTTTTGCTGTTTTTGTACTGCGTGTTTTCAATTTTTCAGAGTTTTAGGATTTTGTTGTTTGAACTTTTACATTTTTTGATCAAGATTTCTACAGACAAATCTAGGTTCGCTGCTTTATACTTGATATTTTTACATTTTTATGATGTTTTAACACTTTGTACTTAGTAATTTTACGACTTCAGTCTAAGTTATAGCAGATAAATAATTTTTTTTTTACGTTTTGAACTTAGTACTTTTATGTTTTCGTGTTGTTTTAATATATTACTCTTAGTAATTTTACATCTTCATTCACTGTTTTAGTAGATAAATCTAAATTTTAACATTTTGTACATAGTACTTTTTACGTTTTTGCACTAAGTTTTAACATTTTGCAAGTGCATCATACTTTTGTTTTGAAAATTTCCGAACTTTTACATTTGTTCTTCTAAGTTTTTCTGGATGAATTTAAGTTCTGATGTTGTATATTTTTTATTTCTAGCTTTCGTGCTGTTTTGTAGTTTTCACTCTTAGTGCTTTTACATTTTTTACGGAACTTTTACCAGATAAATTTAGGTTTTGTAATTTTACGTTTCATACTTTTACATTTTCGTTGTGTTTTAACGTCTTGTACTTGCTATTTTGATATGTTAAATAGGTGGATATAAGTTTTTTCAATTTGTATATATTACTTTTACTTTTTCCTAGTTATGTTTTAGATGAATCTAAGTAACAGTTTTTTATACTACTCTTAACTTTTGGTGTTTTGTACTTTCTTACATTTTTTTTTTTTTTTGCGTTAAGTTTTAATATTTCTCATGAGCGTAACACTTTTGTTTTGTAATTTTGCATTTCCGTTCTTTTCTGAATGAGTTTAAGTTTTTAAAGTTTATATTTCTAAATGATTTGTTTTACGTATTTCTAAGTTTCCTCAGTTTTAGCATTTTGCTCTTAGCACTTTTACGTTTCACATAAAGCACTTTGCAATAGTTTTGAGTTTCGTGATTTCAATTTTTCAAGTTTTACGTTTCTAGTGAAGTTATTCTATTTCACTTTTAAGATTCTCAAATCTGTTTTAGTGTTTTTACATTTACTTTTTAAGTCTCGAATCTTTATTCCACAGCTTAAATTGTTTCGGATTTTTTATGATTCAGTGTTGAAATTTTAGTTCAAAGTTTCAAACGTTACATTTTCATGCGAAGTTCTAAAATGTTACAAGTAGAAAATCATTTTGTTTTGCAAGTTCAAACATTTTTATTTTGTAATTTCTTACATTCTCCACTGTTTTACGGAATGAATCAAAGTTTTAACATTTTGGGCATAGTACTTTTGCTTTTCGTACTAAATTTGGCTGGATGGAACTAAGTTTGGAACAAGCACTAGTAGTACTAACACTCGTTTCGTGCTGTTTTAACATTTAATACTTGGTATTTTTATATTTTCATGCTGTTTAAACCTTTTGTATTTAGCAATTTTACATTTCTGTACTGAGTTTCACTGGATGAATATGCTTTGTACTTAGTATTTTTACATCATTGTTTTAAAATTTACGAGTTCAATCAGAGTTTTTTTGCGTTCATGTGTTATATAATAGAGTTTTATAAAATATTCTTTGAAGGAGACTGCAAGTGTGATAGTAATATAAAGTAGAAAAAACTTTAGAATGAAATGTGTCATGCAGTTAAAATTATGATGGCGTTAGTCGAGTGGAGTTGAGTTGTATGCCCCCAGGCATTTTTCGAGTGGAGTTGAGTTGTTTTTGCCCCCAGGCATTTTTCGAGAAGAGTTGAGTTGTATGCCCTCAGGCGTTTTTCGAGTGGAGTTGGGTTGTATGCCCTCAGACGTTCCTGCGTGAATGCTAAGTGAAAACATTAAAAAGATCGAAAAAGAAAATCTTTCTAAGTCGAAAAAAGAAATAAATACATAATAATAATAGCGACAATAAATTTAATTCATTATACATTATAATTATTTTTTTGCAATATAAAATAGTTCCTGCTTGAATTCTGAGAGAAAACATTAGAAAAAAAAATTCTAAGTTCCAAAATAGTTCCATTTTCTTCTCATAGATGGCGCTACAATCGGTTTTACATCAAGTCTTAAACTGAAACTAAAAAGTGTTGAAATTCCAAAACTATAAATTTTTAAAAAACATTTCCACTCTACTCGAAAAACGCCTGAGGGCATACAACTCAACTCTACTCGAAAAATGCCTGAGGGCATACAACTCAAATCTACTCGTAAATTGCCTTGGGGCAAAAACAACTCAACTCCACTCGAAAAACACCTGAGGGGAAAACAACTCAACTCAACTCGACTAAAGCCTTAGGGCACGGCTGGGGGCATTGGGAGGCGGATCAGCCACGCCCCCTGATCCGCGATCCGCCTCTTGTTGGTGAAACGGCCTTATTCCCCTACTACGCCCCCAGGCATTTTTCGAGTAGAGTTGAGTTGTATGCCCTCAGGCATTTTTCGAGTGGAGTTGAGTTGTATGCCCTCAGGCATTTTTCATGTAGAGTTGAAACGTTTTTCAAAAATTTATAGTTTTGGAATGGCAACACCTTTTTGTTTCAGTTTAGGACTTGATGCAATGCGATGCCGATTGTAGCGCCATCTATGAGAAGAAAATGGAACTATTTTGGAACTTAGAATTTTTTCTATTGTTTTCTCTTAGAATTCAAGCAGGAACTATTAACAAAAAAATTAATTATAATGTATAATGTATTAAATTTATTGTAGCTATTTACATCCTATTATGTATTTATTTCTTTTTTCGACTTAGAAAGATTTTCTTTTTCAACCTTTTTAATGTTTCCACTTGGCATCCGCACAGGAACTATTTTATAAGTTAATTATTTTTACACTGTGATTAGAAAATTCTCGTCATTTTTACTTAGAAAAGACTTATATATTTTTTAGTTTTTATTTATTTATTTATTTCTAGACTTAGAAAATTTTTCAGTTCTAAGTGATTTTCCTTCCTAAATATGTTAAACATAGTACAGTAACATTTTTCTGATCCGTTTTGCAAATTTTTTCTTAAATCATAATTTTAACTGCATGACACATTTCATTCTAAAGTTTTTTCTACTTTATATTACTATCACACTTGCAGTCTCCTTCAAAGAATATTTTATAAAACTCTATTATTTAACACATGAACGCAAAAAAACTCTGATTGACCTTGTAAATTTTAAAACAATGATGTAAAAATACTAAGTACAAAGCATATTCATCCAGTGAAACTCAGTACAGAAATGTAAAATTGCTAAATACAAAAGGTTTAAACAGCATGAAAATATAAAAATACCAAGTATTAAATGTTAAAACAACACGAAACGAGTGTTAGTACTACTAGTGCTTGTTCCAAACTTAGTTCCATCCAGCCAAATTTAGTACGAAAAGCAAAAGTACTATGCCCAAAATGTTAAAACTTTGATTCATTCCGTAAAACAGTGGAGAATGTAAGAAATTACAAAATAAAAATGTTTGAACTTGCAAAACAAAATGATTTTCTACTTGTAACATTTTAGAACTTCGCATGAAAATGTAACGTTTGAAACTTTGAACTAAAATTTCAACACTGAATCATAAAAAATCCGAAACAATTTAAGCTGTGGAATAAAGATTCGAGACTTAAAAAGTAAATGTAAAAACACTAAAACAGATTTGAGAATCTTAAAAGTGAAATAGAATAACTTCACTAGAAACGTAAAACTTGAAAAATTTAAATCACAAAACTCAAAACTATTGCAAAGTGCTTTATGTGAAACGTAAAAGTGCTAAGAGCAAAATGCTAAAACTGAGGAAACTTAGAAATACGTAAAACAAATCATTTAGAAATATAAACTTTAAAAACTTAAACTCATTCAGAAAAGAACGGAAATGCAAAATTACAAAACAAAAGTGTTACGCTCATGAGAAATATTAAAACTTAACGCAAAAAAAAAATGTAAGAAAGTACAAAACACCAAAAGTTAAGAGTAGTATAAAAAACTGTTACTTAGATTCATCTAAAACATAACTAGGAAAAAGTAAAAGTAATATATACAAATTGAAAAAACTTATATCCACCTATTTAACATATCAAAATAGCAAGTACAAGACGTTAAAACACAACGAAAATGTAAAAGTATGAAACGTAAAATTACAAAACCTAAATTTATCTGGTAAAAGTTCCGTAAAAAATGTAAAAGCACTAAGAGTGAAAACTACAAAACAGCATGAAAGCTAGAAATAAAAAATATACAACATCAGAACTTAAATTCATCCAGAAAAACTTAGAAGAACAAATGTAAAAGTTCAGAAATTTTCAAAACAAAAGCATGATGCACTTGCAAAATGTTAAAACTTAGTGCAAAAACGTAAAAAGTACTATGTACAAAATGTTAAAATTTAGATTTATCTACTAAAACAGTGAATGAAGATGTAAAATTACTAAGAGTAATATATTAAAACAACACGAAAACGTAAAAGTACTAAGTTCAAAACGTAAAAAAAAATTTATTTATCTGCTATAACTTAGACTGAAGTCGTAAAATTACTAAGTACAAAGTGTTAAAACATCATAAAAATGTAAAAATATCAAGTATAAAGCAGCGAACCTAGATTTGTCTGTAGAAATCTTGATCAAAAAATGTAAAAGTTCAAACAACAAAATCCTAAAACTCTGAAAAATTGAAAACACGCAGTACAAAAACAGCAAAACCTGTAAAATTGCTAAGTATAAGGATGCAAAACTTAAATTTTTCCAGAAAAACTTGTAAAAGTACGGAACGAAGTTGTAAAAGTACGGAACTTTTCAAAGTAAAAGCGTTATGTACTTACAAAATGTTAAAACTTAATGTAAAAATGTAAAAAATTCTTCGCCAAAAATATCAAAACTCTGATTTATCTACTGAAACTTAGAATGAAAATGTAATTGAATCAAATGTACTAAGTGTGAAATAGTAAAGTAACATGAAAATGTAAAAGTACTAAGTATAAAGCGTAGTCATCAAGTGAAACTGTGTACAAAAATGTCAAACTTAAGTACGAAACTTAAAAGACTTAGATCTGTTTGCAGAAATCTTGATCAAAAAACATAAAAATTCGAAGAACAAAATCCTAAAACTCCGAAAAATGTAAAAACACGCAGTACAAAAACAGCAGGTATAATGTATCAAAAACATAGATTTCTCCATTGAAATCTTTTAAAAAAATGTAAAAGTTCTAAGGACAAAAATGCTAAAGAAGTGAAACCATCAAAACTTGGAGTAGTATAATAACAAAACTGCAACTTCGATTCATCAAATAGGACTTAACTCTATAGTTAGTACATGCTTTGTTGTGTGGCACTGCGTATTCTTCATTTTTTCACTTTTTTAGCATTTTTGTCCTTAGAACTTTTACATTTTTTTAAAAGATTTCAATGGAGAAATCTATGTTTTTGATACATTATACTTGTTATTTAGTCATTTTTATGGTGCTTGAACATTTCGTACTTGGTAATTTTACGACTTCAGTCTAAGTTTTAGTTGGATAACTCTAACTTTTTTTACGTTTTGTATTTAGTACTCTTAAATTTTTGTGTTGGTACAATGTATTATACTTAGTATTTTTACATCTTTGTTCTGATTTTTAGTAGATAAATTTAAGTTTTAACATTTTGCAAGTGCATAACACGTTTATTTTGAAAATTTTCTGTTACCTTTTCGTTCTATGTTTTTCTGTGTTTTAGTAGATGAATATTAGTTTTTTTTTTTGTTTTTTACTTTGTTCTTTTATTAAGTTTGACACTTTTACTCGTTTTAAATTTTATTAGATACATCTAAGTTGTCTTGATGTTTGCATTTTTGGAAAGTTTACATTTTCATGATGTTTAACATTTCATACTTTTTACGACTTTAATTGGGATTTTTTTTTAGATAAATCTAAGTTTTTTAAGTTTCGTACATAAACGATTACATTTTCGTACAAAATTTCACCTGATGAATAAGTTATATACTTAGTACTTTTACATTTTCGCGTTGCTTTAGTAGATAAATCAGAGTTTTAACATTTTGTGCGTAGTAATTCTTAAGATTTTTGCAGTACGTTTTAAGATATTGCAAGTATATAACACTTTTATTTTGAAAAGTTTCGCGCTTTTACATCATCGTTCTAAGTTTTTCTGATTGAGTTAAAGTTTTGCAGCTTTATACTTACCATTTTTACATGTTTTGTTGTTTTGTACTGAGTGTTTTTAATTTATCAGTTTTAGGATTTTGTTGTTAGAACTTTTACATTTTTGACCAAGATTTCAGTGGACAGATCTATGTTTTGTTGGTTTATACTTGCTATTTTCAAATTTTATGATGTTTTAACAGTTTGTACTTAGTAATTTTACAACTTCAGTCTATGTTTTAGTAGATAAATCAATTTATTTACGTTTTTGTACTTAGTACTTTAACATTTTCTTGCTGCTTTAATAAAATTTTTCTTAGTAATTTTACATTTTCATCCAATGTTTTAGTAGATAAGTCTAAATTTTAGCATTTTGTGCTTAGTACTTTTTACATTTTCGCATTAAGTTTTAATGTTTTTTAAGTGCATCACACTTTTGTTTTGAAAAGTTTCGTACTTTTACATTTTTCGTTCTAAGTTTTTCTGGATGAATTTAAGTTTTATACTTAGCATTTGTATTGCAGCTTTATACTTAGCATTTGTACATGTTTTGTTGTTTTGCTCTGCATGTTTTTAATTTTTCAGAGTTTTAAGATTTTGTTGTTAGAACTTTTACATTTTTGATCAAGATTTCAGTAGACAAATCTATGTTTTGCTGTTTTTGTACTGCGTGTTTTTACTTTTTTCAGAGTTTTAGGATTTTGTTGTTTGAATTTTTACGTTTTTTTTGATCAAGATTTACTTCGTTCTAAGTTTTTCTGGAAAAATTTAAGTTTTGCAGCCTTATACTTAGCAATTTTACAGGTTTTGCTGTTTTTGTACTGCGTGTTTTTACATTTTTCGGAGTTTTAGGATTTTGTTGTTCGAATTTTTATGTTTTTTGATCAAGATTTCTGCAAACAGATCTAAGTCTTTTAAGTTTCGTACTTAAGTTTGACATTTTTGTACAAAGTTTCACTTGATGACTACGCTATATACTTAGTACTTTTACATTTTCATGTTACTTTACTATTTCACACTTAGTACATTTGATTCAATTACATTTTCATTCTAAGTTTCAGTAGATAAATCAGAGTTTTGATATTTTTGACGAAGAATTTTTTACATTTTTACATTAAGTTTTAACATTTTGTAAGTACATAACGCTTTTACTTTGAAAAGTTCCGTACTTTTACAACTTCGTTCCGTACTTTTACAAGTTTTTCTGGAAAAATTTAAGTTTTGCATCCTTATACTTAGCAATTTTACAGGTTTTGCTGTTTTTGTACTGCGTGTTTTCAATTTTTCAGAGTTTTAGGATTTTGTTGTTTGAACTTTTACATTTTTTGATCAAGATTTCTACAGACAAATCTAGGTTCGCTGCTTTATACTTGATATTTTTACATTTTTATGATGTTTTAACACTTTGTACTTAGTAATTTTACGACTTCAGTCTAAGTTATAGCAGATAAATAATTTTTTTTTTACGTTTTGAACTTAGTACTTTTATGTTTTCGTGTTGTTTTAATATATTACTCTTAGTAATTTTACATCTTCATTCACTGTTTTAGTAGATAAATCTAAATTTTAACATTTTGTACATAGTACTTTTTACGTTTTTGCACTAAGTTTTAACATTTTGCAAGTGCATCATACTTTTGTTTTGAAAATTTCCGAACTTTTACATTTGTTCTTCTAAGTTTTTCTGGATGAATTTAAGTTCTGATGTTGTATATTTTTTATTTCTAGCTTTCGTGCTGTTTTGTAGTTTTCACTCTTAGTGCTTTTACATTTTTTACGGAACTTTTACCAGATAAATTTAGGTTTTGTAATTTTACGTTTCATACTTTTACATTTTCGTTGTGTTTTAACGTCTTGTACTTGCTATTTTGATATGTTAAATAGGTGGATATAAGTTTTTTCAATTTGTATATATTACTTTTACTTTTTCCTAGTTATGTTTTAGATGAATCTAAGTAACAGTTTTTTATACTACTCTTAACTTTTGGTGTTTTGTACTTTCTTACATTTTTTTTTTTTTTTGCGTTAAGTGTTTTAAAATTTCTCATGAGCGTAACACTTTTGTTTTGTAATTTTGCATTTCCGTTCTTTTCTGAATGAGTTTAAGTTTTTAAAGTTTATATTTCTAAATGATTTGTTTTACGTATTTCTAAGTTTCCTCAGTTTTAGCATTTTGCTCTTAGCACTTTTACGTTTCACATAAAGCACTTTGCAATAGTTTTGAGTTTCGTGATTTCAATTTTTCAAGTTTTACGTTTCTAGTGAAGTTATTCTATTTCACTTTTAAGATTCTCAAATCTGTTTTAGTGTTTTTACATTTACTTTTTAAGTCTCGAATCTTTATTCCACAGCTTAAATTGTTTCGGATTTTTTATGATTCAGTGTTGAAATTTTAGTTCAAAGTTTCAAACGTTACATTTTCATGCGAAGTTCTAAAATGTTACAAGTAGAAAATCATTTTGTTTTGCAAGTTCAAACATTTTTATTTTGTAATTTCTTACATTCTCCACTGTTTTACGGAATGAATCAAAGTTTTAACATTTTAAGCATAGTACTTTTGCTTTTCGTACTAAATTTGGCTGGATGGAACTAAGTTTGGAACAAGCACTAGTAGTACTAACACTCGTTTCGTGCTGTTTTAACATTTAATACTTGGTATTTTTATATTTTCATGCTGTTTAAACCTTTTGTATTTAGCAATTTTACATTTCTGTACTGAGTTTCACTGGATGAATATGCTTTGTACTTAGTATTTTTACATCATTGTTTTAAAATTTACGAGTTCAATCAGAGTTTTTTTGCGTTCATGTGTTATATAATAGAGTTTTATAAAATATTCTTTGAAGGAGACTGCAAGTGTGATAGTAATATAAAGTAGAAAAAACTTTAGAATGAAATGTGTCATGCAGTTAAAATTATGATGGCGTTAGTCGAGTGGAGTTGAGTTGTATGCCCCCAGGCATTTTTCGAGTGGAGTTGAGTTGTTTTTGCCCCCAGGCATTTTTCGAGAAGAGTTGAGTTGTATGCCCTCAGGCGTTTTTCGAGTGGAGTTGGGTTGTATGCCCTCAGACGTTCCTGCGTGAATGCTAAGTGAAAACATTAAAAAGATCGAAAAAGAAAATCTTTCTAAGTCGAAAAAAGAAATAAATACATAATAATAATAGCGACAATAAATTTAATTCATTATACATTATAATTATTTTTTTGCAATATAAAATAGTTCCTGCTTGAATTCTGAGAGAAAACATTAGAAAAAAAAATTCTAAGTTCCAAAATAGTTCCATTTTCTTCTCATAGATGGCGCTACAATCGGTTTTACATCAAGTCTTAAACTGAAACTAAAAAGTGTTGAAATTCCAAAACTATAAATTTTTAAAAAACATTTCCACTCTACTCGAAAAACGCCTGAGGGCATACAACTCAACTCTACTCGAAAAATGCCTGAGGGCATACAACTCAAATCTACTCGTAAATTGCCTTGGGGCAAAAACAACTCAACTCCACTCGAAAAACACCTGAGGGGAAAACAACTCAACTCAACTCGACTAAAGCCTTAGGGCACGGCTGGGGGCATTGGGAGGCGGATCAGCCACGCCCCCTGATCCGCGATCCGCCTCTTGTTGGTGAAACGGCCTTATTCCCCTACTACGCCCCCAGGCATTTTTCGAGTAGAGTTGAGTTGTATGCCCTCAGGCATTTTTCGAGTGGAGTTGAGTTGTATGCCCTCAGGCATTTTTCATGTAGAGTTGAAACGTTTTTCAAAAATTTATAGTTTTGGAATGGCAACACCTTTTTGTTTCAGTTTAGGACTTGATGCAATGCGATGCCGATTGTAGCGCCATCTATGAGAAGAAAATGGAACTATTTTGGAACTTAGAATTTTTTCTATTGTTTTCTCTTAGAATTCAAGCAGGAACTATTAACAAAAAAATTAATTATAATGTATAATGTATTAAATTTATTGTAGCTATTTACATCCTATTATGTATTTATTTCTTTTTTCGACTTAGAAAGATTTTCTTTTTCAACCTTTTTAATGTTTCCACTTGGCATCCGCACAGGAACTATTTTATAAGTTAATTATTTTTACACTGTGATTAGAAAATTCTCGTCATTTTTACTTAGAAAAGACTTATATATTTTTTAGTTTTTATTTATTTATTTATTTCTAGACTTAGAAAATTTTTCAGTTCTAAGTGATTTTCCTTCCTAAATATGTTAAACATAGTACAGTAACATTTTTCTGATCCGTTTTGCAAATTTTTTCTTAAATCATAATTTTAACTGCATGACACATTTCATTCTAAAGTTTTTTCTACTTTATATTACTATCACACTTGCAGTCTCCTTCAAAGAATATTTTATAAAACTCTATTATTTAACACATGAACGCAAAAAAACTCTGATTGACCTTGTAAATTTTAAAACAATGATGTAAAAATACTAAGTACAAAGCATATTCATCCAGTGAAACTCAGTACAGAAATGTAAAATTGCTAAATACAAAAGGTTTAAACAGCATGAAAATATAAAAATACCAAGTATTAAATGTTAAAACAACACGAAACGAGTGTTAGTACTACTAGTGCTTGTTCCAAACTTAGTTCCATCCAGCCAAATTTAGTACGAAAAGCAAAAGTACTATGCCCAAAATGTTAAAACTTTGATTCATTCCGTAAAACAGTGGAGAATGTAAGAAATTACAAAATAAAAATGTTTGAACTTGCAAAACAAAATGATTTTCTACTTGTAACATTTTAGAACTTCGCATGAAAATGTAACGTTTGAAACTTTGAACTAAAATTTCAACACTGAATCATAAAAAATCCGAAACAATTTAAGCTGTGGAATAAAGATTCGAGACTTAAAAAGTAAATGTAAAAACACTAAAACAGATTTGAGAATCTTAAAAGTGAAATAGAATAACTTCACTAGAAACGTAAAACTTGAAAAATTTAAATCACAAAACTCAAAACTATTGCAAAGTGCTTTATGTGAAACGTAAAAGTGCTAAGAGCAAAATGCTAAAACTGAGGAAACTTAGAAATACGTAAAACAAATCATTTAGAAATATAAACTTTAAAAACTTAAACTCATTCAGAAAAGAACGGAAATGCAAAATTACAAAACAAAAGTGTTACGCTCATGAGAAATATTAAAACTTAACGCAAAAAAAAAATGTAAGAAAGTACAAAACACCAAAAGTTAAGAGTAGTATAAAAAACTGTTACTTAGATTCATCTAAAACATAACTAGGAAAAAGTAAAAGTAATATATACAAATTGAAAAAACTTATATCCACCTATTTAACATATCAAAATAGCAAGTACAAGACGTTAAAACACAACGAAAATGTAAAAGTATGAAACGTAAAATTACAAAACCTAAATTTATCTGGTAAAAGTTCCGTAAAAAATGTAAAAGCACTAAGAGTGAAAACTACAAAACAGCATGAAAGCTAGAAATAAAAAATATACAACATCAGAACTTAAATTCATCCAGAAAAACTTAGAAGAACAAATGTAAAAGTTCAGAAATTTTCAAAACAAAAGCATGATGCACTTGCAAAATGTTAAAACTTAGTGCAAAAACGTAAAAAGTACTATGTACAAAATGTTAAAATTTAGATTTATCTACTAAAACAGTGAATGAAGATGTAAAATTACTAAGAGTAATATATTAAAACAACACGAAAACGTAAAAGTACTAAGTTCAAAACGTAAAAAAAAATTTATTTATCTGCTATAACTTAGACTGAAGTCGTAAAATTACTAAGTACAAAGTGTTAAAACATCATAAAAATGTAAAAATATCAAGTATAAAGCAGCGAACCTAGATTTGTCTGTAGAAATCTTGATCAAAAAATGTAAAAGTTCAAACAACAAAATCCTAAAACTCTGAAAAATTGAAAACACGCAGTACAAAAACAGCAAAACCTGTAAAATTGCTAAGTATAAGGATGCAAAACTTAAATTTTTCCAGAAAAACTTGTAAAAGTACGGAACGAAGTTGTAAAAGTACGGAACTTTTCAAAGTAAAAGCGTTATGTACTTACAAAATGTTAAAACTTAATGTAAAAATGTAAAAAATTCTTCGCCAAAAATATCAAAACTCTGATTTATCTACTGAAACTTAGAATGAAAATGTAATTGAATCAAATGTACTAAGTGTGAAATAGTAAAGTAACATGAAAATGTAAAAGTACTAAGTATAAAGCGTAGTCATCAAGTGAAACTGTGTACAAAAATGTC
Organism: Octonoba sinensis; assembly: GCA_038502835.1. NCBI lineage: Eukaryota > Metazoa > Arthropoda > Arachnida > Araneae > Uloboridae > Octonoba > Octonoba sinensis. Next base: position 4,603,432 of record CM076600.1, read on the forward strand.
AAACTTAAGTACGAAACTTAAAAGACTTAGATCTGTTTGCAGAAATCTTGATCAAAAAACATAAAAATTCGAAGAACAAAATCCTAAAACTCCGAAAAATGTAAAAACACGCAGTACAAAAACAGCAGGTATAATGTATCAAAAACATAGATTTCTCCATTGAAATCTTTTAAAAAAATGTAAAAGTTCTAAGGACAAAAATGCTAAAGAAGTGAAACCATCAAAACTTGGAGTAGTATAATAACAAAACTGCAACTTCGATTCATCAAATAGGACTTAACTCTATAGTTAGTACATGCTTTGTTGTGTGGCACTGCGTATTCTTCATTTTTTCACTTTTTTAGCATTTTTGTCCTTAGAACTTTTACATTTTTTTAAAAGATTTCAATGGAGAAATCTATGTTTTTGATACATTATACTTGTTATTTAGTCATTTTTATGGTGCTTGAACATTTCGTACTTGGTAATTTTACGACTTCAGTCTAAGTTTTAGTTGGATAACTCTAACTTTTTTTACGTTTTGTATTTAGTACTCTTAAATTTTTGTGTTGGTACAATGTATTATACTTAGTATTTTTACATCTTTGTTCTGATTTTTAGTAGATAAATTTAAGTTTTAACATTTTGCAAGTGCATAACACGTTTATTTTGAAAATTTTCTGTTACCTTTTCGTTCTATGTTTTTCTGTGTTTTAGTAGATGAATATTAGTTTTTTTTTTTGTTTTTTACTTTGTTCTTTTATTAAGTTTGACACTTTTACTCGTTTTAAATTTTATTAGATACATCTAAGTTGTCTTGATGTTTGCATTTTTGGAAAGTTTACATTTTCATGATGTTTAACATTTCATACTTTTTACGACTTTAATTGGGATTTTTTTTTAGATAAATCTAAGTTTTTTAAGTTTCGTACATAAACGATTACATTTTCGTACAAAATTTCACCTGATGAATAAGTTATATACTTAGTACTTTTACATTTTCGCGTTGCTTTAGTAGATAAATCAGAGTTTTAACATTTTGTGCGTAGTAATTCTTAAGATTTTTGCAGTACGTTTTAAGATATTGCAAGTATATAACACTTTTATTTTGAAAAGTTTCGCGCTTTTACATCATCGTTCTAAGTTTTTCTGATTGAGTTAAAGTTTTGCAGCTTTATACTTACCATTTTTACATGTTTTGTTGTTTTGTACTGAGTGTTTTTAATTTATCAGTTTTAGGATTTTGTTGTTAGAACTTTTACATTTTTGACCAAGATTTCAGTGGACAGATCTATGTTTTGTTGGTTTATACTTGCTATTTTCAAATTTTATGATGTTTTAACAGTTTGTACTTAGTAATTTTACAACTTCAGTCTATGTTTTAGTAGATAAATCAATTTATTTACGTTTTTGTACTTAGTACTTTAACATTTTCTTGCTGCTTTAATATATTTTACTTAGTAATTTTACATTTTCATCCAATGTTTTAGTAGATAAGTCTAAATTTTAGCATTTTGTGCTTAGTACTTTTTACATTTTCGCATTAAGTTTTAATGTTTTTTAAGTGCATCACACTTTTGTTTTGAAAAGTTTCGTACTTTTACATTTTTCGTTCTAAGTTTTTCTGGATGAATTTAAGTTTTATACTTAGCATTTGTATTGCAGCTTTATACTTAGCATTTGTACATGTTTTGTTGTTTTGCTCTGCATGTTTTTAATTTTTCAGAGTTTTAAGATTTTGTTGTTAGAACTTTTACATTTTTGATCAAGATTTCAGTAGACAAATCTATGTTTTGCTGTTTTTGTACTGCGTGTTTTTACTTTTTTCAGAGTTTTAGGATTTTGTTGTTTGAATTTTTACGTTTTTTTTGATCAAGATTTACTTCGTTCTAAGTTTTTCTGGAAAAATTTAAGTTTTGCAGCCTTATACTTAGCAATTTTACAGGTTTTGCTGTTTTTGTACTGCGTGTTTTTACATTTTTCGGAGTTTTAGGATTTTGTTGTTCGAATTTTTATGTTTTTTGATCAAGATTTCTGCAAACAGATCTAAGTCTTTTAAGTTTCGTACTTAAGTTTGACATTTTTGTACAAAGTTTCACTTGATGACTACGCTATATACTTAGTACTTTTACATTTTCATGTTACTTTACTATTTCACACTTAGTACATTTGATTCAATTACATTTTCATTCTAAGTTTCAGTAGATAAATCAGAGTTTTGATATTTTTGACGAAGAATTTTTTACATTTTTACATTAAGTTTTAACATTTTGTAAGTACATAACGCTTTTACTTTGAAAAGTTCCGTACTTTTACAACTTCGTTCCGTACTTTTACAAGTTTTTCTGGAAAAATTTAAGTTTTGCATCCTTATACTTAGCAATTTTACAGGTTTTGCTGTTTTTGTACTGCGTGTTTTCAATTTTTCAGAGTTTTAGGATTTTGTTGTTTGAACTTTTACATTTTTTGATCAAGATTTCTACAGACAAATCTAGGTTCGCTGCTTTATACTTGATATTTTTACATTTTTATGATGTTTTAACACTTTGTACTTAGTAATTTTACGACTTCAGTCTAAGTTATAGCAGATAAATAAATTTTTTTTTACGTTTTGAACTTAGTACTTTTACGTTTTCGTGTTGTTTTAATATATTACTCTTAGTAATTTTACATCTTCATTCACTGTTTTAGTAGATAAATCTAAATTTTAACATTTTGTACATAGTACTTTTTACGTTTTTGCACTAAGTTTTAACATTTTGCAAGTGCATCATACTTTTGTTTTGAAAATTTCCGAACTTTTACATTTGTTCTTCTAAGTTTTTCTGGATGAATTTAAGTTCTGATGTTGTATATTTTTTATTTCTAGCTTTCGTGCTGTTTTGTAGTTTTCACTCTTAGTGCTTTTACATTTTTTACGGAACTTTTACCAGATAAATTTAGGTTTTGTAATTTTACGTTTCATACTTTTACATTTTCGTTGTGTTTTAACGTCTTGTACTTGCTATTTTGATATGTTAAATAGGTGGATATAAGTTTTTTCAATTTGTATATATTACTTTTACTTTTTCCTAGTTATGTTTTAGATGAATCTAAGTAACAGTTTTTTATACTACTCTTAACTTTTGGTGTTTTGTACTTTCTTACATTTTTTTTTTTTTTTTGCGTTAAGTTTTAATATTTCTCATGAGCGTAACACTTTTGTTTTGTAATTTTGCATTTCCGTTCTTTTCTGAATGAGTTTAAGTTTTTAAAGTTTATATTTCTAAATGATTTGTTTTACGTATTTCTAAGTTTCCTCAGTTTTAGCATTTTGCTCTTAGCACTTTTACGTTTCACATAAAGCACTTTGCAATAGTTTTGAGTTTCGTGATTTAAACTTTTCAAGTTTTACGTTTCTAGTGAAGTTATTCTATTTCACTTTTAAGATTCTCAAATCTGTTTTAGTGTTTTTACATTTACTTTTTAAGTCTCGAATCTTTATTCCACAGCTTAAATTGTTTCGGATTTTTTATGATTCAGTGTTGAAATTTTAGTTCAAAGCTTCAAACGTTACATTTTCATGCGAAGTTCTAAAATGTTACAAGTAGAAAATCATTTTGTTTTGCAAGTTCAAACATTTTTATTTTGTAATTTCTTACATTCTCCACTGTTTTACGGAATGAATCAAAGTTTTAACATTTTGGGCATAGTACTTTTGCTTTTCGTACTAAATTTGGCTGGATGGAACTAAGTTTGGAACAAGCACTAGTAGTACTAACACTCGTTTCGTGCTGTTTTAACATTTAATACTTGGTATTTTTATATTTTCATGCTGTTTAAACCTTTTGTATTTAGCAATTTTACATTTCTGTACTGAGTTTCACTGGATGAATATGCTTTGTACTTAGTATTTTTACATCATTGTTTTAAAATTTACGAGTTCAATCAGAGTTTTTTTGCGTTCATGTGTTAAATAATAGAGTTTTATAAAATATTCTTTGAAGGAGACTGCAAGTGTGATAGTAATATAAAGTAGAAAAAACTTTAGAATGAAATGTGTCATGCAGTTAAAATTATGATTTAAGAAAAAATTTGCAAAACGGATCAGAAAAATGTTACTGTACTATGTTTAACATATTTAGGAAGGAAAATCACTTAGAACTGAAAAATTTTCTAAGTCTAGAAATAAATAAATAAATAAAAACTAAAAAATATATAAGTCTTTTCTAAGTAAAAATGACGAGAATTTTCTAATCACAGTGTAAAAATAATTAACTTATAAAATAGTTCCTGTGCGGATGCCGAGTGGAAACATTAAAAAGGTTGAAAAAGAAAATCTTTCTAAGTCGAAAAAAGAAATAAATACATAATAGGATGTAAATAGCTACAATAAATTTAATTCATTATACATTATAATTAATTTTTTTGTTAATAGTTCCTGCTTGAATTCTAAGAGAAAACAATAGAAAAAATTCTGAGTTCCAAAATAGTTCCATTTTCTCCTCATAGATGGCGCTACAATCGGCATCGCATTGCATCAAGTCCTAAACTGAAACAAAAAGGTGTTGCCATTCCAAAACTATAAATTTTTGAAAAACATTTCAACTCTACTTGAAAAATGCCTGAGGGCATACAACTCAACTCCACTCGAAAAATGCCTGAGGGCATACAACTCAACTCTACTCGAAAAATGCCTGGGGGCATACAACTCAACTCCACTCGACTAACGCCTGAGGGCACGCCTGGGGGCATTGGGAGGCGGTGGGACCACGCCCCCTTCCACCGCCACCGCCTGCTGGGGTAGAACGCCCATTATTCCCCTACTCCCAAAGCTCTTCTCGCGACATGAGCCAGCCCTTCTCTCTTTCCTAAGGCCCTGCGAGGCACCAGCAAGTTTTTCACCGCCAATGTAGTCGCATTGTAAAGAAAACATATGTACAGAATTCAGTTCATGGGTTGTATAATCGCAAAAATAAGACGATACAAATGTGGTGTAAAATTAAACACGGAGTGCTTAGAAGTCTTTTTAAAATTCTTTGTACTAAAATAATCAATTTTAATGAAATTTATTACACTCTCTTAGGAAAGGTAAAATCATTTTTCTTGGTTTTTATTTTAAAAAAATGATTAAATATATATTTCTGAAAGTTAGACGTGCCACATAAAATGTAGGTTTTTAATTAGTAATAAGTGTGCATGTAAAAATAAGTAAAAAAATTACAAAAAAAAAAAATAAGCTATAAAAGAATTTTTTTAATGATTTTATTTTTAAGATTTTTAAAAAGTGGAAAATATTAAAACCAATAACTTAAAATGTTTCAATGGCGCATCCTTCTGAAGCAAGCGAGTTTTTCACTGCTAAGATTGGTAAAGAAAAGATATGTACAGAGTTTATGCTGGTTGTGAATTATTTAATAACTTTCCTCAAAATTTAATGACCCTTTCTGAGCCTCACGCTATTCAGTGCGAATATTGCCGACATTTAAAAAATCGACTAACAATCATTGTATGCAGTAATAAAAAATAATGTCACCTTAAGCTGCTTCGTTTGGATGTTTTTCATCTAGAAACTCCCTGTCGCATTGAAAAAGGGATTCCAAGCCATCCCGAAACATATGTCTGCATTTTAATGCTTATTTGTGCTTTCTTAACATGAAATTGTTTTTTATTACTGTTTACTTGCACGAAGTTAAATTATTATTATAATTATTGTATGATTACGTGCAGAACATCCACCTGAACGCGGCCGTGAGCTACCAAAAATGACCCCACGATCTACAATTTGGCGACCACTGACTTAGAAGGAAATGGAGTCATTTGTGGATTGTTCACACAGTTCTGAAGTCTTAAAAAAAAAACGATCTTTCACGAAACTCTGAACTCTAAAAACAGACCCTTTGCAGAGTTCTGGACTCCCAAAAACAAGTAAACAAATATTGCTCAATAAAGAAAAACATCAAAGCCGCCAATATGTGTAATACTTTGCTGTGAAAAATCTCATGCTTTAACCACTTAACGCATTTGCCCGTGTCTGACACGGGCGAAAGCTACCGGAATGTTTGCCCATGCCCGTTCATTATTTTATTTCTGATGCCCGTGTAAGATCAGTTTACATTTTGTTTGTGTAACATTTTTTCTCTATGTAACTTGATACCAAATAATCTCACGGTTACTTCCTATTAAAAATTTATTACTTCGATTTCTTATGAGGCACATTAGTTTTTATTCATTTAATTATGTCATCGCTAAATGTTTCACTCAATTACTTTAACAATCCACAAATGCATGTTTATGTGGAACTAAGAATGTAATGTTCAAAACAAATCCTAACATGCATCTAATGTTCTTTCATTATGTTTATTTTAACCAAAAGTAGTATGGAGTAAATTAGATAAATTTTGCGTATGTTGGCTCCAAATAATATTTCAGGAAAATAGCAATTAGGAATAGTTTTGTCAAAAGCTCTGACATTTGGACTGTTTACTTATGAAAATAAGTTCTGAAGGGACTCGCGCATTTTTTATTTATTTATTTATTTTTTTTGTTAGGAAGTAACCGCGGGTTAATGACCATACGCAGACCAAAGAGAAAGAGAGAATTTGCTTTTTACCGCTGATATTATTATTTTAAGTAGTAATTAGTATTTTTCAAAAATATTCTCGAAATTTACGGTTTCCGGGAAATCCTGACGCAAACAAGAAAAAATGAAGGTCCTTTTGTGACTCAGCGTTACATGAGAATGACGTTCCTCAACGTTTCGTTTCTCAACCTGAGGGTCGTGTTTAGGGACAAGGGGGTTCGAAAACTGACAAAAAAAATTAAAAAATATAATTTTATTAAACAAAATTATGAGTAAATGCTACTAAATTCAGTGTTGTACAACGAAAACGTTGCATCGAGGGGGTTGCAAAGTGTTTTTTTTCCTTTCATGGTTTTGGCCTTTTAGGGGGTCGCCATTCTCAAAAAGTTGAGAAATAATCCCTTCAAGTTTAGAAAATATAGGAAATGTCATTTTCAGATTTAAAGAATTATAATATTTTTTTTGACTTGATGAACCTGTAATGGATTAATGTGAAAGGAGAGAAATACATGGTGAAAGTTTTTTAGAGTGGGAGAAAAGGAGCAGTTTCAAAACGAACAATTCCCAGTTGGTTGCAAACTGATGCAGGAAAGAGAGTTTTACAGAGACAGGTCGGGAGAAATCGCGCCAACACAGAATTATACGGGAACCTCCTCAAACATTGCTAAATGTTTGGGAAGTATTGACTTATGCAATGCATTGAGCACCAATATCATAGAAATTTTCATGTTTTATTGCTTCTAGAAAAGAAGTTTAGTAGTAATTTCCTACCCAATTATTTTGCATTTATTACTTATCTTTGCTAACGTAATCACTTATTGCATTACTCAAAATTCTTGAAAGCTCATTAATAAATTTGGTGTCATATCATACTTTAAGCATTTCAAATCAAAATCAAAAACTCCATTCATTTCAAAAATTCTTAAATTAAAATGCTCTTATCATTTCATAAGAACAGTAATCGGCGACAAAAGCACAAAAACTAATTAATTAATGCTTAAAAAAAGGAAAAAGAAAATTCAGTTTAAATTTTAATGTTTTAATTTTAACAGTAATAACCGATTTTTTTTCTCTTGCTACATTACCTAATTTGAAAAAAAATTGTACCCGTTAGTGAATAGCTATTAGAAGTAGAAGTAGAAGTAAATAAATTCATTTCGAAACAAAATTTCTTATTGGTTCGTAAACTATTCTAGTGAATACATGCATTTCAGAGCAAAATTTCTTATTGGCTGGCAGAATATTTTATCAAATGGCAACAGTTAAACACTTAACGGAACACTAATTCAAAAATCATTTAGAGAAAATTTTGCGAACGTGCTAGCATCGTGAAGAATGATATCCTGTTATAATTATTGCTCTTGTGATATAATTCTCTAAAGGTAAGAAAATTTGCAAATTTACTTATGCAGTCACGTTTCAAATAGATCGCGTTTAGAAATATTAAACGCGAAAAATAAATCATCCTAAAACCACATGAGTAGAAGAAATATCTGAATGGCGGTCATAATAAAAAAAATCTCTAAGTGTTAGTAAATTATAAGAAAATGATGCGGAGATAATTAAAGTTCAAATCAAAGCTTTCAGATGTGATATTTGAGCGTTATATGCAGGTTTTTGAAAAATTTTCTGATCTAAACGTTAAATCAACTTTGAGTTTACCGCTTTTAGTTCAATTCAAAGCTTTAACAGCAGATTTTTAAGAAATAGTTAATCTCTTGTTTATTTGTAGGTTTCTGAAAACACTCCAGATGTCATAAATATTAAATCAAGTTTAAACTTAAGAGTTTTTGAGTTAATACATTTATTTTAGACTTTGTGGACTGAATATGATTCAATTAATGTAAACTTGAACTCAAAATTTGTTGAACTCACTAATGTTCACTTTATTTTGAAATTTATAATTTAGTGTACCTTATGTTCATAATTTTAACATGATATGTCTTCAAATGCACAAAAGATGTTAATTTGATACCGTATTTCTTTTGTGCACGTACCAGGAGCAAGTTTAGTACAGGGAACCAATTGAAGATTGGTTGGGAATGTCAAAACAGTGATATGTTCAGAACTCACCAAATATTTAACAAACTAAAGTTCCACATTTTAAAAGCAAAGCTGTTTGCAGCTAAAATTTTTTGTCGCCAACCGGTTCCTATACTAAAACTGTACTATAAACAAAACTTATAAATCAAATGTATCTACAAATGACCTTCATTTTAAAAAACGTTATTTTTTTTTTTCTTTTTTTTTGCAGGTTTCGTAAAAAGTTTGATCTAAAATTATACATCAAGATTAAATTTAACATTTTTAAGTTCATAAATATAATTTAGAGATTGTCAGTTAAATACGTTTCAAATAATATATCACAAATTGGTTTACATTTTGAAATTTCTACTTTGGTGCCATCTTAAGTATAATGGTACTTATCGGTTATACGCCGTAACTTTTTTTGCTCACTAAACATCGCCAAATGAAAATAAAAAACATAGCAGGTTATTAGATTTTAAATAGCATATTAGCGACATTTCTAAGATTGTCGCCAAGGTAGGGCGTACAACCGATGAGTACCTGTATAACTTTAACATGACATGTTTTGGAACGACAAAAGATGTTAATTTAATGCTATATTTCTTTAAGATATTAATCGATTAAAGGGCACAACTTTGCAAACATGTTTTGAACTCTCACTAACATTAATTTATCGGTTACTTTCACTAAAATGCTCATATATTAAAATACAGAAATGTATTTCTTTTTGAAAGCACTGTAGCACTGTAGGCTAGCCTCTTAACCGATAAGTACCTTCTTTAACATACAACATTGCAATCAAATGCACCAACATATTTCCTCTGTGTTTATTTTGTACTTATTGGTTAAGGGGCTTAACCAACCATGCAAAAGTCGCCAACATCGCCAAAACAAATGGAAAGAAAGTAATTTAACAACAAAGAAGCTTTTCGGAATTTAAATATATCATGCTTGTTTTGGTAGATTAAAATTTAATTATTTTGTGTTACATACATTTTCATTACTAGGACGACAGAAATGTACGTGTGAAAATACATTTAGTTTATGCATTTTGTTTAATGTATCTTGTATCCTTATTAAATTGAGCTTTTTAAACATATTATCTTTAAATGTCTGTATTTAAATGTATATGCATTTATTGCCAAAAAAAGTGTTATTATTGGATATATTGATGAAAATTCATGGAAAAGTCGCCAAGAAAGTCCCTTTAACCGATAAGTAAAGTTTACCCAAACGTGAATAAACTCACGATTGCCAACTCAAAAGAACAGCAATTATAGTACATTTTCACGAAAGGTTATTAATTTTTACAGTATTTGAGATAAATGATATTTTTACACGCGGTGGGATCATGTGAAAGGATATGACTTGTGATAACTTTCATTTATGACGAAATTTGTAATCAAGTATGTAAGTGTAACAGTCCATTTCCAAAAATGTACATCAGTTTAAGCTTACAACACTGTGACCGTTTCCAAAACATTGAGTTGATCGCCAAAACAGTCAGCTATAACAGGAATTACCAAACTGTGGTGCAGGAAAATTCCCTACGATGAACATATATATATAACGAGGGGCGCACCTCAGAAGGCATCAGTCATTCAATATCCGACCGATTTTTCTTTTTATGTCTCTTTGCTTTTTCCCAGTGGTAACACAGTTCTTTAATTTCTGCAAAAGGAAATGCTTTCCTTACTACTTTCCTCCTCTGAAGAGGAAAGCTTCAACCACTTCCTCTTGCCGCTCCTTTAAAAAGTTAAAATTGTCAGTAAAATTTGAAAAAGTATTAAAATTTTAAAAATAAATTCCAAAACGCCAAACATTATTTCCAAACGAGTTCAAAAGAGCATGATTTCACGATTTTTTTCTTAAAAAAAGACAAACAGGCTACCCTGGCCTCTATCGCCGTCCGAATCGCGGAGCAAGCGTATGAATGGCGAGTTGAATTTTACTTGAACAAGTTAGACGAATAACTAGTTGTACGAATAGAGAAGCGGACGAATGGCGAGATTCCACTGTATATGCATTTATTGCCAACAAAAGGCACCATTAACAAATATATATATATAGATATATGTTGACGACAATTTGAGGGAAAGTCACCAAGGTACTCCCTTTAACCGATGAGTACCGTTTGATAACGCCAAGACTAGCGTAAATATCAAACTATAGTTAAGGCAAATCCCTACCATGAACAAATATACGAGTAAAAAGACATATAACCAGAGGCGCACCAATCGGACCGGGATCGAGACGGGTCACCATGCCACCTCAGAAGGCGTTTCCATATCCGATACCCGACCAATGTTGGTTTAATTACCGGAATATGAACCGAACATTGCACGAAAGATCCGGTTGTTCATTAGCATATTTTGAAAATGTATCTAAATTAAAAATTCACAGCCAATCCGTAAACCCTACTTTTCTCCACCAGACCCCTACCTGTTTGCCGATTCCTTAGGATTGCTTACGCACGGGGAGAGGTAGTGGGGTCTACGGATTTTACATGGACATATCCCCAAGTATACATGGTGGTCTTCAGTGGGTATCGAACGCGCGACCTTCCAAGTGGAAGTCCGACATGCTAACCACTAGGCTACCACGGCAACCACCAGACATACTAACAGATAAAGCGCTATTGTGATAGGCGTGATGTACACCTTTTTCTTGCTTTTTCTGTCTTTCAACTTTGAACATATAGCATGATTTCAAATTCGGGTGCAATCGCCCTGACTTGTTTCTCTTGACATGGGCGGAACTCAATCTGTCAGGGACTTTTCAGTTATATTCCATTTCAGAAGTCTAGTTATGCGTGTGTAACTTATTTTATAGCGCTTTCAACCTATGTATTCCAGATTCTTAAGCATTCCTGAAAAATAAACATATTCCCCACTGATAAGTGCGTTCCTCCCCTTCCAAATCTAATTTTTTCATAAGACCTCTCCCCTTCACAATCCCATGTTGATAACATAAAGAGATTTTTATGCACCTTTTTTCTCGGAACACAGTTGGTTTATAACCTATCGTTCGATAGACTGATTGCGCAACTGAGATGCGTGCTTCTAGCACAGCAATTACAGAGAATAAAATGGCAGCAAAGAAGAAAAGAAAAAAAAATACTATAGTGGGAAGAAAGGTACGAGTCATTGATCAAGTTAAAAATGATGCGACAAAAGCGAGAATTATTGCGTGAATATGGTTTCGTGGTATAGTTTCACTATACCACGGTTATGTTATAACGCGGTTGCCAAACATGTCCTCGACACCCGCGTTTAAACGGGGTTTTGCGGTACGATTAAGAAGGACAGCTTTACAAGTGCAACGGTTCATTCTTACTAAATATTAATGTAACGCATTTACCATGGCGTTGGGCAATCGGGCGAAATATATCCACCCATAGTACAATGAGTGAGCGTCTGAAGCTTTCCCTCCAGCTAAAAATAAAAATAACGCGATTTCCATTATTAGGAGAAACCTCATATGACATTCTGACAATGAAACAACTTTTGGGATCCATTTTCATGTAGATCTATCCCATTTTTGGGTACCGTACAACACCAAGGGTAGCATTATAAACAATAGGTAAAGATGAATTTTCTAAATGGAGCTCTTGCAGTATGTATCTTTTGATGGGATGAAAGTTAAACTTCAACATGATCGAACAGAACGGACAGCATTTGTCTGCGAATTGGTGCCAAAAATCAAATGCCAAATTTAGTGGCAGCTTAGCGTACAGTTCGACCACCAACCAAGGCGATCTGCCTGGCAGAGTGCCAAGAATAATCCATTTATGTGTCAAGGGAGGAACCGCTGCCGTTTGGAATGTGAAGTTTTTGTTCTCGTTCTGGTTCGTTTAGCATACTCGATTTCTTCCAAACGGATGTTATGGGGCAGTTTATGAATTGAGTTGCTTTCAACGAACAGAGAAGCAGACATTCTGATTCGCGTACTCAACAAACGCACCTGCAAAGCGAACTACCCTAAAACTCGAACGCATTCGTTTCCTTCCTGCCATGCGCAGAAGCGTCCAAATGTCAAATTCCGCGGTCGAACTGTCATTTGAGAGTTTCCCGCTCATTACTGGCCCCCGACTAAGTGTAAATGTATTGATCCATCATCAGTTATCAGCAAAGGGGCCGTTCATAAATGATGTCACGCTCTTTTCGCATATATAACCCCCCTCCCCCTTTTGTCACAATATGTCGCACTTCAGCGGACCCCTTCCCCCTTTGAAACATGTCGCGCTATGTTGCATAATGCATGATGTCACACTTGTTGTTTACCCCTCCCTTCCCCTTGTCACACTTTTTCATGACCTCACGAACCCGCCTTCCCCCCTCGACGCGTGACATCATTTATGTATGATCCCAAACTAGTAAATGTCGGTGATTAAACTATTCTTCTTACTGTGAACTGTGACGCAACGTTATGTTGTATCTCTGCACCTTTTACACAGTCCACTAAGGTGCTGTTGTTTTACTGATGGATTTCAGGTCCGAGAAAACTCCGATTCCCTAAGTATTAATATTTGTTTGGGGAGTTTCGGCGCATGCAGTGCATTGAGGACCAACATCATATTAAGTTTCATGTTTTATTTCTTCTGGAAAAGGAGTCTTATCATTTTTTAGCCGTTTATTTTTCATTAATTACTTGTTTTTGTCAACTTAACCACTTACTGCATTAGTCAAAATTTTTGACATATCATTAGTACATTTGATGTAATATCACATTTCAAGCATTTCAAATTATAATGACAGCCTCTATTTATTTCAAAATGTCTTAAATGTCATAAAATTTCTTCTCGTATCATTTCTTGACGAACATTAATTGACTAAAAAAGTACAAAAACTAATTAAAGAAAGCTAAAAATAAGGAAAAATCCAGATTAAATTTTATAGTTCTAATTTTAACAGCAATATAGAGTTTGGATCTTTTCTGTAATTTGAAAAAAATATGTCCGTTATTGGATATTTGTTAGAAGTAAAAGTAACTAAAATTCATTTCAAAACAAAATTTCTCATTGGTTGGCAAAATGTTCTAGTAAATTCATATAGTTCAAAGCAAAATTTCTTATTGGTTGGCCGAATATTTTATCAAATGGCAACAATTAATAACTTAAAAGAATAGAACACTGAAATTCAATTATCAGTTTGAGTGAAATTTCTGAACGTGCAAGCATCGTTAAAATTCTCAAGCGATTTTTTAACTTATCTAGTGCTGTAATTAATTTTAACTCTCGTGAAAGATTTATCCTACGGTAAGAGAATTTACTTTTGTTTACCTTTAACACAGCCTGTTATTCATTATGTCTCTTTTCCTGCAATTTAAATTTTAATGATACATCTCTTAGAAAATTTAAACCCTATATGGGAAAACTATTATGAGCAATGTTTTATTCTTTAAATATGATTCTTCTTTTTTCTTCTATCTGATGTAGCCATTTTAAAAAAGGGTATTTATTTTTAGGAAATCTTTACCAAAACCCCATAAGTAACTTACGTAATTAATAAGACATTTATCTTTATTTTAACAAAGTATTTAAATTTTTTAAAATTTGTATAGCATATATTGTAAGTCATCCAGGTTAAATTTCTCTGATGATATTTTAGATAATTGTAAAATAAAATAGTTACTTACGATTTTAAAGTAACGTTAATACATGAAGCTATATTTTAAATAAATACAAATGTATAAATGCATAGTGTAAGAAATGACAATAAAAAAAATCTCTACCCTGTTGACACCTGTTGACCGCTAAAGTGCTGGAGCGCAAATGGTCAACTTATACAGGTTTGGCTTTATTTTTCCGGATACCGGATATCCGATGCCTTTGTGTGACGTATCTGTACCGGATATCCAGCTCTAGTATTTTAAACATGTAAGTTTCATGCATATTTTAAGGGTCTCAACGTTCACAAATGCGTAGTGTTTAATTTACGCGTATTTTCAAAACATGATAATTAATTAAATTTAAAAAATCAAATTTGACGCGCCGGATATCCGCATCTTTCTTGCGGCTACCGGATCGGGTTCCGAATATTTAAAAATATTGGTCAGATACCAGATACCCGACGTGTTCTGGGAAGGGGTGGGGACTGGTCTCGTTTGTCCATCCCCGTCGGTGCGCTCCTGCATACATGCTTCGGAATGAAACGCTTCTCTTTACCTTGATTTATTTCACGTGGTAAATAGATTGAAGTTATCTGAAACTTTGGTTTCTAAAAGAAGTGGTACTGATTTTATTAAGTGGTGATTTTATATAATGGTTTCAGACTGATTTTAATCCCTTGCTTTAAATATTTAATAAAAGATCGATTTTATAAAGCAATAATTTTATTAGCTTCTGGTGCTGTAGTGCATCCGCCTCTTTGAATGTGAATGAGCGGAAAGGTTCCATGCCGCTTGCAGAGATTTTTTTATAAATACAATAAAGCATCGTTTGTACGACTCTCAGTTATGTTTATACCTGATTTCACTTCCGTCCCAGCTCAAATTATAACCATTGTAATGGTAAAATACTTCACTTATATGACGTGAATTTCTGTTATACGTCGTTTTACTTTTTTCTAAATTTCCCAAGTTTTCTTACCAGCTCATGTTTTCTTTCTGCCTCTCCCCCCTAATGTAGGGAGACATCCTCGTAAGCAAAGTGTCATTAATCTGGTTTGTCAAATATACTAGTTCTTCTCAAAGTCTTGTCTTTAAGCACCCTTGGTTTTCACATTTCTGTTGCGTCTGCTTCTTAAAAATCAAAAACTCTTGGGTTGCACAAAGCACTCATTGAAAGTAAAAATTCACAACTTGAAAAGAATACAGAAACCAAAACGGAATTGCCAAAATGGTTGAACATTTCAAGTTCCTCTTTAAAACCATTATATATGACTGGTGTGGGGGTAGGGGGACGAGGACTTTGCACGAACTAGCAAAAGGCTTTTTTGTAGTTATACTAATAATATATCAGTGCCATCCTAAAAAACAAAAACATTACGCAATCATAAGTTTGGATAGGTAGGACCAAATCTTTACAAATTAATAGTTTGCTGAAATTGCGTTTATACATCTTTTCATCCATACATGGCCCTTTACCAGTCCCTTGAAAGACGCTGTTCACTTGTACAAGAAATTACCTAAACATTCGCACTCAAACACACTCCAAGCACACCGTGTGTACTTGGTGTAAGTACGACATTGATGTAAATGTGGTAAGCGGTCTAGAATGGATGTTTTTTTCAATCAGAGATGCTTTATAGTAACTGAGGCTTTCACGGCCGGTTTCCATAACAAACATAAAATTTTCAGGCCGTGGTCCAACCAAGACGTTTCTGGCTGACGTTTCGCCTGACTGTTTCAGGCTTCTTCGGAGTGAAAATGAAGTCAAGGCAGAGGTCTGGTCCTTATATATCAAGCATCACATGTGCTTAAACCTCATTGGGTAAGCCACCAATCTCAGGCTTGAGCCTAAGCCCCAGGCCACTAATCTAAACCTGAGATTGGTGGTTTATCCAATGAGGTTTAAGTGCATGTGATGCTTGATACATAAGAAGACGAGACCTCTGCCTTGACTTCATTTTCGCTCTGAAGAAGCCTGAAACATGTCAGGCGAAACGTCAGCCAGAAACATCTTGGTTGGACCATGGCCTATAAGCCCGGAAAATATGTTTGGTAGAGGTGCTTTAATTTTCGAAACGTCACAAACACACTCAAAAAAGTACAGCGAGCGTTGTAACCTATGGCTGCCCCAGTTCAATGCTGATATATCTTTAAAAATAAAATGAAATTTAAAAAAATATATAAGTCCCTCATTCTGTAAGTAAATTCTAATTACATATCTCAAAACAACAGCGTGAGACTCGTATGATGACTATATGAGACTACACGTCTGTAGCTTAAAACAGTGAGGACTAGGACTTATTTTCATATGTCCTTCCTTTTCCCTGGTTAACTTACAAAATGATAGCGCGGAGCGGACAATTAGATGTTTAAATGCGTTTATCTTAAAACAGTAGTTTCAACATGTCTTAGTACTGAACTAGGACAAAGACATGATGAATGTATTTTGGAGCATTTCTTTAAATACAATGAGCGTTTTAACATTTGGTTGAACGGATTTACATATTTACAGCCCTTTTTTTAAAGTCTGTCTATGCAGGTAAACGTAATTAAATGCGAAAATATTGGGCAACTCACCAAATCGATATTGGTTCGACTTGGATATTTCCCGACGAGTGATCGATATAACGACAGGCGGAGATTTAAAAATTCGGCGTTTAGCACTCTTAATAAATATTATACATAATTTATGAACAGATGTTTTCAAAATTTCAGAAATTATTAATTGTTTTTGAGTGACACGGTTTCTTCTTTTCAGCTCTAAATATGACTTTCCATTTTCAATCTCTGCCCGTTTGGGCGCTTTCTTACGATTCCATCTACGTTCCCGAGAAGCAAGAGGAGGACTGGCGCAAATTCACCGAACGGAGGCTCAAACGCAAGACACGACGTGCATCCAAACCGCCCGGCTGGTTCCCAAAACAAAGGCGTTCAAATTACAAGCCTGGTTGCCTTATCTGGATCCGGAAGGAGTATGGGACCTCATTCCGGTTCCTGAAGTCAAGAAGAAAAAAAGCCTCCTCAACCGCCTGGTGAGTATCTTCAAGAAGTAACCACCTTCTTTTTTTTCTATTTAAATTTTATTATTATTTCGGAAGGGAGACTTTAGTTATTAGATCAGTAACCAGACTAGGCGTTTTGTTTTTAAACTGCTGAACTTTTCCGTTCAGTTGAGTGGTTTACATATGACAAAGTGCGCTTTTTTTTTTTTTCAAATTATATTGTTCAGTAAAAACGCAGCAATTAATTTTTCCCCCCTAAACTAAAATATATCAATAAGTTTTAATAACAGTTTTATTTTTAGATGATTTAAAAAAAAACTTTTCGTGAACTGAAATTTCAGAAATCATATAGACCCCATGGTGACCTGGGGTAATTCTCGATCAAACAATGCAAACATCAATTTAGTTTAAAAAAAACCGTTTGCGGTAGAATTTAAATTTTTTTCTGAAATTTTGATGCTTTATGAATCGATTCCAATGCAACCTTTTTTTTTTCTGAAAATAAAAAGAGAAATTGCAATATTTAAAATTTTCTTTGATTAGGAATTATTCATAGAATGCAGTAATTCTTGATCACTTCTGGGGCAAATACTGATCACCCAAATTTCATTTAACGAAAGGCATTTCATAAATAAAAGTAGATATATATGAAAGTAGTTAACAACTAATGCATTGAAAAATAACAATAGTAGGCAACACATAATTTAGCAGCTGACAAGTTGATTTATTTAAAAAAAAACTAACTATATTTTCTAAAAGTCTTTGCAAAATTTCTTGTAACACTAATATGCACTGTATATGGCAGTGTCATCAAACTGTGAATGAGTCAACTCCATTTAAGGTCACAGGACCATAACAAAATGTATTTCACATTTATCTCTTCAATTTTGTCCCTTTTTGGACATCTGTAGTTGTCCTGTGTCTTTTTCTAAAAATTTCTTTCAATCAGATCTCCTTCTCCATTTAAAGCTTTTCAAATGTACATTGGATCATTATCATAATAAACTGCATAATAGATGACTAAAGAAATATTCTGTGAATAGCATGCAACAAGAATTTAGCATCAAGAATTGAGTGATTTTATTTATTTGATCAACTTGTAAATTTTCCACTAATGATAAAGCTATCCTCTTTGTTCATAAAAACTTGTTCCTAAATACTTATATTTTCTTTTTTCATTGGTATTCGACATTTGGTGATCTGTCATTAGAAAAAGAACTGAAATTATTATTTTTTAGCTATTTCCGATGAAATTTGTGCCAAAAAACGCAAGTAACCAGGATTACCCCAGTGATCAATATTTACCCCATATACAAGGGGCAACATTTGTACCACCTTAAATAACAAATTTTAATGTTTACAAAAGATGTAAAACATCCAATAAAAATCTTGCACTATTTGTACATAATATGAATACAAAGTAGAACAAAATATTTTGTAATGAGAAGAGGAAGAAGGGTCTTTGGTAAATTGTGCATATTTAGGAATCCATCTTTGAAATGGCAAAATCTGAATGCAGTTTAAAAGCTACTTAATATAATGAACTTAACAGCTAAAAATTTTTTGTAAATGCAATTATATTTTAGCAAAATGTCCAAGAATTCTTGACTATATCTCAAATTAAACAAAGATTTTTTTTTATTAATAAAAAATGAATGATCACTATTTACCCCAGAAAAACAGTGATCGGGAATTACCCCGGGTCACCCTATTAGTTAAAAAACATTTTGTGTTAACCTCAATATTCGTGCTTTTCAGTAAAAACGCAGCAGTTAAATTTTTTTCACTAAAATATAAAATATCAACAAGTTTTAATAAAAGTTTTGTTTTTTTAGGTGATTTTTTTAAAACTAGACTTTTTCTGAAATGAAACTTTAGAAATTATATCGTAGATTGAATACTAAAAATGTTCAGAAAGTTTGGTGACTTATCTGATAAGTAGACTCTCTCTTGGGAAGTGGACTGGGGATTGAGGTCACTGAAGATTGATTTTAATTAAGAAGAATTTCGGTAGACGTTTCAATCAAAGGTTTCAGAAAAAAAACTCGGACCATTTACAAAATTTATATTTTGCGTTGTAATCGTTAGCTTTGTATACAAGTTTCGATTTTTAAAGGCTTTTGTTGAACTTGAGGGAACTTGTTGTTTATATTTCTGATTATCTTTATATCTTTAAATAATGACACGTTTTGACCGTCATGCTCAAAATTTTATGATGCAGAGTTTTATGATTGTTTACCTACGTTTCAATGAAATGACACGTTTTGGCAGCCATCTCCAAATTTTTATCATTCCGACGTTTTACTCTTGTGAAGAGGATTCATTTTAACTGTTGACCTCAAGTTCCTGTTTTCTATGAATTTGTTTAAAAAGTGTTTCATGAAATGCAAAATAGAACTGAAACTTTGCTTCGACTCGTTTCCTGAAATTCGACGTGTAAAACATTAGTTAATGTTCCAATAGCCTCAAAAATTAATTTTTACTTAATGAAAATTCCATCATTTAAAATCGGAGATTTTGGAAAGGTTCTTTGCTTTTTTTTTGGGGGGGGGGGGGGGAATAGAGTAATAGAGTAGATGTTAAATAGCCCTCATGTTTTTTTTTTTTTTTTTTCTTTAAATGAAGATCTGTGTAAAGACTCCAAGCTATCTCCAAGTCCTTTAAAATAGAAATGGAAATACGATATTAAAATGATAGGAAAAAATAATAATACACTCAGGTATATATTTCTAAACTATTCGAAACGCGTTAGCATAACAGAATACCGGTACTTATCGGTTAAAGCACTTATCTCGTAAACTCGCCTAGATAGACCTGCATCGCCAATCAAATGGAGGGTTCAGAATACAATGAACCAAGTCCAGTCCACATTTTGTTATTTTCGAGTTAGCAGCGCAATAGCACTAACTATGTAAAGTTTCAGTGAAATAATGAACCAAGTCTCTTTTTGAACTTTTAAAATTTAATATATAATTTAGAAAATTTCAAGATGAAATTCTTTTTATAAAGCTTTAAATTTAAACCTCTGTAGCACAAAGAAACTTTTTATGGACTTGGTTCACTTGTATTCTGACCCCTCCAAATGTAAGCAAAGCTATTTGATCGAATTTAAATAGGTGGCACTTTTTTGTTTTATTACAAAAATTCATGTTTTCGACAATTTGGAAAACCGTCGCCAACGTCGCACCTTTAACTGAATGGCTATCGTAGTGAAAATTTTGGAGGAATATCTAACTTCTATCCTGGCATAATCTAGGAAAAGAAAGCTTTTTAAAAGATAGATCATAATAATTTTGTAGTTTAACTCGGTATGCATTACAAAGACTGGTTACAACTAAGTTAACATCCATAGAGATTCCGTAATTTGAAAAGCAGTTGTCATTTTAAAAAATTGTAAATAGCATCAGGAGTTCTCGTAAAAGACGCCAAGTTCAGTTTTGAGACGATGAACAGTTAAGCTTTCACATTGTTATGAAAAATAGTAAGCATTTCACTTTAAAGAACCCCTCTTTACTGCAGTATATTTTTTAAAGTCATTAGTTTACATTATGAAACAGTTAATAGAAAATTCTAAATCACTGGTGCAATCCGTCGACTTTTACTATAGAGCGCGACGATATGTTCCATAAGAAGCTTTAGAAACAGTATTCTCCTCTTCATTCATAAAATGATTCAAAGCACTGAATTTTCAGCAATAATAATAATAGTGATTACTGTCAAATATCGCCAAATTTTTATTAGCATTCCTCTATGTAAGCAAAGAAAAAAAAAAAAAAACAATCGTTAAATAACTTTAAAATTTCACCTCTGCAATAATACTTGCTTTCCATTCACTACTGGGTTATTTTAGTACAATCGGGCCGATTTCGCCATTATTGCATATTATACAGAAATGTCCAAAGAAATGTATACACTCAGCGACAGTGAACCTACTCAGAGCAAAATGACTTGTGGCAATAAATCTTGCTAGGTATTGTAGTGGTACTGGAAGCCATTACACCAGAAACATTGAAAAAGTGGTAGTTCTGTCAGCTGTTGAGGGGCATTGACGATGTTTTGCTGCTGGTCCCTTTGAAGACATGTAATTGCAACTACATTTTACAATATCAATTAAAAATCTTGTTACAGAGCATTGAAGTTTAAAAATTATGCTTAAAATAAAGATATTCACTGTCAACTACTGTATACATTTTTTGGGCCGCTCTGTATAGTTTATAGTTAAAAATGCTGATCTCAATGTCATTATTCGCCTAATGAAGGGGTGGAAAACATACCGGTGTAAGTCAAGCGATTATTATTTTTGAGAATTACGGCATTTTGCAATACGGTTTCAATGTGACGGTGAATAAGAAAAAAATAATTTATCTCACAATTTTTTTACTATTCAAGTTTCTGCCACGTTGTACTGCCGAAGTCTTTTTTTCGCAGGTTTCTGGGGGTGAAAAGTCCCACCGATGTGCGAATGGTGTTGCAGCAATAGAAGATACTGTGGAGCAATCCCCTTCGTATGTACATAGTTGGCGCACTTTTAAAGACTTTTGCAAAGAACTCTTCACAGTAGCTCCGTCTGTATTTCAAAGGATGGCGGAGGATTAGGGCTCCTGGCGATACCTCCTTAAAAAAAACGCATCCCGACTCTTACCCCTTGGGTGATGTGGAAAAGAGTTATTAGATCCGGCAATAAACCTTTGAGATACAGATGAAGTTACCCAGATCTCCTTCAGTTTCGCATGTTATCTAGTATTGAGGCTAGATCATATAATAAGGCTAGATCATATAATAAGAGAGTTCTCTGCTCACTCTGGTAGCTTTCAGAATAGAAATCGACCCTTTCGGTCGAGCTCAGGGAACTTATTTGGGTCTCATCGTCTCCGCCGACTGCAGTGTCTCATTATTTAACGTCTGTAGCATGTGCAATATAGTGAGCATGTATTGACTTCGATTTTGGCGATGGTATTGCCGACAGTTTGGCGACTATTTTCAATAATTCGGCAAATAATATATCATTGATGCTATTAATTTGGAGTCTGAGAAGTAAAAAATACTTGAAATCACATGAAATAACTATTTAAAATGAACGGATTATGATTATACAGAACTGATGATATAAAATTTTCTGATTATTCTTTGCTATCCCTTCAAGATGATTTGTTGAATCAACCGCATCCAAAGCAGCGATTTTCTATCAAACATTTTAGCCTGATGTTTGCACTGCAATCAGCAAAAAAATAAATTAATTAATTAATTGATTAATTAATTTAATATATATAAATAAACAAAAATAAATAAATGAAATTGAATGAGTAAATAAAACAACATTAATCCTGATGATAAAAAGTTTTATTTGCATGAAAAACAACGCCAGAGGCTAAAACTAACAATGAAGCATTGTACACATGTTTCTGAACTACAAAAAATCTTTTCTTTACCGCGGAGATTCCATGGCTATCTGCCAAAAATAATAAAACTACAGTAAAAAAACGAGATATCTTCTGAAAATATATCTTTAATCTTTAAAAACAGCTTGAAATAAAAGTTTGCGGTCGAAACCATTCAAAACCGACCTTATAAAACCTACAAAACGGAATTTAATGGAGCAAAAATCAATAGCATATAGCTATTGAGGTGTAATAAGAGTCCTTGGCAGAAGCCAAAATATCTATTATAATACGCGATTTAGTTTTTGCAATCAGAGGAACTGTTTACTGTTTTTTTACCGTACTACTAAATTTAGCACTACTTAATGTAGAGAAACATTTTGTATTTTTTCCAATAGATGGCAGCACTACCATTGCAGACAGAAATGGTTAAAATACACTCATGTCCAAAATTATGTTTACATACCCAAAAATGATGATATTCAATGAAATATCCAATCAATGTAATCCGTATTTGCAGGGAATGTGTGAAAACCAAGCCTAATTAGCATTATCCAATCAAAAGTAATCAAACGGTTTGTGATATGCAAATCTAGGCGTTACGTCATCCAAGGGTGAATCAAGCGCTTTGCGCAAACTGAATATTTGAGTGAATTTCTGCAACATAGCGTTTGATTTCAGTGTGTAGGGACTCAAAGCGGTTTGTTATGGCTTCGAAGTATCATTTGGAAGAATCTGTAAAGTGGCGAATTATCGGCCGTTTAGAAGCAGGGCAGTCAATCACGGAAACAGCCACATGTCTGAATATTTCAAGACAGACAGTCCCTTCAAACTGAAATACTTATGTTGAGGAAAGTTTGAGGGAGGAATATATTCCACATTGCGAAAATTTTCGGGATTTCGGGGGGGGGACCCCGAAATAGACGGCCTTATATGTTTCTATGCTGATCTAGGAAAAGTTTTTCTTATCTTGAAAGGTATTTTTGTCAAAAAGGATTGAAATGTACGCATTTCATATGTTTCTATGCATCATTATTTTAAATCAGCATTTTAATTTAATCCCTGATAATAATGATTAACTTTTGTTGTAACAATAAATTTTCCTATGGCTGTAATTTCAAACTTAATGAACTACCCAATATTATTAGCCTGCATTATTTGATTGTGAGGAAATCATTTTTAAATGCAAAAGGTGCTGAGAAGTTTTCAATTCAACTTAAACTAGTATATTGCCATCTATTTGATCTCACTATATGTTTATTAGTTATGCTATTGATTTTTAATTACTGGCTGTTGCGTGCAGCTCTGTACAAGTTATAAAAGCAGCGCAATCTTTTAATAAAGAGCAAACAATAGTTTTAAGAAAGATTACCCATCTTTTGTCGAGTTTCGTACATGTAACTATTTTATCAAAAACCAGAATATTAAAATTAATGATAATTAATGTGCTTTATAATTGATTCTTTGACCGTATCACTGAATTTGTTTAATAAAAGCCCTTTGCAGGGACAATCTAATCTTCAATTACTTGCTAAACCGAAAAAAATCTTTTAAGGTGTATTTACGTGCTTGCACACAAAAGTTATCTCGACATGTTAAATGTTTTGACTCCCAATGTCAACTATGTTTAGGACACCCATAAAACTTAGCTTGTCACATGCGGGTGGTCCTCTGCAACTTCAGTATGGTTAACTAAACAATCTATAATGATGTAGGACAAAAAGACGTAAACATGAGCTAAAGTAGATTTTTAAAAAATACCATGCCTAATATTGTCTTTTATAAAGCAAACAAAAGGTTAAATAACAAGTTTAAAAAGCTAATTGCAACCATGTAGTAATAAAAAAACTAATTGATTTTATCATTTTTATATAGATTTTTTGCTGTTAACTGGAGAAAAGTCCAACAAGCCGAAAAGACTGGAATTTCTTCACCTGAAATAGAAACATTTCCAGAAAAAAGGGAATTACTGATGAAGAGATGGAAAGGAGAAAGCAAGACTTAAAGAAAGAATTAGTTTTAAATCTGGTGAGTAAAGAAATAAACTTTTTCTACTACATAAGTTTGTAAATACAGATATTTAATACAGTTTTATGGGTTTCTCTACCTCTGACATATGTGATAATTTATTCCCCCCTCCTTTTAACAAAAAGGAATGTTTTTAACCACTTAAAATGCTTAACCTTCAATAAAAGGCCTTTATAAAATCTGACATTTTCAATTCGTCTAAAAGAGTAATTAATTTTATTCAGTGGTGCATAATGTGTGAATTATTATATAGATGCACATTAAAAATCAAATTTCATTGGAATTTTCATTTCTACTCTAGAGCCAATTTAGTTTCACTACCATTCTTTGATAAATTCTTATCTTTTGCCACACATCTATACAATGATTAAAAATAGTAATGGAATAATTCTTAGTCACTCTTTTTCGGAGTACTTACTTAATGGTCTCGCCTTTTTTAGTTTTATTGACTGTTGTAACAAACAATGATATTATGGCACACCAACTGCACAATTTTTTCTGTATTACAGGGTGATTCACAAAAAAGTATTACACTGTTTCTTTTCAGTACACTATAAATCAAGAATAAGGTAAGATAATATGCATTGCCGGCAAGAAAATTGTATATGATTATTTTAGGTTTTGCTAGGGATTGTCAAGCGTTCCCTGATGTTACCCGTTAGTACTGATAAAAAAACTTTAAATTTAATTTAAGAAAACTCATTTCTTTTAATTTCAGGGGGAGAGACTTACTGCATATATCATTAGAATTCTATGACATTGTCTGCAAAATGAAGCCCTTTGCGATAGATAAAGCTTGACAGGTACCTACTAAATATTAATTATGCATTACATTATTGATAATCTAATAATTTATTTATTTTTTACTTGTTTTAATGTATTGTAGTATTGCCTTTTTGAATTCAGAGTTGCAAAAAATATTTGTATAAATATATGTTTTATTTAAAAAATTATTAAATTATTTTTGTTATTTCGTAAGTATCTAAAGGAAGTAATTTTTGCTCTGAAAAACTCCTTCAGTTTGGGTCTTTATTAGAGAAAAGAACAGTTTGATCGACACAATAAATTTCCTTAATAATGTTAAGACTTTAGTTCTAGCAAGCTTGATAAAAACATATGCGTAAATATATATGTAAAGTATTAAATCTGGTGTGAAAGGAATGTTTTGTCATTATGTATTTTTTTGTTTCAAATGGCTGATGTAAATGTATTTTCAAATTTGTTCATTATAGTTCAGCCTTTTCCCCAGTATATCAAAAAAAACGTATTCTCATTTCAAGCTATAGTAAAGGAACGAAATAGTTCTTTCCTAAATCTGCATAAATTGCAACAATACACTGCTTTGTTAAAAACAGACTTCCCCATTCTATTACCATTAATTTTTTCCAATACGATGACACCTGATAGCACCTGTAATCCCCACCCAGAGAAATTTTTTTTTTAATTTCAGTATAAGTCTTAATTAAGGATTTAATATTGTGCTACTGTATCTGGTGGTTGTTCAGCAAGACTATTATTGTGCCTATCCCTTAATTCATTTGTTGTAAAGTTGACTGTGTTATCATTAACATAGAAAAATGGCAATGACAAAAATTCTTATACTAGTACTAATGAATTGTTATTGACTTTTTTAACAGTGTTTTGTTTCTTTTTTGGTTGGGGGCGGGGGGGGGGCTTTTTTTATAGTTTTTTATTCTACCAAATACCTCAGATACAATTAGTTTTATGAAATTAATCTTTTATTTATTTATTTATTTTTTTTTTCGAATTTTAATCTATTATGTTAATTATTTTTTATTTTTTTAATTTATTTACTTTGTAAATAAGTGTTTTGATAAAAATTTATTCTAATCTCTATTCATTGTTGTGAACATTAGAAAAAACTTGTTTATTTAAGACAGAGCTTGTCAAAAAATATATATATATATATATATATATTTGTGTATGATGCAAAATTTGAAAAATGATTTTAGTTCTTTCTAAAACAATTCAATTGTGTAGTCCTTTACAAGAATGCTGTCATTTTCAGAATTGGTATTTTTGGTAGGACTGTTTCAAAAACTGAAAAGAACAAAGGGAGCAATGAAAAAATGAACCAATGGCAAAAATAGTTATTGTTCATAAATAATGTGCAGTGAGGTCTATAATTTAATAGGGACCTTTATCATTAAATTAATATTGGGGCAATATTGAATACCTTTATTTTGTTAATTAATAAATATTACAATTAAAACAACTATTTAATGAAAGTCTAAAGTTACTGATTGCCAAAGGTAAACACCACCTGCCGCATAGCCTAGACCAGCATTGTTTTCATCCAGCTTAATTGTTTTCATCCATGAAACATTAAGGTAGACTTCTACTATGTGTACTTCCCTTGTTTTTAATATTAGGATTTTAATTCAGGGTTCTTGAAACAGATTATTACAACAGAAATAAAAATTTCTTGTTATTATTTTTTCTCTTCAAAAAGTAATTTCAAACGTTATGGGAGTATCAAAGAAAAAAATACAAATATCATGGAACCTTGAGTGATCTTCCTGGAACCCTAGGGTTTCGCGGAACATAGCTTAAGAAACGCTGGCCTAGACTGTGCCACACTGTGGGTAAAATCCATTGATCATTAATTTTTGAATAAGAAAATTTACTGATGTTACTTGCACTTCATTCCCATCTGAAATAGAGAAATATATGTCAGCTTTTATATTATTTATTTTATTTTTAGGAAGTGTGCAGAGGGATTAGGAGGTTGCTAAAGTCGAGAAAGTTGAAGACTATTTCAGTTTCAGTTGCAATATCTGATGAATTTTGCTTCACATTTTATTCTCTTTTTTAATTTTTATATTGTTGTATGAAATAATAATTTATGGTTTCTAAACTGATGTAAAGTGTTTTTTGTAAACTTACTTTTTGCTTGATAGGGAGCAAGTTGCCAAAAAGGTTACGAAAACTAACTATAATTCATGCCTTTCAACTGCATAGAATTTAAATTTTGTTGTGGTTCTAAATATTTATTGAATTTTGAAATATTGTGTTAAAATATAATAAAAAATAAGGTAAATTGGTCAGAGTTTGCATACATTCAAAAAGCAAAATGTTTTGGTTTTACACTATTTGCTGCACATTTGATCTTTGTAAAGATGTTCAATTTATTTCTTAAATTTTGTAATATTGATCTTCATTAAGATAAACTAAAATAAACGAATTGCTATCTAAAAGTAAAAATTCATAAAATTTTGAAGAAATTTTGTCTTTATACATACTTGTACTTAATAAATTGTTTTCTATTTATTTATGCAGTTAGATGTTATAAGATTGAAAGCACAGCATTTTATCAGATTTGTTTTGCGAACTGATTCTTATTGTTGGCTGTTAAATAATGAATATGTGGTTAATTAATGTTTCTAAATTCTACTTTGTTTCCATTGGAAAGTGTATTGTCAGTGCAAAAATGAACTGTTTAATCTCTCTGTCTTACATTAATGCATGCATATATAATTCTGCCGCCCCCCCCCCCATTTCTTTGTTTAACCATGATCAATATTTGAAAACTTGGTTACTTTCTCTCATAATTGGTTAGTTAAATAAAATTGATCGGTTTTGTTATTGGTTTTAGTATTCTAATTTAGTTACTAAAGCAGTGAGAACATATGACTTTTGAAGTTTTTCATATTTCTCCTCTGAGAATTTGATTTCTGGAGGAAGAGCATTAAACCCTGGTGTGAGGATATGCTTTGGAAGAGAATAGCATAAATTACATGTAATAAAATTAAAATCTAGATCATGATATGTTTTACAATTTTAAATAACTTCTAATGTAGCATTAATTTTTAATGCACAACTTAAAAAGTAAAGTTTCAACTTTTCTTTGTGTATTATATTAGTGTTTGTAATTAAATGTTTAAAAGTAAATTGAATTATTTAGAAATGAAATTATAATTTTTTTGTTAATGACATATTTTATTAATTATAGTCTAGTTAATTATCTATTGATAATGATCTATACTTGAAACGTTTCAAAACTGCTTCAAAAGTCTGCTCTGAAACAGGTTAAAATTATTCATTACAGTATGTTTTAGTTTTCCTTAAACTTTGCTAGAATTTTTTTATGAAAACTGTTTTGTGTTATATTTATGTGTATCAGTTGAATAAAAAGAAATGTTTTTGTTATTATTGGTAGTTTTATTTTTAGTATTTTTGAATTCAGTACCTAAGGCATTTGCTAGTCAAAAAGTTTTTTTAAAATCTTGTACCAAAACTTGAAGGTTCTGGGAAAATATTGCCTATTTTTTACAGCATTTAAAATAAATAAGTGACTTCAAGTATTATCATTTTAAAAACAGTTAATATTGACTATAAAATATTGTTTTTTATTACTATCAAAATGCTGCTTTTGGTTGAGGATTTTATAAATGTTATCAATGTTTAAAAAGTTATGTCGATAGAAATTAATTTACTGTCATTTATAAAAAGTAAAAGCGACTCTATTACAAAACGCAGATACGCGACGTAAATAAAAGGTGAACAACCTAACAGCAAAGTCGTCTAAAAAACGTCATAAAATGGCGTTTTTAAAACGTATGCAAACCACATCGCAGTGTCGACTAAATAACGACAATCATGTGACGTTTTTAAAACGTGCGCAAACGTAAACGATTATCGGCTACAAAACGTCATCAAGTGACGTTTAAAAAAAAGTGTAAACGGATCGGAAACGTCAGCAATTGACGTTTAGAAGATGTCATTGGAAAACGTCTGGATTTACGTTTAATGTTGAGACATTTTGACCAAATAATTGACGTCTTTTGACATCCTTTTTTTTACGTTTTAAAAACGTACTCGTGCTGCTTGGGATGGTTTCGGTTTGCAATGATTGTAACTAGAGAGGCAAAAAACCTGTAAATTTTCGGGAAGAAACTGGGAACATTGGGAATTTTGAGAGGAAAAAACAAACTTAAGCTTCCTTCAATTAATCATAAATTATTTATTTAATATCAAAATGTTTTCAGTCTTCAAATATTGTTACAGACCATATAACATTGCAACGTTATATTACAGTAAAACCCCGATAAAACGCTGGTATTTTCTGTGCAAGCAGCACACATCTCAACTGCGCAATCAATCTATCGAGCGATGGGGGGTTAAAAATCTCTTTATGTTGTACAACATAGGATTATGAAGGGGGGGAAAAGGTCTCAAGAAAAACATAGATTTGGAAGGGGAGGAACGCACTTCTCAAAGAAGCAATGCTTTAAGCCTGCATACATTGGAGAATATGTTTACTTTTTAGGAGTGCTGCGAAGAATATGGAATACATAGGTTGATAGCACCATAAAAGAAGTTACACAAGCATAACCAGACTACTGAAAATGGAATAGTTAAACATTAAACTGAACAGTCCTGACTGATTGAACTCCGCCCATGTCAAGAGAGACAAGTCAGGGCGATTGCACCCGATATTGAAATCAAGCAAGCTCTGTCCTAGGTTGAAAGACAGAAAAAGCATGAAAAAGGTGTACATCAGGCCTATCCCAATAGGGCTTTATCTGTTAGTGTGTGTGGTGTGGGGGGGGGGGGGATGGGAGCACATCAGGCCTATCACAATAGGGCTTTATCTGTTAGTGTGTGTGGTGTGAGGGATGGGAGCATGTAAGTGAAATGGTAGGCTATCTCATCTCTATGGATGGAATCTCTTGGCTAGAATATTTGTGTGCTCAGACTGGCTTCATTTACAGTGGTAAATAAGGAATCACCTTTAAAAATGGCAATGATAAAGGGTAGTTTAAACGTCGGGGGACATGATAGTCACCGCGGTATAACGGGGGTTTACTGTATTTCTATGGTCTAGCGTCAAACATAACATTTTACATCAAATCTAAAATTGAGAAAATTAACTTGTAAATTCAATAGGCTTTTTTATTGCAGTATTATTGACTCTAAAAATTTATTTGATTTGGTTGCTTTACAGAAAATAATATTAACCTTCAAAACTTTTTCTCCTTTTACTCCTTGATTTAAATTACCATAAGCAATAATATATGTATACATAACTTATCTGTTTTATTCATAGCCTTACAACTTCAACGACGTATTTGGAGTGGTAATTTTTTGATAAGAAACCCTATTTAAAACTCTATTATACATTTCAATATTTTTTTTAAAGGCAGGTTTTATATTTTTTTATGTGTTCTTTTGTTTTTTATTGATGACTTAAACAAATTTCAAGTTTTACAATGTAAATAAAAATATTATCAACTTCTTTTTTTCCATTCTGAACAGTAAAATTTCTTTACAGATACCAACATCAATATGTTGTCGGTTTTAAAATGTTTTAAGAAATAATGTTCGGTAAAATAATTCTATTATAACGAAAATTTCATAAATTTTTTTTCATTATTATTGTGTTAAAATTGCTATTTGAAAAAAAAATCAAACGTTCCCAGTTTTAGGAAATTTGAAATTTCTCGATTTTGCTTTGAATTCCCGGGGAGAAAGAACGGTTTTTTCCGGCAATAAACTAGGCGTTTTGAAATCCTTGCAAAACTAATTATAACTTGAGCTTTCCATTTTAACTAAAAACGGGTTCAACTTTAATGTAAAATTATTTTTAAAAAATGCTCATTAAATGTCATAACGCACCCCTTCCCAAAAGCTGTCGTGAAGCCTCTCCCTCCAAGGCTGTATCCAAAGGGGGGACCCACGGGCCTCCCCGGCCCGAAATCCAGAAATTTTTCGTGATGTAACATGTATTCCTCCCTGAGACTTCCCTTAACATAAGTGTGTCAAAGTCAGGGCTTCCCCACGAAAAAAAATTCTGGATTCGCACCCCCCCCCCCCCCCCCAGTGGTGGTGGCTATTGGGCAAACCGAATGCCATTGGAGTTTTTAAGGGGATTGTTTAGGTGTCTTGCTTTCTTACGGGGTGGGGGGAGGCTTCATTTTTTCAGGGGTGAACAATTGGGGTAGATATATATATATATATATATAGATTATATATATATTAGGGGTACCCTTTGGGGTCATGGCGCAGATTGCGCCATTAAAAATTTTATAGAGGTCGTTTGGGGGAGGGGCTTTATTGAATTTTGAAGGGAACATCGTTTTGGGTTATGCACCATCCCTCTTGGAGCGGGAATGATATATATATATAAATGTAGTATATATCAAGGGTGAACATGAAAGAAGAAAGGGGGACATGTCGCCGACTGCTCCATAGAAGTTTTTAAGGGGTTGTTTACGAAGGGTGAAGCGAGGAGCTGAGTTTTGAGCGGGGTCATCGTTTGGGACGGGGGAGTGCACCGCGAAGGCCGTATCCAGACCATGGATGTAAGAATAACAGGATGGAACATGGGAAGAACTTCTTGAAGCATTTATTGTAACCGCGCGGCCATCTTGGTCACACCAAGAGTTGCTATTCGTGTGCTGAGGATAACGGGAAATTTAATTTTAATCACGCGAAATTTACGAAAGAAGTATACGTTAGCGTAATATGTCGTTAGCTACATAAGGTATGCAACATATATCTATACTCTTGTCACTTAGCAATAATCATTTGAGTGAGGTTTTAAATGAAAATTTATTTAGAAATTAAGATGTGCAGAATACTCATGCTGCTAGCTGCCGGCACGATCACGTTGGGAAGATAAACAACGAACAGTGTTGCCAAATACAAAAATAAAAGGTTACATTAACAGCAAGGAGAACAGACACATATGGAGTAATAAGAATTAGAAGTTCACAATATCAACACTTCCCCTTGAACTTAAAGTTCTGGTAGGCTCATCATGCCTAGCTCTTCTCTCAATGATTGGAACCGCACTCTTGGTAGAGGCTTTGTCAAAATATCAGCAATTTGGTGTTCTCCGTCAATGTGCTGAATATTTATTTCACCAATAAGACATTTTCCCCGCACTGAATGATACCTGATGTCAATATGTTTTGTGCGACGGTGAAATTCAGCATTCTTAGCTAAGCGTATTGCACTTGCATTGTCAACTTGCAAAGTAGGGATTTCTTTTAAAGGGGCAATGTTGTCAAATAAACGCTTCAGCCACACTATTTCCTTGGTTGCTTGACTTGCAGCTACATATTCAGCTTCAGTAGTACTCAAAGAAACAGACTGCTGTCGACGGCTGGCCCAGCATATTGCTCCTCCACTATATTTGAAAACAATACCAGACACAGACTTCCTGGTTCTTGCATCGCTGGCAAAGTCTGCATCACTGTATGCTTCCATTACAGCAGGTTTTAAGACACACCTGAATACTAGAGCAAGATTTAGTGTTCCTTTGATGTACTTAAGCACACGCTTCACTAATGACCAGTGTTGTGACTGTGCTTTGTCGAGGAACTGGGAGCAATATGATACAGCAAGAGCTATGTCGGGGCGGGTAGCAACCGCCATGTACATTAAACTCCCCACAGCCTGACGATAAGGGACCTCAGAACTAATATCTGCACTCTCATCATCTGACAGGCAACTCTTCTCGATGGGAGTACTCACAGCATTTGCATCCCTCATATTGAACTTTTCCAGCACTTTACATGCATAACTTTGTTGAGTTAGAGCAATGTCCCCATTCCTTAATCTTTTTATCTCTACACCAAGATAATATTCAGCGTCTTTGTATGTGACTTGAAATTCACACTGCAACTCCTCAAGAAAGGTTGATTTTAGATGTGGTGTTGTAGCAATAAGTCCATCATCTACGACATGCAGGGCCAGTAGCAGCTTCTGGTGTTTATCACTGTTATAAAACAGACACGGATCTGCTTCACTTTCTTGCAAGCCATATCTTTTCATAAATTCCTTAAATCGCATGTTCAAACATCTTGGAGACTGTTTGAGACCATATAGACTTTCCACTAGCCAGCACACTCTTCCTGATCTGTCATCATATCCTTCCGGTTGCTTCATGTAAATCTCCTTCTCAAGAGCAGAGGCGTAGCTAGGTGGGGGCAAGGAGGGACAGCTGTCCCCGGGCGCAGCGTCAAGGGGCGTCAATTTAATGTTAATTTATTTTATTTTTAAATGCGAAAAGAAAATTATTTGAACTGAAAAGGCGTGAATGTGTTCAACAAGAAAGTGGGAGCACCACAAATCATATCGGGCATGACTAATGTAGCACAGGAGTGTGTGGGAAATCAGACAAATAATTTTGCGAAGCCAAAGTGTCCCGTTTTTCCCTTATAAGTGAATAGTCGCGAATAAAAATGAAAGTTAAAACGGCGATTTTTAAAACTATTTATTATTTCGGAAGCATAATTTTTTTTAATTCCCTTTTGGGACGCCCCTAGGCCCCCAGGGGCACAGGGGGCGCAAAATCTTCAGTTGTCCCCGGGCGCTGAAAACCCTAGCTACGCCTCTGCTCAAGAGTCCCATACAAAAAGGCGGTCTTTACATCAAACAGTGTTAGATCCAAACATTCATTGGCAGCAACACTAATCAGGGAACGAATGGTTTCAAACGTGCAGCAGGGCTGAACGTTTCAGTGTAGTCGATGCCTTTCCTTTGAGAAAAGCCTTTAACGACTAATCTTGCTTTAAAACGCTCAACTTGTGCCATTAGCTTGACATTTCACTTTGTAAACCCACCGGTTGGTGATGGCTTTTCTTCCAGCTGGCAGATCTGTCAAGTACCAGGTATTGTTGTTCAACAAGGATTGTATTTCATCATCCACAGCAGCTTTCCAGTCTTGAGCATTACTAGATTTCAGTGCTTGGTGGTAGTGCTCGGGTTCTACCGTCTCCACAATGCAACATTCAATAAGACGATCAGGTGCCTTCATTACTTCTGTGTTCCTCAGCTGACAACCAGAGACCTGCTTGTCTGCTGATATGTTTTCTGGATCAGGTTCATTTCCACTACTATCAGGGGGTGTAGCAACTTCTGTGGAGTCGGGGCTTAGATCATTCTCTGAATGTTTTGGTCCAAGACCAACAAGGACGGATCGTGACAAAACTTCCGGAGAAAATACTACTTCTCTGGTACGTTCCACCTTCCTTGTACCTTTAATCCAGATGCGGTACCCATCTATGTCATCTAAGTATCCCACAAGGATTCCCTTTTGGCTTTTCGGGTCCCATTTCTTCTTCTTTTGTTTAGGAGTATGGACAAAATACTCCGTTCCTATAATTCGAAGATGGTCAAGCCTTGGAACTTTTCCGCAGTACACTTCGAAAGGGGATTTACCTTGCACAGCAGATGTTGAAGCTCTATTTAGAATGTAAACCACTGTATTTACCATTTCTGCCCACAGAGACTTTGGCAAATCTTTAGCAATCAGCATTGATCGAGCTAAGTCCATAAGAGTTCTGTTGTTACGCTCAGCACATCCATTTTGTTGAGGCGTGTAAGGTGTACTGAATCGAAACTCTGCTCCCATTTTCTGCAGGAAACCTTTTAACTCTTTGTTGTTAAATTCTAAACCACCATCCGTAAGGAGTGCCTTAATGGGTTTTCCTGTCTGATTCTGGAACAAGGCACTGAACTCCTTAAATTTTTCTACGACTTCAGATTTGTGCTGCAGAAAGTACACTTTTCTAAACTTTGAGTAGTCATCCATGAAGCATACAAAGTATAAGGAATTACGCATTGACTTTTCTTCCATCGGGCCACAGACATCAGAGTGGATAAGTTGTCCAACTTCTTTGGCTCTTTGCTGACGACTAAGGAAGGGATGCCTGTGTTGCTTACCAAGCACACATGCCTCACAGAATTTTTGGTCGTTTTCCACTTCTATACCTTGGGATTGTAGAAGCTTCTTCACATGCTGCTTGTTCAAGTGTCCCAGTCTCTCATGCCAGAGTTGAAGTGACTTTGACTCATTTAGTTGAGCTTCAGGTATAGGGGCAGTGCTCGTCTCTGGCAGAACCACTTGACACAGTAATATAAACAGATTTCCTTGTCGTACTCCCACTGCCCCAACACCTTTTGGTTTTATGAACTCACACTTGTCAGCACACATGTTGAACTCAGATCCATGGTCCAAAGCTTGACTTACTGAAAACAGGTTCCTTGATGCATCTGGAGCATACAGGACATTTTCTAGGGTGCTTAACATCCAGGTTCCATGAACAAGCATCTTAGAAATTTTTCCATGGCCAAAAGCTTTCATTGTTGAGGTGTTTCCAACACGGACCTCCAAGGGGCATTCATATTTTACATAATTAAACAAATAAACACTCTTGTTGGTAATATGTTGGGTAGCTCCACTATCAATCACCCACACATCGTCGCTGCTAGTCATAAGGGATTCCGTCACAAACACTTCTTCATCATGATAGGTTTTCTCCTGCATATTTCTTTTAGGACAGTCCCTTTTGAAGTGTCCCTTCTTGCCACACTTAAAACATTTTATCTTCCCCTGTTTGTTTACAGGATTGGCATGCTTAACATTACCTTGCACCTGTCTCAAGCTAGCCTTAGTCAATAACGCTGAAAGCTCAGCTTCCCGAGAGGATTCTGAAGATCTTCTTTGTTCCTCAGCGATCAACAGTTATTTTAGTTCTGTAAGAGTTTGTTGCTCTTCAGGTCTTGCACACCAAGCCATTTTAAGTGGTTCAAAATCACTAGATAAAGTTTCCAAGAGTTTGCTCATTATAACAAAGTCCTTTGGTTTAATGTCTAAATCGGACATTCGCGAAACTAAGCGTTCCAACATTGCTATATGCATAACCATTGTAGCGGTCGGATCTCGTACAAAGGATGAAAACCGTAACTGACAAGCATACTGAGCTTGAGGTCGATTAAGTTGCCCCCCCCCCCCGGAAGTAAATTAAAAAAGTAAAAGTATCTACGTTATGCACCCGTTTTGCACCCTAAACCAAAAAGAGTTATAAGCGATTTCATTCGGGGGGGGGGGGGGCAACTTAAGCTTAAGTTAGCCCCCCTACCCACTAAATTTTGAACTGAGAAAAATTTTTCAACAACCCTCGTTATGCACCCGTTTTGCACCCTTCATACACAAAATTTGACGTTTTGCACCCCAAACCGAAAGGAGTTATTAGCGATTTAAAAAGGGGGCATGGCACGAAGCGCTGCAGCTAGTGTTAAATTTTAAATTTAGAAAAAAATTGGCGTGACCCACGTTATGCACCCTTCGCACACAAAGTTTCACGTTTTGCACCCTAAACCGAAAAGAGTTATAAGCGATTTCATTCGGGGGGGGGGGGGCAACTTAAACACACATTTTTTTAGTTATTAAGGAAGTATATTATATAATTAGTACAAGGAAGTTCCGTGGTACACACATCAGGTTTTCTTTAGCTATTTTCCTTCTGTATTCAAATTCTTTAAGCTTCTAACTTAAACTATGGATTTCTTTAAGGAACCATACGTCCACACAGTTTTTTTTTTAATTCCTAGCTCAGAATGCAATTAATCTGATTGATTAATCAATAAAGGAGCGTAATTCAAACAAATAAGTGAATAAAAGTAAACAAATAAATAATTTGAAATCAATATACTGCAAGAAGAAGACAATTCAAGAGATACCACAGCTAAATTTGTTTTAACATATTTTATTTAAAAATTCTCTGGTATGTTTTACACTTCCATTTTACGTATCGAGAAGATTCATAAGTGTATTTCCAACTAAAACAATTTGAACATCATGGTTTTCAAAGCTAATACAAAATTCAACATTTCTTACAAAGCCTACACATATGTTCCGGTCAAAAAACAACCTTATCTTGAAACTGTCTTCATTGTCTTAGAGGGTGCAAGTCCTTTTTCTTTTTTTCCTTACATTTTTATAGTTTGACATAATTTTGAAACGTTCATGAAAAAGTTTTATGACCTGGAAATTGATGATACATTTCTGAATGGATTGCCCAATGGAGTGTAGAGTAAACAGATAAATTTCAGAAACATAAACACTACAATATTTTTTTCCAAGAACTTGCGGCAAAACATTTTAACATTAAAAGATATATCTATAGATATAGATAAGCATAAACATATGTATCACACATATATACATACAGAACTGATACACTATTATTTTAATACCACATAGTATTTAGATATTCCTTTTTTCCAGACATCAAGAAATTATACTTAATAGTAGTTTTAAAACGTATTCCGTCATTTACATTATCGATATATACATATATTATATTAATTCTGTTTAAGAAAATTCTTTTTTTTAAATCAAGTGAGCAACAACAGAATGAAAAAAACCATCACAAACAAAAAGAGACACATAAGCATCTTCTTTTTACAATAAAAATTTGTAACGTTTCTTTTCAAGAAAACGAAACTAAAGTGAATGAATTGTAAAAATTGCTGGAAAATTCGGTATACACATAATATCATAATATTCGAGCTTTAAATAACAATTATAAATTATACATACATTGGAAGCAAAATTTGTGGGCACATCGTTAAATACATTTTTAAATCATAAAAGCTAAGTATTGCTCTTTTCTCTAACTAATACTGTTAAAGAGTAAACAAGAAAGAAAAACATAAAATCTCAAAATGATTAAATTGAACAGAAATGTTTACAAAAACTGAATTTAGAAAGCTTTTTTTTTTGTACAGATTACCTTTTCTGGAGATGAAATACATGAGTAAAATTGGCCTCACATAACAGCTTTGACTTTAGAGATAAGAAATACAACGCATTTTAAAGCTAAATATATAAAATAATTATGAAGTAATGTATAAATAATAATTTATATAAATACAGTAGAGATTATTATTATTTCAAGCCACTGTTTTATTAGCTATACCCGCAACGACGTTGCCCGTGCAATGTTAAAATAGCGGCGCCTACGGCGCAACTTCTTTTTTGTCCCAAGCAAGTCACCGAAGCCGACCTCTTAAGTCACTTCTGAGCCGATAAAAACTTATTTCAGCCTGTATTTTTCTACAAATGTATATCTACCTTGACTTAGGTGTAATTTTTTTTTCACTCTATCACTAATAACCTATATTTATTGATCTATATTTGTATCATGTTGCATGTTTATCTTTATTACATCATCAAAACTTTTACATAGCTTTTTTTTTACTGTGACTCTGATAGATAGCAGTACATTCTTTCTGAGTCTGAATTCAAAAATATAACTGCTATTTCATAAATGTTTATTTAAACCAATAAAAAGAGTAAATTGTGATACAAAAATTAAAAAATAAGTGTATTAGTAGCTTTATACATAAACATACATTTTGAAATCAAATCAGAGAAATTAATTTATATAATTGTAAATATGAAATTTTAATTGCCACAAATTAGTCTAAATGGAGAATTGATAAATTGATCAGACAAAGCCATTTAATAAAGATCATCTGAAAAATCTAACAGTTACTGATCCTCCTTAGCCTATTCAAGAAAAGCAAAAGCCGCGACGAAGAGATGCTGGACTATGTATATGTAAGCAATTTGATGAAATAAAAAAAAAATCAGTGGCAGCTATATGGAAAGTATGTTGATAGTGAAAATTGTATGGAATGCAGTGGCGTAGGGGTGTGACCCAGTGTAAAAGATTACGCCTTCCCCATCCAAAAAAAGAAAAAAAAATCATGTAAATCGTGAAGTATGCGTTTTAATGAAATATAATAATTTTTTGTTAAAAAAATTGCAGTTTTGGAAAAAAAGAACACCATTTGCATCATGAGCCTCCTAACATTTAAACAACTTGTTGAGGGTACTGGTTATGATTAGAGGTTAAAAACATTGTGAATATTTTTTAAAGGAAACACTTTGCTCACAAATAGAAAATTAAATTGGATATTTTTTTTCTCACATTTTAAGTATTTGTTTTATTCTAGGGAGCTTTTAAAGGTTCATTGTTTTCTCCATCGGGGCTGGTTGTCACCCCTGAATGGGTGACACCCGGGGCGGTCCGCCCCCACTTAGCTACGCCAATATACAAAGACATTTCTTTAGTAGCGGATAATGGAATATCCTGCCTATAAATTTGCTTTTGGAGTATCACGTCAATTTCTGATATGCATCGCTTAAGAGACATATCTTGCCAAAAGTAAATTCGAAAGTGAATGTAAATGCAGAAAAGGGAAATTTTATGGTACAAAGCTGAAAAAGAATCTGTTACTAAATTAGTACACTAAAAATGCAAGGAAAATTTTATTCTTATCATGGAATCCTACCTACAGTTCCTAATGTTAGTGCAATTGACACTTGCTTAGTTATGAGCAGAACATGGAATATTGCTTTTTTTTTTTTTTTTTACAGCATTCAATGCCACAAAAATGGCAATCGGGGTGATGTTCTGACACGAACATACATATTTTAATACGCTCAAGTCGTATTTTTTTATTTAGTGGTGTCTCTTGGCTAATTCAGTGGTGAAAGTTTTCTCTCTGGCTCTGATTTCAACTCTGTAAACAACACTTTCTTATAGGTAGGCGAGGCATTTTCAATGAAACTGATAGACTAACGATTTGAATTTTGTTACGAATGATGAATTCTTGAAATTGTTGGAACGTTATCCTTTTATGCTACAAATGATGAATGGCAGGTTTCAAAAAAAAAAAAAAAAAAAAAAAAAAAAAAAAAAAAAAAAAAAAAAAAAAAAAAAAAAAAAAAAAAAAAAAAAAAAAAAAAAAAAAAAAAAAAAAAAAAAAAAAAAAAAAAAAAAAAAAAAAAAAAAAAAAAAAAAAAAAAAAAAAAAAAAAAAAAAAAAAAAAAAAAAAAAAAAAAAAAAAAAAAAAAAAAAAAAAAAAAAAAAAAAAAAAAAAAAAAAAAAAAAAAAAAAAAAAAAAAAAAAAAAAAAAAAAAAAAAAAAAAAAAAAAAAAAAAAAAAAAAAAAAAAAAAAAAAAAAAAAAAAAAAAAAAAAAAAAAAAAAAAAAAAAAAAAAAAAAAAAAAAAAAAAAAAAAAAAAAAAAAAAAAAAAAAAAAAAAAAAAAAAAAAAAAAAAAAAAAAAAAAAAAAAAAAAAAAAAAAAAAAAACTTCATTTTTGATCGAAAGAGCAGAGTATGTGTGCTCTGATAATGATTCTTCATTTTTTCTTTGGGCAGAGTCATCAGTTTCCAGTAGAGACTGTCGCTCAGTAGATGCCTCA
This sequence comes from Octonoba sinensis, assembly GCA_038502835.1. NCBI lineage: Eukaryota > Metazoa > Arthropoda > Arachnida > Araneae > Uloboridae > Octonoba > Octonoba sinensis. The sequence goes on from CM076600.1 coordinate 4,644,052, forward strand.
CTTTTACTTGGTTCATTTTCAAATCTGTGAACGCTTTCCAGAGAGTTCTGTGTAAGACAATCCTTTTCCGTTTTAGACAGTTCTGAGATCATTTCGAGAGACTTCTTCCAGACAGTTTCCTCTTTGGAATTTTGCTCCACTTTTCTTCCACTACATTCTCGTTTGAAAAAAATCCGAGATACGTTCTTCCACAAGTTTGACTTCTTTGCCTTTTTCTTGTCTTTCGTGCTTTTCTGAGCACTTTCAGCAGGATCAGTATTGAGCTGTTTTTTGTCCCCAGATACTTTGTCATTTTTATTTTTTCCTCTGAACATTTTTCCGACACTCGATAATGCTCGTCCGAAGCATCCGGTCTAAAATTAAAAATAACAATAATTTGGCATGAAGCAAATCTGTCTTTCTAAAGAATTTTTTCTAGTTATGTAACAGAACCTTTAAAGCATTTTTCGGCACTTACCTACTATACGGTCGACCATTTTTGCCAAATTTAAAAACCGTTTCCAAAATGCCATATGCCGCCAATAATGGAAAAAGAACCTTCCAGCGCAATCGAACACTTCAAGTGCCAAGCTTTAGCTTCAATTTTTTCGGCAATTTATTGGTCGACGAGATAATACGTAAGTACCCATTTTTAACCGACTTCACAAAGGAAGGAGGTTATGCATTCGTACTGTTTGCATGTCGAATTTTTTTTTTTTTTTTTTTGCTTTTTTGTTTGTTTTTCCACTCATTTTTTGACCATATTTGATAATTAGAAAAAAATGTTATGGGCAGATATGCGGCCATTTTCTTGTTTTTTCATCCATAACTTTTTGTTAAATGAACCGATTTTGATGATTTATTTTTTTAATCGATAGAGGGTTGTCTAACTCAAATATCGCACATCCATTTGACTACATTTGTTTTTTAGAAAATTGTTATGGGTGAAAAATAAATATTTTTTTTTTTTTTTTTCATTTTAATTGGAAAGACTTGGCTTGATTTTTCTTTGTTGAGAAAATTGTTAATAAACATTAAACTCATTGTTAAAAAAGAGTTTGTTGCCATTAAGCTGTGATATTAAAGGCAATTATAGCAAGAGTTTGCCCGAAGGCTTTTCTGAAAAAAGAATTAAACCCAATTAGTTTGTTACTTCTTGTGACCTTTTAAAAACGTTTTCAAAACGAAATTTATCCCACAAACAGTTTTTAGTGCCATTCCCTCAAAGAAGGTTTACCCTTTGATATGTATTTTTTTTAAATAGAGTATTTATATTAAAAAATGTATTTACATTAAAAAGAATAAAATACAATAATTTGTGAAGAAAAATAGAACCGACTTGAAATTATAAATTGCGCTAAAAAGTGAAAAAGTCGGTGCAAAGTTATGACAGTACTTATCCACCCACTTATCATTACACCATGCGTTATTTTTTACATTGAAACTGTTGAGAACTCTAGGCCATTTATATTTGTAATTGATTCATGATTACAAAAGTACTCATGAATCAAAATCCATCATAATTTTTGGCGCCGATTTAGTACGAATGATTTCTGCTTTACGTTACCTTTTACTTTCACTGCTTCGAAATAACTAACTTCAAAAATAAAAATGAACCGTATAAGTAAATCGTTTCATTACAACTTATAAAATCATGTAAACTGAGCAAAGCAAGAACTATCGAATGCAAAAGTTGTATGTCTAAAGTGTAAAACGATTTTATTTTGTAGACTTTCGAATGAAAACGCAAAATTTTAAAATTATTTTTAAAGTCTGATCTATACACGTTTGTTGGTGTAAAGATATAAGTACAGTTGAACTTTCTTAATACGAACACGGTTAATACGAAATCCCGGCTAAAACGAACATTTTGTTCATTATGTTTGATTTGCTATTTAATTACACCAAATATCTCACGCATATTACGAAGTCTAAAATACACATTTTGGCTAAGACGAACAAAATTTCTGACCTATTCATGAAAAATTTTCTACATTGCATGTAATTAATTTTTTTTTATAGAAATTGTTAGTTATTTTGAGTTATTGTTAACCACCAAGTATAAATGACACTAGGCATTTTGCGCCGAGACATGCGTATGATAAAATTTAATGTAGCTAAAAAGAACTATCCATTAAAGATTTTTCCAAAATTGTTACATTTTAAAAGGTAAGTTCACTTTTTATCAATGTACTAGTAAGAATTAAAAGTATATTAGCAAAAATAAATAATTTGTTTTTACTGTTTACGTTACTTTTTATTATAAAGAGTATTAATTACTTTGAAAATATAAACATGCATTTCTAAAACTTTTTTTTACAATTTTACTTATTCACGGTTGTTACGAATAATGGCTAATACGAAAAAATTCGCGAATTTTCGGTATTTCGTATTAAGCGAATTCCCAGCTGTACCTATATTTTTTTTTTTTTTTTTTGAGCATAGTAAGTTTGGCTCGTCGAGGGGTTTTGCTTTTCGTATATTTAGAAAAGAAAATAAATAGGTACGGCTAAAAGTTCATACGGCTTTGAAATGATGAATATTGAATAATAAACGTTTACCTCCTTTTTAGTTTTTTTCGGTGGTTTGTTGTTTACTTCATGTTTTTTCGACTTTTTTTGTCGCAGAACTCCCGAACTTTGTTTCTTCTCATCACCAACGTTCAGAGAAGCTTCAGCATCAGGCTTCTCGTTTGTCTCACGTATGTCGGGATGGACGTCAGAGCGTCCTTCATTTACTTCATGTGCAATGTGACCATCTTCATAAAGTGGTTCATGCACTTCACGTACGTCCCCAGGAAGAGCTCTAGCTTCATTTTCCTCCTTTACGAGAGAACGTTCATCATCGTTTGGGGTGGTCTCTTCGTTTAACCACGAGCTTAACCAAGAAAAAAAAAACAGCGAAGCGGACATAATTATCATGATTTAAGTTACTCTAAAACTGAAAACATACGCACACATTTTCTGCTGCACCAATAGTATTTAACTGTATGGATGGGGCCGAAGTAGCCTAGTGGTTACACTCTTAGAAACGCAAGCCAAATCTCACGAAACTTTCGTCGTATTTGACGAAATGGCTTCGTGAAAAATGCTCCGAGTAAATCTTTCGCCAAATTGGCGAAATTTGTGTAGTAACTTTTTTAAGTCACGTGATAGCGCGAGGAAAGAATCGTTGTAAATGACGAAATGTTCTTGACGATTGAAGGATCGTTAAAGTGAGAGCTCTATTTCTGAGAGTGTAGGGCGTCCGACTTCCAGCCGGAAGATTGTGTCTTCGATACCCGACCCGCGGGCTTGGGGATACGTGCATGTAAAATCCGTGGATCCTGAAGTCCCCAGACAGTTTCGAGGGTATCGGAGGGTGGAGAATTTCCCTTCCCTTCACCCTTAGGTCAAAAAGAGAAGGGGGCGTACTTGTGGTGGCGCCATCTGGTGTCATCCAAATACATAATGAGCCAAGGCGTACCTCCACCGTTGCGGTGCTCATCTATAAAACGGAACGAACCAACTGAACACCAAAAAATAGTCTTCAGCAACACCAAAAACGGTGGCAACTAAACGCAAAAATTTTAGTGCACAACCTGTTTTCCGAAGATCACCATAAAAAATGGCAGTAACAATAAAATTTATGCATTATATAAATGATAATAATAGACTCTTAAAAAACTTATCGAAAATAATAGCTTTCACTTTTATTTTATAGCAAATAATAAGTATATATCAGCGAGAGAAAAATATGCAAAACGACGTTTCGTGCGTAGGTCTTGTTGATTTTCAACTGTTGTTGGCAGTTTCGATGACAATAGTCAATAAAGGACAACAGTGCCTAGAAGTCGTTTGCACGATTCGTTAAGGTGGCGAGCAGTCGGATGAGATTGTCACAGGCTGATGCTGACACACGCCTCGGTGTGTCCCGCAGTGTGGTCCAACGACTTAGGGATCAATATCATTCCGAAGATTTCTGTGCCCAGAAGATAAAGTTGCAGGCCGAGCACGAGCTACAACACCTGCAGAAGACTATTTTCTAGCTCTTTCGTCCGAAGGAGAAAAACCACTAGGTGTAGTGTAGTTACATGGTCATTGTGTTGTTATTGCATTAGTATAAATAAAAGCCTTTCTTTTTTCTTCGGCCGGTTGTCAACTGCTGAGAATCTAATTCTGGATTAACCCCAAGTTTTTACTTTTTCCAAAAACTTACATTAAATTTAAGAGGCTGCAAGATTAAATGACCTTAAAAATATGTCAAAGAGATAAATCAGTTTTATCACCCATGAACGACTTTCCTACACTCAAGCAGAGATGTCAAATATCGAACCCTCGACCCTCTTATTTCCTAACTACAATCAACGCTTTGACGCTATAACGGACGGTTTTCACCAAGACATGCTCAACATTATTAGTGCTCTAAAAACTTACCTTAATTTCTGCTCTTCCTCTAGAGTTTCCTCCAATAGAAAAGCGATCAAGACTGAGATGGAATTCACAATCGCATCCTCAGAAACAGGAGATAGCTGAGATGACACCATAATCTATCCGCCTGAAGACAAAAATACAAAATTTGATATTAGAATAAGAAATTATCTTAGAGCTTAACTTGAATTCCGCTTACTAGGCTTCTCATGCAAGTTAAAATGACGATTTTTGGCTAGCGTTACATTGTTGTTACCGAAGCATTGTTGGAACGACACGTTCAGACTCTTGCAAAATATTGTTGGAAACGAAAAAGTTCATCAAAATGTTGCTCTATTTGCACTTTTTGTTGTATGAAAGATATTCTCGCATTGTTGCAAAATGTCGACTTTTAAATTTGGATTTAAATCAAAAATTCCTTCATGCGTTGAGACTTTGATATATTTCTTGAACTGTCAAAAGCAAATATGAAGCAATGCATGTACACACACAAACAAGATATAAAACTGCCATACACATACACAATACATTGTCAGTCGTACTTTCTACAAAGATGCCCTTTTGGAGGCATTGTTGAAAACAAAAATTCATCTCGAAAAGTATGAAATGTATTTCCCGCAATGTATTGTGTTCATGAACAAGGTTATTTATGATACATTCACGGAAATAATTTTTGAATTGTCCTCGAAATCTTTGCCAATTTCGAACGAAGTATTCCGTCAAAAGTACACACTAAAAACTAAATAAAGGGAAATAGACGAAAGTACTTCGATAGAAATTGACATTAAATCCACGCAAAGTCGTTCAGGTACATCTAGAAAATTTGGGGGTAGTTCAACACGTTTAAAAAAACTTCTTAACCCCCTAACGGTCGGGTTATTTTCAAGAAAACGGTCATAAAAGTGCCTATTTTTTTTTATCCCTGAAAGTTATATAAAAATATGCGTATGAACAATTTTTTTATTCATTTTAATTTTTTATTTGTTTTTAGCTTGAAATTTTAAAATTTAAATTTTCAGGAAAAGCCAACATTCAGGGTTACTATGACTTAATGTTGGTTTTACAGCAAGCAAGGGTATTTTTAAAAATATGTGTTTTAAACATTAGAATTTTAATAAACATATGTTTAATATAAATAAAGATTAGTAATTTTTTCTTGTGTGGTAAATTTCAAAGCATGAGATACAAAGGTAAACGTCACAATGTGGACACTAGTACCGAGTTTCCTTCCTACATCTCTTATTGACGTGAATACGTCTTTAAATTTGCTACCATACAGGGCAATCCAAAAAATCTAATGATAACAAAATCGGGGTATACAGTTTGGCGTTGCAGTTTCAAATCTATCCTCTACATCCAGAATTAAATTATACCACTAGATAACTAAAGGATCAAAGAATTCATTACGATAAGCGAGAACAGTGACTCTTCGTGGGGGGTGGAGGGGGAAGCACCGCCATTTTGATTATTTTGCTGGATATCGAGATTGGCAATGAGTATAGCTTTTGCCTCGGAGAAGTTACGATGTTCGTTTAAGGGGGTATTCTAGTCTAGAAATTTGAAAAAATCGAATTTTTTTTTTCCATATTTCGATAGTTTATATATTCAAGAATATCTAATTTTTTTTTTTTTTCAAAATGCGAATTATTTTGCGTTTTTGTCAGGCGCAACGCAGTAAGAATTCAACGGTGTGAGGTTCGAGCTTCAGATGCTTCAAAAGAGGAAAGAACTGCTCTTTATAAGGACATAAATGCTCAAATCAATCAATATGAAGTAGAGGAAGGCCCTATGTATGAATCTGCGATGGCTGATTAAGAGAATGTAAGTTATACGTACTATTCTATCAGTTACGCTGCCTGAAACTTAACGTAAAACTTTAAACGCGTTTTTCTCGATACTACTTTTTTCGATGCAGTTGCCACAATATCTCAAGTTCTAATCAGCCGATTTACTTGCAATATGGCATGAATATTCTTTAAATATCTCTCTATCGCATGAACCAACAAAAAATGAAAATTTGAAATTTGTGATATTTTTAAAAAATTCGACAAAGTTAAAAAATTAGTGAAAAAATCGACCTTTATTTTTGAGTAGCCGCCATTTTATGGAATTTTTTTTTTTCCAGTTTTGCAGCTTCTTGAGATAGCGACATTCGTACTAATCAAGAATCCATCATTGTTTTATTTTTCAGATGACCACAAGGGTAAAAATCATGGCGACGAGGACACGGCCTTTTTTTCTCCCCTCTACTTCAAGGACGCATAACTCAATGGATTTTTTTTTTTTTTGTAATTAATTTTGTGTACTCTTCAAATATAAATAAACAAATGATAAAAAAATGGATGGTAAAAATATCAAATGCTTTTTTTTTATCAATTGCCAGAAAAACACTAGAAATTCGGGCCTCTAGACTAGAATACCCCCTTAAGTTTTAATCATCACCTGTCGTCAAAATCTATCGATTGTATGTAAAACATCAGTTTAAAGTGCTGACAGTGACTATAATAAGGTGTTAGAATAAAAAAAAATATCAAAAATATATAGATGTCTGCTTATACGCGTCGAAATGCCAAAACCAAATACCGAGATCGTATACGGTTGGAAAGGGCTTCTCAAAAACAATCGAATGGTAATAATAATAAAAAATATAACCCGTTACATAAACGTATATTCACGTACAACACACGGGCGTTTCCATGACACAGTCACACCCCACATTTTTTGCTTTTATATTTTCTAGAGCGACTAACTTTGCATTCTCTATATAGTTTCCGTATCTTATCAGTTGGGGATATCTGTCTAATAAAATCCCTTTCAATTGGGATTATCCTCAGAGCTTGGCCGTCCTCTTTTTGGAAAGCTGTCTGTTGAGCGATACCTTTCAATAACAAAATGTTGAGAAATAAAATGTTTTCCGGGCAAAAGAAATAAATTAGTTTTATTCTTATTGGCGCGTTACTACTGGACACTCCACCGGGAAATATCACGGGAGCGAGAGGGAAGGGGTTAAAAGAGTGGTCTGCATCCTAGTGTTGCGTATCGAAACCACTATGATAACCTAAGAGAGTAATGGAAATCGAAGCTCTTGAAAATTCAGCGACTGAGCAAGAAAATAAATATTAGAAGTCTATCAGGTTCTATTCGTAGTTAACAAAGCTCGAAGTGTAAGACTGACACTGATGACGGGTCATAAATGTTGAAGGCTTTGGTTTTTGGCAATTTTCAAGGGGCTAAAGTATAGTTCTACCAGCAAAGTTAGATCTCTGACTGGCAGAGAGCCAAGAAGGACCCATTCATGCGCCAGGGAGGAACTACTGGTACTAGCCATGTGCCGTATTCCTATTCTGTTCCCGTTGTAATTCGCATGCTTTATTTCATCCGAGCCGATGCTATATGACAGTTTACAAATTTGGGTGTTTTTAGCAAGCAATGAAGCAAACATTCTAATTCGCGTGTTGAATAAACGCACCTGCAAAACGAACATCCCTAAAACTCGAATGGACCCGTCCTTTTCTGCCATGCGCAGAAGTGCCCAGGTGTCAAAACCTCGTGGTCGGACTGTAATCATAAAATTCGGTCTCCCCCAAAGCATGTTGCTATTTTCAACTGGGTATTCGCTAATCGAAAGTCCTCAAAAAGAGAGACAGACGATTAAAACTTCTTCTTTAATGACAAATCGAATTAATTCGTTTCTAAATTAGACGCTTATAGAAAAAAGCGCTTTTTTGTTGTTGTTGCTGTTGTGTCTTAACATAGAATGGTCTCTGAATTTATGTTTATAGTATTTACCGTGGATGAATCACTGGGTTAAACTATTGGGTCCTCATTAAACTTATTATTTTCCATTCCAGTAGGAAAAGCCGATAAAAACTAGGAAATACAGGAAAAAATACATGGAATAATAAGTATTTTAAATTATGGACTATAGACATCAAAACTTAATTTTTCAGCAAGTAGTTGGTTGACAGAATACACTTGAAATTCCATGCCTTGCCAGGAACATGGGTATTCATATTTCTTACAAAATGCATTCTACTGAATTACACCTGCCACCACATATATTCCTGTCGAGATCTCTCGCAGTTATTGGAGAAGGCGACATTTGCCTTTCCTGCTAAGAATTTAAAAGGAGTCAAAACTTGGTTTAAAAAAAGGCTTCAGCACTCATTCTAAAACTGATGTTTCTTTGAATTTGTGCGAGTTGCTATTTTTCAAACTTTGTATTTCTGGGTAAAATATCTTCATTTATAATAATTATTTTTTTCACTTATAAATCCCACATCCCCAAACATTTTCTTTAGTAAAAATCATACAAAGGAGCCGTGCGGCTGTAAAGCTCGTGTTGTAAGCTTTAAGTAAATGTAAAAGGACCATTTCAGGTCCTATTTATTTTAGAATTTATTTGCTATTCTCAAGGATATGCTTCAAACTCTCGTCCAATAGGACAGATGGTACAAGACAGTACAATAGTATTACAATCCAAAAAAAGGAAATACACCCAGGGGATAGTGGGAATTGAACCCACGCCTCTTTCACTGCGCGCAGCAGGCAGTGGAAACTGGTTCTAAGACCGCTCGGCCACCTGAGGCAACATCTTAGCACATAACCGATTTAAATTATAATTTACTGGTGCATAAATGCGAAAACTATTGAGCTTCCGACGTACAGGTACTAATATAGATCATAGCTTCTGCTTAGTGGGTAAAAATCTTGAAATAAGGTTCAAATGTCCTAAAGCTGACACCCTGGGGCCTCAGTGGCTGCGCGGTCAAATCGACTGGCTCCAGTGCCTCCCTGCGCGGAGAGAAAGAGGCGTGGGTTCGATTCCCACCTTTACTCTGGGTGTATTTCCTTCTTTGTATATTAAAAACTGTTGTGCTGTCTTGTTCTATCTGTCATATTAGACGAGAGTTTGAGGCATATCCTTGAGAATAGCAAATAAACTCGAATATTTATGTGACCTGAAATGGTTGTAAAGAAAGAAAGAAAGAAGCTGACACCCTCAAACAAAAATACATTTAAAGTATTGCCAATTCCCTGAAATAATTTAAAATGATATTTTATTTCATTTTGAATGGCATCACTTTTAAAATCCCTTCACTTTTTAAATCTCTTTAAACTGGTGATATTTTAAAGGTTTTTTTATTTGAGGGTGCCAGCTTAAGGAACCATTTTTTGGGTGTAAGCCTCTAGGGCCATTCTACCTTATTTATTTTCTCTCCAAGAATGGATTTACAGTAGGCAATTTAGACAAAGATAGACAGACAAAGATGATATTTTTTTTTAATTTCATCTGATTATGCAAACAAACATTTTTTTCATCATTGCATAAAAAAATAAAATGCATTTCTATGTATCATGAAGTCACAGCAAAATAATATACAAGTAGCATACATGTACCACTCAAAAAAGAAAATAAAACCCAAAAATATTTACAATGACTAAACAAAATCTTTTTTTTTTTCTTTTGATACATTCATTGCACATCACGATCTTCCATCACAAGGCAGGTCCCAGTACACCGTCGCAGACTTCCAATCTTTAAATTTAAATATAAAACTCAAATTTTTGACATTGATTACATTAAAATGTATTTCACAATTGAGCCAAGAAATATTTACTTCCGTCATAAATTGTAAATGATTTTCAATAGGATAGAAGTAATTCATATAAATATGGAAGCATCACCTTTTCGAAGTTCTACGGCATTCATTCAAAAAAGAAAAAAAAAAGTCATTTAAAAAGCAGGTGAGATTTTTCCCACATCCAAGTTTTGCCAGCAAAACGTGATAAATAATTTTTTCCGTTAAAAGTGTTTGAAAGTCATGCATGAATCTAATTTCGAAGAAAATAACAATTTTTGTCAACAAAACTTCATGGAAAAAAATTAGTCGATTACTTCAGATGAAGCTCAATTTTACAAATCTCTAAATCAGGAACACTTATGATTTCATGCAGCATTCACTACTCCCGAAACACTTTAATTGAAACGAAGTAAGTTTTCAATCTTTTAAGAACTAATAACAAATATTGAAATGTTTTTTTTACGAACTGTATGTAAAGTTGGAAATGCTCTTTCTAGAAAACCAGCAGCAAGGGTTGGAAATATGAGGGGTGTAGTAAAATCCATTTGTAATTTCTTTTTCCCTCACCATTGTTTTTATTTGTACAAAAAAAAAAAAGACTGAAATAAAAATGGTCAACTCAGTTCGACCTTATCAGGAGTCACGGCAGAGGAAATTCAGGTCTGACTTCAATAAATTCAAATTTATCACAACAAACCCTTTACAAAATTCCAATGAATCAAAACAGAGCCTTCGCATAATTCCAATCTACCAAATCGTACTTTTCACAGAATTATTTAGTAAGTAAGTCGCAAGAAATAACAAAAAAATTTTAACACTATATCGTATATTTTGAATTTTCACAAACATATTTGAATTTTCATTTTTTTTTAATTCGCAAAAACAGGACCCCATTAAAAATGCTGTGTAGACCCCAGTTTAAGTTAACTTTTGAATGCCCAAGCTCAGAATTTTTGAAGCACAAAACAGAAATTAAATGCTTACATAAGCATTGCTGAAATGGAAGAATGTATATTTCAAAATATTGTATTGAAGCAAACTAATATTGGACTGCAACTTTCAAAGTCTGATTCCTAAATAAAGATAAGATAAATAAAGATTCAATCTATATAACCAAGCAGGACCCTACTAACCAGATTTCCTGCCCAGGGCACTGTCAATTTTTCCTGCCCCTTTGAAAGTTCATGCATGTGTACTACGGTCAACGTGAAATGGATTATTATTAAGAATAACCTCTTATTATGAAAAATTACCCGTAGTTATTACTAATTAAGCTGATTATTTTGTTGCTTTTTTTTGAAGAAATTTAAAAGATATTATGGAAAAATTTCCTGCCCAGGGCACAGACCCTGCGACCAAGTGTGGCTTTAGGTTATGAGCTTCAGTTTTATGAACTTTCCTATGCTCCCAAGGCATTTGTAAAGCTGAGCGTCAACTGTATAATAAGTAACACCAAAATAATATTACAATAATTAACACAAATATACTTTAAACATTATAAAATTAGATTCAATGGAAAATCCATTACACAAGACTGGGCAGCCAAAAGAAAAAAGGGTCTGAGAATCATAAATTAATTTTTCCATGCTAAGATGATGATATTCTTAAACAAGTGTTTTCAAACAATAAAATTTGACCGCATAATGCATAACCACGTGGACAAATATGACGACACGACTAGACGCTTCCACAGTACATAATAACAACTTGATCAAAAACGATTATTGCTGTGGAATTTTAAGGTTTTTTTATACAGTAAAAAATATACAACAGAACGAAAGATTTTTGACAGATTTGAGAGTGTGTAAAAAGACACAAAAATAATAACAGACACACTAGTCTTAATAATCTAAATTTCAGTAATAAATTTTTGAACAGAAATTTTAAAGTAAAAAAAAATTCTCAGGCTTTAATAACATGTTAGGCGCCCTGACGAACTCTAAAAAAATTAAGTTCGGGGGGGGATTATACTTTATAGAGTGATTATCAGCAGGTACATTTTGGCCATTTCTATTCTACATTTTTTGGGAATTTTTGCTATGAATTGTCAGGAATTCAGCTCGATTTTTTTTGCTATGGCTGGACCTTGATGGCCCATCAAAGTAGCTATTATGCTCAAAACAGGATCCAGATAGAGGATTTTGCTAGGAGTGGGGAAGGGGCATTTTCTTCGTGATTTTACCTATCTCCGGGAAGATTTGGTAAAAACTAGGAAAATTATCAAGTTTTAGGTCAATATTCTGACTGTCTTTAAAAATGGGAAGAACTCTGGGAGGAGGGGAGGGGGTGCAGCCTGAGTTATCTTAGTACAGTAAAGGCTTGCAAGGGGCCGACCAAAAAAGAAAAACCGCACATAATTGAGAGAGACATATAAAACCATGCTCTACTTGATTTTTGACCAAAGTTAAAAGGTAAATGAATAGCCTCAAAATATAGTTTCATTTTAATGATTTAATTTACCAGTCAAAAATGATAACAGAAATAAAATAGATTTTACTTGATTCGGAAAGAATGGGAGGAAAAAAAAAGAAGCTTGGTGTAGAAATACATTAAGTAACTGAGGAATGAAAACAACATACATTAACACCTGTTAATCTCATGGAACCATCATGGCGCTTAATGTGTTAATTTCAGAGAACTCTGTAATGATTCATTCAAAAAAGAAAAAAAAAATCAAATTAAATTCGATGAGAAGTTACCGATTCCTATTTCACAGCAAGACTCGCCTACTAAAACATACCATTCAAACGGATGACTTAATTCTTTACTGGTTGCTAAAAATTAAATGGAATTCAAGTTTCCTTAGACTATTTAAAGATTTGCGAGAAAATCTGATTCGTCTCGGCTATGCAAAACCAGTGATACAATGAACAGTAAAATGGCAACGATGCAGCCTCAATGTGGACTATGATCAATAATAAACATGAATTGCTGCACATTAACGTGTTCATACAACACAATGTAGCTACAACACATTTAGAAATTTGTGCTGAGTTATTGTATAAAAGCTATATTTGTACATTTTGTACTTTAAATACTGCTCCAATCGACCTTTTTCAAGACCAGCACTCCATTTCAGTTTGCTGTTTGTTGCATCAGTACTATTTTTTCATTTGATGTCACGAAGGGAACTCACTGGGATTTAAAAAAATAAACGTATGATTTTATGAGTCGCATTTATATTTTTAAACTAAAGTTTTAATGAAAATAAATATAAATTTTATTTATATACCTTATCAATAAACTTCATAAATAGCTGAAGAGAAAAAAAAATTACATCCTTGCAAAGGATGCAGAAAGATTGAAAAGTAATTTCGTGTTATTCCGAAATGCACCTGCTTTTTTAAATTTAATTCTGTGCCTAAATCGTTGCTTTTATGCTTACTTCATTGGTCGCACAAAAGGTAAACTTTTTTGCTCATACATTTTATCATACAATTAAAAATGACAAAATGACAAACTGATTTTACACATAACTATAACAAAGAAAAGGGAGGGGGGAGAAAAATAAAACACACTCGAAGCTTTTGGAAGCAGTCCCTCTTTTACACATTCTCACTTACAATTAAAACTTCTGTTAATGAGCAGTGATAAAATACAAAATGCCTAACAATTTCTTATTGAAAACATCTAAAAATGTTGTAATATTTATCTATAACACAGTCAATGACATTCAGAGAATCGTATTAAATGTTACATGGTGCATGTAATTACATTAGGCCAATTCAATCCAAAATATTTCCAGGTGTCCTGCCAGAGGAAATTTGGTTCCGATTTTGGACACTGCACAAAACTCGAAGTATTAAAAACAAACCCTTCACAAAATTCCAATCAATCAAAATGGACCTTTCACAAAATTCCGAGCTACCAAATCACTTTTAACTTTTAATTAAATAAGTGGCAAAATGATAAATTTTTTATCACTTTATGTTTAAGTTTTCACACAAATCCTTTTAAAATTCACACACACACACAAAAAAAGGATCCAGTTAGATACCGACCCCTGATTTCCGAATGATGTAATTCCGGAAACTAGAGGAAATAATTTTACTTTAAAAAATAAAATACTTTAAATTTGATCACAAGATTTCATAAGCATGTGCACAGCACCATCATAAAGCCAATTCTAGTTAACAAAATAAAAACCCACTAAACCACACAAGCAAAGAAGTGAACAAAACATTTGGAATAAAAATTAATTACTTTAAGTTGCAATTTCAATGCATCATTTTTACCTTACATGAAATTATACAGAAAAAGATGTTTTCCTAACTTTTGTACTCTTTGGATAAATTAACAAAAATAAATTAATATTTTTCCGAATTTCATTCATATCATTAAAATGATTTATCTCTGAATGCCATTTAAGGGCTAGGAAAATATTTACAATTTTTAGTATTAAAATAACCTATCTCCACCACAGGTTGAAAAAAAAAAAAAAAAACTTTAAACTGAAAGCTGATATTTACAGTTTGTGGGAAATACATCAAATAACAGTAACTTATTGTAGCTGAATGTTGTACATGTTTGATTCAACAGAATGGCAAGGAAGGTAAAGGAAAATTATATTTAAAAGAACATCAACTGTTAATGATGATGTCACGGTAACGTCACTGAGCAAAATTTTTTGCCCACGACCATCTCCAAAAACCAACAAATGCGATTTTGTAGATCAGTTTACTATTATATGGTCCCGTTTACATCGACATGAATGCTGGCTCACGGGAGATATTTTAAAAGTCCAATGGGAAAAGGGAGGTTTATTGCAAGGACAATTTTGCACATGCTCACTGGTAGAAAGAGGGTTGATTTCCCAAGATGCACTGAAAAGTTTCAGCAACAGGTTTTCTTCAAAACTTCCGCTACCTGCTTTAAACCAATTCATTGCATTTCCTTTGTAAGCAAGATTTATATATATATAATATATATACATAATACACACACACAAACACATTGCACCCCTGCTAGTGTCGAAATCCAATTCCTAAATTTCCAGAACAAAATTTTTTTAAAGTTTACCCCAATTTCACATTATAATTAAAAATATATAATCCTTGCCAGATACAAAATTTTGGGGAACACTCAAATTTTAATTTATTTATAAATAAATGTAAAACAATATTTCTCCCTTAAAAAAAAAATTTCCCCCGTAAACACGGGCATTCGGGCAATTCTATTTAACATTACGGCTATTAGAGAAAACTTTTAAGTTGTTCAAAACTTTAAAAAATAAAAAAAAATTGTGAGTTAAAGAATCTCAATAAATTAGAACTTTTGCCTCAATGATCATCATATGGGAACAAACCAGTTTCAACCAGTTGCATAAACTGAAACATATGTGGACATATGCCATAATGTATGAAAAACTTCACAGTTCATTAAAACGAAGAGCAGTCCAAAATATTTTTTTTACATTTCCTCTCCCTTCCTTGCAATAAAGTGTGCATATATTACAGCGGGGAGCTTCCGATGCAGAGATATTAAAAGTTTTATAACCATCACAAAAGTAAATTGCATTTTATCACAATGTACAGTCTCTACTGCAGTAAAAATTGAGCAAAATTTTCCACCATATTCATTCATGGACAAACAGCAGTGGGGTTTCTTCACCCCATAGATGTCCCCAAGGGGACTTGCATAGAATGTTTTGCATAAGGGAGGTGGCTAACCCTCTGGAACGGAGGAAACATGTTCTTTAACTGAACAAGGTTCAGGGGACATACAATATTGGTTTGAATTTTCTGATTTAAAAACAAACAAATAAAAAGCCATCAATGTTTTTTACTTTTCATTTCTTGTATTCATAATACCACATCAAAAACCTTGATACATTGAAGTTTTCTACAATTTTTATTAAAATAAAAAAGATATATTGACCAAAGCGAAAATGTTTCCTTTACTTTAACTTTTAATACCGGAATTTTTATATTTTTGACTTTTCAAGAGAACGCAATTTCATTGTTCAGTACACACAAAATATTAAAGGACATAGATTAATTATAATTTAAGGGTGCTGAACGGAAAGCTGGATAAAAAATATTTTCTATGCAATGAACACAAATAAGCAGTTTGAAATATTTGAAAAGATCCGCATGTGTTTGGAATTATTTCTGTGAACCTCATTCATATGAACTTAATTTCTTCAGTGTGGAAGCATAGAAAAAAACAAAAAAAGAGGATAAAAATCAGGAAAAAAGGATAATCCAAGTCTATAGGAAACCAATAGATTAGTATAAAGTTAACTACATTAAGAAGAAGAGGTAAAGGAATTTAACTTTAACATTAATAAATATTCAATGATTTTAAATGGTCAAATGATTTATTCAGGACGCCATCTTCAAAATGAAAAAAGACCATAACAGAGTATTTGGGTCAACTAAAAACATCAAAAGTAGAATTATTTTTAATTTTGTTAAATGTTCATCTGAAAATTTTCGGAAGGTTAGCCACCCAGGAGCAGAAATGTTTAAAATATCAATTGAGTCGATACTTTCTCCAGAAAAATTCGTTGCACAGGTGTGCAAGAATAAGAATGGATTAAAACCAAATACCATTTGATTTATGACAATGCTATCAAAATCAAAAGTAACACTTTGAAATAATAAATATAACTAAGTAAAAGTCGACACATTTTATACATGCAACAACTTACTTCGGCACACCGAGTTATTATAAAACAATTTTAATTTTCTAAAATATTAAAAATATAATTAACAATAAAATATTAACGGCAGATCTGATTATTAGAACTAATGATTTAAATAAAAATGAGTTTTAAACACTACAGTAGGCCCCCCTCTCATTCGACCTTCATTTGATTGAACCTCACTTAATTTTTTTTCAATAAAAAAACCCGAATTCTTACTTGCTTTTTGATAAACCAATTTTTAGGGGAAAAAACTCACTTCTACAAAACAGGTAGTTAGTTCTCAGTAGAATACATATATGACGCGACAAGAATCAATGAAAAAAAATAGAGTAAACTGGCACAAAGTTTAAATTTAATAGGAGCTTTCATTTATCGAGTAGTCTTTTGAAACAAAGGATATTGAGGAAATATCCAATCCAAATATATCTACTTGATGTTTGTATTTTAATTCTGAATGCCCAAAACATGTAAACATATCTTTTTCATATTCCATCCCTACCCAAATTTAAGCTTCGATCAGTCGGTCCAGAAACCAGCCGGTCGAGAGAGAGACCACCGTATTGTAAAAAAAACGAAGAAAAATTTTTTACACTTCTGGTGAGAATACCGAAAGTTGCAAAGCTTCTATAATGAGAAATTGACAACAGTTCTTAAAATTAAAAAAATATATGTTCAACATTTTTGTATGCAGATGTATTTACATATAACATTCATAATTTGATAATTATCGTCATTTTCTAGATACTTACAAAAACTAAGTTGTCACATTCTAATATGAAACATTTTAACCCAATGAAAAGAATGAATCGTATACCCTTTAGTTAAACGAGGGAAATTATAATTCTTAAGATATTTCAGTCTGATAATGTTGCATGAAAGACTAAATATTCTGAATGTTTAGATTATTCGAAGTCAAACATCAATAATTCTTTAAAACAAGATTGTCTAAATGATCTCACACAAAACAAAATATTGAAACTCAACAGCTTCAAGAATATAACCCGAAAAACGAGCAGTCATAACAAATATTAGCAAAACAAAACTTTAAGCAATGCCATTCCATTAAAAGAAAAGCTAGTTCAAACCAGTTTATGAGGAGAATTGGTAGCTACCACCAGGGATCTGGAGCGTGGTCTAACGAGATTTTGCTCTGAACTGCAGCAGTACTGGAGCAAGAAAATTTGATGCGCTCCATTTTTAAAAGCTTTAATTTTTTATTATATTTAAAAAATAATTAATTAATGATATAAGACATTAAATGATAAAATAGATACTATTATTTATTTTATCATTAATTCATTTTAAAGATTAATTAAGGATAAAACAAATAATAGAATCTATTAAAATGATTCAGGGCACAGACCGGAGCCGGAGCAAATATTTAGAAGTCGGAGCGAACCACGGGAAAAAATCAACTGCTCCAGATCCCTGGTCAAAACTGAAATTTGCAAAGTATCGAGGATGTGTGACGACAGAAAACGAAATAATTAAAATTGCCGACGTATCGAACTGCCGACATCTTGAAACTACGAGACTTCTCTGGCATTTATTTACCTCTCGAAACTATTTCCTCCGACTCTTCACTACTCACAAAAGTGTTTTGTATATCTACACAGAAATGTGAAATTTATGGGACATATCACAATGGATGGATCATGAACGCCGACTATTCAAATGGAGATGTCATTTACCTTTTCAAAATTAAGGTTGGTCTCAAAATTTTAATGGTCTTCAAATGCCCATTTATAGATGTTTTAGGCTTTTATTTTTTTACATTGATTGAAAGCGTAACTATTTAATTTAACACAAAGAAATTTAATCCCTAACCACTGCCACTTCTGGAGTTGGCGCCTACGAGATAGAACAAACATTATTCGATGAATGATATTACTTTTTACAGCACTGCTGATTAAAAAAAAGGAATTTATTTCCACTAAAACTGGCAGTATTAAAAATATAAATGCCTCATAACACAGCAAAAAACAAGCCTCATCAGTTTCTTATTGTTATTCTGAGTTGTACAAAGTGGTTTGATGCAATTGAACACGTATTTTGCAGAGAAGTTGCCAACTAAGTGACTAAGTAAAAGCTACACATTACATGGGTGCGAAAAGACAAAGATATGTCCTTATTTACTAAATAAAACACTTATTTTTTTTCTTTTTTTCAAAAACTTTTTATTCAAAGATTACCTCTGAACTGAAAGGCTAAAAGTTTTAACACTTGACGGTCAAAAAATCACCAGACATATGAAATTTTGGTCCAATTCTCATGGATTGATTTATTGAAAAGTTTTAAAATATTTCCTTTTTCACAGAGAGGCATTTTTTAAGATGCAAAAACTAAGATGGCTGGCAATTACAATTACAAACAATACACAGACACATTTACACATGCTATTATTATCACATGCTGTAAAATTAAAATAATTTTCGAAAAAGTGGATTTTAAATAAAAGTCAGAGTTCAAAAAGTAGACATTTATGACTGGCTAAAATCTGCTTACACAATTGAATAAATCCCAAATATTTAAAAAGGTAAAAAACTGGACGAAATGCAATAAGTAAAAAACAGCTATGCTGATTCATAACGGAGGGGGATAGATTTTTGTTCGGAGAAGCACCTACGTTAAATTGATTTCAACTGCTAAAATTCAAAAATATTCACCAGAAAAATTCATCAAAAGTCGAAATAAAACCAGCCGGAAGTTGAATAATGGGACACACACGATTTTGTAACATAACAATTTATGATTGAATAAAATTGTTGTCGGATTGCAGCAATGCTTGCACAAATAATTTTTAAAACAGAAACGGGAGACAGTTGTCCACATATAACAGAACGAAATCTTATATCAACAACAAGGACAAACAATCACAAATATATTGATTTGTCTACCGAACTCGAAGGCTTCTTTGTCGAACATCGAATCAATGTGGGAAATTGTTTTCATCTTTGAGAGTGTACAGGGAAATGCTCGGTTAACACAGTCATTTGGCTGAATAAAGTGGAAAGACTTTCCCATCATCTTCATCAGATGAGGTCTGATCTGGAATGAAAAAAGTCACTTTAATTTTCTCAAGACACACACATCTATTTATACATAAAGATATATATATCTTTGTCAATGTAAAGAAATAAAAAATAGGAAGATTGCCTTAAAAAATGAAGATAATTATCCTTGTGAGAAGTTTACATACAACCAATCTTGTAATTGTTCAAACACAAAAAAAGCACAGTTTTTTTCTCTGACCCCTGCATTTATATCTCTGTTTTATTCAGCAAGAAGGCAATGTTTCTATGAAACAACACTAACTTAAATCGACTAGGACCAGCCTAGCCGGGCCCTGTGCCTTTTCCGGTTGTCACTTTTGTATTTGTAATTAGCTTTTTCGGGCTAGGCAGACTCTGGCTAACCTTGATCAAAACAGACCCTTCACAAAATTTCAAGCTACCAAACTGTACTTGTTACAGAATTATTTATTGAATAAGAGGCAAAAATTATAATTTTTTTTATCAGTGTATGTTTATATTCTGATTTTTCAAAAAAATTTCAGTACTTCACAAAAACTACACCCTGTAAAAAATACTGGATTGATCCAGCATACATAAAAATAAACAGAAATGTTATTTATTTTGTAACGAAAATAAATAAATAGCTGAAATGACAAAGTTTGACAGTTGTCGATGATGGAGAACGATTGAAAAACAAATAAAACACATAAGTTCTTTTTTATTTTAACAAGAAAAGAAAAAAGACAGACTTCTGCAAATCTGAAAAATTAGATTGTCGAAAATCTGCCTTACAAGTAGGAAAAATCACATGTATGTATAATCATGGAGAGCTATGAGAAGTTTAGTCTTCAAAGTAGGAAAAAAAGTAACAACAACATTTTAAAATGAGACCAAATAGCAAGGTTGGGTTTCTTGCAGAAGAAGCCAACAGAAAAGAAAACAGTTGAGCTAAGAATTGCTTAAGTAATTATTATATACATATATTTAAAAAATCTATACACCTACCGCAGTTTTTGCTCACACCAGATGCACCATCAATTAATCACTGGAGCCGTGCTCCGATTTGATGTCTAGATGATCTAAAAAAGTGTATCTATGTTACATTAAATGAAGGAATTATGTATTTTCTATCACAATAATAAACAAATAAGAAGTAATTTAAAGTTTATATCATAATTACAGTAACTGTTTAGATCATTATCAATATATATATCTTTCAACATGCTTATATATAAAAGTATTATAACAATATTCGTGTCTATAACTAAATTAACATATCTTTAAAAATAAGTTATGGCAGAAATAATTGGAATATCTGGGGAAAAACGTTTTTTTTTTTCCCCCCAAGACTGAAAAAACCATTTCAGGAAAGTATGTTTCTCCCTGTTGGAGGTAAAAACTATGGGGAAAACAGGCTTTTCCAAGGTAGTGAAAACCACCAAACATATAAATACTGTGCCAAACTTAAGTTCTACAATTTTACCAAGCATCATAACTGAGAATGAATGTAGTCTTTTTATTTAATTATTTATTTATTTTTTGCACAACTGAAAATATTATTTAGCAGGGGTCTGGAGTATACACAGTGGAGAAATGAGGAACCCAGAAGCAAAGGGATGTAAGTATCAAATTTGAACGTGTTTTCCTTCAAATCGTTTTTTGATCACTTACATCCCTTTGTTTCTCACTGCCTCAAATGAGATTTTGCTCGAAACTGGAGCAAAGACATTTCGAGATAAATAATATAATATACTGAAATTATCTCCAGAGGTTGGAGCGGATCCAGAGCAAGTATTTGTTTAGAAGTCAGAGCTGAGCAACTCAAAAGGTGGCGCAATATTCCTCATAAAAAAAACTACAAGTTTAAACAACACAATATTGTTTGGGGGGGGGGGGGGTTTACACCAAAAATTACGACTCTCAGTGACCCCCCAACCACAGACGGAGTCACAAATGATTCCATAGTTAATCTGCAATGTGCAACTAGATTTCCACTTACAGTCAATTATATAATTAAGCTTCAAAAGCTTAGTCTTAGGGTTCACAATTTAAAAAAAGTAAGTTATTAAAAACAAATAAACAAAAAATAAAAATAAGTAGAAATTTCCCTGATATTTTTTGATAGCCCAATCAAGGCTAAAAATGTCCAGGGGTCATGCCAGAGGAAATTCAGGTCCAGTTTACGGATCCTTCGCAAAATTTCAATGGATCAAAACATACCCTTTGCAACATTTCGAGCCACTAATTCGTACTTATTACAGAATTATCTATTAAATAAGTGCCAAAAAATAAAAGTTTTTATCACTTATCTTTAAATTTTGAATTTAAACAAAAACATTTTTGAAATTCACAAAAAGCGGACCCTATTAAAAATGCTGGATTGACCCCTGATGTGAAAAAATATTATTTCCCTAGTAGAGAGCACGAAAAGAAAATATATTTATAGGACTAAAAATTCACTTCAGTAAAAGAGAATATGTTTCTTTTTTTCTTTTTGAAATACGTGAAACACGTTAATTAATATTAATAAATGACAAGGGGTTAAAGGACATACCTTTATCCCTTGGTCTTCGCTTAGCAACTGTAAAGAAAAAACAAAACATTAGAAAAACATCAAAAAAGTTGAGCTGTCAAAAAAAGGACTTTTTCTCTGAATAATCAAACGTCCACTTACCTATATCATCATTGACATATTTGATGCCAGGAACTAGATATATAGATGCAGCTGTAAATTAATGAGAAGAAATTAATAACAAAATTTCCACAGATTCAAGTGCACTTTATCAACATAAAAGAAAATTTTCAGACAGTTCTAAACAAGGTTACCTTCCCATACACCAACATCAGTTTTCTTACAGATATTTTCAGTATTTGGATTCTGATTAGTTTGCATATCATTTTTTGTTGGCTACAGCAATAAACATAAACATATATTTCATATTAAAGTTAATGTATTCGATTTACAAGCTAAATTCTCTCAAGAAAATAATATTTAATGCCATAGGGGGCAGAGGGTGCCCATATCATTCTATGACCCCCGCCCATATTGTTTGTTTTCTTTTTGCCCTCTTTTAGTTTAAATTATCCTGTGTGTTTACTTAAAAAAGAGATTCATATGTCTTACATTAAGATATTAAAGTAAAAATACTAAATAATTTCCATCACCGACAAAGAAAGTAAGATCCTTGCTGTTGTTCACTTAAAACGGGAGAAAAGAACTTTCTTGAAATATATTGGAATAGACTTTACTAAATTTGATAAGAAGAACGTTATTAAAAAAAAGTGAAAAAAAAAAAAAAAACGGTTAATTTGAAAAAATACTTTATTCCCTTCGATAATATGCCCATGTTAGTTGCTATTTCTTTCTTCTTTAAAGCATCAAGTATTATATTTTCCCAGTAACCAAATGGTTAACAATTTAACTTTGTACTTCTAGAATATGTACCAAATTTAATAATGCTGGTTTGTCCCAGGTTTAAATCCTGTAAATATCTTTAAACATACCACAACTTTAAATTGCATAGTGAATTTGGGATATTCTCAAAAACATGATGATTAATTTTAAAAATTAAACTTTTAAATCAGATACCGGATATCTCTGATGCATTCTTGTAGGAGAGGAGGGGGCAGTTCAGTGTGTTTAACATTTACAGGAACTGATTGTGATTTTCATTACTTTCATGACCAATTTTCAAATTTGTGAGCTTTTCAGGACTTTCGTGACACGTAGTCACCATGTTTGTTGATACTAACTGAAATGTTTTTCAATTATTTCTCATTTTTTTCTTTTAATGCAACCTATGTGCCCCTATTTCACCTTGAAATTTTATTATTATTATTTTTTAAGTGCTACATGTGGGAAAGAAACATTGACGTTGAAAAGCTAAGTGATTAAAAAATAGTTCAATGTTAAAACAAGACTGTGGGGGAAGAGGAATACCTGAAATTGAAAACTACATAAGACTATTGATGGCACAAGAAAAAGAAACTTACTGTCAGGTAGTTTGTGCACTTCTGGCCCTAAACACTGGAAGTAGGGGTGCTTCATGGCTTCCGCTGCTCCAATCCTTTCCTTTGGATCATACTGAAAAAGAACATCACATGTAAATTAACATTATCTGTTTACTTGTTTCTCAACTCTTTACTTAAACCAAATAAAGATTCTCCACACTTTTCACCAGTGTTAAAACTTTTCAAAAGGTCCTCTGACCGATAGAATTTTTTTTCCAGAGATCAGTTTGTGGTCTACTTGTTTACATGAAGAATAATAAATTAAAAGAATATTCTAGTATTAAGTTCTCCTTCCAGTTATCCCGAGGAACATTCATTTTTATTTTCCTTCACATCTGACAATTTCGAAATACGTTAAGAAACAATGAAGTACTGAATAATTCTGAATAACGCCCATTCGTTTCCCACAAAAATAAATAAATAAATAAATAAACGCAGCTGTAAATTGGAGTGAAGATCTTAATCGAAGATCTATTGTGCTATCATGCTCTTGTGACAACATAATGAGTAGACCACATTGCTGTATACTGGATTTTCAACAAATCTCAAGTTCCTTTTGCCTCTGCATGTTCGGAAGTTGCTTGCCATGTTATAATTGGAGGGCAGTTTATGCATCAGTCCTGCAAAAATTGAATACAATATACTGCCCCCCCCCCCAAAAAAAAAGGGGTAATATTTAGGGGTACATTCGGGATTATACAATGCTTTTGCGACTTAGGATTTTCCTTGAATATGAATTGTAATAATAGTGTAGAGTCTGTGTACAATCAAGTATCCCTAGAACAAATTTTGCCCTATAACAGAATTTATAATTGGTAAGGTAAATAACACTTAAAATATTCTCCATATAACGGAATGGTTGTCTGCAATGAATTCTTTCAGACATTCATCTTTTCAATTTTTGACATTTCGGGAGAAAGTTGCTTATTTCTGAGCAACTGATTTTCTCACAAAGCAATATACAATA
Organism: Octonoba sinensis; assembly: GCA_038502835.1. Taxonomy (NCBI): domain Eukaryota; kingdom Metazoa; phylum Arthropoda; class Arachnida; order Araneae; family Uloboridae; genus Octonoba; species Octonoba sinensis. The sequence continues at coordinate 4,668,666 of CM076600.1, forward strand.
ACAGAGTTTTTCAAGTAATATATAGTATATACTAGTACAGATAAGAGAAGTCAGAGAACAACCCATACTAGTACATACAAGTGCAGGCCGTGCCAGTGGCACACAGTCCAAGTTGCCTTCCCCCCCCCCGGACTGGGGGGGGGGGGGTCGAAGGACGAAAGCCCACCATTCTCATATCATCCCCAAATGCGTCAATTAAGCATATTCTTTCGATTTTATCAAATGTCGGGGACAAAAATTCTAGTAAAAATCAAGGGCTATAGGACGAGGTTCAAACCCCCTTTGTATGCACCATTGGTTTGTACAAAAACTGCTCTAAATTTTTGAACCGTCTTCGTTTTTGGACATTATAAGTCTTGCAACACCTTTAATTAATTTACAACATGTAATAGTTCACTTTAAATTAAAAAATAATCAAATACTTTTGCACTTATAACACTTACTAAAAAGTAACATTTACTTTAAAAATTGCAAAAAAAATACCAATACCTATAAAGTAAAATTATTTCTATGGCAAATTGCAAACATGGAATCATACGGTTTTGTCATAGAGAGACTTGGAGTATATTTTTGATAGCACTTTCATTTTGAACTCTACTAGATAGGTTCTAACTCAAACCTTGTTTATTTATCATTTTTTTGAATCTTAATATTAGAATTATAAGCATAACTTGTTCATACTTTCTGTCACGATTCATTTGCCAGCAATTTTTTAACACAATTGATAGAAATATCCTGTTTTATTTTACAAAGAAACCCAAAGTTCACAACTTGATGGGGAAAAAAAAAAAAGTTTTCATGAGCATAGCTTTACTCCAACCAAATTAAATAAACAATTCTTCCACATCTATTTGGAGTTTTTTTCCTTTCTTTTGTAGCCAAGTGTGCTCAAAAACAGCCAAACATGGCAACCGCGACACGAGCTCTCGCGCATGGAAAGCAAAGCGGTTACCTTCAGGAACTTTTCCAGGAGGTCGACATCACACTTGTTGTTGTTGAGGGGGAAGGGCTGTCGCTTGTAGACGAGGAGCTCCTCCGGGGAGAACTCTTCCGGGCTGGAAGATCCCAGCCAGTTGACCTCCGGCGGACTTCCCAGGATGCGGAAGATGTGGTGAAGCTGGTCCTTGGACGTCGATCCCGGGAACAGGGGACGACCGTCTGCCATCTCGAAGAAGATGCACCCCACGCCCCTGATGGAGAAAGAGAGAGAGAGACGTCAGAGATGGAATTCAGATGAACCGAACTCTGAATAAAACAAGGTTAATTCCCACATGTCTTCTATCAGGTCTGTTACACCTGTTTTGTTTCAGCTAGTCACTCAGGGAACTTTGATCCACAATGTCTCCATTTTTAACCGTTCCATTCGTATTTTAACCCCTTGATCTGCAATTTATTTTCACTCAGCACTGCTCAGGCAGACAATTTAACTTTCTTAGTTTTAAGAAGAGGGATTAATACAGAAATTTACGGTTTTGTTGCTCAAATAATTTGTTGCTATTAAACAATTCAGAAAATATATTGATTTTAGATAGTTCTTAACAAACAGAATCCATAACCAGAGTCCGACAAAAATGCGAAAATCTTAGGAGCCAGGGAAAATTTTTAGGAGCCAGCTATAATATTTTCATTTGCAAACATAGTCGCCAAAGCATTTTTTTCGTTGCCTGGGCGACCTGGCGCCCGGGATTTGTCGGACCCTGTCCATAACAAACATAACTTCTGAACAAACAAAATGAAATCATACATTAATGCGTGCAGCTGGCGTTTGACCTTGTGAATACTTTTAAATTTGACAAGCTTTCTATTACAACTATTGTCTAGAAATTTTCATACTCGTTTTCGACCCAGAAGAAATGGCCGAATATTCGGTATTCGGCAAAATCACCATTTGTTACATCCCTACTTTAAAATGCTATAATTGAAACAACTATTAATAACCATAGCAGCATTAGATACACTAGTAAACTGCTACATCATTTGAAATTCATTCTGTCAAAGTGTTACTGTTTTTATTACACACAAATAAGAAATTCGATATATACTATACAAGAAAACTTCTTTAAATTCAGGCTGTTTTCTACATTATTCTGCTGTAAATTGCTTCCATTAAGCATCAGAGAGCTTGAAAGTTAAGTATTATTTTTTCAGATTCAACAAAATTTCAGTTAAAACTAGAGTTAATGCAAAATAAATTAAAACAATCTTTACAACAATAAATACTTTTAATGGTTATTTTTTGACTGTTTAAAACAAATTTAATATAACTCTAACACAAGGCTTTAGTTTTAAAATTGATCTAATCTCAGATTTGAAAATATTACCTTCTAAAATGCAATAAACCAAAACACATGATTTTAAATGGAAAATCTGGTATTTTTCGTAGCCCAAATAGTAAACTGAATATATTGGCTATTTTCCAGTGACTATGAGCAATCCAAAGCTGGTCGCCGCTTCTGGATTCAGAAACATTCAAAGAGGAAATTTTAAAAAATTTCCAAAAATTATTACGTCCAAACAAGATATTTCTAATTAGTATTTTAATACTTCCACTTATTTTATTGCTACTAATATAGTTATTCATTTTTAATTAAATATTGCTAATTATTAGTTGACATGCATTTTGAAAAATACATTTCACTTCATTTAATTTGATTAGTAGGTCGAAACCCCCCTTTTTTCCCGTTTTTAATAATGGGTAGTGTAGAAAAAGTACCATTGGTTGGACAAAGTGCACATAAAAAAATTTTGTAGGACAGCTTCTTGATTTGTTGGACATGCATTGAAATTTTCAAATAAATTGAGTAATTTCCAAAAAAAAAAACTTAAGTTTTCAGTAAAGATATTTCAGAGAGAAATAAACAGTAAAAAAAAGGACCTCATATGCTACATACCACATATCTATTGAAGTGGAATAATCTGTTGACCCCAGTAAAACATCAGGCGGCCTGTACCTGAAGAAAACAGTAATGAATCAGTAAACAAATAATTAATGATGCACGCAATATTTAATATCAGAGCTTTATGACTAGCAACTCCTTCAATGAAAGATTAAAATTTACTATATAGTGGAAAACCCTACTTTAATGGAAACCAGAAATGTTTTCTTCCATTTGCTTAAAGTGAAAATATTACTCAAAACAAAGCAAAATCAATTCTTTATACGCAATGTGTTGAAATGGAAACTCAAGTCTTGGAAAATTTATACAGAATAATAATAAGGAATGCTAGAGTTATTAAAGTTTGCTATTATTCTGCTAAGATTTATTTGAAGAATATACAGCAATAAAATTACTTACAAAAAACATTTTGTAAGAATTTTTTGACAATGACGGAATTGTCACTATAACTGTATATACCGTATAATTCCGAAAATCCCCCCCACCCCTTTTCCCCCAGAAAGTCTTGCTTTTTACACCATGGGGTGAAAATTGGAACTTCGGCAAAACTTGAAATTTAGCGCTATAGCATGGGGGGATAATCGGAAGCTCTATACCCGATTTTGTAGTAGAATTAGCACTTTTTTCCGTGGCTATTGATTAAAAGCTCACGCATTTGGCCATTTTTTTTAGAAGTTTTTGACTGTTCGCTGGTGGAAGAATTTGGGAACCCTGATTGACTTCTACACAGTTTCTAAAGAAGGGGCAACTGAAATCGGATTTCTTTGTTACTATGGGATGGGGGGGAAAAACGGAATTTAGGTTCTCACTGAAAATTTACTTTTTTTGCCAAATGGGGGGGGGGGGGGGGATAATCGGAGATGGGGGCTTTTTCCGAATTATACGGTAATACCATTTCTGTTTTATTTAACATATTATACCATTTTGTGTTTTAGTTCATTATTGTATCCTTATGTTTAACATCTGTTCAGTTTTCATGCATTATTCATATTGAAATTAAGTATTTATGTTTCATTTTATGTTTGAAACTCACATTTCTGGTATTGCTGGTATGGAAGGCTTAAAAAAAGCTTTTTGGTCCCATTCTGATGATTAAATTCAATATTAAATATACTCTTAATTTCAATTTCATTGAATTGCCAACTATCAAGAGATTAAGCTGCACTGAATGTTTGGTATTCTGCCTGATATGTCAAGTAGTCTCCTGGTAACCAAAACTATATTATGTGTATAAATTAAAATATGCGAGATGATCTACTAGGAGACTCTCACTTCTGCTTCGACTATGTCATTTATTCCAACTTTTTGGAACCACTTCTTAATAATATTTCGGTATTACTACATCAAGAACCTTACCAAATTATAGTGAATTTTGTCACATTATTTATTACTCTGTCACACGAGTTTGTGAAATGCAAATTCACACCAGTAAATCATATTTACAGCTTTGAAAACATACATTTTTTCTTAATGTATCAATGAGGAACCTGCACGTGCAGGGTAATTACTAAATTTGAATTGTTTTGGAAAATCTACAACTTAAAACTCTCAAAAACCAACTTAGTTTCCTCAAAATTGACGAGCATCTTTTAAAACTATAACTCAAAATCAGCATGAAACGAAACAAAATTCGTGTGTCTCAAAAAGGGGCGGAGTTAGCTTATGACATTACAATTCAGTTTCTGTGTCACGTAAGGAGCTAAAGACAGAGAAATGAGTGAAGTTAAGTTTGTTGCTGTTTTTATTAAAACAAAGTTGCTCTATTTTTAATCTTACCTAAGTTATAATGCAGATATTTCTGAAGCAATTCCACTTTTTTTTTAAAATTTTTATTTCTAAAATCCTTCTCCCTTGACCAACTGCACAAAAGTAAAATAAGTTGGCCTTTTTAAATCTAGAATCTTGATTTCAATTAAGTGAAAACAAATACAGATCGTTTGGCTGCAAAAATCAGAGGTGTCTTCCCACCAGAAAAATGGCACAACCCCTAAAAAGCTAGGAATCCAACCAAAAATGACAACCTCCCCAAATCAACCAAGCCCCTCTAAAAATTTCCATGGCGGATTCTGCACTATTGAACTGAAATTGAAGTATTGTCATAATATGGTGTAAATTTTAAAATTTAAAAAAATGCATGCCAGGTTGCTCATTTACAAGTTCATTTAAATATTTTTAGTCTACCTAACCAATATTGTGTTTTTTTGCGCCATCATATTTAGTACCCTATTTTTAAAAAAGCAGAAAATTTAGCCTCAAGCCTTGTTTTTTTTTTCAGTAAATGCTCGAAAAGCTTTCTAAGAGCATTTCCATGAGGAATTTCAAATCAAAATAGAATATTCATCAAATAGAAATGAGTACACCCATAAAATTATGTTGAGACATACAAAATATTGGCTAAACTCTTCTTAAATGTAATTATAAACTCACCACAGCGTCACCACTTCATACGAATATGTTTTTGTAGGGATTGATTTCGCCCTTGCCAAGCCTAAATGAATGAATATAAAACATTAACACATTAAATATTAATACATATTAAGTATAAATATTTATTCATCAATATTTAGATTTAAAAAAATTAACGCCCGGCATAAGCACTCACCGAAATCAGCCAACTTCAATTCACCGAAGGAATTAATTAATAAATTTTGAGGTTTGAGATCTCTGTGCAGGATTTTCCTCCTGTGGCAATAAGCTAATCCTCTTAACAATTGAAAAAGGAATAACTGAAAGGAAAAAGAGAAAAATCATTAGCTTTCAGGGGATTAAGCATAAGGTTATGAAGGTGCTAAATCTTTGCCAAAAGAAGAAAAAAAATCAAAGCACCTTCTAAGCACATATGTAAACATTTTAATGGATCAAGACAGCAAGAAACACTATGCATAAAAAATCGCAAAGATAAAAATGTGTTTACTGAGATCATAAATGTAACCAAGAGATCTAAATATAAAATCTTTCTTTCCTCCTCCCGAAGGATTGCTGGATTTTGGGACTTTGTCAATGCCTCTTCTTTTTACAAGAGTTCAATACATACATTTTATTAATAACAAAGTGAAAAATTGCCTTTACTGATATGATGAAATGCAATCCCACTCGGGAAAAAGATCGAATGGAATAAAAATCCTGGGAAAATAAGGAAAAGAAGAATCTCACTACAAGCGCATGTACGATGTGACCGCATTCAGCAATTGATCAATTTACAGATAAAATCAACATGCTGATATGTTTCAATAAAATGAAGAAATGATACTGGTGTTTCAAACATGCCAGCAAAAAGTGTGAAAAATAAATTAAAATTAGGGAAAATAACAGTTTACATGCAATTTCCAGATTTTGGAACTGCTAACAATGACTTAACACCAGCCCCTAGTTAGTAAACAACAAGATATCAGGTTAAATCTATCAATAAACTTTGGAAGTTCAGATATTGCACTGGTGTAAAGGTGAGATGAATGATTGATAAGTGCAATAAGATCTGCCAACATCCTTTTTCGACATCCAACATCATTTTTCGACACTATGACAAAATACTTAATAATACTCAATATGTATTTGGAAAACTGGTTTTGTAAAGACCTATCGCAAAGAACCGATTCAACTGAAAAACTGGAATTTTTTGCTTTTCAGTTGTTATTGCAGCAACAGGTGAATTTCAAGATACACTTCACCACAACTGAAATTTACAAAATCCTTGCAAGAAAAAAGAAAAAAGCAAAAAAAAATTGTAGAAATAACTACCACAAAGTTTTTTGCCATTACCGAATTCTTTAAAACTGTATGAATTCTGATAATAGTAAATAGGAAATTTTCTTCTTCAAATGATCAACTTTTATTCACTAAAAAATTTAAAACTCAAAATACATTATGAAATATATATATTTAATTTTTCTTGTGATTGAAGGAAGCAAATAATGATCTCTTCTCTAATTTGTGATAAAATTTAGTTGCTAAGGCATCATTCATAAATGATCTCACGTTCAGGGCTCCCACCGCCTTAACACAATTTGTAGCAGCTTTCGGAGCAGGTAAAATGTCCTTTTTGTATCAGTTTGGAGCAGAAGAATTTAACTTTTGTATCAGTTTGGAGCAAAAGAAATCGACTTTTGTATCAGCTTAGGAGCCGAAAATATCAAATTTGTATCATTTTTGGAGGGGTTTTTTTCTTTATTTTTTAAATATTAAATGGCTGTTTTAAAGCAATGTCATTTTCATACATCAAGGGTAAGAGCAGTTTCAAGTCTTCAAAATGATAGGAAATGTAAATGTCAGTCATCCTTCAAAAACTGAATTCGATTATTTCAAAAACTGGATTATTTTTATATTTCTTATAAGAAATTATTCATAACCTATTCAAAAAGTAATACTAATTAAACCTATAACCCTTATAAGGGTATTTTTCAATACTTTTCTCAAGAAACAGATTATTTTAAAAAATGTTTTGTTATTTTTTCTTCTTCTAATAGTTAAGAATAGCTGGAAGAAAGCTTAAAATTTTCTTCTTTTCAAAAATCATTGCACTCTTTTTTGTTTAATAGCTAAAACACTATTCTTACAAGAAAATAAGCAAAAACTAACTAATATGAAAGGTTAAACTCTTTAAAACTATTTATCATTGATTAAAATTTGTTTTTTAAATGGTACTTATTTAGGTATAACCATTGTGATTATAGTAACAGTAAAATTTTGAATCAATTAAATATAATTTCATATTTTATCAAAAAATATATTTGAACTCTGTCCTATTTTCTACCTGCAGTAATATTTATTATTTTTCTGATTAAGAAATATTCCTTTAAATTTCAATACTAAATGCTCACTTAGATGCCTTGGAAGTAATTAATGGCACCAAAAGTAAATTGCTGGGTTTCATAATTTTGCAGCAAGAAAATTCAAGAACCAAATTATATTTTTCAGTTCTATAACAGAAAAGCAAAATGTATTTCTTATTATAGGTTGATAATTTATTGTCTAATGATTTTTTTTTTCTAACAATTTATCTTTACATCTTTCAAAAATTGTGTAATAGTTACAATTAAATTTTAAGAGTCCCAGGGTTACAGCAATTGGATGCTGAAAGAAACTAAATTGAATTAAAAGAAAGAGAAAATGCATGATAATTTCATAGCTTTCAAATCTAGTTAAAAAATTGAAACTTTAAGCAAGAGTACTTTTATGAGGTCGTTCACCCACAACAAAATTTATATTTCTTCAAATAATATTGCTTAACATATTTGCTAAAGATCATCAATTCATTAAGATATACATGCTTTTTTTAAATTTTCTAACTTAACTAATTTTTTAACTTATTTTGTTCTTTATATTTGTCTTTTTTAATTGCTTGTGGTTATATGATGTAGATTATAGAGCTTAAAGAGTAATGAGAAAAGAAAAAAACTTGAAATTCAATGTTTAACTTTACAGCGTTTGAAAGTCTATCTCTAAACACTTTCGGGAACAAATATATATTTTCAAACAATGTTTTTATTTAAAATAAAAATACATTTCATTTATTTACTTTGAAAAGGAACATTATAAATAGTTGAAATGAAAAAAAATCCGCTTTTTGTAGCGGAGGCAAAAAGATTGTAGAACGTATGCACTCCTTTGCTTGCACGTGGAAAGTAGGCTTAAGGAATTTTTACGAATTGTTATAATGGAGCAATAATCTTTTTAACATCTGTTCTGTTATTGATTTTTCACATTGATTAGTATTTCCTAAACATTAGAATAGAAAACACAAAGTGCACTGAGGAAAAACGCTAAGTTTATTTTTTCCACGTCCTATGAAATTTTAAACTTTTTTTATCTATTTCAATAAAAATTTACTAAATGAAATATTGAACATAAATAGTGATAAGAGGAATTATTTTTCTCTCTATAATACTACAAAATATGAGAAATCGTCTCACTGTTTCTTATACAAGCGTGGGATACATCACTCATTCTGCTCAATTTTCTCATCCACACTTGATGTTCTTAAGAGAAGGTAGAGCTAATATTCATTAATAAACTGCTTCAAAGGTAAAAAATTAGTTGTCTAAAGGAAAAATGTAACGAATAATGCCGATTTTAAGGTGAAAATATAATATCTAAATTTTTTTCTCAAAAATCGCGATTTGGCGCAATTTTTCCAAAAAAAAAAAAAACGCATTTTGTAGCAGCATGTAGCAGAAAAATCGTTTAGGCGCAGTTTGGCGCAGCCGTGGGAGCCCTGCACATTTCAAGGGGAGAGGGGGTTTCGTGAAATCGTGACAAGGGGAGGAGAAGGGGTAACAAGAAGTGTGACATCATGCTCACGCAACACAGCGCGACAAAATTAGAAACATGATCTTTTGCTCACTCAAAATACAACATTCAGAGGGACCTGTGGAGATTTGTGCAACCTGATTCAACCATAGACTTGATCAGAAATTTTTTTCAACTCTTTAGTTTAACTTTTAAATAGTTAAAAGTAACTTGCATTTTACACAGTACTTGCAAGAACATATGCAAGTCATATAGGGTAACATGTGACAAAGGGGGTAGGGGGTATGTTGAAGTGTGACAATTTGTGAGAAAGGAAGGGTCAAATATATGGGAAAAAAGGGCGACATCATTTATGGACGGTCCCTAAGATGAAATTACATTAAAAACTACTAAATGCAGGAATAAAATTTAAAAAAAAAAATTTCCAATTATTTAAAGAAAAAAAGTGAGCCCAAATAATGGCAGAAAAATATCTATTGTTTGTTTACATTATAAGGCATCAGACAAAGTAAATCATACTCCAAGCTTTTGAGAATATGAGAGTTACATACATTCAGGGTTGCTACTCAAACAGCAGAATGAAATTCCCCGACTATTCCAGGTTTTCCAGACATATTTTTAAAAAATTCCCGTCTTAAATCAACAGCATCATACCGATACAAAAACATACATTTGCCCCCAAAATATTCTGTTTAAAACAATAGCAGGAATGGCTAACCTTAAAATAATTTCTGAAAAACTTTGAAACAGTATTCAGCCAAGTGATATAAGGAAACAAACATTGCATTAAAGAAAAACTTGGTACTTTACAAAATGTATTTTTTTAAAGGTCTAATAACACAGTTTCTTGATGAGAAAATTGATTGCTAACAAAATTTTTGAGAGAGAGAGAGAAAAAATAACCTATTTTAATTACCTAGTGTAAAAATTTGAATAACAATAATAAAATGTGAGTTACTTTTAACTATTTAAAAGTTAAACTTAAGAGTTGAAAAAATTTTCTGATCAAGTCTATGGTTGAACCAGGTTGCACAAATCTCCACAGGTATCTCCACAGGTCCCTCTGAATGTTGTATTTTGAGTGGAGCAAAAGAGTTGATGTCATTATTTATATTGGACTTTCTGCGTCAGTGCTTCAAACGTCGTCTAAAACTCCCCGACTTTTCAAGATTTTTGATAGAATATTAAATTTTTCACTGAATTTCAAAATTCCTTGACTTTTCCAGGTAGCGTAGCAACTCTGAACATACTTTTTTTACTCAGTTATGAAGGCAAACAAAACTTCGGAAATTTTGGCTAATAATTTTAAATGTCATTAAATGGTTTAAAATGTGCAGGTTTGTGTTTGTAAGCTACATTACAAACACATTACTCGATAAGAAACGTTTAAACAGTTGTGCTCCTGACTTTTTGACAAACTTAAGTCCATAACAAAGTTTTCCTGTAGTCCCTCCAGTTCAAGTTATTGTATCACTGAAGTACTTTTCAAGGACCACATCCAAATTTGTTCTTTTTGTGCACTTAAGTTGAGAAAATGAAACTCTAAAACCCTTCAAGGTCAATGGGAGCCAAGTTTAAAATCCTACATTAACTTCTAATTTTTAGAACAAAATAATAATAACAAGTGATTCAAAAGCAAATATACTCACCCTAACATTTGTTGCATGTATCCTACCCATTTCCTCCATATAAGTCTTCAGATCTCTTCTCTGAAAAACAGAATGTAAAAAATATTCCATGAAAAAAGTCAGTTTTTATAATTTTTAAACATACATTTAATGAGTGTTCGATCTTAAAGCTCAATATGTACAGCCGCCGAAGCTTCAACCAAACTGCACTTTGCGCCAGAACCAATTAAAAAAATGCATATAAAACTGATTTGCAGAGGCATTTACGATAAAGTATGATGTGTTTATTTTATGCTCATTTTTGTGTGATGAATGCACATGGTACATAGTGGTGCTTATTTTTATTTTTAAAAAATGTTGGATTTTTGGGAACTCAAAAATGTTGAATTATAATTTCTTCCTTTTGATTTTAAGGTAAGAAACAAGACTGCACAAAGGAGTTTTTAATTTTGTTTGCAAATGGAAATATTTCCTAAATTTCAGTTTGCACTGCTCCTTTATTGTTATTAGTCATATAATATTCTCAAAACAATTTTTCAGATTACTTAAACATGCTAAACATTTCATGAATCATTATTTCAGGTACAGAGTAGCATCAAAACAAAAAGAGAAATTGCACGAATATAATAAATTCAGCACTCCATACAGAAATCATGACCATAGTTCTAAGAAATGATAGACGAGAAAGATAAACAACAATCACGAGGGGTTTACAATCATCTTCATTTAAAAAAGTGTTTCAAAGTTTTTCTGAGATGGGAAGAAAAAATATTTAACTTTTTTTTTGTTAATAAAAACCTTCAAAAGTATAACTTTATTACAAACCTTCAAATTTTATGAACTTTAAAAACATTCACTCGTTTATGGGACACCCTGTATGTATAGGGGTAATCTGGACCAATGAGCAAAGATATGCTTAAACAATTTCCTTTTTAAAAAAAAATTAAAAAAAGTCGATATATAGTATTTGATACAGGACAGTAAAAACGTTTTTACTGATATGTGTAAATAGTGTTAAAAAAGAGATTTTTTTAACAATGGCACAGGTTCAGGTGTTTTTGGTGGGTAAATAACGAGACCTCCGTCTTAATACAGGCCTGCCCATTTAACTACTTTCCAATGAAATAATTGTTCGCAATTTTTGCTCGATGCTTTGAGCCATCTGTTATTGAAAATTTTCTTTTTTCTTCCGCATGTGTGTGTGTTCTATTTGCAAAACTACTGTCATAATAAATTTTATAAATCCCACAATGTTTCTTAAATTAGTTTGGAGCTTAATTTAAAAGCGATACTTACAAAAGTCAAGGCAATTATTTTCCTACATTTAGCTTCTCTTAAATTTGTCACATGATTACTATTTTGGTTTATAAGAGCTTATAGAACTGAAACCTTCACTACCTAAGAATAAATTCTTATTACTAGCCTTTAGGGGGTCATTCATAAATGATGTCATGCTTCGAGGGGGGGGGGAGGGGTCCGAGAAGTTGCGAGTTTGTGCCAAGGGGAGGGGGTAGCAAGAAGTGTGACATTACACATTTTGGTTTCTATAAAAACATTTAAAATCAGAAAATTGAATTTATTTTAAAAGTTTTTAAAATTTAATTTTCATAACTTGATTTTAAAGTTTCATTGGTCATTTTGTATCGTAAACACAGATGATGATTACGGTTTAAATTCACTTCTTGCTAAAAGTTTAAGAGGACATTTTCTTGGGCATTAACACTTTAAAGATTAAATTGCACGGGTCATTTTTTTCAGAATTTGAACAATTAATACCTTTTACTGTTCTATACTAATCATCTTTCTTGTTATAAACCCTAACCTCATTTTATACAAATTAAGTACACATATAATCATTATTATTATTATGCTCACAAATGTCATAAAAAGTTCAAAAATCAAATTAAAAACATGATCAATAGTGCAGTGTTTTGTTTCTGGATGCAAGTATATATGCTTATTAGAGCGTGACATGTGCCAGAGGGGACATGATGAAGTGTGACAAAGGGGAGTAGCAGGGATCAAATATATTGAAAAAAAGAGCGAGATTTATGAAAGGTCCCTTAACTGAAATTCAAAATCCTGGGAAATGAAACAAAACAAACAGGAAGCTTTGAGGCACTATACGTAGTGAGCACTAGCAATTACAGGCGGGCCGGAAATAATGCACGGGTTTTTATAATAATGGATAGGTCTCGGTAAATTAAAAGTGGTGCAACAAAACAGGCCAATGACTAGTAAATGACCCTTTTCCAGTCAATAAACATTTTAAGACTTTGATTCTAATCATCGTTTAGGTGCCAAATAGCTTGGAATGGTATAGAAAGAAACAACAGTTGTTGGTTCATCTAGAAAGAAGTTTTGAAACTTTATATTTGAAAAAAAAAATTAAACTGTTTTTTCACTGTGGTGGGCTCATTTACTGGAAAGTTTACCCTAGGGGTCATTCATAAATGATGTCACGCTTCGAGGGGGGAGGGGGGTTCAAGAAAGTGTGACAGTTCGTGACAAGGGGGTAACAAGAAGTGTGACATAGTACATTTTGATTTTTATAAAAATAATTCAAATCAGAAAATTAAGTTTTTTTTTTTATTTCCATACTTTGATTTTAAAGTTTCATTGATTTCATTCTGAATTGAAAACACTGATGCTGATTAGGTTTAAATTTACTGCTAGTAAAAGTTTTAAAAAATATCTTGGGCAATTACACTTTTAAGATAAAATAGCGCGGATCAATTTTTCAGATTAATATTTTTTACATTTTTTGTTTGTAGTAAACTTAATCTCATTTCCTACAAATTACGAATATAATCATTATTATCATGCTTACAAATGTCATTAAAAGCTCAAAAATAAAATTAGAAACGTGATCTAACAACGTAGTTCCGCGCTGAGAACTGTAACAATGCAAGTACATATGGTAATGTAATATAGTGTGACATTGTGACCAAGGAGGGTCAAATATATTGAAGAAAAGTGTGACATCATTTATGAACAGTCTCCTATATGCTTTTTAACAGTAAAAAATTATTCCCATTTTGTGTACAATATAATGAATAATAACAGCATTCAAAGCAAAACAATAACTCACCAGATATTCAAAAACTAGTGTTAGTGACTTTTCTGTATAGATTATATCGTGAAGAGTAACAATGTTATGGTGCTTCAAATCTTTTAGAAGAGAAACTGAAAAAAAAAAAGGAACAAAGTTGGTTATGAAAAAGCAAACAATAACTGTCATAAATTATTTCAAAACAAAGTCTTTAAACAGTGTTATTTATAAGCAAGCGACTCTTGTCTCCTAAAAATATTGGAAAGAGATAAAAGAAGTTATGGCAAGGTTTGTCCCTACATATATATCAGACACCTCTCCAGGAATGGAAAAGGACAGTGAGGCCTTAAGGCCGGAGCCTGCTTTAGAAGGCTCAAAAAAATGAAATTTTTTTTATTGCTTAAATCGATTCCTAATATATCTAAGAATATGCATGTAAAGTTATAGAGACTAATTCTCAATATGTTTTTAAATATAGCCCTAAACGTGGCCAGATGTCAAGCAGGTGTACGAGCACTCAGGCAGCTGGAGTGCACACGGTCCCAACTACGTATGTGAAAAGGTTCAAAGGTCGTTTGAAATAATATTTTGAATTCCTAGAAGTACCAACTCAAGTTGTAATACAGATTATAACGATATATTCGATTATAACGATTTGGTATATGGCGCAGGAATAGCTGATTAGCGTATCATCACTGTAAATAATAGAAAAAGAACACTTTTCCGATCGTAAACTTTCAAGAGCGTTTTCTCGAGTTTTTGTTTTTATGTTTTTTCTAAACTGGCGGGCGTGATTGCGAGAAAACTAGACGACCAAACAAAACGAAACAAAACTTGTCAGCTTCAGTTTTCTATTCTCTTCTATTTGAACTAAAAAAATTTATGAAAAAAAAATTCTGTACAACTTTTTTAGCAAGTTGAAACAATTTTTTTGTTGTAAAAAAGACACTTTTTTTTTTTCAAACCTGAGAAAAGTTTTTAATTTTTCAAATTTTCGGGGTTTTTTAAGTTTAAATAGAAGATAAATATACGAAAATTAAAAACATTTTTGCTTTTTTTTTTGTTTCCGACGAAAATTACGAGCGCCATCTTTCCCGCCCATCGGAGACCGCAATTGCAAGGTGTTGCACAAATGTGTATAAAAATCGGCTGCATTTGAATATTTTTGTCTTAATTTTTTTTTTTTACTTAATCAAATATGTAATAAAATGATCTGAAATCTTCGCTAGACTTGCTTTTTTTTTCTGTCCTGAAAAAATTCCTCACAAAACGCTTCTTTTTGGCCTTCTAAAGCAGGCTACTGCCTTAAACAAAAAAAGAAAGGCAACACTAGTCCAAAAGAATAATTTATTTCATGAAGGTATCTGAAAGTTTCGGAAGAGTGTCATCCTCATCTTTTTCTATGAAATGACAATCCTTAGTAAGAAATTATTTATACATCAAGGAAATGTTTATCTACCTGGTACTTTGCTATTATAACGATAACCAAACCGCCGCAAAGAAAATTTCGCCAATTTGGCAATCGTTTTCTTGCCGCATTTTGTATGTATATATGTTTATACACTTTAATAAATTTATTATCATTTGGTGAAATTTTTCTTGCCGATTTTTGGTTGCAATTATAATAGATAAGCACTTTTTACCTTATGGTAGCTTCTTACCATTGATTATAATTTAGGTGACCCAGATTATAATTTACCGCCGACATTCCTGACTGCAGTAATAACATAATTAAAGAAGAAATATCAATGCAAAACCATAAAGATAGATATCAGTGCGATTGTATCCGCACTGCTGTAGCGCCATCTTGTGGAGTAAGTGTAGGTAGTCAGTGTGTGTGAGCGAAGAGAGCCGTGATGAGTGTAAAAAGCAAAGCTCTCTTCCAAATTCAAAGTAATAAAGAATCTTAAGTGTTTACAGTCCACTGAATTTATTAAGTGTCTATATTTACTGAGCGTCGACATAAGTGGTCCGTCGAGCCGGAGAAATAATCAGCATGTTTCAAAAAATATATTTGTGAAGTGAATTTCTACGATTAATGTGACTGTGTTACGAGCTGACTGTGTGATTTGGATACATGCTTTCTTTTTCAAAGTAGGATTGTTTTGGTTTTATATGGTACTTTGATTTAAATATTTACAATGTTTAAAAACTGTAAAAAGGATGATTTAAGGCTTATTGCCAGTGAACTTGGTCTAGAAATTAATGAAAAAATGACTGTGATAAACTTTATTGACACAATTAAAAATTGTGAAAAATATAAAAATGACTGTGAAACTGTCAGTGATCTTGTAAATTTAATAGTTGAAGAGCGTAAAAGTGAAGAGAAAAAACAATTAGACTTAGAGAGTTTGAAGCTCGAAAGAGCAAAAACGGAACTTGAAATTGCACGTATTCGTGCCGAGCCAAAAGAAAATAATATAGAACTACCTGAATCTAATAATTCTTTAGATTCTTTGGTAAAGAGTATTAGAACATTAACTATTAAAGTGCCTAACAAACCCGAAAACTGGGGTTTCTTTTTTTCATCTTTAGAACGAGCATTTGTTGTTAAATGTGTTCCTGATAAATATAAATCTGAAATTCTTCTCAATTTGCTTGGTGAAAAATCATCAAATATAATCACATATATAAGTGACGATGATTTTAGTAATTATGATAAAGTGAAAGAAATAGTTCTCAGAGAATTTCAGCCAATGGCTCAATCTTGTCTGGACAATTTCAGAACAACAACACGGCAGTTAAATGAAACATACGTTCAGCTTGCTTCACGTTTAACCACTAGCTGGGAGTACTATTTACAATTAAGGGACGTGAAGGATTTCAAAACACTAAATCAGCTTATAATTTCTGATAAACTTTTCCAAACTTTGGATAAAGAAACTGCTACTTATATAAGCGTGAAACAATCAGACACATGGTTTGAACCTATTAAACTGGGAAAAGAAATAGATTTATTTATGACATATCGTGGAAAAACAATATCTAAGAATTCCGGTTCTTATAATAAAAATCATATTGAAAGAAATGCATCTAAAACTTTTTTGTCTAATGTCAAGAGTTCGAAGTGCTATTTATGTAGGGAAAATCATCCCCTTTATTTGTGTCCTACTTATAAAAAATTTTCTGTCACAGATAGAATGCAATGCGTGAAGGATAATTCATTATGCTTTAATTGTCTTGGGAAACATAGACTTAATTTTTGTAAGTCTTGTCTTACAAAATCTCTCTCTCTCAAAATGTCTCTTGTGCGAAATGTAGTAAAAGGCATCATAGTTCATTACATTTTAATAGAGATCCTAATTATGGTACGCAATCGAAAACAAAAGATGATATCATTATAAATTCTAATTCTAATAAAAATATAGTCGAAAGAGGAAATCATTCCCCCCCCCCCCTGTCTTCACTAGCTAATGAATTTGCACCTGCAGTCTGCGAAAAGGAAACCAGTGGCGCCAATATATTTTCAGCTACCAGTAGTTGTGTCTTCAATAAAAACAAAACCGTTCTTTTGAGTACAGCAATTTGTTATTTATGTGATTCTTTTGGTAATGAAAGTGAAGTTCGTGTTTTATTAGATTCTGGATCTATGTCTAATTTTATAAGCAGAGAATGTGCAGATCGACTTCAATTGAGAAAAAATAAAATAAACATAGAGGTGTCTGGGTTGAATGATTCAGCTATTTCCATTAGGTCTAAAGTATCTGCTACAATAATAAATAAAGATCGAAGCTTTAAGACTGATTTGAATTTATTAGTTGTTCCTAGAATAACTGATCTCATGCCCTCGAAAAAAATAGACAAGTGCATGGAAGGGTTGGAAAACATTAAGTTAGCTGATCAGTATTTTAACATTCCGCAAAGAGTTGATTTATTAATTGGTGCAGAATCATTTTTTGAGCTTATAAAACCTGAACAAGTTTGCCCCCCTAACACGAATTTAATTTTACAAAATTCAGTGTTTGGTTATCTAGTGAGTGGAAGCATTTCAAATATGGAGGAAAATAAAATCCATTGTGGGTTAGTTAAAGAAAATGTTGATCTAGAACAGACTGTTAAAAGTTTTTGGGAGATAGAGAATATTGAAACTGAAATATCTGAGAGTAAAGAAAATATAATTTGTGAAGAACATTTTAAAAATAACTTTACTAGAAATTCTGAGGGACGATATATAGTAAAAATGCCTTTAAAGGAAGATCCTAAAAATTTAGGGAAATCTAAGGAATTAGCATTGGAGAAATTAAATTTATTATGGAAACGTCTAATTAAAGATCCAAATTATTTATCTCTGTATAAAGATTTCCTTCGTGAATATTCAGAGATGGGACATATGTCCGAAATTTCGGATGATGAGGAGAGTGAAGGCACTAACTACTTTCCCCATTTGGGAGTCTACCGCCCTGATAATCCATCAACTGTGCTAAGAGTTGTTTTTAATGCAAGTTATCCTACCTCAACAGGTAAATCTTTAAATTCCCTTCAACTTAATGGAGGAATGGTGCAAAGCGATTTGTTTTCTATTATGACAAGATTCCGTAAGTATGTCTATGCCTTCACGGCGGACGTTCAGAAAATGTTTAGGTGTATTTTGATCCACCCTAGCCAAAGAAGATTGCAGCACATTCTTTGGAAAGAAGAAAAAAATGGACCCGTCAAGACCTATGAGTTGAACACCGTAACTTATGGCACTGTATGCGCACCATTGCTAGCAACTCGTACACTAAAACAAATAGCTGTTGATGAAGGAGAAAATTATCCTCTTGCTGCGCCTGTCGTTGAAAATGATTTTTACATTGATGATGTGCTAACCGGTTCTGATAATTTAGCAACTGCCATAGAACTTAAGAATCAGTTAATTGAAATTTTGGGAAAGGTTGGGATGCAACTTCATAAATGGCATAGTAACTGTGCAGGGTTAGTTTCAGATAGTGAAGAAACATATAATTTTGCCAATTCTGAGGAAACACAAGTATTGGGAGTTTCTTGGAGTCCCAAGACAGATAGTCTTTGTTTCAACGTTTCCTGTAGTGTATCTCATAGAAAGGATTTTAAGATCACGAAACGCTGTGTCTTATCCACAATAGCACGACTCTATGACCCCCTAGGATTGCTTGGACCTGTAGTGTCGAAAGCAAAAATATTTCTGCAGCAACTATGGTGTTTGAAGTTGGACTGGCACGAAGAGCTACCTGAGAAAAAAAAACAAGAGTGGATAAAATTTGTGGAATCCTTGCAGAGTGTCAATAACATGGAGTTCGATAGATGTTTACTATCTGAAGGAGTTAATGTGATCGAAATACATGAATTCGCTGATGCATCAGAAGCTGCTTATGGTGCTGTTGTGTACTGTAAGTGTGTTAAAAATGACCAGGCAGTTTCAATCGGGTTAATTGCTAGCAAGAGCCGAGTTTCACCATTGAAAAGAGTAACCATCCCTAGGCTAGAACTCTGTGCCTCACTGCTTCTAGCCAAGTTAGTGAAAAAAGTGATTCATGCCCTAGATTTGCAAATTTCCAACGTCTACTTGTGGAGTGACAGCATGATTGCACTTTCTTGGATACGCAAGGAGCCATTTCTTCTTAAGACTTTCGTTGCAAACCGTGTATCGCAGATTCAAAACTTGACTAGCATTGACACGTGGAGATATGTACCATCAACTGAAAACCCTGCTGACCTTATTTCAAGAGGTCTCGATCCAGATAGACTTTTACATTTAAGACTGTGGTTTGAAGGACCGACATTTTTGTGTAACAGTGAATATCCCAATAGAGAAATTCCATCTAGAGTAATTGAGGAGGACTTTTCTAATGAATTTAAACCATCTAGTGACTTTAATTGTTTTATTAAGGATAATAGTAATTTCCTTGATAATTTTCTTGAGGTTAGTAATAACTATAGTAAACTTATCCGTGTATTAAGTTTTGTATTTAGGTTCATCAGAAACTGTCGTAGGAAAGATGATAAATCAACTGGGTCTTTGTCGTCTGATGAACTCAAAAGTGCAGAGATGAAACTGGTAAGTTTGGTGCAAAGAAAAGAGTTCAGCAAAGAAATAAGAGATTTAGAGAATTCAGGTGAAATTTCAAAGCAAAGTAAGGTAAGAAGTTTATGTCCTTTTATTGATAAAGAAGGGTTGATGAGATGTGGAGGACGATTATTAAATAGTGATTTAAGCGTTGATAAAAAATTCCCATTTTTGTTACCAGGTAACCATAAATTAACACATTTGATAATTATAAGTTATCATATTAAGCATTTACATGTAGGGCCTCAAACATTATTGTTTATTTTAAGGCAAAGATTCTGGCCCATAAATGGTCGATCTAGTTGTAGAAAAATAGTACGTGAATGTTTGACATGTTTTAAAGCTAAGCCAATAACTTGTGATCAGCTTATGGGTGATTTACCCAAAACTCGTGTAAGTCAAAACTTTCCATTTGCCATTTCTGGAGTGGACTTTTGTGGTCCATTTCCAATTAAATACAAGAACCAACGGAAAGGCACCTTTCAAAAAAATTATGTTTCGATTTTTGTATGTTTTGTCACAAAAGCGATTCATTTGGAGCTTGTGACAGAATTGAGTACTCAAGCATTTATTGCCACCTTAAAGAGATTTTTTTCGCGAAGAGGAAAGTGCAGCATTTTATATTCTGATAATGCGACCAATTTCGTTGGAAGTAATAATGAGTTACAACGATTGTTTAACTTAGTTAAAAGGCCTGATATTAATTTGTGTAATTATATGAGTCAAGAAGGTGTCAAATGAAAATTTTTGCCCCCGAGCAGTCCGAATATGGGAGGGCTCTGGGAAGCTGGGGTGAGATCCTTCAAATATCATCTGAAGAGAGTAGTTGGTAATCATAAATTGACATATGAAGATTTTTTAACCGTGATTAATCAAATCGAGTCTGTTCTAAATTCAAGACCTCTAACCCCGATGCCTTCAGATGCCAATGATTTGAGCGTTCTCACTCCAGGCCATTTCTTGATCGGAAGACCGTTCACTTCAATTGTTGAACCTGATGTAGCCAATGTTTCTGATAATAGATTGAGTATGTGGCAGAAAACCACTAAATTTGTTCAATTGATCTGGAGAAAGTGGCACAAGGACTATTTGTCTACTTTAAACCAACGGTCAAAGTGGTGTTTCAATAAACAAAATATTAAAACTGGAGACATGGTTATACTAAAGGAAGATAATTTAGCTATGTGTAATTGGCCAATAGGCAGAATCATGACGGTCTTTCCGGGAAAGGATGGCAGAGTTCGTGTTTGCAATGTTAAAACAAGTAAAGGAATCTTCAAGCGGCCAATTTCAAAAATTTGTTTGCTGCCAATTAATTAAAAATATTTTATTCCCTTTTGGAGTGCATATTACTCACACTCAAATATCTGTCTTTTTTATCAAGTTTAGTGTTAACTATAAAAGTGTTTGTTACATCGTGTTATTACATGTATTACTGTTTTTGCAATGATTATTAAGTTTTTATTATAATGATGATTTGTGTATTAATATCAATTGTTGATTGTTAAAAACAATGCAACGCCCGGCGGTATGTATCCGCACTGCTGTAGCGCCATCTTGTGGAGTAAGTGTAGGTAGTCAGTGTGTGTGAGCGAAGAGAGCCGTGATGAGTGTAAAAAGCAAAGCTCTCTTCCAAATTCAAAGTAATAAAGAATCTTAAGTGTTTACAGTCCACTGAATTTATTAAGTGTCTATATTTACTGAGCGTCGACAGCGATGTAATTGCACATTTAACGCATTCTCAATAATAATTTAATTTTGAGAATAGCAAATAAGTTGGAAGTAAATGTCAATGCCAAAGACTCGAATGATAAAAATACATGTAGTCAATGTACATTTTTTTACTTCCACTACAAATATATATAATTATGAAAATTTCAATGGAATTTTGTAAAACTTGTGTCCAGAGAAAAAATTTTTT
Source organism: Octonoba sinensis (assembly GCA_038502835.1). Taxonomy (NCBI): domain Eukaryota; kingdom Metazoa; phylum Arthropoda; class Arachnida; order Araneae; family Uloboridae; genus Octonoba; species Octonoba sinensis. Next base: position 4,690,435 of record CM076600.1, read on the forward strand.
AGGACATTATCCCCCACCCATGAAAAAAAATTATAAAATACTCACAAAATCTGAGTCGTACTTGCGATAATTGCGTTTTATATAGTACAAAATTTTTCTCATTAAACCCGGGTTCTGAATAAATATGGGTTCACAATAGCCGAGTTTGACTGTACATAGTGAAATGCTAAACAACAACACGAAAAGTTTGTTGGGATCAAAAACTTCGGTCAGTAACAAAAACAGGGGGTTGTCTGCAATAGAGGATACATTATCAAATATCTAACTTTGAGAAAAGTGAACTTGGACAAGTTATTTTTACGGTGTGGCTGTTAAGAGAGATTTAGCCAACTAAAAAAAAATAATTAATTGAAACAACAACAATAACGGTTACTAAAATAAAACAGGAAGGAAGACAAATTATTTTAAATACTCAGCATTAAGAAGAGACAATAAAGATTAAGAAGACAATAGGGTTCCAATCTGCTTGCTAACGGTTCTATACCACTGGGTGACCATTTCACTTGTTATGTTTTGTACAGATATCATAGATTCCCTCTCAATACTGAACTGCAATATGTCAACTTTTTTGTAAAAAAAATCTTTCCACGTGTTCGACATATAAAAATTGTTGCTGCAAGGTGATATGACGCAGCACTGTAAGTTATAACAAAAAAAAAAAAAAATGTTGTCACAAGATTGCTTTACTTGTAAAATTCTACCCCATCCAATTGTGTGACGTCCTAGTGTTTCGTTTAACTATTACTCCAGTGAAACCCCGATTTAACGTCCCCCCCCCAACCTATGTTTTCCATGCAAATTACAATTACATTTTTATATTATTTATAAATAGTAAGATATTTTCTATTAATCATTAAACTAAAATAGACTGAACATTAATCATAATTTAATAAATCCAAAGAATTATTTACATACACATTACCAGCAATACTGATAATATTTTACTACAAAACTAACCAAACTAACACTACATAAGCTTTTGAACATTGTTATTTTGCATATTAATTAATAAATGGGTTTTAAGCTACATATATTTCTGATGCACGAAATATGTACAATCATCATAATGTATCACAGACCAGGGGTCTCGCTAGAGGAAATTCAAGTCTGTTTTTTGGACCCTTGACAAAATTCCAAATAATCAAAACAGACCCCTCACAAAATTCAAGCCTACCAAATAAGCAGCAAAAAATTATGAAAAATTTACCACTGTATGTTTTCTTTTAAAAAATCTTTTTAAAATTCACAAAAACCGGACCCAGTTACAAAATGCTGGATGACCCCTGCAGATAGAATGGTGTTAATCCAGGGAAAATACGACGATTTTTTTGTACGTCATCTTTCAGTGTCAGACACCCAGAAGTCTTTTGCAATTAAAAAAAGGCCTCTTCGAAATCTCATTTATATGAAATATTTTTGCAGTTTTGTTGAATTATTCAATTTTAAAACAAAAAAAACCAGAGAAGCCAACCTATTATTACAATCCAATAGAACACTAAAGTTACCTTCTCTAATGGCAGTGCAGGGTGCTCCCTCCTCATGTTCCAGCCTGATCTCCTTGAGGGCAACCAGTTTGTCTGTGAGGCGACTTTTGCCTTTGTACACGGTGGCATAAGTGCCCTGGAAGCATACATTCCTTCTTTTAAATGGTGGAATTTTACGACACATAGAAGCACAGAACACGCATATAATTATTTACAAGGAATGAATGCCTTTGAAAATCTTAATGTGTTTATGGACCCATGAGAACTTTAGTGAGCTATTAAAAAAGATTAAGTACAAGGATGCAAACCTGAAAAAATTTTCAGTAGCAAGGAAGAAAGTTTTGTGCAGTTATTTACTCATGTCTATAGTCGGATAACTATATAGTCTGTGTAATTAAAATTGGAGTGTCAAGGTCACACAACTCTACCTTTTTCCCTTTTGGTCGCCATAGTTTCCGTGCTAGAAACTTTTCCCCCACGTTAGTTTGGCGAATATGATAAGTAAGTTTGTTGTTTTAGTTATAATAATAATAGACGGATTTAAATCAGATTTATTTCTCAATGGCAAAAATAGCTTGCGTCAGATAAAGTATCCTAATATTTTGAACCAATCTAAATTGTATTCTAATATTTTGTGTTTCAGAAAGCTATGGTATAACTAATTTATTGTATTTTATATTTTGTAAATGTTAAAATCTTATCTAAACATTCTAGATTTAATTTATGAGAAATTTAATTGCATTTACTTAGTATCAAAAATAAATAAATAGAAAATAAATTCTTTCTTATTACATTTTACAAATTATTTTAATAGTTTGAATCAAAGGTGTAGTAATGCAATTGCCTTACCTGCACTGCAAAAAAAAAAAAAAAAAGTCTGGCACTGTTATCTTTCTCGCAGCTGCCATGGTAACAAAGCAGGAAACGAGACCTATGTACGGATTACGTTTTTTAAAAATTTCTTTATTATTATTTTTTACTAACCTGACAGTAATGTCATTTAGGGGGGATCAATTGCATCCCCCATGGGAAATAAAATGTATCTATATAATATATGTAGCTGTATTTTGTTGAATTTTTGATGCAATATACATTGAGTTTATACAATTTGTAGCTTTTTAGGGAATCAATTATCAACTTATTTCTGCCTGAAAGTTGAATTCCACTCCATTACTATCATGCAACTTTAATAAATAACTAGAGAAATTTCGGCTTTGCTTTGAATTGGGCAGGCAGTTAATATCCTCATATCTCACAACTCACATGATAATTCAAATTAGTAATAAATTCTTCAGCACGGTTTTCTTTGATTTTTGTTAAAACATTTGATTTAAATGAATTAAAAAATGATTTTAGAAATCATAATTCAAATCAATTGAATGAAATCATTTACACCTTGTAACTGGGTGATGACTGTAAGTGATCAGTTTAGAAAAATTTAAAATTGAAAAAAAAAAAAAAAAGCTAGCAAGTCCTGTTGTCTAGAAATAACATTATTGAAGCTTTATGATTGCAAAGAATGTCAACTTCTACTTAATATATCATTATTGAAATTACTTTCCTTTCAAACCTAACACAATGATTTTAGTGGTACAGTCTAGCATGCTTAAAGATTTATACTGATAAGCGATTAAGTTTGACAGATATTTATTGGTTTATCAGAATTAAGAATATCTTGTATGATTTGTACATGCAGTAAATTTCTGATTATCCATGGAATTAGGTATAAATAGCATAATAAATAAATAAATCAAAAAATACAAATGTTTAAAGAAGTGTTTACTTACTTCACCAAGTTTATTCAGTTTAATATAGGACTCCATTCTACCAAAGCCAATTTCAGACTGAAACAGATAACAAGTTGAGTCATTCTCATGTAATATTTGAGAATGAATGACATAAAATAATATCTGAAGCATAAAGCACAATTTTCATAACATAAAATAAGATACAGTTCTGGTGTTTATACAGTCAAACCTGTTTTTTGGAGCAATGGGGGAAATATGCTGTTATAGAGACAACATTCGTCAAATTGCCTCTAAGAAAAGGCATTTCCAAATTTTCCAGAGCTTAGACAACAGCAAAATTTTTTAAAGTTTTTATGCTGGTAAGAGCAATAAGTGCAACAACATGCTTCTAAAGGGTTGGAATTTTAGACAACATGGAGCAAAAACGTCAAAAATTTAAAAACCTAATTTGTAAAAAATGTATTGACCAAAGAATTTAGTGATAATTAAGTGATAACTATAGTCAATAAATTTTAATAGCTGATATAGTCGCACTTATAGTCGTCAATTAAAACTGGGTGAGTATAAACTTACATTTTTTTGTGCATAGTTCTTGCTAGACTGTTTTATTCAGTTTGTGCTAATTAAAATATCAGTTATGTTTTTTAAGTTACAAAATTTTGTAATTCTAACAATTTTTAAGATTTCTAAAATACCTTAGATAAATCTTATTCTGTGACCTACAATGTATTCTAATACATTATTTGTAGAATATTCAGAGGACTTGAGTATAACAGACTTAATGTGTAATTTTTATTTGAAATGTTAAAATCACTAAAATCATAATTTATTGTGAATGACAACATTTAATTATTTACAGACAAAAGATGATATATAGTTAATAAATCCTTAATTACATTTAGGCAAATTAAATTTGTGTCAGGTTATAATCTAATCATTTATGCATAAAAAAATTATAGAATTTAAAAGTTTTTTATCTTGCATAGAAGACAGAAATAAATCAGTAATAATTAGAAATTACATAAGGTTTTTTACTCCCTCAGGATAAGGCAATTACAGTGTTTCAACTTCCAGTACTGAAATGATAATATTCACTTATACAGGCTTTTAGCAAATCCACACCAGAAATAATGTATTATGCAACAAAAGCAATATTTGTATAAATAATTGAAAATAAGCAAAACATGAAAGTATATAAATTAATGTGTTAATTATAATATCAATGTATATCTAAACTAAAGTGATTACATTATAACACTTAAACAAATAACAATGCTAGAAATTTCGCTATTATTAATTCTATTTTTATTTTTACAATGCACTTTTTTATTAAAGAGTAATTATATTTTTTTAGACGGTTTAATTTAGGTTAAAACATGGATTTAAACTTGCACGATTAAAAACAGTTTTTACGGTACAAATTCAAATCATGATATCATAACTGTACTTGCAATAGACTTAATGATATTTAATATATTTTATAATGGAAAAAATTAAAAAAAAAGTAATATTGTTTCTGAAATACATTTGGAAAATTTTTATTCATGAAGTTTATTTATTATTATCATAGAAATACTTTTTAACTCCTATTTGGGATGACAGATTCGCAGAATGATTTTATTCGATGATGACGAGAAGATTTTTCGCAAATTAGCTTCTTAAGCTAATTTTAGAAAAATTCAATTAGTCTTGACATAGATAGTCTGTAGATACTATTAATAGAGAAAAATTTGTACTGATAAGAAATAAAATTTTAAAATTTTCATTCATAATTATCAGTTGTCCTTGTAAAAATTTCTGCATAAAATTGAATTTTTAATGATGTGAGAAATTAATGACTAAAAAGATTTGGTATAAACAATATTTTTTAAAAAAATCCATTTAGTTACCATGGGTTCTTGGTTTAAATCAACGTGTTTCTTAAAAACAACTGGGGAAATATGCTGTTATAGAGCAACATTCGTCAAATTTGCCTCTAAGAAAAGGCATTTCCAATTTTCCAGAGCTTAGACAACAGCAAATTTTTTAAAGTTTTTATGCTGGTAAGAGCAATACAAAGTGCACACACTGCTTCATAACAGGGTTGGCAAGTTTTTGACAAGCGACGGCTTTAACGGTTTTAACCATGGTTAAAACTGGCTAGTCAAAAACTCAAAAAGTTCAAAAACCTAATTTGTAAAAAGAATTACCAAAGACATGAGTTAGCGTAATTGTGATAGACTATAATCAATAAATTTTATAATGAAACCGCATAAGTGCATTAAAACTGCTGAGTATAAACTACAAAAATATATTCTTGCTGTAGCACAGCCAGAATCTATGCTTGAGACTGATTTTATTCAGAGGAATTGTTTTTAAAAATCAGTTAATTGTTTTTTAAGTGTACAAACACGGGTTTCTGTTTTCTGATGTTTAAGGAGGGGTTTTAACTCCTAAAACACATCTTTTGCTGTGCCCTACCAGTGCATTCTTGAGATACATTCTATTTGTAGAATATTTCGTGGACTGAACTGATAACAGACTATAATGTGACAATTTTTTTAATAGAAATTGTTAAACACTTATGAATCATTTTATTGTGAATGCATACTTTTAATTACTTTCAGCAAAGATGTAGTACAGTTAATAAATCCTTAATTATATTTGGAGTAATTAAATTTGTGTAGGTTTAATCTAATATTTTGCAGAAAAAATTTAGATTTTAAAACTTTTTTATGGATAGAAGCAGAAAGTAATCCATCACAATTGAAATCTAATGAAGGTATGTTCTCCCTAGGATAAGGCATATTCAAGGGGTGCTTTCCTTCCAGTACAAAGAAATATTGACACTAAAACACTTTTTAAAATCCACACCAGAAATACGTGTAATGCACACCAGAAAGAAATACGTGTAAAAAATTGAAAATGAAGTCATAAACAAATAAAATATATAAATTAATATTTAATTATAATTCAATGTATACTAAAACTAAGGAACATTATAATAAAAACAGAAAAATATTTTTAAAAAAAATCACAATTTAGGTTCACGCAGCATATAGATACAAATAAAATAATACAAATTATTTAGTTCATAAAAATTATCTCTGCCTTCGCGGGGTGTAGAAGGCATGCATGCTGCAAATTATGTGTCTGATAGTATGTCAGTTTATCAGAGTCACTACCACTTTCCAGTTCCTTTGAAATATCAAAACTATCATCGCTATTTGAGTATGAAACATTCACTAATTGGGTATATTCATCTTTTTTAAAATTTAGTTTTCTCTTAGCCGTTTTAATAATAAAGCATTTGTCAAATGATACAAGAAAATCTCCTCTGAGCGCTAACCAAATCCGAATAGAAATGAAGACAAGGAAGCAAACCACTGAATATCTACACATCGACAAAAAAAGAAAAAAAGAGTATTTGGAATGATCAGAACCGTTTGCATGTGTTTATATCAGCTGATCCAGTTAAAGCTCCAGCTTGTTTATTTCCATTACTCATTGCCACTGCTACTCTGTCATAAATCCTTCCCCCTCCCTGAACCAAGAAAAAAAGAATAAAAAAGAGCTATGGAAATGAAGGTCAACATTCTCCAGTCTCCACATATTACACCATAAGTCATAGGGCCCCCTCTAGTATCAAAGAGAAATACTAATATTTCATTCCATCTGAAATCCCGTATACGTCACACCGTCCCGAAAGGGTTAAGCCAACAGTTTGTTTGGATTTATTCATAGAACCATTTTCAAATAAATAATTTTAAGAAAGTTCTGCCATCATTTAAAAAAAAGAAGTAGATTCGGTGTTGGCACAAGATTTTGAGTAAAACCTTCTCAAAGTTCAATTTACACAGGAGCCTCAATGTAATAATTTTTCCGAGGACAGCGGCACCTGTTGGAGCTGGCACTCGCATTTCTTGCCACAAAACAGATGGGTGCTCTCGTATCACTCGCACTGTCACCAAGGTTGGCAGGGCTTCGGACACTGCGGTAAAAACCAGTTATCGCTGTCCGGTCCAAAACCTTGCTTGTATCCAAAAGTGTTTTAAACTGTCCAAAACTATATTTTTTAGTGAAATTACATTTTGTGAGCAAATACCAAAAACAGAATAAAATCTATTAAAGTAACATTTATTAATATTAAAATGTAAGTAAACTTAATGAAACTTATACAGATGATTTTAATCTGAATACACAGAAGTTAAATAAAAATAACACTGGGCTACTTTTACTAAGTTAGCATTGCCTTACTTTCAAGAAAATGACTATACTGCCATTTCATTATTCCGACACTAAATGACCATCCCTAAACAAGACTAAGAAAATGCGGATAATGTTTTCTGAAAATGATCAAGTTACTATTCTTTTGTTTATTGGCGTTACAGAATATATTATGTTAAAAATGAAAAATACAAATTTTGCTAGTTTTAAAATTATAAGTGCCAACATTTTATCATCCATTTATTATTCTTCAATGTAGTATATAAAAAAATAATTTTTGTTATAACATCATGTAGACCATTATCACACAAAAATAATTTTTTAAATTTTTTTTCTAAATATACAGTCAGACCTCGATATAAGGTCACCCTAAGGGACATTGCAAAAGTGACCTTATAAGCGGGGTGACCTTTTAACCGATTCATTAGCAGTTCATAACTAAGCACATAAATACACATTATGATTTTTTAAAAATGGTAATGCAAGCGAAAACATCAGTTATTTGGTAAATATTTAAGTCAATAAATTTTAACAGTAAAGAATTACAGAAAGTTATATATATATTTTTTAAACTTAATTTAAAATAAAGCTGTTTATAAATTTCCTCAAAGTGTACATACATACATAACATCTTACCTTATTTAAAATAATCATTCATGCGGGTCTGTCACGTTTTTGGTTTCATTTTTCGAACAATGTTTTCTAGATTTTGTAACCTCTCAAAACGTTTGTTAACTCCCTCACGGTTTGTAATAAAATGGCGTATGACATTTATTGCATTGAAGGCTTCCGCTTGGGTTACAGCTACAGTCTCAGAATCACTGTCATTGCCCTCACTGTCCACAACTTGTGAAACAATTTCAGAAATTGTAGCTTCAGAAGTGGTGGCAATTTCCTCATCAATCAAACCGTATTCTTCTTCCCCTTGAATGGCATGGCCACGATTTCTCAGATCTTCCATCAGAACAGATAGAGGAATATCGTCTTCTTCTTCGGTTTCGTCATCCATGATGCTCAGAGAATCCACAAAACCAGCATGACGGAAACAATTTGCTATGCATGTGGTGGACACCATGTTCCAACTTTTGTACACATAAAAAATGGCATCCAAGGCAGTAACGTGAAACTTCTTTTTTTGGTCGATGACAGCGATAAGGCAAGAGGAGCTTACGATAGTTCACTTTTAGGTTTTGAATAACTCCTTGATCCAATGGTTGGGGAACGCTGGTCACATTAGGAGGCAAGAAAACAAGCTCAATTGAGGCTAACTGTGGGATGTTGGTATGAGCTGTGCAATTGTCTGCTATGAAAACAACTTTTCGTTTCTTCTTCACAAACTGCCTGTCTAAACGTCGTATTGTATTCTCCCAAATGGTAACGGTCATTCACGCTTTTTTGTTAGCTTCGTAATCCACGGGTAAAGATTTAACGTTTTTAAAGCAACGTGGCTTTTGGAATTTACCAATAACAAAAGGTCTCAATTTTTCAGAGCCATCCATATTGGCCCCTAAAAATACTGTAAGTCTTTCTTTACTTTTTTTTGCCACCTACACATTTTTCATTTTTGAATGCGAGAGTTTTGTCAGGCAAGACTCGGGAAAAAAGACCACATTCGTCGACGGACGTTGAATACATCGCATGGCTTATACCGTTTCAAAATGTCATCTTCTAACCAACGGCGGATCTAAGGGGGGGGGGGGGGGGGGGATGCGGCGATCGCCCCCCCCCCCTTGGGCTGATTCAAGTGGATACTACAACGACACTCCTAAGTGAGTTTTTACCATTTGTGCCCCGGGACCAGCCATTTTTTTATGTTCTTGGAATCCCAGCCTAATATCCCTTCAAGTTCTATGCTTTCCCCCTGTCCCTTTGTCCTTTAGTATTGCTGAGTTGCTAATCCTCGGAGTAATGGGAAAGAGATTCCCTGCTCTTTTCTTCTACCTATCAAACTGGTGACAGCTAGCCAACCCTTAGCACGTGGTGTAAATTCCTGCAGCATTTACGCTGAAACCTGGAGTCTGAAACATTTCCTTGAACATTCATAATTACAGATGTTTATATGAATTGCACATACTCGTTGATGGTTTTTTTAGTACATATTTAGTATTACATTTTGAAAATTTTAGAAAATATATTACTAATAATTGCTATTATTTTGTAATTTAGACATATCAACTCAAATTTAGAAAATGTAGTTACAAGCCTACATTCTTCTCGAGAAAGCTTGAAGGAAATCCTAACTCGGTTAAAACTTGGCTAAGAAGCAGAATGAGTGATGATAGACTCACTGAATTAGCGTTATTGCATATCCATAAAGATATTACATTGGACGTTGAAAAAATTATAGACAGATTTGCGAAAGCAGAAAAACGTCAGCTTGTGTTCCTTTTATAAGGGCTTTGAATAAACGTATATGCATTGAAAAAATGTGCCAGTAAAATGTTAAATATCACTACACTAGCATTTTTTTTTTGTTGTTCCTGCTGTTTGAAAAAAGGGGGGGGGGGCGGCGGAGGGAATGTTGAAAAGGAATGAAGAATCTCCTCCATCCATCCTTACATTGAACCTCGAGATTTCCAAAATCGCCCCCCCCCCCCCCTGAAGATTTTCTAGATCCGCCCTTGCTTCTAACACAGATTTCTTCCAGTCATTTAAAACAGTTTCGTCAACATCTCCAGCTTCACCGAACACTGTCTTGAAAGGTAAATCATGTCTTACTTTAAATCTCTGAATCTATCCATTGCTCGCCATAAAATCAGGTTCTCCCAATTCCGTGGCTATTTGCAGAGCTTTTTCTTTCAGTACTGAACATGATATTGGCACATTTTGTGCTCTAGCCATTTTTATCCATTGGAGAACGGCTTCTTCAATTTTCTCATAAGGGGAAAAACGCATCCTTTTTCTTTTCCCATTTCCATTGCGATGAGAAGACAGAATATTGTTTAAGGTGGTGCGTGGTATACCACGTTCTTCGGCAAAACGTGCTTTCGATAAATTTGAATTTTCAAAATCTTCAGCAATTTTTTCTTTCTCTGATAGAGTCAACGTCTTTCTCTTTGCCGACATGATGACACGATAAGAGTGAGAAAGGTTCGAATGAAATTCTTTCCTCTGGTCTGGTCAGCAAATGGTCGCGTGACAGGCTGGGAAAACTTGTCCTTTGTTCTCGTCGGAATGGCGAAAGCTCCCCCCTCCCTAGAAGTGTGGACAGGGACGAGGAATTACTGGCAGCGAAGGTGGGGGAAAATTCTTTGTGAACTGGGGAGTGGAAACTCTCCAGGTGTGTTTGTTGGCTGCAACCTTTTCCTAGAACTCGAGAGGGGTGATTACCTTGTAAGGAAGTTAAATAGGCTTTTGTTAGAAAAGAGCTTCCCTCGCCTGCATGACGATAATAAAAGATCACATACACAGAAGAAATGCGTACATTTGAATTAGCGTGGCCTTGAAATTATCTGAAGTTGGTCAGATAAAAATGACCTTATAAGCGATAACGATTTTTAAAACTTGACCATATATTCGATAATCTGTAACAAAGAATTCCTATTCAGTGAGCCGGGACTTTGGAAAAGTGACCTTATATGCGGATGACCTTATATCGAGGTCTGACTGTATAACAGCATTTAATAGCAATTATGAGTCATAAATGGAACTGAAATGAATTATTTGGCACTTTCTTTTCACAACGCTACCAACTCTTACGTAGGGACGCTTTTATGTAATAGACATATTAGCAATTTTTTCCAAGTAAAATATATTTTTTCAATTCCGAGAAAATATTTCAGAGAAAAATATTAAATATTTCTTAATTACCACTAATTAATATTTATACACTACTAATATTGCATTAGATATAAATCAATTTGATTAGACCCCTTTAGCTTTAGGACAGTTTAAGACACGTTTGGACAGTTTTGAGCGGTAAGAACCACCTGCCCTTGTCCAAAACCCCAACCCGGATTATCACCAATTTGGTCATTCGGTAATTCCCATGGTACATGTCATCAAGTGATATTATTCAGCTGAATGGGGCTAAAACACACAATAAACAATCTGGAAATAGACTAGGGAGGAAAGATGCTCACCAGGGACTGCCTCCTCAGGGTCCGACTGATGGGACCCTCTAGGGTCGGACTCACGGACTGTTTTGCGATGAAGCTTTTGGGAAGATGGACGTCTGCTGGCAGAGAGAGTCTTTTGCTGATGTCTTGCTGTCAGGGGGGAAAAAGAACATTTAGATAACATTTTAAGACAATCAAAAGAAAGTTCAAATTATATAATTCATAACAGCATTTATGTTTTATCACTTAGGTTATATTAAAGTCGTGGACGACCTGGGCATGAAAAGTGTGAAATCATGCCCAGGCAGATAAGATGTGGAAATAGTTTATTGTACACTTTCAATTGCTACTGCATCAAAAAATAAAAATTAAAAAAAAGAAAGGAAAAGAATGAAGGAAATTGAGTTTGATAGTGCGTATGCAAATAAGTATTTTTGACAGAAATAATAATAAGATTTTAATGTGTAAGTTTCAATTATTTTTATTTTTCTAAACTGAAAATTAATTAAATAAGTATATTATTATAAAAAAACAGCAATATTTTTTTTTTTAAAATTATAATGTCTCATAAAGAAATCAGTTAAATCAAAATGCAAATATAAAAACTATAATGAAAAGTAGTGAAAGTTTACAGTGTATTTATTATATACACACCAATTGTGATTTATTAAAAATTAATACTATTCTTAAACTTCATTAATATGATTATTAAAAATCAGAAGTATTTTAACTCAAATATGTAACATACTGTAGGATATAGTATTATGGGAATGCAGTTAAATTGCAAGCATGAATTAAATTTTCACTCCTTTACTTAAAATTTCATTGTTTGCCTCAAAATAACTAATTACCAGTAATTTAATATTTTAGCAATAAATAAAATCAAGTTCAAAATAAAATACACAAATAAAAATAAAGTAAGCAGCAGGTTTAACTATGATAAAATAACTTGAAGCTTACAAAATAATTTAAATGTTAACAGCATGCAAAAGGATTGGAACCAGAACAGCAGCGCGAATTTTCGGCGACGCGCGTGTGTGCTGGCATGTTTCCAAAAGAAAAAAAGCTTTTTACTTACATACGTGTAACAAATTATGCAAATTTCATTAATGTTTTCAAAAGTTCAACAAAACGATACCAATCTTTAAAATAAATCAAAATTTTGTAGTGTGAAAAATAAGCTCATATCTGCTTTTATTCTATTACTGGATGGTTTAAAAAATAATGGGAAAAGGAAACTCAAGTGGTGAGATGGTGAGTGATGCGAGCCTGTTCCTCCAATATACTGAATTTCCAGCCGATTTTATAGTGGAAATTTAAGAGAAATCTTGTGGGCAGAATTTTGATCGACGCACAGATCGGTTGGAGAAGAGGGGGGGGGGGGTGTAGAAATGAGAACTTTTTAACTGCAGACCCATATAAATAGCTTCGTTTTCTGCTCCTGAACAATAAGTTTTCACTTGGATGTGAGGGCGGGAATTCCGATAACGGTAGGGGCAGGGGAGGGCTGGAACCCCCCAAATGCTGAGAATTTCTATTTCTTTGATTTCTTTTCTTTTTTTTTTGAAGTTAATATTTCGGCTCGTCACAAAGAGCGATACGGGAAAAAAATTTGCGCAATTATCGCGCAAATTCAGACACATTAGGGAAGTTTTAGATTTCTTGGTTTCATTTTTATTACGTGGAATAACGTTTATAAACATCATCAACAAAAAAAAAATCAAGATTTTTGTTCTGCGATAAGTATTTATTTTAAAAATAATTTTTAAAGTTCAAGCTCAGTAAGCGACGAAAAAACAATTTTCTGCGCACGTGCGTCACACTTTAGGGAAAAACATCCTCACTCTGATCGTGACACAACACTTGGCTACGATAGTAGTGACAGCCGACAACCCCGGGGTCTCAGTTCCACGGATGTCCGGGTTTGTCTTTAAAATGTTCGCAGCGATAAAAGTCGCCAAGTAAGAAATGTTGCTGAATAAAATTGGATAAAGTGAAATATGAAATGGTAAATTAACTTTGTGCTAAGTAAACTGTAATATAAAATTATTTCACGTTAAGAAAGCACAAATTAAATAACACTACTGACGCCCCTTTCGGCACGTTGCTTGATCGACCTTTTATAAATCTAGACTTCATAATAAAGTAATCATTTCAATATAATAATAAAATAATTACGAGACGAAAGCAACTAGTTAAGAGCAATATAAACTGTACAGTGAAACCTAAAGAGTGACGTCAGGGGCTGACACTCTAAGCTCCAACCCGTTTTTTTGAGCGTGGGATTTTTAAAAATCATTCAAGGGTTCATTCATAAATGATTTCACGCTTCGAGGGGGGAGTCGTGAAATTGTGACAAGGGGAGGTGGTACAAGAAGTGTGACATGATGCATTATGTAATATAGCGTGACATGAAACAAAGGGGGGAGGGGGTTCGCTGAAGTGTGACATATTGTGACAAAGAAGGGGGGAGGGGGATCTAATATATGAAAAAAAAGAGTGACATCATTTATGAACGGACCCTAAAAGTCAATAATTGGTTTTCTGAATCTGCCGTTGATGAAGTTAAGAGTTTTTTTTAATTTTCATAACCATATTTAGCAGTCAAAACAGGAATATTTTAATGGGTCGAAAGTTCCCTATTGCTACCCCTTCCCAGAGAGCAAAGCATTATGCAAGATTATAACCTTTTCATTTCCCTCTTTGGAAAATGAAAAGGTAAATTAAAAGGTCTCTCCTAAGTTTTTAGGAGAGATAGGTAAAATTACTTAAGAAAGAGCCCCCCCCCCCCCCCTTTCTGGACGAATCGAACACGGCGCTCGCGTAAACAAATGACTCACCTGTCCGATTTTGCGGCCTCGGTTCCTCAGTTTGACCGGAGAGACCACCTCGTCCGATGCTCCGGAGGCCTCCTCGCTCTCCCCGTCCGAACCGATGCGGGGATGCTCATGCACCACGCCTGCAAAAAAGAATTAATTGGTTAAAAGATCAGGGGATAAAACTCAAATTTTCGAGTGGAGGATTTATATACGATTTTGTAATTACAGTAGTTTTATATAAGGTTCAAGGTTCTAAGACCAAGTTTTAGACACGGAGGGGATTGCAAATTTTTAGGAAGGGATTATATTTCATCATAATAACATTGTTAACCATACATAAGGAGGCACAGTGGCAGAGTGGGAGCCAGCCTTCCGTGCTACCATGCCACAAGTCCGGGGTTCGATTCCCGGGCTCGGCAGGGTGGACTCAGCCTTTCACCCCTTTTTGTGGGATCGATAAAATGAGGACCGAGCATGCTTGGGAACTAAACACTGGGGGTACCGCGTCAGGCAGACCACTTGACCGGAAAATCTGCTTCAGGGACCTCGGTCTCGAAAGCTGGGATGGGCACAGTAGGCCATGGCCTACAGTGGGCTGTGGCGCCACTGAGTTTATATATAAAAGTAAAAAAAATGCGGATTTTCACGTTTGCACTGAAATTTTTCGAATCTTCCGCGGGCGGGAGAGTCCCGCCCGGCCAATTCTCAAAGAGAGAGGATATGCGAAATTTGGGCGAGAATCCCGCCAGCCCGTTCTGAATTTTAAACCTTGGGAATATTTACTCCAAAACAGTCAAAGATGAGGGGGGTAGCATTATAGATGAAAAGCTGTATACATATATGCATTTCAGTGGAATACATGACATTCAACAGGAAACAAGGTCCGGTTTTTGTGAAGTTTAAAGACATTTTTGTGAAAATTAAAAATTATTGTGATAAAAATTTTCATTAATTTTCTACCTCTTATTTAATGAATAATTCTGCGAAGAGTACGATTTGGAAGCTCGGAGTTTTGCGAAGGATCCATTTAGATCAATTGGAATTTCGTGAAAGGTCCGAAAGCGCACCTGAATTCCCTCTAGAGCGGCCCCTGTCGCCCTGTCGGATGAATAAACAATTGGCAACACGAGATCGTGTTAATTGAATTACCTAATACTAATGACCGTGAACAGAAAGATGCATAAACGAGATTAATTTTCTCACACACCAAGCGTACAAAAAACAAAAGTACCATTTATTCTTTATTTTGATAAAAATATGTTACAGACAAAAACTACCGAGGGAGACAAAAACGTAATACTATGCATTATTCAAAAAAGTTATTTGGAAGCGGATTGCTGCACTTCTTTCACCAGCTGGAAGTGTGCCAAGTCAGAAGTGGACGTAAGAAAATATAAATATGAATGCTAAAATAAGAATAACAAAATACACTGTAATGCATGAGAGACTCTTCTCACCCTTGAACGAGGAGTTCTCGACGTGAACCATACAATTATTAGAAATAAAATTTCACGTGAAATTAAAGCACAAATGAGCATTAAAACGCAGACATATGTTTCGGGCAAAACATCCAAATGAAGCTTCATTTGGATGTTTTGCGTCTAGAAGCTCCCTGTCGCATTGAAAAAGGGATTCCAAGCAATCCCGAAACATACGTCTGCGTTTTAATGCTCATTTGTGCTTTAATTTAACGTGAAATTTTATTTCTATTACTTTGCACAAAGTTAAATCATTACCATACAATTATTATTCTGAGGCAACTCAAAAAACGATGTTTAGCATCTATGCGCGATCAAAGTATTTTTGACAAGACTGATTTCGCAATTCGTACTTAATAATTATGATTTTGTACCTCAGGGGTCATTCATAAATGATGTCAAGCTTCGAGGGGGGGGAGGAGGTTCGAGAAATTGTGAGTTTGTGACAAGGGGAGGGGGTAACAAGAAGGGTGACATCATCCATTTTGGTTTCTATAAAAAGATTTAAAATCCGCAAATTAAATTTAAAGTGTTCAATTTCATTTTGTATCGAAAACACAGATGCTGATTCAAGTCTAAATTTACTTCAAGTTAAAAGTTTAAAAGGAAATCTTCTTAGGCATTTACACTTTTAAAATAAAATAGCGCGGTTAACTTTTCCAGAATGTGAACAACTAATATTTTTATTATATACACTAAGTACCTTTTTTTTTTTTGCAAACCCTCAAATGCCATAAAAAGTTCCACAAAAATAATAACAGAAATGTGACCCACAAGGTAGTGTTGTTTTTCTGAACTGCAACACAGCAAGTACCCATGTAATATAGCGTGACATGTGACAAAGGAGGGGGGGGGGGAGGTCAAACATATTGAAAAAAAAAGAGAGTGACATCATTTATAAACAGTTCCTTATCAGATATTTGCTTAGGACTTCCGTTAGTTCCCAAAACAATTTGCGATTTCAAAAAACTGACCCGACTTCGTCATTGGAAAATAACGATAAGAAAAAAAAAAGTACAGGGCCCTGTTCCAACGTCAAGTTCTCATAAAATATGCAAAAATTGGAAGCGTGTTAAAAATTTCAAAAGAGACTCCTAATCACCGTTTGAACCAAAAAAAAAAAAAAAATCTAAGTTCAACTACTTCAACTTGGTTCCCGTGATACGATTTTCCGAGATTCATTCCCTAATTCTCTGATGATGTTTTTCGAATCCTCCAAATGGTCACCCCCATTTTCTCAAACTCTGTAGAAATTTCAAAAGCCTTTCTTTTAATTTCTCTCACAAATTGCTACGTTCATAAAAGATTCAGAAAACAACTCTTCAAAAGAAAGTCGAAGTCGCTTATTGCGATCCCAGGTGGGGAAATTAAAATGAACTGTTTGTTTAACGTTATAAGTCCTTAACTATCAAACCCCGTTATATCAAACGTGATCTGGAATTAGCAGAGAATTTCTTTCATGATACGTCTTCAAATTCTACTCTTCGGAAAAAATATTCGCGAAATTCCATTGAAATTTCTGATGAAAAAAATTGAAATTTTACAAGATAGGGTAACTGCACAAAATATGTTGAAACTTGTTTAAGTATGGCGAGAACTAGAAAACCAAAATTTCCCTAATAACACGGGCCATTTTTTCGAAAGCCTTTCTTTTATTTTCCACCCTTTACACTATTCATAAAGGAAAATAAAAAGTTTTTCTTTTTTTAACCATCAAATTTATGAATTAAGATTTGAATTTATAGTAAACCGGTTAGGGGGTAAGGGGACTTGGACTTAACAAACAAGATGACTCATGTGATTTTAATTGAACTAAAAATGACTTGACTAAATAATTGAAACTTGAACAACATAACTAAATTTCGCTGTCAAAACCGTCATTTAAACTTTTTATTTAATAATAAAAGTACTGTAATCGACAAAATTATTTACCACGTCAAATCTACAAAGGGTCAAAATCTCAGTTTTGAAATTTAGCAAGTGTACTGCGTACATACTTCGTAAAATATGAATTTTACAGCAACATGTATGCTCGTTTTTGCTTACAAGCTGCAAAATTCTCCCTCCCCAACAGGGGAGAATTCTAGGAATTCAATACAATGGCTTGACTAATGACACATAATCAGAAATGTGTTACCTTATATATTAAAATCCGAGAGTAAACAAACCGTATCTATCTATGTCGCCTATCTCCTCGCGAACGGCTGAGAGTTTAAGAGTCGAATGAGGTATTAAAAAATTCACAATTTTCCAAGGAAGTGATTTTGCCTATTCTCATCGCTGAGGGAACTTGATTAGAGGAGATATTAATTTTAAACGCCAAAATATTTAAAGCTTTTAGAGCCGTTTCATTTTAACACATCAAATTGTAATCAGCTTATCCAGCAACTTGAGGCATTGCTGCATTTACTCTTCATTAAAATAATGTGCGTGAATTAAATAGGAAAAAAAATCAACTTTGCCGATCGTCTGCGAAAATATTAACGTGTAAAGAAATCTCGAGAGAGGCAAAGCCTACCATTTCTGATAAATTTTCAACACAGGCGATATTTTTCTAAATAAATTTGCTATTATCTCTCAAACGATTGTGCCTGCAATTTTATATGCATTATTGTGTAACATGTTTGCAAATTGTCTTGACGAGGAAATGAGCAAAATATATGAGATAGACCGTGCAACGCCGGGCGATGCAGCTAGTACATGATTACAAGGCGCTATTGAGCAAGAAAAGATACATGTTGCAGTTCTTAAAAAGATCACAATTGGAAGAAGAAGCCGCCTCATATGAGGGTCAGGGTGGCGAGAGGGTAAAATGATGCCCACCTTTGGAGAAGCAGGGCCGGAACACCTGTGTCCAGAAAGATCGCAGCGTGCCTTCGTCCGGCATGACTGGACAGTACAGTACCACCGACAGAGCGGCACTAAATCGGAAGTCGAGGAGAGAGAGATAAGCTCCCGTTGAGATAATAAGCAACAAACAAACCACAACCTTCGCACATGTACGTAAACATTGCCACATTCACTTTAGATGTTTGTTGGTAGGAAAGATTATTACGGAGACACACACGAAGATAAACGAAACAAAATCAACTTCTTATTTAACTGTATACAGTAGCCCCTCTTTATATCGAGCGTGTAGGGGGACAACAAAAAAGCGCGATATAATCGATGCCGTTAGAAATAACTCAAAAAGTACAAGTAAATTCAGTGGACCTAACATGCCACCAGAGCATGGTGAGAAAACGATAAAGGTAACCATTTTCTTTCCAGAAAATTCCTTTACCTATCACTCTCCCTTTTTTGGTTAAGGGGATTGTATAATTTGGATTTTTCTCAGGCAAGTACGAATCCTTTCTGTACTAAAAGGTATCTAGAAATGGGGGTAGAATCATTCTGCAGGCATGTAAGTTGGGGAGTGGGAGGAGAATTGTTGCAGCTTTTAACTGCAACAAATTCAGAAGAAAGGAAAACATTCCTATTCCAAGGCTTTGTTCAATGGAGGGAAAAGGGCCTTTATTCAGAAATGCAATATTTTTTCTTTTGAGAGCGCAAACTTAAAATGTTCGGAGACAAAAGAAAATGCGCGATATATCCGATTGCACTATATAACGAGGGGTTACTGTATATAAACAGTTGACGCTGGATTTTAGGAGCCTCTAATTTACGAACCGCGGTCAGACGCGAAAAATCTTCCACTGAAAAAAAACTTTTCGATTACCCTGGTCCCAGTTAAAATCGTGCGTCAATTGTATTTGCAAGTGATGTGCCGTTTAAGCGTCTTTCATGGGAGCATTTACAAAATACGTATGACCGAAAATGATTTACGATGCGAAACATTGTTTCAGCTGCAAAATTTTAAGTACTATTATATCACTGAAATAACAAGTCAAATTTTATTTCATTTTGAAATATTTCAGCTTGAGACAATTTAACATCCAGTATATGTTTATTAGCTTCTTCGTCTGTACGCGACGCCCAGAAGACCCTATAGCATCTAACTTTGCATTTGGTAAAAAACTTCTTTTGACCCTGGGGGGAGGGTTCTGATTCGCTGCACTACAAAACATTTTTTTCTGTTTAATTTCGCGAATTACTTAAATTTTTAAAGCTAAATTTTGACCAAAAAAAGAAACAACAACAAAGGTAGTTTCTCTTTTTCTAGTTTTCGCTGATTTAAGGAAAATAATTTCTGTACACTTTTCTCTTCACCTCCAACCTCCTTCCGTTAGCAATAGGCTTTAAGGATGCCCTCCCCCAGGCGCGAGGTAGGCGGAGTAGTGGGGTCAACGGAATTTACATGCACGCATCCCTCAAGTGTACATGGTGGGTCTTCGGCCGGTCGGGTATTGAACACCCGACCTTCCGGTTAGAAGTCAAACATCCTAACCACCACTTTTCTCCACCAGACCCCTACCTGTTAGCCGAGGCCTTAGGATTGCTTGCGCACGGGGCGAGGTAGTGGGGCCCACTGATTTTTCATGCACGTATCCCCAAGTGTACATAGCGGGTCTTCAGTGGGGATCGAACGCGCGACCTTCCACGTGGAAGGTCGACACACTAACCACTAGGCTACCACGGCCTATCCTAACCACTACTGATAAAAGTTTTGATTTTGATTACAAAAGCGATGATCGTTTAATGTACTTTTCAGGGATTTGGAGCAGACACTTTTTGGAGCTGCTTCGATTTCTAAATACTTACTTCAACTCCTCGCTATAAAAATTTTTGGTAAATATTATTTATTTCTTTTCCTTTAGTTAATTTATTTTTTATATAGTAAAAAAAAAAAATTAAAAAGTAAAAAAAAAAATCGGAGCAGTGAAGCACAACAGATTTTTTTGCTCCAGTTTCGAAGAAAATCTTATTGCTCCACCACAGATATCTAGTATTTTCATACAGACGGAAAGGACACAGCGATTTTGATAACATCAAACAACTGATGACATAAAGCGAAGTGGAGTGCAAATGCAAAATCCTTGACTGTCTCGCAAAAATCGAAATGACAGGTCCCATTTTTCCAAAAATGAACCTTGAAAGTGGCCTTTACCGACACACGGACGGATTGAAGAATCGTCGAGACCACGATTTCCAGTATGTTTCTCTTCTCTCATCTGCGAGATCGAAAACCGCCCTAAAATAGAATTCAGAAGCGATTACGCCCGGAAGCGTGAATTCAGAAGATACAAAATTTCCTAACAGCACACGAACAGATGGTATTGAATCGATGCCAGCACTTTTTTGTTTGAACAGGCTACCGAGGTTGGGAGATAATCTACTCCAGCCGTGATTGAAAAAAAAGAGCAAAAATCGTGACCTCCCTCAAATCTGCCTGCTTTAGCTACATGTTCTCCGAATGGAAAAAATACCACCCATAAATTCCGATTTCGACTGGACATTTTAATCTTGTATTGAATGCAGGGTAGATGTGCGCTTTTGCGTATTCAGCTTTCTATTTTCAACTTCGAAAGTCGGAAAATGTCGTTTTTCAAGCTAAACCAATCTTTTATAATTCCCTAGGCAGATTTTTTTTTAAAGCAACATTTCCGATGCACGTTCTCCGCGCGTTTATTATTTCATCTTCAGTTTTTTGGGTGCTTTTTCAACTAACTGACGTTTCAGAGAAAATTGCAAATTACAAAATGTGCGGTGAAACGAAAAAAAAAAAAAAAAATGCTTATTCTGTAATGGAAGTGTGCGCCGCAGCGGGCCTCTAACCTGGACATATAAATTGCACTTTGGGATCATTCTTAAATGATGTTACGCTTCGAGGGGGGAGAGGGGGTTGAGAATTTGCAACAAGGGGAGGGGGTAACAAGAAGTGTGACATCATGCTAATGCTACATAGCGTGACATATGACAAAAGGTGGTAGGAGGATTCGTCGAGGTGTGACATTTTGCGGGAAGGGGTCAAATGTATTTGAAAGGAACCGTTCATAAATGATGTCACGCTCTTTTTCTCCACATATTTGATCCCCTCCCCCCTTTGTCACATGTCAAGCTATGTTGCATAAGCAGGGATGTCACAATTTCACGAGCCCCCTCTCCCCTCGAAGAGTGACATCATTTATGAATGCTCCCAAGTGAACGTGCCATTTATGAATGATCCCTTAGTTAAAAAACAAATTTGTTAAATAGGTACTTAATTTAAACTTTGTTATGACCAAAAATAGCCGACAGGGGCGCCGACAAAACATATTTCTGCTTCAATAGGTTCAAAAAGTTTGGAAACCTCCGCTCTAATGGGTTTGGAGAATGTTTCAGGCCAACGCTCACACTCCGAATTCCGATTTCTCGCTAAAATTTTATAAGCCCGGATCCATAACTGATCCGAGAAAAATATTTCGATCGATTCGGCGAGAAGTCTGAAACGATTATTTTATCCGCTCCTTGACGCAGTTCCGAGAAAACGTCTCTCATTTTTAATACCGCGATGTTTCCGCCGCCACGACAGCAGCGAAGCGCACTTGGGTAATGACATCACCGGAAAACGGTGTTCCAATCTGGGCGATTTTTCCAGGAAAAGTCTTCTTCCCTGATAGCAGCTTCATCACGTTAGCCTTGATTGACCAATGTAATCATTGCTCCTGCCTGACCTCCATTAAATGACAGGAACGGCGCACTTGTGGGGCTAGTGCCCTATTTGCACAACTTAACCATATAGCAGGGGTCGCGCCAAAGAAAATTCAGAGCTACCAACTCGTCCTATTTAAGTTAGGATCACATGGTCACCGGATACCCGATATCCGGTAAATTCAATATCCTGGCAAGAAGACCAGGATATTGAATTTAAAGGGACGTCCCGTCCCGCATTGGTGACCGGAATTTGGTTTTGCCGTCCCGTCCCGTATTAAAGTTCTCCCGGACGCGGGACAATTATCAAAATACAGGATACTTGGCAACTCTGGTGGATCTCAGTCGCAGTTAATGCTGTCAGAACCAAAATCACCGACCTATTTACAACACATAGCATTTTGTATAAATTTATCTTTCTCACGCTATCTAGGTAACTAAAACTGAATCAATCATGAATGGCTTGATTTTACAACAGGAACATATAGATATAGGTCTTTTTCGGGGGGGGGGGGGGACGTTACCAGAAAAGGCGCCACTATTTTCAAACATTTGTCAAAACTCTCAACAATTGATTGATTGAAAACAGTGGATGCGACAGCATTTTGGACAGTTTATAGTTTAAAAACATAAATAAAATAACTTTTGAATTGGATGTCGAGTTTATTATTTTTTTTTCCGTCAGAAAATGTTTCTTTCTCAGACCATTCACCGGACCTAAAAAAAACTTCCAATAATATGGTTTGTCAGTCGTCACCTTAACTATGCTCTTGGTGAGAGTTAATTCAAGAATGTAACTACTACATTTCACATGTATGTTTTAGTTAAAAAACAAAACAAAAATTAGCAGTTTTTTTTTATCAAATTCGAAAGAAATATTATATTTGTATTGTTTTGATGCGAGTTAAAGGTGTTAGCAAACCATTATTTTAGAAATTTTAAAGTAGGTGTTTTATAAGCATCAGAACTTGTTCTGACAAGAATTAAACTAAAATTTGAAGACAGGCGCAATGCCAACATGCCCTATTAACCCTATTAATAATGTATAACCACCCCCCCCCCCCCGGTCTTCCGAGTCGATCTTGGTAGTTCGCCGAATTTGGAAAGTAGATCTTCAGTCAGTTTAGGTTGCAGACCGCTGTTTTCCGGTATCGAAACTAAGAACCGTTTACAACAGGGGCAGACAAACGCGCATTCCAAAAGGCGTCGATTATTATTTTTCACAGTCGGAGCTTAACTTGAGCTCTGCAAGCGAGCACCGTTACACACTCGATTTCATAAACATACTTGCTTCTGCTGCAAGAAAATGATGACTTATCTTCACTCCGGTTCCCTCTTCTTTATCTTTCATTTCCTTCTTACGCAATACTCACACTTACATTCGACCAGCGGTCTGAAGGGCGAGATAAAGCCTTTTCATCCCAGTAGCTTTACCACTTCTTAATAGATTCTGTCGCAGAATTTGTGATAAGTGTACCATTTCGCAGTAACTTCCGATTTAAGGACTGTTAAATTTTTTCATTTGTTCAAATAGAGATGAGGAAAATAGGTTCGTCTCAACCGCAAACCTTCAAAATCTAGACGGAGCTACCGCGCTTTCCTCTTCGGTTTGCTAGTGACCGAGGAATAAGAGATTACCTAAAGCCGAATTTTAGTCTCTCGCTCAATCACACTCACAAACTAATTACTTGCAAGGTCTGATATGGAGCAGCCATTTTTTTTTTAAATTGCTGCGCTCCAGTTCCCGAATAATGTTAATAACTTATATTATTTTATCTCTCTTTTTAAAAAGATAATTAACTTTTCCATATGATAAAAAAATATAAAACGTTTTACAAAAACGGAGAAGAGGAGCACAACAAATTCTTTTGCTCCGGCTGTGCCCCAGTTTGCGTCCACGGTAAAATTTTTGGCCTCTGAAAGTTTTACGCTTTTAAGCGTGATATTCTAAAATCCGTTACCCGATTTTATACGAAGCATTCTTTTTTAATTTTCCATTTAAGCGAGCATCTGGAGGGGGGGGGGGGCGGCACTAAGAACATACATTTAAAAAGAGGATGAAACATCATGGATCTGCAGCGGAGCAAGGAGCCGATTTCACTTGAAACTAGAGCAAAAAAAGTTGTGCTTCACTGCTCCTTTTTTTTTTTTTTACTTATGTTTTATCACACTAAAAAAGAAAAAAGAAGAAAAAAGAAGATAGATAATATATTCTATAAAAATACTCAAAACATGGAGCGGATATTGCGGCAAGTATTCCGAAGTCGGAGAGGAGCAATTGAAAAAAGTGGCCTTCTTTGGATCTCTGATAAACACTACACTCATTAAAATCCTAGGCGGCATAGCTTTATTTTTTCCTTTTTGTTTACCGCTGAGGAATGAAAATATCATGTATACGACAAAAAACGCTAATGATGGAACGCAATAAAAAATGCCATTTGCAGGAAAAAGAAAAAAAGCGATCAATGATAAAATCTCATCCATGAATGAATCCATTTTTCCGCGTAATGAAAAGACACGAGCAGCAATTATTTGCGCCTCGTGGTGAAAGCGCCAAGGTTACAGCAGAAAAAAAAGAAAAAAATCAATACTTCATTTGTCTCCGATACCACAAAAATAGACATTTTCCTGCGGGAAAAATCTGAAATTCGGTCCCAGCTGGTATTTAGAACAAGTGGCTTTTTTGTTTGCTTCGTTTGACTCACAATGAGCATCATCATACGCGACATTGCTTACGAAACCGAATGCAACAACATTCGTCCCGTTCCATCCGTGTCAGAAATGAAGACATGATATTGAAATCTTCCGGCGACATGACGTTTTTAATCTAGCTCTGGCACCGACAGTGTGTTTTAAGTTCTCGAGGAAATATCAAATTAAAAGTATGTTAAATAAAATACTTATTTTTATTTTTTTTATTTTTGCACTTCCTTTTAATCATTTATCCGAATTTATTTACATTTTCTGAAAATGAGATAACACACCTGTTGACAGTTAAGCTGTTTCACTGTGGGAAAAATTTCGGTCAATTCATTTCAGGCTGCTATTGCCGAGAAACTACCAAATATTACCACACTGCAAGCGTTACACCGCTTGCGACAGCAAAAAACGTCGTTGCGTTTTTCTGGCCATGTTATTGATTCAATATAATTTAATTAATATGCATGCCTTCGTGTTTGCAATCGATTATTGCCAATTCGATACCATTAAATACACTATAAAAAGCGAACAACTCTTTGCTTTCATTAAATACTTTTGTCCAATTATCCAGAAAAAAAAATTCGCATTATTTCATTCTCATTATCTTACAAGGGAAGGGGGGAATACTCCCAATTCTTTTTCTTTTCCTTGGAAAAATGTCTCTGCTTCTTTCATATTGATTAAGTAAATAATTGTTTGCACGATTTATTTTATTATTATTTTTAATTATTTATATCTATTTAATTATTTTTTTTTTGAATGGCAACACTAAAAGATATGTTTTTATGGTTGGTTTATGTTGTTTTCGACCTATTATTGACATAGAAAAAAGTATTTAGAATGTGTGATTGGCATGTTTCGAAAAAATAAATGCCTTTTCTTAAAGAAATTAAAGATTTATATTTCATTAAAAAAGAAAATAGTTTTCATATTGAAATTCTAAAGTTTAAGATATTGAAACTTTTCGTTTCAAGAACAAAACATCGCTTCCACATAAATAAATAACGAAATAAAATAATTGGAGAATCAAACGAACAAGCATCAATAAGATCGGATGCTTTCCACCAACTTCACCACGCACTGGGAATGAAAAGCCAGACTCTGAAACGAAGGGAATCCAAATCAAAATAATGAAAGAAAAATGAAATTCAATCTCCTGGAGTGGGCGTGACGTCAGCAGCGCTCCGATTGACGTCACGGACATCAATGGGCAGCTTTGTCGTAAGAAATCGGTAGCACGAATCTCCAATAACGGACGCATTTTATTTTCCTACCAAACGACTGTTTGCGAAGCTTTTTTTGAAGCACGATACGCAAGTCGGGAGTCGTTAACTTATACTTATCTAATTCTGTCACTTATCCGTTACACCATAAAAATCATAAGAATATTCCTCAATTGAAATCTTCGTTTCGGAAACTTGTCAACACTCTCGTTTCGGTGAAACTAAAACCGGGAACACAGTCGTAGACACAGTACTCATGCACTTTATTTTTTTTTTTGACTCGGTGATCAAGAACATGACTCTAGCTAAACGCAGTTAAAGTTATGAGATTAATGCAGAATTCAAAACAGAACTAAAATCAAACTTGATAAGGGGTCAATCACAAATGACGTCGCATTCTGAGAGAGATAAGGGGGATTTCAAGAAATTGTGACTTTATGATAAGAAGAAGAGGCAGCGAGTGTTACATTACACGGCTACGACAATATGCGGGAGGGGGGGGGGGGGGGCACGCCCCAGGTGACACCCAAAATAAGATACAGATTTTTTTAAAGTACATATACATGAACTTTAAAATTTTACTGATTCTATTTCAACGCATCATAACTGAAAATAAATCTAATTTACTAAAATTTACACAAAATTTAAAAAAATGGAATTTGAGTTTTTTGTCCTTTGCGGCAGTGAAAATAAACTATAAACCTGCAACTTTATACAACGGTTGTCTTTTTTTTTTGGGGGGGGGGGAGGTGACACCACAAATTACCGCCCCGGGTGACACCTATGCTAGGAACTCCACTGTATTTCATTTTGGTTTAAAAAAAACAGCAGAATAAATACTTTTACATTATTTATTTTTTACTTTTTTCTTTTTCTTTCTTTTTGCATTTTCATTGATTTCATTTTGTATCGAAAATAACAATGTTGAATAAGGTTTAAATTAACTTGTAGTTAAAAGTTTAAATTTAAACGGAAATCTTCTTGGAAATTTGCAATTTTGAGATAAAATAGCGAAGATCATTTTTAGACTTCGAACAATTAATATTGTTTGCAATCATACGAAAAATCTTTTTTTTTTTTTTTTGTAAACCTTAATCTCATTTTATACAAATGAAGTCCACATATAATCATTATTAAAGTTATTCCTCACAAATGATAATAAAAGTTACAAAATAAAATTGAAAATTTGATCTATAACGTAATGCTTTGTTTCTGAACTGCAAGCACATATCTTACGTAATGTAGCGTGACATGTGGTGGGTGGGTGGGGGGGGGTGCAAATATATTGAAAAAGAGTGTGACATCATTTATGAACAACCCCCTACGCAACATGTTGCCTGAATTTTCGAAATTAACTTTTCGGAAATTTGTTTTTATCATTTAGCTTTCCACGAAAAATCTGCCGACTAATATTGCGTGCACTATCTTCCCGAAACTATATAGTTATTGTAATTAAAGATAAACACTCGTGAGCTATTAAATAACTTCCGCGCAATGCTGGTGAATTGCCATCGGATCGATTGCCGAATTTCAAGGATAACACTTTTGCTGCGGAGAATTTTCAAAAGCGTGCAAGTGCTCTTGAAGTTCTGAACATTGTTGAATTCCGGCAGAAATGAAAGATAAGCAGGCATTTTTCTAGAACAGTGATGGCGAACCTATGACCCGTGGGTCAGACACTGACCCACGCAAAATTTTTAACTGACCCACGATTGCTAGGCAACCATTTGTTTGTTTAATTTATATTCTATTTGTATTCTTTCAAGCCACTGCATCGACACTAAAGTAATTTAAATGCTGTCTATTAACCTTAAGTTTGATCGTTACAGTTTTAAAGTTATACAAATGCCTTTGTAGTGTTTGAAATAAAGCAGAAGTGTTTACAAAATATCAAAAAAGTGTATTCGCATTTTGTTTGTTGCAAAAATAATAGACAAACCAAAGCAAATAACCATATTCAAAGCATTTTCTTCAATTAAAATGTACTTCATTTTCGTTACTCCTTGTTCATTCAAACAATTACAGTAAAACCCCGCAATACCGCGCCTCAGTATACCGCGGAATCGGATATAACGCGGTTAGTATCATGTCCCCCAACGTTTAAACCATCCTTTCTTATTGCTTGAAGGGGATTCTTTTATTTAGCATTGCAAAGAAATTATGCCAACAAGGTCTCTTCGGAGGAAACAAATATTCCAGTCAAAGAGGTCTCTAGTAAGAGGTTGAATGACCTATCACTAGATAGACTAACTGATCAGTCGAAAAGTGTGCTCATTGCACCGCAAGTACAGCAAATAAAATGGCAGTAAACAAGAAAAGAAACAATTATATAATAGAAGAAAAGTTATGAATAATTGATAACGTTAAAAGTGGTGCAACAAGAGCGAGTATATTTCGTGAATATGATTCCGCGGTACAGTTTCACTATACTGCGGTTATATTATAACGCGGGTGCCAAGCATGTCCCCCGACACCCGCGTTTTAACCGGATTTTACTGTATTGCCATTTGCACCAAACTCTTAAGAATTTTTAACCCCACTAAAAAATTTTAAATCATCAAACCACGACCATGTTTACCAGTAAAGCAAATTGAATTTTAAAGATATTTAGTTTTAAAAATACTCAGATAAAAATTTTTAAACTTAACTTTGCTGCAGATGGGTATTAGTGACCCACGAGCTAGAACAAAAAAATATGAGCAAAATTTGACCCACGTCTCAAAAAGGTTCGCCATCCCTGTCCTAGAAAAACAACAGGGAACCACAGTTATAGTTTACTGATTCTGGAGTTTGATGGTCTTCTAAAATAATCGAATCAATTTTTGGCCCAAAAAGAATTTTGTCTTAGCCTCTTTTTAGTAGTCTTAATCATTCCCATAAGAAGATGACATTTTGGCGAAATTAACTTTACCATTAACCCTCATTTCCATAAAAAGACGATATTTTGGCGAAATTAACTTTTTACCGTTAACCCAGTAAGAAATACCATTTACCCAGAAAGAAGCAATTGCAAAAAAATATTATAACTTTAATCAAGGAGCGATATGTATTTTTTTAATTTTAAATATATTTTGTGAATAGTCCTGTTTCAGATGTCTAAAAATGTCCCCCGACGGCTCCCAATGATTTGCTGATTTCATGACTTAAAAAAGTAAAGCAACATAAAACGTGAACTCTTGGCGTTGCCATTTCCGCTCTTCCAAACAAATGGATCTCTGATTTTTTAATCTTCGCAGTTTTCAGGCGTCACTCCAAGGTGACACTTCAAAACTGATTTCACGTTAAAAGAGAAAAAAATCGGGTCATCCACCCTTGAAGAAACTTCTTCGGAATCAAGATGACGATTCTTATGTGATTAAACATAATATCGTAATTGGATTTCGACAAAACACGGTTTCCTAATTCACTGTGTGACGTTTCGGTAATACGGAAACTAAATTGCTTGACCTGATATCGTTTCCAATATTTTTTTAAATAATTTATCAAACACAGACGTTTTTTTTTTTTTTTGCAACGGCACTTGAATTTTCTACAGTAAAAGTCGTTGATGTATAAGTCTAGACTATGAAAATATACTGCATCATTAATATGAAACTAAAAGTTTTTGAGTTACGTTGCGGGTTCTTAAATTAATTTAACAAGAATTCTGTCGAGAACTAAACGAGCCTTACATTTCGACCACGAAGTTCTGACACTTGGGCGCTTCTGCGCATGGCAGAAAAGGACGAATCTATTCGAGTTTTAGGGATGTTCGACTTGTAGGTGCGTTTATCGGCGCGCGAATCACTGTTGACTTCTCTGTTTGTTGAAAGGAACCAAATTTTTAAACTAGCAGCAGAATCGGTTTGGAAGAAATCAAGTATGGAGATACGATAACAGAATACGGCACATTCCTTATACCAGCAATTTCTCCCCTGAACATGGATGGATTCTTCTTGGCACTCTGCCAGTCCGAGGGGGGCTTTTTTTTTTTTTGCGGTAGAACTGAACTTTTCTATAGATTGACGAAAAATCTCTACTAGGAGTTGGCTCTGAATCATTTCCAATGTTCCTTTTCATTGGTCAAATAATTCTTATTTCCTGCATTCCTGCAAAAAAGAAACTGCATGCTTAAAAGTCATCCTTTCAAATTGTTCAGGGTTATGTTCTAATAAATTCCGGCTATCAAGATTTTTTAACAGGAAAAATGTACAATATTTAAGCACCGGGTTTCATTATGCAAGTTCACAGACGTAGCAAGTAACACATCCTGTAAAACGCGTCAAACGATGTTGCAGGAAAAACATGACACTGCTAGCCGGTGACTTGATATTATATTATGTAGATGAATTTCCTTAAACCACTTGATCAGTTGTGCTATAACCACAACTCAATTTTCAGTGATATAGGGAAGAAAAAGCCTTTTACATTGAACACCAAATTGCAGCGAATTCTGAACTTTTCAATTATCCGCGCGCGGATTCTCCATTTTGGTGGATTTACGTTTTTAAAAATTCCCCTAATTGAACATCACGTTAATCATTAAAACCCTCTTTGGGGAACTTTTTTCAACATTATCAAGACATTGGCGATTTTACGCTATTAATCAGAACTATCCTCTTCAAAACAAGAGGAAACTCGCTGCATGCACATACGGTGCTGAACCAATGAGCATTGAAATCAAAGGATCGAACCAAGATCTAATGCGCAAAATCTGAAGATCGAGAAAAAAAAAATTCTGATTTAAGAGCAGGGAAAAAAAAAGAGGCTAAAATTCAAATTTTTAACACAACACACCACTTTAAGCTTTATGCAGACCTTTGTCTGTTTCCACATTTTGCATTCAATGTCTTGACTTTCCTTCCCATTACTAATTCAAATTCTCAACTTTTATTTTGGCAATGAAAACACAAATACAGCAGAAACTCAATCCATCGCATCTGTCGTTCTCCGGCACCTATTGTCTTGATTTCACGGTCCCAAAATGGCGATTATTTTAATGTTAACCCGCATGCGTCGTTTTCCCGCATTTATTGTTCAAAATGAATGGTCCAGTAAAAAACGATCGATATAGGTTCAAAATTGAAATAAATTTTACAGCATCAGAGAGCTGGAGCGGAGCTTGGAGCAGGAGCAACGAAATTTTGCTCGACACTGGAGCAGAACCGGAGCAAAGAAATTTGTTGTGCTCAACTCTTCTTTCAATTTTTTACCATGTAAAAATAAACTAAAAAGAAAAAAAGAGATAAATAATAAATATAATCAATTAAAATTATCTGCAGCATGGAGCAGAGCCGGAGCAAATAGAAGTCTGAGCGGAGCAGCTCAAAAAAGTGCCTGTTCCAGATCCCTGATACATAAAACAGCATTAGGCATTAGCATCACTACACAAGTGACGTCACGAGCAGAGTCATCAGTATAGGATTTCATGAATCATCTGCGGGAGGGAAACAACCACCCGGGATATTTTCAAGCAGGGGATCTGAGAAATTTGAGACCCTGAATATCGGTTTGCGGCCGATATTCATTACTGCGGCCGCCATTGTTGATTCTGAGCAAGAAAAATCTGAACTTAACATGTTTTTTTACGGAAAAAGTATGCATTACGAATTTAATATAAAATTATGCAATTGGGCGAATATTTAATGTAGCATATGTTAAAATAACCGTCTAACTCTTTAGACAATCCAAATATTTATAGGATGTAAGAGGATTGTAAGGCAAGGCAAGCTCATTTTCAGCGACGCGATGGTTCGTTGTTGGCATGCTTCCAAAATATAATTTTTTACTTATACCTTATAGAAATTAACAAAATTCAATTAAAATATTCGGGGTCTTTAAAAGTTCATGCAAATGCGTCGCCAATTTCACGGTTCAATTGAAAGAAAATCTAGCAATAGCGCATTTTGATTAATGCGTGATCGATGGAGGAAGGAGGGGGCACCTAAAAATCTCATTTTCTCACGCAGTAAACTACGCAATGAACCTTTGCGCAAGCGGTACTCTTGGTTTCCAAGAATTTTGCTCATAATTTAAAATGTTAAGCTTAATTTTAAAACATTGGGAAAGTAAGAACAATTTTTAAAAATCGGGAGAAAGAAACTAAAAAAAAGATTCCTGAAAAACAGTCGTCTTTCAATAATTGGGAGAGTCAATTATACTGTGGTTTAACGATATTTTAGTTAGATTAACGTTATTTTAGACGTTATAAACGTTATTTTAGTTCGACGATACAGAGTTTGACTCTGTATCGTCAAACTACAGTTAATATGAATTAATTGAAAAATGTTCGAAAAACCGAGTAAATTTCAATTTTCGGATCAGGTTCTCAAAAATCTTCGGAAAATTCGGCGGATTTCGGATTAGAATCACCCCTGGGCAAATCTTTCCACGGAAAAGATGTTTTCATCACTCAGACTTCATCATTGAATTGTTTTTAATCCTGTGTGAAACTTGAGATTTTACACAGAAATGGGGATCTTGAGCAGCCACTTTTTGGAGTTACACCGCTCCGAGTTAAAAAAAATCAGAGCAGTGGAGCACAAGATTGGGCTACGCTCGAGTTTGGAGTAAAACCTCGTAGCTTCAAGCTCCGCTCCAAATCCCTGCACAGAAACAAAATTTTTAAATTTTACAAAAAAAAATTGGAAATCCGCCAAACGGTATATTTTATACCGTTTAAAAAAAAAAAACAAAAATTCTTTACACAAAATAAGGGCCAGCGCTAAACATTCGCTACCGCGCCAAATGCAACAAAATTGTAAATTCGGCGAAATAAATTTTGATTTTGCGAAAGCATTGGCGAACGCAAAATTTACCAAAATTTTCATTGGTAAAAAAAATTTTAGTAAGCGATTGTATTTTGTTCAAAAAATTTATACTTTTTCTTTTGACTGTAGTTTTTATCCGAAAAAAAATCAACAGTACAATTTTTTCAAGTTAGTATTGGGTAAAATTTTTTGAAATTTGGATAACACTTTTAAAATTTGGCTAATTTACTGGCTTGAAATCATTCGCGCGGGCGCGCGGGCCCTTCAAAAATAGAAAATCAAATTATCATACGTATGTGTTTAAGCATGGAAGGATCTTTTTATAGTAATGCTGACGTATATCTAAAATTTTAACGAGCATTTTGACGTAGCAGAGATTGAAAAAGCAAATGCGGCCCATGCAGCACAAACTGGGAAAGCTTGCACTAATCATTTCGCGTCCTCAAAAGAAGAAAAAGAAATGGAGCTCCGATGCAGCAGCATTCTCTCACGGCATCGCAACTGAAAAAAGAACACTCGCCCACGTGAAAGACACGCGGGAATGACAACTCGGTTGCCATGAAAACGGGGTTTTTATTCCGCATTCGTGTAGGAACCGATCTCCCTTTATCTGAAAGGCATCGGATGCATATTATGTTCTCTTCTCCGCTGCCCGTCCGGTTTAGATAATAACTGGGTCTTGGATGATGTGTCCTTCCTCCGTGAAAAGTGCAAGTTATCGCTCACCGCGACGAAAACGTCTGTCGAACCGAATCCTTTTCCGATTCGTCGCAGAAATAAAATTATCTTTGATATCCGAAAGGAAAAGACATGAAAACAGAAATCGAAATGACCTTTCATTAAATAAGTAGGGTAGCAATAAAAAAAATGTAGTGGCTCAAAAGTACAATTGAAGCACTTAGAAGAAAAGGGGTGCAAGCGATGAAATGGAAAATTTGCAGATGACTGGTGGAAATGATCGGGAAAGTACTATTCTATATTGTGGCAAGAGATGTTGGTGATACCACTAACAGGTGCTCCGCAACAACCCGGTTTAGAAAAAAATTAACATTAAAGGTCACATGCCTACGATGACCGGCCATGACAGTCGCGCTAAAAAATTAAATTTAAAGGGAAGAGGGAGAACACCCGAACTACGGACGAAAAAATAAATAAAAACGCTCTGCTGTGTGGATAGGGAGTGAATGGACTTGCCAGCCAAGCAGGGAGGGTCGCCAACTGGAGAGTCGCCAATTCGTCCCTCCAAAATAGACAGCGTGGTGGAAGATTCGCCGGGAACCGTGGAGTCCGAGGGGAGTACCCAATTATGGCCGAGGAAGGTTGGGAATGGTCAACAGAAAGCGGCTCCCGCTGAAAGATTTCCGATACAAACCAGAGGCAACCATGTTCTCGAAACTACAACGCCAATATTTCTGCAAACTTAGCAATTTTTAAGATCGCCCGCGCCTCAAAAGCTAACACGCACAGTTGCCATATTTCCTCATCGTGAGCAAATCCCGTTCGTGGGTGAGAAACGTTGATTGAATCAATGATAGTTTCTGAAACAGGGCTTCATTTCCTTCAAAAGAACTGCAGGAGGCCTAGATTCCCAGAAACTATATTCATGCGTAAATAGTCTGAAATTCCTCCTATCTGTAAAAAACTCTACGAAAATGAAAAGAAGTACAAGTTAAGGCTCGATTCGAAATAATAAAAGTTATAACACTAGTAGCATTACTACGCGGGGGGGGGGGGGGGGGAACCCCGGGTGACACCCGAAATGGGTTTAAGGAATTTATAAAATATCTGTAAGACTCCAATTGGGCATTTCCCCACCCCCATTATATTTTAAACATAGTTAACCATTATTTCTACCTGCAAATTACTACCACCTTGGTCCTTCATTTTTTTTTTTTTTTACTTTTTTGTATAATGTGATTTGTCACACACAAAATATTAATTTTGTAACAATGTGTTGTCACAATAAAACTTTTCCCTTTTTTGGGAAGGGGGGAAGGATTCTCAAATTACCGCATCGGTTAACACCCGTGCTAGTACGTCAATACACTGGGAGAGGGGCATTCCGCTCTTTGTGACACTCAAAATGAGTTAAAGAGTGTTTGAAACATACATACTATAATTTAATTATACAATTTTACTGGAGCTATTTAAAGTTAACATAACTGAAAATAAATGTAGTTTACTGAAAGTTACACCAAAAACCAAACAATTATTATTATTTTGCACAACTGAAACTAATAAAAAATACAAAACAATATAAATTACAAAACAACACGTTTTTTGTAGAACACAGCATTCGGGGGGGGGGGGGGGGGGCGACACCTCAAATTACCGCCCTGGTTGACACCTATGCTGGGATCGCCACTGTCCACACGACAGGGTCTTGAACGAAGAAAACTATTTTAATGAGTTATAAGTATCCGTACCTTGTGAATTAACGCATAGAATGAAGTAAAATTCAAAATGCCCACCGATGTTTTTTTTTCGCTCTAAATGCAAGCAAATAGCAATACATGATTGCAAGGCATTTTAATAGTTTGAATGCGATTTAACTCAACCCGCGAATATGAGGCGGAAAATTTAACTTATAATTGTCTCAAATAAAAAAAAAACATATATGGGCAGTGACCCACATCCTTCAAATGTTTGTGGTAAAACTCATGAGGGGAAAAGGAAATACGGGAACGCCCATTTAGAAAAATACGACGACGAATTCAGTCATTTGTACATTTTTTCATAAGGTGTAACCTTTCATGCGAATCGATTCTCAATTCCGCCATAAGGAAACAACTTATAGCTTATCGTTATACAGAAGAAAAAAAAAATTGTTTTCTCAATAGAAGGATTCTAAGCGAAGCGAGTTCTATTTCTTCTCACCTCTGTGAATCATACTAACCACTCAGTTGATTACTCACACCCTCCCCTCCCCCACACAAAATGAAAGGAACTGCCAAAAAAAAAAGTATCCGAAAATACAACTTGTCATTTATGTTTCAAAATCTAAGATTAATTCTAAGCACAAGAATTAAAAGAATTTGTACTTACAGAATTTGTTTCCCATAAATTTTGTCGGAAAATAAACGAACAATCACATGTCCGAACGCGTTCTTAGAACACGACCATCTAGTGGCATTTCCGCCTTGCTATCAAGAAACTAGTTTTCAACAGAATACCGGAGAGAGAGATTTTGAACTTGAATAGTGTTTGTTGCACCCCTCAAATTCTTCCACCTGGGTGGCCCAGACAGGTGATGAAAGAACGCCGAACGTGAACGATTAAATTTTAATAGTAATTGTTCTTGTACAAAATGTGAAGTTCCCATATTCCAATCTCTCATTTACTTGCAAAATTAATTACCAACAAGTGGTGTAGTCCTGGGAAGAAAAGTGTGTGTGAGGGGGGTGAACAGATACGAACATAAAAGTTGTGAAAACTACAATTGCTTTTTATTTTTGTCTTCAGTCCAAAAATAAAAAGCAAACTTGTTCAAACATCAAACGTTCATCAAACTTTTTTCTTTTTTCAACACTGCTAATGTTTTTTTTTTTTCTTTTAAAAAAACCTACGAACTATATTTACAAGATTTACTTTGTTGTTAGTCTGCTTACAACCAAAATCGTTAAAAAAGTACTATTTCGAAGAAAATGCAATAATCAATCTAAGTGCTATAAGCAGAAATATCGGAAACACCAAAAAAAAACTTTGAACGATTTCTTCAAAAATTTCTACTAACAAATATTAAAGTTTCTTTTACTTTTTTATTTCTAAAATCAATGATGGGATCAATCTTGATGAGTTCAAGATATTAAAGCAACAAAAAGCAAAACAGATCTTTTAGATTCTGTAGATTGATCATATTCAAAATACTAAAATGTATGTTCCTTATATTTAAAGTTTTTAAAATCACAAGTTATTATACTTGTTCACATATAACATCACAAGCTTATATAGTGCTTTAAAAGAGCAACGTAAGAAGCTTTTATCAGTAGCCTAGAACTCTTTAGTTTCCTACAAGATCGGCGATGTTCACGCAACAGGCATTAAATACCGTAGGCAGGAGGGGGGGGGGGGGGGGTCAAAAAAACAAGATGACCTATATTATCATACTAGGATCGGCAATATGGCTTAAACCCAAGAGTTCTAGGGGAAGGGTAGTTTCCCCAAATCCCCCCCTCACACATTAATTTAAGAATCGAGGAATAAAGCTAATCTAAAATCACAAAACGTGGAAAAATTGATGAACTTAATCAAGTTTTTCACTTGGTTGTGTTCCACATGTACTTTTTAACTACTAATATCGTTCCGTTCACATGAGAAAAAAGGTCATTTCTGCAAGGTCAAGTGAACAAATAAATTTTAATTGCCAATAACTGATAGGTGCAAAAAAACAATATATGCCAGCTTGAAAGTTTCAGTATTTTTGCATCACTTCCACCTGATTCTTAAAACTAAATATATATATTTAAAAAAAAAATCTTCAAAGCAAATTTTTTAGAGCATTTTTTGAAAGCATTTTGCATTGGCGGCATTTTGCGGTAAGAGCAAATAGGACTTTAAAAACATTTTGGGGGTGTAACAGGAGTGATTGTACATTCATGAAAAAAATACCTGAACTTTTTAAGAGAAAAACGTTGGAGGGCTTGTCACTTGCATTACTTTTATGAAACAGGTGATATATTTCTTAGTTCGCAATATAGCGCTAACCCTTTAGCTTTTACAACAAACGCTAAAGTTTAGAATCTAATTTGGGTAATTTTGAAGGGGATAAAAAAAAAGACTTTTGCTCTCAAAACCTTAATTTTGAAACTAATGAAAACTGCATCTGCATTTGCTAATATGGAAAATAATTCAATGGAATGCCCCAATCATATCTCTTAATCTATCCAATGAGAACTGATTTTAAGATTTAACATTCTTATTAATAAAGATGTGTGCTACATGTAACTTTTTGTTTCACATGAATGTAAGATAATTATCTTTATTTTAAATGACCTATTCATACATTGCGATGAATATGTGTTTTGAAAAAATGATTATCGCTATGATAACTTATGCGTAGCCACCGATTTCCGTCTTCTGATTTTTCACATGCGATTTAACTTTTTATCAATGTTTTTGCTTATTTACTTATTTAAATTTTCGAACAATTGGAGATATTATGTATGTATTAAAAAAGTTTAAATAATCAAAACGAAAAAAAAAAAAAAAACTGAATTCAGCATTGATAACTTGATATTTGAGAGCTAACACTCCTACCGAGCACATTTCGTTTAAAAAATTTTAAATCAAGATTTTACTGAAAATCAGAACGAATTTTATTTATTTGCCTTTCAACAAAGCTTAATAAACATCAATAGTGAAAACATTCTAATTCTGGCAGCGGATGCAGAAAGATCGCATTTTTTAAAATGAAGGCTTCAAAATATAAAGACGGAAAGTAAAAAAGTAGAATAACTTTAAGATTGCATTTTAACGGGGTAAAGATTGATAGTAATATTACCGGCATTATCGTTGGAGTAAATTCAAAAAAATAAATAACAATAATAAAAAGAAATATTAAAAAAAAGCCCACTTCCGGTAATTTTCTAAAATACCGAATTTCCAGTATTACGTTGCGAAAAATTTCGGTGTACAACCGGAACACAATCACCCCAAAGAAAAGCAAATGGGTCATTCTCATAAAAGCAGCCACTTTCAGGTCTCCACTATACTTTATGAAAGTTTTAAGACTTACACATAATTCTTGACGGATAAAGCCTTTCAGAATAAATTTTAAAAGGAAATAAAAATAGAATTATTTTTGTATGTATTTTATACAGCTCAAATGCATCAAAATGTCACTCCCTCTCATAACCTAAAAATAAATGCAATAAAATACTTCTATGGAAACAAGCATGAAGGTTCACAAATTTGTGTTTTTCATTCTTTAACTTTGAAATGTAAAATTCAGAAAAATAATTCTAAATTAACTTCTTATAAAAATGTTAAACCTTCTGCTTTGTATTTTGGGGATAAGAAATGGCTAAAAATAAGCATGTGACAATGCCTATTCATGCTTTTCTTAAAAAGCATGAACTAATGTGAAAATTACATTGCAAACATCGAAAGTATCTTCTTTCCTTTTTAGGGAAATTACTAGAGTAATTCCCAATTTGCCATCTTCTGTTATTAGTGGAATTTTACACCTCTGTATTATAACTTACCCCAAGTCTATACCAATAGTACCCCACTGCTAATGTTCAAGAAAATTTGAGATGCCGAGATTTTGGCCCTTAGTTGAATTGACATAGAATAATCCATCTGTTTTATGATCAATACTGATAAAATGTAATGATCATTAAAAATGTCAGAATATAAAAGAAAATATTTTTATAAATACCCAGATTCTGGGTACTTAAAAATGCTTTGGACAAATGCAAACATAAATGCCCTGCCCAGTGGGCATTCGCCCGGCAATCATCACTAATCTTTACTATTAAATCTTGAAAGTCTCCAAAGACATTGTTAAATACCTACATCATAACATCATCTATAAAATAGAATGAACTCCCCCCCCCCCCCTTGAAATTGTTCAGTAGAAACTGGAAAAGTAACTGGACAAAAACAAAATGAACAGTTCCTTTAATTTTCCACTTGTGTATTTGGCGTAAATTTTGTATATAGTTGTATTTTTGATTTTGTTGTGAAATTGAATATCTTTTCATAAAATCCATACTTCTAATACTGCAATGCATAGAATTATACTCATTTAACTTAGTGCCTCAATTAAATTAAAATAAAATAGATTTTAAACGAAAATTTCTTTTTTCAGCAAAAGAAATTCACAATAATAAGGGAAAAATAAACAATAAAATAACATTTACATAGGTGACAAAAATATGTTGACTGGGACAATTTTAACTAGTTTTTTCCCCGCTATGGAGAACACTTGCCAATCCTGGTAAAGTGCAGTGACAACTGACAAGACCAAGCTTTAGCAGTCCCCCTCGCGAAATACACACAAAAAGTTATATATTTGTATACACTCACACACTTAGTCAATTCAGCGTCCCTAAAATCTGGTGCCCAGGGCACAGGCCCTCCCCCCCCCCCCCTTCTAGTGATGTCCCTGGTAAAGTGTATTCCAAGCAGCAAAGCAAATAAGAACATAAAAGTTGATAAAAATCAAGAGGTCAGTAGGTTGGCAAAAAATAAATGCCAAAACGATTTTGACATCGAACAATTGAGCAGAAAGGTATTGCTCAGGTGCAAAGACTGAAAAAAACTATAAAATTTCAGGAACCATGGAAAGTCCTAGGAACCACACAGAGGAAATTATTTCTGTGATTTTTAGCATTGTTTACAAAATGGAACATGGACCTATTTTCTACTGTATGGCTATTTTTTGGAATTAAGCACAGCTTGCCCGTGCATTGTTTTGCAGAGAATATGTTAGCTTTTAAATTAAAAAAATACACTGAAGAAAAATATAATTTTTCAACTTGCAACAGCAAAATATTGAATAAAATCGTATATAAAATATACTACTAAAACAGTATATAAAATATCACTCTTTGGAATACTCATAAAATGACTAAAGCTTTAAATCTAACTATTTTAGAGAAATATATTTTCAAAAAAGCGCAGTTGAAATTACACTAGATGAAAATTTTATGTATGCACAGGATTTTTTTCCCCCGATGTAATGCTAGGGAATCTAGGGGGTCCTAATCATGTGAAATTCTACGTTTATGAAATTAATATAATATTGATCAGTCATGCCTTGCTCTGCCAGATAAATGTAACACATTTCTGGTCCATGGTTGCTTTTTAAGCAAAGTTAGTGGGGTTATGCAAAGTGTCTGATAATGCATTGTTAACATGTACTATCAGACACTTATTATCATGTCTTACATTACATGAGCCACGTGTGTGTGCCAAATCTATGTCAATATATCACTCGTGATAAAATCAAGTTCATATATTGTACGTTGAATGCTTCAGTAGATTAACTCTTCAAGCAAACTAACATTTCAGACATCAGAAGGTGCAATGTGGGATCATGGAATATTTAGCAGGGTTGAGCATCGAATCACTGGTACTTATCGGTTATAGCTCATCTTTTTTTTTTTTTTTGCTGGCCAAATATTGTCAAATAAAATACAAACAAAACAATGATATCAGATTTAAATTGCACAAGCTTTTATTAGATTTAAATAGCATTTCAGAGACATTTCTAAAAGCTTCACCAAATCAACAGATGGGCAGGTCTCAAGACCACCAAATGTCAAACTAATAATGAAGCTCTTCAAGATTGCAATGTTTGAGTAAAATAATTCTGCATTCTGTAAAAATGACAAACGAGGATCCTATCTTTGCAAATTAAATAATTTCACAAAGAACTGCATCTTACAAAATGTACCACAGGAACTTTGAAATAGAAAAAGTATGTCATAAAAATTTTAAAAACCGATTAGCAAAGTCTTTTGCAAAAATCTGAGTGAACAAATACTGGTAAAAAATGTTGTAGACTCTTGAAAACCTCTCTCCAACTCTTAAAATTCAATGAATTTGGAGGTAAACAAACAACTCACACTCGGATATATAATTTAAAAAGCTATTCTAATGCTTAAAGATTATGCCTACAGGTAAAGGAAACATAATACATTTATTTTCAAATATTAGTCCATCTTTAAGATAACAAAAATAAAATTTTTATTATTTTTTTAACATGTATAAAATAGTAAGACATGTATTAGGTTCATTTTTGATTTAACCATCTTGCAGTGCACAAGATATCCCATCCACCACAACATGTAAAACTATTGAACTGTTTAACAGGACAGCAATTTAATTCTATACATATAACATGCATATGTATCATCAGACAATCAATTATGTATTGTGTACATATGTTACAAGTGCCCAGAAACGCCAAATTTTCTCTTGTGGTTCTGCTGGTGAAAGTTCTACTTTTCTGTTAAAGTTCCCTCAAACAAGAAAAATCTCTTAAACTTTTTAAAACTTTTGTGGATACTCATTGTCAAAAAGTAATGACATCAAAGAAAAATGAATCATTCTTATGTCAAAAAAAAAGTAATAACGTCATGGAAATATGCATTTTTAATTAATTATTTTGCAACCACTTACATCACTGTCAAATTTTACTTCTCATGTGAAATCTTGATATTGTAAGATTTTTGCTTGTTTTTAATGGATTGTACACTGATTCCTCTCGTAAACCACTAATTAAAAATTTCCCAATTCCTAATTAAAAATTGTCAATGATATGTCCTGATCTTTGGTTAGAAAAATCTGATCAAATGATATACCCTAAATAAATTTCTCTGCATACTGTGCGAATTTAATTCACATTTAAATACCTTTAATATAAACAACTGCGAGATTACTTATTAACATCGGAAGTCTATGTGGCTTGTACACAAGTTCATATTTAATTTTCCCGTTTAACCAATACGAAAAAATATTCAAATGAACAATTGCATCTATACATGAGGAAAACATCAGATTTGGAAATAATTTGGTTGCGCAACTAAAATGTTAAAAGATCATGCAAGTTCGAGTCAGTTAAATACCAGGAAAAATATGTAAACAAATAATAAAAAAACAAATTTTACATTATTTTGAAGTAAAAATGTTTCTGATAGTACACAAAAAAATTGCTCATAAATTGTTTGAACAAGGCAACTCATCAGACAAGAGAATAAAGCCATAATTAAATTAATCTAGATTAAAAGTAAGTACTACGATTTAATAGCAAGTCCTTCTTTGACCCGATGGTATTATATTGATATCCACTGCTTGAAATGTCTAACACTGATTATTTTAAAGATATAAAAAAACAGCAAACAGCCCGAATAGTATAGAAAATAAACTCTTACTTAAACTTTTCGAATTCTTCAGAAAGCTCGATTTACGGCGCGGGTGTCCCAGAGTCGAGAACCAGTTCCCAATTTTATGATTCCCAAAGTTACTGAAAGTGTTGCTCTTGTGGAGTCCCATCACTTTTATATCCATATTGCACTGTTCGAAGAGATATCTCGGAAGTATTTATTTATGCTCGCAGGTCACGGGGAAAGAAGAGAACACGGCCATCGCTGGATGGGGTGACGGCCAGATGTCCGTCTTTAGGCCTAGCGATATTCGAAGAACCGATTCTAGACGGGCCATCTAAATGATTTCCTTCCCCACTCGTTAATCATGGTGAACATTTCCTTCAATAATAAAAGACAGCAGGAAATCTTTGGCACGAAGCTCGATCTTTCGAGCGAACGTCAACAAAAATACAACACACAGCGCCCAGGGCTCCGGCTTAATTATTGCACACGGATCGGAAAACGACTCGATTTTCACTGATGATGGGAGATCATTTTCGCGTTATATATCATCCACAACCACACTCGGAGTTGTTGTTAGTAGTAATAAAAAGGACGTTTCGAGCGAGATTCGGAAAGTGGAAGTGATCTGGATATCTCGGGTGCGCGAAGAACACACACACACACACAAGTACGGAGTGACAACACCGTGCATGACACATTGCAGGGTTGCCAGAAAGGAGAGCGCGCTCCACCATTCACAAAATCGAGAGCCAAGAAAGGGAAAATCGATCCATCGATTGCCCCGAGCAACAAGAACGCCAATCGAAGAGAGCGAGGCGCGGCACTACGCACATCACCTTGAAATATTTTATTCCGTAAAAAAAGCAGGGATGGCGAACCTTATTGAGATGTGGGTCAAATTTTGTTTATTTATTTTTTTAGTACTAGCTCGTGGGTCACTAATGCCTATTTGCACCAAAGTTGTTTAAAAAATTTTAACTGAGTATTTTTTAAACTAAATATCTTTAAAATTTAATTGGCTTAAGTGGTAAAAATGGGGGTGGTTTGACGATTTAAAAACTTTTAGTGGGGTTAAAAATTCTCAAGTATTTGGGGCAAAGTGTT
Organism: Octonoba sinensis; assembly: GCA_038502835.1. Taxonomy (NCBI): domain Eukaryota; kingdom Metazoa; phylum Arthropoda; class Arachnida; order Araneae; family Uloboridae; genus Octonoba; species Octonoba sinensis. Next base: position 4,734,413 of record CM076600.1, read on the forward strand.
TGAATGAGCAAGGAGTAGGACATACATTTTATTTGAAGAAAGTGCTTTAAGGATGGTTAAGGTAAGGAAGGGTCAGTTAAAAATCTTGCGTGGGTCAGTGTCATAGGCTCGCCATCACTACCATAAAGCATACTTGGCTCTTGATTTTTCCTATTTTTTATAGCAGCATAAATATTGCATTTTCTAAACTTATATTTCATAGATAAACTAAGACTTTACAAAAAATAAAATAAATAAAAATTTGAACACCAGTACTCCAAGTAGTCAAATTGAATAGGAACCTAATATTTTTGTTCAATGGGAAAATTCATAAGGTAAAACAATTTGTTAAAAAATGGGAACTTTTCATAATTAAAATTGTAAACCTGTGCACACAGTAAAAAGCAAATTGAAATACAACATAGATTGCGCACAAATTTTGCAAAAGACTTCTGCAAAATTTGTGCGTAATTTATATTGTATCTCAATTTATTTTTCATGATTGGTTAGTTAGCATCTAACAAAGGCTAATAGCTAATCTGTACTTCACTTTAGCAATTACATTTTCATTTTGATTTTATTAGATTAGGCACTTTTATTTTGCCTTTATCCAGCACACACGCAAAGACTTTAAGATCAAAATATAAAAAAATTACCTAATTTATGAAAACATTAAAGATTTGCAATTTCAAAGTGCATTTTTCAAAAAGTTAAGTGCATTCGTTCAGTTTTAAAGGCCTTTTTGGGATCATTTTTGGTAAATTTTTTGAGCATTTCTTGTTTTTTTTTTACGCCGTCAACTCCCGGAACATGATCATAACAATAAAAGGCTTAATATGGATTAGGGTTGGCAGGTTTTTGACACATGACAGTTTTTGACAGTTTAAACTGTCACATCAAAAACCTCCTTGTCAAAAATGTCAAAAACTGTCAAAAGCCCATATTTGTATGTGAAATTTATTAACAACTAAAATTTATCATTAACACAGTAATGCTCAAAATATATTGCAGAAAAAATTAATTTGTCACCTCTTACGTGGTTTTAACCTTGAATGAAAAAAATATGTTGTTTTGTGCTTCATATTAGTGATGTGGGTAAGGCAAATGCCCACTGAATTTTCGCAAAGCATCTTTTATGAGCCCAAAATGTGGGCAATTATGAAAACATTTTCCTTTACATTTCGACATTTTTAATAAGAATTACTGCTTATAAATAACAGTAGTTATTTTAGAATATATGTTTCATTAGTAAGAGTACAACAGGGACTAAAATTAGTGCTAATTGCACATTTGTAGATTTGTCGGTGTTAATCATAAAACGTGAATAATTCATAAATATTTTCAGTATGGATGCTGTTGGTAGAGCTGTTAGACTATTTATAATTAAATACAAAAACGCAAATCGATTTTTTTTTTTCAAAAAAATTATTTTACCCAAAAATAAAAAACCATTTTATTCTGTTACTATTAGCTTTAAAAAAAAATCTTAACCTTGAAATAATTTATAATTATTTTTCTAATTTGTGATACATATTAGACAGCACAAAAGTCTTAATATTTTCTAGCAATATTCTAAATATGTCATCTAGTTTATTCACAATATTTAGCCTATCTAGTAACTTAGCTGAATACTGGGATAATCAGTTTATGTTAATGTTATTCAATTCTGTCAAATATCCAAATATTGTTTTTTTTTTTTTTTTTTTTGTGCTTCCTCGGTTTTGAAATTTCAGTAATTTGCAAGGATTGAGTGAAAAAATAATATATGTCATAATTAAAATTCAATGCCTAATGTTATAGATGTATTATTACCTTTTAACTCATGAAAATGTTTATTTTAAACATTCATTTTGCCATATTTTTTCTGAGAGTTAAAATAAATAATCCCCAAAATTTTTTATTAGTAATTATCAAAAATGTCTTAATTGTTGTTACATTAATCATAATTTGATCAAGTTCAACATTTGTTAGCAACAGTTGTTTAAATTTACGTAATTTCTTGTAAAATTTAGGTCAACTGAAGATTGAGATAGGTTTTTGACAAATTGGAGTTTTTGACAGTTTAAACCAGTATTATACCTATATCATGTCAAAAACCAGTTTTTGACGTAAAAAACCCAACCCTGATATGGATAGCCTGAAGCAAAACAGAATTAAAGAAAAGATGATAAAGGTGTTTAAATTTATTAAAATGGAAGATGTTGTTGGGCTACACAGTTTAAATCCCAGGCTAATCTTGAAATAGAAAAAAATGACTGCTTCAGTAGGGTTGCAGACATTCGGAACAGTTTACTAGCAGCAACAGTTGCTTGCAATGGAGTTAAAGGTGTAGGGAAAGGGGTCCGTTCCCGGGTCAGGGAACGAACCCCTTAAAACGGAGGGTCGAGTCCCCTTAAAACTCAAAATAAAATTAAAATAATGAAAATTAAAGCAATTCATTGGCATTAAAAAGCTGCTTTCCTCGTCTTATAATTTCATGAATGCATGTTTGATTGTACGTAAAATTTAAATACCCTAGAGCCTAGAACATATACAAGTCGTACAAGCTTCCACATATATGGCAAATTGTAACTAAAACGGAAAGTGCACACTCGGACATTGATATATCATATATACAGAATTACATCATCAAACAACTAACTGTTTTTCAATTATGCAAGACATAAATATGAAGGTCACATCATACTAAAGAATTATGCTTCAGGAATGGTTAGAATGGAGATAAACATTAAAATCTTGTTTTTTTGTGAATGCAATATGCCTTCTATCTTCAAATAAGGAAAGAGGGAGGATTTTTTAAATTAATTTTAGCCAATAGTTGTAGTTAGAGCTGTGGAAATCTGGCAGGGTTCGTGATTTTTTTTATTTTTAAAAAAAATTTAAAAAAAAAAATCGGATTTTTTTTATTTAAATCAGATTTTTTTAATTTAAATCGGTTTTTTTTAAAAAATGACCTTAAATATTTTCTATATTGATTATGTTACATTCATAGAAACAATGTGGCGTGCTAATCATTATGCAAAAACACACTTTAAGCTACTTTCACAGCAATAAATATTTTTTAACAATAATAATAAACAAATTTTAATACAAATGTGTGACTCAAATGCAAACACTAATCGGAATTATTTTGCTGTTGAAACTGAAAAAAAGTAATGATTGTGTGTATTTAATTTTTACATTGAGTGTACTTTAAAATCATTTTTTCTATTTTATAAATGAAAAAGGCCTGAAATATTTTTACCCATTTAGTAAAATCATATGCTCACACCAAAACTAAAAACTGAAACTTTTCGTTTTAATCAAACATCTTTATTGAAACTCCTATGTTAAAAAAATATTTTAGAAGGTAAAAACCTTAAGCTATTAAAGGACATGGATGAAACGTTAAGGATACATATTCTAAATTCTAACAATTGTTGTTTTAAACACTATCATTCTGAATTACTTATTTGTATGGCATTTATTAAATTGATCTAAAATACTATTTTTAAGATAAAAAACATTGAATGATTCTTGATTATTATGAATTCTAATTTGAATGATTGAATGAATTATACTTTGCTGTTAAGATGCTTGAAGAATAAGAGTAATATTGTAAAATTAAAAAAAAAGATTAGTTCTAAACTTATGAAATATGTTATGCACACAGACGGATGGACCTAGGAAGTTTTGTTTGAAACAGTGGTTGTTATTGCAACAAATTTCATTTTTACAACACTTTCTAACATTGTAAGATCAATGATTTTTTTGAAAAAAAAATCACTTGATTTAAATCAAGCTGATTTAAATCAATGAACCCTGAAATCTGGGTAATACTCTTTGAAAGAATATTCTCATGGAGAATGTTCAAGAATATTCTCCCAGAATTTAGTTACAATGCCACATTACTCCTTTTAGATGCAAATGAGTAACTTCAAATTTAAAAAAAAAAAAATAGCTGCTAAGTTAACAGAATAAAAAATAACTTTCAATAAAGTGGTTGTTGAATGTACAGTAGCTAGTCAAATAAATAAATAGAACATAATTTTTGTTTAAGAACATGGAGAATTGCTTTTAAACAAGTTTTCAAAACCATTCTCAAGAGCAACATAAATTGTTGGAAGAAAAATTCTAGGAGTAATTACATAGAATTATGAGGAAATGAAGATTTTAGTAATTTTCTTAAAAATTAATCATGTTAAATTATAATTCATTTCTCACTATAGTATGAATAGTTTAAATAAAATTGCCAGATATAAAGAAAAAAAATTGTGTGTTTTTTTTTTTTTTTTTTTTAAATTTTAAACAGGGTTCCCATTGTCCCAGCAGATTAAAAAATAGGGCCTTTTTCAGGCCAATTTATAACTATATATAGGGCCACTTTACGTACTAATACATTTAAAAAAAATAAAGATTAGGTATGTACTTAGATAAAAGTTACACATATATAATACATACTCCCCCTTTCACAGCTATTTAATGACCACAGAAAAGATTACAAATGATTTTATGTAAATTATCAAAATTTCCCAATACTTTTATTTTTGCATCGATTGTAAATGACACAGGAAAGAAAAAATAACAGTTGTTTACTCTCTGCCAGATTGCTGGTCACATTTTAACTAAATTATTTTGTTTAAATTTGCTTTATTATTATTAATAATAAGCATTTAGAAAAATATTTTTATTTTATATGTTTTCTTTAAATTTCATTTATTGTGGAAAAAATTATCCTTGAAATAAATACAGCATTTGTGAACATTTGTTACTAAATATATAGTTCATTGACAAACATAAAACTTCAAAATAATCGATGGGTAAAACAAGCCCTTGCAAAAGTTGAAACGAGCATAACTGAGAAGTTTTGGAAAAAAGTAGAATTATTGGGTAAGATTAGTTTAATCGGGAATCAAATTGGTTGATTTTTTCTTCTTTTCCCATCCATTTTAGCAATTGCTGTGGCTTACCATAGTATAATACGGTATATTTTTATTCAGATTCAAGCAAATGCTAAAAAATAGGGCCTTTTGATAACTTTTTAAGGCTTTTATTTACTAACAATGGCCTTTAGAGGGGCCCCTATAAACCAATCTCAAAAATAGGACCTTTAAAGGGCTTTTTTTTTGGCCCATGGGAACCCTGTTAAAAGTTATTTTACCTGGAACAACTATTAAAAAAATGTTTATTTGGCAAACATTCACTACTCAACTAGTACTTTATTACAAAGAACCTTTGCAACTGACCAAAATCTTAACATTGTTCAGAGAAAATCCTCTGAAATGAAATACGATTATAAGGGCAAAATATGTCCAAAACTAGTGTTCTTTTTCTACTTTGGTAACATTAATTGAACATCATTGAATAATATTAATATTGTTTATCAAATTTTATTTCTAGTTCTCATAAAAAAGAGTATTCTTGATTATCTTCCAAATTTCCTTTTTCAGGAGAATATTTTCGACTGACATCTGCAGTTGTAATTATTCAGGATTGACAAAAAATATTCACATGCAACCCATTTATCCTGTCATCAGTATTAGAGGAATTAGAACTAGTATTTTAGTATCAGAGGAACTAGAATACCAGTACTAGAGAAATTTAGAGCAATGGAGGTCACTGTTCTTTCATTATTAATTTTGTGAAGAAGTAGGTTTAATAATCTTTATTTTTTTTCCTGGTGACTGATTTCTTTTTTAATTGTGATTTTTATAAAGGATTTACTTTTATCAGGGATGTCATTCTTTAAAAACCACAAGAGTGAAAATTTTTAATGAAGCCTGGTAATAAAGTTGAGCATCAATAGCGATAAATTATCACTATTGTTGTCATTTGATAGAACTAGTACCTACACAAACTTATGCTACAACCCTAAAATTCACCACAAAAAATCTCAAGGGTTTTTTCTTTTTTCTTAAGTTCTTTTTTTATTTCATATGACTTTTATCTAAAAAATAAAATGAAAAACAAAGAATTAAATGTTTGTTACTTTAAACCATGATATTTACCTTGCTCAAGAAAAGGGTAACTACTAATAATATATATTTATATGTTAATAATTAAATTCAAATTCACAGAAAAAGGAAAGAAAAATAAGTAAATTAAAATAGCCATCCTAAACCAGCTTTTGTTAAAATAACTTCCAACTTTTGAAATAACTGAAATATTTGCATGATGTAAGAAGATTGAAATCTTTGTTACAAGAAGCGATTTTCGGTGAAGCAAGTTTTCAACATAGGCATGTTTCGAAAAATAAGTTTCTAGTAAGAGCACATAGAAATTATGAAACTTCAATTAAAATAATTTAAGCAATATTGAAAAATTGCACATTATTTATCAACAGGGTTCGTTAATTTAAATCACCTTGATTTAAAACATTAAAATTTTCTTTTTCTAAAAATTGATTGCAAAACCTAAAAAAAAAAAATTGATTGCTGCATTTACAACCTCTATTACAAGCAAAACTTCATAGATTGCTCTATGTGTGTATTATACATTTCATAACTTCAGCACTAATTAATATTATTTTTTTAATTTTACAATATTATCCTTACTCTTCAGATGTCTTAACATCAAAGCACACATCCTCATTGAACAATTTATATTACAATTAGTAGTAATCATGATCCACTTAATGTGTTTTAATTTTAATAATGTTAGTTCTACTTAATGAAAGCTACACAACAAATAATTCAGGATGATAGTGTTTAAAACAAAGTTGTTTAGAATTTAGGATATGTACCCTTGAAATGTTTCACCCGTGTTCCGTAATAGCTTAAGGTTTTTTTCCTTGTGAAATATTTTTTCACTTTAGAAATTGTCAATAAAAATAGCTGATTAAAACAAACAGTTACAGGTTTTAGTAATGGAAGGAGTGAACATATGATTGAACTACATGGATAAATTAAAAAATACTTTAAGTTATTTCATTTATAAGATAGAAAAGGAAAAAATAGTGCATTCAATGTAAAATTAAGTGCACAATTGTTTGATTTTTTTTTCAGCTTGCAACAGCAAAAGAATTCAGATTAAGTTTGTTCATTTTTTACTATTGTATTTGAGTGTACTATTATTCCTAGTAGGGTTACGTTTCATTTGAATCATACACTCATAGTAAAAATGTTCATTTTTACTATTATTAAAAAATATCTACTGCAGTGAAAATAGCTTAAAATGTTTCTGCATGATGTTTAACATTTCATATAATTTTTGTAAGTGTAACATAATAAATATCTAAAGTATTTAAAGTTTGTTTAAAAAAAAAATCCAATTTATATAAAAAAAATCCGAGTTAAATAAAAAAAATCACGAAACCTGTTTATCAATATATATAGATATTTTTTTATTTTTTAATAAAATTTTGTAACTATTGCTAAAAGATAGAATTTCGTCCCCATGATGGAAGAGTGACAGCCCCGACTTTTATTTAATGAAAAATTTTGGAAACTTAACTAAGAAAGATCCAAAACAGATAACTGCAAAGCCATAATGATACATATATGAATGAATGGAGAATATCGGTTGAAGTAGTTCAATTGATTACAGCAAGGTTATCAATGAAAAAGTTCCAATATAATTCAGAAAAAAATCATAGGACAATGAACCACGAACACATTTTGAAACAGTCAGGCATACAGGAAAAAATATTGGAGTAGGATTGAAAACGATCGGAAAGTCGAAAAGTGCTTTTAATTTGCACCTCAGGCATGATTTTCAATTGGGGGGGGGGGGGGGGGAGGATTTGAAGTATCAAAATGAAAATTCATTTAACAATCATCAAAGTTGTCAAATAAAGGAAAGTTTAATATTCAGATAAATATGCATTTAACAATTCTTAATCAAGAAATTATGAGTAAAATAGTTATAGCTGAAACAAATTTACAGTAATTAATAGGTAATAAATTTTAACAAAAACGTTTAGTCATAAAAGTTTTAAAATTTAAAAATGTAGTTAATGGTCAAACAGGTCAATTGTTCTGAAAGGATTAGCTTATTGCAAATATTTTGAAGAGTTTTCCCGAAATATTGGCACAAAAGCATTAATTTTTAAGTATTTTTGACAAAACAGTAAGTATTGTAAATTATGTCAGAGCTGTGAAGTTGTGTTCCTATATTTTACATCTAGTTTTAGAATACTTCAAAATTCTTAGCTTCTTTATGTCAAAGAAAAAAAAAAGGAAAATAAAAGAACAGAACATTGCACATAATTTATATTTTTAAGTCCTTTTCCATGCAACCAAACAAAACAACTGAAATTATACACCACTAAAGTTGGCCCGTATGCTATCTCTTGACAAAACAGAATGAAATAGAATTCAGTTAAAATACCCCTAACAACTTAAACAAACTAGGATTGAATTACCTACAAAGAAATGGAAAGGAAAATATTTTCATATTTTAGAGCAAAAAGTGATAACATGACATTAGACTGCAGAATATTTGAGTGAATTTCTCAGCTTTCAATGTGGACAAAAAAATATAAAGGGTCTGAAGAGGTTTTGAGGACAATAGTGAAAACTGAAAAAAATTTAATTAAGGAAAATACAACATGTTCGTTTCACCTTCATGTTTGACGAAGAAGACATTTTTTTTCTTTTCTTATTTTTACTGGAGAAAGTGGGGAGGACAGTGAGATATTGAATTTAAAATTGTTTAAGTTCCAGTTGTTGTCATCCATTCAGAAATGAAATGTAAGAATTTTTGAGAAACTATTTTTGTAACAGGATCTTTGAACTTATTTGGAGCAATGATTCCTACGGACCAGCGATCATCAGAACAAATTGCAGGGGTTGTGCCAGGAACATTTTGGGTCCGTTTTCAGACCCTTCACAAAATTCCAAATTATCAAAACGGACCCTTCACAAAATTCCAAATCATCAAAATAGATTCTTTACCAAATTATAATCAATCAAAACGAACCCTGCCCCTGAACTGAAAAAATGAATAAATTAAGCTTTTAAATTCCGTGAAACATGAGAGGACTAGGTTTAAATTTGTCATACATTCAGATTTTCCCACTCTCTTTCAAATTTTTAACCAATTAATGAATTTACTTCAACACTCCAATGTACACACAATGAAAGAAGTATAGTAGGACACCCCAGTAGAAGACATTCAAAAGTTAACCTACATTGTGGGAATAATACTACAACATTGAATCAAGAAGCTGAAAACTGCACTCACCTGGTATGGATGCTTCACTTCTGTGGATGTCCATGATTCGAGATGTAGAGAAAGACAGCCTTCGGCTGGCCCTTGCCAACAGGCTCTTTTTCGGGACACCTGGAACAAAGGAAATGTTCATGAGATAAATATAACTGTACATAAAAATTGAAGCAATACCATAAAGCCACAACTTTCAATGAAAATTAAAAAGGACACTATGGACAAATAAGTTCTTTACTGCACTCCACACACAAAAGCAGAAATCAAGCTTGGCAACATGCATAGCAAATCCATAAATTTCGGTAAATTATAACAGGTAATTTTTCAAAGAAATCAAAGAAAATAAACCATTACATGTGCCTAAGTGCCATGCCAGTCACTTCAAAAAATTTCAAGGGGCAATTGGTATATATTCAATGCATGTTGTAGGTAAAAGAACAGCAAAACACATAAACACATTGTATTTTTTAAAGTTGATGGGGGGGGGGGGGGGCAATTGACACACACTGCATAAGTAATAAAAAGTTTTATGCAGAAATGGTCAATACATATTCAACAGCAATGGTGAGCATAACAATTTTTCAAGGGGGGGGGGGGCGGTATAGGGTCGAATGTCCACCATTCTCATATCATGCTCCAATACGCTGACAATCTTATTCTACTGAGTTTATGGATTGTTGGGAATAACATACAGTAATATAATTTATTAAATGAATAATTATCATCAATTAGAAAATATTATTTATTAATAACAAATACTTAATTAAATTACCAAAATTTCTGGTCAAGTTCAAGGGCCCTAGGGGGGTCAAGACTCTGCCCTCCCCTTGTGTGCTCAAAGCATTAAGTAGACTTTAACTATAATTACTTTAATTATGTAAGGATAAAATTCAAAGTATAAAAAGCAGAATTCTTCAGGACAGTATAACTTGCCTGCAGGCATGCCAGAACTAACATTTTAAGTGCAAATGAGAACAGAAATGGCTGAAGCAACCAAAATATGTCGTGGTGAAGGAAAAATTAATTTCCAGAAATATCACACATCAAAACGCCAAGAGAAAGGGTAACATGCACTCCCTAGATTAGAATGGAATGAAACACGTTCATATTATTTTGCAACAGGCATACCAACACGAAGGGTCTTGCACTTTTCAATACGTTCATACTGCAAATGTTAACAGCTTAATTAGTGATAGTATGATAGTATGTCATGTTAGTCAAGAATTAGTAAAAACTTTTTTTAAAGCAAATTTTGGTCTACAGACATAAATTCTCTTCCAGACACGTCTGACTGCTGAAAAGTTCATTTCACTTGCCAAATATGCTGCTCTCACTTTGACAATCCTCAATGCCTACGCTGAGCAAAACCAAGTTATAAAACTTTGAATAGAGATTAACAATCATTTTTTGTTCAGTCATACAGATAATAAGCATCAAAGATTTTAAAAAATACAGTGGATTTAATGAGTGTGGGGGAATACAATAAAAAATTGCTTGGAATTATTTTTGAACAGATATTCAAATTGTTATGAGAAATTTATAAATATAAAAAAGTACAAAGAAAAGAAGAGAGGGAGACAGTGTCATATGAGTTGTACTTTTATATCAACTACACTTTAAAAGTATCAACTTTTAAACTGAAACTTAAAATCTTTATAAACCAAAGATAAAGCTTTTTAAGAATTGATGTTAATTTTTTCGAATATGCATGGCAAAATGAAGAGAGTGCATGTCCTCTACAAAAGATAAAATATAGCTAGGGTCGAAAATAATAGTCAACACAAAATTATTCATGTCCAAATAGTAGAATTGCATAGCACCCAAAATAAAAGTTTTACAAAAGCAGATGCAATCAGATTTTGAAATGCAAAAAAAAATTGGGATTGGCATGTAAAGTGCAAGAAAAGCTGAAACAAGTAAATTTTACGTCTAAACCTTAAAAGTTGGAACATATAAGTAACTGATTCGACAAATCAGTTACTTATATGTTTCAACACATGGATATCTAAATAGCTTTGTCAATTGAAGGTTGTAAATGCAACTTATTTCATACTTGGACTACATTCAGACATGAATTTAAAAATTTAGAACAATTATACATATTTTTTAAAATTTTAGTCAATGATTTTTTTTTAAAAAGTTAATTTCAATTGTGATTTTAATCAATTATTTTTAAAATCTGATTTAAATACACATACCCTGACAAATTTTTTCATTCTTTCATCACTTCTGCAGACAAGAAATCCACGAGATACATAAAGCAATGATAGCATTGATTTATTAGAAATTTAAAATGTCAATAATATTATGAATGTTAATGTAATAATTTGTAAAATTGCTTCATTCGTTAATTTTTCAAATATTTCTAGTTCTTTTTAAGGCTTATTGTTTATAAATACAATGGAAATTAATGGTCTGACAGCGGTCCATCAGAATGTAACTTTTATGTGCTGCTTTGCTATGAGAATAAATAAATAAACGATGCCTAGAAGTTTAAAATTTAATTCTTCAAATAAGCTTTTGTACAATTCAATCACGGCTGCAAAAAAGCCGGCTTTTTTAAAAAAAGGCCAGGCCGGCCAGCTTTTATTAAAAAAGACCGGTCTTTTTTAAAAAAAAGGCCGGTCTTTATTGGCCTTTTTTACAAAACTATTTACTATTTGCACCTATACTATGTTCATTTATGTTGCTAATGTTAATTTGTGTAAAATGAAGCTCAAATCTTTCTTTTAATGGAGTTAATTTAAAATTAGATTCAGAATTACTTTGTTACACAACCTAAATACATTTTACAATACTGATTACCATTTTCGTGTTTGTGTGCTTCATTTCGTGAGACTCTCTCATTAAACTCTTGTCTAAATACAAAATCGATTTTTTTTCAACACAAAAGGGGAAGGAAATTAAATCTAGGTTGGGAGAGGAATCAAATTTGGTTTTTTCTACAGTCGAGCACAATACCCCATCTTAATACATGTGAAAAGCTATCCTATTACAGATTCAAGTACTTACTTCTCACTTAAAATTGATATTTCAATGTCAAGAATTTAATTACTTTAAAATAATTCAGAATACTGAAACTTGCAATAAAGAACTACATTCATTTTTTCTATCATATATTTTTCACTACAAACAAAAAAGTCTTTTGCTCAAGGCGAGAAGAGTAGGAAAAACAGTGATTTGAAGTATCTCCTTTTCCTTTAACAAAATGCTACTTACATAATCCTAATTAGCTAAACTAGTGTTTACCTAAAGCACTACTTATGGCAAAAATTTAAAAGAAGTCATCTGTGGTGAGCAGTTGGCTAGCTTTGATATAAGGAAATTTTTTTAATATAAATAGCATTAAAATTTTTTAAGATCAATATCATTCTGGTACAATTTAACGTTGACCAGCTGCTCTGCTTCAAGATGGGCATCTTTTGTTTTATGCAATTTATTTGACAAATAGCTTTGGATCAGAAAACTAGTTAATTCAGTGGCACGCCAGCCCATTGGGGGCCTTGGCCTACTGTGCCCATCCCAGCTTTCGAGACCGAGGACCCTATGGTGCATGCGCAGATATTCCAGTCAAGTGGTTGGCCTGACGCTGAATCCCCAGTGTTAGTTCTCAAGCATGCTCCGTCCTCATTTTATCGACCGCACTGAAATGATGAAAGGCTGAGTCAACCCTGCCCAGCCCGGGAATCGAACCGGGGACCTGTGGTATGGTAGCACAAAGGCTACCACTCAGCCACTGGGTCTCTTTTAGAGAGCTAGTTAGGGTTCTGAAGAAAGTAACAAAAAATAAAGGTGCTTTAAAATATAGGTACAAAAGCTTATTAGTTAAAGACTAAGGCAAATGATTGGTAATATTTAGTTCATATAGTAGTGTCAAGTGAACTTTTGAATTCTTAGCAAAAATCTTTGAAAATAAATCGTTATAATAAATTTTCATTCTTATTTCAAGTATTTTGCTATTGCAGTAATATAGTTTAATTGTATAAATGGTATAAATATAAATTTTTATTTACTACTTTTTTTATTAAAAAAATGTAAAAAAAATTTTTAATAAAAGCTAGCTTTTATTAAAAAAGCCGGCCTTTTTTAGGCGGTTTAAACCAAAAAAGGCCGGCCGGCTTTTTTTGGCCGGGCTAAAATCCGACAGCCCTGAATTCAATAATTTAAAAATTTTAGTTTGATTTATAAAAAGTGCTTTTTCATTTTATATTGCTGCAAAACAGAATTGATAAAGAAATAAAGGTAACAAAATTAAAAAATGGATTTGAAAGAAGCAAAGTGCCCCAACAAAATGAGGCACTTGGAGCAAGGGAGTTCATTTTTGTCATTTAATAGGACAAAAATGAACACTTAGAAGTAACTAATGAAAATGATAGGGGAGACATTTACACAAGTTTTATTTGAGACACTACACAACCTGCTTTTGATACCAATCTATTTTGCAGCAAGAAGTATCAGTGGTAGTCCTAACAAATGCTGCTTTATTTTATAGTCGGGTGTCGCGCCAGAGAAAATTCAGGTCTGTAGTCCGTTTGCTTCATAAAATTCTAGTCAATCAGAATGGACCCTTCACAAAATTCCAGGCTATCAAAACGGATCCTTCACAAAATTCTGAGCTATCAAATGATACTTTTTACAGAATTATTTATAAAAAAAGCTGTAAAAACAAATGAAACTTTTTATTACAGTACATTTAAATTTTGAATTTTCGCAAATTTTTTTTAAATTCACAAAAGAATGGATCCTGTTAAAAAGAGTTGGATTGATGCCTATTTATAGTGAAATTTTGAAGGACAATTGCATTAAAACCCCCACATGAATCAAGCTTTTTCCCTCAGTCTTTCTTCCGTCACCTACATCAATCTGCAACTGTGTATCATGTGTGTAGCATGGGTGAAAGTAAAAAGATTTTAAGGGACCAGAAGTTAAAATAAATTTCTGCAACTCCAAAAACATGCATGTTCTAGAAATTTTGATTACATTGCATGCATTAATTATTTTAGTTCCCCCCCCTGATAATAACTAGATAAATATTAGCAATAATATTTAATAATTAAGGTGAGAACTCAAGTCATTTCAAAAATCAATCTTAGCATTTTAGCAAAATTACTACATTTATTATAATTAGCAACATCTTCACATATTAAGCTGTTAAATGAAGCTGCATCGGAAAAACCTTTATAACACATTTAAATCTATATTGAAATACTTTAGTTCTAAGTATTCTGTCCTTTTCCATCCAACGATTAACAGAAAAAAAAAAGACGGAATACTTTCACCCATGATCCGAAGTTGAAGAAATTGCGACTCACCATTTTTTTGATCACCGTTTTCTCCCAATGAAAGACATTCGGCAAGCTCCGAGAGACCGTTGTCACTGTTCATCCTCTGCGTGGAGAATGTGTGAGACACGCGGCGACGGAAACGTTTCATGGTGGACTGACATGTGAGCGTGTCAGCCACACATATTGCTTGAGCAAGGATGGAATGGAAGAGAAGGCACTTGATTGGACGAGGGAGCTCTGGGCAAGAAGCTCCACGGTTATTGCTTCCATCAAAACACTGGGACGACATCCACTGGAAAAGAAGGCGCACGTTTCATTAAAATCATTTTTTAGAAGATTAATGTCACAAAAATATTGATTCAAGCAGTTCTTTAAGTTAGCAGTTCAGAAGTCAGCAGTCCTTAAGTTAGCAGTTAAGTCAAGCAGTTCTCTTGTTAAGAAATATTTCTCAATATTATCCGCACCTCTAACTAGTGATCTGGGCCAGGCAAATGTCCACTGGGCAGGACAGTACATTTATAAATGGGTATTTATGTGATCATTTGCCCAAATCATTTTTATCATATGCATAAAAAAACATTTTCTTTTATATTTTGACATTTTTAATGAGCACACACAATTTCGTTGACACAATACACATTTTGTTGATAAAAGTCTAAAGGGCAGACTAATTTTAGTATGCTAAATTTTTATCAGTATTCATCATAAAATATGTGGATACGTCAATTCAACACAGCCAAAATATCACCATCTCGTATTTTCTTGAAAATTGGTAGAAATGTATTATTGGTATAGACTTATAGTCTGTGTAATTACAATCGGCGTGTCAAGGTCATACAACTATCTTTTCTCCTTCTGGTCGCCATGGTTTCCGTGCTAGAAAAATTTTCCAAACTTGGTTTGGGAACATAAGTCAGGTTGTTGTTTTAGTTATAATAATATTAGACGGATTCAAATCAGATTTATTTCTCAATGGCAAAAATAGATTGCGTCAGGCAAAGTTTTCAAATATTTTCAACCAATCTAAATATTATTCTGACATTTTGATGTGTTTCAGAAAGCTATTGTATTTTATATTTTGTAAATGTGATAATCTTAGCTAAACATTCCAGATGAAATTTAATTGCATTTACTTGATATCAAAAATAAATAAATGGAAAATAAATTCTTTCTTATTACTTTTTCTCAACTATGCTAATATTTTGAATCGGAGGTGTTGTAATGTCATTGCCTTAACTGCAGTGCAAAAAAAAAAGTCTGCCTCTGTTATCATTCTCGCAGTTGCGATGGAGACAAAGCAGCAAACGTGACCTTGATGCGCATATTCTAATTACACAGACTATAGGAAACTATGAAATTTTTCCAACCTCTGTGTATTCGCTTTTGATTCACAGAGATGCAAACTTCCACTAAGAACAAAAGATGTCAAACTGGGGATTGCTCTAGAAACTTCCCTAGAAAAGAAGGAAGATACTTTTGATGTTTGCAATGTAATTTTGGGCACCTGCCCAGGCATTTGTCAAAACTTATAGATGCCTGAGCATTTTACAACACAACCTATAAACAATTAACTTCGTGAAAATCTGGATCAAATTTTAATTTACACCATACCAATACTGAAACCCGTTAACCCATTTGCTCATGTCTGACACAGTGAAAGTTACCGGCAAATTAACGCACGCTAGTTTCTCACACTGGCAATCTCGTATGGGATCATTCATAAATGATGTCACGCTTCGAGGGGGAGGGGGGTTCGTGAAATTGTGACTAAGTGTGACAAGGGGAGGGGAGGGGGTAACAAGAAGTGTGACACCATGCATTACGCAACATAGCGTGATGCGTGACAAAGGGGGAGGGGGTTCCGCTGAAGTGTGACATATTGTGACAAAGGGGGGGAGGGCGGGTCAAATATATGGGAAAAAGCGTGACGTCATTTATGAATGGGCCCCTATGTTGCGTAATTTTATTTCTAAGACTCGTATGAGATCCGTTTGCATTTTGTTTAAAAATATTTTTTTTACATAGCTTTACCCCATCCCACACACTCTAGTCACCCCCTACAACTGAAATTGCCAAAAACAATTTATACTATACCTATATATTCATTTTCTGTCAAAAAAAAGCTCTTACTTCAAGGGGTTAATTTGTAATAAAAACCTTTTTCACTACCAGCGTGAGATTAAAAGTTGAAGGAAAACTTACTGGTCCTTTGGGCCAGTAGTACGAATAAAGCCAAAATGATTCATGGCTGGTTGTAAAGGTCAAGACTCAAAAATTTTGGAAGTGGCCCGTGGCCACTAAACTTGATTAATTTGGTGGCCACCTATGCAAAGCGGGGGGGGGGGGGGGGAACATGCCCCCCTCCCCGCAATTCCTTATGTGTCTTATTTTCAGTGAAGAAAATATATAATAATTTGTCAAAATTATTAAGTTTACAAAAAAAAATCTTATGACTTTCAAATTGGAAAAAAAAAACTAGATTCGTTGGCGATGGTAAATTAAGAAAATATGAATTTTTGCGATATAGTTTTTTGTGTTAAAAGTTATACAGTACAAAAGATTTAAATGTAAAATTTTTGTGAAAAATAGAAGCAATATATAACAAAAATTCCAATTACAGAAACGAACCTTTTACAAAAAACAGTGATCATAAATGCTGACCATTTTCGAACACAATTATTAAGAAATTTCCAGTTCTAAATTTGTTCAGTACATTTTATTTTCATTCATTTCAAAACTTTTTTTTTTCAAACTTTCACACCATTTTCAAAATGGCGCGACACTTATGTTTTATAAGTTTTTGCGAAAATGGCCGATCTGAAATGCAAGTGTTGCGGCTATGAGAAAAAAAGTCAAGATTTAGATTGTTTCCCACTGTATTTAAAAGATTTATATGGCAGAGAGAAGGATTTAAAAAACAAAAACAGCGCAATCGGGAAACGTTTTTGCCATTTTTTTTCTTGTGAAAGGGGAAATGAAGATTATTGGAAGAAATTCGGTTACTTGAATGCCGAATTGATGCATTTTTATTGTGCTTGTGTGCATGAAAGAAGCAAGAGTTGTAAATTCTATAGATGCATTTGAAAAGGAAGGATTTACTTTAAAAATTAAAAAAAGGAAAGGTGGCGATCGCTCTAATTTTTTTGAATCGACAAATTTTCAAACAAGGTCGCCACGTTGCGAGTGGCGACCGTGAATCTTGACCTTTAGCTGGTTGGGTACTTTATTTAATGTTTGCTATCTGGAAATTACTTTAGAGCTCTCTGAAGCTACCATCTTTCATTTGCGGCTGAAATAAATTGGTTAGTTCTGAAGGTTTTTTATCATTAGGAGGCAAAATGCACTTATAGACTAGCATTGCTAGAATTAGTATTAGATTTTTTTTTTAACTGAAAAATAATCTAGTATTTTTGGGCTTTTTTATATTATTTATATGAACATGCACAACAAACCCAATGAATAAACTAAACAGGGGATGGATATAGATTTAATATCCTAGTAGCACCGAGACATTGAGGTTTTTAATGAACAATTTCTATGAAGAAAATTGATTGTTTACTGTACGCATACATACTACATATTTTGCTGATTTTTCAGTAGTTCACTAACAAAGTTTAGTTGTTGCACAAAAAAAAAATTGTAGTTAAATTAAAAATTCTAAAGTCTTGAACTTCATAAATATGAGTAGCTAATATGGTAAAATTCTAGGAGCGCCCACCCCGTTTCAAAATTGCCAATTTGGCGTCGATCTCACAAGCAGGGTTACAATCAAATCAGGGTTACCAAGACGGTGTACTCATCGCCAACGGGGTGGGATATTCTAGGATCCAACCCAGGTAGGGATCCGTGGCTTTGATTTGGAGGGCAAACCCAACAGAGAAATGGGAGAGTTTGAAGATTCACACCTAAGCAGGGTTCATACTGGGTAAAAATTAGGGATGTAACGAATAGTGATTTGGGCCAAATAGCTGAATATTCGGTCAATGTCTTAGGCTGAATATTAAAATTTCTAGAAAATCGTTGTAATAGAAAGAATTTGTCAAATTTAAAAATAATTCAAAGTCAAACACCATTTACACACAATCTATGATGATTGATGAACGATTTAATTATGTTAGTTAAGAATTTAAAACTATTTAAAATTAATCAATTTTCTTTATTGTTTTCTATGTAATAAAACTAAGAATTTCATTTAAAAGTGGAATAAAATGACAGGTTTTATGGTAGTAAACATTAGCATTATTTTACTAATAATGTCATCCAAATGAAAGAACTACTATTGTTTAGTGAACTTTCACCTTGCTCAAAATGTTTTGTGAAGATATTTTAAAAGTTATAAAAGTTAATATTTTTATTTTATGGGGTTTTTTACATAGCTATTTTTAAAAGATCTATTAAAATTTAATACACTTAACTGGAATATATTTTTATTTTCAAAAACCCCAATAACTTACACTATCTAAATATTCATGATATATATTCTAGGGCTTTTCACATTTCTCTCTTGCCCAATATTCACAATAAATCAGTCTACCCCAGGGATGCACAAACTTTTTTGGGTGAAGGGCCAAAAAATTAGAAAGTATCAGGTTGGGGCCAAAGTAACGTAATGTTTTATTGATAAAAATACAGGGTGTATTTCAGTTTTTATTTAGAGGTAATATGTACAAATTACATGTATTAATAATTACTGTACTCGGGAACAGATTGTTAAATAAAAGTTTTAAAAAATTAATGTAAATGAATTCAAACAAAATGAGGTATAAGATTTTTAAACAATTAATTGCACAACATTTATATACGAGGTGTGTCTAAAAAGTTCGGTGAATGGTATGATAAAAACATAAAAACAGAATGTTAATTGTAAGTACATTTATTGACCTTCAAAATACTCTCCACCAGCCACAACACACTTCTGACAACGTTCGTATAATGCTTGAAAACTATTGGAGAAGTCTTGATGTGGAATCGTTCTCATAATAGCCGTCACTTGGTTCTGAACCTCCTAGACGTTCACAAACCGTGATCCCTTTAGGACAGTCCCTTAAGATGTGGAAACAAAAAAAAAATCAGCAGGCGCCAGATCTGGAGAGTACGGTGGATGTTGCAAAACTGTTACGCCACTCCGAGTCAAAAATTGTCGTACCATGATGCTGGTATGCAATGGTGCATTGTCGTGCAGTAACACCCAATTTCCGGTCTGATACATCTGTGGACTAACTCGCCGGATGCGCTTTAACAAACGTTTGAGAACCTCCAAGTAGAATGCGGCATTCACCGTTTGGCCAGCAGGAACGAATTCCTTATGGATGATTCCTTCTTTGTTGAAAAATGTGATTAACATAGTCTTAACTTTGGATTTCACCGCACGGCATTTTGTTTCTCGCGGGGAAGAAGGTGATCGCCATTCCATCGATTGTCTTTTCGTTTCGGGGTCGTACTGATAACACCAAGACTCGTCTCCTGTAACAATGGAACCCAGAAAGGTAGGATCCCTGTCACACATGTCAATGAAATCGCCACACATCTCAAAACGTCTTGCTTTTTGATCATGTTAGCATGTGCGGCACAAATCGTGAACAAATCTTGCGTTTGCCCAATTCTTCATGGATGATGGTACCTACTATGTCTTTGCTAATACCCAATTCTTCTGCTATTAATTGCAGAGTCAATCGCCGATCTTTTGTTAGTATCTCTCGCACACGTTCAGTGTTTTCTGGTGTCCTGCTTGTGGATGGCCGGCCTGAACGTGGTTCGTCCTCCACAGATTCCTTACCAGCGCGGAAGCGTACAAACCAATCATACACACATTTCCTACTCACAGCATCCTGCCCGTACACCTGCACCAACATCTCATGGGTTTCTGTCGCCGTTTTACCCAATTTAAAGCAGAACTTAATGTTGTGTTCTTGCTCCATGACGCATACTACTCGGGTCACTCAATTAGACTGAATGCAATAAGCACTGCACTAGAAGCTTTGCGCTAGTACCGACAGAGGTCAGGTCCAGACATGTCCGTGCGTGTCTACACAGGCACGCGTGCTTCTATCAAACTTTGAATACCCACTTATGAGACCATTCACCGAACTTTTTAGACACACCTCGTCTATCAATGAAGTGATTGGTCAAATGGCAAAAAAGAGGAATACTAAAATTTTTTACAAAAATGTGTGCAAGTTATGGAAATGAAACAAATGGAAAATAAAAAGGTAATTTAAACTTAGAAAAACACAGCATTATTCTCTAAATTATAACTTTCTTTATAATTTAGATAATTTTTCTTTGACATTTTATAATTTAAAATATATATTAAGAGTTAAAATGAGAAATTAATTAAAAGTGCAAATATAAATACTGAATAAATAAACACACATATATTAAATAGCAAAATCCAAATGCTAAGAGTCTGTACATCATGTTAAACCCTTGCAATTCAGAATTACTACTAGTCAATTTGGCTGGTAGAATTGTTTTTTTAGTTAACCATTTACAAAATCTTATTAGTTAAATTGGCATAGTAATACAGTACAGAACCTCTTATCCGGGAACCAGAAAACCGGGAATTTTCTCTCGAATTTCCCACCATCTTTGAAAAGTTCACGTTTTTTTGCCCATTTAGTAAAAATACGAATTTTTTAAAAATGCCTTTAAAAATACGCATTTTTCCGTTACAAGTAACATATTCAGTGTTTATAATTCAAACAATTTAGTCTAAAAACGATGTTTTTTTTTAGAGGAGGGGGGCGTCAACTTACTTGCAGATGAAAATTAGAAAAAAAATCTCCAGCGATACTTGAGAAAAATCAGACCTTTTCTCTATTTTATTTCAATAATTAAACATGAAAGAAATAAGTAATTAGATTCTTATACATTTATTTGTCTCGTCAGTATTGGAAGACAAACTACAACAAAAGTCGGACTATACAAAAGTTCGGAAAATCTAATGCAGCAGATTCGCGAATTTTCCGCAATAGCTGATCGTGTGAAAATTAAACCTCGTTTATTTTTGTTTTATATATTTTTTTATTTATTTAAGAGCTGCAATAAGATAATTAGAATTTAAAATTGATATTAAGGGAACAAAAATTGCAACTGTGAAAATGAATTCTTTATTAAAATCGAGTTCGCAAAAGAGAAGTCATTTTACACAAGTACGAAATTTGCACGTTTCTGCCATGTAAACATGCTTCTTACACTTCGTTTTCCTTCTTTTTGAAATCATTTATTACTGTAAAAATGATTGATGATCATATTTTACGAGATTATTAATTTGATCAACAAGATGTCCGATTCGGAAAGCATCCAAATGGTGCTACACCCGAACGATAACAAAGAGCAAGATAACGATGAAGACGAAAATAATGACATTTTGCCTGCTATGTCTAATGATCGTTGCTTTGAATTAACTAAAGAAATCATAGCAGGAATGGGACAAAATTCTTTTATAGACGAAATAACGCATATAATGGCTGTTCGAAAAATCCAGCAATTGAATTTTCGACCATTTCCCGATAAGCTATTGTTCTGAAACTTCACATATAGCTCAGAACCAGATGACAATGCAATATTCTACCACTTTTATCATGATTTGATTAGTTTCTGAAGTATTTCCAATAAAATGAAATTAAATATGGCGATTAGTTCCGAAAATTGCGACCAAAATTCAGTAGCGGTGTTGCGATCGTTTTATTTTTTTTACTACAATTTTGCGTAAGCTTTTTTCACAATTATTTTTTCTTTCGTATTTTTTTATTTTATTATAATTATTCTTTTTATCAACTATATTAGCGGGCCAATTTTGGCCCGCGGGCCATAGTTTGTGCATCCCTGGTCTACCCAAACAACGTCTGACTTCCACTTTGTTAATAATAATAAAATTAATTTCTCATATATCATAATTAACTATTGCCAGCTTTTGGGAGCAAATTCTAAATATAAAATACAATATTACAACTTTAAAACCTGTTTTTGCTCTGACAAGCCTAAAACAAGGTTTAAAACAAGTATTTTTTTCCAAATTATTTTAATTTATTTAAACTAGATACTAATGTAGTGTTCTGCAATAATTATAATACAATTTTAAATGTTTAAAATCTACTAATTTCTTTATTTTTTTACATTTCTACTGCGGCAGAACTATTCGGTCAGGCCGAATACCGAATAGTGGCCGAATATTCGTTACATCCCTAGTAAAAATGCAAGATGAGATTTCTCACCTTGACAAAAATATTAAGTGCATTTTTTTTTAAATTTAAGTGGGAACTTTTTTTTTTCTTTTTAAGTTTTTAAAAGTTTTTCTAAATTGCCCGAACATGATCTAATACTACCTATGTAATAAAAAATGAGTATCTAATATATTCATCAAGGAAAGAATAAGCGCCATTTCACAGTATTTTGTCCAAACGTAGAGAACACAACATGACTTTTTTTGTTATAACTACGAAATTTACTGTTTAATTATCACCAAATTTTATTTTCAAATAACGTGCTCAACACATTATTTGAAAATAAAATTTAGTGATAATTAAACTGTAAATTACATAGTTATAACAAGAAAAGTGTCATGTTGCGGACTCTACATTTTTAGAAAATACTGTGAAATGGCCCATAAACATTAATAAGGTTCCCACAAAATTTGCAATTTCAAAAAAAAAAAAGTCTTTTATAAGATTAGAAGCATGAAAAAGATAATCTTAAATTCATTTAATATGATCTTAATTCTTTGTGATTTTTACAAAAAAATCCTTCATATTTATTTAATATTTCCTCTGCTTTTTCAAATCATATATCAATTCCTGTATTGATGTTTCTCAAAAAAAAAAAAAGTGTATTTTAGAAGCCAACATTCTTTTGAAACTTTTAAAAGGGAAGGCTCTTCTACGCCTAGCTCTTGTAACAACCTAAATGATTTCTGTCATTTCAAAAATATACTGTTTCAAGTATAGTGCGAAAATTCAAAATGAATAAATGAAATTTCATACTCCTATGTGAGGCTGGTTCATTTTTACAATTTGGATTTTTGTAAAGGATTTGATTTTAGGAAAATGTTCGGCTTTAGTATTTAAAAAAATATAACTTTTATCCTATGAAAAAGATTAAAATTTTACTAATCTTAACCTTTCACTGTTTTTACACTTTTGTCAGATATTTTAACAACCTAAATTATTTGCACAAATGACTTCAAATAATAAACAATCACGTAATGGCTGTGATTGTTTTTTCTTTTCATTTACAACCTTTTTTTTCATTTTTTAAATACTTCTGAGGAGCCACATACATTCATATTTACTTCAAATTCTGGAAAAAGCTGCGGGTCAGATAAAAATACTTTTTCAACAGAAATATACCACTGGTTTAAGAAACTGTCATGTTAAAACATCAAAGAATAATTCTCACTTGAGGTACTGGTCGTCATGGAAACAAATTCTATTTCAAACACGAAATGACTTAAATACTTGATTATACAAGATGCATGCTAATTTTTGCCATGGAATTGATCATATAGAATTCTAGATCATCCAAAATTAAATTCTGTGAAAATTTACCATTCAAGCACAAATGAAGCAATTTTTATGCATGTGCGACATTTAATAAAAACTCATATTAAGAGATATTTTGTGTACGGTTTAAGTCTCTAAAACATGCATGCATGAATGAGATTGTTTGTATAATTGCAAAAATTATTACTCTGGATATACTCAAGTGATTTTTATGCAAATAAAGTAAGTCCCATTCACGTCAAAATATTCACTCACTTCATTTCCGTTAAAAATACAAGCTTTTGTACAAAATACAATAATAAGTTCCAGAGATAAATGTGATTCATATTTAGTCAACACAATTAGTTATTGTCAACAAAAAGAAATGCATCGAGCTACTCATAATGGGGAGGAGTGCATTTGTAACTTTTCGGTATCAAAAAGTTCTAGAATATACCCGGTTTACTTAATTTTCTTTCACTAGACTAGCCTGTGCTTCTGAATGACTTAAACAATCAATGAGGAAAGCAAAACACCACTGGGTAAATAAAATTGAAATCAAATTCAAGTCATAAATGCGAAAAATGTTCCTTTGCTAGCAGTGGTAGACAAAATAATATTAGATCGAGAACGTTGCGAAATTCGTTGCATAAAATCTCCGCTGTCAAAATCGAATGGAACGATGCAAAAATATTTGAATGAATGAATTTGCATGCTAAAAGAGCTTACAAAAAATATTCCAGAACTGGAAGGAAATATGTATAAATACACAAACCGTTATTTACCTAAATATAAAAACGTATAATAAACGATGGAACCCATTTCGATCACCAACGTGATTCACCTGCAGGCGCTGATCAACATTCCCAGAATGCAACATGAACACACCTGTTAATAAAAAACGAGTATCCTTGTTTGTTTACTTCTGAAGCCCTCTTCACACGCCCTCTTGAAATTTAAATGGAATAATATTATTTAAATATAGCGGTGAATCAATAAATAAAAGAACCATTTTACAACAATTTTCATGAACATCAAGTCTCAGGCGATTGCCCTAAATTTTTGTTTCTTTAATCTGCAGTCAGAAGAAAATGTGTAAATAAACATTTTAAATGATTTCTTTTTCTTTAAATACAGATCATTTTTAATTTTAATTTAATTTACGTTTCTTTTATGAATGGAAAAAACTGCATTTGATGGGTAAATTTGTATAAAACTTTAAAGAATAATTGCAAAAAGTAAAATACACGTTGATTATTTCATGAATAGATAGCAAAAAGAGTAGTAATATTCTATTTGCTGAATTTTAACACCCAAAAATCACTAAAGCAATGTAAATAAAGGATATTTAAATTCCATTTAAAAATGAGAAATGTGGCAACGAATTTGACAGTTTCGCTCGCATTCATTTGGCAACAAGTTGCTAAAAAAAATTTTTTTTAATTCTTGTTCCTGTCAGATCTCCGATCAGATCCATATTTCAGAGATTCAGTGTTATTCATGCGGTGGTTTGACGTCAAATTTAAAAGTTGATTGTTATTGAAATGTCGCAAATACAGACCATGAAAAAGACTGTTTTGCAACTCCGTCAAGAAGCAAATATCCAAAGGATTCGAGTATCACAAGCGTGCGATGAGTGAGTGAAGCATCTATTGATTATGCTAATTTTTTTCTTTTAATAATTTATGCTTTTGCATAATTGATTCTTACGATCTTAGCTTTTCTTAAATAACGATTTCCTGTGGACGATCTACTTTTTTATTTCAAACCAAAATTGTTTGTTTTACAATTAGCAATATTTGAATCTTCTAGTTTGCAATACAGTGCACAAATTAATTAAGGGAGGAAAAGGGATTTAACAATCCAATTATTCTTGAAAAAGGATTCCATACACATTTTAATAATGATCAATAGTAATTAAATAATATATTATGCAACTTTTTCTTTATTACCAAGGTGTAATTTTATGGCAACACGAAAAAAAAATTCCTATCATGGAGTACCTTTTTTGGGTAGTTTTTGGTTTCGAAATTTATATGCTAAATTACCTTAACAACATCTTTGGTAATTCAAATCTCTGGCTTCATGTATATTCAAATATATTTTACAAATTGTCAGATTTTTGCTTTAATGTTATATTGTAAAATAAAATTTAGCCCCATACCCATGTAGCTATCATGCAAGCAAAAGGGAACCTTCCTTGGATTTTTGTCAATACAACAACAGCATATAGCACAAAGATATCCAACTTGTACTTAGCGTGTCTCGTCTTGTGATTTCAATTATTGAGTTCCAATCTAAATTTAACTGATAGATGTTTTAATTAGGAAGAAATGTAATGAATAACATTTTAAGTTTTACGGTATTGCTTAGCTGCAAACATTGCAAAATAAACATTAGGAAATTTTTTGCTTTTAATGAATTTCCTGGCAAAAATTTGATTGTATAGAGATTTGTTAAAGATAAAATTGGGATTTTTTTTTATTACAAGAGTAGATGAAAATATGCATGCAAAGAACAATTTCAAGGGTGTGAAAACGATTGAGTAGGGGAGTTATTTTTATACTCGCAGTTTGCTTACATTTTTGCATTATGAACTTTACCTATCATTTGATTGTATCAGGACTTTGACATCTCAACTGACTGTCATATATTGGTCCCTGCATAGACTTTGCATACATTTATTTCAAAACTCTAATTATAAAAAAATCTCTTTTTTTTGTAATAGATTTTCTTGACCAAGCTTGAATTTTTCCAGGGAGAGGACAAAGGGTATATCTCCTGGTATACTATATTTAAAAAAACATCAAAATGCATTCTTAAAAGTGGAGAAGGATGAATCGCCCCCCTGACAACTCCTCCCCAAATGACATGCCTGTTCTTGATTTATGACAAAAATACAAGATTTATTCTTGATTAGGAACTCTGGGAAACAATGCCAAAATTTGGAATCGGCTATATTAGCATGCAAAAAATTGACTGTATGGTGTATAATGTATATGTTAGAAATATATTATTTCATTGCAGATCTGTATAAAACTGATTTATGCTCAAAGGGTTGTTTAGTCCGAACTATTTTGGCCAGACAGAGTAATTTTTATTGTTCTTACAGCCTTAAGTCTAATAAAGTGACTTCACCAATTCCACATGCGATTAATGATGGTACAAGGGTACAAGGTGTAAATATGTATTAAATTTATTAACAAACCAGTAAAATGACCTGACCATGCAAATTCTGACCATGCAAATTAAAAAAAAAATTTCATGTATCAGCCCCATACATATTAAACAAGAAACCTGGTTGCAGAAAATTAAATTTAAATTAAACTTAAAGACTTATTTATTAAAACTTAAGGACTTATTATTTTTACAAAAATTAATTACTGGAATTCATGCTCCCAAAAATCTTCATTTAACAGTAATGGCTTACATTAATCCTCTTTAGAAGAAATCAGATTTTTCAGGAAGGAAGTCGGGCAGTAAAATAACTTAATGGACTAAGTCCTTGAATTACAAAAAAATCAAACTGAAGTGCATTTGGTTTTTCGAAACAGTTGCATTATCAGCTATTAAGCAGTAAGACTTTTAAGTATTTCAATAACTCATGTTAAATTTATTCCAGAGCTTGAGCTTTCAAAAAATTCTACCTGCTGTAGTTTTTTATCAGCTTCAGAATAGTATACAATCTTATAAGATAATTCTTTTTAAAAAAAAATTTCAAAACAAATCTTGAAATTGGAATTAAAAAAAACTCATTAAAATTTTTAAATAGAACTTCATGCATTATCTTTCTCATCAGGACGATTGAATTTTGTTCCATGTTGCATTCAATCAGTCAAATGATGCAGCTTTGTAAAGCAAAGATACAAACAAGCTTTTTATTCACAGGGGTGCCCATGATGAAATGTCATGGTGACTTTGCCATTGATGTTTTTTTTTTTTTTGGGGGGGGGGGGGGGCCTATGAGTTTTCACAATTTATTTGGTGTGATGTGCCATCACTCTTTGGAGGACATCCCTTTTGTACATGTAGATTAGAGTTGGGAGAATAACATTGATTTTGTTAAAATAAAAAAAATTGTGCGGTTATTTATAACACAAATAAGCATTAAAATGCAGACATTTGTTTTGGGATTGCTTGGTCCTCCCCCCCTTTAAATATATATGTACTTTGTTTTTGCATTTTGTTTTGGTTCTTTCTGTACTTATTTCTATTTACATTTTAATTCTTTGTAATTTATTTTATTGGTTTTACAATTTTCATGCATTTTTGCATTTTTATGTATGCTGTGATCTTTTATCCTTTGTTGTATTTGATATTCCTTTTTACTTTGTGTACTTTCAACTGGGTTCGTCTTCCCAGTTCCTTCTACTACTTCTACTTCCACTTCCACACTGCCTTTATTCTCATTGGTTTTCAGGTAAATCTTAGGCTATATAAGCCTTGTTTTTGTTGTTTTGTATGCTTGATTTGAATGTTTTTGCATCTAGAAGCCCACTATCGTATTGAAAAAGGGATTCCAAGAAATCCCGCAACATATATCTGCATTTTAATGCTTATTTATGCTATAAACAACGTACAATTTTTAAACTTTACTTGAGCACAAATTTCCTTTTATTAATTTAACTTGATTTTCTGTCATTATAGAACATTAAGCATATTAGCAATTAACGCAGTTTGTTTTTTCCCTAGTCTGATGAAGTACTGCAATGAGCATCAGAAAACCGACGTCCTGGTGACTGGAATGAGCCCTTCTGACAACCCATACAGAGATATCAAAGGATGCATCATCATTTGGTACTTGCAGCCAACAACTGGCTCAAAACTTTCTTTTAAAATCTGTTGTAAAATTTTAAAATAAATTCTTTGTGTATTTAAAAAAATAAAAACTCTCTGAAGGGCTAAAATTCAAATTTATGTAGAGGGAAGTCTCAACTCCAAGCATTATGGGTAGGGTTGCACGTTTGTCACGCCACGAATTCCCACAATGATTTTCGCAATTTTTCAAGCTTTTTCCTAAATTCCGCGAATTTTTCTTGTTTTATTTATTTATTTGTAACTATTGACTCGCAAAATGTCCGATTTTTAAAAAAAAATTTTAAATTTCAGAAACCAACGATAAAATCTGAGCACCCAAAGTCTAAAAAGGCTCTAAACTTGTGCCAAGAAAAAATTCAAAATTGTTTTTTTGAAAGCAGTAACAATTAAATATAGAGTTTGCCAACTAGCCTAAAAAAATTTTAATGTATGCTGAGTTTTTTATCTTAGTCAACACAAATATTTAAATGCTTTTAACAAAGTAAATATTACTTCCATTTTTAATAATATCCCTATATTTTAGGATGAAGAATAACTTTCATTGTTGATATGCTGTATTTTGTTATATTTGTGTTCTTGCGAACATTTCGCGAAATTTGTGCCAATGTCGCGCTTTTTTTCCCGCGGCAAACTTGCAACCCTAATTATGGGTGGAAGGGAGTGTATGAATGAATGTTTAGGAGGAAGTGAATTTAGCTAGATGCCTTGCCCTATTTTCCTACTAACTTAAATGAAAATTTTAGCAATTGTATATATAAATTGCATATATAATAATATATACAATAAATATTTCAAAATTTAATAAATGTTTTACATCCTGACATGCTTGGTCTGTACGACATTTGAAAAATCTTCTCAAAACAAATCTTATACAGGAACCTATATTAAAGAGTGGGGATCTAAAAATTTCAACTAGAATCCTATCGTCTTATCCTGAATCTATAACTCCTGCACTCTCATATAACTAAATAATTTCAAAATTTTGAAGTCATTGGATTGTTTTTTTTTCTTTTTATGAATAGTCAATTTGGTGTTTAAATTCTGTAAATACTTACAATCAGCAAGTAGTGCCTGAAATTAGTAATTTGCTACCCTTGTAGCGCCAATGCGACATTATTGGAAATGAAGGGCAATAAAAAGCTCTAAAAAGCAATTTTTCGTGTAGGAAAAAGGAAGAGAACAAGTTAATGTGCATGAGTAACTAAATTTGGATGAATCATTTTTTCCCTGTGGTATTTTGTCTATGTGCATAACATGTAGCAGCACATTTAGTATCTGATGTTGTGAACTAAGAATTAATATGGCAAATATTTCCCTCAATAATATAGAAAACTTATATTTTTGTGTGATAAAAGGACTACTATAAATATTATACTATGTCTCAAATTGTATCATTGAAATATAATTCATTTCTATGTCAGTTATTTTAAATGGTATAAGAACATTAGTAAAAATGTTAATTGTAAAATATAATTCAAGATAAAGCAGTTTAATTCCAGCATTTCTCTTGATGTACGTAAAATATTTTTAACCTTTAGTTTCATTAGGCCTTACATGTTGTAAAGTTACATAATTTTTTTAACAATATAATGCACTAATAAAAGTTATTTTGAAGTTTTTTTGCAATACTGGTGGTACATTTTAAAATGTTTATGCCAAATTTATAGTCGGTGTAATTAGAATAGGCGCATCAAGGTCGCGTTTCTTGCTTTGTCCCCATGGCAACTGCGAGAATGATAGCAGAGCCAGACTTTTTTTTTTTTGCACTGCAGTTGAGGAAATTGCATTACTACACCTCCGGTTCAAAATATTAGAATAATTGAGAAAGAGAGATAAGAAAGAATTTATTTTCCATTTATTTATTGTTGATATTAGGTAAATGAAATTAAATTTCTCATAAATTAAATCTGGAATGCTTAGATAAGATTTTAACATTTACAAAATATAAAATACAATAAATTAGCTCTACAATAGCTTTCTGAAACACATCAAAGTATTTGAATAAAACTAAGATTGGTTCAAAAAATTTGAATACTTTATCTTACGCAATCTATTTTCGCCATTGAGAAATAAATCTGATTTTAATCTGTCTATTTTTATTATCACCAAACAGCAAACTTATTTATCATGTTCCCCAAACCAAGTGGGGGAAAAGTTTCTAGCACGGAAACAATGGCGACCAGAAGGGGAAAAGGTAGAGTTGTGTGACCTTGACACGCCGATTCTTATTACACAGACTATAGTATAATTTCTTCCAACAGTTTTTCCCTCAACTACTTCTGGTCCCAGAGTAAGTTTAATAAAAATAAAAATTGTGCTATAAAAATTTTTTGGATAGCAAAAAATATTGCATAATGTAATCAGAGTACAGGTCTGAAAAGAAGAAAATTAATAAATTTAAAAAATAAATGCTCTAAGAGCATTAAATTTAGACACTGGTTTTAAAGTTAACAAGAAACTCTTTTATTAATGCAAAAAATTAATGCCTTGTGATGTAGGATGGGAAAACCAAAAATCCCTGCCATACTAAAAATCTGATGAGATGTATTATTTATGCTTTAAAGCTCATAAGTCATAACTTTATGCATTGAAAAAGGGAAACTTTATAACCCACAAACATTTATATGCAATATTTTTTGAAATTCATACATTAGTAACATCTTTAGATGTTGAAGTTTTTCTGCACGAAACACTTTATTTTTCTTGTACCATAATGTTTCAGAGTTTATCTCCTGCAGCAAAAAAAATGGCAGATCAGGTTAATCTTCTATTTACTGACCCAGTAGCAGAAATAGTGCAGTACGGCAGCGAGCGCTGCAGATTAATTAGGAACCTTACATTTTTTTAAAAATACTACTAGGAAAAAATGTTTTTCGGTTTTTAAATGATTATATTTTTTCCCCAGGATAAATAGTGTCACCCTTTTCTTCTAATCATAAGAACGAAAGATTCTCTTCCTTTCACTAACTTAAAGATATCAATCACCCAGGTTATTTGGTCACTGACAAGCCCCCCATTCTTATGAGAATGGATGAGCAGTTCTCAATTTCTTTCAACCAGCAATCTTTATTTATTGCCTGCATGTATTATTCTTATATGTCAATTGTCAACTATATTAAAATGCATAGTTTGCTATTTTTTCATGATTGTAAATTTGGTTCCACATCATTTGATGCTGCAGATTGATACAGAAAATCCTGCTACTGTGTTTACTGATGAGACCCAATTTATACCTCACCAACCACAATTAATGTTTTCGTCTCTTCCAGATACTGTGGCGGAATTCCATTTTGGACCGAAATTCAAAGCCGAGACGTGTCGGCCGATGTTTCTTTAGCGCCGAAGCCCTCACTCGTGTTTCTTTCCGACATTGTTCCTCGTGGCAGTGAATAGATATGCTCTCCCGGCATTGAATACCAAACTGCTCTTCAGCTCATGTTTTGTAGCACATCTCCGTTTAGTGTCCGACTTGTTTCTCGAATCTCATTGGATGCCATCTATCGGTGAAAGGCGGGACACGCCGCCGAGTCTCTTTCTTCGTTTGCATCGGTTTCTACCTTCCATGGTTAAAAAAAGTATAGGTACCAACTCTAGTAGCTAATAGTAAAACCGGAGTAGGCCCTTTTCTTTCTGCCTTTTTTTAAAACTGATTCTGTGCATTCTCCATTGAATGATCTCAAATGAAACAAATTTTAATGTTACTGAAAATCTCGATCAAAGAATAATTGTTGAATTTTTTTTTCTTTTGACATGACAAAAAGTTTTCCAAAATCAATTAGATCAATCAAAGAGGAAGTTCACCTAATTGCTATTTAAAATAAAATTAAGCTCTGCATAAAAGGAATACTATTTGCTTCATTTCAGGGGAGTGAATCTGTCGCATTCAACTTTTTAAAACTTGTAGTTAACCTCTTTTTATTTAATTTGTGAATTAGCTCTAAATTTCTGTTAATAACAGAAAGTTAAGATTCAAATTGAAGCATCCAGAATAGTAGTTAAAATGATAAAAAATAAGAATACAATGGAAAAAGAAATGAAACTATTATATTACCTTTTTGGAAACAAGCAAAGCCTTTTCACTTTTTCTATGAAACATTTACCAGTTTAGGTTGAACCAAGCTAAGTTCTTGAAGCAGAGATCATTTCAAATGTCCTTCCCCCTCCCCCATATAGATATAGGTATTTCGCACATTTTTTTGAATTGTACATTCTTCAGGTAATATGAAGATGTTATTGTACTTTATTAAATAAACTGCATCTTGTAGGATGGTGTCTGAAATATGTTTCAGTAATTTTTCATTTTAAATTCTTGGAACAGCATTTTCGCATTTTACATTCCATCTTTATTAACTATGTTTAGGCATTTAGCAATTCTTTCGCATAGCATAGTAATTTGAGTTTGCTGGCACAAGAACCTATTGTGGCTCTTGTGCCAGTAACCCCCCCCCTCCCCCGAGTACAACCAACCATACATAAAATAGAAAACCATCCAACCAACATTTATATCCATGCAGTAGTTTTAGCTTCTATATAATAACTTACTTGAACATAAATTGTTTATATGAGCTAATAAATCATTGTCAAATTCATGAAAATAGAAAAATGTCAAACATATGGGGGGGGGGGGGATAATACTATGCATTCAAATTGTCAGCACTTAAAGAACAACATGTAGTTTTAGGTAAAGACAAATAAATTTTCTTCTATTTTTTGCTGCAATGGCATTCAAATGCATTAAATTTTTACTTTTAATTCCCTTCATTTTAGGCAGCAGAGTTAAAGATGAAAGGGATTGTTATTATAGCATATTAAAAGATTATGCATTACAAATGCATGCAAAGAAAGTTAAAGTTACTTTTGATTTATAATTTTTTTATACGCTCGTACAAAAACCATTCATTGCAATTTTTCGTGCAATTTTCAATTGCAAAAGTATGCATATTAATTGCAAATAATTATTACAAACAATTGTAGTAGGATGGCGATGTATTAATAAAAAATGTTATTTAATTATGATAAACATTTTGAAGCCTTCTATTACTCATAAACTCATATTTATTTTTTATCTTGTAATCAAAATAATAATGAAAATATAAAACACACATTTTTCAATTACTTTAAAAGAAAATTACAAAAACAGGATCAAACAGTATGGTGCCCACAGTCTACACAATGATACAGAGGGTTACTTCATCAAAGGCTGGTGGTATTCTAGGTGGAATGGCTTTGTCTATTCAAAAAGCTATTGACCAATTCTATTTCTGATGAATGACTAATATAGTATATTTGATAAAACAAAAACTAGAGTCGAAATTTTGTTGGAATGGCTTTGTCTATTCAAAAAGGTATTGACCAATTCTATTTCTGATGAATGACTAATATAGATATCATTTGATAAAACAAAAACTAGAGTCAAAATTTTGTTGGAATGGCTTTGTCTATTCAAAAAGGTATTGACCAATTCTATTTCTGATGAATGACTAATATAGATATCATTTGATAAAACAAAAACTAGAGTCGAAATTTTGTTGGAATGGCTTTGTCTATTCAAAAAGGTATTGACCAATTCTATTTCTGATGAATGACTAATATAGATATCATTTGATAAAACAAAAACTAGAGTCAAAATTTTGTTGGAATGGCTTTGTCTATTCAAAAAGGTATTGACCAATTCTATTTCTGATGAATGACTAATATAGATATCATTTGATAAAACAAAAACTAGAGTCAAAATTTTGTTGGAATGGCTTTGTCTATTCAAAAAGGTATTGACCAATTCTATTTCTGATGAATGACTAATATAGATATCGTTTGATAAAACAAAAACTAGAGTCAAAATTTTGTTGGAATGGCTTTGTCTATTCAAAAAGGTATTGACCAATTCTATTTCTGATGAATGACTAATATAGATATCATTTGATAAAACAAAAACTAGAGTCAAAATTTTGTTGGAATGGCTTTGTCTATTCAAAAAGGTATTGACCAATTCTATTTCTGATGAATGACTAATATAGCTATGATTTGATAAAACAAAAACTAGAGTCGAGATTTTGTTTTATCAAATAATAGAGATGTTAAAATCTTTTACTTATTTAAAAATGAATACTCTTTGATTGTAGAATTTTGTTAAGACATAAATTCAAAAAATTGTTAATCTTCAACAAAATGTTCATAAGCAACTTTTTTTTTTTTTTAAGAAAAAGAGAGAGCCAGTTATAATTCACTTTTCAAATTGTTTGAAATTAAATTTCAGTTTTTCTGCAAACTGGCTTTTGGGAAAGACTCGAAAAAATCGTTCCTAGCATTTAATAACATTTTTAACATTTAAAATTTAGTGATTTTTAAAAAAACATTTTCAACTGGCGCTTCTTAAAGTTAACAAGATGCAAAAATCTTTCCATTTACAAGAAAGGAAACTTTTTATTCTATTCGAGATGAAATGGCTTCATTTCTATGAAATGATTATTAATTATTAATTCATAAAATTGCAGGTCCTTGCATGACATGAATCAAGTGGGTCATTAAAAGTAGAAATCCTGTTGGTACACATTTTGCATGCATTTTATCTTTTGTTGAGAAAAAAAATGCAGTTTTTGTAATCAAAACAAATGTCAAAAAACTGGTTCAACTTGAGTCATTAAATGGTTTTCATTGGTTTAAAACAGGATTTTATTAAGCTCGTAAGAATCTTTTATAAATATGTCTTTTTATAATGATTGCTCGGCTATTTAATTTTACTACTAAAATGTAAAATGAAGATGTTTATAATGATCAGATGATTATTTTGGCCGACCTTTATAACAATCCCATAGTAAATATGAACTTTTAACTAGCAATATTTTGTCATATCTGCTGCTCAATAACTTCATTTAAATTTTCAGTAACGGTAGAATTAATTATACTATTTAATTTTTAAGGCCTCCATATTTATCCAAGTGATTATTTGCGCATGAGATTAGGATATTTGAAAATAATCTATCCATTATCATCAAATGATAATAACAGAAGAAAATTAATAAACATTTCTATCATTTACCAAGAAATCAGAGTAAAAATCCAAAAGTGCCAAAATTGTTGAAATCATTACTAAATATATGAAGAAGAGCAAAAATAAATAAAAAAAAAAAACATCTTTTTATGAATGTTCAGTAAATTCCTAAATCTTTACTAAAGGAACAAATGCCTACATTTTTATTGATATTTCTTTAGCAACTGCAACCTTTATTAGCAATTTCATGTTGGTATTAAACATGTTTCTTGATGTGACTATACACACATATATGAGTTTTATTGACAAACTCTCTTTTAGTAGATGTATTGAATTTTGAAGTGTGAAATAAATGTTTGCTCCATAATTTCTTTTCTCTTATTCACTCGATAAATGACACAATTGCACCCTTTTATAGTAAAACCAAATCAAGAAACGTTTCACAGAGAAAGTGGCTTATGGAAGTAATTAACCTTTTCAGTGCGGGGCTAGGGCAACAGTGGTCCCAGAGAAAAGTCCCTTTGAAATTGTAATACATTGAATTCCTTGGGGGGGGGGGGGAACATGCCTTGAGCCCTGTCTCAGTAAAAAATTTTAAAAATTCAATCTATTTAAAAAAATCAATCTATTCACTTGTAACAAAAATAATAAAAATAAATAACAATTATGCATACATAAATAAATAAATAAAAATTCTTGACGATCATGCTGACTCTACATAATAAAATGTTTAAAAAGTCATGTTTGTAAAAAAAAAAAAATTGAAATAGCTATTATTTAAAAATGATATTCAAGTTGAAGTTGTTTAATTTTTTTACGAAACTAAAATGATACTTTGTATTTAGCTCCTTACCTCTGGCAGAAATAATACAATAAATCCACTGTTTTACAAGTGTTTGAGAAAGGGTGTCTACAAGCAGGGATCATGATTTGTTTTATTTAAATAAGATTTTTTAAATTTAAATCGGAATTTTTTGATTTTTTTTTATACCTTAAATATTTTGTATATTTATTATGTTACATTTATAGAAACAATGGCATGTTAATCAATATGCAAAAGCACACTTTAAGCTATTTTCACAGCAATACATATTTTTTAATAATTATGATAAACAAATTTTAATACAAATGCATGATTCAAATGAAACTTAAGCCTACCAGGAATAATAGTACACTCACAAGTACAGAGAAAATGAACGAATTTAATCTGAATTATTTTGCTGTTGAAAACTGAAAAAAGTAACAAAGGTGTGTACTTAATTTTTACATTGAGTACACTTTAATTATTTTTTTATTTTATAAATGAAAAAGCCTGAAATATTTTTACTCATTTAGAAACATCATATATTCACACCATTACTAAAAACTGAAACTTTTTGTTTTAATCAAATATCTTTATTCAAAACTTCTATGATAAAAACATATTTTAGAAGGAAAAAAAACTTAAGCTATTAGGTGACATGGATGAAACTTGAAGGATACATATTCTAAATTCTAACAATAGTTGTTTTAGACACTACCATTTTGAATTATTTATTGCTTGGTATTTATTAAATCGATCTAGTATACTATTTTTAAGATAAAAAACATGGAATGGTTCATGATTATTATGAATTCTAATTTGAATGATTGAATGAATGATACTTTGCTGTTAAGATGCTTGAAGAATAAGAGTAATATTGTAAACTTATGAAATAGGCTATGCACACAGACAGATGGACCTGGGATGTTTTGTTTGAAACAGTGGCTGTAATTGCAACATATTTCATTTTTACAACACTTTCTAACATTGTAAAATCAATGATTTTTTTGAAAAAAATCACTTGATTTAAATGACAATTTAAATCCACAAACCCTGTCTACAAGTAATAAAAGTAGTAATTCCTGGAAACATTTACTTCTAAAATTTAACAATTACTATTTTAAATTTTTAAATAGTTTTTGATACAGCAAAGCATAATATCAAATTAGAATTATGCCATCATAACCAGGGTGACAAAAAAGATTCTTAGATCAATTGATTCAAATAAATTTTAGAATATGTGATAAAAAATTTAGCTTTTGATTTAAATATTAAAAGTTTATTTACAAACTAAAAATATTTGTTTAGTCTAAATTTCAGAAAATACTGATAAACATAAGTTTCAAATTTTAGAATGGGTGAGCATATGATTCATCTAAATGGATAAAATATTCATCTTTTTTTTATTAAATTTAGATGAATTAAGGTACACTATCTATAGAACAAAGATGTTATTAATATAGTTTCAAAGCATTCACTTAAAGGCTATTTTCTGTACTTATGCGTTACTATATTTTTTATTAATTTGATACATCATTTGTAATTACAATTTATTTAGCATGATTACATAAAAACTTATTGCTCCGGAAAATAGTCTTAAAGTGTGTATTGCATATTTTCATGACATATTTTGCTGTGAAGATACATGATAAATTCCAAAATAAAATAGGTACTTATTTTAATATACCGATTTAATATTCTGATTTAATTAAAAGAAAATAGATTTATATTTGATTCTTCAAATTCACGAACATGCATATAATCACACCATTACTAAAAACTGAAACTTTTTGTTTTAATCAAATATCTTATTCAAAACTTCTATGATAAAAATATTTTAGAAGGAAAAAAAACTTAAGCTATTTAGGGACTGGATGAAACTTGAAGGATACATATTCTAAATTCTAACAATAGTTGTTTTAGACACTACATTTGAATTATTTATTGCTTGGTATTTATTAAATTGATCTAGTATACAATTTTTAAGATAAAAAACACGGAATGGTTCATGATTATTATGAATTTTAATTTGAATGATTGAATGAAATACTTTGCTGTTAAAGATGCTTGAAGAATAAGAGTAATATTGTAAACTTATGAAATTTGTTATGCACACAGACAGATGAGCCTAGGAAGTTTTGTTTGAAACGGTGGCTGTAATTGCAACATATTTTATTTTTACAACACTTTCTAACTTAACAAGATTTTTGATAAAAAAAATCACTTGATTTTCTTGATTTTTTGTAAAAAAATCATTTGATTTAAATCACAATTTAAATCAAGCTGATTTAAATCAACGAACCCTGTCTACAAGTAATAAAAGTAGTAAATTGAGAAATTGATTTAAAATTTACATCAGCTGATGAAAGTTTTGCTATTGTTTTTATTACGCCAAGCTGATGAATTATCAAGAGTTATGCCATATCCAGAGCACACAAATCACAAATGATTCCATAGTTTTGAATATGATTTTCAGTTTTTGTTCCAAAAATAGAAAAAAAAAAAATGTTGTCTAAATCAAGTAATATGATAAACATAACATTGCAAATTGAAAGCATGGGTGAAAGTATTCCATCTATAGATGGATTTCCATCTTTCTTTTTTTTATTAATCGTTAGATAGGAAAAGACAATACTTAGAACTAAAGTATTTTAATACAGATTTAAACGTGTTATAAAGGTTTTTCCAATACAGCTTCATTTAAAAGCTTAATATGTGATGATGTTGCTAATTGTAATAGATTTAGTCATTTTGTTAAAATACCTAAGAATGATTTTTTAAATGTTCAACTCGAGTTCTCAGCATAATTATTAATACTGTTATTCCTAATATTAATCTTGTTATTATTGGGGGGGGGGGATAAATAATTAATGCTTGCAATGTTATCAAAATTCTAGAAAATGCATGTTTCTGGAGTTACAGAAATTTATTTTAAGTTCCGTCCTTTGAAATATTTTTACTTTCACCCATGATTGAAAGTTTAAGTGTATTAGGGGAAGAAAAAAGAAAAAAGGACATTTTTGGTAGGAATGATTTTATGAAGCAAATTGTTTATATTCAAATTATTATAATTAGGCTTGTTTTTACGTTACAACTTACTGAAATTCCATGTCAAAGGGAAGGATTAAAGGGAAATTGTTGAACCGGGCAATTTTGTTTAAGGAGATAAATTTTAGGGTCCTTTGGCTGCCATCTTACACATGTCTCTGCAAAAAAAAGTTTAAAAGTACATTTTTCCTTTTTTGACCATTAAGTCAATTAATAAAATCATATGAACAGTAGAAAGAGGCGGGGAGAGACAGGGGAATTATTCCTCTGTAATTTAAAAACCATTGTACTTAGATTAAAATTTACCTTCAAAAAAAAAATTTTGTAAGATAAAAAGTGCATAAAAAACGAGGGGGGGATTTTCAGTATCAAATTACATAAGAGACTTCAAAAAGACTTGTCTATGCAATGCACCAATAATTAATTCTAACACAGCAGTAATAATAGGACACTTTTGCTGCTACCAATAAGAGTGCAAGCACATATGCCATTGCATAATATTGGTCATGGGTTCTTGTTCTCTCCATGATGTGTGGAAGTTGTATGAAACTGAACACATGCACTACAACTACATTCAGGAGGCTTTTCAGAAATAAAAGGGGGAATTAATCCATAAAGACAAACAAAAAGATATTGTCTGTCTGTCTGTCTGTGTCCGGCGTAGGGCCCAGACCGTCTGGCGGATTTTCATGAAATTTGGCACGAAATTAGTTTGGAACATGGGGTGTGCACCTCGGAGAGTTTTTTCTGAAATTTGAATTTGTTCTTTTTTTTATTCCAATTTATAGCCGAAAGTTTCATAAAATAGTCGTTTTTAGCTTAATACCGTTGAAAAGCGCGTAAAAAAACTCCCAGAAAGAATTTTGTTCTTTGTGCTAAAATTCGAAGCCACTAA
The DNA here is from genome assembly GCA_038502835.1 of Octonoba sinensis. NCBI lineage: Eukaryota > Metazoa > Arthropoda > Arachnida > Araneae > Uloboridae > Octonoba > Octonoba sinensis. The sequence continues at coordinate 4,774,851 of CM076600.1, forward strand.
ATAAACCTGAAAAGAAGCTATAAGCGTTTTTCTCTGTAGTTCGAAATTATTTTTTCACGGTAATTAACTTTAATTTTAGTTGAATGGTTACCATGGCGACTGGCTTATGATTCCTTTTCTTTTTAACGAATTAATATTTATTTCTTGAGGTTTTTATCATTTTGCGGAGCAGCCGATTTTTAATTAATTAATCAATTAATTTATTTTTTGAATTTTGATTATTCTTTTTTTAAAACGAATTAAAATACTGCACAAGGGTTTTTTAAAGAAATGTTATCCATTCTAGCGATTTTTGTTACTCCAACTTATTATCACTATTTATATTTTTATTTATTCAATTTTTTTTTCTCCAGTGAATTAGCAAACATGTTATTTGTCTATTTGGGCTCAGATGAAAGGTTTTTACGCTTTCAAAGCTTTTCCTTGCTGCTGTTAGTTTCTGCAAGCTACAAAATTTCGTCTTTCTGTTTTGCTGTCAATGAATAATACATAAAAACTAATTATAGTAAAGATGTATTAATTAAAACTATTCCAATGGATTATAATGGTCCTTTTTGTGTGGGTACTTGAACTAAAACAAACAAAATGCGTTTTCTTTTAAATGTTTTCTTTTTTGCTTCTTTCTTTCGTTTTCCTATTTTTTATTGTTTGTTTTCTAAAAACCAATGCTTAAATGTGTAGGATCGCTGGTTGATTGCCCTGGGCGGCTAATTTTTATTGATGTGGAATTCATTTTAATAAAATAACATAGTTTACACTTTAAAAAGTTATAGCTATATACACAATGGCGAGTCGACTGGTCTTTTCACTTTTTAACACGTGAATTGAAGTTAATGAAATAGAAACGAAAAATGGGGAAAATTCTAAAATACTTCTAATATTTTAACAATACATATATATTCGATCAATGGCAATTCCTAAATTTTCCGCATACTAAACTACTACTTCAAGAATAATATCAGCAACTTTGGTTATTGGGAGTCGATTTCTGAAATTAAAGCACAAGAATGAGGAGGTATGTTAACAAATCAAATGTTGCACAATCACTTATTGATGTAGTGAAAGTGGGGGCTGGCTTGATTGTATGATTCACATAAGGGAATGCAAGACATGTACGTTACTTTCCACTGCAAATATTGTTTGTCTGAAAGGATAACATATTAAGTGTGCATGGAAAGTATTATGAACTTTCTACAGTGTATTATTTAAAGTAGGCTCGACTGTACACATCTACGAGAAAAACAACCTTGAAACACACAAAAATTGGAAAATAAATTTCATATCTGTTACAAGTTAAAAAGGAGCCCTTTATCAATGCAAAAAAAAAAAAAAAAAAAGAACTTGTCAAAGTGGGCTCAGTCTGGTAAAAAAATGCACATGTTTTCGGGTGGGGCCACTTAAAAAAAAAATCGACTATGTAGGTAAAGTAGGTTTCTTTACAATTTACTGTACATTTAAAACATTTACTTCAGAAACAGAAATAATGTTGTACTTAATTATTTTCACTGTCATAACTTGAAATTGCTGTTTTCCTTTCTGGACAATTTTGTCTTTTATATGGTATATTTTAAAAGTATTTGTAGATATTCTTACAGGTTTTTTAAAGTTTAGTTAATTCTCTTTTTAATATATGTATATGTAAATATATTAAAAGCTGAAATTTTACACATATTTCACTGTTAAATTTTAAAATAAGCGAGATCAAAACGAAGATTAATTATTTGAATAAACTCCAGAGATTTTCTTTCTTTCTTTTCCTTTTTTTTCTGCATTGTTGCGGAAAATATTCTTTGATTAACGGCAAAAGGGGATGTTTTTTTAAATAGCAACTTGGTCCAAGATTGCCGAAAATAAAATGGGTTGTTTTCAAAAGCTACTTGAAATTAATTTACCAAGGCAGTCAACAATGCGATACTTGCAGTGTTCCTTAAATTGTACACATCGTCAAATACCTAGATACATTATATTCCCTGTATTTCTATGGTGCAAGATTTATTGTCTTAATAATCAGTAGTTTAATACAGTTCCAAATATTATTTTTAAATTCTCTAGTCAATAAATTACATTTTACTCAATATTATTCATGTTTAGAAATTCTGCTCCCCTCACCCCTGTATCTTTTGAACTTAGTTACACATTGTGACACAACTTACAAGAAACTTGTTTAAGAAATTACAAAAAGATATATTGCATGTATTGGGAATTATAAAGAATAGGTTACCCTTCTAAATCCAAAAGAATGTAATTACATATTTTTTTCTATACAGAGGTAAATAATAATAATAAAATTACACGTTAATTTAAAGCACAAATTGTGCTTTAAATTAACGTGTAATTTTATTATTATTGTTTACTTGCACAAAGTTAAATTATTTTTAACAGAGGTAAATGTTTACTTCTTAAGTAATCACATTTTGGCAAATAGAATTTTTGATAATATTTCACATAAATATTTAATAGTTTTAAAATTTAAAGTCAAAATTCCTTTAATTTCTAGTTTTTACATTATACTTTTACAAGCCATCCTTAATTTTAGCAAACAAAGCATATTGAACACACAAAAAAACTTTCAATTTCCTCCTCGAATATAATCCAGAAGCTTTATGGCTTTAAGTTCTACGATTTTGCGAAAAAACACGAACTGAGAAAATGCAGTTTAAAGAATACAAAACTCTACTAAACCATCAAAAACATTTTTATTTACCAACTTTTTAACTACATTTATATTGAACGTATCGCTTAAAAACTTTGCTCAGTTATACTAAGAAAGTCAAACAACATTTTAAGCAAAAAATATGTATTCTCATCCATTTTTCGCCATATGTAAAGTGTCGAGACCTGTCGAAAGAATTTTCATCTGAAATTTTAATCAACAATTACTGCATCGTGTATGATATGGTTAGTCCTTGTTTTTAATATTGATTAAAGGTTTATTACTCGGAAAAGTATATTTAGAGTCCCCTCCCAGATGGTCAGAGTGCACTACCATAAAAAAGGCTAATAGCATTCATAGCAACCTGTATGTTAGTTCAATCTAGTTTTGAAACTCTGAATTTTTGCAAACTAAAATGCTCACAATCTGTGAAATTTACCAAAATTAAAATGTTTACCTGTATATTTAGCGCTTTTTCTGGACAAATTCCTTAAACAATGTTTTCAAATTTAAAAAAAAATCTCCAGAAACTGAAATTTAGGATTGGTTTGTCAAACAAAAACTTTTCCGTTCTATTCATTGCGATTATATTCCAATTTTCCCGATGTCATGCAATTCTGTAAAAGGAAAATGTATAGTAATAATATATTACGCACTTTTTGGGAAAAACTAAAAAAATTAAAATAGAAAAAATTTATTTTTTTTTTAAATTAAATTTTTCATTCTAGGGCGAAAATATTTTTGAATTTTACATTGGGTAAAAAATTTTAAACCTTTTTAGATTCTGGAATTATATCGTTAATGAGAGAGTCAATGCAATTGTAATGAAAACCGAAAGAACATAGAAAATTTTGTTAGGCAAATAATGTACAAGCACTGGCTATAAATAAAATATTTAATAAAATTCAAAAATAAACAACAATTATTTACACTTTCTAAATTGAAATCAACTAGAATCATTTGAGCTTGAAGAATCATAATCAAATGCAACCAAAGAGGTTTTTGCATGTTCGTCCTTTTTATGACTTTCAGAACATTCTGTACTTTTCTGTTCTTCTATGCAACTGGTTTTCGTTACAATCCCAAGCTTGCTTTTAGATATAGGTTTCAACAGTTCCTTCATTTTTGTTTCCTTCACAAAAGTAGCGAGAGCAAATTTTTCTTTCGGGGCAGGGAAGATTGGAGTTGAGAGTATCTCTTCTTCTCTGGCTTTCTTCTTTTCTTCTAAACCTAAGGGTTGGAAAAAAAATAAATCAGGTGAATTTCAGTCTTGGCTAGTCAACACAAGTTCAAAATTTCACTATCTCAGGTTTTCTTTAAAATTCGCAAGGTAGGCAAGTTTTTCTATGGGCAGAAAAAATACTGGTAAAACCATCCTGGCAATAATTGCAAAAATAGGACTCACTGTGTCCATTTATTATTTTTTTTCCAGGTTAAAAGTACACTAAAACATCAGATGAAAGATATTTTAGTTTCATATCAATGTTATTCATATTTAGTTTGAATACTAAGGTAAATGAGTGTACAAAATTAAAAATGCAACTACTATATACAAAATTTATAGTAAATCAAAATTCATTTAATTTCCAAAATTAAATGAATTGTTCATTTTGCTTTTATACAGTTACTTTTCCAATTTCTATTGAACAATTTCAAAATGGGGTGCAATATTTGGGTTGGGTATGATCATTGTACTGCTGTTATAATGCAAGTATTTGACAATGCCATTGGTAAATTTCAAGATTTGAATAGTAAAGACACAGAAAAATGAAAGTGATGAAGGCAACTGTTTGTTCTTATTTCCAAAAGCAAAAATAAAAAAATAATCAAGTTGTCTTTAACAGAAGTTTTTGGGCTGTATGATTTCCAATTAATTTTAACTACTTTCTGAATTTGAAACTTAGACTTTCATTAAATAGTTGTTTTAATTATAGCATTTATTAATTAGAAAAATAAAGGCATTCACTAATACCTAAAAGATAATTCAACTATTTAGGGCATAATTGAATTATAGACTTTACTGCACATTATTTAAGTGCTACAAGATTTTTGCCATTTTTGCCTTGGTTTTTTTCAGTTTTTGCCACTGTCCTGGCAAAAATACCAACCCTCGCACAGAGTTTTGAAAATGAAGTCTTACCCAAAAATATAAACTCATTTTTGATTTAGAGCTGAAAGATGCCTGAAAACATAAAATCGTAGAATAAGAATTGCTGTGAAAACTTTCCTGATTGAAATTTTTATTCCAGAAACCAGTCAAAAGCCAAGCTCAAAAATTTCCAAAATGTAATAAGCATCATATAAAAACTATCCAATAGGAGTTAGAATTTTTTTTTACTGAAAGTAATACATATTTGAGTCTATTTCTTTCAGTAAAAAAGAAGCATTATACCTCCCATTGAAAAATTTGTATGGCGTTAGGTATAGGTGAAAATTAGCAGTTGCCACTCACCACGTGACGATTAAAGTAGCAAGAGTGGAAATTAAAAAATGTGTCATTGATCGCCATTCCTCTACTCCCTTTACTAACTGCTTCATTTTCATTCTATAAACGTTTTATGTATTTTTATCTACGTATTAGAAGATTGAAATAGTTAAATAAACTTTTAAAGATAAATTGAATCTTTATTTTCTAATTTGTATTATGAGCAAATCACTTTTTCCGCCCTTGGAAATTTGCCAATATTGAACATGTGTTTTGCGCCGAAAATTTCATGCCGCATTTATAATTTCAATCTTTCTGCATCCTGTATGTATTTAAATCATTTTAAAAGTTTGAATTAATCATGTGCTAGTTCAAATTGGCATATTTTTTGCTTTATTTCAATAATTTATTTATTTTCTAAACAATTTTAGAATTAGTTTTTAATTTTTATTAGCAATTTTAAAAAGTGACGACTAACAAAACTGAGTCTAACGGCCACTGGCAGCAAACCAAACTTCCTAGTTTTCACCTATAGTGTTAGGGACATTTTGTCAAAAATAGAAAATTCGGTTGTTGACTGGTTTTTGAAATAAACAGTTAATTTGAGATAACGTACACTGGCTGGAAAAGGACTCATTTTACAACATTTTTCTCGGACTTTCCAATGATATGCTACAATATACCTACTTAAGAAGAAAAAAATTCAAAATCTACTTAAAAACTGCAGTTGAATTTCTTTCTTAAAAGAGCATAATTTAAAACTTTTTATGGAGTTTATGAATACTCAGTTGTATTGTAAATTTCAGAATAAAATATCAAAATGAGGTGATAACAGCTTCAACAAATAAAATATAAACCTTTGTGCTACAAAGTTACAATTAAAAAATCAAGGTAAAACTAAGCACAAAATTTTTAAAAATTGCAGACGTTTTCGTCTCTGCAACTTTTGTGCTTAATTTTATATTGATCTTTAATTTTTAACAGCTTCATAGTTTCAAAAATGGAACATGTTATGCCGAAAAAGGATATTTTCAATTCTTATGTTAATATTTACAATATAATTTTAATTTAGGGACATCCATTCCTAATCTAAAACTGCACTTACCCCCTTTCACATAAGGCAATATATTTCTTAAGATAAGCAGACCTAAACCCAAACGGTTTATTCTACATAAGAAACTACCAACCTTCTGCATGATGGAAGAGGAGCTTTTAACTCAGATTTATTTGATTTTTTGGATTTGAGACAGTAACAAAAAAATAAAATAATAGCATTTCAGGATTTTAAATTTTTTTTTTCTTTAACCCTCTATCACTCATAAATTCGGACGTATTTTTTTTTTTTGGATTCCTGATTAAAAATTAATAAAATACACGTTTCAGGAATTTCTTAAAATTGCATATAAAGAAAATTACAAAAACAGCAATTGAACCTATAGTCTACACTGTTAGTGTTCCTGTTTTGCCTTTTTCAAAGGGCGCGGCACCCTGTCCATTTTAGGAAAACTGGATGCGCCCTGCCCTTTCTAGGGAAATTAGGAAAATACCTATTCTCTTAATGAAAAATGCCCTTTTTTAACTGAAAAGTGCCCTTTTTTTCAACAGAAAAAGCCCTTTTTGAAAACTGTGCCCTGCCCCTTTTTTAAATAAATGTGAACACTATACACTGTTGCCTGTAGTTTACACTCTACACTATGATAGAGAGAGGTAATATTATTCATATTATCAGCCACTAGAAAATTCATTAAGTCAAACAAATTTTCTGTGTAAGTTTTGCAATTTTGTGCATTTGTAAATGCATTTGAAGCATATGTAACCAATTTAATCACTTGTCTTATATTACAAAAACACATAAACAATTAAACTTGGTCTTACTATAGGCAACAAATTATAAAATTACACTATAAATACTTTCAAAGGGATCATTCATAAATGATGTCACGCTTCGAGGGGGGAGGGAAATTGTGACAAGGGGAGGGGAGGGGGTTACAAGAAGTGTGACATCACGCACTATGCAACATAGCGTGACGCGTGACAAAGGAGGGGAGAGGGGTCCGCTGAAGTGTGGCATACTGTAACAAAGGGGAGAGGTGGGTCAAATATATGGGAAAAAAGCGTGACGCCATTTATGAATGGCCCCAAAATAGAAAATCAAGTTTTTTAACTTCAAATCCTTGCATGATTTTTTTAAAGTCTCACTATGGATAAAAAATTAGCCCATTCCCAGCTGCACCTATTTCCGGAGCAAACTATAACAAGATGCTGTTTTCCTACATCACATGTGTTCTAACTAACACCAAAATTCAAAGAAAAATCATCCACTTTTATTTTTGTAGAAGTTATAAAATGGTTCAAAATTCATTAATTTAAAGGATATTATTGGTTCATAATTTTTAAGTTTTAAAAAACAAGGGAAAATGAAATCAATATCTTGATGAAAGATGCCACTTTGTTGTTAAAGAGCAGAATTTGCTAATCTTCTTTCAAAAAGATCTTTTTGACTTCCTGTTATGAGCTTCATCTAACTAAAATTTAAAACCTCAAATCACCTTTCTTAAAAATTTAACAAAAAATCAGATAGATAATAGATTTAAAAAAAAACATATTTAGTAAAATAAATATAGCTTCTTTATTTTCATAAAAACAGCCAAATTAAAAAAAGAGGTTGATAATTTAGTCTGCAAAAAAACTTTTTAAAATGGTGCAACACGAAACCATCAACAGGGATAACGATGATTGGAGATGGTCAAGCAGACCTCCATGAAAAATTCACGGACACATTGTTGCATGTATTTTATTTATTTCAGTTCAGAAAATTATTAACAATAAAATGCCATAATTACACCTTTCCTAGTATTTAAAAACTTGCAAATATATACATATTTCACAAGGGGTAATTACGCTTTCAACCCCCCCCCTCCCCCCCACACAGTCGATTCTTACTCTTCTTCAATCTGTAATACACGCGTGTATATTATATGTGACCCTTGCGTAATTTTACGCATTTAAGTGCAGTACATAGCTGGATGGAAAATACAAATGGTGTTTTCCAGAGATTTGGAAGCTATTCATTCAACATTCAAGCTTATAATTTTTAAAAAATATGTTTCACAGATTGAGAAATTTAGATAGCCTAAATATTTTTTTTTCTAAATCAATAAATATTTCTTCAGTCAATGAACTATCAGTAAAACTACTATACATTTAAAGAAAGGTAAATGACAACTTTTGGATACCGAATTCATTTCTAAGCTCTTGATTTTCCCAAAACCCTATTTTGAAATTTTTATTCAAGGTAAAAGTGCTAAAAAAATTAAGTTTATTCTTTTGAAAAAATTAAAAAATGTTAGTTATTATGTTATATAATAAACCTTCAAAATATAATGTTCATGCATGTTTTTTAAATGCCTAACAAAAGTGCAAAAAATTATACTTTGTAGGGTAAAGTTTAACACATTTTGTTCCTTTCTTTTTAAAAAAAATATATATGTAACATCACCGTTACAAGCATTTCATTTTATCGAATGTCCATCTATGAAGCCATCGTGGGAAACAGTCGTGACCAGAGTCCATTTTTATTTGAGTTTCATCATTGGAAATACACATTCAAAACAACACAAAGACGAACACCAACATCAACGTTTTTACAAGAATATTTACATCGTGAAATCCCCTCAAAAAGCTTGCGAGATCCCTTTTATACCGTCTCGAGCTACATGTCACGTGATGATGCACCGATCTTGCTATTCGCTATTATTTTTAGTTCACATTGCATAATTTTTCAACGTTAGTTTCCCGGGCTGGGGGACATATAAAAAATATCTATGTTTCAATACCGAAACAGAATTCAAAAAGGGGTCTAAAAAAGTTATTTAGTTTTCAATATTATATATATATAAATATATTTTAGCCTTGTGTATAATTTATAACTTTGGATATTCAATGCCAGGGCTGCGGCAGAAGAAATTTAGGGCCCTCTTTGGACCCTTCACAAAATTCCAAGTCCACCAAAATGAACCCTTCCTAAAATTCTGAGCTACCAAATTGTACTTTTCAATAATTATTCATTAACTAAGCAGCCAAAAATAATAACATTTTTTATCACTATGCGTTTAAATTTTGAATTTTCACAAAATTATTTGATTTTTCACAAAATTATTTGATTTTTCACAAAAATCATTTTGAAATTCCCAATAACCGGATCCTGACTGTATCTAAAATACAGTTAAACCATAAAAAGTTCAAGAAAAAAAACAAAAATACTGCAGGTGTTGAGGAAATAGTGGTTATTGACTGAAAAAAGTGCTTTTTACTTCAAAAAACTTTTAAAAATTAACCTTTGCCAAAAACTTTATTCAAAACGTATGATTTACGTTATTTTAATAAACATATTAAATTTTTGAAAGATGAATACAAAAGGCATGAGCATTCACAAGTTGTAACAGAAAGTTTATAGATTCCATGGAAATATCATTATGCAGAATCTTTCAAAGAAATAGCAGTCACATGAGGGGCAAACTTACTTCCAACAGAAGTGAGTTTCAGCAATCCGGCCAGCTTCTGGTCTTCTTGGGACTCTGGGAGAAGAGAAATGCTCAGCGAATATTTCTTTAATAGGGATGCGTCTCTTCTATCAGAAGCAGCACAAACCTTTTTCTTTTCCTTCAAAAAAAATAAAGAATTAAAAACATTATATAATGCAGTATAAAGTAAATAAGTAAAGATAGAAAAAAAAAAATAAGTAAAGAAAATAAATAAATAAGTAAAGAATATAAAATGCAAAAAATAAGTGAAAGAAATAAATTAGTAAAGTAATGGTAATTAATAAATCAGTAAGAATTAATAAGTAAAGGAAATTAAAAAATATAAAATAAATAAATACAGAAAAATAAAATGAATAAACCTCCCTTTTGCCAAGTGTAATACATAAATTTGATGAATGAAATACGGTCTGAGGTGCAATATTTCTTAAGAAAATAACGAACTACGAATGTGCTAATAAGGCCCATTTCCAAGAATAAAAACACATTCTGTTGCATTGCAAGTGGGGAGGGGAATTAAAATGATGGCAACTTGAGAACATTAAGAGACACATTGAAATTGAAAACTTTCATGTCAAATGTAGCAAAGCTAAACAACGTAAACAATTGCAATAAAAATTTCAAACATAAGTTTTCGCTAAAGCAGCTAAATCCACTGGTTACAACTGCTTAAAGCCAGCATGGCAGAAACTAGTTTTTGTCAAATACATGATAATAACTGGCAAAAACCTAGAAAATGACACTAATTAAAAATATTAAATCAAAAAGTTGCATTTACTAACAGACTTTCATAAATAACAGAATAATAAAAATGCTACTGAAAAAATCATAAATGAATAGCAAACAGTATATTTTTAAAGAAATTAAAGTCCTGAATGTTTCATATAAGTTTCAAAAAAGACTGAAATATGTTTACTTCTAATGCAATAAACATGGTTTGTGTATAAAAACTGTTTAGTAACATTGATTTAACTGAAAATAAATACTCAACAAGGTAAAATCCCACTCAAATATCCCAACATTTATAAATATTGTCAAAATACCTTGCTGTTCAAGCAGTCATTTTGAATTTTTCACTGAAGAGGATAAAATAAGGGATTATAAAACCTAAACAAAACATACATGCAGCTAATGGTGAAAAGTAAATCTTATTTTTATTTATGGGAACAATGAGAGACCACCTCCAATTCATTAAAAAAAGAATCATTAAAATTGGTTCATTGATGAACAAATAAAGTTATTTATGAAAAAACAAGCAATATATATGTATATATATATATTCATCGAGAGAAATAGGAATATTAATGAAATTTAGAATGACATGTTGGCAATGATTGTCTTGCTTGGTACTTTTTAATGTCTGTAAGAAAAAAGGGGAGTGCAGGAGAGTAGAAGTGGTTAAAAAAATTTAATGATTAAAAATTGGAAAATTTTCTCAGAAATTTTGGAAAAACTTGAAACTGAGATAAAAATCAAGAAAAGTTTATCCCTGAGTTTAAAGGTTCAAAACCGTCTGCTTACCCTAAACTGCGCCCGTAGCTTCTTGTTGAGCAGATAGTCATCCTTCCATCGCTCTTGATGATCTTCCAGACGACCCAGAGAGGGGACGAGCTCTTTCTGCTTGGACTTGTCTTTCTCCCCATGCTCCAAGCGAAACATGGGGTCCAGGCACAACTGACGAGTCACTTCCCTTTCTGGAGATGGAGGAAAAAAATCGTAGAGAAATTAAGATCACTTTTTGACATGAACATATTTTTCAGTATACATTTATGGAAAAGTGTAGCATTAGGGGTGACGCCAGAGGAAATCCAGGTCCTTTTTCGGACCCTTCGCAAAATTCTAATCGATCAAAACAAAACCTTCACAAAACTCCAATCAAAACGGACCCTTCACAAAATTCAAACCAATCAAAACGGACCCTTCACAAAATGTTGAGCGTCCGAATTGTACTTTTGACACCATTATTTACTAAATAAGCGGCAAACAAGAATGAAATTTTTCATCACTACATGTTTAAATTTTCAATTTTCATAAAACTATTTGATTTTTTGACAAAGATCCCAGTAAAATTCACAAAAACCGGATCCTGGTAAAAATGTTGGATTGAACCCTGAGTATACATTTAATTCAAAATAAGGAGGCCACAACTTAAACTTCTATTTTATATAATTGAAAGCACAAATCATCGCCAAGTGGCAGATAAAGGTGCCAATGTTGAATTTGAAACACCACCTGGTTTACTTTTCCTTTGCTTCGATTATGCATGCAGATGACTACAAAATATGAATTCAGTAATTATTTATTTTCAACTGCATTTATGTTTTGGCAGAAACGGCAATGGATGATGCTTGGAATAAAAATTTGAAAAATATGCAAAAATTAGTTCAGTTTAGTTTATTGAGTAGGATTCTACATTACTTTCTTTTTATTTGTAGATATGTATGTGAGTAAATATTTGTGCAGTTTAATTCTTGAAAATTTTTCTCCCTCCAATCAGACAATATGCAACACACTATAAAAAGTAAAGTCTAAATCTAAAAGTCTAAGTTAACGTTGCAAAAATTCGACTAATATTTTCTCTGAATTTTATTTACAAGGAATATAAATAGATGCTTCAAAAGTAGTAAAAAATCCATGATGTAAAAATTAGATGCTGAACTCTTTTAGAACAAGAGTAGAAAAACATAAAAAAATCTGCATTTGGTAATCAAAACTCTGTAAACTTTCATTGTAACTTTGTTTCTGAAATATTACTAAAAACCAGCAATGTATTAAAATTTCTTTAAAAAACTTTGTGCAGTATGTATTAGGAAGATTTAATTATTGGAAAATAGCTTTAAAAAAGTTTAACTTGAAAAGCAAAGTGCAAATTTGATGTAGACACTTTAATGTGAAATATATTTTTGCGCAGCAAAGACGGCCCTCCCAAAAAATTATAGCAGCTTACTAATTTGTTTTACATAAGTAAACCTAAAAATTCACAAAAAATACAATAAGACTAAACATATGTTGCTGGCCCTTAAACAAATACCAGCAGTTTTAACTGCTTTTACTCAATTATGCGGATAAACTTAATATGCAAATAATGTGGTTAAACATTTAATTAATAAGTAATTATTGCTAACTGTGAAAAGTTAAATTTCTGCAATGAACTGAATAAAGAACAAAATAAAACATTAATTGTAATTGTATATTATAAGCAGCGAAGTTTTTAAAAGGCAATGCAAGCAACGTCATTGGTCATGTGGCACCGATGAAAGCAATGTAAACAAAGGAAGCCACAGCAGCACTTTACATCGAGTTCGACAAATATAATTAAAAACTAGGCCTAAATAAAGTTCATCCACATTACATAAAATTTACACTAAATACAACAATATAACTATTGTAATAATTAATAAATTTCTTTTATAATGATTCAATTAAATGTAAATACTGGGTTATAATAAAAAAACAGCTGTTAAAAATCTAATTATTTTTAAGATAACTCATTTTGCCAAGTGAACTCTACGTAGAACTCAATTGAAAATCTTAGTAAACAAAGAGCGGATATCAGGTGACAACGGTGATCGCTCAAGAGTCCCTCTAGCGATGAATTGCCCCCATTAATTCACTAGCAACATTACAAAGCTCAAATTTTGCTTTTGAGACATTCACCTTATTTCTAGAAAATGTCCGTCATAGTGGATAGTTTGTTCATAACTCTCTATAAAAAATTAATTTAAAAAATATATGTACTTAAAAAACCAAGGGAAAGAAAAGAAAAATATTTTTAACATTAAACCGATCCTTATTGTATTATGCAATGAACCAATATGTAAATATACGGGCTTTAACTTAACAGTCCATAAAATAAAAAGTAAACCTTTGTACTATAGAGTAAAAATAAATATCAACGTCAAATTAAACACAAAATTTGCAAAAAATGGAGACACCTGTTTTGAGGTTACAAGGAACCCTTTTTCAATGCAAAAGAGTAAGCTTCCAGATGAAAAACATCCAATTGAAGCTTCTATCCAGAAGCTTAATTTCTTGCATTGAAAAAGGCATTACTTGTAACCTCAAAACACATGTCTGCAATTTTTGTGCTTCATTTTACGTCGATTTTTATTTTTAACAGTTAAAATAATTCATAATAAGTAACTATTGTTAATTGTATAAAGTAAAGATGTTCTACTGTAAAGGCATATTTTCAGTGGATGACACAGTCTTGCGTTCCTCATATTTTTCTATTAATTTGATAGTTCATGTACATTACACTTTATTCCTAGCTGAACATAAACAACTTATGTGCCCAAACATTTTTGTGTATTGTTCTTTCAGCTTCCTTGCTGTGTAAGATCAGCAATGAGGTAAGAACTTCCAAAACCTCAAAATAGGTACTTTCTTTCAATCATACCGATTTATTTCTGCATTAATTGGTAGATTTATATTTGATTCTTGCAAATTCTGCGGAGCATGAATTAAAAGATGATAAAAATGCATCTTGCTTGCAATATTTCACACAATTCAAGCCAAATGAATGCAGATTTGTGGTAATTATGATGTAAAATAAACAAGCGTTCAATAAAATTTTTTTTTTTTAAGTACACTTGTAAAATATAATTATTACCAGGCCCCTTAAGTTGATGATAATGCATTTTTTGACATTTTTGTCTTGGAGCAATTTTTAAATTTTAGCATTCCTAAGTATCTTTCTCATTTTTCAAAGCATGTTTCTATGTTTTAGCTATACCCCCCCCCCCCCCAATTTTCTGATTAAAATTCAATTTGATTTGTTCATTAAATTTTACAAAAAAAAAAAATAAGTTTGGTAAATCGCACAATTTTGAATCTATTGTTACAAAACTGAATGAAGACAACTTGAAGAAAACAAAGAATTTTTGACGGTGAAAAAAATTGCTGCTATTTTAAAAGGGAGAGATTCGGCGTGAATTCGAAGAAAATATTTCTCCATTCTCCATGAGTGTTTCTATTTATTTATATTAAATTTGCAATAACAATGAAAGACATTTTTCAAGTATAGAAACTTCTGGATGTGGTTTTTCACAACATAAAAAATATTCTTAATTATATTCAGAATAAGTTAGATTCTCTAATTTATGAAATTAAAATTGTCAAAACCCGCTTCTTAAGTATTGGTTGCAGTTTTTATTTTTCATTCATTTATTTTATAGAAAGGCATTTGATGATGATATTACGAAATTAAAAAAATATACATATTTAAACTGCTTCACTCAAATTCCGCCCTCAAATTTTAAGCACCTTTTTTCAGTTTTAATGGCCTTTTTCGGGTCATCTTTGCTAAATTTTTAGAGCATTTTTTGGGGTTTGGGATCATTCATAAATGATGTCACGCTTCAAGGGGGGGAGGGGGTTCGTGAAATTGTGACAAGCAGAGGGGAGGGGGGTCAAATGTATGGGAAAAAAGCGTGACATCATTTATGAACAGCCTCTTTTTTACGTCATCAACTTCTGAGGCTTGATTATTATAATGTTTTCCAGTAATATTACAAAACAGCTTTGAACATTAGGTGCATGAATGTAAAAAAAAAATATTAAGCAACAACTCCCTATTTATTAAATTATGTCTTTGAAGTTAATTTGAAAATGTTAGATCACTGAAATGTTGAAAAAGCTTCATCAAAAAGCCAAGCACTCCATTTCCTCAAAACATACAAGATGAGAACAAGACTCACCATCTGGAGCCACTTGCTCATTCTGAGTGGGATCCCAGCGCCTCTCTTGTCGTCTTGCACCCTCCAAGATCACGTAATCCAAGTTCTACAAATGAAGCAGAATCAATTATTAAAAAATTTTCACCTCAGTTAATGGCATATACAAATGATAGATATTGTTGCCAATTTGTCAGACTTTAAACTGCTGACTAACTCCTTGAACATACAGAGCAATTTAGATGCAAGTTATTTACACTATGTACAGATATTAAGCACACAAAAATATTTCACACATCACCGTACAACCAACGGCCATCTCGTAATTCCTTCCCAAATACGAAAAGAATGAAACTTACAGCACAACGACTATGACCGACAGCATACCTGCCAACATTTCGAGGGAAAAATCCAGTAGATTGCGATACATCGCAATTTCGCATTTATTTTTCATTGTTTTTTTGGGGGGAATGAGGAATTTTAACAATCACTTAAATTACAACCACCTCCAAGTTCCTTATGTGATACATTTCCCAGTATAACTAACAAAATAATCAGTCCTCCAAAGTTATAATTGATTTTATAATGTCTAAAACTGTAAGTTTCTTGTGTAAATCCACTGTCAAAGAAATTAAATATGATAACATTGCTGAAGTGATTTTTTTCTATAAAATTCCTTATTTATAGGGAATTAAACTAAACCTCATGAAAACCAGGATATCTTAAATACAAACCAGGAGACCAGTAGAATAGGAAAAAATCCAGGAGTCTCCAGGAAAAAAAGCAGTAGAGTTGGCAGGTATGTGACAGGCACTCGCCAAAAGAGTAAAACTTAACTGAACACTCTAACCTTCTGGCCAGAGTTCCTTATATAATATCTCGGGTCATGCGACATGAACAAACCAGAAAATCATCTATCAAAAACTTGGATTATCTATCATGATTGGCTCAGTGAGAAAAAAGATAAAAATCTAAAAACAGAGGATCATAACAATATTAAATAACTGAAACATTAAATGACGCATTTTGGTGTGCTGCTACACCTTTATACCTAATTTTAAAATATTGAAAGAATTTTAGTCTAAGACTGAAATTTTGCCCTATCTTAATGTCATAAATATTCAGGTTCAAACTTAGTGAAGTGTAGAGTTTGCAACATTCAAATACTGTGAAATGGCCTTTAACCCTTTATCTACTGACAGTACTTATAAGTACCATTCTCCATAAACTCCACCCCAGCAACCATTTTTACCAATATTCTGATGGTACTTTGCCGGGACAGTCTTTAAATTCCCCGTTTTCAGGATACATATCAGCAAGGGTTCTATAAAGGGTATTTTAGCGAGGAAAGGAACGTAGATAGTTTTGAAACCGATGCTGTGTTTTGAACTTCCATTTTGTTCAGATAGCTCCCTTAGAGTTTCGCTTCATAAAAGCAGTAAAATTCAAGAATGAAGTCAGATTTTTTTAATGTGTTAGTTAAGAACTTAGAAAACTATTTGACGAAATATTTTGATTAAAAAGTGTCTGTAATTAATTTCACAGAGTAAGTGGCACTTATTAGCTCTAAAGAAATAAATACTTATAAACTGAGCATTTTATTTATGTAAATCCCTTAATTTTCAGTGTAAATACCTAGACAAACTATTCCTATAAAAAAAATGACTGCAGATCATAATGCAGTAGATAAAGGGTTAAATAGTTAAATGACAAATTTTGGCATCTAACACACCTTCATGCTTAATTTTAAAATATTAAAGAATTTTAGTCAAAGATCTAAAATTTTGAATTACTCTGTCAAAACATACTATGACAGATGTGCTCAATTTTTGTCATATCTGTCTTGACAGATTTTTACATACCAATTCAAAATATTTATCTTGTAGATTAAAACACTTCTACTATATTTAACACTAGAATATCCATCTTTGTCGAATCGACCCTGGAGGCCGTTTGTTCTCTTTTCCGCATTTTTGCAGGGCGTTTGAAAGTTTTTCATGACTTTTAATCATTTTTCATGATGATTACACAGAAAAAATTTTGTGGTTCTAGGTTAAACCAGGAGAACTTTTTACAACTAAAAATATACCTAGAACGTCCCCTGATGTTGTTTCAACACCAAGGAAATTTATCATTATAAAAAGTTGTGGTTCGGCAAAAGAAAGTTCCCAAAGTAGAAACAAACTTCCCAAGATACCCTTAGTAAAACAAACTTCCCAAGATACCCTTAGTAAAACAAACTTCCCAAGATACCCTTAGCAAAACAAACTTCCCAAATTACTATTGCACATTTGTTTGACCTGGAATGCAGGGTTATTGGGTTTACAGCAAAAATGCAACAATTATACTAAAATTGTTGTGTCTAAGTGTTTTCTTACATAGCATTTGCTCATTAAAAAAAATTCATTCAATTTTCGAATTTCATGCAGAGCAGACCCTTGAAACAATGGCAAAAAGTGTGAAATTAACAAATGTAGTGGAAATGTAACTAAAAAAATGCGTCTCTTGAATGAAAACGGTGTGCGGAAAATATACAGGAAAAATTGAATATCACTGTATCCATTGCAAATGAGATATGTAGAAAACATTACACCATAAAAACAATAAATAATGATTAAAAAAACTAGCATTCTCACAAAAATTACGAGTTTGCTTATTATACTAATATTTATTAATATTACTGTTTTATTTCACTTTACAAGATTATGAAATTTGTACAACAACACAATTACAAAATTGTTATTTTATTACACTAATACAATAACACTATAAAAACATGAGTGGCTCAATTGAAAATAGAGAAATCATGGATCAAAGTTACTCTGACCGACTGTATTCTTTTTATTATGTTTTACACCAAGAAATGTTGATCATTTTTATACCATTTTTTATAACTAACTTCATTCATTTACAATTTTAGCAAGAGAACGCCTACAAATTTTATCCTAAACATTTTTGTCACATTTCATGAAATTGTCTCATTTTCAAATTTATTCTTTAACCCACATAAAGTAACAGAATTTGCTAAAATTTAAAATGAGTTGAAAACTGAAAAATACATCTTTGTGTCATACCTGTGGATCTGTCTGAATCTCAAAGTGGTTGGTGCAGAGGTGACACTTCATTCTGAACTTGTAGATGGGGGTAGTGTAGTACATGCCCACTTTGGTTTTTTCCGCATTGTAGCGCACCCCCATGCCGATGTGATTTTCGCAGCCGTTGCACCAGATGTTGAACGGCATTTCGAATCTGTGGACAGAGAACAGTTCCAGACATTATTACATTAATTTAAAGATTCAATAATACATGCTTTTTCCTTCTTTACATCTTACAAATCTTTAATAAATGAATTAAGGTTATAAGTCGGGGTCGCGGCAGAGGAGGTTCAGACCCTTCACAAAATTCCAATTAATCAAAACAGACTCTGCAAAAATTCAAATCAATCAAAATGGTCCTTTCAGAAAATTCCAAGCTTCTTACTTTTCACACCATTATTATTATAAAAGCAACAAATAATAATAAAATATTTTATCCCTATATGTTTAAATTTTCAATTTTTACAACAATATTTGATTTTTTACAATATTCTCCTAAAAATTTACAAAAAAAAAAAAATACATAAATCGGATCCAGTTAAAAAATGCTGGATCTATCCCTGAAACTTTTAGATGATGAACGATGATACCATTTCTTTTTCTTTCAACTCTAAAATCACCTGCTCAGCAACAAGGCCGTAGCCAGAAATTTTTTTCGGGGGTGCCCTGACTTTGAAACACTAGTGTAGGGGAATGTTTCAGGGAAGAATATATGCTACATTGCAAAAAATTTCAGGGGGGGGGGGCCTCTGGATACGGCCTTGCTCAGCAATATCTGTTTTTACATGTAAATGGTCGCTTTACTAAAGAAGCAAATGAAATCACATTTAATCTTTCAATATTCAAAGTAGGCATAAGATTGCAAAACATTGAAAAGGGAAATATTTTTGATTAGGCATTGTATAAACATGAAAGGATGAGGATAGGAATGAAAAAGCAGTATTGTTTTAATGCATTACATAAACCCCTCCCTACCAGAAAAAAATCATGCTGCACTGATGTTTATAATTTTCATCATGTAATTTATTTTGCAAAATTCTCCATCCTATACTCAACTGCAAAGTTTCTTGAATATGGAGAAATATGCTGAGAGCAAGCGAAGAAAGTAGTTCTCCGCGCGGAGTCCGATTTTCAAGTCAAACTAAACACTTCGCTATGGAAATATGATAAGTTATTTTAACCTACACATATATAGCGTTTATTTGTCATAATTTTCATAAAATGTTATATATTTTCAATTTTATGAGAAGCGTAACACGTACTAATATCTTCATTTAGAACTAGCGCTCTAGCCAATAAGATCTCACGAGCAGTTGGCGATCTTCCGATAAGCGGTTTGGCGAGATTTGGAATTGTTTATACTTATGTCTGACTCACTGACTTGTGTGCTTAAAGCTAAACAGAACGGAATAACTCCAAAATTGAACTACGTCTTTCAACCCCGCAAGAAAGGCAGTTCTTTGAAAACCTTTGAAAAGACAATAGTCATGAATGTATTTCACAAATTGCATGAATGGAATCCACCATTTTTGAAAAACTAGATAAGTCGATTTTTGGCCAAAATGAGATAAATACCCTGAGCAACCCATATTGGTGTCCTACACATCCTATAAAAGTATGAAAGTCATAATGTCAGTAGTGTTCTTTAAAACCATTGTGCATTATTAGACCATTTTAAAAGCATAAATACCCCCCTCAACCCCCAGCTGTAAATCACATGATCCAATAGGCCTAGTAGCACCTACTCCTATCTGTACATACAGTTTGTTATTTTTGCATTTTGAAAGGATACAAATCGATCGGTTTCATACTTGTTGAAAAAAATTAAAAGCATGAGCTTATCTTAGCTTTATCTGTCAACTGTGCACGTCTCTCGTGTCAGTTGTGTGTTCTCTGTAGTTTAAATGTGGATTCTTTATTAAATGTGTTGTCGTTATTATCATTTTCTTGCATATTTAATATAATCTAAGTATACTCTCGGGTGCAAATTGCAAATCGATATTTTTGTGTCGGCATGGAAAAACGATGAGCGCACGAGCCCTCTTAATAACGATAAACATAAAATTATTGAATGATGTCCAAGCAATATAATCGCATAGTACACAAAGGAACCAATTTTACAAAAACAAATGCAATTATATTTTGAACTATGCAAAAAATCAGGAGACGCACTTAAAAAAACAACTAAAATCTGTAAGTTATAGGCATATACAAATACAAGAGTGAAGACCAGCAACAGTCACAGGGCCTAGCTAGGCTGGTCCTAGTCCATTTAACAGTCCCCGATGAACATCAAGAGCCTTCTTAAAAGTTTTTACCCCACTGCAATTAACAGTCGCCTCTGGTAAACTACTCCAACTGCCTACAACCCCATTGAAGTAATCATTTTTCCTACTTTCAAGATGAGCCCGAGATTTGAAAAACTTAAAACAATGACCTGTGGTTCTACCTTCAGCACATAACTATAGCCCATCCACATTTCCCCTTTTAATGAATTTAAACAACTGAATCATGTGCCCTTTAACTTTCTTTTGTTCTAGACTATACATATTGAGCCTTTTAAGCCTAACCTCATAATCTAAGTCTGAAAGACCACTTACCAATCTAGTAGCCCTCCATTGAACCCTTTCCAATAAGGTAATGTCCTTTTTTAGGTACGGCGATCAAAACTGAACAGCATATTCCAAAAGGAAATAATTAACTAATAATAAACAGTTTAAAAAAATTTTTTAATGGATACCACTAAAAATCGTCAATAGCTACTAAACAAAAAAAAAGTAAGAAAATCGGTTTAAAAACAGGAGAAAACGGTTATTACCTCTTTTATCTTTGCCTATTTACATATAGATTAGTATCTTTAAGGGGAGATAGTACCCAAAAAATGTTGAAAAACACCAAAAATGTTTTTTTTTTTGGCTAAGTAGTAAAATAAATCTTTAAAAATGTTCCCTGATTCAGAAAAATTGAAGCAATATTTATTGATTTATCATTGACTTTATGACCGTGTGAGGTGCCATCTTTTCATTCCGAAACCGTAACTGTGCTGAATATAAGCCACATATTTATTTATTTTTGATAAAATAAGCAAGAAGAAGCACTTTCATCGTGACTGTAACTGAAAAGAAAAATTCCTTGAAATTTTGATGCGGAAAGGATTGAAGTTTTTGCTAGCCGAAAACTTTTCATTAAGATAATATCCTTCTTTAGGCAAGGAGACCAAAACTATGTAGCTGGACAATGGTATTTCATAAAAGTTAAGATCAAATTTTCAGTAATCTTTAAAGCTAATATCACCTCCATCAGAAAAGCAAATGGCAAAGAACTCACCTTATGATGAGGATCCCCATGTGCAGCTTCCTCGCTCTCTCTCGCAGCGCATGTGTGCCTCTGAACTTGTTGATGGATCCTTTCGCCGGAGTCCATTCTGGAGGATAGTACTTGTTCACTGCCTTGCGCTCCGCCTGAGGAACACAGAAAAATTCAGAAACTTGTTGTCCTTAATTTTCATGCAACTAACCAAGTTACCTCTGGCTAAAAGTAGGGATGTACCAAGTAGCACTTTGGCAGAATAGCCGAGTACTGAGTTCCAAGTAGTTGTGATTGTGAATAAAAAAACAACGTTGTACACAAAAAATTTGGAAATATTTAAATGAAAACATACATTTTAACTACATATATATAAACAAATAAATAAACTAATAAAAGAAAATAAATGTAAAAAATCCAAAATTGAATTCTTTAAACACTATAACTCTTTCTAAAAATCAGCTAAAATCAAGAATGGTTATTGGTTGTAGGAAAAATTCATTCAATCATGTTCTACTCGGTAATGGCTGAGTACCCAGCTAGAATTTTGCCGAGTACTCGGTACATCCCAACATGCAATCATCAATTTTATTACATTCAAAACAAAAGAAAAACAAAACAAAAAAAAAACACTCATTTCAGAATTTATCTGTGAAACACTTTAATACAGAGAACTGGTGCTTGAGTTTAAGTTTTAATTTAAAAGGTACTAATTTTAATTCCAATGAAATTTGAAAGCATTTGATATCAATTTCTGAATATTCGGCTTCAGCTTACAAGAAATGGCCAAACTGTCGGCTTCAGTCAAAAAAAATGGCCAAGCATTTGGTCTTCCGCAAAAATTATTACTACTTATTATGTAAAACATTTTAAAAATATATGTATATTAATAGAAGTTAAACCAATAATTCAAAGAAAATAAACGGCATTAATAAAGATTACATCACCCGTTATTGCAATAAAACTAGTTAAATATTACCACTGAAGTGAGCAAAACGAAGTATAATATCTTTCAACAAAATCATTTTGTGATATTTAGAAAAAAATCTCAATATCGTTCATTCGGAAAAATTCGACAACATATAAATTATGTTTGATGCCAAGAATTTTGAATAAACAACTTAAAATCAGCTTTAACTTCAGAAAGTCACATTACACAAGGAACACAAGTCGGACAATTTCTAAAAAAGCTGCAATGTGAAGTATTTGTTTACGTGATACATACCATGTTCTTTTCCGACTTTGATGATTAGCAGGACTGTCTAAACTCTATAAAACTGGCATAAAATAAACAGAATATAAATTCAACGCTATTATCATTCAGCATACATTAACATAACAATTAATAATAAATTTAATTAAATTCAGATAACATCATTACCCTGTGAACAGAGTATTTTGACAACAACAACAACCCAACAGCTACAGTACAGTTACAGTGTTTGTCCATTGTTTGCTTTTTTCTTTTTTTGCAAAAGGAATTGGAAGGAAGGCTAACTTGAATTTCAATCTATTTCTTGTATTTAAATACAAGTTGGTGTTTTATTTATATCTTATATTTAATTATTTTTTAAAGAAAACATACGACTTCTTCATTTGGATTTATTTTGCGTAAACTGATATTCTACTGATTTTGTAAAATGAAAGGAGAAAATATTTATATAAAAATAATGGAGAGGAGAGAGCGTAGAGCTTTAGAAATTGGGTTACAAGGTTCCGGGATTACAGATTGCATCCATAAGGTACCCCAGTTCCAACTATTTTCCACGGAGACGTTTGTTAAGTTAAGCGAGAAAAGGCATTTGCTAATGCGTTTATGACGTACGTAAAATACTTGGGCCCTGGTGCCCCCCTTGCGCACGCCTATAGCGATATTGATATGTTATTCAACAATTCCCCAGGGGTGCCGAGCTCTCTCAGTGCAGTGAAATCCACCCCCCCCCCCCTCCTCCCTCCAAAAAAAAAAAAAAGGATCTCTCTCAAAAAACGATGACCCCATCAAATCGGCTAAATGGTCGGCCTCCCCCCCCCAAAAAAAAAAAACATAAGAATCAGTTCTCAGAGAAATTTGACCCTTCTATTTCTCTAAAACAATTTCCACTAGCGAAGATGGGGAGAAATTTACGGAAAAAAGTCAGGAAGTGCTAAACAGAGGTAATACTTACTTACTATATTTTTCCTTACGGCTTGAACTCATTGCTTCTAATAGGAATGCGTATTGACTCCTTGCCATTTGCAATCAGGGACTGGCATTCTTTCATGTAATGTAGCACCATTTATCGGTAGATGTAGCATCTACTATAGGTTGCTTAGTGGTCTCTCATTTAGATTATGAGGTTAGCATTAAAAGAC
Organism: Octonoba sinensis; assembly: GCA_038502835.1. Classification (NCBI taxonomy): domain Eukaryota; kingdom Metazoa; phylum Arthropoda; class Arachnida; order Araneae; family Uloboridae; genus Octonoba; species Octonoba sinensis. The sequence goes on from CM076600.1 coordinate 4,798,898, forward strand.
TCAATATGTATAGTCTAGAGCAAAGAAGAGTTTGAAGAGACATGATTTAGTCATTTAAATTCTTTAAAATGAAAAACGGTGAAGGGTAAGGCCGAGGAAGCCTAATGGTTAGGTTGTCCGACTTACAACCGGAAGCTTGGATGTTCGATACTCGCCCGCTGAAGACCCACAATGACACTTGGGGATGAGAGCATTTAAAATCCGTGGACCCTGAAGTCACGAGACAGTTCCGTGGATTCCGGAGGATGGAGAATTTCTCTTCCCTTCACTCATAGGTCAAAAAGGAAGATGGCATATCTGTGGTGGAGCCATCTTGTGTATTTTAAATACATCATGAGTCAAGTCATGCTTCCACCGTTGTGGTGCTCAGCTATAAAACGGAAGCGCGCCTTACCGCTTCAATGCATGGTCGCTCTGCGAAGGGGAGCTCGGATACCCAAGTGGCATAAGAAACAGCAACGTTGATGGGTTACATTTATGCACAGAAAGTAGAACCGGAGGTCATACTTTTAAGCGTTTCAAATCTCAGGCTCATACTGAAATTAGGAGCTTGTTTTGGTTACCAATAGCAACATATTTTTATACTAGTTAATGAGGAGTTCAAAGAAAAACCAGTAACTTTAGTTTTTTTTTTTGGGGGGGGGGGAGGGGGAGAAAACACGGTTTGACTGTTTGCTCCTCATTTATATTTTTCCAAAGGAAAAGTATAAATTCAAAAACTTTCGAGATTTAATAAAACCGAAAGCACTGCAACTAAGAATGCATATCAAAATGAATGGAAATGGATGTAAAAGTGGGCTTTTATTTGAAAATGAGTAGGTGGAAGTGCAGAAACTGCCTCTGACATCGAGGGCTAAAAGGACGAGTAGCAAAAAGCGCTCACATGAGTAGCTGGAACAGTGTGGAAGTTCCCCCAAACCTTAAAGAGTAGTTGAAGGAAACCATAATTAAAAAATTGCTCAAATAGCAGCTGGTAATGTTGAGTCCCATCTCTCTCGGAAGTAGTGCTAGCATTTCCTCGACATTAGACAATAACAACAAATACTGGACTAATTCATAAATATTTGCTTTTATCGCAAATCTGCACTTCCTAAGATCCTAAGCAAAAAAGACGAACATCGCTCCCTTCTTTCTTATAAAACAATTTTTATTTGGGGATAATGCCACGACACAACTATAAACACATTATATTGAGCAAGATAGGAACAAATGGTGGAAAAATCAATCGCTACGATAAAGGAAAAAAAAGTAATTGGGTAAAAGTAATTTGGGTTGGAATAAATATTTGCCAAATTTCTTATCCAGTATAATATTCAAATATTAAATTCAAATATTAAATTTTAGAGGTATACCTTTCATGTTTGCTGGGGCAGTATATGCAACACACGCAATTTACATCCGACTGCGTTGCATAAAAAAGAGAAATCTCGATACAACGATCGAACCGATCTCCGTGGGACTGAGGAAATATTTCGTTGAAACGAAGTGTTCGTTTTAACGGTGAGAAACAGCTATTATCAGCAGCAGCGTGAACGCGCTAATCAAATAGTCATCTGCAAAGGAAGTGTCCAGGAACGTGACAGTTTTTAAATTGCTTTTTTTTTCCCGCGTTTCTTATTGATTTTGCTTTTTCTTTTACTTTGCCATGATATCGCTCTTCTACAGTTCAACACGAACACATTAAAAGGAAATAAAGAAACCTCTCTAAGTAAGCGGCTCATTTATTCTTTATTATCACAGAAACTGATAATATTTACTTTATTGTATGCATGTAATATCAGTTCATGGGGTCAGGTGTCGCACTTCCGAAAAATCCACAAGTCTATTCCATCTCTTCCGGTCAGGAGTCCACATCTTTTCCACACCCCTATCTCTTATCACCTTTTCAACATCGTCCATCCAAGCCCAGCTAGCAAAATTTATTGCCACAATCTTGTTATCGCCTTGTCAGCCTTGCAAATGCATTGACTGCGTCAATATTGATAATTGCAATATTGTTAAAAAATTGCATATATATTTTCATGGCAATATTTACGTGACAAAACACAGACAAAATTTTATTTTGTTTAAAATGTAAATATTGATGTAATCTTGCCTCATTCATCTTTCCTGAATGTTGTCACAATCAATGTTAAAAAAGCACAGTTGATATAATATTGAGACAATATTGTCACCGACAAGACATCTGAGAACCAATCAGAGATGATTGAGGGGACGTTCGTAGTAACTGCGCATGCGTTGGAATACGGTGCACCTCCTTTTAGCCGCAGCGCGCAGTGTATCGACACAGAAGAGAGATCGTCTTGCCTCGTGTTTTGCGTTAGGGTTAAACGTAAGGAAAGCATCACAATGTATTTCCGCAATTATAAAGTGCCGTGATTATTTCAGAATATAATAATGAAAAAAACTGCGTGGTTCCCTTTTGAAAAATTTCCAGTGCTTTTTATTAATACTCAAGCAAGGTATGTTACTTTTATGCTGGCTTCACACCTATGGACACGGAGACAAAATCTGCGTCTCCACGCCTCTGCGCATGCGCAGTACATGGGATACATTTTGTTGCCGTTGCTCGCCTCCCTGTGTCCAAGAGTTGAACACAATTCAACTTTTGTGTCCGTTGCCAAGCATAGTAGCCAATCAGAATCGATGATTCGTTTGCGCTGCGTTTCCGCGCAAAAATTTGGCTTGAAACTCTTTTTTCGTTTTTGCTTGTTGTTTCGCTGTTTCTTAATTGATATTTCCTTTAAAAATGGAAGAAGAAAGTACAAATTTCGTCAGAGAATGTACATGACTGTATAATGCCTGTCGAACAGATTTCCGAGATGCAGAAGAAAAGGATAATTCGTGGATGACACTTGCCGAAAAGTTACACTTGGATGGTAAGTTTTTTATTTACAAAAATTCTATATTTGTTTTTCGAATCTGTTAATTTATTTTATTTTGATACTAATTGTCTGAACATTCAATTTCTTGATTTTGTTCTGATTTCACTTGGACAATAGCCGATGCGAGTAGTAAAAATGAATACAATATCTATTATTTCCAAAAAACAAATTGTATAATTCAAGGCCGTCAGGGGGCTAAGACCCCCCCGCCCGAAATTGTCTGAAGTTTTACATATAAATAACAATTTGAAAATTAAGAATTTTCTCATAAGAAAATATTCTCCCATTTGTGTAAAATTTAGTTCTTTTGCTTGATTCCATAGTCGTAGCCAACGGGAGAGGGGGGGGGGGGTTAAGTTATACAAGGCAATAAATGTCAATCGGAAAATTATGAATGTTCTGATAAAAAAAAATCTGTCTTCACCATATATCCCCTTCTCCTAAAAAAATCTCTTCTTTCACTTTCCAATCCTGCTAAATCATTTGCTTTTTTTTTTACAAATTAGGTTTTTGACACTTTTTGACGTTTTTGACAGGGAGGTATTTTACAAGCTGGTTTTAACTAGAGATGTAACGAATATTCGATGACTATTCAGTATTCGGCCTGGCCGAAGAGTCATTTCATCACCAGCCGAATATTCGGCCGAATAATTCTGATGCAGAAGAAATGTAAAAAAATAAAGAAATTAGTACATTTAAAAAATTTAAAATTGTATTATAATTATTGCAAAAGAATACATTAATATATAGTTTTAATTATTATGGAGAATATGAGAAATTTATTTTGTTATTATTAACAAAGTGGAAGTCAGACTTTGTTTGGGTGGATTGATTTATTGTGAATATTGGGTAAGAGAGAACTGGTGAAAAACCTAGAATATATCATGAATATTTAGATAGCATAAGTTATTGGGGTTTTTGAAGAAAAAAAAACTATATTCCTGTTAAGTGTATTAAATTTTAATAGAACTTCAAAAAATAGGCATGTAAATAAATCCCATAAAATAAACATATTGACTTTTAAAATACCTTCATAAAACAGTTTTGAGCAAGGTAAAAGGTCACTAAGCAATATTAGTTCTTTCATTTGAACTAAATAATTAGTAAAATAATGCTAATGCTTACATTAAAACCTGTCATTTCTATTCCACTTGCGGGGGAAATTCTTAGTTTTATTACATTCAAAACAATAGAGAAAATAGATTAATTTTAGATAGTTTTAAATTCTTAACAAACAGAATTACATCACACATCATGGATTGTGTGTAATTGGTGTTTGTGAATAATTTTTAATTTGACAAATACTTTCTACTACAACGGTTTTCCAGAAATTTTAATATTCGGCAGCCGAATATTCGGTATTCGGCCGAAGACATTACCCGAATTATTCGGCTTCGGCCTAGAAGAAATGGCCGAATTTTCGGTATTCGGCCAAATCACTATTCGTTACATCCCTAGTTTTAACCATGGTTAAAACTGTCGCATGTCAAAAACCTGCCAACTCTGGTTAACAGTGAGGTAGAAAATTTAATGAATTGTCTTATTGTTCTACAGAAGAGACAATGACAATTCTTGAAATGTGTATGACAACATATTTCAAGAAAACTCAAGTGTCGTACAAAATGAGGGGCCAGTTTCTCGAAGTCAAATGAAAGTATTATGAGCAATTATTTATTACCTAATTTGGATAATATTAAGATGGTCCTACGGTCATGCGAGTAATTTCAAATAATGAATGTTATAAAGTAAAATTTGAATTATCAGGTATTTTTTATATTTTCCAAGCTACATTCCAGATGCAAACTTTTTTCTTTTCAGGTACTCCAAGTACCCCAAAGCATAAGGAAAAAGAATGCCTTTTTGATATCTAAAAGCAAATGAAAGAGGCAGAATGAAGCTTTGGTGGATGCACTTGCATCCACAGATATGATGCTGCAAAAATCTTTTCAAGAGGACATTGATGGGTCGTTTTGCAAGACTGTTAACACATCATTTGAGGTCTTTTGACGAAAATAAAAAATAGATATTCATATATATTGCAGTTAGTGCACGCAGAAAAAGCAAATAATTGTTAATAATTGTAATTAAAATCAATATTTGATTCATACTAAGGGTTGTATATTGTATTTATTTTATCATTGTTAATTAGAACGAAATGGGCGCGAAATTCAGTTTGTTTACAAAATAAAAACGCTACTGAGTGAGCATGCGCGAGATAGAATACGGTCTTTACGCCGCTGCCAGATGTGAAGGGTCTCGGACACAATTTCTCGGCGACGCAGCAACGGCGCGTGTATCTTGTTTCCGTGTCCTTAGGTGTGAAGGCAGCATTAGAGTTCCTTTTGAAATATAAATCAAAGCATCATCTGAATTTGAATATGTTCATAAAGTCGTGAGAATGAAAACAAATTTAAATTTAAAAGGTTATTTCACGCATTAATTGCATTTTCTTTTGTTATATGCACATTCTATATGTAATTTATTGAATTATATACCTCCACACTTAGAACACTATATAGTAATCAACCTATTGTTTTATGGAACACTATTGTTGTATTGTTTCACGAAGAAAGAAAAAATGCAATATAATTCAGTTAACCAATTTAAGAATCTTTGTATGTGTTGCAGAGAGTATAATTAATGTGAGAATAAACCTTCTGAATTTAAAATTTTTTTCATTCTTACATCATTATGTATATCCAGTTACATTTCATTCAAATTGAGATGATAATTTAATTTATATTTTAAAAGGAGCTCTTAAATATACCTTGCCTAAATATTTTTCAGGGATTGATATGACAATATACATTGTCATGACAAAAATATAACAAGTTGGATGCAATACTGCAAAAAACACATACATTGCCTAAATATTTATAAGGGATTGTTTCGACAATGTACATTGTCGTGACAAATATAACAAGTTGAATGCAATATTGCAAAAAGCACATACATTGCCTAAATATTTATAAAGGTTGCCTTGTCAATAAATTTTGTCATGTCAAGGTGTATGCAATATTTCAAGCATAAACTACCTTGCAAGGATATTACAGGCTGGTTGACGTGTCAATGTACTTTGTCAGGACAAGATTTATGCAATGTTTTCATTTCAACCTATCTTGCCAGGACATTGATTTTCTCTTGCATACACATTGACGAAAATATTGTGGCAATCCGCTGACAATCGACGGGGAGTAACATGTAACGATTTTGGCAATCTTTATGCAATACTTCTGTATTGGCGTGAAAATCTTTATGCAATCTTTCTACAATTTATTTTGCTAGCTGGGAGTCTTTCTCGTTTCCTTATTTGATTTGTTTTATAACTAGAAGGGATTTTGTAAAGGTAAAAATTAAAGGCGGCCGGTCACCAGGTAGTGACTCAAATTTCAAAAGTGACGACTAAAATTCTTTAGTTTAGTCGCCAGTCTCTCTTTCTTTTTAATCATATTTGTCAATGGGAAAAGATGTAACGGAAAATCAGTTGATTATTAAGAATTCTAAAGTTGAATTAGAACATTTTGATTCATGTGATATTATTGTGAACTGGTGCAATGATACCATTCGTTCTAGAAGACCAAATTTTAATGATAAATAAATGTTTGAATATTTAATTTAAAGTTAATTGATTTTTGACTATTTTGTATTTAAATCAGTATTTCAAATCTTATATACATAAGCAATTAATTTAGTAATGAACTTTTTAAAAAAAGTTTCATATATACAGACAAAAAAAAAAAAAAAAAAAATGCTTTGTGCATATGTACGAACGATTTTAAAATTTGGCACTGGATTTTGCAAGTCTAGTGGCTAATGGCCACTGTTCAAATTTCTTAATTTTCACCTTTACGATTTTGGGCACTTTCATCGTTTATTTTTTTTTTAAATAACCGTACCAGATTAATTGCTTTTTAGAAAAAAAAAAAAAAAGATCATCCGATATCCCTTTATTCTCATAATTTCTTTAATTCTTTCATTTCTTCTTATTTCTATTCTTGATAACTTGCACGATCTTACTCTGTTGTTCATTTGGAAAATACGTATTAGAAATTTCACTCAAACATTTTTTTTCCCCTAATGGGCTGCTTTTGGCTTCTGTAAATTGCAGACCTAGTGTATTCCCCAGATATTGGTATCATCTCTTTCAGCGGCACCACAATGAGTGTGGTACCATCGCCGCATCATTTCCATATTTCACTTTTTGATTTGAACAACTTTTTGTTCAATTTCGAACAGTTCAAAAATTTTTATCATTAGCGCCTATGGGCGAAAATGAAGCAAATCATCTAAACTCTGGGTACAAGATCCAAGTTCACATGAACAAGCTCACTGGAAGAAGTTCTTGGCATGAAATATTGATTTGAACAATTTTTGTTCATTTTTAAACAGTTAAAAAAAATTAACATTGCGCCTACGGGGAAATTTTAATACTATATAAATCCTGATGTAACGGACGGATTTGCTTGGAACAAACTTTATCGGAAAGCTCTTATGACGTAGAACATTGTAGAGATAGAAAGTTTAACCAAAATTAACGAGCCTATTTTCCAATGAAATGTTTTGATCGAGATTTTCAAGAATATTTTTGAATTAATGAATGATTAAATCAATAAGCAAAAGAATGAATTAATAACTGAATAAATGAATGATTGAATGAACATGTATTAACCGTTGAAAAAGGTATATCTGAAGCAATTAAGAACTTGAGTTAAACGAGAAAGAGAGAGAGAGAGAGAGAGAGAGAGATAGCTAGATTATAAATTTGAAGTTGGTGTACTCGGGAAAGTAGGCTCGTATAGTTCTAGACGGAACTTCTTGTTTTGTTTCTGTGACAATCGCATGACGACGTACTTACCACGTCGTTGGCGATTCTAAGAGAAAATTATTGCGACGTGAATGGTTTTTAGCGAATTCGATTCGCTAAACATTGGTTTACTTTATAATACACACATGTAAGATTTATTAAGGCTTATGCAACTAAAGCCCATCTCTGGAATAAAACCTTAATTAATGTCCAAATAGCTCTGAAGTTGCGTTACTGACGTTTTAACGATGAAACAGCGGGAAAATATTTTAAATACACTTAAAAAGCTCGTGCCCGTGGAAATCGCGGGATGAGCATTTTTGCTACATTTACGTTGCACGTGCAAATCGCGGGATAATCAGTCAGAGGGTTAAGGCTCCATTTTAGGTTTCAAAACTCAAACAATTTATACTTTTAAGAAACACATTTTAGCGCTCTTATATTCGTGCATACGTAACCCACCTGTATTTCCTTAGCTCCGAAATTCCCTATTCTAATCAATCAACTTTACAAGTTTATTGCTTTTTCGATGACCTTCTTGAATGTTACAAATGGGAAAGCCTGCAAGTGTCAGGTGGAAGCCTTGCACCCTTGGGTTTCGCGAAAAACAATTTAAGAAACGCTGAACTAGGGCAACGATATGTTTTCAAAAATTATTTTGCTGATCATTTTCGCATGAAATTTTTGTTCGAAATTTTAAACTTTGTTGTGTCTTCGTGTGTGTAGTTTTCTTTCCCCTTTTTCTTCTCAATATTTACGCAAAATTTTCGGAGTGTCACCATGCTTTTGCTCCTTTTGACCTTATCATTCCATCTTTTGTGATACGTATATATCTTTAAGTAGTTTTGGGCAACTGATCCCATTAAAGCTCCTGTGGTACTGAGGTCGCTAAAACCTTTGTGTGTGTGCTACTTGAAAGGTTTTTGAACATTTCATCCGGGAGGACGCGCATTATCTCCACAAGCTAGCGTATAACTTAAGTAATGGAGGTTCCACCGTCTCCCGGGGGTTCAGAAAAGTCATCAGAAAGTGGGGGCTTCATTTGCGTTTCTGAGCAAAATTCTGAAGATTTACTCTTAAAAATGAAGAACAGTTGTAGCCCGTATGAGGGATGAAAAAAGTAGGTCTAATACGGAAAAACACTGGCAGTTTCAGATCAGCTATCGTTTTATTAAGAGGTGGGAGGCTAATGGAAGTACCTCTGTACCCTGTACCCCTGGTGTCCATCGTGCGCACGTTTATGATTACGTCAAGGAGAAACACCCAAGTAAAAAATGTTTTAGACGTACATATCTGTACCCTCGGGATAAAAAACGTTATGTCTCAAAGAACATAACTTTCCAGAAGACGTAATTAAAGTTTTTTAATTTCTTTATTTTTCATTAACTGGATTTACAATCTATCACGGGGTTTTTCAAATAAAAAATTGTTTATTATAATCCTTGAGCCTTTGACTTTTAAAAAGATTTTATAATAGCAGTTTTTAAAATTATTTACCAAAGGGCACTGTGTCCATTTTTTTCAAAACGGATACAGTGCCCTTTCACCTCCTAGGTGCAGATATGTATCTTTGCTTATCTCTAACCCGTTTGCCTTCGATCAAATAAGAGGCCATTTTAGGATTTAACCCTACACTGCGCCGTGTTGTTTTTAAACAACACCTCCATTTTTCGTTCACTAAGCTTTTACTTTGTAATATTTTTAACATGTGGTACATTCTTTCGTTTCATTTCGTATGAGCGATCATATTAGTTAATATAGTTCCCCTAGATCTTGTAAACTGAACTCAAGGTTCATCTTTTTTCACAAAACCGTAAGACATGTTGATTTCGAAAAAAAAAAACAGCAACTTCTTAATTTTTTTTTCTACAAATTTTAAGCAACAATTTTATTTTAAAAAATAGTCTCTAATTACTTACACAGTTTTAAAATAAAATCAGTATAAGTTGTCCGAAAAATTTCGGGAAAAATATATATTAAGGCGCCTTTTTTACTTGTTTTAAAACAACACCGCGCATTCGGGGGCCATTTTTACGCTCCTGCATTATTCGCAGTATAAACAAGAACGGGTGTCGCAAATGGTTCTATTTCACTTTATTTAGTATCTTTTAGAAGATTATTGTTAAATATTTCATAAATTAGCTTAAAGTGGTCGATTAAATTATTATTTAGGAATTTTGTTTAAAATCAATTCACGCTCAACCAAAGAAGAAACGAACATTATCGCATAGACCCCCTACAGATGTTAGGTTTCTTGTTTAAAATCTTTTAGTTAAATTATTATTATACTTTATTGGTAATAAAAGTAAAAATTTGCACATGTAACTAATAACTATTAGTTACATCTGCAAATTTTTACTTTAATATATTTTTTAAATTTATAAATAATAATAAAATAAATTATTTTAATAAATTTTCATATTTTAGTGCTATTTTATGCTTATAATGCATGTATATTTATTATTGATTTGGTTTCATTTGTTAAAATGATTATATAAAAAAATTACTATTTTTACCCCTAAATGCGCAGTGTTGTTTTTAAACAACATGTCAATTTTTCTCGAATTCTACTTTTCCGAATTGAACAGGAATTTTTTTAGTATTTTTCCCACTTATAACTAGCACAAAGAAACAAAAAAAAAAAAAAAAAAAAAAATTACAAAGAAAAAAAAAATTGCGCATTGAAAGGTTAAAGTTTTAAGTACAAGGGACCGTTCATAAATGATGTCACGCTATTTTCGCATATATTCTTTATTCTTCCTCTCCCCTTTGTCACATGTCACGCTATGTTGCATAAGCATAATGTCACACTTCTTGTTACCCTCCCCTTGTCACAATTTCACGAACCCCTCTCCCCCCTCGAAGCGTGACGTCATTTATGATTGATCCCCAAATGAAGTTGTTTTCACAATAATCCAACACGGGTAGTTCAACCAAAAAGAGTTTTATTTTTATTATTTGCTTCTTTATTTATTTTTGTATATACAGTTGAACTCGCTTAATACGAAATGCCAAAAAATCGCGAATTTGTTCGTATTAGCCGTTATTTGCAACAACAGTGAATACATAAAATTGTGTAAAAAAACTGTTAGAAATGCATGTTTATATTTTAAAAATAATTACTACTATTTATAATGCAAGGTAAAATAAACAGTGAAAGCAACTGATTTATTTTTGCTAATATACACTTTTAAATCTAACTAATACATTGAGAAAAAGTAACTTCCTTTAAAATTTAATAATTTTGGAAAAAATCATTAATGGTTAGTTGTTTTTTAGGTACATTAAATTTTATCATTGGTGGTTTACAATGACTCAAAATAACCAACAATTTCTATTAAAAATTAATTATATAGCAATCGAGAAAATTTTCCGTGAATAGCAGACATTTTGACTGGTTATATATGTTTATGAATGTAACTTGATGTGTAAAAGAAAAAAATATTTTAAAAAAGTCCAAAAAATTCAGAATTTAAAAAAATTTACAAAATTAAAAAAAATTTACAAAGTTTAAAATTTTTTTAAAACGCTACTCCTTTTTTAGAATGCCAGATTTTTGCCTGTATTTTTTTTACAAGAAAGAACAAACTATACTCCTCACTTTGTGGTATGGAATTTTTGATGTCCTTATTAGTTCTCGAAAAAAAAAAAAAATTAAAACTGGAAAATCTAAAAAAAATCTCGGTATTGAAAGATTTTTCCAAGTTAAACTGCATTAAAATAATTTCTAATAAATTAATCAAAAATTCCATACTAGATTACATTTAGTTGAACATTTAGAACAAGTAATAAAAATTTCAAGTGAATAGATACATATTTGAAAAAGCCTTAGCATTTTAACTATCACATAGTATGCAAAATAGCGAAGCTGAGAAAAAGCCATTTAAAGTTTTTGGTTAGGTAAAAAAAGCGTTAAAATGCTCATATAAAATAAAAAATAAAACATCTTAGACTGTACGTAGGACTTTGAAACTTTTCACAAACCTTCTCTAATGTATAAAGTATAATTTGGAGCAAAAATCCCAAAATCGCTATTTTGACCGATTTTTAGTGCCGAGTCCCCTTTAAACAGTAAACAAAACTTGATGAAAAAAATGTTCGTTTTAGCCGTGATTTCGTATTAACGGTGTTAGTATTAAGAAAGTTCAACTGTATAAATATTTAACCCAAACATAACTTGTTGCAGAAAGCAGTGAATAAAAATAGGCAGAGGTGCTAAGTCACAGTCCGTTGAAAGTTTAATTCTTGTAAAGGTAAGTCCGGGGTGTCTATCCTGTTTCATGTGGCAGTCATGATGAAATGACGGGAGTGATACCTTTCACCTGCAGCAGTGAAATTAAATTGCCTCGATTTATCCTAATTAGTGAGAAACGTCACCGCTGAAAAGACCCTTCAGCACGCCGAATGGTCACGTGATTGAGGTCAGAATGGCTATCAGTTAGTTGAGGAGCCAACAGTCAAACCGTGTTTTCTCCAAAAGAAATAAATAAATTAAAGTTAATGAGGAGTTCAAAGAAACACCAGTGACTAGTACAAAAGTATGTTGTTATTTGTAACCAAAACAAGTTTAAAGCTTGTTTTGGTTACAAATAACAGCATACTTTCGCACTAGTTAATGAGGAGTTCAAAGAAAAACCAGTAACTTTAATTTAATTTTTTTCGTTTTTGAGAAAGCACAGTTTGACCTGTTTGCTCCTCAGTTATCTTTAACATTAACGTGTTCAACCCACAAAAAAAAAAAAAAAAAAAAAAAAAAAAGAAAATTCAATATCCTCAAAAAAAATCACTTAATCCATTTCGCTTCCGTCTACTATTTGCACAGAACCAATTCATGCACCGTGTTTTTCGGGAAAAGATCTATAAACTGAGTTATGACTTTTTTGGCTGCTTTTAGAAACATTACAGAATATCTTCACCGATTCATCACCAGATGATGCTACCGCTGAGTTTTTAAGAGATAATTCCAATTTCATCAAAAATCGTGCCTGCAACAGTGCATTATGAACACAGTCTTTTTATTTGATATCAAAGTTTTATCAAAAAACTCTATGGACTTGGTGTTGTTGTTGTTGTTTCTAATGCCACTTGGGTATCCAAGCTTCCGTTTATAGATGAGCACCACAATGGTGGAAGTACGACTTAGCTCAGCATGCATTTGGATGACACCAGATGACGTCATCACAAATACGCCGGCTACCTTTTTAGAACTAAGAGTGAAGGAAAGGGACATTCTCCACTTCCGGTTCCCTAGGGACTTTAGGGTCCACGGATTTTACTTGCACGGATCCCTGTTCCTGTTGGTTATTCAGTGGGGTCGGGTATCGAACACCCAATACTCCGGTTGAAAGCCCGACTTCCTAACCACTAAGCTACCACGGCCCCATGGATGTTGTTCACTACGCCAGTGAATCATACCCACAGTTGCTAACGAAAAATTTGAGCAATATTTCATCACACCTTTATCTATCGTACACTCGCATGAAAACGGAGACAAGAGTTATTAAAAACACTTTAGTTTGCTTAATAAAATTGCGTTTATGAATACTTTTCGCTTCATATTCCTTTTTAAAGTCTTCATAAAGGAAAAGGCTGTTTTTTCAAAACAATGAAATAATTACCAAATGCATATTTTTTTAAGTTAAAAAGTAATTAAAATTAAGAAAACAAACAAAATAATAGCTATATTTTTATAAAATTCTAGCAAAAAATAAGCGAATTTTACAGTTTACGCCAAACACTCTATACTCAATTTAACTCAATATATTTTAAAATCCTTAATAATTTATGTTTCTATATTACTTAACTGTGTTCTGAACTAAAAGTTTTATAATAGGTCCACAATTGAGAAAAATATAGCAGTTTTGTAGAAATTCATACGTTTTTCCCCCAAAAAACACAATATTTCACAAATAAATGCCTGTAAATTTTTAAAATACTGACGTAGAGCTTAGGTTTTAGTTCGAAACACAGATAGCAATGTGTAAAACAATACGTAGAAACGTAGAAACAAAACTCATACATTTTTGAAATCTTGAATACTTATTATTTTTAAATATAAAATTAAAAAAACAAAGATTTTTTTCGCAAAAATCGTCTTTTTGGAGCAGGCAGACCCCTTAAATCATACTTTTTTTCTTTCTGACCATGCTTAACTTCTCACTGAATGAATCACTGTGAGGATTCTTTTTTTAATCAATAAAGAGTGATCCTGAGAAGCTTTGTTAAACACTAATTCGATCCATTTGAAGAAAAAAAAAGTTACCATCGATTGCCTTACTTAACTAGATATCGCCGTTCCGAAAGAACAGTGACCTAAATGCAAAATCTTCAATTTTACGGGAGAGTAAAAAAACGATTTGCAGTTCTATAAAACGTAGAATTGAAAAGGGTGTAAGTGACAGAACAAAATTACTGCTATATATAAAACTCTAATTCGACCTGTTGTAACGTATGCTGCGGAAACATGGGCGATGACTGAAAGAGAAAAAGAGATGCTGGCTATTTTTGAAAGAAAAGTACTCCGTAGCATTCTAGGAGGATTGAAACGCAATAACACCTGGAGAAGAAGAACAAATTCTGAGATCTATAAGATATACAAGGAGCCAAACATTACAAAATTCATTTCTGTCCAGAGATTGAAATGGGCAGGTCACGTGAGTAGAATGGATGACGAACGAACCACCAAGAAGAGCTTCGAGGCCAAACCATCAGAAACACGAAAGAGGGGAAGACCAAGGATCCGGTGCCTTGGAGAGGACCTAATAGTCTGAAAACTAAAAACTGTAAGAGCCTATCAAAGAATCGGGCAACCTGGAATACTATTCTTAAGAAGGCCATGGCCCACCCTGGCCTGGCGCGCCAATGAAGAAGAAGATGTAAGGGACAGAAAATAATGGTATATTGAGAGTAACTATGTAAGATATATACTTTACTTTCATTTACCAGGGGTTAGGACTTAATCACCCTCATTTAAACCCCTAAGTGCAGTTACGTCATTGTTTCTCTAAAAATGGTTCGTTGTACTAGAAGACAAAAACTCGTTCTACAGTTACGTCTATGTTCCCCTGTGTAAAAGATGTGTTTCTCATATTGGTTACGGAATTATTTGCATTTGATACATCTTTGCAGTTACGACATTGTTCTTCCGGAACGGGAATATTATAATGAGAAAATTTTTTACGATTAAATAAATGACTGAATTTAGTACGTATGAAACTAACTGTTTAAAGGTTTAACAGTTTTAATGTATGTAGCTTTCGTGCATGCCTAGTGATCGAATGGTATGTTGCCCACAATCTGCACTATGATACTGAGGGTTTAAAATGAAACCCACAGAAATGTATTATTTTATTTAATGATTTGAATTACATGCCATTGTAATGAATTTTCCGCTCCTTCACATTTCTCAATTAATCGTGTCACTTCCTAAACCTGGGGCTGTCCACGACTATCTTTTCTTTCTGCTTGTTATCCACGTTTATGATAATTGCTATGTTCACCTTATCTTTCTTACCCACTGAAGACACTTTTTCCACGTTTGTCATTTTTCTATCAAAGCCGATGGCAGGATCTTCTGAAACGTCATCGGGACTTTCCAGGGAGGGATTGGGGTCTCCGCCTTTGACGCTCGGGAATCCGTAGTGGATTTCTTTGCTGTCCAACTGTGGAAAGTCGTCGACCTTGTCTCGGAAATATCCCCCTTCTTCGTTGTCTTCTTGACCAGCATCATCACCTTTTCGCATATCATTGCCTCTCCTTTTTGCTTCTCCGGAACCAGAGAGTTCGTGGAGGTCTATCATATTCACCATCGTTGTTTTAAATCCTACCTCATCATCCATTACTAGTACCGCAATTCCTTGATCATCTTCATCTTCCATTACTACTTCTTTTCCTCCTCCGGAACCAAAGATTTCGTCGAGGTCTATCATATTCACCATCGTTGTTTTAAATCCCACCTCATCATCCATTACTAGTCCCGGAATCCCTTGATTCCCCTGATCGTCAAGTTGGTTTCTTGCTGCTTGGTCGTCGTCATGATAATCTTCACCTTCATTTACTATTTCGTTGCCTCTGCTTTTTGCTTCTCCGGAACCAGAGAGTTCCTCGAGGTCTACCATATTCACTATCGTTGTTTTAAATCCTACCTCATCATCCATTACTAGTCCCGGAATACCTTGATTCCCCTGATCGTCAAATTGGTTTCTTGCTGCTTGGTCGTCATCATGATAATCATCACCTTCATTCACTATTTCGTTGCCTTCGTTTTTTGAGTCGTATTGAGCAGAGTCACCGTGATCTTTGAGCATGGCCATCGTCGGAGCGCTTTGTGCCCTTTCATCATCTGTAACTAGCACATCTGAATAAGTTTGTTTCAATCTAGGAATTTCTGCTTGATCTTGCTCATAATATTCTTCACTATCATTTACGTCTTCTTCTTCGTCGGGGAAATCTTTGTCATCAGTGTCGTAGTCATCTGCTTTGGGAAATTCGTATTCATAGGTTTGCTCGAACTCGGGTCTTTTTCTCTCTCTGTCCACATAATCTATGCCATTGTAATCTTCTTCTGCCTTAGGTCTTTTTTCCTTTCTTCGTTTTCCATTTCTTCTTTCTCCTTCTTCAGCGTTCTCCTCTTCACCTGTCAGAAGGACATCTTGAACGTCCTTATACGTTTCATCTTCGTATGATGGAGGTTGGTAAAAACCTTCGTCCTGGGCGAGACAAGTCTATTTAAAGATAAAAAGGCATCATGAAATTTCACACGTGATACCACTCAGGGCCGGCAAGAGATTTACTGGGCTGAGGTGCAAAATACTGGGATGCGGACCGCCCCCCCCCCCAAAACCTCTTCCTTTGTTGTCTTTTTTTTTTATCGGAGTACCAGCTCACCTTTTGGGGTAGGAACCCTGAAATTTTGCCCCTGCTGCCCCTCGCTCTCGGCGGCCCTGAAATCACTTTCAAGAATAATATACGCTGTCGTGAAAAACTTCGACAACGGCGACGCGCGCACAAAAGCGGAAACCGCTTCTAGCATTGAAACAAGTCGGTCTACCACCTGGGGCTCAGTGGTGGTGATTCACCTAGTGGCATAAGTAACAACAACAAAACAATATTATTATTATTAGTTCGAGAAAATGAAATTAATTTTGTCAAAATGCTATTAGAATTGCGTTATAGCACAAGTTTTGATTTTAGTGTTACAATGTTGCTGGGGTTTCAGTGGAAATTCCTAAATTACCTTCATTGTACCATTGAATACAGATTTGTGTGAAAAGCATGCCAAGAGCGAAACATACTGTGCCAAAAAAAGATTAATAACAAGCAGTGGTCACACGCAAGCAGTTATATTTGGATCGCTTCGCGATTCTAGTTCGTTGCACTCACCATTGTGATTCACGTTTGAAAGTTTAGGGGGAAAATTATACGCTCGGAAAGTTTAGAAATGTCCGGAAGATTTTATTTTATAAATAAAATTTTAAAAAATGTAAGAGCCAAATAGGTTAACATCTTCATTTCCCAGCTTTTCACATGTTAAGCAGGATGGCCTGTCCAATGCAAGCTTAGCTAACTCTACAAGCAAATTTAGTCATACTATTAAAGTACAATCCACAAAAAGTAATTATTTTTTATTTTACTACTTGAATTACATGCAATACCAACGAATCCTCCGACTTCTTCCCACTTCCGTTCTCCTCCTACATTTCCAGATTAATCGTATCACTTTCCAAACCCTAGGCTGTCCACATCTTTTTCCATCGGCTTATTGTCCACATTTATGACGATTGCTATGTTTACATTATCCTTCTTATCGCCCGAAGGCCCCTCTTCTGCATTTGCCTCTCTTCTCTCTAAACTGTTGGCAGGACTGGGCTCGTCGTCTTCCACGTTCGGGAATCCGTAGGGGCTATCTTTTTCTTCCGAATTCTCTTTTGATTCGTCTTCGGTAGTTCCCGATTCGTCTTCGGTAGTTCCCGATTCGTCTTCGGTAGTTCCCGATTCGTCTTTGGTAGTTTCCGATTCGTCTTCGGTAGTTCCCCCTCCATCTATCGTTGATTGGGGAAAATCATCATCATCTATTTTAAATTCGACGTTTCCGTTTCTTGTTCCTCCAGAATTAGTAGAGAACTCTGCGGGGGTTATCATATTTATCATGGTTTTAGGACCATCCACCTCATCATCCATAACTCGCAATCTTTTGCCCTGATATGATTTACCGGCAGATTGTTTCCTTCCCGCTTGCTCTTGCTCGTAATCGTCTTCATCTTCATTCCTGTCTTCATCATCCTCGTCGGGGAAATCCTTTTCGTACATTTGTGTGGTCCTAGGTCTTTGAAGTGTACGTTGCGTTTTCCAGTATCCACCTTCATCAGAGTCGTAGTCATCAACTTCGTCGGGAACTTCTTCCTCATAATCTTGCTTGGGTTTCGGTCTTTTCCTTCTTTTTTCCGCACTATCAGTGCCATAGTCATCTTCGTCAGGAAGTTCTTCGTCATCAGTTTGCTTGGTTTTCGGTCTTTTCCTTCTTCTTTCCGTCCCATCAGTGATGTAGGAATCTTGTTTTGTCTTAGGCCTCTTCCCCTTTTTTCGTTTTCCATTTCTTCTGCCTCCTTCTTCTGTGTTCTCATCTCCGCCTACGAAACTGTTATCTTCTTCATACATTTCATCTTCATATGACTGAGGTTGGTATAAATTTTCGTCCTCGGCAAGACAAGTCTATTCAAAGATAAAAAGGTATGTTGTGATTTCAGCTGTGATATCACTTTTCAGAAAAAAAATACGCCGACTTGAAAAAGTTTTACCACCACGACGTCGGCCAAGTGTCCTATTCAGGAACTTGTACAAAGATCTCGTTTACGGAATTTTTTATTTCATAATTTTGTTCATTTAGATAATTATTGGTTTTAATCTTTTTATTTTCGAAAATACCATCACGTTTGTGAAAATCTTATTACTTTTGTGAATCTTGTTTTTTTTTTTTTGCGTTTGGATTGACATGAATTAAAACCAAATCAGAAAGACTGAGGAAGTAAATATTTGTTTTAAATTTAGCTCGATTTATAATAAAATATTTTAAGCATTTAAGCGAACTGTTAATGCCGCAGATGAATGGGAATAATTTTGCGAACGGCTAGTTCAGCAGTTTTTGCGACAAGTCTGCTTATGATTTAAAGTTTTTTTTGAGTTTCTTTTTCGTCACACTGATCTCTAAAGAACCGTTTTCGTTACCACGAATTTCGGATATTTTTGGAGAGCTTGCAGAAAAAAAAGATAAATGAATAAATAAGTATAGTGTTAGAAACCTGTTAGTTACCCTAGCTTTAGTCATAGGCGTAACCAGGGGGAGTTTGGGGGTTCAACCCCCTCCCATTGGGTGTTTTCTTATTTAGGCACATTTAGGCACACAAAAAAATTTCTGGATACGGCCTAGCAAAGCACATATTCTTTTCCTCTAAGAAAATTAAACACATATGATTTTATTTCCTCTTTCTCTGAAGAGTTGTGATCATGACCAAAGTATGCAGCTCATAATAAAGAGGACTTTTCATCTGGTTATAATCAACCCCCTTATCACCTTGGGGGGGGGGGGGGTTTACAGAGAAGGGTGGCTTCAATCACCGTACCACACACAGACAAACAGAGATCCTTTCAATCACTCCAGAGGGTTTTCGTTTCTTCTTGATGTTTTTTTTACCCAAAGGCAGCAATTTGGGAATACAATCGCACAAGTAATAAGTTTCGTGGAAAATATTCTCTACTGTGATGGAGTTCTGTTTTCTGATAAACCGGTGTTGTAGGCGCTGGGATCTGAAAATGAAGTACCCCCTAGCCAACAATTATCCTAATGGGTTAAACCCTCGAGCCAGAAAGGGATGCTCATCAAGAAACTTAAAGAGCAGTTTGTATTTATTTATGACTTCCAGTCCAAACACTCATTTTGGTAAAATCTTTTTTGTAGATTGGCCTGTATTGAACTGTATTTGCATTGCATTCTCATTTACAGATGTTCTCTCATCTCTTATATTTTAAATGTTTTTTTCTTATTATGGTCCATCGCTGATTGCATTACGACTCTAGAAATCTTCCGTTCAACGTTTCCAATCTCACTGCTACGGTTTAACGCTGCATTTTAATTTACAATCAAGTATTATTTATATTTTAGCTAAATTTTTAAGGATTTTTGATACATAATAATATTTGCACTCCAGCGATGGACACGTTCGTCATCCAAAAAGAAAAGAAAATTTGATTCAGACGCTTCCACTTCTGAGGTATGTTTTGTTACAAATTTAACAAAATTTTTAGAAATTTATTGTGGGGATGAGCATTTTTGTAGGGGAATTTGGATTTTTTTCTCTAAAATTCCACTATTTCCCAGTCTTAATATTATGAATGCCTGAACATAGAAGATTGCTTAGCACTAAATATTGAATTTTCTATTGCGTTTGAATTAAGGTCTAGTAATGAATGTTTAATGTTTTTGTGAATCAGGGCTGTATCCAGAGGGGAAGGGGGACCCACGGGCCGCCCCCTCCCAGAAATCTTTTGCAATGCATCATATATTCCTCCCTGAAACTTTGATTAACATAAGTGTGTCGAAGTCTGCCCCCCCCCCCCCCGAAAAAAAATTCTGGATACTGCCTTGGCTCCGGAGCAGGGGAAGCATGTTAAGAATTAGGAAGGGCAGTGTATACTTTGGTGATGTTAGAGGAAACAGAAAGGAGTTCGGTTACTCTCCCCCCGTATTTTTTTTCAAAATAAAGTCTTATATCTTTTAAGTTACTTTTGGTGTCGCTCGTGATAGTGTTCAATGTCCTTTCCCTGAAAAGGTTTCTGAAAGTAAAGTGTCTTTTAAAAGCATAATTTCTCTTTTCTTTCTTTTTGTAAAACTTGTGATCTGACTTTTTTCCCGGGGGTGGGGAGGAGTTGACTTGCTCTGAGGGAGTAGTTCCCCCCCTGGGAGATGCCTGAAATAAACAAGGAGTATATCTTTAGAGACAAGTATTTATGCCCAGTAAATTTTCAACTCTTTTACACTTCTTATTGCTGTTTAGTCTGTATATTTTTAGGGTGACCCCCCCCCCTCCCTTTTACAAACCCTAGATACGCCAATGGTTTTAGTTACCCTAGTGGTAGAAACTCAACCATAATTTAATAAATTTTTCAAATTCTGCCTCGAACGTTTAAACAACTTTTAGACGTTTCAGTTTTTCTGTTGGACAACAGGCTGTCTTGTTTAAATATTTCAATTAGTCACAATCTCTCGTTAGTACGATTGATTGGCCACTGAGGTAGTTATTTAACCCTCTCATGCATGCATTTATTTTTTTATGTTAAAAAAGAAAAATTCATATGCTGCAAACCAATTTAGTATCTCAGGATTGTAGTGTAATAATTTATTTTTGAAATTTTTGTTTTGTACAATCAAAAATTTGTGTCCTTGTATGAGGACGTTTTATGCTTTTTTGTCATATTTATTCAATATAATAATAAATATGGCAAAACTGAATATTCAAACTTCAGTTATAAGGAATAAGAAGCTATAAAATAATACTAAACTTCCCGGTAATGTAATACACGCTTCAAAATAAATAAACATAATTTGGTTTGAAACTGAGATTTTCTCTTCTTTCTTGAATCTTCCATGGACTTCTGAAGATATCTTAATCTTTTAACTATCTTGAATACCCTATGAAACTTTTTGTGGTTTCAATGAACTGTTGGGGTCTCCAGATGAGGAGAGCATGAAAATTGCAGCACAAAAACGAATCTGCATAAAAATTAGAAGCAATTACTAATGTCACCTCATATGAGCTTTACATACGTGAGAGGGTTAAATTAGTGCATTTGTAATATCTATTATACATAAGTTTTATCTTTTTGCACTCCCTTCTGTAAAGAAAATCTCCCCCAAAACAACCTTGTTGTAAAAATGTGCCTTCCCAAGAAAGCCTTAAACTCTTATCTGCAAAAAAGAACCGTTTCATGCTAAACCGCAAACCCCTCCTCGGGCGTAAAAAGTTATGATATCCAATTTGCCCACCAATTATCTTTTTATCCCTTTCCAAAAAAAAAAAGAAACGTCGTTCGCAAACACTATTGATACCTATTTGGCCTGGGGCCTCAGTGGCTGAGCGGTCTAATCGACTGGTTCCGTTGCCTCCCTGCGCGGAGTGAAAGAGGCGTGGGTTTGATTCCCACTTTCCCCTGGGTGTATCTTCTTCTTTGTATATTAAAAACTGTTCAGTCTTGTTCTATCTGTCATATTGGACGAGAGTTTGAGGCATATCCTTGGGAATAGCAAATAAACTCGAATATTTATGTGACCTGAAATGGTCATAAACAAACCTTATTTGGCCTGACAAACTAGCATTCTTCCTGTTTCCCCCTCCTTTATCCCACCCACTTCCACTAGAACAGGTATGGCGAACTTTTTTGAGACGTGGGTCAAATATGGGTCAATTTTTTTAGTACTAGCTCGTGGGTCACTCATGCCCATTTGCACCACAGTTAAGTTTAAAATTTTTTAAATGTGTACTATTAAAACTAAAAATTTTTAAAATTCAATTGGCTGAACCGGTAAAAATGGGCGTGGTTTGAGGATTTAAAAACTTTTAGTGGCGCTAAAAATTCTCAAGTGTTTGCTGCAAACGGCAATAAGTGCTTGAATGAACAAGAAGCAACGAAAATTATACACTTAATTTGAAGAAAAATGGTTATTTGCTTGGATCGTCGATTTTTTTTTTTTTTTTCAAGAACCAAAATGTGAGTAGAATTATGCAATTTATTTGATATTTCGTTAACACTTTTGCTTTACTCCAAATACTACAAAAGCATTTTTCGTCATTTTCGTAACTTTAGAACTGTAATGATCAAACTAGTTTATAGGAAGCATTTAAATTGATTTTGTGTCAATGCAGTGCTTGAAAAATTAAAAATAGAATATAAATTATCCACACAAATTTGAAAATCTAAATGTACCCGCGTAAACAAACAAATGGTTGCCTAGCAATTGTGGGTCAGTTAAAACTCTTGCGTGGGTCAGTGTGCCACGCAACACCATGAACCAAGAACCCACGGGTCTTGGTTCGCCATCACTGCACTGAAACCTCCCCCACCGCCAGCTCCTTACCATTTTGGGTATATCCCGGCCACTAGCTCAGTGCAAAAGCAATCCTAAGGCCTCGGCTAACTAACGTGCCTCTAGTAGTAAGAGTGATGACAACGGCTTCAGCGGCCGCCATCTTTTTTACCAGCGCGCCTGCTCATCTCCGCTTTTGCCGCGCCTCTTGGCGATGCGCAGGAGCTCTGGTAAAAGGATGGCAACGGGAGCACGCGTAGTAGCCGTTGTCATCACTCTTATTACTAGAGGCACGCTACGGCTAACAGGTGTGATGGAGAAAAGTTTGGATACATCCTTGAGTTTTTTTTTTTTTCACAGCTGTTTAGCGGGAAGATTTGGAAAGAGAACCGGTTACTTAGTGAGCAAACAGCTTCCGCGGCGAAACTTTTAAAAACAAAAATTTCCCCAGATACTGTCTGATTTTCTTAGCCGAGACTTTCCTCGAATTTGCGCATGCGTCAAGTCTGCTTCTATTTCATCCAAATAGGGGTGAGCGGAGGAATAAAGGGTATGTTTAGTTTTTATGAAAAAGATTATACTCTGTGTGTTTTTTTCTTTTTTCTTTTCCCTTTTGTGTCAAAGATTCAATTGGAAATACAGTGGAACCCTCGCTATTCGTACACAGTTCATTCCAGGAGGCAGTTCGAATGGCGATTTGTACGAATGGAGAATTATTTTTTCACATAAGATACAATGTAACTTAGATTTATTTATACAAATGTAATGAAAAACAAATGTACAGTACTGTACATGAAATCATACATAAAAATTTAAGTTCACTTTAGTGGTACTGAAAGCTGATGGCATAATTCGAATGTTGAGAAGAGGAAGATAAATGTTAATGTTACTGGTTTAGAAGAGGAGTCACTTTCCATAAAAGCATCAGGTCATATCTCTTCAGATGTTTTCTCCCCTTTCTGCTGTTTTTTTTTTTTTTCTGTCTTTTTGCACTGAAGAATCTTGGGTTTCTTTCTCTAAAAACATGCCCAATGTTGTCTGCCTTTGACGATTGTTCAGAATTTTTCTAAAATGGTCAATAACATTGTCGTTGAGCAAGTTGATGCTGTTGACCACAGCAGTGTTGGGATGCCATTTTTCCACCACTCTGTGTTTTCTCGCAGCTCTTTAATTTTTGCAAAGGAAATGCTTTCCTTACTACTTTCCGCCTCTGAAGAAGAAAGTTCTTCAATCACTTCCTCTTGCTGCTCCCTTAGAAAGTTAAAATTGTCAGTAAAATCTTAAAAATTTATTAAAATTTTAAAAAATCCAAAAAGTTAACCAAATTATTCCCAGACGAGTTCAAAAGAACATAATTTCTTGATTCGTTTTTTAGAAAAAAGCCAAACTGGCAACCCTGTCCCCTGGCGCCGACCGAATCGTGGGGCAAGCGTACGAATGACGAGTTGAATTTTACTTGAACAAGTTGGACGAGTAACGAGTTGTACGAAATGAGAGGAGGACGAATAGCGGGGTTCCACTGTAGAATGTATCATCATCAGAGAAAAGCAAAAAATGACAGCGTAAAATATGATTTCGAAAAGTGCCCATCTCAGCGTAGCACCCCCTTTTGTCGAATAGAATCCTCCCGACGGATAGTCTCGGCTTTCATGAAAGAACAGCAAGAGCTGTCAGAATTGAATGTTTATCGACAATTACATTTGATGAGAAGTTATCGAAAGGATTTTTAACTTACATCTTCTGCCTCCTCCGGAACGCTTTCTTCACCGATGACTGGCTTCAGACTGATTTTGAAGTAGTCTGGCTGCTCCGTCTTGGGCTCCGACAAGACGGGAAATTTGATGGTCCCTTGATCGTCCGTTTGTGACGGTTCCTGTAAAAGAATTAATGAATGATTGAATGCGGCAAAAATCGTTAGAATTGATCAATGAATAAATGCAGCAAAAATCGTTAGAATTGATCAATGGATAACTGCGGCAAAAATCGTAAGAATTGATTAATAGATAAATGCGGCAGAAATCGTTAGAATTGATGAATGATTAACGTGTGGCAAAAATCGTTAGAATTGATCAATGGATAACTGCGGCAAAAATCGTTAGAATTGATTAACAGATAAATGCGGCACAAATCGTCAGAATTGATTAATAGATAAATACGGCAAAAATCGTTAGAATTGATGAATGATTAAAGTGACAGGCGGCTAAACATAGGGCATCCACTTTTACTCATCTGCCATTTCATTGGTTAAATTCCACAACGTCACAAATCTCATGACGTCAGCGCAAATGAAGAGAATCGAAAGTTGTTCAGTTTCGGAATGAGCGTGTTTTTCGCAGAGCCTCCTATACTAAGGGTATATATTAGTATAGGGGCTCTGGTTTTTCGTTGCAAGATACTAAAACAGGCAGGTGCATAGGAAAGGGGGAGGGGGATCAGGGGCTTAAGCCCCTCTATTACAAATGAGGAAATTTTTTATTTCAATGCTAAATGAGAAAAACTGCTTTAAAAATTTTTAAAAACCAAAATTTAAAGACTTCTTGCACTAACATTTTAAATTTACGAACTTATAAGTCTTATTATATTCTAAATATGAAATTATTCTGAAATACATAAGTAGTGTTTTTGAAAATGCACTTCCCTTTTCCTCCCTCAACTACAGAAATTTACCGACTACAAAAATATTTAATTGTGTAATTTTCCTTTTATAAACAGATAGATTTAAAACAAAAAAGTGCTACTGTTTGTTTTACATTAATCACGTTTAATAAATATAGTTAAATCAACGATACTGCATAGGGTTTCGGTTACTTTGTGAAAACAATGAATTTATTTTAATGATCTATAAATGTATTCATTTATTAGTGATTTTTTGTAATTAATATTAACAATAACGAGTGAATGTTAATTACTTTTTAATAGTTTATTTTATTAGTTTTTTTCTGAAAAAAATTTGCGAATTGGAAATGTTTGAGCCGCCCTCTCAACCCCCCATGATTTTTAAATTGGACTATTTAGGACCTAGAAATGTATGTAATTCTGCAACTTATTTCTGGTAATAGTTTCTTTTTCTTTCTTTTTTTTTGCTGCTACACTTGACTCTTCTATATTTGAACGGATAATTATATGTCTTTATGGAAGTTATAGAGAAGGTAGCTATATACATATAGATTTTTTAAACTCTTTTACAATGCATATAATTCTACAACTAAACAAAATTAACAAGAAAGATTAACCCTCTAATGCCCAAGTTTTTTATCGTCGTCCGCCGCATATTAACCGATCTCACACAGTAGTAGGCTTAAACCACGCCTCCTACTGAATTTTTCAATGACATCATGGTCTCTAGAGGGTTAAAACTCAAGAGGAAGAGAAGTAGCGTCATGGGCAAGCCCACTACAAGGTAGGATCGTTCAATATGCTCGTCCGCCTTGAGGCGGAGTTGGGAATTAGAGGGTTAAATTACTGTGGAGGATGGGAACAGTAGAGGATAAATGGATTCATGAACCAGCAAATCAATCGTATGACGCCTTTTGTTTTTTAGTTTCATTCAACAAACACCAAAATTGAGATAAATTCAGTCATAGATGGTGCAATCTTTTACTGCTCAAGAGAGTAATTTTATTATTACTCTTTTTTTATTCTATTCAATTAATTTATTTATTTACTCAATGTCAGACAATTAATTGTGTTTATGTCTGTCTTTTATTTCTATATGATTAGCGTTTGTTATTCCGCGGCGCTTGAGCGACCCACTTCTTTTTCTTTTTTCCTTCTCTCCCCCCCCCCCCCTCCTCCTATTTTTTTTTAATTTCTTTCTTTTTTTTATTGCTTTTGGGTGTTCAGTAAAATAAAATATTTCGAGAAATAATAACGTGATCGGTTTCCTAAAACTTTTAGGCACACATAAAACAACCACTACAGATTTTCAGCATTCAACGCGTAGTCTAATGCAGTGTTCCCCAACCTTTTTATCACCGCGGACCGGTCAGCGCTTGAGAATTTTACCACGGCCCACTGGGGGTGAGGCATTCATTGTGTATATTTTAGTTTATTTTGATTTATTATTTTTTATTTAATTGTATTTAAACATTCCTTCAAAATAAAAAATAAAAAGTTACACCAAAAAATATAAAGTGATTTAACATTTCTTTATTTTTTACTTTAACACTTACTAGAACGTTAAATCAATGAGAGCCCTGAGCTTGTTTCTTTGCAATGAGACGGTTCCACCTGGGGGATGTTTTTAATTTGGGGTTTAAACCTAGGAATTCAAATTCAGTTTCAATGAATGGGAGGCCCATCAAAATTTGATCCACGGACCGGTACCGGTCCGCGGACCGGGGGTTGGGGATCCCTGGTCTAATGTACTAATAAAAAAGGTAGACACGTATTTCGGGGCTTATATAGAGTCCTTTTTCAGGGCTAAAAATGTGTTGTAGATGAAAAGATATTTATCAAAATTGGAAAAGGGGTTCCTTGTACCCCCGAAACACGTGTCTGCAATTTCTATTGCTTTTTTTCAATTTTTTTTTTTTTTTTTTTGCGTTTAATGGGTTTTATTTTGTTAATTACACTTTTTTCACACTTTAAATCAGTTTTGTCAAATTGCACGTTGGCTGTTTTTTTTTTTTCTTTTTTTTTTCTGTAATAGATAAATTGAGTGTTTATGTTGGTCGATACTCATCCCTGTATAAGGACGTAGCGAAAGACCCTTTATCAAGAATAATACGTTAATTAGTTTAAGAATTAAAAATATACATTAGCCTCAGTGAAATCTGAATATTGCTTTTCATGGAATGTTTTATCAGATACAAGGGTAATTTTTAGTTAAAAAAACTGATATTTTCACAATTTTTTTGAAAAAGTATTTATTAATGAAAACTTGCTCTGAGGTTTTCAAAACGCAAAATATTCTGCATCTCGCAAGACAGAAGGAAATAAAGCATATATATAGATAATACATTATTTGTCAAAGAAATATCAAGAATTATAAATTAAAAAATTTTCGAAAAACTTTTTTCTTTTTTTTTTTAATTTTCGGTTTTTGAAAATGTTTAGAAAATTCGGAGAATTTCAAATCAGAATCATCCATACAAGAGCGCAGAAGCAATCTCTTTTTCCTTTTTCATTATTTGTCTTTTAAATACTCAGATTTTGTAACAACAAAATTTGCGCGCACTTAAACGTATAATACCGCCCTTAACATGACGTTATGTTCCTTAGCCAATGAAATGTCAGATGAGTAAAAGTGGATGCCCTATGTTTAGCCGCCTGTTTAAAGTGTGGCAAAAATCGTTAGAATTGATTAACAGATAAATACGGCACAAATCGTCAGAATTGATAAATGAATAAACGTGGAAAAAATCGTTAGAATTGATGAATGTATAAATGCGGCGAAAATCGTCAGAATTGATAAATGAATAATTGCGTCAAAAATCGTTAGAATTGATGAATGATTAAAGTGTTGCAAAAATCATAGGTCATTAAATTTTAATGACGGTACATAGCTGATTCAATGAGTTCTGATGCAAAGTTTTTTTTTCCTTCAAGGCGCTGCCTCTAACGGAGGTTTTACCATAACGAATTAACAGCTGCTGCTAGTGAAATGCCACTCTACCCCGACTATGACTTCAACATAGAAAGCCTGGCGCATCAGCTGTATTGGATAATAGCGTGTGTTCTGTATGTTAGTCCTTTTTTGACGATGCTTCATTTTCTCTGGCATTTAAGGGTACAGGGACCTACAAAACCGACTTGAAATGTCAGTGAATTATTCTGAATATTGTAGTATTTCTTTATACTGCAAACACATATTATTTTGTAAATTTTTGAAGAAATATTTTGAATGGTTCTTGAGGCAATTAAATTTTAAAACTTTAAAATGCCGAAAAATTGCCGAATTTCAAAAATGTTCCATGCGCAATTGGTTTGCGCACAGATTCAGCAAACTTTCTCTGCACAGTCATTTGAGGCATAAAAACGAATATTACTAAAAATAATATTGATGGTTAGCTCCTAAATCTTGAAAATAATCAATAATACAAAACTTTTGATATTTTTTTCGAAGAAAAAACTGAAAATTTTAAACATTTTATTTGAATTTTAAAAAATAATATTAAACAAAATTTTAGTAAGATTTGTTTAATATTATTTTTTAAAATTCAAATAAAATGTTTAAAATTTTCAGTTTTTTCTTCGAAAAAAATATCAAAAGTTTTGTATTATTGATTATTTTCAAGATTTAGGAGCTAACCATCAATATTATTTTTAGTAATATTCGTTTTTATGCCTCAAATGACTGTGCAGAGAAAGTTTGCTGAATCTGTGCGCAAACCAATTGCGCATGAAACATTTTTAAATTTGGCAATTTTCTGTATTTTAAAGTATTAAAATTTAATTACCTCAAGTCCCATTCAAATACCTCATCAAAAATTTGCAAAATAATATGTACTTACAATATAAAGAAATGACAAATTTTTCAGATACATTCATAGTTAAAAAAGTTAATTTTGAGGGTTTCCTGTACCCTTGAAATTCAGTCAATTTGGTGAGATAGGTAATTTGACACTGCTAGCAACTTTGCTCGGGTAAACCTAGTGATGCGATGGATCTAGTGATAATCAGAAGTTCAGTCAAGTGGTTTTGAAGACATTTTTATTGTCTCTGATTAATAGAGAAAGGAAAGTTAGGGATCATTCATAAATGATGTCATGTTTCGAGATGGGAGGGGGGGGTTCATGAAATTGTGACAAATTGTGACAAGGGGAGGGGAGCTGTAATAAGAACTGTAACATCATGATTATGCAACATAGCGTGACAAAGCGGGAAGGGGGATATGTTGAAGTGTGACATTTTGTGATAAAAGGCGGGAGGGGGATATGTTGAAGTGTGACATTTTGTGACAAAGGGAGAGAGAGGGAGGTCAAACATATGGGAAAAAGCGCGACATCATTAATGGACGGTCCCTTAGCAGGTGCTTACATCCGTCTCGCAATCTTCCGTTGACTGCTGAGATTGTGTCGTCCGACGAGTAGTGGGTTTCCTCGTTGGCTTGCAAGTGGTTGTGGAAGGTGGAGTCGTTCCGAGAGGCTGTTAATACAAAAGTCAAATTGAAGGAGTATGAGCAGACTGAGAACAATGTTATATGAAAATAAAATGGATGAATAGACACATGAAAAAGACACTTAAAAATTATCTAATCATTGGGAAAGCAGTGGTTTTTGGTTTCTGTTACGGTACAGTAAAGTCGTTAATTGTGGTTGTGGATAAAAGTTTCTGTATTCCAATGGTGTAATATCGCCAGACGCATTTGCGATGAAACATTTCAGAGCAATTCATTGGTTCTGCATACAAGTTACTAAAAACCTCGCCCTCGTATTAACCGATTGGCACTTTTTATTGCGACTTTCATTCAGGCTACCGTGATTCGTTGATTGCGTTATCGAAGACATACGTCATTGCTGTTAGTTTTGAGAACCATAGCAGCAGTCGATTACGAAGGAAGCAAAATGTCGTCGGCGTTTTCGATGTGATCGCATCCTATAAAAAGCAACCTGGGTGAACACACTGTATAAATTTTTGGTTTTACTGAGCACTTTTTTTGGTGTTCAGTTGGTGTAAAGTTAAAAATTATTCATTTTTTGATGCATTTAAATTTTTTTAAAGTGTCTGTCTAAAAAAATGCAAACAGCAGAATGTCGTCGATATTCGGAAATAGGAACTACCTTTTTGATACATAGGCGTTGCTGTTGTGGCGTAATAAGGAGGCGTTATTACGTGTTGTCAAGCTTTCGTTTATGATCAGTATTGCTGATAAGTACCGTCTGAAAGTTTTTAAGATCCTGATATAGTAACCGTTTATATTTTCCTAGCCTCCAGGAAAGGGGGCCGTGGTAGCCTAGTGGTTAGCACGTCGGACTTCCACCTGGAAGGTCGCGTGTTCGATACCCACTGAAAACCACCATGTATACTTGGGGATATGTGCATGTAAAATCCTAGACCCCACTACCTCTCCCCGTGCGTAAGCAATCCTAAGGCGTCGGCTAACAGGTAGGGGTCTGGTGGAGAAAAGCCTCCAGGAAAGTCACCACCACCAGGGCTTTCACCATCCCCTACTGTAGGAGCACCACCGGGAGCGTCCCCAGCACAGTCATCCCCACCAGGGCAGCAGCCATTTCCTTCAGCAGGAGCATCCCCTAGGGATCGTCCATAACGCCTGGAGGGTCTCCAGGACAATCACCACCACCAGGTCCATCGCCTTCTGCGGCCGCATCACCGGCAGCATCTCCAGTACAATCAAATTCACCAGAACTGTTACCATCTCCTTCATTAGTTTTTAGTAGGCACTAAAAACTAATCATTTGTATAATAAATTCCGCTTTGAAGCTGCTTTTAAAAAGTCACTATCAGCTAGAGCAAATAGCCTCAGTGGATTTTAGCATCCGTTTACCAACCTATCCGAAAAATGTGTTTTTGTTTTACGATGTAATTAATCAGTGTTTACTTGACACCAAATTTATCAGTAATATAATACTGGTGTTAACACGTTGACTGCCAGCCTACGAGATAACTCGGAGTGTGTGAACTTGTTGAGAGACCAAATTACAAGCTGTCTTGCTGTTGCTGACTATTTTTCATTTTTCAATACATTTATAGAAAGAGTAATTTTTTACTTAATAAAATGTTTTGTGCAATATGTTTTAATTAAATTAAACTATTGTCTGGAGATCTACAAGTTACAAAAAGCGCTGGCAGACAGCTTGTGGCAGTCAACGTGTTAACACATTCCATGCGCTAAAAAGCGTTATACTGTCTATATTTTTTTATACAGACACATAAAAAAATTAAAGTATGTCAAAAATGAACAAATTTCAACTTCACACCAACTGAACACGAAAAATCATGTTCAAGAACACCAAAAATAGTGGGAACTAAGCGCAAAAGTTTTAGTGTACAAATGCATAAATTAGGAATGAGGAGCCTTTTTGCACTGAAAGGCGGCATTAAAGTAGGCATTTGGACAAAAGACCAACTTTAATACCGCCCCCCCCTCTCCCATCATTATTATTCCACATTTGTAGTACTATTTGTAAATATAGAACGAATAACTAACGGGAAAATATTATACTTCTATTATGGAAATCTAATGGGAACATTAGCGTACCATAAACACTACAAAAAATATCATTTCCTCCCTTAAAATACTACTATTCATGTATCTTCTTTTCATACATGCAGCTACTTCCTATTCTTCCTTTTTAGCATTTTAAGTACAAAGGCTTGCATAAAGTGCCCAATAAGTGGTGGATTAACACTATATGCGACACAGACGAAAAGCCAGTCGCAAAAATCTTGTGTACGCTATAATTTAAATAGCATGCCCGTTTGTTACCAGTCGCTTACTGAGTGGTATTTTTAATTCCATCAATAAAAGCTACTTTCGCTCAGAATGCCGAGATTTGTTGATTGCACCGTGACGTCCTTTGAAACAAATAAATCCGCGATGTTAGTTTGATAACCATAGCAGCAGTCTTTACGCAGCAAACACATCCCGCTGCTGTTGAAATCGGTATGAATTTTCCGTAACGCTTTCGTTTTGCATTTCAAGTTTAGTAAGTTTTGCTATTGTAAGGAACCTCAAGAATAAATAAATAAATAAATGAGTTCATAGGGTGTGAAAAACAATGGAAGATTAGCAGCTACTTACCTCAGTTTCGCAATCCTCTGTTGGTTTCCTCCGTTTCGGTGGGGGAGTCAAAGTGATAGTCACGTAAATAATTTTCTGAAAGGTTCCATGAAAAAGTGCATTAGTAGAAAGTCTTTGTGAGAGCAATGTGGGGTCATAATAAACAGCTGATGAGTTTTTTATGGGATTAAATAAAAAAAAAAAAGCAATTTTATTTTTCACTTCGAAAAGCAATGGCTTACAATTAATTGCAATGTGTATGTACTTCACCCATTCTTATACAAACAAATCGAAATTTATTTTTTACAGGCAACAGGATTATTCAGAGTTTCACCAATATCATTCTCGACTTTTTTTTTGTCTAAAATTTAAAGTATAGAGGTGTGATTTGATACTTTGGTTATAGTCACCGAGGCATCACTTATATCTCGCCAAATTTGGCGATATATCGCAAAAAGGATATACCACATTCAGTATCAATTTAGTGATATTTATCAAGTATCCCATAGAATTCCTCATTAAAGTTTATCGCGTGACGCATCCCATTCGCCAATCTGATATCAAATTCGTCACATGACAAACAACAGCGAATTAATCCGGGGCGTATGACAATATGGCAGCAGGTTTTGAACATGGGATCTTCTGGCTCAGAGACAAGTACGTTACCGTTGGGTCACGAGTATTTTATGCATTAAAGCTATTATTCGTAAAATTTTTAGTAAATAACAATATTCTGTCATGTTGATTTCTTCACTTGAAGGTACTTTTTAAATGTGCTTTTGTTTCTTTTACACATTCCATTAAGTGCCGGCACTGTGGCATCTTGGTTAGGCGCGGGACTTGTACGCCCCAGGTCATAGGATCTAACCTGGGAGTGTCTGTGGATTTTCAAGATGCAGAAAATCGTCTGCGCCCATGTCGTATGATGTTGCGGCATGTAAATTGATCCCTTGAGTAGACATTTGGCTTGGATGCTCTCGGCTAAATTGAATTCGTAGTGCAATCTACATCAATGAGAGCTGAGGTGCCACCATCTAGTAGAAACTGAGCGTCAAAATTCTTACAGTGTTCATGGTATCCGCCGACAGTGGTGCTACTTGAAAGAATGGATCACTAGGTCTGCAAAAAAGTTAGTAACCATGTGCAGCCCCGTTCAAGAAAGAAAAACATTCCATTAACCCCTTGCCATACTTTAATGAGTCTGACTCGTGATGAAGAATTCAACACAAACATGAATATCACGAGTCAGACTCGTGAAGGGATAATCGGGGGATAATCGGACGACTACCGATTACGCCCGAGTTTGGTCGAGCTAAATGGTACGGCAAGGGGTTAAGTTACTGTAATTTAAAATTTCAGTCAACAAAAACATAAATTTCTTGAATTTTGAAAGTGTCATTCTCCTTATTAACCAAACTTATACTCACATGCATAGGTGTAGACTGTAGAGGCATCATTTTTGATAAGCATGACACTATACTTTTAAAGTAGAATACGACACAATCTCTGGTTAAATTATTAGACGGAATACAGATTTTTCGTAATTACGTGTTTAACATTCAGTGTGATGCGAAGTTCTGTTTTTTACTTATACGATAATCTTTTTACTTACATTGCGCACACTTTGTGGAAAACGTTCAATCATATATGCAATTAGGGGATCAAGAACAATATAAAAAAGAAAAAAAATCATTTGGATCATCCTGTATCGAAAAGGGATGGAAATGAAGGTGCACATTTTACAGAATACAGTAAAACCTGTAAAGTTGGCCACCTGTCTAAGTTGACCACTTTCGTCAGGAACGGTATGAGCCCTATATTATTTAATGCAGGAAAACCTTTGTAACTTGACCACCTGTCTATATTGACCACTTTTGTCAGGAACGGAATGAGCCCTATATTATCTAATGTGGAGAAACCTTTGTAACTTGACCACCTGTCTATGTTGACCACTTTTCTCGGGAACGGTATGAGCCCTATATTATTTAATGCAGGAAAACCTTTGTAACTTGACCACCTGTCTATATTGACCACTTTTGTCAGGAACGGAATGAGCCCTATATTATCTAATGTGGAGAAACCTTTGTAACTTGACCACCTGTCTATGTTGACCACTTTTCTCGGGAACGGTATGAGCCCTATATTATTTAATGCAGGAAAACCTTTGTAACTTGACCACCTGTCTATATTGACCACTTTTGTCAGGAACGGAATGAGCCCTAGATTATCTAATGTGGAGAAACCTTTGTAACTTGACCACCTGTCTATGTTGACCACTTTTCTCGGGAACGGTATGAGCCCTATATTATTTAATGCAGGAAAACCTTTGTAACTTGACCACCTGTCTATATTGACCACTTTTGTCAGGAACGGAATGAGCCCTATATTATCTAATGTGGAGAAACCTTTGTAACTTGACCACCTGTCTATGTTGACCACTTTTCTCGGGAACGGTATGAGCCCTATATTATTTAATGCAGGAAAACCTTTGTAACTTGACCACCTGTCTATATTGACCACTTATGTACGTCAAATATTTGGGTGGGAGTATTATAAAAAAAAGTTGACCACCTAATTATTACTATATTTATTTATTTATCTATTTTCGCAAAGATAAAACAAAAAACTTTACTTCTCCAGGATATTTTTTATGCTATACTGTTAGACCAGTATGTGTCCGGATGGATGAAACATCAATATAAAGATGCCTAAATCTCTTTGTAAGTTAATCATACGGTAAAAGTACTATGAGTACTCTTTTGTTCTTTAAATAAGTTTCTTCTAATTTATCTAGACATTTTGATAACTTACGTATTTTTAAGGAATCTTTACCATCAAATAAGTAAAATAACATAATTTTCTTTATTTTAACTAAGTGCTTTAATTTTAAAGTTGTATAGGTAGGTCATTCAGATTAAATTTATCTAATGATATTTTAGACAATTGTGAGAAATAGCGAATGACTCATTTTAAAGTAACGTTAATACATGAAGTTATATTTTAATAAATCACAAATGATCGAACGCACAAAAAAATCTCCACCCTCTATAAGTTGACCACCTGTCCGAGTCGACCACAAAAGTGCTGAAATGCAAGTGGTCAACTTACACAAGTCTCACTGTAGTTTAATTTTCATGAACAATTATTCTATGCATTTCCATTAGAAATAAATAAAAAAGCTCGCATATTTACGAACTTATTAGTTTTTTTTGCAACAACGTCAATTTCCTTCGCACGATTTTGGCTTACAACATGCGAATTCTCATAAAACTTTATCGAACTTTCAGGGAAATTGGCAGCTTGCCATTATTTGATTTCGGACAATTAACAAGTCATGCAGCTTTGGAGACACCGTCCAAAAAATATTTTTCCAGGGTTGTAAGAATTTCTGAATTCTGTAAAAGTCGTTTCTCTGTCAGTGCAGTGCGAACGCAGGGAAAGCAACGCGTGCTTGTCCCACAAATCATTGATTTTCTTAACTTTAAGCGTATATTAAAATCCTAGTAGGCCCGGCGGTCATACCGAAATGACCGTTGTTCTAGATATTATAAATACTAATGCCAACCAATGTTCACCTTCCCACTGACCCGCTCATTTTGCGCTCAGCTGAAAATTCAGTTTAAAATACAATGTCGAAATAAAATCGGGCAAAATTTTAAACTCTTTACGCGAAAGGATATTTAGCAGAGGAGTTTGGGAAAAACTGCATGATGAGATGTACTACGCACAACTCGTTAGTCGGTTTCGTCTCCTTTCATTTTCCAACGTTAGCAAGTGTCGAGGTAACTCATATGTAAATTTAGTTAAATGCATAATAAGCAACAATTGTGCGAATTAAAAATATTTAAATGTTCTTAAATACCATGATAATTTAATTAAAGCAACAACTGCATGTATGGTATCAGTGTATATGGACTATTTGAATGCCGTGGCCACTTCACCCCATTGGATAGTACAGTCACGCAAGCAACCAATACGCTATCAGCGACAAACGGACACTTAAGTCGCTTATATATATTTTGGCGCTTATTTTTATGTTTCGAATATTTCACCAAATGCTGGAGATTTGGCGATATTTGAAAGATGTGACAGAAAGTAATTATTAAGCATAATTAGGTGAACCCATTTTTTTTATCTTTTAATCATCAATTTCTCATGAAATTAAACAAAAAAATATTCCTACCGGTGCCGATGATTCGCACTGTTCTCCCAAAACAAACGGAGAAGACGGAACAATAGAAGAATCCACCTACAAAGAAGAAAAGTGAAAAAATAAGTCACACATGAGCAGAGGCGTAGCTAGGGTTTTCAGCGCCCGGGGACAACTGAAGATTATTCGCCCCCCCACCCTCTCGTGCCACTGGCGGCCTAGAGGCACCCCTAAAGGAAATTAAAAAATATTTATTCTTCCTAAACGATAAATAGCTCTAAAAAGCAGCCCTTTTAACTTTCACTTTTATTAGCGACCATTCACTTTTAAGGGAAAAATGGGACACTTTGGCTTTGCAAAATTATTTCTTTGATTTCCCACGTACTCTTGTGCTACATTAGTCATTCCCGATATGATATGAAGATCCCACTGTTTTCGTCGAACATATTCACACCTCTTCAAATCAAATAATTTTCTTTTCGCATTTGAAAATAGAATAAATTTGCATTAATTTGGCGCCCCTTGACGCTGCACCCGGGGACAGCTGTCCCTCCTTTCCCCCCTCTAGCTACGCCTCTGCACATGAGTCGAATCGTGATTTCAATGAAACTGGAATGGAGAAACCGGAAATGGGGAGCTTCCTACTAACAAACTCGACCAAGAAATCATTATGAACCGAAATAATAAAAGAAATCCCTATTCGTATTATGTCTAATAAATAGTGGAAATCAACAAATAATTGTAATTTAATACTAAATTAAAAATAGAGTAGAGTCTCCCTATAACAAAATCGTTTTCCGACTGATATTTTATATCCGGAATCTGACCGATTGTTAATATCCAGAACCCAACCGATTTTTGAATAACTGGTATCTGACCGATTTTGAAATGTCCGGAACCCGTATTGTTTTAGAATAAAAACCGAGAGTGTCACCGATGCAATAATTTCATAACTGTTTTCACCAGAAATTCACGTGACTAAAATAACCATTCAGGTGTCAGATAGCTTGAAATGAAATAAAAGACAGCTCCTGTGTTAATTTTTCTAAAAATAAAAGCTTCTGAAACTTCTTTTTTTTTTAAATAAAAAGCCGCAAAGTGTTTATTTACTGAACAGATTACCCAATGTTCTAAAAGATAACTTATTTTCAAGACATTTTTAGTTTTAAAAACAAGTTGAAAAAATAAAGGAAGTCTAACACTTCTCTAATTGTAAAATTAAAATTATTAGCGCAGCGACTCGGTAAAAAAGTAGTTCCAATTGCCTAGCAGTGAGTCGCTATCCTTATTTTGGTGATTGCTGACTTAATAAATGGCAATGGTAGATCTGGTACACTTTTCAGGATAAACTCGTTTTGTTTCGAAATAATCTGTAATAAATTTCAGAGCCAAATGAGTTTTTTTCCTTTTTTAAAAGGCGGCGCATCTTCCCGATATTCAATGGGTTTGTGCCCACCAAATTATGGATCGCGGCTCACTGGTGGGGCATGGATCAGGGCCTCTAATGATTCATTCGTTTCACTGTTTGAAACATTCTTGCAACTTACTTCAATTACTGACATTTTTGAAAAGACAAATATCGTGAGATGTGGCGAAGATTTTTTAGTTCAGACGTTTGGAAGATTTTTCATGAACAAAGTAAAAAGGAACAAGTGCAACAACAACTCTTACTGTTGGAGACGGGGACAGCGAAGGCGATTCAGACGCGCAAGTTGACGGTGATTCTTCCGCTGCAGCCGATGGGGATTCTGCTGCAGAAGGCGACGCTGATTCTGACATAGAAGGAGACGGTGATTCTGACGGACCAGCTGAGGCTGACTCTGATGGAGAAGCTGACAGTTCTGCAGGGCAATAAGATGACGGTGATTCAGACTCAGAAGGAGACGGTGCCAGCATAGGAGATGACGACATTTCCGGGGTTTCCGACGAAGATGATGCGGCAGAGTCTGCACAAAATTCTCCTTGGAATGCAGTCGCTCCTGGCGATGCTCCCGCTGTAGGAGATGGTAGCAGTCCTGGTGGTTTTGATTGTACTGGAGATGCTGCCGGTGATGCGGCCGCAGAAGGCGATGGCCCTGGTGGTGGTGATTGTCCTGGAGACCCTCCAGGCGATGCTCCTGCTGAAGGAGATGGCTGCTGCCCTGGTGGTGATGACTGTTTGGAGACGCTCCGGTGATGACTGTGCTGGGGACGCTCCCGGTGATGACTGTGCTGGGGACGCTCCCGGTGATGCCGCTACAGTAGGGGATGGTGACAGCCCTGGTGGTGGTGACTTTACTGGAGGCTAGAAAAATATAAACGGTTACTATATCAGGATCTAATAAAACTTACAAACGGTACTTATAAGCAATATTGAACATGAACGGTAAGCGTGACAACACGTAAAAACGCCTCCCAATTACACCTCACCAGCAGCGCCTATTAACAAACAGATAGTTCCTATTTCCGAATATCGACAAACTGTTACCAGCTCTTTGTTCGAATTTCATACCATTTATCGCCAAATGCTACTAATGTTTGCTTTGGAGACAACTTGGAAAAGCAGTCGTTAACGCATCGTCCCTTCCTATTTAGCGATAGGTACCCTGCAAACTCTACGTACAGGTTTTCGAAGAGAAGTTTTCACATTGGCGAATTTCAAAACTATTCTTCAACTCCCAGTACATTTCCAATAGTACGCTACATAGCCAAAAGTCTTGGGACAATTTCAGCTTAATCATTTTTACAAATTTCTAGAGAAATACGAAACAAAATGTTCTGAAACCTCGGTTATATAAAAGGCCTTCACACTTTCCAGGGAAAATGAAATCACGCGTGGATTTAGGAGACCAACAACAAATTGAAACAAAAGAAGAGATGTTTCGATCCTCCTGTCTCGTAAAATGTTTGTAAAAAGCTGTCGAGAGAGATGTCAACAGAAGAGTTTACCTGCTATCTACAATATTTCCACCGATTTTCATAGAACCTGCACGCATATTGAAGGAGTTTTAATCATTTCTTTCCAAAATGACAATTTCTGCATCATGTTTTTGGCCCAAAACGCGCAGAATTCTTCACGGAACCTCACCAAACTTATCGAAAAGTTGAGAGAAAGACAAGCAGAAAATCATACTCAAATAAGAAAAAAAAACTTATATTAAATAAATTATGAGCATTTTAAAGAATTTTTTTTTACTGCGCATGCGCAAAGATGGCAATTTCTAACTGTCAAAACTTTAAGTCTAAGTGTACAGGGTAACCCACAAAAAAGTTCAGTTGAATATCTTGAAAATTCACAGCTGTAAGGGAAAGGAGGGTAAGAGTACGCAGTCGGTTAAGAGTACGCAGGGACTTTTTTCCCTGTAGGCAACACTCGACGCAGAAGCGAGTGTGTTCTGTATTGTATCGACAACCCAGTTCCCTCAACAAGCTCAGCAAACAATGAGGCGACAATATGCCCAGGCTGCGAACAATCATATGATAAAGATTGGATCCAGTGTGGATTATGTAAGGAGTGGTGGCATGATGAATGTTCCAGTTACGAAGGCACTGGAGCATTTGTATGTGACTACTGCTAAATTTACTGAATGCGTACTTTTACCCTTCCTGGGTGCGTACTCTTATCCGCCAAGTCGGGTAAGAGTACGCATTTGCAATTTTTTTTCCCGCTTTCTTTCTTTCATATATATTTTTTAAGATAAAACTTTCATTTTGTGTACCTAAGTTTCTAAGTTAATAAACTATGATTCAGTCAATTTTCAAGGTTCTCACTTTTCAATTCTCATTTTTATAACGAGCAATCCACTAGGTGCATACTCTTACCCTCCTTTCCCTTATCGTAATATGCTTTTCATTAATTCTATTAAAGAAATGAATCCTTGAACGGGGCTTTTTACTAATCAGCCGCAAGTGTTTGCATACATTAAATCAATCTGTGCTGTAATTTATGATAAAAAT
Source organism: Octonoba sinensis (assembly GCA_038502835.1). Lineage (NCBI taxonomy): Eukaryota > Metazoa > Arthropoda > Arachnida > Araneae > Uloboridae > Octonoba > Octonoba sinensis. Next base: position 4,839,434 of record CM076600.1, read on the forward strand.
TTAGTATTTATGAGGAATCTCTTACCACCTTTACTCATAACATGGATGGTAAGCATTTGTTCACAAATATGCACTTTGTATCACACATCACAGCATAGATGCACTGAATGTCTGCGAACTCAAGCGGGTAATTTGTGAACAACCCTGTATTGTTTATGCATGTTCTCATAATCATTGCGAAACAACTTGCTGAATTTAAGATTCATCTGCTTATTTTCAAGATATTCGACTGAAATGATTATAAATTCGTGAATATGCGTGATAGTTCTGTGAAAATTAGTATAAATACAGGATGGGGCAGAAGTAATGACCCGGTTTTGACGGGGTATAAAACAAACTAATATAATGTGAGACTTGGAACTTTTTTTTATTTTGATTTGTATATAATTCCATTTTTTAGATCAAGTTTTGAATACCACTTGAGCAAGATGGCAGTCTTCGGCACCAATTCACTGACGCAGTCCATTTCTGAAGTTTTGGAAAACTTTCTGCACATTTCGAGGGGTATGGCGGGATATTTTCTCGATAGTTCGGTCTTTCAGCTCTTCTAAAGAAGGGGAATGATGTTTCCAAACTTTCTCCTTCAAATTACCCTACAGAAAAACGCTTAGGGACCGTAACACTACGCGGAATATTAAAATGCATCCAAAGATGCAGTCTATTATCTCTGCATGGAAAAATAGACGGCATCAGTGTATTGATGCTAATGTATTCAAAACTTAAAGTAAACAAGAAGTTTCGTCTAGAACTATACGAGCCTACTTTCCCGTATACACCGAATTCAAATTTATAATCTAGCTATCTCTCTCTCTCTGTCTTTCTCGTTTAGTTTTAGTTCTTAATTGCTTCAAATATACCTTTTTCAACGGTTAATAGATATTCATTCAATCATTCATTTATTAAGTCATTCATGTATTTAGTCACTCATTTATTCATTCATTCTTTTGCTTATTCATTTAATCATTCATTGATTTAAAAATATTCTTGAAAATCCCGATCAAAAAATTTCATAGGAAAATAGGCTCCTTAGTTCCGGATGTACTTTCTATTTGTACATGTTTTACGTCATAAAAGCTTTCCGATAAAGTTTGTTCCAAGCAAATCGGTCCGTTAGATCAGGAATTATATGCGATTGAAATTTCCCCGTAGGCGGTATGTTAATTTTTTTTTTGAACTGTTCAAAAATGAACAAAAATTGTTCAAATCAATATTTCACGCCAAGAACTTCTTCCAGTGAGCTTGTTCATGGGAACTTGGATCTTGTACTCAGAGTTTACATAATTTGCTTCATTTTCACCCATAGGCGATAATGTTAAAATTTTTTGAACTGTTCAAAATTGAACAAAAAATTATTCAAATTAAAATGTAAAATATGGAAATAAGATGTCCTCGCCGAGATCTTTTGAATGCAAAAAGAATTTTTCGAATCGGAAAATTCGTCCTAAAGTTATTAGGAGGGGACAGACAGACTGACAGACCGACAGACACACTCCCCCCCCACCCCATCTCAAAACCCTACTTTCAAATTTTTTATTTTTCAATCTTTATTTAATTACTTAACTTATTTTTGACATCTTGATTTTTAACGATATTTTCACGATGCATTAAGCCTTCTTTCATGCTTTATTATTATTTTTTTTTACTTTTACGGGAAAGTAGGCTAAAAATGGGACTTCATACAGATAAAAATAAAAAAGTTTTAATTCTCAAATTGTATTATTTTTTTTCTAATACCCGTCAAAACCTGGGACAAACAAATCACTTCTGCCCACCCTGTATTGTACATAGACAAACTTTTCCGTGAAATTTACAGCTTTATTCAAGCTTTTTAGAGACAGGATGTTCGAAAACATATTTCTTTTTCTGCAATTTGTTGTAGGTTCCTTAAATGCACGCGTGCTGAAATTTTTACTGGAAAGTGGCTCTAGAGAAGCATACCTTTTGTATGTAAAAAGTTCCAGAATATTTTTTGGGGTCATCCAGCATTTTTAACAAGGTCCGTTTTTTTTTTTTTTTTTTTTTTTTGTGAACTTTAAAGAGATTTTTGTGTAAAATCAAATAGTTTTGTGATAATTGAAAATTTAAACATATAGTAATGAAAACTTACAATTAATCGCCGTTTTTATAATAAATTATGGTACGAAAAGTAAGATTTGGAAGCTTGTAAAGCAAACACTGACAGCTCTTTGTACTAGTTGATGTTTATTTAGTACTAAAAAAAGTTTTTCGCCGAATCAAACTACAATACCATTTTGTGTTGCCGTTGGCGATATTCAAATATTTTTCCCCAATACAAACTCCACACACAAAACAAATTGCTTTGTCGTAATTGAGTCGGGGAACATAAATTTAACGACGATCGCCAACGCCCCTGAGACGGAAAAGTACCTTTTTTGTTTTGGCTTCTAATTTTATTACTTGTTTTTGAAAAGTGCTAAATTTTTGAGATAACATTTTCACTACATGAAGTAGAAAAACTACATTTATATCGGTCTCTTAACTCTATTGCACATACTAAAATGTATATATATAAATATTTGAAGTCCAAATAGCAGTAAAAATGATATACACATGTTTCGGGGTTATAATAACTCTTTCTCAATGCAAGAGGATGCGAGTTTACTGATGAAAAAACAACCAGAAAACCTTCGGTTTGTTGAAGTTTTTTTTTTTTTTAAATCTGTTTTTCACGGAAATAGCTTCAATGATGTATAAAAATAACTTAAATGTTTAGGATTGACTTACCTCACCGGAAGCTTTGCACTCGAAATAATAATCATCGTTCACATTCAAGACGATGTTTTTTATTTTTATGTTCACCTTCGTGCTTAAGGTCCCTCCAGACTGAAACAGAAGAAAAAACATAATTTACTTCACCAAATTTTAACTACAATCAGCCTTATAAAACTAATGCTAAACTCAGCTGCGCGACAGGCCATGAAGGCCAAGGCCTGCTGTACCCATCTCAGCTTATGAGATTGTGGGCCCTGGAGTGCAGAAGCAGATGTCCGGACAGATAGTCGGCCTGACGTGGGATCCCCAGTGTTTAGTTCCAAGAATGCTTGGTCCTCATTTTGTCGACCCACTGGAGGAATGAGTCGATCCTACCCAGTCCGGGGATCGAACCCCGAATCTGTGGCATGGTAGCACGGAAGAGTCCTATTATTAAACTACAGTGCAGATGCAACCTTTTAATAGAAACATGGTGTGGCGCTACGCTGTTTGCATCTCAACCAAGCCCAAAATTGATCAAAGTCGCTAAATGTGTTGCTAACGCTATATGTTGCAGTACTAGCGCAACCAGGGTTGACTCTCAGTGACTGTGTTTACCTCAGAGCAAAAATAAACTAAACTGAGCATTAGGATTATCTTTAAGGGGTCAATATGGAAGCGTTTCAGAACATCATCACACGAGATGTATGGTATCTGTCTCAAAAAAGTATACCACGAAATAAAAAGGAAAAAAGGAATAGCGTCCCACCAGTGGGAAGGAGAGGGGGGAGACTCACAGTTTGGAAACGCTGCTCTAGAACGATAAGACCTAGAGCTAATACAAGTTGACATAAAGGACAAAAAACATACGTTATCTAAGATAAATACATAAATTTCTCAAAAATTTTAAAACACAAAAGAAAACTAAAAACTGAAATTGTACTTTTTACCTGTTCAGGAGCATCAGCTGGAGCGGCTTCCGCTCCCTGAAAACAAACAAAAAAATAGAATGTATTCAATCTGAAAACGAGCGAAATAGTTATTTTGTGAATTCATAATACATTTTCCACATGATTTCAATGGTAAATATTATTTTTAATGGTAAAAATACTTAAAAGAGAAATAAATAATAAATTTTAAATTTCCGCATAAATTTTTATCGAAAAATTAAAAAAAGGATCGAACTATATGAATTTCTATCTTGATAAGTCGACAGGGTGGCGTAGTGGTAAGACGTAGATCTCGTATGCCCAAGATCGCAGGTTCAAACCTGGCCCAAGTCGGTGGATTTTCAAGATGCAGAAAATCGTCTGTGCCCATGTCGTATGATGATGCGGCATGTTAAAGATCCCTTGAGTATCCGTTCGGCATGGATACTCTCGGCTAAATTAAATTGCCAGTGCAGATTGCATCAACGGGAGCTCAGGTGCCCCATCTAGGGGAAACTAAGCATCAAAAAATTGCGGCAATGGTACCACACTCATTGTGATGCCGCTGAAAGAGTTTGTGTCAATCTCTGGGACCGCACTAGGTCTGCAATGGTTGTGAACCAATATACTCAGCCCATTAGAAAAAAATATATCTTGATAATTGAAAATCATGTCCGGGTCATGTCCGAAGAATGATTGTTTTGAGTGCTGATCAAACATTAAATTAACTTTTTACGCATATTTAACCCCTTCATTCCAAGTGTACCCAATTGGGTACATTTCAAAACACTGTTTATTAACTACTGTTTGTGCAATGTGAAAGCTAAAACACCCAATTGCTTTTGAAATAAATCAACAGATAGTTTACTTCCTTTTAAACAAGGAAAACATGGAAATTGGGCACTAATTATTATTTAAGCTAATTGTTAATTAAAATAAAAAAAATTTATTTTTGTTATTTTGTTTTGTAATCATTTTTTAAATCAGAGAAACAAAAAATTGCGTCAAAAATGTTTGCGCTTAGTTCTGGGCTCTGAAGAGGTGAATACACAAGAAAAATACGTTGCAAATACAAATGCAAAAAAACAACAACAAAAAAAAAAAAAAAAAAAAACACTACGAAACAAAACATTGACGAAACTTTTTAAGTGATTACGAGTACAGGGGCATGGAAGCTAGGAGTATTTTAATTTTTACATCAGATAGAAAAACATTGCTGCAAATTTATAAAGCAACATTTTTTTTTAATGTCACAAACAAAAATTTGTATATTTGACCTTATCATGAAACTGCTTTAATCAACTAATATTTGTTACGCAAAAAGATTTTTACATTCACTCAACTTGAAGCATAAGCATGTAAATTACAAATGGAAAATTTCGATGAAGAAGAATTCAAAACTAGATTCATGCGAGAGATTTCCTTTAGTATTTTTTTTCCTTTTTTGACAACACCTGTCAGAGCTACCATTACAGTTCTACCGCAAAAAAAAAGACCACTGCCTGGCAGCGTGCCAAGAAAAATCCATTCATGTTCAAGGGAGAAACGGCTGGTATAAGGAATGTGCCGTATGCTGCTCTCGTTCTAGTTCATTCCGCATACTTGATTTCTTCCGAATTGATGCTATATGCGAGTATATAATTTCAATTGCTTTCAACAGACAGAGAAGCAAACATTCTGATTCATGTGCTAATAAACGCACCTGCGAAACGAACTTCCCTAAAACTCGAATGGATTCGTCCTTTTCTGTCATGCGCAGAAGCATCCAAGAGTCAGAATTTCGTGGTAGAGCTTTAAGTGTAAATTCGCAAAAGCTTCAAGACATAAGCTATTACTAGCTGATCCCCCGCAGAACATCTGCGAGCTATAAGTTCCTCAATCAAATTAAACATGAGAATGATCGCTCGATGTAAACAAACTAAAATGCTGCCACTCCAAAGAATCGGAAATGAACCATTTTATAGTCGGTGTAATTAGAATAGACGCATTAAGGTCGCATTTCCTGCTTTGTCACCGTGCCAATTGCGGGAAAGATAACAGAGCCAGACTTTTTTTTTTGCACTGCCGGTAAGGCAATTGTATTACTACACCTCTGATTCAAAATATTAGAATAATTGAGAAAAAGTAATAAGAAAGAATTTATTTCCCGTTTATTTATTTTTAATTTTAAGTAAATTGCAATTAAATTTGAATCTGGAATGTTTAGATAAGATTTTAACATTTACAATATATAAAATACAATAAACTAGCTATACAATAGCTTTCTGAAACACATCAAAATATTAGAATAAGATTTAGATTGGTTCAAAACATTAGAATACTTTATCTGACGCAATCTATTTTTGCCATCGAGAAATAAATCTGATTTGAATCCGTCTATTATTACAAAAACAACAAACTGATTTCTCAAGTTCCCCAAACCAAGTGGGGGAAAAAAACCATGGCGACCAGAAAGGGAAAAGGTAGAGTTATGTGACCTTGACACGCCGATTCTAATTACACAGACTATAAAACCTTAAAAGAAGCTTTAGAACTCAAGAGGCCTAAGAAAAGCCCGAGCTCGCCAAATATAAACGTGAGAATCATCGCTCGATATAAACAAACTATGATGTTTCCACTCCAAAGAATCAGAAGTTAAAAATCGAGTTATGGATGGAAATACTTGTTAAGAAACATAAATTAATTTATTATAAGTCCGTAAGTTACGATAATAAATATAAGTACAATGTTACTCTTCTATACTAATCATTAAACAATTTTTTTAAATATCTTTTTACCTTAGTTTGTTTTTTGCAGGGAAAAATTTAAATTTAATCGTAACGTCCATGTTTCGTGAAATATATATATATATATATATGCCTCTCAGGTACAGATATTATTATACGCATTTCTCTGATAGCTTTCCCCCCCCCCCAAAACCCGGATATCTCTCCTCTACGATGAGCACAAATACTGTGTATTGCCAGGAGCAAAAATGTAAAACTGCAGGGTTAACTGAAATACATGACAAAAAAGATTTACCTGAACAAATTTCGTTTTCGTCTTAATGTTCTGAAACCACAACTCGGATAAAGTAACAAATTTTACAAATATGTGTAATGTAGCAGTTTGAGACAGTATTATTATGAATATTTGGGTTACGCAATAAGATTACGGAATTAGAAGACAATAAATAGCCTTTCAACATTTTTTAAATATTTTTAATGAATGAAATATAATATAAAACTTCAGTATATGATACTTCAGTAATAAATAATACTTCAATGATTATGCAATGATACAGAGGATCCCATGAAAACAGAAATTCGCGATCATTCATTTTAAAAGAAGTTAACTGGAGATTTAGAGCTCGTAAATCATTTTATTTTGATGCTACGATAGCTTCCAGAAAAGTATAAAAAATCCCCCATGTTATCACTCATATGACAGCTTACCTGAATTATTTCGCTTTTTTTAAACCTTTCTGTTGAAATGATTTCAAGGATACTAAGGGATCATTCATAAATGATGTTGTCACGCTTCGAGGGGGAGGGGGGTCCTGAAATTGTGGCAAAGTGTGACAAGGGGAGGGGGTAACAAGAAGTGTGACATCCCTGATTATGAAACATAGCGTGACGCGTCACAAAGGGGGGGGGGATGATCCGTTGAAGTGTGACATTTTGTGAGGAGGGGGCAAGGGGGCAAATATGTAGAAAAAAGCGGGACATCATTTATGAACGGTCCCTAAGTAGAATAACGCAAGTGTTTTGCTATTCGAATAAAGGATTATAAGAATAAAGGTTTCTAAGAGAAAAATAAATAAATAAATAAAATCCAATTTCATAATTTTTTTTCCCCCCAATACCCAAGTTAGACTATTTTATTTAATAATTTCAACTAAAAAGCAAGGGCTGTGGTAGCCTAGTGGTTAGAATGTCGGAGTTCCAACCGGAGGGTCGGGTGTTCGATACCCGACCCGCTGAAGACCCACCATGTACACTTGGGTATACGTGCATGTAAACTCCGCAGACCCTGAAGTCCCGAGGCAGTCCCGAGGGTACCGGAGGATGGAGAATGTCCCTTTCCTTCACTCTTAGGTCAAAAAAGGAAGGTGGCGTATTTGTGGTGGCGCCATCTTGTGCCCCCCCCCCCGAATACATAAGCCCTGTCGTACTTCCACCGTTGTGGTGCTCATCTATACACGGAAGGCGCTCCCTTACTGCCTTAATTCTTGGTCGCTATGCAAAGATGAGCTTGGATTGCCAAGTGACATAACAACAACAAATAAAAGGGAACAGTATGTTATTAAAAGAATACAATCAGCATATGTTTTGGTATTCAATTTTGCTAAGCATGACTTAAACTTACCAAATTTGTTCTAAAAGTAATAAATGACTCCAGGGGGATAGTGTAGACACATGGTGGTGGGGCTACTGGGCTCATTTTTAAGCTAGCCCAATTCAGCTTTCAGAAGTGAAAAAAAAGCATTATTTTAATGAGAACATACGAAAAAACGATGAAGACAACCTTTTTGACAAGCAAAATGATAATGCTTGAGACTAAAAAAATTGATGGCGGCCAGCGGCAGTAGTAATCCAGAAAAAAATTAGTCGGCACTTTGAACCATGTTTCAAACTTCGCATACATATACCTCAACTGCACTTTGTCACAAAATGACACAAAGCCCTATTTTTAAATAAATAATAATAAATTACACACTTTTTCTTGTAGCCAGTCTTGGCGACCGACATAACATTTCGTGGTCGCCAAATAAAAAATTATACTCGCCAATGGCGAGTGGCGACCCCTAGTCTGGACCTTTAGAAAATGATGAACAAGAAACTGAAGAAGAAACAAAGAGTGAGAAGACAGACATCTAGGGAGAAGATTTTGTATTGACTTAATTTCCTTTAAGTGGCAAGAAAAACATTTTAGAAATATGTACCAGCTGCTCTGGAGTCATTCCCTTGGAATATGAATTACAGTTATCAAAAATATGAGCTCTAAGTAAAATCATTTTTATGCCTTTTTCTTGTAGGGGATCCTTCATAAATGATGTCAAGCTTCGAGGGGGGGAAGGGGATTCGAGAAATTGCTGCAGTTTGTGGCGGGGGAGCGAAGGGACTTTTAACAAGAAGTGTGACATTGTACATTTTGCTTTCTATAAAAACACTTAAAATAAGCAAATTAAATTTACCTCCAAAGTTTTTTTTTTTATTTTCATAATTTGATTTTAAAGTTTCATTGATCCTTTTGAGTCGTAAACACCGATAATATAACAAAATATTGCCAAATGTTTTAATATATCACCTAAATTAGAGGTGAAATTGCAAAGTTCCGTTCAAAAAAAGAGGCGAGTTTAAAATTGTATTAAGAACTTTTTTTTTGTGCAAAATTTATAAAAATTGTGCACACTAGCCCTCTTTTCCTCTGTAGCATATAGCTTGGCGATTATGCAGCTGTCATACTGGAAAAGAGTCGTAATTATCTGATGTATTTCAAGCTACTTATATGCTGTAAGTGAATACTGTACATGCGGTAGGAAATTCTTAATTAATTTGAATGTATTAGTGAGAATGATATATAATCTAATCGAATCACATCACGAAAATATCTAGGGGAAGGGGGTGAGGGGATAAACTTATTTGAAAAAGAACTAATTTGACAAAATAATGGGAGGGCTGGACCTATTTCTGAAACTTTATGCAGAATTTTAGAAACAGTTGCAAATAATATCTAAAATTTCAAACTGTGACTAAAAAAAAAAAAGAAAAACAGAGGAAGAGAAAGGAAACAAGGAAGAAGAGAGCAAAATATCAGGAAATTCAGAAACAATTAAGAAACGCAAGTGTTTATCATTATCGAGTATTATTTAAGATCATATCTAAAATCTTTCACTTCGCCCGAGAAGCATTGTTAAGAGCACGGTTACAGAAAGCTGAATTGTGCTTAAACACAGAAATAAGTGGACAATAAGTAACCAATCGGGTTGAGTGGGAAAAAGTTTGTCACTCAAGCCGAGTGACAAAGTTTTCTGACGTCACTCAGGAACCATTGTTAAGAGTATATACTTATTATCGATTCCCATCTGGAAAAAGTGCACATTCTGCTTAAATACAAAAATGAGATAACCGACTTTCTGAAAGGTGCTCGGTCCACCTACTAACAATGGTATTGCTTGTCTTTCATCTTCACTGACGTCTGGGGACAAAATTGCTCTTTGACTGAAGGCCATTTGACGATGTTCCTACTTGCAGTTCGACCACGAAACTCTGGCGCTTGGACGCTTCTGCGCATGTCAGAACAAGACGAATCCATTCGAGTTTCAGGGAAGTTCTTTTTGCTGGTGCATTTATAAGCACGCGAATCAGAATGTTTGCTTCTCTGTCTGTTGAAAGCAACTCAATTTATGAATCGGCAAATAGCATCCGTTCGGAAGAAATCAAGTATGCTAAAAAGAACTAAAACTAGAACTGAAACAGCATAATCTTTATACGACCAGTTCCTCCCTTGAACATGAAGGGATTCTTTTGGCCCCTGTCAATCAGAGCTCTTTTTTTTTTTCTGATGGTGGAACTGTAAAGGTGTTAGGGGAGCAAGACGAAATGAACATAGTAAATATATAAGCCGCTTAAGTGTATGTTTGTCGCCGATACCGAGAAAACTACACCGTGCAGCCATCTGCTCAATTGTTTCTTCAATGAAAACGACGAAAAATCAAAACAATTCTCTAGCCTTTTGAGTGAGGCATCACTAGATTTGCAATCTCCGTTAAAAATGAATGCAAACGCGAATTTAATTGAATCCTTCTTTCTTTGTTTTAATTTATTTATCGTCTGCGCTTTTTATATATATTAAAGTGGCAGCGCTCTTTTTTCCCAGGGGGGATTCGTTAAAACTATTGTTTTGACGATGATGATGTTGGATATAAATAAATATTTTTCACAAACAATTTGATTAAAAAGTAAATAATATTTTTATCTTACAGATTATTATAACATAGATGTTTTTTTTTTCGGTAAGAATATTTTTCCGAAATGATTATATGTTTATTATTTATTCATTAAACTTTACTGTTCTATCTGATAAATCTCTCTTTGATTGGATGTGCATTCCCGGTTACTTTTGAGAATTTTATATTTATTAATATCTAGAACAGCGGTCATTTCGTATGACTCTTTTCTCTATGTCCTATATATCTTTAAATGCTGCCAATACAGCTTACATTTGTTTTTATGCCCAATAATAATATTTTTGTCACTCTATAGAACAGTTGTTTTTAACCTTTCTCACGTCACGACCCCATTTTTAACAGTTCATCAACCCCCAACCCCACGTAAGTTCATGCAGACCCACACATATATACACGCACTTTCACGCGAGTACTTGGACACAAAAACGATCCGTTTGATTCCAAGCTGTCTCTGAATCCAACCTCTGTAAATTCGTTGTAGTGTTTGGAACGGAAGTAAATTTGGTACATACCCTAATGGGACGTAGTTTTGATCAGTATTTGGCGGTATTCCCGTTCCTAGAAAATGATAAAACTTCGAAGTTCTAAAAGAAGGCAGATCTTTGTAAACTTTTTTCCTCTTTTCATTATTGCAAGTTTTTTTTTTTTTTTTTTTTGTTCAATACTGGAGATCACTTGTAGAAAAAACATTTTCGATTCACTGGTGTTTTGTAGAAGTACAAAACAGTTGGAAACATGTGTCCCACAGTTTGTTTTTAAATAGCACACATACTCATACATATTCCCAAATACAAATGCAGTTTCCACAAAGAATTTCGAAAACTTCCTGACTGATATTTATCCAAACAATAAATGGACTCTTCTGTCACGGCATATTTTTCCATAATTTTATTTATTAGATTAAAATTCTTCTGCTATTTGCAGAGAGGCAGAGAAATTTGTAAGCACATTGAAACTTATTAAGTTATTTTAATATATTTTAGTACTTGAAATTATCAAAAAGGGAAGTTTTGCAATGTCGTCTTATGTGAAACTAACCTACAGGCAATCGCGTCACTGCGCTGGGGGGTCGGTTGGAGTTTAGATTACACCCATAAGATGAGTGTCGCAGATTCAAATCCCTTTGATGAAGTAAGCAAAAATAAACATTTCTAATGCATCTGAGGCATGGAATCGATGAACCTAAACGCAAAAAGCTTGCCATTGTCATATTAACCCCTTGAAGCCACGAGTTTATTCGGAAATCCTGGTAAGAAATGATCAAGTCTTTTTCTTGTCATAAAATGTATATATAGGTATAATATAAATTGTTTTTGGCATTTTCAGTTGTAAGGGGGGGGGGGGCTAGAGAGCGGGGGGTAGGGTAAAAGTTATATGAAAAATATATTACACAGACAAAGTGCAAACGGATCTGCAGAAGGGCATTAGAAATAAAACAATGCGAGATACAAGGTCGCCGGTGCGAGACACGGGCCAATGCGTTAAGTGGTTAACATTAGTTTGTATGTGCTGATAGGGGTATCACGGTACCCCTCATGCGCACGCCTATGTCAAGAGACTTTCTTCTTGAAGAGTGGGTGGCAATGATTCGGAGCTTGGTAATCTCTGGTTAAGGATTAATAAAATAAAAGACCTGTCATAAGACAAATGATCAAAATGCTTTGCACTAAAATATGAGTACAAAGATAAAACAACGCAAAAAAGCATAAATTGTCAGTAAAATAATGCAAAGAGCTATTTCGAGGCTACAGTCAGCACACAACTAGAAAGCGGGTATCGGTGGCCGAGCGGTCTTAGAACGAGTTTCCGCTGCCTGCTTGCACGCAGTGAAAGAGGCGTGGGTTCAATTCCCACTTTCCCCTGGGTGTATTTCCTTCTTTGTATTGTAATAATCTATTGTGCAGTCTAGTTATATCTGTCATATTAGACGAGAGTTTGAGGTATATCCTTGAGAATAGCAAATAAACTTGAAACTAAATGGGACCTGAAATGGTCGTTTACAAACAAAGAACTTGAAAGTAGTGAGTGAAGAAGTCTTAAAGACCTGCTGATTCACTTACCTGAGGCAGCATACTAGAAAAACAACCGATGGTGAGAAAGAGCGCGATTAAAGGCTCCATAATCCTTTGTGGTATGAACGACGCATGGTGGAGTCATACTTCTGATCTGACACGAATAGCAGTGGAATACTGCCATATTACGCACCTAATAAATAAACTCATAATATCGCGTAGTGCGGTTGCAATCATGAGGCGTCATTTTGCGGAAAGGTATTCTTTCGATGGCTTTTACACGTTTCACTTTCTGTAACCACTGTAGAGTAACCCGAATTGATGGGGACTACACCCTTTTCAGACAAATCGAAATCATTTTTAGAATAAGCATAAATTTCATAAATATTATTACAGTTTATTAGTTTATAAGGCCTGTTTAAGGATCGTTATGATCATGAGCAGAGTATCACAAGTAGGTCGTTAAAATAGTTTTGAAGGAACCTGTTAACTTCTCAGCAAATGCGACGGCAAGGTTATTCTGAGCTTCCAAAATGTAATTCGGGATTTTTTAATTTGACAAAAACAAAATGTGGATCAGTAATAATTAGTTAACGGGCAGCCGCTTTCTTGAGTTGCTCCTATTTCAAAGTTCTGGTTCCGCTCCGCTCTCTGAATTGTTTAAATAGGAATCATATTATCTTTTTTTTTAAACTTAATTTGTTAATAGTTATATACGTGATAAAGAACTTGAAAACTTTTATAAATTGTTTATTTATCAATAAATACGTGATGTTTTATATGCAGTGTGTTGCAAAAACAAAAAAATTAGGCACCCAAAAACCATAAAAAAAAGAAAAGAAAAGAAAATGACAACGATAAAGATAAAGATAAATGAATAAGGTTTTGCTTAAGTTTACGAATGTAAATTTAAAAAAAAATAGAATAAAGTCGGAGCTCTGGAGCGAAACAAAATTTCTTGCTCCGGCTCCGTTCCAGTTTCGACCAAGATCTCTTTGCTTCGCTCTCCGCCCCAAAACCCTGATTCGTTGAGTGTATTTTCTACATTTGAATTTTCTTCAATTTTGAGAAGCATACTTTATGCTAATTAGCGTCACTGTGGTCTTGTCGCAGACTTAGCTTTTTCTGAATCCTAAAAAATGTACTATAGCAAGAAGTTCCGTCTAGAACTATACGAGCCAACTTTCCCGTATACATCCAACTTCAAATTTATAATCTCTCTCTCCCTCTCTCTTTCTCATTTAGCTTTAGTGCTCAATTGCTCCAAATATAACTTTTTCAACGGTTAATACATATTCATTCACTCACTCATTCATTTTTTCCCTTTGTTCACTCATTTCCTCATTCGTGTATTTTTTCATTTATTAATTCATTCTCTCATTCCTATATTCATTCATTCGTTAATTGCTTATTCATTCATTCCCTCATTCATGCATTTATTCATTCATTCTGTCATTCCTGTATTCATTTATTCGTTAAATGTTTATTCATTCATTCACTTATTTATTCCAATCATTCATTCCCTCATTCATGCATTTATTCATTCATTCACTCATTCATGCATTTATTCACTCATTCTCTCATTCCTGTATTCATTCATTCGTTAAATGTTTGTTCATTCATTCACTCATTTGTTCCAATCATTCATTCATTCGTTAAATGTTTATTCATTCATTCACTCATTTGTTCCAATCCTTCATTCATTCATGTATTTATTAATTCATTTTATCATTCCTGTATTCATTCATTCCCTCATTCATGCATTTATTCATTCATTCTCTCATTCCTGTAATCAATCATTCGTTAATTGTTCAATCATTCATTCGCTCATTTATTCATTAATTTATTCACTCATTCAGTAATTCATTCAGAAAGATCCTTAAAAATTCAGATCCAAAACTTTCTTCAAAAAGAGACTTATTTAGTTCTGGTTGAACTTCGCATCTGTACATGTTCTACGTCATAAGAGCTTTCTGAAAAAGTTTGTTCCAAGCAAATCCATCTGTTCAAATCAAAAAATTAAATATGGAAATGAAATGTCCTCGCCAAGATCTTTCGAATGTAAAATAATATTAAGAATAATAATTTTCAAATCGGACAATTCCCTCAAAAGCAAAAGTTGTTAGGGAGGGAGGACAAACAGACTGACAGACAGCCACACATTCCCCCCCCCCCCCCCCCTAAAAACCTTATTTTCAAACTTTTCATTTTTTATTCTGCATTTAATTACTTCACTTATTTTCGACTCTTTATTTTTAACGATAAATTAAGCCCTTTTTCGTTATTTTTTTTTTTGGAACTTCTACGGGGAAATTGCCCAAAAACACACATTCCGGTTTAAGATTAAGCGGGCAATTGGATTAACGGAATTGCGCTGTAACTTTCCAAGCTAATTTTTTGATTGCCAGTCATGGGATAAGGGGAAGTGCATAAATATCCCGTAGCCGTTACTACAACGCAAAAGTTCAGCAATTTCTGTGGCAAGTGGCCACGTCACGCAAAAACGAAAACGTTGTTTTTTTTTTTCAGTTCATCTCATTTTAATACAACCCAATTGGTACATTTTACACACAAAACAGAAGCTCGGCCGCATGGTTGAAGGCATTTGTTCCCCAGACCAAATTCTGGGGTTCTATATATGGTTCTGAGTTTTTGGACAAACGTCAAATAAATAAATAAATAAATAAATAAATAAACAAAGTTTCTTTAATCTTTCAAACAGCAAATATAATGAATCAGCGTAATATTAGAACATCAGTCTAAATATGCTGAAAACAACAACTGCGTCTACTTAGGTAAAGTATTAACACATTTCTATTGGTACTAACTCAAAGAAACTATACAGAACGAAAATTAAAACATATGCTTGAAGTATTTAAAAATAATTGCTCTAATAATGTGGCAGCAGCTACTTTTGTGGTGGAAAGCAAATTATTTTAAGAAGTTGCGGCTATTTAGCAAAAATAGGGAATGTTTTTAAACAAGCGCAAAAATAGTTAAAAAAGTAAGATATGTTTTATTTATTTATTTTTCAAATCAGTGAGAGAAAACTTGAAAAACACAATTTTTTTTCTTCCAACAAAAATATTCCGCCTCCTGAAAACATGAATATTCTCAAAAATATTTTTTCTCAAATCGATGACAGTTTTTTCTTAAAAGATGTACCATTACTGTTCTGTAATCAAATAAAGCGATCTTCTTGGCGGAGCGCCAAGAAGAATCCCTCCATGTTCAAGGGAGAAACTGCTGGTATAAGGAATGTGCCGTTTTTCTTCTCGTTTTAGCATACTTGATTTTTACTGAACAAAAATGTTCTTTTCTGCCAAATGCGAAAATTTCGTTGTGGAACTGGACCCACCATAAGAAAAGGGAAGTTGGAAAATTCGTTTTTCCGATAGTCGGTTAAGTGGATAAAATAGGAAAAGTCGAGGCAAATTTTATTTATAAACTGCAAAACTCAAAGGCTACGCGCATTTTTAATTACAAGTGTTTCCTAGTTTTCTGCGAACAGAATTTTCAGTTCAGTAAACTGAAATTCATGCTCAAAACTTGTCGGAAATTTGTAATATTGGAAAAAAAAGTCAGGTATTAATATTTTTAAATTAACAATATAATGGGTTAGATAAAACTTTTATTAAGAAATTAACAACATAAATCTTAATAAATGCTGCGAACAAGAGAAAAAAATTAAGCAAGCCTATTTAAATTTTGGAAAATTATGAACTCGTCGGTATTTTTGCTAATTAGGATTTACGATTCTTACGCAAGTCATCGATTGCATCGTTGGTGCAATTGATTCCCGAAAACCTGGATCAACTTTTCCCAAACGTGTATGCGCCGCAACTTATAATTCAATCTCTCACATTTTCCAGTTGTATCCATCAAAAAAGCTTAAAAATATGTTGCATTTACTTCAACATATTTTAAATATCAAAGATTAGAACGTATTCGGTTAAGCGCAGAATGTTTTTTTTTCTAATAACTAGGAATTTCATGGAATAACGCATGAAGGCTACTTAGCCCCCCAATGTGGAGTTAGCGCAGCATTTTTTATTTGTAGCCACATTATCCAGGACTTAATTCTTATGAAAAGACAATTCACCAAATGATAAATAAAGAAAAATGATTTTTTACAGTGAGCCAGCCCCAAAATGTGCTTGAAAAATAAGATATTGTCGACGTCCTTTCTACCAGAAAACGATGCATAAAATCCTGAGCGACAATGAATGAATCAAAAATCCAAGTAGCCCTGAGCTTGCCTTTTTTCTTCAATTAAAGAACATTTAAATATAATACAGAAGATTAGCGTAACGGTAATTAAGTTTAAGCAATTATTTTACTCCGACGTTAAAAATTATGTTTAAGAATAGTTGCTGTTAATGCAAGAAATAGTTGATGTTAATAATTTGGATCCAAGCTCCCCTCGCAGTGCAACCAGGAATTAAAGCAGACAAGGAGTGCCTTCCGTTTTTAAAGAGCACCACAAGGGTGGAAGTACGACTTGGCTCAAGCACGGCTCATGTATTCGGATGACACCAGTTAGTGCCCCCACAAATACGCCAACTTTTTTTTTTGACCTAAGAGAGAAGGGAAGGGAAATTCTCCATCTTCCATCCTCCAGTACCCTCGGAACTGCCTCGGGACTGCAGGGTCCACGGATTTTACATGCACGTATTCCCAAGTGTACATGGTGGGTTTTCAGCGGGTCGGGTATCGAACACCCAACCCTCTAGTTGGAAGTCCGACATCCTAACCACTAGGCGACCACGGCAACTCTATTCCAATTCGGAGACTATTGCGATTTACAATTGAATCGTTTATTTCGAAACGGGAACTTCCCTTTTTGAAAAAAGGACAACTCTCAGTAACTTAATTTATTAATTTTTATGGCATAATCCATCAAAAATCGTTTCAATTTACCAACAATGCATTGCTATTACCTGTTAAAATAAAATAGTAAAAAGATCAGACCCGTAAAGTTTTGCAACTGTTCATTCGCCTTTTCTTTCTGTCTCCTGAAAAATATTTTGTCTTCCAGAGTTGTTACCTTTTCGAAATAAACGATTCAATTACGATAGACTCTCCCTACAACGACGCCTTCATACGAGAAATTTTTTCTTACAACGGAAAGTTTAATGGAGGCAATTCAAGCAACGTCATTGGTCACGTGGCACCGATGAAAGCAATGTAAACAAAGGAAGCCGTAGCATCGCTTTACATTGAGTTCGACAAATCTAATTGAAATCTAGGCCCAAATAAAGTTCTTCTTCATTACATAAAATTAACACTAAATACAACACTATAACTATTGTACTAATTAATAAATTTCTTTTATAATGATTAAATAAATGCAAATACTGGGTTATAATCAGAAAACACTGTGAAACTAGTGTAATTAATTGTAAGATAACTCATTTTGTCTAGTGAACTCCACGTAGAACTTAATTGAAAATCTTAGTAAACAAAGAGCGGATATCACGTGACAACGATGATCGCTCTTGAATCCCTTCTAGCGGTGAATTGCTTCCATTGAAATGTTAGATAATATTCAAAATGTTCTCCTCGTAACAAAGTGGTTGTCGCCTTATTTTTGAAGAAAGTTGCTAATCATTGTACAGAAAAGTTGCTCACGAAGCAATGCAAACCAACTGTATCTTTCAAGTAAATTAAACGTATTGGACATCATGCTAGTACACATCATTCTCTGATTGGTGAACTGTCTTCGATTTTGAGAATTGTACACACACAATAAAAATTAGCGTAACTTCAAGAAATTTATTATATATATATATTTTTTCATTTTTGATTAAAAGACATGATTGAATATTTCTGAACTTATCTCACGAACTAAAAAATTGCAACCATTTACTTAAATACCAGCAAAAAAATCGAATCTTCATATAATGAAATTTTCTCTATAGCGAACTATTCCACTGCAACCAAGAAATTTGGTTATAAGGACTCTATATTAATAGTAGTTGGACATATTTTTCGCAATTCAATTTTAAAGGCTCTGCCCTCTCTTTTCCTATTTTTATCGTATAGAAAGCACAACTCAAGAAGAGAATCAATCTCGGTTTACAGTTATTAACGAAATACAGTCATTATTGGAACGCCAAAGAAACACCCTCATTCGTTTCCACAAATCATTTCCCACCTGCAATTTACTCAGTTATTGAGACCGAGTTTTTATGAGGAGCTGACAGCTGCAGCACAACGCGCAGTTCAATAAAATGAGCAATTAGAAGCTCAGTCGTTTTTATTATCCAAAACGTCTCAATGCGTCGTTATAATGACGTATCATTCTTGATAAAGTAGACGCAAAATGCTACATACAGTTTACGTAAAAAAGGTAATATTTCATTCTCCTTTTGCTATAGCTAGAGCTTGCTAAACAGTCAACAGTCCGTAATAATTATATTTAGCGTTGAAAACATTATGCTTTTCATATGATTATAAAAGTATTATTCATTAAATTTGGAGATTATAACGTCGAGTTTTTTTTTATCATCCTCATTTAAAGCAAACGTATTGTTAATCACTGTCACCGCGGGGTCCATTGCGCTCATAAACGTAGCCGCTTGTACTTCTGCCGATGTCGCACTGCGTTGGGTGGCAGTTGAATAAAACTTAAATGTTTCCTTTCATGCACTATTCTCATTTTACATTTGATTGTTTCAGAGAAGGCTTCACTCAAACACGTATTATAACTGCTTTTAATATGACTGCTTAATGGCAACACACGCGTTTTAACAATGAGTTTTGTATTTATTACCTAATTTACTCAACCAAGGCATGTTGCCATCTGCTATCCATAAAAAGATAACATTACAATTATAAATGAGGCTTGCCTGAGAAAAGAAAAGGGGAACTAATAAATAATTAACTAATAATAAACTGTTTCCAAATCTTTTAATTGACATGACTAAAACTCGTCGATAACTACTAATTAAATAAAAAGTAAGAAAATCGGTTGCAAAACAGACGAGAAAACGGTTAGTAACTATTTGCCTATTTATGTATAGATGATGTGGATTTTGCTTTACAGTTAACGATTTTTAGGGGACAATTTATTTTCCCTTTGATCAGAATTCACTTATTTGGCCGGAAAAACCAGAATAAATAACTCAGAAAGTTGTTAGTAAAGCACTCGGTTATAAAACGTAAACATTCTACGCATTCTAGAAAGTGCTGACAATATTGAAAACGGTATCAAATAATTTATCTCCAAAAGAAAGGTAGATTATCAAGGTAAGGTAAAAAGCTTTTTCTGTTAAAAGTGCAACTAAAGAAAAAGGTAAAAAGAAAAACGAAAGAAAGAACTGGAACATTTTTAATTATGTTCAAAGGAAAAAAACTGAGAGAGAATACAATAATTATAATAATGTTAGAAGGACATTTCTTGGAAAATTGTATCATTTTTCATTGGCAAGTTTATCTTATTCAAACGGGGTAAAAATACAGAATAATTTATTAGCAAAGTGATAAAAAACACCTGGAAAATATACTGAAGCGAAAATATTTTTCGAAATATTTTCGCTTCAATATATTTTCTAGGTGTTATAATTCGCGTATAATATATTCGAATACTGGTTGACGACTATCTTTTTTTTTCGAAATTACTACTGATAGAGCAAAAATACTGAGGAGGAAACAACCTGACAATTAAAACTATAAGTTAAAAAAATCTCACAAGAAAAGAAAAACTTTAAAAGTAGGAATCTTTGCTGAAAAATGCTTCGAAGTGGCAAGGAGACCCTAATTTCAATGCAACCGAAATGTGCTAACGGCTGAAAAGACATCCAACTACAACGACGAAATAGAAAACAGTAACTTCAAACACTCTGATCTTTTTGGGTACATTTGACGAGTGAGACCAGTCATCTGCTTACTTGGGAGAAGTCACGGTGGACGAGTCTGATTCGTCCTCTGAACTTAAAAAGCAGGCGCTGATGTTTGCGGCACCCTCGCCATAATAGGCCGTGCTGGCCTAGTGGTTAGGATGTCGGACTTCTACCTGGAAGGTTGCGTGTTCGATACCCGCTGAAGACCCCCATGTACACCTGGGGACACGAGCAAGTAAAATCCGTGGACACCGCTACTCCCACTATTTCGCATACGGATGCAGGCCATCCCTAAGGACTAGTGCTAACAGGAAAGGAGGAGAAAAGTGTGGATAAATTAAATTCGTCCCATGAGCATAAAAATTTTCAAATAATTCAGTACTCAAAGGTTTAATTTTGTAACTATTTTTTATTTAATTTTAATAAACCTGGTTTCTGTTAAAAATAAAAATCAATGTAAAATTAAGCGATGTTCTTCATCCTTACGCTCACTCTTTTGCTTTGAAAGAGGAGTTCCTTGTAACTTCAAAACCCGGGTCTAATTTTCGCAAATTTTGTGCGTAATTTTTGGTTGATTTTTATTTTTACTTTCTAGTACAAAGGTTTACTTTTTATTTCTGGTTTCTGTTGTCAAAGATATGCGCTTACTTAATACCGCTTTAAGCGGCCGTTCATAAATGATGTCACGCTTTTTCCCCCCATATATTTGACCCCCGACCCCCTCCCCCCCCCTTTGCCACATGTCACGCTCTTTTGCATAATGCACGATGTCACACTTCTTGTTACCCCCTCCCCTCCCCTTGTTACACTGTCACAATTTCACGAGCCCCCCCCCTCCCCCTCGAAGCATGACTTTCATTTATGAAGGATCCCTAAACTGTGTTTTCTTTCAATTTGTGTCGTTTTGACAAACTAATGGCAAAGGATTATGTCACAGACAGGTGGCGCTAGATAACAATTTAAAACACGAAATGAATTTGTGCTTTTCAACGTTCGTTCCGCTCATCGCAACACGTTATCTTCGTATTGTTTGAAAATAAACATCTCGCTTTGGTAATCGTTTTGGGAGTAAAAACTCACCACTTGGCATAAAATATCGATAAAAGATATCCTCCCCGCTAGACTACGGACGAGATAAGAAAACGCGATAAAAGATCTTCTCACCGAACGTTAGGTAAGCAGTCATTTGGGGAGCTTTAAACAGCACGCTGCTTTTGCATTCCATAACAGAAATCGAAGAATATAGTATAATCGGATGATATAAGGTGGCTGGAAAAGGGATAACGCTGTTCTCATAAGGTAAGGTTTTCAATGCAGGTACATACCGTAAAATGAGGTAAATGGAGGCAGTTCAAGCAACGTCAGTGGTCTCGTGGCACTGTTGAAAACAATGTAAACAAAGGAAGCCGTTGCATCGTTTTACATAGAGTTCGACAAATTTAATTGAAAACTAGGCCTAAATAAAGTTCTACATTACATAAAATGAAAACTAAATACAACACTATAACTATTGTAATAATTAATAAATTTCTTTTATAATGATTAAATTAAATGTAAATACTGAGTTATAGTCAGAAAAAGCTGTGAAAATAGTCTCATTAATTTTAAGATAACTCATTTTGTCTAGTGAACTCCACGTAGAACTCAATTAAAAATCTTAGTAAACAAAGAGCGGATATCACGTGACAACGATGATCGTTTATGAGTTCCTCTAGCGGTGAATTGCCTCCATTGATATAGTTTCAAAATTAATGACGTGTTATTATTTTAACGGCACACTTTAAATGATTAATACAGTATGTCAAAGAATTTTTAAGACTAGGTTTATAAAATAAAAACTAATATTTATATATATATATATTACAGTATTTTTATTTAAAATAAGCTCCTTCGGCTCCAATACATTTCTTTCAGC
This sequence comes from Octonoba sinensis, assembly GCA_038502835.1. Lineage (NCBI taxonomy): Eukaryota > Metazoa > Arthropoda > Arachnida > Araneae > Uloboridae > Octonoba > Octonoba sinensis. The sequence continues at coordinate 4,861,798 of CM076600.1, forward strand.
GGTTTAACAACCATTCGAATGCCTGCCCATTCGAATGTCTCCAGCTCACATGGTGGGACTGCCTCCAAAGCTCGCGCCGAAGCCTTTTGTGCAAAGTGTGTCAAAGAATGTTTAAGACTTCAGCTGGAACTAAGCTTACAGTGGTGCTATCTGTGTTATCGAGCATTCGTGAAACTCCTCAACTATCAGCTGATCCACTGCGAAAACCTCATTTCATTTGTTTACTTTTTTTTATTTTTACTTAGAGGACATTGAAGCAATACAAACAGCTTCGACGGGAGCTTTGGAGGCAGTCCCACCATGTGAACTGGAACAGGCATTCGAATCGTTGTTGAACCGCTGTAACCAAATGTATTGAAGCCGAAGGAGCTTATTTTTAATAAAAATACTTCAAAAATATAATTACTCGTTTTTATTTGATTTTATAAACCTAGTCTTAGAAATTCTTTGACGCACTCTGTGTTACACAGTATTTACAGATATACCATCATAGTATCCTGACCATAATATTAAATTTCATTTCAATTTTTATTTTATTACATTTTTATTTATTTTTAACTTTAACGGTTCAACGCAGATAAGGAGTGCATTGAGACAAGGTATTAATTTAATGTTATAGCTTTGTTACACTTATCCCCTTTAAGAACGCTGCAATTTTTCTTTATTCGATATTTGTTACTTAAATTTTTCCGCCAAAATGTTACCTTAGCATTTGGGATTGCTCACAAATTATGTCACGCTTCGACGGTGAGAGAAGTTCGAGATATTGTGACAGTTCGTGACAAGGAGAGCAAGAACTGACATCACCACATTTTGGTTAAAATAAAAATATTTAAAGTCAACAGAATAAATATATTTACATTACTCATTTTAATTTTGCTTTGTTTTGTATTCTTGTTGCTTTTATTTTGTACATCGAAAACACCGATGCTGATTATGGTTTAAATTAACTTCTAGTTAAAAGTTTAAATTTAAAAGAAAACTTTCTTGGGCATTTGCACTTTTAAGACAAAATAATAAGGTTGTTTTTGGAGAATTCGAATCACTAGTACTTTTTACTATTTTATACTATTGTGTTTTTTGCTGTAAATCTTAATCTCATTTTCAACAAATTAAATTACATATGTCATCGGTTTTTTTTTTGTTATGCTGAAAATGTTATTAAAAGTAAAAAACAAAATTGGAATGTAACCTGTAACGTAGTGAAAAAAGGGGGAAGAGATGTTAAATATATAGAACAAAATTGTGACATCATTTATAAGCCCCCCCCTTTAACCTCTTCTCCCACCATTGGTTTCTTCTTCAATGTCATCTTCATGACAGCATCCAAATTTTGTTGATCAGATCCTACCTTACTGCTATCAACTGGAATTTTCCATTCTTCATCTGTTCGTGAGATTCATACCTCCGAACGATTTTGATAACGTTAAACGACTGATAATAGTAACCCTGATCACTTAAAGCAGAGTCCGCAGTAAAATTTTAGAATAACTTGTTAGTGAAAGGTTTAAGAAATATATTTTAGATTGGTTCTGGATACCTATAAATTTTAACTCTTCATGACCTCCATTCACAAAGCCACTCATTGGTTTTAAATGAGCCAACGATTACTCAAACCTCTAAAATAAGGCTTTGCGTCAGCTCTCGTGTGTTGACCACTTAATCAAATTTGTCTTGCGAGAAGAAAATCATAAACAGAGATGTTTTACACAGCCTAATGAGAGATATTTCGAGAAACAACTCGCGGTCGGAGCTACGAGGCGTGACCCTTAATGCATAGCTGAAATGAAAACATGTAACAGTTGGATTAGCGTAATTGCGAGAAGCAATGAGTCATTGCAACCATGGTATTCTGAGACGTAAAAAAGTTCATTCAGAACTAAACGAGCCTGATTTGTCATCAACAAGCATCGAATTTCCAGCATCATGGTTGTTTCCAGTCTTTCGTCAAGCCTGTTTACAGTTTTGGTTTCATTTCAGGGACTTCATATTAAAATAACTTAACTAATGTTGGGGAGCTCACACTGTTCATGTTTTCTTTAAAAGAATGGACCAATTTTATATTATAAAATAAATATATTGAGTTATTATGCTGCAAAAAAAAAAAATACTTATGACAAAAACTGGACGTTATTTTCAAGACATGTTTCTGCATAACAATTCAAAATTTAATTTCCAAAATCAAAATTCTTCATCAATTTTTAAAGTAGACATGAGGACGTGTAATTCTCCTAAAACTGTTTAGTTATTTTTTAAGTAGTAAGCCCGGTGGTCATATGAAATGACCGCTGTTTCTAGATATTATAAATATACAATTCTCCCAGTAACCGGAAATGCAGATCAACTTAAAGAGATATGTATCGGGTAGAATAGTAAAGTTTAATGAAAAAATAATAATCATTTAATAATTTCGGAAAAAAATATTCTTACCGAAAAAAACCATCTAAGTTATAATAATCTGTAAAATAAAAATATTATTTACTATATAATCAAACTGTTTGTGAAAAATATTTATTTATATCCAACATAATCATCGTCAGACAATAGTTTTAACGAAACTGGAAAAAAGAGCGCTGCCGCTTTACTATATATATAAAATCGCAGACGATAAATAAATGAAAACAAAAAAAGAAGGATTAAATTAAATTCGCGTTTGTGTTCATTTTTAACGGAGATTGTAAATGCAGCGATGTCTCACTCAAAATGCTACAGAAATGTTTTGATTATGAGTCGTTTTCATTATAGAAACAATTGTGTAGATGGCAGCGCGATGCAGTTTTCTCGGAGTAAGAAATTCGGAATAAGCTATCGGTGACAAACAGACACTTAAGCGGCTTATATATAAGGTATTTAGTACTTGAAATGAATCAAGAAAAGTGATAAATATGACAAAAAAAAAAACATATGAAATTTACCTTATGTATCTCTTTCGTTTGGATTAGGCTCCAATTTATTTTAAACATAGCTGTCGGACAATTGAAATATTGATTTCAAAACAAAATATTTTTGATTTAAGAAGAAAACTATTACTAAGTACTGTATTTGTTCTCTCAAACTGTAAGACGTTGCAGTTCAGTAATTTCTAACTACTATAATGTTTTTTACAAAATATAAGATGTACATTTTTTCAATGTGTAAGCTTTCAAACATAGGGAAACGAAAACGAAGAATTAATTTATAAACAAATTTCCCAATATAAATTTCAAAACGTAATATCTAAAATAAATGAATGAAAGAAGCGAAAATATTTTTTTTTTATACATTATCTATTTAATCGTTGCCAAGCACGATAAAATAACAACAATACTACTATACTAATAATAACATTAATAGTAATATTAAATTAATGCAAATAGTTATTTACTCAATAATTATTTCTATGAAAAAATATCGTTTATAGAAAGAGAAACCCATATTTGACTTTCTCTTGTGCGAAAATCAAAGTTTGCTGATTCACACCGGCCGATCTATCAATACATTATTTTTGCCAATGCATGTTTACTGAGAAATTTGCTGCAATTTTTATTCAAACCTTTTTTTCTATTTTTGAGAAAAAAAAATGTTAAAACCTTCTACTATGTAGTTAAAATTTGTCATAAGTCGACAAGACTTGACATTCTATAAGTAATATCCTGAAAAAGTAACTGCATCCAGTGTCACCCCTCGAGAGCTTTACCAAGCGGAGATTTCACTTGAAAAGTAAAACGTTAAAACCCGAAGAGCGCAACGAGTACGGGGGTTGGCGAGCGAAGTGAGGACTGTCGGAGCACCGTAGCATACTCCAGAATCTCTGAAATTTCTTCGAATTTCGGTTGCAAAAGTATTTTTTCTTTAACCACGTAATTTTTAGATAAAAAAAGTTTATTTTTTCGCTTGGTATTAATATAAAAGAATTCTGCTCTGTTGAAAAGAAATTAAAATTCAAATTATGCAATCCTTTTTGGTTACATAATTAATCAAAAATTCTTTTCCGTAGTGCTTATTTGAAGTGAAACAATTCGTTAAACTAGGAATTATATAGATTTAAATTTCTCTTTAGATCAGTGGTTACCAACTTTTTTTGTGCCATGCCCCACCTTGGCCTTAATAAAATTCTTATATTCTTATCCCCCCCCCCCTATGTAACATGCATCATTTTTAATATATTTAAAAAATGAATTGTGTACTTAAGAAACTTTAATGATAGGTTTTAGGAAGAAATCACTTGGAAATTGCTAACGAAAAGCAGTAAGTAAATTTTCAAAACATATAATGAAAAACTGAAATTCAAATTTCAAATAATTTTTTAAATGATTTTTTATATCAATTTATTATTTTAATTTAATGAGATACTTGCGCTCGATGCTTGCTGCACAAAGATTTTATATCGGGTACCAATTTGGTTAGCTTTAGTCTCAAGTCTCCACGTTGTGTTATATCCAGCCGATTTCTTTTTTTTTTACCAGTAAATCATTTACAGCACTAAATCCACATTCACCAGAATATGAAGATGGAAACGGTAGCAATAGTTTTCTTGCACATTTAGTTGAATTTGGGTATTTGATTTCGGTTTCCTCACAGAGCCATGCCATCGCTCCTTTTATATTAAATACAGTTTTAACTGACTCATCATTATGTAGTTCTGCGAGTTCTTCTTGATACTGCATATTTGATATATCAGACAAATCCACTAACATTGGGTGCATCATCCATGTTGGAAAATTAATTAGTTTAAATCAGAAAATCTTTCTTGTAAATGAGCAGATAGAATATTCAGATGATTGACAATAACAAGTAAGGCGGTTTCAGTTACTTCACATATTTGGAGCCAATGAAACTGTTCAAGTTTTTGTTGTTAATATGTTTCTGACATAACTCAATATGGGTAATGAAACCAAATATCTTCGCTTTTGCATCAACAAGAGTCTTATTTGTTCCTTGAAAATGCTTATTTAATATATTTAGTCTTTCAAAGATTTTGCTAAATAGCTCACAAATTCTTTACCATCGATTGTTAACAGATACTTCATTTCAGGTTTATTGCTTAAAAAATTACTAAGTGTATTAAAAAGTTCCATAAATTTTTCAAACAGTTCCCTTTAGATAGCCACCTTTCTTCAGTAGTATGATTTAAAAGTCTCACATAGTCTTCATTTTGTTCTTCACAAAATAGCTTGAAGAGACGCTCACATTTGGCATTAGCTTTAATAGCATTAACACACTTTATTACTGAATGTAGTACTTCAGTTAGAACACGTGAGATGTTTTTAGCTACCAAGTTTTGCCTATGAATGACACAATGCACAAAAATCATTTTTGGATTCGCATCTTTCATCAATTTTAAGCAGCCATTTTTCTTTGCCCATCATTTTAGGTGCACCATCTGCAGCACAAGACTGCCGTCTGCTGCAGTGAAGTTTATTTGACGATGACAAACACCCAGTTGATATTCTGGTTTCGTCTAGAGAAATTATACCTAATAATTATTTAACGCAATTATTTAAGAATTTGCTTTTTTCATTGAATTTTGCACCGAAATCTAGCATTGCATTTAAATGGCTCGGAGCGAAAGGGTTAAACTCGTGTCGATTCCATTTTCGAATTGCCCCCCCCCCCTTAACAATCAAATTGCCCCCCCCCCTGTGGGGCGTGGGCCCCACGTTGGGAAACACTGCTTTAGATCCTAAAGCTGAGTTTGTCTGAATTGTGGAAAATTAAGCGGAAATTTTTTGAAATAAAAAAAAATACATGAATAAGCAAAAAGGCTTGGCAAAGCTTTTTCGAGTAAAAAAGTTTGTTCGAGAGGGGCTGTTTCCCTTAAAAGTGATGAGGGAGATACTCTGAGAGGTACACCTCATAAACGTATACCCCATCTCATAGGTCTAACTTTAAAAACATTGTGGAATAGTATAGTACTATTCTTTTGCGACATTTTTACAAGATGTTAAATTTCCTCTTAATTTCGTCGATGTTAAGTGCTTTTTATTATTTTGTACTTTTCAAGAAATGTTCAGTGGAAAATAGTATAAAATGTAATATGTTTTTATGAATGGTTTCTGACAACAAAAATACATTTCTATACGAGGAAGGTGATAACAGTGGTAAGATTTGTATGATTTTTGATATGATAAAGACAACTTATTGAATGCAAATTAACTTCATTATTGTGCCTCTATTTACTGAATTCATTTAATGCAACACTGATTAATACTTACTGTAATAAATTATAAAAATTAATTTACTCCGAAAAAGGCTGAGAGAAACGAGTTTAAGAAAGTATCGTAACTGTAACTGAAAGCATCAAAAAATGAATAACAAAGTTGCGGTACAAAGTGTTTTCCAGTTTTCAGCATTATATTTATTCCATTAAAAAAATTCCCTAATATATGGTTCTTACTAAGTTATCAATTACTACAAAGTTTTCCCGAGGATACCTTATTAGTTTGTAGGTATTTATTTACTTTACCTGGTCGTTCTCGTAGCTAATTTTTTGAATATAGAGGCATTTTCTTGATTATTTTAACTGGCATAAGGAGAAGAAACATTACAGGTATGTTGTGGAAATTGAATTGCTGCTGGTCCATTATTCAAAGTAGAGAAATTTTGGATTATTGGGGCCACAAATCTCGCCAAATTGAAATAATTCCCGAGAACTTTCAATTATGGTAACCATGAGTACTCCTGCCCTCTCTAATACACATTTAAATAGGGCATAATGTTGCCAGTAACTGTTGGCGACTTTTCAGTTGATGAAATTTAACACAAGTTATCGAACATTTTTGATAATATATGTCAATGCATGAGGTTCTTGCGTTGAGAAAAAACTGCTTTTAAGTATTAAAGGAACCTAGGTACTTATGGGTTAAAGTACCATCTTTATAATTCTATGGTATTACGGCTAAGCGGTTAAAATACCGGCAATCGGTTTTCCAAATCATTCGCAAAATGAATTTATCGGTTGCAAAATAAGCACCATCCATTTAAATTCAATAAAATGGCTTTGTTACAGTTGATTTGGCGATGTAAATCAGTCTTAGTAAATACCGAGCTCTTTTATGTATGCATGTAGTTTAAACTTATTTCTCAACTTAACTTTTAAATTAAATACACAGCAAAAAAAAAATGTTAGAAAACAGTAGTTTCAGTGTAAAGAATTAATTTATCAGTCAAAGGGATGTTTACAGGGAAAAAAATTACATGACATTAAAAAGATTTAGATACTTTACAATTCATTAAAAGATTCTCAAGTGTAAAAATATTTTCGCCCTCTTAATTAGTGATTTATAAATAGGGTTAAATTACATTAATTTTTCGACGCTTTTAAAAATTGACGTAACAACTGAAAGGACGCATAACAGGGGCGTACTGTAGTGTTTGTTGTTCTCCAACTGATTTTGAAGTATAGTATAATTCGACATTAAAGCGTCGTGAAAAAAAAAAAAAATGCTAATCTTGATACGCGTTTATACCAAAAAGGATTGTCAATTCCGTGAGAGTTTAAAATTTCGCCCGGTCTATTCCATCATCATAGGGTGCTGCCCCCAAGTTCAAGCCAAACTCGTTTGGCACTAACAGGTGTCCAGAGAGCCCGGTTGCATAACAAGAAGGTGATATATTGCGCGAACGTGTCTGCATTCATGCTCGATCGGGCGAGAGGTAAACGATCCGTGGAGAGCAAAACACGAAAAAGAATGAATTTTGAAACCTTGGGGCCAAAGGGAAATCGAGCGAAGAAGAAATTCTCACAGGATAAAAAGGTTTCTAATTTTAATACGCCGTCTAATTAAACCGAGACGCGGCAGCGGAAGTCGGAAGCAGCGACCCTCAGACGTAAGTGGCTTTTTTTTTCATTGGCTATGTGAGTTATAATCGCTGCTGATGATAGTAAACGAAGTGGTTACTAACAGGAACCACAGAAATCGATAAGTTTACAATTTAGTATGTAGTTATAGGGCCCCTACAGAGCCGGTGCTACTGTTTATGTAGCAAACGGGGACCGTAGGTCTCCACTGGGGAAAAGGGAAAAATTGATGAATATCTTAAGTTATCATCAACAAAATAGCATTACTAGTTATTTTGAAGTACAAGAGCAATAATATAGTTGTATTAACCATTTGTCTGTTTATTGAAAAATGATTTTTTTTTCTGTAAAGAAGGAAAAAAAATGTAATTAAAATAAATACAATAGCGGAAGAAATGATATGTATTCAATGTGAACTACTGCAAACTCTCTCGAAGCAATACGAAAAAGAGCAAAATGCAACACTTTTGTGAAATGCAACATTTTTTGTGAAAAATTATTTATGAGCACAGCGTTCGTTTTGTTTAGTTTTTATTGTAAACGAAGAGCTTCTTTTTTTGAAGCTATAATCGTAATTGTGTTTGTATTTAGTATTGTTTGTTTGGAAACATCTTACGTTGTTTGCATGCGAGACTGTTATCTTAAAATTCGTCTTAATTATATACTTAATAATTAAATATTTAATAATTAAAATGATTATTATATGAGCCATCGCACTTGACAAAGGTGTAAGGTGTCAAACATTGAAAATAAAATAAAATAACCGAAATGATTGAATGCATCAAGCGTCATATCGATATTTTATGAAAACTGAATAAAATGTACTCGGGTACAATAAGCCGATTCAACGGGCCAAATATCTTAATTTTGTTTCTTAATGTATATATTTTTTAAAATGTTCTCGTTGTTATTTAAATCACTCTTCAAGGAAGACATTACACTTTACTTACATTGATTTTTCAGTCAGAACTGTCACACAAGACCTGCCTGATGCTAAATAATCATAAAAAATTCGACAAAATGCCCTTTCACTGAATAAATAAGACCATTATAACTCAAACATATTATTCAAATGGCAACAAAATATAATGCCCTCAAATCGGTAAACGAGAAACAACACAGTGCGATTTTGACAGGACTAGGAATGCGAAAAAATCCTGTCTGCTTCCAACTATCACCTGACAAAATATCATCGCTATATCTGTCAGACTTCATTAAAACTTTTCCTTAAACACCCTTGGCACTGAAAACATAGTGCAATTTTATTCGCGTTACTAATATCTTATTCGGTTAACTGAACTATTATTTTAACCGTTTATATCAAAAACCAATCAAGCACCAAGTTCTAAAATTAAAAAAAAAAAGCACATTATAAAGAATTTATGAGGTAGAATTTGTGATTTTTTTTTTCTTTTGAGAGCAATATAAGGTAAATGACCCGGTAGTGGACACGGTTAAGAAAATGTTCGTACTTTTTTACGTGGCAAAATTTTTTCAAGGGACTTACATCAATATTTGTATATTTAGCTTCATCGCCAACTCTTTCTCTAAAAATTAATGACCTATAAAATGTCATTTTATGAAAAATGAGGATTTTTAAGTTGAATTTACTAAACGCTTCATTTGTATCTATAGTGGACATTTATAAGACACGTATTTGCATGAGTAGTGGACAGAAATGAATATCATTTATTTTATGCTGTTAACTTGGAGAACATTTTTTAAAAATGACTAAGGGACCCTGCATAAATGATTGCACTCCTTTTTCTCATATATTTTCCCCAAATCCCTAACCTTCTTATGGATCGGCTTTAGTAAAGGGCAGCAAATGGGACCGTTGTGGAGGCAGCTATTAAATATTATGATCCATGTACTTGCATACAACTTTAGTTCTATTAACCAGCACTAGGAATTGTTCGCTATAGGTTCTGATCATTTCATTCAAGTTTAATGTTACATTCGCTTAATTTAGGAGCTTAAAGATCTAAGTGTTCACTACCGGGTCGTTTACCTTACGTATTCATAAACCCCAATAAAATTTTTTTTTTTCAATTACGTGGATTGTAATGCGGCAATTTACGAAAATTATGTCAACAGTTCATGGATGAGCTAAAAGCATAACTAAAACGGAAGCTGTATATCATGAAAATAAAATCCACATCAAACTTACATTCATTTCTTCTTTCGTTTCAAGGCAAAAATTACATTCTAACTTAATATATTTCAATTCTCATCACAGCGATCATCAAAGTTTATTCATGTAAAGTTAGGTTAATCCAGAAGCTGAAAGTTCTTTTAAACTTTTTTTTGCAAATATTTGACCATAATAATTTTTTAGTTCTTCGAAAGAGGATCGAGCATGCCAGTGTCGCTGGATTTTCACGATCCAGAAGATCGTCTGCGCCCATGTCGTATGATTATGCGGCGTGTAAAAGATCCATTGAGTAGACATTTCGCTTGGATGCTCGTGGCAAAATTAAATTCCTAGTGTAATTTTGCATCACCAGAGTCCGGGTGCTCGCCCTTTCAGGTGGAGAAACCGGACGTCAAAATTCTCATGCGGCGATGGTACCACGCCCATTGTGGTGCCGCTGAAAGAGATGGTAACCAATCTCTGGGGAACGCTCTACGTCTGCAATTGGTAGAAGCAAACAGCAGCCCATTAGTAATTAAAAAAAAAAGTTCTTTCGAAGCATTAATTCAGCTGACTGAAACCTTTTACAAAGTTGAGGCAAATGTTTCCTAAGTGAAATTATCATTATAAGGGTAAATAAAACCCTAAATAATTTTATGTACATGCTCTGACAATGATAACTGAATATTGGTTCATGATAGTAATGATGTTTGTAACCTTTTATATTACATTCACTTTGAAGAAAAAAAAAGAATATTCTCAATTATTCTCCACATTTAAACCCCGAGAGAAAATTTCTCAGAACATCCTTGTCTTCAAGATTATTCTCTACTGGCATCCCAACTTTAACCAATGGCATACATCCTCCCGTCTTGTTTCCAGCCAATGAACATCTGATTTCGCCATCGTTGCCGGATCTCGACGCACCAGACGAAGCGAGATGTTGTTCCTGACATCCTTGGTCCTGCAGATGCTCTGCCTCATCTTCAGCGCATCCGTTGACAGGGTGGAGAGATATAAGAGCGGCCACAACAGGGACAAAGAAGCCGCTCTCAAATTCCTGGAGGTGAACGACAGGATGTCGGCGGAGATGGCCAACAAGATGGCCATTTCGAGCTGGAAGTACCAGAGCAATCTCACCGAAGCGAACAAGCAGGAAATGGTGAGAGTTTTCGATATTTATTTATTGCCGTAACCAGAGCAGCACTTACATAATTCGCCAGTGTGGAACGTTCGAATTCTGAATTTATTTTATATGCTACGTATATTATCAGAAACTAGGGATGTACCGAGTACTCGGCCAATTTGTAGAGTACACGGCACTCGGCAAAAACTTTACTACTCGGCAAAATTCTAGCCTATTACTCGGCCATTACCCAGTAGCTGTAAAAATTTCCTAATTTTTTTAAAGATTAGTAATAGTGGATAAATTTATAACTGATTAGTACAATAATATGCAAATAAGTTTTTCTACATTTTCTGGAGACAGGCGATTTCTTTTTTCATTATAAATATCTTTTAAAATCTCTTTTTATTCACAGCTACTCGGTACTCGGCCTAGTGAAATGCCAATTACTCGGCTACTCGGTACTTGGCCGAGTACTCGGTACTCGGCCAAAGTGCTACTCGGTACATCCCTATCGGAAACTACAAAAAGAGTGCGATCATACGCTATCCTATAGTAATGGACCAGACGAAAGCAGATTTGCATCAGTTCGGTGTTGGTGGGGAACTTCGTGCTTTTCTGATAAATGAATAGCCGACTATTCCCCCCCTCCCCTGTCCCAAAATAAACTTTCTCTCCCTCATACTATCACATTTTGCTGCATGGTCCATTATTGTAGGGGAGTGTAGAAATGAATTAGGGCCGTGCCCGGTAGCAGAAATCGTGCAGCACGGCAGCGAGCGCTGCAGATTTATCTTAAAGCTGGCAGATTAATTAACCACCATACTTTTTTTTAACCCTCTAATTCCCAACTCCGCCTCAAGGCGGACGACGATAACAAAACTTGGGCAATAGGGACCGTTCATAAATGATGTCACGCTTTTTTCCCATATATTTGACCCCCCTCCCCCCTTTGTCACAATATGTCACACTTCAGCGGACCCCCCTTCCCCCTTTGTCACATGTCACGCTATGTTGCATAATGCACGATGTCACACTTCTTGTTACCCCCTCCCCTCCCCTTGTCACAATTTCACGAACCCCACTCCCCCCTCGAAGCGTGACGTCATTTATGAATGATCCCTTATTGAGTTAATTAGATTTAAAATTAGATTAGTTCAATTTAAGATTTTATTCATTTATTTATAAACTGAATCAATATAATATTTATTCATTGTCCGCATGCATTACTGTTATATGTCAACTATTTTAAAATGCATAGTGTGCTATTTTTTTATGATTGTAAATTTGGTTCCACATCATTTGGTGCCGCGGATAAACGTTGACTTCTGAAACTTGTTTTGCAGATTGATACAGAAAATTCTGTTGCTGGGGGGCCGTGGTAGCCTAGTGGTTAGAATGTTGGACTTCCAAGCGGTAGATTAGGTGTTCGATGCCCAACCCGCTAAAGACCACCATGTCCACTTGGGGATATGTGCATGTAAAATTCACGGACCCTAAAGTCACGAGGGTACCGGAGAGTGGAGAATCTCCCTTCCCCTCACTCTTAGCTCAAAAAAGGAAGGTGGCGTGTTTATGGTGGCGCCATCTGATGCCATCGAAATACATAATGAGCCAAGCCGTACTCCTCCATTTGTATGTTGCTGATCTATAAAACAGAAGGAGCTCCTTACTGCCTTAATTCCTGGTCGCTCTGAGAAGGGGAGCTTGGATACCCAAGTGGGATTAGAAACAAAAACAACAAAAATGAATTAAATTCTGTTCATTGGAAGAAGCATGGTCTAACACGATGTCCACCCTCCCACCCTCCTCATAACTGATTTGCTCTCGGCTACCTTTCATCGAAATATTTATTTTTTAAGCTTGAGCAAAAATGAAAATATTAGTTGGGCGGGAAGGAACGTGATAAAACCCTGTCAACAATGTTTTATTTAATTTTTATTTACTAATTCTTCTTTTGTAAGGTTCTTCAGCTAGATATGTCTAAATGTGTTTGTATCAATTTTTCACATCTAAATGAGCAAATGTAAGAATCGATACCTTGATAGCTGGAAGTCAAGGGAAAATGACGTCTGAGTAAAAAACGTATTTACCCAGCTCTTTCGATTGCTGTGTATTACATTGTTTTTTTCTTTTTTTAATCATTATTATAATGTATTATTATTTTTTACATTATAGCGTTCATTTCTCGTGAGCAGACAATTTAACTAATAACCGCCATCGCAATACCTGGTAAAGTCTTAAACTTTGGCGGTTGTCGGGACATCTTTTGATCTTCCACCAACAAGACCCCCCCAGAACTTCAACATGATTTTTTACCTTTACTCCGTAATGACTCAACAAGGTGTCAGAAGGCCACTGAATACATATTCGGCCATGTTTCCTCCACACCAGTTTATAACTTCGAGCCATGGTGCCGTCCACGTCTGGTTGTCTAGGTTTATTAAGAACTTCTCTAAATTTGTTTATATATCTCTTACACCAACCAATCTCTCATCGACGTAGGCCCGATGATATGGCGCATTGCCATCCTGGAAAATCATTCGTTGAAGTCTATGATCGACTGCAAATGTCTGGGTCCAACTATAATTTTGCTTTCAAAATTTGATAATTCGTGTTAATAACGCCGCAACCACATAGGAAAACATTTAACAGAAACCATTTCAAAAGAAATGGAAGTTTTGACAACCCATGACACATTAATACATTCTTATGCAATTCTAATCCCATCTAGAGATTTGAGAATTACTATTGCACAGTTTTCGATGCTTCAGTGTATAAAAAACCAGTGAAAAATTTAGTTGGGAGAAAAATTCCTAAAGTTCTTGCAAGTGATGTAAAAATGTCCTCTTACCGGTATGTGATTTTTTTTTTTTTTTGTGTTTAAAAAAAATGCTGTTTTACAAATTTATGAGAGGTTTTTTTTTTATACTGGCAAACAAATTTGTAGTGCAAATTAGCGGTAAACATTTTATTAACGTATAACGTATTTTCCCCACAGCTGAAAATGCTGCAGCTCCAGGCTAAGTTCACCAAGGAGTCTTGGGAGAACGCAACTTCTTTCGCGTGGAAGGACTTCAAAGAATCGTATGCAACAGTGTACAGGTGGTTTAAGAAATTAGCCGTACTAGGCACTGCGGCACTTTCAGAAGAAAAACTTAATGAAGTAAGTTATTGGAACCATTTAGTACTTTTTAAATACAGATCAGTGAAGCAGTTCTGACGTAATAAATCTCTAACGAAGATTTAAGAGTTTTAGAATAAAGTATATTTTACAACTTTCGCAATGTATACGATTTAAGAGCGTGGTCTAGATTTTTAAAATTTATTTACTGTTATTTATTTAGCTTCCCATGAGTGCTATTTTCTCGTGGAATATAATCGTGAGGTACTAAGTGCGTATTTTAAAGTAAACAGATTTTTCAGACTGAGTTTCTTAATTTTCGAGTAGGGTAGATGAGTAGAATAGGAAGCCCGCTTTTTGAGAAAAAAAGAATGAAAGAAGGCTTAATGTATCGTTAAGGTATCGTCAAAAATAAGAAAAGGTCAAAAATAAGTTTAGTAATTAAATAGATATTGAAAAATAAAAAATGTGAAAGTAGAGTTTTGGAATGGGGGAAATGCGTGTGTGTCTGTCACAGCCTGGCTGCCTCCGCCCCAATAACTTTGGAAAGAATTGTCCGACTCGAAAGATTTTTTTGGAATTCGAAAGATCTCGGCAAGGACCTCTCATTTCCATATTTTACTTTTTAATTAGAACAATTTTTCGTTCAGTTCTGAGCGGTACAGAAAGTCGTAACATTAGCGCCTATGGGCAAGAATGAAGCAAATTATGGCAACTCTGGGCATAAGATCCAAGTTCCTTTGAACAAGCCCCTTATTGGAAGAAGCTCTCAACGTTAAACATTTTTTTATTTGAACATTTTTCTGTTCAATTTTTAACAGTTCAAAAATAATAATATAATAACATTAGCGCCTACTGGTAAATTACAATCCTATATAAATTCAGTTCTGACAGACGGATTTGCTTGGAACAAACTTTCTCGAAAAGATGTTATGACGTAGAATACGTACAGATACGAAGTTCATCCAGAACTAAATGAGCCTATTTTCCACGAAACTTTTGTTGAAAAAGGTTCATCTGTAGACCGACACACCTTTTCCCCCCATCTCAGAACCCTACTTTCAAATTTTTTATTTTTCGATCTTTATTTAATTACTTCACTTATTTTTGACTTTTCTTGATTTCTAACGATATTTTTACGCTACATTAAGCCTTCTTTCATGCTTTATTATTATTATTTAACTTTTACGGGAAAGTACGCTAAAAATGAAAGTTAGTATGCAAGATATCTTTCCCTCATTGTTTATTATGAACAATAGAAGAGCTGCATCATGCCCCAAGTTTTGACGAAATGCCTCCACGTTCCTCCCAGATAAAGCTCTAATGTCAATGTCATCCAATATCTTCTGGAATATCAATATTGTGTCATTGATTGTTTTTTTCCCCTTCTTTCCAGCTGAATAAGATCTCTGCAGATATGCAAGACATCTACGCTAAGGCAAAGGTCTGTCGTCCCAACGTCACAGATAGTACCAAATGCGATTTAGCTATAGAGCCAGGTACAGATGTTTCCATTCTCTGCCATGTTTTTACAGCACTGTTTTTTAAGGGGAAGGGTTAGCGTGACAGCGAAGATAATTCTCGCCTTTTAACGAATTAGGTTGCAAGGTTTGGCGAAATGTGTATCTGTTTGGCGATTTTATGCGTAGTGAAAAAATGTTTCGTTTGATTAAATTATTGTTTCATGCAAAAGCATGGGCCTCTAGAGCAGTGCTTCGAAACCTATTTTCACTTGGGAACCCCTACTAAGATCCGAAAGAAAATTGCGAACCCCCTTCTGCAGTCGTTAGTAACGGGTGACGAATCTATAAAATTTACTAGCGCATTTATTTTCCATTTTGTGCAATTCTTCAGAACAAAAAATGAAAACATAATTATTGCAAAGCACCTAAATTTAAATAAAAACCAAAATATAGGTAAAAATATTTTTTTAAATATTACTTTTTTATTATTTGTTCTTTTTGATTCCAAATTTAAAATTAATGAATAAATATCTTCTGGTTCCACTTGAGGGTCTGTATGATGAAAAATTAGCCTAAAATAATACAAAATTTTACATTTTATGCATTAAATTTTCACATTTCCGACTCGTCCTTCGCGCTTGCGATAAGAAAGTGGAAAATAGCACGAGAAAAATTTAAAGTAATACCTTTCGGTACCAATTTGGTACCAAATTTGGTTGTGATCCAAATTAGAAATCAGGTAAAAGTAGAAATAAAACTCATTTCAAATTTTGTATGCATGCTTCCTATGCCAGTCTACTACTTTTCTGCATTATCTGGAAAACAATTTATTTTTAAAAAAATCATTTTGCACTGCTTCCTAATAAGTATGTAAATTTATAATTTTGTTTTTTCTTTTACGTTAGCGATGAAAAATTCCGCCATTGCAATATTATTTTCGCGAACCCCCTTTCGGCACCGCACGAACCCCTGGGGGTTCGCGAACCACCGGTTGGGAAACGCTGCTCTAGAGTATAATAAAAAGCCTGAATTAAATCTCCTGTATCGAAAATGTTACTAACTTTTCTTCTTCTTTTTGTTTAATTTTAAGTACTGTATATACGCGTGTATAAGCCCCCCCCCCCTACCCAACTTTGCGACAAAAATCTTTCAAAAATGACTGACCCGTGCGTACCCACCCCTTTTTGTTTGAAAATGAAGTTTATATACGTTTTACGAATGATATTGGAATAATGTTTGTATCTCCTTTGTAAGTAATATTCTCTGCATTTTTCTTCCATATGAATACAAAAACCTTACCTAATAGTTTTAAAATAAAAGTAAAAGTAAAAATCGATTTAAAAAGCTTACAGACGACCTCTGAAAGGGCTACAGAAATGAAAGTTCAGTAAAATCAATTTTTTTATTCTTTTGATCGGGCCTACTGAAAATGGACGCGCAACTGAGAGATGTGCATAAACGAGGTGACGCATAAATGAGAGATTACTTAATTACGAATACAAATACAAAAGGGACAACCGCAACAGGTTGCCAATTAACCAATCCCCAATAAACATCAAGAACCTTTTAAAAAGTTTTTACCCCACTGCAATTAACAGCCGCTTCCGGTAAACTATTCCAACTGCCTACAACCCTATTGAAGTAGTCATTTTTCCTCATTTCAAGATGAGCCTGAGATTTGAAAAGTTGAAAACAATGACTTGTGGTTCTACTTTCTGTGCAGAAGTGCCACTTATCCACCGTTTCCCAGTTTAATGAATTTAAACAACTGAATCACGTCCTATCTAACTCTCCTTTGCTCAAGACTATACATCTTGAGCCTTATTTCATCCTCTGGCTACGTATCCTGCGATTTTCATGGGCAGCGCAAATATAGCAAAAATTTGTGAATCCCGCAGTTATCGCGGATGGATTTTTTTCAGTCTATTTAAGGGAGGGAATATGTGTAAAACAGTGTATTAAGAGCAATTTTCGTGTATTTTTTTCAACGTATAAAGAAGAAACATATTTGATTGAGACTTTGAGGCTATTTTACAGATGTATTGAAGAATATTTACTGAAATTTTCAAACATTTTTCAAAAAATCCCGGAGATATCGGTTGCCGCACACTGTAAGTCGGCACCTGGGTCGGCAATTTGCGTACATCCTGGAGGTCACAATTTTTATCTAAAATCAATTTTTTTTTTAAATCTATTTTTTTTATAAGTGTCTCTTCTAGTTGAACTAAAATCATTACAAAAAACTGAAAATTTCTATTTTTTTTTCTTTTTTTAGAATGGGAAAATTAGGTACGAGTTTTAACCGTTTTTTGCTTTTTTTTTTACAATTAAAAAAGTAAAAATAAAGATATGTTTATGATTCTAGTTCAACTAAAGCGTGTATATATAAAGGAAATGTGTGACAAAGTTTGATAAGGATTGATCAAAAACTATGCGAGCGCAAATTCGAAAAACGTAGTTTCGAGAACAACGCGTTTGATAAAAAAAAGTGGTATTGAAAGTAAATTTAAGGCAGTAATGAATCAAATTTTTTTATACTTATAGATACTAATACTTATAGAAATTTCCATCTGAGGTCTCGACTGTTAAAAGAAATAAAAGGACATCTGCTAACGTTCTCTAATACCCTTCATTTCATTCATGAGGGACTACCTGCTCAACTGCTCCAAAAAGGAGCGCTCCCTCAAATGCTTATAACTTTTTAACGACGTGGAGTTTTGCTTTGAAATTTTTGGGGTATACTATTGAATAGTTGTAGAATCGGTTTATAAAGAAATCAAAAATTTAATTTTTTGAGACCTTTACACGTATTTTCCCCTTAACTATGCAAACCGCTCTTTTCCCGTTCAAGGAGGGGGGAGGGATTGAAAGAAACGCGAATTTAGTAGCGAGTTTTCTTTCAGTTGCGCTGGCCGGGATACGCAACCAGAGGATTAAGCCTGACCTTATAATCATTAGTCTGAGAAACCACTTACCAACCTAGCAGCCCTCCTTTGAACCCCTTTTTAATAAGGTAATAAATACCTTTCTTTAGATAGGGAGACCAAAACTGAACCACTTACTTCAAACGGCGTTTTACCAAAGTTCTGTATGGAAGCAATATAGAAGCGAAATTTACTTTTTTTCTTTCTTTCTATTGGGGCTGCAGTATTGGTCATCAACCATTGTAGACCTAGCGCGTCCCCAGAGATTGGTACCAACTCTTTCAGCGGCACCGCAATGAGTGTGGTACCATTGCCGCAATTTTTTTGACGCTTAGTTTCCCCTAGACGGGGCACCTGAGCTCTCGTTGATGCAATCTGTACTAGGAATTTAATTTAGCCGAGAGCATCCATGCCAAACGGATACTCAAGGGATCTTTAACATGCCGCATAATCATACGACATGGAAGCAGACGATTTTCTGCATCTTGAAAATCCACCGACTTGGGCCAGGTTTGAACCTGCGATCTTGGGCATACGAGACCTGCGTCTTACCACTACGCCACCCTGTCGACAAGTGAAATTAACTTCGTTCAGGCCAAATGACTCTTTTCCTTCCTTCAATCGGCGACTTTTTCTGTTTTCATTTCGTTTCGAATGACATGAATGTGCCGCAGTGCTTCTTCCATGTGTATTCTTTCATATTTTCTCTCGTTTCAGAACTTACCGAGATCTTGATGGACTCGCGAGATTACAATCTACTGAAGCACGTCTGGGCCCAGTGGAGAGATGTCACCGGCAAGGAGATGAAGGAAAATTTCCTCCGATACGTGGAGCTCTCGAATGAAGCCGCCGTTCTCAATGGTAATGGCTAATCATTATACAGAGTTTCTTATCAAAAATAAGAAGAAAAGAGAGATTAAAAATATCGGTAATTAGCAACGTTCCGTCGGCAATGAATCTCACTAAACTTGGAGAATACGAAATTTTCCAGCCTATGCGTTGCAATTTTTTTCCGGTGGAGAGGCTCTATAGGGCGATTTCAAAAGAAAATAAGTTCCATTAAAAGCTAAAGTTATCCGACAATTTAATGACACCGGTCATTGAACAATCAAGAGTGAAGCAGGAGCAGTAGAGCAACTAAACTGGAGCGGAGTCGGAGCAAAGAAATGTTTTGTGCTTCACTGCTCCGATTTTATTTTTACTTTAATTATTTTATCATAGAAAATAATTTAACGGAGAAAAAAATACAAATACTATAATCTATTGAAATTGTTCTGAGCACGGAGCGGAACTGGAGCGAAACCGGAGCAAATATTTAGAAGTTGGAACGGAGTAACTCAAAAAAATGGTTCCTTTAGATACATGTAAACAATAATAAGAGTTAAATTACTAAACGTACTTGTCGTCCATGAATCTCGCCAAACCCCCCAGTGAACCTAGTCATTGGCGGGTTTTTAAGTTGGCGTCAATGGACCTGGTGCAACAACGGATTGTTCGGAGCTGAACCCAGCCAGAACCCTTTTTTTTAAGCAATATTGCCTAGTATGATAATTCATAAAAAATCAAGGTTCAGGAGAAAATTATGATTGATCGGTGGTGGTGATATATGATGGCGGTGATATATTTCTTTACTATTTGGATGATTTTAAAGAGAAAATAACAAAATTGGTAACCGGTACACACTGGTACTCGATTTCCCACACATTTTTTAAACCCTTTATCTATTGTAATATGTGATCTGCAGCAATTTTTTTTCGCATAATAGACTTTTTTGAGGTAACTACACAGAAAATTAAGGGATTTACATAGGGGCCGTTCATAAATGATGTCACGCTTTTTTCACATATATTTCACCCCTCCCCCTTTGTCACATGTCACGTTATGTTGCATAATGCATGATGTCACGCTTCTTGTTACCCCCTCCCCCCCTCGAAGCGTGACATATTTTATGATGATCCCATATAAATAAAATACTCAACCCATAGAAATTTAATTCATTGCAGCTAATAAGTACCATAGAGTCATTCAACTCTGAAATAAATTGCTCCCTTAAAATACATAATCAAATCGTTTTCTTAATTCTTCACTAACACATCAAAAAAATTAGAGAATTATTGAATTTTACTACTTCACCGAAACACAAACCAGAAAAGTAGAGCAATCTGAACGACATATCAGCTCAAAAACACATCATCAGTTTCAAAGCTGTCCCCTTTCCTTGCTACGATACCCTTTGTAAGAAAACCCTTGCTGAAATGCATCCTGAAAATGTGGAACTAAAGGAGTGTTCCGGGCCATGTACTTTCAGAATATTCGTAAAAAGGGTCACTGGAAATTTCAAAGGGACTGTAACCTATAAGCACTGTCAGTAGATAAAGGTTTAACTTAGGAAAAAGAATTGAGAGCATGAGGTGGCATTGCGAGGTGTCACGGTGCTCAGCTTGGGAACCTCTGCTTGACGGGATAAGTATATTCGGAAATCTACATGGACCAGAATTAAGTGAAGTTTATAGAGTCTTAAGCTTCCCAGGCCTTTTTTGTTTTAACGCATTTTTGTGACATTTTCTTTAAAGAAACACAACTTTTATTTTCCATTTCAATGAAAAACCAACTTGTGCTGATGAACCGAGTTTTGTTTCCAGGTTTTTCGGACGCAGGCGAAATGTGGAGGGAGGCGTACGAAAGTGACACGTTCCAAGATGAAGTCGAAGATCTTTGGAAGACCATCGAACCCTTCTACAAGCAGCTTCACGCCTACGTCAGGAGGAAACTTATCCAGCAGTATCCGGGAGCAGACATCAAGCCCGATGGTCCTATTCCGGCACATCTGCTTGGTATGACCCAATTTTTATAGTTATTTGGGGAATATAACTTTTCTTTAGGTTGTTTACATGCAATGATTATTCTCACCCTCTTTACTATTTATGTAAATTTTCATTGCAGTTTTTGATTTATTTGATTTGTTCAACTTTATATTGACATTCGGAAACTAGTTTCAAATCATCGTTTTTTCCTTCAGGAAACATGTGGGCTCAGACCTGGGGTAACATTTTCGACGTGGTGAACCCATATCCAGAACACAAGTTCGTTGACGTCACCGACGTCATGTTGGAAAAGGTAAAATCTCCTTCCATTTATTTGAGTCGTTTATTCCGTGAAGGTAACATCTCTATTTTAAACAAGAAGTTCCGTCTAGAACTATACGAGCCTACTTTCCCGTATACACCGAATTCAAGTTTATAATCTAGCTATCTCTCTCTCTGTCTCTCTCGTTTAGCTTTAGTTCTTAATTGCTTCAAATATACCTTTTTCAACGGTTAATACATATTCATTCAATCATTCATTTATTAAGACATTCATGTATTTATTCGCTCATTTATTGATTCATTCTTTTGCTTATTCATTTAATCATTCATTAATTCAAAAATATTCTTGAAATCCCGATCCGAAAATTTCATAGAAAAATAGGCTCGTTAGTTCTGGATGAACTTTCTTTTTGTACATGTTCTACGTCATAAGAGCTTTCCGATAAAGTTTGTTCCAAGCAAATCGGTCCGTTAGATCAGGAATTATATAGGATTGAAATTTCCCCGTAGGCGGTATGTTAATTTTTTTTGAACTGTTCAAAAATGAGCAAAAATTGTTCAAATCAATATTTCACGCCAAGAACTTCTTCCAGTGAGCTTGTTCACGGGAACTTATATCTTATACCCAGAGTTTACATAATTTGCTTCATTTTCGCCCATAGGCGCTAATGTTAAAATTTTTTCAACTGTTCAAAATTGAACAAAAAATGTTCAAATAAAAAAGTAAAATATGGAAATGAGATGTCCTCGCCGAGTTCTTTCGAATGCAAAAAGAATTTTTCCAATCGGACAATTTGTTCAAAAGTTATTAGGGGGGGGGACAGACCGACAGACACACTTTTTCCCCATCTCAAAACCCTACTTTCAAATTTTTTATTTTTCAATCTTTATTTAATTACTGAACTTATTTTTGACTTTTCTTGATTTCTAACGATATTTTCACGATACATTAAGCCTTCTTTCATGCTTTATTATTATTATTATTTTACTTTTATGGGAAAGTAGGCTAAAAAGGAAAAATCTCTCAGTTTTAATTTAATTTTTATGGCATAATTGATCAAAAATCATTTTAATTAAATATACTACCTACAAAAATAAAATTGTGAAAGATAAGACCCGTAACGATTTCCAAATTTTCATAAGTCCAATTTTTTGAACACAAAAGGGGGGGGGGGGCTCCTTGAGGCCTCGAAACACGTGTTTGCAATTTTTACAAAATTTGGCCATTATCGAAATTTGTTTTTATATTTCTGTTATTTCTTGATTTCTTGCACGATGGTTTACAACTTATTATATGTCTCTTGCGCTTATCATATTTAATTAATTTTATGATTAAAAAAAAGCATGTTCTTATAAAAGTTACATATTTTGCTCTTAACTCCTGATCTAATCATGACTGATCTTTCCTATATCAAAGCGCATCCGAAACGATGGTAATTCCGAAGCACGCGTCTGCATTCCCCATTGCTTTTTATATCCTTTTTCAGTTAGCCTAAATGTTTTTCCACGAGACAGATTCTCTATAAAGACTTTTCTTTTTAACGCATGCAGAAAATGACACCCCTTGACATGTTCAAGATGTCCGAAGACTTCTTCACATCACTGGGATTGATCGACATGACCCCCGAATTCTGGAGAAGGTCCATCATCGAGAAGCCTACTGACAGGGAAATGGTGTGTCACGCCTCCGCCTGGGATTTCTACGACCAGAAAGACTTCAGGTGGGCATCCGTCCTGATCACTCATTAAATCATTCGATTACAGTTTGACCACGAAGTTCTGAGCTTGGACACTCAAGGACGAATCCATTCGAGTTTTACTGAAATTCGTTTTTCAGGTGTCGCTAATCGGAATGTTTGCTTCGCTCTGTTTTTAATATGATAATTAAAGCAGCACGATCAACTCCATGTTACTGTAATAAAATATGCAAGCAAACGTTTTGGAAAATAGCCCTTTTCCTCAACATTCACCATGTACCGCAAAAAACTTCAAATAAAAGAAACGATTATTTATCAAAGAATTTGCGAAGAGCCACTGTTATTTACTTCACTGAAAAAATGAATAAATAAAAGGAAGATTCTTATACAGTTTTACAGGTTGGTCACGCAATTTTTAAAGGTTCCTTAACACTCCATTGTAACAAAAAAATAAGTCCCGCCTTTCATTTCTTTTCAGCGTACACTTGATTTTTAACTGACTTCAAAAAGGAGAGGATTCTCAATTCATACTGTATGTATGTTTTTTTTTTCTTTGCACCTTTTTTTATTAGAGTAGCTGATTACAAAAATCAGCTTTCGAATTTCTACCCGGGAAACCACCTGAATTTTTTTTTTATTACGCTGTGCGAAGAAAAGAAGAGACACATCAAGCGCTAAGAAAAAGCCCCTGTACAATATAAGTATAAGAACATTGAACTCGCATTACCTTTAGACTGAACTTAATTATTTTTAACTAGGCGAGCCGCCCGGCGTTGCCCGGGCTAAAATAATAGATTGAGGGCGCCGGGCTATGCCCGGCGCTGCGCGAGCTTAAATACAACACGGCATTGAAATTCCTTATTATCTATCCATACACAGACATACAAACCCGGACCGATATTAATAATAAATATTCATAAAATTTTTAAAAAATCGCAGTAGAATAAAGACAATTAATCATCCCTTTCAATCCTTCTTCGATTTTACGCCTTTTGCGTTTCATGCATTCAAAATAATTAAAACAATCTTTAAAAGTGCCCGTTAAAATACGAAAAATAGTTTTTATTAGATAGCAGACGATAAATAAATTAAAAAGAAAGAAGGATTAAATTTATTATTGCAAATACAGCGAAGCCTCACTCAAAATGCTAGAGAAACATTGATTATTAGTATTGTTGATTCCTTACAACAATGGCAACGGTATTGATTTTAATTCAAAGGGCAACTGTATATTATATATTGTTGGAACGATGCAACAATGAAAAAGTAAAGTAAAACTTGCAAAAATTTGTGTTTTTAATTAATATCTCCGCTAATTAAAGCCGGACACGGATGAGACCGGGCGATATGGCTTCCCCGGAAAATTCCGCATCCGACGGTACCCGCCGCGACGTAGCACCGCCGCCAGTTCTTGAGGAGTTGAGGTGACAGACCGGGACCGCCGCAAGTAGAAAAGAGAGGGGGAAAACATGTTGTGGGCCTGGTCCTCGCGAAACGGGAGATTTGTTAAGCGATGGAAAGCAACGCTGTGTTTCGATAATGTTTCGTTGCTTTATGAATAATTTCATTAGTTACATCGATAGCAAGTGTTCTTGCAGCAAAAGTTTTGTTCTTAGAATTGAACAGGAAACTTAAAAATGTGTTTTTGACTATGATAGCTGCATTATTTTTTTTATTCCGCATTTTTATTTTTTAAGTGTTGAATTACTTCCTTTCAAAGTTTTAAACTTTGCCAGAGCCATGTTAGCCTACTGAAAAAAATTCTAGCGTTTTCCGCGAGGCACCACGAGGAGGTATGGTTGGTCTTTGCTCTCTATCCCCCCCCCCCCCCATAAATGATTTACTTTTATTATCTTTAAGTTAAATTTTAACTTGTTATTTTAAAATACAGATATTATTTTGCTTTGTTAAAAAATCAATAATATTTATATTATTCGGCAGAACTAGATTTCAAAGTCATGCACTTGCGTTTCTTTTCTTGATTGACGTTCGGTAAAAATAAGTTCTCGTGATCGCTCAAAAGAAACTGAAACATTTTCTAACTATTTACAGAAGCTTTCCGAAGTTCTGGATTGGGATGGGTTAATCGGCCCCTGGCGATGTCAAGAAGATAATTTTCTGTCATTTCATTTTTCTGAAGCTAAAAATGCAATACAAGAATGACACTGCAAGTGGTTTTTAATTTTATAAGCCGCATAACCAGAAATGTAAATAAATAGAGGTACATTATCTTCTTCCTCTTCGGTGTAAATACAAAAATCAACCCCATGAAAACTTATTTCTGTTTCATATTTTCATATTTTTCTTCGGAAAAATCAAGCAAAAATTCTGAAAGTGCAAACGATCCATATTTTGTAGAATGCAAATTGATAAAACTTATTAACTGCTTTTTTTTTTCTGTTCGTATAACCTCTGAAATAGTTAAATTATAATTTCCCCCGTGGAGTTGAAAATATTGGTCTGATATGACGGAGACGATTAACAAAACCACAATCTTGAATGACCAAAATCATTTTCCGCGTCATTTCAAGCAATTTGTTTGCATTCATAAATTTTACTGGAAATAATCCAGCAACATCTTTATTTTGGAATGGACTGATGATATGAATTGCTTGCACACTTGTTGTTCTTTGGTGTCGCCTTTTATAAATGCTACTAACTTAACAACGTCAATATTTAAATGCACATATATCGATTACGAATTCATTAAAACATAAAATCTAGCTAGGGAGATCAGCTCACAAAAAATAGATAATTTTCTAAACTCATAAAATATATTTAAAGTTCCTTTTCTTCCCATTTACCTTTAACTTAAATCAGTTTATCATGAACAATCCTTTAGACTATTACTGCTAATTACACGAACTAATGCATAGGAAAACATTAAAAATACTATTAATCAATAAAGGATTTTCTAATTCAAATATCGTACATCGATTTGATTACAATTGGTTTTTAGAAAGAACGTTATGGGAATGAAAAATGAGCATTTTTCTTTTAATTGGAAAGGCTTGCCTTGATATTTATTTGTTGAGTAAACTATTAAGTAGTAAATATTTAGCTCATTGTTAAAAAGCATTGTGAAAAATGTGCTAAAAAATCATGTGCCACTGTTATTGGCACATGAGGTATGCAAAATGTAACCGATGAAATAAGCAGAAATACACGTAGTGCTATACGAGACGGAAGAAATTTCCCATCGCTTAGCATTCGTCAAGATGGCGTTTAACAGGTTTGGACCAGGCCCAGAACGAAAAATTTCCCCCTTTCTTCTCTCCGCGGGGGTCCCGGACAGACACACAGACAGACAGACGCGGACAGGTTTTAATAGTATAGATGCATTATAGCTTTTATAGCCTGAAATAATTATGCCTAATCACCCTACATCCTCTACAGGATTAAGATGTGCACGAGGGTGAACATGGAGGACCTGATCACTATCCACCACGAAATGGGCCACATCGAATACTTCCAGCAGTACTCCAAGCAGCCTGTGGTGTTCCGGGACGGAGCCAACCCAGGTATGAAAAGTGGCGACGCTTTAATGTCAAACAAGACCATCTAAAAATATACAGTAAAATCCCGTTGTTCAACGTCTTTATATACCGATAGCAGAAACGGATATACAAATGACACCGTATTGTTACCGAATATTTTAAAAACTTTTTTTTTTTTTTTTTTAAAAAAAAAAAAAAAAAAGAAAGGATTGTTTAAACCAGTTTTTTTTTTTTTTTTTGGTTTAAATCGTGCTTTCTTTTGGTTTAAATAGCCTTTGTAGGAAGAAACAATTCGACTTTTGGAAAATCACGAAGATTTCAGATTATTCATTGCGAATAATTGTTATTAGTTATTTAATTATCACGAAATTAATTACTAAGAATAAAACCTTTAATTTTAACTACGTTATAAATAAAGTTTTTATTTTTTCCGAAACTTGACTATTAACATATTATAATACTATACTTATACAGACCTTTTAGCAAATTATTAAAGAAATAGTGCTTATGCGGGTTGAGTTTTAACAAAACCATGTTTTTCTAAGTCAATAAATTAGAAGAATGTGATTTTCTTTTCACGCTAATTTTAGAAAAACCCAATTAGTCTAACATGCATATAGGAGATAAGTAAAATGTGTACTGATAAAGAAAAAAGTTTGTTAATTGACAAATTCATTATTTATCTAGTGCTGGGCTTGTAATTTCTGCATAAATTGGATTTTACAATTTTTAATAATTTGCAAAATAAATTTTAAAATGTTTGGTTTAAACCGAGTGGTTTTTTTAAACCATGTGGTTTAAACCAAACAACCCTGCACATGTCTTTTGTCAGCTCTGTCGCAACTTTTTTTATTTCCATTTCAGGTACTAAATATAAAAATGATTTGTGTGATTGTAAATCTTTGATTATTTCAAAAAATAGTGGAAGAATTTTAGTCTAAGAAATAAATATTTTGAGTTATGTGAAATCATGCCGTGACAGACATAACCAAGAAGGAACCGTATCGCTTATTCTCCTTCTTATTGCTTTCAGGATTTCACGAGGCAGTTGGTGACGTGCTGGCTTTATCAGTTGCAACTCCAAAACATCTGCAAAAGATCGATCTTCTGAAAGATGTCTTTGACGACCACGGTAAGTTGCATCTTCCATGACAAGATACCGCATATTAGGGTGAGCCGAAAAACTTTTGTTTCAAGACGCAATACCGCGAAAAAGTTGGGGAGACTAAAAACAAAATCTGTTTATTTCTTCTGGTCACGTATGTGCCCGAAAGTTTGTCCACATTTTGAAAATCCACATTTTTACGATACTTTTTAATATAATAGCTCAAATTCTTATGTATTAAAATCAGAGAGAGAGAAAAAAAATATAGGTAAAAAAATATTTAAATCCATCAGCAACTTTCGGGGAATTCGTTCTAAATTTAATGAAATTTTGAGAAAAAATTTCAACTAAAGCTCAAGTAAAACAAAATACTTACAACTTCCTTGATTTTTTTCTCTATTGAATACAAGTTCAAATGTGTAAAAGCAATTTATTTTAAACCATTATTAATATTTAAAAACATTTTTATCAGTTTTTCCCAAAAAAACTTTAGATCATATGCGCGTTCAGAAAATTTAAACCAATATTATATCTTTGTCTACGCTATTTTAGTCTCCCTAGTTTGCAACTTTCCCGCGGTATTACGACTTAAAAAAATTGATTTTGGGGGGGGGGGGGGCTCAAGCTCTACTGTATATAAAGCGTATAATGTAATATACTAATGCATACTGTCTCGTGATCAGTAATCGTTTTTGAAAGAATCAACGTGTAAGTAACTTTCGAATATAGCAAAGCCAAGTTCCAAATTTCAAAACCAAAAGAACTAATTGAATTGTAACCGACAATTTTTGTCACCAACCAAAAGTCGCCAACGGGCTGCATACTAAAGCTTTACCCGAGTCGTGAATATTCTCATAAGAATACTCTCTGCAAACTAGGATATTCTGAAAATATTCTCCTGAAGTTGAAATTGAAAAAATAATTGCGAATATACTTTTTCCTTACTAGCAAACGAGAATTTTATAAACATCATTAATATTACAGAAACATCATTCAATTTTTATTTTCAAAGCAAGTTAACATCATTATTTCATCGTCCCTACTCAAAATTCACGTGATAAAACGTTTAAATAAGAAAGAAAAACTCTCATGGATTATTTTAAGTTTATGAAAGAGGCGTTAACTGTTTGGAGATTCAGATTTTCAACTATCTGGAGTTACTGAAAGCTATAGTTACTCTTCCTCCTGCAATGCGATGGGAGGAGTTACACGTATGTATTGTTTCTAATTAACAGGGAAGTGAAGCAGGAGCATGGAGCAGTTGAGCAACGAGATTTTGCTCCAAATTGGAGAGCAGCGGCAGCGCAAATAAACTTGTACCGCAGTGCTTCATTTCTTATTCACTTTTTAAATGATATAAAAAAATAAATAACTATAAACAAGAAGTTCCGTCTAGAACTATACGAGCGTACTTTCCCTTATAACCAATATAAAATTAATAATCTCGCTATCTCTCTTTTTCTGATTTAGCTTTAGTTCTTAATTACTTCAAATATACCTTTTTCAACGGATTATTCACATTCATTCACTCACTCACTCATTTATTTATTTGGAAATATCCTTAAAAATTCAGATAAAAATGTTTCGGGGAAAGAAAGGCTCGTTTAAATCTGGATGAACTTTCTACGTCATAACAACTTTCTGGTAATGCTTGTTCTCATAAAATCCGTCTGTTAGAACAGAATTAGTTATTAGAGGAAGGCAAACAGACCGACAGAAACGCATTTTCCCCATTTCGAAACCCTACTTCTAAATTTATTTCTCAATATTTATTTAATTACTTAACTTTTTCTTATTTTAACGATATTTTTACGATCACACGTTAAGCCTTCTTTCATTCCTTTTTTTCTAACTTTTACGGGAAAGTAGGCCAGAAAAAGAAAAAAACAATGCATTAAAATTATTCGGAGCACGTAGTGGAGCTGAAGCGCAGTAAGTATTTAGAAATCGGAGAGGAGCAACTCAAAACAGTAGCTGCTCTAGCTCCCTGTTAATTAATCGGGAGCTCTACTCCAGAGAGTCCATGTTCACTAATGATTAGGGTTGCAAGTTTGTCGCGGAAAAAAGAGCTCGTAATTCGCGGGACATTCGCGGCAAATTTCGCGAAATGTTCGCAAGAACACAAATATAACAAAACATAGCATATCTGCAATGAAAGTTATTCTTCATCCTAAAATATAGGCCTATTATTAAAAATGGAAGGATTATTAACTTCGTTAAAAACATTTAAATATTTGTATTGACTAGGACCAAAAACTATGTTTATTGTTACAGCTTTCTAAAAAATAATTTTGAATTTTTTCTTAGAACAAGTTTAGAGCCTTTTTAGACTTAAGATGCTCAGATTTATCCTTGGTTTCTAAATTTTTTTAAAAAATCAGATATTTTGCGAGTCAATAATTGAAAAAAAAAATTTAGAAAAATTCGCGGAGTTTAGGAAAAAGCTTTAAAACTCGCGAAAATCTTCGCGGGAATTCGCGGAGCGACAAACTTGCAACCCTACTAATGATGCCCGTATCTTTCCAGAGGCGGAAATCAACAACCTATTGAGCATGGCTCTGGACAAGATCGGTTTCGTTCCATTCGGGTACTTGATCGACGCTTGGAGGTGGAAAGTTTTCAGTGGCGACATCTCAACGGATGAACTCAACTCAAAGTGGTGGGATCTCAGGTAATTTAGCATCTCCACATTCATTTTTATTTCAGTATCTGTTTGCGATAGTTATATCGACTGTCGTTAGTGTTGCTATTGTTCCACTTGCTTTGGAATATTCTTATAAACATATTTTTTTTACGGATGAAGTCAAATTTTGGACTTTATATAAAGCAGATTAACTTTTACAAAGCAATAAAATTAGACATATAACTATTTTTTTCCTTGCCAACAACAGGCGAGGAGCAAACACCAGCGTTTTATTTCAAAATTGTAACTTATATATTTTCCCTTAACACCACCATTAAAAATAAATAAATAAATAAATAAATAAATTGCACAGAAGATAAATTATAGTTCATAACAAAAAATATAAAGCAGTGCAGGCGATTAAAATAAGTGAATTATTATTAAAGAAATGTAAAGTAATACGCAGAACATAATTAACTGTATAAATATAGCAGTAAAAATGAGGGCAATGGAGGCTCTCCGCTCCAAAATGGTCTGTCTAGGTGTGTAAGCATTATGTGAACATTATCTTATCATTAATGACGAGTACTATTTGCAGGGGTCGATCTAGCATTTTTTTAACAGGGTCTGTTTTTGGGGCATTTTAAAGCTATTTTTGAAAAATTAAATCATTTTGTGAAAATTGAAAGTTTAAACATACAGTGATGAAAAGTTTTATTATTATTTGCCGCTTTTACAATAAATAATGGTGTGAAAAGTACGATTTGGAATTTTGTGAAGGGTCCGTTTTGATTGATTTGACTTTTGTCAAGGGACCGTTTCCATTGATTTGGAATTTTGTGAATGGTCCGAAAATGGACCCAAATTTCCTCTAGCACGACCCCTGATTTGGATAGTGATTTTTGCACACATTTTATGCTGACTGGGTCAGATTGTGTGGTCTGTTTTATTTAACCATTTAACGCATTTGCCCGTGTCTGACACGGGCGAAGGTTGCCCGAATCTCACACGGGCTCTCTAGTCACCCCCTAAAACTGAAAATGCCAAAAACAATTTATACTATACCTATATATTCGTTTTCTGTCAAAAAAAAAATCATTTTTACCACTTTTTCTGAAAAAATTTCGTGCTTCAAGGTTGCTAAATGAGAGTGGATCAAACTTTTTTTGGCACCAATTACATTAATTTAAGATGACTAAATCATTAATTTGCTCCACTTATCCCAAGTGTTAAGTAGAGATGCCAAAAATCCCATAGACGGGCATAAACCTGGGAATTTCGGAGATAAACCCGAAACTTTGGGAAACATCGGGAATTTCGAGAGTAAACAAACTCGATCATTTTCAACGTATATACGTTTTTTTTTTTCTTTTCAGATGTTATATTTCTGAAATTCTTGTATGTTGCATGTTCCCGACAAAATCTGTTCACCTCAACAACTTTTTTATGTTAAGCTTTTAAAAACTTAATAAATTGCCACTTGTTGGAGCATTATTTCGGTGTTAAAACAGTGCAAGTCGAATTTGTGGTTGATGTCCGAACACAAAAATATTAACTTAATCAAAACAATCTTTATTCATGCCCATATATTATTATGAATTGTATAATTTTCATTCTGTATTATTATGAAAACAAAAATAAAATATTAAAATTAACCGTTTCAACACTTAATTACAAATCAACACTTTCCATTTCGTCGAAAATTCATAACAAAAATTGTTGTTGCCCTCTGTCATTTTACATTTTAATGTATAAAAACTTTATTTAAACGGATTATTTTTTTCCTTATATTTTTTTTCAGTTACTGTTAAATATTTTGAGAGTCTATATGAGGTTTGCAATTATAGTTCTATATAAATATGGGTTGCGATACGTGTGTAGATATTCCATGTTAGTTATTCGTATTTCTTGCAGACTGAAGTATCAGGGTTTGTGCCCACCTGTCAGAAGAACCGAGGAGGACCTGGATGCCGCTGCTAAGTATCACGTAGCCGCCGACGTCCCCTATATCAGGTGGGTTTCATTCGCCAATTGTAAAAAGGCTTTGCCTTTTAACTGCGCTGGTTAGGGTGCTTCAAAAGCGACAAAGACAAAAAAGTTGTCTTTTTTCATCTACGTAAGCAGACGGCAAAGTTTTGCCTTCAAAAATATGCTCTGCGGTTGCGCAGATGAGAAAAGACAAGTTTTTCTTATCGCTGTCACCTTTGGTATGAAACATCTTAAGGGGCGAAAAATACTACAGTCAACGCTCTTTATAACGACCACACATTATAAAGACCATTCCCTTATAACGACCATTGGTAAAAGTCCCAACTTTATCCCTATGAACTCTATGTAAATTTGCTTTCGGTATAGCGACCTTTCTGAATCGTCTAATCCAATACAGCGACCGTACCAGGAGTCACGTCAGCTCAGAAGTTCTGCTTCCAGAAATGTGAATGTAATTTTTCCCCTATATTTTATACTTTAAAATATGTTTAATATTTTGTTATAATATTTTGCACTGATAATTCTTTTTAAATTCCAATTCCAAAATTAAAAATTCCAAAAATAATTTAATTTTTTAAAAACTATTAATTTTAATGGAAATACTGAAAATGCATGATGCACGTACCACCTAGAGAGGCTTCGCGTACCACCATTTTTCTTGCGACCCATTTCGCGTACCACTGCTATATAACTTTATTATATAGAATAGAAAATCAATAGATTATAGATATATTTTTGGCCTGCACACGTACCACCTAGAGAGGCTTCGCGTATCACTATTTTGCTTGCGAACCATTTCGCATACCACTGCTATGTAACTTTATTATATAGAATAGAAAATCAATAGATTATAGATATATTTTTCGCCTACACACGTACCACCTAGAGAGGCTTCGCGTACCACTATTTTTCTTGCGAACCATATTTTTTAACGAAAATTCCATCTCTTATAGCGACCACTCGTTATAAAGACCTTTTTCTGTGGGACGCAGATGGTCGTTATATCGAGTGTCGGCTGTATTGCTGTTGTCAGAGCAGAAGTTGTGTTGAGGTTTCGAGTAAAAAATAAAACACCGACTTTCTTTTTCCAGAAAGAGCAAGGCTGGAAAACAGGTTCATAAGTCACGAGCTATTTTTGAAAGCAACAAAAAAGCCTGACTTGACTGAAAACTAGGGATGTAACGAGTATTCGGCCACTATTCAGTATTCGGCCTGGCCGAATAGTCATTTCATCACCTAGCCGAATATTCGGCCTGGCCGAATACTGAGTAAGGTCAAATTCGGCCTGGCCGAATATTGATTGATTATTCAGCCGAATAGTTCTGCTGCAGTAGAAATGTAAAAAAAATAAAGAAATTAGTAGATTTTAAACATTTAAAAGTGCATTATAATTATTCCAAAAAAATACATTAGTATTTTTAATAAATAAAAATAATTTAGAAAAAAAACTACTTTTTAAAACCTTGCTTTAGGCTTGACTGAGCAAAAACAGATTTTAAAGTTGTAATATTGTATTTTATACTTAGCATTTGCTCCTAAAAGCTAGAAGTAGTTAATTATGATATATGAGAAATTAATTTGTTATTATTAACAAAGTGGAAGTCGGACTTTGTTTGGGTAGACTGATTTATTGTGAATATTGGGTAAGAGAGAAATGTGAAAAGCCTAGAATATATCATGAATATTTAGATAGCATAAATTATTAATATTTTTGAAAATAAAAATATATTCCAGTTTAAGTGTATTAAATTTAATAGATCTTTTAAAAATAGGTATGTAAAAAAAAAACATGAAATAAAAATATTAACTTTTATAACTTTTAAAATATCTTCATAAAACATCAGTTTTGAGCAAGGTAGAAGTTCACTAAGCAATAGTAGTACTTTCATTTGAATTAAATAATTAGTAAATTGATGCTAATGCTTACCACCATAAAACCTGTCATTTCTACTAAACTTGTGAGTGAAATTCTTAGTTTTACTACATTCAAAACAATAGAGAAAATAGATTAATTTTAAATAGTTTTACATTCTTAACAAACAGAATTAAATCATACATCATAGATTGTGTGTAATTGGTGTTTGACTTTGTCAATAATTTTAAATTTGACAAATACTTTCTATTACAACGATTTTCTAGAAATATTAATATTCGGCCGCTGAATATTCGGTATTCGGACGCCGAATGTTCGGTATTCGGCCTAAAACATTGGCCGAATATTCGGCTTCGGCCTGGAAGAAGTGGCCGAATATTCTGTATTCGGCTATTCGGCCAATTCATTATTCGTTACATCCCTACTGAAAACTATTGTGAATGAACCTAAAAGATATTATTTGACAAATTTTGTCATTCCTCTTTATTTTCCTGATTATGTGTGGAAATTCCGAAGGGTCGAGTAGCCTAGTGGTTGGGATTCGGACTTCCAACCGGAAGATCGGGTGTTCAATACCTGACCCGCTAAAGACCCACCATGTATACTTGCGGATACGTGCATGTAAAATCCGTGGACCCTGAAGACCCGAGGCAGTTCCGAGGATACCAGAGGGGTAGAATTTCCTCTTTTCTTCACTCTTTGGACAAAAAAGGAGGGTGGCGTGTTTGTGGTGGCGACATCTAGTCGCATCCAAATGCATAATGAGCCAAGTCGTACTTCCACCGTTGTGAGGCTCATCTATAAACGGACTGCCTTAATTCCTGATCGCTCTGCGAAAGGGAACTTGGATGCCCCAGTGGAATTAGAAAAAACAACAAACATTTTGCGCATCTCCGTTTTTAAAATCCACAGGTTTGGCAAGCGCGCGCACACACACACACACACAGTTTATCAATCTATCCGGTTTGGTAACCAAGTAAAAGATTTTTCTTTTTTTTTTTTTTTTTTTTTTTGTGCTTAACCTCTTAACGCACTTGCCCGTGTCTGAGACGGGCGAAAGTTACCGGAAAGTTTGCCCGTGCGTTATTTTATTTCTAATGCCCGTCTGAGATCCGTTGACACTTTGTTTGTGTAATATTTATTTTCAATGTAACTTTTACCCCACCCCCCGCTCCCTAGTCACCCCCCCCCCCCCAAGCTAAAATTGCAAAGAATAACTTACACTATACTAGTTTTTCAGAAAAAAACTTGTGTTTTAAGGGTTAGTCATGATAATCAGACAGCATTATTTGTTGTTCCTTAGGTACTTCGTGAGCTACGTGATTCAGTTCCAGTTCCACAAGGCCCTCTGCGATGCCGCGGGACACGAGGGGCCCCTGCACAAATGTGATATCTACGAAAACAAGAAAGCCGGCAGTTTGCTGAGGTGAGCATTTTTTTTGTTTTGTTTTGGAATGCCAGCGTATTGTGAACATAAAATAAATGGATCTCCTGTCCAGAAGAGGATTTTAAACCTTCTGGAGAGACAACAGATTCCCAAACTTTTGAGACCTTTTTTTTTTCTTTTGAAAGTCAATAATATACAGTAGTCTCTCGGTAATCCGGCACTTCACTGGTCCGGCCCTGCCAGTAATCCGGCGTTTCATAAGAAGCTAGTAAATGCGTGGTAGTACAGTTGAAAACCTGTTTCTGCGCCGCTATTGTAGCGCAGCTGTTCAGACAATACCACATGACGTAGCCGCTCGTTCCTTCGCTACATCTATTACTTGGGCAGAAGAAAATGGCGCCTCTGCTCGTGACATTTTAGTGTTGAAACGTCTTCAAGAAACGCATTGAAAATGTCATTTAAAGGGAAAAAACAATCAAAAATAAACTATTTTATGCCTTCAACTTCAAAGGAATAATGTAAACAGCACGATGTACATTAAAATAAATAATTTGTCCAAGTATTTATATGCGTATTTTTAGTACATTCCAGTAATCCGGCGTTTTCGGTAATCCGGCAGTACATTGGTCCGATATCTGCCGGATAACCGAGAGACTACTGTACTCACTTTAACCCTAGTGCAATGAAATTTTCAAGGAAGCATGATTTTTTGTTGAAGAATAAATATGAAATTTTTAAAAAAGTTTTAATTGGAAATCTTCAGTTAGTTGTAAGTACGTTCATTAATCTAAAGGTATAGAAATTCCTTTAACTTCACTGAAAAATCAAATGGTTAAGTGCCACACGTTTTGCAAAAGAATTCCATATACGTGTTTCGAGATTACAAGGAACATTTTTCAATTGAAAAAAGGGAATTTCTAAAGAGGATTGGTATGTTTGTCGGCAAAGGGGTAATTTTTTACCAGTCTGTGGCGAAAAACGAGACAAAAATGGAAAAAACCGGCAAAATTACTTATTTATATTAAATAATGTGCAGTAAGGTCTACAATTTAATAATGGCCCAAATAGTTAAACTGATTTTTGTGCATTATTAAATATCTTTATTTTGCTAATCAATAAATATTATAATTAAAACAACTACTTAATATAGCACTCTAAGTAACACGTTAAGAATAAACTCAAAATTATACGCGAAATTACACATTATTTTGAAGCAAAAAAAAAAAACCTTCTCTGTTATGTCTTATAAGGAAACGTCATTTCTTTTTTCCTTTTCGCCCTCTTAGAAAAAAGAACAATTTTTTTTTTTCATTTTTAGTAATTTTATTTATTTAGTTAATTATTTTGTATCTTTCCTATTAAATCTTGAAATTCACCTATTACATTGTCAAATGCTCAGTCTTAGCGTCAGCTATGAAAGTACAATCCAGCCCCAAGTATTGCTCCCCACTCTAAAATTGGTCAGTAGAAACTAAAAATAATCGCAGGAAGCACGTGCAGTGCCAAATGAATGCCCAGCTTATACCTCTCACATTAAGTCTTTAACTAAAAGGAAAACTATACCTTAATTCATATTTCACAGAAGATGTGACCATAATGAGTGTATATAGTTAGTGAAAAAGCACTTCAAAAGCCTGTGAAATTTCTGAAAAGTACCGCTACTAACGAAAGAATTTTTTCCAGCTTTTCAACTGTCCAAAAAATAAAACTTTAAAAACAACTGTCAACAAATAATCTTTCTGAATTTGTTTATTGCTATGCAATACTAAAGCGAGAAAGAAATCGTTCCAATGTTAGATACTACTGAAATAGTTGAAATTTTATTGTGTGTCTACTTTTAGTGAAAAAAAGAAACTTCAGACTAGACCACAACTAACTCACTATAACAGCCTGCAGAGTCCCACCCTGTAAAATTCTTAAGCGAATGTCATTAATAATTTTCATATAAACAAAATTAACAGATCATTTTATTTTATATTTATTTATTTACTATAAATTTTGTTTATAGTTTCAGTTTTAATTTTATTATAAAATTGCGTATTTTTTCATGAAACGCATATTAATTCTTATAGTATAATGCAAACATTTTACTTATTTAACTTTGTTCGCAAATTAAGTATGAACAATATGAAGTTTCAGCCAAAACATTTTTTATCCGATGTTTCGGTTTACTTTTAAACTGGAAAAAAACAAAACAAAATAGATACTGGAAAGTGAATCATAGTTGTGCCGCTTTGGGTGACAAAAACATTATTATTATTTTTTTTTTGCCCGGACCATTTTTACTAAATGTCTCCCATATTTTCTTCCGCTTATGGCAAAAACTTGCCATTCTTGCTTTTAAATGAAAAACATTCCTCGGAAGCCAATATTTTTGTCACGAGGTAAGGACTTCCGTGTATTTTTTCGAATCTTATGGGAGTGGCAATACTAAAAAAAGTTAATCATGGCCTACTGTGCCCATCCCAGTTCTCGAAACCGAGGGTCCTGAGATGCAGATGTTCCGGTCAAGTGGTCGGCCTGACGCAGACCCCCCAGTTCCCAAGCATGCTCGGTCCTCACTTTATCGAGCCCACTGAAGGGATGAAAGGCTGAGTCGACCCTGCACAATCCGGGAATCGAATCCCGGACCTGTTGCATGGTAGCACGGAAGGCTACCACTCAGCCACTGGGTCTATAAAATAAACAATTTGTAAAAATCTCGAGTTTCATACGGATTCTTTCCAGCTAGGCATTTCATTTAACTTTTTCACTAAATGTAAATGTAAAGTTGTCCTCAAGGTATTTTTGTCCTATGAGCATGACATGCTAATTTTTAATACAAAATATGAAAAATGTTTCCAAAAATTTTGCTTCGGGATTTTGACACATGAAAAACTGAGCTGACAGTCTCGCCGTTTTTTTCCTAGCTCCATGCTAAGCTTGGGGAGCTCCGTCCACTGGAAGGAGGCCATGTCCGTCATCACGGAGGGCAAGACGAACAAAATGGACGCCGGACCCATGTTGGAATACTTCCGGCCGCTCATGGAATGGTTGAAGGTTCAGAACGAGAAAGAGACCATAGGATGGACCAGCAAAGATCCGATGATGTGTCCGTGAAAAGGGAGCAAGAATGCCGAATCTTTGAACTGTAGATTTTTTATATGTGTCCCATTTCTTTTGCTCAGAAATAAACCAGTTATTTATTGCCACTAACATTTCTTTTTTTTCTGTGCCTTGAGAATTAATTTTTAAAATGAAAGTATTTTTTACATGTAGATT
This sequence comes from Octonoba sinensis, assembly GCA_038502835.1. NCBI lineage: Eukaryota > Metazoa > Arthropoda > Arachnida > Araneae > Uloboridae > Octonoba > Octonoba sinensis. Next base: position 4,900,867 of record CM076600.1, read on the forward strand.
TTTTCTCTTTCTCTTTCTTTCTAATGGGGCTGCGTAAGGTCATTAACCTTTGCAGACCTAGTGCGTACTCCAGTAATCGGCATCCATTTTTTTTTCAAGTTGCACCACTGTCGCTGGATGGCACTGCCACTGAGAATTTGGACGCTCAGTTTCCCCTAGATGGCGGCACCTAAGCTCTCATTTGATGTGTGAATTGAACTAGGTATTTAATTTAGCCGAGAGTATCCAAGCCAATCGGATACTCAAAGGCTCTTCAACATGCCGCACAATCATGCGACATGGGCGCTGACGATTTTCTGCATCTTGAAAATGCACCGACTTGGGCCAGGTTCGAACCTGCGATCTTGGGCGTACGAGTCCCGCGCCTTACAACTACGCCGCCCAGTCGACAGTTTTTCTTCTTGTAGAAGAGAAAAGATTTTCACTTTAAAATATCTCTACTTTTATAAAATATCTTCACTATAAAATATCTCTACTTTTATAAAATATCTTCACTATAAAATATCTTGCGTGCGGGAGAACCTTTTTTTTTTCCAAATTGGAGGGGTTTGGGGGGAGGAGTGCTTGTTTATAAACAATGCTATGCGTATACGTAGATTTATTTTGATGTCTTTTCTCATGTCTGTCACACATTTTTTTGGTTTAACTTCAAATACTAAATGTTTGTTACAACGGTTTAACAACGATTCGAATTCCTGTTCCAGCTCACATGGTGGGACTGGCTCCAAAGCTCGCGTCGAAGATGTTTGTACACAGAGTGTCAAAGAATTTTTAAGACTACAGCTGGAACTAAGCTTACAATGGCGCTATCTGTGTTATCGAGCATTCGTGAAACTTCTTAACAATCACCTAATCCACTGCCAAAACCTCACTTCATTTGTTTTCTTTTACTTTGATGACATTGACACTCTACAAACAGCTTCCACGCGAGCTTTGGAGGCAGTCCCACAATGTGAGCTGAAGCAGGGATTCGAATCGTCGTTAAACCGCTGTAACAAATGTATTGAAGCCGAAGGAGCTTATTTTGAACAAAAATACTTTTAAAAATATGGATGCCATTTTGTATTGCAGTTATTTTTCAATTTCATCAACCTCCACACGATGTGAATTTCAAAAGATTTTAAAGATCCCGTTCTTGTTAACAGGGAACTGGAGACGGAGCAAGGAATTTTTTTCTGCTCCACTGCTCCGACTTTTTAAACTTTTTATAGCATAAAAAGTAAAAACCTAAAAAAAAAAAGAAAATTAATAATTTAATCTATTAAAATTATTCGGAGCTGGAGCAAAGCCGAGGCAAGAATTTAGAAGTCGGAGCAGAGCTGGAGCAAAAGCGCGGAGCAACGAGAATTTTAGTGAAACTAGACCGGTGCCGGAGCAAAAAAAAGTTGTGATCCACTGCTCCCTTTTTTATTTATATTTTTATCATATAACAAAATTAGTTTAAAGGGGATGAATAATGCAATTTATAAAAACTATTCGGAGCCGGAGCAAACATTTAGAAGTCGGAGCCGAGCTGGAGAAGAAGCGCGGAACAACGATATTTTTCTCAAAACTGAAGCGGAGCCGAAGCAAAAAAAAATGTTGCGCTCCAGTGCTTCTTTTATTTATTTTTTTTTTTTTTTCATTTTTACTTTCTTATCGTATAACAAAATTAGCTAAATAATATACTTTATTCAAATTATTCGGAGCACAGAGCAGACCCCCTACTTAGAAGTCGGAGCGGAGCTAAAGAGGAGTAACTTTAAAAAATGGGTGCTCCAGATCCTTGTCAAAATCGGAGTCTTTACGAAAATCCCGATCGTAAATGCAAAACCTTCACGAATTATCAATTAGAAGAAAAAGATTTTCTTTTATATTGTAAATCATGTTTTAAACCTTTTTAAAAGCTCATCGATAAGCTAATCTCACAAACAAACAAACAGAAAAAGATAAAATGCCGTTTGCCGTAAAATATTTGAATTCGCCAAAAAGGAGCCTGATAAAGGGGAAAAAATACAGAAATTCAGATTATTTCAGTAGGTAATATGTACTTCAAAATATCTCAAACGCACTGCAAAATTCTAGGCTCTAGAAAAAGCTCAAGACCGACGGGAATTGTGCCCGACCACTTGCGACCCTCATTCCTTTCTTGTGGGGTACCTAAAATCTAGATAAGTGAAACATGCAATAATGCACCGTAGAATCCAGTGCAATAAAACAATGGATATTCTAAAGTTCGTTAAAATCTTAAAACATTGAACACAAACCTCCGTTTGCGTAAGTACAAAACTTTATCAATAAATGCTTAACTTCCTATTAAAATACTTTTTACTAGTGATATTTGTAAGATCATGAATTCTAAAAAAATATATTCCTTATAGTGCCACTGAATTAAGATTTTTTTTTTTTTCTTTCTAATGGGGCTGCAGTATTGGTCATCAACCATTGCAGACCTAGCGCGTCCCCAGAGATTGGTACCAACTCTTTCAGCGGCACCGCAATGAGTGTGGTATCATTGCCGCAATTTTTTTGACGCTTAGTTTCCCCTAGACGGGGCACCTGAGCTCTCGTTGATGCAATCTGCACTAGGAATTTCATTTAGCCGAGAGCATCCATGCCAAACGGATACTCAAGGGACCTTTAACATGCCGCATCATCATACGACATGGACGCAGACGATTTTCTGCATCTTGAAAATCCACCGACTGGGGCCAGGTTTGAACCTGCGATCTTGGGCATACGAGACCTGCGTCTTACCACTACGCCACCCTGTCGACTTGAATTAAGATTATTCTTCTACTTAATTAAATGGATAATTTTTTCCAAACTTCCAAAACTTATTAATGAATGTAAATGCCGATTACTTCAAGTCCTAATTGATAATATTTAACGGCAAATGGAGCTTAGTTTATGTCATTATCAGAACGAACCATGTAAAGAAATACATATTTATATATATTTAAGAAATATAAAACCAACATCATATTCAGATTCATGCAAGAAAATTATAAAACTTGAACAGTTTTTTTGATAAGAATTTTTTTTCATTAATTTGTGTGAAAGAAAATCTGAATTTGATGATTAAGATTAATAATCAAGCGTTTTAAAACATATATCGGATGAATAACAGTAACATACAGAGTATTTGCTAACAAAAAAAATTAAAAATTTTAAACACTATACCTCAGTTAAATTCTATTTTCCACTTTATATCTTTGCAATAGGGTTATGGATATCCTTATGAAGCCATCACTATTCTTGGTTATTTCACCGGAATAAATCCATTAAGTCGGAATTTCTGCTAAGTCTAAATGTTGAACGATTTTAACGACACTCCAAAACGCCTTCGTGACATTAAAATCCATAACAATTCTTTCACTTCTTATATTGGGTTTATAGTACTTTTACGTTTTCACTTTTGTAGAAGAATCGTCTCCAAAGGAATCGATAACAACAAAAAATCTAAAAATTACATCCAAACAAATAATTGCCCATGAATAATATATTATATCAATAGTGTTATTTGATAGGTAGTTTTGGGACTAAGTTTTTCCACTGTATTCGACTTATTCAGTATGTTCTGAATATTTAAATTTTTTGAAAAAAAATATAATTATTCTTCGAAGCAAAACTACAGTACATTCCAAGAGCTGAACTTTTTGATCTAATGCCAAAACAAAATTCTACAAGAAACAACGATCTGAGAAGAAAACAAAATTAAATGATTTCACTTTAAATCTTCCAAAAAAAAAAACGATTTCTACAAGTAAATATTTTTATTAGTTTCATTCCAGCATGAACAATTATAAACAGAATTTGCTTTTCAATTTAGTTTTTGGTTATTCAACAAGTGATTAATTAATTGCAATATCACCTCCTAATCGCTGACGGACGGAAACTGTTGATGACTCGGCTGCATTGAAAATAATTCCATTATTTTACATAACGCGTGTGTTTTTCATCTTTGTTTTACTTTTTTTTTTTTTTTTTTTTTGCGAGGATATTAAGTAACTAAGCTTCGTCATATCTACGTCCTCGTGTACTTTTTAAAAGAAATGTAAAGTAAAATAAATTTATTTGTAGCTGTGTCATTAACAATTTAATTCAAGATATATTTTAAAGAATATTGATTGAAAAAATGCTTTTTTTTTTGGAAAATAAAGTAGTATTTTGCAATTCTGAAGCAATGATATCGTTTTGCCTTATTATGATCATTTAATTGCAGGAAAATCAAGACACTTAGGTAAAAATAACATTTCCCAGTATGTCTAGATTATCGTGAAGTAATATGAATGGTTCCTTAAGAAATCAATTGAACCCAGTATAGCGTACCCAAGATTTTATTTTGGGAGGGGAAGCATTGGATATTGATTTTGAAAGATATCGGATGTGCGGTCTCTCTTGTCTGACGGATCCGTAGTGGATATCCGCTTCCGGTATTTGAAATCTAAATTCTGAAAGTATTTTTAAATATTCCAAAGCTTCCAAATCCGTTTTAAAGTTTAATTAACACAAATTTTTTAAAAGATGCTAATCAATTGAATTTTTAAAAACCAAATTTTCGTCTAAGTGGAAACGTCTCTTCTGCAGATATGATATCAGATCTTCATATCGACATGCCGGACAACCGGATTTTCAGTGCAATGTTTAGATCCGGATTTCGAATACTTTAATATCGGTCGAAAACTAAATATCTGGATCGGTACGTGCGGAACTCGCACGCCCCAGCCATAGGGCCTCGCAATGTCGGTGGATTTTCAAGACGCAGAAGATCGTCTCCGCCCATGCCGTATGATTATGTAAAAGACCCCTTGATTAGACATTTGACTTGAATGCTCTCCTCTAAAGAAAATTCCTAGTGCAATTTCGCATCAACAGATACCGGAACCTCACCCTTCCAGATGAAGAAACTGGACGTCGAAATTCTCAGGCGGCGATGGTTCCTCGCTCATTGTGGTACCGCTGGTACCAATTTCTGAAGAACGCACTAGGTCTACAATTGGCGGAAGCCAACAGCAGCTCATTAGAAAGAAAAAAAAAACTAAATATCCGATGCATTCTGACAGGGGGGGGGGGGGGAACGGGGCCGTTCCTTCCCGCCCATCGGTGCACCCCTGATTGTATATGTTCCCTGCCCGTCGGTGCACCCTGATTGTATATGTTCACTCTGAAGTAAAAAACAAAATTATTGATAACTTTAAGTGAAGCTAATAAATGTGGTGTGTTATTTTTAGTACCATATGCTACTTATGCTAGATGCTAAGACATTTCAGCATTTATATATAAGTCGTCTAGTTTCAAAACCAGCCACATCCAAAAAATGAAATTTTTCATGGTAGGCAAAAAACTGATATCTAAGAAATTCGAATTTCTAGCTAAGAGCATTGGGATAGACCAGTGCTTCCCAACCTTTTTTCCCTTGCGAACCCCTTCTAAGATCCGCAAGAAAATGGCGAACCCCCGGCTGTAGTCAATAGTAACGGGTGACAAAACTATAAAATTTGCTAGCACACTTATTTTCTATGGTGTACATAAAAACATATGTATCATACTTCATTACATGAAATGTAAAAAAATATAATTATTGTAAAATATGTAAGTTTAAATAAAACTAAAATACATCTCCAAATATCGTTTTAATTATTACCTTATCATTATTTATATTTTCGAGTAATTATTAGGGCAGTAAACATAAGTATTCCTAAAAAGTTTTTAAATTATTTTCCCGATAGGGGTTTCACTTTCCGGTGGAAATATACAAAATTCGGTAAAAATTTTAAGAAAAATTAAAATTTACATATTTTTTAATTTCTAATTGCGATAATGCAGAAATGTTGGAATAAAGTGTGATAAATGCGAGTCCAAAATTAATGAATAAACATCTTCCAGTTCCATTTTAGGGTCTGTATAATGAGAAATCAGCCTAAAATAAAGCAAAATTTTAAATTTTATGTTGTAAATTTTTATATTTCCGACTCATTCTTCGTTCTTGTGAGGAAAAAGTGGGAAATGGTAGGGGAACATAACATTCTAAAACTCAAAATAAATCAATAAATATCTTTCGGTACCAATTTGTGACCTTAATTTTAGAAATCAGAGAAAAGTAGAAATAAGTGCACTTCAAATTTTGTATAGGCTTCCTATATGTCAGTCCACTACTTTTCTGCACTATCTAGAAAATATAATTTATTTTAAAGTAATCATTTTTGCACTCCTTCTTAATACGCATGTAAATTTATTACTTCGTTTTGTCCTTTACGTTAGATAAAAAATTCCGCCATTGCAATATTATTTTCACGAACCCCTAGGGGTTCGCGAACCACCGGTTGGGAAACGCTGGGATAGACTTTTAACTTGCTGAAATTTTGGCACAAAAATTATTTTTCCTTGGAGGACATTTCGAGGGAAAAAAAGAAGAGCTGACAAGCATGGTCTTTGGGGGGGGGGGGGGGGGGGGGATCTGGTTTTGTAACAAATCGGCACATTTCAAACACCCTTTTTAGCCTGATGTAGCTGCTTTAGAAACTTAAAACATTAATACCATGTGAAGATTACTTTAAACTGTTAGAAAGTGTAAAAAAGTTGAAATCGAAAAAAGTGGATGTATCTAGTTTTGAATCTAGACGACTCATATACTTTGAGTGAACAGGTTTCTATAAAGGGTACGAGTAAAGTAAAACTTTTCTGAATGCTGTCATCATACTATGACTTTAAACTGCTTCATAAACAGAGATCTCTGTTTTTAATCATTTTCATTTCATATTAGGGTTGACTCTAAAAAAAAAATATTTTTAAAAAAATAAAATTAGTACGAACATTATGCTGCTTAAGTGTCGTTGTCCAACATTGAATTTCTTCTTCGAGAAATTTTGCAAATCGTGTTTGTTCTTTTTCCCTACACCAATTTTTTGGTTTTTCTTAAATTTTAAATGAAAACGACTCATAATCAAAGCATTTCTCTAGCATTTTGAGTGAGGCATCGCTAGATTTGCAATCTCTGTTGAAATGAATGTAAACGAGAATTTAATTGAATCCTTCTTTCTTTGTCAAGTTTCCTGACAGGGGCTTTGCATTTCGTGAAAACCCTGGATGTTACGAAAAACCGTGAACCCATAGTGATTCTGAGCAAATATTTTTTTAAAATGTGAATTTCACACAAAATTTTCGGAAAAAGTATGCAACACGAATTTGAAATGAAATATAATTAAGTGACCTACCCCCCACTCTTCCACACACACACACTACATATGTATATATTATAAGCTCAAAAAAAATTCAAGAGTGGTTTTGGAGGAAAGCTATAATATTTAATACTAAAAGTCAATTTTTCCCAGATACATTATTGTATTGTAAGTTTTTACGGTACTAAACGTTTTGCTTGCTTCAAGGTAGAAAGAAAAGCACAGATATTATTCCTCAAAGAAATCTTAAGATTCAGAAATTGAAAAAATGTTCGAAAAACCGATTTTGCGTAAGTTTTCGGAAAAGGTTGAACAATTTTTTTTTTTAAATTTCGATCAGAAACACTCATGGAAGAAACCTTTATATCTTCTTGAAGTTCACCTTATGCTTTTGTCTTTATGCTTTTTTTTTTCATACAAATGAACGTAAATAACTCAAATGAGTACCAGAATCACATGGTACAGTAAAAATGTATTTTCAAACAATACTTTTTTGAAAGTGATAACTAGAGCTCGCATTATATATATGCACTAAAAAATCATTCAATCATGCATGCAAGTATGCACTAAAAATTAAAAAATGCACACTGGTGTTCTACAACTACTGTCGAATATGTATTTCGTTTTGATGCTATTCAATTAGGTAACTTGATAATTCATCTTCTGAGTTTATCAAAAGGAATGTCGCAATTATCTGTACTTTTTTTTATCCTTTTAACCATTTATTTTAATGATTTTAAAATATTTTCCCCTACTTTGAAAAGAAAAAAAAAATAATGGAACGCTTCTAAGAATTAAATCTATATTATTTTGTTTCGGTTGACCATTATATTTTTTTAGGTTGAAGATGATCCAATATATCGGATAATGGGGTCATTCATAAATGATGTCACGCTTCGAGGGGGAGAGGGGGTCTTCAAGAAAGTGTGATAGTTTGTGACAAGAGGGGGCGGGGAGTGCGTAACACGAAGTGTGACATCATACATTTTGAATTCTATAAAAACATTTAAAATCAGCAAATTAAACTTATTTTATGCTAATGAAATACAGCGCGACAAGTGACGAAAGGGGGTAAGGGGTATGTTCAAGTGTGACACTTTGTGGTTCGAATATATAGAAAAAAATGTGCGAGATCATTTAAGAACGGTCCCTAATCTGCCACACTTTCTTTTCTTAATGTTAAAAATTCTATATTAAAACAGAAATCTGGAGCAGCCTTTTTTTTTTTTTTTTTGAGTTGCTCTGATCCGAATTCTAAATACTTCCTCCGGCTCTATTTTCTACTCCGAATAAATTCAATTGATTATAATACTTATCTCTTCTTTTACTCAAGACTTTTTATATATGATAAAAATGATATATTTATATATGATAAAAAATAAAAATATAAATTATTCGAAGCTGTGGAGCCCAACATAATTCTTTGCTTCGCCTCTGCTCCAGTTTCCATCAAAATCTCGTTGCTCCGAAACCTTGCATAAAAATTACTTCAGAGGGGTTCAATCGCTTCCCTCTCCTTCCCGTCAAAATGACGGGATGAAGTTACGCCTCCTATTTCTCGCGCCAGTGATATTTCTGGCCAAGAAAAAGGGCCAAGAGGCCAAGAAGAATCCATTCGTGTTCAAGGGAGGCAGTGCTGGTATAAGGAATGTGCCGTTTCTGCTCTCGTATAGCATACTTGGTCTCTTCCGAACTGATGCTATATGCAAGTTTGCAAACTGAGTTGCTTTCAACGAACAGATAAACAAACAATCTGATTCGCTTCCCAACTAACGCACCTGCAAAAACAAACTTCCCTAAAACTCGAATGGATTCGTCCTTTTTTGCCGGGCCTAAAATCGTCCAGAGATCTTTCATAAATGATGTCACGCTTCGAGGGGGGAGGGGTGTTCATGAAAGTGTGACAGTTTATGACAAGGGGGTAACAGGAAGTGCGACATCATACATTTTGATTTCTATAAAAACAATTATAGTTAATTATATTTCTATAAAATCAGCAAATTAAACCTACTTTATGCTAATGTAATATAGCGTGACATGTGCCAAAGGGGGGAGGGGGGTCAAACATATTGAAAAAAAGTGTGACGTCATTTATAAACGGTTTTTTGGTAAAAAATTTTTTTCTTTTTTTTGGGGGGGGGGGGATTCGTGAAATTGTGACGAGGGGAGGGGGGTAACAAGAAGTGATATCATGCTTATGCAACATAGCGTGACATGTGACAATGTTGAAGTGTGACATGTTGTGTCAAATGGAGGGAGGGTCAAATATATAGGAAAAAGCGTGACATCATTTAGGAACGGTCTCCAAGTGTCAGAACTTTGTGGTCGAACTGTAAGAACAATCCCCTCATCATTCCCGGAAAATTATTTATTTTTTATCTTATATGCCAGCTGACACTATTACTATCAGACCACTTAAATTCTGAGATTGGGGATGTCGGTATTTTTCTTTCTTTTCATTATTTTAAGTTACACATATTCTTTTACGCTTTTCGTGGCTGAAAAAAAGCGCTTTTGTTGCTGTTCTCTTTTGTTGCTATTACAGGGTTGCCCCTAAAGTTAGGGAATGAAATTCCATTACTTTTCCAGGTGATTTCAGACAATATTCCATCCAGGAAGGTTGATCGAGGTCAATCTACATAATATTATTACAAGATATTTTCTTTTTAATATCTTCTGACTGCAGTTACATTGTCACATCACATACTTTTGTCCAATCGGTCTTATCATATTCATTAAAAGTTTAATTTTGATATATTTACCTGTAGTAGTATGCTATAAGTTACTTGTCAAAGCAGGGGTTGTGCAAGATGAAATTCCAATCAACCAAAATGGACCTTGGACCCTTCACAAAATTCCAAGCTACCAAATTGTACTTTTCACAGAATTATTTACCAAATAAGCACAAATAATAATAAAAAAATTTTATCACTATACGTTTAAATTTTAAATTTCCACAAAATTACTTGATTTTTTCACAAAAATATTTTACAAACTTCCAAAAACAGGACCCTATTAGAAATGCTGGATCGACCCCTACAAAGTGAAAAAAAAAAAAAGAATAACACTGCAAGAAGTTTGACGATTTACTTATCAGTAATAAGTAATGGAGCCATGCTAACTGGAAAATGAAAAGAATTCCCTGACTTTTTTCCAGCAATTGCGCATACTTGTGAGTTTTCCTGCCATTTTAGGTTTCCTTGACAATTCCAGGTTTTCCATATTTTCAGATGCGTGGCAACCCTACTTAAAAGTTAAGCGCTCGTTAAGGGTTAAAATACAATACAATACTCCCCTTTTATATTTACTACGTCATACTATCGTGTTATTACTATTAAAAGAAATAATTACAAAATAAATTACCTGCAATTCCACAACAAGAATTAATTAATTCTGCTTAAAAAGCCTGGCTGGCCAATGTTAATAACTGATGGCAAATGTTAATAATGTGAAACTAACAAAAACTTTTACAAAAAATGCTACCATATAATTTTTAGGATTTATTTGCAGGATTTTCATTGAAAAGAAGGGGTGATTTCTGTGTTGGCAGTAGATTGAACAGAAAAGCAGGAGTCTTGTGTCAAAAACAGAAGAGTTGGAATTTAAAATTGGCTGAAAAAGCTTGGAAAAAATTCATCAAAGTGTCTCATGCCACCATATGTGCTAGTACTACATATGGTGGTAGTACCACATATGGTGGCATGAGACAAAGAAAAGCCACTTTCTTATTTGTGAATTAGGAAGTATACTATATCGAACTTTCATTCATAGATACTTTTAATAAGAAAGTCTCTTTTTTATAAGTACATTTTATTCAGAATGGTTTTTTTTCCAACGTGAAAGCACCGGATTTGTCGACATTTGCCCTTTTCAAAGCCACGGAAATTGCTGGCCATCCATGAAGGGTCACCTGACAGGCATTAACCCTAACACGCTGTAGTCAAATGACACCAGATGGTGTACTACAACTATGCCACCTCTTTTTGGACCTGAGACTGAAGGGGAGAGATATTCTCTCCAGCCTTCAGGGTCCACAGACTTACATGCATGTATCCCCACATGTACATGGTGGATTTTCAGTGGATTGGCTTCAAAAACCCCAAACGTTTTTGGTTTGAATTCCAACCCCGTACCCACTGGCCTACCTTTGGAATGGTGGGAAGCGCATATTCAAATAAATCATCACTTCTCTGTCCAGTTCAAAATGATATCTATAATAAGACTTCTAAAAAATTAAACAACATTTTCACTGGAGAATTTCTGAATCTATATGAAAAGACCTGGGAATGACAGCTTTAAAAAAAAATATTTAAAAATTTAATAGCACTGTTCATTGAAAGAATAATAAAAACTGTAAAGCTTGGGAAAAACTCATCAATTTTTAAAAGCAAAATAACAAACTACATTAATAAGACTCGGAACTATCCAACAATATATTTAATATCAAATAAATGTTAAGCAATAATTCATGTTCACACAAAAACTCACTTGTTTGTTCTCATATGTAGCATCTTATACATTTTTTAATTTCATAACATCACATACATTTTTTTAATTTCAATTTTAGTCACATGTAAAAAATACTGCAAGAAGTAAGAAGCCAGTTCTTACACAGGAGAAATAGTTTCTGTCCCGTAAAGTTCCCAAAATACTCTATTTATTCCAAATTCTCAGAATTCAGATTTTTTTTTTTTTTTTTTTTTTCATTTTTTGAAGCACATTGAGTAGACTATCTAAGAACTAGAACACTTCGCTAAAAAAGCTGAAGGTGAAGTTATTTATTTCACTAACAAGACCTCTAGTGTGAAATAAAAAGTAAACCTTTGTGTTGCAAGGTAAAATTAAAAATCAATGTAAAATAATCACAAAATTTGGAAAAAGTGCAGACGTTCATTTCTAATTTTCACTTAAATGTGGTTAGACCTACTCCGTAACAAATAGGATTATGTGATAAACATTACTTATGTGATGTCACTTGTAGAAATGGAGTTTGGACTCACCAATGTCTGTTATCACCTGCATTATTGCAACTTTGAAGCTTTGTTTATTAAGGAGAGAATATTTTTCCCAAATATTTTGACATTGAGACAAATATCAGTTTGGATGAGAATCATCCTTTGTCTCTTCTGATTTGAACCTTATCCTAACTGGCTTCACGAAAAGTACCCTACTGGTGAAGAACCATATGTGTCTGAAGTTTGTGCAAACAATATTTTCTGATACTTCAGATATGAGACAAAATATAAGAATGTATACTTTTCTAGAAAAGTATGAAGCATCAGAAAATATTGTTTGCACAAACTTCAGACACATATGGTTCTTCACCAGTAGGGTACTTCTGGTGAAGCCAGGTAGGGGTATGGTTCTTCACCATCCATGTGTCTCTTCAAATTTGAAAATTCAGCAAACATCTTTGAATAAGTGTCACATGGGTGAAGTTTTTCGCCATCATGTGTGTCTTTTCAGCTACTAAGAATGTCTCACAACAAATTTCCCATGCTTGTACCGGTATGTGTTTTTTTGTGTCTCGTCAGGTTTGCAGGAAAAGCATATGTCTTGCTACAGATTTCACACATGTATGGTCTTTCACCAGTGTGGGTCACCATGTGTCTCTTCAACTTTGAAAATTCAACGAACGCCCTTGAGCAAGTAACACATGAGTATGGTCTTTCACCGTGTCTTTTCTTGTGTCTTGCAAGCTGTACAGCATCAAAGAATGTCTTTGAGCAACTGTCGCAAGAATAAGGTCTTTCCGTGCTATGGACTGCCATGTGACTCTTCAGCTTTGCAAATTCAATGAACGACTTTGAACACACTTCACATGAGTATTGTTTTTCACCACTATGCACTCTCATGTGTCTCCTAAAATTCGAGAGATGAGAAAACCCCTTTGAGCAACTTTCACAAGAATACGGTTTTTCCCCGGTATGCATTCTCATGTGGCTCTTCAACTTTGAAAATTCAGAGAATGTCTTTGAGCAACTTTCACAAGAGTACGGTTTTTCACCAGTGTGCAATCTCATGTGTCTGTTCACCCTTGAAGCTACAGAAAACGTCTTGCTACAAATTCCACACATGTAAGGTCTCTCACCAGAATGCATTCTCATGTGACTCGCCAGGCTTGAAGGCGAAGAAAATTTCTTCGGACAAGTTTCACACAAATAGGGTTTGGGTATCCCTCCAGTGTGGCTCATCATGTGTATCTTCAACTTGTAGAATTCACGAAAAGCCATTGGACAACTGTCACAGGTATAGGGTTTTTCTCCTGTATGGATTTTCATGTGTCTCCACAAATTTGAATAATAAGCAAATGTCTTTGCACAACCTTTACATGAAAATGGCTTTTCACCAGTATGGGTCCGCATGTGAATTTGCAAGCTCGAAGATTCGGCAAATGTCTTCGAACAGCTTTTACAAGAATATGATTTACCACCAGCATGCACTCTCATGTGTCTCATTAACTTTGAAGACGAAGAAAATTTCTTACTACAAATTTCACACACAAATGGCTTTTCCCCAGTATGGATCATCATGTGTGTCTTCAAGTTTGATGATCTAGTAAACGTCTTTGAACAAGTTGCACATGAGTGTGGCTTGTCATCCTTATGCACTTGCATGTGGCTTTCCAACAATTGAAGTTCAGCAAATGTCCTTGAGCAGCTTTGACAAGAATATGGCTTTTCACCAGTATGGGTCTGCAAGTGCCTCTTCAAGCTTGAAGATTCGGCAAATGTCTTGGAACAGCTTTTACAAGAGTATGGCTTTTCACCAGTATGCACTCTCATGTGTCTCACTAAGTATGAAGATGAAGAAAATTTCTTGCAACAAATTTCACACACAAATGGCTTTTCACCAGTATGGATCATCATGTGTGTCTTCAAGTTTGATAATCTAGCAAACGCCCTTGAACACGTTGTGCATGAATGTGGCTTAGCCCCACTATGCACTTGCATGTGACTTTTCAGCAATCGACGTTCAGTAAACGTCTTCGGGCAGCTCTGACAAGAGTATGGCTTCTCACCAGAATGCATTCTCATGTGTCTTTTCAGACTTACATGCACAGAAAACTTCTTGGGACAAAGTTCACATGCATACGGTTTTTCGCCAGTATGTATCCTCAGATGTTTTCTCATATTTGAGGCAGTAGAAAACGCCTTTGAACAAATTTCACACGCATACGGCTTTTCGTCGGTATGTATCACCATGTGATTTTTCAACTTTGAAAATTCAGTAAATGCCCGTGAACAAGTTGTACATGCATATGGCTTCTCCCCTGTGTGGGTTCTCCTGTGGATGGTCAGGTTTCCAGCAGTAGAAAATTTCTTAAAGCAAATGTCACACTCATGTGACTTTTCACCGGTATGTATTCTCATGTGCTCCTTCAACTTTGAAGATGCAACGAATGCCCGCGAACAAATTTCACATGAGTACGGCTTTTCACCCGTATGAATCCTCGAATGTAAAGTCAGTTGGTGTTTCTGAGTAAACCTTTTACAACAAATTTCACAAAAATACGGTTTATCGCCAGTGTGAGTTCTAATGTGCCTCTTCAAGCTATGAAAATCAACAAAATCCTTTGAACAGGTTTTGCACGAATATTGTTTCGTGCTTGTATGAGTTCTTGCACTATGTTTCCTTATACCATGAATAGTAGAAAATGATTTAGAACAATATTTGCATGGATACTGTTTTCCGTTCAAAAGGGCATCCATGGTGTGTTTATGACTATTATTAAGAATTATTATTTATCAGAACTCACATGAATATCATCTCGACTGTAAACGCTTTGTTAAAATAAAAAGCAGTAAAATTTTATTTTGAAAAGAAACCCCCAATATCTTGCTACTCAATAAATTTCAGTTCAAGGAACTTCCGGAAAGGCCTCTTGATGTACTTCTGCATGCTTTTTCGCTCTTAGATATCATTGTAGCATTATGATGCCTCACAAAAATATGATGCCACCTGCGTCTTTGAATAAAAACTCTTCATGTAGGTCTTGACTCAAAGCATCAGACTTGTTATGTTTCTTGCACATAACTTGGTGAGTTGTTGTTGGTCTCAAATGATAGATGTCACAAGAGTTTTTCTGTAAGACTTACTTTCAGTTTGTAAAAAAAGGAAAAGAACATTGCCATGTCACCAAGGAATAATTCTTAGCAAACAACAATAGAATGAATTTTTTGTCACTCTTCTCTAAGAAAGTCTTTAGAAATACACTACTTTCTTGTGCAAGTGTTGAACCTCAGCGAGTAAATGTTTGTCAGTCAAATGTTTGGCAGCATCACTTGGGATGAAAGAGTATGACAAAACACACAGGGAATAAAGAAACAGTTTTGCTTAGGATGTAAGTAGGTCTCTGTTTACATTCACACTACACGCGTGATATTCAAATAGCTCTGTTGATTTGTCTGCTTTGCACAAAGGAAGGTACTTTTGCTGGTTCAAAATGTTAAACCGTAGATTGAGTACCAAACAACTTCATATATTCTTACTTGTGCCTATGAACATTCTTCCAATGCTGACGAAATGAAGTGAGCATCTTGAGTTCTGAAGAAAATGCTGATGTCCTTCATAGCGAAGTAGTCTTAGAAACCAAACACCATAAATTCTGACATCTTGTTGTCCAAAGTGTTGCTGAAAAGAAATGAAAACTATCAGGAGGAGTTAATAAATAATACATGGAAAATGTTAATGCACTGGCACAATGAAGCTAAAATAGTTTTGGTGTGAAAATCTAGAAAAAAAATAAAGAAATAAATTGAGCCAAAATGAAAGACATTCAAGATATCAGTAATGATTTTTCAAAAATATTTAAATTATTTAATACACAATGCATCCTCGTACGCATGTCAGGGGTCCATCCAGCATTTGTAACAGGGCCGGTTTTTGAATTTTAAAAACATTTTTGGGAAAAATCAAATAATTTTGCGAAAATTCAAAACTTAAAGGTACAGTGATAAACAATTTTATTATTATTCGCCACTTATTTAATAAATAATTCCATGAAAAGCATGATTTGGTAGCTTGGAATTCTGTAAAGGGTCCATTTTGATATATTGGAATCTTGTTAAGGGTAATACTGCCCTGAATTTCGTTTCGCACAACCCCAGCGCATCACATCTTATCTTTACTACAAAGAATATCTTTCAATATTTTTGTACGACTAGCAAAATTTATGTTTACATCTGCCTTAGGTTAATAGCACATATATTTTTTTGTAATGTTTGTCACAGCATTTTTAATTTCAAGCACTAAATATGATAATAACTTTATAAATTTTGATGTAATTACACATCTTTATGCCTATTTTTTTTAAAAATGTGACATTTTTAAATTAGTATTTTGAGCTATTATGTTAAAAAAAAAAAAAAATGCCGTGACCGACATGACAAAAAGTAAACATGGTTCGCACGCATGTTTTACATAATTTTAAATTTTATTTCCAAGCCTGAAATTCTTCTGCTATCTTTGAAGTAAGTGCACCAAAATTTGCTAAGTAATTTAATATTTAGTTCACAAAAAGATGCCTGTCAACATATAAAAATGACCCTTATTTATTTAATTTATTTTTGCAAGATATCTTTACAAAATGTGAGAAATAATAATGTATAGGGGAAAGCAGGTGTTTTTTCTATTAGGGAAAGAAATCCCCCCCCCCCCCCCCCCCCCCCGCTGCGTCCAGGAGGGGAAAATCATGGGAAAAACTGATTTCTTAAAACAATCACTTGGTGCCAAACTTGACAAAGTGAGAATATTTATAATACGCTACATCAAGGCAGTTTACTGAAAAAAAATTCGGGGGGGGGGGGGTGACCTGACTAAGATGCAGTACATTAAGAACAGTTTCAGGGAGACATTTATGCTATGCTAGGAAAAATTTCGTGATTATAGGGTGTTGGGGGCATGGGCCCCCCAACACCCCATAATCACGTTCACTGAGGGGTGGCACTGCTAGTCTATAGGATATGGCCTATAGACTAGCAGTCCACATACAGTAATATAGTTGTGTATATATAGTTATATATGTGTTATTAAGAGTTATAATATATGTGTTATATTGAGTCATAATGTATGTCTTATATTGAGTTATAATATGTGTTATACAGAGTTATAATATATGTGTTATATAGAATTATAATATATGTGTTATATACAGTTATAAAATATGTCTTATATAGAATTATAATTATATGTGTAATATAGTTATAATATGTGTGTTATATAGAGTTATAATATATGTGTTGTATAGAATTATAATTATATATGTTATATAGAGTTATAATATGTGTGTTATATAGAGTTATAATATATGTGTTATATAGAGCTATATATGTGTTATATTTATGTTATATAAATTTATATGCATAGAGAAAGAGTAGATTTAACATGGCAAACTCTCTCTTTCAGCAGAGTAAAGTAAACAACATCTAAAATTATCAAGACAAATTGCATGAAACCTAAGTTGAAAGTTCAGACATCTTTGTAAAAGCCAATAATAACCAATACGATTTTCAACCTAAAACATTTCCTATGCATTTATCAAATACAGGACCACAGTACTCACAAATGATATACTGTTGTAGCACATAGGTCCACAAACATTTTAATCCCGTACACTCCCTAGCCATTTGTTTTTTCGTTGACTCCTTTATTAAAGGCCCAGTAGCAGAATATTCTGTATCAATTTGCAGCACAAGTTTCAGAAGTCAAAATTTATTTGCGGCACCCAATGATGTGGAACCAAATTTACAATCATAAAAAAATAGCACACAATGCATTTTAAAATATAATTAAATTAGAAGAAAAGTGTGATTATTCCTCCTAGGGGGGGGGGGGGAATATATAATCATTTAAAAACTAAAAAACTTTTGTTGCCAATCGCATTAAAAAAAATCAAAGATTGTAGGTAGGGATGTACCGAGTAGCACTTTGGCCGAGTAGCTGTGAATAAAAAAAATAGTATTGATGTGCACATGAAGAATTTTGTATATACTGAAATGAAAACATACATTTTAACTACATAATATATATAAAGTAATGAAAGAAATTGAATGTAAGAATTCCAAAATAGAATTCTTTAAACCTCTTTATAAAAATCAGTTTATTGGTTGCGGTAAAAATTCACTCAATAATGTAAAATGCCTCATAATTTTCTCCTCCCCCCTCCCTCCCCGCACTCAAGGAAAAAAGTCTATATTGACACTGTATATTCTTATTTACTTGCTTTTAATTTTTTCTAGTTAATAATAAAGAGATATTTTTTATATGTAATTCTATTTTTAAAACCTAGGATACAAAATTATTATGGTGTATTTTTACACCATAATTTACGACATATTGAATTTGATATTAATTATTAAAATATTTGTATTTGATAGAATTTTGTGAATTTCCTTTTTCTTGCTGATAATTTCTTTACTTTAAAGTCTTTTTTTTTTTTCCACTTTTACAATTGGAGCAATTGGAAATTTTTACATCTACTCGGTAATGGCCGAGTACTCGGCTGGAATTTTGCGGAGTACTCAGTACACCGAGTATATCCCTAATTGTGGGGTGGCTCATATTTTTTTTAATTATTAAATATTACAGATTTATATTTGCATATATTGTACTAATCTGCAAGCTTCAAGATAAATCTTCCGCACTCGCTACAGTGCTGCACTTTTATGTAGCTAGATTTTGATTTTCATTTAGAGTTGTATATATATATATATATATATATGTATATATATATATATATGTATATATATATATATATATATATATATGTGTGTGTGTGTGTGTAATATATTCAGTTACTCAAAGATAAATCATATTTAATGCAAATAAGTTATCACAAATTGATCCATTTAAAAGGTTTAGATGAAAAGACAATCTTTTCTTCATCAGGCATCCAAAAAGATTGCCAGGGCGTAACATACGAGTTTCTTACATGTTTCACCGATTTGTTAAATCAAACATGTTGGACGCTACTCGTACAGCTTAAAAAGTGGCAAACAAAGTATAGAAAGTGAAAAAAATAGTCGAATTAGCATATGAACTTTACCAATATATAAGCTGTGTAAAAATATTTTATATACTTCATATTTTTTTTAATTATTTAATATTACAGATTTATATTTGCATATTATTGTACTAATCAGTTACAAATTTATCTACTATTAGTAAACTTTTAAAAAATGACGAAATTTTTACAACTACTCGGTAATGGCCGAGTACTCAGCTGGAATTTTGCCGAGTACTCGGTACACTGAGTATGTACCGAGTACTCGGTACATCCCTAATTGTAGGGTGGCTAAATAATCTGCAAGCTTCAAGATAAATCTGCCGCACTCGCTACAGTGCTGCACGATTTCTGCTATCGGGATTAAAGGTAATTCCAAAAGAATTCAATTAATACAATATTATACTTAAAAGTTACAAAACAGAGTGACACTCAAGATGAAATTTCACCCAAGCCACTCTGAAAGAGTTTGAACAGAGGAAAACGTATGGAAAAGTCACTTAAAAATTGCAAAATGTAACGCAAGACAAAAATTTACAAATAAATTTTCTGTTTTTATGAGTCAGTATTTTGAGGCAAAGTTCACACTAGCTATGGCCTTGTTGCTAGTATCAAAAATGGCAGCTTTTTTTAGTACTTTTCCGTTTTTTTTGGAGGGGGGGGGGGGGGGAGCTGGCGATGGTTAATTTGTATTTTGCCAATTAAGTTATGACAAATGAATTTGTTTTGCATGCGAAGTTTGCTTTTGAGAAAAAAATTAACCCTCGCCAGCCCTCTCGGACTGAAAAGTCCCTTTCTTCCTAGTTACAAGCACGAAAAGAATGGGTTTATACCAGTGATGTAGTCGAAGGGGGGCACAGGGGGATGGCGTCCCCCTACCTTTTTATTTTATGAAACTTACCCCCACATTTTTCAAATTATAACATAAGCGTCCCCTCACTTTTGATTTCAATTACTTATCTTCGTATGCATAAGCGTCCTCCCAACTTTTTTTTTCAGGACTACACCACTGGTTTATACTTACAATTTATGAAATATGTTTAAAAAGTTGAAAAAGTACCTCATTTGTATGCTTATTATATAAGAAAGTATCATGAAACAACATTGGAAAAATTAGTGTTAGGTCGACTAAAATTTAGTGATGAGTTGTTTAATTGAAATCCAGTGTCCTATTTCCACATCCAGTCCAAATAATGCATTTTAGAAGTAAATGAATGCTATCGCTAATGTGTACAAGATGGATCGATGAAAATTGCAATTCTTAACTTTTAAACTTACTTATTTTGACGAGGGACTAAAGATTTCGCAGGAATTAAAAGTTCAAATGACAACAAACTTTTTCAGCAATGCTCAAAAAAACGATTGTTCTCATGAGAATTACAAAATCTACTTAATGTCTATTCTAGACTAATCGAAGAAAGACATGAATTTTTAATATGAACTCTTTTCCGGCACCATTTACCAAGTACCAAGCGCAAAAAGTCGCAGCATTTTCACACAATTGAAATCGGGGACCCCATTTGTAAACAATAACACCAGATCGCTAACATTACAGTCACGGTTGCGAGTAAATGGTGAACGGATAAAGCTGAAGAACTGGAATGCTATCTGCTATGCCAATGAGGTGCATGTTTCCTGCGCGTACGCTAGATGGCGACACTATTTTACTCTATTTAATTTTGTTGGATTTTTTTTTTTTTTTTTTTTTTTTATCGCAAGCGAAAAATCTGCGTTTGTAGCAGGTCTTATTTTTTGTTTGTAAGCAGTATAATATGCGAGTGTAGGTTCCATATTTAACGACGAAAAAACGGTTTCACAGTTCATTTGCAGTTTTCCGCATTTTTGCTTTGGGTTCTTAAAGTGTGTATCTTTTAATTGGCTCTTAGCAGGCCCGGATCTATAAATTTTGCCCCCCCCCCCCCCGCAAGAGATAATTGGGCTCCCCTTTTTTCCAGATAGATAAAAAAATTATATTTATTCAGGCTTGGAGTCGATTACAAAGAAACGTAATCGATTACGATTACGATTACAAAGGGAGAAATTGAGAGATTATGATTACGATTACGATTGTAATCCTTTGCCAAAAAGTAATTACGATTACGGCAGCGATTACAGTCGTTGAAAAATATAATCGATTACGATTATGACATCCGATTACGATTTTGATTACGATTAGATTAGCATAAAATTATCCGATTTTATGCATACAACTCTCATTTTCACAATAGTGTCATAAATCAAAAAGTTATGATTTTTAATTAAATTTTTGATTTTATAAGAGATAACTGAAATGATGATGAATGCAATTATAATGAAACAATTTCAACATCACAGTTCTGGAATTATGACGTCGTTGCAGAAATGAAAAATTTGCATTATATAATATATATATGTATAATCAGGAAAGGCACATTCAGTATTTTTCGAATATTTAAAACTCATGTGAGGAATAACTACATTCATCGTATTTTGTATATAAGCAAAGACGATGCACTAAATGTATATATAATGCATAAGTGATTTACCTGGTTCATTGTTATTTTACAATACAATCAAAATTTAGTTGGCCGCAATTTCTGAAAATGTATATTTCTCCATTGTATTTATTTTCTAATTTAAATTGTGCAAATATTTCACATAACACCAATTAGTTTACTGAAAATAATAATTTTCTATGATTCTTTATGAAATCACTTATAAGATGTGCATGAATTGCACGGGATAACAAAATATTCAGATAGTGTAAGAGATAAATAATCTTTTGAAAATAAATGCTGCATTTTAGAATAATTTCAAAAAATTTGAACATGAACATTCAAATAACTCTTAGCAAAATTAGTAATCGTTAAAAAGTAATATGAAGAATAATTATAATACGAATGACTATAATATTTTAATATGATTTTTGTGGGTTTTTTTTTAACATGCACGAGCATATATTTTTTTCCATGTACTAACTGTTTTAATAAAAAAATAAAGTACAAGTAATTTTATAACGCAAATTTAACGTACAAGATTCAACTGAAATACAAAATTCTGTTGAGGTAATTCTAAGAAAAAGATAATTAATTTAAAATAATTCCTAAATATTAATTCATGCATGTAAAAAACAATTGGGAAAATGTCTGAACATATATCATTTTCTTTTACATACCTATTAATTAAAAAGAATATTAGCATTAAAATATAAATAAATTTAAGATTTAAATGTATGTACTTTTTTAAATATTCGAAGAACATATTTTTAAAAATAATAACAATCACACGTACCAGGGTTAAGATTTCATGCATCTTAAGCATAGAGCATCATGTAACGCCTGCTCCTAAATTGCTGAAGTGTAAATGTGCTATTCTTTAGAAAAATTCTTCACTTCTGCCGTTAAAGAAAGGCGAAAACACAAAAGTCATTTCATGTCTCTTTATGTGTTTAGGTTATAGTACCAACACTAGATTTTCAGGGGGGCAGTCTACTTCGATTATTGAAAGGGAAAATGGGGCGCCCATTCTTAATGCCGGCTCCAAACCGGGACCCCCGCGGAGAGAAGAAAGGGGGAACTCTCTTTTACTCGCGGCGGTCCCGTCCAGACTCTCGCCTATTGCCCAATCGTTTGAATATGTTTTGAAGGGGTAATTAAGGAAGCAAAATGACCGATGCATTTGGTCCTTCTATAGACACCTTCCCCTTTCTTATCTACCCCGACATCTATGACTTGCGGACAGATTACCGCTCTTGTACCGAAACTGGACGACGCGAGGAGACCGGAGACCCCCCCCCCCCCCTGAGAGCCCCAAGGCGATGCGAGTGACATATCCAGACCAGACTCCCTTTCTTCTCGGGCTCTCCAGCCATTCCCTGTGGAGAGTGGAGCCGCAATTAAGAATTCTGAGAGACCGCAACAAGTAGGACAATAAGCGTCTCTTAGCAGACTATTATATGGTCCTGCCATCAAGGCTCTGCGACCGCCACACAGAACCTTTTATATTATGATCGCCCGTAGGTTACAGACCGCTTAGGATAGGACTTCAGTACACAGTTTGAATCCTTTTTCTTGTAATCTTATCTCTTCTATCCAAGGGTAGCGCTAAAAATTTCAGCTTTCAGCAGGTCAAGATTACACGATTGCAGGACTAGCAGATTACGGATTTTTTCCTTAAGATTACGATTAAAATTACGGGAGAAAAAGGATTACGGGATTACACAACTTTGATTATGATTATGAGAATATGCCATCATCAGATTACGATTACGATTACGATTTTGTCAAAATGTAATCGATTACAGCCGATTACGATTACGTAATCGCGATTACTCCAAGCCTGATATATACATACTTGTGTGCGTCATTGAAGACGCTCATGAACTTTTTCAAGGGACCAGGAGAAAAAAATTTCTTCAGAAACTTTTTGTTTTAACATTGAGTTTAAAATACCTATATATACGTACATGATGATTCTAAGGAGAGCATATTAATCGTTTTGAGAAAACTGCAAAAATTAACTACACTACAATGTTTTTATATTCTCGTTATTATTATTATTTACTTATTTATTTATTTTTTAAATCTGCGATTTAGAAGAAATATGAAACTTTAAGAATATTTTTGAGCTTAGCAATAATGCCACAGTAAGTTTAATTTTTTGGAAATTTCAATGCTCGATTTAAATGAGATTTTTCTTCGACTTGGTACAAAGTGTCCATTTTTTAGCAAATTTTACTTTCTATTCCTTTATAAATGAGAAGTTAAAGAAATTTTATTTGCAGTATGTTCATCAGAAACGTTCAAACTGCACCATCGTGCCAAGTGCCAATGCAGAGCAATTAAGCTTAAATTGAAGAAGGCAAATATGTGCACTTGTAACATTAACAAATTCAAAGTTGTTAGTCATCAGTTTGCAATGAAAATTGAATACACAGGCTTTGAAAGTGGAATGGATCTGTGCGACAAAATAGCATTTCTTTTTTCACTTAAATCCTTTACTTTCTTCAATAATAAAAAAAATAAACTCAGTGGGAGAAATAATAAAATGAGTAGTGCATTGTAAAATATTTAAATTTCAGACAAAACGAAATCTTTTTAACCGGCAAGAAAAGCTGAAGTATTAAAACACTTTAAAAAGGATAATAGAAAAAGGAGAAAACTCGTGATGATAGAAAAGAAATTTATCTAGCAGGTTTCATTGTATGCTTACCGGTAACTTATGACAGGAATACATAACATTTGCATTAACGTCAAAATAGTATTTATTTAGAAGGTTACACAATACGGTAAAAATTAGAGAAGAACCATTCTTGTCAAAAAGAAGCGATGGTAATAGTGATTCTTTGCTGTATTTTTTAAATATTCTTGTGTCTCTTTTTTCTTTGAAAAAAAAAAAAAAAACACTTTTGGCAAAATAGCACGTTTCTTAGCACTGCATACAGTAGCGTAACTATACCATCTGAGGCCCGTGGCAAATTCATAGGAAGGAGCCCCAGAAAAAATCGTCAAGTTGTAATTTAATTTTCAGAACAATAGGTATTACATATTCATAATAAAATAATTTAATCTTAAGATATTTATTAATAAAACTCTTTTCTGCGAGCTTTCTGTTCTGCAAAAATATCAATAACATCATCAAAGTTTAAAGGTCGGGCCACAGAATTTTCAATAGACAGAATCGCCAAGTTACTTAGCTGTCTTGTCCCATAGAATTAATTAAATATGGTTTTATTAATTTTAGTTTCGAAAATGATCTTTTAGCACCATTTCTAGTCACAGGAATTGTAACAAATAACATTAATACAGTACATACTTCAGGAAAGAGCGATGACATAAAATGATTCTTTATTGTTAATGAATCAGCAAGTTCTCTAATACACGAAGACTTTTTTATTTTATCTCTGAAGGTGGACCGAAAACTGAGATTTTCTGTCAAATGATTCAGATATGTCTTTTTTATATACATATTTCAACAATTTTTAGAGCTTTTTTTTTAGTAGATCAGTACTTTCTTGGTCTCGGTTAACAAATTGCACGAATTCCCCAAGCCTCAGTAGCGCGTCAGCAGCACCAAACTACCACGGCAAAACACGAAGCAACTAATGGATGCGTTCTAAAATTGATCCTGTTCTTATGAATTCCTGAAATGCGTATAAATCTTAGTAATTTATTTGAAATGGTATATAGTGTTTAGTTGTTTCTAACTTTAAAATTTATAATTTTTGCTAAATTATGTTTAAAATGTAAAGTTACTTCTGAGCTCGCAGTCTCTCGGGCCGGGGGCCTGTGGCATTTTGACAGCTCTGCCACCCCATAGTTACGCCACTGACTGCATATTTAGGAAACTTTGGGAAATATGGAAATAAATATTTCAAGAAGAAGGAGAATAATAAAATGTAATGAACATGTTTAAGATCTTAAATATCAGTTTCCAAAATTGTGCACGAAAAGCTTTCCATATTTGAGATCGTCCGATTTCTGAAAAGTGTTTGCTTTTGTGATTATAGTTTTTATTAATTGTTGCTTTAAAGAAAAAAAAGTTTTTTCCTTAGGGCCCTTTTAAGCTTTGGGCCGACGCGCTGCGGGGTCTGCGGGTACGCAGATCCGGGCCTGGCTCTGAGTTACACAATTATAGAATTGCAATTAATCTTGTACTTATTACAAATGAAAATTCAACATCAAACTTTGATTCATGTAAAACTTACTTTAAAACATTTAAAAATTAGCTTTATTGATAACGTAGTTAAATTTATTAAACACTTTTGTAGATGAAAGCGCCATAAAAGGGAGTATAGTTGTAAAGTGTTTTATTTTCGTTTCATTTACTTCAGGTAAAATGTTATATATTTTTTAAAACCTGCATTAGTTTCGTGCAAGTAACTTTTAACTGCACACACACACAAAACTTTGTGTTAGGTTGTTAAAAAACAAATCTAATCTATCCCGCCATAATTTTAATCTTTTTATTGTCAAAATTGTGATCATTTAAAAATCCAAATTTAGGAACTACAGCAAACTTTTCGTAATAAAAATATCCATTTATTAATTTTGTGCACAATTCTAATCTTTATTTTTTTCTAATTATTCCTTCAAATTTCCTATTTATCTCCTTTTTTACTGAAGTATTATCTACACTTTTCATAATTAATGTGTCGATAATACTTCAGTATATATACAAATCTAATGTAGCTTAAGAAGATACAAAAACAAAGAAGTAAATAAAAAATTCTCAGTAGCAAATACAACACATTGCGACTTCTCAATTTTTTCGGAACAGCGTCTCAAATATTGCGCAGAATGAAGAAACCTTTCTTCTAGGTGAGAACCAACACCGACAGTTGAATGCGAGAATTGCATGACTTTTCACTTCGCCGCACAGTGGAGTATTTGAGTGAAAATCCTGGCCAAAGGACCAAAATTTAAAACTTTCCCAATTTTTTAAAAAAAGTACATTTTCTAAAAGCTGTTTAACTGGAGCGTTGATCGACACCGGTTTCCTGAGTCTGAGTCATGTAGAACTGCTGAATCGTGTTTGTGATTATTTTAAGAGTTTATTTCCAAAAAAAAAAAAAAAAAATCCCCATACTTGCCCCATTTTTTTTATATATTTAAAAAAAAAAAAGAGTACATAATCCTAGAATTTCATAACTTTCTTCAATTTTAAAGCTAATTTTCTATTATATACATTTTATATACCTAATAAATTGTATATTATGTTAAAATATAAAATACTATACGAGAAAAATCAACGTAATTAAACATACAAGTAGAAAGAGACACGTGTTTCGGGGTTACAAGAAACTCGATTATCAGTACATACGGATGTTCGCTTTAGGTGAAAATCTTTGGCATAATTCCAAAATTTTCATTCTTATGCAGTGGTAGAGGGTTCACTTTGTATCCTCAGAATATGTCTATACAACTTTTTGTTTCTTTGAGGTGATATTTGCATAGATTTTCACGCATTTTGTACTTTACATTTTCTTATTCATTATTTTTTCATTCAGGTAAAATTTTCACTTCTGACATAAAATATTCTGCTTTTTAAGTGAATAACGACTATAAAGGTAACTTTTTTCGAAGTGCCCACCACGGGTGGAGGGGCGTGGCGCAATCAGCGGCATTATAATTTTTAGGGGGTTTTGGCCGATTTTCAGGTAGGGTCATCGTTCTTATGGACAGCTTCGGAGATTTTAGCGGGAGGGGGGGGGGGCGATACCAACACTCTGAAGGTGAGAGGGTGTGCACCAATGACTTTTTTCTTAATAAATTTTTGAGTATAGTTTTTAGCCCCAAGTTTGTATGCATAGAACTGCTAGCGGAGCACAGGCCCGTCATTTCACCTTTCTTCAAGTGGTGAGGGGGGGATCAAAGGGTAGAAAGCCAATGTATATAGCATTTCTCAAGCCGCGGGGTATCGATTGCCCTCTCCTGACCCCCTAAATGGCCGGCCTGGCGGAACATATCACGATGTGTAAAATATTTTATCCATATAATGAACCTATATACATATTAAGTAACTACCCAAATGTCTCATCATCAAACCATTCAAACTTGCTCCCGTCACTTCGGACATCACTCGTCTTCTCCGAGATCCTCCCTGAAAAATTCTCTCTGAGCCCGATCCCACCCTCGGGAAATCTGATATCTTCATCCGGTGAAAGAAAAGGGGTGAAGACGATCGCCTTGGGCGACATTTCATCAGTGAGACGACAAAAAAAAAAAAAAAAATGCAGCGTAAAAATATTTTAAAATAAATATGTGAATCCTTGTACACATAAAGTAGAATTAAGTAGGGGGGGGGGGTCAGGGTACGGGGGGATGTATTGGAGCAGACTGCGGTATTGAAATTTAAAGTGGATTATTTTCAGTAGGTTGGCCAATATTTTTCAAGGGGTCGCCGTTTTTTTTGGGGCGGGGAGGGCGTGTGCGTAGCTTTTTGGGTGGTGCATCATCGCTCTGAAGGGGGGAGGGCATTCCTGTACTATAATAAAGTAAATGGACTGTACTATTATACAGTACCGGATCTTGGACTTTTCCGAAACGGGGCAAAACTTAAAAATGCCGCCCCCTCCAACCAATTATTGTTGATATTTCATATAACTTTTTATGCAATGGCCATTTTTTTCTTTGAGGATTCCGGGAAAAATTTTGAAAACTATATACAAACTGATGCAATTTGAGGCCTTAGGAGACGCTTTGGGACTTCAAAAATTTTAAAAAAAAAAAAAAAAAAAAAAAAGCAAGCAAAAACTTTTTGAAATTTAAACGCTTTCACTCATAAAAATGATAATTAAAATTCAGGAAAAAATTGGCATATTTTTTTTAATTCCGTTTTTTTTTTTTAATTTGCCGTCTCAAACGGCATTTACAAGCTCCCACCTCTTCCCAAAAGGAGGCTTTGAAAGCTTGTAAAAGAAAAACCATTGGGTATTTTCTTCGCAGATCACGATTTATGCGTATTTCACTACCACAAAGGGGGAAAAACCTTGACTTTTTAAAATTATTTTTTTTAATTTTGGCATTTCGAAATTTGCCGCCCCCCTAACTTTAATTTCAGAATTTCCAACAGTTTATACAAAAAAATAATTCTATTAATCGGTTTTAATCGTTAGAAAAATAGCTGATGAATGATAAAATCGGAGCACCGAACTAGGATTTTAATTCTCTTCCAAAAGTTAAATTTTCTTAATTAAATATTTTTTCTTTTTTTTCTCCTTATTTTTTTTTTCTTTCTTCTTCTTCTTCTTTTTTTTTTTGTGCATCAGAGTTGAATTTGCCGCCCCCCAGAAGTGCCGCCCGGGGCATGGGCCCCGGCTTGCCCCTCCCTAGATCCGGCACTGCTATAATAAAGTGAATGGGCGCTCAGCAGCAGTTGTTTCAACTTAAAAGCACGTGAAAATATTTTTGGCCAGGATTTTCACCCAAATACTCCACTGTGCGCCGACTGTGGCTGCGCGTTCTTGCTTGCAATGTTTGCTGTAGTGTGAATAGTCCTGAAACAACTGTCTGACATTTTCGTGTGAGTTTTCTCACTCGTCAGAACGCGCTTTTAGAACCACCACCTCACCCTATTGTTTCTTAAAGCAGCGATTGCAACGCATGGTTCAATCCCAAACCTTTCCCGGAGCAAGAGTCCTCAAAAACTTAAGTGTAAAAATATCCCTCCAAGACTCATCGCATGCCGGTTCCTTGGGTTCATGCTTACTCGTGTAACCAGAAGTTATGATTTTCATGTCTCAAATATTATAAAATGGTTGCTACATTGCGAAAACTTTGCACTGTTGCATGGAGGTGGTCGCAAGGCTTTTTATGCATGTTTTTGCCTTTTTAGGGGGATCGCCATTCTGAAAAGTTTGAGAAATGATGCCTAAAAGTATAGAAAATATAAGGAATGTCATTTTTAAATATGAAGAATTTTCTATTTTTGTTGGCCTGAGTAAATTAAATGAATTAATGTAGAAGGAACGAAATACAATGTAAAAGTTTGTTCGAGTGTGAGCAGAGGCGTAGCTAGGGTTTTCAGCACCCGGGGATAACTGAAGATTTTGCGCCCTCCCCCCCCCCCTGTGCCTCTGGAGGCCTAGGGGCGCCCCTAAAGGGAATTAAAAAAACCTTTTATGCTTCCTAAATGATAAATAGCTTTAAAAAGCAGCCCTTTTAATTTTCATTTTTATTAGCGACCTAAGGGAAAAATGGGACACTGGCTTCGTAAAATTATTTGTCTGATTTCCCACGCACTCCTGTTCTACATTGGTCATTCCTGATATGGTTTTCGGTCCTCCCACATTTTTGTCGAACATATTCACACCTCTTCAGTTCAAATAATTTTCTTTTCGCATTTAAAAATAAAATAAATTAATATTAATTTGAAGCCCCTTGACGCTGCGCCCGGGGACAGCCAACACCCCCTGAATTAGAAAACCTCCGGACTGAAACTATTGCGCCACGTCCGTAGGCCGATTTTCACCCCGCTCGTCAGCCGATAGCATTCGTAATTGGGACATTACTGGATTTCGGCAGGAAATCTTTGCATAAAAACGAAAGGATGCCATCAGAAATTGCAGAATGAGTTCAATACATTTATATACTTACTCAGTATGGGAAAAAAAGTTTATATTTCCATTTCGAAAATAAGTTACTGCATTCAGAAAATTAACCTCTACTTTTCACGAAACATGTTTGCTGCAATCGAACTGCAATTTTAAACATTTTAGCTGTGTTATTTTTGATACATAGATACTTATCAAGATATATTGAAGGATTGTTTGTTCATTTCCATATAAGAAAAAATATCAATTTTCATATAGTTTTAAATAATATTCCTGAAACTTATGAAGTTATTAATGTCACACTTGTGTGATAAATGCAAATCTTGACTAAGGTTGTTTAGATACTAAAACTTTAAAAATCAAATTGAAATGAAATAATAAATTAGGCAAAATATTTAAAATCAAGCAATAACGGAAAGCTTTCTGCTGATTTTAAATTTTTTATATAAAACTTATTTTCTAGGAGCCTGGTCACTTCTGAACAACGCTATACGACCACTTGAAAATAGTCTTGTACGCCACATTCGTAAAAGAAACCAACAAAAGTGAAGAAAAATTATTTGCATAGTGTTCTTATCAGGTTTCCACAATTACGTTTTCTATTCCTGTGGTCTTTTATGACTGTGTGATTGGATATTGGAAAGGGGCTATTGAAAATAAAAGCTTTTGTCCAGTGGACATTTTATGACTCTCTCATCTCAGAATTCTAGAAAGTAGGAAAATTCCCTTTTACTGGAAAATAAAAGATGTTTTAAGGGCATCTTTGTGTTACGCCATAATCTTTCCTTTTGCAAAGGCTAAAAAAAAAAAAAAAAAAAAAACTGTGTGACGAGTAAAAGAAATGTTTTAAACTATTGAAAATCGGAATTACGTTCTTCACTCTGATGAGTTCGTTAAAAATTAATGATTTACAAAGAAGCAAAAAGCGAACCACAGAGGTAAATCATTTCCAACACTAAATTATTAAGCTATTTTTTTGGAAAAGAACTAAAAAAGAAGTCAAAAATAAATTGAACAGAATTAAATCCATTGATAAAAGGTCTGTACAGAATCTTTGCCATGTTTCCTTGTAAGATAAGAGTTATGCGTGAATTGAAAAAAGTGGCAAATCGTGTTATCAGAAACACAAATAATATTTAATAAAACAAAATAAACATATCAAATATACATTTCAAATACAAGAGCACACTACGATCCCTAAAATCCATTTTCTATTCTCTTCATATTTTAAACAATCTATAATCTCACGTGCTAATTAAAAGAAAAAAGTTAAAGTTATTATTCTCAACAGAAATATATTTTTCGCTCGTGAGAAATATTAACAGATATAAACCTCAAACTTTTTAAACTGAGAAGTTTTTTAAAGGAAAGTTGATACATTGTTTCTTTGATTTTTGTACGTGCTACATTTGTGTAATTCATAAATTTCCCCCGAAATATAAGAAGTCTCAAACATTGAAAAAGCTATGATACAGGAATCTTTTATTAATTAATGATGTCACGGTTTTTCAATGCATTTGTCACAAAATGTCACACCTCAATGTACCCCCTTTCCCTGTCAAATGTCACGCTATATTACATAAGCATATTTATTTGTAGTTCAGAAACAAAGCACTACGTTATAGGTGGTCTCTCCAATTTTATCTTGTACTTTTAATGATATTTCTGAGCATAACAATAATAATGATTATGTGTGTGCTTAATTTGTATAACATGAGATTAAGATTTACAAGGAAAAAAAGTAATTAATATATAATGTTAAAAACATTAATCTTTCGAATTTTATAGAAATTAACGCGCTATTTTGTCTTAAAGTGTAAATGCCCAAGATTTTCTTTCAAATTTAAACTTTAACTAGAAACTAATTTAAACATTTATCAGCATCGATGCTTTCGCCACAAAATAAAGTCAATGAGAACACAAAACAGAAAAAAAAAAAAAAATTTCATAAGTAACACAAAAATATTTTCCTATTCTAATAAAAGTGTTCTTTAAAGTATAGGAAAGCAAAGATTTTTAATTATCAATTTTTAGTATTGAACTTAATTTTATTTGTTCTGAAATGTGTGCTCTACAAGTGGACTCTTCAGTGGACGTTATTTGATGGCTTGATTGCAGAAACAAGCTGATTAATAATGTGAGTTGATCGCCAGCGCAGCAGAAGCAGTAGATTTCGGGTCGGTGCGCCCCTGCATACATGCTTCGAAATGAAACGCTTCTCTTGACCGTGATTTATTTCACGTGGTAAATAGTAGATTGAAGTTAGGGATCATTCATAAATGATGTCACGCTTCGAGGGGGGGGGGAGGGGGGTTCGTTAAATTGTGACAAAGTGTGACGAGGGGAGGGGAGGGGTTAACAAGAAATGTGACATCACGCATTATACAACATAGCGTGACACGTGACAAAGGGGGGGAGGGGGTCCGCTGAAGTGTGACATATTGTGACAAAGGTGGGGCGAGGGGGGGGGGTCAAATATATGGGAAAAAGCGTGACATCATTTATGAACGGCCCCTTATCTGAAACTTTGGTTTTCGAAAGAGGTGGTACTGATTTTATTAAGTGGTGATTTTATATAATGGTTTCAGATTGATTTTAACCAATTGCTTTAAATTTTTAATAAAGGGTCGATTTTATTAAGCAATGATTTTATTAGCTTCTGGTGCTGTAGTGCATCCGCCTCTTTGAATGTAAATGAACGAAAGGAAAGGTTTCATGCCGCTTGCAGAGATTATTTCTAGAAATACAATAAAGCACCGTTTGTACGACTCTCAGTTATGTTTATACGTGCTTTTCCTTGGTGAACGCATTTACATATTTACAGCACTTCTTTAAAGTCTGTCTATGCAGGTAAAACTAAACTAAATGGTAAACGCATCGAATCGATATGGGTTCGACCTGTATATTTCCCGTCGAGTGATCGATAGAGCGACAGGCGGAGATTTAAAAATTCTGTTTATTTATAGTGTCATGTTTCGAAAAATAGTCGAAATGTGAGTTGTTTGTTTATTTTTCGCCTATAGGCGGTGAAAAAAAATCTTTAATACGACGCCTTGCTTATGAAGTATTAAAGAAGTTATGACGTTAATACGCTTGGCAAATATATATAATTTATGAACGGCTCTTTTCAAAATTTCAGAAATTATTAATTGTTTTTGAGTGACACGCTTTTTCCTTTTCAGCTCTAACCATGACTTTCCATTTCCAATCTCTGCCCGTTTGGGCGCTTTCTTACGACTCCATCTACGTGCCCGAGAAGCAAGAGGAGGACTGGGGCAAATTCACCGAACAGAGGCTCAAACGCAAGTCCCGTCGCGCACGCAAACCCGCCCGGTTGGTGCCGAAGACCAGGGAGTTCAAACTACAAGCCTGGCTGCCGTACCTCGATCCGGAAGGAGTATGGGAGCTTATTACGGTTCCGGAAGTCAAGAAGAAGAGAAGTCTTCTGCACCGCCTGGTGGGTATTTTCAAGAAGTAACAACCTACTTTTTTTTTCAAACTATTAAACTAAGTAGTTAACTATTAAATATTAGTAGAAAAACATTTTGTGTTAATCTTACTATTCGTGCTTTTCAGTAAAAACGCATCAATTAATTTTTTTCACTAAAGATAAAAAATATCAATAAGTTTTAATGACAGTTATATTTTTTAGATGATTTTTTTAAAACTAAACTTTTCATGAAATGAAATTTTAAAAATCATATAGAGTGACCTAGGGTAATTCCCGATCAAACAATACAGACATCAATATCTGAAAATTTGAATATTTATGGACCGATTTCTATGCAACCTTTTTTTTTTCTAAAAATAAAAGGAGAAATTGCAATATTTAAAATTTTCAGTGATAGGGAATTATTTATAGAATTTAGTAATTCTTGATCACTTCTGGGGCAAATAACTGATGACTCAAATTTCATTTAACGAAAGGCATTTCATAAATAAAAGTAGTTAGTTTATGAAAGTAGTTAACAACTAATACATTAAAAAATAAATGAATAGGCAACACATAATTTAGCAGCTGAGAAGTTGATTTATTAAAAAAAAAAAAAAAAAAAAAACTAACTATATTTTCTAAAAGTCTTTGCAAAATTCCTTGTAACACTAATATGCACTGTTTATGGCAGTGTCATCAAACTGTGAATGTGTCAGCTCCATTTAAGGTCACAGGACCATAATAAAGTGTATTTCTCATTTAACTTTTCAATTTTGTCCCCTTTTTGGCCCTCTGTAGTTGCCTCCATCTTTTTCTAAAAACTTCATTTCAATCAGATGTCCTTCACCATTTAAAGCTCTTCAAATGTACATTGGATCATTATCATAATGTATTGCATAATCGCTGCGTAAAGATATATTCCTGTGAATAGCATGCAACAAGAATTTAGCATCATCTAATTGGGTGGTTTTATTTATTTGATCAACTTGTAAACTTTCCACTAATGATCTGCTATCCTCTCTGTTCATAAAACATGTTCCTATATACTTATTGTTTCTTTTCTCATTAGTATTCGACATTTGGTGATCTGTCATTAAAAAAAGAACTGAAATTATTATTTTTTAACTATTTCTGATGAAATGTATGCCAAAAAACGCAAGTAACCAGGAATTACCCCAGTGATCAATATTTATTCCATATACAGGGGGCAACATTTGGTACAACCTTTAATAACAAATTTAATGTTTACAGAAGATGTAAAACAAACAATAAAAATCTTACACTTTATGTAATATGAATGCTAAGTACAATAAAATATTTTTTAATAGAAGAGGAAGAAGGATCTTTGGTAAAATTGTGCATATTTAGGAACCCATCTTTGAAATGGCAAATTCTGAGAGCAGTTTGAAAATGGCTTAATATAATGAATTTAACAGCAAGTAATTATTTAGTAAATGCAGTTATATTTTAGCAAAATGTCCAAGATTTCTTGACTATATCTCAAATTACACAAAGATGAATTTTTTTATTAATAAAAAAATGAGTGATCAATATTTACCCCAGAAACACATAGATCGGGAATTACCCCGGGTCACCCTATTAGTTAAAAAACATTCTGTGTTAACCTAAATATTTGTGCTTTTCAGTAAAAACGCAGCAATTAAATTTTTTTCACAAAAAATATAAAATATCAATAACTTTTAATAAAAGTTTTTCTTTTTAAGTGATTTTTTTTAAAAAATAGACTTTTCGTGAAATGAAACTTTAGAAAGCATATCGTAGATTGAATACCAAAAATGTTCAGGAAGTTTGGTGACTTATCTAATAATTAGACTCTCTCTTGGGAAGCGGGCTGGGGATTGAGGTCACTGAAGATTGATTTACATTTAGAAGAATTTTGGTAGAAGTTTCGCGGAAGCAAAGGTTTCAGAAAACAAATTCGGCCCATTAACAAAATTTTTATTTTGCGTTGTAATCATTATACAAGTTTCGATTATAAATGTATAATTAAACTTTTTGTTGAACTTGAGGGTACTTGATGTTTGTATTTCTGATTATCTTTATGTCATTAAAATCACACGTTTTGACCGTCATGCTCAAAATTTTATGATGCAGAGTTTTATGATTGTTTACCTATGTTTCAATGAAATGACACTTTTGGGCAGCCATCTCCAAATTTTTATCATTCCGATGTTTTACTCTTGCGAAGAGGATTCATTTTGATTTTTAACCTCAAGTTTCTGTTTTCTATGAATTTGTTTGAAAAGTGTTTCATGAAATGCAAAATAGAACTGAAACTTTGCTTCGACTCTTTTTCTGAAATTCGACGAGTAAAACAGTAGTTAGTGTTCCAATAGCCTCAAAAATTTATTTTTACTTAATGAAAAGGCCATCATTTAAAATCGGAGATTTTGGAAAGGTTCCTTTTTTTTATAGGGGGAGGGGGGGGGGAGATAGAGTAATAGAGTAGCTGTTAAATAGCCCTTATGTTTTGTTTTTTTTTTCTTTAAATGAATTATCTGTGTAAAGAATAAGATATTTAGAGATTAATTATAACTATCTCCAAGTCCTTTAAAATATAAATGGAAACACGATATTAAAATGATAGGAAAAAAATAATAATACGTACAGGTGCGTAATTTCAAAATATCCGAAACGCGTTAGCATAACAGAATCGCCTACCTCGTAAACCCGCCTAGACCAGTGATGGCGAACCTATGACCCATGGGTCAGACACTGACCCACGTAAGATTTGTAACTGACCCGCGATTGCTAGGCAACCATTTGGTTGTTTACGCAGATTTATTTAGATTTTTCAATTTGTGTGGATAATTTATATTCTAAACTCATGTTTGTGAAAATTGCAACACCATGAACGAATCTTCATAATTGAATGAAATTTAATACACAGATGAGTGGTAGTGGTACAAATAAATGATTAAATTTTCAAAGCAAACAAACAATAACAAGAGATCGGAATCAGTATTTTGTGTAGCCACCATGCGCCGCAATAAGTGCTGCTACACAACGTGGCATGGAGTCAAACAAATTTTGAATGGCTGCCTAAGGAAGAGCATTCCATATTGTTTGTATGCGTACCCAAAGTTCGTCTACAGAAGCAACAGGACGAGGATCACGAGCGAGACGCCGACCAACGAAATCCAACACATGTTCAATTGGCGACATATCCGGGGAATACGCAGGCCAAGGAAGAAAGTGTACCGCTGCGTTGCAAAGAAGGATTGAACAGACCTAGCAATATGAGGGCGGGCATTGTCCTGTTGAAATACAGCGCCGGGCAAGCTTTGAAGGAAGGGAACAGCTTGGGGCTGTAGAACTTCACTGATGTACCGGTTGCTGTTCAGATTGCCCACAATTCGTACCAATTGAGATCGTCCATGATAGGCTACGGCGCCCCAGACCATAACTCCGGGTGTTCGCCCACTATGGCGTTCGATAATGCACTCCGGAAGGTGGCGTTTCCCGGCATAGCGTCTGACACGAATGCTGCCATCATGGTACCACAAATTAAAACGGGATTCGTCAGAAAACACGACATGCCGCCAATCAGCACGACAGTCTCTATGCTGATTGGCCCATTGTAGCCGCAGGCGGCGATGGTTTAGCGTGAGGGGGATCCTGTATAAAGGTGTCCTTGCGCGCAGTCCACGCTGCAGCAGACGTTTACGAATTGTTGAAGCACACAATGAAACACCTGTAGCTATTGACCACTGTGCTGCCAATTGTCTAGAGGAAGCTGTACGGTCCGTCTGCGCCATGCGGACCAGGTGTCTATCATCGCGAGTTGACATCACATTTCGGGGTCCACTCCCGGATTTCCGAGTTGTCCGCCCCTCGTCCGTCCACTGCTTCCAATCACGCATCACTGTGCTGCTGTTACGCTGCACACGAGCGGCTACTGCACGATACGACAATCCAGCTTCACGAAGGCCGATGATTCTCCCCCGTTCAAACTGTAAGTTGCTTAAATCTCACTCTCTTTTGTCGAAGAGGCATAAGTAAAGATTGAGCTAACGTTTACCACTAGCAGATAACCACCGATAACCATACACGCCTCGCTACAGCCGTCTATTTATTCGGATCCATCCGCCGTTCAGAGGGCGCTGCTCAGCATACGCATGCGCTACGGATTTGAAATTCTAATCATTTGCATATCATGCGCTACTTTGCATTTCCTGAAAATTTCAGCTCACTCGCGTAAGTCCTTCATGGTGTTGCAATTTTCACAAACATGAGTTTATTTGTATTTTTTCAAGCACTGCATTGACACAAAAGCAATTTATGAGTAAATGCTGTCTATAACCTTACGAAATGACGACAAATGTGTTTGCAGTATTTGAATTAAAGCGAAAGTGTTTACAAAATATCACATAAAGTGTATACCAATAGGGGCCCGGGGCAAAAAACTATTTGGGAGCCCCTTCTGCTTCACTACTTCAGTAACGAAGAAAAACTGAGAAACTTCTATTCAATTTGGGGCCCCCTCAGATGTGGGGGCCCGGGGCGGATGCCCCGTATGCCCCTGCCTTAATCAGGCCCTGTAGACACAGACCTACATCGCCAATCAAATGGAGGGTTCAGAATACAAGTAAACCAAGTCCACTTTTTGTCATTTTCGAGTTAGCAGCGCAATAGCATGCACGAACTATGTAAAATTTCAGTGAAATAATGAACGAAGTCTCTTTTTGAACTTTAAAAATTAAATTTATAATTAAAAAAATTTTAAGAGGTAATTTTGTTATAAAGCTTTAAATTTAAACCACTGTAACACAAAGAAACTTTTTATGGACTTGGTTCACTTGTATTCTGAGCCCTCCAAATGTAAGCAAAGCAATTTAATAGAATTTAAATAGGAGGCACATTTTTGTTTTATTACAAAAATTTATGTTTGCGACAATTTGGAAAACCGTCGAGAACGTTGCACCTTTAATTGAATGGCTATTCTAGTGAAACTTTGGGAGGAATACCTTAAATCTATGAACTGGTTACAACTAAGTTAATATGCATAGATATTCCGCAAATTGAATCCCAACAAAACATAAATGTGAAAAAAGGGCCAAGTTCGATAGAACAAAAACGGCCTTCGGAGTTGTCGGTGTTAGCGATAAAAGAATTGATATCTAGTGGGTGCCAAGTTCCATAGCAGATCCTTTGATCATGGCTGTAAGAGCGTACAATGTTCCTTTATTTATTTAAAAACATTTTTTTATCGGATTCCTAACTTGGCAAGTGTTAATTAAGGTAAATTACATTCAAAAAATTTAACTCATTCAATTAGCAATTTTTAATAGTTAGTAAAATCATGTAGCAAGCTATTATAGTTAATTTCTAATGGTCTTCTTATCGTCTTGAACGTAACTTATCTTAATGAAAACTTGCCAAGTTAGGAATCCGATAAAAAAATGTTTTTAAATAAATTAAGGAACATTGTACGCTCTTACAGCCATGATCAAAGGATCTGCTATGGAACTTGGCACCCATTAGATATCAATTCTTTTATCGCTAACACCGACAACTCCGAAGGTCGTTTTTGTTCTATCGAACTTGGCCCTTTTTTTAACCGACTTCACAAAGGAAGGAGGTTATACATTCGTATTGTATGTATGTCCTTTTTTTTTTTTTGTTTGTTTGTCCACTCATACACCGGATGAACCGATTTTCATGATTTTTTTTTCAGTCGATCAGGGGTGGTTTCCCATAGGTCCCGTACTCTCGTTTGACCATATTTGATAATTAGAACAAAAGTAATGGGCAGAAATGTAGTAATTTTTTTTTGTCTTTTCATCCATAACTTTTAACTAAATGAACCGATTTTGATGATTTTTTCTTTAATCGATAGAAGGTCGTCTAACTCAAATATTGCAAATCAATTTGACTACATTCGTTTGTTAGAAAAAAAGTTATGAGTGAAAAATAAGTATTTTTTTATTTTAATTGGAAAGGCTTGGCTTGATTTTTCTTTGTTGGGAAATCTATTAATAAATATAAAGGCATTGTTAAAAAGATGTTTGTTGTCATACGATATAATATTAAAAGAAATTACAGCAAGAGTTTGAATGAAGGCTTCTCTGTGGCAAAAATTAATCCAATCAGTTTGTTTGCTAAAATAGACTTCAAAAGGGAATTTATCATGCTAATGATTAGTGTTTAGTGCCATTCATTTAAAGAAGTTTTGCCCTTTGATATGGATTTTTTAAAAAATAGAGTATTTATATACAAAATGTATTTACACTAAAAGGAATGAAATAAAATAATTTTTATAAAAAAACAGAACCGACTTCAAATTAAAAATTGCGCTAAAAAGTAAAAAATAAATTCATTCTTTAAACAACATCAATGTGACTTTTAAACATAGTTTTAGAAGTCGGTGCAAAATTATGGGTCTAATTACCATTATACCATTTGCTACTTCATATTAGAACTGTTGCTTATTCTGCGGAAATATATATATTTGTAATTGATTCATGATTACAAAAGATTTTATCTATTCTAATTTTGCACCGACTTCTAAAACTATGTTTAAAAGTCACATTGATGTTGTTTAAAGAATGAATTTATTTTTTACTTTTTAGCGCAATTTTTAATTTGAAGTCGGTTCTGTTTTTTTATAAAAATTATTTTATCACATTTATGTTTTGTTGGGATATCATTAATTTTTGAAAAGCTAAAATGTGTGTTTTTATATTGACGATAAGTTATACTAAATTAAACCAAGCTGAATAGCCGCTATTAATTATTTAAGTTTTTTTCGTCTGTTTACATTTCTCCGTAATAAGTCCGTAAACCTATCTTGACTTAATTAATCTTTTATTTAAAACGTTGAAAAGTTCTGTATAACTACGACACTGGATTCTTTGTAGTCAGCTTGAGTTAAATCTGAAGGCGAAAAATTAAAGCGGAAAGTGAATTTCAATGCATCAGTTATTTACCTTCAAGCGCGAGAGAGTATTGTTTACTTTAAACGGCAGAAAAATATGGCTGCTGTTTGAAGTCGTTAGGTATGATGCTACTTATGAGTATGCTAGTATCTTCGAAGATAAGGTAATTTTTTGAAGTTTCGGATTTTTTCCTTTATATATGCCAAATTGTCTACCTTGATACCAAGTTTCAAGTTTCTGAGTCTCCTAGAAGTAGGTTAGGTTTTTGATGAGTGGAGTGAAAGAGTGAGTGAGTGAGTGATAAAAATGACACTTTTCAAACCTTAATAATTCCATAACCATAAGAGGTACATCAATGAAATTTGATATTCTAGGGGTTAAGGGGATCGCTATTAGATGTACAAAATTTCAAGTATGTAGGTCTAATAGGTTTTGGGTAATGGTGGGGTCAAAAGTAGCTCGAAATGGTTCGGGTAAATATACACATTGGCCGGTGTCGCCGTATCTTAATTTGGCTGACTTTCTGAACTTGGCGGACACACTGCCGTGTGTCTAGATAAAAGCAGTTGCTATTTTTTTAAAAATGTAAATATCATTGGAGTTCAGGTAAAAGACGCCAAGTCCAGTTCTGAGACGATGATCGCTTAAGCTTTCACATCGTAATGAAAAATAGTAAACATTTCATTTTACATCTCTTTCTACAGTAGATTTTTTAAGTCATTGGTTAAAATCCTGAAACAGTTAATGGAAAATTCTAAAATGCTGCAATCCGTTGACTTTTTACTATAGAGCGCGACGATATGTTCAATAAGAAGCTTTTGCAACCGTATTCTCCTCTTCATTCATAAAGTTGCAAACACTGCATTTTCAGGAATAATAGTAATAATGATTACAGTCAGATATCGCCAAATTGTTATTATCGATCGATGCATTCTATGTAAGCAAAAAAAAAAACAATAACCGAAAAAATTTAAAATTTCACATTTGCAATAATACTCGCTTTCCATTTACTACTGGCTTATTTTAGCACAAGCGGGGCGATTTCACCATCACTGCACAGCATACAGAGGGGTCTAAAAAAATGTATACACTCATTGACGGTAAACCTACTCAGAACAAAGTGACATGCGGCTATGACTCTTGTTTGGTATTGTAGTGGTACTGGAAGCCATTACGCCAGAAACATTGAAAGCCGTAGTTCGGTCAGCTGATGAGCGGCATCGACGATGTTTAGCTGCTAGGGGGTCCCTTTGAACACATGTCATTGTAACTACATTTTACAATATCAATTAAAAATCTAGTTACAGAACACTGAAATTTAAAAGTTATGTTTAAAATAAAGATATTCACTCTCAACTAGTGTATATTATTATTTTTTGAGAATTACGGTATTTTGCAATACGGTGTTGAATAAGAAAAAATACTTTCTCTCATAATTTTTTATTATTCAAGTTTCTGCCACGTTGTACTGCCGAAGTCTCTTGTTTTCGCAGGTTTCTGGGGGTGAAAAGCCCCACCGGTGCGAATGGTGTTGCAGAAATAGAACATACTGTGGAGAAATTCCTTTCGTATGTACATAAATGGCGCATTTTTAAAATAAAGACTTTTGAAAAGAACTCTTCTCAGTAGCTCCGTCTCTATTTCAAAGCATGGCGGAGGATTAGGGCTCCTGGCGATACCTCCTTAAAAAAAACGCATCCCGACGCTTACCCCTTGGGTGATGTGGAAAAGAGTTACTAAATCCGGCAATAAACCTTTGAGATACAGATGAAGTTACCCAGATCTCCTTCAGTTTCGCATGTTCTCTAGTACTAATGCTAGATCACGGAAAAAAAACCGTTCAGGTTTGATCAATCTATTGTAGTAAGATATTTTTCTGCTCACTGTGGTAGCTTTCAGAATATAAATTGACCCTTTCGGTCGAACTCAGGGAACTTATTTGGGTCTCATCGTCTCCGCCGACTGCAGTGTCTCATTCTTTAACGTCTATAGAATGTACAATATTGTGAGCATGTATTAACTTCGCTTTTAGCGATGGATTTGACGGAAGTTTGGCGACCATTTTGAATAATTCGGTGAAAAAATAGATCATTGACGCTATTAGTTTGGAGTCTAAAAAGTAAAAAATACTTAAAGTCACATGAAATAACTATTTAAAATAAACTTATTATGATGATTTAAAACTGATGATTTAAAGTGATGATGTTAACTAAATGATTTAAAACTTACGTGTTCGTTGCACCCCTCCAAAATGATTTGTTGGATCAACCACTTCCAAAACGGCGATTATCTATCAAACACTTTAGCCTTATTCAATCTACAAAGAAAAAAAAATCAAAACAAATAAATAAAAACGAATGAATAAATGTAACAATGTTAATGATGATGATTTAAAGTTTTATATGCATAAAAAACAACGCCAGAGGTAAAGCTAACAATGAGTATTGTACACATGTTTCTGAACTACAAAGAATCCTTTCTTTACCACGGAGATACCAGGGCTATCTGGCAAAAATAATAAAACTGCAGGCAGAAATCGAGAGATCTTCTAAAAATCTATTTTCAATCGTTAAAAAAATTTGAAATAAAAACTTGTGTTGCAAAACCATTCAGAACTGACCTTATTAAACCTACAAAACGGAATTTAATGGAGCAAAAACCAATAATGAATAGATATTGCGGTGTAAAAAGATTACATGGCAAAAGCCAAAATAGCTATTATAATCGCGATTTAGTTTTATATATTGCAATCAGAGGAACTGTTTACTCTTTTTTCTCCCGCACGTGGCAGCACTACTAAGTTAAGAGAAACATTTCGTATTTTTTCAATAGATGGCAGCACTACCATTGCTGACAAAAATGTTTAAAATAGAACGTGGAAGGAGGAAAACTTCCAACTTTTTCGATAATTCCACTTTTGTTTAATTGCGTTTCTGCGTTAAATAACTATCGAACTCATTTATAATGTCGCCTCTTTTAACGACACATCGGTTATAACGTCCATTATCGCTGGCC
This sequence comes from Octonoba sinensis, assembly GCA_038502835.1. Taxonomy (NCBI): domain Eukaryota; kingdom Metazoa; phylum Arthropoda; class Arachnida; order Araneae; family Uloboridae; genus Octonoba; species Octonoba sinensis. Next base: position 4,944,410 of record CM076600.1, read on the forward strand.
CCAGCAGATCCCCATTGAAGGTAATGCCTCGCTTTTAATCTCATAGTTTTTGCGGCGACCTAGTTTTCCCCGTCATTTCGTTTGTGATTTTATGCTTTCGCAAGTACGGGGTGTCATAGGTCACGAAAAGTTTCGAAGGTGTCTCGAATTTGGAAATCGGTCAAGCAACTACCGAAAAAGTCACGAAAATTTTTCATGCAACGGGACCGGTTCCCCAGAAGTCATTGGATCTCCGGTATCCGACAAATTTTTAAATATCCGGCAACTGCACGAACTATTCGGTTATCCGGCACGTCAAATTTGGTTTTAAAAATTTAACGTGTTTTGGAAATGTACGAGAAGTACAAACTTAGTTGGCATTTAAAAGCTAAGGGATGTTTAAAAAGATGTGTAGAATTTACAGGTTTAGAGCCGGATATCCGGTACGTATATCCGCCTTACATTGGTGCACTGATATAGCTGTCCTGCAGAATCACTATCCCACAGTATCTTATATGGCCACGGATATTTTTGAAAGGTCAGGCACATAACTTCCGAAAAAATTTCCTTTCGAAATTCCATAGGCACCCTGAAGCAGCGGCGGACTGGCTATGTGGGCATTCGGGCAAATGCCCGGTGGGCCGGTCCTCCGTGGGCCGGTCGCCAAATATCTATTTATCATTTTTTAATCAAGTATACATCTTTTACAATGTTAATAAAGAAAACGGGGACCAAAACATTGCCGTAATCCGGGCTAAAAAAAAAAAAAAAAAAAAAAAAAAAAAAAAAAAAAAAAAAAAAAAAAAAAAAAAAAAAAAAAAAAAAAAAAAAAAAAAAAAAAAAAAAAAAAAAAAAAAAAAAAAAAAAAAAAAAAAAAAAAAAAAAAAAAAAAAAAAAAAAAAAAAAAAAAAAAAAAAAAAAAAAAAAAAAAAAAAAAAAAAAAAAAAAAAAAAAAAAAAAAAAAAAAAAAAAAAAAAAAAAAAAAAAAAAAAAAAAAAAAAAAAAAAAAAAAAAAAAAAAAAAAAAAAAAAAAAAAAAAAAAAAAAAAAAAAAAAAAAAAAAAAAAAAAAAAAAAAAAAAAAAAAAAAAAAAAAAAAAAAAAAAAAAAAAAAAAAAAAAAAAAAAAAAAAAAAAAAAAAAAAAAAAAAAAAAAAAAAAAAAAAAAAAAAAAAAAAAAAAAAAAAAAAAAAAAAAAAAAAAAAAAAACCCTGAAGTAAAATTGAGACCCTGAATTGAGTCGAAAGAAAGTCATAAGTGCTCTAGAATCGTCCCACCACTGGCAGCTGTAATTACTAGGCTGATTGGACACGGTCTTTCATCGGTGCTGCTCATGTGGGATCATTCATAAATGATTTCACTCTTCGAGGGGGGAGGGGGGGGGTTCGTGAAATTGTGACAAGGAGAGGGGAGGGGGTTACAAGATGTAAGACATCGTGCATTATGCAACATAGCGTGACATGTGACAAAGGGGGAGGGGTTCAAATATATTGGAAAAAAGCGTGAGGTCATTTATGAACGGCCCCCATTGTCTGTTTCTCAGATCTCAACACATTTGAAGCTAGAAATGCATCTCAAGGTTTCCACTGTACCAGCAGATTGAAAAATAGGGCCTTCTTCAGTCTAATTTATAGCTATATATATATAGGTCCCTTTTAGGTACTAATAAATGCATAGCAACGATTAAAAAAATATAGATAAGATATATACTCAGTAAAAGTTACACATATAATTCATACCGTCCCTTTTACACAGATCTAATGACCCCAGAAAATATTACAAATGATTTCATTTTAAAATAGCAAAATTTTTGATACTTTTATTTTTGCATCGATTGTAAATTTCACAGGAAAGAAAAGTAACAGTTTACTTTTTGCCAGGTTGCTGGTCGCACTTTTAACTCAATTACTTTGATTAAATTTGCTTTAATTATTATTAATAATAAGCATTAGAAAAATATTTTTATTTTAAATGTCTTCTTTAAATTTCACTTATTATTGAAAATTTTATCACGAAAGTAAAACAGAGCTTTTGTGAACATTCTTTACTAAATATACAATTAATTGATAAACATAAAACTTCAAAATAATCCATGCGTAACACGCCCTTGCAAAACAAGTATAACAGAAGATTTGGAAAAAAAATAGAATAATTGATTAAGATTAGTTTAATTGGGAATCAAATTGATCGATTTTTTTGATCAATTTTAGCAATTGCTGAGATTTACATTTAAGATTCAAACTTAGTATAATATGGTGTATTTTAATTCACATGATCCAAGCAAATGCTAAAAATTGGGCCTTTGATTTAAGGCAATTACAGTAAAACCTGCCACATCCGGACCTCCCCATATCCGAACGGCTCGCGGAACAAATATTTTTGAGTAAGCAAAAGTCAAAGTACTATTTCTTTCGAACTGTGCGACGGGCGAAAGAATTAGAATTATTTATTGCCTGTTAGTGTACTGGTAATTGCTGATTGCTGAACTGGTAAAGAACCTGCCAGGATGTGAAAAAATGAAGGACGACGATGTTAACAAATGGTTGAGTGCAGACGAACAGAACGAATTAACAGACGGCGATATATTGAACATGGTGTGCAAGAATGATGATAAAAACTCAGACAACGAAGGGGATGAAAGCACTGACAAAAAGCCGGTCATAATGAGCCACTCTGAAGCATTCAAGTCGTTCGAGGCTCTGCTGTGCTATCTCAAAGCCAAGAAGATACTTGTGCAAGTGACGTGATGCTCTTAAAAAGGATGAGAGACATGGCTTAAAAAAAAACGTGTACAGTGTGGAAAGCAGCAGAAAATTACTAACTTTTTCAAAAACTAATGTTATTCTGTGAGTAAAAACTTTGTTTCAATTATGTTCCTTTTCAATTTAAAGTACATTTTCGTTCGAATACTATAACAGAGCTGCCAAGTGTTCCGAATTATTCGGATTCGTCCCGATTTTTTTACCGTATTCCGAAAATACGATTTCTCCCACCAAAATCCGATTTTTCTGGGAAGAAAGAAAATTATTGTCCCCTTTCCCCCCCCCCCCCCCTTATTTGCTGTGATGAAACAGCTATGCCTTTCCCACTAAAACGCAAATTCTGCTGTTTTATGCGCCGAAACGGCGATGTTTTAAGGAAACTGCACCAAATAGAGGAGATACTTCTAATTACCGATTTTTTGCGCATTTCCGAAATCCAACTGCATCCACTTCAGTAAAAACAAACTAATTTTTTTTACTACATATTTCGACCACTTAGACGTCAATAATTTTGTTTTCACCATTATTTTTGTTCTTTCTTTTACGTTTTATTTTTGTAATAGAGGACTTGACGCATCCTGTTCGGAAATTGCAATCGAGGTGCATCTGAGTTCATTCAAACCGGCACGTTGTAAAAATTAACCTTAATTTTTACCAGGCTTTATATTTGGTTAATGAAGAATTTGGAAAATGAAATTCATCTAAAAAGTTGTTAAAAGCATTTTGGATGGTGTTAGAGTCTGCCAATCAGGGGATCCTATACTGGAGAGATTGGGTTACAGCTGGGAAATTTGTGAGTTACCACAATTCAGAGGTTTCAGACATTTTATTTAGTCTTTCTTAAAATGTTTTCAATCATGTCAGTTATTGTGCTTGTTAAATATTGTAGAGCCTCATTAACGTTATAGTTCTAAAAATATTTACTCAAAATAATTTTTGCTTTTCCACTTTTTATATATTTTCATACGTATTTTAAATACACTTATATTCACTTTAGTAACGGAGTTTTGTCTTTCATGTCAAGTACTCATATGATATTTTATGAAATAAAAAATATTAATCAAAAATATTAAATGACTTTCTAAGTCTAGCTAACAAAAGATTACATTCTAAACAGAGAAAAATATTTCATAAGCAGACCATGAGAAAAGCCATGCGTAGCAAAATGCTCAATCATTAGTAGAAGTTTTTCTTACGCATGATGTGTTCCTATTTTCCCCGCGAAGTGTTCCTAATTTTTGTCTCCCAGGGTTGGCAGGTATGCTATAACTGTAATGTGTAACTTTTTGTAAAATGTACATAACGTCTGTGTGCTTCAGCATAATCTCAGTCCTGTTTACAGCTTCATATTTTGAAATAGTCTTGATATCCGGATTTTTTCATATCCGGACCGGTCGGTCGCCACATTGATCCGGATGTGGCAGGTTTTACTGTATCTACTAAATATGGCCTTTAGAGGGGCCCCTATAAACCAATATCAAAAATAGGGCTTTTTGTGGCCCGTGACAACCCTGCAATGATTCATCAAGGTATGTGAAACTGTGAGCGACATTTTCGGAACTAGTGTAGGCATGACTACTTAATCATCTGGTGGTCAATGGGTTAATCGCTGAGAGATTTCTGATTGAGTTGAGTTAAGGCTTTTCTTTTAAGCGAACACCAAGTTCAGCAGAGCCCGCGCTGTCCATGTGTACAAGGTCGCACTACTCCGCGCTGAAAAAATGCAGGGCCACCGAATCAAAAGGTGCCCTCTCCTCCAAAAGCATTAGGTTAGATTTTTCGGCGGGTGGGAGGGGGGGGGGGCAGTTTCTTTTTTTAACCCTGAAAAAGGCGTTCAGTCGGAAATCGCACGACGATAGGCTCGGCGCGGGCCTGATAAACATTTACTAAATACACATGAACAAAGATCTATACTTGCTATTATTGCAGTCATTAACGTCAAAATAATCCAGTTATTAGTCTCTACAAGCAATCATTATCATTAATGTCTACATAACCCAGTCATTAAAAATCAGCCAACAAACAAAAAACACGTGATTAAAAAATGCTCAAATTGATTTAGTTTTTTTGATAAATCGCTAGAACTTCAGTAAAATTATCAAAAATTTAGTCAACAGGAGAAAACAGTAAAAAATAGATTACGAGCGTACACTAAACAATTTTTCGTAAAAATAGTAGAAGTTGGCAGGTAGGTATGTATAGAACATATTAAATAGTTAAATTCTGTTAAAACACACCACCAGTGCTGGCGGAAAAAGCTTTGGAGCCCCGGGCTTTACTGAAAACGGCGCGATTAACGCAATTTTGCTAATAAAAATTTGCTAAAAGAAATAGGAATTAAAATTAACTCGTATTATTTTAAGTTGTCCTCCTGGAGCTCCTCTAAGAATATATGATTTTAAAAAGTAAAAAAAAAACCAACATGAACATTTTTTTTACAAGAAAAAATTATTCGCAAAATTGAAGGAAATTATTTATTCAGACAACTTTTAACTTGGTCTCTTTCGGCACCCCCCCTGATCTGGCGCTCGAGCGGTCGCCGCCCTGCACACCACTGAAGCCAACAAATCATATCAGCTGACAAATAATTACGTAACTACGAAACCATGTTTACGGTAAGTTTGTTTTTATAAAAGACGAACATTTTTCTTTGACTATCAAAGTAAGAAACTAAACTTTTGAAATACAACAGTATACCGGCCTCTATTTTTTCCATTTAAAAAAAAATCGCCTCAATCAAAAAAAAAAAAAAAAACTGCATACCTTAAGAAGTTAGATAGTCTCTTCTGCCCAATGCTGTTGCAGAAAGTTTCAAGAAATCAGCTCACACCGTGTTAAAATATCCAAATGTGACTTTTTTCTAATTTTTAGAAATGCTCGACTTTCCATGAATTGTTCTCTCTAAAAGGCAACGCATACTGCAGAGGAAGTTCCTTTCTAGCCGTGTCCATAGCATTCTCGTGATAAGAAAATAATATGTGAGGTCACAGTTCTCATCTGAGATCAAGCATCACTAGAGAAAATTGTTTATCTTCGCGCGTCAAGAATTTTTTTTTTTTTTTTTCAGTCAGGCGCAGTGGCTAATTTAGGACCCGGATCGAATGACGTTGAATCGGACAGATTCTCCGCGAAATCCAATAAGAAAAAATCTTGTTCGCATTATGACCATACGCGTGCGCCAGGCCCCGACTAACGCATGGGCACTCGGGGCCCGTATCCTAGGCAGGAACTTTCTAAGGGGCCCGGAAATTTTTTCATAATAGCATTTAAATCTTTTAAAAATTGTAAAACAAAATACTTAGTTTAATTAACAATAACCGCTAGTAATTTTTCATAATAACAGGTTATTCTTAATAATAACCAATTTCACATTGACTCGTAGTACACACACATGCATACAGATAAGTATACCATTCAAAGGGGCAGGAAAAATTTTAAGTGCCCTGGGCATGAACACTTGTTGGTAGGGCCCTGGCGTGCGCACCGAGGGGCAGGAATAGCCCCATTACCCCAGTAGCAGAATTTTCTGTATCAATCTGCAGCACGAGTTTCAGAAGTCAAAATTTACCTGCAGGCACAAAATGATGTGGAACCAAATTTACAATCACAAAAAGTAGCAAACTGCATTTTAAAATAGTTGACATATAACAGTCATGCACGCACACAATAAATAAAAATTATAATTATTCAATTTATAAATAAATTAATAAAATCTAAAATTGACACGCAATTCATGCAAGCTAAGAGAAAATGAAGTAAAGACAATACAACACAGCTTAATAGTTGAAAATTATTTATTATATAAGTTAGTGAAAACAGGGTAAACATTGATCTGAATCATTAATACTTAACTAAGGTTCGTAGTAGTAAAAAACTAACTAATATTACAATTTTTTTTTGTAAGGTGGCTCATTAATCTGCAAGCTTTAAGATAAATCTGCAGCGCTCGCTGCCGTGCTGCGCAATTTCTGCTACCGGGCCCATTACAGGAGCGTAGCAATTTAAAAACAGCCCGGGGGGGGGGGGGGTCAAACAATTTCATTTCCAAATGCTCAACATTATTTCCAAGAAAAAACAATTAACAATTAAAAATAATTAGCATTCACTCATTATTAAAATTAATTACAAAAAATCACTAATAAATGAATAAATAATCTTTAATAAATTAAAAATTTAGTGCGAAAAGTCTTTAAATTTTGGCTTTTATTTTAAAATTTTCGCTTTCAAAGCAGCTTTATCTCATTTGGCATTAAAATGAAAATTTCCCGATTTGTAATGAGGGGGGATTAAGCCCCCCCTTTCCTACGCGCCTGCCCCCATTAACTCATAAAAGCCAACTCCATTGGCAAAGTTTTTGCGCTTTATATTTATTAATTCCATACTTCAGATGCCATGCCTTAAAAACGCTTGGCTTCTTAGAATTATTAATTTTTAAGCGTGGAAGTACCTGGATCCTATTTTTTAATGTAACCTAAATCCCTAGACTCCCGGTACAGCGGTATCCCCGGTAGAACAGCTAGAATTTTGCTTCAGGAAAATTAGGAATGCATGGGAAATGGATATTTGCCGCATATCCGGTATCCCTTTTCAGACGAATCTGTCTCGATAGAACCTCTAATGTATAATACCTGTAATTCCATATACACATTTTTAAACATCCCTAAGCTTCCAATAACGTGTTAAACTTTGAAAGTAACTTTCAAAATATGCAATTTAATTAAATTTTTAAAACCAAATTAGACATGCCGGATACTCCGTACAGGGGCAGAATCGGGTGGATGCCCCCCTTCCCCCTCCGTACCTCAATGCTTAAGCTCCAAGCACGCTTATGATCAAGACTTAGGAAGGGACGGCCCTCTTCTGACTGACCTACAGAAGAGGGCATTATTACTAGGGATGTAACGAATATTCGGCCACTATTCAGTACTCGGCCCCTTTAGCGAATAGTCATTTCATGACCTAGCCGAATATTTGCTAAGATCAAGTTCGGCCAGGCCGAATATTGATGGATTATTCGGCCGAATAATTTGGCTACAGAAGAAATGTAAAAAAATAAAGAAATTAATAGATTTTAAACATTAAGAACTGTATTATAGTTATTGCAAAAGAATACATTAGTATAAAGTTTTAATAAATAAAAGTGATCCAGAAAAAAAAACTACTTTTTTTAAAACTTGTTTTTAGGTTTTGTTTCTGAACAAAAACAGATTTTAAAGCTATAATACTGTATTTTATCCTTAGCATTTGCTCCCAAAAGCTGGCAATAGTTAATTATGAAACAGAAGAGACTTTTATTTTGTTATAACAGTTGGGCTGAAAAGTTCGTAGGCTAACATAGAAAAAAAATTTTTTTTGATACAATTTGATTTGATTATTCAATATAGTTACCTTCAAGGGACGATACAACGATTATAGCGGTCATACAATTTTTCGATACCACTTTTATGGTACAATTTGTCTTTAGCCTCAAAATAGGCCTCAGTTTCGGCGATTACTTCTTCACCAGCGCTAAATTTCTTTCCAGCGAGCATTCTCTTAAGGTCTGAGAACAGGAAAAAGTCACTGGAGGTCAGATCTGTACAATATAGGGTATGCTAAAGCAATTCGGAGCTCAATTTATATAATTTTGAAACCGTTTTGATTGACTTGTGACACGGTGCAAGGTCCTGAGGAAAAGGACTTTCTTCTTCTTCAAATGGGGCAGTTTTCTTGCGATTTCGTCCTTTCAAACGCTCCAATAACGCTATGTAATAGTCGCCCTTAATGGTTTTTCCCTTTCCAAAGTAGTCGATGAATATTACACCATGCGCATCCCAAAATACTGATGCCGTAACCTTGCCAGCTGACTGTTGCGTCTTTCCACGCTTTGGAGTTGGTTCATCACGTGCAGTCCACTCGGCTGACTGTCGATTGGACTCCGGTGTGAAATGATGGAGTCATGTTACGTCCATTGCAACATATCGACGCATAAAAGCGGGATTACTACGATTAAACAGGTTCAAACGCACCTCAGAATCATCAATTCGCTGTTGTTTTTGGACGATTGTGAGCTTGCGCGGCACCCACTTTGCACAAAGTTTTCGCATACCCAAATATTCATTCACGATATGTCCAAAACGTACCTTTGATATCTTTAGAGTCTCAGATATCTCGATATACTTCACTTTACGGTCATCTAAAATTATTGTGTGGCCTTTTTTGATGTTTTCGTCGGTAACAGCCTCTTTGGGGCGTCCACTGCGTGCATCGTCCTCCGTGCCCATTTCGCCTCGTTTAAACTTAGCAAACCACTTCTCAACGGGTGATTTTCCTGGTGCAGAGTCCGAATAATGTTTATCAAACCAAGTCATGGTTTCAACAGTATTTTTTTTCTCTGAAAAGCAATGTTTTATTACCACACGAAATTCCTTTTTATCCATTGTTTTCAAACTAACAAAAGTTGCTTCACTCGAAATTCAGTATCTCACAAACTAATAGTCCGACAGCCGTCAAATTTATACAGGTATCTTTCGAAGGTTAGGGCAAACTAAAAATCATATGGATTTAATACTAGTAGCACCATTTATGTGTCAGCCTACGAACTTTTCAGCCCACCTGTTATTAGTGGAAATCGAACTTTGTTTGGATAGGCTGATTATTGTACATATTCGGTAAGAGAGAAATGTGAAAAGCCTAGATCAGTGACTCAACCATTTCAATGCCGCCGCCCCCTTATGGAATGAACAACTTTTCAATTCCAGCAGAGGAAAAACCCGTAATTTTTCGGGGGGAAGAAGGGGGGGGGGGAGAGAAAAGTAATAAGAGACAAACGTTTTAGGCCATTTCTCTTTGCACTGAATGTGGTTAGTAAAAAACAACAAAGTTTTTTTTTTGCATTTAAAAATGTAGAAGCACTAAAAAAAACCGTAACCTAAAGTAAAACCTAAAATTCCGTAAACACGGAATTTTAGGTCAGTTTTGGCTGCGTAAAGCAAGGGGGGTCGTGGTTCTCCCGCGAAAATCTCTTCACAATTTAAGCTATTTTTGATCCAACTAATTGAAGACATTGCCCACTTTGGATATTTTCTTGCAATGAGGTAGATAAAATTGAAGGCAATTAAAAAATTGAGGTTTTAAAACCAAATAAATATGGGCTGTAAAACATGCAATGAACAGACCAAAATATCTGGTACAAGTTCCCTCTTCAAATGCGCAATGAACCGATAGTGGTTACTCATCTGGTGCAGCTTGGGTAACGCTAGATCCCTGCCTATCTGTTCTGGCAGATGTAGGGATCACTTAGTAGTGAGTCTGCGGCACCGGGACGGTAGAGCAGGTAGGCAATGCTCGACAGTCCGGTCCCTATGGCCGGTTCTGGTTGTTAAGCTAGTTTGTGGAATTCGGGGTAATCTGTGAAGGCCCTTGATGATATGGCAGTAGGATGTATGTGCAATGCAAACGCCCATGGAGTTCTTTTTGTGGCCACTGACAATGTTCACAATCGCAATAGTTTTCTCCTTAAAATAATCTCAGTCATTATTGAAAATGGATTCACTTTAAATATATGCAAACAAGGTTCTTGCAAAAAAGGATTTCTTGACAATTTTTTTCTTCTTCAGGAAACAAATTAAAACACACTAAGACAAGTGTATTTCCATTACAATGTAATGTGAATAGATTTGTGTGTAATAATTACATGAAGGCAAACTTCCTAACTGCCTATTTCCTTTTGATTACGTGAATTTTGTGAATGGTGACAAAATTCTCAAAAGTAACGAAATAGAAAGTGTTGGGAAATGCAGGGGTATCAAGCTTACTGATGCCACGGCATCATTTTGTTACTGGCACGAATGGTGGGAATCGGATACTCGATTCAATAAATTTATTTGGGAGTTCCAAAGTTAAATTCGAATTCCTGAAGATGCTCATCGTCTCATCCCAATGCCCAAAACATGTTCACCACTCCTCAGCATCCTCTTACCACCCATGTTGAGAACTACTGGCCTATATTACATCATGAATATTAAAATAGCAGATTATTGGGGTTTTAAAAATAAAAGTGTGTTAAGGGGTCTGCCTACGTTCGGAGGCTTTTTTTTTCAAAACAATGAAATAATTACTAAATGCATATTTTTTTAAGTTAAAAAGTAATTAAAATTAAGAAAACAAACAAAATAATAGCTATATTTTTATAAAATTTTGAAAAATTGGGAAATTTTAGCAAAAAATAGGCGAATTTTACAGTTAACGCCAAACACTCTATACTCACTTTAACTCGATATATTTTAAAATCCTTAATAATATATGTTCCTATATTACTTAACTGTGTTCTGAACTAAAAGTTTTATAATAGGTCCAAAATTGAGAAAAATATAGCAGTTTTGTTGAAACTCATACGTTTTTCACCGAAAAAAAAACAATATTTCACAAATAAATGCCTGTAATTTTTTTAAATACTGACATAGAGCTTAGCTTTTAGTTCAAAACACAGATAGCAATGTGTGAAACAATACTTTAAAAAATCACAGTAATGGGTATAAAACTTTTCGAGTTATGAGATCTGCCGTGAACAAAGATATCGAAAAAAGTAGTTTTTCAGAAAACGCATTTTAAATTCCACTTTTATGTGCTCGCGATGCGACTTCTGGTTAACTTAGTTGCGTGTAACTTCGTTTCTATGTATCGTAGAAACAAAAACCAAACATTTCTGAAATCTTAAATTCATATTCTTTTTAAATATAAAATTAAAAAAAATATCGATTTTTTTCGCAAAACTCGTCTTTTTGGTGCAGGCCCCCTAAGTGCATTAAATTTTGATATATCTTTGAAAATTAGGTGTGTAAAAAAACCAATAAAATAAAATACATGAACTTTTATAACTTTTTAAAACCATTTTGAGCAAAGTAAAAGTTCACTAAAGCAATAGTAATTAGTAAAATAATTATTTAACTGTTAGTTGTGTGGGGCAAAACTGCTACTGTTGGGGTAAAAACTTTTAAGAAAGCTCTTGACGTCCATTGGGGACTGTTAAATTGACTAGGACCAGCCTAGCTGGGCCCTGTGCCCGTTGCCACTTTTGCATTTGTAAGAATGAGTTGAAGCAAAAATTTAAAAAAAAATCGACTCCACTGATGGTGAATGATCAAGTTACCCAATTTGTTTTTACTTGTTTTGCTGCTTTCTTTGAGGGTAATGTTTCAGCTTTTTTATAAACACTTTCTTTCCTTTTTAGTTCCAGCAATTCCTTTGCTTCTTCAAGAGCTTGTTTTGCAGAGCTTCCAGAAATGCGGCAAGATGGAATTCTTTGTTGCTTTCTTGTGAGCCATTTGAAGTGAATCACAAGAAAGGAAATATGTACTAAAAACTATGCCGTAAAAGATTTTTAAGATATATACAGGGTAGGGCAAAAATAATGACCCAGGTTTGAAGGTATATTAAAAGAAATCCAATTTGAGACTTAAGACTTTTTATATTTTGATCTGTTTATAATCCCATTTTTTTGCATTAATTTTTGAATGCCACTTCAGCAGCAATACACTGATGCTGTCCATTTTTCCACGCAGAGAGCTTGAGCTCTTCGTGCATATTTCAATATCCCGCGTCATGTTACGGTCCCTAAGCTATTTTATGAGGGGTCATTTGAAAGAGAAAGTTCGGAAACATCACCCGCATACTTTAGAAGAGCTGAACGACCGAATTATCTAGGAAATATCCGCCAAACCCCTTAAAATGTGCAGAAAAAAGGCCCAAAACTTCAGAAATGGACTGCATCAGTGTATTCGAGGCGAAGGTCACCATCTTGCTGAAGTGGTATTCAAAACTTAATGTAAAAAAATGGGATTATAAACAGATCAAAATATAAAAAGTTTCAAGTCTCAAATTGTATTAGTTTTTTTTTTTTATGTCCCCTCAAAACTGGGTCATTTCTTCTGCCCCACCCTGTAGGATCGAAGTATACATCACTTTATCTAAAACTGGACACACTTCATACAGATACTATGAATGTACTTTTTTTTTATTAGGAACTTAAAATATTGATTATACAATATATTTGTTATGTGGAAGCAGAAGCACATACAAAATTGGACAGTTTCATAATTGAAGCCTGCACTTACGCAGAATACAAAAGATATAAAGTACAATATGTACATGTCTCGAAAAGTCTTATGTACAAGTCAAGGACAGGCCGATTCGTGAGCCATGGCATCCTATCGCAGTAGCTGCATAATCTAAGAGTTCTAATCTGCACGATATTTGCAATTGTTTTATAAAAATTCAAAAGTTTCGAAAATTTCATTTCCTGTACTACCAATGGTTTCCATCACAATTTTAAAAATTTCATTCACATTCAATGAATGTTCCCTTATTTTTCATGGCTGGTCATTAAAATAATAATAATAATTATTATTATTGCTCCTTTTTTTTGTGGACCCAAGAGACAAATAACATTTAAATGGGAACATTTGTTGTGGAATTTTTACTTAGGGTAAATAAGAGTTTAACAAGTTGTATGCAAACTTGATTGTATTCAACATGTAGTTCTATTCACTTTTATTTTTTTCTGTGAATATTTATAAATATTTTGTGTCTGGTATTCTCACTTGTCCCTACATACTTATCTCCACCAGACTCCCACCTATTAATTGAAGTCTTAGGCATGTGGCCCTACATATTGGTCCATGAATCATAGTTGCTAATGGCAAAATAGGCGGGGTGACTTAATTGAAAGTTGAATGTAACAGTACAGGAAGAAAATTTTGCACAAAATATAATCTTTTGTAAAACCTTTTATATATTTGTAAGGTTTTTATAAGCATATATTGAGCTATTTTTCAGTCACTTTATATACCAATTTATGGCTCATTTAAAAACTTTTGAATCGAAAGATATGTAGACATTTCTGGGAGATTACTGGAAAAGAGAGACAGTTCATTAAATTGCTGCACTGATTTTTTTTTATAAATAACATTAACAACCATTCACATTTAGCTCTCTACAAAAGCTACCCAGAGAAAACTCATTTCTCGTCCATCTTCTCCACCCCATCCTGGGGTTCGTCCGATTCGAAAATCACTTCTTCCGTCTTCTTCCGGTCGGAATCTCCCTCCGTTTTCTCCGCCTCCCTCCTCGGAGAATCCTTCTCGAGTTTCACTCGTTTCGCGCGATCCTCCACGTCTCCGTTCCCCTCCGTAGCCCTCGAGCCTTCGGACGCTTCTGCCACGGATTCCTGCTTGATCCTCGGCGGCTCGGACTCCTTCTTCCGGGAAGGGCTCCGTGGCTCAGACTCTTTCCTCCTGGAAGGGCTACGCGGTTCGGACTCCTTCTTCCGGGAGGGGCTGGATGGCTCGGACTCCTTCCTCCTGGAGGGGCTCCGCGGCTCGGACCCTTTCCTCCTGGACGGGCTGCTCCTGGAAGATCTGGAGCCGGACTTCTTGCCGAGGGCACCGTCTGCGATGGTCAGCGTGGCCTGCATGCCCTCTCTGATGGAGTGCAGGGCTCGGTGGTACCTGTCGGACTCCTGTTTCACTTTCCTCAGCTCGTCCTCCGTCGCTCGCAGCCTCTGCTTCTGGTCCTCCAGCTCGGCCGCGAGCCTCTGGTGGAGTCGTTCTTTCGTGGCCGCATCTTCGTGGAGGTGCTCTGCGAGATAAAATATGTTGGAATCATTCTCTCATGAGGATATTCGAATAATAATAATAATAAAAAAATAACTTAAGTACTATTCAGCTATTTGTACCTTAATATTTTTACCTTTCATTAGTTCCTTAACATGTAATAACTTGTAGCTTAGGGATCATTTACAAATGATGTCATGCTTCAAGGGGGGGGGGGTTCAAGGAAGTGTGACAGTTTGTGACAAGGGGAGGGGGTAACAAGAAGTGTGACATCGTACTTTGAGTTCTGTAAAAACATTTAAAATCAGCAAAATTAAACTTATTTTATGCTAATGTAATATATTGTGAAATGTGACAAAGGGGGTGGGGGTATGTTGAAGTGTGACACGTAGGGACCTGGAGGGGAGGGGGTCAAATATATTGAAAAATGTATGACATCATTTATGAACGGTCCCTTATTATTGAAATATTTATCTAAAGATTCCAAATGCCTTAAGGGCAGCCTTTGCAGGTTTTATGTTCTAAATGAGTGACAAAAGTGACTGCATAATGTAAAGTAAACAATATGTTCTTCTAAAATTAAACAAACCTCGTTTCCTACATGTGCCGATGTTGCTGTTCTAACATCAACTAATATCTCTATCTCAAATGGCTTAACCTCAAAACTATTTTATCGAATTGAAAACCGGGTGCAATTATGCCGGAAATTCAAAGAAAATGGCATTTTTGGCATTATAATTTAATTTGGCTTGATTTAAACCACTTTTGAAATTTTTTCTTAAAAATTGAATTCCAGCTAGAAAGTGTTGTGCTAAGCATAAAACATGTTGCATTTACAACCTCTACTTTAAGCAAAACTTCATAGGTCCTCCTTTCCCCCCTATGTGTGTATGTAACATATTTCTAACTTTAAACTAATTATTATAATTTTTCAATTAGACAATATCATTCTTATTCTTCAGACATTTTAACATCAAAGCCTAATTCATTGAACCATTCATATTGCAATTAATAGTAATCATAATACACTTTATGTGTTTTTTAATTTTAATAGTAGTATTTTAGATCTGGTATTTAATAAATACCCAATAAATACCCAACAATAAATAATCCAGAATGACAGTATTTAAAACAACATCGTTTAGAATACATGCCCTAAAAGATGTTTTGTTTCATAATAGCTTAAGGTTTCCTTTTTATCCTAATAAAATATTTTTTTTTCATCTTAGAAATCTTCAATAAAGATATTGATTAAAATTAAAAAATTCCATTTTTAGCAATGGAGTGAGCATATGTTCTTACCAAGTGGATAAGTGAAAAAAATATTTCAAGTAATTTCATTTATAAAATAAAAAAATGATTAAAGTGCATTCAATGTAAACCGCACACAATTGTTTGAATTTTTTCAGCTTCCCACAGCAAAAGACTTCAGGTTAAATTTGTTCATTTTTTCACTATTGTATCTGAGTGTTCTATTATTCCTGGTACGGTTAAACTTCATTTGAATTATGCATTCGTATTAAAACTTTGCTCATTTTTATTATCATTAAAAATATCAACTGCAGTGAAAATGGCTTAAAATGTGTTTTGCATAATGTTTAACATGTCTTACTATTTTTATAAGTGCAACATAATACATATAAGTCTTTAAGGTCTGTATGAAAAAAATTTTAAAAATCAGATTTAAATTAAAAAACTCACGAACACTGCTTTGAACTAAAATCGGCTACTTTTAAGCGACCCTAATTTTTAAGGACTATTACAGCAGCACAGGAAAAACACAGTGCCGTGAAACCTGTGTAAGTTGACCACTTGCGATGCAGCACTTTAGTGGTCAAATTATAGGGGGTGAGGGGCTAATTCTGTTCCTGTCAAAAGTGGTCAACTTTACAGCTTTTACTGCATGTGCTAACACTTTTCTATTCTCGTGAAACGAGACCCACCCAATTCCGAGACTTGCGCCTGTATCTTCTCCTCGGCGTCCAGCCGAGATTTCTCGCTCTGTTCCAGCCTGTCCATCAGCTTGCCCACATCCACCAACCCTCCTCGACAGGTGACCAAGGGGGGTTGCTCCTCCCTCGAGACGGAGTTCTCCGCACCCCTCGAGTTGCTGCGGCTCAGTTCCGGAATGTATTTCTTGTTGCCTGTCAAAAAGAATGGCATCGATGTATATACGTATATGCAGTGATCAGTCAAATATCCTTTTCCACAAAAAAAAAAAAAAAAAAGCATCAAGAGACCAAATAACCACATGATAAATCTGCAACCATAAATGGCAATTACCTATAACAATGATAAATGTTAGAACAAAATACAGGGCTGCGCCTCAAAAAGCAATTGAATGGAATTCCCCGACTTTTCGAGGTTTCCCCCACATATTTTTTAAAAAAATGCAGGTCTTAACTCCGCAGTGTCATACTAACTGAAAAGCGTGCATTTACACTAAAATATTTCTTAAAATAATAGCAGGGATTGCTAACCTTAAAATTAATCTGACAAACTTTGAAACATTATACAGCCATATGATAAAAGGAAAGAAACATTTCCATAAAGAAAAACTAGCTACTTTGCGAAATGTAGTCTTTTAAGCGAGTACTAACTCTATTAAGATTTTTGAGAGAGAGGGGGAAATAAACCAATGCATTATAAATGTATTTGGGAAAATTTGAACACCAATAATAAAATGTGAGTCACTTATAACTATTCACAAGTTAAACTTAAGAGTTGATAAATTTGTTAATGATCAAATCAGTGGATTATTTATTCACAGGGCCTTAATCTCGGCAGTTCCCTTTGCATGTTGCATTTTGAGTGGAGTGAAAGAGCTGAAGTCTTGTTTTCATATCAGACTTCTGCTGGCACAAACGTTAAGTTCTTGGCGAGCACCCATATGATACTCCCTAACTTTTCCAGATTTTTGATAAAATGGCAAAATTTCCCTTCTTTTTTACCCCTTTTATAGAATTCCCAGACTTTTCCAGGTAGTAACACTGATAAGAAAAACATCTAACATTTACCTTTTGAAAATGTGGAGGCTTTGTACATAAATAGAAGTCATCTAAGGAAAGCCAAGATTTATGCAACAAAAACATTGGTCTTACAAACAATTAATGAAGTTTTTCTACCAATCTATTTCTAACTTCTATAACTTTTTAAACATACTTTGATGTTTAATAATGAATATATTTCAAGAAACAAAAAAAGTTAAGCAAAGACTAAGAAATATTGGAGCAAAATGTGGAGATCAAGAACATAATGGTAAATTTTTATGCAGTTTCAAACATTGATTATTGAATACATAACTGATTTTTTGAAATAAACAGCAAATAAGTTAAATATTTAAAAAATATATATGTAAAACTATGTGTGAAATGCACTAAACTTTAAATGTATTAAAATTAATGCCTTTAATTTTTTCCCCTACTTTCATTTGTGGAACTAATTCTAGTAGTACTATGGGTGATTCTCAGTAAAAAAAAAAATTCTACACTTAGCACAAACTTTTCATAAAAAAGTATGAACCACGAGAATAAAATAAAAATATAATTAGGTGAACAGAATTATATAATTAGGTTCATTTAATCCCTCCACCACTACCCATACACAATACAGCTTTAAAAAAAAATCCTTGAAATGGATCTGTAATATTAATACCAGAAGCTAATTTTTCTAAGATTTGTTCTAATTATTCTAAAAAGTGATAAATTGTTAAGCTATTGTATTAAGTTTCAAAAAGTACCTCTTGTTTCAAAGCAGTATCTAATAGAAAGGAAAGCACAAATGTTATTCTCTAAGGCATTTATTTTCATCACCTTAAAGAATTGAAAAAAGAAAAAGTTTTTAAAAAAATCTTTCTTTTTTTAAATTCGCCCCAACAGGTTCTTTAAATTTTTCATATCAGAATCACCCATGTAGTACGTAGCAAAAGCAAAACTTATTTAAAATTTAATGCTGGTTTTTAAAATCAGAAGCCTAATGAACTCAAGTCGATCAGAACAAATGTGATTTTATAAAGCCGTGAAAACAGTATAGGAAATACGGGAAATAAAGGACACCTGCGACCCTCGACTACATAACCTTACCATCGAAAACTTGTTCAGTATAAATTTACCTTTACTTTAAAGAATATCTTTAAAAAATAGCTAAATGCATGTCAATGATGTCCACTAATAACTAATAAAGAATTATTGGAAATAAATAAATAAAACTTTTCAAAATGATTTTATATATGCAGCTAAATAAATTCTTGAAACAATATAATAGATATCACAATCATGCATAAGTTCAAGTTCATTCAACAAATTCATTTTGTGAACATCAATTTCAGGGGTCACGCCCAGAGGAAAATCGATTCCGTTTTCGGACCCTTTACAAAATCTCAATCAATCAAAATGGACCCCTCACGAAATTCAACTTAACCAAAACGGACCCTTCACAAAATTCCAAGCTTCCTAATTGTACTTTTCACACCATTATTTAGTATAAAAGTGGCAAATAATAATAGAATTTTTCATCACAATATGTTTAAATTTTCAATTTTCACAAAAAGTCTTTTTAAAATTCAGAAAAAAAAACCAGACCCTGTTAAAAAATGCAGGATGAACCCCTGAATTCTCAAAACTGTTTATTAAAAAGCAAAGCATTAACAAAGATGGAAATTTTTCTTAGAAATTTAACATGTTACCAAAGCACAACAACAAAAAGAAACAACAGTATGCATGCTTTTTGGGAGGAAAAATAATAAATAGAAAATTTACGGTAGAAGAGATTAAGAAAAATGGGGGGGGGGGGGAGAGGATTTATTTAACATTTTAAAGAACCGGGGAGACCCTTGTGTCATTAAAAAAGATATATATTTAGGTTAGAATAGAGTTGCTTCAGAGATAGGAATGGTTTCCCAATAAATACCCGATGCGAGAGACTCCAAATTTATCTTGCTAGAATCGGATTTGGTCGTCTTATCAGAGTCGGAAGGACGGTCGGTCAGCCTTCGATATCGCAGCACTTCTCGCTTGCATACTTTCTGGATTAATTTCCTCACCTACAAGAAAAAAAGTTCATAAAAGCACTGAAATTTAGAATTCCTGAAAAGTAGTAAACATCAGTGAATATATTCACTATTATTTGCATGCAGACCTGTCAACTGAACAAAATGAAAAGCAGGAGAAATTTATGTATCTCAGAACCAGCTGAATAGCTAGTATAAAATTGATACATTTTTTGTTCTTAGATATAAATAACATAAAAATCAATCCACGAGATATAACATGCATATTTTATAACTTACCCATTTTTTAAAGATAATTTATAACTAAAAACAAAACATTATTCACTTATGCAATTTTTACTTTTTAAGATGATTTATTACATCATTTCAAACATCTTTCATTCGTTAAGATAATTTAGAATTAAAAATAAAATATTGAGCTATGTTGTTCTTGCTTTTCAAAATCACTTACGACATTATTTTGAATGCCTTTCATTGGTTTAACAATTAATTTACAGACATATACTTAAAAATATACTTTACAACAAAAAATAAATATACATGCAATGATGTGGTCATGAAATGCAAAAACTAACTGAAAATTTATGTTATTCAACTGCAGCCAATAAAAACCCTTTCTAAAACAAAAATTGACATAAGTATTAAGTCTTTAAGTTTTCTAAATTTATACTACAAAGAAAAAAGGAATGAAACTGAAGAGATCAGAAACTTTTTTTTTCATTAAAAAGCAGGAGAAATTTCTGCAGTGGCAGGCAGGGTTCGTTGATTTAAATCAAGTGACTTTTTTTCAAAAAAATGCTTGATTTTACAATGTTAGAAAGTTGTAAAACTGAAATATGTTGCAATTACACCACTGTTTCAAACAAAACTTCCTAGGTCTATCTCTCTGTGTGCATAACATATTTCATAAGTTTAGAACAAAGTACTATTTTTTTAATTTTACAATATTACTCTTATTCTTCGAGCATCTTCACAGCAAAGCATCAATCACTCAAATTAGAATTCATAATAATCATGAACCATTGTGCTTTTTACCTTAAAAATAGTATTTTAGATCAATTGAATAAATGTCACACAATAAATAATTCAGAATGATAGTGTTTAAAACAATTGTTAGAATTTAGAATATCTATCCATCAAGTTTTATCCATGTCCCCTAATACCTTAATGTTTTTTTCCTTCTAAAATATTTTTATTATAGAAGTTTTCAATGAAAATATTTGATTAAAACAAAAAGTTTCAGTTTTTAGTAATGGTGTGAGCATATGATTTTACTAAACGGGCAAAAATATTTCAGCCATTTTCATTTATAAAATAGAAAAATGGTAAAGTACACTCAATGTACAAATTAAGTACACACAATTGTTACTTTTTTTTTAGCTTTCAACAGCAAAATAATTCAGATTAAATGTGTTCATTTTCTCTCTACTTATGAGTGTACTATTATTACTGGTAGGGCTAAGCTTCATTTGAGTCATGCATTTGTATCAAAATTTGTTTATCATTATTTAAAAATAGTTATTGCTGTGAAAATAACTGAAAAGGTGTTTTTGCATATTGATTAACATGCCATATTGTTGCTATGAATGTAACATAATAAATATCTAAAATATTTAAGGTCTTTTAAAAAAAAAAAAAAATCAAAAAAATCCAATTTTAACTTTAAAAAAAAATCCGATTTTTTTGATTTTTTTTTTTTAATTTAAAAAATCACGAACCCTGGTGGCAGGAGAGAGTTGGCAAGTCCGCTTATGCATAAATCCCCGAAAAATTTCCAAACAAGACTGGCAAACTTTACAACTCCTCACGAATAACAGACTTAATTTGCTACTTGCACGAGAAAACAGGATCATTTAAAAATCAAGTAGTTGTCATTTATATGAATATCTCATTACAAATAGTTGGCAAGACAAATTATTTGAAGGAAAATTTTAAGAAATAGTCATCTAAAGGGGAAAAAATGTTAAAGAGATGTCAGTTAAACCAGAGTGCATGCTTTAATTTTACACTTTTAATAAGTACCTATGATCTCTTAAATTTCATACAACTATCCTCCACCAATTCTTTAACATTGTAAGATAATATTATTTTACTTGCTCCAAATAATTTTAGAATATAATTTGTTAAGTTTTTTAAAAAATCATTTTTTATTGTTTTTGCTGTATACTTTTATTAAATCTGGCTTAAAAAAATAAAATTAAGGCAATGAAAAATTTACTTTTTTACAACCATCACTAGATGGTAAAACAACATTGTATACTTACTCTGCCAATTCTTTAAAATTGCACGAGAAAATAATTTTAGAATATAATCTATTTTTTAAATTTTTTTTATAAATCTGAATATTATTTTTACTGTACACTTTTGTTAAGCCTGGCTGAAATAAATAAATAGATAAAAATAAATAACTGCGCGGTTACTTTTACTTTTAAATTTAATTGATTACAACCATCACAAGTTGGAAGCAGAGTCAAGACACTCTTATTGAAGGTGAAAGGGAAAAAAGTATTAGTAGTAGCATTACGACAAATAGTATTTTAGTTTGAAAAATTAACTTTGAAATTAAAGAAACAAAACAAAAACATTTTTTACTACAATAGGATATATTTGACACATCAGGTGGTGGTGGCGTTGTAACAAATATTAACTTTATAAAGCCCATTTTGAGCAAGTTTCTTTGGGTTTTTTTAAAGTTTTTTTTTTTTTTTTTGGGGTGGGTGGGTGGGTTTTTTGCAACCCTGCTTATATCTCAGTTTTGCATGGATCAGAATGTTGAACAAAATTAAAATTTTATTATTCCTTATTACACCTTTTAAAGAGTTTTTCTGGTTATCTGCATTATTATGCTTTAGTTTATAAGCAAAAAAAGTTTCTAAAAATACATATTCAAAGCAAAGTTAATAATAATATTAGCAGTCCCATGAAAATTAAATTATGATGGGTCAAAAGGGGCCAAGGGCTTTCAGAAACTAATTAAATTACCCTTCTTGAAAAATGAATTCAATCTTTATTTCAAATTTTAGCACATAGTTAGCTTTTTTGAAGTAGGATCTGTTCCAAAATAACATTTAACAGAAAATGATAAACTGAACATTTATTTTCTGTAGAGAACTTACTTGTGCTCTAGTCAACATCAAACCAAGCGTGTAGAACATTTCTTCTAAATCTTTGTCGAGTAGATATCCGCAGTGCGTTTGGTCATAATAAACAAAGGACAGTAATAAATGTGGATCATGCGTGTACATCTGAGATCTTTTCTTCCTTCGTTTCTTGCGATCTGAAAGGCAGGGAAGAGAGGAGAATGTAGCAAATATTTGTTTTAAACTCTTACAGACAACTGAAAGAGAATGTGCAGGTACAGGGGGAAAAAAAAACAATAGAAGAATAGAACAGCTCCAATGATCAAATTGTCTTTCTTCCATTTTTAGCCTACTTTCTTGTAAAAGTTAAAAAATAAAGAAAAGAAGAATGAAAGAAGGCTTAATGTAATGAAAAAACTATTGTTAAAAATAAGTAAAAGTCAAAAGTAAAGTAATTAAATAAATATTGAGAAATAAAAAAATTGAAAGTAGGGTTTTTGAGATTCAGCCAGAACTAAACAAGCCTATTTTCCCACAAAACTTTTCGATCTGACTTTTTAAGGGTATTTCCGAATGAATGAATTAGTGAAAGAATATGTATAAACCATGAAAAAAGGTATATTTGCAGTAATTAAGAACTAAAAAGCTAAATGGGAAAGAGAGAGATAGCTAAATTATCAATTTGATATTGGGGTATACGGAAAAGTAGGCTCGTATAGCTTTAAACGGAACTTCTTGCTAAAGTTTCAATGGAAGGAATTTTTTCAAAAAGGCAATGAATGGCATCCTAAATCCTTTCGGTTCCAGTAATTTATTATTCTTCCTAAAAACTTTAAGTTCATGATATGTACTCGTTTTTGGCCTAAGATCAGAGTTTATGAATAAAAAGAAAATACTTTAAATCAAAATTCAAAGCAATTTTAATTGAAATCATTTGGAGGTACGCAGCACATAAATTAAACGTGGCATGCTGCCATTTAGATTCATTGGAAGTTGATGCAACACAATAAGTTATTAAAATACGGCGCAGGTATTTTCATTTACATAATATAGTATTTAAATGCTAATTTATAGACAAGTAAATATTTTCCTTCTATAAGTTATCCAAAATTTGGGCAGTTTCATAAAAATGTTCTTGTTCCGTTTCAATACCAATCAATGTGTTTCCACATGCAAATGAAAAAAAAAGAATCAATGTGTCAGAATTTATTTTTATTATTAATTGATAATTTTTGAGCACCATCCAACCCAAAACAATCATCTATAATAGGTTGCCCAAACTTTATTCTCTAAAAGGCTTGACTATGAAACATAACAAAAGTATATATTTTGTTTAAGGGGGAAGGGGATAAAATAGTCAGATATTTCATTATTGGTACAAGGAAACAGGACTAAAAGTTGAGACAGTTTCATAAGCATTTAACTTTCAAGCCATTTGTAAAGTAAACCAAAATTTCTATCCTCGCAGCAAGTTTAACAAAACATACTGATGGAATATAAAAATTTGAAATTTGTTTAATAAGAATTTTTTTTTAAGGTTATTAAACAATTAGCTCAAGTCTCATTCATAACACCAGCCATCATTTACGCCAGTAGTTCAAAATAAAGCTTTTTAAGCTTACAATACATTTTTACAAACTTTCCATTAAAAAAAAAAGGTGCCAAGGAGCTTTATGATAACAGAATGACCCCCCCCCCCCCATACTTAAGCAACAAGGGATTGGCTCTCTGTTCTTAGTTTGGACACTCCTTTTTTCTGCACCTGTGCTATACTTAGGACATGAACACATATGGCTTTTGTTATTATTTACCAATGTTAGATTGTGGTTATTTTTGTTGATGAAACAGAAATGGACCTCGTAAATAATGAGAGACAAACAAATCAGCATAATTCAGCTCAAGTCTCTAACCACCCGATCAGGGTTTGATGCTTTAAATCAGCTTCACTTAAATGATCGTGATCTAAAACTGTCAAAGCAATAATAATAATGCATAAAATCATTAATGAAAAATCCCATTTTAAATCAACTACTGATATTTAAAAAGCAATTAATTAAATTTATCTTCTTTTTTTTTCAATTGATGTTAGCATGCACTCCAAGTATAAATTGTAAGTTACAATCAATTTTTTTCTCTGCTCCATATTATCTAAAATAATGAAAAAAAGAATGTGTTGTCAGAAAAGTTAAATTTGATTTGTAATGCACCTGTTTTAAATTTCCTTTATATATGCTTTTAAATAACCACTGCTATAAAAATAGCTTCATCTACAATGCTTTAAAACATTATTAAGACACTACACTACTAGTTGCAATTGATTAATAAGTAAAATTATCTCATTGTTAGTAGTCTATAACATAATTTCAATTTTATATACATTTTTTTCCTTTTTAAATATCAGAATAATAAAATAATGTGTGCAATGCTAAAATTCTACGCTAATTCAACTAAAAGTAAGCGTTTTAAAAAAGGTAAACCTAAGAATGCCTAAAAAAGGTATAAGGCGCCTAAAAAAGGTAATAAAGGATCTTTGTGCACAAATAAACTTAAAAAAATGCATGTTATTTATAGCACAAATGAGCATTATGTAGTACTTGAGCTTCACTTTAGAGAGAATGAGGATAAATTAATTTCATTTCCTTCAAATTAATTTTCTTTTGTGCTATAAATAACGTGCAATTTTCAAAGTTTAACGCATGCATTATTAACAAGGAAAAAAAGGTAATAATTGAGAAAAACCTTTCTCTCTTTTTTCATCAGCATCATAATCATCATCTTCAGATTCATCATCATCTTTGTCGCTGTCAACATCATTTCTATCATCTTTTTCATCCTAACGAAGGTATACATTGAGCATTAAGTTTAGCTTCCATTTGAAAAATTCAAAATAAACAAATAAGCGGAATTCTCAATAGATAGAGGGAAATTAATAACTCTCTTGGTGATTGGACATCATTGTACATTACTTATTCATTCATTATTTTCGAATCCAAACCAACCTTTTCAAACATTCAAAATTTTAAGGGTAGTTCCTTACAATAGTTGTTGGTTTTAAAAATTTGGTTCAATGTAATGTAGGAAAAAATATTTTATCAAGCACACAGCATGCAAAATGAATTGCATGCACATGTTTTGGGGACTAGAGGAGTTTCTTTATCAATGCAATGATGTGAACAATATTATCATCAGAAAAACTTTAATAACGATTGCACTTTTAGATTTTAACAAAAAATTATTTTTATTTATTTATTTAGTTTGTGTGTGTGTGCATGTGTGCCACAGCCAGTTCCTGCTTTTTCTTGCATTTAAATACACATATTTAAAATTATTATTTAAAAAAATTAAATGGAATAAAATGAATTTTTACCTTTCGATCTCGTTTGTCATCTTTTTTATCCGATTTTCTTTTATCCTAAAACAGAGGAAAGCATAACTTATTTAATTATAAGAACTGGAGCAATTTGATGGTCTGAAGAGAGGTAAAATCAAGATAATCTAAAAGATAGCCAGGGGTTGCGCCAGAGAAAAATCCGGTGTTTTCAGACCCTTCACAAAATTTTAATTTATCAAAACGGACCCCTCACAAAATTTTAATTAATCAAAATGGACCGTTCACAAAATTTTAATTAATCAAAATGGGCCCTTCACGAAATTGCCATCAATCGAAACGGACCCCTCACAAAATTTTGAGCAACCAAATCTTACTTTTCACAGAATTATTTATTAAATAACAGTCAAATAATAATAAAAATTTTAGCACTATATATTCACATTTTATGTTAACAAAAATCCTTTTGAAATTCACAAAAATAAGACCCTGTTAAAAATGCTGGATCAACCCCTGATTGCATGATAGATAATATTTTCTTTTATATTCATATGCAAGAATACAATGTTTAATCACGTAAAAATGGCGATATTTTACTAAATAGAATAAAACAATTTTTGACTTTTTAAAAACAGTTAACAAAAATAACTGGCCTGAGTAAACCACGTCCGTTCATTACACACAGCTAAAATTTTTATACCTAATTTATGATTTAAAACAGTAAAATACTTAAAAACATTTCATTCTAACATTATTAAAATTGATGAGTATTTATAATGTACTGTGATCAATGATTTTTAATAAAATTTAACTCTTAGAATGTGCTACTTGAGCTGCACTTTACAGAGAATGAGGACAAATTATTTCATTTCCTTCAATAGTGAACCTCTTTTATTACATGCACACTTACAGAATCAAAAAGAAAGTTTCATAATTCATTATGCAAGAAATTACTTTTTCTTTGCTTCAATGAAAGAATTCTATAATTCAATTCTAAAATTTTATATACATACTTCAGAGCTGCCAAGTGTTCCGAATTATTCGGATTCGTCCCGATTTTTTTACCGTATTCCGAAAATACGATTTCTCCCACCAAAATCCGATTTTTCTGGGAAGAAAGAAAATTATTGTACCCTTCCCCCCCCCCCTTATTTGCTGTGATGAAACAGCTATGCCTTTCCCACTAAAACGCAAATTCTGCTGTTTTATGCGCCGAAACGGCGATGTTTTAAGGAAACTGCACCAAATAGAGGAGATACTTCTAATTACCGATTTTTTGCGCATTTCCGAAATCCAACTGCATCCACTTCAGTAAAAACAAACTAATTTTTTTTACTACATATTTCGACCACTTAGACGTCAATAATTTTGTTTTCACCATTATTTTTGTTCTTTCTTTTACGTTTTATTTTTGTAATAGAGGACTTGACGCACCCTGTTCGGAAATTGCAATCGAGGTGCATCTGAGTTCATTCAAACCGGCACGTTGTAAAAATTAACCTTAATTTTTACCAGGCTTTATATTTGGTTAATGAAGAATTTGGAAAATGAAATTCATCTAAAAAGTTGTTAAAAGCATTTTGGATGGTGTTAGAGTCTGCCAATCAGGGGATCCTATACTGGAGAGATTGGGTTACAGCTGGGAAATTTGTGAGTTACCACAATTCAGAGGTTTCAGACATTTTATTTAGTCTTTCTTAAAATGTTTTCAATCATGTCAGTTATTGTGCTTGTTAAATATTGTAGAGCCTCATTAATGTTATAGTTCAAAAAATATTTACTCAAAATAATTTTTGCTTTTCCACTTTTTATATATTTTCATACGTATTTTAAATACACTTATATTCACTTTAGTAACGGAGTTTTGTCTTTCATGTCAAGTACTCATATGATATTTTATGAAATAAAAAATATTAATCAAAAATATTAAATGACTTTCTAAGTCTAGCTAACAAAAGATTACATTCTAAACAGAGAAAAATATTTCATAAGCAGACCATGAGAAAAGCCATGCGTAGCAAAATGCTCAATCATTAGTAGAAGTTTTTCTTACGCATGATGTGTTCCTATTTTCCCCGCGAAGTGTTCCTAATTTTTGTCTCCCAGGGTTGGCAGGTATGATACTTCAAATATTAGCAATAAAAAACTATTTCTGGTACATTCTTAAAATAATAGATATGAGAAACAAGCAGGGCTGGCAAGTTTCTGCCGGGGTGGTTAAAACCAGTGGTTATAACCGGTTCAAACCGGCATGGCAGAAACTAGTTTCTGCCAGTAAGTGGCAAAAACTGGCAGAAACTAAGAAATAATACTAATAAGAACTTTAATCCACGAATCATAATTCACACTTGTATTCAATATGTAAACAATTACGTTAAAATTAAAACTATAAACAATGAGTGTTATTCAAAGTAGCAAAAAGTTTCAAAATGATCATATAAATATACTTTGTTTATATAATAATTCTCTTTCACTTGAAGAAAAAATCATAATGATAATCTGATGCTGTACAAGTTTAACTATTAATATTATTGTTTACAGTTGAATTTCTATTTAAAGGTAAAAAAATTAGAAAAAATTCTATGATATTTTAACAAATCACTTTTCGGACTATTTTTAAATAAATAATACAATGCAATCTCAATAACTTTAAGATTATCTATTATGTACAAATAGAAATGGTTCTTAAGAAAATACGTCACTAAATAATTGAAGCACATAAAATATCAGAGAATTTTTTTAAAATGAAATCTCGTACAATTATTTTACAAAATACCACTCGAACTCAAATATACTATCACTTTTTACACGGAGCATTTCATAGCATACAACTAATTTTGCTGACCTTTTTGAACCCAGCCTGTTTCTTAATTTGTTCTGAATGAAAGGAAAGCTTTAAAATATTCTTTCAAGACCAGCATTTCTTTGCTGGTAATGTCATTATTGTGGATGCAAAAGTTACTAAATTTAAAAAATCTTCATTTTTACCAGTATTCGTTTTTAAAGACATTACTCATTTTTCTACTGCAAATTTATTTTTTAATTAAAACTATCCACAATATTTTTTATTTGTTATTTATTCTGAATAAAATGTCCTTTGGGAATTTAATACTGCTAAAAAATTCTCTGATAATGCCCCAAAGTGGGTTTATGCCAGTTATTTACAGTTTCTGCCGGTTTAAACCGGTTATAACCACTTTCTGCCACTGGCACGGCAGAAACCATTTTCTGCCGGCAAAAACCCAGCCCTGGAAACAAGTAGTGTATTATCAAAATTGGCAAGTTTTTTATAAAACGGAAAAAAACGGTAGGAAGAAATAGGTTTCTTCCAAAGTGGAAGAAACTCATTTATTAAGAATTTACCAAAAGCTGCAATTTAATAACCTAAAATAAATACATATATTTTAAAGAAAACTTTAAGTACATTAGTTAGATCTTTAATTACATGAGCTAAATTAACAATTAATCTATTTAATAATACTATCGACTTGTTTTTAAGCAGCAAAAATTAGTTTTATTGTTTAAACTTCTTATAAATTACCTTTCCCAGTTTTTAGAACTCAAACATTACTTTTTGTTGAGTCTACTCATTAAATTACGTAAGCATTAAATAATGTAACTGTTTATTAACTCAAAATTAAAGTACATCACAGAATAAATATAACTGCGTCGGCAAGTTTCTTCCAAAACCGAAAAAAAAAAAAAAAAAAAAAGTCCAAAGAACCAACCGTAAGAAATAAATCTCTTCTAAAAGCAGAAGAAACGGAACAATCTGATTCGTTAAGAATGCAAGAAAACTCATTTTGGATGAGTTTCGAATGACACACTTTATCAGAGTGATAATAATGAATACTAATGCAAAAAGTTTTAGGACATTAATTTTTGAAAATCAGCATTATGATATGTATGCTGGAATAATTTTTTCAAGGTGTTGCAAAATATGCTTTAAAACTTCATAATGTATTTTTGTATGAAAAAATACATATATATATATGCAAACATGAATGAAATCTTCCATTGCGGTAGTTTCTTTTTAAACCAATGGCAGAAACAGTAAAAAAAATATTCTCTTCACAAAGTTACAACAAAACCGATTCCAAAAGTGTAACAACTAATACACATAAATACCTGCCAAAATTTTAAAAATTACTAATTCTTACAAAAATAACATTTCTAACACATTAATTATGTTTTACATTTGATCTAATTAATTATAATAACAATTTGATTCTGTCATTTAGTTAATATATTTTGACTATTAACAAGTTTTATTGCCAGCTATATACCCTCCTGCCTTTGTTGAAAAGTATCTTCCGGAAGAAACCCAACTCTGTGCATTACATAAAAAAATCTCTGCCTAAATTTAAAAGAAAAAGAAAAAAGAAGAGAGATATTTATGCTTGACACATTATTACCATCAGACAATGTACACAATCTAATAATCTACTTTTAAAAAATTCACTAATAAAAGTCTGAACATTTTTCTCTTTTTTTGCTTGAAGTAATGTGGACTTTTATTTCTACTAATAAAGAGTACTTTGTTAATTCAAGGGCAGCTTGGAAATTGTTTTTTACAACTAAGGAGTTTTTTCCAATAAACCCTTCACGATAGTGAATGCTCTGAAATTCCCATAGGATTTGTGATGTAAAGGGCGCATCTACAGTTGTGCATTGAATAGAAATTCACCATGGCACTAGCATCAAATGCATGTTTAATGTTTAAAAAAGAAGTTATACTTTATTAAAAAATATATATTCTTAGTAGAATTTTTTAAACATGATGCAAAATAACCAGTGCATCAGATTTCCCTCCCTCATACCTACACTTTGATGCAATCATATTCTATAATTCACTCCTTTCTTACACATCCTTTTTTGCTGCACTTTTATCAATATAATAATTAATTTGAAGTTTCAGATTTTGAATGAACATGCTTGAGTGGATGTGTCTGTAACTAAGCATTCATAAGATGACCTTCAAAGCTGCAAACACATGTTATTGACGTAAACTTTAACTAAGAACAACACACTGCCGAAAAATTGAAAATGAACAAAACTAAAATACTAATGTACATTTTTTAAAAGCTAATTGTAACTGAATAATTTCAACACATATCAGGGTTCGCGCTAGGCCCTGAGATTCCCGCACTATATTTTGAAATCCCACTCAAAAAATGTTCGTTTGCGCACTGTTCCCGCAACTAACGGACACGTGTTCAAAACATCGCGAAACGAAACTACTATTTTAAACTGACAATTAATTCAATACAAACTAAATGGAGTATTGTTAGTTTTCAACTAACATCTTATCCTCATTAATGAAAAGAAGAATCTAGGTATCCTATTTAACATATATAACAGCAGGGGGGAAAGATTGACAACTTCTTCATTCCTTTGGATTATTGAACAATTTAAGCCCTTTGTGAATGCAGACTTATCTTCATTCATTCTATTCACAGAGGACAAAATCAAAAAAGGGAGTGGAAAAAGGGAATCTTCTTTGGTCACAAGGTTACAAGAGAATGCTGGTTTCTAAAATATACTGTTTTCATTGAAAAACATCAATAGATAAAATGACATATGATCAGAAAAAATAGAGAAAATATTAAACTAATTTTTAGGATTTTTTTGTAAAAATCACACATCAAAGAATTTTGGTTAGTTAACTAAAATACCTGAGGATCTTTTTCATGCTTAACATTTTATAAAGCACCCATTTTTGCGATCGCGAATTTTGTGAAGGATCCATTTTGTGTGAACTTTGTTGATGTTTATTCTTTCTTTGCTGAGCATAGCTTAGATAATCATCTTTTATTACATAGTTTGTATTGGATCATGATCGGACATTTCAGTAAAATTTTTAAAGACAAAAACAAAAAAGTTCCCACTTAAATTTTAAAAATCCCACTTAAAATTTTTTTCAAGGTGGGAAATCCCACCTTGTATTTTTCCCCAGTGTGAACCCTGCATATGAATATCTTTTACATGTAATAACTGTGATTTATGAAAAAATAAATAAATAAATGATATGAAATAAAATAGTAATTATTCTAAAATATAGCAGCACAAAACATAAAAAGCAATGATTTGAAATGTACAATTTGAAAATTCTCCGTTTCTGGTGGTGGCAGGTTGAGTGCACGGATTAAATTATTCTTTTTTGATGAAAAAAGTCTAAAATGCATTACCTTGTCATCATCTTTAGCTTCTGGGGCTTCAACCAGGGCACGATAAATACGAAAACCAAAATCCCTCATCATCATTTCATTAAATAATTCAGCAAATAAGGATACCTGCAGGGAAAGGAAGAAAGAAATCAGCTCAAACTACTCAAAGGTTATCTTTTACTATTTTATTTAAATTATTAAAATTTATAAACAACATCTACTACGGCTGTGCTAAATTTCCTTTAATTTCTAAAAGAAGCAATGACGGAGATGTCATAGGCACATTAGAATACAAATAATTTAACTTTGTGCAAGTAAACAATAATAATAATATAATTACACGTTAATTTAAAGCACAAATGAGCAATAAAATGCAGACAAATGTTTCGGGATTGCTTGGAATCCCTTTTTCAATGCGATAGGGAGCTTCTAGATGCAAAACATCCAAATGATGTCTGCATTTTATTGCTCATTTGTGCTTTAAATTAACGTGTAATTATATTATTATTAACATTAGAATACATCAAATATTGATCAATTTGAAGGGTCAAATGGAAAATGCCCAATTTTGAACATTACATATAAGTTATCTAACGAGTTAGCTCTTTTCCCTTGATTCAATGAATTTTCCTATTTTTTACAAAAAGTTAACATGATTAATAATGTTAAAATAATGTTAAATAATGATAATTTTATTTAAACTGAAAGATTGATGGCCAAGGCTAACATTTTCTATAATATTGACAATAATGTTGGATAGTTCAGAACATCAAAGAAATGGAGTTCAATTTTCCAAAACATGCAAATTGGGTTTCGGATTTATTTACATATTATATTGGAAGAAAAACACCAAAGGATTTAATGAATTTAGGCTCAAACAGGATTACATTATTAATGACAGATAATTAATAAAAGCATAGTAATTAACAAAAGCATAATAATTAATGATTACATTATTAAAGTTTTCCAAAACATGCAAATTGGGTTTCAGATTCATTTACAAATTATATTGGAAGAAAAACACCAAAGGATTTAATGATTTTAGGCTCAAACAGGACTACATTATTAATGAAAGTTACATTACATAGAAGGATAAATACAATATTGGATATAATTTTTTCAAAGTACAGCACACAATTTATATTTATTTTAGATGTACCCCACCAACAAAGGAAAAAGGGGAGGGGGAATCCCTGACCCATTCTTAACAGCATGGCTAATTCTCAGTACAAAAAAAAAAAAAAAAAATTCTGAACTTCACACAAAATTTTCAGACAAATTTAAAATCCAAAATTATATAATTAAAACTTTGGATATAATTATTTACAAATTTTTTGGTGTTTTTCTACCAATATAATAAAGTAAATGAATCTGAAACCCAATTTGCATATTTTGGAAAGTTGAACTTAATTTCTTTGATGTTGAAATTTCTCCTTGCCATAACACTAGCTTTCATGCTTACTTTATTCTAGCCTGAAATATCACAAGAAATACCAATTCTATATAATGTGTCGGCCTATTTTCCTAAACTCACTTCAAAAGAATGTTCTTTGTTATCCTCCTGCCTGTAGTCCAAGAGCAAAGACAATGACATGATCGCACAGTCAAATTTCCCGTTCTTGGCAGTCCTGGAGGGTCGAACAATGATGGCAGGGGTTTCGGGAAGATTGCGTCTGTCACTCGTCTTTTCTTTCTCCTCTCGTGGTTTCCTTTCTTCTTCCTGTTTCAATGAATATTCAGCGTTTGAGAACAACAAAAAAACTCGTACGGGGTCATTCATAAATAATATCACTTTTCGAGGGATAGGGTTCGAGAAATTGCGACAAGGGGGGGGGGGGGGGGGGATAGCAAGAAGTGTGACACATCACACATTTTGGTTGAAATAAACATTTAAAATCAGCAGATCAAATATTTTTATAATATTCATTTTTAATTAATTTTTGTTATGTATTCTCATTGACCTTATTTTGTATAGAAAACATTGATGCTGAACAAGGTTTACATGAGCTTCTGTTAAGAGTTTAAAATTAAAAGAAAATCGTCTTGGGCATTTACACTTTAAGAAAAAATAACGAGCGAAATTTTTACTGTATTTGAACAATTAATATTTTTTACTATTACATACTAATTATGCTTTGGTTATAAACCTTAATCTCTCTTTTCATACAATTTAAGTACAATAAGCATTATTACTGTATGCTCACAAATGTCATAAGTAAAAAATAACATTGGAGATGTGATCTATAACATAGTACGTTATTTCTGAACTGCAAGTACATATGCTTAAGAAATAGTGTGACCTGTGGCAAGGGTGATAGAGGGGTATGTTGAAGTGAGACATTTTGTGACAAAAGGATTTTTTTTTTGACTTTTTTAAACAGATCTAAAAGACTTTGGATATTTATTATGTTACACTTATAAAAACAATATGACATGTTAAATATTAGGTAAAAAGACCTTTTAAACTATTTTCACTGCAGTAGATATTTTTAAATATTAATAAAAATGATCAAATTTTAATATTAATACATGATTCAAAGGAGATTTAACCCTACCAAGAATAATAGTACACTCTAAGTAAAGAAAAAAAGAACAATTGTTGTTGAAAGATGAAAAAAAAAATCAAATTAATTGAGCGCACTTCATTTGTTTTTCTATTTTATAAATGAAATATCAACTTGAAATATTTTTTAATTTACGCATTTAGTAAAATCATATGCTCACTCCATCCATTACTAAAAACTAAAACTTTTGTTTTAATTAGATATCTTTATTGAAAATTGCAAAGGTAAAAAAAATATTTCACAAGGAAAAAAAACCTTAAGCTATTACGGTACATGGATGGAACATCTTTAAGAATATATATTCTAATTGTTTTAAACACTATCATCCTGAATTATCTTTTGTGTGGTATTCATTAAGTAGAATTAAACTACTATCATTAAAATTAAAAATGCATAAAGTGGATCATGATTGCTATGAATTGCAATATGAATTGTTAAATGAACTATGCTTTGAAATTGAGACATCTGAAGAGTAAGAATAACATTATAATATTGTAAAATTAAAAAATAATAATAATTAGTCTTAAAGTTATAAAATATATAATACACAGAGAGAGAACACACAGAGATCATGAAGTTTTGCTTGAAATAGAGGTTGTAAATGCCACATATTTTACGTTTAAAACCCCCAACACTTTCTAACACTAAAATCAATTTTTAGAAGAAAAAAAAATAATGATTTAAATCAATGAACCCTGTTTTTTTGGCATGCAAAAAATTTGCCAAGAAACATGTATTAAAATGTAAAAAAAAAAAAGGAAAAAAAAAAAGCTAATTATACATATTTATGTATTATTTGCTGATTGCTAGTGTGTCTCTTAACATCTTAGGTAGTTTTTAAATTTCTTAAACTTCAGTAACTTTTTACACTTCATAAATTTACTTAAAATTAAAAAGATTAATTTAGTTATTTATTATTGGTGGTAGTAATTAGTAAAACTCAACTAAAATATTAGAGATTTAAAAAAAAATAATGAAAATAATTCCAATCTTTAATAACTCATTTGCATTTATCTTATGACAGGATGGTTTAATTCTAAAAAGTAAAGGGTAATTACTTTCAATCTAAAGAATTTTCACAGTTTGGAGAGAGAAATAAAAGAAGTAAACTAAAATGGGAGATCAGCAAAAAGTTAAAGAGCCAAAATCAAATGTGTTGGCCAACTCCATGCCTCTTAGAAGAGCTTCTGCTGAATGGAAAACAGTACATTAAATAAACTAATATTTTAACAAATGTTCATTCACAAACCTTTTCCTTCTTTTTATCGTCATCAGCGTTTTCTTCCTCTGCATCATTTGGCTCTGGGCCCGATGACTTGTCCACCATTTCTTTTTCAGTTTCCGACTGCAATGCTTTTGTCAGCCGAAAAATCAGTTGCGATTTCAAGCCTTTTACACTTAAGTTCCTGGCTTCCAATTCACGCTTTATGTCATTGACCTAAAGGACAGGTTTTAATACATCTAAGGTCAAAACAGTCACTATTGAAAGTAATCTCAATGTCAAAATACTACCCGAGAGTAAATTAATTCCGAGCCATTAATCCAGCGTTTTTTTTTTTTTTTTTTTTTTGTAGAAAAATTTCGTGTACGTGAAAAAGTTGAGTAAAAATGTTACTTCTTACTTAGAAACTTCAGAAGAGTTCTTAAATAAAAAAAAGCCTGTTCTAAATGACCTAAATAATAACTGGATAACAAAAAGTTTATATTTTACCTTATTGGTAAAATACAAATCATTATGACTAATCCATTTAATTATGAATGTTTCCTTTAATGTTTGGATATCAGATTTCAACGTTCAAATAACTTAATTGCAATTGTTTATTATCGTTTACTGGTTTTTTAAAATACGCAAAAGAAAAAAGAAAGGAAAAAAATCTTTAGGACTGTAGAATAGACGTCTGTTCCGGAGACACTCCCGTAGCTTTCCTGTAGGGATTGAAAAAACATAAAAATCTCACATACTACTATGTACTGCTAGTGCACAGTATATCCAGGAAGCTCCACATTCTGCATTCGGCAAACCTTTCAAGAAAGAGAAAAAGCCAGATTAACAAGTGGGGACTAGCCATGACCTCCGAGACCGGAAAAATTTCCCGACGAACCCTGCGAAAAATGTGTTGCAGAATCGAAAGCGTGTAGCACTCAGTTACTTTCCAACTGTCCCTTTTCCATTGATTTTATACAGAAACAGACCAAACAATTCATCGAAAAAGAAATCTTTATAATATGTTGTCTATCTGAGAGCAAAAATAAAATTTGGATGACCTTGTTGTATGCTTTCGTCTTGAATGTGATCATATATTTCAGTTTTAATAAATGAAAATATTTTAATAATTTAAATACATGAACAGTAGTTATTCGGAGAACCAGTTGCACCCCAGTTTCTGATAAAAGCCAGAGGAAGATAAAGTTGTTACGATAGACTGCTGAATGTAGAAATTAAGGACTTTAACAAACTAAAATTAAGTACTTTTAAGAGCCTTAATTTTTGAAATGAAAATTGAAAAGTTTTTAAAGACTTTTAAGGACTATGGGAACACTGATTCACTGCATAGTAAAAACACAATTTCGAGGAAATTTATTCTGGTAATTTTCAAAGTTTCACCAAAATGGATCTGAAAGCCACTATAGAAATTTAGTTGCATTTGAAAAAACTGCAACTAAATTTTGTTTTTTAAAAGCATTTTGAGGCTAATAAACTTCTCTACATCAGTTAGTCATAGATGGCATCTTTTACAGACATATGATTGACAGTTAATAAAGTTTCTCAAACTCTTCTAGTTCTAAATTTAAAAAGACCAAATATATATATATATCTAAACAATTAATTTCTGGGCTTCTCAATCTATACCGAAACAATTTACTTCAATCATCAATGTTGCTGTATGATGATTAGCACATCAAATGAAACTTTTTTCCAAAAGGAAAAATTTATGTGTGTGGTTCAGGAAAATACAACTATCTTTCCTCCAAATACATGATGAAAAAAGAATGGCCATCTTTTGGGGTATTTACATTACTTTTGCTGCATTTCCAGAATTTCTATTTTATATCTATTGGTTTTTCTGAAAACCTCAGATAGGTGACATGACATATTAATTACAAATTTTGTTATTTTAAATGGTCCAGTTACAATCGTTTCACTTTTCAAAGGGATAATTGGTAAGTACTTTGGAAAGATTTTATGTCTAGTACTAAAATATGTTCTAATTTTTTAAGCACTCAAAAGCCTTTTAGAATTGAAATTTTCTTTTTTTCCCCTTTCAAACCATTAAGAGATGTTCAAACTATTTTATTTGAAAATTAAAAATGTAATCATTGCCATAATTTTTAAAAGATTTTTAATTTAAAAGCACTTTACAAATTTTACATTTAAACTCCAGCACATGAAACTACACAAAATTTCACTTTTGTTCTTTGTAGTCTTGTAAACTTTTGAAGTAAACTGGAACCATAATGGAAGCCATAAAATATTAGATTTGAGATCTATAACTTTAATTTATTACATCTTTTTTTAATATATATATACATATAAATTTTTAATTTGTTTTGAAACACAAAGCTGGGAGACAGTCTGAAGAGTTTAGTACTTACTCTAGAGAGCGAACGACAAACATGTAGATTTAGGAAGAAGAGGATATATATTATTTTATTATTGTTCAACAAACAGATTTTAATGATATCTGTGAGAAAAACATCTAATATTATTGACTTTCATTGTATTCAAACAAATTTGCATTGTTCAACTGCTGATATATAAGTATCAACAAACTTATAGGTTTTGTACAAAGGCAGTGAATCCTCTGTAAAGCAACCACGTCTTTTGCTGTTGCATGGTGTAGGAGATAAACACGGGGTGCTTGAATAATGTGTTTAAAATTATGAACTAAATCGTGAGCATGAAAAGTGCAAATCATTAAATGAAAACTTCCACAAAATTCACTTAAGTCTTTTCATTTTCTTTAATTGTTTTATGTTGAGAGGCATCATGCTGAGGCTCAAATTTGAAATCACTTAAGACAGAGCCCCCAAGCTATTTATCTAAGTATAAAAAGATGCAAAAAAAAAAGTTTTTTTTATGGCAGTTTAAAACACCGACATAATACAAGACATTCTTGACAATTCAACCAATTGTGATCAGTAGTGTTAGGACACAGAAACTCTATTATTTTAGCCCCTTCCCCACAAAATGTAACTCTTTTGAGATATATGTCAAGATGGTCGCAAAATAAAGTACAAGTCAGCACTAAATCAATAGGAGGACATTGAAACAAACTTGCGTTCTTTGGAGAGGTGTTCACTTGGGAGAGGGTTCACTGCATATGCAAATTTAATTTTTTTACTATTGAATTCAATGTGCAACATTAGCAAAACATCTCAAATTCAAAATTAAAGTCATGGCTGACTGTTTAATTTCAAACATGATATAAAACATACTAAATTCATGAATTTCACCTGTATTGAAGCAAATAAATACCCTTTAAAACAGGCTTATATCAAACTCTTTTCAAAAATGAAAGAAGCAACATTGGTTGGAAATATAAAATAATGTGGCTGAAATCTGTGCTTTTCCAAGAATTCATTTAATAATCTTTCTAAATGTTGTCTACTAATTTTTCATATGGAACAAAAATTTTTTTTCCCCATATTTATAGAGATGTACATTTAATTTAGAGCTACTTTTCTCTGGAAGATATGCTGAATAGTAATTACTAAAACTAAACACTGTGAAACATTTCACATAAGCCTATGCATACTTTTTGAGAATTATACAATGAGAAACAATTCATTGGACTTAAACTCAAAGATTTCAAATTTCTCATAAACTCGGATTTCAAATTTCTCAACATCTTTCAAATGATTATGATAGCCAATTCCCAAAGCAATACAACAAAAATATTAGGTACTGATAATTCATACTAAGTTTGCATTAAAAGGGGGGGGGGGATGATTTTTGATGATATCATTAATGTATTGGGACTTCACAAGCTACTACTATTTAAGCTTAATGCTTTGAATTTTATACTTCTAAAATAAAGAGCACAAGAATGCCTTGGAAATGCTTTTTGCCTAATACCTTTCTTACGCATAGCAAAAGCCATTTAAAAGCTAAAACTTATTTTCATCTGCTGGGTAAGGAAATTTAAAATATAGTACAGCACCAAAAAAAAAAAAAAAAATAAATAAATAACAATCAGTTCATCTTTAAATTATTATATTCTTCATTTTCCAACCAATTTTCTCAGCTATTAGCTTGTAGTCATGGTCTAAAGAATATATATTTTTAATAGTTAAAATTTGAACAATGCAAACAAGTTTAATATATGATACAAATTTCTGCATTGATTTCATCCAAAAATGAAATAAATGTAGAAAAATACATAACATACATTTCTTTGAAAACATGACTAAACTACAAACCCAGCATTATTCCCTTAGGAAAAAAAACTCCAACAATTTTTCAAAGAAATCAATTGATGTTTAATTTTGTCAAATAAATGCAGCTAGAAAATAACCAAAAGACCGTCTGCAAAGAAATGTATTTTATTAATAAGTCAAAAAATTGACTACAAAGAACAAACATCTCCAAAGGCTCCTGAGCATTTAGTCATAAAGGTACAAATCTTCAAAACAAACTTTTCCTTACTAGACATAAATTCTTTTAGCTACAATTAAAAAAAAAAAATTCTTGTGTGGTTTATTAATGCCTCAACGTTTCAATTTCCCTTATGAGTTTTGTTTGCTCAATATAACATAGCTGGGCAAAAAAAAAAATCTTGAATTTAATATGTGCATTAAAAAATAAAAAAATTCCAAAAAAGAGGGATTTTTTCCTCCGATCAACAAATAGAACCATTTTTCAGGAAGATAAGAAATTATGGTACAACCAGAGTATGACCATTTCATCAGAGCAAAAAGAATTAGAATTATATCTTTAACCACTAAACAGTTCAAAACAATATGTATTTGACTCATGTTTTAAACCTGAAAATTATTAGCTTAAAAAAACAGAAACCTATGAAAATGAAGAGATTTCCTCACTACAAATATCACTATGGTTAAATTTATTTGAAAGACTTTGCTGATGGAAAAATGCATTGAATAAAGAGTAAGTAAAATATAAAGATCACATGATAGAAGACATGCAGAAGGACTTAAATTTGGGATTAAATTTTCCAAACATAGTCATTTTCAGTACAAAAATACCCATAAAGTTATAGAAACTGATAAGTGAAACCATATCAGGGACTTTTTTAGGACTTAAAATAATCGAAACAACAATGCGTTTAATATGAGCAGAAAGCCCTGCCATTATCACTGTCAGTCTAAACTACTCGGAACAAATTTCAGCTATTTGAAGATCAGTTAAGAGACTATTTTTGACTGGTGGAAGAGCCGTACAAAATTTCCAAAATGCAAAAATTGAAAACTAAAACTCATTTTCAAAGAAACAATTTGAAATGATTTTTGTAAACCCTGCACTACTACATCAGGATGCCTCACTAAATGCATTTTGGAAATACAAGCAGTTTATGGTCAGTTTAAGCTGAAAAGCAAAAAAATATGTATATAAAAGTGAAATTTGAAATAAAATTGTATTTATAAAATATTTATGTTATTAAAATTGAATTTACTTAATGTTTCTGTTATTAAAATTGCATTTGTAAAAATTTCAAGAGTGTTTGTAACAATACTTAACTTTGAAAAGTTAAGACACTTGAAAGATTCCTTAACTTCTGTCAAATTCATTAAAAACAAAAACAAACCCAACGGCGAAAGAATCGGTACAAACGAACTATATAAAACTTAGCGAAAAGCACTTCAAATTTGTTAAAGATTTTGGAAGAAATGGGGTAACTACAATAATCCTGCTGGAAAACTACATCAAAGCCAGAATGGATAACAATCATTGTATGAAAACCTAAATCACTTATGAGGATACAAGGAATAATGCTTACAACTGCCTAGTGAAAAAATAGCTTTTATCAAACCGTCTTGTTAATATCAATCATTATGAAAACAGGACTCCCCCCCACTTTGAGTACGGAAAAGTTCAACACCTTGGTACCTATGGCCGAAGACTATAAAGTGTTAGATTCAATCGCACTCAAAGCAGAAGCATCATGAAAACTGAAAGCTGACTCTTTTTTTTTTTTTTTTCCCCCAGAAGCATCATGCTTCCATGGTGATCCCATCTTGAAAACAGCGATCAGGAGAGCCTTTCCGTAAACAACAGACAGAACTGAGTAGGGATTCCAATACTAAGTGGAGAGCGAAACGGAAGTTTTCAAAGGAGTGGATCCCGGCGAGCCGAAACCCTGCAACATGCGCCCACTCTCGAGAACCTGATCCCCGGTCATGGCTAGCCGTGGGGTGGGTGGTTGCTGCAAAGTCTTCCACAGAGCGTTAAAAAATAAAAAACACAAACAGAAAAAGAACCATATAAGGTGAGAGTGCCTGAGCTTGGACGTCCGCTGCATCCAGTTTCCAGTGAGATTTTTTGCGAGACGAGGCGGCCAACGTGCCATCCCACTCTATGCGTGTGGGGAGGCAGCTCCAAACATCCGGCACGAAAAGTACCACCTTTTCGACGCGCCCTTTGCTGCTCCAAGACTCCCCGCGTCGGTAGTAGATCTCGGCAAAACGATACCTGGAGGGGGTCAAAGAAAGATAGAACGACAGCTATGATTGCTAAACATCACGGCCAATGAGTCCACAGCCGAGACTGCCAACACAACATCTGGTAGGACGGAGCAATGCTGTCACGATACCGATTGAAAAGTAAAACAATAATAATTATCCTTCAAATATTTCAGTGGTTATTAATAATTTCCATTTTTTGAATAAAATTCCTCACTTAAAGATAAGTTGGTAAACTAATAAATAAATAACTTAATTAATAAGTGAAAAAATAAAAATAGACTTAAAAAAAGGTCGACTTTCTTTTATTCAAAATAACTAATTAAGTGACAGGAAAAAGCAATAAGTCTTCATGCACTAGTGATTACTATTTATTTAATAATTGGGAAAGTTACAACCAAATAATTATCACTGCTACCAGTAAATTTTACATAATTAATTTGAAACTCATTTAATGCAAGGAGTGTATTTATTTCCTTACACATAATTCTTTTTATGACTATTACCGTATAAACTGATTAAATAATCAATTGAAATCCCAAAAAAAGTTTTTAAACGAAATAAAATTTTCAATATATCAACATCACTCAGTCCTACAAGATACATACTCGTAATTAGTGAAGAACCTCATTAAAGGTAATTACTCGCTACGAAATTTTCCACAGAATGTTTTAAAAAAAATTGATTTGAAAGAATGGTTGACTTTTGTCTCCTTTATTCTTTGTTTATAACAAAATTCAATTCTTGTCACATCAAAAATTAAACACTACTGAAACTAAATCTTTGATGGTATACATATTTTAACAAAAATAAGAGAATTTAAATATCAATCTGCACATTTTCTAATTTTATATATTTTAATTATTCATTTATTATTATTTTTTTGATATGAAACAATTTTGCACTCAAAATTTACAATATTGTAAATTATAGAACTTTTCTAAGAAAATATAGGATTTTTCAATGTAGCAAAAATGTTTAAGCACAGAAAAAAAGTGATTTTTCTGTTGGAAGACAAACCAAAATTGGTATTTTACTCTGCTTTTAATGCTCATCACAATGAAATTTAATTTTTCCCATCATAGTTCTTTATTTGAAAGTATGAAACGTCTTCTGTATAGGCAATTTTTAAAAAGAAATATTAAATAGATAAATAAAAACTTTAAATAGGACATTTTTTACAATAGATTGTAGTTGAATATTTCAATTTATTATAAGTAAAAAAAATTTTGGAGCATAAAAAAATTTGGGGAACAAAAAGAAATTTCAAGCAGTGCATGATCAGTTTAGAACATTTTTTACTTCAATAAAAGTTAAAAAACCTGCCATTATTTTAAAATCAATAATGACTATCCAGGCAAATCAATATTTTCCCCCCTGAGTACATCGTTCACAAATAACTTAAGATGAGGCAAATTAGCAGACAATCAAATAATCA
The DNA here is from genome assembly GCA_038502835.1 of Octonoba sinensis. Classification (NCBI taxonomy): domain Eukaryota; kingdom Metazoa; phylum Arthropoda; class Arachnida; order Araneae; family Uloboridae; genus Octonoba; species Octonoba sinensis. The sequence continues at coordinate 4,987,965 of CM076600.1, forward strand.
AAAAATTACTAAAGAAAGCACTTTCTTCAGAATTAAAAAAAGTCTGTTTTCATTTAAATTATAGAATAAAAACTTGAAAAATGCTTTAAATGAAGAGTTAGTGAAAGGAAAAATGTAGGTTAATCCAGGTAGGATAATTCTCTTCCAAATGTGTACAAAAGTGTAGTCAATCCTTTACAAGAAAGGGTTTAGTTGAAAATCATTTTTTTAAAATTAATTTTATTCTTTAAGTCTCATGTTTTGCTTTCCAATAAGTTATTACTTAATGTGAAACAAATTTCAGTAGTGTGTATGAAACAGAGGCATAAAAAAAGGGAGCCTGAATATTATCTCTCGATGAATCACATAACGATGTGACTGTTCATTTAAATCTCACCAAAAAAAAAAAAAAGATTTCAACTTTGTCAGAAGTCAACTGAAAATAAGTTGTACAAGATTCGGCCACAAAAATAAATTAGCTATAATGAGAACATTTTATGGCACTGTAAAATTGTCTATAGGCTTTGATAGCATATTTCATACAAATAACACACATATTACGCTTTAATAAGGTTCTTTTATGCTGCAGAAAATAAGAATGTCTACTGTGACTTTTATGAACAAATATTTTTGAAGTTATGCTCCGAAAAATTTATTATTTCAATGTTAAGTCATATTGTTGGCAGCCTCAACTCAATGGATGGTTCTTATTGAGGCAACTAGTTCCAGATGCACTTTCTACATTGCATTCGAATCGCAGCACTTTTAATGGTTTATAAAAATGGATGAAAAAAGGGAAAAGAAAACTATATGTATAAATAATAATAATAATTAAAAAAAAAAAATACACACACACATTAATTGCATCAGTTTGCAGCTCTTCAAGCCTGCAAAAGTTAAAATTTTCCTGAAAACGAGAAGAATGACCTTAAAATATTTTATTGCAAATTGAGATATTTTTAATGAGATTTTTTGTTCGCATTTGGAACAAATGTACAACATAAGCCTGAGGCACCAGTTATAAATCCTTAATAATACAATACATTCCATAAAAATATATATATTTTTAATTTAGTACCAGAGGTAAATACATCTTTATGAGAAAATTGATAATTAAGGTCCAAATGAAGTCAATAATGTAGATGCACGATTGGGAATATAATGCAAGTTTACATTTAATGCAATAAGTGAACCCTGCAGGATAAGCAAACTTGCAGTATGAAAAATCTTTTTAAAAATTAACTTCCACTGCTTTTCAAGATGTTTCCTCAATACTTAAAGAATAATTTATGCAAAATATTCAAAAAATCAGAATTTGATCTGCGTAGGAAGGAGACAGGTTAAATTCGAAGCTTATTAGAGAAATTTATGAGTTTTATCTCTCTTCAACAATTAAAAAATAAAAATAATAAATAAATAATTTAAAAATCAATACAATTTAAAAATTTTAAAAAGTAGAATGCATTCTGAGTGACATACAGGGAAGGATCCCCTTCCCCATTTCTTTCAAAGAGCTGCTAAGTATTCTTTCATGTTTAAAATTTAAATGTTGCAGATACTATATCTAAAAAGTGAGCACCTACTAGTAACCAAAATCTATCCAGATATTTAAGTCTTAAAATGTGCCCATACATATATATTATTTATGGAGTTTCAAAACTCCTTGTGCATAGTTCCCAGTGCTGCCAAAAATAGGAAATGTTACTGATTATCGGCGTGAAAAAAAGGAATTCAAAATCTATAGGCTTATGAAGTTATTCTAAGCAACAATTGCACCACATCATAATAATAATTAATTGAGAGACTATCAAACAGTTGGATTATCTTAGGGGTAAAGTTTCATCTCAACACACATCAATAAGGAATGCTGACATATAAACAACCCACACAGATAGTTTGGTTCAAGAGAGTTAATCATTTATTACATTTCATCCCCAAGACTACTGAATAAACTGCACATATGGGTAAAATACATTTAAAATAAGAAAAGTAATAAATTACTTATTAAGTACTAGAACTAATACTAAAACATGAACTGACAATGAAAGTTTTACTTTTTTATTGGTAATTGTATATTTTAAACAAGTATTAACTGTACAGTTAAAGAAATTTGACATTAAGCTGATTTATTACTTTAATTTCATTTTGATAGAATAATAAAAATTTAGTTCCTTTGTAAAGCCAAAAACTATTTATATAACTGATGAAAAATGAAATTATTAAGTAATATTTAAAATTAGTTTGCTTTTGAACTACTCACATTTATAATTTGCTTGAAATTTTGACATCCGGATATTTCATTTAATTGTTTAATTAACGAGTTTTAATTTTTTGCTCCTGAAATAATGTTTACTATCTGAGTTCTATCAATGTAATTTATTCCTAAAAGAGTGTGCGACTTATAATTTAGGGTGTTTGTTAGAGGGAGGTTTTTAATTAGCTTTAATAGAATTAAAAGCCATCTGCATTAGAGTGTGTCCATGAGGTGTGGTTTTTCTTGTAGATACTTTTTCAAAAATGCACTTTAATTTTTTGGAAAGTATAATTTAATAATTTCAACTGCAAGTATAATTTGATAAATCCATATTTTCATCTCACAAGATTTCTCATATATTTGGACTGTAAAATTTGGGTAACAAAGATTTGGCAGATTAAAGGAGTAACATATTTAAATCTTTTTCATTTTCTATTTTTTTTTTTTTTGTGTTATCTTTCAAATTATCAGGTAATAAGATTAGTGCAGAAAAAAACTTATAATTTTGGATTACAATTTCTGCTGAATTAAGCATGTGCTTTTCAGGAGATATTACTGGCTTTACTGATAGTTAAATGTTTTAAATTCTATGAAATTTAGATTTAGTTTGAAATTTTCAAAAATGCTTACAAAATTTTAAGAACAGCTAAAGTAATTTATACAGATTTTCATCATTTCTAATATTTATAGCCAAAAAATTTCTTTTTGAAATGCTTCATAGAAAACAGCTTCCCATGATGGAGATTTCAATCTTTTTGCATTTTGCAAATATTTGAATTGTTTTGAAAGTTAGTAGTTACTTTAACAAAAGTTAGCTTAGAAGCGCATAGTTTATCTTTATTTTAATAATTTATTTACTATTTCTTCTTTATAATTACTGAGCTTGATTCAATTATATTAATAAATTATTGGTAGCTAAGTTTTTTTTTTTTTTTTTAGAAAGTACAACATGTTCCAGAAACATGCACACTCAAAAATCTTACTGATGAAGACGATACTTCATTCAGCTTTCATAAAAATTCTTGTGATTTTTGACGACACTTAACATCAGCTTTCAGTTCGTGACATGTCGAGAAGGAACTTACTAGTAATTTTTATCGGTTACTAAGATTGTACTTGGGAATTCTTCGCAACTTTACTTAAATGTGGTATGGTCTTTCAAATTGCAAGTGTATTAAAAACTAGCAATCATAATAATTGAAAAACAGCTGACAATAGTGCTACAATTTCATTTAGCTGGAAAAAAAATACATTTCAAAAATATTAAAGTAAATGATCAGCAGCAGTAAAAGGCACCTCAGACAACTGAAATGAGTACATAAGTTTCTCAATAAGAACACACCCTTTTTCACTCAAAAACTAAACAGCAAATTCTGTTGCCGACGAAGGAAATCCACTCGTCTGAAGATAAATAAAATTCTCCGGAAGCCATTTTTGTAATGCTTCATAAAGCAATACTTTAAAGCAAAGTAAACTAGGAATTTTGAATGAATTGAAAAAAATCATACCTACATACAAAATGAGTATACTATATCAGAGATGGTAACTCAGTATGATTCAAATTTTGATTTCAATTAAATCAAAGTGGAGAAAACTGAAACATACTCAAAGCTGCCATAAATTTTTTAAGGCCAACTTTGGGAAATAGCACGAAACGAAACAAAGGATAAATTTGACTTATAGAAAAGACGAAGACAAGATAATTGGATTTTTGAAGAATATTTTTTAATACAGAAACAAACAGAATTATATAAGAGACTGAACAGGGTTGCTGTACTGTTATAAATAGGGAAAGGGGGTACATTTGCATTCTCAAAATAAACAAATAATTAAATACAAACCCTTATCAATAAATACAAACCTCAAAATAGAAAGCAAAATTCCATTTAAATTAAAATGTAATCCTATTAGAAATAAGACAGCGAAAAGCAAAAGGTTGTACGTGACCAAAGAACTATTCCAAGAAAAACATTCAAAGTTCGGGTCTTACAGAAGTTCAAATGATATATTTTTTCCTTCAAAACCATGTTGGGGGCAGCGCCTGGTAGGACTACCACTAACATACCTTTCCATAATATAAAATCATGCTTTTCCTATCATTTGCATTAGTAATATCAAGATTTTCAATTTGGCACTTACAACCCTTTGGCTGCAAGTGCCTTTCATGATAATGTTTCTTTTTATAGCATTTCCTCTTGATTTTGTTTTTATTCTTTTATTTTACTATCCACACTCCCCCAACCTTTTTTTTGCATTTTACCCTTCACATGAGTTTGAATAGGGATTCATGAACATGTTATTTGAGAAACATTCTTGATATAGTCCTGTACCAGTCAATAATAAATTTTGTAATCAATATTGACTTATAGCAAGTAAGTTTCATGCATCAACACTTAATATAGGCAAGTTACGAATATGTGTTTTTTGTTGCTTAAATTGCCTTAAACCATTTAATCTTCAGAAATCCTATAATTAATGAATACTACAAAAAAGCTCAGACAATCCTCCTGGTTTATTTTTCCTCACTAATAAATTAATGATAATGATAAGGAAGAAACTAAACATTATGCAAGCATTGCATCACAGTACAGTAATAAATTTTTTTAAAGTAGCTCTATATTATGAAGAATTTAGAAATTTATAACGTTTAATTCATAACTTTACATTTATAAATATTTTCAATGATAATTTTCCAGATATTACTCAATAAAGAGTCTTGACAAAATTTAAAAGTTCTCCTTATTCTCTTGGTACTATGGGATTTTTATTACGCAGCAACCCTGGTGAAATTAAAAAAACAAGAAATAATGCAATTAAGAAGCCAGGATTCATTAAAAACTAAAAATTAAAAAAAAAAAGGTGTTAGGACCGTAAACATCTAATAACTATTTATCTTCAGCTAAGAGGATTATATCGTCGGCAACTCCATTGCAAGAATATCAACCAATGTCGAATGCTCTCGACACACTTACGGAGACATCGAATGCAGAGCTGTCGTTCGAACATCGCTACTCTCGGACGGGGAGGGGAAAACGAGAAGTTGGAGGGAAGTTATTGAAAGAGGGGGAAGAAAGACTATGTTTATGGAGTCTGAATTAGAAAATACTCATGATAGCTATGAACGGTCTACAACAGATAGATAAGAATGCACATCCACATATAATGAAGAGTAAGGAAAAATCTTGCTTACAAATTTAAAAGGAGGAGAGAAGTATTATAATAGAGTTCCGGAGAAAAAACTTCTGCCGATTAATATTATTGTTATTATTATCTAATTAGGAAAGCAATAAAACAAAGCTGTAAGGAGCTCATAAATTATTTGCATAAACTAATAAAATTGTGAAATATTTTTATTATAAAAAAAATATAAAATAAAACAAAACCCAAACACATAAGTTATTTTTAATAGAAATAATATAAAACACGTACCTGATAAAAAATATTATAGAAACAATTTTCAGTAACGGGAATAAAACGGTCAGAGAGCCCCGAAGCTCTCATAAAATTTAATCTCATAAAAATTTAAAAAAAAGGAAGAAAAAAAAAAGACCTAAAATTTAAACAAGCACATTAATGAAGACAGCTGAAAGTGAAGAGTAGTTAACGACGGAAGAAGGAGAAAAAAAAAAAAAAAATACATGGAAAATCCACCACGGCAAAAGACGTTACTAAAACGATCGACATGACTCATACAATTCAATAAACCACCTCTCTTCTAAATGAAGTCACTCACCACTGGATGCACTTCCCGAGGTCAATCCCTGTGAGAGCCTTGCAGGTCCGGATTGCAGTCCGGACCAGGGTCCCCGGATCCCGGTCAGGATCTGGACCATCCAGGGAGGGGGACCAGGGACCGCCTATGGCCACGGTCTCGTTCTTCCCCTTGAGTCCCACCAGGAAGCTGATGAGACGGGTGGGATGCATGTGGTTCTCGCGAGCATCTTCCCCCGCATCCGCCAGGGCACAGGATTTGTGGTAGATCTCGTTTAAGGAGGGGGAGGACATTAACATCACCTGGGAATAATGGAAATAACTCTTTAACATACACATACTTTAACAAAACGTTTTACTCGTTCTATTGCTTGCATGGGCGAAAATAAAAAGATTTCAAAGGACGCGAGCGGAAGTTAAAATAAATTTATGTAACTCCAGAATCACGTATTTTGAGGAAATTTTGTTAACATATTGCATGTATTAATCGTTTATCTTTTTTCCGACGATAATAACTAGATTAATATTAGCAATAACGATATTTAATAATTAAGGCGAGAACTCAAGTCGAACATTTTTAAATCATTCTTAAGTATTTTAACAAAATCACTAACTTTATTATACTTAGCAACATCATCACATATTAAGCTTTTAAATGAAACTCTATCAGAAAACATTTATAGTACATTCAAATCTATATTAAAATACTTTTGTTCAAAGTATTCTGACTTTTCCATCTAATGGTTTAAAAAAAAAGATGGAAATCCGTCTGTTGAAGGAATTTTTTCACCCATGATTGTTTGTTTGTTTGAGATGTTCCTTTTTATTTTGTTTTGTTTTTGTACTATTGTGTTACTTACCTTTTAGCCCTATATGATACTCAGTGGTGCATAGGAGAGTTACTTTATTTATTTATATTAAAAAAATAAAATAAATAAAAACATAAAAATGCAACCATTGTCAGTTTAGGGCTAGCCAGTGATAGAAAATACGGTAGAGTCCTGACATTCCGCCTACTCAGAACGGAGTTCAGAAAAAATTAGATTTTTTTAACAAAAACAGGTGAAAATTAAGACGCTCGAGGAAAAACACACATTTAGTATTACTATTGAAAGAAGTAAAATGGAGACATACATGGTACCTAGGCTTGATGAAAATGCCGGAAGCCAAACCTGCCCCATATATATACACACAATTCAGCAGAATCATTTTTAATCACTACTAAATGCAAAAAACAACTAATTTACACACTTATAAAAATTAAAGTCGGGTATTTTTTTCTGACGAAGAGCACTGAATAGGCTTGAGGATGAAATGTTCCGTCCTGAACATTTTGGTGTTGATGAAGCATCTATTTCAATGTTAGTGTTTTTCTGTATTTTTGTTTGATGTCCTGCATTACACCCTGCTCTATAGGCAGAAGAACTGAAGCTACATTCTGTGGCAGGAAAACTGCCCTTTACTGTTGCCACAAATGCATTGTAAGTCATCGAAAGACAACAGCAGATGTTTCCGCACTTAATTTATGCCTTAACAAATCAATACATTGATATCCTTCATGAAATCTGAAGATTCCAAATTAATGCTAAACCAAAGTGCCTGGTCCTAATTTGTTTGGAATAGCGCAACTATTGTACTATTAATAGACACAGATTCTATGCACTAAAAAACTCCAATGAAATATGCCCTAAAAATTTAAAAAACATGCACTAATAGTTTTTTTTACACACCTAGAAAAACTTACTTGCCACATCTGAATTTAAAAAAATAAAATAATTTTTGGAAAAAAATAGAACCAACTTCAAACCATAAATTGCGCTAAAAAGTAAAAAAAAAATATTATTCTTTAAACAACTTCAATAAGACTTTTAAACATAATTTTTGAAGTCGGTGCAAAATTATGACAGTCTAATTATAATTACAAGATGCGTTATTCTACACCGAAACTGTTGCAAACTCTATGCTATTTACATTTGTAATTGGTCCATAGTTACAAAAGGAATCATGCATCAAATTCCATCATAATTTTGCACCGATTTCAAAAATTATGTTTAAAAGTCTTATTGAAGTTTAAAGAATAATATTATTTTTTACTTTTTAGCGCAATTTATAGTTTGAAGTTCATTCTATTTTCTATTATTTTATGTTATTCTTTTTAGTGTAAATACATTTTTATATAAATACTCTATTTTCAAAACATACATGTCAAAGGGGAAACCTCTGAGGGAATGACACTAAAAGCTAACCGTTTTTAAGATAAATTTCGTTTTAAAATCTATTTGCAAGGGTCACTAGAGCAAGCAAACTGATTGGATTTAATTTCTTCTTCAGAGAAGTCTTCAGTCTATTTGTTGTTATAATATCTTTTAATATTACATCTTAATGGCAACAAACTCTTTTTTAACAATGAGTTTCATTTTTATTAACAACTTTCCCAACAAAGAAAAATCGAGCCTAGCCTTTCCAATTAAAATGAAAAAATACTTATTTTATCACCCATAACGTTTTTTCTAAAAAACAGATTTAGTCAAACTGATGTGCGATATTCGAGTTAGACGACCCTCTATCAATCAAAGGAAAAATAACCAAAATCGGTTCATTTAGTCAAAAGTTATGGATGAAAAAGCCAAAAAATGACCACATTTCAGCTTATAACTTTTTTTCTAATTATCGAATATGGTCAAACGAAGCTATGGGACCTATGGGAAACCACCCTCGATCGATTAAAAAAAAATTCATGAAAATCGGTTCATCCGGTAAGAAGTTATGAGTGGGCAAACAAACAAACAAAAAAAAACCACATACATACAATATGAATGTATAACCTCCTTCCTTTGTGAAGTCTGTTAAAAATGGTTGGGTTCCGACTTTTTATACTTTAGTTTTAAGGTGATAAAATATACAGTTAACCTGTTTCGCACAGAAAATGATAGGCACATTAATTACTTCTCAACAGCAAAGCATAATTCATTCAGCCTTTTGTATTGCAATTCGTAATCATGATCCACTTAGTGTGTTTTATTTTAATAATGGTAATTTAAATAAATACCACACAGTATGTAATCCAGAATGTTGGATCTAATCCAGAATATTAGTGTTGAAAATAATTTTTTAGAATTTGAATACATGTGTTTAAAAAATGTTTCATCCACACCCCCTAACATTTTAAAGTTTCTTTAAAAAATATTTTATCAACAACATTTTCAATGAAGATATTTCATTAACAAGAAGTTCCGTCTAGAACAATACGAGCCTACTTTCTCGTATACACCAGATACAAATTTATAATCTAGCCATCTCTTTCTCTCTCTTTCTCATTTAGCTTTAGTTCTAAAGTATTTCAAATATACCCTTTTTCAACGGATAATACACATTCATTCACTTACTCATTCATTCTTTCATTTATTCAGCCATTCATTTATTCATTCATTAGTTTACTCATTCATCTATTTATTCACTCATTTATTTAATTCTTAATTTAGTCACTCATTTATTCATTCTTTCATTCTTTTCCTCATTCATTTATTCATTGATTCATTCTTTCACTCTTTCATTTATTCATTCATTCATTATTTCACTCATTAACATCCTTAAAAATCCCGATAAAAACATTTCATAGGAAAATAGGCTCGTTAGTTCTGGATGAACTTTCTACTTGTACATGTTCTACGTTATAAGAGCTTTCCGAAAAAGTTTATTTCAAGCAAATCCGTTCGTTAGATCAGGATTTATATAGGATTGAAATTTCGCCGTAAGCGCTATGTTAATTTTTTAAACTGTTCAAAAATGAACAAATAGTGTTCAAATTAATATTTCACGCCAAGAGGTTCCTCCAGCAAGCTTGTTCTTTGGAACTTGGATCTTGTACCCAGAGTTTACATCATTTGCTTCATTATCGCCCATAAGCGCTAATGTTTAATTTTCTTGAACTGTTCAAAATTGAACGAAAAATTGTTCAAATCAAAAAGTAAAATATGAAAATAAGATGTCCTCGCCGAGATCTTTCGAATGCAAAAAGAATTTTTCGAATCGGACAATTTGTTCTAAAGTTATTGGGGGGGGGGGGGGGGGGGCAGACCTACAGACAGACACATATTTTCCCCATCTCAAAACCCTACTTTCAAATTTTTATTTTTCAATCTTTATTTAATTACTTCACTTTTTTTTTGACTTTTCTTGATTTCTAACGATATTTTCACCAGGGTTGTTTGGTTTAAACCACGTTGGTTTAAACCAAATCTTTTTTAAATAATTTTGCACATCATTAAAAATTGCAAAATCCAATTTATGCAGAAATTACATGCACAGTACTGGATAATTAATGGATTTGAAAATTGACAAACTTTTTTTTTTAATCAGTACAAATTTTTCTCATCTCCTATCTACAGACTACGTATGTCAGACTATTTGGGGTTTTCTAAAATTAGCTCTGAAAAAGCTAATTTGAGAAAAACTCTTCTCAGTCATTATAAAAATTAAAATAATATTGCAATTGTAATTCCTGGAGTTAAAGAATATATATTAGAAATAATAAAATAACTTCATAATAACCAATTTGTAAATGTATGTTACAGATAACAATTTTTAAGAAACCAAATCTTTTTTCATTAAAAGATATTATAAAAAATTGCAAAATCCAATTAGGGCAGAAATTGCAAGCACAGCATTAGGTAAATCATGAATTACTGAATTTGTACAGTAACAATTTTTTTTAATCAGTGCAAATTTTTCTTTTTTTCCTAAATTATTCTCTTCTTTTTAAAAACATATTTATTCTTTAATCTTGAAAAATTGTATTTAAAAAAAAATATAAATAATAGTGATAATTTCTAAGCCAATGTTGCTGATTTGTATAAGTGTTATGGTGTAATCATTTGTTGATATTACTGATACTGTAAATCATTACACATTATTTTTAATGTATCTTTTATTTTTGCTTATTTTTTATTGATTTAGTAAAATATGCTTTTGTTAAAACTCAACCCGCATAATAATTATTTCTTTAATAATTTGATGAAAGGCCTGTATAAGTAGAGTATTATAATGTGTTAATACAGTAAAACCTGTAAAGTTGACCACTTTTGGTCATTAATGGAATTAGCCCTATATTATTTAATGTAGGAAAACCTTTGTAATTTGACCACCTGTCTATATTGACCACTTAAGTACCAAATTTGGTGGGAGTATTATAAAAAACCCTTTGTAAGTTGGCTGCCTAATTATTACTATATTTTTTTATTTATCTATTTTTGCAAAGATAAAAAAAATTTATATACGCTCTCCAGGATAATATTTTTTATGCTATAATGTTAGATCAGTATTTGTCTGGATGTATGAAACATCAATATAAAGTTTGCCTAAACCTCTGTGTAAGTTAACTATTCTAGAAAACTACTATGAGCCTCACTCTTTTGTTCTTTAAATAAGTTTCTTCTTTTTCTTCTAATTGATCTAGTCATTTCGAAAAATTATGTATTTTTAGGAGATCTTTAAAGTCAAATAAGTAAACTAACACATTTATCTTTAACTAAGTGCTTTAAATTTAAAGTTGTATAGGATACATTGTAAGTCATTCAGGTTAAATTTATCTAATGGTATTTTAGATAATTGTTAAAAATAGCTAATTACTAATTTTAAAGTGACATTAAAACATAATGTTATATTTTAATTAGTCACAAATGAATAAACGCATAGCATAAGAAATGACAAAAAAAAACTCCACCCTCTATAAGTTGACGACTAAAGTGCTGCACCTAAATAAGGTAAATAAAATTTAAGGTTTTAGTTACTTAATTAATTATCAATAAATTAACTATCAATAACATTTATTTACAATTAAGGATCTAAAATCTCCATGATTTTCTAAAAGTCAAATTGTTTTTCCTACAAGTGCTATTTAAACCAAAAAAAACCTGGTTTAAACCAAAAAAACCAGGTTTTTTTTCCCACCCTGATTTTTGCGATACATTAAGCCTTCTTTCATGCTTTATTATTATTTTTTTTTACTTCTACGGGGAAAGTAGGCTAAAAAATAAAGTTTCAGCTTTTAATGATCAGGTGAACATTTGATATTACCAAATAAGTTTTGAAATATTATAAGTTATTTTATTTATAAAACAGAAAAAATATTAAAGTGTTCTCAGTAAAAAATTAAGCTCTCATATAAAACGACACAAAATTGCTTGATTTATTTCCATTTTAAAGGTTAAGAACAAAAAAAGTTTGATTTGTTCCTTTTTTTTTCTGTGCTTAGAGTGTACCTAAGGGTATTCTTGGCAAGGTTAAACTTGATTTAAATTAAGCATTTGTATTTATTTGTCTATATTATTATTAAAAATAGCTATTGTCATGAAAAAATGCAGCATAATGATTATCCAATGCATTTAAAGCCTGTTTTAAAAAAACCTGATTAAAAAAAAATTCAAATATTTCTTTTTTCCTTTTCTTTTTTAAATAATAAAAAAAAAAAAACCCCATGAACCCTGATCTGTAGTTCAACATTCTCTTTTTGTTCTTAAAACTAAAACAGCAATATTGTTTGAAAAGAGCTGGCTTTTATCAACATACTTTTGCACTATAAGAATAATCTGCATCAGGAGCATCCAGGACAGCATCATTTTCAACCGTGGGCTCTGCATCTTTCCCGATGATGTGGAAATTACACTGATGATCCATGGAGAAGGGCCGATGAGGGGGGAACGCTTCTTGCCACAGGAAGTTGACGCCACAGAAATCGGAGGGGATGTAGAGATTGGAGTACCTTTTGCGGAGCTCCATGACATTACCAATTTTCCTGCAACAAACATTCACCGAATGAAATGATTTGATGACCCATTGATTAAATTTGAGCCAAAAGAGTTAAATATTAATATATATATATTGCTCAACATCATAGCGGATTTTATAATTCATTATAGTGCATAAAACAACTTCAAACCAGCATTAAAAAACAGCTTCCAAGCAGTGTGCTGTTCAGAATGACTGGATAATACAATTATCTATACAGCAGGGCTCGAAAAATATTTAAAATTTTACATGACCTACTAGGCATGTTTGTCTAAAAATTACATGCTTGTGTTTCATTGCATATCAATAAAAACATTTGAATTTGTCGTATAGCATTAATGAGACAAGAAATTAAATTAACAGCTTCATATCCGATTCAAGAATTATTTTAATGTTAATCTAAACAATTAAAGAATTTCATTACAAATTAATATTACATAATAAGTCATTACTAGTCAAAATCGAAATTTAAATTGCATTACCAATTTCATTGTTGACATCTATGTCCAATCAGATTAAGCAGCCAGAAGGTTTGATGATGTTGCCTACATTTTGTCAACAGTTACTTTAAAACATGATTTTAGCGGTACCGCTTAAAATAAGTTTTGAGCTCCAGTAAGGATGCAGTGATTTTTCAATAAAATCCGAAATAATAAAGTGTTGGAAACAAATGTTTGATTAAAAAATGACATGCCCTGCCCGTAATAGTAGAGGATTCACGCCCGTTCGGAATTTTCATATGCCCTGGGCATGTCAGCAATATAATTTTCAAGCCCTGCTATGCAGTGTTGCAAACTTGATTCGTAACGTTAAGAGTAGAAAACTGCTTTCATAATGTAGCCAGCACAATGCAGCACTAGACCTTCTAGTTTTCTTACAATTTTTATTTCTGAAGTCAATTACATTGAAAACTATTAAGTTGTTCAAAGTTAACTCACATAGTTCAAGGTTACCCTGAATGACTATTGGATAATTCTATCTGTCCTATCTGTCACAACATTTTTGATTTAAGTATAAAATATTAATATAACTTAACCAACGTTGGTGTGCTTACACATCATGCCTATTTTTCAAAAAGTAAAAGAATTTTAGTCAAGCAATGAATATTCTGAATTATTATATAAAAATTTGCTGTGACAGACGTTTAAAAAAAGGATACTTTTGTCGCGGCATACTTTTATATAATACCTCAAAATATTACTCCTTAGACTTAAATTTATTCACTACTTCTAAAGCAGGCATGCAGATGTGAAAATATACCAAAACTTAAGATATTTTAATCTTTACAACAAAAACAATGTGTTTTGTGATGTCAGTCTCTTATGGAATTATCCTGCAATAAGAGGATGCTTTACATAATTGTCTAACTTTTTAGGACAGCTTAGAGGCAATAATCCCCAGGTGGAAGAAATGATGTTTTGAAGATGTGTGATCAAGTGCAAAAAAAAAAGCTGAAAGTTTTCTGCTGACCTATTTATTAATTTTACACATCTATTTTACTGAGCAAGGAGTCAACCACACACTTTTTCAAAGTGCAGACCAATCTTGTTGAATACAGGAATACCATAAGTATAAAATTCATTGAATAATTTTTGCACACCATATGTGTTTTTTTCTTTGTTATACAATTTAAATGCTAACATTTGAAAAAAAAATGTTTAAAAAAAAAAGCCTTTTTTCTTTTATTTATTACTTGTTAAGAGCTGCTTCCATTTGCTTTATCAATAATTGTTTAGATGATTTAGTAACTTCATGATTGCCTTCATTTTCAAATAAATTAAAAATTTTAAGTTTATAATTAATAAACAAGTTGCAAAATGAGATTTTCATGAAACCAAAAAGAAATTTTATTCATTAACATTTTAACAAAATTAAATAAACAGTTGAAATGAAAAAGTTCCAATTTTTATGAAGGATTCAAAAAGATTGAACAATGCATAGAACACCAGGATTTCCCTTTTACTTTCACGAAAAGAAAAATCACAATGCAGAATTCCGCGAATCAGAAGAATTAAATTCCTGGTGGTTCGGAAAAATCAAATGTATATCGAAGATGAAAGATACTGTTGAGGGAAGAATATTCAAACTCACAGATCTAGAGAAATCTTGGGTATCTGCACCGTATATCGTGGAATGATCCGGGGCCTCCTTCGAGGGGGTGGGCTCCTACTGGCTCTTCTGGGGGAGCGAGACCTCTTGCGTGGAGGAGGGGGAGAGTACCGGTCCCTGTACCGCTCTCGCCTCACATCCCTCTCTCTACGGGGAGGAGAGTGCTGCCGTCTCGCCAACTGGTTCATTCTCGACACTGGGAAAAAATATCACACATAAAATCCTATACGTGGTCATTCATTTGCAAAAGATTGCACAAAGCTGATTAACTGTTCTGAGTGGTAAAATACCTAGTCTCATATTTTTACCACGGATCTAGAGAAGCAAATTTTATGAGTTGTTCCACTCCAGCTAAATACTTGCTCCGGCTCCAGCTCTGCTCCACATAAGTTTAATAGATTATATAATTTATCTCTTTTTTCAGTTAATTTTTGTTGTTTGACAAAACTTTTTAAGAAAAATTTGGAGCAATGAAGCCCAACATATGTCTTAGCTCTGACTCTGCTTCAGTTTCAAAAACCTGCTTGCTCCACTGCAGATCCCCAGTTTTTTTACTGATAAATTGTTTCATTAAAAGAAAGATGTCAGGAACAATGTGTCGTTGTATTTTAAATAGCTAAGAAAAAGTTCTGTCTATTTATCACACTTTGGGAGAGAAAAAAAGCAGCCAAATTTAAGTAATTTATCAATGCTAAAAAAGCCTATACACCCACATAGATATAAACAATTTATAGAATTATGATACATAGAATTAATTCTATAGAATCCTCATCGCTGAAAACAGTTAATGCACTAAGGATAAAGAGGATTGCTTTCAGAAATATTCATTCACAATATTCATAATCTAGAGAACCCTTTAATTTGCAAGCTTTTCAGTTAAAAACTATGCCTAACGTCAAAAACACTAGAGAAATCTCAAAACACATATAAAGAAAAGCTTGCAATGAAGAAGAAGGGGGAAAAAAAAGCACTGTACGGCAGGAAATTTTAGGAATATTTATTATTGGAAGTAATTTATTAAAGTAACACTAAGATAACTTCACCCACTTTTGCCATCTATGACATCGCCATAATCCACTTCTTGAATCCAATTGTGCTGATTATTTTGCTGAATATTCAGACGTTGTTGTTGTTGTTGACCTTTGTAAAAATAAAGAAATAATTAAAAAAACATCATTATAACAAAAGTAAGCAAACATAACATTCATCATCATAAAAAAAAAATAAAGACAACAATGGCAGATGTTACCGACTTATTGGATGCAAATAGATTCAGCACCAAATGAAAAATTATTAAAAATAAGTGGTAAAAAGATCAACTGAAAAAACAAATATTGCTTTAGATATTTGGCAATTTTACATTTTCACTTTAATACCAAATGTTAAGTGATATTTAAAGGTTAATACAATAGAATCTCCATACAAAGAAGTCTGCCTTCAGCGAATTTCTCCCCATGACGAAATTTTTAATCGTAATGTTAGCAACATTCAAAATATTCTCCATATAAAGGAATGGTGTCTCCCTATAAAAAATCTTTTTCAGACGTTTAATTTTGTGACATTTTTTACTTCTAAAACAGGTGCTTGTTTTGAGCAAACAATCTGCTCTCAAAACAATTTTAAAATAAAGGAATTGTTCAAGTAAAATAAACATAAATACACACCAGTACACATTATTCTCTAAATTGCTGAATTATCTTCACTTTTGAGCATTTCAATAATGCAATTCATATTAATATATAATTTAAAATAAATCGTAGTAAAAATCTTAATTATATACTTCTGAACTTACTGGACTTACTGAAAAGTCTAACATTTACTTAAATAATTGGAAAATTTTATAATTTCCATGCAATGAAACTTTCTCTATTGCAGGTCGTTCAACTTTGCTCTAGGGAAATTCTACAGTATATACATAAAGCTAGGGATGACAGAAATAAAAAAAAATGTATACTAAACATAGCAAAAATTCAATGTTGTTATTATGGGGGGAAAATGCTTTTGCAAAAAAAGATTTTTAGGACTACATCACTTTACATTATGAGTAATATAGCATATATTCCCTTCGGTACTTCAAATCCATTGTTTGCCAAAATAGGCCCAAATCAACTTTTTCGAAAGTTATTAATGGCTGATGTTGAGCGAAAAGAAATTTTTGGAACTTTCACACAAAATTTTCGGGAAAATTATGCACCATTAATTAGAAATAAAGATTACATACATACTTATGTGAACATGCACCCCTCCCCACCCAACACACAATACATACATACATGTATATATTTAAATATAAGCTCAAAAAAAAAAAATGCTTTAAGTGATGATTAAATGAGAGGTCTAATATTAAGTCTCTCTCCCACTGCATATGTTATTATATTGTCTTTAAAGTTTTTTGTAGTAAAAAATATTTTGCTTGGGTGAAGGAAAAAAGAAAAGTACAGATATTATATGTCAAAGAAAGCTTAAGATTAATACATTGAAAATTTTTCGGAAAACTAATTTTTTTCTTTAAAATTTCGGATCAGTTGCTCAAAGTTTTCGGTAAGGTCAGAGAATTTTGGATCAGAATCAGTGGTGTAGTCGAGGGGGGACGCAGGGGGACGGCGCCCCCTACCTTTTTATTTTAATACAAACGTTCCCCCAAATTTTTTACATTTTAACATAAGTGTCCCCCCACTTTTGATTTCAATTGCTTATCTTTCTACGCATAAGCATCCCCCAACTTGTTTTTCAGGACTACACCACTGATCAGAATCACCTCTGGAGTTAACTTTAGAAGTTTAAATACAACAAAATTCTCCTTTTATTGAAAGTGATTACTTAGTGAAACAAGATTATCGCATGAAAAAAGAAAACTCGTGCTCGACGGAAATAGTTAAATCTCATCATGTCTTGCGAAACCTGGAGAGGAAACTAAGTTAATTATGATAAACCCACTCCAAAGAAAACCAAACCAAAATTCAGATAGTACCTAAGGTTTCCATGAGAGCGATCTCTTGTTGCACTGGCCACCTCCCAGTCTGTGCAACAGTGGAGAAGGTGCTCTGATTGGTCGCCAGGCTCAAACCCACGCTCTGAGAAACGGGAAGGCTCAATGGCTGCGTTCGCTGCTGCGGCTGCAATAACTGAGGACGGTTGTTATTGGTTGGCTGGACACTCACCTAAAAAATTTGCAATTAGTGAGTCAGTTTAAAATTATTGTAAAATATCACTATTTTCTACCCTAGTATAAAAATGGTATGTACATTAAAAATGTTCGCATCTTTGTTGATTATTTTCAATGCACTACTGGATGAAGCTCCACTCTAATAATTTCCATTTCTTGCAGCACAATTTACTGCATTCAATTCCCAATCCTTTTTAACAACTGTCATAAATGCTGATGATATTTGAAGCATTAAATACATCAATCACAAAAAAAGTCACTATTTAGAAAAAAAAAAAAAAAAAAAAAACAAGTTAACTAATACCTATCTGCTACCATTTCAAGATTTCCCTTCTTTCTACAAGATTAAATAAATACTCCAGCCAAGTTCATGTTCATTGACTGATTATTAGCACAGGAAGAATAGAGAATCCAATGACGAACGCTCAGCCCGACCAGTAACTTTAGCCTGATAATACTTTCTTTATTAGTTGTACATTTAAATTTTTTTTTCTTGTCTTAGTTGGACATTTAAAATGAAAAAATATACAATGTGAGATTGTGGTTGTTGGTATGAACCCCAACTTTAAAAACTATTTGTATGAACAGGGATGAATCTAATATTTCTTAGCAGGGTCCGTTTTTGTTGAATTTTAAAGAGATATTTGTGAAAAATCGAATAATTTTGTGAAAATTGAAAATTTAAACATATAGTGCTGAAAATTTTTATTATTATTTGCCGCTTTTATATAAATAATGGGGTGAAAAGCACCATTTGGAAGCTTGGAATTTTGTAAAGGGTCCATTTTGTTTGATTTGAGTTTTGTGACGGGTCCGTTTTGATAAATTGAAATTTTGTGAAGGGTCGGTTTTGATTAATTGAAATTTTTTGAAGGGGACAAAAAGGATCAGAGATTCTTTTGGCGTGACCCCTGAGGAATCAAACTTCTATTTTGATATTACAAACTGAATTTTAAAGCAGATATAATTTACACCAAAGTGGTAGGAAATGATCTTATGGATTTGAGGGAAGTTTTACTCAGGAAAAGAGTTCAGATTGTACACTTATTTCAAATGCAGACTTTCACATCATATTGCCTCGATTGGTTTTGCAAGACCATTCATCTCTTGCTTGGTGTACTTTGAAAAACACATGACACTTTTTTGTAAAATTGAAAAATCTACTCACAGTTTTGTGAAAAAACTGTTAAATCTGGTTCTTTTTTTAATTCATGAACTCATTTGAGAAAATAGGGTCCCGTTTTTGTAAAATTGTGAATATGTACAAACCCAAATTTACATACCACATTAAAATTATAAAGTATACATTGGAAAAAAAAATTATTATTCAATATTACTAACAAAATATCCATATTTTCCTATGTACGTTGAGGGCAACACTTCTAAGAATGGAATATTTATGAGCATAAAAATTTTGGATTTGTTTCTGAAGGATTTGTAATTTAAAAACATAAATAAAATTAGATACACTAATTAAGATTTGATATATAAATATTAAAATACTAGAGTAGTATACACATACTGCAGATAGATCTTTATTATAGAAGTCAACTACTACAGAAGATAAAATATGAGAAGAACTGGAAATAATAGTAAAAATAATATTACTCATCATCCAAGCTGTAGTACCACATAATAAATTGGAATGAGCAAGTTTATGGAAGTATATGTGATTGGATTTCAAAATGCATGAAACTTCAGGATAGGTGCTTAAAAAAATAAAAAATAAAAAAAAGAACAATTTCAAAAAAATATATATATAAATAAAAAAAAATTGGAGCCATATGATGGCTTTCCAAGAGATTAACTTTGGAGACATAAAAGTCAAACTTTTTGTGGAAGAATTTTGTGAAGGGTCTATTTCAAAATGAAAAACATAATGAAAGATGCTTTTATAATAAAATTTTTTGTGAAAAGATCTGTTTATAAGATAAAATATTTTATGAAGGGTCCCTTAAACCCTTCTCTCTTGCTCCAGTCAAACAGGCTGGAGTGTTCAAAAATAGTGCACCAAAATTTTTTTTTAAAAAATCTACTCCTCAATCCTGAAAAATTATTTATTTCTCCTCTTACATACTAGCTGATAGTATCAAACCATTTATAGTATAATTAGAGATTAAACATTCATTACATGTTTTTCTTGAAAAATAAAGGTGCTTCTGCTGTTGTTCTCTTGAAAATTATGCAAAGGGGTTAATACACCCAAATTTCTTCATGGTGGAAAAAGAATACAAGAAAAAAAAAATCCCTGATAATTCCCTGATTGAGCTCCAAAAATTTCCCTGATTTTATAACTTCAATTGTGAGTTAAACAGCATCATTGTCATATGTAATGACAGTATCACAGTGGTGAAACCAGAAAAAATATTTAGGGGGGGAGGGGGGTTCACTGTACGTTTCCATCTGAACTTTGTGAAATTCCCTTTTTTCCTTTTTGAGGGGGTGAGAGATAAGAGAAAATAACGTAATTTTCCAAGTAATATACTCTGCAACTGGTGAGAATTTTAAATCTAAAGTTTTTCTTTTTTAAAAGAATGAAGATCACCACCCAACCCCCTCATTATTTTAAGCTTTTATAACTTTATTTTATCAAGATGGATATTGTTCTTTTATTGAGTAAATAAAATATTTTTAAAAAAGTTCCAAATCATCACTGCGGGAGAGGGGTGTTCAGGGGACCATGGGCTCCCTGTGCCACCCTGGTTACACCACTGCAGTATGTTCATGCCCAGTATCGAACCCCCAATTCAGTAGGGGAACCTGTTGTAATTTGGACACATTTTTTATTTTTAATTATTTGTTCAAAAACTACTATAGTGAGATGCATTTTACGTATTACATAATGTTTTGTGGTCATTTATGAACAAAAGGGCTATTTTTAAAGTAAGGTAGAAAAATAAAACATATGTCATTTAGTCTTTTGAAAAAAAAAAAGGAATTAGGACCAAGGTACAACACCCCTGTTGTACCATGGACCTATATATGTTGTACTATGGACCTACTATTATTATTTTTTGAAAAAAACATTATTTATATTACAAATCTTTATTAAATCTTGTATTAAAGTTAACATTTATTAATAAAACAAATTAAACAGCATAACAATTTACTTAGCAATTAATAGACATTATATTAATTAACATTCATAATTCTATGAGATATTTGATCACTTTAACGTGTTATTGTTCAATAATTATCTTTGGAATTTTGTTATTATTCTCCTATTTGTTTTTACATACCCCTTCTAGCACTGCCAATATTTTTTCATCTCTTTTATTTCATACAAATCACTTCTGAGGTGGCATTTTGACGGTGGTTTAATTTTTTCTTTTACTCCCAAGGATATAACATTTCATCTGGGTTTTCCGGCCACTTCCAGCTCTTTTTAGATTTTTCCATTTCCTCGTATTTCTTCATAAATAACCTCATCCAATAGACACCCGCCATTTTATCTCGATCCCAACTTTCAGGATGTTTAATATTGTTTGATTTGGCAAATTTATATGCCAATTTCATCAAATTTTTTAGTGTCAAGCCGTATTGTAGTTGAGAAGCTTTATTAATATAATCTAGTAATAAGAGTTCTTCATTATCTGTAAACACTTTGCGACTTGCAAGTTTCTATTTTAAATTAAATGGCTCAGTAGGATAATTTTATTTTTTCAAGTGACGTGTCAGCGTAGTTTTTGATAAACTATAAGTCTTAGCTGCACTGTAAACTATTAATTTATTATTTTTTATAAGCGCTACAGCCTTCATTATTTTATTATAATTTGGCAATGGCCTCGTAATTCCCGTTTTACATTGAGGCATTTTTGTATGTGATAAATATCAACAATATGCTAAGAAATTAAACTATTTTATTACACTGTAAATACGTAACATTTAAAAATATTTTTAATATAACAAGGTAAATACAGTCCACGGTTCAAAGTGCTGTACCATGGACCTATCCATAGTACAACTGCTTTATTAGGTCCAAGGTAAAACACCCTACACATTTTAAAATAACTGCTTATTTTGAGTAATAGGTTAGGAATTGAAAATGATTTAACGCTCAATTACACGGCCAAATAAGTTGTTAAACATAAGCAAAAAGGATTACTAAACTTTTTAACAAAGGAAACAAGTTATTTACAAAAGGGAGAAACTAAAAAAATTTACTTTTAGGGTCACAAATTCTTTTCTCCTACTGCCAGATCTTGTTCGAGTCCAACTATCAAAATGAGTTATAAATGACAGCTAACAGATAGCACATGAACGAGTGTTGCCGTATTGCAAAATGAATCCGTGAAATATATTTTTTTATCATTAGGACCACAGTACAACAGAGTCCCCATAGTACAACAGGTTCCCCTACACTGGAGAGCAGTGTTAGGTCAAATTTTGGAACACGACCAAAAATAGCTGATTCTCGGTAGCATCAACGCGACATGAGTCTTTTTAAGCAAAAGTGCTAGGTCTCCTTAGCTCATAGACAAAAAAAAAAAAAAAAAGATTTTTTTTTTTTTGCTGCTTAATTGAAAAAAATGTGCTTTCAACCAATGGGAAATCTGCGATCGAGCTAAGCATGCACAACAAAAGGAAATTCTGCAAGCGAAACTCCGGACGCTTGCCAGTTTGGATATTGAAAACAATAATTACCCCTGATATTTGGGGAAACTTTACACATCCATTGATATTTCCAGAACATAAAATTTCCCTAAGAATTCCTTGATTTTTTGGTTGTGTTACCACCCTGTTCTTCAAAACAAATCCCTAGTAAACGTAAAATATAACCTCTATATAGGTCAATATCCCGGCAATTTTTTATCCTGTCGAATCTCCGACTGAGAATTATAGAAAAATATGGAAACAAACTAGTATATATTGTTGTGACATTAATTTATACAGAGCCATTCCATTTCAGATCAGGCAGACACCGATTTTTTTGAAAAAATTACAGTAGTTACAACTAAGAGACATATAAAATATCCCAAAAGGATTTTGCAAAAAAAAAAAAATAATTCTCTAGTTACAGACGTTTAAAATTTGGCACAAAGTTGCCCGTTTTCAGAAAATCAGCAAAACACTCACTTTTAAACTGGCCACTGTTTCAAAAGTTTTTAACTGATTCGAATGATTTTTTTCTATAAATAATGAAGGGATGGTATTTTATTTAGACACTAATTTTAAAAACTTAGTTGGCTTCATTGATAAAGAAAAAAAAAAGTGTTTCTGAAGTGAAAAAATAATGTTTGTTCCGAATTCATGATTTTTTTTCTTGTGAAAGAAATTTATTTTTGACAAAACAGAGGTGGCGATCTAAAGTGCTGTTATGGAAGTTTTGTATCAAATTTTATTGTAAGCATGAGATGCATATCCTCTCAGAATTTAAATTTGAAAATTTGAAACTGTTCAAAAATTACGATTTTTGAAGTGTGATTACTCAAAAAAGCCATTTTTTAAAAATCTGAAAATCTGCTCATTTGTTGCCCTTAAAGTGCTTAATGAGCTGCTATCAATTATATTGCGTATTTTTGCCCCAGATCTTTTATATGATTTTTCAAAAATGGCCTTTTGTGCGTTTCTCAAAAAAGCCAGAAATTCAAACTCGTTCTTATTTAATCACTTTTATATAACATTTAATCAATATTTATTAAGAAATATACTGTATTGTTACACAATTACGACAGGTAAATTGTACTTAACTTTCTTAGAACTTAAATAGCTCCTAGCACAAAGCGTAGCTACTGGGATTTAATGCATGTTATTGTGTTCAATCCAATTACTAGTTTTCAATTCGCACACTTTACATCAAATATGTTACAGCACTGATATACATAGTTTTAAAAGCATATGAAATTATGTACTTAAAGCAAAATAAGTAGAATCAAGTTCTTGAATCATCTTCTACTCGTTATTACCAAAAAATGCAAAGACTAGATGGGTTCAGATGGTGTTATATTTCTTGTGGTATTATATTCTGGATATTGAAATATTTGTTCTAGATTATCTGTGTACAAATTATTCGATAGTGTCCCTAAACCATCGGTGATACATTAATTTGCCCCATTCAATAATTCTCATTCACACTTTCAATAAATTTTATTATTTAGAAATCATCCATTGAGTTATATTTGTTTAAGAGGCTGTTGGTTTTCTGTTTTCCACTTCTTGTTTGCTCGTGCGTCCCATGTAAGCATTACTATTTGAGGGATTTTTACTATTTAGCAGTATTGTAGGATAGCCAATAACAGGGTTTGTACGCTTTTGGCAAAACAAAAAATAAGGACTTTTTAAGGACCTTTTAAGGACCTACAAAAAATTTTAAGGAGCTCACAAAATTTTCGAAATGTACAAACTGTTATGTTTATTTCAGAAGGAAGCATTATTGAAAGAGGAAATTGATTTAACATCGCATTTTTATTAGGAACACAACACAAACACATTTATAGAGCTGTCTTTGACTTGTTGCTTTTTTAAATGTCCAATACAGTCCGGGAGTTAAATAATTATTGGAGCTAGTACCTAATAAGAAGCACACAACACAAGCACATTAATCATATATAAGCAAATTATTATGATATGAAAAAATATCAAAAATGGTTAGTGCTATAAAATACAAGTTAAATGAAAAAAAAAAAAAAAAAATCAAAGAAAACGCTGCACTTTTTCTTGAGAATTTTTGTTTAGTTTAGATTTTTTTTTTTGTTTTACTTAACTTATGTTGCCAGCATCTCAATTTAGGCTTACTTAAATTTTTATCTCTGCCATAAATAATTTTTTTAAATTATTTAGAAGAGCTTACAAAAATTCAGAAAAAACTTCTTCAACTTGAGAAAAATATTTCATTTTGGAAACAACATACAAATAAAAAAATGGAGCTAATTTGCTTAAAACTTTGTACATTACCCTAAAATGGTAACTATAAAAATTCAACTGAAATAAATTTTCAAAAATTTTTAAATAAAGTATAAAACAAGCAGACTTCAGGCAAATACTGAAACTCTAAAACAACTGTCAACTTTTTAAATAATTGATATATTTTTAGAGGATGCAAAAAGATAGAAATCTCAAAAGCTGCGTGCAATTTTCGGGGAAGCACGTGCTAGATGTTAGCAAGTTTCCAAAAAATAGGTTTTTACACTTTCGCGTTATAAGTTATGAAAATTCCTGTAAATTAATACATATCTTTTTAAAAAGTTCCTTAAAATGATTTCTTGTTTTGTATTACAATCCCTTCAAATAAAAATACTTGCACATCAGCTTGAAAAATTGGATCTTTTTACAAAAAATCGAATTTTCGAAGTTCACAAATAAAATCAGAAAAACTGGGAGAAAACGGAGCATTTGGCAACTACGGTGTATAGGTTTAAGAAGCGGTCGATTCCTTCAATTTACTGCAAATTAAGAAATTTCACGAGATGCAAATTTTGATTAACGCAGCAAATATCATCTCCCACACAACAAAATCCCACAGCGAACGACCGCGGTGTCAAATAGGTCGCTAAGAATTACTAAATATTAAAACATTGCTTTAAAAAACTAATAAATTATTTTTTTCGGTAAGGGAATTTATATGATCTAAAATAACAATGGGAGAACAAATTGTTTAGCAAAAGATCAGCTGAAAAGCGATTGGGAGAGTTGGCAACTCGGCGCTAATTAGTGTAAGACGTAAGAAAAATGATAATAAAAATAAATCATTTTTTACCTTTAACAGTATAAATATGCGATAATCATACATGCAATTGGCCAAACGCAAAAAAAAAAAAAAGATTTTTTTTTTACCTACATATTAGTTAAATGTATCTCATCTCTTTTATTGAGCTAGATGTCAACGATTTGCTTCTTCGAAGTACAGTCAAACCCCGTTAACGCGAACTCCCATAACGCGAAAGGAATACCATTCCCCGTCAGATATTCTAAGAACTAATGCTAAATTAATCGTTTAAGACGAAATTGATTTGGAGGAAATCCCGCTTAAGACGAAAAACAAAGTTTTCCAGTTGAAAAGAAATTAAAAGACATGTGAAAAACATCCTTTTAACATGAAATTTCCATCAAGCTTTGGAAGCTTGGACGTTTTGTTGCACTTCAATTTTATGAATTCTATGAAAATAGCGAAACAGTTGAAATGCCTGCAGTTCATTCATGCTAATCCTATTTCTGACAGACGTTGTACAGGCATGTTGATGCAGATCAATGACAGGAATGAATTGACAAGGGACACCTCCATTAATGGGCATAGATAAGCAATGGACACTTCCATTAGGGGACAATGAGGTAGAATTTCAAAAGTGTGTGGGTCAGGAAGATTTCCCACTCAGCTGCTTTTAACCCACCTTTTCCACGGTTCGGAAGAAGCAGTCGAAGAAGAGCAGGAGGAAGAAACAACTTCTTCAGTTCTCGAAGAAGCTGCTAAAAGAGACATAGTTTCAGTAGCCTTGTTTGAAGAATATGGGCAAATAGATGACGAGGCCTTAAGTTCAGACGTAGTGACAGATAAAGATATAATTAGAGGACTTCAAAAGGAAACTGTAAATGAAATTGAAACAGACGAAGAAGATGCTGATCCAGAAGCCCAAAATCTAATCACTGTAAACGAAGCTACGGCAGCATTATAAATTGCGCAACGATTTTTAATGCAGCAAGAGAATGCTTCACATGCGTTAAATAGTTTAGAAGGCATCGATTCTTTTGTAAAAGGATGTTAGTTCAAAAAATTGAAGCAAAAACCTAAAACAGATTTTTTTTTAAAGTAATGCTTGCACAGGTAAATAAAACTTAATCTTCCGTTCTGATAATTGTTTTTAATACTAATTTTGTAAATTTCATATAAATTTCCTAATCGAAGTATATAAATTCGTATGTGTGTGTATGTGCATTTTTATATAAATATAGTTTCGGTTCCTATATTTTCTGCATCATAAGAAACAAACATTTTTACTAAAGTCAAAAACCTGCAATCATCGGTTAACGTGAAATTCGGTTAACGGGAAAAATTTTGGCGTCCCCCTCGACTTCGCGTTAACGAGGTTTGACTGTATTTCCCTCCCCCCTTAAATTAAAAAGCAAGTTTCAAAAGCAATATTTATTTATTGATGACTTGTTAAGAGCTGCTCCTACTTGTTTTATTGATAATTGGTTAGAATGTATTTAGATTTAGTAACGATTTTCATGGGAAGAAATAGTTTACTTTGTAACTAAACTTAATAAATAGTATCGAATTCCAAAATTCGGCCCTTTTTCAAAAATACCCGATTTTTGTTGTTGTTGTTGTAAAATCAGAAAAAATATTCATTTAAGAAACTGTTAAATCAATAAATATTAATAAGTTTTGATTCAAATAGAAGTACTCTTGTAGATATATTTCTTACATGAGCTAAACTCAGGAAACCAAGATAGAATAAGAGAACCCAACCATGTTAAAAAATGAAATTGGTTCCTTAAGCGCACTGCGCACCTTTCCTTAATTTTTCCCCCTCGAGTCCTTAAAAGTCCGTTTTTCAAATTGTTTTCATATTTTCTTTTGTTTTTTTAAAGCAAAATGAGGGAACTTGTGTGATTTGTTTTTCTGTGGTCTTAAATGGTGTCCAGTTACTGTGCACCATTGCATTTTGTACAAATGCTTGGTGCTTTGATTCGACTTGTCTACTAATATTTTTCTTTTTTTAAGATGTAGCTCGATTTTCTTTATCATACAATTGCAGGAGATAGCAAATTGGGAACTACCATGTGGGTGGGTACAAGTTTATTTTAACTGAACTGGGTGTTGTAATTTGAAGCATTTTATCAAAATCCATGAACTTTTTTTTCTTTTGTAAAAAAAAACAACACATCACACAGTTACACATTTAGTTAGTTACACATTTTCAAAAAAAAAAAAAAAAAGTTACTTATTTAGCTACCAGTTGAGAAAGTACTGCAATTTGAAGTAAAAATGCGTTGAAGTTTATGTAAATCCGCCATTTTTGGTACTGTCAATCTGCCATTTTGGGTCTGTCCGAAAGCCACGATAGTACAAGGATAGTACCGGCCCCGAGCAAACCAAATTTGAGGTTCGATTAAGTAGTTGAAATGAAAGAAGTTTGATTCTTGTGAAGAATACAAAAGATTGCAAAACAAATGAAGCGCATGGGTACCTTCTTATTTGAACAAAAAAAAAACTTAAGCACCTGGAATAAAAAATAAGGACTATTTAAGGACTTTTTAAGACCTGAAAAATGGAAATGAACATTAAGGACTTTCTAAGGACCTTTAAGAACCGTACGAACCCTGAATAATATTTTGATTGTATTCCTACAATAAATTTTACATTTGCTGTTGCTTGGTATTTGATATAAAGCGTGTGAGTTTGAAACTAGTAATTGGATTGAACAGAATAACACGCATTAAATCACTGTAGCTACGCTTTGTGCTAGGAGCTATTTAAGTTCTAAGAAGGTTAAGTACAATTTATCTGTAGCAATTGTGTAACAATACAGTATATTTCTTAATAAATATTGATTAAATATTATATTAAAGTGATTAAATAAGAACGAGTTTGAATTTCTGGCTTTTTTGAGAAACGCACAAAAGGCCATTTTTGAAAAATCATATAAAATATCTGGGGCAAAAATACACAATATAATTGATAGCAGCTCATTAAGCACTTTAAGGGCAACAAATGAGCAGATTTTCAGATTTTTAAAAAATGGCTTTTTTGAGTAATCACACTTCAAAAATCGTAATTTTTAAGCATTTTCAAATTTCAAAATTTAAATTCTGAGAGGATATGCATCTCATGCTTACAATAAAATTTGATACAAAACTTCCATAGCAGCATTTTAGCTCGCCACCTCTGTTTTGTCAAAAATAAATTTCTTTTCTAAGAAAAAAAATCATGAAGTCGGAACAAACACTATTTTTTCACTTCAGAAACACCTTTTTTTCTTTATCAATGAAGCCAACTAAATTTTTAAAATTAGTGTCTAAATAAAATACCTTCCCTTCATTATTTATAGAAAAAAAATCATTCGAATCGGTTAAAAACTTTTGAAATAGTCGCCATTTTAAAAGTGAGCGTTTTGCTGATTTTCTGAAAACGGCCAACTTTGTCCCAAATTTTAAACGTCTGTAACTAGAGAAATAAATTTTTTTTTGCAAAATCCTTTTGGGATATTTTATATGTCCCTTAGTTGTAACTACAGTAATTTTTTCAAAAAAATCTGTGAGGGTCATGTGACAAGTATCAGACCTGCCTGCCTGATTTGAAATGGAATGACTCTACATTTATATAATCTTTAATGCTACGAGAAATAATGAGACTTACCTGAACTACCTGATTGGGAAGAAGTTGTATCCTTGTTGCAGTCCACTTGAAAGGCATGTTTGGATTATATGTAGCTTCAACAAGAACTCTCTCCCCATTTTTAGGCATATTGCCTTTCACACAACTGCAAGGAGAAAAAGATCATTAGTTAAAATTTGGCAGTCATATAAGTTTCATTTCATTGAAAACAATGAAGGTGATAAACATATAGACAAAAATATTGTACGGTATTTAAATTAGAATTAACTTCTTGTACATAAATACAAAATTGCAGGGGGGGGGGGGGAACAAACATCAAAGGACATAGTAATTAAAAAAATAATAATAATAGCAAGATACCAACTTCTTCTTAAATTAATTATGGAGGTGTTCCACATCAGTTCAATCACACCTCAACACAGGGTTGGTTCGATTTTGCCCAACCCGAAAAAACCCGGGCGGGTTTTTTCAAAAAAACCCAGTTGAAAAAACCCAAGTGGGTTTATTCAAAATTGTTGCTAAAAATTATATTTTACCTAAGTAAACTAATAAAAATACTGATTTAGACCAAATATAATACATGCTTTCATAATACATACATTATATGTCATGGATATAAAATTTTGAGGGTTAGCTCAAAAACAAAAACCAACTTGAAAAAACTCACAGGTGGGTTTTTTCAAAATTATTCCTAAAAATTATATTTTACCTAAGTAAACTAATAAAAATACTGATTTAGACCAAACATAATACATACTTTCATAATACATACATTATATGCCATGGATATAAAATTTTGAGGGTTAGCTCAAAAACAAAAACCAACTTGAAAAAACCCACAGGTGGGTTTTTTCAAAATTCTTGTTCAAAATTGAACTACACTTATGTAAACAAATAAAAATACTGATTTCGACCAAACATAAAACATACTTTCAGAATACATACATTAGATGTAATGTCTAAAATTTTTTGAGAATTGGATAAAAAATAAAAACAGACTTGAAAAAGCCCACTGGTGGATTTTTTCAAAATTTCTTGTTTAAAATTGAATTTTACTTATGTAAACCAATAAAAATACCTATTTTGACCAAACATAATAACATACTTTCATATATACCTTATATGTCATGGGTGTAAAATTTTGAGGGTTGACACAATAATAAGAAACTCACTTAAAAAAAACCCTACAGGTGGGTTTTTTCAAACTTCATGCTCAAAATTGAACTCCACTTATGTAAACAGAAAAAAAAAAAAAAAAAAAAAACCAACTTAAACCAAATATATTTTTATCATGGATAAAAACTCTAAAATATTGGATAGGTTTGAAATTGTTCTACTTAATCAAAATAAAATTTCTTTCCCACAAAAAATTCTCTATTGAAAAAAGTATAGAAACAAATGCCCAAAAGAAAAAATATCAGAATTTCACTCAATATGATAGATATGTTTTAAGAAAAGCTAATTTTAAGAAAACAATCTATGGCATCTAACAAAATGCTGGTCAAGGATGCACAAAAATATTTTTGCCCATCGTTTTTTTATATATTTGACTTTATTTTTTTTCCGCAATGAAAATTGCTAAAAATTATGCGTCCTGGGGTACATGTAATAATTTTTTTTTTTGCGTTTCCACCTCCAATGTTTGAGTGTTTGACGTGCTATGGCACGTCCGCGGCATCGACGCATGTAAGAGATTCCAGTAATTTTAAAAGTAATTAACTTAAACTTCTTTAAATAATTGCAATTAACTAAACTTAAAAATAATTTGTTTCTTAAATCCTTTGATGGGATTTTATTGAACACTAAAAATACAATAAACAAGGGGCAAAGCAATTGATTTTTAAAATGTTAATTTATAGTTGTAAAGGACAGAATGGAATAATTAATATTTAAAATGCAATTATTTTATTTTTCAATTTTTTTTAATTAAAACATAAAATGTTCTTAAAAGAAATACATAAATAATATTGATTCTTTTTCACTTGAATTAATACCATTAAGTGTAGGCAACCTCTTACAAATAAAAATAAAGAAA
Source organism: Octonoba sinensis (assembly GCA_038502835.1). NCBI lineage: Eukaryota > Metazoa > Arthropoda > Arachnida > Araneae > Uloboridae > Octonoba > Octonoba sinensis. The sequence continues at coordinate 5,019,280 of CM076600.1, forward strand.
ACCTCAAATTTTTGAAAAAACCCAATAAAGCCCAAAAAAACCCAATAAAACCTGAAAAACCCACTGGGTTGGGTTTTTTCCAACTCTGCCTCAACACCCACCGTATCGGATTTTGATGAAACTTGGTGCACTTGCTCCCTTTATGATTGTAAGGAACCCCCTAATTTTTTTCCTTCTACCTCAATTCATTTTGATTTTATGGTCTTTTGAAATTTTGAGATTTGGCAACTTTTGCCATTTTTGAGACACACAAAGTGAGCTGTCGTTATTTACGAAAAAACAATTGTCTTTCGGTAACTAATGCTATTATTTTTCTGAAAATTTTTACATAAAATGTCCAGACTAAGGATTTCAAGAAAAAATATCATAAAAATCTCAGTTTCTATTACATGGTTTTAAAAAATTAGAAATTTTGAAAAATTTTTTGCCCCCCCCCCCCTTAAAAAAAAAAAGATTATCAAGAGCATGATTTTCTAACATGAGGGTCAAATTTAAAATCTTGATTTCTTGGAGGGAGGTTGAAACAAAACATATACATTTTCAAGCAATTTTCAATTTAAACTTGTTAAAAATAAGTTATTAATAATGGTGTCATTCCCATATCTGTTCATCTATACAACAACACCCACCATCTTAGACTTCAACAAAACTTAGTACGACATAAAGTTAATTTAAATATCTCATAACAAAAAAAAAAAAAAAAAACCCTGATTAGGGTGCATACCTATTTTCCAGCGTCAAAATTATGGATATTTTGAGGATGAAATTTTTTTTAAGGACACACTTTGAAAAATATTTAAACAATTAATTTAGAAATCTTGATAAATGGATTATTAATTGATTAAATTTTTTTCCCCCTCGAGTCCTTAAAAGTCCGTTTTTCAAATTTTATTCCTTTTTCTTTTCTCTTTTAACAACAAAATGAGGGAACTTGTGTAATTTCTTTTTCTGTGGTCTTAAATGGTACCCAATTACTGGGCATTTGTACAAATGCTTGCATTTTGTACAAATGCTTGGTATTTTGATTTGACTTCTCTACATATATTTTTTAGATGCAGCTCGATTTCCTTTTTTATACCATTGCATGAAATAGCAAATTGGGAGCTGCCATGTGGGTGGGTACAAGTTCATTTTAACTGAACTGGGTGTTGTAGTTTGAAGCATTTTATCAAAATCCATGAACATTTTTTTTTTTTTTTTTTGTAAAAATATATAACACATCAATTTACTTATATCTTTTCTCAAAAAAAAAATTAAAAAAACAAGAGTTAATTATTTATCTACCAGTTGAGAAAGCACTGCAAATTTAGTAAAAATGCGATGATGTTTATGTAAATCCACCATTTTTGGTAATGTCAATCCGCCGTTTTGGGTCTGTCCGAAAACCGCGATTGTACCAGACTCGAGCAAACCAATTTTGAGGTTCGATTAAGTAGTTAAAATGAAAGAAGTTTGATTCTTGTGAAGGATGCGAAAGATAGCAAAACAAATAGAGTGCATAGGTACCTTCTTATTTTAACAAAAAAAAAAAAAATAAATAAATAAATAATAAGCACCTGAAATAAAAAATAAGGACTATTTAAGGACTTATTAAGGCCTTAAAAATGAAAATGAACATTAAGGACTTTCTAAGGACATTTAAGGACTGTATGAACCCTTTAGTAATTAAAAAAACACCTATAATGGCCGAATATTTTTTAATGTTTGGGGATTTTTGCAAATCTACAAAACATGTATATTTTCCCCAAACATTTAAAAAACTTATAATTGATTTAAATGATTATTGGCTTAGAACTTTACTGGTTATGAACAACATTACTTTATCCTTTATACAGGGTCTTTTTATAATAGTGTTACACTAAAATACTTTTCTGATTAATATGCATTTAAAGAAAAAAAATGGTCTATTAAAAAGAAAATGCCTTCTCCTAGTCTCTCTTAGCTGTATAAAGACACAAATCAAGAAATTCAAATTTTCAAAATAGCACCTAATTTCAGAAGAGCAAAATAAAAATATTGTTGAAATTTTCTGTACTTCCAGTCCTTGATTTTACTTTTTATGACCTCTTTTTATTGATTGAATTCACAAACATTCAGCATTTTTTCCTTCTTTTTGAAAAAAGAAGATAAATTTAACACAAAACTCACACAAATGATTAGTTTCTGGCTCTTCTGTTGATTCAGCATTTTTAAGAGGTATGTTTTTTGTGAATTTGAAAAATGTTTTTGTGAAATTTCAACATACCTACATTGCTAAGACGATTGATTTAATTATTTTTTGCCACTTAGCTCAAAATTTTGTGGAGAATTGAAATCAAAAGGGTAAAATATTTATTCAGTAGATTTTTTTTTTAAACTTCCCTTCCTAAAATTCATCTCTTTAAAGAAACTCGATAATAAATTTAACAAACCTTTATGAAGAGAGAGAGAAAACTAACCTAGTTTGGAAGAAAACATCTTCGTCAACGAATCCAAAATTTTCATGCAGCTTTGTCACAAAACCAGTGAATACTCTCTGCTTGTACTGAGGCTGAGCAGCTGCTTGCTGTTGAACAGAATGCTGTTGCTGTTGTTGCACTGCAGCTGCTGCAACCACTGCTGCCTGCTGGGCTACTGCAGCCTGTTGGGCCACAGCTGCTGCTGTCTGGTGGGGATGTGGCTGCGGTGGCTGATACTGTGTGGCTTGAGCCAGTAATCTGGGTGCAGGGTAGCTGACGGTGGCAACTTGGGAAGTTGTGAGTGAGGTGGGAAGAGCAACTCCAGGCTGGGGCAAACGACCAATCTCAACAACCATACCACTCTAAAAAAAATGTTTTGAAGCAAATTACAAAGGTCCAACAACAAATGCGATGAAAAATGCTTATTATCCAATACATTTTGTGCCCTTGAAATTCATAAACACCAGTGTTGTTATCTTTTCAAATTTGTTGGCATAGATATTTTAAGTATCAAAGAGAATTATTTAACAACATATTCCATTTAAAAGTTTTGTTTAATAGCCCAGAGGAAATACTCCACAAAATTAAAATAAATCAAAAAGGATCCTTCACAAAATTCAAATCATTCAAGACGTACCCTCCACAAAATTTTGAGCTAACTGGCAAAAAATAATAAAATTTATCTTAGCAACGTAGGTTTCAATTTTGAATTTTCACAAAAATATTTTTAAAATTTACAAAAAACATACCCTGGTAGAAATGCTGAATTAACACCTGATAGTAAATAGCCTATTACGAATAGATACCCAACTGAAAGTACATTTCATTTGTAGACCAAAGAAAAGAGGACTTCCTAAGTAATGACACAGATCACTGTTGATCTGAGAGACAAATGGTATCTTTGATGCACAGCAAATCAATACATCAAAGCAACAATTCTTTAAGATACAAATTTGACAAAATCAGATTTCCGTGGTCATCCCTTATTTGATAGGGCAATACTCATTGCTTTACAATCTGTTAAGCCTTCTTTTCCAGTCGAAAAATTCATGTCAATTGCAATTAAAAATGACTCAAGACGGCAATACGATTAGCACTCAATATTGCTTCTTAAATAACAAAAACAATCTCAGTGATGGAACAGAAGGAACTTGGTTTTGGAGCAGCAAAATATCCATTTTAGAGCAGCAGAAACCCATTTTGGAGCAGCAAAATATCAGTTTCAGAGTGAAAAAAAAAAGACATTTTGGAGCAGCAAAACATCAAATTTGTCTCACACAATTTTTTGGACAGTAAAGGACAAGTTTTGCAGCAAGTAAAAAAAAAAAAACTGCAACAACTTTACTTTGTAGGAGAAAAGAGAGTAGTCTTGGACCACACGTCTCTAACATATTTGCCCTTTGCAAATATGTGCATTAAAATAATGTTTTTAAGAACTCATACGATGACAACAGTAAATTTTTATATATGAACTGCAACATACATACGATACATACACAAAAAAAATTCAGTAACTTCTGCTATCAGACTTGTTTCCTAAGCTTTTAAAAATATAACCTTAATTTAAATATCTGAAACAAAAATGAAATTGAGCCTGCCATGAAGAATTAAGTTTTAAATTTCTATTCGGAATGAACATGGGGGAGAATTCAATTCAAAAATTTTTAAATAAAGAATTTTAAGAAAAAAAAAAAAAAAAAGCCAAAAACAATCAAACTTCCTTAGAATATGCAAAATGATCGTATTTTTTTCAAAATTAAAGCATCAAATTATAAAAACCGCAAATAATAGTTCCTTTTAGTATATAATTTCAGAATTACATTTTAAGATATACACGATAATTAATATCAATAATTACCGACAAGATTGGTGATTTTTTTTTAAGCTATGTTAAAACAAGAAAATACCTTAAAAAAAGAAGGTGGTATAAATGGATTGATGTGGGAAATCAAAATTTAACTAAGCTCGACGAAAGAAAATTACAAAAAATAAAAAACCAAGTCCTTGAAACATTAATGAAACTGCTACGTTCAAAATTAAATTTAATGGAGTACAACTCTTATCTGAATTTGCCATGGCTGTTTCCACTTTTCTTGCCAATGTAGTACTTTAACCAGAGGCTGGAAAGTAAAAAAGGGTACAAAGTTGTCCTTACGTTCATGGAGCCTGGCCAATACAACACAGGGGTAATTGTACGTTCAAGGAAAAATACCTGAAATTTTTAAGAGTAATATGAAGGGGCAGGGTCTTGCCACTTTCATTACTTTTAATAAACTGATTTATATTTCCCAACCCTTAATATAGCCTTAAAAACCCTGTATTTTTAATAATAACAGGCATCAAGTTCCAAAATCTGATTTGAATAATTTTGAAAAAAGACCTTTGTTCTCAAAAATTGCACGTTTTGAAATTAATGAAAACCGCATTTGCTACTAAATATGAAAGAGAACTTAATATGATGCACTAAGGAAATGTTTTAAACTATACAATGAGAACCGATTTTAGGATTTTCTTATTAATAAAGATATCTGTTACATAAAATCCTTTTTGTTTTGACGAGTTTAAGATCATTATTTTTACTTAAATGATCTATTCATAAATTGTCATGAATATATGCTTTTTAAAAAATATTTGGGAAAAAAACTGCTATTATGAAATTGCCACATGAGTGAGTCACCAATTTTTGTTCTCAGATTTTTCAAATGCTGTTTAATTTTTTTCAGTTTTATTTCTAAATTTATTAATTTTAATTTTTTGAACCATTAGATATATTGAATGAATCTTTCAAAAGTTTAAATAATTGACATAAAAATAAAAATTAATCTAAATTCAGTAGTTAACTTTTTGACATTTGAGAAATCACACTCCTAACAAGTACAGAATTTCGTTTAAAAATTTTCAAATCAAGATTTTACTGAAAATAAAAGCGAATTGTATTTATTTGCCTTTCAATAAAGCTTAATAAACATCAGTAGTGAAAAAATTCCGATTCTAACAGCGGATGCAAAAGGATTGTATCTTTTAAAAATAATTTCTGTGAGTAGAATAATCTTACTATTGCATTTTAGTAGGATTATAATGATCAAGAGTAAAAATTAACGCCATTATCGTCGGAAATTTAGAGTAAATTAAAAATTAATGAAAAAAAAATTGCCGATATTTTCGGTAATTTAAATTTTTTTTAATTGAGAAAATATCGAATTTTCAGACTCCCTGAAGCTGTGAGCTGTGATTGGGTGCCAGTACATCTGAGCTTCCCCACACAGGGTTGCCAAGAGCCGATCTCTCCCGACGATCGGCAGTTTGGCGGGATTTTGTTGAATTGGCGCAGCAGGCGCAGTTTTCTTGAAAAATCGCCATTTTGGCGCAAGAAGGCGCAGAATTTTCGTCTAGGCGCAAAAGGCGCAATTGGCGCAGCTGTTCCATCACTGCAATCTAGAAAGCAATTATAAATTAGATACAAGCCACAATTGAGAATAGAAAGTTAATATGTTGAACTCAAGTAGCGACCGAGAGGAGAGACAAATTGCCGTGATGCCCAGCTACAATTCATGTTGCCCATGAAAAGTAAATAAATATTGCTTGATATTGATTGTATAATGTAATGCAAACATATAAAAAAAACATATAAGTAATATTTATCCACATAAATAACATGCTAACAAGTATACAGTATTTACCCCTCTAAACTTATTTATTCGATTATTTGGATTTCAGATAACAAAAAAAAAAAAAAAGAAAAAAAACAAATAACAATAAACAACTGTTTCAAAATTTATTATCTATTTATTATATTAATTTATGTTTTTAAAATTCTCTATCACTGATTTGATTTTTTAGATTTGACGTAATAAGGGAAAAATAAAATATGTGTTTTTAAGGATTTTAAAATTTTATTTATAAAGAAAAGTACAAAAGCAGAGACTGAACCACATGTTGCCCACAGCCTACACTTTGCTATAAAGGATAAAAGGAGAAAATAGAGTGAAAATTTTTCCTGTGCAATTTCTTTTAACTCTTAGCCTAAAGAAATGGGAATGAGATGTGAAGACTGCTATTTTACATTTAAATCATTGAAATGATACATTATTTTACTGTAAGTTTAGTTTCTATGTAAACCTAGCAAACACATTGTCATTCTGGGCCATTAATCTAAAATCTAGATGAAACTTAATCTGGAGGCAACATGAATATGAAATTAAAGCCAAACGATATATTTAACTCAGATTCCAAATATATAATATGAAATTTTATTATAAATTAAGATATATAGTAATCTTAGGTTTGCAAATGGCAAACCCAAAAATTGTATGGGAGAGAGCTTACTATAAATGAAACTCAACGAAACTCAACTTTATTTTAGACAAAATTAAGTTTGAAGGTAAATTAACTGCAGAAGAAGAACAAAAGAACATTAGCTTTTTAGTTTAATGGATTCCATTTTTGTCAGTGAAAAATGATCTTAACAGAGATAAAGTGAAAATAAATTTAATTTTCACACGCTACATACTTTATTTCTTTTAGAACATTTTAGAAGTAAAGATTGCTATTGTTTTTCCACATTAAAATGCTTCAATATAGATACAATCCACATTTTGTGCAGTTATTTAAAAAAAGAAAGAAAAGAAATTTTGAAATGAATAGCAGAAGAAAAATGTACAGAGCTTGAATCTCCAGATTAATTGGTACTCACAGTGATTCTGCACCATAAAAGATGGACAGATTTGAAAGTCACACAACACAGTGGTAGGAACAACCAAGATTTCATGGAATGGAACCTCCTCCAAAATAATTTATCCGTTAATTAAGCAACCACCATCACAATAATGGAAACTCAGCTCACTAGACAACATCTCAAGTGAAGGCAATTTGAACTTTAATGCCTTTTAGCGAGCATTCTTCTGAATATTCATTGGAATACCTTTTGCTATGAATGAATATTCATTCAAATGAAATCATAAGCACATTTGAAATGACATAGCTTTTAATAATGGAATAATATGATCAGAAAAATCAGATTAAACATGGAAAAAGGCACATACAGTATTAGCAGAAAAGTAGATTTATTCTGCTTAATTAAAATTAAAAATTGATTAATCCTCTTATGCATGCATTTATTTATTTGTGTTATAAACAAAAACTTCATATGCCGCAAACTAATTTTGCATCTCAGGATTGCTGTGTAATAATTTATTTTTTGAAATTTTGTCCTGTATAGTCAAAAATTAGTGTTCTTGTATGAAGATATTTCCTGCTTTTTTTTTGCCACATTTATTCAATATAATAATAAACATGGCAAAATTGAAAATTCAAACTTCATTTATAAGGAATAAGAAGTTGTAAAATAATAACGTTTTACATTAACTTCCCATTAATGTAAAACATCCTTTAAAATAACTAAACAGAATTTGATTTGAAACTAAGATTTTCTCTTCTTTCTTGAATCCTCCATGGACTCCCAAAGATATCTTAATCTTTTTACAATCTTGAATACCCTATGAAACATTTTGTGGTTTCCAAGAACTGTTTGGAGTGTCTAGATGAGGCTGCATGCAAATTGCAGCACAAAAACAAATCTGCATAAAAATTTGAAGCAAAAATGTATGTCACCTCATATGGGGCTTTCATGCATGAGAGGGTTAAAATGCATAATAATTTTTTAAAAATTATTCTTTCATTTTTACGTAGGCATATATTTTCTGATATTTGTTAGTTGTAATAGAATAAATAGCTAGAAAAGAATTTTTCCTAGGCTCATTTTATTTTTTCTACATCCAACAGCCCTTTTTATATTAGCTTCAGAATATGTTGCACAATATAAATTGAAAAACCTTTATCTTTCTCAACTTTTGTTTTCTGGATAGATTTAATCATAGTATGCGTAATTCTCAGTAAAACAAAAAACAAAAATCTGAACTTCATACAATATTTTTGGAAAAAGTATGCATCACGAATTTAAAATAAAAATTATATAATTAGGTAATGACCCCTCCCCCCTTTCTCCCCCACACAATATTTATATGAATATTTAACTCATAAAAAAAAATCATTTAAAGATCTATAACGTTAATACCAAATCAATTTCCTTCTAAGTCTTTTAAAGTGCTAAATAATTTGCTTGCCCTCAAGGTAGAAAGAGGAGCAGATATTATTATTCTTCAAAGTAATCTTAAAATTACTCAACAAAATTAAAAAAAAAAAAAAAAACGGATTTTATTTTTTCAAAGTTTTGGAAAGGTTTGCTATAATTTTTGAAATTTGGAATCAAAATCATCCATGACATAGGCTTTTGATTGACTCGTACAATGATCACTCCTCGCGAGCGCTACAGTATTGAGACAATAACAGGAGATGATTTAAGAATAAACTTGCTGCTATACTTCAACAGTAACAAAAAATCCTATTGATTTCTGATCAGATAAATAATGAAATTCATTTAATTTAATAAAGGTTCTTATCAATGCCACCAAAAAATAATTTGATATGATTTAATGACTTAGTTTTAACATAACTTTCATCTTGTTTCTCACATTGTTTTTTGTTAGAAGCAAATATATTACGAAGTATTAAACTGAACAAAACTTACATTTACATTTGCTACTTGTGTGGTTGCTGCTAAAGAAGCTGGAATGGCTAGGCCCTGCTAAAAAAAAGGGAAAGAATTTTTTCCATGTAAAAGTTCAGCATTTTGAACACCCTAATAACAAGCAGATAAAATTAAAATGAAAATCCTTTTTTGATACAGTTATGATAAAAATAAAATAAACAAGAAACTTTTATTCTATTTTATATGTATTATTTTTTTTTAACATTTGCTTTTATTATTTTTAGTCTTAAAATTTCCATACACATCTTTAAAACATACAAATATAAAATAATAAATGAATTGCTCAACATTTAAGACTGTAAATGAAGAAAAAGAAGAGAGTTAAAAGAAAGAACTCATACTTGTTGTAGCATTGCCCCTTGTTGCAAAGCACTCTAAAAAAGAAATAAAGAAATATAAGTTCACTTCTAATGATAAATTTACAATTAAAGCACACACATCCAAACAAAATAATATGTTTATAATTAAGCACACTTGGAAGTGCCAATATTTGAAGTAGAGTAGCAAAAAACAGTATCCATTCTATTTAGCAATAAAAAAGGGGGGAAAAGATCATTTCAACAAAATACATACATTTTAACCAGGGTTGTACTTTTTTTTAGGACCAATTTTAAAAGAATTAAAGGTAAGAAAAATACGGTAGAAGATCTTAACACACACTTATCAAAAGAATGCCTTCACATTACAGCATTTTCAATCAAATACTACAAGTGTGAAATAAATACAATTACTAATTACACAGTAAAAAGTTAGGACCATCTTGAAGGTGAATGGGGAGAAGATTGCAGAATCATGCAGTTTTGCATAATATGGAGCTGGAAATACATTTTAGCAAAAATTGGAGACACAGTAGCATCCAAGAGATTTTAATAAAAGCGAAAGGAAGATATATATGTTAGAATACCCTGGCGACTGTTAAATTAAGAACTTTTATGGGCCCTTAATTTTTGAAATGAAAATTAAGGAGTTTTTATTTTAAGGACTGTGGGAATCCTGTTAACTAAATGGGTTTTTTTTAAAGCTAAGTTTTATCATGTGAATATTAGAACAATAGCTTGCATACTGACCAGCTTTACTTACAACAAAGTCTACCTGGAAAGACACTACATTTTACATGAAAAATGCTCTTCTTTATTCACCCTCCACATTAAAAGATAATTTTACGAAAATGCATATCTCACCTGGGTCAAAGTGAGGGCCGCAAGTCCAGTGCCATAGGAGGCGCTGACAGCTGGATTCACCTGCTGAGCCTGCTGATTCTGGGTAGCAGCAGCGACCACTGCCAGGGGATTGGCTGGTCCCCCAGTCAGGCCCGCCCCTGCGGCCAATCCGGCCACTGACGCGGCAGAATTCACTTGCTGGGCGGTGAGAAGGGAGGACCCTGGTGGTCCTGGAGGCTGAACCAAGTTGGCTGGAACAGAACAATCGATTAGATTTACTGTTAATATCATTCATTATTAAAATAATTAATAACAGTTAATTGTCCGGATCAAAAATGTGAGAAATTCCAAATATGTGACTTTTACCAGATAGTTACACACATGAAAATTTGAACTCCTTATAAAATATTGAATTATCCAAGTTCAATTATCCTAGTTAACCCAGACCCAGTTCAATTTAATTAAGCGAAAAGAACAAATAATACAGCAACTCCTATTATGCACAACATCCACCATTCTGAATGAATATTTTTTGACATCTATTTTTAAGTTGGTTCTTTAAGTACTGTAAATGAATCACCAACAATGTCAAATAACATTCTCTTTTGATAAAATTCTGCTAAAATTGAATTTATGGGTCATTCTTAAAATATATATATATTACTGATAATCATTATTATTTATTCGTTTTAGCATTTCAAAGTTAATATCGATTTTATGATAAACTTCTAAAACAAATTAATTGCACAAGAATGCATCTAAACAGGGTATCTGCTACACTTCAACTTCTCAATTCCATGATTTTTCATGACTTTTGTCTGTGACTTTCCATGACTTACCATGCCAGTTTTCTCGACAAAAACCTTCTTTTCAACCTAGTTACCTAAACCAGTCTTTCACAAAAATAAAATTGCATTTGTCTGAGCTAAAAAAACTAAGCGCCTTTGTTTTTGAATAGTTTTGAGTTACAACAAATCACAAGTACATATCTAGTTTTTGCATTTTATTTTTCTTGCAATTCATTATCATAAAAAGTTTTTTTAATTTAGTACATCAATATATCTCACAACCTTTTTCATATTCAAAAATATTACATTAAATGGATTTTCTGCCGAAAAATATGCCATATGAAAAAAATATTCATTTTGCGCAATAAAAAAATATTGAAAAAAAAAGAATTATAATTTTGAATATGTTACGCTTAAAGTGAAATCGTATACTGAATTTCTTGCAGAAATACACTTGCAGAAGATATACTAATTCTAAATTTCAATATTAGTCGCATATAGCCAATTATTAAGCCAATAATTTAGAATAAGCTTGTTTAAAATTTTATTCTATTCCAAAAGCTTATGAAAACTAAATCAAGTTCACAAAAATCAAGAAAATAAATAAATCATTAACATAAGCAATAAAATAAGCCAATCTAAACCAACATATGTGTAATCCGCTTTCAAATTTCAAAATAACCGAAATATTTGCAGGATGCAAAAGGATTGAAGTCATGAAAAAAGTAAATACTTTTCCACGAAATATCTGGAAAACGTTGGCACGGTATCAAAAACGAGAAAAAACAGAGAATTTTACATACAGAAGTTAAAAACTGAAAATGCAAGTAAAATAATTCAGATAATCTTCAAAAGAAATCTAATTTTTATAAAATGAAAAACGTTAAAATGTTAGTAAGACAAGTCATTTCTATTCCTACACTGGGCGTGATAATTTATTAAAAATTACCTTTAAATTCATTAATGTTAAATAATAACACGAGGTTCCATTTAGAAGAAAACTGGAGTCATATTTCTAGACTTTTCCTACCTGAAAAACAGACCTTTCAAAAATTTCCTAACTCTAAAAACGAATCTTATATTATTAAGTCCAAGAACGGAACGTAGCTATCTACCAGTAAAAGATTTCTATTTTCTGATCACAATTTTGAATAGATTTGCCATTATTTAATTAATAAATTTATCATTATTTTATTTAAGTGCACTGTATTCAGTAAAAAAATGAGGAAAATTACCATTTTTCTTTTTTTTTTTTGAGTAAGAAATGCGTTGTCGCGAAGTTTACAGCTTTGAATATAGAAAAACGGAAAAAAACTGCGTTTTAGTAAATTTGTTAGGATTTTCCTGTAATTTTTGTCTTGCAAAGTCAAATATTCAATTATCATTGTAACGCATTTCCCGATGTTAAACTCGTGTTTGCTTAACGTCATAAGATGACGAGCTTGACTGTGATTGGTCGGCTTTCTAACATCGGGAAATGCGAGGATGGAATTTCATGCAAATGCGCCTGAGTATTTAAACGCATGCTTAGGCAGGCAATCATGTTCCATTTTTCATTCTGTCTTATCGCATTCTTCGTGGAACAGGTTGTTCCTTCATCTCTCGTTGCCGCCATGTTTTTACCGCCACGAGAAGAACTTTATTTTTATTGAATTTAATACTAATCATCTGTAAAATATTCACCAAGGCCATTCTGTATATTTTTTCATCAAGGAGGAATAAAAATTAATTTAAAATGATAAAAATGGACTCTTTACCATTTCTTCAAGACAAATTGGTCATGGGCCAAGCAACCTCCCTGTGTTTGTTCGGAGTTTATTAAACAGAAGTGCAAGACTTCCTGGTGATTTCTAATTCACAAGATTTTTCAGACGGCGGGCCTATTATTTGCTGAAATGGAAATTCAAAAGTTAAACCGTGAAAATTACACGACATGGATAGAAGATATAAAAGCCGTCCTGATGTCCAAAAATTGCTGGCGTATTGTATCCGGCAGTGAACCTGAATCAGAAAAAGACTCTGCTTCCTTGCAAGACTTCAGAAAGCGAAGTGATAAAGCATACAGTTTAATCTATTTGAACGTAAGTTCAGAGTACAAGCCTATCATCAGCGATATTGAGAAACCAAATGAAGCATGGAAGAAATTAGAAGTACATTTTCGCCCAGATTCTAGAGCACGTGTCATCGGACTGACCGACCAGTTCTTTTCTTGCCGAATTGAAGATTGGGAAGAAAGAAATATTTATGCTTCAAGATTAAGAAAAATAATTCTACAGCTAAAAGACGCCGGTAAGCCTGTTTCAAGCTATTATGAAGCATTTCAACTCATAAGATATCTTCCAGTAGAATATGAAGGGATTGTCCAATCTATCTATCGATGGAAAGACAAAGATTTCACCTTTGATAAAATTTTGACAGAACTCCTGGCTGAAGAATCGCGGCTGAAACAAGTTTATCGAGACCGTAGTGAATATTCGTCTATATCCGCTTCAGTTACTTCACAGAAAACTGTAAATTATCAAAAGACTATAAAGTGCAATTTTTGTAACAAGTTAGGACATACTAGTGCTAAGTGCTTCAAGAAAAAGAATCTCAAGGAGAATAGTTTCTTGAGTTCAGCATGCGTAGCCGAAGAAAACTGCAAAATGGATTGGATAATGGATTGTGCAGCTACGAACCACTTCTGCAATAATAAGGAACTATTCAAAGATTTTAAACCTGTTAAAAGGACCAGTATAGCTACAGCTCTGGAGGGTTCCATCTGACAGATTGAAGGTATGGGAACTATCGTAATGATATTGGACAATAAAGGTAATACAGAAAAAGTAACATTAAATAATGTTTTGTATTCGCCTAAATTAAGAAGAAATTTAATTTCCGCTTCTTTAATTGACCGTAAAGGTAATTGCTATTATTGTAGAAATGGTGAATTTATTGTAAAATCTAAATGTAATAGTAGAATTGTCCTCACTGCTAAACTGAAATATGGACTTTATCATGTTAGTCCAACGTATCCTCAATTTGCTTCTAACTGTAAACTTGAAAACAAAGATTTTAAAAATGTTAAAAATCAAATGTGTAAGTCCGAGGCTTCTTCTATGAAAAAGGAAAATCAAAATATTTTTCCGAAAAGTAATGTAAATTCGAAACCTTATCCACGTAATTTTAATAGTTTAAAATGTAGAGATTCCGGTGATTTAAAAAATTCTGAAGTTAATAGCAATGTATTTACAAATGTCAAATTTAATGGTAATTTAAAAATGTGGCATGAGAAATTTTGTCATATTAATACGAAGTACATTTGTAATACAAGTAAAAACAATGCTGTAATTCGGCTAGGAAATGTCAAGGATGTAAATTTTGACTGCGAACCGTGTAAACTTGCTAAGTCTAGACGAATTTCTTTCAAAAATATTGGTAAAGTCAGGTCACAAAAACATTTAGAATTACTACATATGGATCTATGTACTCTTCCAAATTTATCTATAGGGGGTTATAAATACTTTTTAAGCATCATTGATGATTATTCACGTAAAGTTACGGTATTTCCATTAAAAGAAAAGAGCCAAGTTTTTTATTGTTTTAAAAATTTTCAAAAACGTGCAGAAAGGTTTTTAAATTCTAAAATTGTAAATGTTCGTACTGATAATGGTATGGAATTTTGCCATAAGGAAATCGAAAAATTTCTAGATGAACAAGGTATCAGAGCAGAACGTACTAATACATTCACTCCTGAACAAAACGGCATTAGCGAACGTTTTAATTACACTGCAGTAGATGCAATTAGAGCCCTTTTAAAGGATAGCAACCTAAGTAATGGGTTTTGGGCAGAAGCATTATTATGCTTTACGTACGTATGGAATCGTATCTGCCATGACGGCCAAACTGTTACACCTTTCGAGCTCTACGGGGGTCGCAAACCTTCTGTCAAACATCTTAAGCCATTTGGCTCACCCGTTTTTCTAGGGGTTCCCAAGCAATTGAGAAAGAAGTTAGATATGAGAGCGAAAAAGGGAATTATGGTTGGCTATGCTCTTAAGACTAGGGGTTACAGAATTTGGTTGCCTAGTGAAAGAAAAATAATAATCTATAAATGTACGCTTTGGGCAAGAGTCTAACCGCAGTGGGGCAGTACTGGACCCTAATATTTTTGCAGATTCATCAGATGACTCTGATAATGAAAGTTCAAACGAGGGGCAATTCATAACTCGAGAATTTGTTCATACTTCGGATTCAGAATTAGGAGAATCGAGCACCGTAAGTGCAAGCCAGATACAAACTTCCACAGAAGTGGTCTGGCTCAGAAAAGCAGTTCCTCGTACGGACATTTATTACTCAGTAGAAGGAACAAAGGCTAGACTTCGCTCGCCCAAAGATGTCGAAAATTTTTGCCTTGCTCATAATATTAATTATATAAAAGAAAATTTTGATTTCCGTGGTAAAAATAACTTTTCAGGCATTGTTAGCGTAAACGAAGCAGACGATTCTCAATTATGACTAGAGCCTCATATTCCTAAAAGTTTTAATAACGCCCTAAGAACTCCCTAAGCTGATAAATGGTTTAATGCAATGTCAGACGAAATAAAAATTATCAAAGATCGCAACGTTTGGGAATTAGTGCCGAAACCGGCAAATTCAAAAACCATTGGGTGCCGGTGGGTGTTTACATTAAAACAAAATGATAAAGGGGAAACCGTCATTTATAAAGCACGACTTTGTGCTCAAGGTCACAAGCAAATAAAAGGTATTAACTACGACGAAGTTTTTAGCCCAGTTGTTAATTTTTCATTAATACGCATGTTATTTTCAATTTTAGTTTGTAAAATGAAATGGTTAAACAACCAGATTGATGTAAAATGTGCATATTTATACGCTCCTCTAAAGGAACCAATTTATATGGAACAACCTCAAGGATTTAAAAATCCACAAAGAACTGATTATGTGTGTAAATTGAATAAAGCGTTGTACGGTTTACATCAATCTGGGAGAGAATGGTTTAACGAAATTCACTGTGTACTTTTAACTTTAGGTTTTACAAAATTATCCTGGGCAAATTGTGTGTATATATATGAAAATAATATTGTTTTAGTACTTTATGTGGATGATATTGTTATATTTTGCAAAAATGAAAATTGTTTAAATAATGTAATTTTAAAACTTAAATCAAAATTCGATATAAAAGTTCTTGGTAAAACTCGCAAACTTTTAGGAGTAGAGTTTGAAGAAACTAATGGCAACTTATTTATACATCAACAATCGTACATCACTAAAGTATGTGAAACTTATAAGAAATTTAACTATCCGATTGTTTCTTTGCCTATAGGAGTTGGAACTATACTTTCAAAGACTCAATGTCCGGATTCAAAAGAAGAAATTGAATTAATGTCTAAATTTCCATACCGTAATATTTTAGGCTGTATTTCTTTTATCTCCAGTAGAACTCGGCCTGATTTAAGTTACGCAGTGAATATCTTATCACAATTTCAGTCGAATCCTGGACTTATGCACTGGAATGTTCTTCTTAAACTACTAGGTTATTTGTATCAAACAAGTTCTTTAAAATTGTGTCTATCAAATGTTTCAGATTTAAAAGTTCAATGTTTTAGTGGCGCAGACTTTGCTGCTAATCGCGATGACAGAATTTCGGTCGGAGGTATGATTATATTTATCGATAAGTCTCCTATCATCTGGAAAACATTTAAACAAAAATGTGTCACCTTATCTACTATGGAATCGGAATATGTTTCTTTAACCGAGGCAGCGAAAGACCTTACATGGATTGTTCGCATTTTGAATGAAATCATAAAATTAAATTTAATCAATATAAAACCTGCATTTAATTTACTCTGTGACAATCAAGCTGCAATAAACTTTTCTAATTCATCCATAGAGGAATTGTAGAACTAAACACATCGATGTGAGGTTGCATTTCTTAAGAAATTTAATTGAAGAAAAACTGTTTAGTTTAAGTTACGTTAATACGAAAGAAAATTTTGCAGATCTTTTCACTAAAGCTTTAAACAAAAATAAATTGAATTCTTTCCTAAAAGACTTTTTAACTTGAACTTTCTGAGTGTAGTTCTACTTGTCCATCTTGTGAATGTTTCAAGAAGAAACAAATTTAAAAAAAAAAAAAAAGAAATTTTTTTTGATTGAACTTTTGAAAATTTGTAAGTGATTTTTTGTATTTTATTACAATTGTGAAAATTGTGCTTTGCAAGAGGCGGGCCATTGTTAGGATTTTCCTGTAATTTTTGTCTTGCAAAGTCAAATATTCAATCATCATTGTGATGCATTTCCCGATGTTAAACTCGTGTTTGCTTAACGTCATAAGATGACGAGTTTGACTGTGATTGGTCGGCTTTCTAACATCGGGAAATGCGAGGATGGAATTTCATGCAAATGCGCCTGAGTATTTAAACGCATGCTTAGGCAGGCAATCATGTTCCATTTTTCATTCTGTCTTATCGCATTCTTCGTGGAACAGGTTGTTCCTTCATCTCTCGTTGCCGCCATGTTTTTACCGCCACGAGAAGAACTTTATTTTTATTGAATTTAATACTAATGATCTGTAAAATATTCACCAAGGCCATTCTGTATATTTTTTCATCAAGGAGGAATAAAAATTAATTTAAAATGATAAAAATGGACTCTTTACCGTTTCTTCAAGACAAAATTTATATCATAGATTCCAGAGCCTAAAATCTAGGGCTCGACCAATTTTTGGTTGATGCCGATTGTTCCGAGGTCGGCTTCCATCGGCCAATGGCCGATGTAAAAAAAGTCGCTTTAAATTACTAAAACGTGTAGAATGCTTACCAAAAATGTCTTTTAAATCATTTATTTATTTTTATGTTTATAAAAACATAAATGCATTATTCAAGCACCGTAAAACTTTTTGGGGCAAGTTTACATAATAATCAAAACTAAAAGAATCACTATGATTCTAGTAAAGTAATTTAACTATTTGGAAGTTAAAAAATTTTTTTTAAAAATGCTATATCAGAGGATTTTTAATTCTTTCCTCTTATCTTTGCAAAAAAAAAAAAAAAAAAAAAAAAAAAAAAAAAAACAACAACAACCATTGGATCGGATCTAATTCCTTTTCCTTCTAACATTTTCTCTTTATAACACCTGCAGTGCAAATGCCAAGTGCAGTTGCCTTTATTTTCTTTTTTTTTTCATGGAGAGGAATGCAGATGTTATAATACAGACTAACAAATAATCTCCTCTCCTATTTTTTTCATCCCCCCCCCCCCCCCCCCTCTTTCAAAAAAATGCGGGAACGATTATATGTTTATTTTTCATTATAAAAGTTATTTTAAATAAAAATAGCTCTTATCCTAAAAGAAAAATAAAATATTAAAAAATTTTGCCCCCTGTTCATAGCCAAGGAATACTGAATTATTACTTTAAAAACATAGACGTGAGATTTTTTTGTCATTACAAATGAATGATGGGAGGAGGGATCTTAAGAACTAATCTTATTAGCTTTTTTTCTAGAGAGTTGAAAAGTACACTGAAATAATTGAAATATTCTTAAAATTTTCATGAGCACAATGTAAGGTCACCGAAATAAACCAATATTTTGAGCACCAGCAGTTTTCTGTTGACAAATAATCTTCTGAAAAACATGTGATCATTTATAAAAATTAAGATGCATTTCGAAAATACACATATAGATATTTATATATACGTTGTCAAGTTTTGAAATTAATGAAATTGTAGCATTTTTATTAAGGTATTTTTAAACCCTGTCGCGCGAACTCTTTTTTAATGAATTAAATTTTTGAAAATTGCAAGTTGAACTTGGACACATAAAAGTTTGATTAATAAACATTTATACTGAAAAATGGATTCGTATTTTTATCAATATGTGCTATGTTGTAAATTAATTATAAAATAACAAGAAATATTCCAAACTGAAAGCAGATGCAACGAGATCGTTGTACAATAGCAGAAAAACTGTCAACGTGGTATCAAAGACAAAAAAAAAATGCACTAAAAAAACGAAGTATGCACAGGGGAAAATTAAAATAATTATGGTATAAAAAGTTAAGATGTATTTTGAAAAAAAATATGCATTGATCAATCTTTGAAAATAAAGAAATTTTAGCCTTTTTATTGAGATGTTATTTAATCCTGCCGCGCGTACTCGCATTTTGAGCATTCAATTTTTGAAAATTGCAAGTCAAACTTGGACACATAAAATTTCGATCAATAAACATTTATACTGGAAAATTGTTTCTTATTTTTGACCAATCTTTTCTATGCTGTAAACTAAAAATGAACTAATGAGAATAGCAGCACACTAAAAGCAGATGCAACGAGATTGCTGCACAATTGCAGAAAAACTGTAACACGTGGGATCGAAGCAAAAAAAAAAAAAAATGCGAAGAGAAAGAAGTTTACGCTGGTAAAAATTAAAATTATTATTCTACTTTGATTGAGTTGACTTTGTATTGTTTACAATTTCTGAATAATAAGAAACATGACAAACTAAAAGCAGATGGTATAATTTTATTGCACAATGACATCTAATGCACTAAGTCATTATTAAAAGAAAAACGGACAAAAATGAGGCAACTAATCTAGTGCGAAAAACAAATAGCACTCATAAGACGCCTCTATTAATTTTACTTTAACATATTCTATTTCGCCAGCATTCTGTTCAAAGAGAAATAATTTTAATAATGAAGGTTTTCAGGCAGCAATCTCTTAAACTACTTTTCCGAATTTTTATCAAATACTTTGTAGAATGACATTATTTTTGTGCTTTTTCTTAACTGATGTGCTGCCTATTATTGTATGGAAATAGAAATCTAGCTATAGAGAAAAAAGAAAGTTAAAGACAGAATGTTTTCTGGAAAGTTGTCCCTGCGAAAAACATCGGCCTTGCATCTGTTGGCTATTAGATGTTTTTCAAGGCCGACGGGCCGATGTTTTTCTAAAGTTAACATCGGCCGTCGATGCCAATGGCAGCTTTGTTGAACAATCGGCGCCGATGCATCGGTCGAGTCTTACTAAAATCCATGACAAATATTCAATTTTCCTGACTTTTGAGGACTTTTCACTGAAATCCATGACTTTCCATGACAAATTTCAGTCACCTTGGAAATACATGACTTTCCATGATTTTCCATGACTTCCAGGTGCGCGGACACCCTGTCTAAATTACGTTTAGCCTAATCTTTTCTTGAAAAAATTTATGAATTTTCATTGAATTGTCCCCTTTGTTACTGAACTAAGATAACAGAACATATAGAAAATACGAAGGTAATCTGATACATGTCCCAAATGCAGTGAACTGCTCTAGTTCAAATAGACACAACAAACATTTAATTTTCTTTATGCCCCTCAAATGCTGGAGACAGCGTATTTTGGCCCAGTATAGTCAGTGTGACATACTGCAAAATGCTTAATTAACAACATATATTTATATAGATAGATTAAATAATAGTAAATAAAGTTGATTATTATATTTTAAGCATCAAATTATGAAGGTATATAAATTGTTAGACTTGAAGCAATACATACTTTGGGCCCTAACCCAAGGAGGATTTTTGGTCGCAGCAAATTGAGACATTCTGAAGATATCCAACTTGGCTGATTTACTGTACAGTCTTCAGCAAATCTGTAACAAAAATTAACTATCAATTATCTCATGCCACTTGAAAAAGAAAAATACTCAAGCACAATGTTTGCAAAATTTTTTGAAATGAAACTGGATGAGCAGAAAAAATCTTTCTCTAACACAGAAAATCATTAAATTCTTGTGACAAAACTATTGAACACAAAATAATAAATAAATTTGAGACCTTTCAATGATTAGATTTTTAAAGAAACATTCACCAGGTGAACAAAGTTTTACCTAAGCCATTTAGAGCATTATTCAATATGTTTTAAATATGTGAAGTTCATATATTGAAACATTCTGAAGATAGAGCAATTCAAATTATTTTATAATGTATTTGTAAACTAGGGATGTAACGAATATTTGGCCCCACTATTCAGTATTCTGCCTATTCGGCTGGCTGAATAGTCATTTCATGACCTGGCCGAATACTCGGTAAGATCAAATTGCCGAATATTGATTTACAATTTGGCCGAATTGTTTTGCTACAGTAGAAATAATAAAAAAAATTAATAAATAAAGAAAGAAGTAGATTTAAACATTTAAAATTGTATTATAGTTACTGGAAAAGAACAAATTAGTACATATTTATAATAAATAAAAATAATTCAGAAAAAACTACTTTTTTTAAACACTGTTTTTAGGTTTGCAGGGGAAGGAGGGAGATTTTGAAAATTGTAGGACACATTTTCACAAAATTGTAGGATATTTTATATAGTTTAAAGGGTATTTAATTTTTTTTAAACTTAACCTTTCCTAAATTATCCACGTACAATAAAAAAACACACAAAACTGAAAAAGTTTTAGTTTTTTTTTTTTTTTTTTTAATTTTCTACATTTTATGTTAACATGAAAAGAAGTTTAACTATTAATTTTAAAAAGGTAAGATCTCATTAAAAATTTTCAATTCATTTGTTTCTTCCTTTTTTGTGCATTTTAAGTTTTAACGTTTCTTGTTCAGCACAATATTTAATAAGTTTTTCATTGATAGCCTGCATTTCTGTGCTTGCTGCAGTTAGCATAATCTCGGCTACCTATTATTGTCACTAACTGCCTTGGATAATTTTGCTGTAGCATCATTAAGCAATTTTTGTGTACTACTCTGATCCACTTAACAGTCTCTTTTCTTCAAGCCAAAGTCTATTGAAGTCCAATATCTCCAATTTGTTATTTTTTTTTTTTTTTGGCACTTGATGCTTTTTCTTTTTCAACTTCTCGCTTTTGCTGCATATTTGCTTTTTGTACTTTCTGCTGTTCCATGTACGCAGAATATTCAGCATGAGATTTTCTCACAGAATACACTAACTGTTTAGTCAGTTTAATGGATACTATTTCACTATTATTGTGACAAATAAAATATTTGCATATTCTCATTGATTTATACTAAGTTCCAGAAGAGAGGACCTTTCCTTAGCCACAATGGAGAAGTTGCATGATTTCTAAATCTTCGTGAAATTGAAAGAACTTGAAAAAATATGTCGACCGGTACCACTCTTAATCCGGAGAACGACGTGGAAGTATTTTAAAATGAATTTTAAAAGTGCTGTGACGTCACATCCAGCGAAAACGCGGTAGAAAGGATGTGACGGCCATCGACACAAGGGGAAAGTGGGAAGTCCTACGCACTGAGCAAATTTTGCCGGGATGCATGTTAACCGCTTTAAAATATCCTTAAAAATGATTTAAAGTATAAGAATCCAAGAAATATGCATACAGATGCTACATAGAACCATGTTGTTCATATTTGAGTAATAAAAGGCATGGAAAAAAAAAACTCTTTTGGGTTCTTTAAAAGCCACGAGCCGAGTAGGTATTCCTTAATCCTCAATCACTTATAATCTTGGTGTAATTTCAGTTTTTTGATTTGAGGTACTAACAAAAATAAATAAATAAAATAATATTAAATACATATTTCAGGTATTCTTTAATCTTCAATCATTTATAATCTTGGTTTAATTTGATATTTTGGATTCGAGGTACTAACAAAAATGAATAAATAAAATTAAAATGAAACACGTATTTTATGTTTCTTTCCTTTTCTTTTGCGGGATTTCATTTTATTCATTATCCATCACTTTTCAACTTTTTTATTTTTTGGATTCGAGAAGACAGCAACAACAAAAATAAATAAGTAGGTGCAAATAAAAATAAATATAAAGGAAAAATAAAATACTCAAATTTCAGGGTTTTAAAATTTAAAGGAAAATTACAATCGAACGATATGTTGCCTACAGTTTGCGCTATGATATACAGGGTTAAAATTAACTTTATTTTTGTGAGGATAGGGTCATAATTTTAAGGGGGGGGGGGAGGGTTAAGTTGCTACTCTTTTAAAGATGGAATTCAGAGTTCTTTAAATTGCGCCCTTAGTTTTGAAGCAAAGAAGTTTTTTTAACAGTTTACGAAAGAATAGTAACTTAAATGCAAAATAATGCCACTGTTTATAAAATAATAAAACTCTTAATTAGTGTACTTATGCCATCAACGTGAATGTTAGATATACTTATAATAGGAAATATCTTGAACTGTGCCTCAATAATAAAATTTCAGCTTAAAGTAAATCCTTCTGTTTAAACTTCACTAGTTTATTTACTTCTGTAAGGGCTCGGAAGTATTCGAGTTTGTCGAGAATTTTTAGCAGGTGTGACTTGAATATATTCCAGTCTGATTTTGTGTCACATCAGACGAAATGGTGAATCACAGGGTAAAGCCATGGTACTAATGATTCCCTTTAATGTTACCAAAAATAGCCTAAAATTGTGCTTAGCCATTTAAGTTCCAAAATTTTCCGATGGTGAGTTCCCATCTGCCCATCAAAGATAGTTTTAAATAACGTTTTTTGGGCTTTAGTTTGAAAAGAATTGCGGTGGAGAGCCCCGAACCTCTATTAATAGTTCAAATTTTGCTGTTAGTTTTTTTCTTCGAAATACACTAAATCGAATGAAAAAACGTTTGAATAAAAAATAGTGAAGCATGGAAATGAGGTGTTAGGTCTGAGATCTTTCGAACGGATTCTTCATTCGCCCCCGCCCCTTACTAGCACAAAATAAAAAAGAGAAAAAAAAATGAGGCGGGGTAGAAAGAAGGCCCAGGGCAAACATATCCCCATTTCATAACAATACTTTGAGTATTACTAATTTTCAATATTTATTAAATTATTTAATGAACTTTTGATACATTAGCCTTCATGATTTTTTAAAAAGAACTTTTATGGGAGAGTCGGCTAAAAGAGAAAACATTGTAGGTAAGGGATAGGGGAAGAATTAAGTAAAAGTAAGGTCAGTAATAGGTTTGGTGTTAACAAACAATATAGCACAGACAATTATTGGAGAAAATAAAACATTGCTTTTGGGGCAATATGAATAGTACTGAATTTATCTTTTGTTTAATAAATTAATAAAACTCAGATACTGAATAAAAATTTATTTTCAATGCATAAAGTACGCTGCAAAGGGGACCCTTTAGGAGTTAATTCCATTTATCCTTGCTTAGGAAACATTCCTAAATGATGTCACGCTTCAAGGGGGGGGGGGCAGAAATTGAGACAAACTATGACAAGGAAAGGGGAGGGGGTAACAAGAAGTGTGTCACCATGCTTATGCAACATAGCTTGTCATGTGACAAGCTATGTTGCTTATTTTTGGGGAGGGGAGGGGTATGCTGAAGTGGGACATTTTGTGACAAAGTGGGAGGGGGTCAAATCTATGGGAAAACCCGTGACATCCTTTATGGACGGTCCCTTATTCGCTTTTCAACCATTTCAAAAAATTGCAAGAATGACGAAAAACATGAACATTAATCCAAGTGGACAAAACTAAATTTTAGTTAAAATATTAATTAAACAGATTTTTTAAATGATAAGATTTTTAAGTATTTGCTGACTTTTTTCTTCCTTCCCTTCTTTTATTTATTTATTTTTATTTTTTAACACATTTGGGCTTTTTGCACTTGTGGTTAAAATGGTTTTTCACTTCTTTTGTCTTGATTCTTTTTATTACAGTGCTAGTAAAAAATAATCGTCAGTTTTAAAAAATCGACAGAATAATGGAAAATTAATGTAATAAACATTTCATATTGATCCAAAGCTAAATTATAGTTAAAACATTAATTAAACAGATTTTTAAAATCAAAAGGCTTTTAAGTATTTTCTGATTTTTTTCTTACTTCCTTCCCCTTTATTAACACATTTAGGATTATAGCGCTTGTGGTTAAAATGTTTAACTTTTTTTTTGTCTTGATTCCCTTTATTACAGTGCCAGTAAAAAATTGTGATGTTATCGTAAAAATAAAAAATTAGGGAGAAAATACAGCTTTGATAAATTGTCAGTTGCCCCTTAAAAAATCTGCTGATTTCTATCGTGAAAATTACTATAATCTAAATTATTCAGTTGTAAAAGGAATCAACTTATGTAATGTATAGTTAAAAATAAGTAAAAATATAACTATTCTTAAGCTTAGAAAGGTATGAAGAGGTGAGGGTGAAATACCATAAGTACAAATTTACATGCGAATGCGGTAGAAACCCCAGACTTAGACGGGTAGAAATCGGCAAGTCCCTTGAGGAAGTAAGCATGTCGGTTGACGTCAAACCAATGAGGGAGCGTTTTTTGATCACGTGTCATTGTTTACATTTTTCTCTGCTTTTAAAGCGAATTTTAAGACTGTTTAAAAAATTTTAACATTTTTTAAAGTTTGTATTCGCATTCTGTATCTTTCAGAAAAATATAAATTCAAGCCATTTTAGAAACCCATGCAACTTCTCCATTGTTGTTTAAAGAAAAGCCTCTTTCTGGTTGGACATTAGCTGGGGATAGTTAGACAAGCTTTTGCCACCAATGAAATATTTTCATACTTTAAAAACCCACTACAGTCCTTGATCTTGGACAATCAATCCCAATATTTACAAATATCCACTTTATAACTCTCAATTAAAGTTATGATATTAACATCACACATGTATAAGAGTCACTCTTCCGCGACATTCCGTATTGTGGTGTCCCTTTGGCTCGATCCCTTAAACACCAAAATTTTTTTGCCAATACCTACTTAGCAGCCAAGGCGGAAGACGGAAATCATGTGATATAAAGAACATGGCTGCTCACATGTAACTGAATAGCGTTAGCAAATTATGAACTATGTTTTTTTAATTGTAAAATTAACCTTTTCAAATTACTTTTCTATCTTTAGGTTTAGACTTGGATGGTTAATAAAGATAATGAATTATGCAGGAGGTGTTTTTTTTTGAGCAAGATTTTAAAAAGAAATAAAATTTGAAATTTAATAACAAAACAGATTTTGTATCTCTTACATACGAACTTTTGCTATATTGTACGGTAGAAATAGCTTGAGAATATGAATAGTACGATCGTTACTGAAAAAAATATAGTTGACCATTTTTTGTTGGTGATTGTTGTGCAGATTACTAAAATATGTTATTTAGTTAAAGTATTATTCAATTATTACTTCTTAGTACAGAATTTTCTGTTGTGTAGAAGTTTAAGACTGCTCAATTTGCTTCTCTTATTCTGGCACAGGTAGCGTTGGAAGGCTTTCAAAATGCATAGTTTATTCCTGGGAAAAAAACGGGTTTTTCACGGGAATTTTAAGGCCAAAAAAATATATAGGACATTATCATTAAAAATATAGGACAAATTTAAAACTACTTTAATGCATAAAAAAAAGGCCCATTAAACTAAAGTAAGACTTAGTGCATTCATGCTAAGTATATTTATGGCAAACTCAAATAAAAATAATAAAAATGAGACGGAGAAATGCAAATTTAGGCAAACAGCAGAGTGTCTTTAACCTACTAGAAAGGTTAAAGACAGTTAGCTACCTGCTGCTGAAAGCAAAAAAAAAAAAAAAAAAAAGTGTAGAAAATAAGTAACTTACTTTATTTTAATTTTGCATACATAATGCTAAATTACTGGTGTTTTCAGTCATTACAGATTTTTTCCCCCATCAATAAATGTACATTACCAATTTTCAAATTATTAAATATACATTATTTATAAGAAATTGTATTTTGGAGACTATTTGCTTAAAAATAAAGGAGTGGAAAACATCTCTGAAGATATAAGTTGAAAGAAGGTTTATTTTACTTTTTTTCCCTATGAAATATTTTTATTTCACCAATTGAAAACATAAAGAAATTCTAAAATGTCAGCACAGACATACATTTATATACATGCATACTTGCTAACCTAGGAGAGGAAAAAAAATTCCAATGATTCCAACCTCCACCCACACACACAATGAACAACTAAAATGACAAACACAATTTTTTTTAATGTTCATTACAGCAGTATTTGATAAAAATTTCTTTGAATGCTTGAACAAAATATTTTCTTGCAAAAATATTTTTTTATGATAAATATATATTCTCTAAATTTTCATTTGACAGCATTGGACGAAACTCGGTTTCATTTTACAGAAAACGCATTACTTAGCCGATTGCACAAAATCCCCAGCATTACATTAGTTAAATTAAAAAAACAAAAACAATTCTCCCAAATACTAGCTTACATCTACACCACAACAACTGAAACAAAATATCATGACCACTTCTATCGTACACTTAAGAAACAAATTATTCTAAAATAGTAAAACAAAAATTTCGCCATTTTTTAATTATATATTGAATGAAAATAGGAAGTAACTTTTTCAATTTATTTTTCAGCAACATATAAGGAGTAAATAACGGGGGGGGGGGGGGGGACTAACCATAAGACTGCGGAGAAGGAGAATGCATTTGAAATTCCATGCAAAAAAAAATTTTGAAAAAAATATTTTTTAAACAAGGTTATTAATAAGGATGCAATATTAATAATTATAATTAACTCATTTGATCACCAAAACTTTAAAAAAGGGCTAAAATTTGTCATTGCAATTTATTAAAAAAAAAAAGTTTATTTAAAACTAAACAATTTAGTATAGTGCAAATTCTCTACTAAAGAGGCTGAATCGAAAAAAAATATCAAAATTAATGGTAAACCAAAAGTTATTGATGTCCAAGAGGTAGAATCAGATAGTAAACAAGAACTAGGAAGCTTTACTGAAGCGGATGCTGTCGGATTTCAAAAAAAAAAAACAGTGGACTGACCCTTAAAAGCATATAAAAAACAAAATGCGGAAATTTAACTGCTAATTTGTAAAAGTTTTGCAAATCAAGTATGTACGCATGCTGCTTCGAAATTTTGTCATTAAAAAGAAAAAATAAAATCTTCCAAAATTACGAATTTTCGCGGAACCAAAATTTTAACTTTTCAAAATTTCCAAAAAAACGGAACTTCGCCAAAATACAAGAAAAATCACATTTCTGCTACTAACATCGGCAAGTAACTACGATCACACGCGCCATCAATTGAGAAAAAATGAGGCTTTACTTATTTATTTTAAAAGGAGAAAATTACTAAAATCGGGGTAAAATTATGATTAAACAGAAGATCGGGAGGGGAACGGAGCACGAAGCGCGCACGTGGGGAAGTCGCAACGATGGGCAGGGTTGCCAGCTTTTCCAGAAAGCAAGCATCCAACTCTTTGTCTCTATGTTTTTCTTTTATTTAATACATAAATATATATAGTATAACCAGTGCTTCCCCTAGGCTTGGGCGGCAGGGCGCCGCGCCCTGCCTGCCCTTAGGTTCGGGAAATGCGCCCATCTTGCCCTTTTATTAGTGAAACTGCGCCCTTCTTGTAGAGCTCAAAACTCGCGATCGCCAGTCGCCGAATACGACCAATTTTCACGCTTTGGCAACCATTGTTTTCATTGAAGTCACCAATGTGGCTACCATTTAATAATGCTAAAACCCTTCCCCGAACTTTAATCTTGACACGTGATCTTTTCCTAAATTATCTTGTCCACTAAAAATTAAATAAAGAAGAAATAAATAGGAGTTAATAGTTTCCGTGTGGCACAAAACTTTTTTCCTCCGATTTTTACCGGAAATTACTTACCGTGTTTGAAATTTCAATCCTTTTCCATCCTGGAATTATTTCAATTATCTTGAAAGTGGCAAGATATTTTTTGCATGCAAAACCTTAAATCTGCTTATTTGTCGTTTCATTTTAACAATTAAAACAGAAAAATAAGTATAAAGATAGAAACAGCCAAAATCGTGCCACGTGCTTCGCCGAAAATGGGATTCTACGTTAGAGATTTTAATCCTTTTGCATCGGGTACAAATTTCAATTATTTTCTAAATTAGAAAATATTTTTCACACATGCTACCCTAAATCTGCTTATTTTGCATTTAATTTTAATAGTTTCTGGCCTTTTTTTTTTTTGAACTGTGCCGATATTGAACACTTGTTTGTCGAAAATTACGTTTATCACTATTATTCACCATTATTAAATCACTATTATTGTTTCATTTATTTATTTACTTCAAATTTGATTTTAGTATTCACAGCTATTTACTTTTTAGAAAATACTAATTGGATAAATAAGAAATTTTTAGAAAATTGTTAATTTACTTGGGTCTAACTTCTTTAACTCTTTAAAACCCGTAATAGCCGAAATAGCCCAACCACTACATTCCCGTTATAGCCGAAAGCAGCCAGAAGCATTTCTTTCCCCTCCGAAGCGACCAGCGTGAAATCGTTAAATGACAGGTGTCGAATCCCTGATAAAAGCCCTATTGAGCTGCTTCCCAATACCTCCTCCAAACTGGTTTCTTTCTTTCTAGGACAATTACAAATATTTCACCCTGTTTCAACATCGCGAGAAATAGTGTGCACTTTTGCAGCTTTTGCGGAAAACGTGCCTTTGGAATTTTTTTGAATTGTTATTGACCATTCTTTAATTTCGAACTTGATTTTCGATTGATTAATTGATTTCAAACGTTTGCGAACTGCTGCAAAAATGTCTAAGATAAGAAGAATTCCGTATACATAAACTCACACCTGTATAACTACATAAGAATATAGCTGTACTCTACCATATTGATGAAATTATAGAAAATCTTGAAGAAATTGGAGTGACCAATGAACTGATATATATGCATGAAGTATAAATATCGAACATTGAAACATGAATGAAATGAAAGGAAATCGTTTAAACACAGACAACTCTATTTTACAGTTTTTCTTAATTACCCAAATTAATCACTCTTCGAGGGGGGGGAGGGGGTTCGTGAAATTGTGACAAGGGAAGGGATTAATAAGAAGAGTGATGTAACACACCTTTTCATATGACAAAGGGGGAGGGTGTATGTAGAAGTGGCCCTTTTTGTGACAAAGCGGGGAGATTATATTTGATTCCCCATTTATCAAATATATGGGGAAAAAACGTGACGGCCCCAAAGAACTATATGCGAAACATTTTCATGACCAATAAAAAAACTAATATAATTCCATTCTTTTTGAATTCATTCAAAGAGGGAATATACAATTTACTGTTATTATTACTATTATATATTACTATATATATATATATATATATATATATAATCTATCAGTGGCGTAGCTGCACCCGGATTGGGGGGGGGGGGGTGATTTCTTCAGAAGAACTGAGCTAATTTCCCTGTTTTACAAGAAAAATTGGTCCAATTCTATTCTTCACCATTTCAATAGGGTTATTCCACAACCCCCCCTTATCTAGTCTTGGGTAACCTATAATTTCTACATCGAAACTTCGCACGTTGACACACGTTTTGAGACGCAATTTATTCAGGATAGAAAATATTAAAATCTAACATCTTTTGGAGAAACATACCCTGAAAATGAGTTAACAGGGTACGATATCGAAATTTATTTCCTGACCGTAATATAAGTTATTTTCCTAAAATAGGAACTAACAACATTTTCTACTGTGCTAAATTGGGAAGTAGCTGCTTGAATATTAGATAAATACGGAAACAAATCATTTTTCTTTAGTTCTGAATATTTAAATAAAAGACAAAAAGCCCATACGAAACAATACTTATATACACATGATGTGTAAAATAAGGTTAGAAAGAAAAAAAATAGGAAGAAACGGATGTAGCACTATCTATGTATTCATTTTTTTAGCCGAATTTTAAGAAAATGCTCGGATTTGAAAGGAATTTCAGGGCCAACCCTCGATGTTTCTGTTTCCCGTCAAAGGCGGGATACAACCTGTCAGCGCTGAAGGCACATGAATGACTAAAGGGGGAAAGCATTCGCTCGTGGATTTGGGCTATTTCTCCGGTAAGCAAAGGAGAAAAAATATTTTGTCGCCCGGGAATTAAAGAGTTAAAAAACAATAAACAATTATTGAAAACTGTTTGCTAAATAAACAATTATTGAAAAGAAGTAGTATTATCACAAATCATAAAATAAATAAGGAATTTTTTTTTATTTTTAGTTCAAACATTCTACAAAATAATAATAATAATGATCTCTTTTAGGGCCGACAGTTGCGAGAGTTTTCGGGCACTTTTTGAGAGTTTGGGGATTCCTTTTTTCACATCATTTTATGTCTCTTTTTTGACTTTGGGTAATCTTTTGTGTATAGCCCAAAACTCTTCCAATGATTTTGTGCTTGATTATATTGCAACTCTTAAAAACTCTCTATCTCATAAAATTTAGAACAGTAGGCTCCCAAAGACTAATAAGAAAATTCTTTTTTCATCTTTATAAGGGACCCATTTGGGTCAAACATGCATTTATTTCATCTGTAGACGTTGAGAAAACTAACCAAAATATAAGAATGCTCTTTCAAACAAGAAACTATTTACTATTCAAAATATGAAAAAGCATTTAATAATCCCAATCTAATGAAAAAATACTATTTTCATTTTAAGCTAAACCATTGCTTTCAAATGGTATTCTAGATTAATTGTAATTGCATTTTTTGCAATTTGCTGTTTTTAGGACATGTTAAAGATTTAAAAGAGCGTTTTCAGTGATCGTTTAGGTCATCAAAATCCGGACTCTAATTATTATTACTGAAGCTTTATTGTACTAAGAAAAGATATATTTTTATTTTCTTATTATTCCTCAGAGGTGATCACATCTTCAGAAGTACTGGAATGAACTGAAACACTCTCATAATTAGTAAAAATGTGTTACTTAGAAGATACCTTGCTAGATATTTTATTGAATTTAAAATCATTATTGGTTGATGTTGCTTTGAATATACATTATACAAGCATAATTTTTTCATGCTTTACTTCAAATATTGAAAACGATCTTAAAAATGAACATTGTCAAATTAGTTTATATATATTTTTCAATGTTCAGTTTCATTGTGATGATGTTTGACTAAAATGTTAAATTATGGCAATAATAAAGTATTACTACGGGATGATTCATAAATGATGTCACGCTTCTAGGGGGGAAGGGGGTTCGTGAAATTGTGATGAGGGGAGGGGTAACAGGGAGTGTGACAATCTGCTTGTGCAACATAGCGTAACATGTGACAAAGGGGGGGGGGGAGGGCGGTCCAATATGGAAAAAGTGTGACATCACTTATGAACGGTCCCTACTTCAAATTACATGTGCCCTTCATTTGGGGAAGATGCCCTAAATTTGAAAAAGTGCCCTTTTTTTACAGTAGCACCCTGCCCTTTTTCAATCCTGGGGAAAGGTCTGGTATAACTTTAGTTCTTCTTGAACGTTATTTTAAAAGAATCTATGAATATTGGTTTACGAAGTTCAAAAATAAGAAATATAATACTTAAGCAAACAGTCGATTCGCTCAAAAAAGTAGCCTACATTGGGGATGTCTTGCCAAATCTGGCAGTAAATGGTTATTAGTCTTCTGTTGAGCGTGCTTGGCTTACTGCCAAAAATAGGTGTTTCTATTTTTTTTTTTTTTTTGCATCGTCAGTGTTTATCTGTTGCTGCGATTCATAGCTTTTTTGTTTGGAAATTTTCGGGGCTGCATTTCCAAATCGCGCATTCAATTGTCAGAAAAATAGGACCTGTTATAGCTTTTAGTAAATATAGGACAAAATAGGACAATTTTGGAGGAATTTCTCAAAATATAGGAAATATAGGAAAAATAGGACGGCTGCGAGCACTGGACTTCCTAAAAACTGGAAACATTCGATTTTTTTCCCTTGAAATAATTTTAATACATGAATACATATTTTTTTATGAAATCTTCGTAATAATATAAATACTTTACCGAACATTATTGTTAAAGCATTTTAAAACAGACAACATATTTACTTCGTTGTGTTAGAATTTGCTGAAACGAAATTTTACAGTTAGAATTAATAAAAGGAAGTTAATATTTTTTATTTACATTGTCAAACTTAAGTCATCAATAAAAAACAAAATAACACATGAAAAACCAACCTTTACAAAAAATTATTGAAATGTATAGTGCTTTTAATAGTATTTCTTATTAAAAATTATCCCATCAAATGTGTTGGTAAAGTTGCAATAAAATGCTATGAATAAAACGGATAACTTATGTATATATGTATTATTTCTGGTAGTAATTTGAAATCTTGGAAAGGAATAAAGATGAAAAAAGATTTCGAAGGTTAATCCTATTTTATACAAAGTAACCAAGTCGAATATATTTTTAGAATCAAAATATATTGCAATAAAAAGGCCTATTGAATTTACAAGTTGATTTTCTAATTTTCTCAATTGTATAAGTTTCTTATAAAATGTTATATTTGACGCTAGAATAGAAATAATATAACGTTATGTCCAGAATAGAAATAATATAACCTTGCAATGTCATGTATTCTGTAACAATATTTGAACACTGAAAACATTTTTATAATACGTAAATAATTTATGATTATTTGAAGAAAGCTTAAGTTCGTTTTTTCCTCTCAAAATTCCCAATGTTCCCAAATTTCCCAGTTTCTTCCTGAAAATTTCCAGGTTTTTACCCTTACTTCAAAATTCTCGGGTTTTTTGCATTTCTAGGCGCAGGGTATATTATAGAATATTGAATGGATGCTTCTTAACAAAGCTCAAATTAGTAAACTAACGCCAGGAACTACCCGTAAGTTCAATGAATGAATAATTATAGTTATTATTCAATAGTTGTTTTATTATAATCATTTCATCTACATTTTTAATGCGTAAATATTTTATTACTTGCATCCTGAAGCTCGCAGTTTTATGAGTTGCTAAATAAGTTTCTTTTGCCCCAGCATAACATATGTACAATGATTTGTGATTTCTTAATGCCTGGTTTTCGAACAAATGGTTTTTTCTAGGTCAAACATTTTATTTCTCATTTAGTGATGAGTCAATTAGTATTATTTGTATTTTCAATATATGATCGACTCAATAAAAATATTAAAATGTTAAGACTTGTTGAATGTTTGCTTTTATTATCATATAAAATGATGATTTCATTGTGTTTTCGTTATAATGATAAATTGTGTGCGGAAATTCAAAATAATAATAACAAATAAATATGAAGTTTAACACATTTGAACATTGAACGTGGAAAAAATCAACTGGATTATAGATTTATAAAAAAAAGTATCACAACAAAGAAAAATAAAAAAATTTTGGAAGTTCATTTATTTCATCAATTCTGAAATAGCTATGTTCATGTTTATTCTTCTATAAATTTTCACCTTTTAACTAAAAAAATAGTTATACAGTCATAAATAGATTTAATTATTTTCATACAAATCTAAAAAATGTTGCATGAAAATAAAACGACTCCAAACTGTCTTAGTTCTCATGGCATACAGTCAGATTTTACACACATTTTGTATTAAATCTGACTGTATGCCATGTATAAGAAAATTTCTATGATGATTTATGCTTTTTATGAATATTGTGAAACAACGCTTAATAAAAATAAGTCTAAAAATAAGTCGTTCAAGTGTTTAAAACAACATCATAATAATAAAATATATACCGCAATGTATTTGTTTGCCATCGCGGGGTTGCTGTGTTGTTCTCCGTCTAATGTTTACATTCGGGGGTGGCCACATTGTGAACTGAATCTTCGCCAGTTTGGTGAAAATCGGCAAAGGCTCTGCAGGCACCGCAATACAGATAATACGGAAAGTCGCCACTCTTCCCCTACTTGGTATTATAAGTTGCTTGGTATTATAAGTTGAGACAGGTATGGTGGAAGTCTACATGCACACACTACATAAGACATACCAGAAAGCTTAAGTAGAGTGCACAGTAAGTTTTTGCGCCCAAAATGTAAGTCAGCCAGCGACTGAAGAGATTTCAACTTCTACTATTGCGTTCGGAAGTGCATTTTGCCCGTCTGCAGTTTTAGCTCACTGCTTTTCCAGAAATGTTTTCAGTGAAAACTATGACTCGGGAATTCCTTATTTTATTTTTTTCAGACACCTTTAGGAAAATCCGTGAATTGTAGGAAATGTAGGATAAATATTGAAAAAATAGGGCATTATAGGACACATTTTTTAAAAGTAGGAATAGTAGGAAATGTAGGACAACTCCTACCTCTGGGTTTGACTGAACAAAAACAGATTTTAAAGTTATAATGTATTTTATATTTAGCACTTGCTCCCAAAAGCTGGCAATAGTTAGTTATGATGTAAAATATGAGGATTTTATTTTGCTGTTGTTAACAAAGTGGAAGTCAGACTTTGTTTGGGTTGACTGATTTATTGTGAATATTGGGTAAGAGGGGGCCTCGGGGGCCGAGCGGTCTTAGTACCAGTTTCCGCCCGCTGCTTGCGCGCAGTAACGAGGTCGTGGGTTCGATTCTGACCTTGCCCTGGGTGTATTTCTGTTATTTCCTCTCTTTGTGATGTAATAAAATCTTTCATGTATTGTGCTATCTGTCATATTGGAAGACAGTTCATAAGCGAGTCCCGAGACTAAGCACACAAACTGGAAAATTAATGTACTTCAATTCTATTCAATTCATTGGGTAAGAGAGAAATGCGAAAATATTAAACAAATATAAAAACAGCATAAATTTTTCAAGTTTTTTGAGAATAAAAAGATATTCCAGTTAAATGCATTAACTTTTAATAGACCTTTTAAAAATAGGTTTATAAAAAAAACCATAAAATAAAAATATTCACTTTTAAAATATCTTCATTTTGAGCAAGGTAAACGTTTCCTAAGCCATGTTATTTTCTTCATTTGAATTAAATAATTAGTAAAATAATGCTAATGCTTACATTAAAACCTGTCATTTCTATTCCATTTTGGGTGAAATTCTGTTATTGCATTCAAAACAACACATAAAATAAATTACTTTTACATTCTTAAAAGGAATTAAATCATACATCATAGGTTAATGTAAGGAATTGGTGTTACACTTTGTGAATATTTTTTAATTTGACAAATACTTTCTATTACAACAGTTTTCTAGAAATTTTAATATTCAGTATTCGGTCTGACATTGGCTACATTTTCCTCCTTGAAAAAAAAATCATCACTACAAACATTTGAATTTAATTAATATATAAGATTTCCTGGCTATTTTATATTATTTTGATAATTTCACTTGGCTGATCAGACTTTGATATTTGGAACTAAATTCTTTTTTTTTTTTGTCTCATTAGAAAGGGGGGGAAAAGAATGAATTTGGTGGCCTGCAGAAGAAAAAAATCACTTCATTGTGATCAACAATTTTTAATTTTTTAAAAATAATTATTTGTTTATTTCTGAAAAAAATAATAGGGAAGAACATTTTTTTAGCTATCATACTAATCTCCTACAGATAACAAATACTAAGCAACTCATTTTTTCCGAAGCAACAAAATTTCAATCATGCCCAATAAAAATTGTAGCATTTGCATAACAGTTCCCCTTAGTTACAACAATTAAATAAGTGCTATATAAAATTATGCATCATTTTTAACGTATAAAGAGTAAAAATTTCATTGACACATTTATAGAAAACGATTACAAAACAATAACAAACCATTGCAAAAAATTTAGCAATCGAGGGGGGGGGGGGGTGAGTTTTATTTTAACCCCTGATGGTTTTCTGTGATATACTTAGTTTTTAATCATCTTTTAATACGTCGCAAAGAATTTTAGCAAAATAAATTGTGGGGACGGGGGGAGGCAGCTGAAAACCAAGCCAATATATAAACAGTCAGATAAGGTATTGGAAGTAATAAAAGTACATAAAGCAAGAACAAAAATTACATACAAATACTTGTCTTTCAGTGCATGAATGAGCCAATTACTCGATTCTTTCGACAGAACACGAAACAGATTCTGTAAAAAAAATTATTTTTGCTTCCGGATTTTTTCATTGAGTCAATCTTTGGCCACTCAAATAAACAAGTTTGTTATAAAAAATACGCAAACAATAAATCCACACACACAAAATCAGAAACGCGTTCTCAATCCATTTGTCCAACGTACCCTCGAACACCGAAATTTTTCGAGTGATAAAAGTAGAGAAGCAAAATAAAATCATAGAATAAAACTCCTGAAGTTGAAAAATAAAGGATAAAAGTATAACGTACTTTGTGAGAAATACTTCATGATAAAACTATCAAATTACTCATAAAAACACGCTAAATGTAATGCCTATTCACAATGTGCACTCTATTTTACTAAGCTGCGTAATCGCCTCAATAAGTCTTTATCATTTCTGTAAACAAACATTATCGCGTGAAATTGTTAGATTAAAGATTTTATCTATCTCTTCTTATAGTTCGTGGGTTCATGCTAGACTGGAGCTGTTATTTTGTTTTTTCGTGTAGTGACAGAAAATTAAATGATTTGAAAAATTATGCTTTTAAATTTCTGGTCAAAACAAAACGATGCTTTAGGTGTGATTCCGTGATGTAATGATTTTGTCCTTTTGTCGGTAAGTAACTCTTGTTGGTGGAAACGTAGTTATTTTTAATTTAAATATTGAGATACATATATTTTTTAATAAAAATTCATGGTTTTCCATTGACTTTGTTAAAGATTTTAGTTCTATTTACTGTAGAAAAACTAGATTCATTCAAGCTGATTCCAAATTATTCTTAAATGCCGCTACCTATTTAATAATTCTGTGGCTTTTATCTATATATAAATAGATTTATGCATATACATTATATAAAATATATTCAAATGATGTGAATTGAGCAATAATTTACTCAAGAGCCTCTTAATTTATTAACATAAATTTTCAATATTAGAATACTTGCAAAAATTTACCTAGAAGTTGTTTAAAGTTATATTTTTCAGAAGTTGTTTAAAGAACTTAAGCCATAATTCAAGACTAGAGTTTCAAAAAAAGAAAAAAATGTGCATTGTCAGATTTAGATTAAAAATTTACAAGAGATTTACCACTTTTTAAAAATGGAATTGATTTTAATTATTTCCAATTTTCAATGTTTATAAACTTGGAAGACTTAAATATGATTTGACATTTTACAGAGTTGCTGAAGCTAAAATTTTTAAAACTAGTTAGCCATTGAATATGTTTACCAGAAAAATGTGATAGATTCTTTTGAATATTTTTTTAGTGGCCCATCTGGCCAATACTTTATAACTAATAGCCAAAGTTTTAAAAAATATGTTAGGCAAACCGCACTCCAATAAAAGGGGGGTAGTATCACCCCCATCCAATGATTTCTCTGATAAAACTGAATAAATTTCCCAGACAATGTAATGTTTAAAAATCAAATGTAGCAACTCACTTGATTAAAATTGGAAGTTTGAATAAATTATGATTTAAATCTCATCATACATTTTGAAAAAACTTAAAATCAATTACTGAATTTAAAATTTATGTATGTATATATTCTTTTATAAAATATTTATATAATTATTTACTGTGTATTTTAACATTAAAAGTCACAAAATTAGGAAGATATTTTTTTATTCTATTTTGAATGAGATTGTAATGGTGTTGTGGTGTAATATTATTGAAATGGTTAATTAGTCCTCATAAAAACAGCCATCATAATATTTTAAATTATTTCTTCACAATGTACTGATAAACATCTCAATAGTATTTTCTTATTTTTAAAGAAACAAGTATTTTTATTTAATTGATGGCAGCATGCTTCACTAGTGTCAGTTTTGGTTTTTGTTTATCACTTGCTATTTGATTTGAAGCTGATTGATATGTGAATCACATGATTAATTTTTCTTATTTTCAATTATTTTGAATGGATGATTATGGTATCATTGAAATATTTTATTTCTATGTAAACTATTTTACCATTTTCATCCAAATATTTCCAAACAACTCCATTTTCACATGCCTAAAAATCATTTAGGAACAATCAGGAATAGCTGTGTTATTTTCTTTCAGTTTAACATTCCAATTTTGTTATGTAACTTAACTCTTCACAAAGTCACTATATGAGGAACATTATTATAATTCATCCCACTCCCCCTTTTTTTAAAAAAACTTTTATAAACAATATGCAAATGGATTAATTTCAGTTTAAAAAAATATTTTAAGGCACTTTTAATTTTTATCATTATTATTGTTTTAAAAAGAGGAAAATGAAAAAAGATAAAAAATACATTTTTTCTTCTAATATGATTTTTTTCATTAAAAAAAATCATGATTTTTTTTTCACCTGTCAAAAATTACCTTATAGTTTTGTTTGAATTGAAGATGTAACAAACCTGCGATGTAATGTCAAAGGTTTATCTCTTTAACAAATTTGTTTTAAACTTGTTGCTGATGATGCTAATTTGAACCTGTACTTAAGTGCAAACAAGACTTCATTTAGTGTGGGGCTTCAAACCTGTTATTATTCTTCCAGGTCATTATGGCAAACGAGTATGCCAGGGTGAAATATGCTCTCTACAACAGCAGGAGCCTCCAAGCTGAGAGCGACGATGACCACGGCAGCGAGAAGAGCATTACTTTCCAGTACAGTTCGAGGAAAAGTCAATTCTATCGAGACACCAAAGTGCAGCTGAGTCCCGAGTCCAGATCCAGATGCCTGGATGGACCCACTCTATATGAAAGGCCCACTGTCACATTGCATCAGGTACTGCTACAATCAACTCTCGCGAATGTAAAGATCCAAAATCAGCCAATTGTGTAATTCAATATGCTTGTTGTCAGTCAGTCACAAGTTTATGTTTCATTTCAAGTACTAGACAAAATAACTTAATAAATTTTGGTGTGTTTGCACATCTTCATGCCTATTTAACTCTTCAAATCCCATTATAGCCGAAATAGCTGAATCTTCTCCTTCCCTGAATAGCCAAAGCCAACCAAAAATTTTCCCTTCCCCTCAGAATTGACAAGTATAAAATAACTAAGTGAGAGGTTTGAATTCCCACTGAGAAAATGCTATTGCTCTGCTTCTCCCCCCCCCCCCCCTCTTCTCTAAGAGCCTTCTTTCTTTCTCAGTGGAACAATTATCAAGGAGTGGAGACTACCTGTCAGCTGTGAAAGAACTTCGATGTCAAAGAGGGAAAAACACTTGTTTGTCCATTCGGGCAATCTGTTTGGGAAGCAAAGGTTAGGTTGTATTTTGCTGCTTGAGAAGGAAACAGTTAAAAGAAATAGTATGAAATTTTATTCTATGAAATAAATATTTTGAGTTATTGTACGAAGCGTGCCATGGCCGACATGAAGAAAACACCGACATAATTCTCAAGACATGTTTTGCTTGGTAATTCATGACCAATTGTTTAAAATCCACATAGGATTTGAAATGTAATGAAATTAACATTGAGCAAGAAAAACAAGGTCAAGGTCGAACTTAGTGACACTTTATTATGTTACAGCTATTAGAGAAAATGAAGAATTTCACTATTTTCACAAAATGCCTTAAATATTGAATCCAAATTGGTGGCGCTTACTCTGCTATATTAAAAAAAAACCATGTTAGGGACAATTCAGAAAACTGTCGTCAAAGTCAGCCCTTTAACTGATATGTACCATATTCAGCTATAAAAGAGTCTCTTAAAATTAATCTCTTTGATGAAAAATTGTAGTTGTTGCTGCTCTCTGACGATGAATCTACTATTTAGAAAATGGCGATATAAAATATTTACGTCTCATTTTCCAGGCTTCTCGGGAAGGTAATTTCGACTATCTCAAGACGATCCTGAACAATCTGAGCCCAGAGGCATGCGAGACACACCTGAATCGGCTCGACGATTGCAAACGAGCTCCCCTGCATTATGCGGCTCGATACAATCACATCAGGGTGACACAGCTGTTGCTGGAGAAAGGAGCAGGTGATTTTTTTTATAAACTTGTTTATTCCTTTTAGACCTAATTAAATAGTTTCAAAATTTATGTTAGGGGCCATTCATAAATGATGTCACTCTTTTTGTCAATATATTTGACCTCCTACCCCCTTTGTCACAAAGTACCACACTTCATCAGGCCCCTGCCCCCTTTGTCACATTGTCACATTTATATTACATAAGCATATGTACTTGCAATTCAATAACAAAGCACTGCATTATGGATCATGTTCCTAACTTTAATTTAAAACTTTTTATGAGACTTGTGAGCATAATAATAATAATGATACATATAAGGAGCAAACAGTCAAACAGTATTTTCTCCAAAAAAGAAAAATTAAAGTTACTGATATTTCTTTGAACTCCTCATTAATTAGTACAAAAGTATGTTCTTATTTGTAACCAAAACAAGTTTTATTCTCTTCTAAATCTACTTAGAAAATTGAGATTTCAATCAAAAAGTGTTTTCTCCAGAGCCTGTTTTCAATCAAACACTGATTCCTCCAGTCAGCCGCCAATCAGAGCAGTTCTTACTCGTCACGTGACTTGCTGACATGTACCAGCAGAAATATTTTTCCATTAGCGCCACAGTTTGTTGACTTTAGAGCAGTGAGCAGTGTGGTTTCATCTAAGTTTTTAATTTTAATTTGAGAATGGAAGAAGTAATAGATGATGTTTTAGTAAGACAAAGAACTGGCAGGAGAAAGGCAGAAGCAAAAAAAAAAAAAAAAAAAAAACGATATTCAGAATGAGAATGTTGGAACCAATCAAACCATGTTTCCTCCTCTGTGTTCGGTCAAAACGTGATTTCTCCATATTTCAAATGCATATCTAATACTTAATTTCAAAGGTAAATTCTGCTTACACATTTCCCTAGGGACCAGTAATATAACTGAGCAAACTTTAATTAGAGTCTTAAATAAGTTATTTTAGTGGTTTTTTTTTCAGTTTTTTGTGTTTCCTGAAAATTTGTATCTGAAGAAGAAAGCATGGTTTGACTGTTTGCTCCTCATATGTACTTAATTTGTATAAAATGAGGTTAAGGGTTGCAACAGAAAAGATAATTAGTATAGAGTATTAAAATATATCAGTTAGTCAGGATAATTTTGAAAAAATGACCCATGCAATTTTATCTTAAAAGTGTAAATGCGTAAGTAAATTTCATTTTAAACTTTTAACAAGAAGTAAATTCAAACTTTAATCAGCATCGGTGTTTACAATACAAAATGTTCAAGGAAACTTTAACATCAACTTACAAAGCTCAAAAAACCTTCTAAAATAAATTTTATTTGTTGATTTTAAATGTTTTTGTATGTAAAAAATTTGTAATGTCACACTTCTTGTTACCTCCTCCCCTTGTCACAAAATGTCACAATTTTTCGAGAGCTCCTCCCTCCTCAAGACATGACATCATTTATCAATGACCCCTTATCAAATGTTAAATCCTGTGTTCCATGTGAATCAATGGCATAAAAAATAGAGGAGAAGGGACATTAAACCAAGAATCAAGGTTTAGAAGCTGCTTTCTAATCAGTTTTATTTAAACTAGTTATTTTATGTAGACATGTGTTAAATGCATATCAAAATAAGTCCTTGGAACTTTTCAGTTAGACTCTTAGTATTTTTTCTGAGAAATAAGTAGGATCCCTTAATAAATGAAGCAAGTGAATTATTTTGACATTTTAAAAAGTAGCTAACATTCGTTCGAAATTTTTCTTAGGATGTGCGGAAATAAACCACCAAGTAAAATCAAGTTTAATGCATAACACTAATTGTACATTTTTTTCTTTCCATACATAACTATATAAAGTGGCTTCAGAAACCTAATATTTTAATTTTTCTCATAAGAATGATTATTTCTATTTTAATTATTTTTTACTAACAGCAAATAGTTATGTATCCAGAGATAAAATACAGTCACATTCATTTAATAAAGCTGTGTGATTAAGAAAGCTTTATCTACAAATTTATGTATAGAAAACGAGTGTTAAGATGGAATTTCATTTTATTTTGAATCCTAAAAATAAGGCCAAAAAATAAGTATTAGTGCAATGTGTGCTTTGCTCTAAATTTACAATAATATGTCTCACTAGTCACTACTTGTAAGTATACTTTTTGTTAGAAAATATTTTGTTTTCATTGTTATTATTTCATGTATGGTATTAATTTTTGCTATTTGATTTTAAAAAAATGTAACAAAAAAAAGTGCATAATTATATTAGTTATATAATAATATGATGTTTGTTCAGTGATTAAACCTTTTAATTAGTTTGAAGGGAATTTATCTGGTTTATGTCTTATTAAAAGATAGCATTTTCTTTTATTCATTTGCAGATGTGAATGTTATTGGAGACGATGGATTAACTCCTTTGCACTTTGCTGCACGTTATGGATATAATAAAGCATCAAAGCAATTTGTAAGTTTTTTTTTTTTACTTTGCCTTTTTGAACCCCCAAAAAAAGAAAAAAGAAAAATTATATTCTGAGATGTAACAAAATATTTTTTAACGAAAAAAAAAATATTCCTGATGAACAGATACACTTATTTCAATGGATTGACATATTTTGAACTTTTTATGACTTTTTTAAAAATAAAACTTCTTAATTCCTTTTCATTTTAATTTCATGTGTGTGCGTGTATCTGAAATCATAGCTGTATGCATAGGGATCACCATAGGTACCATAGTATCCTGAATACAGTTTAAACTAATGCTTTTATGAAACAAGAAAATTTTTTCGTTTTAGTACCTCTAATTCCATGTCTGAAATGAGTAAAAAATGCTTTTTTGCCCAAGATTTCTCAAAATTTTCGATGGGGAAACACCTAAAACCCTCATCTTCTGAGAAAAAAGCGAGCCCGAGTAAAGTGGTGACCCTAATTTCTTCGCTCTGCACACTACTGTGTTTGAAATGTTTCAGCTTTGTCACTGTAAATGGAATAGTTTGTTAATAATTTGCAGTTTTGGTAATCAGCCATTCCATGCAAAAGTGGAATTTTATGTCACACTATTACAGCTATATTTCATTTTAAAAAGTAATAATTAAAAAAGGTACTGAAAAAAATTGTTCATTACCTTTTTTAAATTACTATTTTTACAATAAAATAATGTAACGTTTAATAAATGCATTATGGATCATTCATAAATGATGTCATGCTTCGAAGGGGGAAGGGGGTTCATGGAATTGTGACAAGGGAAGGGGTACAAGAAGTGTGGCATGCGGCTTATGGAACATAGCATGACATGTGACAGGAGGGTGTGAAATATATGGGGAAAGGCATGACATCATTTATGAACGGTCGGTATATAACTGCAGAAGAGGGGAAAGAGTTTATATTCAACATGCACCCCAAGATTTTAGTCGGGGGAGTCTGCATTTATCAGACTCTGGTTATAAAGTAAAGGCTATGCCACTAACTTCCTTAATAATAATAG
This sequence comes from Octonoba sinensis, assembly GCA_038502835.1. Lineage (NCBI taxonomy): Eukaryota > Metazoa > Arthropoda > Arachnida > Araneae > Uloboridae > Octonoba > Octonoba sinensis. The sequence goes on from CM076600.1 coordinate 5,063,408, forward strand.
TAAAAAAAAATACCAGAGATGTAGAGAGTTGTTTTAGAGAAGAAACTTCATAATTGAATTTACGGTACGAGGATGTGCATTTGCACGTTCCTATTCATTTATTTTCTTTCTAGGTTTCATGTGTTAATTTCACATTTTTAATATAAGTTTTGTCTTGTTGCATTTAGTTGGTGGATTATTTTATATTTCCTCGGAAGTTTTATTCTTGTTTTTTCTTGTTTTATTTTAGTTCGCAAGTTATTTTACAGTTTAATGGAAATTTTAATTGTATTTAATATCTTGTTTTATTTAGTTGGAAAGTTTTAATCAAAGCTTAAATCCTGTTGAAGAATGCCATTTAAAATTTACAAAAAACATAAAATAATACATGCCATTGCCACCTGAACAGTTTCTGTGAAGCCTTGACCTAACGTGGTGGTAAAAGGATGCCATACAGACACAAGATATATCAAAACAAGGCAATCCTTAGCATATCTAAGCAAGAAATCTGCTTTGTTCCATACATTAAACCAAATGTATCTTCAATTGGTAAACTCTAAACTAAATTTATGTCCAGTTATTTGCAGTTAAATATTCTGTCAAAACTGAAAGTTGAATCAAAACCCACGGTTTATGCTAATCCCTTTTCCAGACTCCCGAACATGGGCAGTGCCCGAATTCTGCCTGCAAAACCGTAATCTGCATGCTGATCGAAGAAGGAGCCCTCGTGAACTGTCAGGACAATTATGACATGACCCCTCTGCACTACGCTGCCTTGAGAGGCAATGCCGTTGCCACCAGTGAACTTCTCAAGGCAAACAAAATTAACACAGAGGTAACTTCCATTATCCTGGTAACAATTTTGTGTTGGGTGTTCAAATATTTTTGATGTACTGGAATTAAGTGCTGGATGCTGTTGGATTTTGAAAGCTCGAGTATTCTCACATTTGGTGTGAGTTACAAACAATCCTTTTAAGTTTTTATTTAGCCGTTATGACTGCCCTTACAAAACTGCTGTTTGGCTACTTTTATTACACAAACGGCGTTGATACAGTTACTATTTCTGTTTTCTTTCTATACCTAACTTATTCCTTCTGTTAACAATGGTTAATTCATTTGTATTTATTTACTTTTTATACATATATTCATATATTATCCATGTATTATGTGTATGTATATATATATATAAACATTTTTATATAGTTAGACCTTGATTAAGTATACTACTGCTATCTAACTACAAAATGGCTTAAATGTCAGTTTTTGAAACTCAATTTATTAGTGCTTAATTTGTTATACGATTGTATAGAAGTTGGATTTTTTAAAAAATTATTTGCTTGTAGTTTAACTATTTCTTTATATAATAACTCTGCAGATAACATGTTAATTAATTTCTTTATTTTTACATTGTTCTGAATTTAGTAGCTTGATTATTTTTGTTCAACACTTTTTTCTTCAACAATTATTTCTTATAAAAACCTTTCCTGTTGCATTGACACTAATTTGTCCTTGGATATAGGATTTTTAAGAAGTTATGCAATTTAGAGTTAAATCCTCTTCTATGGAATTAATCAGCCAGTTTCTTTAATAAAACTTTACCAGGAACCAAACTAATGATTTCAAACTGTTAGCCAGTAATTTAGCCAAATTTTTAAAGTGTTAGCAAAATTTTAGCCGGACTCAACTTCAAAAAATTTTAATGATGATTTTTTTTTTCTATAAAGAGCTACAACTCTGAAGAAAAAGCATTATTTTTTAAAACACAAGCCAATCGCTTTCTTGTATTTTTTTTTTTTTCACCCATGGAACCTTTTTAGAATTTTCCATTCACCAATACTTTTGCCGATTCAGAATTTATTTCGCCGAACGTACAATTGTGTCGCATTTGGTGCAGTGGTGAATGCTTAGGGTGGCCTCTGTTCCACATATTGCTCTATTTTAATGAAGATACTGCTTCTTAAAAAATATGTTCATGTTATTCCTTCCATCATGATCCAGTTCTGTTTGTACGTATTATGTATGAGTTTCATTTTTTTTAACAATTATTTTATTTTACTATAATTTTTAAAGGTTTCTGACAAGCAAGAAATGACTCCTCTTCATTGTGCTGCCAATTATAACAACCCTGAAATCGTGGAGCTCTTGTTAAATGCAAGAGCTAACCCGGAAGCTTGCGATGAAAATTTGTCCACCCCCTTGCATCTGGCGGCCATGACGGGAAGTAAAGAAATTGCTCTGTTGTTGTTGGAAGCCGTGGAGAAGTCTAAGAATCCCGAGATGCTGAAAAGTGTTAGTTTGTTATTTTATTTACATTCTTTGCTTATTGGAAACTGGTGTTTTGAAAACACTCCTTTTTAATTATGGAATTAGTTATTTTGAATGTTGGATGTAAAATATAAAAAAGAATGCAGTTTAGGCATTTCTCTAATTACCAAAAAGGATCAAACAAAAGGTGAGGATCTACAAATAAATTAAGCTGCGGTAAAATGATGTCTCATAATCTATTTATATAGTGAAAATTTGAATTTTGAGACTACTCAGTACTTATGTAAATATCAACTGTACATGAAGTTATGTTCAGTTAATTATAAAGAAACTTTTTCTCACATAATGCTAATGTCACAGTTCTTTTTTTTTTATTTTGTTTTTATTTTATTTTTCGCCTTTTTCACAAAATCTCTTCATAATAATATAGATTTCTTCTGTTCTTTTAAAATAATTATTATAGCAAGATTGTTTAAAGTAGTGAACTTATTTCTTATACCTGTTGTTAGTTAAACAACTACATTAAAATTTTTAATCTCCTGTACAGCATTACCTTTAGTTATTTTGATTTGCTTTGTTCATCCATGAACATTAATTTTAATATTGATGAACTACAAGACTGTTTCTTTGTTTAGTACATCGAAGAAAAGAATTTCCACGGCAATACTGCTCTCCATCTTGCAGTCACCAAAGGGCATCTCGATGTATTGCAGCTGCTGCTAAGTAAAGGTTTGCGCTTTCATTTTTCTCTAACCTCAAAAAAGTTCTCACTATGAAATTTTGTCACAAGTTTGGAAGATAAGTCTGTTAAAAGCTTTTTTTTTTTAAAAAGTTGCTCTAAAAGCCACTCTTATGTACTCTGATGAAAAGTGCCCTTATAAATTATGTTGCTGTCTAAAGTTTTGGAATATTTAAAGTAACTTAACATATTTTTAAAAATATTTAAATTAAATTGCTTACCCAATGTGGTGCCTTCAGGGGTCACTTGAGATTAAATTCCGGTCTATTTGTGGACACCTCACAATATTAAAATTCATCAAAACGAACCTTTCACAAAATTCCAAACTGCGAAATCGAACTTTTTACTGAATTATTTATTAGATAAGTGACAATAAATAATAAAAAATTTTATCATTGTATGTCTGAATTTTGAATTTTCACAAAACTATTTGATATTTTGCAAAGATATTTTTTAAATTCACACAAAAAATGGACCCTGTTAAAAAATGCTGGATCGACCCCTGACATTGTAGAATCTCACCCAGATCCTTTCCAGGTGCAAATGCGCAGGTGGCTCTGGATGACTTCAGCCAACCACTCCACCTGGCGGCCATTTCCGGCAACGTGGGCATCGTCCGCTGCCTTCTGGAACATGGGGCACAGGTGGATTGCGTCAACAACCTGGGAGAGACTCCCCTGCACAAAGCTGCATCCTTCGATGCCGGAGAAGTCATCGACTACTTGCTGCAGAAGTGAGCGCTTTCCTGGTGTCCTTGTGAAAAAAATGTTTTTATATTTTTACAATACTATTTTGCCCACATACATTTTTGTGTTTCACTCATTTTATATATTTCCGTACAAATGTAACCATAAGTGCAGTCTAACCTCTATTTCAGGAGTCCACAAAAGGCAGAAAAAAACTTCATAAAATGAAAAAACATTTTTGAATTGGGAGATTTACAGTTTATTATTTTATGCTACAAGACATATTCTAAACTCATAATCATTAAATATCATGTGAACAGGATTAAATTATTTTGTAGTTTATAAATGAAATGTATTTATATCCATTTCTCAAATCAAAAAAGGACAAGGAAACAATATTACAGTCTAATATTGAATTTACTCACTAGTATGATATTTTATGTTTATTTTTAAATGCAAAAAATAAGATCTAAATGTGTGTATAATCATTCTAAATGTCATTCATTTTGTTTAGATATTTTTTTCTCCTTTATTTATTTTTTCACGCTCATTTAATTGTTTAACTTACTGTTACTGAAATTTATTTTTATGCTCCGGAAACGTAAATGAAACATAACTAATATAATGCTACTTCTGCTAAGATTTTTATTTTAAGTTTACCACTATTTCTTCACTGCAAACTACATTTTATGCCCATCTTCAGGGCTGCTACTCTTCCGTCCTGGGGACGAAATTCCGTCTTGGCAAAAATCTCGTGCGACAAATTCCGTCTAGGCAAAATTGCCGAAAAGTCTAGATGTAATTTTCAGAAAATGTTAATTTTTATTTATTTTCTCAGATTTACAAATCATTCCTATTCCTCCCAAATCCAAGAACGCTGATTTGCTGACATTCCCTCCCATGCACACATTCCCTCTACACTCCAGGAGTTGGCTGAGGGAGCTGCTTTTGTCATCGTGTGACGTCATGGTCGCCTTGAGCGTGCTTGATGCGGATTGGCTGATCTTAGCCTCATTTGCTGTGCGTTCGCAGCTCTCGCGATCTGCCAATGAAACGTGTTTCGTGTTTGTAGCCTTGGAAATTTCGACGAATGCTAAATCTGGCAACCATTATTGTCGTATCGGAAGCAGTGTTTTCCAGATTGGGCGATAAATCGCCGATTGGGCGACTTTTTGAGCTAGCTGGCGACCGAAAATTTTATCAAGTCGCCTGGCTACTTTTTGGGCGACTTTCAAGATTTTTTCGATGAAATTTGAAAAAGTTTGAGATTTTATTTTCTTTTTCACTGACTTTGATCAAAGGTGGTGTTTTGCAATTTTATAATAAAGGTCTTTAGCGTTGAACATTTATGACATATCAAATCCTTTTGCAAATAGACCTTATACCCGCTTGACGTCCCGAGGGTTATGAGAGGTTCGCAGCAGACAAAAAAGTTCGGATTTTCCCCCGCACATGCACATTAACGCATGTATTTCTTCTTTGAGCTCTTCTATCGGGTAATGTACATTTGCAAACTGAAGTGAAAATATTTTGGGCGACTTTCTGTTGTCTGTGGCTATTTTTTGAAAGATTTTGGGCGATTACATGTCCGGAAGATCTGGCAACCCTGATCGGAAGCATTGCTGCGTTGCTTTGTTTACTAGTTTACTTCGTATCGGCAAACGCGCATTGTTATATGCAAATATATATAGTATAATAACAGTGAAAGAAAGCAAATAGCATATTTTAATCAGGAAAAATAAAATATATGCATACAAAAGATTTAGCAAAATATCTTAATAAATAAGTAATTATTGTTTCTTCAAAAAGAAGCTTGTTTATTTTTTTTAGAATTTTCATTGCATTTACTTTGACCTAGTTTCTTTGTTTGCTTCATACACTTAGCCACACTTAGCTTTTCCATTTTCCTTCAGTGAAGATGAAGCCTTTTTGCAGCACCGATGGATTTCATTCCATCAGATTGAGGAACCAACATTTCACAATTATTTGTAGAAGTTGATACACTTGACAATGGCATCTTTAATGTGGGAGAGTTTTCAGGGAGTGAAATATTTGCTGGTTCTGTTTTATCTGAACGTATCTCAATGGAAGAAATTTCATTAAGTTCAGCAGGTTGACTGGAAGAATGTAGTTCCCCTCGCTTTTCATTTAAACGTTGCCTTGCAGAAGAAATGTTTTTTCTCATCACATGATTCGGCTGAAAATTAATGCCGTTCTGCTGTTGGCTTTTGAGATAATACTTAATCAAGCTTGATGCTTCCTAATTTTCTATGCTCAAGGATGACCTATCACCAGTGAAGATATCATCCATTACGTTGAAACATCCTTCAATAAGAGGCCCTTTAAGAGGAGAGTACAGCTTTAATGAGAATCGAAAGAAATCTAGACTTTGGTGCACCATCATTATTTCTTATGCTGAATACATGAGCCCACCAGGTATCTATTGAAGATGTCTTCGTTTCGTTGTAACTGTTGTCAATGTCAATTTCATCCAACATATACATTTTAATTTCTTCTATAAGGAACCCTAGATCATCTTCAGAAATAACGTTCGGCAGCATTTCAGCCAAATGCAATTCATTTCTGCATTTAGGATTAAGAGCCGAGAAATACAGCAAACATTTGTTATGGAAAGGAAAGTGTTTCAAAATATTCTTCTCTTAAAGAAATAAAAAATTTGCTCACCCATTTTCGTTTCAGCTCTCTTTATTATTGGATAAGATATTGTTCCCACATTTAAGAACTTGTCACTCAGTTTACCAGTTTGCAAATCATACTCTTATAAGTTCGACACAGAATTAGGCAAAAATTCTCGTTTCATGAAAAAAGAAAAAGGTTCTTTCAAAGTCAAAAAGTTCAGCATGCACTGCATGAAGAATTGATTTCTGATTTTGGAAACATTTGACCAACTTGTTGAAATGTGGCTAAATACTGCAGTAAAAATGAAGCAAACACTCCCATTTTTGATTTTGATCAAACATAGCATGCAATATTAAGTCTTTTCGAGCCTGATTTGATCCAGATCTTTTCTGCTTCCTAATAGACAATTGAACTTTTGATATGGCATCCCTTTGAGATAGTAATGATTAAACTTTGTGCAAAGTAATAGAAATAAAATTTCACGATAAATTAAAGCACAAATGAGCATTAAAACGCAGACATATGTTTCGGGATCGCTTGGAATCCCTTTTTCAATGCGACAGGGAGCTTCTAGATGCAAAACATCCAAATGAAGCAGACAGAACAACAAAAACAAAGCTTATATAGCCTAAGAATTAACTGTAAACCAATGAGAATAAAGGCAGTGTGAAGTGGAAGTAGAAGTAGTATTAAAGGCACCAATAAGAGAGCAACAAACGAATGTAGTTGGAAGTACAGAAAGTAAAAAGGAATATCAATAAAAATTTTATGCACGCTGTTGTCTTTTTCTTTGTTTTTATTGATATTCCTTTTTACTTTCTGTACTTCCAACTACATTCGTTTGTTGCTCTCTTATTGGTGCCTTTAATACTACTTCTACTTCCACTTCACACTGCCTTTATTCTCATTGGTTTACAGTTAATTCTTAGGCTATATAAGCTTTGTTTTTGTTGTTCTGTCTGCTTCATTTGGATGTTTTGCATCTAGAAGCTCCCTGTCGCATTGAAAAAGGGATTCCAAGCGATCCCGAAACATATGTCTGTGTTTTAATGCTCATTTGTGCTTTAATTTATCGTGAAATTTTATTTCTATCCCTTTGAGAGTCTGAAACTTTATTTCTATCATATACTGGAATCAAAATTAATTTCAAATTCTTCTTTTCTTCTTCCAAACTTGCATAGTACATGACTAATGCATCCTTCAAAGATAAAAGTCTATTGCATATTGTCAGCATCTGCAGAAATCTATTTTCGATAGGTCGAATAATTTGAAGAATACTCTGGAAATGCAATAAATTCTGCAATTCAAGAAACTTGCGTTTAGCCATTGGTGACTCATTGATGTCAGTGAAGACATTATTCAAAAAGTCCTCGATAAACTTTTCAAAATGTCTGAAGAAAGCCTTTGCAGCAAATATGAAAATTTGTGGGCCAAATCCCCATCTACATTTAGCAGATGATGATTTTGGTCTCTGAGCAGCTTTTCCACACCATTTTTGCACCCTCTTGTTGTTGCACAATTGTCAAACAGGCAACTAATTATTTTGGAAAAATCGATCTTATTCTCTCCTAAAAGTTCTTTGATTTTCAGAAATATGTTTTCTTATGTAGAGAGATTTTCTCGTTTGGAACCTAAATGGGCCGTAATCACCTTATGCTGCTCGTCATCAAAAACTCTGACAAACGATTTAATAATTTCCCCCCCATTATTATTTATAGCTTTATCAATGTTCATTGAGAAGAAGTTGGAGTTTAATTTATATATAGAATAAATTATTTTCATGTTGAAAAAAATCTGTTTTATTTGTGTGCATTACATTTTGAGCCATCTAGATGAAACCAATTGGGAGAGTTTATTGTGTGTATAAATGTACACAATACTACACATTGATTTGTAAACAATGACAATTTTTTTAAAAACTTAAAAAACTTTTTATGTGTAGTTAAAAATATTAGTTTTGACTCAATGCAATGAAAATATTTTTGGAAGACACAAATATTCGCTAACTTTTAGTACAGTAGAGCGCCTATTATCCGGACTGGTCGGGACCGAGGCAGATCCGGTTAAAGAAAAATCCGGATAATTGGATTGTCAACTTTAAAGCACAGATAGAGCTAGGTTTTCTAGGCAGATTCTCTTCATACGTTTTTCAGGCTTAGGGCTGGAATTTTCAGTTGTGTATATTTTATCACATTCCAAATGGAGCGTTTAGAATTTTTTTTTCTTTTCTTCTGCATTAATTTTTTTTTAATATTTACAAAAAGTGATACAGAAGTAGCACTATACACTGTACTGACAGTATGAAAAGAATCGTTGTGGAGTGAAGTAATTATTGATAGTCTCCCCTGCCACAAAGAGGATGTTGTCTTTACATCATTTTGCTTTCAGCGCTGCCTTTTCTTGTCCGTAAAAAACTGATGCGAAGCTGAAAATTGCATCGCTGTTTTTTTTAAATATCTAATATAGTTGACGTGCCATTGCCATATTCAAGGGCTACGTTGTTTCCATTTTCTGCTTTTTTTTCAATCTTTTAACTTATATTTTTTTTATCTAAAAATAACACTACTCTTTTGCGCTTCCCAGACATGTTTAAAAACCACCTTCTGCACCTACAGATCGCAATCAGAAAAATGTGGGTTCCTTTAGCTTTGTGTAACACGTGTCCAGTATGAAAGCGCACGCGTGATCATTTTGCGAGGTGCACAGTCTATCTTTTAGTCAAGTGAGTTTCTCAACAACAGTTTTCCTGGAAATTTAGTTAAGCATAAATAATTTAACTCGACCCCTTGACCGTGAATGCAGTACTTCCACTATTTTTCTTCTGTTAGTTTCAATTCTTTACTTCCGCTCTAATGCCTCTAAAAAGGAACTTAATCATTTTATTCAGTTCCTTCTACTCCCCACCCCATGCTAATTGTAACTGAATCGAACATACCTGAGGGGAGGGGGAGGGCAATCCCCCTTTCTTGGAACGCCAAAAGGCAGAGGAACGTGGTTTTCGGCCTCCAATCTGAAGGTCAGGACTTTATATATATACATTTATATTTTGCACAGCGCAGGAAGAAAAAAACCGCATGGTCCCTGACCAATCCGGTTGATTGGACATCCGGTTAAGCGGAGTCCGGATAAGCGGCACTCTACTGTATTTCAGAGGAGCTGGCGATTTTGTGTGAAGAAAAATTTACGTGTGGTTCGTTATATAGGTTTCATATTGAGCTTATTTTATGTTTGTAAGTTTTTGTAGGCAAAACTTTATAATGCTTAATATTTTCCTAAAAAGATGTTTCGAAATTTATTATGTATAAACATGAAGATGTATGAAACGGAAATAACACTAGTGATGTATCGTCGACAATATTAATTACTGACTTATGTTACTAGATTCCATTAAAATTTTTCAGTCTTGTGATTTTTGAAGAGTGGCACCCCTGCATCTTAATTAACCTTGAAATTCATGACTGGTTAATTCCATATGCTTTTTTTAGTCTTGTCTGTCACAACTTTTTTGTTGAATTTCAAGTAATAAATATTGAAATATCTCAATACATTTTGTTGTGCTTACATATCTTCATGCCCATTTTTGAAATATTAGATGAATTTTACTCAGAGAAATAAATAAATATGTTTACCATTAGGTCACATCAGAAGAAATTCGGCTTCCTTTTCGGACCTTCACAAAATTCAAATCAATCAAAACGGACCTTCCGCTAAATTCAAATCAATCAAAATGGACCCTCCACTAAATTCCAAGCTTCCAAGTTGCACTTTTCACACCTTTATTTATTATAAAGGTGGCAAATAATAATAAAATTTTTCAGTCCTATATGTTTAATTTTTCAATTTTCATGTAATTATTTGATTTTTCACAAAAATCTCTTTAAAATTCACAGAAAACACCCTGTTAAAAAATGGTGTATCGAGCTCTGGTTACAGTAGAAGACGATTATAACACACACCTTGCGATGAGAGGATTTGCATTCTGAAAATTTTGGCGCTGCATAGGTCCTTTCACAAGTTTATAAACGTATTTTCAGAATGTATCGATATATTTTCACATTAGAATAAATTCAAAATAAAATGAAAATTAAACTAAATGATGCAGTTTAATTATCATTCACAAATAAATATACTTCACAGTAAAAATAGGTTCATTGTCCTACAGTTTTGCTAGCGGCATAGTTTGTTTGCACTTCTGTATTGACAAAGTCAACCACTTATATTATAATTTGATAGTTTGGAAATTTGAAAGGTCTGTTTTGATTCATTGACAACCATTTTCGTACTCTGCGCTACACATTGACTTTTGTACTGTGAAATACCATTTCTCATTTAAAAGCTTTGAATGACAGTGAAAAGATAAAAAATTATTTTAAAATTTGATTTGCTGGTTTTTCTATTATTTTTGCGGTGTAAAACATAGGATTTTCATATGTTGCACCAGAGGAAATTCAGGCTCATTCTCTCACCCTTCATAAAAATTCCAGTTTCTCAAAACAACCCTTCACAAAATTCCAATCAATCAAAATGCACCCTTCACAAATTTCCGAGCTGCCAAACCATGATTTTACCGAATTATTTATTAAATAAGCGCAAATTTTTTTAAAAAAATTATCACTGTATCTTTAAATTTTGAATTTTCACAAAAATATTTGATTTTCCTCGAAAATGTTTTTAAAATGCACAAAAATTGTGCCCTGTTAAAAATGCTGAATTGCCCCCTGGTTTTTTCAACTGCACAACTTATTGTTTACTTCTGAAAAGTTGTGCGATTCATTGAGAATAGGGTCGGTGCTTTAAAGGTGTTCTACTGTATTATGTAAAAGCGTGCCATAGCAAAAAGATGGATGCCTCTGTTGCAGAATGTTCTTACATGATGCTTCGAAATTTTATGTCTTAGACAAAAGTCCTTCTGATGTTTTAAAAGTAGACATGAATAAGTGCAAACGTACCAAAATTTATTAAGTTATTTTAATATTTTGTACCTGAAATGAAGCAAAAAATATCCATTTCATTTGGGAATTAACACGACTTTATTCTAATGTCTCTGAAAATGATCATTACACCTTTCTTGACAGGGGAGCCACAGTGGAAAAGTATGACAGCAGCCACTTCACCCCCCTCATGGTGGCTGTGGCAGGAGGTCACACCACTGCAGTAGAAAGATTGCTCAGTGCCGAAGCCAGGATTGATGTCATGGACAACATGGATCGTAATGTCATCTTCTGGGCTGCCCAGGAAAACCACCCAGAAGCTCTTAAGGTTCAGTTGTTGACATTAATTTCATATAGAGAAATATTATTTGCATGTTTATTTATTTATTTTTAATGATACACCTATTTATGGATGGAAACATTAATTATAACTTTTATACACATCACCCAGTCCATATTAGAAATGTGCCTTCTCCTGTAATGAGAGTCAGCACTTTATTACTATGGCTTAATTTAAACTAGAGTTAGCACATGGTTGAAAATTTAACGTAATACATTGAAATTTTCAAATTCAACCTCAAATGTTGAAACAACTTTGGGACATTTTAGTTTTCCTCTTTGACAACAGTTTGGTTTGCTTAAATATTTCAGTTACCGATAATCTCTCTCCTCAATGCAACTGACTTAATTAATTTAATGCATTTGCTGCACATATCATACACAAATTTTATCTTCCTGTGCTCTTTCTCCTGTAAAGAAAATTAAAATGTCTATGCCCCTTTTATTATTATTTAATGAATTAGTTAACTCAGTTTCAATTTAATCAAGAGTTCAAATTGCTAGTGGCAAATCAACAAACTTATGAAACTTTTATTTGAAGCAATATAATGCGTCGAAGCAATAATCTCGCTAAGCATGCCATAACAAAAAGATGGATACCTCTGTTGCAGAATGTTCTTACATGATGCTTCAAAGTTTTATGATGGCCATAAAATTTTGAAGCATCATGTGATGGCCATCATTATAATGCGTCGAAGCAATAATCTCGCTAAGCATGCCATAACAAAAAGATGTATACCTCTGTTGCAGAATGTTCTTACATGATGCTTCAAAATTTTATGTTATACTTTTATATTAGACATTCTTAGCTTCAAATTGTATTTTATTTTAGTTGAAATTGTACTGAACAAACAATTTGACTGACTTATATATATATCTGTATATATATATTTAAAATGGATTAACTGTCACCTTAAGATAAATATTTTTTTGCTTTGACATTTGTTTAATAGATTTCATTTTTGCTTTTGTTTTGTTCTTCACATTTATTATTCTTTGAATTAGAGATATTAAAAAATGTATTGAGTACTTTACAAATATTGGAGATTGTAGATGCAAGGGTTGGTATGAAAGTATGAGGAATAAAGACTTCTGAAAAAAAAAAAAAAAACCTTTGAATCTACATCAAAAGTAGGAGGAAAAAAATAGTTAACTTCATATTTCCAAAAAAAATTTATTGATAACATTGAAACTCATCAATAGCTACTAAATTTTAAAAAGTAAGAAACTAGGTGGACAAGCAGAGGAAAAAATGCTACTTAATTGTTTTGTCTTTCCCTATTTATATACAGAGCTCTTTTTGGAATGTTTTTGCATGATCTTTAACAGAGTTCACTATCTTTATGGCCAATTTTTTTATTCATCTTCTGTATGATGTTGAAGTTAATTCAATAAATACTTGATATTCATGGAGATGAATTTAATTACTTAACTTTGTGCAGCGAAAATCGTAATTTTAATTTAAACACGGAAAAATATTACTCTTTTATAAGTAGTCACTGGACTCTCTCACGGACCACCAGTTGGGAAACTGCTTTAAACAATGAAAACTGATTCTCCAGATCATTTGAAAGTTTAGAATTTTTTATGCCCGAACTAATTTCATTATTAGATAATGGCTCTTTGTTTTTACCAGTAAATGTCACTTAGTCAGCAGAGCATATTACTAAAATTGTGTCACATGATTAAAAAGCAAAACATGTTTCTTGCTACCTCTAGTTATGTAAAGATTAATTTCTTTAAAATATTCTTTTTCTTTCTTTTTTTCTTGACTGGTCAAATTGAACATGAAATGAATGCTTAAAACAAAATATCCATGTGCATATGACGAAATTCCTGTGTGTGCTGAATCAGGCAGTTTTGGTTTGTGCAATGAGTATGTTGAAATTTAATCCTGCTGTAGAGTGAAAAAGGGTTTTATGCTATTACTAGATCGTTTTCATGATTGTTAAAAATAATGAATTAGCAATTGATAAAAATTAAATATTAATTAATTTTATTAATTAAATCAAGTAATGGATCTTATGTAAAAATCAATTTTTAATGCAAATTTTGCTTTGCTTTTTCTGAGTGTGAACAACCTGGGGGTGCCAACCAGGAAAGAGATGATGCCGCAGACTGCGCCATTAGAATTTTGGGGGTTGCTTTCAGGGGCTTTTGGGGGGCTTGGTCGACTTTTTGGCTGATTTGGAGGGGGTCATCATTTTTGGGGGGCTCGATAAATTTTTAGGGGTGCGCCAGTGCTCTCGGGGGAGGGGCAACCCTGGAATAATGCATACTTTAGTGCAGCCTAATTATCCTCACATTATATTTGATTGTTATCATTAATATTAGTTATTTTTACTTTAGATTCTCTTGGATCGCACAAATGCAAATGTCCTCATCAATCGATGTGATCATTACGACAACAGTTCGCTGCACATTGCTGCTTTGAAAGGCTTTGCTTCTATTGTTGAGGTAAGAATGTTTAATCTTTTCCTCACACAAAGTAAAGCTAAGCAAATTGCAAATGATTACATGGGCACTAGTGCATACATTACCAAATCTAACATTTCCATGTACAAATTTTTTAGGGATGCAGAAAATGTCGGAATGCCCTACAGCATGGCCTTCTAAACTATGACTATTTGAGGGCCACACAGCAAAAAAAAAAAGTTCACAGGCAATATTTTTTCAATAAATTGATATAAAAATTATCTCTATTGGAGGGGGGGGGGGTAGCTTTATTAAAATAAATTGAATTATTCTTATTATATTTTTTTACTTGAATTAGACATGTATAAGTACATATTTATTTTAAATTTAGAAAAGTTTCATTTCATTTAGTTTGGATTTCAAAAAGATGGAAAAAAATTTAAATTAATGAGATGGATGAATTTGCTTTTGTTAAACAAGCAAATCAATATCTGGTTCAATAAACAAGGTTGCGATTCTTAATGCATTGTAAAAATGTTTGTCAGTGATCTTTGTACTACTTTTATTTTTTATATGCTTCATTCTTGAAAATAATCATTCACAAATATAGGTGCTGCCAAAAGCTGAAAAGGTATTTCAAAATAAATGTCAATGAATTGATTATGTATGAAAAATATTGAAAACATTTATTTTTTTAATAAAAATGTGTAAATTTAAATATTTTCATGATTTGTGTTTGGGCCGCATGTGACCCCTGGGCCGCACTTTAGACAAGCATGCCCTACAGTTTTTGCCTAAACTTTAAAAAAAGATTTGGGTGGGAAAGATTGCTTTTCTCAGAATTTTTCTTTATAGATTTATGAAATTGATTTTTGTTATTGTTTTTAAAATCAGTTAGCCAGCCTTTTATGTGCAAGAATTTATAAAATATGTATTTTTTAATCAGTCAACCTTGTTATGTCAGAAGTTATGACATTTTTTCTTTTAATTTATGAGTTGACATTTTATATTTTTAATTGAGAACTTATAAAGCTTATTGTTGTTTTTTTTTCCTCTGCTAACTTAACGTATCTTTACAAATTGGCATTATGTATAAGAAATGTGGAAACAGTCATTTACTAGGCATATCAAACACATGTGTACAATGCAAATG
Organism: Octonoba sinensis; assembly: GCA_038502835.1. Classification (NCBI taxonomy): domain Eukaryota; kingdom Metazoa; phylum Arthropoda; class Arachnida; order Araneae; family Uloboridae; genus Octonoba; species Octonoba sinensis. Next base: position 5,078,555 of record CM076600.1, read on the forward strand.
TCTACATGAATAAACTCATGGTTTTGCTAGATTGACCTCAAAATTTGTCATGCATCATGTCAAGATATTTGTTAAATCTGTGTGAATGTATTTTGGACACTTTCATTTTCTTAGATTCTTTTGAGCAACGGAGCCGAGATTGAGAAGAAAAATGAACACGAGCAAACTCCGCTGCATCTGGCCGCTAAGAACGGACACGTGAAGTAACTATAGGATTTTTTTATTTATAAAATGTATCCCCATATTAAATTCATTCTTACCGTTAAGCGCTCACTCACGTAGGATGAAATTTTGCCTTCGAGAAAAGCTCCATCTGCAGAATATCTCACATTCACTCTTTGAATGGTGATCAAATTTCTGAGATCAGTTAATTTTCTCGTGGAACTGTATGATTTCAAAACTTGATGGGACTTTGAGGTCTAGATTTTTTACAATTTTTACAGGTCTGTCATTAGACTCGTAGGAAAGGGGGGGGCTCAGGGAGCTTAAGCCCCCATTAGAAATCGGAGAATTTTCCTTTTAACGCCAAATGAGTTATCTTTTAAAGCGCAAATCTTAAAATAAAAACCAAAATTTAGCGACTTCTTGCACTTAAATTTTAAGTTTAAGAACTCCTAAGTCTTATTATATTAATAAATGTATAGTTAAATCAGTGATACTGCAAAAGGATTTTGTGGTTATTTTGTGAAAACTGTGTATTTATTTTACTGATCTATAAAAATATTCCTTTATTAGTGATTTTTTGTAATTGATATTAATAATAATGAGTGAATACTAATTACTTTTTAATTGTAAATTGGTTTTTCTTGGGAATAATTTTGAGCATTTGGAAATGAAATTGTTTGAGAATTTTTAAATTGCTACGCTCTTGCCTGTCATTTCAAATTTTGCCAGCCGGGGAGGGGGGGGGGGGGAATGGTATTTTTTCTTTAGCAATGAACGCACCTTACTCAATGCATTCATTTTTTCATTAAACTATTTTAAGTATAGTCTCACTTTAAAATAGTAACTGGATATTTTATTTGGAATGACATCATTCAAAATATTCTTAAATTGTAACATTAATTTCGTTTTTCTCAGTTTTCTCAATCTATTACTGTCATAGTTATCCCAACCACATCTTTATTATTTTTTCCTCTTTTTTTTTTTTTTTTTTGTCACCAGTCTTGGAAATTCTATAGATTTCAGCTAATTTTCGTTGGAATTCTACAGCAGAAGAAGAAACTTGTTTGAAGAACAAAAGAACCCTCTAGTTTTCTGTCATGAAATTTAAGAAGTTTAGATCAGTTCTGTCATTTCAAAATTTTCCAATGCATGTTATAGGGGGAAAACAACAAAAGTCATAAAAACATGCATAAATTAAATGTATTTCTAAAACTCGGGGGGGGGGGGGGGGGGGGTCAATACCCTGTCGATCGACCAAATGACGGTCTGGTTTAAATGAACTTTATTTACATTGCTGTTTCAGTGAGCTTCTTGGCTGACATCGTAATATGGAAAATTGGAGAAGTTATTCCATTTATTTAATTTGCTTTTTTTAAAGTAGTACCTTTATCATTTTTAGTTATTTATTTATTTTAGTGGTTAACTTACAGAGGGTTTTTTAAATACTACCAGCCAAATTTGGTGTATTTTAGTAGTCAAGCCAGATAGGATAGTCAAGTTACAAAGGCTTCCCTTTGTTACATAAGATAGGACTGATTCTGTACTTGACAAAAAGGAGTCAACTTGCAAGGGTGGTCAACTTTACTGGTTTTTAAGTTGTGTTGGTACCTTTTGAAAAAAAAAATTCCATAAACATTTTGTCATCCAAGCAGATTATATAAATGCAATAATATGCTTGTGTAGTGCATTTCATTCATGTTATCATATATTAGTCAGAAATTGCTTGTGTCTTTGCAGTGTTGCACAAGTACTCATGAATTATTCAAAGACCATCGTCAGCTCTGAAGACGAAAATGCCAACACACCCTTACATCTGGCATGCCTCAGTGGTCACTATCAGATGGTCAGTGTCCTGTTGAATGCTGGAGCAAATATTAATGCAAGGTGGGTAGGTGCTGATGTGAAATCACAGAATATCAATAAAAATAGAAGAAAACACTTTTCCTATACAGTTTTTTTTCTTCTTTTCTCTTTTAAAAACAGCGGCATTTATTTTCAAAAGCGGTTTTCCTTTTAATTTTATGTACATGTATTCTAATTTGAGAAAATCATTTCATGAATTGCATTTGAAGTATGTGTATATTAAAATAATTATTTTTTTATGTACAGTGAGCCCTTAATTTTTGCAAACTTTGACTATCTGTGAGACTTAACATTGGTGAATGAGTGCCTCCAATCTTTCTGTTTAGCTTTTGCTAATCCAAATGTTTTTATTTTAGTCATATTTATTATTTTAGTGTTAAACTTCTGTTGAAAACAATCAAGTCCTCATGTTCGAGCAATGATAGAGCAATTCCAAAATTATTTTCATACTAGTATTGGCATGTATGATGAAATTTTATTGGTTGCATCTATTTAAATCTGGAAATTATACAGAGAAAAAGACTTCTTTGCTGAGAATTACAAAATTATTCGAGGACAGGCTTTTCCTCATTTATATGGTCTTCGGAAACTTCCCTTATATCAATGATGTGCATTGCAAATTCAGAAAGAAGCCAAACCGGCCCTTTTCAAACCTTAAAGAGTATTATTGCTTGACGGTTGGCAAAAGATGCATACTTTTTTTTCACTGTGAAATATTTGACTGCTGCCCCCCCCCCCTCCTCCCTTTCTCAAGGAGAGTTTTGTAACCTGTAGTTATATTGTCACTCCCAAGAATGTGATTCTAGTTATATGTTTTCTATATCATAAAACAACTTAACCTTTAAATATAAAACTTGTAATAGAACTCCAATTTAAATGATCTTGTAGCTCATCCCCAGTCTTATTCATTTTCTAAAAATAAATCTCTTCCCCAGGAATTGCTACCTGTGGACCGCTTTAGATTGTGCTGCTTCGAAGGGCTGGAAACGATGCACGCAGATTCTCTTGCATTCTGGTTGCCCTGTCAACTCCTTAGATAAATCCAAGGCAAGTATGGCTAATGTAATTTTTTAAATAGCTCTGATTAATTCCCTTTAAGTGCTGAATCCATTTTTGCAATTGTGACATTAGTACATATATATTTGCACTACAATTAAAGAATTTTAGCCTTTAGCTTTTAATTTTCATATTTTTGAATGCAACTAACCCTCATATATCTTAATACAAAGTATGAAGTTTCAAAGACAAAAAGTTTTATTTAAAAAGGTATAATTTGAGCATGTTGCGAGTATAGCATTCATGTCACACCTGAAACATGTACAAATTATTGTGTGCATCATATTCAACATGTACAAATTATTCTTTATTATGGAAAAAAAACTGTATACACAATACTTTGCAATGGGTTGAGATCAACTTTGTGTTAGTACATCAAAATCAATCCATGATGCAGCACAAAAATCATTGAATTTTTAGTTTTGGGGTTGTAAACAAAGTGTTTAATGGGAAAATATTGAAATTTGATTTGATGTCTAACAGTCATACTAATGACATCATTTTTATAAAATACTCCGCAGGAGTTGTTACAACCAGGGGTGAAACTAATCCAAAAACCTCGGACATTCCCAAAATTTTTGAGTTCCTGTTACGAAAATAAAATGGGTTTTCTGGAAAAATTTTCAATTTATTAGTCTTAAGATTTCTTAGATGAATAATATTTGTAGTTTTCTTTCTTCCTCCAGACAAGCAAAATATTTTGCACTACTTTAAACAACTTTCAAGACAATATAATAACGTTTCCGGAAGAAAAAGAAGACTTTTGGTTTAATATTATACCTTTCATTTAATTATTGCTTAAAACTTTTTCTTTTACCTGTGTATGTATTGTGTGTTGGGTTCGGCGGGTGTATGTTCACCTAAGTATGTATGTAATTTATATTTAAATGAATGGTGTATACTTTTTCTGAAAACTTTGTATGAAGTTCCAAAAATTTCTTTTCACTGAGAAACACCCATGGTTACAACTTCATAACATAAATCAAAATATTTCAGTTTTACCCTTTCAGTATGAGTCGCCATTTTTCATTTTTAAATTTTGTTCCTAGGCTACTCCTTTGCATTTGGCTTCTCGTGAAGGTCATCGGGGAGTGGTGAAGCTCTTGCTGAAGTATGGGGCTAATATGGCTCAGTTGGACAAGAATGGAAAGAATTGTCTTGATCTCGCCATTGACAGAGGGCATGAGTATGTATAAATGAACTTAGAAATGGAATTATTTGCTTTATTAAGGGGCTCCTAAAATAAATTAAGACACTAAATCAAAAGAATTTATTCATGGCTAAATATATATCCAAACAATAGAACTGTATATAAATAAAAAAATTTAAGTTGTTTTGTTAAAACTGTGGTAAAGCAATGTGTTTTTTTTTTTTCTGAAGCAGTCTATTTACTTTCTGTTTGAAGTTTTTGTAAATTACAAATTTTTCTTACCATTAAAGAAAGACTTAGCTTGAAATACATAGATTCATATGCGATCAGACAAAATCTGAAATATAAAGTTTCAAAAACTCTAAACCACGTATTGATTAAATTTAAAAGTGTATTAAAAATCAAATAATTAAAATAAAATTTTAAAAAACCCCAAGAAACCCATACAAAAAATTATACAGTATAAAAACAATAAAGTGTCTGATGTATATTTGTGTGACTTATTTTACTTATTTATGACTTATTTTATGATATTAATTATTATAAATTATTTTATTTCAAATTAACCCCAAAACAAATTCTCTAAAATCAAAATCATTTCAATTTTTATTAACACTCAACATTCATAATGTTATAGTCTTGACAATATTCTGCTCCGCTTTCAACCATAACCTTCGTTGTTTACTTTTGAAACACTGCATTGATTTTTTTCATTTACAGATTTTGGTGCTTAATTCGAGAGTTGATTTTGTTATATTTAATGCTTTTGTTTTAATAAATATGTGAAATGGATTTTTTCTGTTTTGGCCACCTCTTTCATGATAAATTGCTTCTCTTTCTCTAGCTCTTCTCTTATTCTTCTCTGCAAATAAGCATCTTACGCACTTTTTCCAACAGCGGCACTCAGGTAAAGAGGGTTTCTCCCCATGTCTGCTTGCAACTATAGGAGGGAGGGTTTTTTCACTTTCTAAGCATTCTGCAACACATTACCTTAAGTGTTGATGTGTAGCAGACATTTTGGAAAGAATGGAGTTACGACTGATTACCCTTCATTGGTTGTTAGTTAAGTACTCTAGGCCCTTTTCTAACTGACCTTCATGTGTCTTCCCCCTTACATCCCCCCCCCCTCAAAAAAAAAAAGATTTTTTTTTTGTTCTTGCTCAATAGCCGATATTTTAAAAAGCCTTGTTTTTAGAACAAGAAAGGGGGAAAAAAACCTTTGCTTTAGGCTTTTTCAAAAAGCTGCCTCTTAGCATGTGTATTTCTTTTAATTTATGCAAAATTAAAGGAATTTTTCAGATCAGAAAAAAAATTATATATATATATATGCAAAATATATCTTGGTTATAAATTGCAAAATATCAGCAAGAATTTATCCTATCCCCCAAATTTTCATAGGTGATAGAATTTCCTTTTTCTGCATATTTCTCGGCTTTACCCAGATAGTTGTTTAATTGGCCCAACATGACTTCCGTTTAGATTATTCCAGAGTCTACCGAATTATTAAGAAAAAAGTCCCAAAGTTTTTATTTTTCTTTCATAACCTCCCCTTCCCATTCTTGCAGGCAGCCATGAGCATTATGCTGGTTTTACACTGATCAGTACATGACATACCCGTACTTTTGCTTAATAGATCATTTTTGCAGCTTGTCCATCATGTCTTACATCATAACGTAGTATCCGTCTGGAATAAATTTACATATGTATGTTTTTTAATGCTGGAATTAATAACATTCAATGAGTATGGTCATTTAAATTTAAACTTTTTCACTACAGTTTTTTGAAAAATGGCTTCATTTACTGTGTGGAAGAACCTTAGAGCTAAAAAATAAATTAAATTTAGTGTTTAGCTTTTTTTTTTTTTTTTGTCAAATAGGTTTCAATCTATTGCTTGAGCATCACACATATCTCCCACCCATAGGCGAGACAGAATTCAGCTCCCTGCCTTGACTTGAATTCTATTGCTTCCTCTGAATTTCTTGAATTAATTTATTATTATGCTTTGAAAATATTTCATTTTCATGAGGTGGATGAAAATAAGTATTATTTAATCAAAAGAAAAGTATGCCATTATAGAAAATCTAAATTTACTTATCTTTTGGTTCCAAGCATAGGAAAAAATGTATAAAGGCAAAATTTACAGTCCTTTAAAATATCTCAACCAAGGCAACTGCTCACTCTGCCTATTTAGAAATATGACTGTGACCTTAACATATTGACTGGACCAACTACAATCGTTTTAGTGGGTTTTTCAGAACTCTAGTTGGCTGATTCAGTCTTTGACACCAGCAAAAGTTGGATTGTTTCCTCACGTACTCCAATGGCACAGTAGAAGTACATTATAATCTTTGAAGATTTTTTGGGAATAATATTTTGCAAACATTCTAAAATAAAAGTTAGCATGGAATTAGCTATATGAAACTTAGTCTAATGTTAATAATGTTTTTTTCGTTAAAAACTCGGCAAAAAGGACACACACAATTTGAAAATTCAAATTCAACAATTAATTAAAAACAAACTACAAAGTCAAGCCCATGCTAGTTTTTGTTAAACATGCTTCAATGAATGCACATACAAAGTTACGAAGCTGTATTTTTAGTTGAAACAAGTGATATACCGTATATTTCCGTGTATAAGCCGAGAATTTTTGGAACTTTTTCGAAAGCTAAATCGTGGGGGTCGGCTTTTATACGGGTCCGGTAAGCTAAAAAAAAAATCGGTCTACATATCGCGAAATATCGACTAATATAGAGCTCCAATTATGCAATTTATGTCTCCTATATTAAAGAAATAATTAGCTTAAAATAGGTAGAGTTTTATTTAAAAGAATGTACACATATTTTACAGCTGGATTTTGTAAAATCATCGTTGAAACAAAATGGCGAAATTTGCTCCCGACTATAATAATTTACTCGTGACTATCTGTGTATGACTTTCTATTCCCGCTCATCCTTCTAATGTAAATGCAGGAAATAACTGAAATAAAACAATTAAAAAAAACGAAAACAAACTAGGAAATGCAGGGGCAAAATGCGCTCTCTCGCCTCAGACAGGGTTGCCAAAAATCAATCTGTCACCGTTGATGCCTACCTTCTCACTTTCACAACGTCTTGATTGGAAAATACGTGATCTGGGTTACCTCCTTGGCGAAATTTTCGCCCCGTTTGGCGATTTTCTTTGAACTGTAATTTTTTCTTCTTCTAATTTTTATCTCGGCTTATATACGAGTTTTGAATTTTTGGTACATTTTTGAAGGAGTAATGCCCTCTCGGCTTATACACGGATCGGCTTATATTCCGAAATATACGGTATATATATTTTGTTTTAAGTCAATTCCTACTTAGGTCAAAAAAAGGTCGGCTAAATGAACGAGTTACAAAAGTCGCTGCTAAAAAATCAAATTTTGTGTGCCAAATGCTTTGTTAAAAATAGTGACTTATGGCTTCAATATTTCTAGTGGAAACCATATAAAACGAAATTAATTATTTTTTTCGTATTAGCATATCCAAAATCGAAGTCAATGAGTTCTTCTAAACAATCAAATTTCGTGTGCTAATGCTTCTAGATGGTGACCTATGGCTTCAATATTTCTAATGGAATCCATATAAAACTAAAATTAATAATAGTTAAATTTAATGAATGAATTAATATTTTAAAATATATATATTACCATCAAGTGTCATCCACTACAAATTTAAATAAAATAATTTTTATAAAAAAACAGAACCGACTTCAAATTAAAAATTGCGCTGAAAAGTAAAAAATAAATTCATTCTTTTAACAACATCGATGTGACTTTTAAACATAGTTCTAGAAGTCGGTGCAAAATTAGGATAGATAAAATCTTTTTTAATCACGAACCAATTCCAAATATATATATTTCCACAGAATTAGCAACAGTTCCAATATGAAGTAGCAAATCGTATAATGGTAATTAGACCCATAATTTTGCTCCAATTCTAAAACTATGTTTAAAAGTCACATCAATGTTGTTAAAAGAATGAATTTATTTTTTACTTTTCAGCACAATTTTTAATTTGAAGTCAGTTCTGTTTTTTTATAAAAATTATTTTATTTTATTCTTTTTAGTGTAAATACATTTTGTATATAAATACCCTATTTTTTAAAAATTCCATATCAAAGGGAAGAACTTCTTTGAATGAATGGCACTAAAAACTAATCATTTGTATGATAAATTCCCTTTTGAAGTCTATTTTAGCAAACAAACTGATTGGATTAATTTTTGCCACAGAGAAGCCTTCAGTCAAAATTTTGCTGTAATTTCTTTTAATATTATAGCCCATGACAACAAACATGTTTTTAACAATGCTTTTATATTTATTGATCGATTTCCCCACAAAGAAAAATCAAGCCAAGCCTTTCCAATTAAAATAAAAAATACTAATTTTTCACTCGTAACGTTTTTTCTAAAAAAACAAATGTAATCAAATTGATTTGCAATATTTGAGTTCGACGACCCTATATCGATTAAAGAAAAAATCTTCAAAATCGGTTCATTTAGTCAAAAGTTATGAATGAAAAGACAAAAAATACTACATTTCTGCCCATAACTTTTATTCTAATTATCGAATATGGTCAAACGAAGGTACGGGACCTATGGGAAACCACCCTCGATCAATTAAAAAAAGAATCATGAAAATCGGTTCATCCGGTGAGAAGTTATGAGTGGACAAACAAACAACAAAAAAAAAAAAAACGACATACATACAGTATGAATGTATAACCTCCTTCCTTTGTGAAGTCGGTTAAAAAATGTATTTGAACTTGAGCGGATGAATAGCAAGTATTTTATTACAACTGAAAATTTGAACAAGATATAGGAGGAGTGAACTAATAGTAGGAATTGAATGAAAAAAACCTTTGGGATTTTACTACATTTAATTAATTTAAAAAAAACAGTACAGAGAAAAATATGTTTAAAGATTTTAAATGTAGAATAAAAACAGCTAAAGTCATTTACAAAAACCAGATTATCATTTAAACCATTGCTCACATAGATTTGAAATTTTTCATGAGGCTTTAAAAAAGTTTTATCTATCAAAATGTGCTATAAGTTTTTTTTTGATATGTTGAACAATTTCAAGGTACTATGCTGAAACCTTGATCTTCATGCTACTGTGGGGCTAACCTAATACTTCAAGCTCATAGGTAGGGGAGGGGGGAAATATGTCAATGCTTTAAAGGGCAGTGACAGAGATGTTGTGGATGTCATGACCGGTGTAGAACCTGCATCACAACCCCCCTCGTGTTATTGCCGATGCTTCTCTGCTTTTGTGACGTCTCTCATTCTGTCCTTGCAGCTTGTGGACCCTTCTCTCTCTTTGCCTTTTGCACGATTCAGAGTAACGATCCTCTCTCACTTAGAGAAGTCGCCATGAAGATACTCTCGGACCCCAACTGGGAGTCGGTGCTGCGCAATGAGACAGACAGGAACAAATTTTTCATTCACCAGACTCCCCTCCGCAGGCTCATCCGATACATGCCAGGTACTGTTAAACTATGGATTTTGGGGTAGATATATTGCAGGCCCATTAATTATTTTAAAGTTTACTTCCAGCAATTAAAAATACTGAAAACTACTAAATATTGACAAAATTCTGAAAAGAATGTTATCTGCTGTTCATCTTCACTGGGGGTCATACAGGGTGGGGCAGAACTAAGGACCTGGTTTTGAGGGGGTATATAAAAAAACTAATACAATTTGAGACTTGAAACTTTTTTTTTTATTTTGATCTGCATATAATCCCATTTTTTACATTAAGTTTAGAATACCACTTCCGCAAGATGGCGGACTTCGATGCAGTCTTTTCTGTCACTGATTCAGTCGAGAGCTTTTCGTGTACTTTTCAATATTCCGCGAAATGTTACGGTCGCTAGCAGAATTTTTTTTCTGTGGGGTTATTTGAAGGGGAAAGTTTGGAATCATCGCCCCCATATTTTAGAAGAGCTGAAGTGCCGAATTATCGAGGAAATATCCGCCATACTCCTTGAAAAGTGCAGAAAAGTTTCCTAAAACTTTAGAAATAGACTGCATCAGTCTATTGCTGCCGAAGGCCGTCACCTTGCTAAGGTGGTATTCAAAACTTAATGTAAAAAAATGGAGTTATATATTGATTAAAATCAAAAAAGTTTTAAGTCTAACATTGTATTAGTTTTTTTTTAATACCTCCTCAAAACTGGGTCATTGCTTCTGCCCCATTCTGTATTATAACAGTTCACATGCCGGTCAACTTTTCTAATATTTTTGTAATTTTTACAAAGCTTGGTCATCTTTTGTAACTTAATGTACATAATCCATTTTCTTGGTTATTTCTATTTTACATTTTGTCGACTTTTAGTGAAATTCTTTTGATTTTACCAAATTTCAGCAATATTTCATCAATTTTTCTTGTCATTATATTATTGACTGTTATTCATAGGGTATATTCAGATTGTAGTGGCAATTTAGATTATTAAAAAAGTAAGTTTTTTTTAAAAATATTTAATAAATACTGAATTTTTCCAGTTTCATTCATCGTTCTCCACTTTTTCCTTCGATTTTCTTAACACTTATTTCGATTGGTTGGCAGCTATAGATGTCCAAAAATTTCTTTCTGAATTTGGAGTCTTATTAGTAGAAACTCCTACTTAGTGAAATTATTTTTTTGCTTGTTTTATCTAATGAGTTGGATGTAATACTATCTTGATTTATAAAGTACGTAATTTTTGATCCAATGTTACTCAAATACTGTTTTAGGCTATTTTAAAAAAATTTAACTATTTAGAAAATAGCCGTGGCATTTTTCGAGAGCTTGTTCAAATTTTGTTGCAAAGTGCAACACTCTCACTTAGAAATAAAAGTATGAGCAGAAGTGAATACAAGAGATTAAATGATGCAGAAGGCTAGTTTTGATGTTGATGTTATTTTATCTTTTGTCCAATGACTGTATAATTATTCTTTTTAATGTTATGATTGACCAAATGATGCTGCAGTGTTTGTGAGTCAATTTCTTAATGGTTAAATTATTAGCGGGCTATTTGGGGACTTTGCATATCCCTGTAGAGAAAGTAGCAGTTTGTAAAATGTATTGAATTCACAGCAGACTTATATGCATTCTTATTTTTTATTTATTTATTTCCAAGTTTGGTATTTTGAAAAGGGCTAAAAACCCTTTATTTTTTGTAAGAAAAATGAAAAGTATGTAGCAATTTAAAACATAATAACACATTTGTGTGAGACTTTTCTTTTTTTTTTCAATTAAAGTCTTTAAAAAGCACTTAAGAAGTCTTTTTTTTTTTTGTATTAAGAAAGAAAAGTATAAATGAATTCCTAAAACAACAATTGTAAATCCATATTGTTATTGTTCTTTTTTTCTTTTTAGTTTCAAATTTTTGTCTTCACAAAACCTTTTCTCATATTGAAAATCAAAAGGAGGTAGCAATTTGTAAAGCATGATAAATTCAGACCCTCAATTTTATTTAGCTTCTTAAAAGCACCAATAAGCCTTTATTTTCTATGTGCAAAAAATGCATAGTAGATATTTTTGCCAAATTATACAAGAAAATGGTTGCGGCTCTGAAATGAACTTCAAAGTTTGAAATTGCTGTTTTTATTATAATATAGCTTTTAGTAGTTTCATTTTATAAGATCGACGGCTTCTTTTTATAATTTACCGGTAGTGTATGTTAGAACGAGATTCAATTCAAATCATTTCAGTAGAATATACTTTTCTCCACCAAACCCCTACCTGTTAGCTAAGGCCTTAGGATTGCTTACGCACGGGGAGAGTTAGTGGGGTCTACGGATTTTACATGCACATATCCCCAAGTATACATGGTGGTCTTCAGTGGGTATCGAACACGCGACTTTCCAGGTGGAAGTCCGACGTGCTAACCACTAGGCTACCACGGCCTTTTCAGTGGAATATACTACTATTTTATATTCAAGACATTCCACTATTTTAATTTTAGTCCTGCCACTTTAATTAGAAAAGAAAATCTATCGCGTTTTCTGATACAAATTCTTGAGCAGTATAAGGAGCAAACCACTAAAACCAAGACCCACCAATGAGAGGAGAGCTCTTGGAAAATTACGAAGCATTTGAAGAATATCGGAACACCAAATAACAGCTGTATGAGCTGTTGAGCTGTTACTTCTGGAAAAGTTTGCGAAAACTACAGCTTAATCGAAAGATGCCAATGCATGTTTTATTGAAGTGACATTCATATCAGGTGACTTATATAGCGCAAATTGAACTATCAAACGATGGGTCTTTTACAGCTGAAACCGTATAAAAGATAAGTAAAATTTAAATTGTCTTGCAAGTAAGGAAATGTTTCAGTGTATCTGAAGCCCAAATTTTAAAAATGTATGTGAATTCACTCACCCATTTTCATATTAAAACATGACTTGTAAATTTTTGTGTAAAATTAATGATCTGCAGAGTTATTTCAATTATTCCTTGCACCTTTTATGAATAATAAATACACTGTCTTGACTTGACCCTCTACAGCTTTGAATTTCTGTGCCATTTTGCCAATCTCATCTCATGGAGGGAATAGCTCATTAAAATTGACTGGGCATGTCACATTCACATATCCTGATTTCGTTTTTCGGTAATTTTTCAATGATCTTCAGTTTGGAATTATATTGTTGCATGGAATAAGTTGTTTTTCTGTCTACAAATATGGATTTGTAGATTGAATTTTCACCACTTTTCAGATGTCGCTGAATACGTTTTCGACCGCTGTGTGACGTGGAACGACTTTCCTGATGACCACGTGAGGTTTGAGAAGACTTTCAACTACGAATTCCTCGATGACATGTTTGCATGTTACAGGCCCAGCCTCTACAAAGGACTCGACCGTGACGATTCTTCGGCGAGTTCCGGGTCCAGCATCTTTACCGGTAATTGAATTCATTTTTGCATTCTATCAGTATGCCTCTTGATTTTATGACTCTTTCTACTGTGGTTGACTGTCGATTAAAAGCGGTAACATCAGAAGATCCACCACAGGGAAAAAGTCAGACAACATTTTTTTTTTTTTTTTTTAGGGTTGCCACATTACTGAGAGAGCAACCAGGGTTGAGTCAAAAAAATTATTTTTATCACGCATTTGGTGTAATTTAAAATTATTCTTTTATATTTTTGATGAACTTATGAGGCAGTTTATCACATTTTTGACACCATGATCTTTTTGTTATGGTGATTGTGTACTCTGTTCTTTGATATGATATCACTTCAGTCATTCTGATTGGTCAAAAGAGAAAATATGGACTTTTTTTCTTTAAATTGTTCCCCGTAGCTCATCAATAGACAACTTTTCTGCAAAATTGCAGATTTCCGTTTTTGCACTAACTTTTCTTCTTTTCTGACTGTTAGTTCCCATTACTTAATAGATTTTTAAACAAAGACCTATTTTGCATATTTATTTGATTTCTTGCATTTGAAGTTCAGCTTTATTTGCTTTGATAAGTTGTAGCTTGTTTGAGATGGCACTTGTACTATAAATCCATAAATAAAAATGTCTTTGTATTGTGGAATGCAATCTTTTTGCAGGAATAGAAATTTTTTCTGTAAAAATTTTGCTAATGGTGTCCAATGTGTGACTGAATATTTTTATATTATTTTTACATAAACTTTTTTTTTTCTTTTTTACTTGGATTGAAGTTAATGACAGGAAAAATTGCAAGAGCAGAGTATTTGATGTCTCTCAACTGGAAATAGATTTTGAATTTTGTAGTGATTCTAAATATTTATTTACCATTTAACTTTTGGAATGTCTATTTTTAGTGAGATAAAGCAACATTTTTTTTTAAGGATATGGATGAAATTTAAACAGTCAGTCTTCTTGTTTTTGCATTGTTTATATTATAGTCGGTCTCAAAATAACTGTATGTATTAATAAAAATGGCATTTAGAGAAAATAAGACATTTACTATTTTGTGAATTTCTTAAGCATTATGGATCTTCTGAAAACAAAAGATACTACTAAACAGATGTAATATCTTAAAATAGTCATCTAATAGTCTAATGGACTCTTTGGAAAATATAACAAAGTGTGATGTGTTTGATGCCCCCTCCCTTTCTATGCAAAAATAGGAAGTGTTGATATAAATTAACAAAATTTTACATTGAGTTTTCAAAATATATTGTAATGTATATTGAATGGAATGCATAAAAGTAGTTAAGATTATTTAGAAATGAAAGAAATTGTAATTTGTAAATTGTTCAAAATAGTTTATGTTATTAATTACAAATTGGAATGGTTATCCAGTTATTGATTTATATTTTTAAGCAATAGATGTTTACTGAGTCTGCATCAGAAACATTTTCCTGTACCCCAAATAACAACTTTTCTGCTGATAAAAATGCTCCAAAATACGCTGAAGCTATCATCATTCCTGGTTTCTCTAAGACTATTAAGGTTTTATAATTATCCATTTTATCGCCAAGCCAAAGAAAAGTAAATGAACTTTGAACGCTGTAAATGTTGTTTCTTTGCCGGTGTACTGTAAATGCAGGAAAACCAACTTCTACTCTCTACACTACGTTTAGCACTCTTTATTTAAAACATTAAAAAATTAAGCATTTTATTTATAAAACAAGGAAGTAGATGCACATGAATCCTTCAAGTTACAGATTTGTTGTATTTGAAAGTTCCCTAAAGATTCAACTATAACAATAGCTTCAATATTAGCATAGGCCTTTTGGGGTACAACACAAGACCAGTTGGAATAATTGAAAAAGAAATTATGATGTACTAACTGGTTTTTAGCTTCACAAGAGTGGAAAACATTTTTAGTTGAACCTCTATTTTCCTTTTTTTTTAAAACACCTGATCCCACCCCTCAAACCCATCCTTGATCCATTCATTTTCTCAAATATTTCTTTTTTTCTGCATCTAATCAAGGGGGGATTTTGATTTCAATAATGTATATTATGTACATATCAGTAAGCCTCCCCCTCCTTTTTTCCCAGGCTCCCCCCCCCCCCCCCACACACACACTGCTTTTTAGAATGCTCTGATAAAACTAGTAATTTTTTTTTCAAGAAAGTGAACCTATATGCTGTAAACTATAGTCATTTTTTCCATTCCACCTACCACACTATTGGTGCCTTACCAACCTCCTTTTACGTTTCAGAGGAGTTTTTTTTTTTCTTTTCAGAATTTACTGTTCTCCCTTGTGTAACCTTATTCGCACTTGAACTTATTATCAAAACGGTGAACATTTTTCAAGCAGAGTACTAAGACACAACTACCAGACTCTTTCTGTATTTGATATAAAAAGTGCAAAAATAGTTTTATAGATACTATTTTGAAATAAGTAGAAAATCATACTTTTAAAACTAAGCGAATAATTTCAATTGTGGACTAATGATTTCTTATTCTTGCTTTTTTTTTTTAAATTGCAAAATTATAAAAAGTGGGAGTAATTTATAACATGAAAATAATTTTATCATCTTTATGTGATATTTAGAGCTTTTGAGTTTGAAATATGTCTTTGTATAGTATAAAATGCTGTCAAATTTGTATCTCTACTTAGTAAATTTTACATTTAATGAACTTTTTTGCTTCATTTTACAAAATCGTTAAATGGAAGTCTGACTGTATTTCTTTGCAAGTGAGAGGCTTACAAGTGGTAAAATATACTGTTACTGAGCATTATATTACTCAAAAAAAAAAGTGAGTTGTAATTTTAACGTGGAAACTGAAATATATTGAGCACAATCGTATTGATAACTAGTCGCATTAATTAGCTTAAGTGAAACAAATATGGCTATTTTGTATTATTGGACTTAAATGTAAATTATAGTAGCCCATGTCTCAAAGTTAGTGCCAAAATTGGTAGAAAATTTCACTTTTTTGTATAAAACGTTTTGCATATCAGCAGGCTTTGTATTATATCCCTGTAGGCCATGATTTAACAAATGGGTTGGAGAACAAATTTTATGATTGATCAATGCACTTGAAAATTAAAGACTTTTATGCCTCTCAAAAGTAGTAATTGTTAGTGTGACATATCTTGAGATTTCGTACATATTAAAAGAGGTGTGGAAACTTTAATACTAAAAATAAATAAATAGTAACTAATAAAATTAAATTTGCAAAATTAAATATATGAGCTATGTACATTCACTATGTCTCCAAATCAACATGTTACTGACATTTTTTTCTTTTTTTTTACTTATGCAAAAATATTTAAAATGAGAAAAACATGCCTATTTTTTATATAATTTTGTGTTTGGAAGTTTCATTTTAAAATAAAATTTACTGCAATGTGGAATCACTTTAAGTTCTTACTGATTGTTTCATTTAGGCTCCAATATTTATAATGAAGAAGGAAGTGTAAAGAAAAAGGTTGCCCCTTATACTACTGACAAAGAAGTTTTGAAATTCAATCATCCTTTAATGCTGATGGTATGCATTGAGTTTTTATCTACAGATTGTTTTGTAAAATGTGTTCTGTCTTTTATTTTTCCGAATTTAAACCACAATTTTAGAAATTTCAGGAATATTTTTTGTTATGAATTTTGAGCTGCTAATCTATATCCGCCGCTCCTATTAATTATGAAAATAGCAGGAGGAAAATCGGTATTAATAGCTACATAATTTGTAAGTAATGTCTAACAAAGTTTATACAGAATACGTGAAGTTTATGGAAATGATTCTAATATCACACTATTTTGTGAACTTCATTGTTACAACATACTCACAAATATTTTAAGAGTAGTTTTCATTCATTAATTCTGTAGCTCAGAAACAAATGACTGTTTTGTATATATTAATCAAATTGCTGTACACCAGAGATTCATTTTAATATAATAAATATATATATATATATATATTCAAATTTGGACTCAATTAGATGTCAAGAACATGTGAAATGAAAAATTTCTCCCTTTGCTACTGATGTGAAATGTTTCCAATTTTTTAAGCATAAATTCTACAAGTAGATAGATAGAGAATCCCTATTTTCTTCCTCCTTTGTAGCCCATGTCGCCATGTCGCCATGTTTTGCAAACTGAACAAAACTATTAGTAACTTAAACAATGATATTCAACTTTTTTCTATTATCTCTACAGTTTTTATTATTCAGTAAAAGAGTTTAGAGCAGGACTATGACTTTTATTATTTTCAATGTGTTTGAGGCAATGTTTATTCTTTAGTATTATTTTATTTATTTATTTATATTTTATACCGAAAAAAAATTCAAATCAACTAAACAAAAGATATTTAGTTGATTTGAATTTTTTTTGGAATGATTTAATTAAAAATGATAAAGATTCATGATTTTATAACTACAACCTACCATAAAACTCTTAATTCACTCATTGTAAGACAGACTAACCACTGCCACCCCTATTGCGGATGAAAGGACGCCATGATTTTGGATTGTTCTAAAATGTTGGCAATCAGCCAACTTGTTTTACATCATTTATTAAGTCCATATGAAACATGAGTCATGTGCTTGCAAGGCAGTTCTAGTCCATAGAAAATAACTATTACCTGTAACCATATTTTTCAAATCAAAAATAGCATCAGGGTGCAGACAAGTCACCCCAACTGGGTTCTTTCCAGATTTAAATCCTTTGAACCGCTGAAAATTCCTGTTCCACAGGTGACTTACAAGCGGGAAAACCTTCTGAGCCACCCCCTGTGTGAGAGCCTGCTGATGTATAAGTGGAAGAACTATGGGCGGTACGTCTACTATGGCAACCTGGCAGTTTTCGTGTCCTTCCTGATCTTTTTCACGGCTTACATCGTGACTGCCATCTCCCCCTTGCCCTGTTGAGGATGAACACGATCCCAAGTGCTGGTGAGTATTGCTTACTTGTGAGGTCATCAGTTTATGACCCTGTTTTATTTTGACTTCAGAGTAGAGATGTACTAGCCCGAGGGATGGCAAACCTTTTTGGAACGTGGGTCAACTCTTGTTCATGTTTTTTTTTAGTACTAGCTCGTGGGTCATTAATGCACATTTGCTCCAAAAGTTCAGTTTAAACGTTTTTAACTGAGTATTTTCAAAACTAAATATCTTTAAAATTAAATTGGCTCAACTGGTAAAAATGGACATGGTTTGACGATTTAAAAATGTTTAGTAGGATAAAAATTCTTAAGGGTTTGAATGAACAAGTTGTAACAAAAATTACATGCATTTTAATTGAAGAAGGTGCTTTAAATATGGTTATTTGCTTTAATTTGTCGGTTTTTTTTTCAGCAAACAAAATGTGAGTAAACGCTTTTTAATATTTTGTAAACACTTTTGCTTTATTTCAAATACTACAAAAGCATTTGTCGTCATTTGTGTAAGTTTAGAACTGTTATGATCAAACTAAAGGTTATAGATAGCATTTAGATTGCTTTTGCAGTGCTTGAAAAAATACGAATAGATTATAAATTATTCACACAAATTAGAAAATCTAAATAAACCCTCTAAACAATCAAATGGCTGCCTAGTGATCGTGGGTCAGTTAAAAATCTTGCATGGATCAGTGTCTGATCCACAGGTCATAGGTTCACCATCACTGTACTAGACTGATAATTATGGCTCATTCACACTGGTAATGACCTACTATATTATTTTGTGTCTCATAATAGACTTTTTATGGTTATCGAACTAACAGTGAGGAATCATCAATTGTAAGTGTGACATCATAGCACAATCAATGAATTATTTTTCACTGGGAGAAAGCAACCGCAGAAAAAATGTATTGCATGTTATTTGAATACCAAACAAAATAATTATTAATTAGTTTTTTGTGTAGAACAACAAAACATTTTATTAGAAGTAGTGCAAAGGTTGAATTTGAAGTTATAAGTATTTAATATACACAATACACATAAAAATAAAGCAGGTTTTTTAAACCTATTTATTAAGTTTTAACTTTTTCATGTATTATAATTTCCTCCAAATAATTCAAATAGACTAATTCGGCATTCTGTTGAATGGGTTTTGGAATACTATTGTATTTTTTATATTATGGACAATCCACACTAAATTGAGTTATTTTTGTGATTTTAAATTATGAGAAATCAAAAAGATATCTATGTAAAGATGTGTTAAATCTGTGATTTTATTAAATCAAAATAAAACTATATTGAAAATTGGAAATTTTGATTTGCATCGTGATCTTGTGTAAGGAGAACCCTGTTCAAAAAAGCTCTTAAAACGTTTATACTTTAATAGCAATTTTACTTGTATGTCATCAATGTCAGAACAAGTAAATAAAGTTTAATGTTTAATAAACTCAAATAAATATTTAAAAAGTTTTTTGTTCTCTTTCCTCCATCTTCTAATTTCTCCCCTGTAACAGATTTCCTTACCTTACAGAGTTTTTTTTTCCAGACTTGTTGTATTTCTGTTTGAATGTATGCTTTATATTGTCCCTCCCACTTATGTTATCTATCTTTAATTATTATTATTATTAATAATTTTATTATAATTATTATTATTTTTATTATTTTAAGTTCACAAATTATTTTAAATTCCACAGGTAAAATTCAACTTTTTATGTAATAATAATCATTTTGTGCATGATTTTAATGTTCAAACAACCTTTTAAGCCCTTTTTATGATTTCACAATTGTTCTGAGAAATATAAGAGCAATGTTCTTATATTTCTCACTTAAGTTTTTAATTGAGAAATCAAAGATATCTCATCGTGTTCAATCTAAGTTTATAATCTGCTGCTTTTCTGTTTTTTTAAGCTGATGTTTTAAAGTTGAGGGATTTATTATTATTTTTCTTTTCTCTGTCTAATGCCAAAAAACAATTTTTGGTGTGAGTAACCGTTTGCATAGGAATTGAAGATAAAATCTTAAGTTTAAGATTCTATGAGTTGTACCAAAATAGAATGAGCTGCAATAAAACAAAAGTCTCAGTAAACATTTGACATTACTGCTTACAGTATTATAGATTGTAGTTCAGTTTTGTGTTGTAATAATGGGCACAGGAGGCATACTTCCGTTGTTCTTTAGCTTTTACTGTTTTGCCCGCATTTTTTCCATTTTTAGTAACAAATTATTCGTAGAAATGGCGATAGTTGCTCACTAAATGATAGTCTATTGTGTTTTTTATTCTGATTGGTCCAAAAGCGCGGGGTTTTTCCGCATGCTTTGTATCGGTTAGCTTTTACTGTTTTGCCCGCATTTTTTCCATTTTTAGTAACAAATTATTCGTAGAAATGGCGATAGTTGCTCACTAAATGATAGTCTATTGTGTTTTTTATTCTGATTGGTCCAAAAGCGCGGGGTTTTTTCGCATGCTTTGTATCGGTTAGCTTTTACTGTTTTGCCCGCATTTTTTCCATTTTTAGTAACAAATTATTCGTAGAAATGGCGATAGTTGCTCACTAAATGATAGTCTATTGTGTTTTTTATTCTGATTGGTCCAAAAGCGCGGGGTTTTTCCCCATGCTTTGTATCGGTTAGCTTTTACTGTTTTGCCCGCATTTTTTCCATTTTTAGTAACAAATTATTCGTAGAAATGGCGATAGTTGCTCACTAAATGATAGTCTATTGTGTTTTTTATTCTGATTGGTCCAAAAGCGCGGGGTTTTTTCGCATGCTTTGTATCGGTTAGCTTTTACTGTTTTGCCCGCATTTTTTCCATTTTTAGTAACAAATTATTCGTAGAAATGGCGATAGTTGCTCACTAAATGATAGTCTATTGTGTTTTTTATTCTGATTGGTCCAAAAGCGCGGGGTTTTTTCGCATGCTTTGTATCGGTTAGCTTTTACTGTTTTGCCCGCATTTTTTCCATTTTTAGTAACAAATTATTCGTATAAATGGCGATAGTTGCTCACTAAATGATAGTCTATTGTGTTTTTTATTCTGATTGGTCCAAAAGCGCGGGGTTTTTTCGCATGCTTTGTATCGGTTAGCTTTTACTGTTTTGCCCGCATTTTTTCCATTTTTAGTAACAAATTATTCGTATAAATGGCGATAGTTGCTCACTAAATGATAGTCTATTGTGTTTTTTATTCTGATTGGTCCAAAAGCGCGGGGTTTTTTCGCATGCTTTGTATCGGTTAGCTTTTACTGTTTTGCCCGCATTTTTTCCATTTTTAGTAACAAATTATTCGTATAAATGGCGATAGTTGCTCACTAAATGATAGTCTATTGTGTTTTTTATTCTGATTGGTCCAAAAGCGCGGGGTTTTTTCGCATGCTTTGTATCGGTTAGCTTTTACTGTTTTGCCCGCATTTTTTCCATTTTTAGTAACAAATTATTCGTAGAAATGGCGATAGTTGCTCACTAAATGATAGTCTATTGTGTTTTTTATTCTGATTGGTCCAAAAGCGCGGGGTTTTTTCGCATGCTTTGTATCGGTTAGCTTTTACTGTTTTGCCCGCATTTTTTCCATTTTTAGTAACAAATTATTCGTATAAATGGCGATAGTTGCTCACTAAATGATAGTCTATTGTGTTTTTTATTCTGATTGGTCCAAAAGCGCGGGGTTTTTTCGCATGCTTTGTATCGGTTAGCTTTTACTGTTTTGCCCGCATTTTTTCCATTTTTAGTAACAAATTATTCGTAAAATGGCGATAGTTGCTCACTAAATGATAGTCTATTGTGTTTTTTATTCTGATTGGTCCAAAAGCGCGGGGTTTTTTCGCATGCTTTGTATCGGTTAGCTTTTACTGTTTTGCCCGCATTTTTTCCATTTTTAGTAACAAATTATTCGTAGAAATGGCGATAGTTGCTCACTAAATGAGTCTATTGTGTTTTTTATTCTGATTGGTCCAAAAGCGCGGGGTTTTTTCGCATGCTTTGTATCGGTTAGCTTTTACTGTTTTGCCCGCATTTTTTCCATTTTTAGTAACAAATTATTCGTAGAAATGGCGATAGTTGCTCACTAAATGATAGTCTATTGTGTTTTTTATTCTGATTGGTCCAAAAGCGCGGGGTTTTTTCGCATGCTTTGTATCGGTTAGCTTTTACTGTTTTGCCCGCATTTTTTCCATTTTTAGTAACAAATTATTCGTATAAATGGCGATAGTTGCTCACTAAATGAAGTCTATTGTGTTTTTTATTCTG
Organism: Octonoba sinensis; assembly: GCA_038502835.1. Taxonomy (NCBI): domain Eukaryota; kingdom Metazoa; phylum Arthropoda; class Arachnida; order Araneae; family Uloboridae; genus Octonoba; species Octonoba sinensis. The sequence continues at coordinate 5,100,836 of CM076600.1, forward strand.
ATTGGTCCAAAAGCGCGGGGTTTTTTCGCATGCTTTGTATCGGTTAGCTTTTACTGTTTTGCCCGCATTTTTTCCATTTTTAGTAACAAATTATTCGTAGAAATGGCGATAGTTGCTCACTAAATGATAGTCTATTGTGTTTTTTATTCTGATTGGTCCAAAAGCGCGGGGTTTTTTCGCATGCTTTGTATCGGTTAGCTTTTACTGTTTTGCCCGCATTTTTTCCATTTTTAGTAACAAATTATTCGTATAAATGGCGATAGTTGCTCACTAAATGATAGTCTATTGTGTTTTTTATTCTGATTGGTCCAAAAGCACGGGTTTTTTCGCATGCTTGTATCGAAGACAAGTTTATGTTTTCTGTAGTTCAGTATCTATCATTTGGTTATATTTTGCAAATTGCCTTGATAATTTTATCCATGTAAAAGCAAGACAGTGCTATGTATGTTCATCGAAGAAAAATGACAATGGCAAAAGAATTAGAAAAGAGACTAGGTATTTTTTCCCAACAGTGATATTGGACTGTGCTCTCGCCTTGCATTAAGATATATCACACTAAATCAGATCTTTAAAAAAAGAAGGGTAAGTATGTTTTATGTAAAAATATAATAGTAAATGTAATTGAATTGTAATCAAGAATAACTGCTAAGTAATTGTACTATTTTAACTGTAAGTGTAACTTCCCTGTTCGGCGTTCATGTAGGAAAAAAAACAACTTGCAGGGAAAATTTATTATTTTCATTGAAGAAAAAAGTTGCAATAAATGCTTAAATATATTACAAATGTTAATTTTAATAACCTATTCCTACTTAAAAATGTAAAATGAAACAAAAAATGCAATAAAAAAATATGACATTTTTTGGACCAAATTCTGGAAAGAAATGAAACTGTTAAAGGGACTTTTTTGCACATTTACGTTATCTTTTAAGAGAAATTACTTATCCATTTTCTAAAATTAAATTCTCTTGACTGAATTTAATTTACAAAATTAAGCAAAATTAGTTTGCCAAACAGACCAATTTAGTGGGTTTTATGTTATTTATTTATTTAACTGCAAAAGTCTAATCGCAAAAGCAGATTTAGATTTTATTATTATTGTTAATACTTTTAAAAAGCGATCCTTTGTGCACGAAATTAGTTGCAAATTTTTTAAGTACAATGTTTTATGAATTTTCTTTAAAATGTAATATTTTAAAAATCTTTACTGTTTTTAATGTCTATTTAAAGCAGTGTTTTTTTCCTTTTAGCTATATTAGTAATTTTACTTGCCAACCTTATATTGGAGCTTGTGATGTAGACATGGATCAAAAATTTCCACGGATATGCAAAACATTCATCTACATACTAGCAGTTCTTCATTTACTCAAAGAAGTAAGTTGTAGATTGAACTTTATGATCTTTCCCCCTAGACAAACTATGGTGTTAGTTTATTTTTTCTTCTTAAGGACCCCCTATTCATTTAATTTTGCCCCTTACTTCACTAAGCTCTCTACTGATCTGCTTCTGTTTTTGGCAATGAAATGATTGAATCTCTTTTTGTTTTGTATATTCAGAAAATTTGTTGAATAAAACTATCTGATGATCATCAGAAAAGATTTCAGTTAAATTTTTCAGCTGTTTTTCTCCTCGTCATTTTATTTCGATTAATACTAACTTACTCTATTAATTATAATTATTTAAAAAGTATAAAATCAACATTGTTAAACATATTTTTCAATTCTACACATTTTATTGAAGAAATAATTATATTTTACACAAATAAAGCATTTTTATTTATGTGCAGTGGGACGAAACATTTATTTACTGCAAGCACAAGTTCCACCAAGAAAACATATATAAATTCAAACTATATTGTTTTCTAAATTAAATTCGTTGCCATTCCAAACAAGTTATTTGCTTATGTGGAGTGTAATGAACAAAACATATTTTTCAATTCTACACTTTTTATGGAAGAAATAAGAGAATTAAACTTTGTGCAAAATCAATGAAGTGAAAATGGTAAAAACATATAACAGACGCATGTTTCGGGATCACAAATAATCCTTTTTTCAACGCACATAGAGCTTGAGGGTGTTAGTTAATTGCATTATGCAAGTAGTGGATAATTTTTTTGAATAATTTATAGTACAGTTCACATCCTTATGCACTGTATTAAAAGGGCTCCTTGAAGCTCTGAAACATGTACAGGGATCAATCCAGCATTTGGAAGAGGGTGTTTTTTGTCAATTTTGAAACAGTTTTTGTGTAAATTCAAAATTTCGACATATTGTGATAAAAAAAATTTTCCATTTATTTAATAAATAATTCCGTGAAAAGTATGATCTGGTCGCTTGGAATTTTGTGAAGGGTCCACAGGGTTCACACTGGGGAAAAATACAAGGTGGGATTTTCCTCCTTGCCCAAAATTTTAAGTGGGATTTTTAAAGTTTAAGCCCAAGAAAAATTCTTTTTGAGTGGGATTTCAAAAAATATTGCGGGAATCGCGAACCCTGGGTCCATTTCGATTGGTAGGAGTTTTGTGAAGGGTCCGAAAACAGACCCTAATTTGCTGTGGCCCTGATGTATGTGCAATTTTTTTCTGTGCTATGCTTTAATCAGGGGTTGATTTTTTTCTTTTTAAAATTTTTTGTAGTCTAGTCGGTGCTAATATTTTATAATAATTTATATTTATATTGATATTTTATATTAACATTTTAATAATTTTTTATACGTAATATATTTTATTTTGTATTTAATTTTACATTAATATTTCATAATAATTTGTTTTCCAATCATCAAGTTATGTATTTACTCTTTCCTCCAGGTGTACCAAATACTCCAGAATGGAAGAAAGTATCTGAACCTGGAAAACTTTTTGGAGTGGTGTTGCTACTTGAGTGCTCTGGTGTTTGTTTCCGATTTCGACAAGTGCTCGGCCCAGACCGGCATCCGACAGGTATGTCCCTAATTTCCCGCCCGAAAGGTCACCTCTCATTCTTTGCACGAATGTCATTTGCAAAAGTTTGTGATGAAGTTAGTCTATTAACTGCCAGCCTAGTGATGGAGTTAAATTTTGGAAATGATAGAGAAACAAATAGTTGGTTAGTGTGTTCAATTCAAACTATGCCCAATCCACAAACACACTAACGAGGCACCGGAAAACAAACTGACAGGACTGAAAATATGGAGTTAACTAGTAGAAATGATAGAGAAACAATTATTTTATTAGTAAAACTTTAATAAAAATTGTGTCAAAATATAACTTTTGTTTTAAATCTTTTAATTATTGTTTTCAGTTTTTAGGTAATTATTTCTAGTTTTTGATGTTTCACTTTATAAGGGTCGCACCAGTAATATGAAAAATTTGGTCCATTTTCAGGCCCTTTTCAAAACTCCAGTTAAGTAAAAGCCCCTTCACGGGAAATTCCAATCAATCAAAACAGAACTTTCAATAAATTCTGCTACCAAATCTGGCTTTTCCAAAAGTTATTTTTTTTTAAAGTGATTTACAAATGCAAATATATTGATTGTATCACTATATGTTTAGTTTGAATTTTCAAAAAAAAAAAAAAAACTATTGAATTTTTCACAATTATCTTTTTTAAATTCACAAAAACTGGAGCGACCCCTGATTTATTTGCGCCATCATAAAGCTTTATAATGCCAGTTATGTCTCATAAATGTAATTGAATGAAATATTAACTAAGAGCTTGGTCTTTAAAATTTGAGACTAATAAAAAGTATAGAAATGAGTGATTGCATGAAAATGGAAGTTGCCACATCAAAGAACGGGGGGAAACCAAAACTCTGCTAGACTTTTTAGATTAATAGCTCTCATCCTGTTTATAAAAATTAAATGTTAAAATGAAGTTTTTAAAATGATATAGGAATTTTTTCTTTTTAATGTTCAACATGTATGGTGATATTGCCATTTAAAATTTTTACTCAACACTTAACTGTTCATTTCTTTGTGTGTCCAAAATTTTATGCAGATTTTACATAATAGTGCTTTTTTGGGGGTGGGAGAGAGAGATGTGCTGCCTGGCATGTAATGAAATAAACATAAATGAATTTCTGCTGCAACTTAATTTAAAACTCTTTGGAAAGTGTTCCATTTGTGGTTCTGAGTAGAAATTTCTGAAAATTTTGAGAACCTGTTCTGAAAATTTAAAAAAGAAGTATTTTCCGAAAATGGTTCAATTTATATTCATTTTAAGATTTCTTTCAGGAATAGTATCTGTTTTTCTGTCTGTCCTGACAAGCAATATATTTAATACTTTAAAAAACTTACAACGGTGTTTCTGGAAAAATTAAATTCTGGCTTTAATATTACGAAACTTTCGTTTAATCACTTGATTCTTTTTAAGGGAGATTTTACATATAAGTGTATGGAAATAAAAAACTGTAAAAAAAAAAGTACTTTGCTTAAATGTTTGCTGATTTGGGTATTTTTAAAAGATTAGCATTTTTCTCTCCCTTATAAAGTTATTTTAAAATTTTATATCCTATATGTATATATATATACTAGCACGCCCGACAGTCATACAAAATGACCGCTGTTATAGAATTATAAATTGTAATTAAAGTGATTTGTGCTAAGGTGTCTGCTAATTCAAACTGAATGACCCAGGTCAGGCTGCGAGGAAGCCCCTTTGCTTACTGCCCCACACTACTATATATTTATTTACTATATAATCAAATTGTTTGTGAAAAATATATATTTATCGTCGAAAGAACTTATTGAAAATTTTATTATGCTCTTGAAAACAAAAGTTTTAATGAAACTGGGAAAAAGAGCGCTGCCAATCTAATAAAAAAAAATGTAAAAAGCGCAGAGAATAAATAAATCAATTAAAAAGAAAGAAGCGATTGCATTAAATTCGCGCATACATTAATATTTAACAGAAATTGCACATACATCGAGGCCTCACTCAATATGCTAGATGAACGTTTTGATTATTATTAGTATATTTGTTACATTTGTTAAATGGCAACTGCATTGATTTGTTTGTTCACACGGCAACTGTGATTATACTGTTGGAAACGACAGCAACAATGCAAAAATAAAATAAAATGGGTCAAAAAAAAAGCATTGAAAATTTTAAAAAAATTAATTAAAAAAAAACTAATTGAGTCACAACTTTCATTTTTGCGGCGATGCGTTTCTCGGGACGTAAACATTAACCGTGACGAATGTGGTCCCAATCGGTAAAACGGCCTAGGATCCTATCGAGGACAGACAGACAGAATAAGGCGCTTATATATAAGATATATATACATATATATATTGTGGGAGTTCTTATGAAGGTCACCTTATCATATGATTTTTTTTATTTTGAATTAGTGGTCAATATTTTTTCCTTAAATTTTGTGTGAATATCGGTGCATTTTTTTTAATATTGAAAATCGCCATGAAGGACCATTATCGGATGTTGTATGGCTGATGATTGTGTTATTTTCTGTTGTAGGTGTGGCAGTGGGAATTGGGATCCCTCTCCATCTTCTCGGCCTGGATGGTGCTGCTCATGTTCATCAGCAAGTTCCCGTTTCTCGGGATCTACGTTCTGATGTTCATTCAGATCCTGAGCACGTTCGTCAACTTTTCGTTTGTTTTCTTTCTCTTCGTCGTGGCCTTTGCGCTCGCTTTCTTTACGCTGCTGCAGAATCAGGCGAGTCCTGTTAATGTCGGTTTTAATATCTGATGCCCCAAAACCTTTTTTGTATAAAAATTATTACATGGTATTGCGTTCATTTTCTTAGTCTGATAATAAGAAAATTATTAAGTGGCATTGGAAAATTATAATTTTTCACTCCTATAAATTAAACGTTAATTTTAAAAATGAATATATATTTGCTCCATCTTACTGCAGGTATAACGTTTCTTAACTCTTTGTTTTCATTCATTCAATTCCAGATACATTGGTTTTGAACTCATCAATTAAAATAGTATACTATACAAAAATTGCTATTTCCGTTTCTTCAGAAATTGACCACTGTTACACACTTATTCCAATATTCCTTAACTCCTAAAGAGTTCTTTTATCTCAGTACCTTGCCAAACCAGGAATACTAAAGTCTTTGTTTTAAACTGTACAAGAAGAAAGATAGTTATTTGCATGAAATTGAAATATTCCAGGGAACAGAATTTTATGAGTATTTCATGTGATATTTTATTGTCCTGCAAACAGGATTATTGTCCCTATCCTTTGTTTCTATGGATTCACATTAACAGATTACAATAATTGAGCTTGGGATTAAGCTTGGGCTTGGGTAGAGTCTTAAGGAGTATCTAATGTGTGGATTTCAGGCTGTGGAAAGGAGTTATTAACTGGCAGAAATGTGCATATCTTTTTCCTCTTTTTGTTTTCTTATTTGTGATTACAATATTGAAATTCTTACACTCTTCAATACTGGTTCTTTTAAGTATGGTATAGTATGCACCTGAGAAATTTATTTGTTACTTGAATTTATAACTAACAGTTGATTTTCTGTTCATTACTTATGTGAGAAAACTTTTGAAAATTCATACATTCATGAAATGTTTCCCAAACTTCTAATAGCTCAAGACACTATTAATTAGCTATTTATTTTTGTGATAATGAATTTGTTAAACTTTAAAAGTTATTCTTCCTTCTCAAGCTGTAATTATTGCTCAAAATGCCCGAGACCAGTACTAGATGATATCTTTAATATGCAAGATGCTGCTGGAAATACAGAAATTTTATCAAAAAAGTCAAAAATATTGTGAAAAAAAGTAAATAATGTGAACCAAAGTTTAAGTTCTGTGAGAATTTTTTTCTTCTTTTTTAATCGACTTCACAAAGGAAGAAAGTTATACATTCATATTGTATGTCGTTTTTTTTTTTTGTCCACTCATAACTTCTCACCGGATGAACCGATTTTCATGATTCTTTTTTTAATCGATCAAGGGTGGTTTCCCATAGGTCCCGTACCTTCATTTGACCATATTCGATAATTAGAAAAAAAGTTATGGGCAGAAAGACAGTCATTTTTTAGTTTTTTCATTCATAACTTTTGATTAAATGAACCGATTTTTATAATTTTTTCTTTAATTGATAGAGGGTCTTTTAGCTCAAATACCGCACATCCATTTGACTACATATGTTTTTTAGAAAAAACGTTACGTGTACAAAATTAGCCTTTTATATTTTAATTGGAAAGGCTTTGCTTGATTTTTCTTTGTTGGGAAAACTATTAATAAATATAAAAGTCATTGTTTAAAAAATGTTTGTTGCTATTGTGCTATAATATTAAAAGCAGTTACATCAAAAGTTTGACTGAAGGCTTCTCTGAGGCAAAAATTAAATCCAATCAGTTTTTATGCTAAAATCGACTTCAAAACGGAGGTTTTCATTACAAATAATTAGTTTTTAGTGCCATTCATTCAAATAGGGTTTGCCCTTTGATATGGATTTTTTAAAAAATAGAGTATTTATATAGAACATGTAGTTACACTAAAAAGAATAAAATAAAATATTTTTTATAAAAAATAGAACCGACTTCAAATTATAGATTGCGCTAAAAAGTGAAAAATAAATTCATTCTTTAAACAGCATCGATGTGACTTTTAAACATTGTTTTAGAAGTCGGTGTAAAATTATGAGTCTAATTACCATTACAACATTTGCTACTTCGTATTGGAACTGTTGCTAATTCTGGGGAAATATATAAATTTGTAACTGATTCAGGATTACAAAAGATTTTATCTATCCTAATTTTGCACCGATTTCTAACTATGTTTAAAAGTCCCATGAATGTTGTTTAAAAAATGAATTTATTTTTCACTTTTTAGCGCAATCTATAGTTTGAAGTCGGTTCTATTTTTTATAAAAAATATTTTATTTAAAAATTAGACTACTAAAGGCATCATTTCAGAAATAAATTATTTTGAAATTTTTCCATAATTACTGAAAAAGCATTTGACACATTAACAGAGGTTGCACCAGAGGAAATTCAGGTCCTTTTTGGACCCTTCACAAGATTCCTTACATTCAAAACGGACGCTTAAAAAAATTCTGAGCTACCAAATCATTTTTTCACAGAATTATTTATTAAGTAAACGGCAAAAAATATTTGTCACTATATTTAAATATTGAATTTTCTCAAAACGATTTGATTTTTCACAAAAATCTTTTTAAAATTCCCAAAAAATGGACCCCCTTAAAAATGCTGAATGAAACCCTGATTAGTGCGCCATAAAGTAATAACCTTGCACATCGTAAAAACTTAAAGATAACAGATTCAATTTTCCAAAGCCCATGGCATAAAATGGCATACTTAGTGTTGCAAATAATTTTTGTTTTATGTGTGAGAACACCTGTGGTTAAGGAAGTAAAAAGTTCACCTTTTGTGTGAGAAATAAAACAAAAAGCACAAAACAGTGATACAAAATTTGCAGACGTGTTTTGGGGTTCCAAAAAAGCCCTTTTTGACAATGCTTTTTGGTTTTGTGCTCCTCATATATTTTGTTTTAACGTGGTGAAAGTTTGGAACTTTTATGATTTTATATTTAATTAGTAGGTTAATGAGTTAAAGAATTCATTGTATTAAAAAGTTCAGAATGGAAAATTACATTTATTTCTTAAACTAATTTTTAACTTCCGCAGAATCCGTTCGAGAGTCCCGGGGAATCCATCATAAAGACGGGTGTCATGATGATCGGCGAGATTGAGTTTGACGCCATCTTCAACGATCCGGACAACAAGGTTTACTTCTCGGGCCCCTCCTACCTCCTGTTTGTTCTATTCATGCTCTTGATGACCATCATCATCATGAACCTGCTCATCGGATTGGCTGTTGATGACATCAAAGGGGTTCAGGAAAAGGCTGAACTTCAGCGTCTTGCCATGAAGGTGACCTATGATTCATTTCCTAAAATGTCTTCCATAAAACTACTCTTCGTTAACTGATGAGGAAATCAGCTTAATAAGTACATGCGTTGATAAATAGCTGTGAAATTGCAGAAACATATTTTGGGACTAACAGGGGACACCTATATCTTGGCAAAAATTTTAACCATTGTAATGTAAGAAATCCGAAACGCAAGACTAGTTTTGTTTTTCTTTTTTCTTCAGTCAAATATAACAGAAAAAAAAAAGTTTTGGCTGTTAGATTTGTCACATTTCCAAGCTAACTTTTTCCAATTGCTTAAGAGATCCCTTCTTAACCTGAAACCTTGACCTCAACATGCGTTTGAAATAAAAGGTAAACCTTTGCACTACAAAATAAAAATAAAAATCAGTATAAAGTTAAGCAAAAAATTTGCAAAGATTTCAGACACGTGTTTCCAGGCTACAAGGAACCCCTTTTTAAATGCAAAAGAGTGAGCTTCCAGATGAAAAAAAAATCCTACTGAATGAAAAAGACAAACACAAACAGTTTAAATAGCAAAAGTGGGGGTTCACTTAAAACCGATGAAGAATAAAGGAAGCATGAGAAAGGACCCTACAAGAAAACTGTTTAGGTGTACAACATTTCAGAAGTTTTCTTCTTGGTTCCTTCACTCTCATTGGACACAGCTCAATCCCCCGCCTTTTGTTATTTAAGCCGTGTTTCAGTTGGTCTCTTTCCTTCAGTTGGATGTTTTTCATCTCGAAACTCCCTCTTTTGCATTGAAAAAGAAATTCCTTGTAACCTGGAAACATGTGCCTGCAATTCCTTCAAATTTTCTGCTTAATTTTACGTTAAATTTTATTTTTCATATGTATGTAATTTCATTACCATTTGTGCATTTACACTTTCATTTTTCTCATTTCTTATAACCTCATAAAGGTGATTTTTTCCTCCTCAAATTATAACTGTTTTCAAGACAATGTAATAAAATCGAATTAATTCAAATTTATCCACGTACCTCTAATATTTAGTGTCTAACTTTGACAGGTTATGCTACAGAGCAGAGTGACGTAAAACAACAGGGAAAAGAATATTAACTTTTGATCGGAACCTAGATGCGTAAATCATATTTATATGCATAAATTATACTTATATTATGTACTTATATGAGCAAATTTGTATCTCATTTGACAGAAAAGCAGTTTAAAACTGATATCTCAATTTCAAATTTCTCCTCTATCAAAGGAGCCTTATTGCAACTAGATTTATTCCAAGTTGAGGAAAGAAACACAATGCACAGACGAGTCCTTTATGTTCCAAAATCTTTTGTAATTTTTATATAGTTATTTAGTTGCATTTTTAACCTACTTGTAGCATTTACTGTGATTCATTCATTTCATTTTTATTTTTAACCTTGGCTGTTGTTTTTGAAAAAAAAATATTTAAAGGACAAATTGTAAAACTCAAAAAAATAATTAAATTTAAAGAAGCCTGGAGGAGTGCATTCAATCATCTTGTAAAAAAAAAACAAAAAATAATTAATAGCTCTTCATAACACCCATTTGAGGTTCTCCAATAACTTAGCCTAAACTGTGTAATTATCTCTGTTGCAGGTAGAACTGGTGTTGACAGTGGAACGGATTCTTCCCACAGTGGTGCTCAGAAAGTGCATCTCTAAGTGCCGTACCATCTACCCCAATGCCTTTCAGACCTTCCCGTGGTACAGAAAACTCTTCAAGTACCAGTGCAGCTTTCCTCCAAGACCCACCAAGGTATTTGAGTTGCTCTTCAGTTAAATTTAACCTGCTTCTATTTTCCATTTGCTTTAAACTTGCATGCACATTTCAGCTGTTGGTTTAAAGTTAACTTTGCAGTTAAATAGGACATGTTGCTGTTGGATTTTTTTTTTTTTTTTTTGCATATTCAGGTTCTACTTCCTCTTTTCCTTTAAATCTAAAAACAAAAATTTTAACAAATCTTTCTTTTGCAAAAACAGAGCCTTTCGAAAAATATTCGTTATGATTGATTGTGAGAATTACTTTCATAATCATATTTAAGGAGATTAGAGCATTACTGAGTAATTCCCTTACTCAGTGGTACTCTATCAGGAGGATTAGATTAAGGGGATTAGAGCATTACTGAGTAATGCCATTACTCAGTAATGCTCTAATATTCTTAAATAATGCATTTTTTTTTTTTTTTTTTGTATTGTTTGATGTGCAATGAAACCAACTTCTGCCAATCAAATAACACATGTTCCACTCACACACTTAAAAGAGAAAAAAAAAACTTGCAAATAAACTGCAGACACATGTTTTGGGACTTCAAGGACCCTTTCTTCAGTGATATTTGAATGAGTAGTCATTAGGTTGTGTACAACATGTAGACTTTATTTCATATAATATTTATATTGAAAGTAATGGTAATTAAAATTTTTATTAATTAGATTTGTTTTTCACCAAATGTCTCAATCGTAACACAAATAGTCAACTCATTTTTTAATGAGATTTTTTCTTTTTTAATTTTGATGTGTATTAAAAGAAAGTATATTTATGTATCTGGTAATAAAATTTCAGCATGAAAAGTTTCATAAATTAGTAGATAAGTCCAAAATCACTTAGGTACCATTATTATCTCTTTTTTTTTCCTTCCTTGTTTTCCATAGGTGACAAAACTTTAGTATTTTTTAAATAAAACACCATTAGCCCCATTAAATAAAAATTTTACAATAATGTTTTTCAAGATACAAAAAAGGTAATGAAAATATTTGAAAATATTTTCATTATTATTTTTAGTTAAGAACAACTATCCCAAAATTTTGTAGTGAAATATTTCATGTAGGGTAATGAATACTTTAGAACGACCTTCCCTCACATTGTGCTTTAAAATTTCTCCTTCTGAGACTATTTTTGCTTATTATTTTTTTTTCTTGTCATTGTAGACTTCTTTAGAGGAACTGGAAGAAAAACAGTCTAAATTGTCGAAGCAGCTAAAAGAAATTCAAGAATCTATTGTTCTGTTGCAGAAGGACATAAAAATGGTGCACTCTGCTATTATAGAAAATAGCCAGGGCAGCTAATACATTGAACATGCATCCTATTCATGACTTATTTATTATCTGGTGATCATTTCCACCTGAGTCATTGTGTTCTGGTAATTATGATATAGGATAAAGCCGGTAGAGATGGCACACAATTGGAAAGCATGACAAAAAGAATGTAATCGTTAATTTTTGTCAAGCTTTCGGTGAATATTAGACTACATACCTTCTGTATGATTTTTCATCAGTATTTCCTTGTTATGCTGTCATTCAATAGGCATAGCAGGGCGTGAAGCCAAGGCAGCTATTTTTCGCTTCTCTCCTTATAGGGCGGATGAGATTGTATGAACTGTAAAGTTGACCACCTGTCTAAGTTGCCCACTTTTGTAAGGAACGGAATTGTCCCTATATTATATATAATGTAGGGAAACCTTCGTAACTTGACCACCTATTTTGACCACCTGTCTATCAAGTAGGGTTTAGAAATTATATTTTCCGACATGCCCGGGGCGGGAAAAGTTCTGATCAGGCATGAATCTTTTACCCCTACATGCCCAACGGGGCACATAATTTTATAATCAAATATTTATTTCCAATACTTTATTATTTCATAATTTAATCAAATTGATTATTTCGTATTTTATTCGAAAAATCACCGCATCCTTACTGGAAATCACCATTGACATATTGATGGACATGCATGTCAACAATAAAATTGGTAATACAAATTAAATTTTGCAATTTTTTAATGGAGTTGGATTAACGTTAAAATAATTCCTGATTCAGATATAAAGCTGTTAATTTATTTTTTGTCTGATTAATGCTGTACCACATATTCGAATGTTTTTGTTAATATCCAACAAAACAACTTTTGGCCATGTAAAAGTTTTGTTCAGGCATGTATTTTTTAGACAAACATGCCCGACAGCGCATGTACAATTTTAAAGATTTTTCGAGCCCTGCTGTCTATGTGTTGACCACTTATATTCATCAAAATTGGTTGGAAGTTCTATAAAAACTCTCTGTAATTGACCACCTAATTATTTTTCAAGAGATAAAAGTAACGAAAATAACTTTTCCAGGATATTTTTTATGCTATGATGTTAGACCAGTATTTCACTGGGTGGATTGAACAGCAATATAGAGCTGCTGTAAACCTCTTTGTCAGTTAACTCTGAGGGCTCTGTCATACTTCAAATAGGTTTCTTCTTTCCTTGTTCCATCTGAAGTTATTATTTTGAATGATTATGTATTTTTAGGAAATCTTTACATCAAATTAATAACTTGCACGATTAATTAGATACTTATCTTCATTAATTAATATGAGATTTATCTTATTTAATTAATTTTAGATTTGTGTAATACGTTATAAACTATTCAGGTTAAATTTCTCGAAGGATGCTTTTGTCAAATAAAACGGCTAGTTCCTATTTTAAAGTAATGTTACAAGAAGCTGTATTTAAAAGTATTTTAATTAGATAAAAAAGAATGAATTCATAGTGTAAGGAAATGAGAAAATAATAATGATAATAATAATGATGATCTTCACTATTGATAAGTTGACCACTAAAGTCCTGCACCACAAGTGGTCATTCAACTTACAAAGGTTTCACTGTAGGTGGTTCATGCTCATTGGAGATGGCTTTCAATAATAAGTAAATTGTATTGGTAATAACTGCAAGTATATTGTCAAAATAGCTGAAAAACATGGGCTTAAAAAGTATCTTGCAGTACTCGGTAGACACTGTGCTGTTGTGGCTGCACAACCACCTGGAGTTGCGTTACGCTCGCACTCCCCCTTCCCTCCTGAAATTCAAGTGTGCCATCTCTCCGATCTCTTCAGGTTTCATCTTAGTAGTATTTATAAACTTGTGATTTATAATCCAGAATGATGTGACTTTTTTTTTATACATCGCTAAAGCTAGTTTTTGTCATACGTGTGCACACATCATCCAAAAGATTTCTCTGAATTAGTATTAATATTCATGTGTGATCACTGTATGAAATTTGAGTGGCACTTGAGCAACAGAATTTAATCCTACTCTGAAAAGAATTAGTTGCTTAATTTAGTTAATTCTTGTTGCTCTAAGTTCAGAAATTTCAGATTCTGGTTAACTTGCTTGTTGCCAGCACAAAGACAACTGGTTAAGGGAAAACTCGGTGTGTTAGCATAAAAAAAAAATCATGCACTTACTTTGGCATTCAACTCTTACCAATGAAAACCATAAAATATTTAGCTTTGTGATTACAATTACCTGAATACAGCTTACAACCGGAAGCTCACAACTTGGTGTATTGAGAAAAAGTTTCCTTGTAACCCCAAAATGCGTGCATTCAATATTCTTTTGAAACTCACCTTGTGAGATATTTTTTTACTCAATGCCGTTGGGAATCATTCATAAATGATGTCACGCTTCGAGGGGAGAGGAGGGGGTTCATGAAATTATGACAAATTGTGCCAAGCTTTCCCTTGAGGGGAAGGGGTAACAAGAAGTGTAACATTATGCTTATGCAACATAGCATGACAGGTGACAAAGGATCAAAAGACAAGAGGAGAGCAAGAAGTGTGACATCATGCTTATGCAACATAGCGTGACATGTGACAAAGGGAGTCCATTGAAGTGTGACATTTTGTGACAAAGGATCACAAGGCAAGAGTGGAGGGGGACAAGAAGTGTGACATCATGCTTATGCAACATAGCATGACAGGTGACAAAGGATCACAAGACAAGAGGAGAGCAAGAAGTGCGACATCATGCTTATGCAACATGACATGTGACAAAGGGGGTCCATTGAAGTGTGACATTTTGTGACAAAGGATCACAAGGCAAGAGTGGAGGGGGACAAGAAGTGTGACATCATGCTTATGCAACATATCGTCTCAGGTGACAGAGGGTGGTCTATTGAAGTTGACATTTTGTGGCAAAAGGGGGGAGGAGGGTCAAATATATGGGAAAATGAGTGACATCATTTATGGACGATCCCTTGACTCTTACCAATGCCCCATAAAATAGTTAGCTTTGTGATTACAATTACCTGAATACAGCTTACAATTGGAAGCACACAACTTGGTGCATTGACAAAGCGGTTGCTAGTAGCCCCAAAGCCTGTGTATTCAATATTCTTTGCAACTTGCCTTGTAAGATATTTGTTTGCTCAATGCAAGTGGGATCATTCATAAATGATGTCACGCTTCGAGGGGAAAGGAGGGAGTTCATGAAATTATGACAAATTGTGCCAAGTTTTCCCTTGAGGGGAAGGGGTAACAAGATGTGTGACATCATGCTTATGCAACATAGCATGACAGGTGACAAAGGATCACAAGACAAGAGGAGAGCAAGAAGTGCGACATCATGCTTATGCAACATGACATGTGACAAAGGGGGTCCATTGAAGTGTGACATTTTGTGACAAAGGATCACAAGGCAAGAGTGGAGGGGGACAAGAAGTGTGACATCATGCTTATGCAACATATCGTCTCAGGTGACAGAGGGTGGTCTATTGAAGTTGACATTTTGTGGCAAAAGTTGGGAGGAGGGTCAAATATATAGGAAAATGAGTGACATCATTTATGGACGATCCCTTGACTCTTACCAATGCACCATAAAATAGTTAGCTTTGTGATTGCAATTATCTGAATACAGCTTACAACTGGTAGCACACAACTTGGTGCATTGACAAAGGTGTTGCTTGTAGCCCTAAAGCGTGTGTATTCGATATTCTTTGCAACTTGCCTTGTAAGATATTTGTTTGCTCAATGCAAGTGGGATCATTCATAAATGATGTCACGCTTCGAGGGGAAAGGAGGGAGTTCATGAAATTATGACAAATTGTGCCAAGTTTTCCCTTGAGGGGAAGGGGTAACAAGATGTGTGACATCATGCTTATGCAACATGACATGTGACAAAGGGGGTCCATTGAAGTGTGACATTTTGTGACAAAGGATCACAAGGCAAGAGTGGAGGGGGACAAGAAGTGTGACATCATGCTTATGCAACATATCGTCTCAGGTGACAGAGGGTGGTCTATTGAAGTTGACATTTTGTGGCAAAAGTTGGGAGGAGGGTCAAATATATAGGAAAATGAGTGACATCATTTATGGACGATCCCTTGACTCTTACCAATGCACCATAAAATAGTTAGCTTTGTGATTACAATTACCTGAATACAGCTTACAATTGGAAGCACACAACTTCGTGCATTGACAAAGCGGTTGCTAGTAGCCCCAAAGCCTGTGTATTCAATATTCTTTGCAACTTGCCTTGTAAGATATTTGTTTGCTCAATGCAAGTGGGATCATTCATAAATGATGTCATGCTTCGAGGGGAAAGGAGGGAGTTCATGAAATTATGACAAATTGTGCCAAGTTTTCCCTTGAGGGGAAGGGGTAACAAGATGTGTGACATCATGCTTATGCAACATAGCATGACAGGTGACAAAGGATCACAAGACAAGAGGAGAGCAAGAAGTGCGACATCATGCTTATGCAACATGACATGTGACAAAGGGGGTCCATTGAAGTGTGACATTTTGTGACAAAGGATCACAAGGCAAGAGTGGAGGGGGACAAGAAGTGTGACATCATGCTTATGCAACATATCGTCTCAGGTGACGGAGGGTGGTCTATTGAAGTTGACATTTTGTGGCAAAAGTTGGGAGGAGGGTCAAATATATGGGAAAATGAGTGACATCATTTATGGACGATCCCTTGACTCTTACCAATGCACCATAAAATAGTTAGCTTTGTGATTGCAATTATCTGAATACAGCTTACAACTGGTAGCACACAACTTGGTGCATTGACAAAGGGGTTGCTTGTAGCCCTAAAGCGTGTGTGTTCGATATTCTTTGCAACTTGCCTTGTAAGATATTTGTTTGCTCAATGCCGTTGGGGATCATTCATATTTCACGCGTCCTGGGAAAATTATAGCAAATTGTGTCAAGTTTTCCCTTGAGGGGAAAGGGTAAGGAGAAGTGTGACATCATTCGTATGCAACGGATCATGACACATGACAAAAGGGGGTAGGGGGGTCCATTAAAGTGTGATATTTTGTGACAAAGGGTCACCAGACAAGAGGGGAGGAGGTAGACAAGAGGAGAGGGGGTAACAATAAGTGTGACATCCTGCTTATGCAACATAGCCCGACATGTGACAAAGGGGGTATGCAGGGTCCATTGAAGTGTGACACTTTGTGACAAAGGGGCGGAGGAGGGTCAAATATATGGGGGAAAAGTGATTTCATTTATGGATGTTCCCTTGACTCTTACCAATGCACCACAAAATATTTAGCTTTGTGATCAAGATTATTTGAATAATGCTTGCAGCCGTAAGCTCATTACTTGGCGTGATAAAAAAGGGGTTGCTTGTAACCCCAAAGTGCGTGTATTCAATATTCTTTTACGTTCCTTGTGAGATATTTGTTTGATCAAAAATTGTTTCTGCACAATAACAACCATTTTATTTCTTAAGGCAGCCAAAAATAAAATGGTTAAATTGCCACATTTGTTTTTAACAATTTTGTAACCAACTAGAACAAGGGGTGAACTTCCCTTTCTTCCTTTTGAAAAAAAAAAAACGGGAAAGGGCAGTTTACTTGAAAACACATCACATTTGGGTGCCACATTTTTCAGATCAAAAATTTAGATGCTCTTCTTATACTCAATATTTTATTAGAATGTTCAGTGTTTGATTTAAAATTCACACCAGTCTTATAAGTGGTAGGGAGAAAGATGCTGATTTCCTCAGATTTCAAAACGTGGTTTAGTTTTATGAATTAATAATGAATATTTTTTTTTGGCTTTGTTAATGATAAAATGTTAATTTTCAGAAAAATTACTTAAAAATTAAGGTGTATCCTATAATCCATAAGGGATCATTTATAAATGATGTCACGTTTCAAGCGGGGAGGGGGGGTTTATGAAATTGTGACAAAGTGTGACAAGGGGAGGGGAGGGGATAATAAGAAGTGTGACATTAGCCACAGTGTTTCTTTCAGACCTTTTGCTCCGGAGGGGCATGTTAAGAATTAGGAGGGGCGGTGTATGCTTCCAAAATCATTACCTCTTTATATTTATATATATATGGTTAGCAATGATGAAAATATGAATATATTTAAAATAGTATATGTAATTTTGAGAGCATGCACAGTACATTCATTTTTAGACTATCTTTGGTGAAGTTTAGGGCAGTATTTGTATTTATTTTTTGGCTTTCTGCATCTTAAATTTTTGAAATTGATCTTAAAACTATAATGTTTGGGATGTCTCTGAAGCGGGGGGTCCGGGGGTCCACACCCGTAATTTTTTCGCAATTTAGCTCCTGAGAATGCAATTTTAGGCTCTTTGAGGACGTTAGAGAAAAGAGGTTCAGAAGATCTCCCTTAAGAAAATTTTCAAAACTGCAGTCTTAAAAATGAAGTCTGTTTTTGTCAACGATCTTTGTCAACAGAGGAAGGGGTTCGAGAGCTCTCCCCAGGAAACTTTTTGAAATCTTCCTAACAATGCAATTTCGAGATTCATTAGTGATTTTAGAGGAAGCAGAAAGGAGTTTGGTTAGTCTTCCCCCGAAACTATTTCAGAATAAATTCTTATCTTTTAGGTTACTCTTGGTGTCGCTAGTGAGTGTTCGATGTCTTTTCCCTAAAATTGTTTATGAAACTAAAGTCTTAAAAGGGGAATCTCTCTTCTCTTTCATTTTTTTTAAAAATTGTCATCTGAATTTTTTCCCCGGGGGGGCAGTTGGCTAGCTTCGAGGGGGCAGTGCCCCCCCGGAGAGATGCCTGAAAGAAACACTGATTAGGCAACATAGCGTGACGCGTGACAAAGGGTGTAGGGGGGTCCGGCGAAGTGTGACATATTGTGACAAAGGGGGGAGGGGGTCAAATATATGGGAAAAAAGTGTGACGTCATTTATGAACGGCCCCTAAAGTATGGCACTTTTCATTTTATTTATATCTGCCCAGGCACAAAGTTGTTGGATTTGAACAATTTTTCTTTCAGTTTTGACCGATTCAAAAAATCTAAGCATTAGCGCTAATAGGGAAATGTACAGCAAATTATATAAACCTAGTACATAAGACCCAAGTTCCCTTCCATAAGCTTATTCAAAAGCTCTTGACAGGAAATATTTTTTTTTATTTGAAATTTTTTTGTTCAATTTTGAACAGTTAAAAAAAAAAAAAAACTAGCAGTAGACCTACAGGAAAATGTCAATCACATATAAATCCTGATCTAACAGGTGAATTTGCTTGAAACAAAATGTATGGGAAAGATCTTATGACGTAAAACATGTACAGATCGAAAGTTCCTCCAGAACTAAATGAGCCTATTGTCTTTGGAAATTTTTTCATCTGTATTTTGAAGGATATTTCTGATGAATGAATGAATGAATGCATAAATAAGTAAAAGAAGGAATGAATGAATGAGTGATATATGAATGGGTGAATATGAATTAACCATTGAAAAATGTGTATTTGAAGTACTTAAGAACTAAAGCAAAATGAGAAAGAGAAAAAGAGAGATAACTAGAAGGTCAATTTGATGTCGGTGTGTGAGAAAGTAGGCTCGTATAGTACTAGATGGTACTTCTTGTTTAAAATAGCTAAGCAGATCAAAATTTATTTAGTAATTTTAATATTTGGTACTCGAAACAAAACAAGAAAAGTGCGACATACGTGACAAGAGATGTATGAAATAGACCTGAAATTGCTCAGGAATCTTTTTATATAAGAACTTTATAATTAACTACTTTTGAGATAGCACCAGATGACACAAAATAGTAGTTGTTTCATTTACTTCAAAAAAAAGATGAAGATTCCCTCTGTCAGTTTCATCTGATAATAGAAGTAGATCTTCAGGCAATATGTGATTTTGATGTCTTTCTTTTGAATATTAAAAAGGTGATGTAGATTTTTCAATCCGTCTTTTATGTATTTTTTATTCCTACTTAAATATCTTTATTTTTATGTTTTTATTATTGCATTCATAATGTGTTTGTTTTATTGTGCAAATGGTGACATTTATTTATTCAGAAATCTTTACATTTTTCAATGTGTTGTTTAGACCTGTATTTACACTGTATCTTATGGCAATTAAATGTTTCATATCCATTCATTTGTTTTCTTATTATTTTGTTCTTTATAAAATACACCACTAATTCCTTGGGAGTTCTGAATATGGCCATCGGTTCAAACACTTCTTGCAAAGTATAGTTTTGTCTCCTTTAAGATTTCAATAATTTTCTAAAGTTTTCAGTAATTTATTACTTTTAATTTATTGATATTAGTGTAAAAGTGAAAGGAGTTGCTTTTTTTTTTTTGCTCTCGCTTATTGATTAATTATTAATCGGCAATTACTTATTACAGCCAAAATTCATTGCTTAATCCTCCAGAACTCGCGCCGTGGGAGAAATACTCACACCTAAAAGTTGCTTGATGTAATATTTCATGAAAACGGTTTACCTGTACGATAAATGTTGAATAAAATTTTTTGTTATGTATGTTACCGGCAAAGTATGAAACGCTGGCATTCTATAGAATGCCTAGGCATTGTATATAATACCTAGGCATTCCATAGAATGACAAATGCTATTTAGGCAAAGTGGTGAAAAAACCATCCTGACGAGGTTATTATGTAAATGAAGTGCATTTTTCTAAATGTTACATTGTTCGAAATTTCATCATGAAATTACGGTTAAATAACCGGCAGCAGTCTGTCCATCTAATTCACCGTTAAATTTATGGTTTGGAACATTTTTCTATCTTAAGGGGACCTAAACCATATCCAAACAGCTTGGTTAAAAAGCAGTAAATACAAAAGTTTATGGTTTTATAACCATTTAAAAATGGTTTCAAAACAAATTTTTTACCGTTTTTGAACCGCTTCGAAGCGTAGAAACCGTAAACGAAGCGTGCTGGAATCGAACCCGAGTGTATAATATACCAACCTTGTGCTCTAGTTCGGTAATCTACACCATATAAAGCGGCCGTTTATTTACCAGTGAATCTTCTTTTCCAACAAGCAAACTGCCTTAAAATTGAGATTTCAGTTTATGATTCGATCCAAATTTATTTTTGGTCTAAATTTACTGTATATTGACGAAAATCATTTTATTTGCTGCAAAAATTAACATACAAACAAGCTTCAGCAGCTCAAGTTATGGGTTCGCTCATTCACAAACAGTTAGGGAATCCGATGTCTCCAATTTTTGATTTACGAGTCTACGTGTTTCTATTTAGTATCCACTGCTTAAACCACTTTTTTTTTTCTTCTTTTTTATGTACACATGCAGATTTTAACTGATAAATCCGTATTCCTATTTTAAAACAACGTACTGCAGGTAAGGTTTCGTAACCAAGATGGACGCCCGATTCTTATTGAGCGCTTGAAAATGATGGTTAGTTAAACATTCTTTAGGATAAACAGAGAATAAACCATTTTTTTCCACAATCAGCGGTTTGAGTACCATCTTTTTAATATTTATTAAACTGTTGTAATTAAATATGGTAAAATAACAATCAAGAAAATGGTTATTTTACTATTTTCTGACGGAGTTTTTTAACAGTGTATTCTGAAAAAATAATAAGAGTGCCATTAAAAAAAAATATTTTTGTTTTCCACAATCATCACATCGTAGCGATTCAGCAATCAATGGTCCTCCTGGGTTCCCTCTTTGTAGTCATTTGGCTTTTTCTACATCATTTAATAACTTTTGGTAAGTCGTTTCGGTTAAGAAAACACTATTTTTTGCAGCGTTAACTCTCATTTTGCACTTACGGACGGAGTTCTTAACGAATCGGAGATGTATTTTATACTTTGCCGGTTTCTGATTTGGCATTCTATAGAATGCCTAGGAAATGTGTGAAATATAAATCGTTTCATACATTGCCAACTAGTTTTAGGCATTCTATAGAATGCCAGATTTCAAACTTTGCCGGTAACATGTACAATGGATGCCTCTTTATGTGATCACGGTTAACGTTGTCAGTCGTTTAATGTTGTCAAAATCGCCAATCCCTGTCCGCTTGTACAAGGCTGAACTTGATCCAGTTTACTGTTTAAAACAGTTACGATCAAGTTCAGCCTTGGCTTGTATAAAAATGCCTTGAAAAATCATCAGTTTTTGTAATCAAATCTTCGTTTAGTGTTATCAAGTTACAAAGATTACTTTTCTTAAATCAGCAAAAAAGTGGGGCAAAATAATATCCCTGGTTTGTAAATTATATTCTGAAATTACTGGTCAGACAAAGTATTTAGCTGATTGGATGACGAAAGCTCTTCGAATTTTGCGTCGATGTGTGCAGAAAAAAGATTCCGAATTCGTAAAATTAGCAGCAAATCAGCAATGAATAATTCCTTTCCTTTTTCAGACAGAAATTTACGGATTCTTATATGTCTTTCGTTTCAGTAATTTTTTCGACTAGTCGACCCGTGCGGAATAGGGAAGTTTCCACCTACCGAATCTTCTTATTTTGATGCTTAGATATTGTTAAGACAGTTATAAAACTCAAGAATTCACCCATGCCGAACAAAGAAAATTGAACATTCATTTTTAATTAATTTTTAAAAATCCCATCCACAAAAAACGAGGCGGAGCTTAATACGTCACTGTCTGACGTCAGCGGGCACCTCGCGCCTCGAACGGCTTCGAACTCCTCGTATTTTGCAGCGTTCATTCAACGATTCATTTAACTAAACGTGCGTCCATTTAATTAAACTACTGTCTATTTTTTATATTTCCTTATTCATCATGGACAGTAGGATCCCTTTTAGACACCAAGGTTTTTGATTACCCATTTCCAAGTTAAAATTCGTTTTATTTATTCAGTTATGTGTATTTTTGCTGCTTGGCGACATTTTGGTAATGTTTTGGTAACCCCAATGAAGCTCATGATGCTATTTAGTGTAGTGCATATTACTTAGCTTATCGCTTCCTTGGCAATGAATCTTATATTTTTGAAATGCAGAATATTATTATGCTGCAAAGGATTTCCGATGTTTAAATTTTTTTTACTTAAAGAAAATTCCGTTTTCTTTATTTGCGGTTCAAGCGTGGAACTCAAAAAAACATTGGTGAGATTTTTGAATTGATCATGTGTTAACTTTTCATGTGAAAAAACACCTGCAAACAATGGCGTAGCTGGACCTGGATTTCGGGGGGGGGGGGGGGGGTTCTTCGGGAGAAGTCTGCTAATTTCATTGTTTTCCAAGAAAAATTGGTCCAATTCTAGACAATCTTTACCATTTCAGGGGGGGGGGTATTCCCAAAACCACCCCCTTATCTACGCCAGTGCCTGCAAATTAGCACAGAAAAAGCATTAAGCCAAACGATGTTGCAGCTTTTATTGACTTTAAAATGCAGGTAGTGCAGTTGAATGCCATACAGAATTTTTTAAATTTCATTTCCCAATCGTGGTATATCATGTTCAACTTTATATTTTTCTGTTTGTCTGGAATCCCTTAAAATGCTTTCAATAATTTCTTTTAAAAAGGGTTATATTTAAATTCATTCTATTATTTTGAAAAATACTCGAGCCCTTGTTTAATCTTTCAAGAATTATACAGAAAAATGGCAGTTCATAAATGATGTCCCGCTTTTTTCCTATATATTTGACCCCCCCCCCCCCTCTCTGTGTCACAATGTCACACTTCAGCGCCCCCCCCCCCTTTATCACATGCCACGCTATGTTGCATAACGCATGATGCCATACTTCTTGTTACCCCCCTCCCCTCCCTTGTCACACTGTTTCCACAATTACACGAACCCCCCTCCCCCCTCGAAGCGGGACATCATTTATGAATGATCCCGAAGGTAATTATGATACTTTTAATAAATAGCTCTTGCAGAGAAGAATATATATGGTGATTCAGTTGTTGGGTATGTACAACTACAAAGGACAGCAGGAATTAGCAGTCAAAAGTCGTGTATGTCCTGGGCACAAATTAAAGAGCCCTAACCAAGTTGTTATGGTAGTCGAAGAAGCAAAAAAATAAAATTGAATCAGCTGAGAGTTGCCCTGCTGCCAAAGAATAATGTGTATTTCCTACTTGCAATAATACAAATTTCAATTTACCTAAATTTTTCGATGTCTTGAATCAAGTTATTTATGTATACTTTCATTACTTTTTAATGTAATTTTATCCCTTGAACAGGAAAATTTTCTTTCTCGTTTTCGATAACTCAAAATATTTTCTACACTCCAAGGCCGTATCCAGAAGCGGGAAAGGAGGTTTCCCGAAAATGTTTGCAATGAAGCATATATTCCTCCCTGAAACTTTTCTTAACACAAGCGTGTCCAAGTCAGCCCCCCCCCCCCCCCCGAAAAAAATTCTGGATACGGCTGCACTCAAATGATTTCTTTCCGGTTCTGTGTTATTTCCATTGTATTGTAATTAATCAGTTTGTGTTGCACGAACGAAATGTAAACCGGTACTGTAATTTTTAAGTAGATATGTTGTTATGTCTTAGTTGTACTTACAGAAATGATCTTCACAGCAATGAAAATTTGACTTCATAGAAACATCGCTTCTGCATTTAAATAGCCACGCTTTTCGAACATTAGTTAGGGTCCCTTGGAACATTAATGAAGCGTTTGCCTGTAGTTTTTTTAGTCGTTGATGTGCATCCAGGCACAAAACAATACTTGTAATTAGTATTTGACATATTCATCGAACGCAAAAGTAAGAAAGAGCACAACGACAAAAGTATAACACAAAGAAACAAGAAATCCCCCCGTATATATATCTATTCAGAAAAAATATCTTGTATCCACATAAAATGCTTAAATTTAGCAACTAATAAATTAATAATAATAGAGTCTGTTCGACGAATTCATTCTAAAAAAATATTTTATGCAATGAATATTTAATTTAATATATATGTAGTAAAGTCTATTCCATACTAACTATAGTCAAGGTTTTGAAGTTAAAATTGCGTGTCACTCGTACAATGATAACTCTGTCATCTTATCAAATATTTATTACATAAAAAATAAACACAATCATGCAGTATTAAACAATTAAGAATGAGGCTTCCGAACAACAAGCGTCGACATACATCGCTACTCCAACAACCGCTAAATTAAAACAATTTTAATTAGAGTTCTTTTTTTTGGTGAAAGTGAAAGTTATTATTTTTTTAGAAGTTGAAGTGCTTAATCGTCACAGTACTCCCCCCCAAGTGCCAAGGGCACTGATGTTACAAGTATTTTCTGTTGAAGCGAACTTGTCTTCCTGAGCGAGTGGTTATTGGGACAGGTTGTACTATGTCTGTGGTTTCATTTCTTGGAACGGGTTGCTGGATGTCGGTGGTTTCATTGCTCATTGGGAGAGCAACAGGGACGTCAGCTAGATTATGCGTTGAGGGCGCACAGTTGCTTGCAGTAGGCAGGTCGTCAGTAGCTAAGGAAAAGCTTGGCTTGAGACGGTCAACACTAATCGTGCTTGGTTTGTTGTTGATTATCAGGGTGAAGTGTTTAGGAGTGCGCTCTATGACTTTGTAGGGGCCATCGTAAGGTGTTTGTAGCGGCTTCTTAACTCCACCGTGCCGAACAAAAACATGGGTGCAGTTGAGTAAACTTGGGTTGATGAAAGGTGTTTGTTTATTATGGGCAGATCCTGGTGTCGGGGAGAGATTTTGCATAATTATCCGGAGTTGTTGTACAAATTCAGATGGTTCTTCACTGGATATCGTGGACGGAGAGAGAAATTCTCCTGGCAGTCGGAGTGTTGAGCCATATACCAGCTCTGCAGTAGTGCACTGGAGATCGTCCTTGAAGGTGGAACGCAATCCCAAAAGCACAAGAGGCAATGTTTCAGTCCATCGATGGTTATGGTAACATTTAAGAGCCTGTTTGAGGGTACGGTGAAGTCTCTCGACCATTCCATTGCTAGCAGGGTGGTATGGGGTTGTTCTTATATGCTTAACTCCCAATAGTCGGGAAAGAGAAGCAAAAAGTGTGGATTGAAACTGCCGACCTTGGTCTGTTGTAATGATGGATGGTACCCCAAAACGTGAAATCCAGTGATTCACAATTGCACGTGCCACTGTTTCAGCACATATATCAGTCACGGGTATAGCCTCGGGCCATCTGGTGTATCGGTCGACGCAAGTCATGAGGTAACAGAATCCATCAGAGGGTGGTAATGGACCGACCAAGTCAACATGCACATGGTCGAACCTTCGTGCTGGTTTTAAGAATGGTTGAATAGGGCTGTGAGTGTGCTTGCTTATTTTAGATTTCTGGCAGTCCACACAAGCACGTGACCAAGTAACAACATCCTTAGCCACAGACGGCCACACATAACGGTCCAGTATTAGTCGTTTAGTAGCACGGATACCTGGGTGAGATAAGTTATGGAGAGAATTAAAAATTGGCTTTCTGAAATTGCTTGGTACAAATGGTCTCACCTTATCGTCTGTGATGTCGCACCAAAGTCTCAACGTTGGAGAAATTGGCACGGATTTCAGTTTTAGGGAATGGTTGGTTGTGCCTAAGAGATTTTGTAATTCGGCGTCGGTTTCTTGAGCTTGTGATAAAGATTCAAACTGTATTGGAGTTGGACAAATCTCTTGAATGCGAGACAATGTGTCAGCGACGACATTATCTTCTCCGGCGATGTATTTGATATTGGTTGAAAATTGTGCAATGAAGTCGAGATGTCTGAGCTGGCGAGGGGAACAGGTGTCAGAATTTTTAGTAAATGCAAAAATTAAGGGACGGTGATCAGTAAAAATTGTGAAGCATTGGCCTTCAAGTGCGTGCCTAAAATGCTTTACAGCAGAGTACATAGCGAGAAGTTCTCGATCATATGTGCTGTACTTGGCTTCGGCAGTCGATAATTTACGAGAAAAGAATGCGAGCGGTTTTGGGCCATTAGGAGACTGGGAATTTAAAACTGCTCCAATAGAAGTGGTTGAGGCGTCGACCATGAGGGCCAGTGGATGCTCAGGTGACTGAAACGTCAATGTTGTGGCATTAATCAAATCGGATTTGCAATTTTCGAATGCAAGAGTCGATTTATCATCCCAAGGCACAGGACGTTTGTCGTTCTTTTTAGAATTTTTCAGAAATTCATTTAAAGACGCTTGCGTTTCTGCGGCTTTTGGCAAGAACCGCCGGTAGAAGTTTAGCATCGCTAAGAAACGTCTCAGCTCAGAAATAGTTTTCGGTTTCGGGAAGTTAATGATGGTCTCAACTTTATCAGGAAGCGGCTTAACGCCTGCAGCAGTTATGAGGCACCCGAGAAATTTTACGGCAGGTTTTCCCAATACACATTTGTCAGGGTTTAATTTTAACCCATGCTTTTTTAACCGGGATAACACCTCGTGCAAATGTTTAGCATGCTCAACATCTGAGCAAGAAGCTATTAATATGTCATCGAAATAGGGAATACAACAGTCAAGATTGGATAAAACTTGGTGTATATACCTTTGAAAACTTTGCCCTGCGTTCCGCAATCCGAATGGCATAGCAGTGTATTCGAACAAACCAAACGGTGTGGTTACAGCTGTCTTGGGTATATCAGCAGGGTTTATAGGGATCTGGTGGTACGCTCTTGCTAAGTCGAGAGTAGAAAAAATTATTTTTCCATGCAAGGTTTGGGTACAATCCTGGATGTGCGGAACGGGATAGCGGTCAGGCACGGTTGTAGAATTGAGACGACGGTAGTCACCGCAAGGACGATACTCACCGTTAGGTTTTCTGACAACGTGCAAAGGACTTGCCCAGGGGCTTTTAGATGGTCGGATGATGCCCTGAGCGGATAAATATTCAAATTCTTTTTTAACAGCTTTAAGAATGTCGGGAGCTAGTCGTCTAGGTTTTGAAAATACAGGCGGACCTTTTGTTTCGATATGATGGTAAATTTGATCTTGCTTACTACCTTTCATGGGTTGCGATGGGTTTAATAACTCAGGATACTCACTAAGGATTTTATCCAGTATGCCATCACCAACCAATATAGCGATGTTCGATTCAGGAGAGTTAAGTGAAGGTAGTTGTCCATTAGAGGAAAGTCGAGTATTCGCATCAATGCCTCTATGGTTTTTAGCATCAACTAGCAGATTGTAGTGTTTTAAAAAATCTACGCCGATAATAGGTTGTTTAACGTCTGCTACTACAAAGGACCATATAAAATCACGGCGCAAATTCAAATTGATGGTCATGCGCTTTGTTCCATAAGTAGCAATTTTTGTGCCGTTGGCGGCATACAACGTTAAATATTGCGATTTAGAGTGCGGAGCGTACGTTTTAGGAATGACTGATACGTCCGCACCAGTGTCAATTAAAAAGGAAAGTTTAGACTTTGAATCGGCCATTAATATGCGATTAAAGTGGCGGTCAGCATTATGGCCGGTAAGCGATCGCCTTACACGTTTCCCGAATGACGAAAAGAGCAAGGAGGGTTGCATTTTTTGGCATTCTCACCAAAATTAATATGATAGAAACATAAACCATTTTCTGGCTCTTTATAGCTTCGATTGCGAGAATTGCTACGGTAGCGAGAGTTATTTCGGTGTCTAGGATTTCTAATGTAATTGTCCCTCCGTGTACTTCGCTCCTGAACTATAGAAGTTAACTGTTTGACTTGCAGGGTTAATTGGTCAATTTGCGCCTGTAGCGCGATATTTTGTGGTGCAATAGAGACTTGTGCAGAATTAATGGACGATTGAGGCGTTAAATCGTGGATTTTATCTGCAATAGATGCGAGTTTCGTTAAATCTTCATTTAACGCTGCCAAAATCGATTGCGTGCTGTTGGGCAGTCGTCCAAGCCAGAGTGATTTAAGCAATGGCTCACCTACGGAATCGCCACCTAGAGCACGCATGCGTATAAGCAATTGTGACGGACGTTGGTCACCGAGCTCTAACCCTTGTAACAATGTCCTTATTTTAGACGACTCGCTTTCTGAGTGTAATTCAACCAAACGTGTTTTTAACTGCTCATATTTGTTGGTTTCGGGAGGTCGCATAATGATATCACTTACGGAGCTTAGTATGTCCGAATCAACAGCTGCCACAACATAATTGAACTTGGTTTCGTCAGTCGTCACATGTGCCAAGGAAAATTGTGCTTCTAAGCGGAGGAACCACAGGCTAGGATTATTCTTCCAAAACGGCGGTGGTTTCACCGCAACGTGAGAAATTTGTGGTTCGTTGAAAATTTGATCTTCAGATGTCGACATTATATATAACTTGAGTTACAAATATAATTCCATTAGGGATTAACACGTAAAAAAACACACATTAAAGTAGCACTCAAAAAGAAAGTTATCATCAAGGCGACAATTATCATAAACGACATTACAATTTATCATAAGTAAGCAAAGAGAATCTATGTCACTCAACATCGAAAGGCAATGTACCAACTCGTGAATATAAAACCAAATTCATTTAGACAAATAAAATCGTGCGGTAACTTACGCAGCTTAGATATTTTTCGATTGCACTTATCATCGTAAAAGTTCACACGTTCTTTGGTCACCAATGTAGTAAAGTCTATTCCATACTAACTATAGTCAAGGTTTTGAAGTTAAAATTGCGTGTCACTCGTACAATGATAACTCTGTCATCTTATCAAATATTTATTACATAAAGAATAAACACAATCATGCAGTATTAAACAATTAAGAATGAGGCTTCCGAACAACAAGCGTCGACATACATCGCTACTCCAACAACCGCTAAATTAAAACAATTTTAATTAGAGTTCTTTTTTTTGGTGAAAGTGAAAGTTATTATTTTTTTAGAAGTTGAAGTGCTTAATCGCCACATATATTTTAATAGGTTTTAAATACCCCCCCCCCCCCCTGCACGAGAAAAAACGCCAAATAAAGCGCCCTTTTTATATTCAGTTTATCAAAAATCAACGGTGCTGCAAAACATTTGCTGGAGAAAACGCAAATTTAATCCCCGAGACTCGAACCATGGTTGAACGGTGTACAAGCTTTCTTCCCTAACCATTCGGCCATCTTCACTGCGTTAAACGAAGTCTATGTATCAACAAATGTTTCTTTCCAACAGGTAAACTTTATTATAGTTGAGATTTTAGTTTTTAATTACACCCAAACTCATTTTTGGCTAAATTTATTGTATATTGGCGAAATTCATTTTATTTTCCGCAAAAGTTAAAACATAAACAAGCCTCAGAAGCTCAAATTATGCGTTCGCTCATTCGCAAACAGTTCGGCAAACCGATGTATCCAATTTTTGATTTACGTGTGTTAGTAACCACTGCCTAGGCCACTGTTTTTTAATTCTTTTTTTATATACATGCAGATTTGAACTTGTAAATCTTTTTATCCAAATAGATGAGCTCCAAACGGCTTCACTCCACATGGCTCGCTTGTGAATGGCCGGCTTTACGCTCGCCAAGCTGTACACGTCATCCAGCCTGTGACGCAAATCATGCCCGATGCGCAGAAAGTTTTTTTTCGCGATCCCTGACTGCGCATGAGTTTAAAATTATTTAAAAAATAAACAATAATCGTATTACAAAATTTTTTGCACAGATGGTGTTAAAATATGTTATTCTGTAGATTAAAAATAAAATTAGAAAATCGAAAACTTCCCTATTGCGCACTGCGCACCAAATCGTTTTGTGTGGCATTCCACTCTTTAAAAATTTGGGGAGAAAAGACATTATGATGAAGAATAGACAAAAGTAAGCGGGTGTTGGTACAAAAGAAGACATGTAATGGAACACATCAGTACAAATAGCTGTTGCATTTTTTCCCCACAAATAAGGTAAATGACCCGGTAGTGGACACTGCTCTAGTAGTGGACGGACACTTAGATCTTTAAGCTCCTGAAATAAGCGAATGTAACATTAACCTTGAATGAAATGATCACAACCTATAGCGAACGACTCCTAGTGTTGGTTAATAGAACTAAAGTTGGCTTGGAATATCTATGCAAGTACATGGATCATAATATTTAATAGCTGCTTCCACAACGGTCACATCTGCTTCTCTTTACTAAAAACCATCAATAAGAAGGTTAGGGATTTGGGGAAAATATAGGGAAAAAAAGCGTGACATCATTTATGAAGGGCCCCTTAGTCATTTTTAAAATTATTTCTCCAAGTTAACGCCTAAAATAGATGATATTAATTTCTGTCCACTACTAACGCAAATACGTGTCTTATAAATGTCCTCTGTAGATATAAATGAAGCGTTTAGTAAATTTAACGTAAAAATCCTAATTTTTCATCAAATGGCATTTTATAGGTCATTAATTTTTAGAGAAATAGTTGGCGATTAAGCTAAATATGCAAATATTGATGTAAGTTCCTTGGAAAAAAATTGACACGTAAAGGAGTACGAAAATGTTCTTAACTGTGCCCACTACCAGGTCATTTACCGTATTTAGATATTCAAAATAACATAATTTTTTCTTAAACGAAGAAAAGTATTCGCTCACATTTATCTAATAGTTTTGATAGATAACACTGACAAAATACAAACACGCTAGTAATAATAAAAGAATCAGCCGAAATTCAAGATAAGCAATGAATAAAGTACTTTTGCTGATAAATCCTATTTAAAACGCGTCAAACTATTCACTGCTTGACGTGATAAATAAATGATGTGGTACCCTCGTTTTTCGTTACAGTCTATTGATATTAACAATCCAGGTAAGTTATTTTCTTTGTAAAAATAATATTTTTGTGATGTAAACAATCCAAATTGTCAATGTAAACAATGCAAATAATTTTTGACCAATTATATTGAAATATTTATTAACAAAATTTGGTGATTTTGCTAAGAACATTTCGTAAGTAAAATTTTCCCTTTCCTGAATTTGAATTTTACCTTAATTAAAATGTTCATTGCATACTAAAACATTGATAAAATTTAACAAATTTCGAGCGCTAGGTAAAGCTCGGTCTTGTCCTTTCGTCTCTTTTATAAAAGAGAAGAAATAACGAGGCCAACTCCTAGGTAAAACCGGAAATATCCATGGCACGTTACCTATAGCGCTGGATATTTAAAGCAGGAAGACTTCCGTAGCCCGTCACCAATGTTCAGTTCTATCATCAACCAAAGCAAGCTGCCTGGCAGAGTGCCAAGAAGAATCCATTCATGTTCAAGGGGGGAACTGCGGGTATAAAGAGTGTGCCTTTTTTCTTCTGGTTCCAGATCCTTTAGCATACTTGAGTTCCTCCGAACTGATGCTATATGTCAGTTTATAAATTAAGGGACCGTTCATAAATGATGTCACTCTATTTTCCCATATATTTGACCCCTCCCTTGTCACAAAATGTCACACTTCAATGGACCTCCCTACCCCCATTGTCACATGTCACGCTATGTTGCATAAGCAGGATGTCACACTTCTCGTTACCCCTCCCCATGTCACAATTTCACACACACCAGCTCCCGTCGAAGCGTGACATCACTATGAATGATCCCTAAGTAGCTTCCAACAAACAGAAAAGCAAGAATGCTGATTCGCGTACTAAATAAACACACATGCAAAGCCAACTTCCCTAAAACTCGAATGGATTCGTTCTTTTTTGCCATGCGCAGAAGCGCCCACATGTCAAAATTCCATGGTCGAACTGAATAAATGTACTAATAGTAGAGCGCCGTAAGACATAAAAATGTAAAATCCTCGGAACACGGTTCCACGGTATGGATTTTCGTTGAACCTTTTGGATTGCATTGTTAAAAGCTTAAATAAAAAAGTTTACCCATCAAAATTTTCCGATCTCGATTTCAAAAATTATTTTAAAAATTGGAAATATGATTTGTTTTTGCAATAATCACTTCAATTGTATTTATTTAAATTATATTTGTAAAGTTATCTTAATATTAATTAATATTTTTTCTTAGCTAAAAACAAAAATTTTACAATTAAAAAGATAATAAAATAAGCTGCTTCAAATCGTATACATATCGGATCAGGGAGTGAAGTGCGCTTAATTTGATAATAGCTCATTCAGGTCTCTTTGTCATTTGGAATTGTTTCGGATTAAAAAAAAAAAAATTGATTTCTGTGCTTATGAATGCTTTCAAACAATTTGTCACGAGCTGGGTAAGTTTCGTAATCATAAACCTTTCTCCGGATATGTAGTCGTAAAATTTCACCAGCTGCTTCAAAAATGAAAAAAATTCTTTTTCATCGTTCTCCCACCTCTGATCATACCAATCTTCGGAAAATATTTCGTAATGCTTTTTCTAGCCTACTTTCCCGCTAAAGAAAAAGTAATAAAGTATGAAAGAAGGCCTAATGCATCGTAAAAAATTATCGTTAAAATTTAAGAGAAGTCAAAAATAAGTGAAGTAATTATATAAAGATTAAAAAATAAGAAATAAATTTGAAAGTGGGGTTTGGGGATACGGAATTGTGTGTTTGTTGGTCTGTCTGTATCTCCCCCTCCCCCCCTCCCCCGATAACTTTTGATGGAATTGTCCGATTTTTGATTTTGAACAATTTTCTGTTAAATTTTCAACAGTTCAAAAAAATTAACATTAGCACCTGTGGAAAAATTTCAGTCCTATATAAATCCTGATCTAACAGACGGATTTGCCTGAAACAAACTTAATCGGAAGAATTTTATGACGTAGAACATGTACAGATACAAAGTTCAGCCAGAACGAAACGAGCCTACTTATTTTTTTATACAGAAGTTTGGTGAGACTTCATTTGGAGTATAATGTTCAGTTTTGGTCTCCGTACCTAAAAAAGGATATTACCTTATTAGAAAGGGTTCAAATGAGGGCTACTATATTGGTAAGTGGTCTTTCAGACTTAGATTGTGAAATTAGGCTTAAAAGGTTTAACATGTATAGTCTTGAGCAAAGGAGAGTTAGAGGGGACATGATTCAGTTGTTAAAATTCATTAGAATGGGAAATGTTGATGGGCTACAGTTATGTGCTGAAAGTAGAACCAGAGGTCATTGTTTTAACCCTGCACTGCGCAATTTTTTTTTCTTTGTAAAATATTTTTTTTGTGTGTGTGTTTGCATGTGCTAGCTATTATAAGTAGAAAAAAAAACTAAATTTTTTTTTATTTAATTTGGAAAAATAGAATTTGAGAAAATTTGACATGTTTTTTTTAAAACAACAGTGCGCATTTAGGGGTAACAATAATATTTTTTTTATATAATCATTTTAATAAATGAAACAAAATCAATAATGAATAGATATGCATTATAATCATAATATAGCAATAAAATAGTAACATTTATTTTAAATATTTTATTTTATTATTATTTATAAATTTAAAAAATATTAAAGTAAAAATGTGCAGATTTTTACTTTAACTGCCAAAAAAGTTTAATAATTTCACTAAAAGGTTTTAAACAAGAAACCGAACATCTGTTGGGGTTATGATGCAATAATGTTCGTTTCTTCTTTGGTTGAGCGTCAATTACTTTGAACAAAATTCCTAAAAAATAATTTAATCGACCACTTTACACTCTAATTTGTTATATATTCATAACAATAATCTTCCAAAAGATACTGTATAATGTGGAATAGAACAACCAGTGATAGCTGTTCTTGTTTACACTGCAAATAATGCAGGAGCATAAAAAGCACCCCCGAATGCGCGGTGTTGTTTTAAAACAACAAGTAAAAAAGACGCCCTAATATATATTTTTCTCTACCTGCTCGACCGCTCCGAAAGGCCGAAAGGGCGTTCGCTCACATGCTTATAACTTTTAAACGACTTGGAATTTTGCTGTGAAATTTTCAAGGTACATTATTATTGAATAGTTGTAGAATTTTGGAAGAAAGCTTTTTAAAATTTTTGAGACCTCCACACCTATTTCCCTCCCACCTCAAATAGCAAAAGCAGATGATTAACCTGTGACCAATGAGAAAAAAGGAAACATAGGAAAGGAACCAATAAGAAAACACGTGAAACGAACTGCAACGTGTACTATTATGTTGCGGACGAGAAGCAAAGCATCTGCTGTTGTCCCTTCTAAAATCCTCTCTCCTTTCTCATATTTTTTATTTGAGATCCGAAGGGCAAGTTTGCAATAGTTTCCCTGTAAAATCAAACTTAGACAAAATTTCGAGTGTTCATTAGAAAATGAATGAAAACTTCGAAAAATAATTTATTGTTTATTTTAATAATCAAAAAATTGAGATCGGCGGCAAGAAATGTAAACACTTTCGTATTTAGTGTTAAAAACAAATTCTATAAAAGATTTTATAAAACCTCGTTCAATGGACCCGGGTTCAGAGGCATGAACCTTACGGCACTTAGTAAGGTTTACAAGTAAAAACCAAATAATGTCTACTAATTAGGGTTTTTTTTTTTTTTTTTTTACAGGATTTTGCTCCTATAAGAAGAGATAACTGGTTTCTTAGTTCTTCATCAGAATCTGACGGAATTTTATTTCTTAACTATTTCTCCGTGACTGCCATTTTTGTGCTTTCTAAACTAACAAAGCTATGACTGCCAAGACTCTCAGTTTTTCTTGTCACATGTCAGACTCAAGAGCATCAGTAGTTTGGAAAATCAGAAACTTCTCTCGTTTATCTAATTATGAAGAATCGACAAAGTTTTCATTTCGAAATGTAAAATGGTACATTCGGCTCAGAAATAGAGACAACAAAACAATCGAAATTGGTTTACAGTCTGAGGTAGAGCCGTACGAAACATCGTACTCTGACTTTCGGTTCCAATATTATCTAAGGGACAGAAATGGCTGCGATGTTTGTAAATCCTCAAAGTGACCAGGTTTGTATGATTCTTTTCCAGTATACGAGCTTGTTAACAGATGTGATCTGGTGCATGGAAAATTAGGAGATCTATTGCCAAGTGACATTTTGACGCTTCACTGTGTTTTAGAAGTAGGATCCAACAGTGATAAAGCATGTGAGTTAATTAGTATATATATTTTCAGAACATAAACATCATTAATTAAAACAATTATGTGAAAACTGAATGTATTTATTTTTCAGAACTTCTATTGTTTTTCATGCCGAATTTTATTAGGGTTATTTGATAGTGTAAGGAAAATTTAACCCTGAGTTTTCATTCAGAAATTGCATGTTACTCGTATATTAAATGAATTATTTTTATGACGACCCATGAAACATTGTAAAGCGAATTTTAAAAACTCAAAGTATTTTCCAGTTATTTGTTTGCAATTGCAATTTCTTGGTCATCTTATGAAGGGGGGAAAAAGCAGTACATGGCGGAGAAGAAAATAAAACAATAAATTGCAAAACTGATTATCTGAATATTAGTTTACTCCTTTAAAACATTCTTTTAAAATGAGAATTAATCCAGCTGCGGCATCTTTAGAAATGTAAATGCAATAATAAGATTTTAGTGTCAATAATTTTGACACTTTAAGAAAACTTTTATCGATGTCAATGGATCCTTAACTTGTTTTATAGAGCACGTGATGGCTGATTAATTAAGATTATTTCTTTCTTTTTTTCTCTTTAATTTGTGGTACGTACAGTTGTATTAAATTTAAAATATTAAAAGCCGACGACAGATATGAACTGAAAATATTTCAATTTAATTCGTCTTTCACGTTGCTCATTTTTTTTCACTAAATTATTTTACCGTTTGCAAATAAGGTGACGTAGTTTTGTTTTGTTAGGGTGCTTTCACACCAAAGGCGACTAGGACAAAAAAAAACTTGTATTTTCCAAATCTGCGTAAGCGCAGATCATTTTTTGCTTCCAAACCTATGCTCTGCGCTTGCGCAAATGAGAAAAGACGTGTTTTTTTTTTTGCCTTTGTCGCCTTTGGTATGAAAGCAACCTTATTAGAGTTATCAAGAGATAAGTGAAGGGCGGATTGCTTGGGTCCGCTTTGTCAAACGCAGTGCTCATCATTAGTCAAGTGGGTAGTGAGGAATAGAGATGGGAGGCGAGAATATTCTCTGAGAACGAGAATATTCTCCTGAAGCTGAAATTTGGAGAATAATCAAGAATATTCTTTTTTTCTTACAGAAAAAATAAAAAAAAAGCATATAAATCACACTTGTATATGAAATGTAGTCCATTTATTATATAAAACAGATAATAATAAAATTACATTTAAGTATATACTCACCATATAATAGCTAATTAGTAGTTTTTTTATCTCGAGAATATTCCCTGAAATGTGATTCTTACAAATTTTATTTTAACTGCTTTTGGTTATTTTTTTGGTTTGAAACAAGCATTTAAAACAGATAAATATTAAAAGCTTTTAATGTAAGTTTTATTTTACAAAAAACAAATACCAAATAATATGAAAGAAATTCAAACTTCGTTAAAAAAAAAGCTGACAAATTTTTTAACAAAATCAAAGCTTTTTAAAATTTTTTGAAACGAAATTTTATATAGTTGAAAATTCAAAATCATCTTCATGCGATGAACTTTCATTTTCTTCAGTACACTCTGTATCACATATATATTTCTTTGAAACTCAGCCATGCTGCTTTGACTTCCTGGTTCTAAAAGTTTAATGTTATGGGCCACAAATGCCAATTTTCCCCTTCTTTCTGTGGATAGCCGATTTCTTTTTGCTGTATGTATTAGTCCATAAGTACTGAAGCTTTGTTCAATTGCAGCAGTTGTGGAAGGCATAGATAATATTATCCAAGGTTCGCGCTAGGCCGCGCGATTGCGCTATTCCCGCAATATTTTTTGAAATCCGACTCAAAAAAAAAAAAATTGTTTTGCGCTTAAGTTTTAAAAATCGCACTTAAAATTTTGGTCAAGGTGGGAAATCCCACCTTGTATTTTTCCCCAGTGTGAACCCTGTTATCAATGCAATTTTTGCCAAACTGATTCCAATGCAAGTTCCTTTCCACCATCTAATAGCATTTATATTTTCAACTGACTTCAAAACATAAGATTTTCCAAAAAAAAAACCCCTCTTGAGTTCGATATTCAACTAATTCTAATAGAATTTGCTCTATTGATATATTTTCTACTACTTCTGCTAATTGGTGAATGAATTCTGATCCGGTTATTTGCTCTTCTGTTGTGAGATTGGCACCGTTACATTTAGGATCCAAAATGTTAGCTGCATAATGAATGGGCTTCAAGGTCATATCTTTTCTTTTCTTCAATGTTTCAAGTGTAGCTTTCTCTTCATTCTTTAAGAGTGGTTCTGAAGGTAGGAGTTCTGGAAATATTTTTTTAATTTCAAAAAATGGCTGTGAAATGTTTTGAGAACAAGTTTCAAGGAATGTTTCTGTTTCATTTTAATTACAGTATAGCTATTTTATCTTGCGGAAAAATCTCAAATGAAATTTATAAATGATTTTTAAATAAGGTGAACAAGGTTATTAATTGGTAATAGAAATAAAATTTCACGTTAATATAAAGCACAAATGAGCATTAAAACGCAGACATATGTTTCGGGATTGCTTGGAATCCCTTTTTCAATGCGACAGGGAGCTTCTAGATGCATACTGTTTATTTGCTCAAAGTTAAATTATTATTAAAGGTTATTAACTGTTTATATTTATGCTTATTCGTAATATATTTTTTCATATTTTTGAAATATTAATTCATATGTAAAATGTTTAAAGCGCTTATTAATTATAAAAACATTGTCTAGGAGAATATTCTCGAATATTCTCCTTGATGAGAATATTCTCCAAAAGATTATTACCGAGAATTTTACAACTCTAGTCGGTATTCAGGTCTGTGGTAGTGAGCACTTAGGCATGCTTAGGCTCGCCAGGTTGTAAGATTTGGCAGCGTATCGCTTTTTGACGAGATTGTCTCCAAACTAATAACTTTGGGAAATATTTTCGAGGAATATAGCGAATAAAGGTTGCCAAGAACAAGACATTAGCATAGAAGAACCAAATGCGTCACATACGGTCGCAAATCATTGCTCTCTGAATAAAAGAAGAAAAGTTTAAATCATGGAACATATAAATAACGACAGCCAATCAGTGTGCGTTTGTCAACATGATAGCGTAGTCCTTATGTAGAAGCAATATCCTGCGTCGGCTCACTTAATTGGTTTTTACTCCGTAGGGAGGAAGGGCAAAGGTGACACTACCCAAGTGAATAATGATAGCCATTGCTAGGGTTACCGTCGCGCAATCCGGCAGTATTCCATATCGATGGTTAAAACGTTTATCGCAATTGTTCTGATTGTTACCAACCTTTGAACAAATTTCATCTTGTGCAGTTCTATAGAGGCTTAAAACTGGTACAAGAATCGAAACGATGCAGAAATTCATTCGTACATATAGTAGCAACTTACTTAATTTCATGGTTCTTATATTAAAATTCGAAAGATCAAACCACGAGGAAAGAATTCAAAAAACACACGAGTGAAGAGTTCCTGACACCAAAATACCTCAGAGTCAAACTAGGTCAAAGTCCGACCAACGATGTAGATCCGTATAAATAATATACATACGAACACACTATTTTATTTAATGTAAAGATAAAATAGCACCCACGTAAAACTATCAAGCACGATGTTCAACAATTATCCATTCTACTACATCGATCGTTAATACAAACATCGATGCTCTGAAAACATCGACATCGAGTTCATTGAAATCGATCCTTATCATCGTTATTTATGTTTAAATCCTTTTTAAACCTTTTCTTTTATCTAGGTCCCAAAGAAGAGCCTCCTGACTTCATTCTTGATACTTTAAGTACACCTTTCCAAAGAAAATTTCAGTTAGTCTTTGAGAATGGCAAATTTTCTGACGTCACTCTGCGCATCGGTGAAGAAACCTTCCGGTGCCACAAAGCGATCCTGTCGACACATTCCGAGGTGTTCGGCAGCATGTTTGACAGCGACATGAAAGAGAACAGAGAAGACGCGGTCGACCTGACCGGTATAGACGTGGATGTGGCCAAAGCGATGCTGATGTATATGTACACTAGGCATGTTGAGGGTCTTTCGGCGGAGAAAACTCTCGATCTGTACGTAGTCGCGGATAGGTACATGCTGTCGGAACTTAAAGAGAAATGCCGCGAGTTTGCACAGGAACATTTGTCCATACATAATATTTGTGAAATAGCCGAACTTGCCGAATTATATTCGGATGATGCTTTGATTGAAAGTGTAGAACGGTTCCTCTCGGCCAACATGAGAAAAATTCTTCTTACCGAAAAGTGGAAAATGCGTTTGGATGAAAAGCCGCTTTTGTATGCTAAGCTACTAAATGCAGCCCTTTTACGCAACGACTGCATTTAGTATTTTGCAGTAAAAGTTAGGCGCTTCGTCAAACAAATTTACGGAGCCTCCCATATAATACAGTTACATATAATGCAATTTCATAGGCATCTTCTAAACGTACAGACGCTTATTTATGTCCGCCACCATAGGCTAGTTACGCTTCTGATTTTTTTTCAAATTTGTCGAATGTTCAATTGAGAAATTTATCAGATGTACTGCTTCTAATTAAAATTTAAAGACAGAAAAAGGTGTAATGTGTCTTGTATCTTGTAATCTCTTTGATGTTGTGGAAGTTTGATAAATATGCTACTGTTATATAACACTTAGTTTGAATTCCATTAAATTTCACCACTCTGCCATGTTGGTAAAAATTTTCAGCAGCAATTTTAAGCCTGCCCGACACCGGGTACATCAGTTAGCTATACATAAAATAACTGATATTTTATGAACAACTAGATGACATCGCGTTCCGGAAGAACAGTGACGTAAATGCAAAAACTTCAATTTTACAGAAGAGTAAAAAATGATTTCCAGTTGTATAAAACATATAATTGAAAAGGCTGTAAGTGACTGAAAATAATTTTATATTGAGAGTATGTAGTATATATACTTTACTTTCATTTACCATCAGGAATTAGGATTTAATCACCCTCATTTCAACCCCTAATTACAGTTACGTCATTATTTCTCTAAAAATGGTTCGTTGTTCTAGAAGACAAACTGTCGTAATTATTAGTTCTCACAACCCTCTGGTAGTCCTGAGTGGAACCAGGACTGCCATGTTACGTCCATGTTCCCCTGGGTAAGGGGGAAGAGTTTCTGATATTGTCCAAGGACTTATTTGGCTTTGACACATTTTTGCAGTTACGTCATTGTTCTTCCGGAACGGCGATATGAAATATCAGTTATTTTATATAGAACTAGCTGAGAGTGATTGGTTTTTGAACCGTGTAAAAGTTCGGTAACCTCTGCCTACACAATATTTGCGGGATCTAGCTTATAGTAGCCGGTTTAGCTCTTTTCTTTTTTTTTTTTTTTTCGATTATGGGTAGCCTTTGATGGCACAAGGGTGCACTCAAAAAAGTTGGAGTTTGTGATACAATTTTTTGATATGCCGCACATGCATTGAATTTTCGGGAAACTGCTCTTTTATAAACAAAACTTGTTAAAAAAATAATGAATAAAATAACTATTTTCGAAGTTTTTTTTCACGTTGTAAACATTTTTCTGAAATGAGAAACTATAGTTCGAGGTTATATTTTTTCCCGAAATTTCTGCGCGTTTACGACACTTGAAGGAATTATCTTGCACACTTCAACATCGATTTCAAACTTGATGCCTTTATTTAAACCCAACGCCTGATCAGCCTTTATAAGCACGACGCCAAATTTTATATAGTTATTTTGGTATTAAGTACTCTAAACAAGTCAAGAAAAGTGAGGTATAATTGGCAAGAGATGTATGGAATAGACCTGACATTTCTCAGTAACCTTTTTATATGCGAATAATTTCATAATTGAGTATTTTTAAGCTAGAACCAGATGACGCAA
The DNA here is from genome assembly GCA_038502835.1 of Octonoba sinensis. NCBI lineage: Eukaryota > Metazoa > Arthropoda > Arachnida > Araneae > Uloboridae > Octonoba > Octonoba sinensis. Next base: position 5,142,388 of record CM076600.1, read on the forward strand.
AATAGTTGTTTCATTTACTTCGAAAAAAGATGACGATGTCCTCTGTCAGTTGCATCTGATAATTAGAGTGGATCTTCACGCAAAATGTGTTTTTGAAGTCTTTTTTTTTTTTTTTTTTTTTTTTGAGTATTATGTAGGTGATGCAGCTTTTTCGTTCCACCTTTTATGTATTTTTTGTTCCTACTTAAATATTTTAATTGTATGCATATTGTGCTTATTTTATTGTGAAAATGGTGACATTTATTTATTCAGAAATTTTGACATTTTTCAATGTGCTGTTTAGACGTTTTTTATACAGTATCTTATGACAATTAAAACTTTTCATAGCATAGAGTTGTTTTCTTTACCATTCTGTTCTTTTCAAATACACCAGTAATTCTTTAAAGTTCTGAGCACGGTCATAGGTTCAAACACTTCTTACAAAGTATAATTTTATCTTCTTTGCGATTTTAATAATTTTTAAAAGATTATAGTAATTTTTTATTTGGCTTAAAAAATAGCGAAGTAATTTCTTGAAATTTCTGAATTGATTTCTTTGTTGTTTAGGCTGTTTTTAACAGCGTTTAAATAGTTTAATTTAATTATAGAGTTTATATTCCTTGGTTTTGGAACTCCTAAAAAATAGATCAACAAAAAGAATGGCGATAATTATGTTACATATGTTATTCTAGAAATCCTTTACAGGGTTTTCTGTAAAATTATTAATTACCTTCGTAAGAATGCTACTTTTTTTCTAACCTTCTAAATTATTTTCATTTAATAATTATGAATACAAAATTTTAAAAAAAAAGTTAGCTCAATAAGCAAATGGTCTAATGAAATTAAGTGCAAATGACGTAATGAAGTAAATTAGTGATTTTAGGTGAGATTAGTAGGTGAAAAAGTTGTGAAGAGTTTTTTTTTTTTTTCACTTCGTTCTTTGAAGAGATATTTTCCGATCGATATTTTTGCGATAATTCCGTTTTTGCGATTCGAATTTGCATATACACATATTTTCTTTACTATCTGCTGATATTTCATTTAGAATTTTCTCACGCTAAACATTTTCAAATTAATTTTGGTAACTCTTTTTGAATAACCGCGAATGAAAAAACGGGGAAATATAGGTATTATAAAACCAGATGATAGCTTTTTGGAAGTTGTTCCGACTATGTGAACAGATTTGCCTTTGGTCCTTCATGAAGAAATCATCTTAAAAGTGGGGTTTTTATTTACAGTGAAATCTTGTTATGCAGAACGTCAGATTTGACAAATTGCAGTACATGCATGCAGTACAAACAATAAGTGAATTTAAATTTTACTTTGCCACTGCATCCACGGATTTGGCACGACGTTATGCCCACTTGTATCCAGAACAAAGCAATCTAGTGGGCAAAATATATCCACGGAACGGCAGTTTCTGGTGCGAATCCTGTGAAAACTCTGACATCGCATCATAGACCTCTGCTTCCCGTAGTAGCTGATGCTAGCCAAAATTATTCCCTCCCCCTCCCTGCACTAATAAGCGTAAAATACGTTTGGAGAATCCTTTTTTCTGAGCAGAACAATTATCAAGAGTTCGATCCTACATGTTGGATCTGAAGTGACTTGAAGGCTTAAGAGCAGTAGTCGCTCGTACATTTCAGCTAACTGCCAGGGAAACAAAGACCGAGAAATATTTTGTTGATTGGGGAGAAAAAAGTTAACAAGGTGTGTAAATCAGTTTTTCTCTTCATTTATTCCATTAACCGTCAACGGTGTGACTGATGTCACTCCTTCCAGAAAATACTGCAAAACGTTTCTGTCTTCGGCGTGCAACGGAACGGCTGTAGCTTCATGACGTCTACGGCCTGCGTAAGCACTGCCCGTCCGGCCCGCTCCATAATCTGCTGCACGTCCCATCGAGATCGTTCGATGAGCACGTGACTTAGGGAGTGCAGCAGCCAGTTGAAGAAGAAGGTGAAGCCCGTCGTCTTCACCATCCTGTAGTTCTCGAACGTCTTCACCGTGAAAGACAGCAGGCGGGCTTGACGCTTTTCCAGGCGAATAATCGCTTCCATGACTACAGGATCCGCCGATGCCTCACCTGCACCTGCAAGGAAAAAAACGTTTAAGAAGGCTCTTGGTATGATGTTTCCATGCCGATTGCAACAGCGATAAAATCTTTGCAGAACTCTATGTAGAACTTTGTAGAACTACTCTACAAGTGTCGACAGGGTGGCGTAGTGGTAAGGCGCAGGCCTCGTACGCCTAAGCTAGTAGGTTCAAACCTGGCCCAAGTCGGTGGATTTTCAAGATGCAGAAAATCGTGTGCGCTCATGTCGTGTATGATTATGCGGCATCTAAAAGACCCCTTGAGTAGACATTTGGCTTGGATGATCCTGGCCAAATTAAATTCCTAGTGCAATCTGCAACAATGAGAGCTCAGATGCTGCCATCTAGGGGAAACTGAGCGTCAAAATTCTCAGAATGGTAATGACATCCGCCGATAGTGGTGCTACTTGAAAGAATGGATGCCTATTTCCGGGTAATGCACTAGGTCTTAAAAAGGTTAGTATCCATATGCAGCCATGTTGGGGGGAAAAAAACTACTATACAAGTTATTGCAGAACTCTGTAAAAGTTATTACACCACTACGTTTGAAAATATATTGAATACAATACAGGTATTCTCAGAGTTTGCGAGTGCTAGGAATCCCTTCTTCAATTCAGGTAAGGTTTTACTTCGAGAAGTATAAGTGTAATAACCACAGTAAAGTATTGTGAGTGACAGAAGATTGTACTAGTGACATCACAAGAACTACCAAAAATACTGTTGACTCAGAGAATAGAAGATGGACTTAACTCTCTGCCAAAACGAACGGCACGTTCTAAGCGGTGGAGAACATTAAGTTATCAGACGGAAATTTAAATTTTTTTAAACTAGTTTCACAACTTTGGATTTTTTTTTTGGTTGAATCTGACCTATTTTCATAAACTGAACCATCCCTTTCCCTCGTTCTGATCACATGATCTAAGATTAGCCCAGTAGTAATAAGGAAGGAGGTGATGCCACATTTCCTTACCCTCGATGAGAGCGAACCCCGGGTTGACAGCGAAGTCGAACTCGACCGTGGCTTCGACCAACAGGTCTACCGTGACGTTCGCTTTCCTCAGCAGCCGGTCTCCTTCAAGGTGGCAGTCCCCGCTCCTCCGGATCTTGGAGAACCCTTTCAGGAGGGTCTTGAGTCGTGCGAATCCGGGCATCCCTTCCCAATGGGAGACCACCAGGGGATCGAGATCCCTGACGACGCTGTCGTGGAGGAAAGTCTCAAGCAGGCTGTCTATGTAGCGGTTTCCGTAGTACACAGGCTCTGTGAAGAAGAGAGAAGTTTGTTGGGATAAATCAGTAGATTGTAGTTGCTATGCAGAAGTAAGACAGTTGAGTAAAACGAAGATGATCCTTTAATAGCGGAAACGGACAGGACAAAAATACAGAGACAAAACACATGCATGTTAACAGCTCCACATTCTTTTGAGCTCTGATCGCAACGCATGCGCACCATGCACGGTGGAGTTGAAGCGGACTGTTGCATGATCTATACCGAGGGGAATAGCAAGACATTGATGTATATAGAAAACATAAATAGCTCAACAAAGTTATTCTTTCTATGTCCGTGAGGCCAAATTGAATAAATTAAAAATATTTATTATGAACTTTACTGATATTACACAAATACAGTAAACTATCTTCATTTCTACCAGGCGGATAATCCCCATTCTAGTCTTTCGTGGTCTCTCTCTCTCTTTTTTCGGAGTGAGGATAATTTTCGGAATGCTGAAAAAAACAACGATACTTGTTGAAAAGTAATTACCGACTTTTTTGTGAACATTTAAGATTCTGTTTATAAAGTTGGTAAATACTTTAATATGTGTGTATTATGATCAATAAAAATGGTTTAAATGCATATTTTGCTTGGTTTTGCTCTTTTTCCGATATTTTGCGGAATTCGCGCACCCTCATAGGTAGAAAATAGATTTATACGGGTATCCGCTCGAAAACAGCATGTTATTAAAAGGGGGGGGGGAGAGAGAGAGAAATTTTTTTCAGTTTTGTACTAGACATTGAATTTGATTTATAAATGAAGATTTATTTATGTATTTATTGTAATTTTGGTTAAGAAGTTAGGGGTTTTGTTTGGTTGGTTGGGGTGTCGTGTCCACGCGCGGAGCGAGGAAGAAGGAGTGCGCTGCTGTTGAGTCTAACGAGCCCTCATAGGCAGGAGTCCGACTTCCGCCCCTTTGCTTAGGTCTCTTCATTATTGAACCAGCTCCCAGAAGAGAGACCGTCACCTGGGGTTGACACCCCCAGAGGTATCGTTTCACTTGGAGGACATCGGAGGCATGAAGGATGTAACGTGCACCAGCTCCCTTTCGCGTACGCTGTCCCAAAGCAACCAGCCGCGAGAGGTTGTCACCCTCCAAAACTACTGACTTCAGTTAATGTTGCTTCACTTTCGGTGCTCTGCGGCAACTGAGCTTCTGCCAACTGGTCCACTGCGGGACCAGTTAGGGCTTTTACTACACTCATATAATTATAACTAAATATACAATAATCAAAAGGTTCGTACCGAATGTTTTATTCGAAGAAACTCCCAGTAGGTTGGAGATTAGAATGAGCACCGCATGGAGCACCACTTGCCAGTCCATTCACTATGCCAGAAATGAACCTTAAAAATTAAAAAGAAATTATTTGATTCGGAAATAAATGTGTTCTGAACAGGAATCTTGGAGTAGTTACTTTTTCAAGTTGTTCCGTTCCAGATGCGCTCCGATTTATTAATACTTAATCCGGCTCCACTACGTGCTCTGAAACATTTTAATATATTTTATTATCAATTTCGTTTTTTTTTCCTGTTAATTAATTTCTTTACACGATAAAAAATCAAAAACTATTTTAGAAAATCGAAGCAGTATCACCCAACACATTTCTTTGCTCCGGTCCCTCTTCAGTTTCGAGCAAAATTTCGCTGCTCCTGCTCCACATCCCTTGTTTTGAACATAACAATCATAACAGCATTAAAGTTTTAACACTAGATTTGCCAGACCGTTTTGAACCATTTCTAAACTTCCATTTCCAAGTCTCTCTACACTATAATAAAACTTTCAGTCACATTCACTTATCTTACTGACCGTGCAGTAGAAAAAGCCAATGCAATGGAAAGTTGCACTATAATAAGTAACAAATGATGAAAAATGGAAGCTTCCAAACAGTGTAGATCCACGATCGTAATACTGATTTCATGCCAATTGCGGCAGCAACAAAAACTTAATTTCCGCTGTTCTTTTACAAGTCACTGCAATTAAGAGGAAGTTTTTCAATGGATGATGGGTACTTTGGAAAAATGCATCCCTCCACCACATTTCACATAATAAGTTTGTTTCGTGTGATAATCACGCTGTAGAGCACCTTACGGTCTTACGGGAAATCTGTCTCCATGGATGATTTCCAAGGATGACAACCCTATATCTGCGTATTGTAGATAACCCTGATTTAAGCAACCATGCCTAGCATATGATTCCCCCATAATTCGTTTGAGTAAAAAGACATATAAAGGTTTAATTTAAACTTCGCTTTAGAATTTACTCAAGGAACGAAGCGCAATGTTATATGCTTATCTGAATTTGAAGCTCGATTTCACAAACAACCGACAGTTAATCTTACTATACTAGGTTTCGCAGTTCCATAACAAAATTTCTAACTAGGCAGAGGCCGAGCGCATAAATTTTTCCTTTTTGTGCCTCTTTCATCGCAAAAATTTAGTAAATTTTTATCTATACCGACATGTTTTTCTTTTCTATAAATTATACTTTTTTTGATCGATCCAATTGGATGCATTTTTAAATGCTCCTATGGGGCCTCAGTGGCTGAGCGGTCTAATCGACTAGTTCCGGTGCCTCCCTGCGCGGAGTGAAAGAGGCGTGGGTTCGATTCCCACATTTCCCTGGGTGTATTTCCTTCTTTGTATAGTAAAATCTGTTGTGCTGTCTTGTTCTATCTGTCATATTAGACGAGAGTTTGAGGCATATCCTTGAGAATAGCAAATAAACTCGAATATTTATGTGACCTGAAATGGTCGTAAACAAACAAACAAATGCTCCTATGTCAATCACTTAATAATCTACCCCTGTTTGGTATTTGCCTCGTCCACAAAAAAAATATATAAATTAAATAATACAAAAAGTCGGTTACTTGACCGTATTTATTCCGTTAACAGGACTTCGTTAAGCACCAAAATTAATGAGGGAGCATCAAGCACACGTTCCATAGTGGATGGATCCCAAAAACATTAAATCTCGCAAACTGGCAACGAATGTGAAGTGGACACCTTGCGCGATTCACTTAGCGCTTCTGTCAAGGAATTTGATTACGTGTGTGATTATTGGTTTTCTGATTTGATATGCTTGCTACGTACTGCTTGTGATTTGGTACATATTGTTTGTGTGATTTGATATAGTTCATTTGCGCTTTTTGAAATATTTCGCCTGCTTGATGTGATACGGACTTCTAATCAAGGACAGCAACAATACACATTTCAATGAGGGTGGATCCTGACTATTCAGCTGACGAAGTATCGTGAGTACATTTAACCTTTTGAATGATTTTGTTTGAAATACTGCTGTTGGTCCGCAAAAAAGTCTTCTAGTTTAGTAATGTACGATTGGAAAGAGGATTAAGGGTCATTCATAATGATGTCACGCTTCGAGGTGGGTTCGAGAAATTGTGACAGTTTGTGACAAGGAGAGGGAAGGGGTAACAAGAAATGTGACATTACACATTTTGGTTTCCATAGAAACATTTAAAATCGGCAAAATTAAATTTATTTTAATTTTTTTTTTGATTTTCAAAACTTGATATTTAACACGGTGACTGCCAACCTACGATGAAACTCGTTGTTGCCGACTTTTTTTCATTTTTCAATGCATTTATAGAAAGTTAGTCATTTTTTACTTAATTAAATGTTTTGTACAATACATTAATAATGTTATATGTTATAATTGTATATATTAATATGTTATAATTAAATTAAACTATCGTCTGGAGAACCATAAACTACAAACAGCGGTAGCAGTCAGCGTGTCGGCAGTCAACGTGTTAAGTTTCATTGATCATTTTGAATCGTAAATACCGATGCTAATGAATGTTTAAATTTATTTCTTGTTGAAAGTTTAAAAGGAAATTTTCTTTTAGGGTAAAATTGCGAGGGTCATTTTTCAGAATTCCAACAATGAATATATTTTACTGTTCCATACTAATTATTTTTTGTGTTGTAAACCTTCACCTCGTTTTATACAAATTAGGTACACAAGTAATCATTATTATCCTGCTCATAAATCTCATTAAAAGTTCCAAAACAAAATTAGAAACGTGATCTATAACGCTGTGCTTTGTTTCTGAACTACAAGTATATATGCTTATGTAATATAGCGTGACATGTGGCAAAGGGGGCCAGGGGGTATGATGAAGTTTGACATTTTGTGTCAAAGGGGAGAAGGGGGTCAAATATATTGAAAAAACTTGCGACATTTATGAACGGTACCTAAGATGGATTTGTTCGACGATTAAAGAACGTGTATACTGTGTAATATAATATTATACTAGTATAATATAATATTGTACTAGTATAATATAATCAGGGCCGGCCCGACGGTACTCGGCGCCCTTGGACTTTATAAAAATAGTCGCCCCTAGCCCTCTTTCATCATACAAACTAAAATACTATAAATTCAATTGTGTACAATTGTATTGTGTTTTCAATTGTTTAAAAAATTTTAATTACATACATGAAACAAATAACTTATTTTTTAATTTCTAATGGGATGATGTTGGCTTCTGGTAATTGCAGACCTAGTTCGTTTCACAGGGATTGGTACCATCTAACCATGTCTATATAGCACCACAGAGGTTGTAGTAACAACGCCACAAGTGAATTTTGACGCTAAGTTATTTCACTTGAAAGATGGAGTATCTGATAGGAGTCACTATCATTGGGTCTGCCAATGTTAAGACAACTAGAATTGTTGAATTAATTGTGTGAAACAGGGTTATTGTTTTTTTTTTCTTTTTTTTTTTGCTCTGACGTTGAGCGCCCCCAAGATGCTGGCGCCCTTGTACTTCGCACACTTTGCACATTGATTGGGCCGGCCCTGAATATAATATTGTATTGTGTAATATACTGCACGATGAATGCGACTAGCGTATTGCGAGTAACGCGTTTGTGTGTGCGTAAATTAATTGTTATTTTGTGATTTTTCTTTATTTAAAGATCCTTGAATGGTGGATAAATCACAATTCATTTGAATAACATGCGTGTGTATTTCTCAGTAACTTTTCCTCCCTGCTTACATTTCGTTTGTTTCTCTGATATTTTCGTCTGTCTTTCGATTAAGTTTTCATTAAACTATTTGAATGAATTAGATGTGAAAAATTATTTTGAGGTTTACATGTTGAGCCCCAAGCCTCCCTACTGTAAGAGGTAGGAAAAGGATAAAAATGTACCTTTGGAAAAAATGGCTTATAATTTTCTGGGACAAATTTCTTTTTAGTTCATTTCTTTCTTTCTTTTTCTTTATAAATTTTCTTAAACGACAGCCGAGTTCTAGTCATAGTCGTCTAGTTATCCTTCTTGTGTGGCAAACTCTAGATTACAGAATCTAATACTAGGTCATTCCACAGTAACGGACGTTACATTTACACAGCATTTTTCAACTTCAACGAGCTTTTTAACAAACTTCTTGGGTATTTTTTAGGTTTTTTAATTTTGGCTAGTAAAAGTATATGTGTTCTAAGTATGCAAAAAAAATTTTGAAGATATATATGTATTTGCTGTATGCTAAAAAAATTTTTGCAATTTCGTTACGTGTGTTACCCGAAGAGTAACAGTTGAAGCAGAGTGTATGAGGTGAAGCAGACGTGTTGCGGTCCGCATGGACCCCAAGTCATCGTGATGGGGTTAAAAAGAACAAAATAACTTACCCCCTTAAAAATGGGTGTGCTTCACTCTTGGGCTCGATGAACTAGAAGTGTTTAAAATACCTTTACTGGGTAATCAACGAGAAGTTATTTCTTATCCCTTCTGCTAAATTCTTCGTTATTTTGATCTTATTTACATCGATAACTCTTGCTTTGCTTCGTTCTGCATAAAAAAACACCAAAATGCACAATGGACGAATTTTCATTTTCCCCAGACATCGCTCTCTACATTTTTTCCCCCGAAGCAGAAGAGGTAACTGAATTTCCAAGCAAAATACAAGATTTCGTTATGCGACCAGAAAAATTTTATTTTTTATTCTAGTTCCACGTAAAGTCAGTGTCCTAATGAAACATTCCACGAAGTTTTAAAACGTGTGGTTGGAGTGAAGCTCCAGTTCTTAGAATTCGTATCGTGGTGAAATGGTTGCGTTCCAATTAAAGAATTGCGAAATACATCGTACTCGGCTATTTCGAATTATTTTAGACCTTTTTTTTTTCGCTGATTTAAATCGTCTGCTCAATATATGCATCTTATTTCAACCTCCTCCATTGAAAAGGCTAAAAAATTCGCTCTCTTTTCCTCCTTCCTCATCTCCTTTCTATCTATATAATATTACACACACACATGTATATACACTATACAGGCTGTATCTATGCAAATATTTTCAAGTGGATTGTATTTATCGCAATAACTTCAAAAATATGTGTTTCCATAACACGATATTCCAAATTTGACATTATTTTATCAGTTTTTATCCATGAATCTCGAAATTGATGACAGCTACTTCTAAATTCGGAATATCGCTTTTTCTACCTTTCCAAATGCAAGGCAGTGCTAGCCATGAATTTGCGTTTTTTTTTTTTTTGTGTCACACTTGTCTACATTTTACAAAGAATTATACATTTTTGATGAAGTACCCTTTTAAAAAGATGAGTATTAAGGGGATTTGGCACCTTTTGACAATTTTTTTTAATTTAAGAACTTTTACCTATTTCATTTGTATGTTATGATGTGCTATTGTTCAACAAAATGATTTTCACATGAAAAATCAAAATTCAACTAACAGAAAATTTTAAAATTTAATCTTCTTAAAATTATTTAAAAATTTTAAATTTCCTTCTTTTTCATTCCTTGACTTTTTTTACCAAATTTTTTTAAAGTACTTATTATAGTATGGTTTACAATTTTAGGATGGGTTTTGCTATTAATCAATTAGTTTTTGAGAAAAAAGTTTTTAAAGTTACATCGATGGTAGAACACACAAAAAAAGCGACTTTTGTTACATTTTCATATTTCAAATTTTTTTTTGAAAATATATAGCAAATTCCATCCCTAATTTTATCAAGCACATCATATCGAACACACACAAAAAATTTCAAGTTGCTACATGAATATATGTAGAAGTTTCAGCATTTTAAGTACTACAATATGGCGAAAACACACAAAACGAGAAAACGCTGTTAAAGAATTCAAAACCCTACTAAAACATCAGAAATATTTGAATTCTCTTACTTCTTAACTACATTTCTATTGGTTGTATGGCTTCAAAACTTCGCTTAGATATACTAGGAGAGTCAAACCACATTTTAAGCAAAAAATTGAAAAATCGTTATTTTCAGCCATTTTCTACATTTGAAAGGTGCCAAGTCCCCTTAATAAAAAATAATAATAATAAAACAGAATATTTATGTGAAACATTATCAAAAATTCTTTCGGCTTAAATGACTATTTAAGAAGTATTTTTTTTTTCTTTTTTGTGGATGCAAATTATCAAATCGCAGAACACATTTTCTTTGTATTAAAAAAAAAGAAGTTTTCTTATAACGCTGAAACGCGTGCACTCTCAGAAATAGAACTCTCATTTTCGACGACTTGAATCGTCAAGAAAATTTCGTCATTGACAACGATTCTTTCCTCGCAGGATCACGTGGCTTAAAAAAGTTACCACACAAATTTCGCCAATTTGACGAAAAGTTTACTCGGTGCATTTTTCATGAAGCCATTTCGCCAAATACGGCGAAAGTTTCATGAGATTTGAGTATGCGTTTCTGTGAGTGTAGACTATATTCTCCTACAATTTGAATATTCAATTTCTAAAAATATAGATCGGGTAGAAGGTGAGAAAAAACAGGTAGATCGTTTAGATAGTAATTTATCCATCATTTTTTAAAAATTTTTGCATGAATAAAAGTTTATTGCCACAAATTTTTGACCTTTTATTCTCACAGCCGGTTTCTACCTTTCGTACAATGAGGGACTTAGCCTGTCTATCTTTGCTCTTTGGTTCCTTCTCGCGAAAGGCCTTCATATTTTGAATAATATGAATTATATCACGTTTCACGTAGGAGGGTAAGCGTCAGGGCTTTAGAAGCGATTTGATCGGGTATTGCAGAGAAAAGGTCACGAACCACCGAGTTAAAATCAAAGAAACTTTCCTGCAAAAAAAAAAAGTTACCGTTCATTTTATGTAACTGCTTTGATAGATAACAGTGATAAGAGAAAACACATATGCAGAATGAGCTGGAATTTAAGATAACAGATGCGCCGATAAATTCCATTACCCACTGCTTGGTGCGTGATATGGAATCATTCATGAATGATGTCACGCTTCGATGGGGGAGGGGGTGGGGGTTCGGGAAATTGTGACAAGGGGAGGGGAGGGGGTAACAAGAACTGTGACATCCTGCATTATGCAACATAGCGTGACGCGTGACAAAGGGGGGCGGGGGGTCCGCTGAAGTGTGACAGTGTGACAAAGGGCGGGAGGGGGGCAAATATATGGGAAAAAAGCGTGACGGTCACTTATGAACGGCCCGTATATATATGAAATCCTTACGGTTTTGTAAAATTCTAATGGTATAATCAAATTTAGGTGAGCTCTCTTTTTAAAAATAAATCTATGCTTTTAACCATTTGAAGCATTTGTTTTCACATAAACTGGCAAAAAATGATCGAGTTTTTTTTTTGACAGAAAATAAATATATAGGTATAATATAAATTGCTTTTGGAAATTTCAGTTGTGGGGGCCGGGGGGGGGGGGGTAAAAGTTATATAAAAAATTATTATACAAAGTGCAGACGGATCTCCGAGGGGCATTACAAATAAAATAACGCGAGATGCAAGATAGCCCGTGTGAGACACTGGCATGTGCACATTTTCCGGTAACTTTCGCCCGCGTCAGACAGGGCAAATGCGTTAAGTGGTTAAAGTAAACCTACACGTTTCAAACTTTATTTAGTAGTACTTTAGAAAACCATCTAAATTTCCCTATTCATTTGGAACAGGGGCCGTTCATAAATGATGTCACGCTTTTTCCCCATATATTTGACCCCCCCCCCCTTTGTGACACGCTATGTTGCATAATGCATGTCACATTTCTGGCTACCCCCCTCCTCCCCTCGAAGCGTGACATCATTTATGAATGATCCCACAAGACGAATGGAACAGACCTTTTAAACTACTTTAGTTGAATCGGTGTTTTACTATAAATCAAGAAAAAGTATTTAACATCAAACCTACAGAGCGGTCAACTGACCACTTTTCAAAGTGTTTAAATTCCAAATTTCCATTGTTCTTGAATTTACTGCACGCCACAGTTCATATTCCAGTTGGATAACGCTTGCCCATTAACGGTTACCATCGTCCAACATACGAAATTAATATTGATGATCACATAGTTTATTCAAGAGTCCCTATGTCGACAAATCGACGCATCCGCCATTTTGGATTAGAGCGCATGTTCTGCCTGGTTTTCCTTTCCGTCATGTATCCCTTTTTGGCGATCTCTCATTCTCAGGCATTGTGTTAAGTTTAAGTTTGATCTAGAGTAGGGATGTAACGAATATTCGGCCATTATTCGGTATTCGTCCTATTCGGCCCTTTGGCCGAATGGTCATTTCATCACCTAGCCGAATATTCGGCCTGGCCGAATATCGATGGACTATTCGGCCGAATAGTTCTGCTGCAATTGAAATGCAAAAAAAATAAAGAATTTAGTACATTTTAATCATTTAAAATTGTATTATAATTATTGCGAAAGAATACATTAGTATAAAGTTTTAATAAATAAAAATAATTTAGAAAAAAACTACTTTTTTAAAATCTCATTTAAGCTTGACTGAGTAAAACAGATTTTAAAGTTTTAATATTGTATTTTTTATTTAGCATTTGCTCCCAAAAGCTGGCAGTAGTTAATCATGATGGAGAGTACGAGAAATTTATTTTGTTATTATTAACAAAGTGGAAGTCGGACTTTGTTTGGGTAGACTGATTTATTGTGAATATTGGGTAAGAGAGAAATGTGAAAAGCCTAGAATATATCATGAGCATTATCATCATAGAATATATCATGAGCATCTTTTCACATGAATATATCATGTGAAAAGCCTAGAATATAGATAGCATAAGTTATTGGGGTTTTTGAAAATAAAAATATATTCCAGTTAAGTGTATTAAATTTTAATAGATCTTTTAAAAATCAGTATGTAAAAAAAACCCCATAGAATAAAAATAATAACTTTTATAACTTTTAAAATATCTTCATAAAACAATTTTGAGAAATTTAAAAGTTCACTCAGCAATAGTAGTTCTTCCATTTTAATTAAATAATTAGTAAAATAATGCTAACGTTTACTACCAGAAAACCTCTCACTTATATTCCACTTGTGGGTGAAATTCTTAGTTTTATTACATTCAAAACAATAGAGAAAATAGATTAATTTTAAATAGTTTCAAATTTTTAACAAACAGAATTAACTCATAAATCATAGATTGTGTGTAATTGGAGTTTCACTTTGTGAGTAATTTTAAATTTGACAAATACTTTCTATTACAACGATTTTCTAGAAATTTTAATATTCGGCTACCGAATACTCGGTATTCGGCCTAAGACATTGCCCGAATATTTGGCTTTGGCCTGAAAGGAATGGCCGAATATTCGGTATTCGGCAAAATCACTATTCGTTACATCCCTAATCTAGAGTCCATATATAGACAGAACGACGCAACCGTCATTTTGGATCAGAGCGTGTGTTCTGCGTGGTTGTAATTAATGTCATGTATCGCTGTTTGGCGATTTTTCATTCTTTCAGCAAAATTTGAAAAGCTGACGAAAAAGATTAACTCTTGTGTGTTCTAGAAGATTGATAATAATTTATACAAAAAAAGTTATGTCTAAAAATGGTTGAGAGTATGAATGAGTCTGACGAAGTTCAACATGAAAGACAAATTACAATTTATTTAACATTCTTAAAATAAAAATAAATTAGTTATGTTAAATTCCTAAAGACCAACAAGGTTAATCCAGTGTGATTCAGAAAAAAGGAAAAACAGTTAGTTATGTCCATCAAAAGAATCATCTCCGATTTGCCGGCTAGCAGTCTTCAAATTCATTTGCACTCAATTTAAAAAAAAAAATCGTGAAGCTATCACCGGGGATGATGCACAGATGTAGGTTGAAAACTTTCTGCTCATCTTTGAAGATCTTCGAGCGCACCAACTCAAGTTGAAATTGTTTCAGAACGCAGGCCTCACACGCACTGCAACGCAGGCGACGAAGAACAACCAATCACGGGGATGGATGGGATCTAATAGTTGGTTGCCAGGCATTTATCTTTGTCCATGTCTTAACCCTTTATCTACTGACGGTACTTATAAGTACCATTCTCTATAAATTCAATCCCAGCAACAATTTTTACCAATATTCTGATGGTACTTTGCCGGGACAGTCTTTAAACTCCCCTTTTTCAGGATACATATCAGCAAGGGCTCTATAAAGAGTATTTTAGCGAGGAAAGGACTTTTAAAACTATCTGTGTGATAGTTTTAAAACCGATGCTGTGTTTTGAACTTCCATTTTGTTCAGAGTGCTCCCTTAGATTTTCACTCCAGAAAAGTAGTAAAATTCATGAATCAAGTCACTGATTTTTTTTAATGTGTTAGTTAAGAACTTAAAAAACTATTTGACGAAATATTTTGCTTAAAAAGTGTATGTAATTAATTTTACAGGGTAAATACTCTGTGACACTTATTAGCTGTAAAGAATAAATATTTATATATAGATCATTTTATATATGTAAATCCCTTAATTTTCAGTGTAAATACCTAGACAAAGTATTTCTGTAAAAAAAAAAAAAAAATACTGCAGATCATAATGCAGTAGAAAAAGGGTTAAATACGCTCAGACGTCCAGACAATTTGCATATGCGTTTTGCATATCGTGAATTTGCATTCGTCTTTCATCAAAAAGACTTATACGCAAATTAAAACTGGAAAAACATATTTGCATTAAATTGAATTAAATCATATATACACGGTCAAAGTTATTAAAAAATATAATGTTCCTCAAATCTATTTGCATAGCACGACCATCGGAAACAAATTTAAATTTACAATGCAAATAATTAGATACTCTTCACGAATATTAGAGACAAGAATATATGCTAACAATTTTCAGGCCTTGTGTCAAGTTTAAGCAATTTGAGACAATGCCAGAAACTTCGCTCTGGTAACCCTAGATTTTCAACAATGAAAAATCGGACCCAAAATGACTCATGCGTTGATTCGTATACTATATGGGGTACTTAGTTTGAGCTATGTAGTTACGACGCAATCATAACTCTTTTAAACAAGACAGAATTAGATTTATTATGAAAATCCCTCTTTAATCAAATAATTTGTTAATTTTTTATGTTTGTTGTTAATTTTACTTGAAATATTCATATCCATGACTTCCGAAATTCTAATTGGAAACAGTTAGTAATTTTTTGTGGATGTTCACATTGATTTTTGCAACTCGCTGTACTCTACAGAGGGTTGAAATTATTGCCTTAACGTCCATGATGACCTCTCTCTCTATGGGCAATTATTAATGAAATCCAGCCCGGCACAGTGCCTGCAAGTTTGTAATACAAACCGAGCAGCTTATAAAAATGTAATCAAAAGAAAATGAAGTAAAATTATTGTGTATCTATATATTAGTAGGCAAAGACAAAAGAGTTATGAACCATTTTGTCCTCTGTTTTTGATCCGATTTCCTTACTTTTTTTTATTGTTTAGTAGCTATTGACGAGATTTAGGCATATCAATTTTTGAAAAATGGAAACAGTTTGTTACCAGTTAATTGTTTCCCCCTTTCTTTTGTCAGACAAGCCTTATTTTTAATTTCAATATTATATTGCTATAGATAGCAGATGGCAACATGTTTTCGTTGAGCAAATTAGATAATAAATATAAAACTCACTGTTAACAAGAGTGTGTTGCCATTCAGCAGTCATATTATAAGGAATTAATATAAAAATGGGAGTGAAGGCTTCTCCGAAACAATGAAATGAAAAAGGAGAACAGTGTATGCAAGAAAACGTTTAAGTTTCATTCAACTGTCGCTCAATTTTGTTCGAAATCGGCAGAAGTACAAGCGGCTACATTGATGAGCGCCATTGGCTGTGCAGCGACAATGATTTACAATACATTTGCTTTAAGTGAGGATGATCAACATAAACTCGACGTCATAATGATTATAACGACGTCAAATTTGATGAATAATACTTTTATAATTAGATAAATAACACAATGTTTTCAATTCTAAATTTAATTATGACGGTCGAATTTCGGCTGTCGGGAGAACTCTAGTAACACTAAAAATGCGGCAAATATTACTTGTTTTTAAAAATTACTGAAGTAAAATTATAGTTCAAAATGACTAGAAGAAATGCGCTTTTGTAGCAATATGAACTAAAAAATAAAAATTAGTAATCTTTAAATATAAAGATATGTTCAGTAGGGATAAGATGTCCAACAACTAAGTATAAGATGAATGTGCTGAAAATAATCCGAATAAAATCATTGGCCAAACTATTGATTTTAATATTTGTATTTTTCTATTCCGTCGAATTGTGCGCTGGTTCAATTTAAAGTAAATAGACTGGTGAATGATTAATTCTTTTATTCAAGTCGATGCTAAATACAATACTCACGAAACGAAGGTTAGGCGAACAGACGCACGATAGATCTGTGCCATACGAGAAAGACAATCGACATTTTTCTGAACATGGCGCTCCTAGCAAGAGGGCGTTGCAGACAAGATTTCTTCACTTCATTCAGGAGCTTTAAAACGGAACAATATTTTAAAAAGTATATCTTTGGAGGAGTATACAATCAAAATATTGCTTTTAGTTTCCACCTGTTCTGTGTTGGCGTAGCGCCCTCTATATATCATGTGACTTGGTATAAAAGAATCTTTTCGAAGCTGTGTGAAATAGAGTGTGTTCAATGGCGGTTGTAGAGTTCGCTGCTACATGAGGTAGCATGAGAAATTTATGTGATGAGAATAAAATTAAGATGTTTATATTTAAAGAAAGAGTGAGTGTATTTTATCCAGCTGAGTTGTCGACGTTACATTGCTATGCACATAAAGGAATTTAAAATGCATCAAAAAATTAATAATTCTCGCCTTTACACCAAGTAAACACCAAATAACATAGCATCAAAAATAATTAATTTGCATTGTATATCCTCTTTAAATTTTATAGTTACATTAATGATTCTGTAAAATAAACATTCATAACATGATACTATAAATAATTCAAGCGCCCAACGTTTTTCGTTTTATAAGAAATAGAAACTCTGTTACCATAATGTGACCAATTTATTTAAAACTCTGCTAGGCTCATAGCAAATTATTTTCTAGCTTTTTAGTGCGCAAAAAAAACGTTGTTTTTTATAAAAAAAATTGTTTTTTTATTTATTAAAAACTAGTACGCCCGGCAGTCATACGAAATGCCCGCTGTTCTAGATATTATAAATTGTAATTAAAATGATTTGTGCAAAGGTGTCTGCTCATTTAAACTGAATGACCCAGGTCAAGCGGCGAGGACGCCCTTTCGCTTACTGCCCCACATTACTATATATTTATTTACTATATAATCAAATTGTTTGTGAAAAATATATATTTATCATCGAAAGAACTTATTGAAAATTTTATTATGCTTTTCAAAACAACAGTTTTAACGAAACTGGGCAAAAACAGCGCTGCCACTCTAATAAGAAAAATAAGAAAAGCGCAGCCGATAAATAAATAATTTAAAAAGAAAGAAAGGATTAAATTAAATTCGCGTATGCATTCATTTTTAACGGAAATTGAAAATACAGCGAAGCCTCACTCAATATGCTAGATGAACGTTTTGATTATTATTAGTATATTTGTTACATTTGTTAAATGGCAACTGCATTGGTTTGTTTGTTCGCACGGTAACTGTAATTATACTGTTGGAAACGACGGCAACAATGCAAAATAAAATAAAACGGGTCAAAAAAAAAAAAAAAAAGCATTGAAAATTTTAAAAAAAATAATTAAAAAAAAAACTATTTGAGTCGCAACTTCCATTTTTGCGGCGATGCGTTTCTCGGGTCGTAAACATCAACCGTGATGAATGTGGTCCCGATCGGTAAAACGGCCTGGGATCCTATAGCAGACAGACAGAATAAGCCGCTTATATATAAGAAGATTTTTAATAAATGTAATATTATTTTCTGCTTTTTTTAGTTTTTGATGAGTGAAATTTCGCAATCCTAGAAATTTATTCAGAACCTCGATGTACAATGCAATTGTCCTTACTACAAAAAGATAGCGTTCGGCGAGCGCCGCTACTGAATTGTGGTGGCAATTTTCGGAACCAATCGCCATATTTAATTTATTTTTATTAGGCTTTATTATTGTTTTCCCGCTGAAACCTAAACTGATGTCTCTCTATTTGGAAAATAAGTTTGATATTGAATAAAAGATAACAATTCACCTTGAGTTCAGGAAACTGCAAATTATTATTTTTGGATCAAGGTAAGCCTTAAGAAATAGAACTAAAAAGCTCATAACTGGCGTTCTTATTGACTTAGAAACTTCGAACAAATTTCATTTTGTGCGGAAAAACCAGAGTTTTCTATCTATATATTATATTAATGTGTGCAAGGTGTTTTCACCCCCATATTAAGGGATTTATAAAGGGAAAAATTTCAAGTGAATAGATACATATTTGAAAAAGCCATTTAAAGTTTTTGGTTAGGTAAAAAAAAGTGTTAAAATGTTCATATAAAATCCAAAATAAGATATCTTAGAGTGTACGTAGGAGTTGGAAACTTTGCACAAGCGTTCTTTAATATATAAAGTATAACTTGAAGCAAAAATCCCAAAATCGAGATTTTGACCGATTTTTAGTGCCGAGTCCCCTTAAAGAAAAACTAGTTTCAAAGCGACACAGGCAAATTGCCATGTCGTGAAGAAAGAATCAGCTGGAATATTGCATTAATACTTTTATTAGAATGAAAATGAGAAACAAATTTCATTTCAAAATATGCTTTTGATTTGAAAATCAGTATAAGTAAACGTCAGTAATTAAGTCTATCAAATTAAAATATTCATGGAATTAATCCATAACATCATCCTTTTCCCGTAATCACCACAATCAAATTATTTTATGATGCTTGGCGAGAGTTCATCTGGCTGAAGAACGTCTAGATGGCGCGTCCACCCTCGTCCCGCAGTTTTGCCGTTCCTCACCACGTATGCACCCAAGTTCTACATGCCAAAGCTGCCGACAGAAAGTGCGAATCAACCATCTTGTTGTATTCCTTGCCTCTTCTCTAACAAGACTTTCTATTGAAAATAAAATGAAATGAAGAGACTAAATAATCTGCGCGTTAAAGTAAAATCAATGAAAAAAATCGAAGACAAGTGCGTTACTAATTAAAATCAGTATAATAAAAAAAAAATTGCAGATACGCTCATAAAAGCAAATTTTGGTTTAAGATAGTTCTCGAGAAATATTCGACTTTTATAATAGTGTCCACACTCCAAACCAGAACTGCGTCTCACTACTGAGACAGAAGTTCTATGAAAATTTTAAGTTCAAGTGTAACTATATGCTATACTGGCCTGGAGTATATACCTTTTAATGCATAGGAAATTTAGTTGGTGATTGTTTCACATAATATTGCATAAATTTTAAAAATTTTTTATGCTATATTATTTCACTGTATATTCCTAATTTTTTGTGTTATTTTAATTTGAAAAGTATGTATTAAGTATGCTGATAAAAATATTCTGGAAATAAATGTCTTTGTGTCAAAGCCAAGTGCGATGTATGACTTTATTGTACCGAATAAATTCTGCTTTCTTTTTCATAAAAGATTATAGTTCCTGTATTATAAGATAGCATTTAAGCACACGGTTTAATATTTTGAGAATTTAATTAATTTTCCATTTTATCAACTAATTCTGGTTGAAATATAAAACCAATAGTTTTTACTATCACTAATCTTCGACATTTTCCCTTTTTTATCCTACTTTCCCGAAAAAGTAAAAAAATAATAATAAAGCATGAAAGAAGGCTGAATGGTATCGTGAAAATATCGTTAGAAATCAAGAAAAGTCAAAAATAAATTAAGTAATTCAATAAAGATTGAAAAATAAAAAATTTGAAAGTAGAGTTTTGAGATGGGGGGGGGGGGGGGTGTCTCTCTGTCGGTCTGTCTGTCCGTCGGTCTGTCCGTCGGTCTGTCTGTCCGTCGGTCTGTCGATCGGTCTGTCCCCCTCTAATAACTTTTGAACGAATTGTCCGATTCGAAAAATTCTTTTTGCATTCGAAAGATCTCTCTAATTTCCATATTTTATTTTTTGATTTGAACAATTTTTTGCTCAATTTTGAACAGTTAAAAAAATTTTAATATTAGCGCCTATGGGCGAAAATGAAGCAAATTATGTAAACTCTGGGTACAAGATCCAAGTTCCAATGAACAAGCTCACTGGAAGAAGTTCTTGGCGTGAAATATTGATTTCAACAATTTTTGTTCATTTTTGAACAGTCCAAAAAAAAAAATTAACATAGTGCCTACGGGGAAATTTCAATCGTATATAAATCCTGATCTACCGGGCCGATTTGCTTGGAACAAACTTTATCGGAAAGCTTTTATGACGTAGAACATGTACAGATAAAAAGTTCATCCAGAACTAACGAGCCTACTTTCTTATGAAATTTTTTGATCGGGATTTTCAAGAATATTTTTGAATTAATGAAAGATTAAATGAATACGCAAAATAATGAATGAAAAAATGAGTGAATAAATGCATGAATGACTGAATAAATGAATGATTGAACGAATCTGTATTAACCGTTGAAAAAGGCATATTTGAAGCAATTAAGAACTAAAGCTAAACGAGAAAGAGAGAGAGATAGCTAGATTATAAATTTGAAGCTGGTGTATACGGGAAAGTAGGCTCGTATAGTTCTAGACGGAACTTCTTGTTAATTATGTAAGTTTTATAGCTGTCCTTTTTTTTAAATAAATTTGCTGTGTAAAAAGTTCGTTGTGCATATAATGTAAGGGTATTACATCACAGTGGTTTTTGTTTTCTATTTTAATAAAATAGAAAATTTTCTATTTATCGTAAACTTGCGTCGTATTTCTAAACTCCTATTGAGATTTTTCAAAAAATTCAACATTCGTACTTGCATAGAGTTTAGTTAACGCACAACATAATTTTGTACATACTCTTTTGCTATAAGTCCGTCAATTCTTTTTTTTTAAATCTTTATAAATACTAGAGTTTGCCCGACATTCGAAATCCGACCTTCATAGTTAAATTCAGCACTGAAAACATTGTGCTATTTAGAGAATTATATAAGTGTTATTCATCAAATTTGGCGATGTTATCGTTGAATTTACGTTGATCATCCTCACTTAAAGCCAATGTATTATAAATCATGGTCGCCGCAGGGCCAACTGCGCTAATAACTGTATCCTCTTGTACTTCTGACGATTTCGTACTCAGTTAAGTGGCAATTCAATAAAAGTTAAATATTTTTGTATATGTCAAGGGGTTAATCTTAAATTTGTGAAAAATTTAATGCTACATCTTTGACGTTCAGGCAAAAGTCTTCTAGTTTTGAGGCCATGGGTAATTTCAAATGGTTGTGAAAAATACTAAAAATACTTTGCCCACCCCTTACTTTCTAATTGACTGTAGCAGTCTCAGAAACTTTTCCTGTGAGCGTAGTGACTTCTGTCTGAGTGAGGGTGATATGGGACTACATTTTTCATAGCTCAAGATAGCTGACTTTTTCTTAAAAATAAGCCTTGAAAGGATGTTCCGTAATTTATAAATATTCCCTCTCCTTTTGCAAAACAAAAAGGAAAACTCACTAGCATGTCTACATCCTATTATAGTGAAACTTCGTTTCAGAGAATAGCAATACAGCTAAAAATCCGCTGTAACGACATAAATAATTAGACCTTTTTGAGCTCAATTAGGATAACGTATAATCCGTTATAACGAATATTCCGATTGCACCGCTCGCGTGGAGTTCGTATTGACAAGATTTCAAGTAGAAGATGCAGTTAAATGGAAATTGAGAAATGGAAATTGGGACCGAGCGAAAAAAACTTATAAATGAAAAAACGTATAAACGAAAATCACAAAATCCGCATTAAAAACGTTCTTTGGTTCATATTCTTTTAGCAGTTCTGAGAATTGGTTTTGAATCCAATCATCCACTGTTTCACAATCCACATCTCCTGCTGACTCTCCACTTGCAGTTTTCCCTGTTATGCCGTGTCTTAACGAAAACTTATGAAGCCATCCCGAGGAAGATGATGCATCGCATTCTACATTTAACTTCTTCGAAATTTCTTTTGCTTTCTCCATAAGCAAAGGACCACTGATGGGAATTTTTGCACTACGACTCTGGTTAAACTACTGTAAAAGCACTTTCTCTACATCCGAAAACTTTCCGTTTTGAACTCTTAAGTTTTTTTTTGAAGCACTAGCACCACTTTGATTATGGGTTTCCTCGATGATCTTACGCTTATAAATTATGGTGCTTAAAGTTAAAACTGGTAAACCTAATTTTTTGGCTAGGTCAACTCTTTTTAAATGTTGGTTTTCATCTGCTTGTTTTAAAAAGGACATTTTTTCTTTCAGAGACAGAGATTTTCTACTACGCGAGCTCGCAGACATCGTGAATGCTAGTGAACGATAGATCCCAGAATTTTATTAAGTTGTTAGGAGCAGGGTTGCAGGATTGTCATAAAGTCCCCAGGCTACTTACTGAAATTTAAGGGCGCCTGCTCTGGCAAAACTGGTAGGAGAGGAAAAGCGCTTGTCAACTGCTATCTCTAGGTATTGCACCGCAATCAGAGTGCTCTTATCTGTGAATTTGGGATATTCGCATTCTTCCGGGGTATGTCTTTTGTTCATTTAGGCAGGTGCGTGACCACCGTACGTGGCTACAGCAGGTATGGGTCAAGGTCAAATGCGATTTCTAAACTGGACAATTGCTTGCGTAGAATCACGTTAAAATGTGCGTTTTTCCTTCATGACTTGGGGAGAAAAAAAACGTATAAATGAAATTTGCAATTTCAGGAAAACGTATAAACGAAATTATTTAACATTAATTTGTATGAGATTTCGCCGGGGACGTTCAAAAAAACGTATAAATGATAAAAACGTATAAACGAGAAACGTATAAACGCTGCTCCACTGTATATATTTTTACGGATAACAATTAATTGTTAAATTAAGGGTTATATAGACTATAGAGCAGCGGTCGGCAACATAAATTGACTGAAGATCTACTTTCCAAGCTCGACGAGCACAAAGATATACTCCCAGAACAGGGGGGGGGGGGTCATACACTATCAATAGAACATGTTGTGTGTGCGTCTGTCTGCACATTGTAGGTTCATTCTTGTCAGAACAAGTTTTGACGCTTATAAAATTCCTACCTTAAAATTTCTAAAATAATGTGATGTTAAAATTGTTAACTCGCATCAAAACAATATTTCAGAATCTAATATATTTCTTTTAAATTTGATTAAAAAAAACTGTTCGTTTGTGTTTTGTTTTGTTTTTTAAATAAAACATACATGTGAAATACCCTTACATTCTCCAATTAACTCTCACCGACAGCATCGTCAATGTGACGGCTGACAATCCATATTATTGGAAAGTTTTTTTTAGGTTCGGTGAATGATCTAGCAAACTAATAAACATTTTCTGAAGGGGCTAAAATAAATTCACTTTTTAATTCAAAAGTCATGATTTTTTTAAACTATAAACTGTCCAAAAGGCTGTCGCGATCGACTGAAAATGTTCTCACGATCGGACGGGTTGCCGACCACTGCTATACAGTGCTGTCAAAACGGTTTTAGACTAAAAGGATTTATTGTATCCATCAACGCAATACATTTTCTATTATTCCATAGTAAATATAGTTTGTGTAGGGTCGTGATAGCCTTTAGGGATGTAACGAATAGTGATTTGGCCGAATACCGAATATTCGGCCATTTCTTCTAGGCGGAATCCGAATATTCGGCTAGTGTCTTAGGGCGAATACCAAATATTCGGCAGCCGAATATTAAAATTTCTAAAAAATCATTGTAATAGAAAGTATTTGCTGAATTTAAAATTATTCACAAAGTCAAAGACCGATTACACTCAATCTCTGATGTATGACTTAATTCTGTTTGTTAAGAATTTAAAACTATTTAAAATTAATTTATTTTCTCTATTGATTTGAATGTAATAAAACTAAGACTTTCAGCCTCAAGCGGAATAGAAATGACAAGTTTTATGGTAGTAAGCATTAGCATTATTTTAGAAATTATTTAATTCAAATGAAAAAACTACTATTGCTTAGTGAACTTTTACTTTTCTCAAAACTGTTTTATGAAGATATTTTAAAAGTTATAAATGTTAATATTTTTATCTGATGGGGTTTTTTACATACCTATATTTTAAAAGATCTATTAAAATTTAATACAGTTAACCTGGAATATACATTTAATTTCAAAAATCCCAATAACTTATGTTATCTTAATATTCATGATATATTCCAGGCTTTCCACATTTCTCTCTTACCCAATATTCACAATAAATCACTCTACCCAAACAAAGTCTGACTTCCACTTTGTTAATAATAAGAAAATTAATTTATCATATTCTCCATCATAAATAAATAACTATTGCCAGCTTTTGGGATCAAATGCTAAATTTAAAATACAATATTACAACTTTAAAATTTGTTTTTGCTCAGTCAAGCCTAAAACAAGGTTTTAAAAAAGTACTTTTTTCTAAATTATTTTTATTTATTTAAACTATATACTAATATATCCTTTTGCAATAATTATAATGCAATTTTAAATGCTTAAAATCTACTAATTTCTTTATTTTTTTACATTTCTACTGCAGCAGAACTATTCGGCAGAACAGTTCATCAATAATCGGCTAGGCCGAATTTGCCTTTACCTAATATTCGGCCAGGCCGAATATTTGGCCAAAGGGCGGAATAGTGGCCGAATATTCGTTACATCTCTAGTAGCATTGTGGCTAGGATGTCAGACTTCCAAGGGGAAGATTTGGGGGTCTAAAACTGACCCGCTGAAAATCCACCATGTACACTTGGGGATAGTGCATGCAAAATCCATGAACCCTGAAGTCCTGAGGCAGTTCCGAAGGTAACGGAGGGTGGTGAATTTCTCTTCCCTTCACTCATAGGTCAAAAAAGAAAGGTGGCGTACTTGTGGTGCCGCAATAGGGCGTCATCCGAATTGCATAATGAACCAAGTCGTGCTTCCACCGTTATGGTGCTCAGCTGTGAACGGAAGGCGCTCCTTACTGCATCAACGCCTGGTCGCTCTGCGAAGGGGAGATAAGATACCCAAGTGGCATTAGGAACGAAACACGTTTTTGCTTCCATAAACGCTTCTTTGAAATTGGTTAATTTAGCCAGTAGTTTTTCTTTGGGTGGGGGAGGAAGGGAGGGGGTGGGGATCAAGATCAGAACTAGGCGTGCTTTGCGCATTGATTCTGCTGGATATCGGATGTCCATTGTCCTTAGCCTGACGGATCAGTACCGGATATGTGGTTCAGATTCAAACTCATAATTTCTGTACGTATTCATTCATCACACAGCGTAAAAGTATGTTGCATAGTTTTTGTTTACATATATTTCAAAACATGGTAATTCACAAAAAATTAAAAAAATCAAATTTGACATGCCGGATAACTGGAAGCTTATTACAGTGGTCGGATCGAACTCCAGATGGTTAAAAATCGGTTGAATATTGGATATCCGAAGCCTTTTTTTTTTGGGAGGGGGGGGGGGACACTCCACGTTCGCCCTCCTCGTAGGAGCGCCTTGAATTAAGCTCATAGCGCCAACAACGATGAACCCTTATTACTACGTCCGACCGGACCATACCCTGTAATGAACTTAGGTTCACATAGACCCCATGCTATATTTTGCGATGTTAACGTGGTTTAATTATTTTAACAATTAATTCTGCATTCATATAATTATATTTAAAGTAATCACTGCTTATTCTAAAGCTTTCTCGATTTCTTTTTGGCCCGTCTTTTTTTCCCGATATACAGTAGAAGTTTATGGGGTGAAACAGACGTGCTGGGGTCCGCATGGACCCCAGGTCATCGTGATATTAAAAAAAGAACAAAATACAACAAAATACAATTAATGTAAAAAGAACAAAATAACTTACCCCCCTTAAATATGGGTATGTTTCACCCTTGGGCTCGACGAACTAGAAATGTTCAAAATGACTTTTCTAGTTAATCAACGAGAAGTTATTTCTTATCCCTTCTGGTAAATTCGTTATTTTGATCATATTTACATCGATAACTGCTTTGCTTCGTTCTGCATAAAAATAATACCAAGGTACACAATGGACGATTTTCCATTTTCCCCAGACATCGCTCACTACATTCCCCCCCCCCCCCCCCCTGAAGCAGAAGAGGTAACTGAAGTTCCAGGCAAAATACAAGATTTCTTTATACGACCAGAAAGATTTTATTTTTTTATTCTATTTCCACGTAAAGTCAGTGTCCTGTTGAAACATTCCACGAGGTTTTAAAACGTGCGGGTGGAGTGAAGCTCCAGTTCTTAGAATTCGCATCGTGGTGAAATGGTTGCGTTTCGATTAGAGAATGGCGAAATACATCGTACTCAGCTATTTCGAATTATTTTGGACTTTTTTTTCGCTTATCTAAATCGGTTGCTGCATGCCTGTATCTTATTTCAACCTTTTTTATGGGGGAAAAGGCTAAAAACATTCGCTCACTATTCTTCCTTCCCCATTTATCTATCTATCTATGTAATATTACACACACATATATATACAGGCTGTATCTATGTAAATATTTTCAAGTTGATTGTATTTATCGCAATAGCTTCAAAAATGTGTGTCACCAGAGCACTCTATTTTCCAAATTTGTGACTTTATCAATGAATCTCGACATTAACAAGAACTATTTCCCAATTCAGAATTAGCATTTTCTACCTTTCCCAACGTGCCAATGCTCGCCAATTTTGAGTGTTTTTGTTTTGGTCCCATTTGTCTATATTTTACATTTTACAGAGATTTATATATTTTTGAAGAAGTATTCATTAAAAAAAATAATGAATATAAAAAAGAATATTTATGTGAAATATTATCAAAAGTTCTTTCTGCTTAAATGACTATGTTTAAGAAGTAATTTTTTATATTTTTTCAAACAAATTGTCAAATCACAGAACACATTTTTTTTCTTTTGTATTGATAAAAAAATTTCTTATAGCCCTGAAACGCGAGTATGATATGTTTTCTTACAATTTGTGGCTATTCAATTTCTAAAAATATAGATCGGATAAAGGGAAATACAAAACAAATAAAACTCCAGTACAAAACTTTATTCAGTGTTAGTGCATCAGACGATCTGGCACTCCAGATAGTAGACTATTTCATTGATGCCGCCACTAAAATCAATTTATTTATATATATGCCTATATAAACTCATGTTTGTGAAAATTGCAATACCATGAAGGACTTACGCGAGTGAGTTGAAA
Organism: Octonoba sinensis; assembly: GCA_038502835.1. NCBI lineage: Eukaryota > Metazoa > Arthropoda > Arachnida > Araneae > Uloboridae > Octonoba > Octonoba sinensis. The sequence continues at coordinate 5,170,267 of CM076600.1, forward strand.
TTTTCAGGAAATGCAAAGTAGCGCCCTTGATATCCAAATGATTAGAATTTCAAATCCGTAGCGCATGCGTATGCTGAGCAGCGCCCTCTGAACGGCGGATGGATCCGAATGAATAAACGGCTGTAGCGAGGCGTGTATGGTTATCGGTGGTTATCTGCTAGTGGTTAACGTTAGCTCAATCTTTACTTATGCCTCTTCGACGAAAGAGAGAGAGTGATTTGAACAACTTACAGAGTTTGAACTGTGGGGGGGGGGGGGGAATCATCGGCCTTCGTGAAGCTGGATTGTCGTATCGTGCAGTAGTCGCTGGTGTGCAGCGTAACAGCAGCACAGTGATGCGTGTTTGGAAGCAGTGGACGGACGAGGGTCGGACAACCCGGAAATCCGGGAGTGGACCCCGGAATGTAATGTCAACTCGCGATGATAGACACCTGGTCCGCATGGCACGGACGGACCGTACAGCTTCCTCTAGACAATTGGCAGCACAGTGGTCAATAGCTACAGGTGTTTCATTGTGTGCTTCATCAATTCGTAGACGTCTGCTGCAGCGTGGACTGCGCGCAAGGACTCCATTATACAGGATCCCCCTCACGCTAAACCATCGTTGCCTGCGTCTACAATGGGCCAATCAGCATAGAGACTGGCGTGCTGATTGGAAGCATGTCGTGTTTTCTGACGCTTTAATTTGTGGTACCATGATGGCCGCATTCGTGTCAGACGCTATGCCGGTGAACGCCACCTTCCGGAGTGCATTATCGAACGCCACAGTGGACGAACACCCGGAGTTATGGTCTGGGGCGCCATAGCCTATCATGGACGATCTCAATTGGTACGAATTGTGGGCAATCTGAACAGCAACTGGTACATCAGTGAAGTTCTACAACCCCAAGCTGTTCCCTTCCTTCAAAGCTTGCCAGGTGCTGTGTTTCAACAGGACAATGCCCGCCCTCATATTGCTAGGACTGTTCATTCCTTCTTTGCAACGCAGCAGGTACAGCTTCTTCCTTGGCCTGCGTATTCCTCGGATGTGTCGCCAATTGAACATGTGTGGGATTTCGTTGGTCGGCGTCTCGCTCGTGATCCTCGTCCTGTTGCTTCTGTAGACGAACTTTGGGTACGCATACAAACAATATGGAATGCTCTTCCTCAGGCAGACATTCGAAATTTGTTTGACTCCATGCCACGTCGTGTAGCAGCACTTATTGCGGCGCGTGGTGGCTACACATAATACTGATAATTCCGATCTCTTTTTATTGTTTGTTTGCTTTGAAAATTTAGTCATTTATTTGTACCACTACCACTCAACTGTGTATTAAATTTCATTCAGTTGTGACGATTCCTTCATGGTGTTGCAATTTTCACAAACATGAGTTTATGTATATATGGTTTCAGTGTCGCCCTTTATGAGTTACTATTGACTAGAGCGGTAGATCGACTGCTACATTTATATTATTTATGAACCAGTGAAATTTTTTATATACATGTAAAACAGTAACACGTGGTTAAATAATGGTCTTTGTGTCTTCCTAGGTTGGTAACACTCCGTTTGTTTGCACAAAAATACCAATCCTATCAGCGTCTACCGTTTCGTTATTCAGGTCGGTTGATCTATGCGCTAAAACAACATTCATTGTTGTTTTTAAAATTCATTATTTTAAAATGAGTCTTCTGCGGTCTCTAGAATATAAGTTGATGCTTATCTTTGATAATTTGATACTTACCGGTTAACCGCCCAAACTTAACGACGGTTTTAGAAATGCCGCCAGCATGAATTTAAGTTAGGTGCTCTTTAAGTTGTTGAATACAAATTCAAGTATTACAGTACAGAAATTTGTACACTATCTACCAAAAGGTATTTGGACACTTTGGGTTTTAGACATTTTTAAAAATTTCTGAAGAAATATTAAAATTGCTGTTCTATATTTTGTACTATGGAAAGAACATACTTAAACTCACATTTGAGAAGCAAAATTCAGGCTTAGGGGCAATTAGGGGGCGGTCAAAAAAAAAAGAAGAAAAAAAAAAACACTTTTGAACATCTTGCATCAGAAAATGATCTAAATGTCCTGAAACTTTCGCAAAACATTTTTAATTATATACGCAATGGTTACTCCCGCTTTCGTCAGAATAGAAGCAATGTTCATGAAAATATGAGCATTTGTTTTAAATATTCGAATTTTTTTGCAAGTGTTTTGCTTATAACTCGCTAAGTTCTATCTCAAATTACATGAAACTTGCAGACACTTTGACAAAATAAAAAGTAAGTATGGTACCAAAACGTAGGGAAAATATAATAAATAGTCGATGAGATTTGAGCAGTTTTATTAAAACAAATGTGATTGCTCATGCGCGAAAGATATTAATTATTATTTTTAATAATTTAGTAGTGAGATCTATGGAGCAACTTATGTAAACGTTTCAGTTGATTTTTTATATTGCATGATAAATTGGAAAATTGACAGATGTAAAACAGAAAAAAATTGCATTATTTGTGTTTATGGGGTCTGAATTTGAACGCTATTGTTTAATTTGCCAAAATTATCAGGCAATATAAAAATTTGTGGAAAACCCCTTATCTTTTTTTTCTCCAACTTGAGAGCTTGCTAAATACGGCTTACTGTATGTTGCATATCTCTTTGAAAAATATCAATAGTCAACTGAAACGTTTACATAAGTTGCTCCATAGATCTCACTACTAAATTATTAAAAATAATAATTAATACCTTTCGCGCATGCGCAATCACATTTATTTTAATAAAACTGCTCAAATCTCATCGACTATTTATTACATTTTCCCCTCGTTTTGGTACCATACTTACTTTTTATTTTGTCAAATTGTCTGTAAGTTTCATGTAATTTGAGATAGAACTTAGCGAGTTACAAGCAAAACACTTGCAAAAAAATTTGATTATTTAAAACAAATGCTCATATTTTCATGAACATTGCTTCTATTCTGACGAAAGCGGGAGTAACCATTGCGTATATAATTAAAAATGTTTTGCGAAAGTTTCAGGACATTTAGATCATTTTCTGATGCAAGATGTTCAAAAGTGTTTTTTTTTCTTCTTTAATTTTTTGACCGCCCCCTAATTGCCCCTAGGCCTGAATTTTGTATCTTAAATGTGAGTTTAAGTATGTTCTTTCCATGGTACAAAATACAGAACAGCAAGTTTAATATTTCTTCAGAATTTTTTTAAAATGTCTAAAATCCAAAGTGTCCAAATACTTTTTGGTAGAAAGTGTATAATCATTACTTTAATAAGGTTAATTTAATAATATTTTCATTTCATGATCATTCAGAAAATATCGAATTTTCGGTAAAATTCCCTTTTATGAAATAAAATTATAGCATAATTTTCCTTGGAAGGTACATTCTATGTTCTAATCATTTTATCAAGCACTTTTCATCGAAATGAAAGGAAAACCAGACGGCTTACATGTAAAATAAGTGACTAGGCCTATTAAGAAAAGTTTTAATCCAAAAAATTAGCGCATGGTATTTAAATTTAATAAAATTGCTGCGTTTGCATTTCATTTGGTGGGGTTTGGTAAGCAAAAAAAAAAAGCAGAAGAAGAAGAAAATAAAAAAAAATAATAGGGCGTTTAATCAAAAAGAACCTGTTTGAATTGAAGTACAGTTATTTTCCAGTTCGTGTGCTTAGTCTCGGGACTCGCTTATGAACTCTCGTCCAATATGACGGATAGCACAAGACAGCACATGAAAGATTTCATTACATCACAAAGAGAGGAAATAACAGAAATACTCACGGCAAGGCGGGAATCGAACCCACGACCTCGTTAGTGCGCGCAAGCAGCGGGCGCAAACTGGTACTAAGACCGTTCGACCACCGAGGCCCCAAAGAACCTGTAATTTGCGCGCAAACTCAGTGAGACACAAACAACTAATAGGGGGAACTCTCAAGTTGAGAAGTACGCATTTTTGAGAATGACTGTGGCCACCGAGAATGAGTTGACTGAGAATGAAGGATTTCCTTTAAAAATTATCCATAAATTTCTTTAAATTCTTGCATGAGTAAATGCTTACTGATACAAATTATTGATCTTTCATTCTTACAGCCGGTTTCTACCTTTCGTACAATGGCAGACTTAGTCTATTTTTATCTGTACTCTGAATGCCTTTTCGCGAGAAGGAACCAAAAATTTTGAATAATATGAATTATATCGCGCTTCCCGCAGGTGGGTGGACATCGGGACTTTCGAAGTGATTTGATCACGCATGGCAGAGAGAAGGTCGCGAATCACCGAGTTAAAATTAAATAAACATTCTTGCAAAAAAGAAGTTTCTGTTCCTTTTATCTAACTGCTTTGATAGATAACAGTGATAAGAGAAAACAAATATAACCCGAATGAGCTGGAATTTATGATAATAGATGATTAACATATATGTGTCAATAAATTCTATTATCCACTGCTCGATGCTAGATATGAGAAATAAAACTCTTACGGGTTTTTGTAAAACTCTATTGGAACTATCAAATTTAGGTGAGTTCTCTTTTTTTTTTTTAAATTGATACTTTTAAAGTAAATCTACACGTTTCAAACTTTAATTAGTAGTGATTTTGAAGACCATGTCAATGTTACTATTCATTTGGAATAAGACGAATAGAATAGGCCTTTTAAAGTACTTTAGTTGAATCTGTGTTTTACTATAAATCAAGAAAAGTATTTTACATTAAGCCTATAAGAGCGGTCCACTGTGTTAACACGTTGACGGACAGTTGCGTCTATAGCCGTCAAAGCGAAGTTCACTATGAGGCAATAGCCGTCCAAAACCAAACGGTCGTTTAGACACTACGGCTGTAGCGGCACAAATGTGCTTTTGCCGGCGCACAAGTAGAAGCCTAGTGTCATGTTTTGCAAACAATAATTTAGGTTGAATTTCGTTTTCCACCTGTTACATGACTTGCAGCTTCAGTATGCACGTGGTTGTGAAGGGAGTAGTGCGATCGTGCATTGTCTTGAATTTATAGTTATTGATAATCTAACGGATATTTATTGCTCATACTGGAAAGTATTTACCGCTGGCGCCATGACGGTTATAGCCGCCACCTAATTAAAGGTGCTGAATGAATCAAAATGAAGTTTATTTAACCCTCTCATGCATGCATTTATTTATCTGTGTTATAAAAAAAAAATTTCACACCCTACAAACTAATTTAGTATCTCAGGATTGTTGTGTAATTATTTATTTTTAGAAATTTTGTCCTGTATACTCAAAAATTCGTGTTCTTGTATGAAGACGTCTTATATTTTTTTGCCATATTTATTCAGGATAATAATAAACATGGCAAAATTGAATATTCAGACTTCATTTATAAGGAATAAGAAGCTATAAAATAATACCAAACTTCCCAGTAATGTAAAAAACGCTTCAAAATAAATAAACAGAATTTGATTCGAAACTAAGATTTTCTCCTCTTTCTTGAATCCTCCATGGACTCCCAAAGAGATCTTAACCTTTTAACAATCTTGAATACCCTATGAAACTTTTTGTGGTTTCCAAGAACTGTTTGAAGTGTCTAGATGAGGACGACACGCATATTGCAGCACAAAAACGAATCTGCATAAACATTTGAAGCAAAATTATATATGTCATCTCATATGAGGTTTTCATCATTAGAGGGTTAAGCAGAAAGAGTAAAACTATACTTCGAATATTCTAAAAATTACAAAAACATATAGCGTCAATTTTCGAACTTCACTTGTTCCTACTGTCTGTCAATGTGTTAATTCCCGGTCAAAGTGTTTAAATTCCAAGTTTCTATTTTTTTTTGAACTTTGAAGAACTTACTTCTCTTGAACTTACATTTAGCACGCCAGAGTTCATATTCCAGTTGGATAATGCTTGCCCATTTATGGTTACCGTTGTACAACATACCAAATTGTTATTGATGATCACGTAGTTTGAGCTAGAGTCCCTATGTCGACAAATCGACGCATCCGAAATTTTGGATAGCACGCAGGTTCTGCGGGGTTGCCCTTTCTGGCATGAATAGCTTTTTGGGGGTCTCATTCTCAGCCATTGTGTCAAGTTTAAGTTTGATCCAGACTCCCTATATAGCCAGATCGACGCATCCACCATTTTGGATCAGAGCGCATGTTCTGCGTGGTTGTTCTTTCAGGCATGTATCGCTTTTTGGCGAGTTTCCATTCTCAAGCGTTTCGTCAAGTTGACACAATGCCAGACACTTCGCTCTGGTAGCTCTAGCTTTTCCGCTCCAAAATGTCTGATTCGTCGATTCGTACATATATGGTGACCTCAGTTTGAGCTAAGTAGTTATGACGCAAGCGCAACTGGTTTAAGAAAGAAGAAAAATCCCTCTTTAATCTAATAATTTGTTAATTTTTTATGTTTGTTGTTAATTTTTCTTTAAAATAGTCATGTAAATAACTTTTGAAATTCTAGTTAGAACAGTTCGTAAATTTTTATGGATGTTAGAATTAATTTGGCAACTCGCTGCTCTCTGTAGAGGGTTGAAATTATTGCCTTGACGATTACCAGATATATCTGTGTGTGGCATTTATTAATGAATTAGACATCCCAGCACTGCACAGTGCCTGCAACTTTATATTACAAAGCGTATGTAATCAAAATAAAATGAAATAAAGCTATTGTGTATGACACTAAAAATGCATCAAATATTACATGTTCTGAAAATTTAATAAAATAAAGTTATAGTTTTAAAGAATTAGAAGAAATACGATTTTGTAGCGACATGAACTAAAAAGTTAATAAAATAAAATTACTCACTTTTGGTGTATTTTAATTTTTTTTTATTTATCTGTCTAAAAAAATATGATACCGTGTGCAGGAAATTTGTTAAGAAGGCACAATACCTCAAAATTGTTCAAAATACCGAAAAAAATTCAATGTCGTATTTCAATAGATAAAACTATTTTAAAGCTTCATGCAAAATTTCAAACTTATGTGAGCAATATTTTAAAAGATATTCCAGTTTTTGAAATTGACTTTAGATGCTTTCATTCTGCATTTAAAAACTTTAAACGCATTTTTCTCTGCTTTGTATTTTTGCCCCATGACGTATAGTAAAATCCCTTATTGTTTTTTCCATTTAAAGATACCGAACTGAAACTTTGTATGTATATTCCACGGAGTATGTTTGTCAAAAATTAGCATGGGTTTGACTCTGAAGTTTGTAGTTTCTTTTTGTTTAATTGTTGAATTTGAATTTTTTGTCATTTTTTCTGAGATTTTACTGAAAAAAAATATTAAAATTCAACTAAGTTTCAAATAGTTAGAATAAAAGTTAGCATGGAATTAACATGTTTGGGAAGTATTAAAAAGGAAAAAAATTTTTGAAAAACGTTATAATTGAGAAAATTATAAGGATTTTAAAAAAATTGAAAAAAAAAGGTCTTTTTTTTTTTAAATTTTAACTGGATGATCGATTACAATGAAGTTCTACGTTCAAATTTTATTTCCAGTCCTAATTGGAATTAAATGCCTGCATTGTTTTTTATCTGACTGTTAAAAGGAAAAGGATTTGGAAAGAGGGACTGTGCTTTCTTCAGTTACACATCGAAACTTCAATTCTAAGAAAATATAATAAATGAGAAATTTGCAATGAACTTTTGATCTGTAAATGAGTCAACGAAAATCACATCCTACAAAAACATTTTGCTCTCTATTTTTTTTTTTTTTTTTTTGGCAGACACGTAAAAAAATTTTAAATGCAGCCAAAAATGAATCATTTTCAACTTTGCACCAACTAAACACCAAAAATGGAGTTCCGAAACACCAAAAATTGTAGCAAATAAACGCACAATTTTTAGTGTACTATACCAGACTGCAATGACGTCACAACGCGCGGCCGAAGAAATGAGTGAACAGCGAGGCTGTTGCCGCAGGAGGAGGGTCGAAAAGACGCCAAGCTACCAACTAGGCAAATAATCCGATTAAGCACTCTATTTGGCACATGGCATATTTGAAAAATCATTTGTCTGTTTATCAAAAATAAATAAATAAATAAAAAATAAATAAATAAATAAATAAATAAAAAGAAAATGTAACAAATTTAAAAACATAACTTTTTTGCGCAATCATAATTTATTTTATTGGATCAAATATATTTTCATTGTAAGTTATCCCTTTCGACAAAAAAAAAAAAAAGAGAAGTTATACTCTTAATACTTTTATGCAGATAGATATTATACAAATATCAAAAAACATTTTTAATCACAGCTACATTTTGAAATGCACTATATTTTTTAAATGGTCTAATAATACACAATGGTTTTACAGCCATAACCACTGACATTATGACTTTCATACTTTTACAGGATGTGTAGGACACCAATATGGGTTGCCCAAGGTATTTATCTTATTTTGGTAAAAATAGACTTATCTAGTTTTTCCCAAATTGTGGACAATTTGTGAAATACATTCATGACTACTGTCTTTTCGGAGGTTTTCAACGCACTGCCTTTCTTGTGGGGTTGAAAGATGTAGTTCAATTTAGGAGTAGATTCCATTCTTATAATAACAACGATATTAACGAATATAATAATATTTTAGAACAATATTAACGAATATAATAATAATAAGAAGAAAGATATTAACAAAATAATAATAATAATAACGATATTAACAAAAAAAACAATAATAAAATGAACGATATTAACAATAATAATAATAATAATTATAACTATATTAACGAATAGAATAATAAGAAATGTTTAGCTTTAAGCAAGTTACAAGTCAGCGAGTCCGACATAAATGTAAACAATTCCAAATCTCGCCAAACCGCTTATCGGGAGATCGCCAGCTGCTCGTGAGCTCTTATTGGCTAGAGCGTTAGTTCTAAATGAACGTATTAGTTCGCGTTACGCTTATCGTAAAACTGAAAATATATAACAATTTATGAAAATTATGACAAATAAGCGCTATACATGTGTAGGTTAAAATACCTTTCATATACCTTACCATATACCTTACCATAATACCTTACCATAATACCTTATCATATTTCTATAGCGAAGTGCTTAGTTTAACTCGAAAATCGGACAACGCGAGGATAACTACTTTCTTCGCTTGCTTCTCAGCATATTTCTCCATAGTCAAGAAACTTTGCAGTTGAGTATAATGCTATATATCTGCTGTTTTTTTCACTCTTGATTTCCTATTTTGAATTACAGCTTTTTGTTTCCGTTAGGAGAATTTATGGTATTGGTTTGCGAATGCCCCATCGACATTCGAAAGAATTTCCTTGCTTGAAGAGTTGGTCAAGACTGCACGTTTACTTTAAACGGATAACATTCTATCCCAAATCAATATGGCTACAAGTTTTTCTTGTTGCGTGTCCAAATCCAGAGCTTCAATCATTTGGAAAATCGAAGATTTACCGAACTCTTCGATCAAGTCCGAAGAGTTTCTTTTACGTGATAGAATATGGCATCTAAAGTATGAGGCAACCAGAGGCATGAACTTTGCTTCAAACATTTCTTTGAGGTTGAACGGCAATCGATTGCCAGACAAAACTTTGGATAATTGCTATTTTCGTTACCATTTTTATCTGAGGGATAGAAATGGCCACGATGTCCACAAAGGCTCAAACGATGTATCTGATTATTTTTCCTCGCATGCATGCAGTTTTGGCGATAGAAATCATCTGCTGGAAGGAGAATTAGCAGACATGAAAAATAATCTTTTGACGGTTTACTGTGTCTTAGAAGAGAGGGACAAAGAGGATGAAATAGGTAAGTCCTTTCCCCCCTATTATCAAAACGTGAGCAATGCAATGTAAACCAATAATATGCTAGGTCGTTAAAATTTTGTTCGCTAAAATATTTTTGTAATCCATTTATACAGGGTGCGCTCCGAAAGTAATGCAATTGAACTTCCCGTGCCGCTCCTATTGGTCGGAGTGGGATCGGATCACTTGGTGTAGACATTAAGCTTTGCTTCGAAACCAAGGGCTCTCAAAGCTATGGAAGCGGCGGGACGTCCTTTATTATAAACCTCTGTGGACCAACCATGTCACGGAAAACTGGAATCGGCGATCGAACTACGTTACGAGATGTTCTGAACGCGCCTTGCCATAACACGCTACGAGTCCGCGAGTTCCTGGCGAAACACCAGGGGGCCAACGCTGCCCCCTATGGTCCTGACCTTACCCCAGCTGACTTCTTTTTGTTCCCTCGAATTGAGACAGCCCTGAAAGGAACCGGTTTTCGTCCATAGAAGAGATTCGAACAACGTTACGCGATGTTCTGAACGCGCCTTGCCACACCGCGCTACGTATCCGCGAGTTCCTGGCCAAACACCAGGGGCCATCGCTGCCCCACTATGGTCTTGACCTCGCCCGAGGAGACTTCTTTTTCTTCCCTCGAATTAAGGAAGCCCTAGAAATAACCCGTTTTTCGTCCATAGAAGAGATCCAATCAGCCGTAACGAAGACCTTGCAAGAAGATGCCTTCCAGGGCGAGTATCGGTTATGTCAGAGTCGCTGGAGAAATGTGTAGAGGGCCCAGTACAGTACTTTGAAGAATTGCAAGTGTTTGCGCAAATCTGTTCAATAAAGTACTTCAGAAAAAAATAAATAATTGCCTTACTTTTGGAACGCACCCTGTATGAACGTAACGATGTTATCTAATATGAAGTAAAAGTAAAGGAAAAAGAGACATCAGTGTCGAAGCTTTTCATTTTGTTTCCATTTCCTATTTGGCGTTTTAATGTTTAACCCTCTAATTCCCAACTCCGCCTCAAGGCGGACGACGATAAAAAAAATTGGGCATTACAGGGTTAACCCATCCTTGTGTTGACTGATTGCTACTCTTACTGACGTAGTAGAAACCGCTAATCCGTCAATACGAAGGCGGATTAGCTGAGTTACTAAGAGCAATCCGTGGTCTCGCCCATACCTGTCACCGTAAATAAAAGGGAAGGGTGTAGGGGATTGACCCTCTAATTCCCAACTCCGCCTCAAGGCGGACGACGATAAAAAAAACTTCGGCATTAGAGGGTTAAGGGTGTCGTCAGGTTTTTTATAGTTAGGTATTTTCGTCTACTAAATGGGGTCACTACGTTGGGAAAGTTGAAAAATTGATGATTTCCGATGATGGAAAAAAGTTCTTTTATATGGTGCTATTTTATTTCTCACTTTCTCTAAAAAGGCATTATTCGTTTATTTATATTTTCTTTACAATTTTTAAGAATTATTTTATACTCATTCTTTTCGTGATTTAATAGAACTCATCTTCTGAAAACTCTCTCTCTTTTCATCCTCCTAGGCACTGAAACAGAATCGAATTTCAACCTCAAGGCTTTGAGCACTCCTTTCGTGGACGAATTCCATTCCATCTTCGAGAGCGGGAAATTTTCTGACGTCACCTTGCGGGTCGGCCAGGACACCTTCCCGTGCCACAAGGCGATCCTGTCCTCTCACTCCAAAGTATTCGAGACCATGTTCGACAGCGACATGAAAGAGAATCGAGAAGACGCGGTGGATCTAACCGCCACAGACCCAGACGTGGCCAAAGCGATGCTGCGTTACATCTACACGAGAACTGTCGACGGTCTCGCAGCGGAGAAGACTCCGGATCTGTACATCGCTGCAGACAGGTACATGCTCTCCGAGCTCAAAGATAAATGCCGCGAGTTCGTGCTGAACCACCTGTCCGTGGATAATGTGTGTGAAGCTGCCGAACTTGCCGATTTATATTCAGATGGCGTTTTAACTGAAGGCGTCGAGCAGTTCTTCACGCTCAACATGAGGAAAATTCTACATACCGATAAGTGGAAAATGCGGTTGGAGGAGAAGTCACCATTTTATACTAAGTTATTGATTTCGGCAGTTTTACGCAGCGATTTCGTTTAGGATCAGTGATCCAATGATTGACACCTTTGGAACCGTTCATAAATGATGTCACACTTTTTTCCCATATATTTGACCTCCCTCCCCCTTTGTCACAATATGTCACACCTCAGCGGACCCCCCTACCCCTTTGTCACAATATGTCACACTTCAGCGACCCTCCCTCCCCCTTGTCACATGTCATGCTATGTTGCATAATGCATGATGTGGCACTTCTTGTTACCCCTCCCCTCCCCTTGTCATACGTTGTTACAATTTCAAGAACCCCTCCCCCCCTCGAAGCGTGACATCATTTATGAATGATCCCTTTACAGTGTTTTACAGGGCCATGGTAGACTAGTGGTTAGGATGTTGGGCTTTCAACCGGAAGATTGGGTGTTCGATACCCTACACGCTGAAGGCCCACCATGCACACGTGCACGTGAAATCCATAGACCTTGAAGTTCCGAGGGTACCGGAGGTTGGAGAGCTTCCTTTCCCTTCCCTTCAATCTCAGGTCAAAGAAGGAAGATGGCGTATTTGTGGTGGCGCCATCCAACTACATAATGAGCCAAATCGTACTTCCACCGTTGTAGTGCTCCGTAGTAGATAAACGGAAGGCGCACCTTACTGCCTTAATTTCTGGTCGCTTTGCGAAGGGGAGCTTGAATATCCAAGTGGCAATAGAAACACTAATAATAGTGTTTTATTACATTTTTAATAGTTAATCATCAGAAATTACTTTTACATTAGTTGTTGGATTAAGGTATGTTTTAATAGACATTCAGGATCATATGTTAAAATTTCACCGTTCAGTTAAATTTTTCTTCAGTGAATTTATATTTGGACGTACTCAATGCTCCAGTTATTGACACTCCAATTTTCCATTGTAACCAGTAATTGACAGCCCTTGCTCCCTTGTTTGACACCCTGTATTAACGTTCCAATATGTGAAGTATTTGCTTAACATAAACTTAATACTACGTACAAAGTAATTCGTCTGTAATTTATAAACCTAAATTAAATTTATTTTAAACATTTTTTATCTACCACTCTCTAAAGATATCTAAAAATTTGATTAAAATTAAAAATCTAAAATTTAAATCTAAAAATTTCATTTTTAACAAGCATGTGCCTTGCATTTTGAACTTAATTTACATTTTGTGTTATTCTTCATCAACCAGTTCCAAATTTCCTGACCAAACTTTGTTGAATTTATCGGTAACAAATAAGCCACGCTTTAAATGAAGTAAAGTCCGTGGGGGAAAAAAACAAGTGCGTCACTATTTAAAATCAGTATAATAAAAAGGAAAATTAGCAGATACGTTTATAAATATAAAGTTTTTACTCTCGCGAAATTGTTGATATTAATGTCATTCGGACATCTAACCTCCCCTAGCAGAGCGATCAGGATTTAAGGCAGAGCCTTAATTTTTTTAATGAGCACCGCAAGGGTGGAAGTACGACTTACCTCAAGTACAGATTATGTATTCGGACGGCACTAGATGGCGCCACCACAAATACGCCACCTTCCTTTTTGACCTAAGAGTGAAGAGAAGGGAAATCGTCCCCCTCCGGTACACTCGGGACTTCAGGGTCCCTCGGATTTTACATGCTCGTATCTCCAAGTGTACATGGAAGGATTTCAGTGGGTCGGGTATCGTACACCCGACACTCCGGTGGGAAAACCGACATCCTAACTACAAGGATATCACGGCACTAGTGAAAGACTCGACTTTTATGATAGCGTCCAACTCCAAACCGGAGCTAAGTCTCATTACTGAGATAGAAGTTCTGTGAAATTTGCAGGAAACAAATCATAAGTTCAGGTGAAAGAGTAACTATATGTTACACTGGAGTGGATCATATTTTTTACTGTATAGGAAATTTAATCGGTGATTGTTTCACACAATATTGTATAATTTTTAAAGTGTTTTTATGTTACATTATTTTACTTTATATTCTTTTTGTGTGTCACTTTAAATTGAAAAGAATATATCAAGTATGCTGATAAAAATATTTCGGAAACAAATGTCTTTATGTCGAAGCCAAACGCTTAAACTGCAATGTATGACTTTATGTATTGAATAAATGCGGCTTGCTTTTTTACAAGGGATAGTACTTCTTGCGTTATAAGGTAGCATTTACTCACACGATTTAATATTTTTGTGAATTTAATTTATCTTCCGTTTTATCAACTAATCCTGGTTGAAGTAAAAAAACCAAGGCTGAACTTGATCCAGTTAGTTAACTGTTACGAAACTGTTCAACTGTTACTGAATAACAGTTAAACAGATAACGATCAAGTTCAGCCTTGAAAAAAAAAATAGTTTTTATTATTTTCAATATTTTCCCCTTTTTAATTATGTAAGTCTTATTGCTGTCCCTTTTTTAAAAATTCGTTGCGTAAAACGTTCGTTATATATATAATGTGAGGGTATTTCATCCATGAGAGTGGTTTTCGTTCTCTATTTTAATAGAATCGGAAATTTGCTTTTATCGTAAACTTTCGTCGAAAACGTTTGTTAACTTTCATCATATTTTTAAACACTTTTTGAGCTAAAAATGTTTACAACATTCGTAATTACATAGAGTTCATAAAAAAAATGGTGAAAATTCCTTTGTGCTAAAATATGAGGGCAAGGGGAAAAAAAAGTATATAAAGCACAAATTGTCAAAACCGCATTGTTTGACAAAGCCGGCAGGGTGACGTAGTGGTAAGGCGCAGACGTCGTACGCCCAAATTCGCGGAATCAAACCTGGCCCAAGTCGGTAGATTTTCAAGATACGGAAAATCGACAGGCGGCATGTTAAAGATCCCTTGAGTATCTGTTTGGCGTGGGTACTCTCGGCTGAATTAAACTCTTAGTGCAGTTTGCATCAGTTGGAGTTCAGGTGCCACCAACCAGCGGGAAACTGAGCGTCAAAAAATCTTAACGCGGTAATGGCATCCGCCCACGGTGGTGCTATTGGAAAGAATGGATGCTGGTTTCCGGGGAATGCACTAGGTCTGCAAATGGTTAGTGACCCATTAGAAAGAAAAAAAAACATTGTTTGACCTTTCAGAGCAAACAACATAGATCAAAATATTGATCATTGGTCAAAACATACAACATTGATCAAAGCATTGATCATTGGTCAAAACATACAACATTGATCAAAACATTGATCATTGATCAAAACATTGATCATTGATCAAAACATTGATCATTGGTCAAAAACTTTATAAAAAAATTGACCAAAACACCGATCATTGTTCAAAACATACAACATAGATCAAAACATTGTTCATCGGTCAAAACATACGGCATTGATCAAAACATTGATCATTGGTCAAAACAAACAAAATTGTTTTGACAATTTGTGCTTTATTGACGTTGTTTTTTCCTTCTACTCATTCATAGTTTAGTTGACACATAACATGCTTTAAGTCCGTCAATTTATTTATTTTTTTGAACCTCTTATTATATTATTATTTTATTATAATATATTTTTTGAACTCATCTGATTTTTCCTCTCATAGTCTGTACGAATCGCGAGTACCTGAATTCTATATTTGGTTATTCAAACCAGTTTTTCTATCGGGATGAAAATGTACCGTGGGATGAGGAAAGAGAGAGAGACTTCACGCCTATTTCATTTTTATTGTATTTTCATATGACAAATAAACAACTCAGGAAAACATGAACCGCTAACAAACTCGAATGACATCTCAATATCGGAGTGGTGGGGAGAGAACACCAATCACTCTCAGTATGTTTGCTTAATATCACATTGAAGAAGAGCCACACCCGTAAGACTTTACAATCCACCATGTGACTTACATACGAACAAAAACTTCGTATACAAAAAATGATACAAGAATACGTGTGGGCCAAAGGGTACACTTCCACTCGCGTTAGACAGCACTTTGTTCGATTCCACTATTGGCGGCAACTCAGGAGAGAACGGCTTTTCGAAATGGCCGGTCGGGAACAGATCCACCCGTGGCGTGACTTCTCTCGCCAACGGACTCGAAAACGGGCGATTCATTTCATAAGAATGTTATATTTTAGACCCACTGACTCCTCCAGTAATTGACACTCCAATTTTCCATTATACCAGTAACGGACACCCCATACTCCCGTGTTTAACACACTGTATTAAAGTTCTGTAACTTATGAACCTAAGGGGCGGGGGTATGATTTTTATCGGACCAAGTTGACTGTTTGACATAAATGATTATCTTTAAATAATATCTATCTACTTCTTTAAATGCTTGCATAAGTAAAAGCTTGTTGATACAAATTATTGATCTTTTATTCCCACAACCGGTTTCTACCTTTCGTACAAAGGGAAGACTTAGTCCATGTTGATCTTGCTCTTTGGTTCCTTCTCTCGAAACGGCATTCAAATTTTGAATAATATGAATTATATCACCTTTCACGTAGGTGAGTACGCATCGGGACTTCAGAAGTGATTTGATCGGGGATGGTAGAAAAAAAGTCGCGAACCGCTGGATTAAAATCATATGAACATTTTTGCAAAAAAAAAAAAGAAAGCGTTTCCGTTCATTTTATCTAACAGTTTCGTTAGATAACATCGATAAGAGACAATAAATTCAGCAGAATCAGATGCAATTTGAGATAACAGATGAATAAGATATATGTGTTGATAAATCCGATTTTAAGATCTCAAACTACCCACTGCTTGGTACTTGCCATGATAAATAAAACTCTTACGGTTTCGTAAAATTCTATTGGTATTATCAAATTTAGATGAGTTCTCTTTTTTAACATAAATTAATGCTTTTAAAAGTAAATCTACAAGTTTCAAACTTTATTTAATAGTACTTTTGAAAACCATGTTAATTTCACTATTTATTTGGAATAAGGCGAATGGAATAGACTTTTAAAGGGGAGCCAGCACCCAAAAATGTCAAAAAAAAAACTGAAAAAATATTTCTTATCTTAAGTAGGGGTAAAATCAATCTTTAAAAAATGTTCCCTGAAAGTTTCAGGAAAATTGAAGCATTAGTTATTGATTTATCATTGATTTTATTACAGTGTGATTTGCCACCTTTTCATTTAGAAACCGTAACTGAGTTGAATATAAGCCATATTTTTTTTTAATAAAATAAGCGAGAAGAAGCAATTTCGTCGTGTTTATAACTGAAAAAGAAATTTTGTTAAGGAAAGGATTTAAATTTTTGCAAGCCGAAAATTTAAAATGTTGTTTTCTCTCGCTTTGTTTTTTGCGCATTTCATCTCAATTAAAATGCAAAGGCTTTTTTAAGTTTGTATCTATAATGTGGATTTTTTTCCTACATGTTCCTGAAACTATTCATAACAAATGTATGCTTCATTTTTATGATAACTTAACTACTTTTTTGTTTCAAATTCTTTTTGCAGGTTTTTTGAATTTTTCGTTTTTTCTGCGTTACTTCAGTTTTAATTTTTTCTCAAAAAGTATTTGACTTATGAAAAATTTAAGCATAAAAGTTTTGCTTTATGAGTAATGAATCAATAAAAGAAATTTTGAGACTCAAATTTTGAAAAGGAAGATGCAGTTTTAAAAATTGCTAAATTTCGTTTTAAAAGTTAAAATTTTCAAATTATATTTAAGAAATCCAGTTTTTTTATATTAAATTTCTTATGAAGTGATATAACATGACATGAGACAAAAATTGTAAATAAAAACACCATAGAGAATAAAAAATGGTCTCATGGTGCCAACTCCCCTTAAGCTACTTCAGTTGAATCGGTGTTTTACTATAAATCAAAAAAAAAAATTTAACAGCAAACCTACAGAGCGGTCGACTGACCACTTTTCAAAGGGTTTTAAATTTCAAATTTCCATTTTTCTTGAACTTACTGCACGCCAGAGTTGATATTCTAGTTGGACAATTTACGGTTACCATCGTCCAACATAGCAAATTAATATTGATGATCACGTAGTGTGTGTTCGGTGTTGATTTATTAAAGAGTCCCTATGTCGACCAATGGCCTCATCCGCCATCTTGGGTCAGAGCGCGTGTTCTGCCTGGTTGTACTTTCTGGCATGTATCGCTTTTTGGCGATCTCTCCTTCCCAGGCATTGTGTTACGTTTAAGTTTGATCTAGAGTCCCTATATAGACAGAACGACGCCTCCGCCATTTTGGATCAGAGCGAGTGTTGTCCTTAATGGCATGTATCGCTTTTTGGTGATTTTTCATTCTCAGGCATTTTGTCAAATTTAAGCAATTTGACACAATGCCAAAAACTTCGCTCTGGTAGCCCTAGCTTTTCCTCGATGAAAAATCGGATCCAAAATGTCTGATGCGTCGATTCGTACATATATATTGGCCTTAGTTTGAGCTAAGTAGTTATGACGCAATCATAACTGGTTTAAACAAGAAAAAAATCCCTCATTAATCCGATAATTTGTAAATTTTTGATGTTTGTTGTTAATTTTTACTTGAAATAGTCATGTGA
This sequence comes from Octonoba sinensis, assembly GCA_038502835.1. Classification (NCBI taxonomy): domain Eukaryota; kingdom Metazoa; phylum Arthropoda; class Arachnida; order Araneae; family Uloboridae; genus Octonoba; species Octonoba sinensis. Next base: position 5,188,554 of record CM076600.1, read on the forward strand.
ATAACTTCTGAAATTCTAATTAGAGCAGTTCGTTAATTTTTTTTGGATGTTCATATTAATTTGGCAACTCGCTGTTTTCTGCAGAGGGTTAAAATTATTGCCTTGGTTTCACTACTTCTGTCTATCGTAAACCTTTCGCTGTTTCTTTACCTCCTCCCAGACTGTCGTCTCATCCTCCCAACCAAAAATATTCGGCTTTTAATGCTCTTGTCCATCGTGCTATTAATATTTGCTCTTCTCCTGAGCTTCTCAAGATTGAACTCGACTAGCTGAAAGCTGTAGCTGTTGATAGAGGATTTTCTCACTCTTTAATTGATTCTATTCATAACATACTTTCTAAAAAAACTTCTGGTCCCAATCATGTGGTTTCTAGAAAGAATTTGGTTGTGTTATCATTTTTTCATTCTGTCAGTTTTCGTATTGCTAAAATCCTAAAAAGGTTTCAATTTCAAGTTGTTTTTGCTCCTAGCAACAAACTTTCCTTCTCTTCTCTTAAAGATCCTGTCGATCAACTTAACACTTGGGGTATTTACCAAATTAGTTGCCGTTGCGGCCTTTTTTACATTGGACAGTCAAAACGTGCTCTGAAAATTCGGTTAAATGAGCATAAAGGTTATGTACGAAAGCAAGAGCTAAATAAGTCTAGCATTGCTCGACATTGTTGGAATTACAACCACTATTTTGATTTCAATTCTGGGAAAATTATTCAAAAATGTTCTTCCCCATTAGAGCTTGACTTTTGGGAAGCTTATCATATTAACAGGAATAGTTCTAATTTGGTTAATGATTCTTCCTCAACTCCTTATTTTTCACAGGTCTGGTATAAGTTCCTTTAATTTGTTGTTCTTTCTTGGTTTTCTTGTTAGTTATCCTTTTTTGTGTCAATTTTCTTCTCTCCCCCCCTCCCCCTCTTTTACATGTGTACTTTGTTTTGCTTTTTGTTTTGGTATTTTCTGTACTTATTTTATTTCCATTTTATTCTTTGTATTTTATTTTATTTTGCAATTTTCATGTATTTTCACATTTTTATGCATGCTGTTGTCTTTCTTGCTTTGTTTTTATTGATATCCCTTTTAACTTCCTGTACTTCCAACTGCATTCGTTTGTTGCTCTCTTATTGGTGCCTTTCCTACTACTTCTACTTCCACTTCACACTGCCTTTATTCTCATTAGTTTACTGTTAATTCTAAGGCTATATAAGCTTTGTTTTTGTTGTTTTGTCTGCTTCATTTGGATGTTTTGCATCTAGAAGCTCCCTGTCGCATTGAAAAAGGGATTCCAAGCAATCCCGAAACATATGTCTGCGTTTGAATGCTCATTTGGGCTTTAATTTAACGTGAAATTATATTTCTAGTTCGTAACTGTTTGGTCTTTGCCTATTTATATTATGTATAAATTATTTTTTAATGTTAATTTTTATTTAGAACTCATTGGATTTTTCCTTCAATAATCTGTAGGAATCATGCACGGATGAGATCTGCATTTTTATTCAAAGCAGGTTTTCTGTCGAGATGAAAATGTACCGTGCGATGAGGAAAGAGAGAGAGACTTCACGCCTATTTCATTTTTATTGTATTTTCATATGACAAATAAACAACGCAGGAAAACATGAACCGCTAACAAACTCGAATGACATCTCAATATCGGAGCGGTGGGGGGAGAACACCACCCACTCTCAGTATGTTTGCTTAATATCACATTGAAAAACAGCCAGACACGTAAGATTTTACAATCCACAATGTGGCTTACATAGGAACGAAAACTTCGTATACAACAAATGATACAAGAATACGTGTGGCCCAAATGATACACTTCCACTCGCGTTAGACAGCACTTTGTTCGATTCCACTATTGGCGGCAACTCAGGAGAGAACGGCTTTTCGAAATGGCCGGTCGGGAACAGATCCACCCGTGGCGTGAATTCTCTCGCCAACGGATTCGAAAACAGGCGATTCATTTCATTAGAACTCAATATTTTAGACCTATTCAATGTACCAGTAATTGACACCCCACGCTCCCGTGTTTGACACACTGTATTAAAGTTGTAATATGTAAAGTATTTGCTTTTACATAAACTTAATTACTAAATACAAAGTAATTCGTCTGTAACTTATGAATCTAAAATTAATATTTTAAACATTTTTTATCAACCATTCTCTAAATAAATCTGAAAATTCAAATCAAATTAAAATTAATTTAAAAATCTAAAATTTAAGTCTAAAATTTTCATTTTTAACAAGCATGTTCCTTGTATATCGAACTTAATTTACGTTTTGCATACTTGATTTTTTCCGAACTGATGCTATATGAGAGTTAAAATATTGAGTTGCTTTCAACAAACGGAGAAGCAAATATTCTGATTCGCGAACTTAATAAACGCACCTGCAAAACGAACCTCCCTAAAATTCGAATGGATTCGTTCTTTCCGCCATGCGCAGAAGCGTCCAAATGTCAAAATTCCGTTGTGGAACTGTTTTAGAATTTGAAGAAAAGGGGCACATCCAAACAACCTTTTTTTTAATATCAAGTTTCTCTTTATATCAAAATTAGTCAATTTCAAAGAAAACTAGTATGTAATACAATTTATATCGCAAAATAATTTTGTACATAGCATAATTTGTTAAACATAATAGTAAAAACGCTACGTAGATTTTAACGTTTCAGAATTTGCTTCAATGACTGGTAGTTAAAAATATTTTCGGTTTGAATTCTGCTTGCTTCATTTGCACAAACATTTCCAAAGCGTACACCTAATTCTTCTTATTCTTGTAAAAAAATAGTTATGCCTGACTGTTGCAATACTAGTTTTGACTTTCGTTTTTTGAAAATCATTTTAATGTGTGAATAGATTTTCAGGAAGGTTTTTTTCCCCTCTCTCTCTCTATCTGTTCTGCTTAATTTGAGTTTTTTCAAAAAAGCCCGTGGTGTTTCAGTAAAAAACTAAAAATGTAATGCAACCTGAAAAACTCGGATCTAATTCAGTCATCAAGGTACAGGAAGGATGTATTTATGTCAAGAAAATTGAAAGCAAAAAAAAAAGTTGTTTGAAACAAAGGTCATCAGGCATCATTTTCATTTGGTTTGAAACAAATTATTTCATGTCCTCAAAAAACACAAAAATAGTTGTATTGGATTTTACGTATTGTTTTAAACCTAGAAAAAGTTCCATAATTAGGCATGTTTGGTTTATACATCCCCCAAGTAAATTTCAAAATTAAGTATGCTAACTTTTCATGTTACTACTACTAATACAACCCAATATCTCTCAATTGCTAAAAAATGCTCATATGAGCCAAATGCGAAAATACAACAAATTTCTAAAGGAATAAAAGACAAAATTTTTGCGAATTTTCTCTAGTGTTCAAAGAGACATCGAAACAAGGGACATTTTTTATTTTATTTTAAATAAAATATTATTATTTTTTTCTGTATAAAGTTCGATTTAGTCATAAAAAATATTTGCTGAGCACGCAACACAAGTGGATCTATTCCCGATGATATCCCTGATACAATATAAGATCAAAAAAGGATTAAGATTTTTATGATTGTACTTCAATGTTATGTGCACCGCCTTTTGGGACTGGAACTGATGGAGAATAAAATGGAAATATTTGTGTATTTAACTACTTAGTTTTTGTTTTCAAGATTGCTTGGTGTATAAAAACACATAGGTTCAATACTTGATGACGTTATTGATACATTAAAAATCGCTATGAACCATGTAAAGCAGTTTTTTTTTTGTCTCGCTAAAAAAACTGATAAGAATTTTTGAGTCAAAAAGATCGAAACTATTGTTTGTATTTGCGACTTAAAATTGTTTTACTTCTGCTGGAAAGCTTGCAGCAAAATAGTCATCAAAATATTCAGCTTTCAAATATTTCTTTCAAACATAAAATTCTTGTCTCATTAGACATTATTTCATTCGAGAGCTAACTGTATTTTTTAAAGCGTCGTCTGTAGCCAAAATTATAGCAAACTCTGATTTAAAATCTAGCAACTAGATTATTGGTATATTTTAGAGTCCTATAAAGTGTGGCTAAAAGAAAATGATGGTTTACGGGAAATAAATAATAAAGTACGTTTAGTAAACACTTAAATTTATATGCACGACGAAATTTTTCGAAGGAATGTAGCCAAAAACTCTGTATGTAACCATTTTTCAAAGAATATTGAAACAATATTGTGGCATTAGTATGAGAGGTCTACCGCTTTTGCTAGTTACTTCGTAGATGACCCTGCCACTTCAAAAGGGTTATTCTTTGCACAGTTTTTCCTGCTCTCTCACGAAATTTTCGTCTTATTTGACGAAATGGCTTCATGAAAGATGCTCCGAGTAAAATTTTCGTCAAATTGGCGAAATTTGTGAGGTAACTTTTTTAAGTCACGGTGATCGCGCGAGGGAAGAATCGTTATAAATAACGACATTTTCTTGACGATTGAAGTATCGTCGTAAATGAAGATTCCATTTTTGAGAGTGTAGTCGCCATTGCGAGTGTAACTGCCCTTGAAATGAGTTGTTCTTTAAACAGCTTCCTGAGCTGCCATCTATGAAATAACTGACTAACTAGAACAGTAGGTATGCCCACCAATACGAAAATTTTTCTTTTTGTTAAGAAAATAACCGCAGGCGGTGCACAGAGATCGAATTGTTTGATGAAGGGGAACGTTGGTTTTTCGATTCCCGAGGAGATCCGTACCAAAATAAATATTTCGTCAGTGCATCTGTACATATGAGATGACGGTGTAGATTTTGCATTGGAAAACAAGTGCTGCGCAGCCAGAACTGCTTTGGTTGTAGCGTTTCTCTTAAAATATCCGTACAAAAATATCTTTGTTGTTGTTATTCTTTTCGCTGAAATCACGAGGGAAATAGTAATGGAAAGAAGAAAAAGGGGTAGAGCGAGACCTCGTCCAGAGGGCGCCTCGAACGCACTTTTCCAGTTTGTTGTTCACACTCATCCGTTTGGTAAGTCAGCGCTCCTCTCACACGCATAACACTGAACTATAATAACTAATCAGAGTGCAATAAACTATATTAACTACTCCAGGTAGTCTTTTGTTTAGAACTCTTCTGCTTTTTACTTTTGGTGTGCATTTTCTCTTAAAAATTTCTTCAGTTTTTTCCTGATGTTTGAGTCAATGCAGTGAAATCAGCAATACATATTATAAGTATGAACTAGAATTTTAACCCCTTAACGGTCGGGTCATTTTTAAGAAAACGGTCATAAAAGGGCCTATTTTTTTATCCCTGAAAATAATATAAAAATATGTGTATGAACAATATATATATTCATTTTTAATTTTTGATTTGTTTTTGTGTTGAAATTTTAAGCACTCCAGCCCGGAAATATCACGGGAGCAAGAAATAGAAGGAAAAACCTCAGCCCGTCATTTTCACGGGAACGAGAGGGAAGGGGTTAATAGTGTAGTTGAAAATCATTAAAAAAAACAATTTTAGAGACCTCTTCTATCGATAGGTAAAATAATTACGCAGTTAAGTAATTTCAATCACATATTGAGACAAAACCCTAACGTTATATTTGGGTCTGTGGAAGAATTATAGAGCTTTAAGATATAGACGGAGTTCCAGCGATTCTCTCTGAGTTTTATGAGTGAAGTAGAGATGCTAGATCACCTGACAGGGACCTCTCCGCTTTGACCAATCGGATATGTAAGTAAAGAACAATCACAGCACTTGCTGCTCACTCCATTAATTCTTTGCACGGAGTTTGGCTCTTTAGGTCTTGTTCACGTGACTTACGCGCGTTCATTTACTCCGCCACCTTCTGGTGTCTAGCTATTTAATCTTTATGGAAAGATGCATTTTTTACCACGTGGTTTGCACGAGTTTCGAATTCATAGCGGGCATTACATCGCGCTTCTTCCATTGAGGGCAATGTTGAAGCGAAGCTTGAATTTAATTTAACTAATTGTGATGAAAGTATACGCTACTCGCGGTTTCTGTCTAACACGATACATCGTCTAACAGTTTCTAAAGTTAGACGATTTTCATGAGTCTATTAAACCTCGTTCAAGGTTGATATTCGGGCTGCAAATGAGTTTGACCCAAAATTGCATCGAGAGCTTTATATTTTTCTTGGTATTTTATTTAAGTACGAAAGAGTACTTGTGTATTTAAAATTGAGGTAAAATATGGAAATTCGATGCCAAAACAGTTAATTTCGGTCCAGTTACTATTCGAGTCAATTAGACGGTGAACGGCTCAGATAGCACTCTGCTTAGTTGTATATAACTCAGTATTTTCTGACAACGGATTTACCGGGAGCTGGCATCAAAATCCTCAAACTTGCAGCTGCTTGGCGAACTATCAGTCGCCATTACTCGCCAGTTTTGGGCGTCTATTCATGGAAATTAAATCAAATTTCATTTATGGTAAGTATGAATGGTTAAAGAATATGTCAGAAAATTTTACAGCATCGCCTATTTCAGAGATTTCAATAACATTAACAACAAATACTGTCATATTTCTAACTGCATTTATGTTCGTTGTGTTGCGAAATAGTTACGTCTTTTCAAACATAATTGTTGTACCATTGTCATTCCCATAACAGTAAACAACAATAATATATACATAGTACAACATATTAATAACTGTTCTCTTATGAGTAACGTATAATTAAATCTTATTTTTTTTTTTTGTACAAAATTGAATTTGAGAAGCGCCGACAAAAAATTCAGAATTGTTGCAGGAATATTGTTTTTGTCATAATTTCATATGAATTTTTTAAGAGGATAGTAGAAGAAGATAAATATGTTATTACTAAACATGTTATCATACGAAAAGTGTTAATTTTGTAAAGTAATTTTGTCAATTTTGTAAAATAAAGTTATAAATAAAGACGCTTTAAAAAGGTTGGGACACTTCAATGTCTTTGAATAGAGTTTCTATTGAAGTGTTGCCATTTAAATATAAGTAAAAATTATGTATAGCTAGCAGGTCACCATTCAACTGTCTACTATCCTCTTAGGCTGAAACAAACTGAAAAATATATGTAACGTAGCGAAAAAGAAGTTCGTTTTTTTTTTGCATTAAAATTACTAAAAATACTCAGTTTACACAAAACAGACTGGTTTTATGTTAAATCATTATACTCGGGCGCTGTCAAGCAACATTACAATAATGAGAGCATGTTATTAATATTTAAATTAATGAAAGATTATGAAAAGCATTGCTCCAAGCTATAAAACTATTTTCTAATAAGTATATTTTTATTTCTGTTGACCTTTTTTGTAGCCGGCACAAGAACTACTTTTATATCCTTTTTCAGCGATTCTGCTATTCCCATATCGTTGCTATATGTATATTATATATATATATAGTTTAAGGCAATTACATATACCTGCCGACGCTTCAGCTATTTTAGTATTTTGGATCAGATTTTTTATTCCTGCACGCTAGGGTTTACTAGCGTAATTTTTTGACACTTCTTGACGCATTCCCTAATCGTGGAAAGTGATCCAAAATGGCTGGCGCGTCTGTCTGTCTGTATAAGGGCTCTAACCTAAGCGGTCCAGAAGATAGAAATAGTCAAAGATGGGGGGCGCATGCATCATAAGAACTTCCGCAGAATCAGTTCTTCCCATCCATCATCCAGTTATTGTGCAGAACTTCGCCATAACTCTCTAGCCCCTTGTGGGAATTAGCCCAGACTCTCTGCATAGAAAAGCTTCAAGAATGTGTTTCCTATCAGTAAATCAAAAGCACTAAATCAGTAGAGACTGTTTTCTTTTGGTATGAAGAAGAACTAATCGCAAGAACTCTTCTTGCAAAAATGAGATGCATTAGACACTTGAACTGTAGATGTTGGTACATGGAAATTTTTTCACGGATTGTAAGTTTTCGTGTACCCGAACTTCTTAACACTAATGGAATGCGTTAGAAAACTAGAGATTCTTATGTTTGTTTTGCTTTAGTAAAATCATCAACGTATACCTTACTATTTAATTATTGAAACAATTTTTAAATCAAGTAACAAGGATGCCTTTTTTCGTTGTGTTTTCATGGGTCAGACACTTCAACTGGCTATACCAAAGCATCCCACCCAGGGTACAACGAAATATTTTTGAAAGAAACATTGTTCTGCAAGAAATGGGGAATCGTATAACTGCATTCGTTCTCCCTAAAGTAAAAACTAAAACAATTTTCAACTAATAGTATCTTTAATTGGTGTTGATAGTGAGCTGTCTTTTTTTAATACCATGGAACTGTTAGTATATTGATTTGTGGTTGACAGCTTTGTGTCTCATTGTAATGCCATAAAACTGTAAATAGCGTTAATTGGGGTTAAGGGGACTTGGAAACTTTCAAATGTAGAAAATGGCTGAAAATAACGATTTTTCAATTTTTTGGTTAAAATGTGGTTTGACTCTCCTAGTATATCTGAGCGAAGTTTTGAAGCGATACAACCATTATAAATGTAGTTAAGAAGTAAGAGAACTCAAATATTTCTGATGTTTTAGTAGGATTTTGTATTCTTTAAACTGCGTTTTCTCGGTTGGTGTGTTTTCGCCATATTGTAGTATTTAAAATGCTGAAACTTCTACATATATTCATGTATTAACTTTAAATTTTTTGTGTGTGTTCGATATGATATGCTTGATAAAATTAGGAATGGAATTTGCTATATTTTTTCAAAAAAAAAATTTTTTGAAAAATGAAAATGTAACAAAAGTGGCTTTTTATTCTGTGTTCTCCCTATCGATGTAACTTTAAAAACTTTTTTCTCAAAAACTAATTAATTAATAGCAAAACCCATCCCTAAAATTGTAAACCACACTATAATAAGTACTTTTAAAAAATTTGGTAAAAAAAAGTCAAGAAATGAAAAAGAAGAAGGAAATTTAAAATTGTTAAAGAATTTTTAAAAAATTTAAATTTTAAAATTTTCTGTTAGTTGAATTTTGATTTTTCATGTGAAAATCATTTTGTTGAACAATAGCACATCATAACATACAAATTAAATAGGTAAAAGTTCTTAACTTAAAAAAAATTGTCAAAAGGTGCCAAGTCCCCTTAAGTGCGGAACCTTATTGTTTAATATCATAAAACTGTCAGTAACTTATTCAGGGTTAATAATGTGATGTCTTATTTTTAATCCAATGTTCTGTTTGTATTAACTATTAACACATTTCTCCAATTATTTATATACATGGTAACAGGTGTTATAAATTGACAATTGAATCTTGCAGAACTCTCACATTTCTTAGGAAAATAGATCTTTCATTTTTAAACTTTCACTGATAACTGTCGTTTTCTGAAAGTACCAGTATAAACTAGATTTTTCAAAACTTCAACATAGTTTGATTACTAACCTTACAGTTGATTTTAATTTAGGTGAAATTATACAGGAATACCCATCTGCAACGGATTTTGTTTTGGAAACCTTTAGTATTTTCGAAAATTAGCCTGGTTTAATTATTATGCCTAGTTTCATATATTGTTACACGTTTTTCTCTTCAAGTTTCGTTTTCGTTTTCATGATTTGATTTTTTTTTTCAGTTTTGTAGACTTAACTGTTGTTATCCCGAATTAAACTAATTTAAATAATTATCATGCATTCATACTTTTTTCTCTCTCAAGTTTTTCATTCGTTTTTGTGATTTTTTCCCAGTTTTGCAAACTTAATTGTTGCTTACTGATTGTTGTTTAAAATCGTATCTATTAATGGAAATTTCCTGAAAGAAATGCAACCATTTTTCGAGAACTGCCCGAAACTTAAACGCGATGAAAAAAGATTGACCCGGCGTAAAGTTAGGCCTATGAAAAATGTACAGTAAAAGAATTTGAGCATTTTTAGGTATTGCTTTCAGATTAATGGTTAATGAAATGTTCGCTTTAGAACAAAAAATTAGGTCCTCAATTGTCTCTTCATTACTGTAGTGATTGCTGCCATCGCCTGAGTCACAAAGAATAAAAGCAATAAATTCAACTCAAATGGAATAAGGAGGCTCTACAACAATCATGATACCGCCAAATTTGGCAATATTTTCGTGATAAATGCATTAATTTGGATCTTTGATCTCAGCCCTTTTATATACAATGTAAATTCAATGCATATCAACAACTTTTGATTTTATGGCCAAAAAGTTTGCTAATTTTGGAGGAACCATAACTGTGGTAGCCTTCTCTGGAATACATACATATTATTGCAACTTCAACAAACATTGTACATTGTCATTTCAAAATTCAGTTGTGGAAACATTTCACCTTCACATTTTCTTCTCTGAACTCGGCCGTTAAGGGTGTGCATGGCCTTCTGGGATAAAGTAAAAAACTTGTTACTTTATCCTCAATTTTTTAAATTGTTTGCGATAACAGTTACAACCGATTTATAAATTTAACGAAACAGAAGACTGCGTATAATATAAGAGAAAGAAAAAATACTTCTTGGAAGTAAGGGAATAAAACTATTTGCGTTAAATTGATGCGTCAATTAACGTGTGAAAATATGGCACAGATGTGCCATTTCAGCTGATTACAGGAATGTAATTTTTAATAGTGGAAAGAAAGGCCTCCAATGACTGAAAATTTAAACATATGATTTAATTGAAAGATAACCAATGAGAACTTCTTTGAAACTCGTCTGCAGTTAAAGTAGAAAATAAAAAAAGATATTTTTAATTGAAATTATGATTTTTACTACTACTACTCTTTGTCGAGTCGCACCTTCTACTGTACCCAGAAGGCCATGCGCGCGAGAGCAACATAAAAAGAAGGGGACAACCATGACCACGTGACTTGAGTGCTGAAAGAGGCTGACACAAGTTTGACCTCCTATCGATGTCCATTACACATAACACAAATACACCAAATATACACTGAAAGATCACACAGAATGACTCTTCATTGAGCGATTAATGGAGTCACGTGATGGAATGAGGCGAATCTCATGCAACGGAATGATGAGGCATACGCTCACGACGACATACAGTTGTACATATTACGGTGCGCATGCGCACGGAGGAAACACAACACATAGATCTGGGATGAAAAAATTATACAATACTCTTGAAACGATAAGAAGCTATAAATCCTTCGTTTTTTTTTTTTTTATTATTTTGGAGCTATTCATTTGGTTTTTTTCCACGGGATGACACTCAAAACATATTTTTTTAATGACTTTGAGTATGAAATTTATATATTTATTTCAGTTTTCTTTTTTTTTTTTACGTTGTATGTTGTTTAATTGGAAAGTTGAGTTCGATCTAACCAATGACAAGTCATAACTATCGTCACCATTAATATACAAAAGTTTTTGTTCTAATTAGCTGGATTGACGATTAATGGAATGGCTCCCCTGTTGCCAAATCGATTAACCCTACAAACCAGAACTTGAGAAAACTGACAAATATTGTGTTCCATTGAAGTAATCGGGCACTAGCGTTGCATTTTTAACTATCACATTGTTAGGAATGTAACTAACCAAAACTTCACTAACAATTTACTTACTGTATCTCAATAGAGTCCTTTTCGAGCTGAAATAAGGATTTTTTTTCTTTGAAGTGAAGTTATCAATTTGTCTTGTACGCACAGCTACTGCTGACATAAAGCAGCTGAATTTCGCTTCCTACAATTTTTGTGATATGAAATCTGCATTGTGCAAACTATTTTATGAATACAGATATGTCAGGTAACGGCCTGAAAAATTGTTAACTATAATATAGATTGTACTGATTCACTTTCTGTTGTGTAGAACATTGTATGTACATAATGGCGGCATATGCAAACACTTAGATTCAGATTTTCATAACAAGTGGTAGTTATTTGTCATTATTTGTTTTAAATCCATTCTAAACGGTAAAAAGTGGGCATGGAATATTTTTGAAAGTCCCGACTTGACCCCTCGACCTAGCTGTTTACACCGAAGTTTCGATAAATCCGTAGTTTGTAAGTTATGCTAGTGTTGGTTAGATCTTCCTCAACCTTAAGAATGGAACATCCATCGAGCAACTACACGTCTTGGAAAATTACAAAAGTTTTTGTTTTCCTCTGAAAATAAGCTTTCAGAGAAGGACAAAATAACGTTCGGCAATAGTTTCATGTTCTCGGAATGTCGGCGAAGCCAGCGCCACCACAGTTCATACTTTGCAATGGAATGTATACAAATTAATTTTAAACGAGGCGTCCATTCTAACATCACAGCATATCTGACTGCAGTATTCTAATGGACTATATCCGATGGATCAAAAATCTAAACTAAAACAAAATCTAAAATTTTGTTCTATTTTCTTCGGGACTTACGCGATCCCCGACTGACGATAAAGATTGTCGTTGATGTAAGATGATGATTTGATTGTTGATTATAGTTTTCTACCTAATTTAGCTTAGCTCGATTTTCTCTGTACTTTGTACGGCGTAAAGAACGAGTGCTGGCACAGGAAAGTACGTTTGCTTTATGTACACTTATTTATTTAATTATTTTTGTAAATCCGTCCTTCCTCTATGCCAAAATAGCTGTACTGATGTCATCCTTAACAACTTGGCAAAGAAGCGGTTAAAATCCTAGGTGGAGATAATTGCTCCATCTTGGTAACCCTACTTTGATGCCCTAGCAGGATATGGTAAACGCCATCTCGTTCTGGTTTGGCGCTTTTTTTCTGTTTGTCACCAAAGGTCTGGGCTCAGCTAGGATCCAACGAAGTACCGTTTTTAGGTACTGCCTGTGCATATTTTCAGGGATCTGAAGCGGCGCAAAAGAAAAAAAATCTGTTGTGATCCATTGCTCCAATTTCGGCTCCACTGCACCGATTTTCTTTTCTTTTTTTCGTTTTTTTTTTACTTTTTAAACTTTTTATCATATAAAAAATAATTAAATTGAAAAAGGGATATAAATAATATAATTAATTCAAATCAGTTATCTGGAGCGGAGCCCGAGGAAAAGACAAACTGTTGTGATCCACTGCACCGATTTTCTTTTCTTTTTCTTTTTTTTTTTTTTGGTTGATTTTTTTAACTTTTTATCATATAAGAAAATAATATCACCAAAATATATATAAATAATATAATCTATTCAAAGCAGTTATCTGGTGAGGAGCCGGAGCAAAAAAAAAAGAAACTGTTGGGATGCACTGCTCCTATTTTTCCTTTAATTTTTTTTTATTTTTATTTTTTTGCATTTTTTACTTTTTACCACATAAGAAAAGAAATAGGCAAAAAAAAGTATCTAAATAATAGAACCTATTCAAATCAGGGATCTGATGCGGAGCAACAAGGTTTTGCTCAAAACTAGAGAGGAGTCATAGGAAAAGAAAAAAACTTTTGGGCTCCACTGCACCACTTTTTATCATATAAAAAAATAAACTAAAAGTAGGATATAAATAATATAATCTATTCAAACCAGGGATCTCTATCGAAGCAACGAGGTTTTGCTCAAAATTGGAGAGGCGCCAGAGCAAATAAAATCTGTTGGGCTCCACTACTCCATTTTTTTCTTTTTATTTTCTTGGCTTTTTTACCTTATCATCTAAAAATTAATTAATTTAAAAAAGGATATATATAACGTAATCGATTTAAATCGAGGATCTGGATCAGAGCAACAAGGTTTTGCTCAAAACTGCAGCGGAGCCGGAGCAAAAATGTCGTGCTCCACTGCTCGGTTTTTTTTTTTTACTTTTTAAATTTTCATCATAAAGTAAATTAATTTTAAAAAGTAATTTTATTTATTAAAAAGTAAATTAATTTTAAAAAATGAGATATAAATGGTATAACTAATTTAAATTATTCGGAGCATGGATCAAAGCCGAAGCAAGTATTTAAAAGTCGAGTGGAACTAAATCAGAGCAACTCAAAAAAAAAAAAAAAAAAATGGCTGCTCCAGATTCCTTCACTTTTCTTTTTTCTTTTTTTTTTTTTTTTTGGTTGGCGATCGGAATAAAATACGTTTTAAATTACCCGTAAGAAAGAACTAACATTAAAATAAAAAATATGCTGCAACGAGGCTACAATGCAGGAAAAAAAGTCGCCGAATAACTTGATCACAGCTCGGCTTGAAATCGTTCCGCTATCGAAGTGTTGAACACACATACGTATTGAAGAGAAGGCTGGTGGTTTTTCCCTGCACCGACACTACGCTCGCAGAGAAAAAACTGCACAAGTCTTAATTTCTCTTATAATTTCAAAAATCGGAAAAATTTGAATACGTGGTTTGGTAACAACCCTGTCTGTAGAATGTATCATATGAGGGGGGATAAGCATATGTTTTCGATGTTCTAAATTATATTTTTAAACTGTTGTACATAAAGGAAGACGGTTAAGCAAATGTATTTTTAATTTATATTGGAAATCGGGACTTCGCTTTTTTTTCCCAAGCTTTATATTTAAAACAATACCCTAATAATTTGCTTGCATAATGTTATATTATAAAGATTTTGTTTTACAGGTCCCTATGTTTCGCGGATTTGATTGCAATTTACAAAATGATTGAAGCATTATCAATTTTCAAGAATATTCTTAAGGTTACCGTTGTATAGTTTTCCTGGACATGCTTTTGTTTACTCGAATAGCACCATTGAGGAAAAATGCTGGCAGTACATTTTGGTGAAACTGAAATTTGTCCAATCAAATTATCAAGATAAAAAACTACGCAGTCTTAATAATTGCATATTGGAAACGTATTTTATTTAGCAATATTTTGGGGTAAAGATTATTTAGAGAAAAATGTTACCATTAAAAAAAAATTTAAAAATCGTGGAATATTTTTTCTGGCCCATCCCTTCTGAAGAATCTTTCAGCGTTAAAATGATCTGCATTATCCAATAATATTAAAATTAAATCTAGGGATAATCAAAATAATGATCAAATTATAGGCAGAGGTGCCCACGAGGGAACTATTGATGCAAGTTCCGCCATTGAAATTTTTAGGAGAAGATTGTTTTTAAGTGGTTTCAGCTGTTTTTTTTTGGGGGGATCATCGCTGTAGCTTTTTTTGCTGCTCGCTCATTTGGGGGGTGCACGCCCCTGTTATAGCTAATGTATTATAAATAATTCTAAGAAAATACTTGGTTTACTTTTATAAAAAACTGAAAAACTCGTAGCGTTATTCATTTTTGTTGTGTTCGCATTAATAGTCTACACCTTGGAAGGTCCAATATTCAACTCCTGACTCTTCTCGAAACGTCTGATGAGAAAATAGGTTAAATATTTTTGAGCTTTTGTGCAGCAAAAGTTCTAAAACAGGTGGCAAGATTTTTGGAAGTCAACTAAGAAGTGACAAGTTTTTTAGCATCAACTAACAATTTTGCTACACACTTGAAAAAAGCTTTAAGAAACTTTGCACAAAGCTTGCAGAAGTTTGCTGCTATTCGTTTGAAAATGGAAAATTCTCAGCACCCACCTAATTGTTCAAACTCCCAAATAGTGATAGGGATGGCGACGATTGTTTGAATCTTCCATTTGCGCGTTCTTCCCAGCAACCGTCCTCTCCTTTGCCAGCACTGGCGTTACACTTTTTCTACTCTAACAAAGCTCTAGAGGTTTTCGTGTTCGATAAAAACTAGAATCTGAAATCTGGTCATGAAAAAACGATCCTTTGAGAAAAATATGAACTCTCCATGTCTGCTTTTCCACTGAATTCGTTTCCATGGCGATTTAGAAATCTAGTTAGAGAAAAAATAAGTCATTTGTATACTCCCTTACCCCAAATTATTTCATCAATTCCCCCCTTGTTTAATTTAATCCCGACTGAACAGATCTTATAAATATTTCGTTTGACTTGATCTGTTACCGGCAAAATGAAGGGTTTATGATATACATTTTGGATAGTTCATTCTGCTACGAATCACGGTTGGTTACGATACTACATATGTGATTCCCAATGTACTTTGTAACGAGGGTCACTTGATCAAAAAACGTAAAAATAAATAAATAAAAATAAAAGAAAATAAATAAGTAAAATTTGCCTGTTCTTTTATTATAAGTGCTTTACTTTTTCTTCCAGGTGTTAAAGAAAAATCCGATTTACAACTGTCTTAGTAGATTTTACCGCCGATCTGTTGTGATGGAGAATTTGCAGATTTATTTCAGGTGTGACAAATATTGTGAAAGCTACCTCTTCCTGTTATCGTTTACTTAATAATTAAAAATAATGTTCATGCAGTATCAAGTGAAAGTGAAAGACAAAGGGAAAAAAAGAAATATTTATCTAGATGGGCCCCCAATAATGACATGGATCAACTTAGTTTAAAATAATAAACACTTTAATGCAACAGAATGGGAAACTGTCATGATAAAAATTAATTAAATTCACGTATGCAAACAGAAACAAAATGTTAATAGTTTTCTTCTCAGCCAGCAGTTGTGGGAGTTTCAGTAAGCTTTGCTGGAATGCCATTCAAGCATAGTTTCTAACAAAGCCAGTGGTGTCGTCGAAAAGGGTCACCGGGGGACGACGTACAGCATCCCCCTTTCTTTTATTTTTGTTTTAACTCAAGCGCCTCCCCCCCCCCCTCCCTAGGACTACACCACTGCACAGATCCATTTGTCTCTCTATTATTTATTACAGGTGAATACATAGCAAGAACAAATCAATATTATTTTAATGATTTACTCAACTAACTTTTCGGTATTTATTCCTATAATTTATTTATGAAACATCATTTGAATATTCGGCTCCTCAAATCTGGGTTTTCTTTTACTCATTTTTGTGTACTTTTGAGAAGTCTTCTTTTGATATGTTTACTGCTTCCCAGAAAAAAAGTATTGGGAAAATATTTATTCAAATGATTTTATTTTATACTTAATACCGATCGGGAAAAATTTCCAAAACCAAAGGGGTCAAAAAAGTTTAACCACGTGCCTGATTATCCCGAGTCATCTCTGGTTCGCAAATATTGATGTTAATTATTATCCCGAAAAAACTCGGGCGAAGCAGCATTTTTAAGTATGTTTTGTTTTATCATGGTTTTACTCGGCCTGGAGGTAATGAAAGGAAATATTCAGTTTTGATTGGACAGTTTGCCACGTTTTGTTGGTTTGCTGTGTTGTCCCTTGTTTAAAAAACTATCATACAAAGACCAATATTTAACTTTTTTCCATATACCAGAAATAACTCAAGATAGTAAACTAATATTAAATGTTCTTAGACCTGTAAAAAAATAAAACTTCAATTTAAAATCTACATAGTTTGTTTTGTTACGTTTCCTTGTATTTAACCCGCTAATTCCCAACTCCGGCTCAAGGCGGAAGACTATTAAAAAATTGGGCATTACAGGGTTTATAATCAAATTAAAAAAGGTGATGTTTTTTTGCAACTTTTTTCAAAAAAATTTGTAAGGGAAGCGGTTAAGAATAGTTGATTTAGAGGGTTCGATAGTTGGACTTTCGATGTTCAAATTATGGACTCTTCTTATTCAATGGAATTGCGAGCATAGTTTGCTGTCTCCTACCTTTTGCCGGTAACAGAAGACGGTCAATCAGTTGGCGAGAATGCTACGAATAGTGAAAACCTTGGCGCTAAGTTCTCTGCCATAGAAAAAGTCCCCCCGCCCCGTCTAGCCGATAAAAAAAGCACAGAAAATGTAAGACTGTATCAAAAAGTGACACATAACAGTTGTGTCGCTCATAAAAAGAATCCGAAATATAAAGAACACTATGTGTCGAATGCATATAAAAGTCTGGAATTGTCGTTGAATACTTTGCAATGACTAAGGCTAGAACACCGTCAGGAAGATGACACGATACAACACTCAGCAAACACGACACTGCTTTTCCACCAATGGGAGCGCAGTATTGCTTCCGATCGATTCAGGAAATAGACACGCTATCTAGGTCTCATTGCGCGCAATTATTTCAGTTCTTTACCAAATAAATAGTCTGTCGCTTTAACACGTTGAGTGCCACGCGAATTTATAAGGAAATTCCAGTCAGGCACGCTTTTTAGTATCAGTCACCGATGCGGCATGACCGGAAAATTCAGTGTTCAGTAAAATCCTGTAACAAATAAAAATTAAGTAAATTTTTAAAAGAATTTTAGAAATGGCTTACAACAGCGTATTTTTTTAAGTTTTACATCATATTTACACCGTCAGCTACCGGTGGCTGAAGCCGTCTAAACTGAAATTTCAGTCAGCCACGCATGGCTGACAAGGCGCACAACGTGTTAAAGACCTATTTTTTAATTGAAAAATTTTCTCTCCCACTAGATATTCTATTCAATAAATATGTTTTTACTTTAGACTTTTATAAATGAGACTGCGAAATGTCTAAACAAAAAATCTATGAAAATAAACCACCGACGAATTATATCTACTGGAATAAAATTGCAAAAGTTAATGGTCTAATATGATTCGTATTTTTGAAAAATGGAATAGTTTTGGGATAGCATGAATTGTTTAAGAAAGGAAGCAATACTTGGCTCGAATTTAAGTCGGAGAATGCAATCTTTTTCAAGAAATTACATCAGAGTAGCATCCTGGACGTCTTGTATCTTGGTGGCACCTTTACGTTGTCCGCTTTTTTAACCTTTAAATGCTGGTTTCAAGCTTATTTGTGAAAATACTTAATTACCTGATTTTTTTCCTAATTAACTGTTTATGTGCACCTCACTGCGTATATACCTAAAATTTCCGGTAATATTTAATGCCAGCCGAAACATAAAAAGTGTTTTCGGACACTGCAATAAAAATTTTCACTTGAATATGTATGTTTTTATAATGGAAATAAAAAAATCAGTGCATATGCAAAATCCTATCTATTATGAGAGTTAGAATGGTTTGAGACAAACTTATACCAATCCAGCTTATCACCAGAATGGTGACATTGTAATGGCAAGCTAAGGAACAAGCTAGAAAATTTTGTTTTCTATTTCATGCTTCCCATTACTGGAAAATATCTGATCGTATGGTGCATTTTTCTAGTTTGTCGAAGAGTTTTGCACATGTAACTAACATTTGGGAAATGATGGCTAGAAATGTACCAATGTACACTGTAAAAATGCTAGTTAAGCTTTTCACCAGAAAAATGGTGAAATTAAGTTGAACCATTATACTGGTGAAACTTCACCTAATTTCACCATGAATGGGAATCTAGGAATCGTTATAATGTTTCACCAGATGTTGGTTGCAGCGAAATTTTACCAATTTCTTTCTCTTTTTTTATTAAAAGATTGATGTAGAATTTTTAACAGTGTATGTTCAGATTTCTCTCTCGTCATCTCTGATGTCAGTCTTTTAATGATTCATAAAAGATTTTTTTCACAAATGTTTTGTCACACCTATCAGATCTGTTTATTTTTTTAGTGAAATATAATCGGTAGAGTTACTTGAACTCCTCAGCCGACAACTGAAGAGGACAACCCTCAGGCAACGGTAAAGACTGCATTCTCCGACTATTTTTTTCAAATAAGAAACACCTGGAACAAAAACGATTAAGACACTCACATCTAACATTTTAAACACAGGGGAGCACTTGAGAGCATTTCTTCCGTCTTCAAGTAGCGAAGACGAAAAGTTGAGCTCCTTTTATGTTTTTGTTCGGTACTTCGAATCAGTTCTCGTAAAAAGATGGATTCGTGGATTTTCGAAGTAAAAAAAAATCCATTTACTTCTACAGAGGGCAAACCCTCTGAACCTGCAAATTTTTGTTTTGGCAACAAGCACTCAACTTCGGAACATCCTTTGTTTACCTTTGAGGTTCCAGATTTCCCGTAGAGCCTGAGTTGCAAATAAAAGTTGCTACATTTTGGACGTTGTAAGTCTTTTTTATATACAGCTGATGGAAATATTGTTCTCTGTTTTGTACTTTTATTTTTCTACGCGCTCTACTGAGCTATAACCGTGTGTGAAATTCTCGCTAGCAACTGGCAATCCTTTCAATGCTTCGTTGGATAAAAATAAGCATCTAATTATATCTTAAGGAACGTCTGTTTCTGTCTGGTACGATCTTAGAATCTTTAACTAAAATGTACCAGGAATTGCTTGATAATGATAACAGTTTTAATCTAATGGGGATATCATACTTCAATCTATACTTTTTAAGTTAATTGTAATTAGTTATGATGCTTCGTCTAGCTATGCAAAAAGGATATAGTTCTGACGTTAAGCTTCACTCCTATATTAATCTGCTTACCATTGAATCTAATGTCACCATTTCATTGTCAAATAGGAAACGAATACGTTTCCAAAAGCGCTATCAAGACGAGTCCCTTTCTAACCACGACGCAGTTTCATAGTGATAGGTATAATCGAGAGATGTACATGAAAGATTCGAGAAGTTCATTCGATTCTGAAATCATTCTATTGCTGATCATTTTGATTATCAGAATCGTCCAATTGTTGATCATCCGAGTATCAGAATCACTCTTTTTGTCGCTCAGTTGATTACCAGAATCATTCTATTGCCGATCATTCGATTACCAGAATCGCACTACATCCAATCATTCGATTACGCCCGTCACTACGGTTTCCGAATATTCATCCGTCCAAAATGAGGCAACTTTTTTTTCATTTGGCTCGGGAGTGGGGTTGAGTTGGGGAAGGGGGTCATCAGACGATGAGGGGCTGCTGTCTGTTCGAGCCTCTCCTGCAGCAGAGGCAGAGGCAGAGTCTCTTGAGGCTGAGTCTGAACTTGGGGCTCATGGCGAGGTAGACAAAAAACTTCCACATGCAGTCCGCCACCCCCAGCCAAAAGAGCCAGAAGTGGAGCGGGGCGGAGAGGGGCGGGCCCTCGCTCACCGTCTCGTACAGTCTCAGCCCCAGCCAGGGCGCCCACGACAGCCAGAAGAGCAGCATCAGCACCAGCGCGATCAGGTGGTCCGGGTTCGATAGGTTCTCGCCCAACGCGGTGGCGTAGTCCTCGCGCTGGCCGCGCAGACAGCGCCTGAGGCGCCACAGCGTGGCCAGCACGTACCAGTACGTGTAGGTGACCGTCAGGAGCGAGGGCGCCAACACCAGGGCGGCGAGGGTGGCGCTGTAGGGCAGCGTGTGGCCCAGGTCCAGCATGCAGACGTGGGCCGGCGCGTAGAACCGGCCTTGGCTGAAGCCCAAGAGGGGTGGGCTGCACAGGGAGAGGGAGGTGAGCCACGTGAACACCATCCAGCACTGACAGCGCGTGCGCGTCTGGATGACGTCATAGCGCAGCGGCTTCCGGATGGCCAGATACCGGTCCACGGACATCCACATGAAGGTGTAGACGCACACCGACCACAGGGTCAAGCCCAGGAAGCCGGTCAGGCGGCACACCAGGTCGCCGTATACCTGCAACAAGAACAATATGAAGTGTTAAGGTGCTTTCAGACCAAACACAACAGTGACGTACGACAAAGACTAATTTAAGAGCGTATCATTGGTTGTACGTAATTTCGCAACCACGTGCTCGCGTTAGCTGATTGGCATTTTCTATTGCGTCTTTGAAAGGGATTTTCTACCAAACCGACACTGATTAGTTGATTTGCGTTATCGAAGGCTTGCGTCCTTGCTGCCCGTTTGATAACCATAGCAACAGTCTGTTACAACGAAGACATTTTGCCTCCGTTATAACGGAGAAATTTTGCCTCTGTCGTAATAGACTGCTGCTATGGTTATCGAACGAGCAGCGATGATGTATGTCTTTGATAGCTCAATCAACAAATCACGGTGGTCTGAGTGAAAGTCGCTATTAATGACGTAAATTAATGCCAATTAGTCAATACCAGGGCGCAGTTATTAAGTTATGTAGTACCAATGAACCTCCCTGAAAGGTTGTTTGCATTTCCCGATTTGGCGTGAATGCACGGGGTTCTTTGCTATGCCGCCAACACGAAACCGTTTTTTTTTTCAGAGTGTCTCATGACGATCCATCGCTCACCCGAATCTCAACGGAATTAAGGTGCCGTTTATCGCGTGTTTGGCGAGAAAAACGTTTGATTAATTCAAGTTAACAAAATTACCCCCAGTGAACTATTGTGCCAAGGGGAATGTAAAAACACGTCACATGAAATTAAAGAAACGTCACGTGACCATTGCTATGGTTATCACAACAAGGATGTTAGCACAATTAACACCTCAAGGTCGTCTGAGGGAAAATCACGTTTAATGACGGAAAAAAACCTAATCTTTTGTGGTCACCAGAAAACTTACCCTCAATATTTTTTATAATAATTTTTTTTTGTAATTATCAATGTTGTCGCTCTCTTGGAGCGAGTGGCGTCAAAACGTAGCCAACAGCTGTTCCATTGAGGTCCACCTGTTTTTTAATTTTTGCTTAAATTCTTTCATTACTTCTTGAGATATGACAATTCCGTGAAACGAGAAAAATGTTTGATTGCTCCGCCCTATCGAAGGAATTCACGCCAAGAACTAATCAGCACCCCTTCCCATCATAATCTATGCATTAAAAATGGCCACGGAAAAAAGTGACTACATACAGATAGACATTCTATAAACATGGACAAAAGGGGTTCCTCTTTCCTTAAAAGGGAAAATACGTCAAAATTCGAAAGAAATTTCACGAGCTCAATGCTCTCTCCGATACACGTATATTGGACATAGAAAAAAGCAAAAAACTAATCCAGCTGAGGAACGTCGCTATTAAATGATGCAAATTCCACGTCGAGGGCTAAAACTTTTTGTTGCCGTCGCCGGCCTCTGTTGCCCTTGGTGTGAAGGCATCATAATGAGTTCTATTAAAGAGAAGAAAATAATAGCACTGAAAATGAGCTTCGAATCGTGCAGGTGGCAGAGAGAAAGGCTTGTATACTCACCCACTTCTGCGCCAGCGCCGGGTAGACGGAGAGCGGCACGATGCAGAGTCCGGCCAGCAGGTCTGCGACGGCCACCGAAAGCACGTACAGGTCGAGTGCGTCCCGGGGGTATCCGTGCGCCTGGCCGCACACCACGGCGCCGATCACCAGGCAGTTGGTGAGCACGATGCCGCACCCCACCCCCAGCACGGTCCCGGCCTCCAGGAACGCGCGCTCGGGGGACACCGAGGCCTCGACGGGACCGCTCAACAGCATCTCACACCTGCTGGAAAAAAAGAAAACATCTTAACTTCACCTGCACTGTTAAAAATTTATATGATTGTCTACTGGAAATCATTTATCTAGGAGTCTGAAGTAAGATTACAGACAATTAAAAACAAGAATCTGGAAGAGACAGATTTCTGCGCACAAAACGCGAGACAGATTTCTGCGCACAAAACGCGAGACAGATTTCTGCGCACAAAACGCGAGGCAGAGAGGGAATCCGTTAAGAAAGTTGGCAAGAAGTCAACTTGAGTGACTGTGTATTCGCAGCCTGCACATCAAAACGTAGGACACGCAAGGAAGCTTGCGTAGAGTCTGCAGTAGATTTCTGTGCATAAAATGCAAGGCAGCCAGCGAATGCGCGAGGAAAGTCGGGAAGATTTAACTTTTCTTGCATTCAGTAGGTGACGTCAAGCGTTTGACCATTAAAAGAAAAACACCATTAAAAGAAATAAAGAAAAGACAAAGAATAGAAAACAAATAACTTAAAGACAAAAACACTTTAAATTAACATCAGTAAAGCACTCAAAACTCATTAAATTATCAGAAATAAAATATCTCAATATTCCGTAAAACTACCAAACGCAAACACATTCTGACACATGATATCGAAGATGGGAGTATGAGATCTCTGATTGGTGGGTTTAGAAAAGTTGGGCAT
The DNA here is from genome assembly GCA_038502835.1 of Octonoba sinensis. Taxonomy (NCBI): domain Eukaryota; kingdom Metazoa; phylum Arthropoda; class Arachnida; order Araneae; family Uloboridae; genus Octonoba; species Octonoba sinensis. The sequence continues at coordinate 5,212,173 of CM076600.1, forward strand.
CTGCACCTCTTAGACTGCTCGGTCTAAGAATATGTCAGGAATTAGGAGACGGAAGCATATTTTATATATGTTGAACGTAGATCATATGTGTGACGTTTAATTTCTGTGCTTTTACAGAAATCGATTGTAGTAGTTTTCTGTGGAGTTGTTACCGATAGACTTGACTCGTGGCTTTTGATCAAGTACAGTTGAACTTTTTTAATACGGACACGGTTAATACGAAACCACGGCTAAAACGAACATTTAATTCATAAAGTTTGGTTTACTATTTAATGACACTAAACCTCTCATGCATATTACGAAAGCTAAAATGCAAATTTCGGCTAAGACGAACAAAATTTCTGACCTATTCGCGAAAAATTTTGTCGATTGAGTATAATTATTTTTTTTTAGACATTTTTGGTTATTTTGAGTCATCGTAAAATACCAAACGTATTTCGAATCATACGTTGAATCATTCTGTGTAGAGAATAAAGCTCATGCACGTGTTGGTTTTCGGACATGTCAGTCTGCTCAGGGATAAAACTCTCTATCTTCGGATCATTCTTCTTCGAAAGGGTTCTTCAACCCCTGACATCCTTTTTGCCAGGAAATTCTCCATGGGGAGTCTCCCTGGGGAGGATTAACGCACGGGAGCTTCCGTTGAGGTAATGCAACTCGTGGAAGCCCAATCCAAGCCTTCGTCCCTTTGACCAACATGGGGTGGTCAAACAGGAGAGATTGGCGGGTTGGCGACTTAATTTTGAGTAGGGCTTTTCACCCAGGGTTGCTTTCTTTGTTTAACTGCCCCAGTATTGTATGTGTGATGTTGATTGACACAAAATGGCGCAGATTGAATTGATCAAGTCGAAAAAAGAAAAAGCTAGTGGATTCTGATATATTTTCCGTTGAAATTGGGGGGGGGGGGACGCAAAGCTTCTTCGTTTATCACAGTTAGTTTACATCAAAACACACAATTAAAAATAACTCGTGCGGGACTTAATATATATATTCTAAGTATCTTTGCAAACATAATATCCACAGCATGTAAAAGCTGTGTCTAAGTATCATTATACACATACCACATGCCAATGAATGTAATTAAAAAAAACCATATTTATACCTGAAAACAGCATTAAATATTTGCACAATATGTCTTATATTGTGAACTATTGATAAAATTATAAAAAATTATCGTAAACTAAAAGCAAATGCTGGAAGATTGCTTGATTGCAACAAAACACTTATATATACACACGACACGTGACATCGCAGGAACATAAAAATAAGCTAAAAATACTAAGTTTTCAGCATGTATATATTGAATTGTTTGGAAATACTTAAAATCGTAATTATAATAATAAAGTCTTTGTAAGTTTAAAGAGTACCATGTTTTTCGCAAAATAGCACCTTTTTTTTCTCTCCTCTATCTCGTTTTGTTATTTTAATTCTAAAGTAAATTATTGCACTCATATAAAAATATGTTAATAAAACAATTTTTGGAAAAAAACAGAACCGACTTCAAACTATAAATTTCGCTAAAAAATAAAAAATAAAATTATTCTTTAAACAACTTCGATACGACTTTTAATTTTAATTTTTGAAGTCGGTGCAAAATTATGACAGTCTAATTGTAAACACTCCATGCGTTATTTTACATTGAAACTGTTGCAAACTCTACGCCATTTGTATTTGTATTTGGTTCATAGTTACAAAAGGAATCAATCATGCACCGACTTCAAAAGTTATGTTTAAAAATCGTATCGAAGTTGTTTAAAGAATAATTTTATTTTTTACTTTTTAGCGCAATTTATAGTTTGAAGTCGGTTTTGTTTTTTTCCAAAAATTATTTTATTTTATTCTTTTTAGTGTAAATACATTTTTATATAAATACTCTTTTTTTTTTAAACATACATATCAAAGGGGAATCCTTCTTTGAGGGAATGACACTAAAAACTAACCGTTCGTATGATAAATTTCGTTTCGAAATCGGTTTTAAAGGGTCGCAGAGCAAACAAACTTATTGGATTTAATATCTTCTTCAGAGAAGCCTTCAGTCTATTTCTTGTTATAATTGCTTTTAATATTACATCTTAATGGCAACAAACTCTTTTTTAACAATGAGTTTCATGCTTATTAACAATTTTCCCAACAAAGAAAAATCAAGCCTAGCCTTTCCAATTAAAATGGAAAAAATACTTATTTTCACCCATAACGTTTTTTCTAAAAAAACAAATGTAGTCAAATTGATGTGCGATATTTGAGTTAGACGACCCTCTATCGATCAAAGAAAAAATATTCAAAATCGGTTCATTCAGTCCAAAGTTATGGATGAAAAAGCAAAAAAATGACCACATTTCAGCCCGTAACTTTTTTTCTAAACATCGAATATGGTCAAATCAAGGTATGGGACCTATGGAAAACCACCCTCGATCGATTAAAAATCGGTTCATCCGGTAAGTTATGAGTGGACAAACAAACAAAAAAAAAAAGAAGCGACATACATGCAATATGAATGTATAACCTCCTTCCTTTGCGAAGTCGGTTAAAAACTTCTAAAATAATCAATTTTAATTATTAAAGTTTTAAGTAAGTATTATTATAATTTAAAGGGCTATTGTTTTTAACAGGAGCATTTAGACAAAGAACCTCTCAAATCACAATCCAGGAATGTAGCTCAATGTTCATATTAGAACTGAAATTTAATTTTACAGTAGAAAAAAAAGTAAGACACTTTGTGTCGCTCTCTTTTTTTTACTAAAACCAAGGCCGTAGGCCGTAGCCAGAATGTTTTTCGGGGGGGGGGGGCTGACTTTGACACACTGATGTTGAGGAAAATTTCAGTGAGGAATATATGCTACATTGCGAAAAAGTTCGGGATTTCGGGGGGGGGGGGGGCACGTGGTGGCCCCCTCTGGATACGGCCTTGGTTCACAGTTTAACAAAAGAAAATTTTAAAAACTGCTGAATTTTTAATTTTTGCTTTCCAACCAGCACATCGGTTTTATTTGAAAAAGAATTTCAATTGAATTTCGTGCAGCATGAAAAAGGAACATAGGCTGAAAACTAACTTATTTATTAATAGCTAAACATACTTACAAGTAAACAATGGCGTAGCTAGACCCGGATCTTGGGGGGGGGGGGGAGTTCTTCGGGAGAAGTGAGTTAATTTCCCTGTTTTACTACAGGAAAAATTGATAGAATTCTAGACAGTTTTCACCATTTTAAAGGAGTTTCTTCGGGAAAAGTGAGCTAATTCATTGTTTTACAGGAAAAATTGGTCAAATTCTAGATAATCTTCCCCATTTCAGGAGGTTTCTTCGGGAGAAGTGAGCTAATTTCATTGTTTTACAGGAAAAATTGGTCAAATGCTAGACAATCTTCACCACTTCAGGGGGGGGGGGTGGTTTATCTCCAAACTCCCCCCTTATCTACGGCGGTGCAAGTGAAATATAAAAAGCAACGTAGTTAAGTATAAATTATCAGCTCAAAAAGCAGACACGAGTTTCGGAATTCTTTTTTCAATGCAAAAAGAAGTGAGCAAGGGAAAACAAAACACAGTAAAAGTGATATTATTAATGTTTACTCACGTTATTATGAAAATAGTCGACACCGCAGGACGAAGCACTTCAACATTCTCCAGATTTATGATAGACATTTTGATTTTCTGGTGCGGTGGTCGGGCACTGGCGGACCGTGGTTCATATCCAGCGCGAAAAGTTAAAAACTGGACCTGATTTTATTTATTTTTTTTTTCGAGGAAGGTATACATATAAAAAAAGAAAAATTTTTCCGAATTTCAAGTTGTTCAGAAAGTACTGGCTACAAAATAAAATTATGGGTCACCAGGGAAGGCAAAAAGCCAGGGTCCGACTTGCAAGTTTTCATTCGCACGGCACTTTCAATGTTTCCTGCCCCTTTGAATAGTTAACTTTTATATACATGTAATATGGAAAAATCCTTTGTATCCTTTGTCAGGCTGTGATATGGAGAAGTCCTTTGTCTCCTTTGTCTGGCTTTTTCCATATTAAACTTGACAACTCAGGGTTGTCTCACTCATAAATTTCTCTAACGCGTTACCATATATGGTCATGCCTAAGCTCAAGTTGGTTTCCCTCATTAATTCCCTCCAGACTATTTTTTTCCCCGTAGACTTAGGCCAGCCCCTGTCTACGGCATTAAAGCCAATAATATATTTTATTTTCCATATGGCCCTCCTATTTAAACCACGTGCTATCACGTGGTGTAGGGAATGTTGTCTGCAGTCTAAGAGATTTTCCCCCATATAAATACGACTGCCCGAACGAAAATCGGGGGTTCTTGCTTCTTGAAACGTGCTGATGACTTCATGTCCTTCGTTCCAACAATATTAATGTTATGATATTTGTGTGTTAAAGTTTACCAATAAAGAATTGCAACGAAACCCTGTGCCTCGTCTTACATGGGTTTTAGCGGCCACAGCTGTAGAAGATAGAACGGGACAGCCGTTCTTACAAGCCGGTAGGATTTATGTTCCTATCCGGGCTCCTGCAGAAAAAAAAAACAATCGAAGAAAAGCAATACTAAATCTGAAATGTGCCGCGACGTCGTAGCAGCGTGGATCATCTTTCTAGACGGTTCAATGAACCGATGTGCGCTCCTTTTCCGAGTGGGGAGAAGCTCGCCCCCGTTGTGGCTTTTAGAAGCGAAGAGTGTTTGCGTTCTGCGGAGTGATTAAACGAAAGGGTCGTTATCTGTGGTGCTTTAGAATGGAAATTATTTTCATGTGCTGAAGTGAATGTTGATAGAGTAATTTTTAATGTGTTATTCCAAAATGGTATTATTTCGAATTTTCTTCATAAATATCTTATAATTATATGAATATCTTTTTCTCCCGTTGGGTTTTTTTTACATGATATTGCTTTAGAATTTATTATGATATAAATTGATCATGTGCTTTGGAAGAATAAGTTCTTTATTTGATGATATATTAATTATCGGTTTAAATTTTTAAAAGGGATCTTGTCAGCACGGGTTTTTTTTTTTTTTGACATTAAGATGTTTGAAATAGTAAATTTATCAATGTGCTGTGTAATTGAAATTATGGTATATTTTTTGCAGTATTATGAATAGTTCTGTATATATTTTAGATGTTATGCATTTGTTTACGCGGAATATTTTTGTTGTTAAAGTGGGAAGGTAAAAAAGGAAAATTGTCAAAAATTTGTGTGTTATTAGAATTATGTTATTACGTAGTGGTAAAATGAGCAAGACCATTGAAAATGAAAAAAATTCTGACTTAGAGTCTTCCCACAAAGAAAATTCAAACATGGATGGAGATAACTTAAACCGTAAGGATGCGGAAACTCAAGCAGAGGCAACTGCCGATTTAAGCTTAATAAAAATGGATTCAGAATGTCAAACGATTAGTGATAAAATAAAAGAGATAAGTTTGGCAGATGGCTCTTCTACTTCAAAAATTGAAATAAAAGACAAAAATTCGGGTAGCTCACCTGAAATTTTATTATTTGAACCAGAGTTAGGGATAAATTTTTCAGCATGGTTAGCTCACTTTAACCAGCAAACGGCTCAGAACAATTTAAATGATAATTGGAAATTAAAAAATTTTCAGAAGTTTATTCGCGGGTCAGCCTTAAAGCTCTACATCAATCAATGCCTTTGCTGTAATTCCTTTCATGAAATCATTCAAATTTTTGAAGAACATTACTTTACTCCAGCAAATAGTTTTCTTGATTTTCAAAATTTAAAATTTTCTGGAAATCCAAAAGAGTTGTACTCCTATTTTACTGAAAAAGTAGAAATGGGAAGAAAAATAAAACTTAGTAATCAACATATCCTTGAGGGGCTTTCCGTGGGGCTACCTGCCCAAGTTAGGGCATTTTTGGTAATAAAAGAGCCAGAAACTCCCACCGAATGGCTTCAGGTAGTTTCAAAATTAATAAATGAAGTTCCACATGAAACACCCAAGTCCGCTTATAAAGGGGAGCAACAAAATATTTTTAGGGTGAAGCCCCCCTTTTATCAAAATTGGATGCCAAAAAATCATGATCAAAGTAATTTTCGTCAACGAAATAACTATTCTCGTCAAGATAGTAACAATGTATACCAACCTAATTTTTACCAACAGAATAAACCTAGGTTTGTAGGTTATAATGAAAGACAAAATGCAGTAAAAAGACAGACTGCACATTTTTCGCAGGAGTTACCCCCTAATCCTTGTAAATTTTGCGCAAAACAAGGAATCTCCAACGCATATCATTGGGGACAAACTTGTGTGAATAAGCCAAATACATCGAATGCTGGATTTAAACTACCGCCTCAGCAAAAAGATAATCAATTAAGAGAAGAAAATGAGAGAGTTAACGAAGTATGACAATTAATAATACCCGGGTATATTATTAAAAATGAGGCGAAATTTAAAAATGATTATCAACTATCTAATGACGCGTACACTCAAAATACAAATTCGAATTTAAAGACTATTTATTTAAATGTTGATACCGGTTCAACATTAAATATCATCCCGAGTGCAATTGCAAAAACATTAAATGTTTCGATTAAAGAAAAAATCGCTGTAAAAATAAAACAAACGAAGGGAATGCTACAGCTTAACCAAACGTGTATTCTTTACCTTAAGGTCGGCAATATAGTTAAACCGGTGGAATTTTATGTTCTAGACACCGATTTACCTTATGCCATATTAGGTTTAAAGAGTTGCGGGGGATTTCGTTTGGTCATAGATTGTGTAGGACATGTCGTTATGCAGGATCAGAGAAGACTGATCACCTTTTCTGATTCCGAACCGAATGACTTGTCTTTGCATATTTTACCTGAAATCCTAGTTAGGAACTGTGGAAATAAAGTAAAAGAAAATAAAAACGAAAATAATAGTACGGGAAAAATACGCAAGAAAATTGATAAGGAAATTAAAAGAGTGAAAGATCCGAAAGAAAGTAAAACTAAGGAAAGGGTGACGGAATTACATTATAACGAAAATGAAAAGAAAAAGAGTAGCACGGAAAAGAAAACTTGTCAAGAGAAAGATAGAAATGAAAAAATGAGTTGCGAAAAGAATAATCATTTTCGTATTTCGTCCGATGTTTCTGGGACTGGTTGCGGCATTGGAGGCCTACAATGTCGCGATCCTGTCGATGGACATTCGGAACTTGAGGAAAATTCAAAGTTAAAAGAAATATTGCGAAATTACGAAGATATATTTTCCAAAAATAAATATGATGTTGGAACAATTAGAATTGAACCTCAACGGGTAAGGTTAACATCCGACTTACCGGTGTCGTTAAGGGCATATAAAACTTCCCCAAAGCAACAAGAAGAAATTGAAAATCAAATTCAAGAGTTATTAAAGGCTAATATAATAAAAGAAAGCTCATCGCCGTATTCTGCACCTGTTACACTAGTTTTTAAAAGAGACGAAAATAAAAAAAGTCGATTATGTATAGACTACAGAAAATTAAATCAAATTACTAAGTCCGACGCAGAACCATTACCCCTGATAGAAAGACTTGTAGATAAATTAGGGAAAAGCAAATATTTTACCAGATTAGACATGGCTTCCGGATATTGGCATATACCAATTCATCCCGACGATACTGAAAAGCTCGCTTTTGTCACTAATAGTGGCTTATATGAGTGGAACAAATTACCCTTCGGGTGGAAAAATTCAGGAAGTATTTTTCAAAGAACTTTGCGTCGAATACTTACAAAACATAAAATAAAATTTGCAGCCAATTACTTTGATGACATAATAGTTTTTTCTGAAACCCTTTCAGAACATTTAGATCATATTCAACAAATGTTTGAGATATGCAGACAGGAAGATTTAAAGTTAAAAGCATCAAAATGTTCTTTCTTACAGACTAAAATTGAATTTTTAGGGTATGAAATTTGTAATGGTATTGTAACGCCCGATAATAGTAATATTGAGGCTATTAAAAAATTACAACCGCCTAAAAATGTTAAATCTCTCCAAAGATTTCTGGGGTCAATAAATGTGTACCATAAATTTATAGATAAATATGCAACTATTAGAAATCCATTAAACCACTTGCTAAAAAAAGATACAACTTGGCAATGGACTGACAAATGCCAAGAAGCATTTCAAGTTTTGAAAAACTCTTTAATTTGTAAACCAATTTTAAAAATATTTGATCCTAAAAAAGAATGTCATATTTGTGTTGATGCAAGTCAAACTGGTGTGGGAGCAATATTAAAACAGCCAGACAGTTCGGGTGCCTTACATCCCATAGCTTTCCATTCCCGCTCATTAAAAGATTACGAGAAGAATTATAGTATTACTGAGTTGGAATGTCTAGCTGTTGTGGATGCTTTAAATAAGTACCACCACTACCTCTTTGGCCATAAATTCGTCATACATAGCGATCACGCGGCGTTAGTTTGGCTCAAAAATGTAAAAAACTTAAAAGGTCGTTTGTTCCGCTGGTCCTTACAATTAAGTATGTATGACTATGATATTAAATATACGAAAGGCACCACAAACTTCGAGGCTGACATGCTCTCAAGAGATATACCTGTAAATAATGAATGTGTTGAAAAAAATATAGGAAACCACGTTTCGCATCTACTGCAATTGGATGAAATTCAAGAGGCTCAAAAAAATGACAATTTAACTGGTAATTTTGTCGAAATTAATAACGTGTTATGCCTGCGTAAAAAGGGTTTTACTAAAATTGTTGTTCCTTTTTCTTTACGCCGTAAATTACTTGAGACTGTCCATGAAAAGTTTGGACACCCAGGAATTCAAAAAACAATTAATTTACTTACGCCTGTATATTATTGGCAAAATATAACATTAGATATAACTGGATTTAACAAACATTGTCATATTTGTCAGGTAAACAAAAAGCCTCGACAAAAAAGATTTGGCCTTTTACAGTCTATGCCTCCAGTTGATAAACCATTTGATCTCGTTGCAGTAGATAGTGTGGGTGGTTTCAACTACTACAATTCCACGAAAAAATATTTAACATTGTTTATAGATCATCATACTAGATACATGTGGTCTTTTGCATCAAAATCAATCACTACTGAAACTTACGTCAACTTTCTTAAACAAATTTTCAGTGTTCAAATACCTAAAAGTGTATTAAGTGATAGAAATCCATCATTTACTTCATCTCATTTCAAGAAATTTCTAAAGCACCACAAAATTAAACAGCTTTTAACCACAGCTCATAGACCAGAGACAAATGGTAAGGTGGAACGTCTGAACCAAACAATAGTCACTCGCCTAAAGTGCAAAGTGAACGCAGCTTCTGGAAACGTGCCATGGTCTAAATTATTAGAGCAGGTGACTCAAGAATACAACCTAACTCCACACTCAGTTACGAAGTTCTCACCTGCGTATTTAATGTACGGTACAGTGCCTTTTCAAAATCCAGTAAATGAAGACATTTATCCTCCTGTTGAGGAAGCTAGAAAACTGGCAGTGGAAAGAACTAAAGAGTATCATGAAAAAAATAAAATATATTACGATGCCAGATTTGTGGACAAAACTTTTAATGCAGATGACTTTGTGATATATGAAGAATTCAAATATCCGAATTCACGAAAACTTTCGCAACCGTTCAGTGGACCATATAAAATTCTTCGAAAAGTTACGGACGTAAATTATGAAATCAATAAACCAAATGCACACAGCAAAGAAAAATCAGACATAGTACATGTGTCAAGATTGAGGAAATATTACCCACCAACAAATTTCAAACTATCACATGAATAATGTGATATAAGTCATTCACTTTTGAACTGCAACAGAATAATCCAACTGTAATTAAACTGAACTGTAAATACAATTTTGTAAATATCGTTTAGTAAGAGTATAATAATCTGTGATGAAAATGTTCAGTAATTTTTGTAACTGTATAGTATTTCATTCAAAATGTGATATGTTTATATAAAATTTAATACATAAATTTATGTGGGGAAAAAGGCTGCAGATATTTCACTTCTTCAATATTTAAAGTAATAGAACTTTTGGGGAGGGGGGATGTAATATGGAAAAATCCTTTGTATCCTTTGTCAGGCTGTGATATGGAGAAGTCCTTTGTCTCCTTTGTCTGGCTTTTTCCATATTAAACTTGACAACTCAGGGTTGTCTCACTCATAAATTTCTCTAACGCGTTACCATATATGGTCATGCCTAAGCTCAAGTTGGTTTCCCTCATTAATTCCCTCCAGACTATTTTTTTCCCCGTAGACTTAGGCCAGCCCCTGTCTACGGCATTAAAGCCAATAATATATTTTATTTTCCATATGGCCCTCCTATTTAAACCACGTGCTATCACGTGGTGTAGGGAATGTTGTCTGCAGTCTAAGAGATTTTCCCCCATATAAATACGACTGCCCGAACGAAAATCGGGGGTTCTTGCTTCTTGAAACGTGCTGATGACTTCATGTCCTTCGTTCCAACAATATTAATGTTATGATATTTGTGTGTTAAAGTTTACCAATAAAGAATTGCAACGAAACCCTGTGCCTCGTCTTACATGGGTTTTAGCGGCCACAGCTGTAGAAGATAGAACGGGACAGCCGTTCTTACATACATATATATATATATATATGGGTCATTCCTTGTCAAGTGTGCTAGGGGTCCCCACTCGACCCTCTCCAATTTTGATGAAATTTTTATGGCATGTACATATTGCTTATAGAATGAACAGTGTCATATCTGCAAAAAAACATTTTTTTGGTTTTTATATCAAAATTTTCATATTTTTGCGCTCTTTATATTGGGAATACTGTTGTAAGTCAATGTTCAAAAATTAAGGCTAAAGAACACTAGTGTCACTATGCGTTTTGGCTGGAACCGCCAATTCTCACATGTCAAGACCGCCTTATTGCAGAATAATTCGGTTGGTTATAGAATTTCAACGGGATAGCTTCTCAATTTTTGCAAGTACAATGTTTTATCAGCTTTAATTTCAAAACCCATGTAGTTTAAAGACTCATAACACATGGAACTACTGACGTAACATCCGATACGACAGTATTCATTTCAATTTTTCATTTTTTGACGTTCTTCATTAAGATGAATACCGTCGGGTTGGTAAATACAGCAGTTTCCATTTCTGATTTATTATTACCTTTCAGCAGTTTTGTGGAATAAACTTATGATTGATTGCTGCATAAGGCAGTATTCATTTCAATGTTTTTATTTATTTGGTTGCTTTGTTAATGGTGCTGCAGCACAACTATCACAATAATGTGCATTTCATAAAAATAATTAGAATTGCTTTCCTATTTTAAGTTCTAAATTGTAAGAATTACGTTCCTATTTCCTAAGTAAATCAACTTTAATATTTTTATATTTTGTTTTACTTTTTCTTTTAAATACTCTTCAGCTTGCTTTTTTTCAGGTAACTTATAGGTAGTATGAAGGCCTAATTAAAGCTTATATTAATCAATCTGACTGAATCGTCTACTTTGTGTTCTTATATTGATCATGGCCTTAGCGGACTAACACTGAAACTTGGTGATCCTGCTAAACATTTGGGGCATAACAGCCTACTAGCACAACGAAAGCTTAATGTATTTAAGATTTTTCACATTTTGCTGCCAAATTAGCTCATTTGTGTCGATGTGGTGGATTTTGATCACACTTTGCCAGCTCGTATCTGTTGATAGGAATATTTTCTGAACTGAATCCTTTACTTATTTGCACCCTTCTGGCCTGTCATAAAGGTGTGCAAGTGGCACTTTGATTGCTCAATTAACTCTCGAGTTATGCCGGTTCAAAATTCATTCGAAAACTTCATGCCTAAATAAACCAAAATTGAGGCATGAAATTTTTGAATGAATTTTGAACCGGCATAACTCGGGAATTAATTGAGCATTCAAGGAGCCACTTGCACACCTTTATGACATGCTGGCAGGGTGCAAATGAGGAAAGAATTAAATTCAGAAAATATTTCTATCAAAAGATAGAAGCTGGCAAAGTGTAGTCAAAATCTCCCGCATCGGCACAAATGAGCTACTTTGGCAGCAAAATGTAATAAAACATAAAGTACATTAAGCTTTCGTTGTACTAGTAGGCTGTTTTTTCTCAAAAGTTAAGCAGGATCACCAACATTCATCCCGGTAGCCCTCTTAGGTTATGTATAAATAAATGAAATAATCTCTATTTTCTGTAATCGGCGAAATTTTGTTATATCGTTTTGAACCTCATTATCTGTATAAAACTGCTGTGTCTCAAAAATTCAGAAGACATTTCCTTAAAGAAGAAAGTGATCTCTTTTTAATGATATAAAGGAAAAACTAAATCCTAGTGATCCCTTTTGAGGTGTGGATCTTTGAAAATGAGCCAAAATTGAGGAGTGAAATTTTTAGCTGACCAGCCTTTTTTTGAACCAGCATAACTCAGCAGTTAATTGAGCAATCAAGGTGCCTCTTGCACACCTTTATGACATGCCAGTAGGGTGCAAATGATGAAAGAATCCAGTTCAGAAAATATTTCTATCGACAGTTAAGAGCTGGAAAAGAGTGGTCAAAATCCGCCACATCGGCACAAATGAGCAACTTTGACAGCAAAATGTGAAAAATCTAAAATACATTAAGCTTTCGTTGTACTAGTAGGCTGTTATACCTCAAATGATTAGCAGAATCACCAAGTTTCACTGTGTTAGTCCTCTTAGGTCATGATCAATAAGAACACAAAATTGACGATTTAGTCATTTTAGTTGCGACTTGAAAAAAAGGTGCCATTACAAAACCATGGCTAGTGGCCCAACTAATACAACTTATGGAGCTGCAATTTTGCATGGCTCCATCTAAGACATATATGCACATGCCATAAAAATCGGAGGGGTCGAGTGGGGAACTTTCCGAAATATGGTACATTTGACATGGAATGACCCATATATATATATGTATGTATGCTTTCATGTGTGTGTGCGTGCTTAAAATAAAGTTTAAGGCAAGATCAGGAACCATTGGAAATTCTTTTGCGACTCCTAGACAAAAATTTTCATCGGACTTCGCTTTACAATAAATATTCAACCCCGAAACATTTGATATCTCTAAGTTTTTCATTAGTCTGTATTGTCCTATTTTTACTTTCAGATACATTATGTCAATATTTGGTAATTGTAAAATTATTGTAATAAGTAAATCAATATCAAAAAGTTCCTAAAATATTTGGTGAACCCTGCTGTAGGTTTCCAACCCCAAGTGGGGTGGCGGCCCACAGTTTAAGAGACTTATTTGGTCTAAACTGTTATTCTAACTTGTCCACACTAAAGCTCTACGCCCCCTCCCTACACACCACACACACTATTTCTGCCCTAGAATAGTGTATAACACATTTTTTGACCAAAGCAAACTTTGGAAAGTTAACCTGTGGTCAGGGCCGGGGCAAGGTAATTTTGCGCCCTAGGCAAAGTTGCTTGGCGCGCTCCTTCCTTACAAACTTATATCTTTTTAATTTAAAAAGTCATAAACAAATAATTAGTATTTTATATATTAATTAAACATTCTTCAAAATTAACACATTTTTCCCAAAATTAAAATTCAATTTTCCTTGCAAATAAATTAAGGAACAATAGCATTCAACAAATAATTAGTATTTTATAATAATTAAACTTTCCTCAAAATTCACACGATTCCAAAATTAAATTTTAATTTTTCTGGCTTTCATCCTCGCAAAATTTTCTATTAACTCTTTTAAGTCTAAAGTTGACGCCTCATCACAGTCAATGGAAGTTGTTGCTGAGTCCACGAGTCTGTTTTACGACATACTTGAGCGGAAGTAATTTTTGATAAGTTTTCAATTTCGAGAAGGAACGCTCACAACTTGCCCCTGACACGGGAAGAGTCAGCAGAACTCTAATGAGGGCCACAAAAACGTTCGGTAAGGAATCCTCAATTTTTTGTTGAGCAATAAAAAGGTATATTTGTGGTGGTGGCATTGATCTTGGGAGTCTTCTACCCAATACTTGAAGCTCACTGCAGATATCATCACCGTCAATATCTTTGTTGGCATTGTGCGTCAAAGATGCAACATATTAGTATAACTAACGGTAATTTTCTGTTTGTACTACAAATGTCATAAAGAAATCCAAATAAATTATTATGGTGTTTGAATTTTGAACAATAACCCCTTCACCCCGGGGGTGGGAGGGGGCATAATTCTAAGTAACTGTAGAGAAAGAAAGCACATGCCTTTGGAGTTTGAATGTTTTAAAATTTTGCCACGGGAAGGGAGTGATCAACAGTACATACCGAATCCCATCTTTATATATTTTTTAATTATACAATTAACAACGAAGTTGCTTTAAAAAGGTGGGTGGATTTTTGCGCCCCCTCAAGGTTTGCGCTCTAGTCAGCTGCTTAGTTTGCCTTAATGGTAGCTCCGGCCCTGCCTGTGTTGCCTAAAATTGGGGTACAATCTAACTTTCTGTTGTTTATTTAAATATGATAAAATAAAACTATACTAGTTGGTGTATTTTTGTGACCTGCAGAAACATAAATAGATAAATCCGATCCAATGTATCCTAATTTACTTTACTCCGCGCCCAAAAAATCCACAGAAAGAATTTTCATTCTTTAGTCTTCGCGTTTTTTTCACACAGTGATTTTTAATGTTACTACGTGAGCTTAATTAACAATTTGGGAAGTTTTTTGCTAAGTTTCTTAGGTTTTTGCAAATGCATGAATAGACAAATTTTTGCAAATTTTACGCTGCAAATTGTCAGTTCTCCCGCACACACAACTATGTATATAGATGTAGTGAAAGAAAGAAATAAGCTAAAATGCGGCTTAAAGGCGTTTAAAATGCGGACCAAATGTAAATTATGAAAATATTTAAATTTACATATTTTTATTAAAAAATTAAATGCTTGCAATACTTTTCATATATAATCGATTCGTTGACATTTATTTTGAAGTAAAAATTTAAATAAAAACATTTTAGTATGCCATGAGAATTTACGTTTTGAATTATGTGTGTATTCATTCTATGGCGAATTTTTTGAAGAATTACAATATTTGTGTATGCAGGATATTGCATTGTATTTTGATTACCTGATCATTTTGGCCAAGGGAGGCTTTCGCAGAAAAAAGGGCCATCGAACATTCGCGACACACATTTCAGTACTTTGGCTGCACATCTGTGAGTTGCAAAAAATATGCAAATATGCTGCATTAATTTTCGATTTTATTCAAGAGTTTGAAAGTAGATTTCAAGATTTTCGAAATAGGAAAGGAAGAGTATTTCAGAATATTTCCTACCCAATTTTCTCTAGAAATAAATAAATAACCTCTAAATCTTCAAATGGAATGCATTGAACTGCGAAGTGACATTCAATTCAAGAAAAATTTGGGAATGTTTCTTTACTGGATTTTTATAAAGATTGCCTACCCCGCGATAAATATCCTAATTTTTACAATCACGCTTTGTTATGTTTTCAGCTTTTAGCCCAGTACCTATGTTTGTGAACAATTATTTTCAAGAATAAAACATACAAAAAACAAAAATAGGAGAAAGATCAGACAAACATGCCCTTGAAAATGCATTAAGAATTGCAACCTCGACCATTGAAGTCGATATCGATTTGTTTATTCAATAAAAGCAAATTCATCCTTCTCATGAATTGGAATTTTTTCCATCTTTAGGAAATCCAAAATAAATGAATCGAAACTTTACAAATTTAAAATAAATATGTACTTATACATATCTAACTCAAATTTATAAAAAAAAATGTAATAAAAGGAAATTAATTAATTTTAATAATACTACATACAGTTAAATTTTTTGTTGAAAACATATTGTATGTGTAACCCAGCAATTTTTTTTTTTTTTTTTTTATGTGGCCCTTAAACGGTCATATAGTTTTTAGTCAAATATTATATGAGCTTCAATTTGGAGATTAAAATTAATAATTCTATGCACCAAATTTTCATAAAATGTTCGTTTTGCACCATTCAAGGCCGTAGCCAGAATTTTTTTTTCGGGGGGGGGGGGGCTGACTTTGAGACACTAATGTTGAGGAAAGTTTCAGGGAGGAATATATGCTGCATTGCGAAAACTTTCGGGATTTCGGGGGGGGGGGGAGCGGGCCCGTCGGGCCCCCCTCTGGATACGGCCTTGGCACCATTGTACCTAGTATTAAAAAGGATAATACACATGCAAAAAGAAAAAATAAAGCTTTCAGAAGCCTTTATTTTATTAGATTGAAGAAAATACATCTCTTTTTACATCGTCAAGAAACACGTGGTGTTAGGAAAATACCTGAAATCCCCTGAACTATTTGATTGACACCTAAACCAACCCACTCATTTGCGCAAGTCACCTTCGCTTCAGAAAAACGTTTTTCTGAACTTTATTATTGCCACAAAATGTACTTTATCGCTTTTTTGGCGTGAGACAGCAATTTTACTGCCATCGTGGTCATTAATGGCGGACAACTGGTCCTGTGTATTGAATTGTAAACTTTGAAGATTACTCAGGGCTGGCTATTGTTGGAAGAATTCGTGGCTTAACGCTTGGTCGAATTCGTGGCAAAAAGTGCGTAGCCCTTCAACCGGTGTCATGGAAACAGGTTCGCACAATGAAAATTACCACCCCCGGCTCCCTATTTTAGGCCCCTTTTCTAGAACATTGATAAGGCAAGTTGTTTCATTTTGTAAATCAGTTTTAGAGTCCAGAAAATAACAATATACAAATGGCACTAGGCATTTTGCGCCGAGATATGCGTATGATAAAATTTAATGCACCTAAAAAACAACTAACCTATAAGGCTTTACTCCAAAATTGTTAAATTTTAAAAGGCAAGTTCACTTTTTCTCAATGCATTAGTACGATTTAGAAGTGTATATTAGTAAAAATAAATCATTTGTCTTCAATGCTTATTTTACTTTATATTATAAATAGTAGTAATTACTTTTAAAATTTAAACATGCATTTCTAAAACTTTTTTTCACACAATTTTATTTATTCACGGTTGTTACGAATATCGGTTATTCCGAACAAATTCACGAATTTTTGGCATTTCGTATTAAGCGAGTTCAACCGTACTTACGTAACCTCATATATGCATGCTGCTTTCTCTGTAGTTGTACAGAGTGGTGGAAAACAAGAATTTTATTGAGAAACTGTTATCAAGAAACTTGATTATTGGATTTTAAACAAGCTCTTCGCAAATTACAGGAATACTCATTTTTCTTACTGTTTTTCTACAGGTATTTTTTACAGTGTGGTCCTGTCATGAAGATGATATTTTTCTCTTCACTCCATTCCTATTTTCATACCCATATAAACAATTTTCATCGAAAAGAAAGTTTATGAAGTTTTCCCCTTTTTTTGCAAACTTTTCAATACGATAAGTAAAAATAGCTTAAAAAAACTGTTAAATGTTGTAAAATTTCTCAATTCATTTGTTTTTATGTTTATTTAATCAAACCATTATGTTCATAAACGAAATTTTGTGTGAACGTGCAAAATTTTTATTTTTGTCAAAAATTCAAGTGTCCTGTTTTTTTACAGAGTGTAGCTACCGGTCAAATTTCAAGCAAAACTGTAAGCGCTCTAACTTCATCCGTCGCTCACACAGAGGCATACCCTTTTATAAGAAGTACAGAATGTATATGTTACGGTAAAAGCCCGAAATCTTATAAATCATAGGTGTTACTGGTAGAACCTAGCTTTTACCGAGGTACGCTTTGATTTGACTCCACTTCGGGCTTTTACCAACGCTTTGCGGCAAAACCTAGGACGCCTTCCAGTAAAAGCCCGAAACTAAGGATTACTTATGGTAGGTTTTTCTATTCGCTAAGACATTGCATACAGTGTGTCTCAGAAAGACTTGGTGCAGGTAAACCTTCAAAACAACTCTTTTCAAATTAGAGGGAATTATTCTTTAAATTGTGGTATTTCTTCTTATTGTAAGCACGGGATATTGGGTATCTTGGTATGGAAAACAACTGGAAATTTGCATGCCAAAATCGCATAAAACACCCGTTTTGGAACATTCGATTGCAGCCAAAAGGGTAGGTGCAGAACCAGTGATCCCTCGTTTTTCGCTGTTAATGGGGACCAGAACCTTTCGCGAAAACTGAAAAACCGCGAAGTAGGATTTGCCCCTAGGCATTTTCGTGCATGCGGGTACACGAATGTTTTTAATATGTAAACATTATTTATAGTTTACACGTTTAAGACAAAAATTACAATAGTGTACGTAGTTACTTAAACGTGTCGGTGATAATTAATAAGATTAACCCTTATTCTCATAAAGTAGGATATATGCTACTTCATGAGAATAAGGGCTAGCAAATAACAATGCAACATACGCGCTGACGTCACTTAATAGATAGAAAGTAGGGGAAAACCCCAGGTAGCATATATGCTACTTTATGAGAATAACGGTTAATTACAAAACCTTGTAATACAGTAATAAACATTAATCAACATTGCTTTCTGAGAGAGGCGAAGAGTCTTGTGTTGGTGGGAGCTTTTCAACTCATCTCTTTGTTTGACATGCAGAGATCCTCCTTTCCGCAATGTGGCAGCCGACTAGGTTGTATTTTCTCATTTTTAATTTTTGATGAATATTTTGGAAAAATCCGCGAAGCACTGAAGCCGCCAAACATGAAGCGCGAAGTGGCGGGGGAACACTGTAGGACCTTTGTCCTAGACAGGTCCTCTACACGAAATTTCAACCTCCTGATAACTGTTTTTGAGTTATGCGAGATACTCACGACAAAACTCGTCAAAACAGATTCGTGGAGGGTCAAAATTATATTAAAACAATATTTGAGTGGTCCATACGCACGT
Organism: Octonoba sinensis; assembly: GCA_038502835.1. Classification (NCBI taxonomy): domain Eukaryota; kingdom Metazoa; phylum Arthropoda; class Arachnida; order Araneae; family Uloboridae; genus Octonoba; species Octonoba sinensis. The sequence goes on from CM076600.1 coordinate 5,230,957, forward strand.
ACGTATGTACATACATACGGACATTGTGAAAAAAACTGTCGAAATTGATTTATTTGTGATCAAAATGCAAATTTAGGCTGAAATTCGAGTGCGATCTTTTTGGCGATTGCTATACTTCCTGTACTTTGTACAAGAAAGTAAAAAGGGAGTTCGGTAACAACGGTTAACTTAATGAACCTTTAAAAAACTCTAGCGAAACTGGTACAAGATGGCATCTTATTTTGCCGTATTCCAACATGCCGTCCATTATGAAAATAAAGAGCAGCACATTTACGTTCATGATTTTTCTCCAATTTTTTTATTTCAATCCTCAGAAAAACCTTTCCACTGGTGTGCATCGCAGGAATGCAGAGAGATCGTTCACGAATTCCGGTGGCGCCCCTCCGTGTACTTTTTCGTTTCCATCAAGATTCTCTCTTTCTCGGAACTGTCATCCGGCTAAACGAATTATCAGGTTCTGGCATCCGGCCAGCCGGACAACTCCTTCTGCTTAATCAGGTTATGTAGGTCCTCTCTCTCTCTTTCTTCCCTCACAATCTCGAATGCTCGACATTTTGAACCACGGTGAAGGTCAACAGCGGATGCTTAGCTTCCGACACCTTTAATTAACTTCTCCGTTATTAACCCTTTCTAACTCGAACCTTAATTTACAAGGGTTTTTTTTTCTACGCTCCGTGCTCCAAATACTTTTATAATAACTTTGTTTATCTTTTTTTTAAATTAATTAATTCTTTATATGGTAAAAAAATTAAAATTTGAAGAAAGATCGGAGCAGAAGAGCACAACAAATTCTTTTGCTCCAGAATAAATCGGACGTCCGGTATCCGACCTGTTTTTAATGATCCGGGACCCGATCCGGCCGATGCACTGCGGATGCGGCTATCCAGTGTGTCAGGTTACACCTCCACCAAGATACCTGGAAAGTATCTGCAAACTTGAAATTTACTCTCAAAAAATTTGATTTTTTAAATTTTATTAAACGACATGATTTGAAAATATATGCAAATTGAAAGCTTACAACATATTTGGAATTTTCGGATATTTAAAATATGCAGATAAAATTCAAGATTCAAACATCAGATACGGATCCGTCAGGAAAGAAACACCGGATATCCGATCCAAAACTGGCTGTCGTGAGTCGCGTGGTCTTACAGTTTGTGGGAAGACAAGGGACGAACGGTGCGCCCCGTGCCCTTCGTGGCAATCGGATAAGGCATCGATGCTACAGACCGTAGGACGCAGTTAGCAATGGATATCAGGCAAAATCGATATCCGATGCATCCTTAATCCTGAAATTCGTCACTGGGAAAAGACATAAGGGACCATGCGTGGCACAAAAGAAAAGCGAACAAAGAGAGCAATTAGAGATTCGGCAACTCGTTTATTTCGTAGCCGGTTGGCCGAAATTCTAAACTTTTTCGCGTGATCTGCTTAGCTGCAAAACGAAGACAAAATCGAGCTATATCTTTAAGGTCTTGCTTTTTCTTTTGACAGATTTTTTGTTCTTATTTGACTGCAGCATAGCTGTTCCTAATTGTATAAATGAATACATAAAATATATGTGTAATAAAAAAATATCTTGTTAAGAAAGCACAAATTAGCATTAAAGTGCAGACATAAGTTTCGGGATTACTTGGACTCCCTTTTTCATTGCGATAAGGAGCTTCTAGGTGCAAAAACATCCTAGAAGCTCCCAATCGAATTGAAAAAGGGATTCCAAGCAATCCCGAAACATATGTCTGCATTTTAATGCTTATTTGTGCTTTCTTAATGTGAAAATTTTTTTTCTGCAGTTTACTTAGCACAAAGTTAATCTTATGTATAAGTCGCTTAAGTGTCTGTTTGTCGCCGATAGCTTATTCCGAATTTCTTACTCCGAAAAAACTGCATCGTGCTGCCATCTACACAATTGTTTCAATAATGAAAACGACTCATAATCAAAACATTTCTCTAGCATTTTGGGTGATACATCGCTAGATTTGCAATCTACGTTAAAAATTTATGTAAATGCGAATTTAATTTACTCCTTCTTTCTTTGTTTTAAATTATTTATCGTCTGCGCTTTTGATATATATTAAAGTAGCAGCGCTCTTTTTTTCCAGTTTCGTTAAAACTATTGTTTTGACAATGATTATGTTGGATATAAATAAATATTTTTCACAAACAATTTGATTATATAGTAAATAATATTTTTATTTTACAGATTATTATAACTTAGATGTTTTTGTTTTTTTTTCGGTAAGACTATTTTTTTCCGAAATGATTATATTTTTATTATTTATTCATTAAACTTTACTGTTCTACCTGATAAATATCTCTTTGATTTGATGTGCATTTCCGGTTGCTGGGAGAATTGTATATTTATAATGTCTAGAACAGCGATCATTTCGTATGACCGTCGGGCTTACTAGTTTATTATATTAAAATGTATGTTTGGCTAAAGATAAAATAAAACTTAAAAAAGAACAAACAACTGTAACACACACGGTATTTGTTTCGAAGCTAATGTTTCGATCTACGATAAAGTCTATTTTAATACCCATGGTTAATTTTTACATGTTTTCTATTTTGTCTGACGCGACATTTTTGTTTAATTTCAAGAACTAAATATTAAAATGACTTGATAAGTTTTGCTTAATAAGTTTGCTTTTGATAAGCTTGCATGTTCATGGCTGTATTAACCCTTAAGGCAGGGTGCACGGGAATGTCAAACACATGTTAACCCTCTAATGCCCAAGTTTTGTTATCGTCGCCCGCCTTGAGGCGGAGTTGGAAATTAGATGGTTAATTAAACATTTCTTTCATTGTCTTACATTGTGGGTAATAGTTTGGTAGAAATTTTTAGTGTTATTTTTGTTCAATCATTTCCTTTAAATTATTTAAATTTGACTTAACCCTCGAATGCCCAAGTTTTGTTATCGTCGTCCGCCTTGAGGCGGAGTTGGAAATTAGATGGTTAATTAAACATTTCTTTCATTGTCTTACATTGTGGTTAATAGTTTGGTGGACATTTTTAGTGTTATTTTTGTTCAATCATTTCCCTTAAATTATTTAAATTTGACTTAACCCTCTAATGCCCAAGTTCTGTTATCGTCGTCCGCCTTGAGGCGGAGTTGGGAATTAGAGGGTTAAGTTGTTAGCAGGGCTCTGGAGCGAAGCGTGGAGGAGGTTCACAGAGTGATTTTTCTCGAAATTGGAGCGGAAAAGGGGGCAAAGATATTTTTTGCTCGGATTTTTTAAAAAATTCGTAAAAAGTACGATTTGGTGCACTCTCAGAAATGCATGCTCAAATAATCGCGGAACTTCTGTCGTATTTGACGAAATGGCTTCGTCAAAAATGCTCCGCGTAAACCTTTTGACGAAATTTGTGCAGGAACGTTTTAAGTCACGTGATAGCGCGAGGAGAGAATCGTTGTAAGTGACGAAATTTTCTTGACGATTGAAGAATCGTCGAATATGAGAGTTCTATTTCTGAGAGTGTAGCTCTGAATTTTGTGATGGGTTCGCTTTGATTTATTGGAATTTTGTGAAGCTTCTAAAAATGGGCCTGAAATGCCTCTGGCGTAACCCCTGTGCAATAAAAATTAGTATGGTTAAGAGAAATTTCTTAAATATGATACTTTTATTTTCAATTAGCAATCATAATTAAGTAATTTTGCATTTACGGCAGCTACTAAAAGGTAACATTTACTTAAATAACTGTCAAAAGTCACTCCTCTCCGTTTAACGAAATCCCCTCTATAGCGAATTGTGAAACTGGAACTAAGCAAGTTCGTTATAAAGAGAGTCCTTTGTATTTTGTACCTGAAACGCAACAGAAACAAGAAGTTCCATCTAGATCTATACGAGCCTACTTTCCCGTATACACCAACTTGAAATTTATAACCTAGCTAACTCTCTCTCTCTCTCTTCCTCATTTAGCTGTAGTTCTTAATTACTTCAAATACACCTTTTCCAACAGTTAATACATACTCATTCATTCACTCATTTATTCATTCAGAAATATCCTTAGAAATACATACGAAAAAGTTTCGTGGTAGAATACGCTCGTTCAGTTCTGGATGAGCTTAGTATCTGTACATGTTCTACGTCATAACATTTTTCCGATAAAATGTGTTCCAAGCAAATCCGTAGGTTAGCGCAGGATTTATGTAGGATAGATTTTTTTTTTTTTTTGAACTGTTCAAAAGTAAACAAAAATTGTTCACATCAAACAATATTTCACGTCGAAAACTCCTTCGAATAAGAGTGTTCAAGGGAACTTATGTCTTATGCATAGGTTTCATATAATTTGCTGTTCATCATCCCCAGAAGCGCAAATGTGGAGATTTTTTGAACCATTCAAAATTGACTAAAAATTTGTTCAAATCAAGAAATAAAATGTATAAATTCTATGTCCTTGCAGAGATCTTGCGAAGGATTTTATTTTATTTATTTTTTTTTTTTTCATATCAGACAGGCTGAAGAGGTCCCTCATGATAGACCTACAGACACTCATTTTCCCCATCTCGAAGAGTGACTTTCAAATTTTTTATTTTTCAATATTTATTAATTTACTTGACTTGTTTTCGAATTTTTCTTAGTTTTAAGAATACGTTTAGGATACACTAAGCCTTCTTTCATTCTTTTTTTACTTTTTCGGGAAAGTAGGCTAAAAATGGGTTGTGTGATGTCTCTCTCATATGGTAAATTCCACGAGAGACGGACGTAGTTAAACACGCCATTTTTCTTTCGTTTCAGGTACAAAATATTAAATTAACTTTAAACATTTTAATACTTAGTGTAGTAAAACCTCTTCCAACGGACACCTCTCTTAAGGCGGACAGTTTTTAGTTCCCTGCTGCTGCTACAGAGCCTTAAAAAAAAAACAGGTGAACACCTCTCTATTACGGACAAATAGTTATGTCCCGCTGGTGTGCGCTAATCAAAAATGTCAAAATGTCGTCACAGACATGAAGAAGGATTCATGGAATTGACTTCCTCTCCCCCACCCACCGAAGGGGGGCGCAGATCGGAAGCAAAACTGCCGGGGCGCCATCATGCCCGCGGACACCTCCCGTGAGTCATTTCCACAAATGGAGATGAATTCTCACACATCCGCGATCTCACATGCGGAGCGTCCACTCAGCCGGGCGAGGGAAATGTTTCTGACAGAAGGCAGTGACTCCGTGACCAGGGCGGGAATGAGCCGGCGAAAATGGGGGTCACGACATTCGCCGAAGGTGGGGCTCGTTCAATAAAATTAACGTCCGTTACTTCGCTCGGCCCGGGAAATTGGAGTGGTGGCTGCCGGCTGCTTCGAAGGAGGGAGGGGGTGGAGGGGGGCTGTGTAACCATCCACAGAGAAGGAAATAGAGTCGGACCCGTTTATAGAGAATATGAAAGGGCCAGAAGCATTGAGAGAAAATTGTCAGGAATGGTGCCTATTCTGATTATAGCAGCGATTCTCAACCTGTGGGGCGCGACCCGCAAGGGGGGCGCGAGCACACGAGAAGGGGGGTGCGAGAATATCCAAGCGAAAATATAACTTTAAAAAATTGATTAACTCACTGAAAGGAAAGCACACATACCCATAGAAAACAAAATACATTTCGACATATTTTATAACTTATTAAAGTAAAACAAATTACTAAAAAAAAAATTTCTCAATCAAAACATACTACATGAAAAACAAATTTAATAATTATTAGTGACATCTCTGGGCCTGTCTTGCAAAGCAAAGTTTTTCGTAGGAAGGCTGAATATTAGAAATAGTCACTCTCAGTTGTTTCTATATTTAGCAGAGATTTATAGTTTGTCTTCAAAGAAGCCACAGCAGATAATCCAGTTTCACGAAAGCAGGTTGTTGAAAATGGTAATAGAATGCAAAATGCCCTTGTTTTTAGGGCAGGAAAGTCATCCTCTACTCCTGCCCAAATTTCAAATAGTGATTTATTACGAAACTAATTTTATTGCTAAATTACTCGTTTTTACTCTTGTTTTAGCAGTTAGTTAAAAATAATTCAAAAACAGAATCCAAAGTACTCAATATACATTACTGTTGCATACATTTTAAGGTAAGTGGGGGGCGCGATGAAAATTATGATAGAAAATTGGGCCGCGAATACTGAAAGGTTGAGAAACGCTGGATTATAGAGTAGACATTAACTTACGGGCATAAAAATTGATTTTGTCATAACGATGCTTTATTGTATCAGTATTTGCTATAATGAGATCTGTGTTTCTGACACTTCTGAGACTCGCCACACTTTTTTTCATTCTTTATCTCCCCTCTCCCCTTCCCCCCTCCCTTTCAGTCTTAAAATGTTAATGAAATTGCAAAAGAGTAACATAAAACCGATTAAATCATTAAAACTATGACGTTAGAAGCGAGAGATTGCATGTTATTTCCAGTTTTGAGGGGGAGGGAGACTGGGTTCATGGAACGGATCCCGAAATAAACTTCGTCTGACTCATACATTCCCCTCGTCCTCGTGGAGGATTGAGCAAACATAAACTCACATTCCTATCGCGCAAAATAATCGAAGTTATTGTGCAAAAGATAAAATATTTCCAAATAATCTATTTTGCATGATTGATCTAACTTCTGACGAGTTATCAGGATTGCTATCTGATAAACCAAGCAAAATAATAATAAACCACGTTTCTTCTCCGCGCTCAATTCTAGCTTTGTGATCCTCCTTTCGTCCAAGTATAGCTTTAAAAAAATGATTTTATCCGAGAATAACATTTATGTCCTCGTGTTATTACATTTCTTTATTATTTATCATGTTTCTGCGCTCATTTTTACATTTCTCGGACTCTATCTCATTTTAAGCAGTCTATAAGTTTCCCGAGAAAGACGAAAATAAGCAATTTCATATATTTTCATGCATAAATATTACTTTGATTTTCGAAACCCAGTCGCCATTTTTGCTTCATTTTGATTCGAGGGGAAAACAATCGGATTAGATATAAAGTAAAAAGTAAAGCTGCGGCACTGAGAAGGAAGTATTTTTTTCCATCTCGTCAAGGTCTCGATTTACCTTTTCCTGTTTGATATTTTTCAGGAAAATTCCCAAAATTAATTTGGAATACTTTCTGCCATTGAGCCCCGAGATTACGAAGATATAGAAATGGTACATCAATCCATTTTTGGTTTTTGAAGGGGCAACTAACTTGCTTCTCTTTTGTTCACTAATCATTTTACTATAAATTGGAATTAAAAATTATACGTTTTTATTCTCGTATATCATTACATCAGATACCGACAAGTCTGAAAATCATTTTTAGAAGTAATAAAATCTATATCTTATATATAAGCCACTTAAGTGTCTGTTTGTCACCGAGTGCTTATTTCGAATTTCTTACTCCGAGAAAACTGCATTGTGCTTCCATCTACACAATTGTTTCTATAATGGAAACGACTCATAATCGAAACATTTCTCTCGCATTTTGAGTGAGGCATCGCTAGACTTGCAATCTCCTTTAAACAAATGAATGAAAAGCGCGAATTTAATTAAATCCTTCTTTCTCTTTTTTAAAGTTTATTTATCGTCTGCTCTTTTTATATATATTAAAGTGGCAGCGCTCTTTTTTCCAGTTTCATTAAAACTATTGTTTTGAGGCCTCAGTGGCTGAGCGGTCTAATCGACTGGTTCCGGTGCCTCCTTGTGCGGAGTGAAAGAGGCGTGGGTTCGATTCCCACTGTCCCCTGGGTGTATTTCCTTCTTTGTATATTAAAATCTGTTGTGCTGTCTTGTTCTATTTGTCACATTAGACGAGATTTTGAGGCATATCCTTGAGAATAGCAAATATACTCGAAAATAAATGTGACCTGAAACGGTCGTTTAAACAAACAAACTATTGTTTTGACGATGATTATGTTGGATATCAATAAATATTTTTCACAAACAATTTGATTATATAGTAAACAATATTTTTATTTTACAGATTATTATAACTTAGATGTTTTTTTTTTTCGGTCAGAATATTTTTTCCGAAATTATGATATGTTTATTACTTATTCATTAAACTTTACTGTTCTACCTGATAAACATCTCTTTGATTTAATGTGCACTTCTGGTTACTGGGAGAATTTCATATTTATATTATCTAGAACAGGTCATTTTGAATGACCGCCGGGCTTACTAGTATATAAATAGGCAAAAACAACACAGTTAAGAACTATTTTCTCCTCTGCTTTTCAACCGATTTTCTTACTTTTTGTTTTGTTTAGTAACTCTTGACGAGTTAGTGATATCGATTAAAAATATTTGGAAACAGTTTATAATTAGTTCATTATTTCCCCTTTTCTTTTGTCAGGCAAGCCTCATTTATAATTGTAATGTTATATTGTTATAGTCCCGCAGTGGACCAGTCGGTAGAAGCTCGGTTCCCGAAGAACACCGAAAGTGAAGCAACATCGACTTAGGTCAGTGTTTGGGAGGGTGACGACGTCTCTCGGCTGGTTCTTGTGAGGCCGTGTACGCTAAAGGGAGCTGGTGCACGTTAAATATGTCGTGGCTCCAATGTCCTCCAAGTGAACGATACCTCTGGGGGTGCCGACCCCAGGTGCCGGTCTCTCATCTGGGAGCTGGTTCAAAAACTTAAGAGACCGCACTTTAAAGGGGCGGAAGTCGGACTCCTGCCTATGAGGGCCCCGTTAGACTCAGGAGCAGCGCAACCATTCTTCCTCGCTTCGAGCGAGGATACAACAACAACATATTCTTATAGATAGCAGATGGCAACATGTCTTGGTTGAGTAAATGATTAGGTAATAAATATAAAACTCATTGGATAAAAAGAGTGCGCTGCCATGAAGCAGTCATATTAAAAGCAATTATAATAAGAGTTCGAGTGAAAGCTTCTCTGCAACAATGAAATGAAAAATAAGAATAGTATATGGAAGCAAACATTTAAGTTTTATTCAACTTCTACTTTAAAATACGAAATCGGTGGAAGTGCAAGCGGCTGCATGGATGAGCGGCATTGGCCCTGCGGCGGCAATGATTTACAAACGTTTGCTTTAAGTGAGAATGATCCAAATAAGATCGACGCTATTATCGCCAAATTTGATGAGTCATACTTATATAATTATATAAATAGCATCATGTTTTCAATACTAAATTTAATTTTTACGGTCGAATCTCGATTGTTATGCAAACTCTAGTAATGAATAAAAAGCCTATAAAATCAATAGAAATATCTTTGAGCTATACAATACCCTCTCAACCCGAAACTAAATGCAGAGCGGGAACTAAAACACATTAATCTCTCTATAGGCTATATTAGCAGTAAAACCAAAAAATTCAAATTATTTTTTGTCCAAGTCGGACATAGTGAAAGCATTTTCTACATCCAGTTGCTTAAACGTTGCGAAACAAAATTAAGGCTAAAATTTCATCGATAAGACAATTCACAGAGTTTGTTTTATAATATTTTTATATTTTTCTTACTGCAACACGACGTGTTGAAATTAATGAAAGAATTTACTTCCCTAAAATATTAGTCATTAAATATAAAACAATTTCGTCTTTTTAAATCTATTTTATGTGCAGCTTTTATTTATTTCATGGAAAGAGTGTTTTAGTACTCAAAATAAACTCAAAAAAGGATAAATATAATGAGGATTTTATACTGTTTGCGAAGTTTCTTTTTTTCTTCTTACTGCTAAAACGTTATCCTGTTTACAGGATAACATTTCAGCAGGTGACGTTTTAAAACAGACCTCTCAGATGTCACTCCAGCTTTATTATATACCTTGATGGTGAGCGCTTGACTTTGAAGTGGGTCTGAGAATAAACTTTTGTTCCGAAGTGGACCAGTGGGTAGAAGCTTGGTTCCCAAAGAGCCCCGAAAGTGAAGCAACATTGACTGAAGTTAGTGTCTGAGAGGGGGAGCACCTCTCGAGGATGATTCGCTCCGGGACCGTGTACGTTAATGGCACTCCAAGTAAAACAATACCTCTGGGGGTGCCAACCTAGGTGACGGTTTAAGATCTATAATTTGGGAGAAGCTGGTTCAAAATTAGGAGAACCAAGAGAGGCAAGGTGCAACGTACTCAGACCTCTTAATATGATGCTAGAAGCGCCTTGAATAGAATAGAGTAGAATTCATAATAGACTTAACGTATTACAATTACTGCGTTAAAATAAATAAAAGCAGTTTTTTTTTTTTAAAACATAAGTCTTTCTGATTGAAAGTTAAAAAACATCTTGTGTTGCTTGCAAATTATTTATATCCCCTTTTTTTTAACAAATTTCGGCTTAGTTCTTTTAACTGTTAGTTTTTTTTTCTAAACTCGTCTACTGGCTGAGAGGTCGTAAATAAATAAATCGTCTGGTCTGCTGTGAACATTTTCTGCGTGGTCTGTTTTGGATTCCACATCTAGACACTGCAACCATATCCATATGGCTTTATTTTAGAGTTCTAAAGTTTGGTAAAGTGATTGCGAATGTTTATGATAAGTAATCAATAAACCAACATTGAACTGTTAAAAGTTAGGAAATATTAAACAAATTTTTCGATTACTGTCTCGCATTTCGACATTATGTCGCGAAACTGACAATTATAATTGTTCACACAGTTGTAATATTTTTTTCTGTCTAGTTAAAGTTCGAAATTCACTGGCGAGTCGTAAAAAAATTGCAAGTTCTTGAGTTTGATTCATCCAAATAGGGTAAGTACTTTATTCATTTTACCTTTCTATGTTTAACGTTTCTTTTAAAGTTTGATGTTAAAGTGCATTTTAATTTCTGAATGTAACAATAAAGTTTATTTTGCAAGTTATAAAACTAAGTTGCTTGCGAACAGTTTCAGTATTAAGTATTTCAACTCCGGGGGAAAATAAATAAATGTTTATGTTTTGCTGATTCATTGTTATGAAACAGAATATTATGGTCGAACTTTCTATGTAAAAAAACAGCCATGAACAGTCACATCAACCGTATTTTAGTTTTATCAGAAACTGCCGTTTGCTGATCTTCAACAATTCAATTTCCCAAATGTAAACCAACTTAGTTGTATTTTTAACCGACTTCACAAAGGAAGGAGGTTATACAATCATGCTGTATGTCTGTCGGTTTTTTTTTTTTTTTGTTTGTTTGTTTGTCCACTCATAACTTCTCACCGGATGAACCGATTTTCATGATTCTTTTTTTAATCGATCGAGGGTGATTTCCCATATGTCCCCTACTTTCGTTTGACAATATTCGATAATTATAAAAAAAGTTATGGGCAGAAATGTATTTTTTTTTTTTTTTTCATCCATAACTTTTGACTAAATGAACCGATTTTGTTGATTTTTTCTTTAATCGATAGAGCGTCGTCTACCTCAAGTAGTACAAATCAATTTGACTACATTTGTTTTTTAGAAAAAACGTTACGAGTGAAAAATAAGTATTTTTTATTTTAATTGGAAAGGTTTGGCTTGATTTTTCTTTGTTGGGAAATCTATTAATAAATATAAAAGCATTGTTAAAAACATGCGTGTTGTCATATTAAAAGAAATTACAGCAAGAGTTTGACTGAAGGCTTCTGTGGCAAAAATTAATCCAATCAGTTTGTTTGCTAAAATAGACTTCAAAAGGGAATTTATCATACAAATGATTTTTTAGTGCCATTAATTCAAAAAAGTTTTGCCCTTTGATATGGATTTTTTAAAAAATAGAGTATTTATATACAAAATGTATTTATACTAAAGAGAATCAAATAAAATAAGTTTTATAAAAAAACAGAACCGACTTCAAATTAAAAATTGCGCTCAAAAGTAAAAAATAAATTCATTCTTTAAACAACATCGATGTGACTTTTAAACATAGTTTTAGAAGTCGGTGCAAAATTATGGGTCTAATTACCATTATACCATTTGCTACTTCATATTGGAACTGTTGCTAATTCTGCGGAAATATATATATTTGTAACTGATTCAGGATTACAAAAGATTTTATCTATCCAAATTTTGCACCGACTTCTAAAACTATGTTTAAAAGTCACATCGATGTTGTTTAAAGAATGAATTTATTTTTTACTTTTTAGCGCAATTTTTAATTTGAAGTCGGTTCTGTTTTTTTATAAAACTTATTTTATTACCAGTTCCGTTTTAACGTGTATTCAGTGCAAAACTCACTGGTCTTTTTTCAATCTGTTGTATTTTAAAATATCCTACAGAAAGTTTTATTCTGAATTGACATTCATTTGTATACGTTTTGTGTGGATTCATTGTTTAGAATATAACGTGGGAAAAAAACCCGATATAAAATTATTGACAATATATGATTAAATGATATTGAGTATACGTTAAATGATTATTGAGTATGACAATACACGATTAAATGACATTGAGCATATTATGTTTCTACTTGATTGCCATGGATTTGATACTGTGAAAGCTTTCACTTGTGAATATTTATGTTTCTGTTTCTGTTTACATGCATTATTCTAAAATCTAATGCATAACTTATTGAAAGCCATATACATTTTTTTCCTTGACTCTATAAAACAAATTTATTCTACTTTAGAATTTATACATATTTATATGTATGTATGAAATATTTTACTATATTGAGTGATATAAACAGAATAACTGAAGTACTGTGTTGAGAGGAGTATTAAAGATTGAATTATTCAATTTCCCTTTGTTTCGAACCACGCCCTTCAGTTTAACGTTTTCGGGGGAGGGGGAAAAAGGTACATACTCAACTCAGTACATATTTATATGAAAAAATATACGAGTATAACGACATTGTCTTTCTAAAAGTCGGGACGGGCAGTTACCCCTTCCTGATCCCTAAATATATGGGAGATAGTTTTGTTAACAGATGCATGAACTGCTATCTAAAATGCTTTAGGGGAGGAATTGTTTTGTCTACCTCAAATGATATTTTTAGGTATTTATAGAAGTGGAACTTCAATTGGACGTACAGATTTGATCCACGGTGAGGTTTGAAAAATGGTTTATACTTATGTTTGCTATCGACGATGTTGCCTGTAGGTAACAGCTATGTTTTACGGTTAATTGAAGCTAGATATCAAGATAGCTTGACAACTGGTTTAGAAATATGGGATTTAATATTGTTAATAATAGGTAACTCAAAATTCTTTTTTTTTTATCGAAAGGTGTGAGCTTTTCGTGATTTGATTGAATAAGAGACAGATATCCATTTTCAAGTATGGTTCTAATTCTTTTCTAGAAAAAAATTGAATTCATATAAAAATCGAGCATTATTTTTATATTATTAGGGGCGGGAGCTCCCTTTTTTATAAAATGTTAAGAGCCATAACCACGGTACTTGTTTTCCATAGAATACTTTAAACCATGTTTATATTTGATTATTAAGTTTAGATCCTGTTTATAACCGGTAATTGCAGTCAAATATTTTATAAGCCGTGATACAAACGTATTTATGTGAAGGTACACCCTAAACAGCCCATTTTTCCTTTCGCAAGAAATTGTAGATTAGTTTGGCTCTAAAAAGGCATTTGCTAGACGCATCTAGCTACCAGATCGAAGAACATTTTGTTTATAAGGCACACGAAATTTTCATTCGCATCAGAACCATTTCACCAGAAACGTTCGTTAGAATACTGTTGGAAACGGCGTAAAAGCAAACCAAATGTTCATTCTATCTAAATTACATAGGCTCCCAAACGTTTTCAATACGTAGGTCCCTAGCTATTTTTTTTTTTCTGTTTTTCTTGGACCTCTTTCCTTGGGGGCATTATAAAAGAAAATTAATCTGCGATACTTATATCTGACAGTACCAAAACATAGTGAAACTGTGGGTAAATTTCTACCAAGCCAATCTAAAACACTCAGGACGGAGCAAGATGTAAGGAAGAGTCGATGTAAAACTTGAATGAAAAATTGAAATTTTTCCCTAAAATATTCTTTTCTATTATGCAAAATTTCACTTTGGTACGCGAACATTTTTTGGGAAGGTTGCTCCTTGCTACTGCTACCAAAACTGCTAGTTTTACTACTTACAAATACAGAGAATCGGTATCTATTTACACAATTTATGAAGTACAATAAAACCCCGTAATACCACAACTCGGTATACCGCGGAATCGGATATAACGCGGTTACTATGATGTCCCCCGACGTTAAAACCTCCCTTTATCATTGCACTTTAAAGGTGATTCCTTTATTTACAATGGTAAAAAAATCCATCCAACAAAGTCTCTTCCAAGTAGCAAACAAATATTCCAGCCAGAGAGCTCTCTCTCACAAACACACAGTAACAGATATAAGACCTAGTTGTGAGGCCTGGTGTACACCAATTTCATTCTTTTTCTCTTTCAAACTAGGACACCATAACTTGATTTTCAGATTGGGTGCAATCGCTCTGGCTTCTTTCTCTTGACATAGGCGCAACTCAAACTGTCGGGAAATATGTTGAGTTTAATGTAGGATTCCATGCTTAACTACCTTCCGTTTTCAGAAATTTAACCATGCCTGTGTAACTTCTTTTATGGCGTTTTTACCTTTATATTCCCGATTCTTTTAAATTCTTAAAAAGTAAACATATTCTCTAGTCCGAGTGAGTGTATAAAGTCTTAAAACAATGTTTCTGAGTAAAGTGCGTTCCTCCCCTTCTACACAAATCTACTTTTTTCTTAAAAAATCTCTCCCCCTTCATAATCCAATGTTGATAACTTAACGAGATTTTTAAGCCCCCTTTTCTCAGAACACAATTCGTTTCGTTGCGGTTGATATGATTTTAGCTTAGGAGACCTCAAGGAGTAGAAAACTTCAATCTGAATAACCTATCACTAGACTAACTGCTCAGTAGAGAAGTGTGCTTCTTGCACATCAATTACAGCGAATAAATTAACAGCAAACACGAAAAGAAACAATTATATAATGGAAGAAAAGTTACGAATAATTGGTAAAGTTAAAATTGGTGCTACCAAAGCGAGTATATTTCGTGAATAAAGTTCCGCTGTACAGTTTCACTCTACCGCGGTTCTGTTATAACGCGGGTGCCAAACATGTCCCCCGGCACCCGCGTTTTAACGGTTTTAATGTACATTAAATTAATATGGTAATTATTAAATTTATATGCTTGTGTAAATAAGCATCATGTATAAGTATATTCGTGAAATGTGTGTTATGTGCGTCATGTCTAAAGTTTGGAGATAACCTGGTTATAAGAGATGTTTCGTTGATCCAGTTACATCTCAAGCACCCACTTTTTTTTTTTTTTCGTGACATTGACCCCTTGTCGATTGAAATAGATCCCTGGAAGACCATGTGGGTCACTTTGAAAACCATTGCTAGACTATATTCAGCTAATTCGGAGACCGAAAAAATCAACTACGTGGCGGCGAAAACATATACGCGCCAAATCAACTGAGCGCCGCATTTTATCTTTCATTGGCATGATAAATGTCTTATGTGCAATCGCCAAATGGGTAAATAGTGCCACATGTGACAACTTTTTCGGCCTCTGAATTTTCTGAACATACTAATCCACAAATCTCGACTTATAAAATTGCACGTCAAAAAGAGAATATTGCATTTTATTCCGATTGAAAAAATCGTCTAAATTCGCTAAAACAACGGACAATTTAAAATTTCCCTAAAATCTTCTCTTGTTCGCGAGTCCTTTCCGAAGTCAAATCTTCCGGACCTTCTCGGCGATTATTCTCGGGTTGTTCTGACTGATCTCCTTCGCTCCCATGGCCCTGTAGTCGAAGGGGCAATCGTGTTCGCGGGGGTAGCGATGCAGGGCGCAGTGCGACTTCCCGCAGCGACAGCGGATCGAGGTCAGCCCCAAGCGCTTGTTGCATATGTCGCAACGCAGGCGATGCTTGGTGACTTTCGTCTTGACTTTAAGTTTCAGCGGTCGGTCGCAGACGGAAAAGTTCCCGCCGAATTCTCGATCATCAAGCTCTACACCTACCATCTCTTCGTCTGCAAGACCCATTACGGTCTCAGATTCCATTGCAGATTCCGATGTTGAATCTAAATGTTCTCCAGATTTCTGGTCTAAACCTCCTCCTCCGACTGCTTCCCGTCCACCATCGTCGAGATTGCCTCCTTCCTGATTGCCAGCTTTGCCGATGCCATTATTTCCACTGAAACTGTGATTGCCTATCACGTCATAGGGTCTAGATTTTCTGTCGCATTGAGTGCCTGAAACGTCCCGTTCCTCGCATTTTGCCAATTTCAAAACATTTTCCTCGTCCACACGCGTGCGATCATCGACGCTGCCACTCGGTTTATCTTCACCCAGTTTGAACACCTGTTCTGTATTGTCTTCTTCATCTGCGAAGAAGCTTTCGGAGTGTAGCAGCTCTGCGCTGGATGATGAAGTATCCACACTACTAATTTTGGCATGATCGTGTTCTTTTTGCTTATCCTCTTCATCCTTATTTTTCGAACGATGAATCGTCGGTCGCTGTGAAGTAAACAGTTTAATTTGTGAATGTGAGCTTGGAACGGGTTCTTCTTCGGATTCCTCATTTTCTAAGTTAGATGGCCTATCAGAACGGTTTTCCATATCGAATTCTTTTCTTCTCACAGCTATAAAGTAATGAAAAGGAATACATGACATGAGATTTTTTTAAAAAATATTTTAGTACTTTCTATTTTAAAAGCCATCAGGTATTCGTGAATTACAAAATTACAAATCGTATGAATCGCACGTTTTAATCGATGACACGCTTTTAGAAACGCATGCTCAAATCTCAGGAAACTTTCGTCGTATTTGACGAAATCGCTCTGAGTAAACATTTCGTCAAATACACGAAATTTGTGCGGAAACTTTTTTAAGTCAAGTGATCGCGCGAGGAAAAAATCGTTGTGAATGACGAAATTTGTCTTGACAACTGAAGAATCCTCGAAAGTGGGAGTTCTATTTCTGAGAGTGAAAAGAACAAATGACGCAACGAGAAGTAAAGGGATGTAAGCATACCGGCTTCAACATTATGTATCAAATTAAGTGCAATTACCCTGTGTTACAAAATGTAATGCAACCAAGTACTATTACAAATTTTGTTGAAGAAAACTCATATCTAGTTGAAAAATATATTGAAACACAGTACGCTCAAATTTTGAAAAAGGCTGCAGATACGTGTTTCGAGGGTGCAATGAGCCGCTTTTTCAATGAAGCAAATGAATGAGCTTCTAGATAAAAAACAAGATGTTTTTCAAGTAGAAGCTCATTTTTTGCATTGATGAGGGGGTACCTTGCAACCTCGAAACACTTGTCTGCAGCTTTTAGAAAAATTTGTACGTATTTTACATTGTTTCAATTTTTTTTTTTTTTTTTTTGTTGCACAATGGTTTACAGCTTTTATCTTAATATCTAGTTCTTTAAAATAATAAATCGATTACAGTGAAACCTGTGTAAGCTGACCACTTGCGGTGCTGCACTTTAGTGGTCAACTTACGGAGGGTAGAGATTTGTGTTGTCATTTCTTACATTATGCATTTATATATACATTTGTAACTAATTAAAATATAACTTCAAGTATTAACGTTACTTTAAAAATAGTAATTAGCTTTTTTCTCACAATTATCTAAAATATCATTAGATAAATTTAACCTGAGCAACTTACAATGTATCCTATACAACTTTAAAACTAAAGCACTTAAATAAATATGATATTGATTTGATTAATTATGTAAGTTACTTGGTTGATGGTAAATATTTTCTTAAAATACATATTTTTTTCAAAATAGCTAGATCAATTAGAAGAAACTTAGTTAAAGAACAAAAGTGCTCATAGTAGTTCACCCATATTTTTAACTTACAAAGAGATTTATGCAAACTTTATATTGATGTTTCGTCCAACCATCCAAATACCGGTCTAGCATTATAGCATAAATAATATCCTGGATAAGTTATTTATGTTTTTTTTATCTTTGCAAAAATATATAAACATATAAATATAGTAATGAGGGGGTCAACTTACAAAAGGTTTTTTATAATACACCCAGCCGAATTGAGCGTACATAAGTGGTCAACATAGACAGGTGGTCAAATTGAGTGGTCAAGTTACAAAGGTTTCACTATATTATACCATACAGGGCTAGTTCTGTTCCTAAAAAAAGTGGTCAACTTAGACAGGTAGTCAAATTGAGTGGTCAAGTTACAAAGGTTTCACTATATTATACCATACAGGGCTAATTCTGTTCCTAAAAAAAGTGGTCAACTTAGACAGGTAGTCAAATTGAGTGGTCAAGTTACAAAGGTTTCACTATATTATACCATACAGGGCTAATTCTGTTCCTAAAAAAAGTGGTCAACTTAGACAGGTAGTCAAATTGAGTGGTCAAGTTACAAAGGTTTCACTATATTATACCATACAGGGCTAATTCTGTTCCTAAAAAAAGTGGTCAACTTAGACAGGTAGTCAAATTGAGTGGTCAAGTTACAAAGGTTTCACTATATTATACCATACAGGGCTAATTCTGTTCCTAAAAAAAGTGGTCAACTTAGACAGGTAGTCAAATTGAGTGGTCAAGTTACAAAGGTTTCACTATATTATACCATACAGGGCTAATTCTGTTCCTAAAAAAAGTGGTCAACTTAGACAGGTAGTCAAATTGAGTGGTCAAGTTACAAAGGTTTCACTACATTATACAATACAGGGCTAATTCTGTTCCTAAAAAAAGTGGTCAACATAGACAGGTAGTCAAATTGAGTGGTCAAGTTACAAAGGTTTCACTACATTATACAATACAGGGCTAATTCTGTTCCTAAAAAAAGTGGTCAACATAGACAGGTAGTCAAATTGAGTGGTCAAGTTACAAAGGTTTCACTACATTATACCATACAGGGCTAATTCTGTTCCTAAAAAAAGTGGTCAACATAGACAGGTAGTCAAATTTAGGGGTCAAGTTACAAAGGTTTCACTACATTATACAATACAGGGCTAATTCTGTTCCTAAAAAAAGTGGTCAACATAGACAGGTAGTCAAATTGAGTGGTCAAGTTACAAAGGTTTCACTATATTATACCATACAGGGCTAATTCTGTTCCTAAAAGAAGTGGTCAACTTAGACAGGTAGTCAAATTGAGTGGTCAAGTTACAAAGGTTTCACTACATTATACAATACAGGGCTAATTCTGTTCCTAAAAAAAGTGGTCAACATAGAAAGGTAGTCAATTTGAGTGGTCAAGTTACAAAGGTTTCACTACATTATACAATACAGGGCTAATTCTGTTCCTAAAAAAAGTGGTCAACATAGACAGGTAGTCAAATTGAGTGGTCAAGTTACAAAGGTTTCACTACATTATACAATACAGGGCTAATTCTGTTCCTAAAAAAAGTGGTCAACATAGACAGGTAGTCAAATTGAGTGGTCAAGTTACAAAGGTTTCACTACATTATACCATACAGGGCTAATTCTGTTCCTAAAAAAAGTGGTCAACATCAGGCTTGGAGTAATCGCGATTACGTAATCGTAATCGGCTGTAATCGATTACATTTTGACAAAATCGTAATCGTAATCGTAATCTGACGATGGCATATTCTCATAATCATAATCGAAATTGTGTAATCCCGTAATCCTTTTTCTCCCGTAATTTTAATCGTAATCTTAAGGAAAAAATCCGTAATCTGCTGGTCCTGCAATCGTGTAATCTTGACCTGCTGAAAGCTGAAATTTTTAGCTCTACCATTGGATAGAAGAGATAAGATTACAAGAAAAAGGATTGAAGCTGTGTACTGAAGTCCTATCCTAAGCGGTCTGTAACCTACGGGCGATCATAATATAAAAGGTTCTGTGGGGCGGTCGCAGAGCCTTGATGGCAGGACCATATAATAGTCTGCTAGAGACGCTTGTTGTCCTACTGTTGCGGTCTCTCAGAATTCTTAATTGCGGCTCCACTCTCCACGGGGAATGGCTGGAGAGCCCGAGAAGAAAGAGAGTGGATATGTCACTCGCATCGCCTTGGGGCTCTCACGGGGGGGGGGGGGGGGGGGGCTCCGGTCTCCTCGCGTCGTCCGGTTTTGATAAAAGAGCGGTAATCTGTCCGCAAGTCAAAGATTTCGGGGTAGATAAGAGAGGGGAAGGTGTTTATAGAAGGACCAAGGCCCTGAAATGCATCGGTCATTTTGCTTCCTTAATTACCCCTTCAAAGTATATTCAACCGGTTGGGCAATAGGCGAGAGTCTGGACGGGATCGCCGCGAGTAAAAGAGAGTGTCCCATTTCTTCTCTCCGCGTGGGTCCCGTTCAATAATCGAAGCAGACTGCCCCCTGAAAATCTAGTGGAAAGAGTACTATCACCTACACACATAAAGAGATAAGAAATGCCTTTTGCGTTTTCGCCTTTCTTTAACGGCAGAATTTTTCTAAAGAATAGCACATTTACACTTCAGCAATTTCGGAGTTGGTGTTACATGATGCTCTATGCTTAAGATGCATGAAATCTTAACCCTGGTACGTGTGATTATTATTAATTTTTTAAATATGTTCTTCGAATATTTAAAAAAGTACATACATTTAAATCTTAAATTTATTTATATTTTAATGCTAATATTCTTTTTAATTAATAGGTATGTAAAAGAAAAAGTGATTTATGTTCAGACATTCTCCCAATTGTTTTTTTACATGCATGAATTAATATTTAGGAATTATTTTTAAAAGTTAATTATTTTTTTCTTAGAATGACCTCAACAGGATTGTGTATCTCAGTTTAATCTTGTACGTTAAATTTGTGTTGTAAAATTACTTGCACTTTATTTTTTTATTAAAACAGTTAGTACATGGGAAAACATTATATGCTCGTGCATGTTAAAAAAAAAAAAAAAAAACACCACAAAAATCAATTTAAAATATTATAGCCATTCGTATTATAATTATTCTTCATATTACTTTTTAACGATTACTAATTTTGCTAAGAGTTATTTGAATGTTCATGTTCAAATTTTTTGAAATTATTCTAAAATGCAGCATTTATTTTCAAAAGATTATTTATCTCTTACACTATCTGAATATTTTGTTATCCCGTGCAATTCATACACATCTTATAAGTGATTTCATAAAGAATCATACAAAATTATTATTTTCAGTAAACTAATTGGTGTTATGTGAAATATTTGCACAATTTAAACTAGAAAATAAATACAATGGAGAAATATACTACATTTTCAGAAATTGCGGCCAACTAAATTTTGATTGTATGAACACAAAATAACAATGAACCAAGTAAATCACTTATGCATTATATATACATTTAGTGCATCGTCTTTGCTTATATACAAAATACGATCAATGTAGTTATCCCTCAAATGAGTTTTAAATATTCGAAAAATACTGAATGTGCCTTTCCTGATTATATATATATATATTACAAATTTTCATTTCTGCAACGACGTCATAATTCCAGAACTGTGATGTTGAAATTATTTCATTATAATTGCATTCATC
Organism: Octonoba sinensis; assembly: GCA_038502835.1. NCBI lineage: Eukaryota > Metazoa > Arthropoda > Arachnida > Araneae > Uloboridae > Octonoba > Octonoba sinensis. The sequence continues at coordinate 5,252,326 of CM076600.1, forward strand.
ATCATTTCAGTTATGATTTTTAATTAAATTTTTGATTTAATAAGAGATAACTTTTTGATTTATGACACTTGTAAAAATGAGAGTTGTATGCATAATATCGGATAATTTTATGCTAATCTAATCGTAATCAAAATCGTAATCGGATGTCATAATCGTAATCTATTACATTTTTCAACGACTGTAATCGCTTCCGTAATCGTAATTACTTTTTGGCAAAGGATTACAATCGTAATCGTAATCATAATCTCTCAATTTCTCCCTTTGTAATCGTAATCGTAATCGATTACGTTTCTTTGTAATCGACTCCAAGCCTGGTCAACATAGACAGGTAGTCAAATTGAGTGGTCAAGTTACAAAGGTTTCACTATATTATACCATACAGGGCTAATTCTGTTCCTAAAAGAAGTGGTCAACTTAGACAGGTAGTCAAATTGAGTGGTCAAGTTACAAAGGTATCACTACATTATACAATACAGGGCTAATTCTGTTCCTAAAAAAAGTGGTCAACATAGACAGGTAGTCAAATTGAGTGGTCAAGTTACAAAGGTTTCACTACATTATACAATACAGGGCTAATTCTGTTCCTAAAAAAAGTGGTCAACATAGACAGGTAGTCAAATTGAGTGGTCAAGTTACAAAGGTTTCACTACATTATACAATACAGGGCTAATTCTGTTCCTAAAAAAAGTGGTCAACATAGACAGGTAGTCAAATTGAGTGGTCAAGTTACAAAGGTTTCACTACATTATACAATACAGGGCTAATTCTGTTCCTAAAAAAGTGGTCAACATAGACAGGTAGTCAAATTGAGTGGTCAAGTTACAAAGGTTTCACTACATTATACAATACAGGGCTAATTCTGTTCCTAAAAAAAGTGGTCAACATAGACAGGTAGTCAAATTGAGTGGTCAAGTTACAAAGGTTTCACTACATTATACCATACAGGGCTAATTCTGTTCCTAAAAAAAGTGGTCAACTTAGACAGGTGGCCAACCTACAAAGGTGGTCAACTGTACAAGTTTTCCTGTATTATTAAGGTGAAGGTTGGCTTTATTTTACATTCAAACATTTTCTCTACTAGACGAAAAAGGTCGCAAAACTGGGTCGCAAGATTATTATTTTTTTTTCAAAACAATAAAAAGGCTGAGAACCAATGATGTAACAAAGCGGAAGGAAATATTTTGTTTCAACCGCAATCGCAATGTGAGTAAAATCAGCAACTATGTCAAAATACCGGCTCGAAAGTAGGCTTGTTAAAAGCTCGAAAGAAACGCGTTTAGATTACTAGATTGAAGTCTGCTGTTGAGTTGGCAAAAATGTCTCCAAATGCGGAAGTTCGCCAAACAGCCTTTCATTTCAAAACGAGCTGACGTGGGCACCACGTGACATTGTTGTACCACACTAAATATAATACACCTTAAGAACTAAAAAAAGGGGTGCTCGTATCATACATGCACATTAAAAGTTATATTTCTTTGTTGGATTTTTTTTTCTAAATAAATTCTTAGTTCACTATTATGTCCTTACAGCTATAGAGTGTAGTAAATATAGAGAATGGCATTTTTAACCAACTTCACAAAGGAAGGAGGTTATACATTCATATTGTATGTATGTCGTTTTTCTTTTTTTGTTTGTCCACTCATAACTTCACACTGGATGAACCGATTTTCATGATTTTTTTTTCAATCGATAAAGGGTGGTTTCCCATAGGTCCCGTACCTTCGTTTGACCATCTTCGCTAAATAGAACGAAAGTAATGGGCAGAAATGTAGTATGTTTTTTGCTTTTTCATCCATAACTTTTGACCAAATAAACCGATTTTGACAATTTTTTCTTTAATCGATAGAGGGTCGTCTAACTCAAATATCGTACATCAATCTGGCTACTTTTGTTTTTTAGAATAAACGTTGCGGGGGAAAAATAAGTATTTTTTATTTTAATTGGATAGGCTTTGCTTGATTTTTCTTTGTTGGGAAAACCATTAATAAATATAAAAGTCATTGTTTAAAAAATGTTTGTTGACATTGTGCTAAAATATTAAAAGCAATTACAGAAAAAGTTTCACTGAAGTCTTCTCTGAGGAAAAAATTAAATCCAATCAGTTTGTTTACTAAAATCGACTTCAAAACGGAGTTCTTCATGCAAATGATTAGTTTTTAGGGCCATTTATTCAAAGGTTTGCCCTTTGATATGGATTTTTTCAAAAAAATCAAGTATTTATATAGAAAATGTATTTACACTAAAGTATTTACAATAAAAAGAATAAAATAAAATATTTTTTATAAAAAAATAGAACCGACTTCAAATTATAGATTGCGCTAAAAAGTGAAAAATAAATTCTTTCTTTAAACAACATCGATGTGACTTTTAAACATAGTTTTAGAAGTCGGTGCAAAACTAGGAGTCTAATTACCATTACCATGTGCTACTTCATATTGGAACTGTTGCTAATTCTGGGCCATTTATATTTAATTGATTCATGGTTACAAAAGATTTTACCTATCCTAATTTTGCACCGACTTCTAAAACTATGTTTAAAAGTCACATCGATGTTGTTTAAAAAAATGAATTTATTTTTCACTTTTTAGCGCAATCTGTAGTTTGAAGTCTGTTCTATTTTTTATAAAAAATATTTTATCAGGATTGAAGGAAGTTGTTACTTTTATTGGCCTGGGAAATTTTAAAATAAAACACTACAGTAACTGAACGCAATCTGCAAAGGAAGAAAAAAAAACGGAATCATTCCTTAGAATGAGGCGTAAAGAGCATTTTAGACACTTAAACTAGCTTGTTGAGAACCAGTGGGAGGTTTTACAAGATGCCAATTCTCGCAAATACAGTGAAACCTGGTTAAGTTAACCAATTGCGGTGCAGCACCGCAGTGGTCAACTTATGTGAAGTGGTCAACTTATAGAGGGTGGGGAATTTTCTTCTTTTTTTCATTTCTAAAACTATGCATTTATTCATTTATAACTCATTAAAATGTAGCTTCATGTATTAATGTTACTTTAAAGAAGTAATTGACTTCTTTTTCAACTACCCAAATAACTTAAAATGTATCCTATACAACTTTAAAAATAAAGTACTAAGTCAAAATAAAGATAAATATATTACCTTATTAATTATGTAAGTTACTTATTTGGTGGTAAAAATTTTTAAAAATACGTAATTTTTAAAAAATGGCAATATCAGATAGAAGAAAAAAGAATACACTTATTTTAAAAATAAAAGAGTGCTTATAGTCGTTTTCCCATAAGATTAACTTACAAATAGGTTTAGGAAAACTTTATATTGATGTTTCATTCATCTGGACAAATACAGATCTAACATTATATCATAAAAAATATCCTGGAGAAGTTATTTAAGTTTTTTTTTATATTTGCATAAAAAATAAACAAATGAATATAGAGTAATACTCAGGCGGTCAACTCTCAAAGGGTTTTTCATAATACTCAAACCCATATTTGGCGTACATAAGTGGTCAATATAGATAGGTGGTCAAGTTACAAAGGTGTCTCTACATTATATAATATAAGGCTAATTCCATTCCTGACAAAAGTGGTCAGCTTACAAAGGCGGTCAACTTTACAGGAATTTTATCCGAAAGTAGCCAAATATTGCATAAATCGCCGAACCGACGCCGGAGTTGGCTTCACTATTTGTGCGCCAAATTTGGTGAACGTTCTCAAGTTTTCTCCAAATGGGCGCCAACATACTTGACTATGGAGTTGGTTTGAGTAATGCCCTTGGCTAAACATCTTGCTGTGGAAACGACTAGAAATGTGCATGCCATTGACACAAAATCGCATAAAACATCCCCTTTGGAGCATCCGATTGTAACCAAATGGGGAGGTGTACAACTAAACCGTCTACAGGTCCTACGTGCAAAATTTCAAGATTCTACGACAAACTGTTTGAGTTATGCGAGGTGCGTACATACGCACATACAGACGGCACGACAAAACTTGTCAAAATCTATATTTCAGTGGTCCATACGTTCGTGCGTATGTACATGCATACGGACTTTGTGAAAAAACTGTCCAAACTGATTAATTTGCAATTTAAGTGCAAATTTAGGCTGAAATTTGAGGGGGAAATTTTCGCTATTACAATACTTCCTGTTCACTTTGTATTAAAAAAAAATACCGCTTTTGTTTTATACAGAAAAGATTTCAGAGCACTTAATACATAATAATTTATCAAACAAAGAGAAAAAAAATCGCAGAGCTCTGAATTTTAAAATTTCATTACCTATTCCTTAAAGCTTATAATTTGGAATAAAATTCGGAGCTACGTCTTTTTTGCAGCAGACCCTTCAGCTGTGTGTCTGATACTGCCTTTTTTAACCAAAGAATAATTTGCGAATTTGAAATGCTTTTGAAAATAGAATAACGCAATTAGTCGATTGCAAGCGATAATGACCATTCTTAAGAATAAGAAAGCATGATCAACGACTAAACAACAACATAAATTCTCTGTGCATATTCGCAAGCTTTAACAACAGTGCGCTGTTCCTTGAAGTGTTTTTGTGAAGTGAAGATTTGCGCGAAGTAATAACCCATTAGAGCATTGAAGCATCGGCGTTATTTTCGCAATAATTCCTCCCTGCTTTAACATCATTCCGCGTTACTTTTAAAAGGCATTTCTTTTTCGGGCGACATTAGTTTCCTCCCCTCAGATATAAGCTGGCGTCAGGAAGAGGAGGGGGTGGAAGAAAAGAAATAAAGTCGCCAAATATGGAAACCAGGTCGCCGTATCGAAATTCATTTGTCTTCCTTGACGGCCATTTTTTTTCTTTTTTCCGCGCTCCTCCTCGAAAGCGCTTAATCCCTCCGACTAAAGAGCTTGAATTAAAGATTGATGACGAGGAGCCCGCTAGGGGGGAGGGGACGTGGGCGATAAAAAGGACCCGGAGCGCCAGAAGAATGGCCGAAGACGGTTCGCTGAAGCCAATTGTACCGGATTTAATGAAAATATGTTTTCCTTTTTGCCATTCTTTACCTAATGAATCTTCGCCATTGAGCTCAGTGTGCTGTGCTATTCATTTCTGCAAGGTGTGTGGGTTCTAAACAAATGACCTTTGACTATTTTAACCCTTTTCTGCCCCTGGCGTTCCAATTGGAGGAGCACAGCAGTTTCTGCCTGAACTATTATGCTTGTCTAATTATATATTATGCATGGTGTATAATATATATATATATATATAGGGTGTTTTTTTAGAGGCAAAGAACTTGAAATGGAAATAAAATACACAAAAAATGTATTTAATATTCATGTAATTTGCTTTTTTTGAAAGACAATTTTATGGCATTAAGTTTGAATATGGGGTCAGGCATGTGGCCACCACGACTGGCGCGTACATGCGTAACCTGGAGGTCCATTTTTCACACGTTTTCGCAGTAGATCTGACTGAATGTTGGCAATAATGCACCGAATCTTGACTTCCGTGTGCTGCATTGTTCATGGTTTATCAACGTTGGCAAGCGACTTCACATATCTCCAGAGGAAATAATCCGAGGGCGTCAAATCGCAAGAACAAGGAGGCCAGTTAACAGATCTACTTTTCTCCATCGAACACACTTGCACCTTTTAGCCGAAGCCTTAGGTAGGGAGCCGATGGCCGTCGGTCGAAGTTAACAGATCTACTGCGAAAACTGTGTGGAAACCGGTAAAGTTTTCACACACAGTTTTTCAAGTTACGTCATGTACGCGCCAACGTCGGTGTTCACATGCCCGACATCATATTCAAACATTAATTGCCATAAAATTATCTTTCAAATGAAACAAATTACATGAATATTAAGGAATTTTTTTGTGTTTTATTTCCATTTCAATTTCCCTGCCTCTAAAAAAAACATCCTATATATATATATACATATATATATTCATATGTATATATATATACATATATATATTATATATATATTTATATATATATAGGAAGACACGTTTGGAAAAAATTAAAACGGAAAAATAAACATTTATCACCTAAACTGCGCAAAGCCAAATAGATTTCTAACTGAATATTCATCAAGGAATGTATTTGGTCAAGGTCACCCCATCCCCGAAATCGGCTACGACCTTGAAATCACCGGTTAAAAGAATTGAGAGTCTATAACTAAGGGATATCAATCGCTAAAGTATGTGGCGAGTTTTCGAATGTCGGGAAAAGCGCCATAACCGAACGTCCGCTATTCCCGAGGTGAAACTTTAAGGGAAAGCTACATCATCTTTGAAAAAAAAAGATAAAAAAAGAAACTTTTGATAACTGGAAGGAAATCGCGGTGTAATTGCAAATTTGGCGATGAAATATTCAAATATAGTAATCTACCAAATCTCCTGTTGATTAGCGTTCAAATATGAAAATCCCTTGAGGTTTGGAGCCAAGTCGAATCGATTTTTTATTGCGAGACACCCATACCCTCGCCCTCTCCCCCAGTTATCAAAAGTCAATGATAAAGTAATTATTTGAATAGCAAAGATTTGAAAGATACACACCTAGTACCAAGACTTGTAGGGCTTCAGAGCTGAGTTTAAATCCTCAAAAAGAATAGACTTTTATCGATAATTTTTCTTATAAATACTAAATTAAGTGACTGACAATTTATATAATATTTTAAATCTTCTACTGTTTTTCTACTACCTAAATTATGCTAATCTGTCTAATAAAACGTTGATCAATACAGTATGCATATTCTTCATCACGATCGAACAGTAAAATTTAAAACCGGGTGAAGTTGAAAGATCACATTTAAAGAAAGATTTTCTGCGACTTATCAACAAATTAGTTTGCCTCAAAGGCTTATCAATATCCTTAAAAGAAATCACTGAAGATGAATCCATGTTTTCTCTGCGAATACTTTACTCAAATGTGTTTCAAGATATAATAAAAGTTAGTGACGGAAGGAACAATTATAACCTATAGATGTATCGTATCAAAATCTTGAACTAAAACATGTGCTTTGGCCAGTTGCTCTTAGCTCCGAACTGAGAGAAACAGACATCTAAAATTTATTCTAAACTACGCATGATAAAATAAAGACTGCATCGATTTGAAGCAGTTTTGTGACATTTAACTGATCGTGTGCTGATATTATTTATTTCGTCATTAAAAATAATATAAGAATTAAATCTTCCACACCCTGAGCCATTGAAATAAATTCTTCCCTGACTTGTAGGTCGTGGTCTAACCAGGATAATTCTGACAACGTATCCCCTGACATGTTTAAGAATTCTACACTGTAAAAAAATTCAGTGTAAAGTTGAAAATTATTCCTTTTTTGATGTAGGTTTATTTTTTTTAAGTGTCTGTATAATAAAATACAGACAGTAGAATGCATTTTAGCATATGATGTTTGTTAACTCATCTACGCACCAAAAATTCAGTACGATTGCTCATTGATCCTATTTTCATAGAAATGAGCCTTCGTAGTGACATCTCGGTACTTAACGGAGTTAACACATGTCATGTGATAAAAAAGATTACACGGTCTACATTTTTTGAGACAGACACGTAAAAGAATTTAAAATGCATCAAAAAACGAATAATTTTCAACTTTACACCACTTGAACGCCAAAAGTGGTGTCCAGTAACACCAAAAAGGGTGGAACGAAAAATGTTTAATTGTAGAAATCATTTCTTAAAGTTTTTTGTGAATCTTGCTCTTGCTGCACAAAACGCAAATTAGATAGAATACACTGGAAGAATACAGTGAAACCTGTGTATGTTGACCACTTGCGGTGCAGCACTTTAGTGGTCAACTTAGACAGGTGGTCAATTTATGGAGGGTGGAGATTTTTTTTTTTTTTTGTTATTTCTTACACGATGCATTTATCTTATATATAAGCTGCTTATTCTGTCTGTCTGTTCGCTATGGAATCATAGGCCGTTTTACCGATCGGGACCACATTCGGCAAGGGTAATGTTTACGACCCGAGAAACGCATCGCTGCAAAAATGAAAGTTGTGACTCAATTAGTTTTTTTTTTAATTATTTTTTTTTTTTTGAAATTTTTCAATGATTTTTTTGATCCATTTTAATTTTGCATTGTTGCCCTCGTTTCCAACCATATAACTACAGTTGCCGTGTGAACAAACAAATCAATGCAATTGCCATTGTTGTAACAAATGTATCAAATATACTAATAATATTCAAATCCTTTCCCGAGCATATTGAGTGAGGCTTCGCTGTATTTGCAATCTCCGTCAAAAATGAATGTATACGCGAATTTAATTTAATCCTTTCTTACTTTTTAATTTATTTATTTATCGTCTGCGCTTATTATATTTCTTATGAGAGTGGCAGCACTTTTTTCCCAGTTTCGTTAAAACTTCTGTTTTTAAAAGCATAATAAATTTTGTTTTGTTTTTCACAAACAATTTGATGATATAGTAGATAAATATAAGTAGGTGGGGCAGTAAGCAAAGGGGCGACCTCGCCGCCTGACGTGGGGATCAGTTTGAATGAGCAGACACCTTTGCACAAGTCATTTTAATTACAATTTATAATATCTAATCTGATATAGCCATTTTCAAAATGGCTATATCAGATTAAAGAAAAATGAAGAAACTTATTTAAAGAATAAAAGAGTGCTCATAGTCGTTTTCCTGTTTGGTTAACTTACAAAGAGCTTAAGGCAAACCTTCTATTAATCCAGACAAATACTGGTCTAACATTATTCTCCAGGATCAAAAATATCCTGGAGAAACTATTTTAGTTTTTTTTTAACCTCCCAAAAATAGATAAACAAATAAATATAGTAATAATTAGGCGGTCAACTTGCAAAGGGTTTCTTATAGTACTCTCACCCAAATTTGGCGTATATAAGTGGTCAACATAGACAGGTTTTTCAAACAAACCAATGCAGCTGCCATTCCCGCAGTGGACCAGTCGGTAAAAGCTCGGTTCCCGCAGAACACCGAAAGTGAAGCAACATCGACTTAGGTCAGTGTTTGGGAGGGTGACAACCTCTCTCGCGGCTGATTCCTGAAGGGGCCGTGTACGCTAAAGGGAGCTGATGCTCGCTAAATAGGTCGTGGCTCCAATGTCCTCCAAGTGAAGCGATACCTCTGGGGGTGCCAAACCCAGGTGACGGTCTCTCATCTGGGATCTGGTTCAAAATTAAGAGACCACAACATTTGAGGTAAAAGTCAGACTTCAGCCCTCGTGGTACCTCGCTCTAAATGAAGCTGCAGAATTACCCTGAAGCCAGTGGATTATTGATCTTCTCTACCTGGTAGGATTTCCTATGCCAGGGGGATTAGTAACAACAACAACAACAGGTATTTCAAGTTGCAAAGGTTACATTAGATAATATAGGGCTAATTCCTTTCCTGACAAAAGTGGTCAACTTAGACAGGTGGTCAACTTTACAGGTTGTACTGTATCATGATCCTTAAAAGAAGCTGTCCAATGAGAATTAAGGTTAAAATCCGCAAAGAAATCTTTTAGAATGGAATCTTCCCTTGAATTTAGTTCTGCCCTAAAGGAAACGTGTCAGGCAATACATTTGCCAGATTAAATCTGGATGCATCACGGCCTGTAACTCTGAAATAGATTCTGTTATCAAAAAGGAATAGGCAAGTGGCAAAACGAGAATCTATAGTGAAATACATTCTCATTTTCAAAATTTGTTGAACTAGTCAACCCGTGCTGAATTCTACACTAATTTGGGTGAAAGGAGACGATGAAAAAGAATAGAAAAAAGTAAACGGTTGTTGGTACAAAAGGAGGCATGTAATGGAACACATCAGTACAAATAGCTGTTATAATTTTTTTCCGCAATATTATTTAGATATTCAAAATAATAAAATAATCATAATAATAATGAGTTTCATTACTTAAAATATAGTTCCTGTTTGTTGGTTATTTTGTAATATAAAGGAATGTGTAGAGAATAACGATTGAATAAGTTTAACACACAGCCGTAGCTAAATCTGTTCAATTTTCTACACAATAAAACTAGAAGAGTTTCTTGTTTGTTTAGTTGATACCAGATGGCTCCAGAATACACAACACCAATTTGGCATCCATTAAAGGATCTCTTCTTAGATAATTTTAGATCTTAAATTTAAGAAAAGCAGTATATTTTTAGATCTTGGGGCTATTGTTCATCATTAGCCTTCACGATAAGCTTTAAAAGAGGGGTAAATCATGGAATTTTAATAAAGGAATACGGAATATATCGCGGAGCGACAGAAGTAAAGAAATAATATACAGTGGAACCCCGCCATTCGTGCTCCTCGCTATTCGTCCAACTTATTTAAGTAAAATTCAACTCGCCATTCGCACTTGTCCCGTGATTCCTACGGCGCCAGGGACCAGCTGGGTTACCAGTTTGGCTTTTCTTAAGAACAAAAACGAGAAATTATGCTCATTTTGAACTCGTCTGGAAACAATTTGTTTGGCGTTTTGTATTTTTTTAAATTTTAATACTCTTTGAGATTGCACTCACAATTTTAGCTTCCTAAGGGGGAAGCAAGAAGAAGTAGTTGAAGAACTTTCTTCTTCAGAGGAGGAAAGTAGAACGGAAAGCATTTCCTTTGCAGGAATTAAAGAGCTGTGTTACCTGTTTTTCTGCGAGAAAACACAAAGAGTGGTGGGAAAACGGCATCCCAACACTGCTGTGGTTAACAGGAGCATCAACTTGTTCATCGACAATGTTAATGGCCATTTTAGAAAAATTCTGAACAATCGTCAAAGACAGACAACATTGGACAGATTTTTAGAGAAAGAAACCCAAGATTCTTCTAGTGCAAAAAGACAGAAAAAGGAAAGAACAGAAGAAATGGAGAAAACACCCGAGGGGGGGATGTTACCCGATGTTTTATCCTCTCCAACCATTGTTGGGTACTCCTCTCCCAACCATTTCTTTTCCTTCTCTCAACATTTCACTTACGCCATCATCTTACCTCAGTACAAGCAAATTGCAGTTAAATTTTTACTAATCCATAATTTCATGTACAGTACTGTACATTTGTTTTTCATAGGTTTAAATAAGCAACCATCTGTGGGCCTGGAACGGACTCATCCAATATACATTGTATCTTATGTGAAAAAATAATTCGCCATTCATACAACTCGCCATTCGAACTGCCTCCTGGAACGAATTGTGTACGTAAATTGTGTCGTGGGGTTCCACTGTATATAGATCCCTCACGACTGTTTCCAGAAGTGATACTTGTTTGTATTATAAATTATTTTTAAAAAACGATGCATTGAAGAAAAAAAAATAGTCTAAGAACGCAAGTCTCCTTAGTGATAAAACATAACAAATATCATGCTTAAGCTGTATCCTTTTTTAATGATTTATTACTCCTGCTGTCTCTCAACAGGTATTTATGCCTAAATCTGAACTGAAATAAAATAACTTGTTCATCATTTCTGTAGAAGGAACGAGAAACAATTTTTTCTTGCATATCATATTACTTTCAGCATACTATAAAACTTTTCATCCTGCGCACAATTTTAGAAGAAACCGTGAAGCATAAATTTCACGCTTTCAAAGGTTTATATTCGATTTCAAACCACTCAATATACGGGATGGATAAGTTTTAAAGGGAAAAAAAAAGGCTCTGTTCGTATCGGGATCCTATTTTTGCAATCGATTTTTAACGAAATCGATTCCTACAGGTTAGGATCGAATGTTCACCTCACAAAATGAGCGTAACTACTGAAGCATCAAACTCGAAAGTTAAATCACACGTAATTAAGAAAATAAAGAGGAACCTTGATCGGGGAATGTATTACACCGTAAATTTAATAATAAATAGGGGAGATGATGGAAATGGTGCAATACTTTTTGAATTTTCCCTTTCGAATTCGAAATGCATCTGTTGTATTAAAAATCGTCAGTAACATTCGTATATGATTGTGTTACATAAATATTTGTTTTTTACACGTTTTTTTTTAACTTAATTTTTCACGGAAGTTTGTTGCCCGGTTTTCGACCACTATTACTGCATAAATTATCTTCAAACTTTTCAAACAAGCTTATCTTCGATGACAGTGCAATATTTCATCCATTTATAATATATTATAATGTTAATTAGGAAAAAAATTAATAATTGTGGCTCTGAGGAAATGATCAGAATTATTATTGGTTGAATGGCAACGAAAGCTTTGTTTGGATGTTTGGTTAATGCAATGATGTTCTAAATTTTAAAATACTCAAATCATGGCGAAAATTTTCAGTTTTTTTTTTTTTTTTTTTTAATAAAACCGTGTAACTTAACACATTTTACACGGTTTTATTAAATAAACATTTTAAACTTTAGAATAAATGCAATTATTTATAACATTCTCAGGGGTCGCTCCATAGGAAATTCAGGTCCGTTTTCGGAACATTCGCAAAGTTCTAATTAATCAAAACAGACCCTTCACAAAATTCCAATTAATTAGAAAGGACACTTCACAAAATTCCAGTCGATCAAAACAGACCCTTCACGAATTTCCAAGCTACCAAATCGTACTTTTTACAGAATTATTTATCAAATAAGCGGCAAAAAATAGTAAACATTTCTTATCACTGTACGTTTAAATTTTGATTTTTCACAAAAAATGGACCCTGCTAAAAGTGCTAAGTTGAACCCCTGATTCTGCAAAATATGGATATTGGAGCCTGGAGTCGTAAAACGAAACACGTGTCTTAAAGTGAAGCGCAAGTTTTGTTATTTATATTATTTTGGACAGTAGATTTCTTTTAGTACATGCTTTTATTTTTCCGAAGAGCTAAATTACTTTGGAAAAATAAACATTGGTCGTTGAGATACAAACAGCTTCAAGCTTCCTAAAACACAACAATAGTTCTCACAATTATACACAACGTGATACTGAAGTCAGCTAGCTGCCTCTAGTGCAGTCGTTCACTGAAAAATAAACTAATTGACAGTGGAGTTAGACTGAAAGATTGCACTTTTTCTGAGATATATTTTTGTGTCTACTCTATAATACTTGGATTTTTATCAACTTTGGTATGCACCCGGACCATAACAGGAATCATCGCTAATTAGTTTTTGGCGATATCCCCTCAACAGGGATTTTTCATCTAGAAGTTCACTCTTTTACATTGAAAAATGGTTTCCTGTAACCTCGAAGCACGTGTCTGCAAATTTTGTGCTTACGTTGATTTTTAGTTCTTAATTTCTTTGTAAATTATGTCCTTAAGTTTAGCACAAAATATTTAGTACATTAAAAGGTCATTTTGTCGATAGGGCAAAGTTTTTTTATTTAAAATTATAAATATTATAGGGCGATCCCATAAGAAGTGCCTCGCGCCCCATATATTGGGAACCCGTGCTCAAGTGGTTAAAAGGGAAGTAGGAGATATAAATTACACTAGTTTCCGAAAAGTGGCATCAGCTACCTGATAAAAACATGGCCATTCCATATTACAGCCCTGTTTCATAATACCACCTTCTCCCCTAATATAAATATATTTTTAATGAACTAAATTATTTTAGGGCCACAGGACATGACTCCCTCTTAAAACATCTACATTGAATCCATGTTGTTCAGGCCCCCTTCTGCACACTCTGTGATCTTCTGGAGGACATGGATGCTGGCCACATTCTCCGCTGCCCGGCACTTGGTGATTCCTCGCTGAGTGACCGCTACTGGCGCGCTAGGGAGCTTTTAGGTTCATAGACTTTTCTCGCCACATTATTATGTTTATTTGTTTTTGTTCTTGTTCATTTTGCCTCGTGGTGTAGAGGTCTTTTGTAACCTTGCCATTAGAAATTTAAAAAAAAAAAAAAAATTATTTTAAAAGGAAAACATTCGAAAACAAGCTAAAATGTATATATATTAGGGATGTAACGAATATTCGGCCACTTTTCGGTATTCGGCCTATCCGAATAATGGGTACGGTCAAATTCGGCTTGGCCGAATATTGACGGACTATTCGGCCGAATAGTTCTGCTGCAGTGGCAATGTAAAAAAATAAAGAAATTAGTAGATTTTAAACATTTAAAATTGTATAATAATTATTGCAAAAGAGTACATTAGTTTATAGCTATAATAAATAAAAATAATTAAAAACTACTTTTTTTAAACCTTGTTTTAGGCTTGACTGAGAAAAAACAGATTTTAAAGTTGTAATATTGTATTTTATATTTAGCATTTGCTCCCAAAGCTGATAATAGATAATTATAATATATGAGAAATTAATTTTGTTATTATTAACAAAGTGGAAGTCAGACTTTGTTTGGGTAGACTGATTTATTGTGAATATTGGGTAAGAGAGAAATGTGAAAAGCCTAGAATATATCATGAATATTTAGATAGCATAAGTTATTGGGGTTTTGAAAATAAAAATATATTCCAGTTAAGTGTATTAAATTTTCATAGATCTTTTAAAAATAGGTATGTAAAAAACCCTATACAATAAAAATATTAACTTTTATAACTTCTAAAATATCTCCATAAAACAGTTTTAAGCAAGGTAAAAGTTCACTAAGCAATAGTAGTTCTTTCATTTGAATTAAATAATTAGTAAAATATAGCTAATTCTTACTACCATAAAATCTCTCATTTCTATTCCACTTGTGGGTGAAATTCTTAGTTTTATTACATTCAAACCAATAGAGAAAATAGATTAATTTTAAATAGTTTTAAATTCTTAACAAACATAATTAAATCATACATCATAGATTGTGTGTAATTGGTGTTTTATTTTGTCAATAATTTTAAATTTGTCAAATACTTTCTACTACAACGATTTTTTAGAAATTTTAATATTCGGCCGCCGAATATTCGGTATTCGGCCTAAGAGATTGGCAGAATATTCGGCTTCGGCCTAGAAGAAATAGCCGAATATTCGGCTTCGGCCTGGAAGAAGTGGCCGAATATTCGGTATTCGGCCAAATCACAATTCGTTACATCCCTAATATATATATATATATATATATACTATATATATAAAGAGAAAGAGAGAGAGAGAGAGAGTTCAAGTACATGTATACGTTTCAGGTTTGTTTCCCTAACAATTTTTAAGAAAGATCTGCCATGGAATCATTTATTTTCGTGGAATGCTTTTTGAACCAAAAAATCGCAGTATGCCAGTTTTCTTATGCTTCACGAGCACAATATTTGTGAATATATATATAAACCCCATACATGTTTATTTATCAAATAAGAAAAAAAATATCTCGTTTGAAAAAGAAACATATCATTTGTCATTTGGGATTGAATTATTCATGCTTTGATACCAAATGAAAAATGCAAAACAGCATGAAACATGGTGGCATAAAATTAACAACTACTTTTAAATAAAAAATCACCGGACCTATTTTAAAATGAATGACAAGAATTTATCCTCTCCAAATCTTCACTTAACAATAAAGGCTTAGCCTAATACTCGTTCGAAGAAATAAGATTTTGAGCAGCAATTCACGTTCTTGCAATGGAATTCAGTCTTCGAATGAATTCCATATGACGTAGTTTTTTATCTGCTTCAGAATGATATAGAAAATTAGGTGATTTTTTTTTTTCTATTGTCGAAACGAATCTTGAAACTGGAATTCAAAAGTCTTTTTCGAATTTTCGAATAGGATTTTGTGCCCTACCAAAACGGATTATGACGCTACGGGTTCTGTAAGTCGGAAAAGTGTAACGACCACTGACTTAACACGTTCACGCCGGGGCCGACTTTTATGTTTTTCGCTGTGAGGTGACGCTCGAATTCATGCTGCGCTTCATCTGCCAGCGCGCGATTGTTTTTAATGGCAATTATAATTAATAACGTATGTTTATAATACGATATTAATTATAATTGTTATTAAAAATAAAAGAATACACGATAAATTTTCTTATTTTAATTTTCAGCTATATGGAAATTATTTCTTTGACTTTTTTATAAGTTCGATGCCACGCTTTTCGACTTGGAACCGCCTTATATGCAAAGGCAAACCGCGTCAACGATTGGCTTAAAGAAATCCTTTGAGCCGCAGCAGTTTCTCGAACTTCCTTACTTAACTAAAAAAAGAATCTAAGAATATTTGGTGTTACGTACCGTCTAAAAGCACAATCGAATGCGTACCACGGTGGTACGCACCTCCCGGTGAGACAGCCTAGTGCGGGCCACCGCACTAGGCCCGTGTTCCAAGTTCCACCGATTAAATAAACAACTCCCTGTTATAACTAATCACCTTTGAGAATTTTCAACTACGAACGTGTAGTGAATATTCTCTTCGATATCCGTAGTCGACAAAGCGAAAAATTTCACTATTAGGTTCGTTTAGTTCTCTGTGATTTTTTTTTTTTATTTTGCTGCAGTAATTTTAATGTTTCTTCTTTTTCGTCCATAAGTTATTCAAAGTTGTTTTGAAAGTAATTTTTAAATGGGTTCGGAAACCATTTACGAAATCCAGCTATATTTAGTAATATAAATCGACTTTTGGGGGAAGTCATCGGATCATTTTCGCCGAAGATATGGATCTATAAAATATCGGAATTTAACACCTTTGGGCTCTTGATATTTTACCGCCATTGCAAGAAGGAGCAGCTGGATTCTATGGGATGTGGACGGTTTAAAACAAAAAGAATAAATAAATAAAGGTTGCGTAAATTTGAGTAAAATTGTTTAGAATGTTAATTTTTTTTTAATGTTCAAATATTGCGCAAACATCCAAATTTTCTCCTGATGATCCAACTAGCCTTAGAAAGATTTTCAATTAAAAATATCTTTAATTTTTAGAATTCATTAAGACTTTTCATTTTTAAAAACGAAATGTTAATATTATTATTTTATATATTTAATTTAATAAAGAGGCGTTTATACTACGACTCAGATGATGTGGTTTTCCCTGCATTTACACTACACAGACGATGAAACAACTTTTACAGCGTTCATTACTTAGGAATTAGTAGTATTATTATCATCCATATCCTCTTCAGACCCCAGAATTAAGCACAAACAATTTTGACGAAATTTTTTGGTTCTCTTATTTAAAAAATAATTACAAGACTAAATAACTAAAAAATTTTTTTTTTCTAATTTTAATGAATAATTAGTTTAAATAATAATTAACTCCCAATTTCCATGTTTAAAACGAAGTAAACTATCTGTTGATTTGTTCCAAAAACAATCGTGTGTTTTAGCTTTAAAATTGCACAAACAGTAATTAATAAACAGTATTTTAAAATGTCCAAATTGGGTACACTTGGAATGAAGAAGTTAAATTTATTTCACTTAACATGGACCAGTTACGATGAAATTTTGCGGTACGATACGATACTGAAATCATGAAAAAATAAACTATGGTAAAACGATATTTAAAAATCTGTTTAATTTTTAGCACGAAAAAGTAACGTAATATTTGTGTTTATTATCGTAACTTCCGGACTATTTCCTAAAAAGTATTTCCATTCATAACACAATTTTTAATTTCCGATTCTTTGGAGTGGCAACACCTTAGTCTTTTTATGTCTAGATATCATTCTCATGTTTATATCTAGCAATCTTTTCTTAAGCCTTTCGAATGTTAAAGCGTTTCTTACGATTTTAAAATGGTTGATTAGCGATTCTTTGTTGTTGAACTTAGCACACAGATGTTTTGTGGGGGATCAGCTCGTCAATATATAAGAAGGCAAACACAAAAGAGTTAAGAACCATTTTCTCTTCTGTTTTTTCAACCGATTCTCTTACTTATTTTTGCTTAGTAGTTATTGACGAGTTCGGAAAGCAGTCTATATTAGTTAATTACTTCCCCTTTTATTTTGTCAGGCAAGCCTCATTTATAATTGTAATGTTATATTGTTATAGCTAGCAGATGGAAACATGTCTTCGTTGAGTAAATTATAGGTAATGAATGTAAATTCATTGGTTAAAAAGATTTTGTTGCCATTAAGCAGTGATATTAAAAGCAATTATAATGAGAGTTTGAGTTAAGTCTTTTCTGAAACATGGGAAGGAAAACTGAGAGCAGTGTAGGGAAGCAAACATTTTAAGTTTCATTCAGCTGTCAGTACGAAATCGGCAGAAGGTCAAGCGGCTACAGTTATGAGCGCCATTGGCCGTGCGGAGACAATGATTAACAGTACGTTTGTTTTAGTTGAGGATGATCAAAATAAACTCGACGTTAATCGCCAAATTTGATGAATACTTTAATAGTTATATAATTGGCATAATGTTTTCGATGGGAGAACTCTAGTTTTAATAAAGAGACTATGACCCAGATGCGATTGTTTTGCGAAAATTTGCATTGCACCGGCAATGAAACAACTTTTACACAGTTCATTACTAAGATTTTAATGTACGAGGTTCTTTGGTTATTATTAATATTATTTTAATATTTATAAAGAGATTATTAAACTATGACCCAAATGCGGTGGTTTTCCCTGCATTTGCACTGCACTAGCAATGAAACAACTTTAACAGAGTTCATTACTTAGGAATTAATATATGAGGCACGTAGATGCAACGAGGCACAGTGGCTATGTGGTAGCCTTCCGTGCTACCATGCCACAGGTCCGGGGTTCGATTCCCGGGCTGGGCAGGGTCGACTCAATTTTTCACCCTTTCTGTGGGGTCGATTAAATGAGGACCAAGCATGCTTGGGAACTAATCACTAGAGGTTCCGCGTCAGGCCGACCACTTGATCGGAAAATCAGCTTCTGCACCCCAGGGCCCAAAAGCTGGGAGGGGTCCAGTAGGACATGGCTCCCAATGGGCTGTTGCGTCACTGAGTTTAGTTTTAGATGCAAAGGGGCTTAAGTGACTAAAATCAAAATTTTTATATGACTAGTGCAAAAACAGAGGTCAAACCAGCAATTTTAACAGGGTCCGGGTTTTGAGAATTCAAAAATTTTTGTGAAAAATCAAAAAATTTTGTGAAAATTCAAAATTTAAACATAGAGTGATAAAAAAATTTTATTATTTGCCGCTTATTTTATAAATAATTATGCGAAAGTACGATTTGGTAGCTAAGAGTTTTGTATTTTTGATTGATTCGAATTTTTTGAAGGGTCCGTTTTGATAATTTGGAATTTTTTGAAGGGTCTGAAAACGAAAACAAAATTTCCCTGAAAATTAATAGGGGAAACACCAATCTGGGGGGCTTTGTGACAACAAACTGTTCGTGGTATTAAGGACAGATGCTGCTATGCAGCGTGATGTAGAAAGACTGCTAAATTTAAGCTTTCGAAAATCGAATTTCGTTTCATCAAAAATTGTTATTTTTTGTCACTTGCATCCCTTTGCTTCCCCCTGCATCAATACTGTTCAAAAACTACTTGAATTTTTATTTCAATATTCAATAAGTACAGTCATAGCACGTTTAACCGGAGAATAAAAACCTGCTCTCTTTTGTCAAAAATATTTCCCATTGAAAAAAGGGTTTCTTGTAATCCCGAAACATGTGTATGAAATGTTTTCAAAATTAAGTCACTATGCTGTTTTCTCGCATTTACTCCAAAAGTTTTTCTTTACTTTTCTTGAAGCGAATATCATTAAAAATGTATCTGAGATGTTCAAAACTCATGACACTTTTTATTAATTTGAAGTGTTGGATATTAAATTAACTTTAGAAATTTCGTTGTGTTTACGCATCGTCAGGCTTATTTTATAAATGGTAGAATAATTTTAGTCAAAGAAATATATATTTTGAATTATTATATGAAAAACATGTCGGGACAGACCTGACCAAGATGGACGCGTCTGTCACAGCATATTTTTACACAACACTTCTCTTTTTTTCTTAGCCTGAAATTTCTCTGCTATTTGTAATGTGGACATGAAGATGTGTAAGCACACCAAAATTTATTAAGTTATTTTGCAATTTTATACCTAAATTGGAACAGAAAAGGTTTTTTTTTCATGCTCCCCGTCTCTTGCGGAATTAATCAAATATCGACTCAATGCTCTCAGTAAATAAAGAGCTACGGCAGTCAAACTGAAAGCATTTTCTTTCAGTGATTCGAAAATGTTTAAAAATTGTATGTATTTAAAAGTATAAAAATTAGGGATGAAACGGATATCAAGCAACTATCCGGTATTCGGCCTATCCGGTTAATTTTAACTATCCTATCCAACCGGATAGGATAGTTAAATCCGATCCGGTCAGTC
Source organism: Octonoba sinensis (assembly GCA_038502835.1). NCBI lineage: Eukaryota > Metazoa > Arthropoda > Arachnida > Araneae > Uloboridae > Octonoba > Octonoba sinensis. The sequence goes on from CM076600.1 coordinate 5,272,389, forward strand.
ACTGAATTATCCGGTATCCGATCCCGGCCCTGCATAAAATATCTCCATATCCGGCATGTTAAAAATACATCCGGCAGGGTATCCGGTTGAGTATCCGGCAGTAATTTGGGGAGGAAAAATTGCTATTATATCTTCCCAGAAAATTTTCAGTGCCAAATAAATCTAATTCATTACAAAATTTTGCATGACATTAAACTTTTGATATTTCCTTTCAATGATTAATTTCAGCTTTCCAAGCAAAAATAACAACTTTTTATTGAACATTTATAGAAACACGTTTGTGATTTATTGTTTTGAGGTTGTAGTACATAAAAAAAATTAGTAAACACATAACATAACTGAAAGCAAATAACAGCCGGATATCCGACGGGTATCCAGCCGAACGAGAAATGTCCGATTGAACACGTATCCGGTTGAACTCTGATATCCGATCCGGAAATCCGTATCCGGCAAAATCACTATCCGGTACAACCGTAATAAAAATGCATCTCCGATTTCAGTTCACCATGTTCTGATTCTGGGACCAAGTACTGCACTGAAATAATCGTTAACGCTGTTTTAGTCAGGGACCTGGAGCAGAGCAGTAGGGTGGAACTGTGGAGCAACGAGATTTTACGTGAAAACAGGCGCGGAGCCGGAGCCAAGAAACTCGTTGTTATCCCCTTGTACGGCTTTTAGCCTACTTACCCGTAAAAAGTAACAGAAAAAAATGAAAGAAGGCTTAATGTATAGAAAAATCGTTAAAAAAAGAAAAAGCCAAAAATAAGTAAGGTAATTAAATAAATAGTGAAAAATTATCAAAATTGAAATGTGTGTCCGTCGGTCTGTCTGTCCGCCTCCCCTTAACAACTTTTGAAGGAATGCTCCGATTCGAAGAATTTCTTTTGCTTCCGAAAGATCTCAGGGAGGATATCTCATTTCTATACTTTACTTTTTGATTTGAGCAATTTTCGTCTAATTTCGAACCGTTCAAAAAAATCTTAACAGTAGCGCTTATGGACAAAATGTAAGCAAATCATGTAAACTCCGGACTTCAGATCCAAGTTCATTTTAACAGGTTTAGAAACAGCCCTCAACGTGAAAATTTTTGCTCAATTTTGAACAGTTCAAAAAAAAAAAAAATTAACATTAGCGCCTACGGGGAAATTCAATCCTGTGTAAATCCTGTTCTGACAGACGGATTTGCTTGGAACACACTTTATCGGAAAGTTGTTATGACGTAGAACATGTACACATAAGAAATTCAGTTAGAACTAAACGAGCTTATATTCTCACGAAACTTTTTGATGTGAATTTTTAAGGATATTTCCGAATGGATGAATGAATGAATAAATGAGCGAGTGAATGAGTGAATGAATAAACGAGTGAATGAATGAATAAATTCTAAGGGAGTGAATGAGTGAATAAATAAATGAGTGAGTGATTGAATGAATAAATAAATGAGTGAGTGAATGAATGAATGAATAAATGAGTGAGTGAATGAATGAATGAATAAATGAGTGAGTGAATGAATATGTATAAACTGTTGAAAAATCCATATTTAAAGTAATTAAGAACGAAATCTAAATGAGAAAGAGAAAGAAAACTAGCTAGAAGGCTCGTATAGTTCTCCACTTAACTTCTTGTTTTTTACGTTTTCAAGTATAAAAATTAATTAACTAAAAAAAAAGTGATGAATAATATAATCTGTAAAATAATTTGGAGTATCGAGTGTAGTAGGAGTAAGTATTTAGAAGTCGGAGCTGAGCCGCTCAAAAAAAGTTGCTGCTCCATATCCCTGGGTTTAATAATGGCGTACGACGTATGCAAGCAATTAATATTCACCACATCGGTATTGATCACATAACTACGATGATACATGAATATTGGGGATGATACTAACATTCATCACATTACAAAAATTTAGAAAATAGACCGCAAAAAATGCATTTTTTTTTTCTAATGGGCTGCACACTATTGGTTCTTAACCATTGCAGACCTAGTGCGCTCCCAGAGATTGGTACCAACTCTTTCAGCGGCACCTCAATGAGTGTGGTAACTTTGCTGCAATTTTTGACGATCTGTTTCCCTCTAGATGGCAGCACCTGATTTCTCGTTGATGCAATCGGCACTGGGAATTTAATGTAGTCCAGAGTATCCACGCCAAACGGATACTCAAGGGATCTTTTACATGTCGCATCATCATACGACATGGGCGCTGTCGATTTTCTGCATCTTGAAAATCCACCGACTTGGGCCGGGTTTGATCCTGCCAACTTGGGCCTGTGCCTTACCACTACGCCACCCTGCCGGCCGCTTAAATACATTACATGGGGCATTTCTTTTTTAAATGACTTTTTGCATCGCCCTCCGCTCAAACTCAGAAATTTAAAATTTTAATGTGAGTCTTTATTTATGACGTAACTACTAATCTGCGTAAGATCGACCTTTACTAAGTTGCTTTTTCTTGCTTTGTTAGTTCAATGGAGTTTTGAGTTTATCATTTACAAATCAACAATCATACGAAACTTATTCCGTAGTAAGAAGGGAATTATGCATTACATACATATAAGCAACAGCAAAAAATACCTATACGTATAAAAAAGTGCGAAAAATTACAGAGCCAATAACTTAATAAGTCAAAAGCATCAATACATTCAATGTAAATAACATGTTCAAATCAGACCTATGAACTGTAAATAAGACTGGACTCCTCATTGGTATGAACGAAAGGACAAACACAATTTAACGAATGTAAGTATAATATGAGTAAACACAAAAAACTTCTACAAAAAAATAATAATATTAATAATAAATAAGAAAAAAAAAGGGGTGGAGAAGGAAGAATTTATACATAAATAGGCAAAAACAAAGCTGTTAAAAACCATTTCATCTTTTGTTTGTCAACCGATTTTTTTCTTTATATATATATATATATATATATATATAATGAAACTTGTGTAAGTTTACCACATGCGGTGCAGCACTTTAGTGGTCAACTTAGACAGGTGGTCAACTTTAGTGGTCAACTTATAGAGGGTGAAGTTTTTTTTTTTTTGCCAGTTCTTACATTATGCATTTATTCATTTGTAACTGATTGAAATATAGCTTCATGTATTAACATTATTTTAAAATAGTAATCTGCTATTTTTTCACAATTATCTAAAATATAATTAGATAAATTTAACTTGAATGACTTACAATGTAGCCTATACAACTTTAAAAGTAAAGAATTAAGTAAAAATAAAGATAAATATTTCATTAGTTGTGTAAGTTATTTATATAATGATAAAGGTTTCCTAAAAATACATACTTTTTTAAAATGACTATTTCAGATAAAAGAAAAAAGAAGAAACATATTTTAAGAAGAAAAGAGTGCTCATAGGTCGTTTTCCCATATGGTTAATTTGCAAAGAGGTCCAGGCTCACTTTCTATTGATGTATCCATCCAGACAAACGCTGGTCTAACATTATAAATTAAAAATATCCTGAAGAAGTTATTTAAGTTTTTTTTTTTTTATCTTTGAAAAAATAGATAAACAATTAAGAATAGTAATAACTAAGTGGTCAACTTACAAAGGGTTTTTTATAATACTCCCACCCAAATTTGGCGTACAGAAGTGGTCAATATAGACAGGTGGTCAAGTTACAAAGGTTTCTCTACATTAGATAATATAGGGCTCATTCCGTTTCTGACAAAAGTGGTCAACTTAGACAGGTGGTCAGCATACAAAGGCGGTCAACTTTACAGGTTTTACTGTATCATGATCCAAGTACTAAGCTGTACTGATCCAAGTATCTAAGCTGTCCAATAAGAATTAAGGTTAAAATCCGCAAAGAAATCTTCTAGAATGGAATTCTCCCTTGAATTTAGACAGCTGGTCAACTTAAGTGGTCAAGTTATAACGGTTTCCTTACATTATATAATATAGAGCTTATTCCGTTCCTGACAAAAGTGGTCAATATCAACAAGTGGTCAAGTTACAAAGGTTTCCGTACATTTTACAATATAAGGCAAATTCAGTTCCTGACAAAAGTGGTCAACTTAGGCAAGTGATCAGCTTACAAAGGCGGTCAACTTTACAGGTTTTACTGTATCATGATCCAAGTACTAAGCTGTACTGATCCAAGTATCTAAGCTGTCCAATAAGAATTAAGGTTAAAATCCGCAAAGAAATCTTCTAGAATGGAATTCTCCCTTGAATTTAGACAGCTGGTCAACTTAAGTGGTCAAGTTATAACGGTTTCCTTACATTATATAATATAGAGCTTATTCCGTTCCTGACAAAAGTGGTCAATATCAACAAGCGGTCAAGTTACAAAGGTTTCCGTACATTTTATAATATAAGGCAAATTCCGTTCCTGACAAAAGTGGTCAACTTAGGCAAGTGATCAGCTTACAAAGGCGGTCAACTTTACAGGTTTTACTGTATCATGATCCAAGTACTAAGCTGTACTGATCCAAGTATCTAAGCTGTCCAATAAGAATTAAGGTTAAAATCCGCAAAGAAATCTTCTAGAATGGAATTCTCCCTTGAATTTAGACAGCTGGTCAACTTAAGTGGTCAAGTTATAACGGTTTCCTTACATTATATAATATAGAGCTTATTCCGTTCCTGACAAAAGTGGTCAATATCAACAAGTGGTCAAGTTACAAAGGTTTCCGTACATTTTACAATATAAGGCAAATTCCGTTCCTGACAAAAGTGGTCAACTTAGGCAAGTGATCAGCTTACAAAGGCGGTCAACTTTACAGGTTTTACTGTATCATGATCCAAGTACTAAGCTGTACTGATCCAAGTATCTAAGCTGTCCAATAAGAATTAAGGTTAAAATCCGCAAAGAAATCTTCTAGAATGGAATTCTCCCTTGAATTTAGACAGCTGGTCAACTTAAGTGGTCAAGTTATAACGGTTTCCTTACATTATATAATATAGAGCTTATTCCGTTCCTGACAAAAGTGGTCAATATCAACAAGCGGTCAAGTTACAAAGGTTTCCGTACATTTTATAATATAAGGCAAATTCCGTTCCTGACAAAAGTGGTCAACTTAGGCAAGTGATCAGCTTACAAAGGCGGTCAACTTTACAGGTTTTACTGTATCATGATCCAAGTACTAAGCTGTACTGATCCAAGTATCTAAGCTGTCCAATAAGAATTAAGGTTAAAATCCGCAAAGAAATCTTCTAGAATGGAATTCTCCCTTGAATTTAGACAGCTGGTCAACTTAAGTGGTCAAGTTATAACGGTTTCCTTACATTATATAATATAGAGCTTATTCCGTTCCTGACAAAAGTGGTCAATATCAACAAGTGGTCAAGTTACAAAGGTTTCCGTACATTTTACAATATAAGGCAAATTCCGTTCCTGACAAAAGTGGTCAACTTAGGCAAGTGATCAGCTTACAAAGGTGGTCAACAGGTTTTACTGTATATATATAGTAGCTATTGATGAATTTTAGTATTATCAAAAAAATGCTTTTGGAAATAGTTAATTTTTCCCTCCTACATTCAACGTATATCAGAAGCCCCTTTTTAGAAGTCTTTGCTCGTCGTGCTTTCATAGTACACCTTACATCTACAATCTACAATATTTGCACAACGCTCAATACATTTCTTACTACTTATAATTTAAAGAAATGTCAAGAACAGAATGATAAATCAGTCAGATTGTTTGTCCATAACAGTGTCAAACAAAATAGAATACAATTTGAAGCCAAAAAGTGAGGTAATACGTTCGGTGGCGTGTTATTTTGCTTCGGATCAACGTTTCGTAAGTTTGTTGATTTGTTATAGCGTTTGGAAATCTCGATTAAATTGAAAGTGAGTTTTTGTATTTCTAATTCAGGCAACAATAATAGTGTGGCAGAAACGTTTTTATTTCTATTGTCTTTACAGAAAAAGGAGAGCAAAGATAAAATGTATGTATAATATGTGTTGCCAATACATTAAATTAAATAACTAACTCAGTCGCCAATCAGTCGCACTGAGGGGAAATTATCGCTCATTGAAGTATTTAGACAAAATAAACTGTTGCCAAACAGATAAACTAAAATGTCTAAAAGTTATTCAAATGCTCTTGAAAATGTTAATGAATTACGATCGAATTTCGACCGCTGGGTGAACTCTATCTCTTTTTTTAAAAGAACAATTCTTATATATATGCAGTTTAAGTCTCTGTTTGTCGCCGATAGCTTATTGGTTGATTGAGTAACTGTAATGGAGTTGCCATTGTTGTAGCACATGTCAAATATACTAATAATCAAAACATTTCTCTAGCATTTTGAGTGAGGCATCGCTAGATTTGCAATCTCCGTTACAAATGAATGTAAACGCGAATTTAATTGAATCTTTCTTTCTTTGTTTTAATTTATTTATCGTCTGCGCTTTTTATATATATTAAAGTGGCAGTGCTCTTTTTTCCAGTTTCGTTAAAACTATTGTTTTGACGATGATTATGTTGGATGTAAATAAATATTTTGCACAAACAGTTTGATTATATAGTAAATAATATTTTTATTTTACAGGTTATTATAACTTAGGTTTATTATTTATTCATTAAACGTTACTGTTCTACATGATAAATATCTCTTTGATTTGATGTGCATTTCCGGTTACTGGGAGAATTGTATGTTTATAATATCTAGAACAGTGGTCATTTCGAATGACCGCCGGGCTTACTAATACGTTAATATACGCAAAAGTGGAAATACTTTTTGTGTAAGCTTTTTTTCATTTGACTTCCATCACTTTGCAATTCAGTTTCATTTACAGTCTATGGGTTTCATTTGGCATTATAGTTTGTTTTATAAACTTTTTAGAAATGAAAAGTTGTCTAAAAATGCTCAGAACCTGATGCAAACCCGCCATTTTCCTAATCATTTCAAAAACACCCCTATCTGTGTATCCCATTCGGTCGGAAAACATAACTTCGGCCGAAAATTCCCGTGAAAACGATAAATAGAATGTTCGATAACATGTCTTCCATACATGCGTGCACACATATGTCAATATTTTTTCATGTAATACTCACTCACGCTTCAATGCTTAATGGACCCTTGGGTGCACACGTACCTCTGGTACCATTTCCTTATTTCGATTTCCTTTTAGATGGGAATTGGAACGAAAATAAGACTGCAGTTAACTTTCATCTTTTAGAACTGAATTGTCAAAACAGGTATTTTAGATGATATAGAACAGCAACAGATGTATTCAAAAATCCCTATTGATGTTGCTGTCTCGATTGTTGTTTTCCTACCCTATCTTTCGTACAACATGAAGGGTCCACTGGAAGTCACATACTACTTGAGGAACTTTGCTTTATATTTTATTATAAATTATGTATGATAAATGAGTATAAATTATGTGTTATAAATATATGTATGATAAATTTGAATTTGAGTGTTACGGGAAAGTAGGCTCATATAGTTAAAATTAACGTTTATGTTACACTGTTAGAAATTTCATCATGAAATTACGGTTAAATAGCCGGCAGCAGTCTGCCCATCTAATTCTCCGTTAAATTTACGGTTTGGAACATTTTTCGATCTTTACGGGACCTAACCATTTCCAATCAGCTTGGTTGAAAGCAGTAAATACAAAAGTTTACAGTTTTATAACCGTTTAAAAATGGTTTCAAAACAAAATGTTTACCGTTTTTGAACCATTTCGAGGCGTAGAAACCTTAAACGAAGCGTGCGGGAATCGATCCCGGGTGTATGGTATACCAGCCTTGCGCTCTAGTCATTCGGCCATCTACACCACGTAAAGCGGCCGTTTATGTATCAATAAATCTTTTTTTCCAACAGGCAAAAAACAGCCTTAAAATTGAGATTCCAGTTTTTGATTGGATCCAAAGTCATTTCTGGTTTAAATTTACTGAATATTGACGAAAATCATTTTATTTGCTGCAAAAATTGAAATACAATCAAGCTTCAGCAGCTCAAATGATGGGTCACTCATTCGCAAACAGCTCGGAAATCCGATGTCTCCAATTTTTGGTTTACGTCTGTATGTGTTTCTATTTAGTAACCATTGCTTAAGCCACTTTTTTTCCTTCCTTTTTCATATACACATGCAGATTTGAAGTGATAAATCTTTATTCATATTTTAACAACAACGTACGGCAGGTAAGGTTTCGCAACCAAGATGGACGACCGATTCTTACTGAGCGCTTGAAAATGACGGTTAGTTAAACGTTCTTTAGGATAAACAGAGAATAAACGATTTTTTTCACAATCAGCGGTTTGAGTACCATCTTTTTAATGGTTATTCAACTGTTGTAATTAAATATGGTAAAATCACAATCAAATAAATGGTTATTTTACTATTTTCTTACGGAAATTTTTATCAGTGTATAAAATGAATGAATAAAACATAAAGCAAAGTTCATCAAGTAGTATGTGATTTAGGTCGTTTTTCCAGTGGACCCTTCATATATATAATTTAAAACACTCTGAAGTCAATTCTAGAAGATCATTCAAAAATATTACGCTTTTGTTTCGGTTAAACATTTATGAGAAGAAAGATAATGCCAATAATTCAACTGAAAGTAATGAAATGCGTGTTGATGAATAAAGGGGGAGGGGGCAAACAGGATGAAATGGAGTGAGCAAACCCACAAGGTTATTGCATACAAGCGTATATAATACATTCACGAATTACGTGGTTGCAAGGAATCCTTTTCTTAATTTTACTTCCAAATGCTTTTCTGGAAACTGAAAACCTTATTCCGTGGGAAAATTTGGAAACGTATAGTATACCAGAACCGGAAATTCTTCCACTGAAAAAATACTTTTCGATTTTCGAACCCTCGATCTAACGAACATCATTTGGGGTCCCAAAGTGTTCGTAAAATTGGGCGTCAGCATGCTTTTTTTTTTTTTTTCAATTAGGACTTACAAAGTTGTCATACTCGTTAAAAACGTGATGTAGTAAAAAATTACGCATTGTTTTCCCCTTTTGCTTATCTCTCTCTCTCTCTCTTGTGTTGCAGTTTTAAAAATTTAACAGCTCCCATCAAGCAGTGCAATTTCAAATGTTTTTTTTTTTTATCTTATTTAACCCTTTATCTACTGACGGCACTTCTAAGTACCAACCACTCTTTTTAGAATTCTATGCAGTAACCATTTTTACGAAAATTCTGATGGTACTTTGCAGTAACTCTTTTAATTCCACTTTTTCAAGATGAACATTTCAGCAAGGTTTCTAACTCTCAGTGTCTCTCAAGGTGCACCTCAAAAATTATAGTAGAAATTATATTCTGCTTAAAGGTTCCAGAAATTTTTGCAAAAAGTGTTGAATAATTCGACTGATAATTTTAAATTATTTTTAAGGCTAAAAAAAATGTGCGTTTTTAAGCTTTGTCTAATGATGTTTGAAATAACAAAATTTAACAAATGAGGCGATGAGAAGCAAAGAGATGTAAGTGACTAAAGTATCATTTTGAGTAAAACTCGTTTGAAGTTTAATTCCTATACTAAATTCTAGAGGTTCTTCATACAAATATTCTTTTTTAATTTCGAGTCCTATATGTATGTGTTAGTTTAAGTATGAAGTGCGAATTGTTTCTGATGATTAGATTTGGCGTAGGATTTTTTTTAAAAATAGCTTATTTTTACTTACACCCCTTTGCTTCCAACTAGTTAACTTACACCCCTTTGCCACTCAATGAAAAACGTGTCTTGTTCATCTTGCTAATTTACACAGTAATAAAGATAGTTTGTTTGTGATATAAACTTTATAAAAAACTGCATAATATAAACTTCGAATAATTATATTTATCAACAAACTAAAAATCGTTGCCATTCGACAAATTGCGAAAACAAAACATGACAAAAATAAAATCTGCAGACAATTTAACCCTTATTTTTATATTATTATTCAACAATTTGGAATTCTTTTCCTATTTTTTTATCTTCTTCTCCGCTTAAGTTTCGTAAATAAATCGTCTGCATTGCGTATTTAAACAAACTGAGAAATCAAGTAATTTTATTTAGAGGCAAACGGATGAAAGTGCACTTGCATCCCTTTGCCTCCTAACGGAATACCCTATGAAAAAAGGGTATTCCTTTCAATTCTTGATTCGAGAACAAAATAGTATCGGTGTAGTGATGGATAGCCAAGTCAAAAGTGAAAGTACCTAATTAAGTCCTTATTTTCCTTTTAATTAATTTTATTCAACAATTAAACACAAACACAACAACTAAATTAAAATTAGACTGAAAAATATTAATTCGAGCATTTTTGAAGGAGCGTGTCTGGAAAAGGCTCCAACCTCGTCGCATGAATTCCAAGTTCCAAGTAAGTCTTCTTCTGATTGTCAGACCAAGGTTGACTGGTTGCATCAGACACGATTTATGACATGGCTCAAGTGAATCACGAGAACATATTCTCAACATGCCCTTTGAGACGAAACGGAATTTAGAAATTTTAATACAATTATTTATTTAGTGTTTTTTTAAACCACGCTTTTTTGCAATATCTGTCAAAGCTACCAATAAAATCTCTTCCCACAAAACAGAGGGGTGTTTAATTTATCATTTTCACTAGCTAACTCAAAATTTTTATTTTGGTCACTTACATCCCTTTACTTCTAAATGCCTGAAATATAGTAAAATAATAAATTTGGAACTTTTAACTCATAGTTATCAAACTAGACATAAGCACAGTTTAATTCCACAGATAGCAAAAAGGAATGTACTTTTTAACAGTTTAAACTCTATTGGACCCAAAATATGGAATAATTTACCAGTGAACCTAAGGGAAATGAATTCTAAACAAATATTTAAAAATAAATGAATGCTTTTCTTAAAGAACTCTATTTTTTTAATAATTATTTTTGCTGTTATTATTTATATTATCTTTATTATGCGCATAAGGTGAATATATTTTCAAAATGAATTAGTTGTAAAATACTTATATGAAAATATACCTGTACTCTTTTTTTTTTTTTTGCTTCTTCATAAATTTGGCTGGCTGCTCTGGATTTCTTTATTTTATTTTAAGGAGTTATGGGCAGGCGTTCTTTTATAATATGTTACTCATGACTCCTTATCAACGTTTACCTTCTTAAATCTTTGGAATATACTTGTTAACTTTAGCTTTTAAATTCCAGTTATAAAATTGTTGTTTGAAAAAAGTAGTTTAGCTTGGAAAGAGGACTTTTAAAATCTATGCTGCGTTTTTGATCTGGTATTTTGTTCACATTGCTCCTTTTTTTTCTTATTTTTGTTTCACAGAAGAAATTAAATTTCAAAGTTTTTTATGTGTTAGATAGGAACTCAGAAAACAATTTAATCAGATATATTACACAGACAATATCCTTAAAAATATGTAACATATTTTTAAGGATACGTTGGGTCTATCGTGCTAAAAAAAGTAAATGCGATATTGGTTTGCATTATATATTAGTCAATCAGGGTCACGTCAATCCGACATTTTTCTATTTTTAACTACCCCACTCAATTGTTTTATGGTATTTACTGGCATAAAAATGAAACCAAATATTAAGAAATAATAATTATAAAAATCATTTAAAATGAATTATTTGCCTGTTTCAAAAAAGGTTCACTTTGAACCACTTTAGAGAAGTGATTTTAAAACGAATTATTTCAATAAAAGTATTATAGTTATCAATAGTTGTACTACTTTGGACTAGTTGTATACTTTGGACCATAAAAATGAAATTTCTAAACAGTATTTAAAATTGTCCATTTCACATCACAGGATTTCTGTAATTTATGATAGAACAACTTCCAACCAGCATTGAAAAATAGCTTCCAAGCAGTGACTTCAGATTGACTGTATGATACAATTATCTGTGTACAATGTTGCAATTTTTTTCGCAAAGTGAAGAGCAGAAAATTGATTTTGTAATCTTTCCGGAAGAGTGCAGCACTGGACCTACTTCTCTTTTTTAAAGTCAAATATACAAAAAAATATGGCGAAGTTCAAAGTTAACACCCATGGTTTCAAAGTGACCTTGATTGACTATACTGAAGATAATAATCTTTATTTTGTAAAATTTTGATAGTATTTAGAGCAAAAAATTTGTAAGCAAAGCTCAATTTTCTGTTTCCTAATTCTGAATTTCAGTACAGTTGTGAATTAAACTATAGCCAAAGAGTCGCATTAGTGGGGGGATGGTTCACGAGGCACGTTTTGCTAACTCTGAGCTAGGTTGCATAAATTTCCCACTCACCAAAATTTACTTGACAATTACGCATAGAAGTAAGAATACAGTAGAGTTTCAAAACTGTCCAGTAATCAACCGACCGCTTTCAGAAAATCTAGATTTTCTTTGAGTGAATGGTACAAAAAACTAATCATTTGTATGAAAAATTCCGTTTTGAAGTCGATTTTAAAAGCTCACAAGAGCAAACAAACTAATTGGATTTAGTTTTTGTTTCAGAGAAGCCTGCACTCAAACTCTTATTATAATTGCATTACTGTTTAAAGGCAACAAACTCTCTAATGAGTTTTATATTTATCAATAATTTTCCCATCAAAGAAATATCAAGCCAAGCCTTTCCAATTAAAAAAAAATTACTTATGTTTCACCCATATCGTTCTTTCTAAAAAAACAATTGCAGTCAAATTCATGTACGATAGAGTTAGACGACCCTATATCGATTTTTTAAAAAGATCAACATAATCGGTTTATTTGGTAAAAGTTTATTAATGGAACAACGAAAAAAAGGAACAAACAAAGGTACAAACAAAGGTACGGGACCTATGGGAGACCACTCTCGATCAGTTGAAAAAAAAATCATCAAAATCAATTCATCCAGTAAGAAATTATCGATGAACAAACAAACATGCAAAAATACATATGTTATGAACTGATAAATCGTCCTCCTTGTGGAAGTCTGTTTAAAAAAAGGTGTCACGTTTGTCATATATGGAAGGATCCATGATGTATATTTTTTGAAAAAGGTATTTATCTAATGCGTTTTTATGCTTTGCTGGTTTTTTATTTAGCTTTTAATCTTTATTTATTTATTTAGTATGTATTTTTTTAGTTATTTATAAGTAGTTGCAGTAGCTCATTTAAATATGAATAAATAGATATTTGTCACACACTTTATAAACTTCTTTGGAAAAATTTACCATAAATGAAATTACTTATCAGTCTATTCCCCTTTTCTGGAGTTCATGGCTCCCTACTTTCAAATTTTCCCTGTGGTCCCCTAAAGAGACCATATGGCTCCTTTTGAGAACCCATCTTACAGAGTAAATTACTTGTGGTGGAGATAAGTCTTATAAAAAAGAACAATGGATAAAATTATTTACGGAGTCCCTCAATATGAAGGACAGTTTATGGTGCCCTCCCTCAAACATCGAAATCGGTACTGACGTCATGTTTTGACCAGTAGTGTGTGCTTAAGACGTCATCCTATAACGGCAAGTTCTCTACACCCGTTCATCGACAGAGAGGCCAGAATCAGTGGCATAGCTAGAGCCAGATTTGGGGGGGGGGGGTTCTTCGGGAGAGGTGAACAAGTTTCATTGTTTTGAAGGAAAAATTGGTCAAATTCTAGATAATCTTCAACATTTCAGGGAGATTTTCTTCGAGAGAAGTGAGCTAGTTTCATTGTTTTGAAGGAAAAATTGGCCAAATTCCAGATAATCTTCAACATTTCAGGGGGGTTTCTTCTAGAAAAGTGAGCTAATTTCATTGTTTTACATGAAAAATTGGTGAAATTCTAGACAACCTTCAACATTTCAGAGGTTTGTCTTCGGGAGAAGTGAGCTAATTTCATTGTTTTACAGGAAAAATTGTAAAATTCTAGACAATCCTCACCATTTGAGGGGGTGTCTTCGGGAGAAGTGAGCAATTTCATTGTTTTACAGGAAAAAACGGTCAAATTCTAGACAATCTTAACCATTTCAGGGGGGTGTTCTCCCCAACCCCCCTCCCCCTTCTCTACGCCAGTGGCCAGAATCATACCTCAAGTATTCAAAGAAATAGAAGATAAGCAATATGTCCTGCACGTCACGTGATTTGATATCAGTCGGAGAAATCAAAATGAAGTGCGTACCCGGGCTGATCGAAGTAATCCTCGGATTTTGTACGAATGCGCTAATAAGAGTTTGTGCTTGCGGTATGCCACGACAAGAAAATGAAGAGTTGGGACACTTTTTTGTGAACTCCACAAGTGCAGTCGAAGAACGCTGAGCGGGGCAGGAGGAGGGGGTGGTGCGGGGGAGATCACACACATGGTGGAGAGAAGAGGAAAGGTCCCTCTCTTACCTGTGGCCGGAGCGAGTGGTGTTTGCGGGCAGACATCTTCTCGGGGCATATCCAGGGTCACGATTCCTTGGGCAGCATATCGTCTGGGGAGGACGGGACCGAGGAGGAGAAAGTGCGCGAAAGAAAAGATTCCGAGAAGGAACGGTTTCCGACGGAATGCTCACGGGTCTGTTTTCTCGTTCCGCTCGGCTCTCCTGCTCTTCGCATCTCGGGTGTCCCGGGGGTTTGGGGGTGGGGGGACGGGAGGGAGAGTTGCGATCGGCAGAGGCGGATGCCAGGATGCTGAGGGCAGACATTTTGGAGCTTCGGAGCAGGCGCAGGAGTAATTGGAAAATTGCTGTTCTCGTGATGTTGAAAGAGTGCTGCATTTACAATGGGCTAAATAATGTTTTTTTTTTTTAACCTCATCCAAAAAAAAAAAAGAAATTAAGGAAGGAAGAAAGAATGAAAATAGCAAAAGAAAAAGCTTTTCATCTAAAAAATTAAGTTCTACTTTTTTCCCTATATTTAGTTAGCAGCCCGGAATTTACATAATTTGCTTCATTTTGACCATAGGCACTAATGTTGAATTTTTTTTAACTGTTCAAAATTCTACATTTTTTTTCAAATCAAAAAGCAAACTGTGGAAACCAGAACACCTCGCCGAGATCTTTTGAATGCAAAAAAAAAAAATTCGAATCGTACAATTCACTCAAAAGTTATTAGGGAAGGGGGAGACAAACGGACAGACCGACAGACACATATTTTCTCCATCTTAAAACCCTGTCAAAATTAGCCTACATTTTTATTTTTCATCCTTTATTTAATTATTTTACTGATTTTCGACTCTTCTTTATTTTTAAGGTTATTTTTACAGTACGTTAAGCCTTTTTTTATGCTTTTTTTTTTTTTTTAATGTGAAAGTAGGCCGAAAAGTAAAAGTAGCTCTAAAATCAATTTCATTTGATTCTACGTTAAGCGATTGTAAGGAGATAACTTTCAATATTTATGTTACATTCGTATTCAAGTGAGTATCGAATTTTCTTGAAAAACAATGCCATTCAACAGGTGTTTCTAGCACAGGTATCACCAGGGGCGGTGATTTGTGGGACCATCCTCCCCCAGGGAAAAAAAGTCTCATTCTGAGCAAATAATAACCATAAAAAAAGAGAAAAGAAAAAAAGTAATAAAACAAGGTGGTAGTGATATTTAGGCAGAAGTACGATGAACTTACTAATAGATTAAATATGTACTTAAGATATAATAAGAGAAAGTGTAGAATTGTAGTACTTATAGTTTTCATAAACTTTTAAATCCATTTTGGGTGATACCCGGGCCGGACAGCCCCTACGGCCCCGTAGTGACGCTACTGCACTCAATGCATTCTCCAGAAGGTTTCCATAATGCTCCTCATTTGACCGCATTACATTAAGCTTTGAAACCGAAACAAAATTTTTAACTCCCTGTAATAATAATAATGATAAAAGTTGCTTCTTTAAACTGCTGGACTAAAACAAGACTATTTTAGTTCCGAACAGAAATTTTAATAGACGTACAATATTTTCGCACATAGTCAGCACATATCAAAGGTGTATCAACACTGCCTGTTTTTGAAAAACAAATAACACAGCTCATTCTATGGACACCTATGACGGAGAAATATTTAAGTATAATCAAAAAATATTCACTTTAGATATTTTAGCACATTTAAGTACCTTTGACAGTTTTTAATCCCTTTCTCTATACTAATATGGAGAATATTTTAAAACATAGAGCGTAAATTCGTGATTTTTTTTTTTTATTTATTTAAATGGAAGCCAACATGTGTTTAACCGTGTGAAAGTTTTGAAAGGAACGTTCTTCTGAAATTTCAAAAATCTTCTAGTAGAAAAACTAGAATAATGTGGCTGTGCTGTTAATTTCCCTTTTAAAAACCTTTGGTCTTTAAGAAGCGTTTAGTCACTAAGCAATATGTTAATCCCTTTCCTCTCACTCCCGTCAAAATCAGGGGCTAGAGAGTTCAAAAGCAGCGCACCAAAGTCCACTCAATCCCAAAAAAAAAAATTTCTTCTCTTACATACTACTTGATAGTATCAAACAAAACTTAGAGATTAAACATTTTTTAAAGGTTTTTCTTGAAAAGAAGAGGCGCTTCTGCTGTTGTTCTCTTGGAAATTATCCGACCGTTAAGGGGTTAAATTCTAAATAAATCACAAAAGTTTGAATTTTAGTATATTTTCGAAGTCCCAGCCGCCTAAGGAGCTACAGTTGAGGCAATTGTGAATATTTTCCTGATTTTATATATTACATGCTCATTACATTTTGAGTTTTTCTCATTGCTTCTTTTAAATATATACACTATACATATTTTCACTGAATATAATTCAAACTTTCGGTTGTTATGAATGTAATATTTGTTTTTTATTAAGTACAATTAATTAATTTTGGAAAGTATGATAAAATTTTGTTGCTTAGTTTTTCGGAGGGTTGGGTTCTGAAGATAAGAAGCTTGCGATCGAGCAACTGAATTCAGGGATGCAGGTAAAGTGGATGTGACTAAATATGTCGACTTCCGGTCTTTCCTCTCACGGAGAGAGGCGCTGTATGTTTGCGCACGTGGTCGCGTCTCTGACGTCATCGTGGCGGGCATCCGGGCACAGTTGCCCCGGGTGACGACGATCTGGCCTCCCGCGCAGCCAGTGTTGCCAGATTAAACCGCGTTCCACAAGGGCCTCGAACAAGTTAAACTCATTTCGGTGGTCCGAGAGGGGCTCTTTTGTTTGCACACAAGTTGTCCCCGTGACCGTAGCTGTGAACAGATGGAGGCGCTCAATGAATGTCTCTCTCTTCACAAACGAAAACGGCATCAGAAGGAAAGATTATTACTATGAGTGGCATTTCAAAGAGCACCTTGCGAGGAAATAAAAGCAAATTCCGATGGAATTCTTTTATTTGTGTTTAGGTTCTATATGATAGCTACTCAAAAGAACCGAGTGAAGCTTTCTTTTTTTTTTTCTGTTAGTGGTATCTTTCAGAATCTCAACTCAAATTACTTTGCCGCTTTGCTTAGCAATAGAATAAAGTTTGTTGTCGAGAGGCTTATCACTGAACATCCATTAAGTAGTTGCTTTTAAATGCGATTCCATTCAATCAGTGTGAAATTTCAAATATCGATTTTTCTGGAGATAAGTGTATCTAATGCCGTAATATGTATCTAATTTCGTTTGCCTTATTTATAGTGACTTAAGAGAAGAGTCTGTGCTGCGCAATACTAGGTTTTTTTGTGACTTTTCGGTGGAGAAAACATTGGTGGAAAGCTGTGTTGCAGGAGGACTTCTAAGGGAGTCCCCGCACTTGCGAGTTGAATGGGGGAAAACCACAGAGCAAAGATAAATGTAGACTGCAACTTCCATTTTACGCAAGATAGAAACCATCGATCCATAATAAATAGAGGGCTCATTGCTGGGACCCGCTTTATTAAAAGGAGTAGTCATTGTGTGTCACGTGGATGGTTTCTTTGGTGTGCTTCGGTACGCCGGCTTGTACGTTTTGGATGCTTATTGCTTTCTTGACATGGCAACTCTTTGTCTGAAAGCTAATAATTTTGCAAAATAGTTTCGAAGAATACAGAAGCAACTCCGCTATGTATAGTGCGAAAACGTCTTCAAACGCGTCACAACCCAGTCAATAAATCATGGTTCTCAGGGCGAAAATAATTTTTAATCATAGAATACAGAACAGCCAATCCGTGAGCGTTTGACAGCACGATAGTTTGGCCATTAATTATGTTGAAACAATGACCTGCGTCGGTTAGTTAGTTGGTCTTTGCTTCCTGGAGGGAGGGGAAAGGGCACACTACCCACTTGACTAACGATGATCAGTCCAATGGTGGCCGTTGCGCAATTCATTAATATGATATATTGATAGTAGAAGATCGAATATAAGAAGACTCATCAGAATGGGTTTATTCTCCATCGGAGAAGTTATCGATGGAGCAACAAACGAACAAAAAAAACATACATGCGCATTAATTGAAAACCGTTCTCCTTATGGAAGTCGGTTCATTAAGATTATAAAGAATATAAACAAAAAAAAAACAATATAATAGAAAAAGCTGCTATAGTCTATTATTTCATTGATGTATTGACCGTGCATGCGCTTTCACGTAACGCTAAAGCAGCGTTTCCTCAACCTTTTCAGAAAGTGACCCCTTAAAAGATAAAAAGCCTTGCGATCCCCTTGAAGCAATATTTTCTTTGTACGACATTAAATTTTGTAACATTTGGGCACAATTTATTTTTTTTTTTAATAAAGTTATAATTTTTACGTTTTTGGTCAGATTACGACCCCCTTATACATAAGCACTACCCCCGGGTTGAGAAAACAATGCACTAAATCAGCGTTTCTTAATTTCTTTGATATGCGGAGCCTTTTTAAAGGTCAAGTTCTATCGTGGAACCCATGTTTTCTTCAATAGTATAACATTAGTGAAATATTCTTAACATAAACAATTTACAATGAAAATGACAATTGCATCAATTAATACTTAATGGTAAAGCCGGCATGATGGCGTTGTGGTAAGGCACGGAGCTCATAGTCCCCAGGTCTGAGGATCGAGCGGAAGTGTCGGTGGATTTTCAAAATGCAGAAAATCTTTGGCTCCCATGTCGTGTAATTATGTGGCATGTAAAAGATCCCTTGAGTAGACATTTGGCTTGGACGCTCTCGGCTAAATTAAATTCCTCGTGCAAACTTCGCATCAACAGAATCCAGGGACTCGCCCTTTCAGGTGAAGAAACCGGACGTCAAAATTCTCATACGACGATGGTACCAATGTCTGGGGAACGCACTAGGTCTGCAATTTGCAGAAGCCAACAGCAGCCCATTAGAAATAAAAAGATTTAAAAAATATTTAATGGTATCCATTAATAATTCCAAAACTAGTTTAGACAAAAACGTTACTTCAATAACATCAAATATCTTATTTAAACAAGGCTTAAACTCGGCACACTTTTATATTTATGTATAGGGAATTTTGCCGTATTTCCTGATCTTTGCGATTTCCTGCCTAATCAAGAAACTCGCAACGTATAACAGAACTTCTTAACATTCGAAAAAAAGAAATGAATACTGCAGACGATAAATAAATTGATTACTAACAACAATTATAAAGCCTTGCAGGCCATCAAAATAAATAAATTATTACCAAGAGATATAAAATAATGCAGACGATAGTTAATTTTATAAAAGCAGTAACAGCATTTTTAATCGAATAAAATTAATGCACCAACAATCGCGCGAATACCACTAAGCAAACGATCGAATTCTGTACATCGTGTTTCACTGCATTAACATACTTGCACCGGAAAAAAAGTTATAGAAGTCGCGCCAACATATTTAAGACAACTAGAAAGAAGCGAAAGTTAGCTAATATTCTACTTTTTTATTTGGAGGAGGCGTAACGTTTATTTGAAATGTTTTTTATTTTTCAATGACCTTCTTCTCTCTTCCTCTATGAAGGTAAAGTGTGAAAGTTTCACGGAACCCTTGAGTGATCTCTGGGGAACTCCAGGATTCCGCGGAACACACTTAAGAAACGCTGCACTAAGGTATCAAAACCGTTATAAGAGGCTCGTAGAAAAAACAAAGCTAGAAAGAAAACTTTTCAAAAGAATTTTTTGTACAGGATTTGTGGCATCATTTTATGCACATTAAATAGCAGAAAACTTTTCTTTTTCTTATTTTCTCATAATTCGATGATGACACTCGGTACACTGTAAAAAATTTTGGTGTTACTGGACGCCATTTTTGATGTAAAGTACAAAATTATTCATTTTTTGATGAATTTTAGATTGTTTTAAGTGTGTGTCTAAAAAAATACAGACCGCAGAATGTTTTCTTTAGCATATGATGTTCGTTAATTCATCTACGCATCAAAAATTCTTTACGATGGCTCATTGATCCTATTTTTATAGAAATGAGCCATCACAATGAAATGTCGATACGTATCGGAGTTAACACATTTCATGTGCTAAGACACGTAATACTAGTAATGATTAAACTTTGTGCAAAGTAATAGAAATAAAATTTCACGTTAAATTAAAGCACAAATGAGCATTAAAACGCAGACATATGTTTCGGGATTGCTTGGAATCCCTTTTACAATGCGACAGGGAGCTTCTAGATGCAAAACATCCAAATGAAGCGAATGGGGATGCTTCATTTGGATGTTTTGCATCTAGAAGCTCCCTGTCGCATTGTAAAAGGGATTCCAAGCAATCCCGAAACATATGTCTGCGTTTTAATGCTCATTTGTGCTTTAATTTAACGTGAAATTTTATTTCTACTCTAACACGTAATACTGTCTATATTTTTTTAGACAGCCCCATAAAAAAATTGAAGTGTATCAAAAATGAATCATTTTCAACTTTACACCTACTGAACACCAAAAATCGTGTTTTGTATCATCAAAAAAGTTGTCAACTAAACGAAACATTTTTACAGTGTACAAACAAATCTACCCACGATTCCTTTGAGAAATAAATATTCCTTATTCCCCCCTTCCTTTCTAAACCTACAAGAACTTACTTTTGCCTATTTATTGCGCTCGGGCTTAAAATCCATTCACAACGTTCGATTGAAATAAAATGCGATGGGAGCTGCATTTTTTCTCGATCTTTTTTTCCTGGTTCGAGGTATGTTCATGCAGTGAAACCCGATCTACAGCACTCGATTGCATGGAAGCGCAATCGTTTGCGCATACATTCTATTCGATTAAAAGTGTATTTATTTGACACACTGAATAATTGTACATCTCAACTTTTTTTATTTAGATTTTTAATCGAGTTCAAAAAGGAGTCGGTTTTCAACTGTAACCGTATGCTTGTTTGCTCTTTGTTTCGCCGTGTATGCTGTCTGTAACTTCTCTCCCGATGAACCTCTTTTGAGGATTCTTTTTTTTTTAATCGATATTGGGAGGTCTAAGGTCTCTTACCTTTGTTTAACTTTGTACTTATGGAGAAAAAAGACAATGGGGGAAAGTCAGTAATTTTAAAAGGCTTTACTTTGATATTTTTTAATTAAAGGTTTAAATACAAAACTTATTGTGTAAAACAGTGGAGGCAATTCACCGCTAGAGGGACTCGTGAACAATCACCGTTGTCACGTGATATCCGCTCTTTGTTTACTAAGATTTTCAATTCAGTTCTACGTGGAGTTCACTACGCAAAATGAGTTATCTTAAAATTAATTTGACTATTTACACAGCTTTTTCTGATTATAACCTGGTATTTGCATTTAATTTAATCGTTATAAAAGAAATTTATTAATTATTACAATAGTTATAGTGTTGTATTTAGTGTAAATTTTATGTAATGTAGAAGAACTTTATTTAGTCCTAGTTTTTAATTAGATTTGTCGAACTCGATGTAAAGCGATGCTACGGCTTCCTTTGTTTACATTGCTTTCATCGTTGCCACGTGACCAATAACGTTGCTTGAATTGCCTCCATTGGTTGCAATAAGCCAGCAGCATTAAGAGTTTGGAGTTTTGAATGAAGGAATTTCTGAAACAAATGTAAAATCCATTCAGTATGTTTACTCTTTGTAGGTTTTTCTAATCAACTTCATAAAAGAGTTATTGTCTCCTTAAGCATGATTGATACTTCTTAATACATTATGCAAAAAATCAAATGAAAATGGACCTAGTGTTGGGTTCTGCTAAAAATTAGTACTGAATGCATTTTGGCGAAAATCAATCCAGGACCCCAGAGGTGCACTGTTTTTTCGCTTTCAGCGGGGTTTGTAGGCTGGAAAATACCATATTCCAAAAATTCGAACGAAATTTCCCTCAAAGTAGTTATGCCGATTTTTTTTTTTTTTTTTTGAAAAAATAGAGTTTTCACATGAAATGTGTATACTAAAAAGAATAAAATTAAATAACTTTTGGAGGAAAAAAATACCTATTTGAAATGCAACAATTATAAATTGCTCTAAAAAGTAAAAAATTAATTAACTTTTCAAACAACAGCGAAACTACTTTTAAGCGCAATTTTTGAAGGCGATACAAAATTATGATGGATCATGAACCAGATATAATTATAAATGTAAATATCTCAGAATTTGCAGCAAAAACCACTTTTATTAAATAGCATATTAGTGTAGTGGTATTTATGACTTCTATCATGATTTTGCTCCAACTTCAGAAACTATGTTATAAGGGGACTATACACTTTTAAACAATCTAAAGAGTGGAAAATATGCCTCAACTTTGATTTTTTTTTTTTTAAATGCCCAATGCAAAAAAAAACTTCTAAAATTTTCAGGGATTTTAGATACAATACAAATAAATTTATAAAAAATATTTTTATAGTTTTAATTTAATTAAAAATTTGGTTTAAATATAGTTTTAATCCCGATTTTTCGGCTCATTTCTCATTGCGCGCATGATATTTCTTGAACACAATTTTCAGAAAACTGATTTTAAATGAATCACAACATTCTGTTCAAACTTCTGAACTAGGATATTTTTATTTGTGTAATAATTTTTAAAATAAAGAGGCATTAATTAAATAAAACTCATTTTTCGTAATATTTTCAATCTTTTTACAGCTCTTTTTAGCCTACTTTCCCGTAAAAGTAAAAAAAAATAATAATAAAGCATGAAAGAAGGCTTAATGTATCATGAAAATATCGTTAGAAATCAAGAAAAGTCAAAAATAAGTTAAGTAATTAAATAAAGATTGAAAAATAAAAAATTTGAAAGTAGGGTTTTGAGATGGGGGAAAAGGGTTTTGGGCTGTCGGTCTGTCTGTATGTCGGTCTGTCTGTCTGTCGGTCTGTCGGTCTGTCTGTCTGTCGGTCTGTCGGTCTGTCTGTCGGTCTGTCGGGCTGTTGTCTGTCTGTCGGTCTGTTTGTCTGTCTGTCGGTCTGTCCCCCCCCTAATAACTTTTGAACGAATTGTCCGATTCGAAAAATTCTTTTTGCATTCGAAAGATCTCGGCAAGGACATCTCATTTCCATATTTTACTTTTTGATTTGAACAATTTTTCGTTCAATTTTGTACAGTTCAAAAAAAATTAACATTAGCGCCTATGGGCGAAAATGAAGCAAATTATGTAAACTCTGGGTAAAAGATCCATATTCCAATGAACAAGCTTACTGGAAGAAGCGCTTGGCGTGAAATATCAATTTGAACAGATTTTGTTCATTTTTGAACAGTTCAAAAATTAACATAGCGCCTACGGGGAAATTTCAATCCTATATAATTCCTGATCAAACGGACCGATTTGCTTGGAACAAACTTTATCGGAAAGCTCTTATGACGTAGAGCATGTACAAATAGAAAGTTCATCCAGAACTAACGAGCCTATTTTCCTACGAAATTTTTTGATCGGGAGTTTCAAGAATATTTTCGAATTAATGTATGATTGAATGAATAAGCAAGAATGAATAAATGAGTGAATAAATACATGAGTGACTTAATAAATGAATGATTGAATGAATATGTATTAACCGTTGAAAACGGTATATTTGAAGCAATTAAGAACTAAAGCTAAACGAGAAAGACAGAGAGAGAGATGGCTAGATTATAAATTTGAATTCGCTGTATACGGGAAAGTAGGCTTGTATAGTTCTAGACGGAACTTCTTGTTTCCTTTTCCATTCATGAGAACTTCATAATCCTAGTTTATTTTATTTATTTATCCAAGATTTATGTTGAAAACAAAATTGGGGTTTATCTTAAACAGTTTTGTAGATATCATTCGCACAATGAGACATGAGCCGGGAAAAAGGGATTTTAAAAATTATATTTAAACTAAATTTTTAACTAAATTAAAACGATACAATTTTTAATTTATTTATGTTGTATCTAAAATCTCTAAAAATTTTAGAAGATTTGATGCATTGGGTATTTTTTTGAAAAATCTCAAAGTTAAGGCATATTTTCCAGTTTTTAGATTGGTTAAAATGTATAGTCCCCTTAAAGCAGTATCGATGCTCTTTAAAAATTAAATTTTTAGTTCAATTTATAATTGTTCTGTTTCGAAATCGGTTCTTTTTCTTCTTTTTTCAAAAATTATTTTCTTTATTATTCCTTCCGCTTCAGATCATTGCCCATTCTTAACTGCAAACGCAAATGCTACAAACATTTCTACACACGATTCCTTCGAGAAAGAAATTCTCCTTTTTCTTCTCCCTTCTTTCCTACTTCTAAAAAAACGTACTTTTGCCTATTTATAGCGCTCGGGCTAAAAACCCACTCACAATGTTCGATTGAAATAAAATGCGATAAGAAGGGCTGAATTTTTTTTACTCGATCTTTTTTTTCCGGTGCGAAGTGTGTTAATGCAGTGAAACACGATGTACGGAATTCGATCGTTTGCTTCGTGGTAGCAGCGCGATTATTGGTGCATTAATTTTATTCGATTAAAAATGTTGTTACCCGATTTATAAATTTTATTATCATCTGCATTACTTTATTATTTCTTTGATAAAAATTATTTTATTTTATTCGTCTGCAATATTTATTTCTTTTTTAAGTATTAAGAAAACATTGATGAATGAAAATTTTTGAGATGGAGTTCTGATGTATGTTTTTCGCCTGACATTGGCATGGGCAAAATGAATTATGATATGTAAAGTTCTACTATTTTTTAAATAAAGCTGAATACTTGATTTCATTTACAAAGAAAAGTATTTTAACAATATTCCAAAAACAATTGGAATAACAACATCAATATTTATATGTGCAATGCATGATCAATAAAAAATATAGTTTGAAAGATATTCAATATTTCTTACAAACTTAAATTAATATTTCAGTAACATACTTTATTTAAATATGACTAAGTCCCGGATTGTGCGCAATTGCATATTTTCGCATCTTTTGACGTTAATGCATATAAATGCATAAAACCCGTAATTTTCGCTAAATAAACTGATATTACTGTCCTTTACTTGCTTTTAGATTGATTAAATTTTTTAAGTAATTAAGAATAAGTATTTTGTTTTTTTACAAAAAAAAAAAGAAAATCAGGTGATCCAAGCAAAGCCATTATAATAGAAACTGAAAGGCTACCCTCTTTCGGTAACCTATAGCAGAAAAATATTTCCAAAGAATGAAGGGTCAGCAAGAATCCGTGGATTAGAGTATTTGTCAAGAACAGATTTAATTGGTTCGAGAGACAGATTTTTTATAGTTGTAAACTGATAATTTCATTTTTTTTTAAAGAATAGTTATTCGAAATTTCACAAATATGTCTGAAATAAATAGTAGAAAAAGTATACCTATGAAACGTTTGATGTTCTATTATGGCAATGCAAATTATTTTTATAGTGTTTGTGAAAAAAGACCGAAAGTCAAGTTCAAATACACTTCAGGAAAAATCTTTAGGAATGATATTAAATAAAAAAGAAAAACCAACTATAGAAAATCAGTATGTTTTTACATAATGATTAAAGATGCTTATTTCATAGCTTAAAATTCTTCCACTGTTTTTAAAGTAGCCATGCGTAAACACACCAACCTTTATTAAGCAATTTAATCACGCATTGCCTGAAATGAAACAAAAAATGCGACAAACATTCCAAAAGGCATATGGAATTGACCATATAAATATATATGTGAGGGTTTATAATGATTTAAATGCATTTTTATTGTTCTTTTCTTTGACTTAGTAAAATCAAACTCCCTAGGGACCTTTTAAAGTAACTTTCTATAAACCTGAACTAAAACCTCTTGGGTCCTTTTTACGGGCCTACTCTCAAACGTGAGCTAAAAGTTATCTCTGCGTTCTGATTGGCTAAGAGATCCCAAGAAAGGACACAAAAACGATACAAAGCGTCACTTGGAGAGCTTATGCATGAAGTATAGCGCCCAGCAAATTGTGCTCAAGCGAAATGTTCCCTACGGGGACGACATTTGTAAATAGTCTGTCAACATTGTACATAGCATTCACTTCATTTTTTATTTTTACAGAAATATCTCTTTACATTCCTTTAATATAGTCTCCCTGCTTCTCAATGACCGAATCCCAACGAGTCGGAAGCCTTACTATACCATCGAGGGTACCATCTTTGTTCATCTGGGGGATGGCTCGGGTAACTCCGGTAGAAAGCTCCGGCAGAGATGGAAAACGACGTCTACGCGTAGGTTGTTTCAACTTTGGAAATAGGCCGAAGTCTGGTGGTTAACTCACCACAAACCTTACTTAAAGAACTGTGGATTTCTGTCGTGTTTTTCCGCGTAAAGTTTCAATCTTAACGTATGCCCGTTGGTCTTCAATAGTCACAGTACCCGAGACACGTGCAGACTCCATTTCAAAGTCGCGTAACTTAAAAATGCAATACACTACAAATGAAACAAAATGACACACTTCTTCCTCAAGCTTTGAACTACAACTGACGTGTTTCTCATTGTTGCAGCGTTATCTATCCCGCTATATATATATATATATATATATATATTATATATAGAACAGTATGTTATGCTCTACGTAATGTAAGTACGCTTACAAAACTTCATGGCTGCGTATGTAAATAGCCACGTAGATGTGCAAGCCCACCAACACTAATTAAGCTACTTAAAAATGCAATGGCTGAAACAAAAAATGTGACAAACATGACAAAAGGTATATAGAAATAACTATATATATATATATATATATATCCCACAGTATGTTATGCTCTACGGGTTTTGAAAGTGCCAAGATCATTTTCGCAAGAACACGTCCTTTCAAGGAGAATCTTCGCACTATCACAAAAATGATACAAGAAAGCCAACTTGTGACGTCCCGATGACGCGAATGACATTGCTCTCCAATGTGGAGTGGAGACATTTTTTTGCTCCTCTGACTCTCCCAGATTTATTGCCTTCGATTATCGAACGCTTCGGAGGGTTGTCCCACATTCGATTCGGACCGCCCGGAGAAGAAAATTCACCCCTCCCCCCCTTCCCGACTTCTCCTTGGAAAAGATAAATAAAACTGAATGACGCGGTATTCTGGCACGTGTGATAGCTGTGGTTGTGGTAAATGGTTGTATGGACCTGTTTAAGCGTTCTGCTGTTCGATCGCGTGACCTCAGAATGCATTTGATACTCTGTAGTAATTAGTAATAGTGTTAGAATGTTGATTTCGTTTTTAAGCATTCATTCATATAAGTAATATTTATTCTAATCTAACAAAAGAAAATGTAATAAAACATTTACTTAAGATTTGGAGGAAATAATGTTCTATCTGTTCGTGACAAAGCAAAGGAAAAATATTAAATATTAATTTAAAAATTGTTTTAATACAAGAATTTATTATTAATTTAAATAGTATCTTTTAACGAGTCTTTGGCTGTCTCTCATATTTCTTCTATTCTCTTAAATGGTTTCGGATTTGCATTTTCTAATTTCTCCCCTGCCAATCGTGTTTATGCAAATGCTGAGACCTGATTGGTTCAGGTTCAATATTTCAAGTATTTATATTTCTTGTCCACCAATAGTATTTCATTACTACGCTCGGTACTGACGAAGGGGGCTGATTGCGCTTGAAATATTGAGAATTAATATTAATAAATGCTACGCCAATTTTATGATGGTTTGTTCTATCAAAGTTGAAATGAAAAATCTCTTATTTACAGCTTAAACCTGACAATGTAAGAAATCTATGCATAATGCGTGTACCTTTTCTTTCCATGTTGAATCATTATTTGTTTATTTATTCCATTTTGAAACAAGTATTTTTAAGCATCCCAAAGCTTCTTATTTTACGTTGTAGGTTTATAATTCACATATGTTACCAAAACTTGCAACTAATTAAAACTTATAAATCAAATTTTGTGTGGCGTCTAACCGGATCTTTTGTGCAGAACTGATTCCGGATCTCTAAATTATCGGTCGGTTATAAATTACCGGATATCCGATATCTTCTGGGGGGAGGGGACTTTTCCGTTTGTGTCTCCCCGTCGGTGCGATTCAAGAACACTTTATTAATCATATTTTACAATGTTTCCTGAAAGAGTGTTCGATTCCCCAGTTCATCTTACATTCATTGCATTTAAATAAAAAACGATATACTACCCGAGTCAACAATGAAGACTGCATACAACGTGTTAGCCATAAAAGTTTAGTTGCAGAAAGTCATCAGGATTTATTTTTCAGTGCCAGTGCAAAAAAGTTCTTTGCGAAAAAAACGGCAAAAATTGCCATTTATCGCACATTGAAATTGAGATGTGAAACGTTTATTTTTTGTGCGGAAAGTTGCGAGTTTCGGAATGTAAGTAATTCGAATAAAGACAATTTACATCCCGAAATTAACGGCTTTATACAATTGAAAACAGTGCCCCTTGTAACTCGAAAGGCATGCTTTTTTTTTAACGTTAATTTTATTGTTTGCATTTGAATTGCCCAAAAAGAAAATTATTGCAAAAAGAAGAAGATTAAAATCTTACGCAACTATTATAAACCTTGTAAAAGATTTTTTTCTCAAACGTAGAGGCACTTGCCTTGTCGGCATTCGCCCTTTTCAAAGCCAAAAAAAGTTGCTGGCCATTTGTAAAGGGTGCCTGACATGCGACCAGTATAACTTTAACACGTTAAGGTCTCCTAATTTTGAACCAGCTCCCAGATGAGAGACCGTCACCTAGGTTGGCCCCCCCCAAAGAGGGATCATTTCATACTTAGAGGGCTTTGGAGCCATAGCGGATTTTACGTGAACCAGGTCCCATTAGCGTACACGGTCCCAGAGCAACCAGGGGCGAGCAGTGGTCCCCCCCCCCCCCCCAAGCACTGACCGTGGTTCGATGATCTGTGGAAATTGAGCTTAACCGACTGATCCACTGCCTGTTAAAAGAATTAGAAATATGAAGATGGCGTAATCCGAATACATAATTTGTGCTTGAACCAAGTCGTACTTCCACCCTTGTGGCACTCATCAAAAACGGAAGGCGCTCCTTGTCGGCCTCAATTCCTGGTCGCGTTGCGAGAGGAGCTTGGCATTAGCAACAACAACAACAACAACAGAATTAGAAATAATCACAAAAATGAATGCCAAGCGAAGCTCACGTATGCAACTTTAGTTGTTAATTTATGAGCTACTTACGGTGGTTTTGTTTAAGTATGCACGCTCAAAAGGAAATATTTACCATTTAAGTGCCCTGTATTCAAATATCTCTCGTTAGTTTATTCCCCATTTTTCGTTTTTTAATTGAAAGTAGGTTATCGAGTTAAAAGGCGAAGAAAACATTTTACCTCCTTCCGCCTCATAAAAAGTTTCCTTTAAAAGCCTGGGAACAACATTTTAAATGGGACGTTTTCGAAGTGCGAAATCGAAATGAGAAATGTTCGCCGCGGGCTCCAACCACACCGCCCTCCCCGCCCGCGGCCGGACTCTAGACAACTTGAGGTGCACCCCCACGCCACCCCCGCGGGGGGGTGTAGCTATGGCAACCGGTGTTGCTGCGCATCGATTCTCGCGCCTCTTCGCTAAAAATAGACGCGTGGCATTTCACGCGCGGGAGAATCTCCCACTCACACCCACCTGTCGATACTACCGGAGGGTCCCGATCGTGGAAGAAGCTAATATAAGGGTTGTTCTTCTTTTCTTCTGGGGCCGGCCGTTCGTTCCTTAGATAACAAAAAATTGAGAAAACTACGGGATTCACTGTAAATTCCCTCTCTCTCATGTGAAATGATAATTTTCTCACAAGGAAAATCTTTAAAGATATTTGTTGGGGATCGTCCACAAATGATGTCACGCTTTTTTCCCATATATTTGACCACCCCTCCCCACTTTGTCACAAAATGTCACACTTCAACATACTTCCCCCCCTTTGTCACATGTCACGCTGTGTTGCATAAGCATGATGTCACACTTCTTGTTACCCCTCCCCTTCCCTTGTCACAATTTCACGAACCCCCTCCCCCCTCGAAGCGTGACACCATTTATAAATCATCCCTTAGGTGCAGAAGATTCCGCAAGATAGAGTACTTGGTTTAAATCGGTATGCGAGACTCTATCAGAACATTATAATTTGGTCTCAAAAAGCACTAAAAAACGCTGTGGCATATTCCGCCAAAAATTGGGGACAATTTTGCTGACTACAAACTCCAAAATAGCCAACAAATACACACCATCTTTTTTTTTTTTTTTTTGAAGACAACAAGCAGGAATCGAAAAGTAATGTCATGAGCGTGGTGCAACAGAACCAACAAAATAATTAATTGAACTTAATAAAGAATCTGAACTGCCTCTTTCCTTCTGTTACAGCTAATTCAATTATGCCAGAGGAGGGCGCCTTTGTTAGAAAAAAGTATGCGATATTTGCATCCCTAGTCTTCAGGTCACAGGTAATATTTTTTTCATTTGTTACAGACTCAAACGAACTAGAGTTGATGTTAAATGGCACCCAGAACTCAGTCTAATCCTATTGTTAAACCGACTGCAAAGGCAACAATGTGTCTGTTGCAATAGACGTTCTATTTATATCACATGAGAAGCAAGAATGTATCTATTCCATATTCCATAAATGACGGATGCATCTATCCGTAATTTCCCGGGCTGGACAGGGTCGACTCAGCCTTTCATCCCTGCAGTGGGGTCGATAAAATGAGGACCAAGCATGCTCGGGAACTAAACACTAGGGGTTCCGCGTCAGGCCAACCACTTGACCGTAACTTCTGCTTCTGCACCGCAGGGCCCTCGGTCTCGAAAACTGGGGTGGGCACAGTAGGCCATGGCTCCCAAGAGGGCTGGCGCGCCACTGAGTTTAGTTCATCTATCCGTAATATGGATCTATTCTATATTACGTAATTGCCCAATAATAAATCATAAACCTCTCGGTAAAAGTAGTTTTTATTAGTTGAATAAGTTTTTTAATTAAATGATTGACAACGCGGTCGTGTTAATAAAAAGTAGTTTTTATTAGTTGAATAATTTTTTTAATTAAATGATTAACAACGCGAAGTCGTGTTAATTAGCTGTTGTAGAACCTTTGATTGCATATAGATCTGTGACCAAGATTTAGTTGCTGTCGCTGTCGATATGAAACCGGCATTAAAGCAGTGCTACAGTTAAAGTTACAAATAAATGAAAGCACTGACAATGCCTGTTTTTCAAAGTGATAAACCAAAATCAAAGGAGTCGGGATTATTGTTCTCTGTATTTTTAAGGAAATAAACCCGCATTCGTAATGACGTCATGAAAAAAAAACCAACGGAAGGAGTAATATAGAATTCAGCGCACTGGTAAAAATAGTGCAGTTCTGAGGAGCAGCGTTGGGGCTCACTAAAATTCCAAAATATAATTGCCTAAGCGAAAAATAAAATAATTTATGAGCTTAGGCATACTATTTTAGTCTCATGAGTAGTGTTATGTAGATGTACTTCATATGACATTATTCGGTTAATTTCTGGGCAGATTTGAAGTACTTGGCCTATTGAGTTACTTCTGCGATAAGAAGCGCTGCATTAACATCCAATCGTTTTCTTTGATTTGTTGTTATCACTAGCGTAGTAGTGAAAGTTTTCATACAGTTATTAAATTAAAAAAGAAATAATAATAAAAATAGTGTTGGTTGCTTTTAATGCCACTTGGGTATCCGAGCTGCCCTTCGCAGAGCAACCGAGAATTAAGGCAGTAAAAAGCGCCTTCTGTTTATAGATGAGCACCACCAAGGTGAAAGTACGACTTGGCTCATTATGTATTTGGATAACACCATATGGCGCCACCACAAATACGCTACCTGCCTTTTTCGGCCTAAGAGTGAAGGGAAGGGAAATTATTCACCCTCCGTTGCCCTCGGAACAGCCACGGGACTTCAGGGTCCACGGATTTTACATGCAGGTATCCCCCTGTACATGGTGGGTCTTCAGCTGGTCGGGTATCGAATTCCCAATCTTCCGGTTTGAAATCCGACATCCTAACCACTAGGCTACCACGGCCTTGTAAAACTTTGTATACCCTTATAACAAAGAGATGGATGTTTAGTGAGAAGTATTTAATTTCTCTCGAATGCAGTAGCGACAGTGCAGCTTTGAAATTGACTTAAGAGGAGAAATAGATATAAAGACGGCGCATTAAGAGCAATTTTCATGATTTTTTTTTAACATGTAAGGAGTAAATATATTTTATTGAGATTTAGAGGTTATTCTATAGATATATTGAAGAATATTTACAAAAATTTTCAAACATTTTTCGTGAAAAATCCCGGAGATATCAGCTGCTGCACACTGTAAGTCGCCACCCGGATCGGCAGTTTGCGTACGTCTTGGAGGTCACAATTTTTATCTGAAATCAATTTTTTTACTTTTTTCATGAGTATTTCTTCCAGTTGAACTAAACACATCACAAAAAATTTAAAATTTCTATTTTTTTTTTTTTTTAGAATGGGAAAATTAAGTACGATTTTTGAGCGTTTTTTTTTTTTTTTTTTTGGTTCTCTTTTTTACAATTAAAAAAAAGTAAAAATAAAGATATGCTTATGATTCTATTTCAACTATAGCGTATATATATAAAGAATATGTGTGCTAAATTAGATAAGGATTGATTAAAAGCTCTGCGAGCTAGAGGGTACACAAATTCGAAAAAAGTAGTTTCGAAAAAGACGCGTTTGAAAAAAAGAGCGGTAGTGAAGATAAATTCAGGGCTGTAATGAATCAATTTTTTTTTCACTTATAGATAGTAATACTTAGAGATATTTCTATCCGAGGTCTCAATTATTAAAAGAAATAAAAGGACATCTGCTAATGTTCTCTAATACCCTTCAGGTCATTCATGAGGGACTACCTGCTCAACCGCTCCAAAAGAGGCGCTCGCTCAAATGCTTATAACTTTTAAACAACTTTGAATTTTGCTTTGACATTTTTAGGGTATATTATTGAATAGTTGTAGAATCGATTTATGAAGAATGTTTTTTTTTTTTTAATTTTTTGAGACCTTTACACGTATTTCCCCCCTTAAAGAATTGCTGAATCGAGAAATGGGGAATGGAGGTAACAGGGCACCCATGGTAACTTCTGGCTATCAACTGCAAGACTTTCGCACTCAAGAATTTTAACGAGCAAACGTTCCTCATGTGAGCCCCTTCACATGACATCTAAGCTCCTCACAGCCCCATCAATCGAGAATGTGTAAAATGTTAATTATTTCAGATCAGGATGTACATTTAATATTTGAGCAAAGGGATGTAAGTGACTAAAAAAAGATTCTGAGAAAAACGCGTTCAAAGTTTGGATCTTAATGGACTTTCAATGTTTTTTTTTTTTTTTCTAAATAACGTTGAAGAGCTATCACTAACATTTCTTATCACAATATAGAATGGTGCTTTCCCTAGCATTTGCACAATTTATCTCCAAATTTTCAATTCTGTCACTTACATCCCTTTGCTTCTCACTGCCTCATTTTTTTTTTCTTTTTGATGTATATAGATGTTGTTTATGCATTTAATCTTTTAACGGTCGCATAATTTCCAAGAGAAAAGCAACAAATGCACAAGAAAGCGTGATTTCATCCCATGATTTTGATGGGAGCGAGAGGGAAGGGGTTCTAAAAAGTGTAGTTGAGATATTTAAGTATCTTCAGAAAGGAGGCTTTTTGTGTGTGTATGTGTGTGTGAACTGGCAGCGAAGTCCCACGGTCTAGTGTTTGGGAAACTCACCAATGCAGGCTTACTGCACTGTTGCTATTCTCCCTCAAAGCAATGGTGCACCCACCTTAAATAAACCTAAGGACGTCCCGAAAACGAGGAACCCCCAATACCCTCTGAAAATACCTCCCCCTAAAAATTTCATGGGCGCCGTGTTCGTTGTTACCCCCTGGGTACCTCTGTTTAATGTGACTGTTGTTTTGTGTTCTCAACCCCTAAACGTTTTTTCTTCGAAACTAGAGGTTCCTTAAAACGACAAAACACGTGCATGCAACAGCGCACCCAGAATTTTGCGGGGGGTGGAAGCTCCTACGTCAGGATTAGAGAAATACACCGGTTATTGATTTTGATTGATATCGGATATCCGGTGTCCCGTGTCTGACCAGATGGGATAACTACTGGTTCTCTCATCCCCGGTATTCTCTTCGTCCACCTTGCGAAAAATTCAAATGACGGGTCTGCAGAAATTCTTAAAATTTTAATACCTATACCCGTCTTCTATTGGGTATTTTGCTTATTGGGTAAGTTGTTTCCAACTGACTCCCGAATATGTAATATTTCACTCAACCAGAAAGTTTGTCCGAAATGGATATTATTGTTAGGGATCACTCATAAATGAGGTTTGAAAGAAACGAGATAAGAAATTTAGCTAAATGGTGCCAGTTATAGAGAAATTCGTGCATGCCAGTAAGGGAACATTTATAAATGATGCCACGCTTCGATAGGGGATCGTGAAATTGTGACAAAGGGTGACAAGAGGAGAGGAGGGGTAACAAAAAGTGTGACATCACGTTTATGCAACACAGCGTGACATGTGACAAAGGGGGGTAGGGGGTCCATTGAAGTGTGGCATTTTGTGGCAAAGGGGAGAGGGGGGTCAAATATATGGGGGGAAATGTGACCTTTTGCCTTTCTTTTCCTTTTCCTTTTTTTAAAATCTTTTTTTCGGAGCATATTTCTTCATTAGGGTAAAAACATTAAACAAATCAACTCTATTAGACCTTAAATATAAATCATATTAAGTGAAACGTCGATAAAATCACCGAGCTATGTGAAAAAATTTCGCGAGCAGTACGACAGGGAAGATAAAACGAAGGTTTTGTTACTTTTTGAAAAATCAGTAAATATATACACAGCAATCAATTATCAGAGAAGTTGTTAATTTTCTGCACAAGAAAGGGAAAGGGTGTTAAAGAGTTTTTGTTTTCACCGGGGCTTAGTAAATCTCATATAGCGTAATTTCATGGTGACGTCAACACAAGTAGGTGAACGCTAGCAGTTAACTACAGATCTTTGAAATATTTCATTACTGTACTCAGACCCAGACTAAAATTACTTTAATAGCCAAATATTTATTGTCAATATCAAAAATGGCAACAATTCTTTTCTCTTAATTCTTTGAAACTGTACAGTAATGAAGCAGCTATGTCAATATTATAATTATGCTGAAAGTTTTATTACTATTCAAGAAATTATTTCATACAGCATATGTGTTTCTTTAAAGCTGCATATACAGTATTTGCTCTCTGATTCAGTCTACAGAAGCATTATTTCATGTTGTTGCATTTCTCAACTAAATTCCAATTATGCATCAAAGCATAAGTTCTTTGCATTTTAGTTTCCAAGTGCCATCACGGTTGGATAGATGATCGAAATGGATTCCAAGAAAAGACCTCAAACCATTAACATATTCTAGAGTAAGTTCAGATTTAATTTATTTTAAAACTGTCATGCATTTTAAGGATAGAACTTTCTTTAATGTCTCATCTGCAGACGATATTTATGTATGAATGTATGCCGCCAACACGAACATTGGCAATACCATAAATTCACTATGTTGTAATAAAAATTTGGCGACTATATTCTAGTTTGTCTCCAACTAAAACTTTAACGATATACTAAATCGATTTCTAAAATTCGCTGCAAAAACATAGCAATAAAAATTTATAATATAAGTTGATTACTGCATTAGTATTGCAAACAAAGAAAAGAATAAAAAAAAAAAACAGAAACACAAACTTACCTAAAATATTTCCAATTGCTTAAGATATAATTTGTTGCTTCATTGTGTTTACAAATTGTTTACACCTTGAAGTATGCAACAAAATTGGCACATGTTATGTAACATTTTTTAAAAACTTAAAAATGGTGACAGCTTTTTTAAAAATCACTATAATTTAAGTATACGAAATGCCGAATTTTAATTCCGTTGACGTATTGTATATTATATCAAACCAGGAATAATCTCACTTTATTTTAAGTTATTTCTCAATCATTTAAATTGTGTCTTTTTACATAGAAGAAACTCAATCTGGATTTTGTATATTTAATCTTTTGGGGGAGGATGATACCTAATAACCTAAAAAATGTTCAATTAGACCTCTTGTAAGCATAAAAACAACAATAAAAACGAAGTTATTGACAAGTGTGTGAATTGAATTTTTCTCCTAACTATGTGCTCAGAATTTTTGAAATGTTTGATACTTTTAAAAAGTTTTTCTAAATTTTTAATGGTTTGAAGTTTGGTTGAATCATTAGAAAGTTTCAAATATCAATCGAGTAATGAATGTTACATGTGCAAAAGTTAAAAAAAATTATTCGGATGTGTTGGCTTTGCCTCCTCAGCATTTGGAATCTAGCATAAACTGTGACTGTACTCGCAAAAGCATTGTTTACAAATTCGTGGACTCTTGTTTCAATTTTAACCGTGCTGATGTGACAAGAATTTTTACTATTGTGTTTAACACGAATTACTTTACTTTATTTAAGTTTTAACTTGATTTAAGTACGTTTTATTTGAGCTTCATGGGTCGATCATCTAAAGATAAACGCGATGTTTATTACCGCCTTGCGAAGGAAGAAGGTTGGCGTGCTAGAAGCGCTTTTAAACTACTTCAGATAAATGAAGAGTTCGATATTTTTAAAGGTAAAAATCTTTCCTTCATATACAGATGTTCTGTGTTTTGCATCAACCGCGGCAGCTTACAATCTGAAATGATGATCCACTATCTGATGCTACCTACTAAAAAAGTGCGATTGAATTATGAACAGAAAAGTTTGAAATTATATTTCTACTGAAACTGTTCTTGTAAAGTGTTATAACTTTGAGTAATTAGAATGTATTATAAAATTAAATAGCAATGTCTGGAACATTTTGGAGAATTTCATTAGAAGATGCCAACCAATGTCGGCTCATGCCCTATTTTAGCAGGTGGGCTGTCCTGTGGCATAGGAAGATTTTTTTTTTTCAGGCCCCCACACACAATTGTGACATTGGTTTAGGAGTGCTTGGTAAAACAATGAAATTTGCTGCAAGCTATGGTGTTCTCCCCCTAAATTAAGGTTTAGTTATACCATTGGGGGGGGGGGGGGGTGCATGTGTCCACTGAATCATTCTTAAAGCAATGCAAAGCTTTAGCATTAAAAAAAAAAACTTTTGATTTTTATCAGCTATTACTTATATTGCTACTGAACTTAATTCTATTTTATGCTCTCAACTGTTCTCATTTTAAATTCAAAAACAAAACTATTTTTGTTTTAATAATGTATTTATTATTTACAATTTTTGCAAGTAAGCCCCAACCTCATAATGAACTACCACTGATGCCAAGTTAATATTTTATGAAAAAGAAATGAAATTACTTTGTTTTTTAAATAATGACAAACAGGATGCATATATGATTTAAATCAGTTTTTTTTTTTTTTGAAATCATTGATTGAAACCAAATGTTTTGGCAAGAATCTTATAAAACAAAAATGTTAAGGAATTTATAACTTACCTGAATTAGCATGTATGTTGTGAGACATAGAAATAATAAGCACCTTCTCAAATCAAAAGCAAACACATATTTAACTAATGTTTAACAATCATAATAATGCTAAAATAAAATAGACTTACAACATATAAAATAAATATTTATAATCCTCACCTGTCAATAATTTTTGTAATCCGAAAAGGTTTGCACCTAAAAATTTGCCAAATGTTTCTAGCGACAGGATGACGGTACTGAATAAAAGTGATGATAATTTCATCTACAAGGCATTTTGTGCCTTTAAGCTATTAATTAATTTCCAATTTCTTTCAAGGTGTAACAAAAGTTGTGGACTTGTGTGCTGCTCCGGGAAGCTGGAGTCAAGTTTTGTCAAGAAAACTTAGGTTTATTATAATTATTTTCTTACAAATAAAATCATTTGTTGTTATCTAAAATTACTTTCATTTCAGGTGTTCTGTCTAGTATTTTTTTTTTTTTATTTATTTGGATAAATTCTTGTGTTTTCTTAATTTTTGACTAAATATCTTTTTTATATTTACAATGTTGACATGTAAGAAAAGCTATGCATTGAAAAATTATCTTATACCGTTTTTTTTGGGTTAGAGTTTTTTTTTATGTTATTATTATTTGGGTTTATTTTTATTTATTTATTTATTATTACTTTTTTTTTAATTTAGACTATAACCATTTTTCTTTCTTCCCTCATGTGTTACATTTTTTGCTTGTATAAATTTGTGTTACTGCAAAATGTCCGGAAAATGAATAAAATCACCTCAAGCATGTTCAAAAGATAAAATAAATTTCTGCAGGTACCAAGAGTAAAGTTCAATTTTATTGATGAGTTAAAAAATAAAAGCTGATTTTTAAAGTTTCTTTTTTATTAAAACTACAATGTTGGACTTTAGCTAGATAGTTTACACGTTATTGTTAAATAATAGTAATTATTTTAATAAAATAAAAACCAATTTAAATTTACCAAATAAATAAATGGTGCAGAAATAAATAAATAAATGGGGCTGACTTTTAGAAATGCAATATATTTATACATTTGTTTATGCGTTTTGTTTTTCACGTATAATATTTATTGAAAATATACCCCCCCCCCCCCCCCCAAAATTGAAATGAAGTTCCTGAAGTGGTTCTTTCAAAGCTGACTAATATGTTAGCTAATTATTACCAAAATTTTCAATCCCCTTGTCAGTGATTAAGGGCGGAGGGGGGGGGGGAATTAAATGCTTGCATATATTAAATGCAAAAGTTTCAAGCAAATATAAAATATTACTCCATAAAGAAAACTTTACTAGATCTCTGTAGAAGGCATTTAATTTTAGTCATTATGTTACAGGCTTTCTGCATTCTTTTCATGACATGTTTTTTGGATTGAAATCGTTATTGTCTAGTGTTTTGTTGGTGTGTCATTTATGTTTAGCTTTGATTTCTTCTTCAATATTATGTGAAAGTTCTCTCTTGCAGGGGAAATGCCGAAAATCCGGAAGACGTCAAAATCGTTGCTGTAGATTTGCAGGCTATGGCTCCCTTGTCTGGTGTGATTCAAATTCAGGGAGATATTACAAAAGTAATTTTTTTTTTTGTTTTACTTTAAAAGTTTAATCTTCATCATTAAAGTGAAATATAAGACACCTAGAAATAAAGTGAACTTAGAAGCAAGTGGCAAAAAATGAAAATTAGGAGATTTAGTGAAAATGATGGTAGACAATTTGTTTTATGGTGAAAGGTGTCAGTAGCAGCCCAGACGGATGTTCCCATCTAGCTTGGTTTAGAAAAACATTGCATTGAGACTGCCATATGTTTGAAACTAAGGAAGTATTTTGCTCAAAACCTTTCTTTTGTCACTTCCATCTTTTTGAATTGTGCTGCATCATTTAAAATTCTTAAAGAGCATTAATATGAGTTGAACGTATTGTTGTCCCCAGTGTGATGCTTTTTAGGAGTTAATATACTTCCTTCTAGAAAAAATAAAGATAAAACACTATACTTTTACTTCATATGAACTTTTAAGTATATTTATGGTATTTGTTGTTTGTTTACATTTCTTGCCTTTGAGGGATTTCATGGTATTTGGGACGTATGTACAGTCTTGGGATAATGAACAGTGTAAGGGGCATTATATATCTTTGCATTTTCCATAAATTTCAAAAGAATCTAAAACATTTTTGGTGTCTGCATGTCTTAACATCAAAAATGTTTTTAGATTTGCTTAAAATTTATAAAAAATGAATATATCATGCATATTACTAACAGTACGGAGCACTGTGACATGGCCCTCTATCTTATTTAAACTTTTTAAATAGTATTTGAGATATTACTTCCTCCTGGATTATGATTCTCTCCCCCCCCCCCTTTCCAGGCTGTAAAACTCACATTTGCATAAATCAAAAAGAGTGGCTTATATGTCCAAAAATATGTTTTGATTTGATTCACTGATACATATATATATGTATATACATTAGTCTCTCAGTAATCTGGGAGATATCGGAT
Source organism: Octonoba sinensis (assembly GCA_038502835.1). Taxonomy (NCBI): domain Eukaryota; kingdom Metazoa; phylum Arthropoda; class Arachnida; order Araneae; family Uloboridae; genus Octonoba; species Octonoba sinensis. The sequence goes on from CM076600.1 coordinate 5,312,503, forward strand.
CAAGGTACTGCTGGATTACTGGAATATACTAAAATACGCATATAAATACCTGAACAAACTATTTATTTTAATATACATAGAAACCACAAATACAGGCTACCTTTAACCAGAGGAAACGCGCCCGTCTTCAATGTTTTCCGTGAACTTTTCACATTTTCATTTTTTCCACAGAAATTCTTTATCTTCTCACTATTCTCCCGTATGTCACGGATTGTGGCCCGGCCAACTCCGAACTCTTTAGCTAGGCGAACTAATGTTTCACCTCGTTCAAGACGTTTCAAAATCTTGTTTTTATCCACGAGCGATAATGTTTTACGTTTGCGTTCGACTGGTAGAGACATGTTTCACTCACAGCACTACTAACACACAAAACAACACTGAGGAAGGACAGCACGTTAGCGAGCAAGCGAATCACGCAGCAGACTGGCGCTAAAGCACAAAAGCCACTCACTGATGGGCCATTATCCCTTCAAAAGGACCCATTATTTTGCTAAGAAATAATTCGAAGCTAATACAATTTTTTTAAAAAGGATAGCAGAGATTTATTTATGTAAACATCACAATAACTGATTCAAAAATACAACATAAAATATCACCTAAAGCCATAATAAAATAAAGTTGACTAGAGTTTTATATTTTACGAAAAACTTAACTATCGGGCATTTCATACGAAGTCGGTGCAGCTCAAGAAACGACTATCCCTAATAAAATTACCCTAAGGTATATGATCCATGTCAACTGGCTCAAAGCATCAACTTCCCGCTCGCCCTCTGAGCGAACGTAGCAAAGGAAGTCCTAAAAGGATTGAGAGAGCGAAACAAGCGAGCACTACGCTTAAATATCGGTGGGGGATTTGCATATACCGCTGAGCACGTGTACGCACATGCGTCAATGACACGTGAAGGGCATTCGAGAGACTTCTCGATCGGGAAACCGGTAACGCCCCCAAGTGGCGGATTTAACCAACTAATCAGTTTGGAAAAAATTTGAGCGTCGGGAGGTACGTCGTAACTAAGCTGACGTTTACTTTTTACAAGATTAAAAGCTTAAACCTAAATAAAGAAGTAAGTTAATAAAATATATTTTTACTTTTAAATTAAGTGGTGAGAATTAAAAAATAACATTTCCTATCACTCACAATAGCTGTGCAGAAACAGGTTTCCAACTGTAGTACCACGCATTTACTATAGTCTGTGTAATTAGAATCGGCGTGTCAAGGTCACACAACTCTCCCTTTTTCCCTTCTAATCGCCACGGTTTCCATGCTAGAAACCTTTTTTCCACGTTGGTTCGGCGAATGATAACTAAGTTTGTTGTTTTAGTTACAATAATAATAGACGGATTCCAATCGGATTTATTTCTCAATGGCAAAAATAGATTGCGTCAGATAAAGTATTCTATTATTTTGAACCAATCTAAATCTTATTCTAATAGCTTGATGTATTTCAGAAAGTTTATTGTATACCTAATTTATTGTATTTTATACTTTGTAAATGTTAAAATCTTATCTAAACATTCTAGATTTAATTTATGAGAAATTTAATTGCATTTAATTAGTATCAAAAATAAATAAATGGGAAATAAATTCTTTCTTATTACGTTTTACAAATTATTCTAATATTTTGAATCAGAGGTGTAGTAATACAATTGCTTTAACTGCAGTGCAAAAAAAAAAGTTTGACGCTGTTACTTTTCTCGCAGTTGCCATAGAAACGAAGCAGGAAACGCGACCTTGATTCGCCTATTTTAATTACACAGACTATAGCTTCTTATGAAACACCGGATTACGCGCAGGGCCAGACCAGTGAAGTGCCGGATTACCGAGAGACTACTGTATTGTAAAGATTAAATGGATTAATTTTTCGCTTTGTGTTACAAAAGAACGTGTTTCTATTGAACTAGAAAGCATTTATTTCATTTATTGTTTGGATTTACAGTAAAATCCTATTCAGTTCATTGAAAATTATTCTTTGATGTAAAACATTCCATTTTATACTTTGGATGAAATAAAGATATTTGCATTTTTCCTGCTTTTAAAAAAATGCTGCACAGTGGACAAATGAAACAGTTTTGTTGTGAGAGAAATGATGAAATAGATTCTTTCTCTTGTAACTGAAATGAAGTACAGTAGAACCTCCATAAATTGACCACCAAAGGGACTGTAACTAAGTGGTCAACTTAGGGAATTTTTCGAAAAATTTTAGTACAATATTAGAGATTATTTATTAAACTTTTTAAGGAAAAATTTAGCACTTACGGGCCATTTCACAGTATTTTCTAAAAATGTAGAGTCTACAACATGACGCTTTTTTTGTTATAACTAATTTACAGTTTAATTGTCACTAAATTTTATTTTCAAATAATGTGCTGAACACATTATTTGAAAATAAAATTTGGTGACAGTTAAACTGTAAATTATGTAGTTATAACAAAAAAAAGTCATGTTGCGGACTCTACACGTTTGGACAAAATACTGTGAAATGGCCCTTACCCCTTTCTTATTTTTACTGAAGGAACAGCATTTTTTTTTTTTTTTTTTTACTTTTTTTAAAGAAATGATTCAATTTTTTTGAGTCTTCTGTCTGTTCATCAGGTAACTGTAAAAAGCACTTTCATCAAGAAAACATCAGTGGTCAAGTTACAGAGAGTCAATTATAAAAAAGTTATTCGAAATAACCTACTAAAATGGGATCAACATACAACTTATGGAGGTGGTCAACATAGAGAAGTAAATCTCCATTGAAAAAGGGTTGTGACCATTCAAACTATAAAATTTCGGTCAGCATAGAGAGGTGGTCAACATAGGGAGGTGGTCAACTTTGGAGGTTTTACTGTAGTTTCTAAGGCTCGACCGATGCATCGGCCTCGCCGATGCATCGGCGCCGATTGTTCAACAAACTTGCCATCGGCATCGGCGGCCGATGGTTAATTCAGAAGAACATCGGCCCATCGGCCTTAAAAAACATCTAAAAGCCGATGCCAGGCCGATGTTTTCCAACTTTCCACAAAACTTGATACAACTTTCCACAAAACATTCTGTCTTTAACTGTCTTCCTCCTCCATAGCTAGTTTTCTATTTTCATACAATAAGAGGCAGCACAGCAGTTAAAAACAGTTTTCGCCATCATGGGGGAGCCAGGGTTGCTAATGTGGCTATTTTTAAGATAAATACGAAACATTTGGCTTTTGGAGTAATTTGCATGGCTTCCTGGCTTTCTTTTGGCTCCTTAATAGTTTTTGGGAGATTTTATAAGTATTTTAGTTTTTTACAACAGAAGTTTTAAAGATTTTTAAAAAACAAATACTATTTTTAATTTTAGAACTACGCCAAATTTTGTTTTACACCGTTTTGATAACAAATGGGTGTCGCTTATTTTATATCAGCTTAGGCTCTTATTATCCGGTTGCCTATTTATGCCCAACATGCCCAATTTTCGTGCTGGAGTTAATAGACATTCGGAGGGAATACTCGGAAAAGCAGTCGGATATCTTGTTCTGTGACTTCATTCGACGATTCTGCAGAATTCGCTCTTTTGTTCCGAGTCAGCGAGAATTATTCTAAGAATAATTCTCGCACATATAGCAAAAGAAGAAGAACAGAAGAGGGAAAGAAATATTGATGTTTCTTCAGCAAGAAAAATATCTGCAGGAATGCTGCTACAAAATGTGTTTTTTTTTTTTGCTTAAAGTTGGATGCTTTTGTGATATTGTTGGTATGTTTGTAGCATTTAATCAATCAGCACACCGTTTACTATTAAAATGCATTTTTACGGATCCCAACCGCTGTAGATTAACTATTCATGTGTAAATAAATAAGTGAAAAATAAAAGAAACCAACTTTAATTTTTGCTGCGAGTTATTTTCGTAAACGCACGACACAAAAATTGAGGATCCCAGTTCTTATAACAAGTTATTGAAAGAAAAAAAATAATTCCACATATGCGAGAACGAGAATGACAACAACAATCATAATAATTAAATTGTCACTCATTCTTAATCTTCTTTCGGCATGCTCGCTACTATTTACTGGTTTTTTTTATAATAATTACTAGTATTATCAAGATCCGCTTGCATATTGCATGCGTGTTTCGTCTTTTTCTTGAACAAATTGCCATAACGGTTGGGATCCGCAGATTTGCAAACGAAGCACAATCGTTCATGTGTATAGTTCTTGTGTCCTAAAATTCCGTGATGCAATCACTGAGCTAAATGAGAGAATCTGGAGTGAGGACTCCCCATGCTTCAACAGGGCAGCTTGCGAGCCGACGCGCATGAATACAGTGCTCGAGCCATCAAGGCAAAACATCGCCGACTTCCCATTGCGGAAGCATTGGCTCGTATGGTGTATTGCTACAAATTTCGGTTTAATTTATCACAGTTAATCAAAAAATTTTATTTTCGTCATTTAGCAATACGTTTGCATCCTGTTGTGCAAAGGGATGTAAAAATAAATTCGTGAAACTTAAAAGAAAACGGTGTTAAAGTTCATTTTGATGGCGAATTGCCTATTTAAACTTTAAATGCCTTGTTCTCGTATTCTATCTTTGAATGGCTTTTTTTCACAGAAATTTAATTACTATGCCCATAATGTACACAAAATTGTGTTTGGATGAATAAAGTTTACCTTAAATCATAATATTACAACTTAATTACATTGCTGAAAATCTTTTTCTTTTAGCATTATAGCCTAAATATTTCTCCTGTTTTCTCGATAATCAAACCTTATTACGCAATATTTTATTATAAGTGAAAATATCAGTTACACAAATAGTTAAATCATGTACCTTTTTTGCTTTTATCTTAATTTGCTAGTTAATGGAAATTTCAATAATAATTTTGATGTTTTTGAATTACTTTTCATTTGAGCAAAATTTTGATTTTTGCGTGTGTTCATTTTTATTTTGTCAAATTGTGGCTGTTTTTAAAAAACATTTATTTTATTATTATTTATTATTTTATTACTAAATTAACATCTACACTCAAAGATTTTTAATGAGTTCATAAAGCTTTGAATTGCAGCACTTTTCCCCTGTAAATATACTGATCAGCTGAAATTTTTATTTGTGCATGATTTAAAAAATCATGATAAATATTATTATGATCATGTTTTTTTGTTACTAAATTAACATCTGCACTCAAAGAGTTTTAATGTGCTTATAAAACTTTGAATTACAGCACACACTTTTTCCCAGCAGATGCACTGATCAGCTATATTTTTAATTAGTGCATGGTTAAAAAAATAAGTAGTATTTCTTTATTATTCTTATTTACATTTAATATCCATAAATGAAATGTTCCATTAGTGAGAAATATTTAACTTGGTCATAGGCAAGTAAACTTGTAAAATATAAAATTTGTAAATGCTTATACATTTCAGATTCATCTCAAAATGACATGCTCCATTCCAGTTATTTGCAAATTTTTTTAATAAAAATGTTATCCTATAATATCTCCAAAAAAAATGACTTCTTTCTTCTTATTTTAAGTGCTTCTTCTTTTTTAATTGTATTATGTTTAAGTGCAATATCGAAGTGTAAGAACTCTAAAAACGCATTTATCGTTTTTGGGAATAAAAGTCGCTATATTGATGCTGTTCGAAGCTGCTCACTGAAACTTCTTATGAGATTTATAATTTAACTGTGTAAAGTATTTATTCATCAGTAGTCAAGGAGAGTAAATCAATTAATCAGGGTATCTTCCTGTCTAAATAAACATTTTTTAAACCTGCCATAGTCGCACACTCCCATATAGCATTCAAAGATAATAAAAAGTGTCGCAAAATGTTTTTTATCGTGAAAAAATGTATGAATAATTGTTCTAAAATGCTATGAGAAATTTTAAATTATTATATGTCAGGCAGTAGAATAAATTTTTTTAGAAAAATCGGAAAAGAATTAAGAGCTCGAGAGCTCTTTAAATTTAGCCGTTTTATCATTGCACGAATTGGTAGTTTGCGCGTTTTGCCTTGATGGCTGAAAAGGGTGTGAAGCGGTTCGACCGCCCAGTCCTCGCTCCAGGTTTCTCTTATTTAGCTCAGTGGATGCAATGGCGTGCAGCAATAACTGTCGACATTAATTTGTGTAAAAAGAATTGCAGTTTAAACCCTTGAGACTCCAGAGCCCTCTCTTCCCAGAATAAATGTGGTTTCGTCACCGTGAGAGCTTTTTCAAAATTTGATAAAAAAGAAAAGATTTCCAAAATATTGCAAAATTGAACTAATTTTGTGTTTAAAAATAGCGTTAAAAAGGTAGACATATAATTTAAGCGAATTCGAGTCTCAGGAATTTTGAACAGTTACATTGCTTTCGCAGAAGGTACCACATATAAAAAATTGTCGGTTATGGGAGGGTATTTCGAATCGGGTGGGAGGGTTCAACTTGAAACGCAACACTGCTTTTTATACAAACTGCCGTTGTGAAATCGACCATTCTCAAATACGAGAACGAAAACTGCACGTTATTAATTTTAAATTCGTCCGTTTTGACCCCTGGTATTTTGTCTTGCAAAAAACTGGTAACCAAGGCGCAAATTGAAAAAAAAAAAGGTTTTTTTTATTTTCTTTAGCATATCAAATCCCAACTTTAAACAAACTGGTAGCTAAAAACGCGTCGTGCATTTCTGATCTAACCGTACGTAATAAACATTATTTTTTTTCTTTTTTAATTCCTTATGTCCAACTCTCACACTATTTTAAAACAACGCGACATTTTGGGCGCTCAGGAATCTTTCATTCAAACAAAATACTGCACTCGTTTAAAAATGAATGAGTTTCATATAAAAAGAATACTAAATGTTCTAGTTCCTCTGCATCAAAATCAAGGGATTCATGTAAAACTCTACCATGAACTAAAAAACGGAGTCAAAACGATGAATAATCGGAACCAATCTTTGCTTCGTGCACGTGCCTTACAAGGTCGCTTTAGCTGATGTTTGTTTTCTTCTGATTGTTTATTCTACATTTATTCAGTTTTGTATTTAGTAGTATTACTATTAGTATATCTGAAAAGTAACGGATTAGGGGAATATAAGATTGAAAAATAATATCGCGATCGGGAAATTGTCCTGTTTTTTTTCTAGATACAGGAAAGTGATTTTTGGTACTTTTCATTCTGAAGTAAAAATAAACTAAAGTCTGGAAGATATTTTTCCATACGGAAAACATAGGCATTGCATCGGCATTTAGATGTTATTCAAGGTCGATAGGCCAAAGTTTTTCCGAAGTTTCCGAAGAATGCCGGTGGCGATGGCTAGATTTTTTAATTATCGACACTGGTCCATCGGTCGAGCCCTTATATTTATTTATTTATTGCTCAGTTAAAGATGTTTAACTGCATTTCACATGAAATGTTGCAATTTTAAGCAAGTCTCTTTAAAAAAAAAATTAATAAAACTGAAATCGGAAAAATGTCCGAACTTTCAAAGTTACTGTATCATGTAAACTTCCCCCAAAGTCTTTTATGGTGCTTGAATAAGGCATTTATGTTTTTATAAACATAAAAATAAATAAATGATTTGACATTTTTGACAAGCATTCTACACGTGGTTTAAAGGGAAGTTTTTCCATCGGCCATCGGCCGATGGAAGAGCAAAATAATCGGCAATCGGCCAACAATCGGCATCGGCCCATCGGCCAAAAAATGCCATCGGTCGAGCCCTAGTAGTTTCATATACAGTTGAGTCCACTAATTTTTGTTCAGTACAAATATGCAAAATTGTTTACCACATATGCTAGTATATTATAATTTTCTAATTTAAATGATAAAAGCAATTACAGCAAAATAATTCATCAAAATTGAATACTGAAAACATTTTATTTAGTTCACGAATCCGTTTTTGTACTGATTGATTCAATGTATATAAAGTCTTTTAAGGTTTCATCATAACTTTCTATATGTTTTGTAATAAAACAGATATACAGTCGAACCTCGTTTTCACGGCACCCGGATGTCACGTCACTTTTCCAAAGTCCCGAACTTGCAACCTATAATTTTAATGTTAAATAACTCCGCAATTCACGGCATTTCTTTTTTGTGACACTCCGTTTATGACAACACTTCAAATTGTTAAAACGGGCTCGATCTTATTTTTTTAACTGAAACCTTTCAGTAAAATAATGAAGATTTCACGAAAAGTTTTCCCTAAAATTCCTGAAAATGGATTAGTGACAAGTGCTATCAACCTATAGTGAAGAAAATCCCCAGCCCCCTCGAACCTAACAATCGCGAGCCAGCAAGGCGTGCACAGAACGTTTGAAAGCGACAGGTGGAAAGATAAAGTTGCGCTGCAGGTCTACTTGAACTTCTTCGAATTAGGGATTTGAGATTTTTACAATTATCAACATTGACAGTCAGAAGAAAAGAGTGACAAGTTGCATTCGCATTGCTCGTAGGATTAAATCTCTACTCGGCAGGGTTCGTTGATTTAAATCAGCTTGATTTAAATCATGATTTAAATCACGATTTAAATCATGATTTAAATCACGATTTAAATCATGATTTAAATCACAATTTAAATCAAGTGATTTTTTTAAAAAAATCATTGATTTAAATCAAGTGATTTTTTTCCAAAAAAATCATTGATTTTACTATATTAGGAAGTGTTGTAAAAATGAAATATGTTGCAATTTCAACTACTGTTTCAAACAAAACTTCCTAGGTCCATTTGGCTGTGTGCATAACATATTTCATAAGGTTGGAATTAATAACTATTCTTTTAATTTGATAATATTTTTTAAAAATTTTACAATATTCTTCAAGCAGCTTAACAGCAAAGCATCATTCATTCAATTATTCAAATTACAATTCATAATACATAATCATGAACCATTCTGTGTTTTTTAATCTTAAAAATAGTATTTTAGATCCATTTAATCAATGCCACACAATAAATAATTCAGAATGATAGTGTTTAAAACAACAATTGTTAGAATTTAGAATTTATCCTTAAAGTTTCATCCACGTCCCCTAATAGCTTAAGGTTTTTTCCTTTTAAAATATTGTTTTATCACAGAAGTTTTCAATAAAGATATTTGATTAAAACAAAAAGTTGCAGTTTTCAGTAATGATGTGAGCATATGATTTTTCGAAATGGGTAAAAATATTTCATGCTTTTTTATTTATAAAGTTGAAAAATGATTAAAGTACATTCAATGTAAAACTTAATTGGGTACTTTTTTTGCAGTTTTCAACAGCAAAATAATTCAGATTAAATATGTTCATATTCTCTGTACTTATGCATGTACTATTATTCCTGGTAGGGTTACATTTCATTTGAGTCATGCATTTGTATTAAAATTTGTTTATCATTATTATTATTAAAAAATATTTATTGCTCTGAAAATAGCTTAAAGTGTGTTTTTGCATATTGATTAAGATGTCATATTGTTTCTATGAATGTAATATAATAAATATCCAAATAATTTAGGGTCTTTTTAAAAAAATCAAAAAAATCCGATTTAAATAAAAGAAATCTGATTTAAATAAGAAAAAAACAGATTTTTTTTTTTTATTTTTTTAAAAAAATCAAAAAAATCACAAACCCTGCTACTCGGCAGTACTTCAGAAACGGATAAAGGGACAAGGAGAAAGAAAGCATACATTTTGAAACTCGACTTTTGTTTCTGAAATCCCAGGGACGTACACAGATTTTACTTTCCAGTCAGAAAGAGTTTAGGAAGACAGGGCAGGGGAACCACTATGGCTATTCAACTGCTGTTGAAGTTGATTGGTCATTGTAAATGAGCTTTTAAAAATGCGTGCAATAATCTGTCTTTTAGACTGGCAATTTGATAGAAAGCATCTTTCTTTGTTCGAAAACTTCCAAATAAAACAGAGGTGTTGCATTGCATTGATGTCGTAGAAAAATACCTTTCCCCCATGGAAGAAGCTAAACAGGAAGATTTTGACTTAAACCCTTATTGGAGAATATTTTCGTGCGAAGTAAAAAGCAAGTTATCTTTTCTTAATGCTTTTGCATTGATTTATGAAATGATACAAAATGACGGAAATTGAATCTAATTTTAAATGTAAAATAATTAATATAAACACTTAAATGCATTATTACATTATATGTTCTTTAAATTGTAATTTGAAGTAATTCCGGTTAAGACGTCGCTCCGCTTATGAAGACACTTTGAGAAAGTCCGCTGCGTGTCGCAATAACAAGGTTCGACTGTATTATCATAGCAGATCATAAGTATGATTTGTTAAATTTTTCTAAATATGTGCACATTTAAATATTCATGTTTCAAACTTTTTAATACAAATGCGATTAAAAAAAGAAACCAACTGATGTTAAGCTTATTATAATGCAATTTTAGTCACAGATACACAACTATACAATGTTACTTTGATTTGACGATACTCGATTAAACAATTTCCTCAAATTAGCACTAGATTTCACAAGTCTCTAATTAGATTGGATGAATGTTATTTTCCCCAATTTAGCGATATCCTTGGTTTAACGATAGCATTTAATAAATAATCCGTATCAGGGATGTTCTGTACATTCTTTTAATGTATTTTTTTATAATTTTGTTAATTGTTATGTATGAGACATCTAATGAAAATTAACAAAACTAATTAAAAACATGTTTGTTGGTTTTAACTTGAGGAAGAATAAATGCATGAATTAAATCATGAACCTTAGAAATAATATTATACAAAATTGAATTTTTCTGTAAAAGTATTTTCTGTGATGCAAAGTGAAATACTGTGGAATATAACCGTGTGGACTAAAGTAACGCCCTTTTTAGGTTTCGACTGCGGAAGAGATCATTGGTCACTTCAAAGGTGAATGTGCTGACCTCGTGGTTTGCGATGGTGCTCCAGATGGTGAATAAAATGAGTTATTCTTTAATAAAAATTATAAACCTTTTTTTCTCTATGGCAGCCACTTTCGATACTCGAAGCTCTAGTGGAATATGTTTCTGCTTTAATGCATTAGTCAATATAAAGTTGTTTCCCATTTTTTTAATCAGAAGATTTATATTCCAAAGGACACCCTCCTTTAAAAAAAAACAAGAGGTTCCGTCTAGAACTATACGAGCCTACTTTCCCATATACACCGAATTCAAATTTATAATCTAGCTACCTCTCTCTCTGTTTTTCTCGTTTAGCTTCTTCTTAATTGCTTCAAATATACCTTTTTCAACGGTTAATACATATTCATTCAATCATTCATTTGTTAAGTCATTCATGTATTTATTCACTCATTTATTCATTCATTCTTTTGCTTATTCGTTTAATCATTCGTTAATTCAAAAATATTCTTGAAAATCCCTATCAAAAAATTTCATAGTAAAATAGGCTCGTTAGTTCTGGATGAACTTTCTATTTGTACATGTTCTCCGTCATAAGAGCTTTCCGATAAAGTTTGTTCCAAGCAAATCGGCCCGTTAGATCAGGAATTATATAGGATTGAAATTTCCCCGTAGGCGGTATGTTAATTTTTTTTGAACTGTTCAAAAATGAACAAAAATTGTTCAAACCAATATTTCACGCCAAGAGCTTCCTCCAGTAAGCTTGTTCATTGGAACTTGGATCTTGTACCCAGAGTCAAGGGTGGATCTAGATTGAAACTCCGAGATTTTGGAAATCTCGGGGTTCAATGTAAGGATGGATGGAGGAGATTCTTCATTCCTTTTCAACAGTCCTTCCGCCCCCCCCCCCCTTTTTTCAAACAGCAGGAACAACAAAAAAAATGCTAGTGTTGTGCTATTTAAAATTTTACTAGCACATTTTTTCAATGCATATACTCTTGAAATACTCTTTGAATAAACATTTTTTCAATGTTTATTCAAAGCCTTATAAAAGGAACACAAGCTGACGTTTTTTTGCTTTCGCAAATCTGTCTATAATTTTTTCAACGTCCAATGTAATATCTTTATGGTTATGCAATAACGCTAATTCAGTGAGTCTATCATCACTCATTCTGCTTCTTAGCCAAGTTTTAACCGAGTTAGGATTTCCTTCAAGCTTTCTCAAGAAAAATGTAGGCTTGTAAATACATTTTCTAAATTTCAGTTGATATGTCTAAATTGCAAAATAATAGCAATTATTAGTAATATATTTTCTAAAATTTTCAAAATGTAATACTAAATATGTATTAAAAAAACCATCAACGAGTATGTTGTGCAATTTAGATAAACATCTGTAATTATGAATGTTCAATGAAATGTTTCAAACTCCAGGTTTTAGCGTAAATGCTGCAGGAATTTACACCATGTGCTAAGGGTTGGCTAGCTGTCACCAGTTTGATAGGTAGAAGAAAAGAGCAGGGAATCTCTTTCCCATTACTCCGAGGATTAGCAACTCAGCAATACTAAAGGGCAAAGGAACAGGGGGAAAGCATAGAACTTGAAGGGCGTTTAGGCTAGGATTCCAAGAACATAAAAAAATGGCTGGTCCCGGGGCACAAAGAGTAAAAACTCACTTAGGAGTGTCGTTGTAGTATCCACTTGAATCAGCCCGGGGGGGGGGGGGGCGATCGCCCCATCCCCCCCCCCTAGATCTGCCGTTGCCCAGAGTTTACATAATTTGCTTCATTTTCGCCCATAAGCGCTAATGTTAAAAATTTTTGAACTGTTGAAAATTGAACAAAAAGTTTTTCAAACCAAAAAGTAAAATATGGAAATGAGATGTCCTCGCCGAGATCTTTCGAATGCAAAAAGAATTTTTCGGATCGGACAATTCGTTCAAAAGTTATTAGGGGGGGGACAGACCAACAGACACTTTTTCCCCATTTTAAAACCCTACTTTCAAATTTTTTATTTTTCAATCTTTATTTAATTAGTTAACTTATTTTTGACTTTTCTTGATTTCTAACGATATTTTCTCGATACATTAAGCCTTCTTTCATGCTTTATTATTTTTTTTTTTTACTTTTACGGGAAAGTAGGCTAAAAAACGGGCTCCCTATTCAAATATACTTGTTTTTTTTTTTTTTAATGAATTGTAAAGTTTATGCAAAAATCTCATGTGAAATGTTTGATATTTTTGCTCAGTTGCAACTAATTTTAATGCTAGTTGTTCTAGAAATATTGTTAAATGATAATACTATTATATCATGTAAAGATAGAGCAAGGTCAATTTTCTGTGAATACATTTTTTTAAAGTTATGTTCATAGTAACAATCATTTAAATAAACTTTTACTGTATTTTGATTATTTCCATTTGTCTTCTGTCATGTTCGTCACATCTTTTTTATTTTGTTGTATTAAAATAACTAAATAAATGTTGGTGTGGCTTACACATCTTAAAGGTCGATCCAGCATTTTTAACAAGCTCCTATTTTTGTCAATTTTTAAAAGATTTTTGTGAAAAATCAAATAATTTTGTGAAAATTTAAATATGCAGTGATAAAAAAAAATTATTATTTTTTGCCGCTCATTTGTAAATAATTCTATGAAAAGTACAATTTGGTAGCTTGGAATTTTGTTAAGGGTTCTTTTTGATTCATTGGAATTTTGTGAAGGGTCCTTTTTGATTCATTGGAATTTTATGAAGGGTCCTTTTTGATTCATTGGAATTTTGTGAAGGGCCTGTTTTGATCGATTTGAATTTTGTGAAGGGTCCTTTTTGATCCATTGGAATTTTGTGAAGGGTCTGTTTTCATTGATTTGAATTTTGTGAAGGGTCCTTTTTGATTCATTGGAATTTTGTGAAGGGTCCATTTTTATTCATTTCAATTTTGTGAATGGTCTGTTTTGATTGATTTGAATTTTGTGAAGGGTCCTTTTTGATTGATTTGAATTTTGTGAAGGGTCTGTTTTGATTGATTTGAATTTTGTGAAGGGTCCTTTTTGATTCATTGGAATTTTGGGAAGGGTCTATTTTTTTTTCATTTCAATTTTGTGAAGGGTCTGTTTTAATTGATTGTGAAGGGTCCATTTTGATTCATTGGAATTTTGTGGAGGGTCCATTTTGATTCATAATTTTGTGAAAGGTCTATTTTGATTCATTGGAACTGGAATATTGTGAAGGGGCCGAAAATGGACCATAATTTCCTATAACAGGACCCCTGCATCTGCACACCTGCTTTAATTACCAGCTTAGAAAAATTTTGGTCTATGAAATAAATATTTCGAACTGTTACGTAAAAACATGTCATGACAGATACAAAAAAAAAAATGGACAGCCTTGTTTTTGCATAAAAATTCAAAATGTCATTTCTTAGACGGAAATGTTTCCTATATTATTAAAGTAGGCAGAAAGATGTGCAAGCAACCAAAATTTATTTAGTTAATTCTTACTACCTGAAACAAAATGCTGAAGGTGTTTGTTTATGTCTGATGTGAAAGTAGTCATTTGTTATTGAAGCACATTTTAAAGCTAAAAAGGTGACTAAAATTTTAATGCTGTAATTATTTTCTAAGCTTATAAACCACAGTGCATCCGAAACATTTCTAGCTAACGTTTCTCCTGATATGCTTCAGCCTTCCTCAGAGCATGCAGGAATTCGTTCATGCTCTGATGTAGCCTAAGATGTAATAGAGCTGACGTGAGAAAGTTAAAATTGTGATTAAAGATAAGTGACAAATTTAAACTGATTATCATTTGAAACTGATTAAAAAATATGTGATCAACATATTTTGGGTGGACTAGTTTTTGGTATTGCAAGTTTATTTCTTGCATTCACAGCTTGAATTGAATGTTTGGTTTTTCTTTTATGCTATATTTTAAAATTAAAATTTTTATTATTTCTTGATAATGTTTCTCAGAATAAATTCCCTATTTGAGATTTAAGGTGTTTGTTGTAACTAAAATAATATCAAACATGACTTGTTATACATATAAAGAATTAAAAATTTATGTTCCGTATTTTTCAGTTACTGGACTGCATGATCTTGACGAATATATTCAAGCACAACTGTTGTTAGCAGTAAGTAAATCTTATAAAAGCATTTTTTTCTCTCTTATTTTTTGAAACTTGATTAGAGAATAAATGCATTAATATAGCAAAAATGATTTCATATTTTCGAATAGTCTTATCCCCAAACTTAAGTAATACTTACATATTCCAGTGATGTTTAAAATGTAATTCTCAGAATAGAGTTAATCTGAAACTTTTAACTGAGTATTTTAAAAAACAATACGGTATATATCTACGATAATTTTGAAAGATTTTCTCTTGATATGTAATTTTAGTTCATAAACGTAAAGTTATTGAATTTTTACTTTTAAAGCTTTTTATTTGATAACCAGAAATTGTTTTTTTCTTATGACAAATTTGAAATCTATAGCATTGATTTGCATATGCATTAGGGACTTAAATTGAGCATTGTGTACTGGAAAATAGCATGAAATTCCTCTTTTGCTTTTTAAATAAGGGTTTCATTGTTTTTCGGATAAGACGATTAACAGTTAAGACAAATGTATTATTAAAAGTCCCTTTAGGTTCGTTTTAACAAGGTTCAACTGTAGTCTCTAAATTGCAGATGATTTTTTTTTATATTATATCATCTAAATGTTTTAAGTTACTTTCTTTAGTGTTTCTTTCTACTCTAGTTTCTTAACTTAGCCAGGATTTTAAAACTTTTACAATATGGGAATACACAAAAGGCTGTTTGGCATCTTAATTCTTACTTTTAAAATAGTAATAGAATTTTAGACTAACAAGTAAAATTTTGAATTATGATGCAAAATCATGGCATGTTGTCGTGTCCAACATGACTTGTTTTTACATAATAATTCAAAATATATGTCAGTTAGACTAAAAACTTCCAGTATTTTTAAAATAGGTATTAAGATGTGTATTTATGCCAAAACTTATGAAGTTGTTTAAATGTACTTGAAGCTACAAAAAAAAAAAAAAATCCTGACAGACATGACAACAGACTTGTGGAAAGTTCAGCCTTATTAGTCTAATGAAGCTTTATCGATTGTAATTAATTAAATTATTAGAATTCAGTTTAAAGTAAATGTCACAATTAATTTGCAAGACGACAGCAGCGCTCAGTCATCATTATAGAATTTTAAAAATTTTTGAAAAATTTTTCTTTTTTTGATTTTTGGAACCATTTCTATAAAATTTTAGGATCAGAATCAGCCATGGCCATTTTATGTAGTTATCCAAAAGTCAATTAATGTTGGAAAAATGTAATAATATACAAAATACTGGACATAATGAGGTAGTAATTGACACTCATTCTTGAAGAGGGCTATAGGAACTATACAAAAAGGCAAAAGATGTCCATTCATCTGATAACAAAGAGGATGTATTTCTCATTAAATGCTGAACATGTAACTGTTACACATTAAAAAGAAAGAAAAAAGTGTTGCTTAGGACAAAACTATGAGACATAATTTTTCGTAAGTTTGTTCCATTTAGTGAGTATTGAATCACATTTAGGGGCACGTAAGGAAAAAAGTTTAAATGCACACATTCTTTTGATTTTAAACTGTTGTTTTTTAAAAAACTGAACATAAAATATATTGATAATTGCCAATATATTTTTCTTCTGTCGCAATTACTTTTATTAATTTACAAAAAATGAACTGTTTCTTGAGCTTAAAAAATGTTATATAAAGCTGCTCTGTTAAGAAAGCTCATCCGGGAAGAGTGTTTTTTGAAATTAATATGCCCTAAGTTGTGCAGCTGTTTCAAAGGGGAAAAAATGCATTAGCATGATTTCTGAATTTCAACTCAAAATATTGCCATTTTTACTCTTGAGGGAATCACCTATCAAACAAATTTATACTTAAAAGTAAAAATAAATAAAAGATCCAATATGGTGAACACAGCTTTTTTTAACTGACTTCACAAAGGAAGGAGGTTATACATTCGTAGTGTATGTATGTCGTTTTTTTTTTTTTTTTTTTTTTGTTTGTCCACTCGGAACTGCTCACCGGACGAACCGATTTTCAAGATTTTTTTTAATCGATCGGGGGTGGTTTCCCATAGGTCCCGTACCTTTGTTTGACCCTGTTCGATAATTAGAAAAAAAGTTATAGGCAGAAAGATAGTCATTTCTTTGTTTTCTTATCCATAACTTTTCATTCAATGATTTGATTTTGATGATTTTTTCTTTAATTGGTAGAGGGTCGTCTAACTCAAATATCACACATCAATTGGACTACATTTGTGTTTTAGAAAAAAACGTTACGAATGAAAAATAAGTATTTTTTATTTGAATTGGAGAGGCTTGGCTTGATTTTTCTTTGTTGGAAAACTATTAATGAATATAGAAGTCATTGTTAGAGAAGATGTTGTGGCCATTAAGCTGAAACATTAAAAGCAACTATTGCAAGAGTTTGACTAAAGGCTTCTCTGAGGCAAAACTTAAATCCAATCAGTTTGTTTGCTAAAATTGACTTCAAAACGAAATTTATAATACAAATAATTAGTTTTGAATGCCATTAATCCAAAGAAAGTTTTCCCTTTGATATGGATGTTTTTAAAAATAGAGTATTTATATAAAAAATATATTTTCACTAAACAGAATAAAATAAAATAATTTTTTTAAAAATAGATCCAACTTCAAATTATAAACTGCTAAAAATTGAAAAATAAATAATTCTTTAAACAGCATTGATGTGACTTTTAAACATAATTTTAGAAGTCGGTGCAAAATTACTATAGATAAAATACCTTGTAACCATGAATAAATGTCCCAGAATTAGCAACAGATTTAGTATGAAGTAGCACAAGGTTGCAATGTCAATTAGGCTCATAATTTTGTACCGTCTTCTAAAATTATGTTTAAAAGTCACATCAATGCTGTTTAAAGAATTATTTATTTTTCACTTTTCAGCGCAGATTATTTTGAAGTTGGTTCTATTTTTAAAAAAAAATTATGTTATTCTTTTTCTATTTTTGAGTTAAATTTTAAGTAATTTTGTTTCTGTATTTTAATCCCTCAAAAGAACAAAAATAGAAAATTACATAGTTTTTTGGATTGCTTTTTTTTTTTTTTTTTTGAGTTATTGATTTTAAAAGAATCATAAGTTTTTAAACTATGACTTTTTTTAAAAAAAACAATGGATCAAAACCCTTTTGATCTACAGTTTAAAAAAAAGTCATTCTCCTCTGTTTTTTTCAATTTTAAAATCGATGTACAGCATGATTATAGTAGTAAGAATTTGAAAGTCTAAAAAAAACATTCCCTTTTTTTTAAAAAATTTATTATGTTTTAAAGATATCTGATGTGTACTTATGTGAGAAATTTCAAAAGGAGATTTCAATGGATTCTTGTTTAAATTATTGCCATTATCATGCTACTTCCAAGCTAAAAAAGTTCACTTCGATAGCAAAGAATTTTGTTTAATATGATTTTATTTGATTATATTAATGTTTTCCAAAATTGTTAAATCATTTGGCGATTAAATTTTATTGATCATTAGTGCCGCCCACAATTGGCAATCAGATTTTAAGAGACAAATTGATTTTTAGATTCCCATATTAGGTGTACTATTAGGTGTACTATTATCTCCTCCCTATAATTTGTATTGTTGTCCTCAAAAGTAAAAAATTGTTTGCCAAGTAATGTGTTTTAGAAAGGTTTTATTTATTTATTCATTTATTTATTTTGCAACAAGTTCAGTAGGGCATACCAAAATATTTGCAAGTGCTACTTAAAGCCATTTTGAGAAAATAGCTCCACCTATTTGGGTGATTGTTACCCACCACACACGTTTAATGACACCAAGTGAAGTTTGGCCATGATTTATAACTTATTTGTTATTCATTGTATTTTTTGTAAGTCAGAACCACCGTTTTATTTTCTGTTTATATTACACTTGCATCTACGTATTTGAAAATATTTTTCAGTTATTCTTTGGTTTTTTGTATTTTAGAAAATAATGGATTTCATTTGTTCTTATGATTGCTTTTTCTTTCCCCCCTTCACAGGCTCTGAATATTACGACACATGTTTTGAAAAAAGGTGGCACTTTTGTTGCAAAAGTAAGTCTGAGCTTTTTTTATTATTATTATTTTTTTTCTTTCAGGGATCTCGAGCAGCCACTTTTTTGTTATTGATCTGCTCTGACTTCTAAACACTTGTTCCACTCTGTGCTTTGAGCAGTTTTAATAAAAATCTCATTTATATATTTATTTATGTTTTTAATTAATTTTTTATGTGATAAAAAATTTGAAAAGTTACCTATTGATTATTTATTTATCAATAAATACATAATGTTTTATATGCACTGTGTAGGCAACCAAGAAACAAATAAACAAATTTATTTGATGGGGCAGCATTCTTTGTTTTAAGCTTATGAATGTAATTATTAAAAAAGAATTGGAGCAGTGGAGCATAACAAATTTCTCTGCTCCAGTTGCAAACTTTTTTTTTTGCTTTCTCCTACCACCATTAAATAAGAAATTATTAACATTTAAAGTAGTAACAAGGAAAACAAAGATATAGGTTTATAAGACTATAATCAGACCAACAGTTACCTATGGGTCAGAGACCTGAACTTTAGAGAAGATGCTAATCACATGGGAAAGGAAAATTCCTAGAGCTATTTTTGGACCTGTCAAAGAGGGTGCTCTTAGGAGGAAGCAATATGATTTCTAAAATTGAGAGACCATTTAACGGAAAAGATATAATTAATTATGTAAAAACGAAAAGAATAAAATGGCTGGGACACTTTAAGAGAGTGGAAGAAAATAGAGGCACCAAGAAGATTTTCAAGGGACAATGCCAGGGCCAGTCGGGTAGGAAAGAGGGCTCGGGGGGATTAAGCCCCATTAGAAATCACGAAATTTTCATTTTAATGCCAAATAAGATAAAGTTGCTTTTAAAGCACAAATTTTAAAATAAAGACCAAAATTTAAATACTTGTTGCACTTAAATTTTAAATTTGTTAGTGATTATTTATTCATTTATTAGTGATTTTTTGTAATCAATATTAATAACAATGAGTGAATACTAATTACTTTTTAATTGTTAATTGTTTTTTCTTGGAAATAATTTTGATCATTTGGGAATGAAATTGTTTGAGCCACTTCCATGAATTTTTAAATTGCTACACTCCTGGCTAAGGCCAGGGGAAAAGATTAAGGCGGGTTAGAGATGGGTAGGACAAGGTGGAGAGAGACCTTAAAAATCTAAATGTCTGAAACTGGAAAGAAAAAGCAAAAGGCAAGGGGCTTTGGAGGAAAATTACTAGGAAGGCCCTGGTCCAACGGGGACTATAATGCCAGGGAGTTAGTTAGTTACCACCATTAAAAGAGGAAGGGAGCACAAATGGCAAGTGTGTGATAAGAGCGTTTTATTATTTTTTGACTTGTATTATTTCTTTTCAGATATTTCGTGGAAAGGATGTCACCCTATTATATTCGCAGTTAACACTATTTTTCAAAAATGTGACCGTGGCTAAACCTCGCAGCAGCAGGAACTCGAGCATAGGTATTGCTTTCTATATTTGCATTGTCAAAGAGTTGCTTTTAATTAAATTGCTTAGATTAAATTATTTTGAAGAATTAAATCATTTTATCTTAAAATTAAGAATTTCCCTTTTTGAGAATATCTCTTACTTAGTTCATTTTTTGTCAAAAAAAAAAATATGTGAAAATTAATGAATTACATTGCACTCCTGGAGTATCCAACCGCCTTTATAAAATGACCAGAATTTGATAAAATGGAAATTCCTCTTGCACCTAATGTCAACTTGTCCCTCGTTTAACAACAATCTTCACATAGTTCCCTTTCAAACTTCCTTTTCTCTTGTTTTCCTTCTTTTTTTCTTTCTCATTTTATTTAGAAGGACTATTTATAAGTATCAAAAATCTAATGGAGCAGTGTGAGCCGAAATATTCTCTGGAAGTTGAAATTTGAAGAATAATCCAGCTTATCCAGCACATAGTTTGCTATTATAAGTAAATGTGAAAATTGATATAAACATCATCAATGTTATCAAATAATATTCAATTACCATGGTCAATTAATGTAAAAAAAATTAAGTTTGGGTTGAAAATTTAATGAATATTCCATATTAGTTGTTGGAAAGTTTAGTAAATGGATGTTTTGATGATTTGTTGATGTTTTTTTTTTCTTCCTCCAAAATTAAAGATTGTTGTCTAAATATCAATAATGATTGCAGCTTACAAGTTATAGAAGAAAGCTTAAATACGAGTAACCTGAAAATGTTATTATTATTTACTTATAAAAAGGTAAAAGATTTTTTTTTAAAGTAATCTTTTTAAAAAAGAAAAGCTAAACCTCGGAATTGTTTCACAAAAATGAACAGAACGCCTTTGAGAATTATTAATTACAATAAATGCCATTCCTTTGAAAATGTGCATTTTCCTCACCAATGTAATATTTTAATTTCTAATAATTATTTCTCCTTCAGTAGTTGTTGTTGTTTTCATTATTATTATCTATGTTGTCTATTTTAAACTTATGATAACGAGGGAATGCCATTCTTGTTTTGAAGTTTGAGTGTTCTTTTTTTTATTGTACTTCAATCATTTTTTGAGCTTTTTTTATAAATATGTTTATAATATTTTAGAGTCATTTGCTGTATGTGAAGGATATGCTCCTCCAGATGGATATGTCCCTAATATGATGAATCCTTTGCTAGATTTGCAATATGGTAAGAATAAGAATTATTGTTATAATTATTATCATCATTATCATCATTTATTTTCAAACTGTCTCATCATTTATTTCTTTTAAAACTTTTTTATTGCTTGTCACTTTAATTTTAGTGTATCTAACTGTAACAGCAATACTGTTGTTAGTTCCTTCTTTTTAGACTGTATTTTAAAAAAAAGCATTATGCAGTGATCTGTTCATAGTTTTACATTGATGTAGAGATTGTTGCTAGTTGTCACTTTTTTTCTTTAAAAGTGACAATAAAAACATTAGTGACATGAAAACATAACCCTTTTTTAAGGTAATGTTTTTATTTAATTATTCAGAAATGACGGTGAATATATCATTTGGTATATATAAATTTGCAATAAATATGATTGAAAATGAAGTAAAAATGCTGAAAATTTTCCATGCCTACAGGAAAAAGAATTCAGAATTCTCATCAAAACCAAAACGAAAAGAAATGTTCAGCACTTTTTGTTTCAAATTGAATTCCACCAACCCAAGAATCATTATGCAGTCCTTAAAGTGTTTAATATCAACTGAAGTATACTTTCTTAAGCCTAAAAAATTAGTATTGGGAAAAGTTTAAATTTTGCTTAGTTTTGCAGATGTAAGCAGTTAGATTTAAAACATCATGCTCAATTAAAAACATATCAAAAACAGACTATGAAATGTATGCTACACATCATCTATGTTTGAATTAAATATCAATTAAAGAAAGAAAAAGAACTTGTACCAGAATGAAATAAATTAATAATACAGTAATTAATAGTGTAAAATAATTAATTAAGCAGTATAGTTGAAGTAAATTTTCATCAAAACTAATTGAATTTTGTGCCCATGGTTGGAGCAAGCTCTTGCTCACAAATCTTGTCATAAGGTATACTGTTTTGCCAAGTTTAAATTTTTTGATTTTTTTTTTTTTAATATATTTTAAAAATGGATTTTTTTTCTTTGTATCAGATTTTTTTCCTTTTGAACAGACCTTAACAACTTTCAATATGTATTATGTTACACTTAAAAATAATACCAAATGTTAAATATTATGCAAAAACACATTTTAAGCTATTTTCACAGCAGTAAATATTTTTTACTAACGATATAGATAAACAAATTTTAATTCAAGTGCATGATTCAAATGAAATTTAACCCTACCAGGAATAATAGGACACTCTAAGGAAAAAATGAACAAATTCAATCTGAATTATTTTGCTGTATAAAGCTGAGAGAAAAAATCAAGCAATTGTGTGAAATAAATTTTTCATTGAGTGCACTTTAATCATTTTTATATTTTATAAATGACATAACGTGAAATATTTTTTAACTTACTCATTCAGTACAATCACATGCTTACTCCATTACTAGAAACTGGAAATTTTTATTTTAATCAAATATCTTGATTGAAAAGTACCAAGATGAAAAAAAAGAAAAAACCCTTAAGCTAGTATGGAACATGGATGAAACATTTTTAAGGATCTGTATTCTAAATTCTAAGCAATGTGGTTCATAAACTGTCATTCTGAATTATTTATTGTGCGGTATTTATTAAATAGAGCTGAAATACTATTATTAAAATTTAAAACATTTAAAGATGATTAATTACTATGAAATGCAAGATAACAACATGAATGGTTGAATGAATTATGCTTTGATGTTAAGATGTCTGAAGAATAAAAATAATGATGTAAAATTTAAAAACTAATAATAATTACTTCTAAAATTATTAAATTTGTTACACAGAGAGAAAGGACCTATGAAGTTTTTCTTGAAATAGAGGTTGTAAATCCAACGTATTTTATGTAGTGCTGACTCTGAGTCATTTTGACATCCGGCAGCCCTTTTCAATTTTTTTTTTTTTTTTTTTTTTTGAGCGTGGCGGCCTCTTTCTTCCCTTTTCTATGCGCCCTGTGGTCTATTCAGACCATGCCACATGGGACGAACGGCCTTCAAAGCAGGAAGTGCAAGAAAACTTCAATCCAGGCTCTCCCTCCCCCCACCTTTATTTGTCCCAAACTAGTTTTCTCAGAACGGCAGAGCATTATTGTCTTCTCTCCTTCAACTTCTTGGAATAACTGGGGGTAGTAGAGGGGACGTGCCTTTTTTCTTCATTTTACAAGTGTTTATAGCCTTAATGAATGTCCTGCAAGTTAAATCATACTATTTATAGTTAGGATGGACAACTTACGGCCTTCTACCTGCCTATGATGTACGGCAATTTGGAAAACTCCCGATTTTTCAAAAAAAAACATATTTTAAAATGTTAAAATGTAATTAGGGACCTCAAATCCAGTACGCTCAGAGCGGTGATCTCTCCAGATTTTGGGTCCTGATTCAAAAAATTTTGTAAATAGCATCAGAACTTATATAATTTGCCATTCATTAATAGCATTTATTAACACTGTATATACTCGCTAAAAGTCGATAAAGTAAGCACAAAAAACGAAATAAAGGTCGACTTACGTTCGTGGCAAAACCTCGAAAATCGAGTCTTTTCCTGTTTTTTAACCTTATTAATTAAACAATACAAGAAAAGAATTTCATCAAATTCTGAGATGATTTTATATTTTCTAGCCACTTACTAAAGACTTAATTCCAAAAGATCAGATTAGCGGAAAAATAAAAGAAAGCCCGAACTTCAATTTTACAAACTTTCTGTATCGCAAAAAAGTTAGAGCTTAGTCTAAGAAACAATAATAATAACTATAGTAAAAGTACAAAAAATAGCAAAAAGCAAATTTAATGATATTAACTTAGAATTAAATCAATAATCAATTTGAATTCTTAATCGTAAAAACAAAGCCTTTTTCAGAAATCGCGATCTCAAATATGAAAATTTTTTCGCCCACGATAATGAAAACTACATTTTTATCTTAAACATGTTCATTACAATTCATTTTTTCTTATTTTTAAAATGTTTATTTCCAAAAAAAAAAGAGGGGTAAAAAAATGCTCCCCGATTTTTCATTGAGATCAAGAGCGGTTTTTTTTTTTTAATGTTCCAAATTTTGGGGTTCCATGATGTGTAATTGATCAAGGTTTGGCCTCACCACTGAAAAAAAAACAGTAAACGGCATCGGCGTCATTTCGCAAAATCTATACATAAGACAAAACAGTTACCTAAGTACTATTTTCAAAGACAAAATAGCATTTTTTTTCTTTTTCAATTTAATTTCTATATACTATTAGTTTATATGTGCTAAAAATAGTATTTGTATCTCATGTATATGATTTTCTTCATTTGTACGCGGAAAACGGTCATATGCTAATTTGCGAACTGCGTATAATCGGACCAGGGTTGGAAAAACCCAACCCAGTGGGTTTTTTCGGGTTTTATTGGGCTTTTTCGGGCTTTATTGGGTTTTTTCAAAAATTTGAGGTTTTCTTTATTTGTGTGAGGTTGCTTACACATAATGGTATTAATTAAAGTGAGAAAGGACAAATATTATGTATTTCTTTTAAGAATATTTTATGTTTTAATAAAAGGAAAAAATTGAAAAATAAAATAATTGCCTTTTAAATATTAATTATTCCATTCTGTTCTTTACAACTAATAAATTAACTTTTTAAAAGTCAATTACTTTGCCTCTTGTTTATTGTATTTTAGTGTTCAATAAAATCCCATCAAAGGGTTTAAGAAACAAGTTATTTTTAAGTCTAGTTAATTGCAATTATTTTATGTTTAAAGGAGTTTAAGCTAATTAATTTCAAAATTACTGCAATCTCTTACATGCATCGATGCCGTGGGCGCGCTATAGCACGTCAAACACTCAAACATTGGAGGTGGAAACGCAAAAAAAATTATCACATGTCCCCAGGGACGCATAATTTTTAGCAATTTTCATTGCGGAAAAAAATAAAGTCAAATATATAAAAAATCGATAGGCAAAAATATTTTTGTGCATCCTTGACCAGCATTTTGTTAAATGCCGTAGATTCTTTTCTTATAATAGTTTCTCTTAAAACATATCTATCATTTTGAGTGAAATTCTGATATTTTTTTTCTTTAGGGCATTTGTTTCTATACTTTTTTCAATAGAGAATTTTTTGTGGGAAAGAAATTTTATTTTGATTATGTAGAACAATTTCAAACCCATCCAGCATTTTTGAGTTTTTATCCATGATAAAAATATATTTGGTTTAAGTCGGGGTTTTTTTTTTTTTTTTTTTTCTGTTTACATAAGTGGAGTTCAATTTTGAGCATGAAGTTTGAAAAAACCCACCTGTCGGGTTTTTTAACTGGGTTCTTATTATTGAGTCAACCCTCAAAATTTTACACCCATGACATATAAGGTATATATGAAAGTATGTTATTATGTTTGGTCAAAATAGGTATTTTTATTGGTTTACATAAGTAAAATTCAATTTTAAACAAGAAATTTTGAAAAAATCCATCTGTGGGTTTTTATTTTTTATCCAATTCTCAAAAATTTTTGGACATTACATATAATGTATGTATTCTGAAAGTATGTGTTATGTTTGGTCAAAATAAGTATTTTTATTTGTTTACATAAGTGAAGTTCAAGTTTGAACAACAATTTTGAAAAAACCCACCTGTGGGTTTTTTCAAATTGGTTTTTGTTTTTGATCTAACCCTCAAAATATTATACCCCTGACATATAATGTATGTAATATGAAAGTATGTATTATATTTGGTCTGAATCAATATTTTTATCAGTTTACTTAGGTAAAATATAATTTTAAGTAACAATTTTGAAAAAACCCACTTGGGTTTTTTCAACTAACTGGGTTTTTTTGAAAAAACCCGCCCGGGTTTTTTCGGGTTGGGCAAAATCGAACCAACCCTGAATCGGACGGCAATTTTTTAGCATCTGCTTTAGGTTGGCAATATTTTTTATTATTTTCTAAACAGTGAACAGCAAAACGTTTATTGGGCCTCAATACAGTTATTCCTTTCCAAGACTTTTGACCCCCCCCCCCCCCACCCCCTGAGAAAAATACTTTGTTTAAACAGAAATGTCTGGCTCTATTAGAAAAAAAATTTGAAAATTAAATAAGATGTTGAATACAAGCACAATTTGCACACTATTTTACTCTCATAATATTTGCCCATAGAAGATAGAATAAGAGAAGTAAAGATTACCCCTTCCTGATTTGTTGCAACTTTGTTACATCCCTAACAAACCTGGTAATGGAGAAATGTCACCAAGACCTAAAATTTTCTTTGTTGAGTAGTTCATAATTTTGAAGCATTATACATATGAAAATGCACATAAATGATATATATACGTATATATTTTTCAAAATATATACCTATATTTTGAGGTACACCTTCAAAGTTTGCAAACCTTGCTAAACTTGCAAGCTTTTTTTCCTTAACGCTTAAATTTTCTTCCCTGGAAAGATTTAATCAATGGGGGGAGGGGGGTAAAAAATATTTTTTAAGTATGACTAAAGGGTGCCCTTTTTGAAGGAAACAGTGCCCTTTTCAGAGTTCCCCCTGGCTTCCCTTTCATCCTAGAGTCAGCACTATTTATGTTCATAAAAATTGTAGAACAACACTGTCTAAAACTAAAATCAGTTTTTAATAAATAATTTCAAAAATGATTTAAATCAGTGTTTTATTTTTTTTAAATCATTTTTTTTTTAAACACTTAACTTTTATTCACTAATGTACTTTGTTTGATATGTTGTTTCATGAGAACATTTTCAGTTATGTTCACTCATCAACTTTTATTCTACCAGGTACAATAAAACCTGTAAAGTTGACCACTTTTGTCAGGAACGGAATTAGCCCTATATAATATGTAGGGAAACGATTGTAACTTGACCACCTGTCTATTGCTGGTGTGTCCTCATTTGCTTTTACTTTTGTTGTTATATAGTTATCTTTTTTTTTTTTTTTTTTTACCTCCATACATTATTTTTCTCTTATTCCTAGTTAATAATTTGCATTGTGTTTTTTTTCTTTTACCCAAGGTTCTCGC
Source organism: Octonoba sinensis (assembly GCA_038502835.1). Lineage (NCBI taxonomy): Eukaryota > Metazoa > Arthropoda > Arachnida > Araneae > Uloboridae > Octonoba > Octonoba sinensis. The sequence continues at coordinate 5,339,995 of CM076600.1, forward strand.
AAGTGTGCAAAACTTTAACATAATAACACAGTCACAAAATTTATTGGTGATCAAAATGTTCAAAGAGAAGAAAACTACTAACATGGACAATATTTATTTACAAAATTTTTACATCATCACGGAAAACTCACATGATATTTAATTCATTAAACTTAAACATTTCTCAACCTCAATTTTCATTTAATTAAGTTTTTTTTTATTAGGTTTTAATGGATACAAAATAAAGGTAAACATATTCTCTTGTTTACCTTTATTTTGTATCCATTTAAAATCATCCTTTCTAAAAAATGTCACCTAAGATTGAATGGAAAAAATTAAAGCTTACCCTATTTTCATCTTTCTCGGTCTAAATCTATCTCCCTTCTCTTTTTTGAAAAAAAAAAAATACATCCGAGGAAAACTTGGATTTTGGGCGTGTTATACAAAACCCGCCCCATGAAAATAACTGGTTCAAGGGAAATTCGAAAGCATATTATTTGCTAACTACATTTTGGGCGTGAGTAAAAATAATTCCCTCGGAACCTAATTAGTTATTAAACGTCATATTGGGAACATTCGAGAACATTCGACCCTTTTTTTGTAAACAACTGGTCGAAAAAAAAAAAAAACAGGAAGCTCCCACAACAGATAGGAACACCCCTGTTGCGCTCGAGAGTGGTTGCTAATTAAAACCAGCAATACTCCAGGCTAGACAGCAACAGATGTCACCATACTGCATTCTCACGCAAGAACCAAACATTTTAAAATTCATCTTCAAAAAATATTAATATGGACGCAGAGAAAAATACTTCAAAATATATTTTTCTCAGCGTCCTAGCACTATATTGACCATTTATGTACGCCAAATTTGGGTAGGGGCATTAGAAAAACCTTTGTAAGTTGGCCGCCTAATTATTACTATATTGATTTGTTTGTATATTTTTGCAAAGGTAAAAAAAACTAAAATAACTACTCCGGAATACTTTTTATGCCATAATGTTAGACCAGTATTTGTCTGGTTGGATGAAACATCAATATAAAGTTTGCCTAAACCTCTTTGTAAGTCAACCATATGAAAAACTAATATGAGCACTCTTTTATCCTTTGAGTTTTTAGGGAATCTTTACTACCATATAATAAGTAACTTACATAATTAATAAGATATTAATTTTATTTTAACTAAGTGATTCACTTTTAAAGTTGTATAGGATACACTAAGAAATTAAGGTTACATTTCTCTAATGATATTTTAGATAATTATTAAAAATAAAAGATAATTACTGTTTTAAAGTAATGTCAGTACATGAAGCTATATTTTAATTAGTTACAAGCAAAAAAATGCATAGTGTAAGAAGTGGCAAAAAAAAAAAAAAAATCTCCACCCTCCATAAGTTGACCACTCAATGCCTCCTCACCCTGCCAATGAACCTCAAGTGGTCAACTTTCACAGCTTTCACTGTATATGGTACACTTCTTATGAAATTTAGAGTTCAAATGGTATTGCACAAACCTCAGAATTGGATGACCTAAAAATCCCTGAATCTGCTCTAAAAACGCCCAAAAATAGCCATTAAAGTTGAAAAATGCACTTAGGCTCAGAATTTAAAACTCAATTGTAGCATTTAAGATATTTCTTTTTTGAAAAATTATAATAGCAAAGTCATTAGAGTACTTTCTGAAATAAATAAAGTAAAATAAGAAAAGCAATACACCAATAACTAGTAAACATGTGTTTTGATAAATTGACTGTTTTAAATGACATCTTAATTGCACTGAGTAATTAAATCTGCTTTTATGTTATCAAAGACCACTTACAAAAGTAAGGTTTTGGAATCTTAAAAAACGTTTTTTCAATTTAGACGTAATGGGTGTTAAATTTTAAAAATCGATTTAGTTTCATTTTATAGACTTTATTTTGAGGTTTTAACTTACAGAAAGATTATGATGTGAATTAATAGTATATAGAGACAAAGTGTCTGAATTGTTTATTACTATACTATGCTTTACTATACTCATGTGATAGTTTTTTTTTAGGTTTTTGGTTTGCAATATTTTTTGTCTAATCATAATTTTAGAAAATTATTTCAAATCTTTGATATCTTCTAACTATACTTCACATACTACTGTGAGTATCTACTCAATAAAGGCACTCAAAAAACATCACAAGCTATATGCATACTTTCCAACTGCTATAGATTTGCTGTAAAATGTTTGGATTTTAGCCGTTTTTACATTTTAGTCTATTTTTTTTTATGAATTTCAACATCCATGTGTGTCCCCCCCACCTTGGGCTGGGGCTGATTCAAGTGGATACTACAACGACACTCCTAAGTGAGTTTTTACTCTTTGTGCCCCCGGACCAGCCATTTTTAGCCTACTTTCCCGTAAAAGTAAAAAAAATAATAATAAAGCATGAAAGAAGGCTTAATGTATCGTGAAAATATCGTTAAAAATCAAGAAAAGTCAAAAATAAGTGAAGTAATTAAATAAAGATTGAAAAATAAAAAATTTGAAAGTAGGGTATTGAGATGGGGAAAAAGTGTGTCTGTCGGTCTGTCGGTCTGTCTGTCTGTCGGTCTGTCTGTCTGTCGGTCTGTCCCCCCCTAATAACTTTTGAACGAATTGTCCGATTGGAAAAATTCTTTTTGCATTCGAAAGACCTCAGCGAGGACATCTCATTTCCATATTTTACTTTTTGATTTGAACAATTTTTTGTTCAATTTTGAACAGTTCAAAAAATTTTAACATTAGCGCCTATGGACAAAATTGAAGCAAATTCTGTAAACTCTGGGCACAAGAGCCAAGTTCCTATTGCAAGCTTATTGAAAGGAGTTCTCGGCGTGAAATATCGATTTGAACAGTTTTTGTTCATTTTTGAACAGTTCAAAAAATTAACACAGAGCTTACGGGGAAATTTCAACCCTATATAAATCCTGATCTAACGGACCGATTTGCTTGGAACAAACTTTATCGGAAAGCTCTTATAACGTAGAACATGTAGAAATAGAAAGTTTATCCAGAACTTACGAGTCTATTTTCCTATGAAATTTTTTGATCGGGATTTTCAAGGATATTTCTCAGTGACTCAATGAGTGAAATAATGAATGAATGAATAAATGAAAGAGTGAAAGAATAAATCAATGAATAAATGAATGAGGAAAAGAATGAATGAATAAATTATTGAATAAATGAAAATATAAATAAATGAGTGAATAAATACATGAATGCGTAAATGAATGAATAAACACTTGAATGAGGTAACGAATGAATGAATAAATGCATGGCTGAATAAATGAAAGAATGAATGAGTGAGTGAATGAATATGTATTATCCGTTGAAAAAGGTATATTTTCAATAATTAGAACTAAAGATAAATAAGAAAGAGAGAGAAAGAGATAGCTAGATTATAAATTTGAATTTGGTGTATACAGGAAAGTAGGCTCGTATAGTTCTAGACGGAACTTCTTGTTATGTTCTTGGAATCCCAGCCTAATAGCCCTTCAAGTTCTATGCTTTCCCTCTGTCCCTTTGTCCTTTAGTATTGCTGAGTTGCTAATCCTCGGAGTAATGGGAAAGAGATTCCCTGCTCTTTTCTTCTACCCATCAAACTGGTGACAGCTAGCCAACCCTTAGCATGTGGTGTAAATTCCTGCAGCATTTACGCTAAAACCTGGAGTCTGAAACATTTCATTGAACATTCATAATTACAAATGTTTATATAAATTGCACATACTCGTTGATGGTTTTTTTTAGTACATATTTAGTATTACATTTTTAAAATTTTAAATTGCTATTATTTTGTAATTTAGACATATCAACTCAAATTTAGAAAATGTATTTACAAGCCTACATTTTTCTTGGGAAAGCTTGGAGGAAATCCTAACTCGGTTAAAACTTGGCTAAGAAGCAGAATGAGTGATGATAGACTCACTGAATTAGCGTTATTGCATATCCATAAAGATATTACATTGGACGTTGAAAAAATTATAGACAGATTTGCGAAAGCAAAAAAACGTCAGCTTGTGTTCCTTCTATAAGGGCTTTGAATAAACGTATATGCATTGAAAAAATGTGCTAGTAAAATTTTAAATATCACTACACTAGCACTTTTTTTTTTTTTTGTTGTTCCTGCTGTTTGAAAAAAGGGGGGTGGGTGGAGGGACTGTTGAAAAGGAATGAAGAATCTCCTCCATCCACGCCCTTGATCCGCCCTTGATTGCACTAGGTATAAACCAGTAATTACTCATTCAATTTCTCCCTTTCATTTCCACTCAGTCATGTTTTTATTAAATATCAAATTAATTTTATTAAAACATAAGCACCTGCACTCATTAGTTATTCACTTATACTTCTCAAGATTATATTGCAAAGACAAATATAGATACCTTTGTTATTTTATTTGCACATTAATTGCTTTCAACATAAAAATGTTAATATTGCTTTAGGTGAAGTAAGTGGTGTTCACAATAAAGATGCTACTGATTCCCATTTTTAAAACTTTCCAAATGTGCATATGAACTTATTTTTGAGCAGGTACATCCTTAATTTATTGCAGACTGGTTTGTCCCTGACGGTTTGTTAGTTGAAGATGGCTACTTTATCAAATAGTGATTTTTTTTTTAATGCAATTAATTTTCCTTACCTTCTTATGTTACAGCCCTTGTGAACTGGTTGAATATGTATGTGGCTCAAAAAAAAAATGTTGGCTACAACTTTGAAAAGAGATTTTGAATTTTTAAAACAATAAAAAATAGAATGAAAACTTCAAAATAGGAAGTTGTTTTTACAGCTGCAAAAATAATTCTACAATCTATTACTTTGTTAAATATTTCTGTAAAAATCCATTAAAAATATTAAATTTTATGGTTGCATTCTGTTTTAATGTACTGTTATGTTTCATCTGATGGCATTCCTTGCATGAATTTAAGTACTTTTTATTACTTTGCAGATGATTTTAATCAACTCACTGGCGTGAATCGTGTGATTGTTCCATTTATTGCGTGTGGAGATTTGAGTGCCTATGATTCAGACAGATGTTATCCATTAAAGGTATGGTGTAGTTATTAAATGTTGAAATTTTTAATTCCAGCAATATATATATATATATGTAACAGTATGCAATTAGAGACCATTTTCGGATCTTTCACAAAACTGCAATTAATCAGAATCTATCCTTCACAAAATTCCAAACTACCAAAAATTGCCCTTTTTACAGAATTATTTATTAAACAAGCAGTAAAAAATGATACAATTTTTGGTCATTATATGTTTCAATTTTGAATTTTCACTAAATTATTTGGTTTTTCCCGTAACATAACATAAAACATAAATATAAAGAACAAAATAAGTAAAAAAATTAGTTAAGTTAGAAAATCATTAAAAAAAACTGTGTATATTTTAATGAATTAATGATCTTTAGCAAATATGTTAAGCAATATTATTAGAAGAAATAGAAATTTCGTCGTGGATGAATGACCTCATAAAAGTACACTTGCTTAAAGTTTCAATTTTTAAACTAGATTTGAAAGTTATGAAATTATCACGCATTTCCTCTTTCTTTTAATTCAATTTAGTTTCTTTCAGCATCCAATTGCTATAACCCTAGGACTCTTGAACTTGAATTGTAACTATTACACAATTTTTGAAAGATGTAAAGATAAATTGTTGGAAAAAAAATAAATAAATCATTAGACATTAAATTATCAACATATAATAAGAAATACATTTTGCCTTTCTATTATAGAACTGAAAAATATAATTTGGTTCTTGAGTTTTCTTGCTGCAAAATTACGAAACTCAGCAATTTACTTTTAGTGCCATTAATTACTTCCAATGCATCTAAGTGAGCATAAAGGATTGAAATTTAAAGGAATATTTCTTAATCAGAAAAATAATGAATATTACTGCAGGTAGAAAATAGGATCGACTTCAAATATATTTTTTGATAAAATATGAAATTATATTTAATTCATTCAAAATTTTACTGTTACTATAATCACAATGATTATACCTAAATAAGTATCATTTAAAAAGCAATCACAATGATTATACCTTAATAAGTATCATTTAAAAAGCAAATTTTAATTAATGATAAATAGTTTAAAATAGTTGAACCTTTCATATTAGTTAGTTTTTTTTTTAATTTTCTTGAAAGAATCGTGTTTTAGCTATTAAACAAAAAAGAGAATGAGATGATTTTTGAAAAGAAGAAAATTTTAAGCTTTCTTCCAGCTATTCTTAACTATTAGAAGAAGAAAAAACAACAAAACATTTTTTTTAAATAATCTGTTTCTTGAGAAAAGTATTGAAAAACACCCTTATAAGGGCTATAAGTTTAATTAGTCTTACTTTTTGAATAGGTTATGAATAATTTCTTAAAAAATATAAAAATAATCCAGTTTTTGAAGGATGACTGACGTTTACATTTCCTATCATTTTGAAGACTTGAAACTGCTCTTACCCTTGATGTATGAAAATGACATTGCTTTAAAACAACCATTTAATATTTGTAAAATAAAGAAAAAAAAATCCTCCAAAAATAGTACAAAGTTGATATTTTCAGCTCCTAAACTGATACAAAAGTCAATTTCTTCTGCTCCAAACCGATACCAAAGTTAAAATTGTTCGGCTCCAAACTGATACAAAAGGGTCATTTTACCTGCTCCAAAAGCTGCTACAAATTGTGTTAAGCCGGCTCCAAACTGATACAAAAGGGTCATTTTACCTGCTCCGAAAGCTGCTACAAATTGTGTTAAGCCGGCTCCAAACTGATACAAAAGGGACATTTTACCTGCTCCGAAAGCTGCTACAAATTGTGTTAAGCCGGCTCCAAACTGATACAAAAGGGTCATTTTACCTGCTCCGAAAGCTGCTATAAATTGTGTTAAGCCGGCTCCAAACTGATACAAAAGGGTCATTTTACCTGCTCCGAAAGCTGCTACAAATTGTGTTAAGCCGGTGGGAGCCCTGTTTTTGTCTAATGCATCACTTGAACCTGCAAGGGTGATTCTGATCCAAAATTTCAGAAAACCTGATCTGAAAGTTGAAAATGAATTTAGTTTTCCAAAAAATTTCAATTCTTGTTTGATGATACCACAGTTCTCAACTATCCCATTTATTAAAGGAGACTTCCACTGTTCACCCGATCTTCCATTTTTTTTTTTTTTTTCTTTTTTTTTTCTTCCGATTTTTAAATCTGTTCACTTAATATTTTCCCAATGTTTTATAATTAAGCTTAATGTCTTCATTAATTCACAAAATTCTTGGTAACCATTATTACCGCTTCGCAACTTTCTTTGTATATTTTCTTGCGTGAGAAAATGAGATTTTTAGCTACTCACCTAGCTCCACCATCGATCACGTATGTATCAAAATTCGTCATTGTGAGATTTTTTTTCAATTTCCCCATGAAATGTTGACAAATTTGCATGAACTTTATAATTCTCTCATATTTTAATTGAATTTTCTTAATTTCTTCAAGGTATAAGTAAAAAACTTATATTTTGGAAGCTTGTCAACATCAAACAAGTGCTTCGCTGAAAATTAGCGTTCTGTGCATTAGAATCTTTTTGCATCCTATAAATATTTGAATTGTTTTTTTTAAGTTAGAAGGTATTTTAACGTATGCTACCTTAAGTATTCACCTAATTACATACTTTTTATTTTAACTTTGTAATGCATACTTTTCCTGAAAATTTCATGGTAAGTTCAGAAAAATTTTGTTTGCTCAAAATCACCCATGGCCCTGTTTCAGCTAAGTGAAGATAAGGAGTATGTGTACCACTCCCCGACCCAACAACCCATCAAGCCTCCGTACGAAGAAGCGGTCAAACTGAAGCGAGAAAACAAACTGGCCACCCCGGAGACGCATGTGTCGCACGTGCAACCCCAAGAGAGCTCTCGCGTGACTAGTGACCCACTGGCAGAAGCGAGGGCCGAGGCTTACCTGAGGTTAAAGTCACAGTTGGTCACAGAAACGGGTGAAGGGGATTCTAATTGTTGCCCAGATGATTTACTGGGCCTCGCAAAACTGACTTCGGGTGCCTCTGCGGTCGACGATAGTTGAATGTATGTATTATGCTTATAAAATACATGTATATACTATAGGATTATTAATTTTTTAAGTAAAAATGCCCACATATATTTTCTTGTCTCTTATCTTCTTAAATACTCTTCTTGAAACACAACACAGATTTTAATATCTGTACTCTTGCAGGGTGCGTAGCGGTGCTTACTAGTGCTTATAAGTGCTTACATTTGAAAATAAAATATAAGGGCCCTTATAAGTGCTTACTTTTCCTTAAGATGTTTATTTTGAGAAAAAAATTACGAATGTTTCATTTTTCCCCCCTAGCAGAAATGGAACGCTAGTTTATTCATCGGAAGCAGAAAATGGCGTTCCTATTGTTGACCAGCTGGCCCAGAATGTCATTCTAGGGTGGGGAATCACGCTCCAAAGTCCAAAATTCTGCTTATCTTCTGTTCCCTTTCAAATGATCTACGCAAAATCACGTGTCGGAATTTTTTCCATACTATTGGTCAGAGAATTGGGAAACAGATTAGAAGAGCCGGGCTAGTCAATATGTCTCCCCCACATTCTTTTAGGCTTTCTCTAGTATACGCGGCACCTTGTTTCCAGAATCCAGATTGCATTGCCTAGCCTTTTACACCAATTATGTTTGTATTTATGTAAATCTGTTTACGATAAATGTTTCAAAAGTAGCGAAAAACAAAATGGGAAAGTGCGTGTTTAATAATGAATGGCTTTTGAAGGAACACTATTCCAGCTGGCTTAGAGCTTCTGAAAGCAATCGCAAGGCCGTGTGTTCATGGTACGAGACAGAAATCGACACAGCGAATATGGGAGAAACTGCTTTGAAGTGTCATATGAATCGTAAGTAAACTTTTTTTGTATTTGTAATTAGTATCGGGGGTGATTCTAATCCGAAATTTCCGAAAATTGCAAATTAATTCGGTTTTCTGAAAATTTTTCAATTAATTAATATTATGATTAGTTTGACGGATGTTGGACCACCGCTTTTCAGCCAATCTCCCGATCTTCGTCTTTGAAATATATTTTTCCCAAATTTTGAAAAGTTCGTAATAATTTCCCAATGGTTTTAAAATTAAGCTTAGCGTTTTAATTTATGAGTAAAATTCTTGGCAACCAATATTATTGCTTCGCAACCACTCATAGTGTATTTTACTGTGTGTGTGAGAAAAGATTTTTAGGTGCCCCCTCTTCCTCCCCCATCTATCTTGCATTAATTAAAATTCGTATTTGCGAGTTTTAAAACGTACGTTGCTGAAAATGAGCGTGCCGTGCGTTACTATCCTTAAATACTTGAATTGTTTTAAAAGTTAGAAATTGAGTTGACATATGCTACCTTAAATAGTCGCCTAATTACACAATTTTTATTTTAAATTCCTAACGTACACTTTTTTCAAAAATTTCATGTTCAGTTCAGAATTTTTTTTTCTTAGAATCACCTAATGGGAAATAAATTAAAGTACAAATATCTTCACCAGTCAGCTTTATATTTCCATTTTTATTATTTACTTAAGTGGTTTTTTTTCTTTGCAAAAAAAGAGTTTCTTGTGTTCATCCGCCCCCCCCCCCCCCCCCCCCCGACGTTATTTTGGTGTCTAACGTTGTGATTAATTTTGATTGAAGATCAAAAATCAAAATATATATGATCTTTTAAAATTTAAACAAACCGTTAGTACTTGAATTGAATATTTATGGGAGTAAAATAAACTTCCTTTTTGGAAATTTGGACTCACGCCAACATTAACAGGTGCTTTGTCCGAAGTTGATGTTTAAGATTTGGATCCTTTTACATCGTGTGAATATTTTTTTGATTATCTTGTGACATTTGCTATCCTAAATCATCTTATTATATTTTTTTATTTAATAAATTAACATTGATTTTTTTCCCCCGAATTACTACTTAGTATTTTTTTTTTCAAGAAAATAGTATATTTTAGATAAATAAACTTAAGTTCATAACCTTTTAATTTCATTTTTGGAATAAAAGGTTTTTCTTGCTTTTGATGACCCCCACCCCCCCCACCCCCCCCCCGCCATTATTTTTCGTTTCGCCTCGCATTTTTTGCAAGTTAAAATTTTAGCCTATGTACTGTATTATTTTGAAAATTAGAATGAATTTTTAAATGTGTTTGGTACTTTCAATTTAGTTTTTATGGAGATGATTAAAACCTACTCTTTAAAAATATCCCAACATTAGGCAGGTGCCATCCTAAAATTGTATGCCCACCGCGATGGAGATTACAATCTTTTTGCTTCTTGTCTGTCAAAATTAACTTAATACATGGTGGAAACACAACCGGGAAATCAGGGAATTTTTATGTTCTGGAAAATATCAGGGGAAATCGTTTTCAATATCTAAACCGGCAAGCATCCAAAGTTTCATTTGCGGAATTTCCTTTCGTTGTTGCGTGTGGTCCGCTCGACTGCCAATTTCCCATTGGTTAAAAGCGCCCTTTCTCCGACTGAGCAACAAAAAAAGTCACTTTTTTTTGTCTGAGAGTTAATAAGACATTGCAATTTTGCACGAAATATGCGTGTCAGCGTTGATGCGTCCGACAATCCGCCATTCTTGGTCTTATTCCAAAATTCGGCCCAACATCGCTTTTCAACGTGCCGAATTAGGGGTTCTGTACTGTGCATTATGCTGTGTGGCGCAAGGGGGCAGAGAAAGCCTATGTCCCTTCTCCCGAGGGATTATTAAGAATTTTTTCAAAAATGTTTTCCTTACTCAATAAAAATCAAGATGCATCTTGTGAAATTAATGTTATACAATAGTGATGGCAGGGGGGGGGGGGGGGTGAGAATCTTCATTCTCTTTCTCAGAAAAAACTTTTAGTTCAAAATTATGTTGCTTAGAAAATTGTGTTATTTTCTCTTTTCTTTCACCTCCTCAAAAAAAAAGAAGCAAAAAGAATTCCATAAAGTTCTTACAGTGTTTCCACCATGTAATAGTTACTTTGACATATTTACACCGCATTAAGTTGGCATTTTTAATTTTCTGTATTAATAATTTATTTACTTTCTCAAATTTGATTGCTTAATATTTAAAAAAAAGAAACATGTAGGAAATTTTCTATAGTGTTTTCAGTAACGGAAATTGTTAAATTTAAATCACAGGAAAACAAATGTAATTATAACATTACTTTTTATTTTACCTTTCAGGTGTCGAACATAAAAGCTTCTTAAATGGGAGAAACACAGCTGTTGGAGGTGGAATAACAGGCTTCTTCTCAAAATCTAATGCTGTTGCTGTTGGAAAATTGCATGATGTTAGGGATGGACAGTCCAATACATCAAATGTAGCTTCTACGTCACGAATTACATTAGATGATGCTGTGGAAACTTCAAAAGATGTTTTGAATGCTGAAATTTTATGGTGCATGAAGGTAGTAACTAGCCATTACTCCTACAGATCTAGTAATGATGCAAGCGGACTTTTTTTCAAGCATGTTTCCGGACAGTGTTATTGCGAGAAACTTTTCTTGCAGTGAAAGAGAGATTTCTTATCTTTGCAATTTTGGACTAGCTCCCTACTTCCAGGATCTCATGTACGATGAGTTAAAAGAAATATCTCAGTTTACTTTATTGTTTGATGAAACATTACATAAAACAAATCAGAAAAAACAACTGGATCTATACATCAGATATTGGCAAGCCAATCAAAATAAAGTTATAACTCGCTTCCTAACTCCTGTATTTATGGGCCATGCAACAGCTGCCAATATTTTTGAAAGCTTTCAAATGGCAGTTAAAAAACTGGAAATTGAAAAATTGCTGCAAATAAGTATGGGTGGCTCAGCAGTCAATTGGAAGTTTTATGACAGTCTCCAAGCTGAATTGAAAAAGGAATATAATGTTGAATGTATTTCAATAGGAAGTTGTGGACTGCACATTTTGAATAATGCATTTAGGAAAGGAGCATCTACATCAGGATGGGATATATCGAAGAGAGGATTTCATATCAATGAGTGAGCACAAGCCTCTGCCTTCCAAGTTTTGCAATCACAGGTGGCTCGAAAATGTGTGTTACGTGCTTTTGAGATATGGCCAGATGTCAAATCCTATGTCAACCAAGTTGATACTGGAAAATTTGCCAAAATTACGTCTAAATCATATGAAACTGTTAGAGAGGCAACTAAGCATAAATTAATCCCTGTAAAATTCCTTTTTTTTACTAGTGCGGCTGAATTAATTCAGCCATTCTTAAAATTATACCAAAGCGTTGAACCACGGGGGCCTTTTTTTTGCTTGTGATATACATAAACTGGTAAAACAACTGTTACAGCTTTTCAAAGTTGTAAAAGATGAGTGTATGGTGCAAATTGGATCTTCATTAAAATATTTGTGCAACTTCGATTTTTCTGAGAAACAGATCTGTAATGAAGTGCACAAGGTAAGTTTAGGGTTTAGAGGAGACAAACTTTTGCAAGAGTTATTACTTAAACAAGAAATAACAAATAAAGATCACTTCTCTCTGAAACGGAATGCACAACCTTTCGTTTTAAAACTACTCGAAAAACTCATGGGAAAATGCCCAGTGAATTACTCTTTAATAAGAAATGCAGTTTGCATGGATGCTAAATACATGGCACAAAATAGCACAAAATCTTATGTTAAGATGAAGAATTTACTTCTGCATCTTTCTCAAAGGGGCCACATTGTAGAGAAAGAACCTGATAATATTCTTTTACTATATTCGGATTTCATGGAAAATGTTGTTAAGTCTTCACTCACTGAATTCCAATCTTACGACCTAAGCAAAATGAGATTGGATACGTTTGTACATTCATTTATAAATGACAAATACTCAAAATTATGGGACGTGTTTAAGATAATATTCATTCTTTCGCATGGCCAAGGTTTTCGATTGGTTGAAGTAGAGAATTTAGGGGGAAATTCCCATGTTGCACAACGCATAGTTTGTGATTCAGTGAAGCATGCTGATGGGGTTCATAACATAATCATTACAAAAGAGATGAGGGTAGCAGCTTCATCGGCACATTCCAAGTACCGATTGTATTTAGAGGAGCAGGAAAAAAAAAAGAAATTGAAAGTAAAAAGAGAAAAGTGGAAGCAACAGATGAAATGATTTCATTAAAAGAAAAGAAAAATCTTTTAGAAAAAGAAATTAAAACCTTGGGCAAAAAAGCAAATGAACTTGCTCAAAAGGCTGAAAGCACAAAAAGCTTTGTCCTCCTGAATAAGTCAAATGAGTTATTAAAAACTGTATGCGAAAAACAAACTCGGCTAAGAGAGCTAGATTTGAGAGAAAAAAGACAGAAGAAGAATTAGCAATGAATCCTATGCCTTGCTGGGTATTCTTGCTAGTAATTTATAAACCAGATAATAATAAGTAGTAATGTATACATTTTTCTTGTTTTTAAGTACTTTACATAACTGCAATTTATTACTTTATTGTAGGATTTTGATGAGTGTTTTTTAGCTGCATGCAATTAAAACGGGCTCTGTAAGCATTGCATCTGTTAAATAAAACTTTTTTGTTTCCCTTATGTAGTGTAAAGCCTCTCTTCTCATACTTTTTGTGTGTTGGCTGCTATTTCTGTTAGAAGTATATAATTTTGTCAAGTCGCATTTTTCTCTTAATTATGCAAGTAATGTTATATGTGTACTTAAACAGGTGCTTATTTTTTTCTGAAAATGTGCTTATAAATGCTTACTTTTTGAACTAAAATGTGGCTACTCACCCTGTCTTGGGTCAGGGTTAGGATGGGACTATGTTGTAATGGGTACATTATTTATAAAGTATGTACTATCACATCATATGTGTTCAGGTAAGTCACCTAGTCCAAAACGTTTAGGATATTACCTGTTTAAACTTTTGAATTGTTGCAAAAACAGTAAAATTCATTTTAAAACACCCCAAATCCTACGGTTGGTTTACTGATGCAACTTTAAGTAGTATAATTGATTTATAATCATGAAATAACTAATTCTAAGTGCTAAGCCACTGCAGTAATTCACCAATTCTCATTTACTTATTTATTTTTTAAATTGTATTAATTCATTCATTTATCATATAATTGTATATTTATTTATTTTGTGAACCTAGTGATTTTTACCAGAACACCAATGATATCATAGTGCAGTAGTTCCAAAATATATATCTACATAGAGTTGAAATATAAGGAATTTGTTGTAAACCAATGTTTAAATTTTGTTTTTTTCTTTTTTAAGTTCTTTGAAAAATGTAATTTTATTATATGTTTTAATCAATGAAGAAAAATTTGATCACATCAAACTTTGTTTTTCTTTTACTAAGACAAGACCAGCAACAGCAGTATCCTCCATTCGGCAGCTTTGTAATTTTGTGCAGTTTATTTTAGACTTAGTTTTAGATTTACCTGTCAACTTGCATATTTTCAATTGCTGTATTTTTGTTGTGCTACAATTTAAATTTATTTTACTCTTGTTGTTATATACAGTAGTCAGGCCCATCCTTTCAGAAATTTCCGGGGGGGGGGGGGAGGCAAAAGGTGTAAACTCAATGTATATTGCATTTAAAAAACACAACATGTACACAAATACATTATATTTCCCAAGCCATGGTTGCAGTTGACCCCCTGACCCCCTAAATGACGTGCCTGCTAGTAGTCTGCTTACACAAATTTGCTGACCTAAAATCTACAATTGGGTGAAATTCACACAACATTTCAGAGGTAAAAGATGAAATTTACAATTAAATATTAATAAGGAATTTAAGATGAAAATTTCATTAGGAATGGTAAATTAAAAAAAGAATCACTTTTTATTTTAGTGTGTTTAGTTTTATTTAGTGTATATTAGCTCTGCATAAATATGATTTTAATTGAAAGACATGATTATTTTTATGCTATGTTTTACTGTAGCTATGTCTTGAGGTTCAAAAATTAGGCGGGGCTTCAGTATTCCAGTGAAATTTTAGATAATATCATGGTAATTATGAAATTATTGCCTTAGTTTTACTATTTCTAACTAGAAATATGTTTGGATACCCTTTGAAATGTATTAATGAGATTAATTTTTCATAATAGAGGTGTACATGCAATGGTTTGCTATGTCCCCAAAAACGTCCTCAATAATATTTTCTAGAGTCCCCAAATTGTCCTTGGATTTGAGGACAAGTCCTCAAAATAAAACTCAGAAATATGGTCACCCTAAATTGAACTTATTATTTGACAAGTTTTGATTGCAAAGGAATGAATCTTTACTTCTTATACCAAATTATTCTTGTCTTAACTTTTTTCTCTTATAGTGAAGTTTCAGTTCCAGTTATGAACTGTTCAAAAAGGAATTTTTATGTGTCATCATCAAAAATGATTCATGCATATTTTTTCCATATTTTTTAAATTTTAATACTTTTATCGTGATGGACAAGATATATCTTCTTACAACATTACATTGCTGTTCATTAAGGGATGGGATAACTTCTCAATATTTTTCTGTATTTTCAACCAGTCTAGTGACTTATTGAATAACTTTTTAGCTCATTCCAATTCCTAATATTATATTTTCCAAGAAATTCTAGAAAGATGCAACTTGCCGTAACAGATGTGTTAATGTCTTGTAAATAAGCCAACATGAAATGGGTGTAATTATTTTTAATATGCAGATATGTCAATGTTCATTCTACTTATGTTATTAAAAAGGTTGTCAACAGTAATTGAGTAGAAAATTGTACCATTTTGCGATATCAAATGTTGGCAGGGTTTTCATAATCAGTACTTGAAGGAGGAATGATGCTTATGGTTAGACAGTTGTAAAATAATTAGAACTCTGAAGTGGACTGTACATAAACTCTTTATTTTGTTGTGGCGGACTGCTCTCTCTTGGGTGTTGCATTGTTGCATCATTCAGTTTCTCGTCTCAAGTGCTAATCTCAGCTTTCTTACACTTGGTTTCACTGCTGCAACAGTGCTCTCTGTTCAGCATGGAACACCAGTCTTCAATTTAGCATTTTGGAGATTCAGCTGCGCACTCTCGTTGTGTAAGATGATGAATATTATTGTTAGTTTGTAAGAATTATCTCTTAATTTTTTACACAAGAATTATACCTTAATTTCGCTTAATTTAAAAAATATATATAAGCTGAAAAATTTTTGAAGATAAAAGCTTTTTTCTTTTTAAAATTTTTTTTATTAAAGAAACCTTTTTTAAAAGAAATGTCAGGTTTTTCGGGGGGGGGGGAGGTAAAACAATAATTAAATCAATAATTATAGTATAATAATCTGTGTTGTAGTTTTTTTTTTTTTTTTTTTTTTTTTTTCAATTTTAATTTTTAAACCCTTTGTGTTTTACAGTTTATCTGAATAATTTGTTTTACGAAACTTTAGCGCAATGAAATTAATAACTTTCTGTACGTATAAAATACTTGTTTCGTTTTGATAGTAGTTTCAGCAATTCTAAGGTAATGTGCTTTGACATATATGAAATTTAAAAAACTGAATCAATCTATGTGTGTTGAAATTTATATTTCAATTTTTAACACAAAATTAAATATATAATATGTAAGAACATGAATGTATTTTTGTCTAGAAAACATTAGTGAATATTTCAAATTTAAGAAAGACTTCAAATATTTGTTAGACATGAATTTTATTTGGAACATTTTATTTTACAAACTATGTTACAAAATGAAATGCTTTCAAGAAAAAAGTATAATGTGTGGATGATAATGTGGCATCTTGGAACTTATGACATCATGTAAAAAGTTGTCAGTATATACACAATATTTGCAAAAACAATCGCTACTGTAGACTTAGCAAAGTCACTACCTTTGGAAACAGTCACACACACTGCACTTGTTCTACTAATAGTGCCATTTTTTATTTCTTCTCTTTTTTTAAACAGTGTTATTTCATGCCAAGTTCCCACTGAAAAATAAAAAGGGAAATATCTAGTATAATTCATCTTGGTTATAGGTAATTCACAGAAAATTTAAAATGGTATGATTTGTTATTCATAACCAAAATATCACTCATTAGAATATCCAAGAAAGAAATTTGGGGGTAACTGTTACTCACCCAAATCCCCCCAACTTTATTTATTATCAATTTGCTGCTTCCGTAGAAGTATAGCATAAGATGCGAGAAAGCCCCCTTTTCCTTAGAAATTAAAATCTCCTGTTCGATAGAGCCAAGTGTGTATGCATACGTATGTGTATATATATATATATTTTTCCTCCTAAGTTTTCAAAAAGAAATTAATGTCTATCTTTCTATGTTGTATTTTATGTATGTGATTCTTTACTTTAACATTTTTCCCTAAATGCTATTTGGTCATTTTCCCCACTAACTTCACAGTAGTGGTAATCTCTACAGATGTCACTCCAGTTATTTTATTAAACTCGAATAAAAAAGGTAAGTTTGGCGTAAAGCCGTAGCAACAGGAAGAACTACAAAATATTTTGTGTCTGTCTCGGATGATGAGGAATCACCAATAAAGTTGCCTGCTCAAGAGAACTTCCCCCAACGGATCATTCATAAATGATGTCACGCTTCAAGAGGGGAAGAGGTTCATGAAATTGTGACAAACTGGGGGAAGGGGGTAACAAGGATGTGTGACATCATGCTTATGCAACATAGCATGACATGTGACAAAGGGGGTAGGGGGTCCATTGAGGATTCAGGGTTCGCGCTAGGCCGCGCGATTCCCGCAATATTTTTTGAAATCCCACTCAAAAAAAAATTTTTTTTAGGCTTAAACTTAAAAAATCCCACTTAAAATTTTGGTCAAGGAGGAAAATCCCACCTTGTATTTTTCCCCAGTGTGAACCCTGATTGAGGTGTGACATTTTGTGACAAAGGGGGGAGGGTGGATCAAATATATGGGGGAAAAGCATGACATCATATACGGACGGTCCCCAACCTCAATGATTATGAACTCTAAATGTGGATTGCTTACCTCCGAGCGCAGGTAGCTGTGAAGCCTCCTCAAACTTGACATAAAATTTTGAATGTTCAGATTCCTTGGGAGATCTCTGGAGCCATGGAAACCACGTGTACAGTAGAATGCCATCCCGGCTCTGTGTGGTGATCTCGGGCTCGGGCGTGGTCATTTCTGTTGTCGGTCTCTGGTCCGTGAGAGGCTTTTGCCTGCTGGACTTTGCCCACTGAATTCTGGCTGACCTTTCGTAGCTCTCTGCTGCTTGCATAAAGTCCCTGTCTGAACTGTTAGCGTCACCTGCAAAGAGGAAAGAATGAGTATCCAGGCTCGAAACTCAATCATTGTGGATCTCCCTTCCAGTGGTGTGCAAAAAATTTTTTATGGACCAGGGGCGTTCACTTTTCAACGCACATCTAGTTTTAATGCCTCATGGGTGGGACCTTGCAGTACGGGATCGATGGGTTAATCTCGGCGAAAAGAAATTTTCAGAGCTTCACACAAAGTATACACCATTAATTTAAAATAACAATTACACACATACTTAGGGGAACATGCCCCCCCCCCCCCACCCACCCAACACACAATTCTCACAATAACCAGATTATATATTTATATATAAGCTCAAAAAATTTTTCTTTAAGTAATAATTAAATGAAAGGTCTAATATTGATGCCAAAAGTTTTTTCTCCGGAAACGTTATTATAATATTGTCTTAAAAGTTTTTAAAAGTAGTACAAAATACTTTTGCTTGTCTGGAGGAAGTAAGAAAGGTATAGATATTATCCTTCAAAGAAATCTTAAGATTATTAAATTTAAAAATTTCGGTAAACTTTTTTTTTTTTTTTTTAATTTTCGGAACAGCCTCTCGAAAATTTTAGGAATTGTCGGAGAATTTCAGGTCAGAATCATCCCTGACCAATTCTTGGAGTTTTCCATGCCAGGGCGAAACTTAGAAAAATGTAGTCCTCCCTCCTCCCCCTCCATCCAATTATTGTTCCTATTTCATAAACTTTTATGCACTGGCCATTTTGTTTTGGAGGATTTTTCACTTAAAGGCCACTGATGGAAACCTATAAAACTTTTCTAATGTTCCCATAGGATGGTCTTTTCAACTCAACATTAGGGGGTAAAGCCATATGAAGGACAACTTAAACTTAACTGGAAATATGAAATTCCGACTGTTGAAGGGAGTCCAGGGGATTCTCCTCTGGAAACTTTAAGCAAACTGGTGCATATTTAGGCCTTTGGAGACACATTTGGCATTGCAAAAATATTCGGAAAAAAAAGGAAGCAGAAACTTTTAAAAATTTAAATGCTTTTACTCATAAAAATTCAGAATAAAATTAGAATTATTTTTAAATCCAGTGGGCAGAAGGGGGAGGGGGATCCCTTCTTACTAACGCCCATATCGAGGAGCCACGTGATCGCCTTGTCTTCCTTTTCAAACGACACTTGCAAGCTTCCCCCCCCCCCCCCCCCGACTTTCCTAAAAGGATGTTTTGAAAATTTTAAAGAAAAGATATTGTGTTGTTTGAGCACATCGTGATTTATATTTCACTATTACTAAGGGAAGAAAATTTTAACATTGCAAAATTTGCCGCCCCCTAAAACTGCTTCCCAGAAGCCGTTGCTTGCCACAAGTGCCGGCCGACTGATCAAACAGGCAATATATTCAGTGTAACGGCCTGTGGTAGCATTGCTGGATTAATACGCAGCTTCCGTTTCTTTTCTTTTTTTTTTTTTTAAGACATTTAATTTTCAACACAATCATGGGTGATTCTAAGCGAAAAAAAAATTTCGGAAAAGTATGCGCCTTCAATTTAAAATAAAATAATATAATATCTGACTAAGTTAACAAGCTTCTCCCATCCCCCTCAACGCACAATGCATACGCAAATATGTATATACTAGCTGCTTCCCCGCAGAACATCTGCGGGCTATTAGCCATTTTAAAAAATGCTTTAAAATTTAAAGGCTTTAGAAAAATCGCTAGATATAAACAAACTAAGGCGTTGCCATTCCAAAGAATCGGAAATTAAAAGTTGAGTTATGAATGAAAATACTTTTTAACAAATAGAAACAAATGTGCTAAAATCCGTAAGTTACGACAGTAAAAACATATGTTATTTTTCTATGCTAATCATTCAACACATTTTTAAATAACGTTTTACCATAGTTTGCTTTTTGGCATGACGTCAGTATCGTATCGCACCGCAAAATTTAATCGTAACTGGTCCACGTTAAGAGGAATATATATATAGATATATTAGCTCAAAAATAATCCTCCGTAAAAGTAATTAAATGAAAGGTCTAATATTAATAACCAGAGGTCTTTTCTTCCGGAAAAATTATTGTATTGACATTTTTTAAAAGTAGTACAAAATATTTTGCTTGTTTGAAGGTAGAATGAAAACAAGGGCGGATCTAGAAAATCTTCAAGGGAAAGTCTTCTTGGAAGTTTCGGGGTACTTCTCTTGGGGGTCTTTGAAATACATTAAAACTTAGGAGTATCGACGTAGTATCCACTTGCATCAGCCCAGGGGATCGCGTCCTTCCCCCTCTTAGATCCGCCGTTGAATGAAAAACACAGATATTAATTGAAAGAAATCCTAGGATTAATAAATGACTGTTTGAACTTGAATCTGTTTTAGCTGATGAAACTTTTTAGCTGTTAACTTTGTGAACTGTGTTTAGCTGATGGAAGTTTTTAGCTGTTAACTTTGTGAACTGTTTTAGCTGATGGAACTTTTTAGCTGTTAACTTTGTGAACTGTTTTAGCTATTGGAACGTGAACTTTTAAAAGTTGGAACTCAGTTGTGTGGACTAAGAGAGGTGCGTTTATCGAACTATTTTAAGTATACGCTGGACGCTGCTAAGATGTCCGACACCTGTTTTGTTTCCCCTGTGTCCGGGGAAAGCAAACTCAGCTGAAGGAGAGAGGAGTTTGTAACGATCCTCCAAAAACCTAAAATGAAGCAGAGAGATTTTTTTTAAAAAGAGAGACATTCTCGACTTGGAAGATCAACAGCGTGGGTAGGCCCCAGGGGTGACTCGGATCCGAAAATCTCCGACATTTCCAAAAATTTTCAGGAACCTGTTCCGAAAAATTTTCAATCTTAACATTTCTTTGACGAATAACATCTGTGCTTTTTTACACTTTCAGACAAGCAAAATATTTTTTACTATTTTAAAAAACTATCGAATAACATTTCTTGGGACAAAATTACTGCTGGTATTAATATTAGACCTTTCATTTAATTACTCGAATGATATACATATATTTACTTTTTATTTATTTATTTATTGAGTTTATACGTGTATATACGTATGTATTGTGTGTTGGGAAGGGAAGAGGGGCGAGTTCACCAAAAAATGTAGTTTTTATTTTAAGTTCATGGTGCATACTTTTTCCCAAAATTTTGTGTGAAGTTCCGAAAAACAATTTCCGCTCGGAACCAGCCATGAACAATCAATAAATGAAAAATGGGAAAAAAAAAAAAAAAATAATTCAACAAGGGAAGGAATTATTTTTTTCCTCAACCCATTTTTAAAAGAAACCACACCACATAAATCGCAGGAATTTCAAGTTGATTTCAGCTCAAGCGTCTCAAATAACAAAAAAGTGTCTCGAGTAAGACATGTAAAGCATTAATTCTTCCTGAGAAAAAAAAAAAAAACGAGATGTACTCACTAAAAGGATCAAACCGTTATATTCCTTGCAGTGAAAGAGAGAGAAAAAAAATACTGAATACCAAATCATACGCTTTGCAGCCAGACGCAATGAGGTCACTTTGTATATACACTGTTAAAAATTTCCGTAAGAAAATAGTAAAATAACCATTTATTTGATTGTTATTTTACCATATTTAATAACAACAGTTGAATAACCATTAAAAAGATGGTACTCAAACCTCTGATTACGAAAAAAATCGTTTATTCTATGTTTCTACTAAATAACGTGTCGGGTCAGTAAGCAGTGTAGAAATCATTTATACATTAGAAAAACACTTTATTTACATGGACAAAACTATTTACAACTTTAAGAAATAAGACAAGCCAAAAACGCTAACGCCGAAATATTGAAAACGAAACTAAGCCACCAGTAGGTGGCGCTAGCATCGACAGCGAGGTAACTGATTAGCAGAGCGAACGTTAAAGAATCATTTACTCGCCTTAGTTTTCGCACATTTTTCAGTATTAAAAAAAAGGAGGTGCAAAAAACATGTGATTTTTTAAAAAATATTCAGTCATCTGTTCTAGAAAAGAATTTGGAGCAATAAATAGACGGCTGTCGTTTAGGTGAACACAAGCATGAAAAATGTTTTTATTTAGTTTTCGGAAGCAGTTTTAAATGAAAACCATGTATTTTATTAAGAGAATATTGTTATACATTTTAAAGACCAGGGATTTTTAGTTCAATATAGTGTGAATGAGCTGTTGAAAATAATTGCATTATTATGCTAATATTACCTAAAGAAAGAAAAGCTATGTCTATGTACTATATTTTAACATAAATAAATAAAAAAAAAATTTACAGTAATTACTATCACATAAGTTTTTTAAAAAGCACATTGCAATCTGATGTATATTTAAAAAAAAAAAAAAAATCACTTGCAATGTCATTTTTTAAATGAACTGCATGCTTAAAATTTTGTGTTAGATTTTTTTTTTTTTTTAAATATAGATTAAAAAATTTTTTTAAATTTACATTTATTTAAAAACACATTATGATGCACAAAGTTTTGCTAAAGTTTCAATTACATACAAAACCAAAATAGAAACAAATAACAAAAAAAATCTTGAACCAAAGCAAAAAGCTTAGCTTTAAATTTATTTTGTTGTTATGACAAGCACAATTTCATTTTGATATTACATTTCTTCTTCTTTAACGTCAATATTGTTTCATATATAAAATTTAATATTTGAGTCACATCTTTTAAAACTTTTTGTAGTTCCAGACAAATGTAGAATTTTGTTAAAAAACTGAACCCCCCCCCCCCCAAATCCCCCCGCCCCCTCTGGTGGGTACCTTCGTCACATTATGATACACAAAATGTTGGTCAAGTTTCAGTTACATACTAAATCAAAATAGAAACAAATAATTAAAAAAATCTTGAACCAAAGCAAAAAGCTTAGCTTTAAATTTATTTTGCTGTTATGACAAGAACAATTTCATTTTGATATAACATTTCTTCTTCTTTAACGTCAATATTGTTTCATATATAAGATTTAATTTTTGAGTCACATCTTTTACAACTTGTTGTAGTTCCAGCCAAATAGTAGAATTTTATTCAAAAACTGAAAAACACCCCTAAGCTCCCCCTCACCCCCTCTGGTGGGTTCCTTTATCAGAGGAACTTTAAGCCAAACTACCATATTATTTTAATATATTATTATAATGACGTTCCAACAAGCCTCTACTTAATTTTCTTGACTGGTTATAATTCATAGTATATTCCACACAAAATTTGAACATATTATCACATATAATCCTTTAAAGTTTAGCCCTTCCTTTAAAGTTTAGTAAGTTCAAACCCACATTTAGTTCACCAATATGAGAGCCAAAAAAAAAAAAAGCGATACTTTCAAAAGCAAATTATTCTGTTCGGATGCAGATTTAAAAAACCACAGACATTTATTATAGCATTGCAAGATTTTGCCCTTTAGAAATTCTTGTTTTCTTTGAGGTGGTCAGAATTAAACCGATGTATCACACATAAGTTTACAAAAACCAAAAATGGACATTTGTTACAAAATCCTTTTCATTTATTTATTTTATAGAATAAAAAAAATGAAAGTTGTTCGTATTTCAAAGTTCGAATGAGTGAGATATTTATTTCATTTCCTGCTTCCTTATGGAAAAAACTAATCTGAAAGTAGTTAACAGTAATCAATTCATGTTGTGCATCAGTGTCACTTGTCACTTTCTGAATGACAATCGGCTGAACGAAAGACTTTTGGTACACAGGGCCTTTAATCGCAGCAGCTGGCCCCAAAGCCGTCTTCCGCCGGGCTCGAACTTACCTCGCTGTCGAATAGAGCGCCATCTAGTGGAGGCTTACTTTCGGGTACAGAAAAAGCGCTGGAGGACAATGGCGAACGGCACACTATCTATTCTAGCCACTGTAAAACAACGTAACAACTCGAGTTGAGTTGAACAGATTCACTTTGGTTGCAGTTAAGGTTGTAAGGCTGAGGCACAGCCGCTGCACACTCCCCTCCCAGTGTTAACGATACCGGCTAGGGAAGTGCACATGTCGTCCTGAACGTGTTGTTTGGGGAAGGCGGTTATCCTTTTCTGTAGTGTTAGGTGGGGGTTCTGCAGAGGGAGTAAGTATATTGGAGCATGGATCACAGGTGATAATAGATGAAGGAAGAGCAAAGGACTGCAACAGGATTAAACGAAAAATCATGCAAGGTATTGAAGCAGCAAAAGAAAAATGGTTTTTTAGAGGAATATGTATTATTTCTTTTAATAATCCACACGTTTTATTAAAATAGAAAACTATTTTTTTACCATTTTCCTGTTGTCCTACATTTTATACATTTTCCATTGCGACCCGTGTTAAAATAAGTATTTTTCCTTTCTGTCTGAATCAAGTAGTTTTCATAAATTTTAACTAGATAAATTACCTATATGCCAGAAAATACAGTACCTATGAAAAAAATTTAAGTTTCAGGATTTTTTTTTTTTTTTTGAAAGTTTGGGAAATTTAAATCCTTACTACTACCACCCCTGATAATAACGCATTTTCCCGTCCTTTTCCTGAAATCGGCGCTGGACTTGGTTATTTCCTCAACTTTTATTTTAAAAGCTGCAGATATTTGACAAATAAATGAAAATATAATAACACTAAATAGAAAAAGTATTTCACTGCACAAAAATATCTAGTAATGGGAAATTTCTATTATGTTTTACTATAAATTACAATTCATTTGCAAAAAATAAATAAATTAAATTTCTCTTATTAGTTAGAAGTAGGTAAGTAAAATATAAATTGTAATTTCAAAAGTTATTTCAAACATGCCATTGTAACTATATGTGTATAAAAGCTGTCATATAATTTATGGTGCATAAAAAGTGATACCGACTTTTTGCATAAAAAATTTTCAGGGTTTTTTACTTTGTGTCACAATCACCCCTGATTTAGACCAACGATTGATTTTGATTCAATCAAAAAGTAAAATCTCAATTTTAATGCCGTTTATTTATCAATAAATCTTTCTTTTCCTGTTGAAAAGAAAGATTTATTGATAAATAAACGACCGCTTTGTGTAGTGCCCATGGCCGAATGGTTAGAGAGCAAGGTTGGTGTGCCATACAACCGGGTTCGATTCCCACAAGCTTTGTTTACGGTGTCTACGCCTCGAAATGTTTTAAAAACTGTAAAAATTTTGTTTTGAAACCATTTTTAAATGGTTATAAAACCGTGAACTTTTGTATTTACGGCTTTTTAATCAAGATGATTAAAAATTGTTAGGTCCCGTAAAGATAGAAAACTGTTACAAACCGTAAATTTAACAGTGAATTAGATGTACAGACTGCTGCCGGTCATTTAACCGTAATTTCATGATGAAATTTCTAACAGTGTAATTAAGCCGTCTGGAACCGCTTTCGCTCGAAGCACGTAAACAATATAAAGTATTACTTCGTTCTTTAATAGGACGAACCCAATATATTTTTTAAACATAAAAGCATTTGTAAGAAATAATACTCAAATTTTCATTCTCACTGACTAGATTTTTCTCTCTACTCTCTCTCTCCCTCTCTGTTGAAAACTGCAAATTTTAATTAGACAAAGTATAATTGAGCCCTGGTGTACCTTTATAACCACAAAAATAAATTACATTCAGTTTTACCCTTGAGACATAAGACGAGAATAACAAAATCCCTTTTTTTTTATGTTCTCCAAAGTACACTGCAGTCAATTTGACTTAATACTGAGCTTTAACCTAATCACACATACATTCATTTAATAATTCAGATAGTAAAATCAAAATAAATATAGGATGAAATACTTATAACTCATTACATGCACTGACGTAGATTTTTCTAAGCATTATTAGTCTCCGGAACTAATATAATATATTCCCTTGCACTGATGTCAACGGCGTAACTAAGAGGGAGTCGCCGCCCCGGGTGTCACTCGTTCTGGGGTCAAAGGGGAGAGAATAAACCTGTAAAAGCTCCATATAATGAAACAAATACCTTGAACTGGTAATTTTTTCTATCGTTTTCTGTTCTACTTTTAACTGAGCACAGGGTATCCCTACAAAAATATTCAAAGAGGTTTTTTACTGCTAAACACATCATTGCTGTCAACAAATACATTAAATATTAAAATTCCCGCGATACGAATGGTATTTTTCCCCCTTCTTTTTTTTTGCTGGGATTTCTTTTCTTTGCTTTACTTCTTTTTTGGGGGAGGGGTGACAACACGGATAACCGCCCCGGGTGTCACCTATGCTAGCTGCGCCATTGTATCGATCAAATTGAGCGACAAACTAGGATTTAAATCGTTCCAAAAGTAAAATTTTCTAAAATATTTAATTCTTTTTATTATGATTATTATTTTTTTTTTACTTTTTTGGTGCATTACAGTTGAATTAACCGCCGCCCAGGCATGGGCCACAGCTTGCCCCCCCCCCCCCCCGCCACATCCCGATCCGGTACTGGGTTCTTCACCCCTCCCCTGGCTATGACATGCTCCCTTTTTTGTCGGCATTTTTATGATGGGAGAACTTCCGCACAATCTAGATCTGCACTGAACTAAACTTGAATAATCTCAAACAAAGGTGCTTTATACTTACAATTCTGATAAAATGGATTAAACACAAACTGAAAATGAATCCCAAGAAATTTGCTTCGTGGATGATCAACACACACAAATAAAGTAATTGTCGCAGATTACAAAAGGTAACAAAACCTATGAAACATATTTGTGACATGGAAAAAACTACACATTTGAATAAACTAAAACGGAAACAGCGAGAGAATTAGATATTTGTAGTGTACACTGCAGAATGTTTTTATTTTTAAAAGCTTTTTTTTTTTAATTATTTTTCTTTTTTTTAAATCATAGGAAAATATTTTAAAAATTCAATAGCTTTTCAGGAACTAGAGTTTGAAACTGTGGGGAATATATATATAATGCAGTAGACCTCGATTATAACGACACCGCGAAATTTATAAAGTTTTAATGAGGTTCATGTTATAGATTGAAAATCAAATTATTATGTAGCAGAATAAAAATATATGGCACAGGAGCTTTTATACAACCAAATTTATTTGCATAAACTGCAATAAGCAAAGCATGTATGTGAGTTTTTTTTTAATTTGTACTGAAATGTTTTATTACTCCAATTCATTTTCTCTATATCAGATTTGTTTTACTCTCCCTGGATATCCTCATACATCGGGCGATTAATAACATGTATAACATAACATATATGTATTTAGATTACTCAACTATAATTGGCAATGCGGTGTGAAACCAAGGGTTCGCCGAGGTTAGCCCCGCGGATGGATTAACTTGCGTTGATTTGTCATATTTTACGCAAATTGTAAATAGTGTTAAATATATAAGTGAGAATTGCAAAAATTCAATTAATAAATAATTGATTCATAAATTTAAGTACTTATGACGAATTTTCAAATTTTCATTGGTATTTGTACGTATAAAAACGTTATTTTTGATTTTTAATTTTTCACAAGCAAGGAAAAAAAATTTTTCGGAAGATAATTGTTTGCTGTATGAACCGGATTCCTGATATCCGACAAATTTTTAAATAACTGGAATCTGATTCTGCCATTGCACGAAATATCCGGCAATCGGCATGCGAAATTTGGTTATTAAAATTTAGTTAACTAGCATGATTTGAAAACGTATCTAAATTACGAACTTACTACGTATTTGCAAGCTGTGGGCTGTGCGGTTTTGGTTTTAAAAATATGTACAGAATTTACAGGCTTCAAAAACTAGAGCCGGTTTTTCGGTATATGTTCGTTAAGCAAGGGGATATCGAGAATACAGTACACGGAAAAGTCATTGAACTGGATAGGAGGCGGGGGACCGCTGTTCAGGGATCTGGAGCAGCCCACTTTTTTGAGTCGCGCCACTCCAACTTATAAATATTTGATCGGGCACCAATCCAGGTCAGCGCTGCACTGTGCTCCAAGCAAATTAAACAGATTGTATTATTTTTCTCCTTTTTTTAAGTTAATTAATTTTATTGTCTAATCAAAATTTTAAAACAGTTTTTTAAAAAATGAATCAGTGGAGCATAATAAACTTCTTTGCTCCTGCTCCATTTCAGTTTCCCAGCAAAATCTTGTTGATCCACTGATCCGCTCCAGTTGAAATTATTAAGAAACGTGCCGCGGCAGCATTGCTGAGAAGTTTATTTATATAATTTTCCAAGATCAGCTTAGATAGGGAAATAAAAAAGTAAACCAATGGGGAAAAAAACATCCGCACAAACCCACGCCCGTTATTCTGAATTAATATAGGAGAAAAAAAGAAAAGGAAAAAAAAAACAAAACACTCATCGTAATGTCTCGTAATATCAACCCATCACCCATATTTTGATAAAATCGAAGCAGACCTGACGCATGCGCAAATTCTTTCGTGGCTCTGCTTTAGCATTATGGACAGTATTTACTCTTATATCAGACCTTTTTATGTACAAAAACTGGCTCTTTCTTTTCTCTCATATAATTAATTATGTTCGAAACAAACAACGGTATGTTGACTAAATTCGAATTGAATTTTTTCTTTTTTAATCCTATTTTCTAGATTTTAATGTTATTGCGTAATGTTATATCAGCGAATCTGAAAATTCATATTTTTACTTTTATCACCTTTTTCTCACTGCTCTGCTCTGTAGATGAATTGTCAAGTATACATGCCACTTTTATTAGATAAAACGCTATTTTATACGTCCTAGCATTTTATACTGGATACAAAAAGTGAACTCCTATTAGCAGACAAATTGAATAGCCCATTGTCACATCAGGTAAGGTCGTACGGTCCTCTTGAGAACACAATTCAAGGAGAAATTTCTTTCATTTAAAAATGCAGGCTGCATCTGCCCGATGCGTGGTGTATTGAAAAAACAGGTAAGACATCCGTTCTATTATATTCGAAAATAACATTTATTCTTATTCACAAAATTAATACGCTACAAAAAAAAAAAACATCCGCTGGATGGCTGGATCTCAGGCGCCTCCGAAAGCCAAAGTCCGTCTACTCTGCAACACGACTTGAGGCGCCAGCACTCTCATTTGCTAATTTTTTTACCTCTCCAGAACTTTTGATGCTCAGTGTGTTGTAATGATTTGAAGCGAAGTAATAATGTTTTTCTTTTTCTCGCAGTTTTGAAAGTTCACCGCCGTTCATCTTTTATAGTTAGTCTTTGTTTTGTTATAACGAAAGACCTCGTAATGTTATCCTACGCTTAAGTTTTGCAGTTACGTTTATTATTGTAGTCTAGTTTACGTTGAAAAGTTAGGCGTGAAGTCAACTCCGCTCAGCATTTGTTTTGTTTCCGCGGATTTATTAATCATGTCAACTCATACCAAGAATCCTCGTATTACGAATGAACACGCAATTTTCTTCGAAGAAGTGCCAGGCTGTCCGTTGATAGACTACGTTAAAGCAGTTGCTTCAGTGATTGGATCGAGCAATATCGATAGCATCGTGCAAAAGGACAATAAAATTAAACTTTTCCTGAAGGAAAAGCAGCACGTTGATTATATCATCGGCTCCGGGATCGTGGTCAAAAGCCAACATGCCAAAGTCGAATACGCGCAGCCCCCCGTCGCACATGTTCTGGTTTTGAATCTCGACCTGATAGTACCTGACGATTATGTGGTAGCGGCCCTGAGCCCTTTCGGCTGTTTCAAATCGAACGTCATCCGGCCGACTCTGTCTCAAGACTCTGCCTACTGTCACATCCTGAGCGGGGAAAGACGGGTCTATATGAAGCTCTTCGACCGGGTCAAACTTCCCGCCAGCTTGAGTATCGAATATAATGGAGAAACTTTTGACATGTCCTTAAAGGTCGAGGCCCCGAGCCCACAGATTGCTGAGGTTAAGCCAAAAATCGCTTGTGTGAGTTCCGTGCAAGGCGGCAGCTATCATACGACTACCCAGTCGAAGGACTCGGAGAGCCCCATGGTCCCCGTGAAAACTATTAAAATAGAATATGAAGAACCCTCTGAAAACGACGATGATATGTTCGAGTTATTTTCAGGAGTGAATGACTGGGACTCGTTGCTGTCTGACTCCAACGTAGATCAGGCCAAGAGTCACGATAAGGTGTCTATCAAACCCAAGGTGAACGTTTGCAGCGTGAAACCCATGCAGAGCTCTCGTTTGACCCGTGGATTGCGAAGCAATTCTCATTAACTGTTAGTGTATTTCTTAATCAAAATTTCCTTCATTCAAGTGCCTGCCATGTATGTAATTTCTCTTCAGTTTTAAAAAGGGAACAGTGCATACTTTGGTGTTGATTGCATGTAACTCTCTATGTTATTCATCCCATTTCAAAAACTGTTTTGGAACAAGTACTTCTAAAATTAAGTTCAGTCCAAGGTGTTTGTTAATCGCTGGTATGTGACTTTAATCTCTTTTCGAATTGCATATAGTTTGCACACTTCAAACGCTCGAAGGACGTAATATTGCTCAAATAGTTCATGCAATTAGTACCAAAATACCTAGCTGTGCAATGAAAAAAAAAACTAAGTACATATTCTCGAGCTTTGTTTTTGTTTTGAGTTACCAAGTATCAAAAATATGAAGGTGAGACATTTTTTTTAGAAAGCCAAAGTTTTTTTTTAACAATAAGATAAGTGCTTTTTCTGTTTACTTGCATTTCATTAAAAGTTCATAGAAAAAAGAGATCTGAATAATCAGTGAAGAAGTGCCATATTGTGTTTGCTTGTTGAGCATTAGTTACTCGTGTATGTGATGTGTTAAGTAAAAAAAGATTACAAAAGAAGCAATCAAAATGCCATGATGTACAACAGAAAAACTAATCTTTCGTTTTTGTTTAGGGTTACCAAGTATCAGAAATATGTAGGACATTTAATTTGGAGAAACAAAAAGCATTTGCAATTAACCTCCATTATTTAGTATTCCCTAATTTTATGTTTATATATATAGGTATATATATATATATATATATTTAATGTGCTTTATACTTGAATATTAGAATATTCTCTTTCTCGGATATTCTCTTTTTTTTATTTAATGCTGCCAATTTTATCTTAATTCTAAATCATTTCTTTCTGAATAATTTATGCTAAAGACTGGTTGGATCTTAGGAGACCCCACCCCATTGGCGCAGTTGGCGATAAGTACGCAATTTTGGTAACCCAGATTCGATAGAAACCCAGCTTCTATCATTCTGCGATATGGACGCCAAATTGGCGATTTTGAAAAGCGGTGGGCTCTCCTAGGAGTTTACCCTAAAGACCTGTTGATCGTTTAATGATTCCATACTTTGGCAATCGTTTCTTTTTCTTTTTTTTTGTAATGTTATCTTTTTTATGCTATATTTAATATTTTTTAATTTGTGTTCTGCATTTTTTGTTTAAAAAATATTTTTTATTTAATAAATGTCATTATTTAATATTTTATATTAGAATATACTTTCTTTTTTTTATTATTGAATGCTGCCAATTTTATATCAATTCTGAATCATTTCTTTTTTAATAATTTTTGCTAAAAACCTGTAGTTGATGGTTTAATAAATCCGACATACTTTGGCAATTGTTTCTTTTTTTTTTAATGTTATCTTTATTACGCTGTTTAATATTTCCTATTTTATGTTGTACATTTTTTTTACATAATATATTTTACTTAATAAATTTCATTATTTAATATTTTATATTAGTAATAAAATAATATAAAAGCAGCAATGGAAGGAAAGTGAGAGAGATCTTTTAAGTTATCCATAAATACTGTTTTTAATAAATAATAAAACTGGAATGAATATATATTGTCAGATTGTGTTAAATATATTTACTGTTTAATCTTTTATACTAGAACAATGTTTTCCTTTCTCAGGTGTTAAAAAGGAGGATAAATGGTAAAAACCAGAGGACATGTCCTCCTAGATGTATTTGGTAACCCAACTATGGCGGTAAATTGCCATTTGTATTACTTTTATTTTACTGACAAAGTAATCAGTATCTTTAGATTGTTATTATTGTAAGCATAGTATTTGTTCATCAACGATAACGTTCCTGTTTCAAACCTTTCCGAGATCCGAGCCAGCGCCATGTTGAAAGAAGTCTTTAAAATAAATTGTACTTGTTTATTTATTATTTGTTTTTCCTTAAATTAGTATATTTAATGTACTTCATGGTAAAACTAAAACAAATGATGGCAACAATGTTCCTCTTAATTTGAAAGGAGGACCAAAAAAAAAAAAAAAAAGAAAACACTAGGTTTATGTAGAACAGATAATTGTTAAAAAAAACATTCAAGTTACAGGCAGCGATACTTTTCCATGATAAATGCAAGAATCCTTTTTTCCTCAATTTGCAACTTTTCTAAGTCGCTAAAGGTAGCTCTTGACAATTTTTTAATTGGACAACTGCTGAAAATGTCCGAATTGGCGTAAAAATAGTTGTACTGGTAACGAAAAAGCAACCATGCAGGTCTCGATGCAGAGAGTGCGGAAATGCTGACTGCATTTCTGAGGGGTCGCCAACATGAACTGTTGAGCGGCTAGCAGTGTTGAGCAGTAAATTTTGATAATTTTTAAACAGGCTGTTATTAGCAGAGTACTACTGACATTTGAGGGTCGCCCTTTTAGCCTACTTTCCCGTGAAAGTTTTTTTTTAATCAAGTGAAAGAAGGGTTAATGTATCGTAAAAGTATCATTAAAAATAAAGAAAAAAGTCGAAAGTAAATGAAGTAATTAAATAATTATTATAAAATAAAGAATTTGAAAGGGGGGTTTTGAGATGGGGGTGGGGGATATGTGCCTGTCGGCCAGTCTGTCTGTTTGCCTCTTTCCCTCTAACAACTTTTGAACGAATTTTCCGATTAAAAAGTTTTTTTTTTTGCTTCCAAAAGATCTTGGAAAAAACATCTTATTACTCATTTCCATTTCTTATTTGAACAATTTATTGCTTACTTTTGAACAGTTCAAAAAATCTTAACATTAGCACCTATAGGCAAGAATGTAGCAAATTGTGTAAACTCTGGACCAAGTTCTGATGAACAAAGTTATTGGAAGAAGCTCTTGTTGTACCGTAAAATATTTAAAAATTTGAACAAATTTTGTTTGTTCATTTTTGAACAGTTCAAAAAAAGAAGAAATTAACATAGCGCTTACTGGGAAATTTGAATCCTATACATCCTGATCTAACAGACGGATTTGCTTGGAAGAAATTGTATCAGAAAGATGTTATGACGTAGAACAGGTACAGATACAAAGGTCATACAGACCTATAGTCTGTGTAATTAGAATCGGCGTGTCAAGGTCACACAACTCAACCTTTTTCCATTCTGGTCGCCATGGTTTCCGTGCTAGAAGCTTTTCCCCACGTTAGTTCGGCGAACATAACTAAATTTGTTGTTTTAGTTATAATAATAATAGACGGATTTAAATCAAATTTATTTCTCAATGGCAAAAATAGATTGCGTCAGATAAAGTATTCTAATATTTTGAACCAATCTAAATCTTATTCTAATACTTTGATGTGTTTCAGAAAGCTATTGTATACCTAATTTATTGTATTTTTTATTTTGCAAATGTTAAAATCTTATCTAAACATTCCAGATTTAATTTATGAGAAATTTAATTGCATTTACTTTGTATCAAAAACAAATAAATGGAGAATAAATTCTTTCTTATTAGGGTCAGTTGGGGTTATTGTAAATGCTTTTTCAATGTTTTAACTTTTGATCCTTCCCTTCCTCTTGAATGAATTCAGAGATAAAATTGTGGGCATTGTAGCCACTACTGTACTTCTTGTGAGTAAATGTGTACAAAAATTTTGACTTTATGACTATTTGTTAGCATATGAGCTCGTGTTTACAATTACCCCAGAGATCTGGGGTAGTTGTAAACTGATTTATTTTCGAATAAGGTTGATGCAAATGAAAATTTGTTTCATACACAGTCTACTTGAAGACTTCGGCAGCAACGGTTCTCAATCTGCGGCCAACAGGCCGCATGTGGTCCGCTGAGTTATGTCATGAGCCGGATGAGATCACTTAACGAGAAATATCTTGCAAAAAATCAAGTAATGAGACAAATTTATGTAAAATTTGCCCCGCAGTGGATCAGTCGGTTAAGCTTGGATCCCACAGAACACCGAAAGTGAAGCACAACTGGTCGTGGTCAACGCTTTGGAGGGTGACCACCTCCCGCGACTGATTACTCTGAGACCGAGTGTGCTAAAGGTAGCTGTGCACGTAAAATACATCGTCGCTTCAAATGTCCACCAAGTTAAAAATAATTTCCGCTGAGGGACCATCATAGGTGACGATCTCTCATCTGGGAGCTGGTTCAAAATCATTAAGCCCCTCTGAGCCAAGTGTACTTTATTCTAGTGGAGCTCATTAATAATCAGTAGGAGCTTCCTTAATTCATGGCTGCCCTGAAAGGGGGGCTTGGATTTCTAAGTGGCATTATTAACAAGAACAGAAGTTATGTAAAATAGACATAAAAGTGTAATTTACATCAAAATATAATACCTATTTCCCCCCCCCCCCCCCAAATACTGGAAATAGGATAAATTTAAGTGTTTACAATTACGCCAGAGTATGAAATATATGGGGTAATTGTAAACACCTAACTTGCACATGAAAAATAACAGGGAGGATTAAAATCATAACGAAATGTTTTTCGCAGCATTCCATATGACAAATAAAAATGGTCGAAACCGCTTACATCGCTTTTGTAGATGAGCTGGAAAGAAAAATGTAAGATCTCTAAATTTTGTTAAACAACTTTTCTCACTGTGCCATTTTCAAACAATAGTGACGCCTCCACAGCTGTTTCGAAACTTGCGCAACTGTTTCAATGTCCTTCCTATGCTGCCAGTTTATAACTCACAAGCAGTTAAGTTTCCAAAACCACCACAAGTGTAGTTATGAAGCTTGTTTACAATTACCCCAACTGACCCCTTTCTTGCCGTGTTGCCATGGGGACAAAGCAGGAAACGTGACCTCGATGCGCCTATTCTAATTACACAGACTATAAACGAGTTTTTACCTATGCGATTTTCTGCTCTGGATTTTTAAGGGTATTTCTGAAGAAATGAGTGAGCGCGTGAAGGGTATATTTAAAGCAATTATGAATTAAAGCTAATTGAGAGAGAGAGATAGCTAGTTTGTAAATTTGATATTAGATGTATACGGGGAAGTAGGCTCATATAGTTCTAGACAAAACTTCTTATTGTTATAAGAGTTACCGGTGTGCACCAAAATTTGGCTTTGCTAATACCACTCTGTGAGTTCAGCTTCCAGGTTCCTGTAATGCATAAGTGGCAATAGGTTTGCTGCGGAACAATTATACGTAAATGAATTGCTGCAGTATGAAAATCATAACATTGTTATGCAGAAGGATCATACTTCTGGAGTTACCCCCATATAGGCACCAAAATAGTAAAAAAATACCAAAGAAAGAAGATGAAAAAAAAATTATATGTATACAATAAACCCCGTTTAAGAAGTGCTTAATTTCAATACCAGTTTCATTCCCATCTCCCCAATGTTAATTAAAATTACCCTCTTAAAAAGTTTTGATTTTATTTTTGTTCCACTTAATAAGTTTCATGTTGGTAATTTTTTTCCTTTCAAATAACACTTTAGACTTCTATTTTTTTTTTCTTCAATTTTTCTTTTTTAAAAATATTTAATGGAAAAAAGATCAGGAGAAGGTTTTCAAACAGCTGTTTGGTCAACTTTTTCTCAATGGTACCCGTTTCTCAACACCAAAAGTTCCAGGAAAACATGTTGTAGATAGGATTAGTCAATTGTAACAAAATCAGTGATTAGGGGAGAAAGGAATGTTTGTAAAGTCTCCCATGGGGATATCTATTTTATGTCCAATTTTAATAAATATCATAAAGTAAATTCATTTTCAAACATAGAGCCTACCCTTATAATCAGGGCTGGCAAGTTTCTGCCGGGATGGTTAAAACCAGTGGCAATAACCGGTTTAAACCGGCATGGCAGGAACTAGTTTCTGCCAGTAAGTGGCAAAAACTGGCAGAAACTAAGAAATAATACTAGTAAGAACTTTAATTCGTGATGATTCATAATTCACACATGTATTTGATATGTAAAGAATTAGGTTAAAAATTAAAACTAAAGACAATAAATGTTATTCAAAGTAGCAAAAAGTTTCAAAATGATCATATAAATAAAGTGTTTGTATATTACTAATTTTTCTTTCACTTGAAAAGAAAATTTATAATGGTAATCTAATGCTGTACAAGTTTAACTATTCAAGCAAGGTTTTGTAGTTTGTTTTGTTAGTGCAAAATGTGGTTGGAACATTTTCAACTCAGTCTTAAATTAAGAAAAAAAGATTTGTTCCTTTAAGTATTGCATTTAAATTACATGTTTTTAAAATCCATGGAGTTACAAGATCAGCATATAACATTTCTATGAGCGGGATTTTTTAGTTTTTCTTTTTGGAGGGGAGGGGGTGGGGGAGGTTTCTGTAAGCTTGCAGCATGTCTGAAATTTTCCAAGATGAAGGAAAAAAATTAATTAAAAATATGTAAAATATAAATCATGTAAATTACAAAAAAGTATTTTGATTAAGTATTGATTACTTTCCTTTTCTTTGCAGTGTTTAATTTAAAATAAGTATTGGATATATAGTTTTCTATTTTGATTTTTAAACTGAGATTTAAAATACTCTAATATTTGTTCATATATAAAACTACACAACCATATTATAACGAAACCTTTATCTGTTACATTACCAGGGCTTATACTCAAAACCCAAAACAATTTCCATGACTTTTCCAGATAGATCAAAGCAGAACTCCAGATTACTGTTCTAAACTTGTGCTCATTTTGGTCTCTGACATCACTAATGAAAAGGTGTCAAAATCCGAACAGGGATGTCAGAAAGAACTTTTTTTAACATTTTTTTTATTTCATTTGTAATCTGATGTCGAAATGAGCATGGGTTTCCTCCAGGGGTCCCTGGTAGTGAAAAAAATCCCTGTCTTTTCCAGGGTTTTGTCAAAAAACTTATGTTTTCCCCTGAATTTACAAAGGATATCAAATTCCATGACTTTTCCAGGTTTTCCATGATTTCCAGTGGAGTATGAACCCTGAATATTAATTTTTGTAATAAATTTATTTTTTAATTAAAACTATTCACAATATTTAATTTGTTATTTATTCTGAATAAAGTGTAGTTCGGGAATTTAATACTACTAAAAAAGTCTCAGATATTGTCACAAAATGTGTTTATTCCAGTTGTTGCCAGTTTCTGCCGGCAAAAACCCAGCCCTTCGTATAATACTTCCTGCATAAGAAGTTCTTTCCCTTGGTCCCCTGGAAAACTTCTTAAGCGGGTTTTACTGTATATGTATATAGGTAAATAGACAGCCCCCGTCATTTAGGGGGGTTGGAATGGAGCAACTGACCCCCGACTTTGAGAATATAATGGACTTGTATGCATTTGCATGGTTTTTTTAATGAAAAATTCAAAATAATGTGCCTCTAGATAGATAAGGTTAAATTTTCTCTCTGCCATTTTCCGATTATAAATTTGTACTGATTCATTATTGTAGGGAGGGAAAAAAAATAAACAACCAAGGTCAAGAAGTACCTTTTATGTTTTGTTTCAGGAACCAAATATTAAAATAGTAACTGAATAAATTTTGATGTGCTTACAGATCTTCATGCCTAGCCTATTATAAAAAAATACGAAGAATTTTAGTCTAAGAATTGAAATTTTGAATTATTATGTAAACACTGGTCTCAAAAACCATGTCCAATGTTTGTCATGTCTGTCACAGGCGGCATGTTTTTGCATAATGCTAATTAAAAATGTTTATTTCATGGGTTAAAATTCTTCCACTATTTTTAAACTAGACTGTAGGCTTGAAAATCTATAAACACACCAAAATGTATTAAGTTATCATTTTGTATTTATTAGTCAAGGTGGCTACGTGACTTGGAAAACTCGGGGGAATTGGAAAAATTAAAATGCAGGGAAAGCTCAAAGATATTTCAAAATTTACTAAACCTGGAGAACTGAAAGTTAAAGATAAATAACTGCGATTAAAGCAATTTTTGAATTTTCTTACATATTCATTGATTGTTATCCCAATTTTTAACTTTTATATTCACATATGTTTTGTGCCACGCCAGAAGACTGTTTTCAAAAGGAATAAAATTCAAAATTTGTTGCTCACTTTTAATATTATTGTTTGGGACCGTTCATAAATGATGTCATGCTTTTCGCCTGTATATTTGACCCCTCTCCCCCCCCCCTTGTCACATGTCACGCTATATTGCATATGAATGAGTACTTGCTGTGTTGCAGTTCAGAAAAGGGGCACTACGTTTACAGAGAGATCACATTTCTACTTTTATTTTTTAACTTGAATGACATTTGAGAGCATAATAATTATTCTGGTTATATGCTGTGTACTTAATTTGTATAAGTGGAGATTAACGTTTACAACAAAAAAGATAATTATTATATAATAGTAAAAAATATGCTCGTATTCTGAAAAAAATAACCGCTCTATTTTATCTTAAAAGTGTAAATGCCTAAGAAAAGAAGATTTCCTTTTAAGCTTAGAACTAGAAGTAAATTTAGCCTTTAACCATAGTCGGGGTTTTCGATATAAAATGAAATCAGATACTTTAAAGTCAAATTGTAAAAATTAAAAAAAAACATTAAAAATAAATTTAATTTGCTGATTTTAAATCTTTTTATAGAAACAAAAATACAAAATGTCATACTTTTTGTAACCCCCTTCTCACAATTTCTCGAACCCCCTCCCCCCTAGAAGCGTGACATCATTTATGAACGAACGACCCCTTATTAGAGTTAAATTAACTGCCCTTTGGGCTTCGGGTATTCGAGTATCATCATCTCCGCGGATTTTAATAATAACACGTCCCCCTTGAAAAGGCTCAATATTTCAAAAGCAACAGGAGAAAAAAGAATAGCAAGAAAACACATGTTCCTCGCTTCCCTGGAGCAACGAACATTCGTGAAAGGGGGGGGGGGGGAGAAGCGTTTCCCCATAACGGTTTTGTTATTTCCGTAGAACAATAACAACAATACAATATATAAGTAACTGGGCTCTATTCAAGGTCGCTTAAGAAACCCGGTTTTTTTTCTTTTTTACCGACCAAACATTGTTGCAGTGGTATGGTAAACACAACTGATTTACCTTTCAGGTATCTTCTGCAATCGTTTTGCTATTCTCGCATTTCTTTGCCTTTACTGGGCATTGTTTACACCTATTGACCATATTCTGGCGCATTTTATTGTGGTTGGAAGGTTCCTTTTATTGTTCTTTTTGTACTGTTAACGAGAAGAATTGTGATTTCTTTGCGATTCACCCAACAGGAAACGTATCCTAGCTCCTTTATGGGAATTTCAAGTTTTAATTTCGAATTTCAAATGAATAATTATTAATGTCATTACCGGGCTCAGAAAGTTGATGACCTTAAAAAAATCCCTGAAAAGGCCCTATAAACACACCAAAAAATGAAATTAAAATTTAAAAAAATGCACTTAGGCAGGGTTGATTCTGATTCGACATTTCCGAAAATTCAAACATAAAATCGAGTTTCCGACATTTTCAATTTACTACTCTTAAGATTTCTTTGACGAATAATATCTGTTCTTTTCTTTCTTCCTTCAGACAAGCAAAATATTTTGTACGACTTTAAAACACTTACAATACAATATAATGACATTTCTTAGGGGGGAAGAAAGGATTTTTTCTATTAATATTAGACCTTTCATTTAATTATTACTACAAGCTTTTTTTTTTTTTTTGAACTTACATAGATATATATACACGTATGTATGGTGTGTTGAGTGGGAGCACGTTCACTGAAGTTCGTATGAAATTTTTGTTTTAAATGAATGGTGTCTACTTTTTTCGAAAACTTTGTATGAAGTTCCGAACATTTCTTTTCGCTGAGAATCACCCCTGGGTCTGAATTAAAATTCCATTGCGGACGGTCAGATGCGGAAAACGGGGAGGGCGGGTTATCAACAATGGGGCTTGATTGCAAGGGGGTCAAGGGTTACATTCCACTTGCAGACAGACAGATATGGGGGACCAAAACGGGAAATTTCTAACGTCACTTATTAGGTTTTGTCTTATCTCCCCACTGCATACTTCCCCTAACTTTTCTCCTTTCTCGACATAAAACTTACCTTCCGCTTTCATACTGCGGTGTTTCAGCTACCAAGTCATTGCTTTAATTATAAATTTTCGAAGTTTTTTCGTGAAAAATCCTAGGGACAGGTGGTGATATTACTTCCCGAACTCTTTTTTGCATATTTCCATCGTTTTCTCGACTCGGATTTTTGCTCCATTTGATACACGAGAATGAACAGTCATACTTAGAGCATTATATTCAAAATCCGTCTACGTATTTTCATTACATTCTTCCTTTTTATCTTTTGAGCCAGGCCCGTAGCATGAGCGGGGCCAGGTTGGGCAATCTATGGTATTTCTGGTTTTAACTTTTTGATTTGTTTAAACGCAGTCATATCGAAAAAATCCCGTTCCCATGCACCTTTATCCTTAATTCAAATTTTAGAAAAATAAAAAACATGAACTTTTTCCTTTATTCAGCTCATTTTTTTCCTGTTTTCAATCTAAACCAGGCACTAATGAAAGGATCATGGGCAGTCCAGTTTTTTACTGTAACATCCCGATACATGTTTTATGCTTCAATATCTTACTTTGAATGATTGTTCACATTAAAATTATCTTTAAAAAATGTTCACTTTTTTATGTTATTTCATATATTTTACTAATTTACAAAAGACATTCTTAGAATAAGCTTTAAAAATTCAATTCTTCCTTTTGTAAGTTTTAATCATGTATTTCTTTTAAGATCAAATAATTTCAGTATTAAATTAAATTAGTATTAGTTTCATTAATTAATTGTTTAATTAATCAATTAATAAATTAAATAATTGCATTAATTATTAAATAAATTATTAATTTAAATTTTAAGAAAACACCCAAAATGGAGCATAAATTCTAACATGTTAGGAAAAAATTGAAAAACTAGTCTGACCCTCCTGTCCGAAAGTTTGCCCCCCCCCCCCCCCTGGAGTCAGAGTCTGTCTACAGGCCTGTTTTTGAGACAGGCGGCTAAACATAGGGCATCCACTTTTACTCATCTGCCATTTCATTGGTTAAATTCCACTACGTCACAAATCTTATGACGTCAGCGCAAATGAAGAGAATCGAAAGTTGTTCAGTTTCGGAATGAGCGTGTTTTTCGTTGCAAGATACTAAAACAGGCAGGTGCATAGGAAAGGGGGGAGGGGGATCAGGGGCTTAAGCCCCTCTATTACAAATGAGGAAATTTTTTATTTCAATGCTAAATGAGAAAAACTGCTTTAAAAAATTTTAAATAAAAACCAAAATTTAAAGACTTCTTGCACTAAAATTTTAAATTTACGAACTTATAAGTCTTATTATATTCTAAATATGAAATTATTCTGAAATACATAAGTAGTGTTTTTGAAAATGCACTTCCCTTTTCCTCCCTCAACTACAGAAATTTACCGACTACAAAAATATTTAATTGTGTAATTTTCCTTTTATAAACAGATAGATTTGAAACAAAAAAGTGCTACTGTTTCTTTTACATTAATCACGTTTAATAAATGTATAGTTAAATCAACGATACTGCATAAGGACTTCGGTTACTTTGTGAAAACAATGAATTTATTTTAATGATCTATAAATGTATTCATTTATTAGTGATTTTTTGTAATTAATATTAACAATAACGAGTGAATGTTAATTACTTTTTAATTGTTTATTTTGTTATTATTATTATTTTTTTTTTTTTTGAAAAAAAATTACGCAATTGGAAATGTTTGAGCTGCTCTTCCCCCCCCCCCCCCCATGATTTTTAAATTGGACTATTTAGGACCTATAAGATAAAAATAATTTAACTTTGTGCAAGTAAACAGTAATAGAAATGTAATTTCACGTTAATTTAAAGCACAAATAAGCATTAAAACGCATAAACGTTTTAATGCTTATTTGTGCTTTAAATTAACGTGAAATTACATTTCTATTACTATTTAGGACCTAGAAATGTATGTAATTCTGCAACTTATTTCTCGTAATATTTTCTTTTTCTTTCTTTTTTTTTTTTTTTTTTTTTTTGTTGCTACACTTGACTCTTCTATATTTGAACGGATAATTATATGTCCTTATGGAAGTTATAGAGAAGGTAGCTATATACATATTGATTTTTTAAACTCTTTTACAATGCATATAATTCTATAACTAAACAAAATTAACAGGAAAGATTAAATTACTGTGGAGGATGGAACAGTAGTTTTAGATAGGATAAATGGATT
Organism: Octonoba sinensis; assembly: GCA_038502835.1. Lineage (NCBI taxonomy): Eukaryota > Metazoa > Arthropoda > Arachnida > Araneae > Uloboridae > Octonoba > Octonoba sinensis. The sequence continues at coordinate 5,382,491 of CM076600.1, forward strand.
CATGAACCAGCAAATCAATCTTATGACGCCTTTTTTTTTTTTAGTTTCATTCAACAAACACCAAAATTGAGATAAATTCAGTCATAGATGGTGCAATCTTTTACTGCTCAAGAGAGTAATTTTATTATTACTGTTTTTATTCTATTCGATTAATTAATTTATTTATTTACTCAATGTCAGACAATTAATTGTGCTTATGTTTTTTCTTTTATTTCAATACAATTAGCGTTTGTTATTCCGCGGCGCTTGAGCGACCCAATCCTTTTTCTTTTTTCCTTCTCCCCCCCCCCCTCTCCTCCCATTTTTTTTTATTTATTTCTTTTTTTTATTGCTTTTGGGTTTTCAGTAAAATAAAATATTTCGAGAAATAATAACGTTATTGGTTTCCTAAAACTTTTAGGCACACATAAAACAACCACTACAGATTTTCAGCGTTCAACGCGTAGTCTAATGCAGTGTTTCCCAACCTTTTTATCACCGCGGACCTGTCAGCGCTTGAGAATTTTACCACGGCCCACTGGGGGGGAGGGGGGGGGCATTCATTGTGTATATTTTAGTTTATTTTGATTTATTAATTTTTATTTAATTGTATTTAAACATTCCTTCAAAATAAAAAATAAAAAAACAGTTACACCAAAAAATATAAAGTGATTTAACATTTCTTTATTTTTTACTTTAACACTTACTAGAACGTTAAATCAGTGAGAGCCCTGAGCTTGTTTCTTTGCAATGAGACGGTTCCATCTGGGGGATGTTTTTAATTTGGGGTATAAACCGAGGAACTCAAATTCAGTTTCAATGAAATGGGAGGCCCGGTAAAATTTGATCACGGACCGGTACCGGTCCGTGGACCGGGGGTTGGGGATCCCTGGTCTAATGTACTAATAAAAAAGGTAGACACGTGTTTCGGGGCTTATATGGAGTCCTTTTTCAGGGCTAAAAATGTGTTGTAGATGAAAAGATATTTATCAAAATTGAAAAAGGGGTTCCTTGTACCCCCGAAACACGTGTCTGCAATTTCTATTGCTTTTTTTCAAATTTTTTTTTTTTTTTTTTTGCGTTTAATGGGTTTTATTTTGTTAATTACACTTTTTTCACACTTTAAATCAGTTTTGTCAAATTGCATGTTGGCCGTTTTTTTTTTCTTTTTTTTTCTGTAATAGATAAATTGAGTGTTTATGTTGGTCGGTACTCATCCCTGTATAAGGGCGTAGCGAAAGACCCTTATGAAGAATAATACGTTAATTAGTTTAAGAATTAAAAATATACATTAGCCTCAGTGAAATCTGAATATTGCTTTTCATGGAATGTTTAATCAGATACAAGGGTAATTTTCAGTGAAAAGAAAACTGATATTTTCACAATTTTTTTGAAAAAGTATATATTAATGAAAATTATATAATTAGGTGAACCCCCCTCCACACACACACACATAATACAGACGTGCTATATATATATTAGCTCGAAAGATCTTACAAGTGAATAAATGAAAACAAACAACATGCAATTTGATGTGATAACCAGACAGTTATATCACTACTATAGAAGTCCATTTTTTCCAGAAACATTGCTCTGAGTTTTTCAAAACGCAAAATATTCTGCATCTCGCAAGACAGAAGGAAATAAAGCATATATATAGATAATACATTATTTGTCAAAGAAATATCAAGAATTATAAATTAAAAAATTTTCGAAAAACTTTTTTCTTTTTTTTTTTTTTAATTTTCGGTTTTTGAAAATGTTTAGAAAATTCGGAGAATTTCAAATCAGAATCACCCATACAAGAGCGCAGAAGCAAACTCTTTTTCCTTTTCCATTATTTGTCTTTTAAATACGCAGATTTTGTAACAGAACAAAATTTGCGCGCACTTAAACGTATAATACCGCCTTTAACATGACGTCATGTTCCTTAGCCAATGAAATGTCAGATGAGTGAAAGTGGATGCCCTATGTTTAGCCGCCTGTGTTTTGTGTTTTGAGCAAGTCTGTGAAATGTTATTTTTTGGTCTTCCGATGCATTCAATACTGTTATCCGTTTACAAGTAAAGAATGCATATTTTTTAAAAGCTGATCTTAAATCAACTGCGACAGACTCCATAGCAATAATGCTTTAAATCACTGGAAATTAAAAGCAATCTGTTAACTGCTCCACAATTGAGCATCAAATGAAGAGATCAGAGATGGTACACATGTACTGAGGTACTGAGTATGAGTACCACAAAAATAACAGGCGTTGAATAAACAAATGCTGATTGGTAAAACGTTTAAACACCATTTTCGACCGCATATGATAGGAGCGTGCGGGGTGGGGGGCAGACATACGGAAAAGGATTAAATTTTAAAACTTTAATCCCTATAAAAATGTGTTTCTGTTGCTAGGATTTTTTTAAATGAGAAATACGCGATGGAAACTCAATTGCTGTGTATAGTTCTGTTTTTAAATGAATTTTGGGGTCGGGGTGAGTTGAGTACCCCAGGACCCCCGAAAGTAGGGATGTTGATATGCCGTGATTGTAGCGTAAAAGAAACTTTAAAATTAATACGTGGTATAACGAAAGCGTCGACTTTAAAGTTCTTGAAACCGTTTGATTATTTAATGAAGCTGTGCTTTGGGACTTTCACGAACAGACGATTTTCTCATTGCCACTTTTTACTTGGGCAAGTAATGCCAAAAAAAAAAAAGCATTTTTGTCTTAAATATTACTTTAAAAGAAATAACATTGAATTTGTCAGCATACAAGGGATTTATTGTAATGCCAAACAAGCTAAAAATTGCAATGGAAAGTATATATCATATTTCTTTCCAAATGTTGTCCAAGTTATTTCATGTCACCTTGTGTAAATTACTGCTGTAATTTTCTTTTTCGGGGAAGGGCGATGTTTAAATTGTTTTTCGCCAGATCAATTCGCCAATGATGAAGCCTTGATACTTAATTGTAAAATATTTAAACATCGCCAACGGCAACTCAAAATGGTATAGTAGTTTGATGGGTAGCGAAAAAAAATTTAACCATCATCCTTCCGAAATGGAAAAGTTCCATGACGTGTTGTACTATTTGACTAATCGATTACTAATTCCAATTTATTATTATTTACTTCATCTTCAGGAATGAGAAGTTTCGCGCGGTAATTACGGAAGCAATTGAGAGCAAAAGAGGAGAGGCGCTTTCGGGATGTGCATTCCAAAGAACTTGAAAGTCTTTGATAATGAAGATCGAGAGGGCACGTAGAACAACTGCGTTTGGGTGTTGACCTGCATAACAGACGATTCTATACAAGATTGCGCGTGAAAACAAACAGAAAGTCATTTTGCCCTCCGTGTTTTGCGCATTATGCGGACTCTGATGATGAAATGCAAATTTTCGCCCAAAAGAAAAGAAAAAAAGGCAATTCTTAGTTGATGGCGGGAAAAGAAAGGGAAACTTGCATATTTCAAGGGGGAAAATATCAGTTCGTGAGAGACGTCGCCAATTCAAAAAAACAAGTTGAAATATTTAGGGATGTGGAGCAATGAGTCTTGCTCGAAACTGGAGTGGAGGCAAGACATTTGTTTGCTCCATTTCTCAATTTTGTTTTAATTAACTAAAAAGGAGGAATACATAATATAATCTATTAAAATTATTCGGAGCTGTTGCAAAGTAAGCATTTAGAAGCAACTTAAAATGGTGGCTGCTCCAGGTCCCCTGGAAATAAATATAAATAAATCTAATTGCTGTTATCAAAAATTTGAGAAAAAAAAAGGACACTTTTAGTTCCAAAAAATAAATAAATAAACAGGAAATTTTACGAGAAAAATGGGTATTTTTCCGTTTCGGGTGTGCTACCAACGGTAATTTTTTTTTTTTTGTGGCCAATTCCAACTAAAAAAAACTGTACAAAAAATTTTCACGTAATGAAAGCAGACATATGTTTCGGGATTGCTTTGAATCCCTTTTTCAATGCAGAAGTGGAGCTTCTAGATGCAAAAAACATCCAAAATATACCACCTTGGGTTGCCGTTGGCGATGTTTACATATTATTCAACTTAGCATTATGGCTTCATCATGAGCGAATTGATTTGGCGAAAAAATTACCCCTTCCCTCCTCCGAAATAGAAAATGCAATGAGCAATAAACAGGTAGGCGATTAGCTGCCGTTGTGGGTAATTGCAGTAATAATTGGCTGCCGATGGTTGAAATTTTTTTCGCTAAATCAATTACGCCAAATTAATTTGTTTAGTTTGTTTTTGCAAAATATATTTAAACATGGCCAACGGCAAACCAAAAAAATAGTATAGTAGTTTCATTCAGCAAAAAAAAAAAAGTTACCATCGTCAGCTCCTCCCCCCCCCCGCCCCCCCCCCCCCGAAGCGGAAAGTACACATTTTTGAGCATTTGATTTATTCTGTAGAAATTATTAAAATTTTACCAAACTTATAACTTATATTTTTAACCGAAAGTCATTATCAAATGTTATTGAACTTATCGCATCTACTAAAGAGTTTATAATATTTACTTAAGTGACTGATAAAAATCTTTGATCTCCGTATACAAAAAATGTTTTCTACTGCGAATTATTCAGCTGGAACCGAGGGATTTGGTTATAAGGAGACTAGCACTGTAATCACAATGACATACTCTTCAATTGGTACTTCTCCGTTTCCGGGGGGGGGGGGGGGGGGGGCTGTTGGCGATGGTTAAATTTTTTTTTCGCTAAATTAATTACGCCAAATCAATTTGTTTTATGTGTGGAGTTTGTTTTTGAGAAAGATATTTATACATCGCCAACGGCAACCCAAAATGTTATAGTAGTCTGATTTGGCAGGAAAAAAAATAAACCATCGCCAGTCCCCCGAAATTTAAAAGTACCTTTCAATTGGAATGCAACAGAAATTTTCAACTTACCAAAAGTAACGGCACTGAGATACACGAGCAGGTAGATCCAGCTTGTCATCGCTTGACAATCGTTGACTTAGAAGTTCAAGAAAGGATGTACATTTTTCTCTTGAAGTGAAAACTGCTTTTCGCTGATAAAATTCAACTCACACCTCTCTTTAACCCAGTTTCAGACTCGTCTTTTTCTTCAAAAATAGAATCGCGCTTTTCCTATTAGAATTAATTTTTTAAATAAAAGTTCACTCCCCTCTCATTTTTTTTTAAAGGTAATAAATATCTTCAGAGTGCGAGATGAGAAACTTTTTCCATCGCAGTATAACACAAAACAACGTTTTGAAAGGTGATTTTACTCGCGCCAATGGTTTCCAAGGCAACGGCCACTCTAGCGCCACCTTCGAAAGAGATCATTAATAAAAGCGAGATTTCAATTAAAAGAAGTGGAATCATCTAAGATAAAATATAAAGGAAGGTCAGTCAATATCAAGAAAACTTATTCTTCGCAAATTTAGAAAGAGTTCTTAAGTTAGTAAGAAAAGTTATTTTGCATTCTACAGGCAAAATGCGAAATAACTTTTGCCGAAAAATCTTAGAGTGGCATACATATTTATTTTACTCTAATGTTCTTTAAACTATTTTGTAGAACCAAAAAAAAAAAAAAAAGAAAGTAATAATAAATAATAATAATAATAAATAAATAAATAAAAATATATAACTAAGATACTAAACTAAAAAAAACTAAACTCAGTGACGCGCCAGCCCTTTTGGGGGCCATGGCCTACTGTGCCCATCACAGTTTTCAAGACCGAGGGCCCTGGAGTGCAGAAACAGAAGTTCTGGTCAAGTGGTCGGCCTAACGCGGAACCCCCAATGTTCAGTTCCCAAGCATGCTTGGTCCTCATTTTATCGACCCAACTGCAAGGAAGAAAGGCTGAGTCGACCCTGCCCAGCCCGGGAATCGAACCCCGGACCTGTGTGCATGGTAGCACGGAAGGCTACTACATAAATAAGATACAGTGTTGTAAAATTAATTGAAAATTTTATTTATTTTTAATAATAACATCTCACATTATTTAATTAAAATACGCAAAATCTATACTCCAATCAAATCCGAATTCAACACAAACGGTCATGAACACTGTTAGAAATTTCATCATGAAATTACGGTTAAATAACCGGCAGCAGTCTGTCCATCTAATTCACCGTTAAATTTGGAACATTTTTCTATCTTTTCGGGACTTAAACCATTTCCAATCAGCTTGCTTAAAAAGCCGTAAATACAAAAGTTTACGTTTTTATAACCATTTAAAAATGGTTTCGAAACAAAACTTTTACCGTTTTTCAACCATTTCGAGGCGTAGAATCTTCGTGGCGTAGAAACCGTAAACGAAGCTTACGGGAATCGAACCCGGGTGTATGGTACACCAATCTTGCGCTCTAGTCATTCGACCATTTACACCACCGTAAAGCGGTCGTTTATTTATCAATAAGTCTTCTTTTCCAACAGGCAAACTGCCTTAAAATTGAGATTTCAGTTTTTGATTGGATCTAAAGTCATTTTTGGTCTGAATTTACTGTATATTGACAAAACTAATTTTATTTGCCGCAAAAATTAAAATACAAACAAGCTTCACAAGCTCAGGTTATGGGTTCGCTCATTCGCAAACAGTTCGGGAATCTGATGTCTCCAATGTTTGATTTACGTGTGTATGTGTTTCTATTTAGTAACCATTGCTTAAGCCACTTTTTTTTTTCTTCTTTTTTTATATACACATGCATATTTGAACTGATAAATCTTTATTCATATTTTAACAACAACGTACGACCGGTAAGGTTTCGCAACCAAGATGGACGCCCGATTCTTATTGAGTGCTTGAAAATGACGGTTAGTTAACGTTCTTTAGGATAAACGGAGAATAAACGATTTTTTTTCACAATTAGCGGTTTGAGTACCATCTTTTTAATGGCTATTCAACTATTGCAATTAACTATGGTAAAATAACAATGAAATAAATGGTTATTTTACTATTTTCTTACGGAAATTTTTAACAGTGAAGCTTAAAAGATTTGTTCGCAAGAATTGTCAGCATTATTGTCAGATTTCAAAACAAATCTGATTAAGTTAAGCTTAAATAATCTTTAATTGTTTGCTGAGCAACAAGCTTTGGCTTTTTAAAATTATGAAACTCCTACTTTTACTCGTATTCCAATAAATTATGTTTCACCTTTTTTTTTTTTTTTTTTTTTTGAATATAAATTTGGAAGACAATTTTGTTTTGAATGATAAATTTGATTTTAAAAAAATAACGATCTGAACAATAAATTTCTGTGGTCCTGCTCCAAAACCTTTAATTTTGACTCTAAAATTAAGATTTTCTTACTCCAAAATAACACGAGTTTCCTCAAAACACATCATTTTGCATAACAACAAACAGCTTTAAAAGAAAGGCTGGTTATAAAATGCGCATTTCTCAGAATCTAAGCGAAAACTTAAGAAGCAAATAAACCAAAATCATTATAGGTATATAACAACAAAAAATTTTTTTTCATCGCTTATTTTTTTTGAAATTGTCGTAATTTTATTCGAACTTTACCTGTTTTCATATCATTTCTGTTTTATAAAATGATTTTAAAAAGCAAGTTGCAAAACAATCCTCTAACTTTTTTTCTCAGTTTTTTAACTTTTAGGGTGAAATCTTAAAGCTCAGATTTTAAGAAAACGCCACGCTTTATCTTTGAGACACAGCCCGCACTTGGTTACAAGCTGTCTGCTCCATATATAATATATAAATCAATTTATATATACAGTGGAACCCCGCCACTCATCCGCCTCACTATTCGTACAACTTGTTCAAGAAAAATTCAACTTGCCATTCGTACTTGTCCCGCGATTCGTACGGCTCCAGGAGCCAGCTAGGTTGCCAGTTTGACTTTTTTTAAGAAAAAAAAATTGATAAATTATGCTCATTTTGAACTAGTCTGGAAATAATTTGTTCGGAGTTTTGAATTTTTTTAAATTTTAATACTTTTTGCGATTTTACTTACAATTTTAACTTTCTAAGGGGGCAGCAAGAGGAAGTGGTTGAAGAACTTTCTTCTTCAGAGGAGGAAAGTTAGTAAGGAAAGCATTTCCTTTGCAGAAATTAAAGAGCTGTGTTACCCCTGCGAGAAAGCACAGAGAGTGGTGGAAAATGGCATCCCAACACTGATGTGGTCAACAGCATTCACTTGTTCAACGACAAAGTTATTGATTATTTTAGAAAAGTTCTGAGCAATCGTCAAAGGCAGACAACATTGGACAGGTTTTTAGAGAAAGAAACCCAAGATTCTTCTAGTGCAAAAAGACAGAAAAAAGAAAGAACAGCAGAAAGGGAGAAAACACCTGAAGGGATGTTATCTGATTTTATAGAAGGGGACTCCTCTTCCAACCATTTCTCTTCCTACTCTTAACATTCTATTTATGCCATCAGTTCACCTCAGTACAAGCAAAGTGCAGTTAAAATTTTATTTATGTATAATTTCATATAGAGTACTGTACATTTTTTTCATAGTTTTATATAAGCAACCATCTGTGGGTCTGGAACGGATTCATCCAATTGTCACTGTATTTTATGTGAAAAAATAATTCGGCATTCGTACAAACTGCCGCCTGGAACGAATTGTGTACGAATAGCGGGGTTCTACTGTATATATATATATATATATATATTTGTGAATGGACCCCAACGATGGTTCTTTGGTTGGTGGAAACTTTAAAAGTAAAAGAGAGCATTTCATATGATTAATGTTACTTAACAAGATTATTATTAGTTTCCCTCTCATCGTTATTTCTGCTAACATGTCTTCGAGTGGAAAGAGAGATGACGGACGTTTTCCTTCTTCGCTTTTCCGTTCTTGCAGCTGTCATTAAGGTTGAAGTTCTGATTCTTTCAAAAGGTTCAGCAACGAAATATCCATCATACTGTTACAATGTAGAAATAAACACTCCTCGTGGCTTTAATGCGCTGTGACGGGAATGAAAAGCCACTGGGTACGCAGCGCAGTTCTTGTCGAGATACTGATCAGGAACGTGATTCATTTAGAGGAGAAACTTCATTCTCGGTGGCCACGGTTCGACCCGCGAGGATAAACGATGCATTTCTTTCCTGCAGTCTTAGGAACTTTCCCTTTTTTTCAGCGTGGACGGAGAGTGAAACCTGTGTAAGTTTACAGGTTTTACAGTATTTTACTTGTCTTAAAAATTAGAGATAAATAATATGATCTATCAAAATTATTTGGGGCACGGAGCTGACCAGGAGCAAGTATATAGAAGTCCGAGCGGAGCTGGAACGGAGCCATCGTTTTGTTATTTACAGTGGTGAAACCTGTGTTAGTTGACCACTTGTGGTGCAGCACTTTAGTGGTCAACTTAGACTGGTGCTCAACTTTACAGGTTTTACAGTATTTTACTTGTCTTAAAAATTAGAGATAAATAATATGATCTATGAAAATTATTCGGGGCACGGAGCTGACCAGGGGCAAGTATATAGAAGTCCGAGCGGAGCTGGAACGGAGCCATCATTTTGTTATTTACAGTAGTGAAACCTGTGTTAGTTGACCACTTGTGGTGCAGCACTTTAGTGGTCAACTTAGACTGGTGCTCAACTTTACAGGTTTTACAGTATTTTACTTGTCTTAAAAATTAGAGATAAATAATATGATCTATGAAAATTATTCGGGGCACGGAGCTGACCAGGGGCAAGTATATAGAAGTCCGAGCGGAGCTGGAACGGAGCCATCATTTTGTTATTTACAGTAGTGAAACCTGTGTTAGTTGACCACTTGTGGTGCAGCACTTTAGTGGTCAACTTAGACTGGTGCTCAACTTTACAGGTTTTACAGTATTTTACTTGTCTTAAAAATTAGAGATAAATAATATGATCTATCAAAATTATTCGGGGCACGGAGCTGACCAGGGGCAAGTATATAGAAGTCCGAGCGGAGCTGGAACGGAGCCATCATTTTGTTATTTACAGTAGTGAAACCTGTGTTAGTTGACCACTTGTGGTGCAGCACTTTAGTGGTCAACTTAGACTGGTGCTCAACTTTACAGGTTTTACAGTATTTTACTTGTCTTAAAAATTAGAGATAAATAATATGATCTATGAAAATTATTCGGGGCACGGAGCTGACCAGGGGCAAGTATATAGAAGTCCGAGCGGAGCTGGAACGGAGCCATCATTTTGTTATTTACAGTAGTGAAACCTGTGTTAGTTGACCACTTGTGGTGCAGCACTTTAGTGGTCAACTTAGACTGGTGCTCAACTTTACAGGTTTTACAGTATTTTACTTGTCTTAAAAATTAGAGATAAATAATATGATCTATCAAAATTATTCGGGGCACGGAGCTGACCAGGGGCAAGTATATAGAAGTCCGAGCGGAGCTGGAACGGAGCCATCATTTTGTTATTTACAGTAGTGAAACCTGTGTTAGTTGACCACTTGTGGTGCAGCACTTTAGTGGTCAACTTAGACTGGTGCTCAACTTTACAGGTTTTACAGTATTTTACTTGTCTTAAAAATTAGAGATAAATAATATGATCTATGAAAATTATTCGGGGCACGGAGCTGACCAGGGGCAAGTATATAGAAGTCCGAGCGGAGCTGGAACGGAGCCATCATTTTGTTATTTACAGTAGTGAAACCTGTGTTAGTTGACCACTTGTGGTGCAGCACTTTAGTGGTCAACTTAGACTGGTGCTCAACTTTACAGGTTTTACAGTATTTTACTTGTCTTAAAAATTAGAGATAAATAATATGATCTATCAAAATTATTCGGGGCACGGAGCTGACCAGGAGCAAGTATATAGAAGTCCGAGCGGAGCTGGAACGGAGCCATCATTTTGTTATTTACAGTGGTGAAAACTGTGTTAGTTGACCACTTGTGGTGCAGCACTTTAGTGGTCAACTTAGACTGATGCTCAACTTTACAGGTTTTACAGTATTTTACTTGTCTTAAAAATTAGAGATAAATAATATGATCTATCAAAATTATTCGGGGCACGGAGCTGACCAGGAGCAAGTATATAGAAGTCCGAGCGAAGCTGGAACGGAGCCATCATTTTGTTATTTACAGTAGTGAAACCTGTGTTAGTTGACCACTTGTGGTGCAGCACTTTAGTGGTCAACTTAGACTGGTGCTCAACTTTACAGGTTTTACAGTATTTTACTTGTCTTAAAAATTAGAGATAAATAATATGATCTATGAAAATTATTCGGGGCACGGAGCTGACCAGGGGCAAGTATATAGAAGTCCGAGCGGAGCTGGAACGGAGCCATCATTTTGTTATTTACAGTAGTGAAACCTGTGTTAGTTGACCACTTGTGGTGCAGCACTTTAGTGGTCAACTTAGACTGGTGCTCAACTTTACAGGTTTTACAGTATTTTACTTGTCTTAAAAATTAGAGATAAATAATATGATCTATCAAAATTATTCGGGGCACGGAGCTGACCAGGAGCAAGTATATAGAAGTCCGAGCGGAGCTGGAACGGAGCCATCATTTTGTTATTTACAGTAGTGAAACCTGTGTTAGTTGACCACTTGTGGTGCAGCACTTTAGTGGTCAACTTAGACTGGTGCTCAACTTTACAGGTTTTACAGTATTTTACTTGTCTTAAAAATTAGAGATAAATAATATGATCTATCAAAATTATTCGGGGCACGGAGCTGACCAGGAGCAAGTATATAGAAGTCCGAGCGGAGCTGGAACGGAGCCATCATTTTGTTATTTACAGTGGTGAAAACTGTGTTAGTTGACCACTTGTGGTGCAGCACTTTAGTGGTCAACTTAGACTGATGCTCAACTTTACAGGTTTTACAGTATTTTACTTGTCTTAAAAATTAGAGATAAATAATATGATCTATCAAAATTATTCGGGGCACGGAGCTGACCAGGAGCAAGTATATAGAAGTCCGAGCGAAGCTGGAACGGAGCCATCATTTTGTTATTTACAGTAGTGAAACCTGTGTTAGTTGACCACTTGTGGTGCAGCACTTTAGTGGTCAACTTGCACAGGTGGTCAACTTAGAGGGTGAAGGGCTAATTCCGTTCCTGACAAAAGTGGCCAACTTAGACAGGACGTACATGATTTGAGTATTTTAACAGGACTTAGTCAACGTACAAAAGTGGTCAACTTTACAGGTTTTACTGTACTTGCCTTGTCGGGCATTCGCCCTTTTCAAAGCCACCGGAATTGCTGGCCATTTGTGAAGGGTCACCTGACAGGTGGCCAGCATTGACCCTAACACGCTGCAGTCGGATGACACCAAAATGGCGCCACCTCCCTTACTTGGACCTGAGACTGAAGGGGAGGGAATTTCTCTCCAGCCTCCGGTGCCCTTAAAACTACCTCGAGACTTCAGTGCCCACGGATTTTTCATGAACGTATCCCCAAGTGTACACGTCTTCAGCGGGTCGGGTTCAGAACCACAAACCTTTCGGTTTGACGAACGACGTCCTTACCACTAGGCTACCACAGCCACAAGGAACTAGTTTCTTTTCTATCAAGGCCACGGTCTTGGGAACTAGTTATTTTCAGGTCAACTAGTTCTTTTCTTTTTCAGGTCACTAGTTTTTTTCATCTGTTCTCAATTTTATTTTGCGCAAAATGAACGAAATTGGTTACTATGACTACTCCGCATATCTCTACTATGTTACAAGGATCGAGGAATCTATACAAGGCTTTATAAAAAAATCATTAAGTTCATTATCAAATACTTTTACTTAAAAGTTTATTCCCGTCTTATAAAAACAATCCACTTCGTAGAAAATTCGAGCTTTGCGCAGGATGAATAATGCGTAAGGATTGGTGACAAAACAAATTCAACCGGGCATAAATTTTTTCTAATGGGGTTGCGTATGGTCACTGACCTTTGCAGTTCTAGTGCATGCCCCGGAAACGTCATCCATTCTTTCAAGTAGCATTACTATCGGCGTATGCCATTAACACTTAAGAATTTTGACGCTTAGTTTCCCCCTAGACGGTGGCAACAGAGCTGTAAATGATGCTAAACTGATTACCGTTGTAGTTCACAGTAATAAATGCATCTTTTCGGTTTTATTTTACTTGAATTGTCACGCAAGTTTGTTACGCGGTTTTCGACCACTATTACTGCATAAATTATTTTCAAACTTTGCACACAAGCTTATCTTCGATGGCAATTCAATATTCCATCCATTTTATAATTTATTATAACGTTAATTAGGAAAAGAATTAATAATTTTGGCTCTGAGGAAATGATCAGATTTATTATTGGTCGAATGGCAACGATAGCTTTATTTGGAATTGTTTGAATAATGCGATGGTGTTTTGAATTCTAAAATACTCAAATCATGGCGAAAAAAGAAACCAAAAGTTCTACTTTAAAGTAGTAAAAAAATCTACGAACAGTGGGGCATATATTAGAGCAGGGGTCTCCAAACTTTCCAGCCTTAGGGCCATATTGATTACTCCAGTAAATTCCAAGGGCCAAAACCATATTATCATTAATTGTTGCCGGTGGTAAAAAGTTGAATCAGTCCACTAGTGGTGTAAAATATGATTACTTTTTTGCCAGATGCCATTAGCGACGGGGAAGCTGATGTATTTTCTGTATCGTATGGGTATCCGTTATAATGGGGTACCCGCATCGTATCGCCATAGTAATCATTGATTACAAAAGTAATGAAATACACAAGTAATCATTGATTACTTTTTTCTTCAGTAATCGTTACTTCGGTTCCTAACGAGTACTCAAGTAACGAATGAGTATTTTTTTACATGAAAAAAAAAGTCCGAAAAAGTACGCCACGTTTAAAAAAGGCTGCAAATCGAACTAAAGTCCGCAAAACGGCAACACTGCATATTATTAATTTTCCTGTCATTATCTGTAATTTCTAGATTAGTCGTAGAGTACGAGCGAGCCATGAGGAGTAACGTGACAGGACATCTGGTGGACACAAGCAGAAATAGGTAGTACCTTCTATCCCTAACAGATGGCGCTAATAGCACTTACAGAATAATCTCGTTGGTTCGATAAAGTTCTGGTGTCTTCCACTCACTTCTAGATGGCAGTAAGTGAAATATATAAGAAGGCTAGTGGCGCAACCACAAGTCAGTTCCTATGACACTGCTGTGAAATAAAATAGTGCGTACCTCCTTAAAACGTGTTTGTGCGTGTTTAAGTTTAAGACATCTTTGTAACAATATTTTTATTTGAATTGTTGCTTTTGTGTGTGATTTAGTAGAATGGAAAAGAAGCGAAAAATTGATAGTGAATGCAGAAAATTCAAAGATCAGTGGAACATTCAGTATTTCGTAATTGAGTCCAGTAACAAGGCGCTATGTTTGATTTGCAATGAAAGCATAGCCGTTCTCAAAGAATATAACATTAAACGTCATTATGAAGCAAAACATTTTCAAAATTACTCAAAATATACAGGAAGTTTGCGGACAGAAAAAGTCGAAGCTATGAAGCGCGGATTGAAATCGCAGAAATCTTTATTTACAAAACTTAAAACTGAACAAGAGGCTGCAACTCGTGCCAGCTTTCGTGTGGCTCTTGAAATTGCAAAACGTGGAAAACCATTCACCGATGGAGAAATGGTCAAAGAATGCATAATCGCAGTAGCCGAAGAAATGTGCCCTGAAAAGGTAAATTTATTAAAAACTGTCAGTATGTCAGCAAACACTGTGGCTCGAAGGGTAGAAGACATCGCTGAAAATATATCCTCTCAACTGTTCAACAAAAATGGACATGTTGAGTGGTTTTCTTTGGCCTTGGATGAGTCAACGGATGTGTCAGATACTGCTCAGGTGTTGATTTATATTCGAGGAGTAGATAAAAGCTATGAAGTGCATGAAGAACTTCTTGATATGTATAGTATTCATGGCACAACTACTGGTTCAGATATTTTTAAAGGAGTTGAAATGGCCATTAAGCAAAAGAACCTTCGATGGAAAAACTTGAAATGTATTACAACTGATGAAGGCAAAAACATGAGTGGGAAATTTAAAGGAGTGGTCGCTCTTGTGTCAAAGGCTGTAGAAAATGACGGTGGTTCAAAACCAATAGTCTTACATTGTATCATTCATCAACAGTCTTTGTGCGGAAAATGTTTGGATATGTCTGAAGTTCTGAAACCAGTCATATCAACTGTTAATTTTATCAGATCTTTTGGGCTGAATCACCGACAATTCGTACAATTTATTAAAGAGATTGGAGAAAATGACTTACCTTATCATACTGCCGTACGTTGGCTTAGTTGTGGGAAAGTCCTTCAGCGCTTTTTTGAACTTCGAGCAGTGATCGAATTTTTTTTGAATGAAAAGCATCGCCCTCTTACTGAATTGCAAAACAACGCATGGCTGTGGAAGTTAGCATTCTATGTTGATTTGACAAAACATGTGAACGAACTGAATTTGAGATTGCAAGGAGAAAACCAGCATCTTCCTGATTTATACAATAATATCAAATCATTCCGGAAGAAATTGATACTGTTTCAATCACAACTACGAAGTAAATGTTTTTCACATTTTAAAACATGTGAAATATTTAGCCACACCACTGAGACCGAGTTTCCTATCGATTTTGCAATCGAAACTTTGAGTGCTTTGAAAATAAATTTTGATACTCGTTTCTCGGACTTTGATGCCATTGCGAATCAAATTAAGATTTTTCAGAATCCTTTTGATACTGACATTGAAACCCTAGCCCCGGAACTTCAAATGGAAATGATTGATCTACAGTGCAGTGATATAATTAAGAACAAATATCAAAACTTATCTTTGTTGGAATTTTATAAGTGTCTTCCACTGACACAATTTGATAATTTGCATAAATTTGCTCGTGGGCTGTTTTCTGTTTTTGGTACTACTTATTTGTGTGAGAAGACCTTTTCCAAAATGAAGTACACAAAAAATGTTTACAGATCTAAATTAACTGATGAGCATCTTAAATCTCTTTTAATAATTGGTACAAGTAAAATTAGTCCACAACTACAAACTATTGTCAGTGGAAAATCTCAATTACATAAATCTCATTAGTATTTCATATGTCGTTATGCTTGTTATAAGTTATCTTTTCATTTAAAATGTATAAAATGTTAGTTGGATTCATCTCAATAATTTGTTAGTTAGTAAATAATAACCTACAACAATGTTATGAGTAGTTAGCCCATGACCATATCAATGTAGATGTCATATTAATAATTATTCAACATAAAAATAGATTACTTCAGTAAACTTAATTTAATTTGCTATAAAAAATAAATATGTTCTCTAGAAGGAGTTTTCTTTCAAGTATGCTAGCTCTCCGCGGGCCGGATGTGGCCCTCGGGCCGTAGTTTGGAGACCCCTGTATTAGAGTAATGCATGTAAACATCGAGTTATTAAAAAGTCCGCAGCGCCATCTACCGCTTTGTCTGAGAAAAACATCTGCAAATTAAAGTAGTGGCTATTGTTACTGACAACAATGCATCATTCCTGCTATATTATTATTTTTCTTCACTATATAAGACAGTGAAGAACTTTAACTATTGCCGGCCCTCTGTCTCAGTCGGTAGAGCATGAAGCTACCGAGGCGAGGGTCCCGGGTTCTAACCCCGGCAAGGGCGTGGATGTCTTTGATCGGTAAAGCCGTCAAAGGGGTCCCAGTGGTTCGGATTCCACTCTAAGCTGTAGGTCCACCCGAGCGGTTGCCGCCACTCTCACGCTAGTATAAGGCGGCCTCTAACACATCAGCGCTTCAGTATATACGTTGTGTATATTGAACACGAGGCGGAGGTAATGATACGTGCGCCCCAAGGTATGTGTAACTTGGGCGCTGGGCGAGGGTCGGCGGCGCCCCTCGGGGTGTCGGGACAGTTTCTGGCATCAGTAGGGTCCTGGCGTGCACGTTCGCCTTCCACGAAACTGGACTGTGAGATTGGGACAGCGGCCGCTCAAACCTTTTATACTATGCATCATTCAATGAACGCCAAATGCTCGTTTTATTTAATGCAATTTTATACCAATCTTTCTATGCTTCTCTCAGAGGCGTAGCAAGGGGGCCCGGGGACAACTCAAGATTTCGCGCACCAATGCCACTGGGGCCTAAGGGCGCCCCTAAAGGAAATTAAAATAAGTTTTATGCTTCCTAAAAAATAAATAACTCGAAAAAGCAGCCCTTTTAACTTTTATTTTTATTAGCGACCATTCACTTTTAAGGGAAAAATGGGACACTTTGGCTTCGCAAAATTATTTATTTGATTTCCCACGCACTCCTTTGCTGGTCATTCCCGATATGATTTGTGGTGCTACCACTTTTTTGTCGAGCATATTCACACCTCTTCAGATAAAATAATTTTCTTTTCGCATTTAAAACTAAAATAAATTAGCATTAATTTGGCGCCCCTTGACACTGCTCCCGGGGACAGCTGTCCCCCCCCCCCCCCGCCTAGCTACGCCTCTAGCTTCTCTTTTCAAACAAAAGGGACTCTTACTGCTCGTTTAAGATTTGAAAAATTATGGCCACCCTCTTTCTCATCCTTTTTGAAGTCGAATCTACCGTTTCGGTGTAGAATCGGGTACTCCTTAGTTTGGCGATAATAATATTTTATTTCTGGTTAGGCAGCGGACATCTTGCTAGTCACATTTTGGCGTCAAAAAAAAAAAAAAAAATGCTGAAAAATCAAGGGGTAACCGATTGTAAACTTTTACCGAATCTACGGATTTCTTAATCGTAATGAGAATTTGCACACTAAACCTTCCAAACGAGAGGACTCACCGCATGCACGAGGTTTTAAAAACGAGTGCCACCTCCTCCCCCACCTTTCACATGCTTGGAAGCGGAATCTTTGAATTTCTTCCAATTTTAATGAGAATTTGCTCACTTAAGTCATACAAACAAGAGGACTCACCATCGACACAAGGGCGTAGCCAGGGGGGGGGGGCAAATGCCCCTCCCTAGATCAGGGCAAGGGGCCATCTAAGAAGGGGCAGTTGCCCCTCCCTTGATCAAGCAAGTTTAGTTCATTTCCTTGAAGTCGTTGTGAATGCAAGATTTCCGCTGTAATATCTTGTTTTACAGAAAGAAACTCAATTATTTTAAAGAAACTGGATGAAGCGAGTAGAGCCCGTTGCAAGTACCCGTAGGCGATGCGAGTTATCTGCGGGTGCACTCCTTAGAGCATGGATTAGTACTGGAGGGAGCAAGTTCAATGCTTACGTTAAGAAAAGCTGAAGCCATGATCTTAAATCACGTGACTCTACTTGCGCCAATGCTTTCAAACTTTTTCAAAGAAACCAGTTTTCTTCCAATACTTCACTGGTCAAAACTCATCACATGACTTTAGATTCCCGCTTCAAGAATGTAGGACTACCTTCCCTCTACCTTTTATACCTTCTCAATGGTGCACTCTCCCTTCTCGGGCTTTCTCGTCGCAATTACCCATCAAGAGTGAAGTCGCAGTTACAAATAAGCAAAAGACCCTTTGAATGACTGACCATTCAATGACAAAGGTGTCATAAAACCATCCTTCAATTCAGGATACGAGATGAATAAAGCTAAAGATTCTTCAAGGGTGGTGGCTCATCCCCTGTGTGTGGCATTTTCTTCATATCTCCCTCTCTCCTATTATATTTCTTCAATCATTAGAAGCCAATCGAAATATAAGCTACTTCTGGGAATGCTGATAAAAATACCAAGTGATAAAGCAATTTCCCTCTCTTTTGTACCTTTTTCAGGCCGTTAACTTGAGAATTGGAAGGATTATTTTTGACGATCATTGTTTGGTGCAGACGTTGTTAAAAAAGCATTTACCATGTTATGTTCCTTGAAGCAGTAGGGGAGATTTCTACACTCTTGAGGGGTGATAAGAATCCTTAGGACAAAAATGTTTGTTTCGGTAGCCTTTGGTTGTGAAAAGATCCACAGAAAGATAAAAAGTAATTTTCGGAGTCCGTCAAATGTGGCCATCTGGTAGTTGACAGGAATTTTTACCGACTGTGGTTGTTCAGAGGTTTTAATGTTATTTCTCTGATGACTGGCCGGGTGTAAAGAACAGTGGCCATGTTTGAGGAACTGCTGTTGTTTAGAGCTGGCAGTTAAGTTTCACTAGTGCAAAAAGTGGTATTACTGGTAAAGCTTTTAAATATTCCCTTATTTTTGAACCGTTCAAGCTATGGGCAGTGCCGGATCTAGGGTGGGGCAAGCCGGGGTCCATGCCCCGGGTGGCACTTCTGTGGGGCGGCAAATTCAACTGTGATGACCAAAAAAAAAAAAAAAGAAAAAAAAAGAAGAAGCAGAAGAAAAAATATATTTGATAAAGGAAATTTAACTTTTGGAAGAGAATTAAAATCCTAGTTCGGCGCTCCGATAAGCTATTTTGCTAACGATTAAAACCGCTTATTGGAATTATTTATTTGTATAAACTGTCGGAAACTCTAAAATTGAGGTTATGGGGCGGCAAACTTCGCAATGTCAAAATTTAAAACTTTAACTTTAAAAAAGTCAAGGTTTCTTTCCCTTACAATAGTGAAATACGTATAAATTATGCTATGATCAGACAATACCCGATAGTTTTCTTTTTACAAACTCGCAAAGCATCCTTTTGGGATGAGGTGGGAACTTGTAAAGTGTTGTTTGAAAAGGCAAACACGTGGCTCTTCGATATGGGCGTTAGTAAGAAGGAGGAGAGGGGGTGGAGGGTCCATCCCTGGATTAAAAAAATAAAAAAGCCAATTTTTTTCTGCATTTTTATGAATATGTTTATGAGTAAAAGCGTTTAAATTAAAAAAGTTTCCGTTTTTTTTCCCCCTAAAGTTTTGACGTCCCAAAAGCGTCTTCTAAGGCCTCAAAATTCACCAGTTTGTATGTAGTTTTCAAAATTTTCCCGGGATTACCGGACCCCCTTTAATTATCAGAATTTAATATCTCTTGTTAAGGGAAGCTCTTCATATGGTTCGACATAAATGTTGAGTTGAAAGGGCCATGCTGTGGGAACATTAACGAAAGTTCTATCTGTTTATCAGTGAAAAAGTCTTCAAAAATAAATAAAAAAGGTAAGCGCCTAAAAGTTATATGAAATATTAACAATAATTGAACGGAGAGGGGCGGCATTTTAAAGTTTTGCCCCACCTCGAAAAACTCCAAGATCCGGTACTGCATATTATTACAGGTAAAAAACAGCAAAATACATTCACCCTGTATAAATAAGCCTATATACTTAAAGTTATAATAATACGAACTTACCTGCGTTTGAGTTCTCATTGTAACTCGAAGGATTTACATTTTTAAAGTATTTTTATTCAAAATAAGCTCTTTCGGTTTCAATACATTTGTTACAGCGGTTTAACAACGATTCGAATGCCTGTTCCAGATCATATTGGGGGACTGCCTCCAAAGCTCGCGTCGAAGCTGTTTGTATAGTTTCATTCAATGTCATCAAAGTAAAAAAAAAAAAAAAAAAAAAATAGAAAACAAATGAACGGAGGTTTTGGCAATGGATCAGCTTATAGTAAAGGAGTTTCACGAGTGCTGGATAACACAGATAGCGCCACTGTAAGCTCAGTTCCAGCTGTAGTCTTTAAACATTCTTTGACACACTGTGTACAAACAGCTTTGTCGCGAGCTTTGGAGACAGTCCCACAATGTGAGCTGGAACAGGCCTTCGAATCGTTGTTCAACCACTGTAACAAATGTATTGAAGCCGAAGGAGCTCATTTTGAATAAAAAAATACTTAAAAAATATAATTGGCTAGTTTTTTTATTTTATAAATTCAGTCTTTAAAATTCTTTGACACACTGTGTATATACTGTAAAATTCGCTTAAGAAGCTCTTTCGAGTTGCTCCCTTCAACAGCGTCTTCAACGAGTTTTCCTGTATAAAATTGTCTGATGAGAGTTTTTCGGAACCGAATAATTTTGAGGGACACTTTTAGAGCAAGTAGATCAGTTATTATTAACAGCTCCGCCAACCAGCATGAATTCGGAAAGAGCATTTTCAATTACAGATAATTTGTGCATAAAAAATGAATACCGGGCGTAATGACAATTCAATAGATATATGTTGTTTTCTGCAATCACATTTCCAGAATTTACAGTAATAAATCAATTTTTCCTTCCTCTTATTTATAAATATTAATAAAAAAATTATAATACTTTACATTGCATTAATGTATTTTAACGTCTTGTGAAATAAATATTTATTAATAATAATAGTAATAAATATTAATATTATGTTTTTAAATGTTATTAAATATTAATAATGATGAAAAACATAACGAGATTTTTCTGTGACACGTATTTTACTGGCAATACTACGCATATGTTTTGCTCTTTTTCTGTATTGTAATACCGAAGATTATTATTATTATTTTGTATCGAACTTCATAAATTTGTTTTTACTGTTCCTATTAATAGTATTTGAAGTTATAATAAGAAGCTGAAGTTAATAATTAGTTAGCAATATATAGCAATTAGTTAGCAATATATAGTTATAATAGTTACTAATATAGCAAAAACACATTTTTGTTTCAACGTTTTTCGAGAAATCCTGAAATTAATTCCGGTATTCCAGTACAACGTTTTAAAACATACCGAATAGCGGTATTTTAGTTTTGCTCCTGATTTCAATCACTATTACAGTTCGACCACAAAGCTTTGACACTTGGGCGCTTCTGCGCATGTCAGAAAAGGACGAATCCATTCGACTCTTAGGGAAGTTCGTTTTGTAGGTGCGTTAGTGAGGATGCGAATCAGAAGGTTTGCTTCTGTATGTGTTGAAATCGAGTGAATTTATAAATTGGAATATGGCATGCGTTTGGAAGAAACAAAGTATGCTAAACGAACTAAAATGAGAACTGAAACAGCTCATTCCTTATACCAGCAATTCCTTCCTTGAACACGAAGGGACTTTTCTTGGTACTCTGCCAGTCGGGTTTTTTTTTTTTTTTTTGATGGTAAAACTGTAACATGGTTTTCCTTTCGAAAGCGTAAAATTTCCTTACGGAAGTCAACCTTTGGGGTTCTGTATGGATCATCCTGACTCCACAGAAGGGATTGAAGACTGTAACATGCATATATGGTTTGGTCACGAAATTGGTTCCGTAATCTGTAGAAAGGGCCTGCAGGCGTGAGTCCAAATTCGTTCCTAAAACGAATTCAGTTATACTTAAGAATTTCAGTCATTGAAATTATTACTGAATTGAAAATGAATTTATGTTTTGGAACTGTAATGTTTAGGTGTCATTAAAAAAAACTGTTGCAAAAAAATGCTACCAAATTTTTCGTACTCTTACAAAAAATACGAGCAAATATAGTAAAAGAGAGACCTCCGTTATAATATAGACCTGTCAAAGACCCTAACCTGGTCTTTCAGACTTATATTAGGAGGTTAGGCTTAAAAGGCTAAATATGTATAGTCTTGAGCAAAGAAGAGTTAGAGGAGACATGAATCAGTTATTTAAATTCATTAAAATGAGAAATGTTGATGGGATATGTGCTGAAAGTAGAACCAGAGGTCAGTTTTAAACTTTTCAAATATCTCCATTTAGCTTTTCTTAAACTTGTCAAATGATCAATATTTCGGTTTTTAAACACTTCTAAAATTGAAATCTTCACTAACTAAGCAGTCATTCTTATTAGTATCCTTTAGCTGAAATTCAGAATCAGGATAAGGGTCATTCCACGGTGACTGACGTTACATTTTGACTAAGTTTTTTAACTTTTAAAATCCACACTGTCTTGAAATTTAATTTTATTTTTCTGAAATTGATCTAAAATACAATGATAGAGTACAATAATGCTACCCATACCAGGTTTTAGACATAAAAAGCTTTTTTGTGTGGAAAATTCTCCTCAAACTAAGAACATGAAGATTAAAATTATTTTTTTCCAGTCAAGTAGAGATGTCAAATTTTATGAATACACTTTGTTTCATTCAAAAAACTTTAAAATTTAGTGGAGGAAATTTTTAATTACCGTGACTGATGTTACACCAACATTAATTGGTTCAAATTATAATTTATTTCTCCTTAAAAGTCAAGTTAGCAATTTTTTTTAACAAAAAATCGCAAATCTACTTAAATGATAAAAAATAAACAATAGTAAAAAAATATAATTATACAAGTGATGTTTTTAGTGCGATTCAGGAAATGAAAAGTGTCCTCGTGCATTTACTACATCTGATGTACTAAGTTTTCTTATTATTTTTTCTTGTGAATAATAAATTTCATCCAATTGCCAGACCATTTCCAATGCTTCCCTGTTGAAGAATCATAACACTGACCAAGTATTCACAGTTTTCAATAGCTCTAACTTCACATGGATAGAGCTGTCCATCGTATTCCACAATTCTCCAATTTTCGCCACCAATTCTGGAACTTGTTCTCTTGGTTTTCAACAGGCAAATGATGTTTTAGATAATTTGGAGCTTTTGGTGAATTTGTTTACCACCTCCAAAAAGTGTTGCTGCGTGATGCCAGCTATAGCTTCTGAATCAGAAAATAGTTTATTCAAATTTAACTCTTTATAACGCAACTGTAAATCGTACGAGGAGATCTCAAAGATTTTCACACTGCTTGAAGCTGCGGCATTTACGAAATTTTTTGCACTGTATGCTTTCTTTTTTACAGCTTCCTCTACCTGCCTCTTTACAGAGCCGCCAATGCCGTCCACTGGGCCTTTCCCATGTGAAGTAGCAAAATATTTCGATGTAATTAACAATTTATATTTTTTCTGTAACATGGGTATTGTGTCTGCAATGAACTTGTTTTTAAATTTAGCCATCTGAAATATGTAAGACTTCAATTTCTTGAGGAATCTTTTCCAGCATTCTTGTTATGAGAGGAATCACAATCTCTTTAGAATGAGACAGTTCATCTGAGGCTATCACATATGGATGAATTCTACCTGAGTGGACAGTGCTGCTGTAAATATGCTTACTTGGGCGTAATAGGAGCACCTGTTTCACCAATTTCATTGTCAAATCATTTTTTTATGACAGCCTTCTGCTTTCGTGGAAATATAGGCAGGGTACGCTTTGCACGAGTTACAGCTTTTCCTAAAGTTTTATTATTTTGGAAAATTGGTTATGTCACTGCTACTTGAAATTTTAAGCTTTTTAATGCTCTACATTTTTCTATTATTTTTCAAACATTTTCTTTGATTTCTCTTTTAACTCTATTTTGAACTGACTTAGGTAACTTGGCTAGGTCATTTCTCTTTTTATCTCTACTCCTTTCAGCTTCTGCATTGTTTTTCTTTTTGTAATCTTCATAATTTCCTTCCTTTAATTTATCTTGCCTCTTTTTTTGCCTTTCTGCAGCAGTCAATGCCATTTGTGCAGTGTTTAAGTTTCAAACTGGAAAAGAGAAAAGTGACTGATGTTACAATGTGACTGATGTTACATATTTCAAAGAAGTTTGTAACTCATAAATTGAACTATTATTAACTATTTAAGTAATTGATATTTAAGATACTATCATGAATGAAGAGAATATGGCTTTTTGTATTCTTAACACTAATTTTATTTAAGTAATAAAAACTTTTATAAATTTTTGTGACTGATGTTACATTACTATGAGGCCTAATTTATAAAAATTAATTTTCAATACAATAATCACAGTTTAAAGATTCTTTACTGGCCTAACCTCATATATAGACTAAATTTCAATAAAATAATAGGATTTTATACATACCTGTTAATTTCTTTACGAAAACAAGATGAACCTTCCGAACCTCTCTAAAGACAACAACACTTGTAACAAAAGTAAACTTGCCAAACATTGCCTATAAAACTTACAAAAAGGTACTGCTAACTTTTTAAGCATAATTTTATAAAAATTCACATATTTTTACCTCAGATTAAAAAAAACTGTATATATGAAAGAAAATATTTTTTTTATGTTGGTGTCCCTGTTTTCATGGAATTGCCCATAAATGAAACAAACAAGGCAGCACACTTTGAGTGAAAAATACGATTTAAAAGGTTGATACGTAGCGACTACTAGCGATTACAAGCGAACCAGCAATATTATCAAATGGGCAGGTCTTTAAGTGGGCAAGCGTATAAAACAAAGGGATTTTTTTTCTCTAAATGAAACTTCAAACTAAGAAAAATAAAATAACTTTGCTCATGAAAAAATGCAAAAAGTTTACGAAGCGTTAAAAATTTAATAAGGAAATAGTAGTGATATAGTTCTAATTTTTATAAGAATAGCTATATCGCCTTAAATGTTGGTTCCCTGAATTAAAGTTATTTTCTATGTTCCAATCTGTAATTTTCCATTAAGTTAGTAAAATCGCAACGAATCTGTTCCCTCCACAACAAAACCCTGTGTCCGTTTATGTCAGGTTTTAAATGCGAGAATAAACGAGAGAAATTATCAATAACTTACCTAGCTTCCACCAAAAATTCAGTTAAATCCTGTCTGACGTCCTCAAGATCCACGTTTGGTGTCTTATGTAAAGAATAAAATTGCTTCTTTGGTACCTGCATGATGAAAAGTATAACTATTTTCATTTAAAACAAAAGATAGCAGCATTTTAAATAGTATTTCATAGAACATGAATTAAGCTTTTTATTTAATGTGCCGGGCTCTTCTTGCGATTTTTTTTTTTTTTTGCACGTAGAAGTAAACATTTTATGTAACTTGTCTTTCAACATACTTGCTTATTATTATTATTTTCTTAAATTGTGTCTGGCAATAAACCACCAAAAATTCAGTTAAATTCAGTCTAACGTCTTCAAGATAAAGTCTGTTGTCTTTTGTAAAGAACGAAACTATATCTTTGGTACCTGCATGATGAAAAATAGAACTATTTTGCAATTAAAACGAAAGCTAATCTCATTTTAAGTGAGGAAATTAAGAACTTAAGCTAAACGGGGAAGAGAGAGATAGCTAGATTATAAATTTGCAGGTTTTGTATACTTGAAAGTAGGCTCGTATAGTTCTAGACGGAACTTCTTGTTTTCTTTGGCCGGTGTTACTTAAAATCGAATTTATTCATTTGGTATGTACTTGCTGTGAGAAAATCAGGAAAAAGAAATTTCGAAATCCATTTAAATTTATGGATCTAATCATAGACAGGCTGTCCACAATTAAAACCCATTTTCATCTTCAACTATTGATCTAAATTTAACTATCGGTTCTAGAAACTACCAAAACAAAAAATTATCCGCTAAAAACTTTGGAATGTCAAAGGATAAAAGGATTTAACTAAAGATTGTTGTTAGTTTTCTTTTTGTCGCCAAATGAAACCTTTTGTCTCCATCATGTGAACGGATTAAAATGCATCTACTGGCTTCTTATACGACTAGTATTGGAAGCCTCTTAGCCACTGTTAGACAGTGTTGCCCAGGGAATACCACGTGGAGGTGGGCTTCCAGCATTCCCCGAGGGACCGCCCCCCCCCTTTTCCCGATCTTAGGCCCTTTGGCGGCCCCCCCACCCCCCGAGCCACAGGAGTTTCTATGAGGCTCTTGGGGGATTTGGAAATACATGGTTTCACTTGATGGAACTGTGAAAATTTCGTACGTTCTAGTTTGTAGATGATGTTGAGACAACTAGATGAATTTTTATCTGTATCCTTACAATGCAGTTTCTTCAAAACCAGCCACAAAATATACGTTTTAACAGTCGTTTTCGTTTTAACTGTTTATTTCGTTTTTTGATGTGGTCTCTCCATCGTTTCAACGTCCATTTCCAGATTGCCTGGGCATCGACATTCTTCCAGTCCACTTCTGCATATTTTGTTCGTACTTCGGGTTCTTTTTTAATCAGAGCCGTTGTTGGTTTAATATCAATCGGAATTCTGTAAGTGGTAGGATTCGGATAAATTTTAACTTCAGGCCAGAATCGGACTTTCTTCTCCAACTTAATTTGTTGTGATCTTTTTGCATTGTCAGGCCAACTGCGAGGCAGTTTGTCATTTTTAGGCTTTTCTTGAGCCTTGTTGTGATTTTCATACATTCCACCTGCATGGCTGTAACTTTTACAAGCAAAATTTTCATGGCAGTAATTTTTAGTTTTATCATTATTCTGTTTGTTATTTTTAGACAGATGTGCCATAGTGTTATTTTCAGGTCTGTTATGTGACTCATTGTCATTTTCAATTTTATCATACTCTTGATTTTCATTTCTAAGCTTGTCATCCTCCATTTTGTCCTTTAGAGTTTTATCACGGCCTTGATCTTCATTTACTAATTTTTCATAAAGATTTTCAGTATTTTCAGACTTATCCTGCATATGTTTATCCTTTTTATATCTATCAACACTGCAGGTATCATTTTCTGAACTGTCTGGTAATCCTATCTGAATACAATCATCATTTTTATCTGCATCAACTTCACAATTATCATTTTCATCTTCATCTTGAGTCGTATTTTTACACCCTTCGTGATCCATGTTGTCATTGGTACTTTTATCACGTCCTTGATCTTCAATTACAAATTCTTCATGAAGGTTTTCTTCATTTTCAGATTCAACGCGAATAGGGTTATCATTTCCATCTTTATCAACTTCACTGTTATCATTCTCAGCATCACCTTCAGTCAGATATTTACTTTCAAGTCCATTATCCTCTATCTTGTCATTTACAGTTTTATCGTATTCCTGGATTCCAATATCATATTCATTAAGCGTCTGCTCATCTTTTTCACTCTTATCACGTGTGTGACTTTCCTGTCCACTGTGTTCTCCTTTTGACACTATCCATATCATCGCCATAGTTATCACTCTAAAGAGCACATACTCTCCAACCGTCCTCAATGTATTAGGCAACATTTCTGAAAGTAAACGATTTTTCGCATCAGACTGGTTAAAAATTTCACTCAAATTTATAAAACACCATAAGGTCATTAGTTGTGGACCAACCTATGTATGTTAGTTAATTGTGGAAGTGGGAATAAATGTTAACTGATCAGTTTTACCAGCAATTTAATAGTCAACCTCGACTTATTTAAGGTTACTTATTTTGGAAATAACTTCAATTTAGTGGGCATTTTCCCACAAAAAGTATAAAGTGTCGTTTTGATTAGCAATTAGCAGCCCGATGCTAAATTAGGATCAGTTAAAAAGAAAAAAAAATGCTTTTATCCATCTTGTTAAATAACAACACCTATATGGACCCTATAAATTCAGGACGCACGCGATTATCCACAGATAAGGTACAAAATGTGATCAAAAACTGGCTACCGGTACTATAGTCTGTGTAATTAGAATAGCCGCATCAGATCGCGTTTCCTGCTTTGTCACCATGGTAACTGCGTTAAAGATAACAGAGACATACTTACTTTTTTTTTTTGCACTCAGCTAAGGCAATTGCATTACTACACCTCTGATTAAAAATATTAGAATAATTGATAAAAAGTAATAAAAAAGAATCTATTTTCCATTTATTTATTTTTGATACTAAGTAAATGCAATTAAATTTGTCATAAATTGAATCTGGAATGTTTAGATAAGATTTTAACATTTTCAAAATATAAAATACAATAAATTAGGTATACAATAGCTTTCTGAAATATATCAAAATATTAGAATAAGATTTAGATTTGTTCAAAATAATAGAATACTTTGTCTTACGCAATCTATTTTTGCTATTGAGAAATAAATCTGATTTGAATCCGTCTATTATTATTATAACTAAAACAACAAACTTGCTTATCATGTTCCCCAAGCCTACGTGGTGTAAAAGTTTCTAGCACGGAAACCATGACGACCAGAAGAGGAAAAGGTATAGTTGTGGGACCTTGACGCGCCTATTCTAATTACACAGACTATAATTGTGTATCAGAGCACAAAAAACTACTTGAATTCCAAGTATTTTTCTCGATAATTGTCAAAGCTATCTGCAGCATTCTCCCTTTTTTTCTTTTGGTATCGTCTTGACAAATTGTTTTCATAAACACTAATTTATTTGAAGTTGTGAAAGCCAACCATTTTTTTCATCGAGACTTTCCCATCGAAAGGCTTTTCTGATTGACAACTCCTCTTAAACTAATGTTGGTTTCTATCTCTACTGTCCTACTTTTCTCCACCTGACCCCTACCTGTTAGTCGAAGCCTTTGGATTGCTAGCGCACGGAGCGAGGTAGTGGGGGCCACTGATTTTACCTGCACGTATCCCTAAGTGTACATATGTGGTCCTCAGCGAGTATCGAACTCGCGACCTTCCAGGCGGAAGTCCGGCGCTCTAACCACTAGGCTACCACGGCTTTCCTACTGTCATACTGGCAGAGAAAACGGGAATACTTCGTATTGCCACTCTATTGACCAAGAACAGCATGGAACTCACGTTCAGATTAGGTTTATATTAGATTTGAAAAGTCAACATGAAATCTGGTAGCATACAAACGTATCCGGGGAAAAAAATATAAATCTCTCTCTGACACCAAAAAAATATCATACCATTACCTAACATGTTTTGCCTTTCAATCTTAAACATAAGAGTTGTGCCGAATCTTTACGAACATTTAAATCTCGACTAATTAATTAAACTCGAACTGAGTGAAATGATTGGGTCCTTCATTAACAGAATCGTATGCTTCTTTTCCGTCATTGGTAATTTTGTCTGAAGACTTATTTGACACTTGGAAAACATTTTCAATGCTATTTGGGTAGAGGGAACTTTTGTACCGGTTTCACATGACTAACAGGGCGTATGACATACAGAATAGTTGAATATAGTAATTATTTTTTTGACTTTACATCATTATAATTTATTTAAATACTTTAAACTGAATCAGATCAATATATTTAACGGCAATTAGAGTATTTTACTCTATGAAAAAATATAAATGTGTATTTGTTTACATAAATGATGTTATAAATAAACTATAAAAATAATTTATTTATATGCACATTGTTGAGTGCGATTTATGTACGACAAAACTGCGTGATAGAAATTTTGTATTATTTTCCGCATGATAAACATAGTAATACTACTAATAAAAATACATTAATAAGTAAATATTATATAATAAATAAAAAAGTGAACTACAAGAAACAACTTCTATTTCACAAACAATTTTTTCTTCTTTGACAGTGTGCAGTCTTGTTAGCTTTATCTTTAAGGATTTTACAAATGTCATGGTATATTCAAATTTGGCAAAATTTTTGTTTATAACTATTTTAATCTGAAATCTCTATCATATTTGTTTTTTTTAAACATAATTGAGTTCACATTACATTCGTTCGGCCACCGCCATCTTGGATTTAATTCTCAGAAAGTCGGCCAAATTCTGCCGGACCATGACTGCTGTACAGAAATGCGGTTGACGGTAAAATATTTCACAATCGAAGTTCTCTAACAGTAACGGAAAGTAAAAAAAGGATAATGACTCACCTTTCATACAAATCAATCGAAAAAAATCGCAAAAGAATTGTATACAATCATGAGTTAGAATTCAACGCTACAGCGAATCTCATCCACTCGAAGTGAAGCATTTTCAATCGCGTTCTCTTTTGTTGGACTAGTGGTATTGTTGCAACAATGCAATTTCGTTTGCTGTGTTTATATTTCTCTTCCTTGATGGTAACAATACCGTGTGTTTTTGTTGTACAATAAGTACAATTTATATTGTTGAAATATTGCCTTGTCGAAACTAAAGTTAGCTATATATTTTTTGTGATACTCTTGTAAAATAGATTTTTTTTTAAAAAAAAAGGGGGGGGGGGGATAGGATAAGAGCGGAAATACATTTACACGTAAACACGCATACCACACACTGAGAAATTACAGAATCGTTTACACAATTACAGAATTATAAAAGTCGACAAGATACTTTCTACTGCAGGTATTCAAACCTAAATACAAAATTGTTCTGAAACTGGGTACTGGGCTTCCTCAACATTGGTTGGTACAACCAGAAATACCACATAGATATTAAGTTTTACTAGTCGACCCGTGCGGAATTCCTCACGAATTTGGGAGAAAGAACATCATGAAGAATAATAGAAAAGTAAACGGGTGTTGGCACAAAAGAAGGCATGTAATTGAACACATCAGTACAAGTAGATGTACTGATCAGGCCCGATAACTGTACTGACGAAATTACAATCCCCCGCCCCCACTATTATTTAGATATTCAAAATAATAAAATAATCACAAAAGTTTTTTTTTTTCTAATGGGGCTGCAGTATTGGTCATCAACTATTGCAGACCTAGTGCGTCCCCAGAGATTGGTACCAACTGCACCACAATGAGTGTGGTACCATTGCCGCAATTTTTTTTTGACGCTTAGTTTCCCCTAGATGGGGCACCTGAGCTCTCGTTGAGCAATCTGCACTAGGAATTTAATTTAGCAGAGAGTATCCATGCCAAACGGATACTCAAGGGATCTTTAACATGCCGCACAATCATGCGACATGGACGCAGACGATTTTCTGCATCTTGAAAATCCACCGACTTGGGCCAGGTTTGAACTTGCGATCTTGGGCGTACGAGACCTGCGTCTTACCACTACGCCACCCTGTCGACATAATCACAAAAGTAATGATAATTATTTTTATTATTAGTATACATAGCATTAAAATAGAGCCCTCCGTTATTCCCACGTATCAGGTGAAAAATTAAAAAAAAGTCATTTTATAAGCCTGTTCTTAGTGTAGCCTTGTGTGCTTAGAGATGCTACACTAAACACAAATGCTTTGAGCTGCCACACTAAACACAGGTCCTTAGAGCTGCCACACTAAACACAGGTCCTTAGAGCTGCCACGCTAAACACAGGTCCTTAGAGCTGCCACGCTAAAAACAGGTGCTTAGAGCTGCCACACTAAACACAGGTCCTTAGAGCTGCCACACTAAACAAAAGTCCTTAGAGCTGCCACGCTAAACACAGGTCCTTAGAGCTGCCACGCTAAAAACAGGTCCTTAGAGCTGCCACGCTAAAAACAGGTCCTTAGAGCTGCCACGCTAAAAACAGGTGCTTAGAGCTGCCACGCTAAACACAGGTGCTTAGAGCTGCCACGCTAAACACATGTGCTTAGAGCTGCCACGCTAAACACAGATGCTTAGAGCTGCCACACTAAAAACAGGTGCTTAGAGCTGCCACACTAAACACAGGTGCTTAGAGCTGCCACAATAAAAACAGGTGCGGTAACTACAGATGAGCTCCATATGAGAAATAGTGGTTTAGAATTTCACACTTTCGTCTAGTTACTTCAGATACCACTTTATTCAAAAATGTTTGTTTTAATATTTGCCATTGACCCCAAAACATGGTATTTAAGGAGGATTATATAGAACTTCCTAGCGATAGTAACTCGATTTTACTGAAAAATGCAGATACGCCCTACGTGCTTAGCATAACAGATAAATTTTTCATTGATGTAAGACAAATGATTCTTAACAATAAATTAAAAAATCGGCTAACTTATGCAACTTTTATGAAAAATATACAAAGAGTGAGCCAAAATGTTTTTGAGTTTATATACGGACAAAACATTTCTTGTTAAACTTTAACGGACCAGTACATATTTATTCTTACTGGTTCGGGGGATCCGTATCATTTTTAAGAATTTCCAAAGCTAGATATATATATATTAGGTATCTTATGTATAAGCAGCTTATGTGTCTGTTTGTCGCCGATAGCTTATTCCGAATTTTCTTACTGCGAGAAAACTACATCGGGCTGCCATCTACACAATAGTTTATGTAATGAATACGACTAATAATCAAAACATTTCCCTAGTATTTTGAGTGAGGCATCAGATTTGCAATCTCCGTTAAAAATTAATGTAAACTCGAATTTAATTGAATCCTTCTTTCTTTGTTTTAATTTATTTATCGTCCGCGCTTTATATATATATTAAAGTTGCAGCGCTCTTTTTCCCAGTTTCGTTTAAACTATTGTTTTGACGGTTGGATATAAATAAAGATTTTTCACAAACAATTTGATAATATAGTAAATAATATTTTTATTTTACAGATTATTATAACTTAGATGGTTTTTTTTTTTTGGTAAGGATATTTTTTTCCGAAATTAGTATATGTTTATAATTGAGTCATTAAACTTTACTTTTCTATCTGATAAATATCTCTTTGATTTGATGTGCATTTTCGGTTACTAGGAGAATTGTATATTTATTTTAATATCTAGAACAGCGGTCATTTCGTATGACCGCTGGGCTTACAAGTATAATTATAGTTATTTCTTTTATTTTACTTTACCTTTGTTCTGGTTTTTCCACAGTACGGGAAATATTCCTCGCAAAAACCATCGTCTGCTTCGTAACAGCGGTCAGGAAATTTTTCGCAAAATGCACTTCTCTTGATTCTGAGTGTATAAAATACTACATGTGAATGTAATTTCTAACTACTATGATTATTTTCAAACCAAAATAAACCAATCAAAATGATAAATAAACCTTTATCAATAAAGACCCCGAGTTGCTTTGACTCTTATTGATAAAAGGTTTATTTATTTCCAATGAATCACAGGGGCTTGCAAGACACAAAAAATGGCAAAGTTGTCTTACTCTTTAACCCTCTGTTCGGGGCGCGAATCTGTCAGATGCACAAATAAAATAGCGATAGAGATAGATAGGTGCTAATTTTTGTATTACTTCAGTAACCATCCATTATTTTTGATATAGGCAGATGCTAGTTTCAGTAACAAATACTGCACCTTATGTCAACGTATTAGATATAAAAGGGTTGTTTTTATTTATGCATCTGACAAATTCGCTCACCTAAAGGGGAGCTAATAAAGATATCAGCAGAGCGATTGAATTATCTTTCAATAGAAAGCTTTAAAAAACAAAGAAAGGAAGAAACAAATCTGCAAATAAAATAATCATAGTTACAAAGTAACTTTGAACCATGAGGGTTATATATATATATATATATATATATATATATATATGGTGTGTTTTAGGGGTAGACCACTTGACATGGAAATAAAGCACAAAAATGTATTTAATATTCATGTAATTTGCTTTATTTGAAAGATAATGTTTGAATATGATGTCGGGCATGTGGCCACCATGGCTGGCGCGTACATGGCGTAACCTAGCGGTCCACTTTTCACATATTTTTCGCAGTCGATCTGGCTGAATGTCGGCATTTAATGCGCTGAATCTTGACTTCCATATGCTACATAGTTTCTGGTTCATCAAAGTAGGCCAGGGACTTCACACGTCCCCAAAGGATATAATCCAAGGGCATCAAATCGCAAAGAACAAAGTGGCCAGTTAACAGATCTACTGTGAAAGGTGAAAACTAGGAATGTAACGAATAGTGATTTAGCCGAATAGGCCGAATACCGAATATTCGGCCATTTCTTCCGGGCCGAAGCCGAATATTCGGTCATTTCTTGTAGGCCGAATAGGCCGAAGCCAAATATTCGGCCAATGTCTTAGGCCGAATACTGAATATTCAGCGGCCAAATATTAAAATTTCTAGAAAATCGTTGTAATAAAAAGTATCGGTCAAATTTCAAATTATTCACAAAGTCAAACACCAATTATGTACACACACTCTTAATCAATTTACTCTATTGTTTTGAATTTAATAAAACTAAGAATTTCACCTACAAGTGGGAATAGAAATGACAGGTTTTATGGTAGTAAGCATTAGCATTATTTTAATAATTATTTAATGCAAATGAAAGAACTACTATTGCTTAGTGAACTTTTACCTTGCTCAAAACTGTTTATGAAGATATTTTAAAAGCTATAAAAGTTAATATTTTTATTTTAGCCAACAATTATAGGGTTTTTACATACCTATTTTTAAAAGAGCTTTTAAAATTTAATACTTTAACTGGAATTGTTTGTATTTTCAAAAACCCCAATAATTTATACTATCTAAATATTCATGATATATTCTACACTTTTCACATTTCTTTCTTACCCAATATTCACAATAAATCAGTCTACCCAAACAAAGTCTGACTTCCTCTTTGTTAATAATAACAAAATTAATTTCTCATATTCTCCATCATACTTAACTATTGCCGGCTTTTGGGAGCAAATGCTAAATATAAAATACAATATTACAACTTTAAAATCTGTTTTTGCTCAGTCAAGCATAAAACAAGATTTTAAAAAAGTAGTTTTTTCTAAATTATTTTTATTTATTAAAACTATACTAATGTATTCTTTTGCAATAATTATAATACAATTTTAAATGTTCAAAATCTACTATTTTCTTTATTTTTTTACATTTTTACTGCAGCAGAACTATTCGGCCGAATAGTCCATCAATATTTGGCCAGGCCGAATTTGACCGTACCCAGTATTCGGTCAGGCGAATATTCGGTTAGGTGATGAAATGGCTATTCGGCCAGGCCGAGTACCGAATAGTGGCCGAATATTCGTTACATCCCTAGTGAAAACTGGTCCAGTTTTCAGACATTTTTCCAGGTTAGTCATATACGCGCCAGCCGCTGTATTCTGATGTCCGATATCATATTCAAACATTATGCCATAAAATTTTCCTTCAAATAAAACAAATTACATGAATATTAGACATTTTTTTTTTGTGATTTATTTCCATTTGGACTTCTCTGCCTCTAAAAACACACCCTTTATTTATATTCATATATATAGACATAATTCACTGAATATAATCTTTTGTGGCAGCATTTGGTTTTATATACGATGTATCGTTTTAGTTTTGTACTAATCTTGTAACGAAGACAGAGGTTGTTTTCTCAGCAATGACGCTATATTGGCAGAAAAACGGCTTCTACAGAATTTTTTCCATTTCCTTGAGAATTTCAGACATACACACACATAAGATTACTTCCATGTCTTTCATCATGTCTGCACATATTTTTTGCTTTGTTACAGGTTCTAAATATTAAAATAACTTTGTACAGTAAAACCTGTAAATTTGACCACCTTTGTAAGCTGACCACCTGTCTAAGTTTACCACTTTTATCAGGAACGGAATTAGCCCTATATTATATAATATCCGATGAAGATCTGAGATATTGACGAATTTATTTTATGTAATTTTATTTTCAATATATCGAACATATTCTATCGTAAACCTAGGTTTAACTAACAAATCTATTTTTGTCCAGTTAGATTAGTCAAATAGACTACTGCGTGTTGAAAAAATTTCTTAAAACTCAGACTGATCTTTCTTTCAGGGGGAAAAATGTACTGATATTAACACTAGATATACCAGGTCGTTTCCAGCCATTTGTAAACTTTTATTTTACACCAAGTTGCTGCTCATTATAATAAAACTTTCAGTCACATTCACTTGTCCCATTTATCGTGTATTGGGAGAAGCCTATGAAATTGAAACTGTAACTGTAATTGAATCTTATTTCGAAAAGGTAACAACTCTTTAAAAAAATCAAAAAAAATCCAGGAGATAGAAAAAAATTGCTTTTTAAAAGTTGGAACACTTTACGGATTTAGTCTTTTACTATTTTATTTTAGTAGGTAATAGCAATGCAGTAATGGTAAATTAAAAAGATTTTTGATTAATTATGCCATAAAAATTAATATATTAATACTGAGAGCTTTCTCTTTTAAAACGAAGATGTTAACTTTTCGAAATAAAAGATTCAATTAGTAACAAATTATAGAAAATGGAAGCTTCGAAACAGTCAAAATGACTGGTTTGGTAAATAGTGTTAGTATGTTAATGCCATGTTGTATAAATATAACGTTATAGAAATGCAACTTTGTTTTGTTTCCCATCTAAAAATTATTGAAAAGAAAAACAAAAATATCACCTATTGTTATTGCAGAAAGTGAAAGCTGGTACATTGAAGGACTCCGGCCTTTCTATGTCAATATCCACCATAGTGGAATATGTCAAAACCACTTGCAGAAACGTCGTCATCTGGTACAGAAAGCCTGAAAGACAGGCCAGCAGAACTAAAGCCTTGAAAAGCCTCCTATTGATGCTAGCCGTCGAGATGATGTTCGAAATAACGGAAACGGAAGATGCTTGGAACAAGTGTGAGGAGTAACTTTTTATGGATTCCCTCCTGGTGGTTTGATCCCTTCGCTTGCCCTCAGCAGGTGAGTTCATTGTTTTATCTAAATTTAAACATATTTCATAAACATTTACTACCTGTATGGTGCTAGCACTTTTTGCACCCTATAGGTAGCCCTTCTATTATGCTAAAACTTTTTGACACAAAATTCCTAAATATTGCTATTTTAAACATAAAATATCAGTGGATCTTTTGGAGAATTTTACTATGCTGATTACTACACAATGCAAAACATATTTAAACAGGAAATTACAACAAATAAATAAATTAAAATAAAAGTTCAAAAAACAAAAACAAAAAAGAGTGATTCAAATGGTTTAAACGCAGAGCATATTTTAAAGATGCTTAGGGAAGTTTTATTTCATCCGTTCTGACAAATGCATTCACTGTGTTTGAAACTTGGCAAAAATATATAT
This sequence comes from Octonoba sinensis, assembly GCA_038502835.1. Lineage (NCBI taxonomy): Eukaryota > Metazoa > Arthropoda > Arachnida > Araneae > Uloboridae > Octonoba > Octonoba sinensis. The sequence goes on from CM076600.1 coordinate 5,419,745, forward strand.
CTCGAGAATAGGCAGATGAGAGCAAATAATTTGTGTCAAAACACTTGTACGACTATTCTTTCTCAAATGAACCTCATTCAACTGATTTCTGCGATTATACTATTGTCATGGTTTTATTGAAAGACTCAATAAGCCTTTAAATTTAAGAAATGCAGTAAAACTCACTCGCTCAAAATATTCGCTGCTTGCGTATTCTGTCAGGCCATGCTACCATTTAACTGTAACCATCGCCGAAGAAGCAAAGTTTAATTTTGGGAACACGTTCAACACATCTTCATCGCGTGTAATCACGCAGAGGCGGGAAAATATGCAGATGATGATTTTCTGATCGAAACAATGCATTAAACATGAAACATCTCAAAAGACCTGAACGTGTTTAATGAATATTTCATCGAAGTCGTTATTAGTTTTTGTTTCGAAGGTCATTTCTGCATATATTTTCTGAATACAAATATTTCATGTATCAGAAAGTAGATTATCACACCAATTATTAAATTGATTTTACCCCATAGTTTTTATTTTTAAGTATAGTTAACTAGTTATAAACTATTATTTTATAACATGCGCTTGTGTATTCATATATGTTAAAAGTAAAAAAAATATTTTTTTATTATTAATATTTTGTGTCATGTGGTTTAATTTTACATGCATTTCAACTCAATGTGTTGTCATTTCTAATTATAACTGAGGAATTGGAGCTACAATCTATATAAATAAAACCGAAAGTTTGTGTGTGTGTTTTTGTGTGTATTTTTGTCTGTCTGTCTGTCGATTGCGTCCTGGCGAGATGGAACGGGACAGAAGTACGAAATTTTAGTTACAGGTACCTTGGGTCAGGTCCTCGTGTACCTCGAAGCGTTTTTTCCTAAAATACGAATTTGTTCTTTTTTAATTCCAATTTTAAGCAAATCTGTTGATTTTGGGTTCATCTCATCGAAGAAACATCCCACGCTTTCGATTTTTGCAGCATATGAATGGCCGTAAAAAACTACACAAGATGATCTTTTTCTTAAGTTCGTAGAACAAATAGAACCCGCGCAATATTCATTTAAATTAGTTTTCGAACTTTAAAACGAGGCTCACCTCTGAATTTATCTGCTCAATTTGCGTGGTTTCGCCAAAATAAATATTACTTTTGTCGCCAACTAGACGATTTCTGTTAACGTAAAATTGAAAAAATGCTATTTTATCTTTATTCATGCCGTTTTATGAGCAAAACAAATTCTAAAAATTCATTTCATTTTTAGCCTACTTTCCCGTAAAAGTAAAAAAAAATAATAATAAAGCATGAAAGAAGGCTTAATGTATCGTGAAAATATCGTTAAAAATCAAGAAAAGTCAAAAATAAGTGAAGTAATTAAATAAAGATTGAAAAATAAAAAATTTGAAAGTAGGGTATTGAGATGGGGAAAAAGTGTGTCTGTCGGTCTGTCGGTCTGTCTGTCTGTCTGTCTGTCTGTCTGTCGGTCTGTCTGTCGGTCTGTCTGTCTGTCGGTCTGTCGGTCTGTCCCCCCCTAATAACATTTGAACGAATTGTCCGATTGGAAAAATTCTTTTTGCATTCGAAAGATCTCGGCGAGGACATCTCATTTCTATATTTTACTTTTTGATTTGAACAATTTTTTGTTCAATTTTGAACAGTTCAAAAAATTTTAACATTAGCGCCTATGGACAAAATTGAAGCAAATTCTGTAAACTCTGGGCACAAGAGCCAAGTTCCTATTGCAAGCTTATTGAAAGGAGTTCTCGGCGTGAAATATTGATTTGAACAGTTTTTGTTCATTTTTGAACAGTTCAAAAAATTAACACAGAGCTTACGGGGAAATTTCCACCCTATATAAATCCTGATCTAACGGACCGATTTGCTTGGAAAAATACTTTATCGGAAAGCTCTTATAACGTAGAACATGTAGAAATAGAAAGTTTATCCAGAACTTACGAGCCTATTTTGCTATGAAATTTTTTGATCGGGATTTTCAAGGATATTTCTCAGTGACTCAATGAGTGAAATAATGAATGAATGAATAAATGAAAGAGTGAAAGAATAAATCAATGAATAAATGAATGAGGAAAAGAATGAATGAATAAATTATTGAATAAATGAAAATATAAATAAATGAGTGAATAAATACATAAACTGCGTAAATGAATGAATAAACACTTGAATGAGGTAACGAATGAATGAATAAATGCATGGCTGAATAAATGAAAGAATGAATGAGTGAGTGAATGAATATGTATTATCCGTTGGAAAAGGTATATTTTCAATAATTAGAACTAAAGATAAATAAGAAAGAGAGAGAAAAAGATAGCTAGATTATAAATTTGAATTTGGTGTATACGGGAAAGTAGGCTCGTATAGTTCTAGACGGAACTTCTTGTTATACATATTTTGTGGAACTGCAGACGAATTACTTCTTCTTTGAGGTTGATTCTCCTTCCTTTTTTGGCGATTTAATAGTATAGTAACAGTTCAATAATTGCATGAAACAATATTTCTTATGGTAGGTAGAGTGTCCGCTTTATCAACAAAACCAAATTCTAAAAATTCATTCCATTTTTTTGGATACTGCATGCAAATTTTTTAATGTTGATTCTTCTTTCTTTCTTGACTTTTAATATTTATTTCTTCGATAAAAACTATTTTAGAAGCTCTTCGATATCGCTTATTTTTGATGTCATTTAAAATTTCGCCAAATGGTGATAACTTTTTACTCGCCCCCCCCCCCCCATTACATCCAGTTAACTGTTCTCAATATATTATTTTGCGCTTCGTAACTTTTCCAAACCGCTCCCAATAATCCTTTTCAGTAATATTTTTCTCATTTAATTCAATGCGTGATTTACACTATAGCATCATGGCGTATTTGCGAAATGCTTCCTTAGTAAAGTCAATTTGCGATTTTTTTAACTTATGTCAAGGTTTTACGTTTAAATATTGATTGTACTGTACAATGATTTTTTTAATATTTATTAAATTTTTTACTAAAAAATGTGGCACAATCATGGGGAGAATTAAAAGTTAAATTATGAGGCTACCAACAAACAACATCGAATTCGCTTCCAAAAACCCCAAATTTTTCTAATTTTGAGTGCATTTGCCTTTGGGAAATAAAGTTTTTTTTTTTCCGAATGTTGAAAATGCTTTTTAAACGAATTTTCAGGAAATTTTTTACGATTTTCAAGCTTTTTAAACTTTTTTTTGAGGGGGGAATTTAAAAGGATTCGGGGGAAATTTTTGGGAAAAAGTGCTCTTGAATATTTATTTAATTTTTGTTTCTGGGCTATTTTATGGATGATTTGGGCAGAATTTTTCATTATTTTTAAAATTTGGATTTTAGGGAATTTGGTTTTTTTTAATTTTAAATGGGTTTACCCTTTAAAGAATGTTTTCTTTTTTAGCAGAAAAATTCATGAAAGGTTTTAATTGAATTTTAAAGGAAATGTTTTTTTTGAAGGAAAATTTTTTGGAATGTCCTTGTTTTGGGGGGAATTTTTAAATACCGGGAAATTTTGAACGGGCTCTTGAATCAGTATTCCCAATATTTTTCTTACACGTCTTTTAGTTTAATGGTTTTTCTCCCCCCCCCCCCCCCCCTTTCTCTAATGGCAATTTCTATGAACTTTTGTTGGCCTTTTAATGTGGATTTTATGGACTTATTTTTGGTCCTAAAGGACTTTTTTTGGGCTGTTCGTTTTAATGCAATCGTGGTTTTTAATGAATTTTACTGTCTAAATTGGATTTTTATGGACTGCTGAGCATCTCCTACTTGGATTTTTTAAGAAAATTTTTTCATTCATTTACTACAGAATTTTGGACATGCGTCACTTGGCCTGCAAATGATGCAATTTTATCCCGCGCAACGCCGGGCATGCCAGCTAGTTTAATAATAAGACTAGGTAAACTGCGGAATAACTATATAATAATGGGTAGTGAACTGCAGCAAAAACTTTATAATGATGACTAGGGAACTGGAACTACAATTTTAAAATAAGGCTAGGGAAATGGAGCAATAACTGTGTAATAATGGCTAGGGAACTGCAGCAACAACTTTACAATGATGACTAGGGATCTGGAGCAACAATGTTATAATGAGACTAAATAAATGAAGGAATAACTGTATAATGATGACTAGGGAACAGGAACAACAATTTTATGATAAGACTAGGGAACTGCAGCAACAAGTTCATACTGAGGAGTAGGTACCTGGAACAACAATGTTCTAATAAAACTAAATAATTGCAGCAATAACTGTAATAATGGCTAGAGAGCTACAGCAACAATTTTATAATGATGACTAGGGAACTAGAACAACAATTTTTTTATAAGTTTAGAGTAATGGAGCAAAAGCTGATTAATTAATGCTAGGGAACTGCAGCAACCACTTCATAATGATGACTAAAGAACTAGAGGAAAAATTTTATTATAAAACTAAGAAAAAGTAGCAATACCTGTGTAATAATGGCTAGGGAGTTGCAGCAACAACTTCATAATGATTACTAGGGAACTAGAACAACAATTTTATAATAAGGTTAGAGAAATGGGGAACAATACCTGTGTAATAATGTCTAGGGAATTGGTGTGACAACTTTTTTCAGTTGCTCCGCCCCGGGCTCTTAAATTTTTGCTCCAACTCCACACCGTGCTCCAAGTAGCTTTAACAAGAATAAGCTTATTTATTTATTTAACTTATTAATTTTATTTATGTGTTTGTGATTAAGCTGCAAAAATGTTTTATATTGCTCATAATTCTTCTTAATAAAATTGCAGATGATAAATAATTTTTCATTCCTTGACACTGCTTATTCCGATTGATTTTAATGTAGAACAAGCCATTTTGAAAGTGTTAGTGAAAAAAATAATATAAATAATGAATCTGTCAAAATGTGAAAGATGTGCCAAATTTGCAGCGGCTTGCCTTTAAAATGATCATTTTTGTTCCATGCCAAATGATAGGATTAACTGCAATAAATGCGCTGAAAACCCCCTTATTTCTTGCTTTGGAGTTTTTTTTTTGTTCAGAACTCTTATCTTTTGATTAATTTAGCAAAGTTTTCCACTTTCAATTGATTTTTAATGGGAATGTCAGTCAATGTAGTTTTCTTTTCGTTTACTCCACGTCACTTTAGCTTTATAGGTTTCAACTTGCAAAAAAACCCTAACTCCTCATAATGTTTGCTTAGGTTTAGCAGGAACTCGATCTTTTTAAGCAATAGGGAAAAATTTATTAACCCTTTAACGCATTTGCCCGAGTCTGACACGGGCGAAATTTACCGGAAAATTTGCACATGCCCGTGCGTTATGTTATTTCCAATGCCGTCTGATATCCGTTCACACTTTGCATAATATTTTTTCTATATGGTACTATTACCCTACCCCACCCCCCGATCCCTAGTCAACTTCCTACAGCCTGAAATTGCAAAGAATAACTTTTTCTGAATTTGTGTTTTCCTGAATGCGTGTGCGTGGGGTAGCCGGGGGGGGGGGGGATGATCACAAGAAGGCAAACAACTATACTCACGATGATTGTTTTAAACTTACAATGTAATTTTATCGAGTTATTTTTATAGAGCTTTCAGTTTGTTTGAACATTTCCAAAAATAAAAGCTATTTATGCTGTTTTTTTTCTTTGCTTCTGGAAAATTTTAAAGAATTTGTCCTGATTCGAAAAAGAAAGGTCAGATTTATTTTCATTCATTCTTCTTATTTAATGAATTAATAAATTCATATTGTTATTATTGTTATTGTTTTTTCTGGACTAGTTCAAAGATTTTATTCAAATTTTCTGCCAGCGGTCCCATGCATTTTATAATGTCACGTACAATGTGGCGTAGGATGGCAACAGAAGCCGAGATGAGGAAAATTCCCTGATTTAATTAAAAGAATGCTTAGAGATTTATTTCTTATTTTTTATTCATTTTAGATTTTTTTTTTCTTTTGAAGCAACCGTAATTATTGTTTATAAATTTCTACCATGTTAATTTGGTTACTTTCTAGAATTTTGATTTAACAAGTTTAATTTTTGTTTTTGATGATGCTGTTAAAAATTAAACATTTGTTTAGTTTCGACCGTTTTAGATGATGTAGTCATTTAAATAGTTCTATTTCTAGTCATTTTATTACATTAACTAGAATCATGTTTCAAACAAGAATTCATAAGATTGTGTTAAAATAATTATACTTTAAATTATTTTTTTGGATTTATTTAGTTGACACTTGACTTTAAGCAGAAAGAAACAAGTTGTTTTTTTTTTTTTTTTTTTTTTGAAGTCAGTAGAACACAGAGGGCCGTGGTAGCCTAGTGGTTAGCACGTTGGACTTCCACCCGGAAGGTCGCGCGTTCGATACCCACTGAAGACCACCATGTATACTTGGGGATATGTGCATGTAAAATCCGTAGACCCCACTACCTCTCCCCGTACGTAAGCAATCCTAAGGCCTCGGCTAACAGGTAGGGGTCTGGTGGAGAAAAGTCAATAGAACACATTGAAGAACAAGGGGAAAATAAAAACCAAACAAAGCCTAAAAATTAACAAAGGTAAATTGAGGAATAGCATGAAACTGGAAAAAAAAGAAAAAGAATTCAAAATGTTTCAGAATCTTTCCCAAATGAGAACAGAAAACAAGTCTAAACATCTTTAAATCACACAGCAATCTAAAACAAATTAAGCATTAAGTTCATTAAGGCAAATAACTTAAAAGCTTATTTTAACGTGCAAAAAGGAAGTAAAAAATAAAAAATGATAAAGGTAAGATTTAAAAATGCAGAAAGCATGCAAAGACGTATGCCAAAATAGTAAAAAAGGCGGAATGAAAGCTGAAACAGAAACCAAACTATAAAAAAAAAGAAAAAAAAAGAAGAAGCAGAAGAAAAAATATATTTGATAAAGGAAATTTAACTTTTGGAAGAGAATTAAAATCCTAGTTCGGCGCTCCGATAAGCTATTTTGCTAGCGATTAAAACCGATTATTGGAATTATTTATTTGTATAAACTGTCGGAAACTCTAAAATTGAGGTTATGGGGCGGCAAACTTCGCAATGTCAAAATTTAAAACTTTAACTTTAAAAAAGTCAAGGTTTCTTTTCCTTACAATAGTGAAATACGTATAAATTATGCTATGAACAGACAATACCCGATAGTTTTCTTTTTACAAACTCGCAAAGCATCCTTTTGGGATGAGGTGGGAACTTGTAAAGTGTTGTTTGAAAAGGCAAACACGTGGCTCTTCGATATGGGCGTTAGTAAGAAGGAGAGGGGGTGGAGGGTCCATCCCTGGATTAAAAAAATAAAAAAGCCAATTTTTTTTCTGCATTTTTATGAATATGTTTATGAGTAAAAGCGTTTAAATTAAAAAAGTTTCCGTTTTTTTTTCCCCTAAAGTTTTGACGTCCCAAAAGCGTCTTCTAAGGCCTCAAAATTCACCAGTTTGTATGTAGTTTTCAAAATTTTCCCGGGATTACCGGACCCCCTTTAATTATCAGAATTTAATATCTCTTGTTAAGGGAAGCTCTTCATATGGTTCGACATAAATGTTGAGTTCAAAGGGCCATGCTGTGGGAACATTAACGAAAGTTCTATCTGTTTATCAGTGAAAAAGTCTTCAAAAATAAATAAAAAAGGTAAGCGCCTAAAAGTTATATGAAATATTAACAATAATTGAACGGAGAGGGGCGGCATTTCAAAGTTTTGCCCCACCTCGGAAAACTCCAAGATCCGGTACTGGCTATGGGAAGTATACCAACTTGCTAAAATTTCACGCTTGACGAAGTTGGATTTGATAACCTTCGATTTAGTATACAATAACACTGTCAAAATTTTATGTGAAATATGAATTTCAACATTTACAAGATAAAAAGGCAAAAAGGGAAATACTTTTTTGCGATTTTTGCTGATGGGTATTGTGGAAAAGGTGCTATTGGTGGTACAAAATGCATGTAAAAACTTGGAAGTTTTTAGGACAATTTCTACATTTCCCGCAAATACGTTGAAATTTCCGTCAAATGCGTTTTTTTTTAAATAAAATTTTTTTTCTAATTCTCGGTTACGGATAGTGAGGAAAAGATGCCATTGGTGTCACTAAATTCTCATTAAAAAATTGAAGTGTGCAAGATAATTCCGCCTTTGTCGAAAAAGCCCAGAAATTTCCATTAAAATGTATACCACTAACTATAGTAGGTGTTTCACTTTGGAAGAATTTGTTTACAAGGTAAAAAACACTAAACTTCAAAAATAGCTTTTTTAATATATTTTTTTAAAATTTTGTTCAAAAAAGTGTAGTTGCCCAAAAAATTCAAAGCGTGTGCGGCTAATCAAAAAATTGTCCTAGAAACTTCAACTTATATAATGTGCACTTTGTGCCACCAATAGCTAAAGCATAATCTCAAATAGTAAATGTTTTTTCGGCGCACCCTAATTCTCGAGGTCTAATCAGAATTTTGATCTTTGTGATGGCATTAATTAATTTAATTGGTATATTTTTCATATTTATACGCTTTAATAGTGTTTTTCTTTTTTACGATAGTTTTTAAGAAAAACAGTATTATATATACATATCCTTGAAATGATATTTAATGAAATGTCTCTTCAAATAACTAAGTAGAAATTTTTAACTTATTGATTCACTCTTAACAGCATAATGATAAACATAATTGTTGTGTTTTCCTAGAAATATTTTTACTAGTATTTGTTTATTTCTAATTCCATAGATGTTTGACTTAAAAGTGATCTACTAAGGAAAGCTAAAGATGCAATGTTTGCTGAGTCAGCTAAATTCTCCTCTGTGATCTATTATTTTGACAAACATTGTGAATGAGGATGTTTTTCCACTTTAGGATTCCTTAGTCTCACACCTAATTAATTTTTTTTTATATATAAATCATTCATTTTTTCGTATGAAATTTTTAAGCCGAAAATTATTTTAAAGAATTTTTAACTCTTATTTGAGTGTTGTACATGGTTTGCTGTCATGAATTTTTAGCAACTGAGGTACTGGGAAGAATAAAATATATTTTTCCCCCTCATGGTTATGTTTAACTATTATGGAAGGTGACCAATTTGTTCACTCTTTTTTTGTTACTAATTTAAATGACTTAAGTGCATGAATTTTAGATATTTTAAAGTAAATGAAGCTTCATTTTACCTCATTGAAAATATATTAAAGGGGTGACACTCTTTAAAAATGTGTCTAAATTTCACTTTTTTTAAAGAATTTTAAAACATTTCAGACGTTTAATAATTTTTGAACTTTAAACTTTTGCCCATTTCCTCCTCCCTGTAAATGTAAAAACGTGCCAAACAAGAATGGTTTTTCCAACATTGTCAAATGATTTCACCAATCTTAAGCTTCTCTATCACCCATTTAACTTAAAATGAAACCTTTATAAGAAAATATTGCTGCCCTTACATTGTGGTTATGAATAATTAGGTATTTCTTGCAGAAATAGTTTTGATACAGCGTTTAGAAATATTCTCTATACATAAATATTTATTTTATTTTTTAAAAATGTTTTAGCCAGGGAGTAGCCTTTAGCCTCCCTGGATTTAGCATATGGGAGCATATATATGGGTTTAGCAGTATGGGACTTCAAATCCGGAACGCTCAGGACCACGATCGTTCCGGATTTTGGGTCATCATTCAAAAATTTTTGTAAGTAGTATCAGAGCCCATATAACTTGCTCTGGAAGTTTTTATTAGCATTTTGCTCAGTTTTTATAGCATTTTTTATTATCATATATACTCGCCTATAAATCGCGAAATTTAGCACAAAAAACGAAGTTGGAGTCGGCTTACATTTGAGGCAAAACATCGAAAAATCTATAATTTTCCCGATATTATTTTAACCTTTTTAAATAAACAATAAAAGAAAAGAATTCCGTCAAATTTTGATATAATTTTATATTCTCTAGCCACTTAATTGAAGTAAAAGATCAGACAATCTGGAAAATGCGAGAAACGCAGAATTTAAATTTCGCGAATGTTCTGTATCGCGCGAAAATTAGAGCTCATTTTAAAAAATAAATAAAATAAAACTACAAGAAATAAAAACAGCAAAATTTAATGATATTAGAATTAAAGCAACAAATAAAAATTTAATCACAAAAACGAACCCTTTTCAGAAAATCGCAAAATAACTTTTTTGAAAACTGCACATTTCCGATCTTAAACATGTTCATTACATTTTATTTCCCTTCTTTTTAAAATGACTTTTTCCCAAAAAAAAAAAAAAAAAAAAAAACCGTACAAAATATCTCCCGCTTTTTCTTCAAAAAACGAAAGTTGGGGGTTTTTTAGCTGCCGATTTTTTTTGAAAAAGTTCCGGATTTTTGGTCTTCCGGATTTCGGGATTCCGAATTTGGGGTCCCATACTGTATAACGAATTAAAGGGTGGTTTTAATTTCCTTTCATTTTTTTTTTGTGCAAACTATGTTTTCACACATACGTCCCCCTCCCCTACATATTTTTTCTCAAAATATGCATATTTTCCTGCCTGATGTTAGTTGAGTAACGTTGCCCCCCCCCCTAACAGAAATCCTGGCTACGCCCTTGTATCGACATGATATTCAGAAAACGTACACCCCACCCACCCCCTTTCCGTTCTCAACTCCTAGAGTAGAATCTTCGGGTTTCTACCGATCGTAAGGAGATTTTGCAACACCTTTCAAAGAAGAAAAATCAATCTACTTGAGATTAAGGAAACGAGATCCTCCCCCCATCCCCCGACCTAATCTCTCATCCCTTGAAGTAGAATCTGTAAGTTTCTTCCGATCATGATGGGATTTTCTACACTAAGACACATCCAAGCAGTGGGACTCACCGTCTACATGAGAGAGTTAAAAAACGAGCAACAGCCATCCACCCCTTTCCCGTTCCTTGAAGTAAAATCTGCGGGTTTCTCCCGATTTTGATGAGATTTTCTATATCAAATCGTCCAAAACAGGATTCCCCGTCTACATGAAATTAAAGAAAACAAGTAATTATACCCCCCCTTTCCCATCCCTTAAAATGCAATCAATTGTTCAATCTATTTCACATTTTTTTACGCTAAAATATCCAAACAAGACTTAAAACAGCCAGATGAAATTAAGAAAAAATGACTACACCCACTTTCTATTCCCTCTCCCCCAGTAGCATCACCCCTTACCTTAAATCCTTTAAAAAGAGTGTGATGTACCTTTCGAAGCGAGAGGAAATTCTTCTTGTAGTCACCAAATGTCTTGGCGAAAAGGTTAAGAAGCTGAAAATTTTCCGTTGAGTTCTATGAATTCTTGCTACTCTACTTGGCTGCCATACATAGGCGTAACTAGGGTTGGCGAAAGGGGGGGGGGGGGTCACACTAAAAATGTACAGACTAAACACCAATAAGAAGTGTAAAAGAGTTGAAAATTTACTAGTCATAAATACTTGTCTCTAAAGATATGCTCCGTGTTTATTTCAGGCATCTCCCGGGGGGGGGGGGGAGCTACCCCCTCGGAGCAAGTCATGTCCTCCACCCCCCCCCCCCTGGCAAAAAACTTCAGATCACAAGTTTTAAAAAAAGAAAGGAAAGAGAATTTACGCTTTTAAGGCACTTTACTTTCAGAAACAATTGCAGGAAAGGACATTGAACACTATCACGAGCGACACCAAAAGTAACTTAATGATATAAGACTTTATTTTGAAAAAAATTGGGGGGGGGGGGGAGAGTAACCAAACTCTTTTCTGTTTCCTCTAACTTCACCAAAGATCTAAACATACATCTACTATATATACATCAAAAAGCTATCATATATGTAAAAAAATTCATATTACATCATTTCTAGTCATATATATCTATATATATGTATATATAAAGGGTATGATTTTGAAGCATACACGGCCCTTCATTATTCTTAATTCGCTCCACCTGCTCCGGAGCCAAGGCAGTATCCAGAATTTTTTTTCGAGGGGTCCCTGATTTCGACACACTTATGTTAAGCAAAGTTCCAGGGAGGAATATATGATACATTGCAAAAGATTTCTGGGGGGGGGGGGGGGGCGTGGGTCCCTCTTCCCTTCTGGATACGGCCTTGATTCACAAAAACATTAAACATTCATTACTAGATCTATTAGTTTATTTTTTAATTCAAATGCAATAGAAAATTCAATATTCAGCGCTAAGCAATCTTCTATGTCCAGGCATTCATAATATTAAAACTGGGAAATAGTGGAATTTTAGAGAAAAAAATCCAAATTCCCCTAAAAAATGATCATCCCCACAATAAATTTCTAAAAATTTTGTTAAATTTGTAGCAAAACATACCTCAGAAGTGGAAGCGTCTGAATTGAATTTTCTTTTCTTTTTGGATGACGAACGTGTCCATCGCTGGAGTGCAAACATTATTATGTATCGCAAATAATTAAAATTTAGCTAAAATATAAATAATACTTGATTGTAAATTAAAATGCAGCGTTAAACCGTAGCAGTCAGATTGGAAACGTTGAACGGATGATTTCCAGAGTCGTAATGCAATCAGTGATGGACCATAATAAGAAAAAAAAAACATTTAAAATATGAGATGAGAGAACATCTGTAAATGAGAATACAATGCAAATACAGTTCATCAGTTTTCCAATCGGCTCATCTACAAAAATGATTTTACCAAAATGGGTGTTTGGACTGGAAGTCATAAATAAATACAAATTGCTCTTTAAGTTTCTTGATGAGCATACCTTCCTGGCTTGAGGGTTTAACCCATTAGGACAATTGTTGGCTAGGGGTCCTTCATTTTCAGACCCCAGCACCGGGTTATCAGAAAACAAAACTCCATCACAGTAGAGAATATTTTCCACGAAACTTATTACTTGTGCGATTGTATTCCCAAACTGCTGCCTTTGGGTAAAGAGGACATCAAGAAGGAAAGAAAACCCTCTGGAGTGATTGAAAGAATCTCTGTTTCTGTGTGTGGTACGTGATTGAAGCCACCTTTCGCTGTACCCCCCCCCCCCCCCAAGGTGATAAGGGTGTTGATTATAACCAGATGAAAAGTCCTCTTTATTATGAGCTGCATACTTTGGTCATGATCACCCTTCAGAGAAAGACGAAATAAAATCATGTGCATATGTGTTTAATTTTCTTAAGGAAAAAAAAATATGTGCTTTGCAAGGCCGTAGCCAGAAATTTTTTTGTGTGCCTAAATGTGCCTCAATAAGTCAATACACAATGGGGGGGAGGGGGGTGTTTGAACCCCCAAACCCCCCCCCCCCCGCCCTGGTTACGCCTATGCTGCCATAAATATACATACGGGAAAAGGTGACAGAATGAAAAGGCTCGTAAAAATTGGGTGTCTGCATAATTTTGAAACATCATGTGGTTTATATATTATATATAAATGCAGCTATGGCGATACAAACAGATGAAATTCATTTCAACAAAACAGTGAGCATGTTTCTCATAGAAATTTAGAGCTTATGGTGAGGGAATTTTTGCCAAATTTGGCGAGGAGGAAGATTAATTGATGTGTAAGAAAAAACTATTTTACTTTAACAAACTGATGTATATTAATTTATTTTATACGTTGTCCTGAAAACTTTAAAATTTTACCATAAATGTTTCGAATAAAGTTTCACTTGTTTAAAAAAATTAACGGGACGGGCTGAAATTTCCTCGTATGTTTGTGCAGCGCGACCAGTCGATTGTTAAAATATATGCCAACAACAGTGTTAACTGTGTTATTAATCGAAGAAGAAGTTATATTGTAGCAATTTGGCAACACTTTGCATGTTTATTATGGAGTTTCATTTTTCATCGAAGGTTGCAAGGATGCCTTCCAAATCTGTAAATAGTTTTACGAATTTGTGTCTAAATATATAATTAACCACCATATGTCTGCTCTGAATTATTTAATTTGAAGATTTTTAACATCGATAACCACTTGAGTTCAGGTGATAGAACTCAATGATCTAAAGACCGCAATCTCATCATCTTTTATTAACAGCAATTCTTCTCGAGATCGCGTAAAACACTTAAGTCCGCTATATTCATGTAAAGCTGAAGCCAGGGCCGTGGTAGCCTAGTGGTTAGTATGTCGAGCTTCGGATCGGAGGATCTCGGGTTTGATACCCGAGCCGCTGAAGACCCACCATGTATACTTGGGTATACGTGCATGTAAAATCCGTGGACCCTGAAGTCCGGAGGGTGGAGAATTTCCCTTCCCTTCATTCTTATGTCAAACAAGGAAATTGGCGTATTTGTGGCCGTGCCATCTGGTGTCATCCAAGTACATTATGAGCAAAGCCGTACTTCCACCGTTGTGGTGCTCATCTATAAGGGGCAGTTCATAAATGACGTCACACTTTTTTCCCAAATATTTGACCCCCCTCCCCCCCCTTTGTCACAATATGTCACACTTCAGCGGACTCCCCTCCCCCCTTTGTCACACGTCACGCTATGTTGCGTAATGCATGATGTCACTCCTTGTTACCCCCTCCCCTCCCCTTGTTACACTTTGTCACAACTTCACGAATCCCCCTCCCCCCCTCGAAGCGTGACATCATTTATGAATGATCCCTAAGCGGAAGGCGCCCCTTACTGCCTTTCCTATTCGCTTCTGCGAAGTGCAGCTTGGATATCCAAGTGGCATTAGCAACAACAACAACAAAGCTAAAGCCTCATGTATAAAATTTTGCGTACGCAGAGAATACTAAATGCGTCTCTATTAAACTGTCTTTTGGTTCTATTTGACTTTATTTAATCATGCTAAAATAGCTGTTCAAATACACGATAACCCATAACGAAAAAAAAAAAAAAAACATTACTACCTGTCAAGCCATCAGTATTATTTTAACGTTGGGAACCAATGAAGTTATTTTAAAACTTAACTGTAACTCTTCTGGAATAAAGGCCGCGCAAATGTAAACAAACCTTCAGAATAAAAAAATTTCCATCGAAATTTCTGCGGAAGAGGGGAAACTGCTGTTTTAAATACGTGTCTCAAGGTAAAACAAAAAGTTACCTGTCCCTTAACTCTTTTTCTTATTTCAATCATCACATATCCGTACTTTAAAGCATAAAACCAATGAAACCGTTATTTTCAAACCTGTTTTTATAGTAAGAATGTAAAACAATTATTCAGAATGGTTCCAAGTTCTCAGATTCCCAAAAAGGCTTGAGGATTGAGATAGTACTAACTTATTTCTTAAGCTCCGAACGAAGTTCTTATTTGGTAATGCAATGTGGACACATGGACGTTTGTGAAATGTTTTTACCTTTCATACCGATATATATATATATATTATTTTTGAATCATGCATCTTTTTTTATTCAAATACTATGTAAAAAACGAAACATAAAAAAAAATTAAATGTAAATTTTGAAATAATTATTTTATTTTGTATTTATATGTGAAATAACAATTTTCAAAAATGTTATCAATTGTATCAATATCAATTATCCAACATATTTAAATGTTATTTAAGCTTATAATTCATGAAATAGTAGCATTCATTATATTTTATCACTTTAAAAATGAGCGAAAATGGTTTTGTTTTTAGCCTTTCCAGGATGTAAACAAAGAAAAAATTGTATGCAGTCTCAAAAAATGAGCAACAAAAATGGAAAAATGGTAAAAAATCAAAACAATTCATTGAAATGCTGTGAAAGTTTTACAGGTTGTTGAACAGATAAGAAGAGGCAATGGCATGCAAAATAACATGAAAACAACAATTAGTTTTTAAATTAGCAGTATATTAATAAGAATGTTGCATTTCACTGTGAGGCACATACAGCCTCAGTTTAACGATTTCTTCAAATTAGCAATTATATTTTAAAAGTTCTGAACGGGATCTGATGAATTTTGTGTTTCCCCATTCCCCAATTTAGCAATATTCTTGATTTAATGATGGCATTTATCAGCCCACAGACAATCTTTAAATTGATGTTAAATTGAATACAGATTTTTTGCTTCTTCAGTAGAGTGCTAATTTTACTATTTGTGTGGGTTTTTTTTTTTTTTTTTTGTTGAGATAGAGTGTATTTCGAAAATGAATCATTTTATATTTTCTTTCCCTTTTAAAGTAGAAACAAATCTTAACTTAAAATTAATGAAATAAAATTACTGATTTTTTATAAAGTTATATAGTTTCTTTTGACAATTTTTACTTTTCTAAAAAGGCATGTAGCTGTTGTTGTTTTAAGCAAAACTATTTTTTTTCAGCAGATTCACTTGAAAAGTTCCCAGATGATTTGCCAATTTGAATAGATTTAGCATCAATGTTAAAATTATTGGGCTATGTAAAAGCAAAGGAGCTCTTGAATGATTGAGTAAGTATTTTTATTAATACAAGGAAAAACCAATGTAAATAAAGTACAATTTGTCAAATCAATAATGCAAGTAGCTGTACTGTTATCTGCTTATACTTATTATTTTAGGGTGACCCAGAGTAATTCCTGACCACTATTTCTGGGGTAAATGTTGATCACTCATTTTTTATAAATAAAAAATTAATCTTTGTGTTATTTGAGATATAGTCCCAATAGTTCTTGGACATTTTGCTAAAATATAACTACATTTACTAAATAATTACTTGCTACGTTTATTATATTAAGCCATTTTTTAACTGCACTCGGAATTTGCCAAAAATGGATTCCTTTATATGTGCATTTTTACAAAGATCCTTCTTCCTCTTTTATTAAAAAAATATTTCGTTCTGCTTTATATTCATATTATCTAAAAATAGTGTACAATTTTTGTTGGTTGTTTCACATCTTCTGTAAACATTAAAATTTATTATTTAAGGTTATACCAAATGTAGCCTGCTGCAGATGGGGTAAATTTTGATCACTGGATATGATCCCCTGATTACTTGCTTTTTTGGCGTACATTTCATCAGAAATAGCTAAAAACAATAATTGCGGTTCTTTTTAATGACAGATCACCAAATGCCCAAGACTAATAAAAAAAGTAACAAAAAATATATATAAAGTTATGAACAAATAGGATAGCAAATCATTCGGTGGAAAATTTACCAGTTGATCAAATAAGTAAAACCGCCCCATTAGATGATGCTAAATTCTTAATGGATGCTGTTCACAATAATCTATCTTTACACATCTATCATGCAGTTTATTATGATAATGATCCAATGTACATTTGAAAAGCTTTAAATAGAGTAGGAAATCTGATTGAAATGAAGTTTTTAGAAAATGGTGCAATCAACTACAGATGGCCAAAAAGGGACAAAATTGAAAAGATAAATGTGAAGTATCTTTTTTATGCTCCTGTGATCTTAAATGGAGCCGACTCATTCACAGTTAATGACACTACCATAAGCTGCATGTAAGTGTTACAAGAAATTTTGCAAAGATTTTTGGAAAATAAAGTTTTTTTTAAAAATTATTCAACTTATCAGCTGCTAAATTAAGTTTTGTCTATTCAGGGTACGTACGGTCCTTAGAAAGTCCTTAATGTTCATTTTCACTTTTAAGGCCTTAAATAGTCCTTATTTTTTATTCGAGGTGCTTACTGTTTTTGTTAAAATAAGGTCTTACAAAAGAAGACAATCTTTTGTATTCTTCACAAGAATCAAACTTCTTTCATTCCAACTACTTAATCGAACCTCAAATTTGGTTTGCTCGGGACCGGTACTATCGCGGCTTTTGGACAGACCCAAAATGGCGGATTGACAGGACCAAAAATGGCGGATTTACATTATCATCAATGCATTTTTACTTCAAATTGCAGTACTTTTTCGACTGGTAGATAAATAAGTAACTTGATGTGTTATGTATTTTTATAACTAAATTGATATGTTATGTATTTTTATAACTAAATTGATGTGTTATATATTTTAACAAAAAAAAAAAAAACATGTTCATGGATTTTGATAAAATGCTTAAAACTAAAACACCCAATTCAGTTAAAATAAACTTGTACCACCCACATGGCAGCTCCCAATTTGCCATCTCCTGCAATTGTATGAAAAAGAAAATCGAGCTACATCTTAAAAAAAAAATGTTAGTAGAGAAGTCGAATCAAAGCACCAAACATTTGTACAAAAGGCAATAGTGCACAGTAACCGGGCACCATTTTTGCGTTTGACCAATCGCATGTATGATTATCGCTTATTTATACTGTTAAAGGTAAAAGAATGATTTATTTTTATTATCATTTTTCTTAAGTCTTACACTATAATAAACGCAGAGTTGCCAACTCTCCCGATCGCTTTTCAGCTGATCTTTTGCTAAACAGTTTTTTTTAGATCAAATAAATTCCCGTATCGAAAAAATTAATTTATTAATTTGTTTTTTAAAGAGCAATGTTTTAATATTTAGTAAATTTTTAGCTACCAATTTGCTTCGCGATCGTCCGTCGCAGAGTTTTGTTGTGTGGGAGATTATGATATTTGCTGCGTTAATCAAAATTTGTATCTTGTGAAACTTCTTGATTTGCAGTAAATTGAAGGAATCCGACAGCTTCTTAAACCTACACACCATAGTTGCCAAATGCTTTGTTTTCGCCTAGTTTTTCTAATTTAATTTGTGAACTTCAAAAATCCGATTTTTTTGCAAAAAGATCCGATTTGTCAAGCCGATGTACAAGTATTTTTACCTAAAGGGATTGTACTACAAAACAAGAAAATTTTTTATGGAATGTTTTAAAATATGTGTATTAATTTACATGAATTTTCATAACTTATAACGTGAAAATGTGAAAACCTATTTTTTTGGAAACTTGCTTACATCTAGCACGTGCCTCGCCGAAAATTGCAAGCAGCTTTTGAGATTTCTATCTTTTTTGCATCCTGTAAATGTATCAATTCATTAAAAAGTTGACAGTTGTTTTAGTATTTGCAGCTTGTAGTCCGCTTGTTTTATTTTTTATTTAAAAAAAATTTGTTCATTTTTTAAAACTTTATTTTAGTTACATTTTGGTAGTTACCATTTGAGGGTAAAGTTCAAAGTTTTAAGCAAATTGGGTGCTTTTTTTTTTATGTTGTTTCCAAAATGAAATATTTTTCTCAAGTTGAAGAAGTTTTTTCTGAATTTTTGTAAGCTCTTCTAAATAATTTTAAAAAAATTATTGGTTGGTTGGTTGATATAAAAAAAAAATCTAAATTAAACACAAATTCTCAAGACAAAGTTTAGCATTTTCTATGACAATTTTTAAATTTAAATTGTTCTTTCATTTAAGTTGTATTTTATAGCACTAACAATTTTTGACAATTGTTCATATCATGATAATTTGCTTATATATGTTTAGTGCTTGTGTTGTGTGCTTCTGTTATTACTAGCTCCAATAATTATTTAACTCCCTGACTGTATTGGACATTAGAAAAGCGACAAGTCAAAGAGAGCTCCATAAAAGTGTTTTGTTGTGTTCCTAATAAAAATACAATGTTAAATCAATTTCCCCTTTCAATAATACTTCCTTCTGAAATAAACATAACAGTTCGTATATTTCGAAAAAATTGTGAGGTCCTTAAATTTTTTTGTAGGTCCTTAAATAGTCCTTTGAAAGTCCTTATTTTTTGTTTTGCCAAAAGAGTACAAACCCTGTTTTCTACTTAAATTTATCTGCATCAACATCTACTATAAGCTCAAGAGTATTGACAGTATCTCCATTTCTTTTAATTGCAAAAGCTGCTCAAAGTACTATTTTTATATTAAATCAAATAACAATTAGAATTTTAAGTCTTTAAATTCCAAGTAAAAAAAAAACATTTCTTGTTGATTTAAATTATAACTTAATGATTTAAAGTAAATACATTAAATGTATATATTTACTTTAAGAGACAATAAATAAAATAATCTTGCATATTTCTAATGCTGAAACAATTTAATTTGATTCATCAGTGAGTCATACTTATGCAAATTAGATTTAAAATTATTTTTTTAAATACTAACTCTATTGTTCTTGGACTAATATATTTGGGAAAACATTTGTTTAATTAAATAAAATATTTACTTTAAACAATAGATTTAAATACATGTATTTCATACTAAATAAAAAAATTTAAATTGAAAATACAAATTTTCAAATTTGTTTCTAATTCAAAAAGACATTGCATGTTCGCTAAAAATAAAAATAACGCTTATTTTTTAAAAATTGTGTTTTCAAGTATTGTATTATTTTTTCAATGAGTACTCATCTTCCTTTTCTTAGGTGATTTTCAGTTTATTTTCAAAGGAATAAAGATGGATTTGGCCAATATCAAGTCATCTGGATCCAATGATGTCTCTGCTGTAAGTATTGCTTTTTAGTTGTATTTTAGATCAATTGCTTAAATTATTATTTTTTTTAATTTAATTGTGGAATTCATTTTTGTATTTCATTGCTGAATTCATTTTAGTGTTTAATGACTGAGTTCATTTTAGTGTTTAATTACTGAATCCATTTTTGAATTTAATTGAGGTAATATTTAGTATTTGATTGGTGAATTCAGTAAGATTCTCAGTTAATTGTTTTGAATGACTTAAAATGTTATGATTCTTAAGTTAAAGTATGATTAATTTTTAATCAGTTAGTGATTTATTATTTTTTTTTTTTTTTAAACTTGTAATTGAATCGTTTATTTCGTAAAGGTAACATCTCAGTTTCAAAAAAGGAAGAACTCTCAGTATTAATTTATTAATTTTTATGGCATAATTAATCAAAAATCGTTTTAATTTACCAATATTGCATTGCTATTACCTACTAAAATAAAATAGTAAAAGATCAGATCTGTAAAGTTTTCCAACTTTTCACTAGGGACCATCCATAAATCATGTCACGCTTTTTTCCGATATATTTGACCCTCCTCCTCCCCTTTGTCACAAAATGTCACACTTCAATGGACCCCCTACCCCTGTTTGTCACATGTCAATGTCACGCTATTTTGTATAAGCATGATGTCGCACTTGTTACTTACTCCCTTCCTTCCCCTTGTCACACTTTGTCACAATTTCACGAACCCTCAAAGCGTGCCATTATTTATGAATGATCCCTAAGCCATTTTTTCTATCTCCTGAAAGAACATTGTTTTTGTTGTTACCTTTTCGAAATAAAAGATTCAATTTTAAATTTGAGATTTTCCATTATTGTGTTCTGTATTTATAAATGGAACTTGAGATTTCACTTAAAAGGTGTTCTTTCTTCTTTTCAGTTCTTTCATTCCGTCTGACGAAGAGGGTTTCAGTCACTAATTTGTATAAATTAGTAATTTCATCAGACATTCGTCCCCTTTCTATTCCCGATTTATTCGAGAACAGACGTTTTTAGCCTACTAGTTCAGAGTTTTTCTAACTTGACTATAAGCTTTTTGCTTTTTTAGTTTTGATTTTGGAACTTAGTTTAACATCCTAAGATATCTTCGAGACCGAATCCTATGGAGACACTGCTTCTCAATCTGTATTTCTTTTTAGTTATATTTTAGATTAATTTGCAAATTTATTTTTTCTTCGATTTTAATTTGATGAATTCATTTTAGTATTTAATTGTTTTTCATTTAAGATTCTCAGTTGAATAAACTTAATGATAAATCTTTTTTTTTTTGTAATTATTTTGAATGAAATCTTAATTACTTAACTGTAGCAAAATTTTATTATTCTTTAGTGGAAGCCCAGTAGCAGAATTTTCTGCATTAATCTGCAGCACAAGTTTACGAAGTCGAAATTTATCTGCGGTACCAAATGACGTGTTACCAAATTTGCAGTCATAAAAAATGGCAAACTATGCATTTTAAAATAGTTAACATATAACAATAATACATGCAGACAATAAATAAATATTATAATTATTCAATTTATAAATACATTAATGGAGTTTAAAATTTTAATTGCGCATAATGTAAATAAAGATAAAGCCATATTACCTGATGCTGAGTTGCCTGCAGTTGGAAGCGCTCTGGAATTCACTCACCGATCGACGTCTTTTTATATAAAAATCTAGATGTGAAACGTGATATCCTGTCACGTATTTTACTCAAAACGAGGACGCACATAAGATGAACTTGGTGCTTGTTCAAATAAAATAAGATTTTATTTCCCCAACGTCTCCAGACATTGATTACATTACGCAAGAGAAAACCTTGGGCGTTTAACCTTGGGTGACCTCTAATACCGACCGGTCCATGGTCATGGTAATTACCGACCGGTTTTTATAACCATGGTCATGGTAATAGAGGTCACCCAAGGTTAAACGCCCAAGGTTTTTCCTCTTGCGTAATGTTATTAATGTCTGGAGACGTTGGGGAAATAAAATCTTATTTTATTTGAACAAGCACCAAGTTCATCTTAAGTGCGTCCTCGTTTTGAGGAAAATACGTGACAGGACATCACGTTTCACATCTAGATTTTTAATATAAAAGGACATCGATTTGTGAGTGTATTTCAGAGCGGTTTCAACTGCGGCAACTCAGCATCAGGTAATATGGCTTTATCTTCTCTATTTACATTATGTGCATTTAAAATTTGTCAAATTGTGTCTCTTCAGAAAATACCTTGCTTAGAATTACCTCTAACAATTAAATCTAACCTACAAAATAATTTCAGGAAATATGGCGCGATAAAAAAGAACGAATGGTCTTTGAAGTATGTTTGTAATAAACAATGGTTGATAAACTTTGTTCCTGATGCTGAGTTGCCTCGCATAGATGTTTCATTCATAAGAACGGCCGATCTGTTTCGTTACTTCTATGATGCATCCTCGTGGAAAGTACATTTCATTGTTAAGTGTTATAGACTGTATAATGTAAATACTGTAGATGAATTTAATATATGCCATTTTTGTATGATGCGGAAAATCCTTCACAATAACATAGATATCCAATATTTAATAATAAAATTCGATCACGAAGTTGTCGCTGGAAAATCAGATCAAGTTGCCTATATACGATCAGCAAAGTTGTGGTGCAACAACTGTCTAGTAACGCCATTGTTTGAAATTCTAACGATGGAACGATGCATTGCAAAGTACGGGCGCGTGGATCACCCCTGCAAATGCGACAACGATGATGAACTTTTGTGTTGGAGCTGTTTCAACCATTCAGCGCGTACATGGTTTAGAAGGTAGAAAAATTTATTTCTTAAAAAAAGTCATTTTAAATGTGTAAAAATAGCTTTTATGATTACAGGATACTAGACAGTAGATCTATAGAATTAGATGGATGATGGATGCCACCCAGAGCAACATGGAATCTTCAATGATGGAGCAACCCCCCTCAGTCACCCTCACTGAACTTAGAGAGTACATCGACAGAATCGTTCGTCGAATTTCGGGATGCAATTTCGGCGCAACGAGAAGATATTGCAGCGATGTCATTGCCGTTCAGTCTCGCTGTGAAGAGCTTGAGTTGCTCAGCTGGCTTCAGACCTGCGCTGCTAACTTTCCAGGAAGCATCTTCCTCTTCGTCTCCGAAAAAGACCACATTCATGTCATTCACGACTGCCCCTGGAGCAATGGATCATGCCGCTGCCGATGGAGACAAACAGCCCTCGTGTGCAAGCGAATTCGAAAGAAATTGTCAAGACATCAATTCAAATTTATCCGAAATATTCAACGAGAAGACTGGTACGCAATTCTCCTATATTTCTTGCTGTCAAAATGGGATTGCCAACCGGAAATTTGGATTAGACGAAACTTCGTCAGATTACCGTCTAACATTGAAGATTTACGATCCAAACGTGGAGACGGGTCAAGAATGGTACTCGAAGAAACTCGAGGAACTGGAGGTCACGTTCTCGAAGGGTTCGCCTGTGGACCACCTTGTGATGAAGATGATGGACCAAGTAGCTTCCGAATTAAAGCAAAAAGGAGCAAGTTTGCGGTGTTCTGCAAGAAAATTTCATTGTTAGAAAAAAAATATTTCCCTGTCCCACCCGAGAAGGTAAGAGGTTTGATTCCGCAAGGTTCAAGCGATTATGATTTATCATTATTTGATCCTGTTCACGAAAAGCATTACAACAGTGCAGTTAATGTATATAAGAATTCATTGAACGAACTATCCTTAAAATACTTTAAAATTATGTTTGAAAATCAAGCACCAGTTTTCTATGCTAATAATCTAAATCTATTTACATATTATCATGCTATTCATACTATACTAGACTGCAACGTTTCTTGACAATGACCTCACAACGTGCGGCCGAAGAAATGAGTGAAAAGCGAGGCTGTTGGGTTGCAGGAGGAAGGTCGAAAGACGCCAAGCTACCAACTTGGCGAATAATCTGATTAAGCACTCTATTTGGCACATTGCATGTTTGAAAACTCTTTTGTCTGTTTATCAAAAAAAGACAATAAACAAATTTAAAAACTTGATTTTTTTTATCCAATCTTTTTTTTTTTTTTTTGGATCAAATGTATATTTATCATAAGTTATTCCTTTCGGCAAAAATAGACAGAAATTATACTCTTAATTCTTTTATGCTGATAGATATTGTACAAACATCAAAAAAACATTTTTAATCACAGCTGCATTTTGAAATGCACTGTGGTTTTAAAATGGTGTAATAATGCACAATGGTTTTAGAGAACGCCACTGACATTATGATTTTCATACTTTTACAGGATGTGTAGGACACCAATATGGGTTGCCCAGGGTCTTTATCTCATTTTGTCCAAAAATCGACTTATCTAGTTTTTCCCAAATAGTGCAGATATACTGAAATACCAAATTTGTCTTGAAAAGTTAAATTTCTTATAATATATCTTAAAACAAAAATATCTAAATGATTTCAAGTAATCATATAATTACACTCAACAGCAAATATGAGGTACATAAAGAGAAGTAATGAAATAAATATAGGTATAATTATCTCATTTAATTTTGATTATTCATCATCTAAATGGAGCATACAAATTTGCATAATTGTTACCATGACAAATATATTAAATATGTAAATAAGGATACATTAATTTTGTAGTTTTTGTTGAATGTTTAAATTTTTCAACACTAAAACCATGATTAAAATACATGAAAGATTATCAATTTTAAAAATATTAATAATACTTCAAGAATAACTTGAGACTGTTTTGATATCTAGCCCTGAAATTCAATTTTGGAGTAGATTCCATTCTTATAATAATAATGATTAATTTTTCAGAACAATATTAACAAATATAATAATAATAATAAGAGCGATACTAACAAAAAAATAATAAAAGTAACGATATTGACGAATATATTAATAATAAAAAGAGCGCTATTAACAATAATAATAATAATAATAGTAACTATATTAACGAATAGAATAATAAAAAATGTTTAGCTTTAAGCAAAGTCACAAGTCAGCGAGGCAGACATAAATATAAACAACTCCATATCTCGCCAAACCGCTTATCGGAAGATCGCCAACTGCTCGTGAGCTCTTATTGGCTAGAGCGTTAGTTCTAAATGAAGGTATTAGTTCGCGTTACGCTTCTCATAACATTGAAAATATATAACATTTTATGAAAATTATGACAGATAAACGCTATACATGTGTAGATTAAAATACCTCATCATATTTCTATAGCGAAGTGCTTAGTTTAACAC
Organism: Octonoba sinensis; assembly: GCA_038502835.1. Lineage (NCBI taxonomy): Eukaryota > Metazoa > Arthropoda > Arachnida > Araneae > Uloboridae > Octonoba > Octonoba sinensis. Next base: position 5,445,213 of record CM076600.1, read on the forward strand.
GAGAATCGGACACCGCACGGAGAACTACTTTCTTCGCTTGCTCTCAGCATATTTCTCCATAGTCAAGAAACTTTGCAGTTGAGTATAGTACTTATTTTTTAGATAAATTATTAAAATTTCAATGTGACGGAGATGAAGATGAAATCAAATATCTATTGAATAATATTGTTAACTGGTTTAACAGAAGGGGCTGGGTAATGAAAGATGGAAATTTAAATTCTAAAATTATGAGTTTAATTATTCATGGTCCACCAAATTGTGGAAAAAATTATTTTTGGGATACAATTGTTGCTATTGCTTGTAATGTTGGCCACATTGGCAGAGTAAACAATAAGTTAAACCAATTTGCATTACAAGATGTAATTGATAGAAGATTAATAGTAGGGAATGAGATAAGTTGCAAAGAAGGGGCTGAAGAAAATTTCAAAAAAATGTGTGAAGGGTCAGCATTTAATGTTGCTGTAAAGCATAAATCAGATGCAATTTTTGTTAGAACTCCTGTTCTATTTTTATCGAAATTTTAAACTTTTTATGGTTGATGATCCAGCATTTAAAAATGTAAGAACCATTTCATATATGTGGAGAGTTGCTTCATTTTTGAAAGACTCCATTTTGAAGCCATATCCACTTGCTTTTTTTAACTTACTAGATATCTATAATGTAACTGTTGATTAATGTTACTATTAGTTGTGGTATATATATTTTTGTGGTGATGGTGCAATGTGTGTTTTTCAAATAAAGGGAATCATTCAGACAGAAAACATAAATATGTCTTTATTCAATTATTTATTCTGTGGCGATACAATCCATTAATCGCAGCTGAATCGTTATCAATTATTTTGCCATCTGCAACACTTAACATTTGAGATTCTAAAGATACATTAAATTCTTGAGCATGAGGTCTAGACGTTGGTAATCCAAAACAAACTTCCATAGTACATTCAATTTCAAAATGTCCTTGTACGTCCACATAGTTGATAGTTTTATTAATTGAATTTGCAGTAGTCAGTGCTAAAGCTGGTTTGACTCCAACGTGCAAACTGGGCTGAATACCGATCGCATGGACTCCTGGCATAGCTTGATTAAAAATGCATTGAGATTTTTCAATTAAATTGTAATAAGAAAGCAAATTACTTGTAATTTTTCTTGCATCGGTATTTGATCCTTCAACATTAATTGGGCCAGTACGTGTTTTGTCAAATTTATAACTTTTCGAGCCACACATGGATCGGGTACGGCAACCTAAGGGTATTTTAATATTTCCGGTCGAACTTTGAGAGTTATTAATCGATTTATCAAAAAAAGGATACCCTGTATATATTGAATTAGGTGTCTGAGAAAGTAATCAAATATTAGGTTTATAATTAACCTCACAAATTAAACCATCTGTAACTGCATCAGCATCCCAATTTGTATATTGAGATTGAAGACATGGCCAACCACTAGCCAACGGTTCAGATTTTTGCGTTACCATTCCATAGTAATGTGTTAATTGTTGGGGTTCTCCAACTTGATGTTTGGGAATTGCAGTTGTGAAATTTTCGTGCGTATTTGGGTGACCATAACATTCTTCGGCAAAACTTTTATAATCATTAGCGCCTTTAGTTAATTCGATAGAGTTAGGTTTCATTGGGTTATTTGAATCAAATCCTGTATATTTAACATTTAAACCTTCACCGTGCCCTAAAAGCCCCATACCGTGTACTATGTCTTTATTTTGATTTAATGTTGCCAATTCCGAATCGCTACCGTTTGTTTGAAAAGCTTGTCTGACATTGCGAGTTAACACTTTACAATTTAAATGAGACACAAAGGCTCCAGGGGGCATTAAAGTATTCTCACTGGGATTTAAATACATGAATGGTCTATCCCATGGAATTTCAGCTAGAGATGTTGTCAAAAAATAGCTTGCAGTATCACCAGTTTCATTTGGAGCAACAATGATTGTATGACCGATTCCATAAGTCAGAAAACGGTGCACTTTTTTAAATGTCATGGATTGTCCACTCGTGGCAGACAAAGGTCGAGCAATAGGCGTAAATGTCTTTTGCTTTGTTGCGAATCGGACGCTTCTGACCCTCGTTTTCCATTTTGTGTTCCAGTTATTGGCGGTGAAGGCATCTGAATATCTTGGCCAGATTGAGATTCGTTTCGCTCGTTCGCTGAGGTTCGTCTCGGCTTGCAGTTAATGCAAGCTAAGAGAAAATGAAGTAAAGACAATACAGCAGCTTAATATTTAATATATTTAAGTTTGTGAAGAAAGGGAATCTTTCGTTCTTACAATTAGAAGAAAAAAAATTTATCCTGGGGGAGAAATATAATCATTTAAAAACCGGAAAACATTTTCGAGGTCGTACTTAAAAAGAGATGAATATGTATTTGCAAGGTGGCTAATTAATCTTTAGACTTCAATATAAATCTGCAACGCTCGATGCTGTGCTGCATGATTTCTGCTAAAGGGGAGTGGAAGTATAACTCTTTAATCGGTTAGTGAATTTTTAGTTATTTTAAAGTTGATATTTATTGTAATTGTGTTCTGTAATTTTAAATTGTTTTTGATATTTTAGTTAAAGGGTTTTCTTTTTTCCACAGTTCTTTCATTTTGATGCAGAAGAATTTAACGCCTTCATTCAGGCCATGCAGGAATCTGCATTTCTGCTTTCTCTACCACCTGGATTTGTCCCGATTGGGCAGAATACTGCAACACCTTCAAATGTAAGTATTTTGAAATGCATGTTACTCTTTATATATATCATGACAAAAAACTAAATTATTATTTTGAGCCCAGTAGCAGAATTTTCTGTATGAACCTGCGGCACGCGTTTCAAAAGTCAAAATTTATCTGTGGCACCAAATGATGTGGAACCAAATTTACAATCATAAAAAATAGCAAACTATGCATTTTAAAATAGTTGACATATAACAGTAATGCATGCAGACAGTAAATAAAAATTATAATTATTCAATTTATAAATAGATTAATAAAATCTACAATTGACTTTCAATTCATGCAAGCTCAGAGAAAATGAACTAATGACAATACAACACAGTTTAATATTGGGTAAACATTTATCTGAACCATTAATACTTTGTAACTTGATCATCTGTCTATGTTGACCACTTATATAGATAAAATTTAGGGGGGAACATTATAAAAACTTTTTGTAAGTGGCCTGCCTAATTATTGCCTAACCAGTAAGTAATTATAGAGCTTGTGTAAACCTTTTTCCAACTTAACCAATGGGAGAACATCTAGGAGCATTCTTTTATTTAAATGAAAGTCTTCTTTTTTTATTTATCTGAGATAGATGGAACAATTATGTATTTTTAGGAAATCTTTACTATCAAATGAGTAACTTACATAATTAATAAGATATTTGTCTTTATTTCAGCTAAGCAGGCCTGTAGCCAGACTCTTGACTCCAGGGAGGGCAAACTTTCAGACAGGAGGGGCAGACTAGTTTTTGAATTTTTTTCCAACTTGTTACAATTTATGTTCCATTTTGGGGGTTTTCTTAAAATTTAAATTAATAATTTATTCAATAATTGATGCAATAATTTAATTTATTAATGGATTAATTAAACAATTAATGAAACTAATACTAATTTAATTCAATAATGAAATTATTTGGTCTTGAAAGAAATACTTTACTAAAACTTACAAAAAAGGCAGAATTGTTTAAAGCTTATTCTAAGAATGTCTTTTGTAAATTAATAAAATATATGAAATAACATTAAAAAGGGAACATATTTTAAAGATAATTTTAATGTGAACAGTCATTCAAATTAAGATATTGAAGCACAAAACATGTATCGGTACGTTACAATAAAAAAAAAAAAAAAATGTTTTGCAATTTTCTTTGTTTGCTCGTTTTTTTAAGCACTTCTTCTAAATTTAAGTTTGCAGTCCGTTTTCTTTCGAATGGTAAGAAAGCTAAATCTGCCATTCTTTCATGCGTCATAAAAATTCTTTGGGAACGATTACTGGCTGTACAACGAGAAAAAGTAGAAGCCCCCACCTGGCTACGGGCCTGCAGCTAAGGGGATGGGGGAAAGTATTCTGTCTATAGACGGATTTTCGTCTTTTTTTTTTTTTAATCGTTAGATGGAAAAGGACAGAGTACATAGAACTAAAGTATCTTAATATAGATTTGAATGTGTTATAAATGTTTTACGCAACAGCTTCATTTAAAAAGCTTAATGTGTGTTGATGTTGCTATTTATAATAAAGTTAGCAATTTTATTAAAATACTGAAGAATGATTTTTAAAATGTTTGACTTGGAGTTCCCACCTTAATTATTAAATAGTGTTATTGATAATATTAAACTCGTTATTACTGCGGGGAGGAAGATAAATAATTAATACATGCAATGTTTTGAAAGAATTTCTAGAAAATGCATGTTTTTGGAGTTACAGAAAGTAATTTTAACTCCTGTCCTTTGAAATCTTTTTGCTTTCCCCCATGGCTAAGGGGGCATTCATAAATGATGTCACGTTTTGAGGGGTCGAGGGGGGGGGGGTGTTCAAGAAAGTGACAGTTTGTGACAAAGGAAGGGGAGGGGAATAAGAAGTGTGACATCATACATTTTGATTTCCATAAAATCATTTAAAATCGGCAAATTAAATTTATTTTAAAAGTTTTTTTGATTTCCGTAATTTGATTTTAAAGTTTCATAGATTTCATTTTGTATTGAATATGCCGCACTAATTAAGGTACAATTAGCACTATTATCTTCTTTGTCCTAAACTTAATCTCCTTTTATACAAATTAAGAACACATACAATCATTATTATTATGCTTATATAAATTAAACTTATTTTATGCTAATGTAATGTAGCGTGACATGTGACACAGAGGGGTATGTTGAAGTGTGACACTTTGTCACAAAGGGGGAGGGGGATGAAATATATTGAAAAAAGTGTGACATCATTTATGATCGCTCCCTAACTACTTTAATTTTTAAGTTGTATAGGATACATTGTAATTCCCATTCTGGTTTAATTTCTCTAATGATAGTTTTGTATTTTAATGAGTTAAAAAGAAATGAATGCATGGTGTGAGAATGACAAAATAAAAAAAAATCATGAGTTGACCACTAAAGTGCTGTACTTAGATGCAAGTGGTCAATTTACACAGGATTCACTGTACTCATGGGTGCAAGACTTCCGTCTTTTGAAAATACTCGAGGACGGAAGAAGGACAGAAAAAAATACGAAAAGATCGCGAGGAAGGAAGGGATTTTTTTTTTCATCCGCAAACGAATTTTCCACTCGCTCTCATCAATTAAAAGTCACAAAAGCAAAAACGAACCCTTTTACACAAATCGCGATCGCAATCTCTATGGAGCATTTACAAGTACAAAAATTGCAAATTTCCGCTATTAAATTCCATCATTAGCTTTTATTTTCATTCTTTTAAAATCTTTGCTTGAATTATCGAACTATTTTTAAAACAAGGTGTTTTCAAAATGGCGCGCATCGTTTTACTTTACATATGACGACTTTGTGGGTTTATCGCAATCGTTCCTCAATTTGACTAGCTGATATGGAAAATATCCTATTTGAAATGCGTGAGTTGTACCATACTAAAAGTTTCTTTGAACAAATTAGGGATGACTCAATAAGTATAAGATTAAAGGCCAACTGGCTGATGAATCATTAGAAGGATGTTTTACATGCATTTAGATTGCGTAACGGAGGTTTCTCTTCGTGGTGACTGTTGATGTTGTTTTTGTTTTAATTTGCACTTATTATGTTTACTTCATTTTAAAGAGAAAAGCAGAACTGTATTTAGCTCGATAAAAAAGCTATTGGACATTTTATTTTTCTTCCGTTTTGAAAAAGAGAAAAAAAAAAAAACACCTTATTGTCGGAATACCTGCTTTATGAATGGAAAAATTAATAATTTTTTACCACATTAAAGCCTTCAACTGGTCATAAAGAGTACATTCAATATGTTCTTTTTCTCACTTTTACTTTTTTAAACCGTCTAAAATTTTCCGATTTCTGCAAGAATTAAGGGGGTTTATATCGGTATTTTTCAGATATTTTCGCTATTATACTACGGAAAAATGCTTTTTTTTCTGTAGATATTTTAGTCAAATACCCCCCTTTTTAATGAAGGAAGCTGAATGTCTTCTCCGAAAACGGCGAAAATTGCCGGGAGAATAGGCGAGCGAAAATTTTTCCGGTTTTCCTGGATCGGCCATTAAATTTTGGTGGAAAAATGTGCATCAGGCAAAGATATTTCCTTTAATTTCTTAATCAACCATAATAAGCTGGTCACAAATGATCTTTTGCCTAAAAGTCCCCTCCCCCCCTTTAATTTGTTAAATTTGAAGTCCTTTTTTTATAATCAAGCCTCAGTTTTTCCTTTACTTTTGTTTAAAAAGTACTTATTATTATTTTTTATTTTAAATTCTCTTGATTGATTCATATTCATGTGTTCATTTATTAATTATAGTAATTCTATTTTTAGTACATGAAAATGATACATGTACGGTACCGGACCCCAAATACGAAATCCCGAACTTTTTCAAAACATCGGCAGCTGAAAGAAAAACAGCTTTTGTTTTTCGAAGAAAAATCGGGAAAGATTTTGAACCGTTTTTTGGAAATAGTCATTTTTAACAGAAGGAAAACAAAATGTAATAAACATTTTTAAGATCGGAAATGTGTAGTTTTCAAAAAAGTTATTTCGCGATTTTATGAAAATGGTTCGTTTTTACGATTTAGAGTTTTTATTAATTGTTGCTTTAATTTTAAGTTAATATCATTAAATTTTGCTTTTTTTTTTTTCATTTCTTATAGTTTTATTATATTTATTTTTTAAAATGAGCTCTAATTTTCGCGCGATACAGAATATTTACTAAATTGAAAATCGGCGCTTCTCGCATTTTCCCGCTAGTCTGATCTTTTACTGCAATTTAATGGCTAGAGAGAGTATAAATTCATATCAGAATTTGACGGAATTCTTTTCTGTTATCGGTTAGTTAAAGAAGTTAAAATAATATCGGGAAAAATCCAGATAGTTTCGATGTTTTGCCTCGAATGTAAGCCGACTCCAACCTCGTTTTTTGTGCTAAACTTCGCGAATTATAGACGAGTATATACGATAATAAAAAATACTATAAATGAGCAAAATGCAAATAGAATCTTCTAGAGCAAATTAAATCGCACTGATGCTACTTACAAAATTGTTTGAATTAGGATCCAAAATCCGGAAAGATCGCGTCACCGAGCCCTTCGGATTTGAGGTCCCATACTGTGTATTTCAAATTTTAACTTACTCACAAAGTATACTTGAAAGGAAAAGAATAGTGGCATATCAGTAAAAAAAGTAATAAAGCTTATCATGTGTAGGTATGTATATAATCTTATTGCTTATATCAGGTTGATTCAGCTTTTTTAACAGGGTCTTTTTTTGTGAATTTTAAAGAGATTTTTGTAAAAAATCAATAATTTTGTGAAAATTAAAAATTTAAACATATAGTGATGATTTTTTTTGTTATTATTTGCCACTTTTATAATAAATAATGGTGTGAAAAGTAAAATATGGAATTTTGTCAAGTTGTGTGTTTTGATTGATTTGAATCTTACTAAGGGTCCTAAAGTGGACCCGAATTTCCTCTAGCGTGACGCCTGTATATATATAATAAATTCCCCCCCCCCCCCCCCATGAAAAATTTCCCGTGAGTCAGCGCAAAAATTTTTCAGTCCTGGCAACTTCCAGGACTTGCACCCATGACTGTACTCTATTTTCCTATGTATGTATAGGGTGTTATAGTTAATTATTTTTAAATATTCTGTAATATAATCTACAAATGATAAAATTTTCTGTGAATTATTCACATTGTTTCTTATAAGTAAAATAACATTATCAAAAGAAATCATTTATTGATTTTTTTTTCTATTTTTATTAGAAAATATGTTTTGAATGGACTTAACTTTTTGAAATGTTTTTATTAGCTTTAACTTTTAATGCAAGAAAAATTTTAAGCCAAAAAATTCTTGGTCTATTTTGTGAAAACGATTTTCTCTCTCTTTCATTATTTGTGCGTTTTTACTGTGGATGTAATGAAAAGTGATTTGATCGAATGCCGAATATTTGGCCATTTCTTTCAGACCAAAGCCTGATAATCGGCCAATGTCTCGGTGAATATTAAAATTTCTAGAAAATCATTGTAATAAAAAGTATTCACATACTTAATCATCCATTCCACACAGTAATCTATGATGTGTGATTTAATTATGTTTGTTAAGAATCAAAAACTATCTAAAATGAATGTATATTTTAATGTAAGCATTAGCATTACTGTACTAATTATTTAATTCAAATGAAAGAACTACTATTGCTTAGTGAACTTTAACCTTGCTCAAAATAGTTTTCTGAAAATATTTTAAAAGTTATAGAAGTTAACATTTTTATTTTATGGATTTTTTTCAATACCTATTTTTAAAAGATCTGTTAAAATGTAATGCATTTAACTGGAATACATACTTGTTTTCAAAAACCCCAATAACTTATGCTATCTAAATATTCATGATATAATCTAGGCTTTTCGCATTTCTCTCTTACCCTATATTCACAATAAACCAGTCTGCCCAAACAAAGGCTTATTTCCCCTTTGTTTACAACTACAAAATAAAAGTCTCGTATTCTCCATCATAATTAACTATTGCCAGACTTTGGAAGCAAATCCTAGGTATAAAATACAATATTATAACTTTAAAATCTTTTTTATTCTATCAAACCTAAAAACAATGTTTGAAAAAAAGGTGTTTTTTCTAAATTATTTATATTTATGAAAAAACTACTCGTATATGCTAATGGGTTCTTTTACAATTTTAAATGTTTAAAATGTACTCATTTCATAAATTATTTTCATTTCTACTGCAGCAGAACTATTTGGCCGAATAGTCCATCAATATTCATCCAGGCAGAATTTGATATTACCGAGTATTCGGCCAAGTCCTGAAATGACTATTCGGCCAGGCCGAATACCGAATAGTGGCTGAATATTCGTTACACCCCTCATTTTTACATACTATGTAGCGCCGTTGTTGTATTTTTATATTGCGATGCACAATTCTCTGGCTTTGTAAAATTTATTTTACTCTGAGATGATTAATATTTTTATACATGACATGGAAGTGATTCTCTGTTTTTGTAAAACTTTTTTTGCTCGGAGGTGGTGCATTTTACATATTTTGCACTGTTAACGGTAATTGTTATTTGTAAAGACTTTTATTGAATACTAGCTGCGAAGCCCGGCGTTGCACGGTCTATCTTAAATTATATTTTGCAAATACAGCGATGCCTCGTCAAAATTCTAGAATTGTTGATTATTATTTTTTTGGTTTTGTTTAACAATGGCAACTGCATTGATTTGTTTGTTCACACGGCAACTGTGACAATTGTTGAAAAGTTGCAACAGTGGAAATAAAATAAAACGCTCATCACCTGGGTCAAATAAAATGAAAGTTAATCACAGTGAAAAAATAATTTCAAACTACAGAGAAAAACGCGTATAAATTCTCTTCTAGTTAATTGAGAGGCTTCGAATTTTAGCACGCAGCGAAAAACGCTTCCTGAAGTCGTTTTTTACGCGCTTTTCAACGGTATAAAGCTGGAAAGGATGCGACAATTTCTTCTGATAGAAAGGACTATTTTATGCAATTTTCGGCGCTCCTATTGGACTTAGCGTGATGATATATAGCCTATAGCCTTCCTCGATAAATGGGCTATCTAACTCTGAAAGAATTTTTCAAATTGGACCAGTAGTTCCCGAGATTAGCGCGTTCAAGCAAACAAACTCTGCAGCTTTATTATATTAGTATAGATACTTCGACTTAAGTATAAATCGCTATTATATTCAAGAAGAGTAAGAGAGAGAGACTTAATGTTTTTTTGGATAAGGAAAACTATGTGTTGTGTTTTCAGGCGCCGCAAATTGGGAATTATATTTTTCCATGCACAGAAAACTTGTGTTTGACCACTTGCAGTGCAGCACTTTAGTTGTCCACTTATAGGGATGATGTTTTTTTTTTTTTTTGTCATTTCTTACACTATACGTTTATTCATTTGTAACTAATTGAAATATTATTTCATGTATTAGCGTTACTTTAAAACTAAAGTGCTTTGTTAAAATAAAGCGAGATATTTTATTGATTATGTAAGTTACTTGTTTGATGGTAAAGATTTTCTAAAAATACATAATTTTTCAAAATGGCTAGATCAGTTAGAAGAAGAAAGACAGAAAATTTAAAAAATATCCCTATATGGTAACGTACAAGGAGGTTTAGGCTAACTTTATATTGATGTCTCATTCATCCACACAAATACTAGTCTAACATTATAGATAGATACTATCCCGGAGAAGTTATTTAAGTGTTTTTTGCTTTTGCAAAAATAGATAAACAAGTATAGTTATAATGAGGAGGTCAACTTAAAAGGGGTTCTTTACGATACTTCCACCCAAATTCGGCATACATAAGTGGTCAATATAGACAGGAAGTTGCAAAGGTTTCCCTACATTATGTAATAGAGGGCTCATTCAGTTGCTGACAAAAGTGGTCAACTTAGAGAGGTGGTCAACTCTACAGGTTTAACTGTACTGTGTTTTTAGGGTGTGAGGAATGGGGGTTATAATTTTGAAAATTTTATTGTTGTGTTTACAAGATTCTCAACTTATAAACAATGTGTTTTCTGTTAGGATTTACAGGTCTGTTTAGATGGTGAGTGTTATGTGCATGTGTGTGTAGGGTGTTAGATTCCGTTAACATTGAGTCGGGAAATAGGTTAGCGAAATAATGGCTTTGTCTTTTGATTAAGCATCATTCTAAAAGATATCCTTTTTATCTCTTTTGTAGGTTTGTCCCACCTGTGTGAAAATCTTTCATCTCATGGAGCAATTTGAATTGTCACTTGAAGACCCACAGTCACGATGAAATTGCTTCTTCTCGATAATTTCGTTTTAAAAAATAAATGGGTTGCTTATATTCAGCACAGCTTCGGTTTCGGAACGAAAAAGTGGCAAATCACACTCTCATTTAAATTATTTACAATGTTTACAACAAGGATCCCATATGTGAGGGAATCAATTAAGAAGTCAAAGTGGAAACTACGAGTCATATACTATAGAAGCAAATAAGGAGACATTATCTGCATTTGACGATGATACATATCTCTTGCATGATGGGAATTTATTCATATGCTTATGGTCATTTTAAAATCCTCACTTGAAATAATTCATTCATCATAAAGCATTGGAGGTAATAATAAGTTATGACTGAAAAAACATAAATTAAAAAAAAAAAAAAAAAAAAAATGTAGCAGCTGTCTTCTCAAGATTCTCCATTTTCAGCAAAAATACTTCCCATTCATAAATCTTCAAATACTTCTCGTTGATGATCTTCAAAAACTTTCGTACCATATAAACTTAGTTTTTTCCAGTTTTCAAAATTTTTAATTTTTTTTAAAATTTGTATGAGCTTATTTTTAATTTCATTGAATGATGGCCATTTAATGTTTTTGTATACATATGATTTTTTTCTTTTAGTAAGCTCTTGCATTTTTTTCTTTCTATTTATTGTTTTTATATTTATTTATTTATTTTTTTAAAGGTACCTTATTGCATATGTATGAAACTTTAACCTTTTTCTTCCAACAGCTTTTAACGAAACAGTTTCTCTTTCCAGATGGGGTATAATGTAATATTTTTCCCCTATTCAGATGCAGCTTTCTTATTTGTTATTTTTATTTCATGTATGTGTGAATGAATGTGTGTATGCATGTATGTATGTTGGTTGTGGACTTCAAGGTGGAGTTTGGGGAAGAGGCTGGCACCTGGATCAGCAAAAAAAACCCCAAATAAGGAAACCTTGAATGAGACCTCCAGGTGTCATGGAGAATGTCTCTCCAGGTAAAAGCCTGTGTCTTTAATTATTTCATTTCAGGTTTCGATAGATGATCTTCGTATAGCAAGATGTAGGTGAGATTTTTTTGCGATCATGTGTTTCACCGACTGTAGAAGTTACGTCTCCAGTTGAGACAGTTTATTTGACATCTAGGGGTCAATGAAACTTTTTTTCTTCAGATCATTTTGTTCTTTTTCAATTTCAACGGTCATTTATTTTTCAGTGATTTCAGTTATAACGTAAATAATTAATCTAATCATGTAATGTGGTTTAAATTAAGGTTAAAAAGAAAAAGTAGTTGATGGGGTGTGATTATAAATCACATCGGGAAGGTGGTGGGACCATCAACTTGAAAATAAAAGTTATTTCCGAAATTATCCTGATCTTGAAGATTCAGGAAGAGAATCGTGAATACTACGACAGGAAAAGAAAAAAAAAAATCCGACTTCACGAAGCCCTGGTCCCGCAGCTTGGACTGAGCATCGACCAATAGACATTGACTTTGAACCAATAGGCATTGACTTTTTTCATTTTTCCTGTAACTGTTTTATGTTGTTTTTGTTTTTGTTTTTCAAATGTCTTTCCAGGTTTGTCTGAGGACAACCAAAGTGTCAGGTTGACCGAGCTGTAGGATGCGAGTGCGAGGAGACATTGACGGCAGCGCCATCTGGCGATAGGGGGCGTAAGCAGTTAGTTTTGAGTAAGACTCCGTTCTCGGATGATTTTGTTCGTAATTGAAGTTGTTCTGTATATAGTTTTGTAAATAGGAAAGTGTAAATATAGTCAGTTTTTTATAACTTTATGGTGAGTGATGACTTTAGTAACCCCTAGACACCCAAGCCAAGAGCCTATATATATATATATGTATTTATATATATAATATATGTGATTAATATTTCTCTAGCCTCCAGACTATTGTCATTCCCATTTATATACGTTTAATATAGTCCTAGCCTATACACAAAGGTTGCCGCCTCTCATATATATATATATATATATCATATATAATATATGTGATAAATATTTTTCTAGCTTCGAGGCTCTGGTCATCCCTATTTATATACGTTCAATATAGTCGACATAAAAGTTGAAGCCTCTCATATATACATATATATATATATGTATTTATATATATAATATATGTGATTAATATTTCTCTAGCCTCCAGACTATTGTCATTCCCATTTATATACGTTTAATATAGTCCTAGCCTATACACAAAGGTTGCTGCCTCTCATAGATATATATATATATATCATATATAATATATGTGATAAATATTTTTCTAGCTTCGAGGCTCTGGTCATCCCTATTTATATACGTTCAATATAGTCGACATAAAAGTTGAAGCCTCTCATATATACATATATATATATATGTATTTATATATATAATATATGTGATTAATATTTCTCTAGCCTCGAGACTATTGTCATTCCCATTTATATACGTTTAATATAGTCCTAGCCTATACACAAAGGTTGCTGCCTCTCATAGATATATATATATATATCATATATAATATATGTGATAAATATTTTTCTAGCTTCGAGGCTCTGGTCATCCCTATTTATATACGTTCAATATAGTCGACATAAAAGTTGAAGCCTCTCATATATACATATATATATATATGTATTTATATATATAATATATGTGATTAATATTTCTCTAGCCTCGAGACTATTGTCATTCCCATTTATATACGTTTAATATAGTCCTAGCCTATACACAAAGGTTGCTGCCTCTCATAGATATATATATATATATCATATATAATATATGTGATAAATATTTTTCTAGCTTCGAGGCTCTGGTCATCCCTATTTATATACGTTCAATATAGTCGACATAAAAGTTGAAGCCTCTCATATATACATATATATATATATGTATTTATATATATAATATATGTGATTAATATTTCTCTAGCCTCGAGACTATTGTCATTCCCATTTATATACGTTTAATATAGTCCTAGCCTATACACAAAGGTTGCTGCCTCTCATAGATATATATATATATATCATATATAATATATGTGATAAATATTTTTCTAGCTTCGAGGCTCTGGTCATCCCTATTTATATACGTTCAATATAGTCGACATAAAAGTTGAAGCCTCTCATATATACATATATATATATATGTATTTATATATATAATATATGTGATTAATATTTCTCTAGCCTCGAGACTATTGTCATTCCCATTTATATACGTTTAATATAGTCCTAGCCTATACACAAAGGTTGCTGCCTCTCATAGTATATATATATATATCATATATAATATATGTGATAAATATTTTTCTAGCTTCGAGGCTCTGGTCATCCCTATTTATATACGTTCAATATAGTCGACATAAAAGTTGAAGCCTCTCATATATACATATATATATATATGTATTTATATATATAATATATGTGATTAATATTTCTCTAGCCTCGAGACTATTGTCATTCCCATTTATATACGTTTAATATAGTCCTAGCCTATACACAAAGGTTGCTGCCTCTCATAGATATATATATATATATCATATATAATATATGTGATAAATATTTTTCTAGCTTCGAGGCTCTGGTCATCCCTATTTATATACGTTCAATATAGTCGACATAAAAGTTGAAGCCTCTCATATATACATATATATATATATGTATTTATATATATAATATATGTGATTAATATTTCTCTAGCCTCGAGACTATTGTCATTCCCATTTATATACGTTTAATATAGTCCTAGCCTATACACAAAGGTTGCTGCCTCTCATAGATATATATATATATATCATATATAATATATGTGATAAATATTTTTCTAGCTTCGAGGCTCTGGTCATCCCTATTTATATACGTTCAATATAGTCGACATAAAAGTTGAAGCCTCTCATATATACATATATATATATATGTATTTATATATATAATATATGTGATTAATATTTCTCTAGCCTCGAGACTATTGTCATTCCCATTTATATACGTTTAATATAGTCCTAGCCTATACACAAAGGTTGCTGCCTCTCATAGATATATATATATATATCATATATAATATATGTGATAAATATTTTTCTAGCTTCGAGGCTCTGGTCATCCCTATTTATATACGTTCAATATAGTCGACATAAAAGTTGAAGCCTCTCATATATACATATATATATATATGTATTTATATATATAATATATGTGATTAATATTTCTCTAGCCTCGAGACTATTGTCATTCCCATTTATATACGTTTAATATAGTCCTAGCCTATACACAAAGGTTGCTGCCTCTCATAGATATATATATATATATCATATATAATATATGTGATAAATATTTTTCTAGCTTCGAGGCTCTGGTCATCCCTATTTATATACGTTCAATATAGTCGACATAAAAGTTGAAGCCTCTCATATATACATATATATATATATGTATTTATATATATAATATATGTGATTAATATTTCTCTAGCCTCGAGACTATTGTCATTCCCATTTATATACGTTTAATATAGTCCTAGCCTATACACAAAGGTTGCTGCCTCTCATAGATATATATATATATATCATATATAATATATGTGATAAATATTTTTCTAGCTTCGAGGCTCTGGTCATCCCTATTTATATACGTTCAATATAGTCGACATAAAAGTTGAAGCCTCTCATATATACATATATATATATATGTATTTATATATATAATATATGTGATTAATATTTCTCTAGCCTCGAGACTATTGTCATTCCCATTTATATACGTTTAATATAGTCCTAGCCTATACACAAAGGTTGCTGCCTCTCATAGATATATATTATATATCATATATAATATATGTGATAAATATTTTTCTAGCTTGAGGCTCTGGTCATCCCTATTTATATACGTTCAATATAGTCGACATAAAAGTTGAAGCCTCTCATATATACATATATATATATATGTATTTTATATATAATATATGTGATTAATATTTCTCTAGCCTGAGACTATTGTCATTCCCATTTATATACGTTTAATATAGTCCTAGCCTATACACAAAGTTGCCCTCTCATAATTATATATATATATCATATATAATATATGTGATAAATATTTTTCTAGCTTCGAGGCTCTGGTCATCCCTATTTATATACGTTCAATATAGTCGACATAAAAGTTGAAGCCTCTCATATATACATATATATATATATGTATTTATATATATAATATAGTGATTAATATTTCTCTAGCCTCGAGACTATTGTCATTCCCATTTATATACGTTTAATATAGTCCTAGCCTATACACAAAGGTTGCGCCTCTCATAATATATATATATATATCATATATAATATATGTGATAAATATTTTTCTAGTGAGGCTCTGGTCATCCCTATTTATATACGTTCAATATAGTCGACTAAGTTGAAGCTCTCATATATACATATATATATATATGTATTTATATATATAATATATGTGATTAATATTTCTCTAGCCTCGAGACTATTGTCATTCCCATTTATATACGTTTAATATAGTCCTAGCCTATACACAAAGGTTGCTGCCTCTCATAGATATATATATATATATCATATATAATATATGTGATAAATATTTTTCTAGCTTGAGGCTCTGGTCATCCCTATTTATATACGTTCAATATAGTCGACATAAAAGTGAAGCCTCTCATATATACATATATATATATATGTATTTATATATATAATATATGTGATTAATATTTCTCTAGCCTCGAGACTATTGTCATTCCCATTTATATACGTTTAATATAGTCCTAGCCTATACACAAAGGTTGCTGCCTCTCATAATATATATATATATATCATATATAATATATGTGATAAATATTTTTCTAGCTTGAGGCTCTGGTCATCCCTATTTATATACGTTCAATATAGTCGACATAAAAGTTGAAGCCTCTCATATATACATATATATATATATGTATTTATATATATAATATATGTGATTAATATTTCTCTAGCCTCGAGACTATTGTCATTCCCATTTATATACGTTTAATATAGTCCTAGCCTATACACAAAGGTTGCGCCTCTCATAATATATATATATATATCATATATAATATATGTGATAAATATTTTTCTAGCTTGAGGCTCTGGTCATCCCTATTTATATACGTTCAATATAGTCGACATAAAAGTTGAAGCCTCTCATATATACATATATATATATATGTATTTATATATAATATATGTGATTAATATTTCTCTAGCCTCGAGACTATTGTCATTCCCATTTATATACGTTTAATATAGTCCTAGCCTATACACAAAGGTTGCTGCTCTCATAGATTATATATATATATCATATATAATATATGTGATAAATATTTTTCTAGCTTGAGGCTCTGGTCATCCCTATTTATATACGTTCAATATAGTCGACATAAAAGTTGAAGCCTCTCATATATACATATATATATATGTATTTATATATATAATATATGTGATTAATATTTCTCTAGCCTCGAGACTATTGTCATTCCCATTTATATACGTTTAATATAGTCCTAGCCTATACACAAAGGTTGCTGCCTCTCATAGATATATATATATATATCATATATAATATATGTGATAAATATTTTTCTAGCTTCGAGGCTCTGGTCATCCCTATTTATATACGTCAATATAGTCGACATAAAAGTTGAAGCCTCTCAATATACATATATATATATGTATTTATATATATAATATATGTGATTAATATTTCTCTAGCCTCGAGACTATTGTCATTCCCATTTATATACGTTTAATATAGTCCTAGCCTATACACAAAGGTTGCGCCTCTCATAATTATATATATATATCATATATAATATATGTGATAAATATTTTTCTAGCTTGAGGCTCTGGTCATCCCTATTTATATACGTTCAATATAGTCGACATAAAAGTTGAAGCCTCTCATATATACATATATATATATATGTATTTATATATATAATATATGTGATTAATATTTCTCTAGCCTCGAGACTATTGTCATTCCCATTTATATACGTTTAATATAGTCCTAGCCTATACACAAAGGTTGCGCCTCTCATAATATATATATATATCATATATAATATATGTGATAAATATTTTCTAGCTTGAGGCTCTGGTCATCCCTATTATATACGTTCAATATAGTCGACATAAAAGTTGAAGCCTCTCATATATACATATATATATATATGTATTTATATATATAATATATGTGATTAATATTTCTCTAGCCTCGAGACTATTGTCATTCCCATTTATATACGTTTAATATAGTCCTAGCCTATACACAAAGGTTGCGCCTCTCATAATATATATATATATATCATATATAATATATGTGATAAATATTTTTCTAGCTTGAGGCTCTGGTCATCCCTATTTATATACGTTCAATATAGTCGACATAAAAGTTGAAGCCTCTCATAACAAATTATTGATTTAAAAATATTTGAATATAGTCCTAGCCTATACACAAAGGTTGCGCCTCTCATATATATATATAATATCATATATAATATATGTGATAAATATTTTTCTAGCTTCGAGGCTCTGGTCATCCCTATTTATATACGTTCAATATAGTCGACATAAAAGTTGAAGCCTCTCATATATACATATATATATATATGTATTTATATATATAATATATGTGATTAATATTTCTCTAGCCTCGAGACTATTGTCATTCCCATTTATATACGTTTAATATAGTCCTAGCCTATACACAAAGGTTGCTGCCTCTCATAGATATATATATATATATCATATATAATATATGTGATAAATATTTTTCTAGCTTCGAGGCTCTGGTCATCCCTATTTATATACGTTCAATATAGTCGACATAAAAGTTGAAGCCTCTCATATATACATATATATATATATGTATTTATATATATAATATATGTGATTAATATTTCTCTAGCCTCGAGACTATTGTCATTCCCATTTATATACGTTTAATATAGTCCTAGCCTATACACAAAGGTTGCTGCCTCTCATAGATATATATATATATATCATATATAATATATGTGATAAATATTTTTCTAGCTTCGAGGCTCTGGTCATCCCTATTTATATACGTTCAATATAGTCGACATAAAAGTTGAAGCCTCTCATATATACATATATATATATATGTATTTATATATATAATATATGTGATTAATATTTCTCTAGCCTCGAGACTATTGTCATTCCCATTTATATACGTTTAATATAGTCCTAGCCTATACACAAAGGTTGCTGCCTCTCATAGATATATATATATATATCATATATAATATATGTGATAAATATTTTTCTAGCTTCGAGGCTCTGGTCATCCTATTTATATACGTTCAATATAGTCGACATAAAAGTTGAAGCCTCTCATATATACATATATATATATATGTATTTATATATATAATATATGTGATTAATATTTCTCTAGCCTCGAGACTATTGTCATTCCCATTTATATACGTTTAATATAGTCCTAGCCTATACACAAAGGTTGCTGCCTCTCATAGATATATATATATATATCATATATAATATATGTGATAAATATTTTTCTAGCTTCGAGGCTCTGGTCATCCCTATTTATATACGTTCAATATAGTCGACATAAAAGTTGAAGCCTCTCATATATACATATATATATATGTATTTATATATATAATATATGTGATTAATATTTCTCTAGCCTCGAGACTATTGTCATTCCCATTTATATACGTTTAATATAGTCCTAGCCTATACACAAAGGTTGCTGCCTCTCATAGATATATATATATATATCATATATAATATATGTGATAAATATTTTTCTAGCTTCGAGGCTCTGGTCATCCCTATTTATATACGTTCAATATAGTCGACATAAAAGTTGAAGCCTCTCATATATACATATATATATATATGTATTTATATATATAATATATGTGATTAATATTTCTCTAGCCTCGAGACTATTGTCATTCCCATTTATATACGTTTAATATAGTCCTAGCCTATACACAAAGGTTGCTGCCTCTCATAGATATATATATATATATCATATATAATATATGTGATAAATATTTTTCTAGCTTCGAGGCTCTGGTCATCCCTATTTATATACGTTCAATATAGTCGACATAAAAGTTGAAGCCTCTCATATATACATATATATATATGTATTTATATATATAATATATGTGATTAATATTTCTCTAGCCTCGAGACTATTGTCATTCCCATTTATATACGTTTAATATAGTCCTAGCCTATACACAAAGGTTGCTGCCTCTCATAGATATATATATATATATCATATATAATATATGTGATAAATATTTTTCTAGCTTCGAGGCTCTGGTCATCCCTATTTATATACGTTCAATATAGTCGACATAAAAGTTGAAGCCTCTCATATATACATATATATATATATGTATTTATATATATAATATATGTGATTAATATTTCTCTAGCCTCGAGACTATTGTCATTCCCATTTATATACGTTTAATATAGTCCTAGCCTATACACAAAGGTTGCTGCCTCTCATAGATATATATATATATATCATATATAATATATGTGATAAATATTTTTCTAGCTTCGAGGCTCTGGTCATCCCTATTTATATACGTTCAATATAGTCGACATAAAAGTTGAAGCCTCTCATATATACATATATATATATATGTATTTATATATATAATATATGTGATTAATATTTCTCTAGCCTCGAGACTATTGTCATTCCCATTTATATACGTTTAATATAGTCCTAGCCTATACACAAAGGTTGCTGCCTCTCATAGATATATATATATATATCATATATAATATATGTGATAAATATTTTTCTAGCTTCGAGGCTCTGGTCATCCCTATTTATATACGTTCAATATAGTCGACATAAAAGTTGAAGCCTCTCATATATACATATATATATATATGTATTTATATATATAATATATGTGATTAATATTTCTCTAGCCTCGAGACTATTGTCATTCCCATTTATATACGTTTAATATAGTCCTAGCCTATACACAAAGGTTGCTGCCTCTCATAGATATATATATATATATCATATATAATATATGTGATAAATATTTTTCTAGCTTCGAGGCTCTGGTCATCCCTATTTATATACGTTCAATATAGTCGACATAAAAGTTGAAGCCTCTCATATATACATATATATATATATGTATTTATATATATAATATATGTGATTAATATTTCTCTAGCCTCGAGACTATTGTCATTCCCATTTATATACGTTTAATATAGTCCTAGCCTATACACAAAGGTTGCTGCCTCTCATAGATATATATATATATATCATATATAATATATGTGATAAATATTTTTCTAGCTTCGAGGCTCTGGTCATCCCTATTTATATACGTTCAATATAGTCGACATAAAAGTTGAAGCCTCTCATATATACATATATATATATATGTATTTATATATATAATATATGTGATTAATATTTCTCTAGCCTCGAGACTATTGTCATTCCCATTTATATACGTTTAATATAGTCCTAGCCTATACACAAAGGTTGCTGCCTCTCATAGATATATATATATATATCATATATAATATATGTGATAAATATTTTTCTAGCTTCGAGGCTCTGGTCATCCCTATTTATATACGTTCAATATAGTCGACATAAAAGTTGAAGCCTCTCATATATACATATATATATATATGTATTTATATATATAATATATGTGATTAATATTTCTCTAGCCTCGAGACTATTGTCATTCCCATTTATATACGTTTAATATAGTCCTAGCCTATACACAAAGGTTGCTGCCTCTCATAGATATATATATATATATCATATATAATATATGTGATAAATATTTTTCTAGCTTCGAGGCTCTGGTCATCCCTATTTATATACGTTCAATATAGTCGACATAAAAGTTGAAGCCTCTCATATATACATATATATATATATGTATTTATATATATAATATATGTGATTAATATTTCTCTAGCCTCGAGACTATTGTCATTCCCATTTATATACGTTTAATATAGTCCTAGCCTATACACAAAGGTTGCTGCCTCTCATAGATATATATATATATATCATATATAATATATGTGATAAATATTTTTCTAGCTTCGAGGCTCTGGTCATCCCTATTTATATACGTTCAATATAGTCGACATAAAAGTTGAAGCCTCTCATATATACATATATATATATATGTATTTATATATATAATATATGTGATTAATATTTCTCTAGCCTCGAGACTATTGTCATTCCCATTTATATACGTTTAATATAGTCCTAGCCTATACACAAAGGTTGCTGCCTCTCATAGATATATATATATATATCATATATAATATATGTGATAAATATTTTTCTAGCTTCGAGGCTCTGGTCATCCCTATTTATATACGTTCAATATAGTCGACATAAAAGTTGAAGCCTCTCATATATACATATATAATATATATTTTCTTGCTTCGAGACTTTTCTACTTCACTCCTTTACCCTGTTAGCACGTGGCATTAGGGCTCGGACCCGAGCACGGTTAAGTGAAGTTCAACGACAGCTCGTGGCCGACCGGAAGTAGATTAGCTGGGCCCAGCCTTCCTTGATACCCCTATGCTTGAAGAGTATTATTGAAGGGTTGTGGTTCCCTATCTTGCCTCGAAACTATAGTCACCCATATTCCTATACGTTTAATAAAGTCCTAGCCACGACACCAAGGTTGCCGAACCTCATATATATATATATATATATATATAATATGTGTGATTAATGTTTTCTATCTTTGAAACAATGGGCATCCCGATTTATATACGTTTAATGTAGTCCTAGCCTCGATACAAAGGTTGAAGACCCTCATATATACATATATATATACAATATATGTGATTATTTTTTTTCTAGCCTCGGGATCATGAGCATTCCGATTTATCGTTTAATATAGTTCTTCCCTCGATACCAAAGTTTGCCGCCCCAAAGTTATATATATATATATATATATATATAAAATATATGAATAATATTTTCCTAGCCTCGAAACTATGGTCATCCCTATTTATATACGTTCAATATAGTCCAAGCCTCGACACCAAGGTTGAATCCCCAAATATATATATAATATATATGTGAATAATATTGTTCTAGCCTCGAGACTCTAGGCATCCCGATTTATATACCATCAATATAGTCCTAGCCTCGACACCAAGGTTGAATCCCCTCATATATATATATATGTATAATATATGATTCGGTAAATTAGGTAACGTTCTGCATTAAACCTAATGAAAGTAATTTAGGCTCCAACCTGCAACGAGGTAAAAGCCTAGTAGGTCGAGTATGGGAACAGAGTTTCGTATGGAGCGGGTTCGAACCCCGACCTTCGCAACATTACCTATGTTTTACGAAACGTTTTAAGAAGAGGGGAAGCTGTAGTAAAACACAAAAATTTTGGGCTAATTTTTACCGTTATTATTTTTAACGTAGAAGACTTGTTAATTTAACAGTTTAATCACAAAAGCCTGCATCGCTTTTGCAGAGGTTCGAACCCGCGCCATTGGTCTCACTGCTACATCGCTCTGCCAACTAAGCTATAACCGTGCTGCAACGGTGAGCCTGATTTATGATTATGAAATTTAAAGCCAACTAGGCAATTACACCGTTGTTAGAGTAGAGCCTAATTTAGCAATATTAAGATTAATGCTGAAAGATTCGGTACATTAGGGAAACTTCTGCATCAAACCTAATGAAGGTAATTTAGGCACCAACCTGCAACGCTGGAATAGCTTAATAGGCAGAGTACGGGAACAAAGTGGGGAATGGAGCGGGTTCGAACCCCGACATTCGCAACAATAGCTGTTTTTAACGAAATATTTTAAAAAGAGGGGAAGCTGTTGTGAAACACAAAAATTGTGGGCTAATTTATCTTTATTATTTTTAACGTAGAAGGCTTGTTATTTTAACAGTTTAATCATAAAAAACCAGCAGCGCTTTTGTACGGATTCGAACACGCGCCATACGTCTCTTTACTCCAGCGCTCTGCCAATAAAGCTGTAACCGTGCTACAAAAGGAAGCCTAATTTACGATTATGAAGCTTAAATCCAACTAGGCTATTACACCGTTTTCAGAGTAAATCTTAATTTAGCAATATTAAGATTAATGCGGGAAAATTCGGTAAATTAGGGAACCTTCTGCATTGAACCTAATGAACGTAATTTAGGCTCTAACCTGCAACGCTGGAATAGCTTAATAGGCAGAGTACGGGAACAGAGTGGCGTATGGATCGGGTTCGAACCGCGACCCTCCCAACATTAGCTGTTTTTAACGAAATGTTTTAAAAAGAGGAGAAGCTGTTGTAAAACACGAAAATTTTGGGCCAATTTTGAACGTAGAAGACTTGTTAATTTAACAGTTTAATCACAAAGGCCAGCATCGATTTTGTAGAGGTTCGAACCCGCGCCCTTCGTCTCACTACTACAACGCTCTGCCAACTAAGCTATAACCGTGCTGCAACGGTGAGCCTGATTTACGATTATGAAGTGTAAAGCCAACTAGGCTATTACATCGTTATTAGAGTAGAGCCTAATTTAGCAACATTAGGTTAATGCGGAAAGATTCGGTACGTTAGGGAACCTTCTGCATTGAACTTAATGAAGGTAATTTTGGCTCCAACCTGCAACGAGGCAATAGCCTAGCAGGCAGAGTACGGGAACAGAGTTTCGTATGGCGCGGGTTCGAACCCCGACCTTCGCAACATTATCTATGTTTTACGAAATGTGTTAAAAAGAGGGGAAGATGTTGCAAAACACGAAAATTTTGTTCTAATTTACCTGTATTATTTTTAACGTCCAAGGCTTGTTAATTTCACAATTTAATTACAAAAGACAGCATCACTTTTGTATGGGCCCGAACCGGCGCCTTACGTCTCACTGCTTCAGCGCTCTGCCAACTAAGCTGTAATCATGCTGCAGAGGTGAGCCTAATTTATGATTATGAAGTTTAATGCTAACTAGGCTATTACACCGTTATTAGAGTATAGCCTAATTTAGCAATATTAAGATTAATGCGGGAAGATTCGGTAAATTAGGAAACCTTCTGCAATTAACTTAATGAAGGTAATTTAGGCTCCAACCTGCAATGCTGTAGGGGCTTGGTAGGCAGAGTACGGGAACAGAGTGGCGTATGGAGCGGGTTCGAACTCCGACCTTCGCAACATTAGCTGTTTTCAACGAAATGTTTTAAAAAGAGGGGAAGCTGTTGTAAAACACGAAAATTTTGGGCTAATTTACCTTTATTATTTTTAACGAACAAGGATTGTTAATTCAACAGTTTAATCACAAAAGCCAGCATCTCTTTTGTCGGGGTCCGAACCGGCGCCATTTGTCTTAATGCTCCAGCGCTCTGCCAACAAAGCTATAACTGTGGGATGCAAAGGTGAGCCTAATTTCCGATTATGAAGTTCAAAGCCAACTAGGTTATTACACCGTTTTCAGAGTAGAGCCTAATTTAGCAATATTAATATTAATGAGGGTAAATTAGGGAACCCTCTGCATTAAACCTAATGAAGGTAATTTGGCTCCAACCTGCAACGCTGTAATAGCTTAGTAGGCAGAGTACGGGAACAGAGTGCAACTGGATATAATATTTTTTTTTCTTTCCAATGGGGCTGCAGTATTGGTCATCAACCATTGCAGACCTAGTGCGTCCCCAGATATTGGTACCAACTCTTTCAGCGGCACCGCAATGAGTGTGATACCATTGCCGCAATTTTTTTTGACGCTTAGTTTCCCCTAGATGGGGCATCTGAGCTCTCGTTGATGAAATCTGCACTAGGAATTTAATTTAGCCGAGATTATCCATGCCAAACGGATACTCAAGGGTTCTTTAACATGCCGCATAATCATACGACATGACGCAGACGATTTTCTGCTTCTTGAAAATGCACCGACTTGAGCCAGGTTTGAACCTGCGATCTTGGGCATACGAGACCTGCGTCTTACCACTACGCCATCCTGTCGACACAGGGTATAATATATGTGATAAATATTTTGCTAGTTTCGAGGCTCTGGTCATCTCCATTAATATACGCTGAATAAAGTGTTAGCCTCGACACCAAGGTTGCACCCCTCAGATATATATATATACAGTGAAACCTCTCATAAAGACCACCTCTATAAAGAGACCACCTCTCGTAAAGACCATTTTTTTAAGGACTAAAACTTCCAGCGATAGACTCAATATTAACTTTCCCTCCATTAAAAGACCACCTATTTTCTGCCTCCCTCCCAGTAAGACCACTTTTTCAGAAGAACAGGTAGGATTATTTAGCTTTGGGAAATTTGAAATAACCTTATCTCTGAGAAAAACAGGACCCAGATAGTAGGTGGAGAAAGCTATCGTCCCTGTTCCTGGAATTGGGTGCGTGATAAGCGCCAGGGTAGGGGAACTGGACTAATGAGCTTGATTGTTCATTTGGTCCTTGAAGATCCCTGTGAAATGTGAAGTAGAGTCATTTATGGGAATGATTGGTCCAACTTAAACCTGTTACCCTTCTTGGAGAGCTAAGGACATTTGTAGAGTTCACAGGGCATTTCCCTCTTACAATGCTTGTAAACTAGTAAACAATACTACACTCAATATTTAAAAAAAAAATTTAAGAGCTCAGTCTGATTCAGATGACGAGCTTCCTCCAGTAAAACAGCCATCAATTTCGTATCAAGAAACACTAAATTAAATCAATAGATTAATAGAAAATTCAATTCCTGCTAGAGATGACTCTAAAATGAATAATTTGTTTCAGGAAATCAAAGTTCAAAGATAAAGCTTGTTAGTGAGAAATTACTAAAATCAAAGCAAACTTCAATTAATTCTTTTTTTAAAGTTGTGCAGTCATAAAATAGTAATAAAAATAGGTTTTAGAATAGTGTTTTGTTGCATTATTGCATGAAGCGTTGTTTTAGCCCTTTCCTCTATTCAGAGACCACCTCTCTATACGACCGATTTTCTACGGTCTGGTGCGTGGTCTCTTTAGAGAGGTTTCACTGTATATTATACATGTGAATTATATTTTCCTAGCCTCGAGACTATGGTCACCCCCATTTATATACGTTTTATGTAGTACTAGCCTCGACACCAAGGTTGCCGCCCCTCATAGATATATATATAATATATGTGATTAATAATTTTTTAGCCTCGAGGCCATAGGCATCCCGATTTATATACGTTCAATATAGTCGACATAAAAGTTGAAGCCTCTCATATATATTTATATATATATTATCATGTTCTCAGTAGAAGTTTTTTCTTCTATAAATAGTGATTTGTACATATATAAGTGTAAATAGAGTCATTTTTAATGTCTTTCATGGTGAATCATTATTTAAGTAACCCCTAAATATGAACAAAGAGCCTACATATTTATATATATGTATATATATATATATATATATGGGGGCCCCACCTGGTGATAATAAAGCATGAAGGACAGCGCCACATGGCGGCGAACTTCTTGTAGAGTTTAGGATTATATCAATAACATAAAGACATTCAAGGGCGGCCATGTGGCTAGGCGATTGTTGCATAAAGCATAAAATAGCGCGCCATCTTTCGGCAACCTTTGGGTCAGGCTAGGACACATTGACTATAGATATAAATCGATGCGAGCTTGCTCTCGAGACTAGGACTGTATTTACCACATACCATACTGTTACGATTAAATTCAATGTTTGACACCGACACAAAAACTCCGAGCAACAGAATGTGTTTATTGTAACAAGATATGCAAGCTTACTTCCACTTTCTGTCGAACGCTCAGCTCATATATTTTGGAAAGTGGCTTAGCCTCCTTTGCTGAAACAACGCAGAATGTTCTGGAATCTTTTAGAACGGAAAGCAAAGTAATTAAATGCCATCCTGCCTTCACTGCGAGGCCAGAACCTGCAGCCTTTGGATTCCAAGGAGAGTTCTTTACCATCGCGCCATACCTGCTGATAGGGAGGAACCGGGCATTGCAAATAGGATAAGATAGGATTTGCCAGACAGAGAGGAAACTTTTAACCCAGAGCGGGGCGGAAATCGAGGCATCACCACCTGTCTGAGGGTATCGCAGACTCATGGACCGCTGGAGGACCTACAGTTTTAAATGGAATCCGAACCACTGGACCATGATCGGAAGAAGTGAAACACCGATCGAATATTCATACCCTTGCCGGGATTCGAACCCTGCGACATCATGACTTTACAGCCAGTATGGCTTTTAACAAGTCGAGCACGTTTTTGGACCACAAAAAAAAAAAAAAAAGGACAAGAACAAATTTAAAAAAATAAAAATTGAGACATGAATTTTTTAACAGTAGAAATAAATAATAAAATTATTTACAGCAAAAAAAGGAAAATGAATAAAAAGAAAACAAATTATAGGTTACATTGAAAAGGATGTAAAAGCGCTAAGCTCCGGCCATTTCAAGGGCCCTGGACCAAATTTATCGTCTCCACAACGAGCCGGAGTCCCTCAAAAGGCACCGGATACCCGGAATGTGATCCGACCAGTGCACAGAAGTTCCGGTTATCCGGTATGTCAGATTTCATTTAATCGGCAAGTTTGAAAATGTATGTAAATTAAACACTTAAGACGTATTTGGAAGTATGTAATGTTAAAAAATATCTGTAGTATTTATGGGTTTCGGACATCAGAGCTGTATATCCGGCAAAATAAATATCCGATGTATCCCTAACCCTGACGTTTCTTGAAAATTTGATTTTCGCTCACATTTACTGACATGAGAGCATTTACACTTAATTTAGGATGGAGGGGAAACTCATCAGAGGCAGCCAACTCCACAACTATTTAATAAAACAAGGAAAGTTTAAATAATTAAATCTCAACAGGGTTTCGTTTCACACGGAGCATCTCTGAAATAACAGAAAAGCACTGCCTGTGTGCCTTACCCCACTGAGACGAACGAAGTGAAGCACAAAACAAGAAAGAAACGTCGAGACTAAAATAATTACGAGACATTAAGCCAAGTCTATTTCTTTGAAGTACGTCCATGAACAATCATTCGTCTAAAACAGCGGTCGCCACACTTTTGAGGACACTGAACAGACCTCTTTACTTCACACCACTGCCCCGTTAGCTCGATTCCTCGGGGCTCCCCTCCCCCGAGCACGGATAAGTGAAGTCCGGAGAAAGCTCGTTCTGGGTCTGAGATAGGTTTGCTGGGCTTTATGCTTACAACCCCGCCGGCCCAGCCTAACTACCTCTTGCTGTGTGGACCTGACCCTCCTTGATACCCCTATGCTTAAGGAGTATCAGTGGAGGGTTGTGGTTCTCTGTGAAAAATGGGGTTAGTAATTACATACATACATTAATATAACTTAACTACTGCATATATGAACTACGGCATAAATGTAACGACTGCATTAACGTACACCAGTAGGATACCCCTTCCATGTAGGGTATAGGTATTTGACCGATCCCAATTTTTTGGATAGCCTCTCTGAAAAGAAGAAACAATGATTAAGTCTGCCGCCATCTTGGGTGGGAATCACCGGTGCCCTGTGGGTTCCTTACGGCTTAAAATGATGTCCCACCCTGCTGCCTGTAGTTAAAAAAAGGTTATCATAGCTAAAAAAAAACAAAACAAAACAATGGTTATCTCTTTTCTTTAACTTAACTTTTTAACAATTGACACCCTTAAAAATCTTATCTTGATAATAGTAAATCGTAGTAAATCGTATCTTGCTAACAGGACCTGATTAAGGCAGGGGCATACGGGGCAGCTGCCCCGGGCTCCCACATCTGAGGGGCCCCCAAATCAAACAGCAGAAAGTTCATATTGCGTTTCCTTCTTTAATGAATTTCTTTAAAAAAAATATCACTACAGTGTAAAATCTGTCAATTTTACGCTAGTTTCTCCATTAATCTATTGTATGAACGCAAAAATTCTATACGTATTTCGTAAATCCATGGCTTAATAGGGCGGAATTAAGCTAAATTTTCGCCATTATGTCGGACAAATTTGGCCAATCAAAAGCCTGTTATTCTTGCATATCTCAAAATGCTATATGTTTACAAAAATACTATCTTCTCATTGGCTTAATTGAGCCATCAGTTAGTTAAATCAGAAAACTTCCATAAGATTCGGTTTTTTATTACTGAAGTAGTGAAGCAAAGGGGGCCCCCAAATAAGTTATTGTCCCGGGACCCATTTAGGATAAGTCGGGCCCTGCTTGCTAATCGTTGGTGTAATAATGTGCAGACTAACTAACTGGGCGCGACCGCGATCGACCGTAAATCATCCCGCAAGCTACTAGTAGCTCGACGGTTTTTAAACACCGGTCTAAAATCAGTCGATCAGATATTCTATCGGAATATAAAACAATTCAAAAAATTCACAAGTTGTTGTTGCTTGTGCCACTTGCATATCCAAGCTCCCGTCGCAGAGCGACCTGGAATGAAAGCAGAAAGGTGCGCCTTCCGTTTCAATATGAGCACTGACTGTGGAAGTACAACTTGGTTCATAATGTACTTGGATGGCACCCGATTGCGCCACCACAAATTCGCCACTTTTTTAGACCTATGAGTGAAGGGAAGGGAAAATCTCCACCCACCGGTACCCTCGGAACTGCCTCGGGACTTCAGGGTCCACGGATTTTGCATGCATTGTACGTATCCCCAAATGTACATGGTGGGTCTTCAGCGGCTCGGGTATCGAACCCGAGATCCTCCGATCCGAAGCTCAATATCCTAACCACCAGGCTACCACGGCCCACTCACAAGGTCATCATTGGGTTAAGCAAAACAGTTTACCTTTCGCGCGCCAAATGAAGTAACAAAAAAAAAAAAAAAAAAACAGCGAAATTAAGCACAAAATAAAATAGAAAAAGAAGACGTATTTCGGAATTACATGGAATTCCTTTTTCAGTGCAAACAAGAAGGGAGCAAGTTGAGTAATGACCCTGCAAAAGTTCCGCCAAAACAGTAGCTTCCTGCCAAAACAGGAGAAACCTTGCTAAACACAAGTCAAACGGGTAGCTCCATCTACTGCCGATTCTGGTATGCAAACACACAAGAAAACAGAAAATTAAGACTGAAAAGTAAGGAATTGCCGAGATAGCACTAACTAAATTAATTTTTAATTATGCAAACTCATTTTGGCGCTTTCGTTGCAAAATACAATTGTGTCCATGCGTTAGAACTCCAATTAATAAATCTTACTACACATTCATTTTGTCTACAGTTTTTCAACAATTTGCAGAATGAAAACGACTAGGGTCAGACATTTGTCCGTGACCAATCAGAGTAACGAAAAGTAATTATTAAACTTTCACGATCCAATGCTTGATCAACAAACGACTACAATTTTTAATTTCTGACTTAATTTTTTTAAAGAAGATTTGGCACATTGTTCCACTAACCCTTTTGTAGTCGGCAGGGTGGCGTATTGGTTTGACATTGGTTTCTGATGCCGAATATCGCGGGCTCAAACCCGGCACACATCGGTGGATTTTGCTGCAGAGAATCGTTAGTGCCCTTGTCGAATGACTATTTGAGATCTAAAGATGCCTCGAGTAACTATTTCGTTTGGACTTTCTCTTAAATTAAATTCCTAGCAATGTGTCATCAGAGCGACTAAATAAGCCTTATATTAGCTCTATATTGATTTATGAATATTTTTGCGTCTGAACAATATTTTTCTAACAAAATAACGGATATTGATCTCTCTCTCTCTCTTTTCATATTTAAAAATCTTCCTAACAAATATCTTTTTTTGCTGTTTCAGTTGCTTTTTCTCATTGGCGAACTTATTAAGTTCTGAAGAAATGAAGTAAATGAACTGTAATCGGAGCTTAAACATGAAAACTATATCTCTTGTGTCGCTCTAAAATATTTCAAACGAGGCAAAAAAACTTCAGAAGAAAAGCGATAAATTCCTTTTTCATGTCTTACAAACACCGGAATCACAAAAGAATCAAAACAAAAATTGTTACATAACTTACGTATGAACAAATTACTGCTAAAAATGAAATTTGTTCATCTGAATTCTTCCAATAAATGATGCAATGGCGGTTTTTGTGGTTTATCATTGGAGTTTTGCTTGTTGATCAATAACAAGCAATGACGAAATCAATTTCTTTATTTTTTTTATTGGAAATATTTACTTCAAATGTATCCTATTTCGATGTTTTCAAAATAGCAGATATTCTAAGGAGAGAACCACTTGGAAGATTTTCGGCTAAAACAGGTAAATTTTATATCTTTGTGTGGATACACATATTAATCCATATTATTAATCTTTTATTGATGTGTTTGTATAGAGAGGAGCTCATTTGTGTAGTTGTATGTTTGTGTGTTCACAACACAAAGCCGCACCAACTGACGGATGGGAATGACATTTGGTACAAATTCAATCGCCGCCTGTATGGGTGTACACACTGGGAGATCCTGGTGCAAGTTGGGGCAACAGAATTTATTTAGGGGGTGAATATTTCAGACGATTTCTTTTCTTTGTGTGTATCGGATATCCGGTATCCGACTAATTTTAAAATATCCGGAATCTGATTCAATCGTGATGTTGTTGTGTTTTGCCGTCTGAGAAATTGTTACATCGAAGTGTTTTTCCCTTGGAGTACGTTGTAACACCAATAAATTGCAGAATTAAAAATTGGAACCATGTTGTTAACCTCAATCAAGGTACAAATATCCGAGGTAGCCTAGTGGTTAGGATGTCGGACTTCTAACCGGAGCGCCGGGTGTTCGATACCCGACTAGCTGAAGACCCACCCTGTTCGCTTGGGGGTACGAGCATGTAAAATCCGTGGACCCTGAAGTCCCGAGGCTGTTCCGAGGGTACTGGAGGGTGGAGAATTTCCGTTCCCTTCACTCTTAGGCTAAAAAAGGAAGGTGGGGTATTTGAAGGGTCCACTGAAAAAACGACCTAAGTCACATACCACTTTTTGAAATTTGCTTTATGTTTTATTCAATTATTTTATAACATAAATGTTAATTTTAACTGTACGAGCCTACTTTTCCGTAACACCCAAATTCAAATTTATAATATATATATTTATAATACATGATTTATGATAAAACATAATGCAAAGTTCATAAAGTAGTATATGGCTTAGTTCGTTTCTCCAGTGGACTCTTCATTTGAATACTTAAGCTGCGCTTGAGCCAAGTCGTGTTTCCCCCCTTGCGGTGATCATTAAGAGCGGAAAGCGCGACCCTAATTCCTGGTCGCTCTGCGCGAGGAGCTTGGATGTCCAAGTGGCATTAACAACTACAGCTTTATCTTCTACTTTCTAGAGTAGTCGAATGACGAGTCTTGAGTTCTTGTGGAACCCTCAATAATGTTTTGTGTAACCCAGGTTGGGAAACACTGAGCCAAAGAATATGCAGTGAAAGCTCGTTAAAGCGAATACCGATACCCCGATCATCCGTTATTACGAAATAATTGTTCAGTTCCACTTTAAAGTGCAGTAGTGCATCCAGGATTTAACTTTTGGCGGGACGAGGGGGGTTGCACGATCAAGGTCAAGATTATGGATTTATCTGACACTGATTTGAATTGATATCGGATACTAGCTTCCCTTGTATGCCAGATATCTACCGGATATCCGGCCGTGATGTTTGAATGAAACCTTTAATTCTATAGACATTTTTTAACATCGAACACCTATTAAATCAGGGTTCCTTAAACTTTTTTGGTGTGGGGACCCCATAATGATTACGAAGATTTTGCGGGACCTTATAAGCATTGCGCAAATCTGACGCACGCGTGAGGGAAACTTTCAGTTTCTTTCACTTTCATTGTAATATACTATATACACTAAAAATTTCTAGTTCAATCTTTAAACAAAAGAAATTTAAAAAAATGGAAAAGTGGTGAAATTTATCTGCACCCAAAAATTGGTACTCTTCTCCTGGGGGTAGTGAGATCCACAAATTTTTCATGCACGTAGCCCCAAGTGTAAAGGGGGATCTTCAGCGGGTATCGAACACGCGACCTTTCGATTGGAAGTCCGCACTCTCAGAAAGGCATGCTCAAATCTCACGAAACGTTCGTCGTATTTGACGAAATGTCTTCGTGAATAATGCTCCGTATAAAGCTCTCGTCCAATTTGCGTGTTCACTTGCGAGGAAAGTATCGTTGTAAAATGACGAAATTTTCTTGACGATTGAGGAATTGTCGAAAATGAGAGTTATATTTCTGAGAGTGCGACACTCTAACCACTGCGCTACCAAGGCCTCCAACATTTGGTATTAAGTTGACCCATTATAAATGGTACAATTTCACCACGAACTAGGAACTATTATATCAACAGTACCAAATGTTAATCGCAGCTAAAGTTTATCATTTTATACCTTTTTTTTGGGTGAAGGGTTGACTTCGATTTTTTTACAGTGTGATACTGCAGTTTGTATTTAAAATATTATCCCGCTGTTCCATCGTTAAAACGTCAGTAATGCAATATACCAAGTATTTTTGAGATTAATTGGGGTTTTATTCCAGAGATGGCTTTAGTTGCATAAAGTAGACCAATCGTTTACAACCAGAGCAGTCAGAGAGTTATTTCTAAATTTAAGACATAGAACAAATTTTAAATATGTAACATTCTTAAAAATGGAATACAGTGGAACCTGTGTAAGTTGACCACTTGCAGTGCAGCACTTTAGTGGTCAACTTAGAAGGTTTCATCCTGTGAACTTGGGCGTACGAGGACTGCGCCTTATCACTACGCCATCCTGCGGCCGTAGGAAAAGGTAAAAGAAAGATTATGACAGTTTCAGAAATGATTAAAAAAAAATTTTTTGAGACTCCTAGACAAAAGTCTTTTGCGGACTTCGTGTTGCAATCCTATTTTCAACCCTGAATCATTTGATGACTCGGCACGTTTTTCATTTGTCTGTATTATCTTATCTTTATCTGTTCTCAGATACATTATGTAAAAATATTTGGCAATTGTAAAATTGTTATAAAGAAATATCAAAATTGCTAAAATTGAAATTTCCTTGGAAAAAAGGACACACCTTGTAAGGTGTGTCTCATTAGTGAGAGACAAGCGGCGTGAGCTTTTCTCGAGGCGGACAGACTATACTGAATATGCAAAGCCTTCTGAGGAGGAACACTCCCCCTCCCCCTCTCGCTGATGTGCCCCTGATTACCGAGCATTCCGTTACGGCGACACTTTTTTTGTTGTAACGGGATTCCACTGTGATGAATAATTAATAAATACATGAAAAATGTTTTAGGTTACACGGTTTTATTTTTAAAAAAAACTAAAAATTTCGCCGTGATTTAAGTATTTTAAAATTCAAAACATCGTTACATTATCCAAACAAAGCTATCGTTAAAAATAATTTAACTTTGTGCAAGTAAACAATAATAATAATATAATTACACGTTAATTTAAAGCACAAATGAGCAATAAAATGCAGACATATGTTTCGGGATTGCTTGGAATTCCTTTTTCAATGCGACAGGGAGCTTCTGGATGTTTTGCATCTAGAAGCTCCCTGTCGCATTGAAAAAGGGATTCCAAGCAATCCCGAAACATATGTCTGCATTTTATTGCTCATTTGTGCTTTAAATTAACGTGTAATTATATTATTATTAAAGCTATCGTTGCTATTCAACAAATAATAATTCTGATCATTTCCTCAGGGCCAAAATTATTAATTTGTTTTCCTAATTAACGTTATAATAAATTATGAAATGGGTGGAATACTGTATTGGTCATCGGAAGATAAGCTTGTGTGCAAAGTTTGAAGATAATTTATGCAGTAATAGTGGGCGAAAACCGAGCAACAAACTTCCTTGACAAATCAAGTTAAATAAAACCGTGCACAAAAATGTCGAAGAACATCATAACTAAACTGTTTTTCAGCTCTTGAACAACTCGGGTGATGAAGAACATCACATTGATCGCGGAAGTGGTTGCGTGGTTGATGGCTCTGTGGTGGCCATCTCTTCTATCGGGCATCGACGGAACGGACAGGAAGACCATCATCGAGCAGAAATGCCCGGAAAAAGAGGGCTCTTACAACCCCAGTGGCTTGAGTGACGCCCGGAGGTTCCTGGAGTTGCACGACTGCAGGTACGAACTGTGGACTCGGTATTTTCAAAGGGATGTGTTCCAATATGAAACGAACATGACGGACGAAAATCGAAAAGCTAAGGTATGATTTATTTCCTTACAATACAGTAGAACTCTTTGAAACTTTACAATGATATCTAAGTAAATGGTACATATTGCTATGAAACCTTAAATAAACTATATTCATTTAATTTTGAGCAATAACCGGAATAGGCGGTTATTAGAATAGGTGGTACGTCCCGCAGCACATACGGCGCCACTGAAATGAATTTTTCTTCATGTAGTGTTTCAGTGGCGCCGCCTATGAAGTAACTTACTAACTGAAGGCGGTAGATTGTTTGCTGCTTTAATACTCTTATGTCGTTTAACATATACGTTCTTTCGTCAACAGTTAAAAGTACAAGCCGAACGTGCAAAGTTCACATCGGAAATGGCACAAAAAGCGAACAAATTCAACTGGAGAGAGTTCGAAGACAAGAACCTCACCATGTACTTCTGGTTCAAAGCGATCACCGCGCAGGGAATAGGAGCGCTTCCGGCTGAGAAGTATAAAGAGGTGAGTGACGTCATTGCTATTCGAAGTGAATTTATCAAAGAACATAACATAAGCTTGAACCACATCACTGAGCTATACATCTATCAGGATAATTATCCAAGTCTTCCCAACTTTTCAAGGAAGGGGCAAATAACATGTTTCATAAATATACGCAATGTAGCGAAGATATCACCAATGATTTGTATTACTCTCTGGAGAGCTATACAAGTCTTTTATTTCAATTTTATCCTGGGGATTTATATACTATACCCTGTCACAATATTACCCCTTAATTATACGAGCTAGTGTATTGTTTGTACACCGTTGAAGTTTTCACGGCCACTATTTTATTTCGGATTTAACCCTTAAACATTTCCTACCAACTAGCTTTTTAAATGTTTTTCATTATTGTAACACATAGTTATTGTATTTTACAATAACTAGCCTTATAAAACATTTTTTATTTTTATATAGAAACTTAGAATTACATGGTGTACCAAAATACACCGAGAGGGAAGTTTTGCTGCGTGAATTGACGCGTAGTTAAAACTTAAAACTGTAGTCGACTGTCAGTAAAATAATAATTTTCAACTTAACTTGTTAGTTTCGGATTCAAATGGGCATAACGACACTTGGCCCATTGACAGCAACGAGTTCAAAATCAATTATTTCGTGCTGAGGGGTTAGAGCTTCAGCTGTACAGGAATTTGATGAAAATTTTCCTTTCTCAAAGTGTTTCAATTAAAGCAGGAAATAGTGCTTGCATAGGGGAGAGTCGGACTAAACCCGGTAGCTGAACAAAGGGATTTTGGTTTTATATGGCTTGCTTTGTTTTCATACTTATCGGAAATTCGAAGAATTACTTACGGGCGAGTGCCATAGCGTGTAAACCACCTGTTTTGAAGTAGTGACTCGTTTAAATATTCACACTAAAAGGATAAGAATTCTGCGTCGATAATATTACGCTCCCAATTCTAAATACCTAAGGATTTAGTTTCGGTGAGTACAACTTCTGTTGGCCCACTATTTACTTGTTATTTTAACGTTTTATATTGTCCCGCAGTGAACTAGTCGGCAGAAGCTCAGTTCCCTCAGAATACCGAAAAGGAAGCAACATTGACTTAGGTCAGTGTTTGGGAGGGTGACAACCTCTCGCTGCTGCTTCCTGTGCTCCGTGTACGCTAAAGGGAGTTGGCGCACGTTAAATAGTTAGTGGCTCCAAAGTCCTACCAGGTGAAATGATACCTCTGGGGGTGCCAATCCCAGGTGACGGTCTCTCGTCTGGGATCTGGTTCAAAATTAAGAGGCCACGAAACTTGAGGTCAAGTTAGTCTTCAGCCCTCGTGGTTCCTCGCTCTAAAATGAAGCTGCATATCATCCTAAGCCAGTGGATTATTGATCTTGTGGACCTATAGTAGGCTTTCCTATGCCAGGGGGATTAGTAACAATAACAAAATGTTTTATATTGGTGTCTATGAGTTGTTTGAACAAAGCCAGAGCAACAATTATTCAAAATGAAATTGCGTAATCGGACAAAACCGAGAAGCTCAAGGTTTCGGACAACTCGTTTTTTAAAAAAATATTACTTGTTACGTCAGCCGCAAAGAGTGCGTGCAGCAATGCAGATGAGCAAGACCAAACTTTCATTTGTGACTTTTGTGCCTAAAATGTTTGAAAACTCTTAGGGTATAATTTAAATCACTTTTGTTGTAGGTTTGATATGATTCAAATTCAATAAGTTTTACATGTGATATTCTGTAAGTATTTGTTTAATAAACAGTTTTAGTATAATCTTATGTACAAGCAGCTTAAGTGTCTGTTTGTCCCCGTTAGCTTATTGGTTGCTTGCCTAACTGTAACGCAGTTGCCATTGTTGTAACGCATGTCAAATAAACTAATAATCAAAACATTTCTCTAGCATTTTGAGTGTGGCATCGCTATATTAGCAATTTCCGTTAAAAGTGAATGTAAACGCGAATTTAATTTAATCCTTCTTTCTCAGTTTTAATTTATTTATCGTCTGCGCTTTCTATGTATATTAAAGTGGCACCTCTCTTTTTTCCAGGTTTCGTTAAAACTATTGTTTTGACGATGATGATGTTGGATATAAATAAATATTTTTCACAAACAATTTGATTATATAGTAAATAAATATTTTTGTTTTACAGATTATTATAACTCAGATGGTTTTCCCGCTATATGTTTATTATTTATTCATTGAACTTTACTGTTCTACCTGATAAATATCGCTTTGATTTGATGTGCATTTCCGGTTACTGGGAGAATTGTATATTTATAATATCTAGAACAGCTGTCATTTCGTATGATCGCCGGGCTTACTAGTGTATCAGTACGCATTTAATTATTCTTTTTAGTTCCCGGTTTTGTCCATCCAGGTAGGACACTACCAGGACATTGCACTTTTAATAGATGTGTTTTTATATGATCTTAATTGCAGTTGGTCACCATTGGATTTATTTCCTATTTTCTTCACAAGGGATCCATTAGTCTATCAGTTTAACACAAATTTTGGTGTTTCATTCCCATAGCGAATAAATATTTTTAAAAAACCGCTAAGCTAACGGTTTTATTCGACTTGACCCTACTTAATTTAGGAATTTATGAGAAATTTCAAAATTAAGACAAAAAACACTCCAAACTTGTTTTTTGTGGTTTTGGATATATTTTTGGTGATAGCGGTGTTTTCGCATTTGACATTTTCCAAAAAACGCCACATTCACTGCCGCTATTTATTATTATTTTTTGGACCATGGTTTTGATAATGATCAACGTGTAAGTATCAAACTATTTTGTTTGTATACTTGTTAAATGTTTTTTCTCCCTCTAGTTAACTGAAGTCAAGTCGGACATGGAACGGTCGTACAGTACACAGAAATTATGCAAGTACGGATCAAAGAAGAAATGTGATTTGGGTCTTGAAACAGGTAAAATTAAAGTTCAAATAATTTCCTCTCGTACTCTCCTCAAAAGATACCTTAAAAATCTTTATTTGGTTTTGCGCACTAGGTGTTCCGAATTGCAGATAATTCCTTTTCGCTCTTCATACCATTACTTGACGGAATTAATAATTGGTCTTATAATGCGTTAAGCCGGCAAGTGGTAAGGCGCTGGTCTCGTACGCCCAAGTTCGCAGGATCAAGCCTGGCCCACGTCGGTGTATTTTCAAAATGCAGAAAATCGACAGCGCCCATGTCGTATAATTATACGGAATGTTAAAGTTCCCCTGAGTATCATTTGGCGTGGATACTCTCTGCTGATGTTTGAGACTAAAAAAATGTGATGGCCAGTGGCCGTAAACCAAAAAAAGTTAATCGCCACTTTGAACCATGTTTTAAACGGATCCCCCCTTCCCCAGCGGCGGCTTCATTTTGCATACAAACATTCGCATACATATACCTCAAACTACACTTTGTCACAAAATGACACATTTTGCATACAAACATTCGCATACATATACCTCAAACTACACTTTGTCACAAAATGACACATTTTGCATACAAACATTCGCATACATATACCTCAAACTACACTTTGTCACAAAATGACACAAGGCTCTATTTTTTAAGAAATAATAATAAATTGCAAGCCTTTTCTAGTGGCCAGTTTTGGCGACCGACATAACATTTTGCGCAGGCACTGGGCTCATACGCCCAAGTTCGGTGGATTTTCAAGATGCAGAAACTCATGCCATATGCTATATGATTATGCGGTATGTTAAAGATTCCCTGAGTACCTGTTTGGCTTGGATGCTCTCGGATCAAATAAGTTCCAACTGAAGTCTCGCATCATCAGAGCTCAGGTGCCCCCCTTTGGAGGGAAACTGAGTCTCAAAATTCTCAAGTGGCATCCGCCGTTAGTGGTGCCACCTGAAAGAACAGTCCTAGGGAATGTACTAGCAAATGGTAAGGAACTAATATGCAGCCCCATTACAAACACATAAAGTTATGTATAACATATGGCGGGACATCTGCCGAGTTGCCATAAAGGGAACGCGGAAGGATACAATATCTTCTTCATTCGAAACTAAATGAAGAGAATGAAGAAAACGAGCAGAAGACCTCTATATAGCAGGATTTGCCAACCTGTGGGATCATTCGTAAATGATGTCACGCTTAGAAGGGGAGGGGGGTTTCGAGAAATTGTGACAGTTTTTAACGAGGGGAGGGGGTAACAAGATGTGGGACACCACATATTTTGGCTTCTAAGAAAAGATTTAAAATAAAGTAATTTTCATAACCAAAAATAGAAGCGACTTCAAACTATAAATTGCGCTAAAAACTAAAAAATAATAATGTTATTCTTTAAACAACTTCGATACGACTTTTAAACATAATTTTTGAAGTCGCTGCAAAATTATGACAGTCTAATTATAATTAAACCATGCGTTATTTTACACTGAAACTGTTGCAAATTCTACGCTATTTATATTTGTAATTGTTTCATAGTTACAAAAGGAATTATGCATCAAAATCCATCATAATTTTGCACCGATTTCAAAAATTATGTTTAAAAGTCGTATCGAAGTTGTTTAAAGAATAATATTATTTTTTAGTTTTTAGCGCAATTTATAGTTTGAAGTCGCTTCTATTTTTTGAAGAAAATTATTTTATTTTTTTCTTCTTAGTGTAAATACGTTTTTTATATAAATACTCTACTTTTAAGAAATCCATGTCAAAGGGAAAACTTTCTTTTAATGAATGGCACTAATCACTTGTATGATAAGTTCCGTTTCGAAGTAGATTTTAGCAAAACAAACTGATTGAATTAATTTTTGCCTCGGAGAAGCCTTCAGTCAAACTCTCGCTGTAATGGCTTTTAATATCATAGCCCAATATTTAGCCGAGCGCATCCAAGCCAAATGTCTACTCGAGGGATCTTTAAAATGCCGCATAATCAGGCAACATGGGCACAGACGAATCTTGAAAATCCACCGGCAATGCCAGACTCGATCCGCAGACACGGGGCGAGCGTGCTCCGCGCCTTAACACGACGCCATCACGCCTGCTTATTAGCTTTTACAGTGTCATTGATTTCACATTTATCGGAAATAGCGAGGCTGCTTAAAGTTTTGGTTTACTTCGAGTTAAAAGTTTAAAAGGAAGTATTCTTGGACATTTACAGTTTTAAGATTAAACAGCGCATGTAATTTTTCCAGAATTCGAACAATTAACACATTATGAGCAAAGGCCAGCAGGTACTAGAACCCGCTTCGTGCGTTGCCGTTTAAAAGCGGGGCTGGTGCTTGTAATCGTTTAAAGCCACCATTTTTAAGGGGTTTGCCTGCCCCAAAAGGATGATTTTTGCGAAAAATAAAATCGATATTTTTTTATTTTATATTTAAAAAGAATAAGCATTCAAGATTTCAAAAATGTTTGGTTTTTATTTCTACGATATATAGAAACGAAGTTACACGCAATTAAGTTAACCAGAAGTCGTATCACAAGCACATAAAAAGGGAATTTAAAATCCTTTTTCTGAAAAACTACGTTTTTCGATATTTTTGTTCACGGCAGATCTCATAACTCGAAAAGTTTTATACCCATTACTGTGATTTTATGAAGTATTGTTTTACACATTGCTATCTGTGTTTTGAACTAAAATCAAAGCTCTACGTCAGTATTTAAAAATTTTACAGGCATTTATTTGAGAAATATGGTGTTTTTTTCGGGGAAAAAAGTATGAATTTCTACAAAACTGCTATATTTTTCTCAATTTTGGACCTATTATAAAACTTTTAGTTCAGAACACAGTTAAGTAATATAGGAACATATATTATTAAGGATTTTAAAATATATCGACTTAAAGTGAGTATAGAGTGTTTGGCGTAAACTGTAAAATTGGCCTATTTTTTGCTAAAATTTCCCAATTTTTCAAAATTTTATAAAAATATAGCTATTATTTTGTTTGTTTTCTTAATTTTAATTACTTTTTAACTTAAAATAATATGAATTTAGTAATTATTTCATTGTTTTGTAAAAAAAGCCTCCGTACGTAGGCAGACCCCTTAAGTCACACAAGGGAAAAAATAATGCTTCATATAATAATGTTTTATAATGTATGAATTGGATGCTGTATTTTTTAACTAAGTTCATTTAGTTAGTGTTGACTTAGTTGATTTAGTTGACTTAGTTAACTTAGTTAGTCAACTTAATCATTTTAGCCCGCAACGCAACATAGTTGCGCCTGCTACGTCGCCCGCTCATAACGTGTCAATATGCAGTGAAACCTGGGTAAGTTGATCACTTGCGGTGCAGCACTTTAGTAGTCAACATAGACAGGTGGACAACTTATAGAAGGAGAGGTAGAGGGCGAAATGGTAATTCCGTTCCTGACAAAAGTGGTCAACTTTACAGGTTTCACTGTATTTTACTTGTCTTAAAAATGAGAGATAAATAATATAATCTATCGAAATTATTCACGGAGCGGACCAGGAGAAAATCGGGGCACGCAGCGGACCAGGAGCAAGTATATAGAAGTCCGAGCGGAACTGGAACGGAGCCATCATTTTGTTATTTATAGTAGTGAAACCTGGGTAAGTTGACCACTTGCGGTGCAGCACTTTAGTAGTCAACATAGACAGGTGGACAACTTATAGAAGGAGAGGTAGAGGGCGAAATGGTAATTCCGTTCCTGACAAAAGTGGTCAACTTTACAGGTTTCACTGTATTTTACTTGTCTTAAAAATTAGAGATAAATAATATAATCTATCGAAATTATTCACGGAGCGGACCAGGAGAAAATCGGGGCACGCAGCGGACCAGGAGCAAGTATATAGAAGTCCGAGCGGAACTGGAACGGAGCCATCATTTTGTTATTTATAGTAGTGAAACCTGGGTAAGTTGACCACTTGCGGTGCAGCACTTTAGTAGTCAACATAGACAGGTGGACAACTTATAGAAGGAGAGGTAGAGGGCGAAATGGTAATTCCGTTCCTGACAAAAGTGGTCAACTTTACAGGTTTCACTGTATTTTACTTGTCTTAAAAATTAGAGATAAATAATATAATCTATCGAAATTATTCAC
Source organism: Octonoba sinensis (assembly GCA_038502835.1). Lineage (NCBI taxonomy): Eukaryota > Metazoa > Arthropoda > Arachnida > Araneae > Uloboridae > Octonoba > Octonoba sinensis. Next base: position 5,488,847 of record CM076600.1, read on the forward strand.
GGAGCGGACCAGGAGAAAATCGGGGCACGCAGCGGACCAGGAGCAAGTATATAGAAGTCCGAGCGGAACTGGAACGGAGCCATCATTTTGTTATTTATAGTAGTGAAACCTGGGTAAGTTGACCACTTGCGGTGCAGCACTTTAGTAGTCAACATAGACAGGTGGACAACTTATAGAAGGAGAGGTAGAGGGCGAAATGGTAATTCCGTTCCTGACAAAAGTGGTCAACTTTACAGGTTTCACTGTATTTTACTTGTCTTAAAAATTAGAGATAAATAATATAATCTATCGAAATTATTCACGGAGCGGACCAGGAGAAAATCGGGGCACGCAGCGGACCAGGAGCAAGTATATAGAAGTCCGAGCGGAACTGGAACGGAGCCATCATTTTGTTATTTATAGTAGTGAAACCTGGGTAAGTTGACCACTTGCGGTGCAGCACTTTAGTAGTCAACATAGACAGGTGGACAACTTATAGAAGGAGAGGTAGAGGGCGAAATGGTAATTCCGTTCCTGACAAAAGTGGTCAACTTTACAGGTTTCACTGTATTTTACTTGTCTTAAAAATTAGAGATAAATATTTTAATCTATCGAAATTATTCACGGAGCGGACCAGGAGAAAATCGGGGCACGCAGCGGACCAGGAGCAAGTATATAGAAGTCCGAGCGGAACTGGAACGGAGCCATCATTTTGTTATTTATAGTAGTGAAACCTGGGTAAGTTGACCACTTGCGGTGCAGCACTTTAGTAGTCAACATAGACAGGTGGACAACTTATAACAGGCGCAGGTTTTTTTTTTTTGTCATTTCTTACACTATGCATTTATTCATTTGTAACTCATTAAAACATAGCTTCCTGTATTAACGTTGCTTTAAAATATTGATTGGCATTTTTACCCTCCCAATTATCTAAAATATGATTGGAGAAATTTAACCTGAATGACTTGCAATGTTTCCTACGCAACTGTGAAAGTAAAGTACTTAGTTAAAATAAAAATAAATAGATTATTAATTATGTAAGTTACTGATGTGATGGTAAACATTTCCTAAACATATATCATTTTTCAAAATGGCTGCATACGATAGAAGAAAAAGAAGAAATTTATGTAAAGAGAAAAGAGTTTTCATAATAGTTTTCCCATATGGTTAACTTACAAAGAGGTATAGGCAAACTTTATATTGATGTTTCATCCATCCAGACAATTACCGGTCTAACATTATAGCACAAAAAGTATCCCGGGGAAGTTATTTTTTTTTTTTTATTTCTTCAAAAATAGATAAACTAATAAATATAGTAATAAAGAGGTGGTCGACTTACAAAAGATTTTTATAACCCTCCCGCCCAGAGGTCGCGCTAGAAATTTTTGTCAAAGAGTGAAAATACTCCCTGGAGGTTTTTGGAGGAGTATTTTCTTTTCTGAAGGAGTGAAAAAAAAAAAAAAAATAATAATAAACACTCTTTACAGATATCCGAGTTCAGAGTGAAAACCACTTCTGCTGCGACCTTGACCCAGAGCGTAGCGTACGTTTCCTTTAGTTTATTGATTGATACTTTTTACTCCAATTAAACTACTAGATTTTATTGTTTGAGTTTTTTAAAACTATTATTTAATGAAAAATAAAATTAACTTAATGGAAGAATATTGTCTTGATCTTGCATTACTTAACAAGATAAAAGTGTTTAAAAATGCAGAGTGAAAATACGCATTTTTTAAATTTCAATGCGTATTGCCGATTTTTAAGGCGTGAAACACGCTTGTAGAGGCGTTGTCGCGATCTCTGCTTCCACCCAAATTTGGTGACTATAAGCGGTCAACATAGACAGGTGGACAAATGACGCGGTCAAGTCACAAAAGTTTCTCTACACTATATAATGTAGGGCTCATTCCGTTTCTGACAAAAGTGGTGAACTTAGACAGGTGGTCAACTTTACAGGTTTTACTGTACCTATGGAACACTTACTTTGGCCTTTAAATAAAATAAACAAGTATATAAAGTAATAATCAGGTGGTCAACTCTCAAAGGGTTTTTCATAATACTCAAACCCATATTTGGCGTACATAAGTGGTCAATATAGACAGGTGGTCAAGTTATAAAGGTTTCCCTACATTATATAATATAGTGCTCATTCCGTTCCTGACAAAAGTGGTGAGTTTAGACAGGTGGTCAGCTTACAAAGGTGATCAACTTTACATATTTTACTGTACCTGAAACTAAACTGAAAAGGCTTGTTTTTAGCTTAGTATTTGATGTCATACTTTCTGTGACTCTTACTTTGTCTGGATACAAATGGTTGAGGCAGTGATATTAGCTAGACCATGAAAGCATCCGATGATTATTTTTTTAACACTCAGAGCAACTGATTGCTTATTGGTTTGTCTATGAAATTTCAGATATAGTGAAAATAATGGCCACTTCTCGAAATTACCAAGAAATGAAGTATTATTGGAAGGCATGGAGAGACGCCATTTCCAAAAAGCTGAAAAAAAAGTACATCCGCTACGTCCAACTCAGTAATGAAATGGCCCGTTTGAACGGTAAGAGCTCTTATAATGACTCAATTCCTTTAACCCCTTGACATACTGCTAAAATCACTTATAATCTCGCATCTAATGTTAATACAAAATGAATTAATTGATTCTTCCGATAATTTTTACTACATACATTTCTAAAATTTGGCGGAACACAAAAGTGCCGCGTCACAGTGCTTGAGAATCACTGGTCTACTGTCTATCCAGGAGTTGCGACAAAAAATTTACACCAAATTGGGGTCGCAAATGTGTAACGTCGACAACTCGGCTCGATAAAATACACTCAATTTTTCCCTCAATTTAAACATCTTAATTTTATTCTCATCACATAAATTTCTCATGCTACTTCATGTAGCAGCGAACTCTACAACCTCCATTTTTTCACACACTTTCCACACACCTTGGAAAATATTTTTAATACCAAGTCACATGATACATAGAGGGCGCTACGCCAACACAGAACTCATTCTAAAGTTACTCAAGGAGCGCGGTATTACAACACAGAACAAAATGAAAATAGTTTGCGCAATACTGCTATAGAATGCCGGCGTTTCATACTTTGCCCGGTAACAAATATGTTAAAACTTTTCATTTCAGGTTGCCTCTTTTGGCATTCCAATGGAGGCAATTCCCTGCGGAAGGGACTCATGCGCGATCATCGTTGTCACGTGATATCTACTCTTTGTTTACTAAGACTTTCAATTGAGTTCTACGTGGAGTTCACTAGGCAAAATGAGTTATCTTAAAATTAATTAGACAATTTTCACAGCTTTTCTGCTTATAACCCAGTATTTACATTTAATTTAATCATCATAAAAGAAATTTATTTATTGTTATAATAGTTATAGTGTTTTATTTAGTGGTTATTCTATGTAATATAGAACTTGATTTAGACCTAGTTTTAAATTAGATTTGTCGAACCCGAAGTAAAAGGCTTCCTTTGTTTACATTGCTTTCATCGCTGCCACGTGACCAATGACGTTGCTTGAATTGTCTCCATTACCTTTTTTCTTCCATTATTCATGACCAATGCTTTTTTTTTAAATTCTGTAATTGGCACTGACAGCTTTTTTTCTTTTCTGGTCAGATTACACTGACTATGGAGACATGTTTAAGGCGAATGAAAACGTAAAGGGCTTGGAAGCAGTCATCGCCCAAATATGGGAAGAAGTGAAACCCTTGTACAAGCAACTGCACGCTTACGTACGAAGGAAGTTAATTGAGCAGTATGGCTCTAAATACATCAGACCGGACGGGCCTATCCCAGCCCACCTACTCGGCAAGTGATTTTCGTGACTTTTTACAACCCTCACTGAATATTGTATTGTATTTTGCAAGTAAATATTGTTTTCTTTATCTTATTTTTAGCTAGAAAATATAAAAATATTCATACGAATACAGTCGATTCCGGTTAATCGGACCACATCGGAACGGAACCATTTTGGTCCTATTAGCCGGCTGGCAGAATTTTATTAAAAAGATAATTTTTATTTTATTGCATGTGCTGACGGTTCAGCCGAGTAAATTCACATGAACTTTGACTTTTACTTTACTAGTACCGCCATCTAGTGGGAGTTTTGTTTAACATCTCCTCTGTAAAAATCTTTGGGTTTTATTGAAAGTTAATGTAACAAAAAATATTTTTGTGTTCGTTGATCCGCATTATACTTTGTGTAATTTAAATAGGCGCATCAAGGTCGCGTTTCCTGCTTCGTTGCCATGGCGACTGCGAGAAAAATAACAGCGCCAGCTAGACTTTTTTTTTGCACTGTAGTTAAGGCAATTGCAATACTACTCCTCCGATTTAAAATGTTAGAATAATGTGTAAAAAGTAATAAGAAAGAACTTATTTTCCATTTATTTATTTTTTATACTAAGTAAAGGCGATTATATTTCTCATAAATTATATCTGGAAGGTTTAGATAAGATTTTAACATTTACAAAATATAAAATACAATAAAGTAGGAATACAATAGCTTTCTGAAGCACATCAAAACATTAGAATAAGACTTAGATTGGTTCAAAGTATTAGAATACTTTATCTGACGCAATCTATTTTTGCCATTGAGAAAATCTGGTTTGAATCCGTTTATTATAACTAAAACAACAAACTTAGTTGTCATGTTCGCCAAACTAACGTGGGGAAAAAGTTTCTAGCACGCAAGCCACGGCGACCAGAAATAAAAAAGGCAGAATTGTGTGACCTTGACACGCCGATTTTAATTACACAGACCAGTCGGTTCTACAGGAGCAACTAATGGTTCCTGCTTTATGTATTCTTTCATTTCTCCGGTCTGATGAAACGGATTTTTGGTCCCAATTAGCGAATATTAGGCTTATGTAATAGGAAGTGTTTTGGTTCTTTAGAATTTGGTCCGAATAAGCGGCTGGTCCGGTTATCCGGAAGTCCAATTAATCGGATTCCACTATATATATGTGTGTGTGTGTTACGGCGAATGTCCGAAATTGGAGAACGTCGACATTCTCCAGTCTAATAGGTAAATATCGATATTTACCGTTGATTGTCGACATTCACAGATGCTTGAGGACATTTTCCGATTTTGGACATTCATCGAAACATATATATTCTATCGGTACTCGCCCGGCGATGGCCGTGCTGAAAGTTTAAGGCCGTCGACATTCAAGAAGAGCACCGCTCTCCCACCGTGGCGCTGCCCGTTTAAAATGTCTGTATGTGCTTTAAAATTTGTAGATTTTGTCTGTGAGAAAGAAATGAAAGTTATTTTCCTTGAAGAATTATTATTAAAAACGCTCACAGTTCATGCTCTAAGTAACTTAGAGACTTAGAACAAATATACCTTTGTGCAGAAAAGAGAGTTCTTTCGAATGATACATTCTATTGAGCTTTTTTACCTTTCCATTGGAGCAATTTATGTGATTCATGCTTTCAAATTAATTAGAAAAAACTAATTAATTACAACAAATCTGGCCCAAGTCGGTGGATTTTCAAGATGCACAAAATCGTCTGCACCCATTTCGTATGATTATGCGGCGCTAAAAGATCCCTTGAGCATCCGTTTGGCTTGGATTCTAGTGCATTCTGCATCAATAGGGGTGCTTAGGTGCCGCCATCTACGAGAAAGTGAGCGTCAAAATTCTCACACGTAGTAGTAATGGCATTCGCCGACAAAGTGCTGTATGGATGCCGATTTCCGGGTAATGCACTAGGTCTGCAAAAAGGTTAGTAACCATATCCCGCCCCGTTGGAGGAAAGAAAAATGTCTTCCGAAAGAGTAACCGAGAGTGAACTTGAATTTCATACCCCCAAAAGCAAGAAATTGCGAAAAAAAAAAAAAAAAAAAATAAGGCAAAGTTTTTAAATTAATTTTTTTCCTATAGGTCATATGTTTTCCCAATTATGGAACGATATAATTGCAATTCTGGCACCTTATCCAGAATCACCTGCTCCGGATGTGACAGAAGAACTGCAAAGGAGGGTGAGTGAAACAACCTATAATAAGTGTTGCCCAATTTCCATTTTCGGTGATCGCGGCACTAAACTAGACTGCAACGTTTCTTGACAATGACGTCACAATTTCGCGGCAGAAGAAATGAATAAACAGCTCGGCGGCTGAATGGGTTACAATAAGGAGGTCGAAACGGCGCCAAGCTGTTTTATCAATTTTTATGAGTTACCCAAACATACATTAACAACAAATATGCTCACACACACATATATAAATATATACGCATATGCATACGAGGGGGGTCCCTGAAAAATTTTGCCACCATAAGGGGGCCGCAAGTGATAAAAGGTTGAGAACCCCTGAGTTTTTTGAGTTGCTCCTCTCCGACTTCTAAATACTTGCTCCGACTTCGCTCGGGCTGAAATAATTATAATAGATAATATTATTTTTTTCTCTTTTTTTTTAGTTATTTTTTTACCATGATAAATTAATAAAACGTTTTAAAATAATGAAGCAGTGGAGCAGAGTTCATATCTTTGCTCCGGCTCCGCCCCAGTTTCGATCAAAACGTCATTGCTCCGCGCACTTGCTCCACGCTCTGCGTCAGATCCGTTGTTGTGCAACTGACTTCTGGAATAATAGAATAAAAAATCGTTATGGACTAAAAAAGTGACATTCAAAATTTCCTCTCCTTTTCTTTCTTTTAATTTTCATTTTCAGCTCCTAACAACTATTTCAATTAATTCAACTGCTAACCACTTCCCTGTTGTTTCCTTTATGGAATACACGTTTAGGGACCGTTCATTAATGATGTCACATCTTTTTCAATATATTTGAGCCCCCTCCCCCACTTTGTCACAAAATGTCGCACTTTATTATACCTCCTACCCCCTTTGTCACGTGTCACGCTATATTACATAAGCATAAGTACTTGCAGTTCAGAAACAAAGCACTGCGCTGTAGGTCACGTTTCTAATTCTATTTTTGGACTTTTAATGACATTTTTCATGACTTTTAATGACAACATCATGCAATAATAATAACAATGATTACATGTGTACTAAATTTGTATAAATGAGGTTAAGGCTTAAAACACAAAAGATAATTAGTATGATTTTAAATATTTTCATAGAAGTCAAACTGTGTAATGTCACACTTCTTGTTACCTCCTCTCCTCTCCTTGTCACAAACTGTCACAATTTCAAGAACCCCTCTTCTCCCATCGAAGCGTGACATCATTTATTTATGACCCCTTGAATGTTTAAAAACGATTTATTTTAGACATTAGTAATCTTATGAAAAAATTAAAAATCAGATTTTTTTCTAATTTCGGCGAACTTTAGAGCGCACGCTCAATCGGGAAGATGCAAAATGATTTGTTTCTTTTCTTTTACCTTCTTTTATTTCGTTTCGGCCCACCTCAACATGCACACTACTCCAGCGTTGCATGTGCTGCTCAGATACAGCGTGGCGTTTACATAAAAACCGAGTTTTTCTGTACTGTTCAGAGCTCCGATCTAAGACCAGCATCGCACTGACTCCTATTCCCTATCTGTCTAGAAAATGAAGCCGAAGGAGATGTTCAAAATTGCGGAGCAGTTCTTCGTCTCCCTCGGCATGCACAAGATGACGAAAACTTTCTGGAAGAAGACTGTCATGGAGAAACCGAAGAATATCGACATGGTGTGCCACGCCTCGGCTTGGGACTTGGCCGACGGGGAGGACTTCAGGTAAGTTCACCTGCTTTAACCCTCTCGTGACTCTGAGCCTCATATGAGTCTACTTCTTTTTATCATATTAGAATAAATAGTTCTAATTTAGTTAATGACTGTTCCTCAACTCCATATTTTTCACAGGTCTGGCAGAAGTTCCTTTAATTTGTTGGTCGCTTGGTGGATTTGCTTTGTGTCTATTTTTTTAATTTTTAGGTCCCCTTCTCCCCTAACCCCTTCTATACATGCGTACTTTGATTTTGTATTTCTTTTTCTCTACTTATTTCTATTTAAATTTTAATTCTTTGTATTGTTTTATTGTCTTTGCTATTTTCATAAATTTTCGCATTTTTATGCATGCTGTGGTCTTCTTTTTTTTTTTTTTTGCTTTGTTATATTTGATATTCTTTTTACTTTGTGTACTTTTAACTGAGTTCATTTGGTGCTCTCTTATTGGTTCCTTCCCGGTTACTTCTACTACTTCCACTTCCATGCTGCCTTTATTCTCATGGGTTTGCGGGTAAATCTTAAGCTATATAAGCCGTGTTTTTGTTGTTTTGTCTGCTTCAGTTGGATGCTCTTGCATCTAGAAGCTCGACTATCGCATTGGAAAGGGGATTCTCAAGAATGCCGAAGCACATGTCTGCATTTTAATGCTTATTTGTGCTATAAATAGCGTGCCATTTTTAACTTTACTTGTGCACAAAGTTCCTTAGATTAATTAGCGACATTTTGTCCAAAGAACTGCTTTTTTTTACGTAGTGACCTCATTTATGCATATCGCATACAAAACTTAAATTGATTACAGAAATCATTCATTCACAGTTCTACCATTAAAAAATAAGAAGAAAAAAAAAAAAGAGTTCTAACTGGCAGAGTGCCAAGAAGAATCCATTCATGTTCAATGGAGGAACTGCTGGTGTAAGGAATGTGCCGTATTCTGTTTTCGTTTCAGTTCGTTTAGCATACTTCATTTCCTCCGAGCTGATGCTACATGCCAGTTTATAATTTTGGTTGCTTTCAAGAAACAGGAAAGCAAAGATTCTGATTCGCGTGCTAATAAACGCACCTGCAAAACGAACTTCCCTAAAACTCGAATGGATTCGTCCGTTTCTGCCATGCGCAGAAGCGCCCAAGTGTCGAAATTCCGGGGTCGAACTATATAATTATTTGCCATTAATCAATTATTTGTATTTATTTTGAATTTTGTAATTCACAGAATTGACCCATATACTTTATTAATGGTTCATTGAAAAATATGATGACTAAGCAAGAATAAAAAAATAAGAATAGAAAATACTCTTATTATTCATGTCATTGATGTTATGACTCTGCATCCGTCTTCGCATTATACTTAAGTACAGTAACCCCTCGTTATATCGCTCATTCGGTTGTATCGTGTTCTTTCTTTGTCTCCCAAAATGTTAAGTTTGAGCTCTCGAAAGTAAAAATATTGCATTTCTCAGAAAAACCCTTTCTCCTTCTATTAAACAAAGCCATCGAACAGGAATGTTTTCCTTTCATCTGAATGTGCTGCAGTTAGAAGCCCAAACCATTCTCCCACTCCCCAACTTACTTGCCGGCAGAACGATTCTGCTCAAACCAGTTGACGTTTTACTTGACATTTCTTTTTGTATTGATCCTAACACCCATGGAATGAAGCAGGCTTGGAGTAATCGCGATTAAGTAATCGTAATCTCCTGTAATCGATTACATTTTAGCGAAATCGAAATCGTAATCGTAATCTGACAATGGCATATTCTTATAATCATAATCGAAATTGAGTAATCCCTCTTCTTGCATAATTTTAATCGTAATCTAAAGGGAAAAAAAATCTGTAATCCCTAATTAAATCAAAAATAATTAAAAAATCATAAATTTTTGATTTGTGACACTGTTGCAAAAATGAGAGTTGTATGCATACTATATTCTAATGTCTCGCTAATCTAATCGTAATTAAAATCGTAATCGGTTATCATAATTGTAATCGATTACATTTTTTAACGACCGTAATCGCTGCCGTAATCGTAATTACTTTTTGGCAAAGGATTACAATCGTAATCGTAATCATAATCTCTCAATTTTTCTCTTTGTAATCGCAATCGTAATCGATTACGTTTCTTCGCAATCGACTCCAAGCCTGGCGTGAAGGAGACAGATTCTTAATAATAACAACAGCAAATCAAACAGTTTACTTTTATTTGTTATTATTATTGAGAAAGTTGTCATTATGTAAGATTAAACGAAATTGTTTGCATTGACACTTCATTTACTTGTACTTTTTGAGTTATTTCTAACGGCATTGGTTATATCGCACGTTCGAATACATCGCGCATTTTTGCTGTCCCCCGACAACCACGATTTAATGTAGGACTACTGTACTATAAATCTCAGATGAGGCTCTTAAAAAAAGCAAAAAAAGGTTAATTCATGAAAAAAAGATTTTTTCCCCCGTTGTGGTGGCATTTTATACCCATTAGCAGAGAAGTGTTTTTTCTTATTTTCTCATAATTCGTTGACGAGATAGTTAATTAAAGTGGCAACCATTCATCCAATTTTTTTACCGACTTCTGAAAGGAGGAGGTTATTTATTCATACCGGTTGCATGTACTTTATTTATTTTTCAGAAATATTTTTAAAATGTGTTTATTTGCCAACCCATAACTTCTCATCGGATGAATCGATTTTCATGACGCTTTTTTTAATCGGTGGAGGGTAGTTTTCCGTAGGTCCCGTACCTTTGTTTGACCATAGTCAATTATTAGAAAAAAAGTTATGGCGGAAAATGTAGTCATGTTTTTGTTTTTTCATCCACAACTTTTAATTGAATGAACCGACTTTAATGATTTTTTTAAAATTGATAGAAGGTCCTCTAACTTGAATATCTTACATCGATTTGGCTACAATTGCTCTTTAGAAAGAAATGTTATGGGATAAAAATAAGTATTTTTTCTATAGGAGGTAAAAAAATAAGTATTTTTTCTATAGGAGGAAAAAAATAAGTATTTTTCTAATCTTATAATCTAGTGTCTTTGTTGAGTAAGTTATTAATAGATATAGCAGTAAGTTATTACAGTAAACTCCCAATTATCCGCGGAATAGGGTGGCGCGACGACCACGGATAAGCAAATTTCGCGGATAATCCGCAAAATAGCAGAAAAATGACAAACATCGACACACAAACGCATTCAAACTATTTTTAAGAATCATAATATAATAGTACATACTTACATAAAGTTTTGACAAAGTTGTTACATAGAGTTGTGACAACTGCACAAACCGCATTTTCGTCTATTGCGCAGGTTTCGATGATCTGCACTAAGTCTCATAGAGAAAGGTCTTAATCTGCGCAATTATGAAGGGGTAGCTGGGGTTGAAAGAAGTTGGGACAATCAGATTGTTGCTCTAAAAATAGATTTTGTATCCGTTGATCATGAAAGAAAAACGCGTGTTGTGTTTATTTTTCTATATTCCGTAAATCGTCCCCAAAAAAAAAAAGAATCGGGAAAGAACGCGCGGATAATCCGCAAAGCGGAAAATCCGTCCGCGGATAATCGGGAGTTTACTGTAGTAAATGTTTATTGTGTGTGTGCCATTCAGCAGTAATGATTTTCACTGACTTTTTAAAAATCGATAGAGGGTCGTATACTTAATACATATGAATAAATATCGTTCAATCCTCAAAAATTATGTTTAAAAATCGTGTCGATGTTTAAAGAATTAATTTATTTTTAACGTTTTAGTGCAATTTTTAATTTGAAGTCGGTGTTATTTTTTTTCAAAACTTTTTTTATTAAACTATGTTTGTCCAGGATAAAAACAGCCTAATTTCGCGCGTGAAAGCCCTCGGTCTATCCTGGCTCATAAACAGCTGTATTTTTAGAAATAAATAGAAATTAATTCTCTTAAATTCTCAACAGGATCTTAATTCTCTTAAAGATCCTGTTGATCAACTTGATACTTGGGGTATTTACCAAATTAGTTGCCGTTGCGGCCTTTCTTACATTGGACAGACAAAACGTGCGCTGAAAATTCGGTTAAATGAGCATAAAGGTTATGTACGAAAGCAAGAGCTAAATAAGTCTAGCATTGCTCAACATTGTTGGAATTCCAACCACTCTTTTGATTTCAATTCTGGGAAAATTATTCAAAAATGTTCTTCCCCATTAGAGCTTGACTTTTGGGAAGCTTATCATATTAACAGGAATAGTTCTAATTTGGTTAATGATTCTACCTCAACGCCTTATTTTTCACAGGTCTGGCATAAGTTCCTTTAATTTGTTGTTCTTTCTTGGTTTTCTTGTTCGTTTTCCTTTTTTGTGTCAATTTTTCCCCCCCCTCTCTCTCCCCCCCCCCCTCTTTTACATGTGTAATTTGTTTTGCTTTTTGTTTTGGTATTTTCTGTACTTATTTTATTTCCATTTTATTCTTTGTATTTTATTTTATTATTTTGCAATTTTCATGTATTTTCACATTTTTATGCATGCTGTTGTCTTTTTTGCTTTGTTTTCTTGATATTCCTTTTTACTTCCTGTACTTCCAACTGCATTCGTTTGTTGCTCTCTTATTGGTGCCTTTCCTACTACTTCTACTTCCACTTCACACTGCCTTTATTCTCATTGGTTTACAGTTAATTCTTAGGCTATATAAGCTTTGTTTTTGTTGTTTTGTCTGCTTCATTTGGATGTTTTGCATCTAGAAGCTCCCTGTCGCATTGAAAAAGGGATTCCAAGCAATCCCGAAACATATGTCTGCGTTTTAATGCTCATTTGTGCTTTAATTTAACGTGAAATTTTATTTCTATTACTTTGCACAAAGTTAAATTATTATTAGCTGTATTTTTGTTCAGTGAATGTCTTGTTTCTCTTACAGGATAAAGATGTGCACTCAAACGAATATGAGGGACTTCATAACAGTTCATCACGAGATGGGACACATCCAGTACTATCAGCAATATGCGCACTTGCCGCAGGTGTTTCGGAATGGAGCAAACACTGGTAAGGATTACTTCCGATCCACTGTCTGCATATATAACTGGCCATTTGACACGCCAGTCGTAGAAAAACGTCGTAACCGTTCACATGATGTCACGTTTTCCGGACCGCGGGAGCCTCGTGGTTAGGATGTCTTGCTTCCAACCGGGTGTTCGGTACCCGACGTGCTGAAGACCCAACATGTGGCACTTGGGAATACGTGCATGTAAAATACGTGGACCCTGAAGTCCTGAGGATACCGGAGGGTGGACAATTTTACTTCTCTTCAGTCTTGGGTCAAAAAAGGAAAGTGGCGTATTTGTGGTGGCGCTATCTGGTGTCATCAAGTACATAATGGGTCAAGTCGTACTTCCAGCGTTGTGGTGCTCATCTACAAACAGAAAGTGCTCCTTACTGCCTTAATTCCTGGTCGCATTCCTGGGAGCTTGGATACTCAAGTGGCTTCAGAAACAGCAACAACAACGTTTTCCTCTCGCTTTACTATCCTCTCTAGTTTTAGTATATCGTCTTTATAAACCTGATAGATAAGAGCACTTTTTTTTTCTTCTAAAAATTGCATTAAATAATTAAAAACATTTTTTAACATTAATTTTTCGAAAACTGGGCTCTGAGGGGCACAACTAAGGAAAAAAGTACTCAAATACCAGATTTCTTTTTCCTAGTCCTTACCGTTTTGACGCTCTCCGCTCTCTCTCTCTCTTTTTATTCCAATACAACTTTATATACAAATATGAAACATTTTGCTGGAAAGTTAACGCTCTCTCAGATAAGTCGAAGATTTGTATATGCAGAACAAAACGTCCCACATCTAGGGCAAGAGAACCGCAACTCAAAAGCAATAATTTTTACCAATGTTTTAATATGAAATTTTGTTTTAAATTCGCGTTAATATAAGATTAAACAGCATTTTGTATTGACGGAATATTATGTGGTAAATTGCAATTTTTATATGTATGTACAATTTTTTGCATCAATTATGGAATTATTTCATCATTTTATTTCAGGTATGATTTGAATGACCCCTGAACCCATTTTAGGCAAAGTATAGAAATTCTATAAAATGTAGGGTTTTTCATTGAGTTATGATTAAATTGCATTCATTATAACACAAAAAAAAATTTCGTGCAAAAAATGTTTTATGACCAAATTACGAACGGTTGGGGGATCATTCATAAATGATGTCACGCTTCGAGGGGGAGGGGGTTCGTGAAATTGTGACAAGGGGAGGGATGACGAGAAGTGTGACATCATGCTTATGCAACATAGCGTGGCTTGTGACAAATGGGTGAGGGGGTGCGTTGAAATGTGACATTTTGTGACAAAAGGGGGGGAGGGGTCACATATGTGGAGAAAAAGCCTGACATCATTTACAGACGGTCCCTTGTATTATAGCCGAATTTATATACATTTTTTATGGACATTTTCGACACATTGCGAATGCAAATGTATTAGTCAAATGGAAACAGTTGAGGAACAAATAAAACGTGTGGTTTGACTTAGTTGACTTACCCGTTTTCGAATTCTACCGAGAGCTATTTTGAAGATTTCTCAACAGAAAGTGTTCATTCCAATTAAATTGCTAACATTTTATGGATGACTTGGAAACCCTTAAAAATAGCGGAGAAATAAAATTATCAAAAAAAAAAATAAAATGTCACATCTATAGAAATAAAAATGTAAGTGTTCGTTTGTGCATAGCCGCAAATCTCCGAAAGTACTTTGCCAATTGCTTTGAAATTTTGCCAGTAGACAGAGTGATTCAAGAGGATGGTTTATAGACCCGTTAGAAAAAAATCCGACAGGTAGTTCCTTTTTTATTCCAATTTTAAGCAAATTTCTACATAATTTTTCCACTATGGGGGTGAAAAAAACCTTGCACATATTAATGTAATATATCGATCGAAATTGCTGATTTTTCTGCACAAGATGGAATTTGTTCGAAGTTTCTAAGTCAAAAAGAACGCCAGTTATAAGCTTTTTAGTTCGATTTCTTGAGGCTTACCTTGATTCAAGGATAACAATTAGCAGTTTCCTCAAATCCGGGTAATATAAGCTATATAAATAAAAATGTAAGTGTTCGTTTGTTCATACAACGCTGAACGTGATGCAGTTTACGGTTACGATCAAATTCAGCCTTGGTTCATAACCTCAAATCTCCATGAGTACTTCACCAATAACTTGGAAATTTTATCAGAGCATGTGTTTTTATATATCACTTTTAATTTATTTCAACTTTGATTTAATTATTTCGTTTTTTAATGTTTTATTAAGGAGAATGAGCCACTACAACAATTGGCCGGGTACAGCTATTTTCATTTTGATTTAATAATTTTTTCTGTTTGTGTTGAAGTATTTTTGCACTCGACGATTAAGGAGAACTTTAAAACAAAGATTACTTATTTTGAATAGCAACAGTTTAATTTAGCTATTTTCATTTTTATTCAAAAATTTTGTGTCTTTTCTGTTTGTATTGATGTATTTGTTAGTATTTTTGCACTAGAAGATTAAAAGGAACTTTAAAACAAAGATTACTTATTTTTAACCGACTTCACAAAGGAAGGAGGTTATACATTCATACTGTATGTATGTCGTTATTTTTGTTTGTCCACTCATAACTTCTCACCGAATGAACCGGTTTTCATGATTCTTTTTTTAATCGATCGAGGGTGGTTTCCCATAGGTCCCGTACTTTCGTTTGACCATATTCGATAATTAGAAAAAAAGTTATGGGCAGAAATGTAGTATTTTTTTTGTCTTTTCAGCCATAACTTTTGACTAAATGAACCGATTTTGTTGATTTTTTCTTTAATCGATAGAGCGTCGTCTAACTCAAATATTGCAAATCAATTTGACTACATTTGTTTTTTTAGAAAAAACGTTACGAGTGAAAAATAAGTCTTTTTTATTTAAATTGGAAAGGCTTGGTTTGATTTTTCTTTGTTGGAAAATCTATTAATAAATATCAAAGCATTGTTAAAAACGTGTTTGTTGTCATGGGCTATAATATTAAAAGAAATTACAGCAAGAGTTTGACTAAAGGCTTCTCTGTGGCAAAAACTAACCCAATCAGTTTGTCTGCTAAAATAGACTTCAAAAGGGAATTTATCATACAAATGATTAGTTTTTAGTGCCATTAATTCAAAGAAGTTTTGCACTTTGATATGGATTTTTAAAAAAATAGAGTATTTATATACAAAATGTATTTACACTAAAAAGAATAAAATAAAATAATTTTTATAAAAAAACAGAACCGACTTCAAATTAAAAATTGCACTAAAAAGTAAAAAATAAATTCATTCTTTAAACAACATCAATGTGACTTTTAAACATAGTTTTAGAAGTCGATGCAAAATTATGGGTCTAATTACCATTATACCATTTGCTACTTCATATTGGAACTGTTGCTAATTCTGCGGAAATATATATATTTGTAATTGATTCATGATTACAAAATATTTTATCTATCCTAATTTTGCACCGACTTATAAAACTATGTTTAAAAGTCACATTGATGTCGTTTAAAGAATGAATTTATTTTTTACTTTTTAGTGCAATTTTTAATTTGAAGTCAATTCTGTTTTTTTTTATAAAAATTATTTTATGCATGTTAACAGTTTGATCTAGCTATTTTCATCCTGATGTTAAAATTTTGTGTTTTTTCTGTTTGCGTTGATGTATTTTTTTAATATTTTTGAACTTAACGATTAAGGGAACTTTAAAACACAGATTATTTATTCTGAACGGCAAGTTTTTAATTTAGAATTTTTGTGTTTGTATTTCTTCTGTTTGGATAAGGTTTATGTTGGAATTTTTCAATGTGCCGAGCCAGACAATATCAAAATCTTCACAGACAATGGAACAAAAAAAAAAAAAAAATGCCCGCAAGCATTGTGAAAAAACAAAGCTCAAGACCAATCAATCAAATTGAGCAGTTTAGATCTTCCCATGTGTACAATTATATATTGCGTATTCTAGAACGGGCAAACCAGACAATCTATATTTTCAGACAATGAAACAACAAGCATTGTCAAATGAAACATATTAGCTTCTTCTTGATTTTCCATCGAACCAGACTGAGCCACAGGAAAGCGTGGCCGGGTACAGCTAGTTGTTAATAAAAAAATATTTATTGGAATATTGCGACTCATCTGTAGCCGAAAAATGGGTATAAAAGTAACGCAAGTAAGAACTTAGAAAATCATATAATTATACTTTGGGTCATGACGGCAACCAATTAACCATAGTTCTTTGTGTAAAAAGAATTGCAAATCATGGAATAATTAATAGCCAACCAGTTAGCGATTGAGCGATTGGGCGATTTTATTAAATTATGTAGAACTAGTGGCATGCGTCACAATTTATCTTCGAAGATTGAAAATTAGGTGTGACACCAGCATTAAAGTTGTTTTATCTTATTAGATAACATATGTAATAGAGTCGGTCACATGAATCAGAGTTTTTATGCAACTACAAGTTAAATAACAGCTAATTTGTCTCTATTTTGTCCTCGAGATTGTCACAAGATCTAAATAGATGTTTCTTGAAATATTAAAAATAATGATTTGTGTCATACGACACTTCGCCGTCGAAAAAACGTAGACAGGTACAGTTCCACTGAAAAAAAAAGAAGAAGAAGACAAAAAAAAAGAGCTCGGATTGGCAGATTGCCAAGACGAATCCCTCCATGTTTAAAGGAGGAATTACTTTTTTAAGGAATGTGCCATATTCTGTTCTCGGTTTAGTTCGCTTAGCATACTTAATTTCTTCTGAACTGACTAGTAAGCCCGGCGGTCATACGAAATGACCGCTGTTTTAGATATTATAAATATACAAGTCTCCCAGTAACCGGAAATGCGCATCAAAGCAAAGAGCTATTTATCAGGTAGAACAATTTAATGAATAAATAATAAACATATAATAATTTCGGAAGAAAATATTCTTACAAAAAAAAAGACATCCAAGTAACAATAATCTGTAAAATAAAAATATTATTTACTCTATTATCAAATTGTGTGTGAAAAATATTTATTTATATCCAATATCATCATCGTCAAAACAATAGTTTTAACGAAACTGGAAAAAAGAGAGCTGCCCTTTTAATATATATAAAAAGCGCAGACGATAAATAAATTAAAACAGAGAAAGAAGGATTAAATTATATTCCCGTTTACATTCATTTTTAACGGATATTGCAAATCTAGGGATGCCTCACTCAAAATGCTAGAGAAATGTTTTGATTATGAGTCGTTTTCATTATAGAAACAATTGTGTAGATGGCAGCACGATGCAGTTTTCTCGGAGTAAGCAATTCGGAATAAGCTACCTGCGACAAACAGGCACTTAAGCGGCTTATATATAAGATGCTATCTGCCAATTTAAAAATTTGTTTGCTTTCAACCAACAAAGAAGCAAACACTCTGGTTAGCGTGCTAATAAACGTACCTGCAGCAGATTCGCCTTTTACTGCCATGCGCAGAAACGTCTAAGTGTCAGAACTTCATGCTCGAACTGTGATCAGTAATAAGAGGAAACGAAATGCTTTTTGTACTCAGAGATCTGCTTCCTTTTCAGGCTTCCACGAGGCTGTTGGAGATACGATAGCCCTATCAGTGTCCACCCCTAAGCATCTGCACAAAATAAAACTTCTGAAGAGCTTGCCAAACGACACTAGTAAGATATCTTTATTTCTCGATTGCTTGAATTGAGTTTCATGTTTTCAGAAATGCAAATATTTAAGGGCAAATATTTTTTATTCCACTGTGACATTTTTTATCTGGTCAAGTCACTGTACCTTGCAAATTAATTAGGACAAACAAAAAGCCTTCTTTTTTTAATTCTACCGATATGTATGTTAAAAGCATTTTTTTTCCAAAATAATTTATCGAAAATTGGACTTCGATGTGCACAATTATGGCAAAAAATATGGTGCAAACTCTATGCCATTTTTCACCCTGTCAAACATTTAATATGATATAGCATGCCCTTTTTTGGCAAAACCGATTCATTAAATTTAAAAATTGAAAATCAACGTAAAACGAAGAACAACATTAGCAAAAATTGCTGACACGTGTTTCAAGGTTATAAGGACCTTTCTGAAAAAAAAAGAAGGATCCCTCCCTGAAAAAAGGAAGGGATCCTTTTCTTTTTGCTGGATGTTTTCCCATTTAAAAACTTCTTTTTTGGGACCCTTGTAACCTCGAAACCGTGTCTGCAAAGATAGCAGATACGTGTTTCGAGGTTACAAGGAACCCTTTTTTCAATGAAAAGAGTAAGCTTCTAGATGAAAAACATTTTACTGAAGCTCACTCTTTACATTTAAAAAAGGGTTCCTTGTACCCTCGAAACATGTGCGTGCCATTTTCGTAAATTTTGCTTTTTAAAGAGAAATGCTTCATGTAACTGACGGGAACATTTATACAAATAGAAACAAAATCTAATCGTAGCCCGAGAGAGCAAATGAAATCACAAAATTGATTTTGGAGTGGATATAAAAGTTATTTACACTTTTTTTTTTTAATTTCTTTCAGAGTCAGACATCACTTTCTTGCTGAAGATGGCGCTCTCGAAACTCGTTTTCCTCCCATCGTCTTACATTTATGACCTGTGGCGATGGAAATTATTCAGCGGGGAAATTACCCAAAAAGAGATGAACAGTCAGTGGTGGAAGATGAGGCATGTATTCGAGAAAATATATATCAGCTTCAATCGATATTCCAAGTTCTTGACTCATTATACCAATAACGGTACAGTGGCACGGCATAAAAATACATACAGTAGGCAATGACACGAATATGACAGGTTTCATAAGAATGACGCTGAAGACTTAGAAGGCTCAAAAAAACAAAAATTTTTTATTGCTTAAATCGATTCCTAATATATTTAAGAATATGCATGTAAGGTTATAGAGGCTAATTCTCAATATTTTTAAAAATATAGCCCTAAACGTGGCCAGATGTCGAGCAGGTGTACGAGCACTCGGGCCGCTGGAGCGTGCGCCGTCCCCTCGGTCGAACAGCTCCGAACTATGTATGTGAAAAGGTTCGAAGGTCGTTCGAAATAATGTTTTGAATTCGTAGAAGTACCGACTCAAGTTGTTATACAGATTATAACGAAATATTCGATTATAACGGTTTGGTATATGGCGCAGGAATAGCTGATTAGCGTATCATCAGTGTAAGTAATAGAAAATTAGCATTTTTCCGATCGTAAACTTTCAAGCGCGTTTTCTCGAGTTTTTGTTTTTATGTTTTTTCTAAACTGGCCGGCATGATTGCGAGAAAACTAGACGAGAAAACAAAACTTGTCAGCTTCAGTTTTGTATTCTCTTCTACTTGAACTAAAAAAATTCATGAAAAAAAAATTCTGAACAACTTTTTTAGCAAGTTGAAACGATTTTTTTGTTGTAAAAAAGACACTTTTTTTTTTCAAACCTGAAAAAAATTTTTAATTTTTCAAATTTTCGGGTTGTTTTTAGTTTAAATAGAAGATAAATGTATGAAAATTAAAAACATTTTTGTTTTTCTTGTTTCAGATGAAAATTACGAGCGCCATCTTTCCCGCCGAATTGCAAGGTGTTGCACAAATGTGTATAAAAATCGGCTGCGTTTGAGTATTTTTATCTTAATTTTTTTTTTTACTTGTTCAAATATGTAATAAAATAATCCGACATCTTCGCTAGACTTGCTTTTTTTTTCTGTCCTGAAAAAATTCCTAAAAAAAAACGCTTCTTTTTGGCCTTCTAAAGCAGGCTACTGCCTTAATTCAACAGGAATCCCCAAGGCGTAGTTCTGATTGATCACCTTCCAACAGATCGAATACATGAAATTCCCGGTATAGATTAGTAAAGTAATCTCCCGCTTATATACAGCAAAAAAAAAGTTGCACCAAAAAATGACGTAAATTTACTAATTAAAAAGGATGGTGCTTCATTTCTCTCTATTTTGGCGCAACATATCCAAGCAAGCGCGATAATATAGTAAAAATAAGCATCATCCTTTGTAGCCAGCAAATCTGACCATTTTTTGTGCAAACAGTAGGATTGCCATATTTTTGGTTAGTGAAACCGTGACACATTAACATAGGATGGGCATACCGGGGTGTCGGAAGGTATGTAATACCCCCAATAGGGGGGGGGGGTATGGGGAAATTTTTAAAAAATTAAAAGCAAAATGGTGAGTTTAAGCCTTTTTTTTAAGCTTCGCAAGTAACGGGAGCGGGGAATCTGGAACCCTAAATTGTTAATCCGCCTACCTTTTAAAAATAAAAAAGGAATTTTTGCTACTTAATTTACTAAAAAAGATTTTTTTTCCTTTTTAATGCGAATTTTTTCTGGCCTACCATCTGGAAAGAAGTGTTATTAAAATAAAGTTTAAAATCATAAACTGATACACTGATCTGCAGATTTAATATGGAACACTAATATGCAAATCATAAATGGGGGGGGGGGGGAACCGAGCTCACTTCAGATAGGGTTAAAAGAGCTAAAACTATCGCCATTGGCGTCTGCCATTTTCCTTTCTTACAGTGACTTGATTGGAAAATATCCCATTTATTTTACCAGCTTAGCGATATATCTTTGAAGGTGTGTAAGTATTTTTTTCTTTATAATTCGAAAGGAAAGAAAAAAAAAAATTTTGATGGCTTGAAATAGTAGTTCAAATTTTTACAACCAGGCGCTGGAACAAATGAACAAATTTGAGGCAAAACTTTTTTTAATCCCGCAAATTGTTCAATGTGCATTCCATTTGCGTCAAGTGTTGAAGCGTATTCAACAGTACTGCGAAGTTTTTTTTTAATCAGTTGCCGCAACTTGATGGCGATACTAATCGCAATGACAAGAGGAAAAATCGGAGTTTTTAAAGCTTGGATAGTCGAATCATTTTATGGGGATTATTTTAATAACTGTTTTTATTATTTTAATGCAGATTTTTAGGGACTTATTTTTATCCTCATGAAAATTTTTAGTGACTTTTGTCCTTAATGTAATGAAGATACTTTTCTCCGGTGGAGATTTTTTAAACTTTTTCTTATTTAAATGTGATTTCTTTAAGGACACATACCAATGAAAATTTAAAAATAAGCTCATCCCTATTTATTTACGACAGAATATTGGATGTGTGTCATATCATTTTACTTCTCTTCTCCTCCAGGGGATGATGCAATATTCTACGTAGCGCGCAACACCGGGCACGTCAGCTAATGTTTAACTCTCTGACTGATGATCCCGCGATTTCCACGTGCAACGTAAATGTAGCGGAAATGGCGCATCCCGCGAATTCCACGTGCAGCGGAATTGGCTCATCCCGCGATTTCCACGGGCAGGAGCTGTTTAATGGATAAATAAATTACTGTTATATTAGATACTTAACAATAATAGATGAAGGTAAAAAAATTTAAAAAATCCACATAAAAAGGAAAATCTTGCAAGCAAAATAGTCGATTATATTTTTCGAATCATGCCAAATTGATGCAAAGATACGTAAATAAAACAAAGAAAAAATCTGTCACACATTTGTATCGGTAGTTTTAAATATACAAGACCAAAGTGAAGTTTTTAGTCTTTAGAACTGTCCAAAATTTTTACGAGATTTTAAATAAAAACGTTTTTTGCATTTAATCATTTCTGCTTACTTGTAGCGGCGGTGCTTCATATGCCCTCTATTATTTTTCCGAATGCTCAAGCACCGCAGCGTATCCCTCTGCTTTCAAATAATCATTACTTTTACAGGAGTGAATACGAAGGGCTCTGCCCACCTGTCAGAAGGACGGAGAAAGACATAGATCCTCTTGCTAAGTATCACGTGGCCACGGATACTCCGTACATAAGGTACGTATCTTTACAAGCATTTTCCAAGCAAGATTTCCTGAGCGTAGGTCTTTTCCCAATCATTGATTCTGCATAATTAAATTAACACTTCACTCGCATACTCATTTGTTTCATCACCGAAACTCACAGGGAGAACCACAATTGGTGGTTGCAAAACAGATTAGTCCTCTCATCTAGTGCATCCAACAGCGCCATTGTTTCGCAACACAAGTATTTTTTTTTTTTTTTTTGCGTCTCATATGGTGTGAGAAACTGCATAATGGTTTGGTAATGAATTTTCTTTTTCATATTAGATAGGCCCTTCATTTAGGCGGTTCAGGAGCGGGCAATTGACGTTCCTGGATTTGAGAATATGACGGATTTTTATGAATTTGCATGCCCTTTGTTGTTTTTTAAGGGAGGTCGGCGCCATGAGACCATTTTTTTCTCTATGGTGTTTTTATTTACAATTTTTGCCTCATGTCATGTTATATCACTTCATAGGAAATTTAATATTAAAAAAACTGCATTTTTCAGTATAATTTGAAAATTTTAATTTTTAAAACGAAATGCAGCAATTTTTTAAAATGCATCTCTAAATTAAAAATTATGGTAAAGTCTCAAATTATTTTATTGATTCATCACTCATAAAGCAAAAATTTTATGCTTTACATTTTTTACAAGATATATATAAATTTTTTACAAGATAATATTTTTTGAGAAAAAAACATTGAAAAAAGCAGAAAAAACAGAAAATTAAAAAACCTTAAAAAAGATTAAAAAAAAAAAGTACTTAAGCTATCATCAAATTAAAGCATAAACTTGTTACACATAGTTTCAGGATTATCTGGGAAAAAATCCACATAAAAGATACAAATTTAAAAAAGCCTCTGCGTTTTAATTGAGATGAAATGCGTAAATCATAAAGCGAGA
The DNA here is from genome assembly GCA_038502835.1 of Octonoba sinensis. Classification (NCBI taxonomy): domain Eukaryota; kingdom Metazoa; phylum Arthropoda; class Arachnida; order Araneae; family Uloboridae; genus Octonoba; species Octonoba sinensis. The sequence continues at coordinate 5,512,250 of CM076600.1, forward strand.
GAAAACAGTATTTTAGGTTTTCGGCTTGCAATGTCTTTATCAAAGTTTCAAGTAAGGAACTTAATTTTTTTTTTAAAACGTACAGTTCGACCACGGAATTTCGACATTTGGGACGCTTATGCGCATGGCAGAAAAGAACGAATCCATTCGAATTTTAGGGAAGTTCGTTTTGCAAGTCCGTTTATTTGGTACGCGAGTAAGAATGTTTGCTTCGCTGTTTGTTGAAGCTAAATTTATAAACAGGCATGTAGCATCAGTTCGGGAAAAAAAATCAAGCATGCTAAACGAACTAGAACGAGAACAAAACGTCACATTCCTTATACCAGCGGTTTTTCCCTGGGCGCCGTGAATGTGAGAAAGTATACATTAAATTTGACTCTAATATTTTCGATTTCCCTCAGGTATTTTGTGGGTCATATACATCAGTTCCAGTTCCATAAAGCGTTGTGCAAGGAGGCAGGTCACAAAGGGCCCCTTCACAAATGCGACATCTACCAAAGCAAGAAAGCTGGGAAGCTGTTCAGGTACTCGACGCTATTTTCTTTTCTTTCTTTTTTGTTTTATACATTCATTGAGCTTTAGATAATACCTGGAGCGACGTTTGAGCGTTCTGTTTTCAAGTGTAACTTTGAGAACCGTATAACATTTCGGCAGAGAGGGGGAAAAAAAAAAGACTCCGCTAACAGTAACGAATCCACCATTATTCAGCTTTGTTTTCAGTACTAAAACACACTTTCCGTGCATTACATAAAAGTAGCGCTTAAAATAGTTGAAGAAAAAAAAGGTGAAGATGTTTTGCAAGAAGTAGTATTATAGGGAAATAAGTTTTTTCATTCATTTCCGTAAAAATGACTATATTTTTTTAAACTTTATGTTTGCTTCGTTTTTACTATTTTTTTACCTTTATGTTTGCTTTTCTGTTGTTTTTTTTGTAACTTTATGTTTGCTTCATTTTTACTATTTTTTTACCTTTATGTTTTACTGTATGTTTGCTTCTCTGTTTTTTTTTACTTTATGTTTGCTTCGTTGTTACTATTTTTTTACCTTTATGTTTTACTTTATGTTTGCTTCTCTGTTTTTTTTTTAAACTTTATGTTTGCTTCGTTATTACTATTTTTTTACCTTTATGTTTTACTTTATGTTTGCTTCTCTGTTTTTTTTTTTTACTTTATGTTTGCTTCGTTTTTACTATTTTTTTACCTTTATGTTTTACTTTATATTTGCTTCTCTGTTTTTTTTTTTAACTTTATGTTTGCTTCGTTGTTACTATTTTTTTACCTTTATGTTTTACTTTATGTTTGCTTCTCTGTTTTTTTTTAAATTTACGTTTGCTTCGTTTTTACTATTTTTTTACCTTTATGTTTTACTTTATATTTGCTTCTCTGTTTTTTTTTTTAACTTTATGTTTGCTTCGTTGTTACTATTTTTTTACCTTTATGTTTTACTTTATGTTTGCTTCTCTGTTTTTTTTTTACTTTATGTTTGCTTCGTTTTTACTATTTTTTTACCTTTATGTTTTACTTTATGTTCGCTTCTCTGTTCGCTGAAAACAATGGCACATAGCATCAGTTCAGAAAAAATCAAGTACAGTAAAAGCTGTAAAGTTGACCACTTTCGTTTGCTGACCACCTGTCTAAGTGGACCACTTTTGTCAAGAACGGAATGAGCCCTATTTTATATAATGTAAGGAAACCTTTGTAACTTGACCACCTAAGTTGACCACCTGTCTATATTGACCACTTATGTAAGCCAAATTTGGGTGTGTGTATTATAAAAAACCCTTTGTACGTTGACCGTCTAATTATTACAACATTTATTTGTTTATCTATTTCGGTAAAAACTTAAAAAACAAAAATAACTTCACCAAGATATTTTTATGCTACAATGTTAGACCAGTATTTGTCTGGATGGGTAAAAAATCAAAATAAAATTTGCCTAAACCTCTTAAGTTAACAATATGGGAAAAGGACTATGAGCACAATTTTATTCTTTAAATAAGTTTCTTCTTTCTGATACAGGCATTTTGAAAAATTATGCATTTTTAGGAAATCGTTACCATAAAATAAGTAACTCACATAATTAATTAGATATTGGCACTTTAATTTTAAAGTTGTACAGGATACAATGTAAATCATTCAGGTTAAATTTCTCTGGTGATATTTTAGATATAATTGAAAAAAAAAGCTAATTAATATTTTAAAGCAACGTAATGCATGAAGCGAGATTTTAACTAATTGCAAATGAAGAAATCCATAGTGTTAAACTGCGTTTACACCAAAGTTCACAAAACATTGTTTGTTGAAAACTAAAAGTTGTCAGCTAAAATTTGCTCTTCTCAAATTATAAAGCAACAAGTGGAAGATTTTTTTTGTAGAAAACTGAAAGTTGCTCTTCTCAAATTTAGAGCAACAAGTGGAGAACTTGTTGCCAAAGAATTGGCGCCCCGTCACGGCGGGGCGCGTGGACGGGGAACAGTTCTCCACTAGTTTCCTACAAGTTGCTAGCGCAAAGCATGCAGAACAACAAAATTTGTTAAAAATAAAAATAATTTAACTTTGTGCAAGTAAACAATAATAATAATAAAATTACACGTTAATTTAAAGCACAAATGAGCAATAAAATTAGAACAAAATTTGTTGTTGACAACTAAAAGTGGAAGATTTAATCTTCCACTTTTAGTTGTCAACTTTCTTTAACGTTTACCGACACTCCGCGGGAAACCGGAATTTGGTGGATGATTATTTGTCTCTCCACAAGTGGAAGACAGAAAATGTTCCGTATTTTGTAGAAAAAGCAACAAATTGCAGCAACTTCTGGAAAACTTAGTGGAAGACTTTGGTGTAAACGCGGCCCAAGAATCGACAATAAATAAATAAATAAATAAAGTGGAGTATGGCTGTGTCATGGACACGGCCGTGTGTTGTACGTGAATACGTTTATGTAGCGGGTTATATATTTAAAATAAAATATTTTTATTTATGTATTTAGAATAAAATCAAGGAAACAAATAATTATTGTGTTGCAATATAGCTTTATTAATTAATAACTTTATAGTTTTGGCTTTTCGACGCGTATAAGCCGACATTATCTATATATTTTTGATATTTTTTTATTGTAACACCTTATTATATTCACTGTCACTACTTTAAGCTAATATTTTATATACAATCGATAGATTTTGACGGCAGCTGATAATTAAAACTTAAAAGAACATCACAGCTTCTACGAGTCAAAAGATATACTCATTGCAAATTTCAGTACGCAGCAAAAATACCTTCAAAATGGCGGCGTTTCCCCCTCTACCCCCCGCAATGCGTCACTGTTCTCGCTTATCGTAATGAATTCTTTGATCCTTTAGCTATCCAGTGGTATTATTTAATTTTGGATGTAGAGGATAGATTCGAAACTACAACGCCAAACTGTATCCCCCGATTTTGTTATCCATAGATTTCTTGGATTGCTCCCGTATGATAGCAAATTTAACGACGTATTCACGTCGAAAAAGCCCTCCAACCTCTATAAGTGGACCACTAAAGGGCTGCATCGCAAGTGGTCCACTTACGCAGGTTTCACTGCATTCAAAACGAACTAAAACGAGAACAGAATACAGCACATTCCTAATACCAGCAGTTCCTCCCTTGAGCATGAATGGATTCTTCTTGGCACTCTGCCAGTCAAAGCGCTTTTTTTTATGGTAGAACTGTATTTTTTTTCCTTCCAGCAAAATGTTGCGCCTCGGGAGCTCTGTGCCCTGGCCGGAGCAGATAGCAGTCATCACGAAGGACGAGACCGACGAACTGAGCGCAGCGCCGCTCCTCGAGTACTTTGAGCCGCTCATGGAGTGGCTCAAGGAGCAGAACAAGGACGAGGTGGTCGGATGGAGCATCACGGACCCCATGCTGTGTCCGCAGGGCTCCACGGACACGTTCTACGGAGCGGAATCTCCTGACGAACCTCTATATCTTAAGGCGCATATCCGGGACGAAGATGACCGAACGGACGAATAGCGAAGAGACTTTTTCCAAGAAGGACAGTTCATTTTAAACCATCGGTCGGGAACTCGTCGATCGCGATCCACCGGTCGATCAGGGCAACATTTTAGAGAAAATAAAGTTTTGGGGGGAAAAATTAAATAACTTTTGGTTTAGAAGGCTAACCTATGTTTTCTCTATAAATGTTTATCATTGCACTGACAGTTACCATAAAAACCAATTTAAAAAAAAGAATATATTAGTGCCTGAAATTGTTTTGAGGCGAGTTAACGGTGTTATCATAACATTATTTTAGCAATTTTATAGCAACTATTTTAGCTGCCTGAAAAGCTATCCTAAAAGACCTTTCATAAATGATATCACACTTTTTTTCAATATATTTGACCCCCTTCCCCCTTTGTCACCACCACACTTTATCATACTCCTACACCCCTATGTCACGTGTTACGCTATATTACATTAACGTAAAATAATTTTAAATGTTTTATAGAAATAAAAACGTGCAATGTCACACTTCTTGTTACACCTCTCCTCCCCTTATCACAAACTGTCACACTTCCTTGAACCCCCTCCCCTCTCGAAGCGTGACATCATTTATGAATGCCCCCTAATAATAGTTAAAAAATGAGTTAAAGCAATGATAAAGGGGGGAAAAAAGAGATTAAAAATGGCAAACCGGTTTCAAGGGCAATCAGCCCTCTTCGGCAGTGCCGAGAGTGGAAATGCAATACTAGTGACGACAAGAAGTTTAAATACGCCAAAAATCTTTAACGCCCTATGGACTCAATTCATTCGCAGTAGATAGTATAACATTCTCCGTTTAGTCTCGCATACTTATTCATAAGATTTTGCACCACTTCAGAAAAAGAAAAAAAAATCCTACAAACAATTAAGAATTATTATTTGAATAAGACTTAAATCCGGAACCAATCAGATCTCATCATTTACTAAAACACGATGTTTTAGCAAATTTCGTGTACCAGTACCTTGTATTAATTTACTTAATGTAAAAAATTCCTCATTAAATAAAATACTAAACACGCTAAAAAAAGCAGTTTTTTCTTTTGTGCAAGCAAATTGCAGTTTATTTTGCTCTTGAAAATGTAGCACATTATTGAAAAAAAAAAAAAAAACAACAACAACTTCAAGTTAATTTCTGTGTGTTGTATGTCGCGCAGATTAATCAAAAGGTGTATGTGGCTCCAGCGTAGAAAACGCCGAATACCCGTTCTTGTCTATCTTTAGATAGGGATTTTAGAAGCCTACACACAGACAGCAAACTTTAAATTCTTCGAATTTAAAGCACATAATACATTAAAATATATAATACACAATTCAATACAATTTTATTGCAAGAACTTAGAAACTGGGTCGGTTCAACAACTCAAATTTCATTCTTCCACTGAAGAACGTAGAAAACACTAAAGTTCATAAAAGTAAGCTAAAAATTGGCTGACGTAAATATGACCAATGCATTATCCCTAAACGATATATTATAATAATAACAATAATAATAATAATAACTATGATAAAAACAATAATAATGAACATTTATTTACGTAAATAGCACCGATAAACCTTCAAAAGCGACAGTTCACACCTGTTCTATAATCTTGCCTGGAATTGGAAAAACCCCGAATAACATTGCTCAGCCTAATTGCAAATAATGTTCTAAAATTACGAATTATAAACAGCTTCGCTCTGTAATATAATTAGCAAGTTAAGATTATCGGCCTAAGTAAAACGTAAGAGTGGCTATATTTTTAAAATGTACTAATGAGGATAAATAGCAACTACTTAAAGTTATTTCAAGCTAAAATTAAACTTATTGTAAGTAATACTGTTAAAGCAACAAAACGAATCATGTAAATAAATACATCCGTTTTCAAACCTAAATATCTGTCAAATTCAGATTTCAGCAAATTCGACAACCTAGGACAAATATTCGACTCCTTTTCTGTTTACCTCTTACACCAACGTCATTTTAACAATATTACGATTAATAGAAACCCATTCAAAAAATATATCTGGTTATCACTATCGCAACGAAGAAAAGAAAAAGAACAAGTTAAAAGTTTAGAAAAATACCAAAGTGAACTTAATCCAACTTTCACTTCTAAGATGGCATTTTTTTTACCAAGTTTGTGGAAAAATTTTGACAAGCTTCTATTTACTTGACCCCCATGCATCCCTTAGAATAAACTAAATTGTTTTCTTAAGTTCAAAGATTAGATCATTCAATGCGTTCGACGTCACTGCGTTCTGCGTTACACACAGTAGAACTATTAAGTATGACATCATTTTGAACACGCTACATGTTTTTAAACACTATTCAACATCAATTTAAACAATGTAACATAGAATCACTTTGAAACGTGACATTTTTTCAGAACATGCACATTGTTCGAAAACTTCTGATCCATTGCAAAACAAAAACTTAACAAAAAACTATCAACTTAAAAAATTTAAAAAAAAAACAAAATGCAGACGATTAACACTTAAATATTACGGAAAATAAATTCGTGTTCAAATAATGTGTATTTGTGTTCTTTTAAATAAAAATGGTTTGAATTTTAGGCAGCATTTTTTTAGCATTTATTTTTTGTTTTTATTCTACAAATGAATAAAAATTGAAATTTCATTTTCTAGTTGTCTGCTCTTTGTTAACTATTACTTTCATTCCATTAAAGCAATTCAATCTGTTAATGTGCGCATTACTTCTTTCATGCGTTTTAATTATTTGCTGTATATGCATAGCTTGTATACATGAAGTTCTATATAATATCTGCCGAAGAACATAGCACAATACCGCTCTATCGAAGCTTAACTTTGAGGGAGTGGAAAATAAACGGTAAACACAGCAAGGGTAGTAGGAAAATAAATTTCAAAGTATGTTTTGCCCAAACTGAAATCATGCTTGTGAACCCTGCTGGGATCTTGTGCACAGAGTCTACATAATTTGCTTCATTTTTGCCCATAGGCGCTAATGTTAAAAATTTTTGGACTGTTCAAAATCAAGAAAAATTGTTCATATTAAAAAGTAAAATATGAAAGTGAGTTGTCTTCGCAGAGATCTTTCGAATGCAAAAAGGATTTTTCGAATCGGACAATTCGTCCGAAAGTTATGGGGGGGGGGAGGTACAGACAGACCGACAGACACATTTTCCCCCCATCTCAAAACCCTACTTTCAAATTTTTTATTTTTCAATCTTTATTTAATTACTTCACTTCTTTTTACTTTTCTTTATTTTTATCGATATTTTTACGATACATTAAATCTTCTTTCATGCTTTAATTATTTATGTTTTATTTTTACGGCAAAGTAGGCTAAAAAGCATGAAAAATATCTCTGAACATAAATAATTCAGTAGATAAAAGACTGAATGGCTCGTTTATTGAGGCAATGCATTGAACCTTGTAGTAGAACGTTTTTAACGCACATAACTTACCTTTCATCTCTTAAGCTCTCACCCAATCTAACAAGAGTCGGAGAAAGAAACAAGAGCAAACTGATAAGCATTTTATTTTCTATTTTTATGTACAAACTGTGTGCATTTGCTTTCTATTCAGTACATAGAAAGTGCGTTATAAAAGAGTTACAGTTCTCTCAGGTTACATCAACCGAGATCGGGAAATTGACCGCGATTACAACTGTGTATTAAATGTATGTTGGCGAACGTGCATGTACATACACATACAATGACAGAATGTACAACCATTCAACATATTCCTCGCGATAAAATGACGCTGCTGCCGGGCAAATTCAGAGGATAAATTTGAAAGAAAGATGAATTTTGTTTTCTACATTTACCGACGACGAGTTTCAGCAGTTCTGAACAGGCTGCGAAGAAAAACTCGGGTAATGTGTCACTCTTTCGACCCTTTAGATGCTTTCATACGAACCGCAAGAGCGACGAAACCTTTCAAGGCGTTTCATAGGTTCTACATGACTTACTAACCACGCTCTCGCATTGACTGATCGGCGTTTTTTATTCTGTCATTAAAAGAAGATCTTGATCGTGCTATCGAAAAGAACGTCACCGCTGTTAGTTTGATAGCCATAGCAACAATCCGTCTCCGTAGCCTCAAGTGGGAAAGAACCTTTACATTCCTACTACCGATTGCGACTGGTTGCTATGTTCATTCTTGTGTATCTTTTTTCTTGAAACATTAATCTACGCTTCCTATATCCTTGTCTCATAACACAGCTTAAATAATCACTTAGTTAGCGTGTAGCTATGCTAATAATTTTGATCGTTGCAATAGTAGTTTTTCAGATAAATTTCTACAATGGAGGCAATGCAAGCAACGTCATTGGTCACACGGCAGCGATGAAAGCAATGTAAACAAAAGAAGCAGTAGCATCGTTTCCAGTTCCACGAATCTAAGTAAAAATTAGGCCTAAATAAAGTTCGTCTACATTACATAAAATTAACACTAAATTAAACACTATAACTATTGTAATAATTAATACATTTCTTTTATAATGATTAAATTAAATGTAAATACTGGGTTATAATTAGAAAGAGCTGTGAAAACAGTCTAATTAATTTCAAGATAACTCATTTTGCCTAGTGAACTCCACGTAGAACTCAATTGAAAATCTTGGTAAACAAAGAGCGGATATCACGTGACAACGATGATCGCTCATGAGTCCCTCTAGCGGTGAATTGCCTCTATTCATCCTGACGGAATATTTTATTTCCTAAGGTGTATTGCGAACCAGTTTAGGGCAACGTCATGGTGACGTAGCAACCAATCACGCGTCTTGATCTCCATGTTGTTTGTATTAAAATACATATTACCGATGTGCCTACCTGATTTTCATTTCATACTAATATCAGCTACGTGTTTTTTGGAAATAGGTGTTGACGAAGCAAATTGTTGCTGCAGTAAACTTTAAAATTGACGAGTTACCATGATTTATGCGTCAACGATTCATACTCTTTGATCTTTAGCTCATACTCACAGTTAAGAAGCTTTCGTCAGATGTATTCAAAATGTTTAAATTATTAAACGTGGAAAAAAATTGCTGACATTATGTAATTGCTGACTTGATCGCATAGCTTGAAGACTTAGAAATGCCTGTCTACACGAAGAAAAAAAAAATTTTTTTTCCAAAATGAAAATGGAACTTTAAACTTCTGCAAAACTATCCCTGCTTCTGTTTATGGACTAAAAAATATTCCTCCATATTTCTGATAGCTTTCTCATTGAATGTTTCCAAGCCCATTATAAAAACTTACATTTTCAAAAAAAAAAAAAGTGTGGAGGGGTATGTCTTATTTGGCACATTATAGCTCATCATTTATACAACATGCCACTGTTGCCAATGGAGGCGCGTTATTTTCCATTATGAGCTATCAAGCTTAAAACTAGGAACTACGTCTTAATGAGTTTCACCGTCATTTCGAGAGGGCTCCCATTGCATTCCAAAATGCATTATCCTTATGCTAGTATGAGGAGTGGGAAAAGGGAGTGTGTACTTTGCGCAGAAATATAGTGATTTTCAAAGTTTTCAAAATAAATATTTGGCATAAGTTGTATGGAGAAAATTATTTTTCTTTTGGCTTTCGTGGGAGAAATTCCTACATCTTTTAAAAATGTTTGCTTAAACATAAAAATGCATAGTTACATTAAAAAATTCCTTTAATGCCAACTAACACAAAATTACATTCATGCCGTTGCCATAGTGATTCTTTTTCCCGCGATATAAAGCTCTACTTGCAAACAATATTCAAACTGAGCTAGGTGCAAAAGCCAACCTATGCTCATAACGAATATATTTCTCTTAAACTGAATCCGAACCAATGAGCGGACGAAAGTTTCTGCTTTGAAAATGCGACGCGACTTTCCAGCTTTTCCTAAATTTGGGTGACTAATGCATCGAAAGCAGGAAAAAATAAGACATGTTTTTGGAAAAGAATTCGGTTATAGCTTCATCGAAGCCCAGTAGCTGAGTGGTAGCCATCCGTGCTAGCATGCCACAGGTCCGTGGTTCGATTCCCGGGCAGGGCAGGGTCGATAAAATGAGGACCAAGCATGTTTGGGAACTAAACACTGGGGGTTCCGCGTCAGGCTGACCACTTGACCGGAACTTCTGCTTCTGCACCCCAGGGCCCTCGGTCTCGAAAACTGGGATGGGCACAGTAGGCCATGGTCCACAAAAAGGCTGGCGCGCCACTGAGTTTAGTTTAGTTTGCAACTTCATCGCGTTTTAGTGCACTTCTTGAGAGTTTTGGGGGTACATAGCTTCATAAAGGGAAAGGATATTCAAAGCTCAGGCAGAAAGAAAAGAATCAAAGCAGTAAATACTTTTAGTCAAGTGAAGTATGCATTGCTAATATTTTTCCATCTGTAGTGGTTATTCTAGGTACTCGAATTTCGACTGAGGCATTGATTAGATTGTATACTCGCCAAGTTCGCTTGCTTTAAAGCTCTTTGAACAAATAAATACTTCACTCTTGAAGATAAAAGAAATGATATTAAATCCCTAGCTCTTTGTCATAAATAACAGGATGGATTGGTTACGATTAACTACAACTAGCGCCAAGTGGAAAAAGGTAACATTTATATCTCGTCCACATCTTTCAGAAACGAATGCAAAGTTCTCGTGAGAAAAAATAAAACTTTGCTTTTAAATAAAAAAAAAAATATTGGAAGCAGGATATTTCAAAAAAGATGCGAAGACACATGTTATTCTATTTGTTTGCGAAAATTTAAAATAAGAATCCTAGGGGTGAGTCATAAATGACGTCACGCTTCAAGGGGGAGGGGGTTCAAGAAAGTGTGAAAGTTTGTGACAAGGGGAGGGGGTAACAAGAAGTGTGACATCGTATATTTTCATTTCTATAAACACATTTAAAATCAGCAGATTAGACCTATTTTTGTTACTGTAATATAGCGTGACATGTGACAAAGGGGGGGGGGAGGGAGTATATTGAAGTGTGACACTTTGTGACAAAGGAGGGGGAGGGGTCAAATATATTGAAAAGTGTAACATCATTTATGAACGGTCCCCTACTTGTAGCAGAAACACTGTTCTGTTCGGCAACCTGTTGTACAAATCCGATTTTCCACTACAAACGTCAACCACGAAGTCGGGCGCAGCTGATTTTAATCGTTCTTGCTTAGCTCAACGCAAATTGGGAGCTTTCACACCAAAGGTGACCAAGGGCCAAAAAAAAAAAAGTTCTTTTCCACATCTGTGCGAGCTCTGAACATACTTTTGCTTACATAAAAGTATTCTCTGCGCTTACGCAGACGAGAGATAGCATGTTTTTTGACTTAGTCGCCAAATGTGAGCATCCACGTCTGCGGCGCTCAAAATGAGAAATTGACGATTCTTTACGCCTCCATGTACTTGATTCAGATACCACTTTCCAAGACATCTTTAAAAAATATTACCCATTCACATTGACAATGAAACATTTAGGTAAAATTAAATGACAGAAAACTACCTGGTTGCAATAACTCAATTTCGACAAAAATTGCAGCTACGTGGGAGTTTGTGCTTCACATCACGTGGGAGTACTGCTGTTGCTATGACACCAGAACCTATAGGTAAGGAATGCTCACTAAAATCTGAAAGATGCCTACTAGAAACGAAAAAGATATTATACGAAAATAAATGATAAAATTTTTAAAATGTCCATGGAAATATAGAATATATGAGGATTCAGATATTTCTCAGAATCCAATAATTTCATTAAATTTATCAACAACTGTTTTATTTAAAGACAACTAACTGCCTTATTAATACTTGTGAAAAGGTGGTTATGATTGCCGCCACCAGAGCCCCAGTACTTATGCAAGAGCTCTGCTTGTGCGCAAGGTTTTGGAAAAGATTGCGTACACAGCTTTTGATAAAATCTATTTACCTCTGAACATTTTAAAGCAAAGCATTCAACTAAGTTTTTATGATTTTAACCTCTTCATTCCCAGTGTACCCAATTGGGTACATTTTAAAATATTGTTTATTAACTACTGTTTGTGCAATTTGAAAGCTAAAACACCCAATTGTTTTTGAAATGAATCAACAGATAATTTACTTTGTTTAAAACATGGAAATGTGGCATTAATTATTATTTAAACTAATTATTAACTAAAATTTAAAAAGACATTTTTTTAGTTATTTTGTTTTGTATTGATTTTTTAAATCAGAGAACCAAAAAATTGCGTCAAAATTGTTTGTGCTTAGTTCTGGGGTCGGAAGAGGTTAAAGGAATTTAAGCTAATGCGAAAAGACTGAATACATTAGACGATTTAGTTGCAACATTAGATATTATCATTTAATACTTTAATTTCGATTAGTGACATTAGAATAAAATTTGCATTTTCTTTTACAAATCTAAGTTGTACAAAATTAGAGTGATTTTGTATCAATTTTGGCGCGATTCATATTTTTTTTTCTTCACAAAGCATGGTACAGATTCAAAAATATCAGCCTTCTTTTTTTGTTTTCAAAAATACGTTTGCGCACTTTATTTACATGCTACAAATACTGCAACTGCTGCAAGTGAAAGGAATGTATACCTTGATGGGAAAAGGTTCAAGTTTATCGTGTAAGAAAATATGGCACTAACTTTGTAAATTTCTCAGAATCCAATAATTGCATAGAATAGTTGTGATAAATCGAAGGGATGGCTATTTCTTTAATGGATTAAGTTTTAAATAGGAAAATATTTTGTCAATGTTTCTAAAGCATTTTTCTCTAGGGGTATTCGCATCGAAAAGTTTGGCATTTGTAGTTTAGTATCATAGCAAGAAATGCCAAATTCCAGCAAGACGAGGAATATGGCGCCCAAATCGTATAGTTACAAAATGTAGAGCACTTGCACTTCATTAGAGAGTAACATGGGAAAATTTCGATAACTGGGGTGAAATCTTACCAATTTAAAGATTTACCAATGACCAACCTGTCGCCAACTGCCGACCACAATGGGTTTTTTCTTTCGCCAAGTAATATTTCGTAAGCCAACGCCATTCTTGTGCTTACTATCTTACAAAAAAAAAAAAATGCATTTTTTTATGAATATTTATAGACAATCAAAGAAAGAAACTCTTGTCGCAACATATATCCACCAAACGTAAGAAATAACGTTTCTTACTGCTAATGGATACATTGGGATTTTGGTGAACATAATTGCTAGATATATTTTAAGAGAACTTTTAAAAATGGTACAACAATAACTGGTGTTTAAAGCCACTAATTGCAACAGACATGATTGACAGTTGGTTTATTTACAGTTCTAAAAAGAGCCTAACTGAATTGGGAAAATTACAGTGGCTGCCATAAAAACGGGAAGCGAGGCGTCATGTCGAGGTTACCACAAATGACTGTTAATCTTCAGAACTATGCTTCCCAGATTTTACCTTAGCTATCGAAAGTCTTCCAGATAAAATTTATAGGTCCCATAAAACTAGGCTGAACCAATATGACGTTTATTTGCTACAAAATGATACGCACCCCGACGTGTGCAATTGGCATCGTTTTCACATTTAACTGGTGACATATTCTCTTGTTCATCTAACAATTAACTAATCTATTTTCTAAAAATATAGTGCAATATTAACAAGTATTTTTCCAAGGGTATTTGTTACACCCGGAAAAACATTTACAGTTAAACTAGCACCGAAAGATGTCAATTAAGACACAAATATGTCATATTGGGTCAGCTCGGCTTTTAGGACAAAGGCGTATAAATGAGCGGGTGTTTTTCCACTCATTATTTATTGATTTCTAGCTGAAATAGCTAGAATAAAAGCCTCTCTATATACTAGCCGACGTATCAGCCACTCGGATTACAATTTTCATTTCTGAAAAGCTAGGGTTACCATAGCAAAAGTCCTGGAATTCTGTCACATTATGACATCGCGCCAAATTGGGGAAAGTTTAAATAAAGAAACAACAAAACATCGCCAAGAAGTGATACATGGCAGAGAGGACAACTATGCTCAGTCGTGCGCTCTGATCCAAGATGGCGGATGCGTCGGCCTCTCTATACAGGGGCTCTAACTAGAATCTTTAATGTTTTCAAGTCATGGAAGTCATGTCATGATCGAGAGAAGTATTAAACAATGATGAATGGCAGAGTTATGGGTTATTTCACATATTTTGCTCCAAAAGATTTTAGTTAAAATTGAAATAAAGCAAGGAATATCAAAAGCAAAGAACTAAAAAACTCCTTACTACTAATATATCATGAGAATTTGGTTACCAGAACAATCATATAACTACTAGACGATGCTCAATGGCACTCGTGGTTTGAAAAAAACTACGCTTTCTACACTGTAAAAAACTCTAGTCCAAAGTTTTGCCAAAAAATAGTAATAAATGTTGCTTGCAGCTAAATGTCGCCAAGTTGAACTTATACAATGGTGTAGTTCCACCTAGTTTCACCATGAATGTGGAAGCAGGATCCATCATAATGGTCCAACATTAGTTCCAGATGTTGGTTGCAGTTAAATTTAACCATAGTTTTGGGGAAAAGTTGAAATAGATTTTTTTATGTGTTTACACTACACATAAAAAAAAATTAAAAATTAAAAAAAATGCAGCAAAATTAATTTTGATTTCCTCAGAGACGCAATGTGAGTTGAAGACTAAAAGTGGAAAACGATGCAAGTGCCAAGAAATACAAGTGTTGTTTTTCATACAGTGTTGTTAAATAATGAAAAACGATTTTTATTGCAGTAAACATAAAAATACACCGCTCATCTACGAAGCTCATTTTATAATATTAGTATGCTTTTGAAAGTGGAGCTGAAATTACAAGAATTTTTTCTCAAAAATATAACCTAGCACGTGTCTTCGAAACAAGCAAAACGTGATATCATTTTGCGAGGGCAAAAAATTCACTCAAGTGTCATTTTTAAATAATTCAAATAATGTGGGAAGAGGCGCTAATGTAGGGGGCCTTGTTGCTTTATTTGGAGAAATGTTTATAAGTGCTTCGCAAAGCAATGAATTCTTTCCTGTAGGACAGCGTCAAGCGATTTTTCTTTCGTTTGCATGTGTGAGGAGTACAGAAGAATAAAAAAAAGTACTATGTAATTTGCTCAAGTAAAAAACATTAACACAGTGAAAAAGCTGAATATATACGTATAAATATAATTTTACTTAGAAAATATTAAAATTTCATAAAAAATAAAATACAGTTTCAGTTACTATTAATGGTGTCAAGTTGAGCTTGTAAATGCTGTAATTGTATAAGAAATGTGTAAAAATGTCTATGTTGCAATTTTCAAATATTTTCTCTTTTGGCCCTTACTATGTTCGCCACTTTTAGTCCTAAATTTTTGATTTCGTGCTCTTCTGACACAGTTAATAGCATATTTTTTTTCACCGTAAAGATCACGCGACAGTTTGTGGACAAGAAAAAGGTTACTAAACGTATTCCATAGGTCCTAATAATTGCAATAGAAGCAAAAGCAAACTTAGAGAGCCACACTTATCCATTTCTGTTTTAAAGAAAATGTGCAATTTACTTTATGAAGCGCTGTGAAGAGATTTAGCATCCCTACGGGCTTCATATGCTCTAGTAGTACTAAAAAGCAAAACGAGACATCACCTGCATGGCACCTATCCCCTAATGTACCTTGAAACAAAACTGCAAGCATTCAGGGACAAGCTTGCATGGCAACCCATCAATTTGCTCTGCCAAAGTCGTTAAAAAATATCAGAGGATTTCTTGGTCTACAATCACTTTTCACTCGATAATTATCAAGGTCACTAAATACTTTTGGTGACACACTCTATTTTTGACTATGTCAGATAAACACGTCACCAAATCCGTGTAAAATACCCTAAGTTTTCTTACCATTGACGCTCAGCCTACGTGTAGCATCTGTATGTTGTTTCTTCCTCCGGAAGAATACTCACGCAATGAAAACCGATTTACAGTAAGGCCAGCGTGATTGAAAGGCGTGTGGAATTGGCGATCATTTTGACGGCAAGCCCAACAGAATAGAAATGGATTAGTGCAAACTGGCTCATTGCGATGATTGAACATACCATAAACTGGCTCATTGCGATGATTGATAAAACTGCGATTTTTGGGAGCAGTCCAGACCGGTTTTTTAGGCATATTTTTAAACCCATCAAAGTCCGAAACCAATCACATGCGAAATGAAAGACTGCAAAAACTAAAATCTGAACATTTCGATTTGTTAATCGAAAATCTTATAAACTCGGTAACCTTTTTCTGTAAATCTATCCCAACAGTCATGTGATTTTTGATTATTCCAATTGGCTGTAAAAGAGGTATGGTTAGGGAGCTGAATAGTTGTGACATCAGTTCATATTTTTTTTTTCGATATCGTTTAACTTAGCTTTCCCAAAACCTGTACTAGTCCACGTCTGGCTTAGAGCACGAGATATATGGGTTGACCGCTCTGAGAATATATGATTTTACCCAAAATTTCCACCGGTGAAGTATTATACATTTGATCCATTTTCTCTTAACATAGTGCTATGATAGCTATAGGTCACAAAGATCAGTGTTCTCCAAAATAACTCTTTCTATGTTTACGACGACATCGACTTGGGACGCGCTCTCAGCGTTTCGAAAACTTAATGAGTCACTAAACACCATAGTCATCAACAAATGCAAGAGCAAGAATAGTTCTTACGCTGGAGTACTTTGACAATTTTTCGGAGTCCATCACTCTTCAAGAATGGGGACTTCCATAGTTTGATTCAGCCATCACAACGACCCCTTTTCGGGGGGAGGGAAACAGTCTTTTTATAGGTGGTCAGCATTTCTGTTTGGAAATTCATCCTGAAGAATTCACAATCGTCGGGGGTGGAATTGTTCACGTGGTCCTCTCGCTGACTCTGGCCAGCAGATTCTGGACCCGTGCCAGCCCACTTTCGATGTGGGCCCCCATGGAGAAAGGGTCCGTGTCACCAGGAGGGGCGCAGAGGGCGCTGGTGGCGATGGAAGCTCGACGAGGAAGACGGGATCGGGCGTAAGGGGAAGGCTTCATGGCGTGAGTGAAAGGGCACACTTCCACGATTGGATCATTTGTCCACAAGCGCTGAAACAGAAAAGACAAATTTGAACCGAACTCTGCTTATTACATTTTCTTAATTTTCTATTCATTTAACTCGGGTACATCGATTCGTGTAAAATCTTGAAGCGGTCCATTATGGGCCATATTGATGTTCATTAACGCCCTATTGAAGTCCATTATTGTTATATACAGTTGAACTCTCTTAATACGAACACGGTTAATACGAACTCACGGCTAAAACGAACCTTTTGTTCATTAAGTTTGATTTACTATTTATTGACACTAAATATCTCACGCATATTACAAAGGATGGAATACAAATTTTGGCTAAGACGAACGAAATATCTGACCTATTTACGAAAAATTTTCTCAATTGCATAAAATTATTTTTTTTCTTTAAACTAATTGTTGGTCTTTTTGAGTCATTGCAAACCACCAAGTACGTATTTCGAATCGAACGTTAAATCTTTCTGGGTAGAGAATAAAGCTCGTGCACGTGTTGGCTTTCGGACAGGTCAGTGTGCTCAGGGATCGAACCCTCTATCTTCAAATTATCCTTAAATAGTAGTAATTATTTTTAAAATATTAACATGCATTTCTTTTCTTGCTAATACTTTTTTTACACAATTTAACTTATTCACGGTTGTTACGAATAACAGCTAATAAGAACAAATTCTCGAATTTTTGGCATTTCGTATTAAGCGAGTTCAACTGCATTTCATTCATATTTATTTATTATTATTAGTTTAATTTCAAATTAAACATGTCATTAAATCATTCACTTTTTGATCGTGTAATAATATTTATTTAATAACTTTTATCTCAGCCCCAACGAAAGTTATTTTATACTATCCATATTTTTTTTTCACCAGTTACGATTTAATTTTGCGGTACGATACAATACTGACATCATGCAAAAAACCAACTATGGTCGAACGATCTTTAAAAATTTGTTTAATGATTAGCATAGAAAAGTTACATAATATTTGTATTTACTGTCGCAACTTACGGACTTTAACAAATTCATTTCTAAATTTCTGAAAAAGTGTTTTTCATTCATAACTCAATTTTTAATTTCCGATTCTTCGGAATGGCAACACCTTATTTCTAATTCTTTGGAACGGCAACACCTTATTTCTAATTCTTTGGAACGGCAACACTTTATTTCTAATTCTTTGCAGTGGCAACACCTTAGCTTGTTTATATCTAACGATTTTTCTTAAATATTTCGAATTTTAAAGCGTTTTTAAAAATGGTTATAGCACGCAGATGTTTTGTGGGGAATCAGGAAGTACCCATGCATTTATTTATTGTAAAAAAAGGAAAAAAAACTCAATCTTTTTTTACCAATTTTTTAAGGGAAAGACTCATGCTCGAAGATGTTAATTTACTTCATCGCGGATGTGAACCCTGTACTCCAGCTAGTAGTCCCTCATTTGAGCGCGAGCTTAAACTTTTTAGCAATAAAGATTCGCTCCCCTTTATTCTTTGTCTTTTTTGTGTTCTCCGTTTTTTCCATAAGCGACTTTCTGATACAACGTTTGCTTTACGACCGGTGAAAGTTGTCTGTTCTGGCAACTTTTATCACCCGTTAAAATTCCTTCCCATGTTTTTTAATCACCTTGTGGTATGGTCTTCCTCCCCCGCGATGATCCAGAAACTGCAGAAGATGAATAGTGATCAATCTGCCGTCAGGTCTTCATTGATTTGAGAGAGTCAAAGTTACGAAGAAGATGGATTTTGGCTAAAGTAAATCTGTACCTGGAAGCCCTAGTATTTTACGTCCATTTTTCGAATTTTTGAGAGTTTACTCTTAATGGATATACAGAGTACAGAAGACAAAGCCACCAGCTACATGAGGGGTCCGAACTTTTAAAACACCCATCGGACGTCTTTATTTTAAGGTTCGCGCGGAAAAGTACTAAAAATGTTTATTTTTTAACGTCATTTGCAAAACGACGAAAAATGAACTTAAGATATTGTGGCTCTCAGGTACAGAAATGCAGACATAACTTTACGTGGTGTTTAAATCTTACCTCTTCTCCTTCTCTTATCCACTTGAGAACCGCTTCATCGTCACCATAGTAACCGGCACAGCTAATGACGACCATCTCGTCTTCGCAGCTGAAAAAAACAGTAATCATGTTTTACCTACATAATTTGAAGGAAACATTCCAACACATTATAATACGACAGCGTAATGGCAAATATAGTCGTTAAAACTTCAAGACTTTCTCTATCTTATTAGATTTAAACGACCTCTATATAAGATTAAAATGAACATATTATGCATAATTTTATTTCATATTTATATATATATATATATTTCTAACTTAAACAGAGAATTATAGTAACTTATGGATTTTTTCAAGTAGCCATTAAACAAAAAAAAAAAGCAAAAGACGTGTCTTTTATTTATTTTTTAAATCTTTGTTTATCTTCTAAAGAGAGTAGTAAAGTACTACACAGCAAAAAAATTCTAGTCCATTCTTTCACCAAAAAAAAAAAAAAAAGAAAATGGTGAGAACTAAAATTGAACCATTATAATGGTTCCTATACATTCATAGATTTGTTCACATTCATGGGGAAACAAGATGAAACTAAACCATTATGATGGTTCAACAGTACCAAATGTTGGTTGCCGCTAAATTTCACTATATTCCCCATTTTTTTGGTGAAAAGTTCAACTAAAATTTTTTAGTGTTCTTAAAATCGTAAATTGTATGAAAATATTATATTGAAAAATCGTAAATTGTAACATCTTAATTACACTTTAGTCATACCACTAAGACCGAAAATGTTTCTGCTTCAAATGACGCCACAGTGGAAAATCAACAAATCTAGGACCTTTAAACATGGTACCAATGTCTGGGGAACGCACTAGGTCTGCAATCGGCTAAAGCCAACAGCAGCCCATTAGAAATTTAAATAAAAAGGTCCTTTAACCGGCATTAAGCTCCAATAGATGAGAAAATATCAATATGTTAACGACTGGCAAGACAAGATCGTGTTAGTAAAATTATGAAGAACCAATATTGTGCGCAGTCTTTGTCTACGACAAAGTGTTTGTCGATACCGCAACACGTTGGAAATCAGCAGCGTCTACAAAAGAAAGGGCAACACCACACTGGTTAATTACCTAGCTTGCAGGAGGCTCCTGATTGGTTTGTCCGATATCTTGATCATCTCCTTGAGATGCAGTTCGTAGGCGAAGGGCATTTCCGCTGAACCGAAGCTGACGTTGCTGGCGGTGTCGGATCCCTTTCGGGACGTGCGTGTCCAGTCTTGCAATTGGAGAAGGTCATTAAACTGGGCGGTGCTCAGGAAGTCTTCGTCCAGGTACGAGGGGAGGGGCTCTGTCATGGCCCCGCCCTCTGGAATGCCCGAAGAACGGCGGGAATCGGGACAAGGTGCTTTGGGGATGGGGACGTCCTCCGGAATAAAACCTGAACCAACAGAATTAAAAAAGGAAAAATAAAGTGCAGAAATACTTGAAGTATTTTTTGAAATATATGTTTTATGAACATAAAAAAATTAAATTCCTAATAAGAGCTGAACACAATGAGACTTGATTCTGCATGAAGTTGCTTTCGAAGATGTCATAAACAAAATTTATTTCCATTCGTCATTATTGAAAATTTTCATCAATAAATCATTTAGGAACTTAACAGGTGTGTACACTGTACACAGTATGTGTTAGTCATCTACCTAAAACTCCAACCGACTGTTAGATTTTACCTTTCAGAAATATTTCCAACAACAACAACTATTCACTTCTGACCGCATTTCTTTCGCGTTGTTTTCAGATTTTGCTTTTTAAGCGGACGTCACGCACCGTCTCAACAGCACACACGCACATAGGCATGTTCTAAGCATCGTTGCAATGCTTTTAGCTCTCGTACTAGAGAATGCGTGACTGTATGACTTCGGGGGGACTTGAGACTGTGAGGTAAAGCATGTCCTGCGGTTAAAACGAAGCCTTTAATGTAACACAAAATGTTGCATTGTGACGTTTTTTTCTCAGTTAGAGCTACGGAATGATGATAGTTGTTTTCACAATAAGAAAGAAAATAGAAATTGGAACATTGAACTTTTGTAATAAACACGAAAAAAAAAAGAGTAGGGGAGGATTGGGTAAAATGAGTCATGAGGTAAAATGGTTCACTTTATAAAAAACCCAAAATAATAGAACTTGAAATTGAAAATTTTAAACCAATATCTTTAATGTTATATTTCAATGTGTTGGCAACATTTTTCATTCTCAAATAAGGTGGGTTCTTAACTATGGAACCACAAGAAATATTTTCTGTAAACTTTGGATGATAGTGTGCTAAACACGTGGTTTACCAACTTCTGAAAATCTCTATATTTTGTCAAATAACAGCCCAAATTTGAAGGATTCCCTCACTGAGAAACGCTTGGGAACAATTCCAGGATAAAGATATAACATTTTCTTAAACTTTGTTCTTATTTTTTACTAGATGGAACGCAGCTCCAGTTAGCTACCCTACTTAAGGACAGTTACATTTGTTGACAGTTTTGCGAGCAGTGTCTGATGAAAACAATAAAATGTGGGTGGGTTTGCCGCAAGGCACATTATTTGAGTTGCGCCAGTCTTTATGCCAGACTTTTATGGATTGCCTGCTAAAGGCAGTAAAAAAAACTAGACAAGACCTAAACCTAAAAAGCTCTTTTTGACCTTTTCACATGCAATTTCAGCTTAAATTGTCCCTGAAAAGGACGGTTTGTTAACTGAATTCAGTGACATTATCGAAAAATGCGCGTTAATTTTAAAGTTGGGGACCACATAACATAGTTACGTAATGTGTGTATGTGACCTAAGGAAAAATAGTTCTAGTACCACTGATCTAAAGCAATCCAACCTCAGCAAATTCTGAGGCTTTGATCTAACCTACCTTCTGTGACAGAATTTCCATTTTCCACTTTTTCCTCATCCGTTCGTCTGTGAACGATGGGATGCTCTGCGAGATCCAAAGTGGGAGGGCGGATACTGAAGAGTGGAAAATTACGCCCCTTGGAAACGGGAACTTCCTCCTGCGTCTTTTCCTCCTCTTCCTCCTGTTGCTGACCTTTCAGGAAGGTGGCCAACTCGTTCGCTTCCCTCCTGATGAACGCCTTGATGGACGGGAGTCGACTCTTGTATTCAAAGGTCACATCCCCTCGCGCGGAGATGACCGGCTGCGGCTTCTCTTGAGCGACCCAGGTCGGGATATCTTCTGCACTCAGAGATTGGTAGCGCTTCTTGGATCCCTTAAGTCCCGCCCCTTGGAATTCCAAGGCGGAGACAACTTTGTCCCCGCCCTCCGACGACACCAAATCGCCGGCGTCCACGTGGCAGAAGCGACGGAATTCTTGGGGTTCCGAGTTCTTACGACTCTGGCTGCTGACGAGAGAGTCTTCCTCGCTGTCCTTCGTCGACTGGTCGAATGACTGAGTGTTCGATTTTTCGAGTACCGCCTTCGATTCTTTGGCTTCACTTGTTGTAGGGGGAGGAAAGGCAGGCTGCAAATTGAAATCAAGTCATTAGATTTTACGAGACCTAGACATTAGATTCACACCAACTGAGAAGAGTCCTCGAAAATATGGAAAACTATTCTTTTCAATGCCCGTGCGAAGTTGAGGGAAGACAAGAGTTTGAAACTAAGTAATGTTTTACTGAAATTTATTTCGTTTGCCCCGGCAAACCTTTATGTCTGATATGCAAGTGGAACAGTTTTTATTTTTTATAATTTAGTTTCTTAGCCTTACGACACAGAAGAACCTTAACTCTCTACTTCTCAAGCAGCGAAATATTTCCTGATCTTTGCTTCCCAAACAAATAGACGAAATCCATGAGTGAATGCCTTCCTCTCTTAAGCAGGCAAGTCACTTTAGACCTGACAGGTAGCATCCAACTCTTGAAAATTGTTCTACTGAGAAAGAACGAAATTTCCAAGGATTGACGGAGCACGTGAATAGTGTTCTATCAGTAGACTAAACCTGTTCCTTAGTTATTTTACCTTTGTTAATTCGGAGGGTAAGGAATTGTTTTTTCTGGCTTCAGTTATTATGGGAAGCAGAAGGCTAGCCCAGTGCGGCTATATTTGCTTTTAAAAAGTTAAGGACAGTCCCAATTTTTGTAATACGAATGTATCTATGACACATTAATGCCGTACACAATAGAGTTGAATGATTTAAGTTCACGCATGACACAAAAAAAACGAACATTTTGATTTAAATTTTTACTGCTGTATTTTTGTCCTGAAATTTAATGCAATCTTAAAGTATTTTTTCTAAGATAGGTCTGCACACCATAGGCATCTGCCTTAGATAATCCTGATGTCTTACGGTTGGGAGCTAATTAGAAAACGGAACTTACCTGCTTTTCTGTCTCTGGCCTGACTACTTCAGACTTTTCTTCAAGATTCTTGCTGTCTTGTGATTTCAGTTCGTCTTCCTCATCTTCTTCCTTGATGTTCTTCTCTTCGACAATGGGCGTGGCAATCACAAAAGATGTTTTTCTCAACGTTCTGGTGAACACGCGTGGGCTGCGTTCTGCTTCTGGAATCTGGAGGGGTGAGTTCCTTCTATGTCCCGCCCCTTCTTCTTCCTCAACACCCGGATCAGAACCAGATTCCTTGGAAGAGGCGCTACTCTCTCGCCTGCTGACGTTGCTGCTTGGAGTCAGATTTGGGCTTTCCCCACGACTTGTTTTGGAGTCGCCATCACCTTCCAGTAGTTGTTGCTCAATGAGAAGTTTCTTAAAGGAAGACAACTTTACAGGTGAGACTTTCAGAAGCAAAAAGGTCATGGTCAAAGTATTAACTATAATAATAAGTTAAGTGTAACAACTAGTTGAAAGCTTTTTCAGGAACAATGAGCTGTATAATTTAAAAACTGCTGAAGGAAAAGAAGTAAGACCTAGACCTAATAACCAGACATTATAAGTACAATGTCTGGTTATAGAACAGTGGAGGTTTTGCTCGAAAATCGAGCGGAGCCGAAACAAAGAAATTTGTCGTAGGGGAAGGTCGGGTAGTACCGGTGGCTTAAAGCTTCTGCTACATTATTAAATGAAATTACGACTCATTTGAAGCAGATGGCATTCCATGTAAAAGAGTATTCTGCTATAAAAACATATATTTAAAACCATTTTTCTATAATAAAAATATCTATCGTTTTGTTTTTGCACTATGTGGAGGGTTGTATCGGACACGTATAAAATGTTTTTAAAGAGACGTTGGGTTTAACAAACAAAAAATAATTATTAGGCTTAAGTAATTTAAAGGGAACGGTCCACTTTTCTGATATCTATAGAGCCAATGTTATACATTTGATGACATAACAGCTGAATAAATATTGCTTCAGCTGAATACATTGCAAATTTTGGGAAATGAAACAAATTTCAAATATAAAAAACATATATTTTCCTTAACTTTATAGCAATGTATGTTAAAGAGCTAAATAGAACAAATATCACATTCATAAAATACACCGTTTCGTTCAAGATCCGCACAATTTTTCGTGAGCCCAACATACCCTTGCATATTCTACACTGAACATGGGAAATGTATTAATTTACAGGCAAACATATATAAAAATGCTTAATAGTAAATAAAAGTATAAATAGAAGAATAAAAATTGTAAACAATGTATGAAAATAATAAACAATTGAAAATAATTGATAAATTTATTTAAAAAAAAAGCCTAATATCATAACTATTTTGGGTTATATAGCTCTGAAATTGACACTCCCCTTCTATAATTCATAAAACTATTATAGAACTGCTGCCCCCTTAAAACGTTAGGTACTCCCGACTTTCCCCTACTCCACTTCTTTTTTTACTTGTAAATTTATCATTTTAAAATCGCTTTAAAAATTAGAGATAAATAATATAATATATTAAAACTATCCGGAGCCTAGAGCAAAGCACGTGTTTAGAAACGGGTGCGGATCAACTTAAAAAAGTGACTGCTCCATATTCTTGAGAAACATTGATTTGCTTTTTTTCTTTTGAACTTTTGTTAACCTCACTCTTAGAAATAGAACTGTCAGTTTTGACGAACCTGCAATTATCAAGAAAATTTAGTCATGTGCAACGATTCTTTCCTCGCACGATCACGCGACTTAAAAAAAAATTACTACGCAAATTTTACCAATTTGACGAAACGTTTCCTCGGAGCACTTTTCACGAAGCCATTTCGTCAAACACGACAGAAGTTCCGCGATTATTTGAGCATGCATTCTGAGAGTGCTGATCCGCGATATAGTCTAGTTGCGTCGATCGAAGCAAGGAGTTACAATATTGAAGTCAGAGTCAAGCTTCAGTTGGATGTTTTCTATCTAGAAGCTCACTTTTGCATTGAAAAAGGGGTTCCTTGTAAGCTCGCAACACGTGTCTGTAGTTTCTGCCCTTAATTTTGCATTGATTTTTCTTTTTACATCTGTAAGGACTGAACAAAATCATATACAAAACATAAAAATAAAGTACAAAAAAAAAAAGACTTTACCTGCAGTCTTTCTTGTATCTGCCGAGCGTGGCCAGAGGCTTCCGGGTTGGGTCTCGGCGAAGAAGGGTTGGAGGGCGAGGGCGACTTCCTGGCCACTGCCTCGTATACAAGCAGGGTGCCGTCTGCAGTCCCTACGAGGCACGTTGCGTCCAGAGGTAAGACGCAAGTTATTCTAGCGTGATTGGTGTACGCTTCATCCACCTGTTAAAGCAATACCCAGTTTTAAAGCCTTCTTCAACTTTTATTTATCCTTAACATTTTTTTAATGCAATAAAATCCCGTAATAGCCAACTCCAAGGGACCAGGAAAATATTCCTTTGCAACGGTGTGTTCGTTAAAACGGAATATATGTTGTCCTAATGCCGTTATCAAGGGACTAAACATTTATTTCGCTAAAAGGGATATTTCGTTGCATCGGTATTAGCAGTAGTGAAATTTCACACTGTACCTTTAAACAATATTTTTGTTGCAAATTCATTGAAGGTAACGAAGTTAACAAATATTCGATGATGTCGACATTTTTCAAAGCAATATATATATATATATACAGTCGACGCTCGATATAACGACCATCTGCGTCCCACAGAAAAAGGTCTTTATATCGAGTAGTCGCTATAAGACGTAGAATTTTCTAAAATAAAAATTTACATGAATCATGCATGTTCAGTAGTTCCATTAAAATTGATAATTTTTCAAAGATTCCAACTGAACGCTTAAATTATTTTTTATCATTGGAATTATAAATAAAATTATCAGGCCAAAATATTAAACAGATTTTAAAGTCGAAAATTGAGGGGAAAAAATTACATACACGTTTCTAGAAGCAGAACTTCTGAGGTGACATGACACCTGGCACAACAGCATGACTCCTCTTATTTCGGAGAATCGACCATTGAAAAACCATGCGATTCAAACGACCAACTACTAATACATCTGTCAATCCTTTTTCCTAAGAAATCCGGAAATTCCCCGTTTCCTCCCCCTCTATTCTTTCCGAGTCTTTCCCTACTGTGATGAGAGATAATTCCCCCCATTAAACACATATTACCCGACCCCTGTCATAGTTGGACTGAACACTGAAGACTCCATGCAGCCTGTCCGTAAAAACCAAGGTCATTTAAAGTTAAAAATTTAGAAACATACTCTATTTGGAAATGTACCGGAAAGAGTGTCCACTAAATGCGGTCGCTGTATTGGATTAGACATTACAAAACGGTCGTTATACAGAAAGCAAATTAACATAGAGTTTATAGGGATAAAGTTGGGACTTTTCCCACTGGTCGTTATAATGGAATGGTCTTTATAATGTGTGGTCGTTATAACGAGCGTCGACTGTATATTTAATTTTTTATGCAGGCATTTTAGAAATTATATTGCTGAAAATGTGTAACAAAATAAAACCTTTCCATTCCCTTTTTTACATATCTTTGGTATTTTTGATGGCTCACACCACTAGAGTTACAACAGAAATTATTAAGTATGCCCACTACTTGTACAAAAAGAAGCTCACGTTTTTAGCTCGAGCACGTGACCTCTCAACCTGATTCTTTTCTGTGTGCCACACTGTTAAAAATTTTCGTAAAAAAATAGCAATTTTAACAATTTATTTGATTGTTATTTTACCATATTTAATTAAAACGAGCCTACTTTCCCGTATACACCAGCTTCAAATTTATAATCTAGCTATCTCTCTCTCTCTGTCTTTCTCGTTTAGTTTCAGTTCTTAATTGCTTCAAATATACCTTTTTCAACGATTAATACATATTAATTCAATCATTCATTTATTCATTCATTAATGTATTTATTCACTCATTTATTTATTCATTCTTCCTCTTATTCATTCATACATTCATGAATTTGAAAATATTCTTAAAAAACCCGATCAAAAAATTTCATAGGAAAATAGGCTCGTTAGTTCTGGATGAACTTCCTATTTGTACATGTTCTACGTCATAAGAGCTTTTCGATAAAGTTTGTTCCAAGCAAATCGGTCCTTTAGATCAGGATTTATATAGGATTGAATTTTCACCGTAGGCGGTATGTTACTTTTTTTTGAACTTTTCAAAAATGAACAAAAACTGTTCAAATTAATATTTCACGCCAAGAGCTTCCTCCAGCAAGCTTGTTCATTGGAACTTGTACCCAGAGTTTACATCATTTGCTTCATTATCGCCCATAAGCGCTAATGTTAAATTTTTTTGAACTGTTCAAAATTGAAGGAAAAATTGTTCAAATCAAAAAGTAAAATATGAAAATGAGATGTCCTCGCCGAGATCTTTCGAATGCAAAAAGAATTTTTCGAATCGGACAATTCGTTCGAAAGTTATTAGGGGGGGGGGGGACAGACCGACAGAAACACATTTTCCCCATCTCAAAACCCTACCTTCAAATTTTTTATTTTTCAATCTTTATTTAATTACTTCACTTTTTTTTTACTTTTCCTTATTTTTAACGATATTTTTACGATACATTAAGCCTTCTTTCATGCATTATTATTATTTTTTTTACTTTTACGGGAAAGTAGGCTAAAAAGGGTACTCGAACAGAATCATTGTGAAAAAAATCGTTTATTCTCTGTTTCTCCTAAAGAACATTTAATTAACCGTAATTTACGAGCGCCACCTAGGTCTCGTAGTCAATAAGAAACGGGCGTCCATCTTGGTTGTGGATCGAAGCAGTGTGAAGATTAGAATTTCATCGCATAATATTGCATAGTTCCTTTTTTATCTGAAGGGGGAAATGAAGAGAAGATGAAGTTAGTAATAGTCATAAAAACTGGTTGTGGAAACATATCCTATTTAGTGATTTTTTGATATTGCATGTTTATCTTTCATAGAATAAAAAAAGGGATTCTCAAAATCTTGGACATCCAGTAGTTACCTCTTGGCAAAGTGTGGAAGTACTGGCTTTCTACCGTGTAGGTCCGGGGTTCTATCCCCGTCTCCGGGCAGACCTCCTGCTCCACCCTGTTCTCGCACTTCGTCGTCCGCCACAATATGATAACTATGAATGGTTTCTACGCCTCGAAGATTTTACGCATATAGTTAATTACCATAGCCTACAGTATGTTATCATAAGTGCTAGTAAATGGTTATGAAACCGTAAAATTTCGTATTTACGGCTTTTTAACCAAGCTGATTGGAAATGGTTTAGAACCCGTAAACGTACAAAAATGTTCCAAACCGTACATTTAACGGTTAATTATATGGACAGACTGCTGCCGGCTATTTAGCCGTAATTTCATGATGAAATTTCTAACATTGCATCGACTCCCCAATTAAAGTGTCTAGTTTTTAGCCTACTTTCCCGTAAAAGTAAAAAAAAAAAAATAATAAAGCATGAAAGAAGGCTTAATGTATCGTGAAAATATCGTTAGAAATCAAGAAAAGTCAAAAATAAACTAAGTAATTAAATAAAGATTGAAAAATAAAAAATTTGAAAGTAGGGTTTTGAGATGGGAAAAAAGTGTGTCTATCGGTCTGTCTGTCGGTCTGTCCCCCCCCCCCCCCTCCTAATAACTTTTGAACGAATTGTCCGATTCGAAAAATTCTTTTTGCATTCGAAAGATCTCGGTGAGGACATAATTTTTATATTTTATTTTTTGATTTGAACAATTTTTTGTTCAATTTTGAACAGTTCAAGCTCACTCAAAGAAGTTCTTGGCGTGAAATATTTATTTGAACAATTTTTGTTCATTTTTGAACAGTTCAAAAAAAAAAAAATTAACATAGTGCCTACGGGGAAATTTCAATCCTATATAAATAATGATCTAACGGGCCGATTTGCTTGGAACAAACTTTATCGGAAAGCTCTTATGACGTAGAACATGTACAGATAAAAAGTTCATCCAGAACTAACGAGCCTATTTTCTTATTAAATTTTTTGATCGGGATTTTCAAGAATATTTTTGAATTAATGAAAGATTAAATGAATAAACAAAATAATGAATGAATAAATGAGTGAATAAATACATGAATGACTGAATAAATGAATGATTGAACGAATCTGTATTAACCGTTGAAAGAGGCATATTTGAAGCAATTAAGAACTAAAGCTAAACGAGAAAGAGAGAGAGATAGTTAGATTATAAATTTGAAGCTGGGGTATACGGGAAAGTAGGCTCGTATAGTTCTAGACGGAACTTCTTGTTAAATGCGTAATAATGTCTTGAGTTCACACCTGTAACTTTTCATTAATTCCTGTGATAATTGAACATTACTTTCCCCGATGAGTTTAACCTTACCTTAGGAGCTCTGGTGCCGTAGTTGTCCCGCACATCGTACAGAAGTCTGCAGGTGAGACTGTGGGGATCCCAAAGTTGTAAGACAGACGAACCCCTGAGGCTGATCCAGACCCCTTGCTCCCCACTCACCATCCTGTACACGTAGTCTAGGCCATTGGATGAAGTCTGGAACTGGTCCAGAAGATCTAGAGTCCTGAAAGGGAACAGCTGTTAGTTTTATTGTTTGAAACAGGAGATAAGACGAAAGATCAAGCTAAAAATTTGGGGGTATGATTCACCTTAAAATGGTGCCAACTTGTTGGCTAAGAGACGTTGATAAGTTTACTAACTTTTGTTTTGACTTTCGTATGCTGTGCTACAATATAGTACAATAAATGGGGTGTAAGTTTTAAGGGTATGCACGGTAAAAAATGCACCAAAAATACATTAGAGCTTCTTGGAAATAATTTATCCGGAGTCTGACGTAAAATTACAGAGGCTTAAAAACAAGACGCTACACAGACTTCAAAAAAGAAAACTAGAAAGAATAAATAACAAGAGAAAACATTCGGTAAATTCATTGTAACTGATAATGTGCCGCAGTTGTGGCGCCATCTCTGAGTACATAAAGTCGAAGGCGCTTTAGACAACTTTTCAAGCGTTTAAGATTTAAAGTGTTCTGTTTTACGTAAGTTAAAAAATCTTTCTCTGTACTTCTACAGAGTGCGGAAAAATAATAATTTTATTAAGAATCTGTTATGAAGAAACTTGATTATTTGATTTAAATGAAGTTCTTCGTAAATTAAAAAATTTCCGTAAGAAAATAGTAAAGTAACCATTTATTTGATTGTTACTTTACCATATTTAACTACAGCAGTTCAATAACTATTAAAAATACCATTTATAAATGGTTATGGAACCGTAAACATTTGTTTTTACGGCTTTTTAACCTAACTGATTAAAAATGGTTTAGGTCCCGTAAAAATAGAAAAAAAATTCAAACCGTAAATTTAACGGGGAATTAGATGGACAGACTGCTGCCGGCTATTTAACCGTAATTTCATGATGAAATTTCTAACAGTGCTCTGTTCTTTTACAGAAATTTTTTAGCGTGGAGTGGAGCGTTGAGCCGAAATAGATTAACGAGGGAACGCAGAGCCTTAGAAGAGAGTTGCGAGAGTTTGCTCAAAACTGGAGCTGTAGAAATTTACTGTGCTCGACCGCTCTAATTGTTTAAAAACTTTTAAATAGTTTTAATTATACAAAAAGAAAAATTTATATGATTCATCAAAATAATTCCAAGCACGGAGCTGAAGTTGACCGGAGCAGCAGCAAGTACTTATAAGTCGAAGCGGAGATGGAGTCGAGTAGCTCAAAAAAGTGACTACTCCAAATGCCCTATTTTATCTTCCATTTTCAATTCTTAACTTCCTTGATCACAATCGCCAAATGAGTGAAAGATGACCAAATGTGGCAACTTTTTTGTTTACTTTCAGTCCCTAGATTCGCTGAACAGGCAGTAATTTACCACGCCACGGTTGGCTGATAAGTCAACGTTTGTTTCTAACGCACAGAGTGAATACAGTGAAACCCGTGTAAGTTGACCACTTGCGGTGCAGCACTTCAGTGGTCAACTTAGACAGGTGGCGAACTTACAAAGGTGGTCAACTTTACAGGTTTTACTGTATTAAATAATCAAAATTCACCTGGCACTGAGGATGATGACGGAAGGACCACAAGCACACCACAGTCTTCTACCCACGAGTTGGAGACACGTGACCGGGTTGGAGCCAATCACCACGTAGAAGACTTCAGGCTTCGGGAGACGCCCCTGCACATTCTGCAGTCAACAATAAGGAAACATTAGCTTTGAAATCAAGCAATAAATAATTAACTAAATTTAAAAGATCTTATGGAATGAAAAAAAAAATGGTTCCTGATATTTGCAGACGTGGTTTTGATTGGGTTTGGATCTGGCACAACCCTCTATTACTTTCATCAAACTAGAATGTTTCCTTAAAATATTAGGCCCATAAAAACTGGACTTTATATATGGTCCAACTTAAAAAATGAGAGAACAGTTAAAAATTTTCAACCAAACTGATTGTTGACGAATTGATGAAGACTCTCACTTCAGTAATTTGCAAATGATTGCAAAAATAGATTGATTACCGTAGAATCTTGCTATACCGAGCTTCGGTATACTGAGGAATCGCAAATACCGCGGGAAGGACCTGGTTCACCGATATCTTGAGAGTTATTTCAAAAAACAGGTGTTTAATTGGTGGTGTAGTTTTGCACATCCTACAAATTTTAGGGACAGTTTTTTATTTCTACCTCCCTAACCCTCTACATTCCAAGAGGGCAACAGACGACGGTTTGATCTATTCTAAATTAAGTACTCATTCTTAGAACTCTTTTATTTGTACTGAGTTGTAAGTGTTTTACTAGCATTATTTTGTATTAGGAGAAAATCAGTTCAGTATACAGAGGTTGCGTTTGAACGAGATTGTAATTCGTGTCCACCAATGGTCACGGTATAACGGGTTTCTATTGTATTCATGTTTTAAATTGCAGAGAATCGCCAGGAAAAAATTGTGTTCATTTTCCGCAAATAGTTTGTTTTACGTATAGCATTGAATGTGCCCCCATATTCAAAGTTGTTTGATTAATTATTAAAACAAGGAATCTGGAGAGGAGTGCGGAGCAATGGACGAAGGAGGTTTTGCTCGAAACTGAAGCGGAGCCGGAGCAAAGATATGATTTGTGCTCCACTGATCCGTTTCTTTTTTTTTTTTTTTTGGCTTTTTAAGTTTTTTTAGCAAAAAAACTGAGGTACCGGAGAATGGATAATTTCCCTTCCCTTCAGTCTCCTGTCGAAAAGAGAAGGTGGCGTCATCTGGTGTTATCCGAGTACATAAGCTGTTCTTGAGCAAAGTCATACTTCCACCCTTGTGGTGCTCATTATAAACGAAAGGCACGCCTTGTCCGATTTAATTCTTGGTCACTCTGCGAGCGGAGCTTGGCTATCCAAGGGGCGTTAGCAACAGCAACAATAAATTGAGCGGTGGAAAGGTAAAGCGTAGGTCTAAAGGAGTTTTGTAATTTTTCTTTTGCTTTAAATGATGACCTTACCTCTACGACAGCAAGCGTTCCATCAGCAAGCCCAGCAAACACTTGCTTGACGCCATCTCTCTGGTGGGAACACAGGCTCAGCACGCACGCATTCAGGCAGATCTCCCACATCTTCTTTCTATTTCAAGAGAAAGTAGACTCATTCCATTTGCATTATCCAACCACGTACAACAATTGTGAATCATAAAATTTACGTACATACTTTTTAACTGTATAACAAACCAAGTATGACGCGTACATCCCAAACGCATAATAGTTCTTAAATCACAAATTTCCATACAAGTTTTATTTGATTCTTTAACAAATTACGTTCTTGAACTGTATGTTGCGTGCATCAACCATCCACATACAAACACTGTACATCACAAATGTTAGTATCTACATTTTGTGTGATAGCATACAAATTCACGTACAAGTATTGTGCATCACAAATCTGCGTACATTATATATTTTTAACCTTATGTTAAACTACGTATGATGTGTACATCGAAAATGTATAATTGTTCTAGATCCCAATGGCCCATACAAGTTTTATATGATTATCTAAAGTAGTGTTTCCCAAAGTGCTCCATATGGACCCCAGGGGTCTTTTGCGATCTACATGCGGTCCACGTCGACTAAAGAAAATAATTGGGGTGTATGAGATGAAAATAGAGGTCTAGACTAGATCTCATTTAAGTAAGTTATTACTAAACTAGTAAGCCTGGCGGTCATACGAAATGACCGCTGTTCCAGATATTATAAATGCACAATTCTCCCAGTAACCGGAAATGCACATCAAATCAAAGCGATATTTATCAGGTAGAACAGTAAAGTTCAATGAATAAATAATAAACATGTAGCGGGAAAACCATCTGAGTTATAATAATCTGTAAAACAAAAATATTTATTTACTATATAATCAAATTGTTTGTGAAAAATATTTATTTATATCCAACATCATCATCGTCAAAACAATAGTTTTCACGAAACCTCTTGAAAAAAAAAAAGAGCGCTGCCACTTTAATACATATAAAAAGCGCAGACGATAAATAAAAGCAAAGCAAGAAAGAATAAATTAAATTCGCGTTTACATTCATTTCTAACGGAGATTGCAAATCTAGCGATGCCTCACTCAAAATGTTAGAGAAATGTTTTGATTATTAGTATATGTGACATGTGTTACAACAATGGCAACTGCATTACAGTTACGCAAGCAACCAATAAGCTACTGGCGACAAACATACACCTAAGCCGCTTATATATAAGATTATAGACATGATGCGCCTAACAAAGAGTTTGCCATTGCCACTTACTTATTTATATAATGAGCACGTTAACCCATAAAATATATTTCACAAATTATCACCCATTCTCTTTGCGCCTGTAACTTGTAAAATTTTGACCTTTTAATGCCAGTAAAAGGACAGAGGGCCTCGTCATTAAACGTTTTGATGCATGTAAAAGTAAGATTTGACATGATAAAAAAAAACATTTTTTTTCAAATTAAGTTTCGTAACTTTCACGTGATGTTTCAGGACGTGTCACGTGATTTTTTCTATCTTCCTAATATTCAAGAACTTCTTTGGAAAAAATCTTTTTTAATCAGTTAAGAGGCGTGATGTTCAATGTCACATGACCATCCGCTACTTTTTTACTGAATTTCATAAAAGTTCATTGCTTCTTTTTCGAACTGCACTTCTTTAAATAGAACTGCCCCCTCCTTGCAACATCACTTTTATGTAAAAACTCCCCCACCCCTACTCTTTCTTTACATTACAGTTTCGAATCGATTGTCTCAAACGAGCTGTACGGCTTTTAAGGATGAAAGATTCAACAAACGAGGACATTCCGTTTTTATGACAAAGAGTCCAGAAGGCGGAAAACAACATCCCGCACTCTATCGTAGTGCTCCGTAAATTTCCTGCAAATGTTTTCGCTATTTTCGTCAGCAGCTGTAAACACTTTCAATAAAAATGCTTCCTGCGTACTTTTGCTCAGACAGTGTTGTATCATTTCATTCTAATGTATGGCGCTATGTGTTATTATCCTTTCTTTCTGAACGTAAACAGTTCGGATTTACGTCATGTTGTAACATTGCCGCCACATAATTTCAAATACCGTAAGAGTACTATGTGCTCTGTCGTGCACATATGTGAATAAATATGTGCAAGTGTGCAGTTGTGTTTTCAGTAAATCATCCCACCATAACCGTTACAACAGGCAATGAGAGAAATAGTCCATTGTAAACAATGCAGGAAGTTTTTTAACATCAATGCAGGATGGAATTATTAATTATTCTAACCGAGTCATTTCTTTTTTACATTATCAGCCAATTTGATTTCAACTATTACATGCGTTAAAGCTTGAATAACAATTTTTTTTAGCGTACCTACTAAAAGAGCATAGATGCTTTCTTTTGAATAACACGAAGTGATGCAATTCGCTGATCAGGGACTGCTGACACTGATCAGGATTTCAGAGATTTCAGGACGCGCTTAGTCAAAATGATCGATTTTCGGATTTTCATGGCCACAAAACTGGAGTAGAGCGAGAAGCAGTGAAGCAACGAAATTTTGCTCGAAAATGAAGCATAGCAGGAGCAAAATAATTCCTTGGGTACCACTACTCCGATTTTTTTACTACTTTTCAAATTTTTATCACATACAAAAATAATTTATTAAAACAAGAGATAAGAAATATATTTTATCATAAATTTTCGAGCACAGATGGTGTTGGAGCAACTCAATAAAGTAACTGCTCTAGATCCCTGCGCAACATTTATTATTAAGTATTTTCATGACATGACTTCACCAGCAGGAACATCTCAGTTACAAAAAAAAAAAAAGCTTAAAATAAGAAAATCAATGGATTTCACTTGGTGCGTTTCACTTGTAATGTCTTTGTAGAGGGAGGAGGGAAAATATAGCTTTCCATTCACATTTGGTGAAAGTTTTATGACGAAAAATAGCAATTTTTAACCGACTTCCAACAGGTGGACGGATATAAATTCATACCGTACGTACCTTTTTTTACTTTGTTTGTTCATGGATAGCTTCCCACTGGATTCCGCTATTTTGATTATTATTATTTCAACCACTTAACGCATTTTCCCGTGTCTGACACGGGCGAAAGTTTAAGGCAAATTTGCACATGCCCGTGTCTCACACGGGCGAAAGTTAAAGGCAAATTTGCACATGCCCGTGTCTGACACGGGCAAAAGTTAAAGGCAAATTTGCACATGCCCGTGTCTCACACGGGCGACAGTTAAAGGAAAATTTACACATGCCCGTGTCTCACACGGGCGAAAGTTAAAGGCAAATTTGCACATGCCCGTGTCTCACACGGGCGAAAGTTAAAGGCAAATTTGCACATGCCCGTGTCTGACACGGGCGAAAGTTAAAGGCAAATTTGCACATGCCCGTGTCTGACACGGGCGAAAGTTAAAGGCAAATTCGCACATGCCCGTGCCTCACACGGACGACTTTGTATCTCGCGTTAATTTATTTCTAATGCCCCTCTATCCGTTTGCACATTGTTTGTATAATCATTTTTTATATAACTTTTACCTCATCCCCCGCTCTCTCGTGACCCCATACAATTGAAATTTCCAAAAACAATTTATGCAATACCTATATACAGTAAAACCCCGTTAAAACGCGGGTGCCGGGGGACATGTTTGGCACCCGCGTTATAACATAACCGTGGTATAGTGAAACTATACCGCAGGAACCATGTTATGAAATAATACACGCTTTTGTTGCATCATTTTTAACTTTACCAATGACTCGAAACTTTTCTTCTATAGTGTAATTTTTTCTTTTCTTCTTTGCTGCCATTTTGTTCACTATAATTGCTGCGCAAGAAGCACGCATCAACTGCGCAATTGCAATCAGGCTATCGAGCCATAGGTTGATACATAGGTACCAACTGTGTTCCGAGAAAAAGGGGGCTTAAAAATCTCTTTACGTTCGCTGTTAGAAATTTCATCATGAAATTACGGTTAAATGACCGACAGCAGTCTGTCCATCTAATTCACCGTTAAATTTACGGTTTGGAACAATTTTCTATCTTTACGAGACCTAACCATTTGCGATCAGCTTGGTTAAAAAGCCGTAAATACAAAAGTTTACGGTTTTATAACCATTTAAAAAAGTTTCCAAAACAAAAGTTTCATCGTTTTTGAACCATTTCGAGGCGTAGAATTTTCGAGGCTCAGAAACCATAAATGAAGCTTGCGGGGATCGAACCCGGTGTGTATAGTATACCAGCTTTGCTCTCTATCCATTCGGCCACCAGCACCAAACAAAGCGGTCGCTTATTTATCCATAAATCTTCCTTTTCAACAGGAAAACTGCATTAAAATTGAGATTTCAGTTTTTGATTGGACCCAAAGCCATCTTTGGTCTAAATTTACTGTATATTGACGAAAATCATTGCTGCAAAAATTAAAACACAAACAAGCTTCAGCAGCTCAAATGATGGGCTCGCTCATTCGCAAACTGTTCGGGAATCCGATGTCTCCAATTTTTGATTTACGTCTGTATGTGTTTCTCTTTAGTAACCATTGCTTAAGCCACTTTTTTTTTCCTCTTTTTTTTATATACACATGCAGATTTGAACTGATAAAACTTTATTCATATTTTAACAAAAACGTACGACCGGTAAGTTTTCGCAACCAAGATGGCCGCCCGATTCTTATTGAGCGCTTGAAAATGACGGTTAGTTAAACGTTCTTTAGGATAAACAGAGAATAAACGATTTTTTTTCGCAATCAGCGGTTTGAGTACCATCTTTTTAATGGTTATTCAACTGTTATAATTAAATATGGTAAAATAACAATCAAATAAAGGGTTATTTCACTATTTTCTTACGGAAATTTTTAACAGTGTTGTCATCATGGGATTGTGAAGGGGGAGAGGTCCTCAGAAAAAATTAGATTTGGAAAGGGATGAACGCACTTCCCAAATAAACAATGTTTTAAGCCGTCATACACTGGAGAATATGTTTACATTTCAGGACTGCTAAAGAATTTGGAATACAAAAGTTGATAACTCTATAAAAGAAGTTACACCAGCATAACTGGATTTCTAAAAATGGAAGACAGCATTGAATTGAACAGTCTCTGACAGATTGATCTCCGTCCACGTCAAGAGAAACAAGTCAGGGCGACTGCACCCGATTTTGAAATCAAGTTGTATAGCGTCATAGGTTGAAAGACAGAAAAAGGCTTATCACAATACGGCTTTATCTGTTAGAGTATATGGGGGGGGGGGGATGGGGCTCTTTGGCTAGAATATTTGTGTGTTGGGGCTGGCTTTATTTACAATGGTAAATAAGGAATCACCTTTAAATGGCAGTGATAAAGGGTGGTTTAAACGTCGGGGGAAATGATAGTCACCGCGGTCTATCCAATTCCACTGTATACTGAGGTGCGGTATAACGGGGTTTTAGTGCATTCATTTTCTTACAAAAAACAACTAGATCGTGTTTTTGACAGTTTTGCTAGAAAAAAAACCTCGTGCCCAAGCGATTAATCGATCGAGGGTAGCTTCTCATAAGTCCTTCGATGGACCACATTCAATAACTTGATTTTTAAATATCTTACATCGATTTGGCTACAATTGTTCTGTATAGAAAAACGATATGGGGGAAAAATAAGCATTTTGCTATAGGTGAAAAAGAAGTATATTTTTCTATTCGGAAAAGCTTGGCTTTATGTGTCTTTGTTGAGTAAGTTAGTAGTAAATGTAAGACTCATTGTTAAAAAAGAGTTTGTTGCCTTTAAACAGTAATATTAAAAGCAATTGTAATAAGAGTTTGCGTGAAATGGAGGGGTCAGAGCAACAACCAACAAAGTCCAAAAAAGTAACAGCTGAGAAAAATTGAGTTAAAGTTAAAAATTCATTACTTTTACACCCTTTGATCTATGAAATAATTTTTTTTTACTTAAGTAGTTGAAATCCATAGAAAAATTTTCGTTCAAGGACATTGTTATTGGGAATAATGGATTTTTTTTCCATGGATAATGGAAATCTAAATTTTGGACTTGGTTGATTGTTGCTCTGACCCCTCCAAATCTTCTCCGAAACAAAAATTAAATTCCTTCAGTCCGTTTGCTACAGTGACATTAAAATCAACTTCAAAACGGAATTTATCCCACAAATGATTAGTCTTCTTTGCCAGTCACTTTAACAGGGTATGCCTTTTAATATGTTTTTTTTTTCATTTATTTTTTTAAACAGAATATTCATTAAAAAATGTATTTAGACTAAAAAGAGTAAAATTGTTTTGCAAACAAACTAGAACCAACTTCAAATAAAAAATTGCGTTAAAAAGTAAAAAATAATTCTTTTCCTTGAACAACATCGGTACGATTTTTAAACATATTTTTTGAAGTCGTTGCAAAATGACGATAGACAAAATCTTTTGTATTCATAAATAAATTACAAATATAAATGGGATAGAGTGTGCAACAGTTCCTAGATAAAGTAACACAGGGTGTAATGGTAATTAGTTTGCTCTAGGTACTTTTTAAAAATCAATTTCAAAACGGTCACACCAATGATTAATATTTTTGTTTTTGAGATAAAAAAAAACACTATTTTTTAAAGCTACTTTTTAAGCGCACATAAATATTCACAGTATTAAGAAAAGCTTTTGGAAAATTAGGTGCTCCATCAAGAGGAATAATATTTACTTATAGAAAAGAGAATTTGGACACCACTAGTTTGATAACATGTTTTTTAAACTGAAGTACGTGAGCTTACTGCAAAATGCCATTAATTTTATACAAGAAAAACACACTTCCCAAAAAATTAAAGCTTATATAAAAAAAATTAATTAATAAATGAATCAGTTTACCCATTTGGCCCTTGTTTGGGTAAATTTCAGTTTGGTCAATTGCAAACAAGGAAGTTATGATACGAAATGAAAATTAAAGCGTGGTCCATGAATGATTCGGTATGCATTTGTTTCCGCAGTCACGTGGTTTATTGCCCACAATCTTAAAGTTAAAAAAAAAAATCTTTGAATTTTGAATGCCTGTGGGCACCACTTTTTAAATTGTAAAAAACAAAACCATAAGTGAAAGGTGGGCTCGAAAGGACCAAGCACAGGGGTCTACTGTACTAACATAAAAAGGTATATAATATCTTTGTATACATTTCTATACAGGGTCAAATTGAACAATCAAACAGAATATCAACAGAAAATGAAAATGTTTCACGTGTTTTCGCCAAGCCGGTTACGTTTTTAAGGGAGGACAATACCTCGAAATTGTTCAAAATATCGAAAAATCTTTTATTACATATTTCAATTGGTAAAACTGTTTCAAAGCCTCAGGCAAAATTTCAAACTTCTGTGAGCAATACTTTAAAAGATATTTCCGGTTTTTGTAAATGACTTTAGCTGCGTTGTTTCTGCATTTAAGTTCTTTAAACGCCTTTTTCTCTGCTTTGTATTTCTGACCAATGACGTGTGGTAAAATACCTAAGGCTTTTTTTTCAGGTAAAGATACAGCTTGAAACTTTGTACGTGCATTCCACGAAGTATGTTTAACAAATATTAGCATGGGTTTGACTCTAAGGTTTATAGTTTGTTTTTAATTATTTGTTGAATATGATTTTTCGTTTTTTGTCCTTCTTTCCGAGATTTTAACGGGAAAGAAATATTAAAATTCAATTAAGTTTTAGATAGTTAATTCCATGCTAACTTTCATTCTAGAATGCTTCGGAAGAATTATAAAGGAAAAATCTTTTGAAAAAAGATATAATTGAGAAAGTTACAAGCAATTTAAAAAAATTGAAAAAAAGTGGATTTTTTTAAATTTTAATGAATGGTCTTTCACAATGAGGTTCTTCTTTCAAATTTCATTTCTGTTCATAATTAGAATTAAACGCATGTACTATTTTTTATCTGATAGTTAAACGAAAGAAAAGTTGAAAAGTGGTACTGGGTCATTCCACGGCAACGGACGTTGCATTTACACAGCATTTTTCAACTTCAACGAGCATTTTAACAAACTTGTTGGGTACTTTTTAGGTTTTTTAATTTTGGCTAGTAAAAGTACATGTGTTCTAAGTATGCAAAAAAAAATTTGAAGATATATATGTATTTGCTGTATGTTAAATTTTTTTTTTGAAATTTCGTTACGTGTGTTACCCAAAGAGTAACACACGTAACAAAATTTCAGCATTTTTTTAAAACAGACAGCAAATACATATATATCTTCAAAAAAATTTTTGCATACTTAGAACACATGTACTTTTACTAGCCAAAATTAAAAAACCTAAAACATACCCAAGAAGTTTGTTAGAAAGCTCGTTGAAGTTGAAAAATGCTGTATAAATGTAACGTCCGTTGCCGTGGAATGACCCTACTGTGCCCCCTTAAAATCTGTTTCAAAGAAGACCTGAAAGCAAAGTAAGAAAAGAAAAGATGTTTACAACCACAACCATTGACCCACTCTTGCATCTGTCGTGCACTCACCTCGATATGGTGTGATAGGCGTGGACGAACTTGGAATAGGTGCCAAACAACATGGTGTCATCATTTGGCGCGTGCATGCACATCACACGTGACTCGAACTGCATAAAGAGAGAAAAAAACGCGCGTGCTGAGTTATAAAAATTTTAATGAGACGCTTTCAGCGTTTGATCAACTAATTTAATGACTCTGAAGGCCAAACTTCATGTTTTGAGACACATAAGTTTGTGTTGTGCAATTTTAAGTGCAAATGTTGACCAGAAACAAAACTCAACCAAGCACTACACAGGCGAAAAAAAAATGGGAAAACTATAAACCAGCGTTTCTCAACCTTACAGTGTGAAGTGAGGGGGCCGCAAAATCTTCCGTTGTCTCCGGGCGCTGAAAATCCTAGCTACGCCTCTGCATATCCCCCTTACCATAAAATGTATACAACAGTACATACAGAATCAATACTCAATACTGTACATTGAGTACTGATTCTGTTTTTGAATTATTTTTAACTAACTGCCAAAACAAGAGTAAAAACGAGTTATTTAGTAATAATATTAATTTAGTAATAAATCACAATTCCAATTTTGGGCAGGAGTAGAGGATGATTTTTCTGCACTAAAAACAAGAGCATTTCGCATTCTATTACCATTTTCAACAAACTGGGTTTTCTGCTCTGGCTTCTTTGAAGACAAACTATAGATCTCGGCTAAATATAGAAACAACTGAGAGTGGCTATTTCTAATATTAAGCCTTCCCCCTTCGAAAAACTTTGCTTTCAAAGACAGGCCCAAGAAAGTCACTAATAATTATTAAATTTGTTTTTAACTTAGTATGTTTTGATTGAGAAAGTTTTAATTTAGTAATTTGTTTTACTTTAATAAGTTATTAAATATATCGAAATGTATTTTGTTTTCGATGTGTACGTGTGCTTTCCTTTCAGTCAGTTAATCAATTTTTTAAAGTAATATTTTCTCTTGGATATTCTCGAGCCCCCCTTATCGTGTGCTCGCGCCCCCCAAGAGGGGCGCGCCCCACAGGTTGAGAATCGCTGCTATAAACAGAACGTAATTAATGTAAAAACCTGCATCTAAAATTTAACGGTATTTAAATAGTACAGACTGAAAAAGGTAATCACCAGAAGTATTGTTGTATTTTATAATATAAACCCATTCATTCGAGTGCTGCATGTCAGTGGCTCGATTATACAGAAATCGCAAACAACTATTTTTACCGCAAATACATAAACATTTATGACATAAATGGAGGGCTCAGAACACAAGTGAACCAAGTCCACTTTTTGTCATTTTCGAGTTAGCAGCGCAATAGCAGGTACTAACTATGTTAAATTTCAGTGCAAGAATGAACCGAGTCTCTCTTTGAACTTTTAAAATTTAATTTATAATTAAAAAAATTTTAAAAGTTAATTTTGTTATAAAGCTTTAACTTTAAACGTCTGTAGCACAAAGAAAAATTTTATGGACTTAGTTCACTTGCATTCTGAGCCCTCCAAATGTACAAATATGTTATAAATAATAAAATTACGTATAAAAACCTATCGTATAAAAGTGTACGTACAAATGTTTGTTTATCCAATCTCGAATAACAATTGTACGTACAAGCATTTTGTTTGAACGTATAGAAAAACACACGAATTTTTGTACGTATTTTGTTCAAGTGGATACCAAACCACGCATTAGGAATACATTGCAAATGTGTAATTGTTCTACGTCACATACAAAAATTTTATTTGATAGGCTAACAAACTATGTTAATGAATTGTATATGATAGCGCTTGTTGTATCTGCATGGCATGATGTATAAGGTTATTGGTAGTTATACAATAATATATTGAATGTGAGAAAAAAATTCCTTAAATTGTGCGCACTAAAAAATTTATCTCAAACCTTATTATGCTGTACTTAACGTTAAAACTAATCATGTTCCAAAGTTATATTAGCAGTGCTATACGAAATGGTTTCCAAGAAAAATGATGGTACGCGGAAAAAAAAAGATTGGGAACCGCTGTTCTAAAGTTTTCGCTTTGATTGTTTAAATGCGCCTTTCTCAATGCTTGGTTTATGCATGGAGTCAGGATTATTATCCTTGTGTGAAATTGGTTCCAAATGTAGCCATCTTTTGAAGAGAATCACGCGAAATTAATAATTAAAAGTTCTAAATATTGACCTTTATTGCAAATGAAAATGAAGTATAGCAATTACTTAAGGTTAAAATTTGCTTTTCTGTTGTTGTTTTAAGTTTTGATATTTCTCTGCTTTTTTTTTGCTCTGGTGTTACAACTACTTTTCCAGCTTAACTTCTTAAATTAATACAGGTTATGTTCACCCACTGAGAATAGTTGTACTTAATGATCCAGGAAAAATTAGAAACATTCTGTGTTTATAACATGCTCCTTCGCACAAAAATCTTCATTCCAACCCCAACCTGTTCACCAAAGCTTTTCCAATTATATAGACAGAATGTTGTGAAAGGGTTTTAAACGCCTCGTGAAACGGCCCCTGTTTACTCTCTAAGCAGTTCACAAGTTGAAAAATTGCGCTTTTAAATCTCGGAAAAGAATAAAACTTCAAGACGATAAAGTCTCGAAAGGTTCGTCAGGTGTCTCAGAGGATGGAACGGAAGGGACTAGTTTTCAAAACAGTAGGATAAAAATCTATTATTCATTTCACACCGTGAATAAATGAGAGCAGGAATGGTACAACTCACCTCGATACGCAATCTGTACATGATGTTTTCGTGGCAGTGAATCATGGAGACCCGAGAACCATGATGGTGTCCATGGCACACCCATACTTTGTCTGCAACGGAAAATAATATCGATTATCAATTAAAGCTCATAATAATAATCATCATACAGTCGAACCTTGCTATAGCGAACCCGGGATATAACGATCCCCCGGTTGTAACGAACCTTCCCTCAACTGAAACCCTATGTCATTAATGCATTTTCCAAAGTTTATAACGATCACCAAACGTTAAAAAATCGGCTATAGCGATCCAAAATTTTAAGTCTTTTACATGATTTATCTCAGTTACATTCCTTGCCATTTGTGCTCTAGTCCAGGGGTCTCCAAACTTTCCAGCCTTAGGGCCATATTGATTACTCCAGTAAATTCCAAGGGCCAAAACCATATTATCATTAACTGTTGCCGGTGGTAAAAAGTTGAATCAGTCCACTAGTGGTGTAAAATATGATTACTTTTTTGCCAGATGCCATTAGCGACGGGGAAGCTGATCTGTCCGCGGGCCGGATGTGGCCCGCGGGCCGTAGTTTGGAGACCCCTGCTCTAGTCTAATCAAACACTATTTTTTACAATGGTGTACATAAAATCCAAAAATTTACAGCCAAAACCATCTTTTTTTTCATACTATGGCTAAATGATAAGATAATTTTTAAAAATTTGTTTGTTTATTATTAAAA
Source organism: Octonoba sinensis (assembly GCA_038502835.1). Lineage (NCBI taxonomy): Eukaryota > Metazoa > Arthropoda > Arachnida > Araneae > Uloboridae > Octonoba > Octonoba sinensis. The sequence goes on from CM076600.1 coordinate 5,557,026, forward strand.
ACCCTATTCAAAGTTAATATTTTACTCCTCTACCCTGATTGCTGTTAGAAAAATGTTCGTTATATAGAAGTATCTTGGTCAGTTAACACTTTTTTTACAAAATCGGATGTAACGAACCCTCGGTTATAGCGATCTCCGAAGTCGGTCCATTGAGGGTTCGTTTTAGCGGGGTTTGACTGTAGTATCTTTTACTCTTCTCTTTGTTGAATACAGTTGGGCTGGTCTATAAAGTGCAGCATTCAGTGGACGTGGTCCTGCTTCAATTTTTCGAGCAAAATTTTACTCAACTGTTACTTTATTTGTTTTCCTATTTCCGTTTTACATTCAAAACTCGAATTTAATAGGAAAAAGGCTTAACAAGGAATTTTCGTGATATTTCTGAAAGGAGGTACAGAAAAAAAATCTATCTTGACTGTGGAAGGAAGGATCTAAAATAATCTTCCTTCATTTCTGACATTTTTAATATTAAAAAAAAAGGAATATCCCCTGGAGTTCGAGAAGAAAGAATCTAAGTGAAAATCTACCCACGACTAAAAAAAAAAAACAAAAGATATACGAAGCTCTCTTTAACAGTGAAAAATGGCAGTGAAAACATTTCTTTGATTCTGGAAAAGTTTACTGTAAACAAAAATTTCACCTGTGACAATGATATATAAATAAGGACAACTTTGGCAGCGAAATGGTTAATCAGGTCGAGCAAAAAATTCATTTTCAAAAATACGTATTCATTTAATCATATTTATTATTAGTGTTTTTACTATTTTATTCATTCATTTATTTATTTTTTCAAAGTGTTTAAAACATATTCATTCTAAATTTTTCAATTTATTTGCAGTTACTGTTTGTTATTTTCCCGAAACGCTTACCTTTACCCCAAACCGCAGCACATTCAATGAGATGGTTGTGAGGCCCCTCCAGTTCCACTTGCGCCATCTGTGAAAAAAAAAGTTTCATTAAAAAAGGAAATAAATGCTAGTTCTGGTGAATCTTCAATTCACTATCTCCCGTTTCATGATGTCAATAAAATAAACATAGGACAGTCTATGGAAACTTTTAGGAAAGTGGCTGATTATTCAAAAACATAGATGTTCCAGATTACAAAAATACTTTATGGAGAATATTTAGTATCAATGGAAATTCCTTCACAAACTGTGTAAAGAATATGCTTTTGTTATATTCTTTACAAATTATATTATTTATTGGCCATTATCTTTATTAGCATTTATAATACCAATAAAGATTATATGCACTATTAATTTTGTTATCAGACATAATAAGACAGTCCGACATTATCCATACTCTTTCCACTAATGACCAGTACTTTTTATAAAATTATCATAGAAAGAATCTTTCGTATACCGTTCTTATTAATCCTTCAGTAAAGCCCCACACACCACAAGTATATTTCACATTTCATAAAAATTTTAATATTCATAATTGTTTCGTATAATCATATATTTTAGTGCATCTGTGTAAAAGTGGCGGTGCTTTTCACCATGTAACAATTACAAATTTGGAGAGAAAGGGGTTGGTTTAATCCTCCGTTCCCTAGTTGTGTCTTTTTTTGTCAGTACATTAATGTGAGTAAGGGGTCATTAAGTAAGGAGTAAGTTAAGGCCATTGAGTTTGATATACTACAGAGAAACCCCGTTAACGCGAACTCCCTTAACGAGAAATTTCGCTTAACGCGAAATGAATGCCATTCCCCGTCAGATAATCGAAGAACTAGTGCTAAATTAAGCGTTTAAGACGAAATTGATTTGAACAAAGTCCCGCTTAAGACGAAAAACAAAACTTTTTAGTTGAAAAAAAAAAAAAAACACATGTAAATAAAACTTATTCTTCCATTCTGATAATTGTTTTTGATACAAAGTTTTGGTAAATTTCACATAAATTTCCTAATCGAAGCATAAATATAAATTCGTATGTGTGTATATGTGCATTTTTGTATAAATATACTTTTTAGTTCTACACTGGTGTGCAAAACTTAAGCAACAGGTGTGTTTTTTGCCATAACTCCTCAAAAAATCATCTGAGAGACATGAAATTTAGAAATGAGAGAGAGCACTTTTGTACTTAAAGGATGATAAAAGCATAAATGTGTGAAAATAAATACAATTTATACAATGAAGAATAAAACAAAAATAAGCTTTATTGAACTCATAATATCGTTACACATGATTGTCTATCCAAGAGGAAGAATAACACGCAGATGTTCCTTAATATGGGATATGTCTCCCCGTGCTGCAATGATTGATTCGCATCGTCTCCCCATACTCAACGACAGATTGTCCACCAGTTTTTGTGCTCCTTGCACCACTCTAAACGGCGGCGCAGATGGACTGCTGTCAGAGGGATGCAGCGTTCAGGACGACGAGCGAATAACGGCCTTATTCACCAAACACGGTCAAACAGCCGGTTCAGTCAATATTCGAAAGAACCTATGTCAAGACCGCTGTCGAATTCCGTATTCACCAGACATTAACATCGTTGATCTTTCCGACTGCCTCTCTTGAGACAGCTGTCTTGACAGTGGTTGGTATTACAACCCGTAATCAACAACCTTTCGACTGGCAGTCATACAGCGTTTTCACGGTCCGTTTTGGACTCAAGTCCAAAACGGTATTCTCCACGCCGAGGAGACGGCTATTTCCCAGCGCGGTCGGTCGAGAGACTTCGACCGTAGAAATCGAAGGGTCCAAGCAGTCTAAATTTACAGCGCGTGCGCAGTAAACAAGCGACCATCTTGCAGTTTCTTGATTTCGAAGTAAAGTGCGAGGTTAAAAATAAATAATCTGGGCAAGACATGGGAAATTCATTTGGGGTCGAGACTTCGTGACATAGTAGTACTCCTTTGGGGTGTTCAACTCCGAATGCTTGTTAAATAGGAGGAAAGAAGATTAAAAATTTTAAACGCAGTTTAAATACTAATAAATTTGCTCATGAGACATCGCCGAAGTGGCCTATTCAGTAACGTGCCGGCGTTTAATGTGAATGTTAAGGGTTCGAATCCCGCCGTTGGTTATATTTTTTATTTATTTATTTAAGTTATTATATTTACATAAAAATAAATTTATTCAGAAGAGAGGCTCATTGGGTATAAAATTATATTATAACTATGGTAATCATTTTACTTTTTAAACTGCAAAATAACTAATAGCTCTAGTATCGCAACCATTCCTATCAATCAGAAAATGTAACTGTTTTAAATTGTTTCATCTACATAAATGGGAGTAAAAGTTCATTTTATAGCGTCAATCCTAGCCTTTTCTGACAAAGCAGTACTCATGTGAATGTTATAGTTGCTGTTTTTCTACTGAATGCAAAAACTGGTAAAATGAAATAAGGGTCTAATAAGAAAGTAGGCTATTTCGAGGCTTCTTGTTGGTAGTTAAAAATTTATGTTACGTAAATTTAAATCATAACACAATTTAAACTTTTTATTTTCTGTAGTAATTGTTTATAAGTAGGATTTCTATAATAATTATTTATTCTGTTTTTAATAAAGTAAAATTGTTACTGTAATTAAATATATCATTTAATATTTAATTTGCTTTTTTCCTGAATAAATTTATTTTTATGTAAATATAATAAGTTAAACGAGTAAAACTTAAAGCTCAAGTGCGGGATTCGAACCCTGCACGTTCGCATTGAACGTCGGCATGTTACCAGATAGGTTCTTTCGTCGCTGTCTCCTGAGCAAACTTTATTGGTATCTGAACTGTGTTTGAAATTTACATTGCTTCTTTCTCCTAATTAACTGGTCATTCGGCACTTTTACATTAAGGATTAAACACCCTAAAGGAGCACACTACTATTACACTAAGTTTCGTCGCCAAATGAATTTTCCATATTGTGCCTACCTCTTGTAAAAGTTTTTTTTTTTTTTTTACAATTACGATTGCTTGAGAAGTTTGTGAATCGCTGACAGCGTTTGTTCTTGTTTTATGAACGACTTTGAAACTTAGGACAAAAATGATTTTCATGCGCGATATCGTCCACAAAAATCTGCAGTTTGACTCTATGAGGTCACATGGTAGAATTCAACCAATCATAATACCACTGTCAAGACAGCTGTCTCAAGAGAGGCAGTCGAAAGATCAACGATGTTAATGTCTGGTGAATACGGAATTCGACAGCGGTCTTGACATCGGTTCTTTCGAATATTGACCGGACCGGCTGTTTGACCGTGTTTGGTGAATAAGACCGTTATGATTGACTGAATTCTACCATGTGACTTCATAGAGTCAAACTACAGCAATGTGGATTTTTGTAGACGATATCGCGCACGAAAATCTTTTTCATCCTAAGTTTCAAAGTTGTTCATAAGACAAGAACAAACGCTGTCAGCGATATTCAAATTTCTCAAGCATCGTAATAGTAAAAAAAAAAAAAAAAAAAAAGAAAAAGAAAAACATTTGGAAGAGGAAGGCACAATATGGAAGATTCATTTGTCGACGAGACTTCGTGAAATAATAGTGTGCTTCTTTATTGTGCTCAATCCTTAATGTAAAAGTCCCGAATGACCAGTTAATCAGGAGAAAGAAGCACTTAAAATTTCAAACTCAGTTCAGATACTAATAAGTTTGTTCAGGAGACGGCGACGAACTAGTCTATCTGGTAACGTGCCGGCGTTCAATGCGAACGTGTAGTGTTCCAATCCCCCCTTTGATTTTTAATTTTTAGTCATTTAACTTATTATATTTACTTGAAGAAAAAGGCTAATTAAATATTAAATGATATTTTTAAGTATAGTAACAATTTCACTTCATAAAAAAACAGAATAAATAAATATTATTTGAATACTACTCATGAAAAGCTACTATAGAAAATAAAAAGTTTAAATTGTGTTCTGATTTAACTTTATTCAACTTAAATTTTTAACTCTACAAACAAGGATCCTCGAAATAGCCTGCTTTCTTATTAGTCCCTTATTCCATTGGACCAGTTTTTGCATTCAGTAGAAAAACAGCAACTCTAACATTCATATGAGTACTTCTTCGTCAGAAAAGGCTAGGATTAAAGCTATAAAATGACTTTTACGCCCATTTACGTACATGAAACAATTTAAAACAGTTACATTTTCTGATTGATAGGAATTGTTGTGATATTAGAGCTATTAGTTATTTTGCAGTTTAAAAAGTAAAATGATTACCATAATTAAAATATAATTTTATACTTAATGAGCCTTTCTTCTGAATAAATTTATTTTTATGTAAATATAATGACTTAAATAAATAAATAAAAAAGATAACCAACGGCGGGATTCGAACCCTTAACGCCCTCATTGAACGCCGGCACGTTACTGAATAGGTTACTTCGGCGATGTCTCATGCACAAATTTATTAGTATTTAAACTGCGATTAAGATTTTTAATCTTCTTTTCTCCTGTTTAACAAGCATTCGGTTCTATTACGTTGAGGGTCGAACACCATAAAGGAGTACTTACTATGTCACGAAGTCTCGACCCCAGATGAATTTCCCATGTTTTGCCCAGAGTACTTATTTTTGACCTCGCACTTCTCTTCGAAATCAAGAAGCAACAGATGGCCGTTTGTTTACTGCGCACGCGCTGTAAGTTTGGACTGCTTGGACCCTTCGATTTCTTCGACCGATCGCGGTGAGAAGTAGCTGTCTCCTCGGGGTGGGGAATACCGATTTGGACTTGAGTCCAAAACGGACCGTGAAAACGCTGTCTGACTGCCAGTCGAAAGGTTGGTGAATACGGCTGTAAGTCTCTCGACCGACCGCGCTGGGAAATAGCTCTCTCCTCGGCGTGGGGAATACCGTTTTGGACTCGAGTCCAAAACGGACCGTGAAAACGCTGTCTGACTGCCAGTCGAAAGGTTGGTGAATACGGCCGTAAGTCACCTTTGTGAAGGCGCCTGGCCACAGTAAACCGTTACACTTGCTGCCTCGTTGATGTACGCCAGAGCTTTCCAAACTTTCTCTGATTGCGACACCCTTCCAGTACATACAACTTAACCAGACACATTTCCACTGACACTACTAAAACCGATTTGATTTTATCTTAACAAATGGTATTTTAAAGCAATAATTATTTCATATGGGAATTGGAAGTACAGTAGTACAATTAATTGGAATTACAGTTTGGAAGAATTTTAAGTACCAGTCTCTCTCCACAAATCACACACTCCGGAGTTGGACATTCTTCAACTCCACACCACGTAAACCCCATTTTTATGTATTCTTCCTTATACATTCTCATTTTCGTGTTCTTGCTACTGCATATTGGCGAGGAATAAACAGAGGTTTGAGACACACTATTTAATTGTTGTTCAGTAATTACTGAAGTTTCAGACACACCGCTTGACTGTCGCTCTGCATCTGATGCTTCATAAACTATCAAAGGTGTCTTTCTGACAATAAATTTATCCGTAGCGGATGGGTTCCGTAAAAGTTATGTCGCTTTGAAGCAGGTAAAATAATGGCGTGTGTCACGAATGAAAGAAAGCAGCAGACTGAAGGAAATGAACAATGCCCTAAGTAGCCGCTCGAAGAACTAGTTAAAACAAGAAGCTTATAGAGAGCGCCAATGTACAGCAGCACAGTACAGAGACATATAGCGCCATAACTGGAAGTTACATGGAAAAATTGTAGAAATTCACACATCGATCACGGGGTTACTATGCAATCTATGATTACACTGAACCAAGAAAAGGATGTTTGATATTCTTTTAATTATTAGTTGATATTATTTCATAAGCTGTTCATTCGTTTTGCAATCTCGCGACACCCTTGATGCTAATACGCGACACCCCGGGGTGTCGCGACACCCAGTTTGGAAAGCACTGATGTACACAGTTGGTGAGCAATGGCGCTTGCCGACTGGTTCTGGGTTTTTTTCGCCTGCCAAGACGATATATCGGTCATCCACTGCAGTTGTTTTTCTGGGGCGGCCACCACAGCTGTACCTGTGGCTCTGACAGCTGTACCTGTGGTTCGGAAGGCTTTCCACGCGCGCGAAACGACGCTTTTGTGGATTCCGAACTCTTCAGCTACACTGGTCACAGTGCGACCCTCCTCCAACTTTCCGATCATTCTTCCACGTGTGAAGTCGTCCAGGTGATTTCTTCTACCAATAGTTCACGAAAAAACTCACCTGCACCTACAGCGAATGTCTTTAATTGCATTTCCATCCTTCCTTTTATTGTACTTTGCATACGCTCACATTGCCTCTGACGCTTTGTTTCTGATATTTGCATCCGCATGACCTTTCTACTGAATTACATGTTCATTGTACTAATCGCAAGAACTCTTTTTCTGCAATTTCATAGCTATCTGCTTAAAATGTACATTGTTGCTTAAGTTTTGCACACCAGTGTTTATTTTCTGTATCATAAGAAACAAGCATTTTTACTAAATTCAAAATCCTGCAACCACCGGTTAACGGGAAAAATTTTGCTGTCCCCCTCGACTTCGCGTTAACGAGGTTTGACTGCATCTGGCGTGGCATCAGCCGTAGATCTAACATAGAGTGAGCGTGGTCCGAGTGGGTGGATACAATACTTTCCCAATCCGAAACTAAGGTGCCGTTCACAAATGATGTCACACTTTTTCCCCATATATTTGACCCCCTCCCCCTTTGTCCTCCCGCTATGTGTCACACTTCGGCGGATCCCCCCTCCCCCTTTGTCACATGTCACGCTATGTGGCATAATGCACGATGTCACACTTCTTGTTACCCCTCCCCTTGTCACCATTTTCAGGAACCCTTCTCCCCCCTCGAAGCGTGACATCTTTTATGAATGATCCCTAAATACAGAGAAAGGGAAAACCATTGCATCCTCTTGGCTGTTAAGATTTCCCTCAAATACAAAGCAATAGTCATAAGAAAGTAAATTTGAAATGATTGAACCAAAGATGTTTAAATCATATTCTCAGGGTCGATCCAGCGTTTGTTAACTGGGTCCGGTTTTTTGTGAATTTTAAAGAGTTTTTTGTGAAAAATCAGATAATTTCGTGAAAATTAAAAATTAATCCATATAGTGATAAAAAACTTTATTATTATTTGCCGCTTTTATAATAAACTAGTAAGCCCGGCGTTCATGCAAAATGACCGCTGTTCTAGATATTATAAATATACAATTCTCCCAGTAACCGGAAATGCACGTCAAATCAAAGAGATATTTATCAGTTAGAACAGTAAAGTTTAATGAGTAAATAATAAACATATAATCATTTCGGGAAAAATATTCTTACCGAAAAAGAGATATCTAAGTTAAAATAATCAGTAAATAAAAATATTATTTACTATATAATTAAATTGTTTGTGAAAAATATTCATTTATATCCAACATAATCATCGTCAAAACAATAGTTTTAACGAAACTGGAAAAAGAGCGCTGCCACTTTAATATATATAAAAAGCGCAGACGATAAATACGTTAAAACAAAGAAAGAAGGATTAAATTAAATTCGCGTTTGCATTAATTTTTAACGGAGATTGAAAATCTAGCGATATCATCGCTAGATTTTCAATCTTCACTCAAAATGCAAGAGAACACTTTTGATTATTAGTCGTTCTCATTATAGAAACAATTATGTAGATTGCATTTTTCTCGGAGTAAGAAATTCGGAATAATCTATCGGCGACAAACAGACACTTAAGTGGCTTATATATAAGATAATTGTGTGAAAAATACGATTTGGAATCTTGGAATTTTGTGAAGGGTCTGTATTGATTGATTGGTTTGATATTTCGGTAGGGTCCGAAAGCGGACCCGAATTTCCTCTGGCGACACCCCTGGTTTGGCACCCATCTGCGCAAATCCTTGGGACTCAAAATCAAAGTTAAAATTTCACCGGAAAGACATTTTAGATTATATATTTAAAATATTTTACCTACTGCAGTTTGGAGTGTTGATACATGAATTAAAAAATTAATCTTCCTACAATATTTCTCGTCAAATGTAAAACAAATTCGTGGTGGGTAACTTATTTTACATGCAATTTTTACTTATTCAACAAGAGTGTTTTACTATTCAAAATAAAGTGCAAAAAAAGCTATTATACAGAATTCAATGGTTAAGGCATGTACAAAATTCTAGCATTATTGACAAGCTTTCTAAAATTTTCACTTGCTTTATTTCTGTCTCTAACGTAGATTTCTTCTTTTTAACCAAAACAAAAAGGAGGTGTGACGCGACTCACCATTCGTTCCCTCTCCCTGAGGGCCTGCAGTTCTCGTTCTTTTTTCCTGGCCCGCTCCGTCAGCACTTTCCTGAAGGATTCTCTGCGCGACCACAGCGCCTCACGGCGGGGGAAGGGCTCCAGTTCTTCGAACGCCGCCTGGAGAAGACACGGGGAAAAAATAATTGAAAAAGAAGTCAGTCAGAAGAACATGGGTATCTAGCGGGAGAAGACGTTTAAAAGTAAAATTGGTTTTTACGAATACCTTTTGCATGAACCCATTTGACCCTACCGTCCTGGAAACGGGAAGCTGTTAAATATGGCTGTCATTTTTATAATTACGGGATGAAATAAATTGCTTGGGCGGTAAACTATTCCTGATGGATTTTTCTTTAAATTCGAAATGACAAGTGGCATCACGTGACTAACATTGTGCAATTAAGAGCAGGGAAAAATTTCGTGCTATTTCGTAAAATCAAGGAAAAAAAGGTAAGTCGAGAAAGTTATTTTTTGCAATATATGAGATTTTTTTTTAGCTTAGGCACTTAATGAGACACATATTTTTCAAACGTTATGTATTTTAGTAGAATATTTCTTCATATTTCGAACGCACAAAACTTTTTGGGACGTTTAGTTTTTCTGCAATATTTAAAAAAATTTTGATTTCTGATTTTTTAAACTATTTTTCTGTTTATTTATCAGTGCTTCAAACAGTTTTGCATGGCATATTTAAGTGGAAAAAAAGTTGGGCATTAATTTCGTCATTACGACTTTGTCAATCCGTGTTCTGCTGCGCGAGGTAGCATGCGGAGTGGCACTTACCGACACGAGTCCGTCGACGTCGAAGCAGAGCTTGGCAGCGGCCTTTAGTTGACGCATGATGGATACTGTGTCGTGTCGGGCAAGAATGGCCTCTTCTTGCAGCTTTAGTATGCCGAGGCTGAAGCGGAAAAGTACTTTCGGGCCCTCCAGTAGAAAGCAATCCCAGATGCGCAACAGTGTCTGAAACACACACGAAGCTCACATCACAGCTACGTTCAACATGGGCAGCATAAAAGTGAAATTTTTCTCGGAAAGCGTTCCAATAAAAAACATATGAGAAGAGCAAAGACATGCGAGAAAAGTTTTTTTATTTTGGCCGTTCGAAGCTAAACTGGAACCTCTTCATCAGTGCAGAAAAGAAGCGCTCAACAAACAACTAGAAAGCTGTGCGTGAACAGGCAAGAACCAGAAAGACAACCGGTATTTATACCAAAAGTCAATCTCTAATCCGACACATTTGGTATAAATACCGGTTTTCTTTCTGGTTCCTGCCCTTTTTACTCACAGCTGTAGTTGTGTGTTGAGCGCTTCTTTTCTGCACTGACGAAGAGGCTCCATTGTAGCTTCGAAATAGCTATTTGCGATACTTTTTATTCTGAATTTGTGCTATTTACGTTGTTTTATCTTTGTACTTACATTTCAGCACAAAGCATTTTGATCATTTGTCTTATACATTTGTTTATTAGTTTTCGCACAAAAGGTAAACAGTTTACTTTCTTTAACCACAATGTTAATTTTTTGTCTATCATTTCCAAATATTTTTTCTCTGTTTAGTAAAACACATAGTTACTAAATCTCCAACCTCTGTGTGCGGTCTGAAAGACCACGTCATATTGTCACGATGATGGCAATAACTACAACTAACAAACTATGAGATTCATTATAGTGAAGCAACTCGCAACATCACAAGTCTAAGAATCAGCTTTTATACACATACGGAATATTCTAGAAATATTTAATTTACATATTAAAGAAAAATCTAGAACTATCACGAACTTAGATAAACAATAAAAAATATTTTAAACTACAAATTCCATTCTTTGGATAGAGCACTCTCGACGCGGAATCGAACCCGGGACGGCTGGATCGAGTCATGGAGACTGCTGGCTTTTATCTTTTATGCGGCAATATTTTCAAATCGTTATTTTCACACCGGAAAATCGAAAATGTCTTCCTTTATTTAAGTTAAATTGCATTAAAACTATATTATGTTTCAACATTGGATTTAAATAAATTGAAACTGCAGAAATAGTTTCAATTTAATCACAAATATTTCACATAGCACGTAGAATTATCAACTTTAAAGCTTTTTTAAGTGGTCTATGAAACCACTCACAAACCAAGTTGAAGTACTTGTCGCATCATTTGAAAGTTAAAAAGAATTAAATCTACCGATTTTATCTATTTTCCTTCAACAAGCTCACACCAATACTGCGTCAACAAACAAAACTGTAGCCAACTTTGCTTAAAGGTTTGTTTTTATTTAAGGCAATCATGAAGAAATTATTTGCTTTTTCCTTCTCTTTTCTTTGTTTTCATTTTCCTTTTCATACACTAAAGTCACAAGTACACACTACAAGCTTGAAATATATAAACTGAAAACCAATAAGCACCATGTTTGGTTTTCGTCATTCTATTCTATTCAATTCTATTCCAATATTTGTTCTCATCTTCCTAAAAGACATTGTTACTTGAAGAATAAAATAAAAGTCACTGTTTTTATCGATTTTCCTTTACGAGCTCGCAAGAGCTACGTCGATAAACTTCTTTTCCTGATGCGAAATTCTAGCAAACTACTTACTTCAAGTTTTGTTTTTATTGACAACTTTCAAGACCATCATTATGAAATTCTTTATGTTGTTTTAGTTTAAGTTCTAGAGATTTGGGGCAGCCGTGGTCTTGAGTCGCTCCGTTCTGATTTCTAAATACTTGCTCCGACTAACTTCAATAGATTATTTTATTTACCTCTTTTTTATTCAGCTAATATGAAAAGGAATTTTTATACGAAACAAAAAAAGAGTTTTAAAAAATCGTAGCACAAACAGTGGAGCACAACAAATTTATTCGCTCCACTTTCGATCAAAACGGCGGAGCACAACAAATTTATTCGCTCCCCTTTCGATCAAAAAGGCGGAGCACAACAAATTTATTCGCTCCCCTTTCGATCAAAAAGGCGGAGCACAACAAATGTATTCGCTCCACTTTCGATCAAAAAGGCGGAGCACAACAAATTTATTCGCTCCACTTCGATCAAAAAGGCGTTGCTCCGTTCCAAATCCCTGTTTATCTCAATTTTCTGGTGAATAAGACACAGGAATATCCCCTTCGACGTTTTGGATTCACAACCGGTAAATCAAAGAGCAGTTTTTTAGCCATTTTTGTGAAAACTTTTATGCTATCAATTCTGAACTTCACAAGCTATTTTGCTTCACGCTCTTACTAACGTTTATCGTTGCTGTTATACAAAAAAATCAAAGAAGTTCAATCCCTTTTTCAAAACATTGCATCAGTGCACTGTTAAAACTGATGTGCTTAAAAATAAGAAAAGGTTCATTTTTATTTTTTAAAAGTTGTTTTGACTTAAAAATGAGCAAGTGCCATTCTCAGTTTTGAGTATCGATACTTACTTAGAAATTATAGTTAGAGAACGGACAAGTATTATTTTAGATTCACTGTAACAAATTAAAAAACTATTGAGCAACTTTATGTTCATAATTAATACAGGGCATTTTTTTCCACGATTACTTCTTCAGAGCAATGGTATTTTCACCAAAATTAAGGAACTATTTAGCACGTGAGACGTCAGAACGATTCAAGAAATGTGAGTAGTTTTATTCGTCTCTTCAGAGCAAAAATACGAGATGATTAATTCATCGGATTCGGATCAGACGCAGTAAATCAAGGAAGCAGAATGGATGAGTGGATAATTAACGCTCTTCTGGGTTGGGTATGAAGAAAATTGGCATGGAAATACTTTGTCTCTCGCAGGTGGTGCGTTTGGAGCATTTACGCTGACAGCTTGATGTCCTCTAACATAGCGCCTGCAGACAGCAATTTGCTAGCGGCCCACCGTTTTCAACAACGACGCACTCTTGCTTCACACGGGTTTGTTGCTTCTGATACTGTGTTACCTCAAATATGAGGGAACATCTGTTTTTTCTTTTAGTGGTGTCTCAAAAATGAGATCGCACTGGTTCATTTTTGAGAGCTAAGAGATTTTGAGAAAGGATTTACTTAAAAAAGAAGAACTCAGTTTTTCAAAGCTAACTCATTTTGACTTGGAGCTATTCGGAGAACGTGATGTTCTAGAAAAAAAGCCATTTTATCACAATAAAGAGAATTCTGATTTACCTATGTTGTTCAATATGAGCTCGGAGAGAAATGGACTGTAATTCAATTATAAAAACAATCACAATTAAGCAACACTCGTTTAACCTCCCGAGACCTGGCATCCAATGAAATGGATGTTTTGCTTTTTCTCCTGTTGTGACAGATTTCACTTGTAGCAAGCAAGACCTGGACTGGAAATATAGTAAAGGAATACGGAATATCTTTTTAACTTTGAGAATCCGGAAACGGTGGTTTATTTGTTTACAATATGGCAAAGAACACGAGTCAAGTTGGAATTCGGCGCTCTCGCGGTTGTTTTGATCTTCACATTATTTTTTTCTGTTTTAATATTGTTCTAGAATTTTTATACAATTTTCATCTTTTTTCTTATGTTATAAGTAATGAATCAAATTTTTTGTTTATCTATTTTTGTGTAAGTATCGCATAGTTCTACTGTAGTTATGACCTCCATATACATTCAAATGGATGTGCCCCCCCCCCCCAGAAAAATTTAAAAATTCAAGTTCATTACTTTTTTGAAAAACACCACTTTTAATACCCAATTGTTCAGAAAACTAATAGTTGAGAGAATATGTGTATTTTATTTTGCTCGGGTCTCAGGAGGTATGAAGTACTTCTAAGAAGGGCGCCTTGCTGCTCCGCATTAGAGTACTGAATACGAGAAAACAAGGACAACTCGCAACAGGCCATTCTATGTTAATCAGATAACGTGATTGAATAGTAATGAAATTTAGAAGGTATGTTGTCATTGTGCATCATTTTCAGTGAAAGCAGGTCTCGTTAAATAGTCCGTAGTTCCTGGCCCTCTTCCTTTCTGAAGTAATCATATTACTTTACGAATAAATTTTTTATTTTTTTAAGTGACTAGCAGAATTCTAGATTTTATTACATTTTTAATTTTGTTTTATTTTATTTTATTTTAGATGCTTACTCTTATTATCATTACTTTTTATTGCTATTTTGAGTAGACTTCTTATATTGATCAGATATTGTAATTCTTTAAAGGGACCTATCATACACTTTTAGAATCCATTTTTTCTTTAATATACCTGTCCTATTTTCACTCTTACTACAATAATCATTAAAAATATCTTACCGAGGTCAGGGACATATACAGGAATTTATGTCTGAGGTTTCCCAAGCCAAACATTTCGACAACACTCCAAATTAAGAGTCAAAATATTAAAATTTTTATTCAAAATAGGTGTTTTAAACTTATTTCGGGAGGGTCCTCTCAGCCTTTCTTTAAGGATAACCCTTAATACAGTAAATAAATCGAAACCTTCAGACAGAAATAGAAAGCATTTCAACCACTTGTTGAAACAATCGGCTTCCCTCTAGCCTTTGACATGTGACCCTTGTTATCATTTCCTTCCGCGATGAGGGGAATTTCCCATTTGAACTTCGGACATATTTACCCTTCAGTGCCCGGACCTTGAAAAAGTTGGATAAGGGTCCCGCACTTAAGATCAATCCTTCGGAACGCATTTCCTGCGGGTGAGTAAAAATTTTTTTTTCTTCTTCTTTGGGGGCTACAAAACAAAAGGACGTTGGTGATTCAGAGCAAAAAAAAAAGTTCGAAACTTCTGAATGTCATACAAAATTTTCGGAAAAAACCACGAGCTTAAAATAAAAATCATATCAATAGGTCACCGCCACACACACACAATTATCCCGTACATATATATCGCTCATGGGCTGCAATAGTGGCCCAACTCAAAAACCCGCGCTTTGGACTAAGATCAGATTTAAATATGAAAATACTCATTCTTTTCATCAGCAATACTAGCACAACCCATACTTCAATATTAGGCCGTAAGATGGCAGCCAACTAAAGCATTTCTTATACATTTTCCTTAGCAATGAAAACTTTACACTCACTTACCTCAAACATAATTTTTTGAGTTGTGCCGCTATTGCAGCTCATGAGCAATATAAGCTAAAAAAATGATAATTATTTAAATTCAAAATCTGTTAATATTAATAGCAGAAGTCAATTTTTTCTAGAAAATTATTATCAAGCTTTTGAAAGTACTAAATATTTTTCTAATGTTTCAAATTATAAAAAAGGCAGCTATTATTTGTCAAAGAAATCATAAAATTATTAAATTGAAAATGTGTCGGAAAATTGATATATATATATTTTTTATTTTCGGAGCAGATTATCTGAAATTTTTCGGTAATTTGGGATCAGAATCACCCATGCAGACGAAGGCCAGGGTGATAAATAGTTCTTTCTTAACAGTTTTCTATTTTCACTTTGCAACCTCAACATACACATGTAAACTTTCACTAATACGTTCCTCTTTTAAGCGTACGTCTCTTTTTAAATGTCCCGACCAAAAGTATATGGAAATTACTGTCCTTTAGCTCATTCAGTGATAAGGTTCCTCTTTTATGCGTATTTCTCCGTTGTACGTCGCTTTTCTAGTGCCCTGACCAAAAGTACGGAAATTACTGTCCTTTACTTCTCACTTATGCGTCCCTCTTTTATGCGTATATCTCGGTTCTACGTCGTTTTTCAAATGTCCCACCAAAAGTATACGGAAATTACTGTCCTTTACTTCTCACTTATGCGTCCCTCTTTTATGCGTATATCTCGGTTCTACGTCGTTTTTCAAATGTCCCCACCAAAAGTATACGGAAATTACTGTCCTTTACTTCTCACTTATGCGTCCCTTTTTTATGCGTATATCTCGGTTCTACGTCGTTTTTCAAATGTCCCCACCAAAAGTATACGGAAATTACTGTCCTTTACTTCTCACTTATGCGTCCCTCTTTTATGCGTATATCTCGGTTCTACGTCGTTTTTCAAATGTCCCCACCAAAAGGATACGGAAATTACTGTCCTTTACTTCTCACTTATGCGTCCCTCTTTTATGCGTATATCTCGGTTCTACGTCGTTTTTCAAATGTCCCCACCAAAATAATACGGAAATTACTGTCCTTTACTTCTCACTTATACGTCCCTTTTTTATGCGTATATCTCGGTTCTACGTCGTTTTTCAAATGTCCCCACCAAAAGTATACGGAAATTACTGTTCTTCACCTCTCACTTATATGTCCCTCTTTTATGCGTATATGTTGGATTTACGTCACTTTTCAAATGTCCCGACCAAGAGTATATGCAGATTACTGTCCTTTACCTTTTAAGTATACGTCCCTCTTTTATGCGTATCTCTCGGTTGTACGTAGCTTTTCAAATGTCTCGATCAAAAGTACATGGAAATTACTGTCCCTCTCACTTTTACGCCCTCTTTTATGTGCACCTCTCGATTGTACGTCGATCAGGAAAACGAAAACGATAACTTAATTTCTTGTATGCGTCACTGGTTCAAGGTCTCTTTCAGATGCGTTGTTGAAAAATTGTTGCTGTTTTTTTTTTTTTTTTTTTTTTTTTGGTTTTTTGTTTTTCTCATTCAGTTCGAAAATTCTGCGTTTCAAAATGAATCTATAATTTAGTTAAAGAGAGGTTAGTTAGTTAAACCTCAATGGGCATAAATGGTGCTTACGGTAGAATCTCTCTCACCATTTGCCTACAGAATTCCCTGTTATGCTTAAAGTCTATGTATACCTTGTATTAAAAGGGACATGAAATTTAGATTTATTATTAGTTCATGATTTGAGTTGAGTGATTTGGGTCTACAAAGTTATCGCTTTATGGTATAAAGAAAAAAACCGTCCGAATGGAATCCTATTAAAAAGAAAACTTTAGCGAGCATAATAAATTCCGAAGAAGTATTTAAAGGAATTTTGAGCAAAAAAAAAAAAGAAAGATGCAAATTTAAAAATGTGCTACTGCTTCTCCTTTTTTTCACCTTCATATCCTTTACGTTGAAAGTTGATTTGATCTGAAATAAAAATGAATTTCACATATCCGTATAGGCTCATATATAACGAGTCTTGAAATTAGAATTAAAAAGAACTCATTCGAACTTTTGAATGGAACTTCTTGCGTTTGCTTTCTCAGACAGTGAATGAATTTCGTGACTATTTCCAATCCATCAATTGGTGTAGCTTTGTACAGCAAACGTACAAACGTACGCACAAACCACACTTTATGCATATATATATTATATGTATGCAGTACAACCGCAGTTTAAAGATCGTCTGAAGACTTTTAAAATCCAGCGTTAATTTGAGAAATCGCAAAATCGAGTATCGTTAGATCGAAGTTATGCTGTACGTATTAAGTACATGCATAAACAATACATATATGTACAGAAAGATAGAAACAAACCTACGACGTGTATGTATAAGCTTTTAGAAATGAACAGTGTCTCATACCTGCAAAATGGACATTTTTCAAGAGAGGAGTTTGAACGTTTTACAATTTGTTTTATTTAATTACCTTATTTGTTTCAATGATTATTATAATAGATTTTGTTCAGAAAATAGTTATTGTTTCAGTTTTTTCTCAAATGATTGATGTTAATGATGTCAAAAAAATTATAAATAACTATAAAAGGTAGTTATTACAGTATTTCACCAAAAAATAAAGTTGGCCTCTAGCCTTCATCTTTGAACATTTACTTACAACAGTATTCCCAATATAAAGAACGCAAAAATCTGAAAATTTTGATATAAAAAACAAAAATCGATTTTTTTGCTGATATGACACTGTTTATTTCTATAAGCGATGTATCGAGATAAATTATTAATAGGAATCGCTAAAACGACTATCGTTAAACCGAAGTTATACTGTACATATTATGTACATACATAAACAATGCAAACATGTACAGAAACATAGAAGCAAACCTACGACGTGTACATATATATCGAGCAAAATCGAATGTCACGATTCGAACGAACGACGCGTGGTGTGCGTAGAAAACACAAGGAGGGGGAGGAGTAAGGTGGTTGTCATTGATTCGTCTGAGGAGGAAACCCCCTTCCGTACGGATGTGAGAGCAGACGGAAACCGTCTCACCGTTCTTCTCTTTTCTCCAGGTGAACAGAATGCGCGCGAAGGTGCTTCTGCCGTTGTTGTTGTTGCAATTGTCGTTGTCGGCGACGTCCTCCCTGTTGTTGCAAGATCCATTCAGCGCCGAAGTGAAGGCTCTAGCCAAAATAACCGGCAAAGTAAGGGCGAAGCGATCGCACCGAGAAGGAAGCTTCACTCAGGTAAATGGATTTAATCATTACTTTGTATCAATGCTCTCCTAACTGTGTTCCTTGGAACCCTGAGGTTCGCAGTGTATATCTGCGGGTTCCCGTGTGAAAATAAAAATTAAAATATTTTTTTTAAAATATAAAAGGACCAGTAAATGGAAGTTTGTCATTTTCTCTCCAAAATGAAGGAAGCTTCACTAAGGTAAATTGATTTACTCCTTACTTTGTATCAATGCTTTCCAAACTGTATTCCTCGGAACCCTGAGGTTCCGCAGTGTATATCTACGGGTTCCCAGTGCGAAAATAAATATTTTAAAAGAGATAAACCGACCAGTAAATGGAAGGTGTTATTTTCCCCCAAAATGAAGGAAGCTAACTGAGGTAAATTGATTTACTCCTTACTTTGTATCCATACTGTCCAAACTGTATTCATCGGAACCCTGTGGTTCCGCAGTGCATGTCTGGAGGTTCCGCATGCGAAAATAAAAAAATTAAGAATTAAAAAAAAGATAAACGGGCCAATAAATGGAAGTTTGTCATTTTCTCCCCCAAAATGAAGGATGCCATTTCAAAGTGTCTGACACCTGACTAATAATTGGAATCAAAATCTGACATGTTTGTGAACTAGAAAATGTTGTGTTCATTTGCTGGTCATTTTACCACCTTTCATATGCACGCTTAAGAGGGCGCAGTGCCCACTTCCAAATTTGTTCTTCGCTTAACTACCAGATAAAAAATGATGTATGCATTTAATTTCAATTATGGTTAGAAATGAAATTTGAGAGTAGAACCTCATTGGGATTGCCTATCAATTTAAAATGTAAAAGAAATACCTTTTGTTCAATTTTTAAAATTTCTTTAACTTCCATTTACATCTTTTTTCAAAAGATTTTTTTTTCTGAGTAATACTTCCCAAACTTCCTAGAATAAACGTTAGCATGGAATCAACTAGCTGAAACTTAGTTGAATTTTAATCTTTTTTTTTTCCTTAGAATCTGAGAAAAAAGACAAAAGATTTAAAATTTCAAATTCAGCAATGAAATAAAAACGAACTATTAACTTCAGAGTCGAACCCATGCTAACTTTTGTTGAACATACTCAGTGGAATGCACATACAAAGTGTTAAAGCTGTATCTTTAGCTACAAAAAAGGCCTAAGGGATTTTACTACAAGTCATTGGTCAGAAATACTAAGCAGAGAAAAATGCGTTTAAAGTTCTTAAATGCAGAATGAAAGCAGCTAAAGCCATAAACAAAAACCGGAATATATTTTTAAGTATTTCTCACATAAGTTTGAAATAGTGCATGAAGCTTTGAAACAGTTTTATCGATCGAAATATGTAATAACAAAATATTTCGATATTTTGAGCAATTTTGAGGTTATGTGCCCCTTTAAAAACACCTTTAACCCCCCTCCCCCTAGTTTTTCTCACAATATTTACCCATATCAACAAAACTTCTTTCTGTCACGCATCAAATACTACACGTTAAAAAAGTATTATGATTTTTTAATAATAAAATCATGCTTAAGCATTCATTCACTGACGTTATAAAGAGTTTACTATAGATAGTATAAAGATTACGTTATAAAGAGTTTACTATAGATAGCCAGTGTCTATTATACAAAAAATAGTTAAAGAAGGATGCATAGGAAAGGTTTTACTGCTACATATTCATTTATTTAAACGTATGTATTATTTTATATTTCTTTAATAACGATCAATTTTTTCCACTAATAACGAGCCTGACACAAACATCAACAACGCATAAAACATGCTAGAATTCATAAACAAATTATTAGTAAAGATATATAAAATAATGCAGAACATAAAAAAAAAGAATTATTAGTAAAGAAATAAAAAGTAATGCAGACGGTTAAATAAAATAAAATAATTTTTATGAAAAAACAGAACAGACTTCAAATTAAAAATTGCGCTGAAAAGTAAAAAATAAATTCATTCTTTAAACAACATCGATGTGACTTTTAAACAGTTTCAGAAGTCGGGGCAAAATTAGGATAGATAAAATATTTTGTAATCATGAATCAATTACAAATATATATATTTTCGCAGAATTAGCAACAGTTCCAATATGAAGTAGCAAATGGTATAATGGTAATTAGACCCATAATTTTGCACCGACTTCTAAAACTATGTTTAAAACTCACATCGATGTTGCTTAAAGAATGAATTTATTTTTTACTTTTCAGCGCAATTTTTAATTTGAAGTCGGTTCTGTTTTTTTATAAAAATTATTTTATTCCTTTTAGTGTAAATACATTTTTTTATATAAATACTCTATTTAAAAAAAATCCATATCAAAGAGCAAAACTTCTTTGAATTAATGGCTCTAAAACTAATCATTTGTATGATAAATTCCCCTTTGAAGTCGATTTTAGCAAACAAACTGACTTTTCTCCACCAGACCCCTACCTGTTAGCCGAAGCCTTAGGATTGCTTACGCACGGGGAGAGGTAGTGGGGTCTACGGATTTTACATGCTTATATCCCCAAGTATACATGGTGGTCTTCAGTGGGTATTGAACGTGCGACCTTCCAGGTGGAAGTCCGACGTGCTGGATTAATTTTCGCCTTCAGTCAAACTCTTACTGTAATTTCTTTTAATATTATAGCCCATGACAACAAACATGTTTTTAACAATGCTTTTATATTTATTAATAGATTTCCCAACAAAGAAAAATCAAGCCAAGCCTTTCCAATTAAAATAAAAAATACTTATTTTTCACTCGTAACGTTTTTTCTAAAAAACAAATGTAGGCAAATTGATTTGCAATATTTGAGTTAGACGACCCTCTATCGATTAAAGAAAAAAATCATCAAAATAGGTTCATTTAGCCAAAAGTTATGGATGAAAAGACAAAAAAATACTACATTTCTGCCCATTACTTTTGTTCTAATTATCGAATATGGTCAAACGAAAGTACGAGACCTATGGGAAACCACCCCTGATCGATTGAAAAAAAAATCATGAAAATCGATTCATCCGGTACGAAGTTATGAGTGGACAAACAAACAAAAAAAAAAACGACATACATACAATACGAATGTATAACCTCCTTCCTTTGTGAAGTCGGTTAATAAATAGATAGATAGCATCTGCAAATGATCCTGAAAAGCTCGAGTTTGCGAAGAAAAAAAAGTAAGCACATCCTCAATTACCAAATAATAATGCAGGGTTGGTAACATTTAATATAAATACAAAACATTATTAACTTATGCAAGAATTTTCAACAAAAGTATAATTTTTTTATTTATTCTTACGTAAAGCACCAGTAGCACTGTAGTTCCGAACAACAAATGAGGAAATTCAAATTTATCACATTATCACATACCCAATTCTTAATATCAGTGATTGAAGTTTCGAGAACTCAGACAAATCGTAACTTCTAAAGTAGGCGCGAACAGATATCGATGATTGTGGAATGGCTGTATGGGCAATTCAGACATTTAGACTAATCCCAGGAATCAGGTGTTCGCAGACGGACCTTTTTGAAGAATAAAGAGTAAAAGACGCTTAAAGCCATTCTGGTGTCTAATTAATAAATCTGAAATGCTCATCTGACTAGGGATTGTCGTACTATCATTTTCTTTCTTTTCTTTGGGGGGTGGGGGAATATTGGGATACTGGAAGTTCTATTTTATTTTAGTGCGTGATAAATAAGTAAATAAAGAACAGAGTTTTTGTTTTATTCATTTTTTAAAATGATATTAAAATTATTTTCGAACCATTGTCAAATTAAACGTGAAAATACTAACAATAACTAAGAATAAAATGTGCATTATAACAATTATTATTATCGTTATTATTTTGCATCTTTTAAGAGTTAAAAATCTTTTGAATTTCTTAAATCAGACTTGGAACTTTGCCATTCAGTGTTAAGTTCACCTATAAAAACCCGCTCATATTTTTTTCGAATTTAATTTTTAAAAAGCTCAAAATTCCTACAATGTTTACGAAAGTTCTTACATAAAACTTTCATTCCTTTATCAGACAATGCATAAAATAATATAATTTTGTTCATAGTACCTTTTTTTTATTTATTAGTCATGGAATTATCGAAGTACAAAAGTCATTATTTCAGGTTTTATGTTGTTTACAGATTTAATTCTTTCCTGATAACATTTGCTCAAACCATAGACTAATGGTAAAACTAGAATGACAGTTGGGGTCACCTTGATTTTTATGCACCAGGGGCTTTTTCAGACGGAACAAGAGTTGATGTTACTACTTCAACGCCTGAAAGAGGAGCTTCACTCTGTGTCAGAGGACCTGAAGTCAAATAGTGACCTGCAGGATCGGTTCAGGCGGCTTGAAGATTTCATCAAACGCCTGAGCATGGTACAAAAACAACAAGGCGAACGTATCCTGGAACTGACTTGGGGTGTCAACGCGCTTCGCAAGGAACACGAAAGTGACAAAAAGGTGAGCTTCCTTCTCACGGGTTAACTAAGGAGTCTGAGACTTCTTAGTTAACCTATTTCCTGGCCAACCATTTTCCCCTCTAACACATTTATCCAAACTTATTCTAAAAGCAATTTTATTCGAACTCCCCCCCCCCCCCCTTCCAGAACAACTTTTTAACGTGATATATTATTTACTGACGTCAAGAAAATACTAGCATTTTTTAAAAAAATTCTTTGTATAGATTTTGAAAAAGTTGGTGTCCTGTGTCAACGGTGTCCACGGAAAAAATGGGTTACTTAAGATTTTCCGGTCTGCAATCTAAGATTAGGTGGTTAGTGGATCACCTAATCGATATACTAATATCGGATGATATTAGTAGACCGATTAGCCACTCATATCATCCGATGATATTCGTGATAGCTGGACCCCCTTTAGGTTTCACAATACTTGCGCATTTAACAATAGATATCAGATACGGTCTCCCTCAAATTTTAAATGTTTTAAATTTTTAACTCACATTGAAAAACATATATTATTTATCTGCAAAATTTTAAATTGACTCAAAAAAAATCTGCAATTTCAAAATTTGCAACAGAAATTACAAAAAGAAGCCAAATTATTTGCTCTAACTGTCCCATCATGATCCCGCCCTCAAAATTTATGGATGTATTCAATAAAACTCATTAAAAATCATATTTTTCACAAAACTAAAGAAAAAAAAGATTTCTGCATTTTCAAATTTTAAAAATTTGTGAAACAAATTTCTTTAATGAAGGGTAATAAGCCTATATCTCAAATTAAATACCATGCACTTTTCTTAAATAAAAAATCTTACAGAGATCTTTTGACGGCACAGAAGTCGAATTATAGCGTTTTATAGCATTGCCGTAAAGTAAAAAACAAGTGATAAATAACTCATCATCAACTATAAAATATAAACAACTAAAAAATATGTGTAAATTTAAATGATTACCGAAAATTTCATGAAAATTTGAGATGGTCAGGTTGAGATGTTAATTTATTTAGTATTTTTTTTACTTTATTTATTTATTTTTGCTTTTATTTATTTATTTTAATTTTTATAATTTTTTTATTTTTACTTTTTACATTATTTTTATTTATTTATTTACTTTAATTTTCATACTATTTATTTACTTTTAATTTATATATTATTTATTTTATTTGTTAATTTATTTACTTATTTTTTTGGTTGATATAATTTAGAACGACCTTCAAAAAACGCAGTTTATGCAAAAAGGAAAAAAAAAAAACATTGTTAGTTTCATAACGTGTGTGTTCCACAGGCTTCCGATGACCCCTGGACTGAAGAAGGCTCCGGCGATCTGGAAGCTGAGTCCCTGTTGCCCGTTGGTGAGTCCATATTTTAATCGATTTTTTCAGAAAGGACATGTGCCACATTTTTTACAAAATCGAATTAGCAATGGTTTTGTCATATTTTTGTGGTGAGAACTGCGAAATACTAAGACATAAATTAATACAATTCTTTTTCATGTCTAAGTGATCTTCGAAAGCCATCAGTGACTATCCTTAAAACTAACAAATGTCTGGAGCAGCCAGTTTGAGTTGCTCCGTTGAAACTAAGCCACCTATTATGTGGATAGCTTATTCGTAGGGTGTTTTTTTAGGGGGGGAGTCGATATCTATGTTTCGTATTTGTAATGGATTCGTCAACCATACAGAATCATTCAATGACTAATCATTCAATTAGAAAATCTTTGAAAAAACGATTCGATTATAAAATATTTCCGAAAGAATGACTCGATTACAAAGTCTTTCGAAAGAATGACTCGATCAGTAGAGGATCTAGGGTGGGGAAAGCCGGGGCCCATGCCGCGGGCGGCACTTCTGGGGGGCGGCAAATTTAACTGTGATGCTCAAAAATAAAAAAGAAAAGAAAAGGAAAGGGAAAAAAGAAGACAAAAAATTTAATTAAGAAAATTTAAGTTTCGAAAGAGAAAAAAGTCCTGGTTCGGCACACCGATTTAATCATTG
Source organism: Octonoba sinensis (assembly GCA_038502835.1). Taxonomy (NCBI): domain Eukaryota; kingdom Metazoa; phylum Arthropoda; class Arachnida; order Araneae; family Uloboridae; genus Octonoba; species Octonoba sinensis. The sequence continues at coordinate 5,581,903 of CM076600.1, forward strand.
ACCATCTATTTTTCTAACGATTAAAACCTATTAATAGAATTATTTATTTGTAAACTGTTGGAAACTCAAAATTTCGCAATGTCAAAATTTAATGAGTCAAATTTTAGAAAGTCATAGTTTTCCCCCCTTGCAATGGTGAAAATACGTATGGTATGCTATGTTCAAGCAATACCAATAGTTTTTCTTTTACAAATTTTCAAAGCAACCTTTTGGGAAGAGGTGGGAGGAGGGGGCAGCTTGTAAATGCCGTTTGAGAAGGCATCAGACATGTGGCTCTTCGATATGGGCGTTAGTAAAAAGGAGGAGGGGGGGGGGGAGTCCTGCCCCTGGATTTAAAAAAAAGACAATTTTTTTTCTACATTTTTATGAGTAAAAGCGCTTAATTTTTAAAACGTTTTTGTTTGATTTTTCCCCTAATATTTCTGCAATCTCAAATACATCTCTTATGGCCTCAAAATGCATCAGTTTGCATATAGTTTTCAAAATTTTCCCGGGTGAGAATCCCGGACGCCCTTCAACTGTCTGAATTCCATATCTTCAGTTAGGGGGGAATCATAATATGGCTCTAATACCCCTAATGTTGAGCTGAAAGGGACTTGCTGTGGGAACATAAACGAAAGTTTCATGGGCTTATCAGTGACCCAAAAGTGAAAAATCCTCAAAAAAGAAAAAAAAAAAAAAAACAGCGCATAAAAGTTATATGAGTTGGATAGAGGGGCGGCATTTTTAAGTTTTTCCTTGCCTCGGAAAACTCCAAGAACAGGTACTGGACTCGATTATAGTTTTTCGAAAGAATGACTCGATTATAAAGTCTTTCGAAAGAACACTCGATTACAAAAATTGCTAGAAATCAAGTCTTAATATAATTCTAGAATGATCCTAAACGATTTGAATTCGGTCAATCGCTTATACTAAGTTACCATCTGTAGCTGCGACCTTGTGCATTGACTCCCTTTTTTCCTTATGCAGCGGTAAAGAAGACGAAAACTGGTCAAGTCATCCCACCTCATGTGCACGAGCAGAGGGTGAAGATGGACCGGCAAGACATAACTCGAGAAATTCAACAGGTGAATATTATTCCTATAGCATCTTCTGGACCCTTGCATTTGCCATGAAAGGATACACCGGAGACAAAATGTTATTTACAAAAATACAAGAGGGCAGAGCAGAGGCTGGTCGTAGTCAAAGTATCAACCCCCAAGGAATATTAAGTGCCCTCTTAAAACTGTTTACCCGATTGAAAATAAAAGTGCCTTCTGGTAAACTATTCCAAGTGCTTGCAACCCTACTAAAAGGATCCTTTTTCCTCATTTCGAGATTATCCTGAGATTTGAAAACTTTAAAACGATGACCTCTGGTCCTACTTGCTGTGAAAATTCGCAGCGAATCTTGATTTTAATGAAATCTTTCATTTAATGAAATTAAACAATTGATTCATGTCTCGAGACTATAAATATTAAACCTAGTAACGCTGGTATCATAATTTAGGTCTGTGAGACCACTTACCAACCTAGTTGCCCTCATTTTCAATAAAAATATTTTTATCTAGATGAAACCAAAATTAAACAGCATACTCGAAACCAAACTTCTATATAATGGCAGAGGAGAACTTTCTCAGGCTTGTTCGAAATAGATGCAATGATAAAATCAAGCATTCTGTTGCAGGTTCGAAAAGAAATACTGCATTCTTTGGACATGGAACCTATACGAAAGGAATTATCCCGCGTACAGTTCAACCTCGCGCAGTCCCAAGCAGCACAGAGAGTCCTGGAGGACGAACGGACGGCAGACAAACAAGAGATCAAGAGCTTACAGGTGGGTTCAGTTCATTCAATGCAAAAATAGTGCATCATATTTCATTCAATCCATTGTAATCCGAATGTAAACCGAGACGCACACATTTCAGTTTAAACCCATGCAACGCGGTATATGTAAGTGTGGCGATGATTTTACTGCAAACGTGAGAGCTACAAAACAGGTTGTCTAGTTTAAGGCTTGGTTTTTAAGCAAACGTCATGTTCTACCTCACCGTTTTAGGCCGCCCCAAAGTCCCATTCTTTAGTAAGCGAGCTCTAAACATCTCAACTATATCTAGAGCAAGTGACGCAAGGCGACTTTCGTTTAAAAAACCTTTTCTTTAATGCTGGTTTACACTAATTAGACAAGACGCTATATTTTTCATAAACATTCTGTGCACATTATTGGTTCTATGTAATTCAATGACTACGTCATAGTGCTTACTCATTGGGTTCAATTATTTCGTTCTTAAAAATTACTTACTCGCAGAGAACTATGATTCAATTGAGAAGAGGAAAGCCGTCGATGCTAAAGTACTGCCATACTTAGAGCTCCTCTACAGACAAGACGACACATCTGCCATTTTGGATCACAGCGCGTTCACAGCGTAGTTGTTCTTTCTTGCATGCGTCGCTTTTTCGCGACGTTTCCTTCTTTCTGAGAGTAAACTTTTTTCCTAATTTGGGGAGATTTGGTGATGTGACATGATGCAGAAATCACTTCATAACAATAAAAAGTCTTATCCAAAATGCCTGATGCCTCGTATATATATATATAGTAGCTTTAGCGTCGATAAAGTATCTCATATTTCGCTGCTGTACTGCAATTGCTGAGACGTCTTTTAAGACTTCTCAGTAATTGCAGTGCAATCTATATCTCTGAGCAAATGTCTCTGAGCAAGTGCCCTCTTTCGTAACTGAATTAAAATTACATAGCTGAAAATAATTGTGTGAGACTAGAACGATGCAAACTTCATTTTCGTTAATGACAACGCGGACAATAAATGTTTAAATGCGCTTATCTTGAAACGCAGCAGTTTAGTCATGTCTCAGGATTTAACTAGGGCAGCGATTTGTGCCTTTCACTATGAAAACCGCGTAAAGCAACATACAGAGTGAAACGTAAGCGTACGCAAACCAATTTTGACCCATGGGCAGTCAGTTTCTGAACATCAAACGTTAGATAGTCAGCGAATCCCCAAAAAGAGTTGGTAAGATTTCTACTTTTCTTGCGTTCGGTAAGGTGACGTTACACGTTGAGTCTGTATGTGTGTCAAAGGTTTCACAAATGTGCTAAACACTTTGCTTCTTTGGCGAACAGGAGATGCTTTCCCGGCAGATGGCGTCCCTATCGGCACAGCAACATCGTCTCACTTCTCTGGAACTCTTAGGGACGAACCTGACTTTGCAACGTTGCCGGACGGACGGACAGGACACTGCGCGAGACTTGAGGCTCTCCGAGTTGGAGCTACGCATCCGACGCGCCGACGCGCGCGTTGAAGACAGAGCGCGACGCGCGGAGGCGGCGCGTCGAGGGGAGGAGGAAACGACGCGTCAGCTGAGGGTGGATGTAGCCAGGATGGAGCAGAAACTACGAGATGCCGAGGAGAGGCATCAAGAAACAAGAGAGCAACTAGATAAATTTGTCCGGAGCCTTCCAAAAGGTGAGATGACACTTTACGATATTTTCCTCTATGGCTAACTTTTAACTCATTATTTGTATATTCGACATAAAACCACATCAATCAATGTTCTCAGCTCAAATCATTTTGCGTGAAAAATTCTCAAAGATGCTTTGTGCTAAACTATAAGTAAAAGGGAAAAACTGCAGAATCAATCCCCTTTCTTGTAAAAAGGTCTCATCATGTGCTTTCGTTCACTCTGCTAGTTCGTAGTGTATAGACTGGTTCTACAAATCCTGTTCACTTAAGTTGTGTGTGCTATCGACTCTGCCCCCTTTTAATGTCCAGTTCTTAAAATCCTTCGACTTCTTTTCGCAGATTGTTCTATGATGTCCGCACCTGGCCCAGCCCTCATCCAGGTCCCGTCGATAGGTCCCACAGAAGTCCGCTGCTACCCGCCCTGGCTCGTATTCCAGCGTCGCTCGGACGGCAGCGAGGATTTTTTCCGAGACTGGGCCGACTACCGCCGGGGCTTCGGGAGCCCCAGGAATACGGAGTTCTGGCTCGGCAACGAACTCCTGCATCGCTTGACCGAAAAGGGAGCTCGTTTGAAGGTGGAGCTTTGGGATGTCCAGGACAGATACTTCGTTGCCGAGTACGACACTTTCCAAGTGGGTCCCGAAGAGGACAGGTAAGCTATGTCCATTGTCACCATAGGCACAGCGTTCTAAGTAATCTGGAGTGGCATTTGACGTAGAGTTAACATGGAGGGAGAGCGATTCAAGCAGAAAAATTCAAATATCCTTTTAACCCGAAACTAAATGCAGATATAGTGGAAAACAAACGGAAAACCTCCATTCAAAACAATGGCAGTAAGAAAGTAGATTTCTTACTGCCATTGCATCGCTTGACCGAAACGGGAGCTCGTTTGAAGGTGGAGCTTTGGGATGTCCAGGACAGATACTTCGTTGCCGTGTACGACACTTTCCAAGTGGGTCCCGAAGAGGACAGGTAAGCTATGTCCATTGTCACCATAGGCACAGCGTTCTAAGTAATCTGGAGTGCCATTTGACGTGGAGTTAACATGGAGGGAGAGCGATTCAAGCGGAAAAATTCAAATATCCTTTTAACCCGAAACTAAATGCAGATATAGTGGAAAACAAACGGAAAACCTCCATTCAAAACAATGGCAGTAAGAAAGTAGATTTCAAGTTACCTAAGGCAAATATGGCTAAACGGACAAATCATATGTCCCTCCAGATATTATATAGAACTGAATGCCCCTAGGTCACTTGTGCCTACAACTGTAGTCGCATATACCTTCTAAGGGGACTATACACTGTCAACCAATCTAAAAAGTGGAAAATATGCCTCAAGTTTGAGATTTTTAAAAAAAATACCCAATGCATCAAAACTTCTAAAATTTTCAGGGATTTTAGATACAATTTTCGTAAATTAATAAAAAAATATTTTTGTAGTTTTAATTTAATTAAAAATTTAGTTTAAATATATATTTTTAAATCCCGTTTTTTCGGCTTTCGAAATATAGTATCTCATTGCGCGCATGATGTCTCTTGAACACTTTGCACAATTTACATAAAACTGATTTTAAATGAAGCCCAACATTATGTTCAACCTTCTGAACGAGGATCATTTTATTTCTTTAATGATTTTTTAAATAATGAGGCATTAATTAGATCAAACTCATTTTTTGTAATACTTTAATCTTTTTACAGCCACTTTTTGTCTTTTCCATTCATCAGAACTTCATAATCCTAGTTCATTTTATTTATTTATCCAAGATTTATGTCGAATAAAATTTGGGGGGTTATCTTAAACGGTTTTGAAGATATCATGCGCGCAATGAGACATGAGCCGGTAAAACGAGATTTAAAAAACATAATTAAACAAAATTTTTAACTAAATTAAAACTCTATAAAAATATATTTTTTAATTTGTTTATATTGTATTTAAAATCCCTGCAAATTTTAGAAGCTTTGATTTTTTTTTTTTTTTTTTTTAAATCTCAAAGTTGAGGCATATTTTCCAGTTTTTAGATCTGTTAAAAGTTTATAGTCTCCTTATGGATGCATTCATAAAAACTGCGACGGAAATATTTTGTATCCGTCGTAATAGGTTATTGCTATGATCATCAAACTAACAACAATGACATACGTCCTCGATAGCGCAATCTAAAAGTCACGGTTGTCTGAGTGAAAGTCATGAACCATGATGAAATAGAGCTGCATTCCCATATCGCCCAGAAACTGGTTTCCTCTGGCAGCAATCCGATTTGACGAGACCAGTTTTGAATCTGAGAATCTTGATATTTGTTGGAACTCCAGAAAAGAACAGCCAATCAGAGGCAAATCCATTTGCAATGGGAATGAGTGTGGAAAAACTGTTTTTTTTTTTTTTTTTCACTGGTTTAAACCAGATGAGAACTCTCTCTCTGATGCATGAATATTGTCACGTGCTTGATATGATGAACGGTGGCTGTATGTGAAGTGGTTATCACACGACAGGAATTACAGGCAAACGCAACCGTAATAGGAATCGTCAACTCTTTCGGAAACTGGTTTTTCTGCCTATTTCCACCAAGAGTTTCTTGAAAATGCCCGTGTGCTATAGAAAACACGGTTTCTCGAATTAGAAGCAATTCTTTATCTGCGCTACAAAAAATTGCCTCTAGAACGTTTGTTTTAAGGCAAATTGGACAAGCACCAATCTTCTAGCTGGAATTTCGTGACGTCAATTCAACTTTCCAGTAAACATGGCGGCGATTTGAAGACTGGCGATCGAAGGATAAATGTTAAAAGGAAAGTGCAATTTCGAAATTAGTGTTTTTTTTGTTTAAATTTGTGAAATCATGCTGAAAAAACATTTGTTAGGATGTAAAGTCGCTACTTTACTAGTGCAGGACATTGCAAAGACTTTCTTGTGATGAAATCGCTACCAAAATGCAAATGTAGGAAACTCCGGATCGAAAATTTGCTCTCAAGGTTTCCGATAGAACGAGGTGGAGGTAACGTTTGCTTTAAAATTCCTGTCGTGTGATAACCGCTTGAATGCTAATTCGTGTGCGTCGATTCCCCGTCCGAGCCGATAGAGTGACGGACGAGATGGAAATGCAGCTGTAGGTGTACACGTTTTGCACACGACTGGTTCCTTATGACTCATTTAACACGACCTCGCCTTGCCAATCCCTTACTCATTGGTATTTTTCATTTCATTTTAAAAAACTACTTTTGCCTAGAAAATTCTGATTTGTTGATTGTTCTACGACGTCATTTGGAGCATATAAACAAATTATTACATATATTATGAGTGTGAACAAACCATTCTTGGTTACTACCTGAAATTAGATAAATTACACCTTGGCTTTGGGTTACAGGTATACCCTGGAAGTGGATGGTCACCGAGGCAACGCAAGCGACGCCCTTCGCCACCACGCCCACATGGGATTCAGTACCAAGGACAGGGACAACGATGTTTCGAGCACTCACTGTGCCCTCCACTACACGAGCGGGTGGTGGTACCAGCACTGTCACCGAGCAGACCTCAATGGGCGGTTCCCACTCGGCGTGACGTGGTACGACGAGCAGAACCATGATTGGCTGCAACTGAAGAAGGTGGAAATGAAGCTGTCGACGGTGTCCAACGCAATGTCATAGGGTTTCATCGGGGGCATATTAACAGCATTGTCACTTGAGCGGATACTTCGACGTTTTAACCTCAAACAATACTATCTGCAGAAGAACTCTTTTTTTATAAGGTACCTTCAGTACTTGAAAAACTAATTGCTATCATAGTAACAACTATAGTTGGGTCTGAGATTCAAGACACGTACTTTTAAACCGTGTAAATATTCATTCATTATAGTGTATTCCCACCAATAGCGACAGCAACATTTTGCACCTGTCGTAAGCGATCATACCAATGGTTATCAATAAAAACAAGGCAGTGATTAGTTCTAATAGCATTTTGCGTATGTTGTACTAGACTGTTGCTATGGTTATCAAACTACTAACGATAATATGATCAGATCAGTTCTAAGCGTCATTTCGTCTCTGTCGTAGTAGACTGTTGCTACGGTTATCGAGCTAACAACGAGGATAGGATCAGTTCAAAGTAAGATCATAGAGCAATTAACACATCACGGCCCTCTGGATAAAAGTCAGTTTTTATGACGCAATACCAAAAATGCCAATCAGTCAGTAGGAGGGCAAGGTAATTAAATTGTGAGGAATCTTCGACGAAAGCAGAAAGTTTTTGATTCTGTCGTCTTTGGGTGTCAACGCACCATTCATTTCAACGAAATAAGTCAACTAAAAGACGTTTCAGCTTTCTGATTTTATTGTTCATTTCGTTTGGAATAAAAAAAAATAACAAAATGAATGGAGGGGCTGTCAAGAATCGCTCAACTACAAGGTGCTTTCGCATATTTTCAAGGAATAAAACAAACATTTGGACCTTGGAAATAATGGCTAATTGTGCCATTACTTATCTGGTCCATTTCAATTTTCCTTTTTAGAACTGTAAAATTCGCTTATGGATTATTTTCGTCAGAAAGTTAAGAGATATTTTCAGCCATTTTACAGCTAAATTTTTAGACGCAAACTATTTCTTGAAAATATCAACCAGTCTTCAAGGCTAGGTAGAATATAGTTCATTTACATGCAACAACCTAGACAATGTTAAAGCGCAACCACTTTAAATCGTGCAACTTCTGGCACATAAAAGTTGTTTCAGAACTTCATTTCCTTCTATGAATAACGGATTAGAATTAAGAAATAGAGGAGACAGTAGCTAACCAAACTTAAGTCCCTAAATAGGCAGGTCGACGCATCCGCCATTTTTAATCAGAGTCCGTGTTCTACGTGGTGGCCCTTTCCCTGGCACTTATCACTTCTTAGAAACGCTTCATTCTCTCTGGCATTTCAACTTTCCTCACTTTGGCAATGCTACACAATACCAGAAACTTCCCTCTGGCGACAATTGCTTTTCGTCAAAAGAGTAAAATCTGATCCAAAATCTCTAATGAATGCATATTGGCTTGTATATATGGATGACTGAATTGCGAAGTCAATTTACTCCACTTCTAAAACGATTCCTGTTTTATTGACATCTATAAGTGAATTTATAATTAAGTTTTAATTAATCTAACCATGTGGCAGCAAAAAATGCAATATAAATGCCCGAGTACTTCCATGGACCGTTTTGGCAATTGAACCACCCATATAGCATGGAACACACGTTCTTCGTCAGTTTTCTCAAGTTCTGTCATCGTGGAGGTAACTGTTTTGGCAACTGAGCCATCCATATATTGGCCACAACCAAACTGATAACTTGCTGTTACGACTGCAAGAATGTCATTTATTTCTTGATTCGTTATTGACTGACACTACGTCACTGAACCTCGAAACTTATATTAACTTTATATCTACAGTGAAATCCTGTTACAACCCAAGGGACCGGGAAAACATTTCGTCGCAACGAAATGTTCGTTATAACGTTATATACGTTTAAAACGGGAAATTTCTTCTACTTTCTTATTCTACTAAATGGGAAATTTTTCTTTCGCTATAATGGATATTTCGATGTACTGGTATTCGATATAAAGAGATTTTCCTGCATTAGTCACTTCTACTGCACTACCAGCTCTGTCGTTCGTATGTCTTCGTTTTATGTGAACCTAACTGACAACATTGGACAGACAGTTTTAAGCAACTTAAGCATTTATGTGAAGCACACGCATATTGGTAGCTACTAACTGAACCACTGTATACAGCGAGAAGAAAATAAAATTTGGAAATTATAAAGTGTTGACTAATGATTACTTCACATGATAAACCCAACCCAGGCAATCGCTGAAATTGCTTCCAAGCGCCAAAACATCTATCAAAGCTAGAGTTATCGAATTTAGTATAAAGCAAGAACACAATGTGCTTTTTTTTGTAACAAAAATTTCGGGACTTTTGCTATTGCAATTTAAGTAATTGCAGTCAATCAGGACAATTTTGATCAACAATTTCTATTTTTTACTGCCTCATTCATATATTAACCGTGGTATTGTATTTACTGACATAAAACTAAAGAACTCCTCAGGTATTGCACAGTCATGAACAATTGAGAAATAATAATTATAAAAACCAATTAAAATTGATTATTAACCTGTTTAATCCCTTAACGGTCGGGTAATTTTCAAGAAAACGGTCATAAAACTGCCTATTTTTTTTATCCCTGAAAATTATATAAAGATATGCTTATGATTAATATATACATTCCTTTTTAATTTTTGATTTGTTTTTATTTTGAAATTTTAAACACTCCAGCCCGGCAATATCACGGAAGCAAGAAAAAGAAGGCGAAACCTGAGTCCGTCGTTTTCACGGGAGCGAGAGGGAAAGTGTTAAAGTTATCCTTGTATTTTTTAATGTAGTAAGTAACACTTTGAACCTCGTCAGAAACGGGATTTTAAAAATAATTACGCACTTTAGTAAAAGTGCTATAGTTGCGCAACTTTGAACCAAAAAAAATAAATTTCTTATTCAAAGTTTTTTGTTTTACATCACGGTATTTTTTAACACGTGATAGTGCATAGAACATCTTCGAGAATTTCAACAACTTCAAACCAGCATTGAAAAAATTGCTTAAAAGCAGTGACTTCAGAATGAGAGTTATGAAATCTGTGTACAGGGTTGGAACTTAGTATGTACTTACTTCATGAAATTAAAAGTACAAAACCGGTTTTATAGCCAGCAGAGTGCAGCACTGGACCTTCCAGTTTATTTATAGTCAAATACGGGTGGGTCAGAAGTAATGACCTGGTTTTGACGGGATATAAAAAAACAATGAAATTTGAGATTTGACATTTTTTTTACGTAATGTTTTGAATACCAGGTAAGCAAGATGGCGACCTTCCTGATACAGTCCATTTCCGAAGTTTTGGGAAACTTTTCTGAACATTTCAAGGGGTATAGCAGATATTTCATCGTCAATTCGGTCCTTAGCTCTTCTAAAGTATGAGGGTGACGTTTCCAAACTTTCTCCTTCAAATAACCCCACAGAAAAAAGCTTAGGGACAGTAATGCGCGCGAAGATGCAGTCTATTCTCTCTGCGTGAAAAATAGACTGCATCAGTGTATTGCTGCGCAGTCATCCTGCATCAGTGTATTGCAAGAGGGTGGCCTTCTGGCCGCCATCTTGCTGAAGTGGTATTAAAAACTTTATGTAAAAGAAAAGATCAAAATAAAAAATGTTTCAAGTCTCAAATTGTAATAGGTTTTTTAAATACCACCTCAAAACCGGGTCATTACTTTTGCCCCACCCTGTACATTAAAAAATATAGTCAAATATATTAAAAAAAGTGACGTGGTTCAAAGGTTACCCTGAAGGATTGTATTATTAATTAGCGACCAGGAATTACCTCCCTCCCTTCCCTCTAGACGGGGAATTCGCGACCACGATATGAAATAGTACAGAAAAGTCTTTCCGCATAAAAAGTATATTACAGTAAAGACAAGAACTTGTGACTGTCGCAGCCGGTCTGAAACCAGAGTGGGTTTCTTCAAAATTTTCAGCAATTCGAAAATGAGATGTAAGGGAGGACACTGACCTCTATGGGAAGGGCATCGATGAAGACAGACAGGAACCAGTTGAGTGTGACGGTGCTGAGCTCAATGTCGAGGGCTGCCAAGTGGGCGGAAACGGCGGGAAGTTTCTCCCTGAGAAGTTCCTTCAGCAGCTCCTGGTCAGCCTGCGCGCCCACTAGTCCCTGGTCGAAATAGCAGGAAGGGAAGTATCGCTCGACTACCGCCACCAGACACCTGCCAGGAGAAGCAGTGTTTAAAAATCGTCGAGATAAATTTGTAGATAATTCAGCTACTGTCACAGGTCATAACACACAAATTCATTCTTCCAGACCTTTAAGAACTAGACACAGAAAGTAGGCGGAATCGGAGGCGCTCAAGTAAGCCCTAAAGAACCACTCTTTGGGTCAAAGCGCTAACGGAGAGGGTAAGTAGAGATCCGGTAGGCTTTTTTTCCGCACAACTTATTATTCGAAAGGGTAATGTTCTCATGTGATCTGCTTACTTGCGAAATGAAAAAAAAAATTGCACTAGTTCCATTTATATTTAACTTAGCGACATAGGGGGATTGCCGCCACCCGGGGCGTTGCCGCCACTCCCGTTATTCTAGTCAAGAACACCGGTTAGCCGGCCTGACAGCTCCTGACCTATAGCGAACGATGCTACAACTAATGCCCCGAGTGGATGGCAGCCATTGCGTACGTTGTTTTGTTTTTACAATGACGAACGTTGTTTTGAAGAAGTTTGATCTTATTTTTCCACTTTGAATAAGCTGAGGTATGTACCTTTAGATGTTACAATGTCTGCATTTGCTATAAATAAGCTTTAACAAGGTATTTTAGCCCACATTTTAATCAACAATATTGATCACTTCCGTTTGTTTTGATGTCTTTAAATCTACGTTTCTTTCATCTTGTCAAAACGGGGTTATGACGCCACCTCTCCAGGGGTGATGCCGCCATGGTGGCGGCATCACCCCCGGACGCGTCTTTCCACTGTATAAGTCAAAAACAATTTTTTAAAGGAGCGAAACCTCTGAAAAGAGCATTCAATAAGTGTGACAAGTTTATGAGAGCAAGCACCTACAAGTAAATCACTCCTTATGACATAGCATCAATCTTTTATGGCGCTTATGGGCCATTCCACCGTCACGTGCGGGACAAATGAACTCAAAAGTTTTACCAAAATTTTGTCATAGAGCAGAAGATTTTAAACAAGTGGAAGCAATTGCATTTTTTAATCTTTACTTATGGTGCAAAGATGCTTTTGACACGTACTTATCTTTCAGAAATCTTTTTTACAGTTTAAAATAAATTAATCTTCATGTGTCACGTGCGGGACACTTAAAGTCAACCTCTCTTAATTTTCATTATGAATCAACTAGAATTTCTGCTCTATTAATCATGCAGTGACAAAACAAAATATAGGAATTGAAAGCCAAGGCTCCAATGTAAATAAAACATATCTAAAGTTTTGAGAAATAATAATTTTAATAGTTGAAAAAAATTATAATGTATCGTGTAACGTGCGGGACACAGTTGTCACGTGCGGGACATATTGCAAATGCTTATGTAATACATGTTTTCAGAATGTTGGAAATTAAATGAAAACATCAAACAATGTATTGGTTATACACTTTAAAACACAAGGCATTAATTTTAATAGAATATATGCGCAAATTGATCATTCCGAGAAATATATAAAATTTTAATTAGAATTAGACTAAATGAAAATTTTTTTTATTATTTTTTCAAAATTTTAAAATTTTTCTGTTGTTAGGTAAAGCGGGATCTGATATCTTTCTTAAAACATCTTTAAAGAGATAGGGAATTCTATAAGGGTGCTCTGGCCACTTGTAGTATTAGAGCTTTTGTTTTCCTCATTTATTCAGTCCATTTGTCCTTTTATTTTGTTCCTTCTGGAAATGTGGACCTTTTTTTCTCTCATCTTTTTCACTCTTTCAGCACTTGATTTAGGTCCTTCCATTATCCATTTCTGTTCAATAAAAATCAAATTTTATTAATGTTAAAAAGTTAAAATATTATTTAAAGTTGTTGTGCAAAAAGTCATAAAAGGGAAATATAATTCAGCTCTAATTCTAAATAGACTTTCTAAAATAAATCTCATAATGTTTAAGCTATGTTGTTACGATGTTGTATCAAATAATCAAAAATGATGCTCTTCCAAACAACTCATCGATAAAAAATGTAGTTGCGTTATAATTTATTATGAATATTTTAAACTAGCTTATTCTTATTTGTCTTTCTATATGACTTGAGTAATCTGTTCTGAAACATAAACGATCCTTGAAATGATAGGGCATTCTGTAATGAAAATGTGAAATTTTAGAAATGTATGCTCTATTAAATACATAATTTCGCAAAAACTATCATAAATATGAGAAAATGTATAATTAATTTCTTTAGAGTAACACAATTTTAAAACAAAAAACCATTGAAGAATTCAAGTTATTTAGAAATTGGAGTTGTGTTTCCTACATGTAATGCGTCACGTGCGGGACAGTTTTGTTTTTGGATTTTTTTACAAGTAAAAGTAACTTTAAAATCTAAAACTAGCATAGGATATGTGTACTACATTAATCTGCTTTAGAAATGCCATTTACACAAAATAAATGCGCTTCATTTTTAACCTAAATGAAAATATTCATGTTTTTCGTCACGTGCGGGACACGAAAAATAAGCTCTTTGTGGGTGCTAGTATAGCTATTGAGATATCTCCTAGATAATAAAATAAAATAATTAACTTTTAGACTTACCTATAAAGTTGACATCAGGAGTTTCAGTTGGTTTCTTTTATCCAAAACAATCATGCGAAATTTGTTCGAAAACTCAATGAACTTGCTTGCACAAATCAACCATCTTTAGAGTACTGTGTTGCCAATCCAGAAATGATAAACTTTGATTTCTTACTCAAAACATAAAATTTGACATTTTACCTTTTAATACATACCAAAATTATCCACATAAGTATGATTTTAAAATTGACCACCCATGTACCTGTTTTCATGGAATGGCCCTTATATGTCAGTTGCAACAATAGAGAAGGGAGTATCAGGATTTCGCAGAGCTGGTATCTTTCCAGTAAGCTCAAACACCTTCAAGGAAGAAGATTTCTTCCCTGTTCAAAATCTGGAGACAATATGCATCGATCATGCAGATGACACAGAATCGGAAAATCAAGAACAGGCCGAAAAGATGATCTTAGGAGAAACTGGTGAAAAAAATAATCTTGTAAATGCGAGCAACACCTCTACAGTTGGGTTCCTAGATGTCGAACCTTGTTCATCAAAGACCGTTCAGGAAGGGCCTCGAAAAACGTTTCTTCAATCGCTAGAAAAGTTTTCACCAAATCCAAAATTGGCAGCAGAAAGGGTAGCGGAAAGTTCTAAAAGAAAAGGTCACTCGTCAATTCTAACGGGAACCCCAATGAAGGCAGTTTTGGAAGAAACAGTAGCGAAAAGAAAGGAAAAGACATTGAAAAGGATCAACCCGAAAGAAAATCTGCAGCTAAGGTCTTGGGAATGTCGATCAAAACTGAATCCAAGTCAAGAAAAGAAAAAGCAGTGACAACACGGCAAAAGAAAATGAATAAATCTGTTAAGAAGAGGGGCAAGCGACTTTTAAGTTTTGAAAACTCTTCAGATGAGGAGGACCATCGACGTCAAAAAGTTGTGTGGAGACAACGATAATGATGACCGTTTCGATCCAAGCGATCCAAACGTTCAACTTTGTGCCATATGCAATGAATATGGAACCAACGTACTGTGGTACAGATGCACTTGTTGTGGCAATTGGGTGCATTCAGAGAGTAGCGATGCTGAAACAGCTGAAAACTACATTTGTGATTTTTGTAAGCTTTAAGAAATCAGCTAAATTTAAAATACAGTTTTTTCACTCGTATAAACTAAAAATGTCATTTCTTTTGCTTTTCAATTCCTATATTGTAATGCTAATTGCATATAAGATTTTCAATAAATTTCCCTTCTTAGTATTTCAGTCATATTGGCTAGTACTGTCATTACCCCAGCTCCCTGGGTAACCGCCACAGTGCCGAGGTTAATAAGTTAATTTTTGTTTACTATTTCCTTTAAAGATTTATTGATAAAAAATTTTTTATACATTCTTAAGACTACGTACTATGTTCCAAAAATTGATCTAGATCAGAAATACGATTTTTGATGGTGATAAAAATTGAAGTTCCTTAAGGTGGCGGCTTCCCCCGGTCTACCCCACCTATGGAAATACGATGGTAAGGAAGAATACCTTACAGCACTACTAACATAAATCAATTCTAAACTCCTACAAAACTGGAAATAATAGTCAAGGATTCGTTTAAATAAGGAAAGACAGCGTACCAAAAGGCGTCCTCGGGTCCAACGAACAACAGCATCATGCCGACCAGAAAGTTCATTCCCTGGCAGTAGCCGAGTTGAGGGTTGTGCAGACAAAAAGCGGTCAGCACTCGTTCCATTTGTACGATCTGGAAGAAGAAACATTAATGAGAGCGAATCGCAATCACTTTGTGATGATCATCTAACAGCGCTCTGAGTTTCTATTCGTTAAAAGAGAATGTCTCGAAAGTCCGATGTAGCTTGGGTTCATACCGATTCGGATTGTCCGAACAAATAGAAAATTCTTAACGATTACAGTTTTTCACAACAAAGAATGGACCACTATAGACTTGAAATTGTGGATTTGGAGCAGTCTGGTTTTTTTTACGAGTTTTAAAAATTATTTACGCTTTTATTTAGTTCATTTTTTTTAATAAACGTGCATCTGTGTGATAAAAAATGAAAACAGTATTTATAGACTGTTTATTTTTCAAGAGATATCTAATATTCGAAATACAGTGTTGAAAAAAATGAACCCAATAAAAAAGAAAGAAAGAAATTCATTTACTTATCTCTTAAATTTTTGAATGTAATTTTTAAAAAATAGAGCAGTAGAGCTCAGCACAATTTGTTGTGCTCCAATAATAACAACAGATTGTGGTTTAGTTACAACCACTCGTTTTATTTATATTTTCCCTCCCACAGTTTTCCATCACTTTTCATATCATCCTATTAATTGTTTCACATGCATCTTATAGTTATATAGCTTCTAAATTAGTACCACAAGTTCTCCTTTACTTCAATAGTTGCTGAAATCGAAAGCCTGCTCCCATAGCAAGAGGAGTTGTGTGGTGCTCGTTGAATTGGGGATACCATTCAGTGGGGGTACCGCTGTCAAAGGGGTTAAGATTACGCCCAGAAAAAGATGGTGCCAGGTGCCTTTCCACGGAAATTTTAGAAGAATAAAGTGTTAAGAAACATTTTAAAGTGTCTGAGGGGAAAAAGAATTTTAAAAAGTTGAAAATAAGTTATCAAAATTTGCCATAGTCTTCCCACGTACTCATAAATAAGTTACCGTAATTCAAACTGAACTATTAAAATTCGTTGGAGTACTGCCCATTGTTCAAAAATAATTTGAAAGTAAGTTATTAAAATTGCAGAGCATCCAGCTATTGGAAGTACGTTGAAAGGATTAAAAATAATTTACGAAAATCAGCTCTCGAAATTAGGTTACCAAAATTGAAAGTAAGTTATCAAAATGACTCACAGCTTCTGCCCAGCCATTGAAAGTACGTTAACGCCCGAGTTCCACTTAGCGCTCGAAAGTAAATTACCACAGTCATGAAATTTCGTCACCAGGTTCTGCCTAGCGTCTTTTATTATTATTTTTTCTTCAAAGAAAAGACTTACCCCTTCCGCACTTCTGTCGCAGAAATTGACGTTGTTTGGCATCGTTCTCAGAAGATCGAGCGAGATTTGGCGCTTGTGGTTCTCGGGTAACTGTAATAGAGCATGGAAACTTTAGAATTTAATCCAAGAGTACTTTTTGCTACATGGTGATATATACTGAACTCCGGATTATTTGTATGCGGATTATCCGTGTGGTTCAAAAAGGACCTGTTAAACTTTTCTTGTATTTAAAATTAAAAAATCTTTGCATCAAAAATCGTGCATTGTCAAGTTAAAAATGTTAAATAATACAACTTGTAAATCAAATGTAAACCTTAGTGCGACAAAGTGAAAATTAAAAAATCAGCACAAAAATTAAGCTCGAATTTTGAAAAATTGCAGACACGTGTTTCGAGGC
The DNA here is from genome assembly GCA_038502835.1 of Octonoba sinensis. NCBI lineage: Eukaryota > Metazoa > Arthropoda > Arachnida > Araneae > Uloboridae > Octonoba > Octonoba sinensis. The sequence goes on from CM076600.1 coordinate 5,599,071, forward strand.
TACAAGGAACCCCCTTTTCAATACAAAAGTCTTCATCTAGAACCTCACTCTTGCATTGAAAAATGGGTTTCTTGTAACCTCGAAACAGGTGTCCGCAATTCTTACAAATTTTTTGCTTAACTTTGTTTATTTTTAGCTTTTAATATAACTTGTGATAGATTGTAAAAAAGCATATGAACAAAGCAATTTATTTCTCGGGTACACGCGAAAAAAAATAGTTTGCGACAAATCTATTCATAAAATTAGGGATTCGTTTTTTGGTATGGGAAGGTAGAAATATTAATTCTCTCCCTATTTTAGGAATTTTAAGTAAAACTTTTTGCTATATTCTTCAAAACATCTTACGTACTATTTGCTGAATATATTTTTTTTACTTTTCATTATTTATGCATTGGACAGTCTATGTCCACTCGATTTTTGTAGCTAGTTGGTAGAGTTATCTTGTAGTGTTATCTGATAAAATCTAAATGATTTATCAAGCAACCGGAAAAGTATCATTACATCTCTCTTTCTACGAAAGGAGAGTTTCAAGGTCCACTCGCGCCGAAAAGAGAGTTATCTTGTAGTGTTATCTAATAAAATCTAAATGATTTATCAAGCAACCGGAAAAGTATCATTACATCTCTCTTTCTACGAAAGGAGAGTTTCAAGGTCCACTCGCGCCGAAAAGAGAGTTATCTTGTAGTGTTATCTGATAAAATCTAAATGATTTATCAAGCAACCGAAAAAGTATCATTACATCTCTCTTTCTACGAAAGGAGAGTTTCAAGGTCCACTCGCGCCGAAAAGAATGTTGACTTATTTCCATTCAGAAGAATATTGTACGATCCGTTTTGCTTTCGGATTTTCCACTTGAATTCTAACATTAATAATCGCGAATTATCGGGTGTTACATACACATACAGTGTAAATTAGTCTGATTAGCGAATGAACATTAACCATAATTTAATTTGTTTAGTCTTCTCTCTCGGAAAAGAAAAAAAAAAAGTATGAAAGAAAGCTTAATGTAGTGTAAAAATATCGTTCAAAATAAGAAACAGTCAAAAATAAGATAAATAAATATTGAAAAGTAAAAAAATTTGAAAGTAGGGTTTTGAGATGGAGAAAATACCTGTCTCCTCCTCCTCCTAATAACTTTTGAAGGAATTGTCCGATAATAAAATATTTTTTTGCATTAGAAAGATCTCGACATCTTAATTCCCTCTTTTCTGGTTCTTACAGACATATATTATTGGAATAAACTTTATCGAAAAAATGTTATGACCTAGAATATGTGCAGATACGAAGTTCATCTAGAACTAAAGGAGCCTATTTTCCCAGAAAACTTTTTGATATGGATTTTTAAGGTTATTTCCGAATGAATGAATGAATGAATAAATGAATATGTATAAACCGCTGAATCAGGTATATTTTAAGTAATTAATAACTAAATCGAAAGCTAGATTATCAATTTGATATTGGGTGTACATGGAAAATAGGCTTGTATAGTTCTAGGCGGAACTGCTCCTTTTAAATCAAACATCATATTTCTCTTAACATGTAAAATTTGATACATGACAGTGAAATCATTTTTGCTGACATGTGTAAATATTGTTAAAAATGGTGGGCTTTAAACGGCACTGCTTCAGGTGTGTGGTGCAACGAAAATAATCAATGGCGCCAGTGAATGAACACAACATTTTGCAATCGACAAAAATGTTAGATTTCGATTCTAATCATCATGCAGGTTAGCTTGGTATTGCATGTAAAGAAACTGCTATTGTCAATCCCAGAGAAAAAAAATGGCAAAAATACTTATGGTACTTAAATAATGCACTGTAAGGCCTATTATATAATAAACACCTTTCGGTATTATTGAATACCTTTTTTTCTAATTGATAAAAGCTATAATTAAAACAACTATTTAATGAAAGTTACAAATTCAGGGCAGTTAAAATAACACAATTAAAAAAATCTTTCCTTTTGTTCTTACAAAAAGAACAAATATTAACTACTATCCCCCCCCCCCCATTTTCATTTTTCTTCGTCTTTATTATTCAAATCCTGAAATTCACCAATGGCATTGTGAAATGCCTACAGCATAACAACAGTCATAAAACTACAATCATCTACCCAAACCCCAAAGAATGCACTCCATTTTGAAATTTTCAGTAGAAAGAGGAACTAAAATTTCTTTTATCTGATATTTTAGTATACAGGCACAGTGAATCCTATTTTTGACTGGACTGTTTTCACCGTCCATGGTTTTTTCTGCCTATCGCAAAAACTTGCCAACCCTGGTCAATTAATCTAAGAAAACCTTTCAAAACTTTATTTTTGAAAAAATATAACTAACTGTACGTTCATCGGAGATTGTTTATTTACTAATCGGATTGCCCTACATATTTTTACGTTTTCTAATAAACAAATTCTTAAATTTTCTCACTTCAGCTTCCGTGGCCCCGTAGCACAGATTCTGGAAGTACTCAGCTCCTTTCGCTTCTCGTAGGTCTCTGACTTTAGGCCGATAGAGGGCGCTCCAGACGCGGCATCGTAAATTCTCAGGCACCCCTTTCCGGACCAAACTTTTCAACTCCGGCTGGAAAGTCACAAAAACGGTACAGTTATACAAAAGGGTTACACAATACTCAGTGCATTCTGTAAAATAGAACGTTAAATGCGAAATGCTTACCTTCACGTGGCATACACTGTTAAAAATGAGAAATTATACCATAGTTTTTTTTAAAGTAGTATTGATTTAAAAAGTGGCAAGCGCAGTTCTCAGTTTTAAGTACCGTTAATTTTTATTTAATTTACTTAGAAATTATAGTTACAGAAAGGGCAAGGTATTATCTGCAATAAATGAAAAGAATATAGAACAACTTTACCTTCAAAATAAATACGGGGCTTTGTTTTTCCGCGATCACTTCTTCCTTACAGTAGTATTCGTATCCAACCCAAGGAACTAGTTACCGCGCGAGATTTCAGAACGATTCAAGAATGTGAGTAGTCTGTTCGTCTCTTCATTGCAAGAATATAAAGTGAATAATTCATCGGATTCGGGCCGAACTCAGTAACACAAGAAATCAGAATGGAGAGGTGGATAATTAACGCTCTTCTTGATTGGGCTATGAAGAAATTCGGCACGGAATTACTTTAGCACCCGCAGCTGGTACGTTTGGAAGCTGTATAATTCAACTTTTCTTTCTCCGTTCATCCTTCTCATTTTATGAAAAGGGTAACTTAAAAATATAAGGACTTGGATTTTCAAATATGAGTCATTTTGACGCGGAGCCGTTCCGAGAACGTGATGTTCTTCAAAAAAAAAAAAAAATCAATTTTATCCCGATAACAAGGTTTCTGAATTAACAGTGTAGCCACACGCGAATAGCGGTTTACCTTCCTTTTCACATACTTCGCAAATAGGTTTAAAATGCCAAATGACACCCCAACTAGGGATGTAACGAATAGTGATTTGACCGAACAGTCGAATACCGAATATTTGGCCATTTTCTTTAGGCCGAAGTCGAATATTTGGTCATTTCTTCTAGGCCGAATACCGAATATTCGGCAGCCGAACATTAAAATTTCTAGAAAATCATTAAAATAGAAAGAATTTGTCAAATTTAAAAGTATTCACTAAAACACCAATTCCTCACATTAATCTATGAAGTATGATTTGATTCTGTTTGTTAATAATCTAAAACTATCTAAAATTAATGTATTTTCTGTATTGTTTTGAATGCAATAAAACCGAGAATTTCACCCACAAGTGTAATAGAAATGACAGGTTTTAAAGTAAGCATTAGCATTACTGTACTAGTTATTTCATTCAAATTAAAGAAATACTATTGCTTAGTGAACCTTGCTCAAAATAGTTTTATGAAAATATATTAAAAGTTACAGAAGTTAATATTTTTATTTTATGGGTTTTTTACATACCTGTTTTTAGAAGATTTATTAAAATTGAATGCATTTAACTGGAATGTATTTATATTTTCAAAAACCCCAATAACTTATACTACCTGAATATTCATGATATTCGGCTTTTCCCATTTCTCTCTTACCCAATATTTACAATAATTCAGTCTACCCAAAGAAAGTCTGACTTCGAATTTGTTAAAAGTAACAAAATAAAAGGGTCATAATTAACTATTGCCAGCTTTTGGGAGTGCATGTTAAGTATAAAATGTAATTTTATAACTTTAAAATCTGTTTCTGTTCAGTCAAACCAAAAAACAAGGGTTAAAAAAGTAGGCTTTTCTTAAAAAACTAAATACTATTTTTTTCTAATAACTATTATTTTTACTTATTAAAACTATATAATAATGCGCTTTTTTGCAACAATTATAACACCATTTTAAAAGTTTAAAAGCTACTAATTTCTTTATTTTTTACATTTCGACTGTAGCAGAACTATTCGGCCGAATAGTCCATCAATATTCGGCCAGGCCGAATTCGGTCTTACTGAGTATTCGGCCAAGCCGAATATTCGTTTCGGTGATGAAATGACTAGTCGGCCAGGCCGAATACCGAATAGTGGCCGAATATTCGTTACATCCCTAGTGCCAACTCTTCTGTTTACTTTCAGTCTCTCGATTCACTAAATAGACTACAAATATATTTCCGATAGTTTAAAACCGATAAGAACTGTATGATTTTCTTAGCCGAGACCTTCCTTGAGTTTGCGCATGCGCCAAGTCCTCATTAATTGCATCCAGATAGGGGTGAGAGAAGCAACAAAGATGAGGAAATGTTTACTTTTGGTAAAAATCAAAAATAAGTTGCATTCTTTATATTTTCTTTTTGCGCTGAAGATTCAAATCGAAAACGGTATAAATCAGCATATGGGAAAATCAACAAACGTGTGTTTAAACGGGGAAAGTCCATCTCAGTACTTCACCCAATTGCCGAATAGAAGTGCAGTCGTGACTTCCTTAACCGAATAGTATAACAACATTCCTTTCAGACATTATGGTCAAGCTACAAAACAATAAATAAAAATGGAAGAGAATGGAAGGGGTGGGAAGGGATGGCAAAGAAGGGGCTTGGATCAACGCCATCGAGGTCAGAACGAAACATCACTTGCCGTACTCCGCAAGGAGTTGTCTGGATGCTTCTTCAAATATCGACGCCAGGCGGCGACGTGTCTCTCGTGCTGTCTTAGCTGAGTAGAGTAGTGCCTGTGCAGCTGGCGGCACACATAGTGCAGTATCAGGTGCTTGTCCACGAACAAGTGCTTGAATCCCAACGAATCAACGTGGCACAGGGAGTTCGTCATCCTGCAAAAAAAAATGTATCAGCCTGACAGTATCGGACTACGAGGTCTAATTCGTACTAAATTACATCAAAACGTAATCAACCAATCCTGGTCTTGTTGTTGAAAGTCATTTTTAATGACGAAGCAAATGACAACTAATGAGTAAGCACTTGGAAACAAGAAGGCGAGATAGACTAAGAGGACTTATTTGTACTAAATTACATCATAACGTAATAAACCGATCATGGTCTTGTTGGTGAAGGCAATTTTTAATATCGAAGAAAATGACAACCAATGAGTAGGCAATTGACAATGAGAGGGCATGTTGATTAAGTTATGTTGAACAACTTACACGCAGAAAATGTTCAAGGCAAAAATTTCACCTCTGTCAAACCGGTGGGAAACTAGCATAAAAATCAATTCCAGTCATTTAAAATTTTCCAAGGGTGGATACTGAGAACATTTCATACGCCAAAACAATAAAATACATACACAGCGACGCATACATTATATTTTTCAAAGATTGGTCTGTAATTGTATCTCCTGCCGCCCTCAAATGACGAATCTGAATTAAGCTGTCCCATTTAAGATTCCATTTAAAGCTAGGGCCTTCAACTTTTGCGGTACAGGCTTCTTTAGTAAACACCGCCATGTGTTTTTTACAACTTCATCACAGTATTTTCATTGAACACTTTACGTTCCTTTTCTATAAACGTTGAATAAAAAGACTCTCCTCCGCACAATGACTGAAAAGTTTCTTTTAAATATAAATCCCTCATGATTGAGTTTTTTTCGTCTCCTTCTTACATCCATGACGCAGAAAATCCACCAACTCTAAAGAAATGAGCTTTTTCGGCGTAAGAAGTGAATCCCAAAGAAGGGGCAACAGCATCCCGAAAGTCAAAATGGCTGCCCGAAGTGTCCTTTTCCGCGCGGAGGAACCGCCGATTCGAGGAAATGGGAAAATGAAGTGTGCCGGAAAATCCCGTTTCCCGAGTATTTGCAATTCATGAGCGCGCTGTCGCCGTTTTCAAGAATCAAATGATTCCGCTCGCACTCTTTCGAACCCCCTTTCCTTTTCTGACAACGAAGAATTTATGGAATTGGGATTTTTTTTCTCTTATTTCCAATATCCAAATCCCTGTACATTTACATTGGAAGAACAAGAAAAGAGCGAGGTTAGGCCAACGCAGTTTTTCAAACGCGTTTACTTCTGGTGAGCGAGCAGTAGCTGAAAAAGGGGTTTGACTTTTGACCATAGAATTTCCATTTGAGTAACAATGCTACCAAGAAAGGATTTTAACTATCATCCAAAGTGGTAGTTAAGAAACTGGAGATTATGTGGACAAAAGTCCAAACCCTTTTTCAACGACCTCTATGTTAACAGAATAATTGTTTCTATTGATGAATTATTAACCCTTGATTTTGTTGATAACGGAGGAATGTCGAGTAAACTAGACACTAATTTTGTGAATGACAAACAGCGCATGTGACACTAAAAATAGAATCACTTTTACAATTCTCTGATATCTTGGAAGCGGGCTTTATGACTTAGAAAGGGATATCAATACCATTTCATGACACCAAAATCAGGTAGATATCAAGGTCTCAGCGAATCGCAAAAGATTGTTTCTTGCCTCATGCACTCTTTGTCATTGCAAAGCTAGTGTCTAATGCTAGTAGGAGTATCAATCTGCTGGGAGTTCAGCTTACAACCACAAGGTACTCTTCTATGGAAATTGTTCATAAAATTAAGCAAAAAGAAGCATTTTTAATGGATCTGAGGAATGGCATCAATGAATCTAAAACACAAAAAGTTTGTCATTTTCGCATTAGTGTTCGCTTTTAGGTGCCAATGATGGCACCCTCGTGTCTCCCGTGCGCATGCCTATGACATTCCTTCATCATTAAAAAAAAATAGATAGTTAATAACTCTGTGCAACAAGAAAAATTTTCTTTTAAATGAAAATGTCTGTTTCTTGTGCATTTATGACTGAAAATTACGAATCTGCCATTATTTTTTGTCTATCACCGTACCATTTTCCCAAACTTTCACTTGTTAGCTTTTTACATATTTTCTGGATAAATGTGCATATTTTCAAAATTTATCGAATTAATTTATTACAAATTATATCTTTCTCATTGACAGTGAGTTCGTTGCCACTTTAGAGACCTTTTTAATGAACGTGGGTTACTTTAGCGACATTTTTGGCAACAAAATCTTTATCTACTTTCTCGAAATTTCGAGTCATTTACAAAATGACAAAGACATTTTGTAGACTATTTTGCGGAGAAGAAAGAAATAGTACACTGCTGTGATGTGAATGCGCTATTTCAAGCATTTGGGACATGAGCATAATTCAGCAGAGTGGCAAATGTTGATCAGTGCTCCTCCATCTAAGTATTTTTTCCCTACAAGTATCTATTCCTGTAGCATATTCTGAAAACACCAAGGAAATTTCAAAACTATGAGTAGCAAAAACATATCAAATGAGCCACTTGTAAATATACAATGTGCCTTTTTCCCACAATTTCATATTAAACTTGGTTTATTTAAATATTTATAAAAGCTCCGGACAGAGAAGGAGTGGCTTTCTTGCATCTCAGGAACAAAATCAAAAATTTAAGTGAGGCAAAAGTAAAAGAAAGGATTTTTATTGGCCCACAACTTAAGGAAGTCCTTTCATGATAAGAGTATATAAACAAACAATCAGAAAATTAGCCTGGCTGGCCTTTAAAGCGGTGTGCTCACGTTTCCTTGGAAATGAGAAAGCGAAACATACGAAGATCTTGTTGGTGACATGATAAAATGCTTTTGTATTACAGGTTACCATATGTAATTAAAACTACACATTTTGAACTCCCATATGGACTTCCTTCCCCAAAACCTTGGAGCATTTCAGGATGAGCATGGCAGCGTGGGGAAAAGATTCAACAGGGCATCTCGGTGTTTGAAAAATGTTTCAGCGGTCGATGGATTGGAAGAATACGAATTGAATATTGCTGATTTGTTATCAAGGCACACCAACAGATGCCTCGAAGATGAAACGGTCAAAAAAAATATTTTAGTGTTTGTGTTTTCAATAAATAAGCCTCAGCTACACTTTTCTATTACCAAATTGTATAAATATGAGAAGTGGGTCTCCAGCAGAAATGGACACTCACTCCTCATACCCAGATACCCTGATTCAAATATCCAAACCAAAATGTCCACTTCCCCACTATCAACAGAAATAACTATCGCAAGTAGCTGAAAAAAAGATTTTGACTATTAAACATATATTTATACATTCTTAACACTTTTACAGCGCAAAAAGACTCCCAGTAGAAGTCTAGGACCTCGTAAGCCAGTTAACATCAAAATAATTAAGGTCCACCATCTAAGTTAGCCGTAAACTGCAAACTGCCATTTTTTCAAAAAAACTGAACATTTCAGTTTTGAAATGCACAGCTGTTGCTTTCTAAGATACATTTAGGTATAATGTGGTTATAATTCAAGTTACCATTGCAGAGATCGCTCGAGTAGAAGTATGCCTGGGGGCTTGCTATGCACGTTAAATGAACTCTACGTAAAAAAAAAATCTAAAACTATGTGTAAAAATATTCAAATTGGTAAAATACATCATGAGAATTTTACTAATTTGAGCCATTAAAGCGTTTTTACCAACATGTGAGGGTTTCTTGCCATTCTATAAATTTCAATTTTCATCGCTAAGTTGCTGCAATTGACAGTGTTGTTGAACACTTCGCGATAGTTGAACAATAAGACGAACATGTGTTTGACGCAAATGGAATTCATATTAAACAAATTCTGTGATTAAAGCAATACTAATATCAATCTTCATGCGCCTTTTATTCACTTGGTGGTTAAAATTTGAACGAATATTTTCGTATTGCTGATTTATTTGTTCCATCGTTCACATACAAAGTACCCATTCTTTCATATGGCACCACTGCTAGTGATGCCACTACCAATTGAAGCCAGTTTCTCACTAGATGAAGGCAACTCTGACAACGCAAATGGCACAAGGAATTTAATTTAGCCGAGAGTATCCGCCTTTAACAGACACTCAAGAAATCTTTAGAAATGGGGCATAGTAATGCGACATGGACGCTGACAGTTTTTTGTATCTCGATATTTCACCGACTCGGGTCGGTTTTGAACCAGCAAACTTGGGAGTAAGAGGCTAACGTCTTACCGCTATACGCCACCCGGTTGGCGTTTTGATTAAATTAATCAGTTACGATTTACAGTGGTTTAACTTCCTCTACTTTTAGTGTGACCTAAAGACGACATCTTACCCCTCGAGACTGGGAAGCGAAGGGTCCACTTTTCGTGCTTCTTCCAGGAGGGTGAACACACGCTGTTTGTGCTGCCAAGAAAGAAAGGAAAAAAAAAGAGAAAGATCATTTAAGCATGTTGATCAAAATCTCAAGCAACGTTAAAAGTGATCACAATCCAACATGGGATTCTTTTTAGAATCGCCTCTTCGAGTATTAAAAACTAGTAAGCCCGGCGGTCATACGAAATGACCGCTGTTCTAGATATTATAAATATACAATTCTCCCAGTAACCAGAAATGTACATCAAATCAAAGAGATATTTATCAGGTAGAACAGTCCAGTTTAATGAATAAATAATAAACATATAATCATTTCGGAAAAACATATTCTATCTGGAATAAAAACATCCAAGTTATAATAATCTGCAAAATAAAAATGTTATTCGCTATATAATCAAATTGTTTGGGGAAAATATTTATTTATATTCAACAACATCATCGTCAAAACAATAGTGTTAACGAAACTGGAAAAAAGAGCGCTGCCACTTTAATATATATAAAAAGCACAAACGATAAATAAATTAAAACAAAGAAAGAAAAGGATTAAATTAAATTCACATTTATATTCATTTTTAACGGAGATTGCAAACCTATTGCTGCCTCACTCAAAATGCTAGAGAAATGCTTTGATTATTAGTATATTCGACATGTATTTCAATAATGGCAACTGCATTACAGTTCCGCAAGCAACCAATAAGCTATCGGCGACAAACAGGCACTTAAGCGGCTTATATATAAGATAAGCTTAATTAAAATGAAAGCTTACATCTTGGTAAGATATTTCTCAGCGCTATTTCGATAAGCCATTAATAAACTGTCCCTGGTTCTGTTTACTTTCAATTTTCCTGGAGAATTTCTCTTAAGCAAATGAGAACTTTGAAAACTAATTAAAGTGCTAAGAGGGGAATAATGCTGCTTGCCAAAAAGAAAAGTTTGGTGAAAATCAGTATTAAATTTTGCGGATTATACTCTTTCATCTGCTTCATACAACCACCAGTGGTTTTCCTGCGTGACGTTGTCATGTTGAAAGTTATTAATAGTACTGATTTTATACTAGCCACAAAGTCGACGTTGTTGACGTCACCGTTGCCTTACGTTTTAAGCTTAAGGATGTTTATTTACTGTGCTTTCTTTTTTTTATTTTATAGAAAGATTAAAACCAAATACTTTGCTCTTTACAAAGATAAACAGAGATATTTCGGATGCAAAAAAAAAAAAAAAAAATATTTTGAAATGGATTTTTTCTTAAAAATTTATCAGGTAAAGAGGCCGACACACCGACAGACACACATTGTCCCCATCTCAAAACCCTACTTTACAATTTTTTTATTTTTCAATATTCATTTAATTACTTAACGTATTTTTGACTTCTTATTTTTAACGATATTTTTACTATATATTTAATCTCTTTTCATCCCTTTTCATTTTTATACTTTTACAGCAAAGTAGGCTAAAAAGGTGAACGTCAAAAAGAAAAGGTATTTTAAATTGAATCAATAATTTTAAAAACGGTATAGGCATGATGTCTAACTACAAAAAACCTTGAACATAATGTGCTTCGTTGAAATAAAAATAACTAATGTACGTACTTTTTTCTGTATAAATAATTGTAACACACACATTGATTGCTTTAATACATGAATTTGAAAGTCCCAGACTTTTCTCCGGTAGATATTAAAGAAAACATTACTGCATACTTTTAAATAATAGTTCATATCTTAGGTAGTTTAATCGCATACTTGTGGGCCGTGGTAGCTTAGGGGCCAGGATGTCGAACTTCGGATCGGAGGATCTCGGGTTCGACACCCGGGCCGCTGAAGACCCATCATGTGCACCTGGAGATAAGTGAATGTAAAATTCGTGGACCCTGGAGTCCCGAGGCAGTTCCGAGGGTACCGGTGGGTGGAGATATTCCCCTCCCTTCCCCCATAGGTCTAAAAAAGGTGGCGAATTTGAGGTGGCGCCATCCGGTGTCATCCAAGTACATTTCCAGCAAAGTCGTACTTCCACCATTGGTGCTCATCTTGAAACGGGAGGCGCTCCTTACTGCCACAAGTCCTAGTCGATTCGACGAATGTTAGCTTGGATTTCCAAGTGGCATAAGTAACAACAATTGCATACTTGATGATTTTTAGCTCATATAAATCCAGGCTAGTCATCAGAGGTCTGGGGCGGAACCAGAACAAAAACATTTGTTGTGCCCCACAGCTCATATTTAATTTTACTTTTTCTATCGTAAAAAGAAATTAATAATAAGAAGAAGAAGAAGAAGAAAAGAATGATTTAATCTATTAAGACTAGCCGATTCCTCGCAGAACATCTGCGGGCCATAACCAATTTAAAAAAAGCTTTAAAATTCGAAAAGCTTAAGAAAAAACGCTAGATATAAACAAACTAACGTGTTTCCATTCCATAGAATTAGGATTACATTTTACTATATTCCTACTGCTGAATATTTAGATGTGTACTTCCAGGTCTTGAATTATTATTATTTTCTTTCTTTTCTTTTTTTCCTCAAAATGTCTATCTTATCTTCAGTAAGCAGTACGCCTCTTAATAATTGCTCGTCGAACATCTCTCAATCTTCTTTTCTTTCCACTGCCAACTCTAATATTGTCCCTCTTACTGGAAAATCCGTTTCTAACTCCCAAATTACCTCTCCAAAAAATTATTTCACAAAGAATCTTTCCACCTTCATCTCCTGCAAAGTTCCTCCTGAATTAAATCAACCCTTCTCTACTGATCTAACTTCTACCCTTCTCACATTCATTCAGTTCGTAATCAACTCCAAAGGAAGTAAGAACAAAAAACATCTAATCCCATTCGCTCTACGGACTACACTCTCAGACATTGTGAATGAACTCCTACTTGGTGCAAAAGAAAACCCATCCGCCGATAAGGATAATCTTAATCCGGAACTACTTTTTGTTACATCGGCAGATGTTTCAACTTATACAGATTCTGTTCCACAACTCTCAAACAAAGAAACCCAATTTCCGGATTTAGCCGTTTCTCATTCTGATGTTCTCCCTCCAATCTGTCCCACAACTGTTCAACCTCTTAGTGATGCTTCACCATCTGCAGTTCTTGGTGCTCAATCTCTACATACGGGAACTCAACTTCCGGAAAGGCTCATCAAGAGCAATGATGTTACAACTGCACAACCACTCACTAATGTTACTCCTCACCTCATACAGAGCAACAGCTCTTTTCCATCTCCTTCGCCAGGTCATCTGTCTGACGCCACTCGTACGGATGCTCTATCACAAGAAAAAGATGATGTCTCATATAGCATAAACTACTTCGCTTCACCATCACAGGAAATATCGACACTCAATCAAGATGAGTCTACTGTTTCTTTCCAGGATATCTCACAATGTTCGCTTCCCTCTTCAAACAACTCTGGACTTCGGCGAAGTACCGGTGTTCCTACTGACTCTGCTTCCTTAGTGCATTCGTCAAACCGGTATTCTGCATGCACCATCTTAATTTATTCCACTTGCTCTACTGATTCTTCTACTGATATATGCGACCGACTTTCAGAATACATGGATCACGACAATTACGACATTGAAAATCTTCGCTTCCTACGTAATAATGGCTCTTGATTTTCACTCTGATAACGAAAGGAGAATCTTATATTCGCACATCTCTGATCATCATGTCCTAGGAAAAGTATTACGTCTCATCTTGCCGAAAACCATCCTGCCTAAATTCATCCTCTCCGGGATCCCGAAACATTATGACGATTCAACAATTCTTCCTTTTCTTCACCAACAGATCCGTGCCTCAGATCCAGACAACCAATGTGTTTCACATATTCAGAAAATAGCATCAGACAATACTTACAAGGGCAAGCAAAACTGGATCATATCTTGCGATAAAAATACCTAAACGATTCTTTCTAAATACAACTGCTTCATCATGGGCTTCCATTTCATAAGAATTAAAGAATACTATGGAATTCAAAGGTGCACTAAATACCAAGCATACGGACACACAACCTCCAACTGCTCACAGGGAGGTAACACTTGCAGTCGTTGCGGTGGAAACCACCACTCTTCATCCTGCACAGCTACTGACGATCAATTTTTCTGCGTCAATTGCCACTCCAATAATCTGGCGGATCATAATCACCCAGCTTACCATCACTCTTGCGGCTATTTCAAGAAACTTACACAAATAAGGAAAAACCTAATCTTTTCCTATTAAGTTCTTTGGTTTTTGCGCTACTGCTTTTTAATTTGTTATCTTGTTTGCTTTGTTTTTCATACTTGATTTCAGTACATAATTTAATTTAATATACGCTGTCAAAGTTGGGCTAAAATTTATTCACTCTGTTATTTGAATTTACTGCCCTCTTGGTTACATGTACTTCTATAATTCCCTAAAACTTTTTATACTGCTGATTTTTTGGCTACAATTGATGTTTAATTTACTGCACATTTATGTTGTATTTTACAGCCTATAAGGTCTGATTATAGTTGCACGTCTTTACATATACTGCTTTTCAGCAAATTAATTGACTGCGATGTTATTGACGCCGTCTTATTACTGCTACACTAATATTACCTGTGAATTCTATAAATATGGTTTACATATGTTTTTTACTGCACTACTCGTGTCTATACTTACTGCGAACCCCATGTTCTTATTGATTCCTGAATCATCTATACTGTTGACCCTTAAGACACAAATGTCATATTGCTGCCATATCTTTGTAACAACTACCGCTTATCTGTATATTTTTAATGCTTCTTTTTTCTTCAAAATTAATTCCAGTGCTACGTTCCGAAATTGTTACCCATAATTATGCTGTCAAATCTTTGGATTGGATGTTCTTCAAAATTGATTCATGTAATAATGTGCCTTGTTTATGTTATGTTTTCAATAAAGTTAATAGTACCCCGATCACGGTACCTATAAGGTAAAACTGAGAAGGCTTTACAGATATAAACAAACTAAGGTGTTGCCATTCCAAACAATCAGAAATTAAAAATTGAGTTATGAATGAAAGCAGTTTTTAAGAAATAGAAATAAATTTGCCAAAGTCCGTAAGTTACAACAATAAGTACAAATATTATGTTACTTTTCTATGCTAATCATTAAACACATTTTTAAGTATCGTTTTACCATAGTTCGTTTTTTGCGTGATGTCAGTATCGTATCGTACCGCAAAATTTAATCGTAACTGGCCCACGTTAAGTGAAATATCTATATAGATTATTCGGAGCATGGAGCGGAGCTGGAGTAGCCTGGAAAAGTGGTTGCGCCAAATAGCTGCTAATCGTAACCAAACTTTACGGAATGAGTTCCACCCATAAACTGATTTTCTCCGCAACATTATTACTCTTCTCGAATTCCGATCCAAAACAGCCACCTCCTTAGCGACTCATAAATCCTTAATACCCCCCCACCCCCCACGCACACAAAATAGACGTGCTCCTTCGACAACAGTCTCCTTGATCGTAATATTCTCTGCCGACGCGATTAAATTCGCTCCCGCCAAAAGGTCAAACGTTTTTATTCCCAGCAAACACAAGAATGAATGGCCTCGGGGGAGATCCTCCCTAAAGCCGAGCAAAATCCAATTCTTCCCGTGGAATATTCGATGGGGAGGCAAATTTGTTCGAAAAACGTTCATGCGTACTGTATTGGTTATTCCTCTGCGAGCATTTCGAACAAAGAGAGAGCACCCGTTTTTCGCTCATTAGGCAGATAGTTTAGAAAGAAAGAACAACGAAAAATAGAATGTTTTGTATAGACTGGAGTATTTTTGGAAATACAATTTAAAAGCCTGGTGTATTCTGTTCTGTAAAAAAATTTTTTTGAGTAGAGGAGGATAAAACAAACTATATTTTGCACAGAGTGCCAAAAATGGAATCACTTTTATGTACAAGATTCCTATTCCTTTGATGACTCTTCCTCCTATTAGGGGAGAAAGAAAAGCTAGTACCTTCCTTTTTTGGCAATTGTACGTTTTCGTCCATTAAAAAAATATGTACATATACGTGCGTGAGAGAACGAACCCTGGAATGAACATGAATATCCTATATTAATTAAATCAACAGTTGTACATTTCTAATAATTTTATACATTAACTAAAAATTCTTGAAAAGATGAACCTTTTATTAAGAACTAATAAAAATATTCCGCCTTGTGTTTTGGTCAGTTTTCGAGTGCTAGGACTGTGGTAAGCGATGGCCAAACGTCCTTCTGTCATTCCAAATGTACTTCTCATTCCCATTGCAAGATGGCCAAAACACAACTTACCAGTTTTTAGTTGAGGTATTAGAAAATGTCAACAATAATTTTCACACTTAGTATTCTTTTTCATTCTTTTATCTGAAGTTGAATAACCTTTCAGACTATGGTGATCTTACGTGGATGTTATAAGTTTTAAATACCATGTACAATTTTTTTCAATTTTTATAAATTGATTTTAAACTGCAATTCCAATTATCAATGGAATCATCTTGAATAATTTAAAACCTACTCAAAAAAAAGGAGTTTCGTCTAGAACTGTGCGACCCCTAGTTTCTCGTAAATACCAACATTAAATTAATAATCTAGGTATCTCTCTCTTTCTCATTTAGCTTTAGTTCTTAATTACTTCAAATATACCTTTCTCAACGGTTAATACTTATTCATTCACTCATTTATTCATTCATTCAATTGTAAATATCCTTAGCATTTCAGATCAAAACGTATCGTGGGAAAATAGGCCTGCTTAGTTCTGGATAAACTTCGTATCTGTACGTGCTCTACATCGTAACATCTTTTCTTAAAAGTTTGTTCCAAGTGATTTATATAGGATCGCACTTTCCCCGTAGGTGTAAATGTTAACTTTTTTTGAACTGTTCAAAGTTGAGCAAAAATTGTTGAAATCAAAAAATATTTCCCGTTGATAGCTTCCTCCAATCAGCTTGTTCAAAGGAAATTGGATCTTATGCCCAGAGGTTACATAATTTACTTCAATTTTGCCCATCGGCGCTAATGTTAAGATTTCTTCTACTGTTCGATTTTAAGCAAAATTCCTTAAGTAATTTTTACGTTTTTACTAAATTCTACTGCTCTGCTATTTTTACTTGAGTAACCTCTTACATAGCCCTGTTACATTGGGTGTGTGATGCAAGAATGATAGTTACAGCAGATGAAGCGCAGACGATTTTCTGCGTCTTGAAAATCCACCGACGCGGTCAGATCTGGGGCGCACGAACTCCGCGCCTTACCACACTTGTATCTTTAGAAAAATAAAGGTTGCTATAAATGAAATAAAAAGTAAACCTTTTTGATTGCAGAAACTGCAGACACGTGTTTCGAGGTTACAAGGAATCTCTTTCTCAATGCAAAAGAGGGAGCTTCTAAATGAAAAATATCTAACTGAAACCAGGATAAAGGTAGCCTCAGTTGGATGTTTTTCATCTAGAAGCTCCCTTTGTGCATTAAAAAAGGAGTTCTTAATAACCTCGCAAAACGAGTCTGCTGCAATTTTTGCGCTTAATATTACGTTGGGTTTTAGATTTTAGATATAAATGTTTGAAGAAATGTTTAAGTTTTCGAATTGGGAGTGCACTCACCCTCTTTTCACCGTACATGTAGAGTTCTGTGGTCTCTGGTCCTTCCGTGCACGTGATCCGTATACAAGACTGCAACAGGAATACATAATCACGTTTCAGTTGGTCCACCTCGCCGCCTAGCTCGTGCAGGTGTCTGCAAGGAAAGAGAGAAGGAAAGAAATGTCCGGGTGCCGCATTCCGAGACCAACGAGATAGATGAACAGAATACGTCACGGCTATCTTGAAGTAAGCACAATGTGGGTACTATAAGTGTGTAAGGGCGGATATATTTTACCTCCATCGTAATAGACTGTTGACTAACTAAAAACGATGATCTGTGTCTTCCATCGTGCAATTAACAAATCACGGTCGTCTGAGTGAAAAAGACGAATCTGTCAATACGAGGAATAGGTTGTTGAGTTATGTGGAGCCAATCAAGCGCCCTGAAAGATTTCGTCGATGTTGCTCCAGGTGTGAAGCCACCCTTAGAGTATTTTTTAGTATAACTAGGGCTTCAAGAAAAAAGAGGGAAGAGACAGGTTCACCAGTGTTCTTATAACGCAAAAAGTGGTAAAAGTACCAGAATTTGTCATCCTAAGTGTACACGAGCGTATGTATCACGCTAAAAGGTATAGAGTGGCAAAAAAAAGTTTCAGCACTTGTCATGCTAAAAGATAGGAACTGGTGGAGAAATAAGCACCAGCATCAGCATCACACAAATTGGAGTTATAAAAGTAAACAGTACCAGCATTTGTCACCATAAAATTTAGGAAGTGGGGGAAAAGGGTACACCAACATTTGTGTGTCGCGAAACGGTACGGGATGATAAAAAAAAGTATTTAGCATTTGTCACGCTAAAACGTGGAAAGTAATGGAGAAAAAAGGCGGATTTGTCAGACTGAAGTGGTAATGAATAGTACCGAAAAATTAATGCTTGGCTTGCATTGCACTAAACTGTTTTTGAAGTTTTGAACAAAACGGAATGTAGGAATGAAAAGGAAAACTCTGTAAACAAGGGTTGACATCCTACAGCAAACATGTCGAATAAAACATATAATA
Organism: Octonoba sinensis; assembly: GCA_038502835.1. Lineage (NCBI taxonomy): Eukaryota > Metazoa > Arthropoda > Arachnida > Araneae > Uloboridae > Octonoba > Octonoba sinensis. The sequence goes on from CM076600.1 coordinate 5,617,271, forward strand.
GAAGTTTTAAAATTAAGAGCATCTGAAATCTGTTTATTCAAATTGCACTGCGTATGCAAATGAATTCAAGTCGTGAGTCAGAAATACATACAGATGGTATAAAATCCTCTTGTGTTTTATGGTCAAATTGAACCCCTAAAATTTTGGTAACACATATGTGGGATGTGACAGTTACCGTGACGCGTTCTATTTATGCATCTCGTCGTCTCAGGTGAGGTGACGTAGCAGGAAGCGCGAGACTTACTCACAGTTGCTTGCTGTGGCTGCGGAACTGCTCTTGCTGCAGCATCCGGGACAGTTTTCCGATCTCGTCGTTGAGGAACCGGTTCCGGTTGGACAGCATCTCCAGCTGCTGCTTCAACTGCTCGATCTCGCGACGGCCCCCGGCACACCTACGTCAAAAAAAAGTAAATAAAAAAGGAGAGCCGTAAATAAGAACTACCCATATCTATCTATCTATCTATATATATATAGATAGATAGATAGATAGATAGATATAGGCAAAGACAAAGCAGAAAAGTACCACTTGCTCCTCTGTTCGTCAACCGCTCTTCTTACCTTCTTTTATTTAGTAGCTATTGAGAAGTTTTACTGTTATCAATAAAAAGTTTTTGGAAATAGTTTTTTTTTTCTTCTTTCTCCTTATTTCGACTTAGGTTCGAAGCATATTTTTAGGAGTCTTTATTTGACAAACAGAAATACTAGAATGTCGAAAAGTTATTTAAACGTTTGAGGTTGAACTTGAAAGATTTAATGAATTAGAGCCGAATTTCGGCTGCTGGGCGAACTCTAGTAGTTTTAAAAAGCCACAAACAAAGCAATAAATAAACAATGGGCAATTCCATGAGATAGTGGACATGAGGGCTGAAATTTTAAAATTGTTGTATTGCTTAAAATAATATGTCAAATTAAACGTAATGATATGAGGTTTATGAAAATGTAAAGAAATATTTCACAAAAATGATCCTTTTATTATTTTGGGGAGCTTAAAGTTTGTGCATTGTAGCACACATTCGATTCGGAAAAAATAGGTATTTTCCTTCAGTCTGAATTATTTAATACAGCACCAATTTCATTGTATGTGCATATATTAAAAATTATGACCTTTGTCTCAATTTTAGAGCATTTAATCTTCCATAAATATGCATTAAACCTTATTTTAAATGCAAATTTATTTATAAAGTCTCTCTGTCACACCCGTCACAGAAAAGATGCTTAACATACCTTAGCAAATGCATTAATCCATGGAAAAACCTGAAAGTTTCTGAAAGTCTAATTATTGCAAGTGTGACTAAGTATAAAATATTCAAATTTCGTTAAATTTTTATTTTGTGTGAAAATTTTGGGGTGACGGGTGTGACACCATTTAAGATAGTTTTAAAATATTTCATAAATGGAACAGAAAGTTAAACCACTTGCTTCTAAAGAATTAGGGCAGTATGTTAAAATAATAATTATTATTACGATTCCTGTAATTGAATAATTTTGATGTTTTGAAGCTATTTTGTAGCCATTTTTATTGACTCATAATACATTTTCAAAGAAAAAAAGATAGATTTTCTTTTTTTACATATCCTTCACTGTACCCTAGAATGAAATCTAGTTTCAAATTTTTAACTATAACTTCATCTCATAACTATACCACATGTTTTTAGCAGCTTTAAGTGAAGCAGATTCTGATGGTTTATGCAATTGTTGTGCATGGGTAAGGAATACTGTTCGCTCGTTTGTGATTGTCAGCAATGAATTGCAGCAAGACAAATAGGCTGTATGGACATTTTAAAATACCACCTTAGCTAATTTGAAAGAAGAGTTTCCTCAAATACAAAAAGTGAAAATGCTTTCTGATGGCTGTGCAGCCCAATTTTAAAAATAAATATAATATATCAAACCTGTGTTTCTTTCAAAATGATTTTAACTTAACTTATGAGTGGAACTTTTTCGCCACTTTAAACGGAAAGGGAGCAGTAGATGGTATTGGGGGGGGGGGGGGGTTTGTGAAGTCAAAGGTATGGTATATGGTTAAATCAAGGAAGGCAGTAGTAAATTCTGCATTTGATTTTTTTCAATTCTTCAGTGAAGATAAAAGGTATTAAATCTATGTATGTGACATCTGAGAAAATATTGCAGTCTAAGTCTATGTTTTCTGCAAAATGGGAGAATGCTGCATCAATCGAAAGAGTTAAGTCCTATCCCCACTTTCAGGTAAGTGACTCTGAAAACATTTTCATTTTAAAGACTGCAAAGCCAACATTGAAACAAGTAAGAGTCACTGAAATTCATACAAGCAATTTTACTCCCAGCTAGATCACACAATCTGACATTGTAGTTGGAGACTTTGTTCTAGTTTCCCTTACCACTGCAGGCAGCAATTACAAGTACTGCTTTAGTAGATCGTATTAGGCTACTGTTTAGGGCATCAACTTGGAAAAAGAAGTAAATTCAAAATATATGCAGGCCAGTGGACCCTATTGGATTTGGTCAGAAAATGACGATATTTCCACTGAAAAAATATCTGCCATCATTGAGAAAGTTGCTCCACCAGCCCTTGTGACGAATAGAGGTCACTACAAATTCTAAATCAGATGTATATATCTCTTATTTCTAATAAAATGTAAGTGTATATTGGCTGATATCAAGTCTATTATGTGTACTAATTATTGCTTTTTAAAAAAATTGCTTTTCCAAAACTTGAAATTGGCACAGTGTCACACCAGTCACATTACAAAAAAATTCCCAATTGTTATAAAATTTAAAACTTATTATAAAAAATATGTATTGAGTTTCATCTGAATCTCCTTCAATAGGAAAACAATGCTACAGTGATGAAACATTAAAAAATTCGCAGGAAATTTAACAAATATGAAAGCAAGTGAAAAGTCAAGTCACGAGAAAGTCACACCCGTCACAAGATTATAAAATTGTTTTTAAAAAAATTAAAAACTCTTGCAGTTTTATTTTTCACAGTCATTAAAGCAAATGCAAAGGTAAACAGTTTTAAAGAAATGCTATTTATAAGTAATTCATTGCCCAAAATTATAAAATAAGCTTTAAAACTCATGTGTGGGAGTCACGTCACACCCGTCACGATGGAATGGCCCCAATACGAGCTGCGTCGCCCGGCGTTTCACGGGATATCTGAAACATTGCTCATTCCCTGGCGGAGGACTTGATTGGAAAAAATATGTATTATCGTCTGTGCTTTAAATTTATCAGAAATGATAAGCATTGCCTCTCTCGAGATTTATTTGGTCATTTCTATTTTCCCAGACGATCGAAAAAGGTGATTTTTTCCTACTTAGTCACTCCCATTAGTTTAATGAAGAGCAAATAGAGCGATGGGCTCAAAATACTAAAATTTGATTTGCTAAAACAGCACTTGTATTAATTTATTAAAACGGAAACTGTATTGTTGAAATGTCAGATTAAAGTAAAACTATCTTTAAAAACTATTGCGTTTTTAATAAATATATCCGCGTATTAAAATTTCACAGCAACGAGAATAGGCAAATTGTTTCCTCAAAAACTTTCGATCTTCTTTGATCCCTCACTCGACTCTTAACTCCCAGTCTTTCGTGAGGAGGTAGAGCGACATAGATACATACCTTTGTTTAATCTCGGATATTTAATATATAAGATAAACACTTTGAGCATTTTAACGGTTACACTTTTGACAATCGGGGAATAACGATACCCTGCTTGGAGCATTGAAATCTGCTAAAATTGTCCAGTTTTCTTAAGCAGCAATAACACGTGAATTTTTCGTTTTTTTAGAGAAACATAACCTTAAGAACTTTTTCCTTATGTATTGTCCTATTTAAGATTTTTAAAAAATTGCAACGGTTGTTCGAGATATACAACCGGATTCCCGTACGGCCACAGATTAGCTTCCCTATCAGTTTCAAGCCGGTCACATAGTGAATTCGGTATCTCATTGGTGAATCGAATGAGATTTATCACGTGGTCGGGCAATCCGATAGCGAAGATTGTTTGGGAATTGCCGAGTGGTTGTGAAGAAATAAAAATCCCTTCCTTGGAGCGGGATCCAGGGAATATTCATGAAAGGTAAAAAGTGTGGCGGGTATTCCTATTTAACATTCAGTCCACAAGTGTCATTAGCCAGTTCCTAGAGCGCGCCACTGAAACCCTAAACAGAAATAATCTTGCTTCAATGACGGGTGGGTATTCATATTTAACAGGCAGTCGGCAAAGTGTTATTAGCCAGTTCCTAGATGGCCTCACCCTATAGAAACCCTATACTGAAACCCTATACTGAAATAATCTTATTTCAGTGAAGCCATCTAGAAACTTAGTGACAAATTAGTGACTTAGTGACAAATTACATAGTACACATCCACCTACCACAAGTACAACGTCGGGTGGGAACTAAGTAGAAACCGTCTGCTCACCTGTCTTTCAGCTTCTCGAATTGGGCTTCTTTGGCTTCGAGGGCCAGCTTGCAGCTGTTCTCTCGGTTCAGGCACTTGGCGAGTTCGCATTTCACAGAACTGAGGGCGAGAAACGAAATGGAGTATCAGAGTCATAGAATTCGTCAACAATTTCAGCTATCTAATTTTGACGCTTGCTTATTTTTGAGAATCCGTTGACTGCGCTTCTTTGAAAGTCTCAAAAACTCGTGTTTCATAGATGAATGTTTCGTTGAGTAAGTTGCGGAATGATTTGGAGGAAGTTTTCAAGTTTTTATCGGCAGGTGAGAGAAAAGCTATGCCCAAACACACTGAGCCCCTCCACATATTTTTTGTTCACATAAAATTTTCATAATAAGTTACTTTAATCTATTATTAACACTCTTAACAATCACCTCCAACTAACATACCTAGTGACCCACGAGATGAAATGGTTTTGTTTATTGATACATGTGGTTAGTATTTGTTTTTTCTAACTTCAGTTTGTATACAAGAGTATATTTGTGCTAGGATTGTTTCAAGATGCTGTGATTAATTTTAAGAGCGAATTTGTAACTACGTCATGTCTGTCTTATTTTTTATATGTATAAGATAATATTATGAACACATTGGAAGTGAAGAGTAATATATATATAAATAGATATATTTTCAAAGTTGTTATAGTAGAAACAAAAATTTCACTACAATGAAATGCCGTTTGATGATACTAAACACATGTTAGATAAATTAACACAAAATCTTCCCATCAAACCTATTTAATTATCATTGTTTCGTTGTTTTTCTACCTGCGTGAAAACTTGTCATTTGTCCGAGAAGAAATCAGGTAGCGTACGGCTGCTTCAGGTCTTTTTCTTTATTATTTTGTTCCTTCTTAGGATTGATTAAAACCCGTGCAACGCCGGGTACATCTGCTACTTGATACAGAATAAAAGGCGCGATTAAAAAGATTTCGTTATTTATTCATTGGTAATTGGCTCGGGAACGACTGGAATCCCCACTTACGTCATAGAAATTTTTAATGATGGAATAAACTACAGCCAATCGCTGAGCGACAGCGTTTGTTAACCCTCTTGTGTCATACTGCAAACTGTAGGCAACATATCGTTTATTACTGTTCTTGTTATTTTATTTGCAAATAAAATGCTCAAATCCTGAGTTGCTTGAATATTTTTTCGTTTTAAATCCGAGTTTTTGAATCTGGAATGATAGAAGATTTTTAAAAAATATATATGTCATGTATTTATTATTTCTGCACGGTTTTATTTAACTTGATTTGTCACGGAAGTTTGTTATGCGGTTTTTGACAAAATAATTAATAATTTTGGCTCTGAGGAAAACATTAGAATTATTATTTGTCGAATGGCAACGATAGCTTTGTTTGAATAATGCAACGATGTTATTTAACTTGATTTGTCCCGCGAGTTTGTTACGTCGTTTTCAATCACTATTATTGCATTTTAGTTTGCTTGTTTTTTTAAATAAAAGCGTGCTGCTTGATACAGAAAAAGGGCACGATTAAAGATTTTGTTATTCGGTCATTGGTAATGGGTTCGGGAATGATTGGAATCTCCACTTACGTCATAGTAAAACTTAGAACATTTTTTGGAGATTTAATATTTATTATTATCTCAAAAACAAAAAATCAAATAAATCCGGATGCATGGCCGATAAGAGGGTTAAGGATGTTATGCAGAACCCATGATGTCCGTGAAAAGGTTTCCGCCATAATTGCAGTTAGTTTGAAACATGTAATTAAGCACAATTAGCTCTAATAATTTCAGTGCCAATTAGGCATAATTTCTACAGGCTTTGAGAACTTATGAACGAAATTGATATTACGATGTTTTTATACTCGTAGATATTTTTCATTGAAAGGCATCGAAATACATGACTGAACAATTTATTCTAGGGCACCTCAACCCAGTGCCCGCGGACACCATGGCGCCCGTCGATCGGTCTAGGTGCGCCCGCTGCTTGTACCCAACGATCAAATATTTCCGTTTTCCATTTTAAACTAGAGAACATTTAGAATCTAGAGTATATGAATAAAAGACCATATAAACTATGAACAACCATGATGTTATTTTATGATATTCATTGTCAATAATAAATGACAATGAATATCATAAAATCAAAATAAAGATTACGGCTTGCAGAGATGAACACCTTGATGATTGCTTGAGAGCAGGAATTTCATCACATTCTCCCAATGCAATGCAAAGATCACATTGACTGTATTTTATATATTTCATAAATAATTTTTATGCTTCGTATGTTTTGCAAGCAATTTAGTAATCATTTATTTTACACAAGAATATTAATACTAATTATATTCATATGTTAAATTAATATTTGTAATTAAATTTTTTATGCATTAAATGTAGTGTGTATTATTAACTATGTCCTCCAACTATAAATTTATCTTGAAAAAAATAAATGGTGCCCGCCATTCGACCGACATTCTGATATGTTCTCTTAGGTACAAAATAGTTGTGGACCCCTAATTTATTCATTCCTCAAAAATTGAACACGTTTCCTATACCTTCCTCAAAATTCCTAAAAACTCGTGCACGAACCCTACATTGTTTTTATCAAACAAAATCTATATTTTTTTATAATAAGGCATAAGAGAGGATTGGCTATAACATTGCGGAGGTTCGGCAACTGGATTTCGCGGGATTTATATAACAAAATACTAAATATAGTGTGTTGAGAGAAATATGATGTTGGATACATACATGAGTTCATTCTGCAGAACCGTTAGTCTCGTCTCACCTGTAGCACTGTCGGGTGAGGACAAGTCACTGAAAAGAGAAAAGGAAAAACGGATTCTCAGAGATGACGAAATATGTGTATTATTCTACTGAAAAATGTTTGTCGAAAAACACAGTGTGTCAAAGAATTTGTAAGACTAGGTTTATAAAATAAAATAAAAACTAGTAATTATATTTTTAAAAGTAGGTTTCTTCGAAACAAGCTCCTTTGGCTTCCATACATTTGTTACGGCGGTTTAACAACGATTCGAATGCCTGTTGCAGCTCACATTGTGGGACTTCCTCCGAAGCTGGGGTCGTAGCTGTTTGTATAGTGTCAATGTCATCAAAGTAAAAAAAAAGTAAACAAATGAACTGAGGTTTTGGGCAGTGGATAAGCTCATAAGGAAGGGGTTTCATTAATGCTCGGTAACACACACAGCGCCACTCTAAGCTTAGTTCCAGCTGTACTCTTAAATTCTTTGACACCCTGTGTGCAAACATCTTCGGCGCGAGCTTTGGAGGCACAATGTGAGCTGAAACCACCATTCTAATAGTTGTTAAATTGCTGTAACAAATGTGTTGAAGCCGAAGGAGTCTATTTTGAATAAAAATACTTTTAAAAAATATAGACAGTCCCACAAGGTGAGCCGGAACAGTAATTCAAATCGCTGCAACAAATGTATGGAAGCCAAAGGAGCTTGTTTTGAAGATACAGACTTCAAAAAAACATAATTACTCGCTTTATTTTGTTTTATAAACCTAATTTTAAAAATTCTTTGGCATACTGTGTATGTGTGTTTATCTACTGAAAAATGCATAATTCTTAAAGGTATATATCGATAGCGGGGATGGGGGGGGGGGGGGGGAACAAAAAGTGACCCACCGGTCGGCTTCGAGTCTGAGGAACGTCGTTTCTGCATCGTCCTCCTCCTCTTGGTGGACAGCGGCCAAACGATCGGATTCGGAGGCGGATTCTGTTTCTGGGGAGGACTCCTTCTGGGCTTCGTTTTCTTCCTCTTCGTGAATGGGCGCGTACGGACTGGGCGTCCTACAGAGACGTCAAAACACAATCGGTTAAAGTTCCACAAGGTGCAATGTTTAGAGAACATGCGTTACTGCTCATTATACACAGTGAAGCCCCTCAAATCCGAAATCCCGGGAAATCCGAACGAGTTTTTCTTAAACAAATTTATAATTAAAATACACCCGTAAAAAGAGTAACTTATTAATTTTGTCGTAAAACAATTACTATAACCTTATTTTATATGATTAGATGAAAAATTAACAAAGTAGAGATAGCATACCTAACAAACCGTGTGAGTCTACATTCTTATATCATGCAGGATTAAAAAACGGTAAAAGTTCGTTATTGAAATTTTTTAGGTTAGTCACTTTGCAAAAACAATTAAATAACAATATAAACTCACAAAATATCACTTAAAATCAGTGATCTTCAATTTTCGAAGTGACGAGTCGTTATTATGTTAGGGATAGTTTTCGGCTAATCCGAACAAATTGAAATCCGAACAGGGTACAGCCCCAATTGGTTCCGATTTCAAATGTGTCACTGTGTTTAATTATCATGTGTGTTATTTTTATTGACCGACTTCCACAAGGGAAACGGTTTTCAATTCATACCGTTTGTATTTTTGTGTTTGTTTATATCGATAACTTCTCACTGGATGAACCGATTTTGATGATGCTTTTTCAATCGATCGAGGGTGGTCATCCATAGGTCTCGTATCTTCGTTTGACTATATTCGATAAAAATAACTTACGGGTGGAAATTTAGTCATTTTTTTGGTTTTAAACCCATAACTTTCGACTAAATAACACAATTTTAGTTATTTTTTTTAACATGGATAAAGGGTTGCCCAATTTAGTTATCATACCTAGATTTGACTGTAACTGTTCTTTAGAAAGAACGTTATGTGTTAAAAATAAGTAGTTTTCTTTTAATTGGAAAGGCTTGCCCTGCTATGTTAATAAATATAAAGAGTTTGTTGCCATTAATCAGTAATATTAAAAACAATTATAACAAAGGTTTGAGTGAAAGCTTCTCTGAAACAACAATTAAATTCCTTCAGTCCGTTTACTACAGTGACTTTAAAATCAACTTCAAAACGGAATTTATCACACAAATGATTAGTTTTTAGTGCCAGTCACTCTAACTGGTTGTGCCTTAATTTTTGTAAACAAAATAGAACCGACTTCAAATTTAAAATTGCGGTAAAAAGTAAAAAATAAATTTATTCTTTGAGCAAAATCGGTATGATTTTTAAACATATTTTTTGAAGTCGGTGCAAAATGACGATAGACAAAATCTTTTGTAATCATAAATCAATTACAAATAAAAATGGCCCAGAGTGTGCAACAGTTCCTAGATAAAGTAACACATGGTTGAATGGTGGACTGTCAAAATTATTAGGCTTTAAAAATTACTTTTAAAAGTCGTACCAACGTTCTACAAGGAATGAATTTGTTTTTTTACTTTTTATCGTAATTTTAAATTTGAAGTCGGTTCCATTTTTTTTCCAAAAAATTATTTTGTTTCTTTGGCATTAATTTATTTATTTTGTTCGCTTGCAATGTTTTATATCTTTCGGTATTAATCTATTTATTGTCTGTAACAAAACAAAATTTGAATAAATCATTATTCTCTGGGATTTCATTTCAGGAAGTTTTAGTTTGCTTTTACATGTTTAAAATCAACTCGGAAACATTAGAGAATTTTTCTCTTCCGTGTTATTGAAAGGAACCTTCGAATCGAAATGAATAAAAAGTTAACTCAAATTTTGGAACATGACTTACAGTTCATTTCAGGGGGTGACTAAATTTTGTACTAAACCTTGTTTGACTCCATCAACGAGTATGAAATTGTGTAGCGGGGAATCACCGACTTTCAATTTCATATATAAAATGAGATTTTTTTCATTTATATTTATTCAGAGAGGAGCTTTTTCAGACAACAGAGAACTCATTCAACAAAAAAAAAAAGAATCCTTCTTTAACAGTCATTAAAAAAATGAAGTAACGAAACGTACGTTTTAAGTATCAAAGAAATGCAGACAATAATTTAAAAATAGAAAATGTAATATTTTCTATGTATTAATCATCGTCTGCATTTCTTCAATATTTATAACGTACGTTTAATTTTTCAAACTTCTGATATTTTAAATAAATATGAGGAATTATTTAATAATAAATATGAAATACAAATAAATATAAGAAATTACTTAACAATAAATATGAAATAGAATAAATATAAATGAAGTATATGACAGTAAGCCCACATAGAAAGGCTCTGAATGTCAACGACTCAGTTTACTTCATTGAGTAAACCTTTCCTTGAGACACCGGGGGTTTTTTGTAAGTGGAATCTTGAGGCTAATGGAAGTTATTATTTTTGTAATTTGAACAAATCAGTATTTTTCGGACCACTCTCTCTCTCTCTCAAAGAAAGCATCAAACGATGTTGACACAAGCCCAAGGGAATTCAATTCCTCATCCAATCTAAATCTGGAGGTAATTGCGTCAGGGCTGGGACAAGAAGAAACGCATTTAGGCGTCGCATTCCAAAATAAAATAAAATTAAATGGATCCATAAATGGAATAACTGCTTCGAGTCTGATCACTCCAAATGGCGCCCGCTCTCCCTCAGGCGCGGCAAGATCTCGCGATTTGCATACGTCTCCAAGATTTCATAATGGCTTCGGGAATCTTCTTTGATGAGTGCCATTTTAAGTGGTTTTAGTGGATCGATGGCACTCTGATTGGCCCGGTGAAGTGCGTGGTTTTTAGTTGCCAAACATGTTTGTGCGAACAATTCTGAAAGTGAACTGATGCAATTTATTTTTTAATTCTTTCTTCTAGTGCAGCGATTCTCAACCTGCGGCCCACAGCAGCTTTTTTTAGTGGTCCCGTAATAAGTTAGTTCAGAAACTTAACAATTTATCGTGTCAGTAATGATTTGTATGTTTTTTTACAGGACTTAATCTCAGTAATTATCGTGTACGTTACTTTTATTAACCTACTTACACAAAGGGGACGATTATCAATTCGCACCGGTTTTTTTTTTTCCTTCTTCGATAACTTCTTACCGGATGAACCGATTCTGATAATTCCTGTTTGAATCGATCTATGGTGGCCTCCCATAGGTCTCATATTTTCGTTTGACCACATTCGATAACACAGATACAAACCACAAAAGAACCCCCAAAACCGGGGGGAAAATCCCCCGACCCCTACTCCCACAACATTCCAGGAGACCTCGTGACCGGAAGGGCAGATATTGCTCTGGTCAAGGTCGTGACATTCCTCCTTCGATTTAAAAAAAAAGGGAATTTCAAAGCTTTGTATCTGTGAGATACAGCGTGACCGGCGGAGTGTTAAGAATGTTTTATTTCCTTCGCAATGATTTTGAACTGGCACTTCAATAGATAAAGCTAAACATTTCCACCATTTCATTTCAGATGCACTTGAAACATTGAGCAAATTACACTGGTCAACAAGTGTTTTTCCCCCAAGAATGAATTTCACTTTTCCTGAAGTAGTTTTGCACGAGAAATCCATATCTGGCATCAAAATTTTCCCATCACGTATAGTTTTTTAGTTATGAGGAAAGAAATGCTCGGTTTTTACGCTTTTTCAGTGTTTTTCCGATCATGCAGCATCGTTTTTATTGAGATAAAGTACACAAAAGAGCTTGAATGTCAACCGTTACATCAGTGGTCACTTTTTTTTTTTGCTGGAAAAAACTTAGTGGAGTGTCGCAAACAGCCCCCGCAGATCCCCGAACGAAAGTGCGTATCAAATTACCGCACTGGGTGCTGGTCTCGGTAGGAATTTCGCGAGAATTGCTATACAAAGGCGAATAGGCAAAAGATTGATACTGTACGACACATTTAATAAGCATGAGCTGCTATTTTTTATCATAGAAGTCTCCTGTTGTGTGTAAAAATGCCCCCTGAAAATATGGGAGCTGTGTAATCGATGAACATGGAGAGCGGTTGCATCAGGACATTTCAGTTATGGAAATGAGATCTCAAGGGAGGTGGAGTGCAACTATGTTAGCAGGTTACTGCTGGACGTTAAAAAGAGACCTTTCTGAGGCAAAGTATGCCAGAACACGTCAAAATCTATTCTTTTACGGTGAAAAGAAAAATTACTTGGCTTTTTGGTGGAAATGCTTCTAATGTAAAAATTACAATGCCCTTAAGAAAAGGGGGATCCTGAAGACTTTATTGACTGATCTTAAAAGTATTTTGCAAGCTGAATTCTAAAAGGAAAACCATTTTCCTTATCACTTAAGGGTTTTAATTGTAAGGTATTGCAATAATTTAGGGTAAATGTTAATGTAAACTATTACTGCACCTTGCACGGAAAGTCCTTACGTGATAGAGAAAAATGGTTTTCATTTTCGATTTCAGCGTAAAAAATACTTCTAAGATTAGTTAACAAAGTCTTTGGAGCAGAATTTTTTTTTTGTAGATGTTTTGTGTAATTAGAAAAAAGTTATAATTAGTCAGATAAAGCCCTGTACTTTCTCTTGCAAATACACGCTTACAAAGCATGTCCCTCGCCTTTTTACAAGCAATTAAAGTTTGATTTAGTAAGATATAAGTTTCGTTCTTAGAAGAATTTAGCAACATTATCAAAAAACGCATATTAATTTTGTTCTTACGGCTAGCGTGGAATATTTTATATGTGTATGTGGGCCGAGCATGTAAATGGTTGAATGCCACTGTTCAGTGTAATTTCAGTTAGACACGCATACAATAAGACATTTTCATTTTCTAAATCGTGTTGGACTGCAGCACCCGACAAAGCTGCTACTCACATCGCGTGCTACAAAACAGATGGGGTGTTTCTCATTTCATTTGCACTAATAATATTAAAATTTCCAATTTGGTCGCTTTGTTTTTAACCTCAAATAGTTCTCAACATACCTTTAAACATGTTTAGTCGAAACTACTAGTTTTCCCACTTTTTCAGTGAAAGATAAATGTTTACTTCGTACAGCAAAGGTCATTAACGAGCGTCGTGGTAAGGCGCGGGCTCGTACGCCCCAGTTTCTGAGTTTCGAACCTGGCAGTGTCTGTGGATTTTCAAGATGCAGAAAATCGTCTACGCCCACGTCGTATGATTATGCGGCATGTAAAAGATCCATTGAGTAGACATTTGGCTTGAATGCTCCTCGGATGAATTAAATTCCTAGTGCAATGTCGCACCAACAAAGTTCGGGTGCTCGCCCTTTCAGGTGGAGAAACCGGACGTCAAAACTCATGCGGCGATGGTACTACACTCATTGTGGTGCCGCTGGAAGATATGGTACTAATATCTGAGGAACGCCTTAAGTCTGCAATCGGCAGAAGCCAACAGCAGCCCATCATAAATTTAAAAGAAAAAAAGAGGTCATTGACATTATTAACCTGTTGCCATTGTAACCGAATTCACTGTAACCGAAATGATCTACATTTGGGTAGCAAACATTAAAACTATTTTTTCAGATGGATTATTTTAGGAAACACACAAAAAATCTAATAAATTAGCATATACAACTTCTTTTATGTTCTAGTTGTTGTTCGTTTAGCTGTAATAACGGTTACTAAGTAGAAGGGGTTAAGGGAAGTTATTAGGCGTGCTTTACTAAACAAACATAGATTTAGTTTGAAATACACATTTCAAGTTTTAAAAAAAATCACGTTTTGACCTAACTACAAAGGGAAAAATATGTTTTGAATGTTTCCAGTGTGGATAAAAAAAGAGACTATGATTGAAATAAACACATCAGTTCTAAAATAAACAGACCAACACAGCACCAAATCAAAGCTGAACTTGATCGTTACCGTTACCATAACAGTTAACTGTATCTAGTTCCGCCTTGACCAAGCTAACAGACATTGGAAACATCAGGTAAAAGCTTGGTCACGCGACCCGTAAAAACAGCTCTGACTGGCTGGAGGAATCACTGTTTGACTCAAAACAGGCTCTGAAGGAAACACGCTTGGATTGAAACCTCAATTTTCTGAACAGGTTTATAATGTTTAAAAACTTGTTCTGTTTGCAAGCAATAGTATATTTTTGTACCATTTAATATTGAGTACCAAGAAACATCGCGAGCTCATATTTTAATATATTTATTTTGGAGTAAGCATGCGACGAATTTTTGCTACTCAAATAAAAGTCACGAAAACCGGAAATTAGTCAAATATTAAAGAAAAAGTCTCGATGACGAAAACAAATATTTCATCACATCATTAAAAGAAAAAAAAATATATATAAAAGGAAATGGTAATCTATCATTTGCTTTAACAATCCTTACGTGCATGTATAGTTTTATCGATTCCGTGATTAATCGATGTTAGTATAAAGTGACATGCAACGTTAAGTTAGAGGCAAGAGCAAAGACGTTATCAAACTAGTGAAAGTACATTTAATTTCATGCATGTAAATGGTTCTTCTTTTCGCGTGAAAAGTCAATTAGCTGACATTTAATCAAATTTCCTTTAAAGAAGAGTTACTATTTCAAATCAGTTTTAGACTTCAGAAAATTTCTAACGAGAGCATTTGATTTGTTTTTAAAAATGGGTGTCTGTCGTCATATGCGAGTTAAAAACTAGCTCTTAATTTCTTCAGAAGAATACTAGTGAATTTATGCTTCTTTAGAAGAATATTTATTAAAACTCACTAAACTTGCATGAATTTTAAGTATTTTCCAACATTAAAAGGTATAACAGACATAAGAAATGGCATTCCCAATATTAAAGAAAGTTAATATTTATTAGTTCCTGAAATTTTAAATAAAAATTACAATAAGGAAATAGAATGTGTGAAAGAAACAGAAGTACAGGGTGAAAGTGTCTTACAGAGATAATAAAATTTGAAAAAAGTTTTGCAGAGATGGCAGATAGAAAACTAATCATGAGTTTAACATGGGGTTTCACAGGAAACTTACTAATTATTGCCAAAATAACACTGGATTTGGCATCGATTTTTTGTGCCAAATTTGGTGCAATATCACCACGTTGTCGCCTAATTGTCACTAATTTACCACGTCATTTCCCATATTGTTTTGTTTCAAAACTTCGGCTTTATGTGAACGTCCCACTTGAGTGTCATTTTGAACATTTGCTCAAAGTCCTTTCATTTATTTCTCAAAAATTGGTTTGTAGCTTGGCTCATGATCAAATACAGCACACTCAGCTCAGGCCCAGAAGGTACCGAGTTCGAATCAGCTGTGAATTTGAGTAGATAAAGAAGATGTTGGAACTCAAGTTTTCCTGGTTTTCTCCTACGCAACACGCAAATGCGGGATAGAGCCCCTACAGAGATAAGTCATTTTGGATCAGATCGCGTGCTTTGCGCGGTTGTCCTTTCTGGCATGCATCGCCTTTTGGCGCTGTTTCATTTCTCTGTGGCATTTCCCCAATTTAACGAGACTTGGTAATGTGAGAAAGTGCCAGAAACTTCGTTGTGGTATCTCTAGCTTTTCAAAAATGAAAAATCGGATCTAAAACGCCTAATGCGTCTGCAGTGGCCTCAATCAGGGCAGTCACTATGAGTCCTTTAGAAATTTTGTATTCCCATAATGTGCTGTGCCGTGACTTTCGTGAAACAAGGCAGCTGGCGTGGAGAATGAGAGGAACGGATTACGTCACAACGCAATCAACAAATCATGGTCCTTTGCGTGAAAAGAATTTTCATCGAAAGAATAAATGACAGCGAATTATTTGGTAGCTGAGGGTGCGGCAATTAATTTTGCAAAGTCAATGACATATGTGTTCGCTTGCAATAAATTCTTATAAACTAATTACCATACTCTTCCGAAATTCAAGAAACCGGACTGACCGAACTCTAATTCATCAACACGAATTTTTCGAAAGTCAGGTTTCCTATCGACCTGTTTATCGACTGAGACACAAATAATGAGAAACCTGTTGAATGCGGCAAAATTGTACTCACCTTTGAGGAGAAGCGGACGAAGAAAGAGGCTTCTGGGGTTCTGGTTCATCCTTTGACGACTCAGAATGGCGCAAAAGACCTGAGACAAGATAAAAATGTCAGTATGTCGGCCTAGTAAATATAGTTTAAAGCTCCTTGTTGTATGTGCCTCACATCTTTGAATACTGCTAGCACATTTTACCTGGTAATAGTGCTATTTTACGTTTTGTACCTAATAAGAATGTTTTTGTCATTCTATAGAAGAACAACAGAATTTTTGAAACCAAAAACCTTTTCCCCAAACTCTTAGTTGAAAACGGATTTCCGTTTTGGGAGCGTAATATATACAGTTGAACTCGCTTAATACCAAATGCCAAAAATCCGCGAATTTGTCCGTATTAGCTGTTATTCGTAACAACCATAAAGAAGTAAAATTGTGCTAAAAAGTATAAAAAATGCATGTTTATATTTAAAAAATGATTACTACTATTTATAATAAAAAGTAACATAAATAGTGAAAACAAATGATTTATTTTTACTAATATACACTTTTACATCTTACTAGTACATTGAGAAAAAATATAAAGTAAAATTTAGCTATTTTGGAAAAAAAATCCTTATTGGTTAGTTTTTTTAGGTTCATTAAATTTTTCGTGAAAAGGTCAGAAATTTTGTTCGTCTTAGACGAAATATGTATTTTAGCCTTCGTAATATGCGTGAGATATTTAGTGTAATTAAATAGTAAACTAAACTTAATGAACAAAATGTTTGTTTTAGCCGTGCTTTCGTATTAACCGTGTTCCCATTTAGAAAGTTCAACTGTATTTGACTTCAGATGCCATTTTCAAAAGAATAGTTTATTATGTGCTTCCAACTTTTTGCATTTCGAGAAAAAACATCTGCTAATTGAGTGAACCAATAAAGCGATAGTACTACATATTGTTCCTTAAAATTATAGAACTTCGAAATTTTGAAAATAATTGTAGATCGTAAAGATTTTTTTCTTATTTTCTTTGCATTTTTGAAAATCAGGAATAATTTAGAGAAAAAATATTTTTAGTTTACTCTATTCACTGGTATTTTTTGTAGAAACTAAACTGAACTCCTTCCACCTCTGGGCCTATATAACATCTCACATCACGTGACATGAATATTAAAGAAAATTTTAGCAAAAACTAGGATTATATATCACGATCGAAAAGTGGCCATGTTTGGCGAGAAACAACATCGGCAACCTTCATTTCGTAACAATATGTTTCAAATCGAAATATGCACAGCAATCCATTGCAGATAAGACAAAAAAATGAAATTAATTGTGTAAATACATTGTAGTGAAATGTAAATTTGAGAAAATTTCAGACTCGCTGGATATTAAGTTTAAAACTATATATATAAGCATCTTTTTTTTAAAAAAAAAGGGTTATGGGGACTCGGAACATTGCCAGAATTGTCCCTACGATGACAAGGCCTTGGTTCTAAAAGTTATTTGAATCAGGGATCTGAGCGGAGCGTGGAGTAGCTAGATTTTTTTCGAAACTGGAGCACAACCGGAGCAAAGAAATAGGTCCTGCTCCGAATATTTTTTTACTTTTTAAAGTTTTAATTATATAAAAAAAATAATAAACTTAAAAAAAAAGAATTCAGTAATATAATTTATTAAAATGATTAGTAGCACGGAGCGGAGCGGGAGCAAGTATTTAGAAGTCAGAGCAACTCGAAAAAGTCGCTGCTCCAGATTCCTGCTTTGAATCAGTAATGTTTGGAGTCGCAAAGTCATAAAAGGCAGGAATCTGGATCTGCCATTTTTTCGAGTTGCTGCGCTGAAGCTCCGTGCTCTGAATAATTTTAACAGGAATTTAACAGTCATTTATTTATCTATTTGTTAGTTAATTTATTAGCAGGTACATGTGTGATAAAAGTTTAGAAAGTTACTAATAGATTTTTTATTTATCACTAAATATATAATGTTTTACATTCACTGTGCTGCAAAAAAAAAAAAAAAAATAGGCACTCAAAGAACTCATTCATTAATTTTAAGCTTATGAAGATAAATTTTTGAAAAAAAAAAAAAAAAGAATGGAGCAGTGAAACCACAAAAATCTTTGTTCCCGCTCCGCTCCTGTTTCGATCAAAATCTAGTTGCTCCAATGCACCACGCCCCGCTTGAAGTCCCTGAAAAAAAGAAACCCAATGCAAAAACGTGCCGCAGCAAGCAAAACAAGCGACAAAATGTGTTACTCACCGATATCGGCAAAAGTAGAGTTCCTCCGCCGTTCCCAAGACACGGCCACCATCTTGCGTAAGGCTTTCTGTGCGCCCCCGTTCAGTTGCAGCGACCCTTTGCGTCCCTAGCCAAAATATTTATACATTAATAGTTAATTACCTTTATGCACATGAAACGCTTCAGTACAGCTGGCGTGTGTAAGGGTCAATGCCAACAAAAATAACAAGAAGTTCCGTCTAGAACTATACGAGCCTACTTTCCCGTATACACCAGCTTCAAATTTATATTCTAGCTATCTCTCTCTCTCTCTTTCTCGTTTAGCTTAAGTTCTTAATTGCTTCAGATATACCTTTTCAACGGTTAATGCATATTCATTCAATCACTCATTTATTCAGTCATTCATGCATTTATTCACTCAGCTATTAATTCATTCTTTTGCTTATTGATTTAATCATTCATTAATTCAAAAATATTCTTGAAAATCTCGATCAAAAAAATTCATAGGAAAATAGGCTCGTTAGTTCTGGATGAACTTTCTATCTGTACATATTCACCGTCATAAGAGCTTTCCGATAAAGTTTGTTCCAAGCAAATCGGTCCGTTAGATTAGGATTTATATAGGATTGAAATTTCCCCGTAGGCAATATGTTAGTTTTTTTTTTTTTTTAACTGTTCAAAAATGAACAAAAATTGTTCAAATCAATATTTCACGCCAAGAACTTCTTCCAGTGAGCTTGTTCATTGGAACTTGGATCTTGTACCCAGAGTTTACATAATTTGCTTCATTTTCGCCCGTAGGCGCAAATGTTAAAAATTTTTGAACTGTTCAAAATTGAACAAAACATTGTTCAAACCAAAAAGTAAAATATAGAAATCAGATGTCCTCACTGAGATCTTTCGAATGCAAAAAGAATTTTTCGAATCGGACAATTCGTTCAAGAGTTATTAGGGGGGGACAGACCGACAGACAGACCGACAGACCCACTTTTTCCCCATCTCAATACCCTACTGTCAAATTTTTTATTTTTCAATCTTTATTTAATTACTTAACTTATTTTTGACTTTTCTTGATTTCTAACGATATTTTCAAGATACATTAAGCCTTCTTTCATGCTTTATTATTATTTTTTTTTACTTTTACGGGAAAGTAGGCTAAAAATGGGAAGCAGGCGCCAATTTCGATAGAAACTACCTTCGGGTTAGTCAGTGGTACATATATAAAAGATAATATCTAATAATGGGGGCCAAGTTCCATGGGTCTTTTAATCATAGCTGCTGGAGTGTACAACTCTTTTCAATTCATTTAAAAAACAATGTTACTTTGCGTCACATGGGATTTCTAAATTTGGATAAGTTTTAGGTGTCAAGAAATTGTGTACAAGAAGACGAGTTTAAATAAAACTATATCTTGCCACATGACTTTACTACTTAACTACTTATTAGAAATTTTTAATTGGAAAGGCAAAACATTTTAACGCAATTTACTAACATTAATAAATTATATATACAGGGCGGGGCAGAACTAATGACCCGGTTTTGACGGGGTATTAAAAAAACTTATACAATTTGAGACTTGAAACTCTTTTTATTTTGATCTGTATATATTCCCATTTTTACATTAAGTTTTAAATACCATTTCAGTAAGATGGCGGCCTCCAGCACCAATACACTGATGCAGTCTATTTCTGAAGTTTTAGAGAAATTTTCTGCACATTTCAAGGGGTATGGCGGATAGTTCCCCGATAATTCGGTCCCTCAGATCTTCTAAAGTGTGGAGGTAATGTTTCCAAACGGTCTCCTTCAAATAACCCAACAAAGAAAAAAGTTTAGGTAGTAACATTACGCGGGATAACGAAATGCACACAAAGATGCATCTTTGTGGGCATTTACCAGTTACCAAGTTATCGAGGAAATATCCGCCATACCCCGTTGAAACGTGCACAAAAGTTTCCCAAAACTTCAGAAATTGATTGCATCAGTGTATTGGTGCTGAAGGCCGCCATCTTACTGAAATGGTATTCAAAACTTAATGTAGAACAAGAAGTTCCGTCTAGAACTATACGAGCCTACTTTCCCCTATACACCGAATTCAAATTTATAATCTAGCTATCTCTCTGTCTTTCTCGTTTAGCTTTAGTTCTTAATTGCTTCAAATATACCTTTTTCAACGGTTAATACATATTCATTGAATCATTCATTTATTAAGTCATTCATGTATTTATTCACTCATTTATTCATTCATTCTTTTGCTTATTCATTTAATCATTCGTTAATTCAAAAATATTCTTGAAAATCCCGATCAAAAAATTTCATAGGAAAATAGGCTCGTTAGTTCTGGCTGAACTTTCTATTTGTACATGTTCTACGTCATAAGAGCTTTCCGATAAAGTTTGTGCCAAGCAAATCGGTCCGTTAGATCAGGAATTATATAGGATTGAAATTTCCCCGTAGGCGGTATGTTAATTTTTTTCGAACTCTTCAAAAATGAACAAAAATTGTTCAAATCAATATTTCACGCCAAGAACTTCTTCCAGTGAGCTTGTTCATGGGAACTTGGATCTTGTACCCAGAGTTTACATAATTTGCTTCATTTTCACCCATAGGCGCTAATGTTAAAATTTTTTGAACTGTTCAAAATTGAACAAAAAATTGTTCAAATCAAAAAGTAAAATATGAAAATGAAATGTCCTCACCGAGATCTTTCGAATGCAAAAGGAATTTTTCCAATCGGACAATTCGTTCAAAAGTTATTAGGGGGGGACAGACCGACAGACCGACCGACACACTTTTTCCCCATCTCAAAACCCTACTTTCAAATTTTTTATTTTTCAATCTTTATTTAATTACTTAACTTATTTTTGACTTTTCTTGATTTCTAACGATACATTAAGCCTTCTTTCATGCTTTATTATTATTTTTTTTTTTACTTTTACGGGAAAGTAAGCTAAAATTGGGATTATACACATATCGAAATATAAAAAGTTTCTAGTTTCAAGTTGTACTAGTTTTTTTTAAATACCCTGTCAAAAGTGGGTCATTACTTCTGCCCCCACCTTGTATATATCTATCTATCTATCTATATATATATATATATATATATATAGGAAGGAAAATTTAAAAAAAACTTTCAAATCCGAATATATATATACTAGTATAGTATACTATAGTTATATAATGCGTATATATATACATGCTACTTTTCACTATAACTGATGAAAAGCAGTGGAGTATTGTTCGGCTCTGGTAACTTGAAGTCAAACCCTGAAAGTGCTTATTTTTTCTTGGCAAACGAGTCAAAAGGGAAGTGTTATTGCTTGTTGTTAAGCCCTCGCAGTGGTATTGTGACGGTAGTGCAACTCAACTCAGTGCAATAAATAACACTTTTCCTTTTCCATGATCTCTTCAAGAAAAAACAGTTTCAAGTTTAGACCCCCACTTACCAAAGACCTATGGATAAGCCATAGTGTTGCGTAACATCAATTGTCTTCCACAGACAGACAGAATTATCTCAATCTGGGCCACGAAATGATAAAGTCTATTTAACCGTCAATACTGATCTATCCCAGAAGTCCGTGCCTCCCGGAAGGCCGATATTGATGAGGACTTCGACATCATCGGAGAACACTTTCTCTTCCGTGCGGAAGGAAAATAAATCGAGTCACGTTTTCGCACTAACCAATCACGGCAGACTGTTTACGGCCGCCGTAATCTCTATTGAAGTTAACCACGGAATCGATCATTTCTCTCATCCGGAATCGGAAGAAGATCTCAAATTCAGTCCACATCTCGGTCTGCCGCCTCTTACGTCACAAGATGAACGTCAGTATCATTGTGTGGCACCACTCGGAGACAGACGATACTGATTTGCATTTTGAATGAAGTCGAGTATTGTTGTCTGTTCTAAACTCCCTATTCGATTGCTTCCGAATGAAAATTCGAATTTCCTTCCATTTCAACTTGAAAGGTGGAAGCCAATCACGCTAATTATCTTCTAAAATAGGAGTTAATAGAAAAAGTATGATCACAGTTCGATTATCTTTCTCTCTCTCAAAGAATTTCCTGGTTTATTCGTTTGAAATGTTTATTTGTTCGACTTAAATAGAGAGAATCATATCCATAAAACAAAAATGTATTTCTGAAATACCAGAATCTACTTTAATGAGTAATAGCGTACATCTTGTAACATTAATTATCACTCCTCGACTCAAATACTCCTTGTGCTATTTTTCATCATTCTAATCCATTATTTTTAATGTAATTTTGAGACTTCTTTTTTTCGTCTTTCTTTTTTTAAAAAACTGTTTAAGACTAAAACTAGACGGGAACAGCCCCCATCACACTGCCGGAATTTTAGAAACCTACTCTCAATAAAAAGGAAAGAAAAAATTCATTGTTTTATTATACTATTATTACCACCATTCCTTGTTTTGAGCGATAGTTTCAAGGATGCAAAACCTACTCCCATTCTTTTGTTTATATTATTATGCTTCCGTTTATTTATTTTATTTATTTATGTATTCACTATTATTGTTATTTCCATTTCTACTTATACTGAAAAGTAAGCAACCGTGCGGCAAGTTACAGTAAATTCTGTTTAATTTTTTCGTAAAATTAGGAAGCAACCATTTCAATTTTTTCCGCTTTCCAGCTGTGAAGTTGTTTTTTCTACATTGACACTTCGGCAGTACAAAAACAACATCTACAGAATTTATTTCTTCTGCGGAGATTTTGTCGCTCCTTGTTTTGCAGATAAATTTTACATGCAAGACCATGCACTCATTTGGGTTCGCGATTAATATTCGCGATTAATTAACTGTGAACTTTGCGACAATCTGCGATATTTCTGTGAACGATTTTTCTTGGTATAATCGTTGTTGATGTGTTAACTTTCTGTAAATCTTATTCTGAATATAAATAACTGTAATTACTTGTTATTGGTAATAACTTTAAGTGCTGTTGTATAAATGATCTTTACACCTGCACACCTATTTGTGCGGCATTTTTTTAGACGACTATCTTTCTACGTGCTAAATTATAATCCTGTTCGCACACGTTTCTTAATGCGCTGTAATTTTCAGCGCTCATTCCATTTAAGATTTTTAATTTCGTAAAGTGAAAACCGTCGCCAAGAAGCGATATGTGCTAGAAAATACAACCATGAAGAACACGCGCTCTGATCCAAAATGGCGGACGCGTCAGCCTGCCTATATTGCGGGCTCTACTCTGCGTAAATGGAGGAAGTTTGTATTTAAAGTGTTTCAATTTATCTAGTTTCATACACTGTTCGCTATCGTTGCGATGACCCAAAAATATATAAAGGATTTTGTAAAGTGAAATAAGAAGACACAGTAAAATGGTGAAGTATTTTACCCTGTCTGCAGTCTCACCTGTTTGGCGATATTTTAATTACGTTATTGCTTTTAAACTTGTTTCTTAACAGTTCCTGGGTCAGATAATAGGCACCTCTGAATACCAAACTATATGACAATACGAATCAGTTTCCCATCAATATCAATTGTGTCCTACTGATATTCAGTGCTGTATCCATTTATTATTCCGTCTTGTTGTTTTCATCTTCGATAAACATTTCCTATGTAAGTTTAGGGTAAAGCGAAAAGGAGAAGGTTAAATATCTAGCAGACAGAAGGGAGAAGATGATGAGGCCCCCTTTATGATGGTTTGATTAAAGAAAAAACTGAAGTTGGACTTACTAATGAAGTAAAATCTACCTAAGTAAATAATCAGATCCTCAATTGATTGATTTACAGGAAGTAAAAAACAGTTCATAGGAACTTAGACTTTCACGACCGTTGTTGTCTATACCAAACCTAATATTTTCCGGGAATAGGTTGTGGTCCAACCAATATATTTCTTTCTGACGTTTCGCCTGACATGTTTCAGGCTTCTTCTGAGTGAGAATGAAGTCAAGGCAGAGGTCTGGCTGGACCTTATATATCAAGCATCACATGTGCTTGAACTTCATTGGATAAGCCACCAAGCTCAGGTTTGCTGGTTGGATTCCACTGCTTCAAAAAGCATCAATCAATGCCAAAAACGAAGTGGAGTTAATATTATAATTGGTAAAAAACAGTTCTCTGATTAATATCTTTTTCAAATAACTTCAGAAGTTCTTAACAAGAAATAAGCAGACTTTTGCATTAGTTTAACAAAACTGAATCTCCGAAAAATCTAATGTGTCAGCAATAAATTACTCACCTTTTCCATAAAGTATGGCTCGACAGTTTCGAATAACAAACAAAAGTTTCGTCTCGACGCCGAATAGCATTTCCACAACGCAAACAGGTGGGAAAATGATAGATGGCGGATGAAGATTTACAGCACTAATGGCTAATCGATAACAATCGATGCATGATCCACGAACGGAGAATCCGCAGTTAATTACCACTGGGGCGCGGGAGACTTGTTTTTCTCCTCTGCTATCCGGAAGGTCTCCTTTGATTGCAGGACCCTTAAAAATCCAATCGAGCCCTCTTGATGAATGGTTTTTACTTTATAGGACATCTGCATCGTCGAAGAAATTCAATAAAGGAGAAATTCGCTCGAAAAACTTTGCATTGGTTTTGCTTTTTGAAGAAAAAAAATCGCTTGTAGAATAAATCGGCAATTGGAGAATTCGTGCCGCCGTTAGAAACCGCTGAGCTAGAACAGAACACGAAAGGAATGGGGGAGGAGAGGTGATTACTCTAATCGTACTAGTAAAGACATTATGCCCAGAGGGGAGATTTTTCTTTTCTTTAGTAAAAGAACGTAAATCAGCGTTCTATCCCGTTATTATCTGGATATAAAAAATAAGCTCGTGGAATAGGTAAATTTGAGTTATTAAAGTTATTTTTATTTTTCTAAAGTTCAATTTTTAGATTTTTTTGTTAAAAGCAAAAAAGCCACAGGGCAAAGGAGTTTGCAAGATTTTTCCGTTTGTAAAACAACATAACTCAATGATCTAACTTGGGATTACCTGCCTATAAAAAAAGTAAGCACCTAGAATAGTTAAATTAAAAATTTATTTTTATTTGTATAAAGTCAAATTTTGAACTTATTTTGTTAGAAGCAAAAAGCAAATTAGTAAAAAGGAGTTTTTAAAAGTTTCCCGTTTGTTAAAGAACATAACTCAATAATCTAACTAGGGATTTCCTGCATATAAAAAATAAGCACCTAGAATAGTTAAATTTGAAAAATTATCTTTCTAAGATCAAATTTTGAACTTATTTTGTTAGAAACAAAAAAAAAAGGCAAAGGAGTGTTATTTTATGTAATTACTTTCTTCTATATCCGAAGTATATGTATATAACATTACTGAATTTAAAAAAAAAGAATTCGATTTCAGAGTTTCGGTGGATTCAAACGTTTTATGCTAGAAATGAAAGGAACATGGGGTATTAGGGGTTAAATAAAAATAGAATAATACAGATTTTTTTCAGTTAAAAAACGGTTTTAAGGTTACAGTCCGCACTTACTTGTATAACCTTGTAATATGGAAGGAAGCAAAAATCAGTAAATGAAACTTGACTCTTTTACCAACCTTTACATCAACAAAAAACAAAAAGAGTTTCGTTTACTGATGAAAGATAGGCACAACTTTGTAATTAATATGATGTCAACGGTATAAAAGATAACATTGATCCATAGACTGGTTTTATAACATCAAAACTTGAAATGTTCTTTTCTAATCCCAAACACGATACACACTTGGATATTCAAGTTTAACCACCTGAAGAGTCGCCATCAGTGCTTGTTCAAAGCATAACATTTAATCTGTCAAAAACAGATTTTATCGGATGTTTTTTTGTTTTCTGATGCCATGGTCTTTTATAATGGCGAACACGCAAAATACATTTGAATGACGTCACACCACGATTATTCTGATTCGTTGAAGTCGTTGAAGGACAAAATGCCAGAAGTTGCAAAAGAAACGTTGTTAGCGTTCGTCTGGAGGTGAAACTATAAAATAATTTTGTTGAGGATGAAGAAAATAATTAAAAATTATTTTAAATAACTTAATTATTTAAAATAATTAATAATTTTTTTAATAATTATTAAAATATTTAATGATTATGGCTGGGGCATAATTAATCATTATGCATGTGTGTGTACGCGTATAGATCTTAATGTCTTAAAAATTTAGGTAAATAAATCAATAGTTAAACTGAATTATTTTATTTTTAGCAGTAAAGAATTTATAGTAAGAACGTATATGTCAGCGTAACTCAAGGACTAATATTATGAAGGGATTTGACACTAAAAAAAGATTTCTAGTTGAGCTCCTGGAATTCAGACGACTTTTCCAGCTATATATCCATAACCCAAAGGGCAGGAAAAAAGTCGTTCTAAAAGCTTTCGTTTTTTTTCGTTGAACACGCATAAGATCCATTAGCGGTGCCTTCTATTAAAAGACCAAAAAATAAAATTTTAATGGCAAAATAATCTGAGCTTCAAACGGGTAGCTTTTAGATGCTAAGATTTCAAAAAATAAACCCATGCGAATAAATCAAAAATAATAATGAAAAAACATCTGTGCTACAAATTTCGATATCCAGTCATAAATACTTAAAACCTTATTTTTTCTCCTCCTGTATCAAAGTAATATTAGATCCCCCCCACCCCCCAATAAACGCTTGAAACTTATTTTTGACATACATTTTGAAAAATGCAGATGCTGTGACACTTGAATAAATACTAATGAAACAGTAGTAGTACTAAACAATTCGATAGCCAGAAAACTAATTGTATTGATAGCTCTGAATAAAACTACCGATTAATTAATGGAACGGTAGAATTTCGAAGTCTTAATTTCAAAATCAAGCAGTTTTACTTTTATTTAATCTTCACGCAATTGATTTTTTTTTTGGTACTTAATAGTTATATGTTTCCGTTTAAAAGAAAAGTTCTTATAAAAATCCTACTTTTATGATACATACATTAAATCACAGTGGTTACAGGCCATTCCAAATTAATGTTAATTTTTCTTTCTTTGACATGCTCGAGGAAAAGGTCTGTGGCCCGCATGCAGCCCGTGGGTCGCAGAATGAGTATCGTTGTTCTATAGACTATTGCTGCTTTATCTCACTTTGGTGGTGGTGTTGTTATTATTATTATTATTATTATTATTATTGTTGTCGAGTCCTCGCGCGTGGCGAGGAAGAATGAGTACGCTGCTCCTGAGGCTAACGGGGCCCTTATAGGCAGGAGTCCAATTTCCGCCCCTTTGAAAGGCCTCTTCATTTTTGAACCAGCTCCCAGATGAGAGACCGGCACCTGGGATTGGCACCCCCAGAGGTATCGTTTCACTTGGAGGCCATTGGAGCCCCGACCTACTTAACGTGCACCAGCTCCCTTTAGCGGACACGGACACCATAGCAACCAGCCGCGAGAGGTTGTCACACCTCAGTGGATGTTGCTTCACTTTCGGTGTTCTGCGGGAACCGAGCTTCTACCGACTAGTCCACTGCGGGACTTCTTTGATGACATGAAATTAAATATTATAATTATGTATTGCAACTATAGCACAGTTGTTTATTCCCGAGTCTCTCACGGATTCAATGTTTGGAGCGCAATTTTCTTTATTCTTATTATCTGTACTTTACTTATGGCACTAATAAAATTTTAAAAGACAATTACTTCTAAGCCCCTTTTGCATTAAGTATATTGTTTTCATACACAAACAAATGCCAAATCAAAAAAAAAAGAAAAAGGAAGAAGAAGAAAACAAAATGAAAAAGGAAAAAGAAAAGAAAGACAGCAAAACATTAAAATGTTTATGTTGAAACGTTTTATACTATGCGCATTAGACTTAATACTATACTTTCCTTCAAAATCCGTTCTAGGGTAAGGCTAGAAATCTTACCCTAATACCCGGTTACATGAATAAAATTCATACTTCACAAGACCACATGAGACACATTATACTGTATACTATGTAGAAAAATGGCTTGATTTGCATGGTAGTACAAGAGAGCTTAGCTCTTTTATTTCCCTTTAATTTTATGCAAATTTCTTGCATATAGTATTCACGTACGAAAATTTGTTCTGAAGCCTATAGGACTCATATTTTGTTAGAAATTAAACCTTATATAGAATGCATTAAGAGGCATATTTTATTCATTTCCGAAAACAACTTTCAAGGACAATGCCTCGTATAATACGTACCAGGTGAGTGGATGGAGCGTCCGTCGACCTGAGCGCCTTCTGTTGGGCGTCTGTGTAAGTAAGCCTAAGCTCTTCGGGTTTGGTTCCGAGGGTCACCATTTTGTCCCAGGCGTCCCGTTTCGTCTGTGGACGGGAGAAATGTCGGTCATGACGATCAATCCATTAAGTACGAATACATAAGTTCAAAAATGACAAGAATGCTGCGATGTCAAAAGAATAAAACCCCTAAAATTGTTCTGTTGTTTTGTTCATTAATATTATGATTATTTAGGATGATTGTGCAAACTTGTCACGTTAAGACCTGCATTTTTTTAATCTTTTCTTTTGCACACAGACTGCATAAGTCTTATCCTACTGATGTTAATTGCACATCGCATTTCATGGGCATTCTTCCATATAATTTTCAACTAATAAACACTGGTTAGCTACTGATAATTTTTTTTCATTTATTTATTTATATTTTTTTACTAGCGTAATTACCCGGCGCTTCCCGCTACAATAATAATTCTGAGAAAAATGCGTCAGCTCCATACATCTTAAACAGCATGAAATCTAGGAACAGAAAACTGATTATTCAGTTTAAATTAAAATTCACGGGCTTATTTTCGAGACAATGGATTATCGGAATTAATTTTCTTTAAAATATTTATTTGACAGTAATAAGCGACGATAGCTTAACATAATCGTCGTTAGGAGAAATTTCATTCTGGGCAATAACTCATGTTCAATTTATTCTAGAGTTTTCGAACTAATTCTAAGCGGCACAGTTTTTTTTTTTAAATTCAGATTCGGAATGACATGAATTTTTATAAAATGCGATTTTTTAAGTTTATTTATTAATTTTTTTTAATCGTCGAAACAAATCTTGAAATTGGAATTTAAAAAACACAAATTCGAATTCTCGCGTGGGACATCATGCCGTGCCTATCTCGGATGGTGATTGAATTTGCTGCCAAATTTCATTGTAATCCGTCAATCGGCATGGCTTTGTACGGGGGACATATAAACAGATACAAACCGGATGTTTTTTTTAACCCTTTAATTACGGGTAACGTCAATAGACGATTTGGCGAAACTTTCTTGTGGTACGGGTAACGTCAATAAGCGATTTGATAAATTATGCTGAAAATGTAGGTTTTGTAAAAAAAAAAGAACAAATGGAAATGAATACGTTCCTTACATTATAAGTAATAATTTATTCAATTGAAATGGAAGTGCAGAAGGGTGTATTGACCACTCCCTTTTGATACAGTGTGCAGTCGAACTGAAAGCAAAAAAAGCTACATCTCATAGGAATTTTGATTTTGGACAAAAAATTTGCAATCAACATTAGCCAGTAACAAAATTTGCTATGGCGAAAGCGTTTGTTTCTCAAAAAATCGCCATAGGACGAAAATGGGGCGTCTAAAACTAATGTTGATTGGAACTCTCCAGTTTTGCCTTTTTCGTGTAAGAAACTCATGACATACACATAAGAAATAGAGGTATCGCCATTGATGCAATTTTTGGATTTTTTTTGGAGTTCAGACAAACAGATTTGTGATTATATTCCGGTAGTTAAATGGTTAAACATTGATCTATGTTCGTTTTTTCATTTATCTATTTTTTTTATTGAGTTAGTAAAACTTTTTTTTAAATCATTTTTTATCGAGTTTTTAATTTTACTAGTAGAACAACCCAAAAGGAAACCAGAGGCCCACGGTCACAGGACATATCTTGAAAATCATTGCTTTAAGACAACAAAACACAAAACATTCACATATTGCTCAGAATTTCCAGTTTTTAGAGCTTTCGAAGTAAGTAGTTACAAAAAAGCGCACCTGTATGGCTAGGGCCCAGGTCATCATTGCCCGATGTGTGTCCGCCGTCAGAATGTGTTCCTTGCCTTCTGAACTAAAAAAAAAAAAGAATAAGCAGTTATTTCTTTATTAAAACCAAAATCAAACGCGAAACTTTTCCATTTTGAGTACACATGCACTTTTTAAAAAAGTCCCACCTTTTGCTGCTTTGGGGCATATTTTGGGGGTGATAATTACATTATCACCTCGTTTTTTAGGGAAATCGCCCGTTCTCAGAAATTAATAGTTAGGCCCATCCATTTTGAATAAAACAACCTGCGATCTTCCTTTCTTCATTTATTTATTTCATTTTTTCACAATTAACTCATTTTATAAATTTCATTGAATTGTTACATTAAAAATCTTCTTATAAGCAACTACTCGAGTATACTACTTGTATAGATATTGAATTGTGAGGGTCGTAGCAAAGAGATTTTTCATAAGTAATCAATATTCTAGTGGATCTCTCAAGTGATTGAGTGATTTCAGATACAAGGTAACGTCTCGAGTAATTTCGTGCAACTCTCATAAGAAGGATATATATGCCACGTTACGGACTCAACGTTATGTTCCAAATACCGTGAAATGCACCAGTATTAAAACCATATTATGGAAGAAATTAGGAATTCTACGGTAACAGTAAACTTTAGAAACAGTTCCACTGCACCTAGAATCCTCATTTTTGACGATTCTTCAATCGTCAAGAAAATTTCGTCATTTATGACGATTCTTTCCTCGTGCGATCACGTGACTTAAAAAGTTACTACACAAATTTCGCCAAGTTGACGAAAGGTTTACTCGGAGCATTTTAGACGAAGCCATTTCGTCAAAAACGACGAAAGTTTCGTGAGATTTCAGCATGCGTTTCTGAGAATTTGAACCAAGAAAACAAAATTAACAAACGCGGATTTATAATACTTTCTCCTCCAACCTCCTTCCCTGTTAGTACTAGGCCTTAGGGATGCCCTGCATTCGGAGGGCGAGGTAGTTTTGGCAGTGGGGTCCACGGATTTTACGTGCACGTATCTCCAAGTGTACAAGGTGGGTCTTCAGCGGGTATCAAACACGCGACTTTCCAGTTGGAAGTCCGACATCCTAACCACTAGGCTACCACGGCCTTGATTTAAAACATTAATTAAGGAGGGAGTTTGTGCGTGTGTGTGGTGAGGCCTAGAAACATGACATTTGATGTACACATACAGGTGGCTTTTTTTTTTTTTTGACGAAGTTGGGCATGTCAGGCACCGCTTTTTGATAAATTTAATTTTAAAAACGTATTCACTGTTTTAGGACATTTTAAACACTTTTTACCCTTCACAGCTTGAACTAATTGCGCCAGAGATTTTATTTATTTATTTATTTTTTTTTTTTTTTTTGACACGATTGTAGAAAATACAATTTTAACGTTTTCATAAAACAAAATTACACATCAAGAGATTTTTATACTTTTTTTGTAATTTGAAAAGGCGCAAACATGAAATTTTTCCATTATCAGGTTTTGTCAATTGATACTGCTTTAATTAAAAGAGCCAATTTATAGATTTCTTTATATCATATGATACAAATATCTCTTTTCCGTCCTCATGTACGAATAAAGCGCCAGATGTAACAGATTTTCCTGCAATAACAGCAAGAGTAAAAACGTAGCAATGAATCTACTCTTGAACGTTAGTGGGCACTTTAATGCATATTTAAGCGATCAAACATGTTAAGGCAACTATTTCAAGAAAGTATAGAATAAGAAATGTGAATATATCCTGTGCAGGCAAAAAGTTATCGAGAGGACTCTGTTGGATTCTACGGAGGCAAAAGAAGTCTTTTTATATAAAATTTCCTGAGGAGATTCATGATTTATTTCTTTACAACAAAGTTTACCTTTCTTGAAAATATGTCTCAGAAACTCTAATGGAAAACGCTCGCTCAGGAATTTCAAATAACTGGTTTGCAAGTGAATAGGTTATTTGTGAAGTCATACTTCTTTAAACGAGATGAAGTTAAAATTTGAATATAAAACAAATGATAGAACGGAATGGAAAACGGAAGTGACGTCGTAAATTGGCTACCATTTGTCGCAACTTGGTGATGCATCGGCAAGTTCGGGACAAATTGGAACTAAATTCAGTGTCAGTTGGCGGTATTGCAATATTTGGCAGTATTTCCAGAAAACCATATTCCCACAAAGTACATAAATACTCATTAGAAATCTTTTTTTCTTTTTTTTCACTTTTCCAATTACAAGTAAGTGATTCAATTACATGAAAAAGAATTCGATGGTCATCTTGATTTCATGTTGTACGCCGATGGTCATCTTGATTTCATGTTGTACGCCGTTCTCAGTTGTACGCCGAATTTTAAAATTCGATGTATCACTGAGAGCGCGCATAAAAGAGGAACGTATAAAGGAGAGCTGAAAGACATTAATTTCCTTATCCTTTCCATCGAGACATTTGAAAATCAACGCACAACTGAGAGAGACGCATAAAAGTGCAGACGTACGAACGAGAAATAAATGACATTAATTTTCATGTACTTTTGGTTGGGATTTTCGACAACCGACGGACAATTTAAGTACTGAATGGAACAGGAATAAAAGAGGGATGTAAGGGTGGGAGATAGATAAACGGTATTAATCTCCTCATACTTTTGTCCAACACCTTTGAAAATCGACGTACAACTGAGAGAGACGCATAAAAGAAGGACGTATAAATAAGACACATTAGTTAACTTCCGTAATAATCATCACCCATGACATACCATGTCACCATAAATGACATTAATTCCCATATATTTTTTTCGGGCACTTTTGAAAATCGACGTACAACGGAGAGACACGCATAAAAGAGGGACGTATAAACCTGGGGAGACAAATAAAAGAGGGACGTATAGGCTGAGAAAACTGCACAAAAGAGGGACATATAAACTGGGAGAGACGCATAATAGAGGAACGTATAAACTGAGAGCGACGTATAAAAGAAAGGACGAATAAATAAGAGACATTAATTTCCATAATAAGCATCCTCCATGACATACCATGTTATCCTAAATGACATTAATTCCCATATACTTTTGTCTGGCACTTTTGAAAATTGACGCACAACTGAGAGACGTATAAACCTGGTGAGACGCATAAAAGAAGGACATATTAATTGAGACATACGCATAAAACAGGAACGTATAAACTGAGAGAGACGCATAAAACAGGATTGTATAAGCTTAGAGAGACGCATAAAACAGGAACGTATAAACTGAGAGAGACGCATAAGCTGAGAGATATATAAAAGAAAGAACGTATAAATAAGAGACATTAATAACCTTCTGTAATAACCATCACCCATGACATACCATGTTATCCTAAATGACATTAATTCCCATCTACTTTAGTCTGCCACTTTTGAAAATCGGCGTACAACTGAGAGACGCAGAAAAGACGGACGTATAAACTGAGGGAGACGCAAAAGAGAGGGACGTATAGGTTGAGAGGGACGCATAAATTGAGAGAGATGTATAAAGAAGGACGTACAAATAAGAGCTAGCTAAATGACATTAATTCCCATATACTTTTGTCTGGCACTTTGGAAAACCGACGTACAATTGAAAGAGACGCATAAAAGAGGAACGTATAAGTGTGCGGTTACTGTAGTTCCTTAAGGAAACTTAATTTTATTTCTGAGAAAGGGAGAAAAAACAAAGGTTGGGAGGGGGTTCCGTCTTTCCTAAACAGGAGTGATGAGTAAGTTTCGGCCCATGAGAAGGCAACGATAATGGAGCTCGAAAACACATTCACGTGTCAACACCGCATTCGTACATCCATTTTTCCCCATTTCAGTTCTATATTTCTCCATTTATGACGGAGAGGATGACATTCGATTCGATCATTTCTTCCTGGAATTCCGGAGAGATGAGGATTCCAAACGAATTCCAAAATAAAATCAAGCGAATAAAAAGCTAAACACCTCTTTCTTTTCTTCTTCTTCTCTTCTTAAAAAGAGTTCCGTGTAAGAATATGACAAACTGTTTGCC
The DNA here is from genome assembly GCA_038502835.1 of Octonoba sinensis. NCBI lineage: Eukaryota > Metazoa > Arthropoda > Arachnida > Araneae > Uloboridae > Octonoba > Octonoba sinensis. The sequence goes on from CM076600.1 coordinate 5,651,643, forward strand.
TCCCGGCACATCCGCCTGTCACGTAAAGGATATGTTTTTTTGAGAGGACAAAAAAAAAGTAGTTTGCGTCTTTTTGTGTATCTTGAGTTTGGTTTTGTAAGGTTTTTTTCCCCCTCCTATTTAAACTAAATCGAAGAAATAGGTTTGCTCGAATCGTTCTTCCTTTTCTTTACAAATCCCAGTAAATTCTGCTGTCGGAAGGGGAGGGAGAGTCGCAACCTGTTCCGCGCTTCTCGCTCAACGTCATTGCACTGGATCGTCACAAGATACCTCCAGGCACTCATACGGAGTTTAAAAATGGATGTAGAATAATGACCAGAAGAGAGAGTTCTTATAGTTTACTAAGGTATATATTTACAATAGAAACTGCCTACAGCTAATTTCTTCCTATAACTTCTTAAATTTTTAATCGGAATGTTACAAAACATAGAAAATATTCTCCATATAACAATGTTGTTGTTCCCACATAATTTTTTTCCAGTCTTTTATCACTTCGATTTTTGAATTTCTGAAGAGAGTCGCTCATTTTTGAGCAACCAATTCGCTTAAAAAACAATGCAAAATAACGGCATTTTTCCAGCAAAATAAATGTATGTACATAGTACTGTAATACACATTGTTCTCTAGGGTAAATGATCTGGATTCCGATTAAAGACATAAGAAACAGTCTCTAAACTGCTGAATTGCCATCATTTTAAAACATTTTAATAATTCAATAAAAATTAACATAGCTTAAACAAATTTATACTTTCTTAACTTTCAATTAAAAGCTCTAATTAAATACTTCTGAAGTTATTGTTCCAATTTAAGCTTTAGTAACATTTACTCCCACTGCACCAATTTCCAATCTCTGGAGAACGAACATTTTCTACATTGAATGATTCATCTGGAAACAACAAACTTCGTTATGAGGAAACTCTACTGCATCTTATATATAAGACGCTTAAGTATCTGTCGCCAATAGCTTATTCCGAATTTCCTACTCCGAAGAAACAGCATCGTGCTTCCATCTACACAATTGTTTCTATATCGAAAAAGACTAATAGTCAAAACATTTATCTAGCATTTTGAGTGAGGCATCGCTAGATTTGCAATCTCCGTTAAAAATGAATGTAAACGCGATTTAATTTAATCCTTCTTTCCTTGTTTTAATTTATTTATCGTCTTAAAGTTGCAGCGCTTTTTTTTTCCAGTTTTGTTAGAACTATTGTTATGGCGAAGATTATGTTGGATATAAATAAATATTTTTCAGAAACAATTTGATTATTTATTTATTTATTCAAAAAAAAAGAGAAAGAGACATGCACACTACAGACAAATCCATTTACAGTGATGTATAAATAACAATACAACAATAGAAAAAAATAAGGCATTAAGATTTTAAAAGCTCACGACATTTAGACTTAAAAACGGTAAGAAACATATCAAAAATGTCCAAACCCGCAGAAAACTCATTAAAAATTCTATAAAATTTATACAGGGAAAAATTACTAATATAATTATGTTTTACAAAAGAAATGACAAACAAATTGTAATTTCTAAGAAACCTAGTTGGTACATTAATGCGGATAGAAGCCAGGATATCATTACAGTCAATCACATTATTAATAACTTTATAAAAAAAAGAGTAAACAACAAAGATCACGGCGAGATTTCAAACTTGGAATATCAAAACAATCACGAAGAAAAGAAGAAGAAATATTCCGTACATACTTATTATATAGTAACTAATATTTTACTCATTACGTAGTAGATAATATTTTTATTTTGCAGATTATTATAACTTAAGATTTTTTTTTTTTTTTCGGTAAGAATATTTTTTCCCGACATTATTATATGTTTATTATTTATTCATTAAACTTTACCGTTCTACCTGATAAATCTCTGATTTGATGTGCATTTCCGATAACTGGGAGAATTGTATATTTATAATATCTAGAACAGTGGTCATTTACACTGTGTCACTTTATTTTCTTATATTTTGTGTTCCGCTTTTCCGTTGCTCTTTTTGATCTCATACATTCCTGAAGCCACGACTGAAACTATGAGGTGTACTACTCACTGTAGGACGAACTGGTGTCCCGTTGGCGCAAGAGAGATGGCCGCTTCGCTCAGTGCGATGGATCCCGCTGGGGTCCTCTGGCACCGGAAGTCCTCCTCACTCCGAAAGTAGAACAGTCGCCAGTGCTTGTCGTCCAGCACGTAGAACTGCCGTTTCGAGCTCTTCAGACGACTGAATGCTGAAATGCACATAACAGAAAAAAATAATTAAATATCGATATACAAGGTGCGGCAAAAAAAGAAGCCAACAATTTTTAATGTAACTTTATTAAAAACAAATAAATTAACCAAATAATAATATGAGTAGACTTTTACTAATAATTTAATTGGTTTCAAAGCTGCCGCATTTTGCAGCAACGCAGAAACGTTTTCCGAAATTTTCAGCAATGAGCTCCAAGTCTTCTACTTTTAATTCATTCCATTTCCGCCGAGGACATGGTTTGGAGAGTCCAAACTTTTGTGGTTTAGTAATAGAAAAAAGGATTAAATTAATTTTATGGTGGAAAATAAATTGGCTTAAAAAACTCTAAAATATCAGATCATTTACTTAAACAAAAAACAAAGAAGAAGAAATAAAAATCGGACAAAATTATTGCAGCATAGAATAGATGTTCACGAATTCATTTTTAAGTTGAGTGTTTATTTCTTTTTGTCCACCACTTTAATTATAAATTATTTTGTAATATATCTCTTACTTTACGTATTTTTTTTTTTTTTGGCATTTTTACAATGTCAAGCATATTTTTCTTTTTTGATGTGATATTTTATTGATCATTTGCTTGACATGATTAGTATTATTAGTACTTCGTTGATCTTCAAACAAACAATAAAATCCCCCAACACAGAAGACAATATACATAAAAGGAGCAAGGAAAAAGAGTTTCAATAACAGTTAAAAACATTTTTAACATTACTTCTGAACTTCTTTACATGAAAATACATATTACCTATAGCATTAATATGAACTTGGTCCAATGGAAAGACGTTGAATTGCCTTATAAAATAATTGCGGTTGATAAACCTAATTTCATTCAGCAATTTCATATGGTATCTTAATAATTGCTCCATTTCAATAAACAATTATTAAAATACAAAATGAAATTTGTACTCTAATAAACATTTCCAAAGCGCTCTCAAACACTCGACGTAACTTAATAAACTACATGGAATATTTCCATTAACTCTCCAAATTATTCATTTTAAAGCAATCAGAACTGTCGGGCGCGCATCGTGAAGAAATACTATTGCTCTCTTCAAAATCAATGCCCCCCCGAGGCAATAACCTCATTGTTAATTATCCGATGGAAGCAGGTGTCAGTTACAGTTTCGGTCAAGCATTCTGAATAGTCGATGCTCTCTCTCTCTCTCCCTTCTCTACGGTTGTTCATTAAATTCCTTTCGAAATTTCTGGAAAATATTTCTTCGGCGGAGAATCTAGAATGAATACCTTTTTTAAAGCACACACCCAGGATCGGATGTTGCATTAAAAAACACACATACACATTTTCGCAGTAAGTCTACAAAATTAATACTTCTCAAAAACATTAAGGTTTTTGTAAAGGGGGTTGAACATAAGCAAAATACAGTTTCACCAATTAGTGGTCATTCATAAATGATGTCACGCTTCGAGGAGGGAAGGGGGTTGAGAAATTGTGACAAGGGGAGGGAAGGGGTAACAGTAAGTGTGACATGCATTAAGTTTCTATAAAACTATTCAAAATCTGCAAATTAAAGTTATTTAAAAGAAAATTTTGATTTTCACAATTTTAAAGTATCGGATTTAATTTTGTATCGAAAACACCGATGCTGATTCAAGTCTAAATTTACTTTGGTTGAAAACCTTAATTCCTTTTAGTGGCAACATCTTAGTTCAGCGATTCTCAACCTGTGGGGCGTGCCCCCTAGGGGGCGCGATTACACCAGAAGGGGGGCGGGAGAATATCCAAGAGAAAATATTACTTTAAAAAATTGATTAACTAACTGAAAGTAAAGCACGCATACACACAGAAAACAAAATACATTTCGACATATTTAATAACTTATTAAAGTAAAACAAATTACTAAATTAAAACTTTCTCAATCAAAGCATACTAACTTCAAAACAAATTTAATAACTATTATAGAATTCCTTGGGCCTGTATTTCAAAGCAAAGTTTTTCGAAGGAAGGCTTAATATTCGAAATAGCCACTCTCACTTGTTTCTATACTTAGCCGAGAACTGTAGTTTGTCTTCAAAGAACCCACAGCAGAAAATCCAGTTTTACAAAAGTAGGATGTTGAAACTGGTAATAGAATGCGAAATGCCTTTGCTTTTAGTGCAGAAAAACCATAATTTACTAATGCCCAAGATTCAAAGAGTGTGATTTATTACTAAATTATTTTCATTACTAAATAACTCGTTTTAACTCTTGTTTTGACAGTTACTTAAAAATAATTCAAAACAGTGCTCGATATACAGTATTGTTGTATACATTTTACACTCTCAGAAATGCACGCTCAAATCTCACGAAACTATCGTCGTATTTGACGAAATGGCTTCGTGAAAAATGCTCCGAGTAAACCTTTCGTCAAATTGCCAAAATTTATTACTAAATTAATTTTATTACTAAATTACTCGTTTTAACTCTTGTTTTGACAGTTAGTTAAAAATAATTCAAAAACAGTACTCGATATACAGTATTGTTGTTTACATTTTACACTCTCAGAAATGCACGCTCTAATCTCACGAAACTATCGTCGTATTTTACGAAATGGCTTCGTGAAAAATGCTCCGAGTAAACCTTTCGTCAAATTGCTAAAATTTATTACTAAATTAATTTTATTACTAAATTACTCGTTTTAACTCTTGTTTTGACAGTTAGTTAAAAATAATTCAAAAACAGTACTCAATATACAGTATTGTTGTTTACATTTTACACTCTCAGAATTGCACGCTCAAATCTCACGAAATTATCGTCGTATTTGACGAAATGGCTTCGTGAAAAATGCTCCGAGTAAACCTTTCGTCAAATTGCCAAAATTTATTACTAAATTAATTTTATTACTAAATTACTCGTTTTAACTTTTCTTTTGACAGTTAAGTTAAAAATAGTTCAAAAACAGTACTCAATATACAGTATTGTTGTTTACATTTTACACTCTCAGAAATGCACGCTCAAATCTCACGAAACTATCGTCGTATTTGACGAAATGGCTTCGTGAAAAATGCTCCGAGTAAACCTTTCGTCAAATTGCCGAAATTTATTTAGTAACTTTTTTAAGTCACGTGATCATGCGAGGAAAGAATCGTTGTAAATGACGAAATTTTCTTGACGATTAAAGAATCGTCGATAGTGAGGATTATATTTTTGCAGAGTGTATGATAAGGGGGGGGGGATAAAAATTATGATAGAAAATTGGGCCGAAGAATACTGAAAGGTTGAGAAACGCTTTCTTAGTTTGTTTATATCGAACAATATTTTTTTAAGCACTTTCAAATTTTGAGCTTATACACCGCAGATGTTCTGCGGGAGACCAGCCAGTAATTTTATATTCGTGTTTTGATTGTAATAAATGAATGTAGAATTGTCTGAACACGGAATGAAAAACTAAGCAAAATTATACTTTTTAACTGACTTTCCAAAGGAGGAGGTTATCAATTCATACAGCCTGCACGATTTTTTTTGTGTCCGCCCATAACTTTTTACTGGAAGAACCGATTTTGATTATTTTTATTTTAATCGAACGAGGGTGGTTCACCATGAGTCCTGGGCCTATGTTTGGCCGTATTCGATAATTATAAAATGATTAAGGGAGAAAATTTAGTCTTTTTTTGTTCAAAAGTATTAGACAAAATTGTAATCCCATGAATTAATTACAAATATAAATTACCCAGTGTTTTCAACAGTTCCTAGATAAAATAATGTAAGGTACTTATACTCAAAATTTTGCGCCGATTTCATAATTTATGTCTAAAATTCGTATCGAAGTTGTTTGAAGAATGAACTTATATTTTTGCTTTTAACACGTTCGCTGCCGGTCACTTTAAAGACGAACCTTTACATTACGTAGTATTAGGAGACACATCTAACATACAATGCGGATTGAAGCAGATTGAAACAAAGACGAAGCCATCCCTCCAGCAAACGGGTGGCTGGTTACTGAGACATCACTCACACCACGCTTAAGCCTCTTACGCTCGCTGACGGTCACTTAGGGATGAATCTTTAAACAGAACTGAAATGCACACTACAGCGGAAAGCAATTGAAGATGCGCAGCTTTTTCCGCGTTTGGCTATCTGAGACATCACTTAACACAACGCTGTAAACTCTCGCACGTGGTTGGCACTGCGGAAAGAGATTGACATCACGCGCTGGCGCGTGGTCGGCAGCGAACGTGTTAAGCGCAATTTTTTAATTTGAATTCGGTTCTATTCCCCCCCCCCCCCAAAAAAAAATTATTTTATTTAATGTTTGGCATTTGATACGTGACAGTAAAAGCATTTTCAGTTTAAAAAATATTTTTAAAAATATTTCAAAACAGAAATTTAAAATTTTCTTATGCTTTGCTATTATTAAAGAAGTGAAATTTGAAGCCCTAGACAGCCGATTATTCTTCCAATTTCTGCAGAATACTCTTGACTCACATCCGCTAGAAATGTATTCCAGCATGTACAGAAAATGGTTCGCTTAATGGAAATATGATGCATCCTTTTAACTGTCCAAAAAATCAGCGATCTACATCACTTTAGCCCAAAATTAAAACACGTAGCGCCACCTGACTAGACCGTCAGCTGTTAAGTGACTAGATTTGTGACAAGATTTCCCCCTGTCGAGCGCTAACGAGCTACAAAGCTGAGCACATGTCCCTCGCGGCCCGCAGGACAGTCCACTCCGCGGCCGGCTATCGATCCCACCCGTTGCCATGGCGACGTGCGGGATCGGAGACACTCGGGACGACGACTTCCGCCATTTATGCCCACACCGGAAAGGCTCCCCTCGAGCAAACTGGGTATTAAAAGAAATGCGATGAATGATAAGGCTAAGAGGTAAAGGGATCGCGTCTTCTAATAACATACAAAACAAACGAAGCACTTTAGTTTTCTTGAATCTCCAAATAACTTTTCTTCAGCGCTGAAGGAAACACTGTCGGTTTGGCAAAAAAGATATCAAAAATTATTTGACAATAAGTGTTTTAAGTATAGATGCATATATGTAAGTGTCTACATATTACACATCTTTTCTTTTTGAATGAATAATGCATTGCGAATGGAACATTCTAATTCTTTTTCTATGTAGTTTTAATAATTATATTTCTTAAATATTTCTGATGGCAAACTGTTATAATATCCTACAAAAGAAAGATAAATTAATAATCAAGGCAGATGAGTGACTTCTAATCAAAAAGAGGGAACATTGGGAGTTTTTACAAAACTTTTTTTTCCGAACTTACTGTATGTTTTATTATTTAAAAATAATTTTATATTGAATGGTCATAATAAAATATAATGTAATTACATAATAATCAATATAATTTCATAATAAAATATTAATAATGGTCCGTAGGTCAATTCAAAAGCACTTAATCAGCAATCTACAATGACTTTAAAGTGTAAAAAGAAAGAAAAAAATGAAATAAATGTTGTTTTAAAATCTTTTAATAGACTCTATTTATGGAACACATTAATAGAACATTGATTTGATTATAAGGCACATTAGTACAACATTGATTCAATTATGGAGCAAATTGGTACAACATTGCTTCGTTTATGAACCTTGGTAGAACATTGATTTGATTATAGTGCATAGTGGGGCAACTACCTGTTTTCAATAACCGCAAATATTTTTTGCAAATGCACGCACATATCGCCGTTCCAGAAGAGAAGTGATGTAAATGCAAAAACTATTTTACAGGAGAGTAAAGAAAACGATTTGCAGTAGTATAAAACGTATCATTGAGAAGGGTGTAAGTGACAGAAAATAATGGCATATTGAGTGTAACTATGTAAGATATATACCTTACTTTTATTTACCAGGGATTAGGATTTAATCACCCTCATTTCAACCCCTAAGTGCAGTTACGTCATTGTTTCTCTAAAAATGGTTCGTTGTTCTAGAAGACACAAACTGTCGTTCTACAGTTCGTTACGTCTATATTCCCCTGCGTAAGGGATGTGTTTCTGATATTGTCTATGGAGTTATTTGCATTTGACACATTTTTGCAGTGACGTCATTGTTCTTCCGGAGCGGCGATATGTAAAAGTGATGTATTTACATGCACATAAATTCCGACATTACTTGCTAGGAAAAGTATAAGGCATGTAAATATTAGTTTAATACATTATTTGCATGCATAGAATAGTAATGCATCAAAACATTGAAAAAAAAGAAGGAACTAAGAATGATTATCTGCTACTCCTATCACCATAAAATAAAATATAGACATGAAAGGAACCACGCATGAAAACAGTTAACAATACACCTTTTATGCTTAGTGCTTGTCCCAATGTGCCCCCTCATTAAGTTTGTTTTAAATCATAAGACCTAAAGTCCTAGAAAACGTGGAACTATTTTTTATAGCTGAAAGAAAAGTTTAGTTCTTTTCACCCCTTGCCGTACCATTTAGCTCGACCAAACTCGGGCGTAATCGGCAGTCGTCCGATTATCCCTTCACGAGTCTGACTCGTGATATTCATGTTTGCGTTAAAATCTTCATCACGAGTCAGACTCGTTGAAGTATGGCAAGGGGTTAAAGAATACGGAGAACTGCTCGAATAATGTTTTCCACTAAGAAAACCATTAACAATTTACACAACAGCCAAGATTTATTTCTTATCGTAACAAAAAACTAACTTGCTTAGCTCATAAGAAATATGCTTCCTCAAATCACTCAAAATTACAGCTACAAAAACTTATATCCCGTATGCCACCTAGTGTGCTTTTAATAACTTTTATTTTGCAGTCGTTGTGAAATTACCAATGTGCTCCAAATGTTCTCCCTTAACTTTTGCAGCAAAAAATAGTTACCTCTGTTGAATGATTTTTTTTTTTTGTTTGAGAATTGTCAACTCAAGCATATTTTAAGTTAGGTTGTAAAAGAATTCTTAAGGGGACTTGGCACCTTTCAAATGTAGAAAATGGCTGAAAATAACGATTTTTCAATTTTTTGCTTAAAATGTGGTTTGACTCTCCAAGTATATCTGAGCGAAGTTTTGAAGCGATACAACAAATATAAATGTAGTTAAGAAGTAAGATAACTTAAATATTTCTGATGTTTTAGTAGGATTTTGTATTCTTTAACCTGCGTTTTCTCGGTTTGTGTGTTTTCGCCATATTGCAGTACTTAAAATGCTAAAACTTCTACATATATTCATGCAGCAACTTGAAATTTTTTGTGTGTGTTCGATATGATGTGCTTAATAAAATTAGGGATGGAATTTGCTATATATTTCCAAAAAAAAATTTTAAAAATGAAAATGTAACAAAAGTCGCTTTTTTTCTGTGTTCTACCATCGATGTAACTTTAAAAAATTTTCTCTCAAAAACTAATTAATTAATAGCAAAACCCATCCCTAAAATTGTAAACCATACTATAATAAGTACTTTAAAAAAATTTGGTAAAAAAAAGTCAAGAAATGAAAAAGGAAATTTAAAATTGTTAAATAATTCTTTAAAAAATTAAATTTTAAAATTTTCTGTTAGTTGAATTTTGATTTTCCATGTGAAAACCATTTTGTTGAACAATAGCACATCATAACATACAAATGAAATAGGTAAAAGTTCTTAAATTAAAAAAAAATGTCAAAAGGTACCAAGTCCCCTTAAGTGCAAATGGTTCGAATTCGAATTTAAGTTGTACCGCTTTTTCCCACCATTCTGCCCTATTCTATGAAAATGCAATTACTAAATGCTTTTATTTAAAATATTAGTAGTTATTTTGATCCTCCATTTGTTATTCTTTTTTAGTGTTAGCCATCACATTATTTCCTTTAATTTCGAATAACATTTAAAGAGTAGAATATTTAAAGACTACTACATACGGTTACAAACGTTACAGGAGCAGCAGTACTAAAGACTGAAGCAGTAATGATGGAGTCAAATAGCCACTACGCGGCCACTTCAGGCATAGAATTTAATTAAATCTGCGAAGGGTTGCGAAAGCGCGCGTTTTCCCAATCGATAGGAAATTCCACCAGATGCAATGTAAACAAAATGGCAGTAGGGACTGAAACAGGATCGGGCAGAAATGCGAGCGGGCATGTGTTATTTATGTGGAAAATTGTATAAATATCGTCCGTGCTGAACTTCATGTCAAAATTGCTCGTGTTATGAAGAAACAAATATCTGAGAGATTGGAATTTATCAAAACAGAAAAAAAAAGAGGTAAGGGGATGTTCATAAATGATGTCACACTTTTTTCAATATATTTGGTCCCCCCCCCCCTTCGTCACAAAATGTCCCTCTTCAACAACGCCCTCCCCTTCTTGTCACATCTGTAAGATTGCAAAACAAAATTCATATATAGAAATTACATAAAAACTCTTTAGCTTCTGATTTTAAATGTTTTTATTTTAAGCTAATTGTGCGATGTCACACCTCTTGCTGCCCCTCCCCTCCCCTTGTCGCAAACTGTCACAATTTCTCAAACCCCCTCTCCGCCCTTCGAAGCGTGACATCATCTATGAATAACCCCTAACTTGGATCGCTTAGTTCAGTAGCCCCCAACCTGGGGGTGATCTCACCTCAAATGGGTGATAAATTAGGCACTAGAGGGGAAATAAGCATTCAGAACAAAAAATACAATAATCAGGCCCCAAAAGTTGACGATAATGCATTTTTCGATGTTTTTCCTGTTTTTGAGCATTTTTTAAAGATTTTCACAGCATTTTTAAGTATTTCTCTTATTTTTAGAGCATTTTTTAAAGATTTTTACTGCATTTTGAAGTATTTTTCTTATTTTTTGAGCATTTTTCTATGTTTGAGCTCTTTTTTTCTAATTAAAACTTATTTTGATTCACTCATTAAATTCCACGAAACACTTGAAAAGGTTGGTCGAGAGTAGAACTGTAAATCTATTGCACAAAACTGACAGAAGATAAATTGAAGAAAACAAAGTATTTTTGGAAGAACAGTGTTGATTAATTGGAGAATATAAAGTGTGTGAAAATTAAAGAAAATTGATTCTTTAGTGGTATGCTAATTTAAACCTAGCACAACACTAATTCTTTTATTGGACGTTTCTGACCTAACTTTATTCATATTGCGATCAAATTTGGATCTTCGCATTTCACATTTTATCGCTAGTGCGTTAAAGACAATCTTGAAACGTTTCACCTTTCAATAATGCATAGTAACTCAATTGTGTAGAGATTTGAAAATGTCTACGTAAATGCAAGGCACAAGTTTATTACGCAACCTTTAACTTTAGGATATAATGAAATGGAGCGTTAACTGCCGAGTTACTTAAACTGCCAAAAGACATTACACCATTTAAAACTCAACAAATTTAATAACTAACAAAGACATAATAAAATTAAGAAAAATCAAAATAAACTTTTAAACATGTGCCGCGGGTAACAACCCACGCGGGCACACGATTGCTGTACAGCAAAAAGAGAGAGAGCGAGTGAAAAAACATTTCACTTGGCATTTATACTGTTCTTCTTGCGGCCAAGCACTGATGCCACAAAACTTTAAAAAGTTCGCTAACGATGCATAATAATGAGCAGGTTGCATAATAACGATGTGCATAACAACAGGTTGCCACAATTCCTTAAGTTATTCTATTTATTTCAAATTTGCCCCAACTATGTTTGAATTGAAAAAAGTTTTCCAAGATACAAAGAACGTACTTTCGTATGCGCTTTTATAATAAAAAAACATTTAATTACTCAGGGCAATTAAGATCCTGTCATTTAAGACAGTAAAGTTATCAAAACACATGTTCACCAGTTATTGGCGTATTGTATTTATTATTTTATTTTATTTATTTTAAAAAGTCCTTATTTAATGACTTAATGATATATTACTCAAAAAAGAATTATTTTTAAATGCCCTTCAATGTAATTTTGATTTTAAATCTTAAGTGCATTTTTCAAAAAATAAGTGCATTTTTTAAGTTTCAGTGGCATTTTTGGTGTATTTTTAGAGCATTTTCAGGGACTTTTTAGGTCATCAATTTCCGGGGCCTGATAATAATAAACAAAGCCATCAGCTATTAAAATTTAAAACTTATGTAAATCTGATCGTTCCGAGTTCAAACAAAGAGTCACGAGTGATAGTGAAACAAATGAAAGTTCAGGAGCGTCTTCCCCATACCTCTGGCGTACCTACAAGTTACAGTTTGCACTCACGGAAAGTCCCGGAGGCCGTACAAAGTCCACATCGGCCCAGCTCTTCTGCCCCTCCTTCTCAATAGTGACAAAGCGAAATATACCCAATATTAGTTATTTTCAAGACTTAAAAGATAAGCTAATAAATGTTCTAGTAGGACCGAGTTATTTAAAGGACGAGCCACAGATCTTGACAAAGAACTTCGCTCTTCTTAATTCTTGCGAGGAATTCTCATATTTTGCTTTGTGTGGTAAAACTCACCACTGTCGAAATTCTGGTTATACTGCGAAAATAGTATTTGAAACCACGGTAAGCGAAGGCTGCAGTAGAAGTAAAAGCTACAACTGAAATCCACCACGCAACGTGGCATCCATTGAAAAGGCGAAAACAAGCTATTTTTTTTAACTATATTTTAACTGTCAACCTTTTTCATTTTTCCAGATTCCAATTGAAAAAGGAACATAGATTACTAAAACATTTACTCTTGTTTTTGGACAGTCAGTCAATGATCTTAGTTAATTATTCATACGTAAAAACTTCAACACGGCGCTGGAAGACATTGCTTTGTTATTTGCATTTTACTTCAAATTAAAATTAAATATTTAAACGTTCAATGATGTTGTTCCTCACAAGGGCCAACTTACGGCCTTTTCAAGGGAAAATAACAATAACGGGGGGGGGGGGGGGTAGGTGCCAGTTAACTAGAAAGGGGCGTTTCTAGTTAACGGATGCACAAATTATGAATAGTAACCATTACACCAAGTGTTACTTTATCTGTTTCTAATTCTGGGCCATTTATATTTGTAATTGATTCAAGATTGTAAAAGATTTTATCTATTATAATTTAGCACCGGCTTCTAAAATTATGTTTAAATGTCGTTTCCATGTTGTTTAAAGAATAAATTTATTTTTCATTTGAGTTTTTAATTTGAACATTTTTTTCTTCATTTTAGTTTGTTCTTTTTAGTGTAGATACATTTTTTATATGAATACTTAAGAAAAAACTGAGGTGTGTATTTTGGTTGATCTGATATGAAGGAGAAAGTTTTTTTTTTCTTTTCTGAAAGCGCAAAGTTAAAGCTTCTGTGCGAAACAATGGATGCGTAATATCTTTCCACTGAAAAATAGTTATTAAAGTATTAACAAAACATAAACAAGTAGAATTCCCTTAACGATTAGTGACACCAAATTATGACCGTCACTTCCGATTCACTAATTCCGCCACAGGTTGATAAAATATTTCACCCCCAACGCTCCAGAATAACTTGTTATAAAGTCTGTAAATGTGTTTTCTTTATTGCTGCAGTGTCACTGCAAGAAAATCAACGTCCAACAAGAAAGAGGTTCACAGTTTAGTCTGTGTACGTAAATAGTGAGTAGTAATTTTCGGCTTTTAATGCGTTGTTTATCTCTGCGCCATTTTGGAAATATAAAGGTCCTCCCTGTGTACGCGGGGGGGGGGGGGAAGGAAGTCCCACCCACGAATATAAATGTAAGTTGGGAAAATACATAGTGAATAAGGTACCGTTGAACTCGCTTAATACGAAATGCCAAAAATTCGCGAATTTGTTCGTATTCGCCGTTATTCGTAACAACCGTGAATAAGTAAAATCGCGTAAAAAAATATTAGAAATGCATGAATATTTTTAAAATAATTACTACTATTTAAAAAGTAAAATAAATAGTGAAAACAAATGATTTATTTTTACTAATATACATTTCTAAATCTTATTAGTACATTGAGAAAAAGTAAACTTTTAAAATTTAACAATTTTGGAAAAAAAACCTTAATGGTTAGTTGCTTTGTAGGTACATTAAATTTTATCATACACATATCTCGGAGCAAAATGTCTAGTTCCATTTGTATATTGTCATTTTCTGGACTCTAAAACTGATTTACAAAGAGAAATAACGTGTCTGGTCGATGTTCTAGAAAAGTGGCCTAAAATAGGGAGACGGGGCGGTCATTTTCTTTTGTGCGAGCCTGTTTCGATGACACCTGCTGAAGAACCCTTTCGAAGACGAATGATTCGAAGGTAGAGGATTTGATCCCTGAGCAGAAAGCCAACACGTGCAGGAACTTTATTCTCTACCCAGGAAGATTCAATGTATGATTCGAAATACGTACTTGGTGGTTTACAATGACTCAAAATAAAAAAATTTAAAAAAAATTAATTGTATTCAATCGAAAGTTTTTCGTGAAGAGGTCAAAATTGTTGTTCGTCTTAGCCGAAATCTGTATTTCAGCCGTCGTAATGTGCGTGAGATATTTATTGTAATTAAATAGTAAACCAAACTTAGTGAACAAAATGTTCGTTTTAGCCGTGATTTCGCATTAACCATGTTCGTATTATGAAAGTTCAACTGTATTTATAAATGGATACTTACCTAGGTTTGTTGAGATTATCAATTCTTTCTTATAATTATTTCGATTCAGTTAGGTTAAAAATAACAAGTTAAAAGTGTGTGAAGGATTAAACCACTCTCAAATAAAGAAAACTAACAACCATAATTTCACTAATAATTTAGGTGTTCAATCGAATAAATTTTGCTTTTTATCAAATAGCAACTAAACAAATTAACTACAGTCGATATAAACGATACTTACTTGCTCCAAAATTTTGTAAAACTAAGCAGAAAAATACAACGGTTGAATTTTTAATTAAATTCATATACACAGGTATTAATGAATTTTGGGTGTTTACCCAATAATTATAAATACGACTAATTCTTTCAATACAGTTTCCATTCCCCAATGGTAGCATCATTTTTAAAATTAATTTTTAAAGGCTCAAAGTTATGAAACTTCCTTTTAATTCGAATGCTTTTACATTATTGAAGAAGTTTTATTTCGTAAAACAGTTTTATTTGTATATTTTTAACTATTACTAATATGATTTTTCGTTAAATTTCAAGGAAAAATGATTTGATGTTTTAAATGTTGGTTAGACCATGAAGCATCTAAAAAAATTTTTGTGAAAATATATTAGCAAATTATACTTTTTAATAAAAAAAATGGCATCGGCACCTTTTTTACTTGTTGTTTGAAAACAGCCGCAAAAAAGAAAAAAATGCAATTGCGCAGTGTAGGGTTAAAAAGGGAATTTTTAACCATTTTATATCTTCCTCAAAAATATTTTTTTTCCTTTGCAATTAAAAGTTATTTAGTACAAATGTGATGTAGGAAGATAGAATCCCATTAAAATTTACATTGGAAGTGTGCGCGGCCAGGAATGGGTTAAATAGCATGAAAACAACTAACTTTCGCGGACTTAGCGGTCCCAGCCTCTAGGAGGCGTTCTTTCGTGCCGTCTCCCAGAAGTATCTTTCTCTCTCGGACTGTGATGCCCCTTTAATGAGGCAATCGGGTCTAAGAGACCACCCAAACTCATTAATATTCAGATTTATTTCCGTGAGCGGGTGTGATCGCTTTCAAAGGCGTTAATGAGAGCCGATCGATCACGGAGGGCGAAGTTCGTTGAATCTTTAATCCTATCGAAGAGGTCAAAAGAATTAGCATGATTTCTGGAGCAACTAAGCATTGCTTCAGCAGTTTGCGCGCTTTAATAACTTGATTTCATTCGTTTTCTACTCTCGCCAAGTCATAGGAACTTTACGCAGGGATATGGAGCAACCACTTTTTTGAGTTGCTCCGCTCCGACTCCCAAGTACTAGCTCCGGCTCCGCTTCGCGCTAATAATAATGCTAATATATTGATTACAAAATTAGGGGTACAGATGTTGTTTCTCGCCAAGCTTGGCGACTTTCCGATCGTGATAGATAATCCTAGTTTTTGCTAGTACTTTCTGGAATACTCCTGTCACGTGACCCGAGATCTTATATAAGGATATATATATGCCAGAAGTTAGAGTGTTCAGTTAAGTTTTAGTCTCTTGGCGAGTGTCTGGCAGTCTGAGCCGTTGTGCTGTAAGCTTCGCGCTTGATTCTTTTCGTATTTGGGAAGGAAATACGGGATGACCGTTGGTTTTACGGTGACGTGTGAACTTTGTGAGATATATTTGTGTGCTTAAAATCTGTAAATAGTGTAAATAGTTTGTAAATAAATTGCTCTGTATGTTCAAGGAGTTAGTCATCTGTTTAAAGTAAGACGAACCCGTAACAATGGATTACGTTATTTATCTCTCTTATTTTAGCTAATTTCTTTCTTTAACATGATAAAAAAAAATTAAAAAACATAAAAGAAAAAAATCAGCGCAGTGAAGCACAACTAATTTCTTTGCTCTGGTTTCGCCCCACATTCGAGCAAGATCACTGGATATAAACATGAGAATGATCGCTTGGTATAAACAAATCAAGGTATTGCCACTCAAAAGAATCGGAAATTAAAAGTTATGAATGGAAATATCTCGTATCGTACCGTAAATCTTGATCGTAACCGGTCGACGCTCAGTGAAATATATTATATCAAATACAGGGGAGAAAGAAAGCCATGAAAAACAAAAAAATATATAAAAAACTATTTTGCACATATTATGTTTAATGTGCAGTCTATTTGCGTCAATCACATGTTCATGCGAGTAACAATGTCCCACAGAGTTCGTTTATCAACTGAAGCAACATGATAACTTGAATTACATTGGATAAGGAAGCATGAAAACCCCACCTGGTGGTAAAAATTTGAACTATCTTTATTGCATTGTTTTTCCTCATCGTCCATAAAAAGTATTGGACGAAGTTTCAATGGCATATGTTTACCAGAGCGAGCTCTGTATAAGTTTCAATTATAATAGCAACCCTGTACATAAACCCGAACCTCTTCCAAAAATGTGCTCTTGCAGTGCTTGGGTAACCTAATGTATTGCTTATCACCTCAATCGCCTCTTAAGGTGAAAGTAATGTAGCAATATAAGAAAGCAACGACACACCATATCAGATACACTATTCTGCGCATCTACAAAAGATTATGTGTTCCACGATGGAGAAATCCCGCAACATTCTAAAGGTTATAGCAAAAATCGCGGTAATAAATACTCCGCAGAGTCAGCCCAAGCGCGGGCTAGCTGGAAGATAAGAACGCTATTTAATAGGCAATCAATCTGCGCGGGGGAGGGAGTAAGGGGAGGATGCGTGTTTCCTAAAATAACTTCGGAGAATTACGATCCTCCCAATGAAACAACATTCATCACAATGAATCGCGGGCAAAGCCCCTTTCTTCGTTTCGCGCCCCCTCATTCCATGCAGTTAATGAGATTAAATCTCGGCGCTGCGTCGCTCGGTCGAAATGAGTCGGCTGCACTTTCGACGTGGAAAGTCACCACCGAATCTTAAGCTATATTACATATGTGTGAGATTAGAAATTACTGATTTATTAACTCTTAATCGTTTTAGGATACTCAACAAATATACTGTGTTTTAAATAAACCTACAGAATAAGACTTTTCCTACTTTTCAACATAATCCCCATCAACATTTATGCCCTTGTCCCAACAGGTTACTAGGTTTTTATACTGGCTGCAAACACTAAAAAAAATAAATAAATAAAGTTAAAGAAAAAAAAGTGGGAAGGGGGACAAACAAAATGACCTTAAACCTTTTTACAAACAAAGTTCCAATTAGAATTACTGAGTACGAGCAAAATGATTCGTCATTTATTATTTCAATTAAAATAATATTCAGGCGTAAATCGCAATATGTCTTGGTGTCGGAGCCAGCTTCCCACAAATTTCTTGACATCCTCGTTATCCAGGTACTTCTTCCACCGTAATGCCTCCTTCAGTGGACCGAACAAAGGGAAATCAGAGGGGGATAAATCGGGGCTGTAAGGGGGATGAGGCAGCACCTCCCAGACCATTTTATCAATGGTTTCACGAGTTAAATGAGCAACATGAGGACGTGCATTGTCTTGCTGGAGAATCAAACCTCTCCTTTGGTACCAACACAAACAAGAACGTTTTCTGCAATCATTTCCAGTGTGACACTGCGGTCTGCACGAATAATGTCATCAATTCCAGTATCAAGTGAATAGGTTGAAACGTTAATAGGCCGGCCAGAACGGTGTTTGTCAGACACTGATTCTCGACCACTTTTGAACTGTTCTACCCACTTGTAAAAATTTCCATGACTCATACAACTTTTACCATACACTTAAGTCATTCTAGAGTATACAATAGCTGTTTTTTCATCTTCAGCCATCATGAAACGAATCACGGAACGTTGCTCAACCAATGTCGAATTTTCAAGAAGACCGGACATGGTTTAACTTAATTTTGAGGTTATAAACACAGCAATGTTGATCAATCAGCTGATTAGAACTCATCCAGGTGATGCCGTCTTAAGATCCTAAATGTATCAAACTTGTACTACCAACAGTCTTTTCCCTACACCAATTTGTCTCTTTAATTATTGAATGCAACACGTATATGCATATATATATGTGATAAATAATTCAGAAGATGATTCTTTCGAATAATTAATCCTGCTGTTTACAGTCGGATAACAGAGTCGTACAGTCGTGTAAGCCGAGTTGTACACAGAAAGCAGGTATATTACAAGAAATTTCTTTATTAAACAAACAGCAGCAATTTTATTGAAGAGAGACCAGTTGCTCAGACGCGGGTCGATCATAAAATTGTCAGGGCAGTTACAACACCTTGTTTGTACGAGCTTTTCGGAAGTGTCTGTTCACTGTTGTAAAACTTTCAGACTGCGTTTTTAGGGATTGTTTAATTTTGGTACCACTGTTATTTGCACACCCAAAAACACCTGAAGCATTAACCCTCCCCCTCCCTCGTTTCTCAACAACGTATACACGTTATCAGTAAAAATGTTTTTACTGTCTTATGAAATTTTACAGATTAGAAAAAATATAAATTTTTGAGAACAAAATTGGACTTTATTCACAGCTCTGACTTCCCTGTATAAAAGATATCCTCTGTGTGCATGTTTGTATGTCCAAAGCCGCACCAACTGACGGATTGGAATAGTATTTGTCACAAAATTCAATCATCCCCTTAGAAAGAGGAAAAGAAGTTCCATTTGAAAATTTGAATGAATGAGTTATTATTCCAATTTCAAAATTTGTATCGACAACGATCTGATGCGGTGATTCCGATGAAGTAGCATTTAGATAAACGCTACACTACTCAAGTGTTTAGCTTAATATCATCATGAAAAATGATTGGGTTTGTGTTGCATTTCATTTATATTTTTATTTCATATTTTCTGTTTATTAATTATCGTCTGCAGTTCAAAACAATAACTTTAACTTTCAATATTTATGCCCGACTACTACTTTTACCCATCGTTTGTTTTTACGTTTTCCTTTCCCTTCTCCTTCGAAGTACAATGAGCAGCAGTTCCGCTTTATGTATATAATGTATATGTTAGTGAATTGTAACTAAATGTAATTATTTGTTTCTCTGGAATACATCGAAGTGTAATTTAAAGAATGTCTATAGTATTTTAATAATACAATTCCACGCAACTGCAAGAGTTTCTTTACCCCAAAACTTCCCAATGCGCTGTAAAACTCCACATTTGTTTCCTAAAACTCCAGAATTATTTCTTGTCTTTCCAAATATGTCAGTTTTTTACAGTTCTGTTCCATCAATGAAAATCTTATCACGGAAGGAACAAAACGTTGAGACACACTGTTTTAGAACAGATTTGGTGCTATTGGTTTTTTTTAGCTAGGAGTATATCTTAACTTTTGGAGAAAAAATTGCTATTCAATAGCTGGGATCTGAGACAATGTTATATTTATAAGAAAACAATCTAGAGGAATTTTGATTTTTTTTTTTTTTTCAGAGATTGGTCGGAAGAAAAGTTCTTCTACAACGAAGGGGCCAGAGATCGAAACCTTTTATTTGCTGCCTCGATCTGGGAATGTTACAGTGAATAAATCAGAGCTATTTCAGAGCACTTAAGGCCCGGGGAATGTCTTAGGGTTTCCCTCCCCCGGGCACGGGGAAGTGAAGTCCGACGAACGCTCATTACCGCTCAGAGATAGTTAGGCTGGGCAGGCGCTCAGCAAACCTAACTCTTGCTGTGTGAACCTGGCCCTCCTTGGTACCCCTATGCTTGAAGAGTGTCATTTAGAGGGCAGTGGTTCCCACGACCGCAAATTGTTAAAATAATCAGTCAAATTTAGTCATTCGATTCGTATTGGTCATATTTCATAGTACAGTGAAACCCCGATTTTACGTCCCACGAATCTACGTTTTTCCCGCAAATTACGTTTTTTTCATCAGGTCCTAGTTTTTACGTATACTAATAATGTTAACTTAACCCGGATTGTAAGTTTGTTATATATGAAATTTCCCGCATTTTACGTTTTCCCTGAAAAGTGAAAAAAAGAAAAAAATGTTCTAAAATAAGCAATATGTTTCCGTTTGTAATTTTTTAAAACTAATCCAAGTTGTTGAAAGTCTTACAAATAGTGAAAGACTATTTTCTTTCTTATAAAGACCAGGAAAAAAACTTGCAACGTATTTCAATCCTAGAAGATGCTGCATTCACTTTGAACTCAATGACTAAAAAGCAATCTACTATTACGGATTTTTTTTCAACCTAAACGCCAGGAATAGCATCTAAATGTGTTAAAATTATCTTAAAATGGTATGTATAATGTTCTTTTCGTAAAATATAGATATTATACAGTTTGAAAGAGTCATCTTTACTACCTTTAGTGTTTTTCTATTTGATTTTTGCATTCTAGTATTTCCCGTATTTTGCGTTTTTCCCGTATTCTACGTTTTATTTACCCAGTCCCTTGAGAAACGTAAAATCGGGGTGGTTTCACTGTAAAATATGCATTACTGCAGTCTCAAAAGTAGTACAAGTTGTGCAACACATAAATTTAATACTGAGATGGTAAACTCGTAACTAACTGAAATTTTCGAGGGAAGATGATGGATAACTTATAAAATAGTTAATAAGAATTTTTATTTTTGTGAAAATACTTCCAATATAACAGGTAGAGATACAAATTTGTCACATCCTCGAAGTCTTTCTCAGGGTTTCAGGAGTGAATTTCAGAAAATACGCACCCCTCAAAAATTTAAGCTTTTGTGATAACACACTTATTTCTTGGAAATAATTTCATATTTGTATTGCTTTTTTTTAACTATAAGAAAATATTGATGCATAGATAGTGAGGGTCCCAAGAAATTTCAGTTTGTTCAGAGTTCCGAAAAACGAAGAAGTAAAATAACCCCGCGGTGCAGTATCAAGAGCAGGAAATTCCTACATGTCTCCTTTTGGAAAGAAAAGAAAACTTCCACAGAAGCTCTATCTCTACTGCTTTCAAAAATTCCACGAAGATTATTACAGAACAAAGAAAAACAACAAAAACAAAAAGATATCGAAATGAAAATAAGCAATATTTTCTTTTCGTGTCATAATTTGCTCAAATAGAATTTTGTCTAGACGAAGAACAGAAATAGAACAAGCTCAAATTGCTTTTTCTCTCACTTCTTTCTTGAAAGGAGTAGTTATTTTTTAAACGCAGTTCCATGGAGACAAAAAGACTTGTATCCCATAAAGCACCCTCTGTAATTCCGAAGAATTCATTTTAGTGTTTTTTCGCGTAAACATAAACAATCTCTATTGTGTTCTGGCATCATGGGGCCTCATTTTTATCCGACGCAATCCAATTACAAGAAAAGAGGTACTAGAGGCTAGATAGGGGGAATTGTGTTGAATGTGATTGGATGAACGCGTCAAATATTTATACCCCGGTACTCGACATCGCTAAGAATACATGGGTTCGAGATTGGAATTCCTCCCATTTTTCACTCATCCCGCATCCAGTTGTGCTTCCCTCTTTCACAGTAAACTAATCTCTTCATTGGCAGTCGGGCAGCAAATGCGTTAAGTCCCGATCAATAAATGCCAAACGTGCCTTCGGCCATCTTTGTGCGAAATGGGGCAAAAAATGAGTTAATAAATAACCTTTAAAAAATAACCTTAAATAAATAACCTTTTCAGAAACAAAGTTAAAAGTAAAATTATTGAGCATAACAAAAGGACTCATTATTTATTCAGCTCGGCATTTATTATTTAGATTAAAATAATATTCAAGAGTAAATCCCAATATGATGCAGATACCAAATGAAATATCTTATCATTCGATCTTTCTCTTATTACTGTGTTGTTGCTATTCAATAATTTATTTATTTTAACCGTCAAAAATGCTTTATATCTCTTGTGATTCAATTAATGTATAGTTCGTCTGCACTTTTATTTGTTTTTTTTAAATGGCAATGCTAAGAAAAAATACATAATATGAGCTAGAATTTGGGATGTAATTTTGATGTTGAAGATTTGATTTTCAATCACAAAAGAAGATTATTAATCACGTTCCAAAACAAGTGGAATATCACTTGACTCCCAGGGTTCGAATTCCGCAATTGACCAGTTTTCATTTAGATTTTTATTATTCTTCTTCCCTTCATTTATTATAGTTACAAGAATAAGTTGTTCAGAAAAAGCTCATTAAGTATTAAAGGATATTTTAATTATTGTGACCATTTTAATTTTTAGAAAACAAACTAATTAATAGTTGTAAAAATAATACTTATAAATAGTTATCATAATACATAAAAAGTTTTAATTTTGCTGTGAATTAATTTTATTATTCATATATTTTTATTACGAAACCCTTGAGTTAAGTTGTTATTTTATTATCTTTTATTCCATTGCACAATTCTTTGCATTCCATAGAAAAACAGATGAACTCTAGTATTCACATAATTATTGCTTCGTCCGGTCAGGGTTGGTAGAAACTTTAAAATCAACTTTTATGCCCATTTAGGAGCATGGAACAGTTTTAATCAGTTACATTTTATTAATATTAGCAGCAACAGTAGTTACCATTTTAAGTATTATAACTATTTGTTATTTTGCATTAGAAAGTAAAATGGTAATTGGTAACCATACTTAAATGTAATTTAATACTTAATGAGCCTTTTTCTGAATAAATTAAGTTTTTATTGTAGATATAATTAATTAATTGAATCGAGAAAAGGAAAAAAAAAGGTCGAGCTGTAGATTCGAACCAGCACGTCACCGGCTAGGGTCCTTCGCCGATTATTCATGATTAAACGTATTAGCATGGAAGCTGAACTTGAAATTTTAATTACTTTTTTACATGACTTTATTTAAGTTGAATTGTCACAGAAGTTTGTTACGCGGTTTTCAACCACTATTACTGCATAAATTATCTTCAAACTTTGCACACAAGCTTATCTCGCCCCCCCCCCCCCTTGACAATACAATACTCCATCCATTTTATAATTTATTATCACGTAAATTGGGAAACAAATTAATAATTTTTGCTCTGAGGAAATTATAATAAATATTATTTGCCGAATGGCAACAATAGCTTTGTTTGGAATGTTCGGATAATGAAACAACGTTTTGAATTTTAAAATACTATAAAACCGTGTAACTTGACACATTTTTACGGATTATTCACCTAATTAACTGGCCATTCGGCACTATTACTTCAAATGTAGAAGACCCTAAAAGAGTATTACTCAAGTCGCGGCCCCAAATGAATTTTCCATGTCCCTTGTTAAAGGAAAAAGATATCTTTCCAAAATAAAAACAACGACATATGCCGTACTTGCGTAGGAAGGCAGTATACCTAATACTCATAATAGTTATATTGTTCATAAATATGTCTATAGGGCCTATAGACAGCACCTTTTATGGTCGGAGCAAGGAACTAAGCAAATTAATCCGGCGCTGTATAAAATGCCGAGACTTTCGATGTGATTCCCCTCCCCATAAATTCGATTCCAGGCGAGAACGGAAAACCTGCCTCTGTTTTAGTGTGCCATAACAGAAGAAACTACATCCTCATCCTGCTGGAAAAGATGCGAAGGAGGAAGAAAATGAGGATTTTTTTTCTTCTCTTTTTTTGTTTGGGGGAAAAATTGCTTTGCTCGGGAAGTGTTGGCAACTATTGATCAAACTTGTTCGCCTGGGAAGTTTTAACGGTTTCGGAAATACCGGCCACGAGAAATAGTAAAGCACTGAAAGCACACCAGTAAAATATTTAGTCATCAAATATTTAGATCTAGAGTCTCTTTAAATTTTATTAATCCTTGGAGCTCGTATGTACACTCTCAGCCACCAGCGCATCAGGAGGAAAGACTTCATGGAGAAATATAAAATATAATTTTTACATAAAATCAAAATATATTGAAACAAACAATTAAACTTTAGATATATGTAACACAAATTATTGCGCTACATATATCTAAACGTTAAGAAAGGGTTAATAGATTTTGTTATAGGAACTTAGACATTCACCGCCGGTGTCCATGCCAAACATAATATTTTCCGGGCTTATAGGCCGTGGTCCAACCAAGATGTTTCTGGCTGACGTTTCGCCTGACATGTTTCAGGCTTCTTCCGAGTGAGAATGGAGTCAAGGCAGAGGTCTGGACCCTATAAATCAAGCATCACATGTGCTTAAACCTCCCAATGGATAAGCCACCAATCGCAGGTTTGCTGGGACTGCTTCAGGTCCAGACCTCTGCCTTGACTCCATTTTCACTCTGAAGAAGCCTGAAACATGTCAGGCGAAACGTCAGCCAGAAACATCTTGGTTGGACCACGGCCTATGAGGCCGGAAAATATGCTTGCAATAAATTTTATTTTTCTTTCATAATCTTGCATATTATGTACAGTGGAACCCCGCTATTCGTACAACTCGCTATTCGTACAACGTTTTCAAGTAAAATTCAACTCACCTTTCGTACTCGTCCCACTATTCGTCCCACTAGGGAACAGGGCTGCCAGTATTTTCTTCTTTAAAGAAAAAAAAACGAGAAATTATGTCCTTTTTGAATTCGTCTGGGACTTATTTGTTTGGCGTTTTGGAATTCTTTTAGTTTTAAAACTTTTTGGAATTTTATTGACAGTTTTAACTTTCTAAACAAAATACATATTTTTAATTCTTCCACTTTTTGAAGAATTTATTCTTTTTCTTCGTTTAATAAAAAATAGTTTGGCTGGGTCGTTGACCTTTTTTCAGATCGGTTCGACTTCTTGAGACCCTTTTCGTCTACCAAGTCTTCAGCTCGGTCTCGTCTCTCTTTTCGAGCGTTACACTTCATTCACGCAAGATCCGTGAAACGTTGTGACATTTTCTTGTTATTTCTATTAAAAATAGGGCAGCCATGGGTCCAAAAAAGCTTGATCCAATGAAGACTGAAAGGAAAGCAGTAAGAACAACAATTGAATTGAAAAAAGAACTCGTTGAAAAGTTTGAAAGCGGAACCCGTGTACAGCACTATACATTTGTTTTTCATAGGTTTAAATATGCAACCATATGTGGGTCTGAAACGGATTAATCCAATTTACATTGTATCTTATGTGAAAAAATGATTCGCTATTCGTACAACTCGCTATTCGAACTGCTTCCTAGAACGAATTGTGTACGAATAGCGGGGTTCCACAGTATTGCTGTTTGTCCAACGAATTTTAATTCCGACCAGCATGACACCCATGTATAAACTTAATACGACTGCAAAGGGTTAAAATAATCAGTCAAATTTAGTCATTTGATTCGTATTGGTCATATTTAATAATAAAATATGCAGTGCTGCAGTCTCAAAAGTAGTATAAGTTATTCAACACAAATTTAAAATTGAGTGGTACGCGCGTAACTAAATGAAATTTTCAAGGGAAGATGATGTGTAACTTATAAAATACATAATAAGAATTCCTTTTTCTGAAAATACTTCCGATATAGTAGGTAGAGACGAAAATTTGTCTCGTCCTCAAACTCTGACTGCACATCAGTTGCTGAACTGTGGTTTATCAACCAAGATTTTACGTACTTTTCGGTTGAAAATAATCGCTTGATTATCTGTTAACATTAATAAACATTATATTTGAGCCATTTGAAAGAATTAAAAACGCTCGTACGTCAGTTTTGATCTTGCTCGTCAGACTAAATTCGTTTTCACATTCAGAACACGCCAAATTGATGTCGTGCTCAATGCAGGTTTTTTAGTTGTCCAGTACAGATTTTAAATTTTCTGCGAAATGTCCTGAGCAGAGAATATGAGCTATTTTTCGAAATAAACCTGAGAGTATACACCGTACACCACCGTACCCTCCTATACAAACCTGAAAATATGTATTTAGAGGTAGTAGACACAACACCCAATGTATTATTTGATGTTTACAAGTAATTATATGATTATTAGCCCTCTAATTCCCAACTCCGCCTCAAGGCGGACGAAAATAAAAAATATATAAAAAAAATAAATAAATAAATAAAACAATAAAAAAATGTAGCTAGTCATTTCTATTTGTTTAAGAATTTTGAATGTATATGTATATAGTATTACTAGTTAACAATGAGTATATTCTAGGCGCTAAAAAGCAGCACTGTGACATATGGCAATAAATATTAGCGATGGAATGAGTACTCGGTATATACTCGGTACTCGGCGTAATTCTAGCCGAGTTAATAATTCTAGCCTCGGCCATTACCGAGTAGTTGTAAAAATTTCGTATTTTTTTTTAAAGATTACTCATAGTAGAGAAATTTATAACTGATTAGTACAACAATATGCAAATATAAATACGTAATATGCAATAATGAAAAAAAATTAATAAGTATATAAAATATTTTTACGCAGCTTATATATTGGTAAATTTCATATGCTAATTCGACTATTCTTTCCATTTTCTATATTTTGTTTGGTACTTTTTTAAGCTGCACGAGTAGCATCCAACATTTTCGATTAAACAAATCGCTGAAACATGTCAGAAACTCGTATGTTACACCCCTGACCTTTTTGATAAGCTGATTTTTAGCAAGAGCTATAATGTTTAAAGAGTTCTATTTTGCAATTCTTACATTTATTTCTTTCATTAGTTTATTTATTAGTTTATATATATGTAGTTAAAATAAGTGTTTTCATTTCAATATATACAAAATTCTTGTCTACATCAATATTCTTTTTTATTCACAACTACTCGGTATTCGGTACCCGGTACTCGGCCAAAGTACTGCTCAGTACATCCCTAATAAATATATACAAGATTTTAAAAAATGTGTATATAAACCAACCACTGAAGAGATATCAAGTTATTATCATATGAGGTTGTTGTTTTTATTTATTTATTTATTTTTCTTACTTCAGTTATTTTGCTGTTCTCTCTCTCTCTCTCTTTTTTGTGTACCCAACTTGCTTTTTGAAAAACACTTTTCTAATGTTTGGAATATATTTCTGTGCGTAAATTTGTCGAGAGAGGATACACAAACTATGCTGTCAAAAGTCTAAACGTTCGCTGTCGAAATTTGCTACTAAACCCCAAACCTTGTACGTGCTTGCCGAGGAGTAACGATTCGTGTTTCATTTCATCACTTCAAACGGGATTTCTTTCCCTTCCAAACACATTTCACTTCACTTCCACCTGGCAAGAAAAACTGATCCAGCTTAATCTTTTAGGCAAGGGGAAAGAGAAAAATGTGCCGGCCGAGAAAAGTTGTCCGACAGAAAGAGGCGAGTAAAAAAACTTTCCATTCGAATATGTTAAGGAAATATTTAGATAGAGAGCCAAAGGCAGCGAGTATTGTTTAATTAACTTTTCAACTTTCTCATTTTCCGCTTCAACGTCTCTGTAGTTCCGAAGTTGTCCTAATTATTCTGCTTCGTGACAAGTATTTTCAATACTTCACACGACCAAATTAAATTCGTGTTCCGAGATCAGTTAATTTTTTTTCTTTTCAAATGGCTCCCTAGTTTACGTAGTAGTTTTTTTCTTCGGGTCTTGCTTGTATGCGCATCGTTTGAAACAACATTCGGTACTATTTACCGATCAAGCGCGTAAATGGTTTACTCCCTATATTTTTATCGAAGCATACTGAGCCAGTCTGATAAAACATGCAGTTTCCTTAAAGTTATTTTTAAGTACAGTAATCACTCAGATATGCGTGCTGTTACGTGCAGGGTTCGAAATGAGTGGTCGTTAGTCATATTTTGCAACTAAAAACTCCCTTTTCCCAACCGTGATTGCACATTCAGTCTTCATTTCTGACGTCTAAGGTTTAAAAAACTTAGTTTGACAACCACAATGTGCACCAACTCGTCATTTTTTATTTATTTATTAAATCTATCATAACTGTATGCAGTTATATTTTGATTAATATGAACATCAAATTCTTCTGCATTTTGAGTTTTTACGATACCTATAAAGTCTATCATAACTTTTTGACCTTCAAATTTTTTAATAGGAAATTTTTACTTACAAGCGAAGTAAGTATAAGACTAAATAACACTTAAAAGAATAAGCCAAATACCTCATATTTTATTTTATTAGGGTCTGATTAAAATAGACGTATATATTGATTCAGAAACTTAAGTAAAATTACAAACTTTCTTAAAAGTCACTAATAAAAATTTATTTTTGGACATTTTTCTCTTACTTATGAATAATTGTCTCATTGTGGTGTTTTGCAACATTTTTTAACAATAGCACAACTTTCTGTTTTAGTTACCAGTTACTATTTCTGCCCAAGAAATTTGAATTATTTTGAAATTTCGCCTAGCAGAATATTTTTGGCAACAAAAACAAAAAAGTTAAGTGCCAATGACGCTTAACTTTTAGATCCTATTTTCGAACCCTCGTTATACGCCTCTCTCAATTTAACGTCAATTTTCAAGAGTTCCGACCATTTCGTCATTCTTCGAACCGAAAAGTTTGGGATTCAGAACCCGACCGGCTGAAGACCCACCGTGTACACTTAGGGATACGTGCACGTAAAATCCGTGGGCCCTGAAGTCCCGAGGCAGTTGCAAGAGTACCAAAAGTTGGAGAAAATTTCCCTCTACTTCAGGCTCATGTCCGAAAAGGGAGGTGGAGTAGTTGTGGTAGCACCACCCGGCTACAGTATGCTTGGGTTAATGCTGGCCACCTGTCAGGTGACACTTCACAAATGACCATCAATTTCCGTGGCTTTGAAAGGAGCCACTTCTGATAAGGCAAGAATTTATTTACCTTTAAATTCAGTTTGAAAAAAATTAATTTGAATTTCGTTTGTCCGCATATTTTCTTTGTTTTCTCAATGATCGGTCCCTTAAACATAACATACATAAACTAGCAAAATTACACAGCGTTATTGTTGTTCTACTGAACAAGCTCAAAAACAATATTAAATCAGATAATTTTAGGGAGAAAAATAGTTTTTTTAAAGATAGAATACTTTTCAACATATGACAGCCTAATTACAACTACACGAAGTATCTTAAATGTAAGCCGCTTAAGTGTCTGTTTCTCGCCGATAGCTTATTCCGAATTTCTTACTCCGAGAAAACTGCATCTGCTGCCATCTACACAATTATTTCTATAATTAAAACGACTAATAATCAAAACATTTCTCTAGCATTTTGAGTGAGGCATCGCTTGATTTGCAATCTCCGTTAAAAATGAATGAAAACGCGAATTTAATTTAATCATTATTTCTTTGTTTTAATTTATTTATCGTCAGCGCTTTTTATATATATTAAAGTGGCAGCGCTCTTTTTTCCTGGTTTCGTTAAAACTATTGTTTTGACGATGATTATGTTGGATATAAATAAATATTTTTCACAAACAATTTGATTATATCGTAAATAATATTTTAATTTTACAGATTATTATAACTTAGATGGGTTTTTTTCGGTTAGAATATTTCTTTTCCGAAATGATTATATGTTTATTATTTATCCTTTAAACTTTACTGTTCTGCGTGATAAATATATCTTTGATTTGATGTGCATTTCCGGTTACTGGGAGAATTGCATATTTATTAATATCTAGAACAGCGGTCATTTCGTATGACCGCCGGGCTTACTAGTTACTTCATATTCGAACTGCTACAAACTATGCGTCATTTATATTTGTAATTAATTCATAATTACAAAAGATTTTGTCTATCATAATTTTTGCGCCGACTTCAAGAATTGTGTTTAACAGGCTTATCGATGGTGTTTAAAGAGTGAATTTATTTTTTACTTTTTGGCGGAATTTTTAATTTGAAGTCGGTTCTGTTTTTTTCTCCAAAAATTATTTAATTTTACATTTTTAGTATTCTTATACATTTTTCGTATAAATACTCTTTCTTTAAAAAATATATATGAAAGGGCACACCCACTTTTAATTCTTGGCACTGAAAACTAATCATTTGTAATCCCGTTTTGAAGTTGATTTCGAAAAGTATAAAATATAAACTGAAAGAGTTTAGTTTTTGGTTTCAGAGAAGCCTTGACTCAAACTTTTATCATAACGGATTTTAATCTTACTGCTTAATGGCAACAAGCTCGTTTATTAATAATTTGCTCAACAAAGAAATATCAAGCCAAGCCTTTCCAATTAAAAGAAAATGATTTATTTTCACTCCTAGAGTTCTTTCTAAAGAACAATTGTAGTCCAATAGAGGCACGATAGTTAAGTTATACAACCCTCTGTAGGTTTAAAAAATACATTAAGGTCGGCTCATTTAGTCAAGATTCATGAAGGAAAAACAAAAATCAATATTTCCGCCCATAACTTTTTTTTTTTTTTCTACTTATCACATGGGGCCACACAAAGATGCGGTACTTAGGGGAGACCACCCTTGTTCGAAAAAAAAAAAGAGAATCATCAAAATCGGTTCGTCAGTGACAAGTTATGAATGGACAAACAAAAAAAAATAATACATGCGCTTTGAATTGATAACCTCCTCTTTCGGGAAACCGGTCAAAAGAAATATCCTCCCCATGCATGTTAAATATATTGAAAACTGGTCTCGGAAAATTAACAATTAAGTTTAGATTAAAACTTATGGACTTATTTTTACATTGCATCATTGGAATTCCTTCTCTCCAAAATCTTGATTAAACAATAGAAGTTTAAGACTTCGATTAATCATCTTTAAAAGAAATAAGATTGCGTATTAACTAACGTTCTATTTATTCAAGAGATTTCGAACAAGTTCTATCTGACGTACATTTTTATCAGCTACAGAATGCAAAATTTTGGAAAGTGAGACCTTTTTTCCCCTTTTTTATTGTCGAAACAAATCTTGATGTCCGGTACCTGCCTGTGCCCAGTGAAAGAGGTGTGGGTTCGATTCCGTCTTTCCCCTGTTGTATTCCCTTCTTTGTATAGTAAATCTGTTGTACTGTCTTGTTCTGTCTGTTATTTTAGACGAGAGTTTGAGGCACATCCTTGAGAATATAGCAAATAAACTCTAATATTTATGTGACCTGAAATGGTCGAAAACAAACAAACAAATCTTGATGTTAGAATGAAAAAAACTCGTTCGAGTTTTCCGAAGCTGCTTTGTGCGTTACCTTTCTCAGTGGGTGATTCAATTTTATGTCATATTTAATTAAAATCAGTCAGTAGTTTGTATGATTTTGTGTATTGAATAGACATACAAACACACACACGAGCTCTTTTATACACATCAATAATAACATAAAATAATCTCGAAACGCAATACAACTCTGTATTATTATCTGATAACATTACATTCATCTCTCACAATACGACTCTATTCCCCCCCCCCCTAGGAGTCGTTCATAAATGATGTCACGCTTCGAGAGGGGGGGTTCGAGAAAGTGCGACAGTTTGTGACAAGGGGGGGGGTAACAAGAAGTGTGACATAGCACTTTTTGATTTCTATAAAAATTGAAATCAGAAATTAAAAATTATTTTTAAAGTTTTATTTATTTCCATATTCTGATTTTAAAGTTTCATTGGTTTTCATTGGTTAAGGTTTAAATTTAATTCTAGTCAAAAGTTTAAAAGGAAATCTTGTGCAATTGCACTTTTAAGATAAAATGGCGCAGATCATTTTTTCAGAATTCGAACAATTAATATTTTTAATGTTCTTCTTTGTAGTAAACTTAATCTCATTTTATAATAATTAAGTACACATATAATCATTATTATTATGCTCACAAATGGCATTTAAAGCTCAAAAATAAAATTATAAATGTGATCTATAACGTAGTTGTAACTGCAACCCTCCGAGTACATATGCTAATGTAATATGGCGTATCATGTGAAATATATTGAAAAAAGTGTGACATCATTTATGAACAGTCCCTTAACATCCATATGAGCTCTGGACGCTCCTTCAAGATTCACGCTGCCAGCAAATGCTATTCTATTTGACAGCCACTGGACTGTCTCCCGATGTATCGTGAGTCTCTCGAATCCCTTGCCGATGATTAGATCCACAATCGGGAGCCGAAGCTATTCGTCGATTTGAAATGGGATCTATCTACTCGGCGAAGCGCGAAATGGCGCTCATCAGGCACATTATTCTTGGAATGGATGGCAACAGGTGTCACTTCGATTTGTTCTAGTTCTAGCTTCGCACTAAAGTGTATTTCGGTATTCATGTCCTTACATAAATATTCGACAGCTCGAATCCAGCAGTTACCTCCTTCGAATGAGCGACCATACCTACTGCATTATAACTCGGTGAGGAGTTCAATTTTTAGAACACTGCTATGTACACACAAGAATATTTTCTAAACATGTACGCTGTACTATGTACTTACAATATATATACAAACAATCTGTATGTCACTGGGATCAATTAATTTTATTATTATCTACCTTGCTTTCTATTGTACTTCTTTGCTTATATTAATTTAATTATCGTCCGCACGATTTATTTGATTTTAATTGGCAACTCTAGGAAAGTAAATATTGAATTCGAATGTTTTTAGGGGATTATCGTTCCTAAACCGGTTGCTGATTAATCGATTTCTGTTAAGTGTAATAGTAAGGTTTTGCAAAACATAAATGTCTTTTCTTTGAAAATTGAAGATTTAGATTTCCTAAAAGAAAAAAATATTAAAATTCTAAAGAAGTGAAAGAAATCAAAACATTTTTTTGATAATTTGTTTTTCTATATGTCGCCAATAGATTACAATATTTATCAATCTAATGAATGAATATTCGTGCTAAAACTTTATTGGGCCTTATGATAGTGCTTAAAAATCGTAGCTGAAAGATTGGAAAACTAAAATTAAGGATCATTCATAAATGATGTCACGCTTCGAGGGGGGAGGGGGGTTCGTGAAATTGTGACAAAGTGTGACAAGGGGAGGGGGTAACAAGAAGTGTGACATCCTGTGTTATGCAACATAGCGTGACGTGTGACAAAGGGGGGAGAGGGGGTTCGTTGAAGTGTGACGTATTGTGACAAAAGGGGGGAGGGGGTCAAATGTATGGGAAAAAAGCGTGACGTCATTTATGAACGGCCCCTATGTCTCCAAGCATGCTCCAAAGACAGCGACAACAACAAAGAACAACTAAAAGCTCAGAAAATAAAACTAATTTTTGAAATTATATCCCCATTACTTAATTCTATATGAGGCCAGACCTGAAGAAAGACAACTTCTTTACTGCATTTTAAGGTATCACATATTAAAATAGCTCAACATGATTTGGCGTGTTTACACATTTTAGTGCTGACATAGATGTGTATGAAAAGGCGATAACGATTCCAACATTGTAGCCGTTGCTGTTTTTGGCATATAAAAAATAATTTAGAATTGAAAATTTTCTTACTTATTTTCTTTTTCTTTTGTCTGTGTGTGCTTGAGAGGGGAAGGGAGAAGTTCTTAAAAGATTATTTATTTTTTGAAACGGTACGAATGCGCAAGGCATTTCTAACTTTGGCGACCACTGCTGTAGAAGTTGTTACTGTGCAAGCATAGTGTCAATGTAAAGAAAACAACGTACGCTCGCTATACAATAGCATGTGTGCTATGTAGCATTTAAGCTCACTGTTCCCTCACTAAAACTCCTCCTGTTTTATGCTTTGCATTTCTACGTTGATTTTAAAAATTCTCGAATAAAAATGTATCAAAATTAATTCTTTTAACTTACATTTTTACTCGGATTAATTCCATACGCTACAAACATTTTTAAGTTTTACTTCTGGGACAAAATATTAAAATAATAAATTTTCGTGTGCTTATGCATCTTCATGCTTTATTTTAAAATAGGGCAAGACTTTTACTCTAGCACACAAAATTTTGAATTGCTATGCAAAAATATGGCGTCTCCACTTTTTTGGAATACTATTTCATACACTGAAATTCTTCCTCTATTTTTAAAGTGGTCATGAAGATGTGCAATAACACCAAATTTTGTAAGGTTTTATATATTTAAATATTTAGTACTGTGGAAAGAAACCAAAATCAGGGTGCCTACAGATTTTCAAAAGTGAAATTTCGGGACTTTTTCGTGACCTTTCAAAAGTATCGGATATTGCTCTGCCAGATAGCAGATATACGGTGTCCCGTGCATGACAAATACGTACCGGGTATCCGGCTGTGATGCGTGAAACCTGTACATTGTATACATATTTTTAAACATCCCACAGCTTCCAAACACTCAAATTTGTAACTCACGTACATTTTCGAAACATGTTAATTTTAAAACTAAAATTTGACATGACGGATAGCTGGATATTTCTTGAAATGACTGAATTAGATTGCGGATATTTAAAAATTTGTCGGATACCGGTTATCCGATGCATTATGGAGAGGACCAGTCCCGTTAGGTGGAAAATGTTCGTGACCTATTC
The DNA here is from genome assembly GCA_038502835.1 of Octonoba sinensis. Taxonomy (NCBI): domain Eukaryota; kingdom Metazoa; phylum Arthropoda; class Arachnida; order Araneae; family Uloboridae; genus Octonoba; species Octonoba sinensis. Next base: position 5,686,582 of record CM076600.1, read on the forward strand.
GCAATTTTTGTGACTTTTCCAGCCTTTTCGTGACTGATTTCCAAATTCTATTATATAATAGAATAATATATTTAATACGCTGAATTTTTATACTTAAAAATCTGTTTTAAATATAATATTTAAAAATCTGTCGGATACCGGATATCCGCTGCATTCTGCGGAGCACTGGTACCGTTAGATGGAAAATTTTCGCTACCTATTCAGGATTTTTGTGACTTTTGCGTCACTTTCGAAACCGATTTCCAATTCATATTACATAATAGAGTAATATATTTAATAAGCTGTCTATTATTAACTTTTATACTTAAAAATCCGTTTTAATTATAATATTTAAAAATCTGTCGGATACCGGATATCCGATGCATTCTGGGGAGGACCGGTACCGATTGATGAAAAATTAACGTGACTTATTCGTGATCTTCATGACTGTTCCGTCCCTTTCGTGACCGATATCCATATTCTATTATGTAATATAATAATATATTTGAAGGGTCCACTGGAAAAACGACTTAAGTCAAGTACTACTTTTTGAAATTTTCTTTATGTTTTATTCAATTATGTTACAACATAAATGTTAATTTTAACTATACGAGCCTACTTTTCCGTAACACCCAAATTCAAATTTATAATACATAACTTATATTTTTTCTTTCATTTATAATACATAATTTATAATAAAAGATAAAGCAAAGTTCAAGAAGTAGTACATAGTTAAAAATTTCCGTAAGAAAATAGCAAAATAACCATTTATTTGATTGTTATTTTACTATATTTAATTACAACAGTTGAATAACCATTAAAAAGGGGGTACTCGAGCCGCTGATTGCGAAAAAAATCGTTTATTCTCTGTTTATTCAAAAGAACGTTTAACTAACCGTCATTTTCAAGCGCTCAATAAGAATCGGGCGTTAATCTTGCTTGCGAAACCTTACAGATTGTACGTTGCTTTAAAATAGGAATACGGATTTATTAGTTAAAATCTGCATGTGTAAATAAAAAAAGAAGAAACAAAAAGTGGCTAAGCAGTGGTTACTAAATAGAAACACATGTAATTGATATACACACGTAAATCAAAAATAGGAGACATCGGATTCCCGAACTGTTTGCGAATGAGCGAACCCATCATTTGAGCTGCTGAAGCTTGTTTGTATTTTAATTTTTGCAGCAAATAAATGATTTTCGTCAATATACAGTAAATTTTTACTAAAAATGACTTTGGATCTAATCAAAAACTGAAATCTCAATTTTAAGGCAGTTTGCCTGTTGGAAAAGAAGATTTATTGATAAATAAATTCCGCTTCACGTGTGTAGATGGCCGAATGGCTAGAGAGCAAGGCTGGTATATCGTACACCCGGGTTCGATTCCTGCAAGCTTCGTTAAGGGTTTCTACGCCTCGAAGATTCTACGCCTCGAAATGGTTCAAAAACGGTAAAAATTTTGTTTTGTAACCATTTTTAAATGGTTATAAAACCGTAAACTTTCGTATTTACGGCTTTTTAATCAAGTTGATTGGAAATGGTTAGGTCCCGTAAAGATAGAAAAATGTTCCATACCGTAAATTTAACTTTGAATTAGATGGACAGACTGCTGCCGGTCATTTAACCGTAATTTCATGATGAAATTTCTAACAGTGTATGTGACTTAGGTCGTTTTTCCAGTGGACCCTTCTTTTTATAAGCTTAACTTTTATACTTAAAAATCTGTTTTAATTAAAATATTTAAAAATCTGTCAGATACCGGATATTCGATGTATTCTGCGGAAGACAGCTACCGTTAGAGGAAACATTTTCGTGGCCTATTCGTGACTTTTTCGTTACTTTCGTGACCGATTTCCAAATTCGTGACTTTTGTGACCTGTAGACACCGTGAAAATATTGTGACACCACAGAAGTCTCATGGGATTTAGCCATTGATGGTTAAATATATACGAACATTACACTGCAAAAAATTTTGGTACAACCTTTTACCAAAAATATTTTTTAAAAATGGTCAAATTTAGCTGCAACCTACATTTGGTACTAAATTTGAGTCATTATAATGGCGTAGTTTCACCTAGTTCAAACAGGAATGTGAAACTAGGAACATGTGTAACTTCATGTGAAACGTCACATTCATGTCGGAACTAGTTGAAACTACACCATTAAAGGTTCAACTTAAGGGGGCAGGTACCATGGGAGCATTTTTTTTTCTCTATGGTGTTTAAATTTACAATTTTTGTCTCATGTCATGTTACATCACTTCATAAGTTTAATATTAAAAAAACTGGATTTTTACAATATAATTTGAATAATTTATTTTTTTTAAAGAAAATTAGCAATTTTTAAAAATGTATCTTCTTTTTTAAAAATTGGCGTAAAGTCTCAAAAAATTTTTATTGATTCATTACTAAAAACAAAACTTTTATGCTTTGATTTTATTATAAGTCAAATACTTTGAAAAAAAAAGTAAAAACTGAAGTAACGCAAAAAAAAAAAAAAAAAAAATTCAAAAAATCCTCGAAAAGAATTTTAAAAAAAGTACTTAAGTTATCATAAAAGTAAAGCATAAATTTATTATATACAGAAGGAACATGAGGGAAAAAATCAACATTATAGATACAAATTTAGAAAAAGTCCTTGCATTTTGATTCAGATGAAATGCGCAAAAAACAAAGTGAGGGAAAACAGCATTAAAAGTTTCCGGCTTGCAAAAACTTAAATCCTTTGTTTATCAAAATTTCAAGTAAGGAACTTTTTTTTTCAGTTACAGTCACGATGAAAGTACTTCTTCATGCTTATTTTATTTAAAAAAATAAATATATGGCTTATATTCAGCACATTTACGGTTTCGGAATGAAAAGGTGTCACCTCACACCGTAATAAAATCAATGATAAAGCAGTAAATATTGCTTCAATTTTTCTGAAACTTTCAGGGAACATTTTCTAAGATTTACTTTTACTACTTAAGGGGGGAAATACGCGTAAAGGTCTCAAAAAATTAAAAAATGTTTTTCTTCATAAATCAATTCTACAACTATTCAATAATATACCCTGAAAATTTCAAAGCAAAATTCCAAGTCGTTTAAAAGTTATAAGCATTTGAGCGAGCTCCCCTTTTGGAGCAGTTGAGCAGGTAGTCTCTCATGAATGACCTGAACGGTATTAGAGAACGTTAGCAGATGTCGTTTTATTTCTTTTAACACTTGAGACCTCGGATAGAAATTTCTATAAGTATTAGTATCTATAAAAAAAACGTTGATTCATTACTGCCTTAAATTTACCTTAAATACCACTCTTTTTTTAAAACCCGTTTTTCTCGAAACTACTTTTTTCGAATTTGCGTACACTCTAGCTCGCAGAGTTTTTGATCAATCCTTATCAAATTTAGCACACATTTTCTTTATATATACACGCTTTAGTTAAACTAGAATCATAAACATATTTTTATTTTTACTTCATTTATTGTAAAAAAAAGAAAGAAAAAACGGTTAAAAATCGCACTTAATTTTCCCATTCTAAAAAAAAAACAGTAATTTTCAATTTTTTGCGATGATTTTAGTTCAACTAGAAGGGGCACTTATAAAAAAAGTATATTTTAAAAAAAATTGATTTCAGATAAAAATTGTGACCTTCAGGACGTATGCAAACTGCCGACCCGGGTGGCGACTTACAGTGGGCAGCAGCCAATATCTCCGGGATGTTTCAAGAACAATGTTTCAAAATTTCAGTAAATGTTCTTCAATATATTTACAAAATAACCCTCAAAATATCAATAAAATATATTCATTCTTTATACGTTAAAAAAAAAATCACGAAAAGGGCTCTTAATACGCTGTTTTACACCTATTTCCCCCCTTAAGCCAATAAAAGAAATTTTGCTGTTTTTCAACATTTTTAGGTACTGGCTCCCCTTAAAACCAAATTTGGTTGTTGTTGCTAAATTTCAACATGTTTGGTTAAAAGTTGAACTAGAATTTTTCAGTGTAGTTATACGCAAATTCTTGTGTATGTGTGTGTAAATAGTGGTTTCTCAGTGGATTGAGTGATTGGAGTCAAAAACTGATATCGACAAATGCTCTCCGGCGAATCTTCCATTGCAGGCAGAATCCATTTTTTGTGGGCAAGCACCGATGCGATGATCGATGATTATCGATCTTCGGAATATTGCTCGCGTCACTGATCACGGAATAAAGAAGAAACGGACCTCCGCATCTTGATGGAGACCCGAGGCATTTTTGGAACGGTTCCCACTCGTTCCGAATGTCACTTTTTGCGTTTCACGTCCATCCGCAGAAAAGAAGAATCTGGTTCGGGAGAGCAGAGAACTCTACTTCATTCTACAGGAGGGAAGATTGCCATATGCTTCGCAGCTGATAGCTTGAAGGGCTTCACGTTTGAAGAACGCCATCAGCGAAATGTACGGGAAGTTATTATATTTAAGGCTAAACCCACCCCGGCGGTCAAATGGCCGCTTTTGAAAACTGTTAAATTCTAGGTTTCCATGTTTCTTTAAGTTATTGCACGTCTTTTTACACGGTTTTATTTAACTTGATTTGTCACGCAAGTTTGTAACGTGGTTTTCGATCACTATTACTGCATAAATGATCTTCAAACTTTGCACACAAGCTTATCTTCGATGATAATACAATATTCCATCATTTTATAATTTATTATAGCGTCAAATATGGAAAAAGAATTAATAATTTTGGCTCCGAGGAAATTATCAGAATTACAATTTGTCGAATGGCAACGATAGCTTCGTTCGGATAATGCAATGATGTTATTTAACTTGATTTGTCACGCAAGTTTGTTACGCGGTTTTCGACCTCTATTACTGCATAATTATAAATGATCTTCAAACTTTACACACAAGCTCATCTTGACAATACAATATTCCATTCATTTTATAATTTATTATAATGTTAATTATGAAAAAAATAATTTTGGCTCTGAGGAAACTATCAGAATTATTATTTGTCGAATGGCAACGATAGCTTTGTTTAAAATGTCTGGATAATGCAACGATGTTTTGAATTTCAAAAAATACTCAAATCATGGTGAAAAAAGAAATTGCGAAGCAGCGGAAGAGGCACCTGAAGAGAAAAAGGAAATTATACCGTGAAAAACGAGCATTAGAAAAGCCATCACCAAATAAAACCGTGTAACGTAAAATATTTTTGCATGGTTTTATACTTTTTATAATAATAATTATAATGTTTATAGTTTTAATTTATTCTATAATATATGTAGGAAGTACATTTTATTTGTGAGAGGTGGTGACCCCGATCTGAGCGAATTTCATCCCGTAGGGTTTAAGCGACCAATAGTAAGAGTTCGGTGCGGACGTGACGTCACATTTTCAGAGAGAACAGTTTTGGCTGGCAGACTCCGCGTACAATGGCCGAGTGAGGTAACGTTATTTTTTTCTTCGCCCCTCTTCGCGTTTTATCGAATTGATAAACAAACTAGGATGGTCGGAGTCCCCATCTCACAGTTTACAGGTGAACCATGCTCTGTAATCAAACTTCATTTTACCTTCCTGTAAATAGCGTGATGTGTATTTTTTTATGTGTTTAGTAGTAAATAAAATGTTTAGTTTAAACAATCTTTCATTATTTCCATAAAATTACTCACCCCTAGACGCCGTCCTACATATATACTTATGTAGTGATACAACAGTTTCGCAAGCGCTTAAAAGTGGTCATTTGACCGCTCTGCTATGTCTAATATTAAGTTGTATTCACTCAGGAGGACTACACCAAATTGTGACACTCAAAATCAATTTCAGTGTCTCAAAGGGATTATGTGTCAGGTAAAGCAAAAAGGGAGGGGGGGGGGCCTACGAAAAAGACTATTTCGAAATTACTTTTGCGCGGGAGGAAAAGTTGTGTTTTAAGGAACATTAATGATTTATGTATCATTTTTTTTTGGGGGGGGGGGGGGGTTTTAATTCATTCATATTTCCCAATTTGGCGCCAAATCAGGTGTCGGTTTAGCGATTTATGCGATATTTAACAACTTTATCGTAGAACAGCCATGTTAAGGTACAGGGTGAGGCAAAAGTAATGACCCGGTTTTGAAGCGTTATGAAAAAAAAACTAATACTGTTTGAGACTTAATTTTTTTTTTTTATTTCGATCGGTATATAATACCATTTTTTACATTATGTTTTGAATATCACTTTAGCAAGATGGCGGCCTTCTGCAGCAATAGACTGATGCAGTCTATTTTTCCACGCAGAGAAAATAGACTGCATCTTTGTGTGCATTTTAATATCCCGCTTAATGTTACTGTCTATAAGCTTTTTTTTTTTTTTTTTTTTTTTGTGGGGTTATTGGAAGGAGAAAGCTTGTAAACATCACCCCCAAACTTTAGAAGAGCTGAAGGACCGAATTATCGAGGAAATATCCGCCATACCCTCTTTAAATGGGCAGAAAAGTTTCCCAAAACTTCAGAAATGGACTGCATCAGTGTATTGGTGCTGAAGGCCGCTATCTTGCTGAAGTGGTATTCAAAACTTAATGTAAAAAATGGGATTATAAGCAGATCAAAATAAAAAAAAGTTTTAAGTCTTAAACTGTATTAGTTTTTTTTTACAGCCCTTCAAAACCGGGTCATTACTTTTGCCCCACCCTGTATTTGCAAGAATTAGGATCGTGTTTAACTATTAGAAATGTACATTATATAATTAATGTACATTTGATCAGGGGAGTCAATTGGCAAATCAATTGGAGTCAATTGACACATCAGCTCGTTTTTTTTTTCTCTCAATCTTCCATAAACGCATTGATCTGATCATCAATTTTTAAACTTACTCTCGATCAAAACTTTGTCCTCCATCCATTGAATGTTAAAAGAGAACTGCAGACGAAAACCTCTGCGCCAATCGAAGAGTGTTTTAAAACTTATCTCGAACGTGTCAGGACTGCCAATACCGGAGGTGTGAAGAGCTTTATGTAAGCTAGAAGCCATCTCGATAAACAATCAGCTCAGAGGGATGTGGATCAGGGTTCGCTCTTTCCCCTAATCATCGCTTCTAATCCCCACGTCCATAATAGAATTTGGAAGAGCGAATTAAAACGTGATTACTTTAGAGCAGACGGTATGAGAAGAATATCTGGGGGAGGAGGGGGCAAGGCATCTGCAGCTGATCGCAGACGGATTGGAATGGGAAATATAGCAACGCTAAAACGGGAGCTAATTAAATTAGAATTTCGCTTTTTTTTTTTTTTTTTTTTTTTGCGTGCTGACCTTTTAACCGGACTGAAATTCGTCCGGTTAAAAGGTAGAAATTATACAGGTGTGATATTTAGCAGGGATCTATAGCAGCAACCTGTTCGAGTTGTTCTATTTCGACTTCTCAATACTTGCTCCTGCCCCCGTGTTCCGAATGATTTTAATAGATTATATTATTTACCTCTTTATTTAGTTATTTTTTTCACATAATAACGATAATAATACATTTTTATTCATCTTCAAATAGGCAGTAACGCCACCCAACGGAGAAGATAAAGAACATAAATGAAAAAGTCAAAAGTTTCATTAAAAGTTTCAAACATTTCTAATATTATTACCGAATGTCTTGACACGTTATGAGCGGGGGCCAGGTATTAGAACTAGGGATGTAACGAATAGTGATTTGGCCGAATAACCGAATACCGAATATTCGGCCACTTCTCCCAGGACGAAGCCGAATATTCGGCCATTTCTTCTAGGCCGAAGCCGAATATTCGGCCAATGTCTTAGGCCGAATACCGAATATTCGCTGGCCGAATATTAAAATTTCAAGAAAATCGTTGTAATAGAAAGTATTTGACAAATTTAAAAGTATTGACAAAGTCAAACACCAATTACACGCAATCTATCATAAATGATTTAATTCTGTTTGTTAAGAATTTAAAACTATTTAAAATTAATCTATTTTCTCTATTGTCTTGAATGTAATGAAACTAAGAATTTCACCCACAGGTGCAATAGAAAAGACAGGTTTTATAATAGTAAGCATTAGCATTATTTTTCTAATTATTTAATTCAAATGAAGGAACTGCTATTGCTTAGTGAACTTTTACCTTTCTTAAAGCTGTTTTATGAAGATATTTTAGAAGTTATAAAAGTTAATATTTTTATTTTATGGGATTTTTTTGCATACCTATTTTTAAACAATCTATTAAAATTTAATACATTTAACTGGAATATATTTTTATTTTCAAAAACCTCAATTACTTATGCTATCTAAATATGCATGATATATTCTAGGCTTTTCACTTTTCTACTTTTCTCTCTCACCCAATATTCACAATAAATCTGTCTACCCAAACAAAGCCTGACTTCCACTTCATTAATAATAACAAATTAATTTTTCATATATCATAATTAACTCTTGCCAGCTTTGGGAGCAAATGCTAAATATAAAATACAATATTACAGGTTTAAAATTTGCTTTTGCTCATTCAAGCCTAAAACTAGGCTTAAAAAAAGTAGTTTTTTTCTAAATTATTTTTATTTTTTAAAACTATAAACTAATGTATTATTTTGCAATAATTATAATACAATTTTAAATGTTTAAAATCTACTATTTTTTTTTATTTTTTTACATTTCCATTGCAGCAGAACTATTCGGCTGAATAGTCCATCAATATTCGGCCAGACCGAATATTGACCTTACTCAGTATTCGGCTTGGTGATGAAATGATTATTCGGCCAGCCGAAGATTCGGCCAAAGGGCCGAACAGGTCGAATACCAAATAGTGGCCGAATATTCGTTACATCCCTAATTAGAACCCGTTTCGTGCATTGCCGTTTAAAAGTGGGGCTGGTATTTGTACTCGTATAAAATCACCACTTTTAAGTCACACAATTGAAAAAATAATGTTTCATATGTATGAATTGGTGTTTTTTTTTTTTGGACATTTTTTTAACTTAGTCAATTTATTTTTAACATTATATACTCGCCCGCTACGCAACATAGTTGCGCGTGCTACGCCGCCCGCTCATAATGTGCTAACTTTAAAGACATCACATCTAGAAGAGTATTTGTTGTATAATTTGTGAAACTTACACAGCACAAATTTTTTAAATGTTAACAGTCATGTTTTGTAGCCTCATATAACAGCTTTGCTACTAGGCACCGAAATCATTCTTTTCAGTTTTTAAAGAAATGATCATGTGACTTACGTTAGTCTGGCCCTCAGGTACGGTATTTATCAACAGTATTTATAGTGATTTTGTCCAAAGAAAATACATTGAAATGTCATCCATATAATTACGATATACTTAGTTGTACAGTAACCCCTCGATATATCGCGCCTTTTCTATGTCTCTCAAAATGTCTCCCAGTTCATTGGATGAGATTAACAGTGTCGGTGGAATTTCAAGATGCAGAAAATCGTCTGCCCATGCCGTATGATTTTGCCGTAAAAGATCCTTTGAGTAGACATGTGGCTTGAATACTCTCGGCTAAATTAAATTCCTAGCTCAATTTCGCATCAACAGAGTCCGGGTTGTCATCTCTTCACGGAGAAACTGGGAAGTCAAAATTCTCATGCGGAAATGATACTACACTATAACTAGAGTGCTGTCTTACTTAGAATTAACACTGGAGTGGACAATCTGCCAAAGAATGCTTTTCGTTCCCAACGCCTCAAAAATGGGACAGTTCTTAAAATGGCTTTTTTTGTGTAATCATTGGCTGAAATCATTTTTTTTTTTTTTTCGGTTGTTAAACTAGTCCTAATGCATTTCCCTTTAAATTTGAAATGGCAAGTGCAAACACATCACTTTGTGATGCTTCGCAACGTTCAGGGAAAAAAGTCCTGGATTTCGGACAGCTCAGAGGTACTTCATGAAAAAACTTTTCAAAATTCATTCATGGGTAATAAAGATTGAAATATATGCTGAAATTTGAGTGGGAAATTTTTTTGAACACAACATTTATTTCACTTCGTACTAGGAAAAAAAGTACAAATTTATTTCGATAACACCAGGTATTATGCTAATTTCCGCTGCTTCTATTCAGTAACAATATACGACCCCTTCCTCGTCGTCGAAAACGAAGAATAATTGCAATCGCGACTAATAGGATTTTAACAAGACACTTCTGAGTGCGTCAGCGATTGCAATAACGTGTCACTTATCAGTGACACTGCGACCTTTCATTCAGAAAGAAATCTCTTTCACAGAAAGTGACGCAAACCTCTTCCTGAGACAATCGACTGCCGACTCCCTCTCAAACGTATCTTCTGAAGCGACACACCGAGAGAGAGGGAGTAAATATGTTGCAGAGATATCAAAAATGGAGGAAAGAGCTGACGTCGGTGTTTCTCCCTTTCTATTGCTGCGGAGCAATTAAAAGATGAAGCTTTGGGGCTCTTGCAATTGCTTTTTCTGGCGAACGGAAGTACTACCGACTGGGGGGGGGGGCGGGAGACCATCAGTTCATGGATGAGTAGAGAGAAAATCAAATTCGTTCTCTGGTGTCATTTCGCTTTTTCGCTATTCGAAGAACGATACAGTTTTATTTTAAATATGCTGTTGGTCCTAAACACGTCCTGCAAAGTGAGAAATGTGAGCATGCAAGCAATACTGCAAAAAATACTGCTTACTGATTTGATAAAAGTCAGTAAGAGTAACTACAAAAAGTAGCTTGGAAGAAAGCAAGTTGCTAACATGGATTCGGAACGAAGCAGCAGCACGAAGTAACGAGATTTTGTTAGAAACTGCTGCGGAACCAAAAACAAAGAAATTTACTGTGATACCACTGATCCTCTTTCCTTTTCCAATTACATTCATAAACATCATACTTAAATATAAATGAATGTTTGTTTGCACCCTCGGTGCCCATTTTTTGCAACAAAGCACATATCAATCATAATATATTTATTGATAAGTAAATAATCTATAAATAACTTTAAAAAACGTCGAAATTGAGACGGACCAATGAAGTTTAATGTGCTCCCCTTTCGATTTTGACTGTCAACTTTTTGAATTATTTATTACACAAAAAAATATAATTAACTAAAAAAGAGATAAATTATGATGTATTAAAATTATTCAGAGCGGAGCCGGAGCAAGCACTCAAAAGTCGGAGCAGAGTAGTTCAAGAGAGTAATCACTGCAGATACCAGTAAAAAAATCTTAAAATTCATTTTAGAAATAAGGCAGTGAGAAGCTAAGGGACGTAAATGCCCATAAAACGATTCCGAGAGAAACGCGTTCAATCATCTTATGGGAGAAACTAATGCTATTTTGTTTCTTCATCATGTTGGAGGGCAGCACCTGTTGGGACTACCCCTAAAATATCTCTTGCCACAGTATAGAATAGTGATTTCCCTATTCAGGGGTCAAATTCAGGTACGTTTTCAGACCCCTCGCAAAATTTTAATTAACCAAAATCGACCCATCACAAAATTCCAACTAATCAAAACGAACCCTTCACAATAATAAAGTCAATCAAAACGGACCCTTTCCAAAATTCCAAGCTTCAAAATCGTACTTTTCACACCAATATTCATTATAAAAGCGGAAAATAATTATAAAATTTTTCATCACTAAATGTTTAAATTGTTCAATTTTCCCAAAATTATTTGATCTTCCACAAAAATCTCTTTAAAATTCACAAAAAACGAACCCTGTTAAAAAATGCTGAATCGACCCTTGCTATCATTTTCCCTATTTATCTCTAAACTTAAAATTTTGTCACTTACACTCCTTTGCTTCTAGGTGCCCCAAATATTCCTTAAATACTAATGAAAGTATAACTTTTGACGCGTTTTCATTGGTGAAATTTCAATAAGTTATCAGATCTCGTTGTTTCACATGCATTGATGGAAGCTTTAATGCTTACATATATCTGAAGTCACTTTTGTTAGCCAAGAAATAAACATCTTCTTTCACAAACACTCGATCCACCCGCAAGTGCGTTCCTGATGACCGTAGAGAGAATCCCTTCGGCACGGGATGCAAACGATAACGAGCATCCATCCGACATCCCTTCACAAATCTCAGCTGAAAATAAATTCGCACCCACTCCGTAATCGCACGCGCCGAAATGGGAACTTAAAGAGATGTTTCTCTCCCCCCCCCCCCCCCCTCCTGCCGAGAGGTGAGAAATCGTTTCGCGTGAACGAAACCATTTGCTTTGCATTCGCCAAGAAGCACGTTTCATCACAAATCATCACACGATGATAAACTGCTCTCGCTTCCTTTAGCGACGACTGGGGATGAGATTGAAAACGTTTACACGGCCGAAAGGATGAGTTCGACTCTTCTTCTTTCAGCCCGTTTGATTAATTACTTGGGGATATGTACAAAATACAGGCACATATATACATAAAAGACTGCCCCTGCCAGCAACGGGCGAGATGCAAATAATCGTGAATTCAATTTCAAGTTCTAACTATAATTCTAACTCTTATTTTTTAGCGTTGCCGTTCAAAAAACAAATGCACAGTGAAACATATAGATAAATTAATATCAAAAAATAGAAAACATTCCACACGATTAAAATAAATAAATCATTATCAAAAAAATAAAAGTAACGCAGAAGATAATTAAATTTTGAATTAATTACTATTAAGAAATGTAAAAGCTTCCAGACGGTTAAAAAAAGTAACTTATTCTCAAAGAAATGAAAGTAACCCATACGATGATTAAATTTATAAATAGCAAAATAAATATGAGCAGGTCGGTTGCTGTTATCATTTCTTAATTGTTCAACTTTTGAAGACACTTTTTTTATAGCTGATTTATTAACTTTATTATTATTTATTGTCTAAGTTTTAAGCTATGGCTAATGTAATGGTTTATTTTCAACTTGTTTTTCACACTTTCGCTGTGAAAATATACTATTTTTCATTTATTTTTAACTTTTATTTGTTTGAAGTAAATTAAAATAAAAAAATAAAATGAAACAATTACTAAAAAGTTATGCATTTCCTTATGTGACAGAACATAGGAATTAAATTAGAATTTTTCCGCATATTTAACGCTTCGAAACCAAAAGGTTCGCCGTTCACTGACCTTATTAACCTTAAAAACAATTGGGATTCAATTCAAAAGTAGAGCAGTTTTGTTTTGTATTTATAAAATATGTAGTCAGATTATGACCATCTAGTACCGGTCTACTGTAAATGAGTTCAAGAACATAGATACATTAGGAGTCAAAACTGTTTTCTATAATTCTGTTCTATTCTATTCTAAATGCTTCTAGCATTATATTAAGAGGTCTGCGTACGATGTGCCTTGCCTCTGTTGGATCTCCTAATTTTCCGCCAGCTCCCAAATAATAGACCATCACCTAGGTAGGCACCCACAGAGTTATCGTTTCACTTGGAGGACTTTGGAGCCTCGACGAATAGTAGCTTCGATTAATGCACACGGTCCCTGAGCGAATCAGTCGTGAGAGGTTGTCGCCCTCCCAAACACTGACCTCGGTCAATGTTGCCTCACTTTCGATGTTCTATGGGATATAATTTACTCTTCTTATAATGTACTCTTACGTTGCAGAGTCGTTAAATTTTCAGGGATTGAATGATTGAGATCTAGGGAAGGGAATGAGCAGTAGAAATTGAAGGTCAATTCTAATTATTCTACTTGCATACTGGTCTTGGGACAATGTAACAGTACTAAAGCACTTATAACTTACTTTCAGCCGAAGTTCATAGAATGTCACTAAGAATTTGCAGAACAAAAATAATCGACGATGCTAAAAAGTAAAATTGAGTTAGTTTAACGCTCAATACGGATCTGCTGGAACCGGTAATTTATTGACATTATAACCGGTGTATCGTTACGAGTGGTAATGTTATAAACAAGTTCAACTGTCTTTCAAGAGAAAAAAAAAAAGAGGAATAAAACTGCAATGCGGCTTTTTCGGTTACTTGACCCAAATCGTACTGAGGCGTGCTTCGAAAGATCATTAAATATTTTATTAGGCTCCTTAAAAGCTTCTTGTTTACTGTCAATGCAAGAGCGCACAGGAAAAAAAAACTCCGAGCTAAATAAAAACTTGCTAAACATCTGACGGTAAAAAAATATAAAAATCAGAACTGTCAGAGAGAAATACTGGAATGACACGCAAACAAACCTCTTTGAAAAGTATTACATCGCCTTACGAATATAGTTATGGGGAAAATAAGTGATACCGATGGAAATATGTTTCGAAACTGACATTTTTATGGATTTTCCGTCCGGTAAAAAGAAAAGAGAAGAAGGGAATTTCTGACACGTTTTAAAATCCAGGTTCTATTTGAGGATTTGTTAAGAATGTCACGCTTCACGTAAGAAAAAAATCGACTTACAAAACAATTTCAATCTGATAACTTGGAATTAAGTCAAACTACGTTCGACTTTATACTAAAGGCTTAAGAACTAAATCACGTGACTTTGTCCGTCCCATTGAGCGGTAAAGAAACCAGTTTTGCATTCTTTTTTCATTTGCGTTTAAGTTAAATCCAAAGATAATTCTATTTCAATAATCCTTCAAAAAATATATCGGTTAATTACCAACAATAAAAACAAGTTTTTTCCACCCTCTGCAATCTGAGTCCTATTTACGATAGATTCACTATATTGTCAGAAACAACCCCTTTCTTCTTTTCTTTTATTGGCAGTATTTCGGGGATTTCTAATCTCTTCTCTCTATTAATTTCCCTTAAAAACCATCTAAAATCGGCCCGAATTTAGATATAGGATTTGGCAACACTTTAGTCAGGATTTTCTTTAGCCGCTTTTGTTCAAATTAATTAAAAACGTTAATGGAAAATAATCAGCGCATGCCATTTAACTGTAATAATTTTTTTTCTTTTTTTGCTTACATTTCATTTGGGGAGATGTTTAGCGAACAAAAAAAGGTAGGGTATTTAACCGAAAGTACCATACAAATGGGCCACGATTAGAATTTTTTATGGTCATGTGGCAGTGAAAAATTTTACATTTTAATTTTTTACGCCAAATTAATTAAATTATCACTTAACTATAACAATATGTCACTCGATGATAAGTGATTAATATAATCACTTACAACTTTTGCATTTTCACATAAGGGTGTCAACGAGGGGGAAATGTTAGGGAATGTTTGAAGAAGTTGATAAAGAATGAATTTTATCGCAAAATGGGATAGTGCTCTACAAAGAAAAAATTATATGATAGTCGGTTTGGCTTGTTCCTCCTAAGACTCAAATGTTTCATTACATTGTATTTAAGTGCCATTTTTGTAATAGTATTTCATATTTAATATTTATATATAAAAATTATAAATATTATAACTAAAAATAAATAAATGAAGAAACATATTTATAAAAAATCGTCAAAATTTTAGTTTTATTCATTTCGGAAAAATGACCTGAGTTCTTTTTACTAAACGACCATTTCAGGTCACATTAATTTTCGAGTTCATTTGCTATTTTCAAGGATATGCCTCAAATTCTTTTCCAATATGGCAGATAGAACAAGACAGCGCAATAGAATATTACAATACAAAGAAGGAAATACATCCAGGGGAAAGTGGGAATCGAACCCACACCCCTTTCACTGCGCGCAGGCAGGCAGCAGAAACTGGTTCTAAGACCGCTCGGCCACTGAAGCCCCTACTGAAAATGTAAAACGCAAAAAAACTAAGTTTCGGCAAAAGTTAAGCAAAATAAATGAAACACTTTATGGACGAAAATTCCAGTTACCTTGCTTGAAAAAAAATCGCCAACTGCATCTTTCGTAATTTCCCGAAAAAGTTCGTAAACTCAAATGTTAACTGTACTATATGCATTAATCCCAAAGAAATTTCAAGTTTATAGTCCGTGTAGCCTCAGTACTGTTTAAGAGCAGATAGGATATTGAATTAAGGCCTGCTAGTACTACAATACATTCCTGTAGCCTATCTAGCGAGCGAGCGCAGCGATCTTGGAGTCGTGAAGGGATCCAAATGGAACTATTCTGGGGGCTGGCGAGCGAAAGTGAGCAGGCGACGGACCTCCTAGTTCCTTCTTATTAGCTTACGTTACTCTTGCGAGTCCATACTATCTAAGGCCACTATAATACGAGCCCACGCATTTCCCAATTTGGATCAAATATTTCATTGCGAAAAGCCTAGGGTTACCAGAGCGAAGTTTCTGAAATTGTATCACATTACCAAATCTCGCTAAACTGGAGAAAGTTTAAATTGCAGAGAGAATGAAAATCGCCAAAAGACGATACGTGCCAAAAATATGGAGTTCTAAATAATATCTGGAGAACCGGATAACACTCCGACAGTAAGAAGAAAAAGTAACTCCCCGCTAACAGTAACGATTCTACCATTATTTAACTTCTTTGACGCTTTAAGTAATAAAACACTCTTGCCTTGCGTAAATAAAAGTAACACATAAAATCAATTGAAAAAGTACGAATTTGTTTTGCATTTGATGATATAATGTAACCAAATAAATTCTTTCATTCATGTCTACACACGTCGTACTGCAGTAATAAAAAGGTTTAAAATTAAGTCTCCTACGTCAACTTCACAGCAGATGTCACTCCGATTTCATAGAACTCAATGGCCAGAAAGGACAACCACGCAAATCTGATCCAAAATGGCGGATCCGTCAGCCTGCCTGTATAGGGGCTACAATACACTACTAACGCGCCTGAGGCGTCAATTCATAAAAATGACCTGATCATTCAATTAACAGTTTCGAGTTTCCAATATTTATTTCCTTTCTTTCTCGTAAAATTAAGTTGTAGCAACTCTCCAGAGACGAGGCAAAAAAAAATAAATAAAGACACGCTAAGAATAAGGAAACAAAGACGACGTGTTTCAAAGAAGAGTAACTAAATTCAGGCGCGGGAAATCCTTAATATTAGCACAAGCGCGCCTTTTCATATAATTGATAAGCTCCTAGTAAAATCTTCATCTCTTCTTGAGAAACAAAAGAAAAGGGGGACGGTGCTTTCTAAGCAGCAAGATTCCGAGCTATCTCATTAAAAGGACTGGCGGAGCTTCTAAATTGGGAGCAAAGAAAAGAGAATAGAACAGTTTTATTTCGCGCTTGTAACAGGAAGTATGTAATCAGGGCACCGATAATGATGATTTTGCGCTGGTTATAGATTTCGTGAATTCGCATTTGGTCAATTCCATGAGCGTTTTGTCAACACATTTCAATTAATTTCAAGTACTAAGTGTTAAAATCACTTAATAAATGTAAGAGTACGTACATGTCTTCATACCCATTTTAAAAATAATGGAAGAATTTTGGTCTGAGAAATAAATATTTTGAATTATTATATAAAAGCAGGCCGTGACCAAAAATGGAGAAGTCTGTAGCAGCATGTTTTTACATATTGCTTCAAAATTTTATTTCTTAGCCTAATATTATTATTCTTCTATTTATAAAGATGGTGAAACCAGAATTCATTAAGTTACTTTAATATTTTATTTCTAAAATGAAACAAAAAGGACGTGTTTATTCAGGTCCGTCTCTCGTAGAATTAATTTTAATAAGTAAAAAATAACTTTAATCAAATATATGGTGCAATTTCTTCAATTTTTTCCCAATTGCACCAACAATTATGTCACCGGAAGTCCAAGTTCCAATGTGCTTTCACCATAAGTTCGCGTGCTAATTCTAAAGTGCCAGCCATGCTACAACCAGTTGCTCCAATATTTGGAGATTGATTGGAGCAACGGTGATCTCAAATTTTTTTAACCCGTTTTATCCCACTGTCCTATTTCAAAGGACAGCTGAAATATAGCATGCGGAAAACAATATTTTTTGTTGTTGAGATTATTTTTTCCAGGAGCCTGAAGCGGACCGTGGAGCAGTGGAGCAACAAGATTTTGCTCGAAACAGGAGAGGAGCAGTGGAGCAACAAGATTTTGCTCGAAGCAGGAGAGGAGCAGTGGAGCAAAAAGATTTTGCTCGAAACAGGAGAGGAGCAGTGGAGCAACAACATTTTGTTCGAAACAGTAGCGGAGCAATGGAGAAACAAGATTTTGCTCGAATAAACAGGATCGGAGCAACAATATTTTGTTCGAAACAGGAGCAGAGCAGTGGAGAAACAAGATTTTGCTCGAAGCAGGAGCGGAGCAGTGGAGCAGCAAGATTTTGCTCGAAACAGGAGCGGAGCAATAATGCTCGAAACTGAAGAGGAGTAGTGGAGAAACAAGATTTTGCTCGAAACTGGAGCGGAGCCGAAGCAAAACAATTTGTTGTTCCCCTACCGCTCCATTTTTTCTTCACTATTTTAATTTTTTATCATATGGAAACATAAATTAACTTGAAAAAAGATAAATGTAATGTTTCACAAACTATCCGGCGCACAGCTTGGATCTGGAGCGGAGCCGTAGTAAGTATTTAGAACTCGAAGCCGAGCTGGGGTGGAGCAACTCAAAAAAGTGATTGCTCCTGATCCCTGATTTTTTTCAATGGAAACATGCAGAGATACATAATCATGAGTTACTGAATGAGGTCCATGATATATTCTGCACCTGACATGCAACGGGAGAAAATTTTCCAGGTTCAAACAGCATGGTGCTCTCAATTGGAAAACTGTATTTGTCAATGAGAAGGCTGCAGAGAAAAATCCCAAAACATGCTATGGGAAAATTCTCACAAAGCCATTAATTCAAGTAATAACTGCAACTGAAATATGAGAGTTCCACAATAATCTTTCCGAACGAAATTGCTCATGTAAAAAATAAATGTCCACATAAGCCCAAAGCAAATCCAAAATAGCTTTCAACCTCGGATAAATAGAATGCGAATTTAAAAAAAATTATGCTTTTTTAATATTTGGTTAAAATATTCAATTACCTCTACTGAGACAGTCGGTTTTGCTTTGAGGCCCATTTGCACGCGCGCGATATATGTGTTTCCCAGAAGTATACTTAGTTTGCACTCCACTGTACACTTAACTTTATGCTCTTCATGGGAGAAGCTTAACCCATATATCCTGCTATCCCTGGGAAGAACAAACAACGCGAACTCAAAAAGATATAGCAGAAAACAGTGAGCGTATAAGAGGCTTAAAATGAACGGGGGGGATCAGACATAAAAGTCTGTAAACCTCGAGAGAGCTGAGCGAAATTGACCTGAAGAAAGATGGCCTAAGTTTGCAGCTAAGCGGCTATCCGGGGCCATTGCTTCCCTCGTTGATATTAAAGTTATGATTGATAAGCATGGTGTCAGAACAGATGTGCTTGCTGGTATGATTAAAATTGGAAGAAATTGATCTCTTTGATAAGAAAAAGTATTAAATTTAACCAACTGATTTGTTTTCTTCTTATGGGCTGCTGAATGGAGGCAATTCACCGCAAGAGGGACTCATGAGCTATCATTCTTGTCACATGATATCCGCTTTTTGTTTACTATTTTCAGTTGAGTTCTACGTGGAGTTCACTAGAAAAAAATTAGATATCTTAAAATTAATGAGACTATTTTCACAGCTTTTTCTGATTATAATCCAGTATTTACGTTTTATTTAATCATTAGAAAAGAAATTTATTAATGACTACAACACTTATAGTGTTGTATTTAGTGCTAATTATATGTAATGTGGAGGAACTTTATTTAGACCTAGTTTTTAATTAGTTTTGTTGAACTCGAAGTAAAGCGATGCTACGGCTTCTTTTGTTTACATTGCTTTCAACAGTGCCACGTGACCAATGACGTTGCTTGAATTGCCTCGATTGTCTTCTGCCCGTTGTAGAGATGGTATATCCATCTCTGGGAAACGCACTAACATTTTCGGCTGCATCATAATGAGTGTGGTACCATCACCGCAAGAGAATTTTGATGTCCAGTTTCCTCACCTGAAAGGGTGAGCACCCGGACTGTTGATGCGAAATTGAACTATGAATTAAATTTAGTCAAGGAGTATCCAAGCCAAACGTCTACTCAAGGGATCTTTTATATGCTGCATAATCATACGGCGTGGGCGCAGGTGATTTTCTGCATCTTGAAAATCCACTGACGCTGCCAGGCTGATGAATAAAAATTTATTAGCCAATCAATTATAATGAAATTTGACCAACTTATTATCCAATTATTGTAAAATTTTACCAACTGATAAATAAAAATTTATATAAACTACAATACATGACATTATAATGCTTCAGGTTTGAAAAATTATAAAATGAGTTTGTTGATCACGAACGTCGCGCTAAAAAGAGAAAATAAAAGGGTGTGCAAGAAAAAACTGATGATATAAAGCTTATGTGCATGTGAGAGAGAGAGAGGGGAAGAGAGAAAAAAATCTGTGAGTGGCATGAAAGAAAAAGAAGATAAAGTAAGTGTCTTTGAAAAAGCGAATGAAAAAGAAAACTTTTGCGAGGAGAGGGAGAGAAATATTGAGGGAAAAAAGTGTGACATGTAGGTGAGATAAAATCTACTTAAAGAGAAAACGAGAATTTGTCGAGAGAGAAAGAAAACAATGAGGAAGTTTTGTCGAGAGAGAAAGAAAACAATGAGGAAATTTGTCGAGAGAGAAAGAAAACAATGAGGAAATTTTGTCGGAGAGAGAAAGAAAACAATGAGGAAGTTTTGTCGAGAGAGAAAGAAAACATGAGGAAGTTTTGTCAGAGAGAGAAAGAAAACGATGAGGAAGTTTTGTCGAGAGAGAAAGAAAACAATGAGGAAAAGTTTTGTCGAGAGAGAAAGAAAACAATGAGGAAGTTTTGTCGGGAGAGAAAGAAAACGAGGAAGTTTTGTCGGGAGAGAAAGAAAACAATGAGGAAGTTATGTCGAGAAAGAAAGACAGGAAAGAGAAATGTGTTTTCGTGTGAGAGAGAGCGATAAAAAAAAGTAGAAGCAACAAGAATGGGAGTTTAGAGAGAAAATAAATGTGTTTCAGAAAAAGAAGAAGCGGTGGAAAAAAGGAAGAGAGCACAGTACCGCATCTTACTAATTTCACTGTTATATACTAACATGTTATTGTTTATTAAGCCTTGTGTCTCCGAATCCTACCTGTGAAGCGATTCAAAGAACATCGATTCATATACCTGGGAAAAGGGGAACTAATACCATCTGATGTGAAGCAATAAATTAAATAAGAGATTCGGCCTCCTCGGAAAATGATCCATTTTTTTAATTCAACTCAATTCTCCACTCTCGTTACTTAACGACCGGTAAGTACTAAATAATGAACCTGTTTGCAAAACTTCGTCTGCTCAGAGAAGCGACATTTCGTAGCGGCACAAAAACAAAGCAACCCTTACGCTAAAAGAAGAGAGTCTTCTTAATGAATCGACCCAATTAGCATCTCCCGCTTCACGGGAGCGACACTTCACTTTGCAACGGATCCTCAAAAAGCCCGCTCCTCATTGATTTCTCGCGGATGAGATGGGAGGAGGAAAGGTGGCCTTTTCTTCGAAAAGGTCTCGTCTTTTGTTTCTACGGGGACGACCACTCAGTAAAAATAAGTACATACAGGTTGCCCATACTTATCGAGTCTACGAGCAGGTCACATTTAAGACTCGGTCATGATGTAAAAAATCAAAACTCATCTTTCCTTTTGAAGCAATTTCGAAATTGTAAAGTATGTATGAAAATTATATTTTACTTTAACTTTTTCTGTTGGCATCGCTTTTCACTGACAAATTAATTCATTAAAATATTCTTTTTTAATTCTTCTGCTAGTTTTGTATACTTGTAAGCTTAATTTCGTTCAAAATTAATTAACTTAATTTAGAGACAGGTCTCTCTCTTACTTTCAGTAGCGTTCCCGGAGACTTATTAGTGGGAAGGGGAGTGAATGTCTCCGTTGTCATTAAAGAAGCAATTTATTTAGTTGATAATTGCTTCGTCAGAAGAACTAAAGAACCCCCCCCCCTCCCCCCGCCCTCTCTCTCTCTCTCTCTCCTCGTTGACAAATACGAAGAAATGCGTGACAAACACTGACCCTTTACTTTATCATTTCGGCCACAGTGAAGACTTTATTTATTTATTTTTCTTACTCTGATGAAAGAATGCAAGCATGAGATGAAAAGTAAAGTTTAGGTTTTTAAGTTTCAAATGTCAATACTAGAACCATCCTGAAATATTTCAATTTCGAGGAAAAAATCTCGGGGCTTCATAGGTTCCTTTGCAGACCCTCTAGGTAGGCCGCTACTCACTTGTACGCTTTTTTAGCCTACTTTCCCGTGAAAGTAAAAAAAAAACATATGAAAGAAGGCTCAAATAACTTTGTGAAAACATCGTTAAAAATAAAGAAAAGTCAAAAATAAGTGAAGTAATTAAATAAATTTTGAAAAATTAACGAAATTGAAAGTAGTTTTCGAAATGGGGAAAACGTGTGTCGTTGTCTGTCTTTCTCCCCCCCATCCCCCTCAGCAACGTTTGACGAGATCGTCCGATTCAAAAGATTTTTTTTCTTTTTTTTGCATTCAAAAGATCTCGGCGAAGACACTTCATTTCTATATTTTATTGTTTGATTTGAGCAATTTTTCGTTAGATTTTGAACAGTTCAAAAAATCCTAATATTAGCACCTATCGAGAAATGTGAATCAAACTATATAATCCCTGGACATAACATCCGAGTTCCTTTGAAGAAGCTTATTCGAAGGCAC
This sequence comes from Octonoba sinensis, assembly GCA_038502835.1. Lineage (NCBI taxonomy): Eukaryota > Metazoa > Arthropoda > Arachnida > Araneae > Uloboridae > Octonoba > Octonoba sinensis. The sequence goes on from CM076600.1 coordinate 5,709,095, forward strand.
TCTCGACGTATTTTTTTATTTAAACAATTTTTGTTCAATTTTGAACAGCTTAAAAGATTTTAAAATAAGCACCCACGGGGAAATTCTTATTATATTTAAATCCTGATCTAACAGACGGATTTGCTTGCAACAAAGCTTGTAACAAAAGAACTTATGACTTAGAACATGTACCGATACGAAGTTCATCCAAAACAAAACAAGCCTATTTTTACGTGAAATTTTTTGGTTTGGATTTTTAAGGTCATTTAAGAATGAATGAGTGAATGAATAAATGAGTGAATGAATGTGTATTAACCGTTGGGAAAGGTATATTTGAAGAAATCAAGCTAAAGGAGAAAGAAAGACAATAGCTATGCAATATAAATTTGATAATGGTGCATACGAAAAAGTAGGCTCGTATAGTTCTAGACGGAACTTCTTGTTTTCTAAAGTCATGCTCCTAGAGCCGACATGTATAAATTAGAGATTACTGTGTATATAATGTGGTCTCGGATGCGTGTAGGGTTCTTCGTCAATGACATAATTTAGCACAAATGCGATATTTATTAATGACGAACACATTACATTACACGCAGAATTGAACACTGACATCTTCATCACTGCTCCACCATAGTTCATCGTTTTCCCTCCGCCTCGTTCGAGTGACTTCCGCCCTACCGCCCGCTCATCTGAGTATTAATCCGCGCGTATATAATAGTTCAGTGAGTCTCTAGTGCAGTAATAAGTCATTTGGGGAAATTCTCGCATATACATATGCACCTGTGTGTGTGTACATATGCATATATAAGTCATTAGGGATGAATGATTTTATGTCGAAACTGTCAAATATTTACAGAAAAATACGTAGTAGTAACTAACTGTTAAAACAACCCAAAGAGAGAAAAGGAATTAGACGAGATTTTTCAGAAATGTTCACAACAGAAAATTTAATTATTATATATATATATTTAAATATTACATTTAATTTTTAAATTATATATTTTTTCCCCGAATTTAAAAGCATTTTTACTTTGATTATTATTTTCCGTATTTAACCCCTTGAAGCACTTTTTTTTTTTTTCGGAAAAACTGGTAAAAATTAGAGTTTTTTTGTCTTTGACGTGAACATATAGGTATAGTATAAATTGTATTTGGCAATTTCAGTTGTTGGTGACTAGAGAGCGGGGGGGGGGGGGGGTAAAGTTATATACAAATTATAATACAAACAAAGTGCAAACGGATCTCATAGACGGGCATTAGAAATAAAAAACCGCGGGAAACAAGAACTCACGTGTGAGACACGGGCATGTGCGAATTTGTTGGTAACTTTCGCCCGTATCAGACACGGGCCAAGTGGTTAAAAGTATTTTTAATTTAAAAATGAATAAAAAAGTAAACGTCAAATTTCGCAGATATTTTTCGCTTTGCAGATGTTGTTAAAGAACAACAGATGTTCAGCGGCTCATCGGGAACCACTCTAAGTAGAACAACAACCTTCAACAAGCAAAAGTTATTTGCTTGTCAAAAATTGCCTTGTCGGCATTCGCCCCCTTTCAAAGCCACGGGAATAGCTGGCCATTTGTGAAGGGTCACGTGATAGGTGAGCAGCATTCACCCTAACACACTGTAGTCAAATGACACCAGATGGCGCCACCACAACCACGCCACCTTCCTTTTTTTTTGACACAAGAGTGAAGGAAGGGAAAATCTCCACCCTCGGAACTGCCTCGGGACTTCAGGTTCCACCGATTTTACATCACGTATCCCCAAGTGTACATAGGGGTCTTCAGCGACCCGAGATCCTCCGATCAGAAGCTCGACATCCTAACCACTAGGCTACCACGGCCCTTTTAACTGAAAATTGAAATTTTAAAATATGAAATTCTTTGTTCAAAATAAGTAGCGTTTAATATATTTTGGGTAGCGCCCGGGGCCATTGGGTGCTCCTTAAATAGCAACTTGGTCCAAAGTATATACTGAAAAGAGAAACCAAAAGCGTTTAAGTTGAGTAAGCTGAAAGTCAAGAAATCTGTGTGGACAACAATGTGCAGTAAAAAGAGTTGGTAAAATTCCTGTCGTGGAATTGAAGAATTGTCCTTTCAGAAATCTCCGATTTTCAAAACCTTATATTTAAGGGGAGCCAGCACCCAAAAATGTTGAAAAACACCAAAAACGTTTTTATTGGCTTAAGTAGTAAAATAAATCTTTAAAAATGTTCCCTGAAAGTTTTAGAAAAATGGAAGAAATATTTATTGATTTATCATTGATTTCATTAAAGTGTGAGGTGCCACCTTTTCAGTCCAAAACAGTAACTGTGCTGAATACACTTTCATCGTGACTGTAACTGAAAAAAAAGTCCTTACTTGAAATTTTGATAAGGAAAGGATTTAAGTTCTTGCAAGCCGAAAACTAAAAATACCGTTTTCTCTCACTTTGTTTTTTGCGCATTTCATCTCGATTAAAATGCAAAGGCTTTATTTAATTTTGGATCTATAATGTGGATTTTTTTACCACGTGTTCCTGAAACTATACGTAACAAATTTATGCTCCATTTTTACGAAAACTTAAGTACTTTTTTAAAAATTATTTTTGTAGGTTTTTTGAACTTTTGTTTTTTCTCGCTTTACTTCAGTTTTTATTTTTTCTTTCAAAAAGTATTTGACTTATAAAAAATTCAAAGCATAAAAGTTTTGCTTTTTGAGTATCAATATATTGAGTTTGCTGAATCAATAAAATCATTTCTGAGACTTTACGCCAATTTTTTGAAAAAGATGCATTTTTAAAATTGCTAAATTTCGCTTTAAAAATTAAAATTTTCAAATTATATTTAAGAAATCCAGTTTTTTTTAATATTACATTTCTTATGAAGTGATATAACATGATATGAGACAAAAATTGTAAATAAAAACACCATAACGAAAAAAAATGGTCTCATGTACCCTCTCTCCTTAAAAAGATAATTTCTATATTATTTTCAGAGTGTATGTTAGAGGAATAATTTTTTTCCTGCAATTTAGGTCTTAAAAACTTCTATCAAACATTAAATCTTTATGTATGGCACATAAAAGAAAAAACTGACTAAAAACGGTTTCATAATTAATAGACGCCCTCCACAATATCATAACCACAGTCTATGATAAATAAACTCTGTCAAAGTTCAGCAGACGTGCCGAAATGGTTGCTAAGCAACAACAGGCAAACTTGAGACCAGTTTTCACTTAAGTGACAACATGATACCGTATCATCCGTTACACCTATTAAGAACAAAATCTGGATAATAGATGTGCGCGAAAACTTCCAGAAAGCGTCGGTGAAATTACCGCAAGAAAATAAAGTGGTACGGTTAATGGTAGATAGCCATTAAAAATATCAAAGTTTGCTAAAAGTATTGGAAATTGGAAATAACAACACGTGAAAGCTGTTTGAAAACAGAGGAAAATCAAGTCTCTTGGAAATATTATTCTAAGCAGATTTGCAGCAGTTGGCAATTTTCGAAAGATTATAGCATCAAAAACACAGCTCCGGGAGCTTGTTATAGACATAAAGCACTTGTTAGCAAGTCAGAGTTTGAATTAATCGATTATTGTTAAAATCGTTCTTTTTCCTCTAGGTAGTGGTAGTTGTTGACAGGCGATTAGTCTACGCGCGGGCGCACCCGTGATGATGCCATCTATTGTCAAAGAAATTTCATTTCTTAGAAATATTCTTTTGTAAGAGGAAAAACAGAATTTGCATGAATTTCTAAGCATTGCTCTGCGGTACACTTAATAAAGCCAGAGAGAGGGGAGGAGTTAAAAAAAGAAAGAAAAAGAAAGAATGCGTGGGGGTAAAAGAGAAAGAGATAGATCGGGGGAGTTGAGGTAGAGGAGAAAAATAAGCGCAAGTGTTATTATATTGGATTAATTCAAGTTTATTTATAGGTAGGAGAGTACAAAAATTGGAGACACATATAAAACTAGACATACTGCTTGATTTCCTCTTCCATATAAATTTAAAATTTTCAATCGTTTTTCACCTGAACTAAGCAAAGCAAACTAAAAAAAATATATGCAAGCTTAACGGTAACAAATATATATATATATATATATATAGTTAAACACTCGTTTAATACGAAATGCCAAAAATTCGGGAATTTGTTCGTATTAGTAGTTATTCGCGTGAATACGTAAAATTGTGTTAAAAACTATTGGAAATGCATGTTTATATTTTCAAAATAATTACTACTATTTATAATACAAAGTAAAATAAATAGTGAAAACAAATGATTTATTTTCACTAATATACACTTTTAAATCTTGCTAGTACATTGAAAAAAAGTGAACTTACCCATTAAAATTTATCAATTTTAGGAAAACCCTTAATAATTAGTTGTTTTTTAGGTACATTAACTTTTATCGTATGTGTACTTGGTGGTTTATAATGACTCAAAATAACCAACAATTTCTATTTAAAAAATAATAATTACATAACTCGATTGTTATGTAATTATTATTTTTATAGAAAATTTCTCGTGAATAGGTCAGAAATTTTGTTCACCTTAGCCGAGATTTCGTATTAACCGTGTTCGTATTAAGAAAGTTCAACTGTATACATATATATTATATATATATACATATGGATATATATTCTTTTTAATTGTTGAGTATGGTCAAAAATCATTTTTGGTTAAAAGCATGAATTTTTGCACACTTGCATAAATTAATTTCACAATAACATAAACACTCGATTCAAAAGCCTTTTCGAAGCTATGTTTATAATAACGTATTTCAAAATAAGTAAATAAAATTTCTCGGTAATGTTTAAATATTAAGTGAGGAAACACGACGACAGATAAACAAAACTTTTTTTTTTTCGGTACATTTCAATATTTTAATATGCACAAACCTTAAACTTCATTCTATTTTATTCTTTTAAAAAAAGAATATTTTCCCGAAGTCCAGAATTAAAAGACACATTTAACTTCATTTTCATGTCATATAACAAACCGGGAGAAACATAATTTGCATTCTTTCGGTTCTTCGTAATGATTTGCCGAAATTTTATCTTAGTTCCTGCGTTTATTCAAAAGATGAAAAACGAAGCAACAGGTTTAAACGGTGGGCAAAAAACATACAGACACGATAAGAACTAAATAGAATGCACTGCACGAATCTCGTCTAGACGGTATGTAAAATAAGCAGACAGACGCTTTTAACAACACGAAACCATAACATAATTTATCGTCACTAGACATGTTATTGTAATAATATTTAGATAGATATATAGCCGTAGATAATGTATCATAACTTAGGGGCCATTCATAAATGACGTCACGCTTTTTTCCCAGATTTTTGACCCCCCTCCCCCCCTTTGTCACAATATGTCACACTTCAGCGGACCCCCCTCCCCCCTTTGTCACGCGTCACGCTATGTTGCATAATGCATGATGTCACACTTCTTGTTACCACCTCCCCTCCCCTTGTCACACTTTGTCACAATTTCACGAACCCCCCTCCCCCCCTCGAAGCGTGACATCATTTATGAATGATCCCTTATGCTTTTTTTCCTTCTTTTGCCAAAGAAATTTTAAAATATTTTAAGTAAATGAGTTCCGAAAAAATGTACTTGAAAATCTTATTTGAGTTGAATCAAATAACAATACATTTGAGTCGCTCATTTTAGAGAAGACACTAGGCATATTTTTCTAAATTTTTCAATGGGCACAAGAAAATGTTTGTAAAGCAACCACTTTCTTTTCCGTTTTAATTTTTTTTTTTTTTTTGATTAATGTCCATTATAATGAATCGAGTAGAAACAGTAAAGGGCCCTGTAAAGTATAATGCGGCAGTCCCAACAGAATATATTTTTATCAAAGCATCGGTTTCCCAAAAAAAAGTGAATTGTTCCTCTCCTAAAATAAAGGATTCGTTTAAATAGCACAAAACTGCTCAAATTAAATATTCCATTCCCGCCAAAACGACTGCTTTACTGAGTCCAATCCTTTGTGGCCTTAGACTGTAATATAAAAATGCATCTTATAGTGGAAAATAAGTTTGCTTAAACTCTAAAATAGTAGTCTTTTGCTTGACATTGTAAAAATGCAAAAAAAGAATACGCATGCTAAGAATATATAATTATATAATAAAATCTTGTATATAAGCCGCTTAAGTGTATGTTTGTCGCCGACAGCTTATTCCGAATTTCTTGTTCCGAGAAAACTGCATCGTGCTGCCATCTACACAATTGTTTTTATAATGAAAACGACTAATAATCCAAACATTTTTTCAGCATTTTTAGTGAGGCATCGCTATATTTGCAATATCCGTTAAAAATTAATGCAAACGCGAATTTAATTCAATCCTTCTTTTTTGTTTCAATTTATTTATCGTCAGCGATTTTTGTATATATTAAAGTGGCAGCGCTCCTTTTTCCAGTTTCGTTAAAACTATGGTTTTGACGATGATTATTTTGGATATAAATCAATATTTTTCACAAACAATTTGATTATATAGTAAATAATATATTTATTTTACAGATTATTATAACTTAGATTTTTTCGGTGAGAATTTTTTTTTTTCGAAATACGTTTATTATTTATTCATTAAACTTTACTTTTTACTTAAACTTTTCTACCTGATAAATATCTCTTTGATTTGATGTGCATTTCCGGTTACTGGGAGAATTGTATATTTATAATATCAGGAACAGCGGTCATATGTATTACCGCCGCACCGAAGGGTAAAATTATAATCTAGCTGGCCAAAAACCAGTTTCACAAAATTCAGCGGAGGTGGGAAAACCCTATGGAATGTTCAATTGGAATAGTGGGAGATTCAAGTTAAGGGGACTTGGCACCTTTCAAATGTAGAAAATGGCTGAAAATAACGATTTTTCAATTTTTTGCTTAAAATGTGGTTTGACTCTCCTCGTATATCTGAGCGAAGTTTTGAAGCGATACAACCAATATAAATGTAGTTAAGAAGTAAGAGAACTCAAATATTTCTGATGTTTTAGTAGGATTTTGTATTCTTTAAACTGCGTTTTCTCGGTTTGTGTGTTTTCGCCATATTGTAGTATTTAAAATGCTAAAACTTCTACATATATTCATGTAGCAACTTGAAATTTTCTGTGTGTGTTCGATATGTTGCTTGATAAAATTAGGGATGGAATTTGCTATATATTTTCAAAAAAAAATTTTTTTAATTAAAATGTAACAAAAGTCGCTTTTTTTGTGTGTTCTACCATCGATGTAACTTTAAAAACTTTTTTCTCAAAAACTAATTAATTAATAGCAAAACCCATCCCTAAAATTGTAAACCATACTATAATAAGTACTTTTAAAAAATTTGGTAAAAAAAAGTCAAGAAATGAAAAAGAAGAAGGAAATTTAAAATTGTTAAATAATTTTTAAAAAATTAAATTTTAAAATTTTCTGTTAGTTGAATTTTGATTTTTCATGTGAAAATCATTTTGTTGAACAATAGCACATCATAACATACAAATGAAATCGGTAAAAGTTCTTAAATTAAAAAAAAAATGTCAAAAGGTGCCAAGGCCCCTTAATGGTCTAAATCGTTTCCCTGGTTGATCGAATTAGAGGAAAAACCAGTTTGAACTTGTCTGTTGTACTACTTTTATTTTGTTTCGCATCAAAAGTAAGTTTGTGAGTGCATAGTTCATTGCTACCTGTTACCGATCAAATTTTTACTATACCAACTCGTTATTGGATTGTGAAAGCATAATATTAATAATTAAAATATAGGATAAGGAAATAAAAAAATATATGAAAGATGCGTTTTATTTTTGTGGTTTGTTATTGTGAATTTCAACATTCGATAAGGATTTTGTTATACTTCCCGATGAGTCCAAATATTAAATTAATAGCAGCCAATAACCGCCACTCTAGAATTGATTTTTTTTCTCCTGCAAATCTAAATAAAGAAGCGATAAATTTTTTTAAAATTCTGAAAAAGGATTTTATACATATTTAGCTATTTTCATTACTTAAGGGCAAATGTTATTTTAGGGCCATATGGAGTGAGAATTCTTATAAGGCGAGACCTTTTTGTTTTTATGGATAGCCAGCAATTGCCCAGTTTTGACAAGAAATTAGAATTCAAAACCAGAGGTCCTATATTTTTTAGAATATTTTTTCCGAAATCAGCAGTCTAAAATTAATAGAAAATGGTGATAAAATATTTTTGGCCGGCTAGACCTGTCAATTACCCCTCTGTGGGCCGGGCTTACTAGTATTTTATAATTGAAGCGGTAGACAGAAAGAAATAAACGCACAAACTAAAAAGAAAGTGGTTAACCTGTATTCTATGATGCAATAAATTTGTTCGCGTCTTTCTCAGTATTATTATTATAGCGGGCAACGCCGGGCAGTTTTGCTAGTTCTCAATTTTTAAGAAAGTTAACCACAAAATCCAGTTTTCATGGGTCCGACCTTTGTAAATAGAGGCCTGGATCCAATCCTCTGGAAACACTTGGTGCAAATAATATAATAAGTCAATACACTCTCTTCCCACAGTTCGTTAAGACTCAAAGAATTCCTCTTGCTCCCAGAGGTATTTTGTCGGTTTAGACTCTTCGTTCGCTCTTTGTTGTGTGCTTCGCTTTTCACCTTTCCACTTTAATTTCTTGCTCAAATTTCCCTTTTCTTTTGAGCTTTTCTTTAATGCTATTTTCTTTCTTCGGCTGTCTCTTTGCTCCAGAAATCTGTTGTCTGTCTTTTTCGGTGCTCAAGTTTCCTTTTAAATCGGCTAATTCAATAGAAGACAGCCATGAGAAAAATCTTTTATTCCAGGTTCAGGTACTATATATTAAAATGACTAAACTAATGGTGGTGCGGTTGCACATCTTCATTCCCGCTTTAAAAATAGAGTTCTAGAAAAAAGAATTTTAGTCTAAGAAATAAAATTCTGAATTATTACGTAAAAACATGACGTGAAAACAATGTCCATTTTTTGTGATGTCAGTCCAGAGCCCCCTATACTAAATGCCCTCCGATAGCACTTTAAATCCATACAGATTTTGGCCGCAATTTTTTGGATAGAGGGCGCTAGCTCTTTGCTCATAATACTGCTTTTATAAGTAGATACATATTGCAAAGATTAATGAACTGCGTGTTTAAATTAAATAAACTATTTAATTTTAAACATATCAGCAAACAAAATCTTCCAGAAAGCAAATTTTGACTAAAATGAAAACCTAACTAGTTAAAAGAAATTTAAAGTTGATAAAGCGAGTCATTTGCGCCACCCAGCGGAGAACTTTTCACAGCCGTTTTTTTTTTTTTTTTCATATCGGAGGGCATTTAGTGTAGGAAGCTCTGGTAAGTCATTCCATGTTTTAAAAAAATAACTCATAATAATTGCTTCTTAGACTAAAATTATTTCACTATTTTTAAAACATGCATGAACATGTGCGAGTTAAGAAGTAATTATTAAATGTTTAGTTATTTTGGATTTCCAAAAAGCGCGCTGGAATTAAAAATAATCTTTAGAATGCTTTGACAGTCAGACGATTTATAACTTTCTTTGGTCTTGTGTTTGTTCTTCTTATAATAGAATATATACCATTACCACTATACTGATCAAATTTAAAGTAAAATCTGAACAATGTATGCACGTCAAAACTACTGTATTTTGACGCCAAACACAACAGCATTTGGCTTCATCAGTTTTTGCTGTACTCAACAAAAACTGATCAAGTTGGTTAATTATTTACTATCTGTGTTGAGACTCGACGCGAATGTCGTGTCATTAGGTCCGTTTCTCTTTTATATATACTTAAGTATTACTTTTAAATGACGAAAGAAATATTGCGCCTTTTAATTTCGACTCCCTTTTTATTATATCTATTTACGAATGTACAAAAGAAGTTGCAATTCTTACAATGCGCGTTAAGTAAAGAAATATTAAAAATTGCATGAAGCTCACCGTCTATTGTTCTCATGACAGTCTGAAACAAAACAAAAAAAAATTGCGACAGTAATGACAAAAGACATATGGGATTAACCGACTCCATTGAGTTTTTAATTTTTGCTTTTATTTCCACGCGACATAATCTTATTAGAAATACTTGAAAGAGTAATCTTATGCAATGTATGTTTTAATTTAGCATTGCTACCGCTAATCTCCTGATGTGAAAGCGAAATTTCGATAAAAGGTTTACAAACAGTAGAACAGTTCAAGCAGCGATGTCTTTGTCCCATTTGACAATCGTCAAATGGGATTATATGTCAAATTGGTTATCGTCAGAAAAATGGGACGGTTCTTAAAGTGGCTATAACTACTGTAATTATGGGACGAAATAATTTTTGTGGGTGGTAATTTGTTCCTGATGGATTTTCGTTTAAGTTTGAAATAGCAAGTGACAACATTTCTGCAAAATGTGCGGTTGCGAGTCAAGAAGTAATTGTTGTTTTAAGCTATTCCCTGCCGCAATTACTTCCAATTCAAATTTTAACGAGATATTGTTTTCCTACGTCACATTAAAAATAATTGATAAATTCCTATGTCACAGAAAAAAAAATTAATTGCTATTAACCGACTTCCACCAAGGAGGACGGTTAGCAATTCATACAGTATTTTTTTTTTCTTCTTTGTTCATTGATAACTTCTAACTGGACGAACTGATTTTGGGGATTCTTTTCTTAATCAGTTGAGGATGATCCCTCATAAGTTTCGTTTGACGACATTCGATAATTAGAGAAAAGTTTTGGGCTGAAATGTGGTCTTTTTTTTTCACTTGACTAAATGAATCTATTTTAATGATTTTTTTATCGATAGAGGGTCGTCCAACTTAAATTTACGCATTTGACCAAATTACATCCATTTGACTACAATTGTTCTTTCGAAAGAACGTTAAGGCTGAAAAAAATACTTTTCTTTTAATTGGAAAGGATTGGCTTGATATGTCCTTTGTTGATAAAGTTATTCAAAAATATATAACTCACTGTTAAAAAGAGTTGTTGCCATTAAACAGTAATATTAAGAGCAATTACAATAAGAGTGCAGGCTTCTCTGAAACAAAAATTTTAATCTTTCAGTCTGTTGTCTCTAGTGACTTTTTCAAATCAACTTCAAAACGGAATTTATACCACAAATGATTAGTTTTAGTGCCAGACACTCAAAGTAAGTGTGTCCTTTCATACGTTAAAAAAAATAGAGTATTCATATAAAAATATATTTACACTAAAAAGAATAAAATAACTTTTCGGGAACAAAATAGAACAGACTTCAAATCAAAAGTTGCACTAAAAAGTGAAAGATAAAATCCTACTATAACATCGATACGACTTTTCAAGAAAACTAGAGTTCACCGAAAGTCGAAATTCGAGCGCAGTAATTAAATGTAGCATTAAAAACATCATGCTACTTATATAATTATATATTATTATTCATCAAATTTGGCGATGATAACGTCGAGTATATTTTGATCCTCTTCGTTTAAAGCAGGGGTCTCCAAACTTTCCAGCCTTAGGGCCATATTGATTACTCCAGTAAATTCCAAGGGCCAAAACCATATTATCATTAATTGTTGCCGGTGGTAAAAAGTTGAATCAGTCCACTAGTGGTGTAAAATATGATTACTTTTTTGCCAGATGCCATTAGCTAGCTCTCCGCGGGCCGGACAAAATCTGTCCGCGGGCCGGATGTGGCCCGCGGGCCGTAGTTTGGAGACCCCTGGTTTAAAGCAAACGTATTGTAAATCATTGTCAGCACAGAGACAATGATTGCGCTCATCAATGTAGCCGCTTGTACTTCTGACGATTTCGTACAAGTTAACTGGCAGTTTTATTCAACTTAAATGTCTGCTTCCATACACTATTCTCATTTTTCATTCCATCGTTTCAAACATGCCTTCACTCAAACTCTTATTATAATTGCTTTTAATATTACTGCTTTATGGTAACTGCTTGAAACTTTTCAACAATGAGTTTCATATTTATTACCTAATCATTTACTCAATCAACACATGTTGGCATCTGCTATTTATAACAATGTAACATCGCAATTCTAAATGAGGCAATCTTGACAAAAGAAGAGGGGAAATAACCAACTAATAATAAACTATTTCAAATTTTTTTAATTGATATCACTAAAGCTTGCCAACAGCTACTAAACAAAAAAAAGGAGTAAGAAAATCGGTTGAAAAAGAGAGGATAAAATGTTTCTTAACTGTTGTCTCTTTGCCTATTTTATATATATATATTTGAAGCTGTGCAAAATGGAAGAAGGTCATAGAATAAAAATTTTGAAGTCGGTTATGATTTTATAAATTCATTTGTAATCATGAACCAAACAAATATAAATGGACCACAGTTTGTAATAGTTCCGTTCTTATGTTAAAAAATGTACATATATAATGCATTTAATGAAAAGATTTTTCCGAAGTTTCGATAAGTTTTCAATTTTAATTTTTAGCGAAAGTTATTTGCAATCAAGCATCCTGGCGCTGAACGCCTCACATCTAGTTAACCTTAATGTCTCGTTGAACCCTGATTGAAGAATGCTGACTTGCAGAAATGGGTTTAGACAAAATCTCTGCTTGACTCTCCGTCGAACTTTTAACGATGCAAATAGCGATAATCAGAAATATGAGAGTCATCCCTGAGAAGAAGATTAACGAAATGAATTCGGGGAAACCTGTTCGTTAAAAGGATTGCTCCTTATTCTGCTCCTTTTTTTAGGATTAAATTTCTCTTTTGAGAGGAAAAAGATAAGCGAAAAAATTCGTACACCATTCGCTGCGCTCCACTTAAGCTAATTATAAGAAATTAAATGTCGCTGCAGGAAAAGGATCGGGGCTTTTAATTAAACGCTTCTTTCGAGAGGAATTTTTTTGACAGCGCTTTTCGGAGAAGATGGTTTGCCTCAAAAGGTTGAGAAATTTCACGCTGTGCGCTCTCAAAAGCTGAGAGGTATCCTTCACAACGTTCCTCTGTAAAAAAAAATTACCTTTCTTTAAATATGAAATCAGAAAAATAATTTTTTAAATATAGGTTTTCGGGGCAGAAAAAAAGAAGAAAGAAGGAAAGAAATTGAAAGAATTTTTTAAAGTATTTATGATACACTGTATGAGTGGTTTTTTTTTTTTTTTTTTTGTTTAAATATATTAAGTGCGGAAGGTTTAAAAAAGACTTTGGGGACCATCCATAAATGATGTCACGCTTTTTTTCACATAGTTGACCCCCTTTGTCACACAATGTCACGCTTCAATGGACCTCAACCCCCCTTGTCACATGTCACGCTATGTTGCATAAGCGTGACGTCACACTTCTTGTTACCCCCTCCCCTCGTCACAATTTCACGGACTCCCCCTCCCCGCTCGAAGCATGACATCATTCACTGAAGCATAAGTAGCAATATTTCTTAGCAGCCTCTTCTCTTTGGCAGTATAAGTAGAATCTGTTCAGCTTTTATTTTGAGAATAATGCCAGCAGTGATAATGGCACATATTTTGTTATAAAAAGACTTACACGAGTACAAACACAAGACAACAGGAAAGTTATCAATCGTCTGACGAGTCAAAGCATTCTAAGGCCGTGGTTGCCTAGTGGTTAGAGCGTCGGACTTCCACCTGGTAGGTCGCTCGTTCGATACCCGCTGAAGACCCACCATGTGTACTTGGGGATACGTGCATGTAAAATCAGTGGACACCTTTACCTCGCCCAGTGCGCAAGCAATCCTAAGGCCTCGGCTAACAGGTAGGGGTCTGGTGGAGAAAAGTCAAAGCATTCTAAAGATATTTTTTAAATTTAACAGTCGTTGCCAATCCAAAATAACTAAACATTTAATAAATATTTCATAAAAGATTCTACGTTAACTCTGCATCAAAATGTAGATCACAGGTTCCAAAACTTTTTTATCCAGTGGATCCCTTGTCATTTCTTAACGTTTTTCATTGAGCCCCCTCCTGGAGGATCATTCTAAAAGAAATCAATTAGTGTAACGTTTGCATTCGAAAATTCCAAAACAGAGTAAAACTGAGGATAAAGTTTTCCCCAAGAAGTTCTAAAATAGCAGAAGGAGAGAGAAATGTTCTGAAATGGACGGGAAAGTCATTTAGAACAAAATATTAAGATTTTATTTTTCTATCAAGTACAATTCTACGTTTATGCTTCAACATTTAATGGCGAGGTCTCCCTTGGATAACTCAATAACCCCGGCTGCAATTTATACCAACATTAAAATTTCAAGATTTTACTAGTTACAAGCACAAAGACAATGGATACCTACTTGCAACATTTGTGAAATATATTTTACGAATGTATAATTAGTAAATTTATGTGCTTATTATTTATATATAAGTAAGTGACACCGGGCCAAATTTCTGTTAAGTGCATCATGTCTAAAATTTCGGGACTGTTTACTTAAATTAAAGTTCAGTCTTCATAGAACCCTATTTTAATCTCATTCACACCTTCCTTCATTGATGTGAACCCCTTGTAGGTGGCAATAGACCCCTGAGGGTCCATAGAAACCACTTTGGGAGCATTTGGGGCAGACCATTCCATCGCTGTTTTTGTTATTTTCTGCATAAATAATTTCAAAATTTTCCGAGTATAATCCTTCCAATGAACGAAGACCTCTGCCTGGCAGAGTGCCAAGAAGGATCCATTCATGTTCAAGGGGGAGAAACTGCTGGTATAAAGAATGTGCCGTATTCAGTTCTCGCTCTAGTCCGCATAGCATAATTTACTTCTTCCGAGATGCTGTTATACGGGGGCTGTAAATTAAGTAGTGGCAACTTAGTGTGGAAGCACGCAGAAGAGTGGACACGTGCAAATAGGATGTGGGAGTGGTGAGGTGGCTCCGTTGACGATGTGTAGAGAGCAAAAATCGGTCGATCTAGTTAGAAGGGTAGTTGTTACGAGGCATTAAAGTGAAGATATTTGTTTCTATCGCCCTAAAGCATCTTTTCAAAAGGTGGTCAGTGGTCATGGCTTGAAACTGAGGTTGCCCGTGACAAAAAGCAGCAGAATGTTATCGAGGATTACGTGAATATTGTGACGAAAAGGAGCTACCATATCCGAACCCCGCCGAATTCGTGACGTTTCCGCAGCGCTCCGTACAATAGGGCGCTCCGTCGTCCACTTCAACGATCAACACCTTGCCAGTGGTCTCCAAAGGCTCCCCGGCAATTGGCAAAAGGTCATCCACTTTGCTGGTGATTACGCAGAAGGAATGTAATGCAATTGAATCGGTGAGTGGAAAAACAGTACTAGTCTAGAAAACGTTGTGAGATATTTTCAAGAACAACTTTCGTTTTCAAATTTGTCTTTTTGTTTGTTAACGCCATGCCTAGGTTTTATAATGTGGGAGGTCTTGAGAGTTGTATTCTTTCTCATTGCAACGTGTTGTTCTAAATATTAGTGTAATTTTTGCCAGGTATCTAAAAATGACCGATTTTGGACTAGTACTGTTTTTCCACCCCCGATTCAATTGTACTTGTCAAGTCATTACAATTTCACTTATTCCCCTGTTGCCATTACTTTATTTACAGCCCTCGTATGCCAGCTCATAAATTTGGTTGCTCTTAATACACATTCTGATTCGCGTGCTAATAAACGCACCTGCATAACGAACTTCCCTAAAACTCGAATGGATACGTTCTTTTCTGCCATGCGCAGAAGCTCCCGAGTATCAAAACTCTGTGGTCGGACTAAGCGTGTATTTTGTTTTTGTTGTTATTAACACGCTACATAATAAGTACCAAAATATATTAAACAAAAGCACCATTCTTTTCAGCCAGAAACTTTGCACCATTTTTTGGGTAAAACGTATAACTTAATTTTCCGGTCATAAAAGTGACCGATGTTTTAACAATCGGTTAAATAACCGGCATAAGTTACAACCGATGTTGTAACAAATCGTCGTCTGTGTAAAGCATAGTGTAATACTGAATATTCCACCGTCGGAGTGACTGACCTCTTAATGAGCGAACCTTTCTCTTATCGTGAGTGGAGAAGATGAAAACGTTCTAAGTGGTGGAATCCGGGGGTTTGTTCTGCATGCCTCTGTCTCTCTCTCGAAAGTCCGGCCTGCCCATCGATTGGACCAAAATAGAAAAAGTCGTTTCATGCACGCGAATTCATTTTATCGATAAGCTCACCCCGACACACGCTCCTTCTATCGGAAAAATGAAGAGGGCCCTGCATTGTTTCACGCAGCCCCCGCGAACAGGCATTGGAAAACCTAATCGCTTCCAGAAACGCCAACGAGAACTTCGTTAAAGGAAAAAATAAAAATGGCAGCGAGATAAGCTTTAATGTTGCCAGCAATTGCTCACTAATCTCGCAAGAGGAATAAAATGAAATAAAAAGTAAATCTTTGTGCCACAAAGTAAAAATAAAAATCATTGACATCTTGAGGACGGCGCAGATTTTTGCTACCTGTAAAGATAAGCTTTTCAATTTTTCAGAAAAAAAGCTATTTTTAACCACATGAAGTTTTTTTTTATCTAACAAAACTTATAAAATTATAGCTGAAATAAACCACAAGTAGTACACACTGCCAGATGAACTATTCGTATATGAGCCACCGGTGGTACACGCCGCCAGATGAACTATTCGTATGTGAGCCACCAGTGGTACACGCCGCCAGATGAACTATTCGTATGTGAGCCACCAGTGGTACACGCCGCCAGATGAACTATTCGTATGTGAGCCACCCGTGGTACGCGCCACCAGAAAAACTATTCGCATGTGAGCCACCGGTGAACACGCCGTCCTCAACGTGTTAAGAACAAAATTTGTTAAAATTGCAGACACGTGTTTCGAGGTGACAAAGAACCCACTTTTAAGAGAACTCAAAGAACCCACCAATACAAAAGAATGAGCTTTTTTCCATCTAGAAGCTCACTTTTGCATGGAAAAGGGGGTCCGTTGTAACCTCGAAACACGGGTCTGCAAGTTTTGTGCTCGATTTTACGCTGATTTTTATTTTCGCAAGAGAATTTGGTAGTAAGTACTGTCAATCAGAGAAACATCTACAATTTCTCTATTTTTAACTGCCCCATTCAACCAGTTATTGTATTTACTTTTCTCCTTCAACTTCATTTCCTGTTAGCACTAGGCCTTAGGGATGCCCTTGCATCCGGGGCGAGGTAGTGGGGGAGTGGGGTCCCCGAAGTTTACATGCACGTATCCCCAAGTGTTCATGGTGGGTCTTCAGCGGGAATCGAACACACGACCTTCCAGGTAGAAGTCCAAAGTTCTAATCACTAGGCCACCACGGCCTTTATTGTATTTATTGGCATAACACTGAAGAACGCCTAAAGTATTACACAGTCACCAAAAATTAAGAAATAATACGCATAAAAGCCATTTAAAATGAACGATTAACCTGCTTCAAAGGAATCCTTCCATTCCGCGTCACTTTCAAACACGTCAGAAGAGTGATTTTAAAATGAATTATTTTATAAAAGTACTATAGTTCTACAACTTTGAACCAGAAAAATAAGATTCTAAACATTTAAAAATTTTCATTTCAGAACACCAGAGGATTTGTATAATTTATGATATAGCGACTTCAAACCATCACTGAAAAATAGCATCTAAACAATGACTTCAAAATGACTGTGCTATACAATCCTCTGTGAACAGTTTTGCAGACTTATTTCGTGAAATGAAGAATACAAGACTGATTTTATAACCTAGCCAGCTGAGTGAAGCATTGGACCTTCTATTTTATTAATTTGAAATCAGACATACTAAAAAATATGACGTAATAATTTATGCATATTTTTGGTCGGGAATTCGGGAAGAAAGAGAAGACATATAGGGAGGAATTACTGAACTCGAAGGCTGATAACAGTTGGCAGACTTGGCAGCCTCCAGGGGCCACGAGCTCCAAATTTTTCTTAACCCTCTGAAGCCACGAGTTTTTTCGGAAAAACTAGTAAAAAATGATAGAGGTTTTTTTCGACAGTAAATGAATACATAGGTATAGTACAAATTGTTTTTGGCAATTTCATTTGTAGGAGGTGACTACAGAGCGGGGGAAGGGGTAAAAGTTGTATAAAAAAATTATTATACAAACAAAGTGCAAACGGATCTCAGACGGGAATCAGAACTAAAACAACGCGAGATGCCCGTGTCAGACACGGGCAAATGGGTTAAGGGATTAATATATAGTTTCATTGGTTTTGGCAATTTCAGTTCCATTGGAGGGCTGCACAGATTATATTCCATGCAAATTTTAACTGAGTTTAACTTAGATCGGAAAGGACATTTTTCAATACAAAGAATTTAACTTGCAAAGTTCCTAGAAGTTTTCGAAACGTCTTACGGATGAAAATTTTTAGTTTATTTTTTAAAAATAATTAAATTTTATTCTTCTTAACTGTAACTTCAAAAGTTACTATTCAGGACAATAAGATGAGGTTGGGCGTATAGGTGAAAACTGGCAAATTTTGTTAGTCGCCAGTGGCCGGTAGACTCAGTTTTGTTATAAAAATAATTTCACGTTATTCTAAAGCACAAATGAGCATTAAAATGCAGACATATGTTTCGCGGTTCCAAGCAAGCCTGAAACATATGTCTGCATTTTAATGCTCATTTGTGCTTTAAAATGACGTGAAATTATTTTTATTGCAGTTTTTTGCACAAAGTTAAATTATTATTATCAGTTTTGTTAGTCGCCACTTTTTCCAATAAGAATTAAAAACTAACTCTAAAACCGTTTAGAAAATAAATAATTTTTGAAATAAAACAAGAAATGCAAATTTGAATTAGCACCCCCCCCCCCCCCATGCCAAAATTATTTCGAACTTTTAAAATGATTTAAATATATACAGGATGCTGAAAGATTGAAAGTTGATATGCGACATGAAATTTTTGGCGCGAGGCACATGTTCGATATTGGCTAATTTAAAAGAAAAAAAGAAAGGCGATTAGCTCCATAATGAGAATTAAAAAATGAAAATTCAGTTTATCTTTAAAATGCTCATTAAATTATTTCAATCTTCAAATGAATAGATAAGAATAAATAAAACATTTACAGAATGAAAATGAAGCAGTTAGGGGACAATCATAAATGGTGCCATGCTTCAAGGGGGGGGGGTCAAGAAAGTGTGACAGTTTGTGACAAGAGGAGGAGAAACAATAAATGCGACATTGTAAATATTGATTTCTATAAAAACATTTAAAATCCCCAAATTAAACCTATTTTATGCTAATGTAATATAGCGTGACATGTAACAAGGGGGGAGGGGTATGTTGAAGTGTGACACTTAGTGACATAGGGAGAGGGGGCAAATATATTGAAAAAAAAGTGCGACATCATTTATGAACGGTCCCTTAGTTAAACAGTGGAGGATTGGCGATCGATGATGCATTTTTTAATCTCCCCTTTTACTACTTTAACCTCCACATGGCGAGTGGCGACCACTAATTTTCACCTACAGTTGGTGTCAAAATTTTATTCTACCTCCCGGGGCCCCCAAACTTCTTAATCCGCAGCTGAGAGGTAGCGCATGAATGTGTATTGTAGCGAGCGCATGTTGTTTTTCTTGCATTAACACTATGCTTGCACAAAAAGATCTTCTACAGCAGCTGTTCCCAATCTATTTTTTTTTTTTTTTTTTTTTTGCGTACCACCATTTTTCTTGCAAACCATTTGCGTACCACTGCGAATATAACTTTATTATATACAATAGAAGACTAATAGATTATAGAAAAATACTAGGTCGACTAGGTAATATAAATTACGCCATTTTTTATGGTTATAAGGGAGAGAAAAGCGTTCCTTAAAATAAAGATGTATATATAATGTATTAAAGTATGTTATATGTATGTATGTATTAAAATATATATGTATGTATTAAAATATATGTTATAAAATATATAACATATTTTAATACATACCTCCAAAATACATTGGAAATAAGTCTTCAAGTACAAAATACGTGTAAAAGAAAAATTAAAAAACGAAATTAATGAGAAGATTGCTGCTGCATGGCAGATACAAGCGAGGCGATATCTGATTGAGTGGAAGTTAGTTTTAACCTCAAATTTGGGTCGACATTTATTTTCCTTGTATACTTATATTTTTAATAAATATTGTATTGGAAAAAGAAGAACACAAATGGCATTCTTTTCGAATAATACTCAGAATAGTCTCTTCTTTTCTTGGCCTTCACGCGTACCACCTCGAAAGGCTTCACGTACCACTAGTGGTACGTGTACCACAGTTTGGTAACCTCTGTTCTACAGCAGTTGTTCCCAACCTTTTCTTCCTTGCGAAGCTCTTCTAAAATCCGGGGGAAAAAATGGCGAAACCCCTTCTGTAATTGTAACAAAATTAAAAATTTGCCAGAACATTTCTTTTTTATGTTGCACATTGTACGTGAAAAGAAATAACACATAATTTTTAAACATAGAGGTATAACTAAAAACTGAAGTAATAATTAATAGGACAGTAAATATATACATATTCGCAAAAATATATTTAAAAATTATTTTCCCCGTAGTGCGAAAAAGTGGTGGATTCACATATTTATTGATTCAAAAATTTGAATCAATCAGTAAATATGTTTCGGTTCCACTCATATTGAAGTATACAAAATTCGCAGAAGGAATAGAAATTTACAGAAATATTAAAACTGATGTATTTTCAAATTTCTCATTGTGATAATGCAGAGAAAATGTAATAAAATGCGACAAATGCGAGTACAAAATTTAAAACTAATCAATAAATAATCTGATCATATAAAAAATGTTTTAAGCAACACGGTTTTATTTAAAAATTAAAATTCAAAACATCGTTGCATTATGAAAACATTCCAAACAAAGCTATCGGTGCCTTTCGACAAATAATTCTGATAATTTCCTCAGAGCGAAAGTTATTACTTTTTTTCCTAATTAAAGAGACAATAAATTATAAAATGGATGGAATATTGTACTGTCATCGGAAGATAAGCATGGGTACAAAGTTTGAAGATAATTTATGCAGTAATAACCGCGTAACAAACTGCCGTCACAAATCAAGTTAAATAAAACCGTGTAACATCTCCCGGTCCCACTTTTGGGTTTATATATGAAAATTAGCCGAAAAATTATATATATTAGTAGATTTTCGTAATTTCACCTCTTTTTTTCGCTCTAGCGCGGAAAAAGAGGTAAATAGTAGAAGAAATATAAGTACAAAATTTAAACTAAATCAATGGATATATTCCGGTACCCCTTTGTTTGATCTTTATTTTTTAAATCAGGCAAAAGTAGAAATAAGTACTTTCAAATTTTGTAGTTATGCTTCTTATGCCAATCCACACCTTTTCCGCATCATCGGAAAGCTTGTATATATAAAAAGGAAATTGTTATGCTTCTTTCTAATATGCGAGTCAATTTATTTTTTCATTTACGTTAGCAATTAAAAATTACATCACTGCAATATTACGAGCCCCTTTCATACAATACGCGAACCCCTGGGGGATCGCGAACCACCGGTTGAGGAACGCTGTTCTACAGAATTCATTCCTTTTTATCGAGAATTTCTTCGTCCCTTAGGTCAATTTTACATGCGAGATCATGCGATAGCAAGCGCTTGTGCTTGACTGCGAAGTATGGTGACAATCTGTAGCACCACTTTGATTTATTTTACTCGGTCTAACTGTTGGTAATGCAGTTATTCTGTGCTTCTTTCGAATTTTATTCGAAAAACAATTTAGTGTAATTAAAGTTGGAGTGGTTCAAATAACACAAGAAAGCAAAATTTGACATTTTACATGCGGTTTAACTTTTGATAGTTGCTTCTTGTGTATTTTTTAGCTTTGATACCGAAAGTGATCTTTCCCCAGCACGTAAAGAACGCACGAACGTTTTTAGAAATTGTAAATTTCAAAATTTTCAAAACAATTGAAACATTTCTCTTTTAAAAGGCTGAAAAAGGTTTTTCTTATAATTCGTTAATTTTTTGTCTTAGTCTATGCATTGTTATGTCTAAACATGCGAAAATGTAAACATGTTTTGATAATTAGGCACTGAACCACCCCTCCTTTTTTTCTTAAGCCCCCTAAGAAAAAAAAAGGAGGGGTGGTTCAGTGATCCTCTTAATTTCCAAAAAAAGTGCAAGTGCCGCAAAACTATCCTCAATTTCTTTTTCTAGTGCCTTTTTTAATTTATTTCTGTTAGTAATTGTATGAGCCATGTTATACCTTTAGTAACTACTTTCCTAATTACATACCCTTTAGGACGAATTATGCAAAGTATGAACAATTACAGACATACAGACAAACGAGCTGTCTTATATGTATAGATAGTTGTTGAACATTAAGAATAAAAGTATTTTGAAAAATCCAGCATTTTCCTCATGCTACGTGATTTTTCTTTTTTTTTTTTTAAGTACAGTAAGAAAACAAAATGAAAACTTCATCATAATCTTAGTAAGTTCTTCATTTCTAACGTTATTGTGTTTAAACATTTTTTACTTGTTCACAAAAAAGGGCTACAATATTCAAATCAAGAAATCTTTTATGCTAGCATGTTCTATAGATCATGGCATCCGCCAATAATTTTTTTTCGAGCCAAATCAACCTGTTTGATCAAGAATTACAAACAATTAAATTACCCTCAAAGAGCCTAACATTATGATTTATTTATTCATTGCACTATTTAAAATTGCATTAAAACTTCTTTAAATCGAAAAAATAAACAGCGCTTAAGGCGCGTGGTAAAATTCTTCGATAAAAAAGCTTTGTTTGAATCCAGATAAACGAAAACTCCCGAATGACAAACATGCATTTCTAATCTCAAGAGCTTTTTTTTTTTTTTTCTTTTTTTTTAATCAGATATAATTTATTCATTTTTGGCTTGCATTTTTGCGGCTGATTTAAAACGTCTTTCGAACTAATTTGTATTTTTGTGTATGAACATAATACTAATGAACATTCATGAACATAATACTAATGATGATTACACATGTGCTTAATTTGTATTAAAATGAGGTTCAGGTTTAAAAAACAAAAAACAATTAGTATAAGAACAGTAAAATATATTAATTTTTCTAATTCTGAAAAAATAACTCACTTAATTTTATCTTAAAAGTGTAAATGTCTACCAAAAATTCCTTTTAAACTTTTAACAAGAAGTAAATTTAAACCTTAATCATCAACGTTGTTTAAGATATGAAATGATCATTCAAACTGAAATCAAAATATGAAAATCAAAAACTTTTAAAATAAGTTTAATATACTGATTTTAAATGTTTTTATAGAAATGTAATGTCATACTTTTTGTTACCCCATCCCTTGCCCTTGTCACAATTTCTCGAACCCCCCCCCCCCCCTCGAAACGTGACATAATTTCTTAAAAAGTTTCGTTACTGTCAATAAAAAAAAACAGATGAGAATTTCAGCTCTTCTACATATGTTTTCGAAGTTAAGGCAACGAGAAGCAAAGGAATGTAAGGGACCAGAAAACAATTCCAAGAAAAACGCTTTCAAAGCTTGGATTTTATGGGACCTATAATACTATTTTCTTCCTAATCATGTTGGGGAGAAGCACCTGATAGGGCTAAGAGATGTTAGCTACCCCTAACATCTCTTCCCACAATATTTTCTTCTTTCTTTCTTTTTAATGAGGCTGCGAATGGTCATTAACCTTTGCAGACCTAGTGCGTACCATGGTATTTTTTTGTAGTAGCACCACTGTCGGTGTATGCCATTGCCACTGAGAAATTGGACGCTCAGTTTCCCCTAGATGGCGACACCGGACTCGCATTTGACGCGACTTGCACTAGGTACTTAATTTAGCCGAGAGTATCCAAGCGAAACGGATACTCAAGGGATCTTTAACACGCCACACAATCATGCGACATGGGCGTAAACGATTCTCTGCATCCTGAAAATCCGCCGACTTGGGCCAGGTTCGAACCTGCGATCTTGGGCGTACGAGACTTGCGCCTTACCACTACGCCACCCTGGCGACTCTTGCCACAATATAGAACAGTGCTTTCCCTATCATTTGCACTATTTATCTCCAAATTTTCAATTTTGTCACTTACACCCCTTTGTTTCAAAGTGCCTCAGTTGACACTAGCCTACACGGCAAAAGTGGATACTAAAGTGACGGGCTGCTACATGAAGACCCATTCGAGCTTTAATTTTATTTGGAGGAAACATTGCCAAAAAATAAGCTTTCCATTTTTATGAAAAGATTTGTTCAACAAGTCCACAAGCTAAACTCTAAAATTCCGTGAGAAAATCCCGATAGTTAGGCGCGGAAAAGCATGTGCACAGCCACTCCAACTCGACCCTTTACTGAAAACTTCTCTGGAGGAAAGTTTTGGCGGAGTAGTGCGAGGCCATCGGAAAGATTCCTCATTAGAAGAGAAGTTGACGATAAGAGTGGATGCAGTGGATTAATTAGGAGGCAACACAGACTCTCCACTCACTTTCCAAAACACCAGATTCTCAAAAAGACAGACACTTTCCGAGTACCTCGAGAAGCACTTGTTTGAATAACACTCAATATTCTCACAATCCGAGTTAAATTCTCGAGCAGTTTGCTGCTCAACTTTGATCGTTACGGTTACAGTCACCGAGCTGAAATAATATAACTGGATATCTGAGCGGTCTGTTTTCGTCTGCTACAATCGCCTAACAGCGCCAGAAGGAATTCTGCTCTCAGTATAGTATTCCAAGATTTTATCGTCCGTTCATGTTTCGTTTTAAGTGCAAAAACACTCTTATTAAGTTAAAAACATGAAGGTTCAAAATCTCTCCATATAAATATTGCATTAAATTCGAGCCCAGTTCAAATAGCAAGCTACGAACGAGTTAGAGAAAACTGTAAATACATATTTAATGAAAGGGGACGAAGTCTACTTAGTAAGTATCCAATGTAAAAAAAATTTTACGCGTTATATATCTATAAATATAACTAGTACAGCTAGCATTTATTTTGCTACTAATAATGATATGCTTATCATCCTATAGAAGTGCAACAGGATTTTTCATACAAAACGTGTTTTCTTTTCAAAAATGGATTTGTGATTTGGGAGAGTAATCATATATGACTGTTAATAGTAGGGCAGGCGGGGGCTAACGAAACACTCAAAAACATTTTGCCATCATGCACCCTACAAACAAGTGAGGTAGCAATCGTCATCGTTTTAATGTCTTTTTTTAAATTATTCGAATAAAATTTCGATAATAGACTGTTTTCATATTTAAAAAAGAACTAACTCTGAAATTCCAAATTACACAATGCCCTGTATTTCACAACGGAAATGAGTTCAGCAAGCTGAAATTAGTCTGTATACCAAATTTGATCGCAGTCAGTTCCTCAGAGCAGAAGATATATTATTAACAAAAAAAGTTTTAAGGGGCCGTCTCTGCATTGAAATTATTTTGAAGGTGCATGTTTATCAAGCAACAAAAATGAATCTAACGAAATACAGTGAAATAATTTTTCACAATATTTGCAAAATAAACATCTTTTAGGGGTTGCGTTATATATTTTTATTTGTAGCACACAGGTTTTTCTACTTTATTTCACTATTCTTTTCATTTCAGTTTTCGATCATATAGTTCAACTATATGGTCCTTTAAACGCAATTAAACAAATTTTTTTAACTGTAGCATAAAAACTACTGCATATTTTGAGCTAAAATTTTGGATACCCTTATAAAAGCTCATCTAGATTGATTTTTTATTAAAATATGTTTTTTGGTAATTAATTTCATCATTTATAAAAAATAATTTAATATTTCCGGCCGTTAAAACAACGTTTTTATTGTTGGGTTAGCTCATATTTTTAAATAAAATAACAATCTTTGCCACACCCCATAGCAGTTTGGATATTACATTCAAAAATATCAGAAAACTTTATGAGACGCGTTTTTCTCAATTTGAGTTGCCCGAAAATTGGTATACAAGGTTAAATGTTGATGCTGAATACAAATGTGAAAAAGGGGGGGGGGCGGAGCTTTCATAAAAAAATTGAAAGTTGATGCTTATTTTGGTAGGAAGACAACATCTCAACAAAATTCTATAGAGTATATTATTCCTGATAAAATGACAGTATTTCATGTGTTTCTAGTATGAACAGTGTCCAAATACGAAGGAGTGTCCCCCCTCTTCACTGTTCCAATTTAAAAACTATTGAAGAGTTTTCTACAAAAAAGGATGTAGCTCTATTTAGGGAAATTTTTTAGCTATAGTAGAATGTACTCTCTGGTATTTAAAATTTAAAAAAAAAATAAACAACAAAAGATTTTATTTCTCATTTTTGTTTTCTAAATTCTCAGCACAATTATGCAAGGGAGTTCATATAGAAAAGAAGAAAAAGAAGGAAATTAGTTTTGATTTTTTACATGTGTTATTATCGGTTTACTGAATTTTGAGCTAACTCCTTTTAGCAGCAGACCCTTCAATTATATCCTTGCAACTTCTTTGCGCTTCTGCAAGAAACACCTGTTAACATAGTGAACCAATTTTAAGATATATTACAGTTCTACCACCAACCAAAGCGAGCTGCCTGGCAGAGTGCCAACAAGAATCCATTCATGTTCAAGGGAAGAGCTGCTGGTATGAGGAATGGGCCACATTCTGTTCCCTGATTTCTTCCGAAGTGATGCCATATGCCAGTTTAAAAATTGCGTTGCTTTCAACAACCAGCGAAGCAAACATTCTGATTCGCGTACTAAATAAACGCACCTGCAGAACGAACTTCCCTAAAACTCGAATGGATTCGTTCGTTTCTGTCCTGCGCAAAAGCGACTAAATGTCGAACTGTACTCTATGTTAGAAAAATTGCAAAACTTCGTAATTTATAAAAAACAACATACATACAATACGAATGTATAACCTCCTTCCTTTATGAAGTCCGTTAAAAATTGCTGATCTCCGTAACTTTTTCCCCAGCTATAAAGTTACTTTTTTCACATTGTTTTACTTTCATTTTAACAATAAAATCTTAGCTTAACCGAGGTTAGAAAAAAATAAGTTTCTGGGAAATAACTAATGCTCAATACATTCTAGAGCAGGGGTCCGCAACCTTTTTGTACCTAAGAGCACATACCAGAGCAACGGTCGAATGGAGGGCACCATTTATTTTTTTCAAGATAAATTTATAGTTGGTGGATTTAGTTAATAATACACACTATATAATGCACAAAAAAATTAATTTTGAAAACTAATTTTACATATGAATATAATTAATATTAATATTCTTGTGTAAAATAAATGATTACTCAATTGCTTGCAAAACATACAAAGTGTAAAAATTATTTATAAAATATATAAAATGCAGTGAATGGGATCTTTGCATTACATTTCCCTGGCCTGCGCTTCATAAATGGGAGAACATGATGAAATTCCTTCATCTGTAAGTCGCAATCTATATTTTAATTCTACGATATTCATTGTCATTTAACATTATAGGGTTATTCATAGTTTATATGGCCCTTTATTCATATACTCCAGATTCTAAATGTTCCCTAGTTTAAAATGGAAAACTGAAATATTTTATCGTTGGGTACAAACAGCGGGCGCACCTAGACCAATCGACGGACGCCATGGTGCCCGCGGGCCTAGGGTTGGGGACCCCTGTTCTAGAGTATTCGATCAAATTTTACCCGTTTTTTTTTTTTTTTTTTTTTTATCAGCCTGAGAATGGTATAAAATTTCAGAAATTATTATTTTTTTTCTGTTTTCAATTGTCCAAGCAAATCTTGAAGATTCAACATTACACAAGGAATAGCGTGCGCAATGCGCATTCCAGTCAGAATGAGACAGCAGCAAAATCGTTGTCGCAGACTTGCAGCATACATCATCGGCTTCACGTGTTTGCGTGTCTGTATACGCCTACACACATCACATATACAGTAAAACTTTAAAATTGACCACCTGTCTACGTTGACCACTTTTGTCAGGAACGGAATTAGCCCTTCACCCTCTATAAGTTGACCACTAAAGTGCTGCACCGCAAGTGGTCAGCTTACACAGGTTTCACTGTATGACAATGTAAAACAATAAAAATTAAGGAATGTCGAACTTCTCCCAGCGGCTAGCGCCTCTCATAGAAAAACTTTTGAACGCTCATGCGTGATACATACGCATACGTTTTTTCGTCTGCGAATTTCAATGAGGAAATACAGTAGCCTTCCGAGTATACGGCCTAATGTGGTGGAAAGGCAGGCCGGATAACAAAAAGCCGGATGTGCCAAATGAGCTCATTTCTTTGCAACACTACTACCAGAAGACTAAGTTTTTATCAAAAAAACCCAATTTTTTAATACATATTTCCTCACTTTTTTAAATAAAAGCCTCCATTTATCCACGTAGAATGTGAAAGCCCCTGCGGCACTGGGCTGGATAGTACAAAGAAATAAAACTAAGCATTATCTAGTCCGGATAGTTGCGAACCGGATACTCGGGAGTCTACTGTGCATAATTACAACAGTAGTACCGTGTATAATACTGTATAACGTTCAGTACGTTACATTTTAGAGGTATAAAGTATAACGTACTGAACGCTTGCTTTGAAATAGTTTTCATTACGTCATATAATTGCTATATTATTTTTAAATATGCATTAGTTATTATATTATACTACATAATTAGTAAGATATTGTATTAGGAAACAAACTAGGAAAAGTTTGTACTACAAAAAAGAAAAAAAAACTCGCAGGCTATAACAATGCTCATCACATTCACTAAGTAAATTTGAGTTATTTTTGCAGAAACCCTTAACTGCATGTAACCCTCTTAGATCGGTCAACTTAAATTCTTTTCCGCTCGTATGCATTCCCAGAAGCAGTTTAAACCGACTCACGAATTCCTTTCTTCAAATGTTTAATGAACATTTAAGCGAAAGAATCTCATCATCCAGAGGGAATGAAATAAGATAGAAATTTGAGAGGCCCAGTGGCTGACTGGTAGCCTTCCGTTCTACCATTTCATAGGTCCGGGGTTCGATTCCCGGGCTGGGCAGGGTCGACTCGGTCTTTCATCCCTTGTGGGTCGATAAAATGAGGACCGAGCATGCTTGGGAACTAAACACAGGGTTCCGCGTCAGGCCGACCACTTGACCGAAACATCTTCATCTGCACCCCAGGACCCTTGGTTTCGAAAACTGGGATGGGCACAATAGGCCATGACCCCCAATGGGCTGTCGCCAGTTTACTTTTGATTAGTAACATACTGTATTATGAACATAAACTAGGAAAAGTTCGTACTTCAAATAGAAAAAAAAATCGCAGACTATAACAATGCCCATCAAATTCACAAAGTAAATTGGAGTTATTTGTCTAGAAACCTTAAATGTATTTAAATCCTCTTAGATGAGTGCACTTAAATTCTTTTCCGCCCGCATGCATTCGCAGAAGCAATTTGGACCGACTCGCCAATTCCTTTCGATTGTTCAGTGAAAATTTAATCAAAAGAATCTCATAATTTTAGCCAGAGAGAATTAAATAACATAGAGAGATTAGAAATAAGCATGGAGAAGAAACACTATGGTAAAATTCCTTTTAACATGGTTTCACACAAAATTCCTTTTAACAGGACTGTAACATACTTTGATGCTTAGTAATGAATAGGTTGGTTGCAGTTTAGTTGCATTATTTGTATTTAATATGCATTAATATATATAATTTTACGGAACTAGTTGTTAAATATTTCATTAAATAATTTGCTTATTAAGGTCATTTGATTTTTTATCCCAGACCAACGGACAACAGAATTAGTAAATTAAATTAATTAAATTCGTTAATAATATGTTTCCTATTAAAACTATTAAGCCGAACAAGTACTTACAAGTCGTAGAAAAGCAACTCAAAAAAGTTGTTGCTTCTATTGGTTGCTCCCCCCCCCCCCAAATAAATAAATGCATAAATAAAGATTCATTGTAAATTTTAAAGAAATGAAAAAAACAATTATTAATTATTAAGGATTTTCGACAAGAAAATGCATCATATTTTCTAGCACGATCCGCATGCAGTTTGACATCAGTGATCAACTTACTGCACTCTTGTGTCAATAACCTAAACCAGTAATTCTCAACCCCTTTTTGTTGCGACACACTTTTAACGATTTCAAAATTTGGAGGCACACAAAGAAAAAGACGAGTTTAAAAGTTGTTTACTTTCCTATAATACACTACGTAAAATAGTTTATGATACTTTTGAATGTAAAATAAAATATAGTATGTACTATGATTTTACTTGAAATAAAGAAACCATTATTATTTTTACTGTATACATTTCTACGATTTGGCAGCACACTTGAAGATTTTGGCGGCACACAAAAGTGCCGCGGCACAGTTGTTGAGAATCACTGACCTGGGTAATGAAAACATTGCCGTGAAATTCACAAAACACAATTCGCGACAAAAATAGAAGAAAAAAACATTCTGCTGGAAATTTTATGCAAAAAGACTTGGACCATAAAATAAAGCATGAGAACACAAATTTATTTTCTGGAAAATACTAGACATGAGAGCACTCACCTCCGCCAGGTTTGTAGACCAGATATCCGGTCAGTAAGTTCCGCTCCGCCATCTCGTCCGGCCGGACTCCAGCAGACGATCCGGCTCAGTCGCGGACTCTCGTGGGAGAGAGAGAGAGAGAGGAGAGGATCCCGGACGGAGAAGGGGCGCGCGGACCGGGATGCGCGCGCACACGAAAGTTGTCTCTCTCGCCGGAAAGACAGGAGTACAGGTAGAGACGCTTTGCTGTCCGGCGAAAATCTTGAAATCTTCGTGCTCTGCGGGCGGGAAAGAAAGCAAAGTAAGAGATGGAGACTCATTGCAAGTGGTAGGAATGCAAAGCAGCAGATATGACGCGTCTTCATTTTCAAGACTGTTGGTTGACAGTAGTTTAACAACATTCTATTTTTACTTAGTGTATATATAAATATACTAGTAAGCCCAGCGGTCATACGAAATGACCGCTGTTCTAGATATTATAAATATACAATTCTCCCAGCAAACGGAAATGCACATCAAATCAAAGAGATATTTATCTGGTAGAACAGTAAAGTTTAATGAATAAGTAATAAACATATAACAATTTCGGTAAAAAAAATTCTTACCGAAAAAAAACCATCTAAGTTATAATAATCTATAAAATAAAAAAATTATTTACTATATAATCAAATTGTTTGTGAAAAAATATTTATTGATATCCAACATAGTCATCATCAAAACAATAGTTTTGACGAAACTGGAAAAAAGAGCGCTGCCACGTTAATATGTTAATATATATAAAAAGCGCAAACGATAAATAAATTAAAACAAAGAAAGAAGGATTAAATTTAATTCGCGTTTACATTCATTTTTAACGGTGATTGCAAATCTAGCGATGCCTCACTCAAAATGCTAGGAAATGTTTTGATTATTAGTATATTTGACATGTGTTACAACAATGGCAACTGCATTACAGTTGCGCAAACAACCAATAAGCTATCGGCGACAAACAGACACTTAAGCGGCTTATATATAAGATTATATATATATATATATATTTGAGGTCCAAAAATGTTTTTATATGAAAAAACACATAAGGGACCGTTCATTAATGATGTCACGCTTTTTCTAAAATATATTTGACCCCCCTTTCCCCCTCTGTCCCAAAATGTCACACTTCAACGGGCCGCCCTACCCCCCCCCCCTTTGTCACATGTCAAGCTATATTTCATAGGCATATGTTCACGGGCATAATCTTGCTGTGTTGCTGTTCAGAAAAAAAGCACTCCGTTATAGATCACATTTCTAATTTTATTTTTGAACTTTTAATGACATTTGTGAGCATAACAATAATAACACATGTGTACTTCATTTGTATTAAATGACCCAGACAGCACAAAACGTCCTTTGGATGTCCATTTTATATCCAGAACGCCCAAATCTGGTCCGATGCCAAAACCGATAAAATTTGGACATCCTCAGATGGGTCAGACAGGACGTCCCTGTAACTACCACTTTGTTTTACCTACGGACGTCCAAAGTGATCCGCATCCTTTCAGGTCGTACCACGGACTTTCTTTTCGTATGTCCTAGGGACTTCACTCAAAGGATGTCCCGAGTTTGAACTAAATCATACGTTTTTATGATATTTTTCTCAACTTAGAAGACAATTTTTATTTTGTAATTTTTTTCGTTTGTTTCTTTATTTTACGGTTTACCAGAAGAAAAA
Organism: Octonoba sinensis; assembly: GCA_038502835.1. Lineage (NCBI taxonomy): Eukaryota > Metazoa > Arthropoda > Arachnida > Araneae > Uloboridae > Octonoba > Octonoba sinensis. Next base: position 5,741,203 of record CM076600.1, read on the forward strand.
AAGGTTTAATATTTTAAAAATAAGTTGAAAGTTTTACCATTTCAATCAAAAATAGTTAAAACTACATGAAAAATAATGCTGATTTATGTTTTCTAAAGTTAACTGCTGATAAAAAAATTGATTAATTTTACTGCACATAATATATTTACGCCTGTTGTATTTAAGACATAAGAAATATTTTCTCCGAAATTGTAAAATTTCACATAAACCAACCAATTTTTATCGTAAGTCTAAGGAAGTCCACATTTTGACATTCATAGACGCGTCAAGCATGACGTCCTTGTAACTAACATTTTGTTTAGCTTACGGATGTCCAAAAGTGATCCGCATTCTTTCAAATCGTACCACGGATTTTCTTTTCGGATGTCCCAGGGACTTCATTCAAAAGGTATCCCGCCTTTGAACTAAATGATACGTTTTTAGGATATCTTTGTCAACTTGGAAGATTTTTTTTTTCCTTCTTTATTTAACGGCTTACTAAAAAAAAACAGGTTTATTATTTTAAAAAAAAATTGAAATATTTGCTATTTTAAGCAAAAATAGTAAAAACTGAATGAAAAATAATATCAATTTATGTTTTCTCAAGTTACTGCTGATACAAAGTTGATTAATTTTACTCCACATAATATATTTACGCATATTTTCTTATAAGCACGAGAAATATTTTCTCGAAAACCGCAAGAGATCTCTCAATACTTGAATTTGAAGGCAATGAGCTGGCGTCAGTTCTGTTCTGACTCGGGGCGGTTAATCCACCAAAGTTTATAAATACTTACGTTCTTTGTGTCGTCAGTTGTACTGTATCTGTTAAATGTATGTTATTTCGATCCTGCTTTGTAGTATTATTTTGTCTATTTATCAGCAGAGCGTGGTTCTCGAATACAGTAATATGCAGATGTTTTCATAGCCTTAATCGATTCGTTTCTGCTGTGGTTTTGTGAGAGAATTTTGCTTTTAATTTTTGTTTTATCGGACAGGATGTGTTCTGAAAAGGAACTTCGTGGAGTATCGCTTTTTGATGGCGACAGAAAATGAATTCTTCTGTTTGGAAGCGGCGTATGCTTTCATGCTCTCACTACTAAGGGATAGCGTTCTAATATCACTTCAAGATGAAACCAGTGCATGTGAAATTTGGAAGAAATTAGAAATAATAAATAATTGTGGCAAACTGGTACATTTTAAACGTAACTGAAAACTGTTAAACTTTCAAATGAAGAAAAGTGCTTTTTTTCAGCAGTATGTTTCATTGCTGGAAATGTTATACAGAATGAATTTATTGTGGATTCCGGAGCAACATCACATGGTACCATCTTTACGGACTATTAAGTGTGCTTCGAAATCAGCGACTCTTGAAATTAAAGGTATAGGAGATATCATTGGTGAAATATCTAATGGAACTGAACTTACTTTGAAACATGTGCGCTATGTTCCAGACTTAATTAATGGACAGTTGATTTCCGTTAGAAAAATTGAAAGCGCAAACTATGCAGCAACTTTAAGAATGAGAAAGTGTTTGTTGAAAAAGGAAGAAAACGTTTTTGTTTCCGTGAACGTTTTATGCGAAAAGAAGGAGTGGATTACAGTGAAACATTTTCCCCTGTGATAAGTATGCCAGCTTTGCGTATAATGCTTGCGATGATTTTAAATGAAGATTTGCATGCATTTGCTTAAGATGTAAAAACAGCTTTCTAAAATGGTAAGTTGAATGAAATTGTTTTTATGGATAAGGCCCAAGGTATGATAACAGTGGACGAAAATGTAAACTTTAAAATAGTTTAGATGGGTTACAACAGTCACCTCGTCAATGTTTTCAGAGGTTTCTTGAATTTGTTTCAAAATTAAATTTTCAATCTCTTGATAATGAAACTTGTATTTTTATTCGTAACAGTGATAATCATAAAATTATAATTGCTCTTTATGTAGATGATATGTTAGTAGCAGGCTCAAATGTCAATGAAACTAAAGGAGTTATTTCTTTACTGTCTAAAGAGATTCACATGTCAAAATCAGAAAGCGTTTCTGAATTCTTAAGTATATTACATAGATATTCACGTCTGATAGTTTGATAATGGATCAAGAATCTTATGTAATTAAGTTGTTAAGTAGATTTAATATGATAGAATGTAGACCCAGTGATATTCATGTTTTCCCTAAGTGTACACCATCTGAATTCAAAAACCGAAAACCCTTTAATGGTCAATTTGAGTAGAAACTTTTTTCTATCTTAAAAAAAAAACATTTTAAACAGTTCTTTTTTATTTCTGTTCATTTACTTTTGTTAAGTTGGTTGCTTTTGGACTACATTTTTCTGCATTAAATGTCTGTGTTATTATTTTGAACTTCATATAAATTTCTTATGTATCTTTACTTGTTTGTAGAGTGCTGTAATCACAATTTTGCTATTTGCCTAACGATCAGGAAAAACCCAGAACAATTCCTATCAGGCAAGCTTTAACACTATACTATGTGTAGTACAGTCATTCAGGGTAACTTTGAAAAACGTTGTTTCTTTTAGTATAGTTGACTAAATAAAATAGAAAGTCCAGTGCTACACTCAGCCAAATATGTTATAAATCAGTTTTCTACTCCTAATTTTTAAGTTCAGTCAAATATACTAAAAAATATGACGTGGTTCAATGTTACCCCCCCCCCCCCCCCCATGGTTCAAAATTTCCCTGAATTACTGTATTTAATAATTATTCTTATATCAGTTGGTCCGTACTGGCATTTATTTTCTTTATTTATATTTCTAAAAGTTGTTTGTCGTTTGTTGTATTTAAATAGTTGTACTCGAGGATTTCTTTGAAAAATAGTTTATGAATTGTAAGAAAATTTATTCTCATCATTAGCATGAGTATTAGTAATAAAAATTTAATTGAAAATAATATACATAAAAGCAAACCACTTCTTTCGCATTGTCATGAATATCATTTTCAGTAGTCATAGAAGTATATTACTTGTACTTTAAATCATGTAACGGTATTTAGGGTTTTGACAAACAATATATTAAAATAAATTATTGCAAAACAAAAAGTAATTCTCATAAAACCGGAAAATACTTGGAGGTGGGGGGGGGGGGCACTTTTCATGCTTTTTTTACTTCAAAACATGTGAATAATTATTCGCTTTCATAATTTTTTTTCTGTCCAAAAAAGGAGAAAGTGAAAGTGATGAAAAATTTCCCCATCTCCATGATTTTTATACCTATGTACTAATATGTTTCAATTTAAAAAAAAGGTTTTCCCTTCTGAACTGTGTGTTTATTTTATTTTTTTAATTTTTATTCTATTATGATTTTTCAGATTCTGAAACTGAGAACTCTTTGTCAACTAATTATTATATCATTTCTGATTTTAATTATAATACTATCATTTAATAAAAAAATCATAATTATATTTTATATAGAATATATATAATTATATTTATATATTAAGAGTCGTTTTCTAGTAAAATTTCCAGAGGCATTTTCAAAATAATATATATATACATGTGCACTTCATTGAAATTTTAAACTTTGTGTATTTTGACGTATTAAAAATGAGAATGAATATGAATCCAATAGTATAAAATGTTTAAAAAAAAAGTATGAATAATTATTTTCTCTAAGCAGTGGTTCTCATATCAGTTATTAAATTCCAAGGTAACATGAAATTAGAAAAAAAAGTTATCACAAGTTCTCTGAAAATATTTTCCTCGTGCATTAACTTATTTGCTTGAAATATTGGCATAGCTTGTATTTCAAACTAGCCGAAGTTAAAAATATAAAGATGGGTTGCTTAAGGGAAATTTCAAAAAAGGGTTTAAAGACAAATTTTTAATTAAAATATATTTAAATTTCTGATATATGTAGTAGTCCCTATTTAATTGTATGCAAAAATTGTTTCAGAACAATTTTGCTATTTTCATTAAAGTACTCTTATTATCATTTTCATAATGAACAAATGATAAATTGCATGTTTCAGTATGTGATTATATAGCTCAAAGTGTCAACATTAAAAAAATAATTCACAACTGGTTTTATTCAGATGCTATGTGGATACTTCTTTTTCAAAGTAGTATTTGGTTAAAACTTTAGTATTTCCTGCTGCAAGCTACAAATTTACATTTACAAGATAACTGTTTTAGAACATTTAATCAAAAGAATGATACACATGTAAAAAATACGTCAAATTATTGTTGAATTGATGAATTAAAATTGCATCTTGTGGGTATAAACAACGAATAATATTTAAAAGAAGTGATGGGAGTATTCTAAAATAGTCTCAAGGACATTGGGAGGATAAACAATTCATTGACATCCTTGGGATATCATTCTAACGAGGGCAGTGTCCTGTGGGCATTCAAATATGTTGTCCTTTCAGTGTCAGTGTCCTGGGGAGCAAAGATGCATAGATCCAAAAGAGGGCCGGAACACATATGTCCCTATATATTACTAGGTCACAGATGTCCTAGGGACCTCACTGGAACGTTTTTAGGGCGTTTAGAATTACTGTCCTTTTAACGTCCTGGTGACCGTACAGCGCTATTGTCCAAAATATAGCCTAAATATGAACGATCGGAAGCCCTTGGACCTGTTAGAGGACAGACAATTTCCGGACGTTAGTTCTTCCCTGGGATGTCCTTTGTACGTAGCAGGATAAAAAAGAATGTCCTACGGACGACCTGTTTTTTTGAAGAAGTCCTGAAATTACGTCATTTGGATATCCTAGGGACCTCACTGGAATGTCTTTAGGACGTTTTGATATGTTGTCCTCTTAACGTCCTGCGGATCGTACAGCGTGGTTGTCCAAAATATAGCCTAAACATGAACGGTCGAACGTCCTTGGGACCATTTGAGGACAGACAACCCGCGGACATTAGTTCTTCCCTGGGATCTACATTGTAACTCGCAGGATCAAAAAAACACGTCCCTGGGACGACCTGTTTTTTCGAAGAAGTCCTGAAAGGACATCATTTGGACGTCCTAAGGACGAAGTTGTGCTGTCTGCGGAGATTAAGGTTTACAGCAAAAAAGATAATTGGTATGTAAGAGTAAAAACTATTAATTCTTCGAATGCTGAAAAAATGACCCACGCAATTTAAACTTAAAAATGTAAATGCCTAAGAAGATTTCCCTTTAAACTTTTAACTAGAAGTAAATTTAAAATTTAATCAGCATCGGTGTTTTCGAAACAAAATAAAATCAGATACAGAGTGGGGCAAAAGTAATGACCCGGTTTTCGAAGGTTATTAAAAGAAACTATTACAATTTGAGACTTGAAACTTTTTTATTTTGATCTGTATTTAATACCATTTGTCTACATTAAGTTTTGAATACCTCTTCAGCAATATGGCGGCCATTAGCAGCAATACACTGATGCAGTCTATTTTTCCACGCAGAAAGAATAGACTGCATATCGGTCCCTAAGCTTTTTTTTTTGTGGGGTTATTTGAAGAAGAAAGTTCCCCATACTTTAAAAGAGTTGAAGGACAGAATTATCTTGGAAATATTCGCCATACCATCTTGAAATCTGCAGAAAAAGTTTCCCAAAACTTCAGAAATGGACTTTTTTATCATTTATTCACTCATTCGTTCACTTAATCATTCATTAATTCAAAAATATTCTTGAAAATCCCGATCAAAAAATTTCACAGGAAAATAGGCTCGTTAGTTCTGCATGAACTTTCCTTCTGTACAATGTTTTACGTTATAAGAGCTTTCCGATAAAGTTTGTTCCAAGCAAATCGGTCCGTTAGATCAGGATTTATATAGGATTGAAATTTCCCCGTAGGCGCTATGTTAATTTTTTTTTTTTTTTTTTGGAACTGCTCAAAAAAATGAACAAAATTTGTTCAAATCAATATTTCACGCCAAGAGTTTCTTCCAGTGAGCTTTTTCATTGGAACTTGGATCTTGTACCCAGAGTTTACATAATTTGCTTCATTTTCGCCCATAGACGCAAATGTTAAAATTATTTGAACTGTTCAAAATTGAACGAAACTTTGTTCAAATCAAAAAGTATGGAAATGAGATTTATTCGCCGAAATCTTTCGAATGCAAAGAGAATTTGTCGAATCGGACAATTCGTTCAAAGTTATTAGGGGAGACAGACAGAACGACACACAAATTCCCCATCTCAAAACCCTACTTTCAAATGTAAGTACAAAGATAAAACAACGTGAAAAAGCACAAATTCAGATTAAAATTAACGCAAATAGCTATTTCGAAGCTACAAATGGATCCTCTTCATCAGTGCATAAAAGAAGAAGAAACGCTCAACACACAAGCAAGAAAGCTGTGAGTGAACAAGGCAATAACCAGAGAGACACCGGTATTTATACCAAATGTGTCGGATTAGCGATTGACCAATCAGAGACCAGGAACAAGGCGGGAACAGAGCCCGAAGGAAAAGGCGGGAAACGAATATGAAAAAAAAAAAAAATTGTTTGCTTTGCATATCAAACTTTCGAATTTGGTCTTTGACTTTGACTCAATCGATAGAAAAAGTTGGAATAGGGTTCTTCAGTCTACTTTTAAACATAGATCTACTCTTCAGAAAAAGTTTGAATCTCTTTGCATTAATAATGTTGCTGATACTCTTGATGGTTTGCCGAAGGTGAATCTGAACGCTGTTGTTAATCTTTCTTCAAAACCTCTAAATTCTGATCAGCTCAATGCTCTCAAACTGAATAACAATTTTGCTTGTTCTTCAAAACCTTCTTTTCCTAAGTTGGTTGCTCCAATTGAGAAAGCCTTTAGATTTAGTGCTCTCACTGCTTCTCAAAAGGATTCGATTAGGCATCTCATTGCGAATACTGTGGATTTTAACTCGAAGTTATCTTCAAATACTTTCAGCAAGCATGCTAATAGTTACGTCAAAAACTTGTGCTCTGATCCTGATTTGGTTATCACTAAGGCTGATAAGGGTGGTCAAATTGTTGTTATAGATAAAAGCTCTTACTTAGATAAATGTAATGATTTACTTAAGGTTGGTCCTTATGTTACACTTCGCAAAGACCCCAGCACTATGGAGATAAATTTGATTAGTAAGGCTGTAAAGTCTTCTCCTGTCATTTGCGATTCTTCAAAAAGGTCCTTGATTCCTTCAGTCGCACACTGTGCCAGATTTTACGCTCTTCCTAAGGTCCACAAATTTGGTATACCTCTCCGTCCTATTGTCTCCAATATTAATACTGCTTCTTATAAACTTGCTAAACACTTGGTCTCCATCTTTTCTCCTCTTTTGAATGGTAATTCTTTCACTGTTAAAAATTCCGTCGACTTTGTTCATAAGCTTCGTGATTTCAAACCTTTTGGATTAACTATGGCTTCTTTTGATGTAAACTCGCTTTTCACCAATGTGCCGGTTAATGGCGCATTGGATTGTCTTAAATTGAGACTTCAGGAATATCATTTCTCTAGTTTTGAGATTGAAGAACTTATTTCTCTCACTCGTGTTTGTCTTGAGCAAAATACGTTTGTATTTGATGGTGTGTACTTTCGTATGACTGAAGGTTTAGCTATGGGTAATCCTTTAAGCCCTATTTTAAGTGACATTTATATGCACTATTTTGAGACTAAACTTTTCGAAACCATAAAGTTTCCTTTTTATGTCCGTTATGTTGATGATTGTTTTGTATTGCTTGATCAGAAGCAAGTGGATATTGATCATTTACTTGATAAGCTTAATTCCATTGATCCTTGCATGCAATTCACTATTGAAATGGAAGTGGATAGTTCTCTTTCATTCTTGGACGTTTAATTACTAAAAGTAATGACGATTTTATGACTTCAGTGTTTCGCAAGCCCTTTGCTGTTACACTACCTCCTCACAAATGTTCTTCTCACCCCCCAAACCAAAAGTTGGCCTCTTTCAAGGCTCTTGTTTTCCGTGCTTTGAATATATGTTCCTCTTCTAACTCTTTGGATGCTGAGCTTTCGTACATTAAGGCTGTGGCTTTGGATCGTGGTTATTCTCCTAAGGTCGTTGATTCTATTTATAACAGGTTAATTAAGCCTTCAATTTCTGGCAATGTTTCTAAGTGCAAGCCTGCTTATACTATTATTTTACCTTTTTATCCAAAAATCAGTCAGCAAATTGCTAAAATATTGAAGAAGTTTGGGTTTGATACTGCATTTTCCCCTGTGAATAAAATAAAATTTACAAATTTGAAGTATCCCATTGGTTTGCCCAACAACTGGGGTATTTATAGTATTTCTTGCAAATGTGGTCTGTTTTACATAGGTCAGACTAAACGTGCCTTAAAGCACCGTCTGAAAGAACATGAAAATTATGTTAAGCGTAAAGAACTTGCACGTTCTTCCATTGCCCAGCATTGTTGGACTTTAGATCATTGTTTTGAATTTTCTTCTGCTAGAATTATCAGCAAATGCTCTTCTGTCCATGAACTTGATTTTTGGGAAGCTTATCACATTTGGAAAAATTCTCATTCTGTAGTAAATGATTTTTCCAGCACTCCATATTTTCCTGACATTTGGAAACAATTTTTATAATTTTTCTCTCCATTTTTGGTTTTCTCCTGCAATTTACATATTCGTTTCCCGCCTTTTCCTTCGGGCTCTGTTCCCGCCTTGTTCCTGGCCTCTGATTGGTCAATCGCTAATCCGACACATTTGGTATAAATACCGGTGTCTCTCTGGTTATTGCCTTGTTCACTCACAGTTTTCTTGCTTGTGTGTTGAGCGTTTCTTCTTCTTTTATGCACTGATGAAGAGGCTCCATTTGTAGCTTCGAAATAGCTATTTGCGTTAATTTTAATCTGAATTTGTGCTTTTTCACGTTGTTTTATCTTTGTACTTACATTTTTGCACAAAGTATTTTGATCATTTGTCTTATATCCTACTTTCAAATATTTATTTTTCAATCTTTATTTAATTACTTGACTTATTTTCGACTTCTCTTGATTGCTAATGATATTTTCACGATACATTAAGCCTTCTTTCATGCTATATTATTTCTTAACTTTTACAGGAAAGTAGGCTAAAATGGGATTATAAGCAGAGGAAAATAAAAAAACGTTTTAAGTCTCAAATTGCATTAGTTTTTTTTTTTTTTTTTTATACCCCGTCAAAACCAGGTCATTACTTTTCTTTGTGTGCATTTCAATATCCGTAATGTTACGGTCCCTAAGCTTTTTTTTTTTTGTGTGGGGTTATTTGAAAGGGACAGTTTGAAAACATCACCCGCATACTTTAGAAGAGCTGAAGGACCGAATTAGCGAGGGAATATCCGCCATACCCCTTGAAATGTACAGAAAAGGTTCCCAAAACTTCAGAAATGGACTGCATCAGTGCATTGGTATATCGTCGCCTCAGAGCAACAGTAGGATATGAGTAAAACCAGAATTTTCTATAGAATATTTTTTAAATTTGCTGTTTTTTCAATTCTAAATATCCAAGGTTGTAGCTCAGGGATTTTACTGAAATTTTGGGAACTCCCCTAACTTTTGATTACATCTTCAGTGGTGTTTTGAAAAATTTAATTGCTTTTATAAGAAAACGATTTAGATGTCTTACTGTTGCTCTGAGGCGACGATATATCAGACGCTATCTTGCGGTATTCAAAGTGGTATTCAAAACTGAATGTAAGAAAATGGTACTATATTTACAGATCAAAATAAAAAGAGTTTTAAGTCTTAAACTGTATGTCTTTTTTTTATAACCCTTCAAAACCGGGTCATTACATTACTTTTGCCCCCCCCCCCCCTGTACTTTACAATCAAGTTGAAAATCAAAACAACTTTAAACATCAATTTAATTTGCAGATTTTAAATGATTTTATAGAAACTAAAATGTGTGATGTCACATTTGTTACCCCTCCCCTTCCCTTGTCACAAACTGTCACATTTTTAACCCCCCCCCCCTCCCCCTCGAAGCGTGACATCATTTATGAATGGCCTCTAAAGTACGGGTCAGGCGCAAGAGCAGCACTATACTACATACGTTTTAAGATATTTAATTGTTTCAAAATGATTAAGTAAGACTAATCTAGGACAGTGATGACGAACCTATGACCCGCGGGACAGACACTGACCCACCCAAAATTTTTAACTGATTCATGATTGCTAGGAAACCATTTATTTGTTGACACGGGTTTCTTTAGATTTCCTAATTTGTGTGGATAGTATAGATTCTATTGGTATTTTGGAAAGCACTGGATCACGCAAAAAGCAATTTAAATGCTGTCTATAACTTTTAGTTTGACCATTACAGTTCTAAAGTTACGCAAATGACGACAAATGCGTTTGTAGTATTTGAAATAAAGCAAAAGTGCTTGCAAAATATCAAAGTATAATTTTGCTCATTCTTTTTTTAAAAAAATCGACAAACCAAAGCGAAAAACCATACTTAAAGCACTTTCTTCAAATAAGTGCACCTTTGTGTGGTTATGTTCAGTTATGTTTGTAGAAAGTATACTAAAAAATTTTTAAATCGCCAAACCATGCCCATTTTTATCAGTTAAGTCAATTGCATTTTAAAGGTAGTTAGTTTTTAGCCTACTGTCCCGTAAAAGTAAAAAAAAATAATAATAAAGCATGAAAGAAGGCTTAATGTATCGTGAAAATATCGTTAAAAATCAAGAAAAGTCAAAAATAAGTGAAGTAATTAAATAAAGATTGAAAAATAAAAAATTTGAAAGTAGGGTATTGAGATGGGGAAAAAGTCTGTCCGTCCGTCCGTCTGTCTGTCCGTCCGTCCGTCTGTCTGTCGGTCTGTCAGTCTGTCAGTCTGTCCCCCCCTAATAACTTTTGAACGAATTGTCCGATTGGAAAAATTCTTTTTGCATTCGAAAGATCTCGGCGAGGACATCTCATTTCTATATTTTACTTTTTTGAACTACTGATTTGAACAATTTTTTGTTCAATTTTGAACAGTTCAAAAAATTTTAACATTAGCGCCTATGGACAAAATTGAAGCAAACTCTGTAAACTCTGGGCACAAGAGCCAAGTTCCTATTGCAAGCTTATTGAAAGGAGTTCTCGGCGTGAAATATTGATTTGAACAGTTTTTGTTCATTTTTGAACAGTTCAAAAAATTAACACAGAGCTTACGGGGAAATTTCAACCCTATATAAATCCTGATCTAACGGACCGATTTGCTTGGAACAAACTTGATCGGAAAGCTCTTATAACGTAGAATATGTAGAAATAGAAAGTTTATCCAGAACTTACGAGCCTATTTTGCTATGAAATTTTTTGATCGGGATTTTCAAGGATATTTCTCGGTGACTCAATGAGTGAAATAATGAAAGAATGAATGAATAAATGAAAGAGTGAAAGAATAAATGAATGAGGAAAAGAATGAATGAATAAATTATTGAATAAATGAAAATATAAATAAATGAGTGAATAAATACATGAATGCGTAAATGAATGAATAAACACTTGAATGAGGTAACGAATGAATGAATAAATGCATGGCTGAATAAATGAAAGAATGAATGAGTGAGTGAATGAATATGTATTATCCGTTGAAAAAGGTATATTTTCAATAATTAGAACTAAAGATAAATAAGAAAGAGAGAGAAAGAGATAGCTAGATTATAAATTTGAATTTGGTGTATACGGGAAAGTAGGCTCGTATAGTTCTAGACGGAACTTCTTGTTAAACTTAACTTTGGCGCAACTGTTCATTAGTGACATACGAGCTAGTACTAAAAAAATATGCGCAACATTTGACCCACGTCTCAAAAAGGTAGGCCATCTATGATCTAGAACATGCAAACAAACAATAAGCCATAGCCCTAAGCCGTAATCGTAAATTAAGGGCACTAACCCATAACAATAAAAAGAAAATAATCCACAAAGTGAGTATATTAGAAAAATAGACAAATGAAAAATATGAAAATTATATAAACTAACTTTTTGCTTTCCTCATCAGTGGGCGTGGAGCAAAATACATAGGAGCCGTTCATGAATGATATCACGTTTTTTTATAATATATTTGAGTCCCCGCCCCCCCCCCCCTTTGTCACAATATGTCACTTCAGCGGACCCCCCTTGTCACATGTCACGCTATGCTGCACAATGCATGATGTCACACTTCTTGTTATCCCCTCCCCTTTCACACTTTGTCACAATTTCACGAACCCCCCCTCCCTCCCTCGAAGCGTGACATCATTTATGAATGATCCCATACTTAAAAACCCAAAAAACATAGTCCTATAGGTTTCGGAATGTATTGCAGAGATATCATGTAATTAGGAGCCATAAAAAAGAAAAGGCAGGACTATACAAAAGCAGTAATAGCTTTAAAAGAAAACGTGAGCATTCCACAGCTTAAGAATTAATTTGGGCCAAAAGTACAATAAATTAAAGGAACAATAATTAAAAGCTAAACATTTTAAAAAGATAGCGTAAAAGACGACGTGAAACATGGCCACAAACGCAACGCAGTCCTATTTGCATTCGGAAATTGTCCGACTAAAAAGGGTTTTTTTTTTTTTTTTTGCATTTGAAAGATATTGGCGGGGACACCTCATTTCCATATTTCATTCTTTGATTTGAACAATTTTTCGTTCGGTTTTTAGTAATTCAAAAAATCTTATCATTCGTGCCTATTGGGGACATATGAAGCAAATTATATAAACCCTAAACATAAGATCCAAGTTCCTATGAACAAGCGTATTTTAAGGTGCTCTGGATGTGAAATATTTTTTGATTTGAACAATTTTTGTTCATTTTCGAACAGTTCAAAAAAATTAACAGTGGTTTCTACGGGGAAATTTCAATTCTATATAAATCCTGATCTAACACACGAATTCCCTCGTAAAAAAACTTTATGCCCTAGATTAGTCTACTTAAGCATTTTGCAACAATTGCATACATATGTATTTGTGTATATACGTACATTATATATACAGTTGAACTTGCTTAATGCGAAATGCCAAACATTCGTTTCAATTTGTTCGTATTAAATGTTATTCGTAACAACCGTGAATAAGTAAAATAGTGTAAAAACAAACTATTAGAAATGCATGTTTATATTTAAAAATAATTACTACTATTTAAGAATGATTCGAAGAAAAAGAGTTTAAACCCTGAACAGACTGACCTGTCCGGAAGCCAAAACGTGCATGAGCTTTATTCTATACCTAAAATGATTCAACGTATGATTCGAAATACGTACTTTGTGGTTTACAATGACTCAAAATAACCTACAATTTCTGTTAAAAAATTAATTACATGCAATTCAGAAAATTTTTCGTGAATAGGTCAGAAATTTTGTTCGTCTTAACCGAAAGAGATATTTAGTGTAAATAAACAGTAAACCAAACTTAATGAGCAAAACGTTCGTTTTAGCCGTGATTTCGTATTAACCGTATTCGTATTAAAAAGGTTCAACTTCACACACACATATATATATATATGTGTGTGTGTGTCATGTTGTAGTTTTGGTGTGTCAAAGTTGTAGCAGTCATTGTTCGGGTTGACTTTTTTAGCTACTTTATTGCACGAAATTATTTACAGTAGGCAAAGAAAGCAAGATATGCCTTTCGCATCCTAGCAAAAGTAGGAAACTCATTTCTTACGACGTCCGTTTGTTATCATAACTTCAGCATATCCGACTCTCATGCATTTTTGTTATCATGGAATTTAAACACGGGTAACGAGTTCGTCTGATTGGCTATTCCAAGGGAAAACCCTCAAGGTTTCGACTCTTCAGAAAAATGGAAATAGTATTGAGAAATAGGCAATAAATTCAGGCGGGGAGTGGGAAATAAATTCTAGCTGTCAAGCATCTAAGTATTATCAAGTGTTTTAATCTTGGATTTGAATTAATATAAGATGTGATTGTTTAAGACAGATTAAACTTAGAATATAAGCCCAAGAGAAAGATAATTTAGAAAAAATTATTGATAATAAACAAGGAATAAAGTAAAGAAGGTCTAGAGCAGTATTTCCCGACTATTTTTCCCATGTGAACTGCTTCTAAGATCCGAAAGAAAATGGCGAACCCCCTTTCCTGGAGCCGTTAATAACGGATGGCAAAACTCCAAAACTTACTAGCATATTTATTTTCCTTGTTGTACAATACTTCACAATAAGAAACGAAAACATAATTATTGTATAAATATGAGTTTAAATAAAAACTAAAATACAGCTACGAACATTTTTTTATATAATTACTTGCTTATTTGTTCTTTTGACTTATTATCAGAACATTAAATAAAGATCTGGAATCATATTTTTTTTAATATCTGGAACCCGATCCTGGCACTGCACGAAATATCCGGTAATTCGGCTTGTCAAATTTGATTCATTAGCATGTTTTGAAAATATTTGTAAATTGAAAACTTACTACGTATTTGGAAGCGATGGCATGTTTAAAATGTGTATAGAATTTACACGTTTCAAACACCACAGTTGGGTATCCGGTACGGATAAGCCACATAAGAGACACCGATTATCCGATTATCAGGTTTAAAAATAAAATCTTGTACTCCAGTGTGCCAGTGTGTGTGTGTCTGATTTTTCTCACGTATCAGTCGTAGCTTCAGATAACGCCAAAAAAACGTCTCGAATCAACATTAGATAAACTAACCAAATCTTATTACAATGGGATTCGTTTTCATATGCACTGTTCAAAATTCAAATCAACTTCTTCATCTGGTAGGGTCACGTGGGAGAAAATGAGTCACTTTTTAGCTATTTTCATATTTAAAGTTTCATAGCAACAAAACCAGAAACATTTCCCATCTCTTTTCAATTGCATCTTCACATTGAACTCTTCCAGATCAATTTTATGTCATTTTAATTTTTATTTTTTAATAATGAAATAGTTTACCTGAGCTTATAAAGTTGTGACCTATTTTACCCCCTCGTGGGGTGAAATGGGTCATTACGCAAAATAATACGGAAAACAGTTATTTATTACTTTGAAATTGAAAAAAAAAATGTAAATAACATATTTAGCAAGATGTTGAATTATGATTACATTGAAATGTTGAAATAATATTGTTCTAGATTGCTACATATTGGTTAACATAACACTTCGACAATATCACTTCTCTCTACCACATTAACATGATCTTTTTGAGGGAAAACAAAATTTTTATTTTATTTTATTTATTTAACAACATACGTTGTTTAAATTTAAGAACTTGCTGCAGTGAGGTACAACGGAGTAAATTTAAAAAAGAAAAGAATAGAATAGAACTGCTTAAGCCTAACCATGACCCATTTTACCCCATCCGAGAAAAACTGATGTAAAAACGACAATATATTTTTTTTTTACATGCTCGGCTGGAATTGTTTTCCAAAGTTTCTTAGTGAGGAAATCCTTCAAATTTGGGCTGTTATTTGATAAAATATAGAGCTTTTCAGAAGTTGGTAAACCATGTGTTGAGCACACTATCATCCAAAGTTTACAAAAAAAAAATATCTTGTGGTTCCCTATTTAAGAACCTAACTTTTTTGAGAAAGAAAAATGTTGCCAACACATTGAAATATAACATTAAAAATATTTGTTTCAAATTTTCAATTTCAAGTTCTATTATTTTGGGGTTTTCATAAAGTGACCCATTTTACCCATGACCGATTTTACCCCCATCCTCCCCTAATGAAGAACAACTTCAAAGCGATATCATATTCAATGATCCATTACTTTGCTCTGTTAAAAGGACAAACAAAAACGACATTTCAAAGAAAACTAATTAAAAAAGAAGAAAAAACGAAGCAAAGAATGATGCTAAAAATGTAAAGAACTCCAGAATTGCTATATAGTTAAAACTGAATAAATGACAAAATTAGAAAAAAAGACTAGCTGCGTTGCAGGTGTTATCTCGAAGATTGCGTCATTTCCTATAGCAGGAAAGACAAATGATGACGCTCAGCACATGTTCAAATTTTCATTAGAATAAAGACAACAGTTCCCAAATAACATCAACGGTCCTGCTTAAGCCCCCCATCAGAATAAAACAATCCCTAAAAATCCTTAATTTAAAATAAATTTAAAAAAAAAAACAATTCCTAAAAGTCCGCATTAGAATGAAAATAACAGTCCCTACAAATCCCTGACAGAATGAGAGTAATAGTTGTGAACAGGAATCAGCATTAGAGCGTAGAGCTAGAATGCGAAGCTACGAGATTTTCCTCAAAAGTGGAGCGACCCTTAGTAAAGGAACTTGTTGTACTCCATTGATCCGATATTTTTTTTTCTTGCTTTAATTTTTAACCAGATGAAACAAAAGTTTAAAAAGAGGTAAATAATATAATCTATTAAAATTACTCGGAGTACGGAACGGAGCAGGGCCAAGTATTTAAAAGTTGGAGCGGGGAATAACTCTGAAAAGTGGTAGCTCTAGATCTCTGGTTATGAAATAAAGTTAACGCTGAAAAACATATATATTTAAAAGCAAGATTTAAAATTTAATAACAATATTCTGCACCTTAAAATATTTTTTAAATATATGGTCTCTATTAATCGTCTGTGTTAAACATTTGGTGAGTAATAGCATTCGCCGTATACATCTACGTATGTATGTATACTTCCGTATATTGTACGAAAATAAATTCATTTATTCATGACATCACTTCGTGAATTAAATGTGATACATAAAATGGAATTGGGAAAAATTTCCCGGCATCATGATTTTTTTTTTCTTTTTTAGGAATCAAAATCAACGGAATTTAATCTCTTTAAAGGGATCTGGAGGATACATTTTTTCCAACTGCTCCGCTCTAGCTTCTAAACCCTTGCCCCGGTTCCACTCCGTGCTCCAAAATTTTAATACATTCTAATATTTACCTCCTTTTTTAATCCATTTTTTTTTGGGCGATAAAAAATTAAAAATGTAAAAAAAAAACAAAGCAGTGGAGCACAACGAATTTCCTTGCATCGGCTCGGCTCCAGATCCTTTAGAACGGCAATAGATGCACAAAAAGGTGACAAATTCTAAGAAAAAAGAAACTGTTTTATTTCGATTCTAAATTTATAATGTCATTCATAAATGCATGTCTTAAATATTACTACGATTGTTTAACGCAAAATTCGATGCGAAAACATCAAAAAAAAAAAAAAAACACTACAAAAAATAATGTAGTACTTTTCCCGTAAATGTGGTATCAAATTCTACATAGTTTAATTGGAAATTCAAAACAAGAATTAGAATATCAGAACTAAACGAATTTTTAATCGCCTCGTCTTAACTCCAACATTATGCTGTGTATGTGCATTAATATTTTCTGTACAATGTTTATTCAGATCGATACGTAAGGAGGAGAGAAAAAAAATAAAGGAAACATTACGAAAAGTAAACATCCACACGCTAACGGAGTATTAAACTTTAGCTCGTTTTTTGTTAGAACTTTTGAGAGAGAATGGAAGTGCTGCAGTAAAAAAAATATAAAAATTTCTAAAATAAACCGTAAATGTCTTATCAGTGAAATTTTAACTTCGATTTCGCAACCCAATGGGTTTAAAAGCAGGTGCAGAATAGCTGAACATAATTTCATCACGGCACATGTCATTCCAAATATTAGATAGAACTCGATGTAATGCGATAGGTAAAAAGTAAACAGACATTTTTAAAAATATACTAAGTAAACAAAACAACGCGGTATCAATCGTCGAAGGAAATTAAAATTAATTATCGTGAAGAATTAATTTTGAGGTACAGCGAAAAACGGTTAGCATAATTTCCTAGTCAAAAGTAAGTGTAGTTTTTTCACGGTTGTTAATTTTATTTTCTCCAGATGATTGATAAAGCGCTTACTTGAATTGTTGCTATTTTGTGTGTCTACATGCATATTTTCGAAGCGCAATAGATTTTTAATTTATTTTGCTCTTTTTCTGGCTTTTGATTCTTTTTTTTAACGATTTAAAGTTTATTTCCTGCGGCTCACTTGCGATCGGTTACTATTTCTATTTACTTTATTATTTTATTATTTTTTCCCAGTGAATTAGCACATAATGTCGTTTGACTGTTTGAGTTCGCATACAAGTTTTTTTTTTTTTTTCTGCTAGTTTCCGCTAGCAACAAAATTTCATCTTTCCGTCCTACTGTCATTGAGTAATAGATAAAAGTATAAAAAATATACGAGTTATACTTAAAATGCATGAATTGAAACGATTCTAGTGCCTTATAATCGGGATCTTTGTGTGGGTACTTGAACTAAAACAGAACACGTTTTTTATATTGGTTCTTTTTGCTTTTTTTTAAAAAGTTTTATTCAAGTGTGTTTCTTTCACAAAAAAAAAAAAAGTTACTTAAACATGTAGGATCGCTGGTTGATTGCCGTGGGAGCCTAATTTTTAACTCTTTGGAATGTTATACATCTTAATAGAATAACATATACATATTTTTAAAAATACCAGTGCATATCTATAATGGCGAACCAACTAGTCTTTTCATTTTTTAACATGGGTATGGCCGTGCGGGTACCGCTAGTAATTAAATAAAGATTCAACAATAAAAAATTGCAAATGGGGCTTTGAGGTGGGAAAAATGTGTCTGCCGGTCAGTCTGTCTCACCTTCCCCCCCCCCCCCCCTTCCACACCCCTAAAACTTTTGAGGAAATTGTCCGACTCAAAAGGTTTTTTTTTTTTTGCATTTGAAAGATATTGGCGGGGACACCTCATTTCCATATTTCATTCTTTGATTTGAACAACTTTTTCGTTCGGTTTTTAGCAATTCAAAAAATCTTACCATTCGTGCCTATGGGGGAAATATGAAGCAAATTATATAAACCCTAAACATAAGATCCAAGTTCCTATTAACGAGCGTATTTTGAGGTGCTCTGGATGTGAAATATTTTTTGATTTGAACAATTTTTGTTCATTTTTGAACAGTTCAAAAAAATTAACAGTGGTTTCTACGGGGAAATTTCAATTCTATATAAATCCTGATCCAACGATCCTGATCTGAGACGAATTTCCTAGTAAAAAAACTTTATCGGAAAAATCTATACAGAATCTGCATGCAAAACATGTACAGATATGAAGTTCATCCAGAACCAAAAGAACCTATTTTCCCATGTAAGAATTTGATCTGAGGTTTTAAGGATATTTCTGAATGAATGAATAAATAAATGAAGGAATGAATGAATGACCAAATGAATAAATGAATGAATAACCAAAAATGAATGGGTGAATGAATATGTATTATCGATTGAAAAAAGGGTATTTGAAGTAATTAAGAACTAAAGCTAAATGAGAAAGAGAGATATAGCTTGATTATAAACTCGATGTCCCCCCTAATGTACAGATGCGCCCTTCATGAATAGCAGTGCTGCATTTAGCATGGATACGGACGCCGATGACGTAACTTAAATATACAATCTAAAAAAATTATACATAAAATGCAATTATTCATCGGGGTCTTAACTCATGAATCTTTCCTAAAAATGTTCCTTAATACCCCCTCCTCCTCTCTCTCCCCTCCCCACTTTCTCTCTTTTTTTTTTTTTTTTTTTTTTTTTTTTTTTTTGTTAAATTGCGATTTCTTAAATATTTATTTCGAAATGAAAAAAAAAATCAGCCATAAAGTCGTCTATATCCTAATAACCTCGGTCCTTATTTAATAGGATAATAATACGTACGATCTCCGGAATATTTTTTTCATTCTTTATCACACTGTTAGAAATTTCATCATGAAATTACGGTTAAATGACCGGCAGCAGTCTGTCCACCTAATTCACCGTTAAATTTACGGCTTGGAACATTTTTCTATCTTTACGGGACCTAACCATTTCCAATTAACTTGGTTAAAAAGCCGTAAATACAAAAGTTTACGGTTTTATAACCATTTAAAAATGGTCTCGAAACAAAATTTTCACCGTTTTTGAACCATTTCGAGGCGTAGAATCTTTGAGGCGTAGAAACCATAAACGAAGCTTGCAAGATCGAACCCCTAATGCGTGGTGTACCAGTCTTGCTCTCTATCCACTCGGCCACCGTCATCGCGTAAAGCGGACGTTTATTTATCAATAAATCTTTTCCAACAGGCAAACAGCTTTAAAATTGAGATTTCAGTTTTTTATTGGATCCAAATTTATTTTTGGTCTAAATTTACTGTATATTGACGAAAATCATTTTATTTTCTGCAAAAATTAAAATACAAACAAGCTTCAGCAGCTCAAATGATGGGTTCGCTCATTCGCAAACAGTTTGGGAATCCGATGTCTCCGATTTTTGATTTACGTGTGTATGTGTTTCTATTTAGTATCCACTGCTTAAGCCACTTTTTTTTTCTTCTTTTTTTATATACACATGCAGATTTTAACTGATAAATCCGTATTCCTATTTTAAAACAACGTACGACCGGTAAGGTTTCGCAACCAAGATGGACGCCCGATTCTTATTGAGCGCTTGAAAATTACGGTTAGTTAAACGCTCTTTAGGATAAACAGAGATGGAGAATAAACGAATTTTTCGCAATCAGCGGTTTGAGTCAGTGATGTAGTCGAGGAGGGACGCAGGGGGTCGACGTCCCCCTGCGTCCCTCCTCGACTACATTTTAATTAGTCGAGGTTTTTTTACATTTTAACATAAGCGTCCGTCCACTTTTGATTTCAATTGCCTATCTTCGTATGTATAAGCGTCCCCCCAACTTTTTTTTCAGGACTACATCACAGGTTTGAGTACCATTTTTTAATGGTTATTCAACTGTGGTAATTAAATATGGTAAAATAACAATCAAATAAATGGTTATTTTACTATTTTCCTACGGAAATGTTTAACAGTGTAGTTAAATGTTAAAAGATGCATGTACCAATAAGATCATCAAGATCATATTCAATTCGTGATGTAATACGGTAACATCCAATAACTTTATGACTTACTTTAATATTTTCTCCAATTATAAAGGGATGTCATTAGTCAATCACCGGAGTCTTAATTTATTGCATTCTGTATTTAATGAAATGTTCCACAACATTTTATGAGCTCTTCAACACTTCCTTTTCCAATTAAATTTTTTTTCACCTATTATAGTAAATAATTATTAGGATCTTCATTTATCATGCTATTTATCTAATAGGGTAATACACAACATTTTATGGTATAATAAATATATTTTTTTGCTTAAATAATAATTCACAACTAATAATTAGCCATCGAGCGTAATAGGAACACAAAAAGTTCATGGTGTCTTAAACTGCTTTCTTGATAAAAATATACATCAGTAACAATTATTGAGATTTTCTTTATCCATAGGATGATGCCGATATTGTTTAGTCTTCTGCTGGTATTTTTTAATTAAAAGGTCAGGGCGCTGGTGCGGAGCGAGGAGCAGTGTAGCAACGAGATTTTTCTCGAAACTAGAGCGGATACGGAGAAAAAAGAATTGTTGTGCTCTCTCCACTGCAACTTTTTTTTATCTTTTGTTACTTTAACCTTTAATTGCATAAAAAATTAATTAAATTCAAAAAAAAAAAAAAGATAATATAATTTATTAAAATTATTCGGAGTACGGAGCGGCGTTGGAGCGAGTATTTAGAATTCGGAGCGGAACAACTCAAAAAAGGGGCTGCTCCAGATCCCTGTTAAAAATGACCCCTCCCCACACCCCCTCCCCTTGAAAAATATTTTTAAGAAAAGGATTTCCCCTGAACTTAAGTTAAAAATATGGAAAATATTTTTTGGATGACATTTTAACATAATATCTAATTTAAAAAATACGTGATATTCCATATTCTAACACGAAAAGGATTGTTTGAAGATGTGTCGTCATCTGCTAAAGAAGTGATATTGAGACACATACTGAGAAATGCAGCATTATCTAGCAATTTTAAGCATTTGCTGCTAAAACTTGCAAATTGCAATTCGTAACACCCCACCCCACCCCCTAAAATACACATACTCACATGCAAATAATATTTAGCCCTGTACACAGGCACGTTTATTTGGGCAATGAAGAGGGGGGGGGGGCGCAGTTACATACTGATAAGTCAAACACCCAACAGTTCCCTAACTGAACCTCTTTACCTGACGTAACTTAGAAATACATTGAATGTATACATGTTTTTATGTATTTTTTGTTTTTTACCAGTGATATGCATTAAAAAACGTACCCCCGCCGGCCTGGATAATTTGGATATGACAGGCCTGCCTGTACACCACCTGGACTCTGGTCACTTTGAATGCCACTCACCCCATATTTCAAACAGAGCACAATACAAATTTTTCAACTACTATACAGCAGACATGAAAAACTGCTTTATATCTAAGGGCCTAAATAAGGTTATTGTTTTAAGTCCTAATCATGAACGGTATTAAGTTAGAAATAGGTTCTTAAAAGAAGCGATAATAAACTAAATAGTAATAGATTTTTAAAAAATAATTTAAAAAAAAACAATGCGGGTTCCCAATTGAATATAGTGCTATCAAAATATTGATTTCCACAAGAAAAAAAGTGACTTGTGAAGCCTTTCTAAGAGAAATGATGTGGAATTTTAACGAGTAGAACGAATTTCACTAATATAGTTTTAAATTAACTAAGTATTTGGCCAAAGTATTATCTTACTTAACGTATCTTTAAACTTTAAAAATATTTAATAACACATTACTTATTAAATTCAAAATTAAAACGCATTTAATTAAAATTTTGCATACGTATCTTCAAACTCTGAAAATACTTTGTAAATACCATAAATAATTTACTTAATAAATTCAGAATTAAAACGACTTTGGTTCCGATTTTACGTTTATCGTATAACTCCTCCTTACGGACACCCCTCAAATGCGGGAACCCATTCTTAGGCGGACCTCTTAATTCCCCGGCAGCAAACTATTAAACCTTTAGAAAAACCTCTTTTGCCCCATATTTTGCCCCACCCCTCTATTACGGATAGATACATTTTCCTCCGGATGGTGTCCGTTACAGAGAGGTGTTTTATTACTTTTTTTAGCAATATTAAAAACTAAATTTTACTCTAATTATGTTATTTTACTTTATTTTATTTTACTTTAAATTATTGTGCTTTATTTAGCAAGGTTCAGAATTAAAACGCACTTAATTACAATCTTACATAGCTATTTTTGAACTTTGAAAATATTTTATAAATATGTCATTCATCATATACGAAATTAAAAACATTTGGTACAAGGGTACTGTTGTAATACCGCCTTTCATTGTATTCCTCTCTCGTTAAAGTCGACAAGGTTTTGAGAAATCCTTCAAAATAACTCGAGTTCGCAGCCATTTTGTCTTTCTTTTTTTAATGGCAGATTTTGTGTAGGATGGAATGCCTCCGATTTTAAGTTTCAGGTAGATTGCACACGCTATATACTTAGTTTTGTAAATTGTGAGGAGACACTTTAAGCCACTTACCTCCAAAAACATGATATCCTTTAGTTTCTGGTCGCATGCAATAAGTTGAAAGATTTTTACTCACACTAGGTTTTGTATTAGTCTTCCACACAAATATTAAACGATAAAATTTTATCTGAAGCAGAAATGACAGCCACACTACGTAAATATGAAATTCAGACACGAGATATCTACAATTTTGATTAATCACCAACGCATCTAGTCAAGTCGAACACGCCTATGAAACACACCCACGGTTGAGGAGTATCCAGCTTGCAAGTTGGTATCCCATAATTCCGTGCAGGAATGACGAAAAATATACTAAACGCTTTTCGAGCTAAATTTTACAAAATAAATCAAAGTTGTGCAAGATATTGTACGCTCGACGCATCGAGATCAGAACTCGGGAGCTTCGAAACACGAGGCAAGTACTTTGGTAACGCCCCACAGCAGCATATCTGAGAAAGAGCAATAGTAGTGCTATTTGTCATTTATTGATATCCAAAGGATTTTCAAAGAAAAAAATTCTATTCATGCTGCTGAAAACCTATACTGAGCCAGTTTCTCAGTAATTTTGATTATACATTAAATTTCTAGAGATACAGGAATTTCTCGAGTACATTCTGATACCTGTACGTGGCATTAATCAATTTAATTGGTATATTTTTCATATTTTTAAGTTTTTGTTTTTCAAACCATTGCAGACCTAGTGCGTTCCCAGAGATTGATACCAACTCTTTCAGCGGTACCACTTCTTTTGACGCTCAGTTTCCCTCTAGATGGCGGCACCTGAGCTCTAACTGATGCAACCTGCACTAGCAGTTCAATTTATCCGAGAGTATCCACGCTAAACGGATACTCAAGGGATCTTTAACATGGCGCGTCATCATACAACATGGACGCTGACGATTTCCATCATCTTGAAGATCCACCGACTTGGGCCAGGTTTGATCCTGCTAGATTGGGCGCACGAGGCCTTCGCTTTACCACTGCGTCACCCTGCCGTCTATTTTTACGCTTTAATAATGGCGTTTTTCCTTTTTTGCGAAAGTTTTCCTGAAAATTAGTATTTTATATGCACGTTCCTGAAATGAGGAAAAACATAACTGTTTTGTTTTCCTAAAAATATTTTAACTAGTAATTTGCTTAATTCTAATTCTATAGATATTTTACCTGAGAATGATCTAAGATTTTATTAATTGCCAAGAAAGCTGCAGTGATAATGTTTGTTCAATCAGTTAAATCCTTTTTTGTGATCCATTATTTTGGCAAACATTGTTATTGAGAATGCTTTTTCTCATGCACAAACTTAAGAATCTAAGGGTTATAAAAGCTTAAGAATCACAAAAAATTTGAAAGTTGATTCGTTTTATTTTTTTATTCTCAGTTTTTTTTGTTTTTTTTAGACAAATCATGTATTCTCCCCATGATATCCTCAAGACCAAGGCGCTTAAAAATGTTTTTTTAGGCTTGTTTGAGTGTTATACATGATGGTTTGCTGTCATGAATTTTCGGTAACTAAGGTACTGGGAAGAATAAAATAGATCTCCCCCCCCCCCCCTCTTAATGGTTATATGTAACAACTTATAGATGGTTACCAACTGTTTCGCCCTTTTAATATTACTAATGATTTGCATGATTTTCTTAAGTGTATGAATTAAAATTTTTAAAGTAAATGAGGGTTCATTTCATTTAATTGCAAATATGTTAAAGGGCATCTCTGTAAAAATGTGCCTGAATTTCATACTTTTCTTAACTGTTTTAGAACGTTTCAGAAGTTTAAAATAATTTTTATAGGCCGAGGTAGCCTAGTGGTTAGGATGTCGAGCTTCGGATCGAGAGGATCTCGGCTTCGATACCTGAGCCTCTGAAGACCCACCATGTGCATTTGGTGATACGTGCATGTAAAATCCGTGGACCCTGAAGTCCCGAGGCAGTTCCGAGGGTACCGGAGGGTGGAGATTTCCCTACACTCTTATGTCAAAAAAGGAAGTTGGCGTATTTGTGGTGGCGCCATCTGGTGTCATCCAAGTACATAATGAACCAAGTCGTACTTCCACCGTTGCGGTGCTCATCTATAAACGGAAGGCGCTCCTTACTGCCATAATTCATAGTCGCGGGACTCGTACGTCTCAGGTCAAAGGATCGAGCCTGTCAGTGTCGGTGGATATTCTCAAGATGCAGAAAATCGTCTGCGCCCATGTCGATCGATTATACGGCGTATAAAAGATCCTTTGAGTAGATATTTGGCATGGATACTCTAGGCTAAATTAAATTCCTAGTGCAGTTTCGCATCAACAGAATCCGGGTGCTCCCCCATTTCAGGTGAGGAAACTGGACGTCAAAATTCTCTTGTGGTGATGGTACCAAACTCATTGTGGTGCCGCTGGAAGAGATGGTACCAATCTCTGGGGAAAGCACCAGGTCTGCAATTGCCAGAAGCCAACAGCAGCCCATTTGTAATAATTTGAAAATTAAAAAACAGAGTGAAATTGAGAGCAAAGTTTTCCCCAAGACGTCTAAAACAGTAGGCAGATAGGGAAAAATGTACTGAAATGTCACGTGAAAGTTACGAAATGTAATTTAAAACAAATTTTAAGAATTCTTTTTTCTATCATGTAAAGTGTTACTGTAGAACCTATGTTAACCAGCTTAATTGAGACCGATGGTATGCCGGTTAACTAAAAATACGGTTAAAGCAGGTGATAGCAAAAAATGGGGGATATATTATGCAATTTAAAGGAGAGAGTGGAGGTTTGTTTGTTTACGACCATTTCAGGTCACATAAATATTCGAGTTTATTTGCTATTCTCAAGGATATGCCTCAAACTCTCGTCTAATATGACAGATAGAACAAGACAGCACAACAGATTTTAATATACAAAGAAGGAAATACACCCAGGGCAAGGTGGGAATCGAACCCACGCCTCTTTCTCTCCGCGCAGGGAGGCACCGGAGCCGAGAGTGGAGGTCTAATGATTAATTGCGTTTTAGTACAGTTACTTTGACAGTTATATACCAGTTATCAAGCACTTGGCAAGGATGAATTGACTGACTCACTGAACTTGAGATCAGCCAATAGCCACGCTTGATTTCATAGGACTTGGACGCGGATTCCCAGACCTCCTCCTCTCCGATATCGGAATGTCACTTTTGTCCGTCGAGATAAGGATTCCACGAAAAAATTCACTCGAACACCGCAACACCTGTTTCTTCCATATAATTAGTGCTCTAAAAGCTTTTGAAAACCTGGGGCCGGATAAAGCGAAGGCCGGTTAGTCCGAAGCCGGTTAAGAGAGGTTCTACTGTACTTTTATACATCATCATTTATTGGCGAAGTGCGGCAGTTAGTAAAAAGGCTACGGCATTTCTACTATCAATAAAAGTGCAAGATTTTACTGGTTATGAGCACAAAGGGAACGGGCACACTTCTACCAGGAAACCAAGAATCTGCCTGGCAGAGTGCCAAAAACAATCCATTCATGCTCAAGGAAGAAACTGCTGGTATAAGGAATGTGCCGCATTCTGTTCTCGTTTTAGTTCGTTTAGCGTACTTTATTTTTTCCGAGCTGATGTTATATGCCAGTTTATGAATTCGGTTGCTATTAACGAACAGAGAAGCAAACATTCTGACTCCCGTGCTAATAAACGCACCTGCATGTTGAACTTCCCTAAAACTTGAATGAATTCGTTCTTTTCTGACATGCGCAGAGGCTCCCAAGTGTCAAAACTCCGTGGTCGAACTATACCTACTTGCAAAGTTTATGAAATATATTTCACGAGTACATAATTAGTAAATGTATATGCTTATTATTTTTATATAAATAAGTGCCACTGGCAAAATTTCTGTTAATCCATTCGAGACGACGATTTTTTCCGAACACGGTCCCCAGGTGCGAATTTTTTTTTTTGTTTTTTTTCGTTATATCGTTCATTTTTAATAAAAAAGCATGTTTACTATGGAAATCACCCATTTCATAAGTGAAATCACGTAATAAAAGATCATTGCACACCGTACAATTCTCCTGTACTTGACAGATTTCATTCGTTCAAGAAAAATCTTATTTCGACGACTAGTTTCTTCAGAATAACTGATGATTGCACATTACTATTATTTAGGGATGTAACGAATATTTCGGTATTCGGCCTATTCGGCCCTTTGGCCGAATAGTCATTTTATCAAACAGCCGAATATTCGGCCTGGCCGAATATTGATGGACTATTCGGCCGAATAGTTCTGCTGCAGTAAAAATGTAAAAAAATAAAGAAATTAGTAGATTTTAAACATTTAAAATTGTATTATAATTATTGCAAAAGAATACATTATAGTTTTAATAAATAAAACTATAGTTTTAACAAATAAAAATAATTCAGAATAAATTACTTTTTTTTAAATCTTGTTTTAGGCTTGACTGAGCAGAAACACATTTTAAAGTTGTAATATTGTGTTTTACATTTAGCATTTGCTCCCAAAAGCAGCCAATAGTTAATTCTAATGGAGAATATGATAAATTTATTTTGTTATTATTAACAAAGTGGAAGCCACACACACTTTGTTTTGGGTAGACTGATTTATTGTGAATATTGCGTTAGATAGAAATGTGAAAAGCCCAAAATATATCATGAATATTTAGATAGCATAAGTTATTGGGGTTTTTGAAAATAAAAACATATTCCAGTTAAGTGCATTAAGTTTTAATAGATCTTTTAAAAATAGGTATGTAAAAAACCCCATAAAATAAAAATATTAACTTTTATAACTTTTAAAGTGTCTTCATAAATCAGTTTTGAGCAAGATAAAAGTTCACTAAGCACTATTATTTCTTTCATTGCAATTAAATAATTAGTTAAATAATGCTAATGCTTACTGCAGACTGCAGTAAAACCTGTCATTTCTACTTTACTTGTGGGTGAAATTCTTAGTTTTATTACATTCAAAACAATAGTGAAAATAGATTAGTTTTAAATAGTTCTAAATTCTTAAGAAACAGAGTTAAATCATACATCATAGGTTGTGTGTAATTGGTGTTTGACTTTGTCAATAATTTTAAATTTGACAAATATTTTCTATTACAACGATTTTCTAGAAATTCTAATTTTCGGCCTAGCCGAATATTCGGCTTCGGCCTAGAAGAAAGGACCGAATATTCGGCCTCGGCCTGGAAGAAATGGCCGAATATTCGGTATTCGGCCAAATCACTATTCGTTACATCCCTACTATTATTGCACACACGGTGTGCAGGCCGTCTTATAGCCTCGGAAGTCAATTGCACACACGTGTGCAATCGGTCTCGAATGGGTTAAGTGCATCATGCCCAAAATTTCGTGATTACTTAAATAAGATTCAGTCTCATAGACGCCTATTTTCTACACATGCATCAACACATATTTTCCTTTTTGTTGACCCGTTGTAGGTTGTAGTGACCATTAGGTGTCTATATGGACCACTTTGGGAGAAGTTGGTGTAGACTGTTGGGAACATAACGTTCGATTTCTGCTTTTGTTAGTTTTCTGTATAAATAATTTTAAAAACTTCTGAAGTATAGAATTCCCAGCAAACGAAGGATCTGCCTGGCAGAGTGCCAAGAAGAACCCATTCATGATCAAGGGAGAAACTGCTGGTATAATTAATGTGCCTTATTCTGTTCTCGTCTTAGTGCGCTTAGTATTCTATACTTTTGATCTGATGTTACATACCAGTTTGTAAATGTGGTTGTCCTCTTCGAAGACGAATAAATGGAACAACGAAAATATGTTTCTACCTTCTTAGCAATATTTTGCCTTTTCAATATAAAAACCTAATACGTAATAAGTTAGATTTTGGGGCCTCAGCGGAAGAGCGGTCTTAGAACCAGTTTCCGCTGCCTGCCTGCGCGCAGTGAAAGAGGCGTGGGTTCGATTCCCACCATCCCCTGGGTGTATTTCCTTCTTTGTGTTGTAATATTCTATTGAGCTGTCTTGTTCTATCTGACATATTGGACGAGAGTTTGAGGCATATCCTTGAAAATAGCAAATAAACTCGAAAATGAATGTGACCTGAAATGGTCGTTTACAAAAAAGTTAGATCTTAATTTTGTTACTATCTATTGGGTATTTGTACAGTGGATCAAATTATGAAATTTCTGAGCGGTGGGTAAGCCCTTTTCGAGTCGAGTTTTCGTACAAAAAAAAATTTAGCTTATACGCTCATATATATGGTACTTATGATTGCGACTGAAAATGTTGACCTTCACCAATATTCGGAAGTTTCGAAAGCCTCGAGAATGTATGCGTTCACTAATTTTAATTATAATTACTTTTTTTGTCAGTTTTATCGCATATAAACGAATTTAGTAAAAGTGAGAGTTTAAAAAAAACTTTTTTTTTATTTTTATGATTTATAGTACGCATAGAAACGAACATGAAAAATGTTAACTATTTTACTCCACATTTACAAAAAGGAATGAAAATGATTAACAAAACGTTTTAATTACAGGTGCTTTCGCGTTAATATGGATTACCAGCTATTTTTTGTAATCCCCCCTCCATGATTTCGGTTTTTTTCTTAACCTTGTAGGAAACCCGTATGCTCCCCCCCCCCCCTTTTTTTTTTACTTTTTAATGTTTTAGAAATTTCAATAAATCCAGTAAAATAGAAATGAATCTTCTAGTTTTCCTTTTGGATAAAACATTCCTTCCTATGACAAAAATCCTTCACTAAAAATTTTACCACCATTTTTGGGGTTCAATGGGTGTAAAGTTGACTTGTAAAATTTTTAAACAGGTTAATTTTTTTAAAGTTCGTCTAAAATAATTTCGATAGCATAATTTTTTAGCATCTGAAGTTCGCTAACTCATTTATATACCAAAAGTTCATTACGATTTCTCATTGATCTTATTTTCATAGAAATGAAATTTTGATACCATAACTGAGTCAACACATTTCATGTGCTAAAATGTATTATGATGTCTGAGGTTTTTACACAAACACAAAAAAAATTAAATATACCATGATTGAATAACTTTCAACTTTAAACTGTCACGAAACACCAAAAGTGGTAGTAATTAAAAACCAAAATCTTTACAAATGTACCAAACTAGGAATGTAGCAAATATTCAATCATTATTATTGATTCGATTATCTAGTCAAATACTTGATGAGAAGATATTGGCCGGACCGAATTGATTCACTATTCGACCGAGCTGAATACTAGAATTATAGTAGAAGTTTTAAAATGAAGAAATTTATTAATTTTAAACTTTCTCTCATTTGTATTAGTTATTGCAAAGAACATTAGTCTATAATTCAAACACTAGCTGCTATTTTTAAACATTGACGTCGCTTTAAATTTTAGCTGCAAACATGCCAGCATTTGAAATTGTTAGAAAAAGCTACTGGTCTAAAGGACCATCTACTGATCCAGAGACAATATCACTGGTCCACTTAAAAATAACCAAAACATATAGTACTTTAGTTTAAAATATTTTTACACTTAATGATCATTTATAAATTTATTTATAATAAAACTTAACTAGTATAGCTAATTGATTCAATAGTTGATGAAAATATTAAGGTTACTATGGAAATAAAATTTAAGAAAAAATTAATAAGATCAATAGCCATCATTGCAGATTGATCACGGAACGTCGCATGTTAAAGAATTTCCGCCGAAAAAGACCAGCAACGCCCTTTTGCACTGCACTAAACAAATGCTTTATTAACTGTGAACAAGGTCGCTGGTCCTGCGGCCACCAATATTTTTTTTTTTTTTTTGGTGGTACGGGGAAGACTTCAGTGGTCTTGGACCAGCGGACCACCAGTAATTTCGCACACTGCATGCTTATAATTTTTCAACCAGTTTTGTAATACATTACAAGTGTTCTATGCTTTACTTATACTTTAAGAACAAAAATAGATTTCAGAATTACTTTTTTTTTTTTAAGTTCACAATACAAGTACTATACTGCTGTTTTTCGAACACGCATTTACGCTTAAATTTATTTTTTAGTCCCAAAATTTTATTTTATTTAAATGATTATAGCATTGTATAGAACATAAGCCCTATAATGATTTGCATTTATAGTATTTGTTCAGATATCTTTTATATGAATAATACACACATTTCTGTCAAAATGCTAGTAATAGCTTTTTGACTTTCCTTTTATAAACGTTTTGCTGCTTCCAACATACACTTACTATGAAACAGCGGGTAACTTTTTACTAATGTTTTTGTAAATTAAAATAGCATTCTTTGTTTAAAACATTAAAATTTTACTATTCAAAAGGGAAATGTCTTTTCTTTTAGCATATAAATTTGAAAGAAAACCATGAAAATACCAACTTCTTGTAATATTTTAAAATAACTTGAAAAAATCATCTCAAGTGAGGTATAAGTCACTTCTGCAGTGCCAGCAGCAAGAGCAAAAAAATATATAGGACATTATCATTAAAAATATAGGACAAATTTAAAACTACCTTAATGCATAACAAATAGGTCTATTAAGCTAAAGTGAGACTTACTGCATTCATTCTAAGTATACTTATTGCAAACTGAAATAGAAAAAATTAAAAAATGTTACGGAGAAATGCAAATTTAGACAAACAGCAGACTACCTTTAACCTATTAGAAAGGTTAAAAACAGTTTGCTACCTGTTGCTAAAAGCGGAAAAAAAAAAAAAAAAAAAATTTAGAAAATAAGTAAGTTAGTTTGTTTTGCATACATAATGCTAAATTACTGGTGTTTTCAGTCATTATAGATTTTGCCTCCATGAATAAATGTACATTACCAATTTTCAAATTATTAAATACACATTATTTAAAATAAATTGTATTTTGGAGACTATTTGCTTACAAATTATAAGGAGGGAAAAATCTCTGAAGATAGAAGTTGAAGAGGGTTTATTTTACTTTTTTACCCTATGAAATAATTTTTATTTCACCAATTGAAAACATAAACAAAATTCTAAAATGTCAGCACACACATACATTCATATATTCAAGGTTGGCATACTTGCCAACCTTGGAGAGAAAAAAAAAAGATTTTTCCAATGACTCCCCCCCCCCCCCCCCCCCCCACACATACAGTGAACAACTACAATGACATACACAATTTTTTTAATGCTCATTACAGCAGTATTTGATAAAAATTTCTCTTTGAATGTTTGAACAAAACATTTTCTTGCAAAATTATTTTTTAAGATAAATATATGTTCTCTATATTTTCATTTGACAGCATTGGACGAAACTCAGTTTCACTTTACAGAAAACGCATTACTTTGCCGAATGCACAAAATCCCCAGTACTACATTAATTAGACTCAAAACAAACAGTTCTCCTTAATACTAGGTTACATCTACACCACAACTATTGAAACAAAATATCAGACCACGTCTGGTGTACATTTAAGGAACAAATTACTATTCTAAAATAGTAAAAAAAAAACCATTCTTTAATTATATATTGAATGAAAATAGGAAGAAGAATTTTCAATTTATTTTGTAGCAATATATAAGGCCTAAATAAAAGGGGGGGGGGACACTAACCATAAGACTGTGGGGGGAAAAGAATGATGCAAAAATGTTTTGAAAAAAATACTTTTAAACCAGGGGAATGATAAGGATGCAATATTAATACTTTTAATGAACAAATATGATCACCAAATTTTAAAAAAGGGTTAAAATTTTGCATTGAAATTTCGAGTGGGTGTGGCAAAATGACGAGAGCGTAAATCCTCTACTAAAGAGGCTAAATCGAAAAAAATATCAAAAATAATGCTAAAACAAAAGTTATTGATGCCCAAGAGATAGAATCAGATAGTAAACGATTATTAGGGAGCTTTATTGAAGCGGATGCTATCGGATTTCAAAAAAATCAGGACTGACCCTTAAAAGCATTAAAACAAAATGCGGAAATTTTACTGCTAATTTGTAAAAGTTTTGTAAATCAAGTATGTACGTATGCTGCTTCAAAATGTTGTCATTAAAAAGAAAAAAAAAAAAGTCTTCCAAAATTACGAATTTTCGCGGAACTGAAATTTTGACTTTTCAAAAATTCCAAAAATACGGAACTTCGCCAAAATACAGGAAAAATCACATGTCAGCTACTAACATCGAAGAGTAACTGCGATCACACGCGCCATCAATTGAGAAAAAATGAGGCTTTATTTATTTTAAAAGCGAAAATTACTAAAAACGGGAGAAAATTACGACTAAACGGAAGATCGGGAGATAGACGCAAAAAGCGGGAGTTACCCGTTAAAACGGTAGACTTGACAAGTATGCATCAATTTATGTAAATGAAATAAAACTTATTTTCAATGGTCAAAATTCATACAATCAATTCAACAATGCTTTTTCAAAATAAGAACAACGGGAACGGTAAGCACGAAGCGCGCGCACGTCGGGAAATTGCAACGAAAGATGGGCAGGGTTGCCAGCTTTTCCAGAGAACAAGCATCCAACTCTTTGTGTCCATGTTTCTCTTTTATTTAATACATATATATATATATATAACATATAACTTTAGTTCTTTTTGAACGTTATTTTAAAAGAATCTATGAGTATTTGTTTCCGAAGTTCAAAAAGAAAAAGAATACTTAAGCATACAGACGATCGATTCGCTCAAAAAATTAGCCTACATTGGGGATATTTTGCCAAATCTGGCAGTAAATGGTTAGAGTCTCCTGTTGAGCGTACTTTACTTACTGCCAAAATAGTTTTTTTTTTTTTTTTTTTTTCATTTCTCTCTCTCTTTTTCCTTCTATTCAATTGGCGCCAACTGCCAATGAGCATCGTCGGTGCTTGCTTATCTTTTGCCGCGCTCCATAGCTTTTTTTGTTTGGAAATTTTCGGCGTGCATTTCCGAATCGCGCATTTAATTGTCAGAAAAATAGGACATGCTATAGCTTTTGTAAATATAGGACAAAATAGGACAATTTTGGGGGGATTTCTCAAAATATAGGAAAAATAGGAAATATAGGACGGCTGCGCGCACTGCTTCTGGAAACTTTTTGATTTGGACAATTTGTTTGAATGATGCAAATGATTTCTCAAAAAGGCATTTTTATCACACTTGCAGGTTTTTTTGTTTTGCATTCAAGACCACAGAAAATACATCAGTTTTAAAAGTTTCTAAATGTTGACATATAAACTAATTAACGCATTGATAAGCGACTTCAGGTGCTAAGTTTGTTACTATTCGTTACACCCCTACTGCAAATCAAACAGAAACAAAATGAGTTCACACCAGAGAAACTTATTATAAAATACATTTTAATCAAGAATAAATATAAGCTACAAAATGAGGCTCTGCAGCAGTTGTGAGTGGTGAAGCTAGCACAGGCGTCGGTAGGATAAATGAAAGACGATTGGAGTCCACACTAAAAGTCGGCGTCGAGGGTAAAGCAGTGATCTTCCTTCTTGGACATCACTCCACACTTCTGGTACTCTCCCACTCTCTTCTCGAAGAAATTGGTCTTGCCTTCCAGGCTGATGTGTTCCATGAAATCGAAAGGATTTTCGGCATTGTAAATCTGGAGAGAAAGAAGTAATGCAAGGTTTAGATTGATCCATTTAAGACAGACATATTCGCCTCTTTTTAATTTAACACCTTTGGGTTCATTCACAAATGATGTCAAGCTTTGAGGGGGGGAGGGAGTTCAAGAAAGTGAAAGTTTGCGTCAAGGGGAAGGGAATAACAAGAAGTTTCACATCATACATTTTGATTTCTATAAAAACATTTAAAATGAGCAACTTAACCCATTAAACGTCTCTACTTATTTATACGCCGCTACTTATTTGTACTCCGCTACAATTACTTATTACAAAAAAAAGTGTTGGAACATTTTTTTTTAATAAGTAATTGTTTTTTTTCTAATGTACAGAGGGTATCTATACCTATTTCATTTGATTTTGTAAAAAAAAAAAATTAACAAAAAGTTATAGCATGTTCCCAAAATGAGAACATTGGCGCCTAATGGGTTAAACTTACTTTACATTAATGTAATATAGCGTGACATGTGACAAAGGGGGATAGGGGTATGTTGAAGTGTGACTGGGGGGAAGGGGATCAAATATATTGAAAAAAAAGTGAGACATCATTCATGAAGGGTTCCTTTTTTTACAACCATTCACTTTTTTTTTTTCTATTCTCTCCCTTTTTTTGTTACAAACTTGAAATAGTAAAATAACTAAATTAATTGTGTGGTGCTTACACATCCATTCCTGCTTTAAAAATAGTCGTAGAATTTTAAATCAAATTTTGAATTATGTAAAAACACATCCTGAAACGTATGTCTAATTTTCGTCATGCCCATCACTGAAAGTTTGTGTAATAATTCAAAATATTTATTTCTTTGACTAATATTCCACCATTTTTAAAGCAGGAATGAAGATGTATAAGCCCACCAACATTTATTTAGTTATTTTGATATTTATGATCTGAAACAAAACAAAAAAGGTGTGACGGACACGACAAAAGATATATTGAATTAACCTCATATGACATATTTACAATAACATATAACTGTCTGCCAATATCATAACATTAATATTAAAGCCATTTACAAAGCAGTGTTGGTACTTTTGTCAGGACAATGGCAAAAACTGGTTAAAAAAAAAAGAAAAAATTGGATTGCTACAAAAAAAAAAAATGGCAAAATTGAAAAAAAAAAAACACTTATTGTTCTTAAATAATATGCTGCAAGGTCTATGATAAGGTCCCAAGTAATTAAATTAATTATTAGATATCATTGAATACCTTTATTTTGCTAAATTAACGCGTTTAGCGCCATGTCAGCCATTGTTGGCAGACACTGAAATTTTCGTTTAGGCCGCAGTCACCAGTGGCCGACGGTGTAATAATGATGTAAAACTTT
Organism: Octonoba sinensis; assembly: GCA_038502835.1. Classification (NCBI taxonomy): domain Eukaryota; kingdom Metazoa; phylum Arthropoda; class Arachnida; order Araneae; family Uloboridae; genus Octonoba; species Octonoba sinensis. The sequence goes on from CM076600.1 coordinate 5,777,311, forward strand.
AAAAATTATGCTGTTTTAATCAATTTCTAAAATTCCTTTAAAAATTTACTTAATTTTTATTTGTTACAGGATTTTACTGAACACTGAACTTTCATTTCATGCCGCATCGGTACTAAAAGCGTGGCCCGGCTGGAATTTCCTTACAAATTTGAGTGGCACTCAACATGTTTAATAAATATTATAATTAAAACAATTTGATGGAAGTCTAAGGTACAAATTACGTAAGAATAACAAAACATTGTACAGTGCAAAAACTTATGTCTTGGTTAATTTTTTCTTTTGTTTTCGGGGGGAAAAAACAAAGATTTTTGCATTACTTTCAGTAATTTCATTTTTCTGTTACTTTTCAAATATTCTTATTTAACTTTGGGCTCATTCATAACTGATATCACGCTTCAAGGGGGAAGAGGGTTCATAAAATTGACAAAGTGTGACAAGGGGAGGGGGTAACAAGAAGTGCGACATCCTGCTTATGCAACATAGCGTGACATGTGACAAAGGGGTTAACATGTGGAAAAAAAAAGTGTAAACATCATTTATGAACGGTCCCTTAGTGCTCAAATTAAGTACAAATAACATAGATTTAAAACAAAATTCTTTTAACTTGTGAAATACAATTAAATGGAAACAATCAATTTTATTTTTGTCACTTACGTTTCAAAAACCTATTTTTGCCGTTATGGTTTTCCCCAGATTTTTTCAGACTGTGGCAAACACTTGCCAACCCTCTTAAATGCATTTCGGTTTAATAGTTATAAAAATTTGAGAGTGTAGGAATTCTTTAAATAAGGTTTTTTGTTCATACATAGTGTATTTTTGTTATTAAATATTTTTTTTATTAAGTAGGAATTTTCAAGTTAAGAAAACATTAAATTAAAAAATCTCACAAATAAAAGAACATCCCCAACAAACATTTATGGGGGGGGGGGGGGGGGCAGGAGGACTTTTTTTTCATTAAGCATATCAAAAGCAATTTTCTGCACTTAAAAATGTTTAAATAGTGCTGTTGGCAATTAACTAAATTTCACTGACAAGATTTGAATTTTCATTTTTTGGTATGATAAAACATACTGATTGTTATAACACAGCCACAATTCCTACCATCAAGGCAGGCTAAGTTTAGTTGCATCCTTGTTAGATGTTATCTTACACATTAATATTTTTAGAAAGAAAAGTCAAATTAAGTCAACTTAAATTTCCAAATAAATTAAAGAAACATCATAATCGATTCTACAAAGAGATTATGAAAAAGTGAACCAGCAACAAAGTACTTACTTTTTCACAATTCAGTTCCACTAAAAGTCTGTCAGCTACAAATTCTATGTATTGTTTCATGAGTTTATTGTTCATTCCAATGAGTGCGACTGGCAAGGCTTCCGTCAAAAATTCCTGCTCGATGGTGACTGCATCAGATATTATCTGCACTATCCTCTTTTCAGATGGTTTATTTACAAGATGGCTGAACATGAGGCATGCAAAATCACAATGGAGACCCTGAAACAGAAGCTCTACATTAGCAAATGTTATAACTACTCAATTTCCAGAAATCAAAACTGGAATCTTAAAATTTTTATTAAAATATAAGGCAACACTTATAGTGTGCTGATAAAAACGAATTGCTTGTGCATAAACTTAAAAGATTTCATAAAGAAAAGATTTGAAAATGAATTTCATTCGTCAAAGCGTTCGTATTGAGGGCTGTTGTTCAAGCTGTGACCGAAAATATGGAGGGGGGAATTCTGCCGATCTTTGTTAAAATTTCATTAAATTTTCCAAAGATTTACAGTAATTTAGATATACAGTGAAACCTGTTCAGTTGACCACTTGCGGTACAGCCCTTTAGTGATCAACTTTACAGGTTTTGCCGTATTTTAATTTTTAACTGGCATGGGTAAAAAAAAAGTAAAGAACCCTGGTGACATCGAACACATGCATTGCCGAAAATTGCACGCCAAGTATGATCCTTTTACATCTTGTAAATATATCAACTATTTTGAAAGATGGAAGTCATTTTAGCATATATTACTTTATGTCTCCTTATTTATTAATTTATTTTAAAAGTATCTAGTTGGAATTATTTTTTTATTAATCCATTCAATAATATCCTCATGCATCACTCCTCAAATCAAGAGGGCCACATTTCAAAATCAACTTTCTCAGGAGAAGCATTAGAACATTTTAGTATCTACTATTAATTTATCTCCGATTTAATATTTTTTTTTTTAGAATTTTATAATCTTATGCAACCATCATTGTTTTTAAATATTTTTAAACATATCTAAAATGTTGTGCAATAATAAGAATTATCTTGTAATTCAGTTTCACCCTATTGAATTATCTTTGAAAACTTAAAATAAAATGCAAATAAAAATGTCATAAGTATATGAAGAAAAACATATATATATATACTATGACAACCATCCCTCACACAGCTGATCGGCAACCTGCCAACCAATCATTTTAAAATGCATGGGGCAGCAATGAATTCTTAAAATAATTTATTAACTTATTATAGTTCTTTTCAAAAATGTGCAAGCATAGTTTTAAAACAGTTCGGGAGAAAAAAAAATGGAATGTGCCTCAAAAGTTGTTTATCAGATTATGAAAATGAATATTAGCTTAAGAATCACTTTGACTGCTAGCATGTATGCTACATAATTGTCACCCCTGTGTAAGTAGATTAGAGTTAACTGTGCACACAGTAGCAGAAATTACGCAGCACAGCAGCGAGCACTGCAGATTTATCTTGAAGCTTGCAGATTAATTAGCCACCTTACAAAAAATTTAAAAAAAAAACTATCAACATTTTAAGCATGTGTCCACTAAGTTTGCTTTTAAACATGTTATTTCAAATCTGGTTATAGTAGGGTTATTAATGACTCAAACAAATGTTCACCCTGTTTTCACCAAGTTACATGATAAATAATTTTCAAATAATCAACATGTGTGGTATTGTCTTTACTTCATTTTCTCTTAGCTTGAATTAATTGCATGTTCAATTTTAGATTTTATTAATTTATTTATAAATTGAATAGTTATAGCATTTATTTATTAGCTGCATGTGTTATTGTTTTATGCCAACTATTTTAAAATGCATTGTTTGCTATTTTTTACGATTGTAAATTTGGTTCCACATCATTTGGCACCGCAGATAAATTTTGACTTCTGAAGCAGATCGATACAGCTGCAGATGGATACAGAAAATTGTGCTACTGGGACTGTGCTTTCTTTTTTTCAGTTGGTAAGTTCTGTGCATTAACCCTTTGCACTTTCATCTTGCTTATAGTACCTTAATATAGGTATAATCAGACTTCAAAATTCATTAAAAATGCGACATAAAAGCGTTAAAAACAGCTAAAATCTGCAAATTTAATGTATAATCCATAAAAGTATGTTTTACGATATAGGGCGACACACGTGAAAACAGTTCAAAAGTCCAACATCCCTAAAAAATTAAATCAATTAAAAGAACAGATGAAATAACCGACAGCTGGAAAAAAAATAGAGTAACAGATCAGAATGACTGAGTTACCTCGTCCCTGCTGATGAGTTCATTGCTGAAAGTGAGGCCAGGCATCAGCCCTCTTTTCTTCAACCAGAAGATCGAGGCAAAGGAACCAGAAAAGAAGATTCCCTCCACAGCGGCAAATGCAACCACTCTTTCACCGAATGACGCTGTGGGGGAGCTAATCCAGTCCAGGGCCCAGTCTGCCTTCTTCTTCACACAAGGGAGGGTCTCGATGGCATTGAACAACTTCTCCCTGCAAAAAAATGGCACGGTCAATTCCATGAATTTTCTGTCATGTGCGTCACAACATGTGTAATTCATTTCCAAGTGCTAAGTATTAAAAAACATAAATTTTGGTGTGTTTACATAACTTCACGCCTGCTTTAGAAATAACGGAAAATTTTCAGTCTATGAAATAAAATTTTTAACTAGTAAAGCATGTCGCCCCCCCCCCCCTCTTTTACATGTGTACTTTGTTTTGCTTTTTGTTTTGGTATTTTCTGTACTTATTTTATTTCCATTTTATTCTTTGTATTTTATTTTATTGCAATTTTCATGTATTTGCACATTTTTATGCATGCTGTTGTCTTTTTTGCTTTGTTTTTATTGATATTCCTTTTTACTTCCTGTACTTTCAACTGCATTCGTTTGCTGCTCTCTTATTGGTGCCTTCAATGCTACTTCTACTTCCACTTCACACTGCCTTTATTCTCATTGGTTTACAGTTAATTCTTAGGCTATATAAGCTTTGTTTTTGTTGTTTTGTCTGCTTCATTTGGATGTTTTGCATCTAGAAGCTTCCTGTCGCATTGAAAAAGGGATTCCAAGCAATCCCGAAACATATGTTGGTGTTTTAATGCTCATTTGTGCTTTAATTTAACGTGAAATTATATTTCTATTAGTAAAACATGGTCTGACAGACTGAAAAATGCTGCATTGACACCTGAAAAGGACATGTTTTTAAATGTCCACCTCTTGTAAAATTAAACTGCATGAGAATGCAACATGTAAAAAAATTCTAAATGTTTGTGAAACACAGGTTTTGTAGAGTAAGAAAAAGCATATATGAAAAAGTGAAATGAAAAAACTTAAAAACCTAAAAATTATAATATTTTCAGACATAATTAACAAAATATTTTTTTACATAAAATACATGATATTTCCGAAAGTGCACATAAACTTTCATTACTTTTAATAAACAGATATATATATGCATGTCTTAGCCTTTAATATAGCCTTAAAAACTTTCATCTTTGATAATAGCAGGCAACAAATCCCAAAATCCGATTAGGGTAATTTTGAAAAACGTCTTTTGCTCTCAAAAACAGCATATTTAGAAATGAATGAAAACTATGTTTGCTACTAAATATTAATAAGAATTCAATAGAATGCACTAAGCAAATGTGAACTGTACAATGAGAATCAATTCTAAGATTTAACAAAACATTCTTATGAAAAAAAGATGTGTGTTACATGAAAAGTTTTGTTTTGACGAGTTTAAAATAATTATTTTTACTTTAAATGATCTATTCCTACATTGTGATGAATAGATGCTTAAAAAAAAAAGATTATTGCTATGATAAAAGTGCCACATGTGTGAAGTCATTGATTTTTGCTTTCCAATTTTTAATATGCTAGTTAATTTTTTTTTCAATTACACTTCTTATTTATTAATTTTTGTTGATTGGAAATATTTTATGTGTATATTGCAAAAGGATAAATTTAAATAATCGACACAAAAATAAACTGAATTCAGCAATTTACTTTTCGACATTTGAGAAATCGCACTCCTAACAAGCACAGAATTTTGCGTAAAATTTTTCAAATCAAGATTCTGCTGAAAGTAAAAGCTAATTTTATAAATTTGCTATTTAATGTACCTCAATAAACATCCAGTAGTGAACAAATTCCAATTCTAAGAGTGGATGCAAAAAAATCGTAATTTTTTCAAATGAAGGCATCAAAATATAAAGGAAATAAAAAAAAAATCATGGAACAACCATTTAAATAGGATTAAAATGATCAACAGTAATAATTAACGACACTATCATTGGAAATTTGGAATTTAATTTAAAAACAATGAAAAGGGAAAAAAATATCCGATTTTCGGTAGTGTAAAATTTTCAAAATACCGAATTTCTGGTATTAAGATGGGAAAAAAAAAATTACCAGAATTTCAGTGTATAGCCGGAACAGTATAACCCCTGTATAATCAACTTTCAACAATGCTATTATCAATCAGTCATTTTTAAAAAGATTTGGCTCCATATTTGAATATAAATAAATTAAGAACTTTATATCATTTTCTTGAAAATAATAAGACAAAAGACACTAATTCTTTTCCCAAGCAATTATGCTCAAGTTTTTAAAAGGTTAGTTATGAACAAATTTTATTATGGTTAGGTTATTATTATTTTTAACATATTATGTGAAATTTAGTTCATATACAGCTATATGAGAATGAATCTCATGTGCCACACCATTTTTATCACAGAAAGAAATACAAGAGTAAAATAAGGAATTTCAATCACACTATTTTAAACAAGTAGGATGTAATCTTACCAGACTTAATTGATTATATGTAATGTGTAGTAATTTTAAATCAAAATAATGCTTTATTTCAATTTCTTATTATGCATTAATTCAGGGTTTGTGGGTAAAATAAAATTTTCTGAGCTTCACAATACATTTTCTGAAAAGACACTCATAAGATCAAGTAAAACAGAAGAAAACAAGGACTCATACATAACATATAGCGATATGGTATGGAGAATTCACATACATAATATTTTTTCTCTCTATTCTCCCCCCCCCCCCCCCCATTCAAGTTTAGAAATTAACAACTGATATTTTGTGATATTTGAAACATAATCAGAACTATACAGAATGACTACAGAAATACAGAAGTATAACTTCAGGACCTTTCAAGATATGCATATCAAAACAAGGTCATTTTGGTTTTTGCTTTTGGAAGCAATAAGATAATTTTATCAGATTTCCATTTCCAAATTAATGCACACCGGCCCATTAATAGCGCAATGAAATTATAAGTCTGTCAAACCTGTAGGTCTTATTTCAGTGGGAGTCTCAAAGCATGAACCCTTCTCAAAAACTATAATTAAAAAAAAACAGACTACTGAAAGTTTATTCAGAAAAACAAACCAGTTACAAAAACGCCAAGATCGTCACATTTCGCAAACCGACACCATTAACCCAAAACATTAACTTTTTTACATATATTAGATAGAGAAAAGTGATTACCTTTCTTGTTTGTCTTTGATGTATGTGTCTATGAGAAGGCTGTACATTTCAGAGTGCACATTCTCAATGGCAATCTGGAACCCATAGAAGCACCTGGCCTCCGTCACTTGAACTTCCTGAGAGAACCTTTCAACCTATTTGGAGAAAAAGAAAACAATTAAATGAATGAGAATAAAAAATGATTATAACTTAATCTGTTATTCATTTAAAAATCACTCGGAAATACACTTGAAAATATTATGATTGCTATGAACATGCGCATGCTAATTAATTGCATGAAAGGAAATCAACAGAACAGACCAAGAATATTTTTTTACACTCTGAATAAAATATTTTTCATTATTTCCCCAAGTATGAAAAATGATTTTTAAATTACTATCGTTAAAATTAAAAATAAAATTAAGAACAAATTTTGCAAACACATGTTTTGAGATTACAAGGAACCCCTTTTTCAACGCAAAAAGGTGAGCTTCTAGAACAGGGGTCTCCAAACTACGGCCCGCGGGCCACATCTGGCCCGCGGACAGATTTTGTCCGGCCCGCGGAGAGCTAGCTAATGGCATCTGGCAAAAAAGTAATCATATTTTACACCACTAGTGGACTGATTCAACTTTTTACCACCGGCAACAATTAATGATAATATGGTTTTGGCCCTTGGAATTTACTGGAGTAATCAATATGGCCCTAAGGCTGGAAAGTTTGGAGACCCCTGTTCTAGAAGATCATCCAACTGAAGTTAAAACTTTTAATGTTGAATTTTATTTTTTACTTTGTAGCAAAAAGGTTTACATTTTATTTCTTGTTCATTGTTTCCTAATTATTATAATTAAAATGGAGTAATTTATTATTCAAGTCTATTTTTTACAGGTCTACAACTAGATATGGTTTTTATTGAAAATAAATCTTTATCTCCCTCTTCACACATTGCAGAGAGAGAAATTATATTTTTTGAAATCATTGCAATTGTTTTTAAATATTGAATAACACAATAAGTAACAAAAGAGTGTGTAATCAAAGTGTAACAATAATTGTATTTTTCGAGTCATTGACAATAAACACCCAAAAAAAGGGGGGGGGGATCTACCTTATTTATATTTTGGCAGAAAGAAAATTAACTGAAAATCAGAAGGGACTAACAGAGAAGCTGACAGTGAGAAAAACCCATCACTAAATCTTTATTTTTCCTACATTAAACACATTACATTGCTGTAATTAGTCCAGTTAAATTTATATATTGCAAAGATTCTAACACCCAGTCTATTAAGATAGACTTAATAAATAACCAGCGGGTTATACACTGATAATTATGGTAAGTCTCCTAATTATTCTTTCAACTAATTTATATAATGACAATTTTAACTAAATTAATTTGTGATAATAAATAGAATCAACTCCAAAGCAGAACAATTCTACTTTGAATTCGGTCTGCCTGCCAATAAAGAAAACATCCGATGTAAAGATATGGATGAGAAAAAACATACATTGGGTATATAAATTAAGAACACTCTTCTGTTTGAAGGAGTTTTCATTATGCAATATACAATTGCATTTTTTGAGATTAAACATTTTTGTAATGGTTAAATTAAATTCCTTCTCTTTTGACAAGGCTCGTTAAGGTTATTGTGAGAGGAGACACAAAACTGGGACAAACAGAAATGAAAATTTAGTGGTCGAAAAAGCATGTAATTAAAAATTGGAGTCTAATAATATAAAATGCTAGACAAAAGGATGCAAATTAACATGCATAAATACACTCTTAATACATATTTCAGTTTACTATATTAATGTTTTTCAAGAAAAATAACAAACACTTTGATTTTAAGAGAGTTGAGCACAAACTTCAAAGGATAAAACCAGTGGTTTAGCCCCAGAAAAAAAGGTGGGGGGACAATTACATATATACAAACATAAAACTTTAGAATAATCCATGGGTAACATGCCCTTGCAAAAAAAAAGGAGTATAATTATAAATCTTTTCTAAAATTTAGTTATAACAGGCATATAAATAAATTTTAGAAAAGATTAGTTTAATTGGTAATCATATTGGTTGATTTTTTCTTTCATCAATTTTAACGATTGCCGTGATTTACATTTAAGAGTAAAACATAGTACACTATGATGTATTTTTATTCACATCATTCAAGCAAATGCTAAAAAATAGAGCCTTTTATTATTTTTTAGGGCTTTATCTACCATTAGGGCTATGACCTTACAGAGCCCTAAAAACCAATCTCAAAAATTGGGCCTTTTTATGGCCCGTGGGAACCCTGTGTAAGCATGAACGCTTAAACATAACAACTAAACAAGAACAAAACTATTTTTCTCACCAAATTTTCATTCACGATGCCATCACTAGCTGCAAAGAACGCCAAGATGTGGGAGACGAAATGCTTCTCCTCGTCCTTTAGCTTCTCCCAATCTCCGAGATCTTTGGAGAGATCGACCTCTTCCGCTGTCCAGAAGGAGGCCTCTGCCTTTTTATACATCTGCCAGATGTCCTGGTATTCGATGGGGAAGATCACGAATCTCCGAGGGTTGTCCCGGAGAAGAGGCTCATCTGCCTGTTTCGGGGACTTCACGGACTTTTTCTTTAGAGATTTTGTAGGAACTATTTCGTTCTAGAACAAAATGTTTCACGAGTAAATAAAAAGTGGACATTAACATTGTTGATATTCAAGTCAAATTCATTGTGGAAAAAGTAGTATAAATGTTGGTATGAAAACTGAAAAAGTTTATATTTTCTTTACTGCAATGGCAAAGTTTTTTTTTTTTTTTTTAACCTTTTAGATAATACTGTATGCCTAAATTTATAACAAACACTATTTATAATAATTGACACTTTAGTTTTGTTATTAACAATAACAAATTCAAGATTAAATGTTACAAAAAAGATTAAAGTTTTCAACTGTAAGGACATTCCGCACCAGGTGAAAAAATTAAAAGCGTTTTTTCTTCAAATCTTCATATTCAGAAATATCTGAAATTTTGAAACTTAATAAGAATCATCCAATGTCTAAAAAAAAGTTACCTTAAACCACTGCAGAAAATATCTTTTTACTATCAAACTTTGACCGACAAAAAAAAAAAAACTTTTTTTGCACTGTCACTGCGGTGTTAATTCGATGTTTAAAAATTCTACCAATTACTAGACTATGATCCCTCATCTGTTTTCTTAAAAATTCAATGTAGAAATCTTTGCTATTTATTATTTTTAGTTGAAAACTGTAATGAAGTAGATGACATGCAAGTGTCATTCCGTTACCGAAAAACAGATATTCATTTCTCTTATGATTTAAGCTTAACAGGTTTAAACTAAAGCTTTTGGTTTTAAAGTACGTTTTGGGTCTAAAATACTGTGGTAAGTTTATGTTTTGAAATCTATTAATTTTTATTTAGTATTTATAGGTAACGGAATGGCAAAAAGAGTAATGGAATGACACAGAATCATAATAATGGAATGACAAAAGAAAAAAACACTTAACCCCTTAACGGTCGCATAAGTTTTATGAAAACAAAAACAAAGTGCCAATTTGTTTTACAGAAAAACATTTAAAGAATGTTTATTCTCTAGTTATACTATAAATAGTTCAATACTATCATCTAGTATGTAAGACAATAAATAAGTTTCTGGGATTAAGGAGAGGACTTTTTTTTTTGTACACTACTCTAGAACATCACAGCTCGTGATTTTGATCAGAGCAAGGAGTTAAGCAAATTCATTTTGCATAACAGTTACACCAACTCATATTTAATGCCAGAAAATATGAAGATCATATTGTGTAAGAAAAATTATGAGCTCCACAACTTTTAACTATTCAATTGAATTTTTTTTTCAACCAAATGTAAACCTTAAATCAGCCTTTTTTATAAAAATTTAAATTATTCACTAACTTATATACACCATCCAGCAAATCAAACTGCATTTGGTGAAAGGTTTTTTTTTTTTTTTCATGTTTTACAGGATTGTTTATAATTATTTCCATAACTTATTTACCTAGTTAGATATCTACAGTTTTGGAAAATGTGATACAGCTAAAAGACTCGGCTACTTTGAACTCCAACTTTCTTCAGATCATTAAACTACTACACTGAAAATAAGGATTGGTATTTTGCCAGAAAACCAACTAAGTCTAAGAAAAAGTCTAAGTTACAAATTCAGAAAGTTGTTAAAATTACTGAAAATTATACAATAAAAAAGTTCTGTTATGGCTTATAAGGAAACTTGTATACCGGAATTTCTTTCTTTCCTTTTGGAAAAAAAGAACATATAATTACTCCCATCACTTTTATTTTTCTGAGTCTTTACTATTTATATCCTGAAATTCACAAATGGCATTGTGTAAAGCCTACATCATAACAAGTTATAAAAGTATAATCATCAACCCAACCCCAAAGAATGCCCCCCATTTTGAAATTGTACAGTAGAAAGTGACTGGGTAAAAATGAACAATTCATTTAATTTTCTATTAATTTATTTACAATACATTTTTCTTTTAGTTTCATTTTAAATTTTGTTAAAAAGAATTACCTTTTTCATAAAATGCATTTTTCTAATCTGCATAAATTACTCATTTAATTTGGTGTTGAAGTTAAGCATAAATAACATTGATTTGAAACTAAAATTTCTTTCATTTGATGTTTAAGTTGACTTAACATGGGGAGAAAAAAAAAAGAGGCGGACAATGGGATTTTTTTTTTTACCGGGACGGCTTTTACAAGGTTTTTTCCGCCAATGGCGAAAACTTGCTAACCGTACTTTAAATGTGTTAAATGCCACAACAGTAGATTCTTTCTTCTTCCATCTGAACGTTTTTAAAACCATAATGTAAGACTATGCGTTTACATTAACTGAATGGAATGAATACCCAGCGTTCTTTTCGTACAGTTGAGTCAGATCTACATCTTTTTTATGCACCCATTTCATTCCTTCCTTACGTTTAAAGACACTAAAAGCTTAAATGCAGACTAATTTCCAATATAATCGTTCACATAAAATACTCAACTTTATCGGCAGTTAAAACTGAAACAATATACGATGACGTTATGAATGCTAGATTTCGGTTAAGTTACGACTCCTTGGAAAATTGGACTCATTAGGTAGCTAAGAAATCACTACCCAAATTAAAGTTTAAAAACTAAAAATCACATTAACTCAAGTGAATAAAGCGACAAGATAGTAACATTCAGAAAACAGCAGTACTTGTGCGAGTCGTTCGCGGGAATTTAGCTATAAATATACTCACTTGATTTTCTTTGTCAATGTCATTTTGAGGTACATTTAGAGAAGAATTATTCTGAAGAACATTAACAGAAGACATTGCGTCTGAGTAAAATTTATGTCAGAAATACAATAAAAAACCGAAAACAGCCGGCAAGACAAAACAAGACAGGAACAGACGAGTTAACGGCTTCGTTTGTTGTTTCCTGCTCTTCTACTGAATGGCGCAATTTCTTCGCGCGTAAATATGCAACCAATAACGGAATGTTGCCAAAATTTTCAATTTGTTACATAATGTTTGAAGCTGTGTTTCTGTCTGTACATGTACAAATAAAATCCGAGTTCCGAAAGGGCATCAAACTTTAATAAAAAATTTCACTTTAAGCAAAAATAAGTATTAAAATGCAATATATGTTTCGAGATTGCATTGAAAAAGGGATTCCAAGCAATCGCGAACTATATGTTGCATTTTAATGCTTATTTGTGCTTTCTTAACGTGAAAATTTTTATTACAGTTTACTGTTGCACAAAGATGGAAACATGATAGAAATTAAAAATCAAAATGTAGAAGGAAAGGTATCTGTTGTTGTTGTTTCTAATGCCACCTGGCTATCCAAGCTAAAGGGTTTTTAACCCCTTAAAATTGAAAATGTTAACTTGCTAACACTTCCGGAGTCCCCAGGAAAGGGCTTGTGAAGACGATTTGAAGGAGAGGGAAAAAATCATTTTTAGTGTAATAGCGAAAATGGGCAAAACAAAAGTGGTCCATCATATCGTTGAATGGTGTTCAAAAGTAACGTGAACCAAAATAACTGGTTCAGATTTTCCAAATTGGAAAAGTAGGCATATGTGTGGGAGCGTGAAAGACGAAATGTCGTACATGACAGTTTAAAAATGGACCCAATTCCGAAATGTATTGTGCACTATAACTCCCAATACAAAAACTGTGCAGTTCAAAATGTGAGAGGCACTCCCAAAGTTCTTAAACACCAGAAAAAACTGAAGTCCAACTAGTTGAAGAACGAAGATCATCGCTTTGAATTAAAAAAAGTTCCTTTATTGTTTTCCAGATGACCAAATTATGTTGCTATTTTTAATTTCAGATAAATACCAACGTTTATTAGTTGGTCATTGTATCTCAATGTATTTATTAATGTACGGTTATTGATATCTTTTTGCTGTGGTACTTTATCCTGCTTTACGTATGTAATTTCCTCTTTGTTAAACTTTACTGTTTACAATCATTGAGGTAATTTGAGTTGAATTCAGCACAGAGTTAAATGTATTTTTTTTAATCAAAAATTAATAAAAACAGCTAAGGTTACCTCTGGTGTAAATCTGAATAAAAACATTTAACAAACTGGATCAAAGTGTACATTGTTATATTTTTTTGCTGTATTGCATATATATTTATATATTATTCAGTTCTGAAATATTGCCTTGGAGGTTGAATAAAATGGTTTACTGAACAATGCTCTTCAAAAGGCATTACAAATTTCACATTCTCTTTTTCCTTATGGTCGAGGTATTGCATTTTTTCAGCTGAAAAATATAGCATTACTTCTTATGCGGATTTTTTGTTTCCTCTCATTCATTATTGTAGAAATAAGAATTTGCTACATTACAATATTTGAGAGTTTCGTCAAGTATTCATTAAAAAGCTATTTGAAAGCACATTATGAAGATTAAATTTTGAATATCACCCCCAGATATCTTTCAAGCACCACTAGATTTCAGGTGCTGCAAATGTTTTGAAACAAAAACTAAAACTGATTTAAACTTGGTGGCAATGATATAAATTCTAAAAAAATAATAATCACAGTAAAAAAATAATTAGCCAAAGTTTTTTTTTTTTGGACAAAATTTGAAGAAGAAAAGAGGGTATTTGCTTAATGCATGGGTTAGTGATTAAAAAAAAAGCTCTTTGCAAAATCAATCAAAGTTCTAGATTTTTAGTAACAGTTAGTGGTTATGTACGATTCGGAAAATATAATTTTTTAAGCATTCTGCTAAGAAGTTATGAGATCAAGTCATACTTAAGTTGACCTATACATAGTTATATAGAACAAATAATTGTACCTATTTAACTAAACATTACCTATTGCTTCACTAGTAATATAAATGTGTGACTAAGAAAGACATAACAAAATCATGTAAAAAATATTTTATTCCATTGTCATACAACAGTTTTATACACAGTAGGATACACGAAACAATAGTTAATCAGTCAATAAATCAAACTCATAATAAACAAATTTGATGATTTAATGAATGAATAGAATTTGAAATATAAGTGGTGTAAAAGCCTATGAATGCATTGGTATATGTATAGCAAGAGTGCATTAAAAAGTTTAGGGGCTCCTGGCGATAAAATAAATATGTGGCCCCTTTAAAGTGTTCTTGAGAACATTAATGTGTGGACACAGCACTTGAATTACTCATTTTTTCATTAAATTTCTATTCCATAAAATTTGCATGGAAAATCATTTTTCGGAGGTCCTTCTAGAATCAATGGGATCAACATGGGGAAAAAAGAAAGAATAAAAATTGAGATAACTCCTTTAGCAATTTAGGGCCGCCAGGTACGCCCACTGCTTAATCTGCCCTTGATGTACTTAGAGATCATTCAAAAATGATGTCACGCTTCGAGGGGGATGAAGGGTTTGTGAAATTGTAACAAGGAGTGTGACATCATGTTTTTGCAACATAGCGCAACACATGACAAAGGGGGGACGGGGTATGTTGAAGTGTGACATTTTGTGACAAAGGGGGGGGAGGGGAGTCATATGGGAAAAAAAGCATGACATCATTTATGAGCGTTCCCTTATTTGAAAAATTATGCTTACAAAAACATATCCATTTAGTTATAGATGAACTAAAGTACGAAGTCATCAACACAAAGTTATAACTCACTTTGTAACAGATCAAAATGTGTATTATGTTTACACAAAGGATTGAGTGTATATACAAAGAACTGACACATATTTTACTTAGCACCAAATGCAAACTGATGAACAAACTTTGAATTTTTTCCAAGGATGTACAAACATATTTAAACATGTGGGTGTGAGTCTGAGAAATAGGAATGAGATGGGGACAATTTCCTCATCAAGATTAACTTGACCTGTTTACCACAGAAAACAAAACAATAAAACAATGGCAAGAGCTGCAAATCATCCCCTCCCCCATTTACTTTCTTTCAAATTCTGCTTTGGGATGCCACTATTTAACAGTATTTTTTTTCTTTTTGTGAAAGTGTATTCTAAAAATTACTTACTAAACTGCTCTTGTAATGCCACCCCTCCTCCCACGCATTGCAATTTTTAGACCATCACTGTTCCGGACATTACCTATTGCTAGTTAACTAGTAGTTAATTACTAGTTGTAACTACATTTGTTTTGAACAAGTTAACTATTAGTTAAACTACTTTTTACCCAACTACTAGTTACAACTACTTTTGAATTTTTTTTTTTTTTTAATGTATTCTTTGAAAGAAAAAAAAACTATTTTTTTAAACGGTAAATTATTTACATTTTTAGCTTACTACTATATTACTAACACAGATGTATTTTTTATATTATGTTATATAATGTAAAAGTACTCATAAAAAAATCATAATATTTATTGGAGTATTTACGCAAGTTAGGGAAAGCTGTCTAATATAGTCAATAAATGGCGCCTGCACCAGCATATTCACAATGAAGTTTCATTTAAAGACCAAGTTTCCATTATGGGGAAGCTTTATCTCTACTCTAATACCATGCATGCGTTTGGGATACCTTAAAACACAAGCCTTCAACACAATTTGAAAGAATATAATCTAAAGCATGCTCGTTACAAAGATATGTTGTTAATGAATGGGGGTTCGACAGAGGGAGAATTTTGAATTGATATTAAGGGTAAACTCCTTTATCTTACAACAAACTTAACAAACAAAGAAAAAAAATAGAAATGTAACAAATTAATTTTTTCATGCCTCAAAGAATATA
This sequence comes from Octonoba sinensis, assembly GCA_038502835.1. Taxonomy (NCBI): domain Eukaryota; kingdom Metazoa; phylum Arthropoda; class Arachnida; order Araneae; family Uloboridae; genus Octonoba; species Octonoba sinensis. The sequence continues at coordinate 5,793,288 of CM076600.1, forward strand.
AAGTTGAATTATTGGGATTAAATATTTAAAAACAAGATTAAAAATGGAAATTCAAGTGAATTATACTTAAAAGTAGTTAACTAATACTTAACTACTTTTGGAGAACAGTTAACTACTAGTTACAACTAGTTTCAGAAAAAAGTAGTTAACTAATAGTTGCAACTAGTTTTGTGTAGACTAGTTAGTAGTTGGTAGTTAACTACTTTTTGACGAGTAGTTGCCGAACACTACCTATTGCTTTCCAATCCAAATCTATTAATGATTTTTAGTTTTTTTTTTGTTATTGGAAACACATAATTATAAGCGATGCAACAAATATAATGTCGAAAAGCTTTAAACCACATAAAACATATTTTATTCCAAAATGGGAGAGATAGGTTTTCGGTGATTGGGGAACAGGGGGCAATATAATATCATGAACACATATAGAAATTTCGGTGGGAGCCGACGTCAAGACGAAAGAGATTGTTGTAGATTAAATCTAATGTTGGCTGATTTACATAGTTAGCTTTGAAGTATTTTTGTTTGCTTACAGGATTGCAGTGAATTTCGTTTAATTATTCACTAGTATGCCTACCTTTTTCGTCACAGTGATTTGCTTGGGGTAGTTTATTAAATTTACTGGATATGAACACTTTCAAGTTATGAATGAAGTTCTGCACATTTAAGAAATGTTTCACAGTACATCTTAATGAAAAACAAAAACAAATAAATAAGAACATTATGATCTGTTAGCTAGTGTCCAATTACATAGTAGAAATCTGCTATAAAACCATATTTATAATACCAAGGAAAATAAAACCATTTGGTAATCATGCAATACCTTCAATTCACAATATATCTTTGTTAAATAATGAGAAATTAAAACAATAAGTTTTTTTGGAGAAAGGGTTGATTTATAAAATGCATCATGTGTGAATGAACTTACAATAAAGTTAAGCCAGTTAGAGATAGAATTTGAATTTAGATTGATTAATTTATAAAATATAATAATCAGCCTTTTTTTTTAAAGAAAAATTATAATTTATTGTGCAATCAAAGTATTATGTATGGATACATTTAAAACCAAGAATTAAATAAATTAGCACATTTCACTTTGCAATAATTTAGGATTAAAATAAGCAAAATTTCTTATATTTTAAAAGTTACCTAAAAGTTTCACTTGTCATTGCCCAAATTTATTAGGTACAATCAAGATTGGCAAGCATGGCTTGTCAAAAAGTTTGAAAGTTCAAATGATATATACATATTATCCTGCAATGTTTGTAAACCGAATATTCAAAAAGTTGCCAGTGTAAGATGAAAATAATACTTCCACCAAAAGAGAGTAGTATTTGAAACCAAAATTAAATAGATTTTATACTTTTGAGATTTCATGAGATAGGGTATCAAAGTAACAGATTACACACTCAAAAGTCTTAGGTGATTCATATTCGTTTCATGATTAGAAAAATAATAATAGCAATAATAATTAAAGGAACACAAATTTAAGAAATAAAACAAATACACTAGTTAAATTGAAAAACAAACTGTTTTAATTAACTTTAGACATTTTACTTGGCTAACATCCTAATATCATTCATAACAAATCTAACACAGTATTTTTTACACAGCACCCCAAACAGATATAGACATAGACTATTTTTCAAGTTTCAACAATAATCAATTAAAAAATATATTTCACTCAATCATTCTCATGCACCAAATATTAGTTAAAGTTAATCTCAGAAAAAAAAACATGTTCTTTTGTATGCAGTTTATCCATTGATTTCGACAAATTATGTCCATAAAAATTATGCTGCAAAAATATCTCATCTTTCATATGGTTACAGTTGATTAACAGTTTTAAGGGAAGAGTTCATTGATGCAATGAAATATTTTTTAAGTCCATTATATATACATATATATACAAGAGTGCTACACAGAAAACTCGCAATTTATGCAGATGAAAGGGTCAAAGCATGCAGAACAAACAGTAAAAACACTGGTGGGAAGCATAATTTGGAATGAAACTTGCATGAAAAAATTACTAAAACATAGTTGTTTTTCTTGAAGTACATAAAAAATGAATTTATGTAACACTTTCAGGAATTTGTCAGTGTCTTTTTCAGTGAGGAGAAGTATTATTGTGATACACATAAAATTTCCAATTTTCAGTTTATTTACAACAGCAAAGAAATATATGATTAATTCTATGTGTCACACACAGGATTGGCACAAACAGGGAAAACAATGGGCAAAAATACTTATTCTCAAATAATGTCCAGCAAGGTCTATAACTGGGTTTCCGCAGTCCTTAAAGACTCCTTAATTTTCAATTTATAAATTAGGAGCCTTTAAAAGTACTTAGTTATAGTTCAAAGTCCTATCTTAACAACTGTGTTGTCCTCTCACTTTTATTAAAATATTTCAGGAGTGTAACTGCCTGTCCAACTTTCGCTTAAGTGGACTTCCAGTAAACTAAGCTTCTAAAACTTCATAAAAAAAGAAAAAAACTGCAGAAGCAAGCTCTGAATATATATTTTTTCCTAATAATAGAATGTTGGGAAATTTATTTACAAAAAAATATACCTTGTAAACTGAATATTATTAGTGCCCACATAAGCTTTGAAATAGGCGAGTTTTACTCCCACTTATAATAGATAAATTGGAAATTTCATGTGCAATAACTTGATATGAGTAAGAGCTGCAGCAAAAATTAAAAGAAGCATAGTATAGGGCCAGGGGTTGCACCAGAGGAAATTTATGTCCGTTTTGGAGCCCTTCACAAAATACCGAGCTACCAAACCATACCTTTTACAAAATTATTTATTAAATAAGCGGCAAAAAATATTTTATCACTGAATGTTTAAATGCCGATTTTTACAAAACTGCTTTTAAAATTCAAAAAAAAAAAAAAAACTGACCCTGTTAAAAAATGCTGGATCAACCCCTGATATGGCAGAACAGGGGATGTGATAGTGAACAGGCAAAATAAAAGAAAAACATGAATGTTGATGAGATACATGATGAGAAATAAATTAAGATAAAATCCACTCCACATCCAAGATGACCGGAATCATTTCAGGACATTTTGGAGGTCTTCAGGCAATGTGGCAATGATGGTCTGCACCTGAGATTGGAGCTTCTCCACCGTTTTTTCTGGAAGAGAGAGGTTGCCTGTCTCGGCAGTCACCTAGGAAGAAGACGGGCAACTGCATGAAGCTCAACATCTAAACACAGGATATTATAATACGGCAGTCTTTCGGTAGATTTTTATTCAATTTAGATTGTTCAAATTTTATTTCAAAGGAGAAAAAACTAGTTTCATCAAAAATAACCTATTAAAATCTCTTATTATTTTTAACTTCACAAACTTCTATCATTTTATATTTTTTCTTTATTTTAACTTTTTCATATTTATTTGTTATCTACTATTTAAAGTCCCTTGGCTATAAGCAGTTTCTTTTCGTGTTAGAGCACAATCGTTAAATCCTTTGCAGATCAAAGCACTATGAATTTTTTTTTTTAAGACAAAGTGAAAGTTCACTATATATATATATTTATGTGAGAAAAAAATTTTGAATGAATAGATAAAACCCCTTAAAAACATAGTCCTACAGGTTTTGGAATGTGTTGCAGAGATGGTATGTAAATAAGGCCATAAAATGAAAAAGGCAAATATAATTCAAAAGCAGTATTATCTGTAAGGACCAAATTCATAAAAAAAACTTTAAAGGAACTTTTGAATAAAACAAGAACATCTAACAACTTTAGAAGTAAAACCATTTATTACTTAACTTTAAATATAAATATATACGCTTAAAGTTAAGTAATAAATGATTATTTAAATTGAAAGTTTTGATTACAATTCCTTTTTCCTTTAGAAAAAAAAAACTACCACAGTTTTTGGTTTGCAAGCAAAAACCTGGTGCAAAACTTGCAGTAATGATTAAATTTGGGGGTTTGCAATGGTTTTAATTTTCCACAATCTGAGGAAAGAGCATTACATACCAATTTCTTCCTGAGTCGTAACACCAGATCTACAACTTCTACTTCTTGTTTGTTTTTAATCCAATCCAGCATGTCCTGTGGAAAAAAAAAAGGAGATTAGCTCATTAATGTCATTGTCTACCTTTCTTGTGTTCAAATGGATGCAAATAATAGAGCAGGAATTATTAGACGTTACCTAACCATCTATGTTTTACCTTGAACCAGCAATGGTACTATGCAACTAGAGAAATAATTTAGTTAACAGTAACTGCAGATTTCCATTAGCAAGTTTTCATTACTTACATAATTATTCAATCTATGTAAAAATTCTATCATTTTTCTTCTAATTTTAAATATTTTATTTTTTAAGCTAAACTATTGCATTCTAAAAGTGAAATTGATCGACTTTCATTACATGTGTTATCGCATATTTAGTAATTGTATCATTTTTATCTGAAGAATTCGTTGTACATTTCCTGCTTGGAATTTTTTTCTATTCAAGCACATAAAATGCATTTAATATGATAAATTTATTATAATAAAGTGTAGCAGGACCTCCACTCAGTATTTAATTGCCCTAGCTCAATATAATCTTAATAGGAAAAACTAATATATTCAAAGGAAAATATATTTATTTTGAGTGAGAAAGTTATGCCGAAGAAGGATCGCTGAGAGGAGAGGGTAGCAGGGGCAAAATCAATGAGGTCTGGCACATGTCAGTACATTGCCCAGAGCTAAGTTAAGCTCTCAGTGTCTCCTAAGTCAAGGTGGTGCAAATTTGAGGACAAGGTGAAACTGAACTGCATTGGAAAAAATCATATTCTATCAAATTTTTATCATTCAGGGAAAAAACCATTAAATAGCACTAGAAATGGAATCAGGGCTAATTCATTCTAAATTAGAAATGAAAAAAAGAAAAAATAGGATTTCATAAAATCAAGGGTGAATTTTTTTGATTTTTTGGGGAGGGGAAGGGGCCATAAAAAGTGGAAAAACAAATAATGAGAACCACTTACAGCTTCTGATATGGCCTGTATGTGTAGACCTTGAAGTTTGAGAAGAACCTCTTTGTACCTGGAATTGTACCATCCGGCAAAGTTGGCACTTCGAAAGAACCTCCTGAAATTAAAATGACAAAATTGTACGTGGTTAATGGAATTTTAAAAAAAAAGTTCAATTTAATCAGCAGACTGCATTAAGATTGAAAAATTAAAGCCTGTGATTCATTTGAAGGTGTGGCATTACATATATAGGCTTCACAATCATTTCTCAACATATAAATTTAGGAATTTTAACCATTTTTTATAAATGAAAAAATTAAGGAACATTTGAAGTCCGATTTGAGAGAATGAAAGGGTAAATCAAGTAGAATCACTGAAAGCGCAGAATGTTTATCATAAAAACAGTTTAACAGTCAGTGTAGAGCCAGTAAAACATCAGTTAATTTTGATGAATTACTTTTCAACAAAATAAAGATGCATAATAAGAATATACTAAACAATAGCAATTTCTTATGAATCTATTTTTTAAAACCATTACTATGGACTGATCATCGAGTTCTCATTTGCCCAACAAATTTCTGTAGAAAACCACTCCACAGTCGGTATCTCAGTAGTCAGACTGTGACCAAAGATAAATGTAGACTGTGCCTTCCACTATACAAATGGTAGAATAAGGCTGAGAGGATTAATTGTGGTCAAGAAAAGAGTTCTCCCTATGGCACCAGCTTGGTGAAATTAAATTAACTTTGCTTAACCAAATATGTGACGAACAATAAAAGTAGACTGTTCCGCTTACCAAATAGTGACATGATTGTGGTCAGGAATGCTTACAGACTAAAAGTAACCCCAATACTCTGTCTGGTTAATCTTCAGTTTGTAGTCATATCCAAATTAGGGAATTACTGACCTGTAAAGTCCAGTCCAATTCCCTCTGACTCCACTGGTCAGCTGAGGTCCAGATTGTTCCACGGACTTCAGGAAGTCATCGGGATTGAAGGGGCGAGGAACGGGAGTGTCCTGAAAAAATTCATGTCGATCAAATCCAGCAGAAATGATAATAATAATATTAATAACACATCAGATTCAAGTGAAATTAAAATAAAACAAATTCTCTTACGTTGATAAAATTAAAATTTCATTTAATTAAAAAAATAAATAAAATAATAATAATGATGATTAAAACATTAGGTACAAATTAAATTAAATAAAAATAATGAAAAAAACAAATTCTTAAGTTAATAATGAAAATTTAATTTCTGCACTCCCCCCCCCCCCTTCCCACTTAACAATTATTTTTCAATGGTATTACTTTTTTTATTATTATTCTCAGTTTTTTAAGTTAAGGAGTTAAAGAGATAAATAAAATAATAAAAATAATAATAATACTTTTAGAGTAAAATGATAAATTTCTGTGTCATTAGTGCTACAGTAACAATATATATATATATATATACATACATAAAAATAACATACAAAATAAAAAAACAAAATAAAAAAACAAAAGAACAAAATAAAGCTGTTTGCTTGAATGGACCTACCTTATGCGGCGAGATGTTTTTCAAAAGTGGCATCAGACTAGCCATGTACCTTTCCTAAAATAAAATACAAAAAAGTAATTATAACTCTTAAAGCAATCTCTAAGACCAGAAGTATTCCCTCCAAAACAAAAAATTTGCAGAAAAGTTCACTTTTGGTTTACCCCCTCCCCCCTTAAACTTTTGTCTCTGGGAGACCGATAAAGAATTTAATGCACTTTTATCCAATCTTCCTGCAATTATATATTAGTCAATAGACACATTAGAGGTATATTTTTGGTGCAAAAAAATATTTATACCTGTAAAGGCAGACCTGCCAACCTTACAAAATGAATAAGCAGAAGAAACAAAACCAAAAATGAGGAGAAGCGCAGGAGAAATTTCTGTACCTCAAAACTAGATGAATGCTAGTATAAAATTGATAATTGTTTTGTTCTTAGATGATATAAATTACATAAAAATTAATCCACGAGATACAAAATGCATAATTTATAAGTTATACATTTTAAAAAGATAGTTTAGAATTGCAAATAAAATACTGGTTTGTTCTGTTTTTATTTTTTAAGATAATTTAGAACTAAAAATAAAATACTGGTTTGTGCTGTTTTTATTTTTTAAGATGATTTACTACCTTATTTCAAATGAATTTCGTTAGTCTAACAATTGATTACAGAGAGATACTTAAAAATATTTTACAACAAAAAATAAATATATTTATGCGATTAAGTAGGACTTTTATGTGGTCATGAAATGCACAAAGACTAAACTAAACATTTGTATTATATAACTGCAGACAGTAAAACCCTTTTGAAAACAAGAACAGCTCTTAAGTTAGCTAAATTTTTGCTACAAATGAATGAAACTTAATCGGATAAATTTTCCCTTAAAAAGCAGGGGACATTTCTAGGGTGGCAGAAGGCAGGAGATTGAACAGAAAAAGCAGGCGAGTTGGCATGTCTGAATAAAGGTATTGTACTATGGGGAAAAATATCTTGTCAGAGTACCATAATTATAAAAATAATGTTCGAGCAAAAGTGAATTTTCCCTGGAATTACTGTTGTCCTATCTCTGTAGTGAAAAAGTACTTGTTCTAGCTTTTATACCTCGAATTTGATACTTCAACTATTTATTAATATTTAGCAATTTAGCTGAAGGAAATATTTTTACAGTGATAATGTAAATCTAGTAACTGATCCTTAAAAAAAGTTTCAATAATAATAATTTAAAAAAAGATATGCCCTTCTTGCACAGAAAAGGCAGCAACTTTAAGACGTCAATAAGGACACAAGTCCAACCAAAAAATGCAATAAATATCAGTAGAAAAAATAGCAAGCGGTACAGCTAAATAATTACTATAATTTCAAAAATTGTAGACACAAAACATTCAATATCTACAATTTTACGAATTGGAAGAGTGCTGAGAAGAATCATTCAATTTAAATTCAAGTCAGAATCCTTTACATTATTATTATTATTTCTTAAATAACAATTTTATGTCTTTATTTCCTACAAAGAAACTTTTTGTCGTTAATCAAAAACATTCCGAATCATGAAAAATGTTCCAAATTTTTCAATCACAAAAATTTCATAACATCATGCAATTTTTTTTATAATTATTTTTACAACATATTGATCATCAGACATTTCCATAATTTGGGGTGTTTTATTTTGTCACAGGGGTTCACATTTCTACGGGAGATCTTTACAAATGTACAGGGAAGGAAAATGAATAGAAAACATTAATTCCAGTAAAGGAGAAAGAGAAAACGGATGCCACTGAATGAAATACTGACCAATGGGATCATAAAGCTCTGAGTGATTTCCAACAAAAAGTGCCTGAGAAGTGCATTCTGGACTTCTGGTGGACGATCCGTCTGGAGACCCTGGAAATGAAGAAAGAGACAAGATATACATTGAACTTTCCTAAAACAACTCGTCTAAAATCTGCTATTGTATAAAATTAGGATTTGAGATGTAAACAAAGACATTTAGTTAAGTGTTGAGTACGAAACTGATATCAAAATAACATCATGAATGATAAATGTTAAAAAAACGGATCAATTCTTATATTAAAGTTTTTACCTCAAAGATTAATTTGCATCAAGCATGGGTGAATCTGAGCATAACAAAAATTTCTGAATTTAACATAAAATTTTTGGAAAAAGCATGCATTACGAATTTAAAATAAAAATTATGTAGTTAGGTGACTTTTTAAAGTAACATGTGTTAAAATACCTCCTAACTTTTAAAACTGTTCAAATATTTATAGGATGCAAAAGGATTGTAATGCACGACACGCTAATTTTGAGCAAAGCACCTGTTCGATGTTGGCATGCTTCCTTCCAAAATATAAGCTTTTATTTATAAATTGTACAAATTAAGAAAATTCAAGTAAAATATTAAAGATCTTTAAAAGTTCATGCAAATTTGTCGACAATTTCATGGTGCACTCGAAAGAAAATCTCGCAAAAACGCATTTTGATTCATGCATGCTTTATGGTGAAGGAATGAGGGGGGCAGCTGAAAATCTCATGTTCTCACACAGTTAATAAGCAATGAACGGTTGTAAAGCGATAATATTGGTTGCCAAGAATTTTGCTGATAAAAGAAAATGTTCAGTTTAATTTTAAAACTTTGGGAAATTATTAAAAACAATTTTGAAAAATCAGGAGGAATAAACTAAAAAGCTGAAGATTGGGAGATTGGCTGAAAAAGCGGTAGTCTCCTTCAATAATTGGCATAGTTAACAACTCTGTATTGTCAAACAAATCTTTAGAATAATCAAAAAGTTTCGGTAAACCGAATTGCTTTTCAATTTTCAGATCAGGTTCTCAAAAATATTCGGAAATTTCGTAGAGTTTCGGATCAGAATCCCCCCCTGCCCTCAATATAATTTTAATCAAATGTCTATCATAATTATTTTTACATCATAAGAGTTGCAGCAGACATATGACAGGTTTCAATCTTATGCTTACGTTTCAGTACATCTTTTATTAATCCTTGAATTTAGACTTATTTTACCATTTAGGTTTTATCTGATCACACTATGTGCATCACATTTATAGAACTATATAGCTCTATAGTGACAGAAAAATTAAAATATGACTCATGACCAAGAACCTCAAGCAAACAAGAGCTGCCAAGAAATTGCAAAAACTACCAAAAAACAAGAGTTAAAAATACATTTAAATTGTGCTTTTTAGAACAGTTTTGTTATAATACATTTTTTCTTTCATATATGTCTTTAAATCCACTTGACCTAAATTGTGACCTACATGTGTAATGTGCAGGTGACACAACTGCATGTAAACTAGTCCCCTTCGGAAAAAAAAAAAAAAAAAAACGGCCTAGAGTAGCATGGCAAGTAATTTTCTGAACATGAAGATGCAGTGATGTGGAGTAAACAATAGAGTAAACAATGCCATGTGACCTACCGGACATATAGTCAGAACAAAGAGTTGGATAGCACAGTATTAAATCTTGGATCAAGGGCCGCATTTTTTTTTTTCTTAAATGAACGTGAGAATTTCGGTAATAGCATTGCAAAACAAATAAACAAATTAGTACCATAAAATCTACACAATTTTAAAATTTACAATTTTCTTGCTCCCAAATCATGTGGATTGAGAAAGTTAACTGTATCTATTTCACTCAGAGCAAACATAGATACTTCTGAAATGAGCAAACATGAGATGAAAAGATTTTTCACTAAAAGATTATGTGAGGCAGCAGAAGAGAAAAATACTTGACAGTTCAAGTTGAAATCTTTGCATATCTTGAGTTGAATCAAGTTGAAATCTTTGCATCCCTCAACTTTTACATTCTATAACTAAACAATGAAATTTGTAGGCAATATAAGTAAACTTTGCTCATTTGTTCTGCTGTTGCACAAAACTTAGCATTCAGCAGAAGGTAAGTATTATGCTGCTGGTAAAATGTATAAATTCTTTGGGAACATTGATGTTGGTTTCTAGTTCGTATTATTATGAGGGAAGAAATTTAATTGCAAGGTCATTTTTGAAAAATTTTGTTGTGATACAAAAATCTGGTAATTAGAAAATAAAGACATATTTTACCATATTAAGCCTCCCACAAGAATTTTCCCATCAAATACTATACATAATACTATACATAAGGCAACCAATAAAGATTATTTAAACAATAATATGCAAATCCCATACTCACAAAAATAAATAAATAAACATAGATTTGAAGCATATCACTCTGATACATTAAGAAATTACAATTTAGGATTTCATACCTATATTTATGTTAGCCAAGACTACCTTGCTAATTCAAATTATTGTACCTCAACAATAAAGATATATCAAAATTAAATCCTTTCCAGATTTAAAATGTAAAAACAAACAAACAAATGCAACAAATTTATGAGCAGAGTAAGACAAATACTTACTTTTAAAAGTTTCTTTAAGATATCTTTATCTTTGCTAAGAAAAGATTTATACTTTGTGTATAAGCCTAAAAGAAATAAATAGCCAAATTATTTCAATCATTTACACTTACGAGCAGTGGGAAAAAAATAAATAAAATAAAAATAATAAAAACACAGAAACAAAATATCTCTGGGGGGGGGGGGGGATAATAATGAAAAAAATAAATAAATAATAAACAATAATACAATACCAGGTTTAGAATCTAAAGCTTTGATGTTTCCTGCACGCTTTATCTTGTGTTTATTGGCACTGCCGGATGCTGTTGGAGGAAAAGTGAATTAATTACATTACTAAAAAGCACATGCTGAAAACTTGCCTAATTTATTAGTGTTATCTTTTTAAAAGAATAATACATCTGGTTTAATATCATTGCTATTATTAATTACTACTCTGATAATGAAAATAAATGCCAGGGCATTATTTAAGGATTAATATTCCTCTAGGAGAAAAAATTTTCAAGCACTTCTCAAGGGTCACCTACCTTAACCTTTAGGTTACGGCGCTCGAGTTCCCGAAATTCATCCATACAACGGCAAAACTACGGAATTTTTTTCCCCTCGGTGTAACCACGGGGGTCCTTAACTCCCAGTTTACTTCTTTTGAGTGTGATTGACTTCATTAGAAGGGTTGCCAAAATATAAATTTTCGTTAATCAGTTGCTATTTTTTTGCTCCCAATCGCCAATTCGAAGTAATTATATGATTGCTAAAGTTAATTTCCGAACGTAAGTAAAAATGGAAGAAATCAAAATAATAAGAATAATTTGGAAGCATGCAGCTTTTTTTCTTCCTCATTTAAACCGCAGCTTATTATTGAAGTCTAATGTGAGGATCCCTATGTTTGTCTAAAAAATTTTGCTAAGCAAAAAAGGCAATCAAAATTTCTGCCCAAATTAGAGTTAAAACTAACAATAAAAAGTGCTGTTCCATATAGTTGAATAGTAGTGACCTTTCATTGTTTTAGAGCATCAATATTTATTTATTTATTTATTTTTTTTTTTTTGCGATTTTTCTGCTCTGTGACATTTGATTTGTATTCTCTCGGGACATGTACGTAATTTACCTAGTTTTCGACAAACATCTCAGGTGCGAAGTCATGATGACAGCATTTTATATTAAATATCTGCAAAATACATTAGGGATCCTTCATAAATGATGTCACGCTGCGAGGGGGGGGGGAGTCGTGAAATTGTGACAAAGTGTGACAAGAGGAGGGGAGGGGTAACAAGAAGTGTGACATCATGCATTATGCAACATAGCGCGACGCATGACGAAGGGGGGGGGGGGGAGGGGGATCCGCTTAAGTGTGACATATTGTGACAAAGGGGGGGAGGGAAGTCAAATATATGGGGAAAAAGCGTGACATCATTTATGAACGGCCCCTTATCAACAACTTCAATAAACAAGTAAAACATTTTAAGTATATCATTAGTACACAAACTCTATAATTTGCAGCACTTTATTCCTCCCCCCCCCCCCCCCCACCCTCCGTAATAGATTATTATTTTTCTTCTAACTTAACTTCTTGTTTTACGTGGTATTTCATAATCCGAATTTGAAACGATCACGAACTGAACAAGGAAGTAAAGTATCTCCTCATTGCTGAAACTGATATCCTTATAACGGATTTACTTTATCCTAATTCACTTAAAAATTGCAGGTATGAATAGACAATTTTCCTTTGCTATTTTCACCACAATGACTCGTTGATTTACTCGTATAGTAACTGGAAAGTGGTCATTCACCGAAGATAATCGGGATTCGTTTCCAACTGTCTGTTATTATACTTCTAACAAACCCCTGTCTGCTGATGGCTCCGGGGGGAGGTCCTTTGTTAACAAAAGCAAGACCGAATGTCCAGCTATTGCACTTACATTCCCCTCACAATCACTCTTTTACTTCATCGGTTTATCTTATCTTTTGCTTCACTGCTGTATTTCTAGTTGAATGCACTTACCGGAATGTATGACATGGGGTGGACTCATATTATTTCGACTTCGACACACCTAATGTACATGTGGTTTTTATTTGAAAACCAAGAACCATAGCATGTTACCTCCAGCGCATCGAGCTGCTAATTGGATTATAACCCAGGGCGGCAGAGTTCTGAGCACGACAGAATAACTCTTTAAAATTAATAACAAAAAGATGACAATTGTTGAAAGTTTTAATCCGCCCGTAATTTCAATATTTTCTACGGGGAGGGGGGGAGGGGGAGCAAAGGGAACATATTAAATTTATAGATAAAAAGCAACAACACGTAATAATACGTAAACACACATATAAATACATTATATATCTAATATTCAGGTCGCAATGCCCCCCCCCTCCCCCCGAAATCGTTCAAGTGCTTGGCTATATTTCAGTGAGTATTTATATGACTATAATAAAAGGTATCCGGCGAATATATGTGTGTCTAAACCAGAAACATTCCAAATACCCGCCAGACAGTAAATCAACGCCGCGTATTTCGCCAAGACTATTCGCGAGGACAGGAAATGCTAATGACTCTCAGTAATTTTCACACCACCTGGTGATTCCCTTCCGCTCAGGAAGGGGACGAAAGGTCTGGTACACATGCAGTACCGCAGCTGTAAGGAAGGCCAAACTTTTCTGCGGTACATATGCTGTACCGCCGTAATCTAAAGGTTAAATGCATGGAAAATAAATAAATTAATAAATTTTGTTAATTATCATCACTAAGAAATGTGGATGATGAAAGTAACTTTTGAAATTACACCATGGGTGATTCTAAGCTAAAAGAATTCAAAACTTCACACAAAATTTTTGGAAAAGTATGCACTATCAATTTAAAATGAAACGTTATATACTTAGGTTAACACGCATCCCCCCCCCCCCCCAAACACACAATACATACGCTCAAAAATAACCCTTCAAGTAATTAAATGAAAGATCTAATATAATACCAGAAATCTTTTTTTTTCGAAAAAGTTATTGTATTGAAAGTTCTTTAAAGTGATATTAATTGTCAAAGAAATCTTAAGAGTAATTAATTAAAACAAATTTCGTAAAACTATTTCTTTAAATGAAATTTTATTTCGGAACAAATGATTGAATATTTTCGGGAATGTCGTGGAGTTTTGGATCTGAATTACCCATGAGTAAGCAAACATTAAAGTTGAATTTCTTTGTTTACCTTATGTTTTGGCAACGAGGTAAAAAAACAAGACAGGTTTTGAATTAACAGAGAATTTATTGTGTCACAAGTAAGATGCTATTAATGTAATGTATTGTAAGCAGAGAGTAATTATGTTGTAACAAATGTTTCTTTTTTTTTTTCCACTAGAAATAAAATATGCTTCATCATTTTCTCAAGAGATTTTTTGACCTGCATAAGCTACTCTGAATTAGGAAATAAAGTTATAGAGATGATAGCAATGATAAAATTGCTGTTGGATTAAAATACTGCATTATTAAACAGCCAATATCAAACACTGAAAGATATTTCCTCCTCAGGATGTGGTGCATCTTACCATTAATCTGTATGTCTCCTATCCTGACAATGTGTGGCCAGTGCTGCAATGTTTTGGCGAAGAAAGGATTTGTGACGCCCAGGATTACGGGAGGACTGGAAAAAGATAAAAGAATTGCTCAATCAGTTTATCACTTATGCAAACATTTTGCAAAAGCAACACATTAGATAGTGTGGGAAAGGAAAAAGATCTTCACTCTTCAAGAAAACTTATTTCCTTGCAGCTTCAGGTTTATATTTTTTTCCTAATACTTATGCATTCTTTAGAGCACAGAAACATATTCTGAAATGTTTTAACAAAGTTATTACATTTAAAATGATTGTTCTTCTTGCAAAGAAAAACAAAAGAAAAAAGAAAAGAAATTTTTTTTGAAGAAGTTGAAATTCCTTTCCCAAAGAGTAAGCTTAAAGGCTGTGCAAGTCTAAGTTTTTCTTCCACTGAAAAAAAGCTTGTTGGATCTTTTTTTCTTTTTTGCTGATAATAACTATTTTAACTTTTAGTACAAGTTCACTTTTTGTATTTCAAGAATAAGTACTAGTACTTATACAATTTTATGACAATGAGCATTATTACTCACATATGTACCATTTTCAAAATAAAGTGTTATTGCATTAAGTATAATGAAAGAAAAAAAATGCATCCCCCATTAAAAAATAAGTGAATGAGATTCAGAGAATATAACATTAACATATCACCCCTACAGCCAACTTTTGTGAATATCATAATAGTAGTACAATTTTTTTCGGTTGAAATTAAATTTATATAGGAGACCTTCTACTTGAGATATATTTAGCCTAATCAAACTTTTGTTTGACACAGATAAGTTTATTTCATGTATTTTCCCGGGGCAGAACAGCTTAGAGAAAAGCTGCTTTCAATATAAATGTAATACTGTAAAACCTGTAAAGTTGACCACCTGTCTAAGTTCGCTACTTTTGTCAAGAATGGAATGAGCTTTGTATTATATAACGTATGGAAACCTTTGTAACTTGACCACCTCATTTGACCATTTCAGGACTCGGCGCACTTTGGAGTGTTCAAAATAGTGAAAAAAGTGACCACAGCTTTAAAAAAAGTGATTAAAATAGTGACCATTAAAATGTAAACTTGTGTGTGTTTTTTTTTCATTTAAACTAAATATAACTTGAAAAAGAGCAGTTTCGACATCTTTTGAAAACTAAACCTGAATAAATAGAGCTTTTACCCAACTTAAAAAAAAAAAAAAAAAAAATTCATAGCCTATTCAAAAATACGAATTTTTATACCTGTAACAATCTCCATAAATGCCTTTTTCAAAACCCATAAATGGCTAAAAGTGAGGGAGACAAAAGTTATTTCTTTTAATTAATTTCTTTCTCAAATTGTTACTTATTTAAAAATATAAATGAATAAATATTTATTCAAATCAAAAGCATAAATTTCAAATTTTAATTTATGTTCAACATTGAACAAAACTTATTTTGCAAATGCTCGTTTTAAAATATTTTTTATACTTGTTTAAAGATTAGAAAATTCCACTTGAAATAAAACTAAATTTGATATTTTATCAAAATTATTCAGACTGAAATTATTGTGTTAATCTTCTGTATCATTGTAGGAAACAAACCGTTTGATTATTCGATACTGTTTTGGTAATTTCATGGTAGTAACAAATCCAAGAAAAATTCCCTGATTCTCCAAAAAATTCCCTGATTTTATAATTTTAGTTACACGGTATAACTGTCATACATAATGACAGTATGAGTGGCACAATCAGAAAAATTCTTCACAGGGGGGAGGGGTGCACTATTTTTTTTCCTACCTGAACTTTGTGCAATTCCTTTTTTTTTGGGGGGGGGGGGGAGGGATGGAAATAAAAAAAAGAGGTCATAATGTAATTTTCTGAGCAATATATATAATATGCAACTGCTAAGAATTTTTCAGATCTAAAGTTTTTTTTTTTTAAGAATTTAGATTTCTCCCTCCCCTGCATCATTATTTAATGAATTCTTGACAAAAATTTAACTTTATTTTCTCAAAATTGCGCATTGTCTTTTTGTTGAGAAATCCCCTCCAAAAATTTTCTTGGGGGGGGGGGGTGAAAGAAAAGAGAAATTAAGCTAATTTTCTGAGTGATATAATCTGCAACTGCTAAAAATTTTTAGTTTCTATTCTAATTTAAATATCGCTTAATTTTCTTAGGATTTGCTCTTTTCAAGTAAAAAAAGTTAAAAACAATTAAAATTATCATTCTAGATGGGGGGGGGGGGGGAGAGTTCACGGGCCCTCTAGGCCTCCCCTTCTGGTTGCACCACACTGCAATATCAAACCTTAACTTCGGCACACTCGGGACCGGCGCCACGCCGAATTTCAAAATACGACCAAAAATGGTGGACTTACAGGACCAAAAATGGCGGAAACGCGGAAGCTTCAACCCTGGCACACGTATTTTTATGCAAAATTGCAATGTTTTCTTAACTCATAGACAGACAAAGTAACTTTTTTGGTTACTCTGCCAGAGAAAGGGCAAAAAAGTGAAAATAGTTACCAACTTTTTTAAAAAAGTGAAAATAGTGACCAATTTTTAAAAAAGTGACTAAAAGTGACCAATGCAAAAAAAAGTGACTTTTAGTGAAAAAAGTGACTCGCGCCGACCCCTGCCATTTATGTACGCTAAATTTGGGTGGGAGCATTATAAAAGACCCTTTGTAAGTTAACCACCTAATTATTACTATATTTATTTGTTGATCTATTTCTGCAAAAATAAAAAATAAAAACTAAAATAACTTCTCCAAGATTTTTTTATGCAATAATGTTAGACCCGTTTGTCTGGATGGATGAAACATCAATATAAAGTTTGCCTATACCTCTTTGCAAGTTAACCATATGGGAAAATGACTATGAGCACTCTTTTATTATTTAAATAAGTTACCTTTTCTATTCTATCTGATGTAGCCATTTTGAAAAATTATGTCTTCTTTAGTAAATCTTTACCATCATTTAAGTGACTTACATAATTAATAAGATATTTATCGTTATTTCAACCAAGTACTTTAATTTCAAAGTTGTATAGGATACATTGTAAGGCATTCAGGTTCAATTTCTCTAATGATGTTTAAGATAATTGTGAAAAAATCAGGTAGTTACTATTTCAAAGTAACGTTAATGCATGAAGCTATATTTTAATTACCGTAAAATCCCGAAACTAGCCCCCCCCCATCGAATGTAACCCCCCCTTTTCTCGCCGAAAGTGGAATCATTCCATATTCCTTAATATAACCACCCTCCCTAAATGGCTGACTATTTTAAAACAAATTTTGTATTATTTTCTTATGATAAAGAGAAAATATGTCCTATTTCTTTTTGTATTTTTTGTTTTATTTTATTTGTTTATTTTTTCATAAGTATTCAAGGTCTATATGCTTAAAAATAAATTTCATGTACTCGGCGTTGATTCGTCATTAGCCGCCATATTTGAATTCTTGTACCGAGCGTGCCAATAGCCGAATTGCGTCAAGGTTTTTTGGTCGTTTTGAAATTCGACACATTACGAAATACCAGTACAGCGCTGGCCCCGAACATGCCGAATTTGCGTTTTATGAGTTTTAAATTTAAATTATAGGGATTTCTGCTAACTTAAGTGCTAAATTTTTTCTTCAGTCAAAGATGCCATAACCATGCGATCAATTTTCTATTACAAAATTATAAGACAGATTTTTGTTTATTTATTTTTTGAATCTTGTGTTATATTAATGTTTTTAAAATAATTTTAAATGGGTTATACTTATTATTTATCTTCAGTAGATGCTCTTAATTAATACTAAAAACTTTTTTTCATTTTTTTTTTTTCGAAAATCTCGATTATAACCCCACTATCTAAAATTTGCCAGTTTGGTTTTTAAAAAGAGGGAGGTTACTTTCGGGATTTTACTAATTACAAATGAATAAATCCATAGTATAAGAAATGACAAAAACAAATCTCCACCCTCTGACCGCTAAAGTGCTGCACCACAAGTGGTCAACTTACACATATAGCACTGCATAAGAAAAAATAGAAAAGCTCCAACTATACAAATCTATGAGAGTTTGAGAGCTTGCCAAAACAACCACTTCATTTTCTTGTTCCTGACGGCAAAAAGCCATGGATTAGAATCCGAGACCTTCTAGTCTTATCGTTTTTTCACAAGTCAAGTGACAGGATTTTTGTTCTATTGCAGATGACAATTAACTGAACAGATTCGGCTGAAAAGTTAGAAACTTCGTGGAATGTTTTTGAGATGCCTTTTTTTCACCCGACATAAGAGAGAATGCATGTTTTCTACGTATCAAATAGTTATAGTGTTTTGCTATAAACAATTCCTTAGAGTACCAAAATCCGTAACTTACGGTGCTTGGACTTTGGTTGTGTACTCTTTGAATTCACTGTCGTGAATGGTGAAGAATGGTCTGTAGTCACAGCAGTACTGCAGTGGCCAGATCATGCTGCAAGCGAAAACAAAACATATTAAACTCATTAGCAGCAAAACAAATCTAGTAGTTTTATTCAATGAGATAATCAAAGGAATAGTGGACATGATTATTTCACCCACTTTTTCAATCACTTTCCAATAATAATTTAATTCATTCTACATTCTTTTAAAGTTTTTCGTTCACGAATTTCCCCCAGATTTTCTTTTGCTTCAATCTAATTACAAGCCATACATATTTTTTTGTTAATATTATTTCTACTTACACTAGATCAAACCAATTCCATGCTACTTTCTATTAACTTTTGTTTTGATCTGTCTAAATTTATCTTGTCTTGCAACGAAGTAGACAGCAGAAAATGGTGCTTTATTTTTGGCATTTTTTTCTACTTTTCTTACAAATACAATAATAAATGATCTTTCACACATGTTCCGTAGATCATCAAATTTTGTGAGGAGAATGATTCTGTTGCACCGCTCCATTTACATAAATATTTCAGAACATCACTCATTTTTGTTTTGAAATAATAATTCAATAATTATTTACGCTCTTAATTAGTTATGTCTCTTGACATAAACTAATTCAACTACAAAATGACATATTTTGCCATAATTTAAAATTTCTGTAATTGTAAAATGAAACAGCAACTAATAAAAAATAGAACAGTCAATAAAGAAGATGGATAACATATAGAATTTTATTCTAAGGATATTTTATCAACAAAATATGCTTTAAAATCATCATTTGCCTCATGAGCCTGTGTTTTTGAATCACCTTGTAGCCACATGTATACAAAGTGAACGTCTCAAGATTTTGAGTAAAATGAAAGCAAAGTCTAAATCATACAGACACCTGTTAGGGCTACCAACGTTGCCACAAAACAGAAGGGTGTTTCTAATGTCATTTGCATTGGTTACCTCCAATCTTAGCTTTATCACTTATTGTCTTTGCTTCTAAGCAGGGTTTGTTATTGTTTAAATTTAACAAAAAAAAAATCTGATTTTTTTTTTTTCAATTTAAACCAGATCTTTAAAAATATAAATCAGATTTTTAAATCTTTTTTAACAGACTTTTACTGTTTTGGATATTTATTATGCTACATTTATAAAAATAACATGACATGTTAAACAACATATTTTAAGCTATTTTTATGGCTATAGCTATTTTTTAATAACAATATTGATTAAAAAACTTTGATACAAATGCATGATTCAAACCAAATTTAATCTTACCAAGACTATCCTTATGTACACTCTAAATACAGACAAGTTAACATGATTTTTTCTTTTAAATCAGAGATACCTGTGAAATATCGACATAAAAATACTGAAAACTTTGTTAAAAGTCTGCTCTTGTGATTTAGATTTTTGCGAAATTCTCCCTTAGAGCCAGAAAAAAAAAAATACAAACCCTGTGTGTATAAATATGTACAGTACATTGGACATAGCATTTATGCTTAGGAAGAGGCTCAGACCTCTAGAATGAACCACTTAAAAACCAATTAGTAAGGTAGATTCAATTCATATAACTTTGAACTGCAATTCAATGCATGAGAACACATGTCATAGAAACTTGCTTAAGTTTTCAATGCTCATGAATTGAAATCCCCAACCCATGGTCTGTCAGGGTTCATTTTCGGCTGTAAGGAAGCAGAATGAAATGTAAGTATGGGCACAAAATACCTGATGAGTGCTTGAACCATTTCACAGGTGATATTGGGTGAGCCAGCCATCACAATGATGGGCTGAAAAGGAAGGAGGAACACCTTAAAGAATCAGTTTATTAGTCTTAAGAACAATTAAAGGCCCACCATGTAATTATGAAAACCTTTTCAGTATCCTGCAAGAATTCAGTTACTGTTTTTTCATTGAAATAAAAATTCCAGATAACTTGTAATTACAGTTGAAATATGGCAACAAGTTCAACAAATCACTGGAGAAAAGCAGGTAATTCAGAACGGCAGAAGAATGAAGCACCAAACAAGATACCAGGGCTCGAAAAATCTTTAAAATTTTACATGCCCTGCAGGGCATATTTGTCTAAAAAATTACATGCCCAGCAGTTGTTTTATTGCATATAATAAAAACAGTTGAATCTGTCGTGTAGCATTAATCAGACAAAAAATGAAATAACCAGTTTTATATCTGGATCAAGAATTATTTTAATATTAATCTAAATCATTAAAAGATTAGATTACAAACAAAATATTACATAATAAGTTGTTACAAGTCAAAATTTGAAAAATTTAAATTGTATTGTTGACATGCATGTTTGTCAACATGTCAATTTTGAGCTCCGGTAAGGATGTGGAGATTTTTATATAAAATACCAAATAATAAAGTTTTGGAAATAAATATTTGATTAAAAAATAAAATGTCCTGCCGGCAGGGTTCACACTGGGGAAAAATACAAGGTGGGATTTTCCACCTTGACCAAAATTTTAAGTGGGATTTTTAACATTTAAGTTCAAACAATTTTTTTTTTGAGTGGGATTTCAAAAAATATTGCGAGAATCGCGCAGGTCCATGCCTGCCGGGCATGTAAGGGTAGAAGATTCATGCCGGTTTGGAATTTTTACATGCTCCAGGCATGTCGGCCAATATAATCTTCAAGCCCTGCAGGATACATGCCATTTATATTTTGAAACATTGTTAGTTGCACCATCACAAATACAATTAATTGACTCCCAATATTTCAAAATAATCACTAATACACAAATGATTAAACGAAAGAAAACAAGGCATGCAAGTTTATTTAGAGATGTTTAAAAAAAAAAAAAACATTGCTTAGCAAAATTCATTTTCAAAAACATGTACTCTGCTACGAAAGTGTATAGAATTTTATTTCGAAACAGGTGCTCAAAAATTTTCGGAAATGCCGGAGAATTTCGGATTTGAATCACCCATGGGTAATACTTTAAAAACGAAATTGGCATTTAAAATAGTAACAATGATTCTTTTACCATTTCTTTCTATATTATGTAAAACTGCATGCATAAGAGTGTTCTCACACTCTTCAGATGCAATTATATGTCAATTTCATAAAAATGAAAGTTCCACGTAAAGTGGCTATTTTTAGTTTTGCAAAAATAACAACAATAATAATAATAATTTCTGAACTAAAATTTGACTGGACAGTGACCATTAACTGATAATTTAAACTTTCAGATAAGATAAACTACATTCTAAGTTGGATTTTCTCCCATTTTAGATATTATATCTCCGCATTTACCAGTTTCCTTCTCATGTTATAACTGGGATTGTAAATATTTGCTTTGGACAGGAAAACCTAACCCAGATACTAGAAACTACCACCTATGAAGAACTCCCACCAATTGTATTATTTAATTCTGACAGATGGTGAATTTTTGATCAGCCCAGGATCTATGAACTTTTGCACCCCACCCCATAAGTTCAGTAAAACAAAAGTCCTACAGAAAAAAAAACAGTGTTTACATCAGAATTTCATCAATTACAATTTGTGTTTACAAGTGTGAGTTTACTGACAGCAAGAGACCAGTGTTTTAAAAAAACTAAAATTTGCATTTGTATGAAAATATTTTTTTTCTTCTTGTAACAAAGTTTGGTGCAAACAACAAAATAAGCTCTGTCAAATACATTTTGTTTTACTTTTAAAACTACCTTGTTATAGAAAATAGTGGGAAAATAAAAGCGTATTGATACAGAATTGCGTAACTCAATAAAAAAAATTAAAAATCAATTCTATTCCTTTCCCCAAATAGTGGTCAGCGGGTATACATTCTGCTGAGGATACAATTGTTACTTCAGTTGTTTTGGGCAGTCTGGGCCTGTCTCCCGCCCTTTTAGGATGCAATGATTCAGATAAGGGATGAATATAAATATTCCACTTACTTCTGATGTGATGACAAGTTCCCATAGCAACTGTACATGAGACAAGACAGGAAGAAAGCACCTAGGAGGAAACAAATGAAGAACAGTGAATAAATATTCTATCATTCATACTCAACAATGGAAAAGGTAAACAAAAAACCAAGCTGAATGGTGGCTTAAAATGTTATTGATTAAAGTTTGCATAAATTTCCGATAAAAGACAATATTGGCTAACGGAATTGCATTTTATCGTTCGTCGGATTTTATTGTCATACATTTAGCTGTGTCATTTTCCATCAATTTTGGATAACAGTACTAAAATTAACATTTATTGCAAAATTAAAATTTGTGTTGAATGATTAGAAAGGATTTTTATAAACAGGGGCTATTTAGTGGAACAAAAGAAAAAAAAAGAGTTAACCTTCTACCAGGGCTCGAAAATTATATTACTCAACATGCCTGGAGCGTATAAAAATTCCGATCGATCATAAATCTTCTATCCTTACATGCCCGGCAAAGCATATAATTTTTTAATCATCTTTTCAAAACTTTATTACGACAACTTATTATGCAAAATTTATTTGTAATGTAGTTTTTTAATGATTTACATTAGTATTAAAATAAATTTTGATTCAGATATAAAGCTTTTAATTTAATTTTTTGTCTGATTAAGGCTATACGAGAAATTCAAATTTTTTTTATTAATATGCAATAAAACAACTTCTGGGCATGTAAAAATTTAGTTTGGGCATGTATGTTTTAGACAAACATGCCCGGTAGGGTATGTGAAACTTTTAAAAAATTTTGAGCACTGCCTTCTACTGACATTATCTTTATATATTGAAGGATCTAAAGATTATGATATCAAAAATTAAATTAAGCTTTCTCTGCATTACCAAGATCACAGACTGCAAATGAAAAATGTATACAAATTTTGGTTACACTGTAAAGGTATAGTTCATTATTTGAAAAAAAAAACTTACAGTGAATATTACAAAAATGACAGCTAAGTGCACTTTATAAAAGGAAATGTTTTTCTTTGCAAAAATAAAAGAAAAACTTGTAAGACATTAGATTATTTATATCATATTTATTTTAATGATCTCTGCAAAATCATGTCGCACACTAATGATTAGGTCAAAACACAATAGTTATGATTTCGAAAAAAGAAAAACGTAAAGTTCTGAACTGAAATTTAAATTCAATCTTCAAATGAATACTGAAGAGTTTTGAATTGAAAATTAACATGTTTCAAATTTTTTTATTTAGAATAAAAAGTAAAAGTAGGATTGCAATAAGGCTACAAAAACCATGAATGCACACCATTTTGGGTAGCACAAAGTCAGCATTAGGGGGATTGGGATTCAAGAAAATGACAATTTTATTAAGATAGGAATTTTTCGCACAGCATATATTTTAATAATTAAGCGCAATTCTCCACATAAAGTACATTCTGATGATAGCTTTGGAAAATCTTGTAATTGAACCAAAATAGATAAAGAACTTATAACCCATTCAATTAAATTTTCTTGAATATAACAGCAGAACCGCATAAATAGAGAGATTTTCAAATTAAAAAAAAGTTATTAAAAACCAGAAGAGCACAAGTTATACATATAAATGCAAATTATCAAGTCAATCTTTTTATTTTAGCAGTTTACAGTACGAACATTTGATTTTAGAAAGTCACTGAAAACATACTTGAAGATATCAGTCTCATAAAAGGCCGGAACGTCGATCTTCTCGAAAAACGGAACCTATAAAAATAACACGGGCAATGAATAACTGCCAGATGCATCCATAAAAAATGGCGACAGATAATCGAGAGATGAGAAAGAGTGCACTCGCCTCATTTTCCGGAATCATCTCCTCGGTGGGAGAAGAAGACTTGTCGGTCCTGCTCGGAATCCGAACCTGAGGAGTGGAAAAGAAGTAGGTCTTGACAAAGGAAAAATTGCTCAGAAACATGAAAAATGAGTGTATGGTCATTATTTTTAGAACAGCCTATGTTAGCATAAAATTTGAGAGAACTAAAACCTAAAGCTAAAGAATATTCATTGTTACAGAGCACTGAGAATTAGTGTTTTACTAATTAATTTTATCTAAGCTACTGAATTGATCAAATAAATGATGCCTGTCTTTGCTTAATTCAATCAATGATAAATCTATGCAGTCATCAATACAATAGTTTCTACGTCATTTTCTTTTATCTTGGAAAATTGCACAATAAATAAATATCTATTTTTTGTGATTTTTTAACAGGTATGAATAACATTTATTTCGCGGGGGATTTTTTTGATTAGCTTTATAAGCTATCAGTACTTACTACAGATGTGGGTCGGGTAAATACCCAGTGGGTAGGGTATTTATAAATGGGTATTTACCTGTGCCCTTCATAAATACCCAAAATTAGGGTATTTATGATTTTCAGTTATTTTTAGCGCATATAACCAAAATTTGTTTTGAATATAGTATTGATAATATAAATATCTTTAATTTATAGTAATAAAACTTAACACATAAAAATATAATAGCCCCATATTTAATATTACAAAAAATTATAAATACCCAGATGAAGAAAACATTTTTTTCCATTAAAAAAAAAGTTAATCAGAACAATCAGTCATTTAGACTAATAAGCAAGAAGAAAGTTATAGTTTTAGTTTCCTGTTAATACCTGGCAAAATTCCAATTTAGACAGAATAGCTGACTATGGGGCTTGTTGGCTACAAAATCAATTAAGCTTGTTGTTCCGATGAGATGAGCGTGTCTTTTCTGTGAATTTGTTTCAAATAGTTTGTTCTTTTCAGAAAATAATTTTGGTAAGCTTGAATCAATTTTAAAAGAAGAACTTCCCGTATCTCCACTGCAAAAAGCTGAAGAGAAAAAAAATTTGACAAAATTTACTGAGAGGAAAGAATTTGGAGTAAGTGAAATCCACTTGGCGGCTGACCTATTAAATCCAGTAGTGCGAGGGAAAAAACTCAGCCCAACTGAATTAATCGATGCCATAGGTTTCATTTGCGAAGTTGGTCAGCATATGGAACTTGACACAATAAAAATTCGGGAAAATGTTGCTGATTATAGGGACAAGGAAGGATTTTGGCGGCGTCCATTCATTTGGAAGGGCATATCTGAAAATGAATTAAGCCCATTATTATGGTGGAGCAACTTGAGAGATAGTTGTGTGTTAGCTGATGTGGCAATAAGAATCCTTGGGGTTCCTGTCACATCAGCTGCCACAGAAAGAACATTCAGTACTTTTGTCTGGATACAAAACAAAAAAAGAAACAGGCTGTCAACACGACAGGCCGCCAAGATAACACACCAGTCTCACCACTGGAAATTATTAAACAAAGACAATCAGAAATAAAGAGAAAAATATAAAACATCAATGGAGACCAAACTGCAAACTTCAAATCAAAATGAAGCTGAAGATAATGAGAGTAAAGATGACTCTGAAGATGAAGACATAACCGATACATCTATGAGTGATGAAGATTTAAATGGAGAATTAAATGATTCTGATTCAGATTAAAGAAGGGGAAATGAACATTGATGAACCATCATATATATATTTTATACTTTTTCGTAATTGTATTTCCATATTAATAGGTAACTTACTTTTTCCGTCAACATCAATTTATCAAATTTCTCCTTAGCTATCTTTAAATCACAAAATGTAAGACTAAAAAAATAATACTGGGTATTATGAACTTAAATGTGATGTTATCATGGATTAAACAACTCTTAAACCCAGTAAACTAAAAACTTCAAAAATAATTTATAAGTTCATTTAAATGATTTTTTCTTATTGTTATTAAATAACAAATTAACCACTGTTAATATGAACAAAACTTTTTAATGCATTGAATACACATAATTAAGTAAATTTAATGGAAAAAACTTAAAATTTTGAATTCTCAAAAAATTATAAATACCCTGGGTATTTTACATCACTAGTCCTTACCAATAAAAATTCAGCATTAACTTCTTATAATTGCTAACTATGTATCCCATTGCGACCACACACACAAATACATTTAAGCTCCTTAGTTAAACTTTTCACAACGGGACTGGGACCACAGTGGTCTCACAGAAAATTCCCTTTCTGCTGCAATATTATTAGTGTAAATATGGCATTCAGACAATTATTCCCAAAGTAGAAATCTTCTTTAACAGAAAACAATTGCCCAAATATGTCTATCAACTTATAAATAATATCAGAAATATGCTACAAATCTACATTAAATTCCTTATCGGGTTACAGTAGCTAAAGGCTTAATGAAATCAATAATTACACTGGAATGTATACAGTAAATGCATATGCACATATTTATTGTTTTATTTAAAGAAAAATTATTATAACAATTCAACTAATATTAAGTTTGGATTATTTTATGTGATTTGATAATATTTTATGTCATTTGATAGATATTTTTCATAATACAGAAATACCCATTAAAGAAGTTTTCTCATTTAACACTTTACCGACCGGTAGCGGTTCGAACATACTATGCCCTTTCACCGCAAGCAAACGTCGAATAATCGACGGCCGGTCGGTATGCGCTGAGAACAAAACGTCGATTAATCGACGGCCGGTCGGTAAAGTGTTAAGAAGTTTTTAATTTCAATACCAGTTTCATTCCCGTCTCCCAAATATTAAAATAACCCCTTTTAAAAAGTTTTGATTTTATTTTTTTCCTGCTTAAAAAGTTTTCATATTGGTCAATTTTTTCTTTCAAATGACACTTTAGATTTCTAAAGTTTCTTTTTCCCCCCATCTATTTAGTTATTTTATTTCTAATGGAAAAAAGATCAGGAGAAGGTTTAGAAAAGCTGTTTTGGTCAACTTTTTCTCAATGGTACCCTTTTCTCAATATAAAAAGTTCCGGGAAGTCAGGTGGCAGATGGGATTAGTCAGCTGTAAGGAGAACAATGATGACTGATAAGGGGAGAAAGAAATGTTTGTAGAGTCCCCTATCGGGGTATCTATTTTATGTCTAATTTAAATATTGCCAAAAAATATCATCCCTAAATATCCATAAAGTAACTTCTTTTTCAAAGATAGAGCCTACCCGGTTAAGAAGTTTTTTTCTCTTGGTCCCCTGATAAACTTCTTAAGCGGGTTTTACTGTATTTTGAAATCAATGTTGGGCATTAAAATATGACAGAATTTGGTTCAATTTTTGATGAATTCAACTGAATAAAATAAAGATGCTCTTACTCAAGTGAGCACAAAAATCATACAAACTTTTAATTATGGCATTAACTCACATGAGAGTGTGAGCTAATTTTTCTAAAATAGATATCCTCATCCAGGACTCTCATTTGGGCATTCAGGGGGGGGGGGGGACCCTGACTTTTAGAAATACATTGAATTTATTCATGTTATTATGCAGTTTGTGGTTTTTTACCTATAATCTGTCATATGCATTGAAAATATACCCTTTGCCTGTCCTCACCTGTAGTACGTGACCCAAAAGTGGAAGACTGAGAGGCACACCAGGCACAGGGGAAGGCCACTGGTCAATATCATGGCAAGCTGGAATAAAGAACATAAATAAATATAAATCAGCAATGGGTTACATTTTGCTGGTCATAAAATCAGGCTCTTGGACAGAAACATTAGGGTGCACATAGGGTTGAGCAAACAAGAAGGATATGTGAGGCATTTTTAAGAAAAGGAATGTAAATTTTAAGCAGCATTTTGAATCATTAGAAAGATCTAATGTTTCCTTATTTTTTTCAAAATCATGCTGGATAGCAGCAACTGTCAACTATAGTATTTCCTGCCACAAAAAAAATGGGTGTTTCTCATATCATTTCCAAATTTGCATATATCGCTTTGCTTTTCAGTGCTCATAGGCCGCTCTAAAAGTTAATTTGGTTTTAATTTTGGCAAAATGCAAATTATCAAACTGTAATGAAATAAATCAGTAAATGGAAGCATAAAAGTAATAAATTGTTATCTTAGCTAAATTTTTTACTCATTATTCAACAACAAACTAATTTGGATGTTAATTAAAACAGAAGGATTTATAAAGTCTAAGTTAATTTATAAGAGTTCGGTATCCCCTGTCTTATTCTGCTGGCTGCATAATTGCAATCCTTTTTGTATCAAGGAGTTCAAAATCATTGTTTGTAACAAAACAGCAAACAAAATTATTAGGGCTAACCATCTTTTAAGTGGTATTTAATACAGTACGAAATATAAGCAGTTTATGTAGCAAAATAAAGAAATCATAGGTTTACAAGCATAAGAATTAGTGCTTAAACATTAATGTATGTGAAGATTAAAAGAGTATGATAACAATAAAACAGACAGACTTCAGATTTTTCATTCTTTCCAAGTTTAGGATTGTATCAGTAATTTTTAAAATGGTTACAGCAAACAACAAATTTAATTTTACTAGTTCACATAATGAACTAACCCCTTTCATCCTATTCTGCAGAAGAAAAATAAACTTTTTGTTGGAAAAATAACAAACAATAACCTCAAACCAAAATTTATTAAGATTCTTAAAAATTCATTATAAAGAAGTTTTTGTCATGAACATAAGTACAAATGATCTCCTTTACAAAAAAAAAAGTTAAGCAGTAAAAACAAAAGTTGGTCAAATTAGAAATACTGACCAACATAAATAAGAAAGATAAAATATTTAACTTGAGAACAGGACAAGATTATTACATCAATTTATTTCAGAAGAAAAAAGATCAAGAAAATACTTAACAATTTATTTATTGAAGTACTTAATAATCACCTGATTCTATGCTCGGTTCTCCAGAGCTGAAGAACGACGGAGCGATTTTGGCTGAAACTTCAGTGAACAACGAAACCAACGGAAGCTTCGTCAGTATGACCACAGACTAATACAGGAAAGGGGAAAACATTTTTAAATCACATAATTGCAGGGCAAAAACCAATAAATTTAAGTGTAAAAAACTTACTTTTTGAAAATATCCTCGGGGTACATTCTTGTCTTTCACTTGCCGAAAATAGACGAATCCGAAAAAGTGGGCAGGATCCATCTGGAAAATTCAGATTTACTTTGAAATGATGCCTTTTATATATTGTATTTTGTATTTGTATAGAAACATCGGTTTTCAAACTGGGACTATCATTGCAATGACATGCATTAGTTATACATGTTATTAGGCAGAGTTCGCACTAGAGAAAAATTCCGGCTCATATTCAAACCCTTCACAAAATTCTAATCAATCAAAACGATACATTCACAAAATCACTTTTCACAGAATTATTAAATATTATAAATTTTGCATTTATTAAATAGGCGGCAACTCATACTAAATGTTTTTATCACTGTATCTTTAAATTTTGGATTTTCACAAAATTACGTGATTTTTCAGAAATATCCTCAAAACCTAAATCAAAACGTTTCATGATGAAATAGTCTCATTTACTTTATTTGAACAAGCTTGTACATACTTTGCACGCTCCTTCAGATCAAGTTTGTTCTAATCTCTTTTATTTATTTTTTTTTCTTTCACTAACTTGTTCATGAATTAATTAATTTATTTATTTATTGATTATTTCAATCATTTATTCGTTCTTTCTTTCACTCATTCATTTATTCATTCGAAATCATCCTCAAAAAAAAAAAAAAAAAACAGATCAATAAATTTTATTAGAAGGTAGGCTCACTTAGTTCTGGATGAACTTTTTGTCTGTACATGTTCTACATCATAAGCTCTTTCCAATAAAGTTTGTTCCAAGCAAATCCATCTTTTAGATCAGGATTTATGTAGCATTCAAATTATTTCCCCATAGGTGTTAATGTTAAGTTTTTTTAACTGTACCAATTTGCAAAAAGAAAATTGCTAAATAAAAAAATAAAATATGGAAATGAAGTGTCCTCGCCAAGATCTTTCAAACACAATTTTTTCCCCTTCAAAACAGACAATACCCTGAAAAGTTACTGGGGGTGGGGAGGAGACTGACGGATTAACAGACACATTTCCCTGTCTCAAAATCCTACATTCAAATTTTTTATTTTTCAATCTTTGTTTGACTATTAAATTCATTTTCGATTTTTTTCATCTTTAATGACGTTTTTAAGCTACATAAAGCCTTATTTCACTTTTTAAAAAACTTTTAGAGGAAAGTAGGATAAAAATTATGAAATGTTTTCACAAAAAAAAAAAAAAATATATATATATATATATAGATAGATAGATCACACAAAATCCCTTCTAATGCCTCACCTGCAATGCCACAGCACAGAGGAGATTGTAATTCTCGTGAGAGGAAACAACAGGTCTCCTGAGGGGGCACTGCCTCATCCGGAAGAAAAACTGTGTGTCACCCATGCAGCCTGAATTGGAATCGGGGAAAGCCATGTAACAGATGCTCATTTTCTGCAAAAATATTGAGTCAAAGGTCATAACAGATCCCAACATTGGATTACAACACTTACCAGAAATACACCAATCAAAGGTACACAGAAGAATCAGAGAAAACAGGCACGTAAGAAAGGCTCAGGGGGCTTAAATCCCCATCAGAAATGAAGAAAATTGGTTATTTTGTGAAAACTATGAATTTATTTTAATGATCTATAAAAATATTCACTTATTAGTGATTTTTTGTAATAATTATTAATAATAATGAGTGAACACCAACTAGCGTTACACAGAAAAACTGCATGAACAATTGTCAAAATATATTTCATGTGCCATGTGTTTAAAAATACAGCTTGTTTTACTTAAAAAAAGTGATAAACATGTTCTCTGCACCCACTAAAAAATGTGGGTAGCAATATTTCTGGTGATTTTTGCTATAGCATTACTTTTGCTCACCACATAAATGGTGATGGTGTTATACATTAACAACAAAATGCAAATAAGGTAAAGATTTTATCTAATAGGTGATCAAAAGGATTTTTTTTTCAAGACTACTACAAACACTTATCTATTTTTAGCTGGAGGATTATCCATGTTTCAAAGAAATTTTGTTTTACCTGAATTTTCAATTTTTCACTCTTGTAATGGGGAAGATGGAATTTCATGACATGATTAAGGCTGACACCATTATGAAAGCTTTTCCATATTGAGGCATTCAGGAGAAATGGACTTTCTCAGAAAGTGTAATCTTTCTTTATATTTCCACTGTTTAACCAACATGATTTTTTAAAAAATTAAGAAGATAAAACCATATTTATAGGTCTATTGTGACTATAATAGTTGAATTTTTCAAGAGAAATTTACTGTACAGTAACCCTTTGCGTCATTTCTAAAAAAGTTGCCACATCCAAGAGTCAAAACGCTGTCTTAAGAGACAGAAAAGAAAGAACAGTGTTGCCACAAAACGTATTTCGTGCTGGTCGCGGCCGGCTTCCAGATTTGGCGAAAAATCATGGGTTACCATATAGTAAATTTTAGCCCATTTTTCTACACTTA
This sequence comes from Octonoba sinensis, assembly GCA_038502835.1. Lineage (NCBI taxonomy): Eukaryota > Metazoa > Arthropoda > Arachnida > Araneae > Uloboridae > Octonoba > Octonoba sinensis. Next base: position 5,825,457 of record CM076600.1, read on the forward strand.
TCTGAATATTTATTACGAACAGCAGGAGTGCCCACCAGGGAGGTGGGGGTCATAGTTTTTTAGGGGGTGCAGTGCACCATTGCTCTGAATGCGCGAAAAGTTAACTTTCCAGAAAAATATGCATATGCAACATATTCAAATAAAGATATAAAACAAAAGTGACAAACCTCTTTTTCTGTAAGTTTTACATGAGCCGGATAAATCATCTAGAAATTCAAAACAATTATCAGTACATAATTTTAAAAAAACAAATTGTAAGCAAAGCTAAAGTTACATACCGAGATTGAGTTTTCATTAAAATTCAAAATGTAATTCAGACAAGTTTACAAATCAACTGCTGTTATTTTATCTTTCTAACATCGTTTACATATTGCAATGAAAGTGCAAATCAATTTTTACAAAAAGCATCATACAAGTTCAAGTTCAGAAAAAAGGATGACTTGACAGCACTACCACTACTACTAAGTAAAACAAAGAGCCTGTAGTTTTTTCACTTCTGCATGTATTTTATAAGGAAAGAATTAACATAAAAAAAATTTCACATTATTTTGTTAAAACATGTTTGTGGCAGTTATCTCGGCAAAGAACGAACTCAGAAAAAGTACCAATTCCACTAAATGAAAAATAGCCACAAGATTGGAATTGTTTTGGACTAATTTCCTACTTTATTCAACAGTCTGCCAATGTAAATGAAAATTGAAAAATCCAATAGATAATACCTTTTAAATTCCCAAATTATTATTCTGCATGTTCTAAAGTTTGTAACGTACAAATGTTTAAAATTTATATACGTTCTCTGTTGTTTATGAAATTTCAAATATCTGAACAGTATAGAATATTTCTAAAGATTAGTAAAATGGACGGCAGGCCTGTCATTTCAAAGTTTTATGAGAGGGAGCGAAGGATATATATATATAGTGCATGCCAGCAAGAAAACTTGGTTAGCTTTTTTGCTATTGTGAATAACCTCCGTTTTAACATTGAGCATGATTCTTACATTATAAGTTTATTCGTTTTGCTTAAAAATATATTTAGGTGTAATTCACTCAACTTCAAGAAGAAACTATTATTTCAAATATAATTAGATATAATCACATATAAATCATACTTCCATGGCTTGTCCGAGTTCTAAATCAAAAGTAACAACACAAATACAATAAATCCATCGCGAAAAGCGATCCCACGGTAATACCGACGGAGAAAATGTGAATGGGGTAAGGGTTTGAAAGGCCTTATCCTCAGTCTTCTCTTCGAAAGATGATTCCATTTTATTTCATACTTATAGAGTTCAAAACGTTATAAGAAATCATCCCATGACGTTTTAGTATATAAGGGCACACGTAAACAAGCAGAAGGCACAATAAACATAATCAAATTACATATACGCAAACAAGCGTCTAGGTGCAGGACAAATCCTAATGTTATAAACTTAGCCGTGGCTATTGCACCGATCTTCGGCAAAATATCTTCATCGCTATTTTGCCGAGTTTTAACAACAGTGCCAATCAGAGCATGAGTACGGTTCAAGAGCATTTATGCTATTTAACCGATTTCTTTGTTCAGTACGCGAAATTTCAAGGAATTTTTTTTTTCTTGAAATATCGTGAAGTCGGAACATCAAGTGAGGTTATGTGATAAAAAGGACACACAAGAAGATTGCTAAAGTTAAGAAAATGTTAAGGAATGAGTAACGAAATGAGTTGATCAAATTCACCGGCGCATACTTTAAACGATTGGCCCAAAATTTTATTATGTACAGCTTTCTCAACCAATCACTCCTCAGAAACCATGAACACTCCCAGAAATTGAAAGCGATTGGAAGCCATACGTTGGAAGACACCTCTGGTTGGAAATAGTTGTTACTTGATGCTAAGGTGCTTGACTTTTCACATGTTTACAAAACAACGACAGATGCTCAGTTTGATTGTCAATCAGTTGTTAGAATTTAGCCTGTGAACGGATTAAATGTTTTTGTGAAAATACAAATTTCTTCACACTATTGCACCGTACAATAGCGTAAGTCATCATCTCTGAAAATATATTTTATTTCTTTAAAAAAATCATCGTCTTGATTCAGACCGTTTTTCTCTACTTCGATTCCCTTACAAATGTTTCATAATTTGGTTCTTTGACGTGTATTGTACATATTTTTATGTTAAAATGTATGTGTATATATTTTTTTTTTTACACAACGACTTCTTGTAGCATCGAATTAACTTTATTAGGAGCTTTACACTTGATAGCTCTTGGAATATCACAGCATACGTAACTGCTTATTGTTTAACAGTATTTGTTTCTAAATTTTTATAAAAAAGCTAGCATTCGTGTCTGACATTCAGCTTTGGACGTCTTACTGGTGGCAAAAATTTACTGCTTAGATATTGTTCCAAGGTATTACAGACTTAAATCTGAAGGCCCCTCATGCGGAGGATCAGGAAAGGACAATTGTCCCTCTTACAGGCTTTTAGAAACATAATGTATATTTATAGATGTATAGGCACTTTTTTTTTCAGTATATGGAAGTGGTCATTTGTTTTGGCTGGGGGAGGGGGGTGGAGGAAGAGACATTTTGAGTGGTCATGAAAAACCAGACATGTTTTCAGGAGGTCATAAAAAAAGATGTGGCGAGAGGAAGGGGATGCATGTGCAATATATATATTTTTTCTTCTTGCCTTTACTTGTTAGTTTGAAATTAAATTAATTTTAATTGAATCTTTCAATCTTATGGTGTTCTTATCAGTGCAAGAGCAGAGCTTTTGCTTAAAATTTAAAAATCTCTGTGGTTTATAACATAAAAATTTGCCCTCCTCACAGAAAACTTTGAAATGATTGACCTTTTTAAATTTATCAATTTTAATACATTGTTTATAATGATTAAATTTAAAACAAAATCCTGTTATTTTCAGTGCTTTCTTTTCTTTTTTTTGCTAACATGTGGAAATGCCAAATATTTTTTTGCACCCCAAAATGGAGCTAAATTTAATCTTTTAAAACCTCTGATAATTACTTCAAAAATACAATAAATCTTACAGCTTTTTATAACTCCTTTCTATACAGCTAAAACTAACATTTGAGAAGGCACAAATAAGCTGTGTCTCTCATATTTTTTGAAATGTATGATATATATCTGGCCCTAATTTGCATTTTTTGTAAGTTTCAGTCTAAAATTTTAATCAGCAGGAGTTTAACTAATGTTTCCTTTGTATTTTATGCACATTGCCTTCTTTGTTTCAGTTTTAAAACTATTTTTTTCCTTGTAGGTGTATACCATCAGTTAACTATCAGCACACAATACTGTGATGATGGACGACGAATATGACGATGATATCGACAATGACAGAGGCTGGTATGATGACACCAATATGGACCATGATTCAAATTCCCCTCTGGCTGAAGACCTCGAAGTCAGGAATGCACAAATCCAACAGGAGTGCTTAGAGAAGTTTAGTAGCCAAGATTTCATCATGGAGCCAGAGATTTTTGTTCAGTTGAAGAGATATTTCCAGTCTGGAGGTAACCCAGAACAGGTGGTGGATCTTTTATCCGAAAATTATCACGCCATTGCTCAGACTGCCAACTTGTTGGCAGAATGGTTGATTTTGGCTGGCATGAAGATTTCCGAAGTACAAGCTCTCGTGGAAGACCATTTACGGCAAGTGATCATCCGGCATTTCGACCCAAAGAAGGCTGATTCAATCTTTACAGAAGAAGGAGACACACCCAGCTGGCTGACCGAAATGATAGAACACCACACTTGGCGCTCACTCATTTATAAACTGGCTGAAGACTATCCTGACTGTCTCATGTTGAATTTCACCATCAAACTTATTTCAGATGCAGGATTCCAAGGTGAAATTACCAGCATTTCTACTGCCTCGCAACAGCTTGAGGTGTTTTCCAGAATTTTGAAAACATCCATCGCTAATTTTTTAGAAGGGGGTGAAGAGGAGCTTCAGAAGAATTTGCACGAGTTCACGAGAATGGTATGCCACGGAGAACATACGTACCTCTACAGCCAAACACTGTTGCATTTGTTGGCTCAGGAACCGCGAGGGGGCTCCAACATAAAGCGTCTCTCTCAAGAAACGAGTAAATATGTTCAAGGAACGGAGCACGATGCAACGCCGATCACGATGGCTCTGAATGGAGCAGCTGCTGTTCCTCGTGCTTGCCAGGCTCTTTCAGCGATGCTGAGCAAAAATGCCCTGAATCCTGCCGATATCACAATTCTCTTCAAGATGTACCAAGCTGTTGAACCACCTCCTGTCGAACTGATCAGAGTCCCACAGTTCTTAGACCTGCTCATGGATTCGCTCTTCAAGCCGGGAACGAAAATCAATCCGGAGCACAAACCGAAGTATATTTACCTCCTCGCTTATGCCGTTAGCATTCACGAAACATATAAAAAAATGGTAAGGAAAGGTGTCATCAAGGAAGAGCTCAAAGCGACGACGCAAGCTATCGAAAAGGTTCATATGATCTGCAACGAGAAGAAAGGCTCTTCTGAGCTCATTCCAGAGTTGGGTACTCTATACAACTGCATCAGGTTTCCGGTCGTTGCCCTCGGGGTGGTCAGGTGGGTGGATTTCACCGTCTCGGAGAAGAGTTACTTCAAACTCTCGACAGAGCACACTCCTCTGCACTTGGCCCTCCTGGATGAGGTGGCTACCTTGCACAATACTCTCCATCAGAAAGTCTTGGACCTGTTGATCAGACTTTTCGAGAAGCAGCAGGAAGACTTGGACGTACTCGTGCAACTGGAAATGAAGAAAATGCTCCTAGACAGAATGGTGCATCTGTTGAGCCGTGGCTGTGCCGTGTCCGTTGTGAACTACATCAAGGCTTGTTGGCAGCGGCAGGACACCGACATTTCGCTCATCCGGTATTTTGTCACCGAGGTTCTCGATATCATTGCTCCGCCCTACACCGCAGAATTCGTAAATCTCTTTCTGCCGCTGGTGGAGAATGAAGAGATCAGGGGAACTGTGCGGCCCGAAGGCGAGAATGACCCTGTTTCCGAATTCATCATGCTTTGTAAATCAAATTACCTCATGCAGAATTAAAAGTGCAATTGCTTTTTCCTTCTTCATTAATAATTTTCTCCTCGTGTTCATTGGTATGATCCCTAAATGTACGTCTTTCTTTTAAAAATACCTTAAATTCTTAGGTATGTTTTGGAACTTTACTAAGAGTCATAAAAAATCCAAAAAATGTTTTATCAACATTTTAAATTTTATATATTTCAAAGTGAAGTTAAACACAACTTTTGCTGAGGCAGGTATTTTTTCTATTACATAATAAACTCTGTTATAGTCTTAATAAAATCATATTTTGGTTTTGTAAATGCTATCCATAATTTATTATATCCATATATTAAATATTGAATCAGTATTCCAAAATTTCTACAAGATAATTAAAATGATATTCATAAACTATGTTTAATGGTGGAGTTAATTTATTCTTATTCTTATTAAATATTTAAAATGAAAAATGGATAAACAGCCCATAAAATCACCTAGGTTGTTTTTTAAATGTAAAAAAATTAAATTTTGTGTGGAAAAGGTTCTTAGCTGTCTCTTTTTTTTCCAATAAATTAATATTTAAAATACACTGGAGTAACGTTTATACGACGTTTTAGTGTTGTCCTAATTCTTGGATTCAGCTAGATGGGTAAATGGATTGTACGATGTTTTTCGATAGTCTTATCGACGTCGCGTAAACAATACTCTACTCTAGTTATTTTTTAGTAATAAAAATGAAATAACCAAGAGCCTGATAAACATTAAAAATAACTAAATTTCTATTCTGCTCTCAGTTTGATGATATTAAATTTTATGATAAACATAAATAGAAAATTGTTTTTATAAACTTTTGCGTCATTTGCTCATATGGGTATGAAGATAAAAAAAAAGTTGAAAATAAGATAAAAGAAAGTTTCTTTGCACTCTAAAGACCATTGCTAAATACTTCAAAAGAAAATTACAAATCCTGTTAAGGATATGAAAAGATTGCACATTTCAATGCAAATGGGGGAAAAAATCAAAAATAAATAAAGCTCAGAATCTAAAAAAAATCTGATTTTATGCAAATAATTTATGCATTTTTCCAAAACATTAATTAATCAATAACATGACGTAAATATATGTATCTTCTGTCTTCTCTGATCGGGAAAGGTCTCATGCTATATAACTCACCCCCATTAAATTCACAATTTAAAAAAAAATACAGGGTGTCCTGTACATAAAAGAATGTCCCAGTTTCAATGGTATATTATACCATTTATAAATCATTCATAAAGTTGAAGGTTAACCATCTACTTTTTCCTACAAATGTTCAATATGTGCACTTTTAGTTACATGCACACATCCAACCTATAACCCAATTCTTCCCATACTTTAGTTAACAAGTCTGGTGGAATTGAAGCAATAGCCTTTTCAATTCTGTGTCTCAACTCTGTCAAATCATTAGGTAACAAATGCGGAACATTTAAACTTTAAACAAAACACATGTTTAACTGAAATACAGATCGACTTTTCTTGCAAATTACAAAATGCTTTATGCTCAATAGTCGCCATTTTCCGGATGTGGCACTTCAAGCTGAAAAACAGAAAAGAAGTAGTACTTGCACGTGTGCTTATCTAAAATTGTTTGAGTTAACTAATTGTGACCTTGAAAAAACGCTTATAATTGATACCATTGAAAATGATAACTAGGACATACTTTTATGGACACGCTGTATTAATTCTTTAAAATAAAACATTAAACGTATACTTAACTCCTTGCTAAAAATTTTAATTAGTAATCAATTTATTAATGCTTATTATACTAATGGTTTATATATTAATGAGTAAAGCATGGGCTTACATGATCAGCATTTTAATTAGTTTTGTTATTGCATACCTGGATGTCCCTTTAATCCCAAAAGAAAGATAAACCTGCAAGGTATTTTAACTCCACTGTTACATATACTTCAACTGTGGCAGTAGAATCAGTAAAATGGATGCGTTAAAGACTTTAAAGGGATAATTTTAGCCATTTTATCCCTTATTTCCTTCTTTTTGCAGGGTATATGCTATGCTTCAGCTTTTCAATATCATGACTTGTACAGGACAATTTTTTGGACAGATACACTCTTTTCAAAATAGTTGAAACCTATTTACCCTAATTAGTCCTTTGCAACAATCAAATTCCAGTAGTTATCCGAGTTAGTCTAAGTGCAGTTGTTTTAAAATAGTTTTAAGTTACAACAAGTCGCAAAAATAAATAGTATATTGAATTCCTTTTCAGGGTTCCCACTCTCATCTCTCAGTCAAATTTAAGGCCTTTTCAAGGCCACGTGTAACTTTTCTAGGGCCACATTACATATAACATTTAGAATGACTTTTCTTTGAAGAAACAAGAATGATATTGCATGTCATGTGAATATAGTCAAATGTTCAACACTGAAATTAACTTTAAAAAAATAATAATAAGAATTCTGGAAATGATATTTAAACTTTGCTATCACAACTAAGGACCTAACTTTTTTCCTCCAATGGATTTTAATGTACATTTAATGCATCTTTATGCACGATTAATTCATTGTTATGAATAAATGCTTTCCTCAGAATGATGAAGCAGCAACATGAACATCCCACTGAATTAAATCTTTTACATAGGTCAACTTTTTAAAACTTTATCTTAAATTTAAAGATTTATTCCTTTAATAGTTATGTTTCCTTCAGAGTTATAAATATTATGCTTGGCTAACTTTTCAATCTATAAACCACAACTAGATTTTATTTTGTCTCCAACAACATTTCTCAGCACATAATCTGCAGTGCCACAGTGTATTATCCAAATAATATGATACGTCTTATGATTATGCCTTTTATACATTTTAAATCCATGCAACTAAAAATTTTGAAAGAGTAAAAACAACATATGTTACGCAAATTTTGCAAAAGATTTTGAGGTCGTAACGAACCCTTTTTTCAATGCGGAAGTGCGCTTCTAGGTAAAAGCATCCAACTGAAGATGTATCCATTTATTGCCTTAACCTTTAGATTACGGCGGTACAGCATATGTACCGCAGAATAGTTTGGCCTTCCTTACGGCTGCGGTACAGCATATGTACCAGACCTTTCGTCCCCTTCCCGAGCGGAAGGAAATCACCAGGAGGTGTGAAAATTACTGAGAGTTATTAGCATTTCCTGTCCTCACGACTAGTCTTGGCGAAATACGAGGCGTTGATTTACTGTCTGGCGAGTATTTGGAATGTTTCTGGTTTAGACACACATATATTCGTCGGATAACATTTATTATAGTCATATAAATACTCACTGAAACAAAGGCAATCACTTAAACGATCTCGGGAGGGGGGGGGGGGCATGGCGACCTGACTTTTAGATACATAATGTATTTATACGTGTGTTTACGTATTATTACGTGTTCTTGCTTTTTATATATAAATTTAATATATTCCCTTTGCTCACCCCTCCCAAGAGACGTAACTAGAGGTTGCAAACGGGGCATATGCCCCGGGCTCCAGATTATTTTAGGGGCGCTAAATTGACTAAATGTGTGTTTAACCTAAATATATACTTTTTTTTTGTACATAAGGGGGCAGGGGGCGCTAAATCCTGAGCTTCCCCCAATTAGAAAATGACCTAGTTACGTCCCCCCCCCCCCCACAGAAAATATTGAAATGATGGGCTGGATTAAAACTTTCAATATTTGTCATCTTTTGGTATTAATTTTAAAAAGAGTTATTCTGTCACACTCAGAGCTCTGCCGCCCTGGGTTATAATCCAATTAGCAGCTCGACTCGCTGGAGGTAACATTCCATGTTTATAATTATTTCTTTCTTGGTTTCCTAATAAAATCCACATGTACACTACACGTGTAGAAGTCGAAATAATACGAGTCCACCCATCTCATACATTTCGGTAAGTGCATTCAACTAAAAATAAGTAAAAGAGTTGAAGTGATTGTGAGGGGAATGCAAGTACAATAGCTGGACATTCGGTCTTGCTTTTGTTAACAAAGGACCTCCCCCCGGAGCCATAGGCAGACAGGAGTTTGTTAGAAGTACAACAGACAGTTTGAAGCGCATTCTGATTATCTTCGGTGAATGACCGCTTTCCAGTTGCTATATGAGTAAATCAGCAAGTCATTGTGGTGAAAATAGCAAAGGAAAATTGTCTATTCATACCTGCAATTTTTAAGTGAATTTGGATAAAGTAAATCCGTTATAAGGATATCAGTTTCAGCAATGAGGAGATACTTTACTTCCTTGGTTAGTTTGTGATCGTTTCATATTCTTATCATGAAATACCGTAAAGCAAGATGTTAACTTAGTAGAAAAATAATAATCTATTACGGAGGGTGCGGGAGGAATAAAGCGCTGGGAATTATAGAATTCGTGTACTAATAATATACTTAAAATGTTTTACTTGTTTATTGAAGTTGTTGATAATGTATGTTGCAGATGTTTAATATAAAATGCTGTCATCGTGACTTCGCACCTGAGATGTATGTCGAAATCTAGGCAAATTATGTACAAGTCCCGAAAGAAAGCAAATCAAATGTCACAGAGCTGAAAAATCGCAAATTAGAAAATATATATTGATGCTTTAAAACAATGAAAGGTCACTACTATTCAACTATATGGAACAGCACTTTTTAATGTTAATTTTAACTCTAATTTGGGCAGAAATTTTGATTGCCTTATTATCTTAGCAAAATTTTTTAGACAAACATGGGGAAATCACATTAGACTTCAATAATAAGTTACAGTTTTTTTTTCTTCCTCATTTAAACTACATGTTTCTAAAATTATTATTATTTTCATATCTTCCTTTTTTACTTTCTTTTGGAAATTAACTTTAGAAATCATATAATTATTTCGAATTGGCGATTGGGAGCAAAAAAAACAGCAACTGAGTAACGAAAGTTTTTATTTTGGCAACCCTTCTAATGAAGTCAATCACACTCAGAAGAAGTATCATGGGAGTTAAGGACCCCGTGGTCACACTGAGGGGGAAAAAAATCCGCAGTTTTGCCGTTGTATGGATAAATTTCGGGAGCTCGAGCGCTGTAACTTAAAGGTTAAATCACACTTTATCTGCTCAGAAATATGACTTAAAATAAATGTGTCTTTTTCCTCATTTCAAACCATTATAAAGCAAGCAATAGCAATGTCTTGAATCAATGTTCTTTCTGAAGGCAGATTATTTTAAAAATAATTTAAGCATTGCATTTTAATAAGGCTGCAATAATGAATACTAATAATTATCAACATGATCGTCGAAAATTTGGGTTAAGTTAAAGATAAGGGAAAAAATGTTAACTGTAGATATGTTTCTTCACATTTTTTTTTATTTTCCCCATAACAAGATTTCTCAAGCAATTTCATGGTATCCTTGATTTCTCTGTGACCACTTAGCTTCCAAGATAACTTAAAATTCTAGAACGATCGTAACATCAAATGAAAATTCACTTAGAATAGAAAATCCATACAAGTTTGCCACTGTGCAGATGTAAAAATATACATCATATATATATATATATATATATCAATACATGTAGATTTTCATCCCATTTACCAGTTTTGAAAAATCCATGTCAAGAATGAATCATCAGTGTTCCATGACTATGACTTCCGAGTTGGAAAAGGAAGAGGGGAAATAAATTTAAGGCCTCAAAAATAAAAATTAGGGCCTTTTGGGAGTTTGTGGAAGAAAATAAGGCCTTTTAGGGGCCCCTAAATCAATTTCCAAATTTAAGGCTTTTTTAGGGACTTTTTAAGGCCGTGGGAACCCTGCTTTTCATAAATATATATATTTTTAAAAAAGGCACTTTAGCACACTAATATAATCATTTTCTGATTTTCATATTTAAAAATGTTAGATTAAAATATTAATTTCCCCATTACCATCTCACCTTCCCCCGAACAAAAAATAATATGTGTCATGGAAAACTAGATTCATTTTGATCAATAAAAAATAATTGAAAAGAAAATTATAATGTTTAAAAGAAAGTTTTAAAAATTTTATTTGCAGCAAGTGAAAGCATATGCTAAATGTCTTGCGGTAATAATATAATCCTGAATTTAAATTGCTTAATGTGCGTTTAGCACATGAGTTACCCGAGCTAAAATTTCTTTTGAAATTTTATTTTTTGTACATTTTGAAACTTAATTTTAACATAAATATTTAAGTTCAAAAATAAATGAAAAACTGATGAACTAGCAGTTTATTCTCATGAAATTAATTTTGTTCCCAAAACATATGTAATTTTACCAAATGGTTTATTAATAATTAAATTATTTTAAAAATAAAATAAGTCGTACCAAGGTTACAGCCTGAAATATGGTGAATATTCTGAAAACAGAAAAATGTCGATTTCGCACATCTTATATTTTAAGCTCCAGAGCAAAAAAACCATGATCAACTTTAAAGTTCCATGACTTTTTTGCAGAAAATCGTGATTTTCCATGACAAATTCGCTCACATTCAAAACACATGACTTTTACCGTGTCCCTGTATTTGGTACAATATTTTCCACACCATTAAAATAAAGCACTAACAAGAGATACACATCGGTTTATTTTAAATATTTTATTCATTTACTGAAAGCATGTAATTACACAAAACATTCAACAAATATAAAATATTATATTTTTTAATGTGTTCCATAGTTGCAATAAAAACATTTTAACTTTCTCAGAAAAATATGAAAATAAATATTAAAACAATGCATATTATATTTCATAGTTAAAAACAAGAAATGATTGATTCTGCACATGTAGAGAAATAATCTAAAATATATAACATGTATTTTAAAATAATTTAGTGACTCATAACAGGCACTTTCCATTATTTATCAACAACAGAAGAGGCTCATAGTATGTTATATAATCACAGCCGGAATTTGCAGGGGGTGCAACACTCTTCTGTCATTTGGATACAAAAGTAGAACAGTCAGACAAGTTACAATATAAAACATAGCGATAAAAAAATGACAGTATATTTTACATGTTTTGAGTAAAAGTTGAAAAAATAAATTAAAACTGTTAATGATACATAACAGAAATTGCACACCAATTTTACAAATAAGATTAAATTACAAATTTCAACCAAATGAAAATCATTATGAAGTTGAAAATTTTAATAGTTTCGTACACATCAATATTCTTTATTTACAAGATCTTTCTTCTGGTTTGCTTACAGATCATTCTATAAAATAATTTATATTTTTAACTACATTGATAATAGAGATATCACTCTTTACCCTTGATCAAATTTCTAGCGAAACGTTTCATTACAATTATTTACCAGGGCATTTAAACATTTAGAATTGATAAGTGAACAGTAGTGTACCTAGCGGGTGGCAGCGATTTGACAGGATCTTTGCGAAAAATACCACAATTTTAGAGTAAAATATTTTATTGGTTACATTAGTTTTAAATTGTTTTAAAACTTCAGAGGTTTTAAGCACACAATTGAAAAGGAAACAATTCCTAATTCTGAAAAAAAAAAAAAGGAATTTTGAGAGTTAAAGAGAAAATTTTACACACCAGTGGCAGGCAGAGGGAGACATAATCATTTTAACTCTTGATAAGCGAAAAAAAAAGACACACATCACATTTTTCAAACAAGGAAAATATACAGATTGTTTATTGTGAGAGTTAGAAGGGAGTAACACATTAGTCTAAATATAAGGCAATGGTTTCTGGAGATAAATTTACCCTAATAAAAGACATGTTTTTCTTGTATGAAGCGTATTGTAAGAACAATTTCGCAATGCATGGAATCCTAACAAATAGAAGCACAGAAAATTGATATACAGCCCTGCAAGGCTGTATTCAGAATTTTTTTCGAGGGGGGGGGGAGAGATCCACAATACACTACATTAAGAACATTTTCAGGGAGGAGTTTATGTTAAGTTGGGAGACATTTCAGGGGGGAGGGGGCAATCGCTTAAATTTGCCGGGAGCACCAGACACCCAAGGTTCGCCACTGTAAGTAAATCAATGTTTTATTGCAGAAATTGCAAAAAAAAGGAACAAATGTTTTAAGACAAAAAACCCTTTTATCAATGCATAAATTTGGCCGCTTCAAGATTTAAGTAATCCCACAGGAACTCTGATCAGATTACTTACATCTATAGCTCACAACTTCATGTTTCGATCAAGGGGTTGCTTGTAATCCTGAAAAAATGAGCAATATCCTTTGCAATTTGTGGCATAAAATAATAATTTGCTCAATAATTGGTTTACAAAATAATTTTTTTTTCCTCTCTCATCTTATTTCAAATTTATAACAAAACATTTAATTCTTTCATATACATGGATCCTTAAATTTTTTTTATAGAATATAAATAAAATTGCATTAAAATAAATGCAACAAACTGTAATACTGAAAGCAGAACTTTTTGAGAAACAGGAGATCACATTGCTTGTAAAATTACAGTTCATTGTAGGTTTTGCAAATAGATTTCCATTAGTCAGCAACTGAAAAAAAAAGTCCACATGAAACAATAATTATTAACCCGTTTAATAGTCATAATAAAACACAAACAAGACACGTTTTGAAGCTAGGATGACAGGAGATACTATGCTGAGTTCTTATTGTCACGCCCCAGGAATAGACTGATCAAAAGGAACTTGGATCTTATCTATAGGGCTTAAATAATTTGCTTCATATTTCCCCATAAGCACTGTTAAAATTTTTTGAACTGCTCAAAATTGTTCAAATCAAAAAATAAAATATGGAATCGAGATGTCTTCGCAGAGATCTTTCAGACACATTTTTTTTTAAATTGGACTATTCTATCAAAAGTTCTTAGAGGGCGATAGACACATTTTCTCAACCTCAAATCCCTACTTTCAATTTTTTAATTTTTCTATCTTCATTTAATTACTTCACTTACTTTTGACTCCTCTCTATTTTTAAAGACATTTTTACAATACATTAAGCCCTTTTCCATACTTTTATTTATTTATTTTTTAACTTTTTAGAAAAGTAGATTGAAAATAAGGGAAAAATTGGTGTGAGAAAAAAAAGAAAAAGAAAAAAAGGACAATATAGAAATATGTAAGGAAAGTAGGTTCAAAAATATAAAAAGTAGAAATCACACAAACCCTGAATAATATCTTTAAAAAGCTACAATAAATCTTTTAATATTTTATTTCCATAACTAGTAAACCATACCTTCTAACCTCTGGTCTAAATATAAGAATTCTGAAGATTTTTCTCAAAAATTCAGAATTCCAAAAAAATGTGGCAACAATAGGAAAAAAAATTTACTATTTTTTATTAAGTTTAAAAAAAACTTTTCTAAAGATTTCAGATATTAAAAGTTAAATAATCCAGTCGTTTTCATTAAAGCATAAATAAACCAGTCATTATGATTAAAGCCTAAATAAGATAGTCATTATTATCAAAATCGAAATATTTCAGTCATCAGAAGCCGCAGAAAGATTACTGAAATTTTCAGTTTTTTTGCATAAGAAAAAACACTAGAAATTTATCGAAAAATCTAAATGAAGGCAGTAAAGGAAAGTATCACAAAAAAAAAAAAAAAAAAAAATCGATTACACATGTAAAATCATAAAAAGAGATCACTTTTTGTAAAAATGGAAGAAAAAATTATAATAGCTAACTCGACTAGAAAAACTCATTACATGGAAATATGAAGTGCAATGAATTACTACGTGTAACTTTTAAAAGAAACCATTGTTATACCTGAAGGCACTCGGGAATACGAAACAATATTTTCATCTACGTCATCATCGTCGTCAACATCGGCCACCGTTCGACGATTCATCACTTCATAGGAAGCCTGAAAAGAAAACAGATTGGTACTGACTGGAAAAAAAAAAAAAATCAGTGTGGCAACAGAATTCCTCCAACGAAATTAACAAATAAAGAGGACACAATAACTAAAAACTATTATATTAAAAATTGGCATGTATTGACGCAAACTTTTGTAAATGATTTTAGGCTGTTTAATTAAAATTTAAATAGTTTGATTTTCTTTTTGTTTTTAAAATTTATAACTAAAATAATTTTGAAAATAATAAATGCAAAAGTTAGGATGAAAATTAATAAGAAAATTTCTTACAATTATTTAAAAGTAATGTTTGAGCATTTAATGTTTCTTTGCTTTACATGAAAAAGATTAAATTGATTTTTTCTTTTTAATTCCCACGGAGTAAGTATTCTTTCAAAAGTACAATACACTGCTCATCAAGTTGTTAGCATTACATAAGCACTTACTAGAAGCTATATAGTTACTTAATGTGATTTATAATATATTTTGTATATAAATAATAGGTTTATAATAACAAGTTTATAATAGTAAGTTTATAATAATACATTTGTAAATAATAAGTTTATAATAATATAAGATTATAAATAACAAGTTTATTTTGTATATATTATAAATTTTTAAGCAATTAAATACAGTGCAGAAAGAAGATTGTGTAAAGTACCTCATTAAGTAAAAAAAGTTGATACAAAGCAATAATAGAATGTTTTGTTTAATGGATTTAAAATGAATGGATACATTGGGGTGAAGCTGTTTTTAATTCTATACTATAGCAAACTCCGTGTCTTGAGGCACAAATTTAAGAAGAAAACCGTCCACATGTGTTTCAGGCTACATGGGAAAAAAAGGAAAAAATCTTTCCTCTACAATGATGTATTATTATACATTACTCCCAGGGGTTTTTGATAGAGGCAGAAGCATTAAATATTAAAACCTCCCACCATGCAAACAAAAAAAAACTTACCTTTGATTGTTTCTTCTCTTGATTTTGCAGAATTTGTCTCCTAATTTCTGCCAAAGAACTGAACAGGTTTTCCGGTTTGACTGTCGAAAAGCAAAACAACAAATGTGAATTTTATTACGCACATCATTAAAAACCCAATAACACAGCATCTTTTCTATGCAACAGCGGTTTAGATCAGAGTATTCTTTTTTTTTTTTTGTGCACAGAAGGCAGAAAACCACGGGTCATTGTTTCAAGCTATTCAACTTGGGCCTGTCATTTAGAAAATTTCCAGCGGGGGGGAGCAAAACACATAAATTAAATGTATATTGCATTAGAAAAACAATAAAATACATCTAAACAGAAAAATACACAATATTTGTAAAGTCACACATAGGGAAAGGGGCAAAGGGTATAAATTAAATGCATACTTAAAAAACAACAAAATACATCTACACAGAAAAATTTGTAAAGCCACACATGGTGAGGGAAAATGTCATCCCATACAGCACCCCTTAATGAGTTTTATTTCATCAAGATTATCATTCATAAGATATTTCTTACTTAGAAAAGTAGTCAAGAGGGATGAGGAGGCAGATTCTAATCCCAGGCTAATCTTGAAATAAAGAAAAATGATTCCTCTGTAGGGTTATTGGCATCAGGAAAAGTTTAACGGAACATATTTAACGGAATGTTTTTTTTAGAGGGTTCTCGATATCCATTGGGGATTGATACATCGACTGGGATCAAAACTGTTAACATTAGCTTACTTTCAAGAAAATAACTATAGTGTCATTTCATTGTTCTGACATCCCCATCTACTCTAGGAAAATGCTGACAATGTTTTCTAAAAATGATCAAAACACTATTTTTTAGTTTATTGTTGTTACAGAATACATTATGTTAAAAATATAAAATAAAAATTTTGTTAGTTTTAAAATATAAGTGCCAATATTTTTTTCAGCAATTTATAATTCTTCCATCTAGGATTAATAGAAGAATTTTTGTTAAGACATCATGTAAAACATAATCACACCAAAATTTTTTTAAAAAATTTAAGTTTTCTCCTTCCTTAAATATATAATAGCAATTATGAGTCATAAATGGAACTGAAATCAGTTACTTTGGTACTTTCTTTTTACAACACTACCAACTCTTACACAAGTAAGCTTTTATGTGGTAGAGTTATTAGCAATTTTTTTAACTTTTTTCACGTAAAATATTTTTTTTTCCAAATTAACATTTCAGAGAAAAATATAATCAAATAGTAATTACAACAAATTCTCTTTTTTATTTATACATTACTATTACTGTATTATTAGATATAAATAAATTAGATTAGATACCTTTAGCTTTAGGACAGTGCAAGACACTTTCAAAAAGTAAAGACCACCTGTCCTTCCAAATCCCCAACCCTGATTTGTGTCTGGCGGAAAGACTCACCTTGCGCTAAGGACTGTATTGGGGTGACAGTTCGTTCCATCAGCTCCTTTGTCCTGACTGCTGGAACGGGAGGGGATGGACTGCGCCTTTTCGGCAAGGACCCCTACAATGAAAGAATGAAACTTACATCATAATCAGAAGTGGGGAGATTTACTTAGTGCATTAGTAGCTCAATCAGTTACCTGTGCTTGTATTTTTAAAATATTAAACAGATTTTTCCTTTTTTAAAAATAACTTCTCCAGGTTTGATTCAAATCCTTAGGATTTTTCCGAGTAGTCTTTCAAGCTCAAAGGCTTGCAGTAGATGAAGAAAGGCTGTTTAATGGCTCAGACCTCATTAAACGCCAAACAACATGCATGATATAAATTAAAATAACATAAAAACTAAGTACAAAGATAAAACAACGTGAAAAAGCAAATTCAGACTAAAATTAACGCAAATAGCGTTAATTTAAATTAACGTTCACTCACAGCTTTCTTGCTTGTGTGTTGAGCGTTTCTTCTTTTATGCACTGATGAAGAGGCTCCATTTGTAGCTTCGAAATGCTATTTGCGTTAATTTTAATCTGAATTTGTGCTTTTTCACGTTGTTTTATCTTTGTACTTACATTTTTGCACAAAGTATTTTGATCATTTTGTCTTAAACATAAAAACTATTTTCTTTGTCTTGACTAAGGTTTAATTTTTATAAAAGTTCTAATGTTTAACAAACTTTTATTATTTTTTTTATTATATTTATGTTTTTTACCTATTTAATTAATAATACCTTATTTTTATTCATTTTATTTTTTGTCCTTAAAAACAAAAAAATGTTCTAAAAACATAGATTTCTGAGACAGTAAACAACAACATCATGCAAAGGATGTACCATACAACGGAGGAAATAGAATCATCAGGGTAAATAAGGATCAAAGTCGGAGAAAATTCTTTAACATTTTATAAAACATCGAGAGATCATGAAAGGTGTTCAAAAATCTTTCAATTGTACAAACATGACCTAACCAAACTACTAACAAAAAAATGACATTACTTCTAAAAGTAGCAACACTATTCTAGGGTAAGGTTAGTAACCCAGTCTCTCAAAAACTTCAGATTTAAATCGGTGAAAGTACAGTTATCCGTGTTTCCTTTTGTATCCATCCCTTCTTTAGGTCAAACTAGTGCAGGTTTAGTTAATAAGAATTGGCGACTTAATATTTTTTAGTTTTGAATTTTATAAAAAAAGGGGGAGTACAGGACCACCCTCAAAAATTAAAATTTTTCTTCATTCTTTGCATAGAATATTTTTCCTAACTATGCAGGCAGTAAAAATTCAGTTTTTATAACAAATTGAAAGTGTGTCAGACAAAACATGGTATTGTCTTCGCAAACCGGGGGAGCAAAGAAGATTTTTTTCTTTTTTCTAGATGTAGAAGATGTTTGTACAAAGATAAAACAACGTGAAAAAGCAAATTTAGATTAAAATTGCAGAGTAAATAAAAAAGCTATATAAACTTATGAGTATTGTTTGAATAAATTATGAAATAATATTTCAAAACTAGAAGCCGAGACTACAGGAATAGAAAAACCTTTAATTTATATTTAAAAAAAAAACTAAAGCAGCAGAAAGTTAAAAATGGCTCTTATTCACTACATTTTATGGTAACTACAAAATAAATTCTGGTAATGAAAGCTTAAATGGTTAAAGTCAGAAGTATACTATTTATAGTTTAATAAAAGTAAAATCTTCATAATACATACATTCCAAAACTTCTAAAATTTGTTAATATTTGAATGTTTGTACATATTTTGTGTTAAAACTGTATTTTTATTTTTTGCACACAACTTCTCAAATGACGAAAATACTCTGGAATCTTTCAAATAGAACCTAAAAACTTGTCTTGATTTTCATATCATTTATTTGAAGCATCTTTAAGCTTTGTCAGAGAATCACCATTATCATATTCATAGTACATGCATCAGAAAAAATAAAGAATACTTAAATAGTAAATTTTTGAGACTACTGAATGCTAAAAAAGTCAATTTCAAGAAACTAGATCACCGTTTCTTAAAATGTGTTCCACGGAACCCTGGGGTCCCACAGAGAACATATTTAAGAAGGTCATTGAAAAAGAAAGAATTTTGAAAGGGCCTTAGGTGTCTTCAAAATTAAAAAATAAAATTAGAGCTAACCCTCGCTTCCAGTTAGTAACTTAAAATAGCTGATGCAAATGAAATGGCTGTGAAGCGTCGTGAATTTGTCGATTAGGATTGAGTTCTCTATACATGAATATAAAAGAGTGCTGCGCGCAATGTGTGTTTTAAAAGCATAAATAGATTGAGCTTTAAAATTTACAAGGCCCAGTGGCTGAGTGATATCCTTCCGTGCTACCATGCCACAGGTCCGGGGTTCAATTCCCGGGCTGGGCAGGGTCGACTCAGCCTTTCATCCCTGCAGTGGGGTCAATAAAATGAGGAACAAGCTTGCTTGGGAACTAAACACTGGGGGTTTCACGTCAGGCCGACCACTTGACCGGAGCATCTGCTACTGCACCCCAGGACCCTCGGTCTCAAACAGTGGGATGGGCACAGTAGGCCATGGCCCTCAAAAGGGCTGGCTTAGTTTTTTTTAACCTAAAACGTTGCATTAATTACTGACTTGTAAACAAAAAAAATGCACAGGGATTGTAATGAGGGATCAGCAAAAGAACTTTGCCAAGGGCTCTGCAAGGATTTGGGCTGCCACTGAAGCAACATATTGAGCAAAATGGAGCTATTAGTATTATATGTGTTGTTGACAAAGAATAAATACTGCAACAGAAGCTCAACCTGACAAGAGTTCGACTTTCATTCATAAAGCTAATATTAAGAGCATATGAGATACTAAAAATCAGCACCACTCATATCGTTAAAATATTACCTTCTAAAATCTTATTTGACAATCATATCTTGAAGATAGTTAAATATTTTTTGTCTCAACTATTAATTTTTTGAAGCTAATAAATATTAATTGATGCATTGTCATTTTTAATGCAAATTGTTCCTTTGCAGAATGTTTTTTAACTGCCATATACTATTGAAGAAAACAAGGCTTTCATGGTAGAAGTCGACCTTAAAAAGAATTCCGCGTATCAAAGAAATTAAGAAATGCTGAACTAAATTATAAGTACAAAAGAATTAAAAGAGTTATATGTGGGTTGGAGAAAAAAGGACTAAGTGAAAACCTACATTATTTGAATATGCAGTGTCACCATAGGGACGAATTTCGGTAGATTTTCGTTTCCTCATCTCTGCGTCTCGCCTTTGGAATTCTTCCAATTGCTTTGCTCTCTCTTGCTGTCTATGGAGCTAAGAAAAAGTTGTAAATGGGATATTAGAATCAATAGGATATGTTTTATATTTTCGAAGCAAAGCTAAAACTGAATTTTTGAAGTAATTCAAAATAGAGAGTGTCCATAAATTAATCACCAGACATAACTTTGCTACTATATATATATATATATATAGTTAAAGCAACAATAAAAGCCTCAACGAGGCATAAATTATCGATCACTCTCCATCTTACCTCTGCCTCAAGGTTCTTGGTCCTTCGTAATTCTTCCTCATACTCTGCACGCATCTTTTGCCTCTGCAGCTCTGATCTCTCCGAGATCTTCTCCTCTAGCTGTTTGGCTTTCTCCCTTTCTAAGGCTTCAAGGCGTCTCTTCTCCTCTATCTAAGGGGGATTTAAAAAATCAATCATGAGAAAAAACTTGTGCACTTATGTTTACTTGTTAGAAGTTATACTCATTAAATCTCTATCTTCTCTCTTGCCCTTTTGTTTTATGTATTTTCTTTTATGAATTATTACTTTTCTACACTTAGAGTATAGAAATACAGAAAGTGGAACCTAAGGAATTTCAATATTTTTGTTGGCATCTGAAATCTACTATTGCAATAAAAATAGCTGAATTGAATGCATAAAAACCATGCTCAGCAAATTGTAATTCACTAACTAACTCTGACATGAGTTTTTATCTGTACATAGGCTACAATTTTAATTGGATGTAGTATGAAATTTACTGGTGGAGCATACAAAAAGAGTTTTGTAGAGAACAAAAGCTTTACATTTTTAGATTTGGCTTTTTCTTTTCTTTTATACAGTAAAAGAAGATTTTGTTTCTATAAAAATTACTGAACTTGAAAAATCATATTTCTTTCAGTTTTGCCTTATATCCCAAGCGTAATTTTACGAATTGATTAAGGGATTTCTTGTAGTACCAAAACAAGTGTATGCAATGCTCTTTGCAGCTCATACTACAACAACATTGGATTACTAATTATTCTTTCTGAACAAAGACAAGCATTGTTTTTATTAGATAGTAAATTGCACGTATTATCCCTCCTCCTGCCTTTCTCTTTTTTTTTTCTTAAATTAAATTAGGGAGAAAGACATACAGTTAAAATGTATATTTTATCGACAGAATAAAAATGAAAATCAAAACATGATTAAAACTGAATTACATTCATTCCGAAAAAAGATTGAATGGAAAACAATCTGTTACTGTCAAAATTAGGTCTTCAATGCATTTTGAAAAAGCTAAGACACCCCCCCCTCCCAAAAAAAAAAAAAAAAAGTTTCACTTCAGTAGAGATACCCACCTGCCTTTGCAGCTCCTCCCTGTAGAGTGCATTTTTGGCTCTGCTACATGTCCTTTCCATGGATGGTAGGGAGATAGAATTCCCTCCCCAGGATGAGGGCTCTACTTTATAACTGCGACTGGCTGAAAGAAATAGAATAACTCCTAAGAATTGCATTTAAGTCTGCACAGTACTTCTCCTGAAAAGTTTTTCTTTTGGGAGGGGGGGGACAGTTAATGATAAAAGTAATTAATGGATACTTTTCGAACTAAAATTCTAAACCGATTCTGAAATAAATAAGTCAGTTTTTCCTGCGGCTATTTTTAAAACAAAAATAAATAAATAAATAAAATTTTCAAGTTTTTAGCCCTTTCAGTCTCAAGCCAGGGGCTAAAAGTCAAATTTTCAAGTGGGAATCCCCTACAAGCTTTACGGAGGGAATTGCATTTTTTAAAATAAATATTTGTAACATTATATATGAGTGAAAAGTTACGGATTTTCACTTTTTCACTGAAATCATTGAAATCTTCCACAGGCGAAGACACGAAAATCCCGCCCCCCGCCTATTTTCAAGGAGGTGATCTGAGAAATTTGGGCGGGAATCCTGCCATTCTACCCAGCCTCTGCAAGCCAGTTTACTAATATTCATTTGGTATTAAAACTCAGAGGTCACACATATTAAGAAAATGATAAAGTCAAATAGCATCGTTAGGATTGAAAAGTTTTAAACACTCTTACAAAATACTTCAATTTTTAATATTTCCTTTCATTATTTCAAAAGATTTATATTTCCTGAGGTATTTGGACGGAACATTAGTATAGAAAAATCCGACTCTGTTGAATTTTGAAGAATATTTTTGAAAATAAACTTTAAAAAGCAAGTTCTATGATATTAAGTTTGAAAATTAAAAAGAGAAAAAGAATCATAATTGCCTAAATTAAATCCTTATCCTCCCCTCCCTAGATAAGAAAACATGTATTTAAAATAAAATCAAGGCAACTTGAACAGAAAAGAAAAAAAATTTCAGGTGTAGAGGTGTTAGGTGCCCTTGCATCAATAAAAAATAAGTCTGAAAAATGCCTTTCAGGATCATAAACCAAACTGCTAAAAACTCCAGTCAAACCTTGCAAATTGGAATATTTTTAGCATTATATTTAAATTCCAATAAAAAAGTTTCATTTTGGATAATGTAACAGCAGAATGATCTTGATTTTCACACAAAATTGTTTCTCAAAATAAATAGGAACAAAACACAACAAGAGGAATAAAATAAATAAATAAAGCAATAATAATAATAAACAAACTAATAATTACAATGAAGTAATTTAAAAATAATAAGCATCTTATTGATTAATATTCAGCTCTTTCTTCCCAAGCTTATAGTGGAAATTAGAATAAGATTTAAAATGTACTAAATTAAGCCGTTTAAACAGAATCGAAGCACTTGATTTGAGACAAACCCATGACAATTGGATCGAGCATGACTGCTGTTATAGAAACAGGATGAGAGGGATAACAAGTTAATAAGGTAGGACATATTTTGCGTGATGAACTTCGATCAGATTGACTGACATATGAACATCACGCACGTTTGTGATAAACACAAAATATGAAAGTATTTGGGGTGTAACACCTAAATCAATAGCAAACAATTCTCAATCACAAAATTCTGAAGAACGAGAGAGGATGCTATTTCTCAAAAAGGTTTCAGGGTGCTCACTATTTGTTCTGAGTCATTTAATGATTTATTTAATTTATTTGTTCTGACACCTGTATTCCATTTTTTTTTTAGCACATTCTGCTTTGAGGCTTTGAAGTATGCATTCTGGAAATTGCAATTTTTTTTAGAATAGTACAAAATATGTAAGGGCACCAAATTAAAATCTTATCTATGAAATAAAGGGCTTATTTATTAGAAGTCTTAGATAAGATTGCTTTAACAGGGTTGCCACTAAAGTTAGGGAACAAAATTCCCCCACTTTTCCAGATTTTCCAAGCCATTTCAGAAAAAATTCCAGGTTGATTAAGGTCAAGCTACATTAATATTATTGCAAGATATTTTCTTCTGATTATCTACTGATTTCAGTTACAATGTAACATCACGTACTTTTGTCTAAATGCTCTAATCATATTCAATAAAAGTTGTAATTTTGATATAAAGTACCGAACCCAAATTCGGAAAATCCAAAAATTCGGCACTTTTCCCGAAAATTTCCGATTTTTTTTTTTGTTGTAAATTTAGAAAAATATTAATCTAAGAATCTGTTACATTAATAAATGTCAGTAAATTTTGATTCAAATAGAATCAATTTTGTAGATATATTTATGCTTTATATGAACTAAACTCAGGAAACCAAGATAAAACCAGAAAACCCTACTATGTTGAAAAGTGGAAATTGATTTCTTGGGCTCAGTTAAGCATCTTTTTTCCCTATAAAAACGTTATTTTTTCACTTAAATTCTTAAAATTTTGTTTTTCAAGTTTTATTCCCTGGAAAATGATAAAAGAAAGAAAGATAAAGAAACTTGCTCTATTTTTTTTCTTTGCGGTCATAAATAGCGCCCAGTAACCCTTGCAATTTGTACAAATGGCCTGGCATTTTAGTTTGACTTCTCTGCTAATATATTTTTTAGATGTAGCTCTATTTTCTTTTTCATGCAATTGCAGGTGATTCAGTGAAACGGTTAATTACCATGGTGTGGGTATGATTTATTTTTGCTGAATTGTGTGTTGTAATTTGGAGCGTTTTATTTAAATCCATGAATAAGTTATTTTTTTGTTTGGTAAAAATATTTTAACACATGGCTTTACTTATATTACCTTTTCCAAAAAATGTTACTTATTTATGTACCAGTTAAGAAAACAGTGCGATCTGAAGTAAAAATGCGCATATTAGCGTTGATGTTTCCGTAAATCCGCCAGTTTTGGTTGGCTTCCGAAATTCGGTAAATTCCAAAATCCGGCTTGGCGCCGGTCCTGAGCATGCCGAATTTGGGGTTCGGTACTGTATTTATCTGTAGTATAATGTTGTAAGTTTTTTATCAAAGCAAGGATTGCGCCAGAGAAAAGTTGGGTCCGTTTTTGGAACCTTCACAAAATTCCATGCTACCAAATTGCACTTTTCACATAATTATTTACTAAATAAGTGGCGAATGATAATAAAATTCTCTATCGCTGTAAGTTTAAATTTTAAATTTCAACAAAATTATTTGATTTTCACAAACATAACAATTAAAAATGCTGGATTGATCCCTGCAACGTAAAAAAGTATAACACTGCAAACAGTTTGATTTACTAATAATTGATAATTAATGGAGCTGTGCTAACTGGAAAGTGAAAAGAATTCCCCCGACTTTTCCAGAAATTGAAGGGATTTGCGAGTTTTCCCAACTTCTCTGTCCATTTTAGTTTTCCCCGACAATCCCAGGTTTTCCATATTTTCCAGGTGCGTGCAACCCTGCTTAAGTTTGCAAATCAAAAGAATTACATTCAATAATACATCAAGTGGGAAATATGATAAGGTGTCAGACAGACGCATCATTGTCTGTGAAACTTACTTATGACTTTTCCATATGAGTCTCGCACTGGTTCGCCCCCTCCTCCCATTCTACCGAGGGGTCGAGTTTCTCCCACCTTCCAATCGGGTAGGCTGTTGCAAAATAATTAATATTAATAATAGAATGATAATGGATACATTTATTGATAAAAACAAAACATTGTGTGCATGCATCCTCTAGTTAAAAAAAAAAACTACACTTTATGTTGAATCCTTCCCAATTTTTTTGCAGACATATTTTGATATCTCGAAATAGT
The DNA here is from genome assembly GCA_038502835.1 of Octonoba sinensis. Classification (NCBI taxonomy): domain Eukaryota; kingdom Metazoa; phylum Arthropoda; class Arachnida; order Araneae; family Uloboridae; genus Octonoba; species Octonoba sinensis. The sequence continues at coordinate 5,851,071 of CM076600.1, forward strand.
CATACATGCAATTTTGATTAAGTTTTCATGTTTCATTTTCAGGTGCATGCATAGAGATTAAAAAATAAATCTCAATAGTTTCATGAATTTTACAAATTGATGAATGAGCGGGCTTTTGCTGTGTCGACCGTTTTTTGCATTGATTAAGGAAGCAATAAATTTTCTATTGCAATCATTTCTAAAGTTTAATCACTGCAAACCTCACGTCCTCTCGAACTTTAATATCTCGAAAACCTTGATGTGTCGCAAAATTATTTTCCCTCTTGATATTACAGATTCATCTAATGTTAATTTTAATTCTCATGTCGAAGAGTTTTCACTCGAAACGTTATGTAGAATATATTTTGAAGTAAAAAATTAATCTTGCCGGAAAATTGCAGTTTGTTGTGTCGAAGCAAACTGAGGGATGTTTCCACGAATCTCTCACCCCCTTCATTATTTCTCTGAGGAGTAAGAAATAATTCCCAGATGCCCAATTGGTCACTTGAATTGCAAACAGAGGGAGAAAAAGAGGTTTATTTTATATGAGTGGTATTTTTGTGGGAGGGAGAGCGTGGCTGTGTGCCACAGTAATCTGTCCAGTCAATTGACACATGTTTGTTGCTTAGGTCTATAAAATTGTTCAGAATGCACTGCGCATTGACGTTAGGGGAAAACATTAGCGAAGTCCTAAAACAAGCCTGTGAATCACCAGTTGTTCAAAAAATGGAAGGTTCCAAAGAAAAGAAAACTGACACCTGTCAACAATCATTATATATTTATGCTTATTCTCACCTGTCATGTCTCTAATTTTTAGAATATTATCTTATATGTTGTGTTTTTACATGATTTTTTATATTTTGGTTATGACCTCGCCATCTCGAATTTCTTTTTGCATCCCTTCGATTTTGTGATATCGAGAGAGAACTGTAATAGGTGGCACAATAAGCATGTGTATGTTCAGCAAATACATAATAAGCTAATTTAATCATTTAACAAAATTATAATTTAATAATGTAAGTATTTTAACCCTTTGCACTTGTATGTTGTCTCATGATAACCCAAATAACATATAATGATGCATATTTACAAGTGTGCAAATGGTTAATATATTCTCTACCAAAATGATTAATTAAAAAAAAGAAGACATAATTACATAAAATAATAATCCTTTCAATGGTTAAAAAAAATATGTAACTGCAACCGATTATGCAGAACTTAGTTTTAATATTTTTTTTTTAAATTAAACCTGCTTTATCAATTTGTGATTGTTTGAAAAGTAAAGCCAATGAAACAATTTTCTAAATTTTGAATTCCTTGAAGAGATATGATGCTTCTTTAATGAAGTTTTTTTTTCTAAAGAGAAACAACTTTTATTTTCTAAGTTGTTTAGTATTTGCAAAAGTTAATAAACATTGTATCGTCTTCTTTGTCTGAAACTAGAATTACATTCATCCTGAATGAAATTTGACGCTGATGGAGTTTGTCTTGACAAAATTTTACTGCTCTGATTTAAAGTAGGAAAGCAATTTACCTAGTGGCAGAATGGTTGTGGTTTGTCAGAGGCAACTGTTCAGCAAAATCCTGAAAAGAAACAGAACTGTATGTGAGACAATGGTTAAGTCCAACAATGACGATTTGAAACAGACAGTGACGTTGAATAAAGCCTGTCTAGAAACAGTTGGTGCACATTATCTGTTTTACATAATTTAATTAAAATGCCCTGTCATTATCATAGATTTCCCATTGACTGTCATTTATTTCAGGACATTAGTCCATGAACAAGTTAAAATAAGAAAAAGAAACTTTTTTTTTAAGATAAATAAAATAATAAACAATATTATACAATGTAGTTTTTACCCCAAACTAAATACCTACAATTCTACTAAAAATTAGACATTAAGTTATCTGGTAAGTGGTCATGCTTCAGTGAAAAATGATAATTAAATTAAGCAAAACTTTCTACTTTTCATAACATTTTCGTGATCATTTGATACTAAGGAGAAAAGACTTCATTTGTTGTGTCATCAACTACATAAGATGAAAGTCATTTAAATGTTAGAAATTTTAAAATCATATTTTACACTTTCTATATAGTTGGGAAAATGGCTTATTCTGAACATCATATGAAATTAGATGAATAGTTCAAGTGAAAAAATACATAATAATGTAAACGTATACAACACCATAACAGTTTGTTGTAGTGCCACTTGAGGTAATAAACTAATAATTATGTGTTTCACAGAAAAACAAGACGTTTGCTATAGTTATGGTAAATATTGGAAACGGATTACAAATAATTGAATGACAGTCCAATTCCATAGATTTTATATATTATTTAAAGAAAAAATTTTTAAAAAAAAGTAAGTGGCATGATGTCAAATATAAAGTAATAGTTCTCAATTAATATTCAATATTTTTTTTCACCAACGTTAATATGTAATATAGTACATTTATCACAATTAAAAAGAAGTTCTACTTAATTTGAGAGAGTTATTCAAAATCAGCCTCTAGCAAAATAAAGTTGTACTAAAAAAGTGGCAATGGCTGTAAATTCAGAAACTTGTTTTACCGCGAGTTCTTCTTCATGTACTATTAGAATGACTTTAAGTTGTTAAGAGGTAATTCAAATAATGGGAACAGAGTTTTGAGATTAAAGCAAAAAATCCTACATATATAAGAAAAATAATACCCCCATATGTGACTTTAATAATACAAAACATTTTTTAGGCTAAGAAAAATGTAAATTAATAATAGAATTTGACTTTTAAATTATGGTTAAAATTTTCCACTTCTACTGAGAAAGGAATTGATTTTGAGTAGAAGCCCTCTAGCATTGGAGGTGTGCAAAATGTTCTTTTAACTAGTAACCATTAACATTATTTGCACAAACATACATTTCTAAATTATTATAGTTTACTTTTATAAATAACTTAAATGAGACATACTTACTTACAAGTTTCACAGTTTGATGATTGTTTTCCAACTGGTACTTTTGAGCTATTGGTAGGTGATTATCAGAGCTGCAGAATAAAATTAACTAGAATGAATACTATGTAAATGGGATTATTTCAATTTAAAATTGTCATGTTTTATTTTCCCGTCTTTTATTTATTTATTTTGACAATTTTTCAAAATTATGACGCATTTAAAATTTGTATATTTTTAGACAATAATCTCCAGAAATATTAATCAACTGTGCATTACACAATATTTTTATTAAAATAAAATAATATTAAACATAAAATTAAGCAAATGCTTTAACAGCTATTTTAAAAGACTCGTGAACTAGATTTTGAGAATAATATACTTTTGAAATAGAAGAATTTTTTTATGGAAGAAAAAAAGAACAATATAAGGAATTTTATTTCTTATTCATAGATAGATTCTGCAAGTTAGAATGTTAGTAGACTTATTTTACTCTAAGTTGTTCATTCATTTCATAACAATTATTTTGGGATAGCAAAAAGGGGTGTAGTTGGGGGAGGGGGAAGATAAGGGAGAATGACATCACCTCACCTTTTTAACTCAAGAATCTCCCCCCCCCCCTTTTTTATTTCCTGCTACTTTTTTATATATGCATCTGTAAGCATTCAGATTCATTAAAATAAATCTGCAATTGTTTCTGCAATATTTACACTATTTATTTCACTATAAATTCAATTTGATATAAAGTTTAATTTCATTTATCTGTCTTTCTTGGTCCATCCCTTGTGCTGACAAATAAATGAGAAATGACTGTATAGTGTTACTTAATTATTTTACACTTTAACAATTTTGTGACAAAATTTTCTACTGCTCTGAACACTTTTTTGTTTTCTCTAATTGTTTTTGGGTAACCATGTTCCACTTACAACATTTATTAAATTTTATAAAACGGAGCATCTCACACTTAGATTTTTTTTTGCAATCTAGAATCTACTCATCTCATTAGAGATTTCATTAAAATCCAACATGCTTGTATCATTAAAAATGAAGATATTGCAAATACTCTCAATACATTGATTCAATGAAATGGTTTCAATATTTTATGTATTTCTTTAAATACACATAAAAAATATTTAAAATCACAAAACATTCTGAACAATTTCATTAAATCAAAACAGATTAGTTTTTTAAAACATGATTCACATTGATTTTCTTATTTTTCTTTGTTCCTTTTTTTTTCTATTTATAACCTTTGTTCATTTATTTATTTAATAATTATCATTGCTATTTTATTGGTTGATTGTGCTCTTAATTAAATTTATTATTAATTTTAAGAAATAAAAAAATTACACTGACTGAGATATAAAGAAATATCCAAAACAACATGGATTTACAAGAAAATCATTTAGAGAAGTAGATTCATTTGAAAATACAAATGTATGTCTTGTGCAGTGGGAATTTCGGTGAAATCTTGCAATAATCAAATTAAATCAAGCAAAGTGTATGTGGTATCTCATAAATAATTATAAGTTATAAATAAATTCATAATCAATTAAAGTAAATAAAATAATTTTTGATATAAATGCATATAAATAAGAGCATTTTTGAAAATAAAGTAGAAAGAAGAATACTTTTTATTCATTCCGTCAGAGCTGCTCATGATGTCAACAGAACTCACTGAATTCACTCCCTATAGAATAAAACATTGATTTCAATTTAATCAAAATTTGCAACAGCAAACAAAACTTTATATCTGTAACAATAATTCAAGGCTGATATTAGCAGCTCTTTTATACCAGTCATTTACTTTTCGTAAACAAATGGAAATAAATCTAGAAGGAGCTAAAAAAAATTATCATACCATCTTTCTAGCTTCTTGTGCTCTCGGTTGAACATACAGTGCTTGGTTCAAACTTCTGAAGAAAAGAGATTGGTTGATCAGTTCAGCCGTTAGAACAGAAAAATCACACACAAAATTATTCAACACTTTGTAACTAATGTGCTACAAATATTAATTTAATGATAATTTCTTATAATATTGGCAGAGCATCCAGTAAAATACATGATTAATAGATTAATTTTATGAATTTTAAACTAACTGTACTAAGCATTTGTATTAAGTTATACTAATTTTATATAAAAAAAGAGGTCTTGTATTTCATTATGAATGCTACTTCCTCCAGTTTAAAGTTTCTTAAGTGCAAATGCAATCTAAAAAATTCCAATTTTGACTTTTGGTCAGTTCTAAATTCTGGATCAGCGATCAGCAAAACTCCAAAATGTAGGATTTGATACATTTCCTACTTATATTTGAATACTAACAAGTAGTAAATATAATCAACACCTTGTCTCATGGGGATAATTATATATATATATATATATATATATATATATATATAATGTAAAAAAAAAAAAAATTAAAAATTTAAAAAATCCACCTATTAAAATTTTTAGGATGTTTGATACCTACAACATTATAATTAAACAAAAATCATATTGTTATTATTAATTTTCAATTCATTATTCTATTTATTCTTCAGGTGTTTGCTTCATATTTATGTTTTATAATTCATTTTTACATTGTACTTCACTTTCAAAACTAAATTGGGTCACATGAAATTATGAAATGGGTCACTCAGTGACCTGCAAGTCGTAGATGTATGAGGCATAATCTAAATTAACAGAGCCGCAGAAGGGATTTAAAATTGAACTTATATAACACTAGTTTTCTCTTCATTGATAAATAAAAGTGAAAAATTTAGTAAAGCATCTCAAGTTTGAAATTTATTTGCATTTTCCAAAGATATAAATTCACAAACATATTTCAAATTTCATCAAGTGGCCAAAAAGATCATTATTAAATTAATTACCACATATGATTTTGGCAACTCTGCAAAAAAAATTAACAACAAAGGAAAGTTACTTCCGCCATTCAGTTTTCAGTAATGCTTTTTACAATCCTTGTGCTTAAAAAAAATATATCTTTACATAACTAACAATAGAAATTCAGAAATCTTTAGACATTAAACCATGAAATATCTTTCTATAGGATATATGACTAAAACAAGTGCTCTAAACCTGATATGTAATTACAATTTTTTTATTAAAGAAAATACAATAAATAGCAAAATATATCAGCATAAGCTACTTATCCAATATATGAGGCGGTGAGCAAAATTTTGGAGAGTTTTTTTTTAATATTAAATATTATTATATTAATACTATAATGCAAAATACCATTTAAATTTAAAAATAATAATCACTTGACTTTCATTACTATGTTTCTCACTCCTCATATGATGCTGGCCCACAGAGGGGGGGGGGGGGGGGACACTAAAAACAAAATTTCCACTAAAAATAAAAATTTCTTTATACCTGAATCTAGTTTCTTCTTCTTTCCTTCTAGCTAGTACTTTCTCATAATCTACAAAATCTAACAGGGATTTTGGAGGTACACTGCTTTTCTCTTCGAAGTTTCTTCTCTTCAAAAACAGTTCATTTTCTTTCTAGTGGGAGACAAGCATAAAACAATAAGATGTCAATAGAATTTCAAGAAGTGCATTTTCATAAGTTGCCCATGAGAAAAATTCATTACCAAGAAAATCAAAAGGGTTTTCTGCCAAAAAAAACGTTTACAATGAATTTCTTGGAGCTAAATTTGGTACACACATGCAGCCTAATGAGAAGTAGTGCTGATAAGTTTTAGGCAGTAATCCCACCAAATAAATAAGAAATAATGGAAGGATTAAAACAAAAATTGGTCAATGCCATATACAGAAAGAGACATTGCTTTTATTTGAAAATTTCTCTAAATTATTGAATGCGTTCAAATTTTGAATATAATTTGAATATTTTTATTATAATTCTTTCTTTCAAGTATTTCAGATGGATTTTGTTCTGGTTGGATATGATGAAAGTCAGGCACGTGGGAAAGGGGCTCAGGGGGCTTAAGCCCGCCACCATTAGAAATCAGGAAATTTTCAATTTAATGCCAAATGAGATAAAGCTGCTTTTAAAGCAAAAATTTTAAAATAAGAACTAGAATTTAAAGACTTCTTACACTTAAAATTTTTAATTTAAGAACTTCTAAAGTTTATTATATTCTAAATATGAAATTACTCTGAAATACATAAGAAATGTGTTTGAAAATGCACTTCCCTTTTCCTCCTCTAACTACAGAAATTTTCCGGATTCCTCTGAATCCAGTGTTTAACCACAAGGATTTCGGTTCTTTTGTGAAAACTATGAATTTATTTTAATGATATAAACAAATATTCATTTATTAGTGGTTTTTTGTAATTAATATTAAATATTAATAATAATGAGTGAATACTAATTACTTTTCAATTGTTAATTAGTTTTTCATGGAATTAATTTTGAGCATTTGGAAATGAAATTGTTTGAGCAATGATTTTCAAATTGCTGCGCTCCTGATAAAAATTGTCACCTCTGTAGATAATTTCTTTAATTTATGCCCTTAAGTTTAGCACAATTAATTTATGCCCTTAAGTTTAGCACAAAATAATTTAAAAATGATATTTAGTATAAGAGTCATTTTGTGTATGTAGGAAAGTTTTTTGATTTAAAATTATAAATCATATCGCGACCCCCTAAGAAGTGACCCCATCTGGGGTCGCAACCCACAGGTTTAGAACCCTAGAATTACAGACATCACAGAGGCTTTAAAATGCTTTACCTCACCTTTTCTAGAAAAGCATTGTACTCCGCTTTGCGTTCTTCCGCAAGCTGCTTTTTCTTGGCCTCTCTGTCACTGTGGATGACCAGGGCTCCGGGCTCCTCATCCTTAAATATTGAATGGATAAGGCTGTTTGAAGCTGGCTAAAAGGGAAGAAAACAAAAATCCAATAAACATCAAAGTTATCTGAGTAATAAAACATTGCATTTTAAATTAACTAAAAAATTTGCTCTTATAAGTCAATTTTTATTTCTAGAAGTTTTTTAATCCCACTATTAGTAAAACTAATATTCAGATTAGAAGGAAAGATTTGTACAGTAAATTTGTACAGTAATACTGCACAAAGTTGGACAGCTGTTGTGTGGACAACTTTGCAGTTTTACCTCAATCTGTCTACACAAAGTAGTCAATATGTTTTGTAGTTAATGCTATACATAAAGTCAACTGTTGTGAATCTACATGGTTCCAGACTAATCAGTTGCCATTTTTTTGTTTTGTATGTAATAATTTAAAACTGTAAATTTAAAAAGAGCTTTCCTTTGCAAGCACAAAAAAAAGTGATCCCCTTCCTTCCATCCACACACACACACATCAGAAACAGCCACAGAGCAATTTACTCACCAAAAACGCTAAGTTATCCAATGCTTTCATGGAGGGACCCTGAAAGGAAATAAATACAAAATTCTCCATTACACAATATAACAAAATATAATAAACAATTTTTAAACCAAACATTCATAAAATGAGACAATGCAATCGGACTCAAAGTGTAGGCTCTAGACTGCATATAAGATCCCCTTCGCCTCGAGTCAGCACAGTTAATTCAGTTGAAGCACTTTAAATGCAGCATTAGGCATTAGGACTAGTTCTCCTCCCCCCCCTTTTCTAGTTGCTCCAAACTGCCATCGGCTCTCTACCTAAGGCTTCGGCTAAAAGGTGCAAGGGTGCCCGATGGAGAAAAGTTGCTCCAAACTGTTGAACCCTTTATTTCATGCTGCTGTAGCAACATGAAATGAAGGGTAAAATGACCATTCCCTGGCTAATTTTATGGGAGGAAAAATCAAAAAGGATCAGGCTAACCTAAATACTAGCCACAAAGTTAAGAATCCCCCCCCCCCATCCATCCATGATTCTCAAACAGTTCCCATTATTATTATTACTAATTTTATCTACCAACTATCAGAATACTAAAATGTATGGGGGAAAGATATACTTAAGTGGATTCACTTAAAAGATGTTTTAGTAGTTTAAAATCAAATCAGGAAATAAAAAACAAAAATAATTTAACACTTCTTTTTTTTTCCAATCAAATTTGACTATTATTACATGATTTTTTTACTGAATATGTTTAGAAATACAGAAGTTTACGCTTTCTCAAATTTAAGCAATTCATTTAAAAATGCACAAAACACAAAAATAATGCCTTTTCATTTTTAATCACTCTTGAAAAAGCAAACAAAGCCAGAATATGTTTCAAGTAATCGCTTTAAACTTATCAATGCTACAACATCCATCCTCTCGACTATTTCTTATTTTAGATACAATGATAATTAAGAAAAACATTTATCAATACGCATAAATTTAAACTGTCCACAAATTCCCAAATAGGAATACATTTTTAAATAAGAGAGGGAGGAAAATCCAACAGTGCTAGATAAAGATGAACTTTCAACATTAGGTGTAGAATTTCAAGCAGACAATCATACCCAAACCAAATATTTCAAAATTATTTTCAAAAAATGAAGTATCACCGCCTTCCCCACAATCGACAAACAGGGAATGAGCCACAGGAAATTTGGGTCGGTTTTTTGGACCCTTCACAAAATTCCAAGCTTCTAAATCGCACTTCTTACACCATTGTTTAATAAAAACGCACAAATAGTAAGGAAATTTTTCATCAATATATGTTTAAATTTTCAATCTGCACAAAATTATTTGATTTTTCACAAAAATCTCTTTAAAATTCACAAAAAATGGACCGTTAAAAAATCCTGGATTGACCCCTGACAAAGGAAGTTAGTAATAGGTTAACCAATATTTTGACTTATTAACATTTGTTGCTAAGACACAAAAGATTAAAGCGTATATTACTACAAGCAGGCCAGTAAAAGTAATGTTTAGCTTATTTGATAAGAATTTAAATTTAAAAAAAGAGTCAAAATGTCTCATTTTTTAAGTTTTTTTTTTTCTATCAAAAAGGGATTAGCAATATGAACACTTCGTAGTCTCACCTCTCTCCTTCAATGTAGATGCACTTCTCTTGCAGGAAAAATAAAATGGTTCCTTTGGCAGCAAGAATGTAAACAAATGAGAATGTTTATGAACAGAGCTCAATAAACATCACCATGACAACTAGTGTGCTCACAACATAAATAAAAAATTCTTTTGCAGGGAAGAATCATATTAGTGAAAAATGAAAGTGCGTGTGACAATCAAGTGACATGAGAAATTAGATTGCTAAAAACTATGATACACTTAAGAAAATTAAAAAAAAAACCTAACAAATTTAGAACCATGCTTCAAAATACAAAACTGCACTATAATTTTTAAAATATACATCTTGTACACAACAAGATTTAAAAAAAAAAACCTATAAACATAAATGTAGAAAGTGTAAAACTCGTGGACCCTGAAGTCCGGAGGCAGTTCCGAGGGTGCAGGAAGGTGAAGAATTTCCTTTCCCTTCACTCTTAGCTCAAAAAAGGAAAGAGGCGCATTTGTGATAGAGCCATCTGGTGTCATCCAAATGCGTAATGAGCCAAGTCGTACTTCCACCATTGTGGTGCTCATCTATAAACGGAAGGCGCTCCTTACTGCCTTAATTCCTGGTCGCTCTGCAAAGGGGAGCTTGGACAGCCAAGTGGCATCAGAAACAACAACATTTACTTCAGAGTGACAAGCAAATTCTTTGGCCTTCAATACATGTATTAACTACATCAAAAACTAATTTAATGCAAACTTTTCTTAAAACAAACACACACAATGACTGATATCTACAGAAATAGGTTAGACATTTCATGAAGTTCCCCCCCCCCCCCCCCCATCAACTTTCCTCCCTCTCTGGTATTTTTAACGCTCACCTCAAATCATCCTGACAGCATGAAAAATATGTGAACAATGTGAACACTATGGTATTCAACTGGTAACTTGGTTTTACAAAATCTTGGTTTTTATTTTGAAATGATAAAAAAATTAGGTACATATTAGCTACTGATGGGAGAGTATTTCTTGACTTATCTAATTTTTCAGAAGGCGACCTGTTCGAAGAAAGTATCACTTTCAAAGTAATTAATAGGGTAAAAAGTAATTCATTTAAACTAACTTAGTAAAACTTCAGTAATGGAGATTTTTCCTTAATGTATAAAGGAATAATATTTTGAAAATGTGTTGGTTGGCAATTCACTCGTGTTGTCAATATAAATTTTAAAAAGTAATAATAATAATAAAGTATAAATCACAATAGACCCCAATACTTCAATAGCATCAATCACAAAAATTCAGTTTTTTTTATTATTATTATTTATTTTAAAGACAGGGTTGGTATTTTTGCCAGGACAGTGGCAAAAACTGGAAAAAACCAGGGCAAAAATGGAAAAAACCGGCAAAAATGGCAAATAGTTATTGTTCTTAAATAATATGTAGTAAGGTTTGCAATTTAATAAAAGTTATAATTTCCTAAATAATTAATTTAATTTTTGTGTTATTTATTATCTTTATTTTGCTAATTAATAAATATTATAATTAAAACAAATATTTATTGAAACAGTCTTAAGTTACAAATAAAGAAGTAGTTAAAATTATCTCAAAATTATATATTGAAAAAAACTTTTCTGTTAAGTCTTTGAAGGCAATTAGATTTATTTTCTCCCTTTTGCTTTCAAAAAAAAAGAACAAATAGTTACTTTCATCACTTTCAGAAATTTTATTTTTCTGTACCTTTACTATTCAAATACTGAAATTCACCAATGCAATCCATTGTCAAATGAGCCTAGGTCATACATCAGTTAGCAATCAAAGTACATTGTCCCCCAAGTATTGCATCCCACTTTGAAATTGGTCAGCAGTAGAAACTATAGGCCCTGTATCTAGCCGAGATGATGAATCTATTCTGAAATGACCCGATTTTGATCATTTTTTCTTTAATCGATAGAGGGCCATCTAACTCAAATATCGATCTGACTACATTTGTTTTTTTAGAAAAAACATTGCGGGTGAAAAATAAGAATTTTTTTTTTTAACTGGAAAGGCTTTGCTTAATTTTTCCTTGTTGGGAAAACTATTAATAAATATAAAAGTCATTGTTTAAAAAGTGTTTGTTGTTATTATGCTAGAATATTTAAAGCAGTTACAGCAAAAGTTTGACTGAAGACTTTTCTGAGGTAAAAATTAAATCCAATCGGTTTGTTTGCTAAAATCGACTTCAAAACGGAATTTTTCATACAAATGATTAGTTTTTAGTGCCATTCATTCAAAGAAGGTTTGCCCTTTGATATGGATTTTTGAAACAATAGAGGATTTATATAGAAAATGTATATTAACACTAAAAAGAATAAAATAAAATAATTTTTATAAAAATATAGAACTGACTTCAAATTATAAATTTCACTAAAAAGTGAAAAATAAATAAATTTATTAAACAACATCAATGTGACTTTTAAACATAGTTTTAGAAGTCGGTGCAAAATTATGAGTCTAATTACCACTACACCATTTGCTACTTCATATTGCACCAACTTCATATTTTGTTATAAAAATTGGGTATTTTTTCATAAAATGCATATTTCTAATATTATATTGCATACACTTATTTACCTTAGTGCTCAAATAAATATGAATAACATTGATTTTAACTAAAATTTCTTTTAGCTGATGTTTTAGTTTAATTTTTACTTCGAAATAGATTAAATGGACACAGTGAATCCTATTTTTGCCACTTTGGGTGGCAAAAACCCATTTTTGCCAGGGCGGTTTTCACCAGGTTTTTTAAATGGTTTTTTCCGAATATGGCAAAAACTTGCCAACCCTGTTAAAAGATACAGTGAAAATCCCAATTAGGCCAAAAATTACTTAGTTTGTGAGTCAAAAAATTTCAAATCTTGGGTAAGTGGTATATTGCTAGTACTGACACCAACACAGATTGCCCCCCCCCCCCTCCCCAAGCGTTAAGCTATATAGCATTGTTTACAAAACAAACTAACTGACCCAAACCTAACAGCGTAAATATATTAAAGCCAAATAAATTCTTGGGGGAGACTTTTTTGATATGGGTTTAAAAAATATGAACAAATTTTTAATTTTGAAATATTCTTTAAAGATTCCCTCTAATCTTATTAACCCTCTCATGCATGAAAGCCTCATATGAGGTGACATAAATTTTTGCTTAAAATTTTTATGCAGATTCGTTTTTGTGCTGCAATTTTCATGTAGTCCTCATCTGCAGACTCTAAACAGTTTTCGGAAACCACAAAAAGTTTCATAGGGTATTCAAGATAGTTAAAATATTAAGATATCTTTGGGAGTCCATGGAGGATTCAAGAAAGGAGAGAAAATCTCAGTTTCGAATGAAATTCTGTTTATTTCTTTTGAAGCGTGTATTACGTTACTAGGAACTTTGACATTATTTTACAGCTTTTTATTCCTTATGAATGAAGTTTGAATATTCAGTTTTGCCAGGCTTGTTACTATATTGAATAAATATGGCAAAAGCTCTTTACACAAGAACACGAAATTTTGACTATACAGGGCAAAATTTCCGAAAATAAATTATTACACAACAATCCTGAGATACTATATTAGTTTGTAGCATATGAAACTTTTTTTTAAAACACGAATAAATAAATGCATGCATGAGAGGGTTAAATTATTTGAGGACTTTCAGGAAATATTAAGAAGGCTTGTCAAATTAAAATTTGCACTTTTCAGAACCAAAAAAAAAAAAAAAAATTATTCTTTTTTCTTTTTCTTTTTTTTTTTAATGTTTGAACCAACTTGGATTCCACTGGACTGAAAATTTTGAGTGGGCGTAGCAAAATGAAGATTGGATTAATCCTCTGCTACATAATATATAACATAAGAGTTGAAAATAATAGTACACACAAAATTAGTGATCTCCAAGCAGTAAAATCCCACACTAACCAAAAACAAAGGAGTCATAAAGAAGCCGATGCAACCAAACTGCGAAATGTAGAAAAAGTATCAAGACTTACTCGCCATACAAAAAAAAAAAAAAAAGCTGTGGAAAATATCCCCTTAAATCAGGGATGCACAAACTTTTTGGGTGAAGGGCCAAAAAATTAGAAAGTGTGAGGTTGGGGGCCAAAGTAGCGTAATGTTTTATTCATAAAAATACAGGATGTATTTCAGTTTTTATTTAGAGGTAATATGTACAAATTACATGTATTAATAATTACTGTACTCAGGAACAGATTATTAAATAAAAGTTTTTAAAAAATAATGTAAATGAATTCAAGCAAAATGAGGTATGAGATTTCTAAACAATTAATTGCACAACATTCATATATATATCAATGAAGTGATTGGTCAAATGGCAAAAAAGAGGAATACTAAAAATTTTTACAAAAATGTGTGCAAATTATGAAAATGAAACAAATGGAAAATAAAAAGGTAATTTAAACTTAGAAAAACACAGCATTATTCTCTAAATTATAACTTGCTTTATAATTTAGATAATTTTTCTTTGACATTTTTTTATAATGTAAAATTTAAAATATATATTAAGAGTTAAAATGAGAAATTAATTAAAAGTGCAAATATAAATACGGAAGAAATAAACATATATTAAATAGCAAAATCCAAATACTGTGAGTCTGTACATCACGTTAAACCCTCGCAATTCAAAATTACTACTAGTCAATTTGGCTGGTAGAATTGTTTTTTTAACTAACCATTTACAAAATCTTAATAATTAAATTGGCATAGTAATATTAAATTTATACATTGCTACATGGACAATAAAAAAATAGTTAAACTGATTCCTTTATCAAAAATCAACATATCATTATTTTGTTCTTTAGGATATAATTAAATTTTAATCCTTTAATCACTAGTTTTCCTGCAGATTAGAAATTGATCTTTGTGAATTAATGTAAAAAATCGTTATTTATTTATTCATTTCCTAAATACATAACAATAAAATTTTCCTAAATTTATATCGACAATAAAATTTTTAAATTTTGATTATAAATTACACTTTATAAAGTAAAATAATTATTCATATTGATATTATTAATTCTGAAAATTAATGTTTAATTAATAAATTTTTATTCATTCATTACTACTAGTCAATTTGGCTAGTAGAATTGTTTTTTTAACTAACCATTTACAAAATCTTTTTAGTTGAATTGGCATAGTAATACAATGCAGAACCTCTTATCGGGAAATTTTTTCGTGAATTTCCCGCCATTTGAAAAGTTCGCGTTTTTTCGCCCATTTAGCAAAAATACGAATTTTTTAAAATTCCTTTAAAAATATGCATTTTTCCATTACAAGTAACATATTCAGTGTTTATAAGTCGAACAATTTAGTCTAAAAACGATGCTTTTTAGGGGAGGGGGCGTCAACTTACTTGCAGATGAAAATTAGAAGAAAAAAAAATCTCCAACAATACTTGAGAAAAATCAGACCTTTTCTCGATTTTATATCAATAATTAAGCATGAAAGAAATAAGTAATTAGATTATTATACATTTATTTAATTGTCTTGTCAGTATTCGAAGACGAATTGTAACAAAGGTCGGACTAACGAACGTTCGGAAAATTTCTAATATGACAGATTTGCGAATTTTCCGCAATAGCTGATCGTGTGAAAATTAAACCTCGTTTATTTTTGTTTCATATATTTTTTTTTAATTTAAGAGCTGAAATAAGGTAATAAGAACTTAAAATTGATATTAAGGCAACAAAAATTGCAACTGTGAAAATGAATTCTTTATTAAAATCGAATTCGCAAAAGCAAAGTCGTTTTACACAAGTATGAAATTTGCGCATTTCTGCATGTAAACATGCTTCTTACATTTCGTTTTCCTCCTTTTTGAAATCATTAATTACTGTAAAAATAACTGATGATCAGATTTTGCGAAATTAATAACTTGATAAACAAGATGTCCGATTCGGAAAGCATCCAAACGCTGCTACACCCGAAGATGAAAAAGAGCAAAATAGCGATGAAGACGAAAAAAATGACATTTTGCCTGCTATGTCTAACGATCGTTGCTTTGAATTAACTAAACAAATCATAGCAGGAATATGACAAAATACTTTTATAGACAAAATAACGCACATAATGGATGTTCGAAAAATCCAGCAATCGAATTTTCGACCATTTCCCGATAAGCTATTGTTCTGAAACTTTACATATAGCTCAGAACCAGATGACAATGCAATATTCTACCACTTTTATCATGATTTAATTAGTTTCTGAAGTATTACCAATAAAATAAAATTAAATATGGCGATTAGTTCCGAAAATTGCGACCAAAATTCAGTAGCGGAGTTGCGATCGTACTTTTTTACTCCGATTTTTCGTAAGCTTTTTTACAATTATTTTTTCTTTTGAATTTTTTTTGTAAATTTTATTATAATTATTCTTTTTTATCAACTGTATTAGCGGGCCAATTCAAAAGGCTCGGCGGGCCAATTTTGGCCCGCGGGCCATAGTTTGTGCATCCCTGCCTTAAATATTTTTGAAAACTTGGATTAACCGATTAAGGGTCATTCCACAGTATTTGACTTCACAACTCAAAAAAATAAAATTCAATAAAAAGATAAGTGTTTTATATCACTTTGAAGCTAAGAATGTCCCCTATTAGGATTCGTAAATAAAATATTTTTATTTCACATTAGGAAAAAACTACAGCATTTGGTTTCTGATCACAGGAAAAAATGTGTTACGTACGGGACATTATGTTTTTGGCCATAACTCAAAATACTTTGTTCAGATTCATAACTCTTATATGTTATTGAGGTTCTTCCTAAGTAGTATTAAAAAAAAATGTCAAAAATTTTTTTTTTAATGTTTACTATTTAATTTTATTTAATTGCCCTTTTTTTTGTCTGGTACGTAACATTTTAAGGGTGTTTTTTTATTTTTATGCCATTAATATTATTTGAAACGGGACAGTTTTTTGTTTTCTCTTCAACCAGTGTACAAGCTTCCTAAAATACTGCATGATTTTAAAATATCAATTAATTCTCTAGTTCAGCAGAGGAAATAAAAATGTGTTACGTACGGGACAAAATTTTGTTTGCAGTTTGTTACAAGCAAAAGAAGAGTTAATCACGCAATTATATTCCTTTACATTGCATACATACAGTGCACATAAACATGCTGAATTAAGACACTTAAAAGAAAATTTAAAGGTTGGAAATATTATTATGCATGAAGATTTTGCAGAAAATTATGCTCTTAAACATCAAGGAGAAATTATGGCTGCACATTGGAACTCAGCACAAGTGACTTTATTTACATGCATAATGTATTACAAAGATGAAGCTACTTCACAGCTGCAGCATTTAAATTATGATGTAATTAATATTACATCATAATTTAAATGCTGCAGCTGTGAAGTTCAATTCAATAATACTCGATGTATTATTGAATTGATAATTACTCGTTTTCAATTCTGTAATACTCGATGATATCAAAAACATTACATTTGACCATGTTCACTTCTGGTCATATGGATGTGGAGGACAGTTTAAAAACAGATACAACATGCAAAATTTGATGCTGCATAAAAACGATCATGATGCTAATGCAGATTGGAGTTCTTTTGGAACTGCTCACGGAAAAGGTGCAATTGATGGCCTTGACGCAGTTATAAAATGAAACCTTTGGCTTGGTACATTATAGAAATAATATATTATAAATTGTGCAGAGGAGTTTTGCTGAAATTGCTCGAAAGAAGCTAGCAATATTAAAATTAAATATGTTAGTGCAGAAGATATTAAGAGACATGTACCAGTAAAAGGACTGACCGAAAAATGGGAAAAGGCAACAGCCATTCAAGGCATACATAGTATGCATTTTGCGAAGCCACTAAGAAATGGAAAGTTAGGGCTTTGGAAGCATTCCTGCTTCACAAGGAATGAGCCTCCTCATGAAGAAATAAAGCTTTGGCTGCCTCTATATGAGGGAAACTATAACACAGACGCTTTGTCAGTGAAAATAAAAAAATCAGACTGAGTAGCAGTTAGGTACGATGACCAATGGTGGCCAGGGATTGTTGAAAATGTGGAATCACAGTACCTTCTGCTATCGTTTATGAAACCACTTGGTGCGAATCAATTTGTTTGGCCATCCATTCCGGAAAAGGATAACATCTCAGAAAAAAATATTTTGAAAAAACTCGAAGACTCACCAAGTCAAATAAATAGCAGAGGACATTTTTCATTGTCATCCAAAGATGTGAAGGCAATAGAAGATATCATTGATATTCTGGAGCTTCGATAATTATTCTAAAGCTATTTTTTTATCTATAATTTAATTAATTTTTGTCTATAATGTTTTTTGTAAAATGATCACTTCGGTTCTTCAATTAAGTCTTGTTTATTACTTTTTCAACTTCTAAAATAAAAATTATCATTAAAAAGCTGAAAGTATTTTAGAATTTTATTGTTTAATAAATTTGTTCTATGTATAATTAAGAAAACTAATTATTATTTTTTAATATATTAGTTCATTATTCTTAACTAAACATGTAAATACTTTATTTTGAGCAGTATTTATATTGAAATTAACATTAATTTAAAATTTTAATCATCATTTCTAAGTTTTTTGGTTATTAAATCAGATGTCCCGTACGTAACAAATGTTGTGTCCCGTACGTAACACCAGTAATTAGCTCCTCATTAATTAGTAAGTAAAGCTAAAAATCTAGTTTTGACAAGCATTAAAACAATGAACATTACTGCATTAAATTACAAAATTTTATTTCAAAAAGTTTCATAAATTTAGAGAAAAGCTCAAATGTAATTAGGTATCAAAAAAACTTATTTTTTGCGATGTCCTGGACGTAACAAAATTTTAATATTTTTTTAGTCAAAAACTATTGGGCCCCTTGAAAAAAAAATGTATACTAATGTTGCTCCAGAGGTACAAAATATACTAAAAAAAATTGAAAACTTTTCATTAATATTTTCATAATAAAACAGGCAAAACTACTTCGAAATTTTGTTGTGAAATGTCCCGTACGTAACACACAAATACTGTGGAATGACCCTTAAAAAAAGCAGTAATCAGTCACCAGATAAAATATATTGATTGCCAATGGCGATCTGGTGACCGTATTTTACGAGCCCAGGACAATCTTACACTTACTTTAATTCTTCGTTTCACAAAACAGAAACAACAACACAGAGATTAGAATTCCCGACTTTGAGTCGAATACTATCACTAGACTAAAAGTTGTGCTTTTTGACATGAAAATTTATAACATTGAAGGACTAAACAGACTTTGCAATAAATCAGTAAGAAATACTATTGAAAAGAATGAAGTATTATAACTTTCAGCAAACCTCAACTGTTACAATAAATCACACATAAAATACATTTATTTCTCAGAATAGAATCATTCACATCAAAAATGAAAATACTCACAGTGACCAGACTTTCTTGGAAGACTTCCAACAGATCTGAAAACTTTTTGTGACGCTCCTGGAGTTCCTTCTTTTCATCTTCCAGCTGCAACCTCCAGGAGTTTGTGCACTCCTCGATCTGGCGGATATTTTCTGATACTGAAATGTTGGAGCAACAGCAGGGAGTTATTATGTATAATAAACAATAATATTAAATACACATTTATAATTACTAACGCAGCAGATTTCAAACTACAAGTACATTAAGTCATGTTTACACCTTTACATAAAATGGGGGGGGGGGGGGATTTTGGTTAAGAGATTTCGATGAAATCAGAGGTTAAGAGTTGTTTTAGAGTTTTGCAAGAGAGAGACATGATGAAAAAGTTATTCAACAAATAAAGAAGAGAGAAAAAATATTCAACTTTATGCATATTTAAAAAAAACAATTAAAAAAATAATCAATATCCAACTTTAAAAATTTAGAATTTACACAAAAACAAAGTAGCTATCAATAATTTAGTGTTAGCTAAAATAAACTTAAAAAACAAACAAATAAAACACCACAGGCAAATTAAATATAGAATACAATATGTTAAAATAACTTCAGCTTCAAACACATCATCAAAATTGAAACATTTGAAAATCCTTTTGCTTTCTGTAAACAGAAAGCAAAAAGATTGAGATCTCAAACCACACACAACATTCAGGGGAAAAGATGTTCAAAAAAAAAAAAAGGGGGGCCGATCTAAATGAAAATTGGAACATATTTGCTGCCCCATCACAAAATTATAAACTCATGAAAAATGCCCCTGCACAAAATTCAAATGAAGAAAAAGGCCCTTTTATAATATTTTATGGTATAGGAAAGGATCCCTTTTTAAATATTTTCCATGGTCCAGCATTTTTATACAAAAATGGGACCCTAAAAATAAAGATAGATCGCCTCTTGATTAGCATGCTTCTAAAAAAGAAAAAAAAAAAAAAAAGATTTTTACTCATACAAATCAGAGAAATTCATTTAAAGTGCCAGTTTTAAAAAATAGGAAAATCCGGCGTTTAAAGGGGAGATTTAACAAAAAAGTTAACTGCATAGAGTTGTAGAAAAAAATAAACTTAGAAAAAAGTTTAAAACCTGAGTTGCATAATTAATTTCTATTTGTTTTGAAATGAACACATAGTCAGTTCAGTCCTGAGCAGGATTTATGATTTTTTTAATTTTTTTTAAATATAAAAAAAATCAGATTTTTTAAAAATTTAAATGAGATTTTTAAAATTTAAATCTGATTTTTTTATTTTTTTAAAAAAGACCTTAAATATTTTGGATATTTATTAATTACATTCATAGAAACAATATGGCATGTTAATCAATATGCCAAAACACACTTTAAGCTATTTTCACAGCAATAACTAATTTTTAATAATGATAATGATAAATAAATTTTAATACAATTGTATGACTTAATTGAAACTGAGAGCTACCAGAAATAATAGTAGTCATAAGTACTGAGAAAATGAGCAAATTGAATCTGAATTATTTTGCGGTGGAAAGCTGAAAAACAGTAACAATTGTGTGTACTTAACTTTTACAATGAGTGCACTTTAATCATATTTATATTTCATAAATGGAAAAGCCTGACATATTTTTACCCATTTAAAAATCACATGCTCACACCATTCCTAAAAACTGAACATTTTTGTTTTATTCAAATATCTATATTAAAATCTTATATCTCTATCATAAAAAATATTTTAGAAGGAAAAAACTTTAAGCTATTAAGGGACATGGATGAAACTTTAAGGATACATATTCTAAATTCTAACAATTGTTGTTTTGGACACTTCCATTCTGAATTATTTATTGTGTGGCTTTTAGTAAATTGATCTAAAATACGATTTTTAAAATAAAAAGTGCAGAATGGTTCCTGATTATTATGAATTGCAATATGAATGAATTATGCTTTGAAGAATAAGAGTAGAGTAATATTGTAAAGTAAAAAATAGTGATTAGTTCTAAACTTATGAAATATTTTATGCACACAGACAGATGGACCTAGGAAGTTTTGTTTGAAACCGTCGTTGCAATTGCAACATATTTCATTTTTACAATACTTTTTCACATTGTAAAATCAATGATTTTTTTTTTAAATCACTTGATTTCAATTTGCAAGTAAAAGGTGAAAGAACAGTTATGTTTTTAAAAGCTTTCTAATCACTAAAATTAAGAGAAAAAATTGTTACCCGACATGTTTATCAGGAAACACTTTCATTGGTGTCGGAACAGAAGCATTAGTATTATGTGGCAGTCCTTTTTTTCCAGCATGTTCGATGGCCGTGAAAATCAACCATAATATTTGGACGAAATTAAAACTCAGAAAGTAAATAAATTTATGAAAATCCAATTTTTTCTTCAATGCATGTTCAAGGAAAAGATACCGATATCAAGTTAGTGAAAGACACTTTCAATTTTTTTCACAATACTACATTGATCGGATGACAAATTCGCTCTTCATGACAACCTAAAATGTTTCATACAAAAGTTATTAGTGAGCTTCAGATATAGATAAGGACTGAAAATGAAGAATCTAGTAAAATTAAGCAATATGTGACATTGTAACCATCTTAAACGAAATATAAACAAAACTGCACAAAGGTCATCGATCCAACGGAGCCTAGCATTGGCGGGAATTTCGTCCAATCGAATTCCAATTCAGCATTGCCGCGTAGTTGTAGTAAAAAGAGAATCCAGAGTTACAAAACAAAAGGAATGATGTAATAAATCAATGTAAGAAGATTTGCCTTTCTCTCTCTTTTCAGATTTAAGTCCCCAAATTTAAGCAATTTGAAATTAGATCTTTTACAAGGTCACATTTTTAAACTGAGCTTACAAAGAAAGCCAAAACTGCAATTTTTTATTGCATTTTCGTGCTGTATTGAAGTTATTATTTCTAAATTACTTCGTGTGTTTCGTTTGAAAAGGTAAACTTTTGACCTTCCGACGCTTTTTGTATCTTTCTGTTCGAGTTCCGCTTATTTTGTGAGTGGCGAGCGGATATAAACTCGGAACTCTTAAGGCAACATTAAAAAATTTTATATGACCGTTGTAACCTAAGTAGTTAAGATGTCGGATTTCCAACCGGAAGATTGGGTGTTCGATACCCGACCCACTGAAGACCCATCATGTACACTTCGGGATACGTGCATGTAAAATCCGTGGACCCTGAAGTCCCGAGGCACTTCCCAGGGTACCGGAGGGTGGAGAATTTCCCTTCCCTTCACTCTCCGGTCAAAAAAGTAAGGTGGCACATTTGTGGTAGCTCCAGCTGGTGTTATCCAAATACATAATGAGCCAAGTCGTGCTTCCACCTTTGTGCTTCTCATCTATAAACGGTAGGCGTTCCTTACAGCCTTAATTCCTGGTCGCTCGCAGAAAAGTTGCTCCATCAGAATTTTTAAAGGGGAGTTTTTTGAATTTTTTCTTTTTTAAATGCAACATTGTGAAGTTTTTAAATTAAGAAAAAAAGTATGTTTACAAAGTACTTTTTTTTTTTTTTTGTCATCAGCTGGAGAGATTGTCCGCCCCTCCAGTCAAGGCCGTACCAAGAGGGGCGTGCCCTCCAAAATCTTGAAATTTTCTCAAAGTCAGAGCCTTCCTCCGCTCCGAAAATTTTGTTTGGATACGGCCTTGCTCCTCGTCCTCCAAAGACAGCGGGCATCAGGTATCCGTCCAATTTTTAAGCATCCGGAATCACTATCCGGTTATCCGGCATGTCAAGTTTGATTCTTAAAATTTAAATAATGTTTCGAAAATCTGTGCAAATTACAAACTTACTACGTATTTGCAAACTTTTGTAGGCCTTTAAAATGTATTGAATTTTCCGGTTTCAAACATCAGAACCGGATATCCGGTACAGATCCGCCAGACAAGGGAAACTGGATTTCCGGCGTCTGGAAAGATCATTGTGTCGTTGAACTTGGGGATAGGGGCCCCAAGGGGATAGTTTAGTATACTCTATACCAGCGTTTCCCAACCGGTGGTTCGCGAACCCCCAGGGGTTCGCGTGGTGTAGATAGGGGGCTCGCGAAAAAAATATTGCAATGGCGAAATATTTAATTGCTGACGTAAAAGAAAAAATGAAATAGTAAATTTACATACGTCGTATTAGGATGCAGTGTAAAAATGAGTTTTTAAAAGTAAAACTGCTTTTCCGAAAAAAAAAGTTGTGAACAGACATAGGAAGCATACGTACAAAATTTGAAATCTACTCATGTCTACTGCTACATAATAGTACTGAAAATTTGAATCTCAAAGTGGTATCGAAAGTTATTCATTGATTTATTTTAAATTTTGAACGTATGTTTCTCTTTCTTTTTCCTCGCTAGCGCGAATAAAGACTCGGAAATATGAAAATTCACTAAAATGAAAAATTGTGCATTATTTCGCTAATTTTTTATACACAGACCTCAAAGTGAAACCGGAAGATATTTACTCATTAACTTTAAATTTTGTACTCACATTTACCACACTTTATGTCCAACTTTTGAGAATTTTCTATATTTCCACCTGAAAGTGGGAACCGACCAATATTCATTGATTCAAAAATTTGTACTTATATTTCTCATACCGTTCCATAACTTTCTCGCACTATCGGGAAAATAGATTTTAACGATTTTTTTTTTTTGTGAATAAATAATTATGTTAAGAGTCCGACAAAAATGCGAAAATCTTAGGAGCCAGGGAAAATTTTTAGGAGCTAGTTATAATATTTTGATTTGCGCCCATTTTTATATGCTGCCTATTTACATCACCAAACAAAGCAATGAAAAGCATTGCTGATAGATAAGCAAAAAAGTTTAAGGGTTAGTTACGGGTGAAATCTACTTTATTTTCTACTTAGAGTTATGCCATAAGTGATTTTTAAAAAAATTAATTCTCCAATTCTGCAGTGAAATACTTTATTTTCTATACTTAAGAGTTATTATTTTTTCATTCATTTGTCAAGTTCCTGTAGTGAAATACTCAATTTTCTATTTAAAGTTATTGTTTTGAAAAAAGAAAAGTTGAGAAAAAACGAAGTCTAGCTGCGATTTCAGAAATAAATGATGAAGTTCGGAAGTTCAACTTTTTGTTCGGAAATAAGTTTAACTTTTTGCTATGTGTAATAGAAAATGCGGATTCCACGTGAGTAGAAGTAAGGTTCCCTATACACGCGTGAAATCACTTTTACGGAGCGAGAGTAGAGTCGCGCATTCGCTGGCTGCTTTACGTTTTACACGCAGAAACCTATTTGCACTTTACGTACCTTCCTTGCATATCTTACGATTTGTTGGTGTGTAGATGACTGCATGATCCTATACAGTCAATATTGTTTGAGCAGGGGAGAAGGTAACGTAGCAAACAAAAACGCGAACATTCGCGTACTGTCTGCGCAATGGAATCTTTTTCCCACCTGATAAAAACTATAGTCGCCAAGGCATTTTTTTTAGTCGCCCAGGAGACCTGGCTCCCGGGCTTAGTCGGACCCTGATTATGTTTATATGCTTTACTGCCTTATTAATAATTCAATAATAGCAAATAATAAACAGGAATTTTAGTATTTATTTAATCTTAGATGTTTTGCAATTATATTTTTATTTCTTGTGATGAGCTGTTGTGCAATATGGAAAATAAACGTGGTAGCAAATTTTATACTTTAGTTACTTTACAATTACAGAAGGGGGTTCGCCAGTTTCTTTCAGATCTTGGAAGGGGTTCGCAAGGAAAAAAACGTTGGGAACCACTGCTCTATACTATGTTTTAAAAAAGCAAAAATTAACTATCAAAACTTATCTTTCAAATATTTAATTATAAACCTTCATATAAATTCATAGACAGCGGTTATATTACATAATATATTTTATAGCTGCTAGGGTAGCTATAATATATGCTTCTACATTTTATGACCCCGCCCACCCGTCCCCCCCCCCCTTTAAAAGGTAAAGAAAAAGTTCCATCTAGAACAAGGGTTTGTCAACGGGAGCCTTATATGGAAGGACACAGAAAAAAAATTGGGGGACACAGGAGAAAATGTAAAAATAGGGGAGCCATTGCGATCTGTGAAGGGGCCATGGCTGACTTATTTAGAGTTTCTAAAATCTTTCACCATAAAGGTGAAATATTTCATATAAATTTTTACCAAATCCTTCACAGGTGTATAAATGTTACAAAATTGCATTTCTTAATAAAAAAAAGGAACTCAACTCATGAAACTACCCTACCTTTCTGAAATCCTGGGCTCGGACATGGGTGTACCGAAGGGGAAGTGTCAGATACACCTTTTTTCTGTTAATACGCTTACACTAAAAAATAACGAATCATTTAAAAGAAATCTATTTTAATAAAATTATAAATTTATACCTCTTAAGCAATAGTTTTTTAAAATTTATTTCACTACACATTAAGACATTGATTTTTTCATGGATTCGCTCATTTATGCATTCATTTACTCATTTATTCCTCCTCCAATCTTCTACTTATTCATTTATTTTAAATTATCCTTAAAAATTTTATATCAAAAAAGTTTCATGGGAAGGATCTGGACACGTCATGAGTTCCTTCCGATCAGGTTTGTTCCCAAGCAAATGAGCAAATTTATATCTATTCGTGTAAAACGGGATTCCTTAGATTTATAAATAGGACTCAAATTATTTTCCAGGTGCCAATATTTTTTGAAACTTTGAACAAAAATTGTTCAAATCAAAAAACAAAATATGGAGATAAGGTGTCCTTGCCAAAATCTTTCGAGTATTTTTTTTTCATACCAGACGATTTCTTCAAAAGTTATAAATAAAAGGGGGACAGACACATCGTCAGACTGACCGACTCACACATTTTCCCTATTTCCCAAACATACTTTCAATCTCTTTTTAATTACTTATTTTGTTTTCAACTTAAAAAAAAATTTCAATGATATTTTCAAACTGTTTTCAGCCCCGTCTTTCATTTTTCTTTTTTTCTTCCTCTTACAGGGAACAGGGAAATTGGTTAAAAATACAGAATCACTCAAGTCTTTTTAATAATGCTGAGTTCAAATCAAAATGTCAGACGTTTTAAAAAAATTAAGTACTTTTTTTAAATAGAAAGTTAGGAAAAAAAAAACTAAAAGAAAAAAGAGTGGAAAATTTTCATTCATTAAAAGGAAATGCTCCGTACGTATCGGAAATGTGTCTGAAGCGCCCTCTCGCCAGATGTAGGTCGTCGTCGATTTCTCTTTGCTTGGTGGCGTGGGTGAGAGGGCCTCTGGAGAAGTTAGTTGCGTTTGGCTCTGGGTTGTTTGTTAACGTGTTGAGTATTCCCTGCGCCGTATTGACAAATGAATAATTAATTAGAGGACCTCGATCGAGCTGGAAGTGGATGCTCATGGAAAGGAAACGCAGTGACACGAATCCGGAGTCGCCCCATTTCGCGCTCGCACCAGGAAAAATCGATAGCAAGTAGGTTCGAGCCGAACGACGTCTAAAATAAAGGCAACCTCATTATGCGAATGAGATTAATGGGATTAAAAATAAAATTATATTGCGCATGCGTACGCTATTCTATAATTTTTAGTTTTTCAAGATGGACGCCGGGATATCATCGGGCATAGTGGCTCATCACATGGATTTATCGGAGGGCAGCAACCAGCCGGACAATGCGAAGACCCGTCAGGCGACGCGGTACGGGGTGAGGCTGTTCCGCGAGTACTGCGAGCAGCACGGGGTGGACGCCATCAACGCGCTGGGGCCCAGGGAGATCGCCCGGATGCTGAAGGGCTTCTACGGCCAGGCCCGCACCAAAGATGGCCAGCGGTTCAGCGTCAACTCCCTCATCGCGATCCGGTACGCCATCAGCCGATATTATCGCTCCCCCATGGTGCACAGGAAGGTGGACATCGTCAAAGACGTCGCCTTCAACGACGCCAACGAGACCTTCAGGGCCGTGCTCAAGGACCTGGAGCGCGAGGCGAGGGGCAGCCCAGCCTGCCACAGGGAGCTACAGATGGTCGACATGGACGACCGGCGCAAGCTCAGACACTACTTCGAGCACGCGATCGGGACCCCCCGCGGACTGCTCCAGAAAGTCTGGTACGACCTCATGCTCCGAGTGGGCCGCAGGGGCCGAGAGAGCCAGAGACTGCTCAACAGGAACTCCTTCCG
Source organism: Octonoba sinensis (assembly GCA_038502835.1). Classification (NCBI taxonomy): domain Eukaryota; kingdom Metazoa; phylum Arthropoda; class Arachnida; order Araneae; family Uloboridae; genus Octonoba; species Octonoba sinensis. The sequence goes on from CM076600.1 coordinate 5,878,443, forward strand.
AATCGCCAAGACCCCCGACGGCAGGCAGTACATATACCAGGTCAGTACACCCCCATTACCCCCTACCCACATGTATGTAAACATAGCAGCATGTGACACCTCTGGCTTGAAATTTTTTTTTTCCCCATCCAGCCCACCAAAATATGAGTAACTCATTCCTGCTCCAAAGTAGGTCAGGGTTTGTAAATTTTGTTTAAAAAAAAATCCACAGTGATCTATGTTTTATGGCAGACACTACATTTATCAGGTCAGTACGCCCCCTTTAACCCTTTCCCCCTCGATGTATGTAAACACAACAGCATGTGACATCTCTGGCTTGAGAATTTTTTTCCCATCCAGCCTACCAAAAGCTGAGGAACTCATTCCTGCCCAAAAGTGGGTCAGGATTTGTAAATTTAGTTCAAAAAAGAAGAAAAAAAAAATCCAGCAATGATCTATGTTTTAGTGTAACTTTTGATGGCAGGTAGTACATCATGTCAGTTGAGTTTATCCCCTCAATGTATGTAAACATAGCAGCATGTGACACCTCTGACTTGAGAGTTTTTTCCCCCCATTCGGCCCAAAATGCCCCATTCCTGTCATTTCTTCTCAAAAGTAGGCCAAGGTTTGTAATTTAGTTTTTAAAATATCCAGCAATGATCTATGTTTTCGTGTAACTTTGGATGTCAAGAATGTTCTCGCATTCACCCAATGTGCCATGCGATCACTCATGAATCAATATTACCCAATACTTGAAATGTAAACATTACAGCACGATGTCTCTGAATAGAGTTTTTTTGCCCCCCATCCACCGAAATTTGAAGCCTTGATCTTTTCCCCCAAGTCCTACAATTGTGTTTTCCACATCAAATAAAATATCGACCCATATTTTTATGGGTCTTCATAAATCTGTATCAACTAAGATGTGACTTATAAAAACATTACCCATACTTTTTTATCAGTCAAAAATTTTCCATATTAATAACCAAACAGCATGCACTCTCTCCCAAGTGGAGGATTTTTTTGTGGCCTCAAACATTAAGTTAAAGTTGGTGGTGTTCACTTACTTTTTTATTTTAATATAAACATAACCTCACATTTTGAAGTTTAGCACAAGCATCCCCCACTTTTTTATTTCAGTAGCTTACATTTTTATCTGTAGGCATCCCCCTACGTTTTTATTTCAAAATTTTACATTTATATCTGTATCTACTTTCCCCCCAAGACTACACCACTGGTTAGGGCCTTGCCTATTCACAAGTGATACACTGGAATCTGACCAAAAAAGAAAAAAAAATTAAGAAACACATGGGCTTTCCAATCATGTTTGTTCTTCTATGCAATTTTTTTTCTAACTCACACTTTAGAGCAGCACCTGTGAGTGGTAGCCCAAATTTCTTTTGCCACCAAACAGATTAGTGTTTCTCATCTCATTTGTACTAGTTCCTCCAAATTTTTAATTTTGTCACTTAGGCTCTTTTGTTTTTTAATGTTCCTTCAGCATCAAATATACTGTCTGTATTTTCATCTTAGTTTATATTAACAGCGTATCATCTCTTAATTCTGCCTTGTTTTCCCAATGTGCACTAAATAATCAGCATAATAGAAATAGACTAAAATTACAAATATATTACAAGATGTGATCAAATGGTAAATATATTATCTGAAAAGTTGCAAGTGTTTGGAAAGTATGAAAGGGACTGATCAGTCGTGACGTCTCTGAATGTCAACCCTTTAGCCCAAGCAAGAAGCAGAAGGTGGGATGTGAATAATCTTATAAAATTTGCTTAGTTCTAAAAAAAAGTGAATCAAGTTATAGCTAAACTGATATAATACCAGAACAAAATATTTTTTTGACTAGGGCTCTTGGTCAAAAACATCACTGCTTAGCAGGCCCGCCATTTAAAAATTTTCCTGCAAAGGGCATATTTTCAATTCATATTATAGGTGAAAAGACAACAAAATATGCAAAAAACATCTATAAATTCAATGCATTTCCAAAAGTGAACCCCCTTCTACCAAACAAATATTAAAAAACTCGGATTGCATTTAAACAATATTTTATTTGCCCTGATTGCCTTCAGATTTAGGAACAGCCTTAACAAAACATGCTTAGCAATAATTGTACCAAATCTACATCTTAATAATATCTATTATTGTTTATTCAAACAAAATAATGCATAAAAAGCAATAATTATTACAAAATTTGATCATATCAAATTAAAATTAGTTTCGTAATGAAGGGGTAGAAGGTTTTTCCCCACCCCCACAAAAAAGTTTAATAGCCGTATCCAGTACAGCACCAATCAGAAACATTTTTTTAAAACCTAAATCAAGGGGAAAAAGGAAAACAATATGTGCATGCCTTTTTATATTTACACATACTCAAGCTAAAAATTAATTTTTATTAACATCAAATGCTCTTTGAAATAGAGCTGTCTTTGTCATGGTTTATCAATATTGCAAGAACTGCCACTGGCAAATCAATAATAAATTAATTGAAAAGAATAAAGAAATTTCCAACAATTTTAAAATTAAAAACAATTATGATATAGTTTTTAATTAGGACTTTGACTCCTGGACCAGGAAGAGATTTTTTTGTGTGTCAATAACATTATTATTATTTTTTAAATTCTTACTATGGTTATTTTTGTTGTTAGTCATACAGCAACAATAATAATCATAGGTCAACATAAATCATACCATCTTAGAATGGATTTCTATCTTTGACAATGGCTTATAGGGAAGTAAGGACAAAGAGGAAAGAAAGGAAAATGCTCTTTTAATGAAGAAATGGAGCATGAAAAACAAGTTGTTCCCCCCTTTCTTTTCCAAAAATACATTAGAAGCACCAACATATGTATTATTTGAAATTAATTTCATTTGATGGTACTTAGTATGCTGTATTTTATTTTTTTATTTGGATGTTAAATTTCTTGGTAGTCGGGAAATGGGAATTCAAAATATTTTAAATTTTATCAAAATCTCAGAATTTAGTCATTCCATAATCCAGGGATGTAAACTTTTTTGGATGAAGGGCCAAAAAATTAGAAAGTATCAGGTTGGGGGCCAAAGTAACGTAATGTTTTATTCATAAAAATACAGGGTGTATTTCAGTTTTTATTTAGAGGTAATATGTACAAATTACATTTATTAATAATTACTGTACTCGGGAACAGATTATCAAATCAAAGTTTGAAAAAATTAATTCAAAGGAAATGAGGTATAAGATTTCTAAACAATTAATTGCACAACATTTATATATATCAATGAAGTGATTGGTCAAATGGCAAAAAAGAGGAATACTAAATTTTTTTACCAAAATGTGTGCAAATTATGAAAATGAAACAAATGGAAAATAAAAAGGTAATTTAAACTTAGAAAAACACAGCATTATTCTCTAAATTATAACTTTCTTTATAATTAAGATGATTTTTCTTTGACATTTTATAATGTAAAATTTAAAATTTATATTAAGAGTTAAAATGAGAAATTAATTAAAAGTGCGAATATAAATACAGAAGAAATAAACACACATATGTTAAATAGCAAAATCCAAATGCTGTGAGTCTGTACATCACGTTAGACCCTTGCGATTCAGAATTACTACTAGTCAATTTGGCTGGTAGAATTGTTTTTTTAACTAACCATTTGCAAAATCTTATTAGTTAAATTGGCATAGTAATATTAAATTTATATATTGCTACATGGACAATAAAAAAAAAGTTCAACTGATTCCTTTATCAAAAATCAACATATCATTATTTTGTTCCATGGCGTATAGTTAAATTTAAATCCTTTAATCACTAGTTTTCCTGCAGATTAGAAATTGATCTTTGTGAATTAATGTAAAAAATCGTTATTTATTTATTCACTTTCTAAATTCATATCAACAATAAAATTTTCCTAAATATATATCAACAATAAAATTTTCAAATTTTGATTATAAATTACACTTTATAAAGTAAAACAATTATTCATATTGATATTATTAATTCTGAAAATTAATGTTTAATTAATAAATTTTTATTAATTATACCGTCCGAAAACTTTTTTATTTTACACGATCGTCCCTCCAGTCTTATCTCTAAGCCTCTCACCTCTTTTTTCTTTTTTTCTGAACTACACTGAATATTCTCAATTTTTAATACCAAGACTTTGCAACCGGCATTTCTTCGATGAAATCTACCAAAAGCTTTTGGATTCTCTGATTTTCTGCAACCTGATTTTTCTTAAATCCTTTCTTTAATTAATGTTTCCCCACTTTTAAATTAGAAATCAGAAATACGCTTTAAGGGGCATTCATAAATGATGTCACGCTTCGGGGGGGAGTTGGGTTCGTGAAATTGTGACAAAGTGTGATAAGGGGAGGGAGGGGGTAACAAGAAGTGTGACATCAGGCTTATACAACATAGCGTGACATGTGACAAAGGGGGGAGGGGGTCAAATATATCGGAAAAGAGCTTGACATCATTTATGAACGGTCCCTTAGGTAGTTTATTCGCTTTTCGATGTTTTAAGACTCTATGGTGTACTCATGAACGCGTGGAGAATCAACAACAAATCTTATAGGGAAGTCTCCCCTTTTTTAGGTATCTCAATTGTAACCCTTGTTCATGTGGCGCGAGTTTAATTTTAAAAGGGTACCTTACTAGATTTATAATATAGATTCTCTCTCACTCATTCCACTTTTAACTTTATCATTCTATACAAGTATAAGAAATTTAAAAGTCTCAGAACAATATATATATATATATATTTAAAAGCATAATCTAGACATAATATGAAGTTGAAAGTTTACTTTTGAGTGGTAAAAAATTAATGAGCGGACCAACATTCTTATAGCGCAAGTTGCAAAAATTACTCCATACACATGTTTTGGAATTAAAAGGAACCCCTTTATCAATGCGTAAAGATTTGAACTAAAAAATGTAAGTAGTAGTAAAATCAGATGCGAACAACTCAATTCATTGATAAAAGGATTCTTGTCCCGAATTATGTTTTCTGAAATTTGGGCTATAATGACATTTGTTTTCTTATTAATAACCTGAAGTACAAATAAATAAAACCAATGCATAAATAAATAAAACCAGTAAAGTTCGAGACATAAGGCGAAAATGCAAATTTCAGCCCTCACTAGTTAAAAATATCATCTAAAGCATCAAACTCAACGATTTCTATTCGCAGATTAATTGAATAAGGTGACATGGAGTGAAAAAACAAATAAAATATATGCATATAAACCAAATGTGAATTTAGTAAATCCATAAAATTATAGAATGTATGCATTCAGTAATTTAATGCTTAGAAAAAACACTCTACTGCTTTCTGTCGTTTCATTTCATTTACGATGAAAAATTTCTTTAAAATAAATATATATAGGTTAGACAGAATTAAACATCGGGAGACGTATTTCCGATCAGTAATGCATGAACTAAAAATTTACCAAAAAAAAATCTTCATGATGCATGCTGCAAACCCGGCAAAAGCACTGCTTTCGTAATGTATTTCCATACAAAACTAGTACATGCTTGCAGCGCACCAGTGAGGAAAAAAATAACTATCGTTTGAACGCTTATTCCTTTGTTCTTGCGCCGCGTCTGGACAGCCGCTATATGATCGCAGGCAGCCATGTTTTAACTAACCATTTACAAAATCTTATTAGTTAAATTGGCATAGTAATACAGTCTTATCTGGGAGCCAGAAAACCGGGAATTTTTTCGTGAATTTCCCGCCATTTTTGAAAAGTTCTCGTTTTTTTGCCCATTTAGTAAAAATACGAATTTTTAAAAATGCCTTTAAAAATACGCATTTTTCAGTTACAAGTAACATATTCAGTGTTTATAAGTCGAACAATTTAGTCTAAAAACGATGTTTTTAGGGGAGCCCTCCCCTGAATTGCACCCCTGCGTCAACTTACTTGCAGATGAAAATTAGAAAAAAAAATCTCCAACAATATTTGAGAAAAATCAGACATTTTCCCAATTTTATTTCAATAATTAAACATGAAAGAAATAAGTAATTAGATTCTTATACATTTATTTAATTGCCTCGTCAGTATTCAAAGATGAATTGCAACAAAAGTCGGACTAACGAACGTTCGAAAAATTTCTAATACGGCAGATTTGCGAATTTTCCGCAATAGCTGATCGTGTGAAAAGTAAACCTCGTTTATTTTTGTTTTATATATTTTTTATATATTTAAGAGCTGAAATAAAGTAATAAGAATTTAAAATTGATATCAAGGCAACAAAAATTGCAACTGTGAAAATGAATTCTTTATTAAAATCGAGTTCGCAAAAGCGAAGTCTTTTTACACAAGTATGAAATTAGCGCGTTTCTGCATGTAAACATGCTTCTTACATTTCGTTTTCCTCCTCTTTGAAATCATTTATTACTGTAAAAATGATTGATGATCAGATTTTACGAAATTAATAATTTGATAAACAAGATGTCCGATTCGGGAAGCATCCAAATGGTGCTACACCCGAACGATGAAAAAGAGCAAGACAGCGATGAAGACGAGAATAATGACATTTTGCCTGCTATGTCTAAGGATCGTTGCTTTGAAGTAACTAAAGAAATCATAGCAGGAATGGGACAAAATTCTTCTATAGACGGAATAACGCACATAATGGCTGTTCGAAAAATCCAGCAATCGAATTTTCGACCATTTCCCGATAAGCTATTGTTCTGAAACTTTACATATAGCTCAGAACCAGATGACAGTGCAATATTCTACCACTTTTATCATGATTTGATTAGTTTCTGAAGTATTTCCAATAAAATAAAATTAAACATGGCGATTAGTTCCGAAAATTGCGACCAAAATTCAGTAGCGGCGTTGTGATCGTATTTTTTTACTGCGATTTTTTGTAAGCTTTTTTTTACAATTATTTTTTTTCCGTATTTTCTTTTTATTTTATTATAATTATTCTTTTTTATCAACTATATTAGCGGGCTAATTAAAAGGCTCGGAGGGCCAATTTTGGCCCGCGGGCCATAGTTTGTGCATCCCTGCCATAATCAATGCCAAATTTACCAAGAAACTGCCAAAATATGTCTTATAAGATCAATGTGCCTGTTTTGGCATAACAATCCCTAAAAGATAAAGCAGCAGAAATGCAATATAATGAAGCATTTGCATTTAAGGGAGAAAATGAAAAGAACCTTTCATTTCCATCCTATTATTATTATTTTTTTTTTGGGGGGGGGGGGGGCTGGATTTCCCATTTCAAAATATACCATTCATTATTACCTGTTCCAGAGCATTCCCCAAGCATGTCAGTGTAAAATGACAAGATCAAAGAAAAGAATTAAACATAAATGAGATTATTATTTATTGTATGAATTATTGAAAAGGAGAGGTGACTGGTATGCATAAAATGCACTGTTGCATAGGCACTTGCTTAAATACAACATTAGGGCAAATAATGAGGCTTTAGGTAGATGCCTCATCTAGGTTATACTGCCTTAATTGCTAAAAAAAGACTTGGAAGGTGATGATTAATATATATATATATATATATTCTTTTCTTTTGCAGTTAAAAATGTATTATTGTTATAATTTTGAAACAACAAAGTTTGGAATAGCTGTATTTGCTTCATATGTAAAAGCCAAAACTAGGAATCTCATACATAAAAATTAGTGCAAGTTGTCAAATTTGGTGTATTAAAGGCCCACTGTATAAGAATAAAAGACTTAACTGTTTTAAGGAAAAAAATATATTCCAAATTTTTAGTGCATAAATCCCAGAATGAATTTCTTGATAACATCATAATGTAATCAAAAAATTACTCTCTCTCACTCTCAAAAAAAGAAAAAAAAAAAAAAAAAAGAGGGAAAAATTTCATCTGGAACTTAATTAGTCTTTTCTCTACCCATCTGGAAGAGGGCTTTGTACTAAATAGCTTTTTATCATTAACTTTTCCCCTATGGCAAGCACTTGAAGAACAAAATGAACTATTTGCATATATTTATGCTATTACATACTACTTACTGAAATGATTCCAGGTATGTAATTTTATAAAACAAAATCTTTACCAACTTATCATACTAAGGGAAAAATTATACAGTATATAATAACTAAAAGAGAATTTTTACTGAAACAACAGATATCAGTGCTGTAAGATAAAGGTTAAGAAGTATTGGAGAGTTGGAGACAGTTGTCTTTCATTTGATGAATGAAACTTTTCTGTACACCTGATGACTTTTACCTGAATACCACTTGTGTGTGTTTTTTATGTATATATTTTCCCTATTGAGGTAGTAAGAAACATACTGGTGTAAGTCAAATTCTTTTGAAATTATAGTCAATTAAATTTTCCATAATATGGGATGCCCTCTATCTTTATTTCAGTGAACTTAAAAAATTCTTCTAAAATTTATCAAAAAGTGGCACCATTTGTTTTTTTAAAATGAAATACTGTAACGTCGAAACCGTAATGCAAACTGCCATTTTTCTCAAAAGATTAATCCCTTGACTTACACCACTATGTTTCTCATTTCCTCAGTGGGAAAAATCCTTACTTAACTTTAAAAAAGTCCCTGTTTAAATTAAAATCCCTGTATGATTAGGGTGATTGTATTTCTGAGCGTCAATTTTTGGACATGTCACCAACACCAAGGACAATTTGGGGACACCAGAAAAGAGTTTTGGGGACATAACAAACCAATACATATACACTTCTATTATGAAAAATTACTCTCATTAATATATTTCAAAGGGTGTCCAAACATATTTTCTGCATAATGTATGCATATTTTCTTTATTTATTGCCTTTTAGAAATTTTAATATTATGGCAATAATTTCATAATTACCATGATATTATCTTAAATTTCACAAAATACTATCTTAAAGTTCTAAATTACAAATCTAGAAGCGATTTGGAGAGAAAGAATTTTTTTTTTTTTTATAATTTGAGGCAGTAAGAAGCAAAGGGATGTAAGTGACCAAAAAATCATTCCAATTAAAATACGTTCAAAGTTTGAATCTTATGGGACCTTTAATGTTCATTTTTTTCTAAATCACATTGGGGTAAAGCACCTGTTAGAGCTATCACTAATATATCTTGCCACAATATAGAACATGTACTTTGTTTATCATTTGCAATAGTTATCTTAAAATTTTCTATTTTTACACCCCTTTGCTTCTAGGGCCTCATTTGGGAACTTCCTGCATTCCCAAGTAGTTAAGGTATTTTTGGAGCCAAGGGATTAAATATATACAAATTTGGGACTGTCCCCTAAATTCGAGGACATAGGGTCACCCTATGTATAATCTAATTTTAGTGAAGAAACCCATTTATGGGAAATTCCATCAATTGTCATTCTGCAATGTTATGGAACCGACTTCTTTTGCTCCTTGCCAAGTTGACTGTTACGACTCAACTCGCCTCTTATGCGTGTCCTTCCCGCATTTCAGGTGGACGACGAAGAGGCCGGCATCATCGTGGAGATCCCCGGCGACCCCCTCTGCCCCGTCAAGACCCTCAAGATGTACCTGGGTCGCCTGAACCCGGCCTGCCGAGCCCTGTTCCAGAGGCCCAAGGAGCACGTCTACGAGCAGGACACCTGTTGGTACGTGAACTCGCCTGTCGGCAAGAACATGCTGGCCACCATGATGTCCACCATCTCCAAGTGCGCCCGCCTCTCCCGCATCTACACCAATGTGCGCATCAGGGCCACCACCTACTCGCCGGCCGACGGGAAGGGGTGCATCCCCTGCACGGACACCGTACCCCCGGCGGAGCAGGTACCCCCCCTTTCTTTTGTTAGTAGTGAACCGACCAATGAATGAGCAGCTTGTAATTTTTTTTCAAAAATGAGGTTGCAAGGATTTTTTTTTTCTAGATGGATCAGGGTTGGCAAGTTTTCGCCATAGGCGGGAAAAACCTGGCAAAAACCCTTAGTTTCAAAAACCACTCGGGTGGCAAAAATAGAGTTCACTGCCTCTTTTATTTATTTATTTATTGCCATCTAAACTAAGATAACAGATATAAGAAATTTTAGTTTTAAATTGAAATTATTCATACTTAACATTAAGGAAAATGAGTATAATATATGCATTGTTGCATTAGAAGTATGCATTTCAAGAAAAAATGCTCAATTTCATAACAAAATTAAAAATGAATCTACGTGCAAAATTTACAGTAAATAAACAAATAGGAAAATAAATGAACTGTTCATTTTGCTTTTATCCACTTACTTTTGGGTCAATCCATGTTAAATCATCCAGGCCATGTTGCTCGATGATTTTGATTTTTTTTTAAATTTTGGCAGTCAATTTATTGTTATCTTGAGACCCCAAAACAAGTGTTAAAAAGTTTTTTAATTCTTGAAATTTTTTATTACAGCCGTTTCCAAGTCACATCTTTAGTGGTTTTTCATGAAAATACTGCTTTACATAAATCCTTGTAACTTTTTTATTTCTGAATATTTCAAAATGATTTAAAAACCATTATATTCTGTAATAAATGAGAAAAATGTTGCTTTCGGTTTCTTTTTTGATATATTTTTTAAAAATACGGAAATGGAGTTTGAAAATACCATTTTCAAAACGAAAACTTGCGTTTTTCAGGTTAAAATTTTTAATGGAAGAAACTAAGACTCGCCTTTACATTTTTTGCCCTGAATAGATACCTTTTGGTAGTTTCATCAGAAGCAGTATGGAACATTTAGAGGGTTTCCTTTATTTTATATAATTAGCCAAACTTGGCATTTCGGTGTAGAAATGCCAACTTTCAGACTCAATATCTAAAAAGGGACTGAATGAAATTTTATGAAATTTTAGGGGAATAATATTTTTATAGATATAAATATGTAGTAAAGTTTTTATAAGTGATATCGAAGTTGTTTTTGAAATACAGCACCTCGAAGTCAGGCAAAAAATCACGTGTCTTTCCGCCTTTTTTTCACATCTAAATGTCATCATACTGCCTTATTTATTTTACTCAATGCTTCAAAACGTTTATAAGATCTTCCAAGGCTTATAAATTTACTTACAGCGACACATAAGCAACAAAATCAACGATCAATGTTAAATTTGAAAATCCATGTTTGTTTTGTTGTAGTGAGCCAGCACAAAAGTATATCATTTCTTAACTAGTAACCTTTTATTGCTAAACTTGCTAAATGATTTGACGAAGAACAATTAGTCATGTAGTCTAATTTTTATATTTGTCGAATATTCAAATTTTGTGTCTGAGACTCAACTTTAACTAATGCAGAGTTAACGTAAAAACTTTGCTTTTTTTCTATTTTGTTTACTTGCAATGAAGTGAACTAATACATCGTGTTTTAATTTAATTACTACAATAAGTAATTTATCTTTTTATTAAAAGCACTAAGTCACTCTTTGTCAAACGAAGAAAAAAAAAACGAGTATTTTAAAGAGAATCCAATGGTAATTTATGTATTATTATTGTTTCCTTTTTAAATTGTTTTGCTTGTGTTTAAACAAGGTAGAGGGGAAAAATGTTTTCGCGTTAAACTGCATTAGTTAAAGTTGCAGTTTCAACGCAAAATTTGAATAATCAAAAAATATAAACATTAGACTACGTGACTAATTGTTCTTCGTCAAATCATTTAGTAAGTTTAGCAATAAAAGAATACTAGTTAAGACATGATATGCTTATGTGCTGGCTCACTACATCAAAACAAACATGGATGTTAAAATTGAACATTGATCGTTGATTTTGTTGCTTATGTGTCGCTGTAAGTAAATTTATAAACCTTGGAAGATCTTATAAACGTTTTGAAGCATTGAGTAAAATAAATAAGGCAGTATGATGACATTTAGATGTGGAAAAAGGCGGAAAGACACATGATTTTTTTGCCTGACTTCGAGGTGCTGTATTTCTAAAACAACTTCGATATCACTTATAAAAACTTTACTACATATTTATATCTATAAAAATATTATTCCCCTAAAATTTCATAAAATTTCATTCAGTCCCTTTTTAGATATAGAGTCTCAAAGTTGGCATTGCTACACCGAAATGCCAAGTTTGGCTAATTATATAAAATAAAGGAAACCCTCCAAATGTTCCACACTGCTTCTGATGAAACTACCAAAAGGTATCTATTCAGGGCAATAAATGTAAAGGCGAGTCTTAGTTTCTTCCATTAAAAATTTTAACCTAAAAACGCAAATTTTCGTTTTGAAAATGGTATTTTCAAACTCCATTTCCGTATTTTTAAAAAAAATATCAAAAAAGAAACCGAAAGCAAAATTTTTCTCATTTCTTACAGAATATAATGGTTTTTAAATCATTTTGAAATATTCAGAAATAAAAAAGTTACAAGGATTTATGTAAAGCAGTATTTTTATGAAAAACCACTAAAGATGTGACTTGGAAACGGCTGTAATAAAAAATTTCAAGAATTAAAAAACTTTTTAACACTTGTTTTGGGGTCTCAAGATAACAATAAATTGACTGCCAAAATTTAAAAAAAAATCAAAAACATTGAGCAACATTTTTCGCTTTTTCTGGATGATTTCACATGGATTGACCCTTTCCCAGTTCGCACTGAACAATTTCAAAGTGTGGAGGGGTTTGGGAGGGGGGTGGCTTTTATAACGGATGTAGGCCTTTGACAATGCCATAGCTAAATTTCAGGTTTTGAATAGTAAAGACACAGAAAACGACTGAAAGAGATTAAAGTAACTAGTATCTGCTCTTTTTTCTACAAGAAATAGGAAGAAAATATAAAAATTTGCCGACATAACAAAATTTTGCATTGTACAATTTTGAGTTTATTTTTTTAGCTACTTTCTTCTTCGAAATTCGCAACTTAGACTTCCATTAAATAGTTATTTTAATTGTAATATTTATTAATAATCAAAATAAAGTCACGCAATAGCACCCAAGAATTAATTTAATTATTTAGGCCCTTATTATAGACCTTACTGCACATTATTTAAGAACAAAAAGTATTTTTGTCATTTTTTCCAGTTTTTGCCATTGCCCTGGCAAAAATACCAACCCTCAGATGGATCAACAAGTCTTTTCCTTCCATGCCATTCCAAGCTATCCAACATCTAAATAATTTTTAAAAGGCTTAACTGACTCAAAAATTAAAGAACAATCACATTTCAAAATCCCTCAAGTGAAAAGCTCGGAGGGAATTCCTCGATAAAGGTCGAAATACGGTAAAAAATCAAACCTACTTGAGGCATTTACTCCTTGTTTCTTTTGCACACCTTGTTTCTTTTATCTGAATGCCGACCTTATAACACACATTTTCTTGATTAAAAAAATCCTTATTAGACTTTAAGAAAGTGTATGATAATACGTCAATATAAAATGTACATATATTCAAAATCCTACTTGTTGATTGACTTAAAAATGTGGTGTTCACTGTTCATTCATTGGTCATTAAACACTTTTTGATGTACCACTTTTTATTTGCACATCTAAAAACACTTGAAGCTGTACAGTTTTAAACTCTTCCATGTTTGAACAGTATTTACACATACTAGTAAAAATGTTTGTAGTGTGTCATGTATCAAATGCTACATATTAAAAAAGTATTATGATTTTTTTAAAGTGAAATTTTGCTTTAGTGGCTGCCCTATTTTTCCATCATATGCATGCCAGTTTTTCTCGCCCTTCAAACAAGGCTAGTACAGCCACTTTTTTGAGTTACTCTGCTCCAACTTCGGAGTACTTGCTCCAAAGCACTCCATGCTCCAAATTGTTTTGATTGGCATCATATTATTTTTCTTTTTATTAAGTTTAGTTTATGAGTAAGAATATTGTGATAACAAGTAAAAAACATATTTACAAACTATTTATTTATCAGGAAATAATATAATGTTTCATATGTGTTGTGTTGCAAGAAGAATTTTGCAAAAAAAAGACCATTCTTTTACTTTCAAATTATTAAATGTAGTTCAAAAAAAAAAAAAAAAAATCGGAGCAGTGAAGCAAAAGAAATTTCTTTGCTTGGGCTTCACTCCGGTTTCAAGTAAAATTTCATTGCTCCTGCTCCACTCTGCTCCTGAACCCTGCATATATAATGGATATATGTAAAAGACATCAAACCTATAAACCTCTTGAGATAAAATTCAGGACATTTTCTGAAAAATTGGGAAAAATGTCTAGAATGGTGCACTTATTTTCTGAATTTGAAAAATTACTTTTTATTAAAACAAAAACCAAGATCTTAATAACCCAGCTAGTACACTGCTAATTAATCCAATCATAACAGCCTAAATAATTCACTTATGATATGAAATATGTTTTTAAAAATTTCATGAAGCAAAATTTAGTGGCTTACTTAAAAATTTATACTGATGAATTGAACAATTGCTTTTCTTCTGTTTTAGCTAAAATAGTTGCAAAATTTGTGCAACCAAACATTTTTCTTCAAGCCCATTAACAATTACAAAGCTTTCTAACGTTTTTACTGACATGAATTAACAAAAAACTTTTTTCAATTTCTCCCTTTCTTAATATTGACTTACTCTGTCTAGAATTAAGCATATGGGGATTTGTTGGCTCTAAATTGGGGAACAATTGGCATAAAAATGTGTAACCTGGTGGAAATTGCTATATTTTTCTGAAAAAAAAGCTTAGAATTTCATTACAAATGGCAAAAATCTAAAATTCATCCGCAAACCAAAAATAATATACTGAAAAGTGAATTATGAATCTGAAATCATAAAAACTGCCAATTTTTGTGAAAATCTGTAAAAAAAATCCAATGGTCAGCAGGCATGCTTACACATGAAATAAATGCTTACAATATGCTGCCATATATGAATAATTTTTGTAATAAAAAAAGTTGGCATCTAAGAATTTGTCAAAAGCCAAGTGGCAGGTGCTTAATGGAAAAGCACACTTGTTTGTATAGATACGGGTCATTCTCAATAATCCCTGATCGAAAAATGTTTTAAGTTACACAGTTTTATTTAAAAAAAAAAACTAGAAAATTTCGCGATGGTTTGAGCATTTTAAAATTCTATACATCGTTACATTATCCAGACAAAGCTATCGTTGTCATTTGACAAATAATAATTTGTCAAAATTATTAATTTTTCTCCCTAATTAACATTATAATAAATTATGAAATGGATGGAATATTGTATTGGTCATCGAAGAAAAGCTTGTGTGCAAAGTTTGCAGATAATTATGCAGTAACGGTGGTCGAAAACCGCGTGACAAATCAAGTTAAATAACGTTGTATTATCCAAACAAAGCTATCATTGCCATTCGACAAATAATAATTCTGATCATTTCCTCGGAGCCAAAACTAATATTTTTTTTCCTAATTAACATTATAATAAATTATAAAATAGATGGAATATTGTATTGTCATCGAAGACAAGCTTGTGTGCAAAGTTTGAACATAATTTATGCAGTAACAGTGGTCGAAAACCGCGTAACGAACTTCCGTGACAAATCAAGTTAAATAACGTTGTATTATCCAAACAAAGCTATCGTTGCCATTCGACAAATAATAATTCTGACCATTTCCTCAGAGCCAAAATTATTAATTCTTTTTCCTAATTAACATTATAATAAATTATAAAATAGATGGAATATTGTTTTGTCATCGAAGACAAGCTTGTGTGCAAAGTTTGAAGATAATTTATGCAGTAGTAACCACGTAAAAAACTTCCGTGACAAATCAAGTGAAATAGAACCATGAGCTAAAAAATGGCGTCTCTTGCAGATGGAGACCACAGATTCCAAGCCCCGGGAACCGGCGAAGAACTCCTCCTCCTCGGAGAAGAGGCCAGATCCTCCCCAGAACTCCCACATCATCAAGCAGCTGAACGCCCCCATCGTGCAGGCCTGCCTGGTTCCGAACTCGACCGCATCCTCGGTCATCGGAAGGGTCTTCCCGGTCGCACTCTCCGGGATGCAGAAGACCGAGTTGCTCAACGGACAGACGCTCACCATCAAGCCTCCCGAAAAGGTCGGTCGCTTCGTTCTGGCCGCGGTGCCTGCTCGCGTTCGCTTGTACAAACACGCAAAATTTTCGTTAGTGACAAACAAGCGTGCTTTCAGAAGTATCGGTTTGTATTGACTGTTTTGAAAGTAGACAGTAAATAACCTGGGAAAAGATTAAGTTATGGAGAAACTTTTCCACCACGCTTGATTCTGATCCAAAATTTTAAGAGAACCTGTAACGAAAGTAAAAACAATCTTTTTCCGAAAGGTTTCCGTTTATTAATTTTAAGATTTCCTTGATTATTATCTGCTTTTTCTTTCTAAAAATTTCTGATATTAATATTGAAGTTTTTTCATTTCAATAATCAATTTCTTTTTGGGTTGTATATGTAAACTTATGTATTGTATGTAGGTGCGTGGGGAGAGGGGGGTACTGTATTAATTGTACAGTTTTTAATTTAAATTTCGTGGTGCATAATTTTTTCAAAAATTTGTGTGAGATTTAGCATTTTTTCCCCCCCGAATCACCCATAATTCCCACAATTATTAAAAGGGAAGCTGAAAATAGTGGAAAGTCATTTTGGTCAGTGTTTTCCCTGGATTGTATGTATAAAAACTTTCTCAGAATTAGCAGTGAGGATATTTTATTTTGAGATTTAAAGGAATTTTTGCTTGCACAAGCATACTTGTTTTGCTGCAATCTGAATTATTTCTTCAAACATTTCTTTCTCCAGAAGCAGGTTCTGAGCTAAAGTAGGCTAATCTAGTCAATCAATCAATCTCCAATGAAGAATATTTTTTCCTCTTGGAGCTATTCATTTCATTGGAAGTAACAACTCATCTCCTATTCCAAATATCCGAAATCCTTTGGAAGAAATATTTTTTTCCCCATCTCAAGATGAGTCTGAATTTTTAAAAATTAAAACTTTAAAGCAATGACCTCTATTTAAGCCTGCAAAAACTTACTGCCAACATCTCGTATTTTAATAAATGTAAGCATCTCCCTCCAACTCTCCTTTAAACCTATAAATAAATATGGGATAATAATCTAAATCTGAAATTGTACTTACTAATCTATTAACCCTCCTTTGAACCCTTTTCAATAAGATATAATGTCTTACTCAAAAATATGGTAATAAAACTTAATAACATATTCCAAAAGTTTCTGCATAATGGCTTTAGAATTATTTATAATAGTTCTGTTTTATAACCCTAAGCCTTGTTATTTGCTATCACTATGATGTGATTCTATACCATTTTCATTGCTTGTTAGGCTTTATCTACCCTTATAAAAAGCATGACTTTTTGTGAAGAACTATGTAATTACTTATTAAAAAAGTTTTTTGTTAAATAAAAATAAGTTATTATAAATAAGTTCTTTTTAAAAACAATAAAATTCGGCAGGTCTTTATGGATAAGAGTTGTTACAATTTTAGGAGAGGGTTTGTTAAAGTGTTGTAAAAAGAATACTGTTTCTGACATTGGTGTAAAAAACAGAAAATAATACTATATAGCAATATAAGAATTCATAATTTTTTTTCTTTCCCATATAAAATATATTACCATTTTAAAATATACTGTGTAAAAAAAATATTCCAGCATACATATCAGAATGCTGATTTTCAAAAATTAATGATCTAAAAGTTTTTGCATTAATATTAATGGAAAAAAATCTCCAATAGATTATTAATTACTTAACATTTAGTCAAAATATATGTTTTCTTAAATTTTTAAGGACTAATTTTTTCCCACTCTTGGCAGAAATTTATTTCTTAAAGATGGTTCTTCTGAGGTTTTTTTCCCTTTCGAAGAAACTTGCTATATATATTTTATGACATATCTTTAATTTCGAAAAAATAAAGATGATCTTAGACTTATCTTTATTATTCCCAGTATTTAATTCCAGTTATGTATTTAATGTGTCTTCTGACTTGGCAAAACAGAAGAATATTTGAGCTCTGTAAGTTATATGAAACATATAAGAAGTTTGAATAGAAATTTGTGCTAAAAAGTAGTTGATAATGGTATTAAATCATTTAATTATAAATTTACATACGTAATTAAATGTTTATAGGTCTAACTATATGTACTTAAGATTTTCTTGAAAAAAAGATTTATTTTATGTTACAAAATTGTAACTTTACTGGTAAATTCTCAAGAAATGAGTTTCTTCTATTTTTTCCACCTGGAAGAAACCTATTTCTTCCATCTGGTGTTTTCTGCTTTGTAAGAAACTTGCCCACCCTGCCTCTTGCGTAATTATTAGTTCATTAACTTAGAAGTTAATTAATGAGTAATCTAAGATGAATTTAAAGTTTTTTTAAAATTTAAATAATATAAGTTTGTGATTGGATATATATCATGTGGATACATATCAGCTTATAAATGTGATATATGTCATGATATATATCAAGTGATATATCATCCAACACTGCTTCCAGGAGTTAATGGTTTTGGTCAAAAAAGTTTTTTATGACACGTATATTTCTAAAAAGTTTGTATTTTTTATGAAAGTAATTCTTTATTAGTGGTGCAGAAAGGTTTTAGTCTCGCAAGTACCTTTAAAAATGAAATTTCATGTCCTTTATTATATTGTAAGAAAATATGGTACTTTTATTTTATTTCCCCATTTAAGTGGATTTTGGGATTGAGTGTACAATTCATATCCGTTTTGAATGCGAGTTAGTGACTTCATATATTTTTTTATGAATGTGAATTAGTGCCTCGATATTTTGATCGTTTTGGTTACCAATTTATGACACATATACTTCTAAAAAGTGTATTTTTTTTGATTGTGAATTAGTGGCGAACAAAGATTTTAGTCTGGCTAGTACTTTTAAAAATGAAATTTCATGTCCTGGATTATATTGTAAGAAAATATGGTGCTATAATTTTGTTTCCCGATTCAAGTGGATTTTGGGATGGAGTGTATAATTCATATTATTTATGAATGTGAATTAGTGTCTTCATATGTTTTATGATTGTGAATTAGTGGCTTCATATTTTTAATAAGTGAATTAGTGGCCGACAAAGGTTTTGGTCTGGCTAGTACTTTTAAAAATGAAATTTCATATCCTGGTTTATATTGTAAGAAAATATGGTGCTTTAGAGTGCTTCAAGTCCAGCCAGCCGTGTAGCATAGTAAGTAACAAAGCTAACATGATGCTTGGGTTTATCAAGAAGGCTATTTCGAACAGGTCTAGGGAAGTTGTGTTGCCCCTATACAGAAGTTTGGTAAGACCTCATTTGGAATATGCTGTTCAGTTTTGGTCTCCGTATCTAAAAAAGGATATTTACCTTATTGGAAGGGGTTCAAAGGAGGGCTACTAGATTGGTAAGTGGTCTTTCCGACTTATATTATAAGGTTAGGCTTAAAAGGCTCAATATGTATAGTCTTGAGCAAAGGAGAGTTAGAGGGGACATGATTCAGTTGTTTAAATTCATTAAAATGGGAAATGTTGATGGACTGCAGCTATGTGCTGAAAGTAGAACCAGAGGTCATTGTTTTAAGCTTTTCAAATCTCAGGCTCATCTTGAAATTAGGAAAAACTACTACTTCAATAGGGTTGTAGGCAGTTGGAATAGTTTACCGGAAGCGCCTGTTAATTGCAGCAAGGTAAAAACGTTTAAGAAATCTCTTGATGTTCATTGGGGACTGCTAAAAGGAGCAGCCTAGCTGGGCCTTGAGCCTGTTGCTGGTCGTCACTTTTGTATTTGTATTTGTATAATTTTATTTCCCCATTCAATTTTGGATGGAGTGTATAATTCATTCTTTATGAATGAATTAGTGTCTTCATATGTTTTATGATTGTGAATTAGTGGCTTCATATTTTTTATGATTGTGAAGTTGTGGCAAGCAGAGTTTTTATTCTGGCTAGTACCTTAAGAAATGAAATTTCATGCCCTGGTTGTACTGCAAGAAAATAGGGTGCTTTGAAGTACTTTATTTACATGTCCCCTTTTGAGTATATTTTTAGCACGAATGTTATATATATATATCCTTTTTCCTTCACCGCAGCAGGAATCTCAATCGAGGCAGTGCGACTGGTGCAAGAAGGAGCTGAGCTCCGGGAGCATGGTGCTCAAGTCCAGCGAGGCAGGGAAGGAGTACTGTTCCACCGAGTGCCTCGGCAAGTGGCTGTCTTCCGAGCACAAGCAGGCGGAGAACGGGCCGCTGGATGCTTCCGCCCCCCCCTCGGACTCCCCCTCCAACCCCAAGATCCAGAAGCTGCTCACGCTCTGCTCTTCCGCCAACCTGCTCATCCCGTTCCCATCCATTTGTAAAGACATGACACGTGAGTCTGCAACCCTTTCGTCAACTTTAGTTTGAAGTTACAGTGAACAACTCTCGGTTGTCCTTGGGCTGATTATCTGCACAGTCTTTTCCTCTTTAATTGCCCCCCCCCCCCCAGCATTTATTCACAAAATGTACCCATTTTAACTGAACAGGTGCAAGATATATTTTTAGATATTCCTATTCCTTTCTTCCCCTTCCGTTCCAATGACCTCCAACCTTACAAGGTCACCAAATCCTGACTAGTTAAAGTTAATAATAAAGCTAGAAATGAAATACTTAAAGGAGCATTATGATTCCTACCGACCTTTGCGACAAAATGTTATGGAAAGACTTTCAGTCTCAAATAAAGATGAAGAGAGTTTTAATATGAAAAAGCAAAAACAACTAACATACTTTTTTGTAAGGATTTAAGGTATGTCTAGGGGTACTATGTTGTGATTATTAAAAAAGGTATAAATGTATGACACAGAAAGAGTTATTTTACTTTTTAAGCTTTTAAATACATTTTTTACATACACTGTTATCATTTTTAGCTGTAGCTTAAATGTATGTATGAGTGTTATGGATTTTTTAAGCTATTGTATACAATAGTATAGTTTTTTACCCATTTTGCGGATTATCTGTGAGATTCGCTTATCCATGGCTACCTTGCCACCCTATTTTGCATATAATCGGGAGTTTACTGTATAGTCTATATGTTGACTTCTTTGTTATGAGCTCCAGGAAACATAACATCTATGTACTAATCATTCTTCAAAATATTTTTTTGAAGAGTTATTACTTATAATTGTTATCAGCTGTGTGTTTCTATTAAATGAAACTGAATAGAAAAAATGACTGAGCTTTATAAGGCAGTTTAGAGGCTGCTTTTTGATGACAAAATTCGGAAAAACATCAGTTTTATTCTTGCAACACTGAATCACTTAATAAAACATGCTTTTCATAAATAGCTGCCAAAATGTCTTTACCATTAATATGTATATGATATTAAAAATAGGAAGCACACACATTACAAAACAAGTACAATCAACCCATGTTTTCTTGAGGAACCTTCATGAATATTTTGCAAAACTCTTAAGGCTCTCGGGGAACCTTGGTTGCAAAGCGCTGCATCAAATTTGTCTTACGTGCAAAGGTACCAGTGCAATTGTACTAAAAAATTTTCACGTTTAGCTTCCGAGCTAACTGCATAAGCTGAAATATTGCAAAATAAATTTCATGTACAAACAAATTAAGCAGATTAATAACATTTTATATGGAATTTTTCTCTCAGTGTTTTAAAACTAATTTCTCTCCGAGAAGTGCAAGAGAAAGCTGTTCTTACTGGTACTTATAGCAAATCGGTGATTCCCGGTAAAAAAAAAAATAATAAAGTAAAATGTGTTTCATTTTTAATGCTAGGTTCTTTACTTTTTAGTTTTACATCAGTTTTTAATTTATTTTTTAAAAGGTTTTATTACTCTTCTGAAATTTTATTAGACTTAGCATTTAAGGGTTATAAGCCATCAGAACCCTGGTTTGAAAATACTGACATAGATTGGGGTGCCTTCATGAAAGTGTTAATAAGTTCATTTGTAACTTCTAAAAACTTGGTTTTCTTCTGTATGTAAGTTTGTTGAAAAAAATGTAAAAGAATAAAGCAAAAATAATTATCTTATTCAAATTATTTATTTCCTACTTGACTAGTTTGCTTGAAAATAAACATATTATTAATAACATATTATTTTAACAAAAGTCTTGAAAGTATCTTAGACTTGCTAACAATCATGGATTAAATTGATGATAATAATGAAAAAATGTCCAAAGATTTTGACATTATTAAGTAGTGCTGAAGTTTTGTCTAGAAATATTTTAAATCTGTTTTGGATGCAATATGTGTTTGTGTTAATTAAAATAAGTTCTGAAGTGGCTAATGCTGCAGTCAACTTTATCTATTCTGCAACACTTGTTGCTGAAGGCTTTGCAGTTTAATTTTCTTTTATTTAGTTATGCAAAGAAATCTGAGATTTTAACTCTCGAAATGACAGTAATGGTATGTAAAATTAATAATTGAAAATTTTTAGCTTTAGGAAATTTAATTTTTAAAAAAATATATAAATATCAAATGCATCGCTATTACTATAGATACACATGAATTTTTATTAATTAAAAAAAAATAATTGAAATGTTTTTATTGAATGAGTTTTCGATTTGGAAACAAGAATCCAACTTTTATTATCTTTCATCATTAGGCTAAACTGATTTTAATTTTGTTACAGCGGCAGTCTCGGAAGAGGAAGCCATTGAAAATGGTGGCACTGTTAAGGCAGAATCCAGGAGTTCATCTCCGCAGCTCATTGTACCAGACGAAGTGAGAAAAATTCCCATTTATGAATTTTATATTTGTTTTGTACAAGACTTAAGTAATTGCTGCCTCTTGTTCTGACAGGAATTGTTCAATGAGGGAGGCCACTAAACTTTTTTTATCTTATGTAGTGCAGCAGTTTTGCCCAAAAGCAATTTTCCCTTTTAAAACAGGTTCAAATTCAATAAAAACTATCCATTTAACGCGTGGGTCGCATAAGAGTTCTGGTTGCCTACATAAGTTATCGGACTACTATTTTACTGCATTGGGGCTGATACACACTTTTTGAATTAAAAATCAAAAGGAATGTAATGAACACTGCTTTTGCTTGAAACACTCACACAAGACGCTTATTGACGACTCATTGTTGAAATTTACCTCAGATTATGACCTTCTAATGGAAAAGGCTCAGGGTTTTAATTGCTTGATCTCTTTATAAGCATTTATTGGCCCTGACTCGACAATACAACAGGAAACTGAATTACTTTTATTTTAAAAGCTGTTATAATTCAGGCCACAACACATTTGTATAATGATTGTTTTGTTAGTTTTCTTTTATGTTTTATTTAATAATTCTGATGTTAAACCATTATTTTAAAAGTATTTTATTCCTACGTGTACTTTTACCATCAAAAGAAAAACTTCAAAAGTAGGTCATGACATAATTGTCAACATGTAAAGTCTATTGTAAGAAATCTGTTTTTTTACCTCAAAAAAAATCCTATTAAAATTTTTTTAAGCATTACAAATTTTGCTCCTGATGTAAATGATATGTGGGCAAACTCGCAGACCGGGCATAGATCAATTTTTTGACAACCAAAATGGTTAATGATCTAAAATTCAGAGTGAAAGAAGTCCAAGGGACTCCATATTTCAGACTTTGTGCGTTACAGAAACAAATACCTGAAGTAAAAGGCAAAGATACAAATATGTATAAATCTTTTAGTTATCATGTAAGTTGGCATTGAATTTGTGTGGTAAGAATTTTCCCATCAAAATTTAATAATTTGTGAAGGTGATCATTCAGAAAGAGTTTAGGGTCCATTCGTTTGTAACTTAACCTTAGGAGTCATTCATAAATGATGCCACACTTCAAGGGGTTCGAGGAATTGTGACAGTTTGTGACAAGGGGAGGGTAGGGAGTAACAAGAATACATTTTAGTTTCTATAAAAAGATTTAAAATCATCAAATTAAATGTATTTTTGATGTTTTTTTGCTCACAATTTGATTTTAAAGTATCTGATTTCATTTTGTCTTGAAAACACCAATGCTGATTAAACTCTAAATTTATTTGTTAAAAGTTTAACAGCAAATCTTCTCAGGTATTTACACTGAGATAACATAACACAGTTAATTTTTTTTCAGAATTCGAACAATTAATATTTTTTACTATTACATACTAATTATCTTTTTTGTTGTAAACCTTAATCTCATATTTTGCAAATTAAGTACTCAGTTTAAGTAATCATTATTATTGTTATGCTCTCAAATGTCGTTAAAAGCTCAAAAATAAAATTAGAAACTTGATCGATAATGTAGTGTCTTTTTCTGAACTGCAACGCAGCAAGTACATATACCTATATAAGGTAGCGTAACTTGAAGCAGAGGGGGGTAGGTGGGTCTGTTGAAGTGTGACGTTTTGTAGCAAAAGGGAAAGGGGGATCAAATATATTGGATAAAAAGTGTTGCATCATTTATGAATGGTCTCTTAGAAGCATGTTCAAAGTGATCTGTGTCTGTTCCAGGTGTATTCGGAAACTGTGATGGACTCCGACATGGAAAGCTCGGCCTCACCAGGAATGGAAGAATTTGCGGAGAAATCCACCTGTGACCAGGAAGTGATGTGTGCCCCCACGATGACATCTCTCGCCATCTCTTGCAAGCCCATACTCAAGAATCAGGCTGTCCAGACAGGTCTGTCTCCAGCGTTTTTCCCCCCTCATTCATTCGATCCTAGATTGTGTTGTAATGCAAAAGTTCTAAATTCATTGTACATACTAGGAATGTAACAAATAATCAGCCCTTTGGCTGAAGAGTCATTTCATGACCTAGCCGAATATTCAGCCTGGCCGAAGACTTGGTAAGATCAAATTTGGCCTGGCGAATATTGATGGACTATTCATATCTGATAGTTTTGCTACAGAAAAAATTTAAAAAATAAAGACATTAATAGATTTTAAACATTTAAAATTGTATTATAATTGCAAAAGAACACGTCAGTACATATATAGTTTTAATAAAAAAAATACTTTACAAAAAAAAAAATAAAAAAATACTTAAAACAGAAAAAAAAAAAAGAAAAAGATTTTTAGGTTTGACTCGACAAAAACAGATTTTGACATTATAATTTTGTGTTTTGTACTTAGCATTTGCTCCCAAAAGCTGGCAATAGTTGATTATTATGGAGAATATGAGACTTTTTATTTTGTTATTATTATTAAAGTGGAAGTTAGTCTTTGTTTACGTATACTGATTTATTGTGAATATTGGGTAAGAGAAATGTGAAAAGCCTAGAATATATCACAAATATTAAAACAGCATAAGTTATTGTAGTTTTTGAGAATAAAAGTATATTCTAGTTAAATGCATTAAATTTTAATAAATCTTTTAAAAATTGGTGTATAAAAAAATCCCTTAAAATAAAAAATATTGACTTTTATAATTTTTAAAATATCTTCATAAGACTATCCTGAGCAAGGTAAACGTTCACTGAACAATAGTATTCCTTTCATTTAAATTAACTAATTAGTAAAATAAGGCTAACGTTTACATTAAAACCTGTCATTTCTGTTCCACGTGTAGGTGACATTCTCAGTTTCATTGCATCCAAAACAATGCAGAAAATACATTAATTTTAGATAGGTTTAGATTCTTAACAAACAAGAATTAAATCATACATCATAGATTAATGTGTGGAATGGGTGTTTGACTTTCTATTACAACGATTTTCTAGAAATTTTAACATTCGCCGAATATTCAGTATTCGACCTAAGACATTGGCCAAATATTCGACTTCGGCCTGGGAGAAATGGCCAATTATTCAGTAATTGGCTATTCGGCCAAATCACTATTTGTTACATCCCTAATACATACACAGCATAATTTACAATTTACGACAGTTTGGAAGTCAATCCACAACCACTCCTGTTAAATCATTTTAAAACGAGTTTCTGTGGAGAATCAATGTTTGCCAAAAAAAAAAATAATTTCACCACTGTTTCACTGAAACAGGTGAAACCACTGTTTCACCTAGTATTGGAAAGTATTGTGATGCTTATATGTATATCAAAATATTGGATATTATTATGTATATCCAATCTCTGTTATGAATTTGTTATGTGTCACAAATTTTCTGGCACAAACTGAGAAAAAAAATATATTTAGATGAAGATGTGATATTGTGCAGCACATACTTAAATGACACTTACTAACATATGAAGTGATTAATATTTTGGGGAAAGATAGCCTTTTTTTTTTTTGCATTACGGATTTAATGTTAGAGTATTTAGTAAGAAAAAACTAATGGTGTGTCTGTCGATAAATTTTAAAAGTATTCTTTAATTTACTGTAAATAAAGATAGATGACATCCCATATTATGGATTATTGAATTAGCTACAACTTCAAAAAGATTTGACTTACAACAGTATGTTCCACATACCCTTGTATTGTAAAACATTTTTCCTTCTACAATAGCTACCATTTTGACACTAGATTTTCCAGCGCATTTTCAACCATTTCTAAATGTTCGTTTTATACCAGTTGCTACCAGGGTTCGTTGATTTAAATCATTACAAATTTATTCTTCAAAAAAATGAGTTCACTGTTAGAAAAAGTTCTTTTAAACATAAAATATGTTGCATTTATAACCTCTATATCAAGCAAAACTTCATGGATCCCTCTGTTTGTGTGTGTATTATCTATTTCATAACTGTAGATTTAATTATTATTATATTTTTAATTTTACAATATAATTCTTACTCTTCAGATGTCTCAACATCAAAGCATAATTCATCATTGAACAATTCATAGTAATTATGCTCCACTTAATGGGTTTTAATTTTATTAATATTTTAGTTCTACTTAATGAGTACCTTACAATAAATAATTCAGGATGATAGTGTTTAAAACAAAGCTGTTTAGAATTGAGAATATGTATCCTTAAAAATGTTTCATCCGTGTTCCATAATAACTTAAGTTTTTTCCTAGTGAAATGTTATTTTACCATTTAATAAAAATTCTCATTAAAGATGTCTGATTAATACAAAAAGTTTTAGTTTTTGGTAATGGACAGAGTGAACGTATGGTTTTACTAAATGGGTAAATTAAAAAATATTTCAAGTTATTTCATTTATAAAGTAGAAAAATGAATAAAGTGCACTCAGTGTAAAATTAAGTACACACGTTTGTTTGGTTTTTTTCAGCTTTCAACAGCAAAAGAATTCAGATTGAATTTGCTCATTTTTTGTTTATTTAGAGTGTACTATTATTCCTCATAGGGTTAAATTTCATTTGAATCATGCATTCATATTAAAAATTTGTTCATTTATATTATTATTAAAAAATATCCATTACAGTAAAAATAGCCTAAAATGTTTTTTTACATAATGTTTAACATGTAATATTTTTATCGGTGTAACATAATAAATATCTAAAGTTTTTAAGGTCTTTTTAAAAAAAAATAAAATAAATCTGATTTAAATTTAAAAAAATCTGATTTAAATTAAAAAAAATCACGAACCCTGGTTGCTTCTTATTCTAATAAAACTTTCAGTCACATTCACTTGTACTACTTACTGTCTATTAGGAAAAGCCAATTCAATGGAAAGATGTACTATAATTAGTCACAAATTATACAAAATGGAAGCTTCCAAACTATCAAAATGACTAATCTGATAAATCTAGTGTTAATGCCCCACATTCCTGGGGTAAGTAAAAATTCTGATCAGGCTTGAATCTCCTATCCTTACATGCCCGACCGGGCATGGATTTTTTAAATCAAATATTTCTTTCCAAAACTTTATTATTTAGACGACTTATTATGTAATATTTATTTGTAATTTAATTTTTAGTGATTTAGATCAGGGTTGGGTTTTAGCCGTCAAAAACTAGTTTTTGACGTGACATAGGTTTAAACCAGGTTTTAACCGGTTTAAACCGTCAAAAACCCCAATACAATTTAAATACGCTAAAAATATAAAAAGAAGGCTGTTAATAATATCAAGATGCAGCATTGTTTTTGTTTAATTATAATGTTCCTTAGTTTTAGTATACATTGAATTATAAGTAAATATTAATTTATATACTTTTCTTTGTTTATGACTTAATTTTTAATCTTTTAAAAGTATTTCTTATGTGCATTTTAAGAAATTAAGAAAAGCTCTTTAAGTGTCAATATTTCTTTGTACTGGTAGGAAAGCAGCTTTGAATATGCCCTAACCTGGGGAAAGTACATACCTCCATTAGATTTTAATTTGTGATGGATTACTTTCTGCTTCTATCCATAAAAAAAGTTTAAAAATCTAAATTTATTTCTGCAAAATATTAGTTTAAACCTGCACAATTTTAATTACTACAAATATAATTAAGGATTTATTAGCTGTACATCTTTCTGAAAATAATTATACGATGCATTCACAATAAAATGAATAGAATGTAGCTCAGGAATGCACTGGCAGGGCACAGCAAAAGATGTGTTTTAGGACTTAAAACCCCTCCTACAGCATCAGAAAACAGAAACCCGTGTTTGTACAGTTAAAAAACAATTAATTTTTAAAAACAATTCTTATGAATAAAATCACTCTCAGGCATAGAAATAACATAAAAATATATATTGCATAGCATAAAAATATACCCCATATTGGGGGTATATTTTTTATACGGGGTATATATTTTATATTTTTAATACGGGGTTATTATATACCCCGTATTGGGGTATATATAACTCATAGCATAAAAATATATTCTTGCTGTAGCCTGCGCTACAGCAAGAATATATTTTTATAGTTTATACTCAGCAGTTTTAATGCATTTATGCTGCTTTATTTAAAATTTATTGATTAAAGTCTATCCAATTATGCTAAATCATTTAGGTTTCATTAGGTTTAGGCAAATTGGGTTTTTGACACTTTTTGACGTTTTTGACAGGGAGGTTTTTGACAAGCCGGTTTTAACCACGGTTAAAACCGGTTAAAATCGTCGCATGTCAAAAACCTGCCAACCCTGATTTAGATTAACCTTAAAATAATTCTTGATTCAGATACAAAGCTGGTAATTTCGTCCGAGTAATGCTGTACGATAAATTCAAATGTTTTATTAATATGCAATAAAACAACTTTTGGGCATGTATTTTTTGGACAAACATGCCTGACAGGGTATGTAAGACTTTAAAAAATTTTCAATCCCTGGTGTTAATGTGTTTTTAGTTATCTGTGCCTCGAGTCCAATATGTTTCCAATTTATTAATTGAAACAATTATTAATTGAAGACAATTATTATTGATTTAATGAAGAAATACTCTTATTATGAGAATGCTGAGTATAAAATTTTCTGTTCCAAGAAACGCCCCTGTTTAATATCGGGTTCGTTTTTCTCCCCCAGACTTCAGCACGTACTTCGAAGAGAATCTGTTCAGTCGGGGAATGGCCGCCTCTCTCCCTCGTTACATCGTCAACAGCTTCTGCTGCAGCAAGGATGAAGCACCCGACGACTCCGATGTCGTTGAAGAGCACTCTGTGCTCCATGACGACAACCTCGTTTGCTTCGACGATGCACAGGACACGCATTCCTTGTGGGTGAGTCTCGTTCTGCTGGTTGCTGTGTTTTTATTTCATGTGCATGTGTTGCGGTTGAACGAGCTTCCGAGCATTTGTCGGTTTCTCGAGAATTTTCGGAATTGCAGCATGTTTAAAAAAAATCGTACCCTAAATCGTTGGTTCCCAAACATTTTTATTCCGTACGTCCCTTGCAATTTTATTTCCTTGTTTTTCATAGAGCCCTTTCATCGGCCCACCAGTGAGCCGAAATTCAACTGTAATTCGTTAAATTTTTAAGTTCCACTTAGCACGTTTGAACAATTTTAAGTTTTTTTGTTTGGCGATAGTTTGTTTTGTTGAAATATTTCAATGAGCGATAATCTCTCCTCGGCTCTATTGATTGAGCAGAGTTAGTTATTTAATTTAATATAATTGTAAAGCACATTATGCATAGATTTTATCTTCCTGCTCTCCTAGGGACCGTCCATAAATGATTTTACGCTTTTTCCCATATGATACACTCTCTCCCCCCCCTTTGTCACATGTCACACTTCTTGCTACCCCCGCCCCTCCCCTCCCCTTGTTGCAATTTCACGAACCCTCCCCCCCCCTCGAAGTGTGACATCATTTATTAATGATCCCCTACGAAAAAAAATTTGCCACCCTCCCCTATTATTATTGAATAAATAAGAAACGCAAATACTCACTTTGAATTTACTCAAGAGCTCAAAACACGAATGCCAATTAATAAAATTACAAAATGTTGATTCCAAGACAATATGTCATTAAACTTAATATATCATCTTATATTATATTAGGCATTGTGAGTGTCAAATTGTATTTTATTTGACATTGTATATATATTTTTTGGAAATAGATTAACAGACGTCTTAAGACTAGTATTATTTTGCTTTGACATTCATTTAATTGGTTACATTTTCGCTTTTGTTTTTTCTTGACATTTTTTCTTTGAATTATAAATAACAAAATATGTATCAAGTACTGTTCAAATATTGTAAATTGTAGATGTAATGGGTAGTATAAATGTATGACGAATAAAGACTTCCAGAAAAAGGCTGTGATTTTACGACAAAGAGTGGAGGGGGGGGGGGGGAGCTATTTCCAAAAATTGTTTTATTAATAACACTAAAGCCCGTGAATAGCTACTAAATATAAAAAAAAAAGTTTAAAAAATCATTTGAAAAACAGGCAGAAAATGGTATTGAACTGTTTTGTATTTGTCTATTTATACATAGATTATAAAAGAAATCGACTAGTACATTATTTAAACATTCTAAAACTGTTGGGAGAGTGGAAAATCTATGGAAATGTCACATGGCATTTATACCATGTGACTTTGAACTCCAGTTCTACATAGATATTATGTTGGATTTGAACACAAGCTGATTTCTTTTTTGAAGTTTGCTGGAGATGAGGAAAGACAAGTGTAAAAGCGGAATGAATAGAAACTTTGAAAAAATTTAGTAAATGAAGAGCAATTATTAAATTCACAATTATTATAATTTATAATTACAAAAACCTAATTCTTCTTAGAAAGCTTGTTCATTTTTAACTACTATACAGTTATCTAGTCTGAACACCTAATGTGAGTTTTAAAAAGCTTGTGTTCAATTTGCCAGCCCCAATGGCAGTGTAAGTAGCTCTCTTAATAAAGAATAGGTTTTCTTATTTTTTAAGTGTAAAAAAAATATAATGTACAAAAATTACTGAAGAATTTTTTATGCTTATGGTATTCTTATGTTGGTGTATGCTTCAAACAAGCATGTCATTGACTTCTTGCTCAATAAAGCAAAAATATAACTTAGTTAATAGTTCAGCAAAGAAACCTTCAGCTTTAATTTGTGTTTGAATCATATGTATGTTTAAAGATTTTCTTTCGTAATATTGTTGACAGAAAAATAGGCAGATAAAGTTATATCCTCGTGTAAATTTCTAACAACAATCTTAATCTTAAAAAAAAAAAAAAAAAAACAGAAATTTGTGGAATGATCTGGCAAATTTAATAACTAAAAACAATATATAATTGACTTATTTAGACTTTTAGATCATAATTGAATTATTTAAATTTAAATACTGGATTAGAAATAAGTACCATCAATTTGGGTCATTCTTATCCACAATGTCTCTATTTTTAACTGCCCTACTTATATTTTAATAGTGTTATTGTATGCATTTACTAGAATAAAACTGAAAACTAAAGTTGTATAGTCACCTGAAATTAAAAAAAAGTATTAATTATAAAAACCATTTGAAATGAATGATTAATGTTTCAAAGTAATCCTTCCAATTATTATCAGTTTGAAGCACATCAGAAACATGATTTTAAAAAGAATTATTTTAATAAAAGTACTATCGTCGTGCATCTTTTAGCCACAAAAATAAAACTCGGCTTTTAAATATTTTATTTCACAACATCACAGGATTTTTGTGATTCATCATAATGCGTAGAACAACTTCAAGCATTTCAACAACTACGAACCAGGGTTGAAAAATAGTTTCCAAACAGTGACTTTAAAAATACTGCATTATGTAATTACCTGTGTGGCATATTTATTTTGTAAAATGAAGAGTAAAAAAGCACTGGACCTTCTAGTTTATTTATTTATTTGAAATCAGATATACTAAAAAATATGATGTAACTGTGCATGTGTTTCTTTATCTAAATGTATTTAATAAACGGTGATTTTTTTCTTTTTCTGTTCTTCGATCAACAATCACCCTTCTTCGCTTTTTGCTGAATTTTCGAGGAAAATCTTCTGAA
This sequence comes from Octonoba sinensis, assembly GCA_038502835.1. NCBI lineage: Eukaryota > Metazoa > Arthropoda > Arachnida > Araneae > Uloboridae > Octonoba > Octonoba sinensis. The sequence goes on from CM076600.1 coordinate 5,910,503, forward strand.
TCCTTTCTTCAATGAGGAGGCAGGTATAGTGTAGGACAGTGATGGCTAACTCATGACCCGCGGGTCAGACGCTGACCCACGCAAGATTTTTAAGTGACCCACAATTGCTAGGCAATCATTTGTTTGCTTTTGCTGGTTTATTTAGATTCTCTAATTTGTGTGGATAATTTATATTTTATTCGTATTTTTTCAAGCACTGCATTGACACAAAATCAGTCTAAATGCTGTCTATAACCTTCAGTTTGATCATTACAGTTCCAAAGTTATGCAAATGCGTTCGTAGCATTTGAAATATAGCAAAAGTGTTTACAAATTATCAAATAAAGTTTATAATTTTGTTCACGTTTTGTTTATTGAAAAAAAAATCAACAAAACAAATCAAATAACCATCTTTAAAGCACTTTTCTAAACTAAAATGTATGTAATTTTTGTTACTCCTTGTTCATTCAAACGCTTATTGCCATTTGCCACATACACTTAAGAAATTTTAACTGCACAAAAAAATGTTAAATCGTCAAACCAAGCCCATTTTTCCCAGTGAAGCCAATTGAATTTTAAAAATATTTAGTTTTAAAAATACTTGGTTAAAAATTTTAAACCTTAGCTTTGGTGCAAATGGGCATGAGTGACCCATGAGCTAGTACTAAAAAAAATATGAACAAAATTTGACCCACGAGCTAGTACTAAAAAAATATAAACAAAATTTGACCCATGAGCTAGTACTAAAAAAATATGAACAAACATTGACCCATGAGCTAGTACTTAAAAAATATGAATAAAATTTGACCCACGAGCTAGTACTAAAAATATAAACAAAATTTGACCCACGAGCTAGTACTAAAAAAAATATGAACAAAATTTGACCCACGAGCTAGTGCTAAAAATATAAACAAAATTTGACCCACGAGCTAGTACTAAAAAAATATGAACAAACATTGACCCATGAGCTAGTACTTAAAAAATATGAACAAAATTTGACCCACGAGCTAGTACTTAAAAAATACGGACAAAATTTAACCCACGAGCTAGTACTAAAAAAGTATGAACAAAATTTGACCCACGTCTCTAAAAGGTTTGCCATCCCTGGTCTAGGAGGAGAGAAAGTTTACATCTTAAGCGATAAATTTTCTTGACCCTGTTCTTCCGTTCTTCCAGATGTCGGTGGAAGAGTGCGACGAGGAGGGGGAGGCCGTGGAGTTCCTCCCGCCCGTGGAGATGGCCAAGTGCGAGGACGCGCTGATCTCGGAGCCCCTGGCCGCGGTGTACTCGCACCGCGGTCGCACCACCAAGCGCACCACCTGGGACGAGATCGCGCAGAGGAGCAAGCTGCAGACCCTGTGGGGGGTCAAGGTCTTCAGAGGTAGGGTCGATGATTCCTCTTCTATTTCTTATTTCTCGCAAGTTTGGCATACGTTTCTGTAATCATTTTTTCCTTTCTTATTCTTTTTATTTTTGTGTATCTTTTTTTTTGTTCTTTTTTTTTGGTTATTTTACTTCTTACTTACTTTGTTGTTTTGCTTTTTGTTTTACTTCTTCTATTCATTATTTTTTTGCATGTTTGGCATACGTTTCTGTAATCATATTTCCCTTTCTTATTCTTTTTATTTGTTGTTGTTTTGAATCTGTTTGTTGTCATTGCTTTAATTTTGGTGTACCTAATTTTTTTTTGTTTTGTTATTTTACTTCTTACATACTTTGTTATTATACATTGTTTTATTTCGTCTTCTATTCTTTTTTTTGCATGTTTGGTATAAGTATAATCATTTTTTCCTTTCTTATTCATTTTATTTGTTGTTGTTTTTATTCTATGTTTGCTGTAATTGCTTAAATTTTTGTGTACCTATTTTTTAATTTTTTTTGTTCTTGTCTTTGTTATTTTACCTTTCTCTCGCTTCTTTTGTTCATTTCACTCTCCCTCCCCCCCCCCTGTCTTTTTTATACGCATACCTTGTTTTTGCATTATATTTTTTGGTTTTCACTTTTTTATTTTGTACTGGCTTTAAAGCACCTTGATCGTCATGCAGTTAAACCTTGGGTGATTTGTGGTATTCCCATTTGGTGATTGCTGAAGTTACTTGAGCTACAGAGGTCTTTTTTAATGGACCATGCTGTGGGGATTAGTGCAATACTGCCATGCCAATCTCAAATGTGACTTCTGCAGCTGTGCTGCAGGTGAAAAATTCATGGGTAGAATCTTACACCTTGATGTACTCGATTCTGATACTTTTGCCTAATATTAAAAAAAAAAAAATTGATTCTCAAATGAACACAAAATGTTTTATCAGGGAAAATAAATGCCGAAGAACCACCTGCTGCCAGCAAGGCTCCTACAGTCTTTAAAAACTCCTTAATTTTTATTTTTAAAATTAAGGGCCTTTAAAAGTACTTAATTTTAGTCCAAATTCCTTAATTTCCACAGTCACCACACTATTCAACTGTATCTTTCTCTTGCTTTTATTAGTAATCTCAGGGGTGCAACTGCATCTCCAATTTTTCATAAAAATTTTTGCCGGTTCCATATTATCCCAAAGAGGCTATTTTCTCCGAGCTTACACCATAACTTCACCCGTTTTTGATTCTGCCCATCTTCTCCCCTTAATGACGCTTCAAAATGATGCCAATTTTTTGCTGTATAAATGTATTTACTTCACACTTGCAGCATTTGAGTTGCGACCTATCCTTAGGTATGCGTGAAGATAGTCTAGTTTTTTTAGGGCCTTAATTACTTAAAAATTGGTCCTTAAAAACGTCCGTAGTTTTTGTTCTGAAAAAAAAAGTGGGAAGCCAGTGTCAAACACTCTATTTCATTTCAAAGTTGCAGGTAATGTGTTTTATGGTTTTCATGGGCAGAATGGAGCTCTGGTGTTTGGACCTGTTGAGCCCCTCTGGCCTACTTCAATGTAATTGAATTCAACTGAACTACGAATTGGTCTGACAGTTCAATGTCTTCATTCAAAGATTTTCTCCCATTGATTGCTCATTGATTTTCTTTGAACTCCAGCTCTTCTTGGTAATTAACTCTGCAATTCTATTCAACTCAGCCAGGTTACTCAGGCCCACACTCAGCCAATTGGTCACACAGTACAATGTCTTACTTTTAAGGATTTTTCCTCGTTGACTGCTCATTGATTTTTTTCCCTCCAGTTCTAACTTTTTAATTTTATTCAACTCGGCCACCTCATTTATTGGTCACACAGCTCAGTATCTTCCTTTAAGGATTTTCCCTTCTTGACTGCTCATTGATGTTCGACATCCAGTTCTTCCCAGTCAAATTCCAGCCGCACTGACTCGACCCCGTTTGTCCTTTCAGAGTGGCTCCAGGCCCGTGGCAGCCGCAAGGACTTCGAGCGGCTGGAGGGTGCCACCCTGGCCGACATCCTGGAGGAGTTCTACGAGAACTTGACCAAGCCGGACGGGGAGGAGTACAGCGTCTCCACCATGCACACAATTCGAGCCAGCATCAGCAGATACCTGAGCCTGCCGCCCCAGAGCAAGCCCTTCTCGATCATCAGAGACCGCGAGTTCAAGCGGGCCAACGAGGCCTTCTACCGGCGCATCCGGCGGCTGCAGACGCCCAGGCAGCAGCATCAGCAGCAGCAACCGGCACCCTTCCAGTACCAGGTGCCGCCCGGAAGCCCCGCCCTGTGGCGTGCGCCGCCCGGCACGGTGGGGATCCCCTGCAACAGCAACGGCATCATGTTGGTCCGGCTGGGACCGCAATGAGCGGCGGCTCCCCTCTCCGTCGGGCCCTGCGGCATGGGTCCGGAGCTCTTTTAACCGCGGTTGATTTGTTTACTCGATTTTTTTTTAAAAAAGGTCTCCCAGAGACCGCGGTCCGTCGACTTTTCATCGGCGGGACTCCCTGATGTGGTTGTCATTTATAAGGTCTAAGGGTCTTTCGTGGTCAGGCGTCAATGACAGAACAATTTTCCTTTGTGCTCACGGGCCTTAGGCGTCCAGGATGTTTCCGGTTGATGTTTTGCGGGACATCTCTCAGACTTCTTCAGAGCACGAATGCATCCAAATCGCAAGTTATCCAATGAGGACTAAGACCGAGATCCACATGAAACTTGAATGCCAAGTTCATGTGAACCTTAGTCTTAGTCCTTATTGTGGATAAGGCTCAGATTTGATGGTACTGCTTCTGATTGGCTAATCTGCTTTGGTCTTGGCATGACATTTTACTGGCTTATCCTCTATGGTCTTTAGAGGACATCCTATTTGCTTATCCTCTTTGGTCTTTAGAGGACATCCAATTTGCTTATCCTCTGTGGTCTTTAGAGGACATCCAATTTGCTTATCCTCTTTGGTCTTTAGAGGACATCCAATTTGCTTATCTTCTGTGGTCTTTAGAGGATATCCACTTTGCTTATCCTCTTTGGTCTTTAGAGGACATCCAATTTGCTTATCTTCTGTGGTCTTTAGAGGATATCCACTTTGCTTATCCTCTTTGGTCTTTAGAGGACATCCAATTTGCTTATCTTCTGTGGTCTTTAGAGGATATCCACTTTGCTTATCCTCTTTGGTCTTTAGAGGACATCCATCCTATTTGCTTATCTTCTTTGGTCTTCAGAGGACATCCAATCGTTGCATTCTGAGGCACTTGAACCAATAAGTATTCAACTTCTAAAATTTTGAAAAATCTTCTAGGGATTCACAAGATACCAATCAGATGTCTTCCTCAGTATCAAGGACGAGAAGCCAGGCAGTTGTTGTACTATCAAATCTGAGATAAGCGATCCAATGAGGATTAACATCAAAATCCACTTTGGATTTTAAGGCCAGTCTTGTCCTTTCAATGAACATCTGCTCTGAAGAAGCCCTAGACATATTGCAGGTGAAACACCAACCAGAAACATATTGGATGAACCCACTGCTTGTTAGCTTGAAAGAAAACAATTTTGTTACCTGTGGGAATGTTTGCAAGTTTGGATTTGAAAGTAAAGGTGTTTGTGTTTCGTTTAAAATTTTACCAGTCTTTTGTGAATCTTATTGTTGGTGCAAGCCAATCATCATGGTGTTCACTTGTGTAACCATAGAAGAGGATTGTAGGACTCGGACTATTCTTGTTTTGTTTTAAATATGCTCTAAAGACATAGAGTGCAAATTGTTGTTTTATAAAATATTTTCATCTGTGTATCAGCTACTAGATTTTTGCATTTTAATTTAAAGTTCATGCACACCTTAAGATGATCTAAATTTATAGCTACTTTAGGTTTATTTTTAACTTATATCTGCTCTGTGAAATATAATTTGGTAATCATTTTGCCATTTTATATAACTCTTCACAGCTTTTTGCTCCGACTTAGTCATAATTGTCACAAGGAATTTTTTTTTATGTGCTATATTTCACATCTGGTCTTGCAAACATTCCCCGAGTCACCGAGAGTATTTGTGGTATGAAAAAGGGAATAGGATCCATTTCTGCATGAAATGTTATGCATGTCATTCAGGTATCTCGTCGGAACATGAGCCTGAACAGTGATTGGTTGCAATAATGTATACCTCAAACGTTATGTTTTGAATTTTAATGATTTGCATGTGATAGCTGCTACAATACTCAGGATCTTCAATTATTTTGGAAAGAAAAGGACGAGATGAAATATGACAACCCAAAATAATGATTATACTGTTTGCCTTTTCTACTGCAATGGAATGCTCATTACTTCAGAGAGAAATATTTTAGAGATTTTGGAGTTATTACTTTTTCAGTGATGGGGGGAAAATGTATTGTTTTTGTTGACCTTGTGTGTCATGTGGTCGGAAGAAATTTTTCTGGTGCAGTTTTTACATGAATTTATGTAAGAAATCATTTTGAAGAGTAGTAATTAGCAAGTTTTGTTTGTTGTTTGTGTTTTTTGTCTGTTGTACTAAGACTTATTTCAGTGTAAAATTGTTGCAAAATACTCTGATTTTTTTTTTTTTTTTTGATATTTAAATTATTTTCACCTTTTGTACATATTGTTTTGTGTATCTTTATTTTTTTCCCATAGATATGGTATTTTTGACAATGCAAATTGGCTAACTGTTTTTTGGGAAGTGACTATTTTGACTACTTAAATTAAAATTAAGAAATGGGAATGAAATATGGGCAGAGAAATCCTTGCCTTTAAAGGATTTTTTTGGGTGTTTTCATTTTATGTTCAGTTGAACTTCTAAAATGTTTTAAATCTAAGAATATGCAGTTGAGAAGTTTAGATTGAAAGATATTTATTATATTTTAATTTGTTAGCCTTAAGACGTATGAAGCATAAAGTACTCGTCGGACTCGATTTCGCGAGGGGATGAAAACGGAAATTCCCCCTCGCCGTCGAGCCATTCGTCGATCTCTCTCTCGATGCAACCAATCACTGCACGCAAAATATTCTGCCTGTCGATCCATGCCGCAGAATTTCCCTCGCGATAACATGAAAAGTATTTTGTGTTGCCCGGTGAAAATGTTGCATAAAAAGCTTAGCAGAGGGTGATTGTCTGGTTAAATTATGGACTTTATTTTTATACTCAAGGAGATCTCTATTGTACTAGTATGTGTTTATGTATTCACTTTTAGTTGCTCTGTACCTCTCCGTTCTTTTCTTCCATCGCTGATTTGCAGTTCTGGAGCACACACGGTTCTTGCGCTTTTCCTTTCCGTTGTATTTATTGAATTTTTCAGTGCTCTCTGGAACTAGTATTTTCTATTTTTGTCCAGATGCTCGGAAAGTCGGACATATTTTTATCTCGTCCTCGCGTGTAAAGACGGCATTTCGTATTCATTGGCGTCTCGAGTCTATGTCACATGCGGAAAGCTTTTCAAGTAGCTTTCGCTCGACCAACTCGTCAGGCTTCATCTGATCATCATATTCTAAGACCAGCTGATGATTGTCATCATAAGATAAGTTGTTATGCTATTGAGTATGAAAATTATTAGTAATGCTGGCATACATCATTCTTTTTGATTGACAAATAAAATCAAAGGAAAAAATTGCTCGAATCTGAAGGAAATTTTCGAGCACGTGACACTAAGTCTTGTAGCAAGGTTGGTCGAGCGGAAAGCTTTTTGGATGCGTTTGCATGTGATGAGAGCTGTAGATCTCTTCGAGATGAGTGCTGTTGCTGACATCCGCTTCAAATGTGTAGCCCAATGATGCAATGTGTCCCCGCTTCTCGATGTTCGTCATCGGCAGGAGCTCGATATCGATGAACGTCGATCGGGGCTCGTGCCGATGAATCGATTAACCTTAAAGCAATAACTCAGATTATATTTTAATGCAACGAAAAGATTCAAATATTTTTCTTTGTGTGATTCTTCCCAAGAAATGTTCCTCTAAATTGGTGGTGGCCAACAGCTAGTCCCGGGAGCAGCATGATTCTGCAGTTGCTGCTGGTGAACGAAAAATTTGATAATCGTTGGTTTATCCACTCGTGCTATCAATATCTCTACTCTTTGTCCAGAAGGTTTGACAATGGGGCTTTTTGTGACTGAAATTTCATAGAGAGTGGATACCTAAATTATGAGAGCATCTCGTGTTGGGAGCGTTCGATGAAAGGAAGTTTGTTTTAAAACTTTTGCAATAAGGTTTTTACGAAGTTTTGGAGTTGGCGTGCAATTATATTTTCCAGGTTATGCTCTTAACAATTTTGTACGACCAGTTGCTCGTAATGTCAATTCCTGTGATGGATTTGTTTCGCTTTAAACGCGTTAAATGGTTATTTTTTTTAAAAAATTCAATGTAAACCTCCCCCCACCCCTGTTTTTTGTCAATTTAACCCGTTGATCTCTGTTTTTTTTACAGGGTTTTCATGGAGGAAATACGATAAACTTAATCATTGTGCAACAAAAACTACCAAGATTGTAGTCAATACAACTTGGTAACTTAAAAACAAATTTTCTTTATGCAGTAGCTTTTGCTTATTCTGAACCCTGTTATCATAGACTTTCAATTCAATTTTACTTTCCCAATTTTGTTCATTTTAAAATAATGTTTATTAACTACTGTTTGTGCAATTTGAAAGCTAAAACACCCAATTGTTCTTGAACTTAACCAACAGATAGTTTACTTCGTTTTAAGCGTTTAAAACATGGAAATTGGGCATTAATTATTATTTAAACTAATTATTAATTAACATTAAAAAAATGTTTTTATAGTTATTTTGTTTTGTAATCATTTTTTAAATCGGAGAACCAAAAAATTGCCCCAAAATTATTTGTGCTTAGTTCCGGGGTCTGAAGGGGTTAAATTCTTAAAAGTCCCATCATTTTAATAATAAATGAGTATTAACCTGTAATAATCAACAATTTAATTTTAAATAGTCAAACTTGAATATTTTACTACTATTATTAAATTTTCAACTTGCAAAGTTCCACTCTTTAGTTTCTTCATCTGCATATATACCCCCACCACATTTTGCTCTGGTTGCATGAATGTTGGCCACCTCTCATGTTATCGTTATTTCGTCACAATTTCGTCGTTTAATTGTTGTTAAATTTCCAAAACCAACGTGTTTGGACGAAGCGAGCCGCTTTTTTTCCCCGTTTTGGTATTCATTTGGATTTCTTCTTCTTTTTCCTCAGGAATCCCAGTTGTAAATTTGAACTCTTTGTTCGGCGTGGATCTGAAACTCTCGTTCGCTTCGGCTGTCTGAAAGAAAAAAATTCTATTGTGATTCAAAGGTATGACCTCTAAAAGCTTGCAGTTTCCACAGTCGAAATGTGAAATAATCAGGAATTTTGTGCTAGTCACTCTAAAGTCTTCTTTTTCAACAAATGACAGGTAAATGTTTGCGGGTAAAAATTTTATTCGTCCCTTGCCGGGACAGCGAAACGACACAAAGCGTTTCTCTTTCTGTCGTTCTCTGCTGTCCCCTTGCTTTCTATTCGTTTCGAATCTATGTGTGTTTGTTGACTTAGAATTTCTGATGAAAATTTGAAGCCCCTTGCCATCCATTTTTTGAATATGCCGAAATGCTGGTATGAAAAGAAAATTCATGAAAACATTTCTGTTCGCTTACTTTCGCCTATTGCTAGCTCAATTATTTCGCTGTCAATTGCTGAACATTCATGTGCTTTTAGGTTTGAAGTTGTTAAATTGCGTCATCGAATCTCGGTGGAAGGGATTCTGTTTTGTCTGCAATGTGAGGAGCTGTTTTCTGTATTTCAATTTGCTTTCATTGCTCCCTGAATTGTCATAATTAACTATTGTACTGTTAATTAACAGTACATTTATACAGCACACACAAAAGCTGTTATTTCTATGCTTACATTTAAAAATGTAATTAATATGGCACATCCATAATCTTACTAAATTACTAAAGTATTAAAGATAAAATAATTCTATTATTGTTATGTTGATGATAATATAATGGAAAGACATTGAAAAAGCAAACTTAATAGATACACAAGAATAAACTCAGAAGGAGATTCATACCTTTATACAAGGTTTTCTTCAGTTTAATTAAAAATTTTAATTGTTACATTTGATAGAAACATTTTCATATGGGTGTGCTAAATATAAAGATATCATATGGGGAAAAATATTACATAATGGTATTAAACTAATAGTAACAATGTGCACATATTAAAATTTCTTGATTTTTTTTTTTTTTTTTGTTCACTTATCATTTAAATTTTAGAATTAAGTGATTATATGTTAATAAATATTCAAATTCGGGTTAAAATACATGTAAGAAAATTTCAACTTATGATGGTATGCATAGAAATCCAGCTCTCTGTGCATGTTGGATCTGATACAAATGATTTTTACAAGACCCAGAAACTAGCTTTCATCTATCGGCAGCTTCTTTAAATTTTTTTTAATTACTTGGAAGGGATCTGCAAAGAATTTAAGTGCAATATTGTGTAAAAGTGAATCAAGATTGGAAAGTGAGCACTTATGGTAATAAAAATAATAAATATGACTGTATGTACATAAAGAAATACTCCCGACACGTTTCACGTTTGCTCCTTCAAATGGATTATGGAGCCAAAAAAAAAAAGAAAATCAATTTTCAAGGTCTTTAAATATTTTTTTAATGTTTGTGCAACAGTGCTGTTTTTATAACATATATCCAATGATTGTGTATTTAAATCAGTTGGTCTTAAATTATTGATTGTAGTATGTTTTTAATTTATTATGTATGTAATTAGTTCTGCAAGTTTATTCCCGACAGCTCGCAACACTCGGGTAGTGCCTGGGGGTCATCTATGTCCTTTTGCAACTCAGTGGCAAGAAAAAAGTTAAGATTTTGTAGAAGTGAAAATTCAAAAGGAATAGAAAGCTAAACATATCTTATTTAGCGTCTTCTTAAGTTGCAAAACAATGAAATTAATCATAATTGAATTATGAATAAATAAATAAAAATTTATATCATTCAAAAGAATATTTTTTTAATATAAATCAAATAATTATTATGTTACTGAAATGACTAGTGTTAAAACCATGTATTCACATAATTGTTTTGTAATATTAACTGCTACTCCAGAAGTATGAATTAAATTAATCTGTATAGTTTGATAAATAATTATCTTATTTAAAGCGTAAAATTCACCACATCAGAGCTTTTTTTTAATTTTTAATTTAGCATCTTTTGGAGGGAAAAAAATCCTGCTAGCAACTAATGATATCTTTCTGAAACATCCTTCTTTGAAGCTCCTAGTCTGCCCGAGTGTTTGCTGTGAATTTGGGGGACTTTCGATTTTGAAGGTTTTTTCTTTTTATTTGGCCAGGGTCACCAATTTTGGCGGTAAAATATCCTTATAAGAACCTTGAGGTACAATACTACGTAACAACCATATTTCTTCATGCCATGTTTGGTCAGCACTTAGTATTTTTGCTTACGTTTACTTCCCCTACATGACAGAACATGGCGGCTATATGGAACAAGATTTCTCATGCTTCCGAGGTAGAAATAAACGAGTCGCCAACGCGAAAAACCTTCACAATCGAAAGTGTCTGGGAAATTTTAATACTGATGAATTCTATCGCAAGTTTTGTTTGATTTTACATGTTTGTATGTTCTCGGAAATCGTACCATCTCCTATCTCAGTACAAAGGTTGATCATCGTCTTCTGACACTCCGCTCGACTTTTAAATTTCTGGACAGAGAAAAAGTGTAGCTGAAATCTTTTTCTTCTGGAGGTGTTTTGACTCGAACAAATGAATCTGTGTTTGTAATTCATGTCTCCCGGAAATGTCTATAGAACCACTTTAGTCATTTGTGTTTTGACTTATAATGAATGAATTATTTGAATTGAGCTTTTTGTTTAATTTTAGTTATTATTTTTTTTGTTTGACATGATACCTTTTTGTTTCATAGTTTTGACCGAAGAGAAAATACTTTCCTTCTTTCTTTTGATTCTTTTTGTGTGTCCCTTTTTAGTGAATTTTTAAATAAATGCATGTTGATTCCTTTTTCATTTTGTTTTATTCATTTGTTTGGTTTCTCTTTTTACACAAAACAAAGTCTGCTTTTTAGGTATGGTGCGTTTTCAACAATATTTGCAAGAGGAAATTACTTAGTTAATTTAGGTGACTGTAACGAACGGTTCGCTTTATGATAACAAAAACTTGTGTTTTTCAGAACTTATTTTAACGCTACTTCGTGTGTTAATTTTCTTTTCTCTTTCACCCACATAAAATTATTCTTGATTTGTTTTTAAACTCTGATAATTAGGAAAAGTAAATGTTGTGTTGTTAACGCAAATAAGCTTCCCTAATTATTAATTTGTTGGATTAATTTTTATATATTTAGATATTATTTGGGAAAATTAGGGCAACCAGCTCCATTGGAGTTCCAAGCCAAATGTTACGTTTGGAACCCTTCATGCCTCAAGTTTTAATTATTTCAAAAAGAATAATCGTGTGCTTTGGGTTGTTGAGAAATAATTTGCAATTTAAATATTTAGTTTTGGTACATTAAAGTATTGAGGGTTGTAACAGTTAAAAGATGTTGCAAAAACAACATTACTGAAAGTTCTGATGAACACAATGTCAACAGTTGTGCGGTTACTTGGGTTCTTTCACATTCTGTGCGACATGAATTATGGCCATTTAAAGGTAGTAGTTAAAATGTCCATCTATTGCCAGCAGAGGCCTACACTGACCACAAAGTACAACGTGCAGTTGTATTGCCTCAATTTTAAATTTTCTCAGCTCTTTGCCAGTAGTTTTGCTTCCCACTGAGCATCGCTCCTAAAACCATCACCAGTTGGTGGGTAAACGCACGTTTAATCGCTGAGATAATAAACAATATAGAAATTTGTTGCTTATTGAAATAAAGTGAAGCAAGTTGTTGATGAACTCCCAAAATAATGAATGCAATTGATTGTCTTTGGAAGTCTTAACTAAGTGTAACAACACTATTTCCAGTTTTATAAAATATTATAATATTGAGAAAGAAAATTCGAAAATTCAAAAATACTATTGTAATTGGCACTTTTTTTTGTAAAGATTCGACAGGTAGTCGATGGAAAATTAGATTCAGGTTAACAGACTTCCAGATAAACTGCTCCATACTGTATCATGAATCACAAAGAATCTGTTTTGACATTTTCTTCCGTGCAAGTATTTCTTGTACGAAGTCTTAGCCTTATGTCCTGTAATTTGGAGTTATAACTTCTCAATGTTCGAGTTTTGTCTTTAAAAGTATAAAATTTCATTAAAAAAAAATCGTTGGTAACATACATTGAGTTGATGGCCTACCCTAGCACTTCGCCAAATTTCGTGTCTGATAGTGTTTTATGTTTACTCCACTTGAAAGCTGTGTGGCAAGAGTGGTGAGTGGGGGACCTGCTGCAAGTAGATGGACATTTCGGGCAAGAGATCATGGCAGTTTGTTTCTATCTCATAGGCTAACTATACTTCATCTTCCTCAATATTCATAACAGCAGCTGCTGTGAAAAATAGTACAAATATCCGAAATATCACTATATAAATAGCTCATTGCCTTGATTTAGTACTATGCCTTGCTGGTAATGTGGAATCATGGCACGAGAGCTGCTCATACCTTCTGCTCGTAGATTAATCATATTTTTGGTAAAGTATTTTCAACACTCAAATGATGTCAGTAGCCATAGTGGGCGAAAAGATTCCTCCAACATTAGCAACGTTATTTCGATTCTTTTTATAGTATTTTGTCATGTTGTCAGACATGAAGTCTTAGTGTGGCAGTCTGTATGTATAATACTTTAAAAACATCATACATATTACATTGTGTATGGGTAGATAAAATCTACTCATGCACAATTAAAGAAAGTTCTAATCGTCAACCACTGGCTTTGCTGGAAGGATTGCATTTCATCAAAGGGAGTGCAGACCTATGAACTAATTTTGATGCTAAAAGCAGAAAGGAAAGCTACTAGAACTTACTAATATATACATTTCCAACAGGCCCATCAGGAGGGGATTATCTGCCTCCCCCCCCCCCACTGACTTTTTGAAACAATATATTTATACATAGTGCGTATTTTGTGGCTTTTGACCCGTATTATGCATTGATATGTGCACTTTACTGTGATTGATGTAATAGGAAATTTAAAAATGCCAGGCTGATTTCCAAATCAAGACACATTTAAAAGATGAAAAAAATATTTGTTATTTTTGTAATGCTCCATCTTTGGGAGGGAGTCTGATTAAGCCGTTAGATAGAATTGTTCAACTATTTTCATATAGTAAAGTTAAAGAAAAAATTATTGTTCTAATGACATGCAGTGATCAGTTAAATTTAAAACAGAAAATGGTATATTTTATATATATTTTTTCTTGTTTTTTATTAAATGATCACCGCATGGCTTTAGGACAATTAAAAAAAGTTTAAGAAACAATAGTGTAATGCGATTCTATGGAATAATAATATGTGTTTGCAATTTGTCGTTGGGGCTGGGGAATACAGAGGCAAGAATGTGCCCCTCCTTGAAATCTTCCATTGTTCCATGAGTAGTTTTCCTCAATATATATTATTCAAATAATGTCAGCATTCTTTTTCATACATTTAAACGAAGTATTTACGTGCAAGGGAGTTGAAACTTATTTTCCTTCAGTGTATCCGGATTAACACTGGATTTTTCAAGGTCAGCATTTATGCATCTTTTACATTTCTTGTAAGTAACTTTTATTTTAACTTCTTAGGATTGTCCTTGTGAAGTGCAGTTCTTGGCAGTGTATTCTTTTTCTGCGAAAGCAACCACTTTGTGTGGCTATTATTAAACTTTGTTGTCGCAAAGCATTCTTTTTCTTTCTTTGAATGTTCCAAGTTTGCTTGACAGAACGGAAAGAAGACATTCTACTTTATCTTTGTTTTTGTTTTTGGAAGCCCATTGTCATTATTGACAAAAAAATTCTGAGAAAATGTCCATGATTTGATGTTGTATTTTTCATATCTGTACGAACATGCCTTGCAGAAGCAAGCTCTGGAATTGTAAGATCATTTTGCTTTTGCTAGCGACACTTAGCAGTGTATGTTGGGATAGCTACTGATCTGTTCATGTTTTTGCTATTTTCACTTTAGGACTTGGAAAGTATTTCAAGGACTAATCGATGCCTTGTTGGTGTCTCATTAAATGAATGATCTTTCGAACGATTTTCTAGATAGTAAGTTCTTGCGGTTCGAGCAAACTCGTTGTTACCTTGTAAGATTGAGAAAGATATAAAAGTGTTTCCACTTACTGTCAAAAAGTTACAAACGTTACTTTTATCTTATTAAAAATCAAGATACTAATAGCTACCGAAATGCATCGTTGTTGATGAAAATTATTTTTTTTGGTTATTGTGGTCGTTAAGTATCTTTTAAAGTAAGAAATGAAAAGTCATAATTTTTACCTATTTGGTTTATTTCATATATATATATATGTATATATATGCGTTTGTAGTTTAATTTCGTAAGACAATAATTCAAAACATCTATGCAATTTTTCTACAGAAAAGACCTTAAGGTACATTACGAGTTTGCTCATTCTCAGGTTGGTCAAATGATGGCTGTGTGAATATGAGGAGGATTGGTGAAACCCAACCTGACTCATATGCTCATGGAAGCCTCACTTTTTGCTTACTGACCATGTGTTCCATGAGCAGCTCCTTGTATGTAACCATGGTTCCACTCCATTTTTATAAAGGATAAAAAATCCGACAGTTTGGACTCGTTCTCACGAAAAACTTCACTACATAAAAAACACAGCAAGTACAAATGCAATCCAACTAAAATGGTATTTTTATACAATTATAATTTACTCGCTTATCGAACATCATATGCCAGTTTCTTTAAACTATTTTCTATGCACACAATCTGAGAAGTGTCATACTTTAAATTTCTTGTGGATGTTCGGGAAACTTAATCTCGTATTTCTTAAGAGATTTGTCGTCGGTCGATGTATCCATGCGAATTATTGCTATGCAGTTAGACGTTTGTAAAAACATGTCTATCCTTCAATCTGGGGTAACATTGCATGCAGTTTTATGCATACATCCAATGATAGAGACTTGATGGTCTTGAAGTGTCAAAGCCAAATCTTCGTGGTATTTTAATGTAAATTTTGATCTGATCTTTTAGCTTTCAAGAAAATATGCCAAAGAATCAGTTCAGAAAATGTCACTAACTACTCTAGCAAGACAAAATGACTGCATCGATGTGTTAAAGTGGTTCTATGTATGGAGGAAAATGGAACAGAAAATGACGACAAATCTCTTTTGCTTCTGTTAACTTATAACTATGCAAAGTTGTTGTCCGTGTTTTGTAGTTCTTATTTTCGAGATCTGTATCTATTTTTAGGTAACAATAATGCCATGTTCCTTATAATCTACACTTTTCATTGAAGAGATTGACTAGACTTGCTCTGTACGCTTTGTCATTTTTCTTTTACAAAGCTTCAAAATTGTACGAGGAACTATAACCGTAACTGTGTCAGGTATGTTGTGTAGATTAACTTCCAGTTCTATTATGTCACGTGCCTTTTTAGTGTACCACGTGGTGAGTATTCTATGCGAAGATATACCTCCTTTCGATGCTCTTTTGTGAACCTAAAAGTACAATTGCAGGTGTGCAGTGAAGTTAGGGACACTCTTTGGAAACATTGTACCTCTATTTACAGCTTCAAGCGAAAGAGTGCTTCCCTTTGTCAGGGCCAAATGAGTTTCCAAATCATTCAGGTTTTTTGGCTTAGTCAAAGTTTTGATCTTCATTGCTGCGTAGCCGCGTCTTTTTCACGAACTCTTGAATTTTGTTGACTCTTCGAATATAAACTCGCAATTTTGAATAATTGCTTTCAAATTTTGAGGATAATTGCGATATATGCAATTAATTCTGTAAATCAAGTGTTAAAACTAAAGCCTTAACTTGACCAGGAAAGCTTCCTAAAGATATGCAATTAACGTGGTATTTGAGTGTCCTCAAATTTTTGTTGAAAATGTTAAGAAATCAAAGCCAATGATCTTGACTAAACCTAAGTTCACTTGCATCCGGTTTATTGTTTTAAACGACCTCTCTCTGACCTTGATGCACGTCTCATCTGTATCCTTTTTACAATGGACGAAAATAATTGTATGTAATAATCTTAGATTTTTTCCTTTCTTAAAATTGTTTTAATGTATGGAGTTTAGTTTCTCTTTTTTCCACCGCCAATTATGAAGTGCCCAGTTACAAATTGGGAGATTTTTTTTTCTTGAAAAAAAAATCTGCTGGTGTGACATGCAGTTTACATGCTCATGGTTTTTTTGTTCTTCTGAAGTGTCTTCGGATATAATTAGAAATCGTATGGAACGTTATGCTGTTTTGGATGGGAAACGGGATATATTTTTTCAGGTACCGTCAAAAACGGAACTCTACCTCTGTTCTTGAAACATGGATACTCATTTCCAGCCTTCACTGCCCACCTGCTACTGTGGCCATCTTCTGGCCACAGTCCCAGAAAATGCTTTCTTTCGATATTCTGATCCGAGTTTGTGACTGTAGAAAGTGAGACTACCTTGTAACCACATTTCTGAGTCGAGTTGAAGTGTGTCCACCCTTATCCGGTGGCAGCCGTTTTCTAACAACTCTGGGCCGTGAGTCATTAGCCCATCTACCTCTTCATAGCTCTCAAAGTAAGAAAGAGAAAAAAAAACGCCTAAGGCCCGGTTGATTTTTAACCAGAGTACAAATTCATATCCAACTCTGTTGACTCACCACTCATTTATTCGTGGAGAAACTTGCAGATATATTTTGTAGACCCAAAATATTTTTCCCAAGGAAAGTCAATCTTTCCTCGCGGCGAATTGGCAATGGCTCCGGAAGACCATTTCTTCTTCCTCCTTATCCTCACGATCAAAACACACCCCCATTTAATTCTTTTATTGAATCCCCCAAAATTATTAAACAAAAACCCAATTATTTTAATCGTTTATCAAAGATTAAACTTCCAAAAGATTACTATTCAAGAGATTAAAGAGCCCATAGCTCCAGGTGCTCTAATGAAAATGCTTAGATTTCATTCCTTTGAATAAGAGGTTAGCAAAAATTACTAAGTCGTGGTTTCAGTAACAAATTTCGTCCTTCATATAAAAAGGAAAGCATTTAGTTCAGCTTGAGAAAAATAGTTGACCTGGTAAGGTTCAAACTTGAAATGAAAATTGTACACTATGCGGAACTGAAAGGCAAGAGCTCCTAGTCCTTTTCAGGAAGCGTTCTTTGTAATTCCAGAACACATGTATGAATTTTTTTTAGTATATTTTCCTTACAACAGGCTTCCCCCTCCCCTATTATGCAAATATCTCGGTTAATAAGGTGGAGGGATCCTTTTTTTTCTGTTATTATAATATATTTAGTTCTTCCAACGTGAGGTACATTTTTTCTAACCTCAAGTTTCAGTCGCACTTCACTTCCGGTTACCCATCTTAAAATTCAGCCTGGCTCCTAAGGGTCACATTGTTAATCCGTTTGAGCATCAATGATGCAAAGCTTACTTTATTGGATGGGCTTAAGTAGGAAATTGTTTTGATATGCTTAGTGCAATGTCTTAAGTATGCTTATTTATGTTCAAACATAATTACTGTGTGCAGAAATGTGGCCATTAACTCCACCTCCTGAAGGTAGGGATCAAAAATTATAGAAACTATTTGGCAAACTGACAGAAACTGGTGAAAACTGAATACATTGCGCAAAATTTCTCTTCTTGATTTATTTACCACGTTTTTTCTATTCCAAAAGAAGTAACAAGTTAAAGGTGTCTGTGGAAGGCAGCATCACAAAATCGCCATCTGTGATGGAACGTGACGGATGGGAGAATAACAAATACCTCGATTTTCCAGATAACATTCAAGCAATCAGATTTCAGCACAACTTGCAAACTGTGCTTGGAAGTTGAAAGCTCTCAGCTTTTTTCCCACTTAATAGGAGTTATTGGCAGGTATATTTCTCAGGTGGTTCTTGTAATGTATCTTTGTTGGACTTTACGGGTTTACGAAGAATTCGATATTTCCTGAGAAATTCAAGTTTTATTTATTTGTGTTTCACTATGCATATATCTATGTGTATCTTTATTTATTGAACAGATTTATCTGATTCTGTTTTGATGCATTCAAGTAGAAAACGACATGGTTTTGGATGCTCTTAAATACCGCCATTCGTATGGTGTGTAATTATAAAATATTTCCTTTCTATTTGAAGTAATCATAATTCAACACTCATAAGTTATTTGAGGAGAAAATTGGATCCGGCTGGTTACGACTGTATCTGGACAATTTATTTACCACCTTGTTGAGGATATCTATAATATATGTATACAAAGATTATTTCTAAAACAGACTATCTTCCTCCTCAGGAAAAAAATCTGGTTTTATCTCTGTCTAACGGGGAACAGTAAAAAGTCTTTGCTACTAAGAATATTTTGAAACTTTTATGCAAAGCGATCAGACCTGTTTTATTAAAACTTGCTAAATTTTATGTATACATTCAGAGTAGAATTTAGTGTAAAAAATTTCAGCAAGATAAACCAGCTGTCCGCAAATGGCGGCTTCAGATTTGAGCCGACGATTTTTTTTGCTCAGTCCTTAATGATGCAGAGAAATTCAAATTTCGTTCTAATACATTATAAATTTGAGAAATTCAAATATCGTTCTAATAAATTATAAATTTGAGAATTTCAAATATCGTTCTAATGAATTATAAATTTGAAAAATTCAAATATCGTTCTAATAAATTCTAAATTTGAGAAATTCAAATATCGTTCTAATGAATTATAAATTCGAGAAATTCAAATATCCTTCTAATGAAGTATAAATTAAATATAAGTTTTATATGTCAAAGCAATCTATGTATTTTATTAGTAATAAATTTCTTTATTTAATATTCATTCTGTATTTTTCCAAGACAAACTTCTATGTACAAAATTAATTTCTATTCGACTCGCAGATGGTCAATTTCAGGAGTCTTTGGTTAACACTCTACAGACATTTCTATAAATTTCAGACATTAGTTAAAAGCGAACGATATCACTTTTTGCGTTAAACTTCTGTAAGCTACCATTCTGTTTTACTTTTACTTTGGCGGTCGAATCTAGGCCGCCGCTCGTCATTATTTAATAATCTGACCGCCACCAGCTTGATTTTTTTTTTGGAGCAGTCAAACTAATTGATGACCCCTAGGTAAACCATTAGTGCTATCGACCTATCAGGTTTGTGAATCTATTCCTCCAGCGCAAATTAGACTGAAAAGTAATTAAGGAAGTTTGATGGTCCTTCCGTGTTTCCTTGTCAATTCGTTCGCCTCGACTATTTTGATAAAGTATTCAATCCTTTAGTTCAATCTCTTGATTTCGGCGTACCTTGGATCAAGGGGTATCGACTCTATATCAGAGATGTGGCATTTATCTTGCACTAGAAGTTTGTATTTTTTTACTCGGGAGAACACTGGGGAGAAAAAAAAGTTTGTTTCTGTCATGGTACCCGGTGTATAAAGACAATATCGCTTCATCCTGTAGCTAGAGTTCGTGTCTGTCTGTCTGTCTTGTAAAAGGGTGATTCTCAATCATGGTCGAAAGAGAGAAGAAGATAGAGCGAGGCACTGTCAAACTTTACAAACCATGTTTGAAAAAACAATAAACTTCTTTTTACAATGACGTGTTTGTCTTTTCTTTTTCAATCCACATATGTCGCTTCTATATGTTTCGGCGAATGTCCGAAATTGGAGAATGTCGATATTCTCCACTCTGATAGATGGTAAATGTCGACATTTTCCGCTTTCGGACATTCACCGTAACATATATATATATATACAGTTGAACTTGGTTATAGCGACATCATTCATTGTGACAACTCTGTTAAAACGTCAAGAAATTCCAGTCCCTTCATTCATCCATCAATAGTAATTGTGATCGCTTATAGCGTCACTTGGCTATAGCGTCATAAATATAGCGGTCCCTTGAATGACGCTATAGCAGAGTTTTACTGTATATAAATATATATATATACACAGTATGTCAAAGAATTTTTAAGACTTGATTTATAAAATAAAATAAAAACTAATAATTATATTTTTTGAAGTATTTTTATTCAAAATAAACTTATCTTTTCATGCTCCCCCCAGTGCAGTTTTACCAATAATTACGTAAGGTACAGTACGACCACGAAGTTCTGACACTTGGTCGCTTCTGCGGATGTCGGGAAAAAAAACCCGAATCCATTCAAGTTTTGGGAAAGTTCGTTTTGCAGGTGCGTTTATTAGCATGCCAATCAGAGTGTTTGCTTCTCTGTTTTTTCAAAGAAACTAAATTTGTACTCTGGCATATGGAATCAGTACGGAAGAAATCAAGTATGCTAAAAGAACTAAAACGAAAGCAAAACGGCACATTCCTTATACCAACAGTGCAAACACTTCTTGGATCGGGGAAGAAGCCAAAGGATGAAAGCAACCCTATCATGTGAGAAAAGCGAATTACGTCACGTTTTACATTCGAATGGTAACAACTAGCCCCGGTCTCCCCTATAACTGTTAGGGGAACATAGGGATAGTTGAGCACTTTTTTGTTCTAAATTTAAGAAAAAAAGGCTTTCTTAACAGCAAAATAAAATATCAAATACAGTAAAACCTGTAAAGTTGACAATCTTTGTAAGTTGGCCACCTGTTTAAGTTGACCACTTTTGTCAGGAACAGGATTAGCCCTGTGTTATTCAATATAGGGAAACCTTTGTAACTTGACCACCTAAGTTGACCACCTGTCTACGTTGACCACTTTTGTACTCCAAATAAGGGTGGGAGTATTATAAAAATAACTGACTGGGAGTAACTGACATAATTAATATAATATTTATCTTAATTTTAACTAAGTACTTTACTTTTGAACTTGTACAGCCAATGGTGTAGTCGAGGGGGGACGCAGGGGGACGGCGTCCCCCTACCGTTTTACTTTAATGAAAGCGTCCCCCCAAACCTTTTACATTTTAGCATAAGCGTCCCCCCACTTTTGATTTCAATTGCTTATCTTCTTATGTATAAGCGTCCCCCCAACTTTTTTTTCAGGACTACACCACTGTAACAGCAGAGGTTCCCAAACTTTTTTTTCTTGTGGACCACTTTCAAAGTTTTACTATTTTCGGTAGACCCCCTGCTGCTACATTGCTACTGTATTCCCAAAACTCCTTAAAAATATCACCCTAAATTGGGGGTGTTAAGAAGAAAAAAAAAGTAGCACATTTTCTTGTGTCCAATTTATTAAAATAATACTTGTGGTTATACAAAATTATAAACATTTATTATTACAAACAATCAACAATTGACAAAAAATCAACAATGAACTCTGAAATGTAAATAGTCATACTTTTAATGAGAGGGAAGTCATACTTTTAATGAGAGGGATGTCCTTGATGAATTGACATCAAATTATCAATATTTGGTTTCAGTTTTGTAAGATGTAATCTCAAATTTTCCCGTTCTGTGATGTTCAATCTGCTCCTTTTTTTTTTGTTAACAGGTTGGTAACGGCACTAAAACTTCTTTCGACAAGATATGACGGGGAAACGCTATCAAAAATTTCCTCGCAATTTCCCACAGCCAAAGATATTTAAATGTTGTGCGTATGTCTTAATATCCTCACCAAGACATTCTATCTGTGACAAGTGTGGAAACTAGGAGAATTAGCGCCGACTAATATTTTGCTTCATTAATTTCAATTTACCAAGAAAAGCCTAAATTACACCCTTTGTTTTTATTAAATTCAGGCTGTCCCCTTGTAATTGCAAGTTAACGTCATTGAATTTTATGAACAAATCTGTTAAGTCTCGACATATGGTGTACTATTATCAATTGTTCTATTCAATTCTGTATTTGAACCGAGTCTTGAATATTTTTGAGTACCCACCTAGTGAATGATGCCACCTGATTACGTTGATAGGTAAATCCAAGCCAAAATTTTTGTTCTTTATTATGAAAAACCAGCAAATTTTTCGTGGACCCCCACTCACAACTTGTGAACCCCTGTTTTCTTTTCACGTCTACGTGGACCCCCGTGTGGTCTTTTATAGATCCCTGGGGGTCCACCTGCACCACTTTGGGAACCTCTGGTGTACAGCATACATTGTAAGTCATTCAGGTTAAATTTCTTAATGATATTTTAGATAATTGTGATAAAAAAGCTGGTCACTATTTTAAAGTAACATCATTACATAAAGCTATATTTTATTTAGTTATAAATGAATAAATCCATATTGTAAGAAATAACAAAAAAAAAAAAATCACCACCCTCCATAAGTTCACTACCTGCCTAAGTTGACCACTCAAGTGCTGCACCGCAAGTGGTCAACTTATACAGGCTTCACTGTACTTTCTTACAGCAAAAAAAAAAAAAAAAAATTCAAATTTTAATCTACAAAATGTTCTCTCTGACGAGAGCACAATTTTAGCTGAAGACAACTAAATAAAATAAAAGTAAAGTTCATATTTTAAACAGTTTAGCAAAAGTAGTCAGGAGTGACCTGAATATTCATTTATATATCTTCTCACACTTGCAAGAGAGTCGCGCTGATTTGAGGAATGTGGAGGTGAATGACACGATGTCCGACATTCATTGAGTGGACAACAGACAAGCTCAACAGACAACATTCCAAAAAGAGGACGGCCAAGCTTTGAGGATAATCTCAATCGTTTGATTGAAAGGCCTTTTATTAGACAGAATACCCTTCAACTGATAAGAAACGGCAACCATATACAGAATGCCAAGTTTGTTGCTCCAGAAGAAATAAAAACAATAAGAGATGTTGGAAGGAAACTCTATACTACTGTCCAGATTGCGATGTTGGCCTCTGACATCTCATGCTTTGAAATTTATCACACAAGAAAATTTTTTTTATTCATATTATACGTGTTTAATAAAATTCTAATGTTTAAAACACATATTTTTAAAAATTTCTTTGCTTGCTGTAAAACCAACATGAAGTCATAGAATGCTGGCTTTTAATAAAAATTTATTATTTTTTTTTAATTTCGAGCTAAAAATAAATAAAAATTAAAAATGAAAAAATACATATATTGTTCATACACATATTTTTATATAATTTTCAGGGATAAAAAAATAGGCACTTTTATGACCGTTTTCTTGAAAATTACCCGACCGTTAAGGGGTTAAGAAGTTTTCTTAAACGTGTAGAGCTACCACCAAGTTTCGAGATGCACCTGAACAACTTTGCATGGGGGTGATTTTCAAATTTGTTGACGGTTTGGGTTTGACACAATCTGAAAATTTTTGTTGCATCAAACATAAAAACTTGCCTACGTATGAATACCTTATAATTTACTGCATTCTGAGCAGGTAGTTTTTTTCGAGTTAATTTACAGGGTGAGCCAGTCAAACCGACATTTTTGAAATGACTGTAAAAAATAAACCGATGGATATCTCAAAATTTTATTGTTACTATCTTAATCTACATTAAAAAGTATTTAAGAAACAACATTCACTGTTTAAAAATAACGCTAGTAAGATGGTGTCCTTTCCAATTAAGACATTCTTGTAGGCGATTTCTGAAACTGCCCATCACATTACGGATCATACGCTGAGGAATTCTCTCGATTTCCAACCGGATTCTCCTCTTGAGTTCCCCAAGCGTTGGAGGTCGTTGTTCAAAGACTTTACTCTTCAGGTACCCCCACAAGAAAAAATCGCACGCTGTGAGGTCGGGCAATAGGGGAGGCCAAGAAATTGCTACATTTCGGGATATCACCCGATTTGGAAAAACATTGTTGAGAACATTCATGCTCACACGGTTTAGTCCACTGCTCCATGGCGACTGAAACGCTTAGTCGTGGGGGACACAATGAAAACCTTGGTAACTCGCTCCGCCCACTTTCATGGCTCTCCCGCCCTTTTCAAAAATGCAGGTTTGACTGGCTCACCCTGTATTTATATTTTAGATATTTCAGAAAGTGTCTTGACAAGTGATTGTTTTTCTCATGAGTGTTACCGTTATTAAACTTTCTGTAAAATAATCCTTATCAATAATTAATCTAAAAAATCTTGTTTAAGTAATCTTAAATACTTTGTAATAAGTAAAAATAGTATTAAAATTGACATATTTAAAATTTTTAAACTATTTTAATTGCACTTTATCTCATGTGTGTTACTTTGTTTCTAAAATGAAGCATATAACTTTCAATAAAAATGTATTTTATTAAAAATTAAATGCCTTCACTGCAGGTATAAGAAGTAACTGGATAGACTTAATTAGAAAACCATTTTTTCATTATTAACTAACAAATAAATTGAAAAAATTCTAATTTTTAGCTACAGTAACACTCATGAGGAATGGTAACACTCATGAGACAAACAAGCAATCCTCTTGCTATAAGGCACCAAAAATAATAATAGTAATAAAAATAACAATAATTATAAAATGAAAGACCAAAATTGAAATTATTTTACCCCATTAATTGCTATGTTACATTAAAAATGTAATAAAACATCACTACTCTCATGATTCTGATCCAGAAATAGATGTTTTTAGACAGAACTAATAAAAAATTAATTTCAGTTTTAAAGTAGGCAATAAAAATATCGAAATAAATAATTCTAATTCTGCAAACCATATCTTTAATTTAAGTAAAGTGAAGATAATAGTTTGCAACACATCACTTTCTTGTTTACATAAAGCAACAACTGGCATACCCGAACAAATGTTTATTTTTTTTAACTCATTTCTTTCTTTCTTTTTTTTGGGGGGGGGGGGGGTGGTGGATACAAGTACGGGAGTTTTTCTTTATTTACCCCTTAAGAATAAAACATATCTTTAAAAGAAAACCACACAAAAATCAATCATATCTGCCAACGTAAAAATTTTGTGTCAAGGTGTCTCTTTTAATATATATATATATATATAGAAATACAATTTTGAATAAAAAACAAATAGTTTGAGTTAAAACTCAACAAATATCTATATCTGCAGTTTTATTTATTATTTGGTTGTTTACAATCATGATTGTTACTTCCTTCTCTTAACAAGTAACACTCATGAAATTTATTAAGAAACTCTTCACTAAAAAGAATTCTGACTGTGTTCCTAAAAATTTAATTGCACCAATTGATTCCTCTACAAGAAATACACTATTGCTGAATTGCTGATTTTTATGCTGTAAAAAATATTGGGAAATAAATGGGTAACACTCCTGAGAAGTAATAAAAATACGCATCATGTTGAATTATATGTTCCACTATAAAACAGTAAAGGAATAAAACTAACCCATTCTAGATGGTGCGAGGTTAAAGGAAACATACGAGGCTTCTCTACTACAGAAAATAATTACAATGTTTAAATATTTTGAAAGTTGAATGATAGGAACTTTCTCGAGGTAACACTCATGAGCTGCATGTCCGGACAAACACTTTCTTTGAATTTTAAAATATTAGATAAACATTTTACTAAAATCACTTGCATTTTTGTTAAGTAAACACATATTACTTCATGTTTTATATCATATTGAATAAAAAAATTACTTGGAATGATTAAAAAAAAGACTCTGGTGCTGTGAATTTTTTGCTCCGGACACGCAATTTTCCATTTCTTCCCAACTAAAGTAACAGAAAAAGCCTACTATTTCAGAACTTGTAAAAAATGCAATGAATGCATTTAATTAACTATGAAATGATGCTTCCCTACTGGTTTTTATAATGGCAGAATAATAGTTTTATCTACATGAAATTCAGATTTTATACTGTGGACATCAAACCGTCAATCTTTTTGAAAATCACCCATGGATTTAATGTCAATTTCTATCGAAGTATTTTCGTCTATTTCCCTTGATTTAGTGTGTACTTTTGACGGAATACTTCGTTCGAAATTGACAAAGATTTCGAGGACAATTCAATCAATTATTTCCGTGAATGTATTATAAATAACTGTGTTCATGGGCACAATACATTGCGGTAAATATATTTCGTACTTTTCGAGATGAACTTTTGTTTTCAACAATGCCTCCAAAAGGGCATCTTTGCAGCAAGTACGACTGACAATGTATTGTGTATGTGTATTGCAGTTTTATATTTTGTCTGTATGTGTGCATGCATGGATTCATATTTTGCTTTTGATAGTTTATGAAATATATCAAAATCTCAATGCATAAAGGAATTTTTGATTTTGATCCAAATTTGAAAGTGGATATTTTGCAACAATGCGGGAATATCTTTCACACAACAAAGAGTGCAAATAGAGCCACATTTTGATGAACGTTTTCGTTTCCAACAATATTTTGCAAGAGTCTGAACGTGTCGTTCCAACAATGCTTCGGTAACAACAATGTAACGCTAGCCAAAAATCGTCATTTTAACTTGCATGAGAAGCCTAGTAAGCGGAATTCAAGTTAAGCTCTAAGATAATTTCTTATTCTAATATCAAATTTTGTATTTTTGTCTTCAGACAGATAGATTATGGTGTCATCTCAGCTATCTCCTGTTTTTGAGGATGCGATTGTGAATTCCATCTCAGTCTTGATCGCTTTTCTATTGGAGGAAACTCTAGAGGAAGAGCAGAAATTAAGGTAAGCTTTCAGAGCACTAATAATGTTGAGCATGTCTTGGTGAAAACCGTCCGTTAGCGTAAAAAGCGTTGATTGTAGTTAGGAAATAAGAGGGTCGAGGGTTCGATATATGATATCTCTGCTTGAGTGTAGGAAAGTCGTTCATGGGTGATAAAACTGATTTATCTCTTTGACATATTTTTAAGGTCATTTAATCTTGCAGCCTCTTAAATTTAATGTAATTTTTGGAAAAAAGTAAAAATTTGGCGTTTATCCAGAATTAGTTTCTCAGCAGTTGACGACCGGGCGAAGAAAAAAGAAAGGCTTTTATTTATACTAATGCAATAGCAACACAATGACCATGTAACTACACTACACCTAGTGGTTTTTCTCCTTCGGTCGAAAGAGCTAGAAAATAATCTTCTGCAGGTGTTGTAGCTCGTGCTCGGCCTGCAACGTCATCTTCTGGGCACAGAAATCTTCGGAATGATATTGATCCCTGTCGTTGGACCACACTGCGGGGTATACCGAGACGTCTATAAGCATTAGCCTGTGACAATCCCATCCGACTGCTCGCCACCTTAACGAATCGTGCAAACGACTTCTAGGCACTGTTGGCCTTTATTGATTATTGTCATCGAAACTGCCAACAACAGTTGAAAATCAACAAAACCTACGCACGAAACTTCGTTTTGCATATTTTTATCTCACTGATATACAGTGAAACCCCGATTTTACGTCCCCCGAATCTACGTTCTTCCCGCATTTTACGTTTTTTTCATCAGGTCCCAGTTTTTCCGTATACTAATAATGTTAATTTAACCCGGATTGTAAGTTTTTTATATACGAAATTTCCTGCATTTTACGTTTTCCCTGGAAAGTGAAAAAAAAAAAGTTCTAAAATAAGCAATATTTTTCCATCTGTACTTTTCGTCAGCCGATGAAGATCAACAAAAAGAACCGGAAGCACAGCCCGTCCCTTCTTTTACTATTGCAATGAAGAGCTTACAAATAGTGAAAGACTATTTTCTTTCTTATAAAGACCAGGGAAAAAACTTGCAACGTATTACAATCCTAGAAGATGCTGCATTCACTTTGAACTTCAATGACTAAAAAACAATCCACTATTACGGATTATTTTCAGGCTAAACGCCAGGAATCGCATCTAAATGTGCTAAAATTATCTTAAAATGGTATGTATCAGGCAGGCTTGGAGTAATCGCGATTACGTAATCGTAATCGGCTGTAATCGATTACATTTTGACAAAATCGTAATCGTAATCGTAATCTGATGATGGCATATTCTCATAATCATAATCGAAGTTGTGTAATCCCGTAATCCTTTTTCTCCCGTAATTTTAATCGTAATCTTAAGGAAAAAATCCGTAATCTGGTAGTCCTGCAATAGTGTAATCTTGACCTGCTGAAAGCTGAAATTTTTAGCGCTACCCTTGGATAGAAGAGATAAGATTACAAGAAAAAGGATTCAAACTGTGTACTGAAGTCCTATCCTAAGCGGTTTGTAACCTACGGGCGATCATAATATAAAAGGTTCTGTGTGGCGGTCGCAGAGTCTTGATGGCAGGACCATATAATAGTCTGCTAGAGACGCTTGTTGTCCTGCTTGTTGCGGTCTCTCAGAATTCTTAATTGCGGCTCCACTCTCCACGGGGAATGGCTGGAGAGCCCGAGAAGAAAGGGAGTCTGGTCTGGATATGTCACTCGCATCGCCTTGGGGCTCTCGGGGGGGGGGGGGGGTGTCTCCGGTCTCCTCGCGTCTTCCAGTTTCGGTACAAGAGCGGTAATCTGTCCGCAAGTCACAGATTTCGGGGTAGATAAGCAAGGGGAAGTTGTCTATAGAAGGACCAAATGCATCGGTCATTTTGCTTCCTTAATTACCCCTTCAAAACATATTCAAACGGTTGGGCAATAGGCGAGAGTCTGGTCCCGGTTTGGAGCCGGCATTAAGAATGGGCGCACCATTTTCCCTTTCAATAATCGAAGTAGACTGCCCCCCTGAAAATCTAGTGTTGGTACTATCACCTACACACATAAAGGGACATGAAATGACTTTTGTGTTTTCGCCTTTCTTTAACGGCAGAAGTGAAGAATTTTTCTAAAGAATAGCACATTTACACTTCAGCAATTTAGGAGTAGGCGTTACATGATGCTCTATGCTTAAGATGCATGAAATCTTAACCCTGGTACGTGTGATTATTATTATTTTTAAAAATATGTTCTTCGAATATTTAAAAAAGTACATACATTTAAATCTTAAATTTATTTATATTTTAATGCTAATATTCTTTTTAATTAATAGGTATGTAAAAGAAAATGATATATGTTCAGACATTTTCCCAATTGTTTTTTACATGCATGAATTAATATTTAGGAATTATTTTAAAAATTTAATTATCTTTTTCTTCTTAGAATTACCTCAACAGAATTTTGTATTTCAGTTGAATCTTGTACGTTAAACTTGTGTTGTAAAATTACTTGCACTTTATTTTTTTTATTAAAACAGTTAGTACATGGAAAAAAATATATGCTCGTGCATGTTTAAAAAAAAACCCACAAAAATCATATTAAAATATTATAGTCATTCGTATTATAACTATGCTTCATATTACTTTTTAACGATTACTAATTTTGCTAAGAGTTATTTGAATGTTCATGTTCAAATTTTTTGAAATTATTCTAAAATGCAGCATTTATTTTCAAAAGATTATTTATCTCTTACATTATCTGAATATTTTGTTATCTCGTGCAATTCATGCACATCTTATAAGTGATTTCATAAAGAATCATAGAAAATTATTATTTTCAGTAAACTAATTGGTGTTATGTGAAATATTTGCACAATTTAAACTAGAAAATAAATACAATGGAGAAATATACATTTTCAGAAATTGCGGCCAACTAAATTTTGATTGTATGCACACAAAATAACAATGAACCAGGTAAATCACTTATGCATTACATATACATTTAGTGCATCGTCTTTGCTTATATACAAAATATGATCAATGTAGTTATTCCTCACATGAGTTTTAAATATTCGAAAAATACTGAATGTGCCTTTCCTGATTATACACATATATATATATATATATATATATATATATATATATATATAATGCAAATTTTACATTTCTGCAACGACGTCATAATTCCAGAACTGTGATGTTGAAAATGTTTCATTATAATTGCATTCATCTCTTATAAAATCAAAAATTTAATTAAAAATCATAACTTTTTGATTTATGACACTATTGTGAAAATGAGAGTTGTATGCATAAAATCGGATAATTTTATGCTTATCTAATCGTAATCAAAATCGTAATCGGATGTCATAATCGTAATCGATTACATTTTTCAACGACTGTAATCGCTGCCGTAATCGTAATTACTTTTTGGCAAAGGATTACAATCGTAATCGTAATCATAATCTCTCAATTTCTCCCTTTGTAATCGTAATCGTAATCGATTACGTTTCTTTGTAATCGACTCCAAGCCTGGTATCAGGCTTGGAGTAATCGCGATTACGTAATCGTAATCGGCTGTAATCGATTACATTTTGACAAAATCGTAATCGTAATCGTAATCTGACGATGGCATATTCTCATAATCATAATCGAAATTGTGTAATCCCGTAATCCTTTTTCTCTCGTAATTTTAATCGTAATCTTAAGGAAAAAATCCGTAATCTGCTGGTCCTGCAATCGTGTAATCTTGACCTGCTGAAAGCTGAAATTTTTAGCTCTACCATTGGATAGAAGAGATAAGATTACAAGAAAAAGGATTCAAACTGTGTACTGAAGTCCTATCCTAACTGTAAATAACCTATGGGCGATCATAATATAAAAGGTTCTGTGTGGCGGTAGCAGAGCCTTGATGGCAGGACCATATAATAGTCTGCTAGAGACGCTTGTTGTCCTACTTGTTGCGGTCTCTCAGAATTCTTAATTGCGGCTCCACTCTCCATGGGGAATGGCTGGAGAGCCCGAGAAGAAAGAAGTCTGGATATGTCACTCGCATCGCCTTGGGGCTCTCAGGGGGGGTCTCCGGTCTCCTCGCGTCGTCCAGTTTCGGTAAAAGAGCGGTAATCTGTCCGCAAGTCAAAGATTTCGGGGTAGATAAGGGGAAGGTGTCTGACCAACTGCCTCGGTCATTTTGCTTTCTTAATTACCCCTTCAAAATATATTCAAACGGTTGGGCTATAGGCGAGAGTCTGGCGATGGCATAATAAGAATGGACCACTTTCCCTTTCAATAATCGAAGCAGACTGCCCCCCGAAAATCTAGTGGAAAGAGTACTATCACCTACACACATAAAGAGACGCACACACACACACACACACACAAAAAAAAAAAGAAGAAATGCCTTTTGGCGTTTTTTTTCTCTCCTTTCTTTAACGGCAGAAGTGAAGAATTTTTCTAAAAAATAGCACATTTACACTTCAATTTAGGAGCAGGCGTTACATGATGCTCTATGCTTAAGATATATGAAATCTTAACCCTGGTATGTGTGATTATTATTACTTCTTTTCAATATTTTCTTCGAATATTTAAAAAAATACATACATTTAAATCTTAAATATATTTATATTTTAATGCTAATATTCTTTTTAATTAATAGGTATGTAAAAGAAAAAGTGATTTATGTTCAGACATTCTCCCAATTGTTTTTTACATGCATGAATTAATATTTAGGAATTATTTTTAAAAATTAATTATCTTTTTCTTCTTAGAATTACCTCAACAAAATTTTGTATTTCAGTTGCATCGTGTACGTTAAATTTGTGTTGTAAAATTAATTGCACTTTATCTTTTTATTAAAACAGTTAATACATGGAAAAAAATTATATGCTCGTGCATGTTAAAAAAAAAACACAAAAATCCTATTAAAATATTATAGTCATTCGTATTATAATTATTCTTCATATTACTTTTTAATGATTACTAATTTTGCTAAGAGTTATTTGAATGTTCATGTTCAAATTTTTTGAAATTATTCTAAAATGCAGCATTTATTTTCAAAAGATTATTTATCTCTTACACTATCTGAATATTTTGTTATCCCGTACAATTCATGCACATCTGGTAATTGGTGTTATGTAAATATTTCCACAATTTAAACTAGAAAATAAATACAATGGAGAAATATACTACATTTTCAGAAATTGCAGCCAACTAAATTTTGATTGTATGCACAGAAAATAACAATGAACCAGGTAAATCACTTATGCATTATTAGAGTGCATCGTCTTTGCTTATATACAAAATACGATCACTGTAGTTATCCCTCACATGAGTTTTAAATATTCGAAAAATACTGAATGTGCCTTTCCTGATTATATATGTACATATATATATACATATATTACAAATTTTTTATTTCTGCAACGACGTCATAATTCCAGAACTGTGATGTTAAAATTATTTCATTATAATTGCATTCATCATCATTTCAGTTATCTCTTATTAAATCAAAAATTTAATTAAAAATCATAACTTTTTGATTTAGGACACTATTGTGAAAATGAGAGTTGTATGCATAATATCGGATAATTTTATGCTAATCTAATCGTAATCAAAATCGTAATCGGATGTCATAATCGTAATCGATTACATTTTTCAATCGCTGCCGTAATCGTAATTACTTTTTGGCAAAGGATTACAATCGTAATCGTAATCATAATCTCTCAATTTCTCCCTTTGTAATCGTAATCGTAATCGATTACGTTTCTTTGTAATCGACTCCAAGCCTGGTATGTATAATAATGTTCTTTTCGTAAAATATAGATATTATACCCTTTGAAAGAGTCATCTTTACTACTTTTAGTTTTTCTCTATTTGATTTTTGCATTCTATGTATTTCCCGTATTTTACGTTTTTTTTGCCCGGTCCCTTGAGAAACGTAAAGTCGGGGTTTCACTGTATACTTATTATTTTATATAAAATAAAAGTGAAAGCTATTATTTTCGATAAGTTTTTTAAGAGTCTATTATTATCATTTATATAATGCATAAATTTTATTGTTACTGCCATTTTTTATGGTGATCTTCGGAAAACAGGTTGTGCACTAAAATTTTTGCGTTTAGTTGCCACCGTTTTTGGTGTTGCTGAAGACTATTTTTTGGTGTTCAGTTGGTTCGTTCCGTTTTATAGATGAGCACCGCAACGGTGGAGGTACGCCTTGGCTCATTATGTATTTGGATGACACCAGATGGCGCCACCACAAGTACGCCCCCTTCTCTTTTTGACCTAAGGGTGAAGGGAAGGGAAATTCTCCACCCTCCGATACCCTCGAAACTGTCTGGGGACTTCAGGATCCACGGATTTTACATGCACGTATCCCCAAGCCCGCGGGTCGGGTATCGAAGACACAATCTTCCGGCTGGAAGTCGGACGCCCTACACTCTCAGAAATAGAGCTCTCACTTTAACGATCCTTCAATCGTCAAGAACATTTCGTCATTTACAACGATTCTTTCCTCGCGCTATCACGTGACTTAAAAAAGTGACTACACAAATTTCGCCAATTTGGCAAAAGATTTACTTGGACCATTTTTCACGAAGCCATTTCGTCAAATATGTCAAAAGTTTTGTGGGATTTGAGCATGCGCTTCTGAGAGTGTAACCACTAGGCTACCACGGCCCATCCATACAGTTAAATACTATTGGTGCAGCAGAAATTGTGTGCGTATGTTTTCAGTTTTAGAGTAACTTAAATCATGATAATTATGTCCGCTTCTCTGTTTTTTTTTCTTGGTTAAGCTCGTGGTTAAACGAAGAGACCACCCCAAACGATGATGAACGTTCTCTCGTAAAGGAGGAAAATGAAGCTAGAGCTCTTCCTGGGGACGTACGGGAAGTGCATGAACCACTTTATGAAGATGGTCACATTGCACATGAAGTAAATGAAGGACGCTCCGACGTCCGTCCCGACATACGTGAGACAAACGAGAAGCCTGATGCTGAAACTTCTCTGAACGTTGGTGATCAGAACAAACAAAGTTCGGCAGTTCTGCGACAAAAAAAGTCGAACAAACGTGAAGTAAACAACAAACCACCGAAACAAACTAAAGAGCGGGTAAACGTTTATTATTCAATATTCATCATTTCAAAGCCGTATGAACTTTTAGCCATACCTATTTATTTTCTTTTCTAAATATACGAAAAGCAAAACCCCTCGACGAGCCAAACTTACTATGCTCAAAAAAAAAAAAAAAAAAAAAAAAAAAAGATATAGGTACAGCTGGGAACTCGCTTAATACGAAATACCGAAAATTCGCCGTTATTCGTAACAACCGTGAATAAGTAAAATTGTAGAAAAAAAGTTTTAGAAATGCATGTTTATATTTTCAAAGTAATTAATACTATTTATAATAAAAAGTAACATAAACAGTAAAAACAAATTATTTATTTTTGTTAATATAAACTTTTAAATCTTATTAGTACATTGATAAAAAGTGAACTTACCTTTTAAAATTTAACAATTTTGGAAAATTTTTTAATGGATAGTTCTTTCCAGGTACATTAAATTTTATCATACGCATGTCTCGGCGCAAAATGCCTGTGTCATTTATACTTGGTGGTTAACAATTACTCAAAATAACTAACAATTTCTATAAAAAAAATTAATTACATGCAATGTAGAAAATTTTTCATGAATAGGTCAGAAATTTTGTTCGTCTTAGCCAAAATGTGTATTTTAGACTTCGTAATATGCGTGAGATATTTGGTGTAATTAAATAGTAAATCAAACTTACTGAACAACATGTTCGTTTTAGCCGGGATTTCGTATTAACCGTGTTCGTATTAAGAAAGTTCAACTGTACTTATATCTTTACACCAACAAACGTGTATAGATCAGATTTTAAAAATAATTTTAAAATTTTGCGTTTTCATTCGAAAGTCTACAAAATAAAATCGTTTTACACTTTAGACATACAACTTTTGCATTCGATAGTTCTTGCTTTGCTCAGTTTACATGATTTTATAAGTTGTCATTAAACGATTTACTTATACGGTTCATTTTAATTTTTGAAGTTAGTTATTTCGAAGCAGTGAAAGTAAAAGGTAACGTAAAGCAGAAATCATTCGTACTAAATCGGCGCCAAAAATTATGATGGATTTTGATTCATGAGTACTTTTGTAATCATGAATCAATTACAAATATAAATGGCCTAGAGTTGTCAACAGTTTCAATGTAAAAAATAACGCATGGTGTAATGATAAGTGGGTGGATAAGTACTGTCATAACTTTGCACCGACTTTTTCACTTTTTAGCGCAATTTATAATTTCAAGTCGGTTCTATTTTTCTTCACAAATTATTGTATTTTATTCTTTTTAATGTAAATACATTTTTTAATATAAATACTCTATTTAAAAAAAAATACATATTAAAGGGTGAACCTTCTTTGAGGGAATGGCACTAAAAACTAACCGTTTGTGGGATAAATTCCGTTTTGAAAACGTTTTTAAAAGGTCACAAGAAGTAACAAACTGATTGGGTTTAATTCTCTTTTCAGAAAAGCCTTCGGGCAAACTTTTGCTATAATTGCCTTTAATATCACAGCTTAATGGCAACAAACTCTTTTTTAACAATGAGTTTAATGTTTATTAACAATTTTCCAAACAAAGAAAAATCAAGCCAAGCCTTTCCAATTAAAATGAAAAAAAAAATATATATATTTATTTTTCACCCATAACAATCTCCTAAAAAACAAATGTAGTCAAATGGATGTGCGATATTTGAGTTAGACAACCCTCTATCGATTAAAAAAATAGATCATCAAAATCGGTTCATTTAATAAAAAGTTACGGATGAAAGAACAAGAAAATGGCCACATTTCTACCCATAACATTTTTTCTAATTATCAAATATGGTCAAATGAGTGGAAAAACAAACAAACAAGCAAAAAAAAAAAAAAAAAAAAAATCGACATGCAAACAGTACGAATGCATAACCTCCTTCCTTTGTGAAGTCGGTTAAAAATGGGTACTTACGCATTATCTCGTCGACCAATAAATTGCCGAAAAAATTGAAACTAAAGCTTGGCACTTGAAGTGTTCGATTGCGCTGGAAGGTTCTTTTTCCATTATTGGCGGCATATGGCATTTTGGATACGGTTTTTAAATTTGGCAAAAATGGTCGACCGGATAATAGGTAAGTGCCGAAAAATGCTTTAAAGGTTCTGTTACATAACTAGAAAAAATTCTTTAGAAAGACAGGTTTGCTTCATGCCAAATTATTGTTATTTTTACTTTTAGACCGGATGCTTCGGACGAGCATTATCGAGTGTCGGAAAAATGTTCAGAGGAAAAAATAAAAATGACAAAGGACCTGGGGACAAAAAACAGCTCAATACTGATCCTGTTGAAAGTGCTCAGAAAAGCACGAAAGACAAGAAAAAGGCAAAGAAGTCAAACTTGTGGAAGAACGTATCTCAGATTTTTTTCAAACGAGAAAGTAGTGGAAGGAAAGTGGAGCAAAATTCCAAAGAGGAAACTGTCTGGAAGAAGTCTCTCGAAATGATCTCAGAACTGTCTAAAACGGAAAAGGATTATCTTACACAGAACTCTCTGGAAAGCGTTCACATATTTGAAAATGAACCAAGTAAAAGTGAAGCATCTACTGAGCGACAGTTTCTATTGGAAAGTGGTGACTCTGCCCAAAGAAAAAATGGAGAATCATTATCAGAGCACACATTCTCTGCTCTTTCGATCAATAATGAAGATGGAACAGCTTCTGTTGGCCTGCGTTTGGGGACAACCAATTATGAAATTGCTGAAGATGTTCAGAGTATGTCCAAAGCTACTTTGAAGGAAGCTTCCACCTTTGATGTTCCTGAAAACGATTGCTGTGAGCAAGAGGATAAATTGTCTGATATGAAACAAAACTTGTGTGTAACTGAAGGGAAAAGTGTTGAGAGCAATGCTGCTGAGAACTTTATAAGCGAAAGGGAGCATCAGAAACCTGACATAAGAATGAATAGTGATTTGAAAAGCATGGCGGCTGGATATGAACCTGGACCCAAAACTCATTCCGTTTTGCCATTTACATCGAGCAGATTAGAATTATCTTCTTCAGAGGAAAACGTATTCAGTGAGCCATTTGAACGAAATTGTAATGCTTGTTCCGGTAACAAATTTGAAAACGAGGCAGAGTTTAATGAATTATCTCAAAACGGAAAAAATGCGAACAAAAGGAGTTGGCTCAGGGACACAGAAATACCCTTTAGAGAACATTTTGATTGCGATGCGAAAATTCCAATGCATGATTCATTGATATTTATGAAAACTGGAGCGTGGGGACTGAACCCGAAACTTTTTAGACCCTTTAGACTGTATACGGGTCGCAGCATGAGTCAGAATAGTAACCCGGAGCAACTAAGTGCTGCCAAATCTGTCACTTTGAAAGATACTGATGAAAATCGAACAGAAGATGAATGTTCTGAAACCAAACAGGAGCAATCGGATGAGAGCCATACCAACACCGTCGAAAAACCTTTAGATTGTGAAGCGAAAGCTATTAAATATAAGGATTTAAAGCGCATCGTTGCTGAAAAAACGTCACCGAGTGCTGATAGACCATCACCATTACATGATGGTCCGAAATTAGGTCATAATACTGGGCCCGAGGATTCTAAAACTGAAGACATTTCATGTTTACAAACTCCTATGGATGATTTTAAACTTTCATGGTATTTAACAGTTTAAGGAAGAACTTCTAAACCAAACAGAAAGTTTTAAGCAGTAAATATGCACAAAAACTTTTTTTTGACTCCAAATAGACATTTGTAGTTTAAATACCTATTATATAGTTCTTTGAGAAGTACATTCATTCTCGTTGGAAATTTAAGAAATTTTATGTTCAACCTATGTGAAAAAAAAATCGTTTGATTTATTACCTTTCATTTTTCAAACAAATAATTGTTGCCAAAATTGATAAAAGAACCTTCCGATTGCAAGTACTTTCTTTAGAACGGACACCGAGTGCTGAAATTGTGGAATTTCCTTTCTCAAATATTGATGTTGACAAATATTTTTCTAACTTTCAAGTTTTATATCGAAGCTTTATTGTCAAACATTATTATACTGCATGTTCTTTTCTACGCAGATGAAAATTGTAAGTAAGCGTAAATGTGTTGTAATAAAAATAATGTCATTGTTATTTTTCGTTTTTCTTCTGTCTCTGTCTGCTTTTTTGAGTCATTAGGGCCAGTTGGGGCAATAGTAAACGCATTTTCAATGTTTTAACTTTTCATCCTTCCCTACCTCTTAGATGAAATGAGAGTTGCGATTGAGAGCATTGTACTTCTTATGAGTAAATGTGTACAAAAACTTTGACTTTATGACTATGTCAGTCCTGGCTGAGCATACTATTGCTACGGGACACCAGCGCCTGTTTGAAGAAACTAAAGTGCTCTCTACTAATATTCATTACTTTGCTCGCCTTCGCAGAGAAGCTATTGAAATACATAAACATCCTCATAACATAGACAGAAAAAAAAAAGAAATTTTGAAAGTGAACAAGTTATGGGTTCCACTGCTTCAAAAAGCACCCATCAATGCCAAGAACAAAGATGAGGAACCAATGAATCAGTCCCAGAA
The DNA here is from genome assembly GCA_038502835.1 of Octonoba sinensis. NCBI lineage: Eukaryota > Metazoa > Arthropoda > Arachnida > Araneae > Uloboridae > Octonoba > Octonoba sinensis. The sequence continues at coordinate 5,949,064 of CM076600.1, forward strand.
AGGTTGAGATTGGTGGCTTATCCAATGAGGTTTAAGCACATGTGACGCTTGAAATTTTCAGCCTTTCATCCCTGCAGTGGGGACGATAAAAGGAAGACCAAAAAAAAAAAAAAAAAAAAAAAAAAAAAAAAAAAAAAAAAAAAAAAAAAAAAAAAAAAAAAAAAAAAAAAAAAAAAAAAAAAAAAAAAAAAAAAAAAAAAAAAAAAAAAAAAAAAAAAAAAAAAAAAAAAAAAAAAAAAAAAAAAAAAAAAAAAAAAAAAAAAAAAAAAAAAAAAAAAAAAAAAAAAAAAAAAAAAAAAAAAAAAAAAAAAAAAAAAAAAAAAAAAAAAAAAAAAAAAAAAAAAAAAAAAAAAAAAAAAAAAAAAAAAAAAAAAAAAAAAAAAAAAAAAAAAAAAAAAAAAAAAAAAAAAAAAAAAAAAAAAAAAAAAAAAAAAAAAAAAAAAAAAAAAAAAAAAAAAAAAAAAAAAAAAAAAAAAAAAAAAAAAAAAAAAAAAAAAAAAAAAAAAAAAAAAAAAAAAAAAAAAAAAAAAAAAAAAAAAAAAAAAAAAAAATGTATCAAAAGGGGATGGTCAATACCCCCTTCTGCACCTCTAATTTTGCCATTTTCAATTGAATAAATGATTACTTATAATGTAAAGAACGAATACATTTCCATTTGTTCAACTTTTTATTCTGAAACCTACATTTTCAGCAAAAATTCATCAAATCGCTAATTACGTTACCCGTACCACAGAAAAGTTTCCCCAAATCGTCTATTGACGTTACCCGTAGTTAAAGGGTTCAGGACGAGACCTCTGACTTGACTTCATTTTAGCTCTGAAGAAGCCTGAAACATCTCGGTTGGACCACGGCCTATAAGCCCGGAAAATATGATGTTCGGTATAGACACCGGCCGTGAAAGCCTAAGTTTTTATATTATGACGATTTGTTAGAAAATGAACTCGTGTTTACATCTACCCCAGAGTCTCTGGGGTAAATGTAAACAGGAATTTACTTTCCCATGAGGAATTTATATTATAAAGAGGATCTTTTAAAAATCAGTGTACGTTATTCCATCATATTTCTCAACTTTTTGTGGAGTTACTCGACGTGTGCGTTGGAACAGCGCAATTACAGTTCGACCACGAAGTTCTGGCACTGGGTCGCTTCTGCGCATGGCAGAAGAGGACGAATCCATTCGAGTTTTAGGGAGTTTCGTTTTGCAGGTGCGTTCATTAGCACGAGAATCGCAACCGTTGCTAGTCTGTTTGTTGAAAGCAACCAAATTTTTAAACTTTCAAATAGCATCAGTTCGGAAGAAGAAACGAGAACAGAATACAGCACATTACTTATACAAGCAGTTCCTCCCTAGAACGTGAATGTATTTACCTTGGCACTCTGCCAGAAAGAGGTCTTTTTTTTTTTTTTTTTTTTGCGGTAGAACTACACTCCTAAAATTACATGCATAAGCAAAATGAAAAAAAAAAAAAAAAAACGCTTAAATTTCATACATTAGTGACCGTTCTTAAATGATGTCCCGCTTTTTACCCACATATTCGACCCCCTCCCCCCTTTGTCACAAAATGTCACACTTCAACGGACCCCTTTCCCCTTTGCAACATGTCCCGTTATGTTGCATAAGCAGGGATGTCACACTTCTTGTTACCCCTCCCCTCCCCTTGTCACAATTTCACGAACCCCCCCTCCCCCTCGAAGCGTGACATCATTTATGAATGATCCCTTATGATTACATGCATTTATAATCTGAAAATGTGCCAGAAGTGCTGTGTAAAACAATACAGTCTCATATCAGTTAGAAATTTGACCACGCTGACAATCTTTGATCAATTAGATGTTGCTGAATAAAGAGTTGTTCGAAAGAAATATTGCTCTAAGAAGGAAAAGCACTGAACTCATGTTTCGAAAGAAAATAAAACCTTATGACCATGATTTATTTACGTTGAATTTACGTTGTAATTAGATTAAAGTGCCTTACCTTTACTCTTTAAACACCGATTTCAATAGTGATTAGTTTTTGAAGCGTCAAAAATTCACCAACACTTTTTTGCCTCTATTAACATAAATATTAGGAATCAGAAAATTACTAACTAATTATTTCTAACCGAGAAGAATATGTTTCTGTACTTTTCAGTCTTTTAAAGTCATCATTAGTTCAAACCAAAAATTGTTTTTAATAGAAATAAATGTAGGGAAAATCGTTTAGATTGCTCTTTACATTTCTTGCGAAAGACTTAATTGCCAAGACAAATTCATATCAACGGCAACGTAAAACTGAGACATTTACTAATGCCTTGCAGATAAATCCTACCGATCAGCCTTTATCAGCTGGAAAATGAAAATTAACCATTCCTATATGCAACAACGAATTAGTTACGACTGTATAGGTACACATTTGAAAAAAAATAATAAAAATAAAAATCCACTATAGTATAAAAATGGTGCGTGTTTACCGATAGTTTAGTGGGAATCATTCATATTAAACTAAATATTAGTTGCCTAATTAATATTTAATGGACTAATTAGCATAAAAATGATATCTTAAAATGTGATTTATTTAGGTATTCAATTCTGCATACAATTGCTTGCTACATATTTTGAGAAAGATTCCATTGCCAAGAGAAATTCCTATTTACGGTAACGTAAAACTGAGACGTTTACTGATGTCTTGCAAAAAAAATTTACTGATCAGCCTTTATGTGCTGGAAAATGAAAATGAACCATTCTTGATCAACGAGTCAATAACCACGGTATACGTATTCACTTGAAGAAAATAGAAAAGAAGTGCAAAAACTCCACTATAGTCGATCAATGGTGTATGTTTAGCGATATTTCAGTGAGAAAAAGTCATATTAATTGATAAATCAATATTCCTAATTAGCATAAATATAATATCTTAATATGTAATTTGTTTAGATATACAATTCTAGATGAAAATTATACCTAATATACTTATTCGTGCTGATGAACTCTCAGAAATGGTTGACGATTCTGGAATCGTCAAGAACATTTCGTCATTTACAACGATTCTCTCCTCGCGCGATCACGTGACTGAAAAAAGTTACTTCGCAAATGTCGCCAATTTGACGAAAGGTTTAATCGGAGCATTTTTCACGAAGCCATTTCGTGAAATACGACGAAAGTTTAGTGAGATTTGAGTGTGGAGGATATGGGTTTATTAACGTTTAAAAGTTTATTTGAAGTTTATTTCTTCGCTAAGCTCTCTGATTGAGGCAGAGCACACTGTATTGCACAGATTTTAGAGGTATAAAGATAATTATGCTGCAATGATTCATTTTGAGTTATCTCGTTTCAAGCAAAGCGTCACATGACTGAAACATGATTCTTCGAAATTGAATTAAAAGTTATGAAAACAAGGAATTTTTAGTACCTCGAAAAAAAATCCCGGTTATCATGAGAAATATTCTGATTATTGGCAACATCTTGAAAGGTAAAAGAGCGTAGAGCAATTTGAAGTAATAAGTTAACTTCTATATTTTAGTCGGTGTTAGCTATTTCAAATGTGTCACTAGGGTGGTGTCAAAAAACGTTTTACCAGATTTTTGATCGGCAGGTGTCGGAAAAGGTGCACTTTTTGTCTAAATGAATATGTGTAAAATTTTACTCAGTTTAGAAAAAGATAACATGCTCCCCAAGCTTACTAAAGGCTAAGGGGAAATGTAGCCTTTTGCTCGCTAACGCTTATAATAAAAATATTCACATGATATTTTTTGGATTATTTTCTGAAGCATATATTTTAATATACCTACCAATTATAAAAACTCAGTCGGACTCGTTTATAACGACACTGCTTTTAACGACACATCGGTTACTACGTCAATAAATCGCGCTCCCAGTAGATCCTCGTTGAAAATAACATTAACCACCTCTTTTTTAACATGATAGTTAATATGGAGACCTAAGTATTTACTACTTAACGCATTTGCCCGTGTCTGACTCGGGCGAAAGTTACCGGCACATTTGCACATGCCCGTGTCTCGCACGGGCAATCTTGTATCTAGCGTTATTTTATTTCTAATGCCCTTCTGGAGATCCGCTTGCATTTTGTTAGTACAATATTTTTTTAATAGAATTTTTACCCCATCTCCCTCTTTCTAGTCACCTCCAACAACTGAAATTGCCAAAAACAATTTATACTATACCTATATACAAGGCCCCATTTACATTTTGAATCACTATAGGCACAACTCATGTTTGGGGGCCCCTCAAGCGACAAAACCTTTTAAAACATAACAAGTGTTTGTAAAACTTGCCAGTCACACCAAAATTTGTCACAAAAAATTTTGGGGGGCCCCCAAAGCGCAAAAACTAATTTGTTTTCCAAATGTCAAACAGTCAGACTAACATTTGGGAGCCCCCAACGCGCAAAATGAATTTGTTTTTAAATTATAAAATGTTTGAATAAAATCTGGGGGCCCCCAAAGGGCAAAATCGATTTTGTTTTTCAAATTTCAAATTGTCAGACCAAAATTTGGGGGGCCCCAAAGTGAAAATTCCTTGTGGTTTTAAAATAATTTAATAATACACATTTTCCGTGAAGCACCAGAACACTAACATTTTTGATGTTGAAAGATGCTATTTTTAAATATTTTTCTAAAAAATTTTAAATTACAAAACAATAATAATAATAGTAATAATAATAATAATAATAACCAAAATAAAAGGGCCCGGGCCTCTTGATAAATAAGGCCATGCCTATATATTCATATTCTGTCCAAAAAAAACTCGATCATTTTTCACCAGTTTTTCCAAAAAAAAAAAAAAAACACGTGCTTCAAGTGGTTAAAATCATTTTCTGAGAGCTTATTTTTGGTTATTATGTTTTTCAATCAAAAGCTTAAAATCTTAAGATGAAAGAAAATGATAAACGCTCTATAATTTACACCTCCTTTCCCAGCATCAGTACTTTTATCTTGTCCTTAACGTATTATCTGTACTACACATTATTTACTTTCTTTACACCTCAACAAATGTAAGTTCAGAAAGCGTACTGTTCAGCCAGACCATGGCTGCCTGCGATCATATAGCGGCTGTAGAGACGCGGCGCGAGAACAAAGGAAAAAGCGTTCAACCGATAGTTATTTTTTTTCCTCACTGGTGCGCTGCAAGCATGTACTAGTTTTGTATGGAAATACATTAAGAAAGCATTGCTTTTGCCGGGTTTGCAGCATGCATCATGAAGATTTCTTTTTGGTAAATTTTTAGTTCATGCATTACTGATCGGAAATATGTCTCCCGATGTTTAATTCTGTCTAACCTATATATATTTATTTTAAAGAAATTTTTCATCGTAAATGAAATAAAACGACAGAAAGCAGGAGAGCGTTTTTTCTAAGCATTAAATTAGTGAATGCATACATTTTATAATTTTAGGGATTTACTAAATTCACGTTTGGTTTATATGCATATATTTTATTTGTTTTTTCACTCCATGTTCTTCCACCTATTCAATTATTCTGTAAATAGAAATCGTGAATTTGATGCTTTAGATGATATTTTTAACCAGTGAGGGCTGACATTTGCATTTTCCCCTTATGTCTCGAACTTTACTGGTTTTATTTATTTATGCATTTGTTTTATTTATTTGTACTTCAGGTTATTAATAAGAAAACAAACGTCATTATAGCCCAAATTTCAGAAAACATATTTCGGGACAAGAGGAATCCTTTTATCAATGAATAGAGTTGTACGCATCTGGATGCAAGTAATTCGAGTGATTTACACTCACCTGGATAACTTACCTTTTTAGGTCAAATCCTTACGCATTGATAAAGGGGCTCCTTTTAATTCCAAAACATGTGTATGGAGTAATTTTTGCAACTTGCGCTATAAAAACGTTGGTCCGCTCATTAATTTTTTACCACTCAAAAGTAAACTTTGAACTTCATATTATGTCTAGATTATGCTTTTAAATATAGTTTTTTTTTTGTTCTGAGACGTTTAAATTTCTTAGGCTTGTGTAGAATGATAAAGTTAAAAGTGGAATGAGTGACAGAGAATCTATATTATAAATCTAGTAATGTACCTTTTTAAAATTAAACTCGCGCCACATGAACAAGGGTTACAATTGAAATACCTAAAAGGAAAGGAGACTTCCCTCTAAGATTTGTTGTTGATTCTCCACGCGTTCATGAGTACACCCATTTTGAACACCATAGAGTCTTAAAACATAGAAAAGTAAATAAACTATCTAAGGGACCGTTCATAAATGATGTCAAGCTCTTTTAAGATATATTTGACCACCTCCCCCTTTGTCACAATTCAGCGGATCCCCTTCCCCCCTTTGTCACATGTCACGCTAAGTTGTATAAGCCTGATGTCACACTTCTTGTTACCCCCTCCCCTCCCCTTATCACACTTTGTCACAATTTTACGAACCCCCCCCCTCGAAGCGTGACATCATTTATGAATGACCCCTAAAGCGTATTTCTGATTTCTAATTTAAAAGTGGGGAAACATTAATTTAAGAAATGATTTAAAGAAAATCAGGTTACAGAAAATCAGAGAATCCGAAAGCTTTTGTTAGATTTCATCGAAGAAATGCCGGTTGCAAAGTCTTGGTATAAAAAATTGAGAATATTCAGTGTAGTTCAGAAAAAAAGAAAAAAGAGGGGAGAGGGGGGGGGGAGGCTTACAGATAATAGCATAAGTTATTGTAATGAAATAGTGGTGGAGGGACGATCGTGTAAAATAAAAAAGTTTTGGACGGTCCTGCCCCCTCCCCCCCGACTGAGAATACTCATTGCTTTTTGTTGTCAAGGAGTATGTCATCTAAATAAAAATGTTTAAAGGGATATTTAAAGAAAAATTGCTCTTATCCAGGGGTGTCCACGGGGGAAGTTCATGGCGTAGACGTTTGATGAAATTTTTGACTCCCCTGGACAGGGGGGCATGCTTTCATCAAGTTTTAGCCCTTTTGGGTGGTTGTCTTTTTGGGGGACTTCGTACCTATTAGTATGCACCATCTTGCTTAGGGGGTTGACACCCATGTATTGTCAGTTACAAGTTTTAAAAATAATCTTGATAACTCTGAACTCCATATAATGAAGCGTTTTAAGTAATTATTTTTAATTTCTCATTTATTGTACTTAATTGTAATGTTTGAAAATATTTCCCCTTGATTGTTTATTTTATTGCATCGTTTTCTTTTACAAAGGCCTAATATTTGACCTCTTAATATTTTAGGATTTTACTCTAAATATTTAACTAGTGTTTTTGCTTTAGATGAGACCAGCAAAAAAAAGTCGCTACTCTTATATGATAATCCATCTGTTGAAGTTAACTGTAGTCAGCTATACTATACAATGCAATATTGGTTATTAGTTTTATGCTATTAGTCTGTCAATAACAATAAAAAATTGCTGCATTAATCATTTACTTAATTACATAATTGTTCAACTAATCTTTATTTGTTAAGTCACTTCCAACCTAACTGTTCCACTTTCCTGTAATAATTAAATTTACAATAAATGTAATTGAAATAATTCAATTAACACAAATATTAAAAGTAATTTTATTAATCATAATCTATGTAATTTTTCTTTTAACTGCTGTTATTTAATAGTATTAACATGAATGTATTGAAAATTGCTTAATAATAAAGTAACCAAAAACCATTTAAAGACTATTCAATACGGCTTTCAAAAACCTGCTAACCAATTTATTTGTGCTGCACAATGTGAAAGGATAAATGTATTTCAGAAAGTTATGCGCAATTATTGTCGTTCAAAATAAAAATAAATCTGAAAGCATTTTATGATCAGCCAATTGCGAAGAAAATTTTCTCTGTGTTCATTATATATAAAAGTATACGTATGTATGAAAAGTTGTATCTTAATGAGCAGCTTCAAAGTCTGCATGTGTTACTACTAGGGATGTAACGAATAGTGATTTGGCCGAATAGCCGAATACCGAATATTCGGCCATTTCTTCCAGGCCGAAGCCGAATATTCGGTCCTTTCTTCAAGGCCGAATAGGCCGAAGCCGAATATTCGGCTAGGCCGAATATTAAAATTTCTAGAAAATCGTTGTAATCGAAAGTCTTTGTCAAATTTAAAATTATTCACAAAGTCAAACACCAATTACACACAATCTATGATGTATGATTTAATTCTGTTTGTTAAGAATTTAGAGCGATTTAAAATTAATCTATTTTCAGTATTGTTTTAAATGTAATAAAACTAAGAATTTCACCCACAAGCTAAACGGAAATGACAGGTTTTACGGTAGTAAGCAATAGCATTATTTTACTAATTATTTAATTGCAATGAAAGAAATACTAGTGCTTAGTGAACTTTTACCTTGCTCAAAACTGTTTTATGAAGACATTTTAAAAGTTATAAAAGTTAATATTTTTATTTTATGGGGTTTTTTTACATACCTATTTTTAAAAGATCTATTAAAACTTAATGCACTTAACTGGAATATGTTTTTATTTTCAAAAACCCCAATAACTTATGCTATCTAAATATTCATAATATATTCTGGGCTTTTCAGATTTCTCTCTAACCCAATATTCACAATAAATCAGTCTACCCAAACAAAGTCTGGCTTCCACTTTGTTAATAATAACAAAATGAATTTATCATATTATCTATTATAATTAACTATTGGCAGCTTTTGGGAGCAAATGCTAAATATAAAATACAATATTACAACTTTAAAATTTGTTTTTGCTCAGTCGAGCCTAAAACAAGATTAAAAAAGGTAGGTTATTCTAAATTATTTTTATTTCTTAAAACTATAGTGGACTAATGTATTCTTTTGCAATAATTATAATAAAATTTTAAATGTTTAAAATCTTCTAATTTCTTTATTTTTACTTTTTTACTGCAACAGAGCTATTCGGCCGAATAGTCCATCAGTATTCGGCCAGGCCGAATTTGATCTTACCCAGTATTCGGCCAGGCCGAATATTCTGCTGGGTGATGAAATCAGAATTCGGCCAGGCCGAATACCGAATAGTGGCCGAATATTCGTTACATCCCTAGTTACTACCAAAAACGATCTTTTTATTTTTTCCTCTGTATTAAAAACGTTTTAATGGCAAATACATAACCCAGCAACGTATTTTGATAGTTACTTTTGCCCTCAACACTTAAATGTTTATCTTTCTTGAAATTCAAGCCTTTAACGCGATGATATTGCAATGGTTAGACCTGTAAATCCTCGCTTTTAAGTACATGATAACAGCGCCAATTGACTGAAGTGGCAGAAAATGTAAGTTCTGCTTGCACGCACTTTTTCGCCCGTTTGGACAGCCGCTATATGATCGCAGGCAGCCATGGCCAGACACGCATGCATGTGAAACTGAGGGCAGCACTTGGCATATTAGTAAAAAAAAAACAATAAATCCATCGTTGGGGTTCCTCTGGATGGCCCCCTTGCGCAGTCGGATTCTACGCAAAAAAAGTAAGGCAGTCAGCGAGTCCGCAAAGAGTGGGTAAGATTCCGACTTCTCTTGGTCTGTGTGTTTTTGTTTTTTGAGTTACGTGTCGAATTTGTGAATCCCGGTGCTGTTGATATTGTAATAAATTCAACCCTGAAGTTTTAGTGGATCATTTTCTTGCGGCGTTTGTTACTAGCAGTTGCCAGAAGACAGTCGGTGAGCTACGGTGTTATTTTGGATGTTCATTTCTGATCGTTGGTTAAACAAAAGGATTCGATGTTCTGAACTGGATTCTGGTGTATTGCTTTCAATCTGAAGAGATGGGGCATGACATTTCTGGAAAAGTTCTGGTAAGCGTTTGATTATGCTTTATTAGTTAGTAAGTGGTTTAACTCTTTCGTCACCGAATAATAAAAAATTTTAATGTGCATAAAACTCCCCAACAAGTCCTGTTCAAAAAGAATTATTTTTCCAAAAGTGAGCATTCCTGCTTTTTTATTTTATTTATAATTTTTTTTAAACGACCTTTAGGTGAATTTAAAGATACTTTAGTGGTAGTGTGAAGGCTTATTACATCAACGAAATGTTAGACAAATTATTTACAATTTAAACATTCTTTTATATTCAATATGTTTGAAAGAACAAAAGAGCACATGGGTAAATTCCGTGAATGACGAAGTTCAAAATAAATGTACAATGGATTGATTAATGACATATACTTATGAATAAGGGGCGTCACTGAGCAAAGGAAAGATAAATTTTGCGGTTTTTGAAAGCAAAATATCACTATTTGAAATTAGAGCCTCATATGGCGGTTTGGGTGACGCGTTGGTTGATTTTGTTCATTTGCGGGTTTTGTAAATGAACGAAATCTGCGTGATTCATTCGGACGGCTGAGTTTTTGTGAGCGACGCGGTAAAGGGAAACGGAAAATGGACAACCATGAAATAAATTGATCGTAGTGCTGTTTCACCCAAAAAATAGCAGCTTCTTTCCTTTTCGTAAGGAATTGCAGTTTAGTTCGCTATGAAAATGACCGTTCAGTGCAGGTCACGAAACTAATAAAAAACTGACGAAAATTACGAATAGGTAACGAAAATTTTCCTTTCAACCTGACCCCCTTTAGAAGTCATCGGATATCCGGTATCCTAGAGGCTTTTAAATATCTGGAATCCGACCAGGCTTTTGCACGGTTATCCGGCTTGTGAAATTTGATCTTGAAAACTTAATTAAAATGTACAAAAATACTTGTGAATTGCAAAGTTACTACGAATTTGGAGGCAGTGGTATGTTTAACAATATGCATATTATTTACAAGTTTTGAACATCAGTGCCGGATATCCGATACCCATACGTTATACATGGGACAGCAGATGTTCAACATATCCGGCAGAATCAATATCCAATGTATCAGTCACGAAATTTCATTTTTGAAAATGTAGACACGCTGGTAGATGAATTCAGTGACACTATCAAAGAAACGCATATTAGTATAAATTAGTTTTTATGTTGGTGAAATAATGTATCCGATAGACAAAAAAAAAAAAGGTTCGAGTACTGATGATTAAATCTTCTAATAGATTTTAATCCCTATTCTAGTCTTGCAATTTATTTACTTATACCTGAATTCCCACATGTTAATTAGCTTCACTTCAGTTCGTGATTAATGTTATTTCAGTTAATTAAAAAGCCGCTGTGTGTTTATTATTGATACTTTCAATGACTGACTATTTTTACTTTGTACAATCAGTAAACCTTTTTCATTATTGTTATTTCCAAATGAAATAGAATGCAATTAAGACTTTTTCTGAATTTTAAAAGTGTATCTGCATACAGCGCAATTCTCGCTCCTACCCCCCGTGTTTTAATTCATGGTACAATTCGACCACAGACTTTTGATATTTGGACGCTTTTGCGCAACGCAGGAAAGGAGGAATCCATTCGAGTTTTAGGGAAGTTCGTTTTGCAGGTACGTTTATTTAGTACGCTAATCAGAATGTTTGCTTCGCTGTTCGTTGAAAGCAACTCAATTAATAAACTGGTACACATCATCAGTTCAGAAGAAAGAAAGTACAGTGGAACCTCGCTATTCGTACACATTTCGTTCTAGGAGGCAGCTCGAATAGCGAGTTGTCCGAATAGCGAATTATTTTTTTTCACATAAGATACAATGTAAATCGGATTCATTCGTTCCAGACCCAGATGGTTGCATATTTAAACCTATGAAAAACAAATGTACAGTACTGTACAAGGGTTCCGCTTTAAAACTTTGCAACGAGTACTTCTTTAACTCAATTGTAGTTCTTATTGCTTTCCTTTTAGGCTTCGTTGAATCAAGCTTTTTTGGACCATGGCTGCCCTATTTTTAATAGCAATAACAACAAAATGTCACAACGTTTCACGGATCTTGCGTGGATGAAGTGTAACGCACGGAAAAAGAGACGAGACCGAGCTGAAGACTTGGTAGATGAAAGGGTCTCAAGAAGCCAAACTGTGCTGAAAAAGGATAAAGAAAAGCCGAAATATTTTTGGAAAAAAAGGAATAAAAAGAATACATTCTTCAAAAAGGGGGAAAAAATATCTTGTTTAGAAAGTTAACTGTCAATAAAATCCCAAAATTTATTAAAATTAAAAAAAAATCCAAAACGCCAAACAAATAATTCCCAGATGAGTTCAAAAACAACATAATTTCTCGATATTTTTCTTTAAAGAAAAAAAGTACTGGCACCCCTGTTCTCTGGCGCTGTACGAATAGCGGGACAAGAACGAATGGCGAGTTGAATTTTACTTAAAAAAGTTGTACGAATAGCGAGGCGGACGAATAGTGGGGTTCCACTGTATTCAAAACGAACTAGAACGAGAATAAAAACGGCATATTCTATATACCAGCAGTTCCTCCCTTGAACACGAATGGATTCTTGGCACTCTGCCAGTCAGATTGCTTTGGTTGATGGCAGAACTGTTCTACCTTTTTTGTTTCTTCTTGCTGAATGTTTTTCACTCTTCCATCGAACGTTAAAGGAGAAAGGAACTGTTCATAAATGATGTCTCTGTTTTTCCCCATATAATTAACACCCTCCCCCCTTTGCCACAAAATGTCACACTTCAACGTACCCCCTCCCCCCTGTGTCACATATCACGCATGTTGCATAAGCATGATCTTGTTGCCCCTTCCCTCCCCTAGTCACACTTTCACGAACCCCCTTCTCCCCTCGAAGCGTGACATCATTTATGAATGATCCCAAAGGGAATTAAATTAATCACCGTATACTCCGCAGAGTAGTGAAACCGTGTTATGCAGAAATAATCATACATATTTGGTGGTAAATGAAGCAGTAAAACATTAAATACAAGGTTTTAACTTACTTTATTTGCGTAATCATTATTTGATTGATATAGCGAATAGCGCAAATCCCACATACAAGTTAATTTTGTTCGTCAACTTTACTGCTTGGTGCTTTGATAACCTTCGACATTTACACGGTATGCAATACATTGACAAATCTAGGAATGACCTAGCGATCTAAAAATTATTTTCCTTCAACAAATGGATAAAAATCAAAGTTAAATTGCAGTAATTTACTTGCTATTATTCAATACTTTGATTTCCCCCACGAGTGGGAGAGGGAGGGGGGAGGGGAGATCCCGATTGCAAAAACGGTTTAGAATCGTGTTGAAATGAACGGCTGTTAGACATCATACGTGTCCACTATTTTCACATAAATTCCATCATATTTTTCCAAAAGAAATAGAGGGGCGCTGTTTTTTAAAAGATGGCACTAATCTCCTCCCTCCCCGCTTATCCAGTACTATTTTTAGAATGACACTTGTCAACCCTAACTGTTATGCTTTTGTGGGAATAAATAGAAAAGTATATTTAATTCCAAATTCAATACACTGAGTGTAGTCCAGTTTTCGTTGTAAGGTGGCCGCTGGCGTGATATAGCGCATGATTTACCCCGAAATTGAAAGGAAAATGCAGGAAATCGAAGTTTGAGTCCCGCGGGAGTTGTAAACCTTCCTTCTCCCTCACAGGATAACCCTTCCGTTAAAAAGGTTAAAAAAAATGAATAACCGTTTTCATCAATTTATCAAAACGCTGTGTCATTACTGAACGTTGCGGCTAACTTAAAAAATGAAGGTTGTCAAAATAACTTGTAAATCTATTTTCCCACAGTCCCTTACATTTTCTCAACCGATATGTGTTTTGTTGGAAAGTTGCACTTTTTTGACGCCTCAAAGTCGAATCCAACTTGAAAATTCTCCCGTCATTCTCGGTTGAAGTTTTCTCTCCGGATGCAATTTAGGAACACTTGATTGGCGGAAAGACATAACATCCCTGCAAGATTTCCACCGCACGATTTGATTGGCTGAGAAATTTTGAGAGAAAGCGAAATTATTGTCTTATCTCCTTTTTCGACCTGCACAGGTAGTTGTTTGATTCCGATGGCGTAGCCTAGCATTGGAAGAAATTCTTTTTTTTTTTAAACTAAGCTCATTTAAAGTTCTTAAGTTTAAAATGTCTTTTTTAGCGGTGTTTGAAATCCGTTGTTTCATATTCTTTGTTAGTTGTGTACACAGCTGAGAAACGCTGTCAAATTGTTCAAATTTTTTTTTCTGGTATCCTTGTTCGGACCTGAAGAATTGTTTGCGGTCATCAAAAGGGTTGCAAGACGGTAAGTTTCTTTCGTCATTTTTGATATCATGTGCCGTAATTACGATTGTGATGTTTCAGAATAGTTCCTTTTTATTGAGTCTATTTAATTTGCACGAGTAGGTAGAAATCTATGTCCTATATCTTTATTTTTAAACTTTTCTTGTTCGTTATTTTAGTTGCAGATTTAAAATCGTAAGATATATCTATGATATTCCGAACGTTTCTTCATATAAGAGATAATTAACAAATTTAAGAAAAACGGTTTCTATATATTATTATTCATTAATTTTTATTTATTTCATTTATCTTTTTTTTTTTTTTTGAAATTTATCTCGTAATTAATTGTGAAATAAAACTTAATTTAAATACTTGTCCACTTTCGATGAGTTAAAACACTATATTTACCTGGAAGTTTTTTTTACATTAAAGGAAAAAAATACGATTTTTCGAATGAGGGACGGGGTTTGTTTTTTTATAAATAATTGTTCATTTCCTATTGTATGCTTAAAGAAATTCGAATTTTATTTATTTAATTCCTAAGCAAGTCACACCAAGGGACTTTCTGAAAAACCTCTCCCTTCCCTTTTGTTTCCACTACTTCTAGAACGCGTCTAAATATGGCTTTGCATGATCATTTACTATCATATAGGTTTTATAGTTATTTTAATCGCTTACATTTTATAAATAATTCACTTTTTAAGCATACTTGATTTTAAAAAAACCTTATTTATGTATTTTGCTCTATTGTAAACGTACATGTGTTTTGTAATATTTAGGCTCGTTTATATTCTGTTTTATAATTTATATATTTTAGCGAGTAAATATTAAAGGGTATGAAATAGGATATAGAGAAGTTAGTAGTACTTCCACATTAATAACGACAGTTTAATACCAGTGCTCTCATTTGCTCGTTTTTTATCATTTTTGTTTGGGAAAATATTGAAAGCCGTTTATTGAGAAAATAAGCAAAAATATTTGTGTGAATTTGGGCAATTTCGTTGTATTTGTATTGTGTTTATAGACTGCATTTTGGTATGAATATTTCATTTTTTAAGCATTACTTTAACTCGAACCGGACAAAAAAATGTTAGATTCGTAAAGTGCTTTTAATATCCGAATTTAAAGGTAACGATAATTTTCTTAGATATGCTTGCTGTTTCTTTTTACCTTAACGTATGTATGTATTAATTAACTTCATTAGCAAATTATTGCCTCTGAAATTTCTCTGAAAACGTCCAATTTGTCTTTTGTTTATTTATTTTTTGTGCTCTAAATGAGAAAATCAACACTATTTGGCGCAAAACTTGACAAAATACTCGCCTTCTGTTGCCACCTTTCCTACAATGTGAATTAACTTTATTGCTACTGATGCTCTAATGTCCGAAAGCTGAAAACGTTTTCTAACTGGAAAACAATATTTTTGCAGTTTGGCTTTTAATAACGTTAATCCTCCTGTTTACTGCAATAGCGAACGTTTTACTCGCCCGTCATTTCAAAGTTTTCCCCTGGGGGATTCAAAAAGCATATATTCAATGTATATTATAGGTAGAAAAAAATAGAAATACATTAATAAATACAGTTTCTGAGAGGTGGAGGTCGGATAAGAGGCTGGCAGTTGTCCCCTTCTGATCTCCCAAAGGACGGGCCTGGTTTCACTCCTTACTTTGCATTCTTTTACTGTTAAGAAAATGTGCAGCGTTCTCATTTTTATCTTAACTGCTCCAGTTTTGAAAATCTTACAAATGAGCGATTTAGTTTTGTTAGTCAACGTTTAATGATACCTTTAAGCGAGATGAAATAGCATTGGTGTTTTATTTACAGCATCTCCCCTTCGTATGTGCTCGTTTTATTATGCACATTGTTTCGGATATGGTTGAATTATCTTTCCGTTCATGTAATTTTTTTACTTTGTTTGCATGCTGTATTAATTCCTAAGGAATGTCCGCATTCTTAGTGGTTGAGAAAAGGAAAGCAGTGATCGAGCACAGATAAATTGGGATCAATAGGAAAAAAATATACATTTATGGGGGGCGGGGGGTTATGAGCAACTTTTATGTGAAATTCATGTATGCAGGAAGTATTTGGTCAAGTTCCTCTTCTCCCTTGAGAAATGACTTTTGACTCTGCTGTGTTCTAAGAAGTCCGAGTTTTTTTAGTGCAACGTTCCGGTATCAATGGTTCCTGTTAAAATCGTAAATCTAAGCTCAAATCTCATTAAATACAACTCCATTCAAATACACCTTTATTTTGAACCAATGCAAGAACCAGCATTCTCATGCCTGGTCAGCTTTCAGCGTACAAACATCCGGAGTACCAGTGGTTCAGACAGCTTGGCGCTGTTACTGCCATTTATACTGCTCATACGTCTTTTCTCCATCAGACCCCTACCTGTTAACCAAGGCCTCAGAATTGCTTGCGCACGGAACGAGGTAGTGGGGTCCACGGATTTTACATGCTTGTATCCCCGAATGTACATGATGGGTCTTCAGCGGGTATCGAACGCGCGACCTTCCAGGTGAAAGTCCGACGCTCTAACCACCAGGCTACCACGGCTTCAACTGCTGATCTGTCTGGCAGGCACGGTTGCAGTGGATTTTCTTCACAGTCCCTTCCAAAGCAACTCTGTGATCCCCAATCAAAGCTTCATTCATTTCAAAATTTTTGTAACAACAAAAATCATTTCGAAAAAAATAAATAGATCCAATAAATTTTCAGAAACAAAAATCTGAACAGAGGGGGACGAAATGAGGTAAAATGTACATTCATTTGTATGTACCCCCCACTCCCCCGCAAAAAGGGGTAATAAATTGAGGATCTTGAGGGGAGCTTGGAACGGAAGGCGCGAGACTATGGTTGAAACCGGAGCAGGGCCGGACCAAGAAAATGTGTCGTGCTCCACTGATCCGATTGGTTCAATTACTCTCATAACCTTAAGCACAAATGAATAAGGGGGAAAGGAGGGGTACGTTTTCGTAACACAGTAGGGGAACCTGTTGTACCTTGGACACAGTTTTTGTTTTTAATTATTTATTCAAAAACTACTATAGTGAGATGCATTTTACGTATTACATAATGTTTTGTGGTCATTTATGAACAAAAGGGCTATTTTTAAAGTAAGGTAGAAAAATAAATCATGTCATTTAGCTTTTTGAAAAAAAAAAAAGGAATTAGGACCAAGGTACAACACCCCTGTTGTACCTATATATGTTGTACTATGGACTTACTGTTATTATTTTTGAGAAAAACATTATTTGTATTACAAATCTTTATTAAATCTTGTATTAAAGTTAACATTTATCAATAAAACAAATTAAACAGCATAACAATTTACTTAGCAATTAATAGACATTATATTAATTAACATTCATAATTCTATGAGATATTTGATCACTTTAACGTGTTATTGTTCAATAATTATCTTTGGAATTTTATTATTATTCTTTTTGTTTTTATATACCCCTTCTAGCACTGCCAATATTTTTTCAGCTCTTTTATTTCATACAAATCCCTTCTGGAGTTGCATTTTGACCGTGGTTTAATTTTTTCTCTTACTCCCAAGGATATAACATTTCATCTGGTTTTCCGGCCACTTCCAGCTCTTTTTAGATTTTTCCATAGTAGATTTTCCCATTTTCTTGTATTTCTTCCTAAATAAGCTCATCCAATAGACACCCGCCATTTTATCTCGATCCCAACTTTCAGGATATTAAATATTGTTTGACTTGGCAAATTTATACGCCAATTTCATCAAATTTCTTAGTGTCGAGCCGTATTGTAGTTGAGAAGCTTTATTAATATAATCTAGTAACAAGAGTTCTTCATTATCTGAAAACACTTTGTGACTTGCAAGTTTCGATTTTAAATTAAATGGCTCAGTAGGATAATTTTCTTTTTTCAAGTGACGTGTCAGCGTAGTTTTTGATAAACTATGTCTTAGCTGCACTGTAAACTGTTAATTTATTATCTTTAATAAGCTCTACAGCCTCCATTATTTTACCATAATTTGGCGATGGCCTCGTAATTCCCGTTTTACTTCGAGGCATTTTTATATGTAAGAAGTATCAACAATCTTTAAAAAGAATAAACTACTGTCAAGCCCCGATATAGTGAACCGTCTGCGGACTAGACAATAAGTCCACTATAACCGATGGTTCACTATATCCAAATTCTTTGAAAAAAGTCTTTTTTTTTTTTTTAAATATGACTATAGTTTTGTTAGAAATAGGTATTACGGTAAGTACTTAAATTGCTTATAAGTACTTAATTAATCAAATAAATATTAAAACAAACATTAAAAAGAAAAGACTTGATTTCATTCTTACTTTTTATGCATGAAAAAAATTAGCAATTTTAGGATGAACAGATTTCGATTTTAAATACACTTCATCAACTTTTTTATCGACAATCAGCAAAGAGTCCAATACCTTTTGATCCACATTCTCTGTTGAAAAAAAAAATGTTCAAAGTATTTACTGCTGCTTTCACATCTAAGGTAGAGGGTGTCAATATTTCATGTTCTTCTTCAACACCGTCTTGGCATCGTTTTTTTTGATCGTCTGAAACGATGTCATCGTCAGTGGGAGTGCCAGAAGTGCACACATCGTCATCACAAGATTCGAAATTCTCGCTGATGTCCTTTGGAAAAATATTAACACTATTTGTTTCCAACCACAGTGATATTGGTAGGTTTTCTTCATCGTTTTTATTCTCCAAGGAGCGTCTAGGGGGGGGGGGGGGATGTTCTGCTTAACAACTTGTTTACGCTAGTTTAATTGACGATAATCATGAAAGAGTGAAATTTGACACAATAGAAAGGAATGCTGGCTTTTCAATCACAACACGTGCAAGTTTAAAGTTGGGAGAACTGAAAAAAATCCAAGGGAATGAAATTTGAGTTCACTATAAACGAACTACCAACTTTTCACTTGTCCACTATAAGCATATAAAATAACATTTGTTAAATAGGAGTTCGGAAGGGACCACTAAAAAAGTTTACTATAACCGAGTGTTCACTATATCCCAGGTTCATTATAGCGGGGTTCGACTGCATTTTATTACACTAAATACGTAACATTTTAAATTATTTTAAATATAACAAGGTAAATACAGTCCACGGTTCAAAGTGCTGTACCATGGACCTATCCATAGTACAACTGCTTTTTTAGGTCCAAGGTAAAACACCCTACACATTTTAAAATAACTGCTTATTTTGAGTAATAGGTTAGGAATTGAAAATGATTTAACGCTCAATTACACGGCCAAATAAGTTGTTAAACATAAAAAAAAAGGATTACTAAACTTTTTAACAAACTAAACAAGTTATTTACAAAAGGAAGAAACTAAAAAAATTTACTTTTAGGGTCCCACATTCTTTTTGGTCTCCTACTGCCAGATCTCGTTCGAGTCCAACTATCAAAATGAGTTATAAATGACAGCTAACAGATAACACATGAACCAGTGTTGCTGTATTGCAAAATAAATCCGTGAAATATATTTTTCTACCATTAGGACCACAGTACAGCAGGGTCCATAGTACAACAGGTTCCCCTATAAGTAAAACATTATATACTTATTGCAAAAGTTCAAGTAACTTCTTAAATTTTTTATCACATAAAAAATCTTTATCTAAAGAAAAGAGATAATGTAATTCTTATTGAAACGATTTGGAGCACAAAGCGGAGCCGGATCAAGTATTCAGAAGTCGGAGCTGAGCAACTCGAAAAGTGACTGCTCCGAGTCCCCCCTGAGCGGTCCTCTGACGTGTTCGATCAGAATTTTTTTCTGGGGGGTGGGGAGGAGTTGTTCCAAACAATCCGTAAATTATAAGAAAATATTTGGGAAGAGGCGGGTATTGCTCCAAAAACTCCTCTGGCTGGGCCCCTGCATTCTATTTGCCTTGAGTAATATTTTGTACATATGAAAATTTTAATTTTTACGTGACCTTCAACTAAACTTTCCATATTTCTGTGCCAGACTTACGTAGGTCACATGATCACTACTTTAAAAACTGAAAGGAATGATTTCGTTGCCTAGTAACAAAGCTGTCTGTATTAATTAGGATTCAAATCATGATTGTCAATAAATAATATGAATGCCCCCTTGCTGATTCATTTCGTACAATTTAGCAATATTTGAAAATCGCCGTTTTTGGACTTCCGTTTGTCTGGTCCAGGTACAGGTTTGTGGTCTAGTGCAAATCCACCCGACTCGGGATACAGCGGTAATGCTCGCATCTTGAAATTGAAATGTTCGCAATTAAATGTGAAAAAACAATGTTAGACCTTCTCATTCTTCAAAAGTAACTACTGCAAAATCAGACTTCCAAATTCGTGCTCTAACTAGTTTGAATAGGAATGACATTATTTATCTCTTTTCTTTGGTTAGAGATTTTTTTTTTATGTGATAAAAAGTTTCAAAAGCTTCTTGTATTTTTTCAATAAATATATAATGTTTTACTTACACTGTGCTACGAAAACGCACCCCACCCCTTCTCCAAACAACCCCCTTATTCATTTATGATCCAATATTATTGTAGTTCAGTTTTAAGCCATTCCATTCCATTTCAGATCAGGCAGAGAGTGTCAAATATGTTACAGCACTGATATACCTAGTTTTAAACACATATGAAGTCATGTACTTAAAGCAAAATAAGTAGAATCAAGTTCTTGAATAATCTTCTACTCGTTATTACCAAAAAAAAAAAAAAAAAAAGCAAAGACTAGGAGGGTTCAGATTGGTGTTATATTTCTTACTTTCAGCACTACTTTATATTGGTCTAGTTCCCTCTCTCCCCCCCCCCCCCCTATTCTTCTGGCTATTGAAATATTTGTTCCAGATTATCTGTGTACAAATTATTCGATAGTGTCCCTAAATCATCGGTGATACATTCGTAATTTGCCCTATTCAATAATTCTCATTCCCACGTTCATTAAATTTTCCTATTTAGAAATCACGCATTGAGCTATATTTGCTTCAGAGGCTGTTAGTTTTCTAACTGCTTCCCACTTCTTGTTTGCTCGTGCGTCCCATGTAATCATTACTATTTTATGGATTTTTACTATTTAGCAGTATTTTAGGATAGCCAATAATGTTTTGATTGTATTCCTGCAATAAATTTTACATTTGCCGTTGCATGGTATTTGATGTAAAGAGTGAGTTTGAAACTAGTAATTGGATTGAACAGAATAACATGCATTAAATCACAGTAGCTACGCTTTGTGCAAAGAGCTATTTAAGTTCTAAGAAGGTTAAGTACAATTTATCTGTAGTTATTGTGTAACAATATAGTATATTTCTTAATAAATATCGATTAAATCTTATATTAAAGTGATTAAATAAGAACGAGTTTGAATTTCTGGCTTTTTTGAGAAACACACAAAAGGCCATTTTTGAAAAATCATATAAAATATCTGAGGCAAAAATACACAATATAATTGATAGAAGCTCAGTAAGCACTTTAAGGGCAACAGATGAGCAGTTAAATTCAGATTTTTAAAAAATGGCTAATTTGAGTAATCACACTTCAAAAATCGTAATTTCTGAACATTTTTAAACTTTAAATTCTAAGGAGATATGCATCTCAGACTTACAATAAAATTTGATACAAAACTTCCATAGCAGCACTTTAGATTGCCACCTCTGTTTTGTCAAAAATAAATTTCTTTCATAAGAAAAAATAATCTTAAAATCGGTAAAAATACGATTTTTTCACTTCAAAACATTTTTTTTTTTTATCAATGAAGCCAACTAGATTTTTAAAATTAATGTCTAAATAAAATACCATCCCTTCATTGTTTATAGAAAAAAAAATTATTTGAATCGGTTAAAAACTTTTGAAACAGTGGCCATTTTAAAAGTGAGTGTTTTGCTGTTTTTCTGAAAACGGCCAACTTTGTCCCAAATTTTAAAAGTCTGTTAAATAGAGAAATATTTTTTTTTTTGCAAAAATCGTTTTGGGATATTTTATGTGTCCCTTAGTTGTAACTACTGTAATTTTTTCAAAAAAGTCTGTGAGGGTCATGCGACAAGTTTTACACCTGCCTGCCTGACTTCAAATGGAATGACTCTTTTGTTACTTGCGTTTTCTGTTATTTTTGTTTCTTGTTCTAGTTTTATTATTTGTTTTTTTGTCTACAGCTGTCTTCTTGCCTGCCATTAGAAAAAAATACTATTGCAAACTTCTAGAATTTTTTCGTTAAGAGCCTACTGCGTTATCGTTGGGCCACAAATCGGGCCTTTGCAGATGTCTAAATGACTGTACATTATTTTTAGAGAAATTACAAAACTCTTCGAATAGTTTAAAAAAGTGCCATGAATCAAGTAATTAAGTCAAACATTTCAAATATTCTCAATTGTAAGTGCATATGGCATAATACTGGTTTTTCAACCTTCTTATGTTGAAATGTTTGTCTTAACACATAACATATTAAAATATATTTAATAAAATAATTTTTAGGGGAAAAAGGATAACCGACATAAAATTAAAAATTGCGCCGAAAAGCAAAAGTAAATTCATTCCTTAAACGAAATCGATAAGACTTTTAAACATATTTTTTGAAGTCGACGAAAAATGTTGACAGTCTAAGTACCTTACTTTTAACCCTTTGGCTACCGGAATATATTCATAAGTCTGTTTGTCTGAGCGCCAAAAAAAAGTACCCAAAAATTGCATAAATAGCGATACATCTATTTCTTATGTGTATGTCATGAGTTTCTTACATGAAAAAGGCAAAACTGGAGAGTTCTAATCTACATGAGTCGTAGACGCCCCATTTTCGACCTATGGCGATTTTTTGAGCAAAAAACGCTTTCGCCATAGCAAATTTTGTTATTGGCTAATGTTGATTGGAAAAATCAAAATTTCTATGAGATGTAGCTTTTTTGCTTGCAAATCGGCGGCACACTATATCAAAAGGGAGTGGTCAATACCCTCTTCTGCACCTTTAATTTTTCCATTTTCAATTGAATAAATGAGTACTTATAATGTAGAGAACGAATTCATTAGCATTTGTTCAAATTTTTATTCCGAAACTCACATTTTCAACATAATTCATCAAATTGCTTATTGACGTTACCCGTACCACAGGAGAGTTTCGCCAAATCGTCTATTGACGTTATCCGTAGTTAAAGGGTTAATATCAACTGTAGGAAGCTTTGGGCCATTTATATTTGTAATTGATTCATGATTGCAAAAACTTCAAACTATCATTTTGCAAAATTGTTTAAAAATAGTATCGATGTTGTTTAAAGAATGAATTTGCTTTTTAGTGCCATTTTTTATTTGAAGTCTGTTCTATTCCCCCCACCCCAATTATTGAATTTTGTTCTTTTTAATGTAAATACATTTTAATATGAACACTCTATTAAATAAAACTATATCAAACGGCATGCTACTTTGATTGATTGGCACTAGAAACTAATCATCTGTATAATAAATTCCGCTTTGAAGCCGATTTTAAAAAGTTGCTATCAACCAGAGAAAATAGCCTCAGTGAATTTCAGCATCCGTTTACCAACCTATCCGAAAAATGTGTTTTTGTTTTACGATGTAATTAATCAGTGCTTACTTACCACCAGATTTATCAGTAATATAATACTGGTGTTCAATCGTGCTTTGTACGAGCTGTTATCCTGTTAAAAATGCTTTTCAAATGGTGCTCCAACGGGGCATCATTTGTAAATAGTCCGGAACGAAATAAGGCAATAAGCAGGAAATTTTTTAAGGGGGGGGGGGGGGAGAAAGAAATTTGATTTTTTTTCCTCTTTGCGAAGATAATTTTATATAGACGAGAAAAAATAAAACTATTAAGTAACGTTTAAATCAATTTAAAGAAAGTAAATATAAACTAATCATATAATTTGCTTCAAACTTTGACTTTTCGTTATTTCATTCTCGAATCTTGATTTTTTTTGCTCCCAAAATACACTGCTTGACAATTGCTAAGGAACAGTTACATTTTTTGGAATAATTAATAATACATTGATTGAAGAAATGAAACTGAGTACACATTTAGTAGAGACAGTGTGCGCTTGTTATTATGCAAAAGGGTACGGATATCGCCACATCGAAAAATAAGAGAATTAAAAACAAAAAAGATGGCTCTTGGATGCTTTCGAAACAGCCACGAAAAATTGCCAAAGTGGAAGAGACAAGTGTACCTCAGTACGAGGTGTGATTACGTCGCACACTAATACACATTTTGTATCTGTTACGCATGCTTTCCATTAAACCATCGAGGTGTACTTGGGGGATATTGTCCCACTCTTCTCTCAAGGCGGTTTTCCGTTCTTTCACGTTTCGGGGAGGGGGCTGTTCTTTGCGAAGCACGCTTACGAAGGGCATCCCAAGCATGCTCTATAGGATTTAGGTCTGGGGAGTTAGCAGGTCATTGCATACGAACAATATCTTCGCTCTCTAGTGTGTCCGATACTTCAGCACTTCTGTGTGGTCTCGCGTTGTCGTCCATAGACAGACAGTCTGGACCTACCGCACCCCTAAAAAGACGAACATAATCCAGAATAATTTCTGTGCAATAATGCTGTGATGTGACGCTGCCTCGCTTAAAGATGTGAAGCGGTGTTCTGCCATTGTGCACGATGCATGCCCACACCAGCACACCTGGGCCATAACGATCACGTTCATGAACATACTGTTGTGCATAACGTGTTCCCCTTTGTCTCCACACTAACTGGGGGCCAGAATCAGTCATCACAGTGAAACGGAATTCGTCGGAGAACATCACTCTGTACCACTGTTGATGACTCCAACCAATATGTTCTTTACACTAACGTAATCTCTCTCGACGATGACGTGGTTGAAGCGTGGTGCATCGAACAGGCTTCCGTGCATACAGACCAACTGCATTTAATCGTCGTGAGATGGTTCTGGCAGAAACATGTGTACCGGTAGCGGCTGAAAGGTCTACATCTATCTGGCTTGGAGTGGCATTTCTGTTCCTTTTTGCCACTAGGGATACAACTCGATCCTCTTGAGGTGTGGTATTCCAACCACGACCACCGGCATGCTTTCGCATAACATTTCCACCCTCAGCGGCCTTTTTTAACCGCGAGATGACATTTTTTGGCACTCCCATTGCTGTGGCCACAGTGGTGATACTTTGACCTGCTTCCACGCTCGTAAGCACTCAAATGATGTATTGCAGGCATTTTGCACTTGATTATTGCAATCGCTCGCTTTTTGCAGGCTAAACTGGTTTTGTCTTCTACATAACACACAGCACTTGGAATCGAAAAATAAATCTTTTTTTACTTGGTCGGTTGTACACTGATGGGGAGGAACGAACCGGACGCCCCCCTAAAGCATTGAATATACTGTATCCGACCGTTTCTGGAATCCGGGCATCTGTATTAAAAATCCTGCGATGCGGTATAGCAGGATGGACATCTGGTGGGATATCCGGAGAGGAGACGACAACCTTCCTCTCAAACGAAAATTCCACAACACCACACTGAACACGAAAACACCACACTGAATTTCACAGAAATAACTTGAACAACATTCGGTGCTCTTTTGGTCAAACACGTAACAACATGTATTTTCGCATGAGTGAAGAGCTTCTGCGCTCTCCCTTTTATACAGATACTGGGTTCTGCTTTGCCACGCCCTCTGAACTTCATGCTACTGTTATTGGTCGGCTGCCGGGAACGCTACTTTGCATAAAGCTGTTGTTCCTTAGCAATTGTCAAGCAGTGCAGTTCCGCGTCCGAAATTTAGGGCATCTATTAGTGGAGAGGCTCTTACTTGGGAATTAAAAACCGTCCCCATCAGACGGGTTTCCTCTGGGAAGGGTTTTTGAATTTCGTTCTTTAATTGCTAAACTTGAAGCTGTTTGATTGTATGGATGAAAAGTACAAAATACTTAGACGCTACAATGGGAATATCGTGTTGCTATTTTAGGTTATAAGGAGACCTGACTCATTCCAAAGGTTTCGTCATCGGAACCAGATATCACATAGAAAACTGAAAACTTTTAATTGTATAACTATAACTAGATGAGGGGAAGGCATTTAAATTAACATCAACACTATTTAGCTGGAAGCATTGTTTTTTTTTTAAAGCTAAAGGTTTCAAGCAATACATAAGTATTAGTGTCTGATTTAGATAGTTTTTCCGTTTGTAGCGCGGAGCTTTAACAAAATACATCTGAAATTCTCTCTTCTGAAATGAAGGTGTAGCTCTGAGACGAAAGGTTTGACCTTGACAGTGATCATTTAATGTTGCGGAGGATTCTTTTCGCTTCTTTGTACGTTGATGTTGAGGCAAACCTGCTTTTCTCACCCTTGTTTGAACTAATGAAATCATTTACTCTTTTTGTGATAGCCAAATAGTACACTATCAGAACTTGGTAATGACGTTTATCATTTTGTTTTCTTTTAAAGAAAGCCAATTTTTTTCTTTTTAATTTTCAGGCTCCCTTGTTTGCGAGCGATCTGTTTGCGGTCGATTTGAGGTCACGTAAGTGTTGCTTTTGATTCTATTTTATCACATGCTATTATACTTATTGTCTGTTTAGTATAAATTTTATTATGACGCAAGGTTGCCAACATTTTAGCGGCGGCAGATTTTTATTTTTATACAGTAGGGGGCTTCCGCCCGCTGCTCGCAAGCGCTCGCTTTTTGCAGGCTAAACTAGTTTTGTCTTATACATAACACACATCACTTGGAATCGGAAAATAGATCTTTTTTACTTGGTCGGTTGTGCACTGATGGGGAGGAACGAACCGGACGCCCCCCTAAAGCATTGAATATACTGTATCCGACCGTTTCTGGAATCCGGGCATCTGTATTAAAAATCCTGCGATGCGGTATAGCAGGATGGACATCTGGTAGGATATCCGGAGAGGAGACGACAGCCTTCCTCTCAAACGAAAATTTGTTTTTGAAAATGAATGCGAGTTGAAAAGGTACAACAAATTTGGGTATTTAGGGATAGTTACAAGTAGGCAGGTTTCAAAAATCAGAGTTGGTGTCCGGTTCACATCCGTCGACTAAATAGCTCTGGATATCCGACGAAATCGAAGGGATGCATCCAGTGCATCCCTTCTCCTAACCTTGATTCTCGCTGCTAACTTAGATAAAGCCTGGGTGAACTTGTTACATAATAAATGAGGTTTTACAGTCTGAGAAACTTCGTGAGATTCCGGATGTCGCCAACAACCTTCCCATCGTAAAGTCTCTGCACAAAAGTCACGCAATTAAACAGTAAAATATTTCTTTTCTCTCCTCCAGCCTCCTTCAAAGTTAGTATTAAGGATATTATCCTACGGATGTGAGGTAGTGGGGTACACGGATTTTACATGCACGCATCCCCAAGTGTTGGGTCTTCATCGGGTCGGGTATTGAACAACTGACCTTCCGGTTAGAAGTCCTACGTCCTAACCACTAGGCTATACCACGGCCCATAGTAATAGTATAATAGTTCTCATTGATGCTCAGAACAATATGAATAAACACGCTTTCACTGGTTCAGACTATTTTTATATTGAAATAAAAATAATTTCATGTTAAGCAAAGGCGGATCTAGAAAATCTTCAAGGGGGGGGGGGGGCGATTTTGGAAATCTCGGGGTTCAATGTAAGGAAAGGATGGATGAAGGAGATTCTTCATTCCTTTTCAACAGTCCCCCGCCCCCCATTTTTTTCAAACAGCAGGAACAACAAAAAAGAAAATGCTAGTGTTGTGATATTTAAAATTTTACCGACACATTTTTTCAATGCATATATGTTTATTCAAAGCCCGTATAAAAGGAACACAAGCTGCCGTTTTTTTGCTTTCGGAAATCTGTCTATAATTTTTTCAACGTCCAATGTAATATCTTTATGGATATGCAATAACGCTAACCCAGTGAATCTATCATCCCTCATTCTGCTTCTTAGCCAAGTTTTAACCAAGTTAGGATTTCCTTCAAGCTTTCTGAAGAAAAATGTAGGCTTGTAAATATATTTTCTAAATTTGAGTTGATATGTCTAAATTACAAAATAATAGCAATTATTAGTAATATATTTTCTAAAATTTTTAAAATGTAATACTAAATATGTACTAAAAACCATGAACATATATGTGCAATTTATGTAAACATCTGTAATTATGAATGTTCAATGAAATGTTTCAGACTCCAGGTTTTAGCGTAAATGCTGCAGGAATTTACACCATGTGCTAAGGCTTGGCTAGCTGTCACCAGTTGATAGGTAGAAGAAAAGAGCAGGGAATCTCTTTCCCATTATTCCGAGGATTAGCAACTCAGCAATACTACAGGACAAAGGGACAGGGGGAAAGCATAGAACTTGAAACTGGGCTATTGGGCTGGGATTCCAAGAACATAAAAACATGGCTGGTCCAGGGGCACAAAGAGTAAAAACTCACTTATTAGGAGTGTCGATGTAGTATCCACTTGAATCGGCCCAAGGGGGGGGGGGGCGATCGCCCCATTGCCCCCCCCTTAGATCCGCCGTTGACGTTAAGAAAGCACAAATAAACATTAAAATGCAGTCATATCTTTCGGGAGTGCTTGGAATCCCTCTTTCAATGCGACAGGGAACTTCTAGATGCATAAACATCCAAATCAAATCTACCAAACAACAAAAACACGGCTTATATAGCCTTTTATTCACAAACCAATGAGAATAAAGGCGGCGTTAAGTGGAAGCAGAAGTAGCAGGGAAGGCAACTATGGAACCCAGTTGAAAGTACACGAAGTAAAAAAAATATCAATTGAAACAAAACAAAAAAGACTACATCATGCATAAAAATGTGCAAATACATGAAAATTGTAAAACCAATAAAATAAAATACAAAGAATTAAAATAGAAATAAAAATAAGTACAGAGAGAACCAAAAAAAATGCAAAAACAAAGTTCACATGTAAAAGGAGGGGGAGGGGGAAAAGAGAAAAATAGACACAAAAGCAAATTCCAACAAGAAAACCAAGAAAAAACAACAAATTAAAGGAACTTATGCCAGACCTATGAAAAATGTTAAATTATTATTTTATTTTTATTTTGATTGGAAGGCATTTAGGTGATTCGTGGTTCCAACTCCTCGTAGCTTTAAACAAAGATTCGCTTTCTAACACTTTTGAAATACTATTGTCTTGATTTCGAGTTTCAGAAGAAATTAGTGAAGACTTTAGGGACTATTAAGCTAATAAGGGTTTTGGGTATTTCTGCTCTTAATCTAATGGAGATTTTCAGAACCTGTTGTCCTTAGTCAAATTGAGAATACTTAGGACTCAATATGTCGCCTGCATACCAATGGGCAGTCTTCACTAAAGTAAAAAATTCTTAAGTAATTTAATAAATTTAAAAAATGTTGAGTAAGTTCGTTGCTTTTAAAATCTTAATTGATCGCGAAAAATCATTAAGCGCATCTTTTCGACATTAGGTAAAACTTTATTTGAAATTCTCAGGGAAGGAATGTTTTAAAAACGCAAAAAATGAAAACGTTCGTACACTAGTTTATTTATTTTGTTACTGGTACAGGTTTAATGTGGTGAAATAGAACACTATGGTTAGTGAACTTGCTTTTAAAGATTTGATACCAATTTATTCGGTAAACGAACTGTCTTAAGCAAGCAAACAAAATTGCTAAACCAAAAGAAAAAGCGGAAGAAGAAAAAGTAAGTTCCATTATGAGAAACGACATGATCCGAACTGAAATTAAAGATTCATTCAAAACTGACAAGTATGAATTTGTTAGGTGTTGTTTTTTAGCTGTCGATTTGCGATACATTTAGAAAAACTGTTCTCAATAGCTGGAACACTGCTGTGATAAGAGAGAAAAAAAAGTTCATTTAGGGACCTTTCTTTTAAAGATTTACAATTAATTAATGCAATAAAGGGTTTGTCCTAAGGAAGCAAAGAAAGAGCTCCTCAATGAGAAAATTAAAAATGAAAAAAAAAAAAGAGTAAAAAAAAAAAAGAAAAAAAATATTTAAATGAAAAAGAAATTGAGGAGCAGTGTGTGATATTCATATCGTTTTAAGCTAAAAAAGATGGATTAATATTTAGATTGTAAGAGTGCTGCAGAAATATTTTATGTAGATAATTTTATATCAGTGTCATTTATGTTATTCTTTTGGAATCTAATTCACGGTCGAGCAACCCTCTGTGAGACGCTTATTGCAGTAACCGTGGATCAGAGGGTCGACCGATGTCAGAACAATGTCATGGTAAAAACAGGCTGAAAAAAAAAATTTCCTCTTTTTATTTTAAGTATATACATCTTGAAAAGAACTCTTATACTCTAACTTCTGGCGGACAGACAACATTAAAAATGGGCTAGCTTGAAATCGTTAGGTATTTTTAAGCTGGTGTTATTGAGACATGTTTACAAAAGCTGTTCTCAATTGCTGGAACACTGTGCTGTGATGAGAGAAAAAAAGTTCAAAGGACCTTTCTTTTAAAGGTTTACATTTATTTGATGCAATAAAGGGTTTGTCCTAAGGAAGCAAAGAAAATGCTCCTTAATGAGAAAATTAAGAATGGAAAAAAAAAAAAAAAAAACAGTTAAGAAAGAAAAAAAAAATTAAAATAAAGAAAATTGAGGAGCAGTGTATGATATTCATATCGCTTCGAGGTGAAAAAAAGATGGATTATTACTTAGGTAGTAAGAGTGCTGCAAAAATATTTTATGTGTAGAATTTTGTCAGTTTCATTTGTGTTATTCTCTTGGAATCTAAATCCCGGTCGAGAAACCCTCTGTGAGACGCTTATTGCAGTAACCGTGGATCAGAGGGTCGACCGATGTCAGAACCATGCCATGGTAAAAACAGGCCTGAAAAAATTCCTCTTTTTATTTTATGTATATATATATCTTGGAAAGCACTCTTATACTCTAACTTCTGGTGGACAGACAACATCCAAAATTGACGAGCTTGAAATTATTAGGTATTATTTTAAGGCTGGTGTTGCTATTGAGATAGGTTTAGAAAAACTGTTCTCAATATCTGGAAGGAACTGTTCTCAATATCTAAAGACTGCTGTGGTAAGAGAGAAAAAATATTCAGTTAGGGACCTTTCTTTTAAATCTTTACATTTAATTAATGCAATAAAGGGTTGTCCTAAGGAAGCAAAGAAAGTGCTCCTCAATGAGAAAATTAAAAATGGAAGAAAAAAAAAAGGAAAAAAGGAAGATGAAATTATTTAAATTAAGAGGAAATTGAGGAGCAGTGTGTGATATTCATATCGTTTTAAGTTGAAAAAAAAGGCGGATTATTATTTTGATAGTAAGAGTGCTGCAGAAACATTTCATGTAGATAATTTTATATCAGTGTCATTTAGGTTATCCTTTTGGAATCTAAATCCCGGTCGAGCAACCCTCCCCTGTGAGACGCTTATTGCAGTAACCGTGGATCAGAGGGTCGACCGATGTCAGAACCATGACATGCTAAAAACAGGCCTGAAAAAATTCCTCTTTTGATTTTAAGTATATACATCTTGAAAAGAACTCTTATACTCTAACTTCTGGCGGACAGACAACATTAAAAATGGACTAGCTTGAAATTGTTAGGTATTGTTTTAAGGCTGGTGTTGCTATTGAGATAGGTTTAGAAAAACTGTTCTCAATAGCTGAAACACTGCTGTGATAAGAGAGAAAAAATATTGAGTTAGGGACGTTTCTTTTAATGATTTACATTTAATTAATGCAATAAAGGGTTTGGTTTAAGGAAGCAAAGAAAGTGCTCGTCAATAAGAAAATTAAGGGTGGAAAAAAAAAAAAAAAAACAGTTAAGAAAGAAAGAAAAGAGAAAAAAAAAATTATAGAAATTGAGGAGCAGTGTGTGATATTCATATCGTTTTAAGGTGAAAGAATGATGGATTATTTTTTAGATAGTAAGAGTGCTGCAAAAATATCTCATGTGTAGAATTTTGTCAGTTTCATTTGTGTTATTCTCTTGGAATCTAAATCCCGGTCGAGCAAACCCTCTGTGAAAGGATCGACCGATGTCAGACCAATGTCATGGTAAAAACAGGCCTGAAAAAAATTCCTCTTTTTATTTTAAGCATATATATCTTGAAAAGAATTCTTATACTCTAACTTCTGGCGGACAGACAACATTAAAAATGGATTAGCTTGAAATTGTTAGGTATTATTTTAAGGCTGGTGTTGCTATTGAGATATGTTAAAAAACTGTTCTCAATAGCTGGAACACTGCTGTGATAAGAGAGAAAAAATATTCAGTTAGGGACCTTTCTTTTAAATCTTTACAGTTAATTAATGCAATAAAGGGTTGCTCTAAGGAAGCAAAGAAAGTGCTCCTCAATGAGAAAATTAAAAATGGAAGAAAAAAAAAGGAAGATGAAATTATTTAAATTAAGAGGAAATTGAGGAGCAGTGTGTGATATTCATATCGTTTTAAGTTGGAAAAAAAAAGGTGGATTATTATTTTGATAGTAAGAGTGCTGCAGAAACATTTCATGTAGATAATTTTATATGTGTCATTTAGGTTATCCTTTTGGAATCTAAATCCCGGTCGAGCAACCCTCCCCTGTGAGACGCTTATTGCAGTAACCGTGGATCAGAGGGTCGACCGATGTCAGAACCATGCCATGGTAAAAACCGGGTTGAAAAAATTCCTCTTTTGATTTTATGTATATTCAAATATATCTTGGAAATAACTTATGCTCTAGCTTCCGGCAGACAGACAAAATTCAAAATTATAGTTTTGTCAAAATTATAGTATACAAAATTATAGTTAGGCCGAATAGTTCTGCTGCAGTGAAAAAGTAAAAAAAATAAAGAGATTAGTAGATTTTATACATTTAAAATTGTATTATAATTATTGCAAAAAAATTCATTAGTCCACTATAGTTTTAATAAATAAAAATAATTTAGAATAAACTACTTTTTTTAAATCTTGTTTTAGGCTTGACTGAGCAAAAACAGCTTTTAAAGCTATAATATTGTATTTTATACTTAGCATTTGCTCCCAAAATCTTGCAATATTTAATTATTATAAAGAATATGAGACATTTATTTTGTTATTATTAACAAAGTGGAAGTCAGACTTTGTTTGGGTAGACTGATTTATTGTGAATGTCGGGTAAGAGATAAATGTAAAATACCTAGAATATATCATGAATATTTAGATAGCGTAAGTTATTGGGGTGTTTGAAAATAAAAGCATATCCCAGTTAAGTGCATTAAGTTTTAATAGATCTTTTAAAAATAGGTATGTAAAAACCCCCATAAAATAAAAATATTAACTTTTATAACTTTTAAAATGTCTTCATAAAACAGTTTTGAGCAAGGTAAAAGTTTACTAAGCACTAGGTATTTCTTTCATTGCAATTAAATAATTAGTAAAATAATGCTAATGCTTACTACCGTAAAACCTGTCATTTATATTCTGCTTGTGTGTGAAATTCTTAGTTTTATTACATTCAAAAAAATAGTGAAAATAGATTAATTTTAAATAGTTCTAAATTCTTAGCAAACAGAATTAAATCATACATCATAGATTGCGTGTAATCGGTGTTTGACTTTGTGAATAATTTTAAATTTGACAAATACTTCTATTGTAACGATTTTCTAGAAATTTTAATATTCGGCCTAGAAGAAAGGACTGAATATTCGGCTTCGGCTTGGAAGAAATAGCCGAATATTCGGTATTCGGCTATTCGGCCAAATCATTATTTGTTACATCACTAGTCTCAACCTCATATTACAGAAAAATCGACTGTTCTGAATTAAACTTTACGAAAGAATGGATAGTAAGCAGTTACTTAACCCAAATGAATTTTCTCTCTCCCCTTGTTCACCGGATTTACACCCTTTTATTTTTGGTTTAAGGTTACTTCCAAATTGTCCAAAAACAAAAAAGCATTTTTTTGGACAGCTACATGACGGGATCCGACACAAAATCTATAGCACCCATCAAGTACTTCAACCGCTGCAGTTAGGAGTGCCATGAGTTGTTTGTGAGTTGTCATTTGTAATAAAGGCGGGCACATGTTTAACATGTTAAAGGTAAGAAGTGTCGTTTTCCAGTGGAATTATCTGATTTCTTCCTTATCCACTTTTAAGTTGAGTATTTGGGAATAATTCCTTATCATCCTTACCAAGAATACAGATGGAGAGGGTTTTTCTCAAAAATTCAATTTTTGTCACAAATCTCCACACAAATGCACTGGTTGATTGCAAGCACTTGCGACTGATTTGTGAACATACCCTCACTCTCAGAAACTCAAGCTCAAATCTCACGAAACTTTCGTCGAATTTGACGAACTGGCTTCGTGAAAAATGCACCGAGTGAACCTTTCGCCAAATTGGCGAAATTTGCGTAGTAACTTTTTTAAGTCACGTGATCGCGCGAGGAAAGAATCGTCGTAAATGACGAAATTTTCTTGACTGAAGAACCGCTAAAAATGAGCGTTCTATTTCTGAGTGTTCTTAAGAAATAGCTCTTTTCCAAAAAATGTTTAAATACATCTCACTAAATGGCTGATATGCTGAATTTTCAAGATATTCAACTGTAATTTGTTTGAGTTACCCTGAACACTTGGGTTTGGAATTATAAGTTATTTTGCGAAAAAATTTGCTTGTTATAAACCAAAAAAGTTTGAAAAATTTGGGGAAATGCCTATGTCTCCGTGAGTACAAATACAATTTTTACGAAAATGCATGGAACAATTGTCCATGTAAATTGAGTTTTTGTTCTGGAATGCGCTAATTCCCAGCTTTTAACGATACAGATCCTCCAAAACATTTCGCTTACAGAATCAATGAACGGTGTCAGATCTGCAAAAATATCGTTTTTTTTTGGTTTTTATATCAAAATTTTTAGATTTTTGAGCTCGTTATATTGGGAATCCTGCCGTAAGTAAATGTTAAAAAATTGAGGCTTGAGGACGACTGTATTTTTTTGGTGCAATACTGTAATAATTACTTTTATAGTTATTTCTAATTTTTTTGACAGCATTAACATCCATCATGTGAAAGAAAACTAGAACAATGACTATTTTCTGAACAAAATCTATTACAATAATCATTGAAACAAATAAGGTAATTAAATAAAACGTTCAAATTCCTCTCTTGAAAAATGTCCATTTTGCAGATTTGACACTGTTCATTTCTGTAAAGAATTTTTCTCTTTTTCAATTTGTTGACTGCCCCTAAATGCAAGAGCGAATGAATTTTTCGGGAAAATGTGAGTATTAAAACGTGGCATAATAAGTAACAAGAAGTCGAATTCAAATTTATAATCTAGCTATCTCTCTCTCTGTCTTTCTCGTTTAGCTTTAGTTCTTAATTGCTTCAAATACACCTTTTCAACGGTTAATACATATTCATTCAATCATTCATTTATTAAGTCATTCATGTATTTATCCACTCATTTATTCATTCATTCTTTTGCTTATTCATTTAATCATTCATTAATTCAAATATACTCTTGAAAATCCCGATCAAAAAATTTCATAGGAAAATAGGCTCGTTAGTTCTGGATGTACTTTTTATTTGTACATGTTCTACGCCATAAGAGCTTTCCGATAAAGTTTGTTCCAAGCAAATCGGTCCGTTAGATCAGGAATTATATAGAATTGAAATTTCCCCGAAAGCGGTATGTTAATTTTTTTTGAACTGTTCAAAAATGAACAAAAATTCTTCAAATCAATATTTCACGCCAAGAACTTCTTCCAGTGAGCTTGTTCATGGGAACTTGGATCTTGTACCCAGAGTTTGCATAATTTGCTTCATTTTCACCCATTGGCGCTAATGTTAACATTTTTTAAACTGTTCAAAATTGAACAAAAAATTGTTCAAATCAAAAAGTAAGATATGGAAATGAGATGACCTCGCCGAGATCTTCCGAATGCAAATAGAATTTTTCGAATCGGACAATTCGTTCAAAAGTTATTAGGTGGGGACAGACCGACAGACAGACAGACAGACCGACAGACACACTTTTTCCCCATCTCAAAACCCTACTTTCAAATTTTTTATTTTTCAATCTTTATTTAATTACTTAACTTATTTTTGACTTTTCTTGATTTCTAACGATATTTTCACAATATATTAAGCCTTCTTTCATGCTTTATTATATATTTATTTTTACTTTTACGGGAAAGTAGGCTAAAAACGGGTTTTTGTATCAGACTGAGTGTTAAGTATCAAATTAAGAAAACTCTGTAGTGCGTCTATTCATTTGGCCACGGACTGTATATTTAAATTTCTTTTTATTTTTTGCTTTATTTCATATGTTAAACAAACTTATCATTTATCAATTGACAGAATTTAAAAATAATGTGACCAGAAATACGTTGAGTTTATTGTAAGCCATTAATTACGGCTTGAGACTAAAAAAATTTGATGGTGGCCAGTGGCCGGTAAAACCAAAAAAGTTAGTCGCCACTTTGAACCATGTTTCAAACTGACCCCCTCCCCAACCGCGGCTTCATTTTGCATACACACATTCGTAGACATATACCTCAAACTACACTTTGTCACAAAATGACACAAGGCCTTATTTTTAAAGGTATAATAATTAATTGCAAACCTTTTCCAGTCGCCAGTTTTGGCGACTAACAACATTTTGTGGTCGCCAAATAAAAATTTTTAATCGCCAATGGCGAGTAGCGACCGCTAGTCTCGACCTTTACCATTAGTAATAAATTATATTTAGGTATTTTTTATGAATTTCGTAATTTCAATTGCTTTCCTGGTG
The DNA here is from genome assembly GCA_038502835.1 of Octonoba sinensis. NCBI lineage: Eukaryota > Metazoa > Arthropoda > Arachnida > Araneae > Uloboridae > Octonoba > Octonoba sinensis. The sequence continues at coordinate 5,985,809 of CM076600.1, forward strand.
CAAAATAAACGTTTATAACGAAAACTTCTTTTTCGATTTATGTTTGTTCGATCTCTTACCACTGGAATGGAGTTAGCAGACATCAAGATATCGAAGGTGATGACGTCAAACCCAAAGGTGAGCTCCTTTACTCAACAATATCTGGTTATTTCTTTCAAAAAAAATATAAAATGAGGATATCAACCTAAACTTGATCTCTAAATAAGTAATTATCCTGTAAGTCGTATATGCGAAGCCAATGCAGTCATTTGCATTGCCAGTGCTACTTGAACTATGGCTACTAAGTTGATGTACTTGAGGCGTCCGTATAGTCCTACAGCCGTATTCACCGTCAACCTTGCCAAAAGCGTGAAACCACGAGGTCCGTTAACTCGGAGTTGAGGCTCAACCACGCGAGGTTGAAAATCGGTATTCACCGATGAAAATGTACCCAGGGTTTCTTAACCATGAGGTTACTCAACTCCGAGCGCAGACCATGCGTCCTATTGGTCAATTGCGATCACATGATTTTGGAGAGGTTTGTTTAAAACAAGCGTTTTCGACTTGCTCCTTTTCTTACGACTGCTGCTGCTCCTTTTTTTGCGATGGACAAAACAACGAAAAGAGTTATCTTCACGCCCTACGAAAAGGAGCTGTTGGTGTTCCTTGTGGGGAAATATAAAAACATCATCGAAAACAAAGAAACCAACAGGGTTTCGTTAGAAAAAAAAACTGAAGCGTACATAAAAATCGCCAATGAATTTAATGGGCAAGTCGGGGTTACCCCAAGAACCCACTTGCAATTAAAACAACTGTACTTCAATATGAAGAAAAGGGCCACCAAACAATCGTCCAAACACAGGATGTCCCTGATAAAAACAGGTGGGGGGAAAAATTTGGTGGAAGTGCCCAATTCATTGGAGAACAGAATTCTGGCCATGGGAGCGTTGTCGAGCCCCTTGACGACAACGTTTGACTCGGATGCAAGTATATTAGATGTCCAAGATGGTAAGTTAATTTTTCATACTTCTTGCCTAACTTCTTGACAGTAAAAAATACTTTCAAATCCTTTCGCAGGAAAAATTAATAGATGCATGTAAATTTTATTTGAAAATTAAGCGTGTAAAATTTTACCTCTTGATAATACAGTTGTAATAAATCTTGAAAATTGTATTTGTTTAAAGCCAATTGCTTTTAAGCAAATTGATTTGTTAAGCTTTAGAAATAAATAAGGAATAATCTAAATAGCAGTTGCAGCTACAGAAACTTGTAATTGTTTATTCTATAAGCACAAATAATAACAAAATTTTCTCACACTAGATGTTAAACTTTGAATGTTCACAATATGAATTGATTTTTTGCAAGATATATTTCTAAAATTCATAAAAACCAAACGCTGTCATAAATCCTGGATTGACTTTTACTTTGTACGCGAACGCTGGAGAATGAAATTTAGTAATGTGAAGAGATAATATATTGCACATTTTTCTGAACACTTTTACAACTTGTTTTTTTCCCCCTTATTTGGAGGCATTTTTGAAAGAATTAAACATGTTCCGTCTCATTCAAGTATTGTAGATTTTCTTAAAACATACTTTTCACAGAATTATTACTGTTACAATTAATAATAAATTCTTTTATCACTATAGTTTTGAATTTTCACAGCATCATTTGATTTTCCACAAAAATATTTTTAAAATATACAAAAATTGAATCCTGTTAAAAATGCTTGATTGACCCGTGCTGTTTCATAGTTGATTTATAACAGTCCCAGTAAAATTATATTTGTATGGTACATCGGAATGGGAAAATGTAATTTTACTTGGCATGGGATTGATAGTGTTGTGCTTGATTAACAAAATGAAACCGATCTGATTCAATAAATCAACTTCAACTCTGTTTTTAGATTTTTCTTGATTCCCCTTTTTCTAACAGTTCTAAATATCGAACTTGCAAGAAGCGACCCTCCATTGCTTTCATGGACAATGTTTACTTGACAAAATTGCTTGCATGCGCAGGAGCTTTCGACCTTGGTCTGGAGCTTGGTTAGGTTATGTGACCACGCATGGTTACGGGGGAAGTTAAGGTTGGACGGTGAATACGAAATCGGTGCTAACTCTGAGTTTACGACCGGTTCCGCGTCTGACCATAAGGTCAGGGTTGATGGTGAATACGGCGGTTAGCTGGCTGGCATCGAATGCCCCCGGTGCACGGTCCTTTTTCCGGCGCTGGTACTCCTCTGGTCCGGCTAGTTTCCTATAGTTTCCACTAACGAAAGTCTAGTCCGGCTAGTTTCCACTTAATATTTCCAATTCGTGTGGTTCCGCGAACATAAGCCGTTTAAATGGAGTGATGAGCTTTTCCTAAAAACAATTCTGACGGAGTTTTTCCTGTCAAGTCTTGCACAGCCGTTCTTAAGGCAAACGCAAACTGTTGCAAATTTCTATCCCACATTTTATGATTATCTTTAATGAAAGCAATAATCGTTTCTATCAAAGTACAATTCCCTCTTTCCGCTAAATTCGATTGGGGCCTATAAGGAACAGTAGTTATATGTTTAGTTTCGAGCCTTTCACACATTTTTGAAAAAATGTCACTAATGAAATGAGGACCATTATCCGTTGTCACCTGAATTGGAACACCGTAATTTTATGTAAAACTTTCAAATGATGAATCACATAAAGCTTTAGCTGAATCTTTATTTAAAGGTATTAGTTCTACCCGTTTTGAGAAATAGGCTGCCACCACTAGTACATATCGGTACCTGTTTTAGCCTACTTTCCCGTAAAAGTAAAAAAAAATAATAATAATAAAGCATGAAAGAAGGCTTAATGTATCGTGAAAATATCGTTAAAAATCAAGAAAAGTCAAAAATAAGTGAAGTAATTAAATAAAGATTGAAAAATAAAAAATTTGAAAGTAGGGTATTGAGATGGGGAAAAAGTGTGTCTGTCGGTCTGTCGGTCTGTCTGTCGGTTTGTCGGTCTGTCCCCCCCTAATAACTTTTGAACGAATTGTCCGATTCAAAAAATTCTTTTTGCATTCGAAAGATCTCGGCGAGGACATCTCATTTCTATATTTTACTTTTTGATTTGAACAATTTTTTGTTCAATTTTGAACAGTTCAAAAAATTTTAACATTAGCGCCTATGGACAAAATTGAAGCAAATTCTGTAAACTCTGGGCACAAGAGCCAAGTTCCTATTGCAAGCTTATTGAAAGGAGTTCTCGGCGTGAAATATTGATTTGAACACTTTTTGTTCATTTTTGAACAGTTCAAAAAATTAACACAGAGCTTACGGGGAAATTTCAACCCTATATAAATCCTGATCTAACGGACCGATTTGCTTGGAACAAACTTTATCGGAAAGCTCTTATAACGTAGAACATGTAGAAATAGAAATTTTATCCAGAACTTACGAGCCTATTTTGCTATGAAATTTTTTGATCGGGATTTTCAAGGATATTTCTCAGTGACTCAATGAGTGAAATAATGAATGATTGAATAAATGAAAGAGTGAAAGAATAAATCAATGAATAAATGAATGAGGAAAAGAATGAATGAATAAATTATTGAATAAATGAAAATATAAATAAATGAGTGAATAAATACATGAATGCGTAAATGAATGAATAAAAACTTGAATGAGGTAACGAATGAATGAATAAATGCATGGCTGAATAAATGAAAGAATGAATGAGTGAGTGAATGAATTTGTATTATCCGTTGAAAAAGGTATATTTTCAATAATTAGAACTAAAGATAAATAAGAAAGAGAGAGAAAGAGATAGCTAGATTATAAATTTGAATTTGGTGTATACGGGAAAGTAGGCTCGTATAGTTCTAGACGGAACTTCTTGTTTCTATTGAGAAAGTGTAGGGACGTATTAAGTCTACCCCTTTGATCTCTAAAAGGAATGCTGACTTTTATTGGGTTTGAGCATCCTGCTGGTAATGAATTATCATAAGTATAACGTTAGCATATATCACAAGTTATTACGTTATTATTTACAAAATCTCTCATTTTCGGGAAAATAGCATACTTCCTTTACTCTTGCAAAAAAAAAAAAAAAAAAAAAAAAAAAAAAAAAAAAAAAAAAAAAAAAAAAAAAAAAAAAAAAAAAAAAAAAAAAAAAAAAAAAAAAAAAAAAAAAAAAAAAAAAAAAAAAAAAAAAAAAAAAAAAAAAAAAAAAAAAAAAAAAAAAAAAAAAAAAAAAAAAAAAAAAAAAAAAAAAAAAAAAAAAAAAAAAAAAAAAAAAAAAAAAAAAAAAAAAAAAAAAAAAAAAAAAAAAAAAAAAAAAAAAAAAAAAAAAAAAAAAAAAAAAAAAAAAAAAAAAAAAAAAAAAAAAAAAAAAAAAAAAAAAAAAAAAAAAAAAAAAAAAAAAAAAAAAAAAAAAAAAAAAAAAAAAAAAAAAAAAAAAAAAAAAAAAAAAAAAAAAAAAAAAAAAAAAAAAAAAAAAAAAAAAAAAAAAAAAAAAAAAAAAAAAAAAAAAAAAAAGTGAACTGTCATAGGAAGCATGGAAGCATATGTGCAAAATTTGAAATGCACTTATTTCTACCTATGCCTGATTTCTAATTGGATAACAATCAAATTTATTATTTCGGTACCAATTTGGACCACAGATTGGTACCGAAAGATATTTATCGATTTATAATATTTTCAGTTTTAGAACATATTTTTCTCCTACCATTTCCCGCTTTTTCCTCGCAAACGCAAAGAATGAGTCGGAAATTGTAACCGAAAGATATTTATTCATTTATTTAAAATTTGGACTCGCACTTGTCACACTTTGTTCCAACTTATCTGCAATATCGCACTTAGAAATTAGAAATTATGTAAATGTTAATTTTTCTGTAAGTTTCGAAAACTTTTACGAATTTTGTGTATTTCAACCGGAAACCTTAGGGGGAAACATTATTTAAAATGTTTTGGGCATACATACGTTCACTGCTGTAATACTAATTCAAAAGAACCAATTAAAAAAATGTAATAACAATAAAAAAAATTTGTAGTTGTATTTTAGTTTTTATTTAAACTTGGATGTTTTACAATAATTATGTTTGTGATGAAGTACTGTACAACACGGAAAACAAATGTACTTATATATTTTATACTTTTGTCACCCGTTACTAACGGTTACAGAAAGGGGTTCGCCATTTTCTTTCGAACCTTAGAAGGGGTTCGCGAGGGAAGAAAGGGTGGGAAACACTGATTTAGTGAAATATAAAATGGAATGTTAAATAGCAGGGGGTAATTTTATTGAACCGCACATCAAATGCTTTTAAATAAAGTTTGGGTCGTAATCAAGATAATTTTTTTTTAGTATTTAGAAGATGGTTGCAATGTTTTTTCATGCATAATTTGTATCACTACGTACAGATTTTAATTTGAAATGACGTGCTTTTTAATGAGTACGCATTTGGTTTAATGAATGAGACCAGTTTTAACCCTTTATAAGGCACTGGGAAGTATCTTCCCACCTAATTCATCAAGTTATAGATATTTATAGTAAGGTATTTTACCCTTTCTGATTGGTAGAGTCTTACAAAGACGCTGGAAGGCATATTTATTACCACATGCATCAGTATTCCCATATAAGAACATTACCCCCCCCCCGCGGGGGTTCGGGGGGGATACAAAAAATCATGTTAATCTTATTTAATGTCCTATATGAATTTTTTCTTTGAAACGAACTGAAATCCGAAAAATATTTTCATATATGGATGCTTCAAAAAATGGCCTTATAAAGGGTACGAAATGCGAAATTCTCTTGATTCTAGTGCAGAAAAATCATCCGCTGCTCCTGCCCAAAATTCAAATAGTGATTTATTAATAAACTAATTTTATTACTAAATTACTCGTTTTTACTCTTGTTTTGGCAGTTAGTTAAAAATAATTCAAAAACCGAATCCAAAGTACTCAATATACTACATAATTATTGTATACATTTTATGGTAAGTGGGGGGGGGGGGGGGGAGAGTGATGAAAATTATGATAGAAAATTGGGCCGGAATACTGAAAGGTTGAGAAACGCTGTAGTAACCGTTACTGTAACAGTTAACTGGATCCAATTCAACCTTGATTTTTAAACAAACTAAGGTGTTGTCATTCTAAAGAATCGGAAATTTAAAATTGAGTTATGAAAAGAAATACTTTTTAAGAAATAGAAAAAAAATGTTAAAGACCCCATAAATTTACGATAATAAATACCAATATTATGTTACTCTTCTATACTAATCATTAAACAAATTTTTAAATATCGTTTTACCGTAGTTTGTTTTTTGCATGATGTCAGTATCGTATCGTGCCCGCAAAATTTAATCGTAACTGGTCCACGTTGAGTGAAATTTTAAAATCAAAGAAAACACTCTAAACTTCGAAAGGCTTATTAAGAAAAGATCGCTCGATTTAAACAAACTAAAGTGTTGCCACTCCAAAGAATCGAAAATTAAAAACTGAGGAATACTTTTTACAAAATAGAAACAAATTTTCTCTCTTAAGTTACGATAATAAACATAAATATTATGTTACTTTTCCATGCTAATCATGAAACAAATTTTTAAATACCGTTTTACCCTAGTTTGTTTTTTGCATGATGTCAATATCGTACTGCAAAATTTAATCGTAACTGGTCCACGTTCAGTGAAATATGTATATAAATTGGAGGGACCACTTTTTGAGGAAACATTTCAGCAACGGTTCTGTAAGAATATTTCAGCGAGAAAAGGTTATAGCTTTGAAACCGATGCTGTGTTGAACTGCCATTTTGTACAGATTGCTACACTCTTCTGATTTTTGCTGGGGAGAAGTGGTGAAATTCAAGAATGAATACCGTGACATTTTTTTAAAAAAATGAATTACTAAAGAACTTGAAAACGATAAGACCAGTTAATTTAAGTGGACAGTGTATGTAATAGGTTTTGCAGTTGAATGACGGGTAGTTGAAGTCTATACAGAGAGATCAGTTCGCAGTTGAAATAGGTGGTACTTGTACTTATTAGTAGTAGTGAATTACATTAACCATGCCACTGGTCCGGGGTTCGATTCCCGTGCAGGGCAAGGTCGACTCAGACTTTCATCCCTGCAATGGGGTCGATAAAATGAATACCAAGCATGCTTGGGAACTAAACACTGGGGGCTCCGCGTCAGGTCGACCACATGACCGGAACTTCGGCTTCTGCACCCCAGAGCCCTCGGTCTCGAAAGCTGGAATGGGCACAGTAGGCCGTGGCCCCCAAAAGGGCTGGCACGTCACTGAGTTTAGTTTAGAATTACATTTCTATTGGTTTAGTGTTTTGTGAATGTAATTACCACCATTTGCAGTGTCGTTAGCTTCCCCCGCCCCCCAAAAAAATATTGTTGCAGATCGTAATGCAATAGATGAAGGGATGCCCTACATGTTTCATGACTGAAAAGGTGTTTAACCCCAAAATTCTGCATCTTCTGCAGTTTTGTTTTATCCAAACGATTGATCTCTAAGAACTATAACAACCAGGTACCGAAAATTGGCGACAATGGATTTTTTCTGCTTTTTTTTGATGTATTTCCTGTTTTTGAGCAATTTAAATGTACTTTTACAGTATTTTTTGCATTTTCCTCCCTTTTCTGTTATTTTGTGTTTTTTTTTAAATTTTCTGATTAAAATTAAGTTTGATTCGTTTATTAAATTTTACGAAAGACTGAAAAGTGTTATTCGAGGGTGGAATTGGATATATACGAGGTGTGATTGGAAAGTTTTAAGAATGGGCTTGTCATTTTACAATGGAGGTATTTTACATGCTACTGTGATGCATCTCCTTCAAAATACTCCCCTTCGGAGTAAACACACCGACTCCAAAGGTATTTCCATTTTCGGAAACATTCCTAGAAATTTTTTTTCTCGAGTGTGTTAAGGAAGCTCGCCGGTCTTCAATCGAGTCAAATCACTTCCCTTTCAGTGAAAATTTCAGTTTACGAAACAGGTAGAAGAATTTTTTACAAAATTTAACATTCCTGTGCTTCCACAGCCGCTCTATTCCCCTGATATAGCCCTGCGGACTCCTACCTGTTTCCTAAACTGAAAAAAAGTTCCATCCATCCGACTCAAAGAAACCATTCATCATATGAAGAACCTAGAAGCAAAGGGGTGAAAGTGACAAAACTGAAACTTTTGAGATAGCTAGTGCAAATAGTAGAGAAAGTATAATTCTATTTTGTGGCAAGAGACGTTTGTAATAGCTCCAGCAGTTGCTCCGCCCCATGTGGTTTAGAAAAAAAAAGAAAACATTAAAGCTCCCAGAAGATCTCAACTTGGAACGTGTTTTACTACGAACCGTTTTTTGGTCACTTACATCCCTTTGCTTCTCACTGCCTCATATGCGGTCTTTGATTATGTAAAAACACATTTAATGGTTCAGGGCAATTCAGATTCTGTTATTTATGATAGTAAAGTTATAAAGCATTTTATTTAGACACTAATTTCGAAAATCTAGTTGGCTTCATTGATAAAGAAAAAGTTTTTGAAGTGGAAAAATCGTATTTTTAACGACTTTATGATTTTTTTCTTTATGAAAGAAATTTATTTTTGACAAAACAGAGGTAGAAATCTAAAGCGCTGTTATGGAAGTTTTGTACCAAATTTTATTGTAAGCCTGAGATGCATATCCCCTCAGAATTTAAAGTTTGAAACTTGAAAATGTTCAAAAAGTACGGTTTTTGAAGTGTGATTACTCAAAAAAGCATTTTTTTAAAAATCTGAAAATCTGCTCATTTGTTGCCTTTAAAGTGCTTAATGAGCTGCTATCGCTTATATTGTGTTTTTTCCCCCCCAGATATTTTATATGATTTTTCAAAAATGGCCTTTTGTGTGTTTCTCAAAAAAGCCAGAAATTCAAACTCGTTCTTATTTAACTTTGATATAAGATTTAATCAATATTTATTTAGAAATATACTATATTGTTACACAATTACTACAGATAAATTGTACCTTACTTTCTTAGAACTTAAATAGCACAAAGCGTCCGTGCACAAGCGTAGCTACTGTGATTGAATGCATGTTATTCTGTTCAATCCAATTACTACTTTCAAACTCACACGCTTTACATCAAATACCATGCAACAACAAATGTAAAATTTATTGTAGGAATACAATCAAAACATTATTGGATATCCTAAAATGCTGCTAAATAGTAAAAATGCATATAATAGTAGTGCTTACATGGGACGCACGAGCAAACAAGAAGTGGGAATCAGTTAGAAAACTAACAGCCTCTTAAACAAATAAAACTCAATGCATGATTTCTAAGTTGAATGGGGCAAATTACGAATGTATCACCGATGGTTTAGAGACACTACCGAATAATTTGAATTCGAAATGTAACACACACCACCTGAACCCTCCTAGTCTTTGCATTTTTTTTTTTGGTAATAACGAGTAGAAGATGATTCAAGAACTTGATTCTACTTATTTTGCTATAAGAACATAACTTCATACCAGTGCTGTAGCATATTTGATATAAAGTGTGTGATTTTAAAACTAGAAATTTGATTGAACAGAATAACATGCATTAAATCACAGTAGCTACACTTTGTGCAAGGGGCTATTTAAGTTCTAAGAAGGTTAAGTACAATTTATCAGTAGCAATTGTGTAACAATATAGTATATTTATTACTAAATATTGATTACATCTTATATTAAAGTGATTAAATAAAAACAAGTTTGAATTTCTGGCTTTTTTGAGAAACGCACAAAAGGCCATTTTTGAAAAATCATATAAAATATCTGGGGAAAAAATACACAATATAACCGATAGCAGCTCATTAAGCACTTCAAGGGCAACAAATGAGCAGATTTTCAGATTTTTAAAAATGGCTTTTTTGAGTAATCGCACTTCAAAAATCGAAATGTTTCAACATTTTCAAGTTTCAGACTTTAAATTCTGAGGGGATATGCATCACAGGCTTACGATAAAATTTAATACAAAACTTCCATGACATCACTTTAGATTGCCACCTCTGTTTTGTCAAAAATAAATTTCTTTCAGAAGAAAAAAAAATCATAAAGTCGATAAAAATAAGATTTTTTCACTTCAAAAACACTTTTTTTTTTTATCAATGAAGCCAACTAGATTTTTAAATTAGTGTCTGAATAAAATACCATCCCTTCATTATTTATAAAAAAAATTATTTGAATCGGTTAAAAACTTTTGAAACAGTGGCCATTTTAAAAGTGAGTGTTTTGCTGATTTTCTGAAAACGGCCAACTTTGTCCCAAATTTTAAAAGTCTGTCACTGGAGAAATAATTTTTTTTTTTGCAAAATCCTTTTGGGATATTTTATATGTCCCGTAGTTGTAAGTACTGTAATTTTTTTTTAAAAAATCTGTGAGGGTCATATAACATCCTCTGCCTGATCTGAAATGGAATGGCTCTTTAGTGTAAGGGAGATTAATGCTCAATCTTAAATTTAAAATAAATTTTTTCAACACAAACAAATAAAAAAAGAAAGATTTTACTGCAATTAAGATTTTTGAAATTTAATTAATTTGAAATTAATTTGAATTATTAATTAAAATGTAATTTTAGGCGATCTCTTGTCGCAATGAAAATAATTCAGGAGCTATTTCCTGATAAATATTTCGAAACTAAAGTCCTAAAAACGAAATTTTAGGGTATATTAGGTCACGTTAAAAGAACGGTGCTTGTGTTGGGGGAAGAGGTGATTATCAGTTTTGGAGGGAGTGGTCCTCACACAAAGTTTAAAGCTTCAAAAACCCAAATTTAAGCTATTTTTGGTCACTTTAAGAAAACAAGAGATCGAAAGATTTTAACCGGAATTTTTTTAAAATAAAAGTACTAAAAACAATTATTTTAAGCTTTCTTTGGCAACGTAAAGGGAATAACAAGACTAATGACACGCGCTCGAGTCTACCATAATACAAAATGTAATACTGAGAATTTACGATTTCACCGCTGCTAAACATTGACGACAAAATTGAGAACTTCCGAGTTTACAGTACGGTACTGAACTGGTACAGTAAAAAAAAAAAAACCTTCCTTAACAGCAGCAGACTGCAAAGGGATCCCTATTTTCCTTCACGTTGATAGAATGAATAAACTATTTCAGTAATTATCAAGAACAACGTAGTATATAATTTCGTAAACGGTTCAAAAGATTTCTTTGCTTCAGAACTAAAGGGGTAAGTTAAGAACTTAAGCACATAGCGTAAAAATTAGGATTTTCCTCTGTGTCCCCTCAAATTGCGCTTAGGGATCATTCATAAATGATGTCACGCTTCGAGGGGGGTTCGTGAAATTGTGACAGTGTGACAAGGGGAGGGGAGGGGGTAACCAGAAGTTCGACATCATGCATTATGCAACATAGCGAGACATGTGACAAAGGGGGAGAGGGGTCCTCTGAAGTGTGACAGGTTGTGACAAAGGGGGGAGGGGGGTCAAATATGTGGGAGAAAAGAGTGACATTATTTATGAACTTCCCCTTATGTTTATTCTCAAATATGAACACACAAATCAAAGTATTGGGAGGCGAGGGGCGGGGGGGGGGGGGGTGGACCTTCCGCACCGACTGAAAGTGTTCCAATGCCATCCCAGGAAATTTTAGTCCTAAAAAGCGCTTTAGGCAATCTTTGGCAGAGTTTTTTAATGAAAAATTTTTTTTAACACGTTGACTGCCATCCTACGAGATAACTCGTGGTAGGCGAACTTGTTGAGAGACTAAATTACAAGTTGTCTCGTTGTTGCAGACTATTTTCCATTTTTCAATACATTTATAGAAAGTTAGTGAATTTTTACTTAATAGAATGTTTTGTACAATATGTTCTAATTAAATTAAACTATCGTCTGGAGATCCATAAACAACAAACAGCGTGTCTGCAGTCAACGTGTTAAATATGAACTTCCAAAAGGAAAAGTCGTCCTACTTTATTCCTTTATGCGGATTTTCTTTACAAAAAAAAAAACCTCCGCAGCAATGATGACATTAGTGAATATGAGCAGGGCCTTATTTACCAATAGGCCCGTGAGGCCCGGGCCTAAGGCCCCCACTTTGAGGGGGCCCCCTAATTTTTGTTATTTTTTTTTGTAATTTAAAATTTTTAGAAAAATATTTAAAAATAGAATTTTTCAAAAACAAACTGTTAGTGTTCTGTTGCTTCACAGAAAATTTGTATTATTAAATTATTTTAAAACCACAAGGAATTTTCACTTTGGGGGCCGCCATATGTTATTCAAACATTTTGTAATTTTAAAACAAAATCATTTTGCACATTCGGGGCTCACAAATGTTAGTCTGAGTCTTTGACATTTGAAAAACAAATTAGTTTTTGTGCCCCCCAAATTTTGGTGTGACTGGCAAGTTTTACAAACACATACTGAATGTTATGTTTAAAAAAACTTTGTTGCGGGAGGGGCCCCCAAACATGAGCTGTGCCTATAGTGATTCAAAATGTAAATCGGGCCCTGAATATGAGTTCACAAATTGGCCGGGGAGGGAGTGGGATTCGAGAGTTTTAGCCACAAAATTCTCGAAAAAACTCAGTTTTAGGCTAACTTTAATCACGTTGATAAGGTCTCAAAAGAATAACGACGGAGGATCTGCACTTGTGCAAATTGAATCTTAAATCCTATTTAAAGGGATTTATTGCACTCATCATGGTACTTTTACCTTTTCAGAATGAATTCTTTTGCACAAGCAAATTAAAAAAAAAAGAGTGATTTTGAAAACGATTTTTTGTTAGTTTAAGATCACATAGGAAAGAATTAATAACTAAAATGAATGATATGATAGAAGATATGGTAGCTAATAATAATTTAACTTTGTGCAAGTAAACAGTAATAGAAATATAATTTCACGTTAATTTAAAGCACAAATGAGCATTAAAACGCAGACATATGTTTCGGGATTGCTTGGAATCCCTTTTTCAATGCGACAGGGAGCAGCTTCATTTGGATGTTTTGCATCTAGAAGCTCCCTGTCGCATTGAAAAAGGGATTCCAAGCAATCCCGAAACATATGTCTGCGTTTTAATGCTCATTTGTGCTTTAAATTAACGTGAAATTATATTTCTATTACAATATGGTAGCTGTTCGACAAAGAATAATTTTAAGGGAATATTTTTATTATGATTTTATAAATTGCTAAAATTACATGAAAATACTGTTTCTCATGGGGAAGGGGAGGAGTCGGGAAATATCTAAGATAAAATCGTTATTTACTTAACTTCTGCTTCACGACATCCACTTTTAAGCATATGATAGGAGGGCAACATTCAACCATGCAACATTTTAACCCTCTAAAGCCCAAGTTTTGTTATCGTCGTCCGCCTTGAGGCGGAGTTTTGAATTAGAGGGTTAAATTCTTGTCCCAACTCCTCATCCTTTTGGCATTTTGTAAGTCCCCCAAACAGACTTAATATTTCTGCGGAACTCAGCCTTGTTTGTTAACTGAATGAAACAATTTTCTCTCCCGATACAAATCCTTTTTTATTGCTTTGCCGTTTGGGCAATGAAAAACAAAAGGCGATCTCGAAGTTAGTTCTTATAAAAAAAAGTCCTGAAGTTATACTGCTTGTTCCAAATTCAACAACAAGCGAGATTGAACCCTTAACTGGAATTAAATCAGCAGAATATTTAAAGTTAAAAAAAAATTATGCGGAGTCTCTTTAGCTGAAAAAAAAAAATGGAAAAATATAATAATTTTTAGGATTTTTTTTTCATTTATAACCAGGAAGACTTTTATCACCCCCGTCCCCCCCAAGTAAAAAAAAAACCTCAAATAATTGAGGGAGTTGGAAATGGAACTGGAGGAGTGACCCTCTTACACCCCCGACGAATACAACACTGATTATACCTCATATAGCTCAAATAGTAGCCTATAGTAAGCTCAAAAATCGTATCATATCTGTTGAGAACGCAACACAAATTCAAAGAAAAGCTTCTTTGATCAAAAAATGCAGGTTGGGGATCATTCATGAATGTCACACTTCGGGGGGAGGGGGGTTCGTGAAATTGTGACAAAGTGGGACAAGGGGAGGGGGTAACAAGAAGTGTGGCATTATGCAACATAGCGTGACGCGTGACAAAGGGGGGGGAGGGGGGTCCGCTGAAGTGTGACATATTGTTACAAAGGGGGGAGGGGGGTCATATGTGGGAAAAAAGCGTGACGTCATTTATGAACGGCCCCTTGGCATCTGCACGATGTGGGATTTTTTTTTTTTTTAGCGCTTCCGTTTTGGAAAAACAGACAAGACATCCGTTCGGTTCGAAAATAACATTTATTCTGAATCACAAACAGTGTTGCCAGATTTTCCATACGATTTTTAGCCAGTTGCGTGAAAGAATTTAGCCAAAAATAGCTATTTTCTTTAAACTCAGTTGTAGCTATTGTAGTAATTGCTCTGGCTGTTGCTAAGCTCCACATCGGATATTCATTTTGTTGGATACCGGATATCCAGTGTCTCTTTTGTGGCGGATTTGTACCAGATATCCGGCTCTGATATTTGAAATCCCTTAATTTATACATATTTTTAAACATTCCGCAGCTTCCAAACACATACAAGTTTTTCAATTTGCGTATATTTTCAAAACACGCTAATTATTTAAATTTCAAAGATCACATTCTCACCAGATCTCTCGTTTAGGGATTGGATATAGGGTGCCGGATATTAAAAAAACGTTCGGATAGCGGATAGCGTGTGTCTTCTGAAAAAGAGATCTTGTCACGCTCGTCCATCCCCACCATTCTCTGTTATAATATCATTCAAATGAAAAAAAATATTGCTCATTTGTGCTTTAAATTAACGTGTAATTTTATTATTATTATCATTCAAATGATCAACAGACGGTATGCTACAACTGCCAACCGATCATAGTAATGTATATAAATCTCAAAGGCAAGCAAATCTTGGTAGAAATAGAGAAAAGCACTAATAAACTTTAATATGGAAAACTAAATCTAAAATTAGCCATTATTAGCCAGAATTGTTTGTGGCTAATAATTGAAATTCCTTTTAGCCAGCAGAATCTTAAATTAGCCATAATGGCTAATTTTAGCAACATCTGGCAACCCTGATCACAAGTTTAACACGTACCAAAAACAAAAAACCCATCTTCTCCCAGGTGCCAACCGAAGTCCAAAGTCCGTCTACGAGACTTCTTGTAGCGTCAGCTCAGCACTCTCATAATTTATTTTGGCATTGCGTTTGTGACATCATCACTCTTTTTGTGACATCATCGCTGGAACAGCGACATAACGAGAACATATTTTGACGTTGTTGTAGTATTTTCATTAGGAAAGTATATGAGGCGTTGCGAATACGAAGGGCGAACTCAACATTGGGTCTTTTTTCTTTTTTTTTACTGATGGTATATCAAGAGCCTCTCTAGAATCCGCATGTCTAGGTTCATGTTGAGTTTGCCCTTATTTAAATCTCAAATTAAGCAGAATGTAACAACGCTGCTGGCGGAAAACTGCTAAGAATCTGTCATAGACGATCGCATAGGAAGCGCGAACTCTGCAGCGCTGCCTCCCCTCTTCCGCTGGCGATGCAATCCTTTGTTTCGTTTTGCACTCTTGACGCATGTGCCGTGCAGTTCGTGTTTATCATCGTGATTTGTTGTTTTCAAAAAACGGTAACTTTTCTAAAACTGTTCTGTTCTTTTTATTTATTTGTTTATTAAATTTTTAATGTAAAATGTCAAAATATGATTATAAAATTGAAATAAATAGAGGGGAATGTCTAACAAATTTAATCAGCTTTTTTTTCTTAGAGGAATTACCTTTGTTCAGCGCCGATTGTTTTAAGAATCAATCATGCGCCAAAAATAACAACAAAATCGGCATCAGCCTTTGTTGAGTTCGCCCCTCATGCGCAGTCGATAAAAAAAAAATTCAAATCTAGATACACGGCAGCGTGTACGCCAAGTCCAGAAAGTCAGCCAAATTCAGAAACGGCGACACCGGCCAATGTGTATATTTACCCGAACCATTCTGAGCTACTTTTGACCCCACCATTACCCAAAAACTATTAGACCTACATACTTGAAATTTTGTACGTCTAATAGAGATCCCCTTAACCCTTAGAATATCAAATTTCATTGAGGTACCTCTTATGGTTATGGAATTATTAAGGTCTGAAAAGTGTCATTTTTATCACTCACTGACTCACACACTCATCAAATACCTAACCTACTTCTAAGTGAGTTAGAAACTTGAAACTAGGTATCAAGGTAGACAATTTATCATATATAAAGGAAAAGTTCCGAGACTTCAAAAAATTACATTATCTTCGAAGTTACTAGCATACTCATAAGTAGCATCATACCTAAGGACTTCAAACGGCAGCCATAATTTTCTCCCCTTAACGTAAACAATACTCTCTCGCGCTTAAAGGAAAATAACTTTAGCATGTGGAACTTGGGCGCGCAAGTTGGTGAGAAACGGCAAAACTGCGATAAATGACGCGTGGAACAAGGGTGAATGCGCCATCTAGACGTTTCTTCGACCAGCTGATCGCTCCCAAAGCATCAGAAAATCATCTGATTGTGCCAATTACGGAAAATGAGGATTAGGGATCATTCATAAATGTCACGCTTTGAGGGGGAGGGGGTAACAAGAAATGACATCATGCTCTTACAACACAGCGTGCCATGTGACACACGGGGGTATATTGAAGTGACATTTTGTGACAGAGGGGGGGGGGGGTCAAATATATGGGGGAGAAGAGTAGGGGAATAATGACAGTTCTACCCCAGCAGGCGCAATGCGCAATGCCCTCAGGCGTGGGCGTGGTCGTTGCGCCTCCCAAGGCCCCCAGGCGTACCCTCAGGCGTTAGTCGAGTGGAGTTGAGTTGTTTTTGCCCCAGGCGTTTTTCGAGTGGAGTTGAGTTGTATGCCCTCAGGCGTTTTTCGAGTGGAGTTGAGTTGTATGCCCTCAGGCGTTTTCGAGTGGAGTTGAGTTGTATGCCCTCAGGCGTTTTTAAAGTAGAGTTGAGTTGTTTTTCAAAAGTTTATAGTTTTGGAATGGCAACACTGTTTAATTTAGGTTTTAACCCTATTATTCCGCCTCCTAGCGGCAAATAGTGGAACTACTATAGCACTGTTTCAATACTACTAAAACCGTTTTTTTTAAGTTTATAGTTTTGGAATGGCAACACTTTTTAGTTTCAGTTTACGACTTGATACGTGTTCCATTGCGGCGCCATATATGAGAAGAAAATGCAACTATTTTCGAACTTAGAATAATTTTCAATGTTTTAGAATTCCAGCATTAAATATTAACAAAAAATTAATTATAATGTATAATGAATTAGATATAATATCGTTAGTTATATCCTGATACAGCTTTATTTATGTTTTCGACTTAGAAAGATAGTCCCAACCAAGTATCACCTATTATATACTTTCTTTCTATATAAAATTGCTTTCAAAATTACTTTCAATAGGTGGGATTCGAACTCCAAACTTTCTAACACAAAAAAACATCCATGATCTTAATTAGCAGCGCGCTTTGCTGATTAACCCATGAATGTTTTCAACTTTACACGTTAGAATTTGTTTCTAACAGAATGCAAACATCTGAGAATGTATCCATTCAGGGTACATTTGACGAAAGTTATAATTCCTGCAGCATTGCAAGACATGAACAAACTTGTATTGCGCTAAAAGATTGAAATCATAGTGCAGGTGTTTTTTTATGGCTTAAGATCCTGTGTGACGATCGGACAGAAAAGAAAAGGTCCCCTTTCCACCCCTATAGGCATACTTTCTCTTTCTACATTGAATGAAGTGATTGACAAAGATCGCTTTCCTTTTCACATACAAAGCATCTCCATTGTACTTAATTTTTAACTGTGGATAATGGATACATTACTTGATGGTGGTGAATATCAGCTTAATGAAAACAAAAATACGTTAATGAGAGATGATTTTTACTCGCAAAAAACATGATTGATAGTGTTTTCTTCTATTAGCCCCAACCTTTTTTTCATTGGTGCAGAAGCTACTAGTAGGATTCATTCTGTAAAACAATAGAGAATGTAAGATTTTGCTAAATAAAAATGTTTGAACTTGCAAAAAAAAAATATTTTCTACTTGCAAAATTTTAGAACTTCGCATGAAAATTAAAAAAAAAAAAGTACTTATTCAAACGGTTGAAACTTGGAACAAAAATTTCAACACTGAATCATCAAAAATCCGAAACAATTTAAGCTGTGGAATAAAGATTCGAGACTTAAAAAGTAAATGTAAACTCACTAAAAATCTGAAAAGAGAAATAGAATAATAACTTCACTAGAAACACTGAAATAGAATCGTAAAACTTGAAAAATTTAAATCACAAAACTTAAATCTATTGTAAAGAGCTTTATGTGAAACGTAAAAGTGCTAAGAGCAAAATGCTAAACTGAGCAAACTTAGAAATACATGGAACAAATCATTTAAAACTATAAACTTTAAAAACTTAAACTCATTCAGAAAAGAACGGAAATGCAAAATTACAAAACAAAACTGTTACGCTCTTGCAAAATATTAAAACTTAACGCAAAAAAATGCAAGAAAGTACAAAACACCAAAAGTTAAGAGTAGTATAAAAAAACTGTTACTTAGATTCATCTAAAACATAACCAGGAAAAAGTAAAAGTAATATATACAAATTGAAAAAACTTATATTCACATATTTAACATATCAAAATAGCAAGTACAAGACGTTAAAACACAACGAAAATGTAAAAGTATGAAACGTAAAATTACAAAACCTAAATTCATCTGGTAAAAGTTCCGTAAAAAATGTAAAAGCACTAAGAGTGAAAACTACAAAACAGCATGAAAGCTGGAAATAAAAAATATACAACATCAGAACTTAAATTCATACAGAAAAACTTAGAAGAACAAATGTAAAAGTTCGGAAATTTTCAAAACAAAAGTATGATGCACTTGCAAAATGTTAAAACTTAGTGCAAAAACGTAAAAAGTACTATGTACAAAATGTTAAAATTTAGATTTATCTACTAAAACAGTGAATGAAGATGTAAAATTACTAAGAGTTATATATTAAAACAACACAAAAACGTAAAAGTACTAAGTGCAAAACGTAAAAAAAAAATTCATTTATCTGCTATAACTTAGACTGAAGTTGTAAAATTACTAAATACAAAGTGTTAAAACATCATAAAAATGTAAAAATATTAAGTATAAAGCAGCAAAACATAGATTTGTCTGTAGAAATCTTGATCAAAAAAATGTAAAAGTTCAAACAACAAAATCCTAAAACTCTAAAAAATTGAAAACACGCAGTACAAAAACAGCAAAACCTGTAAAATTGCTAAGTATAAGGATGCAAAACTTAAATTTTTCCAGAAAAACTTAGAACGAAGTTGTAAAAGTACGGAACTTTTCAAAGTAAAAGCGTTATGTACTTACAAAATGTTAAAACTTAATGTAAAAATGTAAAAAATTCTTCGTCAAAAATATCAAAACTCTGATTTATCTACTGAAACTTAGAATGAAAATGTAATTGAATCAAATGTACTAAGTGTGAAATAGTAAAGTAACATGAAAATGTAAAAGTACTAAGTATATAGCGTAGTCATCAAGTGAAACTTTGTACAAAAATGTCAAACTTAAGTACGAAAATTAAAAGACTTAGATCTGTTTGCAGAAATCTTGATCAAAAAACGTAAAAATTCGAACAACAAAATCCTAAATCTCCGAAAAATGTAAAAACACGCAGAACAAAAACAGCAAAACATAGATTTGTCTACTGAAATCTTGATCAAAAATGTAAAAGTTCAAACAACAAAATCCTAAAACTCTGAAAAATTGAAGTTTTGAAGTTTTAATAGATAGTTCTAGTATTTTGCACTTTTATAATTTTGTGTTTCTTTAGTATATTATACTTAGAATTTTTATATCTTCATTCTAGGTTTTAGTAGATAAATCTAAGTGTTAACATTTTGTATATGGTACTTTTTACGTTTTTACATTAAGTTTTAACATTTTGCAAATGCATATCACCTTTATTTTGAAAATGTCCGTACTTTTACATCTTTCGTTTCAAGCTTTTCTGGATCAACGTAAGTTTTGATGCATTGTACTTAGTACTTTTAGATTTTCGTGCTGTTTTAACGTGTTGTACTTGCTATTTTTAAATTTTTATGCTGTTTTTAGTTGATGTACGTAGTACTTTTACTTTTCAAACCATTTTTTTAGTAGAGGAATTTAACTTTTTGGAGTTTAACATTTCGTACCTTTACATTTTTGTTCTGTTTTAACATCGTGTACTTAATATTTTTACATTTTAAAAGGTGAATATCAGTTTTACCATTTCTTTCACAATTTTAGAGTTAAGTCCTATTTGATGAATCGAAGTTGCAGTTTTGTTATTATACTACTCCAAGTTTTGATGTTTCGTACTTTTTACGTTTAACAATTTGCAAATACCTATCACTTTTGTTTTGTAAACTTCAGTAATTTTATATTTCCGTTCTAAGTTTTTCTGGATGAAGTTAAGTTTTAAAATTTTATGATTTGTTACATTTTTAAATTTTAGTTCTAAGAGTTTTTGCAGTTTGTATGTAGTGCTTTTATACTGTTTTAATAGATTAATCCTTGTTTGATGCGTTGGCTTTAGTACTTTAACAGTTTCGTTCTGTTTTTTACTAAATAAATGATATTTGAGGTTCTATGCTTAGTACTTTTACATTTTTGTACCAAGTTTTACTAGATGAATCTAAGTTTTGATGCTTTGTACATAGTGCTTTTACATTTTAGTGTTGCTTTAATATATTATACTTAATATTTTTACATCTTCATTCCGTGTTTTCGTTGATAAATCTAAGTTTTAACATTCATATACAGTACTTTTTATATTTTTGCATTAAGTTTTAACACTTTGCAAGTGGATAACAGTTTTATTTCTGAAAATTTTCGTTTGGATTTACATATTTTTTTTTCCCTTGGATGAATTCAAGATTAGAAGTTTTATAGTTAGTACACGCTTTGTTGTGTGGCACTGCGTATTCTTCATTTTTTCACTTCTTTAGCATTTTTGTCCTTAGAACTTTTACATTTTTTTAAAAGATTTCAATGGAGAAATCTGTTTTTGATACATTATACTTGTTATTTAGTCATTTTTATGATGCTTGAACATTTCGTACTTGGTAATTTTACGACTTCAGTCTAAGTTTTAGTTGGATAACTCCAACTTTTTTTACGTTTTGTATTTAGTACTCTTAAATTTTTGTGTTGCTACAATGTATTATACTTAGTATTTTTACATCTTTGTTCTGATTTTTAGTAGATAAATTTAAGTTTTAACATTTTGCAAGTGCATAACACGTTTATTTTGAAAATTTTCTGTTACCTTTTCGTTCTAAGTTTTTCTGTGTTTTAGTAGATGAATATTAGTTTTTTTTTGTTTTTGTTTTTTACTTAGTACTTTTATTAAGTTTGACACTTTTACTCGTCCTAAATTTTATTAGATACATCTAAGTTTTGATGTTTGCATTTTTGGAAAGTTTACATTTCGAACATTTACGACTTTAGTTGGGATTTTTTTTTTTAGATAAATCTAAGTTTTTTTAAGTTTCGTTCATAAACGATTACATTTTCGTACAAAATTTCACTTAATGAATACGTTATATACTTAGTACTTTTACATTTTCGCGTTGCTTTAGTAGATAAATCAGAGTTTTAACATTTTGTACGTAGTAATTCTTAAGATTTTTGCAGTAAGTTTTTAACATTTTGCAAGTGTAAAACACTTTTATTTTGAAAAGTTTCGCGCTTTTACATCATCGTTCTAAGTTTTTCTGATTGAGTTTAAGTTTTGCAGCTTTCTACTTACCATTTTTACATGTTTTGTCGTTTTGTACTGAGTGTTTTTAATTTATCAGTTTTAGGATTTTGTTGATAGAACTTTTTCATTTTTGATCAAGATTTCAGTGGACAGATCTATGTTTTGTTGGTTTATACTTGCTATTTTCAAATTTTATGATGTTTTAACAGTTAGTAATTTTACAACTTCAGTCTATGTTTTAGTAGATAAATCAATTTATTTACGTTTTTGTACTTAGTACTTTAACATTTTCTTGCTGCTTTAATATATTTTACTTAGTAATTTTACATCTTCATCCACTGTTTTAGTAGATAAGTCTAAATTTTAGCATTTTGTGCGTAGTACTTTTTACATTTTCGCATTAAGTTTTAATGTTTTTCAAGTGCATAACACTTTTGTTTTGAAAAGTTTCGTACTTTTACATTTTTCGTTCTAAGTTTTTCTGGATGAATTTAAGTTTTATGCTTAGCATTTGTATTGCAGCTTTATACTTAGCATTTGTACATGTTTTGATGTTTTTGTACTGCATGTTTTTAATTTTTCAGAGTTTTAAGATTTTGTTGTTAGAACTTTTACATTTTTGATCAAGATTTCAGTAGACAAATCTATGTTTTGCTGTTTTTGTACTGCGTGTTTTTACTTTTTTCAGAGTTCTAGGATTTTGTTGCTTGAATTTTTACGTTTTTTGATCAAGATTTCTGCAGACAGATCTAAGTTTTTTAAGTTTCGTACTTAAGTTTGACATTTTTGTACAAAGTTTCACTTGATGACTACGCTATATACTTAGTACTTTTACATTTCATGTTACTTTACTATTTCATACTTAGTACATTTGATTCAATTACATTTTCATTCTAAGTTTTAACATTTTGTAAGTGCATAACACTTTTATTTTGAAAAGTTCCGTATTTTTACAACTTTGTTCTAAGTTTTTCTGGAAAAATTTAAGTTTTGCAGCCTTATACTTAGCAATTTTACAGGTTTTGCTGTTTTTGTACTGCATGTTTTCAATTTTTCAGAGTTTTAGGATTTTGTTGTTTGAACTTTTACATTTTTGATCAAGATTTCAGTAGACAAATCTATGTTTTGCTGTTTTTGTTCTGCGTGTTTTTACATTTTTCGGAGTTTTAGGATTTTGTTGTTCGAATTTTTACGTTTTTTGATCAAGATTTCTGCAAACAGATCTAAGTCTTTTAAGTTTCGTACTTAAGTTTTACATTTTTGTACAAAGTTTCACTTGATGACTACGCTATATACTTAGTACTTTTACATTTTCATGTTACTTTACTATTTCACACTTAGTACATTTGATTCAATTACATTTTCATTCTAAGTTTCAGTAGATAAATCAGAGTTTTGATATTTTTGACGAAGAATTTTTTACATTAAGTTTTAACATTTTGTAAGTACATAACGCTTTTACTTTGAAAAGTTCCGTACTTTTACATCTTCGTTCTAAGTTTTTCTGGAAAAATTTAAGTTTTGCATCCTTATACTATAGCAATTTTACAGGTTTTGCTGTTTTTGTACTGCGTGTTTTCAATTTTTCAGAGTTTTAGGATTTTGTTGTTTGAACTTTTACATTTTTTTGATCAAGATTTCTACAGACAAATCTATGTTTTGCTGCTTTATACTTGATATTTTTACATTTTTATGATGTTTTAACACTTTGTATTTAGTAATTTTACGACTTCAGTCTAAGTTATATCAGATAAATGAATTTTTTTTTACGTTTTGCACTTAGTACTTTTACGTTTTCGTGTTGTTTTAATATATTACTCTTAGTAATTTTACATCTTCTTTCACTGTTTTAGTAGATAAATCTAAATTTTAACATTTTGTACATAGTACTTTTTACGTTTTTGCACTAAGTTTTAACATTTTGCAAGTGCATCATACTTTTGTTTTGAAAATTTCCGAACTTTTACATTTGTTCTTCTAAGTTTTTCTGGATGAATTTAAGTTCTGATGTTGTATATTTTTTATTTCTAGCTTTCATGCTGTTTTGTAGTTTTCACTCTTAGTGCTTTTACATTTTTTACGGAACTTTTACCAGATGAATTTAGGTTTTGTAATTTTACGTTTCATACTTTTACATTTTCGTTGTGTTTTAACGTCTTGTACTTGCTATTTTGATAGGTTAAATAGGTGAATATAAGTTTTTTCAATTTGTATATATTACTTTTACTTTTTCCTAGTTATGTTTTAGATGAATCTAAGTAACTTTTTTTATACTACTCTTAACTTTTGGTGTTTTGTACTTTCTTGCATTTTTTTGCGTTACGTTTTAATATTTTTCAAGAGCGTAACAGTTTTGTTTTGTAATTTTGCATTTCCGTTCTTTTCTGAATGAGTTTAAGTTTTTAAAGTTTATAGTTTTAAATGATTTGTTCCATGTATTTCTAAGTTTGCTCAGTTTAGCATTTTGCTCTTAGCACTTTTACGTTTCACATAAAGCTCTTTACAATAGATTTAAGTTTTGTGATTTAAATTTTTCAAGTTTTACGATTCTATTTCAGTGTTTCTAGTGAAGTTATTATTCTATTTCTCTTTTCAGATTTTTAGTGAGTTTACATTTACTTTTTAAGTCTCGAATCTTTATTCCACAGCTTAAATTGTTTCGGATTTTTGATGATTCAGTGTTCAAATTTTAGTTCCAAGTTTCAACCGTTTGAATAAGTACTTTTTTTTTAAAATTTTCATGCGAAGTTCTAAAATTTTGCAAGTAGAAAATAATTTTGTTTTGCAAGTTCAAACATTTTTATTTAGTAAAATCTTACATTCTCTATTGTTTTACAGAATGAATCCTACTAGTAGCTTCTGCACCAATGAAAAAAAGGTTGGGGCTAATAGAAGAAAACACTATCAATCATGTTTTTTGCGAGTAAAAATCATCTCTCATTAACGTATTTTTGTTTTCATTAAGCTGATATTCACCACCATCAAGTAATGTATCCATTATCCACAGTTAAAAATTAAGTACAATGGAGATGCTTTGTATGTGAAAAGGAAAGCGATCTTTGTCAATCACTTCATTCAATGTAGAAAGAGAAAGTATGCCTATAGGGGTGGAAAGGGGACCTTTTCTTTTCTGTCCGATCGTCACACAGGATCTTAAGCCATAAAAAAACACCTGCACTATGATTTCAATCTTTTAGCGCAATACAAGTTTGTTCATGTCTTGCAATGCTGCAGGAATTATAACTTTCGTCAAATGTACCCTGAATGGATACATTCTCAGATGTTTGCATTCTGTTAGAAACAAATTCTAACGTGTAAAGTTGAAAACATTCATGGGTTAATCAGCAAAGCGCGCTGCTAATTAAGATCATGGATGTTTTTTTGTGTTAGAAAGTTTGGAGTTCGAATCCCACCTATTGAAAGTAATTTTGAAAGCAATTTTATATAGAAAGAAAGTATATAATAGGTGATACTTGGTTGGGACTATTTTTCTAAGTCGAAAACATAAATAAAGCTGTATCAGGATATAACTAACGATATTAAATCTAATTCTTTATACATTATAATTAATTTTTTGTTAATATTTAATGCTCGAATTCTAAAACATTGAAAATTATTCTAAGTTCGAAAATAGTTGCATTTTCTTCTCATATATGGCGCCGCACTTTAACACGTATCAAGTCGTAAACTGAAACTAAAAAGTGTTGCCATTCCAAAACTATAAACTTAAAAAAAAAACGGTTTTAGTAGTATTGAAACAGTGCTATAGTAGTTCCACTATTTGCCGCTAGGAGGCGGAATAATAAGGTTAAAACCTAAATTAAACAGTGTTGCCATTCCAAAACTATAAACTTTTGAAAAACAACTCAACTCTACTTTAAAAACGCCTGAGGGCATACAACTCAACTCCACTCGAAAAACGCCTGAGGGCATACAACTCAACTCCACTCGAAAAACGCCTGGGGCAAAAACAACTCAACTCCACTCGACTAGCGCCTGAGGGTACGCCTGGGGGCATTGGGAGGCGCAACGACCACGCCCACGCCTGAGGGCATTGCGCATTGCGCCTGCTGGGGTAGAACTGTCATTATTCCCCTACTGAGAGGCGTGACATCCTTTATGGACGGTCCCATTATGTGATGGAATTTTGTCCATATAATTCGTTGGAATTTTTAATTTAATGCGTAACTACTGATATTCAAATTAAAGGCATTCCTTTTGGAAGCTTTTTGAAATGAATTTTGTTCCACATTTTCATTCTAGTGAAAGTATTAATGCAACATTCCATCTTGTTTGCATGCCAAGCTGGGGAAGTGTTGCATGCCAGTGTTTCTGCTCCTACTGAAATTAAGTATCTTTTATGTATTTTTTGATATTTTCTGTTTAATTACTTGTATATTTGTTGCAATTTTTTATGTAATTAGTATGTTTTAATTTTGTGAGACTGCAACTCATTCTATTTGCTTTTTTGGGGTATAATTCAATTTTTATCAGTTAAGCCTAACCATGTGTTGATTGTGCACATTTTGTAAGTCTTGGGGAACAGCCTGGTTTTGTTTTTTACTGTAGTTATTTGTGTTTAAATCCCAGTTATTTGCATTTTTTTTATGTATATTGTGTTTTTAATCAGAGTAATAGCTTAAATTTGCTGATTTGTGTATTATTTTGCTTTTTTGATTGTTTGCATTAGATTTATTCAGCTATGGGAGTTATATGTTTAATGAAGGAAATTAAAAATGGTAATGGGAGTTGGTGGATTTGCTGTGATAGGTGTGAAATGTTTAGTAAGTTGGGGGGAAACACTAATACAGCTATAGAGCAGGAATATATTTGCACAAAATGTGCTGAATTATTAGAGTTACGTGTCAAGGTGGTAGCATTGGAAGCCCAATTAGTTAGAAATAACTTGGGTGAAAATTCTATAAAAGAGGTGGGGACTTCTTGTGATGGGCTTGATGGGGAGAGTGAGGTTGCAGGAGAATGATCTAGTATGGGGAAAGGTAGAACTGTAGACCTAAAAACAGAGGGTGTCATTATAGGGGATTCTATGGTACGCGGGATAGGTAATGTGGTCGGGAGAACTAGGCGCAAGGTGGCTAGGTGCTGTTTACCAGGGGCTCGGGTGAAGGATGTTAATAAGGTTGTGGAAAAAAAGGGAATGTTTAAGAAGGGAGATTCAGTTACTCTGTGGGTGGGGACTAACGACGTCAGTAACAGCACAAACGAGGAGTTTGTTAAGGATTGGGAGAACCTGTTGGATAAAGCAACTAACTTTTCGACAGATGTCCAGGTAGTTGGTTTGCTTCCCAGGTATGGGGTGCATAGGGGCTGGTTAAATCAGCGGGCTAGGAGCATGAACCTCAGTCTTAAGAAACTTTGCATAAAGCATTCAACCAGGTTCATTGATGTTTGGAGTTCTTGTCAGCGTGATTGGGTTGCGAGGGATGGTCTGCATCTTAGTTCTAGGGGTGTAGTTAAGGTTAGCGATATGATTTTAGAAGCTTCAGAATCAAAAAACTAATTTTGGACGGGGGGATTGGAGAATGTCATGGTGTTGACTTCTGTTCTGGAGGTTTTAAAAATGAGGGTAAAATATTAAGCAATAGTAACATTAATAGTAGTGATTTGAGGCATCATAAAATGTTTAAGACAAGCAAAATGGGCATGCTCAGGTTTCTATATACTAATGCTCGCAGTATCAGGAATAAGATGGACGAGTTAAATAGTGTTATCGCAGGTGAGGAGTTGGACATTATTGGAATTACGGAAACATGGGTTACTGATGATGATAAGGATTTAGTGAGCATTGCTGGATACAATTTGTTTAGGCAAGACAGGCTGGGTAAGAAAGGTGGAGGGGTTTTATTCTATATTAAGGACACTTTTATTTGCAATGAATTGGTCATTAATAATAAGCCTAATGATATTGAAATGATCTGGGTGGAGTTGGTGAGCAATAAGGGGAAGAAGTTATATTTGGGAAATGTTTACAGGCCGCCTAATGTTAGTCAGGATCAGGACGAGGAGATGTATAGTGTTATTAGGGACATGTCTGGTAAGGGCTCGGTCATCATGATGGGGATTTCAATTTCCCGGGCATAGACTGGAATAGTTTTTACACTAGCAATGGTAGGGAAGAAGATTTTCTGAAAGTGATTGGGGACTGTTTTTTGGATCAAGTTGTTACCCAGGGGACTAGGCATGGTGCTGTCTTGGATCTAGTTTTTTGTGATGTCGGAAGTTCTGTTCAGGGGTTGAGTATAGGGGAACATATTGGAGATAGTGATCACAATACTATTAGGTTTTGGACCAGCTTCGATGCTCACAAAGGTGAGCATTTCAGATTTGTACCTAACTTCAGAAATGTTGATTATGTTGCACTTCGGCAGGGTTTGAAAGAGGTTTTTTCTTCTGGGTTGGAGAATAGTGAAGCTGATCTTCAGTGGGAAGAGTTTAAGGGGAAATTGGAGAAAACAGTGATGGATTATGTTCCTTTTAGAAAGAAAGGGGATTTCACGAAAATTTGGCCCATGTGGTTCGCTAGGGAGGTGAAAGAAGCTCTCAATTATAAGCAAGCCACTTTTCGGCGACTAAAAGAGACTGGGTGCCATGCTGACAGGATTTTGTATTGTGAAGCTAGACGTACTTTCAAGTATTTGGTACGGAGTAAGAAAAGGGAATTGGAGCAAAAGCTTGCAGATAACATCGAAAGGAATCCTAAGAAATTTTTTGCTTATGCTAATTCAGGGAAAGCTCGTAATACTCAGGTAGCCCACTAGTGGATGAGAACGGGAACTTGATTCAAAATGGGGGAGATATTGCTGATATTCTAAACAATTTTTTTTTTCCAGTGTATTTAACAGAAACTGTATCTCAACAGTTGACATAAGCGAGACGCAAGCTAATACACAGCTTGAGGATTTTGTATTTTCTAGGGATGATGTGTTGTTTCATTTGAAAAAGATTAAAGCAAATAAGGCTCCAGGACCTGATAATGTTTATCCAAAAATTTTAGTAGAATGTGCAGAGGAATTAGTGGATGTTGTTTTGACTATTTTCATATCTTCATATAACCCGGGGACTGTGCCAATGGATTGGAAGCTGGCAAACATAACGCCGCTCTTCAAGAAAGGGTCTAAAACTAAGGCAGGAAATTATAGGCCTGTGAGTCTTACTTCCGTTCTTTGTAAAATTTTTGAAACTCTGATAAAAATCAAAATAGTGAATTTCCTGGAGGCTAATGGAGTGTTGACTGATTTTCAGTATGGTTTTAGAAAGGGTAGGTCCTGTACAACTAATTTGTTGCATTTCTATGACAAGGTTACCATGGCACTAGATAATAAAAAGTGCGTAGATGTTGTTTACATTGACTTTCAGAAAGCGTTTGATAAAGTACCGCATGAAGCTCTTCTTAGCAAACTTGCTTATACTGGTATTGGTGGAAAAACTTTAATTTGGGTTAAAAATTGGCTGACTGGGAGGAAGCAAAGAGTAGTAGTGAAGGGCAATTATTCTCAGTGGATTGATGTTTTGAGTGGGGTTCCACAAGGTTCAGTTCTAGGGCCAATATTATTTATTATTTTTATTAATGATATTACTCAGAGTATTTCTGGGAACATCAATATTTTTGCTGATGATGTCAAAATAATGGGAATTGTGGACACGGAGGAACAAGTCAATCAGTTTCAAGAGGATTTGAATCAAACTAAAAAAAAAAAAAAAAAAAAAAAAAAAAAAAAAAAAAAAAAAAAAAAAAAAAAAAAAAAAAAAAAAAAAAAAAAAAAAAAAAAAAAAAAAAAAAAAAAAAAAAAAAAAAAAAAAAAAAAAAAAAAAAAAAAAAAAAAAAAAAAAAAAAAAAAAAAAAAAAAAAAAAAAAAAAAAAAAAAAAAAAAAAAAAAAAAAAAAAAAAAAAAAAAAAAAAAAAAAAAAAAAAAAAAAAAAAAAAAAAAAAAAAAAAAAAAAAAAAAAAAAAAAAAAAAAAAAAAAAAAAAAAAAAAAAAAAAAAAAAAAAAAAAAAAAAAAAAAAAAAAAAAAAAAAAAAAAAAAAAAAAAAAAAAAAAAAAAAAAAAAAAAAAAAAAAAAAAAAAAAAAAAAAAAAAAAAAAAAAAAAAAAAAAAAAAAAAAAAAAAAAAAAAAAAAAAAAAAAAAAAAAAAAAAAAATGAATTCTTCATTGAAATAGAGTTCGCAAAACCGAAGTCGTCGCGTGTTTCTTTTTTATCTTTTAAACTTCTTTTCTTTAAATATTTCTTAATTTAAAAGTATTTCTTTACTTATTTTGAAGTATTATTACCATTTGTTATTGTAATTTGGTTCGATAAAAATCCGAATATCGGCATTTTTTAGCGATCCAGAAAACCGGGAAATCCGGTTATCCGGGACAGCGATCCGGTTATCCGCGACTGCCCGTGCGCGGCGCAGCGCACGGATAGGTTCCGTGCGCTGATCCGGTTATCCGGGACAGCGCACGGAACCTATCGTCCCGAGCGTGCCGGACGATAGGTTCCGTGCCGTGCCGCGCGCAGACCCTGATAAACGGTGCTCACCCTCGTCGTTGCTGTAGCAGTTCTGGCAGTGCAGCTTGTGGTTGCGCACCCGGACGTCCGTGCCGCAGGAGCCGTTCCCCAGCCGCGCCTGGCACACGCAGCACCGGAAGCACTGGATGTGGTAGTACAGCTGCAGGGACTCGATGATCATGGCGGCGCCGCGGCCTGGTCCCGGGAGAAATGACGAAGGATTAAAATTCGACGGTCAAATGAAAAGAAACCAGACATCATTTTTTAACCGACTTCACAAAGGAAGGAGGTTATACATTCGTATTGTATGTATGTGGGTTTTTTTTTTGTTTGTTTGTCCACTCATAACTTCGCACCGGATGAACCGATTTTCATGATTTTTTTTTCAATCGATCAGGGGTGGTTTCCCATAGGTCCCGTACTTTCGTTTGACCATATTCGATAATTAGAACAAAAGTAATGGGCAGAAATGTAGTATTTTTTTTTGTCTTTTCATCCATAACTTTTGACTAAATAAACCGATTTTGATGATATTTTCTTTAATCGATAGAAGGCCGTCTAACTCAAATATTGCAGACCAATTTGCCTACATTTGTTTTTTAGAAAAAACGTTACCAGTGAAAAATAAGTATTTTTTATTTTAATTGGAAAGGCTTGGCTTGATTTTTCTTTGTTGGGAAATCTATTAATAAATATAAAAGCATTGTGAAAAACATGTTTGTTGTCATGGGCTATAATATCAAAAGAAATTACAGCAAGAGTTTGACTGAAGGCTTGTCTGTGGCAAAAATGAATCCGATCAGTTTGTTTGCTAAAATAGACTTCAAAAGGGAATTTATCATGCAAATGATTAGTTTTTAGTGCCATTCATTGAAAGAAGTTTTGCCTTTGATATGGTTTTTTTTAAAAAATAGAGTATTTATATACAAAATGTATTTACACTAAAAAGAAAAAATATAAAATAATTTTTATAAAACAACAGAACCGACTTAAAATTTAAATAAATTGCGCTCAAAAGTAAAAAATAAATTCATTCTTTGAACAACATCGATGTGACTTTTAAACATAGTTTTAGAAGTCGGTGCAAAATGATGGGTCTAATTACCATTATACCATTTGCTACTTCATATTGGAACTGTTGCTAATTCTGCGGAAATATATATATTTGTAACTGATTCATGATTACAAAATATTTTATTTATCCTAATTTTGCACCGACTTCTAAAACTATGTTTAAAAGTCACATCGATGTTGTTTAAAGAATGAATTTATTTTTTACTTTTCAGCGCAATTTTTAATTTGAAGTCGGTTCTGTTGTTTTATAAAAATTATTTTATTTTTGTTGAATACACTTCGTGGAATACGGGAGGAGAGGGTACAATGGGTCACTTTATAAAAAAGCCAAAATAATAGAGCTTGAAATTGAAAACTTTAAACCATTATCTTTCATGTTATTTTTCTAGGTGTTGGCCACATTTTTCAATCTAAAAAAAGTTAGCTTCTTAAATATGGCAACGCGATTTTTTTTTTTTTTTACCTCAGTTTTTCTTGGGTGCGGTAAAATGGGTCAGGGTTAGAATGAGCTCGTTTCATTCTATTAATATTTTTTATTTATTCTGTTGCACCCCACTGCAGCAAGTTCCTAAATTTGAGCAATGCATGTTGTTTATTTTATTGAAATTAAGTTAAAAAAAACTATGTTTTTCCCTAAAAAAGATTATGTTGATGTGGTAGAAGTAATGTTGTTGAAGTGATGTTGTTGTTAACCGATATGTAACAATCGAAAACAATATTATTTTTACATTTCAATGTAATCATAATTCAAAATCTTGCTATTTATGTTACACTTACACATTTTTTTTTCCAATTTCAAAGTAATAAACAACCGTTTTCAGCATTATTTTGCATTTTGACCCATTTTACCCCGTGATGGGGTAAAATAGGTCACAGCTTTATAAGCTCGGTTAAACTATTGCACAGTTTGAAAATAGCTAAAATGTGACCCATTCCCCCCACCCTATACATGCAAAGTGACACTCACCCAGCTCCTCGCTGCAGTGCGAGCAGCGCTTGCGTCCGCTGACGGACAGCACGTGCTCCTGCCTGGACGGCTTAGCCGGCGGCGCCTGCTGAGGCACGACGTCCCTCCTGGAGTAGACGAGGGGCGCGTCCGACGCCACCGCCGGCGGGTGGCGCGTCACGAAGCCGAAGGCGTCGGGCACGACGCGG
Organism: Octonoba sinensis; assembly: GCA_038502835.1. NCBI lineage: Eukaryota > Metazoa > Arthropoda > Arachnida > Araneae > Uloboridae > Octonoba > Octonoba sinensis. The sequence goes on from CM076600.1 coordinate 6,018,322, forward strand.
GGCGGCGTCGCGACGGGAGCCCGCGCCGCCCGGCGCTCCTTCTGCTCCGCGATGCGGCGCATCTCCGCCTCCTGGATCAGCCAGTGGTTCTGGTTGTACCTGATTTCAGTCAAAGAGTCCTGGTTCTGCTTCCTGGCGGAAGGGACCTGGAAGGGGAGGCGCACGATGGGTCAAATGCTGAAATTTTTTTTTTTTTCACCGATGTCAGGTTTCGAGAAATTGTGACAGTTTGTGACGAGGGGAGGGGATATCGAGAAGTGTGACGCCACACATTTTGGCTTTCCGTGAAAACATTTAAAATGAGCAAATTGAAATCCTTCTTGCAGTTGTTGCTCCTGCTCCGGCTCCGCAGTTTTAGCACACATTAGCGCTCATTTAAGTTTGAGATTATAACACTCAATTTTAATTGTGAAATGGAAAACTAAAAAAGTAAAATAATCGTCATAAAATACAAATTTAGTTCAAACTTCAATGTAATTTTTATTACAGCCAGCAGAGGTGGCGTTAACGCCTCTACAAGCGTGCTTCACGCCTTAAAAATCGGTAATACGCATTGAAAGTTAATAAATGCGTATTTTCACTCTACATTTTAAAACAACTTTTAGCTTGTTAAGTATTGCAAGATAAATACAATATTCTTCCATCAAGTTAATTTTATTTTTTTATTATATAGTACAGCTCAAAACTCGCGGTCGCCAGTCGCCAAATGCGATCAATTTTTTAACGGAAAACGCTTACCGTGTTTGAAATTTCAATCCTTTTCCATCCTGGAATTATTTCAATTATCTTGAAAGTTGTAAGATACTTTTTGCACGCACAACCTTAAATCTGCTTCTTTGTAGTTTCATTTCAACAATTAAAAAAGAAAAAAAAAGTATAAAGATAGAAAAAGCCAAAATCATGCCCACGTGCTTCGCCGAAAATTAGATTCTACGTTAGAGATTTTAATCCTTTTGCATCAGGTACAAATTTTAGCTATTTTCTAAATTAGAAGCTATTTTTCACTTTCACGCGAGCATTTTTTTGTTTCTGGCTTTTTTATTAAATGTGCCGATATTGAACACCTGTTTGTCGAAAATTGCGTTTATCACTATTATTGTTTCATTTAGTTATTTACTTCAAATTTGGTTTTAATATTGACAGCTATTTACTTTTTAACTAAATTTTGGATAAATAAGAAATTTTTAGAAAATTGTTAATTTAGCTGTACGTATGCTACGCACTGGTTCAAGGTCGCAGGAGAAGTGGTTTTCACTCTGAACTCGGATAGCTGTTAGGAGTTTTTTTTTTAAATTTTCACTCCTCCAGAAAATAAAATACTCCTCCAAAAACCTCCAAGGAGTATTTTCACTCTCAAAAAAAAAAATCGTAGTGCGACCTCCGATAGAGAGGAACATTTGAAAATTATAAAAATCGGCTCACACGTGAAATACAAATTTCATTTAATTTAGTTATTTGTTCATTCCTGAGAACAGAATTGAATTTAATACATCCTCTTTCATATTTGGTATTAAATGATCACAAACGTATTTTAATGCCGAGAAGTCTTTCTACAGCAACTTGGCTAAGGGCAAAGCCGTCACGATGCGGCAGGTTTCTTGAATTTCTGCAGGATACATCATCCGGACATTGTTTAAAAATTTTCATTCTTCTAATATCTAATTATGAAATGTTCATTCATAATTAGATATTAGAATGAAAATAATGCAGCTTTACCCAATTAAAAACAAAACTAAATAAAATAAATGAGTCAAAAGCATTACCAGTATTAGTTGAATCATGAAGACATTAAAAGCTTAAAAATTTTGATTCTTTTACTTTAAAAATGAAAAATTTGAGAGATTGAAAAAATAAATAAATTAAAGACTACTGGAAAACTAAAGGAGCCCTGGAGCCAGGGAAATTTTAGGGCCCCAGCTCCCGGAAAAACATAGCTCCGGAGAACTATGCCTCTGGGCTCCCAGTTCCACCCCCAAACGGCGAAATTCATTTGTTTAAATGATGTCGTGCTTCGAGAAATTGTGACATTTCGTGACGAGGCAAAGAGGTAACAGGAAGTGTGGCATCATACATTTTGGTTTCTATAAAAACATTAAAACGAGCAATTACTTTTAAAGTTTCGTCAATTTCATTTTATAGCGACAACACTGATACCAGTTAAATTTCAAATTTTCTTCAAGTTAAAAATTCGAAACCCAATTTTCTTGGCCATTTACATTTTTGAGATAAACAGCCTTGGTCATTTCTTCAGAATTTGAATATTGTTTACGATCATATACTAAATATCATTTTCGTCATAAACCATTATCTCATTTTATACAAATTTTAAGCACCACATATAATATTCATCATTGTAAAGCTCGCAAATGTCATTAAAAGTTTAAAAATAAAATTAGAAGTGTGATCCATAACAAAGTGCTTAATTTTTGAACTGCAATTACATATGCTTATGTAATATGGTGTGACATGTGACAGAGGGGTGATGAAGTGTGACATTTTGTGACAAAAGATGGGAGGAGGGGTCATATATATTGAAAAAGTCCAAAATCATTTATAACGGTCCCTCATTCGTTTATATCTGTTTTATACAGCACAAAGTCAGTAATAAGCTTCTCCGACATATACGGTCTCTCGGGGTAGCTTTGATCCCCAATTTCTCTATTTTTGATTGTCCCACTCATAATTGATTAGTGGTAATGTATTTACTGGCACACAACTGTAGATGAACTCCTAAACTTGCATACTCACCAAGAATCAAGAAATAATACTGCATATATCCAAAAAAACCGCCATCTCCGATTATTTCCCCATGGGGCAAAAAAGTAAATTTTCAGTGAAAACCTAAATTCCGTTTCCCCCCCATCCCCATAACAAAGAAATCCGATTTCAGTTGCCCTCTCTTTAGAAACTACGTGGGAGTCACTCGGGGTTGCCAAATTTTTCCGCCAGCGAGCAGTCAAAAACATCTGTAAAAATAGTCAAATACGTGAGCTTTTAATCAATAGCCGCAGAAAAAAGTAGCCCGATCGGCGAACTTTTGCCCAATATGACAACCATGGAGCCAAGGTAGGAGGAGGAAAGAGGCTGCGCTCCAAAGATTCAACCAATCAGAGAGCAGTTGCATCAGAGCGCCATTTCCCTGCCAGTGAGCCATTTTAGGTTAGCATTCAGCTGTGAATTCGAAGAGCAACTTTTCTTCTGTCAAAATATTGCGCTTGTTGAGCTATTTTGTGTCAAAAAAGTGAATGTCATAGTGAATTTAATTATTAGTGTTACCTGCATTAAATGTATTCTCATTTACTATAACTTTTTTTTAGGAAAAATAAAAGAGTCAGGGCTCGGCGCACTTTGGAGTCTTGAAAGTAGTGAAAAAAGTGACCACAGCCTTAAAAAAAGTGACCAAAATAGTGACCATTAAAATGTAAATTTGTGTGTGTTTTTTTTCATTTAAACTAAATATAACTTGAAAAAGAGCAGTTTTGACATCTTTTGAAAATTAAACCTGAATAAATAGAGCTTTTACCCAATTTTAAAAAAAAAAAAAAAAAAAATTCATAGCCTATTCAAAAATACGAATTTTCATACCTGTAACTATCTTCATAAATACCTTTTTCAAAACCCATAAATGGCCAAGCGTGAGAGAGACAAAAGTTATTTCTTTTAATTAATTTCTTTAACCAAATTGTTACTTATTTAAAAATATAAATGAATAAATATTTATTCAAATCGGCAGAAATTTCAAATTTTAATTTATGTTCAACATTGAATAAAATTTATTTTGCAAATGCTCGTTTTTAAATATTTTTTATACATGTTTAAAGATTAGAAAATTACACTTGAAATAAATCTAAATTTGATATTTTATCAAAATTATTCAGACTGAAATTACTGTGTTAATCTTCTGTACCATTGTAGGAAACAAACCATTTGATTATTCAATACTGTTTTTGTAATTTCATGGTAGTAACAAAAATCGAAGAAAAATTCCCTGATTGAGTTCCAAAAAATTCCCCGATTTTATAATTTTAGTTGTGATAAGATTAGTTGTGATTTTATAATTTTAGTTACACGGTATAACTGTCATACATAATGACAGTATGAGTGGCACAATCAGAAAAATGGGGGGAGGGGGGGAGGGATGCACTATTGTTTTTTCCTACCTGAACTTTGTGCAATTTCTTTTTTTTTTTGGGGGAGGGGGGGGGGAGGTATGGAAATAAAAAGAGGTCATAATGTAATTTTCTGAGCAATATATTGTAGCGACCTCCATTGGTCATATTTTTAATGAAAGATTAACTACCATAACTTCACTCTGTTTACCTCAGCCGGGAAATCCTGTGTAGAAGTTCGTCGCTCGCTACGACATGAGTGTTTTGTTATGTTTATGATTATTAAAGTTTTATTTTCGTCATGATTGGAGTCAGTTTTAACTATAATCACACAGCTACACTTCACAACAACACTCTACAATATATAATCTGCAACTGCTAAGAATTTTTCAGGTCTAAAGTTTTTTTTTAAGAATTTAGATTTCCCCCTCCTTGCATCATTATGTAATGATTTCTTGACAAGAATATAACTTTATTTTCTCAAAACTGCATATTGTCTTTTCGTTGAGAAATCCCCTCCAAAAATTTTCTTTTGTGATTGTTACAGTTCGTTCGGGAGGGGGAGGGGGTGATGAAATAAAAAAGGAATTAAGCTAATTTTCTGAGTGATATAATCTGCAACTGCTAAAATTTTTTAGTTTCTGTTCTAATTTAAAGATCGCTTAATTTTCTTAGGATTTGCTCTTTCGAGAAGAGCAAAAAAAATTTAAAAACAATTAAAATTATCATTCTAGATGGAGGGAGAGGTCACGGGCCCTCTAGACCTCCCCTTCTGGTTGCACCACACTGCAATATCAAATCTTAACTTCGGCACACTCGGGGCCGGCGCCACGCCGAATTTCAAAATACGACCGAAAATGGCGGATTTACAGAACCAAAAATGGCGGACTTGCAGAACCAAAAATGGCGGATATGGGGAAGTATCAACCCTGGCACACGTATTTTTATGCAAAATTGCAATGTTTTCTTAAGGGGTCTGCCTACGTTCGGAGGCTTTTTTTTTCAAAACAATGAAATAATTACTAAATGCATATTTTTTTAAGTTAAAAAGTAATTAAAATTAAGAAAACAAACAAAATAATAGCTATATTTTTATAAAATTTTGAAAAATTGGGAAATTTTAGCAAAAAATTTTACCGAAATAATTTTACCGTTTACGCCAAACACTCTATACTCACTTTAACTCGATATATTTTAAAATCCTTAATAATATATGTTTCTATATTACTTAACTGTGTTCTGAACTAAAAGTTTTATAATAGGTCCAAAATTGAGAAAAATATAGCAGTTTTGTAGAAATTCATACTTTTTCACCGAAAAAAAACACAATATTTCACAAATAAATGCCTGTAAATTTTTTAAATACTGACATAGAGCTTAGATTTTAGTTCAAAACACAGATAGCAATGTGTGAAACAATACTTTAAAAAATCACAGTGATGGGTATAAAACTTTTCGAGTTATGAGATCTGCCGTGAACAAAAATATCGAAAAAAGTAGTTTTTCAGAAAACGCATTTTAAATTCCACTTTTATGTGCTTGCGATGCGACTTCTGGTTAACTTAATTTCGTGTAACTTCGTTTCTATGTATCGTAGAAACAAAACCCAAACATTTTTGAAATCTTGAATACTTATTCTTTTTAAATATAAAATAAAAAAAATATCGATTTTTTTCGCAAAACTCGTCTTTTTGGTGCAGGCAGACCCCTTTTAACTCATAGACAGACAAAGTAACTTTTTTTGGTTGCTCTGCAAGAGAAAGGGCAAAAAAATGAAAATAGCGACCAACTTTTTAAAAAAAGTGAAAATAGTGACCAATTTTTGAAAAAGTGACCAATGCAAAAAAAAGTGACTTTTAGTGAAAAAAGTGACTTGCGCCGACCCCTGAAGAGTGCTAATCCTACTACAAAATCGGGTATAACACTTCCGATTATCCCCCCATGCTATAATGCTAAATTTCAAGTTTTGCTGAAATTCCGATTTTCCCCCCATGGGGTAAAAGGCAAGATTTTCAGGGGGAAAAGGGTGGGGGGGATTTTCGGAATTATACGGTAATGAGGAAAACCATTTAAAATTAATTATTAACCAGCTTCAAAGTGATCCTGCCATTTGGGGGAGTCACACTAACCTTACAGGGACTGTCCATAAATGATGTCACACTTTTACCCCGTATATTTGACCTCCCCCCCCCTTCCTCACAAAATGTCACACTTCTCGTTACCCCCTCCCCCCTCGAAGCGTGACATTATTTATGAATGATCCCCCCTAAACTTTTCAAATCTCAGGCTAATCTTGAAATTAGGAAAAACTACTACTTCAATAGGGTTGTAGGCAGTTGGAATAGTTTACCGGAAGCGACTGTTAATTGCAGTGGGGTAAAAACTTTTAAGAAAGCTCTTGATGTTCATTGGGGACTGCTAAATTAACTATGACCAGCCTAGCTGGGCCCTGAGCCTGTTGCTGGTCGTCACTTATGTATTTGTATTTGTATTTGTATTTATAAGAACCTCATATCGAGCCTCCAATTCAATAGAGCAGACAAACCTTTTGCTGTCCCCAGGTGTCAATCTGCGATGATTTTGCACGAGAAGTGACCGGTCTGCTGGGTCCATTCGCAAGATGACGATCTGCGTCTCCTGAAACAACAACAATGCCCGATGAGTACGAAGACTTGAGCATATCCTTGAAACCGATTTAAAAATTAAACTCTAAACAACTGCATTTCGACTTAAATGGATCCTCTAAGCATTCGTCTGCCAACTTCTACAACATAAATGCAGGTCGTGCTATCTAATGGTTCAAAAAAGTCATTTAAATATCATTATTCAATAAGATAAATCATTAGACTCCCCGAAATTACAATTGTTCTTCATTTCTAATTAAACGCAAGTTTATGCTCTGAAGGTATTTTTGAGTTAAGAAATAAAACACGACACTGATCATTTTAAAGAGAGGTAAACAGAAAATAGCTCATGACACATAATACCTATTTTCTTCTACCCCTTTAACACATAATCCTCCAAAAACTTGCTTCTTCGAATCACCATCGCATTGAGCATAAATATAAAAATCTGCAGCTTGAGTACACTTCCATTTAAGAGGTCAGGCCATTCTTTGGCGATCACCGTTCAGCGTGAGAAACTCAAACATTCAGTATCTGAAGTTAATTCGGTTGATAGTATTAATTTTTTAATTCATGTTTTTTTACTTTCTTCTATGTCCAATATATAGAAAAAAGTATTGGATTCATGAAAATTTTCGAACTTTAAAGGATTTTCACGTTTTTAGGGGTGCTGCACCCAGTTTGACCATTTTTGGAAAATGTCCCTCTGTGCCTGTATCTTTTTTTTTTTTTTTTGCTGAAAGCTGTAACTCAAAAAGTAATGCATGGAAAAGAACAAAATTTGGTGCACACATAGACACTGATGGGAGCTGGTGCTGACTAGTTTTGGCAAGAATCCACTTGAAGGGGGGATCAATCGGATGCTTTTCTCAATTAGCATGAAAGCTATATCTCAAGAAGTACCAAATAAATTTTGGTATACAAGTGGGCATCAATAGGAACAGGTGATGATTACATTTAGTGCCATTCGCTCCAAGGGGGGTGCAGCAATCTAACTTTTTATTATCCAAGGGGGACAGAAGCATCAAACGTTTTTTTCGCTAAATGTAAATCTCAAAAATCCAAAAATTTAAACAAAATTTTAATTTAAATTAAATAACTATATTCTGGCTTCGAAATAAATTTGTCTCACTATGTCTTACTGTTCCCCGTGCATTAATGTCGAAACTTTTGTGCATTAGTAAGTTGATGCAGGCAGATGGAGAAAAAACAAACCAAAACGGGGAAAGTTTGAAATCTGATGCAAGCGGGGGTCGAGAAACACAACACCGATCTTACCCGATGACTAGGTCCTGGACTGGACACTCCTATCACCATGGCGACTCTGACTAGCAAAGGTCACATTTCCCTCCTGAGGGATAATTAGTGGGGTTATTGGGTTGAGTGGGGTAGGGGGGGAACCTAAGGGTGAATGTCTGCAACTACATAAGGCTCTTCGAACCGTCGCTCAAATCATCACACAATATTTTTACAGTAAAATATTACGTTCTAAAAAAGCGAATCACACTCTGTGCAAACCATGACCAAAGAGCAGGCAGAATGAAATCATTTTACACTCCCAAACCAAAGTGATAGTCGAGAACGTTTCTGCTCTTCCACTTTCTGGTCACAAAAAGAAAACATTGTATTTTTTAATCTAAAATATGATAATGAACATTCAATATTCAAAAAGCATAAGTCATAAGAAATGCTACCAATATTTTTATGTATTTTATCGTCAATGTGTGCCCGATCAAAATTGATTGTTCATTCTACCATGATTTAAGAAATCACTCTTTGAGCACTGAAAATCGCAAAACTGCATCTGTTATGAAAAAACATTTTTGATAAAAACTCTGAAACACCAGCTATGATTTATCATAATATAAATAATAAAAGATAACTCATTCGATCTTTTAAGGACAATTAAAGTAGACAAATTTTCTGCTGCATTCAACTTAAAATAATTCAAAACATCACTCAAAAAGTAACACATAACAGTCTGTTGAAATTTGATGTTTAAGAAAAAGAAAAGAATTAATGCAAAGTTGGAGTACGTAATTCAAGTGCTACAAATTAGGAAAACTCAACTTCAAATTGTTAATCTTTTCATTAAAAAAAAATATGAAAATTAAAAATCAACTTTAAAGTAAACAAATGCAGTTTTGCTTATAAAAATATACAAAAATCAAAATCAAATCAAATAACATATCATGCAAAATGTACACCCAAGGGTCTTCTGTATTTACAGATTTTTCTTGTGTGTCAAAAGTACAATACCCTAAATGAAAAACTATTTGAGTTTTTCATTAGGAAATTTAACTTATCAATAAGAAAAAGAAAAGAGAGTTCCGCCCCAAGACATGTTACATAACTGCAAAGATTGAAAAAAAAAAAATCGATGTTAGAAAAAGTAAAACCTGCAAATTACGAGAATGCTACGAATATGTTATGGAGGAAAGTGGTTACATTCTGAAAACTTTTTGATATAAATATAACATTCCATCTCTTAGTTGTAACATCAAACCTAGAAAAGTAGCAAAAGTAGCATTTCAATATGTGTGACAAAGATATAAAAAATAACACATGCATTTAAGAAAGAAATTTCTTTTAATAGTCTACGCTAAATAATAAAGAACTACAAAAGAAATACTAAGAATGAAGATCTATACAAAAAAGAAAAAAAAAAAAAAAACAAATACAGAAACAAAGATTTTTTCCTCTCTAGATTAAAAGTTCACACTACTTTTATAAATGAAATATTTTAAAATAATTGCAAATTGCACTTAAAGTAAATTCGGGTGTTACAAAACCAGAGGAAAATTGGCTAGATAAATAAATAAATAATGCACAAAGGAATTTATTTGTAGTACAAAATTGTGAGAAAAATCGTAAAAAATGAACACCTGCTATATAAAAGTAATAAGACTCGTCTTAAAATACAGAAATAACTTATTAGCCGTGATTTCATCATCAAAAGAAGATCAGTCTTAAAAAGTAATCTTATCAAAATCTTCCATAAGATTTAAGATTAATGAAAATAATAATAATAATAATAATAATATTAATTAAGAAAAAAATGGTTTAAAAAGAGGAATTATTAAAAGTTTTTTAACCTAAGGTTGCAGTACAGGTTGTCAAAACATCAAAACTTATATCTTTCTTACAATTTATTTTAAATGTGCTTTACATACACATATGCTTATATGCACCAACTTCTGAGCTAGTTAAAGATTTTTTTTTTTTTTTGTAGACTCAAATAACTCTAAAGCAATAATTTAAATAAATAAATATGTATATTTTATCATATTGCATTAATTTAAAGCCTTGTATTTTGTTAATAATACTTGTTGATGAAAGTTCAAGCATAAGCACACTAATTTAATGCAATATGCATGTGAACTGCTTAACTCATTGGTTTTCTTAACTAATAAGAATAACTATTAATGAAGTTAATTCAACAACTTACATCAATTCTAATCTAAGCAAGTCATTAATTGAAGATATTTAACAGATTATTTAACTGAAAAAAAGAGAGGAAGGAAAAAAAGAAAAAGAAAGAATTCAGCATCAATATTGGTTTAAAATTTGGTTGAATTCGTACGTGATAAGTAAGGAACTGATGAGAAACAGATTTATATTATGCCAACTTAAAGTTTCGATGAATTAACATGAAAATGTGTTAAAAAAAAAAGAAACCCTAAAACTTGTGATGGATTCGCTTCAAAACAAAATACTGTTTTGGGTAATATTGATATTAACCTTGCGGAAATGAACGTTAATGACTACCTTTCTCGAGGACTTTTAGAAACCAGTTTGACAGCTCTGAAATGATATGTGGTGCATACCTATCAGGGATTTTGTGATTTTTTTTTTAATTAAAGACCTTAAATATTTGTTATGCTGCATTCATAGAAACAATATGGCATGTTTAACAATATGCAAAAACACACTTTAAGCTATTTTCACAGCAATAAATGTTTTTTTAAGAATAATAATGATAAAAAAATGTTTAATACAAATGCATAACTCGAATGAAAGTTAACCCTACCAGGAATAATAGTACACTCATAAGTACAGAGAAAATTAACATATTTAATCTGAATTCTGTTGCTATTGAAAGCTGAAAAAAAAGTAACAAGTGTGGGTACAACTTAATTTTTACATTGAGTGCACTTTAGTCATTTTTCTATTTTATAAATAAAAAAGCCGAAAATATTTTTACCCATTTAGCAAAATTATATGCTCACACCATTACTAAAAACTCAAACTTTTTGTTTTAATCAAATACATTTATTGAAAATTTCCGTGATAAAAAAAATACTTTTAGAAGGATAAAACCTTTAAACTTATTATGGGACATGGAAGAAACTTTGAGGATACATATTCTGAATTCTAGACACTATCATTTTGAATTATTTATTGTGCGGCATTCATTAAATGGATCTAAAATACTATTTTTAGGATAAAAAACACAGAATGGTTCATGATTATTATGAATTGCAATTTTAATGATTGAGTGAATTATGCTTGCTGTTCAGATGCCTGAAGAATAAGAATAACATCGTAAACTTAAAAAAAATAGTAATGAGTTCTAAACTTATGAAAGATGTCATCCACACACAGACAGATGGACCTAGGAAGTTTCGTTTGAAACAGTGGTTGTAAATGTAACATATTTCATTTTTTCCACTTTCTAACACTGTAAAATCAATGATTTTTTTTGAAAAAAGCACTTGATTTAAATCAATGATTTAAAAAAAAATCATTTGATTTAAATCGTGATTCATATCAAGCTGATTTAAATCACCGAAACGTGATACCTAACTCACATTGGGGACACGGACACGATCCAGATGTGGGATTTAGCCAGTCATTTTCCACATAGTAAATAATCACACACTATAAAAAGAAATATTTACTTTAAGGATGACATTAAAATAGGTACACACCACATATCAGTTGACAGTTGTCGAACTGATTTTCAAAAGTCTGAGGAAAGACAGTGTGCTGCAAGTCATGCGTTAACTAGCTTTAATTTCCACGATGTTTATATCAATAAGAACATAGACAACACTATCTCATTTTGAAGTCAACCCACCACAAACTGAAACTACAGGAAAATACAGCAAAAAAAAAAAAAAAATCAGACAGGACGGGACATCTCAATCATGCACTTTTGATACACAAGAGGCCAGATATCGGAATGATGACGGTTAGTACTAGAACGAGGTTAAGCAATTTTCTAGCTAGAGTACCATGGGATTTTTGATTTCTCGCGAGCTCCTCCTGTTCCGCAAGCTTGCGACGATGTTCTTCTCTCTCCCGCTGAAGAGCCTCCTGTTCTTGCCGAAGCCTCTCGCGTTCCTTTCGGAGAGCCTCCTGAAAGGGAAGGCAGCAGATAAATATTAGGGATATTATTCTTTTGTGGTTAAATTTGAAAATACATGTAACTATACAAAGACTATCGATGCTTTAAAAATGGAAACAAAAAATTTTGGCGAAATATGTTCGCAAGTTGTTGCCAAATGGATGGCAATATACTTAAGTATGGAGTCGGTTCGAGTCATGCCTTTCGGTAAATTTCAAAGTATGGAAAACGACTGAACATTTGCATGAAATTGGCACAAAATCACATAAAACATCCCTTTTGGAACATCTGGTTGCAACTGAAAGGGGAGAGGTGCACAACTAGACCTTGTACAGGTCCTACACATGCCATTTCAACCTCCTACGACAAACTGTTTTTGAGTTGTGCGAGATACACACATATGAACATATTAACATACAGACGACATGGCAAAATTCTTCAAAATGGATTCAGGGACGGTCAAAACCAGGGACGGTCAGTGGTCCATACCCATGTGCGTACATGTATGTACATATGGACATTGCGAAAAAAACTATCCAATCTGATTAACTTGCAATTTAAATGCAAATTTAGGTGGAACTTTGAGTGGGAAACTTTTCGCGATTACACTACTTTCCGTGCTTTGTACAAGGAAGCAGAGCTCGAAAAATGTTACATGCCCGGCTGGGCATGTTCGTCTAAAAAATACATGCCCGAACAAAATTTTTAAATGCCCAGAAGTTGCTTTATTGCATATTAATAAAAACATTTGAATTTGCCGTATAGCATTAATCAGATTAAAAATTAACATTCTAATATCAGGATCAAGAATTATTTTAACAATAATCTAAATTTTTAAAAAGTTACATTATAAATAAATATAACATAAAAAGTCGTTACTAGTCAAAATTTGCAAAATAAAGTTTCAGAAAGAAATATTTGATTAAAAAATGACATGCTTTACCGGGCATGTAAGGGTAGAAGATTGAGCCTTGCAAGGAAATATAAAATATTTAAATAAACAAATTATCCCAATACTGCAACTTTACACTTGATTGCAAAAGCACACGTGACTTCCGTGATCAATGTTTCCGACCAAACTAGTGCCATACCTAGTAGCACTTTGACCTAGTACTGAGTACTCATCCACTTCACCCTCGCCCAAGTATGAATCACATTGAGAAAAGAAAAAGTCATTGACATACACATGAAGAATTTTGCACTTGGCAATATAGATATTCAGCAGGCACTCATGTTTTAAATTAATTTCAATTTCGTTATAACCTTGCCCAATATGCAGAAACTTATTAAAGTTTTGCATGCAGAGTGAACAGCATTTTTATTGGATGTTAGAAACACTACTCGCAAAAAACAAACAGCAGAATAAATACCTGGCTAGCTATGTTACTAGTTATTTTCAATTATTAATCTATAGTTTAAAAAAAAAATACACAAATACTAGTCTAACATTATAGCATAAAAAATATTATCATGGAGAACTTATTGAAGTTTTTTTTCATCTTTCCAAAAATAGATAAACAAATAAATACAGTAATAATTAGGCAGCCAACTTCAAAGGTTTTTTTAAAATAATCCCACCCAAATTTGGCGTACATAAGTGGTCAAGTTACGAAGGTTTCCCCACTTTAAATAATATAGGGCTAATTTCGTTCCTGACCAAAAGTGGTCAACTTAGGTGGCCAACTTACAAAGGTTTTTTTAAAATAATCCCACCCAAATTTGGCGTACATAAGTGGTCAAGTTACGAAGGTTTCCCCACTTTAAATAATATAGGGCTAATTTCGTTCCTGACCAAAAGTGGTCAACTTAGGTGGCCAACTTACAAAGGTTTTTGTCAAATTCCACCCCAATTTGGTTGTGGGGTTTTGAGGTTTCTCCACTTTTTAAAAAATATATAATTTTTTTTTAATGACCGGGAATTTTTCGGGGTCCTTTCATTTTTAAAAATGTTTTAGACACAACCAACTTAAATTTTTTTTTAAAACAGGGGGAAAATCTAAAATTTCAAACAACCCTATTTATACAAAATTTTAAAAAAAATTTTTTAAAAAAAAAAGGTGCAGAAAAAAATAACAATATTAAAGAATGAAAGTTATCAAGGGAATACTGAAGTCCTAAAATGAGATAGTCTGAAATACTTTTATGGTTAATGGTTAACTTCAGTAATTTTTTTTTAATCGTAAATATGAAAATTAATTCAATTTACATTGACATATAACATCAATAATATTATTGCTACCTTAAACTTCAACTGAACTGAACATTTCATTGCTTATCTCTGAAATCCAATGCAGATTTTAGAAATTTGAAGAAAGTTATAAATTACATATTTTTATAAATCAGTACACAAAAATTGTATTGTGAAAAACAGTAATCAACCATTACACCATTAGCTCAAAAATATTTCATATTTAAAAACTTGAAGCCCAAAAATTGTATTGCAAAAAGGAATAACCAAATACCTAATTTAACAATATTCCAGTGTTTGAAAATGCATTTAAATATAAATTTTCACATAATTTCTTAATCTTTTAATTTCTTTAATACAGATATTTATATTTGAGTAAAGTTATGACATTAATTTTAAATATTTTAATTAAATGTCTTTTTTCTAATCACCAGGTTACAATTATAAACTCTAATCATACACCTTGACTTTCATACATTTTTGTAGTCATAACAGGTGTACTTCTACCAGACAGGGCTCATACACTTATAGAAAAAAAATATTCTTGATATTTCCAGATTTTTAGAAAATTCCAGGTTATTCACTATATTCAGAACTTGAAGTCAAATCACAATACTGCAAAACTAATAAAATAAAAAGTTTTTTATGTTTTTCATTAATGCTGGGAGGGGGGAGGGGATCATGTCCCCTTCCCCTCTTTTGGTTTATACACATTTTAAGAGAGACGAATTTGTCTTTCAGAATTCAATTTCCGAAGAAAATAAATTTATAACTGGTATTAATTACGTATTTTATATAGCATATACGTATCAAAGCGTCTTCCCCTCATATGACCTCACAAAAAAAGCTTCTATATAAACAAATATTAATTTAATAAATTTCTATTTTTACATTTCGAGGAGCATTGAAACATGCAACATAGAAAATCCTGAAAATTCTTAGTTTCACTTGCACTGCATATGAACTAATGTCTCCCACTTAAGAAAACAGAAGCAATAAGTAGAGGGGGAAAGGAAACTACACATAAGATCATAAGACCTTTTCTTCATTTGGGAAATTTGGAAGACTAGTTCAAAATTCGGAAGACTTCTGTCAAAATCAGAAAAGACAATATAGGCATAGATTGTAAAACATTCCGACTTTTCCAAGTTTGTGATAAAATTGAAAAATTCTTCGACATCTTAAATTCCTTATTTTTTCCAGACAATTTCCAGGTTTTTAAGATTTTCCAGGAGCGTATGAACCCTGCTAGAATGATTTTGAAAAGAAAAAAAAAACCTTAAGGCTCTCATTTGATTCAAACTTTTTGGGCACTTCT
The DNA here is from genome assembly GCA_038502835.1 of Octonoba sinensis. Lineage (NCBI taxonomy): Eukaryota > Metazoa > Arthropoda > Arachnida > Araneae > Uloboridae > Octonoba > Octonoba sinensis. The sequence continues at coordinate 6,033,911 of CM076600.1, forward strand.
CCCAAAATATTTCTTTTCTCATTTACACCCACCCCTCTTCACATTTCAAATGAGCTCTCTCCTAGTCATGCTTTAAGGTTGTAGAATGGAGGCAATTCATTGCGTCACATGATCACGATGATCGCTGATTTGTTTACCAAATTTTTAATTGAGTTCTACGGTTCTACATGGAGTTCATGAAGCAAAATTAGCTATCTTAAAATTACACTAGTTTCATAGCTTTTTCTGATTACAAACCAAGTAATTTACTTTTAATTTAATCATTATAAAAGAAATTTATTAATTGTTACTATAGTTATAGTGTTTTATTTAGTGTTAATTTTATATAACGCAGTTATTTAGGCCCTACTTTTTAATAACATAGAACTTTCTCTAGTCCTAGTTCTTAATTAGATTAGTTTAAATTCATAAAAGAAATTTTAATTAGTAATAAATTAGGCTTTATAAGCTCCATGGATAATTCTATTGTTGATAAACCGTTGTATGTAACGGATTTTACCAATTTTTTCATAATAGAATATGCCGAGCAGGTTCCGGCACTAACTGGAAATAATGGCGTGATTACTAAATTAAAGAAAGGATCAATATTATTTAATGAAAAATTCGTTTCTAAAATCTATTTCCTCCAACCGTCAGAAAACAATGTATTTTTTTGACATATCGGCTGCTGTCAAAGCTGAAATGAAAAAGAAAGAAGCTTACACAGTAAAAGTTAGGATTTGAACAGAATGCAAGGTACATTTTTGTTATTGTTTATTTATCGTAATTTATTTTGACATTTTTTTGTTTCATAGATTTTAATGCTTATGAAACTCAAGTTCTTAACATTCGTTTGAAATAGATGACCCTCATGCAACACAGTATGACATCTTTTAAAACTCGATAAAATATTCAAACAAAAACGTAATGTTAAACAAGCGAACTCTAAGTATAGCGATACTATAGCTTCCTTTGTTTACATTTCTTACATCGTTATCACATGGCCTATGACGCTGGCTGTATGAATCGCCTCCATTAAGCTACCTGCTAAACTTCCCATTAACCATATGAATATTATTATATTCATGCAGTTTGAAAAATTTCTTGATCAGCTGGTTTGTCATTGCAGGGATCGATCCAGCATTTTTAACAGGTCCGTTTTTTGTGAATTTTTTAAAGAATTTTGTGAAAAATCAAATAATTTTGTGATAATTCAAAATTCAAACAAGTAAAGCGACAAAAATTTTTATAATTTTTTGCCGCTTATTTAGAAAATAATTTTGTAAAAAGTACGATTTGGTAGTTTTGAATTTTGTGAAGGGTCCGTTTTGATTGATTTGAATTTTGTGAAGGGTCTGCTTTGATTGATTTGAATTTTGTGAAGGGTCTGCTTTGATTGATTTGAATTTTGTGAAGGGTCTGCTTTGATTGATTTGAATTTTGTGAAGGGTCTGCTTTGATTGATTTGAATTTTGTGAAGGGTCTGTTTTGATTGATTTGAATTTTGTGAAGGGTCCGTTTTGATTGATTTGAATTTTGTGAAGGGTCGCTTTGATTGATTTGAATTTTGTGAAGGGTCTGCTTTGATTGATTTGAATTTTGTGAAGGGTCTGCTTTGATTGATTTGAATTTTGTGAAGGGTCTGCTTTGATTGATTTGAATTTTGTGAAGGGTCTGTTTTGATTGATTTGAATTTTGTGAAGGGTCCGCTTTGATTGATTTGAATTTTGTGAAGGGTCTGCTTTGATTGATTTGAATTTTGTGAAGGGCCCTGGGGGCCCTTTGATTGATTTGAATTTTGTGAAGGGTCTGCTTTGATTGATTTGAATTTTGTGAAGGGTCTGCTTTGATTGATTTGAATTTTGTGAAGGGTCTGTTTTGATTGATTTGAATTTCGTGAAGGGTCCGTTTTGATAGATTGGATTTTCACGAAGGGTGCGAAAACAGACCTGAATTTCCGCTGGCGCGATCCCTGCATTGCTCTGGTTTGCTTTGTGCTTCAAGTTACTGATGCCAAACAACAGTTAGTGTTTCATTTTTAAACCAACCATGACACATCCAAAGGGCCACTTGTTATGCTAATACAACAATAATGCATCATTCTCAAATCACCTTCTTTTTCAAAGGCTTCGGAGGAGGGATCGGCTTGGGTGGCTTGATGGGCGGAGCTTGGTCTCCTTCGCTTTTTCCACCAGAGGGCGTGCTATCGGACAGAACGGAATTCTCGTCACCACCACCAGAAGCGCTAGGGTTCGACTCGAGAGGATTGGGATCGGAAGAAAGAGAAGGAGAGGGAAAAGATGATGCGGCAGAGAGCAGAGGTGCAGAGAGTTCAGCCCCAGAAGGAGTTTCCTGCGGAGAAAAATCACTTTTGCCAACTCATCCAAGGAAGTTTGAGCGAGAGATCTTTCATGAAAAAAGATCAACCCAAAAGAAGCATGCTATTCTGATTTTACATAAGAAGGAGAATAAATAATTTGAGGAATAATCGCAGTTGAAGACATGCAAGTTTTTGCATAATTAATAAATAGGACGATTTAATGATAAATTAATTATTCATGGTAAAGGAAACTTTTGCATAATTAACATAATTTAATCTGCTATGTACCATGCACTGGGATTTCATTAAATGGCATTCAGAAGAAGAAAATTTGTGCTTTTCATTAGGAAGCTTTTTAACTTTTTAAAAATTAGTTAATGATTTGAACAGAAAGAAAGATATTTCATTCAGACAATTATAAAATTAAAATTCTGCAATTAATTACTAATTTTACATTTGACTTTGTTAGTATTATTTTGTGTCATTATAAATGATTGCTTTGTAAGCATTTCAAACAATAAATAAATGCTTGAGTTTTGACGTTAAAATATGCATGCAAAACAAATTAATCAACTATTTTTTAATTTATAATTTGGTTACAATGTAATAAAAGTAAATAAGTAAAAAACTAAAAAACACAATAATTGAAACTGGGGCAAAGAATAAAACAATGCCACAAACTTTTTATAAGGTATGAAGTACAATTCCTGTATAAAGCATTAAAAATCACACACAATTTAAGTGGATTGTAAACAAACCTCTTGTCTCTTGATGTATTCTGCACGCTCGAGTAACAGCTGCTTTTCTTCGGTGAAAATGTGATCTTCTTCCAAACGTTTCCTCTCTTCTTGCAGATCGTAAATACGATCTTCTTCGCAGCTTGAAGGTCTGACGTCGTTGGGGAGCATGCAGGGTAAATCTGAAAAGATTTTCTTCATGTATTTTTGTAATCAGCCATCTTTAGGATTTTACAATTTCTAAATGCTTAACGAAATACACAAATATATTTTTTAACGTTTTCAATTGGGGTGGTATAACTTTGATATCAAGACTTAGGAATTCAGGAGCTTTATTGTTATAAAACTCTAAATATGTATGGTTGTTAATGGCCTTTGGAATTTATTTTTTTAGAAATACCCAGTAATAACACACGAGAAATTTTTTTAAGAATCAATTTATTGTAATATATTTAAGCCAAATCATTGCTTAAAATAAACTTTAAGTTTTGTAACCACCATTTGGCAACACTCTCCGCAGAGCTTCTCGATAAACATGTAAGTAGTAGTTGTGTTCAATCAGTTTTTTTTTTGTTGCTTTTGTGTCTATCTTTTAAAGATGTTTTCATGCCAAAATCCAATTCCAACAGCCCACTATCAACAGGGACTGTTGTTGAAACAGTCTTTTGAGGGGAAAATATTTCTAACACAAATAATGTATCCTATCTTAAAATGCAAATTTTATTTCCATAATAACAACAAAAAGTATTTCCCCTACAGACTGTACAGACACGCTTTACAATAACTATGTTGGGAATCAAGAGATGTTGCCTGTTAAAGGAATATGTATTAACTCTCAATAGATACAATATTGATTCTGATAAGAAATAAAATGCTCTATTTCCAAGTTCAATAGATTGTCATATTTTGTAAATAATCCATAGATATCTCATATAAACAAATACTGCCAAGACTTCGCTAATCTACACTTTGAAATTTCTCTAGAGAATCTGTAAACAATCAACATAAGTTTCACTAAAATTTATGCATAGCATTTATAAACAATCTATTTATTGATTTTATCATAGACTACGTAAAACACTTCTATCAACTCTACAGATATCTTTAATACAAGTCAATAAATTGATGGGCACTAATTTTGTAAAAGTACCAATGCAATGACTTTTTTGATATGGATTATATAATCAATCCCTGAAGATTATACAGTTATAAAAAAACGAAAAAACTGAACATATTGAGGCATCAAATATAAGTATACATGCATGACAATGAGTATTTTTTTTTTAAATTGAGGCTCATTTTTACTTGGAGCTGACGCCTGAGATAAAAAAAGCCTCAAATCGAAGATTCTCAATTGGAATCTCAACCTCAATTCCAGTTATTCGAACATTCAAAAACAACTCCAAGAAGACTACTTAATCACCAAGTGCTTAACATCACAAAAAATCTAGAAATAAATTATTTATGGCAAAGATCTTGAGACACATACACAAAACAAAACAAGCAAGCAAAGATATTCACCAGAATGGATGCCGAAGAGCAGCCTCCTCCTCTCCTTCGGACTCCAGAGTCTCGATGATTTCCCGCTCCTTCTGCATTATCTCCCTCTCTTCGAGAGTGAGTCTCTCCACGGTCGCGCTCTCGAGCTTCCTCCTGCTCTCTCTGTCCAGCTCCATCTCTGCCTTGAGAATCTCCTCTAGCGCAAGAGGCGGTGGCACTGAAGACTCATCTGCAAAGAACAATGACAAATACTCAATTTTTGAAGTATCTTACTACAAAAGCCGATTTTAGAAAAATTAAAAAAAAAAAAAAAAGCCTCAGTTTTCTGTGAAATGTGTTAATTTAACTTTTGTCGTAAAAAACAAGATAAATAGATATAGTCCAAAACTAATAGAGAAAACGAACCTTTCTCGGTAACACACGCATCAACAAATCACTTGCGTTAGTATAACTGCTAAATCACTTGTGATAGTATAGTTGTTATATCACATGTGATAGTATAGTTGCTAACATTTCAAAATGAAAATGAGGCTTCTAAACGGATCTAATGACGAAAATTTAATTGGATAGAAATTTTTTTAAGCTAAATAAGAGATTTCTTTTTAAGTAGATTTTTTTATTTAAAAAAATAAATAAAAAATGTAATACAATAGATTAGCAAAGATGATTATGAGGAATAAAATTTAATCAATAAATTTACTTCGGCCAATCACCAAGACAAAAATATTTTCCATTTTTCTATATAATCATTAACAGAAGCAAATTTCTTTGAAAATTCATGATAAATCTCTTTTTTTTAAATTAGGATTCAAATTCCCTAAATTTTCTCTAATTAATAAGAAAGAAAAAACTCTTTTTCAGGGAATTTTCTGAATTTCAATAAATATTTTGCAGATTTACACACAATTACGAGAATTCAGAAGAAGGCATTGAAATTCCAGAGCCTTGAGACTGAACCGGAATAGTTCGCAGTTATGTGATAGAATCCAGGTCTAGTGATTTCTTATCTAAGCAAATAATTAGCGAATTGATGTAATCAAGTTCATTATCTAATCTCAGTTTTCACATTTACTTTCAGATAGAAGCAATCAATAGAATATTTTCACAAGTATTGATAATGTAAGTATTTAATCATACAAGGTAAACCTATGTTTTTGCCTTAATATCATACTACAAAAATACTGTTTTATAGAAAATGTCAAGAGTTGGGAAGTTTTCGCCGCCCAAGGGAAAAAAAATAGCAGTCACTGTATCCATTGATTTTTTTTCTGCCAGGTAAACTAAAACATCAGATAAAAGAAACTTAAATTTCAAACTAATGCTTATTTTCAGCATAGAGCTAAATGAGTACAACATATGTATTATAACAATAGAAGTATACAGTTCATGAAAAAATACTCAATTTTATAAAAAATATTAACCTATATACAAAATTTATAGTAAATAAACTCTTCACTTTGCTCCTATTCAGTTACTTTTCAAGTTTCTACTAAACAATTTTAAAGTGACATGTAATACTTAAGAATTGGGGGGGGGGGGGGGTTTTACTTTTATACTGATGTCATCATCTAGTATTTGACAATGCCATTTGTGAATTTTAGAATTTGAACAGAAAAGAGAAAAAATGAAATAACTGAAAGTGATGAAACTAACATTGTCCTTTTTTTTTCAAAAGCAAGAAAATAAATCAAGTTGCCTTATAAGACAGAACAGATGTTTGTTGTGGTTTTTCTGTATAATTTTACGTTAGTTAGTTCTGAATTTGTAACTTAGACTTTTCATTACATAGTTGTTTTAATTTTAATATTTACTACTTAACAAAATAAAGCTATTCAATAATATCCAAAAATTAATTCAATTTTTTCTAGCATTCAAGACATTAAATAGTAGACCTTACTGCACATTATTCAAGAACAATAAGTATTTTTGCCGTTTTTCCCCCACATTTGCCCTGGTTTTTTTCCAGTAGTTGCCACCTTTTGCTGGCAAAAATACCCACCCTGGATAATGTACAGCAAGTGCCTCACACATTTAATGCAATTTAATATCAGACATCTGGAACTGAGATTCAAGTCCTAATTCCATGACTTTTCCAATGTTCAAACACTGAACACTTCAAGGCAAAGATTACACACATTTAAAAGATAAAAAATGCAAAATGCTACATTGTTGCAAGACATTACGTTTCGGCATAAAACTGACATCAACTCCGCTTTTGAGAAACCAGTTTTACGTACCACATGCAGTATTTTCATCTGCGTTCTCAATGCCCAAAAAATTTGAGCGCCTCTTGTGAATTTCCTTTTTGATCCGTTTCGTCGAGTTGACTCTCTTCAGAGAATTGGGCTGCTAAAAAAAGTGAAGGAAAATGTATCAAATAATTACGACAGGATACATAGACATGACTTACTCTGTAATTTACAATCATTAAGAAATATGTTAAACTACATAAAACTAGGAAAAATACATGAAATCACTTCAATGGGAGAGCACAGAATTTTTTTTAAGTATGCGGGAACGAATGATTTATGAACTGTGCAACATATAATTTTCAAGTTCATGACTAAGATGAAAACCCGAGCATTGCTATTTAAAAAAAAACAATCCCTTGCAATAATTTATTTCAAAAATATTTCAAAACACTGTCTGTATTAATTCATTTCGATGTAGTGTTGATTTTTTTATGGATAATTTGTTTTTAAAACAAAAAAGCTAAAAATAAAGCTAGAACCATTGTACTTTCTTCAACTTTTTAGTGGGAAAACAAATGAATTAATAAATGTATTAAACATATCTATTATTTATCTATTACTTATTAAGACTATCAATTATCAGGGTTCGTGATTTTTTATATTTTTTTAAAAAAATAAAAAAAAAATCGGATTTTTTTTATTTAAATCAGTTTTTTTTTTATTTAAATCGGATTTTTTTAATTTTTTTAAAAAGACCTTAAATATTTTGGATATTTATTATGTTACATTCATAGAAACAATATGGCATGTTAATCAATATGCAAAAACACACTTTAAGCTATTTTCACAGCAATAAATATTTTTTAATAATAATAATAGTGATAAAAAAATTTTCATACAAATGCGTGACTCAAATGAAACTTAAGCCTACCAGGAATAACAGTACACTCAAAAGTACCGCGAAAATGAACAAATTTAATCTGAATTATTTTGCTGTTAAAAGCTAAAAAAAGTAATAATTGTGTATGCTTAATTTTTACATTGAGTGTACTTTAATCATTTTTCTATTTTATAAATGAAAAAGCCTGAAATATTTTTACCGATTTAGTAAAATCATATGCCCACACCATTACTAAAAACTGAAACTTTTTGTTTTAATCAAATATCTTTATTGAAAACATCTATGATAAAAAATGTTTTAGAAAAAAAAAACCTTAAACTATTAGGGGACATGGATGAAACTTTAAGGATACATATTCTAAATTCTAACAATTGTTGTCAAAAATCATTCTGAGTTATTTATTGTGTGGCATTTATTAAACTGATCTAAAATACTATTTTAAGATAAAATAAAATAATTTTTATAAAAAAACAGAACCAACTTCAAATTAAAAATTGCGCTAAAAAGTTAAAAATAAATTCATTCTTTAAACAACATCGATGTGACTTTTAAACAGTTTTAGAAGTCGGTGCAAAATTAGGATAGATAAAATATTTTGTAATCATGAATCAATTACAAATATATATATTTCCGCAGAATTAGCAACAGTTCCAATATGAAGTAGCAAATAGTATAATGGTAATTAGACCCATCATTTTGCACCGACTTCTAAAACTATGTTTAAAAGTCACATCGATGTTGTTTAAAGAATGAATTTATTTTTAACTTTTTAGTGCAATGTTTAATTTGAAGTTGGTTCTGTTTTTTTATAAAAACTATTTTATTTTATTCTTTTTAGTGTAAATACATTTTGTATATAAATACTCTCTTTTTTAAAAAATCCATATCAAAAGCAAAACTTCTTTAAATTAATGGCACTAAAAACTAATCATTTGTATGATAAATTCCCTTTTGAAGTCTATTTTAGCAAAAACTGATTGGATTAATTTTTGCCACAGAGAAGCCTTCAGTCAAACTCTTGCTGTAATTTCTTTAATTATTATAGCCCATGACAACAAACATGTTTTTAACAATGCTTTTATATTTATTAATAGATTTCCCAACAAAGAAAAATCAAGCCAAGCCTTTCCAATTAAAATAAAAAATACTTATTTTTCACTGGTAACGTTTTTTCTAAAAAACAAATGTAGGCAAATTGATTTGCAATATTTGAGTTAGACGACCCTCTATCGATTAAAGAAAAAATCATCAAAATCTGTTCATTTTGTCAAAAGTTATGGATGAAAAGACAAAAAAAATACTACGTTTCTGTCCATTACTTTTGTTCTAATTATCGAATATGGTCAAACGAAAGTACGGGACCTATGGGAAATGACCCCTGATCGATTGAAGAAAAAATCATGAAAATCGGTTCATCCGGTGAGAAGTTATGAGTGGACAAACAAACAAACAAACAAACAAAAAACGACATACATACAATACGAATGTATAACCACCTTCCTTTGTGAAGTCGGTTAAAAACACAAAATGGTTCATGATTATTATGAATTCTAATTTGAATGATTGAATGAATTATGTTTTGCTGTTAAGATGCTTGAAGAATAAGAATAATATAGTCAAATTAAAAAAATAGTAATTAGTTCTAAATTTATGAAATATGTTATGCACACAGACAGATGGACCTAGGAAGTTTTCTTTGAAGCAGTGGTTATAATTGCAACACATTTCATTTTTACAACACTTTCTAACATTGTAAAATCAATGATGTTTTTGAAAAAAATCACTTGATTTAAATCAATGATTTTTTTTTTAAAAATCACTTGATTTAAATCGCGATTTAAATCATGATTTAAATCAAGCCGATTTAAATCAACGAACCCTGTCACTTATTATCTCAAACACGTCTGTATTAATTCAAATAGCCTATGGAGAAATGATTTTTTTTACTGGTAACTTGATTTTAAAACAAAAAAAAAAAAAAAAACGCTAAAAATAAAAATAGAATCTGTGTGGTTGGTTCTCTCAATCTTTTTTGTGAAAAACAAATGAATAAAAAGTATAACAATAAAAATCACTTCCAGTGTTATTTGCTGTTCAGATAAAAGCTTGAATTCCTTCTGCATGAGCATGGATAGGATAATTTGGAATATTTCAAAAACTGTCCTTAAAATAAACCACAAAGGAAAAAAAACATATACACTGTACGTCAAAACTTCCTTCTGATAGTGTTTGAAGCAAATTGATCAGTTAGATCCTGACTGACATAATTTCTCTAGTGTTAAAGGTTTTTACAGTTATTCAAAATTCAGCTGGGGGGGGGGGGGGGAAGAGAATTAAACATAGGACTCAGTTACCCTGAAAGGTATCTTCCCAGCAGAGACCTTTTGCTCCAATAACAAAAAACAACAAACAAAACACCTTAATGAAGCTACGTTACTACCATTTAACTTATTTCATCAATTTTTAAAAAAGCCATTAAAACCAACATTATTTAAGCACAAATTTGAAGATACTATGTGTACATATTATGCTATCATTTAATTTATTATTTTATCAAGTTGGTCGTTCAATTTTATTGTTGCAAGTATTTATTATGCGCACTGAAAAGGAAAAAAGATATTTCACGTGGAGAAAAAAGCTTTTCATGCCATACTCACTTTTTGGATTTCATTAGCACAATTGGGAGGGGGTGGAGGTTTTTCTTTGGGAGGTTCAGCTAAACGGGGAGGAGCAGTTAGTAGATGTTCCACATTTTTTACTTGTTGAATCTAAGGAAGTTAAAAGCATTTCCAGAGTTATGAAGGTATCAAAAGAAAATTCACATGCACAATGAATGGCCATAAATTATGAATAAAAACATTTGGAAGCTTAAAAGGAATAGGAAAGTGTAAACTTTATACATAAAGTGCAAAGAACATTTAAATAGTTTTTAGCAATTTTTCACTTGGAAGTTGCCAGACTGGACTACTTTCTGCCTTATCTGGTGATCTGAAATTTTATTAACTAGCCAGGTTACTTTTCGGCGACTTGAAATTTGGATAAAATTCAGAAAAGGTTGCCTTTTTGTATGGTACACTTTGAAAAAAATTTTTTGAGGTCCAGTGTTTGACTTTGCAAGCAACTGTTGTCCACCAGTTGCTGACCATTGATTTAACCCATTTGTGACGAGTGTCCCAAAAATGAGAGTTCTTAAAATGGTTGTAACTTATGGGACGCAATAGTTTTTTGGGGTGGTGAATTACTCCAAATGGCTTTTTGAAATGACAAATGGAAGTACATTAGTAGCAATGTGAAAATAACAACTGAGCACAATTTGTTGCTTTAATTTTATGCTATTTTGCACATTGCGGGGATGAAAAGACAAGTCGAAATATGTTTTTATCCCTCTTTTTTGTTATATCTGAATAATTTTTCTTTTGCTGTCAAGTTTAGGCACTTACTGAAAGACACCATTCAGTAAAAATTAAGTATACCATTTTTCCTCACAGTTGAATGCCCCAAAATCTTTGTAACATTCCCCCCCCCCCCTCTTTTTTGAAATATTTAAAAAGCTTTGGAGTTTAATTTCTTTAAAACTATTTTTTCCTTTCATTAATCTCTGATTAAAACATTTTTTAAAAAGAGATTTAAGTGAATAAAAACAGGAGTTGAGCAGTAATGGGTAACCATTATATGAATACCTAATGAGAAAATACTGAAGGATGATATATATTTTGATGCAATCTTTCATTAATGTTCTGCAAGCATTGAAATTTCACTACCCATTTTATTATCCTGGAAGAAATGAATTTTCAATACAGAGATAAGCTATTTAGTCGATGAATTTAATCCCTCTCTCTCTACTGAAACATTATGTCTTTCAAGGATTAACAAGAAATATTTTTAAATATTTCTTTATTTGGATTTTTATCTATTATTCCATTGATTGTTTAATTATCAAAGAAAAACAAAATATTTCCTTAATGGAGGCAATTCACTGCTAGAGGGACTCATGAGCGATTATCGTTGTCAGGTGATATCTGCTCTTTGTTTACTAAGATTTTCAATTGAGTTCTACGTGGAGTTCACTAGGCAAAATGAGTTATAATAAAATTAATGAGACTATTTTCACAGCTTTTTCTGATTATAACCCAGTATTTACATTTAATTTAATCATAATAAAAGAAATTTATTAATTATTACAATAGTTATAGTGTTGTATTTAGTGTTCATTTTATGTAATGTAGAAGAACTTTATTTAGTCCTAGTTTTTAATTAGATTTGTTGAACTCGAAGTAAAGCTTCCTTTGTTTACATTGCTTTCATCGCTGCCACGTGACCAATGATGTGACCAATGACGTTGCTTGAATTGCTTCCATTGCATTCCAAAACTTAAACAGCATAGACATACAAAATTGCTTTTGCAAAACAAAGTCTTGTGATTATGTGATGTGTATTATGCACTTATTATATTTATAAATTGCGATTTCATGAATGAAATGTTTGATTTAATAGTTGAAATATAATAATCCTTTTTCAACTGAAAAGTTTTTTTGTCTTATAATCACCACTGGCAAAGATTGCACTGAATTAAAAACTTGATGAATTGGGAAGCAACATCTTTGCCTCAAAGATTAGGTTAAAAGAGAAACAATTAACTGACGCGAAGCCATACCTCAGCTGCGAGTTCTTTAGCACGCTCCTCTTCCTCCAGCTGTTCCAAAATGAGCTTTTCCATTTCCTCTGCCACCTTTTCTACGGGAACGACCTCCTGTTTCGAGAGGAGAGGATTTCCTTCACTCAAGGGATCTTCGTTTGCCCTGCTCCCAAGTTCCTGATTTTGATGGGTTACGGGATGTGACTCGAAAATGATGTTCAGCAATTCTTTGTCTGCAGAGATCAATTCAGCGACGTTTGCCGGACTTTGTTTCTGACTGGATGTCTGTAAAAACCATATCACATAAGTTACAGTTAATGTACAGAACTGAAAACTAAACAAAACTAGAGTCACTTCAATGAATAGGTTGATTATTTATATGACTCCTACTTTCAAAAACTCGAATAAATACGTTTTTTAATAGGTTCAGAATTCAGATCATCCAATGATAACATTTAATTAAAATTCCAGAGATTCCTGATTCAGGGGTGAGAACAGATGATCATCAAAAAGGTTAGAAATTTCAATTTTAACACGGTTTAAAAAATTCCCCACTTCCATAAATTATTTTTCTTTAAAAATTTTACTACTAGATGCCATACAGTCGGTGATAGAGCTTTTATAGTGAGGTGTTATGCCGACGCAAAGCCTTTCCCAGATTTTCATAAAGATCATATTCCAGATCTTTTTTTCTCGGAAGCATACAAAACCATTCAATTTTAAACGAAAGTTTAAATAAATATATGCTTCACGTCTGCAAATGCTAAAAACTCAAACGAGAACTTACACCACTTCACAGTGCAATAAAATTTTGGCATGGATGTTAGTTTTGTACTTTAAAAAATTACAAGAAAAACAGAATCATTAGATACCCTTATAAGTACCATGTGCTTTTTTTGTCTTTCTTTCTTTTCCTTTTCTTTTTCTCCCCTAATTTCTATTTTATCATTTTAATAATTCATGGTACAATATGAAAAAGAAAATTATACCATTAGCTTTTTCTCTGGTTCATTAACTAATTTATTTATTAATTTATTTATTTCAGCCACTACTGTTTCTTTTTTTAAATTTTCTAACTCTTTTATAAATACAGTAACTACTTACTATTTCAGACTAAGTAAGTTCCAAGCTCCCAATCAAGATTAGTTACATAAAAAATTCCAAACTAACATGCATGCAAATGAAATAAAAACCACACCCACACATAAAGAAAAACACACAGAACTATGTATTTAGTAAGGTAAGTTTCCAAATTATTTATATATTGCTGTTTTAAAACCTAATACACATCCTGCGCAAATAAAGGTTGTGGGAAGTGCTTATTTCTTTACTAAAAGATATTTTGAGGGGGGGGGGGGACACTTCAAAAACAAACTAATCCCTGTAGAATTTCAAATAATTGAAAATGGCTCAGTAACTACAAAATCTTTCACATTTTGTCAAAAGTTTTAACAGACATATTACATTTTAATAGTAATAATATAATTTAAATAGTAATAACAAATATAACGTTACATAATCTAAAACTATATATTTTTGAAGACTTTTACTTTGACTTATAAAAAAAATGCAAATAATATATTCACTAAAAATTAAAAAATCAACGTAAAATTACGCACAAAATTTGCAAAAATTGAAGATACATTTTTCAAGGTTACAAGGATGCAAAAACGCCAGCTTCTAGATGAACAGCCTCCAACTTTAGTTATATGAACCTTGAAACTCATGTCTGTAATTTTTCAAATTTTGTGCTTGATTTTACATTGATTTTTAATTTTTACTTTGCAGCCCAAAGTTTTAAATTTATTTAGTACTTTCATTGACAGGTATTTTTTTACAAAATTCCAATATCGAGGATGCCTCCTTGAAATGGAGATGTATTTTAATGCAAATATTTTATGAATGAAATTGATGAATATACTTTTGCACACAGGAGGGTCCCACAAGTATGTGTCATACAGACACATTTAATTAATTCAAAATATATGTATGGTGTGGCTTGTTGATTCTATAACAACCTCAGAATCATTGAAAGACACACCAACTCTCTTTCTACATCATTAACTCTAATAAAACTATTCACTATGGCTTGACACTTAAATATCAGTAAAGCATAGTTGTTAAAAAAAAAGCTTCATAACCAATCAACACCAAACGAACGGAAAAAAATTCTTAGCCACACAAATTAGTCGCGAAAAATGTAAAAATCATGCAAAAATCCACTCATTATATAATCTGTATACGATCACCTTCTTCTTTGAAGACTTGCTCTTCGTCTTCTTTTTACCCGCAGAGACAACTTGAACATCTACTGCTAATCCATTTGCTTCAGAACTGCTTGAATTCAATTGCAAATCTTTTAATTCCGGTACTTTTTCAGGGGAATTCGCAGAAGAGTCGGATTCATTTTCTATGCAGGTGGCCGAGCTTTGCTTACTTTTAACTGCGACTTTATTAGACTCCTTTTCATCTTCTTGATTTTTTGAGAAAATTGTGGGGATGAGTATCTTGCTTCCCATTTTGCGCTGATCGGGTGGGATATTTTTAGTGCTTTTTTTGGGCAACGGTTCATCCATCTTCATATTTGTCGGTTTATCGGAATTCAATTTTGAAACGGATTGTGAAAGCTCGGTGTGAATTATTTTGTTTAAAAGGGGGTCAGAGATTTTAATTGACAGTTTATTATTTTTGCTCATGGAATTTTCAGCCTGACCATCGGTGGGTTGTGGGTGTGCTCCACTTTTTATTTCTGAGGGACTACACTCATCTTTTAATCTGCTGGAACTATCAGAAGGAATGTTATTGCACGAAGAATCGGAACTTTTTTCGACCACTTGTTTATCGGACAGCTTTTCGTCACTTTTCTCACTCGAACCATTCTGGATCACCGGAACAGATACAGAATTCTCCTTCTCTTCCCCACCAGATTTTGCTTTGGATTTGAATTTAACTTTTAATCTCACTTTTTGTTCACAGTCATTTTGAACAGTAGATTCTGGAACAGTTTCAACAGATTTTTTCACACTCTGGTCTAAAACTTCAGGCAAATTAGTGGAGCCACTTTTAGACGATATTTTATTATTTTTTTTGATGACACGTTTTATAGTCACCTCTGGAATTGGACTTTTATCTCTCGTTTTACCTAATGTCTTATCCTTTTCAGTGACAGCAGATGACCCTTCATTACTGTTTGGTTTTCGAGACTGAGAAATTAAATCTGTTGTAGCAGAGCATTGAAGGGAATTTTCCTGTGTTTGAGGAACATATATGGAGTTATATAGACAGCAGATTTACATCACATATTGCTGAAGAGAACATTTTCATTAAAAAATGACTTACTTGCAAAGTATCAAAAAAAAAAAAAATCTTCTGCATATTAACAGGAGAGAAAAAAAAGTCTTCTATAACTTAAATATTTTTTCCTTACTGTACTGTGCGAGCACATAAACTGTTCTAGAAAAACTTCCTTCTTGCTAAACTGTTAACTGTGTAACTAACAAATTTGAAGAAGTTTTTCCCAATTAAATCTTATTCAAATATACTATAAATAGTATATTTGAATAAGATTTAATTAGGAAAAACTTCTTCAAATTTGTTAGCTATATATAAGTACACAGATAAAACAACGCAAAAAAGCAAAAATTCAGAATAAAATGTATCGCAAATAGCTATTTCGAAGCTACAATGGAGCCTCTTCATCAGTGCAGAAAAGAAACGCTCAACACACAACTAGAAAGCTGAATGTAGCTGAATGCTTTTATTTTTGTACTTACATTTTAGCACAAAGCATTTTGATCATTTGTCTTATACTATAGCTATATTTGCATAGATTTTTGTCATATATTTGAGTATGGAAAAAGTTATTGTAATAAATGCACACTAACAAGTGCAATTACTTCTGTTATGAAAAAAACAAAACAAATGTAAATGAAATATAAAATGTTTCTAGTTTAAACCCAAATTCCCTGGCTATTAAAATATAAACAACAATTTAATGGTACTTTTATATGGAGCCTCACTGCATGTTAATCGCATGTGTAACAAAACAATGTGCCAATCAGAGTTGAAATTCAGTATGTTTAAATGAATAGTAAGAGATTCATAAAAATTACAATAAGAAAATTTTTGTGAACATAACTTTGTGAACTTGTAAAAATGCAAATTTAAAGCTAGAGTTATTTTATGACAAATTCAAAACTGACTCTTTTTGATAGTTTTCATACTTATTAGCATTTAAATAATGAAACTGGCATAAAAAGTTTGTGTAGGATTTAATTTCCTAAAAATAAGTAAATAAGAAGCAGAAATGCCAAGAGCTCAATGTTCTTCACAACTTATTTTCAAATGTAAATAATCTGAACTCTGCAAAATATGTAAAAATAGATTAAAAATGAAAATATGTGCATGAGCCAAGCTCTCATGAGCACCCCTGTAAATTATGCTCTGCTTGCATACATATATAATATATACATGAAAAATGAAATTTATAATGTTTTTTTTATAGCTAGAAAACATAAGTCAAGACATTATTTTGAAAATCTTTACAAATCATCAATCAAGGATGTCTGATTTTTAAAATCTTTAGTTCCAAAAATATTTCATCTAAGAATACTATTTTCAAGAAAAATATTATAAAGTATCAGCAGATTCTTTAAAAATTCATGTAATACTTAACGTGACACATTCAAATTTTTAGTTCTTTTCAGGCATGTTTATCAAGGAATAAAAACTTATCTAATGTTTGAGTTAAAATAACTTTTATATAAATCCTTCCTTCTTTATCATATTTTCAGCTCACGAAAGTAATTTTTAAAAAATAAAATAATAATTTGAAACATACTTGATTATTGATTGGACTTCTGCTGTTTGAAGATTGTGTGCTGCATACAGAGATTTGAGATTTCTCGAGCTCTTCGAAATCGTCGACGTACATTTCGTTTTCAGACTCTATACTCCGCTCCCCATTCTTCGATGCTTCCTGGACAAGTTTCGGAGAATTCATCGGGCTGTCGGGTTCTCGAAGAGAAGAGACGATGACTTCGTTGCCATTTTGGGCAATTTCTTCATGGCCATTTTGAATGTTAGGAGTACTCGTATAACCATTTGCCATTCCATTTTGATGCGTATGATTATTTTCGTTTGAGGCTGAAAAAAGAATAGAAGCATTTTAATTTAAAGTCAGCATGATGACAAAAAACAACTTCAGAAATGTTAACAAACAAGTGAGAATCAAATGGGAAAAAAGTGGAAGTATATGGTGTTGTTTGAAAAATAAAAAAGTAAAATTATAAAATTTCGTATGAGTATTTTGAAATGAAAAATATACCAAATTAGCAAACAATGAAGCATATACACAATTCTTTATATTCAAAGAGGAAGAAAAAATAGGTTTTTTAAATTCTTTAAAATGTACTTTGACGGAAAAATTTGTACAAATAAAAAATTGAAATAAAACATAAGTGAATTTCTTGCATTATTTTATTTTATATTTTATTTATTTAATTTTTATTTATATATTTTACTTTATTTTACTTTTTCTTTTAAATTTAATTTACTTTATTTATTTTATTCACTCCATTTTTCTTTCTTTCAATTCAATATTATTTATTACTTTTTTTTTCATTTTTCCGTTCCCTCATTTTTTTCGTGCCATTAATATACAGCAAAATTTAAATACAATAGCAACAATTTACCTAATTCACATCCATAGTATTTTTTTTTTCTTAATACTATTTTCAACAGAGTATTTCTACCAAGTCAGTGTTGCCACCCGTATTTTTCGGAAAATGTGTGTCTAACTAACAGCAGACAACTTTAATGCATAACTACAAATTACTATTATAAAAATAAGCAGCACACTTTTCTAATAACCAATGTTTGTTCATCATTAATTAGTGAAGAAAACACAACAGCTGATGACTAGAATATGGTTATTAATAAACTATTTTAAAGACCTTAATTTGTCAGTCAATCTTAGTAGTAATTAGTACAGTATACTCTCGGTATCATAAAGTCGAAGGGACAAGGGGAAAATATCGACATAACAGAGTTCTCGAAATAACAAGGTCATAACCAAAACATAAAAATTCATATAAAAATACAACAAATAAGATAATATTCTAAAAATTGGAGACATGATATGTGAGAATAAGCATTAATATGGAAGGGTAGTTAACAGTAACAGTTGACAGGTTTTTTTTCTTTGGAAGTTTTCATTTTCGAAACAACTGGCGATTCACGGACTTCATTAACATTTTTGCCTAACTTCGACCTGCAGTTAATTCTGAACAATTACGCCTACTCAACAAACGTGACAATTGACTGGCGAGAATACTATAGCGCAGTGGTTCCCAATCGTTTTTTTTCTGTGTACCACCATTTTCTTGCAAACAATTTTGTGTACCACTGCTAACATAATTTTATTATATAGAATCGAACAATAATAGCTTATATTTTTTTTTGCCTGCAGACGTACCACCTGGAGAGGCTTTGCGTACCATTAGTGGTACACGTACCACAGTTTGAGAACCGCTGCTATAGCGCACAGCCACAAGCTCCCTCCCACAAAATACACATATGAGAAAGGACCTGTTTTTCTCCCTTTGTTTGCCATTCAACAGACGAAATGGGCTTTCGGAATCGTTTCTGACACCTCCGAGAAATAATGGTGTCAGAGATGGGGTTGGTATTTTTGCTGACAGAAAGGTATTTTTAATTGGACAGTGGCAAAAAATGTACTTAGATAATGGGGAGTAAAGTCTATAATGCAATAAAAACCTAAATAATTACAATATATTTTGGATATTATTGAATGGCTTTATTTTGGTAATAAATCAATGCAATTATTTACTGAACATATAAGTTACAAATACTGAAAGGAATTAAAATTAACTGAAAATTATACAATGGAAAAACTGTTCTGTCTTGTAAGGCAAGTTAATTTATTTTCTTCCTTTTGCTTTAGAAAAAAGAACAAGTAGTTACTACCATCACCAGGTTTTTTCCAAGCCTATGGCAAAAAGTTGATAACAATCCTGGGGGGAGATTCTTGGAAACGTACCTCGATCTGCTTCAACACAACACACTCTGACAAGATTAATTTTTTCTTCAAAAAATATTCAACATAACAAGGCTTTGAGTTTAAACTCTTCGACATAAGAATTGAAAATAACATCAGATGAATCTGTAATATCAGGGGGGAAAATATTTTTTTGACAGATTAAGGTTTTTGAGACACCGAGAATATACTGTATTTGAATGGACTTACTTTTATAATTTAATGAAAACTTAATAATTTACAATATCAGGACTTTTTTTTTTACAATTAATAATTTTACTTTTCGATGTAATTGCATTCACTTCTGAAAAACATATTAAACAAATTTTTGGTAGTTATGACATTCAAATTTACAAGTAACAACATGTTTATATGTTGTTACTTGGAGACCAAAAAATCAGCATTAAAATGATTAGAGGTATGGAAGCTAAAAAAATATTATTTTCATGCAAAATATAAACAGTCAACTCTGAGATTCTCAATTTTTTGGTTGTGATCAGAGGAATAATTTCCTGGAGGATTACAATTCATATTTCTATTTATAATATTTTCTCCCTCTACTAAAACTTAAAAAGCAAGTTGTTCCAAAAAAAAAAACTACACAAGAGGTACTTGCATATAAAACCACACAGCGTGCATTCTCATGTAAAAGATTTTGCGTCAAAATGGGAACCAGGGATTAAGTATTTTACAATGGCAAATGAAGTAAATGAAAGTATAAGCGAAATGGATCCCTTAAAAGATAAAAGGGATATTTTATTTCTAACTGCTGCTCCCAGAATACTTTTTCATAGCACTCAAAGCCCAAATATTTCTTTTTTAAGCTAATTTCAACAAAAGTAAATAATTCATTTCTAGTTGTGTCTTCTAAAAAATTGATAAATATACTTACGAATACAAATTAATTCATTTACTTAATATTAATAATAATTATAATAAGATAAAATAGGGAAAAGAGATCACAGGACATTTAACAATGCTTTTAATTCTTGATTAACCCAACTTAGAAGGACTTTTTCCTTTTTAGTAAGGCTACATCAATAAAATACACTTTTGGGATTAAAATGAACTTAATAAATTCAATTTTTAACCATCCCACATCTTCTCTTGATGGTAATTAATATTGTCCCTACATTTTGAAATTGATGAATTTGGTGTTAAGCAAACTTCATTATAGTCTTGGAAACACATTAGTATTGTCAATGGAGGGTGGTAAAGAAGATGATTGTGAAGATTTTAAAATGGACGACGAGGTTCTTTTCAAGACTCTTTTTTGAGATTACTATGAAGAATAAAAAAATCACAGGGTTGGATTCGAGCCACATGCAGGAGTTGGATTCTTTTTCGAAGGGAAGCAAGCAACAAAATATCGGATGCTCACGTTTGCTCCTCCTCCACACATCCAGTTCCACGCATTGCTTCTCTTTCGCCTTCCGCAAGATGGCATTGATTTCGGAAAGCTTTCGGAATCGGGTGCCAGTGCCGCTGATCGACTTAATACGGTCCCCGACACGGAGACCGGAAGCTTCGGCCAAGCTCCCTAAAAATTGCAAAACACTTGTTGCACTGCAGTCATAAGAAAAGAGTAAACATTGTCCGTCTGCCTGAATTTTTAAATAGTCCCATTGGAAAAATTCAATGACATTCCTACTTAAATCTTTTGAACTGATTTGGCATAGCATTAGCACTCTAGTAAGGGGTCATTCATAAATTCAAGGGGGGGGGAGGGCCATTCAAGAAAGCGTGACAGTTTGTGACGAGGGGAGGGAGCAACAAGAAGTGTGACATCGTACATTTTTATTTTTATATAAACATTTAAAATCAACAAATTAAACCTATTTTATGCTATGTAATATAGTGTCACATGTGACAAAGCGGGGAGGGAGTCAAATATATTGAAAAAAAGTGTGACATAATTTATGAACGGTCCCTAAGGAAGAATAGTCAAAGCAGGCTGCTGCAGTGGATTTTTTTTTACATTTTTTACTGCCTTTAAAAACAAAAATTTCAGTAAATTTGAATTTTCCATAATAACTTCTTCTTTCTATTAAATAATATTTATTTTCATCCATCTTATGAGAATAAATTATGTTTCAGTCAATGTTTAGAGGGGCGCAGAAGATTTCAAGTTCGCTTATGGGCAGTATAGAGTTAAATTTGGCTTTAGAACAATCACGTGCCTAGGCAGAAAATTTTACTTTTTATACATTTTTTACAAAACTTGAAACAAAATATCAGAAAATTTTCATTTTCTGTAACACGAACATTTTTGTAGAACAGTGACAAATTAATTAAAGTTCAAAGGGGAAGGGGGACAGAAGGTTTCAAGTATACTTATAAGTGACATGGCATAAATTCGGCCTGGGTTTTCACGAGAAACGTTTTCTCTTCTGAAGCAAGGTTTGAAAATCTATCACTGGCCATTAGAACTATGAATTTCTATAGAATTCATAGTTAAGAATTCAGCAAATTAGTACATAGTACATTTTCATGGTTGTAGGAAAATTTGCCTTTGTGACAAAGGAAATGTTTTGTGAAGTATAGTATTTAATATCAAAATTAAAATCATCACAAGTAATAATTGAGTTAGAAATTCAATAATTCAGTTTAATTTTAGTGTTCCGTATTTTTTTAGATGGAGTCGGTTACATTAATTTTCAATGTGAAATCCAGCCTCTGAGAACAGCCATCACACATGCTATGCTGGTGAAGAAATTTTTTTTTTCAATTATTTTGATAATTTGGGAAATTAGTTACATCTATCCTGCTAGTTTACAGAAGATGTTTCTTTCAACTTTTAAAGCAGAATGTTGAGACTTCAGAATGTGCAACTATTGAAATGACATTTTTATATTATTAGTAGTCTTAAAATCCAATATTACTACAAAATTTAAAAATAAAACAAAAGAAAAAAAATGAACTTGAATTTAGAGACATTTATATATAGCAGCAGGATATCTGGATGAATACAAAAAAATATCTGGCTAACCAAATTCATATCCGTGGCATCACTATAATTCATCACAAAGAAAAAAAATAAAATAAAATTTGTTCAACAACTGTTCTTATGATATGTATTTTACACATAAAGTGAACCCTTCACCAAATAACCAAACCACTTTCCACTAATTAAAAATCATATTTTGCATTTTTCCAGTGTGTATTATTTCTTATTTTAAAGATGACAAACCATACTGTTAGGATTCCTATATATATTTTTAAAAATTTCAAAAAATTTTAATATTTCAATTTATTAAAAGTATTTGAAAGACTTTCATACAAAAATTATTTATTGGTACTTTTTAAATTCCACTCAATGCAGACATAAGCCTCAATATGTTGTTCTACAATAAATTTTGTTGAAAATTTTAATGTACTATTCGTGGTGTTATTAGTTTTTCTTTATAATTTCATCGATATTAATCATTTTCTAAACAATGCAATCAACTGGACATTTTCCTCAATAAAATTCCTTACAGTTGATCCAGTTTAGACCAAGGTTTGTTGATTTAAATCAAGTGATTTAAAAATAAAAAATATTCATTGATTTAAATTTAAATCATCTTTGATTTTCTTAAAAAATATTTTGCATTTCCATAAAATGTTGTTTGTTCCAAATGTAAAGTATGTTGCTTTTCAACCTAAGTTTCTATTAAGAAAGCTTCAATTTTAAAAGCTCTCAAAATCTTCCCTTGGAGCTTGACCACTGGAACTTGGTGCACCGAAAATGAAGTGATATACAGGAGAATGAAACAAAATGTTTATCTTTACCTTCCAAAATTGAGGTAACTACAACTTGGCCGTCATGCTTCGCTCCTTGGAAAGTGAATCCAAGAGCGTCGTCTTTGTCACTCAAGTTAAGCTTGATCTTCAAGTCTGTTCCTGAATGCTACAAAAACAGAAAACAGAAAAAAAGTTACTTAAATAACAGTAAACAGACATATGAACAGATAATCAAGCAGAACAAATAAATACATTTTTAAAAGAATGTTATATCAAACGTCTCACTGCATCTGAATCGTCAAGGCGTCGAAAAAACATGGCATGGTAATTGGAGAATTATATGTAACTGTAAACTGTAGGGATAGACTGTCACAACTAGAACAGCTTGAATTGACCGAGATTTCAAATCAAACAACTTTTGAACTTTTTACTTTTGTTGGTCTAAAAGTACATAAGATATATGTAGGCAATTCTTCTGTTACGAATAAATTTTGTAATTTCGGCAGGTGGAAAATAAAATGCTACTTAATTGTTTCATGAAAAAATCTATATAAGGTCAAAATAAATAAAATGCCTTTAATTGCGATGCACATTAGAGTTCACATGAATTTTAAATACATTTTACGCACATTTAAGGTTCATATTTAAAAAAAGTAAAAGTAAAATTAATTGCTTTTTTTTAACATTTAACATTCACCATGTTATTTTCGTCTTGAATTCCTACTCAACATTTCCCATCTTGTACGGATTTCAGACAACTGCAAATTGCAGACTTGAGAAAGTCAACTGTTCTACATCAATCTTTAGTATTCAATTCCTGCTAGGTGGATAATAATATATTAAACGTTTCAGAAACCCTCAATTAAACCATTCTGAATCAATTTAAAAGCTACGACCGCACAGAACCTTTTAACTAGACTTGAAACTTTTGAAATACAAACTTTTGATCACCTCGCTATTTTTGATAAAACATGTATTTATTTATCCAAAATAGCCAAAAAGTGCGAACTTTTCCATTTCCAAAAGGCATATCATAAAAAATGAAAAATAAATAAAAAAGAACACTATCTGGGGTCAATCCAGCCTTTTTAACAGGGTCCATTTTTGTGAAAAATCAAATATTTTTGTGAAAATTCAAAATTGAAACATGCCATGTTAAATCATTTTATTACTTTTTTCTACTTATTTAATAATGAATTCTGTAAAATGTACGATTTGGTAGTTTAAAATTTTGCAAAGGGTCTGTTTTGATTGACAAGGTTTTGTGAAGTGTCCAAAAATGGGTCTGAACTTCCTCTCGAGCGACCTCTGACTCTACTTCACTATATGAAAAAATAACAAATAGAATTTTAACATTTTAAAATAATTTCTTTATCTCAATCTTTCTAAGTTTAAAAACATTTCCCTACTTTTGTCTACTTATTTTGAAAAGCATTTTATCATTCATTATTGTAACTGGGGTTTGCTAAACTATCTATGGGATTGCCAGACTAAATTTTCCAGCTTCTGGAACTGAAAAACTCATTAAAAATCCTGCTTTAACGTCCACCCTTTAAAGCCTCAATCTTGTTCAACTGCCACCTGTGTCTAATCAAATCTGGCATGTAGGAATTTTCATGTAATCAATCCAATAAGATGGCAACTCGATATAGCCCCAACTTATGTAGCTTCCCAGATAAGTACTTTCCAAAAAATGTCCTCCTTGTTACTTTTTTTAAAAATCAAACTTTCTTTCATTTTTTTACAATTAGTATTATTGTTGATATTGCTCTTCAGTGTATACATATCAGTGGTGTAGTTCTGAAAAAAAAGTTGGGGCAACGCTCATACATCCGAACCTAAGTAATCGAAATTAAAAGCGGGGGGACGCTTATGTTAAAATTTAACAAATGGGGGTGGACGCGTCCCTCCTCGACTACACCACTGATACATAAGTAACGATTATTACTTCCTCTTAGGTACCTTTAGGGGGTTTCCGGTACAAACTTGTTTCCTTCCTCAGGCATACTTTGTAAAACTGCTGAATGCACTGTCTAAAAATTTTCAACTAAAAGACTTTTTTTTCACCTACAAACTTACTACTGCATGTACAATTAAGACTTGCCCATCACATTTGGATTGCATCATTGTGATTCACATTTAAATCACACCGATGCAATTCAAATAGGATGGACAACCTTTTTGCAGGAGAAAACAACACAAAAAGAATTATTTTGGACAAAAATACTCAAAGCAGCTTTTAAAAATATTTTGCACCTAACAAAAAATAATTAGGAAAACAAAAGCCATTGGAGCTCTTAATCCATAACGTTTTTAAATTTAAATTAAAACTGCCTGTTATTTTATACACTTTAACCTAAGTATATGCATAATTTGATCATATTCATTGAGATTACTATGACATATATATAAGCAATCTTTTGCTTCATTATTCAATATGCCGCGGAACTGGATATAATACCACCCTGGAGTCGGAACTAACAATGGCGTCATATTGCGATTCGACAGTATGTCGCATGGCGATTATCACGCATGTTCCAGATAATCGGTTCTCTATCGTATAGCATTGCTTCTGAAGCAGTAATTCAGCATCTAACCTATGAAAAATAATTTAAAATCATTCAATAAAGAACAAACACTTTCAGCGGCAGAGAAAAAAAAAGGATTACCGATGCCAAATTCCCGTTCATCGCCGCCTTCGCACGTCCGTTCTCGTAGGAGCTCGTCCCATTCGTCGTGGGCGATTCGCAGTCCAGGCTGCTCCTGCCGTCGTGGCTGGAATCGGAGCAGCTGTCCGGGGTGTCCGCCGCCCCGTGGCTGCCGCTCATGCTCTCCAAACCGGAGTCGAGGAACTGGCCGTCTCTCCGAGACACGGTCGATCCGTTGGTCTCGAGCTCGGACAGTCCGTCGCAGCTGGAAGAAGGCGAGTGCGTCCTGGAAATATTGGCGATGCCGTCAGTCCTGGACTTGCCGGACAGGCTCTGGACGAAACCCTTCCCGTTCTTCTCGTTTAGTCCCTTAAAACTGACCTGGAGGAAAGAAATTTTATGAGACACTTCATATAAGAAGAGCCAATGGCGGCAATTCATCGCTAGAGGGGCCCATGAGTAGGGTTGCAAGTTTGTCGCGGAAAAAGAGCGCGAAATTCGCGGGACATTGG
Source organism: Octonoba sinensis (assembly GCA_038502835.1). Classification (NCBI taxonomy): domain Eukaryota; kingdom Metazoa; phylum Arthropoda; class Arachnida; order Araneae; family Uloboridae; genus Octonoba; species Octonoba sinensis. The sequence goes on from CM076600.1 coordinate 6,060,116, forward strand.
CGGCAAATTTCGCAAAATGTTCGCAAGAAAATAAATATAACAAAATATGGCACATCTGCTATGAAAGTTATTCTTCATCCTAAAATATAGGGCTATTATTAAAAATGGTAGGATTATTAACTTCGTTAAAAACATTTAAAAATTTGTATTGACTGGGATCAAAACTTTGCATGTTAAAAAAAATTTGAGGCTGGTTGAAAAAAATCTGTTTTTCAACCAGCCAACCATTTTCAACCATTTTACTGTTTTCAAAAAAATAATTTATATATATATATTTTTTTGGCACAAGTTTAGAGCCTTTTTAGATTTAGGGCGATCAGATTTCATCCTTGGTCTCTGAAATCTTTTAAAAATCGGACATTTCGCGAGGCAATAAATTTTTAAAAAGTAAAATAAGAAAAATTCGGAAAAAGCTTTAAAAATCGCGACAATCATCGTGGGAATTCGCGGCGCGACAAACAAACTTGCAACCCTACTCGTGAGTGATCATCGTTGTCACATGATACCCGCTCTTTGCTTACCAAGATTCTCGATCGAGTTCTAAGAGGAGCTCACTAGGCAAAATGAGTTACCCTAAAATTAATTTGGCTATTTTCACACCTTTTTCCGATTATAACCCAGTATTTTCATTTAATTTAGTCATTATAAAAGAAATTTATTAATTATTACAATACTCATAGTGCTGTATTTAGTGTCAATTTTATGCAATGTAGAAGAATTTTATCTAGGCCTAGTTTTTAATTAGATTTGTCGAACTCGAAGTAAAGCGATGCTACGGCTTCCTTTGTTTGCATCGCTTTCATCGGCTTCCTTTGTTTGCATCGCTTTCATCGCTGCCGCGTGACCAATGACGTTGCTTGAATTGCCTCCATTTATCCAATACATTAAAACTTATCGATGGCGTGCGGAAAAAGTCACTACATTTACAAAAAAGAAACTGATGGACTACTGCAGTGAATTCGAATTTACAATTCGTTATCTAACCAAATAGTCAGCCCTTCAGCCTTACAGTAGGCCGATAAATGGAGGTGGATCTATAAATTTCAAGTTCCCAAGCATGCTTGGGAACTTGAATGCAAAGTTTGTTTTTGGGGTGACTCCAAGGAGCACAAGCACCACAGGTCTATTGTACTAACAACCCTTATTATGTCTGAAACAGACCAATGGCTGAAACAAATTTCAGCAGTCATTTAGCAGGGTAGTTCCCAGGGTTCGAAATAATGATAACCTAGATATTCAAATCGCTGCGCAGAAAAGTAGACACATTCACATAAAATGTGTTGAGCTTTCCTCATGCTTGGGAACTTAACTAGCGGTTGCTCCTCCAGTCTGCTTCTATACCCCACAGCCCTCGGTCTCTTAAGCTGAGATGGGGACAGCAGGCCTTGTCCCCCATGGGCTGTTGTGTCTCTGAATTTTGAATAATGCAATGATTTTCATGTGTGTTTACATATCAGGTAATAAATTTCATTGAAAAATTTCATAAATTCAGAGAAAAGTCCAAAAAACAATTAGGTGTCAAAAAAGTAATTTTTCGCAAAGTCTGTGTGTAACAAAACTTTAGATATTTATTTTATTTTAATTAATATATATATATAGATATAGAGAGAGAGAGAGAGCATATGAAATAGAACTTTTGTATCAATGTTGTTTTCAAGGCGTAAAAAAGGTAAAATTTTTTAGAAAACTTTTCCTTATTATTTTTATAGTAAACAAGAAATTGGGGGGAAATCCAAATATTTGCTGTGAAATGTCTAGTACAGGACATGTGAATTAAATGGAATGACATACATTTGACTGCTTTTTATAACATTTTCCCAGGCCAGTCATTGGGAGATCATACAAATTGTTTATACATGTGTTTATATATTTTGTTGCCTTTGCCTATAACATGCTTGATTATACACACTCCCCCCCCCCCCCCTCTCCCGAAATGACTGGCCTGTATTTTTCCTAAATACAAATTCAAAAAACATAATAAATGCAATGCGAAATACATTAGGAAGAAGTGCAAATGGAATCAAAGTGTTCTATACCCCTTCATCCTCGCTGTTAACAGTACTGTTTTCTTCTGAGCCACCCGAATAGTTGCTGTTGGAGCAGCTCTTGCTCCCTCGACCTTCCCCTTCCCAATTTTGCAAATCCAGGGGACTGTTCATGAGGCACAAACTCAAAGCTCTACCCCTGTGTGCTCTGGAAAGAAAACATTCAATGAAAATTTGTAACTTTAAATCATCTGTAATGCAAAAAATATGGCTGTGCTACAAAAATTATACCAAATTGTCAAAGAATCGAAAATCATTCAAAATTTGAAACTTTCATCCAAGTTTTGAAATATTATTCTTTGAAATGATTGGACTGATAGAAAAAAGCAATTGCTATGCATTTAGGGATCATTCATAAATGATGTCACACTTCGAGGGGGAAATTGTGACGAGAGGAGGGGATAGCAAAAAGTGTGACATCATGCTTATGCAACATAGCGCTACATGTGACAAAGAGGGTAGGCGGTTCCATTGAGGTGTGACATTTTGTGACAAAGGGGGGTCGAATATATGGGAAAAAAGCATGACATCATTTATGTATCATGAACATGACTCTGGGATGTATGATGAATAGCATGCAGCTGCAGCACATAATCTCCTTTTATTACTTTATCAGATATTATGACGGAATTCATACAATAAATATTTGTTAGCAATGCCTTCGTAATAGAATGTACTACAGAAGCCATGCAAAGTGTGTCATTCTTATGCTAGTGTCTGCTATAGAGGGGTTTTACTCAACGGCACACCTAGAAATATTTTTTTTTTTTTTTGGGGGGGGGGGGGGGGCATTTATATGGTAAAAATTATTTTTTTATTTTTTGAATCAAGCAACTCAAGGGGATCTGTTGTGCTATCCGATATGAGAGGAGTGCCCAGGGGGAGGGGACTCTCTAAAAGAAAACTAACTTGCCAATGACATTAGAAAACTAGACTGTCCAACTAATATTAGAAAAATGCCCAAAACTAAGAACAATCATGTCAATAAGCATGAACAAAGTTAAAAAGTAAGTTTGTGGAGCTAGGTTTATAAAGAATTTTTGTATTGTGCTCGCTTGGTGAAAATTTTCATTTCCACAACCCTCCATTCCACCCCACTTTCACACCCCAAAACGAATCTTTTCATATTTTATGAATGCATTATGTTATGCATTTAGATAGTTTGATAAATTATGATATATATATTGCAAATGTGTGTATATATATATATATATATTTATTTATTTATTTATCGAGGGAGGGGAAGTTTTTTTTTCTCAAAAGTCAAGTTTTGAGGGGGGTAAACCCCCAAAATCCCCCACTTGGGTGCGCCACTGGCTTCACTGTATTACAGTCCTACCACAGAATTTTGATGGATGCTTCTGCACATGGCAGAAAATTACAAATCCACCTCAGTTTTAGGGAAGTTTGTCTTACAAGTGCAATTATTAGCTCGAAAGTCAGAATGTTAGCTTCTCTGTCAGTTAAAAGCAGACAAAGTTATAGACTGGCACATACATCAACTTAGAAGAAATAAAGCATGCTAAACAAACTAAAACAAAAACAAAACACAGCAAGATCATTATTCTTGCAGTTTCTCGCTTGAACATGAATGGGATTTTTATTGGCACTCTGCCAGGCAGAGGTCTTTGTTCGCTGGTCGGATTATCTATTATTTTTCGCACCACAATGAGCTCATAAATTTACTTGAAAGAAAAGATTAGGAAGGATAAATTGCAAATTATTAACAAAATATCCTGTTCCCTAGAAATACCTAGTAACCAGTGGTGTAGTCGAGGGGGACCACAGGGAGACGGTATCCACCTACCTTTTTATTTTAATACAATCATCCCCCCCCCCAAGTTTTTTACATTTTAACATAAGTGCCCTCCCCCACACTTTTGCTTTCAATTGCTTATCTTTGTATATATACCACGTCCCCCCAACTTTCTTTCAGGACTACACCACTGCTACTGACCAGTTAATTCCAGATGACAAAGATAAAAAATGCTGTACCTGGATTCGAGCATTTCCGAGAAGGTCTTTGTTTTCCTTTGGTTACACTGCTGGACTTGTTCTTCCATCTCCAGCTGTTTAATTTCCTCTTGCCGCCTAAACACATCTTCTGACATCTTTCTCCGCCTTGATTTCCAACTGTCTAAATTCTAAAAATAAAAAAAGACAATAAGAACAACTTAACAGTCCAACATTAAATGCAAATTTTAATTAAATCATTCCTTAAAGAGAACAAATGTTTTGGGCAATAAGGAAAACTTTTGCACAGTGGAAAGCTAGACTGTTGTTAATATGCCTTGAAGCTCAAGATTTTTTCTCATTACAAAAAGGTTTTCTTGTAATGTTTTTACAAACATTTTTGTAAATTTTGGATTAGAGCTGTCTCACAAGCCTTGGTTTAAAACTGAACAATTGTCTATAGCTTCAAATCCAAAAATGAATGAAATTTCAAAGATCAATACAGGTTTCATGCTTAAATTGTAATTTCATGCTTAAAAATCTTGTAGTAAGGTTTATTTTAAAAGGCCAAAATTGGCACATTTTAACCATAGTTATATTTCAGAAATGAAGAAAATAAATGCAATATTAACTCCATTCATAGGACATAATTCTAAACTTCCTTTAAATAAATACGATAAATTTCCAATGTAATCTTTAAGATTAAAAAAAAAAAAAAAAAAAAAAGAGAGAGAGAGTTTTTAGTTACGAACACAAAATAGAATAAGAGAAATCAAAACTAAAAATGAATAAAGGATAAAAATAAACAAATTTTGACTACTAGCGGTTACAGTTAAAATCATAAATATTTTCTTCACTTCATTTTATTTCAAATAATACATTATTGCTATGGAGTCAAGTTACTTTTTAACCGACTTCACAAAGGAAGGAGGTTATACATTCATACTGTATGTATGTCGTTTTTTTTTTTTGTTTTTGTTTGTTTGTCCACTCATAACTTCTCACCGGTTGAACCGATTTTCATGATTCTTTTTTTAATTGATCGAGGGTGGTTCAACTTTTGACTAAATAAACCGATTTTGATGATTTTTTCTTTAATCGATAGAAGGTCGTCTAACTCAAATATTGAAAATCAATTTGACTACATTTGTTTTTTAAAAAAAACGTAACGGGTGAAAAATAAGTATTTTTTTTATTTTAATTGGAAAGGCTTGGCTTGGTTTTTCTTTGTTGGGAAATCTATTAATAAATATATAAGTCATTGTTGAAAACATGTTTGTTGTCATGGGCTATAATATTAAAAGAAATTACAGCAAGAGTTTGACTGAAGGCTTCTCTGTGGCAAAAATTAATCCAATCAGTTTGTTTGCTAAAATCGACTTCAAAAAGGAATTTATCATACAAAGGATTAGTTTTTAGTGCCATTAATTTAAAGGAGTTTTGCCCTTTGATATGGATTTTTTTAAAAATAGAGTATTTATATAAAAAATGTATTTACACTAAAAAGAATAAAATAAAATAATTTTTATAAAAAAACAGAACCGACTTCAAATTATAAATTGAGCTAAAAAGTGAAAAATAAATTCATTCTTTAAACAACATCGATGTGACTTTTTAAACATAGTTTTAGAATTCGGTGCAAAATTATGAGTCTAATTACCATTATACCATTTGCTACGCCATATTGGAAATGTTGCTAATTCTACGAAAATATATATATTTGTAATTGGGAGGGGGGGGGGGGGTTCATGAAAACAAAAGATTTTATCTATCTTAATTTTGCACCGACTTATGTTTAAAAGTCACATCGATGTTGTTTAAAGAATGAATTTATTTTTCACTTTTTAGTGCAATTTATAATTTGAAGTCGGTTCTGTTTTTTTATAAAAATTATTTTATTGAAAAGTACTCAGTACCCATGAATTTTTCTTTTTGGTGCAAACAGAACATCGTCTGCTTTCGGGGTTAATAGGGAAAATGGAAGTAGACTGTTTTGAACAAATGTAAATAAAAACAAAAAGTAGATACATTTCGAATATTAAAGTTGAAAAAACACCGCGAATGGAATCTAAATCAATAAAACTATAACATTAATATTCATCTATTAAAAGTTTCTGCTACGATGGAAAAAATAAATTCGCGAACGAATTCAGAAAAAAGAAGGGGGGAAAAAAAAAAGAGTTTGAGTGTTTAAAATCGGGTGCGGGGATGACGATTGTTTTCATCTTTTTTTTAAAAGAAGAAATAAATATACTAATAAGCATTTTTTTTTCTTTCACATTCCAATGCAGTAACGAGTAGTTTTAAACGAACTAAAACTTTGAATTCATAACTAAAATGTTTGGAATGCTGACGGGAAGATTGAATTATAACAGAAGAAAAAAAATCCCTCCCCCCCCCCCCTTTCTCTCCTCCTCTTCGTAAAATGAATTATTATCCTTATCAAAATTCACTTAGATCGCCAACGAACTAAAAAACCTTTTTCAAAAACTAACACCAAAGAAGTTTCATGAATTCAACGAGTTTTAAATTTTAATTACATATTGCTGGAGCACGAAAATCTTGAAACAAGTATTCAATGGAAATCGAAACAAAAGAAGTTAAGTGATAAACACAAAAGTTTCATGCGACGGCATTTCGTAAACATTCCATCGTCCAATATTTTATTAATCATAAGAGGAAAGAAACATAAGCAAGGTTTGTTTTACCACACGCAGAATTTCATCATAAACAGTTCCATTGAACCATTTTAGTCGCTATACGTATTAGTTGGATTTTTATTTTTATTATTATTTTTTTGTGAGTGTAATGTTATCGAACAGAAATTCTTATTATGCTTTTTTCAGTGCCCATTTTTTATCAAAACAATCGGATATTTTCTTATACTCCACTGCCTTTTTTAAGGAAGCGGGAGCACTGACATTTAATGATGAAAAAGGAAATTTTTAATTTAACATTCCAGTAACAGGCTTAATTTCTAACAAAAACAAAAAGTGATAGAGCTGTAACTACTTCTTCAAAAAGTATATCATACGCAAATAGTCTGAAATTAATAAGAATTCGAACTAATATACAAAAGTTCATTAAAATTTTTTAAAGCCGACGCCGTGTGCGCTAACAAATCCTTATTGCAGATCGTGCGATGTATCAAATCGACGTCCGCTTCGAAAAAACAATCTATTGAAGTATTTCGTGTACGTACTTCTTTTTTTTTTTTTTGCATAATATATAGCAATGGTCGCGCCAGACGAAATTCGGGTCCATTTTCGGACCCTTCACAAAATTCCAATTAATCAAAACGGACCCTTCTCAAAATTCCATTTAATCAAAACGAACCCTTCATTAATCAAAACGGACCCATCACAAAATTCGAAATTTCCAAATCGTACTTTTCACACCATTATTTATTATAAAAAATGCCAAAAATAATAAAATTTTTCATCACTATATGTTTAAATTTTCAATTTTCACAAAAATGATATGATTTTTTACAAAAAAAAAAAAAAAAAAAAACCCCTTTAAAATTCACAAAAATCCGACCCTGTTAAAAAATGCTGGATCGACCCCTGTATAGTATTTACCACCTACTCTTTTCCCCTATTTCCCTGGAAAACTTCAAGATGGCGAACACGTAGTACCAAACCTCTTATAATGTAAATTTTAAGCTTAGTTTATGAATAACTGTTTTTGAATGCTGGCCACAACGACATGCACAAGAAGGCCAAGAGCATGTCATGATTAATGTAAAGTCAAGTACAGTTCTACCATCAACTAAAACAATCTGCCTGGCAGAGTGCCAAGAAGAATCCACTCATATTCAAGGAAGGAGCTCCTGGTATAAGGAATGTGCCATTTTTCTTCGCGTTCTAGTTCGTTTAGCATGCTTGATTTTCCCCAACTGTTGCTATATGCCAGTTTATAAATTTTTAGTTTTTTTCAACAAACAAGAAGCAAACATTCTTATTCGCGTATTAAACAAACTCATCCGCAAAACGAACTTCCCTAAAACTCGAATGGATTCGTTCTTTTCTGCCAAGCACAGAAGCGTCCAAATGTCAAAATTCCGCGGTCGACCTGTATGTTTGTGTCTCAAAACGCGAATATGTAAAAGCAAATCTGCAGCATAAAGTTGGATGTTAGTTTCATTTCACCATGTCCTTTGTAATCTATATATACGAGGTGTGATTGGAAAATTTTAAGAATGGGCTTGTAATTTCAGAATGGCGGTACTTACATGCCACTGGGATGCATCTCCTTCAAAATAGTCCCCTTCTCACTGAACACACAGACTCCAACGGTGTTTCCACTTTTGGAAACATTCCTGGAATTTTTTTTTCTCGAGTGTCTTAAGGACGCTCGCCGGATTCGCCTGGATGTCTTCAATCGAGTCAAATCGCTTCCTTTTCATTGAAAATTTCAGTTTTGGAAACAGGTAGAAGAATCTTTGACCAAATTTAACATTCCTGTGCTTCCACAACAGCCCTATTCCCCTGATATAGCCCCTGCGGATTCCTACCTGTCTCCTAAAGTGAAATTTTCACTGACGAGTCAAATCGCTTCCCTTCCAGTGAAATTTTCACTTTAGGAGACAGGTAGGAGTCCGCAGGGGCTATATCAGGGGAATAGCGCTGTTGTGGAAGCACAGGAATGTTAAATTTGGTCAAAGATTCTTCTACCTGTTTCCTAAACTGAAATTTTCACTGAAAGGGAAGCGATTTGACTCGTTTGAAGACATCCAGGCGAATCCGGCGAGCGTCCTTAACACACTTGAGGAAAAAAAAAAATTCTACGAATGTTTCCAAAAGTGGAAACACCGTTGGAGTCTGTGTGTTCAGTCAGAAGGGGACTATTTTGAAGGAGATGCATCACAGTGGCATGTAAGTACCGCCATTCTGAAATTACAAGCTCATTCTTAAAACTTACCAATCACACCTCGTATATTTCTTTTAACGTGGACCAGTTACGATTGAATTATGCGGTACGATCAGGGCCGGCCCGACTGTATTCGGCGCCCTTGGACTTTATAAAAATAGTCGCCCCTAGCTCTTTTTCATCATACAAACTAAAATAATATAAATTCAAATTGTGTATAATTTTATTGCGTTTTCAATTGCTTTAAAAACTTTAATAATTACATACATGAAACAAATAGCTTATTTTTTTTCTTTCTAATGTGCTGCTGTTGGTTTCTCGTAATTGCAAACCTAATGCGTTTTACAGGGATTGGTACCATCTAACCATCTCTATCAAGCACCACAGTGGGTATATTAAAATCGCTACAAGTGAATTTTGACGCTAAGTTCTTTCACTTGAAAGAGGAGTATCTGGGAGGAGTCGCTATCATTGGGCCTGCTTACGTTAAGACAACTAGAATTGTTGAACTAATTTTATGAAACGCGGATTATTGTTTTTTTTTTTTTTTACTCTTACGCTGAGGCGCCCCCAAGATGTTGGCGACTTTGTACTTTGCACATTGATAGGGCCGGCCCTGGGTACGATACGGTTCTGACGTCATGTAGAAAGCAAACTATTGTAAAACGATTTTTAAATTTTTTTTAATGATTATCATAAAATGTAACATAATATTTGTATTTATTCTGATAACTTACGGGGGGGGGGGGACTTTAAGAAATTTATTTCTATTTCTTAAAAAGTATTTCCACTTATGACTCAATTTTTAATTTCTGAATCGTTGGAGTGGAAACACCTTAGTTTGTTTATATCGAGCGATCATTTTCATATTTATATCTAGCGATCTTTTCTTCAGTCTTTCGAATTTTAAAGTGTTATTTTTCCGACTTTAAAATAGAGAAAGCCCGCAGATGTTCTGAGGGGGATCAGATAGTAATTTAAGATTAAATTGAGTAAAGGCTCAATATGTATAGTCTTGAGCAAAGGAGAGTTAGAGGGGACATGATTCAGTTGTTTAAATTCATTAAAATGGGAAATGTTGATGGACTGCAGCTATGTGCTGAAAGTAGAACCAGAGGTCATTGTTTTAAGCTTTTCAAATCTCAGGCTAATCTTGAAATTAGGAAAAATTGCTACTTCAATAGGGTTATAGGCAATTGGAATAGTTTACCAGAAGCGACTGTGAATTGCAGCGGGGTAAAAACTTTTAAGAAAGCTCTTGATCTTCATTGGGGACTGCTAAATTGACTAGGACCAGCCTAGCTGGGCCCTGAGCCTGTTGCTGGTTGTCACTTTTGTATTTGTATTTGTATTTTTTATTTCAATCAATTCAGATTTTGTTTAATCACGCAGAAAAAAAAATTAACTACACGAATTAACATCTGTAAGTACGGATAATAAAAATGACAATAATAACATTATAGCTCGAAAATATACAGAGAAAAAACTGCAATTATCTTAAGTTCTTGTATTACAGCTAAACTAGTCTATGCGTTGCGGAACATAACATATTATCAGGCAGTCACATGCTTGAAAAACAATGAATCATTTGTTTGTTTCGGATGTTTGCTAAGCTGTTTCAACTACGATTAGAAGCACTTCGACTAATAGTGTTTAATATTTAAACAGTGGAGCCAGCACATTTTTTAATAATGAAAGGAAAATGCATTTTTGAACCTTCCAATTCAACTGACGATGCAGGTTGGGATCTGAAACTTCTTTTTGGCAAACAAGTTCTTTGATAAATGATTCGACGATTGATCTGGTTTTGGTGTCGTTTTAAATTTGGTACATTCATTTAGGGTAACTTTGCACCCATGGGGCTTAGCTTTGAATCACGTCATATTTTTTAGAATATTTGACTTAGCCACCAACTCCGTGCGGAAGCAATCCTAAGGCCTCGGCTAACAGGTAGAGGTCTGGTAGAGATTTAAAAAATTTGAAAACTGATTTTATAACCTATCCAGCTGAGTGCAGCACTGGACACTAGATTTTTTTTTCAAGTCAAAAAATATAATGTGGTTCAAAGTTATGATTGTAATAATAATGGACGAATTACAACCCACGGGCCAAACGTTGCATACTAAGTGGTTCTATCCAAACATTAAAAAAATTAAGGCAACCAAATATTCATTTTTGAAAAATGTGTGTGTGTGTTCTTTCTTATTGGTATATACGTAAGACTTAAATGTTTTGAAACAAAACAAAGAAATATATTATTCAACATTTATTTTTCTTCAGAGCAGCACACTTGTTTAAATACGTTTAACCATTACACTAGCAACCGAAATAACGGATACAAAACAATCTCTTTATCCAAAGAGCCTGCCCGTTTCATTCTCTAAATAGATAATAGTTAACATTTATTGATCCGTCGAATCCCTTTTGACCATATATGGATTTTGGCTGACTATTAAGATGTTTAAAATATCGGCCATATTCTAGTAGTCTGGGTAGGCGCCATAACGTAGTAGTTTCTTTAAAAAATAACGTTACTCTCCCCTCCTCAATTTTTGAATCTTCTGCTTTTCGTCGTTCAATCTCACCACTTCTTCTGCAGTTGAACATACAAGTAAAATGGAGACTTTCCTGTCACGCATTTAAAGAGAATCCATTTCTAAAAGTTTTAAGTTAGCAAAAAAAAAAAAAAGATATGAAATAATTTTTGACCTTTTCCATAAAAACGAAACAGCCATGAAAACAAACCATATTACCCACTGAGCTCTATAGCAAACTGGAGCGCCTATCTGGACAGTCCTAGTTTTCCTCTGCTACAACTATCTAGCAGCTCGAGATGAAACTTCACTTTTTTTTTAATCATTTGTAAAGAACAACAAATTTCTATATTATTAATGTTTCATTTTAAGCTCACGAAAGCACTCTTGTACGCATAAACTGAAATATTTAGAAAACTGAAATTCCATCATAAAGCTTTGTGGCGGCCGAACGAACTGAAGTGAAGAGAGAGGGTTTTAGAAAATGATTATTATTGGATTAGGAACTGAAGTGAAGAGAGAGGATTTTAGTAACTGATTATTATTGGATTAGGAACTGCAGTGAAGAGAGGATTTTTAGAAAATGATTTTTATCGGATGATAAACAAAATTACCGTTGTAGTTTTAGAAAGATAAATAAAAGGATATTTACCCTGTCGCTTATCTACTGCTGAAATAGTAAGCTTCGAACGAGCTTGACAGAACAATAAATAGCACTTTTATTAATTACTTCAACTAAAATATCTTACTTGGGAAATTAACTCATCTCTGCGGTCGACTGTTTAAGAAACCACCATAAAATGAAAAAAAAAAAAAAAAAAAAGGAAAGAAAAGTGAAACTTAATTTCACATCTTACCATTCCGGTCTACGGTCGAAGGAGAAGTGCAGATGCATCGATAGCACACTCTTATTAATGTAAATTCTATAGCCCATGAGCTCCATTTATATTATTAGTTCAGTGGTAAAATCAGATGTTTCATCTAGCTCAAGTTACAGACACGGATAATAGAATCGACGAAAAGGATAAGCGGAAGAAAACATTCGATACTTCTGAGAACCTCTTCTTAAGGGAAAAGAAAAAAGACTCATCATATCAGCGGAAAACGTATAATTTTCAGTCATAAAAAATTATGACGCGTGATAGTACGCTAAATATTGCTTTTATTTTCTGCTTCCACAGATTATAGAAACAAACGGCCTCCAATCAGAGCGCGAATTTTTTTTGGTTTATTGCGTTTAAGTAACATATTTATGTTCTATCTAATTCAATCGTCTGCATTTAAAAATAAATTTTAATCTCGCAAAAGCAATAAATATGACTTCGTTGAACACTTCCAGTTTTATTTTTCCTTTTTTTTAAAATCTATTTATTTCATGGGTCTGGAGCGGAGCGTAGAGTAACGAGATTTTGCTTGAAACTGGAGCGGAGCTGAAGCGCAAAACTTTTCTTGTGATCTACTGCTCCGACTTTTTTTTTCTTTTTTTTGCACTCATGAACTCAAAAATAAATAAAAGAGGTCCCACCCTTCCGAATTTGATTATTTATTTATTTATTTTTGATGCCTAGTTACTTTTGCAACACCAGCGCATATAAACATTATGTATTTGTTGTAAATAAATATCTAAGTAACTGTTTAATTTTTTCAGAACATAAAAAATAAACTTATTGTATAAAAAAGAGATTAAAAAAATTCCTACTAAAACTATTTGGAGCACAGAGCGGAGCCGGAGTAAGTAGTTAGAAATCGGAGCAAAACTAGAGCAGTGCAACTCAAAAAAAAAAAATGGCTGCTCCGGATTCCTGATTTTTTAACTTCTTTTTCATTTTTCTTTCTTCAAAGCAATCAAGATTACTTATTATTTTCTTTGTTCCTCTAACTTTTCTGGATAAATACAGGTGGAATAAATGAAAGGAAATATACTAGATCAGTAGGTCCCAAAGTGTGGTGAAGAAAAATGGGAGACGGAATGAAGCCGGAAGTGGCGCTATACATTAGCGATCATTTGGCGATATATATACCAGTTAGTGACAAATTTGGAACCAAAAAATTAGATACTAAATCCAGAGCCAATTTTGCAATATTTGGCAAAATTCTCATAGAACCCAATAATAGACACTGTTGATATTTGTATCGTCGCAGCTACTATTGCAATATCAGATGCAAACAAACCATTTTTTTTTTAAATTTCAAATAGTTTTTATGCTTACTGCATTAGTTTTATATTGCAGAATGTCAGCACTGAATTATAATTCAAATTAAATTATAAGGTGAGATTTTAGAAAATTTTTTGTTTTGTTTTAACACAACATTTATTTACAAGTAATACAAATCAATACGCCAATTTGTCGCCAAGAAAAATTATATGTTTAATCCCATATAAAAACAGAGAAACAAAAACTTAACTGCAGTCCTTGGTAGCGAAAACTTAATTTGTCGGGAAAAAATATTTTTCTTTTTTTTTGATTAGGTAGAACTTGGCAGTTCTTCCCAGAGAAGAATAAGGGGGGACGATTGATCAAAATTTTCCGAAAAGCATTACCTGCTACTTTTTTTTTGATGATGGGTATCTATCTAATTTAGTGCGAATTTATTCCACAGTTTCAGAAGTGAGTGGCAACACTTATGAACAACAACATATACTCCATGCATTTCACGCTGGATGAAGGCTGGTAATCGGACACGCTTGAAGCCGAGCTTGAAAAACGGAAGTGAAGGTGTTTCTTGACGAACAGCCATCAAAACAACAAGGGGTTTAGCATTCCAATAAATATCGTCGGGCAACACGGATTTGAACCTTTGCCAGTGGTACTGACCGCTTTGAGTGGATTAAAAACTAAGTTCTGAATTTACGTACTCAAGCCCACAAAACATTAAAAACACTTGAATTGATGTTAAAAAACGGCTCGAATTCCACAACCTTAAAAAATAAGTTCAATTCACGTTAATTTTCTCTAAAGGACAAGATTGGTCATACAGTTTTTGTATCCTTCGTTCAACAGCGTGACCAACGATGTCAAATTTCTGTTTGACATCCTAGGCGCGGACCTAAAAACAAAGGTTCATTCTACGTGTCTTTTGTCATGTCCGTCTACTAAACGGTACTAAATAGTAAAGTACAAAGTTTGAGATGCTTAGATATCTTCATGCCCACTTTACAAATAGTTGAAGAATTTTAGTCCATGGACTTTTGTTTTCAATTTTATTTCTAATGGGCTGCTGTTGGCTTCTGCAATTGCAGACTTGGCGGGTGCGTTGCCTAGAGATTGGTACCATCTCTTTCAATCGGCGCCACACTGATGTGGTACCATCGCCGCATGAGAATTTGACGTCCAGTTTCTTCACCGGAAAAGGTGAGCACATGGACTGATGATGCGAATTTGTCAACGGAATAAAGAATTTTAATTATCATGCAAAAATATGCCGTAGAAGACACGAAAGAAATGGGACATGTTTTATTTATTCAAAATTTTTCTTCTTCGACTATATTTCTTCTACTACTTTCAAGGTAGTCATGGAGATAATAAGCACACTAAAATTTCTATAGTTATTTTACTATTTAGTACCTGAAAAAAAAAAAACGGTGTTCGTCGTATCTGTTTTATTCTAACCCAAGATCATCCATGCAGCCAATCTTGTCTGAAGCACTTTTTATTTTTCTTCTTTGCCACCATCCGCTCACCATCTTTACAAGACACATATGTAGCACACATGTGGAAATGCTTTCCCATTACATGTCTGTCTCGTCAGCGTTTATCAGCATGTATATCTGCTTCGCTGCAGTAACATTGGAGACAGACAAACAGTCACCCAGGAGCTCCTAGAGCGCGATGAACCCATGGCGAGGGAAGGATGCTGATGGGGGTTAAGAGGGGGTGCGCACGGCTTCGGAGTCGTCTGTTTTGCACCCAAAAGTATTCTATTACATTCCAAGAAGTAAAAAAAAAAAGGCTCTATTTTAAAGGCTGTAAAAGGGGATGGGAATCTTTCCCAGAATGAGGTATGATTTACACGGCGGTGCTTGCGTAAGTTTTCGAAGTATGAGCAGCGGTTATAGGAAGAAGCAATGGGGGAAATTGCCCCCCTTTCCCGAAATAATTTTTATTGAAAATTATATCAATCACCAACTAAAACTTCAAAAATTTTCCACTTTGGGAAAGATTTTAATTGGGATGGGGAACATTGCTAAGAAATTGTCCCCCCCCCCCCTCAGCAAAATCCTGTAGACGCAGTACTTTGAATGTAAACGGGGGGGGGGGGCTTCCTCAGCTTTCCAAATCGTGTATGAATGAAAACTCGTTTCGATCATAGCATTAAAATCCGCCTTACTGCATAAAAATAAAAAGTCATCTATCTACTTTTGGACATTCTTTCTTTCTAAGCAGTACGCGCATCCTATCAGTTTGCAATTTTGCTTTAATTTTTTTTGTCTACAAGACAATAAGAAAATTATAATAACAAGAAAAGAAAATAGTAATAAAACGAACATTATTACTTAAATAGATAAAATATATTTTCTATATCATATCCAATATCAAATTCATAAACGAAAATTTAGGTCTAATCATTAGACTTACATTATAACACCTCCCATAAGAAATGGGAGGACATTTCTCGGGAAAACCTATGCATCAAAGATGACACAAACACCTTTGAACTGCTTAGCAATAATCTCTTTAAAATTATTTGGCGCACGAATCGGAGGTGGAGCAAATATTTAAATGTCGGAGCGGAGCTTGAACGAAGCAACTCAAAAAGTGGCTGCTCAGATGCAGTTCGACCACGAAATTTTGCCATTTGGACGCTTCTGCGCATGGCAGAAAAGAGCGAAGCCATTCGAGTTTTAGGGAAGTTCGATTTGCAGATGCGTTTATTTAGCACGCGAACCAGTATCTTTGCTTCTCTGTTTGTTGAAAGTAACTCAATTTAAAAACTGGCATATAGCATCAGTTCGGAAGAAACCAAGTATGCTAAACGAATTAGAACGAGAACAAATGACGCCACTTCCTTACACCAGCAGTTTCTCCCTTGAACATGAATGGATCCTTCTTGGCACTCTGCCAGGCAGATCGCTTTGGTTGATGGTAGAACTGTGCCTTCTTTCTATTCTAGACAGAAACAGCACTGCTGAGAAACAGTTCATCTTCCGGGATCTTGTTAAACCCGGACTCCCAGCCCCATTTCTCTTGGTAAAGAAAGTTCGGCAGGAAAAGTACTGCCCATACAGAACCCTAGCCATTTATGAGAAAAACAAACAAACTTACCACATTCTTCACTCTAAAAACAATGACAACGAATTATAATACATTTAAGTAAATAATAACCAATCTTTAACGATATTATGCTACACAGGCAAATGCTTTATTGTACCTTTTTATCATCTGCAGCACGACATAGAAAAATGAACTGATCATCTAACCATACGTCTAACCATTGATACATGGCAGCAAGAATTAAAATCACACGCCTTCTCAATAGAAAAAAAACTAAGAAAAGAAGATCGTCTCCATGTTCGGAAATCACTGCAGCATCAGCGAAAAAATTTGCTCTCCACAGCATATTTCTATTCTAACAGCTTCTTCAGCACGTTTCTGGTCCAGGAAGTTGTGGCTTTGGATGTTTTTCTTTTCTCTTGAGAACTTTGTTGCTACGTTCCAAAGCGTGACAAGGTGATGATTGCAGTTCTACAATTGCGTATCTTGCATGGCTGAGGTGGGATTCTAATACCGAAACGCACTTTTTTTAAGTTTGAGCGCTACCTATCACAACAAACAATAATTCTGTTATTGTTTGCTTGCATGCATAACTAATAGTTATTTTTTGTGCTTTGTATCTCATGCATTTAATGTGCGATTGTTAACCTTGTCAAAAATCGCAATTTTTAAAACAATAAAAAGTACTAGATGATCCGCCGCAGAACATGCGCGGGCTTCAAGTTCAACAATCAAACTAAATATGAGAATGATCGCTCGATATAAGCAAACTAAGATGTTGCCACTGGGCCATTTCACAGTATTTTGTCCAAACGCGTAGAGTCCGCAACATGACTTTTTTTGTTATAACTACGTAATTTACAGTTTAATTGTCACCAAATTTTATTTTCAAATAATGTGTTAAGCACATTATTTGAAAATAAAATTTAGTGATAATTAAACTGTAAATTATTTAGTTATAACAAAAAGTGTCATGTTGCGGACTCTACATTTTTAGAAAATACTGTGAAATGGCCCCACTCCAAAGAATCGGAATTTAATACAAAATAACCTCACAAAAAAAGCTTTAAAATTTGAAAGGAGAAAAGATCTATAGTTATAAACATGAGAATGATCGTTTGATATAAAAAAGGCTGAACTTGATCCAATTAACCATTACTGTACGGTAACGGTTACGATCAAGTTCAGCCTTGTATAAACAAACTAAGGTGTTGCCAGTTCGAAGAATCGGAAATTAAAAATTGAGTTATGAATGGAAATACTTTGAATTTGTAATATTTGTTAAAGTCTGTCAGGTTACGATAATAAATACAAAAAATTATGTTACTTTTCTACTTTTCTAGGCTAATCATTAAACAAAATTTTTAATATCGTTTTACCATAGTTTTTTTTTTTTTTTTGCATGATGTAAGTATCGTATCGTATCGCAAAATTTAATCGTAACTGGTCCTAAGTGAACGCTAAGTGAAATATATATACAGATTATAATTAACAAAGTACAGGGTTACCAGATGTGGATAAAATTAGCCATTATGGCTAGTTTAAAAAATAAAAAAAAGCGCCATCTTAATTTCTAATGGACTGCTGTTTGCTTCTAGTGTATTCCCCGGAGATGGATACTATCTCTTTCAGCGATACCACAATGAGTGTGGTACCGCCGCATGAGAATTTTGACGTCCGGTTTCTCCACCTGAAAGGGCAAGCACCCGGACTCTGTTGATGCGAAATTGCACTAGGAAAGTAATTTAGCCGAGAGCGTCCAAGCCAAATGTCTACTCAAGGGCACGGTTCATAAATGATGTCAGGCTTTTTTCCCATATATTTGACCCCTCCCCCCTTTGTTACAATATGTCACACTTCAATGAACCCCCTCCCCTTGTCACACATTGCCACAATTTCACGAACCCCCCTTTGTCACAATAGGTGACACTTCAACGGACCCCCCTACCCCTTTTGTCACATATCACGCTATGTTGCACAAAGCATGATGTCCTACTTCTTGTTACCCCTAACCTCCCCTTGTCACACATTGTCACAATTTCACGAACCCCCCTTTGTCACAATAGGTGACACTTCAACGGACCCCCCCCCTACCCCCTTTTGTCACATATCACGCTATGTTGCACAAAGATTGATGTCCTACTTCTTGTCACCCCTAACCTCCCCTTGTCACACATTGTCATAATTTCACGAACCTACCTTTGTCACAATGTGTCACACTTCAACGGACCCCCCTACCCCCTTTTGTCACATGTCACGCTATGTTGCATAAAGCAAGATGTCCTACTTCTTGTTACCCCTAACCTCCCCTTGTCACACATTGTCACAATTTCACAAACCCCCCTTTGTCACAATATGCCACACTTCAACGGACCCCCCCCTACCCCCTTTTGTCACATGTCACGCTATGTTGCATAAAGCATGATGTCACACTTCTTGTTACCCCTCCCCTTGTCACAATTTCTCGAACCCCTTCCCCCTCGAAGCGTGACATCATTCATGAATGATCCCAAGGAATCTTTTACATGCAGCATAATCGTACGACATGGGCGCAGACGATTTTCTGCATCTTGGAAATCGATCCTCAGAGCTGGGGCGTACGAGCTCCGCGCCTTACCACGACGCCATCATGCCGGCCGCTAAAAGTATATTCAATTACTAGCCACAAACAATTCTGGCTAATTCTAAATTTAGTTTTCCACATGAAAATTTATCATTTGTTTTTTCTTTATTTCAACAAAGATTTGCTTGCTTTGATATTTATATACATTTACTATGTTCCGCTGGAAGTTGTAGCATTCATTCTGTTGATCATTTGAATAATATAACAGAGAATGGTAAAGGTAGTATATTAGAAGATGTGAAACAACATAGAACAGAATGCACTAGCATAGTAAAAAATGTAGTGAATGCTGGTCTTCCACATATACATATCACGCTGTTCATATATACATATACAGGGGCTGACCGATGGGTGTGGACGAGCGAGAGCGGTTCTCCCTTATCAGAAGGCACCGGATATCCGGTATCCGAACGTTTCTTAAACATCCGACACTCGATCCAATCTGTTCTGTGTTGGCGTAGCGCACTCTATATATCATGTGACTTGGTATTAAAAAGTTTTTACAAGCTGTGTGAAAAAGAGTGTGTACAATGGCGGTTGTAGAGTTCGCTGCTACATGAGGTAGCATGAGAAATTTATGTGATGAGAATAAAATTAAGATGTTTATATTTAAAGAAAGAGTGAGTGTATTTTATCCAGCTGAGTTGTTGACGTCACACAATCAATAAACGAAAGATCCAGTGAGTAAAATTTTATTTTTGAAATTTAATTAATTAGTGTGTTTTGAAAATATATGTGAACTGAAAAACCTGTGTTTGGAAGATGTGGAATATTTTAAAATATGTGCAGAAAGTATAGGTTTTAAGCATCAGAGCTGGAGCTGTATATCCGGTACAAATCCGTCAGAAGAGAGACACCGGATATCCGGTATCCGGCAAATGAATATCTGAGGTGGAGCTTGGATATCTAATTGGCATTATAACAACCAACCAGAGCAATAACAACAGCAAATTAGTTTAAAAGAAGTGGCTAATTTTAGCTAAATTGTTTCTCGCTACTGGTTAAAGATCGTCTGGAAAATCTGGCAACCCTGGTCAACTATCTGGAGCAGCCACTTTTCTGAGTTGCTCTGCTCCGACTTCTAAGTACTTGCTCCGGTTCCGGTTATAGTTTTACTAGGAATCATATGATTCATCTCTTTTTAAGTTATCTATATGTGTGAAAAATTTTTAAAGAAGTTACCAGTAGATTATTTATTTATCGATAAATATACAATAATTTGGCTTCAGTTGGATGTTTTCATCTAGAAGCTCACTCTTTTGCATTGGAAAAGGGGCTCCCTGTAACCTCAAAACACGTGTCTGCAATTTTTGTGCTTAATTTTAAGGTGATTTTGATTCTTACTTTGTAGCACAAAGGTTTACTTTTTATTTCAAATACATAATGTTTTACATGCAGTGTTGCCAAAAAAATATTAAACACAATAAAAAAAACTATCTTTTTAAAGTTTATGAAAGAAAAACTAAAAGAAAAAAAACGGAGCTGGGGAGCAAAACAGAATTCTTTGCTCCAGTTTCGAACAAAATTTCGTTGTTCCACTGCTCCGCTCCAGAGATCCCAGAAAATTAAAATCCGAGCATTCCCTCTTCACACTTGCTCTCAAGAATCAAGAGTCTAGTGTACATAGAACGCGTTCCCTCTACCCCCCCCCCCTTCATTTTTCTTTTTTTTATAAGCATCGCCAGGTTGAATAAATATGCATGTCACAATGACCACGAACGGAAATGGCGAATATCATTTCGCAGGAAAAAAACCATAAAAATGTCAGACTAGCTAAGGAAAATCGGGGGAAAAAACCTTATTTCTCTTTTCTTTATTTTTTCATTCGATGTTCCCCTCTCTTTTTCCCCTTCTCTTGTTTCCAATTGCCATGAAATTTTGATAAGTGAAGATTCGGTTCATTTCGTTCGAAGGACAACCGGCTATCTTCTATTTCTCCGTGACTCGTGTTCCAGCGCATCGTTTATTTTTTTACGATTAGAATTTGAAAGGATTGATTAATATTCAGCTCTTCAAAATGTAATCGATCTTTTCCATTCAGAAAATGCAAATGTCCTCACAGGGAAAAAATGCTGCTCAACTTCTGCCTTTGAGTCTGCCCTAGGCCCGTCATTTAAATTATTTTCTGGGGGGGGGGGGGCAAAGGGTATATATTAAATGCTTATTATTGGTAAAATACAACAAAATACATAAAAATATGTATAAATTCAATGTATTTCTAAAAGACAAGGGGGGGGGGTCAAATGAACCCCCTGATCGCCCAAATGACGGGCCTAGGTCTACGTCTAGTACCCTCTATACAAGGCTGTAGCCATAAATTATATCCGGAGAGGGTTTCCTTTCCACTTATGCCATCAGCTCACCTCAGTATCAGTAAAGTGCAGATAAATTTTTATTTATGTATAATTTCATGTACAGTACTGTACATTTGTTTTTCATAGGTTTAAATAAGCAACCATCTGTGGATCTGGAACGGATTAGTCCAATTTACATTATATATTACGTGAAAAAATAATTCGCCGTTCGTACAAATCGCCATTCAAACTGTCTCCTGAAATGAATTGCGTACGAATAGAGAGGTTCCACTGTATTATATATAAATCAAATTTTAGAGGTTTATTGCACAGCAATATAATAGGTAAATATTTTTGCGAAGTTTCAAATAAATCGAATCAATTCTTTTTTAGCTAGAACTGTTAGCGTAAATAAAAACTTCAGAAACATGGTTTTAGGAAAATGAAGAAATAAAAAATGGATTCCGTATCTAAGCACTGCACTTACCCTCCGTTATATTTTTCGTAGTTTCTTTATCGATTGGAAAAATTGCTGTGGAGTTTAGAAATGAAAATGTTTAGGTAATGTAGGCTTCTCAAAATCTCAAAAATGATTTTTTTTTTTTTAAAATTAAGTTGTTCGCCTACCTTAACCGTTATTCATTACAAGTCTCGGCCGTTTCTTACCGAATAATCGATAAAAACATTACTCCGTAATTAAAATTACTTTTAATACATAGTATGCCAAAAAAATAGACAAATTTGTTATTAAGCAAACATTTTTTGCAGGTTTCTGGACATCATGAGTAGCTTTATAAAAAAAAGCGTTCCGGATAAATGTTGAATAGCACGTTATATCATATTTCTCAAGCAGTCATCAGTTTGTTTGTGACAACTGTGTGTGCTGACTCGAGACCGTTTGTGTTTACAGTCAACAACCCTTTGGCATAGATGTGATATGTGCCATCGAGGGTGGTCGGACAGTTTGTCGCGCGGGTCATTCCGGGTTAAATCTCATCACAATTTACGGCAAAAAAATTATCTGGATATCTCAAATTTTAATGAAAATAGGTACAGACACAGAGGCAGTGTTTACATAGACTAGGATTGCACCGATTAATCGGCGAAAAAAAAATAGCGTATGCTAACAAAAATAAAAAAAAAAACCATTGTCGAATCAGGGTTCGCGCTAGGCCGCGCGATTCCCGCAATATTTTTTGAAATCCTACTCAAAAAAAGTTCGTTTGCGCGCTGTTCCCGCAACTAAGTGGACACGCGTTCAAAACATCGCGAAACAAAACTACTATTCTAAACTGATAATTCAAAACAAACTAAATGGAGTATGTTAGCTTTCAACTGCCATCTTATCACCATTAATGAAAAGAAGAATCTAGGAACCCTATTTATCATATATAATAACATGGGGTAAAGATTGACATTTTCTTCATTTTTTAAGATTATTGAACAATTTAAGGCCTATGGAAATGCAGACTTATTTTCATTCATTCTATTCACAGAGGACAAAGTCAAAAAAAGGGGTGGGAAAGGAGAATCTTCCTTGGTCACTGAAAAATCTAATTTTGTGAACGATTCGTTTTGTGTGAACTTTGTTAAAATGTTTATTCTTTCCTTGCCGAGCATAGATTAGATACTCATCTTTCATTGCACAGATTGCATTACATCATGTTCGGACAGTTTAGTAATACTTTTAAAAACAAAAATTTCCCACCTAAATTTTAAAAATCCCACTTAAAATTTTGGTCAAGGTGGGAAATCCCACCTTGTATTTTTCCCCAGTGTGAACCCTGCGAATGAACTCTTTTATAAGCAAATAATACTTCTTTGCAGTGTAAGATATCATTATAACATTATGAAAGTATACGAACACCTTTTTTTTGTGAAGGATATGACATTAAAAAGTAATGCTCACATCTGACATTAGGATGAATAGTGTTAAGAAATCCCATTACTTTTAAATCGTAATGCAAAAATATAAGCATTTCGGTATTATCAGGCAATAACACGTTCCTTGCCGGTTCACATAATAATTCCTCCTCCTATAATTAAGTTGTCATTTTCAACATTTGATGTGTGCTGTTGGGCGTTAATATTTCAATAATTATAATTATTTACTCATAGTATGCATACTGGATTCTTATCTTATGGATCTTTATTTTTTTCCAATAAATTTCAAGAGTTAGGACGAATTATTTGAGAAAAAAAGGAGAACCGAACTTGACAAAAAGGTAAATACCACTTATAGAAATAAACACATCATCAACCAATTCCAAAAATATAAAATACTATTTAAAGAAAAGAAAAAGAAAGCTGATGGAGAAATTGTAGAAATAAAGATAACCGCCGTTATAATTAAACGGCTGCCGATAAATTAGCCGATCATCTTCCGATTAATCGGCCAATTTCATTATCGGTGTACCCGCAATTTAAAAAAAAATACAAAATAACAAACGTTTCGCATAGTATATTTTTCAGAAATACAAACCAGGGAAGTGTGTTCATGTATCTTTACACTTCCCAAGTGCCGAGAAGAAATTAGTTCGGTGTAGGTTGGATGTTTTAAAAGTGGGTCCTTAAGTTTCAGTTTAGGAACTTCTACTCTGATCAAGTCATAATCGTGCACCATCATTTCAGAATACAGTGAAACCCCGATTTAACGTCCCCACAATCAACGTTTTTTTTTATCACGTCCTAGTTTTTTTGTGTCCTAATTAACACCAAGATAACCCGTATTCTAAGTTTGTTATTTATCGAATTCCTCGTATTTTACGTTTTACCACGAAAGTAAAAAAAGAAAAGAATGTTCTAAAATTAGCAATACTTTTCCTTTTTTGATTTTTTTAAGCTATTCCACGTAGTTGAAAGTTGATTATTACTTTCTCACAAAATAAATTACAATCGAGAACTGTTTTTGTTTTCGAGAATTTTTCAAAAAGTGTATTCGAGTTCATCAAGGCGTGAGAAAGTTCGTTCGCTTCTAGACTTGAACTGGAAGTTCGTTCTTTTTGCCATTTAAAAAGCAACAAAGCTCCAACACTTCGGGTCTGAAGAAGATTTCGTTAGCAGTCACTATCACGTGCTATGTACAGTACTCAGACTATTTTCTTTCTCATAAAGACCACTTGCGACGTATTTCAATCCTGGTAGATGCCGCATTCACTTCGAACTCTATGACTAAAAAACAATCCACACCATTACGAATTATTTTCAAACTAAATGCCAGGATTCGTACTTAATGTGTTAAAAGGGTATGTATAATAATTTTCTTTTCGGAAATATAGATATCATTCTTTGTGAAAGAGTCATTTTTACTAAATTGGGATCATTCATAAATGATGTCACGCTGGGGGGAGGGAGGGTTCAAGGAAAAACATTTCAAATCAGCAAATTAAATTTATTTTTAAGTTTTTTTTATTTCCACAATTTGATTTTAGAGGGATCAATTCAAAGGATTTGATTACCGGTATCAAAAACAGCGATGCTGATTACGGTACTATTTACTATTAATAGTAACTATCTTCTTTGTAGTAAACTTAATCTCATTTTATACAAATTAAGTACACATATAATCATTATTGCGCTCTTAAATGTCATTAAAAGCTCAAAAATTAAATTAGAAATGTGATGTAAAGCGTAGTGCTTTGTTTTTTAACTGCAACAGTGGAAGTACGTATGCTAATGTAATATATAAGCGGCTTAAGTGTTGGTTTGTCGCTGATAGCTTATTGGTTGCTTGCGTAACTGTAATGCAGTTGCCATTGTTGTAACACATGTCAAATATACTAATAATCAAAACATTTCTCTAGCATTTTAAGTGAGGCATTGCTATATTTGCAAAATCTCCGTTAAAAATGATTGTGAACGCGAATTTAATTTCATCCTTCTTTCTTTGTTTTAATTTATTTATCGTCCGCGCTTTTTATATATATTAAAGTGGTTATAGATATTAAAGCGCTCTTTTTTCCAATTTCGTTAAAACTATTGTTTTGACGATGATTATGTTGGATAAATAAATATTTTTCACAAGCACTTTGATTATAATATTTTTATTTTACAGATTATTATAACTTAGATGTATTTTTTCGGTAAGAATATTTTTTTCGGCAATTATGTTATGTTTATTATTTCTTCATTACACTTTACTGTTCTACCTGATAAATATCTCTTTGGTTTGATGCGGATTTCCGGTTACTGGGAGAATTGTATATTTACAATATCTAGAACCTAGAACAGCGGTCATTTCGAATGACCGCCGGGCTTACTAGTGTAATATAGCGTGACATGTGACAAAGGGGGGTAGGGATATGTTGAAGTGTAACATAATTTATGAACGGTCTCCTATAGTTTTTCGTACTATTACGTTTTCCCGTATTTAATGCTTTTTTATCCAGCTCCTAAACGTAAAATCGCAGTTTTACTGTATCCGAATCGAGAAGGTATGTGTTGATCCCGATGAAAATTGTTTAAAAGAAAACCGAGACGATGGCACTCTATCGAACAATGCCACGCCACGCAGCGATGCCCCTCCACAAAACGCGGTGAACTGTCACCTGCCCAAGGTCAGAAACACGCTTCTTTGTTTACATGGCGTTGCCGAGCGCTAACGAGCACACACATTTAACAAAGCATCACGAACGCAGGAGACAACACAAAAGGGCTTACCTGTCTCCATTCCATGTCCCACGACAGAAACACAAGAACGTCTGGAAATCCACGATTCCTTTAGAAGATGGCACACACGCGCGCGATAAATATGAAAAAAAAAGGGACGCCACGGTGCGGAGGCTAGGTTGAGGTGCTCGCGCAAAAAAGCGAGCGTCGCATTTCGAAGCTTCTCTCAGCTCGGAGGGTGGATTCAGTGGATGACTTTTTTCCGAAAAAAAGCTGCCGAGCGGGTGAACGAAAGAGGGAAAAAATGGCTCCGCAAGTTTTGGTCCGCTGATTTTTTCCTTCCAGCGAGCGCTATATGGACGACGGACGCTCGATTTGACTGGGGAGGGGAGAGGGGAGGGGGAGGCAAATAAACTATAAAACTTTTCTCTGGGAATAGTCCTGGTGCTGCCATCTACCGGCTGAATTGTGATACGTGTTGAGGAGAGTCATTGGTTCGCGGTCAAGGTTGCTACAGATTTTTTTTTTTTTATTTTGATGAGAACAATAAAATTACGACGGGAAAGCGCTTCCTCGTTCGGAAATTTTACAACTGGAACAGTTACCTTCGTTACATGTACAAATTTCGTCAGGGGTTACGTCATTTTGAAATATAGATTGCGAAAAAAAAAACATTTTTATTTCGGTGTAAATAAAGAGTTTGCTCTACTCTTTTTTTTCAACTATTTTTTCAACTTTTTCGAGGCACTTTCACATAAAATTAACTGCATCTAGGGTTTCCAGATCGCCAAACCTAATATCCGTACAGACCAGCCATTTTGGCCGGACATTTGATAAAAAGGCCGGACACCCTTCATTATTGAGAATTTTGCGTCTCAGTATTAATAGGTACGGCAAAAAAAGTGTATGTAGAGTCAAGTTTTTTTATTATTACCATAAATCTTGTTAAATTCTAGTGAAATATAATTAAAATCGAATGCCAAATCTGTCTAAGTACTTTTTTATTAATCAGTCAAATGAAGTCATCAGTTAAAATTAAATTCTGAGGAGATCGAAAGACAGTCGACTCGGCCACGCTCGGCGATCGCTCGTTTGTGAAATGCGAAAAGCCTAACAAAAGTAAACAAACCGGACACCGTTTATTTTGGCCGGACACGCAATCAAAAAGCCCAACTGTGTCCGGCTTTATCCGGACGCCTGGCAACCCTAACTGCATCTGTCTTTTGTCACGCCTATCACAATCTTTTTGTTTAATGTCAAGTACCTACTAAATATTAAACTGTTAAGCAACCTTCAAGCCTATTTTAAACGAACTAGTAAAATAATTTTACTCTAAGAACTTGGAAATAGATATTTTGATTTATTTTATAAAAGCACGCCATGGCAGACATGAGAAAAAAAAAAGCGTCAGTCACAATATGTTTTTACGTAATGCTTAAAAATTTTATTCCTTACATTAAATATCTTGCGATATTAAAAAGATGGGCATGATGTGTAAGCACACAAAAATTTATTAAATTATTTTAATATTTTGCACTTTAATGAAGTAAAAAAAGCGTATTTTATCATGATCTTATATCGATTTAATCGTACGTTTAATTACTAGAGTTTAAAGTAGGAAAACATATTACAAGATTACAACAAGAAGTTACAAGAACTTCCGTCTAGAACTTTACGAGCCCCGTAACACTAAAAAGCACTCGGTCATCATACGCTCTAGAAACACCAGTAAGGTTTCAATCTTTATCGATGAATGCCTTCTTTTAAATTACTTTAATAAAATTTTGATAAGGGGCAGTATTTACATTTAAATGAGTACAGTAAAACCCCGTTATACCGCGTCGCAGTATACCGCAGAATCGGATATACCGCGGTGACTATCATGTACCCGACGTTTAAACCAGCCTTTATCATTGCCATTTAAAGGTGATTCCTTATTTACCATTGTAAATAAAGCCAGCCCGAGCACACACATATTCTAGACATCCATTCCACCACCAGACACACTAATAACAGATAAAGCCCTATTGTGATAGGCGTGATGTCCACCTTTCTCATGCTTTTTCTGTCTTTCAACCTAGAACACATATATCTTCAAAATCGGGTGCAATCGACCTGACTTGTTTCCTGAACTTTATCGAGTACATTATTTCTAATAAAATGACATATATTTCAGGTCTCTCTAGTGCAGCGGTCGGCAACCTAAACTGCCTTTAGATCTACTTTCCAAGTTCGGCGAACACCAAGATCGACTCGGAGGACAGGAGGGGAGGGGGTTATACATTATTAATAGGCATGTTGGGATTGCGCCTGTCTTCAAATTGTAGGTTAATTCTTGTCAAAACAAGTTCTAATGCTTATAAAACACCTACTTTATTTCTAAAATAATGGTTTGCTAACACCGTTAACTCGCATCAAAATAATACAAATATATTATTTCTTTCGAATTTTATAAAAAAACCTGTTACTTTTTGTTTTGTTTTTAAACTAAAACGCACATGTGAAATGTATACATTCTTGAATTAACTCTCACCAAGAGCATAGTTAAAATGACGACTGACAATCCATATTATTAGAATTTTTTTTTAGGTCCGGTGAATGGTCTGACAAACTAATAAACATTTTCTGAAGGAAAAAATAATAATGAACTCGCCATCCCAATTCAAAAGTTATTTTATTTATTTTTTTGAACTATAAACTGTCGATCGCGATCTGCTGTCGCGATCGAGCGAAAATGGGCTTGCGATCGACGGGTTGCCGACCACTGCTCTAGTCTAAATAGTGTCCAAATAAGAAGGAGTGTATCGCCCCTCTCCCCAACACGTACATGAAAAGTACTATTAGGGACCGTTCATAAATGATATCACGCTTTTTCCCCATATTTTTGACATCCCCTCCCCCCTTTGTCACAACATGCCACACTTCAGTGGACTGGACACCCTCCCCCTTTGTCACATGTCACGCTATGTTGCATAATGCACGATGTCACACTTCTTATTACCCCCTCCCCTCCCCTTGTCACACTTTTGTTGAGCTATGTTATTTATGTCCTCTATATAAATCAATGTCTTGCTATTCCCCTCATTAATAATGATTATGCTACAGTCGCCTGCAACGCCACCTTGCATGGTGCGCATGCGTTAATCAGAGCTCAAGAGAATGTGGAGCGAAAACATGTATGTCTTATGTCTCTATGTATTTATGTCTTGTCCGTATCCGATATTAAAGGATTATTTTACATTATCAACTGTCTTAATTCTGCCTAGCTTACACACTCGGCTGATTTAGCCCAACAAATTTCACGGACCCCCCCTCCCCCCTCGAAGCGTGACATCATTTATGAATGATCCCTTATGCATTCAATGAGACATACTAATATCCATACTCCCATAGGAGTTAACAAGTCATTACAATAGTGAATTAGGGACCGTTCCTGATGCCACACTTTTTTTCAATATATTTGACCCCCTCCCCCCTTTGTCACTAAGTGTCACACTTCAACATACCCCTACCCCCTCGTCACAGGTCACACTATATTACATTAGCATCAAATAGGTTTAATTTTCTGATTTTATATGTTTTTATAGAAATCAAAATGTACGAGGTCACACTTCTTGTTACCCCTCCCCTCGTCACAAACTGTCACAATTTCTTGAACCCTTCTCCAGCTTTGAAGTGTGACATCATTTATGAATGACCCCTTAGGACATAACTGCGCCAAGGTCAAGTCAGCGGGGAACTCCCAGTTGTACCCTAAATTTTCGTGGCACAATGATAAAATGAAAATTTAAATTCCATTATTTTGCAATTTTAACTAATTCTGTTGAATTCCTGTTTTTCATAACATTTGTTCACACTGTTGTAAAGCAAGACATCTTGTAACAATTTCTCAATCCAAAAGTTATGATTAAATTAAGGATATTTCGTACTCCGCTACGATGTTATAAATTGAGCTCTGAATGAGTTTGATGCAAAAATGGGTATGAATAGCTTTTATTTTTCGCAATAATTTATGCACAGAGAATAGGTTCTGTATTTAAAAATAAAACACAAATAACTTGAGAATCGATATTTATTTTTTTTTCTCGGGTTGTGATTGAGTCCGTTTCTTTCCGTTTAACTAAAAAAATATGTAACTGGCAGACCAGGTTCGAGATTGGGATGCAAAAGTTAGGCGTCGTTGGCACCAAGCAATTTTTGTTTTAGTTGCCAAAAATTTTCTGCTGTGAGTAATTTTAAAATAATTCGTATTTCTTCAACAGGGATATCAACTAGAGAGACAGTGATACAATTGTTAACGAGTATCCCAAAGCATCCCAATCTCACTGAGAAAATTATTTATAAGTAAAAAAAAAAATTTCGAAAATCGATTTCTATTAGTAACTTTTGAGAACTTGGCAATTTTGCTTAGTTTATGCCTTCATATAAATGTCTATTTTAATGAATGCTAAGTTAAAAAATATATAAATTTTTTCGTAAAATCGTAAAACAAATTCTGATGTTATACTTCATTTGGTAGTAAAAATTCGCAATTCAAAAATTTGAAAGTTAAGAAAGAACGAACATTCACATGTATCGTAAAAACTTAAAAATCACAGATGATTGGATGAAATATGTATATAAAAATATGAAGTTTTAGATATTAAAAAATGACGACTGGGTGAAAAATAGCGGTCGTCAAACGGTAATTTTCAGGAGTAAATTATGACTAGTCACCGCTAATTTCGAACTCTTCGATTTGCCCCAAACTTTACAGACAGGATGTGCTGTCCAGTGGAAAAAAATAAAAACTAAACCAACTTTCCCCCAATAAAAGTTTTCGTCCATAGATCGAAATTGATAAAGTTAGAGGAAGAAAATCTTTTTTTTTTTTTTTTTTGTAACTTAGTTATGGTGAAAGATTGTGCTGCAGTTGTTTGCTTAAACCGTTGAACACAGAACTGTTAGTTACAATGTTGTAAATAGGACCATTTAATTTATTGAATTAAAGACATTTATAGTTCTGCCAACATTGTGTGAAATACCATTTGATTACGAACGAATTTGATGAAAAATTTACATGTTGAATTATTAATAAATATTGTCTCTTTTAATTACAGTATCAATTTCATTATGTAATCTTTTATTTTCATTAAGATTTTTGTAGCTGTATGAGGTGGCAACACATAAATGTTAATTCTTCGTTTGTCGATATAAGTTCGTTTATATTATTTAATGAAAAATAGAGCATTAATTTAAAGATGAAAAGCTTCATTTGCGATTTTTAGAATGTGTTGAATAAAAAAAGACTGCTTCCAAAAGATGTTGTCATTATGTGATTCTTTACAATTGAAATGTTCAGTTTACAGCAATTAATGATGTTTTCTTATTTTTCTTAACGTTTTAATTTATGCATTCAAGATTGCTTTTGTATTTAAAATGGAACATCACTGGCGATAAAGACTTGGGACTCTTTACTGAGAGCGGAGTTTCTTCTCCGGCTGTTAGACGGTTTTAGAAGGCGAAAATGATCTGCTTAGATTAGCTCCAGTTATATTATTTTAGCTCAGTGCTTTAAGGTGAGACAAAATGCAAGATAAATTGCACTTACCGATTGCCATTCTTCCTCTTCTTCTTTCAAAACATCCGGTTTTTTAACTTCTTTCGCTTTTTTCAGTTGCTCTTCGGCCTAAAATAGAACACAAGTCGTTAGAAACCAGACGAGGAATAAATTGTGAAAAATGCATAACAAACGTTTAAGTAATAATGGTTAAAGTTATGCAATCATTTAAAGGGATATTCCAACACCTAGCAGTGTACTCAAAACTGGAAATATTGGGGAAAATAATTTCAAACGAAAATGCATTCCAACTGACTATAAACTGGTTATTTTAAAGACTTACAGTTGCCATACAATAATAAAGAAATATACAAAGCAATGATACGACCTTAACACAAATATGATTATATGAAGTAATAAAAGTGATGTTTTAGAAAAGCTATTAAGTATTAAAAATAGAGACCTAAACATTTTTACTGCATAATAAAAATAACATAAATAAAATTAATAAATTATATTAAAGGTTTCTATTAAAACTGCTCGGAGTACGGAGCGAATTTGAAACATTCGGAGCGAAACAAGTTGTTCTATATATTCCTAATTTTGAAACTTCAACTCAAATTAGAGTTTTACCAAATTTCAGCAATCTTTCTCCAATTCTTATGACTGGTTTACTTACACTTTAATGCATGATCAAAAGTGATCCATTTTCTTTTTTCTTTTTTTTGACTAGCGGGGGGCTGGCATTTAAGAAATGCAAATATTTGCTGGTGAGAAAATAGCATTTGCCATTTTCAGCTTCTGTCTAAATTCTTCTGAACTTTTGAGAAAAATCTTCGGAATTCTATCGCAATATGTTGACACTTATACGCTGCATAAATATTTCGGCGTATAATTTTATACTTCGAATTTTTCGCCAAATACCGAAGACTTGGCGACATCCTAATGTGATTCCAATAGTAGAAAAGAACTAAAATTGACACTGCAAACAATTAACTACTTACGCCTTGTAATACGCGTGAAGATATGCAGGAGATCGTCGTTGCTTGTTCGAATGAGAGGAACGTAGTGTGGAACTAGATTTTGGCTCCCGCGTTCTAAACGCTTCATGATTTTATGGCATCCTCTTTATAATACTGAATAATATTATGCGCGGCATTCTGAATTTTAAGCAGGGCCGCACAAGCTTTTGAGGACTCTCCGGAAGAACAACGAATTACTTTTATTTCTGAAGATTCTTTGTTAGCGAGGCAAAAATGAAGTTTTTAACTCGCAAGATTTCATTTCCTTCTGCAGGTGTCTGTGTTTCTTGAGCTTACTGCACGACTTTTTGTATAAGAATAGGGGGCTCCCGCGCCCTGCTCGAATAACTCGCTTGTCGAATAACGTTTGTTGTTCCTTGAAGGATTCAAATGAAGGTGAGTTACTCCCCAAAAGTACCAACAGGTAGCAGAGAATGTTGTTTTCTTTGCCATATCTTAGCTCCCAGCTTATGGAGTAAAGTTACATGTGCCATAAATGCAACCTGCTTGTAAAAGTCGTAATTTGCAACATGCAACGTTGCTCCAGTCACCAGTATGGTCCCTAACCCTTTACAAACCTAGTGCATTCCCCGGAAATCGGCATCCATTCTTTCAAGTAACATCACTATCGGCGGAAGCCATTACCACTTTGAGAATTTTGGCGCTCAGTTTCCCCCTAGATGGCGGCATCTGAGCTCTAATTGATGCGAAACTGCACTAGGAATTTACTTCAGCCGAGAGTATCCAAGCCATACAGATACGGGATCTTTAACATGCCGCATCATTATACGACATGGGCGCTGACGATTTTCTGCATCTTGAAAATCCACCGACTTGGGCCAGGTTTGATCCTGCGAACTTGGGTGTACGAGCCCAGTGCCTTACCACTACGCCACCCTGCCGGCGTCACCTATTCAGTTATGTTTGCTCTGTTGCGAAATGGTCACATGACAGTTATATTTTAAACAAAATGTATGACAAATGAGCGGAGGACTTTGGTTGTATGAAATGAAGGAGCAGTTTCGGGGTTTCTCCACTTCCCGGATGTACTTACCTTCCTATAAAGCGGGCAGGTGCCGACTTTCACAAACTGGAAAGGATTACTGTGGCTCTTGACCGTCGTCTTGGCGACCGTCCTCGTCGGAATGTGCTCTGGCATCTTGCCAGGTCCGTTGTCCGTTGAAGACGACCGATGCTGGGGGGCTCTGCCACCCGGAAGTGGCGTATAGAGGGCGCCATTCGCCTGCAAGCTCAGTGAGCGGGACCGGCGGCCGTTCAGGGCAGGCTCGGGCAGCGCCCGGTCATCTTCCTCGTAGGTGCGATCGAAAGTCGCGGAGTACCTTGTGGTACCGGGCATTGTCGGGGAAAGGCGGGATCAACGGATCAGTCGTCTCATGGCGGTCCCGTTCCGCCGGCCAATTTCGGATGCGGAGCTGATGGGGACAAGAAGATAATTAATATTATTGCACAACTTGTAAGTATAATTTAAATAAGTGAATAATATTAACACTGTTATTGAAGCACAAAATCGCGTAGGTGTTTTGGAATTACAAAAAAATCCTCTTTTCTATTGCAGAAAAAAATACTGAGATTAAAACGTTAAATTGCATCTACAAACAAGCTCTTTTTTAACCCTTTTACAACCAAAGGTAGATAAGGAATTCATTGCACTTATGTCACACTTCTGCTATTATGTATCAGTTAATAAATAGATTTGTTATATTTTTACTGTAAAACAAAATGTATAATAATGTAAGAATTGTGCTATGGGGAACTTCTTTTAATACCATAGTTATTTTAATGGCATTAAAACAGAAAGTGGGATTGCTGCAGACCCCGTAGTAAAAAATCGCTATTCTCAGAGCGTTGTCTTTGTAGGCATTGAACCTGGGTATTCTGGGGGGTTCAGATAGTTACGTTCAGAAATATTAGTTTACTACCCCCCACCCCCTCAAAAAAATGAAAAAATGAATAATAAGGGATAAAAAA
This sequence comes from Octonoba sinensis, assembly GCA_038502835.1. Taxonomy (NCBI): domain Eukaryota; kingdom Metazoa; phylum Arthropoda; class Arachnida; order Araneae; family Uloboridae; genus Octonoba; species Octonoba sinensis. The sequence continues at coordinate 6,094,808 of CM076600.1, forward strand.
AAAGCATCATATCAGTTATGAAATACGTAAATATAAACCAGAAATATATTTCCAGGGATCGCGTGAGCTAATGTTTTTAGGCGCTAATGGGGGTGCCACGAAACCCCCAGTGACCCCTGTGAGCACTTCTATGCACAGTAGAACTAATAGCTGGGATGCTTTGAATCCTGTAGGGAATTTATACCCATGGGTGGTACGTAGTGAGTTTTTGAGTAGACGAAAATTTGATTGGGGACTGGATTCTGTTGCATAGGACATATGGTGTCCTGTTGGTTGTAAAAATTTTGGTGTTTAGTTGTCACCATTCTTGGTGTTCAGTAACACTAAAGTTGAAAATAATTCAATTCTTGATCTATTTTATAATTTTATATGTGCCTGTCTAAATACATATATACTAGTCAGCCCGGCGGTCGAACGAAATGACCACTGTTTTAGATATTATAAATATACAATTCTCCCAGTAACCGGAAAGGAACAACCCTTCAATGATACTCTTCAAGAATAGGGGTATCAAGGAGGGCCAGGTCCACACAGCAATGTAGGAAGGCTGGGCTGACGCCCAGCTATTCTACCTCCGGTCGGTCACGAGCTGTCGTCGAACTTCACTTACCCGTGCCCGGGGGAGGGCAGCCTTAAGGCCACGTGCTAACAGGGTAAAGGAGTGAAGTAGAAAAGTAACCGGAAAGGCACATCAAATCAAAGAGATATTTATCAGGTATGAATAAATAAAAAACAGATAATAATTTCGGAAAAAAATACTCTTACCGGAAAAAAAACATCTAAATTATAATAATCTGTAAAATAAAAATATTATTTACTATATAATCAAACTGTTTGTGAAAAATATTTATTTATATCCAACATAATTATCGTCAAAACAATAGTTTTAACGAAACTGGAAAAAAGAGCGCTGCCACTTTAATATATATAAAAAGCGCAAACGATAAATAAATTTTAAAAAAAAGAAAGAAGGATTAAATTAAATTCGCTTTTACATTCATTTTTAAGGAAGATTGCAAATCTGGCGATGCCTCACTCAAAATGCTGGAGAAATGTTTTGATTATTAGTATATTTGACATGTGTTACAAAAATGGCAACTGCATTACAGTTACGCAAGCAACCAATAAGGTATCGGCGACAGACACTTAAGCCGCTTATATATATATATATGTAGGCTCTTTGTTTGGGTCTAGGGGTTACTTAAATAATGACTCACCATGAAAGATGTAAAAATTACTCTATTTATACTTTCCTATGTACAAATCACTATTTAAAGGAAAAAAAACTTCTACTGCGAACATCAGCACACTCAAGCACGCACAGCGCTTATACGTCCACGCAGAACGGAGTCTCACAGTTAACTACTCGCTTTCGTTGCTTTCCGCTTGATGGCACTGCTGTCAATGTCTCCTTGCACACCCTACATATATATATATATATATAGTACAATATTTTTAGCACATGAAGGTTGCTGCCTCAATTACGCATCCAAATTGCATTATAATTGCTCATTTTTAGGAAAGTTAGATAAAGAAGCAGTCGTAAGGAACTTTTGATATGTACATATAAAATTATAAAATGTATCAAAAAATTAATTGTTTTCAACTTTAGTGTTACTGAGCACCAAAAGAGCACCAAAAATGAGGACAACTAAACACCGAAATTTTTAATGGGGAGCTTAACCGAGAACGGTGCTCTCAGTTGCTTGTCAGAATTTCATTAGCATGGAAGTTCACTGGAGCTCAGCTCCTGGATTTCTGCTCAATTTTATGTGAATTTTTACATGTTCAGATGGAACTCAAATTACTTACGCATTAAAATCAATTCTGAACACCTTGAGGGCCCCGTACTTTTCGCTGTAAATTACGCACTGTCGCACGTGAAAAAGTTTACGCGTTTCTGAAGAGTTTGGCGTACGGTGGTCATCCACGCGAATCACGTGACGTGCCGCGCATAAGGAAAACCAATTTTAATAAGTTCGGGTGAGACCAAATCCGGGGCATTCCAGCTTCGTCCCACCCGCCTGACCCCAGCGCGGCATTTGCTTTGGAATGCGTGTTAATGATTCATTCGAATTAATCGGCCTTGCCTGCAGCATCGGTCGAATATCTAGTGACCTCTTGTGTTTACACAACCTCCTACCCGATCATCTTTCTATTGACGTTCGGAGGCTGAGTGTTTTTATCTTTTCGGGAGGCACAGCCGACGGTATTGATTGTCAGTATTATTCTACTCGGGCTATAAGTAATCGTTATCGACTTGATCTGGAATTATGAAGCTTTAATGCTGTGTAATCGGATTACTTCTGAATTGTTGACGAAAAACAACCCTTATATGAGGCCCTATTTTTTGTCTTTCTTTTTCTCCAAAACGGACAGATTCTTAAAGCATTAGTGTGCTATTGTTCTGAAATATGGCACAAAATAAGATTATGCAGTAGACATATTCTATATTCTGGTCTTCCTGGTGCATTTTTTTCCAGCGTATATAAGATTCAGGAAAAAAAAAGTTTGAAAATGAAGAATCCAAATAAGACTTGTCTTATGTAGACTTAAGGCGATCCATTGTCCGTGGCATGAAATTGAATGATTACTTTGACGAAAGGACTTATGTCATATGAAATAACATTTCCTTTAGCAATAATTTAGGTTCCTACTACTTTTAGAAGCATAAAGGAGTTTACTGATATTTAATGAATGAAGAAAAATACATAAAGGTTTTGTTTACAAATCAGAGTTCGCTTGTTATTTCCTAGTAACCCCGGTGGTCATACGAAATGACCGCTGTTCCATATATTATAAATATACAATTCTCCCAGTAACCGGAAATGCACATCAAATCAAAGAGATATTTATCAGGTAGAACAGCAAAGTTTAATGAATAAATAATAAACATATAATAATTTCGGAAAAAAATATTCTTACCGAAAAAAACCCATTTAAGTTATCATAATCTGTAAAATAAAAATATTATTTACTATATAATAAAATTGTTTGTGAAAAATATTCATTTATATCCACCATCATCACCGTCAAAACAATAGTTTTAACGAAACTGAAAAAAAAAGAGTGCTGCAACTTTAATATATATGAAAAGTGCAGACGATAAATAAATTAAAACGAAGAAAGAAGGATAAAATTAAACTCGCGTAAACTTTAATTTTTAACGGAGATTGCAAATCTAGCGATGCCTCACTCAAAATGCTAGAAAAATGTTTTGATTATTAGTCGTTTGCATTATAGAAACAATTGTGTAGATGGCAGCACGATGCAGTTTTCTCGGAGTAAGAAATTCGGAATAAGCTACCGGTGATAAACATACACTTAAGCGACTTATATATAAGATTTGAAAAGTTTTTAAATTTTACCGTGATTTATAACAATGATGGAGCCTTTTTTTCTTTTTCTGCAATAGGCAATTAAAATGATAATACCTACAAGAAGAAACGCTGTGGCAATTTATTCACCTACAGATTTTTTTTAATTTTTTCTTTTTTATTAGCCCAATTTTCCGTAAAAAAATAAAAAATAAAAATAGAAAAAAGTATGAGAGAGGTCTTAATGCATCGTAAAAATATCGTTAAAAAAAAGGAAAAGTCAAAAGTGAGTGAAATAATTAAATAAAGAATGAAAAATAAAAAATTTGAAAGTAGGGCTTTGAGATGGGGAAAATGTGTGCCTGTTGGTCTGTTCGTCCCCCACCATACCTCAATAACTTTTGTGAGAATTTTCGGTTCGAAAGATTTTTTTTTCCATTCGAAAGGTCTTGGCGAGGAAATCTCATTTCCATATTTTCAATTTTTTGATTTGAACAATTTTTCGCTCAATTTTGAGCAGTTCAAATAATCCTAACATTATTGCTAATAGGAGTTATATACCCTGGACATAAGACCTAAGTTCCTTCAGACAAGGGACCGTTCAGAAATGATGTCACGCTTTTTCCCGATACATTTGACCTCCTCCCCCCTTTGTCACAAAATGTCACACTTCAACGGAGGGGGTCCTCCTCTTTGTCACATGTCACGCTATGTTGTACAAGCCTGATGTCACACTTCTTGTTACCCCCTCCCCTTGTCACACTTTGTCACAATTTCATGCGCCCTTTCCCCCTCGAAGCGTGTCACGATTTATGAATGATACCCAAGCGTATTGAGAGGAGCTCTCGACAAGGAATATTTTTTGATTTGGACAACTTTTGTTCAATTCTGAACAGTTAAAAAAATTAACATTGGAGCCTATGGGGAAATTTCAATCCTATATAATAAATCCTAATCAAACTGGCGTACTTGTTTGAAACAAACTTTATCGGAAAGCTTATGACGTAGAACAGGTGCAGATACCGAGTTCATCCAGAACTAACGAGCCTATTTTCCACGAATTTTTTAGATCTGGACTTTTAAGGATATTTCTGAATGACCGTTGAAAAGGTGCATTTGAAGTAACTGAGAACTAAAGCTAAATGGGGAAGAGAGAGAAGTGATAGTAATGATTTAACTTTGTGCAAAGTAATAGAAATAAAATTTCACGTTAAATTAAAGCTAGTTACGTTAAAGTGATAGCTAGAATATCAATTTGGTGTATTCGGGAAATTAGGCTCGTATAGTTCTAGACGGAACTTCTTGCTTTATTAGCAGAATAGCGTTTTCCAATTAGAGATTTTCAGAATGTCAGGGAAAATATAAATTAGTTATAATATTATAAATAGCATTAAATATAAATTCCTATTTCGTAAATTCAATTATTTTAAAAAATAGAAATGTTAGCAGTCATTGCAGATTTCTCTTTATATCAGTAATTATTTTACCGTCATACTTTTTCGAATGAGGCTTAGGTTGAAGTTTCAGGATCCTCTCCCTAGCAGCATCAATTTTATTTAGACTTTAACTTTTAATATATTTCTTGGATTAAATGAAAGTGTCAGAAGCTAAGTAAAATAATAAAAGTATTATGAAAGTATTAAACTATTGTAAGGAAAACCGATTTAAAAATGATAAACAAATAGATAATAATAATAAAAAGTGCCAGTGCCGAAAGTGGGAGCTCAATTTCTATTTAAAAACTCGAAAAAGAATCACGAAGTCATGGCGCCTTTGGAAGAATTAGAGTTTTCTCTTGGCACCCTAATCATATACGATGGAGGACGATTTTCCAAACTCCTATTAACCAAACTGTCCAACGATTAAAAATCTCTCGCGGTACCCTAATCATATACTGTAGGGGCCAATTATCCATACTCCAATTAACCAGTTTTCCAATAATCCGAAATATCTCATTCACTTCTCTGAGAGTGATAATCGTCCTTGTTTTCATCAAAGGTCTGTTTCAAAAGGGGATCAAACGTTTTAAATTTGGTTTCATATTAAAGATTTGCTCCATTTTGAATTTTTCTCAGAGCTATATTTTAACTCTATCGAAGGAAAAGATCATAGTGTCAGGTATATTCTTATGTAATTAGTTCCTGGTTAGCAACCATATGCAGCCCCGTTGGAATAAATAAAAAAAAATGTAATTAGTTCCCCCAAAATGTACTTGATTTGTGATGTCTTGGAGTTTGCTTGTGGAAGTCGTTTTGTCCTTTAAATTTAAAAAGAAATATCGTCTGAGGCATTTTATATTGACCAAGGTTATTATTTATCACAGCGAAAACCTTCGCATTTTCTTTCTTCCGTAAAAATTTTTTACCTCTACAACGTCTTTTTTTTTCCTTTTTCTTTTTCAACTTTGTTCTAAAAATCTGTTAGCTTACGTGGAGCCGAAAATAATTATTTTATTGAAGCGCAAAGGTGGGCGTTAACACATAGCCGACTAAAACAACACAGCCCGAGTTTCCGGCTTTCAGACGCGAATGTTACTTTTTTTCTTTGTAAAGAATGGCAACATCCGTTACTCGGTCACAGTAGCAGCCACGTTGTTTACCTTTGAGTTTCCTCTACCTCGCATGGTTTTTTTTTTTAGGCAACGAAATTCGCGGCCGGAGGAATAACCGATAGATGTGGTCGATCGTTACTTTTCTTTTTTTCATTATCATTGTCTTCGGTTGTTTAACTTTTAATGGTTCAGCGACAGTGTTTCCGCGTTATTAATTGATTTCGAGCTCGGATTAATAATAACAGTGAACTTTCGGTGACTAACTTCCGCAGCCATTTTCGTTTTGGAGATTTCTCTTAATGAATGCTAATGCTCTGCAAAGGGTGACGGACTCGAGACACTTAGTCTTACCTTTGATTTTAATCTTAGCTAGATCTTCCGGCAAACAAATATAGAATGATTGTAATGTCAATAATTGAGCAAACAAGGTTTGCTTTTAATCACTTGAAAACATGGAAGCGTAACTTTCATAGAAGGAAAAAAAATCCCATGTGGACGCACCACATGGCTTCACTGTGCTCCTATTAAGCTGAACTAAATTTTACTCGCTCGGAGTAAAACTGAAACAAAGACAGACTATTTCTGAAGCAATTTAGCAACTTGTGAGAGTATGAAACCAAAGCTATTTAAGGGGAGTCAACACTCAAAAATGTCGAAAAGACCTCTGCTCTGTTTACTCTGTTGGTGTTGCCACTCTAGCTTTGTAATATACTAGTTTCCATTGAAGACTTTTAGGAATTTGTAAATTATTCGTAAAATCGTGAGTATTCGTAAATTATAAATGCTTAAAACCGAACATCATCTGCAGTTTGCATCCTTCCTATTTCTCTGCTTTAAGGGGAGTCGGTGCCCAAAAATGTCGAAAAACCGAAATCTCTTTATTGGCTTAAGTAGTAAAATCAATCTTTAAAAATGTTCCCTGAAAGTTTCAGAAAAATTGAAGCAATATTTATTGATTTATCACTGATTTTATTACGGTGTGATTTGCCACCTTTTCATTCCTAAACCGAAATTGTGCTGAATATAAACAACATATTTATTTTTTAAAATAAAATAAGCGAGAAGTAATTTCACCGTGACTGTAACTAGAAAAAAAGTTCCTTACTTGAAATTTTGATAAAGATGCTGCAAGCCGAAAACTTAAAATCTGCTTTCTCTCGCTTTGTTTTTCCGCATTTCATCTCAATTAAAATGCAAAGGCTTTTTAAAATTAGTATCTATAATGAGGATTCCCCCCCCCCCATATTTTTTAAACTATACATAACAAATTTATGCTTTACTTTTACAATAACTTAAGTACTTAAAGAAAATCTTTTTGTAAGTTTTCTGAATTTTTCGTTGTTTTTTTCTGCGTTACGTAAGTTTTTATTTTTGTCTCAAAAAGTTTTTGACTTATAAAAAATTCAAAGCATAAAAGTTTTGATTTATAAATAATAAATCAACGAAAACATTTTTGAGACTTTCCGACAATTTTTGAAAACGAAGATGGATTTTTAAAAATTGCAAAATTTCGTTTTAAAAATTAAAATTTTCAAATTATATTTTCAAAATCCATTTTTTTTAAATATTAAATATCTTATGAAGTGATATAACATAACATGAGACAAAAATTGTAAATAAAAACACCATAGAGAAGCAAAGTGGTCTCAGGGTGCCGACTCCTCTTAAATCAAATAAATCTATCTAATGTACATTCTATTTATAAGATGGTGGTGACAGAAAATCACTTCTACTCCATTCTATTCTAGATGCTTCTAGCATCATATTAACAGATCTGCGTACTTTGCGCCTTGCCTCTGTTGGATCTCCTAAGTTTGAACCAGCTCCCAGATAAGAGACCGTCTCCTATGTTACACTAGTAGGACATTAAAGCTACGACGGAATTTTACGTGCACCAGCTCCCATTAACGTACACGGTCCCGGAGCGAATCATTCGCGAATGGAGGTAACCCTCCCAAACATTGACCTTGGTCAATGTTGCTTCACTTTCGGTGTTCTTTGCGAACAGAGCTTCTACCAACTGCTCCACTGCGGGACAGAACCTCACTTCAAGTATCAATCTAAATTCTAACCACGCTGTTGCCATACTCTAAGAAATTGTACAGAAAATTATTTGCGTGCTCAGTTCTCATAGGATACAACACTTCCATTAAAAATATTACACATTTCTGAGCGGGTCAGTCAAACATCAAGAGAACTTTGCAAATTGATTCCAAATTTCAAATTAAAGTTTCAAAATATTAAGATCTTTACTCAAAATAATAACTTATTTCGGGGGGGGGGGGGGGCACAGGCTCCCTTGGCCCCACTTAAATACGCTCTTGTGTCATAACAGGCAGTAAAGAATGGCCCACATTCGATCTTTCAATGCCGCAAAGCTTTTGATCTGCAAGTGTTCAAAATACTGATTATTATCAAATTTTTGTGAATTTCTTTTTCAAAAATCAAAAACCGACTCCTAAAAAGTTTCAAATGTTAATTCTTTGCACTGATCTGAGAGGCATCACCAGTGAACTTAATAATATATGTTTCTGAAATGTTAACGCATAGAAGCTTATAGTTCTTGACTGGAAAAAAAAAACCGAAAAAGCATTAAATAAGTATACACGTTTCTTCTGGTTGAACTAAAAAAAGTGAATTTAAAAATTTAAAAGGTTTTTTAAAAAATGTGTTTTCTTATTTTTTTTTTTTAGAGCTAAAGTTTAAGATGTTATAACAATTCTTTAAATAAACTTCCTGAAGAGCTTTTTATGTTCACTTAGTAGAGACTTTGATACTGAAGAAAAAAAACTTTGATTCAATTTAATAAGTCGTTTAGGTTTTTAGCTAACACGACGGCTATTCTGCGACAAGACATCAAATAGGTTTAGAAATCAGTTAATTATTATTATTTTTCTTTTACTATATTTATTTTGTATTCATTAAATATAAAGGGTGTTTTATAAAGTCTCTATACATTTTTGGGAAATATGTTTATGATAGGGGGATTGGTCGTGACACTCATCGACTTTCAACTCCAACAAACTCCTGACTTAACTCCCCTAAACTTTTACGTATGGGATTCTGTCAAATCCAAAGTGTACCGAGTAAAGAATGGCAGTGTTGAACAACAAAACAGCAAATTATGGCGGCAGCAGTTAAAAATACACCAACAACTTTATAGAAGGTATTCCGGAGTGTAATGAAATGGTGGCAATTGTGCTAACACACATTTAAATCTGCTAATTTAGCGCTCTATTATGTTGCCGTTTTCATGTACATAACTTATATTTCAGAATGAAGCTCGTTTGAGCAAAAATATATAGAGACTTTTTAAACACTCTATACATAATATAACACTCCATACCTCAAAATTCAATAACTTCATTCCCTTTTTTTCACTTCTAAAAGAAATCGCAAAAAAGAAAACGGTTTTAGAACAATTTGAATTCAGGAAATCCCCTTAAAATTGGAAAAAGACAAAGGGATTCCATGACTTTGGGATACGACGACCTATTTCAACTTAAAACAGCGTTTACTGTAATATACTTTTCAAAACGGCATAAAATTTACATTCAACCATCGTCTTCCGATTCTCATTCAGTTCCCGCAGAATAAAGGTTCATTCTTTTTGAAATTAATATTAAGACTAGTTCTCTTTTTTACAAAATAGAACGTGTTTCTGGAACACGGATCGCAATCCCATTGTAATGCAGCACTTTTATTTTCGTTAACTCATTAAAAAGTAATTAAACGTGGAAAGTTACAGCATTGAGTAGAAAATTGGAGGAAACTTCATCACAATATGAAAATTGTTAATTTCTTTTTCTTTTCTTTTTTTTCTATTTTGGACCGAAGTTATGTACTGTAACGGGTTCAAGTCACAGAGAGAATGCCGTAATTCCTGTTGCATTATTTATAAGTTTACACTCGAATATGACTGCCCTCTTTTCCAGTTCTCAGAACGAAGTGCAGCCGCCACTTTTGGTAATGTCTCAAGAAGCCGAATTATTCCAATTTCGTTTTCACACGGTGGTTGATAGAAATTCAAATGAGTAATACATTTTCTTGCAACTATTTGCCTTGCAATCCTTTTAATGATTTCACTTTCGGTAAATGAAAAGAATAACAGAACCGTTGGCGTTCTGGTAAAAGTCAGATAAATTTTGGAAAAAAGAAAAAAATAGAGAGCCACAGATCTAGAGCGGAGCGTGGAGCATTGGAGCAACGACTTTTTGCTCGAAACTGGAGCAAGGAAATTTGTTGTTCTTCAAGGCTGCATTTTTTTCTTTAGAATTTCAATCAAGAAATTAAGAATATAAACAAGTTCAATAAAAACATTTCAATGAAAAAAAAACGCCTTTTTTGTTTAAATTCATTGCACATTAAATATTTGATGGTTGTGATTAGGGAGCTGGAGCTTTTTTTGAATTGCTCTGCTTTAGCCGCGCTCCAAGTTCTTATTACTTGATCTCGCTCCGCTCCGTGCTCCGACTAATTTTAATAGTTTATATTATTAATCTCTTTTCTTTTAGGTAATTAATTTTTTTACACGATAAAAAAGTTTAAAAGAAAAAATCAGAGCAGTTTAGCACAACAATTTTTTGCTCCGCCTCCACTTTAGTTTTGTTGTATCCATCAAATGTCAATTGTATGTGTTAGTTAACGTTAAGTGTCGCTGCTATCGGAAGTAGAAATATGAATGTTATATTTTGTGTTTTAGAATATGGCAACATATGGATTCAGCTCGCTATCCATGTTTTGGTTTGTGTGCTCGTTGTTCGTTCGTCTTATTGTAAAGAATAAAAGGTGTTTGTCGGTATAAAATGCCTCATCAATATACCTATTCAATATAATACACAACTTTCAAGCCAATTTCGCACCTATGGAGGTGTTAGATTGCTTCATTTATTGAATTTCAATTTTCGCATGGTTCTACAATGATAGCAGTCATTTTTTTTTCTCGTAATTATACTATATTTATCTTACTGAAGTCATTAACTTTGTCACAAAACTTCATTTTTAACTATAAATTCAAAGCTGAATATCGGACTATATCTGTTTCAACCCTATAAAAACACTATTAAATATATTTTCTTTTCTGCCTTTTTATTTTTCCAATAACGTATTTGGCACGAAATAAATTATTCTTTCCACACTCCCGTGAACACTTTATTAATTCGATAACTTTTGAATTTCACGCCTCATCAATCACGTAAAACGTTTCAGGATATTTATTCTTGAAAGTATATTCGTTTCGTTCCAAAATAAAAACAAAATGATGCCACAAATAAAGATTGACAGTATCATCATTTATTAGAATTTTCGAATGATAAATCGAGTGTAATGGAATTCAGTTTCTAAAACGTATGGGGGAAAAATTGCAGCTTCATCGAAAATAGGGTTAAATTACCCAAGTTTGAAAAAAAAAGTGGCAACATTAACAAGAGGGTAAAGTTATTGAATTCTTTCTCACAGACGATTTGCACTAGAGAGCATTTCAGGCGGAGTCTTACATCAATAAACATATATGTTCTTCACAGATTAAATATGCATCAAAGAAGATTACCAACCACTTACAGAATTGTTTGTGGTTGTTCTAGTCTATTTAATGATTGTTTCTCACTCTTTTTTTCACTTGAAGGAAACTATTTAGAGAAAAGTATTATCCATTAACTTGTTTTATATTAAAAATATGAAGAGGAAATTAAATCGGCAAGTTTAAATTGAGTAACAAGTCAATCGAGAAATCGATTCGAGCGTCCTTTCTGACCCCAATTTCTTTACTTTTCACATCACGATGCATATTTTTTTCAGAATTTTGATCACGGAAGAAAAGAATTATTAATCCTTCATTTCGATTTTTTCTCTCTTCCATACGTGAGTTTCTCAGAGTCGAAAGAATCTAAATTAATTATTGATTTAAGACGATTATGGATAGTATTCAGTTAAAGGACATGAATAAATCATTTTTTTCCCTCGTTTCGAGGAAATGCTTCAGTTCGGAAAAAGTATTTTTCTTTTGACGTGAGGTTGCATTGGAGTAGTGTTTTCATAACTTTACTTTCTTCTTAATTATTTTAACTTGAAGGTGATTTAGATCAGGGACATTCAAACTACGACCCTTGGGCCGCATGCGACCCGACGAGCCTTTGTGAGTGGCTTGGACCGGTAATGACAACAATGTAAGGGGCCGTTCATAAATGACGTCACGCTTTTTTCACATATATTTGATCCCCCTCCCCCCTTTGTCACAATATGTCACACTTCAGTGGACCCCCTCCCCCCCTTTGTCACGCGTTACGCTATGTTGCATACTGCATGATGTCACACTTCTTGTTACCCCTCCCCTCCCCTCGTCAAACTTTGTCACAATTTCACGAACCCCCCTCCATCTCTCGAAGCGTGACATCATTTATGAATGATCCCTAATGTGTGAGCCGAACTATGAGTAAACATGTAAACCGAATGTAATTTTGGCTTTCTTTTTTTTTTTTGGCTACATACACATGACAACAATTTAATGTCTGAGCCGAACTATGTGGAAACATGTAAACTGAATGTAATTTTCTCTTTCTTTTTCTCGGTTTGCATACACATGTAAACAATGTAATATCTGAGGCCAACTATGTGTAAACATGCAAATCGAATGTAATTTTCTCAAACTACATTTGAGAATAAGAAAAAAAAATCACCTTCTTCGATACCTGTCCGCAAATGAAACGACACACTTGTTGAATGATACGGCATCGCTTCCGCGTTCATTGTGGACAGACTTGACGCTTCCTACGACAAGACACAGAAGCTACATTTTGACAACCGTTTGTTCCGACGCAAATAATGTCGACTTCCTTGATCACGAGACGCGATACAAGTCCCGTTTTGTATTCCGAACGTAAACCGCCGGATCCTTAACTGTGACTGGAGAAGACTGCGAGAGACCTTCGCGTGAACCACGCACATTTAGTGATTCTTGTCTTTTTCTTTTTTTAAATTAGCAAAATTTTGTGATTGTCCTTACTGAAATTAAATGCCTCGATCTCGGTCTAGTTTAGAACTAAAATTACATACATAAAAATTGCCCAATAACACCCCCAAGGTCTAACATTCTACTAATTTTTGTAGCAAGAAATTTTCAAGAGAGAACCAACACATTTATTTCACTAGCTCTACACTAAGTAACATTTAAAATCCATTAAAATAGAAATTTCAAAGTACTTTTAAGAGTTATGTTTTTAATTTTGTGACTTAAAAAACTAAAATCTATCGTTAAATGCATATTTCAAAGCTTCATAAAGGTTATGATATTTTCCTTCGATGTTAGGTTTTAACTGGTGGATGTTATTATCATTGTTATTATTATTTTGAATCCATCGGGCTGAGAATAATTCTTTTACAAATGACTTTTCTGACGTTGTTCAAAGCTACTCCAAATGGAAGAATCACTTTGAAGCAGGTTAATAACTCCTTTTAACTGGTTTTTATAATTACTATTCTTTAATTTTTGGTGACGATGCAATACTTCAGGAGTTCTTCAGTTGTATGCCAATAAATGCAATAATATTATTAAAATATGAGTGGAGCGATTAGGAATAGAGAAGTTGTGGATCAAAGTCACAGCTCTACCGCAAAAAAAAAAAAAAAAAAAAAAAAAAAAACACTGACTGAGAAGAATTCGTTTATGTTCAAGGGAGAGATTGCTGGTATAAGAAGTGGGTCGTATTCTTTTCTCGTTTTAGTTCGTTTAGTATACTTGATCCCTTCCGAACTGATGCATATGACAGTTTATAAATTTGGTTGCTTTCAACAAACAGAGAAGTAAACATTCTGATTCGCGTGTTAATAAACGCACCTGTAAAAGGAACTTCCCTGAAACGGGAATGGATTCTTTCTTTGTTGACATGCGCAGAAGCGTTCATGTGTCTAAACTTCGTAGTCGAACTGTATCCTGATTGACGTATTCATGAAAAAAAATAGAGAGTAAAATTCGAATATATTTCAGGAAAAAGCATCAGAAATGTCATTAAATGTCAAAAAGCATCAGGAGATTCATGAGGATAGTATAGATCCGATAGTCGGAAAAAAAACACGCTTTGCAAAAATAAAGAAAAAGACAATCATTTTATAATTTAAAAATCGGGACACTTTTTGACTAGCAAGGATGTATGATTTCACAGTCTTGATTTACGGCGCGTCATAAAAGCCGATCAAAATTCGTGATTTCCCTACATTCCCCAACATCCGTTTCGTCGCTATTTCCCACCGTTCATGAGAAAACGCGCATTTATGCAAACACGCGCATCCAGAGAGAGATCCGGCGTTAGATCATCTGAATCGAGAGCCATCGCGCGATGAAATGGAAGCTTGACAGGGGGATGTTCTGGGTGTTCGATCTCACCATCCGACATGATGTCCTCAGTTCCGCCTGGTTTACAATTATGCCGCAAAACAAGGTTGGTTTAGTTTGAGTTTCCCAAAAAAGTGGGACCGACTTGCGAGTTTCGTCGCAACATTAGGAGTGCCTCAATAAGCCCCCCTATATATTTATCTGACCAAAATACTGTTACGGGTTCGTCGTACTTTAAACTGATGACTAACTCCTTGAACATACGGAGCAATTTATTTACAAGTTATTTACACTGTGTACAGATTTTTAAGCACACAAAAGTATCTCACACATCACCTTAAAACCAACGGTAATCTCGCATTTACTTCCCAAATACGAATGGAAACAAGCACAAAAGCTTGCAGCACAACGACTCGTGAAAAGACTAAAACTGAACTGAACGCTCTAACTTCTCGTCAGAGCCCCTTATATAACATCTCGGATCACGTGACATGAAGATTCCAGAAAATTCTAGCAAAAACTAGAATTAGGTAACGTGATCGGAAAGTCGCCAAGCTTGGCGAGAAACAACTTCGATACCCCCTATTTCGTAACAATACTCTACTCCAATTTATTCTGTCGTTGACTTATGCTGCTCGTAACCTCGAGCCCAGGCAGTGAGATAAAACCGACTTAAGACAGCAAGGCAGTGTCTTCGGTTCAACGAGCAACACGAGAGTGGAAGTGCCACTTCCACCCTTGTGGTGCTTGTTCAGACAAAACAGCTCACACCTCAGACAACATACAGTAGATGGAAGCGCCATCTATCACATTTCTATGTTTTACATCTAGACCAGTGGTCTAACAACCACTTATTTCAGCACCAATATAGGTATTGTTTTTTTATGGGAATATGAAGGACTTTGTGATCAGGACGGATTTAACATGCATCAGTTGCCATTAGCATACACGGATGGTTTTCGACCCTTCAGTATCGAAGTCTGGACCCTTCAACCACGAGTTTGGTGCCTAACTGATAGGGAAACCTTGCCTCTTAATGATATTGTTTTATTTATTTATTTTTCATTTCATTTATTTATTTATTTATTAGTTACTAGCTGACATGCCCGGCTTTGCGCGGGATAATATTGCATCATTCGCAGGCTAAGTGACGCATGTCCAAAATTTTGTTGTAAATATGTAAGGAATTGCTTTCTTGAAAAATCCATGTAGGAGATGGGCAACAGGCCTTAAAAATCTTAAACAGTAAAAATCCTTAAAAAAACGATTGCATTAAAAGGAACAGCCTAGAAAAATTCCTTTTAGACCAAAAATAAAAAAAATTAAAATCCACATTAAAATGCCAACAACAGTTCATAAAAATTGCCATTATAGTAATTGCAACAGTAACTAAAATGCGCAGATGCAGCGAGATAATTGGGCCAAAATGATATCAAGTCCATAAAAATCGTAATTACAATATCTACCACAATACATCTAAAAATTCTCATCAAAGTAAGATCTGTATTCTGTTTTAAAATGTCCATCAGATAAAAGAACAACTGTCTCTGAATATGTCTGCTACAATAAAGAAAAAAATCCTTAAATCCTCACATTTGAATAAAAAACAACTATTCCTAAACATCCCTAATAGAATAAGGACATTAGTCTCAAAAAATCTCCATTAGAATAAAGACGTCAGTGACTAAAAATACCCATTAGAATACTGACCTTCAAGAGCTACTGTTCCTAAAATTACCAACAGTCCATCTTAAATTAACCACTAAAATAAGGTTAAGTTCCTATAAATCCCGATTGCAAAATCGTCGTAATATTTCCTGAAAATTCAATTGAATAGCACATTCATAAAATTCGGATAAAAACGAAAGAAAGGGAAGCATTTTCCCAAAGGCAAATGCTTATATAAGTTAGAAAATGTTTCGTACTGAACCAATCCTGACGTGTGAAATTTAAGTTAATAGAAAAAAAATAACTAAATTATGTCCAAATAGTGCCAAATAGACGGTAAAAAAATTAAGTAAATGTTTCATAAAATAAATCACTTGAGTAAAATATGGAAAGAAAAATCAACCTCAAGATAAAGTAATTGAAAATCGCGTCTGCACTTTATAATCCACAAAATATGCATAAAAATTAAATGAATTCTTAGAATTTGTTTCGTTGATAAAACGGACACTCTACCATGAGAAATAATATGTTTCATGAAATTGTTGAACTGGTACCATTATACTAAATCGCCAAAAATCTAAGAAGGATCAACCTCAAGGAGTAATTACAAATGGTCTGCAGTACGCTAAAAAATGAAATGAATTTTTAGATTTCGTTTCGCTCATAAAACGGCATGAATAACTAAAACAGCATTTTTTCAATCTTACGTTAACAAAAATCATCTAGTTGGCGACAAAAGTACTATGAATTTTGGCGAAAACACGCAAATTGAGCAGAGAAATTCAGAGGTAAGCCTCGCTTTAAAGTTCGAAAACTACTTTAAATGAATATTGCGCGTGTTCTATTTGTTCTACGAACTTCAGAAAGAGATCACCTTGTGCGGTTTTTTACGGGCATCAATATGCTGCAAAAACCGAAAAGGTGTGACGTTTCTTCGATGAGATATTCCTAAAATTAACAGTTTTTCTTAAATTGGAATAAAAGGAGAACAAATTCGAATTTTAGGAAGAACGCTTCGAGGTGCACGAGGACATGACCCAAGGTACCTGTAACCAAAATTTCGTACTTCTAGACCGTTCCATCTCGGCAGGAGGCGATCGACAGACAGATACACACACACACACACACACACACACACAACACACACACAAACTTTTGGTTTTATTTATATAGAAGATAGATAGTTATTATTATTGGTTTAATTTTGCAGTACATTCCAAACACAACATAAAGACGAGCTGATGTGATCGCCACATGACTTCCGTGTGCTATCTATATAAATAAAACCGAAAGTTTGTGTGTGTGTGTGTGTGTGTCTGTCTGTCGATCGCCTCCTGGCGAGATGGAGCGGTCCTGAAGCACGAAATTTTGGTTACAGGTCCCTTGGGTCAGGTCCTCGTGCACCTCGAAGCGTTTTCCCTAAAATTCGAATTTGTTCTTCTTTTATTCCAATTTAAGCAAAACTGTTAAATTTCAGAAATATCTCATCGAAGTAACGTCACACCTTTTCGATTTTCGCAGCATAATGATTCCCGTAAAAAACTGCACAAGATGATCCCTTTCTAAAGTTCGTAGAACAAATAGAACACGCGCAATATTCATTTAAAGTAGTTTTCGAACTTTAAAGCAAGGCTTACCTCTGAATTTATCAGCTCAATTTGCAATCTTTCGCCAAATTAATAGTACTTCTGTCGCCAACTAGATGATTTCCGTTAACGTAAGCTTGAAAAAATGCTATTTTATCTTTATTCATGCCGTTTTATGAACAAAACAAATTCTAAATATTCATTTCATTTTTATGCATACTTAGTGGATCATTAACTGCAGACGATTTTCAAATACTTTGTCTTGAGGTTGATTTTTCTTTCTTTTTTTGGCAATGTAATATTTATTTCTTCGCTAAAAACTAGGTTGGAAGGTTTTCCATATGGCTTATTTTTGATGAAATTTAAAATTTCGCTAAGTGGTGATAACATTTTTTCTCGCCCCCCATCCAGTTCTCAACATATTTTTTTGCGCTTCGTACCTTTTCCAAACCACGCCAATAAGCCTTATCAGTAATATTGTTCTCATTTAATTCAATACTTGATTTACATTATAGTATCATGGCGCATTTGCGTTATGCTTCCATCACTATAGTGCGATCTTTTGCCTTATTTTAACTTTTTTAAGTAGTGATTTTGATTGATTCCATATTTTACTCGTGATTTATTTTCTAACATTTATTCAATTGTTTGCACGGTCTATTTGGCGACATTTGGACATAATTTAGATAATTCTTTCGACCAAGTTAAATTTCACATGTCACTATTGGATTAGTACTGAATATTTTCTAACTTAAATGTGCATGCTTATTTGCTTTTGGAAGTAATGCTTTTCTTTCTTCCGTTTTTATCCGAATTTTATAAAAAAAGTGCTATTTAATTGAAAGTTCAGGAAATGACGATTTTGCAAACGGGATTTTTAGGAAATTGTGTCCTTATTTTGATGAGGAATTTAAGCTGACCTTGGTAATTTTAGGAACAGCAGCTCTTAAAGGGCTGTAGCCTAATGATTATTTTTAGTCACTGACGTCTTTATTCTAATGACGATTTTTTTTATACTAATGTCCTTATTTTTTTAGGGGTGTTTAGAAATAGTTGTCTTTATTCAAGCGATGACTTTAAGGAATGCTTTCTTTATTGCAACAGAGATATTCAGAGTTGTTACGTTGTTCTTCATCTGATGGGCATTTTTAAAGAGAATACTGCCCTTATTCTGATAAAAAATTTTAGATGTAGCGTTGTCTATATTGGAATTGCGGTTTTTAGGGACACCTGATACCATTTTGGAACAATTATCCTGATGCATATGTGCAATTTAGTTCCTGTTGCCCTTACTCTGATTTCAAATTTATGAACTGTTTTTGGCCTTTTAATGTGGATTTTTATGAACGGTTATTTTTAGTCTAAAAGGAATTTTTCGAGGCTGTTGTTTTTATTGCAATTGTGATTTTTAATGAGTTTACTGTTTAAATGGGATTTTTAAGGACTGTTGCCCATCTTTTACTTGGGTTTTTAAGAAAATTTTTTCTTATATATTTACAACAGGATTTTAGACCTGTGTCACTTCGCCTGAGAATGATGCAATATTATCCCGCGCAACGCCGGGCATGTCAGCTAGTACTAAATATAATACATATTTTTAAGAGCTAAAAAAATGCGTGCGTGTATCATACACACACGTTAAAAAGTTGTGTTTCTCAGTTTCATTATGAAATTAAAAATATTCGAAAAATGGTTGCCTGCATTCTTAACTATGGAGTTGGCTTGAGTTAATGCCCTTGGGTAAATATCCTTCTATGGAAAACGTCTAGAAATTTGCATGCCATTGACACAAAATCGCCAAAAACACCCTTTTTGGAACATCCGATTGCAACGAAAAGGTCGGTGCACAACTAGACCGTGTACAGGTCCTATATAAGAAATTTCAACCTTCTACGACTTACTTCTTTCTGAGTTACGCGAGGTACGTACGTACATACAGATGGCACGACAAAACTCGTCAAAACGGACTCACATTTGGTCAAAATTGATATTTCAGTGGTTCATATGCCCGTACGTATGTACATACATACATACGGATATTGTGAAAAAAACTGTTCAAGCTGATTAACTCGTTATTAAAATGCAAATTTGAATGCGAAATGCTTCGCGATTACAATTCTTCCTGCGCTTCATACGAGGAAGTAAAGAAGAGTTCAGTTTCCACAAAAGTAGTTGCAATTAACTATGTAACCCTCCTAGTTAATTGCAATTACTGTGCTTTAGTTAGTAAACTGAGGCACAACTAGATAGATGTTTTAAGGGTCCCGACACTCCCCTGAAACCTTTGCCTGGCGCCATTTTTCCAACTCTAGTATGTTAATATATATAGCTATATATGTTTAAAGAATATAATGACTTAATCCCTCGCCCTCCACCCCAGAAAGAAATTCTGGATGTGATACATACTCTAACAAGCGACTTAGTCCCGCCTCCATATTTTCGATTGGTGTCACTAGCATATGTATGTTATATTGTTATACTCACAGAAAATCACAAAACCCTTCGAGAATGATTCATCAAAAATTGTTCCTGCTAGGTGCAGCTTCTGATTTCAGCATAAAGGGGTGGAGGTAAAATCAGGGCTTTCGACAGATGGTGTCAGGCATGGCAGGTTCTTGAGGCCCGGCACTTGTAGGCGGCCCGGTTCGGCTTGGCTCTGGTGCAGAGGGTAAATAGTTTCTATAGTTCAGCTGTAATCGTAATAGGGGGAGGAGGGAGTGACAAAACTAACTTGGGCCTCCCTTGGCTCTCAACGGCCCTCGGTAAAATGAGGATTTTTAATCGATCATTTGCTGATTGAAATTCTTCGATGTTAAGAGTAACTTTTAATTAAAAGTTTTGGTTACTGATACTTAGGATTTTTAGAATGTGATGAACAAAAATATGATAGCTCTTAATCATATGTTCTCGCTACTTGACTCTTTACAACTGTAATGCTCAAGTTGAGGCTGGTTTCCTATTGTTTGCTTAAGTAACATCATATTTTCGTCATTTAATTTAAAGAAATCAAACCACATGTAAAATGCAAGATAACTGCTTATCAGAGCTTGAAATCGTCCCTTCGCCGTTGACACCGAGAATTGCTCGACTGGAAAAAGACAATATTGTGACAGGGATTCAATTTCTTTGTCGTCTGTGGATTTGAAAGACACGCTCCAGAATCTTGGCAAATAGTGCTGCCACAAGGGCAGACTCTTGTTTATTTTCCTGTTCCACATGATAGTCAATACTTTAATCTGCCTTTGCATGTCAGTGTCATCAGTGCTTTTAACATTTTTGACTGAAAAGTTTAAAACTGGCGGTCTAAATTCCTTATGTCATATTTCTTTTTTAATAATTATGATTGAGCTTTTTTATTTTCATCTTTTGCTACCACTTGCTTAACTAAAGAATAGCTCTAGGCCGTCTGTCTTGGTGATTACGATCGCCATGGAATCCCAACTAGGGTAAGCACTAGAGCGAGTTCATAGTAAGGCCACTAAACGTCCCCATTATCTGGGGACAGCCCCCACTTTCTACAACTCATCCTCACATTTAAAATCAGCTTCCAGAGATCATTTTACGAAATTCTTTCCCATTTTCTTTCATATAATCGTTTCTAATGAGAAATAAATACTAGCTCATCCCCTGCAGAACACCTGCGGGTTCTGCTGTCAAATTCAACAATCAGACTAAACATGAGAATGATCGATCGGTATAAACAAACTAAGGTGTTGCCACTCCAAAGCATCAGAAATTAAGCAATTTAAAATTGGAAAAGGTTGGATCTTAGGAGAGCCCACCCCGTTGGCGATGAGTACACCATCTTGATAACCCTGATTTGATCGTAACCCTTCTTGTATCGTTCTGCGGGATGGACGCCAAATTGGCGAATTTGAAACGGGGTGTGCTCTCCTAGGATTTTGCCACATTCAAGTCACAACTGTTCCGTTTTTCCATTAAGTCATTTTCATAAATGGAATTGGTAGCGAATACCAATAGCCGAATGTATTGAGGAAATCAGAAACATCAGCACAGCTGACATCTCCTTTTCGATGGCAAAAAAAAAAAAAAAGAAACGAAAAAAAACAACGTCATTGTTGTGAAACAGCACGGAGGTCCATCGACAATCCATTACCAAAAACGGGCGTTTTATGTTCGAATGCATTTTGCCCGTCCCGGAAACAGGTGACAGTCCCTTCGCAATGTCCACATCCCGCGCCCAGAGCGAGACCCACATTCCCGCAGCAGCCGACAATCGCAGGAAATGATCCAGCAATTGGCCGGTGAAAGAGAAACGGAAAAGCAGTCATCGAGTAGGAAGTTCTATCAGTCAAAAAAAGGCCGGACACTTTCGATTTTTCCACCCTTCCATCATCTCCTGCATTTAAAAAAGATTTTCATAAATGGTGGAGTGCGTTCCTTTTGAAACGATCGGGAGGAGGAAAACATACTGCATATGAGGCGGTGAGAAGCAAAGGGATGTAAGTGACTAAAGTCTCATTTTGAGTAAAACTCGTTTGAAGTTTAATTCCTATATTAAATTCTAGAGGTTCTTCCTGTAAATATTTTTTTTATTTTCGAGTCCTATATGTATGTGTTAGTTTAAGTATAAAGCTTGAAATGTTTCAGAAGATTAGATTTGGCGTAGGATTTTTTTTTAAAAATAGCTTATTTTTACTTACACCCCTTTGCCACTAAATAAAAAACGTGTGTTGTTCATTTTGCTAATTTACATAGTAATAAAGATAGTTTGTTAGTGATTTAAACTTCCTTAAAAACTGCGCAATATAAATTTCGAATAATTATATTTATCGACAAACTAAAAATCATTGCCATTAGACAAATTGCCGAAAACAAAACATGACAAAAATAAAATCTGCAGACGATTTAACCCTTGTTTTTAACCGACTTCACAAAGGAAGGAGGTTATACATTCATATTGTATGTATGTCGTTTTTATAATTATTATTCAACAATTCGGAATTCTTTTCCTATTTTTTTTATTTCTCCGCTTTAAGTTTCGTAAATAGATCGTCTGCATCGCGTATTTAAACTAACTGAAAAATCAAATAATTTTATTTAGAAGCAAACGGATGTAAGAGCACTTGCATACCTTTGCCACCAAACGGAATGCAGCTTTTATTTAGTCATTTTTCTAAACCGCGTTTTTTTGCAGTATCTGTCAAAGCTACCACTAAAATCTCTTTCCCACAAAACAGAGGGGTGTTTAATTTATCATTTGCACTAGCTAACTAAAAATTTTCATTTTGGTCACTTACACCCCTTTGCTTTTAAGTGCCTGATATAATATTCGTTTTCAAGCAATTCTAATTTACAAACGCTCACGATTTAGGAATAATTTACAAATTCCGAAAAATCTTCCATGGCAACTAGTATATTACATATTACAAAGCTAGAGTGGCAACACCAATGGAGTAAACAGAACAGAGCCGCTATAGCTGTTGATATCGCATTTTATACAGAACTTTAAGAGTGCTTTCACATTAAAGGCAACGAAGACGTTTTGTCTCTGTCGTAACAGACTGCTGCCATGGTTATCAAGCTAATAGTGATGATGCATGTCTTCGAAAATGCAAAGAACCAATCACTTGGCTGAGGGAAAGTTTCTCTTAATGTCGCAATCATAAATGCCAATCAATCAATACGATGATGGTTATGAAATTAGGTAGAACCAATGACATGATCTGAAAAATTTTGCTTTTGTCGTACGTTGCTGTCGCGTTCGGTATGAAAGCACCTTAACAGAGCCAAATGGATATGAATAATATTTTATTCCTTATGTGTTACTTTATGTTATAATTATGATTGTTTTGTGTAAGTAAAGGCATCCATTACTGACATGCTACCAATTATAATATAAGCCTTTGGGGTGCGCCACAATTTCAAACTTGGTGGTATCTTCTAACTCAATTATAGAGATTTGGATAATAAATTAGAATCCGGGTTATATATTTGGAATAACGAATTAAAACTTTGTATGTTTGCCACATTGGCACACATTTTTAAGGGACATAAGTAAAATTACGAAGAAAATACCCCCTCCTCTGCAAGATCCTGTATTCGAACCTAACTGTAAGAGGAGCGGATACAAGGAGGAGGCAACGGGGAAATTCGCCCTTCCGTGAGAGTCAAGCATTACTAGAAACTGTATGAATGACGAGCTAAATAACTTTATAATTTTCCCTCTTTGGAACAAATTCTCTTGGAGGTAAAATACTAATAACAAAGTGACTACCAGCAACCTGCTTTTCGCTCAGCTAGGCTTGCCTTAGTCAATTTATCAATCTGCAATACAGATCAAGAGCCTGCTTAAAACTTATTACCCTATTGAAGTAAGAGTTGCTTCTGGTAAACTGTTCTAAATGACTACATCCCAGTTGAAGTAGTAATTTTAATGATCAGAACTTTGTTATTGTTGTTGTTGCTTAAGGAAAAAGAGATGATAGCATGAACACCACGTGCCATCCCCCCTTCTCGCCTTCCAAAGTTCCGAGGCACTCACTTTAGGAACCCCTGGATTAACCAGTAACGCTAGCTCTAGTTTGGCAGCACCTGCTTTCACCACCCTTGCATCAAACGAACAACATGATAAAATCCAAACGGAAGAGGAAGACATCGAAATACTTTCCATTACCAGAGCTAATGATCTCATAGGAAGTTCTGCTGCGGAGGTTAGAAAGTTCGATTGTTCCATTGGCCTCTCGTCTGGACACCCGGGTTTCGTTTGCCAGAGATAAACACCGAGAGACAATGGCGGAACACCAAAGAGTATGCAAAAGACAATGAATGGGTATATTTCGGCAACCCGTGGAATAATACCACCCGGCGATATGACTTGATGTTCATCAGAGCAAGAATAAATGAGAGGTAAATGGAGCGTAGAACATATCATTTCCTTTTCGTTAGTAGTCGATGCACTTTGCCAGAAATTACTTTTACTTTTGATGAGATGGAACCGATTTTGGCTGGGATGGATTACGTAAATTGAAACTAAGATTCGAAATCGAGTACTCTACAACAGCGTTTCCCACCCTTGGAACCTTCTTTACGGAACCCTTTTGAAAATGTCCATATTTCAAGTTTCATGAGATCCCAACTTCCATACATATTAACACATTATGAGCGGGGGGGGGGGGGAGGGGTGCAGGTGCTAGTTCCCGTTTCGTGCATTGCCATTTAAAAGCGGGGCTGGTATTTGTACTCGTTTAAAATCACCACTTTTAAGTCACACAAGGGAAAAAACAATATTTCGTATAATGTATGAATTGGTGTATTTTTTAGAACATTTTTCAACTAAGACAACTTAGCCCGCTACACAACATAGTTGCGCGTGCTACGTCGCCCGCTCATAATGTGTTAATATTTCTTCAAAATAATCCTTTAAAGCTCCGGCTTCCTTTTAAACATTTAAACGTGTGGGTGGTTCTCGCGAAATTTGTGAAAATACTCTCACCCTACCTAATACAGTTCTATAAAATAAAAAGAGAAAAAAAGAAAAAAGCAAAAAAAAAATATTCATAGCATTATTATTAACACATTGCCGGGCCGTAAGAACAAGTGAAGTTCGAAAATTAACGCTATATGTTTTTGTGATTTCTTAGAATATTAGAAGTGTAGTTTTACTCTTTCTGCTTAAATAAACTTATTTTTTATTAACTCAGCACCTTTAATTAGGTTGCGGCTATAACCGTCATGGCGCCAGCGGTAAATACTTACCAGTGTAAACAATAAATATCGTTAAATGTATCAATAACAACTATAAATTCGAGAGAAAAGACGATCGCACTACTCCCTTCCCAACCACGTGCATACTGAAGCTGCAAGTCGGTGTAACAGGTGGAAAACGAAATTCAACCTAAAACATGACACTAGGCTTCTGTTTGTAAGCCGGTAAATGCACATTTGTGCCGCTATAGCCGTAGTTATATTCCGTAGTGTCTAAAAAAACAACCGTTTCGTTTTGGACGGATATTGCCGTCATGCCGCATAGTGAACTTCGCTTTGACGGCTATAGACGCAAGAGTCCGTCAACGTGTTAACCTGTTTAAATGACTGTACATTAATGTTGACAAGTTATGTCTAAAAATGAAGTGAAATTTCAAAATGTCATTTTCCTTCCTGGCATGTCATTAACAATGTTTGGAATAATTGCTAACAAACAGAGAAGCAAACCTTCTGGTTCGCATGCTACTTAACGTACCTGCATAACGACTTTCCTAATGATCAAATGGACCCGCCCTTTCCTGCCATGCGCAGAAGCTCCTAAGTGTCAAAACTTTGTGGTCGGATTATACCGTTACCAACGTTAGTCTTACACTTCAAGCTTTATAAAATACGAAGAGTTTACCTGATAAACTTTTAATATTTATTTTCTTGCTCAATCTCTGAATATTCATGAGGTTCGTTTTACAGCGATGCACTCCACTCTTTTAACACGGTTAATACGAAATCACGGCTAAAACGAACATTTTGTTCATTAAGTTTGGTTTACTATTTAATGACACTTAATATCTCACGCATATTACGAAGGCTAAACTACAATTTTCGGCCAAGCCGAACAAAATTTCCGACTTACTCACGAAAAATGTTCTTGATTGCATATAATTAATTTTGTTTTATAGAAATAGTTGGTTATTTTGAGTTATTGTAAACCACCAAGTATAAATGGCACAAGGCATTTTGCGCCGAGACAAGCGTATGATAAAATTTAATTAATCTAAAAAACAACTAACCATTAAGGATTTTCAAAAAATTGTAAAAATTTTAAAAGGTAAGTTCACTTTTAATCAATGTACTAGTAAGATTTAAAAGTGTATAGTATTAACAAAAATTAATCATTTGTTTTCACTATTTATTTTACTTTTTATAATAAATAGTAGTAATTATTTTTAAAATATAAACATGCATTTCTAATAAATTTTTTACACAGTTTCACTTACTTATTCACGGTTATTACGAATACCGGCTAATACGAACACATTCGCGAATGTTTGGCATTTCGTATTAAGCGAGTTCAACTGTATTTATTTGTACGGGATTTGAGGCCGTGGTAACCTAGTGGTTAGAACTTCCAACCGGAAGACTGGCTGTTCGATAGCCGACCCGCTGAAGATTTGGGGATACGTGCATGTAAAATCCGTGCACCCTGAAGGTCGAAACTAGCGATCGCCACTCTCCATTGGCGACTACCAATTTTTATTGGGCGACCACAAAATGTCAAAAACTAGCGAGTTGCAGTTTTTTTCTATTATCACTAGGCTATTAATAATCAAACCGCAAAATCAATTAAAGCCGCAAATGCAAAACGAACCTTTTTTAAAATACTTCTTGAAATTTATTGTTTTTTTTTTTTTTTAATATTAGAAGACAATTTTCACCTATAGTAAACAACGGAGATGAAAAAATTATTTTTTTAGAAAAGGTTTGTAATTTTTTATACTTTTAAAATACGACTTTTGTGTAATTTTATGACAAAGTGTATTTTAAGGTATAGTAGGTACATGTTTGCATGCAAAATGAGGCCCCTGTTGGAGAGGGGAGATTAGTTTGCAACATGGTTCGAAGTGGCGACCAACAGTGTCTAAGTGGCGACTAACGTTTTTGGGTTTACTCGCCAACTGGCCACCATCAAATTTTTTTAGTCTCAAGCATTAGTGCGCCCTGAAGTCTCGAGGCAGTTCCGAGAGTACCGGAGGGTGGAGATTTTGACTTCCCTTCACTCTTAGGTCAGAAAAGGAAGGTGGCGTATTTGTGTTGGCGCCATCTGGTGTCATGCAAATATATAACGAGCCAAGTAGTACTTAAACCGTTGTGGTGCTCATCTTTAAATGGAAGGCGCTCCCGGCTGCCTTCATTCCTAGTCGCTCTGCGAAGGGGAGCTTGGATACCCAAGCGCATTAAAAACAACAACAAACATCTTTTAAGCGACGTTCTAAACCTGTCATGTCATGGTTCCCAAGGTCTGAAATGACAGCAGCAGAAGAAGAGAAAGAATACTGGGTGGAACTTTTCGAAAGACACGTTGCTGATGTTTACAAAAAAAAAAAAAAAAAACGCGTACTAATTAACTTAATAGCCGCGGTAATTAGCTCTCTACATGTAGAGTTAATCCCCATTTCGTGTATCACGCATAAACAACACAAGTTGAGCAATTGCAGAACAAAATGCTAATTCCTGTGTTTTAAAGATATCAGATAGAATTTAATGAGTCAATTAACGGGAGGACACTTCGGGAAAGGGGTGGGACGGATAGGAAACCTTCCATTAAGTGTCGAAGCGATTAAATAACAAATCAGGAAGTGGATACCGCGTTGAATTTTAAGTTCCATTGTCATTGTCCAGCTAGCCCTGACCTTGTTTCTAAACGGCGACAGTGGAGTTAGTTTTTAGGAAAGACCCGCTCATTATACCGTTAGAGTGGTCTTGAACAACACATTTTCGGGTCTGCTTCAGGGCTAGGTTTATGACAGAGCCTCTGCAGTGGATTCCAATGTTTACCCAACATATTCGCGCACTTTTCCGTTAGCTATACACTATCTACCAAAAAAGTATTTGGACACTTTGGATTTTAGACATTTTAAAAAAATTCTGGAGAAATATTATACTTGTTGTTCTGTATTTTGCCCATATAAAAATTCGTGGAAAACCCATTATCCTTTTTCTCCAATTTGAGAGCTAGCTAAATACGGCACACTGTATGTATATCTCTTTGAAAAATATCAATAGTCAACTGAAACTTTTACATAAGTTGCTCCATAGATCTCACTACCAAAATATTTAAAAAAATAATTAATATCTTTCGCGCATGCGCTATCACAATTGTTTTAATAAATCTGCTCAAATCTCATCGACTATTTATGACATTTTCCCCACGTTTCGGTACCATACTTACTTTTTATTTTTCAAGTTGTCAGCAAGTTTCATGTAATTTGAGATAGAACTTAGCGAGTTATAAGCAAAACACTTGCGAAAAATTTCGAATATTTAAAACAAATGCCCATATGTTCATGAATATTACTGCTATTCTGACGAAAGAGGGTGTAAGCATTGCGTATATAATTAAAAATGTTTTGCGAAAGTTACAGGACATTTCGATCATTTTTTGATACAAGATGTTCAAAAGTATTTTTTTTTCCTTCTTTAATTTTTTGACCACCCCCTAATTGCCCTAAGCCTGAATTTTGTTTCTTAAATGTGAGTTTAAGTATGTTCTTTCCATGGTGAAAAATACAGAACAACAAGTTTAATATTTCTCCAGAATTTCTTTAAAATGTCTAAAATCCAAAGTGTCCAAATACTTTTTGGTAGAGAGTGTATACCAAGAGCTCGTTTGTATGTTCGCTATACAAAATCCTAATTGACTTAACTAGTCGATCCATGCGGAATTCCGCGCAAATTTGGGAGAAAGGACATGACGAAGAAGAATGGAAAAAAGTAAACGGGTGTTGGTAAAAAAGAAGACATGTCTTTGAACACATCAGTACAAATATCTGCTGCTAATTTTTCCCCCTGTTATTTAGATATTCAAAATAATAATGATAATTATTTTTATGAGCAGTATTCATTCTATTAAAATACAATTACGAAACAGTTCCATTACTTAAAATATAGTTGCTGTTGGTTGGTTAGGCTCTACACATTCGTAACATAAATGAATGTGTAGAGCCTACCGGTTGAACAAGTTTAACACACAGACGTAGCTAAAACTCCCATTTTCTACACAATGAAAAGATAAGAGTTTCTTGTTTGTTTACTTGATAACAGATGTGGCCAGCATACACAACTGCAATGGCATCCATTAAAGGACCTCTTCTTAGATTGTTTTAAACCTCAAGTGTAAGAGAAGCGGTACATTTTTAGACTCTGGGTCTATTTTTCGTCATTAGCCGGGACGATAAGCTTTAAAATGAGGGGTAAGTCATGGAATTTGATGAAGGAATAAAGAAGATTTCTCGGACCGACAGAAAAACAGGCTAGAGAAATAATATATATATATATATATATATATATATAGATGGAATGAAATTTGATACTAGCCCCTGAGAAAAGTAACGCACGAAGTTCCATTCGAAAACTCGAATAAGTGTTTCGTTTTAATTTTGGATAAAAAAGAAACACTTATTTAATTCATGTTAAACCTCGATGGAAACATCTTCTTTCCATCGTCATGTCAAGATGCATTCCGACAGTATAAAACAGAGAAAATAATTTCATTTCCTAAAATTTTAAATCATTCTGAAGCTGATAAAAAACTACCTCAGATAGAATTTGTTCGAAAAAATTCTAGAATCAATAGATTGTAACAGAAAAAATCTTTTCAATACCTAACATTTCATATTATTATGAAGCTGATAAAGAACTACGTCAGATGGAATTTGTTCTAAAAATTTTAGAATCAATAGATTGAAACAGAAAAAATCTTTTCAATTCCTAAAATTTCATATCATTTTGAAGCTGATAAAAAAAAACTACGTCAGATAGAATTTGCTCGAAAAAATTATAGAATCAATAGATTGCAACAGAAAAAATCTTTTCAATTCCTAACATTTCATATTATTCTGAAGCTGATAAAAAACTACGTCAGATGGAATTTGTTCGAAAAATTTTAGAATCAATAGATTGAAACAGAAAAAATCTTTTCAATTCCTAAAATTTCATATCATTCTGAAGCTGATAAAAAAAAAACTACGTCAGATAGAATTTGCTCGAAAAAATTCCAGAATCAATAGATTGCAATAGAAAAAATCTTTTCAATTCCCAACAGTTCATATTATTCTGAAGCTGATAAAAAACTACGTCAGATGGAATGTGTTCGAAAAATTTTGGAATCAATAGATTGAAACAGAAAAAATCTTTTCAATTCCTAAAATTTCATATCATTCTGAAGCTGATAAAAAAAAAACTACGTCAGATAGAATTTGCTCGAAAAAATTCCAGAATCAATAGATTGCAACAGAAAAAATCTTTTCAATTCCCAACAGTTCATATTATTCTGAAGCTGATAAAAAACTACGTCAGATGGAATGTGTTCGAAAAATTTTAGAATCAATAGATTGAAACAGAAAAAATCTTTTCAATTCATAAAATTTCATATTATTCTGAAGCTGATAAAAAAAAAAAAAACCTACGTCAGATAGAATTTGTTCGAAAAAATTCCAGAATCAATAGATTGCAACAGAAAAAATCTTTTCAATTCCCAACAGTTCATATTATTCTGAAGCTGATAAAAAACTACGTCAGATGGAATGTGTTCGAAAAATTTTAGAATCAATAGATTGAAACAGAAAAAATCTTTTCAATTCCTAAAATTTCATATTATTCTGAAGCTGATAAAAAAAAAAAAAAACTACGTCAGATAGAATTTGTTCGAAAAAATTCCAGAATCAATAGATTGCAACAGAAAAAATCTTTTCAATTCCCAACAGTTCATATTATTCTGAAGCTGATAAAAAACTACGTCAGATGGAATGTGTTCGAAAAATTTTAGAATCAATAGATTGAAACAGAAAAAATCTTTTCAATTCCTAAAATTTCATATCATTCTGAAGCTGATAAAAAAAAACTACGCCAGATAGAATTTGCTCGAAAAAATTCTAGAATCAATAGATTGCAACAGAAAAAATCTTTTCAATTCCTAACATTTCATATTATTCTGAAGCTGATAAAAAACTACGTCAGATGGAATTTGTTCGAAAAATTTTAGAATCAATAGATTGAAACAAAAAAAATCTTTTAAATTTCAAAATTTCATATTATTCTGAAGCTGATAAAAAAAAATACGTCAGATGGAATTTGTTCAGAAATATTTTAGAATAAATAGATTGTGAGTTACTCCCCAGAATCTTATTTCTTCCAATGAGGTTTGAGCTGAGCCCTATTATTAAAGGATGATTGTGGAAAGCATGAAAACTTTGGCTTTCGTAGGTGTACGATATATTATAGCAATTAAAAAATGACTATTAATGCAGTTAAAGATTGTAAAACTATGAAATAAATACTAAAATGTTCACGGACTACTATTTTTTTTTTTTTTGCGAACCAGTTGTTGACGGACCTCACCAATAAATTAAATTATTATCTATTGTTATCTTTTTCCCATGATCCATACACCGTACATACCAAGTTTCAATGATATTTTTCAATTACAAAATAAGCGCTACGTATACCTAAACAGGGTAGCTTCAGTTATAGCCAGCTCGCGGATATATTTATTCGTATAGGTATACATATTTTGTATACTTCTATTCAAAGGAGAAAAAACAAAAATCCAACTAAACTCTCGATTTCCCCATTTACTCATTTATTTATTTTAGAAATGACTGTCAGCCAGACAGGCAAATAATCTCTAAAATGCAACAAGTTGTTTTTGACAGGCTAAAAACTTTCTCGAGAATTCAGCGAAGATGAATCTCCGGTGGAAGAAAAAAAGTCAAAAGACTTTCCATCGTCATGGACGCGTGAGAAAATGAGAAGAAAAGAAAGTCGTAAATTACACTAAATGTAGCCAATTGTTATGTCAACCGTCGCGGCGGTAAGATACTCAGAAAGTTCGAGACGAGAAAATTATGTTGAAAAAAAAAAGTGCTCTTCTACATGGAGAATTTATCCTCCTTTGTGGCCATTACTTAAGAATCTCAGAATGGCAACACGAGTGTCGAGGAGAATCCCGAAAGGTCTTCAGAGATTCTATAACAATTGTCACTATGGCGAATATTTTCGTGGCAGGATCGAATTGCATAAATCGAAGGCGTAAATCGTCTGATATATATCATACGATGGTAATGATTTATTCCTTGGTACGTGAGTGCTTGTCTTTTGAAGACAATCATTTTAGCTGTATGGTTGAGGTAATGCACTGTGATTCCGAACATAATTTAAGGGGAAATTTCAGGCGCAAAAAAAAAAGTAATGTTTAGAATGAAACGTAAACTGGAGCATTTAGCAGGACATGTCCTAGGCGGGTCACTTTATATTTGAATGAGTTATATCCATTACTAATATGTAATGTAAATATCTAGCTTCGATTGTAAGTAGCGTATGCCCCCAGCGTACGTTACTGACAATCGTTACGCCACTGAGAGGATTTCAATGAAGGCAATTCACCGCTAGAGGGACTCATGAGCGATCATCGTTGTCACGTGATATCCGCTCTTTGTTCACTTTCAATTTCAATCACTCATTTTCAATTGAGTTGTACGTATTCAATAGGCAAAATGAGTTATCTTAAAATTAATTAGACTATTTTCACAGCTTTTTCTGATTATAACCCATTATTTACATTTAATTTAATCATTATAAAAGAAATTTATTCATTATTAAAATAGTTATAGTGTTTTATTTAGAGTTCATTTTATGTAAGGTAGAAGAACATTATTTAGTCCTAGTTTTTAACTAGATTTGTCGAACTTGATGTAAAGCGATGCTACGGCTTCCTTTGTTTTCATTGCTTTCATCGCTGCCACGTGACCAATGACGTTGCTTGAATTGCCTCCATTGGCTTCACTTGGTAGACATATTAACGTATAGGAAAGCAGTGTTTATACGCATCTCATTCATAAATCGCTGGCTTTATACGTATTTAATTGAGAGATACCTCTGAAACTGACGCATAAAGTAAACATTAATTTTTATATGCTTTTGGTCGAAACTTTTGAAAATCGATGTACAACTGAGGGAGAAGCATAAGAGATTATGCATATTTTTAACCGACTTCACAAAAGAAGGAGGTATACATTCATATTGTATGTATGTCGTTTTTGTTTGTTTGTTTGTTTGTCCACTCATAACTTCTCACCGGATGAACCGATTTTCATGATTTTTTTTAATCGATCAAGGGTAGTTTCCCATAGGTCCCGTACCTTCGTTTGACCATATTCGATAATTAGAACAAAAGTTATGGGCAGAAATAGGGTCATTTTTTTAGTTTTTCATCCATAACTTTTGACTAAATAAACCGATTTTGATGATTTTTTCTTTAATAGATAGAGGGCCGTCTAACTCAAATATTGCACATCCATTTGACTACGTTCGTTTTTTAGAAACAACGTTACGGGTGGAAAATAAGTATTTTTTATTTTAATTGGATAGGCTTGACTTGATTTTTCTTTGTTGGTAAAACTATTAATAAATATAAAACTCATTGTTGAAACAGTTTTTATTGCCATTGTGCTATAATAATAAATGCAATTACAGTAAGATTTCGACTGAAGGCTTCTCTGAGGCAAAAATTAAATCCAATCAGTTTGTTTGCTAAGATCGACCAAAACGGAATTTTACATACAAATGATTAGTTTTTAGTGTCATTCATTCAAAGAAGGTTTGCCTTTTCATATGGATTTTTAAAAAATAGAGTATATATAAAAAATGTATTTACACTAAAAAGAATAAAATAAAATAATTTTTGGAAAAAAAAATAGAACCGATTTCAGATTATAAATTGCGCTGAAAAGTGAAAAATAAATTTATTCTTTAAACAACATCGATGTGACTTTTAAACATAGTTTTAAAAGTCGGTGCAAAATTATGAGTCTAATTACCACTACACCATGTGCTACTTCATATTGGAACTCTTGTTAATTTTGGGCCATTTATATTTGTAATTGATCCATGATTACAAAGGATTTTATCTATTCTAATTTTGCACCGACTTCTCAAACTATGTTTAAAAGTCACATCGATATTGTTTAAAGAATGAATTTATTTTTCACTTTTCAGCGCAATTTATAATCTGAAGTCGGTTCTATTTTTTTTTCCAAAAATTATTTTATTATTTATTTATTTAAAAAAAAATTATAATGGGCTGCTGTTCGCTTTTGTCAATTGCAGACTTAGTGCGTTCCCGAGAGATCAGTAACATCTCTTTTAGAAGCACTACAATGAGTGTGGTACCATCGCCGCATGAGAATTTTAACGTCCAGTTTCCCCACCTACAAGGGCGAGCGCTCGGACTCTGTTGATGCGAAATTGCACTAGGAATTTAATTTAGCAAATAGCATCTATGCCAAATGTCTACTCAAGGGATTTTTAACACGCCGCATAATCATAAGACATGGGAGGAGACGATTTTCTGCATCTTGAAAAAAATCACCGACACTGCCAGGTTCGATCCTATGACCTGGGGTGTACGAATCCCGCGCCTTACCACGACCCACAATAGCGGCATGATGTATAATCGAGAGATACAAATATTAGGAGCCTTAATAATTACACTAGTCAACAAAAAAAACTTTTTTCCCCTAGCACAAATGAAATTAGCTATTTTCCACTAATTTCGTAGCGTAGAATTCGAATATAATTGTAAAAAAGCTGTAACACGTAGTTTTTTTCGTTATGACTATCGTACAGTACTAAAAGAAACTCAAAATGGAATTTAAATCACAATTTTTACCAAGATTAATCTCCCTAATTCATTGTGGAATTCTATTTCAATTGAGAAAAGATACATATTTTAGACTAAATAAAACATAAAACTATCAAATTTTTATAAATGCGTTGAAATGTTATCATTTATTTTTCTTATGTGACGTTAAATCTTTTCTCTTTATAAACCTGCAGTAGCCACCCATCATTGCTGGTTCCCAACGACATTGCCTATCGGATTTCCATAATTTTAATGTCCTTGGTAAATCTTTCCCTTTGTTCATCGCTATGTTCACCAAGATTTTTTTTTTTTTTTTGACAAAATTCAAATGTCAATGTAGGAACGGAATTTTGAGTGACGTCCCACACCCCATGGCTTGGAAGGATTTAAGAACATCTTCAATTAGGATATTATAATTTTATCTTTCTTGTTTCCTAAAAATCCTTCCACCCTCTTCACAAACGATTTTCAAGCTGCTAACTCTTTTTGATTAAGCTTTCTTTCGAAAGCAGGGTCGCAAAATACTTGTCTAATTTGAGGTTCAATAAAAACACTTTCTTAAGGTTTCGCTTCACTCAATTGTAGAAAAAGTTCTTTTAAAAATTTAAATCATTCCTCTTTGTATATGGCCTTCACAAGCTTTTTCATCAGTCCTCATTTAATGCGAAGGGGAGGAGCAGATTTTTTTTCCCTTTCAATAAGAGGGTTGTATTTAACATTACTAGTTCTAAGGTGAAGAAATGTTTTGGGTAGTCATTCCTTTTTTACGAAATGCTGTGCTGTTGCCCACAAATGTAAAAAGCAACAATACTCAGTAAATCTACCCTAAAGACCCATTAATATAGCTACGACATTTAAGTCTCCACAAATTCGCCAATTGAACTGTTTATACTTAATTGCGGTTAGAATAGTCACCATGTTAGCATACGTTTCTTTCATCAACCTTAAGTGGGCTATTGGTTTCTGAACCAGATCATTCATTTCATTTTGACGAATAAAACGGGGTTCACTGTTTGGGTTACAAGTACCTTGAACAACATATGTTCCAGTTGTGTCTTGAATGTCACTCACCTCTCTTGAATATCAATATCTTTCCAATTCAATGGGGCAGTTGGTACCATTAAGTGTTTGGAATGAGGAACTGGTCTGAGTGGGGAGCAGATGGGATATTCGGATACTCAATTTTATGTATTTGCTTTTTGGAATGTCCTTCTGTGCTTGTAAGACAAAAGTAACAATTATCAAAATGATTTGAAGGTCCTCGCCACACCATTGGGAAAGCAAAGGGTAGAGAGCTTCTTTTGCCTTTCATCCACTGACCAAGAACCACGTTGCAACTTATGCAACACACGTGAGGAGCTCAATTTTCATCTTGGTCACCAACTTGCACCCGAAGTACAAGAAACAAGTCTTGTACTTCGGGTGCAAGAAACAAGTCTACTTTTCTACCTTGAGATTTAAAAATAAACCGTCCACAAATGTAATAAAACCTATCTGGCATAGTTTTGCAATGTCTACGCTCAAAATTTGCCATTTTCAACATGAACTATAATACAAAAACCCACAACTATATTCATCAAAGAATGTTTACATAATGGGATGCCAGAAATAACTAGATACGCCGAGATTGTGGGGTATCAGAAGCACAGTGTTGCCACATGTGACACAAAAATCATGAAAAATAGTAGAAAGCTCTAATTTTTGTTACACAAAAATGTGACGTGGTGGAACTTTTATAATTGCAGGTATTTGAATAAAAATATGAACCTATAATAAAAATAATAATTTGGTTATTGTTAGCGAACCACTGTAGACCAGTGTTATTAGCTTTGAAAAATATGCCCTACTTCCCCTCCGCATGCTAAAAAGTGTCGGTGACTATGCCTTGCGCACAAAATTTACAAAGAAATTCATTAGTTAAAACGGTACTACTCACATATAACAGAACAGCATGGCGTAAAATCACTCGCAAAATGTCCTTCACTTACCTGAAAAGGAAAAAAAAAGTTTTAATCATAATGCAAGATGCAACAAGATATGAGCCAGAGCGATTAAATTTCGCAAAGTCTCAAATTATGAGGGAGATGGTTTGAGCCTTATAGTAACAGGGCACTCGCGTTATAATATGAATAATTTCAGTGAATGGAAATAATCGCCTCGCTTTATGAATGACTCATATACTGTTGCATTATTAATAGAAGTAATAAAAACGCCATATGTTAGTACGGCAATTTTCAGGTTGAGTTACGAATAAGTTTAGAAAGCGGAGTTAATCGGTTTGGTTTGCGAATGGCTCATATCGCTTATAGAAATGAACAGTATCCTATCTGCAAAAAGTCGCTTTTTTGGTTTTTACATAAAAATTTCCAGAATTTTGCGCTCTTTATATTGGGAATACTGCCGTAAGTAAATGTTCAAAAAATTAAAGCTAGAGGCCAACTGTATTTTTTGGTGCAATACTGTCATAACTACTTTTTATAGCAATTTCTAATTTTTTTTGACATTATTAACATCTATTAAGTGAGCGAAAACTAGAAAAATAACTATTTTCTGCAAAAAAATCGATTATAATAATCATTGAAACAAATAAGGTAATTCAATAAAACAAATGGTAAGAAGTTCAAACTCCTCTCTTGAAAAACGTCCATTTTGTAGATATGACACTGTTCATTTCTATAAGCGACATATTGACGATATTATTAACACAGAAATACTGAAACCTCTATTGAGTAGCAACTTCAGAACAAGCAAACAAGTCGTTACAAGCGATAGACATTGATGGAAGAACCGTCACTTTTACAAGTTTTACAAGAGAATGCCGGTTTCTATACTGTTTTCATAGGAAAACATCGATAGATAAAATGACAGAAGATCAGAAAAAATAAATCAAATATTAAACTAATTTTTAGTAATTAACGAACCAACAAAACGAACTTCCGTAAAACTCGAATGGATTCGTCCAAATCTGCCGTGCGTAGAAGCGTCAAGTGTCTGAACTCCGTCGTCGAACTGTATCTTTTATTAATAAACTATATTTAATGCTAAAACGAAAGTACGAATCAAACGGCTAGAAAGAAAACCCCCAAGCACAAGTTGTTTCCAAATTCATTTACGACTGTACCGTAAGATCTCGAGTTCTCTAGTATGTAGCAGTGAGAGAAATTCAAATATTTATAAATCTTTTTCATATTTTCGACCAATAAACAACTCCTAATTAGTTGCATATTTGTTTCTACATACATGCTCTTTGCTGAAACTAATTCTAAGGTATATGAAAAAAGTTTTATTTCATTGAAGAAATTGAAATAATCGGTATTACATTTGTTAAAATCGTCCTCGGACACAAATGATTTAGAATTTTTAATGACCAAAAAAAAAAGAAACAAGTCGTCCTAACGAACTTGAACAACTTTAACTTTAAATCATAACTACGCCCTTTCACGCGTTAACTAGATGATTTTGATACTAATAAGCGAAACGCTTGTTTCGAACACAAGTTAGTTAAAAAAGCAATGAGCCCGTTTTGAATACATAAACTTCGATCTAATTGGATAAATATTTATCAATTGCCATATTGAGTGTTGTATTTTTGCAGATTATTTGAGTACTCTTGACATATAAATACTCGTATTTAACGGTAAGTAGAAATATTCCTTCTTTATAAAGATTTATTTACCACATCTAAAAGGAAAACATTACTTTTAATCCCAACTTACGTAGGGGGAAAATGTGCCAAATGGATTTATTTATCGTTTGAAAATTTAGCACAAAAGACTCATTAAAAAAATTAATTAAAAAAATTTAATGAGTAATATACACACGATTTACAATAATTAAAGCTATAAATCCATAGTCATTCCATAAAAGGTCCGCGTTTTAAATATTGCTGGTAACATAAATATTTAATTTTTTTTAATTTTATAAATGCCGAACACACTGGCCTACAAAAAAAAAAAACTGTCTTTCTGCCTCAAAGACTTTGTTAACTGACCTTATAAGTATTTTTTAAGCTGAATTCGAAAATGAAAACCATTTTTCTCTATCACGTAAGGATTTTCTGTGCAAAGCGCTGTAATAGTTGACATTAATAACATTTACCCTAAATTATTGCAGTACCTTACAAGCTCCCCCTTAAGTGATAAGGAAAATGGTTTTCATTTTCGAATTCAGCTTGGAAAATACTTCTAAGATCTGTCAATCAAAGTCCTTAGGACACCCCCCCCCCCCTTTTTTTTAAGGGCATTGTAATTTTTACATTACAAGCATTTCCACCAAAAAACCAAGTAATTTTCTATTTTCCTTTAAAGATTTCCTTTTGACATGTTATGGCATACTTTGCCTCAGGAATGTCCCTTTTTAACGTCCAGCAGTAATCTGCTAACAGTTGCATCCCACTTCCCTTGATATCTCTTCTCGATAACTGAAATGTCCTGATTTAACCGCTCTCCATGTTCATCGGTTATACAGCTCCCATGTTTTCAGGGGGTATTTTTACACACAACAGGAGATTTCTATGATAAAATATAATTCATGCTCATTAAACATGTCGTACAGTATCAATCTTTTGCCTTTGTATCCCAATTCTTGTGAAAATCCTACCGAGGCCCGCACCCAGTGCAGTTATTTGATACGCACTTCCGTTCGGGGTCTGCGGGGGCTGTTTGCGACACTCCACTAAGTTTTTCCCAGCAAAATAAAGTGACCACTGATTTAACGGTTGACATGCAAGCTCTTTTGAGTACTTTATCTCAATAAAAACGATGCTGCGTGGTCGGAAAAACACTGAAAAAAAGTAAAAAACGAACTTTTTCTTCCTCATAATTAAAAAACTATACGTGATGGAAAAATTTTGATGCCAGATATGGATTCCTCGTGCAAAACTACATCAAGAAAAGTGAAATTCATTCTTGGGGCAAAACACTTGTTGACCAGTGACATCATTGCCTAAGCCCCATACACGAGCTCTCCACTACTTTTTAACAATGTCCTCATATTGCGCGATCGCTCAATGCAACTATTCAAATGTTCAAAGGTCATTGGTTGATTAGATTAAAAACAGTCTGGGGAGTTACATAACATAAATATAGTACACAAATTATTTCATTTATTTTTAAAAGCACAGTATTGATTTCTAGAATATTTTTTGTTCTAAAGGTGCTTGTGTTCTAAAATGATGCAAGCGATATTTTTAAAATTCAAGACAGAGGACTTTGAAAGCTTTTAACCATCTGTCCGTTAAGACTTTTTGTATTTTACATTTTTAAAATCGCAGACGATTTTTAACTTACGTAATTTAGAATGCTTCAAATATCACAGAATTCGAGTTCAGCTGGATTGGTGGAGATTTTGCTCGAAATTGGAGCAAAGAAATTCGCTGTGCTCCACTTCTCCGATTATTATTACTATTATTATTATTTATTATTATTAGTATTATTTGCAGTATATTTTTTAACGTAAATGAATGGGGAATCTCCCCCTCCCTCAATTGTTTTTTTTTTTTTTTTTTTGGGTGTCTAATTTTTGTTCTGCGTCAAACAGTGTTTGAAAAACATTACATATTCGTGGATAGAGAAATAATATTCAAGAAACGTTTTTAATTTTTTATCACATTTCCATACTTTAATAAATTAACTAAACTAAACTAAACTCAGTGGCGCGTCAGTCCTTTTGTGGGCCATAGCCTACTGTGCCCAACCCAGTTTTCGAGACCGAGTGCTCTGGGGTGCAGAAGCAGAAGTTCCGGTGAAGTGGTCGGCCTGACGCGGAACCCCCAGTGTTTAGTTCCCAAGCATGTTTGGTCCTCATTTTATCGACCCCACTGTAGGGATGAAAGGCTGAGTCGACCCTGCCCAGCCCGGGAATCGATCCCCGGACCTGTGGCATGGTAGAACGGAAAGCTACCACAATAAATTAACTAAATAGAGACAAATATACTTTTTATTAAAACATTTCGGAACATGGAGTGGACTTAGCGGAGCAGGGGCATAGAAGTTGGAGTACAACTGGAGCGTAGTAACCCCCCCCCCCTCCCAAAAAAGGGATGTTCCAGATCCCTGTTCAATATAATTAAAGTCCAAAACTAAATAAAGTTGCCAAATTTGGCGGGAAATCACCCAATATGGCGGACGTGAAGCCATTATGAGTTGATTAGAATTTCAATTCAGCAATACGCACAATTAGCAACCCACAAAGGCATTCGAAATGTAAAATAAGCAACTCCCCAATGGAGATTTCTCTCTTTTTTTTTTCTCCAGAACTTCATCAACCTACTTCGGATAAAGTTTCCAAAGAAAGACACCCAGAAACGAACCCTCGATTGTTTCCCGCCATTGTTGGTCGCTATGCAAATGAGGCCAACTGAATCAAGCTCATCGAAGCAAATCTATTTCTGGATTTTGATACTGTTGCTTTTAATGTCTCTCTGTTACGTCCGAGGAATGAGAACGACTTTTTACAAACTTAATTACGTTTTGTGTTTTTATAATGAGTTTTTCATGCATGCTTGTGTTTTAACAAATAAAATAAGTTAAAGACCGACATTATGTGTTTTTATTTAATATTTTTTATTAGCTGTACTAATTTTTATTAATGGCGCTTTGCTTTTAATATATTTCATGCTTCGAACGCTTTACGTACTTAGTGAAATAAACAAAGAACATTCTTAAATTAAAAATAAGAGTTTACATTTAAAAGCGATGAATAAGAAGTAACTAAGTAACATTTTATATCTGTTTACGCTAATCTCAAAAGTTAGAAAAATATTATTTATTTACCGGCTTACGATTTCCTAGCCACAAAAATGTTAATGTTTTTCACCACAAAATTTAAAGAATGCTTATACACGAGAATTTTTCATGGATGAGCTAGTTCTTTTGTTGAACTTTGATGAACAAAATTATTTTGTGGCAACTTAAAAGAAGTACATTGCTTATCAGGGATCTGAGGGGATTTTGCTTGAAATTAGAGAGAACAATAACAAAAAAAAAAAAAAAAAATATTGTGCTAAACGGCTCCAACTCATTGTTTTAATTACCTTTGTACACTTAAAAAGTAATGAAAGGGATTTTGTGACTCTATCTAGTAGTAAAAAAATAAATAATAATAATGATTAAGGAATAAAAAAGAAAATGTGATAGACTAGTGTTTTATTCGATTGTCAATATTTGATATTTGATAAATAAATTTATCAATATAATAAATTTAAAATTTAAACTGATAGTGATACAAAATTTTATCATCATTTGTAGCTTATTTAATAAATAATTCTGTGAAAAGTGCTATTTGGTTGATCGAAATTTTGTGAAGGATCCGTTTTGATTGACTAAAATATTGTGAAGGGTCCGAATACGGACCCGAAGTTTCTCTGGCGTCATCCCTGAAAATACCAAAATATTTCGGCATGTTTATTATTTTTTCACATGCGGAAATGAAAGGAATTAATAACAAAATATTTAACAGTAAAATTAAATAAATCATTTATTAAAGAGTAGCTAACAACACTGGGTCGCGACCGTACACTTCGAACGCTGCCCCAGGTAATTGTTGGAATTCATGAGCATTGTGATATGTAGTTTTTCGAGAATTATTGATAATCATGAGTCAATATTTGATCTTTCTCTTCCTGCTGCCTTTTTTCCTCATTTCATCATTAGCAGAAATAATCGATAATATTCCATTAACAGAATGTCTACATTACACGAAAAGGCATGTAGTCAGAAAAAAAAAAAACTTTCGTTCTTGATTCGAAAAACCCTTCATTGCAGGAACGTCACATAAAATCTGTGGCAACAGTTAACGACATTCATTGACATAATAATAAAAAAAGAGGACACGCTGCGACACTGGTAAAAAACGGCAATCATCAAAAATATCGCATGAAGGAAATCATCGCGAGTTTCCAAAATATACGAGGAGCCAACGTCACATGGTGTCACGAGGGAATGAGTGCGTGGCGCCATCTGCATAAACCTTCTCTCGAGAGACAAGGGAACAGAAAAAAAAAAAAAAAAAAAACCGCAACGGTGCAGAAACAATGACATCTCGCGTATAACACATGTCCGAGATCTTAGCGTAAAAATGTAGAACTATATAAAAACAATGGAATTGGTGGAGGAATTATGGGGAGAAAAAAAAAACAATGTCAACCCTCCTGTATTAAGGGATGAGCTTTATCCGAAAATTCTTTTTGTGGTCGACCGAGCCCTGCACCCTTCTTCTCCTCTGAACTTGTGTTCTAATAAAACAGTAGACGCTGGAAGTGGGACAAAAAGAGTAATGTTGACTCTAAAACCACTTAAAATTCTACACTGTAAAAATTTCTGTGTTTAGTTGCACCGTTTTTGGTGTTCAGTAACCCCAAATGAAAATTATTAGTTTTTTAAAAAATAGGTGTGTCTGTCTAAAAAAGAAAATCGATAGGGCCATGGTAACCCAGTGGTTAGGATTTCCGGTTTCTCCGAAACCGCCAATTCAGCAAGAAAATCATAAAAGTAGCAAATGTTGACGACAAAAACAGCCACCCTCTGTGCTTAGTTTTCGTATCACTTCTCCCTGAATGCAGTATAGTTTCTATATAACTTATACACCAAGTTTCAATGACATAGTTTTCTTAGAAAACGAGCTCTATGTAGGTCTAGACAAGGTTTTATTTAAAACCTCTAT
Organism: Octonoba sinensis; assembly: GCA_038502835.1. Lineage (NCBI taxonomy): Eukaryota > Metazoa > Arthropoda > Arachnida > Araneae > Uloboridae > Octonoba > Octonoba sinensis. The sequence continues at coordinate 6,138,279 of CM076600.1, forward strand.
GTATGTATGTGCGTGTGTGTGTATATATATCTCTACTAATAATAAAGCAGCAAGTATGTGTGTCTGTCTGTCTGTGTCCGGCGTAGGGCCCAGACCGTCCGGCGGATTTTCATGAAATTTGGCACGAAATTAGTTTGGAACATGGGGGTGTGCACCTCGGAGATTTTTTTCCCTGAAATTCGAATTTGTTCTTTTTTTATTCCAATTTATAGCCGAAAGTTTCATAAAATAGTCGTTTTCTATCTGAAGGAAATATCGCATCCTTTCGAGCTTAATACCGTTGAAAAGCGCGTAAAAAACTGTCCCAGACAGAGTTTTGTTCTTCGTGCTAAAATTCGAAGCCACTAAATTAACCTGAAAAGAAGATATAAGCGTTTTTCTCTGTAGTTCGAAATTATTTTTTCACGGTAATTAACTTTAATTTTAGTTGAATGGTTACCATGGCGACTGGTTTATGATCCTTTTCTTTTTTAACGAATTAATATTTATTTCTTGACGTTTTTATCATTTTGCGGAGCAGCCGATTTTTAATTGATTAATCAATTAATTTATTTTTTGAATTTTGATTATTCTTTTTTTAAAACGAATTAAAATACTGCACAAGGTTTTTTTTAAAGAAATGTTATCCTTTATAGCGATTTTTGTTACTCCAACTTATTATTACTATTTATATTTTTATTTATTCAATTTTTTTCTCCAGTGAATTAGCAAACATGTTTTTTGTCTATTTGGGCTCAGATGAAAGGTTTTTACGCTTTCAAAGCTTTTCTTGCTGCTGTTAGTTTCTGCAAGCAACAAAATTTCGTCTTTCTGTTTTGCTGTCAATGAATAATAGATAAAAACTAATTATAGTAAAAATGTATTAATTAAAACTATTGCAATGGATTATAATCGTCCTTTTTGTGTGGGTACTTGAACTAAACAAACAGAATGCGTTTTCTTTTAAACGTTTTCTTTTTCGTTTCTTTCTTTCGTTTTTCTATTTTTTATTGTTTGTTTTGTAAAAACCAATGCTTAAATGTGTAGGATCGCTGGTTGATTGTCATGGGCGGCTAATTTCTATTGATGTGGAATTCATTTTAATAAAATACAGAATTTCCTCTTTAAAAAATAATAGCTATTTACACAATGGCGAATCGACTGGTCTTTTCATTTTTTAACACGTGCATAGCCGTGCGGGTACCGCTAGTATATATATATATATAACATTAAAAAACAAATAACTCTTGCAAACCCCTTTTTAAATTCATTTTCGATTTTAAAACATAAAAGCTTTGTATACGCTCCCCTGGGCTCCGAAAACTAACCCGGGAAAAATTATGTAAGATGGGCCAAACTGGGCACATTTTGTAAGAACGAGCCAATCGTTGATGACTGAATCTATCACGTGACCGAGAACTCGGAAAGATTATAAAAAGAGAGTTTCGCAGAAATTTCTGGGGATTCACGATGTAAAAATTGTATTATGATCTGCAATGTTTTGCGTTGTCTTCGTCCTGTGCTGTTTATTTTGCGTTGTCGCGAATTCTACTTGTTTTTAAAATAATGTTTTGTAAAGATGAGACTGCAAATAAACGACGGATTGATTGATAGACCCGACCTACGACTTGCATTGACTTTCAGATAGACATTCTATTAAATGAGCGGCTGCTTGTAACTGTTATATTAGATATATATGCAGGAGCGAATATTTCAACACGGAGGGCGACTGCAGCGCCATCCAGCGAGTAAGCAGAGAAGTAGGGAGATGGTACTATGATTTGGTCCCGAGTGGACGTGGAATGCTGTAAGTTTTTGAAATCATCGGAACCAGTCGAAGTGGTGTAAATGTGGATAATTACTTGTGAATATATTTAGTTTGGATCTTACCACTATGTGTGTCATTGGGAATGTTTGCCACAAATATGGAAATCCCCCCTAGACGCCGATAACAACCCCATATATATATATATATATATATATATATATGTATATACATACAGTGAAACCTGTGTACGTTGACCACTTGTGGTGCAGCACTTTAGTGGTCAATTTAGACCGGTGGTCAACTTACAGAGGGTGGAGATTTTTTTGCTTTTTTTGTCATTTCTTACACTATGCGTTTATTCATTTGTGACTTCTTATTAAAATATAACTTCATGTATTAACGTTACTTTAAAATTAATAATTAGCTATTTTTCACCCAATTATCTAAAATATTACATAACTTTAACCTGAATGACTTACAACGTATTGTATACAATTTTCAAATTAAAGCACTTAGTTAAAATAAAGATGTTATTTTACTTATTTGATGGTAAAGATTCCTTAAAAATACATAATTTTTCAAAATGGCTAGATCAATTAGAAGAAAAAGAAGAAACTTATTCAAAGAACAAAAATTTGCTCATAGTGGTCTTTCCGTATGGTTAACTCACACAAAGGTTAGGCAAACTTTCTATTCATGTTGCATCTCTCCAGACAAATACTGATCTAACATTATAGCATTCGAATATCCTGGAGAAGTTATTTAAGTTTTTTTTTTATATTTGCAAAAACAGATAAACAAATAAATGTAGTAATAATTCGGCGGTCAACTTAAGAAGGGTTTATTATAATGCTCTCACCCAAAATTTCGCGTACATAAGTGGTCAATATAGACAGGTGGTCAAATTGCAAAGGTGGTCAACTTTGCAGGTTTTACTGCATATGTATATATATATAGGTCAAACAAGAACATCGTGAGTACGGCACTGTGGATCCCATAAATTGAAATGTAATGGATAACAGAAAGTGGTTTCTAAAAGATCTTATTACTCCGCAAAATGAGGATATAATTCTAAACTGAAATTCGAACATAAACATCAAAAGTTTTGGGTGAAGAAGCGAACGAAACCTTCGAGGTGAAATGAAATCGTAAAGCAGGAGTCACGATGCACGTGTGGATATGCATTCGCATCGAAGACTGCGCGCCCACAAACGGATCACGATTCGACATTTTGTGTAAAGCAGAACGGGGTCAGACCCGAAGCTCCAAATCGGGTTAGAGTTTAGATGGTAATCTTCTGCTTTATGAATTCTGAGCTCCTGCGATACCGAAATAGAGTTTATTGTTTCTGCGAATGGCATCGGAACATATAACGCATCGCTGCTTCCCTTAACATACATTTGCTCTTCCGCCTCTTGGAAAATGCGCATCTCTGCTGCTTCTGGTAATCCGCTGGATTTCATCATCGTCACTCATTGTGTATATAAAACTTTCTGGACTACTTTTATCAGCCAACTTTCTCTCTGGTCAGAGCGAGGGTCGACTGCCACCCTGGGAGATACAAACTATTTGTGATTATACATGTGCGGTTCGACCGCGGAATTTTGACATCTGAACGCTTCTGCGCGTGGAAGAAAAGAACGAATCCAATCGAGTTTTGGGGAAGTTTGTTTTGCAGGTGCGTTTATTTAGTACGCGAATCAGAATGTTTGCTTCGCTGTTTGTTGAAAGCAACGAAATTTACAAACTAGCTCATAGCATCAGTTCTCAAGAAATCAAGTATGCTAAATGTAGAACGAGAACGAAAACGGCTCATGTCTTATACCAGGTTCCTCCCTTGAGCATGAATAGATTTTTCTTGGCAGTCTGCCCGGCAGATTGCTTTGGTTGACGGCAGAACTGTACGAGGTGTGGCTATTAAATAACGAGACTGAGGCTGCTACAGAAAAAGTGCGCATGCGCCAAACGTCAGGTACCGACAGGTGTCATCCTGAAGCCTTCTCTTTCGAATGCAATACACCTCGCTTCTGTAAACGACTTAGTATAGCTGTAGCCTTTGTTTGTATTAGGAGTTGTTTTTCTGCTTCGCCGGAAAAATGTTAAGTGTAGCAGTAAAGCAACGAATTGTTGTGAAATTTCACATGAAACTTGGAAAAACTGCAACTGAAACTGTTAATTTATAAAAAGAAGTGTATGGGGATGAATGTTCGTCGCGTACACGCTTTTTTGAATGGTTCGAGCGTTTCCAAGATGGCGGGGAAGACGTTGAAGATGATTCAAGCCCTACCATGTCAAAAACTGATAAAAACATCGAAAAAATCGGTAATCGCATTCCAGCTGACCGTCGGCTAAGTATCCGTGCAATTTCTGAAACTGTACGAATTGGTAAAGAATCCGTACGACAGATTTTACACAACAATTTTAACATGCACAATATGTGTGCCAAAATGGTGCCTAAAGTTATCTCATTTGAACAGCATGAAGCTCGCAAAAACGTTCGAACTGACACTTTGAAAGCCATTTAAAATGACTCAAACGTATTGGAAAAGATAATAACATGTGACGAATCGTGGTATTTTACTTATGATCCTGAAACGAAGCGCCAATTCATGCACTGGAAGAGCTCATCTTCACCGAGAGCCAAAAAAGCTCGAATGAGCAAATCAAAATTCAATGCAATTATGATTGCTTTTTCGATATTCATGGGATTGTGTACCTTCTATGGGTTCCTGGAGGTCAAACGATTAATTAGGATTACTATCTTCAAGTTCTTGCTGACCTCCGTGAGAAAATAAGGAAAAAACGACCCTAATTGTGGAAGGGCAAATCATGGGTTCTCCACCAAGACAATGCGCCACCTCATTCTGGATCGTTAGTCAAGAGTTTTCTAGCCAAGTTCAGCATCCCAGTTTTGGACCACCCGCCTTATTTGCCAGATCTTGGGCCTTGCGACTATTACCTGTTTCTTAAAGTGAAATCTGCATTAAAAAGAACAAGATTCGAGTCCGTTGAAGCTGTGAAGGAGAAAGCGGCCCGTGTCCTGAAGGACCTGACACAAAAAGACTTCCAGCACTATTTCGAACAATGGAAGGTTCGCATGGAGCGATGTAGGGATAGAGGAGGGGTGTACATTGAAGATGATAACTAGTAAAAATATATGAAATTAAAAGAAAATATTTTACAGCATCAGTCTCGTTATTTAATAGCCACACCTTGTATTACTGCCGTGTTAACCATTTTTTTACCACTTTCATTCTACACCGGCTACAAAAGCAACGAAATCCCTCTACTGCAATAAACCGCTGCTAGAATATTCCACGAACAGCTAGAACTTGGCACTACGTTACAGCATAAGTTGGTTATAGCTCTGCAAATTCTGCGCCAAAAAGGATGCCAACAGGACGACATGTCGCCACGCAAACAGAAAACTACCTAAATGCTATCTCCACAACTTTCAAGTAAAGATTCGAACATTAAGCCAATTTCGAATGGAAATTTATGGAATTAACGCGAAATGTAGATGAATTAAAACAAAATATACACATTATAATATTTATCCTCTTCAGACCCCAGAACGAAGCACCAACAATTTTGACGCAATTTTTTGGTTCTCTGATTTAAAAAATGATTACGAAATAAAATAATTAAAAAATTTTTTTTAATTTTAATTAATTATTAGTTAAAATAATAATGAATGCCCAATTTCCATGTTTAAAACGAAGTAAACTATCTTGATTAATTTCAAAAACAATTGGATGTTTTACATTTAAAATTGCACAAACAGTAGTTAATAAACATTATTTTAAAATGTACAAAATTGGGTACACTTGAAATGAAGTGGTTAAACAAGATATACAAACAGAATTTTGTAACAATACACATAGCTCATGGTCATGCTTATAATTTCATATTATAATATGTTTCAATCGAAAAAAATATTCGCAACAAAAAAGTTATGTTTCCCACACGCGGTTTTATAGCTCCCCTTTAAATAAGACAGTAGAATAAAATTGGTCCAATTAGAGTCGAGAAAGATCGTCGGAGAACATAATTAAAGATTTTCCCGTTTGAAAACAACAATATTCTACCCACTGCGAATCATAATCTACCAAACAACAGATCCAATGACCAATTTGTTTTTCATCTGAAAACAACAACCAACGAAACATTACTCTACCAACAACAGCTTCAATGACTAATTTTGATTAAGCAATTATAACTTAATAGAAACATCGAGATTTGATCTATTAAGGTCACTGGTACCATACTGGTCTCCAGAGGTCAGCGGTCAAGTCGCCCACGTAATCCAATATTCGTAACACTTTCATTGGCTGCGAAAGAAGCCCAATTGGCAAAACGGTTTCGTGTAAGAACACGTTTCCCCGATCCCATACCATTGTCATTCTTTCTAATTTCATTTCGCAAATTCGTGAACATGCTGTCTCCGTGTGAGCACATTGTGTCCAGAACATGTGGCCGCAGCTACAAACTTTAATTACCCCAGATAGGGCGGAAATGTGTCCCCCTCCCCAAACAATCAAAGCCGAAAATCGCTGCCGACCTTTTTATCCGTGTCAGTGAGCAGGGAAAACAATGGCAGCGCCGTCTAGCGGCAGGGCCTTGCATAGGTGGACCATGTCCATTCAAGGACACGCGTAGCTATTCCACGGATGACGATTCAATGACTATAAGATAATACGTAATTTTCCTGGTTTTTATTTATTGACATTCATAAATACAATATGAGCTCTTTTCCTTCGAATCAGAAATCAATAAAAAAATTGTCATACTAATAGCTTTCGATTACAGCTCCCAATCAAATTATGTCTTAATTCCAAACTGTCTTTACATGTACATCGGTAAATCTACGAGCCTACGACTTGAGTTATTAGAAAAAGAGGCATATTAACCTCTTAAAGGACGAGTTTTTTTTTTTTTCGGAAAGACTGGTAAAAAATAATCGAGCTTTTTTTTTGGACAGAAAACGAATACTATATAGAAATAGCATGAATTGTTTCTGGCAATTTCAGTTGTAGGGGTGACTAGAGAGCGTGGAGTAGGGTAAAAGTTATAAAAAAATTAGTGTAAACGGATCTCAGAAGGGCATTAGAAATAAAATAAAGAGATTCAAGATTGCCCGTGTGAGACACGGGCATGTCTAAATCTGCCGGTAACTTTCGCCCGGGTCAGACACGGGCAAGGGTGTTAAAGGGTTAAAGAGAATGTCTTCTTATTCCCACAATAACATTTAAAATCAAGAACAGTAGAACCTTGATCGGTCATTTTTCATGTGACGATAAATACGGAAAAACGAAGCATGCGGGTCAACATAACACATAATAGATGTGACGAGACCATTAAATCAAGGCGGCGGTACGTGCGGCAAAGCGGCAGCTGTGGTTACGATAGATTGAGGTTCTACAGTTTGCCCACGGAGTTTTGATATTTGGATGCTTCTGCGCATGTCAGAAAAGGACGAGTCCATTCGAGCTTTAGGGAAGTTCGTTTACCGCGTTTATTTAGTACGCGAATCAAAACATTTGCCTCACTGTTTGTTGAAAGCAACTAAATTTATATACTGGCAAGTAGCATCAGTTTGGGAGAAACCAAGTATTCTAAATAAACTAGAACGAGAACAAAAACGGCTCACTCCATGTGCCAGCAGTTCCTCCCTTGAACATGAATGGATTCTTCTTGGCACTCTGCCAGGCAGATTGCTCTGGTTGGGTTGATGGCAGAACTATACCAGGCTTTGTTCAAAACTAGCTTTGCAATTGGTGACTTTTTTGATTTACGTCAATGACATTTTTCTATAGTTCTGAGTAGGAGATCTATTTCATAGAATACATGTATGAGCACCATTGGCCCCATAGTCATAACCGAGCACAGAACTTAAACAATGGGATTAGCACTGTGCCCGAGAATTGGAAAAGTCGCCAGCACAGAACTTGAGCAATGGGGTTAGCACTGCACCCGGGATCTGAAAAAAATCGCCAGTAAGTCGGGTTTAGGCCGTGGTAGCCTAGTGGTTAACACGTCGGACTTCCACCTGGAAGGTCGCGTGTTCGATACCCGCTGAAGACCCACCATGTACACTTGGGGGTACGTGCATGTAAAAATCCGTGGACCCCACTACCTCGCTCCGTGCGCAAGCCATCCTAAGACCTCGGCTAACAGGTTGGGGTCTGGTGGAGAAAAGTAAGTCGGGTATCAGTTGCTCTCCAAAGTAACATTTTGAAGATTTACACGTAAACAAACAATTTTATCCTCATGTGAAAGAACCTAATACTCATATGCAATCATACCGCCATTTTTCATATCAGCTATCGTTTTTGTAGGAGTGGGAACGTAATGGAGTGCACCCCGGTTTTCCTGGTGACCAACGCATATGCTCACATTTATTATCGGGCTTCCTTACCAGCTCTGGGGGTCTCTTGGGTGCAAAAGATCATGTACTATGGAGCTCATTGTGCACTATAGTACAACAACTTCCGTCTGGTGGAGATAAGTACAACTTCCCGGTGGTCAATTATTATTGACGTTCAGGAGTAAAGCATATATGAGGAAATAGATAAAAACACATGAGCAATATCTTAATCGAACGTTCTGTAAATTTTTCCGCTTTTATTTATAAGACGTTACAGAGTATAATAACACATAATATGGTTCTAAGTTTATTTATTGATACTCATAAGTATTGTTACGCTTACATAATTCAATTAAATTTCCTTCACTTGAGCTAAGACAGAAACTCAAAATTGTATCCTGGGATGTAACTAGACAGATAAATATGCTAAACAGAGATAAAAGTTATCTTGTTCTTTGTATGCTTACACGAAGCATCCATCTACTTATCATAGCATGCAGGAATTCCCGGCTGTTGTCTCTCCAATACAACAATTCTTAAGTATCGCCCCATGAGAGATAAATAGGAATTTGATAACACTTTGTAGGAAAACAAGATCAAGGTGATGTAATGGGTAAGTTTCGATTTCCTTATATGGTAACCCACAAAAGTTTCAGAATAATTAATAAATGGGAATAAAAAAAGTTTATCTGATAAAATTTACGTTCATGCATATACCGCATTAATTACCACAGCTTATGCCATGTAACATGACAATGTTTCCAATTAGTTTTAATCCTTAATTAGTTAACTCCTCTTGCGATATTGACGATTAGAAACACGAGGGAATATCAATTTAAAAGTATAGAAACTATTGGGGAGAAATTTACCGTACGGTAACCCTTGGCGCTTTTTCCCAAAAAGTCGCCAACACATTAGGTTTGCCGTAAAACGGATTTCGAGCGGGGGGCGTCAGGCTTCCAGACATCATGGGTATAGTAAATTTTAGCCAATTAATGACGTGCCCTAAAAGTGGGACAAAATTTTCATGAATAGAAGGAAAATTGTAAGCTCAAATCTTTATTGCTCAGACTACTCTGGCACATGAGTTTGGCCATCGAAACTATTTTTTGATTTGTCAAAAAAAAAAAATCTACAACGGTGATGTTCTTGTACTATGTCAGGCAATAATTATGCTTAGATGAGAAAACTACTCCGCTTCAACTTTAGAGAAAAGGTCTTTGTCCAGAGTCAATCTCTGCCCGACGACATTTTTTAGCAAAAAATACCCAGCCCGCTGACAATAATAACACAGCGACATCCTGCTGTTGTTGAAAAAGATTCCCACTGGATAAGAGTGTCCAGGGGGCGTTGCGTCACCTACTCCCCCTCTCTGTCTTCAGCCGTATTTTTGGTTCCAACGCTTGGTCAACGAAGCGGTGGAATTGTAGCTTCAGCTGCCGTTTATATACCACGCGATGTTTTTTTTTTGGCGCCAAAAGTGGTTTCTTTTTTCTGGAAATATAATTATCACAGTTGGTCGCCGACTTACAACCTGTTTGATTTACATACAACAACCTTTGGGCTATTTTTTTACCCGTTTACTTGTAAGGTACTGAAAATTGGAAATTTTGAGCTAAAAATTCTGGATAATATTTCCGAAAGAAGGAGATTCGAGAACTTAACAACACATGTACAATTGCGCTACATATAAGTATACCACATATATGTAATGATTAGTGCAAGCAGCACTTATTTTTATAGCAAAATTCAAAGTACTGTTTTCTTACGAATGCCGCGACAATTGCGCGCGAAAGATTCTATTTAACAAAGATGGACTCCTTCCGAAGGTATATTTTAGGGGCACACTTGTTGTTTTCCCCCATTGTTGATTTTTCCCATTTTCGATTTTAATCAATAGTTCAAAAGCAAAAGAAAGCAAGTACTGTCTATTTCTCTTGCCGAAACCTTCCTTCGTTTTACGCATGCGTCTGGACTGCTTCAATTTCCTCGAAATAGAGGCAATAGAAGAAATAAAGATGAGGATACGTTTACTTTTTTCGAAGAATAACAAACTAGTAGCTGAGTTCTTTTTATTTTTTTGTGCTAAATATTCAAATGAGAAATGGAATAATTCAACATCGAGTAAAATATAAAAAAACTTGGCTAAAATAAATCTTCCACAACAGTGGTCTCAGTGCATCACCCCCCCCCCCCCCCCTTCGACAAATGGAATCTTTCCCGACTGGTAATCGCGGCTTTCGAGAACGAACAGTAGTGTATTATTCTTCATCAAACGCCAAGGTTTTCTCATCTTGATTTCTTCTCCTATCCCTATTGCGATGAAATCGAAGCAGTTTCGGCTAATAAAGTCAGGTGTTAAGAGAAATATCGAATTTTAGAATTTTGGGAACATATTTTCTTTGCGGGTCCGCTAGTATACCGAAGTTTAAAAAATAATAAAAGAGGAGCTGAAGGGTAAAAATAGAAACTTTTACTATTATTTTTAATGCCCAATTGATGTTTAGTTCATTAATTTATTCGAAAGATGTTCAAAATTTTAATTTAAAAAAATATATATATATTTTGACGAAAAAAAACGATTTTTTTTTTTTTTTTTTTGGACAAGAATCGTAAACAGAACAAGACTCGTACTACGTTTTGCGCCGAAAACAAGTTGTAAGCTCTAATTATTTGTTTTTCTTTAACACCACAGTATGAGATGTTTTTCTGAACAGAGATGGATATTTTTTAGATATTTTTCTGAACATAATTAAAATTTAGCATAGGTCCCAAATAACATTTAATTCAACTTTTTATGCACTATAAAATATTAAGAGATAGCTATGCGTAAAATTTTGAATTTATAACTAACATTGAAATGCTCTCTTTTTTTTATTGTTATGATCGTTTCTTGAATATTATGACATTTTAGAGCAATAGTGTTATAGAATCATCTGCGAGACAGCAGAATTAGAAATTGTTAGAACTCAACACTGATTCCAAGCAATCAAGAAACATATCGCTTATAGAAATGAACGCAAAAAATCGATTTTTTTTTTTTTTTTGGTTTTTATATCAAAATGTTCAGATTTTTGCGCTCTTAATATTGGGAATACTGCTGTGAGAAAATGTTCAAAAATGAAGGCTAGAGGATAACTTTAATTTTTTGGCGCAATATTGTAATAACTACTTTTTATAGTTATTTTTAATTTTTTTGGCATCATTAATATCCATCATGTGAGAGAAAACAAGAACAATAACTATTTTCTGAACAAAATCGATTACAACAATTAAATAAACCAAATTGTAAAACGTTCAAACGCCTCTCTTGAAAAATGTCCATTTTGCAGATATGACATTGTTCATTTCTATAAGCGATATGTGTCTGCATTTTAATGCTTCAATTGGATGTTTTTAGATCTAGAAACTCCACTATTGCATTAAAAAAAGGATTCCAAGCAATCCTGAAACATATGTCTGCATTTTAATGCTATTTGTGCTTTAACAACGTGCAATTACTTTTTAGTTTACTTGGGCACAAAGTTCTTTATTTTAATGAGCATAATGTTCTAATCTAAATTTATTGCAGTAAACAGATTTTTACTTTGGTATATTTTCATAAATCTCTTAGCATGAGGGCTAGTTCTTTAGTTTTAAGATGAGGTACAATGGAAACCGATTAAATTAATTGGGCTATACTGTTAGAAATTTCATCACGAAGTTACTGTTAAATGACCGGCCGCAGTCTGTCCATATAATTAACGGCTAAATTTACGGTTTGGAACATTTTTCAATCTTTACGGGACCTAACCATTTCCAATCAGCTTGGTTAAAAAGCCGTAAATACAAAAGTTTACGGTTTTATAACCATTTAAAAATGGTTTCAAAACAAAATTTTTACCATTTTTGAACCATTTAGAGGCGTAGAATCTTCGAGGCGTAGAAACCGTAAACGAAGCTTGCGGGAATCGAACCCGGTTGTATTTAATACCAGTCTTCCTCTCTAACCATTCGGCCATCTGCACCACACAAAGTGGTCGTTTAATTATCAATAAATCTTCCTTTTCAACAGGAAAACTGCATTAAAATTGAGATTTCAGTTTGTGATTGGATCCAAAGCTATCTTTGGTCTAAATTTACTGTATATTGACGAAAATCATTTTATTTGCTGCAAAAATTAAAATACAAACAAACTTCAGCAAAAATTATCGGTTCGCTTATTCGCAAACAGTTCGGGAATCCGATGTCTCCAATTTTTGATTTAAGTGTATTTGTCTTTCTCTTTAGTAACCACTGCTTAAGCCACTTTTTTCTTCTTCTTTTTATATAGACACATGCAGATTTGAACTGATAAATCTTCATATTTCAACAGCAACGTACGACCGGTAAGGCTTCGCAACCGAGATGGACTCCCGATTCTTATCGAGCGCTAGAAAATGACGGTTAGTTAAATGTTCTTTAGGATAAACAGAGAATAAACGAATTTTTTTCGCAATCAGCGGTTTGAGTACCATCTTTTTAATGGTTATTCAACTGTTGTAATTAAATATGGTAAAATAACAATCAAATAAATGGTTATTTTACTATTTTGTTACGGAAATTTTTAACAGTGTATATTGTAGAGCATAAGTCAAGGGCAGAACTTTTGGAAAAAACAAGTAAACATGCTACACTAACACAGGTTTATTTCAGTTAACGTTTAAGCAAACATGGATCAGCTCAAGCCGAGAAGTCACTTACAACTGAGGGATCTTCTCTTTCATAAATGTGTGGAACATTCCAGATCAACTAAATTAGCATAGGAAAGAATATTCAGAACAACTAAATTGCATGCGAAAGAATAATCTAGAATGATTTAATTTACATATGAAACAGAACAGAGAATAAACTGGAAAAGCTTATCTTCGCATTACGATAACAGATCGTCCTCACCGGGATTTGAACCCGTAATCCGCCGGCTTGTAACACCTCAGAGCCACGGACTCCTCGACATTAAACGACAATGGGGAAATATTCTTAAGTTTCCTTGATAATGATTATTGGTACCATTTTGTGCATACAATAAATACAAATATTCATATAAAAGTTATTCCATTACCTACTAAAGCCAGTTCATTAATTTATTTTTGTAATTATATACAGCACTTAAGGTTATCACCACAGCAGTAACGGTACAATATTATAATTCATGCTCATGGATTATATAAATCAGAATCGATTCGCCGGATTTAGCGATGCCAGTTCGAGTTCCATGGGCGGTAAGACTTAAATACCACCAGACTCCCACCTGTTAGACGATGCTTTTGGATTGCATTCGAGCAGAGCTGGTGGCAGACTTAAATACTTGTCGAGAGAAAAGTTTAACTACATTTATCTCTGCCTAAATTTAAGAACAAAATCAAATAAATGTTCCCGCTCATTTCCGATTCGTGTGATTTAGATTAGAGAAACAACCGCCTGTTTACCCACACCCGAGTGCAATGAGTGCGTTGGCCCAAGGATACATCAAAAGTCCCGCCGGGTGCCATATTTCGCGACAATATTTACGGTGACATCTGGGCGACGTGCTGTTCCTTTTGCCAAAAAGCTGCCGCCAACGTGCTACCTACGTTAAATGCTGAGTTTTGCTTCCGTTCCGCGGTTTTTGCACTTTCAGAAGGTGTTACAAATCTTCCTGGAGCGGAGCCCCCAGCTTCTCCAGAACCCAGATTCGGTCTCTTGACATTCAAACGGACCCTCGGTGCAAGGTTAAGTGAGATATCGTGATTCCGGTCAGAGGTTTCGCTCTTGATATAAAGTGATCCCCCTCCCGGCTTGCGAGATGAACTCCGAGGTGACGCGGTTCGTTGCACTTTATTCAGTCTCTCAAGAAAAAGGGTGGAAATATTACGACCACTTGTCGCTCCGTTCAATCTTCCTATTACTTTTAAAGCAGAATTTAGTTAATACCAAACTAATGCGGACCGACCATCTTGGGAAAATCGGAAATTTCGGATTATGGACTATGTTTTCATCATCAGCTTATGTACAATTACATATTCTTTTCTCTTGTAGAAAAAGCGCTTTATGAAGAGTTAAGCTACAGCAAAATAGAAAAGAAGGATAATTTTGTACTCCAGTCATCCGGGGCAATTCCACCCCCCCCCCCCTCCTCTGACAACATAATGCATTTCTCTAAATGTGCATGTACTTTTTTGTCCCCTGCTAGGGTTCCTCTGCGCAATACTGGGGGTTTCAGAAGTCAAATTAAAAATTCGAATGTAAAATACTTAATAATAAAACATTCACACAAATCGCGACAGAATAAATAAGAGATGGAACTGCAAATAATATAAGCAGTGTGAGCGACAGTCTGTGCTAATAAGTAATTAAAAAGTAAATAAATAACATTTACTGTCAAGAAATAAAATCTAAGCGTAGGTGACGCAGAAAAAGTAGATTAGAGCTATTTTACATTAATCTTACCATTAACATTTTTAGTAAAAAAAAAACTTTTTTTGGTAACCCATTGGACTAGAAAAACGAGGAAGTTAAGAAAGAACGTGTTCCCAGAAGCGCCTTCAAGATTTATATATTATGACCCTCTCTAGTTCCCCCCCCCCCCCTTTCGGCTTTCAGCCTCGATTTAAGGATTGTCTATGGAGTGTTAAATGCTATCCTTAAATCAAGAATATAGTTCAATCACAGAAACATACCATTCATCAAATCCCAATTCAGGAGTTTCCTTAAACTTTTAAAATTTAACTCTAATTTGAGGAAATCGTTGAATGCAGTATCGTTAAATCGATGTTGTACATAGATTCGAACAACTTTCTTCTCCAATTAACTACTTCCTGTTGCTTTTATTTTATTTATTTATTTTTGTTTTTATTTTTTAAATTTGTTGTAGTGCGATTATAAAAGGAAGGCAAAGGTGACAAGTGAGGAAGGGAGCATAAAAAGAACAGTTGTTCCCATACTGTTTCATACACCGCGACAAAATTTTGAGTTCACCGAAATAAATTCTGACTTGGCCTTTGTATTGACGAACGGAAAATTTTCCAAAATTTCCATTGGTAAAAAAATATAAGTGAGCAATTGCATTTTGTTTAAAAAATAATACTTTTTTCTTCTGACTGCAATTGTCTATAGGAGAAAAAAATCCTCATTTCAATTTTTTAATTGACTAAAAACATTTGAAATTTGGCAAACACTTTTAAAATTTGGCTAATTTACTGTCTAATAGTTTGAAATTCCTAGCGCAGCCGTGTATTTGTTTATATTTTCTTTCATTAGACCCTTCCTCCTCCCTTTTTCACACGTGAGCAATATACACGACAGGAGTCTTAGCCGAAAAGAAGGCTTCACTGCAAGGACAGTGCCGTTGTAAGAAAGTGGAAATGACAGGGGGAGTGCTTCGCTCATCGCGCGGCAATGACATTGTGACAGAATGACCTTTTCCGAATAAAAGTTGAAAATTGAGGGACTACAGCGAGGCTGTGTTCATCAAAACATACGTTTGCTTCCTTTCATCTCATTGTTGACAATTCTAAAATTACAAAATGATAAAAGAGTGATTTAAAAACTATATATTTTTTATTGCATATTTTTATATTTGCGATGGAATGACGTTTTTAAAAATATGTTGTTGTGCTTTTGCTCCGATTTTTTTTCCTTTTCTGGTTTCGAATAACATTCAAAACCTTAAAAATAAGCAAATGAAGTCTTTTTTTTTCCCTTTTTTTTATGAGCATATATATCAGTATTTCCCAAACTATGGGTCGCGACCCACCAGTGGGTCGCGAGCGAATGTTGAGTGGGCTACTGTATACATGAATTTAAAAAAATAGGAAGTCTGCGAATAGATGTAACTAAAGTTGAAGTTGATGCTGAAACTTTCATGAAGAGAAATAAGAATCAAATACATCCTTTCCATTGAAATATCTTTGTAAAAAAAACCTTGCAGGCGTAGGTATTTATGTAAAAAAAAAATAAATAAGTTGTGTTTCTCATTTCAACAGTTTTTAAATCATATTAGTAAGATTTTTTTTTTTTAATTTCAATTAGAACAAATAAGACAGCATTGAGTAGTTCCACAACTCGCCACTAGGGAATCTGAGCATTACCAATATTTATGTCCTCCTTTCTCTAAGACAGCTAAAACGTGGGTCCCAAGATTGGAAATTTTTGTTAGATGGGTCGGAGTCCTGTCAACTTTGGGAGTCACTGATACATATATATTACAACACTAAATATAAAATAATATATTTAATAATAAATAAGACAGTATACAAATACCTTTTTTAATTTTTTATCACAATCTTACTAGAGTTTGCCCAACAGTCGAAATTCGACCGTAATTATTAAATTTAGCATTGAAAACATTATGCTAATTATATGATTATCTCAGTATTAGTCACCAAGTTTGGAGATTATAGCGTCCCAAGTTTAATTTGATCATCCTCACTTAAAGCAAACGTATCGCCAATCTTTGTCGCCGCAGGGCTATTTGCGCTCATCAATGTTGCCGCTAGTACTTCTGCCGATTTCGTGCTGAGTGGAGTAGATGTTGAATAAAATTTAAATATTTACTGCCATACACCCCTATTCTCATTTTTCATTCCATTGTTTCAGAGAAGCCTTCGCTCTAACTGTTATTATAATTGCTTTTAATATGACTGCTTCATGGCAACAAACTCTTTTCAACAACGAGTTTTATAATTATTACCTAATAATTTACTCAACCAAGACATGTTGTCATCTGCTATCAATAACAGTATAACATTTGCAATTATAAATGAGGCTTGCCTCATAAAAGAAAAGAGAAAATAATTAACTTAGAATACACTGTCTCCAAATAAAGAAGAAGAAACTGTCTGTTTTTTAATTGGTATCACTAAAATTCGTCAACAGTTACTAAACAGAAAAAAAGTAAGAAAATCGGTTGCAAAACACAGTAGAAAATGGTTCTTAATTCTTTTGTCTTTGCTTATTTATTTATAGATTAATAAATTAGCAAAATAAAAGCAATAAATAATGTGATTCCCATTAAAAGTATTCGGAGCATGGAGTGGAGCAGGAGCAGGTACTTAAAAGTCGAGACGGAGCACTTCGAAAAAGAGACAGCTCCAGATCTCTGCTAAAAAACACTCACCCATGAGTGAAAAAAAGATTCACAATAAATAATAAAATATAAAAAATGTTTTAAGTTGCACGGTTTTATTTTGAAAAAAAAAAAAACTATAACATTTCGCAATGATTTGAATATTTTAAAATTCAAAACATCATTGCATTATCCAAACATTCCAAACAAAGCTATCGTTGCCATTCGACCAATAATAATTCTTATCATTTCCCCAGAGCCAAAATTATTATTTTTTCCCCTAATTAACGTTATAATAAATTAAAAAATGGATGGAATATTGTATTGTCATCGGAAGATAAGTTTGTGTGCAAAGTGTGCAGATAATTTATGCAGTTATAGTGGTCGAAAACCGCGTAGTCACTTCCGTGACAAATCAAGTTAAATAAAACCGTGTAGTTATAATAATAAAAACGTTACGCCAATGGACTTCTGCATAATTACGGGAATTTTTTTTATACGTTTCGCGAAGGCTGATATACGCTTATTCTCTTTTTGGTCTATAAAAGGCTTACTTTGATTTACACAGTTTAACAGCACGCGCAAGCAGAGATAGTGAACGCAGAAAAGGAAAACAATTGCGAAAATGGCTGTTTCTTCTCCAATTTTTGCATCTTAAAGTCGTTCCGCGCAAACCATCTTCTATTTGTATATCAGTCATGCCCTTTGTTTGGCTCCGCAGTTTATCTATTGAGAGTCTAATGGCTCCAAGTGAAAATAAAAATAATAAACAGGGCGAAATTTTCCTGGTGGTTTTCTTGTTTTTGCGCAAGACGAGGAAAAAGTTGTTCGTCCAAGAGGAAAAAAAACTTTAAACGTGATCGTTTAAGTTGAACACAAAAACAGAGCACTAGAAACGCACATACAGAATATTCAGCGTAAACAAGGGTATGTTTAGATTTTCATTATTATCTAGACTACACACGCAGGAGTGTGTCAGCCAAGTTCAGAAATGACGACACCGGCCAATGTGTATATTTATTTACCCGAGCCACTTCGACCCCGCCATTAATCAAAAAGTATTAAGATCTACATACTTGATGTTTTTTACGTCTAACAGAGATCCCTTGGACCTGTAGAATGTCAAATTTCATTGACTCCGCTTACAGTTATGGATTTATTAAGGCCTGAAAAGTGTCAGTTTTATCAACTGATTATGACTCGCTCATCAAAAACTTAACCGATTTCTAAGTGGCTTAGAAACGTCAACCTTGGCATCAAGGTAGACAATACATATCGGATTTCTAACATGGCAAGTTTTAATCACGACAAGTTACGTCAAAAAGGCCGGTAAGAAGACAATTAGAAATTAACTATTATAGCTTGCCACATGATTTTACTAACTATTAAATACTTCTAATTGGTGAAGTTACATTTTTTATTTTTATTTATACCTCAATTAAAATGAATCAAGTTATAAATCACATATCAAAAAATGTAACAAATTGTTTTCAAATGAATTAGAGAACATTATGCACTTTTAAATCTTTGATTAAAGGATCTGCTATAGAACTTGGCACTCTTTAGATATCAATTATTTTATCGCTGACACCATCTACTCCGAAAGTCGTTTGTTCTATTGAACTTGGCTTTTTTTTAACATTTATGTTTTCGTTGGGATTATCATTAAGTTATTTATTTTTGGTGCCACAACAATTTCTTCACTAAACTTGTAATCGAGAAACGGACTGTAAAAAATTTTTCAAAGAAACTTTTAACAACACTAAATAAAATTGAAACTAACAGAAACAAACTGAAAAGTTCATATCTTCAGCAGTTTTGGGTGGGCACAGTATATTTATAAACTTTGAAAATACTTTGAGACACAAAAGCCCTACCAATTGCTTAGAATTATCGATGGTGGCGTAGGAAAGGGGGGAGTCGCCCCGGGTCCGGACCTCAGCCCCCTTTCATTTTACTAGTGTAAACACACTAAAATGTTAATAATAATGCTAATAATTAATATTTTTTAATTAATTTTATATAACAGCATTAGCATGACAGTACTTTTAGATATTTCGTGAGAATAACCCATACATATAAGTATATATATACATACATACATAAATATACCTGCATATATATATATGTGAGGACGTTGGACTCATTAAAATTCCAGAGTCGTAGTCTGTCATTTTACCAACCACTTCCACAGTCCAGCAATTTATCGCATCAATTTCTCCCAAAAATTGTTCTTACGAAAAGCTCGAAAATGTCCCATCAAATTAGTTTTGGTTTACTAAATGTTTCTATAATACATAACGCACTGCTGAAAAAAGCTTCATTTTGCAAAAGTAGACTATTTCGTTGCACTCTCAAAGATTATTTCAGTTGAAATCACGCGGGGGAAATGGTTAATAAAGGACATTAATTCCATGCATTTGAACTGTAGTAAATGGATACATAATTCGCGTTCTTAGATGAAACAGATGTTCCGTATAAAATGCAACCACGCTACTTCATTCGAAAATAAAATTTTAAGATTCCATAAACCTCTAAAGCATAAAATTACGCACGCTACGAGCCTTTCCTAATGACATATTACATCTTTCAACTGCGTCTTCGAGAGCACAGATGTGTTGAATAGCAGCGTGGTTACATCTAAACTCAACCGATCCTGACATCGCGCCACGAATGATTAAGCCATTTAAGAACAATTGGCACACTTCAGTAGTAGTAGGAGGAAAAAAAAGGTTACGCTTTTCATCATCTTTATTACACGTGACTAAGGAAGAACCTCACTGGAAGTAACGACACGACACGCTACTCCATGTAACTACCGTTGCCACCCAAAATGAAAATCTCAATAAAAACGGTAATCATAGTAATCACGTTGGAGGAAGGCGCAATTCATCTTGCGTATATTATCTGTCTCTCTCGCTACAACCGGTATTTCGATATTGGGTAATATTTCGCGGAAGTTGTACGTGCAATTTTAAACCAGAACGTAAAGATTAAAATTCCGAAAATCGTTTTGATGACACATTTGACACATCTGAGGATGAAGTTCGGAAAAATAAAAGAAAGAAAGAAAAAAAAAAGCTCTCGCTACCTCAGGTAATTTCAGTTTTTGCGTAAGTTCTTTAAATTTCATGGCCCATTGGAACTTCTTAGTGTGTTTTAAATGTCCTATTAGTGTGTGAGGAAAAAGCAGCGAATTATACTCTCATGAGTACGCTTAGAATATTTTCTTATAGGAAGGTAAAGCGTTTAAGTTTTTTATATTTTTTTTCTTCAAGAGTTGGGGAAGTAACATTAGTAATTATTTTCCTTTCAAAATCCGTCTAATCCGTAATTTATCAAATAATGAATAGTAATTTCAGAATATTTGTTAGTTTTCTTTGATGTTTTACATTCTCTTCGATTTGGAGATGCAGATTTCATGCTTGGGGAATCAAACCAAAAAATTGCCAGAATGCAGGAATTGTCCACCCCTTTTTGGGAACACTTGTATTTCATTTGCACAAAGCATGTGCAGATAAAACCTGCTCTTTGGGGTCATTCATAAAAATGTCACGCTTGGAGAAGGGAGGGGAGTTCGAGAAATTGTGGCAGTTTGTGACAAGGGAAGGGGGAGGAGGTTCGAGGAATGGTGGCGGTTCGTGACAAGGGAAGGGGATAGCAAGAAATGTGGCATCCCACATTTTGGCTTTCTATAAAAACAATTAAAATCAGAAAATTAAATTTTAAAAGGTTTCTTTTTATTTTAAAGTTTCATTGGTTTCCTCTTTTGTATCGAAAATACCGACGCTGCTTACGGTTTGAATTTACTTCTAATTAACAGTTTAAAAGCAAACCCCTTTAAGCATTTATACTTTTAAGATAAAATTGCGCGGGTCATTTTTTCAGAATTCGAACAATTAATATTTTTTTACTATCATATACTAACAATCTTTTTTATTGTAAACCTTAATCTCATTCTATACTTTCCAATACTTTCTCCTACATACAGTTGAACTCGCTTAATACGAAAGGCCAAAAATTCGCGATTTCGTATTAACCGTTATTCGTAACAACCGCGAATAAGGAACATCGTGTAAAATGTATTAGAAACGCATGTTTATAGTTTTTTAAAAATTAATACCATTTAAGAACGATTCGAAGATAGAGGGTTGGATCCCTGAGCAGACGGTATGAGCTTTATTCTCTACTCAGAAAGATTCAGCGTATGATTCGAAATACGTAATTGGTGGTTTACAGTGACTAAAAATAACGAACAATTTCTAAAATAATAATAATTATAAGCAATCGAGGAAATTTTTCTTAGGTCAGGAAGTGTGTTCGTCTTAGTCGAAATTTTTATTTTAGCCTTCGTAATATGCGTGAGATGGTTAGTGTAACTAAATAGTAAACCAAACTTAAGGAACAAAATGCTCGTTTTAGCCGTGATTTCGAAAGTTCAACTGTATTGAATATAGAAGAAAATAAAAAAATCGGAGCAGTGGAGCAGTACAAATGTTTTTGCTCCGGCTCCACTTCCGTTTCGAGCAAAATCTCGTTGCTCAACTGCTCCGAGCTCCGTTCCAGATCCCAAGTAATAACAAAAATATTAAATCGCCAAAAATGTTTTAAGTTACATGGTTTTATTTAAATTCAAAACATCGTTGCATTAGCCAAACAAAACTAATGTTGCCAAACGGCAAATGATAATGCTGATCATTTCCTCAGAGCCAAAATTATTAATTTTTTTTCCTAATTAACGTTATAATAAATTATATAATGGATGGATTATTGTATTGTCATCGAAGATAAGCATGTGTGCAAAAATTTGAAGATAATTTATGCAGTAATAGTTGTCGAAAGCCGCCTTACAAAATTCCGCCACAAATCAAGATAAATAAAACCATATAAAAAGTACAATAACCAGACTTCGACTTTCCTTAAAATGTGCACCAAAAAAGGTTCAAGTAAAAACGCTTTACAGAACTGAGTATTTGAAGAAGAAAGAAAAACTTTTCAACTCATCAAATGTGTGTTAAAAAACGAGTACCCGTTCTCCATCCATACATCTCTCTCCTTTCAAAAAGAAAAAAAAAAAGTTCAAGAATGCGATTACAATAAAGCCCATCAAAACGATCATTTGGAATCTGAATCGACTGTTATTTGTCTATTATTCTCTGGATATTCCTTCATAACCATTTTGCATTTCTCATGTATCCATCTCCGCAGTTCATATACATGCACACAGGTCATATGTATCTCCCGATTCGCAAGACCGGCAATTCAATCGGACACGCAGATCGAAGGGCCCCGGGGCCAGCCTGCCCTCTCTGCGGATTAATCCAACAAACCGGTCTCCATTCTAGTATTCACTGACCCGTAAGGTTACGGCTACTTCCGAAACAACGGGGCAAGGACGGTTGATGGCCGTTACGAAGATTGCCTCTGCTGTTACGAACCGATTATGGGATCAGATATGGGATTGGGTGTTGGATCGTTTTGATTTCAACGCTGGTAATGCGTTCTTTTCTGATATGTTTCGCGGTCCATTTATTTCAAAAAGTTGTTCGAAAACAGCGCTTAACCCATTAGCCTGTAACGCACGTCGGAATTTGGTTTTGGTGAGGGCCAAGGTTGGTATGCATCGGATACTGATTTCGCCGGGTATCGAATATCCGGTATTCCTGGTCTGATGAATCCGCACTGGTTGCCCAGCACTGATTGTTCAAAATCCGTAAATTCTATACATATTTTTAATATGCCACAGCTGCCGACACAGTACATAGTAGTGCCACCAGCTCCGTGCGAAAGCATTCCTAAGGCCTCGGGTAACAGGTTGGGATCTGGTGGAAACCATAGTAGCTACTAAGGCCACGGGTAACAGGTTGAGGTCTGGTGGAAATAAGTAACATAGTAGCTACTAAGGCATCGGGTAACAGGTTGGGGTCTGGTGGAGATAAGTACCATAGTAGCTACTAAGGCCTCGGGTAATAGGTTGGGGTCTGGTGGAAATAAGTACCATAGTAGCTACTAAGGCCTCGGGTAACAGGTTGGGGTCTGGAGGAAATAAGTACCATAGTAGCTACTAAGGCCTCGGCTAACAGGTAGGGGTCTGGTGGAGATGAGTACCATTGTAGCGACAAGAGGCACGGGACTCGTGTCGCTACCACGTCAGAGGATCGAGCCTGGCAGTGTCGGTGGATTTCCAAGATGCAGAAAATCGTCTGCGCCCATGTCGAATGCGGCATGTAAAAGATCTCTTGAGTAGACATTTAGCTAGGATGCTTCTCGGCCAAATTAAGTTCCCAGAGCAATTTTGCATCAACAGAGTCCAGGCACTTGCTCTTTCAGGTGGAGAAACTGGACGTCAAAATTCTCATGCGGCAATGGTACCGGTACCACACTCATTGTGGGGCCGCTGAAAGAGGTGGCACCAATCTCTCGGGAACGCGCTAGAGGTCTGCAATTGGCAGAAGCCAACAGCGGCCCATTAGAAATAAAAATCTCACAGTTAATTTGCGTATTCAGTAAGTTCTTAATCTAGGGTGGCGTAGTGGTAAGGCACAAGTCTCGTACGCCCAAAATCGCAGGTTCGAACCTGGCCCAAGTCGGTGGATTTTCAAGATGCAGAAAGTCGTCTGCGCCCATGTCGCATGATTGTGCGGCATGTTAAAGATCCCTTGAGAATACGTTGAGCTTGGATGCTCTCGGCTAAATTAAATACCTAGTGCAAGTCGCATCAAATGAGAGCTCAGGTGTCTCCATCTAGCGGAAACTGAGCGTCCAAATTCTCAGTGGCAATGGCATCCACCGATAGTGGTGCTACTTGAAAAAATAGATACCGGGGTACGCACTAGGTCTGCAAAAGTTAATAACCGTACGCAGCCCCATTAGAAAGAAAGAAGTAAGTTCTTAATCTGCATATATTTTCAAAACATGCTAATTAACTGAAGGGAAACAAAGTGATATACTTGATAACAGAATTCTTTATGCAGTGGCCGGATTGGATTCCGGTTATTTAACCCTCTCACTATGATCTGGGATCCACGCTTATATTGCGAACTCCAGAAATTTTTAACGAATGTCCAAAGCAGAAGAACGTGTTAGAAAACCACAGGGAGCTGGCATAGGAAATAAAATTAAGATAAAATAATTTCTTAAAAAAATATTTTAATATTATAGCCCATGACAACAAACATGTTTTTAACAATGCTTTTATATTTATTAATAGATTTCCCAACAAAGAAAAATCAAGCCAAGCCTTTCCAATTAAAATAAAAAATAATTATTTTTCACTCGTAACGTTTTTTCTTAAAAACAAATGTAGGCAAGTTGATTTGCAATATTAGTTAGACGACCCTCTATCGATTAAAGAAAAAATCATCAAAATCGGTTCATTTAGTCAAAAGTTATGGATGAAAAGACAAAAAAAAAAAAAAAATACTACATTTCTGCCCATTACTTTTGTTCTAATTATCGAATATGGTCAAACGAAAGTACGGGACCTATGGGAAACCACCCCTGATCGATTGAAAAAAAAAAAAAATCATGAAAATCGGTTTATCCGGTGCGAAGTTATAAGTGGACAAACAAACAAACAAACAAAAAAAAAAAAAAAAAAACCGGCATACATACAATACGAATGTATAACCTCCTTCCTTTGTGAAGTCGGTTAAAAACATCAGAAGAAGCGTTGATTACTTTCAATATAACTCAATGAATGCAGAAGTAACTTTTAAAATATTTAAGTCACATTAAATGTGCAAATAATAGCATTTGGTCCGTGTGGATCCCAGGACAGTGATAGGGTCCTCCTGGGGTCCTAGGGATACCTCCTGGGGAGCCCCCGCTTCCCTCGAGACGTGGGAGAGTCCCTGCACATGTGTGTAGTGGTGTATGTATGTATAAATACTCCTTTGGTCTCCTTGGAGTTTAAAGAATCAATCTGATTGTTAAGGGCCCTTTACACATACGTTCTTAACCGCGTTCCAGACGGAGAGCCATTCAGATGCGCGTTCAAGAGTGTGCGTGCAACTGCAATTTTGGAGGGCGCTCAAGAATGCGGTTAAGAGTGACACTCAGATGCGCGTTCATTGATCGCGCACCAAGAAATGTTGTATATTTTACATGCGCGTTCTTATCATCAAAGCGGGATGGTTGGACGATTCTGCAGCCTGTTGCTTTTGCAATAAAACCTTTTGGCCGGTTTTGTATCTTAAATCTGAAAAAGATGTGTGCATTATTATGTGTTCATTATTGTTATTCATTTATTAATGACTTTTCTTCAAGGTATTACATTTTATTGTGTTTAGGATATTGGCTTACCAAGTGGAAAGTTGTTGTCTCTGAAATTCCATACGCCACTCTGTACTCCAATGAACGCCGCCCCGCATCTGAACTCGTTCTTATGCGCGGTTAAGAATTTGGTGCAATATTGTGACACATTTACGCAACCATTTTACTCGCGTTCTTGAGTGAAGTTAGGGATCATTCATAAATGATGTCACGCTTCAAGGGGGGTTCATGAAATTGTGACAAAGTGTGACACCGGGAGGGGAGGGGGTAGCAAGAAGTGTGACATCCCTGCTTATGCAACATAGGGTGACATTTGACAAAGGAGGGTGGGGGGTCCGTTGAAGTGTGACATTTTGTGACAAAGGGAGGGTGTGGGGTCAAATGAAATTGTGACAAAGTGTGACACCGGGAGGGGAGGTGGTAGCAAGAAGTGTGTGACATCCCTGCTTATGCAACATAGAGTGATATGTGACAAAGGGGGTGGGGGGGGTCCGTTGAAGTGTGACATTTTGTGACAAAGGGAGGGAGTGGGTTCAACTGAAATTGTGACAAAGTGTGACACCGGGAGGGGAGGGGGTAGCAAGAAGTGTGACATCCCTGCTTATGCAACATAGAGTGACATGTGACAAAGGGGGTGGGGGTCCGTTGAAGTGTGACATTTTGTGACAAAGAGAGGGAGTGGGGTCACATATATGCGAAAAAAGCGTGACATCATCTATGAACGGGCCCCTAGATGCGTCGCGTTCAGTCGCGCGGTTAAAAACGCAAGTGTAAAGGGCCCTTTAGCCCTCTCCATGTGCGGCACCGCACCCTCCTTTACTTAAAGCTGCAGCTAATCTGTAACATAACAAAACACGAAAAACTCAAATGTTTACAATGAAAGCAACTTTCACGGCGATAACAAAGACATTACTCCGATATCATCTCTAACCAAAGTCCGAATGTTACGATGTTCAAGGGGTTGAGCCCGACGCCCATGTACGGGTCGTAATCACCTGAACCTGAGACGAGATCCTTTTATGGAGTTGGCGAGATAACGGGTGCATACTTTCCTTATCTGAATCTCCAACCTGTTGGAATGCTGCACTCCGAGAGCCACTCCAACTGAAATTAAGGTTAAGTCGAAAGATTTTAATGCGCTTAACGTTTCCACTTTATGCTCTATTCGAGAGAAAAAAGGGATCGGCAATAAATAGAAGGGGCCGAGATTGAAATCTCAAGGAAAACTGGTTTTCGTCGGAAAAAGGAAGAGAGAATCGAAATTGATTTAGAACAATACTGTCCTTGAGACAAACAAAAGTCTGGTGCATTCCATCAACAAGGAAATAAGACATATTTTAGTTCTGTAAACATTTATCAGCTGCAACAGCACAGGAACTTTCAAGGGTTTGTTGTCTCTGAAGGTACGAAGGAATAAAACAGAGCTTTTTTTTTGAACGAAATCGAAATATTTATAACAGACATCATAGTTTCTCAAACATTGTGGTGAAGATCCCGCGGGGAAAAAAGATTTGGAAACTCTAAGGTTATAGGACAATTTATAAGAACCCTGTCTTGGTATACTACACTCTCAGAAGTAGAAAGCTCACTTTTGACGATTCCTCAATCGTCAAGAAAATTTCGTCATTTACAACGATTCGTTTCCGCGCGATCACGTGACTTTAAAAAGTTACTACGGAGCCGTTCATAAATGACGTCACGCTTATTTCCCTTATATTTGACTCCCCCTCCCTCCTTTGTCACAATATGTCACACTTCAGTGGACCCCCCTCCCCCTTTGTCACGCGTCACGCTATGTTGCATAATGCAGGATGTCAGACTTCTTGTTACCCCCTCCCCTCCCCTTGTAGCACTTTGTCACAATTTCACGAACCCCCTCCCCCCTCGAAGCGTGACATCATTTATGAATGATCCCTACACAAATTTTGTCAATTTGACGAAAGGTTTACTCGGCGCATTTTTCACAAAGCCATTTCGTCAAATACGACGAAAGTTTCGCAAGATTTGAGCATCCGTTTCTGAGAGTGTATGTATAATTATTAATGTGTTAGCTTTATTTTATGTTTTAATTTAATACTTTACTAGTATACTATTAAGAATCCTAAGGCCTCGGCTAATAGGTAGGGGTCTGGTGGAGAAAAGTATACTATTATTAAACAAATATTTTATTCTAATCTCTCCTCTAACCAAGAAACGACGACGTTCGATAAGGGACCGTCCAAAATTGATGTCCCACTTTTTCCATATATTTGACCTTTGTCACAAAATATCACATTTCAACCTCTTTCTCACATGCCACGCGATGTTACATGAGCATGATGCCACACTTCCAGTTACCCCGTCCCTCGTCACAATTTGTCACAATTTCACAAAACCCCTCGAAGGGTGACATCATTTATTAATGAGCCCTAAGATGCATTCAGCCTGAATTTCGTACACCTCGGATTTACTTCGCTATCGTTTTCAAGACGGTCACGTGACGAATTTGATATCTGATTGGAGAATCGACTTCGACTTTGTCACATGACTGACCAAAAGCGATAGCGGATTTAATCTGAAACGGAAGAGAATCAGGCTGGTTGTGACACATTCGTCAACACATAGGGTCGATCTTAAAGACAGACAAGTTATCCAGCCGCTATCCTTCCTTTATTTTGATGCTTCCTCTTTAAAGCTAACATTAATTTATTGCTCCGACAACTGTTATGCGGCGATGTCATATCTCCTCCAAATGGGCAATAAAACCTCAAGAAAACGAAGCCGACCGGAAAACAGCCCAGGAATTCGAACAAGATAGCACAGAGTAAACACCCCACATAAAAGATCGGCCGTCCAAAAATAATCACGGCATCCAAGAGCTATCTGAAAAATAAACGGCCTGTTGCTCCGTCAACGAGAAATGAGAGGTTCTCCTTTTTTTAGCCCCCGATGAATCAAAGGGTTTGGGATCGCGTCCAAGGGAGCGGAATTTAATGTAGGCCGAATCAGAAACACGTGGAGAGTTTCCGTTTTCCTTTATCATCTTTTAGAAGAGACTATTAACACCTGGAAGCTACCACTTAACCCATTATATGCGCGCATTTAGCCAGGCCATTATCACCAG
The DNA here is from genome assembly GCA_038502835.1 of Octonoba sinensis. Taxonomy (NCBI): domain Eukaryota; kingdom Metazoa; phylum Arthropoda; class Arachnida; order Araneae; family Uloboridae; genus Octonoba; species Octonoba sinensis. The sequence goes on from CM076600.1 coordinate 6,166,834, forward strand.
AGCGCATATGTGCGCGCATTTTACTTAGGCTCTTATCACCGAAGTGCATTTTGGTGATAAGAACGAATTTTCAACTTTTCCGTGTGACGCAAATGGGTTAAGTAAATGCCTCGTAGCTAACCCTTTGAATACTGAATTATTTGAAGATTTTTATGCCCATGGGACGGATTTAATTTGCCGCCATATGGATCCCCACTTATCTCTACTAGACCCCTACCTGTTAGCCGAAGCCTTAGGATTACTTGCGCGCGGAGCTGGTGGCCACATGGATCCCTACTTTTCTCCACCAGACCCCGAACCTGTTAGCCGAAGCCTTATTAGGCCTGCCTAAGCGACGGGCTTTTGAATAGTACCAAGTTCGAAGCGATGCGATAATTTCTTCCTATAGAAAATAACTCTTTTATGTAATTTTCGGCTATAAATTGCAATAGAAAATGAACAAATTCGAATTTCATAAAAAACTCTCCAAGGTCCACACCCCACTGTTCCAAACTAATTCCGTGCCAATTTTCATGAAAATCCGCCGAAGGCGGGGACGCTGCAAACATCAACGCCTGATTCTTAAATTCCGATAACGAGTCAGACTCGTTCGCTTTAAACTCGTTCGCTTCGCCCAAATAAGCAGATGACGAGTCTCACTCCTCAAACGTACCCGAAAGATTAATACGGAAAATAAGGAGCTTTAGTTAGTTACTTAGTTAATAGGGATTAATACGGAAAATCTTATGTCTACAGTTTGGTGCATAATCCCAATGCCACCAGCATCTAGTACCATCCCAAATGTACACACACATTATTGGTGTTTCCTTTTCAGGAAAGAAGTATAGTTCATTTATTGATTATCAGAGATCTGAGGCGCAACGGATGAGTGGTGCAACAAGTTTTTGTTTGAATAAGACAAATGATTAAAATGCTTTGCGCTAGAATATGAGTACAAAGGTAAAACAACGTAAATAAGCACAAATTGTCAGAACAAATTTTCAGCAAACATCTATTTCGAGGCAATAATGGAGCCTCTTCATCAGTGCAAAAAAGAAGTGCTCAACACACAACTGGAAAGTTGTGATTGAACAGTCAACTTTCTGTTCACTCACAACTTTCTAGTTGTGAGTAGCTGTTCAAAAGTTGTCAGCAACTGACAACTTTTGAACTGCAACTTTGCTGAACAGTTGCTGAAACTTTTGAACAGCAACTCACAATTAGAAAGTTGTGAGTGAACAGAAAGTTGTCAGTTGCTGTTCACTCACAACTTTCTAGTTGTGTGTTGAGTACTTCTTTTCTGCACTGATAAAGAGCCTCCATTGTCGTCGGAAATAGCTATTTGCTCTAAATTTGTTCTGACAATTTGTGCTTTTTTACGTTGTTTTACCTTTGTACTCATAGTTTTTGCTTAAGCAGGAGCGGAGCCAGAGCATGGAAATGTGTCGTGCTCCATTGAATCAATATTTTTAATCAAAAATTCATTAAATTTCTAAGACGACAATTTCGGCATGAAATTAATTTTTATTAAACAAAGACCTCAATTTTTAACTTATTTTACAAAATGTGTTGTAAATAAAAAGAGAGCGGAAAGCACGATTTTAAACTCCAACATAGTCGGTGCTCTGTGCTACAACCTGTATGAAAATGAGCGGCAACGATAGTTCAGAAAGTTATTTTATAAACGCGTCGGCCTTTTCTGCAATAAAGAGCATTCAAATTGGGCAAATCCCTGGGCTCGAACAATACGTTACGAAACAGTAGGGGGCGTGCTCTTGAAAAAGCGTGAATCATTGTTGCGGAGAGGAAATCATGAGTCCGTCGCCCACCTTGTTTTTGCGGTTCGTGATGATAGAGAAGTGCCGGGCTTCGATATCTCTGGACATGTACCAATATTTGTGAAAGGGCTACTGTTGAGTAATTCTAGCGCGAAATAGGTTGGAGTAGGTGGAATGCTCGAGACGAGTGTATTACTGAGTAAAGTTTTGCTGATTTTCGAACAGCCGGTGGTCCGACTGGAGCCAGAGGCGTAGATAGGGTTTTCAGCGCCCGGGGACAACTGAAGATTTTGAGCCCCCCTGTGCCCCTGGGGGCCTAGGGGCGCCCCTTAAGAGAATTAAAAAAACTTTTATGCTTCCTAAATGATAAAGCTCTAAAAAGCAGCCCCTTTAACTTTCATTTTTATTAGCGACCATTCACTTTTAAGGGAAAAATGGGACACGTTGGCTTCGCAAAATTATTGTCTGATTTCCCACGCACTCCTGTGCTGCGTTGGTCATTCCCGATATGATTTGCGGTGCTCCCACTTTTTTGTCGAACATATTCACACCTCTTCAGTTCAAATAATTTTCTTTTCGCATTTAAAAATAAAATAAATTAACATAACGCCCAGGGACAGCTGTCCCTCCTTGCCCCCACCTAGCTACGCCTCTGCTCATCGGGTGGCGCGCGCTAGACTGTCTCATCGGGCGACGCGTACCACAGGGGGCCCGCACTAGACTCTCATTGGGCGGCGCGTACCACCGGTGGCCCGCAGTTGACTGTCTGATCGGGTGGCTCGTTAATTAGCATTAATTTAATAAATTAATGTTAATTAACAATGGCTTAATCAACATTAATTTGGCGCCCCTTGACGCTGCGCCCGGGGACAGCTGCCCCTCCTTGCCCCCACCTAGCTACGCCTCTGCTCATCGGGTGGCGCGCGCTAGACTGTCTCATCGGGCGACGCGTACCACAGGGGGCCCGCACTAGACTCTCATTGGGCGGCGCGTACCACCGGTGGCCCGCAGTTGACTGTCTGATCGGGTGGCTCGTTAATTAGCATTAATTTAATAAATTAATGTTAATTAACAATGGCTTAATCAACATTAATTTGGCGCCCCTTGACGCTGCGCCCGGGGACAGCTGCCCCTCCTTGCCCCCACCTAGCTACGCCTCTGACTGGGGCCCCCCTGCGCCGTTGCATGTACACCAAAATTTTTGCGTTTAGTTGCCCGATTTTTGTATTCAGTTGGTATAAAGGTGAAAACTATTCATTTTTGATACATTTTAAATTTGTTTATGAATATGTCTAAAAAAATATAGACCGTATAGTGTGTCTTAGCACATGAAGTTTGTTAACTTCGTATAGAAATGTCATGGCGGTTGTTCATTTCTTTGAAAATAAGATAAAAGAGCAATCGTAATGAATTTTTGATTCGTAAATGAGTTAACGAACATCACATGCAAAAAAAAAAAACATTCTGCTGGCTGTATTTTGCTAAACAGACACTTAAAAGAATTTAAAGTGTATCCAAAAAGGAATAATTTTCAGCTTTACACCAACTGAACACCAAAAGTGGTGTTACTGAACACCACTTTTGGTGTTCAGTAACACCAAAAAATGGTGGCAATCAAAATTTTTAGTGATAGGATGCAAACTCTTACAATAAGTTTAATGGTCGGTAAAATGCAAGAATTTGGAGCAACGACTTCTTAGGATTGCTATTCTCCGGCTTCTAAATACTTGCTTCGTGCTCTGAAAAATTTTAATAGATTATATTATTTAGTTATTTTTAACCGACTTCACAAAGGAAGGAGGTTATACATTCATACTGTATGTACGTTTTTTTTTTTTTTTTTTTTTTTTTGTCCACTCATAACTTCTCACCGGATGAACCGATTTTTCATGATTCTTTTTTTAATCGATCGAGGGGGTTTCCCATAGGTCCCATATCTTGGTTTGACCATATTCGATAATTAGAAAAAAAGTTATGGGCAGAAATGTAGTATTTTTTCGTTTTTTCATTCATAACTTTTGACTAAATGAACCTATTTTGATGATTTTTTCTTTAATCGATAGAGGGTCGTCTAACTCAAATATTGAAAATCAATATGATTACATTTGTTTTTTAGAAAAAATATTACGGGTGAAAAATAAGTATTTTTTATTTTAATTGGAAAGGCTTGGCTTGATTTTTCTTTGTTGTTAAATCTATTAATAAATATAAAAGTCATTGTTAAAAACATATTCGTTGTCATGGGCTATAATATTAAAAGAAATTACAGCAAGAGTTTGACTGAAAGCTTCTCTGTGGCAAAAATTAATCCAATCAGTTTGTTTGCTAAAATGAACTTCAAAAGGGAATTTATCATACAAATCATTAGTTTTTAGTGACATTAATTCAAAGAAGTTTTGCCCTTTGATATGGATTTTTAAAAAAATAGATTATTTATATAAAAAATGTATTTACACTGAAAAGAATAAAATAAAATAATTTTTATAAAAAAAACAGAACCGACTTCAAATTATAAATTGCGCTAAAAAGTAAAAAATAAATTCATTCTTTAAACAACATAGATGTGACTTTTAAACATAGTTTTAGAAGTCGGTGCAAAATTATGATTCTAATTACCATTATACTATTTGCTACTTCATATTGGAACTGTTGCTAATTCTGCAAATATATATATATTTGTAATTGGGGATTCATGATTACAAAAGATTTTATCTATCCTAACTTTGCACCGACTTCTAAAACTGTTTAAAAGTCACATAGATGTTGCTTAAAGAATGAATTTATTTTTCACTTTTTAGCGCAATTTATAATTTGAAGTCGGTTCTGTTTTTTTTATAAAAATTATTTTATTTTATTCTTTTCAGTGTAAATACATTTTTAGCTAATCATTTTTTTTATAATAAAAAATTTAAAAAGAAAAAAAATGCAGCAGTGGAGCACAACTAATTTTGTTTGCACCGACTCCACTTCAGTTTCGAAAAAAATCGTGTTGTTCCACCTTTTCTACTCCAGATCTCTGGCAAAATGCAAGGTACGAAATCTTACAATAGGTTTACTTATGTAACTTTTAAATTGTGTAATTAATTGGTTTACTGCAGAAAAGAAAAATAATTAGCCACAAATAGCTGCAGTAATCCGTCTATTGTTTTTTGTGGCGTTGATGACTTTTAACAGAAAGCTGACGAAATGTCCTGTCAGTAATTGAATAATCTATTTCGAAAAGGTAAGTTAAAAACATAAATGATTCAGGAGACAGCAGAAACTGACGTATAACAATTTGGAAAATGTTATGGACCTGATCCATTATATTTTGGTAGGTAGCAGCAATAGTAGTGTGTTTAATTCAAACGATTTTTGAATTATGATGATTATGCTACAAAGGTTAATACAATTCAACTCGGTTTACCACATGGCCATGGACACAATTACCAGCGAGTCGAAAATATTGTCCTAACAGGGATTTTTTTTTCATTTTTTATTTTTTAGGCTCAATGATTTGCTGTCGGTTAGTTAAAAACCGTCCGTATAGGGCAGTGGTTCCCAAAGTTGACTGGTCTCCGATCCTTCTAACAAAAATTTCCAATCTTGGGACCTACCTCTTAGCTGTCTTAGAGAAAAGAGGCATAAATATGGGTAGTGCTTAGACTCCCTAGTGGCAAGTTGTGGAACTACTTAATGCTGCATTATTTGTTCTCATTGAAATAATAATAAAAAATAATGTTACCAGTATGAATGAAAGACTTTTGAAATAAGAAGCACTACTTAAATACCTACACCAGCAAAGTTTTTTTACAAAGTTATTTCAATGGGAAGGATGAATTTGTTTCTTATTTCTCTTTATTATAGTTTTAGCATCAACTTCAACTTTAGTTACTTTTATTTGCAGACTTCCTAATTTTTTTTTTTAAATTCATGTGTACATTGGCGTTTGGCACTCAATATTCGCTCTCGACCCACTAGTGGGTCGCGACCCATAGTTTGGGAAATACTGGTATAGGGTATAGTAGGGTAAACCGGACAGTCATTGACACTCAGTACAGTTGTTGGCACCTCAGACTTTACCTTAAAGAAATAAGTAAACAAGTGCTAATTTTATTTTAACACGTTGACGGACACTTGCGTCCAAAGCCGTCAAAGCGAAGTTCACTATGTGGCATGACGGCAACAGCCGTCCAAAACGAAACGGTCGTATTTTAGACACTACGGCTATAGCGGCACAAATGTGCATTTACCGGCTTACAAATAGAAGCCTAGTGTCATGTTTTAGGTTGAATTTCGTTTTCCACCTGTTACACCGACTTGCAGCTTCAGTATGCACGTGGTTGGGAAGGGAGTAGTGCGATCGTGTCTTCTCTTGAATTTATAGCTGTTATTGATACATTTAACGATATTTATTGTTTATACTGGTAAGTATTTACCGCTGGCGCCATGACGGTCATAGCCGCCACCTAATCAAAGGTGCTGAAGCAATCAAAATTAAGTTTATTAAGCTTTAGAATATTAGAAGTAAAACAATACTTCTAATATTCTAAAAATTACAAAAACATACAGTGTTAATTTTCGAACTTCACTTGCTCCTACTGTCCATCAATGTGTTAAGATACACATGAAACTAATGTTTGAGAGTTCTCTAAGTCATTTATGACGTAAGTGTTTAAGAAACTAACCAAAGGGAACCCATCCACAGGGAGTCAATAACTAGTTTTTGCACTTTTTACCATAAATATTGCCATATGGTAAAAGGAATTGAACTTTTGACCCAAACAAACCTCTTCAGTCTATGTAAGGAGAGATAAAGAAGAGCTATAGGAAGTTTCAATATGATCCCTCCATAAAAAGGTTTTTTTTTTTTAAATTTAACCATAGAATTTAGTCTTAAGAGTGTCAATAACTGTCCGGTTTACCCTACCATATTAACACTTAACCTATCAAGTACCGGTCAAATTGACCGTTTTCAAACTTTTATAAGAATTACACACTTTAAACGTTATAATACCGTTATCGAACTATATGACAATTCTTGGAATATGCATATAATATTTTTTCCTTCTGTACTTCTAGTTATTTGTTCTCTTTTCCAAGAAAAATTAATTTATTTTTAAAGTTTTTTAATTTAATATTTAATTTTTTAATTACCCGTCAATTTGACCGAACGCAGTAGGAATAGGTATACAAGAACTGTCGGTAGGTTTAGTGTTAAAACTAAGATCGTTGTTTCCTTTTCAAAATGGAGACGTTAACTTTTCAGAATAAACGATTCGATTAAAGGGTTAACAGCGTTCGGGGTACCTCTGCGCATACAAGGTAACGTTCTAAATTAGAAAAGGAGCGATTTAAAGTGCTCTGTATTCTGGGAGCTACCGATTTTATCGAAATCTGTGTCAGTGGATTCAACTCTGAGGAACGATCGGCATGCAAAAAAGAACAGAACAAGGGAATACGGAACGAGGTCGGGCTGCGGGATCGGAACCGGTCCCGTCGAATATGCAAAACGAGTGTGGAAAGGAACCCCTTTTTGCCTTTTTCGGGGATGCTGCTGGAATGCGGCGCACGTGGCCGCTCGAAAATGGAAGGCTCATGAATGAAACATCGGGAGCGACTCTCCCGGAGGAGCTCAAACGGTCCGCGTTTATCGTAGTTTTTGAGGCCATGGTATCGTATAAGAAATTTTAAAAGTTTCGTTCCGGCTGTGGCAGACAACTAATCGCTTCAGGGCAAAGTTGTGAGAGACTACTAAGGTTAAAATGCCGTTAATCGTAAAATGGATCTTTACGAATGGAGCATAGAATAAATGTGCATGAAAGCGGGGATCTGGAGAGGGTTCATTCATAACTGATGTCTCGCTTCGAGGGGAACCGACAAGATTATTATATTAAATGTGCAATGACTTTATTCATTGCTTACAAATAAGGAACTAGATTTTGTACTGTACGTGAGAAATAGTAAAACTGGTAGAAAACGTGTGAATTGAGGCCTAGAGAGAACTTCAGTTACTTTTACAAAATTGTTGCATAAGTGTCAAAATGTTTGAAGAGTAGCAATAAAACCATAAACAACTTCAAAAAAAAAAAAAATCTGTATGTTACACAATAAAACTATGCTTATGCCCCGAACAACAGAATATTAGTATGAAATGTAAGAAAATAGATTTGTAAATATGTTAGGATAAGACTTCTTTCATATGTTTTTTGAGATGCAGAAGTTATTTGCAAACTCTTACTACCCCCTTGTGAGAAAAAATTTCACAATAAATGTTTGTCACTAGATGAATATTAGAAACCCGTTTTTCTTTTGTGCTGCATGTTACTACTGTATTTATAAATAATTAGCCTAACACCAAAGATTAACACAAGTGCACATCTTTTTAAACATGCATTACTTTTCCATTTAAATAAAATTTCCATGTCACAAGTTCATAATTCACAGATTTTTGGATATTTTCGTTAGTTTCCAGTACTTATGTCTATTTCCTGCTGCGTCAGGTACTGTAACATTTTTATTTTTTTCAAATTACGAGTTGGATAACAGGGTTTCAAATAAACCGTAAATTAATGTATTAATGTAGCTGTATAAGACAATAAAATAAACTATGCCTTACTTATTCTAATTATTTAATATTTAAAGTTAACTTTTTGCTTCCAAATGTTGCGTCAGTTACCGTGGAATTCACCTATAGCAAATGAGCCGAATGTACACCCTAAAATCAACTTCCACAGCAGCGCGTTTGAAATCAACAGATGATTTCATTTCGTGCGGCGCACTTTATTATAGTTAACTATCGAAGTTTTGCAAACGGGAGGTGGTAAAGAAATCCCTTCCAACATCCCCCCGCAGCCCGTGAACCCTACCGTCTCAAGCGGCCCCCAGCGGAAGTGCAAAGAAAAAAAAAGTTCCACAGCGTGGGAACAGCCCAATTACCGCAGCGGAGCAGCGCTCTACGAACCCAAGTTTATGTACATCTTTATTTATACCTGGGGTTTTATTCGATCTCGCCTAATAACTCCGCTTTTGTCCCGACGGCAGAAGCTCTTTTGTTGAGCAGGGATGCTTCTTCGGTGCATTGTTTCGCCTCCGCAGATAGCGATCTTCTTCAAAGCATGCAAGATGAGTTTCACCGCGGATGACAGAATTTTGTTCCCTGGACAAAGGAATCAAATTTCTTGAGATGAGTGACATTTCTTGTAGGCTTTTTGTTTATTTCCTTCGAGCTTTTATTTAATAAATTTTCCCAAAGATTGTGTTAGTATTTTAAAAGCTAATTTAAGCGACAACCAATCATCCTAGGGATCATTCATAAATGATGTCACGCTTCGAGGAGGGAGGGGGGTTCGTAAAGTTGTGACAAAGTGTGACAAGGGAAGGGGAGGGCTAACACGAAGTGTGGCATCATGAATTATGCAACATAGCGTGACATGTGACAAAGGGGTGAGGGGGTCCGCTGAAGTGTGACATATAGTGACAAAGGGGGGAGGGGGTCAAATATATGGGGAAAAGCGTGACATCATTTATGAACGGCCCCTACCACAAAAGTTTTGTTATAATTAATTATCAAGAAGAATAATTTGGGACTTAGAAGACCCATCAGGATTTTTCGGTGATACTCTTTCATTGTTTGGTTTCGTTACTGGAAATCCGGTGCGATTTCGCGCATACTGATGGTATAAGAAATGTGTCGTTTTTGTTCTCTGCGATCTGATGCTATGTGCCAGTTTATAAATTGAGTTCCTTTCAACAAATAGGGAAGCAAACATTCTGTTTCGCGTACTAGATATACGCACCTGTAAAATAAACTTCCCTAAAACTCAAATGGATTCGTTCTTTTCTGCCATGCGCGTAAGCGTCCAAATATCAAATTCCGTGGTCGAAATGTACACATTCCTGTCGACAGGGTGGCGTAATGGTAAGGCGCAGGTTTCGCACGCACAAGATCGCAGGTTCGAACCTGGCCCGAATCGGTGGATTTTCAAGATGCAGAAAATCGTCTGCGCCCATGCCGCATGATTGTGCGGCATGTTAAAGATCCCTTGAGTATCCGTTTGGCTTGGATACTCTCGGCTAAATTAAATACTTAGTGCAAGTCGCATTAAATGAGAGCTCAGGTGCCACCATCTAGGGGAAACTGAGCGTCCAAATTCTCAGTGGCAATGGCATCCACCGACAGTGGTGCTACTTGAAAAAATGGATGCCGATTACCGGAGTACGCACTAGGTCTGCAAAAGTATACGCAGCCCCAATAGAAAGAAAGAAAAACTACACATTCCTCAAATTTTCGAATAGTGCGAATGCAATAAACGTCTTCCCATGCAATGCCGTCCGTATAAAGGCTATTTTTAATGTCGAAGAGCAATAATCGATTGGCAACGCGAGGGACCGTTAACTAAATTAAGCAGAACCAATGATGTGTGCAGAAAGTGTATGACAAAGACTTCATCTCTGTCAGAATCAGTGTCATACCAGCGTACTTCCCATGGCCCGATTGAGGCAGTCGGGGGCCAAGGCACAACACTATTTTGGGGCCCCCTATGGTACGAAAAATATAAATACTGGGTATAATGTACAGGCTTGGAGATTATTCTATTAAGATGTAGGCCTCCCCCCTCAATCCTAAAATTTGGGGGCCCAAGGCCGCGGCCTAGTTGGCCTTTGCGGTAATCAGGTACTGGTATTTCCAAATATTGTTCAACTAAATGCAATTAATCGACCAGAGCCTGTCTCCATGTTTGATTACAACCACCATAAGCGAATGGATTCATGAGATCCATCTGCAAGATACGACGCAGCTAAGCTCGGATGAGCAGGCTAGACACCTGCCCGAGCCAGTCAATTTCCCATTTCCATCGAGAGAGGATCATTTGGAAGTGCTGACCTCTCCCGTCGAATCGTTAAAAGGGCGCATTAACGAGGCGGAATTGCAACAGCAGACAACATCCAACTTCGGTGTGACGCAATGCGCAAGGTCAAATCATTTCAGACCTGCCACAGAAGGATCGTCATTTATTGGCATATGTAACGAGGATGTCCTCTTCGTACTTACTTTGAGATTTTTTCATCCCATTGACAAGTGCGTACTGTGGAGTAGAACGAAGAAGTGATTTCACCAACTACGCACTTGTTGCAAATACGCACACGTAATTATCTATAAATGAATATCAGGGGCGTAATGCAAGGGGACTGGGGAAACCCCTCAGAACCTCGGTTTCTGAGCCATATTGTCACTAGTAGATTGGTAAAATACAGGCACATTAAGTTTTTTATGAACCGAATTCTTATTTCTGTTTTCTGAACCGAATCCTTATTTCCGTTTTATGAACCGAATCTTTACTTACGTTTCATAAACCGAATCCTTATTTCCGTTTTATGAGCCGAATCTTTACTTCCGTTTTATGAACCGAATCCTTACTTCCGTTTTATGAACCGAATCCATAGTTAAATTTGTTACACATTTTACACATCATAAGGCGCGAATACATATAAAATAAAATGTAAAATATTTCGATTTTTTATGAACCGAATACTTATTTCTGTCGCGTATTTTACACTTCATCAGGCGTGAATACAGGGGAAGGCAATGGGGGCTATTGTCCCTCCCAATAATTATCAGGGAGCTCGAGCTGCCAGTTTTTTCAATTGCTCCATTCTGACTTCTACGTACTTGAGCCTGTTCCGCTCCTTATGCTTATGAGAAATCATAATATTTACCTCGAGTTTTTATAACTTTTTTTATTATAAAAATTTTTAAAAAGTTTTTAAAAATCGGAACAGTGGAACACAACACATTTCTCCCTACACCTCTAAAATCGGAGCAAAATCTCGTTGCTGATAATGATCAATGCAGAACTTTCCATCAAATACGAATTTTCTTATCTGGTTCACGAGCATTGAAAATTAAGGCACAATGTGAGAAATCAATCACGCCATTTCGGAATAAAAACTTTTCTGCAATAAAAAATAGGAGAAGACATTAGCGATGCCAAACTTTCGTTCGCATCTTTGATTTTTCGATAATTTCACAGAAGGTTTTTTTGACTCCTATTAAATTTGTAAGCATGATTTACTACATTAAAATTTTAAAATAAATTGAAGCTTCTTTTTCAGTTTCATTTTTTAAACAATGACCGTCCCACTTAAAGGAATATTAACAGTTCCAAACCCATTATTCGGCTATACGGAGAAACTAAATATATTAATGTGTGGTTGTTAACATCCAACCATAATTTATGACACGCAGTAATTATTAATTGCAAAAAGTAAAATTTCCTGAAATAATTGAAAAAATAAAAAGTGACCACTAATAATAAAATAAGCATAAAAATATTAATTAGTGCTTTACTAAATACATTATTAAATAAATGTTTTGATTGTAACTTTCACAAAAAAAATTTTCTAGAAAAAAATATATCATTGCGGATCGTTTATTCATAGTCCTGAGAAAAAAATATTTATTGCATTAAACTAGTCCTTATGCGGAGACATTATTCTATTTAGCGGAGAACTTTTAGCATTGTAACTACGGGGAAATTTTTGGTTGCAGAAGGCTTCATTCTCACAACAAGTAAATATTCCTTTATCGATTTCTTGATAAGGAAGGGTGGGGGGGGAGGTGCGTCAGCACTTTTTATTTTTATGCTCTGCAGCACTGTATCATTTAACCCTATTGGTCTTGTTTTTCTTATAACAGAAACAAGAAATTGAACGATGAACTAAATTCAACTCCGCATTTATTCATTTTGTCTCATCATAATCACATGCTTCTTGGACCGAAAATTAAAATTCGGATCTGCGAAGCTTTTTTTGAAAAAATATTTCTTGTAGTTTATGTAAATAAATGACGAGGTTATGTGTAGAAATGACTCGCTTGGTTAGTTTTTATTTCCAAAACAATCAAAGTGGGTTTATTTCCCATAAATTATGCTCCATTTGCGCTTGTTTGTCAATCGCACAACCAACCATGGGTGATTCTGAGCGAAATCAAATTTTCGGAACTTCACACAAAGTTTCCGGACAAAGTATGCACCATTAATTTGAAATAAATATTCCACACGTACTCAGGGGAACATGCCAGTCCCCCCCCCCCCCCAACGCATACATACGTGTATATATTTATATTAAGCTCCAAAAAAAGGCTCTAAGTAATAAATAAATGAAAGGTCTAATATTAATACCAAAAGTTTTTGCTTTTTTTCTTCCCCAGAAACATCATTATATTGTCTTGAAAAGTTTTTAAAAGTGATACAAAATATTTTGCTAGTCCAAAGGAAGAAAAAAAAGTGCAGATATTATTCCTCAAAGAAGTCTTAAGGTTAATAAATTGAAAAATTTTCGAAAAACCGAATTGCTTTTTTTTTTTTTTTAATTTTCAGAACATACCGTCGAAACTTTTCGGAAATGTAGAAGAATTTCGAATCAGAATCGGACCTGCCCAACCAAAGATAAAATCTTACCTTTTTATTTTGTAACCAAATTCTACTGGTGACTCGGTAGTCCAACAACAGCGGCGTAGTCCAGCAAATAGATGTCAACAAAACACTAGACGGTAAACTCCCAACACGAAACACAAAAGCAAACTATCAAATGAAACACACTGTCACTCCGGGATGAGCTCCAAAACAAAAGATTCACATTTTTTTTTTTTAGCGTCAGCTCGGCACTATCACATTTTGGCTTCCTCCGATTATCACTATGGCAACGCGATATCTGGGAGGGGTATAGGCTTTCTCTTCAGCACACAAGGGAAGAGAGAAAAAAAAGTAAACAAACGCAACTTTTGTAAGTCTTCGGTTTCCAGTGAGGATGAACGGGGATCACAAACCCGCGAAAGGTTTCGGCAGCGCACGTGCGTTCCGTACTCCACGTTTTCCAGGTGGTCACTGATAGGGTTACAAGGCGGAGCGGGCGAAAAAATGAAAGAAAAACTGGGTCCTGGCGGCGAACCGTTTCTTCTTGGCGCGGTGCGCGGTCACGTAGAACTCGCCAAATGATGGATTAATTCTTAAATACTTTTCTTCAAACTTTTTTGAGTTGGATACCCTTAAAACTATCAAGTTTTTATTGGGGGAACCGATTGGGGGATGCGGGAAACAAAACCACGCGTGAGGGTACAGATAAAACAAAGAAAATATGTGGCAGCGAATAATTTACCATCAAAATATAGTAAACCTGAATTGGAAATATATTGTACCTAAGTAAAAAAAAAATGACGAAAAATTTATTTGTTTACTTTAAATAATTGAGAAAATAGGGCTATCACAGGGGTCACAAAGTGGGTGACACAACACTCTGGGTCACCCCATCAAGCGATACGGGCTGCCGTATTACTAAGCATAAAAATCGATACTAGAACGGGTAATTCATTAATATTTAGCACTCACCTTTTGCACCGAGTATCCTATTTTTCGATTACACCTGGAAAGGAAAAGAAATTGTTATTATTGGGGAGCTATAAAGAATATTTTATAAAACCTGGACATAAAATCCAAGTTCCTTTGAAAAAGCTTATTCGAAGGAGCTCTCGAAGTGGATTTTTTTTTTTGATTTGAACAATTTTTGCTCCATTTTTAACCAGTTCGAAAATGTTTAACATTAGTGCCAGTGGAGAAATTTCAATCCTATATAAATCCTGATCTGACAGAGTTGCTTAAAACAAACTTTATCGAAAGGATCTTATAGCGTAGAACAGTATTCCCCAAACTATGGGTCGCGACCCACTGGTGGGTCGCGAGCGAATATTGAGTGGGCCCTCGCCACTGTACACATGAATTAGAAAATAGGAAGGGGCCCGTTCATAAATGACGTCACGCTTTTTTCCCATATATTTGACCCCCCTCCCCCCCTTTGTCACAATATGTCACACTTCAGCGGACCCCCTCCCCCCTTTGTCACGCGTCACGCTATGTTGCATAATGCATGATATCACACTTCTTGTTACCCCCTCCCCTCCCCTTGTCACACTTTGTCACAATTTCATGAACCCCCCTCCCCCCCCCCTCGAAGCGTGACATCATTTATGAATTATCCAAGTCTGCGGAATAAAAGTAACTAAAGTTGAAGTAGATGATGAAAAACTTGAATGAGGAGAAATAAGAAAATAATACATCCTTCCCATTGAAATAACTTTGTAAAAAAAACCCTGTAGGTATAAATATTTAAAAAATATATTTAAGTTGTGTTTCTTATTTCAACAGTCATTCATATTGGTAACACTAAAACAGTTTCTTTTTAAATTTTAATTAGAGCAAATAAGACAGAATTAAGTAGTTCCACTAGGGAATCTGAGCATTACCAATATTTAGGCTCTCTTTCCTCTAAAAGACAGCTGAGAGGTGGGTCCCAAGATTGGAAATTTTTGTTAGATCGGTCGTAGCCCAGTCAACTTTGGGAACCACTGGCGTAGAACATGTACAGATACGAAGTTCAACCAGAACGAATCGAGCCTATCATCTTCCTATGAAATTTTTTGATTTGGATTTTTAAAGATATTTCTGACTAAATGAATGAATGAGCGAATGTATAATTGAATAACTAAATGAATGAATGAATACACGAATGGATGAATGAGTAAATGAATATGCATTAACCGCTGAAAAAGGTATATTTGAAGTAATTAAGAACTAAAGTTAAATGAGAAAGGGAGAGAGATAACTAGATTATAAATTAGAAGTTGGTGTATACGGGAAAAATAGGATTGTATAGTTGTGGATGGAACTACAGTCGACGCTCGTTATAACGACCACACATTATAAAGACCATTCCATTATAACGACCTGTGGTAAAAGTCCCAACGTTATCCCTATAAACTCTATGTTAATTTGCTTTCGGTATAACGACCGTTATGTATCGTATAATCCAATACAGCGACCGCATTTAGTAGACACTATTTCTGGTATTTTTCCAAATAGAGAATGTTTCTAAATTTTTAACTTGAAATGACCTCGGTTTTTACGGACAGGCTGCATGTAGTCTTCAGTCTTCAGTCCAACTATGACAGGGGTTGGGGGGATTATCTCTCATCACAGTATAGAAAGACTGAAAGAATAGAGTGGAATTTCCGGATTTCTTAGGAAAAAGGGTTGACAGATGTATTAGTAGTTGGTCGTTTGAATCGCGTGGTTTTCCAATGGTCGATTCTTCGAAATAAGAGGAGTCCTTCTGCTGTGCCAGGTGTCATGTCACCTCAGAAGTTCTGCTTCTAGAAATGTGTATAATTTTTCCCCTATATTTTCTACTTTAAAGTCTGTTTAATATTTTGCCCTGATACAATTTTTTATAACTCCAATGATAAAAAAATAATTAAGGTGTTTAGTTGGAATCTGAAAAATTACTAATTTTAATGGAACTACTGAACATGGCTGATGCATGTATTTTTTTTTAAAGAAAATTCTACCTCTTATAGCGACCACTCGATATAAAGACCTTCTTCGGTGAGACGCAGATGGTCTTTATATCGAGCGTCAACTGTACTTGCTTTTTTTTTTTTTTTTTTTCGTTTCGTTAACTCATTTTTTATTATTGTAACATTTGACAAAAAAATTTGATATCAGGTGCAACCGCCTAAAACAATTTATTACACGTAATTTTAGATTCCTTCAACGATGAATTAAAATAAATAATATTTCAAAACAGGTACTATATCTTGAATAAAAAGACAATTAAATAAGGACCCAAATAAGCACAGAAATGTTATAAATAAAAATAAAAGAATAAATGTTGGGGAAAAAATTAAATAATTAAATAAATCTTAAATTCAAAGAAAATAAGAGAATGAATAAACTCACTACAGTTGATAAAATTTTGTACATCTTAAGTGATGCTAGTGAGGGGTATGGAGCGGAGCGGCGGAAATAAGTTGCTTCGATTTATTAATTTTTTAAAAAATTACATTCATAAACTTAAAAATAAATGAATTAAGGTTTTTTTAATTTGGATGTTATTGATAAATAAATAATGTGTAATGTAACTTTTTATTTCTTATGACGCATACAGCTATTATAAGTTAATTAACAAAGAGATAAGTACGTAATATGGTTACCATTTGAGGCAAAAGTCGCGGCTTCAGATCCCTGATGCTAATAAAAATTGAACTTCCGAAACATTTGAGCTCCCAATGTCGCCAACGAAGAGCGAGCAGTCGCCACGAGTGAGAACCGGGACGAACGAGTAAACTTTTGGCCTTCCGTTTGTCCCGAACAGTTGCTACACCTGCGGCGGATTAGATAATTAGTTGGCGTTGACTGAATGGATGGATAGTTTCGGATTAGCATTAAATGTCCCTCTCGATTGCTAATGAATGGAGACTGCTGAATCCATTGCGACTCCTTTTTGGGGGATATTCTAAAGAGCATTTTACGGGATTCGTGACGTTTACTATGATTTATTGACCGTTACAATTACGATTACTGACTGTGGTTAAGCGCAAAATTACGCTTGGTAATTAAGTTGCTAAAAATGTGGGATTTTCAACATGTACGATTATGTTGAAAACAGCCCAGGTACGATACATGGAAAAACTATTTGATTAAAGGTATGAGATAAGAATTAAAAGAAAAAAGCATTGGCAGCATGCTTACTTTGCTTAAATTTCAATATACCGTAATTATCTGTGTATAGCCCGCGGGTCATCTACGAAAAAACTTTTTTTTTTACTACTTGCGGGCAATATAACGATGCGGGCAATGCATGAAATTAAAAAAAAAAAGTGTATTAAAAGACAACTACCGTTTAAAAATATCAAAATATCTTTTCCTGCAAAACAAAATGCAGAGAAATAAATCGTAGCTTTCGAAACAATGGTGCAAAGCAGATTGGGGCTCGGGCGCTACAGACGAATGTATTGTTTTCTAGGGGGGCATCATACGTTTTTTTTCTGGGTGCGGGTTATACACCGAACTTAATTTCTTTTGGAAGGAATTTTTCTTCCTGAGGATTATACAACGATGCGGGCTATATACCGATAATTACGGTAGTAAAAGCTGTAAAGTTGACCACCTTTGTAAGTAGATAACCTAATTTGACAACTTATGTACCCAAAATTTGGGTGGGAGTATTATAAAAACCCTTTGTGAGCTGACCGCCTAATTATTACTCTATTTATTTGCTTATCTATTTTTGCAAATATAAACAAGAAGTTCCGTCTAGAACTATACGAGCCTACTTTCCCGTATACACCGAATTCAAATTTATAATCTAGCTATCTCTCTTTCTGTCTTTCTCGTTTAGCTTTAGAGCTTAATTGCTTCAAATATACCTTTTTCAACGGTTAATACATATTCATTCAATCATTCATTTATTAAGTCATTCATGTATTTATTCACTCATTTATTCATTCATTCTTTTGCTTATTTATTTAATCATTCATTAATTCAAAAATATTCTTGAAAATCCCGATCAAAAAATTTCATAGGAAAATAGGCTCGTTAGTTCTGGATGAACTCTCTATTTGTACATATTCTACGTCATAAGAGCTTTCCGATAAAGTTTGTTCCAAGCAACTCGGTCCGTTAGATCAGGAATTATATAGGATTGAAATTTCCCCGTAGGCGGTATGTTAATTTTTTTTTTTTTTTACTGTTCAAAAATGAACAAAAATAGTTCAAATAAATATTTCACGCCAAGAACTTCTTCCAGTGAGCTTGTTCATTGGAATTTGGATCTTGTACCCAGAGTTTACATAATTTGCTTCATTTTCGCCCATAGGCGCTAATGTTAAAATTTTTTTGAACTGTTCAAAATTGAACAAAAAATTATTCAAACCAAAAAATAAAATATGGAAATTAGATGTCCTCACCGAGATATTTCGAATGCAAAAAGAATTTTTCCAATCGGACAATTCGTTCAAAAGTTATTAGGGGGGAGGGACAGACCGACAGACTGACCGACACACTTTTTCCCAAATCTCAAAACCCTACTTTCAAATTTTTTATTTTTCAATCTTTATTTAATTACTTAACTTATTTTTGACTTTTCTTGATTTCTAACGATATTTTCACGATACATTAAGCCTTCTTTCATGCTTCATTAATATATTTTTTTTACTTTTACAGGAAAGTAGGCTAAAAAACTAAAGTGACTTCCCCAGGATATTTATTATGTTATAATGTTAGACCAGTATTTAGTATTTATCTGGATGGATGACTCATCAATATAAAGTTTGCCGAAACCTCTTTGCAAGTTAACCATATGTTAAAACTACTATGAGCACTTATTTCTTCTTCAAATAAGTTTTATCTAATGATCTAGCCATTTTGCAAAATTATGCCTGCTAAATCTAATGTTAATGGCACCGACTGACACTTTCTCAAAAGACTATAAACTGAACTGAACTGCTTCTACCTTCTGTCCAGAGCTCCTTATATAACATCCCAGACCAAGTGACATGAATATTCCAGAAAATTCTAGCAAAAAATAGGATTATCCAACATGATCAGAAAGACGCCAAGCTTGGCGTCTTTCGCAGCATCGATGCCTCTAACAGCATCGATGCCCCTAATTTCGTAACAATATTCACAACAGAGTACAGAATGAACAGTTTGTGGATTTTTGAAAAACAGACTGTACGGATTTCGGATATTCGGATTATCAGCGGTCGTCCGTAAAATATTTTATTAAGTAGCATCAACCGAAACTCCGAGTTCGAGAAATGAAACCACCTACGCGGGTCATTGGCCACTTAAACTACTGGTCAAGAATCGTAGGAATTTGAGTTTAATGGAGCATTTTTGGACCCGAAAACGGGTCACGAAAAGCCGTTCACTTTCTCTGGTGTTGCCAAAGGCGCAATGCTAAAACCCCATTGTTTTTTCCACCCGCGGAATGAGATAGAAGAAATTATTTTCTGTAAACATTTCCCGAAAAATCTGCTTCTTTGTCGTTTATTGCTAACAACGTCCTTGCAGAACTTACTGCAGAGTTCAATATGTTTTCAGAGCAGTTTACTCTCTCAGTCATTATTACTAGAGACCGCCCAACAGTCGAAATTCGACCGTAAGAATTATATTTAGCATTGAAAACATTAGGCTATTTAAATAATTATGTAAGCATTATTCGTCAAATTTGGCGTCATCAATTATAACGTCGACTTTATTTTGATTAGCCTCGCTCAAAGCAAACGTATTCTAAATCATAGTCGCCGCAGGGCCATTGCTCTCAGATGTGTAGCTGCTTGTACTTCTACCGATTTCGTGCTAAGTTGAGTGGCAGTTGAATAAAACTTAAAGGTTTGCACCATTCTGTTTTTTTTTTTTTTTTTCATTGTTTCAGAGAAGCCTTCACCCAAACTCGTATTATAACTGCTTTTAAAGGGACTCGGCACTAAAAATCGGTCAAAATATCGATTTTGGGATTTTTGCTCCAAATCATACTTTATATATTAGAGAAGGTTTGTGCAAAGTTTCAAAGTCCTACGTACACTCTAAGATATTTTATTTTTGATTTCATATGAGTATTTTAACACTTTTTTACCTAAACAAAAACATTAATGGCTTTTTTCCAGCTTCGCTTCTTTGCATACTATGGGATAGTTAAAATGCTAAGACTTTTTTAAATATGTATCTATTCACTTGAAATTTTTATTACTTGTTGCAAATTGTTCAACTAAATGTAACCTAGGATGAAATGTTTGATTAATTTATTAGAAATTATTTTAATGCAATTTAACTTTAAAAAAATCTACCTAGATTTTTCTTAGATTTTTCAGTTTTAAATGTTTTTTTCAAGAACTAATAAAGATATCAAAAATTCCATCCTACGAAGAGAGGAGCATAGTTTGTTCTTTCTTGCAAAAAAAATCCAGGCAAAAATCTCACATTTAAAAAAAGAAGTAGCGTTTTAAAAAATTATAAAATTTTGTCATTTTTTGAAATTTTTGCTCAGGAAAAAAGGACTACGTTTCTAATTTTATTTTTTAACTTTTAATGCCATTTGAGAGCATAATAATATCATTTATCTTAAAAGTGTAAACGCCTAAGAAACTTTTAAAAAGTAAACTTAAACATTAATCAGCATCATCAGCATTTACAACACAAAATGATCAATAAAACTATGAAAATCAAAAAATCTTTAAAAATAAATTTAATTTTCTGATTTTAATTGTTTTTATAAAAACCAAAATGTGTGCCGTTACACTTCTTGTTACCACCTCCTCTCCTCTTGTCACAAACTGTCACAGTTTCTCGATACGCCCCCCCCCCCCTCTCTTATTTCGAAGAGCGGTTATGAATGACCCCATATAAAAAAATTCAACTTAAAAAAAGGAAAATAATATAAGCTGTTGGAAATATTCGGAGCACGGAAAGCAGCTGGAGCCGGAGCAAATAATTAGCAGTTAGAGCTTCGCAAGTCAAAATAGTCGATGCTCCAGAACCCTGTTTAACCCCTTCCCTCCTGCTCCCGTGGAAATGACGGGCTGAGGTTTCGCCTTCTATTTCGCGCTCCCGTGATATTTCCGGGCTGGAGTGTTCAAAATTTCAAAGTAAAAACAAATCAAAAATTAACAAGAAGTTCCGTCTAGAACTATACGAGCCTACTTTCCCGTATACACCAGCTTCAAATTTATAATCTAGCTATCTCTCTCTCTTTCTCGTTTAGCTTTAGTTCTTAATTGCTTCAAATATGCCTTTTTCAATGGTTAACACAGATTTGTTCAATCATTCATTTATTCAGTCATTCATGTATTTATTCACTCATTTATTCATTCATTATTTTGTTTATTCATTTAATCTTTCATTAATTCAAAAATATTCTTGAAAATCCCGAACAAAAAATTTCATAAGAAAATAGGCTCGTTAGTTCTGGATGAACTTTTTATCTGTACATGCTCTACGTCATAAGTGCTTTCCGATAAAGTTTGTTCCAAGCAAATCGGCTCGTTAGATCAATATTTATATAGAATTGAAATTTCCCCGTAGGCACTATATTATTTTTTTCCTTTTGAACTGTTCAAAAATGAACAAAAATTGTTCAAATCAATATTTCACGCCAAGAACTTCTTCCAGTGAGCTTGTTCATGGGAACTTGGATCTTGTACCCAGAGTTTACATAATTTGCTTCATTTTCGCCCATAGGCGCTAATGTTAAAATTTTTTGAAATGTTCAAAATTGAACAAAAAATTGTTCAAATCAAAAAATAAAATATGGAAATTAGATGTTCTCACCGAGATCTATCGAATGCAAAAAGAATTTTTCGAATTGGACAATTCTTTCAAAAGTTATTAGGGGGGGACAGACCGACAGACAGACCGACAGACCGACGGACAGACCGACAGGCAAACCGACAGACAGACCGACAGACTGACAGACACACTTTTTCCCCCATCTCAAAACCCTACTTTCAAATTTTTTATTTTTCAATCTTTATTTAATTACTTAATTTATTTATGACTTTTCTTGATTTCTAACGATATTTTCACGATACCATTAAGCCTTCTTTCATGCTTTACTATTATTATTTTTACTTTTACGTGAAAGTAGGCTAAAAATGAATATATATCTATTGTTTATACACATATTTTTACATAATTTTCAGGGACAAAAAAATTAGCACTTTCATGACCGTTTTCTTGAAAATGGCCCGTTAAGGGGTTAAAATGTATAAATTCGACAAAACTCTAAATTAAAAATTTCCATGAAACCGATGCTTCGAATAAAAAAGAAAGCATAAGTAAGCGGAAATGCCGAAATATTTTCACCATTTGATTCAAAAATGGCATTGTGTGAATGCACAAGGAAAAAGACCTAAATAATCATGATAAAAGTGTCACTTGATTATAAAATGATCTTAAAAAAAAAAAAAAAAACTCCCTTGAAAGCTGTATCACCGACACAAAAGATGGAAACCGGAAGATGTTGTGCAAAGACAACCTGTCAACACAGGCTCCCCGAGTCAATAGTCTGTGTTTGCATTCAAAGACGAAATGGGGACACTCACAACCCTTCTCCGGCTTTTCGGAGGTGGCGATTGTTGCAAGTTGACCAGGCACAATGACCAGCAGGCAATCGTCGCAAACTGATTGAGTTTTAAAGTAATCACTGATCTTAGTATTCTTTTATTATTTCCGTGAAATCGTGACTCTAAACCGTAATTCCTCGTAAAAATATCTTTTGGAGGAATTCTGCGTACAGATAATATGTTTTCACCTGCAAGATCGACAGGACATTTTAGTACATAGTACGCTTCATTTTTGACTTGAATATTTTTATTTATTTTCTCATCAGAGGAAAACTTACCACCATTATGTTTTTACTAGTCAACCCGTGAGGAATTCCGCGCTCATTTGGGAGAAAGGACATTATGAAGAAAAGAAAAAAGCGAAAAGGTGTTGGTACAAAAGAAGACATGTCACTGAACACATCAGTACAAATAGCTGTTACAATTTTTCCCCCGCTATTATTTAGTTATTCAAAATAATAAAATAATCACAATAATAAATGCTTATTAAATTACTTATATTAATTACTTTTATTAGTAGTACGGTAGGATGGGGTAAAATGGGTCACTTGATAAAAAACTCAAAATAATAGAACTTGAAATTGATATTTTTAAATCAATATTTTTTATGTTATATTTCATTGTGTTGGCAACATTTTTCCTTCTAAAAAAAGTTAGGTTCTTAAATATGGCAACACAAAAAAATATTTTTGTAATTTTTGGATGATAGTGTGCTAAATACATGGTTCACCAACTTCTGAAAATCTCTATATTTTATCAAATAACAACCCAAATTTAAAGTATTTCCTCACAAAGAAACTTTGGAGAACAATTACAGCGGAGCATGTAAGAAAAAAAATAAATATTGAATTTTTTACACCAGTTTTTCTTTTATGGGGTAAAATGGGTCATGGTTAGGCTTAGCTAGTTCTATTCTATTATTGTTTTAAAATTTACTCTATTGCACTTCACTGAAGAAAATTCCTAAATTTAAACAATGTATGTTGTTTATTTTATTGAAATTACATTAAAAAAAAAATTTTTAAATGTTTTTTCTAAAAAAGATCGTGTTGATGTGGTAGAGAGAAGTTATGTTATTATTTTAACATTTCAATGTAATTATAATTCAAAATGGTGCTAAATTTGTTACTAACTTCTTTTTTACAATTTCAAAGTAATAAATAACTGTTTTCAGCATTATTTTGCATTATGACCCATTTTACCCCACGATGGAGTAAATCAGGTCACAACTTTATAAGCTCAGTTAAACTATTTCCTAATTAAAAAATAAATATTAAAATGACATAAAATTGATCTAAAGGAGTTCAATGTTAAGATGCAATCGAAAAAAAAAGGGAAATGTTTCTGGTTTTGTTGCTATGAAACTTTAAATATGAAAATAGCTAAAATTGACCCATTTTACCCCACCTGACTATTCATTGCATTAAAATACACTAACGAAAAAGTTACATTACTTAAAATATAGGTACTGTTGACTGGTTAGGCTCTACACATTCATAATATAACTGAATGTGTAGAGCCTAACGATTGCACAAGTTTAATACACAAACGCAGCTTAAACTGCCCAATTTGCTACACAGTAAAAACAGAAGACTTTCTTGCTTGCACACTTGATATCAGATAGTTTTAAAAGATTTTATTATTTTATCATTTTCAGTGCCAGCATACACAACACCCATTTGGCATCCATTGAAGGACGTCTTCGTAGATGATTTTAACTCAAATTTCAGAGAAGCGGTACATTTTTAGACCGTGGGTCTATTTTTTGTCGTTAGCCGGCTTTAAAAGGAGGGGTAAATAATGGAATTTGATAAAGGAATAAGGAAGATATCGCATAGTGACAAAAAACAGGCTCAGGAAATGATATATAATGATAACTCATTTTTCACTTACAGCGGAGGAAATAACAGTCCAAATTAAAAATCTCAGACATAAATGATAAATTTAAAATATATGTGTCTCTCGGTTCCATTAAGATGAGGTCTGACGTTGAGAAAATTTCTATATTTCTAGGGATTTCACTTAGGGGCCCGTTCATAAATGATGTCATGCTTTTTCCCCATATATTTGACCCCCTCCACCATTTGTCACAATATGTCACACTTCAGCGGACCCCCTTCTCCCTTTTGTCACGTGTCACGCTATGTTGCGTAATGCACGATGTCACACTTCTTGTTGCCCCTCCCCTACCTTTGTCACACTTTGTCACAATTTCACGAACCCCTTCCCCTCGTAGTGTGACATCATTAGAGAGGGAAGTGCTTTTTAGCATTGCGTTGAGCTGAATGAATTTCGCAGTGGTGTTGAGTAACGCGTCCGCTTTCAGGGATCTCCCCAAGAAAAAATAAGTACTCTCAAGGTCAGACTTCAACTTACCAGAACCGAACAACAAAACACATCTCAATTAACCCCTTGCCTCTCGCTCCCGTGAAAATGACGGGCTGGAGTGTTTAAAATTTCAAGCTAAAAACAAATCAAAAATTAAAAATGAATATAAAAATTGTTCATGCACATATTTTTATATAATTTTCAGGGATTAAGAAAAAATAGGCACTTTTATGACCGTTTTCTTGAAAATTAACCAACCGTTAAGGGGTGAAAAAGAGAAGGGGGGAAAGGGGCAGGGGAGGAAACAAGAGCTGCAACAACGAAAGGCGTTAGCGTCACTCACTCACATCGTACCCATGAACTTGAGCAATAGTCACATACATATACTTCATTTTTAAAAGTAGAAAAGAATTTATACATATAATAAAAGGAAGAGTTGGTATGCGTCCGTGTTTGTTTGTTTGAAATGCGCATCTCGGAAAAACGGTAAATTTAAATTAGGAAGATAATGCTTCTAAAAGCAATGATAAATTTGACAAGATTATGAAGCTTTTAGACTCAAAACTGCTGTATTACTTTCTAGAAATTTCCATTATCAGTACGCTTAATAGTTGTAAAAACAAAAATGAGCAATTACAAGGAGTTTTTTATGCATAATGAACATATTTTTTACAAAGCCGTAATTCTCTAAAGATTTTATTTTTTCCTTGCAGAAACATTTAAAAAATAAAAATTTATTAAAAAAAAAAAAAAGACATTTGCTATGGATTGCAAAGGAAGCGCCAAATTCACACACAATTCAAACATTTTTTTCATTACAGAAAAGATTTGCTAGATTATTGAAAGGAGCTCATGATCATAAAATCATTTCTACTTCCAAAGTGGGAGAAAACTAGAAATATTGATATTTATCGAGGCACACCCTAATAAAAAGGCCGGTAACGCCTTCGATTGTCGAGAAAACAATTCACAAAAGGTTTATTTTTAATGATGATTTGTGTTACGGCACATCATTAAATATTTCGATTCAACATCAAGCAGCATATAGAGTTTTTTTCCCTTTAAAACCTTACGTTTCTATTTTCTATCTTTCGTTTCATGTTATTTTTTTGCAATTCAATAAAATAAATTTTATTTAATGCAACAAGCTTCCTTCAATTTCAGCTTTTCAAAATACTCTAAACTTTGATTGATAAATTGCATTGTTGCACAAAATTATTTTTACCCCACTGAACACTTAAACAAACATTGCATGATGTGTTTTAGAATTACTAAGCGTAAACTAAATTGCTTATTTAGTTTACTCTTAGATTATTCTTACGCTCACAATTATCATTAAAACACACAGTTTAAGATTTAAAATAAAAATTGAAATATGATGTACAACGTAGCGCGTTGTTTGGTTATATTGTTAGAACTGCACGGTTATGACACGTAGAGTGACATGTGACAAGGAGTTAGCGGATGTGGGGAAGTGTGAGCGAGGGAAAGGGTCGAATTTTTGGGGGTGGGGGACACTTCTAAATCCTTGCTCCGGCTCCATTTATTGATCCGAATAGTTTTAAAAGATTTTATTATTTTATTATTTTCAGTTAATTAACTTTTTATATGATAAAGAAATAATGTAAAAAAAAAACCGGAGCGGAGCGGAGCAGGAAGTACAACGAACTCTTTTGTTTGGCTGGGCTCCCCGTTTTGAGCAAAATCCCGTTGCTCCGCTGCTCCGAGCTCCTACTCCACACTCCGCTCTAGATCCCTGCTTTTTAGTGTATTTTGTCGTAAAAGTAAAGAAAAAAATGAATGAAATAAGGCTAAATGTATCGTAAAAATACCCTTAAAAATCAGAAAAAAAATCAAAAATAAGTAATGAAATTAAATAAAGATTGAAAATAAAAATTTGCAAGTAGGATTTTGAGATGTGGAAAATGTCCCCTAATAACTTTTGAGGGTATTGTCCGATTCGAAATACATTTTTTATTCGAAAGATCTTGGCAAAGTCATCGCATTTCCAAATTTTTTTTTGATTTGAACAATTTTTCGTTCGAATGGAACAGTGCAAAAAATTTTAACATTAGCGCCGATGAGGGAAAATGAAGCAAATTGCGAAAACTATGGAAATAAGATCCAAGTTCTCTTGTACGAGCTTATTAGAAGAAGCTCTCGAAGAGAACTATTTTTTGATTAGAACAGTTCAAATAAAAATATCATTAGTGACTACGAGGAAATTTGTATCCTATATAAATCCTGATACAACAGACGGATTTGCTTGGAGCAAACTTCATTGGTAGGAACACATGACCCAGGACATGTACAGATACGAAGTTCGTCAAGAACAAAAGGCGCCTGTAATCTCGAAGAAAAAAATTTATCTAGATTTTTAAGGGCATTTCAGAATGAATGCATGATTGAATGAATACGTATTTATCGTTGAAAAAAGGGATATTTGAAGAAATATGGAACTAATGCTAAACAAGAAAGTGAGATAGCTAGACTTTAAATTTGATGCTGGCGTATACAGGGAAGTAGACTCGTATAGTTCTAGACTAAACTTATTGTTTTCAGTTGATTCACTTTTTACGAGTATATGATGAAAAATTAAGAGTAAAAAAAAATGGAGTAGGGAAGCACAAATTTTTTTTTCTTTGGTTTTGCTGCCCGTTTCATACAAAATCCTGTTGCTCCACTGGTCTGAGGTACGATTCCACCCTTCGCTCTAGACCTCTGTATTTTAAGTTTGCTTTCCTGGAGAATTGTATCCCTCCGCTTGATCGCGCATCCTATATGGGACCGTTAATAAATGATGTCACGCTTCCTTTGTCACAATATGTCACTTCAACGGACCCCTACCCCTCTTGTCATATGTCACACTATGTTGCATAAAGCCTGATGTCGCACTTCTTGTTACCCCTCCCCTTGTCACACTTTGTCAAAGTTTCACGAACCCCCCACCCCCCTCGAAGTGTGACATCATTTATGAATGATCCCTATGTAAATGACATCTCTCAGATTATTCAACCCAATGTCACCCCAGTCATATTATTTAACTCAACGAGAAATCCCCCATGCCACCCCAATTCGTTTATTTCCCAAACAGCCCCCGCCAACCGAAATTTACGATTGTTTTCGGAGCGAAAGGATACCGACCGCAGAAACTTCCACATTGTACGTACGGACGCATAAATACGGCGGAGAGGATTTATCGGCGAACATTCGAAGGAGCCGAACATTCTTGGCATCTATCCTCCTTCGGGGAGGAATGCCCCGGATGATGATTTCTCGTAAATGTGTCACCCGAGTCGACAATGTTTGGGTTCGGACAGATATTTACGATTCGCGGATGAAAAGCGATCCGCCAACAGCTGTATTTGCGGGAGTATTAACGCACAGGTGCGGTTGCAGTTTTGCCGGGGCGAACCGTTTTTGCTCGCGAATACAATAACTTGAGGATTATGTGACGGTTTATTTTAAGTTTTTACAGAAAAACATGTGTTTAATTTATTTTTACGACAGCAGACAAGGATACCATAAGTAACATTGCGACATTTTTTTGCTACATACGATAAGCTCTCCTTTGTACATCAGCGAAAGGAACCAAAAAAAAAAAAAACCATAAGGTTATGGTTTTAATTTCTTGCGACTTTCTGTACCCAATTGGTGCATTATAAAAAAACTGTTTATTAACTACTGTTTGTGCAATTTGAAAGCTAAAACACCCTATTATTTTTGAAATTAATCAACAGATAGTTTACTTAGTTTTAAACATGGAAAACATGGAAAATGGGGATTAATTACTATTTAAACTAATCATTAATTAACATTTTAAAGAACCTTTTTTAGTTATTTTGTTTTGTAATTATTTTTTAAATCAGAGAACCAAAATATTGCGTCAAAATTGTTTGTGCTTAGTTCTGGGGTCTGAAGGTATTAAATACAGACATGAAAAACAACTTTCTTTTTTTGTTTTGTTTCTGGTACTAAATGTTAACTTCCACCCGGAAGATCGTGTGTTTGATACCCGACCCGCTGAAGACCCACCATGTACACTTGGGATTTTACGTGCATGTAAAATCCGTGGACCCTGAGTCCCGAGGCAGTTCCGAGGATGCCGGAGGGTGGAGAATTTCAATTCCCTTCAGTCTTAGGTCAAAAAAAGAAGGTGGCTCATTTGTGGTGGAGCTGTCTGGTGTCATCCAAATACATAATAAGCCAAGTCGTACTTCCACCGTTGCGGTGCTCATATATAAACGGAAGGCGCTCCTTACTGCCTTCCTTCCTGGTCGCTCTGCGAAGGGGAGCTTGGATACCCCAGTAGCATTAGAAACATCAACAACATCAATAATGGAAGAACTTTAGTCTACGAGATAAGTATCAGAAATCTGGAGCAGCTACTTTTTTGAGTTGCTCCGGCTTAAATCAAAGTTAAATAAATTAGTTTTTGAAAGTTTTGAATTCACAAGTATTAATCAATGTTTTATTTTTAAAATTTAAAATATTGTTTAGTTTCTTTTTCTGAAGAAATATAAATGCACAGACGTTATGTTTCCATCGAACTTTTTGCGTAGTCAAAAAGCTATGGGCATGCTTGAGACAAATTTTGTCACCACGTGGTGCAACATGTAAATTTGGTATTATTTTCTTCCGGTCATTGTTAATAACATGCTTGAGTATAACACGACGAATTTAAATACAATACAAATTTATTTTTTTCAAAATCAAATACATATTAAATTGACTGTGTTTCAAAAAATAAAATACAGCAGATGAAAGATGATAGTTTTAAAATTGAAAAAGAAATTAAAAGCTTTAAGAGGGAATAAATTACTAGTTAAGCATAGATAGTTTCAACAAACATTTAGAGCACTGTTGCTTAAAGAAAAAAAATGAAAGCAAGAAATAAACTTTCCATGTCAATGCTTCTTCTATACACATTTATTAGTAAATGTTTTACATTTTAAAAGCAATCGCGTTGAAACGGATTTAAAACGTGTCTCTTTAAATAAGCGCTTAAACGAGGAATTGAGAAAAAAGGTTTATCGTTTCTTTTCAGAATATACTAAAAAGGTGGTTCCCCATCTTTTTCTTTTTCTTTTTTGCATACCGCCATTTTTCTTGCGAACCATTTTGTGTAGCACTTCTATATAACTTTATTATATTCAATAGAAGATCACTAGATTATAGATAGATTTGTTTTACCAGCACGCGAACCACCTAGAGAAACTTCGCGTACCACTCAGGAGCGTAGCAATTTAAAAATCATGGGAGGGGCTCAAACAATTTTATTTCTAAATGCTCAAAATTATTTCCAAGAAAAACCAATAACAATTAAAAATTAATTAGTATTCACTCATTATCATAAATATTAACTACAAACAATCACTAATAAATGAATATTTTATAGATCACTAAATGAAATTCATAGTTTTCACAAAATAACCGAAATCTGTATGCAGTATGATTTGGGGAGGGGCTCAAGCCCCCTGAGCCTCCCCCTTTCCTACGCACCTGGTACCATTAGTGGTACGCGTACCACAGTTTGGGAACCCCGCTTTACTAAAAATTATAACTAAATAGTTTACCCTATGAGGATTAAAGCTTAATTTTTAACTGCTTTTCTTGAGCTGATGATTAAGATAAAGTATAGCTATATACAACTGAAAAGCTACCCTTCTCAAAATTATTATTAATATCACTTTATTCATACTAGAGTTCGCCCAACTGTTGAAATTCGACGGTAATAATTAAATTTGGCATTTAAAACATTTTGCTGTTTATATAATTACTAGCTGGTACCCCGCAGAACATGTGCGAGCTATAAGTCCAACAATAAAACATGAGAATGATCGCTCGACATAAGCAAAATAAGGTGCTGTCATTCCAAAAAATCGAAGATATAGTTATGAATGGAAATACTTTTTAATAAATAGAAATAAATTTGTTAAAGATCGTAAGTTACGATAATAAATACAAATAAGAATTTTTTTACTTCTCCATGTAATCCTTAAAAAAAATTTAATATCGTTGTACTATAGTTTCTTTTTTACATGATGTCAGAATTGTATCGTACTTCAAAATTTCATCGTAACTGGTTAAGTAAAAGTTTAAATCGAAAAAATAAAACGTTTTAAAATTCATACGGCTTAAGAAGAGATCGCTCGATATAAACAAACTAAGATGTTGCCACTCCGAAGAATCGGAAATTAAAAATTGAGTTATGAATGGAAAATACTTTTTAAGAAATAGAAATAAATGTGTTAAAGCCCGTAAGTTACGATAATAAATACAAATATTACGTCACTTTTAAATGCTAATCATCAAACAAATTTTTAAATGTCGTTTTGCCTTTGTTTGCTTTTGCATGATGTCATATCGTATCGTACCGCAAAATTTAATCGTAACTGGTCCATGCTAAGTGAAATATATATATGGATATAAGTATTATTCATCAAATTTGTTGATTATAAAGTCGAGTTTACTTTGATTATCCCCACTTAAAGCAAGCGCATCGTAAATCATCGTCGCCACAGGGCCCATTGCGCTCATAAATGTTGCCGCTCGTACTTCTGCCGATGTCGTACTAATTTGAGTTTCAGTTGAATAAAACTTGTTTTCTTCCATACACTATTCTCATTTTTCATTTCATTGTTTCACAGAAGCCTTCACTCAAACTCTCATTATAATTGCTTTTAATATTACTGCTCATGGCAACGAACTCTTCAAAACAATGAATTTTATATTTATTTCCTAATAATTCACTCAACCAAGACATGTCGCCCTCTACTATTTATAACAATATAACATTACAGTTATAAATGCGGCTTGATTTACAAAAGAAACGGGGAAATAATGAACTAATAATAAGTTGTTTCCAAAATGTTTTAATGGACACCACTAAAACTCGTCAATAGCTACTAAACAAAAAAAGTAAGAAAATCGGTTGAAAATCAGAAGAAAAAATGGTTCTTAACTGTTTTGTCTTTGCCTATTTATATATAGATTATTAATGTTTCTTCAATTCCCGTTTTTAAAGGCACACACTGAATTGCATGCTATTCCCTTTAGATTTTTAATATCTCCCAAATTATTCTTTTTTTCCATTGAAGTGTAAGAAGTCAATCTGACTGAAGTAATTCCCTGTATGGAAGTACGCGTAATTATTCTTTCGATGCTTAGGAAGTGTGTTTATTTTCGACAAAAGTGCCGAAACAGTGTCACCATCTCCCTTTCCCATGCAGTGAACAAAAGTGGTCTTTTCAGGCTCAATCGGGCTAAGTGGTCTCCGAAAGCAGACACCCACAACAGAGACGGGACCACACCTGGAAGTATTTTGGGAGGTATGTCTTTTCGCGGCAGAAAAAGTGTTCCGGACTACCTGGCGATCGCTTCCCATTCAGTGATGTGTGTGTAAACGCCTCTTTAAAAAAAGATCTCAAATCTTAATAAGAGGGTCTCATAATGATCTATTCAAGCAAGTTTATTGACCCGTCACTCACGTGACTGCCCCATCGAATCAAACAGGTTCTGACACATAATATCGTTAGAGGGCTACCCATTAAAAGAATCATTACAGTCATTTGGATGGAAACACAGATGGTTGTGAAGGAAATTTTTAATCATGCCGCGTTCGTTTGTTTGGGATTCCTTCGCGCGCTTTTTTGGCGCGCTTTCTGGAACTCTTTGTTTTTTTCTTAATAATTATTCCGAGTAACTGTTATTAGCTCCGTGCATTGACCACATTAGATAGGTTCGCTTCGAGGCGATATGTATACAAATCGGCAGTTTTGTTTTAAAACTGAGTCTCTTCACTCACACACAAACAAGTAATAAATAACAGCTTCGGTATGATTAAAATGTTATCCGACCACGGAGTTTGGACCCTTGAGCGCTTCTGCGCATGGCAGAAAAAGACGAATCCATTCGAGTTTTAGGAAAGTTCGTTTTGCAGGTGCGTTTATCAGCACATGAAACAGAATGTTTGCTTCTCTGTTTGTAGAAAGAAAACCTCATATATAAGCCGCTTAAGTGTCTATTTGTCGCCGATAGCTTATTCCGAATTTCTTACACCGAGTAAACTGCAACGTGCTGCCCTCAACACAATTGTTTCTATAATGAAACCTTTTTTTATGGAAGAGAACTTTCGGCGAACTTCTACAAAATAGAAGTTCACCAAAAGCTTAGCGAATTTACAGCAGTGTAATCGAATTTAATTTAACACTTCTTTCTTTGTTTTAATTTACTTATCGTCTGCCCTTTATATATATATATATATAACAGTGGCAGCGCTCTTTTTTGCAGTTTCGTTAAAACTATTGTTTTGACGATGATTATGTTGGATATAAATAAATATTTTTCATAAACAATTTGGTTATATAGTAAATAATATTTTTATTTCACAAGCTATTATAACTTGGATGTTTTTTTTCCGAAATCATTATATGTTTATTATTTATTCATTAAACTTTACTGTTCTACCTGATAAATATTTCCTTGATTTGATGTGCATTTCCGATTACTGGGGGAATTGTATATCTATAATACCTAGAACAGCGGTCATTTCGTATGACCGCCGGGCTCACTAGTAAATTTATAAACTGGCCTGTAACATCAGGTCGGAAGAAATAAAGTATGCCAAACGAATTAAAACGAGAACAGAATACGGCGCATTCCTTATACCAGCAGTTCCCCCTTGAACATGAGTGGATCCTTCTTGGCAATCTGCCAGGCATCGCCCTATAAGGCGTCCAATATCCGGTGTTCGACCGATTTTTTTAAATATGCAAAGCCCGATACAGCCACTACACGAAAAATCTTGTTTGTATCAAATTAGGTTAAAAATTTGATAAATTTCCATTATTTATTTTCCTGAGGAAATGTCAGTCCCTCTATAAAATATTAATAAGGGACTGTAAATAGATACTAAAACAAAAGATTAAATTATTTTGAAGACTTATTTTTTTTGGTCTTAGCACATTATGAGCGGGGCGGCAGGTTCTAGTACATGTTTCGTGCATTGCCATTTAGAAGCGGGGCTGGTATTTGTACCCGTTCTAAATCCCCACTTTTAAGTCCCACAAGGGAAGAAATGTTCCGTATAATGTATGAATTGGTGTATTTTTTTAGAACATTTTTTAACTTGTCAACTTAGCCCGCTACGCGACATAGTTGCGCGTGCTGCGTCGCCCGCTCATAATGTGCTAAGTGAAAATGTATTTTCTGAAAATCACCTGCACACATTAAAGTGTTTTTTTTATTTTTATTTTTTCATTTGCATAACATAAAAGACGCAATAGATGCTGAAGCAAAAACGTAAACATAAACATTTATGCCAAATTTATATTTTCTGTATAGTGCAATAAGTTGATAAATTCATTATTTAAATAATAATTGAATTAAAACCATGAAAAACATCGAATTATGTTGAAGTAAAATGTAAATAATAATAATAAGAAGAAGAAATGAAGAATGAGTCTTTAAATTGATGCAAAAGCGAAGCAAGTATAATGCAAAACGCAAACAGACATTTTGTAAGGAGAAATCAGTAAAAAAAATGCACTCGGAGTCGGAGTCTGATCATTTTTAAGTGACTCCGACTCCTTTAACCCAGAATCATCCAGACTCCAAAGACCTGATTTTAATGCATTCATTAGATTCACAATAATTTAATACCGTCTTTTTTTTGTTTTTAAGAAATTGCAAATTTAAAATTTGTAACACATTGAAAAACAGCAACTTTAAGACAAATTGGAATGGAAAAAAAAATCCTTTTCTAATGCCTCATAAAAATTACTTAAAATAATTTTTTTTAAAAATTCGCTTATAAAAAAATTTGTTAGTTTTGGGGCAAATTTTATTAGAAATTGAGGGGGATCATTCAGCTCTTTTCCTTTTTTCTCAGACCACTCACTTGTTCAGATATTATAAATAAGGCATAGTATAGGACTGAATAAGTCAAAAGAAAAAGCCTTTTCAAGTCTTAAAATCGCGATTTTTCCGATTTTTTTTCCAGTTTTGAAATTTATTGTTTCGGAAAAATATTTACGTGATAGGGGGGAAAACGAAGAACATTTTTGGATTCAGCACAAAAAAATGCACAAGAATCAATTATCAAAATATAAAATACAGGACCAGGCATGTGTTATTTGCGCCCCCGTTTGAATGACGACATTTTCCCCTGCCATTTCCCCTTTCTTACAACTGCACTGTCCACGCAGTGAAGCCTTCTTTTCCAAAGTTTGGCACGTAGTTAGCGAAGTAGATTATAGAATTCCTATGTATCATATATATTTGATATTCTGAATTTTGGTGTTATTTTATAAATTAGGTACGTAATTAATATATTTCAGCACCAGTGGCCATGTGGGACATGCAAGGCGCATTTGTCTTTTGTTTTCAGTCATTTATTTTTTATGCGTCTTTTTCTGTTTTATTTGTCAGAACACTTTTGTTTCTAAAGGGAGATTAATTCGTTTTAACCCCTGAAACATTTACATGCAAAACGGTAGCACTTTTGTACTTCTATATCCAATATAAAAGACTGTTAGGTTCGTGAAAACGTTCAAATTTTGATGGATTTTAGTTTAAAGGATATTGAATATCATATTTAGTGGTAAATATTTAAAGTAATCAATACTTACTTGCCTTGCCCATTTTTACTTTATTCTACAACAGAAATATATGAGGAAAAGTATTGGATCCGTGAAAGTTATTGATTTTCGAATTTTGACGAATTTATGTGTTTTGAAAAACCCAGCTTCCATAATTTTTAGAATATGTAAATCTGTACGCTTGTCTATATGTATTTTTTTAGCTCTATAAATAAAAATGTAGCTCGTGGAATCTAATAAAATGTGGAGCACATATGGACTTCAGATGGGAAATGGTGCTGATTAGTTTTTCCCACGAATCTTTTCGAAACGGGGTTGGGAGCATTCGAACCTTTTTCTGGTGTAGTGTAATTGCTATATCTGAGAAAATAATGCAAGGATTCAAACAAAACTTCGTGCGTACCTCAACGAAAAAAAGGAGCTGACTAATTCTCGGTGACAATCGCTCGGCGTCAGTTAAAAATTTAAAAAACCGTATTCATATGCAAGATACGGAAGAAAATTTATTGATGAGATGACCAAAAAACACTTGTAACTACTATTTGTTTGCAGCTTATCTATCGGGAACATTTATTCATTTTATATTGAAAGTTTGCTGGCGAAGGGTTAATTGCTGAATTTCACTTATGCTAAGCCAATGGCACTTTCGTTTTTACAGCTAAGAACTCACAAAGAGAAACAATAGCGTTCCGGAAAAAGAGCGGCGACACCAAAGACAGAGCAGTGGCGTGCGTTCGACAGCGTTTGTTTTGTCTAGAGAGATTAAACGATGAAATAAGGGATAACCGACTAATGAATTCAGATGGGAATTAAACGAAAAATGGGACAAACCTTAAGGACGCGCATCATTCCCTACCTAATTTTATTACGCACAATGGAACAGAGAGCATAAACGCGAGCGAAAAAAAATTATAAGAAGGAAAGTGTTCGCTAAAGCGGTTCCCGATAGCAGACCATTGTCTGAACAGAAAACGGTTCTTTTATTTTTAGGGGAAATTTGTTTTATGATGGTTAATTAGGGTCTCCGAATGTATGCCTCGTGAGATGCAGGAAGAGTTGGTGAAAGTGTTTTTTCGCATGCATAACCTATTTCGTCAGAGAAAACGCCTTGTTGGATTCGAAGAAAATAATTAGTTCAGCCATTAAATGCGACACATTAAGATTAATTAACAAGTATTTAGTGGAAAATTATTTCTTTTAATAGATTGCCGGGAACCTCAAACGACCGATTATGATGTAGCGTAAAATGGACGCGCGTGGACCTTAAACACGAAGTTAAGGAAATGTTGAACATAATGTTTTTTCCAGAAGCAACTCATCTTGACTGAATCTGAAGACAGAGATGTCAGAACACACTTTGTTTCAGGTACTAATTATTAAAATAACTGAATTTATTTCGGTCTGCTTCATGCCCACTTTACAAAGCAGAATAATTTCTTAACGACCGTTTATGATGTAGCGTGAAACTGTGAATCTTAAAACACCGAAGTTGAGGAAATGTTTGAACATAATGTTTTTTATTTTTACTCCTGGAAGATGTAAATCTGAAGACACACATGACAGAACGCTCTTTGTTTCTTACGTTTCAGGTACTAATTATTAAAATAACTTAATAGTTAATTTTGGTATGCTACATGCCCACTTTACAAATAACAGCAAAATTTCAGTCTCAGAAGTAAAATTTTGAATTATTATGCAAAATTATGTCTTAGAAACCAATTCAATAGTAAAACTGTTTTAAAGCCTGATGCAGAATTTCAAACTTTAGCAATATTTTAAAAATGTGTTCTGGTTTTTGTAAATGACTTTAGCTGTTTGCATTCAGCAATTAAAACCTTTAAACGCACTTTTCTCTGCTTTTGCGTTTTTTACCAACGACGTGTAATAAAATCCCGAAGGCTTTACTTCAGCTAAAGATACAGGTTTGAAGCTTTGTATGTATATTCCACGGTGAATATGCTTAAAAAAATTACCATGACGTTTGTAGTTTGTTTATATTTAATTGTGGAATTTGAAAATCTTTTCCCTTTTTCCAAGATCTTAACGGAAAAAAAATATTAAAATTCAACTAAAATTCAGATAGTTCATTTCATGCTAACTTTTATTGTAGAACGTTTGGGAAGTATTACAAAGAAAAAATCTTTTGAAAAAAAATATAATTGAGAAAGTTGTAAGAAATTTTAAAATTGAAAAAAAAAAGTTACTATTTTTTTTTTTTTTTTTTTAAATGAATCAATTACAATATGAGGTTCTACTTTCACAAATCATTTCTGATCATAATTGGAAATACAGTGGACCCTCGCCATTCGTCCGCCTTGCTATTCGTACAACTTATTCAAGTAAAATTCAACTCGCCATTCGTACTTGTCTCGCGATTCGTACGGCACCACGGGCCAGCTGGGTTGCCAGTTTGGCTTTTTTTAAGAAAAATTGAGAAATTATGAAGCTTATTTTGAACTCGTCTGGAAATAATTTGCTTAGCGTTTTTATTATTTTTTTTAATTTTAATACTTTTTGAGATTTTACTGACAATTTTAACTTTCTAAGGGGGCAGCAAGAGGAAGTGGTGGAAGAACTTTCTTCTTCAGAGGAGGAAAGTAGTAAGGAAAGCATTTCCTTTGCAGAAATTAAAGAGCTGTTTACCCCTGCGTGAAAACAGAGAGTGGTGGAAAAATGGCATCCCAACACTGCTGTGGTCAACAGCATTAATGTATTCAACGGTAGTGTTATTAACCATTTTAGAAAAATTCTGAACAATCGTCAACGGCGGACAACATTGGACAGGTTTTTAGAGAAAGAAACCCAATATTCTTTTAGTGCAAAAAGACAGAAAAAAGAAAGAAAAGAAGAAAGGGAGAGAACAATTGAAGGGATGTTACCTGATGTTTTTATGGAAGGGGACTCCTCTTCCAAACAGTAACAACATTTCTCTTCCTCCTCTCAACATTCCACTCATGCCATCAGTTCACCTCAGTCCAAGCAAAGTGCAGTTAAATTTTTATTTATCTATAATTTCATGTACAGTACTGTACATTTATTTTTCATAGGTTTAAACAAGCAACCCTCTGTGGGTCTGGAACGGATTATTAGAATTTACATTGTATCTTATGTGAAAAAATAATTCGCCATTCGTACAAATCGCCATTCGAACTGCCTCCTGGAGAGAATTGTGTACGAATAGCGAGGTTCCACTGTAAATGCATGCATTATTTTTTATCTGCTTGTTAAAGGAAAACAAATTTAGAACGAGATGCTGTACCCCCTTAATAAGTTTTCCATATAATGAAAAATTAAAAGAGTTTTTAAAAAAATCGCAGCAGTGGAGCAGCACAGATTTCTTTGTTTCGGCTCCACTCCAACTTGTAGCAAAATCTCGTTGCTCCACTGCTCCAAGCTCCTCTTCAGATCCCCGATTTTTGAAACCCCACTTTTTTCAATTTTTCTTAATTTCCTTCTTTTTTTTTTGCATTTAAGACTCCTACGGAGGGCGGGGTACGGTTCAAGTTAAAAGTCTCAGGCTTGATTCTAGTGTAATCAACCAACACTGCTCCTGTGCGGGTATGGCTTGTACAGTTCGACAACGGAATTTTGACACTTGGACGCTTCTGCGCATGGCAGAAAACAACGAATCCATTCCAGTTTTAGGGAAGTTCGTTTTGCAGGTGCGTCGTTTATTTAGTACGCGAATCAGAATGTTTGCTTCGCTGTTTGTTGAAAGCAACTCAATTTATAAACTGGCATAAAGCATCAGTTCGCAAGAAATCAACTACGATAAACGAACTAGAACGAGGCGCATTCCTTATACCAGCAGTTCCCCCTTGAACATGAATGGATTCTTCTTGGCACTCTGCCAAGCAGATCGCTTTGGTTGATGGTAGACACTGACGTAGATAAGGGGGATTGGGGATACCCCCTGAAATTGTGAAGATTGTATAGGAATTCGCCCAATTTGTCTTTTAAAACAACGAAATTTGCTCGTTTTTCCTGAAAACACCAACCCCTGAAATCTGTGTCTAGCTACTCTACTGATGGTAGAACTATATTTGTCTCTTTTTGGTTTATTAATTTTTTAAATGACAAAAATTAAAGGAGTAAAAATATCGTAACAGAGAAGCACAACAAATTTCTTTCTTCCGGCTCCCATTCCAGCTTATAGCAAAACTTTCTTTCTTTTTCTTATTTTCCATTTAAGACTTACTGGGGGGGGGGGGGGTAGCCTTCAAGTTAAAAGCCTCAGACTTGATATTCTAGCGTAATCAGCCAACACGGCTCGTGTGCTGGTAGGGCTTGCATCTTTCTGTTTATTCTGGTCCTTATCGCATCGTACTCTGCAACTGGCGATCTGATACGACCGATTGCTTTCCATTTCGGGCCAGAAACGTTATCCGAACGTTTTTCCGCATACCAACCTCTCCTCCCATTCCATTTCAAGGTCGGCCGCACGCGTTCGTGCCGCCCCGACAGATGTACCACCTGAAACATCCCACGAGTTCCATTTGGTGGTAGAAAAACAAAATGGAGAAATTTGGTGGAGAAAATCACTCTCTCTCGGCCCCTTTCTTTCTAAAACAAGTTGCCATCATCGCTTTAGCGCCTATCACCACACTCCTTATCACCCGCGGTGGTTTTCTTGTTACTCTTTTCTTTAAATGTATAATTTCACGTTCTCGTTTTCCTTGACCAAGTTCGAGAGCCAATCTGAGCGGGAAAATATGCGTTTTTAATCGCTTCCATTTGTCAACTCATCAAGAAGGATAATAGGATTTCGAGGGCAAATGATATTTTTTTGAAAAAAGCCGCGAGTGGTTATTGTAGCAAAAGAATGACTGTTGCACTTCTTTCTTCAACATCCATTGAAACCCAAAGTCGTGCTTTTAGAATTTCAAATTCATTTTCCTGTAAAACTTCCGAGTTATTTGTGTTTATGGCGTGGAATTTCTTAAATGGCTATCAACGATGTTAGAAAATCAAAAATAACACAAAAAGAGCACAATCTTAACAATTATAGATAGTTCACGAAGTGCAAGAAACGCATTTTTCAATGTAGTAATGAATAACATTCGGCACAATGGATGCGGGTTTATGATGAGAAAAATAATTATTAAAAAAAAAAAAAAGGAACTATCCCATTAAATTGATAAAAAATATTTTACAACACTAAGGGAACTACAAAATACTTTTTTCTTTAATTTTGATTTTAAAAATCCAATTTTTCTACCGTAACCGTAAAACAGAGGTGTGTGTTTCACACGTTCACGCCGGGGCCGATTTTCATGATTTCGCTGTGAGGCGGCGCTCGAATTCATGCTGCGCTTCATCTAGCGGTGCGCGATTGTTACTTATTCATTAATGAATTGAAAAATTATTGAAGAAAAGTTATGTTTATGATGCATTATTAATTATAATTGTCATTAAAATTAAATGTTTTCAATGAATATACGTTAAATTTTTAGCTATGTTTAAATTATTTCTTTGATTTTTGACTAGTTCGATGCCGCGCTTTTCGACTCGCAGCCGCCTTACGCGAAAAGAAAAACCGCGTCCACGGTTGGTCTCACTCAAAGAAATCCTTTGAGACTCCGCGCAGTTTCTCGAACTTTTTTACTTAACTAACAGGATGATCCTACAATATTTGGTGTTACGTACCGTCTAATAGCACAATCGAATGCGTACCACCGGTGGTACGCACCTCCCGATGAGACGGTCAAGTGCGGGCCACTGGTGGTACGAGCCACCCGATCAGACAGTCAACTGCGGGCCACCGGTGGTACGCGCCGCCCGATGAGAGTCTAGTGCGGGCCCCCTGTGGTACGCGTCGCCCGATGAGACAGTCTAGTGCAGGCCACTTGTGGTACGCGCCACCCGATGAGCAGAGGCGTAGCTAGGTGGGGGCAAGGAGGGACAGCTGTCCCTGGGCGCAGCATGGAGGGGCGCCAAATGAATGTTAATTTATTTTATTTTTAAATGCGAAAAGAAAATTATTTGAACTGAAGAGGTGTGAATATGTTCGACAAAAAAGTGGGAGCATCGCAAATCATTTCGGGAATGACCAATGTAGCGCAGGAGTGCGTGGGAAATCAGATAAATAATTAAGCGAAGCCAACGTGTCCCATATTTCCTTCAGAAGTGAATGGTCGCTAATAAAAATGAAAGTTAAAAGGGCTGCTATTTAAAGCTATTTATCATTTAGGAAGCATAAAAGTTTTTCAATTCCCTTTAGGGGCGTCCCTAGACCCCCAGGGGTACAGGGGGGAGAGCAAAATCTTCAGTTGCCCCCGGGCGCTGAAAACCCTAGCTACGCCTCTGCCGATGAGACGGTATAGTGCCGGCCACTGGTGGTACGCTCCGCCCGATGCGAGTCTAGTGCGGGCCCCCTGTGGTACGCGCCGTCGTGAAAGTGTTAATGACATTTTAGGAGGAAAAATTCATATTAAACTAAATATTAATAAACTGATTAAGATTTAATGACCTAATTAGTGTGATTTTTGAAACGTAGTATCTTAAAATGTAATTTGTTTAGACATACAATTCTAGATGGAATTTATAGCTAATATCATTCTGCATGTTTTGTGCCTCCAATCAAGATGTTGTAGAATACAGTTCTTTATACAAATATTTATCACTTATTGATGGATAAAAATCACGATTTTTTCTAAAATTTTAAATTAAAAAAATTCGTTAAAAATTTATTCCTTCATTAAAACTCTGATAGAGGCAAAACACATCCACTGTGTTATGTAGATTTTAGTGGTACAAAATTAATTATGTTAGATTAATTTATCGTTGAATTATTTTGTTTCAAGCTAAGCGTCACAAGGCTGGAACAAGATTCTTCAAAATTGACTTCAAAGTTTAGGAAACGCTGATTTCTACATAGTAGTGCCTCGAGAAAAATCCTAGTTACTAAAGAACTATTCCGAATACATTAGCAGCATCTTGGTTGTCGTTTGAAAGGTAAAGAAAGGATTGGATAACAATTTGAAGTAATACATTTTTTTATTCGATATTTTGTTCGATTTTAGAGATTTCAAGTGCGTTATGTGTGTGTATCGCGCATTTGTAGTTGATTAAAAGTCGTACCTTTTAGTTGCAATTTCGTGTTGGTCCTTTTCTGAATGAAAGCTATTTCCCACTTTGTGAAAGCCTAAAATAGTAAATAGAGTCGTTGGTAAAAATTGACATGCATTCAACATAATTTAAACAAAAATAAAAACACAATATACATAGCTTTCACCACTTTTTCAATATTGATAGTTATTTTCATAACGTTATTTGGATGTAAAATTCGTGTTTTTGAACCTATTTTACTCGTCCCGCATTCCAACCAAGAAACACCTGACCGAGCCGAAAATAATTTTGGCTCAGCATTTTGTAGCAATTTTGTCATTTAACTGCTACCAAGCTAGCTTTAATTTTATCTCCTTTATGAAAACCTTATTCCAGATCCCTTTTAAGTCATCAGTTATTTATTTTTGTAACCAATGAAAGACTTTTGGGCATCCCTGGGAACGTTTTTTTTTTAAATTTGATATCAACAGAGGCAACTTCCTCCCCTCTTCCGAAATTCAAGTATCTTTAAAGGTTACATGAATAAGGAACTAAAACTTTATAATTTCTCCATTTTGAAGCCAGTTTTCGGGAGATAGGTAATATCACGAAGAAATTGCTTGGTTTCCAATTTTCTGTGCCCGCACCTTGAATATGTATGCTTATTAACTAGCAAAAGCAAAAGTATATCTGCTTGTTGTAGTTTCTGTAAGTCGGAGAACGTTCGATGATCGTCACAAAGTTTGCTAAAAAGAAAATGCGTCCGATTAATGGTGACAGCTCTTCATTGTCACGTGATTGATTTTCGCCTTCTTTGGCGCAATAAATTACCGGCGGCATGCTAATTCCATTGAAATTTACCGCCGTCATGTGACAATTCAACAAAATCGTACAAGCGTCTCCTGATGCTACGCCAAGAGCGCAAGAACGCTTGAACTTAGACCAGAGGAGCATTGGAACACTTGTACGCTGTATTCAGCGTGCAAACGTTCCTTGGCGATACGTCAATGACACTACTATTGGCGAAATTTCTTTCGAATATCTCTGTAATCTGTCTTTCCTGCATCGTTTCGCTGTAAACAAAGAAAATGTGGATAGGTGAAATGCTGTTTTTCTTACCAAAGTTTTTTAAAACCGAAATTTAGTCTTACTTTTTCATGCCATTTACTTTTTCAGATACCCAGCAAAAACATGAAATTAATTTAAAAATGCAAGAGTCATTTTCTATATTCATTGTACAAGGGTAGGTAAATGTGAAAACATTCATAAAAAAGCTAGAAGTTCAAGAAAATCTTAAGCGTTTAAGCAGGTATTCCTTGCAACGCGCGCAGTTTCTCAAGATTTTCGTAATGTTGAAAATTATGGCAAATAAATACATACATAAATAAATAAATGCATAAAAAACGAGCTCAATTATTTTCCGTTGTCGGAGTCATCCACGTCCTC
Source organism: Octonoba sinensis (assembly GCA_038502835.1). Lineage (NCBI taxonomy): Eukaryota > Metazoa > Arthropoda > Arachnida > Araneae > Uloboridae > Octonoba > Octonoba sinensis. The sequence goes on from CM076600.1 coordinate 6,210,951, forward strand.
CATTATTTTTTCCCGAAGCGGGAAATGTTATTCAAGAAACAGACTTTAAATCTTATTCACTTCGAAAACAATTCCCTCCCCTTTGACCCTGGACGAAAAGGACACCGTGTTTTGACTTTTCACACGACGCCATTCAATCCTACTTGGCAAAGACGCAACGGAGCTGAAGCAGAAGACTTCACGGGTTGCTGATTTGCACACGAACCCCTTCCTCTGTTCTGTCGTACCCTTCCATGGTGCTGTAAACAGAGATCTACTATCGTGTTCTGCAACCATCAGCTCAAATGCTTCTGGATGTCTGTTAATTGTAAAATAAAAGAGCTATCTTGTCCCGATTTCCGCTACGTGCCAGTAATTATCCTGACACTTTTGCCGCGTGAAGTCACAAAGGCTGCCTGTTCACTAGGAGACACGTTTCCAGAGGAAATTTTGAAGAAACCCAAAAACAAAATCGAAACGACCCAGTTGCTCTAAAGTGTGGTCGAACGCAAGGAGTATATTTACTTCATAGCCTTGGCCTGATTGTCAAAAAATTTAAACTCGAAAATTGGCAACGGCCCCACAAAGAGAACTTAAATTTTCTGAAAATTTCTCTGAAACCAATGGGTTCTTGAAAGACGTTTTTATTTTCATTCAGAAGGGGCTAAATAAGATTAAAGTATTATTTCGGTTCCTCTTTTCCAAATCGTGACATCCTTGATGAATTAGAATTTTCTCACTGTATCCTAGTTTCTATCAGTGATATATGTATAACATAAACAGTTTCATATTTTTGCGATTTTTGAGAAATAAGTTACAATATGAGTGGATCTGGATTTTGAAGTATTTTTCTGAATGAATAAATGAAAGAATGAATGAATGAGTGAAAGAATGAGTGAGTGAGAGAATGAATGTATTAACCATTGAAAAAAGGATATTTGAAGTGCTAAAAAACAAATGCTAAGGGGCCGTTCATAAATGACGTCACGCTTTTTTCCCATATATTTAACCCCCTCCCCCCTTTGTCACAATATGTCACACTTCAGCGGACCCCTCCCCCCTTTGGCACGCGTCACGCTATGTTACATAATGCATGATGTCACACTTCTTGTTACCCCCATCCCCTTGTCACACTTTGTCACAATTTCACGAACCCCCCTCCCTCCCTCCCTTGAAGCGGGACATCATTTATGAATGATCCCTAAATGAGAAAGAGAGAGAGGTAGCTAGATTATAAGTTTGATATCGGTATATACGGGAAAGTAGGCTCATATAGTTCTTGTTAAAGATTAGTTGTCACAAGATTTCGGGTCCCTAATTGTTACATATTACATTAAGGGACCGTCCATGAATGATGTCACGCTTTTTTCCCAGATATTTGACCCCCTCCCCCCTTTGCAACAAAATGTCCCACTTCATTATACCCCTCAACCCCTTTGTCACATGCCACGCTATGTTGCATAAGCATGATGCCACACTTCTTGTTACCCCCTCCCCTTGTCACAATTTCAGGAACCCATTTTCCCCTAGAAGCGTGACATCATTTATGAATGATCCCTAAGAAGGGCAACAGTTGATGTAAATCTTAAGAACTAGAGATGCTCACGATATGTAATTATTATGATGATGTGAATTATTTATATTTGTATGCTTGCTGATGTTGAAGGTAATTTAATAAATAAGATTGTTGAAAAGTAATGACTGTGAATTCTTTATGTAAAAATAGCAAAGCATATTTATAATTGTTCATATAAATTGTTTTGATCGTTTAAAACCATTCCATCAAAACAAATCGTAGCTTTTTTATATGAATAGTAAAGTTAAAGTTACTATCCAAGGAATATAAATTACAGAAACGAACAATTTACAGAAGTTTGGTAAGACCTCGTTTGCTGTTTAGTTCTGGGTCTCCTTTTCTAAAGAAGGTAACATTATTGGGGAAAGGGTAAAATGGAGGGCTACTAGGTTGGTAAGTGGTCTCTCAGAATTAGATTATTAGGTTAGGCTTAAAGGTATCAATATGTATAGTCTTGAGCAAAGGAGGGTTAGGCGGGACATGATTCAGTTATTTAAAATCATTAAAATGAAAATGTTGATGATCTACATTTCTACACAGAAGGTAGAACTAGCGGTCAGTGTTTTAAGCTTTTCAAATCTCAGGCTAATCTTGAAATTAATAAAAAAAGGACTAGGAGGAGGATGGGGTAAAATGGATCATGGTTAGGCTTAAGTAATTCTATTCTATTCTATTCTTTTATTTTTAAATTTACTCTGTTGTACCTCCCTGCAGCAAGTTCTTAAATTTAAGCAAAGTATGTTGTTTATTTTATTGAAATTAAAGTTTTAAAAAAAATTATGTTTTCCCTAAAAAAGATCATGTTGATGTGGTGGAGAGAAGTGATGTTGTTGAAGCGTTATGGTGAACCAATATGTAACAATCTAGAACAATAATATTTAAATATTTCAATGTAATTATAGCTCAAAATCTTGCTAAATATGTTACTTACATTTTGTTTTAACTTTCAAAGTAATAAAGAACTGTTTTCAGCATTATTTTGCATTATGACCCATTTTACCCCACGATGGAGTAAATCAGGTCATAACTTTATAAGCTCAGTTAAACTATTTCACAATTAAAAAATAAATATTAAAATGACATAAAATTGATCTAAAGGAGTTCAATGTTAAGATGCAATTGAAAAAAAATGGGAATGCTTCTGGTTTTGTTGCTATGAAACTTTAAATAGGAAAGTAGCTAAAAAGTGAGCCATTTTTCCCCACCTGACCCTACTTCAGTAGGGTTGCAGGCAGTTGCAATAATCGACTATTACCTGCAGCGGGGTAAATACCTTTAAGAAGGCGCTTGATGTTCATTGGGGATTGTTAAAGTGACTAGGACCAGCAGAGTTGGGACCTGTGCCTGTTGCTGGTCGTCACTTTTGTATATGTATTTGCATAAGACAAATTATCTCAATATGTATTGCGTAAATCTCAAAAGTGCTAATTGTTAAGGTCGTTCAAACGAAAATTTTATAATATTCAAGCGTAGTGTTTCAATGCACTTACACAGAAACGTCTGATAACGCAGCGGTAACGTAAAACACAATTACAAGTAAAATGCTCCCAATGTAAATTTCCAAAATTGCATAAGGTCTTTGTGCCCGTACAATTTTAAACTCCAAACAAAAACTAAACTCAGTGGCGCAGCAGCCCAATGGGGGGCCGATGGCCTACTGTGCCCAGTTTTCGAGACCGAGGACCCTGGGGTGCAGAAGCAGATGTTCCGGTCAAGTGGTCAGCCTGACGCAGAACCGCTCCCAAGCATGCTCGGTCCTTATTTTATCGACCCCACCGAAGGGAAGAAAGGCTGAGTCGACCCTGCCCAAGCCGGGAATCGAAACCCGGACTTGTGGCATGGTAGCACGGAAATCATAACCTTTACTGAGTAATTTTTAAACATTTGTTGTTCCATTGAATTCTAATAACAAATAATAATGGACTTCTGACAACTATTCATTCAAGTTCCTTTTTTAAAATAATTATTTCAATTAGAATTCAGTTATTCCTTTTGAAGAGACATTAAACAAATGCTTTTTACTGTTGGCGCTTATAAAGTCCTACGAATCGAAAGGAAACGATACAAGCGGGATAAACGATGGATTTAGGTTACGTTTCATTCATTTGAGAAACTAAAGTTAGCTTTTTCTAGCTGAACTCTTTGTCTTCCAAAAGGGTACTCGTAATAGAGAAAAAAAAAAAAAATAAAAGCGTATACTGAATACTCCCGACTACTTCATCAGCTGTTGAACAATAAGAACAACCCTAACAAGGACACCTGTTACACAATCTCCGATTAAAATTATAGCAGCATCTCCCTTCTTTCGTGACAACAATGCTTTCGATCTGACCTTCAGGAAAGCGGAGTCCACGAGCGGGGATGAATCGGGCTGGATGTATATATAAATCTATCTATGAGGTGGTCTTGTAAGGTCTGGCATCATTTCCTGAAGAATGAATGAATTGGAAGTACAAAAGAACTCCTCACATTCTAACCTTTCATAGCAAAATCCCTCTACATCAATGAAATTCGATTGTAATATAGTTCTATCGATGTAATTGCACAATGCTGTGTTGCTCATTTCATCAATTTTCTAGATGTGTGTGTGGTGTTCCATTTTTTTCTTTCCGACTTTGTTTTTCACTCGAAAATCCTACTTTTTGAATTCATCCTACAGGGATAATTGCAATAACCCATTTAGCTTAATAACTCCAAAACCGCGATTTTCGATTTGTGTCATTGTTATGGTAGTGAATCGATTTCAGAAAAATAAAACAATAAGAAAATAAAATGCGTGAGAAAATGTTACGCCTATATATATTTTTTATATGTTTTTAATTTATTCTTCAATTGTAAAAAAATAAAAACTGGAAGGAAAAAAAAGCGACGCTTAGAGAAAATCTAAGAAGTTCCCCGGGCCCTGAACTTGGAAGACGAGAGATATTTTTGCACTTGGCAGTGCAGCGTTTTCTTCATGTAAAGCAGGTGAAACCATTTTTCAGAGCGGCTTCACAATTCGGTATTATTAGCGAATTTAGGAAAATAAAATAAGGAAATACGTTGTGTGAGTGAAACTGACTTCATTTTAAAATTTATTTTTCAATTTTTTAATAGCCACTTAAAGCTAAATAAAAACTAGAAGCAAAAGAGATACAGTAGCGTTAGAGAAAATCTGCGAAGCATCCCCAGCCCTGAACTTGGAAGATTGCACTTCACAGTGCAGCGTTTTCTTCATGTAAAGCAGGTGAAACCATTTTCCAGAGCTGCTTCACCATTCAGTATTATTAGCGAATTTAGGAAAATAAAATAAGGAAAATAAGTTGTGTGACGAAACTTACTTTATTTTTAAATTAATTTTTTTTAACAGCCACTTAAAGCGAAATAAGAACTAGAAACAAAAGAGATACAGTAGCGTTAGAGAGAATCTGCGAAGCATCCCCAGCCCTGAACTTGGAGATATTTTTATACTCGACAGTGCAGCGTTTTCTTCATGACACGCATGTGAAACAATTTCACAGGGATGCCTCACCATTTCACTAAAAATAACCCTTTTGTGCTCGACCTAATTGATGCGGAACAAATAACGTCGCATTGTTTCGGAGATGTAACGCTTAAATCCCATTAAAAACTGTTACTTAGTCCACAAGAAATATCATGAGATTTTTAATATCTATTCGATTTCTATGATAGGCAATTGCAGCGAAATGTGTTTGAGGATTTGGAATACTCTACAAATTGATTTCCACAAGTTAGTGACATTTATCACATGGTTTTAGCAACTCAAAAATCTGTATAAATATTCAAAACCTCGTGTGTGTATAGCTGTCTATCCATATATACATGCACACACATATATATATAGTCTCCAAAAAGTATTCGATGAATTGGAGATAAAGTGTATTTAGAAATGACCTGGACACTTGGTCTATTTGCCAACTGCTAAGCCTATCACGCTTCCAATCAAATTTTTGTGGTAGATTTATTAACATATAACTAAAAACAGCTATCATCAGTAAAAAGTTTAATTTAAAAAATCTAGGAACTTTAACGGAACATTTTTAACAGAATTTACAAATATTGTCACACATTGTTTGCTATAACGGATGATAGCATAATAGTCCCAATATGAAACTTATGGACGTATTCATTAAAACCCAAAATAAATCCCATATATATATTTTTTAATTTCAAATTTTAAAAATTCTTTTATTTTTTATTTTTAAAGTTTTGTGAAAAAAATTCTTTAATGGAAGGTAATTAAGAGATATCACATTAAACGTCATACAGTGCTCTTTAAAATTAGTTTTTGCAAAATGCTCCTACACTCAATATATATAGTGCTTTAAAGCACTGCTAGCAAGTGCTTTAAAACAAAAAGGCGGTTTTTTTGCAAAGTTTAAAAACTAATAGGTCTTAAATAATAAATTATACGTACATTTAGGATGTCAAAGAGTGATTTCTGAGACTTTCATGAAAATCTCGCATGAAAAGATGGAGAATAGAAAGAAAGAAAATATTTGATTTGATGTGAAATGACTGAAACGCTTAAAAAGAGAAAAGAAAGAAGGGGTAAAAGAAAAATGTTATCTTCTTTTTCAAAAATAAAAAAATGTTTGTCACTATTTGTTCTTTTACATTTCTCTTGCAAAGATAAAGGTTTTTACTTACCTAAATAACATTCATGAAAAATAGATAAATAAATTAATAAAACATAAATAAATAAAGAAATAAAATAAATAAGTAATAAATAATTAAATTGATAAATAAATTATAAATTTAAGAAATAAATAAATCAAAACTTTTTGAGGTTTATTCTTTTAGAAAATTGGCGATTTATGCATACACTGATGCCTATTATTTGAGAAACTATTTCTAATAATTCGTTTGTAATCCAACACATTTATGAAATGACTATTTGAATTACAGTCACAACATGCACCACATAACATAGCATAAAATTCAACCGACAAAATTAATACCGTAACTAGAAAACATTAACCTAAAACTGGAAAATATTATTATAAAATAGAGCCAACAAAATTAATATCCGACAAACAATGGCTTTGTTTGGGAAACATTAATTCGAAAATTCTTAACAGGTTGCTTTTCTGAAGTTGATGATTTATACATACAACCGCTTATGTGGAAGATATGTTTCTCAGATTTTGTTTGATGGTTAAACACACTCACGGAATAAATGATTTAATTGTTGCCACAAAATACCCCAGATTGCATGAAACTGAACCAAAATTAATATCTGGAGAACAATAACCTTGTTCGGAGCCATGAGAGCTGCCATTAAAAAACGCAACAATCACACTCAGCCGCGATTCGCGAGATGTGATTCGAAAAATAATGATAATAACATTGCAGCACGAAATGATTTCTATTTGTAAAGAAACGCCTAATCGGGGTAATGACACTATTTTTGTAATTGTCCATAACTCACCCATTAAGGTGTAGTTCATTCAAAAAAAAACTTATCTATTTTTCAATCTTTTATTCCATCTGACCCATATCAAGTTGCTCATTAACATTTGCCGCAACTTTGTTGCAAGCAGTTTTTAATAAGTGGTTTCAAATATTTCACAGAAACTTCTCGGAGCGTGTCATTAAGAGTAATTTATATTTTTTGATGAACCTTAAAAGCCGCGATTATTAGAAAAGACTTTTTTGTGGCAACTTTTTCATCAACTGCTTTTTCATGAGTCATATGCTAATCGAATTATCACCCAGATTTTAACAGTCGAAGCAATGTCCCGGTTTTCGGATTTCAACCAATCAGAACGACCAAAGTGGCATCATGACGTACAATAAATACTTCTGTCGATCTTCTGAAAATCAATAAATAACGTGGAATAAAAACACAAAAAATACAATAAGATCTTATCGGAAATGAGGATGAAATAATGTTTTTTAACTTTCCCGCTATATTATAATCTTCTTGACAAATGTTTTGTAGTTGTTGTTTCTAATTCCACTTGGTTATCGAAGCTCCCCTTCGCAGAGCGACCTGGACTTAAGGCAGTAAGCGAGCGCCTTCCGTTTTATAGATGAGCACCACAACGGCGGAAGTACGACTTGACTCATTATCCTCCGGTACTCTCGGGACTTCAAGGTCCACGGATTTTACGTGCACGTACCCCCAAGTGTACATGGTGGGTCTTCAGCGGAACTTTAATTAACATTCATGATAGAAACTGCAGAGTAAAATGCATAGGACCAGTGCTCTATTATCCATCTCTTTTGCTTCTCCGTGTAAATTCGAACCTTATTCTATACGGATAATCGGGAGTGCAATGTACGCTTTACGCGGCCAGTATCCGTGTTTTCCGATGAACCGTGTTAATTAGCAAATAGAACCGAATATTAATTAGCAATGACAGTGGGAACTTTAATGTTATCGATTCCGTTCCATCCAGCAGCATGATGTCCCACTTGGCGGCCAAACTGTGCTGCCAAAAAAAAAGCTCATATTTGACAGAGCGATTAACATCTCGCGTACCATCTCCAGGGTTACTAAACCAAGATCTTCTTAGATGCCCCTTGTCTTCTGGAATTTGTTTTTAAACCGTTATCTCGCCAAAGTGTTCACCGGAATAGAGGCATGTGACATAGTTGGCTAAGAATATAGCCCGGCGGATCAAAAATAGACACAAGCAAGGAAATTCCCCGTTTTTTTTCGCCAACTAGCCTGAATGTATGATTCACGTGGAATGAATGCCATTCGCGATATGACATCCAGGAGAATGAAAAAAGAAGCGTTTTTTCGATGTGTACGTTGGAGAGAGTTGTAATAGAGAACGCTGTTTAATGAAGAATAATGAGACGTTTTGATGTCGATTTTTTTTGTAACAGTTGCTATTAAGTTATTCAAAGAGTAAGTAGCGTTTGCTGTTCGGTGCCAGAGGTTAAGAAATTCCAGAGATACAAGATTTATATCAGATGGTTCTAGGTTACTTAAGTAGCTACCACCAGAAATACTTTTGGGGCAACTTTCACTCAAAAGTGGTAAAAGTAAAGCCTTAGTGTGGTTACAGTTAAGGAGAAAACTGAGTTATCATAGCACAAATTGCAAGGGTCCACCCCTCCGAACGATTGCACTTCTCTAAAGAGCTACAATACCTCCCCAAAGAGAAAAAGTTCTTGCATTAAATTAAAGGTTTAAGAAGCAACGAAAATAAAAACACACTAACTGAAATTACAAAAGAGTTTAAACTATGCAAAATTTAAAAAATGATGTTCTTGCTTAATAAATTTACTTCAGAAATTTTTCTTTATACAATGATTACTCTTTGTAAAGTACAATTGTGTTATTAATTTTTTTTAACCACACTTGCTGACTCATTAAGTTTCCCAGTCTAATCGAAATCTAATGGTGGTCGGAGTAGCTGATATTCGTTTAAGTGGGACCAATCCCGTCATTTAGGGGGGGTCAGGGGAGGTCAATTGCTCGGGAAATATAATGTATTTATACGTATGTACATGTTTTATGTTGTTCTTTAATGCAAAGTACATTGAGTTTATAGTCCGCTAAATCTTCACCAATCCGATCGCGGCGGATGTGAGGCCTTCTTTCTAGAAGGACTGCTGCACTGGGACGGTAAAGCAGCTGGGCAACGCTCGTCAGTCCGGTCCTTATAGCCGAAAGTGGTTGTCAAGTGGTCTAAAAGTTTGTGGAGGGTTCGAAGAAGGGGAGCTGCATTCCGTACACTTCGGGGAAATCTGTAAAGGCCTAGATGCTACGTACAGTAGGACGTAGTTATAGTCTGTGTAATTAGAATAGGCACATCAAGGTCGCGTTTCCTGCTTTGTCACCATGGCAACTGCGGGAAAGATAACAGAGCCAGCCTTTTTTTTGCACTGCAGTTATGGCAGTTGCATTACTACATTCACGATTCAAAAAATTAGAATAATTGAGAAAAACTAATTAGAAAGAATTTATTTTCCACTTATTTATTTTTGATATTAAGTAATTGCAATCAAATTTCGCATAAATTTAATCTGAAATGTTTAGATAATATTTTAACATTTACAAAATATAAAATGCAATAAATTAGCTATACAATGGCTTTCTGAAACACATCAAGATATTAGAATAAGGTTTAGGTTGGTTCAAAATATTAGAACACTTTATCTTACGCAATCTATTTTTGCCATTGAGTAATAAATCTCTTTTTAACCCCGTCTATTATTTTTTAACTAAAATAGCAAACGTACTTATGTCGCCAAACCAATTGGGGAAAAAGTCTCTAGCACGGAAACCATGGCGACCAGAAGTGGAAAAGGTAGAGTTGTGTGACCTTGACACTCCGATTTTAATTACACAGGACTATAGTAATAAGTACCCTTCCCCTCCCCCTTTCGCCTGGAAAGTTTTGAAATGACTATCCTGATCGGGACGAGAGTATCTGAAACTTCTCTAAAAGTATCTCACAATATAGAAAACATGTAGCCGAGTTAAAAATCTTGCAAGTTACCTATTTAACGCATAAGCAGAACAAACAAAAAGTGCAGAAAAAAGACAAGACAATGTGAATTCGTGAAAAACGTGCTGGTAAAAAACGACTCCCAAACACTTATAGCAGAAACTAACCAGTTCTCCAATATGTATATCACTACACGTAAAATATTTTACCAAATAGGTTAAGAATAAAAAATGAGCCTCTTAATGACAATAGCGAATCACAAATGAGATGGAAAAGAAAGTTTCTTATTTTTCCAAGAGAAAGGGCGGCGTCGACGAAAGAACATTAATCGTGAGTTAAACGACAGAAATGTGGCTAAAACAACCAGCACGAAAAGTTCGGACAATGGAATTTTCCGTGATAAATGGATCTGGTCACATCTCACGGCACGTTCATTGTTTACAAATGGACAGGACAGACAGAAAAGGGAGCACGGAACGTTCGCTTAAATGCCGCTGGTGGTAAAAATATTTTTTATGTGCTTTTGCCTGTTTGAAAATTTACTTCTTGGATTATAAAATGAGACGTTGAACGTTCTAAAATCTAATTTCCTCTGGAAGAGATACATGGATCCCTCTCCTCTAGCGCCTAAAGGAAAATAACTTTCGAAAATGATTTACTGCTTGAAATCGTGAATTTGAATAATAAAAAGCGAAAAAAAAGAAAAGAAAGGAGCAGCCACTTAATCTAACCACATCTTACCTACTTCGAGCTATTTTTCCTGCAGTCAATGTTTATGCAGCGTGCATTAATTTTTATTTCAAATTCCAGTGGGATATCATTTCATAGTTTAAAAATCACTACAAGTGGAAAATATTTCGAACAAAAAAAAACTTTTATAAAGATAAATTTGATACACACAAAATTCTATACAGATATAATTTACTAGTAAGCCCGGCGGTCATACGAAATGAGCGCTGTTCTAGATATTATAAATATCCAATTCTCCCAGTAACCGGAAATGCACATCAAATCAAAGAGATATTCATCAGGTAGAACAGTAAAGTTGAATGAATAAATAATAAACATATAATAATTTCGGAAAAAAATATTCTTACCGAAAAAAAAACATCAAGTTATAATAATCTGTAAAATAAAAATATTATTTACTATATAATCAAACTGTTTGTGAAAAATATTCATTTATATCCAACATAATCATAGTTAAAACAATAGTTTTAACCAAACTGGAAAAAAGAGTGCTGGCACTTTAATATATATAAAAAGCGCAGCCGATAAATAAATTAAAACAAAGACAGAAGGATTAAATTAAATTCGCGTTTACATTCATTTTTAACGGAGATTGCAAATCTAGCGATGCTTCACTCAAAATGCTAGAGAAATGTTTTGATTATGAGTCGTTTTCATTATAAAAACAGTTGTGTAGATGGCAGCACAATGCAGTTTTCTCGGAGTAAGAAATTCGGAATAAACTATCGGCGACAAACAGACACTTAAGCGGCTTATATATAAGATATATATTATTCTTTACTCCAAATATGCAATCGCATTTTTTACAGAACTTTCAAACTCAACAAACATAACCATAAGACGGTTCACAAATTCACAAACTAAGCGTACAGGTAGTTTTTATCGGCAGACGATGAAAAAAAAAGATACTGGGTAAAGTGGGGTGAAAGGTGCAATTTAATAATTAATTTTTGTATTGCAGAAAAAAAAAGAAATAAAAGCGAAAACAAGTCCTCTTGTTTACTTTTAGTAAGACCTCATTTGGAGTATGCTGTTTAGTTTTGGTCTCCGTACCTAAAGAAGGATATTACCTTATTAGAAAGGGTTCAAAAAAGGGCTACTAGATTTAGAAGTGGTCTTTCAGACTTGGATTAGGAGGTTAGGCTTAAAAGGCTCAATATGTATAGTCTTGAGCAAAGGAGAGTTACAGGGGACATGATTCCAACGGCGGATCTAAGGGGGGGGGCGATGGGGCGATCGCCCCCCCCCTTGGGCTGATTCAAGTGGATACTACAACGACACTCCTAAGTGAGTTTTTACTCTTTGTGCACCGGGACCAGCCATTTTTTTATGTTCTTGGAATCCCAGCCTAAACGCCCTTCAAGTTCTATGCTTTCCCCCTGTTCCTTTGTCCTTTAGTATTGCTGAGTTGCTAATCCTCGGAGTAATGGGAAAGAGATTCCCTGCTCTTTTCTTCTACCTATAAAACTGGTGACAGCTAGCCAACCCTTAGCACGTGGTGTAAATTCCTGCAGCATTTACGCTAAAACCTGGAGTCTGAAACATTTCATTGAACATTCATAATTACAGATGTTTATATAAATTGCACAAACTCGTTGATGGTTTTTTTAGTACATATTTAGTATTACATTTTGAAAATTTTAGAAAATATATTACGAATAATTGCTATTATTTTGTAATTTAGACATATCAACTCAAATTTAGAAAATGTATTTACAAGCCTACATTTTTCTTGAGAAAGCTTGAAGGAAATCCTAACTCGGTTAAAACTTGGCTAAGAAGCAGAATGAGTGATGATAGACTCACTGAATTAGCGTTATTGCATATCCATAAAGATATTACATTGGACGTTGAAAAAATTATAGACAGATTTGCGAAAGCAAAAAAACGTCAGCTTGTGTTCCTTTTATAAGGGCTTTGAATAAACGTATATGCATTGAAAAAATGTGCTAGTAAAATTTTAAATAGCACTACACTAGCATTTTTTTTTTTTTTTTTTGTTCCTGCTGTTTGAAAAAAAGGGGGGGGGGGCGGAGAGATCGTTGAAAAGGAATGAAGAATCTCCTCCATCCATCCTTACATTGAACCCCGAGATTTCCAAAATCGCCCCCCCCCCCCTTGAAGATTTTCTAGATCCGCCCTTGCATGATTCAGTTGCTTAAATTCATTAAAAAGGGAAATGTTGATGGGCTACAGCTATGTGAACCAGAGGTCATTGTTTTCAAGCTTTTCAAATCTCGGGCTAATCTTGAAATTAGGGAAAATGACTACTTCAATAGGGTTGTAGGCAGTTGGAATAGTTTAGCGGAAGTGACTGTTACTTTGGGGTAAAAACTTTTAAGAAAGCTCTTGATGTTCATTGGGGACTGTTAAATGGACTAGGACCAGCCTAGCGGGACCCTGTGCCTATTGCTGGTCGTTACATTTGTATTTAAATTTTGTATTTATTTCGGTTCAATAAAATATCCAGTGGCAAGTGGCAACAATGACTGCCTTCTTACTAGTCACATATTAAAAACTAGTGTTCGGCAACTACTCGTCAAAAAGTAGTTAACTACCAACTACTAACTACTCTAAACAAAACTAGTTGCAACTAGTAGTTAACTACTTTTTCTGAGACTAGTTGTAACTAGTAGTTAACTGTTCGCCAAAAGTAGTTAACTACTAGTTAACTACTTTTAAGTATAATTCATTTGAATTTCCATTTTTAAGATTGTTCTTAAATATTTAATCCTAATAATTCAACTCAATATTATTTTTAATCATTAAAACAATTTTAAAGAAATTCCTGTAAAACATTCAAAGATTGAATATTTCCAAATAACACTGAACAATTAACATATAAAGAGAATATGAATAAAGACAAAACCTTTTCTATAAATTTAAACTTTTATTTTTATATGTATTTGTTTAATGAAGTTAATAATTTATGTTTTTAAGAAATAAAAATATTTCAGCAGTTGTTGTAAAATGAACGAGTTTACCTTAATATCAATTTATTTCAAAATTAATCAATTCTCCCTTTGCCCAACTTCCATTCATTAACAAAATATCTTTGCAACGTGCATGCTTTAGAATTTAGATTATATATTCTTTCAAATTGCGTTGAAGGCAGGGTTGATGATTTTTTTATTTAAAAAAAAATTAAAAAATAGTATTTTTTTAATTTAAATCAGATTTTTTGGATTTTTTTAAGCAAAAAATGTATGCGCACACAAATACAGTAACAAAATTTTTACTATTTAGATGTTTCATCAAGAATACCAGTTTTAATGCCTTATCAACCCCCAATCTGTTCCTTAATTTTTAGTGCACTATTCCAAATGTAGAAAAAATCCTTTCTAAAGGTGCTGTTGATGCTTTTGCTGTAGTCAGCATGTCCAAAAACTTAATGTTCTCCGATAAAATGTCATTCTTTGACACCTTGACGAAGATGCATTAAGGCTACCATATAGTGAGTTAAAATTCTAATTAATTGCTTGAACCCAGAACATGTTAAAATTTATAATAAAAAAATATCTATATTTTAATAATTTGGAAGAAGCTGATATAAATATTTTTTTTAATCATAAAAATCAATATTTTGTCTAAAAAAAGAATCATAAAAATCAGTTTTTTCTTTAAAAAAAAATCATAAGAACCAATATTTTTCTTTCTTTTTGTGTTTTACGGTATCCCAAGCGCATGGATGGTACTGGAGTAGAGGTAAAGCTTCCCCATAATGGAGATTTGGTCTTTAAATGAAAATTCATTGGGCATGTGCTGGTGCGGGCGCTATTTATTGAGTATATTAGAAAGTTTTTTCTATTTTGCGTAAATACTGCAATAAATATTATGATTTTTATGAGTACTTTTTCGTTATATAACATAATATGAAAAATACATGTGTGTGAGTAATATTCATAAGCTAAAAATGTAAATAATTTAATGGTTAAAAAACAGTTTTTTTTGCAACAAGTATATTTAAAAAAAAATTTCCGAAAGTAGTTGGAATTTTGAAAGTAGTTGTAACTAGTAGTTGGGGAAAAAGTAGTTTAACTAGTAGTTAACTAGTTCAAAACAAAAGTAGTTACAACTAGTAGTTAACTACTAGTTAACTATTAGTTGCCATTTGTAGTTAACTACTAGTTAACTATTAGTTGCCATTAGTAGTTAACTACTAGTTAACTATTAGTTGCCATTAGTAGTTAACTACTAGTTAACTATTAGTTGCCATTAGTAGTTAACTACTTCTAGTTAACTACTGCCGAACACTATTAAAAACCAAGTGTTATTGAAGCCAGTATTTTTTTTTCATTTTTAACATTTGTTTTAATTTAGATATCATTAAGTTATTGCTTTTTCAGCAGAGAAAGCCTTCTCTGTCAGCAAAGGGGGAAAAGACTATGAGCTTTTGTATGCACTTAATAAATGTGTTTACATTTTTAAAATCGGATAAAATATACAGAAGATTATTGACATATGAATTAGGACTTGATGACATATGGATGCAAAATTGATAATTTTTCCTAAAGAGTTTCTCCATGAAGTAAATTGTTATAATAATGACATGATCTAAAATCCTTTTAATAAATATTAAGTTTTAGTTTGATAATATAATTATTGCTTTAATTAAATTAACATTAAACATATAGGAAATTTTAAATTGCAAAGAAGTTCGAAATAAAATTGTCCAGGGCATTTTATACTTGCATAATCGTTGTACTGTTTTGCGATAACATTAAATAAATTCATGTTTTCACTCAAAAATTTTATTTTTAAATAGTTCACCCAACTCCATGGGATGGAATAGGTCAGTAGCTTTTCTACTAAAACAGTAGCACATAACTTTGGTAACAATAACTGTGGAAATATGGAGTGTATCATTGAAATACAAAATTCACCATTGTGTTATACAATTGTGTGCCTAATCCTAAGTTTTATGACATTTTGGTACACTAAATTTGACATTTAAAAGTTGAACTTTAACCCATTTGTGCCTACGGTCCCAAAAATGGGACGGTCCTTAAAATGGCTATAATTTCTGTAACTATGGGATGGAATACTTAAAAATCAGTACTTCGCTTTTTTTTAAAGTAATATATGTATTTTTAAGAGAAATTATGAATAGTATGGTCATTAAAATAAATTGTGGTCTCAATTTCGTCAAAGTTATAGCAAAAAAATGCCCTTCGCATTTCAATTTCTTTTAGTAATTTTTCTAGAAACTTTTTCGAATGTTTCAAATGATCATTATAAAGATATCTAAGCATTTGTTTTGAAATATTGATTATAATTTTTTTAAAAAAATTCTGGTTTAATTTTGGAAAAACAAAAATCATCGAAAGAGATTTTTTTCTTTTAAAATGTGTTAGGGAGAAACTATTTAATGTTTGCAAGTCTTTATCTTATGATATTATGCACGTAGGTAAATATTAAGTGGTTTGGTTAACATTTGAAACGCGAGGGGCATTTTTTGTATTTTTCATAGTCTTCATTTTTTGCTATAATTTTGACAGAATTTAGGCCACAATTTATTTCAATAGCCGTGATAATTAATAATTTGCCAAAAATATATAAATTACATTAAAAATATATAAATTACTAAATTTTAATATTTCATCTGAAAGGTCTCGTGCCCCCTTAAATATGAAATGCCAAGTCAAAGCATTAATAGTAATATTGCGTAATTCAGAATCGGAAAGAGTGTTGTTCTAAGTTTTATGCTATTTCGCGAAGCCCAGGAAGAAATCAAGAATGTTATTCTTTGTAATTTTTCTTGTCTTTGAACTCAGGCACTCCCTGAGACACACATTTAGAAAATATTAAGTATTTTACCATACTATTTTTCATCATATTTCAAACGTCCAAAAATCTTTGGAACGCTTAGGTTTTTTTTTTTTTTAAATAATTAAAAAGCTTTTGAGTTTAATTTCTTTAAAACTTTTCTCCTTTCATTAATCACTGCTTAAAACAATTTTTGATAGCAGATTTAACACTAGATTTACCAGACCAGTCATTTTTACCGTTTCGAAGCTTCCTTTTTGCATCATTTGTTACTCATTATAGAGCAAATTTCAATTGCATTGGCTTTTCCTAATGGTAAAAGTAGGACAAGTGAATGTGACTGAAAATTTTATTGTAATGAATAGCAACTTGGTGTAAAATAAAAGTTTAGAAATGATTGAAACGGCCTGGTAAACCTAGTCTTAATTGATGAAAAAGTTGTGCTTTAAAGGATTAATTACAGGGCTCCATCTTCGGAACATGATGCATTGAGACTATATGCGTGATATGACATCATTGAACATAAGTTAGTCTTCATTTGTCACACCATTACCTACTATTAAGTAATAAAGGTCTCTCCTACACCCCGCAACAATTACGAATCAGAATCTGCGACGTTTATACTACAACAGCAGGCTCTGGAATTTCCACCATGGCGAAAGCAATAAAAGCGTGCCAGTTCTGGAAGATGCCAGAAAATCCGTGAACCGCTGCGTTCTCCCCACACTTTCAGTTATTCATTGGAAAACAATGCCGCATAAATGACTCCTTCTCTTTCGATGACGATGAAAACGAATCGACGACGAGTAAGTATTTTTAACTGTCGTCTCTGTGGACCACATTCCTCCCGTAAGATAGATCAAGCTTTCAGTGAAATCGCGGAGAGAGAGGGAAAAGAATATTTCTCAGCCTGACACAGATTCGGCTCTTTAACGCACAAAGAGTTCTCTTGTCTAATTGGGAAGATATATACGTTTTAGTAGAGTAGCTATGCATTTGTCTCCTGCACACAGATGACAAGATGGCTCTGAAGCGTAAGGCGCCTACTTTTCAGAATAATACATTGAGTTCTATATAATATCTGGAGGGGCATCCATTCTGAAGGGTCGTCTGCTAAAACCGATTAAGGTGGAGAAAAAAAAAATCTCCGCTAACAGTAACGAGTCCATCATTATTTAGCTTCTTTTACGATTTAAGCACTAAAACATTCCTGTCGAGGATTAACCGAAAGCTACACATTAAATTAATTTTAAAAAGACGTTTCATGAAAAATATTATAGAGAAATTCTTTCATTTATGTCAACACATTCAAGTAAGCAAAACATTCCAAAACATTTTTTTTTCTAATGGGCTGCGCATATATTGATTTTTAACCATTGCAGACCAAGTGCGTTCCCAGGGACTGTTACCACCGCTTTCACGGTACCATTGTCGGAGGAGAATTTTGATGTCTAGTTTCATCACCTGAAAGTTTGAGCACCGGACTCTATTGATGCAAAATTGCTCTAGGAATTTAATTTAGCCCAGAGCATCCAAGCCAAATGCCGACTCAAGGTATTTTCTGCATGTCACATAATCATACGACATGGACGCAGGCGACTTTTTGCATCTTGGAAATCTACCGACTCTCGATCCTATGACCCAGGGAGTGCGAGTCCAGCGTCTTACGACGACGACACCGTGCCGGCACACTCTAAAGCAAATATAATGTAAATGTAACGCGTGACTCTAACTTTGAATTTGCGTATCAATGGTATAAGAAACCGTGTGAAGAATAGACTAGTGGTTCCCAACCTTTTTCTCCCTTACGAACCCCCTATAAAATTATAAAGAAAATGGCGAACCCTCTATAAAATCATAAAGAAAATGACGAACCCCCTATAAAGTCATAAAGAAAATGACGAACCCCCTATAAAATCATAAAGAAAATGACGAACCCTCTATAAAATCATAAAGAAAATGACGAACCTCCTATAGAATCATAAAGAAAATGACGAACTCCCTATGAAATCATAAGGAAAATGACGAACCCCTATAAAATCATAAAGAAAATGGTGATCCCCCTATAAATCATAAAGAAAACGACGAACGCCCTAGAAAATCATAAAGAAAATGTAGAACCTCTATAAAATCATAAAGAAAATGAAGAACCCCTGCAAAATCATAAAGAAAATGACGAACCCCTTAGTAACGGGTGAGAAAACAATGAAATTTCTGAGCAATTGTGCCCAGATTTTGGAAGAGTTATAATGGAAAGTAACACATAGTCCAATGGTCGTCAGACTGTCATAATTTTGCGCCTACCTAAAAAATTACGTTTAAAAGTCGTATTAATGTTGTTTAAAGAAGGAATTTATGTTTTACTTGGAGCGCAATTTAAACTTTGAAGTCGGTTCTATTTTTTTGCCCTAAAAATTATGCAGCACTCAAATGATAACGAAAAGTGTCTTGGTATGAATTTTCCCACTGACAACAATTTACCATGGTAATTCACAGTGATTATTTTCAACCTACCAGAGAAAATGCAAACAGTAGAGATATTCGGTAAGCAAAGCAGAGGAAACAAAGGGAAAGAGAAAAGGAAGAGGAATTCGACCTTGCCGGGCTGAGTAAGCGATGGGCTTCTGCAGATAAACAGACCCATTTGGCATCCTTCCGTACGGATGGAGGGGGGGGGGGGGTTCTTACACGTGGAATGAGATCTTCGGTTGTTATTTCTATCAGGAATCGTGAGAGAGAAAAGGTCCTATGTTCTCCGTGAGTGATTACCCGTGATTATGTTTTAGCCTCCTTAATTCAGACAAAGTTCATGTATATGGTACTATAGCAAAATCTCGTATTTGAGTTGCATGTGTTTCAAATAATGAAGCGGAAGGAGCTTTAACCCTCTGGATCTCGCAAAATACCGACGTCTTCAGAGTGTCTTCAGCCTCATAACGAGTAACCCAAGACTGTTTTCAGTCTCATAACAAGTAACCCATGAGTGTCTTTAGTCTCATAACAAGTAACCCATGAGTGTCTTTAGTCTCATAACAAGTAATCCAAGAGTGTTTTTAGTCTCATAACAAGCAACCCAAGGGTGTCTTTAGTCTCATAACAAGTAACCCAAGACTGTTTTCAGTCTCATAACAAGTAACCCATGAGTGTCTTCCGTCTCATAACAAGTAACTCAAGAGTGTTTTCAGTTTCATAACAAGTAACCCAAGAGTGTCTTTAGTCTCATAACAAGTAACCCAAGAGTGTCTTCAGTTCCACAACAAGTAATCCAATATAAACCATAAAGTAGCGGCACAGAAAGTTCAAAGAAACGAATTTCAAAATCTGGACTTTAAATCCTTCCCGGAAAAAGGAATCAGCTGTCCATGGATGTATTACCCACTAGGCGTATTGTCTGCCTGACTATTTGGTATTAGATATTATATTTGGCTTTCTTTCCAGAGTTCATGTGGTCTAGTAGGGATAGTCCGAAATGTCCGGAGGAAACACTTATTTTTGATCCAGGTGACCCGGGCTCTATCCTCAGCATAAAACCCTTCCTGGGCAGATGCAGGAATGATTTCTGAAGGATGTACCAGGATGTATAAAGAGAGGGGGGTCTCCCTCGTAGAATACGTGTTACGTTAGAAATTGTAACATGCTATTCAGATGATTTGGGAAACCGTATGCTGCACCTGGTTTTTATCCTATTTAATGTCAATAAAGAATGAGTGATTTTAAATTTCGCTTCAGAATTGCATTTAATGGACGAAACGAGGTGCTATTTCCTCATTAACCGGAGCCTTAGTATTGCGTGCGCGCGAGGCTAGTATAGGCATCGTACTATGGGGAAGATCATGTCAGAATAGCTTTTTTATGTGCTAATAATATTCGAGCAAAAAGGCACTTTTCTCTGGGTCTGCTGTTGTCCTAGTTCCGTAGTGAAAAGATGAAACATGTATGGTACAACTTAGACAGGTGGTCACCTACAGAGGGTGAAGGGCTAATTCCGTACCTGACAAAAGGAGTCAACTTGACAGGTGGTCAACTTTACAGGTTTTACTGTACTTCAAATTAATCTCGTTTATTAAGCATGTATAAACCCACCCTTTGAGTAGAGGGGCGTGTATTGGCCCCCCTGTAGTGACTACCCCAGGAATAATCCTTTCCCCTATTCTTTGGATCGCAATTCAAAGCTCACTAGCAAGCAACAAACACGAGGCGACGGAAAAACGAGGAAAAGAAGATGCTGGCAGCATCCATCGACTGCCGGCCCACATTTCTCGCCTTCCGCGTTCGCTCGCAAGGTCGCCCGGTCGATCTGTGTGCGACACAGAAAAAAAAATAAAAGAAAGAAATCAGAGGAACGCGGAGAATTCGTCAACCCTTCGCTGCTCATATATATATGGACAAGATCGCTAACTATCGAATGATGAGGATTTTTTTTGTTCGATGGAATTGGAATAATTCGGTTAATGTCTCTGCGATTGGTGCTCGTGACAGTCACCCGGATTTGAAGGGCGTCGCGTAGGTCATTTGTTTTGACGGGTTAAGGCGCAATTTTTAGCTTAAAAAATGTCAGTTCTGTTAATACCGAGTTATGTTGACATTGTCTTCCAAAGGCTCCTTTTTGTTTTTAGTGAATTTCGATGTTTTTTTTCAAAAGGACATGACTTTTGTGAGATTTGCTTTTTGTTTCCCTTGAACAAAAGCAGCAAAAAGAATGACATAAAATCAAAAGAAAATAAATGTTATAAAAGCAGGTATTTATAAAAATTATATAATAGAGGGTTTTTCGATATTCAGAAAGTTAAATTGCCTTTGGAATGAATGCAGCAATATTTATCGCCGGATTTTATTTTTGCTGCATCAAGGCAAAATTAATGCGAATTACAACTGATTCTTTTGGAAGGATGTGATTGATTCCTTGAATGAAGTTTCGTTTGACCGAAATTATGGTGAATGGTGCTTTTGAAACAGCAAAATCTGTAAAGGGTTTACTGTATTAAAATTTTAAAAATATATAAAAAAAGAAGCTGATTTTTGTTTCTAACAAAATTGATCGTGGGACATGAAAATATTCGCTTACTAACTTTCGAAATTAACGTATACAAGTTTTCCTTCTCTACTCATTCATTCCGACAGTACTCTTCAACGTAAATGAATATGTATATTATATATATGTAGATAGATAGATAAAGATAAAACAGTTAAGAACTATTTTCTTAGTTTTCTAACGGATATTCCTACCTTTTTTTTCGTTCAGTAGCTATTGACGAGTTTTAGTGATAACAATTAAAAAATTTTGGAAACAGTCTATTATTAGTTAATTATTTTCCATTTTCTGTTGTTGGGCAAGTCTCATTTATAATTGTAATGTTACATTTTTATAGATAACAGATGGTAACATGTCTTGGTTGAGTAAATGTAGGTAATAAATATGAAACTCACTGCCCTAAAGAGTTTGTTGTTATTAGGCATCAATATTAAAAGCTATTATAATAAGAGTTTAAGTAAAAGCTTCGCTGAAACAATGGAATGATAAATGAGAATAGTGTGTGGAAGCAAACATTTAAGTTTTATTCAACTTCCAGTACGAAATCGACAGAAGTACGAGCGGCTACACATATGATCGCAATTGACTCTGCGGCGACGACGATTTACCATACCTTCAAGGACTTAAACAAATTTATCTCTATTTATTAAAAAGTATGTGGAACATATGAGGAAGATGCACAAGGAGAAGCAAAGACGTAGGCATTGTCATCTTTTTCATTATTTAATATAGACATATCACAAAACACACACATACACAACATAAAGTATTCTACAGACTACTTAACATTCGCCATACTTCATCTAATCTCGTCTCCGCAATTCCACCGTCTCAGGTCTTTATAGTTAAGAACAATTTTATAGATTCTAACAAGTATTTCCATTCATAACTCAATATTTCATTTCCGATTCTTTGGAGTGGCAACACCTTTGTTTGTTTATATCGAGCGATCATTCTCACGTTTATATCTAGGGATCTTTTCTTATGCCTTTCGAACTTAAAACGATTTTAAAATTTCACTTAAAGGGGACCAGTTACGATTACATTTTGTGGTACGCTACGATACTGACACCATGCAAAAAACAAACTATGGTAAAACGATATTTAAAAAATCGTATATCGAGCGATCATTTTCAAGTTTGATTGTTGAACTGATAATCCTCAGATGTTCTGCGGGAAATCAGCTGGTTAAGTAAAATTTTTAAAAAATTGGAATCATGGAAAGCAAGAATTTTTTTTCGCTCCGGCACCACCCTAGTTTCGAGAAAAATTTCCCTTCTCCGCCCCAGCAGATCTCAGATTTATTTACTCTTTTATTTTATTTTACTGTTTGCTTTCTTTTTTTTTTTATTTATGTTTTAAGACTGACACGTAATTAAAACCACTTCTTGTTTTTTCCTCCAGTCCTGAATTTCATTTTGCGTCTGTAACTTTTTTTATCTCTATCTTATTTATGTATGTAATCATTTAATAGAAACTAAAAATTTAAAGTCAAATTTAAAAGTAAAAATGGCAACTGATTAAACTCCACTCAGACATCCGGAAGCTTGAAGAGTTGCGAAAGCACACAATTTTTCGCGATCAATCATAAAAACCCAAGTACCAGGCTAGTTAATCTATACACACAGAGATACTGATTTATTGTGCACCTATGTACAGTAAAACCTGTAAAATTGACTACCTTGGTAAGCTGACCACCTGTCTAAGTTGACCACTTTTGTCAGCAACGGAATTAGCCCTATATTATATAATATAGAGAAACCTTTGTAATTTGACCACCTGCCTATGTTGACCATTTATGTACGCCAAATTTGGATGGGAGTATTATAAAAAACATTTTGTAAGGACCGCCAAATTATTACTATATTTATTTGTTTAGCTATTTTTTAGAAGGTTAAAAAAAAACTAAAATAACTTCTCCAGGATATTTTTTATGCTATAATGTTAGACCAGTATTTGTCTGGATGGAAGAAACATCAGCATGAAGTTTGCCTAAACCTCTTTGTAAGTTAACCAAATGGGAAAACGACTATGATCACTCTTTTATTCTTGAAATAAGTTTCTTCTTTTATCTTTGATCCGATATAGCCATTTTGAAAAATATATATTTTTGGAAATCTTTAGCATCATGTAAGTAACTGACATAATTAGTATATTTATCTCAATTTTAACTAAGTAATATAGTTTTGAAGTTGCGTAGGATACATCGTAAATCATTCGGGTTAAATTTCGTTAATAATATTTTAGATACCGTCAACTGAGGTGACTTTGACCAATTTAAAATTTCAAGTTGATAATTTTCCCATAACCCATTTTCTGATATCTTAGATAAAATTTGTACCTTTGGAAGGTAGTTCGTAGATGTGATTTATGTAGTTATTTTCTTTTTATATCATTCCCCCTCGTTAAAAAAAAAAAAGAAATATGGGTGGGCAAAGTCATCTAGTAACGTACTGTCACTTTGCCCACCAGATGTTTTCTTCGTATATCGAAGCTGTAAATAAAAGATGGGCAAAGCCACCTCTTCAGGGTGTTAAAAGAACCACAGTAAACACAAAAATTGTTCAATAATTGTTTTTTTTTTTTTACCAAAATACAAAAATTAATGCAAATCTTGGACAAATAATGCTAAAAAGTTTTGCAAAACGGGAGCAAAAAAGATGAATTATGAAAATAAAGAACAGTTCACCAAGAAATAAGTGCCAAAAAGAATCTATCAAGAACTACGTGAAAAAATATTTCTGCAAATCGTTTGTAAAGTGAAAACTTGTCTCTTTTCTGTGGGCGGAGAACAATTTCGTCTCGTGAAACGCTGGCTTCATCTGCCACCTGAGCAAAAGTGAAACATATTCCCTTATCTTGGTTCTCATGTATGAGACCTCAAAATCTCCATCACTACATTCATTAGTAATTTTTGCCATAAAATGCTTTACACCTTTTTTCCCCAGGATTTTCACCACAACGAATTCATTTTTTCTGAAAGTAATCGGTTCTTAGCAGTTAGTGGAATCAGTCTCTTCTCCCTCCTACTCCATTTCAGAAAAATTTCCTTTTGGTTATTATTATTAACCTAAACATCTTGATAAATTCCAAAAAAAGTCCTATTACGATGTAGCACTTCACATAACAGGTGGGCAAAGTGACCCCAATTTTCCTGCAAATCGTGGGGCGACATTGCCCAGTTAAATTACAATCAACAGGTTGGGTGCAAGAACGAAGCTCCAAGAGGATTATATTCTTCATTACATTTACTAATAATAATAACAACTGATGAAACTCACTTTGGTTTCGTAGAATCTGTGTGTATCTAATTTTGAAGAGCTGTAATTTTCATGGAAAACACACTTCACAAATGAAACAGAAAATTGGTGATAACACTTATCAGGAACCCCTTGCGAACCACAGAATAGCTCGTAGACATTAAGGCGGAATGTATCAGTGACTGCAACGTCTTAGACGACCTATCAGATGTTTACAATGGTGGCGCGGACCTTTTTTTCAAAATTGGGCAAAGTCACCCCAGTTGACGGTAATTGTGAAAAAAAACTAAGCTAATCACTATTTTAAAGTAACGTTATTACATAAAGCTATATTTTAATCAGTTACAAACAAATGAGCGCATAGTGCAAGAAATAACGAAAAACCCTCCACCCTCTATAAGTTGACCACCTGTCTCAGTTGACCACTGAAGTGCTGCACCACAAGTGGTCAACTTACACAGGTGGTTTCACTGTATTCTTATTTTTGTGCCTAAAGGCAAAATAAAATTCAGGTCAGGAAAAGTTAGTATTCACAATTCATCTTCGTTTGTTTCTGTCCTCGTTAAATCCTTCTTTAACCTTGGTGCATTTAAGTATCGTAATCTTGTTCTAATAACAGTGCTTAGTTAGCATGATCAGTAGTCAGTTGTTTTAAAGTAGCGCAGCCTTGATCTAGTAGTCTGCATTTATGTCAACCAGCTTGTTTGTATCTACACCAGTTTCAGTTTTTCCGAGACATCTTGTACGTAGAGAAAAAAAGTAAAGATGAAACAAGATTCTTTAAATGCGGAGGAATGTCATTTCGGGAAATGAGAATATAAGAGGGGTCATGCTATCGAAATGCAAATTTATGAAAAATAGTTACCATTCTGAAGCACAAACAAGATTTGTGGAATAGAAGTGAAGAAGCCTCTATAAACTTTCTCAGACGATAAAATTTCGTAGAGTTTAACCAATTGTTGCATGAGGGTTTTTCGGGAAAACTAGTAAAAAATGATCGTTTTTTTTGGGACGGAATATAGTATATATATCAATGTTTCCCAAACTATGGGTCGCGACCCACAAGTGGGTCGCGAGCGAATATTCAGTGGGCCCTCGTCACTGTACACATGAATTTTAAAAAATAGGAAGTTTGCGAATAGATGTAACGAAAGTTGAAGTTGATGGCTAAAACTTAAATGAAGAGAAATAAGATAGAAATACATCCTTCCCATTTAAGTACCTTTGTAAGAAAAAAACCTTGCAGTTATTTAAGTATTAAACAAAATTATTTGAGTTGCGTTTCTTGTTTCAACAGTCTTTCATTCATATTGGTAACACTAAAAAAAATTTGTTTTAAAATTCAATTGGAACAAATAAGACAGCATTAAGTAGTTCCGCAACTCGCCACGAGGGGATCTGAGCACTACCAATATTTATGCCCTCTTTTTTCTAAGACAGCTAAGAGGTGGGTCCCAAGATCGGAAATTTTTATTCGATGGGTCGGAGCCCTGGCAACCTTGGGAACCACTGCTGTATATTGTTTTCGGCAATTTCAGTTGTAGGGAGTGACTAGAGAACGGGGGATGCTGTAAAATTTATATTAAAAATATTACACCAACAAAGGGCAACGGATCTCAGACGGGCATTAGAAAATAACGCGAGATACAAGATCGCCCGTGTGAGACACGGGCATGTGCAACTTTGCGGTAACTTTCTCCCGTGTGAGACACGGGCGCAACTTTCCCGGTACCTTTCGCCCGTGTCAGACACGGGCATGTGCAACTTTTCCGGTAACTTTCACCCGTGTCAGACACGGGAAAATGCATTTAGGGGTTAAAGCACAAATTTCAGAGTACCTATAATAGCTCCTGTTAATAATAAGGGAGAAGGGGACTCAAGAAAATTAAACGAAATTTAGCGTAAAATTTACTTCGAAAGAAAAATAATGAAGACAAAAGTAATGGATAGTTCTAATTTTAACATAAATGGCAGAATGATGTTCGCATGATAAATGAAGACGAAAAACACAAAATTTGAAACTTCTACTATTTATCGCCTAAATTAAACTTCTATGAAATTTCGCATCAGCAGCCCCCAGTGCCTCCAACTAGCGTCAAAATTCTCAAATGGTAGTGGCATCCGCCGATTGTAGTGCCACGTAAAAAATGGTTTGCCAGTTCTTGGGGAATGCTCTAGGCCTACAAACGGTGAGGAACCAATATTTAGCCCCATTACAAACAAACACATATTATTTTACGTCATGCACATCGGTAGAGAGTTGATTTGTCAATATGATCCAAAATATTGAAACATATGAGAAGTTTGGTAAAACCAGTGAATTTAAGGTGAACCAAAGCACTAACAGAAGTCAAACAAAGAATAAATAAATAAATAATCAGAATTAAATACAAATAAAGTGATCCTGAATTCAATGTTTTTTGCGTTTTTTCCCAATCCAAATTGACACTGCTATAAGTACAATGGTTTCTCCTTCCTTCGACTTCAAAAGGATGTAGAAGGAAAGTAAAAACAAGCAAATAAAATGTCACCTTTGTATCAATTTCAATAAACCAAAACAAGAAACAATCCGTGATTGGTCAAAAGAGAAGGGGGAAAACTGTTATGCATATGACTATCGCGAACTTATTTAAATTGAATTTTGAAGATTCAGTTATTATAGCTACGTCTCGGATGCTAATAACTGAAGATTGGATTATACATAGTTCTTTCTTTTGATCAAAGCAAAGCAAAAAAAAGGGAAAATAAATAAATAAATAAAAATGGAAAATTGAAAAGTTAGTATTTTAATTAAAGATGAATATACCTAAAACAGGCTACATGTACGTTTAAAAACTTCACGAATTCATTTCAAAATTTCAAACTTAGCAATTATTTCTGCTTCACTAATGATTTTTTAATCCAATAAAAAATCGGAATTACAAAAAATTCTTTTTTCAATGACTATTGACGTAAGCTTTAGCTGGATGCCTTTGCATCCATAGAGCACATCGTTTTACACTGAAAAGAGAATTCCTCGTCGATCCGAAACACGTGTCTACAATTGTGATTGCCAGCTTGTGCTCAGGGATCTGGAGCAGAGCAGAGGAGCAGTGAGACTTTGCTCAGAACTGGAGCGAAGGCGAAGCAGGAAATTTGTTGTGCTTCACTGCTGATTTTTTTTTTTTTTTTGGGGGGGGGGGGATATATATTCATTGTAATAAAATCCTCGTAAATTACATGTTCATTGATAAATAGATAATCCATAAGTAACTTTTTAATTTTTTATCGCATAGAAATACCTATTAGTAAATTAACTTAAAAAATGAAATATTATAATACTCCTTCCTTTCCAAATTAGTTGCCGCATTTGAATACTTTTGTACTGATTAATGACTTCTTTAATATTTTTCATAGATTTCTCGCTGCTATGTTATTAATTAACAACGTTTACTACCGAGCATTCCCCACTTAAATCAGTGAAAAAAAAAAAAAGATTTAAAATTAATTTTTTGTTACCATTAGTAACTTTCGGTCAAGTCCTAACCAAAATGGAGCGTGGTTTAAGAGCGTGCGTAAATTTGTTTGGAAAAAGGTAAACCAAAATTAGTGCTACATCTGTGAAAAGTAAAAAAATGATAATGAAAATACCAAATTGTTATAATTTTAACCGGAAATAAATCAATTTTAATTGATGATATTTAGGGAATTTTTTGCGTTAATATAGCTTTGGGATAACATACCTACTATAAGACTTCAATTACTTCCAATACTCCCCCTACCTAAAATGCAGCAACTAATTTGGGACAAAATTTCCGACATATATGTAGCAACTAAATTGGGACAAAAATTTCAACATCAATGTAGCGACTAAGTTAGGGACAAAATTTTCGACATAAATGTAGCAGCTAATTCGGGACAAAATTTTTGACATAAATGTAGCAACTAATTCGGGACAAAATTTTCGACTTAAATGTAGCAACTCATTTGGGACAGAGAGCGTAATTTTTATTCAAACTATTAGGAACACGAAGCCGGAGCAAGTGCTGAGAAGTCGGCCCGGAGCAACTCAAAAAAGTGGCTGCTCCTGATCAGTGGTGCTGAAAAGGTTGCTTATTAGGTCTTATTTTCACTCTGGAACACGCCTGTCTCTTGCTTCGGTGACTTTCATGGGCGGCTATGTTTAACGCTCCGTTATTTAAACTGTGACCACGATTATCGTGACTTCCTACATCGAAAGTAAAAGTTGCCGAATCAAACTGATCATTTGATCAGTTCCAAAGGAGAGGAATAAAGCTATGTCCTGTCATTCAACCACTCAAATAGATTCACATCTTTCCAGGTTGTATCCCGTCAGATTGTATCGGTCATTCGCAGTTGACAATGATGCGGTTATGAGCAATCAATGATGACGTCACGGACGGATACGGAACTCGCGATGGAAGAGCACCATGTAAACATGCCTCCTCATCTATACCAATTGAAACTGAAACTAACGAGAGAAGGTAGCTGGAGGGGGAGGGCATTGATTCTAAAAAAAAACATCCTTCTGGTTGAACTTCGGCTCTTTAACAGTTGAAATGGTAGAATTGAGAAAAAAATAATAAATTCCAAATTGCATTGCGACTTTTGACCCTTCAGTAGGCGCAATCTCTGTACCAGCGAGAAAGTTGGCATGCATTTCCCGTATACGCTAGTGTGAAAAGCGAAAATCAAAAGCTAATTAGTGAAATTATGTTGAAATTAGTAGAGAGCTAATATGAACATGAATTTATTTTTTAAATTTTTGGTACAGAGGTATAGGAACAAATTCAACTTCACCGTGTTTCCCAGATACGCGCCAGCCGGAAGGTTCGGGAAAGGTAACAATTAAGGATTTTTGACATTTTAAGTGCATTGCTGGTTAGTAAGTTTTTTTATTCTATATTTTTCACAATAAGTTATGATTGTTAAAGATCCATTCGCACTCTTTTTTAGCCTACTTTCCCGTAAAAGTAAAAAAAAATAATTATAAAGCATGAAAGAAGGCTTAATGTGTCGTGAAAATATCGTTAAAAATCAAGAAAAGTCAAAAATAAATTAAGTAATTAAATAAAGATTGAAAAATAAAAAATTTGAAAGTAGGGTTTTGAGATGGGGAAAAAGTGTGTCTGTCGGTCTGTCCGTCGGTCTGTCTGTCGGTCTGTCCCCCCCTAATAACTTTTGAACGAATTGTTCGATTCGAAAAATTCTTTTTGCATTCGAAAGATCTCGGCGAGGACATCTCATTTCTATATTTTACTTTTTGATTTGAACAATTTTTTGTTCAATTTTGAACAGTTCAAAAAATTTTAACATTAGCGCCTATGGGCGAAAATGAAGCAAATTATGTAAACTCTGGGTACAAGATCCAAGTTCCAATGAACAAGCTCACTGGAAGAAGTTCTTGGCGTGAAATATTGATTTGAACAATTTTTGTTCATTTTTGAACAGTTCAAAAAAAAATAATAATATAGTGCCTACGGGGAAATTTCAATCCTATATAAATCCTGATCCAACGGGCCGATTTGCTTGGAACAAACTTTATCGGAAAGCTCTTATGACGTAGAATATGTACAGATAAAAAGTTCATCCAGAACTAACGAACCTATTTTCTTATGAAATTTTTTGATCGGGATTTTAAAGAATATTTTTGAATTAATGAAAGATTAAATGAATAAGCAAAATAATGAATGAATAAATGAGTGAATAAATACATGAATGACTGAATAAATGAATTATTGAACGAATCTGTATTAACCGTTGAAAAAGACATATTTGAAGCAATTAAGAACTAAAGCTAAACGAGAAGGAGAGAGAGATAGCTAGATTATAAATTTGAAGCTGGTGTATACGGGAAAGTAGGCTCGTATAGTTCTAGACGGAACTTCTTGTTTAAAGGTTCACCTTCTGCGATCGCGAATTTTGACTGTAAAGAATTATTGCATTATAACATCAGACTGCATATAAAAAAGGGGTAAAGAGCTCTTTAAGAAAAAAAATTAAAAATATTAACTCGCGTAACACAATATTACAACTCGTTAATTTATGTATTTGACACAGAAGAAATTTTCAGATCTCTAATGCGGTTGTGACAAAGCTATTGTAAAATACGGATGGAATAGTTTATATCACCTGATACTTGAGTTCATTGACGATTGCTGAAGTTGAAAGATTCAATACAATGAAAATAAAACGTACTTTTGCTCCTTCATTTAGCGGCTGGATCTCGGTACGCTTAAATGTTCATTTTGGAGCACTAGTTGTTTCGAGGACAGATCTCCTGAAGCAGATTGTCTTGATCACTGTCGAAGCTCAACGGTTATTTTCAGCAACCATATTATCACAAAAAATTTTCAGACTCGTTGATCAGTAAGCATCTCTGAACATAAGCAGTGCGGTCGAAACGTTAATAAAACAGTAAAGTGTTACAGTTCAACAAATCTTGGCTAAGTATTCAATGATAAGAATGAACTGCATCACCTGGAAGCTGGCGATCCACTCCGATCGCTTCCAGCAATATAACATGTTAAAGAAAATACTAAATCGATGATCAAAAGCTATACAATAAACGATTATGTTCTTAAGAGAACATGAAGCTTAAAAACCAATATAACTGGAATTTAAAACGTAGTAGTCAGCATTTAAAAAAACATTGCTTGCCCGACGAATAGGCAAAAAATTGCCCAGACGCCGGGCGCGTCTTTACCGTTTTCGACTTTCAGTGACAATGAGGGGAAAACACACAGATTCAGTCCCGGAACAATTGGCAAAGGCGCGAAAAAGGGGAGTATTACCCCGAGAGAGTACATAGTTCCCGTCGCATATTTAAAATAATTCAAATTTGTGACGTTGAAATGCGATGGAACTAAGTTAAAAATAAAAAGTGGTTGAAAGGTAAATACCAAGTGAAAAAGCTAATTGAAAAATAATTTGAAATGTTGTTTCTAAAAAATAAAATGGTATAAAAATTTTGGCCGCGTAGGCAATTAAAAAAGAGGTGACAAGTCGTGGTTACGCCTAGCGGTTAATCAGAAAGAACCGTGAGTAAAAATGCAGAGGCTTGTCACCAAGGTCTAAGTAAATAACCAAAGTATTTGGTTAAAGTTATTATTTTCGCGAGATGTAACAAGCATCTTGTTACACCTACATTAAAAAAATTTAGTTCAACCTTTCACCAAAAGAATGAAATTTAGCTGCAACCAACATTTGGTACTAAAGTTGAACTATAATGGTTCCTAGTTTCCCATTCATGGTAAAACTATGTGAAACTACACAATCATAATGGTTCAACTTAGTACCGAATAGTGTTTGCATCTATACTTCACCATTTTTCATAATGGTTCAACGTAGTACCAAATATTGTTTGCATCTATATTCCACCATTTTTCATAACGGTTCAACGTAGTACCAAATATTGTTAGCATCTATATTTCACCATTTTTCATAATGGTTCAACGTAGTACCAAATATTGTTTGCATCTATACTTCACCATTTTTCATAATGGTTCAATGTGGTACCAAATATTGTTTGCATCTATATTCCACCATTTTTCATAACGGTTCAACGTAGTACCAAATATTGTTTGCATCTATATTCCACCATTTTTCATAACGGTTCAACGTAGTACCAAATAGTCTTTGCATCTATATTTCACCACTTTTTAATGGTTCAACGTAGTACCAAATATTGTTTGCATCTATATTCCACCATTTTTCATAACGGTTCAACGTAGTACCAAATATTGTTAGCATCTATATTTCACCATTTTTCATAATGGTTCAATGTGGTACCAAATATTGTTAGCATCTATATTTCATCATTTTTCATAATGGTTCAACGTAGTACCAAATAGTGTTTGCATCTATATTCCACCATTTTTCATAACGGTTCAACGTAGTACCAAATATTGTTAGCATCTATATTTCACCATTTTTCATAATGGTTCAACGTGGTACCAAATATTGTTTGCATCTATACTTCACCATTTTTCATAATGGTTCAATGTGGTACCAAATATTGTTTGCATCTATATTCCACCATTTTTCATAATGGTTCAATGTGGTACCAAATAGTGTTTGCATCTATATTTCACCATTTTTCATAATGGTTCAACGTAGTACCAAATATTGTTTGCATCTATATTCCACCATTTTTCATAACGGTTCAACGTAGAACCAAATATTGTTAGCATCTATATTTCACCATTTTTCATAATGGTTCAACGTAGTACCAAATATTGTTTGCATCTATACTTCACCATTTTTCATAATGGTTCAATGTGGTACCAAATATTGTTAGCATCTATATTTCATCATTTTTCATAATGGTTCAACGTAGTACCAAATGGTGTTTGCATCTATATTTCACCATTTTTCATAATGGTTCAACGTAGTACCAAATATTGTTTGCATCTATATTCCACCATTTTTCACAACGGTTCAACGTAGTACCAAATTCTGTTTGCATCTATATTCCACCATTTTTCATAACGGTTCAACGTAGTACCAAATATTGTTAGCATCTATATTTCACCATTTTTCATAATGGTTCAACGTGGTACCAAATATTGTTTGCATCTATATTCCACCATTTTTCATAATGGTTCAATGTGGTACCAAATAGTGTTTGCATCTATATTCCACCATTTTTCATAACGGTTCAACGTAGTACCAAATATTGTTTGCATCTATATTCCACCATTTTTCATAACGGTTCAACGTAGTACCAAATATTGTAAGCATCTATATTTCACCATTTTTCATAATGGTTCAACGTGGTACCAAATATTGTTTGCATCTATATTCCACCATTTTTCATAATGGTTCAATGTGGTACCAAATATTGTTAGCATCTATATTTCATCATTTTTCATAATGGTTCAACGTAGTACCAAATAGTGTTTGCATCTATATTTCACCATTTTTCATAATGGTTCAACGTAGTACCAAATTCTGTTTGCATCTATATTCCACCATTTTTCATAACGGTTCAACGTAGTACCAAATATTGTTAGCATCTATATTTCACCATTTTTCATAATGGTTCAACGTAGTACCAAATATTGTTTGCATCTATATTCCACCATTTTTCATAATGGTTCAACGTAGTACCAAATATTGTTTGCATCTATACTTCACCATTTTTCATAATGGTTCAATGTGGTACCAAATATTGTTAGCATCTATATTTCACCATTTTTCATAATGGTTCAACGTAGTACCAAATATTGTTTGCATCTATACTTCACCATTTTTCATAATGGTTCAATGTGGTACCAAATATTGTTTGCACCATTTTTTCCCCATTTTTGGTGAAAGGTTGAACAAGAATAATTTTAGTGTAATCTGGAACTTACACAAAGAACTTGATTAGATTCCTGTGCAACGTCAAAGTAAGTTCGGATGCCTGTGAATACACAGATTAAGAAATTTATTCCCTCCATGAGTGAATTTTAAATCGATTAACCGCAGCAGTAATTTGTAAATGAGCTGTGAAAGGAGAGAAAAAAAAAGAAAAAAAAGTCATTAGCGAGCAAGGTCAAAATCAGTGGAATGACCCGACCACAAAGCGTACAATTCTTGTAAGAATGAACTATAATGAGTGCTTTTCGGTACAAAATGTACAAGTCAGATAAGCGAAAGACAAAAGGAGAGGTGAGAGGAGAGAAAAACACACACACGCGGTTGCAGAACACAGTTTTTGTCTCGTTGCATGGCACCATTCATGCAGATACATATCTGAGAGTTTTAATTGTCTTGTTTGTTGGCCAACAATCGACCAGAAAACAAAGTTTGAAGGATTCGCCGGGGCATTATCGCACACTTTACGAAGGATAGAGCTGAAAAGGTCGCGAATACAAAACAGAAATGCTTTCATTCCAGCGTTTTTATGATGGTTTCTATTTTAATACCGGTTAGGGCCGCAGATCGATCATTAGGCACAAAAGATCGCACTCAAATAGATGTTTCGTCTATTTTTTTTTTTTTTTCTTTAGACATTTTATTTGAAGGGCATCCTCGAAATAGTTGAATGTGGAGATCAAAGACATTTAAGGTAAACTCCTTTTTGAATTCTTTTTGTAGCAGTCTAATAATCGAAAAACCACGACAGATGGAGATACTCACACCTCCCTGCCCCTTAAATAAAACTAAGTATATCAAGTTTAGATTCTTTAATCACGTCTAAATTAGGTCCTTCGACGCTTTTCAAGGGCAGTCTTTTCATTTCGGTGAATGATCCGTCCTTTTATTCTTATTTTAAAAATAATAATAATAATAATAAATAAATGAATAAATAATAATAATAAAATTAATTACTTCCCCCTTTCGTGCATACTGTAGAATCTTTTCTTAACCTTTCGCAGTTATATGGAATTCACCGCAAAGAAAATGTAAGTATAGAAAGCGGTTTTTAATGCCATTTATTCAACACAGAGATGGAGAACTCTCCACGCCCCTCCCCATAAAAAAAGGATTCGAGAGACGCAAAAAATAATTCCATCATACCTATAAAACTAAAAAAAGAACAGAAAAATATTTGAAAAACTGGGAGGAAAAAAACACGATTATTTACTAAATCGGGTAAATTCTTGAAAATACAGATGACTTTCTAAACTGTCAGGGTTTACTGTAAATGGATATATCTTATTTTATTTGAAAAAAAAATGTGATCGGAACTCCGACAATGTTAAGCAATACTGGATATTTAGGATATTTCCTTCTCTTTGAGCTTTTGTAATTTTCAAAGCTAGCCTCCCCAACACACCGCTCGCTCTTTTTTTTCCTCAATCCAAATCACTCAACTATCCTCGTAACCCTTTTATATTTCAGTGTCCGAAAAAAAAAAAAAAAAAAAAAAAAAAAAAACAAGAAGTTTCGTCTTGAAATATACGAGCCTATTTTCTCATATAAACCAACATCAAATAGAAGCTGATGTTGGTTATCTGTCCGAGATAGAGAGATTTTAATCTCTGCTATGAAGTAAGCATGAGGTGAATAAATGTAGATGTAGGATGAGGTACGGTACGGGAACATTAACCACTTAACCCATTTGTGCCTGCTGTCTCAAACATGGGACGGTCCTTAAAATGGCTATAATTTCTATAATTGTGGGATCAGATAATGTTTATGGGGTGGTAGTCACAGTGCAGGGGATTCTCTGGAATGAAGTAGGCCTGAGGTGAATAGATGTAGATATGGGATGAGGTACAGTATGAGAACATTAACCACTTAAGGCATTCGTGCCTGCCGTCTCAAATATGGGACGGTCCTTAAAATTGTTATAATTTCTATAATTATGGCATGAAATATTGTTTATAAATGGTAAACTTTTCCCCGATGGATTTTTCTTTAAATTTGGAAGGCAAGAGGAAGCACGGTGGCAAGAATGTGTTACTTTCATTTTCTGCTGTTCGGAAATATCTAGGACGAAAAATTTAGTCAAGAATATTGTTTTTCTTTTGCCTTTGGCCTTTTGGACCGTTCATAAATGATGCCACACTTTTTTTCAATATATTTAACACCTTCCCCCTTTGTCACATGTCACGCTATAGTACTTGCTGTTCAGAAAAAAGCACGACGTTAGAGATCACGTTTCCAATTTTAATTTTGAGCTTTTAATGACATTTGTGAACATAACAATAATAATGATTGCATGTGCACTTAATTTGTGTAAAATGAAACTAAATTATACAAGAAGAAAAGATAATTAGCATATAATAGTAAAAAATATTAATTGTTTGATTTCTGAAAAAAATGCCCCGCGCAATTTTATCTTAAAAGTAAATGCCCCCCTGGGAAGATTTCACCTTAAACTTTTAACTAGAAGTAAATTTAAACCGTAATGAGCATCGGTGATTTCGATACAAAAGGAAATCAGTGAAACTTTAAAATCGGATTATGAAAATAAAAAAAAACGTTTTAAATAAATTTAGTTTGACGTTTTTAAATGATTGCATAGAAAATTTTGCAATGTTTAAAATACTTTTGAGTTTTATTTATTTTCTATTAATTTTTACTATTTTTGCCTTTTATTTATCCAGTTTCAAAACAATTTTTCCTAGCAGATTTAAGTGAAAAAAAGGCGGACATTAATATGTTAAAAATGTCAAATCACTTATGACCCCTTCGGCACTTACTTGAGATACACATTTGACAAAAGTTATGTACTTAAGTACACTTCTTCATGCATTTCGAATGCCCCAATATTTTTGGGACGTTTAGTTTTTTGGCAATGTTAAAAACACTTTCGAGTTTTATTAATTTATTTATTTGTACTAATTTTCCCTTTTATTTATCATGTTTAAAAACAATTTTTCATAGCAGATTAAGTGGGGAAAAAAAGGCCGGCATTAATGGGTTGTCAAATCACTTACCTCGATCGTGAATCTCGACGCCTTCGCCCGGCAGGAGAAAATCTCACGTTCAATTCACCGCTCTAGATCTCTTCATATCACAGCGAGTAAGTTCTCCATCTTACCTTGAAAGCGATGTTTAGTTATTTGTCGCCTGGATAGCAGACGACAGTAGCCGCCGGTTTAAAGCGCGGCAGTCATGTGACTCCTATCGGGACTGGCAGTTATTTTTAGGGCGCGATGGGGGCACTAAAAATGGCTCTCCCTGGTAAACAGGGGGGCGATGGAGGCGGGTTTTGATTGAAATACCGTGGCCACTTGCGTTTTCAAGGATTAGTAAAACAACAGCTGAAGGATCGCAGACAGTTTTGATTTTCTGCTTTTGTGTTCACTGTCGACGATTTTATTTTTTAAATTTCTTTTCACGCCTCTCATTTCAGATTCTGCAGGAGAAAAGGACGATTTTCACTTTCGTCAATGAATAAAATGCTACATGACTTTGGTACAAGGGTGGCAAATTAAGCGGCCCGCGTGCCAAATGAGGCACGTCAGGATGATTTCCCGGCATGTCACAGTACTTAAAATATCAATTAAAAAGTGCATATAAAATGAGGGATCTGGAATGGAGCGCTGAGCATCAAGATTTTACTCGAAACTGGTGAGGAACAAGAATATTTGCAGTGCTCCGTTGCTCCCCCCTCCCCCCTCATTTCACGTCAACAAATCAATAAATTGACAAACTAAGCTTATTTTAAAAGTAATTTTATTTCAATTTGTTTCATATTGAATGTTTGATTACCATGAAAACTGTTTTAGAGTTCCTTAATACTTCTGGTATCGATACATAAATAACAAAAGAGTTACGTATATTTATCCTCTGTTTTTCAAACGATTGTCTTATTTTTTTCATTTAGTAGCTATTGATGAGTTTTAGTGTTATCAATAAAAATAATTTGGATTTTTTTTTTAGAAGTCTTTCTTTGTCACACTTTCATACTACTCCTTACATCTACAATCTAAAATATGTGTGCAACGCACAGTACATTTTTTTCTTTAACTTTCAAAGAAGAAACACCAAGAGCATAGTAAAAGAGAAAATGTAAACTATTAAATGAATGTCAAAGCAAAATAATAGTAATCTTAGGGTGACAGTTAATCCATTTCCAAAATACGTCAAATTGTTAGTCCACCACAATGTCAAAAAAAAAAAATAAAATACAATTTGAAGCTAACAATGTCAGGAACAAAACCGGATATTGATTTCCCGGATACCGGAGACTTTCGTGTTACCTATTAGCACCGGATATCTGTCCTTAGTGTTTGAAATCTGGAAATTATATACTTAAAAATAAAATTGTATATACCGGATTACCGGATTTTTCATTCCGGATATGTTTAAAAAATCTGTCGGATACCGGATATCTGTCCTTAGTGTTTGAAATCTGCCAGTTCCACACCCGTAAATCAAGTTTTACATGCCGAATAACCGGATTTTTCATGCATTGACTGGATCGGGTTCCGGATATGTTTAAAAACCCGTCGGATACCGGATATCCGATACCTAATGGGGGACCTGTCCCGTTGGTCCCCTCCTCCTTCGGTGTGCCCCTGCCTGCAGAGTACGTCGGGGCGCTTTTATTTAACACAAATAAACCGTTTACTTTAAATCAGCATCAGAATTTCGAGCAGCTCTTCATCAAGTGATGCCCTCAAAACACTTTAAGTAATCTAAATACTAAACAGGATATTGCACCTCTCCAAACAAAGGAGTTCGTCTCTAAAAATTAAGAAAACCGATATCCTACAAAGATGGAGGGTTAATTATCAGTGACTTACCCAACAAAGGGTAAATAAAAATAAGTTGTAGGCAAGGTGGGAAAAGACAAAAGAAACGGTGTGAAGATTGTGAAACGCAATACCGCGAAAGTGGAAAATAGAGCTGGTAAAATCTAGAGAGAAATTCTTCTCCATTGTTCTTTGATACTGTTGACCGAAAATTGAAAACGTTGTCTCAAAATAGAAAAATAATGGTATAGCAACGTATTGGACGGAGATTTTTTTTTCTTTGAGGTGAACGTTGGAACAAATAATGTAACTTTCTCATCGCATGTTTATTTATTATTTACAGCGCGTGACCCAGATTAATACATATTAATATGAGGGTTAATTGGAGATAATTTATAAAACAATCCTCAAATTTAAATCACTATTTATGCATCAGTTTGATTGAGACGTAAAAAAATCAGAAAATATAATCAGTTTGCCTTTTGTGCGAGAAATTAACAAAAAATCCACGTTAAAAGTACAAATAAAGATAAAAATTTTAGTCACTTGTTTCAGGTTTACTATAAACACCTTTTTTCACTGCAAAAAGATGTGAGCCTAAGATGTAAAATTATCCGAAAATATCCACTTTTTTCTATTTACACAGCCAGATCATTTTGCAATGAAAAAGAGGTTTATTGTAACCAAGAAACACGTGTCAGTATTTTTTTTATTAATGTTTTGAGCTTTTAACGTAGATTATTTGTTTTGGTTTATAAAAGATATCCCACACTACTGCATAAATTTTTCATTTGGGCGATACATCTTTTTTACTTTTTTTCTATTTTTTGGGGAGTATCTGTA
The DNA here is from genome assembly GCA_038502835.1 of Octonoba sinensis. NCBI lineage: Eukaryota > Metazoa > Arthropoda > Arachnida > Araneae > Uloboridae > Octonoba > Octonoba sinensis. The sequence goes on from CM076600.1 coordinate 6,250,706, forward strand.
CATATATGCTGTTAAAAATAATGTGTGAATTCCATTTTTAACTACGCTGAGGTCTGTGATTTCCAAACTTATGCTTTTACTTTTCGCTTTCTTAAAAATTCCAACTTTAATATTTTTCAACCTACATTTCGCAAGCTTACACTCACCTTTCGGCTATCCCTTTTTGACCCGGCCCTTGACAATTACCAGGATTGTACAATTTGTCGACTGTAAAATCACTGTCCGAGTGTTATTTTCATTCTTTTTCCTGACACATCACTAAATCTTTGATAAGAAAAAATGTTATGTCAATCTGATAAAACTTTTCACCTTGTATGGTTCTTTGCCCCTCTGTGAAAACACAATGCACAATACGAATTCTTTAACTGAAATTAACTTCTGTTTTTCGAACGCCTGAAAGGGACCGGCGGAGGTATAATAGGGTGCGGAATGCGACACACATTGTATTCCACGAAAGCCGACACTTGTGTTAAATACTTCACAATGACGCAGGTAGTTTCCTAATATCCGCATTCTACTGTAACATTCTACTAAACGTTTCATTTCGGTGGAGTTTTCAGATATTTTAGCCGAAACTATCGTGATGTTTGGGAGAACCCGATTTATAAGACAATTAATCGACATTTCGGCAGACTTACTAAAAAAATTAAAAAAAAGAAGTTGAATAGAATTTAATAAGGACCAAGTAAAAATTATTCCAAAATAAACTCAAAGCAAGAACGAATGCAATAATAACAACTAGTAATTTTATAAACTTTTTAAGAGACTGATGCAGATTTTGTTTTACAAAAATGAATTTCTTTTACTCGTACATATTAGGGAACGTTCATAAATGATGTCACGCTTTTTCCCGATATATTTACTCCTATCCCCCCCTTTGTCACAAAATGTCACACTTCAACGGACCCCCCTCCCCCCTTTGTCACATGTCACGCTATGTTGTATAAGCCGGATGTCACACTTCTTGTTAACCCCTCCCCTCCCCTTGTAACACTTTGTCACAATTTCACGAACCCCCCTCCCCCCCTCGAAGCGTGACATCATTTATGAATGATTCCTTAAGTTGTTCTTTGTGTTTATGCTGGAGAATAAACACAAAAACAACTTTACAACTGTTACGCAGGGCAGTCTTGTAGAAACTCCGTAGATTTTTTTTAACCAATTTATTTTCCTCATAGCTGTAAAGTTGCCTTTTTGTTTATGCTAGAGAAGAATAAACACAAAAACAACGTTACAACAGTTACGCAGGGAAGAGTTGTACCAAAACATCTACGCCGAATAGATCCGAAACTCTGCTCATTTTTTTTCTTTATCTAATTTCCTTTACTCATAGCTGTAAAGTTGTTTTTGTGTTAATGCTCGCGAAGCACAATCAGAAAGAACAGCCACGCTTGGCATTATTGTTTTTTTCATCATCGCAGCAGAATATATAAGAAAATGCAGAATTTTTTCTTTTTTTTTTAATTTCTTTTACTCATAGCTGTAAAGTTGTCTTCGTGTTAATGCTAGCGAAGCACAATCAGAAAAACAGTTTTACACCTATAGAAAATATGAGGGAAAGTGAAAATGTTTCAGGTTTTTTTCTTTCTAAAGAAACTTTTGAAGAATATTTTTAATAACCAATCCTCTTATTAAGAGGTGTTGAATGCGAGAAAGCGATGATGTGAGGCGTAAGTGCGGAAAATATACATTGCGTTTGTTGGTAAGTTTGGAAACAGTATTATAATCGTTTTTTCTCCATGTGTATAGTAATGGCAACTGCATAGAGTTTTCACTAATAGTATTCAAGGCATCATAAATTATTTTGCACCTAATTATTAACCCTCTGTCCCCCAATCTTTTTTATTCAAGTAATTTTAAATTGTAGTCTTATTACATGATTCTATAAAAATTGGCGATTTGGCAAATTGAGTATTGTCCCACCCAAAAAATATGTTCGGGGCGTCTTTGCAGGGTTCTCGGGGCTGGAAAGAAACCATTTTTGCTTGAGAACAAGTTTAGAACTTCGGGATGCAATTTGCAACGCCAACTTACGAATTAATTACTTATTTACGAAAAGGAAATAAGTAAATAAATTGTACAATTTCTAAATCCATTACACATGCATGTGTCGTGTCTAGAGGTTACAAGGAACTTCTTCAATGTGAACAAATGTTCAGAACGCAAAATCATTACCTATTTACCAATTAATAACTGATAATTAATTATTAATTAATTTATTATGAACAAACATAAATTTTTGACAACTAATACAATAATTAATGATATATTTCATCAGCAGTAGTTCACTGTAACTACGTCTTCTCTAAGACGTAGGAGCGTTGAAGAGGAAAGAAAACACTGGTCAAGAGAATACGAAAGACAAAGAAATTTGGGAACGAAGTAATTACTTACGAACTAATTACTTATTTACGATTAGTAAATAAGTAATTAATTTGCATAAATTTTCAAAACCCATTACACATACATGTGTGTCTAGAGGTACTAATATTAATTTTTAATTAATTAATACAATAATTAATGATATATTTCATCAGCAGTAGTTCACTGTAACTACGTCTTCTCTAAGACGTAGGAGCGTTGAAGAGGAAAGGAAAAACTGGTCAAGAGAATACGAAAGACAAAGAAATTTGGGAACGAAGTAATTACTTACGAACTAATTACTTATTTACGATTAGTAAATAAGTAATTAATTTGCATAAATTTTCAAAACCCATTACACATACATGTGTGTCTAGAGGTACTAATATTAATTTTTAATTAATTAATACACTAATTAATGATATATTTCATCAGCAGTAGTTCACTGTAACTACGTCTTCTCTAAGACGTAGGAGCGTTGAAGAGGAAAGGAAAAACTGGTCAAGAGAATACGAAAGACAAAGAAATTTGGGAACGAAGTAATTACTTACGAACTAATTACTTATTTACGATTAGTAAATAAGTAATTAATTTGCATAAATTTTCAAAACCCATTACACATACATGTGTGTCTAGAGGTACTAATATTAATTTTTAATTAATTAATACAATAATTAATGATATATTTGAGCAGCAGTAGTTCACTGTAACTACGTCTTCTCTAAGACGTAGGAGCGTTGAAGAGGAAAGAAAACACTGGTCAAGAGAATACGAAAGACAAAGAAATTTGGGAACGAAGTAATTACTTACGAACTAATTACTTATTTACGATTAGTAAATAAGTAATTAATTTGCATAAATTTTCAAAACCCATTACACATACATGTGTGTCTAGAGGTACTAATATTAATTTTTAATTAATTAATACAATAATTAATGATATATTTGAGCAGCAGTAGTTCACTGTAACTACGTCTTCTCTAAGACGTAGGAGCGTTGAAGAGGAAAGAAAAAACTGGTCAAGAGAATACGAAAGACAAAGAAATTTGGGAACGAAGTAATTACTTACGAACTAATTACTTATTTACGATTAGTAAATAAGTGATTAATTTGCATAAATTTTCAAAACCCATTACACATACATGTGTGTCTAGAGGTACTAATATTAATTTTTAATTAATTAATACAATAATTAATGATATATTTGAGCAGCAGTAGTTCACTGTAACTGCGTCTTCTTTTAGGCGAAGGGCTGTTGAATTCTGGGATGAAAAACTAGTCAAGAGAATACGAAAGACAAAGAAATTTGGGAACGAAGTAATTACTTACGAACTAATTACTTATTTACGATTAGTAAATAAGTAATTAATTTGCATAAATTTTCAAAACCCATTACACATACATGTGTGTCTAGAGGTACTAATATTAATTTTTAATTAATTAATACAATAATTAATGATATATTTGAGCAGCAGTAGTTCACTGTAACTGCGTCTTCTTTTAGGCGAAGGGCTGTTGAATTCTGGGATGAAAAACTAGTCAAGAGAATACGAAAGAGAAAGAAAATTTGGGAACTATTCCTTTAGACGCTTTCCAACTCTTGTGTCATAGAACTAAAACTTACAACGCATTAAAATACGTATTCAAGCCTACAAGCCTATTTTTTGCGATTTCATTGAATCTTCAAACATTTTAAATTCTGTATTTGATTTTTAGGAAGTTCAGGAGGTCAATATTCTATTCCGGAAGTTGTGGTGTTAATAACCTTCAATCGAGGTAATTTTTTTTTCTTTTTTTTTTTTCTTTTTTTGAACACCTGTTTTCTGTGAAACTCATTTACACTTTGCCTAAGCTGCTAATTCGGAAACCAGATTTTACTCTTACTGTAAACTGTCGTAGTATTTTTGTTACAAATATTACTTTCTCTCTCTTACAAAAATCGCACAACAAACATCAATGTGACAGAACCTAAGAATTAATGGCAACTAATTGTTGGTAAAATGAGATAACTGGTATATGGCGACTCAAGACAAAGTTTAACGTAACATAAGGTAACAATTAATGCTTAAATATTATTACGCTGCATTACATAATTTTCTTTGGCAGCAAAGTTGTATGGTAAGATTAAACAATTACCTCTTCATAATGACATCCCATCCTCCCTATCTGTGTGATCCACTTCTCAAGTTTAGCTTGATTATTTATGAAAGGGAATTATGTTTTTGTAGCCTTTAGCTGATATGCATCCATGGCAGCGGACCAAAATATTTACGCTTCAACTGAAAAAAAAGGTATTTTATTATTTTAGTTTATTAACACACACACACACATATATATATATATATATACTAGCGACACCCGCGCGGCGTTGCCCGTGCAGAATTTTAAAAACGTCGCCTACGGCACTCTCCTTCCTAGTATAAAAAAAAGTAGCCGGCCGCGATGTCCTTGATAAGAATGCAAAAGACGTCGGCATTGCCTGAATTAAGAGATTAAAAAAAGCGTCATCGGCCTATAATTAAATGATTCTGTAAACCATTCCTAAAAAACGTATGCACAATTTCGTTAGTATGTTCCGATTTATCGCCAACGACTCATTAAAAAAGTCAAATTGTAGCATGTCGTCATTCGCCACGTTATTTGAAATCTAGAATAAACCATACGTATTCCTTTTCCGGGAGATATTTATTTAAATGCTATTGCTAGATCAAGGAAGTCGTCAAATCGGGGAGACAATACTTTTATCAAGTTCAATCTCGAATTTAAAACTTATTGTTAATTTGGAAAAACGTTAAATCGAAGGTATGCTTTATTATTGTTTTTCCGTTGAAAACTAAACTGATGTCTCTCTATTTTGAAAAATAAGTTTTATATCGAAATTAAGCTAACACTATTCACCCGGAGTTGAGGAAATTGCTAATTATTATTTTTGGCTCAAGGTAAGCCTTAAGAAATCGAACTAAAAAGCTTATAACTGGCGTTTTTATTTGACTTAGAAGCTTCAAAAAAATTTCATCTTGTGCACAAAATTCCGCGCTTTCGATCAATATATTATATTAATATGTGCAAGGTTTTTTGTCACCCCCATATTAGGGAATTTTTGCAGAAATTTGCGTAAAATTGGAATAAAAAAAGAACTACCTGTCGGATTTCTTTCCTAACGGGTCTATAAATCTTCCTCTTGAATCACTCTGTCTATTGAGGAAAGCCGCATTAAAATCCGTTGCGTAGTTTCAAAGATCTAAGCGTACAGCTGCGGGAAGCGACTTTGTTTTATACTCTTTTAAGATATATATACTAGAGTTCGACCAACAATTGAAATTCGACCGCAGTAATAAAATTTTAAAGCATTGGAAACACTATGCTGTTTACATAATTATGTAAGCATTATTTATCAAATTTGGCGATATAAATGTCGTGTTTATTTTGATCATCCTCACTTAAAGCAAACGTACGAGGTGTGATTGGAAAGTTTTAAGAATGGGCTTGTAATTTCACAATGGCGGTACTTACATGCTACTGTGATGCATCTCCTTCAAAATAGTCCCCTTCTGACTGACCAAAACCGACTCCAACGGTGTTTCCACTTTTGGAAACATTCCTGGATTTTTTTTTTCTCAAGTGTGTGAAGGACGCTCGCTGGATTCGCCTGGATGTCTTCAATCGAGTCTAATCGCTTCCCTTTCGGTGAAAATTTCTGTTTAGGAAACAGGTAGAAGAATTTTTGACCAAATTTAACATTCCTGTGCTTCCACAACCGCCCTATTCACATAATATAGCCCTTGCAGACTCATGTTTCCTAAACTGAAAACTTCACTGAAAGGGAAGCGCTTTGACTCGACAGTGAAAATTTCAGTTTAGGAAACAGGTAGGAGCCCTCAGTGGCTATATCAGGGGAATAGGGCGGTTGTGGAAGCACAGGAAGGTTAAATTTGGTCAAAAATGCTTCTAACTGTTTCCTAAACTGAAATTTTCACTGAAAGGGAAGCGATTTAACTCGATTGAAGACATCCAACTGAATCCAGCGAGCGGTCCTTAACACACTCGATAAAAAAAAAATTTTCCCAAAAATGTTTCCAAAAGGGGGAATGTTTCAGAAGGGGACTATTTTGAAGTAGATGCATCACAGTAGCACGTAAATACTGCCATTGGGAAATTACAAGCCCATTCTTTAAAACTTTCCAATTACACCTCGTACTGTCAATTATTGTCGCCGCATTGCCTATTGCACTCATAAATGTATCCGCTAGTACTCCTGCCGATTTCGCACTAGGTTGAGTGGCAGTTTAACTTAAGTGTTTGCTTCCGTACATATTTTTCATTTCATTTTTTCACAGAAGTCTTCACTCAAACTCTTATTCTAATTACTTTTGGTATTAGTGCTTAATGGCAACAAACCCTTTTTAAACAATGAGTTTTATAATTATTACCTAATAATTGACCCAACGAAGACATGTTGCCATCTGCTATTTATAACAATATAACATCACAATTATAAATTTAGGCTTACCTGACAAAAGAAAAGGGAAAGTAATAAACCAATAACAAACTATTTCCGAAATGTTTTAATGGATATCACTCAATAGCTACCGAATAATACAAAAAGAAAGCAAGAAAATTTTGAAAAACAGAGATAACAAGAAGTTCCGTCTAGAACTATACGAGCCTACTTTCTCGTATACACCAAATTCAAATTTATAATCTAGCTATCACTTTCTCTCTCTTTCATATTTATCTTTACTTCTAATTATTGAAAATATACCTTTTTCAACGGATAATACATATTCATTCACTCACTCATTCATTCTTTCATTTATTCAGCCATGCATTTATTCATTCATTCGTTACCTCATTCAAGTGTTTATTCATTCATTTACGCATTCATGTATTTATTCACTCATTTATTTATATTTTCATTTATTCAATAATTTATTCATTCATTCTTTTCCTCATTCATTTATTCTTTCACTCTTTCATTTATTCATTCATTCATTATTTCACTCATTGAGTCACTGAGCAATATTATTGAAAATCCCGATCAAAAAATTTCATAGCAAAATAGGCTCGTAAGTTCTGGATAAACTTTCTATTTCTACATGTTCTACGTTATAAGAGCTTTCCGATAAAGTTTGTTCCAAGCAAATCGGTCCGTTAGACCAGGATTTATATAGGGTTGAAATTTCCCCATAAGCTCTGTGTTAATTTTTTTAACTGTTCAAAAATGAACAAAAACCGTTCAAATCAATATTTCACGCCAAGAACTCCTTTCAATAAGCTTGCAATAGGAACTTGGCTCTTGTGCCCAGAGTTTACAGAATTTGCTTCAATTTTGTCCATAGGCGCTAATGTTAAAATTTTTTGAACTGTTCAAAATTGAACAAAAAATTGTTCAAAATATAGAAATGAGATGTCCTCGCCGAGATCTTTCGAATGCAAGAAGAATTTTTTCAATCGGACAATTCGTTCAAAAGTTATTAGGGGGGGACAGACCGACAGACAGACAGACAGACCGACAGACACACTTTTTCCCCATCTCAATACCCTACTTTCAAATTTTTAATTTTTCAATCTTTATTTAATTACTTCACTTATTTTTGACTTTTCTTGATTTTTAACGATATTTTCACGATACATTAAGCCTTCTTTCATGCTTTATTATTATTTTTTTTACTTTTACGGGAAAGTAGGCTAAAAAATGGCCTTTAACTGTTTTATCTTCGCCCATTTATATATAGATGTAGGTTTATTATATACAGAGATTTGGAGCAACTAATTTTATGAGTTGCTCTGCTTCAACTTCTCAAGTAAACTTTTCTCCACCAGACCCCTACCTATTAGCCGAGGCCTTAGGATTACTTGCGCACGGGGCGAGGTAGTGGGGTCCACGGCTTTTACATGCACGTGTCCCCAAGTGTACATGGTGGTCTTTAACGGGTATCGAACGTGCGACCTTCCAGGTGGAAGTCCGACACTCTGACCACTAGGCTACCACGACCCTCTTCTCAAGTAAACTTGTTCCAGCTCTGCTCTGAAATCCGAACAATCTGAATAGATATTATTTCTCCTTTCTTTAGTTAATTTATCTTTTTGTATTCAAAAATATGCCTGCATGGGGGCGTCGCGGTAAAGGACTCGTAAGCCCCAGTTCATAGGATCGAGCTTGGCAGGGTAGGTGGATTTTCAAGGTGCAGAAAATCGTCTGCACCCATGTCGTATGATTATGTGGTATGAAAAAGATCCCTTGAGTAGACATTTGGCTCGTATGCTCTCTGCTAAATTAAATTCCTGGTGCAAAATTCACACCAACATAGTACGGGTGCCCAGCCTTTCAGGTGAAGAAACTGGACATCAAAGTTATAATGCCTTGGTGGTACCACATTCATTGTGGTGCCTCTGAAAGAGGGTACCAATCTCTGGGGAATGGATCAGATCTGCAATTGGCAGCAGCCAACAGCATCCTATTAGAAATAAACTTTAAAAATATATTTTTAAAAGCTATTAAAAATGTTCAAAAATGGAGCTGTTGGAGCACAACAAAATCCTTTGTTCCAGCTCCGTTCAAGTTTCGGGCCAAATCCCGTTGTTCCACTACTGCACGCTACTGCTCTACTCTTCATTCCAGATCCCTGATAACATATTTTTTAAAAAATTTTATAGTAATATGATTTGAAAAAAAAAAAAGTTTTTACTTCTTAAAATAAAACTGAGGTCAAAATGGTACAACACACACTGCCAGAAATTGTTGTTCGTTGCAACTTGAAAAATGCATCTGACTATGCATAAAATTATTTAAAGTAAAAGGTTTATTTAAAATTCCAGAAAAGAAAATATAGTCGCTCCACTTACACCCTCGTCGAATACATCCCGTGTGAGTGACCTTTTTTAAGGGGAGGAAAAAAAATGGCTACAGAGTTAAAAAAGTGTAGCACTAGACACAGCGCCATTCCCGATAACTCAGCACTCAAGACGCGCGACCACTTCACTTCATTTCCGCTGAAAGCCTGTCGTCTGCACGAAACGAACTCAGCTGTTGACAGATTATGAAGTCGTCGTGGGAATACATATCTGTTCACTTTTTTCCTGGCTTGCACAGAGTCATCCGAGTTACTTCCGAATTTATTTTCCCGCTGTTTTTAACAAGAGCTTAAGCGTGTTCTCTCGCATTTCTGTCTTCACTTCCTGTTCCAGTTAATAATAATCTTGTTTGGAATCCGAATTGTTATAGTTCTTTTCATAACTTTGAAACAAACGGCCTGGCGGAAGTAGCATCAGATTCTTCTTCTCTCTCTCCTTCCACTCCGTTTTGTCGTCTTCTTTTATTATAATCCGGTTTATTTATTTCTCAGATTCTATTCTGAGACGAAAAACTAAACACTAAAACATTGAAACCACAGATTTTCGTTCCAACACGCAATACAAGAGGAATAACGAGATTTTTACATTTTTTTGCCCTCGTAGGAAATATTTCAAAGCATACCTGCTAACCTATATGATTTTTTCGTAATGTTTAAGAAAATTGGTGAACTTTTACGATTTTATTATCGCATTTCCTTAAGATTTTTTCTTCTTTACAACCAATTTCAGATTTTCATTATTTTTAATAAAATTTCTGGGAATCAACAGAACAGAGTTAGAACTCCACCGAATTTTATCAATTTTGAGCCAATTTATATAATACCCAGGATTGCCAAACGTCCCGGATTTTACCGGAACGTTCCGAATTTTTAAGGGTTCCAAGTCTTTCACTCCATAGCATTCAAGAAAGTCATTTAAAAAGCGATAAAATGTCGGAAAAGCGTTATGTCTCCTCGAAATTAAAAAATAAAATAATAGCTATTCCTTGCTTCCATTTGGTAACTTAAATAGTTGATGCAAATGAAACGGCTGTGAGTCGTTGCTAGTTTATTGATTAGAAAGGAGTTCTCGATACACGAGTATAAATGAATACTGCGATGTGTGTCTTAAAAGCATAAATTGTTTAATTATCGATTTATAAAGGAAAAATAATTCACGGGGATGATAATAAGGGCCCAGGAAAAGTATTCCGCCCAGGGCTCTGCAAGGACTAGGGTTGCCACTGAAGTTACATATATGTGCGAAATAGAGCTATAAGTTTATGTGTAGGCAGAAAATAAATTTTGTAAAAGACACTCAACCTGAAAATTGCTCAATTTTCATTCATAAAGCCTAATATTAAGTACATATGACATAATAAAAATCAATACCACTCATATCATTAAAATATTACCTTTTAAAACTTTGTGTGAATATCCTATCTGAAAATAGATAGATAGGATTTAAATATTGTGTCTCTCAACTATTAGTTTTTGGAATTATTTTTTCAAGCTAATAAATATTAATTGATACAACTGTCATTTTTGTTGCAAATTGTTCATTTCCAGAATGTTTCATTACTGTTGCTGTTTCTAATGCCCCTTGGTTATCCAAGCTCCCCATCGCAGAGCGTCCAGGAATGAAGGCAGTAAGGAGCGCCTTCCGTTTATCGATGGTCACCACAGCGCTGGAAATACGACTTGGCTCATGATGTATTTATGTCACACCAGATGGCGCCATCACAAATACACAACGTGCTTTTTAGACCTAAGAGTGAAGAGAAAGGAAATTCTCCACCCTCCGGTATCCTCAGACCTCAGATCCCACGGATTTTACATGCACGTATCCCCAAGTGTAGATGGTCAGCGGGTCGGGTATCGAACAACCAATCTTTCGGTTGGAAGTCCAACATCCTAACCACTAGGCTACCACGGCCCTGTTTCATTACTACCATATACTATTGAAGAAAATAGGATTTCCGCGGTATAAGTCGACCTTAAAAAGGATTCCGCGCATCAAAGAAATTAAGAAACGCTGTTTTATCCTATAATACCAAAAGGAATTCAAAACCGTCTCTTAAGGGATCATCATGAATGATGTCTTGCTTCGGGGGGGGGGGGGGTGAAATTGTGACAAAGTGTGACAAAGGGAGGGGAGGGGGTAACAAGAAGTGTGACATCATGCATTATGCAACATACCGTGACATGTGACAAAGGGGGGAAGGGGGTAACAAGAAGTTTGACAAAGGGGGGAAGGGGGTAACAAGAAGTTTGACAAAGGGGGGGAGGGGGTCAAATATATGAGAAAAAAGCGTGACATCATTTATGAACGGCCCCTAAGTAGTTCTTATACGCAACTAATGGATGTTGTACTCCATGGCAAAAAAAAGACATTGAATATGAATCCCCTCACAACTTTAAGGCCAACGAGAAAGATTTTTTGCCAGTAAGAACAGCAAAAAAACAAAACGATTGACGAAGTGGTTTTGTCATTGAGTAGCAAATAATGTCATCGCTCTTGAACATCAAAGCAAAGAAAGAAACAGCCACCATGAAACGGCGCATAAGAGAGATAAATATTTTCACCAGTCGTTCATTGAAAGTGGCAAATATCCAAACTTCTTTTTCATTATTACTAATTCTCTATTTCATTTATTTTTTATTGTGTTACTTGAAATCCACAGCGACATCTACTGCAAATTTCCATATTTGGAGAATTGTCAGTGGGAAACGCTCTAACTTTTAGTTTGTAATAATAACATAGATTAAAATTCAATGTGCCGAATTCTCTTTATTAATTCCTTGATAAAAATCAAGTACATCCAACTGCAGTCGAACCCCGCTATAACGAACCCTCAATGGACCGACTTCGGAGATCGCTATAACCGAGGATTCGCTGCATCCAATTTTACAAAAAAGTGTTAACTGACTGAGATACTTTTATAAAATTAACATATTTCTAACAATATTCAGGGTAGAGGAGTAAAATATTAACTTTAAATACGGTTTTTATTAATACATAAACAAATTTTTAAAAATTACCTTATTATTTATCCCTAGTATGAAAAAAACATGTTATTATTGGCCGTAAACTTTTGGATGTTATATACACCATTGTGAAAGATAGTATTTGACTAGACTGGAACACAAATGACAAGGAATGTTGCTGAGACAAATCGTATAAAAGAATTAAAATTTTGGATCGCTATAGCCGATTTCCTAATGTTTGGTCATCGTTATAAACGTTTGAAAATGCATTAATGACATAGGGTTTCAGTTGGGACCATTTGAAAGGTTCATTACAACCGGGGGATCGTTATATCCTGGGTTCGCTATAGCAAGGTTCGACTGTATTATAAAATCTCAAAGGTTGCCAAAACTCCTGCCAGAATTTACCAATTTTGGCAAGAAGTAAGTACAACTTGATGTCTTCCGCAAAAAAGGTTATTTTATAACCAATGCACTTGCAGTTTAAGTAAATTGAAGTGAACTAGCTAATCTCCCGCAGAACATCTGTGGGCAATAAGTTTAACGATCAAATTAAACATGATGGTCGCTCGATAGAAACAAATTAAGGTATTGCCGCTCCAAAGAATGGAATATTAACCATTTTAAAATCGTAAAAAGCGTTTTAAAATTCGAAAGGCTTAAGAAATCTCTAGATATAAACATGAGAATGATTGCTTGATATAAACAAATTTAGGCGTTACCATTAAAAATCGGAAATTAACCATTTTAAAATCGTACGCTTTAAATTCGAAAGGTTTGAGAAATATTGCCTAGAAATAAACATGAGAAAGATCGCTCGATATAAGCAAACGAAGGTGTTGCCACTCCAAGAATCGGAAATTGAAAATTGAGATATGAATGGAAATAATTTTTAAGCAATAGAAATAAATTTATTCAAGTCCCTAAGTTACGATAATAAGTACGAATATTATGTTACTTTTCTATGCTAATCATTAAAGAAATTTTTAAATATAGTTTTACCATAGTTTGTTTTTTGCCATAGTATTTTAATATAGATTTTGTTATCAACAAAAAAAATTGGAAATAATTTATTTCTAACCTCTCCCCACTTTCGACGTAGATTAGAAGCCTTTATTCGGAAGTCTTTATTCGTCATACTGTCATTCTACAACATACAATATTTGGACAATACTCCAATACATTTTTTTGCTATTTATAACTCAACGTAACAAAAACGTCAAAAAAATCAAAAGAGAATGTAATCTATTAAATGATAGTCAAAGAAAAATAATAACAATCTTAACCTCTTCAGACCCCTGAACTAAGCACAAACAATTTTGAGTTTTTTGGTTCTCTGATTTAAAAAATGATTACAAAACAAAATAACTGAAAAAAAAATAATTTTAATTAATAATTAGTTTTAATAATAATTAATTCATGCCCAATTTTCATGTACTCCATGTTTAAAACGAAGTAAACTATCTGTTGATTCATTTCAAAAACAATTGGGTGTTTTAGCTTTCAAATTGCGCAAACAGTAGTTAATAAGCAGTATTTTTAAAATGTACCCAATTGAATACACTTGGAATGAAGAGGTTCAGGTGTCGGTCAATCCATTTCCTATAGCTATATACAGGGTGGGGCAGAAGTAATGACCTGGTTTTGACAGGGTATAAAAAAAAACTAATACAATTCGAAACTTTAAACTTTTTTTATTTTGATCTGTATATAATCCCTTTTTTTGCATTACGTTTTGATTACTACTTCAGCAAGTTGGCGGTCTTCAACACCTGGCGGCATCCAGTATCAAACTTTAAATAAACTAGTCATGATCATTAAAGTCCAAATAAGACAATCATTATTATAAAAGTCAGTTTTGTCATTAAAAATTGGCGGAAAATTGCTGAAATTTAGTAAACAGTGACTTAGTTATGTTAAAAAATTTCCAGACTTTTGTTAAAAATTGAGAAATTATAAAATTAAATTTTTAAAAAATCGTTACAAAAATGGATTACTAGGGTAAAATGGTAAAAACTGTCCCCTTTTCGTAAAATTTAGGAAAAAAATCGTAAAAATTGACAAATATAATTTATCGTTGAAAAAATCATGGATTTTTTAAAAATAATGACTAAATGAATACATAAAATAGATTCATACTTAAACATTTTGCTTACTAACCATTTCCTGAGTGATTTTAAAGTAGTTTTTTGTTTTGTCATGTTTTTACGCGTCCCCGATAAATGTTTTGCTCTTTATTTTCCAGGAAGCCAGATAACAACAAGAAAAAGGAGGAAAGATAGTATGCTTTTACCTTTTCCAAGAAAGTATGATAGTAACTTTGATAGGGGGTGGTATTTTATCGGGGAAAGCCTACGGAGAGATAGTCAGGTCCAGTTGCTTTGGTTGAAAACTAAAACGTGGAATAGTGGTTAACTTTTTATTTTATTTTTTCACAAAAAATGAGAAGGAGGGTTCTGGGGTGGGACGTGGAACAGAAGCAATAAGATTTTGCTCGAAAGTAGAGCGGAGCAGAAGCAAAAACATTTCTTGTGTTCCACAGCTCCGATTTTTTTAATAATTACATTCATGAACTAAAAAAAGGAATGATCTTTTTTTGTTCTTGGGGGGAGCAGGGTGCCGAATTTACTTTAAAACCATTACGTTTTTGTTGAAAGATATAGCTAATCTACCTATTAGTAACTTTAATTTTTGTCACATATTTATTAAAATATTAATTTTAAAAAGCGATGAACAAAGATTCCTATTGAAACTATTCGGAGCAGGGAGCGGAGTAGGGGCCAGTGCGTTTTTCTTGGGGGAAGCAGGGGGATAATTTTTTTATAAAACATTGTATATTTGTTGAAAGATATAGATAATCTACTCATTAGTAACTTTATTTTTTGTCACATATTTATTAAAATAGTAATTTTTAAAAGCGACGAAAAAAGATTCCTGTTGAAACTATTCGGAGCAGGGAGCGGAGTAGAAGCCAGCGCGTTTTTCTTGGGGGAAGCAGGGGGATAATTTTCTTATAAAACATTGCATATTTGTTGATAGATAACTAATCAACCTATTACGAACTTTTTAACATATTCATTTGTAAAAAATTAATTTTAAAAAGCAATAAACAATATGATTCCTATTAAAACTATTCGGAGCAAGGAGCGGAGTCGGAGTAAGTACTTTTTTTCTTGCGGGGAGAAGGGTGCCTAATTTTCTTATAAAACATTACATATTTACTTATAGATAAATAATCTACCCATTAGTAACTTTTTATTTTTTGTCACGTATATTCTTGTTAATAAATTAATTTTAAAAAGCGATCAATATTATTTTGATTAAAACTGTTCGGAGCAGAGAGCGGAGTCTAAGCAAGTACTTCTTTTCTATGGGCCCATTCCATGATTTGCTGTACCAAGTGGGTAAAATTTCAAAGTCACACAGTCATAGAAATAATGCTTTATTCTAATGTAAAAAAGTTGAATTTTTCAAATTTGCTAATGATTTGGAGCAAAATATTTATCTTATACCCAAAAATTTACCGTTTTAATACACAATTTTTTTAATGATTTCCGATGCGTTTTGTACAGTCGTCATTTTCTTCACGTTATGATGATAAATGTATGAAAATGGGAAAAACTAGAGTTGAAAAATAATACTATTGAATGTTTTAAAGATAAAACACATGGTGTATAATTAATAAAAGTGCCTTAAATACGTTTAGTTGTGGGAAAAGAAAAACCCCTTTTTGATGGTCACACACGTCACATTCACTTTA
This sequence comes from Octonoba sinensis, assembly GCA_038502835.1. Classification (NCBI taxonomy): domain Eukaryota; kingdom Metazoa; phylum Arthropoda; class Arachnida; order Araneae; family Uloboridae; genus Octonoba; species Octonoba sinensis. Next base: position 6,266,648 of record CM076600.1, read on the forward strand.
AAAAGTTTATGTAAAACCTTAATGCATGTTAGTATTAACTCAAAAATTTAGTTTATAAATTAATATACATCAAGATGACTAAATCCATCACTACTTTAAACTTCGTTAGATATTGTACAGTTTGAAATCAAATTTTAAAATGTCACACACGTCACATTGTGACGTGTGGGACATTTTAATTTATAATGTTCACAGCAGCAGTTATCCATGTTGAGAAGTGTCGAACCTATTTAATATGTTCAGATGCGCCTAATAAGAACAAAAATACCATATCATGCTTCCTGCTCCATTTGTGTGAGAAGGTAGAGGAAGCAAAAGAGTTTTTTCAAACTAGATTAGATATCATACGGAGCGATGGACCATCAAGCGAATTTAAAAATCGCTATGTGGTGAAAGTACTAAAGCTTCTCTCTGCTCAATACTAGACTTTTCCATTGGAAGTTATTTTGCTGCTTCACATGTACAAGAAATAGTGGATGGCTCTGCTAAATTTCTACTTTGATAATCGACCCGCTGAAGACCCCACCATGTGCACTTGGAGATACGTACATGTAAAATCCGTTTACTCTTAGGTCAAAAAAAAAAGAAAGTGGCTTTTTTGTGGTGGCACCATCTGGTGTCATCCAAATGAGCTAAGTCGTACTTCCACCGTTGTGGTTCTCATCAATAAACAGAAGGCGCTCTTTACTGCCTTAATTCCTGGTCACTTTGAGAAGGGGAGCTTGGCTATCCAAGTGGCGTTAGAAGCAACAACAACAACAAGATAGTAAATGTAAAACTTACAGTCGGGGAAATTGGGTTCTTGTGACTTATGATGGAGAAAAGTATCCTGGAGAAGTAATCAATGTAAGAACAAAAAAATTGAAGTCTCTTGTATGATTAAATTTTCAAACTACTGGGAATGGCCAAAAAACCTCGACATTGTGCACTATATTTTTCATAATATAATTGGAAAATTGATCCTAAGAGACCAGCAACTTCACGTGGACAATTTTACTTTGAAAGCTTATAATTTACAATATATTTATCTAAAAATACGTTGTTAAAGTTCCTTTGGATATTTTTAACAATTAACAATGTAAATTTTGCATATTGTTCAAATTGTATAATAAATAGCCGTTTCTATTTGCACAAGTCACACACGTCACAATTTGAAGTCACACACGTCACGAGCATTTTTATTGTTTAATTAAATATGCATGACGTGACATAACATAGCAGCAATTGGGCTAAATTATTTGAAATATTTTATTACCCATTTCGGTTTAAAAAAATATTGTATATCAATATAAATCACAGAAAAATGAAATTTGCTATTCCAACCTGAAACTTTTTGTTACAAAATGGTCACACACGTCACATGAGTTTGAAGTTATTTTCTACTGAAAGCAAAAACTAAAAATAAAAACTGTTTACACTAAAATGTTCTCTCACTAATGGCAAACATAACTATATTATAAAATTTTTCCTGTCAATTTTAGGAAAATGTATTTTCATTGTAAAACATTGAAAAGTGACTCCGAATGTCACACACGTCACTATGGAATGGGCCTAATGGGGGAGCAGAGTGTCACTTTTTTTTATAAAACATTACATATTTACTTATAGATTAATAATCTACCCATTAGTAACTTTTTATTTTTTGTCACATATATACTTATTTATCAATTCATTTTAAAAAGCGATGAATAATATGATTTTTATTAAAATTCTTCTGATTAGAGAGCGGAGTCAAAGCATGAACTTTTTTTTTTCTCTGGGGGAGCAGAGTACCTTCTTTTCTTATAAAAAATTACTTATTTGTTGATCGATAACTAATCCACCTTTGTGTAGTTTTTATTTTTTGTCACACATATACTTATTCATAAATTCATTTTTAAAAGCAATAAATAATATGATTCCTTTTAAAACTATTCGGGGAAGAAAAGAAAAAGAAAAGAAAAACGCCTGCTGATGCGAGTCATGCTTCCATGCTTGATACAACAAACTCAAAAAGAAGTATACCGAAGTTCGTTGTTAGGAAACTTTACTGTCGCGAAACCACGTCGATAATATAGTCACACAAATAACTTGCAAGATCTTTATTCGGCAGAGCCTATCACGCTCCACTTGTATCTCCAATTTCAATTACATCCCATCTTCCCGCACGAAAACATCGAACGACACAGCACCATCCCGCCAGATCGAATATTTTCGACATCAAAAGAAGATTAGAGGCCATCGAACCACACCAGAGACACACTGATAGACCACCAATGTCAATTACGCATTCACGATTCGGAAAAACGGTGTTTCCCGAGGATCAAAGGTCAAACCTCTGAAACCGGTACGATGCACAACAATGGCGGCGATCACTGCGGGAGGCAGCACCAGTAATTATGCTTCCTAGATTTCGTTTAATGGTCCATTGTGGAGGCTGCAAGTTCAATGCTTGATTAACACAAAGTTGGTGTCATCCAATGACAGAAATGGCGTTGATGGGACAATTGTTTCTCTATGACACGAAGATGTTATTTTTGATATCTACTTCTGTTTTATATCTATAGAATGTTTCTAACGAAACTTGAGACGTGTCATGCGCGTCTGTTGAGTTTTTGACACCTTTGTTTTGTTTCGCTTTTGTTCACAGGATTATCTTGCATGAGCATTGTGATGTTATCTGATTTTCATAACACACACATTGTCGATTGCATATGCACTGTATTATGTAACTTGTTCACCTGCTATTAAAGATGACTTTTCAAATACCGAAGGATTGACACTAAATACAGTCTTACGATCCTTCTCCGTAAGAAAATATTCATTAACCCTTTAACTACGGGTAACGTCAATAGATGATTTGGCAAAACTTTCCTGTGATACATAACGTCAATAAGCGATTTGATGAATTATGCTGAAAATGTAGGTTTCGGAATAAAAAGTAGAACAAATCAGGCACTTAGAAGCAAAGTGACCAAAATGAAAATTTTGAGATAGCTAGTGCAATTGATACATTAAACACCCTTCTGTTTTGTGGGAAAGAGATTTTAGTGGTAGCTTTGACAGATACAGCAAAAAAGTGCGGTTTAAAAAAATGACTAAATAAAAGCTGCATTCCGTTTGGTGGCAAAGGGATGCAAGTGCACTGACATCCGTTTGCCTCTAAATAAAATTATTTGATTTTTCAGTTAGTTTAAATACGCGATGCAGAAGATCTATTTACGAAACTTAAAGCGGAGAAGAAGAAGAAAAAAAGGAAAAGAATTCCGAATTGTTGAATAATAATTATAAAAACAAGGGTTAAATCGTCTGCAGATTCTATTTTTGTCATGTTTTGTTTTCGGCAATTTGCCTAATGGCAATGATTTGTAGTTCGTCGATAAATATAATTATTCGAAATTTATATTATGCAGTTTTTAATGGAGTTTATATCACTAACAAACGATCTTTATTATTGTATAAATTAGCAAAATGAACAAGACACGTTTTTCATTGAGTGGCAAAGGGGTGTAAGTTACCTAGTTGGAAACAAAGGGGTGTAAGTGAAAATAAGCTATTTTTTAAAAAAATCCTACGCGAAATCTAATCATCAGAAACACTTCAAACTTCATACTTAAACTAACACATACATACAGGACTCGAAAATAATAAAAAAATATTTACTCGAAGAACCTCTAGAATTTAGTATAGGAATTAAACTTTAAACGAGTTTTACTCAAAATGATACCTTAGTCACTTACATCCCTTTGCTTCTCACCGCCTCAAATGGAGATGAATTTGTTCTTTTCATTATAAGTAATCATTTATTCAATTGAAAATGGCAAAATTAGAGGTGCAGATGAGGGTATTGCCCACTCCCTTTTGATACAGTGTGCTGCCGATCTGAAAGCAAGAACATTCATAAATAGTACTAAGAATTAAAATTAATTTTTATTGGTTAGCCAATAACAAAATTTGCTATGGCGAAAGCGTTTTTTTCTCAAAAAATCGCCATAGGTCGAAAATGAGGCGTCTACGACTAATGTTGATTGGAACTCTCTAGTTTTGCCTTTTTCATCTAAGAAACATAACATGTATATAAAAAATAGAGGTATCGCCATTTATGCAATTTTTGGATTTTTCTTTTTTTGGTATTCAGACAAACAGAATTGTGAGTATATTCCGGTAGTTAAAGGGTTAAATTGAGGGTTTCTTCGTTTGTTCTCGAAAATTTAATCTTTTTTATTTTTCATGGAAACTTAAAGTGCGCGAGCACCTTTGGAGTGCTTTTTTTTCCGTACCTATTTGAAATGTTATTCAATACATATTTTATGGTAAAATGAGGTTAGAAAAACACTGAATAATGCATACAAAATTGTAAAAGCACATTTTTTTTTAATTTTTTTACATCAAGAAAGAGATTTGTTTTAATGTAAGAATTTTAAAAATATGCAATGCTTTTGCAAAACACGATATCTCGAAATTAATTCAATATACGGTAATTTTATGCATTTTATTGTGGTGCAAATAAGCTTCTTCAAGGAATAGACCTCTCTCGTGATTAGATTATTTTCCCTTACTTTTTTTTTTTCATCAGTTCGAGCTGTAAAATTGGTATTGAATTTTGAGAATTCCTCCTTTATTTCTAATGATAAGAATGGTCTATTTGCTGGAGGAGGTTATTTTCATGAGGTCAAAATTTACAAAATTACAATATAGTGATTTAATACCGAGACATCACGCTTTGCAGAAGCGCTACATTTTTAAAATATTTAATTTTCTTATGTAAAGAAAGAAATAAATAAAAATATGTGTTTGCTTATGTATTATTCAGTGTTTCTAACCCTGAATAATTGTTTTCAGTGTAAAATATAAATTAAATTACAAATTTCAAATACTTAACAAAAAGAACCCTCCAAAGGTATTCAGGCACCTTAAAAAAACAGTTACACTATAATGCAAACCATTATTCTTTCATTTTGTTGATACGGAAAAAGAAAACGATTGCTAATAAATTATGGTAAATACCTCACAGGGAGGGATATTTTGGACCTCTTTACGAAAAATTTTCTCGATTGCTATGTAATTAATTTTAAAAAAAAGAAATTGTTGATTATTTTGAGTCATTGTAAACTGTCAAGTACGCATATGATAAAATTTAATGTAGGTACCTAAAAAGGCAACTGAACATTAAGGATTTTTTCTAAAATAGTTAAATTATTTTTTAAAGGTAGGTTTACTTTTTCTCAATTCACCGGAATAAATCCATCGAAGTCAATACTTTTCCGAAGTTCCAATTGTTAGGCGATTTTGACGCTCCAACAACATCCTTCATGTTGTGCATAAAAACCCTTCTATATGCTATCATCACTTCCCCAAAAGCGGAATTCTTTTATTCTTATATTTGGATTTATAGTACTTTCAGTTTTCACTTTTAAGCCGAATAAGTTCCAAAAGACAAGAATAACAAGATAAAAAACATTTATTACGTACAAAGGAATATCTAACTGTACCATGAATTTTACAAAACAAATCGCTAGTGCTGTTGAGTTGGTATTTTTGCACTTTTTTCCACATAAAGTTTATTTTTGCATATTTAAGTAAAAAAAAAAAAAAAAAGTTATTCTTCGAAGCAAATTTTTACACTTCTCCATGTTCCAAGAACTGAAACCTCTAACCTGATGCCAAACCAAAATTCTGCAAGAAACTACAATCTGAGAGGAAAACATCAAACGATTTCAATGCTAAATATTTGGAAAAAAAAAAGTTAAATGGCTACTTATAAGTATTTTTAATAGTTTCATTACAACGTAAAGAATTTAAAATCAATATTTGCTTTATAATTCAGTTTTTGTTATTCAGCAAGCGATTGGTTTAATTGCTATATCGTCTGCGCGCTTTTCACTGTTGCGTCAGCTGAATAGAAAATATCCTGTTTTTATTTATGAGACTTTTCCTGCTTTGTGCCGAATTTCAATTCAATCCAGCTGTTAACACTAAGCTATGTTACTAGGCAGAAAATTTTCTTGACGACGAAATGTTTCGCCTGCATCAAAACAGTTCTGGAATAACATTATGGCTTGAATTATAAACACGACTACATTTTAATTGAATAAGGTAACATTTTTTTCCTTTCGACATTATGCTTCTTTTAGTTCAACGAATATATACATAAGGACCGTTCATGAATGATGTCACGCTTTTTCCCCGTATATTTGACTCCTCTCCCCCTTTGTCACAAAATGTCACACTTCGACATACCCCCTTTGTCTCGCGTTAAGCTACGTGGCAAAAGCAAGATGTCACACTTCTTGTTCCCCCTCCCCTCCCCTTGTCACACTTTGTCACAACTTCACGAACTCCCCATCCCTCCTCGAAGAGTGACATCATTTATGAACGATCCCATACAAGATTTCCATCGACGAAGATGAAGGCTTGATAATGATCATAAAAATAAAAAAAAATTAATTTTTATGTTCGGATTTTTGTTCTAAACAAAAATGATATTATAGGTGGGAAGGGGAAAAAATCATGAAAAACAATTGGAAAAGATTCCAGTAGCCCCTCGTTATATCGCGCTTGTCGGGGCACAGCAAAAAGCTCGATATATCCGAATGCGCGTTATAACCGATGCTGTTATAAATGACTCAAAAAGTACAAGTAAATTGAGTGGACCTGTGCATGCCACCAGAGCATAGTGTAAAACCTGCGTCAAAGGTAAAGGTAACCATTTTCTTCCCAGAAAAAAATCCTTTACCTATCACTCTCTCTTTCTTGGTTAAGGGGATTGTATAATTGGGATTTGTTCAGCCAAGTGCGAATCCTCTCTGTGCTAAAAGGTATCTAGAAATGGGTATATTTTTTCTCCTTTGGGCAGTAAACATCTGTCTTTTTCATTTAATGGTCGTTAAGATCAAAACAAAAAGAACAAGTAAAACGTCAACTGGTTTGAGTAGAATAATTCTGCAGGCATAGCCTTACTTAGAAATGTAGGAAAACTCAAACTGAATATTTTCGGAGACATAGAAAAAGCGAAGTATATCCCAATGAGCGATATAACGAGCCGCGATATAACGAGGGGTTACTCTATTAGGGATCATTCATAAATGATGTCACGCTTCGAGGGGAGGGGGGTTCATGAAATCGTGACAAAATGTGACAAGGGGAGGGGAGGGGGTAACAAGAAGTGTGACATGCATTATGCAGTATAGCGTGACATGTGACAAAGGGCGGGGGGTGTCCGCTGAAGTGTGACATATTGTGATAAAGGGGGTAGGGGGTCAAAAATATGGGAAAAAGCGTGACATCATTTATGAACGGCTCCTTAGTGGAAAGGAATATTCATAACTCACGGAAGGGAAGTATTCGAAAAGCGCCATTTTTGAGCTATTACCATCAGTTGAAAGCTTGAATTCAACCTTAATTGGGTTTGCGACCGTTGAAAGCATAAAAATTTCCTGTGTTAATGGAACGTATATGTATGATTCTGCAAAAGGAGAAAAAAAGAAATACAGTAAAACTCTTCCTAACGATCACCCACCTTAGGCGAACAGTTTTTAATTTCCCGCCAGTAAAGCATTAAGAACAAAAAACCCCTCCTTTGCGGACACCTCTCTTTTATGACGCAGAAAACCTTCAAGGATGGTTTTCATTATTTGGAAAAAGCACTAAAAATTTGAAAGTCGGATAGCAAAACTCAAAAAAGTGTTTTTTTTGGTGAACTAGTGTTATTTTAGAATTCAACTAAAATTTAAATGAACTCGGATCTTTGGCCTCGGGGCGGAAAAGGAGTATTTGCTGCTGCGAAGAAGAGAAATGAATCCGAGCCGCCTACTTAGGCAATGACGCGATCGAACTGAAAGTGTTAAAAATAAACGTTCCAAAGCCGAGAGAGTAACATTGTCAGTTCACTCAAAAGTAAAATTGTAACTGAGCTTCAAGGTTAGTTATTTCAAAACTGTAACACTAGTGTTTTCAAAGTTTGACATCCATGAATTCGTAAGTTCGGCGGATCGTTGACGCCTGCCAGAATCGTTCAACACCTAGCGACAAGTTATGTCGTCTTCTTAATTTTTCTTCTTTTTTTTTTTTTTTTTTTTTTTAAGGTTTTTGAAAGGGCGTGTTTTATTTAGGTTTTTGATGTTTCGAAGGGTATACAACTACGGACCTTGAGTAGTTGAGTAGGTTTTAAAGTTAATAAAATTTAATTTACATATTGCTGGGGGCGGATTGGCTGCCCTAGTAGGGCGCTGACCTGTACAGCAGGGCGCATTCGGGGAGGGGGGTGTTATATCCCCTTTTTCAAAAAAGAGGAAGTTCGTGTTCTCTATCGGAAAACTTTTAAGGAGTAATATTTGGACACCTTCCTTGCATATTGAGAGTAAAAGATAACGGTTTTTCAAATCTCAAATTGAATTTCATACATTTTCTTTTAAAAGGTGCTTATGAGAGGCATAGAGATGAACTCGTAAATGTAATAGGGCGCATAAAAAGAGTAACAGGGCACTGCGCCCTGCCAAAACACGCTAGAGTCACCATTAAGAACACTTCAAAGAGCTTTCCAGAGAAGGCGCAGGGGAGCATGGATTCGATGGCGCATCGGCCGGACGGGCTGTCGCCCCAGTCCGCCCCTGCATATTGCTGATTTTCCACAGCAAAACCTCATCTTATATATAAGCCGCTTAAGTGTCTGTTTGTCGTCGATAGCTTATTCCGAATTTCTTACTCCGAGAAAACTGCGAATTTAATTTAATCCTTCTTTCTTTGTTTTAATTTATTTGTCGTCTGCGCTTTATATATATATCAAAGTGGCAGCGCTCTTTTTTCCAGTTTCGTTAAAACTACTGTTTTGACGATGATTATGTTGGATATAAATAAATATTTTTCACAAACAATTTGATTATATAGTAAATAATATTTTTATTTTACAGAATATTATAACTTGGATGTTTTTTTTTTCGGTAAGAATATTTTTTTCCGAAATTATTATATGTTTATTATTTATTCATTAAACTTTACTGTTCTACCTGATAAATATCTCTTTGATTTGATGTGCATTTCCGGTTACTGGGAGAGTTGTATATTTATAATATCTAGAACAGCGGTCGTTTCGTATGACCGCCGGGCTTACTGGTTATAACATACCCAATTAAATGAGACATCATTCATGGTAAACATGATGTTGTACGTCTTGTTATCTCCACTCCTCCCCTTGTCACAATTTCATGGACCCCTCCCTCCCCCCTCGAAGCGTGACATCATTTATAAATGATCCCTTAGAAGTAATGTTTATAATTTTATTTATTTAATTTATTAATAAATATTATGTGCATAATTTGTTAAATTTTAGAAATATGGAGTGGCAAATTAATTAAAACAGTGATCTCATCACAAGCGTAAAATATTCATTATGCAATAAGTGGGGCATAAAATTGGAAGAAAAGTATCATCCGTTTATTTAAAGTTTTTGAATTAAATTAAAAAAACATCGCAGCAGCAAAACACAATAAATTTCCTTGCTCCGGCTCCGCTCTGTTTTCGATCAAAATTGCTCCGCGCTCCTTGCTCCACCACTCCGTTTCAGATCCCTGCTTTAAATACAGCCCCCCTCCCCCCAGTGTAAGAAAACGATTGAAAACATATTTCAACTGTGATGTCAAAACCAAGTTTCCAATGCGTGACTTACCACCGAACCCTTGTAGTGGCCGCAAAAATAATTTCGCGGTTTTTCGCTTGAATGTCGGAGTGAATTTCTATGCATGAAACAAAGCCCTCCAGAGCTAATGATCCAAGAAACCGATTAATTATTGTGAGAACATTTCCTCCTGCCCCGACAGACATATATTTGCATTTGGAAAGGAAACCGACTCGGCGGAGAGTGTTGTTGAAAAACGAAACGAGTTGACGTGATTGAAAAATATGCTGCGAACAAGAAGTGTGCGATTTATTCCCCTGTTCTGACCCAGATATAAAATCGCTCCACTTAGTGTTTTTGTAACAATCATTTATATGCTGGATTTAAGTTTATGCCCAATTGTGAAAGTTCTGGAAATGTGGTCGGGATTCCACTTTTTTTTCATAACAACTCGCATAATTTCTCTGAGGCAAAGATTTGCTGGCGGAATTATGGTAAAATAGAATTAGCTTATGAAAACGTTTGCGGGTACTTTTTTATTTTATCACCGTAATGACTTTAACTTCAATCCCTCGGTTTTATGCACTAATTTTATATTTCCGCGTTAAACATTATTATTTCATACAAAACTATTATTTATTTATCGTCACTTCTATTTTTATCTCATTCATAATGTTTTGTTGGCAATACTACATCTCAAACCTACCGTTCATTTCTGAAGAGAATATTTGAAGCAGTTAACTCGGCAATTATTTTAAAAAGTAAACACGTAAATAAAACTTCGTTTCGAGCCGTATTTGCTTATGAAGTCAACTATTTGCTACTTAGCGCTGTCTTTAAATTAGATGCGTGGCTATAAATATACTTTCGAAGGATTCGGATTTTGATTGCAGATGAAACGTAAGATGTGCAGTGGCGTAGCTAAGGCGGGGGCGTTGGGGGTGGCCCGCCCCGGCTGTCACTCTTTATGAGGGGGACATCTGGCCACGAAGGGGGGAAACAATAAACCTGTAAAAGCTCAAAAAATGAAACAAATACCTTGAATTGGATATTTTTTTCTATCATTTTCTTTTCTACTTTTAACTGAGCAAAGTGTTTCCTTATAAAAATATTTAAAGAGGTTTTTTACTGCTAAACAGATTATTGCTGTCAACGAATACATTAAATATTATAACTCCCATGATGCGAATAGTTCCCCCCCCCCCTTTTTTTTTGCTGGGCTTTCTTCTTTCTTTGCTTTTTTTATTTGGGGGGGGGGGGGAGGGATGGTTCAACACCACGGATAACCGCCCCGGGTGACCACTATGCTAGTTACGCCTACTGATTTGAATTTCTGTTTACAATTATTGGCCGACATGTGGGGAAAAAATGCGCGAAAAATTAGCTAGAGAAAAAAACAAAAAAAAAACTTATATTAATGCTTAAAATTCGCATTTCGAAGTACACTCTAGGGTGGAGCTCAAACAGTACGTGCCAATCCAATATAGATACGTCTGAATACCCACACAGACATATAAACACCACAGATACTTCATTTTATAATAAGCGTGTGCATACACTTTACATTAATCCAGTTAATAATTTTAAAATGGAAACCTAAACATATCACAATAACTTAAATCAAAAGTCTGAGGGATTAAAAATTATCGCGGAAAATATAGTTCAGTTAAAATGCGGTGTTAAAAAAAAAGAAGAGTATAAAAAATTAATTCTCCAATCTTAAACTGTGAGCCGTGAGAGAATAATGAAATTATGCTTTCCCAAATTCGCTCTTCAAAATTGGCTACAATTTTTAGCAACTTAAAAAAACTTTTAAGGACCTAAGGTCTTTGTGACGTTTAACGCATGTTAAATGCCATATGCAAATTCTGTTGTCTTGTAGACTTTTTAACCCTATATTTAGCAGGCCGTTTTCACCCATTTCTAAACCTTCATTCTACACCAATCACCGGTTACTCATTCTAATAAAACTTTCAGTCACATTCACTTGTCCTACTTGGAAAAGCCAATGCAATTGAAAGTTGCAGTAGAATTAGTGACAAATAATGAAAGTTCTATAAAACGGAAGTTCCGAAACGGTCAAAATGGCTAGTCTGGTAAATCTAGTGTTAAAATTAATGTTGAAAAAAACATGATGAAAAGACTATGATTTTTTTTTTTAAGTATAAAGCTTTGGTTTTGTTGAATCATACTTTAACAGCATTCTTACAAGAAGGCTAAAATTTGCTGCAACACAATAAATTGGACCAAAAGTTCAAAATGAAAACTGACTGAAAATGAGCATGCACTAAGATTTTTGTTAAGGCTTTCTAAACAAATTTTTATTGTTTCTATGTGTCTTACTGGAATTCTTACTGTTTTTCATGGAATTTCGTTCAGAAATAAAAACGAACTAAATAAAATTGTGGTAGTAGCTGTCGATTCTTTGTTAATAAATGATGTGAAAAATATTTTTTTATTTTTTAATGTCTTCCAAACAATTCTTTGTAATTTTATGTCAAAACTATGGGTTATTTAGTGTAATAAACGGTTTTGCTCGCATAATCGGATTTTCGATTTGAAATTCTCGACTCAACTCCGGATGAAAAATTTTGCTGGCGCCATCTGTTGGATACTTGCGACATATGAATGACTTTCACATGTTGAGAGCAGCATTTTCATGAATGTGTGAACGCTACCTACTCCGGCTCCGCCCCGTGATCCGAAAAAATTTAATAGAGTATTTTTTAAAGATTTTTTCAGTTAATTTAATATTTATATGATAAAAATTAAAAAGTTTTAAAAAATCGAAGAATTGGGGAAAAGAAATTTCTCTGTTCAACTCCGATCCAGGTGCAAGCAAAATCTTTTTGATCAACTGCTCCTCGCTCCAGTTATAATGTTCAACAATTTCTTTTTAAATTTTTAAAGTGTTGTTAAAGTAGTTTTTTTTTTTTTTTTTTTGCATTCAACCAATAAATATGGCAAATTAATGGTTTTTCTTTTTTTTTTTAACTTTTTGTTCTTCTATCTTGTTGAAAATTCCTAATTGCATTATCAATACCATTATCCCGGGACAACGCTGCAAAATATAATGAATAACGATATTGAATTTTCGATCCAGCATTTCACTACTCAAACATCTATTTAGAATTTTTCAAACAATATTTTAAGTCGATCATAAGCTACTTTTTCGAGAAGACTTGGTAAAAATTTTCTAAAATTTGCTGTAATGTTATTAATGAGGTGTTTTTGTAAAGGAAAACTACTTTAATCGTTTCATAAATATTTTTGATAAAGATTCATATAATCATCCTTAGATGAAGAAAAAAAACCCGAAGAAAAAACATAGTCAAAACGATGGTACAAATTACTGGTAAGTAGCCAATGGGCTTAAGAAATCGTCCTTAAATTTTGAGACGATTTAAAGAACATTTCTAACATTGCCATTTTCAAATACTTCTGGGGAAACACGATTTAACAGTTAAAAGGAATTTTAAAAAGTGTATTCGAGCCAAACTTTCAGAAGCAACATCATACTGTTTTATGAAGAACGAAACTTTGAAGCGTACCAAGTATCATACATATTATTTCTCAAGGCCTTTTCTTTTTTTTTGTCGGTACGCCATAACTTCCTTAATACTTCATCAAATTTCATGAATGAGGCATCATTTTAAAGCTTTCCTTAACGCTACACCGGAAAAATATACAATATACAATTTTAAGAAGAGGTCCTTTTATGGATCCCAAAGTAGGTGTTAGGGTTGCTGGTTAGAGGCCGAGTGGTTAAGAGCTCAAGGCTGGTATACCCAACACCCATGGTTCGAGCCCCGCATTTCGTTTACGTTTTCTCCAATTAATTGTCGTGCTGGATCGTTGAGTTTTGATGAATTAAATTTGAAAAGGGCTCTTTTATATTTGAGTTGGTGTTTTTATTTTCATTCAGTAAATTAATTTTTTTTTCCAATGGGGCTGCGGTGTTGGGTGCTACAACCATTGCAGACCTAGTGCGTTCCCCAGTAATGGTACCATCTCTTTCAGCGGCACCATAATGAGTGTGGTACCTACGCCGCATGAGAATTTTTGACGTTCAGTTACCAATAGATGGCGGTACCTGAGCTCTCATTGATGCGATATGCACTAGGAATTTAATTTAGCCGAGAGCATCCAAGCCAAATGTCTACTCAAGGGGTCTTTAACATGGCCGCATAATCATACGACAGGGGCGCAGACGATTTTCTGCATCTTGAAAATCCACCGACTCGGGCCAGGTTTGAACCCGCGATCTTGGGCGTACGAGGCCCTGTTGCCTTACCACTACCCCAAACTCTGTCGGCTAAATTAAAAAATAGTAGAAAATATACTATTAAAATTATTTATTAAATTAAATCTTCATTGTATAAAATACCTTTTTGGAATGAGTGCATCAAACATACTCTATTATTATTAATTTAATAGCTGCAAAATTTAAAACATTTTATGTGAAAACAATATATTCTTACACATTCATTTATATTATGAATGGGTAGAGCCCAACCAACCAACAGTAACTATATTTTTAGTAACGTAACTTTTTCGTTAGTGTATTTCAATGCAATGAATACTACTAATAAAAATAATTACAGTGAAACCTGTGTAAGATGACCACTTGCGGTGCAGCACTTTAGTGGTCAACTTATAGAGGGTGGATATTTTTTGTTTATTTGTCCTTTCTTACACTACGCATTTTTAAAGCGGTGATTAGCTTTTTTTTTTTCACAATTATCTAAAATATCAAAAAAGAAATTTAACCCGAATGACTTACAATGCATCCTATACAACTTCAAAAGTAAAGTACTTAGTTAAAATTAAGATCAATACCATATTAATTACGTCAGATACTTATATGCTGCTAAAATTTTCTTAAAAATATATATTTTTCAAAATGGCTATATCAGATCAAAGAAACTTATTTAAAGTATAAGTGAGTACTCATAGTAGTTTTCCTATTTGGTTACCTTACAAAGAGGATAAGGCAAACTTTATATTGATGTTTCATCCATCCAGACAAATACTGGTCTAACATTATAGCATAAAAAATATCCTGGAGAAGCTATTTTTTTCTTTTTTCAAAAATAAATAAACAAGTAAATATAGTAATAATCAGGTGGTCAACTTTCAAAGTGTTTGAAGACTCCCACCCAAATTTGGCGTACATAAGTGGTCAGCATAGACGGGTGGTCAGCATAGACGGGTGGTCAACTTAGGTGGTCAAGTTACAAAGGTTTCTCTACACTATATAATATCGGGCTTGTTCCGTTCCTCACAAAAGTGATCAACTTAGGCAGGTGGTCAACTTACAAAGGTGGTCAGCTTAGACAGGTGGTCAACTTTACAGGCTTTACTGTATCATCATTATTGTGATTATTTTATTCTTTTGAATATCTAAATAATAGTGGGGGGGAAATTGTAACAGCTATTTGTACTGATGTGTTCAATGACAGGTCTTCTTTTGTACCAACACCCTTTGTTTTTTTTCTATTCTTCATAATGTCCTTTCTCTCAAAGTAGTGCAGAATTCCGCACGGTAGAGGCTCATTACATTTGCTTCTATTAAGGGCAGAAAAAAAAAAAATTCTCGAGCGGAACGTGGAGCGAGAGCACGGAGCAGTGAACGAGATTTTGCTCGAAACTGGAGCAAAAAAAAATTGTTGTGTTCCAAATGTTCCGATTTTTTTTTCTTTTTTATCATGTATAAAAATAACCAAAAAACAGGAGATAAGTAATGTAATCAATTAAACTTTTCTGGAGCACGGAGCAGAGCCGGAGCAAGTATTTAGAGGTGCCAGCGGAGCAACTCGAAAACGTGACTGCCCCAGATCCTCAAAAATAAAATTCCTTAAGTGCAAAAAAATTTTTTTTTTTACTTTTTTAATTTTTTATCACGCAAAAACTGAAATAAAAAAATCTATTAAAATTATTCGGAGCACGCAGCGGACTCAAAAAAATGGCTGCACCAGTCCCCCCCCCCCCCCTAAAAAAAAAATCGTAAGTTCTAAACATTTTTTTTTTTAATTCAATGCGTAAACACAGGCATCCATTAATAACTCGGTGTTTCCAAACCTTTTTCTCCTTGCGAGCCCCTCCAAAATCCGAAAGAAACTAGCGAACCCCTTTTGTTGCCGTTATTAACGGGTAAGCAAACAAAAATTTTCTATTTTCTTTATTTTCCATGTTGCGCAATAGTTCATAATATAGGTGAAATTCGCGGTCGCCACTCGCCACGTGGCGATTAAAGTAGTTAAAAAGTAGTAAAACTGGAGATTAAAAAATGCATCATCGATCGCCACTCCTACACGGACACTTTTTAGCATATTCTACTGTAATTGTCCCCCCCCCCCCTTCCTCTGTCTTCTCCTGCCGTTCGGAATGAATTCATGGAAACATGCCAATATTAAACATATGCTTTGCCGAAAATTTCATGGCGAATTTCAAATTTCAATCTTTCATCATCCTGTATATATTTAAATATTTTAAAAGTTCGAAATAAGTGACACTCTGAATCTTATATTTCTTGTTTTATTTCAATAATTCATTTATTTTCTAAACAATTTTACAGTTAGTTTTCAATTTTTATTGGCAATTTTAAAAAGTGGCGACTAACCTAATCTCCCAGTGTTCACCTATTGTTCATAACAAGAAATGGAAACATAATTGTGAAATATCAAAGCATAAAAAAAAGCTAGAATAGCATAAAATAATAGCTCCAAGAACCATGATTTTTATTATTATTATTTTACTTTTTACTGCTTGCTCTTTCTGAATTATTAAAAGGGCAACAAACATATGTATTCGCAATTTTTTAAAAAAAAATTGTTTTCTAGATAGAACGAAAAAGTTTTGAAATGGCAAGAGAAATATACGCATAGAATTTTGCATCAATCAATAAACTTCTTCGGGCTTCCCTTTGGGTTTGAAATGTTCAAAATTCGTCAAAAGTAAATGAAATTTACAATAGTATTAAACTTTAGATTCTTTCAAATTTCGCATCGTTATAAATTTGGCAGAAAGTATTATAAATGTAAATACAAAGTCTGAAATTATTTAATAAATATCTTCTTTTTCCACTTAATGTGTGAGAAATTAGCCGAAAATAATGCCCAATTTTACATTTTAATAAATTTTCACATTTCCGAATCTGAAGCGCCAGCGCTTTAAAACTGGGAATTGATGAAAACAGGCATTCAAATTTAAAATAAATTGGGGAATATCTTCTGATACCAGTTTGTGATCCAAATTTTCTAAATCGGGCAATAAAAATATAAATAAATAAATAAAATAAGATCATTTTAAATTTCATGCGTATGCTCCCTATGACAGTCCATAACTTTTCTGCATTATCTGAAAAGCAATTCATACGAAAATCATATTACGCTCCGTCCATGTGTGCTAATTTATTCTTTTGCTATTTTTTTTACGTCAGCAAATAAAAATTGCGCCATTAAAATATTATTCTAGCGAACCACAGGTTGGGAAACGCTTCATTAACTTAACCAAATAGATAAACCTTTTACATTCCTCAGTTGACTTTCATGCAGAATACTTCATTAATTAAAACGGAAAAACCCCGTTCTAGAAAACAGAGTAATAAGCGAAAACAAAAACAAAAAAAAAATTATAATTCCAACTTTAATAGAGCAATTGATTCATAGGCTGACAGTATTCAATGAGTCGCATTTATCTGTCCTTGAAAAAAATATAATGGAATTGGAACTGAGTAACCATATCCGCAGCTGTCAGTTAAAATATTTCAAACAACGACGACTACATCTCCGTAATTAGATGCGAACATTCCTAACAACAGATCTCTTTCAACTCTGGCTATTAATCGCTGAAGAGAAAACCCACGCTCCATTAATCATTGAAGAGAGGAAAAAAAAAAAAGAACAGAAAAGAAAGAAATGCAAGTAACTTTTTAACTCTGAAAGAAATGTAAAACAAAAAGAAAATGTAAACCTTTGGGCTACAAGGTAAAAATTCAAAATCAACTTAGGGACCGTTCATAAATGATGTCACGCTTTTCCCCCACATATTTGACCCCTCCCCCCACTGCCACAAAATGTCGCACTTCGACAAACCCCTCCCCCTTTAGTCACACGTCACGCTATGTTCGATAAGCATGATGTCACACTTCTTGTTACCCCCTCCCCTCGTTACCACCTCCCCCCCCCTTAACCCTCTGACTGATTATTATCGCGATTTCTATGTGCAACGTAAATGTAGCGAAAATGGCTCATCCCGCGATTTCCACGGGCATGAGATTTTTAACCGACTTTAGGTCGGTTAAAAATAAGGTAAGAAAGGAGGTTAAAGGAAGGAGGTTATACATTCATAATTGTATGTATGTCGTTTTTTTTTTTTTGGCCACTCATAATTTCTTACCGGATGAACCGATTTTCATGATTCTTTTTTAATCTATCGAGGGTGGTTTCCCATAGGTCCCGTACCTTCGTTTGACCATATTCGATAATTAGAAAGAATTTATGGGCAGAAATAGGGTCCTTTTTTTGGTTTTTCATCCATAACTTTTGACTAAATGAACCGATTTTGATGACTTTTTCGAAAATTGATAGAGGGCCGTCTAACTGAAATATCGCACATCCATTTGACTACATTTTTTTCTTAGAAAAAACGTTACGGGTGAAAAATAAGTATTTTTTTATTTGAATTGGAAAGGCTTGACTTGATTTTTCTTTGTTGGGAAAACTATTAATAAATATAAAACTCATTGTTAAATAAGTTTTTGTTGCCATTGTGATATAATAATAACTGCAATTACAGCAATAGTTTGACTGAAGGCTTCTCTGAGGCAAAAATTAAATCCAATCAGTTTGTTTGCTAAAATCGTCGACAGGTCTCATATGCCCAAGATCGCAGGGCGTAGTGGTAAGACGCAGGTCTCGTATGCCCAAGATCGCAGGTTCAAACCTGGCCCAAGTCGGTGGATTTTCAAGATGCAGAAAATACGTCCGCGTCTATGTCGTATGATTATGCGGCCATGTTAAAGATCCCTCGAGTATCCGTTTGGCATGGATGCTCTCGGCTAAATTAAATTCCTAGTGCATATTGCATTAATGGGAGCTCAGGTACCGCCATCTAGTGGTAACTGAGCGTCAAAATTCTCAAGCGGCGATGGTACCACACTCATTGTGGTGTTGCTGAAAGAGATGGTACCAATTACTGGGGAACGCACTAGGGCTGCAATGGTTGGGAACCAATACCGCATCCCCATTGGAAAGAAAAAAAAATGTTTGCTAAAATCGACTTCAAAATGGAATTTTTCATACAAATGATTAGTATTTAATTTTAGTTTTTAGTGTCATTCATTCAAAGAACGTTTGTCCTTCGATATGGATTTTTCAAAAATAGAGTATTTATATAAAAAATGTATTTACTCTAAAAAGAATAAAATAAAATAACTTTTGGAAAAAAATAGAACCGACTTCAAATTATAAATTGCGCTACAAAGTGAAAAATAAATTAATTCTTTAAACAACATCGATGTGACTTTTAAACATAGTTTTAGAAGTCGGTGCAAAATTATGAACCTAATTAACACTAAACCATGTGCTACTTCATATTGGAGCTGTTTCTAATTCTGGGCCATTTATATTTGTAATTGATTCATGATTACAAAAGATTTTATCTATTCTAATTTTGCACCGACTTCTAAAACTATGTTTAAAAGTCACATCGCTGTTGTTTAAAGAATGAATTCATTTTTCACTTTTTAGCGCAATTTATAATTTGAAGTCGGTTCTATTTTTTTCCAAAAATTATTTTATTAAGTGTATTTAAAATATGATCCCGCTGCTTCATCGTCAAAACGTCAGTAATGCAATCTCTGAGGTCTTTGGACATTAATTAAGGTTCTATTCCAGAGTGGGCTTTAGTTGCATAAAAGTAGACCCATTTTTAGCGGATCCAAGTTGCTGAAAAAAGAGCAATCAGAGGGATAAATTGGGGGGGGGGGGGGATTTTGAAAAAATTGCAGACACAAGTTGCAGTTTCGTTTATAATTAATTGTTTGATCGGAGGATAGGCAGATGTGGTTCCAGGTAACGTATAGAACAATGATGGCGAACCTGTGACCCGTGGGTCAGACACTGACCCACTCAAGATTTTTAACTGCTCCACGATTGCTAGGCAACCATTTGTTTGTTTACGCGGGTTTATTTAGATTTTCAAATTTGTGTGGATAATTTATATTCAATTCGTATTTTTTCAAGCACTGCATTGACACTAAATCAATTGTGATCTGTCTATAACCTTCAATTTGATCATTACAATTTTCAAGTTACACAAATGACGACACATGCATTTGTAGTGTTTGAAATAAAGCAAAAGTGTTTACAAAATATCAAATAAAGTGTATAATTTTTCTCACATTTTGTTAGTTGAAAAAAAAATCGACAACAAAGCAAATAACCATATTTAAAGCACTTTCCTCAAATAAAATGTATATAATTTTCGTTACTCCTTGTTCATTCAAACATTTTTTGCCATTTGCACCAAACTCTTAAGAATTTTTAACCCCACTAAAAAATTTTAAATCTTTGAACCAAGCCCATTTTTCCCATTAAAGCAAATGAATTTTAAAAATACTCAGTTAACAATTTTTGAACTTAACTTTGCTGCACATAGGTTTTTTGTGACTCACGAGCTAGTACTAAAAAACTATATGAACAAAATTTGACCCACGTCCTTAAAAAGGTTCGCCACCCCTGGTATATGCTGCGTTTACACGATGCCAATTGAAGAGACAATTGTTTGGAGACAGCTTATTGGCATAAAGTTCTTGGCTACGTGTGAACCATTCAGGCCAAATCGCGAGCCAACTGCCTCGACAGTTGTCCTGAAATTCAGTTGGCTCGAGGAGTAGACAGAGGACAATGAACTGGGCCCAGTGAAGCCCCCACCACTCTGAATCTCAGTTGTCGAGCCAGTTGGCGCCGTGTGAACGTTGCACCAGTTGATTGGCTTCGTTTTGTGCCAATTCATTCGGTCAGTCAAGTCTGCTGTGTTCGTTTTGCCACTTTTCGTCATCAACTGCCATGCCAATACTTTCACCAGTGTGAACAGGTTCTCTTCCAACTGGCCTGGTCATGACATTCCCACAACTGTCGAGAGACAATTGTCTGAAAGCAGCTTATTGGAGAATTGTGAACAATTCAGGCCAATTGGCGAACCAACTGCCTCGACAGTTGTCCTGAAATTCAGTAGGCTCGAGGAGTAGACAGAGGACAATGAACTGAGTCCAGTGAGGCCCCCCACCCCACCACTTTGAATCACAGTTGTTGAGCCAGTTGGCGCTGTGTGAACGTTGCAGCTATTTGATTTGTGTTGTGCCAATTCACTTGTCTCAGTCAAGTCTCTCAGCCATTTTTCGTCATCAACTGCCATGCCAATACTTTCACACTGTGAACAGGTTCTCTTCCAACTAGCCTGGCCATAACATTCCCCCAACTGTCCAGAGACAATTGGCCCTGACAATTGTCTCTACAACTGGCATCGTGTAAACGCGGCTTAATCAAGTAATAAAAAAGAACACACTGACGCTTTAATTTGCAGATGTGATTCGGGGAGGTGATCCACAGAACGTTGATAGGCTAAACTAGCGTTTATAGGCACGAGTAGAAAATTATTTTAATATTAACAAAAATCTAAAACAAGTGCAACTAAGTAAAAAATTTTAAAAACGTGAAATAAGGCACAAATTTTGCAAAAATTGCAGACACGTGTTTCGAGGCTACAAGGAACTCCTTTTTCAATGAAAAAGAATGAGCTTCTAGACGAAACACATCTAAAAGGGGTAAATTATAACCACGAAACGCATGTCTGCAATTCTTGCAAAATTTGTGTCTAATTTTACGTTGATTTTTAATTTTTAACAAGAAAAATACTTTTCTAGCTCTAATCCAGTGCATTTTTCCATTCAATAAACCGCTCGTTCCAAAGTATTGTTACATACATTTATATCCTAAAATGTCCATTCATTTATCTTTGAAAGAAATGATTAAACCTAATATTTTAGAGCACATGAAGTTTCAATTTACAATGAAAAAAACAGCTTACTTGTTCAAATGAATATGGAAAACTGCGCAAATAAAAATATCTTTTTCTACTAAGTCTAAGGCTTATAATATAAGCTATTAGCTATCAAAGAAAAATTACCTATTACAACTCGAAAATTTCAAACCTAACGCAAAAGAAATGCTTCGACAAACCTCTTGAAATCATTTACAAACATATAGTATTGTCATACCGCAGAAATCAGGGCTCGAAAATTGTATTGCCCGACATGCCCGGGGCATTTAAAAATTCCGATCGAGCATGAATCTTCTATTCTTAGATGCCCGGAAGAGCATGTAATTTTTTAATTAAAATATTTCTTTCCAAAACTCTAATATTTCGGCGATTTATTACGTAGTATTTGTTTGTAATGTAATTTTTTAATGACTTAGATTAACGTTAAAATTATTTTTGATTCAGATATAAAGCTGTTAATTTTTTTTTTTTTTTTTGTCTGATTTAATGCTAAACGACAAATTCACACCATGGAGGTAGGAATACAGGAGGGAACACGGCCTATGTAACAGCATTGTCGCGATTGAAGTAACTGTTATGGTGTGACCAATATGGCCGCCACTGCCTGAAAATGAAAGGCTTTTGGTGTGGATGAAGATCTTCCTCGTTTTACGTTTCTCTCTTTTACTGATAGTACTGCTGTATTTATTTTCTGTCTAGGAAACTTAAAAATACAGCTTGAAACAATTTTGTTTTATATTAAGTTCTTGATTTATGAAAATTAATAAATATTTCTGTTCTTCGTATTATAGATATATACTATGTATAATATCTTCGTATTATATATAGATTTTTATAGCACACGGTCATTTCAGTATTTATGAAAATAAATTACTCATGAAGGTTTTTAAAAACTTGTACAAGTAATTCTCCGCCGGGGGACAAGGTCAGGATCCGGATATTCCGGATATTGATTTGTGGGATATCGGACATTTGGTGCCCCTTGTTTGACGATCCATATTGGATATCCGGATATGATATTTAAAACCTGCAAATTCTACACATATTTTTAAGCATTCCACAGGTTCCAAATACGCAGTAACTTTAATTTACATATATTCTCAAAACATGCTCGTTATTTTTGTTTAAAAAGAGGATTTTACATGCCGGATATCCGGATCTTTCGTGCAGTGGCCAGAATCGTTTCTAGGTATTTAATAAACGGTTGGACACCAGATATCCCACGCATTCTGGGAGAGTCCGGTCCCGTTGGTCGCGACCCCCTCCCCCGTCGATGCGCCCCTGTTTGGGCCTATTTTGAAACAACCATCATTTAAAAACAAATGCTACTGTAGGGGAGCCTGGGTACGGTTGTGACAATTTCCCTCTTATCGCCCATAATTTTGTTACTATGCCAGTTTTCTAGAACATATTTATAACATATCGCCGTTCCGGAAGAATAATGACGTGGCTGCAAAAATGTGTCAAATGCAAATAAGTCCAAGACAATATCAGAAACATATTCCTTACACAGGAGAACTGTAGAACGACCGTTTGTGTCTTCTAGAACAACAAACAATTTTTAGAGAAACAATGACGTAACTGCACTGAGGGGTTGAAATTAAGGTGATTAAATCCTAATACCTGGTAAATGAAAGTAAAGTATATATTCTACTTAGTTACTCTCAATATACCATTATTTCCTGTCACTTGCACCCTTCTCAATTATAAGTTTTATACAACTGCAAATCGTTTTTTTACGCTCCTGTAAAATTGAAGTTTTTTCATTTACGTCGCTGTTCTTCCGGAATAATGTAATATATATATATTAACATTAGTTTTGCCATTGGCGTAGAAACATTAGATAGGATTACATGAAAACATGAATCAACTACAAATATAAATGGGCCTATAGATTGAAAGGAATCGTACTTCAGTAAAATAATTTTTGCATACCTTGCGTAGTTAACAACATACTACTCCAATGTATACTTCGCACGTAATTTTCGTTTAATTAAAAGGAAATTAACCCGTTATCCTCAGCACACGAATGGTATTGCTTGGTGTGACCAAGATGGCGGCGCGGTTACAGTAAATGCTTCAAGAAGTTATTCCCATGTTCCATCCTGTTATTCTTACATCCATGATTCACACAAGTGTTCATTAGTATACAATAGAACAACTTCTAGGTACGTAAAAATTTGGTTCGGGCATGTACTTTTTGAAAAACATGCCCGATAGGGCATGTAAAATTTTAAAAATTTTTCGAGCCCTGGTATAATGTGATAAATTATGTTTTTCATTTTCTTATTAGCATGAAATTGCAGCCTTGTCCCAACGCGCCCTTTTATACGCATAAATTTTACCCATATTTGTCCAAAAACGAATCAGCTTTTTAGTTAAACAAGAAAAATAAAAAAGTAATCAAATGAATAACTAAGAGCACTATTCGTGCTCTAATGCGCAAAAGGTAGGGAAAAAAAGTAAATATTACAAATAAAACAAAATTGCATACAAAACATGAGGTACAAAAAACAGTTAATGCATACACGCAGGAGCGCACCCAGGATTTCGCTTGGGGGGGGGGGGGGCGAGGAACAAGATCAGGATTAGGGATGCACCGGATGTTGATTTTACCGGATATCACTCAGTGCCTATTGTCTATCGGATCTGTACAGGATATCCGACTCTAATATTAGAAACCTTAAAATTCTATAAATATTTTGAAACACACCACAGCTTGCAATTACGTAGTAAGTTTGTAATTTATGTATTTTTTCAAAACATGCTAATTGAATTTTGAGAATCAAATCTTCGTGCAGAAACCGAATCAGTACCAACAGTTAAAACGGAACCTTTGTAACTGAAATTGCGATTGTAAAAGCGGACCCTTCACAAAAATCTCACCCATAAAAGAGTTGTTCGGCAGTAGTTAACTACTAGTTGTAACTACTTTTGTTTTGAACTAGTTAACTGTTAGTTAAACTACTTTTTTCCCAACTACTAGTTACAACTACTTTCGAAAAAAAAAATTTTTTAATCTCACAGAAATGTATTTTTTATATTAAGTTATATAATTTAAAAGTATTAATAAAAAATCATAATTATTGCAGTATTTACGCAAATTAGGAAAAGCTTTCTTAATATAGTCGATAAATGGCACCTGCACCAGCACATGCACGTTGAAGTTTCTTTTAAAGACCAAATCTTCATTATGGGGAAGCTTTACCTTTTACTCTAATACCATGCATTTTATAAAAGTTTAAATTTAGAGAAAAAGATTTTGTCTTTATTCATATTCTATTTATATAATAATTGTACAGTGTTATTTGGAAATATTCATTCTTTGAATGTTTTACAGGGAATTTCTTTAAAATTGTTTTAATGATTAAAAAATAATATTGAGTTGAATTATTAGGATTAAATATTTAAGAACAAGCTTAAAAATGGAAATTCAAATGAATTATACTTAAAAGTAGTTAACTAGTAATTAACTACTTTTGGAGAATAGTTAACTACTAGTTACAACTAGCCTCAGAAAAAAGGAGATAACTACTAGTTGCAACTAGTTTTGTTTAGACTAGTTAATAGTTGGTAGTTAACTACTTTTTTACGAGTAGTTGCCGAACACTACATAAAAGTAGATCGTCCTCAAATTCTAGGTCCCAAACAGTAAAAAACCATCTTCACACATAATTCACACATACTGCAAAAGTGAGCCTTTTGGGAACCATTCGCGGCTGCAAAACGGTATCCTTCAAATGTACTTCTTGCTAGTACATACTCATATACTATATACTAGCATTTCTTTGTGCAGAAACAAATATCCATTAAAAGCCAAGATCCTGTGTTTAGAAATATGTTATTTTAATGTAATTTTAGTGGACTTTAGTTCCGCAGAATAGTACTCGCAAAATTTGATCTTACGTTTACTTATCCAGTAATTGTTTCCAAACAGAAAACCCCCACATTAATCTCATTTTGAAGTTGCACAAACCTCCAGGAAATATTAACGACTGGATATTTATGTAAGATTTCAATATTTATTTTGAGTCCCATGAAGCTCAATTTTAAATTTATTATATAATGCTGAGAATGCATTGCTCGCCCCCCCCCCCCCGCACAATAAAATTAATTACTACAATAACTGGTATTATTAGTAACCAGGGTTCGTAAATATTATATTTTCGAAAATATCAAAAATATCCGATGTTTTTCATACACATCCGATATTTTCAGAATTGCCAACTTATCGCTAATGGTAAATATTAACAGATTTATATAATGCAACTTACACACAATACATTTTACACATTATATAAAACTAATATAAAACATTATTCTAGTATAAAATAGTACTTAATTTTGTGTATATAATTACGATAAATATTTTTTTTCTTTCTGTTTATGCACTTATAATAAAATTCTAAGTTGAATATTTTTCTCTCTCAAAACACAAAAAATGAAAATACAGTTGAATTTTCTTAATACGAACACGGTTAATACGAAATCACGGCTAAATCGAACATTTGGCTCATCAAGTTTGGTTTACTCTTTATTTACACTAAATATCTCACGCCTATTACGAAGGCTAAAATACACATTTCGGATAAGACGAACAAAATTTCTGACATATTCACGAAGAAATTTTCCCGATTGCATAAAATTAAATTTTTTCGCGAATTGTTGGTTATTTTGAGTCATTGTAAACCACCAAGTACGTATTTCGAATCATACGTTGAATCTTTCTGGGTAGAGAATAAAGCTCGTGCACGTGTTGGCTTTCGGACAGGTCAGTCTGCTCAGGGATCGAACCCTCTATCTTCAAATATTCTTATATAGTAGTAATTATTTTTAAAATATAGACATGTATTTCTAAAACTTCTTTTACACAATTTTACTTATTCACGGTTGTTACGAATAACGGCTAATACGAACAAATTCGCGAATGTTTGGCATTTCGTAATAAGCGAGTTCAACTGTACCTCAAATTTCAAGAATGTTTTGTTTCTTTAACAAAACTTCAAGCACAAAATGAAATTTATTTATTTTTTTTCAAAAATTTTAAAAAAATGTAAGTTTGTCAGCTTTTTCAGTTCCTCGCCTGTTGCGCAATTGAGACTGAACTATACCAAAGCTTGAGAAAATTCTCTCTTACGATGCTGTAGTTGATGAAGCCGTAAACAGTTGATGAACTAAGTTGCAAAAATTTTCTTTTAGTGGCTGTTCAATTTTAATATTGTCCCACAAAATCAATGGTTCTACAGTTACGAACTCGTCGCTTCAAAAGCCGTAAACTGTTGATGAACTAAGTTGCAAAAATTTTCTTTTAGTGGCTGTTCAATTTTAATATTGTCCCACAAAATCAATGGTTCTACAGTTACGAACTCGTCTTCAAAATTCGTAAACTGTTGATGAACTAAGTTGCAAAAATTTTCTTTTAGTGGCTGTTCAATTTTAATATTGTCCCACAAAATCAATGGTTCTACAGTTACGAACTCGTCTTCAAAAGCAGTAAACTGTTGATGAACTAAGTTGCAAAAATTTTCTTTTAGTGGCTGTTCAATTTTAATATTGTCCCACAAAATCAATGGTTCTACAGTTACGAACTCGTCTTCAAAAGCAGTAAACTGTTGATGAACTAAGTTGCAAAGATTTTCTTTTAGTGGCTGTTCAATTTTAATACTGTCCCACAAAATCAATGGTTCTACAGTTACTAACTCGTCTTCAAAAGCAGTAAACTGTTGATGAACTAAGTTGCAAAGATTTTCTTTTAGTGCCTGTTCAATTTTAATACTGTCCCACAAAATCAATGGTTCTACAGTTACGAACTCGTCTTCAAACATTAAGTTCGGAAAGAGGTATTTTTTTGCTTAAAAAGTCATTACTATAGACATTTCAGGTGCTTAGAAATAATTTTTGTTAGCTCCTTTTAGCATTTTACTTACAAATTATAGTTTAATTTTCAATAATAATTAAAATATTAATATTCTAATTTTTAGAAAAAAAAATGCTGCTTAATGCTATTTTCAGAATACTTCACATAAATAAAAATATCAGAAATATAGAAAATTCCGATATTTTAAAAATAAATATCGGATATATATCATGATATTGCTTAATGTCATATGTGCAAAAAATCGTTTTTTGGGGTTTTATATCAAAATGTTCAGATTTTTGCGCTCTTTATATTGGGAATACTGCCGTAAGTAAATATTCAAAAATAAAGGCTAGAGGCCAACTGTATTCTTTTGGTGCAATACTGTAATAACTACTTTTTATAGTTATTTTTTTGACACCATTCATTTTCATCATGTGAGAGAAAACTAGAACTATAACTATTTTCTGAACAAAATCGATTATAATAATCATTGAAACAAATAAGGTAATTAAATAAAATAAATTTGTAAAATGTTCAAACTCCTGTCTTGAAAAATGTCCATTTTGCAGATATGACACTCTTCATTTCTATAAGCGATATAATATTAATTGATGTATATCGGCGAACCCTGTTAGTAACACACTAATAAATTGAAGACATCCTGCATATAATCAAAGCATTGCTGCTGTCTGCAGTGACTAAGCCTACTGTATATTACATACAGATTAATATTAATGAAAATTATTATAAAACAGAGAACTACATCTGAATTAGCTCACTTGGCGCTCGGCATTTAGTCTGCAGTCCGATTCAAAAAATTAGAATAATGTCAAAAAGAATGGGTTGAATCTTGCTAAAGCGTCAATTTCCATATTGTGTTCAGAAAAAAATATATTAAAAATATGTAATTATCCTTAGAGAATTTATAAATACAACATAAATATTTATTTCATCTGCTATATTAATAATTAACTATTTAAAAAATATTAGAATAATTCAAAGAATTAGAATAACTGGACAACATGGTTCAAAAAATTAGAATAACTAACTTTTTCCTATTGGTTTAGAGAGCAGCTGCGGGATTAACATCTGCGGGATTATAAAATGTGTTCCCTGGAAAATTAAAAGTAGTTTGGCATTTGATTTTAGTTTAATATTTGCTTAATATGATACGAAAGAGCGACTTATCTAAGGCTGTGAAATTTCGTATTGGGTACTTGCACAAAGAAGGAAAAACACAATTTTTTATAGCAAAGGAAGGGAAATGTTCTCAGCCAAGTGTGAGTAGAGTTTTGGGCGAATATTCTAATAATAAGTGTTTTCAAAATAAACACTTTAAAAGTGGTCGAAAGCCAGTAACTTCAACAAGAGATGAATGGCAATTGAAAAAGATTGTGAAGAACTATCGCTTTCGAAGTGTGAGATATGTGCAAAGAAAATGGAAAGAAATGGGTATAAATGTCTCTAAATCTACAACATTACGACGACTTCCCAAATTAGGTTTTACATCACGTGTGCTTAAGATAAAGCCATTCTTATCCTCTAAGTAAATGGCTGCTAGAGTTAAACGGTGTAAACAAAGGCTATTTTGGGATCAAGATGATTGGAAAAAGGTACTCTTCAGCGATGAAAGAATGTTATGTGTTTCTCATGGGAGTCAAGGTATACGTGTTTGGAGACTTAAACAAGAAGCTTATAATAAAGAATGTTTAAAACGTTCGGTTAAATTTGCGACCTCTGTCATTTTATGGGGCTGCATGACTGCTCAAGGCCCAGGTAGGTTGTGTATTGTTTCCACAACAGTCAATTCAGAAGTCTCTCAAGAAATTCTTGAACATTTCATGATTCCTTCATCTGAGGATTTATGTGATGACGATTTCTTGTTTCAGCAAGATTCAGCTTCTTCCCACACTTCCAAATCAACAACTAAATGGCTCAAAGAGAAGGAAATAAATGCACTCCCTTGGCCCGCAAACTCATCCGAGCTAAATCCCATCGAGAATTTGTGGGGAATTATGAAAAAACGACTTCAAGAAGTTGCGCCTGGAGACAAAAAAGATCTTATTTCTAGTATAAAGAGCACATGGGCGAATTTGTATAAAAAAAATTTGTGAACCTTTAGTTAATAATATGCCAAACCGTTTAAGAGCTGTCATTAAAGACAAGGGTGATGCAACAAAGTACTGATTAGCAAGTAAGAACACTTAGAGTTTTTATTATGTAAAATATATTTACATTATTCTAATTTTTTGAACCATGTTATGAAGTAGTCTACTATTTTGAATTTTTTGTCGTTTGCTGGTTTAAATATATTTTCTATTTCATTGTGTTGTGTTTACATTTTTATAATCTACAAAATATGTATGTTATAATAATTTATATTTGATATTATTGATTATTTATTTGATAAATTCGATTTTCAATTCAATTGACTATATTTTCTTTCATTATTCAAATTTTTTGAATCGGACTGTATAATCCCGTTGAGACCTGCTCCAAACATACTGCATTTCCTTCAGTGTAAATAAAATTCCCACACTGGATGGCGGCGAATGGATAGGGTTCTTCAACCAATTGTTTTTTTGCAGCGGATAAGACAGTTTTACACTTAAGTCCATCATATTTTTTTCTATCCAAATTCGTTTTTATTAAATTAACAAGCATCGTCGTACATGGTTGGTTTTTATGATAATTTCCTATTATCAGCACACCCATTCCAATATTGCCAAATTATCAGCATTTGTCGAAAACATCAAACCATTAAATTAATCGCTAAAATATTTTCGATACTGTTAAACTTGACAAAAATCAGCGGCGAGTTTATGGGAAACCACGTCCGGTTTCGACAACAGGCAGATGCCACAACTTGAGCATATAAAACTGTTGAATTGGATTTCCAGACTTATTCTACTCTATACTATTCTAGATGTTCCTAGCATCATATTAACAGGTCGGCGTATGTTGCGTCTTGCCTCCCAGACTTATTATTTTTGCAAATGTATCGGACAATCAAAAACCGATTATTCTTTTTCTTTCCGAGTTTTCGCTTCATCCTTTAATAAGGCCTACGAGCTAGGAACCAAAAAAAAAACTATCGGTCAATCGGAACCATTGAATTGTGACTTTAATTTGAACGGAAAAGCAAGTGGTGCAAAGTGAGAAAGGATTTTTGTTATTATTATATTTTTTACATCTTATTAGAGTTTGTTTGTTTGTTTACGACCGTTTCAGGTCACATAAATATTCTAGTTTATTTGCTATTCTCAAGGATATGCCTTAAACTCTCGTCTAATATGACAGATAGAACAAGACAGCACAACAGATTTTAATATACAAAGAAGGAAATACACTCAGGGGAAGTGGGAATTGCACCCACGCCTCTTTCACTGCGCGCAGGCAGGCACCGGAACCAGTCGATTAGCCCGCTCAGCCACTGAGGCCCCAATTATTAGAGTGACTACCGGCTTTTTTGAATCACTGGTCAAGTTGTCTTCTTCTTTGGGGAGGGACCGTGATATATCATGAAGAACAGAACGGATTTTACATTTGCATGAAAATATTTGTTTGTTAACAACCATTCCCGGTCACATAAATATTCGATTTTATTTGCTATTCTCAAGGATATGCCTCAAACTCTCGTCTAATATGACAGATAGAACAAGACAGTACAACAGATTTACTATACAAAGAAAGAAATACACCCAAGGAAAAGTCGGAATCGAATCGACGCCTCTTCACTGCGGGCAGGCAGCTACCGGAACCAGTCGATTAGACCGCTCAGCCACTGAGGCCCCGCATGAAAATGTTGATTGTTAACTGACCGCATTGGGCCCTGAGAGACTGAAGCGTGCCGTGAAGAGGCGGCGGGTCCAATTCCTGTCCCTTGCCCTGGATGTATTCTTGTAACTTCATTACCTTTACTGTAATATTCTCTCTTGTATTGCCCTGTACTCTCTTGCACCGCCATATTGGACGAGAGTTTAGGCTTAATACTTGAGATAACAAACTCAAACACACGTTGTCAAACTAAGAGGTCGAATTCTCTATGCCGAGACCTTAAAAGAAATGTCCCCTGCCTCCCCCTTACTTCTTGGGAGGGGGGGGGAATCACATTTTATCGATTTAATTAAAATAAAATATTCCCAACACCTGTCAAAATATTTAAGTTGTTCGTAAAATTTTCTGAGTTTCAACGTTGTTTTCCACCATTCTGGCCTTTAATCCGTACACAGCTTTTTACAAACCAAACTTTAAAAACAAGTTCAAGATTCAAGACAAGCAAGAAAGAATATTTGAGAAAAAGAAATCATCCCAAGTTTTTGAAAAATAATGTATAATAAGAAAAATAAATGACATTTTGAAAAATAAAAATTTTATTGAAAATACTAACTACAATATATAAAAAATGTAATCGATTCAACAGTGGGCGTAGTTAATAAATGATTTTAAAAACATTTTGAAAAAGTGACTGATAACGCTAACAATATTTCTAGTCTACCACATTTTCATTTTTTCTTCAAATTTTTTTCCTGATTAATATCGTTACGCAACTTTCCTTAAAGTGCTGGTTATATGCTTCTCAAGCGGATTCTTGGTTGTTGCCATCCACATGTCGGAATGCAGAACGCCATCTTTCAGAGACCATTCTCTTATGACCTGTAATCAAATAACGATAAAAGTATAATAATAACGATAATAAGTATATTTGTCTGCATGTATTTTGTTTAAAGACTAGACCATTCAACAAATTATTTATGAGATTTGGTAAAAAATTAGTTCGGATCATTTAAATCTTCAAACAAATTTTCCAGATTTTTTTTCGATTTATTCTTTTTTTAGTTCGATTTCAAATAAAAATTTTCACCTTAATTCGGTAACAAGAAGACGAAGAAACTCTTCGCAATTTTATATTTTATGCCACTTTATAGTACGGAGAAAAATGCAGAACGTGAAATTTGTTCGATGTTCGTATGGTGACTTCTTCTGCCATAATTTCTTTTACCAATACAAACAAAAGGTTCGCTTACTTTTCTAACCTAGCAAACAAAAGAATCAAGAAAATCATTAAAACTAACTATTAAAAAGTGAGATAAACAAAAATACGAGTTTTTATGTTACATATTTAGCCGGCAGAGTGGCGTAGTGGTAAGCGCAGGCCTCGTACGCCCAAGCTCGAAGGATTAAACCTGGCCCAAATCGGTGGATTTTCAAGAAGCAGAAAATCTACAGCGCCCATGTCGTATGATCGTGTGGCATGTTAAAGATCCCTTCAGTATCCGTTTGGCGAGAATATTCTCGGCTAAATTAAATTTTTAGTGCAGTTTGTTTCAATTAGATCTTAAGTGCCGCCATGCAGGGGGAAACTGAGCGTCAAAAATTGCGACAATGGTCCCTACACTCATTGTGGTGCCGCTGAAAGAGTTGGTACCAATCTCTGGGAACTGCAATGGTCTACAATGGTTAACAACCTATACTATATACCCCTATTAGAAAAAAAATGAAAAAGAATCTTTAATTAAATTTAAAAAAAAATCCATATTGACATGCCGGATAACTGATCTTTAGTGCAGTAGTCGGATCGCATTCCGGATGCCTAAAAAATCGGTCGGATACCAGATATCCGATGCATTCTGGGGGAAATGCGCTACTGGTCACTTGAAATTGTGCAATGTGTCACAAGGTGGCCTGTGGATCACAAGTTGCAGGGGATTGTTGTTATGGGGCGAGATATATTTTAGTTGCAGATTCTATTCGTGTAAATCGGGAATTCGGGAATGAATCTTACCTGTGTCATAAAATTGCATTTGGAGTATGACACTACGTTCATATGTGTGCTCTCCACCTTGAGGGTCTGCCCGTTCACTTCACCCTCACATATTTCGTTGCCACCTGAAAGAAATTAAATGAAGGCGATTACAGATCGACTTTTTTGAAAAAGGAAATTGAATGAAATATTCCTAATTGAATAGGTTAGGGATCATTCATAAATGATGTCACTTTTTTCCAACATATTTTACCCCCCCCTTTATTGCAAAATATCTCACTTCATCATACCCCCTTGGTCACATATCACGCTATGTTGCAACAGCATATGTACCTGCAGTTCAGAAACAAAATACTGCGTAATAGATCACGTTTCTAATTTTATTTTTGAACTTTTAATGACATTTCTGAGCAAAATAATAGCAATACAGTAGAGCGCCGATTATCCGAACTCCAATTATCCGAACAGCTTATTTATCTATTTATTTTTCCATATCCGAACTTCCAATTATCCGAACAGCCTATTTCTCCCCCACCTAAGGAAAAAAAAATTCCTAACCGAACTTCTAATTATCCAAACACCCTACTTTTTTCAATCCCCCTTCCCCCGCTTCAGATTTATTATGTGAAATCGAATCCCAGGGGGGATAAGTGTGTGAAAGGGGGTATAATCAAAATCAAAGCACAAAATTCCTGTTCATATCACCTCCCATTCGCAGTGACCATTTCATTGTAGTTCTTTCTACATCGTAATAGCCCTGTATAGTCGTATGCCTTGAAGTGTGAAGGTTTTTTCTATTGTCACAATATCCCTTAAATTGTCTGTCCAATTATCCGAACTTTTTCTTATCCGAACTAGGGTCTGTCGCGACGTGTTCGGATAATCGGCGCTCTACTGTAATAATAATTACATGTGTGCTTAATTTGTATAAAATAAGGTTAAGGTGTACAACACAAAAGATAATAAGTATAGAACAGTAAAATATATTAGTTGTTCGAATTCAGAAAAATTACCCACGCAATTTTATCTTAAAGGTGCAAATGACTAAGAAAATGTCCTTTTAAACTTTTAAGACGAAGTAAACTTAAACCTTAATCAGCCTCTGTGTTTTCGATACAAAATGTTCAATGAAACATTAAGATCAAATTAAGAAAATAAAAAAGCTTTAAAAGTAAATTTAATTTCTGATTTTAAATGTTTTTATAGAAATCAAAATGTGTAATGTCACACTTCTTGTTACCTCCTCCCATCCCCTTGTCACATAACTGTCACAATTTCTCGAACCCCCTCCCCCTCGAAGAGTGACATCATTTATAAATGAATCCTTAAGTGGAAAATACATTGAAGTAAAAAAGATTTTAAATAATGGTTCATAAAAAAAGCTATTAGTGGGACATATTTGCGTTAGAAAATATTCCTAGTCTTAAAACCAAACCATAACCATTCTTTTTTGCCTTTTTCAACTTTGATAACTTAAATAAAGTCTCCTAAAACTAGGTGCTAGGTGTGCCCCCCCCCCCCCCCCGCCCCCAACCACGAAGTTCTGACATTTGGACGTTTCTGCGCATGTGCAGAAAAGAACGAATCCATTCGAGTTTTAGGGAAGTTCGTTTTGTGGGTGCGTTTGTTTAGTGCGCGAATCGGAATATTTGCTTCGCTGTTTGTTGAAAGCAACGAAATTTATAAACTGGCATATAGCATCAGCTCGGAACAAATCAAGCATGCTGAACGAACTGGAACGAGAACAAAAACGGCACATTCCTTATATCATCAGTCCCTCCCTTGAACATGAATGGATCCTTCTTGTCACCCTGCCAGTCGAAGCCCTTTTTTTCCCGAAGATTTCAACTGTGTTAATAACGTACAAAATAAAAATGCTATCAGTATAATAATTGCAACTAGTAATAAAAATTTCACTAGGATATCTATGGGATTTGAGTATTGCTTCCAAGAGTGCTATGAATGGCCTCGATTTCACCCACGTGGATGGAGTAAATTGAGGACCAGGATGAAGAACTGAAATATTTCTCCGACTAAAAATCGAAGGCAAATTCATAGCATATCAAATTCGAAGGCATAATGAACAATTAATGTGCAAACACCAATCGGCAAAAACACATAAAATTATTTAAAACATCTTGGACAAAACAATAATTGGAAATACATTGATGTTTCCAAATCTATATATTGATATTAATTTATACTAATATTGTAAAGCTGAAGAGTTTGCTTGCTTGAACGCGCTAATCTCAGGAACTATTGGTCCGATTTGAAAAATTCTTTCAGTGTTAGATAGCCCGTTTATCGAGGAAGGCTATAAGCTACATATCATCACTCTAAGACCAACAGAAGCGAAGATCCGAAAATTGCATGAAATAGTCCTTTTCTATCGGAAGAAATTATCGCATCCTTTCGAGCTTGATACCATTGAAACGCCCGTAGAAAACTATCTTTGAAGGAGTTTTGTTCTTTGCGCTAATATTGAAAGCCTCTAAATTAACTAGAAAAGAAGTTATAAGCGTTTTTCCCTGTAGTTAGAAATTATTTTTTCACGGTAATTAACTTTAATTTTACTTGAACCAGATGATGACCGTTTTATTTTATTTGCATTGTTGCATCCGTTTCAACAATTGTTACTGTTGCCGTGTGAACAAACAAATAAATGCAGTTGCCATTGTGAAACAAATCAAATATAAAAATAATCAATGTTTCTAGCATTTTGATGAGGCATCGCTGTATTTGCAATCTCCGTTAAATTAAAGTACGCGAATTTAATCCTTCTTTATTATTTTTAAGCAATTGATTATATACAAACTATCTCTATATATATTAATATAATAAAGCTAAAGAGTTTGCTTGCTTGAACGCGCTAATCTCAGGAACTACTGGTCCGATTTGAAAAATTCTTTCAGTGTTAGATAGCCTATTTATCGAGGAAGGCTATAGGTTATATACCACGCTAGGACCAATAGGAACGGAGCACCAATGAAGAATGTATCAAAATCGTTTTTTTTTTCACTACAATTGTGTTGCTAAGAAACCTTAAACCACCAAATTTACGCAACGGAACCAGACTCCAAGTAAAATTTCTTCGCAATAACGTGATTGGTGATACAGTTTTGACTGGTCCAGCAGTAGGGCAAACAGTGTTGATACCTCGCATCCCTACGATACCAACGGATTTGCCTTTTAAGTTTAAAATAATTCAATTTCCGGTGAAGGTATCGTTTGCGGTAACAACTTATAAGGCCCAGGGGCAAACACTCAAGCACGTAGGAATAGATTGACGCCAAGAGTGTTTTTCGCACGGGCAATTATATGTTGCCCTATCGAGATCTGGTTCTGATGGAAATCTATATCTAGTTCTGCCGGAAGGAAACAGAACTAAAAATATAGTGTACGCAGAAGTACTTTAAAATGACATTTGATTTGAGTTTTTTTTTGAATAACCTACAATCTACATCATATAAGAATAATCAGACCCAGTACTTTATATGGGCATTTTTAATGGAACATGATACGTTTTTCATGGAAATACGTGACATCCCTTGTTATCCACCGCCAGAAAATGAGCATTATTTAAGATAGACCGTGCAACGCCGGCTTTCGCAGCTCTTAATAATGATACTAAAAACAATAATGATATTCAAATAAATGCTTGAGAAATATTCACAGATACAGATATGTAATATATACAGATCTGTATATATTTATATACAGATATGTAATATATACAGATCTGTATATATTTATATATACAGATCAAAATGTAAGGTGACAAGAAATAAACGACCCAATAAGAAAAGTGTTACAGTTGGACCACAGAATTTGGACCCTTGGACGCTTCTGCGCATGGCAGTAAAGAACGAATCCGTTCAAGTTTTAGAGCAGTTCGTTTTGCAGGTGCGTTTGTTTATTACGCGAATCAGAATGTTTGCTCCTGTGTTTGTTGAAAGCAACCCAATTTATGAAGTGGCTTATAGCATCAGTTGGGAAGAAATCGAGTATGCTAAGCGAACTAGAACGAGAACAAAAACGGCACATTGCTTGTACCAGTAGTTCCTCCCCATAGGCCGTGGTAGCCTAGTGGTTAGAGCGTCGGATTTCCACCTGGAAGGTCGCGCGTTTGATCCCCGCTGAAGACCCGCCATGTACACTTGGGGATACGTGCATGTAAAATCAGTGGACCCCACCACCTCGCTCCGTGCGCAAGCAATCCTAAGGCCTCGGCTAGCAGGTAGGGTCCTGAGGGAGAAAAGGAGATGAGTAGTTCCTCCCTTGAACGTGACCGGATTCTTCTTGGAACTTTGCCAAGCAGATTGCTTTGGTTGATGGTAGAACTGTACATCTCCAAATCCTCTGATCATAATGCGTTCAAACTGTCTATGCTGAACTAACAACCAAATACAAGGAAGCTATAAATTGTTACAGGTTCGTCGCACTTTAAACCAATGATTAACTCCTTGCATAAAAAGAGAAATTTATTTGCAAGTTATTTACATTATGTAAAGATTTAAGCGCACAAAAATCTCTCACGAAGTTCAAAGATCACCGTAAAACCAACGGTCATCTCGTATTTAATTCCCAAACACGAATAGAATCAAGCACCAAGCTTACAGCACAACGGCTCAGACTGACAGGCACTGGCTAGAGTCTAAAACTGAACTGAACTAAACTCCTTAAACTTCTCGCAAGAGCTTCTTATATAGCATCTCGGATCACGTGACAGAGATTCCAGACAATTATAGCAAAAACTAGAATTATCTAAGGGATCATTCATAAATGATATCACGCATCGAAGGGGAGAGGGGGGGGGGGTGTTCGTAAAATTGTGACAAAGTGTGACAAGGGGAGGGGAGGGGGATAACAAGCAGTGCGACATCATGCTCATTCAACATAGCGTGACATGTGACAAAGGGAGGAGGGGGTCAACTATGTGGGAAAAAAGCGTGACATCATTTATGAAAGGAACCTAACGTGATCGGAAAGTCGCCAAAGTTGGCGAGAAGCAATATCGGTAACCCTAATTTCGTACCAATATAATCTCTACTCGAAATGTGACATTTCCTTTCAACCGTTTGTTGGTCGTTTCATTTAGTGTTGGTGCTTTTATTTCTTGTTCCCTTGTAAAGAAAACAATGAAAAACCCTTACCAAAAAAGTGAGCGACATTCAGAGATACTTTCTTAGTATCGGGGTCAACTTGGAAGTATCCTTTCTCAGCGTGCAGTGGTGACATTGTATCCAAACGCCATGTGGTCGACCTGCAATAATGAATGAAAAAGCGTCAAACTACAATATTAATAAGGGATTTCTTCAGGTACGCGAACACCTTTTTTACCCCTTAATAGTCATTATAAGCTTTCTAAAATTTAACATGTTTATGTAAAAGCAAAAATCATGCTTTTTTAGCCTACTTTCCCGTAAAAGTAAAAAAATAATAATAAAGCATGAAAGAAGGCTTAATGTATCGTGAAAATATCGTTAGAAATCAAGAAAAGTCAAAAATAAATTAAGTAATTAAATAAAGATTGAAAAATAAAAAAATTGAAAGTAGGGTTTTGAATGGGGAAAAAGTGTGTCTGTCGGTCTGTCCCCCCCTAATAACTTTTCTACGAATTGTCCGATTCGAAAAATTCTTTTTGCATTCGAAAGATCTCGGTGAGGACATCTAATTTCCATATTTTATTTTTTGGTTTGAATAATTTTTTGTTCAATTTTGAACAGTTCAAAAAAATTTTAACATTAGCGCCTATGGGCGAAAATGAAGCAAATTATGTAAACTCTGGGTACAAGATCCAAATTCCAATGAACAAGCTCACTGGAAGAAGTTCTTGGCGTGAAATATTTATTTGAACAATTTTTGTTCATTTTTGAACAGTCCAAAAAATATTTAACATAGTGCCTACGGGGAAATTTCAATCCTATATAAATCCTGATCTAACGGGCCGATTTGCTTGGAACAAACTTTATCGGAAAGCTCTTATGACGTAGAACATGTACAGATAAAAAGTTCATCTAGAACTAACGAGCCTATTTCTTATGAAATTTTTTGATCGGGATTTCGAAGAATATTTTTGAATGAATGAAAGATTAAATGAATAAACAAAATAATGAATGAATAAATGTGTGAATAAATACATGAATGACTGAATAAATGAATGATTGAACGAATCTGTATTAACCGTTGAAAAAGGCATATTTGAAGCAATTAAGAACTAAAGCTAAACGAGAAAGTGAGAGAGATAGTTAGATTATAAATTTGAAGCTGGTGTATAGGGGAAAGTAGGCTCGTATAGTTCTAGACGGAACTTCTTGTTAAGTACTGCTTTTATAGTCGGCATGATGGCGTCGTGGTAAGGCGCGGAGCTCGTACGCCCCAGGGCTGAGGATCGAGCCTGCCATTGTCGGTGGACTTTCAAGATGCAGAAAATCGTCTGCACCCAAGTCGTATGATTATGCGGCATGTAAAAGATCCCTTGAGTAGACATTTGGCTTGGATGCTCTCGGCTAAATTAAATTCCTAGTGTAATGTCGCATCAACAGAGTCCGGGTGTTCGCCCTCCGTGTTCTGAAAATTCTTAATAGATTACATTATTTATCTCTTTTTTTAAGGCAATTATATTATTATTTTTTTTTTTTTTTTTTGATAAAAAGTTGAAAAAGTTAAAACAAACATCGGAGCACACAAAATTTTTCTGCTCCGGCCCCGCTTCAGTTTCGATCAAAAACGCTATGCAAAACTTCCAGTTTCATATTTGCACACCATAAACTGGGGCAGACTTTCTTAGGGTACGGCCGCTTTTCATTTTTTTCAATGTATCACCCGGTGGTGTAGGTTTGGTAAGTTGAAAAATAAATCTGCAATATTTATTATAACTTAATAACAAATACGGAACAGGGCTCGAAAATTACAAAAGTTTTACACGCCCTGCCGGGCATGTTTGTCTAAAAAATACATGCCCGAACCATATGTATACATGCCCAGAAGTTGTTTTATTGCATATTAATAAAACATTTTAATTTATCGCATAGCATTAATTAGACAAAAAATTAAATTATCGGCCTTATATCTGAATCATGAATTATTTTAACGTTATCTAAATCATTAAAAAAATACATTACAAATAAATATTACGTAATAAGTCTTCGAAATAATAAGTTTTGGAAAGATATTTGATTAAACAATGACACGCCCTGCCGGGCATGTAAAGGTAGAAAATTAATGCCCGATCGGAATTTTTACTTGCCCCTGACATGTCGGGCAATATAATTTTCGGGCTCTAATGCGGAATATATACTTACAGTGCCAGCAGCAAGAGCAAAAAAATATATAGGACATTATCATTAAAAATATAGGACAAATTTAAAACTACCTTAATGCATAACAAATAGGTCTATTAAGCTAAAGTGAGACTTACTGCATTCATTCTAAGTATACTTATTGCAAACTGAAATAGAAAAAATTAAAAAATGTGACCGAGAAATGCAAATTTAGACAAACAGCAGACTACCTTTAACCTATTAGAAAGGTTAAAATCAGTTTGCTACCTGTTGCTAAAAGCGGAAAAAAAAAAATTTAGAAAATAAGTAAGTTAGTTTGTTTTGCATACATAATGCTAAATTACTGGTGTTTTCAGTCATTATAGATTTTGCCTCCATGAATGAATGTACATTACCAATTTTCAAATTATTAAATACACATTATTTATAATAAATTGTATTTTGGAGACTATTTGCTTACAAATTATAAGGAGGGAAAAATCTCTGAAGATAGAAGTTGAAGAGGGTTTATTTTACTTTTTTACCCTATGAAATAATTTTTATTTCACCAATTGAAAACATAAACAAAATTCTAAAATGTCAGCACACACATACATTCATATATTCAAGGTTGGCATACTTGCCAACCTTGGAGAGAAAAAAAAAAGATTTTTCCAATGACTCCACCCCCACCCCCCCCCACACACACATACAGTGAACAACTACAATGACATACACAATTTTTTTAATGCTCATTACAGCAGTATTTGATAAAAATTTCTCTTTGAATGTTTGAACAAAACATTTTCTCGCAAAATTATTTTTTAAGATAAATATATGTTCTCTATATTTTCATTTGACAGCATTGGACGAAACTCAGTTTCACTTTACAGAAAACGCATTACTTTGCCGAATGCACAAAATCCCCAGTACTACTTTAATTAGATTCAAAACAAACAGTTCTCCTTAATACTAGGTTACATCTACACCACAACAATTGAAACAAAATATCAGACCACGTCTGGTGTACATTTAAGGAACAAATTACTATTCTAAAATAGTAAAAAAAAAAAAGCCATTCTTTAATTATATATTGAATGAAAATAGGACGAAGAATTTTCAATTTATTTTGTAGCAATATATAAGGCCTAAATAAAAGGGGGGGGGGACACTAACCATAAAACTCTGGGGGGAAAAGAATGATGCAAAAATGTTTTGAAAAAAATACTTTTAAACCAGGGGAATGATAAGGATGCAATATTAATACTTATAATGAACAAATATGATCACCAAATTTTAAAAAAGGGCTAAAATTTTGCATTGAAATTTCGAGTGGGTGTGGCAAAATGACGAGAGCGTAAATCCTCTACTAAAGAGGCTGAATCGAAAAAAATATCAAAAATAATGCTAAAACAAAAGTTATTGATGTCCAAGAGATAGAATCAGATAGTAAACGATTATTAGGGAGCTTTATTGAAGTGGATGCTATCGGATTTCAAAAAAATCGGGACTGACCCTTAAAAGCATTAAAACAAAATGCGGAAATTTTACTGCTAATTTGTAAAAGTTTTGTAAATCAAGTATGTACGTATGCTGCTTCAAAATTTTGTCATTAAAAAGAAAAAAAAAAAAGTCTTCCAAAATTACGAAGTTTCGCGGAACTGAAATTTTGACTTTTCAAAAATTCCAAAAATACGGAACTTCGCCAAAATACAGGAAAAATCACATGTCTGCTACTAACATCGAAGAGTAACTGCGATCACACGCGCCATCAATTGAGAAAAAATGAGGCTTTATTTATTTTAAAAGCGAAAATTACTAAAAACGGGAGAAAATTACGACTAAACGGAAGATCGGGAGATAGACGCAAAAAGCGGGAGTTACCCGTTAAAACGGTAGACTTGACAAGTATGCATCAATTTATTTAAATGAAATAAAACTTATTTTCAATGGTCAAAATTCATACAATCAATTCAACAATGCTTTTTCAAAATAAGAACAACGGGAACGGTAAGCACGAAGCGCGCGCACGTCGGGAAATTGCAACGAAAGATGGGCAGGGTTGCCAGCTTTTCCAGAGAACAAGCATCCAACTCTTTGTGTCCATGTTTCTCTTTTATTTAATACATATATATATATATATATATATAACATATAACTTTAGTTCTTTTTGAACGTTATTTTAAAAGAATCTATGAGTATTTGTTTCCGAAGTTCAAAAAGAAAAAGAATACTTAAGCATACAGACGATCGATTCGCTCAAAAAAGTAGCCTACATTGGGGATATTTTGCCAAATCTGGCAGTAAATGGTTAGAGTCTCCTGTTGAGCGTACTTTACTTACTGCCAAAATAGTTTTTTTTTTTTTTTTTCATTTCTCTCTCTCTTTTTCCTTCTATTCAATTGGTGCCAACTGCCAATGAGCATCGTCGGTGCTTGCTTATCTTTTGCCGCGTTCCATAGCTTTTTTTGTTTGGAAATTTTCGGCGTGCATTTCCGAATCGCGCATTTAATTGTCAGAAAAATAGGACATGCTATAGCTTTTGTAAATATAGGACAAAATAGGACAATTTTGGGGGGATTTCTCAAAATA
Source organism: Octonoba sinensis (assembly GCA_038502835.1). Classification (NCBI taxonomy): domain Eukaryota; kingdom Metazoa; phylum Arthropoda; class Arachnida; order Araneae; family Uloboridae; genus Octonoba; species Octonoba sinensis. Next base: position 6,309,784 of record CM076600.1, read on the forward strand.
TAGGAAAAATAGGAAATATAGGACGGCTGCGCGCACTGTACTTACCTACCTAATCCTACTTTCAAAAATCATTACTTCTAAAACTGATTTTAAAGCTAAGCGCAAGATACTAACATCGTAATAATAGCCACAAACGTTGTTGTTTCATATGGCTTTACTGGAATCTAATCCATTTGGCCACTCGCCAGATAGCAATTAAAAGCATTAATTATAAAATTTCACATTCAAAAGCAAAAAAAGACACATACATAAAGCACACTAAAAGCTAAAAATTTAGTAAAATACATTAAAATTTTAACATTGGCAAAAATACATTAAAAGTTTTACATTAAAAGCTTAAAACTGTAAATAGAATCTTAAAATGTTTTAATACTAGAAGACTAAAAGTCTGAAAGGGAAGCAACCGTGTGTGTCAGGCCATAAGGCTCCTGGCCATCCAATACAGTAGGCAAATATCTTCTCTTTGTTGTAGTATTGAGTCAAGATTTGGGCAGACAAGCAGATGTTGTTGTTGTTGTCGTGTCCTCGCGCGTAGCGACGAAGAATGAGTACGCTGCTCCCGAGTCTAACGGGGCCCTTATAGGCAGGAGTCCGATTTCCGCCCCTTTGAAAGGTCTCTTCATTTTTGAACCAGCTCCCAGATGAGAGACCGGCACCTGGGATTGGCACCCCCAGAGGCACCGTTTCACTTGGTGGACATTGGAGCCACGACCTATTTAACGTGCACCAGCTCCCTTTAGCGTACACGGACACCACGGCAACCAGCCGCGAGAGGTTGTCACCCTCCCAAACACTGACCTTAGTCGTTGTTGCTTCACTTTCGGTGTTCTGGGAGAACCGAGCTTCTACCGACTGGTTCACTGCGGGACACAAGCAGATGGTGTTTATTCATACTGTCTGTTTTACAGATAACTAATAGGTTATTAGGTAATACACCTATTTTGTTAAGGTGCTCAGCTAAACAATCATGTCTCGTTTTCAATCTGAAGTTGACCACAGCTTCACTGCGTGGCTTACAGCTGTATTCTTTCCAATCCTCTTTTATTTTTTCCCAGGGTTTATCCTTTGATTTATTTAGTAGTACTATGTTGTTGATCGATATAATATTCTCTTTTAACGTTTTCCTAAGGGAATCCAAGGGAATGGGACCCATCTCTTTATGTATCTTTGTACCCTTCTTTGCCAATTGGTCTGCTCTTTCATTGCCGTCAATATCTACATGGGCTACATCCACTGAAATTCCACTATTTTCTCGCTCATTTTAAGTTCCTTAATAATTTGTTTTATTTTCTTCATAGTAGGACTTTCTGTGAGATGTTGAAGAGCTATTGTTTCTATAGCTGATTTTGAGTCCACAAGAATGACTGCCTTTTCAAAGGACTCCATCTTAGCATTTAAGTTAGATACTGCCAAGAAAATCGCATAAGCCCTCTGCGTCAAAATTTGTCGAATATTCACCCACTAGGGCATACTGTGAAAACAATTTACAATATACACCTGAACCTGTCGCATTATTCATTTTAGATCCATTTTTATAGACTCTAATCCATTCAGGCTCGTGGTAATTATTCTTTAATAGTGATAATGCATCCATTCTAAGAATAATATCCAATGTAGTTTTTTTTCTTATGTTCATTCAGCTTTAAATTATGTGGTATTTCAATAAATTCCAGCGGGTTAGCTAATATATTAGAAGGCTCAACAGGAATATTTAGATTTAGGTCCTCCAAAAACCTCTCGCAGATTTCGACTGGAGATATCTAGGTTTTAAGAGTACCTTCTTGCCGGTTTTGCATCCAATTTCCTCTCTGATTTGCCCTGAATCTAACTAGCGTATTTACCGCTTGCTTTTTATTTCCACGACAATGGGAAGATTTGACGTATAGGCTTGTAGAGCTGCTATTGGGGTTGCCGTAACTGCTCCTGTGATAATACGGAGAGCCTTATTCTGAGTTCTTTCCAGGACGTAGAAATTATTTTGTGTTGTTGAAATCAGAACCTCAATGCCATACTTAAGTACTGGTTTTATACATGCTTAAAAGGCTCAATATGTATAGTCTTGAGCAAAGGAGAGTTAGAGGGGACATGATTCAGTTGTTTAAATTCATTAAAATGGGAAATGTTGATGGACTGCAGCTATGTGCTGAAAGTAGAACCAGAGGTCATTGTTTTAAGCTTTCCAAATCTCAGGCTCATCTTGAAATTAGGAAAAATGACTACTTCAATAGAATTATAAGCAATTGGAATAGTTTACCAGAAGCGACTGTTAATTGCAGAGGGGAAAAAACCGTTTAAGAAATCTCTTGAAGTTCATTGGGGACTGCTAAATTGACTAGGACCAGCCTAGCTGGGCCCTGAGCCTGTTGCTGGTCGTCACTTTTGTATTTGTATTTGTATTTATAAGTGAGATTAAGGGTATCCTGGGAGCAACCCCATTTTGCCCCAGCCAGTCTCTTTAATATAGGTAACTTTTTCTCAACTCTTGTTACTGTGTGATTGATATGTTTCGAAAAAACTCATTTTACAATCCAATTTAACAACTAGGTATTTTGTCTCACTACTTTCAGTTAGTTTGGTGTTTTCTATAAATATGTCAAAATCTAGTTTCACGTGTCTTAAAGTAAATAGTTGGTACACAGTTTTCGTATAGCCACAAACGTAATAATTTCAATAATGCATTTATTATCAAACAATTCAAAATCCATATATATATATTTCATTTAACGTGGACAAGCTACGATTAAATTTTGGCGTTCGATACGATACTGATATCATGCAAACAACAAACTATTGTTAAACGATATTTAAAAATTTGTTTAATGATGAACATAGGAACGTAACATAATATTTGTATTTATTATCGAAGCGAACTGATACACATATTTCCATTTCTTAAAAAATGTTTCCATTCATAATTTAAATTTTTTATTTCTGATTCTTTGGAGTGGTAACACCATATCGAGTGATCGTTCTCATGTTTATATCAAGCGATATGTTCCTAAGCCTTTCGAATATTGAAGCGCTTTTTGCAATTTTAAAATGGTTAAGTTCCGATTCTTCGGAGTGGCACCACCTGACTCTGTTTATATCGAGCAATCATTCTCATGTTTATATCAAGCGATCTATTCCTAAGCCTTTCGAATATTGAAGCGCTTTTTACGATTTTAAAATGGTTAAGTTGCGATTCTTCGGAGTGACAACACCTTACTCTGTTTATATCGAGTGATCATTCTCATGTTTATATCTAGCGATCTTTTCTTAAGCCTTTCAAATTTTAAAGCGTTTTTTCTTTACGATTTTAAAATGGTTATTGCCGCAGTAAGTCAGCTAGTAAATTTTAAAATAAATCATTTTTATCTAAAGTTAGTTCTCTCTGTTATTGCGGGCTCCTTTTTCTTAAATTGGACTACTTGCTCCATTTTGGGCTACTAACACTTTTTTTCCGGCTATTTTGTTTTCATTTCAGATACTTTGAGATTTTCTTTTAGTACGCACGTTGCGCGTCTTAGGTCTTAGTAAAGGCGGTCAACCCAAAATGTGTTGGTGGCCCACCGGTAGATCGTGATCGACTTAATGCCCCTCCCCCCCTGCCATAAACGAACGCCAATTACAAGCAACTAAAGCACGATTTCTTTTTTAAAAAAATCAGGGCCATGAAATGTTTGTTGCAGCATATATACTTACTTATAATTTACGACAGGCAGCATTGGACTTGGGTCCCCGATTTCTATGATGTCTTTATATTTGGTGGTCGTCATACCCGGATAGAATACTTCGGAATCGATGGTTTCCCATTTGCCGAACAGCCACGATATCGGCTTCAGGACGTCATGGAAGGGATTTTCCGAACTGGAATGGAAAAACATAGTTTTCTTACTTCGGTTAAAAAATAAAAATCAGTGTGGTCCCAACGGTCTACCGTAATAATTAATTTAGCATTGAAAACATTATGCTCTTTATATAATTATGTAAGTACTAATAAGCCCGGCGGTCATACGAAATGACCGCTGTTCCAGATATTATACATATACAATTCTCCCAGTAACCGAAAATGCACATCAAATCAAACAGATATTTATCAGGTGGAACAGAAAAATTTAATGAATAAATAATAAACATATAATCACTTCAGGAAAAAATATTCTTGTCGAAAAAAAACATCTAAGTTATAATCATCTGTAAAATAAAAATATTATTTACTGATAATAATATACATACTTTATATATAATATTATATACTTTATGAAATATTATATAATTTACTATAAAATCAAATTGTTTGTGGAAAATATTTATTTATATCCAACTTAATCATCGTCAAAACAACAGTTTTAACGAAACTGGAAAAAAAAGAGCGCTGCCACTTTAATATATATAAAAAGCGCAGACGATAAATACATTAAAACAAAGAAAGAAGGATTCAATTAATTTCGAGTTTACATTATTTTTAACGAAGATTGTAAATCTAGCGATGCCTCATTCAAAACGCTAGAGAAATGTTTTGATTATTAGTATATTCGACATGTGTTACAACAATGGCAACTGCATTAGAGTTACGCAAGCAACCAATAAGCTATCGGTGACAAACAGACACTTAAGCTGCTTATATATAAGATTATTCATCAAAGTTGGCGTTTATAACGTCAAGTTTAGTTTGATCATCCTTATTTAGAGCGAACGTATTGTAAATCATTGTCGCCGCAAAAAAGCATGCTTACCAACAAATGTTAAACAGGGTGTAACATGGCACAGAATGATACACAAACAGAAGAAGCAAAGAAAAAGAAAAAAAATTACTTTGTTAAAATTAATATGCTCAGTATAGGATTAATTTTATTTTTTTAATGAATTTTTGGTGTTTTTACTTTTTACGTTCTTACACCTATGAAGCACAGCTAAATTATAAAAAAGCGTGCTTACCATTAAATGTTTAACAGGGCACAGAATGATGCACAAGCAGAAGTAAACAAAAAAACGGATGTTTCGATTAATTTGCTCAGTAGACTTTTTTTTTTTTTTTTTGAGTGAATTTTCGGTGTTTTCACTTTTACTTTCTTACACCTATCAAGTATAGCTAATTACAGTTAACCCCTTCATCGCTAAGACGAGATAACTCGTTTCCCAAGATCATATTTCTATACGGTGACGTCCCATTTCAGTCGTTCGCGATTGAGTCCGTAGAGCAATTTTGTCCTAATTCAGTCGGTGGGGGAGTTAGAGATAGCTTTGAGTCAGTGATTCTGACTTGGCGTAGTTTGTATAATTGGCGCCAGAACAGTGATGACGGCAGAATCGCCATTGCAGAAAACTTATCCCTTGTTGCGTTCTATCGCAGTTGTTGGGTGTTAACCATGGAGAGCTAAGAATAACTTTTAGCAAAATATGGTGTCAAGACATAAGCGCTACATAACCGAACTCATTAAATATAACTCCATCTGAGATTGAAATAAATCATATGTGCAGCTGTAACAAACTTCTTATTTTTCTTTCATGTTAAAAGGACTTCCTATTAAAAATAATTAAAAATATGAAGCTTATCAACACAACTTAATTGCGCACATATCTATTTTTTTATTAAGAAAAGCCTGATTTAATATTATTTATAACTTTTCCGCACTATTAGAACCTGATAGCAGAAAAAACTCTTATTTTTACCTACCCTATTGCACTGATGCTAACAATTTGTATGGATATGCTATATCTAAGTCAGTTCATGCACAAGAAATCTTTCTTAGATTTTTCATCGTTTTTTTGTCAAATCAATTTCCTGACGATCGTCCTGACATGTATTTTAATTTTATTTTCGAAAGAAGAATTTTCACGACAAATATGAGCGCTGGAAATCCAATTGTGGTAACCTAAGAACGTACCGACTCAAACGGGAACACCCAAAACCCATGGTAACCTTTACCGACTGAATCGGGACAGTTTCGTACTACCGACTCAAACGGGAACGACTGAATCGGCACTAAAATATTTTCTTTCTTACATCAGTTTTCCTTGGATGGGGTAAATAAAATGGGTCATGGTTAGAATTAGGTCGTTTAATTCAATTTTTTAAAAATTATTATTTACTCTGTTGTACCTAACTGCAGCAAGTTCCTAAATTTAAACAATATATGTTGTTGATTCTACTGAAATTAAATTTAAATAGAATTAAATATACGTTAGGAACGAGGTAACTTGCCATCTACAGAATAATTTTCTGCGCTGTTGCCATCATGTCTAATGATGCTTTGTTAAATTTTCAGGCTCATTCCAGTGCCCCTTACTAAACACCAAAACATTTTATAGTGTACTGTCTAAGAAATACAGACAGCAGAATGGTTTTTAGCATTTGATGCTCGTTAACTCGTCTGCGCCTCAAACGTTCATTTTGATTGCTCATTTATCATCTTTTAATAGAAATGAGCCGTCGCAGTGACATTTTGGTAAATAACGGAGTTAACAAATATCATGTGCTAAGAAACGCTATACTGTCTATTTTTTTGAGAGAGACACGTTCCCGGTAGTGGACACTTTTCTCCACCACACCCCTACCTGTTAGCCGAGGCCTTAGGATTGCTTACGCACGGGGAGAGGTAGTGGGGTCTACGGATTTTACATGCACATATCCCCAAGTATACATGGTGGTCTTCAGTGGGTATCGAACGCGCGACCTTCCAGGTGGAAGTCCGACGTGCTAACCACTAGGCTACCACGGCCCTTCGGTAGTGGACACTGCTCTAGTAGGGGACACTTTGATCCTTAAGCTCCTAACATAAGCGAATGTAACATTAAATTTGAATGAAATGATCAGAACCTATAGCGAACGATTCCTAGTGCTGACTAATAGAACTAAAGTTGGCGTGGAGCATCTATGCAAGTACATGGATCATACTATTTAATAGCTGCCTCCACAACGGTCACATTTGCTGCTCTTTACTAAAGCCGATCAATAAGAAGGTTTGGGTTTAGGGAAGATATATGGGAAAAAAGCATGACATCATTAATGAAGGGTCCCTTAGTCATTTTTAAAATTATTTCTCCAAGTGAACAGCATAAAATAGATATTAATTTCTGTCCACTACTGATGCAAATACGTTTCTTATAAATGTCCACTATAGATATAAATGAAGCGTTTAGTAAATTTGACGCAAAAATCCTAATTTTTCATCAAATGACATTTTATAGGTCATTAATTTTTAGAGAAATGGCGATTAAGCTAAAGATGCAAATATTGATGCAAGTCCCTCGAAAAAATTTTGCCACTTAAAAGAGTACGAAAATGTTCTTAACTGTGTCCACTACCTTATATCTAAAATGAATCATTTTCAACTTTACACCAACTGGACACTAAAAATCGTGTTCAGTAACACCAAAAATTGTGGCTACTAAACGCAATTTTTTTACAGTGTGGAATGTGTAAAAGGACAAAAATACAATATGAACGCGACTTGGGGAAAGGAGAACATTTTGAAGGAGAAGGCGTGAACATTATATAGGGGAGAATGGGGTAAAATGGGTCACTTTATAAAAAACCCAAAATAATAGAAGTTGAAATTGAAATTTTAAAACCAATATTTTTAATATTATTTTTCCATGTGTTGGCAACATTTTTCAAACTAAAAAAAGTTAGGTTCTTAAATATGGCAACACAAAAGGTATTTTTTGCAAACTTTGGATGATGGTGTGCTTAACACATGGTTTACCAACTTCTGAAAAGCTCTATATTTTATCAAAAAACAGCCCAAATTTAAAGGATTACTCCAATAAGAAACTTTGGAGAACAATTCCAGCTGATCAGTTAAGAAAAATGTTAAATATTTTCTTTTTTACATCAGTTTTTCTTGGATGGGGTAAAATGGGTCGTGGTTAGGATTGGGTCGTTTTATTCAATTTTTTTTATTACTATTTACTCTGTTGTACCTAACTGCAGCAAGCTCCTAAATTTAAACTGTGTATGTTATTTATTTTATTGAAATTAATTTTTTTTTTTTAATGTTTTCTCCAAAATGATCATGTTGATGTGGTAGAGAGAAGTGATGTTGTTGAAGTGTTACGTGAACCAATATGTAACTATCGAGAACAATATTATTTTTACATTTCAATGCAATCATAATTCAAAATCTTGCTCAATATGCTACACTTACACATTTTTTTTTCAATTTCAAAGTAATAAATAACTTTTCTCAGCATTATTTTGCATTCTGACTCATTTTATGCCCCGATGGCGTTAAATAGTTAAACAATTTCATAATTAAAAAATAAATTTAAAAATACATAAAATTTTTCTAAAGGAAGTCAATGTTAAGATGCAATTAAAAAGAAATGGGAAATGTTTCTGGTTTTGTTGCTATGAAAGTTTGAATATGAAAATAGCTATGAATATGAAAATAGTAACCCATTTTGCCCCACCTGACCCTACTCAATGAGCATTATATGAAAAAACAAGAAAATACATTCGCACACATGTGCCAAATACACAACATTCCTACACTCTGCTCTATTAAAGACGTAGTATGCGCAATAATAAATTTTCAAAAATATTTCAAGCAACGGCAATGGATCTTATGACTCGCCATCTACCAATCCCAATAAGAATAATAAGCACGCTTTTTACACAATGTATTTTTTTAATGTAAGAGAGAGAGAGAGAGAGATGTTGAATCTTCGCTTTTTGATTTATATTTGTCTTTAGACACGTATTTCACTGATTTGCTCTTAATTCTTTATGCAAGGCAGAAACAGTACACGTTATCAAAAAGTAAAATACAACGTATCTTATGCACAAAATTTGCAAAAGATTACAGACGCGTGTTTCGAAGTTGCAAGGAACCCCTTTTTCAATTTCTACTATTAGTTCACAGTCGCCCTCTATCTTGTTCAAACGTTCAATCGTTAATAAAATACGTTTTATTCATCCACTCAAGTTCAAATACATTTTTTTAAACTTGTAGCGGATGACACTTGATGTTAATACAGTTTTATCAAATATTAATTCATTGATTAAATTTTACCGTTATTAATTTTAGTTTTATACGGATTTCATTAGAAATATTGAAGCCATAGGCCACTATTTTTACAATTTCATAAATTATAAATGAAAAAATGCTAATAATGTTAATAAAAAATAACTAAAATAAAATTTTTCTTTGTTGACCTAAGTAAGAATTGACTTAATTTTTGTTAATTATTACTACTTGTTTCCCTATGCCCGCGGGCACCATGACGCCCGTCGATCGGTCTAGTTGCGCCCGTGCCCAACGATAAAATATTTCAGTTTTCCATTTTAAACTAGAGAACATTTAGAATCTAGAGTATATGAATAAAGGGCAATACAACTATGAATAACCTTTTTATGATAAATGACAGTGAATATCATAAAATCAAAATAAAGATTACAACTTACAGATGAACACCTTGACGCTTGTTTGCGCGCAGGAATTGCATCACATTCTCCCAATTATGAAGTTCTGGCCAGTGAAATGCAATGCCAAAGATCACATTGACTGTATTTTATATATTTTATAAATAATTTTTCTACTTCGCATGTTTTGCAAGCAATTTGTAATCATTTATTTTACACAAGAATATCAATAGTAATTATATTCATATGTTTAATTAGTTTTCTAAATTAATTTTTTTGTGCATTATATGTAGTGTGTATTATTAACTATGTCCACCAACTATAAATTTATCTTAAAAAAAAAAATGGTGCCCGCCATTCGACCGATATTCTGGTATGAGCTCTTAGGTACAAAATAGTTGTGGACCGCTGATCTAACTGAAGCCGGATCAAAAAACAAAATACAAAGTTTATTCCGCACACATTTTGCAAAAGATAGCAGACATGTGTTTCGAGGCGGCAAGGAACCGCTTTTTTAATGTAGAATAAGCTTCCGAGTGAAAATATCTAATTGATGCTATGCATAATGTGCGTTGCACTTTACTTTTTTATCAAAAAGTTTACAACTTATTTCAAGAACATTTTAAATTTTGAGTATATTACCTCATTTTGTTCCCAGCAAGTGTTGGTAGCAGAGCAAGGAGTGTGTTCCAACCCGCAGAAAGTAACAGCTTATATCTTCCTCAGGAGCTAGATAGATATGAAGCACGATAAAAATTGCAAGAGGCAATTGTAACGAGAGTAAATGCGTTGAGAGGGCAAGGACGGGTTGCGTCAGCTACGTCACTGTCATCTCAGGGTCAACGTTCAGGGTCGGCCGTAAAACTCGCTGTTAGATTAAAAAAACAAACATTGTCAGAGTTATAATTTCCCCAGCGTGAAGTCCATCGCAAGAAAAACTGAAAGTAGTAAACGGTGCTCGAAACAATGTACGCATTTTAACCCTTGATTACGAATTTAGAAAAAAAAATTCTAAAGCTCTTCAGTGGGGAGAAAGGACAGATGGACAGAGGCAAATTTCTCCCATTTCAAACCTTTACTGTTTTTCCTCGGAAGTCACAACTATCACGCGGGAACGATTCCATTTGTGGAAGGTGAAGGTGATACGCAGTTTTGGAAGTTTTATTTTAGAAAAGTATTTTTTGATATTTCTCGACGTTGAATCATTCCATTTCTCATTTGAATATTTTTCACAAAAATTCAGGGTCCGTACGCAGATTGAAGAAAAAAGTAGGAACAAAAGTAGGAATTTTTCTTTAAAAAAGTAGGAAAAAGTAGGAATTCAAAATACAGACAAAAACACCTATAAATGTACTTACTAAGTTTGTTTACAGAATAAATACAAAAAAGAGGCAACTGAAAAAAAAACACGAAAAATATTAGTTTTCTTAAAATATTAAAATTTATGAAATTGAAAACGAATTAGAGCTCTAAAGTGTACATAATTCTTCCAGTTTCTTCCCCCTTCTTGGCAAGTAGAAGGCGTAACACAATAAAAGCTCATTTAAATTGGATTCATCTTACACTGGAAGCTCTTTCGATAGTATTTAATTTCCATTCCTTTGAAGAAAAAAAAGAAAACCATTTTTTTGATTGCACACAATATGCAGCTAGGATTCTTCCATACATTATACGATGTTGTCTTTCAAATAAATAAATCATAAAAAAATATTAATCACATGAAGCAACTTTTTTGCAGCTAAAGAGATTTTGCAAGAAACGCATAAAAAATGTTCATTTGATTCATCCTTCTGCATCACGGACTTCGTCTTCTTAGTTGAATGGTTGAACGTCATGTGAATAATGTATTCCTTGATTTTGATGCAAAAAAAACCTTTACACCTAGCCTTTTTTCTTTCTTTTTTTTTTTTTTTTTTGGTAGCTCATTAATTTAACTGAATAGTTTCATTTACACTTAAAAAATTGAAAAATATTTAGCACCTAAATGTCTCGCACCGTTTTCAGGGATGTTAGTGGCTAAAAAGGGAAAAGCTGAAATTCAACGTGAATAAATAACACATGAAAACGACACTAAAAATACTCTTTTAACACAATTTAAGCATTTTCAGTAAGAACACTTATTTTAATATAAAATCAATTGTATTAATTTTTAGTTCCTTAACGAAAATATTATGTTGCAATCTTCAGATTTTTTCTTTTCTTTCGAAAATGATTATCTCTGTGATCAAACAACAGATAAATCTTGCAAGGTTAACCTTACAGTGTGCAGTGTTGTTTTCTAACAATGCCCCTATTTTTCGTTCACTAAAAATTTCGTTTTGTATCATTTCGTTTTATTTTGCATAAATCATATTAGTTAATATTGTTTCCCCTAGATCTTACAAACTGGGCTCAAAGTTCATTTTTTTTCACAAAATCGTAAGACGTGCTGATTTTTTAGAAAACAATAATTTTTTTTTTTTTTTTTAATTTTAAGCAACAATTTTATTTTAAAAGATTGTTCTTGATTCCTTAGATAGTTTAAAAATAAATATAAGTTGTCCGGAAAATTTCTTGAAAAATATATATTAGGGAGCCTTTTTTACTTGTTTGCAAACAACAACCGTAAAAAAAGAAAAAAAAACGCAGTGTAGGGTTAAAAACTACTTTTTTATATTTTTTTGTGACCTTTTTAAAAGCAACCTTAATTTTTACAAAATTACATTCTTTATTTTTACGTTAAAGGCTTTTTTTAAGCTGATTGTAACAGATGTGTTACAATCCTATAAAATTGAAGTCGTTTGGTTACAATACTATAAAATTGAATAAAATCGACACATAAAGAAACTGATTCAATATTTAATTTTACAGGATTTGACAGACCATCTTAAAATCTTGGAATTGCGTTTATACTTTTAAACTTAAGCTTTAATGAAAATAAATATAAATTTTGTTTATTTACCTTATCAAAAAATTAATAAATAACTGAAGAGAAAAAAAATTCGATTCTTGCAAAGGATGTAGAAAAATTGCAAAGAAAAGCACGTGTGCTTACTTTTGCGTGCACGTGGAAAGTAGGCTTAAGTAATGTTAAAACATTGCAGCAATTAAGTAACAATCTTTTAACGTCTATTATTGGTTTTCAAAATTACTAGTTTTTAAACATTAGACAATACTACAATACAAATCAGAACAAAAATACAATATTTTTTTCCAAAAAGAACATCGTAAAAAATTGTTGCATTTCCTGGACTTGCGGGATCGTTTTTCAATTTCTTGGCTTTTTCGCTAGCAGCAGAAACATTATGCACAGAAACATTACCATTAAAAAGATTATAAATATTTGAAGTTGAAGTTGAAATTATTTAATACGAAAATGCATCGCGGCAGCAATGCTGAAAAGTTTTATATAATTTTCCAAGATCCGCTTAGAAAGGGAAATAAAAAATAAACCAGTTAAAAATAAAAAAAAAACATCCGCACAAACCCACGCCTGTTAGTCTGAATGAATACAAGGGGAAAAAAAGAAAAGGAAAAAACAAAACACTCATCGTGATGTCTCACATCAACCGATCACCCCTATTCCGATAAAATGAAGCAGACCTGACGCATGCGCAAATTCTTTCATCATGGCTCTGCTTTAGCATTACGGACAGTATTTCAATGAAATTGAAGCAGTCCTGACGCATGCGTAAAACAAAGGAAGGTTTGGCTTAGAAAAGCAGACAGTACTTTCATTTTTTTTATTTTTTAATCTTCGTTTGATTATTTTACTTATTAATTTTACGATACATTAAGTTTTTGTTTCATAATTTATTTTTATTTTTTACTTATACGGAAAAGTAGGCCGAACATAAATTTTGTAAAAATGTAAGTTCAAAAAAGACTTCCATATTAGATGTCAGCATTTTTTGTGCAAATAAAAAAGAAAACTGGTCAACGTTATCAGGAACATTTTTGTGACTAAAGTATGCGTTATGGTTTCCAAAGATGTCAACATGAGAGCGTTTCTGACGGCAATCACGTGATCATTTGGCAAGTTTTAAACGGTCTAACCTTCAGCCAAGTGGATTTTTAACGGTGGTCCCCCCTCCCCCAAATTTAGTTGTATAGAAATAATTTCAGGGCAATAAAAGCGCCAAATGCAGAAACCCAATATTTCTTGACCACAAGAATAGTTTTCGTTCTGACAGCCGATTTCTAATTTTCACGCTGTCTATGATTTATCCATTCAGCCCACTCTGTTGCACTTCTAAAAATTCCGATTTCATCCTTTAGTATTCTTAAATAATACATATACACATAAAATAATCTCCAAAAAAAAAAACAAAAAAAAAAAAAAAAAAGAAAAAAAGAAAAAAACAAGCATTTTTCCCGAAACGTCGGTGGCGGAGGGCAGATGAATGATTGAGTAAAAATCAAGCTCTCAAAAGATAAGATAAATGTGTCAAAGCAAAATTTTATCGCTACGATATTAAACTACAAAGCTTTTGTACAACCGTGATATTAAAAAAAACTAATATTTTAACTAATCTGGCAAAGGACAAAGCTAAAAGAAGGGAGCGGGGGAAGGGGAAAGCCTGTCATGGCAGCTGGAGGTGTGTCAGGTAACAAAAGGTAAGCCTGTGACATAACTGGTGTGAACAGGTGCAGGAACGAGGAAAACAAACGATAGGTACAAACTGGAAATTATCTAACCAAATACAGAAAAGAAAGTTGAAGGCCATGGATTGCTGTAACGATTCTCATTTTGGCCAAGTCTATTTCAGCGCAGCTTTGAAATGACTAAACAAGATAAAATAAAAAAAAGGGATACAAGCAAAGGGTATGTACCATTGTACTAGTTTAGCATGCTGTATACAAAGAAATAGAGAATTAACACCACTAATAATAATCCATATATAAATAGGCAAAGACAAAACAGTTAAGAATCTTTTTCTCCTCTGTTTGTCAACCGATTTTCTTAATTTATTTTTCGTAGCTAATGACAAGTTTTAGTGATATGAATTAAAAAATTTTCGAAACCTAGTTCATTATTAGTTAATTATTTTCCCTCTCCTTTTGTCTGGAAAGCCTCATTTATAATTGTAATGTTAGCTTGTTATAGATAGCCTATAGAGACATGTCTTCGTTGAGTCAATTATTAGGTAATAACTATAAACTCATAGCTAAAAAGAGTTTGTTTCCATTGAGCACTAATATTAAAAGCAATTAGAATAAGAGTTTGAGTGAAGGCTTCGCTAAAACAATGGAATGAAAAATGACAATAGTGTATGGAAGTAAACGTTTAAATTTGATTCAACTGCCACTTAGCACGACATCGACAGAATTACAAGCGGCTACATTGATGAGCGCTATTGGCCCTGTGGCGAAAATGAATTACAACACATTTGTTTAAAGTGGGGATGATCAAAGTAAACTCGACATTATAATCGCCAAATTTCATGAAAATTATTTATATAATTATATAAATAGCATAATGTTTTTAATGCTAAATTTAACTATTACAATCGAATTTCTACTGTTGGTATAGGAACTTAAGCTTTCACGGACGGTGTCCTGTCCATACGAAATATAATATTTTCCGGGCTTATAGGCCGTGGTCCAACCAAGATGTTTCTGTCTGACGTTTCGCCTGACATGTTTCAGGCTTCTTCAGAGCAAAAATGAAGTCAAGATAGACGTCTCGCCCTTAAATATCAAGCATCACATGTGCTTAAACCTCATTGGATAAGCCACCATTCTCAGGCTTGCTGGAACTGATTCTGATTGGTCCCTTATCTTTGTTCTTGGCATTGATTGGTGCTTTTTGAAGCAGTGGAACCCATATCCCGTAACTGAAATGAAAGTTGTTATGGTAGTTAAAAGAATCTTGATAGGTATAACTAATTGCAATCTGTAATTAATTGATTTTGCATTGCACTTTGCTAGTCACATAGCTATTTTATACTACTCAGATCATTCTATCCCACGAATGTAACAACACATGGGTGATTCACATTACATTGACAAGAAAATGTATTTTATACCATGTTTAGATACATGAGATTCTTCCTTTTGTTACATGCTTTAAAGTATTTTCAAATGCAATTGCTGCTTTTGAACAATCCAATTTTGGATCAAGCTAAAATAATTTTCAAAATGCATTTTAAAAATTGAATCGCCGCTGCAATCGGCAGGATACCAGATATCCGATGCTTTATGGATGATCGAAAGGGGACAGGGGGGGAGCTTTGGCTTTTTTAAAAATACAGAAGAAGGAAAATAACGTCTTAAAAGCTTTTAATTGTGTTGGACGCCTCACTATTCATTTGCATCGTAAGATTCTTCCTTACTGTAGCACTGCTTTTCCTGCATTGACACTGCACTGAAAAAGAAAACACACTTACAGACTTCATTTATTGAAATACTTCTGAGGCGACGTGGGTAAAATTTCACCATGTGGCGGAAATGACGTCATAATTTGGGGATCCTAACTGCCAAGTTATAGCCAGGCCGATGCATCAGCCATTTTGGATCAAAGCGTATCTTCTGCGTGGTTGTCTTTTCTAGCATGTATCACCTTCAGACAATGTTTTCATGCTCTGTGGCATTTAAAATTTTCCCTAATTAATGCCTAATAAGCTTCTCTCTGGTAACCCTATATTAACTGATCTAAAATTCTTGATGCTTCACTCGTCTATATAGCAACAGAAGCCTTAACACCAAGGGAATCCTACTTATCTTGCTTATTGCTCATTTTATGTTCCTGTTTCAAACTCTTATTTTTATCTCCGGAAATAATGTTCATCTTAAGTTTCCAACGACAAGCCGTTCTTATAAAAACATTCAGCTTTTTTTAGAATCGCGAAACATCGAAATCTGAAGCGCCCTTCATACTTTTAGAATCTTAAAGCTCTTTAAAGAAGAAGCTACAATGGAATTATAAAAAGCATCTATTGTTTAATCTAAAAACAATTCTTACCAAGTCCTTCAGAGAAAATATCCCTTATCCATTTTCTTAGGATTTCGTTGGCATAAAACGAGATATTATACGTTTTATACAATTATGTGCAGCGAGAAATAATTGATGTCCTTGTGCAGTTTATCAAGTAAATGAAATATTTCACATAATTTTAAATTTTGCCATTTTATTCCAAACTGGCAATATTCTCTCGCGAGAGAACCCTATATTTTTAATAATGGGTTAAATTAATCATGCGAAATCCCATTTTATTATGAGCAGTTAATTTTATTTCTATTTAGTAACATTTTTACAAGTATTTCAGCTGAAAGTTAAGTGTTTTATGTTTAGGTTAATTTTTTTCGAAATTGTGCCCTCAAGAATTAAATAATTTTTAATAACACTGGTCAACAAGTGTTTTGCCCCAAAGTATGAATTTCACTTTTCCTGAAGTAGTTTTGCACGAGGAATCCTTATCTGGCATCAAATTTTTTCCATCACTTATAGTTTTTTAGTTATGAGGAAGGAAATGTTTGATTTTTACTTTTTTTCAGTGTTTTTCCGATCATCCAGCATCGTTTTTATTGAGATAAAGAGCACAAAAGAGCTTGAATGTCAACCGTTAAATCAGTAGTCACTTTATTTTGCTGGAAAATACTTAGTGGAGTGTCGCAAGTGCGTACCAAATTACTGCACTGGGTGCGGGTCTCGGTAGTAATTTCGCGAGAATCGGGATACAAAGGCAAATAGGCAAAAGATTGATACTGTACGACACGTTTAATGAGCATGAGCTACTATTTTCTATCATAGAAGTCTCCTGTTGTGTGTAAAAATACCCCCTGAAAACATGAGAGCTGTATAACCGATGAACATGGAGAGCGGTTCCATCAGGACATTTCAGTTATCGAGAAGAGATATCAAGGGAAGTGGGATGCAACTGTTAGCAGATTACTGCTGGACGTTAAAAAGGGACATTCCTGAGGCAAAGTATGCCAGAACATGTCAAAATCAACCCTTTGAAGGTAAATAAAAAATTACTTGGCTTTTTGGTGGAAATGCTTCTAATGCAAAAATTACAATGCTGTTAAAAGGGGGGATGGGGCGGTCCTGAAGACTTTATTGACTGTAAGTACAAAGATGAAACAACGTAAAAAAGCACAAATTCAGAATAAAAAGTATCGCAAATAGCTATTTCGAAGCTACAATGGAGCCTCTTCATCAGTGCAGAAAAGAAACGCTCACAGAGAGACAACCGGTATTTATACCAAATGTGTCGGATTAGCGATTGACCAATCAGAGTCCAGGAAAAAGGCGGGAGCAGAGCCCAAGAGGAAAAGGCGGCAAACGAACATGGAAAAGGCGGGAAACGAACAGGAAAAGGCGGGAAAGAACTGGAAAGGAAAGAAAAATTATAAAAAATTATTTTTATAATTTTTCTATAGTAAAAATTATTTTTTATAATTTTTCTTTACATTCCCGCCTTTTACTGTTCGTTTGCCTCCTTTTCCTCTTGGGCTCTGCTCCCGCCTTGTTCCTGGCCTCTGATTGGTCATTCGCTAATCCGACACATTTGGTATAAATACCGGTTGTCTCTCTGGTTCTTGCCTGTTCACTCACAGCTTTCTAGTTGCGTGTTGAGCGTTTCTTTTCTGCACTGATGAAGAGGCTCCATCGTAGCTTCGAAATAGCTATTTGCGATACTTTTTATTCTGAATTTTTGCTTTTTTGCGTTGTTTCATCTTTGTACTTACATTTTAGCACAAAGCATTTTGATCATTTGTCTTATACATTATTGACTGATCTTAGAAGTATTTCCCAAGCTGAATTCAAAAATGAAAACCATTTTCCTTATCACTTAAGGGGTTTGCTTGTAAGGTACTGCAATAATTTAGGGTAAATGTTATTAAAGAAACTATTACAGCACCTTGCACTGAAAATCCTTATGTGATAGAGAAAAATGGTTTTCATTTTCGAGTTCAGCGTGAAAAATGCTTCTAAGATCAGTTAACAAAGTCTTTGGGGCAGAAAAAAAGTTTTTTTTTTGTAGACCAGTGTAATTAGTATGATTCTTTTTATAATTATTCATTTACTTACATGCTTTGGATAATTAAAATAGTTATGAAATGCAGTACTTGTATTATTTTGTAATAATAAATGATGTAATTACAAATTGCAAAACAAATTTTGCAATTATTAGGAACACTAACTTACTATTTATATATATAAATAGGCAAATACAAAACAGTTAAGAACCATTTTTTCTCCTGTTTTTGAACCGATTTTCTTACTTTCTTTTTTTTAGTAGCTATTGATGAGTTTTAGTGATATCAATTTTAAAAATGGAAACAGTTTATTATTAGCTAATTATTTCCACTTTTCTTTTGTCAGGCAAATATTATATATAATTGTAATGTTATAAATAGCAGATGGCAACATGTCTTGGTTGAGTAAATTATTAGGTAATAAATATAAAACTCAATGTTATAAAGAGTTTGTTTCCATGAAGCAGTCATATTAAAAGCAATTATAATAAGAGTTTGAGTGAAGGCTTCTCTGAAACAATGGAATGACAATGAGGAATCAAACATTTAAGTTTTATTCAACTGCCACTCTACTTAGCACGACATCGGCAGAAGTACAAGTGTCTACATTGATGAGCGCCATTGGCCCTGTGGCGACAATGATTTACAATAGTTTTCTTCAAGTGAGGATAATCAAAATAAACTCGTCGTTTAATCGCCAAATTTGATGAATAATTCTTACATAAATATTATAGAATAATGTGCTCAATGCTAAATTTAATTATTACAGGCGAATTTCCACTGTTGGGCGAACTCTAGTAAAAATAGTTATGAAATGCAGTGTTTGTATTCTTTTTGTGATAACAAATGATGTAATTGCACATTGCAAAATAAATTTTGCAATTATTAGGAACTAAATTGACCATAATATGTAGCCAAATAAGCGGTTAAATTTGTGCCAAACAACTTTGATTTTTTTTAATATGTAGGGTAGAGTGTTGTACCTTGGGACGCTTGTACCTTGGGACATTGGCAATTTCTAAAAACCTATTGGCAACATTAACATTTTTTTTATTTCTAATTGTGACCTTAACCAGCAGATAGCATCACAGTAAAAGGCAGCATTAAAAGCACTGAATTGATGTCTTGGTGAGAGAAAGAAAATTTCATCCCTCAAAAGTAAATATCTTTCTCATTCTAATTTCATTTACTGAAATAGCATTTGCAAAACTATTATACTGAATTTTAATAGGATATTGAACGGAAGATTTTTAAATGTTTTGGTTATGAGAAAGTGATGATACTGCATTTTGATTGACCACCATTTTGATTTTATTGAAACCATGTGATGATTGTACCTTGGGACAGTAAACCGTGTTGTACCTTGGGACATGTCTCAAGGTACAACATACACATGGTTCTTAATAATTTGGATATATTTTAGTATAATGAGAGATATTCCAATCAAATTAATGTCTGTCAAATACAAGAATTGTTAGAATATGATGCTATATTTTAGTTCAATAATGTTACGAATTTGTCAATGTTGTAGTTTCCATCAACACTTTCAGACGACATCATTTTACTGTGAAACCAAGCTAGAAGGTTGCTATAATGAAAATCCTGACTTGGCCACATTTGGCGCAAGATTTTTCGTATAAAATTGGTTATGTATATGACTGTTGCATGAATCACGAAGTATGTCCCAAGGTACAACAGGGTGTTGTACCTTGGGACAGTTTTCAGTTACTACTTAAAATGGCTGGCATTTTTTTATTTTTAAACTGTTTGAATTTGAAAAAATATATTATAGAGGAGAATGTTGGTGTATTTAAATAGTGTTTTCAGACTTTAAATCTAATTTTAATTTTTGAAGTTAAAAATTAAAATGTGAAAAGTGTCCCAAGGTACAACACTCTCCCCTACAGTTGATGAATAGGTGATCTTATCACGAAAGCAATACATGGATTTATCAAAATGTTACTGACTACTGCCAAATAAAAGGGAATGAACTTTTAGGAAAGATTTTTTAATAGAAATGAATGTTTATTTTAGAAATGAACAATATTACATACACATTTCATACATAATACAAACGACTGTGTCAAAACAGGCACGAAATGTTACTCGTATTTTTGATTTCATATCCGACGATAGCTGCATACTAAATGAGTTTGTAGAGGGTGTTTGGATGTTTCCATCAGCAAAACAAAACTCAATTTTCCCGAATTTAAAGACCATTCCCTGACAATCTGGAAAAAAAAAAAAAAAATTCACAGATTAATTTAAAACTAGATTCATTAATCTATACATATAATGAAAGAAAGAATTTGTGCGTTTGTTTGTGGCGCGCATCCCGAGAAAACGGTAAGGCCTGGAAAGATGAAATTTGGCATAAAGTTGTTGTTTCTGCAGTTAATTGTGCACCTCGGAAACCAATTTCGATAAATTAACTTTTTAAAAGTTATTAATTATTTAAAGCTATTTTTAGACAGAATAAAACGTGCTGCCGGCGCCGAAGGAACTCTTAAGGTCAGGCGTCTCCCAGTTGGAGCCTCGCTGTACTTATTCCTTCGGAAAACATGGGAGCTAAGTTTCTAAAATGCTTCTTTCACTAACTTATTCATGTCATCCTAAGAGTTTTTATAGACAGGCATCCGCCATTTGGAGCAGAGAGATCACTCTATATGGTAGTCCTTTCTGGCATATATCGCTCTTTGGCAATGTTTCATTCTGTCTGGCATTTAAAATTTTCCCAATTTGGCAAGATTCGGTAAAGTGGCATTAGGCCAGAAACATCGCACTGGTAATCCTAGCTTCTCAAGAAAAAAAATCTGATCTAAGATCAATGTTGCATCGGCTCGTACATATATAGGCTTTAGAACGAAAATTTCATTATAGGTATATGCAAATATCAATTCAAATTGACAATTATGTTCTTTTTCTTTGCGCATAATGAGGGATTGTCATGTTGTACTCCTGTTCCATATTGCAGCAACCTTTCATACACAGTCTGTCAAAGGATTTTTTTGAAGGCCAGGTTTATAAAATAAAATAAAAACTAGTAATTATTTTTGAAGTATTTTTATTCAAAATAAGCTCCTTCGGCATCAATACATTGGTTACAGCGGTTTAACGACGATTCGAATGCCCGTTCCGGCTCACATCGTGGGACTGCCTCCAAAGCTCGCGTCCAAGCCGTTTGTACACAGTGAGTCAAAGAATTTCTAAGACTACAGCTGGAACTGAGCTTACAGTGGCGCTATCTGTGTCATCGATCATTCGTGAAACTCCTTACCTATCAGCTGATCCACTGCCAAAACCAGGAATAGTTCTAATTTGGTTAATGATTCTTCCTCAATTCCTTATTTTTCACAGGTCTGGCATAAATTCCTTTAATTTGTTGTTCTTTCTTGGTTTTCTTGTTAGTTTTCCTTTTTTTGCGTCTATTTTTTTTCTCCCCCCCCCCCCTTTACATGTGTAATTTGTTTTGCTTTTTGTTTTGGTATTTTCTGTACTTATTTTATTTCCATTTTTTTTCTTTGCATTTTATTTTATTTTTTTCCAATTTTCATGTATTTTCACATTTTTATGCATGCTGTCGTCTCTTTTGCTTTGTTTTTATTGATATTCCTTTTTACTTCCTGTACTTTCAATGGATTCGTTTGTTGCTCTCTTGTTGGTACCTTCCCTGCTACTTCCACTTCCACTTCACACTGCCTTCATTCTCATTGGTTTACAGTTAATTCTTAGGTTATATAAGCTTTGTTTTTGTAGTTTTGTCTGCTTCATTTGGATGTTTTGCATCTAGAAGCTCCCTGTCGCATTGAAAAAGGGATTCCAAGCAATCCCGAAACATATGTCTGCGTTTTAATGCTCATTTGTGCTTTAAATTAACGTGAAATTTTATTTCTATTACTGTTCTATTACTCAGTTCCTTCGTTTACTATTTTTTTTTTACTTGATGACATCGACACTATACAAACATCTTCGACGCGAGCTTTGGAGGCGGTCCCACAATGTGACCTGGAACAGGCATCCGAATCGTTGTTAAAATGCTGTAACAAATGTATTGAAGCCGAAGGAGCTTATTTTAAATAAAGGGACTGGAAAAAATATAATTACTAGTTATTATTTTATTTTATAAACCTAGTCTTAAAAATTCTTTGACACACTATTTTCCTGCAACAAATTCGTAATCGCGTTTCTGCTGTGATGCATAAAAGCCCATGCATCCGCTATTTCAGACCAGAGCGCGTGTCCTAGAGATGGGCAAAACGGATCTTTTTAGTGATCGGATCCGATCCAAACCGATCCCTAATCGGATCCGGATCCTTTAGACGGATCCAGGTCCGATCCTTTATTGATTTGAACATAATTTTTACCCTATGCACTTCTACGTCAGTCGTGGCTGATCCCCATGAATCAGCCATGCCCGACGGTCTTGCGGGGGCCTGTTTCAAATACTATTTAATGCAAAAAATAATAAATAAAAGATGTCCTTAAAGAAAATGAAAAGTTACCAGTCTTTTGTTTAGAAAAAGCAATTTTTTTTAAAAAAAAGGATGAGATGCAGAATTTGCCGCTTGTTTAACTAATAAATTCGGCACTGATATGCAAAGCGTAAAGAAAGTCAAAAAATCTTTAACTCGTTCCCTCGTTGAAAGGAGCACAAGACAGTCTAGTGTTCTAGATTAAGATAAAATTAATTATTTGTACTACCCCTCTCATCCGGATAAAAACTGATGAGGGAAGCCATCTAAAATGCTAAGGGGAAAAATGAACTTTTTTTTTTGTTCATTTTGCCGGGGGGGGGGGGGGGGTAAAATGAAAAAGATTTTCTCAAAAACTTCGACTTGAAAGGTGTATGCTTGATGTATGTAGATAATTTTGTATTGGTTCGTTGTGCCAACGAAATGACGGGGCTTACATTTTATGCAGTCATAAATTTTAAAAGGTCTTTCGGGCCCCTTCTGCTTAACAACTGACACAGCAGGATATTTATTGATTTACGGGGATCAGAAAAGAGGAAATTACCCATAATACCTGGTTTGAGAAATATAATATAATATATTTATGTGTATGTATTTCGTTGCTTTTTTAAGCAATATATGTTGAGTTTATACCCTCCGCACCAACCCCCCACCCCACCCCGTCGAAAAAAATGAATGGTGAATAAAAACTATGAATGGATCGGATGGAAATAAAACAAACATCTTTTACGAAAAATAATATTGTAAAATTCAATAGCACATGGTTACTAGGGCAGTGTAGCAAAATCGTAAAAAAAAAAAAAAAAAAAGTTTAGCAAAGCATTTTATTATTTTTTTTTTTAATGCCACACGGCTGGGATAAAAAAGAATATTTAGTGAAAGAGTAAGACTTATTTTACAATATAGTTAAAATGATTTCAAATTATGAAAAATAAAGAATGTTGTTAAAATTATGTGTTTCGTTAACCTTCCCAAAACTCCAAGTTTATTCCCAAAAATGGCTGGGCTTTTTGAGTATGGGTTTTTAGGAAATAAATACTCCTCCCATTAGGAAAGTAAATTATGAAATAGATAAATTAAAAAAAATTGATTATCGATTTATAATTTTTGATTTATTGAATCTGCACTGGGTGCGTGTTCCTATCTTTTTAATATCTCCCGTTTGACATTTTTTATGTACTCCTCCTTCGCAGCTGGATAGAAGTGTGCTTAAAAATTTCAAAAATGGAAGAACAGTAGAAGAATAAAGGAAAGATTTTCTTCTCGAAAATGTCTCGTTCGTAAGCTTATATAGACAACATAACAGACAAATCGCTGCCTCGCCCACCTCCCCTACTCACTGGCGGACGAAAGCGAAGAAAAGATTAATTCTAAGAACCGCAGCCCTAATACTGCTTCTATTCTTTTTTTTTTTTCCAGATGCTTCCAGCATCACAGTATTGAAACCTCTTCTTTTACCCCGCCGTTACAGCGCCGAATCCGCTGCCATCTTTTAAAAAAAGAGATTTTGGACTCTGTGCGCCTAGCAAGACAACACACCCCCTCCTCTAACTCCCTCAGATTACATGCCGCGAGGATTGGGCGATTCGAAGCGGAACCGATTCGTTCCAGCCAATCCAGCGCCGAGTTCCGGATCCGTTGCCATCTCAAAAAGAGTTTTTGGATTTTCGGATCGGTTCGAACCTTAGAGCATGGATTAGTACTGGAGGGAGCAAGTTCAATGCTTACGTTAAGAAAAGCTGAAGCCAAGATCTTAAATCACGTGACTCTACTTGCGCCAATGCTTTCAAACTTTTTCAAGGAAACCAGTTTTCTTCCAATACTTCACTGGTCAAAACTCATCACATGACTTTAGATCCCCGCTTCAAGAATGTAGGACTACCTTCCCTCTACCTTTTATACCTTCTCAATGGTTCGAACCATCCGATGGTTCGTGTCCTATGAGCTTTGGATCTATCATTCCATATCCGATCGAGCTATCCATCCGGTTCGGATTCGGATCTTGAACCCGTCGATCTTTTTTGCGGATCCGCGGATCCACCAATCTTTTGTCGGATTCGTATCCAAAAAACCCGATCCGATCCGGGATCCCCATCTCTAGCGTGTCCTGCGTGGGTGCTCTTGCTGGCATGTATCGCCTTATGGAGATGTTTCATTCTCTCTGAAATTTAACCTTTCTCCAATTTCATAAGACTCCGTAAGTTGATACTACAATGCCAGAAACTTCTTATCACCAAGCAATCATTTTTTGGCTCTGATAACCCTAGGTTTTCAAAAATTAAAAACCTTATCTAAACTGCCTAATGCGTCGGCTCTTTTATCATGGCTTTAGTACAAAACTAGTGCATAATAGTGTTTTAGTACTAGTTAGGCTCTTATACAGTGCCTGATTACCGCAAAGGTCAACTAGGCCGCTGCCTTGGGCCCCTAAATTAATCTCCAAGCTTATTTAACTGTATATATTATACACAGTATTTTTATTTTTCGTACCATAGGGGCCCCAAAATGATGTTGTGTCTTGGGCCCCCGACTGTCTTAATCGGGCCCTGCTTTTATAATAGTGTTTTAGTACTACATAATAGTGCACTAATTTTATACTTAATGGCTTTAGTACAAAAGGTAAATAATATGCACCTTACTAGGACCAGCCTATGTGCATGTTGCGGGTCAACACTTTTGCATTTGTATTTGTAGAATATGGTCAAGAATTCAGTTCATGCTGATCTTTTAAGTCCACATTTCCAAATTTCTTATTCCAAATAATTCAAATGATAAAATCATAACGCTGCCATAATCCATTGCCCAACAAGAAACCGTTGCAATTTAAAAATCTAACGGCGCATATATGAAGCCTCTCTAAATTTTCTTGGCTTGGCTCAAGGAACTGTTTTAGAATACAGGATATATTATTTAAATAACGTCCTACCTTGACGACAGAGGCAGACTCTGTGAAAGACATTCGTGAGATAGATTTACTTTCCAATCTAAGAGTCTTTTCTCCGATTTCACCTTCAGATATTTCTGCAACACCTAAATTTTAAAAATTACGTCCAATCATTATTATGATGATTTACAAATGCAGTTAATGCAAATATGTATAAACATTTGATAAAAACAGTAAAAAAATCATTATCATTTATGCCGTTCCCATATACATGACAGACAAAAATACTGAGGAAGTACAGATGAAAAGTTAGAAGACAAAAAAGTATTTTCTAAGAAAGAAAGCAATAACTAAAAACTAAACATAACTAAATGGCTTCAAAACTTCAAACAAACAATAGACGGCTCAAAAATGTAAAAATAAATCAAATGCGCAATAAAATCTGCAAAACATTTTTTATAAAATATTTTATACATATTTATTTCTATGCAATTTTTTTTCTTACAAAAAGATTGTAATCATTCAGAGGTCAATCTAGTCAAGAATTGGAGCTGGTTTCTTTTAAAGCATTTCTTAAAATTCAAATTCATTTAAAAAAAGTTCCTTTCACAAAATTCAGTTTAAAAATTTAACCCTTTGAAGCACGAGTCTTTTTTTTTTCCCGGAAAACTGGTAAAAAAGGTTCGCGTCTTTTTTTTTTTTTTTTGACAGAAAATGAATATATAGGTGAAACCTCTTTAACCGACCACCTCTATTAAACGACCAAAAATTGCTGGAACAGAATTTCCCTGCATTCATTTAATACTAACTTGACCCCATTAAGCGACCACATTTTCTTTCAGAAAAAAATAATCTGCCACTTTTATCTCTGAATCATTCAATTGCTACAATACAACCGGTACTGCAATGTTTGTGTAGTTGTCTACACCCATGGGGTACATGTACCCCCCCAATTCAGATATCAATTTGCCATTTTTCCAGAAATTCCTAGGAAAAGTTAGCTTTCGGTGTCCATTGAATAACTAATTCTGGACAAAAACACATTAGCACAAACAAGCAGCCCTGCCACATTGCCCCCTTGATGAGATAAGGATAGCGTGTCTTCCGACTTTTTACCGACAGCCCCTGGCGTGCGTCGTTCTTACCCCATTTCTGACAACATCTCCCTCTCTCTCAGAGCCATTATTATTAT
The DNA here is from genome assembly GCA_038502835.1 of Octonoba sinensis. NCBI lineage: Eukaryota > Metazoa > Arthropoda > Arachnida > Araneae > Uloboridae > Octonoba > Octonoba sinensis. Next base: position 6,336,645 of record CM076600.1, read on the forward strand.
TATTAGATGTTTCACTTAGACAATTAAGAAACTGAAGCAACTGATGTTGATAGAGCGGTAAGCAAAGACCGATTCTTTACTTACAGTACGAAAATGGTAAATCCGAAAGAAACATCGGCTGAAAAATTTAAATGCGAGAAAACTCAAATCCATGACAATTTAAAAAACAAGGGAATGCTTAAATGGGTGGGAAGAACGGGGTCAATAAAAGTAGAGATCAGAAAATATTTCTTATGTAAATGGGGTTTCAATTTTCAATGGATTGGTTCGGAAATCCAAGAAAATTCCCAGTAGTGGAATGCTAACAAAAGAAAAAGGATCTCAAATTGCTGAAGCCATTGGAATTAACAGATTTTTCAGCAAACAATGCTGGCTTGAAACAATATTGCTTTCAAAACACACTGCAGAGAAAGTGCTGACGTGGATGAAAGCTTATGCCTGCGCATGCGGTGGGTACCTTTTCGCAGGTTATGATGAAAAAGGCATTTATAATCTTCATGAATATGGAATATTTTCTCGTGCTGCAACCAACGAAAAGTTTAAGAGAAAAGTCGGAGGATAAAAATGATGGCGGGGGATCGAAAGAGCGCTTAACTTTAGTTTTTTTGCGCATTAGGAGAGAAAGAAAATGCTCTTTTAATTGCAAAATCTCTAAAACCGCGTTTATGTTTATTTGTTTAATTACGTATTATTTACTTTGTACACTTCCGCTCATGTTTAACGTTATTATTGAATATTTTCAAACAACCTCCATTAAACGACCACTTTTCGTGGGAATGAGAGGTGGTCGCTGTAGAGAGGTTTCACTGCATAGTATAAATTGTTTTTTACAATTTCAGGCACAGGGGGCGACTAGAGAGCAAGGGTGGGGTAAAATCTATATATAAAAAAATATTATACAAAAAAAGTGCAAATGGACGGGCATTTGAAATAAAATAACGCGAGATACAAGATCGCCCGTATGAGACACGGGAATGTACAAATTTGCGGGTAAATTTCACCCGTGTTAGACACGGGCAAATGCGTTAAGGGGTTAAATGGCAAAATTTTACTCGGTAGGAAAAGATCCCTTTTTAAAAAAATTCCCATGGTCACATCATTTTTTTCCCACAAATGCGGATCCCTTTAAAAAAAAACTGTATCGACCCATTTCAAAACAAGTAAAAAATCAACGAAATGAAATTTGCGATGTTCTAAAATCATCACAAATCTCTGCAGACTTGGGAGTAGTCTGTAAATGCACTTACCAAAATTATGAGAAGCAATTAATGCCACGTCATTCGTTCCCGGTCTGACTCGAAAAAATCCGATCTCGGAATGCATCTTGTGATTTTTTTCCAGGTGCCACGTGTTTGATCTGAAATTTAATAACTCTGGTTAGAACATAACAAATTTCCGACGGTTAGGATGTCGGACTTGCAACTGGAAGGTCGGGTGTTAATCGGCATCCCTTTTTTCAAGTAGCACCACTGTCGGTGGATGCCATTGCCACTGAGAAATTGGACGCGCAGTTTCCCCTAGATGGCGGCACCTGAGCTTTCATTTGATGCGAATTGTACTAGGAACTTAATTTAGCTGAGATTATCCAAGCCAAACGGATACTCAAGGGATCTGTAACATCCCGCACAATCATGCGACATGGGCGCAGACGATTTTCTGCATCTTGAAAATCCACGGACTTGGGCCAGGTTCGAACCTGCGATCTTAGGCGTACGAGATCTGCGCCTTACCACTACGCCACCCTGCCTGCTCGAGCGGACATATATACTAGAGAAAGTTTAGGGTTGCTATTTCTGCCGGCAACAATAGACCGATTTCAGTTTGATTGTGATAAGAGAATCCGTCGCGGATAAAAGAATGGTCGACACACTTGGGGATATGTCCATGTAAAATCCTTGGACTCCACTATCCCCTTTACCTCGCACCCGGGGGTGGGCAGCCCCCAGGCCTTGTGCTAACAGGGTAGAAGGTTGGAGGAGAAAACTATACGTTATACCCAGTATCAACTTTGCACTTTGAAAATGTTTGATTGTTGAAAAGTTCAGGAGGGCACAGTACCGCCCTCCAAATTTTTTTTCGTTTACAAATCAGATAAAAATAATGCACGCATTAAATTCCAAAGATGATTAGAAATGAAATTCGAAAGTAGAACTTCATTGCAACCACCCTTAACCCCTTCCCTCTCGCTCCCGAGAAAATGACGGGCTGAGGTTTCGCCTTTTATTTCTCGCTCCCGTGATATTTCCGGGCTGGAGTGTTTAAACTCTCGCTCCCGTGGTATTTCCGGGCATGGAGTAGTTTAAACTCTCGCTCCCGTGATATTTCCGGGCTGGAGTGTTTAAACTCTCGCTCCCGTGATATTTCCGGGCTGGAGTGGTTAAAATTTCAAAATAAAAACAAATCAAAAATTAAAAATGAATATATATGTTGTTCATACATATATTTTTTTATATAATTTTGACCGTTTTCTTGAAAATTACCCGACCATAAAGGAGTTAATTTAAAACTTAAAAATAATTAACTTTTTTCGATTTTTAAAATATTTTACAATTTTCTCAATTATATCCTTTTTTAAAAGATTTTTTCTGAACAATACTTTCCAACCATTTTAGGATACAAGTGAGCATGGAATTAACTATCTGAAACTTAATTGAATTTTAATATTTTTTTTTCCGTTAAAAACTCAGAAAAAAAGAACGAAAAATTTAAAAATTCAAATTTAACAATTAAATAAAAAACAAACTGCAAACTTCAGAGTCAAACCTATGTTAATTTAATTGTTATTAAACATACTCCGATGAATGCGCATGCAAAGTTTCGAAGCTGCATCTTTAGCTGAAAAAAAGCCTTAGGGACTTTACCACACCCAATTGATGAAAAATACAAAAGCAGAGAAAAATGGGTTTAAAGATTTTAAATGCAGAATGAAAACAGCTAAAGTCATTTACAAAAACCTGAATATCTTTTAAAGTACTGCTCACGTAGGTTTGAAAATTTTCATGGGGCTTTAAAAAAGTTATATCTATTGAAATTCACAATAAAAATTTTCGATATTTTGAACTATTTTGAGGTACTGTGCAATCAATTTTAGATAACAAACTATTATTTTTGTTATGTAATTTGCTGAAAAACAACGTCTTGAATGTCAAACTTGCAGAAAGAATAACAAATTAATAAAATTTTCACTTCATACAACTTTGAAACATTCAGTGTTTTAATAAATAATTATTCTTCCTTAATCTATTGTTGATGTACTACTGTGAATCAACTACTTTTCTGAAACATTTCAAATTCATTTGTGTTATGTAAGTACATATTTCAATGTTTTTCGATTTGTCTTGTGTGATTTAGAACTTATTTTAGAAAATATTAAGCTAAGCCGGATGTTATACAAGGATGTATATGACCCCTTTTTTTATTTTACAATCTTGTTACTATTTTTTGCTTTAGCTGGGGTTTCAATTTAATAAGCTACAAACAGAGTTTGAGTTTCATTAACTGGGTTACCAGCAACATTAATAATTTTCTCACTTAAAAGTTTTGATGATAAACGTCAAATCTAGTGATCAAAGTTATACTGTTAACACAGGGATGCCCCACCTTAGCACAATGGTGTACCGTCCCAAAGCTAAGGAGACATCCCCCAAAGAATTATGACCCATTAAAATTGTCAATGGTACAGTCTGCACCATGAACCCCTAGTCCCCTGGTTAACAATTCATTTCCTCAAGCAACCCTGACAATTAACAACTAAAGTTTATTATCTTGGTCTCCATAGGGGGATGGGGGACAGCAATGACATGTGGGAGGGAAGGTATTTTGGGGTTTAGAACCCCGCCCGTTGGCGAGAAAAATAAATAAAGTAAAAGAAAAAAATTGCACATTTACCCAGAATTCTCTTAAAAGTTAGTCTCTTAAAGCTACATTTGAGACATTCAGTTCAGTGCATTCATCATAAAAAATATTTTCGTGTTTTGTGTAGTAAGTCATTGAAAAATTTGACAGCTTACAAACATAAAGAAAATTGCAACAAGAAACTAGCATATCATGGAAAACAATTTATATTTTCAATAAATTTGTTTAATTCCTTACTTATTACTTCATAATATAAAGCTTAATATAAATTATAAAATCATATGTGTGCATTTTTTAAAAAATGACGCATAGTGGACATTTAAATAATTTTATCAAAAAAAAATGTTAATGGTCATTCATAAATGATGTCATGCTTGGAGGAGGGAGGGGTTTGAGAAATTGTGACAGTCTGTGACAAGAGGAGGAGAGAGAGTGACAAGAAGTAAAATATAATACATTTTACATCATATCGGATATATGATGATCGGATTACTCATGATAGGATACATTTACTTCATATAATACATTTTGGTTTCTATAAAAATCACTAAACACCAGCAAATTAAATTTATTTATAGATCATTTTGTATTGTAAACATTGATGCTGATTAAAGTTTAAATTAACTCTTTGTTAAAACTTAAATGAAATTTTCTTAGGCATTTACACTTTTAAGATAAAATTGCATGGGTCATTTTTTCAGAATTTGAACAAGTAATATATTTTACTGTTCCATACTAACTATCTTTTGCATTGTAAACCTTCACCTCATCTTATAAAAATTAAGTACACATGTAATCATCATTATTATGCTCACAAATGTCATTAAAGAAATAAAATTTGAAAGCGTGATCTATAACACAGTGCTTTGTTTCTTAACTGCAAGTACATGTGCTTTTGTATTTTGTATTGTAGCGTGACATGTGACAATGGGGGGTAGGGGGGTATGATGAATGTGACATTTTGTGACAAAGGGGGGAGAGGATCAAATATATTGAAAAAAGTGTGGCATCATTTATGAACGGTCCCTTATGTGTATCTTAAAAGGAATGCATTTTAAATTTTATGGTTGGATCCTAGGAGAGCCCGCCCCGTTGGCGCAGTGGACGATGAGTACACCATCTTGGTAACCCTGATTTGATCGTAACCCTGCTTGTATCATTCTACGAGATGGATGCCAAATTGGCAATTTCGAAACAGGGTATTTTCTCCTAGGATTTTACCACACAATGGACTAGTCCAGTCTATGCAAAACATTCTTTGCCAATATTTTTCTGATGCCCAGATTCATTTTATTACAAGGAGCATTTCAGTAAAAAGGGGGGGGGGGTAGGGAAAAAAAAACATGTTTAAATCTAAGTTTTAATTAAAACCTTGTGCTATTTAAATGAAATAAAATTCTTTGTTTATAGTTTATTTGGCGAGAGAAAAAAAGGTAAGGCGTATAAACCGATACCGAAAGGAAATAAAGAAAGAACGTTATCCCAGACTTACTGGTATAGTATTACAGGTTTTTCAGATGGCTGAATTTCCAATATTTCTTTATATTTTAAGGCTTTCATTGTTGGATACGAAACTTCAGCTTCAGTAGACTCCCATTTACCAAACAACCACGATAAAGGTGACAATGCAGGGTGATAGGAATCATCAGAACTAGATTCAGACAGAAAAATGAAACATTTGCTATAACTAACCAAAGTTGACAATGTCTTTTTTGAAATGTAAAAGATTTTTTTTTAATTACATGAGTCTCTCAGTAAGTTAATTAATGCTATTAATATTCATATAATAGACAAGTCATCTTAATAATTTTGAATGCATTAAATGCAATTAATATCAGAAATAATTAAAGAGGAAAAATCGGATATAGCTTTGATACCTCATGTTTGTTTGTTTACAAACAATAGTGTATGCGATGTGTAATTGTGTAATCAAGTAGTAGTTATTAGTTTGAAGTAACTGTTTTTTTTTTTTCTATTTTAGTTGCGTTTATTTAAAAAGCATTTTAGAAACCTTTTCAGCAATTTATATTTATTTACGTTCTATTGAGACAAAAATTTACTGAAAGAAATTAGTTGTGAGCTGAAGAATTTTTTTCATTCCTGATCCTCGTTCATACAAAACATCTCAACTTTAAATCCATGCCGTAGCACAAAAAACGAAAACAAACGCGGAGCGCGCTCAAGAACGATGTCAATTCAATGCTTAAATTGATGTTCTTTTTGTAAAGTCTTCTTGTCTTAGGTCTTGAGTATAAAATCTTCATCAATACAGTGCAGATTTTCTTATTCTAGTCTTAAATCATGGCGTCTGAAGTTGCATTAGTATCATCTGGTAATCGTGCTGCCAGTGCATGCGATCTTTATGAAGCCGGGATCCTTGTATATGGAAGTTCGTATAATATCATGGTTGTTGATCTTCGCAAAAGTCCTCCACGATTGTTGGATGACAAATCTATAATGACTGCTCATAGAGCCAAGATCGTAGCTATTTCGGCTTTGAAGGACAAAACGGAAAACGATCTCATTGTAAGCGCCAGCGAAGATTCAGTGGTTAAAGTTTGGGATATGGGTTCGAGAAATTGTATTGCTACGACTGAAGTAAAAGAAGTGAGTACATTATTGTGGTGCAATAAAGGTGTAATGAGTTAAAATGAAAACTAAAGTTTTTTTCGAAATAAACAGCAAAACCTTTAGTAATAACAAGTAAAAGTTATAACCCAGAAAATGATGATAATGGATTTTTTGGTTAAGTACTTTTCTCATATTTTAGAGTATTTTACTGGTTTACTCTCTTTTTTTAAATTAATTTTATGCTTGATTTATTAAATCTTACGAAACCCTAAAAAGGTTGGTCGAGAGTAGAACTGTAAATGTATTGCACCAAACTGAGTGAAGACAAATTGAAGAAAACAAAGTATTTTTGACGTTGAAAAAAGTTGCTGGTGTTTTTATTAGAGAAGATACAGCGTATGAGGGGCCATTTCGCAGTATTTTGTTCAAATGTAGAGTCCGTAACATGACACTTTTTTTGTTATAGCTACATAACTTACAGTTTAATTATCAGTACATTTTATTTACAAATAATGTGTTGAACACATTATTTGAAAATAAAATTAAGTGATAATTAAACTGTAAGTTATGTAGTTATAACAAAAAAAAGTCATGACTCTACGTTTGTAGAAAATACTGTGAAATGGCCTTGCGGTCTTTGATAATGTAAAAAACATTTAATTACCCTGGGTCCCGGTAGCAGAAATTGCGCAGCACAGCAGCGAACACTGCAGATTTGTCTTGAAGCTTGCAGATTAATAAGCCACATTACTTTTCTTTTCTTTAAATGCGACCGGGAAATAGTTTTCCCTGTTTATAGTTTAAATGATTTTATTTCCCCCCCAGGATAAATAATCCCACTTTTCTCTAATTGGAAGAGAATTGTTTATAAATTGGACAATTATAATATTTATTTCTTATCTGCATGTATTTTTCTTAGATGACAACTATTTTAAAATGCTTAGTTTGCTATTTTTTGGTGATTGTAAATTTGGTTCCACGTCATTGCCGCAAATAAATTTTGACTTCTTAAACTTGTGCTGCAGATTGATACAGAAAATTCTGCTACTGGGCTCTAGGCAATTAAAATCCTCTCATTTAAGATGGGAAAATTATCAAAACATGTTTACCAGTTATTAGTTAGTGCTGATTCTAAGCCATTTTGGCAGGGCGCTGCGCCCAGCGGCCTCTTTCTCCCCTTTTCTATGCGCCCAGCGGTCTATTCAGACCATGACACTTCGGCCGAACGGAATTCAAAGCAGGAAGTGCAGTAGGAAAACTTCAATCCAGGATCCCCCCCACCTTTATTTGTCCCCACTCATTTTCTCCGAACGTCAGAGCATTATTGTCTTCTCCCCTTCAGCTTCTTGGAACAACTGGGGGTATTGAGGGTACGCATCATGTGCCTTTTTTTCACTTTACAGGTGCTTATAGACCTAAACACATACGAATATCTGCTAGTTAAATTATGCTATTTATAGTCAGGATGGACGCTTGCGGCCCGCTACCTGCCGATGATGTGCGGCAATTCGGAACTACTGTGATATAACCCCCCCTTGGCGACTTTTTCGTTGGCGCCAAGAAACCGTCGCCAACAACAAGATTTTTATGTCGCCAACTTCAAACACAATACAACACTCTTGGCGATAATTATATCGCCAACAATGTTACATCATACACATAGCAAACATGTCAAGAAAAATCACTAAAAAACAGTAAAATACCAAAAATTGCAAATTATATCTTAGACACAATATCAACGCTACTATGTAAAGCACGTACAGCATTTTTCAACAGCAATTCAATACATTAACGGATCGATAATTACTCGAAAAATAGAATTATTTACTTTACAAACACTCAAAGTTGAACAAAAACCCTTTCTTAAAAGAACACGCAATTTATGCCCAATAATAACTACTGCAATGATTCATTATTGAATAAAATGATATGCATCCTTTAATGAAAAACATAATTAAAATATCGCGCAATTCAACGCAGAACGAATGTTTATTAAAGCTGTGGGAATTTTAAAATAAGAGACTCCATTAGAAAATATATAACATTGATCAATTAAACCACATATTACATCAATCTATTGGAAGCCTACACTAAAACTAGCATAAAAACTAGACAACAAAATTAATAACGGTCATCACTTCAAGTACATTTTGTCTTAAACTATTGGAAACCAACATTAAAAATACCATAAAAACACTTCGTTGAAAGAACACGCATTTCATGCACAATAATGACTATTGCAATTAATTATCATTACATAAAATGACATGCATTATTCAACGAAAAACATAGTAAAAATATCGCGCAATTGCACGGAAAACTTCAAATACATTTTACATTAAACTAACGGAAACCCACTTTATCAAAACTAGCAACGCCCCTAATTACTACAGCTAATATTTTAGAACAATTGAAAATTCATTGTTTTATAACCTTACAAACACATAACATAAGCAGATAATAATCTAACAAAAATAAAGAACTCACTTTAAACCAGTTGGCTTTTCAATGTTAATCCCAAATAGCATCAAACTTACAATCCAATACGACTAAATGGTCCGAAAATTACCACTTTATTTTTCTTTGCTTTTAGTCACAATTAACCAAACTTATGCACTTATCAACCAAAACAATTTCGTACTTCAGATAGCACGAACTACGAACCACGTTTCCGTCAGATTCGAAAAATGGCGCCTTAACAAACTAATATGAATTCATTTATCTCGCCATAATACAAAACAATTGAACTAAATTAATTCACTTTAACACTTTACATTCTTCCTTTATCAACAGGAAATATCTCCACAAACTTTAACGATGAAATTAACTACTAAAAAGCTACCTATTAGTTAAAGAGAACCTTCTAAAGGTCCAACCATCACACTCTAAAAACACCCATTGCATAATCAGGGTTGCCACACATTACCTCAGCCAACATCGATGGCGCTGGGTAAACGAAAAGATATCGCCAACCGAAAATCATTACAAATTGGCGCGCTAGCTCGAATGTCGCCAAGGGGGGATTATATCACAGTAGTACCCGGAAAACTCCCGATTAAAAAAAAAAAATGAGCAAAAAAAAAAAAACATTTTTTTACGTTAAAACATAATTAGGGACTTCAAATCCGGAATGCTCGGAGCGGCGATCTCTCCGGATTTTGGGTCCTGATTCAACAAATTTTGTAAATAGCATCATAACTCATAATTTGCCATTAGCATTTCATTCATTAATAGCATTTTTTATTACTGTATATGCTCGCTTATAAATCGAGAAATTTGGCACGAAGAACGAAGTAAAGGTCGACTTGCGTTCATAGCATAATATCAAAAAATTCAGAATTTTCCCGTTTTTTTTTAAAATTCATTAATTAAACAATACAAAAAAGAATTTGCTCAAATTCTGACATGATTTTATATGCTCTAGCTGCTTATTAAAGTCTTTTAATTAAAAAAGATCAGATTATCGGAAAAATAAAAGAAAGCCCGCACTTCAATTTTACGAATTTTCTGTATGGCATAAAATTTAGAGCTCATTCTGAAAAAACAATAATAAATATAATAAAAGTACAAAAAATAGAAAAAAGCAAAATGCTATGATATTAACTTGGAATTAAAGCAATAATTGATAAGAACTCTGAATCGCAAAAACGAAGAAATCACGAGCTCAAATATGAAAACTTTTTTGGACACGATTATGAAAACTGTACATTCTTATCTTAAACATGTTCATTACAAATAATTTTTTCATATTTTAAAAATGTTCATTACGAATAATTTTTTCATATTTTAAAAATGTTTATTTCCAAAAAAAACTAAAAAATGCTTCCCAATTTTTCATTGAAATCAAGAGCCGATTTTTTTTTTTTTTTTAAAATAATTTTGGGATTACGAATTTGGGGTTCAATGATGTGTAATTGTTCTGGGTTTAGCATTTAGCCCCACTACTGAAAAAAATAATAAAATAAAGCAGTAAATGGCATCGGTGTCATTTCGCAAAATTTACACAAGATAAAACAGTTAAATACTATTTTCAAAGCCAAATAAGCATTTCTTTTCTTTTTTATTTAAACATTTTAATTTCTACATACTAATCAGTTTATATATGATAAAAATGGTATTTTTGTCTCATGTATACGCTTTTCTTCTTCGTTTGCACGCGGGAAAGGGTCATATGCTAATTAGCGAACTGAGTACAATCGGGCAGCAATCTTTTAGCATCTGCTTTAGGTTTACAATATTTCTTATTATTTTCTAAACAGTGAACAGTAAAACACTTATTGAGCCTAAATACACTTATTTCTTTCCAAGACTTTGGACCCCACCTCCCGAAATTTATGGCTTTATTACGAAAAAAAATTAACAAATTAAATAAGGTGTTGAATACAAGCATAATTTACACACTATTTTCCTCTCATAAAATTTGCCCATAGAAGAATAAAAGAAGTAAAGATTGTACTAGCATGTGGCTCCCATTTGCCTGTGAAAAATTATCTTATGTAATTGTAGTGTTTTCTTGCATATAATTAATTGTGCAGCATTTTTTATCACCTGATATTATTTCTTTTTCAATGGTAAAAAGGACCAAATAGATTGAGTAAAAATAGAAAGCTATTTTCTCCAAAGTTCCCACCCCACCCCTCCTGTTACAAGAAAAAAAAATGTTTCAATTAGAAGCAAAATGATGTAGGGAAAATTTGAAAGCTCTATGATTGACGTCTTAAATGGCGCCAAGTTTGAAATCCTAGGTTACCGTCACCGGAAATACTTGCCAATAATAATCAAAGCCAGCCGTAAGACTTGTACGGCCACATTGGGAGTTCTTTTGTTGGGGGAGGGGGGGGGGGGTCTTTTCCGGATTTGTTGCAATTTTGGTAGTCCCCTACCAAACTTGGTCATGGAGAAATGTCTCCAAGACCTAAAATTTTTTTGTTGAGTCGTTCATAATTTTGCAGCAGAATACATATGAAAATTTGCATAAGTGATACATATGTATATTATATACATATATATTTTTCAAAATGAAAACCTATATTTTGAGGTACAAATGCCAAGTTTTTTTTAAACGCTTAAATTTTTTTACCTGTAAAAAATTAAGCAAAGGTGCTTTAATGCAGGGGGGGGGGGAAGTAAAAAAATTTAAAGCACAACTCAAGGGTGCCCTTTTTGAAAAAAACATGGTGCCCTTTTCGGAGTTCCCCCTGGCGGCCCTTTCATCCTTAAGTCAGCACTATTAGTGTGTATTGATTTATTTTGTAAAGTCATTTAATGACGTTGCTATTATAATTTTTCAAAAAACAAATATTTTAAATGCTTTAATGGAATTTTGACTTCAGATCACAAGTGAATTTTTTTTCAATTTTTATGACATTTCTTTTTCTTTTTTTTTTTTGTTTGGTGTGATTTTGAACAATTTTCAGGGCATAGCTATAGCCCCAGTAGAAGAATTTTTTGCATCAATCTGCAGCACAAGTTTCAGCAGGCAAAATTTATCTGCGGCACCAAATGATGTGGAACCAAATTTACAATCATAAAAATTAGCAAACTTACATTCTGAAATGGTTGGTTGACATATAATAATAATACATGCAGGCATTGAATAAACTTTTTTCCTGGTCGCATTAAGAAAAAAAAAAGTAAGGTGGCTAATTAATCTGCAAGCTTCAAGATAAATCTGCAGCTGTCGCTGCTTTGCTGCGTGATATCTGCTACCAGGGCTATAACTAATTACAGTATTTCTCTGCCTCTGATCAAAGTACAGCAGTGTTTCCCAACCTTTTTTCCCTTGCGAACTCCTTCTAAGATCCGAAATAAATGGAGAACCCCCTTCTGTAAGTGGTGACAAAACTAAAAAAAATTCTAGCACATTTATTGCATAGTACTTTATATCAAGAAATGATGTTATTGTCAAAGTAGAAGAAACATACGTTCTGAAATTTAAAATAAGTCAATAAATAACTTTCGGTACTAATTTGGCTCTAAATTTTTAAAATTCAAGCAAAAGTAGATATTAGTGCATTTCAATTTTTGTATGTATGCTTCCTATATCAGTCCACTTCTTTTCTGCATTATCTGGAAAACACAATTTATTTTTTAAAAAATGATTTGTGTAGTCCTTTTAAATTACATATGTAACTTTACTAATTCATGTTCACTTTCACGTTAGAGATAAAGAATTCCGCCATTACAACATTATTTTCGCGAACCCCCTTTCTGCGACGCGCGAACCCCTGGGGGTTCGCAAACCACCGGTTGGGAAACGCTGAAGTACAGTAAAACCTGTACCTGTAAAGTTGACCAACTTTGTAAGTTGGACACCTCTCTAAGGTCAGGAACAGAATGAGCCCTATATTGTTTAATATGGGGAAACCTTTGTAACTTGACCACCTGTCTATATTGACCACTTATGTATGCCAAAATTGGCAGGGAGAATTATAAAAAGCTCTTTGTAAGTGGATCGCCTAATTATTACGGTGTATTTATTTATTTATCTATTTTTGCCAAGATTAAAAGAAACATATAACTTCTCCAGGCTATTTTTTATGCCGTAATGTTAGACCCGTGTTTGTCTGGATGGATAAAACATCAATATAAAGTTTGCCTAAACTTCTTAGTAAGTTAACCATATGGAAAAACTACTACGAGCACTCTTTTATTCTTTAAATAAGTTTCTTCTAACTGATGTAGCCATTTTGAAAAAAAAAAGTGTAATTTTAGGAAATCTTCACTATTATATAAGTAACTTAAGAGCTATTTATCTCTATTTTAACCAAGTTCTTTACTTTTAAAGTGGATACATTGTAAGACATTCAGGTTAAATTTTTCTAATGATATTTTAGATAAGAATAAAAGTATTTAGATAATAAAAAAATAGCTAATTACTACTGTAAGGTAACGATAATACACAAAGCTATATTTTAATTGTTACAAATGAATGTATGCATAGTGTAAGAAATGAAAAAAAAATCTCCATCCTCTGTAAGTCGACCACTAAATTGCAGAACCGCAAGTGGTCAACTTACACAGGTTTCCCTGTACTTTCCCCTGCCAGGGGGAGGGCAACCCTAAGGCCAAGTGCTAACAGGGGATGAAGCAGAAAACTCGTCAAAGTACATTAGTCTATAAATACGAGAGTAGGGTCCCAAAAACTCGGCCAGGATTTGATCCAGCATATTTTTAACAGGGTCCGTTCTTTTTGTGAATTTTAAAGAGATTTTTGAAAAATCAAATAATTTTATGAAAATTTGAACATATAGTGATGAAAAATATTATTACAGGGTTCCCTCGGTCCTTGAAAGTCCTTGAAAAACAAAAGAAGTCCTTGAAAAATGTTGCAGGTCCTTGAATTTTTATTCAGCTATTTAGACAATCTACGATCCTAATTTGGAAGCTTAAACAGGGTGCAACAGAACCGGGAAATCAGGGAAATGTCAGGGAATTTTAAAGTTCTGGAAAAAGCTGGGAAATTTGCAAAAATGTCCGACATTCAGGGAATTTGTTTTTGATTTATCTCGAAGTTTCAACAACCTTATCTGCAATCATTAATAATTATTAATGTTCCCTTATTAAAATTCACTTCTAAAGTTATTTAACTCAAAAAAGTTGTTTTATTTCCCATTTTTCATACATTTTTGCCCACATATCGAAAATTGCGATCTTTTTGCATCCGCGATGGGAGCTGGACTTTTCAAATTTTCGATGATTCTTATGTTTTGTCAACAGGTAAACAAATAAAATTTCCTTTTATTTTCATTGAAACTTAATTAAAAATTTTTAATCGAAATTTCGTGAATCGTGATCGTAAGGGCGAACTTTCAAGCGTCGAAGATAATATCTAGTTTTATTTTTCAATTCAACGTTTTAATGCATGCATCATTCTTCAGATTGTTTAAAATACTTGAAATAAAGAATGAAACTGTTAAATAATATGGTTAAATTTGAAAAAGTCAGAAAACAAAAATTATTAACTGTGCACAAATTTTGGCTTCATCATGGCGATGAAATTCTTTCTATTACACACATTTATTTGTCATATAAATTGATTCTGGGCAGGAAGAACATGTTAAATATCAGCATTTAATCCCAAATAAATAATAAAATAAAAAATAAATTGAAAAAATCATTTATTTCATTTCTTATTCAGTATGCATATAAAGTCTTGGAATAAATTTTCATGCTGTAGATTAAAAGATTTTGATTTATCTATTTTGTGTGCACAGTTTAATTTTTTAACATTTAGCACTAATCCTAAAATATTTAATCTTTGATCAAAAGTTGTTTCTGGAGCTTCGTATTTTCTGATAGAATTGAATGCTTTTTTAAATTTTTAAAAATGCATGATTTTTGAAATAAAATTTAGGTTATTTATAAAAGAAGTCTGAAATTAATGCATCTTCACATTCTTCTTTCAAGCACATTCCTCTTTTACCCGTCAAATATTTATTAATTATTTATGTTGAATAGCATAAAATGCAATTAAATAGAAGCAAAATTAAGAAAAATGCTTTGCTTGTTGAACTTTTCTAACAATAACAAGTGGCTTTTTAAGCCACTTGGTTGCATTTTGTCTTTTCCTAGAACAACCCTAAAACTAATTTGATACTTTATTTTTGTGATGCAAAATTTTTTCACTACTGTAACAGTATCAGGGAAATGAGGGAAAAGTCGGGGAATTTTTTCTGAGATTCTGTAGCCATCCTGTTAAAGCTTGAACATGATTCGTCGGTTTCCGAAAATGAGCGCACGGAAAGCACTGCCCTGCTCACGCTTTACCTAAGATCAGTTGTCAATCATTCGTCAGAGCAACCTTGTTCCTCCATCCTCCACCCTAACTAGGGAGAATAGCACTTTCAATCCTATTGACAAACTAAGCTTAGGCTTTGTTGGTGATAAAAGGTTTACTTTTATGGTCCTTGAATTTTGTTAAAAAGGTCCTTGAAATTTTTTAAAAAGGTCCTTGAAAGTCCTTGAATTTTTTTCTTGACTAAGAGTAGGAACCCTGTATTATTTGCTGCTTTTATAATAAATAATGGTGTGAAAAGTATGATTTGGAAGCTTGGAATTTTGTGAAAGGTTTACTTTGATTGATTTGAATTTTGGGAAGTGTTTGTTTTGATTAATTGAAATTTTGTGAAGGGTCCATTTTGATTAATTGGAATTTTGTGAAGGGTCCATTTTGATTAATTGGTATTTTATAAAGGGTCCAAAAATGGACCCAAATATCCTCTGACCCGACCCCTGTCTGAAGTCCGGATAACTCACAACTTGGCCCACCCTGGTAGAACAAAAACTGGAAGAAAATCAGAGTTTTGTGAAGTTGGCTAGTCAGTTTTCACTATAGACAGATTTCTGCCTTCATAAGTTATTTTTCTGAGGTTATCTGGAAATTTACTGTACATGACTGCATTCATTAATTTTCATTTTCGTGCAGTAAAGGACCTTTGCCTGCATAAAGTACGTACTGTTATTTTCTTTAAGGATATTTGAGCACTTTATTCTCTGCTGCATTCTGAAGCAAACACTCAATGCAAGAACTGTACTTGCTGAGGAAACACTTGCACTTATTATTTTTCAACCCCATTTCCTACAACCTAGCCACATTAGGCCAAGTTTTAGTGCCTCTACTGTATTAGAAAAAGAATTTATTTAAAATGAAGCATAGTTACAATTGCCTGAAAGGTTGTTTTATATAACAGTGTTGCCCTACAATTTTAAATAAAAACACAACTATTTTGAATGGCCTTTTTCACATATAAACATAGTTAGAAAGTAATATTTTAGTTAACTTTGCAACATAGTGATTGTGTTTAATTTTCTCTGGTAAAATTTCCTAAATATTCTAAAATTCTCATTTGCTTCATAACACTCCTGCTTGTACTGTATTCTTGGAGGGGATTTGGAATTTTCGGTGAAAATCCTAACCTGAATTTTATCTCCCGACTCCAGTATTTCATTCCATTGTGAAAACTGACAGTTTAATTCCGGGCTGCAGAGTCGGTTGGGGTCCATCATCTCCAACTCTTTTACAACTTTACAAGTACAGTAGAGCCTCGGTTATCAGAGCTCTGACTAACCGAGTTCCGGTTTAACCAAGGTACATTTGCCCTTGAAAAAAAATTTTTTGTTTTGGCTGCCGATAGCGGCATACTGACATTGGTCATCCAATGGCATAAGTATACTAAATGAGTATTTTTTAATGAAATTTTTTGATCGGGATTTTTAGGGATATTTCTAAAGGAATGAATGAATAAGTGAAAGAATGAATCAATGAGTAAATAAATCAATGAGTGAAAAAATAAATAAGTGTATAAATTCATGAAAGAGTAAATAAATAAGTGAATGAATATGTATTAACCATTGAAAACGGTATATTTAAAGTAATCAAGAACTAAAGCTAAATGAGAATTTAGAGAGAGATATAGCAAGAGTATAAATCTGAAGTTGGAATGTATGTAGGCTTGTATAGTTCTAGACGACGGAACTTTTGCATGAGAAGAAAAAAAATGTAATGTTATATTTTTCTATGCTTAAAAAACTATAAACCTTTTTATGCATGTGTTTTAGTGGTAATGCAAAGCTTATTCACATTTGGTCACTTTTTTTAAAATTTATAACTTTTTTGGTCACTTCTTTTTTAAATGGTCACTTTATTTGTATCATATTCTTGGTGGGGCAAGGGGCAGGGGAGCCCTGTATTTGGCTTGTCCGAATATATTGACTTGACAATGTCAAATATGCTTTAAAAACCAAGCTTGCATTGCATTCCAAACATAAAAGCTTTTTTAATAACAGATGCCAACAATTTTTTTTAAGTTCTTATTTTTTTTAATTAAATCTCCCTCCCCCCTTCATGTCAGAGTAAGTATTTTTTTTAAGTGATGCCAACTCTCGATTCTTTTACCTCAACATCAGTGAGGCTCAAACACTTCACATCCCTGGTGCGATTGATATTCACTTGCCACATGTTTTGTACTGTATTTTGAGTTTGAATCCGTATCTTTTTGATTGCTGCTACATTTATTTTCAAACATACTGTAAATTTCTTTAATTTTTTTTTTGCAGTGTCATGCTTTATCTTGGTTCATGAGCAATGCCCCGACCGTTATTGCATCCGAGCATTCTAACGTCTTGAAATGGAGTTACAAGCAAGGCTCCACGAGAAAGATAAAATCTGGATATAACCAATCAATTTTGATAATTTCACACAATCCAGTAAATAATGAAATAATTGCAACTGGGTGAGTTTTTCCTGATATTGTTTTTTTTTTTTTCCCTTTTTTTGGGAGTTTCTAATTTATATGTTGTTGGAAAATAAGTTTGGAATTAAAAGCATTAAATGGGAATAATGTTAAACAAAAATAACTTATCTCTTTGATTCCATTTTAACTTTCTCTTCTATTTAAGCATTATCACAACCAAGTTTGGTTTTATCGTTGTCACCATTGTTGTGTCTGATGGGTGATTTTGATTCAAAAAGTAAAAGAAAAAAACAAGCTGTTTTCTGAATTTTTTTCAATTTACTAATCTTGAAATTTCTTTTGAGGAATAATGACTGTATTTCTCTTTCTACAGGGTTCACAATGGGGAAAAATACAAGGCGGCATTTCCCACCTTGAAAAAAATTTTAAGTATTTTTAAAATTTAAGTTGGGAACTTCACTTTTTGTTTTTAAAAATATTACTAAGTTTTCTGAACATGACCTAATACAAACTATGTAATAAAAGATGATTATCTAAGCTGTGCTCGGCAAAGAAAGAATAAACATCAACAAGGTTCACACAAAACGGATCCTTCACAAAATTTGCGATCGCAAAAATGGGTGCTTTATAAAATATTAAACATGAGAAAGATCCTCTGGTATTTTGGTTAATTAACCAAAATTCTTTGATGTGTGATTTTTACAGACAAATCCTAAAAATTAGATTTTTAAGATCCTTAGGATTTAGGAATATTTCTTCTGATCATATGGCATTTTATCTATTGATGTTTTTCAATGAAAGCTATATTTTAGAAACCAGCCTTGTGACCAAGGAAGATTCCCCTTTTCCACTTCTTTTTTTTTTATTTTGTCTTTTGTGAATAGAATGAATAAAGATAAGTCTGCATTCACAAAGGGCTTAAATTGTTCAATAATCGCAAGGAGCGAAGAAGTTGTCAATCTTTCCCCCATGTTATTATATATGATAAATAGGGTTCCTAGATTCTTCTTTTCATTAATGAGGATAAGATGGCAGTTGAAAACTAACATACTCCATTTAGTTTGTATAGAATTATCAGTTTAGAAGATTTTTTTCAAATTTTCAAATTTTAGGTGGTTTTATTTCGCGATGTTTTGAACACGTGTCCTCTAGTTGCGTTAACGGCACGCAAACGAACCTTTTTTTGAGTGGGATTTCAAAAAATATTGCGGGAATCGCGCGGCCTAGCACGAACCCTGTTCTACTTTGTGATAAGAAAACTATTTTGTTCTTTAAAAACTTAAAATCAGGAATGTTATTTTTGTCAGGACGGTGGCAAAAACTGGAACTAACTAAGGCATAAACGGAAAAAAATGGCAAAAAAAACTTATTGTGGGTAGTGTGCAATAAGGTCAATAATTTATTTTTTTTTAATATATGCAACTGAAGGGTATGGTGCAAAAAGGGTGTAGCTCCATTTTAGGAAACTTTTTAGCTGTAGTATGTAGTCTTGTATTTAAAAGTTAAAAAAAAAAAGATTTTCTTTGATACAAAGGATTTCTATATCCTCGCACAATTAACAATTGTGCTCTCTTGTATTATTTTTATACAAGAGAATTTATCCAAAAAATCGAGTATAAAGTAAAATAAATAAATAATGCAATTCAGACTTTTGATCTTTTTATATGTGTTATCACTTTCTTGAAATTTGGAGCTATTGCCTTTCTGGCCCACTTCTATAATGCTCAATTCATTGTTACGGTTGGTAAATTTGTATGTTTATATTTTCATTGTAATTAAAGAATTTTAAACATCACCTTGTAATTTTCATATTTTAGAATGCAAGTAACCATCATCTATCGTAATACCAACTATCAAATTTTTAAACCAAAATAGTTAAATTTAAAAATTATAATTTGCATGTTGTGGATGTGACATTAATATCAAAATTACAAAGTTATCTATACTAATATTATAAAGCTGTGTAGAGTTTGTTTGTTTAAACGCGCTAATCTCAGGAACTACTGGTCCAATTTGAAAAATTGTTTCAGTGTTAGATAGATCATTTATCGAGGAAGGCAATAGGCTATATATCATCGTGCTAAGACCAATTGGGGTGGAGTTCCGAAAATTGCATAAAATAGTCCTTTTCTATCGGAAGAAATTATCGCATATTTTCGAGCTTGATACCATTGAAAAGCCCATAAAGAACTATTCTAGAAAGAGTTTTGTCCTCCGTGCTAAAATTGGAAGCCTCTAAATTAACTAGAAAAGAAGTTATAAGTGTTTTCCTCTGTAGTTTGAAATTATTTTTTCACAGTAACTAACTTTAATTTTATTTGACCCAGATGATGACCGTTTTATTTTATTTGCATTGTTGCATCCTTTCAACAATTGTTACAGTTGCCCTGTGAACAAACAAATCAATGCAGTTGCCATTGTTAAACAAATCAAAAAAATAATAATCAACGTTTCTAGCATTTTGATGAGGCATCGCTATATTTGCAAAACATAATTTAAGATGGACCGTGCAATGCCGGGCGTCGCAGCTAGTATGTAATAAATATTTAATATTATTATTTTTATTAAGAGTTTTTTTTTTTTTGAAATTGTCCTTAGTATACTTTTTTATTAGGCTATTCAGCATGCTATACTGATATATTGCAATTTTTTCTATAGTATATACTTTTGTGATGATTGAAAGTGTTGATAAATATATTTGAAATTTTAGGAGGAAACAATACATGTTATATTTCAAATTTTTAAACTCTGGTTACAAGATGAAATTGGTATTTATAGGATAAATAAATAAAAAGCAATGACTATTTTCGAGCAATCAAAATACTCAAGAAAAGCTTTCAAGCAATTTTGAATTCATTAATATTTTGCATTTGTTGCATGTAAGGTTGTTGAAAGTGATATAAGTGTGTGTGTAGTGTAATATATGTATATATATTTTTAATCTACTCTTTTTGTTTTAATAGTCACAAGTATGGAGCCGTTTTTATTATAGATGTTAAAAACGAGAATGTTATTCATAAACTCAAAGTGCACTCGATGGACATATACAATTTGTCATGGTCTTCGGTGTCTTCTGATACGGTAATTGTATTTTAAATATATCTCCATTTCATGTCATTCATGTTCGGCATGTATGTGATAAGTTTTGTCAATGCTATTAAAACATGAAGTAAATGTGTTCTCTTATCTTACACAAGGAAAAGCTGTAAATTCAGGATTAGCTATATTTTCCTGAGTTCTCTTTTTCTCTGTAATAATTGCAGATTTGTATTGGTGTTATCTTTTAAAGTTATTCGAGATAAATTCAATTTATAGTAGGGACTGAATTGTGAGATTATTCCGTAATTAGTGCAAAAAAAAAAGCCATTCAGACAAAAACAATAAACCCCACACATGATTCTAACAATCCAAAATGTTATTTAAACTCGGGAAAAATGTTAGTAAGAAAGAAAACTGGATTTTAAAATTTTCAAAATCCTCTCCTAAGAAAAAAATTATTTTTTTGAGTGAGGCCCACCTGCATTGGTAGTGAAATATTACATGTTTGCATAATTTTTAACAAAACAACAACAAAAGCTCTTTTTTTTTACAGAAAAACATTTTAAAATGTTTAATTTATAATTATACTATAAATAGTTTGATACTATTATCTAGTATGTAAGACAAGAAATAACTAGTTTTTCGGGATTGAGGAGGAGATTTTAAAAAAATGTTTTGGTGCACTCGAGCCCCTGATTTTGAGGGGAGTGAGGGAATGGGTTGATGTGCATAACACCTTTAATTAGGACATTTTTGTGTTATGTTCCATCAAAGCTTGAAAGAACGCAAGGTGGGAGAAAGGGATAGCGCAATCCATGTTTTGTTCGGTTTGAAAGAACTTTCTAACTTTTTGATTTCTATTGAAATATTGTATCTAAATTGATTGTTTTTCAGTGAAATTGTAAGATTTGAAACTTCTTCTAAAAGTTAAATGTTCTGTAGCTAAGTATTATTTGTATTGCTGCATTGGATAACTTTGCACTTAAATTTCTTTCATACTATTTAACAAAAAATTGCTGTGCTTATTTATCATATTAAATATAGTGGTACCAGCATGGCTATGCCGTGTTAAAAAATGAAAAGACCAGTCAATTCACCGTTGTATATATGGTGGTAACTTTTTATTGTGTAAATTATGTTATTTTATTAAAATGTATAGCATCCACCGAACGGTTTTGGCTCTACGCCAGACACATACAGACGCACACACATAGACATACAGTAGAGTCTCTATAAGTTAAGTCTCGATAGTGCGAGTTTCCCATAAATCCGAGCTAGCGAAAAAATATCGGCTTTGCTCCCAAGAAATGACCAACAACAGCGAAACTCGTGAAAGGAACACCACATCTAGTTTTTATTGTTATTCGAAGGTTCATGCGTAAAAATATCGAATTGGGCTATTTTTATCCATGACTGGTGACCAAAAATTTCATTAATAAGTAAGCAGGCTACATTTAGAGCGATTTGAAATGGTTGCAAATTGAAAAATATACTTAACTTTCAATCATGTAACGGTATGATAGTACATTTTTCTTGATACTAAAATTTAATACGATACTAAAATTTAAAATTTGCTTTACTCCCTTTTACTTATTTATAAAATGTTGTGATTTCTATAATTCGAGTTTTCGATAGTTCGAGGTAGCTCCGGTCCCGTCCACCTCAAATTATCGAGACTCTACTGTACTTGCTGCTTTATTACTAGTAGAGAAGTCTTAAAAACTTTTCTTACTAATGTTGTTGTATAAAGAATTATAACTTCTTATGCATGATCACATCTATTTTATCAAATAAAAATTGTTTTATTACATAAAAATCACAATAGGGAATGTACGAAGCATCACCAAATTAAAACATTTTCTTATTTCAGTTTTTTAAATGAGATCATCTGTTATTGCACAACACTTTTTTTTGTTACTGATTAAACATTAATATTACCTTTGTTTTGGAGTTCATTACTGAAATTCTTGTGCATTTTTTGCTTTTAATAAATACAAAGAAATAAATAAATAAAAATTCTAAAAGGGCAAGATTGATTGAAAATTATCATTGTAACTTAACAACGTTCCGAACAATGCTTCAAAATTGAGTGTCTTTTTTACTGAGCATAAATCAGTGTGTTTTATCTCTCCAAGAGCTTTAAGTTTATAATAGCAAATGCTTATGTAGTTTTGTATAGTATAACAAGAAGTTCCGTCTAGAACTATACGAGCCTACTTCCCCGTATACACCGAATTCAAATTTATAATCTAGCTATATCTCTCTCTCTGTTTTTCTCGTTTAGTTTTAGTTCTTAATTGGTTCAAATATACCTTTTTCAACGGTTAATAGACATTCAAACATTCATTAAGTCATTCATGTATTTAGTCACTCATTTATTCATTCATTATTTTGCTTATTCATTTAATCATTCATTGATTCAAAAATATTCTTGAAAATCCCGATCAAAAAATTTCATAGGAAAATAGGCTCCTTAGTTCTGGATGAACTTTTTATCTGTACATGTTCTACGTCATAAGAGCTTTCCGATAAAGTTTGTTCCAAGCAAACCGGCCCGTTAGATCAGGAATAATATAGGATTGAAATTTCCCCGTAGGCGGTATGTTAATTTTTTTTGAACTGTTCAAAAATGAACAAAAATTGTTCAAATCAATATTTCACGCCAAGAACTTCTTCCAGTGAGCTTGTTCATGGGAACTTGGATCTTGTACCCAAATTTTACATAATTTGCTTCATTTTCGCCCATAGGCGCTAATGTTAAAATTTTTTGAACTGTTCAAAATTGAACAAAAAATTGTTCAAATCAAAAAGTAAAATATGGAAATTAGATGTCCTCGCCGAGATCTTTCGAATGCAAAAAGAATTTTTTGAATCGGACAATTCGTTCAAAAGTTATTAGGGGGGGACAGACCGACAGACAGACAGACAGACCGACAGACACACTTTTTCCCCATCTCAAAACCCTACTTTCAAATTTTTTTATTTTTCAATCTTTATTTAATTACTTAACTTATTTTTGACTTTTCTTGATTTTTAACGATATTGTCACGATACATTAAGCCTTCTTTCATGCTTTATTATTATTTTTTTTTACTTTTACGGGAAAGTAGGCTAAAAAAGGAATAAAAAATGCTTGAAGTGTATTGAAAGTTAATCAACAAATATTAAAAAAAAACTAAAATTGCAAAATTTGTTGGAAAAAATGTCATAAAAATGAGTTTCAGTTCCTCGATAATTTTTAGTAGGGAACTAAAAAACTGTCAAGTATGAAGCAGCTTCTGAGTATAAGACACACCTGAGCTTTTGAGGCAATTTCCTGAAAAATAATGCATTTTGTAGTCTGTAAAAGGCAGGATCTTAAAATAAAACAGGGGCAGCGAGGGATATCCACTTTCTGATTCTGCGGTAAAATGAGGTATCAGGGGTGATTCAAAATTTTTCGAGGGCCTGTTTCAAATCTTTTTTTTTTTAATCAGTTTTCGGAAAGTTTATCAACTTATTAATCTTAAGATTTCTTTGATGAATAATATCTACTTTTATTTCTCTCTTCAGACAAGCAAAATATTTTGTACTACTTTTAAAAACTTTTGAGACAATATAATAATGTTTCCGGTAGAAAAAAAAACTTTTGGCGTTAATATTAGACCGTTCTTGAAGCAAGAATTGTTACTTGAAGCATTTTTTTTTTTTTTTTTTTGAGCTTGTATATACAAATACAAATGCGACGATCAGCAACAGGCAAAGGACCCAGCCAGGCTGGTCCTAGTCAATTTAACAGTCCCCACTACTGTTAAAAATATACACGTATGTGTATATTTTTAACAATACTGGCGACTATAAATATATATACACATACGTGTATATATTTATACATGTACGTATGTACTGTGTGTTGGATGGGGGGGGGGGAGCATGTTCACCTAAGTATGTATGTAATTTTTATATTAAATTGATGGTGCATACTTTTCTAAAAATTTTGGAGAAATTCCAAAAATTTCTTTTCTGGAAATGGTGGTACTGTACAGTTGATAATTCATATTTTCCAAGTAAAACATTATCATTTTCTTTTTTAGCTGTTATCAGTCAGCATGGATATGAGTGCTCGAGTCTGGAAGCTCGGAGAAACACATCCTGTCCATACATATTATCTTCCGAGTTCTCGGAAACTTGACGAGAAGAGACAAGCGCAGCTTTTCGGCATTTTCTATCCTGGTAGTGAAAATACCATTATCTGCTGTTCAAGGTCTGCATCTCCATTTCTTTAATGTATCTTTTAATTACATGCTAATGAATTAACAACAATATTTCTAGTTGAAATGCTTATAAAATTATCTAAAGAAGAAATATTGTGTTCAAATCTTCATAATTATATCATTTAGTCGCATTTATACAGGCTGAAAAAAGTTGTCAGTATGTAATAAGTGCTGAGTATATTTTTAAAAAATGTTGTATGAATTTGCAAAGGATTCTCTTAACACAGCTTAAATGACTTCAGTAAATTTTTATATGTTTTTGATGTGCATTGCATCTTATACCTCTGATAAAATATTTTTTCTATGCATAAGCAGTACGAGTTATGTGGAAAACTAGCAAAACTTGATTTAAATTACTTATCCTAAAAAAATAAATTATTGATAAAACTGGTAGAGAAATTTCACTAGTATATTATTTGGCAAATCAATTAGGTCAATTTACTCAGGGGTCACCCCAGAGGAAATTCAGATCCATTTTCGGACTCTTCGCAAAATTCTAGTCGATCAAAACACACCCTTCACGAAGTTCTAGTAGATCAAATTGACACCCTTCACGAAATTCTAGTTGATCAAATTGACACCCTTCACAAAATTCATAACAACCAGCTCTTACTTTTTGCAGAATTATTTATTAAATAAGTGGCAAAAAGAAATAAAAAAAATGTGTGCGTGTACTAGCGTACACTCGTAAGAAGTGAAACTTCTTTATGACGTTATTTTTGAAAAAATAATTTACTATATGCAACTTTACAGAAATTGGTTAAATAAAGTTAAATTAGATAAAGTTTAATAAAAGGCTTTTATTATCATAGACATAAATACAAATTCTACAATTATTTCATTTTAGCTTATTACTACAAAGATTATTATTGAATTTCATTAATTGTAATAGAATTATTACTATCATTGATGTCGTTATTATATATTTGTGTTATTAATGGCTTATGGTAACTGAAATACGAAATATATTGTTTACATTCCACAAAATTTAGTAACCGAGCGAAAACTCCATCAATTGTAGTGCCGGATCTCGTTGTCGACGTTTGAGGATTGTTTTTCATGGATAAATTAAGTTTATCTTTCAAAAATTCAATTAGTTTCAAAGATTTTTCTGATGCAAAATTGATATTAAAATCTCCACTTAATATCATCGGTATTTTATCATTATTGTTGCCTAGTAAAGAGGCACCGCCACTTGTGTATGATAACAATGAATGGTGAATAAAATCAATAATATCGTCCACCTTCTGATTAGGAGATATATATATTGCAACAATCAAAATTTTTATCCCATTTACCATTGTGCATTGAGCCATACATAAATCACCAACTGCTGAAGTTAGTGACCCATGAAAGTCAGGAGAAAGAACAGAAAAATCTATCGATGAAGTTACAATGTTAGCAACATCTTTAGAATTATGATATATTCCTACACCTCCTGCTCTTGTGTTCAGCCGTTTAAATTGTGCAATGCATTTGAAATCAGTAATGTTTATTTCACTGTCATTGTTTAGCCATGTTTCAGACAGAACTAAAACATTCGAATTTTTCACAATTGAATCATCCAGGTCAGCTACATGAGCTCTAAGACTTTGACAATTGAAAGTAAAAAGTGACAAATCTTTCCTGTTATTTATAAACTGAAACAATTGTTCATTTATAGTCTCTACTTTATTCAGAGACAATCGTTTGAATTCTGCTTGTAAATCGATGGTGGACGTTGACGTTTTTCGGCCATGATAAAATGTTTTATCATTATTGAGAGTAGTTATATACAATCCTTCAATACTCGTTACCCGGGATAAAGCAACATATAACAAGGATTGGCTGTGATGTTTCTCATATTCATAAACAATTTCCGGAAATGTGCTACCTTGTGATTTATGAATGGTAGTAGCACAAGCACAAACTAACGGAATATGAGTACGTTTAACAACTATAGTTTTGTTATTATTGAGCGGAATTGTAGAGGATCTTTGTACAATTGGTACAGCCATTCGACTGATATTATTTTCTGCTGCGTGACCTGCTGCTTTACGTCTCAATTTTTCACCAATTCGAGGTAATTCTGGAAACTCAAGCCATGCTATTTTAACTACTCCTTCGATATCGGTTTCTGCATGAACTAACTTCCCAACAGCTCCATTTGCTAATCCGTCAGATACATCAATGTTTGTAGTAATCATGTAATAAATATTTATTACAAATGTTGTTTGGTAAGGCAACCCATTTGTATCAATCAAGGACATTTTATGTAGTTTTTGGTGCACAAAAGTCTCTTGATCCTTGGTAGTACATCCACTATAAACATCATTAGCAGTTCAAATTATTTTTTCTGAATAAGAGTTTAATATTCGATTATTATACTCAGTGACTGCGTAATTTGTATTAAATAATCGAATACCTTGAGGACACTTAGTTGCAGCTTCTTCTACGGAATAAAAACGAGATTCAATGATAGATATTTCACTTTCATTAAGACGTTCACCGTTCCCGATTTTTGTAAGTATTGACGAGAACTGTTGATTTGCTTGACGCATAACTTGGTCTAGTTCATAAAATTTCAGATTTTGCCATAATATTGGTCCAACAATAGTCTGCTTAGGTTGCTTGTAGATAGGAGTAGCGCGAACGGGAGGTAATTGACGTAAGTCTCCAATGAAAATAATATCTAATCCACCAAAGTTCGATTGAAAGAAAAAGATGGCGCGTAACGGAAAAATGTGACGCGTAACGAAAAAATGTTACACTAAATTTTTTTCCAACCCCGATAAAAAAGTTTCACTTCAAAAAATTTTACCACCATATGTTTGAATTTTGAACTGAAATGATTTGACTTTTCACAAAAATCTTTTTAAAATTCTCAAAAACCCGACCTGGTTAAAAAATGCGTCCCCTGTTACTAGAAATATTTTGAAAAAATGGCAAATATTTTCCAATGTAAAATAAAACAAAAATCTCTTCAAGGTCTAAATTAGACAAAGATTGTTGTGATGTTTCTGTGGATTTTTTTTTTTTCTTTCGAGTTTTCCACTTTTAAAATAAGCTGTCAGATTAGTTCAGTGATTGTGTTTGTATCTCATTTTCTTTTGTTATTTTTTATAATTGTTTGTAATTCAGTATTCCTAACTTGTACTGTTTCATCTTCCTTGGTAAAATTATGCCCACTAGTTGAGTTCTTTCCCTGCAATTGAAAAATTTTATTTATTTAAAATCTAATAGTAAAGGTTTGTTTTTTTACGTAGCTGGGGTTTGGAACATATTTTTGTTTCATTATTGTTGAATTTTCTTTCTGAAGAAAGCTTTTTGATACATCAAAAAAGGAAAGCAACTTTTAATGTGATTTTGTATTTATGAAATCTATCCCTTCATGAAATCTAATTAATTTTATCTTAAAAGCATAAAGATAATTTTTTGGAAAAAAATAGAACCGACTTCAAATTAAAAATTGTGCTTAAAATAAATGCATTCTTTAAACAACGTCGATACTACTTTTAAACATAACTTTTCAAGTTGGCATAAAATTTTGAGTCTAAGTATCTTATATTAGATGTTACTTACTTTTTCTAGACACTGTTGAAAACTGTGGGCCATTTATTTTTGTAATTGATGCATGTTTACAAAATCTTTAAGCTATCACAATTTTGCGCCAACTTCAAATATTATCCTTAAAAGTAGTATCAACGTTGTTTAAAGAATGAATTTATTTTTGCTTTTTAGGACAATTTTTAATTTGAACTAGGTGCTATTTCCCTCCAAAAAATTTATTTTATTTTACTCATTTTTAGTGTGAATACCTTTTCTATATGAGTATTGAGTACTCTATTAAAAAAAGATATCAAAGGGCATACCCACTTGAATGACTGGCACTAAAAACCAATAAGTTGTATGATAAATTTTGTTTTGGAAGTTGATTTTAAAACATCACTATCAACCAGAGTAAATAGGCTAAGTGAATTTAATTTATTTTTCAGAGAAGTTTTCTCTCAAATTCTTATTATAATTGCTTTTAATATTACTGCATAGTGGCAACAAGCTCTTTTTTAACAATGAATTTTATATTTATCAATAATTTTTCCAATTAAGAAATTTCAAGCCAAACCTTTCCAATAAAAGAAAAATACTTATATTTCATCCATAATGTTATCTCTAAAGAACAAATGTAGTCAAATTGGTGTGCTGTAGTTGAGTTGGACGACCCTCCATCAATTAAAAAATAATTTCAAAATCGGTTTATTTAGTCAGAAGTTATGATTGAAAAAACAAAAAAATGACTGCATTTCTGCCCATAACCTTCTCTCTAATTATCAAATAGTAAGAGACAAAGATACGGGACCTATGGGAAACCACCCATCAAAATTAGTTCATCCAGTGAGAAGGTATTGAGGAACAAAAAGAAAAAAAAAAAAGGATATGCACTGATGACTTCTTCCTTGTGGAATTCAGTTAAAAATTATTTCTGAGTTTTCAGTTTACAGAAATGCATGAAAAAGAAATGATAATAATGTACATAACTTCAACAGTTATGTACAGTATTTAACTCCGATCAAATGTCCATTCATGAAACAGTTTTGTCCTCCTGCTTTTAAAATGACAACATAAGACAATCTTCTGTAATCTTGCAACTTTAAATATGTAGCCCTAATTTAACACTAGTAGAATGTTAATCGATATAGAGCGTGGGAGAGGAAGGGATGATCATATCTTGCAATTTATTCTTGGTTTTCATTTTCTATTTTGTACAATATATTTACTAAAACGTAAAAAAACAACAACTTTGCTTATATTTTGGAATTTTTTTTAGAGGTGAAATAGGGTCAGTGACCTTCAAAGGTAAGGGAAAGCCGGAGTTCCATCCGTTTTGGGTCAGTGGTTCCGAAGTCCTTCATAAAGGGATATATTATTTTTGTACCTGGAAAGTAGACTCGGAAAGTGGGAAAAAGGACATGTTATGTGCAGTTGCTCCTTTCAAAGTAAGTACATGTTCCAGTGCTTAACAATTTATGATTTTCATTATTAATTCTTAAATTACTCCTCGGTATGCTTTATTTATTTTTTTAAAATCATTTTTAGCCTTCTTTCCCTTAAAAGTAAAAAAAAATAATAATAAAGCATGAAAGAAGGCTTAATGTATCGTGAAAATATCGTTAAAAATCAAGAAAAGTCAAAAATAAGTGAAGTAATTAAATAAAGGTTGAAAAATAAAAAATTTGAAAGTAGGGTATTGAGATGGGGAAAAAGTGTGTCTGTCGGTCTGTCTGTCTGTCGGTCTCCCCCCCCCCCCCCCCCCCACACCTAATAACTTTTGAACGAATTGTCCGATTGGAAAAATTCTTTTTGCATTCGAAAGATCTCGGCGAGGACATCTCATTTATATATTTTACTTTTTGATTTGAACAATTTTTTGTTCAATTTTGAACAGTTCAAAAAATTTTAATATTAGCGCCTATGGACAAAATTGAAGCAAATTCTGTAAACTCTGGGCACAAGAGCCAAGTTCCTATTGCAAGCTTATTGAAAGGAGTTCTTGGCGTGAAATATTGATTTGAACAGTTTTTGTTCATTTTTGAACAGTTCAAAAAATTAACACAGAGCTTACGGGGAAATTTCAACCCTATATAAATCCTGATCTAACGGACCGATTTGCTTGGAACAAACTTTATCGGAAAGCTCTTATAACGTAGAACATGTAGAAATAGAAAGTTTATCCAGAACTTACGAGCCTATTTTGCTATGAAATTTTTTGATCGGGATTTTCAAGGATATTTCTCAGTGACTCAATGAGTGAAATAATGAATGAATGAATAAATGAAAGAGTGAAAGAATAAATCAATGAATAAATGAATGAGGAAAAGAATGAATGAATAAATTATTGAATAAATGAAAATATAAATAAATGAGTGAATAAATACATGAATGCGTAAATGAATGAATAAACACTTGAATGAGGTAACGAATGAATGAATAAATGCATGGCTGAATAAATGAAAGAATGAATGAGTGAGTGAATGAATATGTATTATCCGTTGAAAAAGGTATATTTTCAATAATTAGAACTAAAGATAAATAAGAAAGAGAGAGAAAGAGATAGCTAGATTATAAATTTAAATTTGGTGTATACGGGAAAGTAGGCTCGTATAGTTCTAGACGGAACTTCTTGTTGTGTCTGAAATTATTAATTCTTGTTTACAGCTTTCCAAAACCATGCAGTCCATTATAGTCTGTGTAATAGGCGCATCGAGGTCGCGTTTCCTACTGTGTTGCCATGGCAGCTGCAGAAAAGATAACAGCGCCAGATTTTTTTTTTTTTTTTTGCACTGCAGTTACCACACCTCCGATTCAAAATATAATAATTGAGAAAAAGTAATGAGAAATAATTTATTTTCCATTTATTTCTTTTTGATGCTAAGTAAATGCAATTAAATTTCTCATAAATTAAATCAAGAATGTTTAGGTAAGATTTTAACATTTACAAAATATAAAATACGATAAATGAGGTATGCAATAGCTTTCTGAAACACATCAAAATATTAGAATAAGACTTG
This sequence comes from Octonoba sinensis, assembly GCA_038502835.1. Classification (NCBI taxonomy): domain Eukaryota; kingdom Metazoa; phylum Arthropoda; class Arachnida; order Araneae; family Uloboridae; genus Octonoba; species Octonoba sinensis. The sequence goes on from CM076600.1 coordinate 6,368,103, forward strand.
GATTGGTTCAAAATTTTTGATTACTTTATCTGACGCAATCTATTTTTGCCATTGAGAAATAAATCGGATTTGAATCCGTTTATTATTATTATAACTAAAACAGCAAACTTACTTATGTTCGCCAAACCAAGTGGAGAAAAAGTTTCTAGCATGGAAACCATGACGACCAGAAGGGGAAATGGTTGAGTTGTGTGACCTTGACACGCCGATTCTAATTACACAGACTATAAACTATTTATGTAGCTTTTCAAATAATGTACTACAGTAGAGCCTCGGTTATCCGAGCCTCGACTAACCGAGTTCCGGGTTAACGGAGGTACATTAGCCCTTGAAAAAAGCGATTTTTTTTTTTTTTTTTTTTTTTTTGGTGGCCGATGGCGCTGTCACCGACTACCTCAGTTAGCCAGTGGCATAAGTTTCATCTTCATTTTATTTTATGCTAATATAAAGATCTAGAACAACAATAAGACTTTTGCAGCTACAGCCATTGCGTGAAACGGCAGCAAAGAAACAAGCAAGTTCTGTTAAACAGAAGACAATTATATATATGGACTTCTTCAAGAAATAACATTAACAGGAGCATGTACTCTACTATAGTCTGTGTAGTTAGAATCGGCATGTCAAGCTCACACAACTCAACCATTTCCCCTTCTGGTCACCATGGTTTCCGTGCTAGGAACTTTTTCTCCACTTGGTTTGGCGAACATAACTAAGTTTGCTGTTTTAGTTATAACTAGCTGACATGCCCGGCTTTGCGCGGAATAATATTGCATCATTCGTAGGCTAAGTGACGCATGTCCAAAATTCTGTTGTAAATATCTAAGGAAAAATTTTCTTTAAAAAATCATGTAGGAGATGGGCAACAGGCCTGAAAAACCTTATTTAAACAGTAAAAACATTTAAACGAACAGCCTAGAAAAATTCCTTTTAGACCAAAAATAACAGCTCATAAAAATCTACATTAAAATGCCAACAACAGTTCAAAAAAATTGCCATTAAAGTAATTGCAACAGTAACTAAAATGCGCACATGCAGCGAGATAATTGTGCCACAATGATATCGAGAGACCCATAAAAATCGTAATTACAATATCTACCACAATACATTTAAAAATTCTCATCAAAGTAAGATCTGTATTCTGTTTTAAAATGTCCATCAGATGAAGCACAACTGTCCCTGAATATGTCTGCTACAATAAAGAAAAAATCCTTAAATCCCCACATTTGAATAAAGACAACTATTCCTAAACATCCCTAATAGAATAAGGACATTAGTCTCAAAAAATCTCCATTAGAATAAAGTCGTCAGTGACTAAAAATACCCATAAGAATACTGACCTTCAAGAGCTACTGTTCCTAAAATTACCAACAGTCCATCTTAAATTAACCATCAAAATAAGGACAGTTCCTATAAATCCCGATTGCAAAATCGTCAAAGGATTTCCTGAAAATTCAATTGAATAGCACTTTCATAAAATTCGGATAAAAACGAAAGAAAGGGAAGCATTTTTCCAAAGGCAAATGCTTATATAAGTTAGAAAATGTTTGGTACTGAACCAATCCTGACGCGTGAAATTTAAGTTGATAGAAAGAAATAACTAAATTATGTCCAAATAGTGCCAAATAGACAGTAAAAAAAATTAAGTAAATGTTTTATAAAATAAATCACTTGAGTAAAATATGGAAAGAAAAATGAACCTCAAGATAAAGTAATTGAAAATCGTCTGCACTTTATAATCCACAAAATATGCATAAAAATGAAACGAATTCTTAGAATTTGTTTCACTGATAAAGCGGACAATCTACCATGAGAAGTAATATGTTTCATGAAATTGTTGAACTGGTACCATGATACTAAATCGCCAAAAAACAAAGAAGGATCAACCTCAAGGAGTAATTACAGATCGTCTGCAGTGCGCTAAAAAATGAAATGAATTTTTAGAATTTGTTTCGCTCATAAAACGGCATGAATAACGATAAAACAGCATTTTTTCAATCTTGAGTTAACAAAAATCATCTAATTGGCGACAAAAGTAGTATTTATTTTGGCGAAAACACGCAAATGGAGCAGATAAATTCAGAGGTAAGCCTTGCTTTAAAGTTCGAAAACTACTTTAAATGAATATTGCGCGTGTTCTATTTGTTCTACGAACTTTAGAAGGAGATCATCTTGTGCAGTTTTTTACGGGCATCAATATGCTGCAAAAATCTAAAACGTGGGACGTTTCTTCGATGAGATATTCTTAAAATAAACAGTTTTGCTTAAAATTGGAATAAAAAAAGAACAAATTCGAATTTTAGGAAAAACACTTCGAGGTGCACGAGGACCTGACCCAAGGTACCTGTAACCAAAATTTCGTACTTCTGGCCCGTTCCATCTCGCCAGGAGGCAATCGACAGACACACACACACACACACAAACTTTTGGTTTTATTTATATAGATAATAATAAACGAATTCAAATCAGATTTATTTCTCAATGGCAAAAATAAATTGCGTCAGATAAACTAATAAAAAATTTTGAACCAATCCAAGTCTTATTCTAATATTTTGATGTGTTTCAGAAAGCTATTGTATACCTCATTTATCGTATTTTATATTTTGTAATTGTAAAAATCTTATCTAAACATTCTTGATTTAATTTATGAGAAATTTAATTGCATTTACTTAGCATCAAAAAGAAATAAATGGAAAATAAATTCTTTCTCATTACTTTTTCTCAATTATTATAATATTTTGAATCGGAGGTGTAGTAATGCAATTGCCTTAACTGCAGTGCAAAAAAAAAAAAAATCTGGCGCTGTTATCTTTTCTGCAGCTGCCATGGCAATGCAGTAGGAAACGCGACCCTGATGCGCCTATTCTAATCACACAGACTATAATGCATTCATGTATATATATCTACATGTAGATATTTTTATGTATGTAATGTCAGTTTTTCATTTCATAATACATAAAGTAAATGCCTTTTTTTACATCTTTTTGACGACCTTTTCATTCATTTCACCATTTACCCACGTTTCCCTCTCGATTTGGATAGAGTCTGTGCTATCCAAGTTTCCGATTATCCGATGCACCCTCGGTCCACATTACCTCTGATAATCGGGGCTCTACTGTACTTAAAGTGATTATGATATCTCAAGTGTTCCTATTACATTGTATTCTTAGAAAAACAAAATTTTAACTGGGCTAATTGGCCTATTTTTTCCCCTTCTCTATTTCATAACATTAAAGGAAGGGTTTCCTGTGGCCTGAAAATACTCCTATTCCACAATTTGCAATAAATATTAGTTCTGTGCAAAACTAGAAACCAAAATCTTGGATTTTTCTATGGAAAATTGTGTAAAATGAGCAGAAAGAAAACACTAATGTGTGCATAATTTAGTCATTTATGTAAAATAAAAGTAAAGGCATCTTGGGAAAAGAGGAAAGAGAAGAAAGTCATCAAATGTTAACATATCTTTACATTCTTCTGCAGATTTCCATTTTTGATTTGGAAGATAAGAAATGCCTGTTGTCCCTGTGCTGCAATTATAGTCCCATTCATAAATTGGTAGTTTCTCCAGTGAATCCAAGTAAGTCTTTCATGTCTTTTCATCAAAATATAATTTTGTTCTAAATATTTTACACCTTTAAAGGCTAAAAATATTGGATGCACAATGAAAAAATAATAAATTTTGATTCATATTAGTTATATACGAGCTGTAGTTAAGTTTTTAATTTATGGAAAGTTCACAGGAAATAGATGTAGTTGATTATCAAAATAGATTATTATTGAAACACTTGACTGTTTTATCATGAGCTTATCTATTTACTTTTTTCTTAAAATTAATTGCCATTGCTATAGTTTTGGATTACAGTAGTCTCTCTCTTACACTTTGGCATAAGAGACTGACCAAAGAAAGACTCATAAATCAAGGTTCGTATGGTGCTTAAAAAGTAATTAATTTTGTTTTTTTTTTGCTTCTGGAAGAGCCCCGAAAAGTGTTTATTTTTTCTTAAAAGTGCTTAATTTTGCCAAATATAGGGTATCTGATATCCCTAGTCTGAGGGATCTGTACCGGACATCTGACACTGATGTTTGAAACTTATAAATTCTGTTTATATATATAAATATTTCACAATTTGTCTTGAATAGCTTTTTCAATCTTATTCAAACGATCATCTATTAAAGCATCATTTTAAGCTGCATTTCTTAAAAGTGAAGAAGGACTTTTCTGGTGGCCTGAAAACACACCTATCCCACTGAAAATCAAAATCTTGGATTTTTCTATGTAAAATCATGTAAAATGATTTTATAGAGAAAAAAAAATCATTATTCTATGTTATTTCCGAAGGGATATCTTTGGAAGTTGATCCCATGTTTATTTGAATACATCATCTGGTTCATGTTTCTGTGATTTCAATTTATTTTTGTGCTAATGTATACTTTGACTATATAGTGTTATGTCTTATTGTCTTCATTATTCCGGATTATATTTCAAAGTCGGAAGTTTTTAAAGACTAGAATTAGAAAAAGTAAGTATTTTACAGAAGCAGAACTGAGAGGTACCCTCCAAAAGGGGTGCATAAGTGAAAGTTAAATAACATTTTTGTGTCATTTTTATCAGAAGTTGTGAAATTTAATGCATTAGGAAAAGACATGCAACACATAAGTAGGAGATTATTGTAATTAAATTGATTGGATTATCGTAATAATCCTTGAATTTTGTTAAGTATGTTCTTCTATTCATTATACCACAATTTTGAAGCATTTCATTTTGTATATATGGTCAGATCTATTTTAACAATCCCCTATTTTTGAGAATTTCTCTGTTTTATGAAACTTTCCTTGGAAGTTAGCAGTTTATTTACTTGTAAAGTAAACTTAGAATAATGCAATGCATTCTCTATTTGAACTTTACAATGTAAATAACTTTTCTCGCATGTTATTGTATTGTTACTTCATGTTTGTGCAACTTAAATATAATAACACATTAACAGAAATTTGAATTTCAAATGATGTAGCCTTTTCAGGTGTTTTAAATATTAGAAATGAAATTATATCTTTGGAAGTTGATCCCATGTTCATTCGATTACACCGTCATGTTCATGTTTCTGTGATTTCAATTCATTTTACGCTATTGTATGCTTTGATAATATAGTGTTACGTGTTATTGTTAGTTTCAAATCTTCAATTTGAAACCAGAATTTAGGTTTAAAAGAAACGGATTGCCTATGTTTATGTTTTTGATTGCACGTGAGTAAAAAACTATAAAAAATTGCTCATGTAGTAAATGTACTAAGCAGTTATATTTCAGAAAGCGAAATTTTCCATCAAATAGCTTATTGGCTTTAAATTCAACTTTTGTAAATTTTAAAATTATATATAAATAACTTCATAATATGTAAATCGGACTGCTTAATTTTACTTTAGATTTAATTGCTGTCTGCTGTGCCGATGGTAACGTGAAATTGTGGAACCAATCTGCTGAACCCTCATCTTCGAATTTTTACTCCATTTTTGTCTATTCGAGAATTAGAATCTTGTGTGTAAGTTATTTGTATTTTATTATCTTTATCAATTCCCAATAACTCAAATCTAGAGGGACTGAGGCAAAACTTTGATCAACTTAATGCTAGCAGACATGCTAACTTAACTCTCCTGCTTTTGGTAGGAGACTCCTGCCTCCTGCCAATACAGCAATTTCTCCTGCTTTTTAAGAAGAAAAAAAGTATCTGAACTTCCTAAGTTTCATTCATCCCTTTGTCGTAAAAACTTAGAAAACGTAAAGACTTAATATTGATGTCAGTTTTATTTTCAAAAGGCTTTTACTGGCTACAGTTTCATAACACAAATTTTTTGTGTAGTGTTAGTGCTTTTCATAACCACATAAAAGTTACACTTATAATCACATAAATATTTTTGTTTTTAGTTCTAAATTATCTTTTAAAAATATGCATTTTTTTGCATAATTTATATCTAAGAACAAAAATTTTATTAGTTTTATGCTGGCATTCAACTGTTTCTGAGTTACAGAAATTTCTTCTAGTTTTGTAAGGTTGGCAGGTCTGCGCTAGTTACAGTTTCTGACATTTTAGTTGTGAAAACTTTCCAATATTTCAGTAAATATGCAGATAATTGATGAAATTACATAACTGATTAGTTTTCCTGAAAAATATGTGCACATTAACTAAAAACATTAATAAAATTGACCATGAAATGAAACCTTACTTTTTACTGGTATTTCATATTTTCTTCAAATAATCTGCCATTTTAAGTTACTATTGAAGTTTTTGTGACTAGTAAAACAGTAAATTCTCAAGCTTTTGCACATGCATGAGCACAACAGTGTCTATGCCCACTCTATTCTCATCATCTGGAAAAGATAAGGAGGAACACGTGCTATGATATGCTTGGGGTGCATCTGTAATCTTCTCCAGTGGCTCTTTCATCATTTTCTAATGTATGTATACACACTTCATCAGAAACATCACTGCTAACCACAATGTTTTCATCAAATTTTATCAACTCTGAGTGCTTGCACTCTGTTTCAACTTCTTCAATAATCACCGACTCGCTGTGCTGTATTTCTTTAAAGAAGTCACACTTCATTATTCTAAACTCAGGAAAGCAATTTCATAGCTTCCAATATGTCAATCTTAAACAAACCACTGTTCTTTTAAGATCATTTATTGTTTTCCACGCAAATTGTCTCCACATGACTCTTCGGGGCTATTTTTATGGAACTGAAACAGGAATTAAAAAAGTTGTTTTACTTTGTTACTTTTGGATAAGATTTTTCCCCTCTTTTAGCTGTGAAATTTTGAGTGTCACCATTGAAAAAACTTTTTAAGGAAATAAACATCAAGACATGGAGGATAATTAACATGGAACGAAAGGGAAAGGGGTCTAGACCTGATAAAAATTCGAGTTGTAGTAATATTCGAGTTATTGCACATTGACAGTATATAGTTGCGCTCAGAATCAGTTTGTGACAATAAATAAAGTTGGTTGTTTTTACATTTTAGAAAAACAGATATCAATGTTATGAAGTCTCACGGGAAAATTCATGACATTTTTAAAAGTTTAGTTGGTTTTTGAATAAGAAAAGGAGATTTATTTGGGAATATTTGTTGTAACAATTTCGTCATTTTTCTCAAATAGCTTTTGCACATAAAGTTATATGGCTTTTTTTAAAAATGTGTGCTGAATTTGAAACTATTCAGGGTACAACTTTTGGGGGTGTCACTTTGTGATGATTGTAAGTGCTTTCAAATATTATTAAAATTGGAAAATTATAAAACATTATGTGGTAGCAAAATGTAGCACATGAAAATGCAAACTTTGACATATTTCCAAAATCAGTTTTCCTGTTAAAATCTTGTGTAAAGTATGTAAGAAATAAATTGCTCTGAATTCCATATGTGTAACATTTTACGTGGTGAGGTGCTAAATGATATTGTTAAATTTATCTCAGGAAAGTTGGAGAAAATTGACTGGAAAACCTAGAAAATCGTTTGCTAAAGTGGTGACGACCCTGAGCAATTGTCAGTAGAACCAATAGCCGTAGGAAAAAGATGAACTAAAAGGGGGGGGGGGGGAGAAATGATAACGCACAACCACATGTTGCTTTTCACAGCAATTATATGTGAACGGTCAATCGGCGTGATAAATGTTTGAGCCGGTATCGGCCAAAGATTAGGAACCAGAAGTGAAAGTGGTTATTTTTTTTCGACATTTTTACCTACACTTTCTAAGCGTGTGAGTTGTAGCAGCTTGGAGAATACATAGAGAATTTCAAAAGAAGCTAATGCAACTAGAATTCCTTTGTGAGATTACTACTGCACTGATAAAAAACAATTATCAGAGATGTAAAGAGCATCTTTGTCCCAGAACTTCGGGATCAATTCAAATCCTAAAAGTATCCTTTTTAATGATGATAATCACGATTGCCAGAGATTTTATCAATCATAATACCACCTTCTCTTTTTAGGCAGTAAAATGCAGAAATTCAAATGTCTAATTGATAATGCACATTAAATCTTATGCCCCATTAAGCGTCATTGTTCCCATTTTTGAAACATGGTATAAGTTTTAATTTTACTTTTTCCCCCACAAACTCAAATAAAATAGTTGAAGATACCCTCCATGCATTGCAAAAAAAACTACAATTCCTTTAAATAAAATAGGTTGGAACACACAGTGGTGTTTAATGAGTTTAGATTGGGTCTTGATTGAGTCGTTGGTTGTTAACTCGATGAAGGGGAGAAAAGAAAGAGTGGTTCTGTACTTGTAGTTAATGTTTAAAATGCTTAAAAGAAAATATATTCTCAAATAAAACGATGTTTTGTTCAGTTTGTAAGCTTCCTGCAGTCCAGACAAAACCTTTGCGTGCCAGGGGTGGCCCGCAGGCCGTAGGTTCGACCCCTGGTCTAACAATTACTGAATTGGTTTGCATTTGTGTGTAACATTTGGCAATTCAAAGCTTAAAACATCTTCAAATAAATCTTTTTCTCATTTCTACATTGTTATACTTCTAAAGAATGAATGTCTCTTCAGAGGAAACAATTTAGTTGTATACCATTTATTTGTAGGGTGCTTTCCATCCTGTTGAAGAGCACCTGTTGGCCTACGGTACTGATGATGGAAGAATTGGAATTATTGATGTCAGTAAAAAGAAGTGAGTACAAATCTGTTACTTTAAAACATTGAATGTTTTTGAATTTTCACAAAATTGTTTAATTTTTCACGAAAATCTTTTTGAAATTCACAGAAAAGGACCCTGTTAAAAATGCTGAACACCTGACATTGTCTAATCCCAAACATCACCTTCACGTTTTGCTACAAAAAATCTAAAAAATGTTTTCGGATTTGGATAGTATAGCGCAATAGTAAACCTTATACTACTACAGAAACAAACGGCATCCAAGCATTATGAAACGCAAACCTAAAACTGATTTATTACTTTTAATTTTACATTCTTTTCATAACTGTTGCCACTCACTTTACAGCAATACTACAGATAGTAGTCTTAATCAAGGATTTAATACAGTGGTGCTCAACTTTTTTTACGCTTAGGCAGCACATGCATAATGATTATGTCAGCCGGCCTGCAACATAAAAATTAAAATGGCATTTTTAAAAAAAATAATGTTGCTAAATTCTTCCAAGAAAAGTCTTTTTCAAGACCAAATCAAACTAATTTTTAATGAAAAAGAAAAAGTGCTTTCTTTTTTCCTTCCTTCTTTCTACAAAGAAAAATAAGATACTTTGTTTCATATAGATTTATATTTTACAAGAATTAAAAGTTTGCTTCAGAACAAAGTGATCTGTCAGAATCTTTTTTTTTTTTTTTTTTTTTTTTTTTTTTTTTTGTGGAGTGGATATGTTTCTTCTGCTACAAACAAGACTAATTTTTTTTAAAAAGTTGTTATTTTTACCCTGAAACTAAGTGTTCTTCAGTTAGAAGCTGAAATTTTGCTCAAAAAAGGAAATGTTCTCATAGAAACTGAAACTTATTTTTAAGATAGTATATTCCAGCTGCTAAAAATAAGCTTTTTTTTTAAGTTACACTTATCGCTACATATGAAAAACGTTGTTTATGTAATAAAAACATGAAAGTAAAAGTTTTTAGAAACTAAACTCAACCATTTTTTAAAACTTATTACTTTCATTTCTTTAAAAATTTGATGTTTTTTTCACTTCTCTTAATTTCTTCCCGATTTCAGATTCATGTACAGTTTTGAAACTCATCATTCCAATTCCACTTATGCCCTCTGTTGGGGACCTTGCTCGAAGGCCGCTCCTCCTGAAGGTCAAAAAAATTTTATGTTTTTTACCTTTTATGTGTAACTTATGTAGTCATTTATGCACAAATTGTATGATAATTTAGGAATGTGTATCATCATTTCTTATGTCTTATAAGAAAAGCAATTGTTTCACTGAAATGGTTTTTTTTAATGGTCCCATGAGAATATATTAATTTTATGCTTTTTCATTTTTTTTAGTTAGAAATAATGCACTTCTCTGTATTAATGTTGTGACTGAACCACATGTTTTTGAAATTTGCACTGGAGCTCGTATACCTTTATTGGAAATTGCATTGCCGATAAATGTAATCGGTTCCAACTCAATTATGAATTTCTGAAATTTCCTTTATTTAAAAATTTTATTGGACATGGAAATTTTATGTGGAAACTTACAAATGTGGTATAGAAATGATTTAAATTGGATTTAATCTTCCTAAAAAAGTCGTTATTTAAAACTCATTTTGTTTTATCTTTATTTAAAAAATATTTTCCAAAGATTTGTTTCCTATGTTATCCCTATTTTTCTTTTCTTTCTTTCTTTTATTTTTTATGAACTTCACTTAGACAAAAATTATTTATAGTAATTTAATATTACATCTGTAAAACTTTCGAGGGTCATTTAAAGTCTATATACTAAAAGTAGTTGGAATTTTGTATACTTATTATCGCTATTTTTTATTGCTTCAACCTGTCACTATTTAAATTCAGTAGTTAAAGGTAACATTATCAAAATTTGTTGTGCTTTTATATGTACTATTTTCTTTCACAATGTTAGCAACAGTGGGAAATGTTGGTACTATGCAGTTCTATGTGGAGAAAAGGGTTTTAGTGATTTTAAATTACTGTAGCATGCATTTTTGAGCACTTTTAAAGGCAAGTTTTTACACTTTTTAAATTTTTATGTTTATAAGTATTCAAAAAAACGTGTAAGCAAAGGAATCAACAGGGGGGAGTGAAAACTATTATGTGACTAAGTAAAAACTAAAAACCAACGTAAAATTAAGCAAAACTTGCAGACACGTGTTTCGATGGTACAAGGAACCCCCTTTTTAGGCTTCAGTTGGAAAAAATGCTCCAAACGAGATATATCGCGCCAACAATTTCACTAAGCTGAAAAATCTCTTTGAAAAGGATCCTTTATGAAAGTTTATTAGTTCATGGATGGGAATTCTGCCCCAATTGGGCTGTAGTATGGCAAATCTGGTATCCTGCTACAAAAGTGGATTTATGTTCGATTCTGCTCCAATTTTGAATTCACGCCAAAATCTTGGCACGTACTAAACAAAATTATGGCTGCCTCAAAGATGGGTCCCAGAAGAAATGAACCTGCAGGGGTCGCAGAGATTTTTTTTTTTTCATATTTTTCCTCATTTTTTTAAAAGTGCTCTCTTTTTCCACATTTGAATTCTTTTTTTTCTCTCCTGATCGCATAACTTTTTTCATTGTCCTGAATGTTTTCTCGGAAATTTCACTTGGCAACGTGTGACTTCTTGCTTCAAGATCAACAGGATAATCAATCATAAACGTGTTTAGATGAGCTGCTGTCATTTCGCCAAAAATGGCTTCCCGTGTTTGAGATTTCAATCCTTTTCCATCTCTTCAATATTTCAATTTTTTTAATGTTTGGAAGTTATTTTAACATGTTCTACCTTGGAGTAGCTTATTTTATTTTTCATTTTAATAATTAATAAATTAATTTAATATATTTTTATTTATTGAAGTATTTTTGCTAATGCGATTATTAATTTTTATTAAATTTTTACTGAATAAACTCTCAATTCTTTATTTTAAAATTTGTTTTAAAAACATATTTTAGTAAGTCGAAAGGTTTGTTATTTATTTATTTTTTCTTCTTAGAAATTCGTTTTTTGAATCCATTGTAAGAATTGAATTTTTTCACAATTGATGTTTATTAAGAATTGTTAAAAGGCAAATTAAAAAAAATTCATTTTTAATTTTTTAAACGACGTTCTCTGTTTGTTAAGGATTGTGAGCTCTCAGTTGTTTAAAAGTTAAATACTGAATTGAGGTTCATTTTATTTGTGTTGATTATTTAAATTTTTGTAATTTATACATATCTTCTTTCGTTAAAAAAAATTAAAATTAATAAGCACAAATTTAACCAAATAAGCAAGGCATAAAACTGATATTTAAAAAAAAATTCCATTTGAAAAATACGAATTTGTGACTAAAGACAAGTTGCTATTTCATCAAACAATAATCATTTTAATTTGAAGCATATTCATCACAATGCAGGAATAAGTCATTTCAAGTTTAAAAAAATATTTTGAATTTATGTCAAGCAAAATGATTCATCTAGTACACATCTTTATTAATAAAAATGTTAAATCTTAGAATCAGTACTCATTGTATTGATAAGGAGATTTGTTAAGTACCTCCCATTAAATTCTTTCCCATACAAAGCAGCAAATGCAGTCTATAATGATTTCAAAACACTCGGTTTTTAAGAGCAAAAGTTTTTTTTTTCCTTCAAAATTACTGGAAAAAGATATTGGAATTTAGCACTCACTATTACAAAAGATCAAGTTTTTAAGATTACATAAAGAACTATGTATCACTGTTCATTAAAAGTAATGAAAGTGAAAAGCCTTCCCCCCTTTTTATTTATTCTTAAAAGGTTTAGGATTTTTTTTTTGAACTTATGCAGTCTTCATAGTATCTGTGAAAGAAGCTGAGGGGAAAACTGGGGGGGGGGGGGGGGGTTGAGCTCTTGAAATAAAAGCCCCCAAAAAATGAGAAAAGAGAAGATGAAAAAAGAAAAGAAAAAGGAAGCCGAAGGAAAAATTAGTATAAATTAAAGAAATTAATCTAAAAATTGAAAATTTACAAAAATACTTGTTCAAAAATTTTTAACAGAAGGTAAACTGAATAAAAATCACCGAAATCTATAGATGGGAATGATATGAAATAAGTTCAGTGAAGACATCATGCCGCGATATGAAAATAAAGCAAAAGCTGAGCAGAATGTAAAGAAAAAGAGAAAATTGCTGACAATAACCTTCTTCAATTAAAGCCTGAAGAGCAACAACTTATAGGTTTGAATCAACCCAAATTTTACTAAAAATGGGAGAGCAGTCGATTAGAAACTCTCTTCTGATAAAAATACCGATAATGGTGAAAATCCAGCCAAAATATAAAAAACTAACTGTTATTTAAAAAAATATCACCATTATGGGTATGTTCAAAAATATTCATAAAAATAACATTTTCAATTTAGTTAATATAAATTACTTAATTTTATTTACAGAGTATAAAATAAGTCTGAAACTTTTTTGCAAAAGTGCAATTCCATAGTAATACTGGGAAAAAAGTCTCTTCCAGGATTTAATTATGTATTTTTCTACACAGAAGTAAAACTTAAAACATAATGTTTTTCTAGTGTGAATATAGAATTAGGTTTTTGCAAAAAAGCCTTAGACTTGGCAACTGTGTATTTATAATTGATAATTATCAAAATAATGTATGTATGAATATGAAGGCACTGTTGTAATGAGATTTACAGGGTAGTAAGTAATTTTTAAAAATGTAAAGAGTTATTTCTGCATTTTAATTAATTTCTTCTTTTAAATCGGAACAGTTATACATAAAGCTTAACAGTTTATAGGACTTCAAAACTTTCACATCAAAAACTTTAAATGAGAAAGTAAATATCTTTATGAATATGTTGCACTAAAATTATTCTAATGTGTATATGTATCATAATACATTATTGTAGTGTATTTATGAGAAGTAATTACATTTTTTATTTTATTTACTGCTTTGCAATGTACCTGTGTGATATAGTTTTTATACATTTTCCTTCCTTGCGCATTTTTTTGTTTTCTTAGCAAAACTTGAGCTTGCACGTGTTTTCAGACTTTTTGTTCTTAACCCCATCTCATGCCCGACATATATATTAGTATTGTGAAATAATTATTGGACTCTTTTTTTGTTTCTTAATTTCACAGGCAAAAGTACAGAAGAATTTTTCTTATACTCTTGTGGTGGGGGAGCCATTTATATTAACAGGCTGAATGAGCCAAAGTCACCGGCTTTAAATTTTGATGAACTCAGTGATGTACCCTCCTGAATTGAGTGACTGTAAGAAAGACCATTGTGATATGAGTTGGAAGCAGGATTATTCTTGCTTCGCAATTGGAAGCTATAAAGGGTAAGAAAGCAAACATGTGTGATGTTTTCTTTATGGATGTAATGCAGTGGGCATTCTCTGCATGGGAGTCCCCTCGAGGTGATTTGCGGTGTAACCCCCCCCTCGTTGTGTAAAGTTGCGGTTTAGTATTACATATTTTCTTCGGTAGTGCAAAAATAAATAAATGAAACTTTTTAAAATCCTAAGAAATTCCATTTTACTTATTTGGTTTAACTTTCCGTAAACTACATTTATTTTCAGAAATGATACCTTGAAATAGTACCAGTAAAATTGTATAACTCAAGCCTATGTACTTCTCAAAAACTCTTTAACTCATCAAGGTTGCCCCCCCCCGTAGTCCGTAGTTACGCTACTGGGTAATGTTTGCTGGTAAATCAATCAATAAAATACCAAAGAATTAATACAGTTGTACCTATTGAGATTTTCTCATATTCCAAAATTTTCCAGGGCCATTTATGTTCTCGTATTTGAAGAATTTCCTCGTAAAGCAACCTTTGAACACTGAAGAACAATATATTTAATGTTGTCCCCTCCCCCCTCCAATTCTCAGAGGTGGCAGAAAAAAGCACTCTTTTCTGTTAAGAGCAGCACAATCTTTTAAAGTATCGTATTTATGCTAAGAAAGAAAGAAAGCTGATTGTTTATCTTTAGAATAGTTTAATATTTTGTTTTATTTCTTTTATTTTCATAGGTATGTTGACTTGTATAGTGCTCAGTTTTCTTTCCTGGGACGACTGATCGTGCCTGCGATGTGCATCGAATGTCTCAGCTGGCATCCAGAATGTACTTTATCCTCCCCAGATGCCTCTCCCTTGAAGATGTGGCTTGCTATTGGAGGAAAATTTCTCGATATTTATGTTTTTGACACTGCTGAAGTTATTGGTTAGTATTTCTCGACTGTTACTTTGCCCATTGGAAAGCGTAGAATCGGGGGTGGTTCTGGTCCAAAATTCTTTGGCATTTGTGAAAATTTTCGAGGGCCCGTTACGAAAGTTTGAAAAAAAAAAAAAAAAACGGTTTCATGAAAATTTATCAATTTATTAACCTTAATTATTTGACGAATAATATGTCTATTTTTTTGTCTTCCTTCAGACAAGCAAACTATTTTATACTACTTCAAATAACTCCCAAGACAATGTAATAACGTTTCCGAAGACTTTGGGTGTTAATATTAGACCTTTAATGTAATTATTAGTTGAAGCATTTTTTTAGCATATACAGTAAAACCTCTCAATGAGGGACACTAAGAGGACCGGAAATTTTGTCCCTTAAATAGAGGTGTCCCTTTCTCAGAGGTTCATAAATTGATGCATGCACATATAGTGTATTAACTAAGTTTAGCTTTTTAATAATAAACGTGTATCACCATTTAAGCTTAAATGCAGAAAATGTCTCATGCATACAAAATATAAGTTGAAATTATTGAAGTTTAAAATGTTTTCATTGAAAAACTAAAATTTTAGCATAAACGTCGTATTGGCAGAGTTTTGGAGCTTACAGAAATTTATTTGAAGTAATCCGTTGGATGGGTTTGTTTCAAAATACGTAATTTGGGAAATACAGTGTAAATTATGTTTATACTTTTCCCAATTCTTGCATAAAAAATTGTTGGTAGCCGGGTACTGTCTGTCCTTGCTGTACATACATGTATTCTATAGTACAAAAGAGGTAAAATCCTTTATACAAGTAGGTTTTGTAAAGGAAACTTTAAAGTACACTTGTTTCTTCGTTCATGCTTCTAGGACTCATCCCAACTTTCAGAAGTTCATTTTTAGAAGAAAAAAAGCTTCAGCTTCCAGTAAATTTTCTTATCTATATAATTTTAACTTTGGAAATTTTTCTCCAAGAATGCCCCTTAAATAGAGTGTCCCTTATTCAGAGGTAAATACATTGCAGTCCCTATTCAAAGGGACTGGGACCAGAAAAAGTGTCCCTTAATTAGAGGTGTCCCTTAAGGGAGGTACCACTGTATATATAAATATATACCATATATGTATGTTTGTGTTGGGTGTGGGGGCATGTTCACCTATGTCATTTTAATTTTAAATTAATGGTGCATGCTTTTTCCAAAACTGTGTGAAGTTCCAAAAATTTCTTTTCGTTGAGAATCGCCCATATGTACAATCCAGAGTACATTGAAACATTTTGTCAACATGGATGGTTTTGTGTTGGGGGGGGGGGGAGGGATTTTATTTATTTATTTTGTGAAATGTCAAAATTATTAAATTTCAAGCAAAATATTGGGCTTGTGAGCAAAGTTAAAATGGTTTTAATGAATACGATTTAAAAAATGGGTTAAGTTGTGTGCTGATATTATGATTTTATGTAAGCATCTTTAAAATATAAAAGAAAAATTTTCCCTCTTCTGTTTTTTTCCTATTTCCTTTAGAGTGAATTTCCTTAATGAAAAGTGCAATCTTTTCCCATCCTTAACAGGAACTAAAATTTTTTCTTCCAAAATATTCAACATTAATTTGTAAAGTGTAGATGAATATTTTTTTTTTTAATAATTTTGACATAATTCTTTAAGTACTCTTTATTACATGCTAGAAATAAATCTCCAAAATCATTGCAAATAGTATGATTCTTCTTTTATACCATTTTAATTAAAAATAACTTGATGTATTTTTAGAATGTTTTGTAAATTTCAGAATAATATTAATTTTGTGAAATAGTGAATAATAGAAAGTGAATAATTTTTAAGAATACGGACAAGAGGTTGAAAAAACTTTCAGCAAGCACAAACTTTTACAATGTGGGACTGCACAAAAGGCTGAGGTAATCGATGGTATTGCTACTTTTCCCCCACTTGAAAAAATGTAGTCTTCTCATATATAAAGCTTGAAGGGAAGTTTCTTCTCCAATTAAAAATTTGAATTTTAGTCTTTGATCAGCGTTGCAGTTAAAACATTATACGGGCCATTTCACAGTATTTTGTCCAAATGTAGAGATAATGTGTTGAACACATTATTTGAAA
This sequence comes from Octonoba sinensis, assembly GCA_038502835.1. Classification (NCBI taxonomy): domain Eukaryota; kingdom Metazoa; phylum Arthropoda; class Arachnida; order Araneae; family Uloboridae; genus Octonoba; species Octonoba sinensis. The sequence continues at coordinate 6,385,042 of CM076600.1, forward strand.
ATAAAATTTAGGATAATTAAACGGTAAATTACGTAGTTATAACAAAAAAAGTGTCATTTGCAGACTCTACATTTTAGAAAATACTGTGAAATGGCCCATATAAGAAGTATGATAAATTTTTTCTTAAAAATCAAAAGATAGCAATTAAAAATATTGATTGTTATAAGCAGAAATTGTGTGATTTATTTTGCATTTTCTATTAACTAGAGTTTAATTTAAAAATTTCCGAGAAGAAGAAAATCATCTACTGATAAACTTCTTGATACTTGATACAAGAAATTTTATGTGGAATAATGAAAATACCCTATCTTAATTGCTCTTCTTTTACATTATCTTTTATTCCATGTTTGTGTACATAATAATTGTAGTAATGCATCGACAAAAGTTTGAATTTCAAATGATGTAGCAAACATTGAAGTGTTTTGGCTTGTTCATGTATTTTAGATTTCAATGACTTGTATGCCACTATACTTTTATAACATTGTACTTTTCATTACTGCCGGTAAAAATTTTAAATTTGAATCCAGAACAGGTTAACCTTTTCACTACAGGGCTGGGACAGCAGTTGTTCCAGATAAAATTCCCTTTTTGTTATAATATTATTAGTGTAAATATGGTATTCAAAGAAGATTTTTCCCATGGAACAGGGCCTATACTAGCATATATTTTGTTTTACAATAAAAATACAGCAAAGGTATATTGATATATAATAGCTGAAAGATGTGCTAAAATGCATTAAATTCTTTATCATAGCCAAAGGGTTATTCCCAGGGTCCGACAAATCCCGGGTGCCAGGTTGCCCGGGCGACTAAAAAAATGCCTTGGCAACTAGTTTTTCAGGTGGAAATTACTTTGCAAATTAAAATATTATAGCTGGCTCCTAAAAATATTCCCTGGCTCCTAAGATTTTCGCATTTTTGTCGAACTCTGTTTATTCCGTAGTCAAAGAGTTGACGGTTAAAAACTAACATATCTGCTTGACTGCGGAAAAGAGTAAAAAATTACGGCGAATTGAATTGCTCGCTATGAAAAACGTTTTCCAGGCCAACTTTTGTTTTTTCTTTCTGGAAATAAGAAAACATCGATAGATGAACTTCCAGAAAAACAAATATACTGGAAATATTAGTTTAGTATGAGAATAAATATTATAAAAATGTTATAACAAACTTTTAGGCATTTAAAGAAATTGTTTTTATGCAAATGAATGCAAATAATTTCTTGACCGTCAACCTTAAGATCTAAGAGACTCCTGATATTAAATTTGCATATTTTAATTTTGTTTTGCTCTTGCATTCAGCCATAACATTGTGTTTTTAATTTCAAATCTTCTTATAAGCTGTTATTTCTTTTAAAGAAAAAGGCGAAAAAGTCGTGATCAGGCCTACGAGGAAATTGACGGGGCATACGAAAAGTTCCTTATCCCTCAGTTGGAGCATTCATATGGATGGATTTTTGGCATCTAGTTCCAGAGATGGCACGGCGCAAGTGAGTAAAAGTGAAGGGTGCAATTAAACTTTTTTGTGGTGCATATGTGTATGTATTATGACTTTATGCATAGGTGCATTGTCTGAATAGAGTTATTCCATGGTTTTCGCTTGCTTAGTTTTAGACCTCATCAGCAATACCATTGGAATATGAAATAAAATGTAAAACCTAGTGCTACAAAGTAAAAATTAAAAATCATCTTAAAGTGAAGCACAAAATTTTCAAAAAGGGTCCGGTCATAAATGATGGCCCGCTTTTTTCAATATATTTGACCCCCTTTTTTTTCACAAAGTGCTACACTTCATCATACCCCCCCCCCCCCCTCTCTGTCACATGTCACGCTATATTGCATAATCATATACATTTGCAATCCAGAAACAAAGCAATGTACTAATGATAAAGTTTCTAATTTTATTTTTGAACTTTTAATGACATTTGTGAGCACAATAATAACAACAATAATAATAATAATGATGATGATTACATGTGTACTTAATTTTTATATAATGAGGTTAAGGTCTATGACGAGAAAGGTAATTAGTATAGAACAGTATAAATTATTAATTGTTCAAATTCTGAAAAATGACCCACGCCATTTTATCTTAAAAGTGTAAATGCCCAAGAAAATTTCCTTTTAAACTTTTAACAAGAAGTGAATTTAAACCTTAATCAGCATCAGTGTTTTCAATACAAAATGACCAATGAAACTTTAAAATGAAAATATGAAAATTAAAAAAAACTTTAAAAATAAATTTAATTTGTCAGTTTAAAAAATTTTTATAGAAACCAAACGGTGTTTTGTTACACTTCTTGTTACCTCCTTCCCTCCTCTTGTCACAAACTGTCACAATTTCTCAAACCCCTTTGAAGCGTGACTTCATTTATAAATGACCTCGCAATGAAGAGGAAAAACATCCATCTAGATGCTCACTCTTTTGCATTGAAAAAGGTGTTCCTTATAACTTCAAAACTCGTGTGTTCATTTTTTTCAAAATCTGTCCTTCATTTTACTTTGACTTTTAATATTTTTTTCATTCCAACAAGGATTTTGTTGACTGTTTTTAATGTGAACCACATAAAAACACCATGGGTGCATTATTTTCCATCTCAAGGTAGATTTTCATATTATTAAAAGCCTTTTTTTTTTTTTTTTTAACTTGCAAAATCTTGGTAGGCACTGAAATGGCTTTTTTTGTGCTTTCAATTTATTTTTTAAATATTATTATTTATTCATTTATTTATTTGTTAACCTGACTGAAATTAACTTTGAATTATAATTTATTTGAAGATTATTCTTATATGTATGCTTGTACCTTTTATTTTAAATCAGCTTCAATGCAATGACATTTTTTGCTCATTTTAAATACGTTCAAGGCAGCAATATATCAAACCAAGTAAATAATAAGCAGAAGAAGAAAGAAAAAAAAAACCTTAACATTAAACACAGACATTAACCTTAACATTAAACACATTGATCACAAACAGGGTTCGTTGATTTAAATCGTCTTGATTTAAATCATGATTTAAATCTCGATTTAAATCAAGTGATTTTTTTTCAAAAAAATCATTGATTTTACAATGTTAGAAAGTGTTGTAAAAATGAAATGTGTTGCAATTATAACCATTGCTTCAAAGAAAACTTCCTAGGTACATCTGTCTGTGTGCATAACATATTTCATAAATTTAGAACTAATTACTATTTTTTTAAGTTTACAATATTATTCTTATTCTTCAAGCATCTTAACAGCAAAACATAATTCATTCAATCATTCAAATTAGAATTCATAATAATCATGAACCATTTTGTGCTTTTTTATCTTAAAATAGTATTTTAGATCAGTTTAATAAATGCCACGCAATAAATAACTCAGAATGATTTTTGACAACAATTGTTAGAATTTAGAATATGTATCCTTAAAGTTTCATCCATGTCCCCTGATAGCTTAAGGGTTTTTTCCTTCTAGAACATTTTTTATCATAGATGTTTTCAATAAAGATATTTGATTAAAACAAAAAGTTTCAGTTTTTAGTAATGGTGTGGGCATATGATTTTACTAAATTGGTAAAAATATTTCAGGCTTTTTCATTTATAAAATAGAAAAATGATTAAAGTACACTCAATGTAAAATTAAGCACACACAATTATTACTTTTTTCGCTTTTAACAGCAAAATAATTCAGATTAAATTTGTTCATTTCCGCGGTACTTCTGAGTGTACTGTTATTCCTGGTAAGCTTAAGTTTCATTTGAGTCACGCATTTGTATTAAAATTTGTTTATCATTATTATTATTATTAAAAGATATTTATTGCTGTGAAAATAGCATAAAGTGTGTTTTTGCATATTGATTAACGTGCCATATTGTTTCTATGAATGCATCATAATAAATATCCAAAATATTTAAGGTCTTTTTTTTTAAAATAAAAAAAATCCGATTTAAATCAAAAAAATCTGATTTAAATCAAAAAAATCACGAACTTTTATCACAAATCAGAAAAACACTGTTAATGACCCCCAGTTTTATTGTGTTTTCTTTTCCTTTGCTTATATATATTCATACCTATATATGTATACTATGAAGATGTATCAGCTGCTATTGATACTAAAATTAAAACTGCTTTGTATAATTCTTTTGATTTAGATTTGGAATGCTGTCCAAGGAACCTGCGTTGCAAACTATCCTGCACATCGAGACTGTGTATCAAGTGTCCTGTGGCATTTGCAGAATCCCGATGTCATGATGTCCGCTGGCCAGGATGGCTGTTTGCGGATATGGAAAATATCTGAACAAACCGAAACCTCACCGCCACCTGCAGAGAAAAGTAAAGTAGCCCCCAATATGAAATCACTAGCAATTGAAATGTTTTGGGAAGTTAATAATGGGGTTGTCATTTTAAACCATTTAAGTGTAGCTTTCTAAATTTAAAATATTTTTTCCATTTTATATGATTATAAAGTATTCAATTTGATGTAGTAACAGACAATGGTGCCTCTTGTGACACCTTGAGCAAATGTTCTTGATTATGCACTGATCTGTTAGCACTTCGTTTGTGTAGAATACTTTGCTGCATTATTTTTGTCAATTAAAGGTTGTTATATCAACTATACCCAGGAGGTCACATCAAATTAGATTCGGTTCTTTTTTTAGACACATCACAAAATTCCAATTAATTAAAATGGACACTTTGAAGAAAGCACAATTAATCAAAACGGGCCCTTCACAAAATTCCAGTCAATCAAAACTGATCCTTATAATATTCCGAGCTACCAAATAGCACATTTCACTTAATCATTTATTCATTAAGCGACAAATACCGATGAAAAAAGTTTATCACCAAACATTTCAATTTTGAATTTTCACATTTTTTTTTAAGAGTCACAAAAACAGGACCCTGTTAAAAATGCTGGATTGATCCTTGATATCAATCAAAGGCAATAACTAACAATGATGCTACTGTACTGCCTTAAATAATCCTGGGCTACGCACCGACCAGTTTGCTCTATGTTTGGGTTGTTCATGTTAATTAAAAATTTTCAACTATATCAGTTGAAGCAGTATCTTAAAATGTTGCTGCTGGTCCTTACTTGAATAAATCTTTGCATTTTACCAACCAGTTTGTACTTTTTTAGTGGCGCATCTTTTTTTGGGGAGGGGGGGATGGGAATATTTGTTTTAATAAAAGCCATTAATAATAAGAAGATGGAGCTGGAGCTACTAGAGCTACAGAGTAGCAATTCTTTGCTACTTCTGTGAACTTTCTTTTGGATCTGTGAAGTTTTACTTGAAATAGTTTGCAAATGCAACATATTTTTTGTTTAGAGCAACATTTTTTGACACTAAAATTAATTTTTAAGAAAATATTTCAAAAATGATTTAAATCAATGATTTTTTTTTTAAATTACTCGATTTTAATTGACAAACGCTACTGCAATTATGTTGCAATTCGCCCACTTGAAAAATTCGGCCAAAAATAATATAATTTGTGTCAAAATTCTTGTAAGTTTTAGTGATCATACAAGTTAATTAAAGAATTAAATATTTCAGCCTAGTTAATAATCTAGTTTTAAAAAATATTTTTTCCAAAAAATATTTTTTTTTATATATATATATTTTTTCTTTGCCATGTAATTTCAAATTGATTTTTTAAAATTTTTGATTATCTCTAGCAATTGTCTATTGGGTGATTTTTCCAATATTATAAAATAATTGTTAAATTTGTGAAAAAAGGTAAACTTAATGTTTTTGATATTGTCTCCTCTTGGTCTTAGAATTTCATTAATCAAGTAGCTCAATATTATACACGTATCTAAATAAGAGATCAGCTATTGTGTGTTTAAATCTCAAGTATGTTTATTTTCTATTAATAACCTTGCTCTTCTCTCTCATATTGCAATCTTTTTTTTTTTTTACTTCACTCCTTATTCATTGATATTTTTAATCTTTGGTAGATATGAAATACTTATTTCAGTTTAAAAAGTTAATGCTCGGAAACGTGTTTATTTCATATAAAAATGCAATTGCTTTTTTATAAATTACACTGTATTCATAGCAACTCTTTATGTAGAAATATAAGATCCGAATGTAATAAGTAAGTACCCATCACTGAACAAGTTAATTAAGACTTGTTTGTCATTGAGCCGTGGCTACTATTTAGGCTACTATTTTCGTGCTTTTATGCTACTAAAGCAACTATTTTTATTCCATTTCTTCTGTGGCAACCCTGTTAATAGAAGATGGTGCTGGTGCTACTAGAGCTACCTTAAACCATTGCACAAAAAATAATTACATAAGATAGTGTCTTAATGAATAATTTATTGTGCTAGGTCTGATGGCGAACCTATGATCCAATTTTTAACTGACCCTCGATTGCTAGGCAACCCTTTATTTAGGAGGGTTTATTTACATTTTATAATTTGTGTGGATAATTTATATATATATATATATATATATATATTTTTTTGTCAAGCACCGCATAGAGACAAAAGCAAGTTAGATGCTGTCTGTAACCTTCAGTTTGTTTATTGCAGTTCTAAAGTTACGCAAATGACGACAAATATTTCTGTCGTATTTGAAATAAAGCAAGTTTACAAAATATCAAATAAAATGTATAATTTTACTCACATTTTGTTTGTTGCAAAAGAAAATTGGATGAATCAAAGCAAATAACCATATTTAAAGCACATTCTTCAGCTAGAATGTATGTTATTTTTGTTACTCCATGTTCATTCAAACACTTATTGCCATTTGCACCAAACACTTAAGAATTTTTAACCCTTCTACAAATTTGTAAATCGTCAAACCACGTCCATTTTTACAAGTTAAACCAATTGAATTTTAAAGATAGTTAGTTTTAAAAATGCTCAGTTAAAAATTTTTTAACTTAACTTTGGTGCAAATGGGCATGAGTGACCTACGAGATAGTACTAAAAAAATATGAATAAAATTTGACCCACTCTTTGAAAACGTACGCCATCCCCATTCTAGGTCATGGCACTGACCAGTTTTGCTTTCTTTCTTTTCTTTTTGGAGTAGTATATCATTTGTTCGGCTAACTTTTGTCAAATAAGATTGAAGTCGACAATATCAATTAAATCCAGTAGCAAAAGATGGTATCACTAGGGTCATTCAATACCAAATCAACCAGTGATTGAAACCTTAGCATCTCAGAAATGGATAATTTTTGGTTCAATGGTAGTATCCATCAGAGAAGTGGCAAAAACTTTCTTTTTAGATTTTTACAGTGTTGTAGTTAGCAATTTTTGAAAAAGTAGAAATTGCTGGCCTGTAAAAGACTTGATGACAGAGAGAGCTAAACTTTACATCATTTGCTTCTGCATTTTATGATCTTTCAGAAGATTTGCAACCTGATTACAGTAGACAAAAATTTGAAAAAAATAAATTCAAAAATCTCAAAACACATCCTTTTTTTTTCCAAAAAAAAAAAAAATTTTTTTGACATCCATTAGCTACCTTTGTGCCTAATTTCGGAATGGGACGGCAATGGATTCCTGTGAAATTAATTCTTTTGTACGTTCATGAATCAATAAATTGTTTCTCACTTTAAAACTAAACATCTTATTATTATATATTATGAATTGAATGGGAAAAATCAATCATTTACAGTATGTTTCATCTGAGGTTGTTTACATCACAATACAATTGCATTTTATGTGCTCTAAAACGAGTTGACGTCAAATTTTGGCTTTCAGACTAAAAAAAATGTCTACTTTTCTGATGGTATCTCATCCAATATAAAAAACAGATAAAACTCGACAGCTTATGTTTTTATGAAACATTTCAGGTTATGGCACAGTCCGTGAAGTTTTACTTGAAATAGAGTTTGCATATTTTTTGTTTAGAGCAACATTTTTTGACACTAAAATTAATTTTTAAGAAAATATTTCAAAAATGATTTAAATCAATGATTTTTTTTAAAAAATACGATTTTAATTGACGAACGCTACTGCAATTATGTTGCAAATCATATGAAAGATCATAAGAAGCAGAAAAGAATGACATAAAGTTTAGATTTTTTTGGCAATAAGTTTTTGTTTTACAGGGGTTTAAAGACAGAAAGATGTTGTCAAATTTCAGAGATTTTTGCCTTTTCAAAATTGCTGACTTCAAAACTAATGGTCCAAAACTCTAACAAAATTATTTTTGTTACTTTTCTGATGGACTATTGAAGCAAAAATTATCCATTCCTGCGCTGCTAAGGGTCAAAAGTATTTTGTTTTATTTGTCATGGAGTGGCCCATTAGTGCTTTCTTTAACAAAAGCTCCTTGTTCTGCACCAACTGGTTTGCTTTTTGTTTGAATAGCATATCATAGATTGTGTGATTTATCTTAATTAAAGATTATGTAAACTGTATCAATTAAAGCCAATAACAAATGGTGGTATTGCTAGTGTTTGCTTTTACAATGTTGTTGACCATGCACATATTAGTTTCAACTTTTGAGTAATTGCATCAGATGTTCGGGTTACGGAGAAAATGTTGTAAGTTAACATACCATCTCTTCTTTTAGGTAACATGCTTCCTTTGTAGTAATAGATGACAGGGATTATTTGCACCTTCAGAATATTTGGATTAATAGCGCACAACTAGTTGGTGCATTTTTGCATCATAAAATTTGAAGAATTTTGTTCTAAACTATCTTTTTCTTTCTCAGGAATATTGGTGAGAAAACCAAGGCCGTACAAACCTAAACCGAAAACCTCAAATGTTGAAGATACTACTGTCACTGGAGGCACGTCCCCGGCTAACAAAGAAACAGTGGCTGAGGAAGTTCAAAAAAAGAAGGTAAAAATGCTATGCTTTATAGTATAATTTGTGCTTTCTATTTTAAACTTTGTGATAACTCTTGTTAAATGTTTCTAATATTAATTGTAGTAATAATTTTCTTTTGTTTAGATTGATGAAGCAGATGTTCCGCCATCTAATAATAAAGGTAAAAATAAGTGTTACTTTTACTAGTATTTTTCTTAGAATTCTTTGCTTATAAAGTACAATTTTTAAAAAATTGAAGCTATGAAAATATAGTTGCATGTTTAAAATAAGATTTATTTCTCTAATTATAGATGATGAGGATTTAAATAATAACATTTTTTTCTTAAATCAATACGTATTTAACGTCAAGTTTCTTAAATTATATATAGATACTAATCTGCAGGAGAAGAAATCTGATGATTTTGAATGTCTGACAAAGAGAGGTAATCGAAGTAAGTAGAGTCATATTTGATTCATTTTTTAAAATACAAAATTAGCACCTGGCTTTTCCATGATGCTAATTTTGCTTCCCTTTAAGTGTGTTACTAATTATGAAATTAAGTGAGATATTGTCATAATACAGAACATTTTTTGCTAGTTATGGGATTTTAAGGGTGACTTTCGAGAAAAAGTTAACATCAAAACACAAAATACTTCCTTTAACACGTAAGCAATGTGTCAGAACACCTTCATTTTGTAATAATTATGCATTATCTGAAAAAATGTGTTTCTGTGTGCAAGTTGTTTTCCGTTGCGTTAGTTTATAGAACGTTACTATGGCATGATTTTTTTTTTCATCTTTTGTATTCAAATTATGGATGATTGTGTGAAAGTTATTTAGAAAATGGATCATCTTCCTTTTTCTGCTGTAATTGGTCAGATATATCAAACATGACCTTGCAATTCTGCTACTGGTAGGTAGATTACTTTATGCTGATGGTCAATAATGTCCCCTGACTTTTCCAAAGATTTGTCAAAAATTGATGGACAAGATGAAGTAGTCTGAGGAGTGAATAAATAAACATTTAAGCGCAGTATCATCTCTAAAAAATCATAATATTTTTTTAATGTGTAGCATTTGAATACATGACAGCTGTGTGGGAATAAAAAGGGGGGTGGATGGGTAGCCAAAACGTTGATCGAAAGAGCATCCCCCCTGAATGAAAATCTATACATATGTAGGCGAAGACAAAACAGTTAAGAACCATTATCTCCTCAACCGATTTTCTGCACTTTTTTATGTAAAACTTGAATTCCATCTCAAGGGTGATTCTTAAAAGCGGAGGAATGGGTCTTATTGGAAATAGAAGTGCATGGTATTTTATTTTTAAGTGATGGGGAAGCATCTACCCCCACTTCTGGCGTTTCATGACAGTAAAAACATTTTTACTGATGTCGGTAATATCGGTATTTAAAAAAAAAGAAAAATGTTACTTGTTTTGTTTGTACAACAAAAGTTTTTTTTCCCCAGGGATCTCGCTTAAGAAAGGAAAAGGTTGAGTTATACACAAGTTGTTACTTGACCTTATGTAAATAAACTTTTTTTATGATCTCTTAGGGTCTGTATACTGCAGAAAACCTCCACCTATTTTCCCACTATTTGCTCAAGACCAAGGCGTGAAAAGGGATCGAAGATTGTAAGAGATTAGTGGACCTGTTCTACAGTGACACAACCGACCAGAGTTTAAGCTTCGAAGAGTTGCAAGCGAAGCTACCAGCCAGTGAAGAAGATGCATTGAAATTTGGTGGTTTCGCAGATCAGCTCATGGCTTTGTCTATGCTAGAAGCACAAAGTGAGTTGTTAATGTTGTTCTTGCCATGCATGCTGTTGACTTTTGGATGGTTTCAGGAAATTTTATGTTTAAATGTGTTCAGTAGATTTTACTTGTCACCCTTTTTGAATGTTTTGTATTTCATTTTTAAAATTGAAATTAATTCCTTCACCAGATAGGATGTTGGGGCATATGCCTTTATGACAGGTTCTCGGAGTTTAAAATTTAAAGCTATAATATTTATTTATTTATGCCTCACCAATCACCACCGTACCTACCCTGTTGAGGGTTTAACCCGATGTGGTGATTGAGAGGAAAAGAACATGTAAAATGAATGAACTGACGAGTGACTAAGTACCTGCTAGGAGTTGCTGAGCATAAGGTTACATCTACTAAAATAGAAATACAGTGTACAAAATTTAAAAACACAGCAATAATATGTAAAAAATAAAAAAGGAAAATGATGAATAACAAGAATACGATAACAAATAAAGTATGCGAACAAATAAAGTATGAAATATTTGAGAGACCAAATAAAAGTCATATTTCTATTCCTCAAAAAGGATTTCCATTCATAGCTCAATTTTTAATTTCCAATTCTTTGGAGTGGCAACACCTTAGTTTGTTTATAGCGATCGATAGTTTTCATGTTTATATTGGCGATCTTTTTTTTTAAGCCTCTTGAGTTTGAAAGCGTTTTTTAAGAGAGCTCACACTCCTAACAAGCACAGAATTTCGTTTCAAAAATTTCAAATCAAAATTTTACAAAAAATAAAAAGGAATTTATTCCATTTGTCTTTTAACAAAGCTTAATAAACATCAATAGTGAAAAAATTCCAATTCTAACAGCAGATGCAGAAAGATTGCATTTTTTTTGTAATGAAAGCATCAAATGCAAAGACTGAAAATAAAAGATTTTCTATAAGTAGAAGAACTTCGGAATTGCATTTTAATAGGGCTATAATAATCAACAGTAATAACTACTGGCATTATCGTCATTTAAAATATCACTTGACGTGGGCCAGTTATGAAGGAATTTTGCAGTACTATGTGATACCGACTTCATACAAAAAACAAACTGGTGTAAACAATATTTAAAAATTTGTTTAGTGATTAGCATAGAAAAGTAGCATGATATTTATTTATTATCGTAACTTATGGGACATCAACAAATTTATTTCTATTTCTTAAAAAGTATTCCCATTTATAACTCAATTTTAATTTCCTATTCTTTGGAAAGGCAGCACCTTAATTTGTTTGTATCGAGATTATTGAACTTATAGCGCACAGATGTTCTGCAGGCAGATGATCAGCTAGTAGTAGGCTTGCCATACGTCCCAGTATTTTGCTCATGTCCCGGTGTCCCGCCCAGTTTTATCAATGTCCCGGAAATGGCTGTAAGATGTAAAAAGTAATGAATTTATGTTTTTAAGAATCTTTCATGAAGACTTTAAGAATCTTTCTGAAGACATTAAGAATCTTTAAGATGACACAACATTAATGAGGGAGTCCACTGCAAGAGCATTGATTGCATGTAAAATAAACTTTGGCCTTTCTTGCTCTGACTTTTGTAAGAAATTCAAGCTAGCAAAGACATCTTAAAAAAATTATATTCAAGTCAGAAATATGAGTGGTTTTTAAAACAAAGAATAACGTTGTTTACTTATTAATTGCTTTTTTAGTTTGGCAAAAATGTTTTTTTTTTTTTTTTTGACATGGTTTTTGTAGTTAGACAAAAGGTTGTAGTTTTAAAAAATAATTAATTAATTGTTCAATTAAACAATTTTATGAAGTATTTTAAACTTTATTTTATTAACACTTCTTTCTAGATAGTAGACCAGAAAAATGCTCATTATAAAGGGGAAAAAATCTTTTTAAGTAGATTAAGTAATAAAAATTCCTCTTTTATTTTTAAAAGGTGTGTAGACTAACGATTTAGGGTTCCAGATTTCCCCACTCCTGTTACTTGCGAGGCTTAAAAAAGGCTTAAAACTCAACATTTTGCTTTAAATTTTTTAAAAATTTCTTCCGAACCCTCCCCCTCCCCGCATCCGCTACTTGGGGTAATCCATACCCCCCAGACCGCCTAATATGTCCACCCGATATAAATGTGTCCCGGTTTTACTAACCAAAAATATGGCAAGCCTAGCTAGTAGTACTGTAATTTGTCACTGCATCAAGCGATTGATTGTAGAATGCGTTCTTTTACTTACTTTGATTTGTAAATGTATGGCTTTGGTACTGACAATGTATAGGGTAAGAATTAGCAGTCACCACTCGCCACTTGGCGATTAAAGCAGTAAAAGTGGAGATTAAAAATATGTTAACAATTGCCACTCCTGCAAAGTTAGCACATTCTACTGTAATCTTTTTTTTTTTTTTTTTGTGAGCAAATCACCTTTTTAATTTTTCTCATGAAAACATACGAATATTGAGCACGTGCTTCGCCGAAAAATTTAATGCCGTATTTCAAGTTTCAATCCTTCAGTATCCTGTTTATATATAAATCATTTTAAAATTCAAAAACAATTAGCATGTGCTACATCAAATCTGCATATTTCTTGTTTTATTTCAATAATTTATTTATTTCTAAATGATTTAGTTCCTAAATGAGTTAAATTTCAATTCTTATTAGCAATTTTAAGAAGTCGTTACTAACTTTATAAAGTGGCCGCTAACAAAACTGAATCTATTAGCCACTGGCTACTAATAAAATTTTTCAGTTATAAACAATGTAAACCTATATAATAATGTTTATTTGTCGTGTTAACTGTATACAGTATGGGACCCCGATTTCGGAATCCCAAAATCCGGAACTTTTTTGGAAAAAGTCGGCAGCTTTTGTTTTTTGCAAAAAAAAAAAAAAAATCGAGATATGTTTTGCACCGTTTTTTGGAAATAGGAGTTTTAAAGGGAAGGAAAATAAAAGGTAATGAACATGTTTAAGATCGGAAATGTGCTGTTTTCAAAAAAAAATATTTCGCGATTTTCTGAAAAGGGTTCGTTTTTGCGATTAGTTTTTCTAAAATGTTGCTTTAATTCTGAGTTAATATCATTAAATTTTGCTTTTTAAAATTGCTTTTAGTTGTCTTATTATTAATTTTTTTAATGAGCTCTAATTTTCGCTCGATGCAGAAATTGAAAATCCACGTTTCTTGCATTTTCCCGATCTACTTATCTTTTACTACAATTTGGTGGCTAGAGAATATAAAATCATCTCAAAATTTGACAGAATTCTTTTCTTTTATTGTTTATTAAAGAGGTTAAAATAACATCGGGAAAAGTCTAGATGCTTCGAATGTAAGCCCACTCCAACTTCGTTTTTTGTGCTAAATTTCGCGACTTATAAGCGAGTGTATACGATAATAAAAATGCTAGAAATGAGCGAAACGCTAATAAAAAGTTCCAGAGCAAATTATATGGGCTCTGATGCTACTTGCAAAACTTTTTGAATGTGGACCCAAAATTCGGAAAGATCGCGGCCCGAGCGTTCCGGATTTGAGGTCCCATACTGTATTCATGAACAAAAATACTTTACGCATGTTGCATTCTTTGTTTTCAGGTAACCACTTTAAAGAAGAAAATAACCCAGAGCCATACGAGTACCTGCAGTTACAGATGCTGAACGTTCGAAATATGATTGACGAGGCTTGCAAGAATGAAAAGCTCACAGATTTTTTAGTTTCACTTGCACCTATGGGTTAGTATTTTGGTGTCTTCTTTTATACTGTTTGTTTTATTACTCACGGTCACATTTTGCAATTTTGGGTGTTTTCTTATTTGGATGAAATCAAAATGAAGTGCTGATTTTTCTGTTCTCTCCAGGGCCAGTTTTGACTGGACTAAAAATTGTTCTCTTTTTTTTTTTAACTTTTTTCTTTTTGCATGAATTATAACTTTTAAAATTAATTGATGTGTAAAGAATAAGTGACTCTTCCCTAAGAAGGATGCACTAAAAGTGGCTCATATGTCACAGAACAATTTCAGGAAACTTCAAATTACTTAAAATGGAATTAAAAAAAAATAATTGGCTTTCAAACTAAGAAAATGTTTCACTGGCTAGCTAAAGTACAAATTCAACAAATCTAATTTTCTGAACTCTGGTTTGTCTTGGTGTTACAGAAGTATATATTTTATTTCTTGAATAATGATTTAAATAGCTCTGTGTTTTCCTGTCAAAACAGAGGTTGATCTTTCTTTATATAATGTGTAAAAAAAAAAAAAAATCTTAAAGTAACGGTTTTCATTATAAGTGATATTTACAGCTTTTTTTAAAAAAAATATTTATTTAATTTATTTATTTATTTTTGTCAATATTACTTGCAAAATTAGGAATTTAAGTAAGCAATTTTGAATGAAATGCTTCCAAGCTTTTTGTATTTTGCTTTTTTTTTTTTTTTGTGTATGTGTGTGTGTGTTGAAACAACACTAAATTTCAAAATTTTTAATTATTTAAACATTACATTTTCAGTATCCCATAAATATTGGTTAGAAGTATGTGAAAAGTATGCAGTACAACTCATTGGAGACGACTGTGTGAGGAAGGGAAGTCTCTATCTACTAATGTGTGGGAAGCTGTATGAAGCCATCAATGCACTAGCGGAAAAAGGAAATGTTTTGTAAGTTCATAACTTCAGATTCATACATTTCTTTTTCATATGACCTCTAAATATCAAGTATTTTCATATTATTTCGAAACTTTTTGTGTGAGTTAAAAGGGAATAACATTAAGCATTTTTTTCAAGTAGTGTGGGATTTTTAGTTAATTGCCATGATTGCTTAAAGGCTCTTTATTTATTTATTTTACTTAAGTAAAAAATATTTTGCTAAATAAGCTACCTGAAATTATAATTAAATGTTACAAAATTCAGTGTTGTACGAAGAAAATATTGCAGAGAAGAGGTTGTAAGTCTTTTTATGTATGTTTAAGGCTGTCTCCATTCTTAGAAGCTTGAGAAATGAAGTTTTAAATTTTTTTGTTACATACTCAAAGCCATGCCTAAGATCAATCTGATTAATATTGCTAAAAGTGCAGGTACTTTTATGAATAAGCACTAGAGGCTGAATACCATAACTTTGCAGAATTTTATTTCAATGCTCCTTTTTCAAAACCATCATCTGAATAAAATATAAACTGTTGCCAAACTACAATAATGAAATTGGTAAAAAGCAAAGATCTTATTAACTGTAGACATATAAATGAACTCGGCAGCGTTGATTAAATTATGAAGTTGATACACGAAATTATCTCATGGCTGTTAGATTTTTAAATTTATTAAATATTTAAAGAAATTATCTGATTACTTTAGATATTTAATTAAATTTAGATCATACTAAAGTGTTAACAGAATTTGTCAAGTAGATTGCAGTAAATGTTCTTCTTGGTTTTCTTGTTGGTCGGTTGTTTTAATTTTGTGTCTATTTTTCTCCCCCCCCCCCCCTTTACCCTCCTTTACATGTGTACTTTGTTTTTGCATTCTGTTTTGTTTCTTTCTGTACTTATTTTTATTTCTATTTTAATTCTTTGTATTTTATTGTTTTTGCAATTTTTATGTATTTTCGCATTTTTATGCATGCTGTATTTTTTTTTTTTTTGCTTTGTTTTAATTGATATTCCTTTCTTACTTCGTGTACTTTCAACTGAGTTGGTTTGTTGCTTTCTTATTGGTGCCTTCCCTGCTACTTCTAATTCCACTTCATGCTGCCTTTATCCTCATTGGTTTGGAGATAAGTCTTAGGCTATATAAGCCTGGTTTTTCTTGTTTTATCTGCTTCATTTGGATGTTTTGCATCTAGAAGTTAATTTATTGTTTTAAACGTTTTGATTGAGTGATCTAATTTTATAAAAGCTGCTCATTCATTATCACAACCCTGTTATTGTCTTTTGTTTTTTCAGTGAGGGCCTCGTCCTCGCCAAAGCTCATTTGCCGGAGTCGGATCCTGTTGTGGAGAAACTTCTTCGGTGTAGTGCATCCAAATTTAGGCATATGAAATTCTATGCCTTTGAAGCCCAGTGGTAAGTCTTGTTCCATGTTGGCTGACCTCTTTATTTTTTATTATTATTATTCATTAATTTTTGTATTATCATTTGGATGTGTGCATAGTAAGTTGATCAGAAATTATTAGGTTTCTCTTTTTTACTTAATATCTGTTAATGAGACTGAGTTATGACAAGTGTCCGGTGTTGATCATAATGTGTCTAGCATACAAATTGTTGGTATTTGTCAAAACTATGCTGGTGGTTGTAACAAACACACACCTTTCTCATTTTAAGATGAAGAAATTTTAAACACAGATTTTTTTAAAATCTAATCCTTTTTTTAAACAATCCATTGCATATAAATAATTATAATCGTTAGTGAATATGTAATATTTTAAGTTATTTCATGTTTTAATTTTGCCTAATTTATTTTCTTTTATTAAACCATTGAGTGGTGCAATAAGTCCAATGCTATCATTTGTAAAACTAACTTGCTGGTACATTATAATGTTGTTGTTTCTACCATTCATTTAGAAAAACATGCAAATTAAATTGCATACATGTGTTTTGAGGGTGAGGTTACAAGCAGCCCCTTTTTCATGCAAAAGAGGTGCGCTATGGATGCAGACATTGTTTCTTTAGGAAATTCACTTTTTTTGCTTTGGAAAAAGAGATTCTAATTACAAAACAGTGTGCATACAAGTTAATATGTATGCTCGTGCATTATAATGTTATTACAATATTCATTTAAAGGGAGTTATCTTGTAATGTATATTAACTCCCTCATTCTCAGACAGTCTCAAAATTAACTTTCAACGAACAAGGTATTCTGTAGAACCGTATGATGGTTGCAAACTTGCAGTGAAACATGCAAAGTCATTGACTGTGAAAGTTACTATATTAAGCACAGGGTTCGTACGGTCCTTAAAGGTCCTTAGAAAGTCCTTAATGTTCATTTTCATTTTTAAGGCCTTAAAAAGTCCTTAAATAGTCCTTATTTTTTATGCCAGGTGCTTTTTTTTTTTTTTTTTGTTAAAATAAGAAGGTACCCATGCGCTTCATTTGTTTTGCAATCTTTTGTATTCTTCACAAGAATCAAACTTCTTTCATTTCAACTACTTAATCGAACCTCAAATTTGGTTTGCTCGGGACCGGTACTATCCTCGTACTATCGTGGCTTTCGGACAGACCCTAAATGGCGGATTGACAGGACCAAAAATGGTGGATTTACATAAACTTCAACGCATTTTTACTTCAAATTGTAGTGCTTTCTCAACCGGTAGCTAAATAAGTAACTTTTTTTTTTTTTTTGAAAATGTGTAACTAAATTGATGTGTTGTTTTTTTTTTACAAAAGAAAAAAACGTTCATGAATTTGGATAAAATGCTTCAAATTACAACACCCAGTTCAGTTAAAATAAACTTGTACCCACCCACATGGCAGCTCCCAATTTGCTATCTCTGCAATTGTATGAAAAAGAAAATCGAGCTACATCTTTAAAAAAAAAAGGAAAATATTAGTAGACAAGTCGAATCAAAGCACCAAGCATTTGTACAAAATGCAATCGTGCACAGTAACTGGACACCATTTAAGACCACAGAAAAACAAATCACAAGAGTTCCCTCATTTTGCTTTAAAAAAGGAAAAGAAAAAGGAATAAAATTTAAAAAACGGACTTTTAAGGACTCAAGGGGGGAAAAAATTAGGGAAAGGCACGTGGTGCGCTTAAGGAACCGATTTCATTTTTTAACATGGTAAGTAAGAAACATATCTACAAGATTACTTCTATTTGAATCAAAACTTACTGGTATTTATTGATTTAACAGTTTCTTAAATTAATATTTTTTCTGATTTTACAACAACAACAACAACAAAATCGGGTATTTTTTGAAAAGGGCTGAATTTTGAGATTTCAAATTTGGGATTCGATACTATTTATTAAGTTTAGTTACAAAGAAAATAAATTTTTCTTTCATAAAAATTGTTACCAAATCTAAATACATTCTAAACAATTATCAATAAAGCAAGTAGGATCAGCTCTTAACAAGTAATCAGTAAATAAATATTGCTTTTGAAACTTTTTTTTTTTAATTTAAAGGGGGGTTTAATACTTCAAAGAAGCATATTGTTGACATCTAGCTCAATAAAAGAGATACATTTAACTAATATGTAGGCAAAAAAAACCTTTCAGTTTTTTTTTTTTTTTTGCGTTTGACCAATTGCATGTATGATTTACCACTTATTTATACTGTTAAAGGTAAAAGAGAATGATTTATTTTTGTAAAGTATATTCACAAAAATTCCCCAAATGAGCGATCGCTCGCCAAGTCTGGCGAACCCTCTTTTTATAGCTGTTTCGTTTTGCTCTCTGTTCCTTCTTCTGTCATGTGCCGTCCTGTAATAAAGATATTGTCTTTGTGAATCTTGATCTTCTTAATTCCACTGTGTCCTGACTCCTCATGGCTATGGAGCCCAGTTATTACGCAGAATGGAAGATTGTGATTTTTTTTTTAAGTAACTGAAGATCAATTGTTCGTTTTTATATCGGCAAATTTTATTTTTCATGATGGATGAAACGCAAACTGTTTTAGATTTTCCGAAGTTATCTGGCGCGAATAATTTTCACGAATGGAAGTTAGACGTTGAAATGCTCCTCAGAGGCCGTGGTTTGTTCGGTTTCGTTTCGGGAACGGAAGTTGCACCCGATGAGTCTGCAAAACCAAATGAAATTAACGATTATAATAGAAGAAAAGACAAAGCGATATCAATCATTTACAGAGCCTTAGATGCTTCCATCAAACGTCTTATAGCAAATGAGAAAGATCCCTTGAAAGCGTAGAAAATATTACAAGAAAATTTTGAGCCGTCATCTAAAGCGCTAATTGGAAGATTGTTTACCGAATTTTTTGCTGCCAAGATGAAAAGTGAGGAATCCCTCACTGTATGAAATGTAGTTGGTATGAACATTTAGCTAAGACTAAAAACTTTAAAGTTTACTCAATCTCAGTTTAATCCTTGCATATTTTATTTTGAAGATAAATGTGTTATTCTTTTATATGTTCATGAATTTGTTGTTTTTGCGAAACATGAAGAAGTTTTTCAAAGTGTATTTTTATCATTATGTGTACATTATGATTTTACTAATTTAGGTGAGATTTCTAACATTTTGGGAGTTCAATTTCAAAAGTGTAATGGGAAAACATACATGAGTCTAATAATGTATATTGAAAAATTGTTACAAAAATTTAATATTGATTTGAATGTTAAAGTGTATACTCCTTTAGATCCTAATCTTAACCATACTTTTTCTGAAACAAACGAATGCATGGGGATGTATCCTTTCAGAGAATTGTTAGGGTCTTTGTTATTTTTAGCTAATCGCACAAGACCGGACATTTTATTTTCTGTAATATATGTAGCTCAATTTTCTTCTAAACCTAATGCTCACCATTATAACTTACTTTTGAGAATTTTAAAATATATTGGATGTACTAAAAATTATGCTATTGATGTATCTAAAGCCACTTCATGTGATTTGACTATATATTCTGATGCCTCATGGGCTTCATCTGTGGATTGTAGAAGGCCCATTTCCGGCTACATATGGTGTATTGGAGAAGTTTATTTGGGATGGAGATCCACAACCCAGAAATGCATTGCCAAAAGTACGATGGAAGCAGAATTTGTTGCTCTAGATATGGCAGTCACAGAAGTACATTATTTAGCAAATATAATGAATGAATCAGGGGTCGGCGCGAGTCACTTTTTTCACTAAAAGTCACTTTTTTTTTTGCATTGGTCACTTTTAGTCACTTTTTCAAAAATTGGTCACTATTTTCACTTTTTTTAGAAAGTTGGTCACTATTTTCACTTTTTTGCCCATTTTCTGGCAGAGCAACCAAAAAAAGTTTCTTTGTCTTTCTATGAATTAAGAAACCATTGCAATTTTGCATAAAAATACGTGTGCTAGGGTTGAAGCTTCCGCGTATCCGCCATTTTTGGTTCTGTAAGTCCGCCATTTTTGGTCGTATTTTGAAATTTGGCGTGGCGCCAGCCCCGAGTGTGCCGAAGTTAAGGTTTGATATTGCAGTGTGGTGCAACCAGAAGGGAAGGCCTAGAGGGCCCGTGACCTCTCCCCCCATCTAGAATGATAATTTTAATTGTTTTTTTTTTTTTTTTTTACTCGAAGAGCAAATCCTAAGAAAATTAAGCGATATTTAAATTGGAATAGAAACTAAAAATTTTCAGCAGTTGCAGATTATATCATTCAGAAAATTAGCTTAATTTCTCTTTTCTTTCATTCCCCCCACCACTCCCGAACGAACTGTCACAATCACAAAAGAGAATTTTTGGAGGGGATTTCTCAACGAAAAGACAATATGCAATTTTGAGAAAATAAAGTTATATTCTTGTCAAGAAATCATTAAATAATGATGCAGGGGAGGGGGAAATCTAAATTCTTAAAAACAAACTTTAGATCTGAAAAATTCTTAGCAGTTGCAGATTATATATATATTGCTCAGAAAATTACATTATGACCTCTTTTTATTTCCACCCCCCCCCCCCCCCCAAAAAAAAAAAAAAAAAAGGGAAATTTCACAAAGTTCAGGTAGGAAAAAAAATAGTGCCACTCATACTGTCATTATGTATGACAGTCATACCGTGTAACTAAAATTATAAAATCACAACTAAAATTATAAAATCAGGGAATTTTTTGGAGCTCAATCAGGGAATTTTTCTTGGATTTCCTTACTGCCATGAAATTACAAAAACAGTATTGAATAATCAAACGGTTTGTTTCCTACAATGGTACAGAAGATTAACGCAGTAATTTCAGTCTGAATAATTTTGATAAAATATCAAATTTAGATTTATTTCAAGTGGAATTTCCTAATCTTTAAACAAGTATAAAAAAATATTTAAAAACGAGCATTTTCAAATTAAATTTTATTCATTGTTGAACATAAATTAAAATTTGAAATTTCTGCCGATTTGAATAAATATTTATTCATTTATATTTTTAAATAAGTAACAATTTGAGAAAAAAATTAATTAAAAGAAATAACTTTTGTCTCTCTCACTCTTAGCCATTTATGGGTTTTGAAAAAGGTATTTATGAAGATAGTTACAGGTATAAAAATTCGTATTTTTGAATAGGCTATGATTTTTTTTTTTTTTTTTTTAAGTTGGGTAAAAGTTCTATTTATTCAGGTTTAGTTTTCAAAAGATGTCAAAACCCTGCTCTTTTTCAAGTTGTATTTAGTTTAAATGAAAAAACACACACACAAATTTACATTTTAATGGTCACTATTTTGGTCACTTTTTTTAAAGCTGTGGTCACCTTTTTCACTATTTTGAAGACTGCAAAGTGCGCCGAGCCCTGATGAATGTAAATTTCTAAATTTTTCAAGGATTGTTCGAAAAAGTTCTTTGTGATAACCAAGCTGCTATTGTTTTTTTCGAAAAATGTAATTGTCAATAACAGAACCAAGCATATAGACATCAGATATTTTTATATAAGGGGTTTTAAATTTGGTTGGGCTTGGAATAATTGCTTACCGAAAGCATTGTTAAAATCAAATCTTTTAAAATTTGTAAATTGTATTTTTGTAGATTTTTGCAAATAGGGGGGCATGTGTGAAGTATATTCGCAAAAATTCCCCAAATGAGCGATCGCTCGCCAAGTCTGGCAAACCCTCTTTTTATAGCTGTTTCGTTTTGCTCTCTGTTCCTTCTTCTGTCATGTGCCGTCGTGTAATAAAGATGTTGTCTTTGTGAATCTTGATCTTCTTAATTCCACTGTGTCCTGACTCCTCAATTTTTATTATCATTTTTCACACATCTTACACTATAATAAATGCCGAGTTGCCAACTCTCCCGATCGCTTTTCAGCTGATCTTTTGCTAAACAGTTTGTTCTCCCATTGTTTTTTATAGATCAAATAAATTCCCGTATCGAAAAAATTAATTTATTAATTTTTTTAAGCAATGTTTTAATATTTAGTAGTTTTTAGCAACCAATTTGGTTTTGCGATCGTTCGCTGTGGGGTTTTGTTGTGTGGGAAATGATGATATTTGCTGCGTTAATCAAAATTTGTATCTCGTGAAATTTCTTAATTTGCAGTAAATTGAAGGAATTGACCGCTTCTTAAATCTATACACCGCAGTTGCTGAATGCTCCGTTTTCTCCTAGTTTTTCTGATTTTATTTGTGAACTTCGAAAATTCGATTTTTTTTTTTTTTTTTTGCAAAAAGATCCGATTTTTCAAGCTGATGTACAAGTATTTTTATCTAAAGGGATTGCACTACAAAACAAGAAAACATTTTAAGGAACTTTTCAAAAAGATATGTATTAAAGAACAGGAATTTTTATAACTTATAACACGAAAGTGTAAAAACCTATTTTTTGGAAACTTGCTAATATCTAGCACGTGCTTCGCCGAAAATTGCACACAGATTTTGAGATTTCTATCTTTTTTCATCCTGTAAATATATCAATTATTTAAAAAGTTGACAGTTGTTTTAGTATTTGCAGCTTGTAGTCTGCTTTTTTTTTAATTTAAAAAAATTTGTTCAATTTTTTGAAACTTTATTTTAGTTAAATTTTGATAGTTACCATTTGAGGGTAATGTACAAAGTTTTAAGCAAATTAACTCCATTTTTATTTGTATATGTATGTTGTTTCCAAAAGGAAATATTTTTTTCAAGTTGGAGGAGTTTTTTCTGAATTTTTATAAGCTCTTCTAAATAATTTAAAAAAATTATTTATGGCAGAGATAAAACTTTAAGTAAGCCTAAATTGAGATGCTGGCAACATACATTAAGTAAAATGAAAGAAAAAAAATCTAAATTAAACAAAAATTCTCAAGACAAAGTGCAGCGTTTTCTTTAACAATTTTTTTTATTTAAATTGTTCTTTCATTTACTTGTATTTTATAGCACTGACCATTTTTGATAATTTTTTCATTTGCTTATATATGATTAATGCTTGTGTTGTGTGCTTCTTATTACTAGCTCCAATAATTGTTTAACTCCTTGACTGTATTGGACATTAGAAAAGCAACAAGTCGAAGAGAGCTCCATGAAAGTGTTTGTGTTGTGTTCCTAATAAAAATACGATGTTAAATCAATTTCTTCTTTCAATAATGCTTCCTTCTGAAATAAACATAACAGTTTGTATTTTTCGAAAAATCTGTGAGGTCCTTAAAATTTTTTGTAGGTCCTTAAAAAGTCCTCAGACAGTCCTTGTTTTTTGTTTTGCCAAAAGAGTATGAATCCTGAAGCATGTTTTTCACGATGGTTTACTAAATTTTACTGGGGTTGTGGCAGAGCAGCTTCAGGTCCGTTTTCAGAACCTCCTTCAGAATTCTAATTAATCGAAACGGACCCTTCACAAAATTATAATTAATCAAAACGGTCCCTTCACAAAATTCCAAGCCACCAAAATGTACTTTCTGCAGAATCAGTAAGTGGCAGAAAATAATTAAAAAAAAATTATCACTATATTTAAATTAAGAATTTTCACAAAAATATTTGATTTTTCACAAAAATGTTTTTTAAATTTACAAAAAAAGAACCCTGTTAAAAATGCTGGATCAACCCCCGTTTCATTACCGCAGGGACTTTTTTCTGCAAAGATAAAAAATGTAAAAATAGCACAAACATTACAGTTTATTTATTTATTTTTTTTTTCAGTGCCATTGCTTTGAAGGAGCCCCTCACAGCTGCAAGAATCTTGTGTCTTTTGCCAGATCCAAATGGCGCTAGAATTGCAGCATATGTGTGCAGAAAGTTTGGATTTGAAGTCGAAGCAAAGAATTGTGCATTTCTTTGTTTAGAAAAATGTCTAAGTCGGCTTGATTGGGCAACAGCGAAGAAATTGACCACAGAGGAAGAGAGTATGCAGGTAAAGTTTCTTATTATAATTTTGCTTGCATGTGTGGCAGGGTTCATTGATTTAAATCAAGTGATTTTTTTTTCAAAAAATATCATTGATTTTACAATGTTAGAAAGTGTTGTAAAAATGAAATATGTTGCAATTACAACCACTGTTTCAAACAAAACTTCTTTGGTCCATCTGTTTGTGTGCATAACATATTTCATAAGTTTAGAACTAATTACTATTTTTTAAATTTTGCAATATTACTCTTATTCAAGCATCTTAACAGCAAAGCATAATTCATTCAATCATTCAAATTAGAATTCATGATAATCATGAACCATTCTGCATTTTTTAACCCAAATTAAAGTTTTCCCACCAATATCGATATGTAAAATCCCGAAAGTAACCCCTCCATTGAATATAACACCCCCTTTTCTCGCTGACAGTTAAATCATTCCATATTCCATAATATACCACCCTATATATGGCTGATGATTTTAAAACTAATTTTGTATTATTTTCTTATGATAAAGATTAAAGATGTACATTTTCTTTTTGTACTTTGTGTTTCATTTAATTAACTTATTTTTTTGTATATATTCAAGGTCAATATTCTTAAAAAATAATTACATGTACTCTGTGTTAATTCTTTCAATAAGCCACCATTTTTGATCATGTAAATCCGCCGTTTTTGGTCGTGTTTTGAAATTCGGCACATTACGAAACACCAACATAGCACTGGTCCCGAACATGCCAAATTTGGGCTTTAATACTGTTTTAAATTTAAATTATAGGGATTTATGCTAACTTAAATGCTAAATCCTTTCTTTGGTAAAAGATGGCATCCCATGCAATCAATTTGCTATTAGAAAATTATAACACAGATCCTTGTTCATTTATTTTTTTAATCTTGTTTTATATTAATGTTTTTAAAATAATTTAAAATGGGTCATACTTATTATTTATCTTCTGTAGATGCTCTTAATTAATACTGAAAACAATTTTTCTTTGATAATTTTTTCAAAAATTTTGATTATAACCCCCCTATCTGAAATTTGCCAGTTTGGTTTCTAAAAAGAAGGGGTAACTTTCAAGATTTTACGGTAAGAAAGTTTGTGCTGAGAAGAGCTTCATGTGGTACTTTATCGAACAGGTTTTGGAAATCAATATAAACAACATATTTAATGAAGAATCCCATTTCCAATAGTTGAGAAGAACTGACTGCAAATGAAAACGGGGGTTGTGAGTTTTTTGATTTTTTTAAAAAAATCAAAAAAATCTGATTTTTTTTATTTAAATCGGATTTTTTAAATTTAACCCATTAAACGCCGCTATATGAATGGCATGAAAAATATTTTAATTTTTGCATGTTTTGTGCTTTAATGTACATCTCTAATCATCTGTAGTTTAAATTTTCAAAAAATCTTCATTTAATTAAAAGATATGATAGGGTCCCAAAATGGGAGACTTGGCGCCTAATGGGGGTAAAATAGACACTTCCGCCATAATTTTGGATGTCGATTGTTTAATTTCTATATGTTGTTAAATCATGTGGGCAGTGCCAGAATTATTATTATATGATTGAAAAAGTTAATTACTGATACCTTAAATGCATATTAAATATATTCAAGTAGGGACAGTTCTGAAGTCTATTTTCTCTCACTGTTCCGGTCAGTCGGAATTCCTGTTTTTTTCATCTCTTCAAGCAATGGTAGAGTTGAAAAAATAGTCAACATATACTTTGTGCTGCCTATTGTTTTCAACACATTCAATTAAGTCCAAGACAACCCTTGTTTCAAGGGAGTTTTGTCTTCTACCGCTGCTTTTTTGCCCACATAAACTTGTAAATTGAACGGATAACCTTGTGAAGAAGCAAGAACCCACATTTTAAAACCAAATTTTATGGGTTTTCCACGCATGTACATCTTTTGCGGGATATTTTTCTGTGTAAGGGATCATTTCCTCGTGAAAGCTTAAAGATTCAGAAAATGTCCCGAACTGCTGCAATTTTTTACAAAACATCGCAATGAAGCCCCTAACTTTAGCTAACTTGTCCGAACCATCAATTTGGTTATTATTAGATAAATGAAGATACTTCTTTATGTCTCTAAACCTTTGCCTACTCATGGCATGTATAAAAGGCAGATTACAACTTTCTTTAGTTGCTCCAATATAAATCTTCTTGAGGCAAGGAGTGATATCCTCTAAATAATATAATTCCGCGAAATTCTTCCAATGACTTTTCAGATAATGAAAATGCACAATTATTGTTTTGCTTGGCATAGTTTAAAGTTTCTTCTAAAATAAGACTCATGATATCATAATCAAAATACAATTTGAACAGCTCGTAAGGAGGGTTTTTTCTGCTATTTCAGAATGTATTTAAAAAACTAGCGGTTTTTTAGACCGAAGTTTGGGGATAATTTGTCTGTTTTGTTTCAAACATGAAATTTCTTTTGGGGTTCTTTTTGTTCATTTTTGCTAATAACATCATTTAACTTGTTTATTTTTTCCTGTGTGTCATTTTTTTGACTTCTGCATGTTGGTTTTGACTTTTGCTAAAGTCATCTTCATCTCTTGAAAAAAAAATTTCTTTTTGACAGCTTTTCCTCTTTTTGGATGCAGTTTTCTTCTTTGAAGTATTTTCACACTTTTAAATTTAGCTCCACTTCTCAAGAAACATCCATTTGTTTTACTTTCAAAAACCCAAACAGTTATCATTAACATTTTCTTCATCTGTTATTTTACCAGGATGTGTTGGCAAACATAATTGCGCACTCATCTGCCGAAAATTTGTCAGAATCTAACGTTTCCATGTAGTTTAAGGCTTGCTGCACAGTCATGAACTTTACTGCCATTTTTATTTGATAATAAAAGGGATGAAATTTATCTTTTAAAAGTGAAACTCATTCCCTGAAAGCTAGCTAAGAATGCTGACTAAGAATGTGTCCCACATTTGTCTAGAACTTTCTTGAGAACGAATGGAATGTCATCTTGGTCTGATAAGAGCATCTGATCTTGACATTGAACAACAAAAGAGAGGGCACTATGTTCAGTAATAAAATGGGCCTGAGATTCCAGAGCAAACAAAAAAAAAAAGAGAGAGAGAAATGTTCATTCATTCATTCATGCAAAAGAGGTGGCGACTTGTTCTGCTAGTCAGTATACGCCAAGTCTCCCATTTTGGGACCTTTTTAAATAAACAATGATAAAACCCTTTTAAATTACTTTTCTTGAACCCTGTTTGTTTTGACTTGTAAAAGATCAATCATTGCTCCTATTCAATGTTTCTTAACTCTCTAACTCAGGTTAGATATTTTTAGCGAATTTTTTTTCTAGTGAAGTAAAAAGATGCAATTTTCCTTAAATTTGAATGATTTAAAAAAATATAATTTATATTTCAGATGTTTCGAAAAAATTACTAACAAAGCTGCACACTTTAATATCCAATGAAAAAAAATGTTTAAAAAAATCTATCTTAATTATTTGTGTAGAAAAAAAATCTTAATCAAAGGTTCCCAAAATGGGAGACTTGGCGCTTAATGGGTTAAATCAGATTTTTTTAAAATTTAAAAATCCGGGAAAATTTTTTTTTGGATTTTTTAAAAAAAAGACCCTTTTTTTTTAAATAAAAATTTTGGAAAAATTTTTGGGGGGGTTTTTTTAATTTTTTTTAACAAATTTTTTTTATTAACCCCCAAACAATTTAAATTGGCAATTTTTGGTTTTTAATCAAATTTTGCCCCCAAAAACAAAAACCAAAATTTAAGCCTACTTTTCTCAGCAAAATTTTAAATTTTTTTTAAAAAAATTAAAATTTTTAATTTAATTTTTTTTTAAAAAAAAACAAAAAATTTTAATACAAATGGCAAAAAGAAACTTTTTAAATTTAAAAACTTAAAAAACCCCACCAAGAATTATAGTACCCTCTCAAGTACAGAGAAAATGAACAAATTGAATCTGAATTATTTTCCTGTTGAAAGCTGAAAAAAAATTAGCAATTGTGTGTACTTAATTTTTACATTGAGTGTACTTTAATCACTTTTCTATTTTATAAATGAAAAAGCCTGAAATATTTTTTACCCATTTAATAAAATCATATGCTCACACCATTACTAAAAACTGAAACTTTTTGTTTTAATCAAATATCTTTATTGAAAACTTCTATGATAAAAAATATTTTAGAAGGAAAAAAAAACCCCTTAAGCTATCAGGGGACATGGATGAAACTTTAAGGATACATAATCTGAATGCTAACAATTGTTGTTATAAACACTAGCACTCTGAGTTATTTATTGTGTGGCATTTATTAAATTGATCTAAAATACTATGTTTAAGATATAAAAAAAACACAGAATGGTTCATGATTATTATGAATTCTAATTTGAATGATTGAATGAATAATGCTTTGCTGTTAAGATACTTGAAGAATAAGAGTAATATTGACAAATTTAAAAAAAATAGTAATTAGTTCTAAACTTATGAAGTATGTTATGCACACAGACAGATGGACCTTTGGAAGTTTTGTTTAAAACAGTGCTTGTAATTGCAACATCTTTCATTTTTACAACATTTTCTAACATTGTAAAATCAATGATTTTTTTTAAAAAAAAAATCACTTGATTTAAATCGTGATTTAAATCATGATTTAAATCAAGCTGATTTAAATCAACGAACCCTGAATGGAAATGTAATTTATTGTATTATGTGTGAAAAAAAAGAAAAAAGTTAAGTTCAAATATATTTTAGGAAAATCATAAGTATAATATTGATTGGCAAAATTTCTTTCAAAAGAAAATATTGTGATTCATTGAAATGAAAGCAATCAAATGTGCATACCTGATACTATATGAATAACTGTTCTTTTTGTATATTTATCGCCTTGTGTTAATTCAAAAGAAAAAATCAAAAATTTTAAAGATTTTTTTAAATTTAACCTTTTTTAGGCGAGTTAAAATCTTATTTTTGCATATTTGCATGCATAGTTTAACGATTCTTTTTAAAACAGATAATCCAGTGTCTAGTAATCATAATACGAATTGTGCACCAAAGCATCTCATTTTCACTCAGAGAATCAATAATAAATAGTTGAGAAATAATTAATTTACGTTGACTATCTTTGAAAGAACATTTTTGTAATGCAGCATGAAAAGTAATTTATAACACAGTACATGACTATAATCAACCAACTGGATATTATTTTGTTTTCAGCTTTTACAGCATGTTAGTTCATGTACACGAAATCGTCTATGCTCATGTTAGACACCTGAAAAAGGAAAATGGTAAGAATGCAACACCTTATATTTATGTGTATGTTATTAGGCTGAATTCGTCATTGCTCATTATTAGAAATATCCGAATTTTCAATTTTAAATATAGGAATAATTCAAAAACTTTAGCAAATCTTAAATCAAGAGGAAGGAGAGATTAACGTTACTGAATAGCATATATGAAAGACATTTTATATGACAAATAAGTGAATCTGAGAAAAGTGCTTTAAGGTACAGTACCTCAAAATTGTTCAAAATATCGAATACATTTTATTACATATTTTGTTAGATAAAACTATTTTAAAGCCTCATTGCACAATTTCAAACCTATGTGAGCAAAAGATATTCCGGATTTTGTAAATGAATTTAGTTGTTTTCATTCTGCATTTCAAATCTTCAAATCATTTTTTCCCTGCTTTGTATTTTTGACCAATTACGCATTGTAAAATCCCTAAAGCTTTTTCTCAGCTAAAAATGCAGCTTTGAAGCTGACTGTTCATTACATAGCGTATGTTTAACAAAAATTAGCATGGGTTTGACTCAGAAGTTTGTAGTTTGTTTTTATTTAACTGTTGGAATTTTCGTTGTCCTTTTTTCTGAATTTTCAACAAAAAAACATTATTAAAATTCACTATATCACTATTCTATCATTAGTTCTATTTCACTGAGGTTGCTGCATAAAACTTAATGAAATTTAATGTGTTTTTTTTTCGTAATGTCTCTGAATGTATGTATTGATCTTTTTAAAAGGCAAACTGAACTCCAATTTAAAAAAGAAAGCAGTTTATTTCATATTTGTTCGGTTTTTTTAACTGACCTTACTGGGCCATCCACAAAAGGCAGCTGGCTGAATATCACTGCATGAAAGTCTTCAATTGTGTCTATTATTGAATTTAAAGTAAAGACAAAAGTTTTATTGGTTTAGAAATAGATGTTGGGAGAAATAATTACTTTGAAAAGCATATTTATTTAAATTATTTTAGCTCTTTTTCTTTAAAGAGGTATGAACCTTTTCTTATATTCGATTTCAGTAGTCGCAGAAAGGATAGAAAATAAGTTGACTATAGATTCTAATTCCTGTCTAATTACTCTACTTTATGATTTAGCTACTGATTTATTTGTTTATTAAATGATTTGGAAAAATTTAATCAAATGAACTTTTTATGATCCTTACTTTTTTCTTTCTCTATATTTTATTCTTTTAGGTGTACTGGTGAAAGGAATGCTTTGCAATGAACCCACTAATTCTGTACTGTTTTGGAATGGTCGAACATGCAAGGATTCTAATCAATCTCTCATTAGTTATATTTATACGTATTTGACAAGTCAAGGTTTGTTGATTTTGCAAGAACAATTTCTTGAAAATATGCATGAAGCTCTGAATATTATGTTGGATTTTAGGAAGAATTCAGATGTAGCAGCTGAGGTAAATTTTTTATTGTTGTTATTATTTTCTTAAGCATAGCATTTATTCAGCTACTTCAAATGTACTTGTAGTTATATAGTATGATATAAAAATAGCAATACAGTCACCCCCCCATTATATCGCTCCTTCGGATACATTGCGCTTTTTCTTTGTCTCCCAAATTTTAAGTTTCAGCTCTCGAAAGTAAAAGTATTCTCAATTTTGAGTGAAGCCCTTTTCCCCCCCATTAAACAAAGCCATCAAACAGGAATGTTTTCCTTTCTTCTGAATTTTCTGCAGTTAAAATCGGCAGCAATTCTCCTCCCACTCCCCAACTTTCATGCCTGCAGAATGATTCTGCTCAAACCAGTTGATGTTTTACGTGACATTTCTTTTTCTATTGATCCCAACACCTATTGGATGAAGGAGACAGATTCCTAATAATAATAACAAATAAAACAGTTTAGTTTTCTTTGCTATTATTATTAAGAAAGTTGTCATTATGTAAGATTAAACTAAATTGTTTGCATTGACAATCAATTTACTTGTACTTTTTGAGTTATTTCTAACGGCATTGGTTATATTGCACGCTCGAATACATCGCACTTTTTTGCTGTCCCCCGACCAGTGCGGTATAGATTCCTAATAATAATAACAAATAAAACAGTTTAGTTTTCTTTGCTATTATTATTAAGAAAGTTGTCATTATGTAAGATTAAACTAAATTGTTTGCATTGACAATCAATTTACTTGTACTTTTTGAGTTATTTCTAACGGCATTGGTTATATTGCACGCTCGAATACATCACGCTTTTTTGCTGTCTCCCGACCAGTGCGGTATAACGAGGGGCTACTGTAATAATTTTCATACATTGAACGAAAAACCTTTATCTGGTTGTCAAACATAATATAACATTGAAAAAATATAGTCTTGCTGTTATATTTTTTATAGAGCTGGAAGAATTAAAAGAATATGCTCAAAGTGAAATAAAATGCCTTTTTAACCCCTTGAAGCACGAGGTTTTTTTTTTTTTTTTTTTTTTTTTTGTTTCAGAAAAACTGGTAAAAAATGATTGAGTTTTTTTTTTTTTTTTTTGACAGTTAAAGGAATATATAGGCATAGCATAAATTGTTTTTGGAAGTTTCAGTTGTAGGGGTAACTAGAGAGCAGGTGTGAGGTAAAAGTTATATAAAAATTATTGTACTAAGTGCAAAAAGAAATCTTAGAAAGGCATTTGAAATAAAACAATGCAAGATACATGATCAGATATGTGTCAGACACATGCAAATGCGTTAAGTGGTTAAATAATCCTTTTTATGCAAAATATATTTGTATGATAATAGTCTATAGAAGTTGTAATTCATGTTCAGCATTAGGAGCTAATTTCGGAATGAAAATAATGTAGGATTGTGATTGAATGATTTCGTTAACGTTGAGGAAATGAAAGCATAAATAGAAAGCAGTGGTGGTTAGAACTCAAAATTTATTTTATTGCATGTAAATTTCATCTGAAATGATACCTTTGAAATTTTAATGTTTCAAATTTCAGCATTCTGAATGCAAACAGTATTTACTTATTTTTTAAGTTAAGTAATACTGTTCCTGAATTTTTTCGACCGCCCCCATTATAGTCTGTGTAATTAGAATCGGCGTGTCAAGGTCACACAACTCAACCATTTCCCCTTCTGGTCGTCATGGTTTCTGTGCTAGAAACTTTCTCCACTTGGTTTGGCGAACATAAGTACGTTTGCTGTTTTAGTGATAATAATAATAAACGGATTCAAATCAGATTTATTTCTCAATGGCAAAAATAAATTGCGTCAGATAAAGTAATCAAAAATTTTGAACCAATCTAAGTCTTATTCTAATATTTTTATGTGTTTCAGAAAACTATTGTATACCTAATTTATCATATTTTATATTTTGTAAATGTTAAAATCTTATCTAAACATTCTTGATTTGATTTATGAGAAATTCAATTTCATTTACTTAGCATCAAAAAGAAATAAATGGAAAATAAATTCTTTCTCATTACTTTTTCTCAATTATTATAATATTTTGAATCGGAGGTGTAGTAATGCAATTGCCTTAACTGCAGTGCAAAAAAAAAATCTGGCAGTTATCTTTTCTGCAGCTGCCATGGCAACGCAGTAGGAAACGCGACCTTGATGCGCCTATTCTAATTATACAGACTATAATCAAGTACTGAGCATAAAAATGTTGCCTGAACTCTCCCTGTATTATATTCATTATTAGAACTCCTATAAGCTATTTTATCATAAAATCGCTAATCCGTCAACAGTTTCTTTACTTGGTAAATGTGGAAGCAATTTCCAATCCCAGTATTTTCCAAAAGTACTTTGTTTATTGTAAAGCTTTCTGTTTATCTGAGGAACAGGCCGCATACCATAAAATAAATTGCGCAAGACTTGAATATTGGAAATAATAATTATTTTCAGTGCTGACTTCCAAGAATCTATCGCAGAACACATTATTCCTCATTTCTGGCTTTTAAAGTGACTTCCAAATCTTCCTCATGAAGTTGTTAGTTTTAGCAATGGTGCAATGGTATTCCTAGCATGGGTGTCACGCAGCTCAATAATTTGTGGTGTCACCCCTCCCCCACAAAAAAAAAAGGGGGAAGGGTGTTGTGTTGTATAAAGTTATAGTTTATATCATAGAGATTTTTTACATCATCCACTACTGGGACCAGATTATAATTATTGAATGGTTTCTGGTTGCAAGGCAACACAAACTATTTTATGCACTATATGCACACAAGCATTTTAAATTAAATATAAATTTCTATTATGTTTTATCTAGTTAAGAGTTTATTTTTTAAATGAATATTAGACTTATTATTTTGATTTAAAATTCTTTCTTATTTTTGACCAGGCACACATATCTGTTGCACTCTACCTGACTCAGTACGTTGTTCTCGCTCTAAAGGAAGACCTTGAACTTGCTTCAAGATATTTTCTGAAGATATTTGAAGTTTCTTGCAATGTTGTGTTTATGCCAAAGATTGTGTCAATGCTGTTATTACCCGTTGGTGAGTAGGTTTTCACCACTGTGATTTCATATTGTGTTAATTTGGTTTTTCGATTCTCCCCTCCCTCCATTTTCGTTGGTGTTGTTTTTATTATCCAAGAATATATTTGCGGTAGACCTCAAAAGTAAAATGGTTACCTAATGAGAAAACTATTAATCAAGAAAAGAACGCTAATGTAGCACAAATTGGCAAAAGAAAAAATCTAGCATATTATGGAGTGGCAAGGAACCCTGTATATCCCACTGATAAAGGGCGACTTCTTGTAACTCTAAAATACATGTATGCAATATTTTTGCAAATTTGTGTTGCATCAGTGCTTGTTCACTAAATAATAAACTTCAGCTCAAATTTAAAAGTGATTAAAAGTCTATATAAAATTACCTATGTATGCTATGGAACTTTTGTAAAATTTTATTTTCGTAACACTAGGGAAAGTACAAGTTCTTGAATGCAGCAGGCACAATAATT
This sequence comes from Octonoba sinensis, assembly GCA_038502835.1. Taxonomy (NCBI): domain Eukaryota; kingdom Metazoa; phylum Arthropoda; class Arachnida; order Araneae; family Uloboridae; genus Octonoba; species Octonoba sinensis. The sequence goes on from CM076600.1 coordinate 6,419,624, forward strand.
CTAGATTATGAAGTGCTCTGTTGCATGCGCGTAAATACTTACATATTTATTGCTTGTTATATGCAGTAGTTTTTAAGGGTAGGAATAACCAAAATAGAATTGTAAATGGTATATACCTGGTATATGCCTTTGCACCTGGTATATACCTTTTTATCCCAAATTATTCCATATGTGTATGATAAGATAAAATGCTAAGCTGGTATGGTGAAAAATCTTATTATTATTATTTCTCTAAATTTTGTTTCTTTTTTATGAAAATCTTACTTGTTTTGTGAATCAACGTGAAAGATTTATTTAAAAAGTCAAGGTAAAAAAGGAGAAAGAGTGAAAGACTTAGATAGACCCTTTGATGGTAAACCATCATTTCCAGGATATAAGCCGGTGTCTAGTTGCTAAAATATGTTGTAATTATGTTTCTGGTTAGCTGTACTTACTTCCTTTTTGCTAATCTATTAATGGCACTTCTCATTACCAAATTGCCACAACTTACAGAGAAACCCTTCGTGATATCGTTGAAAAAACTTTGTACATAGGATTGACGCAACTAGAAAGCACGTCGAGCAAATTATGTCATTAAAAGTCAAAGGTTTTTTGCCCTTTGTGCAACCCCCTCTTCTCACCTGGTATTAAAAACTGAACTATTTCTTTTATTATTATTTTGCGTTTTATTTCCCCATAACCCTTATAACCAGACCCCAGACGTTGATAATCTAAAAAGGCTCTAAAAACATTCCAAAAATAAACTCAAAATTACAATGAAATTTTTTTTCAAACTTTTCCATCTTGAGTAACATGACTATAATATTTCGACTTACCGAGGCTAATAGTTTATTTTTAAAGTATTAACGTTGTGTCACTTACGGAAATCACTCACACACACACAAAAAAATTAACAGTACAATTACTTTAAAGTAAAACTAACAGAGCTTTTCTCCGAATTTATAAATCTTTTCATGAAATTTTATTTAACTAATGTGTAAAGTACATTCTTTTAACACACATTAAATTTGTTTTAAAATTAACTCAATAATAAATGACGGTTAATTATTTGTGTTACATACTGGACAGCTAGTGAAAAATAACAAATTTAATAAACATGTTAATCAATATTAATTTCCAATAGAACTACTATTTAAAACAGTATTTGTAAGTTTACATGTTGAAAAAGAAAAAATATATGAATTAAGTCATGAACTTTTAAAATTATGTACAACATTTAATCTGTTTTTTGGAAAATTGCTTTTCTAAGATATGAAGCCAACTACTGTGGGATAATCCATATACAGTCAATTCTCGATAACTCCAATCTACAGGGACCAAAGAAAAACTGCGACTTACCATTAGTTTCGGTCTCTTGACAGTTGAGGAATAAAAACTTTCTGATATTTCAATAAATATGTAGATTATTGATAAAATTACATAACGTACGAGTTTTCATTTGTTAATATATATTAATAATTCAATTAAAACAGGGTTCATAGTGTACCTGGAAATCATGGAAAACCTGGAAAAGTCATGGAAATTGATATCCTTTGCAAAAGTCGGGGAAAAACTTAAATTTTTGACAAAACCTGGAAAAGTCTGGGATTTTTCCCCCCTCTTGGAGGGAACCTATGCTTGTCGCGATGTCAGATCACCAAGACAATAAAAAATTGTTCAAAAAACACGTCCAGCGCAAAATCAGGAACTGAACATAAAAGAAACTGAGAAATACAAAGCATTGAAACAAATAAAATAATTGAAAAGCCAAAATTTTTCTTTTGAAATTCTATAGTATGAGTTCGTTACCTTAATAAGCATCTGTGTAGAATTTCTTAATATGAGGATAATATAACTGTATGTATAAAATATTATGGCGGGCATATTTAATGTAAAAGTAGTGCATTTGCTAATAAATATTTTTATTTAGAACATTGACCTGGAATTCTACTTTGATCTAAGTGGAAAAGTCATGGAAATTTTTCTGGCTATTTGAGTATGAACCCTGTTAAAAACTTTAATGAAAAGACAATCAAAATCAATCTTCCTTTTTACTTGTACTTCACTTTCATAAATAATCCATATTTCAAGTTGCAATATAGTCATGGACTTGCTGTGGTGTGTTTCTTTAGATAAGCTACAATTTTGAAAACTTTATTATTGCCCATAGCTTCAAGCTCATCATTTTTAAATGCAATTGTTTTCCACACAAATTGTTTCCTACATGCCTTTTCAAGTTTTTTTTTTTTTTTTTGGAAGGAATTGCATCAGATTATGAAAGAATTTTTTATTTGTAGGATAAGTTTTTTCCGTTCTTTTAGCTATCACGTTTCGAGAATCATCTCGGGAAAAACTTCTTCGAGATAAAGAAAGTAAACGTCGAGATACAGAGAATAATTAGCATAGAATTGAAAGGAAAGGGGTCGGGATTTGATATGAAATTCAAGTTTTAGTAATATTAGAGTTATCAGACTTTGAGTTATTGCAAATTATTGTATATGGTAGGGATTTTATCTTTGAGTCTTTAACCTTTTGGTCTTTGAAGTAACTTGGTATATTTTTCTATTGATCTAGAATTATATTGGAGCAAGAAAATGAATTTAGTCACATGGGAAGCAAAGAATGCAGTCGACCGTGCCTGTCCGATCATTCACTTTTGTGGTCTGTACTCGTCTTTCGCGCAGAAAATTGCAGATTGGGAAATGTACGAAGAAGACATTTCGGTCATCAGTGAGGCTCGCTTGTCGGACTTGCCTTCTGTTGTGGATACTGTCAGAGATATCTTGTCCAGGAAGAAGGCCTTTGATCTTATAGCTGCATATTTTTGTGTCAATTTTCTGAATGAATTGCAGTCCGTCGTTTCAAAGCAAAAACCGAGTTCCGAGTGCCGCCCCTCGAAGGAGAGGGAAGTGCGCGAGTCGGTCAGTGCTGTTGTCCGAAGCGGCACTCCTGCCGGAGGCGGTTCGAGTGACCGGGGCTCGGAGATGCGTAAGGAACTGGAAGAAAATAACGATATAGAGAGGCTCGTAGAAATGGCTTTGAGCGAAGCGAACGCGAAAGCTGAAGAACTGCGGAGGATCGGAGGAGACGTGAAAGTTGCAGCAGAAAATCTAGCGAATGACCTCCGTGCAGAAGTTGATGCGGAACCCGTTCACATTGTGGAGAATGGTCCCGCCGTAGACAATTCGAGTGACCGAAGCTCGGGGACGCTTAGAGAGTTGGGAGAAAATGATAATACAGAAATAGCTCTGGAAGGATCAAATGCAAAAGTTGAACTTCTGAGGATTGAAAAAGATGTGAGAGTTGCAGAAGGAAATTTAGTGCCTAATGGCTGCACAAAAGTTGATGTAGGACAAGAAGATTCAGAGGCAAAAAATAGTGAGGCAGATATCAGCTTGAGTTCCCCAAGTGAAGGTGAAGATGAAACTAATGGTGTTGCTGAAAATGCAACTGCCGCATGCGACTCTGAAAATGGCGGTGTTGGTATGAGGCTCAAGGAGAGCGAAGAAATCATTTCTTGTGTTTCCGATGGAAAAAATAATCGGGAATGTGAGAGCTTGGGTTGTGCGAGTTCCTCAAATAAAGGTGAAAATGAAACTAATGGTATTGCTGGAAATGAATCTATGGTGCATGAATCGGGCAATGCCGAAGACGATACGAGGCTCGGGGAGATGCCAGAAGATGGCAAGACTGCTGAAGTCGATCCGACTCGCAAGTTGGAGCGCGAAAATATTTCAAAACTAAATACAATGTCTCATGAACTTTGTCTAGAAGAGATCAGTATTTTCTGTAATGTAGTTAAGCTGATGTGCAAAATAGTTTTTAAGGATGAATTCGCTTTGTTTTATTATCTTCAGGATTTGGTAAAATATATTAACCAAGAAATGGCATCTGCCTCAGTAACGTCTCATAAACCTGTAGATGTCCTTGAGAATGGCCATGCGAGAAATGCGTCTGACACTGAAGTCGTTCCTCACGAGCATAAGGAAACCGAATTTCAGTCCCCTGATGGTGTTGAGCACATTGATGAAAAAGGCAGTGGTTATATAGAAGCTGAGTCAGATAAAAAAGACGTTTTTACTCCTTCAGATGCCTCAGCAGCTCTTCAAGATCCAAAGAGTGATGGCCAAGGATGTGATAAAGAAGCAAAACTGGACGACAAACTGAGCTTGAATTCTGACGAGGATAAAACCAGTGGGGAATTCCTTCACTGTGGTGATGGCAAAGACATTGAATCTCCTAAAAGGTTGTCCACATTCTCAAATGGTGAGTTGAACGGAAGTGAATCTTTGGAACATATTGAATCACAGACGGCCGATACAAGTGATTTCACAGTGGCAAGATCAAATGAAAATGGTGCACTGGAGTGTGAACTTTTCACCACCGAACAGCCGAAGGTTGTTAAGCAAGAAGGAGAAGAGCTTAAGTTGAACTACGGTGGGGACGAGCAGGAGGAAAGAGTTTCTGTCGAAAAGAATGCTGTAGATAACAACCATGTTTCATCCGTTCCTAAAAATACCAAGTACCAGGAAGAGAAGAAGCAAATTTTGGAGCTTATAAGTATTTTGGAAAATGAACATAAAGTAAGGCATATTTTCATTTAATTTATCTTGCATTGTTTTAAAATTACTTTAATAATTTGAATTAAATGTTTAATATAAATTCTTAGAAGGTGTTCCCCCTCTAACCGTTTAATCTTCATTGTTATAATTTTAAACTTTTAAGATGTATTTTAAAAAATTTAAATTGTTTCACAAATAAAGAATCCAGGGATTTTACTCATAATTATACCAACAAAAAAAAAATACTGTCATAAAAATCCTTGTTTTCTTCTGGAAGTTTTAAATAATAATGTTGCATGACAAATATACTCAGCTCTCAATTGTAAGCTTCATTATTTACGTCCGAAATCCCTGTGCAGGTTTTTGAACTTCGTGGATTTCAGGTCAGCATCTTTGGGGGGTGGGGGCGGGGACTTGACTGTATAACCAGCTCACCATCTCTTGTTCTTGAGTGTAATGAACTCCCCCACCCCTTACAGAGGTATAAATTAATCAATAATCGTCTACTGATTCCCATATTCCCGTACACTCCTGGCCCCCATACAAATTACAGGTTCCCTTGAGCACTCTACCATGTTTGTCAAAAAATTGTAGATAACTAAAAATAAGTTTTAGTCTCATGTTTTATATTCTCAGCCCCTTTTCATTACTCTTTCTTGTTGTACCCTTATTACCTTTTGTGGGGGCCATGAGCTCCTCCTCCCTTTTTTTTTCACAAATAGAATAAACCAACCAGTGAATGATTATTTTGTAATTTTTTTTTCAAAACAAGTTTTCGAGAAAGATGGATTGACCAACCATTGTTTCCTTTCAATCCATTCCAAGCTATCTCACACCTGAAAATCATTAGGATCAATCTTACATATGTTTATTGACTGTAAAATGTTTGTGTTATGTTCACTTCTTTTTAGTTGTACACCCAAAAGGCTTTTGGGTGTACAATTAAACTGCTGTACAATATTGGGTGTACAATAAAACTACTTCATGTGCTTTTGGCAAAAGCACATGAAGCAGTGTCATTAATTATAATCATTTTTCACAATTTACATTTAATGGTAAAAATGTTTTTACTGTCAAGTGTCAAATCAGGGGTCCATCCAGTATTTTTAACAAGAGTCCATTTTTTGAATTTTAAAACCATTTTTGTGAAAAATCAATGTTTGAAAATTCAAAATTTATACGTACAATGATATATTTTATTATTATTTTTTGCCGCTTATTTGATGAATATTTCTGTAAAAAGTACAACTTGGTAGCTCGGAATGTTGTGAAGGGTCGGCTTTGATTGACTGGAATTTTGTGAACGGTCCGCACACAGACCTGATTTTTTTTCCGGTGTGACCCCTGCAAATGGAAACAACATTGAAAAATTATTACGATTTTTTCAAGATGAAATTGTGCTTAAATGTTTGTGCCCTGGTTAAACTACCCTTCATTTATTAGAACTGTTATTTTCATTTCAGGAAATGCCTTATCCAAACCCTTTCATTGCTGCATCAAAAGTTGTCCAAGCCTGCAGCGATATTTTTTACAAATCAGCATGTGGTCTGGTACGAAGCAAAGTGCACGAACTCCTTCATGGAGTCTTGCTCTGGGTTGAGAAGTTTTCTGTGAATCAGGTGCCATGTCTTTCTTGTCAAATTTGTAAAGCTGTAGCATGAAATGCTTTTTCTTTTTTCCCACTGCACTGTATAAAGTCATTTTTTGCATCACAGTTTTAAAATCGAGTAATCTCATTTCGTGTTGGACACGTCGCATTTAAAGCTGCATTTTCGTGTTTTAAAATGAACTAAGTGCTGGTTAATTGTCAGAAATTGTTTTACGTTCAGATCAACAGAATGATAGTTCCTAATTTCTATCGTTGTTTTGCTTTTTTCCTTCAGTTTTTCTTTCATGAACATTCTGAAATGTGTGTTATGTAAATAATTTAAATCATGAAAGAAATATTTTTGATATAAACGACCTATTATTCAAGACACAGGATGTTGATTTTTTTTTTTTTTTTGTATTGGATGTCAATAAAAATTATTATTGTATTTTTCTTCTACTTTATTTATTTATTTTCATGTTGTACTAAATTACTCATATTGCTGTGATCAATTATCCGTGGGTGATTCTAATCTGAAGTTCTCCGACATTGTCAAAATTTTTTAGCACATGTCCCAAAATTTAAAAAAAAACGCTTCTTCAAAAAAAATTTTTAATTTACTGTAAAACCTGTTTTTGTGAGATTTTATTTTTGTGCGATTTTTTTCGTGCGATTTATTTTTATGCAGTATATGAATCTTAGCGGCTTTAGCACCAGTTTAATGTTTTCTATCAATGTACATATACATATTTAAAAATGACAACTAATTATAATTTTTATTTATAGAGTAAGCACATGGTAAGTGCCCATGTGCTTACTGTATAAATAAAGATTATAGGAGAAGACTTTGATAATTTAGGCGGAAATGACCTTGACGAGATGATTGAGGACCAAACTATTGACGATAGTGACTTTATCAATAATTTGATAGATTATGAAAATGGACAAGAAGAACCGGAATCTATTACAGCAGATAAAATATATGCAGAGATCCAGATTTCTAAAAAATTGGAAACGCATTTTTTAAAAACAGATGCCAATGCGGAAAGACGCTTAAAATTCCAAAAAAGAACCGAGATCATGCACGTCTCACTATCGTGATGTTTACAAGCAATTGACCAGTTGACCGTCGTCACAAAAACTGATCACCGACTTCATGGTACCAAAAAAGAAATCAATTGAAGTCCTATCTTCAAGCGATTTTCAACCAATTCGTCACAAGAAGATGCGCGTTTTGGATTACGACGAGTAGGAGCAAACTATTTAATGTATAATTTGAAAACTTTTCCATGTATATGTACAATGAAGAATTAAATATTTTTACAATTTCTTTAGGCCTAACTTAATTATTTAATTTAATTGAAAGCATTCTCTCATCTATTTCATAAATCATTGATGTATTTTCTAAGTCCGACTTTTTTTAATGCTGTCCCTATCCACCGCATAAAAAAAATTTAGGTAGTATATCGTGCAAAGTTGTTTATTATATGTAAGAATTTATAAAATGTCCAAATATTTTTTTGTACGATTTCTTTTATGCGGTCCCTATCCACCGCACAAAAACAGGTTTCAGTGTATTGATTGCAAGATTTCTTTGACAATTAATATCTGTGCTCTTCTTTCTACCTTCAGACTATTTCATACCTTGCTTTAAGGTGTTGTAATCATTCAAGTTAATTTGGTATGTAAATTCATTTACTTAAATCAACAGGCAGATATTATATCAAAACATAACTTTAATGAGTCAAAATCCAAACTGGCTATTTATGTCTGGTTCGTTCTATGTATATTCATGCACGAGACCATAAGTTGAGTTGCATACATAACACAGACAAGCAAAATATTTTGTATTACTTTAAGAAACATTCAATACAATAACTTGCTCTGAATTATATATATATATATATATATATATATATATATACATATATACGTGTGTGTAATTTTGTGTTGAGGATGGGGGAGGAGGTTTGTTAACCTAAGCATATAATTTTCTGTTTTAAATTGATGGCCTATACTTTTTCCGAAAATTCTGTTTGAAGTTTAAAGTTTTTTTTTTTTGCTTAGAATCACCCATGGCCCTATTGTGAGCTTTCCGGATTCGGGAAACTTATCCTCCTGATAAAGGTCAGTTGGTGTTTGCGAGCTTGTCTTCAATTAAAGTGATATTTGTTATAAAATTTCTCCGTTTACTATTGATATGGCGATGTATTGTCTCTCCTGGCGAGCTCTTTTGCCGATAAGAACCATTTACTGTGACAGTAATATGAATCTTGCTACTGAAAATCAGCTCCATAATAGCATCGAAAGTGTTACCAGCTACATGAAATCTTGGAGTGACAGCAACAAAACACGTCTGTTGCAATACCCTGTTGCTATAGTTGGCGCAGTAAGAGCAAGCATTTATCCATTGCACTGTATGACGTGATTCACTCATCAAATAACGCTTCACTTCTAAAAAATAATTTTTTTATTAAAGATTTAAAAATGCTTACGAGTAATCAATTTGAAGCAGGTATTAACTAACTGAAATGATCCCGCACGCTGAAAGTTTACAGCCAAGATTGATGACTTTGGTGTAAAATCAAAATTAGTTATTTGCAACGCATCAAAAGGAAATCTCCTCTAATATATTTTTCTCCATTATGTAGGTGAGGGGGTTTTCATCTAGAAGCCTCTTAGCCGTTATCGAGATATTTTCGACAACGTTGCCCGAGGAGTGCCAACGAGGAGGCGGGCTTCTAGCAGCATCGTTCTAAACTGAGCCGGTGGTCAATCCTTTTAATCCAGAATTTCCTCAATTTTATGTAAATACTGCAGCGATTTTTTGGAAATCGATCAAAGTAAGACTCTTGTTGAGAGACACGATATTTTAAAAGACTTCCCCTTCCGCCTGAGTTCGGAACGATGCTGTGGAGCTAAGTTTGACCTCATGGGACACATGAAGATGCATTCCGTCAAAGACTTCAGCCGGTCAAACCAGCGGTTTGCGGAAAAGCTCTAAAAACTCAAATTTTTATTGGCTTGAAGTTTCCACCAAATTTGGGAGCGAGGTCATTACCCGGATGAGTGCAAATTTAGCTTATCACTCCTCAGGGGGACGCCCCACCCACCAGATGTTAACCCTTTTGCATCCCCCCGAGCTGATCCTGGATGTTATATATCAGCTCTCGTTAGATGTTTAGTTCACTTGCCTAGATACCATATCAGGTCTTGTCATGTACCTAGTTAGTTTCCTCCTCTACCTTTTAGCATGAGGCCCTTAAATTTGCCTCTCTTCTCTTGGCCATCGATCATCTATTGCAATTTAAACGGCCTACTAAGCACCAGCTCAGCATAACCTCCCATTGTAGTTTAAACCTTGAGGTGCGACAATAGATCACACATCTTTGGAGGGCTGTGATTCCCTAAAATGAAGTAGATTAAACATAGTTTATTTTACTACGGCAAAAATACATTATCGCATAAATGAACTACGACATGATAAAAGAACACTTTTACATGAACTTACCCTTCTATATTGTGGGCAGATATTTATCTATCTGGATTTACTGGGCAGTCTCTCTGTAACGAGTACAAAGTTAGTAAAAACTGCCGAAGCGGGAGGTGGGACTCTGTGATCCTTACTTATGAAAGGTTCCGGATTAAAATGAGATTCCACTAATACAACTAACTGAAAGAAAAGCAAAGGTTAGAAAAAATTTAAAAAGGAGAGATTTTGGGGGCTCTCTGACGGTGTGGAACTGGTCTTTCTGGTACTCTTTCACTTACCTCAATCCTAATAATAGGGTAGGCAATCCATGAATCTGGGACTTTTTTTTTTTTTTTTTCATATATACGACACATTACATCACATCACATTACAACATTTATGTTTTTTTTTTTTTTTCAACATTAACACAAAACAACACATGCATATATTTTTTCTTTTTCTTTTTTTACATTTACGTGATACAATACATTACAACATTTAGAGTTTTTTTTTTTTTTTCAACATTGACACAAAACAACACAACATGCATATTTTTTTTCTTTTTCATTTTTTACATTTACACGATACAATACATTACAACATTTAGGGTTTTTTTTTTCAACATTAAGACAAAACAACACTTAAAACATGCAATTTTTTTTTTTAATTTTTTATTTATGCATTTTTTTTTTTTTGGTGTCCCAGTTCTACGTACTTAAAGTGAAATGCTGTTGAACCTTCCTTTTTGTGTCACGGGCGTCACTACACACCGTCCTTCGTTCCCCCGGGAGGCTTCAGGTCTATAAAGAAGGGGTGGAGAGGGGAGGGGAGCTAAACCAGGACTATGGATCCAAAATTCTTACCTGCTCTGTGGGAAGAAATGCCTCCATTCGCCATCAGAAACCAAGTTAAGACTACTTATTTTACAGAAAAAGAAAAAAGCTTTTGACCTAAGGTACCCTGACTTGACCTGTATTTTCCTTCAGCTTGTTTCTATAACGAGATGTTAAAAATTTCTTTATCCAGTCCTATTTAGGCTGCACGACTTCTTTTTTTCTCTTTTCATTTTCTTTTTCTTCTCTCATATGTCTCAGATCTTATTCGACATGATGGTGTAGGTGTCATATCAGCTTCTCATAAATGTCCAGTTCCGATATTAGCACTTGGGATGTCTAGTTGGTTATTCAGATGTTATGTGTCGGCGAATGGGGGAATGTCCAGTTGCTTTTTCTCTAACAGATGTTTTGCTGACTTATGGACATCCAACCACTGCTGTTTACTTTTAATATTTTCTCCTTTATACAAACAATTTCTTTCATAAACTAATAAACTTTCAATGTCAACCATTTTGAGAAAAATACCGTTGTGAGGATTTTTAAATACATTTAAAACATTTTAGAAAAGCAACAGAATACTATTTTCAAAGCTGATTACAGTAAAGTCTCGATAATTCAAGTCTCGATAGTTCGAGTTTCCCATAAATCCTATAAATACTGGCAAATTTAAAAATATAATTAACTTTCAATCGTGTAACTGTATGTAAGTACATTTTTCCTGTAAATATATGATACTGAAATTTAAAATTTGCTTTACTCCCTTTTACTTATTTATAAAATGTTATGATTTCTATAATTCGAGTTTTCGATAGTTCGAGGTAGCTCCAGTCCCGTCCACCTCGAATTATCGAGACTCTGCTATTATTATTTTTTTTTGAAAATGACTGATTTCTTTCTTGCCCTTTTGATACTGGAAATTTCAAAGAAGAACAAACAATCTTTTGCTTATGTTTCACAATTTCGTGAAATTGAAATATAAAATCTGAAAAACTTATTGAAATAACTGAAAAATTATTGAAAAGCCTTCAGAAATTGTGCAGTGTCTCCGAAGGAAATATCATACAAAGAAAAAAAGAATTAAAAAAAGGTAAATGACCCATTAGTGGACACTGCTCTCGTAGTGGACACTAAGATCTTTAAGCTCCTAAAATAAGCGAATGTAACATTAAACTTGAATGAAATTATCAGAACCTATAGCCATCGATTCGTATTGCTGGTTAATAGAACTAAAGTTGTAGTGGAGCATCTATGCAAGTGCATGGATTATAATATTTAATAGCTACCTCCACAACGATAACATTTGCTGCTAACTTTGCTGCTTTACTAAAGCCGATCAGTAAGAAGGTGAAAGATTTAGGGAAAATATATGAGAAAAGGCGTGCAATCATTTATGAATGGTCCCTTAGTCATTTTTAAAATTATTTCTCCGAGTTAACAGCATAAAATAGATGATATTCATTTCGGTCCACTACTAATGCAAATACGTGTCTTATAAATGTCCACAATGGATACAAATGAAGCGTTTTGTAAATTTGACGTAAAAATTCTCATTTTTCATCAAATGACATTTTATAGGTCATTAATTTTTAGAGAAATAGTTGGCGATCAAGATAAATATGCAAATATTGATGTTAGTGCCTTAAAAAAATTTTGCCACGTAAAAGAGTACGAAAATGTTCTTAACTGCGTCCACTACCGGGTCATTTACCTTACATGTTGTCAGCTAAATTTGAAACAAAAATGCTCTGAAAAGTAAATACTTATCAAACAAGATTTAATTTATATTGAGCAGACATCATTTTCATCTGTCCACCCGAAGTACGTTAGCATAACAGGTATTTTATGAAATGAATTGCCTTGTCCTGCTCTTTTCTGTTGCAGTAAGAAGATTGAAGTTTTATGATAACACTACAAAAAACATTAACTTTATTTCTTATGTGAACACGCTTTGCAATATCGCATCAATTTATAGATTTTTAAAGTTCTAATTACTTTTCCAAACATTTTTGTTTCAAATTAGTAAACCAATTTGAAAAAACTGTGTTTAGAGTTAAAATTTAGAAATAAATGCCAAGGCATTTTTAATACTTATTGGCTCCTGCTCATTTGCTCAAATAGTCTTTAGTCACGCTGTATCAGCTCTGGTTGGATGTTAAGTTCCTCGTATAGGTGTCAAAATCAATGTAGGTGTCAGATCGATGTAGATGTCATTGTCAGTTATCTTGTTACTTCAAGGATGGTCCATTAGGGCACTAATTGCAGCAACAGCAGCAAAATCTGGAAAGGAGCAAAAAACAGCATTTACAGCAGTTTTCTTTTTACGAAACATGGAAATTATTCTTTGCAAGTGTGTATCTGCAAGTTTTTTTATAAATTCAAATTTACAAACTAAAAATATTTTTTCACGCAATATTATTCCTTATTGGTATTTATGATGGCCAACGAAAGGGTTTTTGGAGCCCTCTTCATTCTGAATACAAACCGAATGCTTTCATACTTTTAGGTATCATTTAATGCTTTACTTTTGACTCTCTTTCTTTCTATTCCATTGACAATTTAAAGATATTTCCCTGTGAATAAGTTTAAAATTTTTAAGAAATAACTTTTGGAAACTCAATTTTTTATTTTAGAATTTTTACGTTAGTTTTGTTCTACAAAAAAAAAAATCATAAGAATGTTCCAACTAACAATTTTGAGATGACTTTTTTACAGAAAGATTTTCAAACTTGGGGCCATTTAGAAGCTCGTTCCTAGAGCTCTGAAATGCAACCAAATTCCAAATCCTTTTGGCCTCCCCAACAGTTATTTTACAAGTGTCAATAATAAGTGTCAACCTACTATTTACAAAAACCATTCCAAAATTCAAAAACAGCATCATTCAATTAAATGAACCAACAGTAAGCCGCCTCCCCGTTCGACAAGCTCATTTGGTTTTAACTTCTCTTTTTTTTTTTTCAGATGCTATCTCTCACAATACTAAATGATCAATATCTCAATAAAAAAATTCAACAAGTTTGTTATGGTCAAAAAACTTTAAATAGACTGAAAACTGCCTTAGGACATTCTTAAGGGAGTAGTGTAAAACTAAAAATCATTTTTAGTGCATTTGGCTAAGCAACTGTTTACTTTGGAAATTTAGAATAAATCTGGCGAATAAGAAAGGAAGAAAGGAGCGTTTTAAATTACCTTTTGAGTGCACGTCGAAATCTTCGGGCGAAAGAGCTCCTCGGAGATTGGATGTTGGGTGCCTCTTCTTCTGTGATAGCTTCATTGATGTCTTCTGAAGATTTCAAAAGAAGATTTGTAGTCTCTTCCTCCATCCAGGATTGGTGGACCATCCTGATCGTGAGAGTGATGACGCCCTTCCTCCCTTCAGCGGCAAGGATGTCGAGTGCATTGTGCACGTTGTATTTTCTCAGGATGATGTTATTAAGTCTGAGAACCACATCGCCTTCACGTAGGTGTCTGAAGGCAGGCGATGGATTTTGGAGTTTGGTGATCTTGAAACCTTCAAATCTAGAAATTCAGGGGAAAAAAAAGTTTTTTAGTTGAATTACTCTTGGATAAAAGATTAGTTATTTGCGAAATAAATAAGTTTTCGTCTTTTCTGCAGCTAATAAAACTTTTTTTTTTTTTTTTAAATTTGTATTTAATAAATATTTTGCTACTCTCAATTCATTTAATTATTAATTCAAAACAAATTAAGTTTCTTAATTTTTGATCACATTTTCTTACACAATCGTATGCAGCTAAACATACTGCCATATAACATCAGCTCGTGAAAAATAGAGTGTGCTGGCTAACTAAAACGAGTATAGAATGCGGCACGTTCCTCACATCGGCAGTTTCTCCCTTGAACACGAAGGGATTCTTCTTGGCACTCTGCCAGGCAGATTCTTCGTTTGCTGGAAGAACTGCACCTTCGACACTGTCAAATAGTTGAATGGACAGCGGACATCTCGTCCGACCCTGCTTCCAGAATTCCTAAGGCATTTCAACAAAATCAGCTTAAATTTTACCTCTTTGTAATCAAACGACTGTCGCCTAAAAGTCGCCAATGAGAAGTTCTTTCCCAATGTCTGGGATATAGCAGAGACAACCAAAACAACGTATACGCTGCAGTCATCGCGAATTTTTCTTCCGTGTCTTTCACATGCCTATTCTTTTTCAAGTCCTCAAAAGCCTTCGTCGCCTTGGAGCGATTGGAGCTAAACGTAATCAGCAACTGTTCTCATTAGAGTATACTTTTGTGCCAATTTTCGTCAGAATCCCTGCATTGCTTCTTGAAATATGCGCTCAGCGAGCAAAACTTTCGATTGCGTGATTGTTTCACCCTCCTTGAGGCGACTGGCAGTTAAAACCAACGAGTCTCAGTTCCCATTGGGGTACGCCTGTAGCCTTATTTTTGTTTCATTTCTCCCATTGCTTTTGAATAGGGATCTGGAGCGGAACGTGGAGCAAAGATATTTTACTCCAAACTGAAGGAGAGTCACAGAAAAGAAATGTGTTGTGCTTCGCCGTTTTTGTTTTTTGTTAAATTACTGCTAAACTAAAAACTAAAAAAAAAAAAAAAAAAAAAAAAAAAAAAAAAAAAAAAAAAAAAAAAAAAAAAAAAAAAAAAAAAAAAAAAAAAAAAAAAAAAAAAAAAAAAAAAAAAAAAAAAAAAAAAAAAAAAAAAAAAAAAAAAAAAAAAAAAAAAAAAAAAAAAAAAAAAAAAAAAAAAAAAAAAAAAAAAAAAAAAAAAAAAAAAAAAAAAAAAAAAAAAAAAAAAAAAAAAAAAAAAAAAAAAAAAAAAAAAAAAAAAAAAAAAAAAAAAAAAAAAAAAAAAAAAAAAAAAAAAAAAAAAAAAAAAAAAAAAAAAAAAAAAAAAAAAAAAAAAAAAAAAAAAAAAAAAAAAAAAAAAAAAAAAAAAAAAAAAAAAAAAAAAAAAAAAAAAAAAAAAAAAAAAAAAAAAAAAAAAAAAAAAAAAAAAAAAAAAAAAAAAAAAAAAAAAAAACAGATCTCGGCTAAATATAGAAACAACTGAGAGTGGCTACTTCTAATATTAAGCCTTCCTTCGAAAAACTTTGCTTTGAAAGACAGGCCCCAAGGAAGTCACAAATAATTATTAAATTTGTTTTTAATTTAGTATGTTTTTATTGAGAAAGTTTTAATTTAGTAATTTGTTTTACTTTAATAAGTTATTAAATATGTCGAAATGTATTTTGTTTTTCTATGTGAATGCGTGCTTTCCATTCGGCAAGTTAGTCAATATTTTAAAGTAATATTTTGTCTTGGAAATTCTCTGCGCCCCTTCTCTTGTGCTCGCGCCCCCCTGGGGGGACGCCCCCCATAGCTTGAGCAACCCCTGCTTATACTATACGCCAGGATTGGTAAGGCTTCGGACACTACTGTCCAAAAGTGTCTAAATTGTCCAAAACTATATTTTTAGTGAAGTTGCATTTTGTGAACAAATATCAAAAACAGAATAAAATGCATTAAAACAGTATTTTATTACCATTAAAAGGTAAGTAAGCTTAATAAAAGTTATACACATGATATTCAGCTGGTAATCTAGAAGTTGAACAGCACTGGTCAGTCCACTTTTACTAAGTTAATAGTGCCTTACTTTCAAGGAAATGACTACAGTGCCATTTCATGTTCTGACACTAAATGACCACCCATCTTCTCTAGGAAAATGCTGATAATGTTTTTTAAAAATAATCCAGTTACTATTCTACGCTACTTGATTATTTTTAGTAACGTTAATTGATTATACTAATTATATTGTTTCTTGATAATTTACTACGTTACTTGATTATTTTTATTGAAGTTGATTAGTATTTACTAAACTAATCAACGTTATACAGAGTACATTATGTTAACAAAAACAAATTTTGAAATGTTGCTAGTTGTAAAATGTAGGTGCCAACCTTTCGTCATCCATTTATTATTCCTCAATCTAGGATTTAAGAAAGTATCTTTTTTATAACACCCTGCAAAACATTATCACACAAGTTTTTTTTTCATTTACGCTTCTAAATCTATAATAGCATTTAATAGGAATGATGAGTCATTAAATGGATTCTAAATGAGTTACTTTGGTTATTTCTTTTTACAACACTACCAACTCTGACATATAGAAGCTTTTATGTAATAGAGTTATGTTGTCTCTAATGTCACTTGGGTATCCAAGCTCCCCTTCGCAGAGTGACCAGGAATGAGCGCCACAACGGCAGAAGTACGACTTGGCTCATTATGCATTTGTATGGCGCTACTTTCTTTTTCTGACCTAAGACTGAAGAGAAGGGAAATTCCATCCCCTCGGAACTGCCTCAGGACTTTAGGACCCAAGGATTTTGCATGCACATATTCCCAAGTGTACATGGGTGGATCTTCAGCGGGTCGGGTATCGAACACCTAATCTTCCGGTTGGAAGCCCGACGGCCTAACCACTAGGCTACCATGGCCCTGTAATAAAGTTATTTGCAAGTTTTTTTTTTCGCTTTTACACGTAAACTATTTTTTCAAATATGTATATTTATTCATTACTAATATTGCATTAGATATAAAAACTATTGATGGATTAGATTAGACCATTTAGGTTTTAAGACAGTTTAAACCACTTTTGGGCCAGTAAACACCACCTGTCCTGTCCAAAACCCCAACCCTGCTGTAAACAGGTCTAAACTGCGTCTTTAATTATAACCACCCTGTACGCTAAGTGATGACGTCAGTAGTAAGGAGCAGCCAATGAAAACTCCAATTATTTTTAGTTGAATATTCCCGTTCTAATCATTTATAGATTCCTGCTGTACAGTTAAGTTGCTGGCAGTGGCAGTCAATGTTCATTTATGATATTTCTGTCTTGCCGACAGCTTACTTAAGAACTTACTCTGAAGAATTGCACATTCATTAAATTATTTTCAGCAAAAAAAGGAAGGAATTAATGCTGCAAAGAACAATTTCGCGTTTCCTGCAGCCCCTTTCGTACCTCATTTCCATGAGTGCAAAATTACTTCGTCTCAGCATGAGGAAAGTAGTCTCCTTTTCCTCGAACTGAGATTTCTTCCGAAATTTCAATGAAACTCATTTGTGAAACATGTTACATTCACGACTCGGAGGAGCCAGCGCTGGAAGTGTAAGTTCGAATCCCTCCCTTTGAGATAGCGACGCAATCAGCATGCACAGAATGCTCGACAGTTTTTTTGTGGTGTACCATCTACTGGATAATAACCGGAATAGCTTCTCTTATGTGTGTAGTGCTGCCACTTATCGGAAAAGCGCAGCAAATAGTTTTTCCTTATTTGGTAGAGCTGCTGTCTAGTTACAACATATCGCCTATAGAAATGAAGTGTCATATCTGCAAAATGGACATTTTTCAAGAGAGGAGTTTGAACGTTTCACAAATTTGTTTTATTTCATTACCTTATTTGTTTCAATGATTATTTTAATCGATTTTGTTCAGAAAATAGTGATTGGTCTAGTTTTATCTCACTTGATGGATGTTAATGATGTCAAAAAAATTAGAAATAACTATTAAAAGTAGTTATTACAGTATTGCACCAAAAAAATGCAGTTGGTCTTTATTCTTCATTTTTGAACATTCACTTACGGCAGTTTCCCAATATAAATAGGGCAAAAATCTGAACGTTTTATATAAAGACCAAAAAAAAAAAAAAAAAAAAACGATTTTTTGCAGATATGACCCTGTTCATTTCTATAGGCGATATAAAAATAAATCTTGCGTCATGATAGTTAATACTATTTCTAATTTTGGTATTTGGCAATGACCTTTTAATGCCGCTATTAACTTTAGTGTTTTGGCTTCATTATCCAATTTTGACAGATTGCTAACTTTTATTTGAAACCTCCTTTAACGGTTGAATGAAGATACGTAGAATCTACCTCTTTTTCTTTTTTTTCACCCCCGTTTTATTAATTTTATCAATTAGCTCCGGTTTCTTCCCACTAAAGAAAGGATTCTATATGTGAAACGTGTGTACAATACCAATTGCAAGCTTTGCCTTGTGGGCATTGTTTTTCATGTAAATAAAATATATTATTAACGTTATTATTATAAATATTGTTATACTTATTTATTTATTTATTTATTATTGCAGTGTAAACGATTTTGGAAGTGGTTAATTCCACAAAGTATGTACGCAATAACTTTAACAACATTACAAGTTTCGCTTCTTATTATAAAATACTAATTGCTTTAAAATAATAAATTACAGACAATATAATGCAAAATAAGATTATTTTTACAAGAAATAAGTTAATAATTTAACGTTTATAAAGTTTAAAAAAAGCATAAAATTGAGAAAGAAAAAAGAGGTCATTGAATCATGATTTTTTACAAAGTCTCTAAACATAATGCAGGCATTTCCTATTTACACCTGTGACATACCAAATGACCAAAAGTAATTTTTATTTTTTAACTATTTTAAATTAAATTTTGTGTGTGACAATACCTTTTTTATTGTCCCCGAGTCTGTTTTAAAATGTTTTTGCACTGGAGATCGATTGAAGTAATCTCCTTCTGCAGAAAATAATAAATTCTACCTGATGCTTTTGCAATTGGAGGATTGACACAAGAAATCCCATTATTTTAAAGCAATTAGTATTTTATAATAAGAAGCGAAACTTGTAATGTTGAGAAAGCTATTGTGTACATACTATTTAATTGTTTACTGTGAAATTAAATATATTTTCAGTAAAAAAGCCACCCATTTTATTTCAGAACCTTTTAATTTATACTCAGAGGATTATTATTTAAGAAAAACCATTTTGGTTACTGCAGCGCCTTTTAGTTTTATTGCCGTTTTAAAATTTCATGTTTTCTCTTCAAAATATTTAGGAGATCCAAGTTTGGGCCAATACTAAGTGCACCATTGAATAGATATTTGTTTAAAAGCATTTTTTTTCTAATTCTGTAAGTTATTCTGAACATTTTAGTGAAAAAAGTTTTGTGATATCATGAAAATTGGCAAAGTTATGAATTTTTTTCTTGAACGACATCGCTAGCAAAAAATTTGTCCGTAAAGCAAAGACATCCCTTTGAACGCATTTTAGAAAATTAATATCTCAAAAAGTATTAAAGTTAGCAACAAAAAAATTTACAGCGGAAATCGCGATAGTAAAATGAACAAATAAAAAACAAATCATAAAAATCTGAGACCATGGGTTTCATACCCTGGATGAATTGGTATGGATTGACCCGTAAATGATAAAATGTAATTTTTTATTCAATACTTTATTGTAAAATTTTTTTAAAAACATTTTTTAATAAAATCCGGCTTTTATTTTAAAGAGTCGTCCTCTTTTAAGTGGTTTAAACCAAAAAAAGCCGGCCGGCTTTTTTTGACCCCGCTAAAATCCAGCAGAAGCGTGACATTACTTATGAATGATCCAGGACAGCGATTGGTTCCAGCACTGCACATTAGAAGAGAGAGAATGGCACTACAAACATGAGGCAAGAAAACAAAAACAATGCTCAGCGACAA
Organism: Octonoba sinensis; assembly: GCA_038502835.1. NCBI lineage: Eukaryota > Metazoa > Arthropoda > Arachnida > Araneae > Uloboridae > Octonoba > Octonoba sinensis. Next base: position 6,439,549 of record CM076600.1, read on the forward strand.
AGTATTGAATTTGCATAAGCTGAAAAGCTACAATAGAAGAATTGATGAACTATCAACACCAAATCTCCTGTCATATGCCATTCAGCAGCAAAATGCAGAAGCAACAGCGATTAATCATTCACTCTTGCTTCAGTTCATGAACTGCATTGACTCTTCTTGGCTGTAAGTCCTGGGAAAAGGTATACTGAAATAAAATATCAAAATAACATTGTAGTTAAATAATTAAATTATTGAAAGAAAATTTCCAGGACAACTGTCCAGTACCTAATAAGCATGCAATAACGATGAATTATGATTAAATATAATAAAAAAAATCCAGGACAACTGTCCAGCACCTAAGAAACATGCAATAAGGATGAATTACATTTAAATAATTATTAAACTAAAAATTCCCAGGACAACTGTCCAGCACAGAATAAACTTACAATAAGTATGAATTATAATTAAATAATTATTAAACTAAAAATTCCCAGGACAACTGTCCAGCACATAGTAAACATGCGACAAGTATGAATTACATATAAATAACTATTTAGCGAATAATTTCCCGGACAACCGTAGAGCACCAAATAATATGCAATACGTATGAAACTTAAAAGCAATTTTGAAGGTATGAAGAGAACAATTTTTAGATATTGCAACACAAAAGTGGAGACACAATGAGTGTCACATAGAAAAGCACATGCAATGAGTGTCAAATTGTAGAATATGCCATTTTTACAATCACTTTAAAGCTTCATTTAAATTACCAAAAAAACCATTAAACAAAAAACCATGAAATAACATTTAAAAAAAAGTTTAAATTTCAAAATTAATTTTAGAAGGGGGAGCGAGGCACTAATGGGTAAAAATATAAAATAGGTAAATAACAATTAATTCTTAAAGAACCATTTAAAGGAATCAAATTGATTAAAACTATATATATATTAATGTTAAAACTCCTTTAATTGTAATCAAGGGACTTGAAAAATGAAAAAAATAAAAAAGATTTTGCCGACTTCCGGGAATCACTGCCTCTCAACAGGGACTCTGAAATATTTGTATTCTTCAATTCGGGAGATTGCTCTTATCGAGTGTACACGAAAATCGGACACGAGGCGATTTTCACTGCGCTGCCCCACAGTGAGCCGGAACTTATTTTTAAAAAAATGTGGCACCATCAAACGGCGGTTTCTTGTTGCCAGTTCTTCTTCTGAAAGTTCCTCGATCCACTTCTCGGAAATGGCTCTTTATCGGAGATTACTCCACACCCCAAATCCGAGATGAAGGGCGCAGCTCCTGATGGAGTGATGGCAACGAACCTGAACACTTTTAACCCCCCGCAAGTGGTAATATCTCTCCAACTCACACTCCCATTAATATCTGTCTTTGAGACTAAGGTTTTTTATTACATTATTACTACTCATTTTTTACTTACTTACATATTTACTTATACCGATACTTATTTACTTACTTTTTTATTACTACTTATTATTTCTATTCACATTAGGGACCATTCATAGAGGATGTCCCGCTTTTTCCCCACATATTTGACCTTCCCCCCTTTGTCACAAAATGTCACACTTCAATGGACCCCCCCCCCATTTTGTCGCAAGTCACACTATGTTGCATAAGCAGGATGTCACCCCCTCCCCTTGTGACACTTTGTCACAATATCAGGGACACCCCTCCCCCCTTGAAGCGTGACATCATGTACGAATGATTCCCTTAGGACTAAAACTAAACCAGAACCGTCTCACAGACGAATATTACCATTTACGGGCTAAAGTAGTACAGACCCTCCTCATCATCCTGTCAAAAGCAACAGGTGCAGTGAGAAGATGAAGTGCACACATTTAGCCAGCATGATGTTGCCATTTCACAATTGAATTTTCATCGTTACCTGCACACTGCTCGCTTTTCAAACGCATTTCAACCACCAAGTAAAAGTTGCTCAGTATTATTATCCGGAACTTGGCTTTTTCCATTAATAGACAGTGATATATCTTGCTACAGCAATGGATCACTTCAATGTTAAAAAATCGAAACCTAATATTTTTGCCACAAAATAAAAACTTATAATTTTTCATTTTTCATCAATGGTTTATCAGTAAATATGTTCCTCTGAGGAATACAATACATTGCAGGGACATTGAGCTCAAATTTGATTTATTTATTTTATGTAACTTAAAAGAACCTGGAATAAATATTTTACTTCAATTTATTGTATCTTGAATTTTGCAGATTTTTCAACAAATGTTTCTTTTAACAAGATTTACTTTTCCTAGTGACAAGAAAAGGATTATTTCTTTAGGATATCTACGGCAAAAAGTTTATGAAGTTTTTTAAGCTGAAGATTTAATCAATTTCCATTATTAACAAACATTCACCATAATTACATAAAAATAAATAAATTCATAAAAAAAGAGTTTAAAGTTGAATTTTGTTCCTGGAAATCGTTGTTTAGACTTTATTCATGGCATTAATACTATGGATTTGTACTATAAACTAAATCTTAAATTAGTTTTTAACACAAACATATATCAAAACCTTCCCATGGCCCTAAGATGAAATATCAAATGAACTTGATGAATGATTTCCAGGGTTGAGAAAAAATCATGATTTAAAAAAAAAAAAAAAAAAAAAAATCGGATTTGATTTAAATCAGATTTTTTTAATTTTTTTTAGAATTCTATTTTTTATTATCATTTTTTAAAGTATTTTTTGCATTATACATGAAACAGTTTGTCATAAGAAATAACTTCTTAACTATATTGTATATTCTACTCACTGATTACCTAAAATTAAATATCTGAGTTTTAACCTAAAGACATTCTATTATTTTGTAATTGGATAGTGCAAACTAAATAAGAGATAAATTTAAAGAACAAATTAAATATTCATTTATTTAATACAAACTATTTATTTAAAAAAAAACCACAATCACAATTTATACAGATATTTTTTAAGCAAATGAATTATATGGATTCAATCGTTTCAATAAAAACACTAGTTTTGATGCTTTGTCCACTCCTAAATTGTTACGAAGGCTAGAATGAACAATACCAAAAGAAGAAAACTGTCTTTCTATTCCAGCAGATGATGCCACGTCTGTTGTTATTTGTTAGATAAACTGGATTTCAAGTTCTGTGATACTCTCTTTACCTCCCATTACATAAAATGAATTCCACCAGTCATAATCAGTCATTGTATCTGTCACTTTTTTATCAATCAATGGTGATTTTTGAAATGTGCCTCTTTTTGCTTGGAAATTGGCTACAGTGCTGACAAGACTTGGACACTTTTCTTTAATGAATTCTAAACCTTGATTATTTTCATCCACACTAACTGAAATTTCATCTTGATTTAAGACAGAGGGACTTAATAAAACTCCTGCAAAATGGCATGCAGTAATTGCTTGTTCCTTGTTCATATATTGCTTTATATTTATTTATTGTTATTCCATCTTTATCTAACACTTTTTCTAAATTTTTACCCAAAATTTTCACTTTGATATTGAAGCTTTTTTTTTTATTTTATTTTTTTGGCTTTGTTATTTTCCACAATAAAAGTTTATGTTTAGATAAGTAGGTTTTAAACAAGCCCAAATATTTTCTTTATAGCAAACATTTTTTTTTTTTTTTTTTGCTAGGCTTTAGTTAAATAAATTAAAGTATTTAAGTTTTAAAGAAAATAAATTTTATAATTTTAAACTTAACACAATTATTATTTCTGGAAATTAAAATTTAAGATTGAAATATTTACATTATTAAAAGATAGTACATAAAAAAAAGTAATTTTAAATTCCTTTACTTAAATTTCTGCTTCTTGCCATTTAATAGTTTTTCTATTTTTTATTACCTAACACCTGCCCCTGCCACATTCTTTATGATAACTCCCAAAATTCCTGGAAACACTTGCTACCTATTTACACTTACTTCTTGGTATTTCTCTGCTGACTGATTCCCAATTCTCATGTAAGTCAGGATTGAAGTCAGCCTTATTTAGAAATGAAAAAAAAAAAAAAAAAAAAAAAATTGATTTAAATCAATGATTTTTTTAAAAAAACCAACTGATTTAAACCTGGATTTAAATCAGTTGATTTTAATCATGCCAACCCTGATGATTTCAGATTTAATTAGTATAGAACTTTTAATCTGACATGAAGAAGCTCTATTTTTGAACCAACTGCCTTTTTTTAAAAAAAATGAAGTGCAAAGTGAGATGAAAACGGAATGAAGAACAATGAATGCCCGCATTTGAAACAAGGTGAATGATTGAATGGCACACGTACAAAATGGAAACATCTTTGCAAAAGTTGTTAATCTGCTCCCAACTCTTTTCTTGCATAAGTTTAGAGCAATTATTTAGGACATTTAGATATTTTTTATTTTGAAAACAATATCTTGAAATATTTAACTACATGTCAGCACTGGAAAACAAAACGCAAATACTAGTATGGGACCATTCATAACACTTACTTTAAATATATTTGACACCCGCCCCCTTTGTCCCAAAATGTCACACTTCAACGCACTCCCTACCCTCTTTGTCACAAGTCAAGCTATATATATAGGTATGTGTACTTGCATTGTTGCAACTCGGGAAAAAAAAGCACTGCGGCATAGATCACATTTCTGATTCTGTTTTAGCTAATTTCAAATTTTGTTTTATTAACTTTTAATGACATTTAAGAGCATAACAATAATAATGATTATGTGTTGTGTACTTAATTTGTATAAAAAGAAAACCAAGTTTACAACAAAAAAGATAATTAATATATAATAGTAAAAAACATTAATTGCTCGAATTCTGAAAAAAAAAAAAAAAAAAACACTGCTGTTTAGTCTTAAAAGTAGATAAACCTAAGAGGGTTTCCTTTTAAACTTTTAACTAGTAGAATATTTAGACCTTAATCAGTGTCGGTGTTTTTGACACAAAATGAAATCGGATACTTTAAAATCAAATTGTGAAAATAAAAAAAAAAAACTAAAAGTAAATTAATTTGCTGATTTTAAATCTTTTCATGTGAACTCCGATGTGACACTTCTTGTAACCTCCTTCCCTCACATTGACGAATGGCCCCTATCATACTCTATTATCCCCTTCACCACCAAAGACGGTGAGAATGTGGAATGGAATACCAATATTTTGGTCAATAGGTGAGATGGAAGAAAACAATATAGCAAAACCAAAAATCGTTCATGTGGACGATATTACTTGATGTTTATAGAAATGCAAACTGAAAATAACAAAAAATCCTCGGCATCTCGGTTTTATAAATTTCTAATTAGTTTCTTGAAAAAGAAAATTAAAAGTATGTTATTTTTCAAACTCTCAGTTTTCAACACGCCAGAAAATTGCAAAAAATTATTGCATTTGTTGTAGTTTTGCAGCGAATTATGTAAAGTTGTATGTTTTTTCGCACTGGAAGTAACGGGATGAAAATGAAACTAATCCAGAATGACTGCTGTAATTCCCCATTAAAATATGCATTTTTCATTTTTAATTCTTTCAAGAAACATGTTATTCGATAGGTACTTTGTGCTTTTCTGAAAATTACCATCCCATAATACATAGCTATAATATGCAAACACAATATAATATGCACTTTTTGCAAGCCCTAAATGTATCAAACTTTTTCAGTTTTTCGTGAATTTTAAAGAAATTTTTATGAAAATCGAAAATGTAAACATATAGTGATAAAAAATGTTGTTATTATTTGCTGCTTTTACTATAAATAACAGTGTGAAAAGTACGATTAGGAAGCTTGGAATTTCGTGAAAGGTCAGTTTTTATTGATTTGAATTTTGTGGTTTGTCTGTTTCGATTGATTTGAGTTTTGTAAAGGGTCCCTTTTGATTAATTCGAATTTTGTTAAGGGGGGGAATTTTGTTATGGATCGTGAGAAAAATGTTTTCGAAAATCGATTACCCTCAAACAGCAAGATGGCATCTTTCATCAAGTACATTGGTTTCATTTTGCCTCGTTTATTTAAAACTTAAAAATAATGAACCATAATAATAACCTTAAAAAAAAAATTAAGCATTTTATAAATTACTCAAAAATAACAATTTATTATCTTTCTTTGCATTTATCTGTTCTTCAGAACGCATGTTAGGTAAGGAAATAGTATCTCGTTAAAAATCACGATGGAAGTATGTGCAGCAGGAAAGGGGTCAACGGGCACATGCCCCCTGAAAATTCAATTTATTTCAAACTCTCAGCAATCTGTAATTAGCAGTAGGAAAATTGATATTTTACTTGAAATCATAAAAAAAAAGTTGCTTAGCTTCCTTACCTTTGCCATTGCACTTGGGCCAGTATGCTGGACCATGCTTGGACCCAACTGAGGATAACCAACTGGGCGTCTTGATTCCACGAGCTTAGCAAACAGTAATGAACCAGGCCTGCCTCCTAGTCTGGAGAGCACAAGGGAGTTTTTATTGGTATTCATTTATAAAACAAGATGCACGATCATGATGCGAATAAAAAAATATAGTGACTATTAAAAGAAACCTGTTTTGTACATTTTTACAAATACTGGGCCTTAAAAGAAAATCTGTGGACAACTAAGTCCCTTTTTGTTAAAAGGGTGTAAGTCAAACTTTTTATCAAAATGAGTTTGATATGGTTTCATATTGTTTGGAGATAGATGTATTGCTCTGTGTGAAGGCTATGGTAAGCATACTCACCACCAAATTCATCACCTCCTAAATGTTTACTATCAAGCAGTAAGCTATTTCACCCCTTCTGGTTGGCAGAAATTTGGAAAAACTGTAGAAAGTACATTTGCCGCTAAATGCATCACATTTTAAACGTGCGAGGGGCACCCACCCCGCAAAGGGGGAAGGGAATCATGTCAATTTTATTGAATGAGCTATACGCACTTCTGTTTTGAAAACAATCTAAATCCTAAAAATATTTTATTATCCCACTACTAGAAGAAAATGGCACGTTAAAGGGTTAAAAGGCAGTTTCTAACTGTATCTACAAAGACACAATAACCTCCTCAGACCCCAGATCTAAGCACAAACAATTTTGATGCAATTTTTTGGTTCTCCGATTTAAAAAAATGATTACAAAACAAAATTACTATTTGTTTTTTAAATTTTAATTAATAATTAGTTTATATAATAATTATCGCCCAATTTCCATGTTTAAAACAAAGAAAACTATCTGCTGATTAAGTTAAAAAACAATTGGGTGTTTTAGCTTCCAAATTGCACAAACGGTCGTTAATAAACAGTATTTTAAAATGTACCCAATTGGGTACACTTGGAGTGAAGAGGATAAAGAAGCAAAAAATTGCTGATAGCAACATTGAGCCAGAGTTGAACGATGATGAAAGTTAGCTATTAAATTTATTTTTTATGTTCTGTTTGCTGTTTTTTGCCTCGAAATATCTAACCATTCACCACATAGAAAACCAGTGACTTTTACTTTCAAATTCATTTTCTGAAATTTAAAACGAAAATTGAATATTAAGTTTTCTTTCACTTCTTGAAAAAATTTGTAATTTGTGATTTACACCCCCCTTTCAACAAAACTGATTCAACTTCAGACTTAACATCTATGCCCTTTTTAATGAGATTTTCAATAGATCATGATCTAAAACATTGCTTACATGAAATCTCATTTTAATATGGGACACAACACTTTTGAGACCAAAGCAATACATGACACTTCATTTATATTTTTTTTCTCAAGGAAGGAAGCAAAAACGTGGACGTGGAAAAGGGGAAGCAAAGCAAAGGGGAAAAAAGGGAAGCGTGGGGAAGCCAAAACGTGGAATCAAAAATGATTACATGTATGTATGTATATAAGGGAAGCAAAAACCCTTATATACATACATACATGTAATCAAGATAAATGAAAGGATTCTGGAAATTTTTGCCCCCCCCCCCCCCCTTGATTGCCATAACTAATAAAAAAGCAAGCTATCTTTCTAAAAGGCAATTAAATGAAATAAAAAAAACAGATGGTTAATATTAAATTTCAATATAAACTTACTATATATACAATGCGACTGTGCCAGCTTTTGCCAAGATATGCAAAAGCAAGTAAAAAAATAAAAATTCAAACATAATAGGAAATAAGAAGCAAAAAAAGTTTATATCTCACACATCTTTTTACAGCGTAAGACAGATAAAAAATATTTGGAAGACCAAATTCACAAAACTTTTACCCACAGACATGCTATGGACTTTCCTTAAAGAGTTTTATCGTACTTAGACTTGAGAAAGAATGTGTAAAAAATTAAACTTGGATGCCACCATCGATATCACTCAACTTGTTGTATTAGGTATCAACGAATATTCAACCACTACTCGTTATTCGGCCTTTCAGCCGAATATTCGGCCTGGCCTAACAGTCATTTCAAAACAAAGTCGAATACTCGGCAAGACCAAATTCCACCTGCTCAATGGATGGGCTATTCGGCCGAACAGCTTTGCTACAGTAGAAATGTAAAAAAATTAAGAAATTTCTAGATTTCAAACACTTAAAACAGTATTATAGTTATTGCAAACGACCACATTGGTGTATAGTTTGTAATAAATAAAATAATTTTGGGAAAAACAGCGTTTTTTTAAACATTGTTTTTAGGTTTGACTGAACAAAAACAAATTTTAAAGTTATAATATTATATACTCAGCATTTGCTTCCAAAAGTTTGCAATAGTTCACTATGATAGAGAATTTGAGACTTCTATTTCGCTATTATTAACAAAGTGGAGGTCAGACTCTGTTTGAGTAGACTGATTTATTGTGCATATTGGGCAGGGATGCAAACTATGGCCTGCGGGCCAAAATTCGCCCGCCAAGCCTTTTGAATTGGCCCGCTAATATAGTTGATAAAAAAGAATAATTATAATAAAATTAAAAAAACGAGAGAAAAAATAATTGTAAAAAAAATTTTACGAAAAATCGTAGTAAAAAAACACGATCGCAACGCCGCTACTGAATTTTGGTCGCAATTTTCGGAACTAATCGCCATATTTAATTTTATTTTATTGTAAATACTTCAGAAACTAATCAAATCATGATAAAAGTGGTAAAATATTGCATCGTCATCTGGTTCTGAAGAATTGAAACTGCTCTTACGCTTGATGTATGAAAATGACATTGCTTTAAAACAGCCATTTAATATTTAAAAAATAAAGAAAAAATCCTCCAAAACTGGTACAAATTTGATATTTTCGGCTCCTAAACTCATACAAAAGTCGATTTATTTTGCTCCAAACTGATACAAAAAGGACATTTTACCTGCTCCGAAAGCTGCTACAAATTGTGTTAAGGCGGTGGGAGCACCGAGACTCACAGTATTTGGATTTTTCTATTTAATATATGTGTGTTCATTTCTTCTGTATTTATATTCGCACTTTTAATTAATTTCTCATTTTAACTCTTAATATATATATTTTAAATTTTACATTATAAAATGTCACAGAAAAATTATCTAAATTTTAAAGAAAGTAATAATTTAGAGAATAATGCTGTGTTTTTCTAAATTTAAATTACCTATTTATTTTCCATTTGTTTCATTTTTATAATTTGCACACATTTTTGTAAAAAAATTTAGTATTCCTCTTTTTTGCCATTTGACCAGTCACTTCATTGATATATATAAAGGTTGTACAATTAATTGTTTAGGAAATCTTGTACCTCATTTTGTTTGAATTCATTTACATTAATTTTTTAAAACTTTTATTTAATAATCTGTTCCCAAGTACAGTAATTATTAATACATGTAATTTGTACATATTACCTCTCAATAAAAACTGAAATACACCCTGAATTTTTACGAATAAAACATTACGTTACTTTGGCCCCCAACCTGATACTTTCTAATTTTTTGGCCCTTCACCCAAAATAGTTTGTGCATCCCTGATATTGGGTAAGAGCATGTGGAAAGCCTACAATATATCATAAATGCAGGGTTGGAAAAAACCCGGGTTTTTTCGGGTTTTATTGGGTTTTTTCAGGCTTTTGCTGGGTTTTTTTAAAAATTTGAAGTTTTCTTAACTTTTGTTTGTAAGAGGTTGCCTACACATAATGGTATTAATTAAAGGGAAATACAAAAATTATGTATTTCTTTTAATAACATTTTATGTTTTAATAAAAAAGAATTTTGAAAAAGAATAATTGTCTTTTAAATATTAATTTTTCTATTTTGTCCTTTACAACTATAAATTAACTTTTTAAAAGTCAATTACTTAGCCCCTTGTTTATTCTATTTTTAGTGTTCAATAAAATCTCATCAAAGGGTTTAAGAAACAAGTTATTTTTAAGTCTACTTAATTGCAATTATTCTATGTTTAAAAGAGTTTAAGCTAATTACTTACAAAATTACTGCAATCTCTAACATACAGTGATGCCGCGGACGCACTATAGAGTGTCAAATACGCAAAAATTGGCGGTGGAAACTCGAAAAAAAAATATTACGCATCGCCCCAGACACATAATTTTTATCAATTTTCATCGCAGAAAAAAAATCAAGTCAAATCTATAAAAAATCAATAGGCCAAAATATTTTCGTACGTCCTTGACCAGCATTTTTCTTTCAACTTTTTTAAAATATGGGGCAAGTTTTTCTATCTAATAAAAAGAAAAAAGTAAACATACAAAAACAAGTCCATTAGAAGTAAAATGTTCTATTTAATTTAGAATTTTGTATAGTATTGAATGAAATTTTATGCTCCAGATTTATTTCTTTAAAATTGATAAATATGCTCACTGGCTAATATTTTGAATTAGTTGTTAATAATACTTCGGCATAGAGATGTATGGGTTTTTCTTCTTCTCTTATTCAGCCCAAGGGGCATAAGTCTGCTGCCACTTTTGAGTTTCTCTTAAAACATATCTATCATTTTGAGCGAGATTCTGATTTTTTCCTTTCTTTTGGGGAAAGGGGTGTTGGGAAGTATTTGTTTCTATACTTTTTTAAATAGAGAAATATTTTGTGAGAAATTTTTTTTATTTTGATTATGTAGAAAAATTTAATACCCATCCAACATTTTTGAGTTTCCATCCATGATAAAAAAATATTTGGTTTAAGTCAGTATATTTTTTTCTGTTTACATAACTGGAGTTCAATTTTGAGCATGACGTTTGAAAAAACCCACCTGCAGGTTTTTTTAAGTGGGTTTTTATTTTTGAGCCAACCCTCAAAATTTTATACCCATGACATATAAGGTATATATTACGAAAGTATGTTATTATGTTTGGTCTAAATCGGTGTTTTTATTTGCTTGCATAAGTGAAGTTAAATTTTAATCAAAAATTTTGAAAAAACCCACCTTTGGGTTTTTTCAAGTGGGCTTTTATTTTTTAGCCAATTCTCAAAAAATTTTAGCCATTACATATAATGTATGTATGATAAAAGTATGTGTTATGTTGGTCAAAATCAGTATTTTTATTTATTTACATAAGTAGAGCAATTTTTAGCAAGAATTTTGAAAAAACCCACAGGTGGGTTTTTTCAAGAAGGTTTTTTTTTTTTTTTTTGAGCTAAACTTCAAAATCTTATACCCATGACATATAATGTATGTATTATGAAAGTATGTATTACATTTGGTCTCAATCAGTATTTTTATTAGTTTAAGTTTACTTAGGTAAAAAATAATTTTAAGTGAAAATTTTGAAAAAACCCACTTGGGTTTTTTCAACTGGGTTTTTTCAAAGAAAAAACCCACCCGGGTTTTTTCGGGTTGGGCAAAATCGAACCAACCCTGCATGAATGTCAAGATAGCATGAGTGAATGGGGTTTTTGAAAATAAAAATATTATTCCAGTTAAATGCATTAAATCTTGAGAGATATTTTAAAATATCTTCATAAAACAATTTTGAGCAAGGTGAAAATTCACTTAGCAATAGTACCTATTTCTTTTCTTTTATTTGAAGGTTAGATGAGGTTTTAAAACCCCATTTAACTTTCACACATGCTTATCTGAATCAGTATTCGATAAACAAAACAAAGATATAGCATATATAAAAGAAATAGTGCAAATTTCCTTACAGGTTCTGTAATAAAACTAAATGAATAAATTACTCAGATCAAAAGTGAAACGAGGCCACTGAAAAACTGGTGGTTAATAAAATCAAAATTTTAATCACATTTTAGATGATAACATCCATGATTAAATGAAGTATTCACCAAATTTTTATTACTAGCAAAACTTCCTGCAGAGTTTTTATGCTATTAATATTATTTTACCAATTAGGACTTTTACTTTGGTCATTTAAGCTACAAGTATTGGGTGCATTTAGCTTATTCATTTCTAGGACAATTTTAAACAATAGAATAACAAATATCTGCTCATTATCTACGATATTATTGCTGAGAGATGTGCTAAACTCATGAAATTGAAGTATAATTATAGCAAAAAGATTAAGTTTAACACTTTATGTAACCACTTTATTATATGATGTCCAATTGAAAAGGATTTTAACTGCCAGATTTTTTCATACAGAAGTTTTGATCTGTTTTCTTTTTTGTCTTTGATAACAAAAGACAACTAAATTAAAATTTGAATTCTTGTTACTACATTCAAAAAGTTTTATTTGATGAAATCCTCAAATTTTTAAAATTCTAGTAGTTTGATTGTTTTTTCAGAAAATTGCACCTTACGAAGGCGACCGTAAAAACTTCATGCGAAATTTTTTTAAACTATGACACCTTATTGAGGAAGCAGGTAATGATCTTGTCATAGGGAAAACTTTCAAGTTGTCAGTGAAATCAAAGCAGCTACGTACTTTGCTTTGCCTTGAGATTGCTTAGGAATAGGTTGGCCATGCCAGGGAATCTAGCATTAAAATATTTCGATTGTTTTTTGAGACCAGGGGTGGGAACCCCTGATTGTGTTTCAGGGGCTTGGGTGAATTGGGAGGTCACCATTTTTGGGGGCCCCATTGTTCTGAGGGGGAGTGAGCACCTTTGTTGAAACTAATAAAATATTATCGATATTGATTTCCTGGCTCAATGCTCATACATAATATAACATAATAACATAAAAATATATATTTTTATGTACATACACAACATATTTTTTATATGCATGCACATAAAAAACATATTTAATTTAATAATGCTGTTAGTGAAATTTTGTGCAACCTTTTACTATAGATAGGCTCAATTTGAATTTTTCCAAGATGTAACCCTTGCGAATGTTAAGGGATTCGTATATCCAAGTTAACTTCAGAGTTTTAGTTAGTATTTCATTTTCTTCTAAATTTTAGAAACGAAAGCATGACTCTTCTAAATTTTAGGACCGAAAGCCCCAGAATTTTGCTTTACAGTAAAATAGAGCACAAGTTTACTACCAGCGCCTCCTTGAATCCTTTTAATTCCTGAACGATCATAGATCTCTCTTTCCTTGGGATCAGATAAAACTTTAATATGAAAAAGATGTTTCTTTAAACTAAAGAGACATACAAACCCAAATTGTTTAAAAAATATTTCTACATCAAAAACATAATGGTGAATATTAAAAAATAAATTACTTACTCTTTCCTCTTCAGTTGGATTTTTATCTGGACGGTATTCCTCGGTTAGTTTTCAGTACGACTGAAAGCAAAAAGACAAATACATATTTAATAAGAACTGTTGGAATGATCTCGGAAAATTTTCATTTCGGATTACATAAATTTTGAAACAAAATAATTAACAGTAAAAAAACTTCATTATTTGCCAAAAATAGTGTGTCTTTCTCAACCTTTTCCATACAATGGGACAATATAAGTAAATCCCAAAACAAAATGCTCATAAAACATGCGCTTGGGATCAGAGTCCCAAGGATTTTCCTTTCTTTTTCAAACCAGGAGTTCTTCTAGAACCCATCAACCTTTTCTCTATTTTTTCTGTATGCCATACGGGCAGTTTTTGCTTTGCTTGTACTGTATATGGGATTTTTTTATCTTTATTTTACCCCCATATCTGAATCAGAATTTTTTAAAAGGGTAAAATTCTAACAATCGTTATCAAAACTGTCCACAAAAGTAGACGTGTTTTTCATATACACAACTGTGAGTGCCATTTCCTGGTTGTGTAGCCAAAAAGAAAAATAATTAATGAAGTATGAGTTAATTCCACATTAAAAGGAGTCTTATACAAGCCTGGTTGGGTATGCCATTGTACTTTCAAAACTTGTTATGATGTAGGCATTTGACAATGCCATTGGTGAATTTCAAGATTTAAAGAGTAAAGACACAGAAAAAGGAAATTAACTGTTTGTTTTTCTTTCATAAGCAAATAGAAGTAAATAAGTCAAGTTGCCTTTAACAGCTTTTCCATTAAAATTTTCAGATAATTTAAAATAATTTCCGAATTTGTAACTTAGACTTTCATTAACTAGTGCTTTTCATTATAGTATTCCTTAATTAGCAAAATAAAGATATGCAATAGTACCCAAAAGTAATTTAATCATTTAGCCCCATATTGATTTGTGGACTTTGCAGCACATGATTTTATATTTATGCCATTTTCACCGTAAAATACCAACCATGGTACATATGTATATCATTACTGTTTGAAATAAGTTTCAATGGATTTTCAATAAGTCGAATCTTTGATGTCTCGAATTATTATTTCCCCCCTTTGATTTAGAGACAGTGAGTGTTGACTGTAAATGTTTAAAATTCATTAGCACTTAAAATTCTGTCCGTAGTTTATCGGTATTAAAGGACATAGCTTTTACAAACCCAATTAGCATTCAAAATATGAAGCATAAATTCATTGAAGCAAGCAAAAACCGATTTTAAGCTATTTTCATGACAATAACATTTTTTTAAATATAATACATACAAATAATAAAAATGTTAAAACAAATGCATAATTCAAATCAAATTCAACAATTCAGACACCAGGAATAATGGTACAGGGCCTAAGCTCAAAATAAATAAATAAATAAATAAATAAATTTAATTTAAATCCTTTTACTTCTGAAAGCTGAAACAAATCAAAAAGCAGTTTTAATTGCACAACTTATTGCTTATTTATGAAAAGTTCTGTGGCTTACAAGAAATCGCATAACATAGAGAGGTTGTAAAAAAGTCTGCTACTATGTTCATTATTTAAAAGATGCTAAGTGGGTCATGAGTATAAAAAAATGCAAAAAAATGGTTGAATGAATGATGCTTTACTGTTAAGATGTCTGAAGAGTGAAATATTGTGAAATAAAAAATACAATAATAAAAGATTCCAAAGTGCAGTTGATATGTTGAGAATGGCATTACGTGAACCTTCAGAGTTTTCTTTTTTTTTTTGAAGGGACTAAAAAAAATCTTTAAAATAATCAACTTTTGATTTAATATTTTGTAGCAAAATAAATTTGTATTTATTCAGACAAAGAATTTCTACTTGCTCACATGTTTTTAGACAACTGTTGATAGAAAATATGATTGCTTGAATGGTTTAAAATGTTTAAAATGGAAATGGGCAGAGAATGCATCCCAACCCAATGGTGACCAGCTGTATCTCAAACTGCCAGTAAAGAGTTCTTAAGTGCCCTTCAATGCACAATAGGGAGTTCAAACTATACGAGTGATAAGCAAAAACAGCCGCAAAGTAAAAACTCGTGCCTCACCCCCCTTTTCTGCATTTGTTAACCAGCAGTGATAGATGAATGTTTTTCTGATTATTTTGTATCTAATGCTATGTAATCTCTAATTAATGAGTTAACCAGATTTGTTCCAAAATGACGATTAATACTGGACCACATGAAATGTTCTTCACACATGTCATAGTACTAGAGTTAGCCTGACAGTCGAAATTCAACCTTAATAATTAAATTTAGCATTGAAAACATAATGCTATTTATATAATTATATAAGTATCGTACATCAAATTTGGCTATTATGACATCAAGTTTACTTTGAGCATCCTAACTTGAAGCAAGCGTATTGTGAATCATTGGGCCCATTGTGCTCATAAATGTAGCCCTCTGTATTTCTGCCGATTTCCTACAAAGTGGAGGGGCAGTTGAATAAAACTTAAATGTCTGCTTCCATACACTATTCTCATTTTTCATTCCATTGTTTTAGAGAAGCCTTCTCACTCAAACTCTCATTATAATTGCTTTTAATAAGACTGCTTCATGGCGGCAAATTCTTTTTAACAACGAGTTTTATATTTAGTACCTAACAATTCACTCAACCAAGACATGTTGCCATCTGCTATCTACAACAACATAACATTACAATTATAAATGAGGCTTGCTTCACATAAAAAAAAGGAGAAACAATGAACTAATAATAAACTGATTCCAAATTTTTTTTAATGGATATCACCAAAACTCGTCAATCACTACTAAGCAAAAACAAAAAAGTAAGAAAAATCGGTTGAAGAACAGATAGAAGAAAATGGCTCTTAACTTCTTTGTCTTTGCCTATTTATACATAGATAAAAGACGCAAATTACCTCTTGAGGTGAATGACTAACATTTCAAGCAATCTGCAGATGCTCAACCATCATTCCTAATCCCTCTATTGATCACACCCGATGCAAATCTTCCAGACATCTTTCCACTCATGAAAACGTTGGATGCAGGCAGCCCTGAGGGAAAAAAATAAGCATATTAAAAACTCGCACAATATTAAACATCAGGGACCTGGAGCCGGCAAAAATATTCGATGCTCCGGCTCCAGCTCCGCTCCAAGAGCATAAACTGAAGCTCTGGTTCCAGTTTTTGCTCCGCAAATTCGGTACACATTAATGCTCATTTAAGTTTCAAATTTTAAGTTGCAATTTTAATTATGAAATGGGAGATTAAAGAAAAAACGTAATCCTCAGATAATTCAAACTTAAATATAATTTTATTATGAACAGGAACATTTGAAAAATATAAAACTCGGCTCACACAGAAAATGCAAATTTCGCGAGAAAAGAATTCAATCTAATACAGGGATGCACAAACTATGGCCCGCGGGCCAAAATTGGCCCGCCGAAATTTTATAAAATTTTTTAAAATTTTATAAAATTTTTAAAAAAATACGAAAGAAAAAATAATTGTAAAAAAAGCTTACGAAAAATCATAGTAAAAAAATACGATCGCAACGCCGCTACTGAATTTTAGTCGCAATTTTCGGAACTAATCGCCATATATAATTTTATTTTATTGGAAATACTTCAGAAACTAATCAAATCATGATAAAAGTGGTAGAATATTGCATTGTCATCTGGTTCTGAGCTATATGTTGAGTTTCAGAACAATAGCTTATCGGGAAATGGTCGAAAATTCAATTGCTGGATTTTTCGAACAGCCATTATGTGCGTTATTTCGTCTATAAAAGAATTTTGTCCCATTCCTGCTTTGATTTCTTTAGTTAATTCAAAGCAACGATCGTTAGACATAGCAGGCAAAATGTCATTAATTTCGTCTTCATCGCTATCTTGCTCTCTTTCATTGTTCGGGTGTAGCACCTTTTGGATGCTTTCCAAATCGGACATCTTGTTTATCGAATTATTAATTTCGTAAAATCCGTTCATCAATCATTTTTACAGTAATAAATGATTTCTAAAAGGAGGAAAACGAAATGTAAGAAGCATGTTTACATGGCAGAAACGCGCAAATTTCATACTCGTGTAAAACGACTTCGCTTTTGCGAACTCTATTTTAATAAAGAATTCATTTTCACAGTTGCAATTTTTGTTGCCTTAATATCAATTTTAAATTCTTATTACCTTATTTAAGCTCTTAAATAAATAAAAAAAATATATAACAAAAATAAACGAGGTTTAATTTTCACACGATCAGCTATTGCGGAAAAGTCCCGAATCTGCCGTATTACAAATTTTCCGAACTTTCGTATAGTCCGACTTTTGTTGCAATTCGTCTTCGAATACTGACGAGACAATTAAATAAATATATAAGAATGTAATTACTTATTTCTTTCATGTTTAATTATTGAAATAAAATAGAGAAAATGTCTGATTTTTCTCAAGTATCGTTGGAGATTTTTTTTTTTTTTCCCCAATTTTCATCTGCAAGTAAGTTGACGTCCCCCTCCCCTAAAAAAACATCGTTTTTAGACTAAATTGTTCGATTTATGAACACTGAATATGTTACTTGTAACGGAAAAATGCGTATTTTTAAAGGCATTTAAAAAAATTCGTATTTTTACTAAATGGGCAAAAAAACGCGAACTTTTCAAAAATGGTGGGGAATTCACGAAAAAATTCCCGGTTATCTGGTTCCCGGATAAGAGGTTCAGTACTGAATTACTATGGCAATTTAACTAATAAGATTTTGCAAATGTTTAGTTAAAAAAACAATTTCTACTAGCCAAATTGACTAGTAGTAATGAATGAATAAAAATTTATTAATTAAGCATTAATTTTCAGAATTAATAATATCAATTTGAATAATTATTTTACTTTATAAAGTGTAATTTATCATCAAAATTTTAATATTTTATTGTTGATATATATTTAGGAAAATTTTATTGTTGATATGTATTTAGGAAATGAATAAATAAATAAGGATTTTTTACATTAATTCACAAAGATCTTCTAATCTGCAGAAAAACTAGTGATTAAAGGATTTATATTTAATTATATGCCATGGAACAAAATAATGATATGCTAATTTTTGATAAACTAATCAGTTTACCTTTTTTTTTATTGTCCATGTAGCAATGTATGAATTTAATATTACTATGCCAATTTAACTAATAAGATTTTGTAAATGGTTAGTTAAAAAAACAATTCTACCAGCCAAATTGACTAGTGGTAATTCTGAATCGCAAGGGTTTAACGTGATGTACAGACTCACAGCATTTGGATTTTGCTATTTATTATATGTGTGTTTATTTATTCTGTATTTATTATTCGCTCTTTAAATGAACTTCTCATTTTAACTCTTAATATATATTTTAAATTTTACATTATAAAATATCAAAGAAAAACTATCTAAATTATAAAGAAAGTTGTAATTTAGAGAATAATGCTGTGTTTTTCTAAGTTTAAATTACCTTTTTATTTTCCATTTGTTTCATTTTCCTAATTTGCACACATTTTTGTAAAAAATTTTAGTATTCCTCTTTTTTGCCATTTGAACAATCACTTCACTGATATATATAAATGTTGTGCAATTAATTGTTTAGAAATCTTATACCTCATTTTGTTTGAATTCATTTACATTAATTTTTAAAAACTTTTATTTAATAATCTGTTCCCGAGTACAGTAATTATGGTTACATGTGATTTGTACATATTACCTCAAAATAAAAACAGAAATGCATCCTGTATTTTTATGAATAAAACACCACGTTACTTTGGCCCCCAACCTGATACTTTCTAATTTTTTGGCCCTTCACCCAAAAAAGTTTGTGCATCCCTGATCTAATAGATCCTCTTTCATATTTGATCATAAATCACCACAAATGTATTTTAATGCTGAGAATAGTGCTTCTAGAGTAACTTTGCTAACTGGAAATGCAGCAGGCCTCTTGAATTTGTGCATTATACATCAGGACATTACAAGTTTAAAAAATGTCATTCTAATATCTAATTATAAAACTTTCACTCATAATTAGATAATACTAGAATGACAATAAGATTGCATAACCCAATTAAAAGCAAAAACAAAACTAAATAAGATAAATGAGCCAGACATGTTATCTATCTTTGTTGAATTATCTAGACATTAAAAGCTTAAAAATTTTCATTCTTAATTTATTTACTCTTTTCATTTACTTTAAATATGAAAACAGTAAAAAGACTGAAAGAAATTTAAAAAAAAAAAAAAAAAAATGAAGAGTATTAAATTAAAGTAGCACTAAAGCCAGGGAATTTTTAGGGCTCCTGCTCTGGGACCCTGGTAAAAATAAAATTAGAGTTTATGTATTGGAAAATGTAAATTTTACTACTCTTTATGTACAGTGAAACGGTTATAACCACATTCAAAGGACAGAATATTTCTGATGCTACAGCCAAGTGATGCTATAAATGATCATCATTACTAGTCAAAAGTGAATGAAGGGACTGGAATTATTTGACATTATAACCAGGGCTCTAAAAAACCGGTTTTTTTTGGGTAAAATGAAATTTCCTTTTACAGCAAAATATATGGTAGCTACATATGTATATATTTTTATGTTAGAATATACATAATTCAGCAAGCACTAAAGAATACAGTTTTGATCAATTTTTATTCACTTTTTATTAAAACAAAAGTAGTTTTTTTTTTCCCAACTACCTTACTTGAATGTTGCATTTAATTTCCTTTGATCTTGTTTTATGTATAGGTATGCACACTTTGTAAATATAGTGATCAGTATAGGTGACACAGTAAAAAATTAAATAATATTTACTCTAAAAGTTTTTCTGATTGATGTATTCATCATCAGAACATCCTAGGTAAATTATTTAATAGTCTAAAATTATTTATAAGTAAAAGTTAAGGAAAAATTAGTTTGAAAACATAAAACATGTGCATACTTTTAAGTAAGATAAATAACATTTTGTTGCTTGTATAGGTTTATATCATGATTTTTCTTCTATATAGTTAATACATACCACATATTTTTTATCTTCTAATGATCACAACTATAATTGATTGAACAAATCTAAACATCATTTTAATAAAGAAATAAAGAAAGATAAAAGCGTTTTACTAATTGAAAATTTTGCTTCCAAATTATTTTTACTTTTGAAAAGTACAGAAAGAATGTAAATTTATATATTTTCATATAAAATATGACGTCTTGAAGTGCTTTTTTCTGTTTTCTTTTTTTTTTTTTTTCTAATGTAAGTAAAGCTTTAACTTCTTCAAATCTTACCCAAAACTGTTTTTTCACTAAATAAATTTTGGTCTGATCGAAACAGAAACTACTTTTATCATAAATAAGAAGAAAATTCTAAACCAAAACTGCTTTTGTGTGAAAAATACAGAAAATGTAAATTTATACATGTTCATATAAGATATATGTGTTGAAGAGATTTTTTCATTAAAAATAAATCTCTTTATAATGTAACTAAAGCTTACTTTCCCGAACTTTTATGTCAATAATAAAGTTAACTTTTTACTTTCTAATTGTGCAAGTTATTTTCCTCAGCTATCGTGTAATTGTTATTTCATATTTATTACGACAAAATTTTGATTTTTTTTTTTTTTTGTATATCTAATTTTGAGTTATGGAAGTTAAAAACAATTAAATATTGAATAGTATTGACATATGCAGAATTTTCATCAAAAAGAAATATTTTACAAGAGAGTATTTGTTATTAAATTAAAAAAAAACTCATTTTCCCCAAAAAACTTGGAGGTTTTAAAGGTAAAAAAAACCCATCCCAGTGAGGAAAATGGGAAGCTACCCGGGCAAGAAATCTGACAACCCTGATTATAACAGAGTTGTCGCTATAACCAAGTTTAACCGTATTTACACCTCAATGATTTCAATGACTTATGTCTGCACTTGCACCTTTTTTTGCAGGAGTACATCACTTGAAATAACTTTATCAACAAGTTTTCACAGTTACAAAAGCTAATATTTTTATTTTAAGGTTTTCTTTTTATTTAACATGTTTGAACATGAGAGATTAAACTTTCTGTTAGTAAAATTTGATGTTTTCAACTAGAGTAAAATTTGTATAGTCGGAAACTGTAATAAATTATGTTATGCTGTTCCTGATATGCAGGTTCTAGGCTATTCATATTTTTGCTTTACACTGTATTAACAATGAAACGGCCTTCCCGCACCCTTCCCAAAGTGAACAAAACGAAGCCTCAGTAACTTGACCAAAGAGAACTCAACATGCGTAGACGTAAGCGAAGCCCAACTTACAGGGGTTTTACATTTCAACAAGTAAAATACATTACAGCACATACAGTAAACTACTGTTTGCTCAACCACAAAAATGAAGTTCCTTTAATTTTAAAGTAAAGAAAAGCCATAGAGCAGAGACCGAAATTTCAAAAAGAAAGAAAGAAAATAAATAAATGTATACATATTTCATATTTTAAGAAAGAAAAAATCAAAAGTGTTTCATTTGGTTTTCTTTTTATATCGAGACCAAAAATGTTTCAATACCATTCAATTTAATATTTATTTTTCTGCATTGTCCAATGCATATAAGGACTAATGTCAACAACTTTAACGGCATCTTAAGAAACTTTGAGGACATTATCTTCGGAATTTTCACTCTCTTTTTCTACAGCTGAGAACAACTTTGGGTCATTTTCCTGAAAAATCTAATAATCTCAGGAATCTGGATCTCCCCATTTTGCAATGTACAGTAAGCATTTAATAGTTATTCATGTCTACAAAAGACAGGTGTTTAGGTTGACATATTCTAATCTATTCCACCCACCATCCATGTTTTGAGAGAACATTTTATGCTTAATCCCTAAGGTAGACAGGGGAATTTGAACAATCAATGCAGAGAACAATGAAATAATAGCGAACAAAAAAGTCCAATGTCAAGATATGGCAAATGCTAGGGCAATTACTAGGAGAAATTGTGATAGAATAGTTTGAACACATATCCACTCCAAGCGTGTTTTTGGCAATATTCATCAAGTTACCATTGTTTTTTATGCATACAAATAGCATTCTACTAACAAAAAGAAATAGGTGTAGAGTTACCGGGATGGTCGAGTTGAAGAGTTTCCACTGCATCATATTGCCCATCTCCCCCAGGAAAGGCTTGTTTTTCTCAGAAGTGCATGTGACAGAAATTTGCTAGAAAATACCAATATATATATATATATATATATATATATATATATATATTACAGCATAATTTTAACTTATATAATCATGCATAATATTCATGAAAAAGATACAGTAAAACCTGTAAAGTTGACCACCTCTGTAAGCTGACCACCTGTCTAAGTTGACCACTTTTCTCAAGAACGAAATGAGTCCTATATTATATAACGTAGGGAAACCTTTGTAACTTGACCACCTGTCTATATTGACCACTTATGTATGACAAATTTAGGTGAGACCATTATAAAAAACCCTTTGTAATGTAAGTTGACCACCTAATTAGTACTATATTTATTTGTTTATCTATTTTTCCAAAGTTTAGAAAAAAAAAAACTAAATAACTTCTCCAGAATAATTTTTATGCAATAATTTTAGAACAGTATTTGTCTGGGAGGATGAAACATCAATATAAAGTTTGCCTAGCTTTCTTTGTAAGTAAGTTATCCTTCAAAAAAGTTTCTTCATTTTCCTTCTATTTTAAAATTATGCATTTTTAGAAAATCTTTACCATCATATAAGTAACTTGCATACTTAATAACATATTTATCCTTATTTTAACTAGGTACTTCTCTTTTAAAGTTGTATAGGAAGCACTGTAAATCAGTCAGGTTAAATTTCTCTAACGATATTTCAGACAGTTGTGAAAAAAATAGCTACTTACTATTTTACAGTAACGTTAACGCATGCAGCTATATTTTAATGAGTTACAAAAGAATAAATGCATAGACTAAGAAATGGCAAAAAAGGAACAAACAATCCCCCCCCCCCCCATCAGTTGACACTAAAGTACAGCACCGCAAGTGGTCAACCTACACATTTTTTGCTGTACATGAATCTAGCCGTGTATTAAACATAAATAATAATAGTATATATTTTGTATGAATATAATTATTTAAACAAACTGCTATTTCAGAATTATAAAATATTTATAAATGCGTAAATGCATAAAATATTTATAAATCCTAAAATGAAGAAAAAAGTTTTCATGCAACTTCTATCATAAAATACATAGTCATCTCTTTATGTACTGTCATTTTCAACATGAATTTCGAATTTTCTCATTTTAAAAAATATAATTTCTCTTGACTATTTCACTCTGTGTCCCATTCCCCTACTTTAGGTTTCAAATTCGGCAAGAGTGACACATTTTGTGTGTGGTTAGCACTGAAAATAAAATTTCAAGGAACAACTTTCCTTCAGTATCCACAAAATAGCAAACATTTACAACTGCTTCAGGAAAAAAATATCCGCAACATTACACATTCAACATCACACACCGAAGCTTGCGTGCATACTGTTCAAAAGACATACTCCTCAAAATTTGTGATTTGAAAAATAATCTTCAACATATTTCATCAATACAGAAAAATAGATCATTTAAACAAAAAGACAAAACCCCTTCCCAAAATGCCTTGACAATAATTATTACCAGAGATCTCCCGACTCCTTTATTACATAGTAAGTTATTTCACATGCAACTTATAATTATTCATTTATCCGAGTTTTTCTCGCAGTTTAGAAATCTATTCCAGTATAATGCCGGGGGAAAGTTTTAAAAACCATTCCCTTCTGCCTTTCTTCTCATTTTGTTAGTTTTGATATAAAAATGTTTAGTAAAAAGCGAGGGAACTGCATTAAAATTTCTGAAGGCAGCTAATAGACTCACACTGTAGAAAAATTCATTAAAATAATTATTAGTTGTATTTTAACATACACCTACATTCAAAACTAATACATTCATTTCATTTAATTGATTAAGCATATCCTCCGCAGTATTCTTTAAGGTGCAACAGCACATTTAACCTAATCCCTAACCACCTGCAAAAAAAAATATTTTTTTTTGTCTACTCACATAATCTCTTATCAGCAGGGTTTGCAAGCTTCTGACAAAGCCGAAAAAACAATGAAAAAAAAGGCCTGAAGAAATGGGTTACGTCCAGGCTTGGAGTCGATTACAAAGAAACGTAATAGATTACGATTACAAAGTTAGAAATTGAGAGATTATGATTACGATTGTAATCCTTTGCCAAAAAGTAATTACGATTACGTCAGCGATTACAGCCGTTGAGAAATGTAATCGATTACGATTATGACACCCGATTACAATTAGATTAGCATAAAATTATCCGATATTATGAATAAAACTCTCATTTTTGCAATAATGTCACAAATAAAAAAATTATGATTTTTAATTAAATTTTGATTTAATAAGAGATAACTGAAATGATGATGAATGCAATTATAATGAAATAATTTCAACATCACAGTTCTTGAATTATGACGTCGTTGCAGAAATGTGAAATTTGTAATACATATATATATATAAAATCAGGAAAGTCACATTCAGAATTTTTCGAATAGTTAAAACTCATGTGAGGGATAAATGACTATATTGATCGCATTTTGTATATAAACAAAGATGATGCACTAAATGTATATATAATGCATAAGTGATTTACCCGGTTCATTGTTATTTTGTGTGCATACAACAGGGTTCGCGCTAGGCCGCGCAATTCCCGCAATATTTTTTGAAATCCCACTCAAAAAAAATTGTTTTTTAGGCTTAAACTTTAAAAATCCCACTTAAAATTTTGGTCAAGGAGGAAAATCCCACGTTGTATTTTTCCCCAGTGTGAACCCTGATACAATCAAAATTTTAGTTGGTCGCAATTTCTGAAAATGTAGTATATTTCTCCATTGTATTTATTTTCTAGTTATCATTGTGCAAACATTTCACATAACACCAATTAATTTACTGAAAATAATAATTTTGTATGATTCTTTATGAAATCACTTATAAGATGTGTATGAATAGCACGAGATAACAAAATATTCAGATAGTGTAAGAGATAAATAATCCTTTAAAAATAAATGCTGCATTTTAGAATAATTTCAAAAAATTTGAATATATACATTCAAAAATCTCTTAACAAAATTAGTAATCGTTAAAAAGTTAAATCGTTATGAAGAATAATTATAATATGAATGACTATAATATTTTAATATGATTTCTTGTGGTTTTTTTTTTAAACATGCATGAGCAAATATTTTTTTCCATGTAACTGTTTTAATAAAAAAATAAAGTGCAAGTAATTTTACAATACAAATTTAACGTACAAGATTAAACTGAAATACAAAATTCTGTTGAGGTAATTCTAAGAAAAAAAGATAATTAACAGTTTAAAATAATTCCTAAATATTAATTAATGCATGTAAATGTAGTATATTTCTCCATATTAATTCATGCATGTAAAAAACAATTGGGTGTCTGAAAATAAATCACTTTTTCTTTTACATACCTATTAATTAAAAAGAATATTAGCATTAAAATATAAATAAATTTAAGATTAAAATGTGTGTATTTTTTAAAATATTCGAAGAACATATTTAAAAAAAAGTAATAATAATCACACGTACCAGGGCTAATATTTCAAACATCATAAGCATAGAGCATCATGCAACTCTTGCTTCTAAATTCCTGCGAAGTGTAAAGGTGATATTCTTTAGAAAAATTCTTCACTTCCGCTGTTAAAGAAAGGAGAAAAACGCCAAAAGGCATTTCGTGTCTCTTTATGTGTGTAGGTGATAGTACTCTTTCCTCTAGATTTTCAGGGGGCAGTCTGCTTCGATTATTGAAAGGGAAAATGGGGCGTCCATTCTTATGCCGGCTTTAGACTCTCGCCTATTGCCCAACCGTTTGAATATGTTTTGAAGGGGTAATTAAGGAAGCAAATTGACCGATGCATGTGGTTCTTCTATAAGCGCAGTGCCCTTTCTTATCTACCCCGAAATCTTTTTGACTTGTGAACAGATTACCGCTCTTTTTTTATCGAAACTGGACGACGCGAGGAGACCCCCTTGTGAGAGTCCCAAGGCGATACGAGTGACCTATCCAGACTCTTTTCTTCGCGGGCTCTCCAGCCATTCCCCGTGGGGAGTGGAGCCGCAACTAAGAATTCTGAGACTGCAACGAGCAGGACAACGAGCGTCTCTAGCTCTGGCAGACTATATGGTCCTGCCATCAAGGATCTGCGACCGCACATAGAACCTTTTATATTATGATCACCCGTAGGTTACAGACCACTTAGGATAGGACTTCCGTACGCAGCTTGAATCCTTTTTCTTGTAATCTCATTTCTTCTATTCAATGGTAGAACAAAAAATTTCAGCTTTCAGCAGGGCAAGATTACACGATTACATTACCAGCAGATTAGGAATTTTTTCCTTCAGATTACGATTAAAATTACGGGAGAAAAATGATTACGGGATTACGCAATTTCGATTATGATTATAAGAATATGCCATTGTCAGATTACAATTACGATTTTGTCAAAATGTAATCGATTACAGCCGATTACGATTACGTAATCGCGATTACTCCAAGCCTGGTTACTTCCAAGAGGAAGCGACTCATTCACTAAGAATTTATCATAAGCTGTGACTTATTAACATAAAATAAATATATTTTGCAAGAAAACCTTAAGTACATATAATTAGATCTTTAATTGCACATGCTAAATTACAATTAAACTACTGGATACCACTATCAGCTTGTTTTAAAGCAGCAAAAGTTTTTATTATTTAAGTTACTTTATAAATTGCTGTTTCCAGTTTACAGAACTCGAGCATTATTCTTTTTTCTTTTTTTGAGTCTACTTACTAAACACATAAGCATTAAATATTGTAACTCAAGACGACAAATCTAAGACATCCTTCCTTAACTCAAAATTAAAATGTATCACTCATCACACAATATGTATATGTATTTAAATTGGCAAGTTTCTTCCAAAGTAGAAAAAAAAAAACATTCAAAGAATCAGCCCTGGAAGAAATAAATTTTTGCCAAGAGTGGAAAGAACTTATTCGTTAAACATTTAAGATAACTTACTTTAGCTAAACTTTAAAAGACTTAAAACTTTATAATACATATATTAGAGTAATAATAATTATTACTAATGCGAAAAGTTTCAAACATTACTTTTTGAAAAGCAGCATTCTGATATGTATGCTGGAATAATTATTTTTTCAATATGTTACACAAAATGCTTTAAAATAACAATGCATTTTTATAAGAAAAAAATATATATGCAATCATGAATGAATTCTCCCATTGCTGTACAATTTCTTTACACCAATAGCAGAAACAATAAAAAGATATTTTCTTCATAAAGTTGTGATAAACCTTATCAAATTGTAACAACTGTTACCGTTAAATATCTATCAAATTTTATTTATTAATAAAAATTACATTTTTCCAAAAATAACATTACTAATATTAATTATCCGTTTTATAGTTGATGTAATTAATTATACTAATAATTTAATTCTGTCATTTAGTTAATGCATTTCGATTTTCAGCTTGTTTTCTTTCCCGCTGGGTCCTTCCATTGCCCCCCCCCCCCTCTCACCCCTATATTTTTCAATCTTTTTCCATTTCTTTCAGAAGAAACCCAACCCTGCTTATGAAACTGCCACTGGTCTATATCATATTCGAGATATCTGGCTGCGACTTAAGAAAAATTGAAGCAATATCACTATTTAACTAACAAAATCTTCCAAGTCTTCTTCTTTTTAATGACTGGAAATGTAAAAATAATATATTTTACTATTAGATGTCATAATTAAATCAATAGCATACATTATTATGATCATTCTGTTTTTATCAGTATCTCATTTTATTAGTTACATATCAATTTTTATTCTTTTTTTAAATTTTTAAATAGTCTTTATTCTTTACTTGTGCTGATATTTTAAGATTTTTTCAAAGTTACTATGAAAGAAATAAACAATAATATGGGCTGAAAGATTCATGTTTTCCTAGCTAGAATTATGCCGATATGTTACGTATTTTGATTAGTTATGATCGTGTGTACAAGGGTTGGTATTTTTGCTAAAATGTGGCAAAAAGTGCGAAAAGCCACGGCAAGTATGGCAAAAATACTTATTGCTCTTAAAGAATTTGCAGTAAGGTCTATAATTTAATAAGGGTCTAAATAATCAAATTTTTGAGTATTATTCAATAACTCTATTTTGTTAATAAATATTACAATCAAAACAAGTATTGAAAGAAAGTTTAAGCCACAAATTTGGAAAAGAAAATAATTAAACCCAAAATTATACAATGAAAAAACTTCTGTTATAGCTAAGAAAGGCAACTTAATTTGTTTTTTCTTCCTTTCATTTTTGGAAAAAATAACTAATGATGCTACACAAAAAATGAAATTTTCATTAATAACGTGAAAATGCACAAACAGAAAGAAGAGATGGAAAATTACCTATCACATCAACAATGCATCCCATTTCAGTGACAAAACTTTGGATGCTTTGTGGCCAAACATGGAGCCCTTTGTCACCTTGCAGAACCAGATTGGAAGCTTCAGAGTACTTTCGATTTTGCTGAAGAAGCAAAAAAAAAAAAAAAAAATTCAGTTATCAACCAGGAAAAACAGCTGGTTATGACAACTATAGAAAATGATAAAATAATTTCAGTGCTTTTATGAAAAAAGAAACCATAGTGAATCAATCCTAATGCCTAAAACCAATTTAAAATTCAATTTTTAGAATAAACAATGACTGCAGTGAACTGTTGAGTTTATTCAAAAAATTGGAATTGGTCCACACTTAAACAGCCATTTTAAACTTGGCTGTACTTTGTGAAGGTTTAATGACGTCTGTACATTTTTAGAGACAGATAATATTTTTTCTGAATGTAATTTAATAAAAAGTAAAATTGGAGTTTTTATGCAACTTAAATGTAACTAATTGTCAATTCTTCACTTCCCTACAGCTCTCTGAAAATAAGCAAAAAATATTTGCATGGAAAGCAATTAACATTTAGTTTTTTTAATTTTTATTTTAAATTTCAGAGCATTTAACTGAAAGATACAGAGAAACTATATGAATATCTTGCGTTAGATATAAAAAAATGGCAATTTCATATTTAATTTAAAGCGCACTTAAATTTCCCTGAAGACGCTTTGCTTTATTTAAAAACATTGAAGAAAACAAAATTGTTTAAGCATGCAAGCAGATGTGCAAGCACAACAAAATTAATTAAGTTGTGGCAATGCTTAGCGCGAGAAGCAAAACACAAGAGGTGTAGAAATAAAATTTCACGTTAAATTAAAGCACAAATGAGCATTAAAACGCAGACATATGTTTCGGGATCGCTTGGAATCCCTTTTTCAATGCGACAGGGAGCTTCTAGATGCAAAACATCCAAATGAAGCAGACAGAACAACAAAAACAAAGCTTATATAGCCTAAGAATTAACTGTAAACCAATGAGAATAAAGGTAGTGTGAAGTGGAAGTAGAAGTAGTATTAAAGGCACCAATAAGAGAGCAACAAACGAATGTAGTTGGAAGTACAGAAAGTAAAAAGGAATATCAATAAAAACAAAGAAAAAGACAACAGCATAAAAATGTGAAAATACATGAAAATTGCAAAAAAATAAAATAAAATACAAAGAATAAAATGGAAATAAAATAAGTACAGAAAATACCGAAACAAAAAGCAAAACAAAGTACATATGCAAAAGAGGGGGAGGGGGGGAGAGAGAAAAAAATTGACACAAAAAAAGGAAAACTAACAAGAAAACCAAGAAAGAACAACAAATTAAAGGAACTTATGCCAGACATGTGAAAAATAAGGAGTTGAGGAAGAATCATTAACCAAATTAGAACTATTCCTGTTAATATGATAAGCTTCCCAAAAGTCAAGTTCTAAAGGGGAAGAACATTTTTGAATAATTTTCCCAGAATTGAAATCAAAAGAGTGGTTGGAATTCCAACAATGTTGAGCAATGCTAGACTTATTCAGCTCTTGCTTTCGTACATAACCTTTATGCTCATTTAACCGAATTTTCAGAGCACGTTTTGTCTGTCCAATGTAAGAAAGGCCGCAACGGCAACTAATTTGGTAAATACCCCAAGTATTAAGTTGATCAACAGGATCTTTAAGAGAAGAGAAGGAAAGTTTGTTGCTAGGAGCAAAAACAACTTGAAATTGAAACCTTTTTAGGATTTTAGCAATACGAAAACTTACAGAATGAAAGAATGGTAACACAACCAAATCCTTTCTAGAAACCACATGATTGGGACCAGAAGTTTTTTTAGAAAGTTTGTTATGAATAGAATCAATTAAAGAGTGAGAAAATCCTCTATCAACAGCTACAGCTTTCAGATAGTTGAGTTCAATCTTGAGAAGCTCAGGAGAAGAGCAAATATTAATAGCACGATGGACAAGAGCATTAAAAGCCGAATATTTCTGGTTGGGAGGATGAGACGATAGTCTGTGAGGAGGTAAAGAAACAGCGAAAGGTTTACGATAGACAGAAGTTGTGAAACCAGACTCACTCCTAGAAATCAAAACATCAAGAAACGCGAGGCTACTATTAAGTTCTTTCTCACAAGAAAACTGGATATTAGAATCAATGGAGTTCATAATCGAAAGAGCATCATCAATACCTAACAAGTTACTGTCCGTTAGGACAAAACAATCATCCACATAACGAACATAAAATTGAAATTGCAATTTTTGGAATAGTTTTTCCTCAAAATAATGCATATAGAAATCACTTAAAATAGGACTAAGAGGACTTCCCATGGCTAGGCCATCTACCATAGCATAGAATTTACCATTAAATACAAAAGTGCTCTGTTGCAAGCACACACGAGTAAGAAAAACTAATTCCTCGATTTCCACAGAAGTAAAATGGAATTCAGAAAGCCTTTTCCTGAGGCAAGTCAAAGCGCCATCAACAGGAACATTAGTAAACAAAGAATTAACATCAAAAGAGGCCATAACCGAATTATTCGGAACGAAGTTATGAAGTTTCTTAGCAAAATCGGTGGAATTTTTAACAGTGAAAACATTCCGACTCCTAAGTGGAGAAAACACAGAAACTAAATACTTGGAAAGTTTATATGAAGCAGTGCCAATATTGGAAACAATTGGTCTGAAAGGAATACCTGCCTTGTGTACCTTCGGTAAAGCATAGAAACGCGCACAATTAGCAACAGAAGGAATCACAGACCGTTTAGCAATCAAAGGAATAGAATGAACAGACTTAACAGCAGAAGAAATAGCTTTTAACTCCTTGTCGCTAGGATCTTTATAAATTTCAGAATAAGGACCAGAAGCAATTAAATCATCAGTTTTTTCAACATAAGATGATTTATTAAGAACAACAATCTGACCACAATAAAAATTTATTTCTATTACTTTGCACAAAGTTTAATCATTACTACAAGAGGTGTGTTTGGCATGTTTATCACATAAGCAATTAACCTTCAATCTATCAGTCTTTATAAGTAAAAAGTTAAACATAGATTCATTCTCATAACACTGAATAAGATAAGAACAAGAAATAGCGTTGTACTTATTCCTGAACATTCCGACTTTTGGAAAACCGAACAGCAAAAGAACATTTAAGTCAATGATTATTGTCTTCTTCCTGAAAAGGAAGACACTTCAATTTATTTTTATTTCGCACATCTTGAAGAAAAATATGAAAATGTAAAGGAAAACTGTTTCGCGGCACCCATTTATCTAATATCAATTCCAAGAACCGCCAATTTTGAAGTCTACTTACTTTTCTACTTTCAACATCCGCGCCATTTGTAAACAAATTCAAGCACGCAATTATAACGGTTGCAGGTAAGCAGCATGTGGTGACGGAAAGAGCGTCCAGCTAAATATTCAAGTGGAGTGGTATTTGAATTGTATGACGTTAGGGATTCGTGATGAGTTATTACAGTAAATAGTACGACCAGACGTCCTGGTCGGACGAGCTGGTTTTAATTGTGGTTAAAACCAGCTTGTCGGAAACACATTTCCCGAAATTTGTCCCCACTCTTGAAAATTTATTTCAAATGTTTTATGTAAACCTAGCTAATAAGAAATGGACACTTTTTTTTTGCGTAGAAAGAATTAAATGATAAATTTGACTCTCAAAATTTTCAAAATTAGTTACGAAGAATCAATTTTGCAATGCAAAGAAAGAAGTTCTTTGTAATGCGAACACAGGTGCAAGCAAGCCCTGGCTATCACACACCCGGGGCCCGAACCATAGGCAGGCACTATCCCGAACTATAGGCATGCACCATATGCATATAGGGCAGGAAGTTTTTCCATATAATATTTTAATTTCTGTTTTAATAAACGTAATATAAAATAACCGGTATAATTAATAATGACTGCTTTTCATAATAACAGGTCATTCTTAGGAATAACCACTTTCACATTAAAAATTGCGCACCGGGAATCGAAAATTGTATTGCTCGACATGCCCGGGGCATGTTAAAATTCTGATCGGGTATGAATCTTCTACCCTTACATGCCCAGCAGGGCATGTCATTTTTTAACCAAATATTTCCTTCCAAAACTTGATTATTTCGTGTTTTATTGAAAGGTCAGCGCATCCTTACTGGAGATCAATATTGACATGTTGACGAACATGCATGTCAATAATAAAATTGGTAATACAAAATAAATTTTGCAATTTTGACTTGTAAAGAATTATTATACAATATGCAATTTTTTAATGATTTAGATTAACGTAAAAATAATTCTTGATTCAGATATAAGGCTGTTTTTTTTTTTTTTTTTTTTTTTTTTTTTTTTTGTCTGATTAATGCTAGACCACACGTTCAAATATTTTTATTAATATCCAATAAAACATCTTTTGGGCTTGTAAAATTTTTGTCCGTTTCATGTATTTTTCATACAAACATGTACAATTTTGAAGGTTTTTCGAGCCTTGTTGCGTACACACATGCACATATATATATACAAAGTAAGTGAACCATTCAAAGGGGGCAGTAAAAAATGAAAGTACCCTGGGCATGAAAACTTGCAAGTCGGGTTCTGTGTAAGCAATACTTTTGAAATTTTATAATTTAATAGCTTTGAGTTTATCGTTTATTACAACATTCAACTCAGAACTTTTCATTAGTTTTTCGATTAAACTTTTTATCATACATTTTTCCAAATTTAAATCCGTTATTGTAAGCCATAAAAAAATATGAAGTATATACAGTCTCAAAACCTCTTAAATTGTAAAAAAGTGTAAAAGTGTTGCTTGAGTTTTATAAGGTATTTTTATTTTCAAACATAAAGGGCGTTGCAGCGTATATATATATATATCAGGGATGCACAAACTTTTTTCGGTGAAGGGCCAAAAAATTAGAAAGTATCAGGTTGGAGGCCAAAGTAACGTAATGTTTTATTCATAAAAATACAAGGTGTATTTCAGTTTTTATTTAGAGGTAATATGTAAATTACATATATTAATAATTACTGTACTTAGGAACAGATTATTAAATAAAAGTTTTAAAAAATTAATGTAAATGAATTCAAACAAAATGAGGTATAAGATTTCTAAACAATTAATTGCACAACATTTATATATATACAGGGTTCACACTGGGGGAAAATACAAGGTGGGATTATCCTCCTTGACTAAAATTTTAAGTGGGATTTTTAAAGTTTAAGCATAAAAAATTTTTTTTTTGAGTGGATTTCAAAAAATATTGAGGGAATCGCGCGGCCTAGCGCGAACCCTGATATATCAATAAAGTGATTGGTCACATGGCAAAAAATATGAATGATAAAATTTTTTACAAAATTGTGTGCAAATTATGAAAATGAAACAAATGGAAAATAAAAAGGTAATTTAAACTTAGAAAAACACAGCATTATTCTCTAAATTATAACTTTCTTTATAATTTAAATAATTTTTCTTAGACATTTTATAACGTGAAATTTAAAAAATATATATTAAGAGTTAAAATGAGAAATTAATTAAAAGTGAATATAAATATAGAAGAAATAAACACACATATATTAAATAGCAAAATCCAAATGTTGTGAGTCCACATCACGTTAAACCCTTGCAATTCAGAATTACTACTAGTCAATTTGGCTGGTAGAATTGTTTTTTTAACTAACTATTTACAAAATCTTATTTGTTAAATTGGCATATTAATATTAAATTTATACATTGCTTTGCTACACGGAAAATTAAAAAAAAAAGTTTAACTGATTCCTTTATCAAAAATCAACGTATCATTATTTTATTCCATGGCATATAATTGCATTAAATCCTTTAATCACTAGTTTTCCTGAAGATTAGAAATTGATCTTTGTGAATTAATGTAAAAAA
The DNA here is from genome assembly GCA_038502835.1 of Octonoba sinensis. Taxonomy (NCBI): domain Eukaryota; kingdom Metazoa; phylum Arthropoda; class Arachnida; order Araneae; family Uloboridae; genus Octonoba; species Octonoba sinensis. The sequence goes on from CM076600.1 coordinate 6,474,402, forward strand.
TCGTTCTTTATTTATTCATTTCCTAAATACATAACAATAAAATTTTCCTAAATATATATCAACAATAAAATTTTTAAATTTTGATGATAAATTACACTTTAGAAAGTAAAATAATTATTCATATTGATATTATTAATTCTGAAAATTAATGTTTAATTAATGAATTTTTATGCATTCATTACTACTGGTCAATTTGGCTAGTAGAATTGTTTCTTTAGCTAACACTTTACAAAATCTAATTATTTAAATCGGCATAGTAATACAGTACAGAACCTCTTATCCGGAAACCAGAAAACCGGGAATCGTTTCGTGAATTTCCCGCCATTTTTGAAAAGTTCGCGTTTTTTTGCCCATTTAGTAAAAATACGATTTTTTAAAAATGCCTTTAAAAATACGCTTTTTTCCGTTACAAGTAACATATTCAGTGTTTATAAATCGAACAATTTAGTCTACAAACGATGTTTTTTTAGGGGAGGAAGATGTCAACTTACTTGTAGATGAAAATTAGAAAAAAACATCTCCAACGATACTTGAGAAAAATCATACCTTTTCTCTATTTTATTTCAATAATTAAACATGAAAGAAATAAGTAATTAGATTCTTATACATTTATTTGTCTCGTCAGTATTCGAAGACGTATTGCAACAAAAGTAGGACTATACGAAAGTTCGGAAAATTTCTAATACAGCAGATTCGCGAATTTTCCGCAATAGCTGATCGTGTGAAAATTAAACCTCGTTTATTTACTTTTATATAATTTTTTATTTATTTAAGAGCTGAAATAAGGTAATAATAATTTTAAATTGATTTTAAGGCAACAAAAATTGCAACTGTGAAAATGAATTCTTTATTAAAATAGAGTTCGCAAAAGCGAAGTCGTTTTACACAAGTATGAAATTTGCGCGTTTCTGCCATGTAAACATGCTTCTTACATTTCGTTTTCCTCCTTTTTGAAATCATTTATTACTGTAAAAATGATTGATGAACGGATTTTACGAAATTAATAATTTGATAAACAAGATGTCCGATTCGGAAAGCATCCAAGGTGCTACACCCGAACGATAACAAAGAGCAAGATAGCGATGAAGACGAAATTAATGACATTTTGCCTGCCATATCTAACGATCGTTGCTTTGAATTAACTAAAGAAATCATAGCAGGAATAGGACAAAATTCTTTTATAGACGAAATAACGCACATAATGGTTGTTCGAAAAATCCAGCAATCGAATTTTCGACCATTTCCCGATAAGCTATTGTTCTGAAACTCAACATATAGCTCAGAACCAGATGACAATGCAATATTCTACCACTTTTATCATGATTTGATTAGTTTCTGAAGTATTTCCAATAAAATAAAATTATATATGGCGATTAGTTCCGAAAATTGCGACTAAAATTCAGTAGCGGCGTTGCGATCGTATTTTTTTACTATGATTTTTCGTAAGCTTTTTTTACAATTATTTTTTCTTTCGTATTTTTTTAAAAATTTTATTATAATTATTCTTTTTTATCAACTATATTAGCGGGCCAATTCAAAAGGCTCGGCGGGCCAATTTTGGCCCGCGGGCCATAGTTTGTGCATCCCTGATATATATATATATATATATATATATATATATATTATGTGTGTGCAGAGGGGCAGCTTAGAGCATGCCTGAAATCTGGGGACCAGCCTTCGGGTGAAGAGGGGAAACCCATAATAGCACAAAATAAATAAAAACAGCAAAATAGGACCAATTAACTTGCTATTTTTTATCGAATAGATAACATAAATGTCAAACGCATTTTGAGAGGAAAAATAACCATGGTCCAAGATTTATATTAATTTCAAAACGTTTGCGAACGATCCTATAGGTCCTTTTACGCAAAGCCACTTTAACCAGTCCGAAACAGGCGAATCTTTTAGGACCTGCTCCAACTAAAATGGGTATATATATCCATAGTAAAGATAAGCACAGATTGCGCCTTCCATTGAACGCAAGATAAAGGTGAGCTATCCGGATGAAAGAGAAAAATGTGCCCAGGAAATGAAAGAATTTTTCCACTTGGTGCCTTTGTCACCATTACGGCACAAATTAAATGACTTCCTTTAACTACATGTTTGAAAAACTACATTGTTGGAAGAAGAAAAACACCAGTAGGGGATCATTTATAAATGATGTCACGCTTCGAGGGGGGAGCGGGGTTCGCGAAATTGTGACAAAGTGTGACAAGGGGTGGGGAGGGGGGTAACAAGAAGTGTGACATCATGCATTATGCAACATAGCGTGACGCGTGACACAGGGGGAGAGGGTGGTCCGCTGAAGTGTGACATATTGTGTCAAATCGGGGGAGGGGGGGGTCAAATATATGGGAAAACGAGTGACGTCATTTATGAACGGGCCCTAGACCGTACAACTTGCCAAATGGTTACATGCTTGTGGTCGGAAACGCTTTCATGCTCACAGCCTAAAAGTAGCCATGATGCTCAGTTTAGTTGATCTTCGATCTGAGGTTATTCCTTACTCTTCTTTTCAATTCACCTCCCAGCAGTGATGGATCTAACGGTAAGCGGCCCTGGGGGTTCCGGGCGACTAAAGGGGCCCCGAAAGTTTCACCTTTTAGTTTTTTTTTTGCATAAAATGTTTTTATTAATAAATATTTTTATTTAAAACATTTTCTGCCGATTTACACTAAAGAAATTACAACTCGTCAGCCAAACGACTATCATGTCAGAAGTGAAAGAGTGAAAGAGATAAAATTTGCGAATAATTACAGATAATCGTTGATTCTGTTCCCGATATTTCGCATATTTATCTACTGACTTTTGTAATAATTTATGAGTTATACTCTGGTGATATAAAGGAAAGACTTTTGGGATTAATTCTCATAAATAAACATTGTGCGTCATACTTAGCGCAGGAAGTTTTGCGCTTTTTAGAAAATTTAGGACTAGATATAAGAAACTGTCGAAAACAGTCCTTTGACAATGTTTCAATATGTCAGGGTAGTACACAGGTCTACAAACTCGTGCATTTTTATTCCTTGTACCAACCATTCTTTGAGTTTAATGCGCAATTTTGCTGCTGAAAGTTGTAGGTCTGAAGTGCACTATTTCATGTTTGTACAAAAGCTATTCACTTTTTTTTTCTGCATCAATTCATCGCTGGAAAATTTTAATGGACAAACTGAAGGTTATTGAAGACAAACAATCTGTTTCTCTTAAAATAATTTCAGATACGAGATGGTCGCCAGAGCAGACGCAGTTTTAGCCATCCAACTTGGATTTGCTTACATTGTGGAAGCCTTAAATGAAATTCTCCTAAAAGGTGAAAAACAAGTCACGATTGGGGAGGCCATTTCTCTGTTTAAAAATATGCAGAAATATGAAACTGTGCTAATGAATGTAATATGGAATTCCATTTTGCAACGTCTAAATGCCGCTAGCAAATCTTTGCAAACAATAGAATGCGAGATATTTAAAGGGACAATTCTCATTCAATCAGTAGGATGTTTTGTAGATAAATTTTAAAAGAATTTGAATTAGTAGAGGAGGCAAAAAAAAAAAAAAATATCCGGTCTGCCATTTTATATGAACGTCGGAGGAAGAAAAGAAAAATCTTTTTTGACGAAACAAATGAAGGTGAAGTATAAATAAACTTTAAAATTGATTCCATTTTCCGCAATTTGTGACAACATTAAATCACAATTATGCCAAAGAGTTGAAAAGTCTATCTCTGTACAAGAACCCTTTTAGTATTTTTTTAAAATCAGATTTAACTTTAGAAAAAAAAAATTATCTTCGAAAATTGAGAGAACTGTATAGAAATGATATTGACGTTTTATCTTCAGAGGATGAAATTGAGCATTTCTTAATATTTTTTTAACGAAAATGAATATTCTAATAAGTCTGCCAGCACTTCCTCAAGTAATAGTGTTGTGGATTTCAATTGCGTGTATGCCTCCGCAAAGGAAATGGCATACACGTTTCCAAACACAGAAGCAATATTGAAGGTTTTTTGGCGATTCCAATCTCTAATGCGCAGGAGAAAGGTCTTTTTCTGTTTAAAAGGAGTAAAAAATTATTTAAGAAATACCATGGAGGAGGAGAAATTGAATAACTTAGCAATACTGTAAGTAACAATAGCAGTACAAATTTAGACTAGACAAAAAATAAAACAAGAGATTTTAAGCAATGTAGATTCTGGCAAAATAATTGATGATTCTGCAAAAAGGAAAATTGGAAGGAAATTTTTGTGACTATAAATAACATTTGATGTTGTGTAAATAAAAGTAAATATTTTTACTGTTTGTTTTTTGAATTTGTTTATAAGTTGTTTTTTTTTAACTTCAATTTTTGACTTGTGTGTGAGCGCCCCAAATGGCTTGATCCGCCACTGTGCCTTCTGGAGTGACCGGTCCCGCTGCATGAAAAATTTTCGTGACTTTTTCCTTACTTTCCTAACCGATTTCCAAAGTCGAGAAACTGTCGGAACTTTACGTGACCTATAGACACACTGTACTTGCAAAACGATAAAATCAGAAACGGAATGACGGAGAAAATGCCGTTCTAACCCAGGTCGCAGCGAAAACTATGAGCCTAAAAGCGAGGCATTACTTTTAATGGGGATCTGCTGGGGCCAGCGATAATGGACGTTATAACCGATGTGCCGTTAAAAGAGGCGACTTTATAGATGAGTTCGATAGTTATTCAACGCAGAAACGCAATTAAACAAAAGTAGAATTATGGAAAAAGTTGGATGGTCCTATCCTTGTCTCCTTCCACGTTCCTGTTGTTTGCAGTGTTACTGCTGCCATCTATTGGAAAAATTACAAAATTCTTCTCTATATTTTGTAGTGCTGCCACGTACGGGGGAAACAAGAGTAAACAGTTCCTCTGATTGCAATACATATAACTAAATCGCGTATTATAATCGGTGTTTTGGATTTTGCCATGGAATCTTTTTACGCCACAAGATCTGTACGCTTTTTATTTTTGCTCACACTTAATTCCGTTTTGTGCGTTTAATAAGGTCCGTTGTGAATGGTTTTGCAACACAAACTTTTATTTCAAGTATTTTAAACGGTTGAAAACAGATTTTAAGAAGACATCTCGTTTTTTTACATGTAGCTTTATAATTTTTGCCAGATAGCCCTGTTACCTCGGCGGTATAGAAAATATTCTTTGTAGCTCAGAAACATGTGTACAATTTTTTCATTGTTAACTTTTCCTTTTGGCGTTGTTTTTCATGCCACTATGTCTTTGTAGTCTTATTTATTCTCTCATCTTTTATTCATTTGCTTCTTTTTTTGTAGATTGCAGTGTAAACATGCAACTAAAATGTTTGATAGAAAATCGGCGTTTAAGAAGGGGTTATTACAAAAAATCATTTTGGTGGGGTGGCAACGAAAAAACAATCAGTAAGAACTGCTTTTTCTTCAGTAATTGGGAGCAAAACGTTTTGTTTTAAATAGTTATTTCATGTGATTTTAAGTATTTTTTACTTCTTAGACTCCAAGATAATAGCGTCAATGATATATTATTGAGTCGACTCAGCCTTTAATCCCTGCAGTAGGGTCAATAAAATGAGGACCAAGCATGCTTGGGAACTAAACACTGGGGGTTCCCTCTTAGGCCGACCATTTGACCGGAACTTCTGCTTCTGCACCATAGGACCCTCGGTCTCGAAAACTGCGATTGGCACAGTAGGCCATGGCCCACATAAGGGCTCGCGCGCCACTAAGTTTAATTTGGTTTTAGTTTAGATCAGGGGTCTCCAAACTTTCCAGCCTTAGGGCCATATTGATTACTCCAGTAAATTCCAAGGGCCAAAACCATATTATCATTAATTGTTGCCGGTGGTAAAAAGTTGAATCAGTCCACTAGTGGTGTAAAATATGATTACTTTTTTGCCAGATGCCATTAGCGACGGGGAAGCTGATGTATTTTCTGTATCGTATGGGTATCCGTTATAATGGGGTACCCGCATCGTATCGCCATAGTAATCATTGATTACAAAAGTAATGAAATACACAAGTAATCATTGATTACTTTTTTCTTCAGTAATCGTTACTTCGGTTCCTAACGAGTACTCAAGTAACGAATGAGTATTTTTTTACATGAAAAAAAAAGTCCGAAAAAGTACGCCACGTTTAAAAAAGGCTGCAAATCGAACTAAAGTCCGCAAAACGGCAACACTGCATATTATTAATTTTCCTGTCATTATCTGTAATTTCTAGATTAGTCGTAGAGTACGAGCGAGCCATGAGCAGAATAGGTAGTACCTTCTATCCCTAACAGATGGCGCTAATAGCACTTACAGAATAATCTCGTTGGTTCGATAAAGTTCTGGTGTCTTCCACTCACTTCTAGATGGCAGTAAGTGAAATATATAAGAAGGCTAGTGGCGCAACCACAAGTCAGTTCCTATGACACTGCTGTGAAATAAAATAGTGCGTACCTCCTTAAAACGTGTTTGTGCGTGTTTAAGTTTAAGACATCTTTGTAACAATATTTTTATTTGAATTGTTGCTTTTGTGTGTGATTTAGTAGAATGGAAAAGAAGCGAAAAATTGATAGTGAATGCAGAAAATTCAAAGATCAGTGGAACATTCAGTATTTCGTAATTGAGTCCAGTAACAAGGCGCTATGTTTGATTTGCAATGAAAGCATAGCCGTTCTCAAAGAATATAACATTAAACGTCATTATGAAGCAAAACATTTTCAAAATTACTCAAAATATACAGGAAGTTTGCGGACAGAAAAATTCGAAGCTATGAAGCGCGGATTGAAATCGCAGAAATCTTTATTTACAAAACTCAAAACTGAACAAGAGGCTGCAACTCGTGCCAGCTTTCGTGTGGCTCTTGAAATTGCAAAACGTGGAAAACCATTCACCGATGGAGAAATGGTCAAAGAATGCATAATCGCAGTAGCCGAAGAAATGTGCCCTGAAAAGGTAAATTTATTAAAAACTGTCAGTATGTCAGCAAACACTGTGGCTCGAAGGGTAGAAGACATCGCTGAAAATATATCCTCTCAACTGTTCAACAAAAATGGACATGTTGAGTGGTTTTCTTTGGCCTTGGATGAGTCAACGGATGTGTCAGATACTGCTCAGGTGTTGATTTATATTCGAGGAGTAGATAAAAGCTATGAAGTGCATGAAGAACTTCTTGATATGTATAGTATTCATGGCACAACTACTGGTTCAGATATTTTTAAAGGAGTTGAAATGGCCATTAAGCAAAAGAACCTTCGATGGAAAAACTTGAAATGTATTACAACTGATGAAGGCAAAAACATGAGTGGGAAATTTAAAGGAGTGGTCGCTCTTGTGTCAAAGGCTGTAGAAAATGACGGTGGTTCAAAACCAATAGTCTTACATTGTATCATTCATCAACAGTCTTTGTGCGGAAAATGTTTGGATATGTCTGAAGTTCTGAAACCAGTCATATCAACTGTTAATTTTATCAGATCTTTTGGGCTGAATCACCGACAATTCGTACAATTTATTAAAGAGATTGGAGAAAATGACTTACCTTATCATACTGCCGTACGTTGGCTTAGTTGTGGGAAAGTCCTTCAGCGCTTTTTTGAACTTCGAGCAGTGATCGAATTTTTTTTTGAATGAAAAGCATCGCCCTCTTACTGAATTGCAAAACAACGCATGGCTGTGGAAGTTAGCATTCTATGTTGATTTGACAAAACATGTGAACGAACTGAATTTGAGATTGCAAGGAGAAAACCAGCATCTTCCTGATTTATACAATAATATCAAATCATTCCGGAAGAAATTGATACTGTTTCAATCACAACTACGAAGTAAATGTTTTTCACATTTTAAAACATGTGAAATATTTAGCCACACCACTGAGACCGAGTTTCCTATCGATTTTGCAATCGAAACTTTGAGTGCTTTGAAAATAAATTTTGATACTCGTTTCTCGGACTTTGATGCCATTGCGAATCAAATTAAGATTTTTCAGAATCCTTTTGATACTGACATTGAAACCCTAGCCCCGGAACTTCAAATGGAAATGATTGATCTACAGTGCAGTGATATAATTAAGAACAAATATCAAAACTTATCTTTGTTGGAATTTTATAAGTGTCTTCCACTGACACAATTTGATAATTTGCATAAATTTGCTCGTGGGCTGTTTTCTGTTTTTGGTACTACTTATTTGCGTGAGAAGACCTTTTCCAAAATGAAGTACACAAAAAATGTTTACAGATCTAAATTAACTGATGAGCATCTTAAATCTCTTTTAATAATTGGTACAAGTAAAATTAGTCCACAACTACAAACTATTGTCAGTGGAAAATCTCAATTACATAAATCTCATTAGTATTTCATATGCTTGTTATAAGTTATCTTTTCATTTAAAATGTATAAAATGTTAGTTGGATTCATTTCAATAATTTGTTAGTTAGTAAATAATAACCTACAACAATGTTATGAGTAGTTAGCCCATGACCATATCAATGTAGATGTCATATTAATAATTATTCAACATAAAAATAGATTACTTCAGTAAACTTAACTTAATTTGCTATAAAAAATAAATATGTTCTCTAGAAGGAGTTTTCTTTCAAGTATGCTAGCTCTCCGCGGGCCGGACAAAATCTGTCCGCGGGCCGGATGTGGCCCTCGGGCCGTAGTTTGGAGACCCCTGGTTTAGATAAATTATTTGACCGAATTATGAATAAAATAATTTTTGGAAAAAAAATAGAACCAACTTCAGATTATAAATTGCACTGAAAAGTGAAAAATAAATTAATTCTTTAAACAACATCGATGTGACTTTTAAACATAGTTTTAGAAGTGGGTGCAAAATTAGGATAGATAAAATCTTTTGTAATCATGAATCAATTACAAATATAAATGGCCCAGAATTAGCAGCAGTTCCAATATGAAGTAGCCCATGGTGTAATGGTAACTAGGCTCATAATTTTGCACCGACTTTTAAAACTATGTTTAAAAGTCACATCGATGTTGTTTGAAGAATTAATTTATTTTTCACTTTTCAGCGCAATTTATAATCTGAAGTCGGTTCTATTTTTTTTCCAAAAATTATTTTATTTTATTCTTTTTAGTGTAAATACACTTTTTATATAAATACTCTATTTTTAAAAAATCCACATCAAAGGGCAAACCTTCTTTGAATGAATGACAATAAAAACTAATCATTTGTATGAAAAAATCCGTTTTGAAGTCTATATTAGCAAACAAACTGATTATATTTAATTTTTGCCTTAGAGAAGCCTTCAGTCAAAATCTTACAGTAATTGCATTTATTATTATAGCACAATGGCAACAAAAACTTTTTCAACAATGAGTTTTATATTTATTAATAGTTTTCGCAACAAAGAAAAATCAAGTCAAGCCTTTCCAATTAAAATAAAAAATACTTATTTTTAACTCGTAACGTTTTTCCTAAAACAAAAATGTAGTCAAATGGATGTGCAATATTTAAGTTAAATGGCCCTCTATCTATTAAAGAAAAAGTCATCAAAATCGGTTCATTTAGTCAAAAGTTATGGATGAAAAACTAAAAAAATGACCCAATTTCTGCCCATAACTTTTGTTCTAAATATCGGATATGGTCAAACAAAGATACGGGACCTATGAGAAACCACCCTCGATCGATTAAAGGAAAAATCATGAAAATCGGTTCATCCGGTGAGAAGTTATGAGTGGACAAACAAAAACAAAAAAAAAAAAACGACATACATACAATATGAATGTATAACCTCCTGCCTTTGTGAAGTCGGTTAAAAATGATCGCAAACTGTCGGAAAAACAATCGACGAGTGCGAATAATACACATTGTATTGAGACACAAATAAGCTCCCTGAGCTCGATCAATAGGGCCAATTTCTATTCTGAAAGTTACCAGAGTGAGCAGAGAACTCTTACTACAATAGATTGATCAAACCTGAAAGGTCTTTGTCCAGTGATCTAGCATGAGTACTAGAGATCAAGCAAAACTGAAGGAGATCTGGGTAACTTCATCTGTATCTCAAAGGTCTATTGCCGGATCTAGTAACTCTTTTCCACATCACCCAAGGGGTAAGAGTTGGGATGCGTTTTTTTTAAGGAGGTATCGCCAGGAGCCCTAATCCTCCGCCGTCCTTTGAAATATAGACGGAGCTACTGAGAAGAGTTCTTTGCAAAAGTCTTTACTTTAAAAATACGCCAACTATGTACACACGAAAAGGATTGCTCCACAGTATCGTCCATTTCTGCAACACCATTCGCACATCGGTGGGACTTTTCACCCCTAGCAACCTGCGAAAAGAAGAGACTTCGGCAGTACAAGGTGGCAGAGACTTGAATATTAAAAAATTGTGAGATAAAGTAATTTTTTTACTCAACACCGTCACATTAAACCCGTACTGCAAAATGCCGTAATTCTCAATAAAATAATTTTTATAAAAAAACAGAACCGACTTCAAATTAAAAATTGCACTAAAAAGTAAAAAATAAATTCAATCTTTAAACAACATCGATGTGACTTTTAAACAGTTTTGAAGTCGGTGCAAAATTAGGATAGATAAAATATTTTGTAATCATGAATCAATTACAAATATATATATTTCCGCAATATTAGCAACAGTTCCAATATGAAGTAGCAAATGGTATAATTGTAATTAGACCCATGATTTTGCACCGACTTCTAAAACTGTGTTTAAAAGTCACATCGATGTTGTTTAAACAATGAATTTATTTTTTACTTTTTAGTGCAATTTTTAATTTGAAGTCGGTTCTGTTTTTTATAAAAATTATTTTATTTTATTCTTTTTAGTGCAAATACATTTTGTACATAAATACTCTATTTTTTAAAAAATCCATATCTAAGGGCAAAACTTCTTTAAATGAATGGCACTAAAAACTAATCATTTACATGATAAATTCCCTTTTGAAGTCTATTTTAGCAAACAAACTGATTGGATTAATTTTTGCCACAGAGAAGCCTTCAGTCAAACTCTTGCTGTAATTGCTTTTAATATTATAGCCCATGACAACAAACATGTTTTTAACAATGCTTTTATATTTATTAATAGATTTCCCAACAAAGAAAAATCAAGCCAAGCCTTTCCAATTAAAATTAAAAATACTTATTTTTCACTCGTAACGTTTTTTCTAAAAAAGAAATGTAGGCAAATTGATTTGCATTATTTGAGTTAGACGGCCCTCTATCGATTAAAGAAAAAGTCATCAAAATCGGTTCATTTAGTCAAAAGTTATGGATGAAAAGACAAAAAAAAATACTACATTTCTGCCCATTACTTTTGTTCTAATTATCGAATATGGTCAAACGAAAGTACAGGACCTATGGGAAACCACCCCTGATCGATTGAAAAAAAATCATGAAAATCGGTTCTTCTGGTGCGAAGTTATGAGTGGACAAACAAACAAACAAAAAAACGACATACATACATACAATACGAATATATAACCTCCTTCCTTTGTGAAGTCGGTTAAAAATAATAATCGCTTCACTTACACCGGTATGTTTTCCTGCTCTTCATGTGGCGAATAATGGCATTGAAATCAGTATTTTTAACTATAAACAATGCAGAGGGGCCCAAAAAATGTATACACTAGTTGACAGTGAATATCTTTATTTGAAACAAAATTTTTTAATTTCAATGTTCTGTAACAAGATTTTTAATTTGTACTGTAAAATGTAGTTACAATTACATATCTTCACAGGTTTACATGTCTTCAACCAGCCCCCTCCCCTCCTAGCAGCTAAACATCGTCGATGCCGCTCAACAGCAGACCGAACTACGGCTTTCAATGTTTATGGTGCAATGGTTTCCAGTACCACTGCAATACCACGCAACATTCATAGCCTCATGTCATTTTGTTCTGAGTATATGCCAATGAGTGTATACATTTTTTGGACCCCTCTGTATACTGTACAATAATGGCGAAATCGACAGGCTTTTTCTAAAATAACCCAGTAGTAAATGGAAAGCAAGTATTATTGCAAATGTGAAATTTTAAAGTTATTTGGCGATCGTTTATCAAGAATAAGAATTTGGCGATATCTGACCGAATCATTATTAATATAATTCCTGAAAATGTTTGCAACTTTATAAATGAAGAGGAGAATACTGTTTCTAAAGCTTCTTATTGAACGTATCGTTGCACTTTAATGTAAAAGTCGACGGATTGGAGTAGTAATTTAGAATTTTCTATTAACTGTTTCATAATGCAAACCAATGACTTAAAAAATCTACTGTAGCAAAGAGGGGTATGTAAAATGAAATGCTTACTATTTTTCATAACAATGTGAAAGCTTAAAAGGTCATCGTCTCCAAACTGGACTTGGCGTCTTTTACCAAAACTCCGATGATATTTGCAATTTTTAAAAAATATCAACTGCTTTTCAAATTACGGAATCTCTATGCATATTAACTTAATTGGGACCAGTCCTTGTAACACATACCAGATTAAACTACAAAATTATTATGATCTATCTTTTTAAAAGCTTTCTTTTCTTAGATTATGATTAAGTAATGTCCGGATAGATTTTAGATATCCCTCCAAAGGTTTCACTACAATAGTCATTCAGTTAAAGGTGCGACGTTCACGACGGTTTTCCAAATTGTCGCAAACATGAAGTTTTGTAATAAAACCAAAAAGTAACATTTATTTAAATTCGATCAAATTGCTTTGCTTACATTTGGACTGCTCAAAATACAAGTGAACCAAGTAAGTAATAAGTTTCTTTGTGCTACAATTTAAATTTAAAGCTTTATAACAAAATTACCTCTTAAAATATTATAAATTATAAATTAAATTTTAAATGTTCAAAGGGAGACTTGGTTCATTGTTTCACTGAAATTTTGCATAGTTAGTGCCATTGCGCTGCTAACTCGAAAATGACAAAAAGTGGACTTGGTTCACTTGTATTCTGAACCCTCCATTTGATCGGCAATGTAGGTCTGTGTTGGCGGGTTTACAGGGTAAGCGCTTTAACCGATAAGTACCGCTATTCTATAATGCTAACGTGTTTCGGATAGTTTTGAAATTACGTACTTGTACGTATTATTATTTTTTTCCCTATCTTCTTAGTATCGTGTTTCCATTTCTGTTTAAAGGACGTGGAGATAGTTATAAGTAATCTCTAAATATCTTATTCTTTTACACAGATAATTCATTTAAAGGAAAAAAAACAAAGCATAAGGGCTATTGAACACGTACTCTATTACTTTATCTCTCCCCCCCCCCTATAAAAAAACAAAGAACTTTTCTAAAATCTCCGATTTTAAATGATGGCCTTTTCATTAAGTAAAAATAAGTTTTTGAGGGTATTGGAACAAACTACCGTTTTACGCGTCGAATTTCAGGAAAAGTCGAAGCAAAGGTTCAGTTCTATTATGCATTTCATGAAAAAGTTTTTAAACAAATTTATAAAAACAGGAAATTAAGGTTAACAATGGAAATGAATCCTCTTCACAAGAGTAAAACATCGTCATGATAATAATTTGGAGATGGATGCCAAAAAGTGTCATTTCATTGAAACATAGCTAAACAATCATAAAACTCTGTATCTTAAAATTTTGAACATGACGGTCAAAACGTGTGATTTTAATGACATAAATATAATCATAAATATAAACAACAAGTACCCTCAAGTTCAACAAAAAGCTCAATTATACATTTATAATCGAAACTTGTATACAAAACTAATGACTACGACACAAAATAAAAATTTTGTTAATAGGCCGAATTCGTTTTCTGAAACCTTTGCTCCACGAAACTTCTGCCGAAATTCTTCTAAATTTAAATCAATCCTCAGTGACTTCAATCCCCAGCCCGTTTCTCAAGAGAGAGTCTAATTATCAGATAAGTCACCAAACTTCCTAAACTATTTTAGTATTTAATCTACGATATGATTTCTAAAGTTTCATTTCACGAAAAGTCTAGTTGTAAAAAATCACCTAAGAACGAAACTGTTATTAAAATTTATTGATATTTTGTAATTTTAGTGAAAAAAATTTAATTGCTGCGTTTTTTACTGAAAAGTAGGAAAATAAAGGTTAACAAAAAAAATGCAGCAGTTTGAAAATAAAACGCCTAGTCTGGTTACTTATCTAATAACTTAATTCTCTCACTTCCGAAATAATAATAAACTATAAATAGAGAAAAAAAGTAGGTGGTTACTTTTTAAAGATGCTCACCAGGCGGCGAAAAAGACTTTTCTTTCTTTTAATTTCCGGAACTGGAATTAGTTCCCACACTCCCTCCGGATCGAGATAGGGCAACCAGGCGTGTAGTTGGAACTCCCTTGTTTTTGGCACCAACCGTGAGGGTTTGGTTGCGCGCCGGGGCTTCCGTTTGAGCCTTTGTTCCGTGAATGTGCCCCAGTCCTCCTCTTGCTTCCCGGGTTCGTAGATGGAGTCGTAGGAAAGCGCCCAAACGGGCAGAGATTGGAAATGGTAAGTCATAGTTATAGCTGAAAAGGGAAAAGCGTGTCACTCAAAAACAATTAATAATTTCTGAAATTTTGAAAAGAGCTGCTCATAAATTACGTATAATATTTATCAAGCGTGTTAATGCCATAACTTCTTTAATACTTTATAAGGAAGGTGTCATACTAAAGGCGAAAAATAAACAAACAACTCACATTTCGACTGTTTTTCGAAACATAACACTATAAACAAACCGAATTTTTAAATTTAAGCTGTCACTCTATCGATCACTCGTCGGGAAATATCCAAGTCGAACCAATATCGATTTGGTGCGTTGACCATTTAATTTCGCATTTAATTACGATTAACCTGCATAGACTCTCTAAAGAAATGCTGTACATATGTAAATGCGTTCAACAATTGTTACATAAAACGCTCATTGTATTTAAGGAAATGCTCCAAAATACATTCATCATGTCTTTGTCCTAGTTCCGTACTAAGACATGTTGAAACTGTTGTTTTAAGATAAACGCATTTAAACATCTAATTGTCCGCTCTGCGCTGACATTTAGAAAGTGTGCCAGGGAAAAGGAACACACTTCCTAATCCTCACCGTTGTTTTAAGCTACAGAAGTGTAATCTCATATAGTCATCATACAAGTCTCACAGTTTTAAGCTATGTAATTAGAATTTACTTACATAATGAGGGACTTTTTTTTTTTCAAATTTAATTTTTTTTAAAAGATATTTCAGCATTGAACTGGGGCAGCGATAAGTTACAAGGCTTGTACTTTTTTAAGTGCGTTTGTAGAACATCCATTCTAGACCGCTTACCACAATGTCGCACTTACTCCAAGTACACACGGTGTGCTTGGAATGTGTTCGTGTGCGAATGGCTAGCTAATTTCTTGTACAAGTGAAGCAACGTCTTTCAAGCGACTGGTAAAGGGCGATGTAAGGATGAAAATATGTATAAACGCAATTTCACCTAACTATTAATTACTAAAGATTTGGTCCTGCAAATCCAAACTAATGATTGCGCAATGTTTTTGCTTTTAAGGATGGCACTAATATATTATTGGTATAACAATAAAAAAACATTTTGCAAGTTCGTCCCCCTACCCCCCACACCAGTCATATATAATGGTTTTTAAAGAGGAACTTAAAATGTTCAGCCTTTTTGGAAATTCTTTTTTGGTTTCTGTATCCTTTTCAAGTTGCGAATTTTATCTTTCAAAGACTGTTTTGTGCTACCAAGAGTTTTTGATTTTTAAGAAGCAGACGCAACAGAAATGTGAAGAAATGTGCTTAAAGACAGGACTTGGAGAAGGACTTGTTTATTGGTCAAACCAGGTTAATGAAATTTTTCTTACTAGGATGTCTCTCTACATTAGGGGGAGAGGAAGAAAGAAAACATGATCGAGGAAGAAAACTTTGGAATTGTAGAAAAAGGTAAAACGTCGTATAACCGAAATTCACGTCATCTAAGGGAAGTATTTTAACATTACAGTGATTGCGAAAGTGCTGAGACGGAGGTGAAAGCACGGATAAATATAACTGAGAGTCGTACAAACGGTGCTTTATTGTATTTCTAAAAATAATCTCTGCAAGCGGTATGACACCTTTCCCTTAGTTCATTCACATTCAAAGAGGCGGGTGCACTACACCACCATAAAATAATTGATTAATAAAATCGACCCTTTATTAAATATTTAAAGCAAGGGATTAAAATCAGTCTGAAACCATTATGTAAAATCAGTACCACCTCTTTCAGAAACGAATGTTTTAGATAACTCCACAATCTATTTACCACGTGAAATAAATCAAGGTCAAGAGCAGCGTTTCATTTCGAAGCATGTATGCAGCAGGCTTGGAGTAATCGCGATTACGTAATCGTAATCGGCTGTAATCGATTACATTTTGACAAAATCGTAATCGTAATCGTAATCTGATGATGGCATATTCTCATAATCATAATCGAAGTTGTGTAATCCCGTAATCCTTTTTCTCCCGTAAATTTTAATCGTAATCTTAAGGAAAAAATCCGTAATCTGCTAGTCCTGCAATCGTGTAATCTTGACCTGCTGAAAGCTGAAATTTTTAGCGCTACCCTTGGATAGAAAAGATAAGATTACAAGAAAAAGGATTCAAACTGTGTACTGAAGTCCTATCCTAAGCGGTCTGTAACCTACGGGCGATCATAATATAAAAGGTTCTGTGTGGCGGTCGCAGAGCCTTGATGGCAGGACCATATAATAGTCTGCTAGAGAAGCTTGTTGTCCTACTTGTTGCGGTCTCTCAGAATCCCTAATTGCGGCTCCACTCTCCACGGGGAATGGCTGGAGAGCCCGAGAAGAAAGGGAGTCTGGTCTGGATATGTCACTCGCATCGCCTTGGGGCTCTCAGTTGGGGGGGGGGGGGGGTCTCCGGTCTTCTCGCGTCGTCCAGTTTCGGTACAAGAGCGGTAATCTGTCCGCAAGTCACAGATTTCGGGGTAGAAAAGAAAGGGGAAGGTGTCTATAAGGACCAAATGCATCGGTCATTTTGCTTCCTTAATTACCCCTTCAAAACATATTCAAACGGTTGGGCAATAGGCGAGAGTCTGGACGGGACCGCCGCGAGTAAAAAAGAGAGTTCTCCCTTTCTTCTCCCCGCAGGGGTCCCGGTTTGGAGCCGGCATTAAGAATGGGCGCCCCATTTTCCCTTTCAATAATCGAAGTAGACTGCCCCCCTGAAAATCTAGTGTTGGTACTATCACCTACACACATAAAGAGACATGAAATGACTTTTGTGTTTTCGCCTTTCTTTAATGGCAGAAGTGAAGAATTTTTCTAAAGAATAGCACATTTACACTTCAGCAATTTAGGAGCAAGCGTTACATGATGCTCTATGCTTAAGATGCATGAAATCTTAACCCTGGTACGTGTGATTATTATTATTTTTAAAAATATGTTCTTTGAATATTTAAAAAAGTACATACATTTAAATCTTAAATTTATTTATATTTTAATGCTAATATTCTTTTTAATTAATAGGTATGTAAAAGAAAATGATATATGTTCAGACATTTTCCCAATTTTTTTTTACATGCATGAATTAATATTTAGGAATTATTTTTAAAAATTAATTATCTTTTTCTTCTTAGAATTACCTCAACAGAAATTTGTATTTCAGTTGAATCTTGTACGTTAAATTTGTGTTGTAAAATTACTTGCACTTTATTTTTTTTATTAAAACAGTTAGTACATGGAAAAAAATATATGCTCGTGCATGTTAAAAAAAAACCCACAAAATCATATTAAAATATTATAGTCATTCGTATTATAATTATTCTTCATATTACTTTTTAACGATTACTAATTTTGCTAAGAGTTATTTGAATGTTCATGTTCAAATTTTTTGAAATTATTCTAAAATGCAGCATTTATTTTCAAAAGATTATTTATCTCTTACACTATCTGAATATTTTATAAGATGTGCATGAATTGCACGGTCATTGATTTCATAAAGAATTATAGAAAATTATTATTTTCAGTAAACTAATTGGTGTTATGTGAAATATTTGCACAATTTAAACTAGAAAATAAATACAATGGAGAAATATACATTTTCAGAAATTGCGGCCAACTAAATTTTGATTGTATGCACACAAAATAACAATGAACCAGGTAAATCACTTATGCATTATATATACATTTAGTGCATCGTCTTTGCTTATATACAAAATACGATCAATGTAGTTATTCCTCACATGAGTTTTAAATATTCGAAAAATACTGAATGTGCCTTTCCTGATTATACATATATATATATATAATGCAAATTTTTCATTTCTGCAACGACGTCATAATTGCAGAACTGTGATGTTGAAATTGTTTCATTATAATTGCATTCATCATCATTTCAGTTATCTCTTATAAAATCAAAAATTTAATTAAAAATCATAACTTTTTGATTTATGACACTATTGTGAAAATGAGAGTTGTATGCATAAAATCGGATAATTTTATGCTAATCTAATCGTAATCAAAATCGTAATCGGATGTCATAATCGTAATCGATTACATTTTCCAACGACTGTAATCGCTGCCGTAATCGTAATTACTTTTTGGCAAAGGATTACAATCGTAATCGTAATCATAATCTCTCAATTTCTCCCTTTGTAATCGTAATCGTAATCGATTACGTTTCTTTGTAATCGACTCCAAGCCTGGTATGCAGGGGCGCACCGACGGGGATGGACGAACGAGACCAGTCCCCACCCCTCCCAGAAGACGTCGGATATCTGGTATCTGACCAATATTTTTAAATATTTGCAGCCCGATCCGGCCGCTGCAAGAAAGATGCGGATATCCGGCGCGTCAAATTTGATTTCTCAAATTTAATTAATTATCATGGTTTGAAAAAACAGGGCAATTCCATGTAAGTGTCAACCCAGACATGATTTCTTCAACTTTTATTATATATATTATGTTATACATCATTTTAAAGGTAATTTCTCAATTTTTTTAGAATTTAACTTCAGTTTTTTCACAATCATACTCAAAACCTATAAAAAACTGCTGTCAATACAACATATGTAATTACTCAAAATGTCTCGCATTTTTCTCACTTTTCATAATTATATTTTATGAGTAAAACTGCAAATAACAATTTAGTTTTCTTTTTGTCATTGAAGAATGGTCTTTTTTCTTTATAACAAAACATAATTTTTCGTCATTGAATTAAAATTAATGCTTCAAAGGTAACTAGTGTTCAATCGTGAGTTACTTGTTATGTTAGTCACCAAAACATGAATTAAATTAGCTATTTGCCGGAAATTATTATATTTTACAAATTTTCCGCCCTGATGTCTTCTATGTGATGGGTACAGTTAGATTGATGAGGCTGAACATAAATAATTTTCTTTTTTCTGGTAGTAGTACGTGTGACAAGCATAACATCACTGGGTGTGACTAACATAACATGATTACATATGAAATATCTAAACTTTAAACAAACATCAAAATTATTTTCAGAACAACAAAATCCATTTAATTTCTTATTAATAATAATAATTTCTCTCATTCTATTCAAACAAGCATTCTGATTGTGAAGTAAACAGTTTTATTGAAAGACTTATAAATGACTTAACTGCAACTAACATGATTAATGTGAAATCTATGATTGTATCGACAGATGGAGTTGCTACTCATCTTAAAAATAAATGATCCTTGTTGACCTTAACTTACATTGGGCAGGTGTTATATAACTAGAATTATAGCATCCTATATTGTGGAAAGGGCTCCCAATAGAATCTACAGGTCATGGAATTTTAGTATCCTCTATTATGATATGGGCCCACACATTGGAGTAGATGCTATTGTAAAGCACACCGTGGAGCAGAATTTTAAGTGAGCAAGAGGTTGTTAGTAATGTAAAAGAAAAGTTCTTTTTTGAACTAAACAGGAAATGAAGACAAAATGCTAGTTTGTTGGTGAAACTGACATGACGTAAAAGAATTGGAAATGTTATTTGAGTATGTTGATCCAGTGGAAGGCATTAAGTCATAACAAAATGTTCTAAATATGAGAAAATTTAAAATATACTTATTTCAGCATAGAGGATATGAGTTTCCCACAAAAGAAGTACTCTTAAATAATTCTGAAAAATTAAGCTGGTTTGATTGTCAGTTATCTTGGATATACTGGATTTTGTGCTGTTCCCAAAGACAAACACTATGACATTGGATGATTTTGTTGTCATGAAATTTACAACTTCTAAGCCAAAAAAGATATGTTGGGCATGTGCTAAATATTCAATGTTAGATTATAATGTCAGGCTTAAAAGCTTAATATAAATAGTCTCAAGCAAAGGAAAGTCAGAGGAGAAAGGATTCAGCTATTTAAATTTATTAACATAAAAAATATTGATCGGCTACACTTAGTCAAAGAAAGTAGAACCCGAGGTCACTGTATTTTAAATAGTAAGCGTTCATGAAGAAAAGCACTGAAGCAGCATTATTGTTTGACAGCAAGGACGACAAATGTTGGATGGAAACAGCACAAGATTTGAAGGTTTTGACGCAAGTGACTGTAAATTCTCGTAGACACTATCGATTCAATTATAAAGTCGAAATATAAATTTTGTTTACAAGTCAAACTTCTTGTCCATACACATGTCAATCTTTAATAAAATCCTATTTGTATACTCAGGGGTGCCAACCAGGAAGGGGGCATGGCACAGACTTCGTCATTGAAATTTCTAATTGGGGTGACTTGGGCACCTTGCATTTGGGGGGTGACTTGGATGACTGTTTAGCTGATTTGAGGGGTTCTGTAGCTTTTTAGGGGGTGGGCACTCCTAGCAATACTTATATTTGTGTTAATAATACTTATACTATTTTGAGTTAAATGTGTATTTGCATGTTATGTTAGTCACAGGTAAGCTTTACTAAAACACTATTTTTTGTAATGTATTTAAAATATGTGTCAAATTTTCACCTGATAATATAACAATAGCCTTTCACAGAGATAATATGAGAGGAAAATAATTAGTTTATTGTTTTAGTTTCAGAGAATTATGTCTGTGAATGTTACACAACATCTTTAGGGTTGCCGTATGGTTATGTTAGTCACACTGATAAAAATGCCCTTCAAATTTCAATAATAAAAAGAATAATATCAATTTTTTGCATTTACCTGAACAACCTATCAGTGCAAGGAAGATTAACACCCTGTTTATGGTATCATGACAAAAATTAAGCTAGGAGACAGAAAACTATATTAAAATATTTGTGCTCCTGTTATGTTAGTCACCATGGAATTACCCTACATGTAAATTAAAACTTACTACGCATTTGTGAACCTTGAGACCTTTGAAATATGCATGGAATTTACATGTTTCAAATACTAGAGCCGGATATCCGGTACAGATAAGTCACACAAAGGCATCGGACATCAGGTATCCGGAAAAATCAATACAAACCTGCATAAGTTGACCACTTGCGGTGCGGCACTTTAGCGGTCAACTTACACAGGTGGTCAACAGGGTAGAGTATTTTTTTTATATTTATTGTCATTTCTTAACACAATGCATTTATACATTTGTAATTATTTAAAATATAGCTTCATGTATTAACGTTACTTTAAAGTCGTAAGTAACTATTTTATTCACAATTATCTAAAATATCATTAGAGAAATTTAACCTGGATGACTTACAATGTATGCTATACAATTTTAAAAGTAAAGTACTTTGTTGAAATAAAGATAAATGTCTTATTAATTATGTAAGTTACTTATGTGATATTAAAGATTTCCGAAAAATACTTTTAAAAAGGCTACATCAGATAGAAGAAACAAGAAGAATCATTAAGGAATAAAACATTTGCTCATAGTAGTTTTCCCACATGGTTAATTTACAAAAAGATGTATCATTAAAATTTAAATTGCAAGAAAAGAGACATAATGCATAACAGGCTGCGTAAAAGATAAACAAAAGTAAATTGTCTTACCGTAGGATAAATATTTCACGAGAGTAAAAATGATTACAGCACTAGATAAATTAAAAATCGCTTGAGAATAGTAACGATGCTTGCACGTTCAGAAATTTCACTCAAACTGATTATTGAATTTCAGTGTTCTATTCTTTTAAGTTATTAACTGTTGCCATTTGATAAAATATTCGGCCAGCCAATAAGAAATTTTGCTTTGAAATGTATGAATTTACTAGAACATTTTGCCAACCAATAAGAAATTTGGTTTTGAAATGAGTTTTAGTTACTTTTACTTCTAATAACTATCCAATAACGGACATATTTTTTTCAAATTACAGAAAGATCCAAACTCTATATTCCTGTTAAAATTAAAACATTAAAATTTAATCTGGATTTTCATCTTTTTTTAGCTTTGTTTAATTAGCTTTTGTGCTTTTTTAGTCAATTACTGTTCGTCAAGAAATGATGTGAGAAGAAATTTTATGACATTTAAGAAATTTTGAAATAAATAAAGGTTGTAATTATAATTTGAAATACTTGAAATATGATATTACATCAAATGTACTAATGAGATATCAAAACTTTAGACTGATGCAGTAAGTGGTTAAATTGACAAAAATAAGTAATTAAAGAAAAATAAACGAATAGAAAATGATAAGACTCCTTTTCTAGACGTAATGAAAAATGAAAGTTAATATGATGTTGGTCCTCAGTGTCGTGCCCACTGAGTGCATACATACGTCGAAACTCCCCTCACAAATATTAATACTTGCGGAATCTGAGCCTTCATGGACCTGAAATCCAGCTTAAGTAAAATAACGTCACTTGAGTGGAATCTGTAAAAGGTGCAAAGATACGACATAGAGGTGCGTCACAGTTCACAGTAAGAATAGTTTAAGCACCTACATTTACTAGTTTGGGATCATACATAAATGATGTCACGCTTCGAGGGTGGGAATGGGTTCGTGAAATTGTGACAAAGCGTAACAAGGAGAGGGGAGGGGGTAACAAGAAGTGTGACATCATGCATTATGCAACATAGCGTGACCTGTGTAAAAGGGGGAGGGGTCAAATATATGGGAAAAAAAGCGTGGCATCATTTATGAACGGCCCCTTTGCTTCTAACTGGTGATGGAGCAATAAACTTACACTTAGTCGGGTGCGAAATCGCGCCAGTCATGAGCGGGAAACTCTCAAATGACAGTTCGACCGCGGAATTTTGACATTTAGACGCTTATGCGCATGGCAGAAAGCAACGAATCCATTCCAGTTTTAGGGAAGTTCGCTTTGCAGGTGCGTTTATTGAGTACGCGAATCAGAATGTTTACTTCTCTGTTGAAAGCAACTCCATTTATTAACTGCTACATAGCATCCGTTTGGAATAAATCAAGTATGCTAAATAATTGATAAGTGCCATTATACTTAAAATGGCACCAAAGTAGAAATTTCAAAGTGTAAATCAATTTTCTTTTCAGTTTGTGATATATTATTTTAAACATATTCACCTGAAAATTTCTAAATTATAGTTATAAACTTTAAAATGTTAAATTTAATCTCGATTTAATATTTAAGATCAAAATTGTTTCGAAAACCTACAAAAAGAAATGAAACGAAAAAAATAACGTTTTTTAAAATGAAGGTAAATTGTAGATACATTTGATTTCTATGTTTTTGTTTGTAGTACAGTTTTAGTACAGGAACCGGTTGGCGACAAAAATCGTTGGCTGCAATTAGTTTTGCTTTTGAAATTCTGAACTTTAGTTTGTTATATATTTGTTGAGTTCTGAACATATCACTGTTTTGACATCTTTTATCGCCAACCAAAATAAATCTTCAACCGGTTCCCTGTACTAAATTTGCTCCTGGTATGTGCATAAAAAGAATACGGTATCAAATTAACATCTTTTATGCATCTGAAAACATTTCATGTTAAAATTATGAACATAAGATACACTAAATTATAAATTTCAAAATGAAGTGAACATTAGTGAGTTTAACAAATTTTGAGTTCAATTTTTACATTAATTGAAACATATTCTGTCCACAAGGACTAAACCAAAGGTATTAACTCAAAAACTCTTAAGTTTAGACTTGATTTAATATTTATGACATCTGGAGTGTTAGTAGACCTACAAATAAACAAGAGATTAACCATTTCTTAAAGAATCTGCTATTAAAGCTTTGAATTGAACAAAAAGCGTTATACTTAAAGTTAATTTAACGTTTAGATCAGAAAATTTTCAAAAACCTGCAAATAACGCTTATCAAAAGTATCACATCTGATAGCTTGGATTTGAAATTTAATTATCTCCACATAATTTTCTTAATACATTACTAACACTTAGAGCCTTTTTTAGTATGGCCGCCTCTCAGATTTTTCTCCTACTCATGTGGTTTTAGGATAATTTATTTTTTGCGTTCACTATTCCTAAACGCGATCTATTTGAAACGTGACTTCATAAGTACATTTGTAAATTTTCTTACCTTTAGAGAAATATATCACAAGAGGAGATAATTATAACAGGATATTACTTGATAGTCTTCACGATGCTAGCACGTTCGGAAAAATCTCTCAAACTGGTTTTTGAATTTCAGTGTTCTATTACGTTAAGTTTTTAACTGTTGCCATTTGATAAAGTATTCTGCCAACCAATAAGAAATTTTGCTTTGAAATGTATGTATTTACTAGAACATTTTGCCAACCTATCAGAAATTTTGTTTCGAAATGCATTTTATTTACTTCTACTTCTAATAACTGTCCAATAACCGGTACATTTTTTTTCAAATTATATAATGTAGCAAGAGAAAAAGATCCGTACTCTATATTACTGTTTCAAATTTAAACTGAGTTTTACTTTTCCTTTGTTTTAAGCTTTAATTAATTAGTTTTTTTGCTTTTGTCGCCGATTACAGTTCGTTATGAAATAAGAGCATTTCACTTTATGAAATTTTGAAATGAAATTGAGTTTTTAATTTTATTTTGAAATGCTTAAAGTATATTACACCAAATTTATTAATGAGCTAACAAGAATTTTTAGTAATGCAATAAGTGATTAAGTTAGCAAAACTAAGTAATAAATGCAAAATAATTGGGCAGGAAATGACTAGACATCTTTTCTAGAACCAATAAAACATGAAAATTTCTATGATATTGGTTCTCAATGCATTGCATAAGTCGAAACTTCCCAAACATTTAGCAATGTTGAGGATTTTCCCGTACAATTCTGTGTTTGCGCGATTTCTCTCGACCTGTCTCTGTAAAACTCTCTTCCCAGCATCAATTTGCAGCCAACTGGGAAGTGTGTGTTTTGAAACTGCTCCTTTTCTCTCACTCTAAAAAACTTTCACCTTGTATTTCATTCCTTTCACATTAATCCATTACAGTTTCTTCAAGTCAACAAAAATATTAAAATTCTTTAAATCTGAAATTGACATTTCCTATATTTTCTATACTTTAAGGGATTATTTCTCAACTTTTTGAGAATGGCGACCCCCTAAAAAGCCAAAACCATGCAAAAAAAAAAAAAAAGAAAAAAAACCACTTTGCAACCCCCTCGATGCAACGTTTTCGTTGTACAATACTGAATTTAGTAGCATTTACTCATAATTTTGTTAAATAAAATTACATTTTTTACTTTTTTTGTCAGTTTTCGAACCCCCTTGTCCCTAAGCACGACCCTCAGGTTGAGAAACGATAATTTGAGGAACGTCATTATCATGTAACGCTGAGTCACAAAAGGACCTTCATTTTTTCTTGTTTGCGTCAGGATTTCCCGAAAATCGCAAATTTCAAGAATATTTTTGAAAAATACTAATTACAACTTAAAATAATAATATCAGCGGTAAAAAGTAAATTCTCTCTCTTTATCTTTGGACTGCGTATGGTCATTAACCCGCGGTTACTTCCTAACAAAAAAAAAACAAATAAATAAATAAAAAATGCGCGAGTTACTTCAGAACTTATTTTCATAAGTAAACAGTCCAAATGTCAGAGCTTTTGACAAAACTATTCCTAATTGCTATTTTCTTGAAATATAATTTGGAGCTAACATACGCAAAATTTGTCTAATTTACTCCATACTACTTTTGGTTAAAATAAACATAATGAAAGAACATTAGATGCATGTTAGGATTTGTTTTGAACATTACATTTTTAGTTCAACATAAACATGCATTTGTGGATTGTTAAAGTAATTGAATGAAACATCTAGCGATGACATAGTTAAATGAATAAAAACTCATAGGAAATCGAATTAATAAATTTTTGTTAGGAAGTAATCGTGAGATTATTTCCTATCAAGTTACATAGAGCAAAAATGTTATACAAACAAAATGTAAACTGATCTCAGACGGACATAAAAAATAAAATAACACACGGGCATGGGCAAACGTTCCGGTAACTTTCGCCCCCTTTCAGACACGGGCAAATGCGTGAATAAGTGGTTAAAGTATAAAATTTTTCACAGCAAAGTATTGCACATATTGCCTTCTTTGATATTTTTCTTTATTGAGTAATAAAGTCTAGCGGGGCCAGCACGGCGTTTCCCCGGGCTGAATTCTAAAAACGTCGCATACGGCGCTGTCCTTGATAAGAGTATGAAAAAAAATTGATTGCGGCATAAAGCCTGCAGTGTTTGAAAAACATCGTGTGTCTATTTGTCAAAAAAAAAGAACATTAGACATTGTAAACGCTTCAAAAAGTAATATAACATGTAGAAGGATCAATTAATAAAACTTTGGAACAATTCCATCAGCAGGTTCAGATTTGTCACCAGAGGGTAATTAAAACTGCCAAATTGCAGCACGGCGTCATTTGTTGCGTTACTTTTCATCTGGAATGAGTCTTGGCGATGATCTTAGATTGATTGCAAGAATGAAATTGCAATATCATATTAATTTTATTTTCCAGCCATGGTGAACTCTTGTCTCGCTAACCGAAAGATAAGTTTCATAATGAAATGAAGCTTCGCTAGCAGTACCATACAGATGAAATCGTAGGTGATAATATTTATAGTTAAATTATACTGTAAACCATACCTAAAAAACGTATGCACAATTTGCTTAGTACTCTTTATCGCCGGTTTATCACCAACGCCTAATTAAAAAAGTCAAATTGTAGCGTGTCGTCATTCGCCACGTTATTTTAAGTCTAGAATAAACTATACTTCCGTAAACTTTTCGAGGCGATATTTATTTAAATGCCATTGCTAAATCGTAAAATCGGGGGACGGAACTTTTATCAAGTTCAATCTTGTATTTAAAACCTATTGCTAATTTGAGAAAAATGTTAAATCGAAGATATGCTTAATAATTTTTTTATCTTTATTAAACTTAACTATTTTTAAAAATAAGTTCTTTATTGAAATTAAGCTAACACTATATACCCGGAGTTGAGGAAACTGCTACTTATAATTTTCGGGTCAAGATAAGTCTTAAGAAATCGAACTAAAAAGCTTATAACTGGCATTCTTATTGACTTAGAAACTTCGAACAAATTTCATCTTGTGCAGAAAAATCAGCGCTTTCGATCGATGTATTAAATTAATATATGAAAGGTTTCTTTCACACCCATATTGGGGAATTTATGAGGAAATTTGCGTAAAATTAGAATAAAAAAAGAACTACCAGTCGGATTTTTTTCTAAACGGGGCTATAATACGTCCTCTTGAATCATCTGTCCATTGATGAAAACCGCATTAAAATCCGTTGCGTAGTTTAAAAGATCTCAGCGTACAGACACGGGAAGCGACTTTGTTTTATACTCTTTTAAGACATTTGTTCTCTCGTTTTTAGAAGTTCAGAACTCTGCAAAGGGTCTGTTTTCAGAGTTCAGAGTTTCGTGAAAGATCAGTTTTTTTAAGAATTCAGAATGTTGTGAACAATCCCACTAAGGGCTCCATTTCCTTCTAAATCAGTGGTCGCCAAACTGTCGATCGTGGGGCCATTTTTGGTAGCTCACGGCCGTGTCAAGGTGGATGTTTTTCACGTAATCATACAATAATAATAATAATAATAATAATTTAAATTTGTGCAAGTAAACAGGAATAAAAAATAATTTCACGTTAAGAAATCACAAATAAGCATTAAAATGCAGACATATGTTTCGTGATTGCTTGGAATCCCTTTTTCATTGCGACAGGGAGCTTCTAGATGCAAAACATCCAAACGAAGCAGCTTAACGTGAAATTATTTTTTATTACTGCATACAATGAGTGTTAGTCGATTTTTTAAATGTCGCCAATATTCGCCCTGAATAGCGTGAGGCTCAGAAAGGGTCATTAAATTTTGAGGAACGTTATTAAATAATTTACAACCAGCATAAACTCTGTATATATCTTTTCTTTACCAATCTTAGCAGTGAAAAACTCGCTTGCTTCAGAAGGAATCGCCAATGAAACATTTGAAGTTATTGGCTTTAATAATTTCCACTTTTTAAAAGTCTTAAAAATAAAATCATTAAAAAATTTCTTTTATAGCATAGTTTTTTTAATAATTTTTTACTTATTTTTACATGCACACTTATTACTAATTAAAAACCTACATTTATGAGGCATGTCTAACTTTTAGAAATAGTTTTTATTTAAAAAAATAAATAAATGTATAAGAAAAATAATTTTACCTTTCCTAAGAGTGTGTAATAAATTTCATTAAAATTGATTATTTTAGTACAAAGAAGTTTAAAAAGACTTCTAAGCACTTCATGCTTAATTTTACGCCGCCATTCGTATCGTCTCTGAAGACCCAGCATGCGCACTTGTGGATACGTGCATGTAAAATCCGTGGACATTGAAGTCCCGAGGCAGTTCCGAAGGTTCCGGAAGGTGGAGATTTTTCCCTTCCCTTCATGCTAGGTCAAAAAGGAAGGTGGCGTATTCGGGGTGGCGCCATCCAAGTACATAATGAGCCGTGTCGTACTTCCATCGTTGTGGTGCTCATCTATAAAACGGAAGGCGCTTCTTACTGCCTTAATTCGTAGTCGCTCTGCGAAGGGGAGCTTGGATATCTATGTGGCATTTGAAACACAACAACAACTAAATATATTTTTTTAAGGTTTTTTTTCCTATTTTCTTTCTGTGTTTATAAGAAGAAAATACGGTGTAGGAACCCAATTTCGAAGTGCTAGAGACCGCAATCTTTCCGAATATCGGAAATTTAAATTGGCGATGGGTTTATGGATGTTTAGCACTGAAATAGACTTATCCTTTGAGAAAATCCTGCTGGGATGCCACACCGAGAGTTGAAAGGTCCCCTGAGGTCCGCATGATATTGATTTTTTTTTTGTTGTTGCTTAACAAACAAAAAATTATAATGGTTAAAACTTAAGTACTTGGAAAGAACATGTGGATAGATATTATACGATGTGTACCATAACGAAATTCTACAACATGTAAACACATTAATTGCAGCAAAATTATATTTATTAAGTATACCAAAAAAAAGATTAAACACAATTTTTGAGGTTAAGAAATTTTGTGGGACATTGTAGTTCCTTTTTGAGTTTTTATTTCTTTTTAGAACCAAGTTTTTAAGGTTTAGGATTATTTTCTTTTTCTACTTTAATTTTTTTTGCAATTTGTTTTTCCATTTGTTCTCTCTGTTTTTGCTCTTTCTCTTCCTTAAAAAAAAAAAAAAAAAAAAAAAAAAAAAAAAAAAAAAAAAAAAAAAAAAAAAAAAAAAAAAAAAAAAAAAAAAAAAAAAAAAAAAAAAAAAAAAAAAAAAAAAAAAAAAAAAAAAAAAAAAAAAAAAAAAAAAAAAAAAAAAAAAAAAAAAAAAAAAAAAAAAAAAAAAAAAAAAAAAAAAAAAAAAAAAAAAAAAAAAAAAAAAAAAAAAAAAAAAAAAAAAAAAAAAAAAAAAAAAAAAAAAAAAAAAAAAAAAAAAAAAAAAAAAAAAAAAAAAAAAAAAAAAAAAAAAAAAAAAAAAAAAAAAAAAAAAAAAAAAAAAAAAAAAAAAAAAAAAAAAAAAAAAAAAAAAAAAAAAAAAAAAAAAAAAAAAAAAAAAAAAAAAAAAAAAAAAAAAAAAAAAAAAAAAAAAAAAAAAAAAAAAAAAAAAAAAAAAAAAAAAAAAAAAAGTACCTCCTTCGAATTTTTTTTTTCTTTTGACAGTCAGAAAAAAAGAAATACGTGCCTTTATTTCCAATCATGATTAGAAATGAAATTTGAAAGTAAAACCTCATTTTGATTACCCATTAGTTCAAAATTTTTAAAAAAGTAACTTTTTCAATTTTTAAAATTTTTTAAAGCTTTCTCAATTAGATCTTTTTTCAAAAGATTTTTTTCTGAATAATACTTCCCAAACATTCTAGTTAGCAAGGAATTAACTATATGAAACTTAGTTAAGATTTGATAGCTTTTTTTTTGTTGAAAATCAGAAAAAAAAGCACAAAAAATTTCAAATTCAACAGTTAAATAAAAACAAACTTCAGAGTCAAATCCACGCTAATTTTTATTAAACATACTCTGTAGAACATACATACAAAGTTTCAAAGCTGTATCTTTAGCTGAAAAAAAGCCTTAGGGATTTTACTTCATGTCATTGTTAAAAAATACAATGCAGACAAAAATGCACTTAAATATTTTAGATGCAGAATGAAAATAGCTGAAGTCTTCTTTAAAAACTGGTTTATCTTTAAAAATATTGCTCACATAGGTTTGAAATTTTGCACAAGGCTCTAAAACAGTTTTATCTGTCGAAATACGTATTTTTTTAAAAACTTTTTCCAATATTTCGAGGTACTGTGCCCCTTAATAAAATTTTGACAATAAAATCAATTGCTATAGTGAGAATTGCTTCCTTGTACCCCTTAAAAACATGTATGCAATAATTTTGTGTTTTAATAACAGGTTTTGGTGAAAAATTAATCCAAGGAGCCCAGCTTGAACCAAGCTGAAAAGTTAATTTAAATTACAAATAACTAAATAAATAAATGTCGACTCACCTGGTAATAGTTTCTTCATGGGTCGAAGGCATGCCAATAGTTACTTGTTTTTGCCGAACAAGAAGGTCAGTTACGGCCTGAAAATTAAAGGGAGAAATTACTGTTACTGTAATAATCCAAACCAAAATTTTATTTTCTTTCCACCAAACAAGTCTTTCCAATGCCACTATTTTTAATAATAATTTATTTTTTGTTTTACTTCACTTTTTAATAATAGGAACTAAATGCAAATTGAGACATTATGTGACATGTTATACGCTAGTTGAAAATTAATATCTATATGCAAATAGGCATAGGAAAAACAGTCAAGTACAATTTCCTCCTCGGTTTGTCAACTTATTTTCTTACTTTTTTCAAATTTAGTAGCTATTTATTGAGTTTTAGCATTGTCAATTAAAAATCTTTGGAAATAGTTTTTTTCTCTTACTTTTGAAGTAGATACTGAACTTACTTTTGCTAAATCCTCCACTTTTTTTCCCAACATTCCGGCTATGTGTCGAACCAGTGCCCACTTCTTTTCATGGCAAGCCTGAAACATATTCACAATTAGTGTTAATATTTTTCAATAACAACTCAAGAAGTCAACTATCCTACAGTAAAAAATAGACATGCTTCATTCACCAGAAAATTGAATCCATGCAATAAAATTTTAACTAATTAGACTGCAAAAAGTTAAGCATTTTACTGAAGATAAGAATTCTATAATTAACCAAGGAAATATTTGTTCTGTGGTGCTCCATGGTCCGCATTTACGAACGTAAAACTAACGAAAACTGATTGAATCTTTAATATATTCAAAAAATCGCTCTTTTCTTGTCTGAAGTTGCGTGGCGAGCTCTGATTCGTTTCTCATTTCTGTAAAAGCAAAGGATAGAGCGACCGAAATCAGTTTCGGCCTTTTACGGCAACTCGTTAACATGTCAGTTTGATAAATTAAACTTTCCCCATTTTGTCGGTATTCCTGACAATCTTCCTGTCAGGATGAGGCTTGCTATTTTTTAGGTTTATTGCAATAATCCATGATTTTTTTTATTGCTTGAAATGCCGACGACTATTTTCAATTAGTAAATGGGCTGCGATTCCTACAACTTAGAATTCATTTCTGATGCTGTAATTCTGAGCCCTTTTTTGACGTGTTATTAGTATTCAAAGTTTAAACCTTTTTGTTGTTAATAAACTTGCTGTTGTTTTTAAAAAACATGTCTGCTCATTCACCAGAAGTTCTGCAACCACCGAAGCACCATAGTTCTGTAATGAATTACTTTGCTTTTATGAATAAAGAAAGTATGGTCAAAGAAAAATCTTACTATTTGCTGCAAAAGAGTTGATATATACTAAGTGGAAAAAATATATATACCTTTTCATAAAGGTCTTTTAACAAATCTTTTATTGTAACTACATCCTGGTCACCTCCTAGTCCTGTATCCCAATTTACACCTCTAGACACACAAAAAAAGTAAAACTATTAAAAAGCATACATAAAATAACCAATATAAATTCAAATGAGCATTAATAACAGTGTATAGAAAACATTTTAATAATAACAACAACAATAATAATATAATAATGATTCCTTTACATGCTAATAAAATTTAAAAGTAAAGAAAATACACTTTTTGATAAACTAATCATTCTCCAAATCACCCCTCCTCCTCTCCCTCAAATATTTCTACCAAGTTTTTCTCTAACTTTTATTCATCTTACAAGCTTAAGAGAAAGTTCAAATATTTTCCATACAAAAGGGAATAAAATTGCAAGCTGTCTTATTTTTCTTCTTTTTTTTTCACAATAAAATGGAAAATGAAAGTCCAGAAAAAAACATTTTCCCCTAGAATTTGTTTTTGCTGCTTTCTTGAAGGGAGCAAGCATATCATACAGAAAAATGTCAAGTCAGCCATTTAAACTGCTAATTGGGGAAAACAATAATTTCTCATTTTGTAAAAAATTTAAGCAAAACATTTGAGAAACATATTTTTTTCTAAATAACAGAGACTATGCAATCTGTGTAAATCACTCTGATTTTGTGGACTACTTTGCAACACAAAACTGATATTAAACACATATTACTGACATGCTAGGACACAACACAGTGCCCAATGGCATCAAAATCATAATACTTTAAAAATAATAATAATTCCTATACCAGAAAGATTAGAATTTGGCAGTATAACAGTCCTTCAACTAATGCCAAATTTTGAGAATGAAATTCACCGAAATTTAACATCGTACAGACTTTCAGAGACTTACAGAAAATCTCATGATTGGTCCAATATAATGTGTCGTAAGGTTAATATATATGTGCTCATTCTGTGGCATTAGTCCATCATTGAACAATGTGTTAGATTTTTCATGAAACAGTATGTGTGCCACATTTGTCACAATCATTAATTGTCATCCATCTTACCAGTATTTCCACCTATTGATCCTACTAAGGGATCATTCATAAATGATGTCACGCTTCGATGAGGAGGGGGGCTCGTGAAATTGCGACAAAGTGTGACAAGGGGCGGGGGTAACAAGAAGTATGACATCAGGCTCATACAACATAGCGTGACATGTGACAAAGGGGGAATTGGGTCCATTGAAGTGTGACATTTTGTGACAAAGAAGGGAGGGGGTTAAATATGTCAGAAAAAAGCGTGACATCATTTATGAACGGTGCCTAAAGTATGATATTCTTTTTCCCTTTCAGAAAGAAATCACTATTTTATAATATTGTTCCTTTGTCCCCAATTAATTATGTATTGGGACATGCATGTATTGTATCCCAGAAAGCCATTTTCGTTGGTACAAGACCAAGAGTAAATATTTCTAAGCAAATGTTAATGCTGGGAATTTTTTCAATGTAAGAAATTACCTTGAGTATGTCTTTATGTTGATGAAATTCAAAAATGCATTTGTTTAAAATAAACTAAAGAAGAAACTTAAAAATGGACTGCCTTTATGTAATAACAATGTATTAAAGTTTCTCTGAAACCCATGCTTTTCCATCATGCAAATTATAATTTTAAAAAAAAATCTAAAATTATAATAACCGATGGACAGACATACACAATATTTAAGACATTAATAATACACAATTCTTTACTTATGATACAATAACAAGAAGAATATTATCAGCAAAATCTGACTACAAATTCTGATGAAAGAACAAAGAAACAGCAGAATTAATGCAGTGAGTTGTACAGGTGTGCAAATGACAAAAGAAACACTTTGAGTAAAACGGGTGCAAAGTTCAACTAAAATAGCAGCTTTCATTGAAATAATCTTCATGCTGGATTACAGCACCTTTTAGGGCATCCTTACATCTCTGGCTATAAAACAGATAGGTGTTTCTCCTATCATCAGCACATTTTCAGCTTAGTAATTTACACCCCTCTGCTTCTAAATGCTTAAATTCTGGTGTGTAATCAGATGAATAACACTTCTTGTAGCATTTAATTAAGAATTACAAGGGGACTACTACGCCACACTAATGAGTGCCTTTACGAAATTTTAGACATTGATCTGAAATTTTCAAACTATTTAAAGCAATTAAATGTACATAAAACAAACATTCGTATAGACTCTATCACCACCTTCTACTACTATTTCACACCAACACACATTTATGAAAGAATGCATTTATCAGTTTCAAACACAAGAAACCATTTTTTAAAGACAAGTTACTTACAAATCCCTGGAAATGACAGCATAAAAAAGAAGCAGGTGGACATTTAAAATTAGTTATTTCAAGTTAAATAAAACTTGAATATACTATATATAATTGGACAACACCTATCAGTTAAAAAAATTAACATTTAGAATAATATCCATTAAATAATAATTTTATTCAACACATATATTTAAAGAGTACATGGAATTGAAAAATTTTACAGCAAGCTATATAAGATTCCATCAATCTTTGTCATTATTAAGAATCTAAAACCACTCGTAAAAAACAGAATGAAAAGGATAACTTTTAGAAATGCATAGAAAATAACAAGAAGTTCCGTCTAGAACTATACGAGCCTACTTTCCTGTATACACGAAAATCAGATTGATAATCTAGCTATCTCTTTCTCATTTAGCTTTAGTTCCTTAATTCTTTCAAATATAACTTTTACAGCAGTTTATACATATTCATTCATTCATTCACTCACTCGGTTATTCATTCATTCATTCAGAAATATCTTCAAAAATCCAGATAAAAAAGTTTCGTGGTAAAATAGGCTCCTTTAGTTCTGGATGAACTTTGTATCTGTACATGTTCTATATCCATAACATCTTTTG
Source organism: Octonoba sinensis (assembly GCA_038502835.1). Taxonomy (NCBI): domain Eukaryota; kingdom Metazoa; phylum Arthropoda; class Arachnida; order Araneae; family Uloboridae; genus Octonoba; species Octonoba sinensis. The sequence continues at coordinate 6,509,499 of CM076600.1, forward strand.
GATAGTTTCTTCCAAGCAAATACATCTGTTAGATTCGGATTTATATAGGATTGAAATTTCCCCCATAGGCGCCAATGTTAAATTTTTTTGAACTGTTTTGAACAAAAATTGCTCAAATCAAAAAATACTTTATGTTGAGAGTTTGTTCCAATAAATTTGTACAAAGGAACTTCGATTTTATGGCCAGAGATTACATAATTTTCTTCATTTTTGCCCGTAGGCACTAATCTTAGGATTTTTTTAACCGTTCATAAGTGAATGAAAAATTATTCAAATCAAAAAGTAAAATATGGAAATGAGATGCCCTTTCCGAGATCTTTCGAACGCAAAAAAAAAAAATGAATCGGACAATTCCTACAAAAGTGATGGGGGCGGGACAAATAGAACCACAGACCCAGGTTTTTCCCATCTCAAAACAATACTTTCAACAAGCTTTCAATTTTTCGGTCATGCCATAGTACTTAAAGTATTAGTGAAAATATATAATAAATAAATAAAATGGGGTTTCTATGTCACAACACGTTGTTATCTGATTTATGGTATCCTCTGAGAAGGCTAGAAACAGAGTAGCAGAATTTTGCAAGCAACACAGAAGAAAACACTTATAAAGAATAATTTAACATCGAAATAAATTTTTATAAGAATTGTTTATTTTAAATAAAATTACAATTAAACTTTGAATTTTTTATAGCATTTTTAGCACTGAATACCGCCCTCTGTGTTCTTTTAACTGCTTTAATAAAAAACAAAAAATATTTAGATAATATGTATAAAAACGTATGGTATTGGTAGGAAAAAAAATCAATTGACTTTAATTTTGGAACGTTGCCAAATCTTATCTCTCATCCCTGGCATAGACCATCAAGAGGAATCTTGACTTCTGGAGTGATCACAAAATTACGAGTTACCAAATTGTGCTTTTTACACAATTAATTATTAAATAAGCGGCAGAAAACAATCTAATAAAAAATTTTCAGTGTTAAACTGAGAATTTTCACAAAAATATTTTATTTTCGCAAAAATTCACAAAAAACGGCCCCTGTTAAATATGCTGGATCGATCCCTAATGACACATTCAGTTTCATTAAAGTTTGACTTGAAGAAAAAAAAAAGCTGTTGCTCTTAATTCGACTTCTACTTGAGGATCGGCCATTCTCCAGATCTTGACTTCTATGCACTTCTCACCGTTCGACATTAAACGACCTTAAAAGAGCAAGGACCGACAACAAACCTGTTTCCCACCAAGTAATGCAGGATATCTCCCTGCTCTTCCAGGGACTCCGTTTCCTTGAACATGACCACCAGGTCCTGGTCGTTGACGTTGTCGAACTGGCGATCGGAAACGGTCCTGATCCTGGTCCCGGAGCTGCTCCAGTTCTCTTCCTCCTCTGGCTCCGCGGAAGGGGAGGGGGTGCGACCTGCGGATTCCGTGGGAGAAGAGTAGGGGGATTCCGAGCGGGCGTAAGGTGGTTCCAGCCCCGGAGAGACGGGGGGAGGGCTGTGGATCTTGTCGTAGCGTTCGCGGAGGTTTACCAGATCTGAAATGTGAGAAGCGATTTCAAAGGTGCTTTCAGGACGAAGGTGGCAAAAACAGTATTGTCTTTTCTCATCTACGTAAGTGCAGCAGAGCATATTTTTGCCGTCAAAAATATGCTGTGCAGATGAGAAAAGACTTTTTTTTTTATCTTTGTTGCTTTAGGTGTAAAAGCATCCATCAGACCTGCCAACCTTGCAAAATCCAAAAGCAGGAGAAACAAAACCAAAAAGCAGGAGAAATTTCTCTACCTCAAAACCAGTTGAGTGCTAGTATAAAACTGATGAATTTCTTAGATATAAATTATATAAAAATTAATAAAAAAGATATAAAATGCATATTTTATAAGTTATCCATTTTTAAAACATAATTTAGAACTAAAAATCAAAATATTTACGCAATTACAAGTACATCATTCATGTGCTCAAACACTAAACAAAAAAGTTTATGTTATGAAGCTGCAGCCAGTAAAAACCTTTTGAAAACAAAATTAACATAAGTATTAACAGTTTTTAAGTATTCTAAATTCATACTACAAAGAGATGAATGAAACTGAAAAAAAAGTGCAGAGACTTTTTTTTTTTTCTTTTCTTAAAAAGCAGGAGAAATTTCTGTATTAGCAGGAGGTAGGAGATTGAACAGAAAAGCAGGAGAGTTGGAGGCATGTTCGTCTGAGCATCCTATAGGGCCACCTTTTTAAGTCTGCATCTAATTCTGTTTCAGAAAAGAATTTTTACACACGAATTTCATTCAACACAAATATACATTCCATTCTCTTTTGACATGAGACATTTTGATTCACCATGAGCAATTCCATCAAATTTCTAGCATCTTTTGCTTCTTATCGGTGAAAGGTCTCCAAGAGATCGTTCATAAATGATGTTATGCTTCGAGGGGGGAAGGGGGGTTCATGAAATTGTGACTAAGTGTGACAAGGAGAGGGAAGGGAGTAACAAGAAGTGTGACATCAGGCTTATACAACATATCTTGACATGTGACAAAGGGGGGAGGGGGAACAATTATATCGGAAAAAAGCGTGACATCATTTATGAATGGTCCCCAAGTAACATTTAGGAAATCAAATCTTTTAGGACAAATATAATTCTATAAAACAACAGGGTCTGTACTGAACTTTTGATATGAAATAAAGTGGTATTGCTTCCAGGGTCTGTATTTTTGCCAACAAAAACATATTTTTGCCAAAAATAGGGTAAAGTTGGAAAAAATCCGGTAAAAATACTTATAATGTGCAGTAGTAAGGTCTAATTTAACAAGGACCAAAATAATTAAATTACCTTTTGGGTATTACTGAATGCCTTTGTTTTGCAAATTAATAAATGCTATAATTAAAACAGCTATTTAATGAAAAATTAAATAGTTGTTTTAGTTATGATGGTTTAGTTACAATGCTAATAGTTGTTTTAGTTGTTATAATATAATGCTACAACTTCAAAAAGTAGTTAATGTTAACTGAAAATTATGCAATGAAAAAACTTCTGTTGTGATATCTTATAAGGCAACTTAATTTGTTTTCTTCCTTTTGCTTTTAGAAAAAGAGCACGTAGTTAGTTACTTTTATCACATTCAATTTTCTGAGTCTTTACTATTTAAATCCTGAAATTCACTAATGGCATAGTGAAATGCTTCCATTATAACAAGTTATAAAAGTACAATGACCTACCCAACCCCAAATGTTGCACCCCATTTTGAAATTGTTCAGTAGAAAGGGGAAGAGTAAACGGATAAAAACTAAACGGAAAATTAATTAAATTTTCTATGTATTTACAGTAGAACCTCCATAAGTTGACCACCTAAGGGACTGTAACTAAGTGGTCAACATAAGAAGGTGGTCAACTTAGGGAGTTTTTAGGAAAAATTTAATACATTAGAGATTTATTTGTAAACTTTTCTAGTTGTTTTTAAGGAAAAATTTTGCACTTACTCATTTTTACTTATTTTTTATTTTTTTTTGAAGCGGCAGCAAAATTTTCATTTTTTAAAGGAATGATCCAATTTTTGTTTGAGTCCTATTTTTGTTCATTAGGTAAACTGTACTCTGAAAAACACTTTCGCAGTTTACAAGTCTATTAGAATGTTTGGGCATTTTTCTACAGCAACGTCTTTAAGTTGCGCAGAAGAAATTAAAAAGAAGCCAGAAAAAAGAACGGAATGTGCGGGGGGGGGGGGGGGGGCGAGTGATACTCAGTTAAGCCTAATGACTAATAAAGAAATTCCTGGAAACCAAATGGAGAACAAACCGGAGGAAAAGCAAATTCAAGAAAACATCAGTGGTCAAGTTATAGAGAGTAAATTATATAAATTTATTTCAAATAACCTACTAAACAGTGGTCAACATACAACTTATAGAGGTGGTCAACAAAGAGAGGTAAATCTAGATTGAAAACGTGTTGTGACCATTCAAACTATAAAATTTCGGTCAACATAGAGAGGTGGTCAATGTAGGGAGGTGGTCGACTTTGGAGGTTTTACTGTATTTACAATAAATTTTGTATATAGTTTCATTTTTAATTTTGTTATAAAATTGAGCATTTTTCATGAAATGCATATTTGTAATACTATGATGCATAAATTATACTCATTTGACTTAGGGTACAAATTAAATATGAATAACATTAATTTGAAACTAAATTTTTTTTATATATCTGGTGTTTTAGTTTACTTTTAACCTGTGGAAAAAAATTAATCCCATACAATGAGTTCTATTTTTACCGGGACAAAACTTTTTCCTGCTTTTTTCCGCTTAGAGATCATTCATAAATGATGTATTGCTTTGAGTGGGGAGGGGAGTTCGTGAAGTTGTGACAAACTGTGACAAGGGGAGGGGTAACAAGAGATGTGACATCATGCTTATTCAACATACCGGGACGTGTGACAAAGAGGGGAGGGGTATGTAGTAGGGATGTAACGAATATTCGGCCACTATTCGGTATTCGGCCTATGCGGCCCTTTCGGCCGAATATTCGGCCTGGTCGAATAGTCATTTCATCACCTAGCCGAATATTCAGCTTGGCCGAATACCGGGTAAGGTCAAATTCGGCCTGACCGAATATTGAAGGACTATTTGGCCGAATAGTTCTGCTGCAGTAAAAGTGCAAAAAAATGAAGAAATTAGTAGATTTTAAAACATTTAAAATTGTACTATTATAATTATTGCAAAAGAATATATCAGTATATAGTTTTAATAAATAAAAATAATTTAGAAAAAACTACTTTTTTAAACCTTGTTTTAGGCTTGACTGAGCAAAAACAGATTTTAAAGTTGTAATATTGTATTTTATATTTAGCATTTGCTCCCAAAAGCTGGCAATAGTTAATTATGACGGAGAATATGAGAAATTTATTTTGTTATTATTAACGAAGTGGAAGTCAGACTTTTTTTGAGTAGACTGATTTATTGTGAATATTGGGTAAGAAATAAATGTGAAAAGCCTAGAATATATGAATATCTAGATAGCATAAGTTATTGGGGTTTTTGAAAATAAAAACATATTCCAGTTAAGTGTATTAAATTTTAATACATCTTTTAAAAACAGGTATGCAAAAAAACACCCATAAAATAGAAATATGAACTTTTATAACTTTTAAAATATTTTCACAAAACAGTTTTGAGCGAGGTAAAAGCTCACTAAGCAATAGTAGTTCTTTCATTTGAATTAAATAATTAGTAAAATAATGCTAATGCTTACTACCATAAAACCTGTCACTTCTATTCCACTCATTGGTGAAATTCTTAGTTTTATTACATTCAAAACAATAAACTAGAATAATTTTACATAGTTTTAAATTCTTAACAAGCAGAATTAAATCATACATCATAGATTGTGTGTCATTGGTGTTTTACTTTGTGAATACTTTTAAATTTTACAAATTCTTTCTATTACAACGATTTTCTAGAAATCTTAATATTCGGCCGCCGAATATTCGGTATTCGGCCTGAGATATGGGCCAGATATTCGGCTTCGGCCTTGAAAGAAATAGCCGAATATTCAGCTTCGGCCTAGAAGAAGTGGCCGAATATTCGGTATTCGGCCAAATCACTATCCGTTACATCCCTAGTATGTAGAAGTGTGACATTTGTGACAATGGGGGGGAGGGGGGTCAAATATACAGGGGAAAAGATTGACATCATGTATGAACGGTCCCCTATGGCAAAAACTTGCCAACCCTGATTGTATCATAATATATACATGGAAAATAGGAGACTACTCACCAGGATCGTATTTATCCACCATGATGGATCGGGTGCGTTTTATTATTCCGCTGACCCCAGAGCGGCGAGACCGCATGGAACTCTTTTTTCTTTTGGCAGAGCTTTGGCCGTAAGGGAGAGGAAGCCTCAAGAAACATTTATTTAATTCCTTCTCCAGGTACTCTCTGACACTCAAGTTAAGGCCTGAAATTTAAAAAAAAAATCAGTTGAAATTATTTTATGAAACACACGATCAATCCTCACAATCTGTAAATATTATGCAGAAATAGAACAACGGCTTGAAAGTTTAATATAAAAATTGTATCTCAGGGAAGTGGTTTCCAAACTTATGAATTTTTGAGGAATCTCGTCTCATAAAAAAATTGCATCATCTTTCCTCAATTTTTGTGACAATCTAATTTATACACAAATAGTTTTTGAATCATAGTTTATTTTATAGACTTCACAATGATATAAAGTGAAGCCAAGATTATTCGAGCTGACTGGGACCAGTAGTACATCCGATATAGGAAATCTCGTTTAATTGAAACTATAAAAACTCGCTGTGCTCACGAATTCAGCATGTTTTAAAATAAAAACAATGGAACGTTTTTTACTGATAATGATAAACATATATAAAGTTTGTCTTGCAGCTCACCAAATTTAAAAAGAAAATCAACTATTAGTAGTAAATTTTAAAAAGCAAATTGAAAAATTTTTAACTGTACTAAGTTAAATACTAAAAGATACATTTTCACGAATCTCATGAAAATATTTCATTCTTTTAATTTAGTGTACATTAACTTGCTAAATTTCCATATTCTTTAAGTATCAGCTACTTTTTGAGGGCACTGAACTAAAAAAGGCGACTTCTTACACAAAAAATCAACCTCGTTATCGGCTCGGTTAACAGAAACCTCGGTTAAACAAAGCTTGGTTAATCAAGGTTCTACTCTACCATATTAGGGGCACAGATTGGTTTTGTGAAAAATAAGTGATATAAATATGTATCACTTATTTTTTACAGTGTAATAATATTTTTATGAATTTTACATGCCTTTCAAGCTTTGCATCAATACAAAAAACACATTTTCGTACAATATAATATTTCATTCAATATGAGTGTTGGACCCACTGTCATGTGAGCACTTAAATCTGAGTGCAAAACTGAAACTATAAGTGTTTCATAGATTCATTTTTTACAACACCTATTTGATTTCAAGTGACCTACAATGCACAAGTTGGAAAAACCGAAGTCAAAGCATACTTAGCAACTTGGATGCATCAGTTTTCCGAAAGCATTCATTTGTACACTTGTGCAATTGTAAGTACAAAGATAAAACAACGTAAAAAGCACAAATTCCGAATAAAAAGTAACGCAAATAGCTATTTCGAAGCTACAAATGGAGCCTCTTCATCAGTGCATAAAAGAAGAAGAAACGCTCAACACACAAGCAAGAAAGCTGGGAGTGAACAGGGCAATAACCAGAGAGACACCGGTATTTATACCAAATGTGTCGGATTAGCGATTGACCAATCAAAGGCCAGGAACAAGGCGGGAACAGAGCCACAGAAGGAAAAGGGCGGGAAACGAATATGTAAACGAATATGTTATCACATTTGGAAAAATTCTCATTCTGTAGTAAATGATTTTTCCAGCACTCCATATTTTCCTGACATTTGGAAACAATTTTTATAATTTTTCTCTCCTTTTTGTTTTTCTCCTGCATTTTACATATTCGTTTCCCGCCCTTTTCCTTCTGTGGCACTGTTCCCGCCTTGTTCCTGGCCTTTGATTGGTCAATCGCTAATCCCACACATTTGGTATAAATACCGGTGTCTCTCTGGTTATTGCCCTGTTCACTCACAGCTTTCTTGCTTGTGTGTTGAGCGTTTCTTCTTCTTTTATGCACTGATGAAGAGGCTCCATTTGTAGCTTCGAAATAGCTATTTGCGTTACTTTTTATTCTGAATTTGTGCTTTTTACGTTGTTTTATCTTTGTACTTACATTTACGCACAAAGTATTTTGATCATTTGTCTTATACTTGTGCAATTGTCAATAATTTAGGCCAGCATTTCTTAACTTGTGTTCCACGGAACTCTGGTGTTCCATAGAGATCACTCGAGGGTTCCATAAAGCTTTCCCTTCATGACATTCAAGGAGGACATTTAAAAATGAATAAAATTTCTAAAGCTTAATACAAATTAAAATAGTAGCATAATAGCTAATTTTCACCTCCATTTAGTAACTTAAATAGTTGGTGTGAAGGCAACTGTTAGACATCATGAGAGTCTTGATTAGGATAGGGAATCATAAAGATTAGGAAATATAGGAGTACTCCCTATGTACAGCGAAACCTGTGTATGTTGACCACTTGCAGTGCAGCACTTTAGTGGTCAACTTATACAGGTGGTCAACCTCACAGGTATTACTGTACATGGATATGAAAGAGTGTCGAGTTTTTAAAACCTTGTTTGAACATGATATTTGAAGTTAAGTAATTTTTGTCTCAACTATTTTTGGCATTATTTTTAGATACCATTAAATATTTATTGATGCAATTGTAATTTTTAGTGTAAATTATTTATTTCCAGAATATTTTAATTTACTATTTAAGAAAACAGGTTCCACAGTAGAACTTTACCTTAAAAGGGTTTTGTGCACGGAAGAAATTAAGAAATGCTAATATAGATGATCAATAAACATGAACATTGATGATAGAGCCATAAATGAAAAGTTTTAAATACAACTTTTATGACAAGTAAATTTGCATTATATCTCCATTTCTATGCAATTTTTTCAAATAAGCTAAACAAAGAAGCCAAAGTGAGAATGGATTGAAATTTTCATTCATTGCCATAAGCAGGGGTACGTAGGGACAATAGTCGAGGGGGGAGGGAATATTAGAATCCAAAGAGGTAAATATTTTAAGCATACTTGTTGAATGCCCTACTAAGGAGAGAAACAGGCTTACATACATAAATTTTTTATTAGGGACAATAGTCGAGGGAGGGGACTATTAGAATCCAAACAGGTAAATATTTTAAGCATATTAGTTGAATGCCCTACCAAGGAGAGAAACAGCTTACATGCATAAATTTTTTATTAAGGACAATAGTCGAGGAGGGGACTATTAGAATCCAAACAGGAAAATATTTTAAGCATATTAGTTGAATGCCCTACCAAGGAGAGAAACAGGCTTACATACATAATTTTTTTATTAGGGACAATAGTCGAGGGAGGGGACTATTAGAATCCAAACAGGTAAATATTTTAAGCATATTAGTTGAATGCCCTACCAAGGAGAGAAACAGACTTACATGCATAAATTTTTTATTAAGGACAATAGTCGAGGGAGGGTAACTATTAGAATCCAAACAGGAAAATATTTTAAGCATACTAGTTGAATGCCCTACCAAGGAGAGAAACAGGCTTACATACATAAATTTTTTATTAGGGACAATAGTCGAGGGAGGGACTATTAGAATCCAAACAGGTAAATATTTTAAGCATATTAGTTGAATGCCCTACCAAGGAGAGAAACAGACTTACATGCATAAATTTTTTATTAAGGACAATAGTCGAGGGGGGTAACTATTAGAATCCAAACAGGAAAATATTTTAAGCATACTAGTTGAATGCCCTACCCAAAGAGAGAAACAGGCTTACATACATAAATTTTTTATTAGGGACAATAGTCGAGGGAGGGGACTATTAGAATCCAAACAGGTAAATATTTTAAGGCATATTAGTTGAATGCCCTACCAAGGAGAGAAACAGACTTACATGCATAAATTTTTTATTAAGGACAATAGTCGAGGGGGGTAACTATTAGAATCCAAACAGGAAAATATTTTAAGCATACTAGTTGAATGCCCTACCAAGGAGAGAAACAGGCTTACATACATAAATTTTTTATTAGGGACAATAGTCGAGGGAGGGGACTATTAGAATCCAAACAGGTAAATATTTTAAGCATATTAGTTGAATGCCCTACCAAGGAGAGAAACAGACTTACATGCATAAATTTTTTATTAAGGACAATAGTCGAGGGGGGTAACTATTAGAATCCAAACAGGAAAATATTTTAAGCATACTAGTTGAATGCCCTACCAAGGAGAGAAACAGGCTTACATACATAAATTTTTTATTAGGGACAATAGTCGAGGGAGGGGACTATTAGAATCCAAACAGGTAAATATTTTAAGCATATTAGTTGAATGCCCTACCAAGGAGAGAAACAGACTTACATGCATAAATTTTTTATTAAGGACAATAGTCGAGGGGGGTAACTATTAGAATCCAAACAGGAAAATATTTTAAGCATACTAGTTGAATGCCCTACCAAGGAGAGAAACAGGCTTACATACATAAATTTTTTATTAGGGACAATAGTCGAGGGAGGGGACTATTAGAATCCAAACAGGTAAATATTTTAAGCATATTAGTTGAATGCCCTACCAAGGAGAGAAACAGACTTACATGCATAAATTTTTTATTAAGGACAATAGTCGAGGGGGGTAACTATTAGAATCCAAACAGGAAAATATTTTAAGCATACTAGTTGAATGCCCTACCAAGGAGAGAAACAGGCTTACATACATAAATTTTTTATTAGGGACAATAGTCGAGGGAGGGGACTATTAGAATCCAAACAGGTAAATATTTTAAGCATATTAGTTGAATGCCCTACCAAGGAGAGAAACAGACTTACATGCATAAATTTTTTATTAAGGACAATAGTCGAGGGGGGTAACTATTAGAATCCAAACAGGAAAATATTTTAAGCATACTAGTTGAATGCCCTACCAAGGAGAGAAACAGGCTTACATACATAAATTTTTTATTAGGGACAATAGTCGAGGGAGGGGACTATTAGAATCCAAACAGGTAAATATTTTAAGCATATTAGTTGAATGCCCTACCAAGGAGAGAAACAGACTTACATGCATAAATTTTTTATTAAGGACAATAGTCGAGGGGGGTAACTATTAGAATCCAAACAGGAAAATATTTTAAGCATACTAGTTGAATGCCCTACCAAGGAGAGAAACAGGCTTACATACATAAATTTTTTATTAGGGACAATAGTCGAGGGAGGGGACTATTAGAATCCAAACAGGTAAATATTTTAAGCATATTAGTTGAATGCCCTACCAAGGAGAGAAACAGACTTACATGCATAAATTTTTTATTAAGGACAATAGTCGAGGGGGGTAACTATTAGAATCCAAACAGGAAAATATTTTAAGCATACTAGTTGAATGCCCTACCAAGGAGAGAAACAGGCTTACATACATAAATTTTTTATTAGGGACAATAGTCGAGGGAGGGGACTATTAGAATCCAAACAGGTAAATATTTTAAGCATATTAGTTGAATGCCCTACCAAGGAGAGAAACAGACTTACATGCATAAATTTTTTATTAAGGACAATAGTCGAGGGGGGTAACTATTAGAATCCAAACAGGAAAATATTTTAAGCATACTAGTTGAATGCCCTACCAAGGAGAGAAACAGGCTTACATACATAAATTTTTTATTAGGGACAATAGTCGAGGGAGGGGACTATTAGAATTCAAACAGGTAAATATTTTAAGCATATTAGTTGAATGCCCTACCAAGGAGAGAAACAGACTTACATGCATAAATTTTTTATTAAGGACAATAGTCGAGGGGGGGACTATTAGAATCCAAACAGGTAAATATTTTAAGCATACTAGTTGAATGCCCTATCAAGGAGAGAAACAGACTTACATGCATAAATTTCAAACAAAAGAACCAGGATGCTATTTCATCTGAAGGAAAACAAAAGATAAATTTAACTGTTAACTGGTTAAAAAGTTTCATGCAAAACCATTATATGAATGCTTTATTTTTCCTCCCCAGAACTGTTTCTCATCAAATTTATTCTTATTTCTATCGAATTAAACAAATAGTGCCTTTATCTGTTTGGCACTAACACAAAAGGTTTCCATATCCAAATGTTGATCGAGAGGTGTGTTGGTAAATTAGAGTTGCCACATCTGAAAGTTTAGCACCAAATTTACTGTTGGTGATATTTTTACTAATTATCGCACATTTCCCTGAGTTATCTTTTTGGTTCTATTAAGTATAAGGATAGAAGAATAAGGAACGAAAATTCAAACTAAGACATAAGTTTTTGATTGGACCATAACTAAAAATCAACCATATAAACAATTACTTTCTGGGTCTCCTTCTTCTTGATTATGCAAGAAACTCAAGCTTGTTATACAGGACGTACTTTGGAAATCTTCCAAGGTACCCAAGGCCACCCTGCAAATAAAAGATCAAAAATTATTAAACTATAATGTCACACAAAATTAAACAGTTAAAATATAACATATACAAAACAAAATTCCTTTGTACAAATGAAATTTTTTTCGAATTGTTTGCAATAAAATTCATGAAATTTAAAATAGAAAAGGTATTGAAAGACTTTAAAGAACCTTTTTTTTTTTTCAAAGCAACAGAAATGGGAGGGGAAAAGTGGTATCAATAAAGCACTTACATGACTCAAAAAAAAAAAAAAAACGAAAAGTTTTCATCCTGCAAATTTTCTTGCTCTTCAATTAAGTTTTGGATCAGAAATTCTATACAGTGAATGATAATGTATGTTCTGAAGATGTTTTAAATAATTTTTCACTTTTTATATGCATTCCAAACAATAGAGAAAAAAAAAGGACAATTTTGGAATACATCTAGCACTCAAAATTATAGTGCATCAAAGTCATGTTCAAACTTAATTAAGATGAGCTAAATTTATATTTATTTTCTTCAACTGTAACTATAATCCTAATAGAGAATCCTGTTGTTGACAAGTGTAGTTGGTTGTGTTCTTCATAGCAATAGAAAAAAGTTGATAATGAACTTAGCAAAAAAAGCATAGGCATATTTTCTTATGCAGAAAAAATGTCTATTAGCATTGGAAAAAAGAAAAAAAGACAACTTTTGTCTAGAACTATAGAAGCTTACTTTTCCCATATACACTCAACCTCAAATTTATAATCTAGCTCTCTCTCTCTCTCTCTGTCTCTTTCTCATTTAGCTTCAAGTATACAGTTTCCAATGGTCAATACATATTCATTCACTCAATCATTCATTGATTTATTCCCTCGTTTATTTTTTCATTTATTCACTTATTTATTTACTCATTCATTTGTTTATTCATTCATTCATTCAGAAATATCCTTAAAAATCCCAATGAAAAAATTTCGTAGGAAAATAGGCTCGTTTAGTTCTGGTTGAACTTCATATCTGTACATGTTTGATCAAGTTTCATGCAGGATTGAATTTCCCCACAGGAGCTAATGTTAACTATTTTCGAACCGTACAAAATTGAGCAAAAATTGTTCAAATCAAAAAACAAATACGGAAATCAGATCTTCCTGGCAAAATCTTTGGAATGGGAAAAAAAATATTTTGAATCAGATAATTTCAAAAGTTATTGGGGGGGGGGGGGGTACAGAATGACCGACACACACATTTTCGAAATCTCAAAACCCTACTTTCAAAAAAAAAAAATTTTTTTTCAATGTTTAATTACTTCATTTATTTTTTACTTTTCTTTCTCTTTAACAATATTTTCATGGTACATTAAGCCTTCTTTAATACTTTTTTAAAAACTTTTACAGGAAAGTAAGCTAAAATTAATAAGCGAAATTAAGACTTAATTAATAAGCAAAAAAATTGTTATCCATGTCTATGAAACCAGAAATGGAACTAGCATAAAAGCCATTTAAATCAAAGCAGCCTTTACACACACGTTCTTAACCGCGGTCCGGACGGCGAGCCATTCAGATCCGCGGTCAAGAGCGTGCGTGTAAATGCAATTTTAGGACGCTCAAGAGCGCGGTTAAGAATGACATTCAGATGCGCGCTCATGATCGCGCTCAAAGAAATGATGCATTTTACATACACGTTCTTAACCGCGCATCAAAGTGGGAGGATTGGACAATTCCTGCAGGCTGGGACTTCTGTAATAAAAAATGCCTTTTGCTCGGTTTTGTGTCTGAAATAAAGTGATGCATGTAGTATTATGTATATATTATTGTGATATATTTGTAAATTATTTTTCTTTTATGTATTACATTTTATTGTGTTTAGAATGTTACTATACAAAGAATTAAAATTATCTAACCATTGAAAAGAAAATGTGTATACATTACTTTTAAAAACTGTAAATGAAAAAAAAGAAAAAGTTGATGAAAGCATTCCTTGCTTCCTAGCATTTTCGTTTCAAATATATGATTTTTTATACTATGAAGTGTTGTAGATTAATACAGTCAATGCAAAATTTGTTTCTTTGCAAATTCGAAGCAACTTATGTTATATGCATTTCTAGTGCAGCAGACGACAAACTTATGTATGAAATTATCGTTGCTAGACTTGTTTTTTGATTAAAATTATCTTTTCTTTCCAGAAGCAGACGATAAATTTATATATGAAATTATCGTTGCTAGTTTTTTTTAGACTAAAATTGTTTTGTCCTTTCAAAGCAGACGATTCAACTAGATAAAAACAATTATTCTTTTTGGTTAACTTTATTTTATAGCATTTCGAGTTAAATTGATCAACGAATAAATTAGGTATGGCGGATTTTTGATGATCAGAAAATTTTTATGCTAGTTCTTAGCTCTATATAAGGAATTGTCTTCCCTTTGGAAGATAAAAAGCAAGGAATATAGCAACAAATAAAAAATGTGGCTTACTACTAACTAGTATCTTCCTGCAAAACGGTTCTCTCGGAAGCGTATCGCGAGTTTGTAGTTAAAAAAATTCAAAGTATGCGTAGTGCTTTTAGGAAATAATTAAAAAATATATTTGAGAGTAAATGCAGTGTGCTCTTTACAAGAGACCAAGAAACTCCATGTGAAAGCATCAGTAATTTAACAACCGATGATCTGCCGAAGTGAAAGTCGGTATGTATGAAAATTAAATGCCAAGAAAGTACGAGTACTAACGAATATATTCATTCTTGTACACCGATTGAAGGGGAACATCAAGAACAAGTAAGAATACTTTATTTGATGCACTATTTACAATATTTACGCGTTTATGCAGCAAAGATATGCGATAATATTTTTCTCTACTTTTTTTCACCGAAATACGTTGTTTCGGTTTCTTTTCACTTAAAGTAATTGCTGCAATACATAATGCCGCAGCAATAGTACGATTTGAAAAACTGACTTTTCTGGAGAACATTGATCATTATTTTTTTTTCATAAATCATAGCTTGAAACGAGGAACGTTGTTAGTTCCGAAATTCCGCACGCCACTCTGTATCAGGGCTGGCAAGTTTCTGCCGGGGTGGTTAAAACCAGTGGTTATAACCGGTTTAAACCGGCATGGCAGAAACTAGTTTCTGCCAGTAAGTGGCAAAAACTGGCAGAAACTAAAAAATAATACTAATAAGAACTTTAATATGCGATTCATAATTCACACTGTATTTGATATGTAAACAATTAGGTTAAAAATTAAAACTAAAGATAATGAATGTTATTCAAAGTAGCAAAAAGTTTCAAAATGATCATATAAATATACTTTGTTTATATAATACTAATTTTTTTTCACTTGAAAAAAAATCATAATGGTAATCTGATGCTGTAGAAGTTTAACTATTAATATTATTGTTTACAGTTGAATTTATATTTAAAGGTAAAAAAATTACAACAAATTCTATGATATTTTAGCAAATCATTTTTCAGAGTATTTTTAAATAAATAATACTCGTACAATGCAATGGCAATAACTTTTAAGATTATCTATTATATACAAATAGAAATGGTTCTTGAGAAAATATACCAGTAAATAATAGAAGCACAAAAAATATCAGAGAAATCTTTTTAAATGAGATATCTCTTACAATTATTTTTCAAAATTACCACTCGAACTCAAATATACTATTACTTTTTACACAGAGCATTTCATAGCACTAATTTTGCTAACCTTTCTGAACCCAGACTGTTTCTTTATTTGTTCTGAATGAAAAAAAAGCTTTAAAATATTCTTTCAAGACCAGCATTTCTTTGCTGGCAAGGTCATTATTGTGGATGCAAAAGTTACTAAATTAAAAAAATCTTAATTTTAACCAGTATTCGTTTTTAAAGACGACACTGTTCATTTTTGTAATAAATTTATTTTTTAATTAAAACTGTCCACAATATATTTTTTTTTGTATTTATTCTGAATAAAAAGTACTTTGGGAATTTAATACTACTAAAAAATTCTCAGATAATGGCACAAAATGTGTTCGTGCCAGTTATTGCCAGTTTCTGCCGGTTAAAACCGGTTATAACCACTTTCTGCCACTGGCACGGCAGAAACCATTTTCTGCCGGCAAAAACCCAGCCCTGCTCTGTATTGAACTTCAATGAACGCCCCGCATTTGAACGCGATCTTGCGCGCGGTTAAGAATGTGGTGCATTTTTCGACACATTCTTGAACGCCACGGTTTTACTCGCGTTCTTGAGCGCGGTTGGATGCGCCACGATCAGTTGCACCGTTAAGAACGTATGTGTAAAGGGCGCTCAAGAATAAAGTCTTTCTCTAAAAAGATGATTACCTTGTTCCATTGATATATCCACTTTTTAATTTCTTGATGGTTGAGATCATCGCAAGAGGGACCTTTTCATGTTCTGAAACATTCAATCAAAATTAATCTGTCTATCACATCTTACATACTGTAAAAAATTCTGAAATAGTGTAGATATAAAGAAAAGGGAAGGCAGCTACCTCTCAGAACTTAAGATTAGGCAATCATGCTGTAGAATTGGAATGCACATACCTAAATAATAACGATGGAATCGCATGCACATGGTCGGGCGACCAAGCATTCCCCAGTTTGTCCTAAGAAATGCAATATCGGATCGTAAAGTACTGGCTAGAAGCTCAATATCATTAACCAAATAGAAATCTTCTCTGTCAAGGTTCTACATGCAAAATGAAAGGAGAATAAGCAGGCTATTGTTCTCAAATCTACTCGAGCAGGCTTTCAAACTTCAAAATAAAACAAAACAAAAAGGGGTGACAGTTTTCAATCTCCAAAATGTCAAGAAATTGAGTTATTTTAAAGAACACATGCAAAACACAAAACTAGTCGACAAGTTAAAAAAAAAAAAAAAAAAAAAAAAAAAAAAAAAAAAAAAAAAAAAAAAAAAAAAAAAAAAAAAAAAAAAAAAAAAAAAAAAAAAAAAAAAAAAAAAAAAAAAAAAAAAAAAAAAAAAAAAAAAAAAAAAAAAAAAAAAAAAAAAAAAAAAAAAAAAAAAAAAAAAAAAAAAAAAAAAAAAAAAAAAAAAAAAAAAAAAAAAAAAAAAAAAAAAAAAAAAAAAAAAAAAAAAAAAAAAAAAAAAAAAAAAAAAAAAAAAAAAAAAAAAAAAAAAAAAAAAAAAAAAAAAAAAAAAAAAAAAAAAAAAAAAAAAAAAAAAAAAAAAAAAAAAAAAAAAAAAAAAAAAAAAAAAAAAAAAAAAAAAAAAAAAAAAAAAAAAAAAAAAAAAAAAAAAAAAAAAAAAAAAAAAAAAAAAAAAAAAAAAAAAAAAAAAAAAAAAAAAAAAAAAAAAACAACATGATAATAGATATGCGGGGTTCGGTGAAGAATCGGGTACCCCTTAGTTTGGCGTTACATTTTTATTTCTGGTTAGGCAGTGTAAGAATGTCCTAATTCATGCTTATTCAGAACACTTTTTTTTATTATTTTTTACTTTTCAAGCTACAATACACGCCCCTCCTGTACATGAAAAAAATTGTAATGTGACAATTTTGTTCTTAAGCAACTGACATTTCTTTCAAATTTAACAAAAGAACTGCAACTTCTACTGCGGAAAATAGCCAATCTTTTTCGTGTAGTAAAAAAAATAATTTTTAAAGCAACAGGGGAAAAGACAAGTGTAGAGCTTAAAGCATATGGGAGCTCAGCTCCAGTACATCTGTTCTTTTCATTATGATTTTTCAAACATTAGACACAATTCATTCCATGCTTACAAATATAAGTCCTGAAGCGCACAGAGTTTCTGTACTTGAGTTAGAAATTAAGCCCTGGACAAGTTTAGGTTTTGGATTTACGAATATTTATAATTTAAAAGTCCCACCAACAAATATAAAAATATTACTGAAATTTATCAGTGAAATAATATGCCTTTATTTTAGGACAGGCAAATGACATTTTCGAAATTAATTTGAGGAAGGTTATAATTTTGCGACCTTGAAATCATTAACAAAACTTGACCTTGCACAACCTTCAGTTGAGTTGTCAAACATAGCGTACGACCCCAACATAAGACACATAGATGACATAACTTGAAAACAGTAAAAGCTATACAATACCTGATGATCTAATATAGTACGATGTACCAAACGCTGATAATAATCCAGGCGAGCACCTGAATTACTTCGACTCCTCATATTTATAAATTTGACTTTAAATCGCTATTCTACTGCCAGAAAACTGTAGATGATTCATTTATCTCATATTTTTAAGTGATTCATTGAATTATTTTCCTTGAAAACGCATAAAATTTTGCTGTAGAATTAGACATTCTTCCATATCTTCTCCTATGACGAAATGTAAATAAACAAGAGAAATAATTTCTTCACACAGCTGTCAAAAAAATCTTCTAGATGTTGCGGCATACAGTTAAAATACTATTATTTGTGCGTAAACGACCATTTCAGGTCGCGTTTATCTTCAAGTTTATTTCCTATTCTCAAGGATATTTCACAAACTCTCGTCCAATTTGACACATAGAACAAGACAGCACAAAAGAATATTACAATACAAAGAAGGAAATACACCCAGGGGAAAGTGGGAATCGAACCCATGCCTCTTTCACTGCTCGCAGGCAGGCAGCGGAAACTGGTTCTACAAGACCGCTCCTCGGCCACTCCAGGCTTCTACTAGTCCCTATCCTCTCTAATTTAATGTATCAATAATAAATCCTGTTGCTGCAATGCAACGTACTGTTAAGCTCCCCTCCCAAGCAAAATACTAAAAACAGACGTTAGTTAAACATGCACTTTTCAATATTTGAAAATAATAGTAATAATTTTAGTTATTTAATTTATATTCGTCACAAATGACGAATAAAAGAAAAGTAGTTTGACCACTTGATAGATCAGTGGACCGAACTTTTGTGCATAATATAGAAAAATTGGTAAAGCACTAAAAGGAATTGAAGCATGTGAATTGAGAGAGATTGGTGGTTGAAATTGTTGTTAGCCACTTCAGTGGCCTTCCGCGCCTTGGAGCTCGAGTTCGAACGCCGGCCGGAGGGCATGGATATTCGAATGCTATTGCACTTCTTCCGATAATGCAAAATTAACAAGTATACAGCCGGCCAAAATATTTTTCGAGTGACGGGACCCCTGAGAAAAATCGAATAATGGCTATAGATGCGGGATTGTTTTTTTTTAAATATATATATCACACGTTTTTTTTTTTTTTTTTAAATATATGGTCACAAGTTTTCTAAAAATCCAATATATACACACTCTAAATCCAATAATGGCTTTATACTAGTTTTTTTTTTTTAAAAAAAAGGCTAAATCCGAGAGATTGCGATATCAAATAATGGTTTCTATATACACAGACAAGTTTTTTTATTATCAAATACATATATACAAGATATTTTTAAATATATATATGGCTTTATACACAAGTTCCTTTTTATATGATCCAATATTGGCCTTTAAAAAGAGTTTTTTTTTTTTAAATATATGCGGTTAAAAGTACCTTTTTTTTCTGTTATGCATCCAAGTAGGCACTCAAATGTTTCATTAGTTCATCGTACGTTACGGTCGGAGTTCCAGGTCCGAATTCCGAAAGCGTACTCGGTGGCGGATCCATCATCATCATCGTAGATTCTTTTTCTTCTTCTCCTCCTCCTCCAAACTCAAAGTCACTCATAAATGTCAGTACCGGAGAAGTTGGTTCGAAACTGGTGGATGGAACTGGTTCGGTTTCAGGATACACTAGCACTTGTTCGGGATAAACGTGGCTCGTGGACGGCACCGCTAGTTCATGGTTCGTACACACCGGCGCAAAATCGTGGCTCGTGGAGGGAACCGCTAGTTCATGGTTCGTAGAGGGAACCGGTACAAGTTCGTGGCTTGTGGAGGGCACCGTTAGTTCATGGTTCGTATACACCGGTTCGGAATAAACGTGGCTCGTGGAGGGCACCGCTAGTTCATGGTTCGTATACACCGGCGCAAAATCGTGACGCGTGGAGGGAACCGCTAGTTCATGGTTCGTAGAGGGAACCGGTACAAGTTCGTGGCTTGTGGAGGGCACCGCTAGTTCATGGTTCGTATACACCGGTTCGGAATAAACGTGGCTCGTGGAGGGCACCGCTAGTTCATGGTTCGTATACACCGGTTCGGAATAAACGTGGCTCGTAGAGGGCACCGGTTCGGTTTCTTCAGGATACACTAGCACTTGTTGTTGCAGCCGATAATAACCCGTCCATGCCTTGTTGTTGTCGATATTATCGTACAGTTGTGGAAACTCGACGAGACCAACGCTCGTTCATCACGCCTGCATCTGTAGACCGGTGCCTCGTCGCGATGCGGTTCAGCATTGAAATATTCCGTTTCGTCGTCAAACATTTCCAGAGCCCATTTCGCTTTAAGGGCGTCGACGTCTGCAATCTTGATTCGAAAAAACGAAAACAAACATTTCTGTGGAGATATTATCAAGTAGGTCGTACCGGGTTTCAGGGCAAAAGACTTGTTGGGTTTGAGAATGTAATGTTCGAACTTGTGAAAATGCATGTGCGAAAAACATCCGTTTGTCAGATTGTCAGGATCACGGAAGAGTCTCTTTTTCCTTTTGTAGAACAATAGCGGCACCGATCGCGTCTGTATGATATGCTTCTCGTCCTCGGCCACGGTCCGATATCCGAACGTAAATCCAAACTTGACCAAATAGAGATGGTCGTACATGAAGCACAGCCGTTGATCCGAATTGTTTCTTTCTACATTTATCGGTTTTTGCAGTTTCTGAGTCAACTTGTACCACCTGAAACGCTTCAGAGGATTCTGTTTCAGTCCGTCTTTAAAAGTTCTTTGAAAATTATCGCTGAGCAACGGCTTGTCGTTACTGATCGGTTCAAAGATTACATTTATATCTTTCATGCGGACGATGAACGGAACGGCTTCTGCACAAAACCTCTGCACGTAACTGGACGCATGCTTCTTGCCGACTTTTAATTCGTGCAAGTTGGCGACTCGAGACACTGCTTGCGGCAAAGAGGGAAACATGACGATCAGACGAGACCGAATGAATGAAGCGCGGCGCGCGTCTCTCTTTTATATACGCGCGAAAGTAGGTCACGTACAAGGAAAAACACAAACTAAAAACTTTTCTCTAGCCGCATTTAATGTTACAGCGGGTAGGAAATGGGCTGCGACGCATATCGAGGTCAATGATGTTTTTCTTTTTTCCAGACGTACAACGAAAAAACACAAACTAAAAACTTTTCTCTCGTCGCATTTAATGTTACGGCTGGTAGGAAATGGGCTGTGACGATATGTTTTTTTCCAGACGTACAAGGACACATTTAATTTAAGGCGGATAGGAAATGGGACACTATGGGGGAAATGTTGTCTAGTTTTAAAGCAAAAAAAAAAAAAAAACTAAGGACGTCTAGTTTTAAAAACTAGACATTTCGTCTTTACAATGTTTTCATTTTTATATTATGTTTTTTTTTTAGCTTTCAAAATGTGTTGTCATTCAGAATCGAGTTTTAGATTTTTTTGGAAATAAAAATCTCTTTTTTTCAGACACTTTTAAAGGAATTAAACATAGTGTATCAATAAATGAAACCGCATTGCATTTGTTAACTACTTATTCGATGAACCTGATAATAATGTGAAACTATGAAAAATATGAAGTAATGTCATGTAATTGCTTTTATATAGTTGGAGGCATGGAGACAAATGAAAAAGTTTCCCAAATCTTTCAAAATAAATGTCGGAAACATTCCAATTACTCGTAGCCACAGCCAAATGTGCATGCTCCTTCAACATCATTTCAATATACAAGCCCTTGTAACAATCGTAGCTGGCTGAATGTGGATTAATTTTCAATGTAAAATCGGTGCTTTTTTTAAATCACATACATATTGAACTCCCAAAATCATTTTGTAACGATGACAATCGACGTCCGAGCAACTGGGACACCTGTAACTTTGCTGGCAAGATTGCACCCGCATCGTTTTATTTCATTCATCATCGGATACAATATCCAATTTTTTTCCATGACGTGCGGTTTTAATAAATCATAAGTAGTCCAATCCACAGCCATGAAATACATGCAACAATGTAATCATTCCATGTCAAACAACAAGTAATTAAAATCAAACGGTCCACCGTCCCGACACAAGTACGCAAAACCATTGGTCACGGAGTATCCTTTCTTGGGATGAGCAGCTACGATTGCTGGAACAAAATCGAAAAACGATACTTTTCTAATTTTCTTTTCTCTTTGTAATTCATCTCGCATCAACCATCGAAATTGTTCGTACGAAGTGTTTTCGGCGACACATACGGTTTTTTGCACCGGCGGCGGGAGAAGAGGAGGAGTCGTCGGTCGATGATACTCTTTTTCAAATTGTTCCAATTCTAAACTCGACGGATGAAGAACTAAATCTGCCATCTTTTTATTTTTACAATGTAAATGAAAAGAGTCTCGGATCTTTTAAAAGCTGCGAGCCGTGAAAAAAAAAAATAAAAATTTTTTTTTTTTTTTTTTTTTTTCAAAATTTACAATTCGTCTCCAGACTCATCTTCGCTGCCGCTAATCAACGACTCTTCATTTTTTTCTTCTTCACGTCCGATTGAATTATCCTCTTCTTTTTCTTCGACTTGTTCGTTTTTACATTCTTCTTCTTCTTCTTCTACAGCTGCCGTTACTGCTGCTGCAATTTCTTTTGTTTGTTGTTGTTGTTGTTTCATTCTCTTGTTGGTGGTCTTGTTATCACATTTCTTTTTTTTTCCTCTTCATTTTTTGATCTTGTTGTTTCCACATTTCCTTTAATGTTTTTAAATGATAATCGACGCAATTCTTGTAATATTCAATCATGTCCTTGTTTTCGGCAGCTGTCGTCGTCGAATCGCCGTCGCTCAATGCATTTTATAATATCATAAACACACGACGACGATGATAAACGATGATGTAATTCTCTGACCACGTTGACGTGACATTCCATCGGATCGATCGAAATTATATTTTGAACGGTCATGGGATAACTTAAATTTTCGACAAATCCTTTAAAATCTATTTCATTTTCTTGTGTCCGTCTATCGTACGCAAACAATTTTTGCAATTCGGACGACAACTCTGTTTTTTTATTCAAAATGTTGGCCAATTTCATCAAATCTTTTTTTTGTACGTAATATCTACTCAATACTTTTTCGACGATCGTTTTTTCATCGTTGTTGTTGAACAAGAAACGGTTTTTCCTGTAAATAGACAGGAACTCTTGACATTCCTTATGAACTTTGACGAATTTTTCAGATTAAAAAATGTCCGATAATAAAGACCAGCAACTGTTTTTGTCGATAACGCGAGCCGTCTTTTCCAGTAGACGTAATTTTAAAGTTAGATACGATAAGTATTCGTTATCGTTAGCGTCACATTCTTCGAGAAACATGTCGTCCAAGACATTTTTTAAACACGACGAGTGTTTTGAATCCATGAGCGCGCGATATGATAGACGGGGAGGGGGGGGGGGGGGTTAAAATATGAAAAGATGCGAAAAGGGAGGCAATGTTTTATAACGACGAGACTGGTTAAAAAAAATTATTTTTTTTTTCGAAATTGAAAAATAGAAAGCGAGTCAACATTCGTTTTCCTTCAAAATTCTCTTTTTCTTTTTCGGCGAGTTCAAATAGTAGACGAGAGAGTGCCTCTGCTTTCGTCAATGCGCAAAATGGAAAACGAGCCGGATGTTGCAGGCAATACATTTTTCTCAATTTCAATCTGCTTACGGAAGTAAAATCAATGTAATCCAAATTCAGGACTTTTTTTCCAAACAGTTTTTCTATAAAGTCTTTTTTTGGATCCCTTGACATCCATGTACTTGTAGGCCGTCGTGAGACATTGAACGATCTTTTCGAGTTCTCTGTACGGTAATTCTCCGTCTTCCCATGCAATATTGTGTCGACTTTCTTTCAACAAAGTGTTGATGTGTCGATATCTGGGTAACAGTTTATGCCATGAATGTGGCGGTTTAAAAGTCCATAATCCATTCTGATTATCAAAAATTCCATGGAAAGCCAGTTCTTTCACTGCCAAGTTATCATTTTCGTATTTAAATCCTTCGAAATCAATGACTATAGAAGAAGACATGGTCGGGCACTGCAGTCTTTGAGCAGTTTTAGTTATCAGAGATGTGAAAAAAAGTTTGAAAGACAGAGCCGATAGTAACGGAGCGTGGAATTTTATAACGCTTTAAATTTGAAAAAAAAAAAAAAAAAAAATGTTTTCCAGAAGTTTCTAAAATTTTCAATGACACTCGACAAGTTTTGGAAAAAAGAGATTGTGTCAAATACTCATTGCATGTGTCATTCCATTATTGGCTAAACACTTGATTTTTTTTTAAAAAAAAGACACACACACAATGAGAAAAATATTTCTCATTGCATGTGTCTTTCTACATTAAAACAGTCCAATATTGGCTAAACACTTGATTTTTTTTTAAAAAAAGACACACACAATGAGAAAAATATTTTTCTCATTGCATGTGTCTTTCTGCATTTTATTTACAAAAAAATTGATATACAAAAATTTACAATATATACATATATATATATATATAATACATTATTTGATATTAATAAAAATAGTCCTCAAGGACTTCATCTTCAGAATCCTCGTAGTTGAGGTATGGGCCTTCTTCGTCGTCTTCCTCCTCCTGTTCCAGGTCTTTGGAAGCGAAACCGCATGACTTGGCTGCTACTTCATACATTTTCTTAATGTCCTTTAACCCGAGAGAAATCGCGCGGGGCACTGAGTCACCCCACTCTTCGAAAAATAGCAGTTCTTGGAAAAAATTCTTATCTGGAATCCCCTATTCTTTTAGTATCCTCCTGGGTGACACTCCCCTAGTGAGTTTATCAATTTGTACGCTCAATTATTTTAGAACTAATGGCATATAAACGGAAATTAACAGAATATGAGCAGGAGATGGAGCGTTTGAGAACTCTTTTGGATGAGGTTGAGACATCGGAAGATGATATAGATCAAGCGAGTGAAAATGAAATAGATGAAGAACTTTACAGTTCTCACGACAGCGAAAGTGAATTGAGCGACAATGATGGCGCCAATCCGGATCCAGAGGAAAATATTTTTATCAGCAGAAATAAAACAGTTTGGAAAAAAGAAAAACCAAATCAAAAAGTAAAAACCTGCTCCCAAAATATAATGACTCATTTACCAGGATTGAAAAGTATAGCACGAAACATAACAGAACCTCTCGAAAGTTGGGAGTTGTTTTTTAACCCCGACATAATAAGATCTATAGTAGAATGGACAAATATCTATATTGAAAACATTTCGGAAAATTACGCCAGAAGCCGAGACGCTAAAAAAACAGATGAAGTGGAGATGAGAGCACTTTTTGGACTTTTGTACCTATGTGGCTCACATAAATCCTCACACACAAATGCACAAGATTTATGGGCTACTGATGGAACAGGAATTGAAATTTTGAGAAACACAATGGGTCTTATAAAAGGTTTCTTTTTCTGCTCAGGTGTCCACGTTTAGATAACGTCACAGATCGTGAGGATAGAAAAAGAATAGATAAACTAGCAGCTGTGAGAGAATTTTTTACTAAGTTCAATGAAAATTCCCAAAAGAATTATTTTCTGGGTGAATATGTTACCATCGATGAAAAATTGGAGAAATTTCGCGGGCGTTGTTCTTTTCGCCAATATATACCTAACAAGCCAGCAAAATATGGAATCAAAATTTTTGCTTTAGTGGACTCCAAGACGTTTCACACCTATAACATGGAGATATACGCAGGTCAACAACCGGAAGGTCCCTTTCGGTTGGAAAATTCACCTTCGGAAATAACAAAACGCTTATGCGGTCCTTTGTTTGGATCAGGAAGAAACATAACCATGGATAATTGGTACACGAGTTATCCTCTTGCGAAAGAACTTTTATCAAGGAGGCTGACAATTGTTGGTACACTAAAGAAAAACAAAACCGAAATCCCGAATGAGTTTACGCAAACTAAAGCCAGAGAACTTCACTCATCTATGTTCGGATTCCAAAAGGACGTGACATTAGTGTCTTATGTTCCTAAGAAAGCGAAATGTGTAGTTTTGCTATCAACTATGCATCACCTTGATGATAGTGATAAGAAGAAGTCAGAAATTATTCAGTTTTATAATTCAACAAAAGGAGGTGTAGATACTGTTGATGAAATGTCATCATTATATTCCACTGCTCGAAAAACCAACAGATGGCCGATGGTAATTTTTTATTGTGTGTTGAATGTCGCCGCAATAAATGCCAGAGTTGCCCTGATGTCAACAAAAAACCCTCCGTTACATTATGCAAATAGAAGGGGGTTTCTGAAGCAATTAGCGTTATCTCTTATAGAGCCACACATAAAAATAAGGAAAGATATGCAAATGCTTCCTAAAGCACTCCGCGAAAGTATGAGCGAAGTCGATTCTTCTGCATCTGAGCAATTAAAATCGAAAAGGCCAAAGCACAACAAAGGCCGATGTGCAGTATGCCCAAGAGCTGAAGATACTAAAACTACAGTATTTTGTACACAATGTGGAAATTTTACATGTAAAAATCACTCATATTGTGTTTGTCAGACATGTTTCAAAATGTAAAACCCCAATTATAAAGGTATGTATTTCTTTGAAAAATTATTGCTTAAATAAATTAAAAAATCAGTTAAAGAAATGTACTTTCTTAATAAATTAATGCACCTATGCTTATATAGCTGAATGAGGTTTTTTTCCCTCGTAATTTATAGCTGTTTTTAAAATAAATATGACTGGGGTGATCCAGTCACCCCGCGCGACCTCCAACGTTAGTGTTGGGTACGCGCTTTCTGCCGGGTTAATTTCGTGGTCGAAATTGACAATCTCAATGCAGATAACTCTTCTACCCATGATTTTATGTTACCAATTTGGTTCCTCTGATCCAAGTAGTGCAAATACTTCTGGTCGATTGCTTTTCTGCACATGGGGCACGTCTGATTTATGTTTCTCCATCGGGACAAACAGTCCCCATGGAATTTGTGCGAACAGGAGAGAGTCTTTATGCAGTCACATTCTGGGTGGGTTGCCAGACAGATCGGGCATGGATCCGGCGATGAAACACTCGGCAAAGGATTTTCCAATTTGTTTTCTATGGCTCGAAGGGCGCTTTCAGTAGTGTGGACCAGCACGCTCATGTAGCACTGGACAGTACATACGTCCTGTAAATCCATGATCGTTTTCAAATCATATACAACGTCAGTATACCTTGTAGAAAACGCTGTGCGTACTTTTAAAATGTTTGAGCACAATTCGCAGCACATGTCGACTGGTGAGGCAGCGAGCTGTCCAAACAAGCTGCAAACTTGCTTGGGATAAGTCATTCGTCACCCCTCCTGAAAAACTATGGGTGAACCAGAAGAAAAATACGAAAAGTATTTGTAAGGGGCTTTTACCCGATGCGGTCATCTGGGCGAGAGTCAGCAAATAGAGGGACGTGGCATCCCACTGCAGGTGTCCCCATCCACAGTCAGACTCCACAGTGGCACCCGTCTGGGAGCTGTACTTGGCATGCAGGGAATCCATCTTGTTCTGGGTCTCCTTGAAACTCTCCAACTTTTCTCTCTGTTTCATCATCGACATCAGTAGCCCTCTCATCAGCTTCACACAACTCTGAAATGCAAATAATGCAGCAAATGAAGGGTATAAAAAGTTACATCTGTTGGATTAAAGCGCCCTTTCCACATGCGTTCTTTGATAAAAATCAAATCTAAAAAGTTTTCTTAAACAGCAGAGTGCTCGAGCAGAGTTTGTATTAAAGTACGAAGACCGACGAACGTTAAAATCATCCAATACATTTATTGGTACGGCACAATACATTTAAATAAAAATATAAGGACGTGAAGTAATTAAAATAAACATGGTAGACTAACAAAGATTTTTGACTGACGCTACCAAGAAGTTAACTGACACTTCTTTAAAGATTGAATACAATCATCAAAACTGAAAAACATGTCAAGCATGGCGGCTATCTGCCAATACTGACGGCCTCAAAAAATGGCTCCGGAAAGGAGCGACGCGGTAAGCGAGCAAGCAAGTAGAAAAGGAAGATAGTCGGTGTGGAATCACGAGACATGCGCTTATATACCCCGCTCCCCTGCCAGATACGCCGAGCCTCATACAATTTATGCTAAATCTGGCGGATTGGAACATTGGAGAACGGGGATGCGTCATCGCTTCGTGAGCCCGGTCACGTGACACAACGCGTGACGCAATAAAATACCGTTTCGCCTAAAAACTCGTGCTCGTAAAGATTCCCGTTCTCGAGGTATAAGTAGTGAGAAATACCAACATTCTTAACCGCGCGACCGAACGTGGCGCATCCAGCCACGGTCAAGAACGCGAGTAAGACCGTGGCGTTCAAGAACGTGTTGCAAAATGCACCACATCCTTATCCGCGCGCAAGAACGTGTTCGGATGCGGGGCGTTCCATTGAAGTCCCCTACGGGAGCCCCAGCCTGCAGGAATTGTCCAATCCTCCCGCTTTGATGCGCGGTCAAGAACGTGCATGTAAAATGCATCATTTCTTGGAGCGCGCATCCGAGTGTCGTTCTTAACCGCGTCCTAAAATTGCATCTACACGCACGCTCTCGACCGTGGATCGGAATGGCTCGCCGTTCGGACCGCGGTCAAGAACGTGCGTGTAAAGGCTGCTTAAGTTTCGAGGGTAAATGAGCAACCGAACCGATGAAAATAATTTTGTACTTTATTACAATTATTCTTCCTTTTCAGTTTGGCAAACATATAGTGATATTTATGGGAGTTTCTGTTCTTAACATGTTGACTGCCAACGGATCATTCATAAATGTCACGCTTCGACGGGGGGAGGGGGGTTAGCGAAAGTGTGACAAGGGGAGGGGAGGGAATGACGAGAAGTGTGACATCATGCACTATGCAACATAGCGCGACACGTGACAAGGGGGGGGGGGGGAGGGGGTTTCGCTGAAGTGTGACATATTGTGACAAAGAGGGGAGGGGGGTCAAATATATGGGAAAAAAGCGTGACGTCATTTATGAACGGCCCCCAACCGTACAAGATAACTCGGAGCAGGTGACCTTGTTGAGAGACCAAATTACAGGTTGTCTCGTTGTTGCCGACTTTTTTTTATTTTTCAATGCATTTATAGAAAGTTAGTCATTTTTTATTTAATAAAAAGTTTTGTACAATATGTTGTAATTACATTAAACTACCATCTGAAGATCCATAAACTACAAACAGCGCTGGCAGTCGGCAGTCAACATGTTAAGTTTGTTTTAATTACGAGTTCAGTCATTTTGATAAGTTTTATTCCATGCCATTTTTTATTTCACCCAAAATTGATCAGATTTAAGTGAGAAAACTGCCAATATCTGTTGATTCATCTAAAAATAGCAATAATTTGTTTTAAAAAGAACATCAACAGAAAAAGAAATCTTTTGTTTTGAATATTATGAAATGAACATTATGAAATATGATTAACAGGAATATTATGAAATTAATTTTACCACAAATTTTTTGTTTGAATAAAACTGGAAGGAGCCCCGGGGGTCGATCCAGCATTTTTTAACAGGGTCCATTTTTGGTGAATTTTAAAAAGATTTTTGTGAAAAATCAAATAATTTTGTGAAAATTGAAAATTTAAACATATAGTGATGATTATTTACCGCTTTGTTATTGAATAAGGGTGCAAAAGTTCGATTTGGAAGCTAGAAATTTCGTGAAGGGTCCATTTTGATTAATGGGAATTTTGTGAAGGGTCCGACAACGGACTCAAACTTCCTCTGGCGAGACTTATGGACCCTGTTATTTCATGAATCAGAAAGATGATCAAGTTATTAAAAACAAAATATTTCATAACCAATAAACATATAAAAATACATTACATCATATCTATGAGCACACAATCTATTTCAAAAATCCACTTTCATTATTTTTTCAAAACAATACATGACATTTAGAGATACATGCATATTAAAAGCAAAGTTAAAGTTATTATGAAGAAAAATAAAAATATTTTTCTGCTCGTGAGAAAATATTAACAATAACTGCTACTACTAAAACAGGTATGTGAATTTTTCATTATGTTCATTATATTTTACAATGCTCAAGAAAACTTTGGTAATTGACATGCAATTGTGTATGTGTGTGTGTATTCACTATCCAAACATACAACTATATGACTAACAATTATTGACCAAGTATTTTGGATACTTTAACATTTAGGGGGCTTGCAATAATTAGTATTATATTTTTTTTTTTGCCAAATCACTCTACAATACTGTTTTGGGTGGCCATAGGCGATGTTTAAATATTTTTCGTAAAAACAAACTGCACACACATAACAAATTGATTTGGATGAGTTATTTTTTTATTTCATGAAACAAGTGGTAGTTACAAATATTTTTTTCATTTTTTATTTAAGTTAGTTTTTTGATAATGATGATGAGGAGGAAGAGAAGAATGATTGTGCAACTATAAAACATTTAACAATTTTCGGCAGAAAAATATAAAGCAAATATTCCTCAAACATAGTACTCTCAGATATAAAACTAAAATAGTACTGTTTTCCAAATCTGATATTTTCAAGGAGAGCTTTACAAAAGTTTTTGAATTATTTTTATTTAATTTATAGAATTTAATTTAGGGAACTACTGTGATATAATCCCCCCTTGGCGATTTTTTCGTTGGCGCCAAGAAACCGTCGCTGGCAACAAGATTTTTATGTCGCCAACTTCAAATAGAATATCACACTCTTGGCGATAGTTTTATCGCCAACAATGTCACATCATGAACATAGCAAACATGTCAAGAAAAATCACTAAAAAACAGTAAAATACCAAAAATTGCAAATTATATCTTACACACAATATCGACGCTACTATGAAAAGCACGTACAGCATTTTGCAACAACAATTCAATACATTAACGGATTAATAATTACTCAAAAAACAGAATTATTTACTTTACCAAATCACTTAAACTTGAATAAAAACCCTTCGTTAAAAGAACACGCAATTTATGCCCAATAATTACTACCGCAATGATTCATCATTGCATAAAATGATATGCATTATTTAATGAAAAACATAATTAAAATATCACGCAAATCAAAGCTATCCGAATTTTAAAATACCACCCTAGATAACAAAATGAATAACGGTCATCAATTCAAGTACATTTTGCATTAAACTATTGGAAGCCTACCATTAAAAATACCATAAAAACCATTCATTGAAAAAACACGCATTTTAGGCACAATAATGACTATTGCAATTAATTATCATAACATAAAATGATATGCATTACTCAACGAAAAACATAGCAAAAATATCGCGCAATTCCGAGCAAAACTTCAAGTACATTTTACATTAAACTAACGAAAACCCACTTTATCAAAACCAGCAACGCCACTAATTATTACAGCTAATATTTTAGAACAATTGAAAATTCATTGTTTTATAACCTTACAAACACATAAAATAAGCAAATAATAAATTTAGAAAAATAAAGAACTCACTTTAAACCAGTTGGCTTTTCAATATTAATCCCAAATCACTACAAACTTGCTATCCAATATGACGAAATGGTCCGAAAATTACCACTTAATTTTTCATTGCTTTTAGTCACAATTAACCAAACTTATGCACTTATCAATCAAAACAATTTCATACTTCAGATAGCAAAAGCACCAAATCACGTTTCCATCCATTTTAACTCATTCAACAGGAAAAATCTCCAAACTTTAAACATAAAATAAACTATTAAAAAGCTACTTATTCGAAAAAAAAAAAAAATTTCTAAAAGTTCAACAATCACACCGACACAAGCCCTTCCGCATCATACACTGAGGGTTGCCACACATTACGTCAGCCAACATCGATGGCGCTGGATTGCCACTGAAACTATCGCCAACCGAAAATCATTACAAATCCGCGCGCTAGCTCGAATGTCGCCAAGGGGGGATTATATCACAGTAGTACCAATGCTAAGGGTGCACTTGCTTTGCTTCTTAAACGAATGGTATTGTGTCTTTAAAACAAGATAACAAAGACATATTGAAAAACAAAAACATATCCAAAATGATCTCGAAACCGACTGTTCACCTGTTCAAGCTCATAAGTTTTGGCTCTGTCTTCATCCAAATCTGCATTTTTCTTGTAAGCCATAGAAAGCGCCCAGACAGCCATAACAGAATAAACGCTGTCACGAACCCAAGCATGATCATTTCTTGATGTTGATCTTATCAAACCTGTTACTGGATTCTGAAACAAAAGACATAGAATTAATGTCACAGTTGCTGTTCTGGGAGCTTTAAAATAGACTGCTGATCACAATCATGTTAAGTGAGAAACAACATGATAATAGATATGCGGGGTTCGGTGAAGAATCGGGCACCCCTTAGTTTGGCCTTACATTTTTATTTCTGGTTAGGCAACGGAGATCTTCCTAGTCACATCTTGGCGGCAAAAAAAAAAAAATCTCAAAAAAATCAAAGGGTACCCAATCATACACTTTTACCGATATATGTAATGCTAAAAGTCATGGTGAAATAATTTTTAATTTGTTCTGGAAGAGATGTTTACACTCCGTTTAAAGAAGGTTCTCATTTTTTTTCCTCCTAGTCATTTCCAAAAAAATCAAATTTTAGGATAATTATTTAATGAAGTAAGAGTGTCTTAATTCATGCTTATTCAGAACACTTTTTTTTATTATTTTTTACTTTTTAAGCTACAATACATGCCCCAGCTGTACATGAAAAAAATTGTAATGTGACAATTTTATTCTTAAGCAACTGACATTTGTTTCAAATTCAACAAAAGAACTGCAACTTCTACTGCGGAAAATAGCCAATCTTTTTCGTGTAGTAAAAAAAATAATTTTTAAAGCAACAGGGGAAAAGACAAGTGTAGAGCTTAAAGCATATGGGAGCTCAGCTCCAGTACATCTGTTCTTTTCATTATGATTTTTCAAACATTAGACACAATTCATTCCATGCTTACGAATATAAGTCCTGAAGCGCACAGAGTTCCTGTACTTTAGTTAGAAATTAGGCCCTGGACAAGTTTAGGTTTTGGATTTACGAATATTTAAAATTTAAAAGTCCCACTAACAAATATAAAAATATTACTGAAATTTATCAGTGAAATAATATGCTTTTATTTTAGGACAGGCAAATGACATTTTCGAAATTAATTTGAGGAAGGTTATAATTTTGCTACCTTGAAATCATTAACAAAACTTGACCTTGCACAACCTTCAGTTGAGTTGTCAAACATAGCATACGACCCCAACATAAGACACATAGATGACATAACTTGAAAACAGTAAAAGCTATACAATACCTGATGATCTAATATAGTACGATGTACCAAACGCTGATAATAATCGAGGCGAGCACCTGAATTACTTCGACTCCTCATATTTATAAATTTGACTTTAAATCGCTATTCTACTGCCAGAAAACTGTAGATGATTAATTTATCTCATATTTTTAAGTGATTCATTGAATTATTTTCAGTGAAAACGCATAAAATTTTGCTTTAGAACTAGACATTCTTCCATATCTTCTATGACGAAATGTATGTAAGTAAACGGTGGACGCTAGTTCATATCCACTGCAAATGGGCAAATTGGTGACGTCACGCCAGGGGGCGTGGAGCTCTGACGTCACTCTGTTAAAGCCGCATGCGCGTGTACTTTCCGTTTTCGTTTTCTGTGTTGAGTGTGTGAGAGTATAGTTTTTGATTCTAACAGATCTAAGGAAATTAACGTTCCAGATAAGAGGAGATTGCTCTCATTTATTATTGTTATTAAAGCAGTATATTTTTTTTTCAATAAAACACACATTTTTGTTTTGAATGAAAATAAGGAATATTGGGTTAATAAATTGTTAAAGTTAAACATTGCTTTTTGCTATCTAACAAGAGCTTTCCTTCAGACCTCCCTAAGCAGTAAAAGCCTTTTAGGTTCATTAACATCTTTGGAACAGTAGCTAAAGCTTTGTGTGGTTTTTCAGACTGATGTTAACAGATAAAAAATTTTTATGTACTATGTAATAGTCTATTCATTTATTTTGAAAGGAGTGAGTTTGTGAGGTTTTACTGTGATCTAATTGCATATTTTCCCTAGATATTAGATGTCAGTTCGTTACCATTGTAGGACAATTTGAGGTTTATGTTGTGTTTCCTTATAATATAATAATGTATCGGGGCATTATTATAATAAACATGTTCATAAACTTTACCTGTGCGAGACCTTAATTGAAAAGTTTGATGCACTAAGTGCAAAGTATAAAATTATAATGCCTTCATATATAATTTCCTATTTTATATTTTATAAGTTACCTTCCCAAAATTACTGCTATATGTTTGACATTGTTACTGTTTAAGCAGTGAATTTTTAAAAAATTCTTTTTATCTTAATGTGCTTTCTATTTTATTTGCTCTTAATATATTTTATATTTCTTCTTACAGATAATTGGATAATTCAGATAATTATCTGAAGTGCTAGTTGAATTCTAGCCCTGATGCAGTTATTATAGAAAACTGCATCAAGGTTTTAATTTTACTGGCGATGTTTTGAAGATGAAAAAAATAGTTCAGGAGTTGTTCTTGATATTGTGCTGTTTTTGTGTGAAAAAAAATTGCATTCAAAGTTTAAGTTTTATGTGGTATTGAATCTTTTTTTTTTTTTTTTTTTGTAATTTTTCTTTCATTTGAATACACATATAAATATATCAAGATCCCCGTAGGACATACTTATTTTCTTATTCATTAGAAGCGTAATACTACCTAATAAATTGATTAGATAGTAATTGCCGCCCCCTTAAGGAAGCTGCGTTGTGAGGCAAGCGCCTTGCTGCTTCTGGTTCTCGCTGGCCCTGTGTTCTTGAAATTATTGATTTACGTTTACTTACTTCTTCAAGTGGTAAAGATTATGCTATCAGTGTAGCAGTTGACTTTTTCAATTTTATAACGTTTTGTGCAATCTTTTTTACAACAATATACTCTGAATGCATTGTAGATTAATGTATAAGGAAATACACATAACAAATATTTACGCGAAAAGATGCACTGATTTTTTAGAAGTGGCATTACTTTACAACTTACTGTAGATATGGATACTGTAGATAGGATAAAAGTATTGACATTTACCATAACTACCTATTGCCTTTGCCGAAGACCATTCTTTGAGTCTGATGAAAACTTCAAAGGAAAACGCATGGCACAATGTAAAAAATGCAAAGAGTGGCTCCATGAAAAGTGCGATGCAATTAATGAACAAATTTTTGCTGTAAAATCATCAATTTATTATTGCAAGAAATGTAAAGATTTTCTCACCTATATTTTTTTGTTTATTTCAAGTACGGTGGACGCTTTATATTTTAGAATGTGTCAAGAATTTTTAAAAATATTTGTCTTTTTTCCCCCTTACATTATGATTACAACATTGGTTTTATCCAAAATATTATGAATTTTGATGTAAGATCAAGCTTTTAATGGGTGTTGTTGAAAACAACTGAAAAAATAGAGGTTTTTATTAGATTTAATGTCATCGTTTAATTAATTATATTTTTATTGCTTCATATTTTTCATCTTTGAGTATTCCGCTCGATTGTATTCAATCGAT
Source organism: Octonoba sinensis (assembly GCA_038502835.1). Classification (NCBI taxonomy): domain Eukaryota; kingdom Metazoa; phylum Arthropoda; class Arachnida; order Araneae; family Uloboridae; genus Octonoba; species Octonoba sinensis. The sequence goes on from CM076600.1 coordinate 6,545,159, forward strand.
ATATATTTTTTTTTTCTTTCTACAAGAATGTTTTTATATTGTTTATTGCTTTTCTAAATATGGTCTTGCCTAGTGTTCAAAAAAAAAAAAAAAATGTGCACATAAATTTGCTTTGTATACTTTGTACATTGTATTTGGTTTTTTTACTATCAATTTAAAAAAAACTTGCACTTGTTTGTTAGAGATCCATTGATTTATTTTTCAAATGGTATGTGCGTTGCAATTTTAATTCTTCAGTTCATTTGATCCTTAAAATTTCTAATCCTTCAAAAATTGTGTCCTTCATATTTTTTTCAGTAATCTTGAATTTTTTTGAAAGTCTCCAAGGATTGAATGTCAGCTTGGTATGCAAGTATCTGTTGCATGATTACATGATGTGGTACTTTTATGTAGCACAAATTATTTTCCTACAAAGATTTTGCTGTAGATTCAAACTTGTTTGATGCTAATGCAATTTGTTTTTGCTTTGTTTTGTTTTAAAATTTGTTGAATGTAATTGCAAATTTTAATTTGTTTCTTATTTATGAGAATTTCGCACCTAGTTTTTTTTTTTGCGTTCGAGTAATCCAATTTGTTTTTTTTTTTTTTTTTTTTTCAAATTTGTCAAATGTGATTTCAAATTTTAATTTTTTTGGGATTTATGCAATAAAAAAGAAATAAAGAATTATGAACAAATGTAATAATAATTTAACTTTGTGCGTGTAAACTGTAATAGAAATAAAATTTCACGTTAATTTAAAGCACAAATGAGCATTAAAACGCAGACATATGTTTCGGGATTGCTTGGAATCCCTTTTTCAAAAAATGAACTGAAAAAAAAATCGTACATTTCCCAATATTCCTTATTTTCATTCAAAACAAAAATGCGTGTTTTATTGAAAAACACACAAAGTTTTTAAAAAAAATTAACAGTAGTAAAAAAAAGTAAAAAAAAAATTACAAAGTTTTTATTGAAAAAAAAATTATATTGCTTTAATAACAATAACAAATGAGAGAAAACTTCTCTTATCTGGAACGTTAATTTCCTTAGATCTGTTACCCCCCCCCCCCCCCCCAAATCAAAAACTATACTCTCACACACTCAACGCAGGAAACGAAAACGGAAAGTACATGCGCATGCGGCTTTAACAAAATGACGTCAGAGCTCTACGCCCCCTGGCGTGATGTCACCAATTTTCCCATTTGCAGTGGATGTGAACTAACGTCCACCTAAGTAAACAAGAGAAATAATTTCTTCACACAGCTGTCAAAAATATCTTCCAGATGTTGCGGCAACAGTTAAAATACTATTATTTGTGCGTAAACGACCATTTCAGGTCGCGTTTATCTTCAAGTTTATTTGCTATTCTCAAGGATATGTCTCAAACTCTCGTCCAATTTGACAGATAGAACAAGACAGCACAAAAGAATATTACAATACAAAGAAGAAAATACACCCAGGGTAAAGTGGGAATCGAACCCATGCCTCTTTCACTGTTCGCAGGCAGGCAGCAGAAACCGGTTCTACAAGACCACTCCTCGGCCACTTCAGGCCCCTACTAGTCTCTATCCTCTCTAATTTAATGTATCAATAATAAATCCTGTATTTAATTTATATTCGTCACAAAAGACGAATAAAAGAAAAGTAGTTTGACCACTTGATAGATCAGTGGACCGAACTTTTGTGCATAATATAGAAAAGTTGGTAAAGCACTAAAAGGAATTGAAGCATGTGAATTGAGAGAGACTGGTGGTTGAAATTGTTGTTAGCCGCCTCAGTGGCGCAAGCTGTATAGCTTCCGCGCCTTGGGGCTCGAGTTCGAGCGCCGGCCGGAGGGCATGCTATTGCACTTCTTCCGATGCTATTGCACTTCTTCCTTCTTCGAATGCTATTGCACTTCTTCCGATAATGCAAAATTAACAAGTATACATGTTTTAAAATATCACATAAGACACATTATACATAGATGCTTTCCTGATATATTGTCATAATTTCACAACTTTTATTTCAGTTATTACACTGCATTATAGTACAATGCAAAGATAAGATACTTTTCTCCACCAGACCCCTACCCGTTAGCCGAGGCCTTAGGATTGCTTGCGCACGTGGCGAGTTAGTGGGGTCCACGAATTTTACACGCCCGTATCCCCAAGTGTACATGGTGGATCTTCAGCGGGTATCGAACACACGACCTTCCAGGTTTAAGTCCGATGTGCTAACCACTAGGCTACCTCAAAGATAAGATACCGATTAAGGTTTCAAACATTAAGTGACCGAAGCCCCCTTTACTTTGTTAGAATTATTTTTTCCCCCGATAATCTCAAATTTGGCGATTTGTAAGTGGAAATAAACTGAGCATTTTGCATAAAAGTATTACGCTAATTTCTCTGGGATGAAATTCATCTTTAGTTCATCATGTCAGTCGATATTAACACCAACTTTTAGTTGAAAAAAAAAATGTTTTCTCTAAATACCGATGCCTGTAAAAGAATCGGGAGTATGTATAGTGCGAGACTGCCTCATGGGAAAGTCAGAAAAAACAATGCCACTTTTAAAGTTGCAGTCCGGTAGAGCAGCAGTTCATAACCTTTTTTTTTTCACGTACCACTATTTTTCTTGCAAACAATTTGCGTACCACTACGAATGTGAACATAACTTTATTATAGAAAATAAAATACTAATAGATTATAGAAAAATACTAGGACGACTACATAATATAAATTACAACATTTTGTGATAGTTATTAAGAGAGGAGATTGTAGAGAAAAGGATTTATTAAATTAAAGCTTTATATATATAAAATGAAATATATAAAATGTATTTTTAATGCGCACTCCCAAAACAGGAACTTAAATGGCTCAAGCCTTAGCTGCCAACTGCTTTTTATGAGTCCTGCAATGAGCAATCGTGTAGTTTTCTGTCAAAGATTTTATTATGGCAAAAACTCCTCCGTATTTCCCTGCCATTGCCCGAGCCCCATCAGAACAGAAAGCAACGCAATGCTTCCAGTCTATTCTATCTCTCCCTTTTTTTTTTTTGCCTGTACGCGTACCACCTGGAGAGGCTTCACGTACCACTAGTGGTATGCGTACCACAGTTTGAGAACCACTGCGGTCGAGCATTTGTCTTCTCCTACTCCCTGTTTTAAACATAAAAGTTTCGTTTAAACGTCCTGCAATATGAGTTCCCGAAGAAGTTATATTTCCTGAAGTAACCTAGGCTGAAATTTAACCTGGTCACGCATTGCGGGACTCAAAAACGAAGTTTCTACAGGGATTCTAACCTTCTTTTTCTATTGCATTTTTGATCATATCGTTTTTCAATTAAAAATCTGAGAGTTTGTGTTGAAAGAAAGTAGTAAGTGCTCGTATTTTCCCCGTATCGTCGAATTTTCACGTTTGTCCCAGCCCAGTACTTATATAATTTGTGTTTACCTTAACCTATTAGCACCTAGCAATATATTTTTGGATTGCTAAATTAAGTGTCAGCAAAGCGCTTTAAAGTGACCTTTAATGCATTCTAGGAGGAGGAAACTATAAGGGTGTTAAGTAAAAACCATGGTAAAAACACTCACTAAGTCAAAGGTCTTTGCGCTTCGTTCGTTTTCTGTATTTGTTGACAGTGGAAGACGGAAGTTTTCTTCAATTATGTTATAATACATTTTTTCACTCAGTCTACAAATTTCTTGAAAAATCACTAAAATAATACAAGTGAATAATATAATATATATATATTTTGGTTTAATTTGATCATTATAGATGTAGATATTTCGAAATGTTTCAGTTTTTGTTCAAAAACAACTTAGTTACTAGAAAGACATGTTGCCATCTGCTATTTATAACAATATAACATTACAATTATAAATGAAACTTGCCTGACAAAAGAAAAGAGAAAATGATTAACTAATAATGAACTGTTTCCAAAATTTTTAATTGATACTCACTAAAACTAGTCAATAGTTACTAAACAAAAAAAAGGTAAGAAAATAGATTGAAAAACAGAGAAGAAAATGTTTCTTTAACTGTTTTGTTCTTTGCCCACTTATGATTTATTTTCTCCAGGTGCTTGATAAAAAGCTTTATTTTTATTTTATCGTTGCCATTTTGTCTACATGTATCTTTGTCTAAATAAAATTCTATTTGCGATGTTTTTAGCATTTTGAGACGCAGCTGATTTTTATTCTGTTTTCGGCTTTTCATATGAACTAGAATTTGTGTTCTTTTTATTATGTGTCTGTATTTTCGGGTTCATCATTTTATTTAATAGAAGGTTCAGGGGGCATTTACTTGTTACTAATTTCAGTTTAGTTTGGATCAAGGCAATCATTGTTATTTTTTAAGTGAAATAATAATAAATAATTTCTACTGTTTCCATGTCAATCAATTATGTTTAGCATCGTAAAGCATAAAAAATACAAAAAAATTTTTCACTTTAACTGAAGTAGCACATTGTCCCATTCTTTCACTCGGAGAGTTGAATGATGAATACTTCAAGTGACTTAAGACGCATGTTAATATTAATGTATTGCATTGAAATTTTACATGTGTTTACTTGAACCAGAAATGCAAATATCTATAGCATTCATACCACACTAGTGAACAATCTAACCACAATCTTGTCTTTCATACTGACTGTCATTTTCTATCCCACAAACAATGCAGGCCCCAAAAGCAAGGATAATAAATTCTCGCTCTATGTTATTGTTACTCTTACTCTGAAGTACTGGCGAGATAAAGGTTGGAAAACAATCTTAGGTAGTTAGATTGTGCTATACAAAGTGCAAATTGAATTAAATTAAGGTTAGGTATGAGAACGAGTACTTAGTAGTGAAATTCACTTGAGTAGATGTAAAATTGAAATTTGAGAAAACATTTAAATAAATGTTAAACGATTCATTCATTGGTATTTTTAATAATCTCTGAGATAAACCCAATATTGGATTTTGAAAACTGTAGGCATTTCAAATTGCAGAAAACAGGAAGAACGCATAAAAGATGCGAAACAATATCCGCAATACTTAACGAATTTTATGGAAAATATTTTTAAAAAAACACTTTTAAAAAATTCCACTATTACAAAGTTAAACATAAATATTTTCAACATTTTTCATGTGTAAAAAATTTATGTACGGGTAAAAAAACACGTTTATAATTTCTTGGAGCCTTTTTAAATTTAAAACAAGAAGTTCCGTCTAGAACTATACGAGCCTACTTTCCCGAATACACCAGTTTCAAATTTTTAATCTAGCCATCTCTCTCTCTCTCTCTTTCTCGTTTAGCTTAAGTTCTTAATTGCTTCAGATGTACCTTTTTCAACGGTTAATACATGTTCATTCAATCATTAATTTATTCAGTCATTCATGTATTTATTCACTCAGTTATTAATTCATTCTTTTGCTTATTGATTTAATCATTCATTAATTCAAAAGTATTCTTGAAAATCTCGATAAAAAAATTTCATAGGAAAATAGGCACCTTAGTTCTGGGTGAAATTTCTATCTGTACATGTTCTACGTCGTAAGAGCTTTCCGATGAATTTTGTTCCAAGCAAATCGGTCCGTTACATCAGGATTTATACAGGATTGAAATTTCCCCGTAGGCGCAATGTTAATTTTTTTTGAACTGTTCAAAAATGAAAAAAAAAAAAGTTCAAATCAATATTTCACGCCAAGAGCTTCCTAAAGTAAGCTTGTTCATTGTAACGTTGATCTCGTACTCAGAGTTTACATAATTTGTTTCATTTTCGCCCATAGGCGCTAATGTTAAAAAATTTTGAACTGTTCAAAATTGAACAAAAAATTATTCAAATCAAAAAGTAAAATATGGAAATGAGATGTCCTCGCCGAGATCTTTCGAATGCAAAAGAAGTTTTTCGAATCGGTTAATTCGTTCAAAAGTTATTAGGGGGGGGGGGGACAGACCGACAGACAGATAGACAGACAGACCGACCAGACACACTTTTTCCCCATCTCAATACCCTACTTTCAATTTTTTTAATTTTCAATCTTTATTTAATTACTTCACTTATTTTTGACTTTTCTTGATTTCTAACGATATTTTCACGATACATTAAGCCTTCTTTCATGCTTTATTATTATTTTTTTTATTTTTACGGGAAAGTAGGCTAAAAAGTAAAAAAGTCCGGAAGACAAAAAAAAAAAAAAAAAACACGGCTTACAGTAATGCTGTGTCTTTATTAGTATAAAATCCTAATCGTTGTCTAAGTATATTAACTAAAAAAAACTAATAAATAATAATTTAGTGTTTTTGCTTCGCAACTTAAAATTTCAACGACGAAAAATGCGTGAATTAATCTCAATCGTGTCATTTAAATTATCATGTTGACCGATTGATAAAACAGTTGAATTGTTTGTAAATAAATGGCTCAACGAAAATGATAAGATATTTTCCATCAGTAGCTGCATCTTGTTGATTTTCGATAAAGAGTTCGTACGGCAAAATACAAATGCACGAATGCGTTAGATGCACTAAATTAACACATTTCGCAATTTACAAATTTTCTTATCGGGAAGAAATGCAATACTGGATTTTCAGCATTTCTTTTATAAGGAAAGGCATTACATGCAAAAAGCACTACATTTTTGAAAAGATAATGAACGTTTTATTAGTCTTTTGTACACGAGACATTACAGTCTTTAGAGAATTAACTACATGATAACTGAAACATGGGTAAATGATGGATGAATTAGAACAAGTATGTATATATAGTTGAAATTGGCTACACAGTGATCTCATTTATTTATAGGGACAACTCTGTTATAACGTCAAGAAATTCTTATCCCTTCATTCACCTGTTACACTTTAATGTGTGTTGCTAATAGCGTCCCTTTGTACAAAATATTCCCATGGCTTGCAGAACGTTATAACAGAGTCCCACTATAATAAAATAAAACCTCTCTGAAATAATATCAGATATAGAACGACAAACCACTCTATAAGGATATTATTTTTCGGTTGCAGAAGATTTGCATACTGTAGACAACGTAAATCTGCCTTCATACTTTACTTTATGAACCACTACCTATCAATTTGACCCTCGCCCTTTTTTCAACCTTTTAACTGTCATGCCCGAGACTATCTCGGGCACAGCACTGGTGTTCGAAATGAGTGGCAACCGCCTCAAGCGAATATGCAGTGGCTACAAAACCTTAAAATTTTTATGCATATAATTCAAAATATGAGTTTTTAACTACTAAGTATATTTTATTTTGTACTAAACGTTTGATTTTTGCAAGAAGACAAATTGACAATATATGTACCCAACTCATCAAAATAACTTGACAGTTAAAGGGTTAAAAGAATTTTTATCAAGTTGTCATGAGAATGCATCAAGAGATATATATAATTTCTCTTTCAAATTAGAATAAGATATAAAATAATGCAAGAAGATAAATAAAATTAAGACATGACTTCATTTTTTTTACTCTAATTTTTAATTTTTACAGAAATACATCAATTAATGAAAAGATGGCAATAATAAATCCCTTCGATCCAACGATATTAGATGCGTATTTGACTTTGCCGAAAAACTTAACTACAAGCACATACACAAATCTTTTAACAGAAGTATCGCTGTGATAAAACTTCAGTATCATCATTGTAGTACGTAATATCATTGCGTAAAAGTATCTTAACAAAAGTATTCATTGTAAACGTAAGACATAATTATAATGCATGATATAAAATATAAGAAAAGATATATGAATAATATAAGAGAACAGCAGTGTTTTATTAGTCTTGCGTACTTATGAAATAACTGACACATCTTTGGAAACTGATGATTGAGGAATGGAAAAATGTTTGAGATGATAAACACATGGAGTGGATGAACGAAAACAAAGCTTCATCCGAAGAGTTTGTTCGGCGCGGTCTTGGGGGGTCTCGTACCAATGTTGCCACCTTCGTCGCATCTCTCATTGAGAAGCCTGGAGGCCCTTCGCAGCAGCGAGTTCTCGTAGTCCTCTGGGGTTGCACAAACGCCCTGTAGGACCACGTTGATGTGGAACGTCGTGTTGATCCATCTGATGTTGCAGTCACAGTGCAGGGGATTCTCTGCAATGTAGTAAGCATGAGATGAACATGTGGGATGAGGTACAGTAAGGGAAGATTAGCCCCTTAAACCATTTAAGCCTCCCGTCTCAGACATGGGACGGTTCTTAAAATGGCTATAATTTCTATAATTATGGGATGAAATAATGTTTTTGGGTGGTAGTCACAGTGCAGGGGATTCTCTGCAATGAAGTTGGCATGAGATGAACAGATGTAGATGTGGGATGAGGTACAGTAATGTGAACATTAACCCCCTTAACCCATTCGTGCCCTGCCGCCTCAAACATGGGACGGTCCGTAAAATTGCTATAATTTCTATAATTATGGCATAAGATAATGTTTATGGGTGGTAGTCACAGTGCAGGGGATTCTCTGCAATGAAGCAGGCCTGAGGTGAATAGATGTAGATGTGGGATGAGGTACAGTATGGAACATTAACCACTTAACCCATTCGTGCCTGCCGTCTCAAATATGGGACGGTTCTTAAGGTGGCTATAATTTCTATAATTATGGGTTGAAATAATGTTTTGGGGTGGTAGTCACAGTGCAGGGGATTCTCTGCAATGAAGTAAGCATGAGATGAACAAATGTAGATGTGGGATGAGGTACAGTATGGGAACATTAACCACTGAACCCATTCGGGTCTGCCGTCTCAAACATGGCACGGTCTGTAAAATGGCTATAATTCCAATAATTGTAGGATGAAATAATGTTTTTGGGTGGTAGTCACAGCGCAGGGAATCTCTTCAATGATGTAGGCATGAGATGATCAGATGCAGATATGAGACACAGTATGGGAACATTAATCCCTTAACCCATTTGTGCCTGCTGTCTCAAACATGGGACGGTCCCTAAAATGGCTACTTTTATAATTATGGGATGAAATAATGATTTTGAGCAGTAAACTATTCCTGATGGACTTTCCTTTAAATTTGGAATGACAAGTGGCAGAACGTAAGCAACATTGCACAACTAAGAGCTGGGAAGAACGTGTTGCTTTCATTTTATGCTATTTTGCGATGTTCAGGAAGAAAAGTTAAGTCAGGAATGTTATTTTTTGCCATATCTGAGACATTTTTCTTTTGATTTCGAGCTAAGCACTTGTTGAGACGCATATTTTATAAAAGTTATGTATTTTAGTACAACTTTTCCAAGCATTTCAAACTTTCCAAAATTTTTGGGATGTCTAATTTTATTGCAACATTTAAAGTTTTTTAAAGTTTAACTCCCTTTTAAAACTTTTTTTATTTTAGCATTAGTACATAAGAATAGGATTTATATTCCATATTAACCTGAATATGAATAATGAAATTTCTTAATCAGAAACACGTCTTTTATAAACTTTCAAACTTTAAGAACTTATACCTCTAGAATGGGAAATCGAGGGCAGATGATTTTAGCTTCAAAACCACTTTTCAATTCACTCAACAGCTCTGCTGTTTCGATTCTTGTTTATTTGAGTTCCTTTCCTTTTCATACTAAGATATAATTTCATTGCAAGCGTTACCGGGAGTCGATAAAGTTTGGAAACCATGCTCCAGGATTTCCATGTTCGATTCAAACTTCAAAAGATACTCCACCAGCAAATTACGATGGTGAATATGAGGATAAAGCATACTCACCCCTGAGGTCTATGTTCCGGAGGGTGGATGGAACGTCCTTCCAGTCGTTCTCCTTCAGGTTCACGATTTGGTTGTTGTCTGCGTTTAGTCGCTTGAGGTAGGGCACTGACCGGAACAGATTCGGACTCAGTGTCTTTATATAGTTGTAGCTGGAAACAAAGGAAGCTGTTAGAGCGTACTAAAGTAACCACTGGCGTAGATAAGGGGGGTTTGGGGGTAACCCCCCTGAAATGGTGAAGATCGTCTAGAATTGGACCAAGTTTTCATGTAAAACAATGAACTTAGATCACTTCTCCAGAAGACCCCCTCTCCCCCCCCCCCACACACAAAAAAAATCCGGGTCTAGTAACGCCACTGGAAGTAACATAAGAGTTATTGAAAGGGATAGATTACGTTCGATAAAATACACAAGGGGAATTAAGCAGAATTGAGTCGTGTTGGGATGTGCAGCAATAGCATATCATTCATAGACATTTTATCCACACTGTAAAAGGTTGGGTGTTATGTGGCACCAACACAATGGTGCCAGTTTGCTGCCTACAAATAAGGATGCTTAACCCGCTGAGCAAAATCCATTCATGCCCAAGGGAGAAACTGCTGGTATAAAGAACGAGCCTCTATCTTCTCGTTTTTGTCCCTTTTGCATACTTGATTCCTTCCAAACTGATGCTATATGCCAGTTCATAAATTGAGTTGCTTTCAGCAAGCAGAGAAGCAAACATTCTGATTCGCGTACTATATGAACACACCTGCAAAACAAACTCCCCTAAAACTCGAATGGATTTTCTGCCATGCGCAGAAGCGTCCAACTATCAAAATTCCGAGGTCGAACTGTAAAATGGCGTAAAACATTAACTTTAAGTCTGAGGCCGCCATTTAAATGGAGACGGGAAAGGTATAGAGGTGCAATAATATTTTCATTTTTATATGCTCGGAACGACTTTTTTTTTATATTATAAGAGCAGTGATGCTAAAAACGGTATTAGTTAGACTGAATTTAAATTTTCATTGATTGTATTAAGTTCTTATTGCTTGCTTCCTACAATTTTTGTAATTAGTCTTTGTTAACTCTGTGAAAATGAGCTGAAAGGGAGGGAAACTTTCAACAGTACCCTGCTTCTATAGTAACTGCAGCGACCAAGCACAAGCATGCGGACATGAACTCGCAAATGTTTTGAAGAAAATGATTTCTGCTTAATGAACTTTTTCGTGACTTACGTATATTTTCAGTATTAAAAAAAATAAATTTCCATATTGAAAAATTTCTGGCTTAATTATACGAAATATACTAAAATAAAGCACCCTCCTTTGCAGCCAGCAAATTTACGACATTTTTGGCTGCACCATTCTTTTGTCCGCGACGGATTTTCTTATCACAACCAAACAAACATCGGTCTGTTGTTGCCGGCAGAAATTAGCAACTCTAAACTTTCTCTAGTGTATATGTCCGCTCTAGCATGCAGGGAGGCGTAAGGTTCAGGCCTCGTATGCCCAAGTTCGAAGGACCAAACCTGCCCCAAGTCGGTGGATTTTCAAGATGCAGGAATTCAACAGCATCCATGTCGTATGATTGTGCGTCCAGATCCGTTTGGCGAGGATACTCTCGGCTAAATTCAATTCCTAGAGCAGTTTGCATCAATTGGAGCTCAGGTGCCGCCATATGGTGGGGGACTGAGCGTCAAAAATTGCGGCAATTCACTCCAAAAAATTTAACTGCATGTTTCGCCAAAAAAAAGAGCACAACTTACAGCCAAATGCACCAAAAAGTAGTGCCAAGTGTTGCTTGCTTCAAAAGTTGGTGCTTAATTTTTCTATATTTTGGTGCAAGATACGCAAGTTCCCACCAAAATATAGTAAAATTAAGCCCCATCCTTTGTAGTCAACAAATCTGCACCGTTCTTAGGTACAACATACCAGTAAATTTTTCACAGTGTGGTACCGCACTCATTGTGATGCCACTGAAAGAGTTGGTACCAATCTCTGGGAACGCACTAGGTCTGCAACGGTTACGAACCAATATACGCAGCCTATTAGAAATAACTTTTAAAAAAGTACGCTCTAAACCTCTTACCTGACATCTAGAAATTCGAGCTTCGAAGCCTGCTGGTCGTTGAACAGATTCTCGATGGCCGCCAGGGCATTGTGGGACAGATCCAGGGACACAAGTCGGGGCAGCTTGGACAGGGCGTTGGCCTCTATCTTGGTCAGCTGGTTGTGGGTGAGGTTCAGAACAGTCAGCTGCGACATGGGGAGGGGGAAGAAATCAGACCTCAGGACTGTCAGTTTGCTGTGGCTGAAATGGAAGTGCCTCAGCTTGCTCATGCATCCCGTCCACGAGTACTTGGCGTTGCCCGTGCCACAGATGGTGCACAGCTTCTCTGAGTTGGAGCTGTTGACGGCCGTGAACCTAGCGGGAGAGATAGATACTAGCTATTAAACTCATATAATCCATTTCAGTCTAACTGGTATGAAGGTTGTTCATCTTTTTATATAAAAGAGTTCGTTTGTGTGCAGGTCTGTTTGTTGGTTTGTATGTACGCTATGTATACATAGCTGCACCAACTGACGGATTCGAATGAAATTTGGCACGAGATTCCATCATCCCCCGAGAAAGGGGAATAACATTATTTTTGGGTTTGTTAATTCTTTATAAAGTAATTTCATTTCGTAGAATTTTTTTCTGAACAATGTAGAAGATTTTGTTTAGTTGATTAAATGCTTTGATAAATTCAAAACAGAACAAAATGATTCATTTAAAAAGGTATACTACAGAGAAAAGAACTTAAAAAGAAAAAGATATAGCCAAAGAGAAAACAAATCAAAGAAAGAAAAAGAATAGGAACAGCTTTTTCTTTAAATCTTGCTATTCAAATTATTGGGAAAATCATAATTAAGCATGACTAGTTTTAATTTAAATGTAACTAGTTTCTAAGAATATTCCTTAAAACATCACTAGCACTTGAATTATACAGAGAAACTCCCTTAATTGTTTCTAAAAACAATTTATTTTATTTTGAGAACAGTTTTGGATACTTAAACTTGTTTAACATCCTCAGACCCCAGAACTAAGCACAAACAGTTTTGACGCAATTTTTTGGTTCTCTGATTTAACAAGAAGTTCCGTCTAGAACTATACGAGCCTACTTTCCCGTATACACCGAATTCAAATTTATAATCTAACTATCTCTCTCTCTCTCTGTCTTTCTCGTTTAGCTTTAGTTCTTAATTGCTTCAAATATACATTTTCAACGGTTAATACATATTCATTCAATCATTATTTATTAAGTCATTCATGTATTTATTCACTCAATTATTCACTCATTTATTCATTCATTCTTTTGCTTATTCATTTAATAATTCATTAATTAAAAAATATTCTTGAAAATCCCGATCAAAAAATTTCATAGGAAAATAGGCTCGTTAGTTCTGGATGAACTTTCTATTTGTACATGTTCTACGTCATAAGAGCTTTCCGATAAAGTTTGTTGCAAGCAAATCGGTCTTCCAGTAAGCTTGTTCATTAAAACTTGGATCTTGTACCCAGAGTTTACATCATTTGCTTCATTTTCACCCATAGGCGCTAATGTTAAAATCTTTTGAACGGTTCAAAATTGAACAAAAAATTGTTCAAATCAAAAAGTAAATAATATATGGAAATGAGATGTCCTCGCCGAGATCTTTCGAATGCAAAAAGAATTTTTCCAATCGGACAATTCATTCAAAAGTAATTAGGGGGAGGGGGGGGGGGACAGACCGACAGACAGACAGACAGACAAAACGACAGACAGACAGACAAAACGACAGACCCGACCGACACACTTTTTCCCCCATCTCAAAACCCTACTTTCAAATTTTTATTTTTCAATCTTTATTTAATTACTTAACTTACTTTTGACTTTTCTTGATTTCTAACGATATTTTCACGATACATTAAGCCTTCTTTCATGCTTTATTATTATTATTTTTTTACTTTTGCGGAAAGTAGTCTAAAAAATGGTTACAAAACAAAATAGCTAAAAAATTTTTTTTAATTTTAATTAATAATTAGTTTAAATAATAATTAATGCCCAATTTCCATATTTTCCATCTTTAAAACGAAGTAAACTATCTGTTGATTCATTTCAGAAACAATTGGGTGATTTAGCTTTCAAATTGCACAAACAGTAGTTAATAAAGAGTATTTTAAAATTTACCCAATTGGGTACACTTGGAATGAAGAATTTAAGAACAATTCTCAATGTTCTTAGACAAAAAATGAAAATGTTTAATTTTAATTGTTTCAATAGCTACAGTAGTCTCTCGGTAATCCGGCACTTCACTGGTCCGGCCCTGCCAGTAAACCGGCGTTTCATAAGAAGCTAGTAAATGCGTGGTAGCACAGTTGATAACCTGTTTCTGCGCAGCTATTGTAGCGCAGCTGTTCAGACAATACCACATGACGTAGCCGCTCGTTCCTTCGCTACATCTATTACATTAGAAAATGCATTAGAGTTAGTTGCATTAGAAAATGGCGTCTCTTCTCGTGACATTTTAGTGTTGAAACGTCTTCAATAAAACGCATTGGAAAAGTCATTTAAAGTGAAAAAACCATCAAAAATAGACAACTATTTTATGCCTTCAACTTCAAAGGAATAATGTAAACATCACGATGTACATTAAAATAAATAATTTGCCCAGGTATTTATATGCGTATTTTTAGTACATTCCAGTAATCCGGCGTTTTCGGTAATCCGGCAGTACCCTGGTCCGATATCTGCTGGATTACCGAGAGGCTACTGTACTTCTTTTTGGGATTTTTTTTTAAAAGGCTGTTTAAAAGTAATACGTTTATGTTAATGTTTATTCTGAAAAATCTTTTTTATTTTAAAGTTACTCATTTTCATCTAAATGTTATACAAAGTAGGGAGACAATTGTGCGAAAGCTTAAATTTAGGATAATGCTTTCGAATATTCTATTTTACGAGAGCGTTTAATGTTATCACTCAAAACATTGTCACAGAGAATTTTAGATCTCTAGACTGTGAAAAGTTCTTGTTTAACCTTTCACCAAAAAAAAAAAAAATGGTGAAACTTAGCAAGCTGCAACGAGCATTTAGTACTAAAGTTGAACCATTATAATGGCTCCTAGTTTCACATTCGTGGTGAAACTAGTTGAATCTATACCATTATAATGTTCCAACTTCGTACCAAATGTTGGCTGCAGCTGAATTTCGACATTTTTTTGGTGAAAGGTTGAACTAGGGGCCTCAAGTGGCCCAGCGGTCTTAGAACCAGTTTCCGCTGCCTGCCTGCGCGCAGTGAAAGGGGCGTGGGTTTGATTCCCAATTTCCCCTGGGTTTATTTCCTTCTTTGTAATGTTATATTCGATTGTGCTGTCTTGTTCTATCTGTCATATTGAACGAGAGTTTAAGGCATGTCCTTGAGAATAGCAAATAAACTCGAAAATAAATGTGACCTGAAATGGTCGTTTACAAAACAACGTTGAACAATATTTTCTTACATCTTAGACGTAAGTTTTCTTTACCTCGTAGTGATACTGTTCCTGCACTGAAGAGAACCGTGGCAGGCAAAACAGGAGGAGAGGGTGGTGTCCACGATCTCCAGCTCCTTAATCCTCAGGAGAGTCAGCCAATCAGCAGGCAGCACCTGTCTGTTCTCGGCCTCCGGGGTGCCCAGAAGGGATGGCTCCCAGAAGGAATCGAACAGGTAGAAATGGTCAATCTGCATGGATCTGTGGAAAGAAAAGAGAACGACATCGAATGAGATGCTATCGATTAGGTGGCAGCCGGGGGAGGGCATTTGGTCACGAGACAAGTTCATATACACTCTCTGAAATGGAGCTCCCACGTTTGACGATTCTTCAATCGTCAAGAAAATTTCGTCATTTACAAGAATTCTTTCCTCCCGCGATCACGTGATTTTAAAAAGTTACTACACAAATTTCGTCAATTTGACGAAAATTTCACTCGGAGCATTTTTCACGAAGCCTTTTCGTCAAAAACGGCGAAAGTTTCGTGAGATTTGAGCATGCGTCTCTGAGAGTGTATGCTTTTTTATTAACAACAGTAAATAAATTGTTAAGTTTAAATTTGAATTCTTGCATATGCAGCAGAATGCATTCAGGTAACAAAAGGAATGTTTTGAGTGCAAGAACCACCAAGTTCGAATCATATAGGAGCATTTCATTCTTTCACTCAGCACTTTTTCTAATTCAGCTATAGCAGCATCTTTCCTGGCTACTATCAACATTTCTTGCCACAAAATAGAATGGTGTTTCTTCTATCGTTCGCAATTAGTTATCTACAAATTTTCCCTTTCGTCACTTATTGCACTTTGCTTCAAGATGCGTCATATATCTTACAATACATAATACATACATATAGGGCAGGTGAATAATTTTAAATTCTGAAGTAACAATTAAAGATCTTGAAAAAACTGTAAAAAGTAAAATTACCAATATATATAGAGACGAATCAACTATAAGCTACAGAAGTCTTCTCTTCATTTTTTTTTTTAATCACGGGCAACGCTATGAGGGATACCACTAGTTTTCAATAAAAATTAATTAATTCTGTAAAAGTTGTTTCCCCGCCAGAACAGTGTTAGTGCGGAGAAAACGACCAGGTCTCTCTGTTATGTATACTGTCGGCGTCACTAGTTTTGAATAAAAATTGATAAATTCTGTAAAAGATGTTTCTCCGCCTGAACAGTGCTAGAGCAGGGAAAACGACTGGTTCTCGCTTTCTGTAAAAGTTGTTACTCCTATAGAGCAGTGTTGGTACAAAGAAAACAACGTGTTCTCGCTTTCTGTAAAACTTGTTTCTCCGCCAGAGCAGTGTTAGTGCAGTGAAAACGACTGGTTCTCGTTTTCTGTAAAAGTTGTTACTCCTACAGAGCAGTGTTAGTACAGAGAAGGGCCGTGGTAGCCTAGTGGTTAGCACGTCGGACTTCCACCTGGAAGGTCGCGCGTTCGATACCCACTGAAGACCACCATGTATACTTGGGGATATGTGCATGTAAAATCCGTAGACCCCACTACCTCTCCCCGTGCATAAGCAATCCTAAGTCCTCGGCTAACAGGTAGGGGTCTGGTGGAGAAAAGTGTTAGTACAGAGAAAACAACATTTTCTCGCTTTCTTTAAAAGTTGTTTCTCCGCCAGAGCAGTGTTAGTGCAGAGAAAACGACTGGGTCTCGCTTTCTATAAAAGTTGTTACTCCTGCAGAGCAGTGTTACTGTTAAAAATTTCCGAAAGAAAATAAAATAACCATTTATTTGATTGTTATTTTACCATATTTAATTACAACAGTTGAATAACCATTAAAAAGATGGTACTCAAACGGCTGATTGTGAAAAAAATCGTTTATTCTCTGTTTATCCTAAAGAACGTTTAACTAACCGTAATTTTCAAGCTCTCAATAAGTATCGGGCGTCCATCTTGGTTGCGAAACCTTTCCGGTCGTACGTTGTTGTATAAAATATGAATAAAGATTTATCAGTTCAAATATGCATGTGCATATAAAAAAAGAAGAAAAAAAAGTGGCTTAAGCAGTGGTTACTGAATAGAAACACATACACACGTAAATCAAAAATTGGAGACATAGGATTCCCGAACTGTTTTCGAATGAGCGAACCCATGATTTGAGCTGCTGAAGCTTGTTTGTATTTTATTTTTTGCAGTAAATAAAATGTTTTTTGTCAATATACAGTAAATTTAGACCAAAAATAAATTTAGATATAATCAAAAACTGAAATCTCAATTTTAAGGCAGTTTGCCTGTTGGAAAAGAAGATTTATTGATAAGTAAACGACCGCTTTACGTGGTGTAGATGGCCGAATGGC
The DNA here is from genome assembly GCA_038502835.1 of Octonoba sinensis. Lineage (NCBI taxonomy): Eukaryota > Metazoa > Arthropoda > Arachnida > Araneae > Uloboridae > Octonoba > Octonoba sinensis. The sequence goes on from CM076600.1 coordinate 6,562,670, forward strand.
TAGAGAACAAGATTGGTATGCCGAAGACCTGGGTTCGATTCCTGCAAGCTTCGTTTGCGCTTTACGGTTTCCACGCCTCGAAGATTCTGCCCCTCGAAATGGTTCTAAAACGGTTAAAATTTAGTTTTGAAACCATTTTTAAATGGTTATAAAACCGAAAACTTTTGTATTTACGGCTTTCTAACGAAGCTGATTGGATATGGTTTAGATCCCGTAAAGATAAAAAAAATGTTCCAAGCCGTAAATTTAACGGTGAATTAGATGGACAGACTGCTGCCGGTTATTTAAGCCTAATTTCCTGATGAAATTTCTAACAGTGTAGAGTGCAGAGAATACAACCGGTTCTCGCTTCCCAATACTGCAAAACTCCTCCTAACGGACACCCTTCAACTGCGAACGTCCTTCTTAGGCGGACAGCTTTTAATTACCCGGCAGAAAATCACTTTTACGAACTCTCTTTTACAAACACCGCTCAATTACGGACGAATCTTTTTGTCCCACTGGTGTCCCCTGTACAAGAGTCTTTGTCGGCGGTGCTAGTTTTCAATAAAAATAAATATTCTACAAAAGTTGTTTTTCCACCAGAACAGAGTCAGTGCAGGGAAAACAATGGGTTTTCGTTATCCAAATATAAATATATACATGAATAGTCAGCCCCGCCTAAGCGACAATTAGCAGTTTCAACGCCTATTTTCCCATTATGCGAGAAAACTGTATATGCATGGAAAAACTTAATCACTAATAACTCGAAATAAGTAGTTAAACTTTTTAAGTAGTTAACTAAGAAAAAAAATGTTTTTTTGAGATAAAATGGAAATGTACGTTAAAAATAAAATAGAAATAGTAAATCATTTTCAGAATTAGATTTTCTTTTCCGCTTTCTTTCTAAGTTTCCATCATTCCGTTATTCTCCTTCAACTTTTTCGTCACTTTATATAATTATTTTATTTTAAATTATTTATTCATTTTTATTTCGTTGTTGAGACGAGACTAAGAACTTTCGAACTCCTCTGCGGTTTTAGTTCTATTTTTATACATTTATTGCTTCCAAAACCTTTCATTTGTCCCACAATTTGAGATAATTTTCTTTCTGATGTCATATTTTTCTACTTTCCCGAACTTCTTTTACTCTTGCATTACCGCCACTTTCTCGTTACCTGCAAAGTAATCTTCTACTGAACAAAGAAATGAAGGTTTTGGATATTTGTCTCTACCAGACCCCTACCTTTTATCCAAAGCCTTAGGATTAGGCCATGGATACTGAAATTGTTTAGGATTTAGAATGTCTTCTAGTAAGTTTAAGTTCTGGTGGGTTACTTCTTTAATTTGCCTACTATTTCATAAAATGCGTGACCTTCTCTAATGACAAAAACAGGTGTCTTCACTTACCTCAGGGATGGAAAAATGGCGGCGAAAGAGTTCGTATCCTTCATCTTGTGGCAAGTAACGATGGTGAAGAGTACGTTTTTGCCTTGAGGGAGGCTAACACAGCTGCATGGATAGATATTTTCTCGAGGGGGACAAGGCGATCCGGCAAAAGCTGCTGCAAAAAATGCCAAGAGCAGTACCGGGATGAAATTGACAGAGGTCTTCATGTTAACAAATGTTGAGTTGAATAGTCTGAAATAAATACAAAAACAAGAAACAATAGAAGTATGCTTATGAATGAATTGTTTACAAAATTCATAAGTCATTATAGACTGTGTAATTAAAATTGGCGTGTCAAGGTCACACAACTCTACCTTTTTCCCTTCTGGTCGTCATGGTTTCCGTGCTAGAAACCTTTTCCCCAAGTTAGTTTGGCGAACATAACTAAGTTTGTAGTTTTAGTTATAATAATAATAGATGGATTCAAATCAGATTTACTTCTCAATGGCAAAAATAGATTGCGTCAAATAAAGTATTCTAATATTTTGAACCAATCTAAATCGTATTCTAATAATTTGATGTGTTTCAGAAAGCTATTGTATACCTAATTTATCGTATTTTATATTTTGTAAATGTTAAAATCTTATATAAACATTCCAGATTTAATTTATGAGAAATTCAATTGCATTTACTTAGTATCAAAAATAAATAAATGGAACATAAATTATTTCTTATTACTTTTTCTCAATTATTCTAATATTTTGAATCGGAGGTGTAGTAATGCAATTGCCTTAACTGCAGTGCAAAAAAAAAAAAAAAAAAAAACAGTCTGGGACTGTTATTTTTCCCGCAGTTGCTATGGTAACGAAGCAGGAAACACGACCTTGATGCGCCGATTTTAATTACACAGACTATAAATGCTGGAGAAGCAGTGATGCATTCCTAGTCACCCAGAAACACGTGGGTGAAATTGATTTCGTGTGGGAAAATCGTGTTGTCGATTCTCTCACATTCAATTTTCGTACAAAGGTAGAAGTTTAATACCAGGGGTCGATCCAGCCTTTTTAACTGGGTCCGTTTTTTGTAAATTTTAAAAACATGTTTGTAAAAATTAAAAATTTAAGCATTACAGTGAGAATTTTTTATTATTAGTTCTAACAGCTTATTTAATAAATAATTCTGTAAATTGTACGATTTGGTAGCTCGGAATTTTGTGATGGGTTCGTCTTGTGATTGATTGGAATTTTGTGAAAAGTCCCGTTCTGAAATTTGGTTGTAATTTTGTGAAGGGTCCGTTTTGATTGGTTTTAATTTTGTGAATGGTCCGTTTTGATTTGTTGTAATTTTGTGAATGGTCCGTTTTGATAGGTTGTAATTTTGTGAAGGGTCCGTTTTGATTGGTTGTAATTTTGTGAAGGGTCCGTTTTGATTGGTTGTAATTTTGTGAGGATCCGTTTTGATTGGTTGTATTGGTTTAGTTTTGTGAAGGTCCCTTTTGATTTGTTTTAATTTTGTGAATGGTCCAAAAAGAACCTGAATTTATTCTGGCGATTAATGATCCATTGACTCCTAAATTAATCAATAACATCTGGTAACCAATTAAAGACAAGAGATCGATCGCAGTTTAATGCAAACTAGAGTTCACCCAACAGCCGAAATTCGACCGTAATAATTAAATTTAGCATTAAAGACATAATGCTATTTATATAATTTCTCGCATATAAGTATTATTCATCAAATTTGGCGAATTTCAGGTCGAGTTTATTTTGATCATTCTCACTTGAAGCAAACGTATTCATTGTCACCGTTGGGCCCATTGCGCTCTTAAATGCCGCCGCTTGTACTTCTGCCGATTTCGTGCTAAGTTGAATAGCAGTTGAATAAAACTTAAATGTTTGCGTCATTACACAGCTCTTATTTTTCATCTCAGAAACCTTCACTCAAACCTTCATTACAATTGCTTTTAATATGACTGCTTAACGGCAATAAACTCGTTCTAACAACGAGTTTTATATCTGTTATCTGATAATTTACTCAACGAAGACACCTTGCAAACTGCTATCTATGACGATATAACCTTACAATTATTAATTAGGCTTGCCTGACGAAAGAAAAAGGGAAATAATTAACTAATAATACAGTGTCCAAAAATTTTTAATTGATGTCACTAAAACTCGTCGATAGCTACTGAACAAAAAAAAAATTAAGAAAATCGGTTGAAAAACAAGGAGAAAATGGTTCTTAACTGTTTTGTCTTTCCCTATCTTATATATAAGCCGCTTAAGTGTCTGTTTGTCGCCGATAGCTTATTCCGAATTTCTTACTCCGAGAAAACTGCATCATGCTGCCACCTACACAATTGTTTCTATAATGAATACGTTTTTTATGGAAGAGAACTTACGGCGAACTTCTACAAAATAGAAGTTCGCCAAAAGCTTAGCGAATTTAATTCAATCCTTCTTTCTTTGTTTTAATTTATTTATCGTCTGGCGCTTTTTTAGCCTACTTTCCCGTGAAAGTAAAAAAGAATAATAATAAAGCATGAAAGAAGGCTTAATGTATCGTGAAAATATCGTTAGAAATCAAGAAAAGTCAAAAATAAGTTAAGTAATTAAATAAAGATTGAAAAATAAAAAATTTGAAAGTAGGGTTTTGAGATGGGGGGAAAAAGTGTGTCGGTCGGTCTGTCCCCCCCCCCCCCCTAATAACTTTTGAACGAATTGGCCGATTGGAAAAATTCTTTTTGCATTCGAAAGATCTCGGCGAGGACATCTCATTTTCATATTTTACTTTTTGATTTGAACAATTTTTTTTTCAATTTTGAACAATTCAAAAAAATTTAACATTAGCGCCTATGGGTGAAAATGAAGCAAATTATGTAAACTCTGAATACAAGATCCAAGTTCCCATGAACAAGTTCACTGGAAGAAGTTCTTGGCGTGAAATATTGGTTTGAGCAATTTTTGTTCATTTTTGAACAGTTCAAAAAAAATTAACATACCGCCTACGGGGAAATTTCAATCCTATATAATCCCTGATCTAAGGGCCGATTTGCTTGGAACAAACTTTATCGGAAAGCTCTTATGACGTAGAGCATGTACGAATAAAAAGTTCATCCAGAACTAACGAGCCTATTTACCTATGAAATTTTTTGATCGGGATTTTCAAGAATATTTTTTAATTAATGAATGATTAAATGAATAAGCAGAAGAATGAATGAATAAATGAGTGAATAAATACATGAATGACTTAATAAATGAATGATTGAAGGAATATGTATTAACCGTTGAAAAAGGTATATTTGAAGCAATTAAGAATTAAAGCTAAACAAGAAAGAGAGAGAGAGAGATAGCTAGATTATAAATTTGAATTCGGTGTATACGGGAAAGTAGGCTCAGAGTAAGTAGAGCAGAAAGTAGGCTTCTAGACGGAACTTCTTGTATGTATATATTAAAGTGGCAGCGCTCTTTTTTTCCAGTTTCGTTAAAACTATTGTTTTGACGATGATTATGTTGGATATAAACAAATATTTTTCACAAACAATTTGATTATATAGTAAATAATATTTTTATTTTATAGATTATTATAACTTAGATGTTTTTTTTTCGGTAAGAATTTTTTTTTTCCGAAATGATTATATGTTTATTATTTATTCATTAAACTGTACTGTTCTACCTGATAAATATTTCTTTGATTTGATGTGCATTTCCGGTTTCTGGGAGAATTGTATATTTATAATATCTAGAACAGCGGTCATTTCGTATGACCGCCGGGCTTACTAGTTTATCTATAGATAACTAATGAGTAATTATGCTAGTTACTCATTATCTCACAGCAATGAGCAAATTCATGCGCGGGGATCTGGAGCGGCCAGTTTTTGATCTGCTCCGCTCCATATAATTTCAATCCATATATATATATATATATATATATACTAGTAAGCCCGGCGGTCATACGAAATGACCGCTGTTCTAGATACTATAAATTGCAATTAAAATGATTTGTGCAAAGGTGTCTGCTCATTCAAACTGAAATACCCAGGTCAGGCGGCGAGGATGCCCCTTCGCTTACTGCCCCACACTACTATATAGTTATTTACTATATAATCAAATTGTTTGTGGAAAATATATATTTACCATCCAAAGAACTTATTGAAAATTTTATTATGTTTTTCAAAACAAAAGTTTTAACGAAACTGGGAAAAAGAACGCTGCCACTCTAATAAGAAAAATATAAAAAGGGCAGACGATAAATAAATAAATTAGAAAGGAAGAAAGGATTAAATTAAATTCGCGTATATATTATTTTTTAACGGAAATTGCAAACACAGCGAAGCCTCACTCAATATGCTAGAGAAACGTTTTAATTATTATTAGTATATTTGTTACATTTTTACAACAATGGCAACTGCGTTGATTTGTTTGTTCACACGGCAACTGTCATATGGTTGGAAACGACGGCAGCAATGCAAAAATAAAATAAAACGGGTCAAAAAGTCATTGAAAAATTATTAAAAACTAATTAAAAAAAAAACTAATTGAGTCACAATTTTCATTTTTGCAGCAATGAGTTTCTCGGGTCGTAAACATGAACCGTGCCGAATGTGGTCCCGATCGGCAAAACGGCCTGGGATTCTATAGCGGACAGACAGACAGAATAAGCCGCTTATATATAAGATTTTACTTAACATGGACCAATTACGATTAAATTTTGTGTTACGATATGATACAGACATCACGCAAAAGGCAAGCTGTGGTAAAATGATGTTTAGAAATTTATTTAATGATTAGCGTAGAAAAGTAACGTAATATTTGTATTTATTATCGTAACTTACCGGGGCTTTAACACATTTATTTTTATTTCTTAAAAAGTTTTTCCATTCATAACTCAATTTTTAATTTCCGATTCTTTGGAGTGGCAACACCTTGGTTTGTTTATATCGAGCGATCATTGTTATGTTTATATCTAGCGATCTTTCCTTAAGCCTTTCGAATTTTAAAGTGCTTTTTACGAGTTCAAAACGGTTATAGCCGCAGATGTTCTGCGGGAGATCTGTTTGTAGATTATCATTTTATTTATCTATTTTTTAATTAATTTTTTTATGGGATGAAACAATTTAAGAAATAGGGCATTGGAAAACAAAATTTTTTTATTTTGCTCCATTTTGGCGCAAAATCTTGCGGCTCCACGTTTTGGTCCAGATCCCTACTGATGAGTTAAAGAGAGAGAGAGAGAGAGAGAAAGGGACATGGTACGTGCGGTGTGAATGTGTCTAAAAACCGGTTATCAAATAAAAATTTTTATTTAGTTATTCCATTTTTAGCATAGGTGGAATATTACAATTCATAATCGAATATTTTTTCCAGTTAGAATCACAAATCCCAGTCCAACTAGAATCGCAATCATAAAAACAAAGAAAGTGTTGATTCGACTCAAATTGAAGCAGGAAATTATCGTCACGAACAAACTAAAAAGAAAGAGACAACGTCGATATACTCACAAATTAGGCTGAACGCCACCCGAGACGAAGTGCAAGGACGATCTGTTTCAGTGGAGCCCAGTGGTAGAACAAGTTATAGGGAGATTCCCTTTTTTTTTTTTTTCATGGACGCATTTCATCTGTCGCCATCGTCTGATAACGCAGTTGGAGGAATTGGAATGTCGTTGCTGCGTGTTGTGACCAGTGCCAAAAGATAATGGTCCACAATTTTCCGTTGCATAGTATGTCTTTTATCAAATGTATTATTTGAAAAGTGCTTTTTAGCCTACTTTGCCTTAAAACATAAATAAATAAAGTGGGAAAAGAAGGCTTAATGTATCGGGAAAATATCGTTAAAAGTAAAATCGAAAATAAGGGAAGTAATTAAATAATGATTGAAAAATTAAATAGTTGCAAGTAGGGTTTTGAGGTGGGGAAAATGTGTCTCTGCCCGTCTGTCTGTCTGTCGGAATGTCTGCCCCCTCCCCCCTAATAATTTTTGAGGAACTTGTATGATTCGATTTTTTTTTTTTTTTTGCATTAGAAGGATTTTGGCGAATTTTTCATATTTTACTTTTTAATTTGAAAATTTTTTCGTTCAGCTTTGAACAGTTAAAGAACCTTAACATTAGCTCCTGGGGGAAAAATGAAGCAAATTATGCACACTCTGAAGGAATGAATGAATGAATAAATGAGTGGATAACTGAAAAAGCAATTAAATGAGGGTATAAATACATGAATGAGTAAATAAATGAATGAAAGAATGAGTGAAGGAACATGTATTAACCATTGAAAAGGGGTATATTTGAAGTAATTAAGGACTAAAGCTAAATGAGAAAGAGAGAGAGAGAGAGAGCTAGAAAATAAAAATTATGTCGGTGTATATGGGAAAATTGGCTCGTATAGTTCTAGACGGAACTTCTTGTTCAATTTTTATTTCAAACACGGAGTAGTTTACGCCCAATGATAGTTTATTTTAATTCATAAGCTTGCAGAAATCTTTTCTGCGCTACTCGAAACCTTTGCTCAAGCAATATCGAGTTTTTAAGTTTCATGACAATTTTAAAATTAAATCATTAAAAAAGGTTATGTTGAGCGTTTTGTCAGTTTGTTTCGTGAAGTTTGGAATGAGGATTTGTGTACCAGTTTCTCATTTTCAAATCTTTATTTCGTCACTATACATGAAAGAAATTGGTCCCGCAGTGGACCAGTTGGTAGAAGAAGCTCGTTTCCCGCAGCAATACCGAAAGTGAAGCAACATTGACTGAGGTCAGTAGTTTGGGAGGGGGACAACCTCTCGCGGCTGGTTGCTTTAGGAGCGTGTACGCTAAAAGGAGCTGGGTCGATATGGGTGCACGTTAAATCCGTCATGGCTCCAATGTCCTCCAAGTGAAACGATACCTCTCGGGGTGCCAACCCCAGGTGACGGTCTCTCATCTGGGAGCTGGGTTCAAAAAAATTAGACCTCTCAAATTGGCGGAAGTCCGAGTCCTGCCGATAAGGGCCTCTGGAGCAGCGCGACCAATCTTCCTCGCTTTGCGCGAGGACACGACAACAACAATATGAAGGATATTAGCCTGAATATGTGAATCAACATACTTGGAAAATGCAAGAAAAGTATTCTTTTGTACGTTTCATTTCAATTCTGTTCTTTTACTTTTGCTTGTTTATTTGTATAACTGTTATTTAATTATTTGTAAAGTCCTTAAATAAAATACTTTTCACAAATTGACATGTTTTTTTTTCCTTTAGATAGACGCATCGCAATCCCGCCGAAGCGAAAGACACTTCCGCCGAAATGCTTTATCCCCCTCTTGCCCAGATGGGACAATTCGGCCGCCTTTTTTTCAGGGCGGGACAGTTCCGCCGAGGGAAAGTGTCATGTTTGGCGACGAAAAGTGGGCGAAATTTAAATTGATGTTGAACCCATGCGGAGCACGCCAACGTTTTGCGAAACGTTAAAATTAATTCCAATCCAAGGTTGTTTAAGTGCGCATTTTCTCATGTTCAAATTGTTCTGCATTTCCTTAGTTCAATATACAAAATTTTTAGTTTAACATTATATTTACACACTTTTCTGTATGAGTAATAGTTAAACTAAACAGAATTAGCATTATTAAGAACGTATAGTAGGGATTTTGATGAGGTTTGGAACAGAGTTCTGAAATAAAACACTGGATATAATACAATAATTTTTTGATTGTTTTAACTTTTGATCTGTGTTAACTTTTAAAGTTAAACTAGTGACTACCACCTGTAAGTTTAACTTCGGCAAGGGCAATTTTTTCTCTTAAGCGTTTACGAAAATAGGATGAATTTCATCATTGTATTTCTGAAATCGCATACGATTGGTTGTAATTTTTTGTGTTTTACTTTCAAAATTTTACAAAAAATCTTTTAAACATGTTTACTTTTAGAACTCGTAAAACTTAACAAAAACATCTGAGAAACATTATTATCAAAACAATTAATTTCAAAGCAAACACTACTGACAGTACAGAAATATTCTATAATTTGAACCTGAAGCTAGTCTGGTAACGTATTATCAAAATAAAAATTTGAGCCCAGCATATAATTTCAAGTATAAGTAGTACAATTTCTTTTACTAAAAAATAGTTCGCCGGAGCAGAGTGGTCGTCCCCCATCAATGACAGCCTTTCACATATTATTTACATGTCTACCTAACTTAGCTCGATGGGAGGCAAACTCATCACATCAAAATAAACTTACCGCTTTGTAGTTTCAGCTCAATCGGAAATTTTAAGTCACCAACGAAAGCGCAGGTTTTATACGATCAATCTGATCAGATTCATTATTAGGGAAACCCCCTTTCGGAAAACACCCCTCCTAATCTGTAATTAAGCGATTCAGGTTAGAATGACTCCTTTGTCCGAATCGAAAGTAACCTCTTAACAAACAGATAACGTCAATTGTTTCTTGAGAGTGCTTGTTTACAGGAGCTTGATCAACATTTGATGAAATATCTCGTTTTAGCTTACGAGCCAAAAGTAGAATGAGTGACAATCTGTTTTGATAAAAGCAATTTCGTAAATCGTAGAAGGTTTTGTTTCTAGAACTGCTATCTGGTTGAAGTAAACTATTTTTAAATCCTTACAATTCCTGTAATAGTTGCATATTTAAGTTACCATTTGTCAGGGGGTGGTGAATCTTTCCGAATTGAAAGGCCTCAAGTTTGGCAGTTGGTATTAATAAAATTTGGTAGTAAATACTAATGTTTATCATACAAATCTAGTGCTCCAAATTATCTTAACTTCCCTAGTGCTGTTGTTGTTTCTACTGCCACTTGGGTATCCAAGCTCCCCCTTCTCAGAGCGACCAGGAATTAATGCAGTAAGGAGCGCCTTCTGTTTTTATAGATGAGCGCCACAACGGTGGAAGTACGACTTGGCTCGTAATGTATTTAGATGACGCCAGAGGGCGCCACCTTCTTTTTTTTTGACCCAAGGGTGAAGGGAAAGGAAATTCTAACGGTACAAAATGCGTAGACAAACGAGACTTTATTTCCTGACGTCGTCAAGCCAAACTCAGTCATTAAAAACAAGACGCAAACTCCTTACACCCCCTCCCCCTCCTTTCCCGTCAAGTCTTACTACAGTTCTACCATCAACCAAAGTGATCTGCCTGGCCGAGTGCCAAGAGGGAGGAACCGCTGGTACAAAGAAAGTGCCATTTTTCTTCTCGTTCTAGTTCGTTTAACATATTTGATTTCTTCCAAACTGATGCTATATGCCAGTTTATAAATCGAGTTGCTTTCAACAAACAGAGAAGCAAACATTCTGATTCGCGTACTAAATAACGCACCTGCAAAACGGACTTCCTTAAAACTCGAATGGATTCGCTCCTTGCTGCCATGCGCAGAAGCCTCCAAATATCAAAATTCCGCGGTCGAACAGTACCACCACTCCTGCGTCCTTTAAATGCCAGAATGAAAGTCGTCGCGTCTAACGTATCAAATTTCTGAATCGAAACTGGTAAAAGCAAACTAAAGATCGCATATTCTGCACTCGTCACCAACGTAATGATGCGCCATTTACAACAAACATATCTTCTATCAGCGGGCGAAGTTCTTCTCATTGTGTATAATTATTTTAATGCAGAATTTTAATTGTTACACCAAATTTTATGGTAAATTGGGGGCGCTTTGCTTAATGATGCAATGGAGGCAATTCAAGCAACGTCATTGCTCACGTGGCACCGATGAAAACAACGTAAAACAAAGGAAGTCGTAGCATCGCTTTACATCGAGTTCGACAAATCTAATTAAAAACTAGGCACAGGGCGAAGTAGCGGGGTCCTCTGACTTTACACGCACGCACCCCCAAGCGCACATGGCGGGTCCCCAGCGGGGATCGAATGCGCGACCCACCAGGTAGAAGCAGGGCCCGATTTACATTTTGAATCACTATAGGCACAACTCATGTTTGGGGGCCCCTCACGCAACAAAGTTTTTTTAAACATAACATTCAGTATGTGTTTGTAAAACTTGCCAGTCACACCAAAATTTGGGGGCCCCCAAAGCACAAAAACTAATTTGTTTTTCAAATGTCAAAGACTCAGACTAACATTTGGGAGCCCCCAATGTGCAAAATAATTTTGTTTTAAAATTACAAAATGTTTGAAAAATAAAATATGGGGGCCTCCAAAGAGCAAAATCGATTTTGTTTTTTCAAATTTCAAATTGGGCAGACCAAGATTTGGGGGCCCCAAAGTGAAAATTCCTTGTGGTTTTAAAATAATTTAATAATACAAATTTTCTGTGAAGCAACAGAACACTAACAGTTTGTTTTTGAAAAATGCTATTTTTAAATATTTTCTAAAAATTTTAAATTACAAAAAAATAAAATAATAATAACCAAAATTAGGGGGCCCCCTCAAAGTCGGGGGGCCCCAGGCCTCACGGGCCTATTGGTAAATAAGGCCCTGGGTAGAAGTCCGACGCTTCACCCACGCTCTAGTAGTGGACACTTAGATCTTTAAGCTCCTAAAATAAGCGAATGTAACATCAAACTTGAATGAAATTATCAAAACCTATAGCGAACGATTCCTAGTGCTAGTTAATAGAACTAAAGTTGGCGTGGATCATAATATTTAATAGCTGCCTCCACAACGGTCACATTTACACATTAAGAGCAACCTCTTTACTAAATCCGATCAATAAGAAGGTTAGGGATTTGGGGAAAATATATGGGGAAAAAGCGTGACATCCTTTATGAATGGTCCCTTAGTCATTTTTAAAATTATTTCTCCTAGTTAACAGCATAAAATAGATGATATTAATTTCTGTCCACTACTAATGCAAATACGTGTCTTATAAATGTCCACTATAGATACAAATGAAGCGTTTAGTAAATTTGACGTAAAAATCCTAATTTTTCATCAAACGACATTTTACAGGCAATTAATTTTTAAAGAAATAGTTGGCGATTAAGCTAAATATGCAAATTTTGCCACGTGAAAGAGTACGAAAATTTTCTTAACTGTGTCCACTACAGGGTCATTTACTTTATTTATTATGAACTCCAACACAAAAGAAAGAGAAGACACTTTTTGTAAAAAATCAATTTAATGATTTCGTTTTATTGCATCTTTTCATCATCTGAGCAGTTCTCTTCGACGAATCTCGTTTGATTTGTTTTCCAGCTGCAACTGCTTCCATCGAAAATAAAATCTCAAACATGTTTCAACAAACTTTAAAATGTACAAAAAACATCTGAAACCACAATAAAACATAACATTCAATCGCTGGAAGTTTTCTTCCTCCGCAGCGGCACGTAAGTTAATTATTTAACAGCAAAAATCAATTTCTTGAAATCGTATGTTAAGATACTTATCTTTACAACCAATTGCTTTGTTTTAAATCGCATTTTGAGCAATTACTTTACCACATATGCTTTTTAACTTAATATGCTGCAACAAAAACTTGATTTTAACGTTACAAAAATGAAAATGCCATTGCAAAAGGAACAAAGCAGTTATTTAAAATTACTTTAAACAAACTAAGGGTAATGGATCATACTTAAATTTATACACCGAAGCTTTTCAGAGCTTTGGAGAAAAGAACATGATTGTATTGCTTTAAAATCTACACTTTTTACATGACATAGTATATCTATGCTTTTGATCCTCATTACTGTTTGTCAGAACAAGTTTTTTTAAGTAATAAGGAGCAAGCCCCTAAAGTATTACACAAAATTAATTTCATCAATAACTTATAAATCATTTTTAAACCTAATTTTAATCGCTAATAATTTACTATGCCATTTCAAAGAATAGGAATTTCATAAAAAGAAAAACGGCTATTAAGGTAAAGTGCCCTAAAACTGACACCCTCAAATAAAATAAACATTTAAAGTATTAAAAATTCCCTAAAATAATTTTAAATGAGATTTTCTTTCTTTTTGAATGGTATCACTTGTTAAATCTATTCACTTCTTATACCTCTTTAAATTGGTAATACTTTAAATGTTTTTTTTTTTTTTATTTGAGGGTGTCAGCTTTAGGAACCGTGTTTTGGGTGTCAGCTTTAAGGCACTTTACCTTACTTCATTTATCTTACCCTTACGTGCTTACAACAGATAATCCGTCTCATTTACAGAATTCATAGCTTACTTATATAAAGAGATTAATTGAAGAAAAAAGTCCTATAATGCAACCTGTTTTAGACCCTACAGAAATGATTTTTATAAAATTCAATACAACTAAAAACATATGTAAAGGAGATGCTCAAAATGCGATGAAAATGAAGGAGCAATGGCTATCTTCCATTTTCACAAGACTAAATTCTGAAACTGGTAGAACAAAAATTACAAACATAAACATGTTCATACTCGCCACAGCACACAGTGTAAAAGCAATATACTGTCCGACGTGCAAGTACAACCAGTGGGACAGTACAATCAATAACAAACCTCACAACTACAATACTAGAAAGCATCACAACTTAAAAAAGCACATTCCTAACACCCAAGCAGCAATTCATCGAACTCACAAAGTGGCCGGAAGGAAAATGGCTTCGACTGCCTTCAACATGTGGTTTTAGTAACCTTACATAAACTCCGGTCACTTATTTCCACCTATTCATTTTATGCCCAATTTTTTAAAATTAGGACCCACATTTTAGAAACTTTTAATCTTCTATTATGAATCATTTATTAGAAACTTAACCGATAGTGGCCAACTTTGCATCAAGTAATTCTATAATGACCCACGTCTTAGAAATTAAGCCTTTCGTGAGACACTTTTTAAAAATTTAATTTACTGTGACCCACTTTCTGAGTAACTCTCTAGTGAGTCACGTTTTAGAGACTATGGTCCATTTTCTATAAACTTAACCGATCGAGATCCACTTCCTAGAATAGGAACTTAATCCACAGATATCCGTTTTTTAGAAACTTAATCTACAATGAGTCCTTTATCTTTCTTTATTATTATTTAAATCAAATTTATTATAACGCCATATACTCTTTTTTTTCCTTTCTAATGGGGCTACCTATGGTCACCTTTCCAAACCTGGTGCATTCCCCGAAAACCGGCATCCATTCTTTCAAGCAGCACCACTATCGGCGGATGCCATTGCCACTTGAGAATTTTGACGCACAATTTGCCCCTAGATGGCAGCACCTGAGCTCTAAATGATGCGAAACTGCACTGGGAATAACGCCATATACTAAACGTACTAATTAGCAGCACATGTTCTTTAAAAAGGGAGATTTTACGGGTTAGGTGGGGAAGAAGACTCATAAAGGAAGGATAGGGAAGTCTTTGGGTGCTTCCCACCAAAGGCGACAAAGACCATATTTCAGCCTTTTTCTCGTCTGCGCAAGCGCAAGACGTATTTTTGCCTTCAAACATATACTCTGCGGTTGTGCAGATGTGAAAAGACAAGTCCTTTGTCTTTGTCATCTTTGGTGTAATAGCACCCTAAGACTTCCCTACCCTTCCTTTATGAGGCTTTTTGTTCCCCCCGAAACCGTAGAATCTCCTTTCTAAAGAACATGTGCTGCTAATTAGTAAGTTTAGTATATGGCGTTATTCCTAGGGCAGTTTCGCATCATTAAGAGCTCAGGTGCCGCCATCGAGGTGCAAACTGTGAGTCAAAATTCTCAAATATCTTCTTCAATTATATTTCTTTCTAATTTTCTTCATTTTTCACACGTAAACCAAAAATTTTTAAAATTAAAATAAAATTATACAAAATTGCAGAGTTTTATATTTTAAAATTTTTTTTCTTGTTTCTTTTTTGAAATTAACGTCAGTTGCCAAACAATCCCCCCCAAATATCAAACTGAGTCCCGCATTCTGGAGACACTAATCTAAGCCATTCCCCAGCTGATTGAACACGAAATCTGACCAGAAATAAGTCATCAGACGGGATGGATGATTGATACGATGATCACAAGCCAAGCCCCCCACCAGCTTTGTGGGTTCGATCGATGTGACGTTCGGACGCGGGGACAAAATGGCAGTGAAATGTGCAAAAGTGATCTTCAAGATTGAGATAAAACTTTCTGTGCACGCTATTTCAAACAGCTGAAGTAATTGCTGGAAGATTCTACCAAAACGAATGCGTTACATCTGTTTTCGTTTTTCCGGGGTGAAAAATTATGATCAGAATGTCTGATGGCTATAAACAAATTCTGTTGAGTACTAGAACAGTCGAACACGTTGATGATGAATAGCATGAAAAGTATAGAAACGTGACTTAAAATTTTTTATGCACCATCCGAATTTTAAGTCATCCACTGAATCGGTTCGTAATTGGCGATCTGATACGAATTTTTAAATATTTATTTATTTGTCATTCAAAGAAAAAAAAAGATGTGACAATTTTTCTAGCAGTTTTGGAATTCATCCTACGATTTTTGTTCTTCATTTTTATTTACATTGACTAATAATACATTTTACTGAATTTAGTATTAAATGTATATATCATTCGATTTCAACCTTAAAAGTGGGGGGGGGGGGAGGGGAGTGTTACATCACAACACACTTGAGTGTCACTTTAATACAATCAGCAATGGACTAAGTACTCACAGAGTATAGTTTGAAAATAAAATTGACTGCCCTAAATGTAGTGCCTTCAAGAAAATATGCCACTACATTAGTTAACCGAATAATATAAAAGCCAAATAAATAGCTAAATATTCGATTTTTTTTTTTGTGACTTAATCGATCACAAATTTTGTTCTCTGTATGAAGTGCAAAAACGTGTATTATTCTGAGTTGGATGTTTAAGTTTTCGTTAAAATGAGCAAATAATCAAATACTCCTCTTTCAAATTCATAACAGCGTGTTCGACTGCACGTACCAAGTTCTAGGGAGAAAAAGATATGTTGGATAATTGTACCATCTTCTTTTATGGACGGATCTATGTTTATTCTTGAACATTATTCGGAAAATTTGATTTATTCCAAAATATCCATCTACCTGTCTTAGATTCTTTAAATATATAAACACAAAATTCAACAAATAAAAACAATTAAAATTTCATGTATGAGAGAAATGCTAATATCACAAAAAAGGCAAACTTATATTTTGAAAAATAACCACTAGACTGCATTTAGAATGGGCAAAAATGGTCCAATAAATTGCTTATTAACCATAACTTTCATTATAAACAATAATTACCACGACAACCGAAGATCATACGTAACATTGAAATTCAAATCTCTCCGAGACAGTTAGGCCTAGTATTCGTACAGAGACAAGCCGAATCAATTCCACCATGTTGGTGCAGGTGTAGAAGTGGAATACTTCTTTAACACTTACTGTTTTTATTGTTTCTAAATTTCACGAATTTCCATGTGGGATCAGCAAAACAACGCATGCAGTGAGAAATGACGTCGTTTCATGGCAAAAAAATAAGATGTCCGGGTCGCCAATTGTGGAGAGTATCAGCAGCATTCGATATAAAGACCACTGTGGTGCTCGTTAGTTGCCTAGACCAGGTGGCAAAAAGGCGACTCTTGGGCTATTTTCAGAAGGTTGGCTGACCCTCTTTCACCACATGCCACAAGCACTAAGTTCAAAAAAATGGGATTAAAAAAGAGCAAAATATCGCTTTTCTGAGGTCGTAGAGGAATATTCTCCTCTCTGGTCTCTATCACGCTTCTGAGGAATATACACCTGGTGTTGAGTAATACAGCTGAAACATATCAGCAGCAAAAATTGGAAAAAAGAATATCCACTGAAGAAGTACCGCTCAGATTGGTCAAGAAATGTTAGCCAACATGGTAAAATATATTCGACTTGAATCTGTAGGAATATAATAAGGCCAAGACAAGCTACCAAACCTAATACAGGGTTCGCGCTAGGCCGCGCGATTCCCGCAATATTTTTTGAAATCCCACTCAAAAAAAATTTTTTTTAGGCTTAAACTTTAAAAATCCCACTTAAAATTTTGGTCGAGGAGGAAAATCCCACCTTGTATTTTTCCCCAGTGTGAACCCTGTAACATGACATTCACTGAAATGTTATAAAACCCGACCGTGAACCCTGAACTTTACTAAAAACACTTAACCAAGACAAATTTCTTCCACGTCATTTTACCAGATGAAGGCCAATTAAGAATGAAAAGCGCTAAATGTAGTGATTTTTAAAAAAATTCCTCATTAAATTGTTGAATTATCGTTAGTTACACTATTACAGCTTATTGCTCCAGAAAGCTGGTACTGCTACCCCCCCCCCCCCAAAAGGATATGCCCAAACAAATCTTCATTTTATGAAGTGATAAAACCTTCGATTTTACAGGAAAATAAGTTGATATGTGTTTCCTCTTTCAAACCAAATCAAATGTTAATCACATATTTCCTTAACTCGGCATTAGATCGATATTTTACATAACAAAGTGTTTGTTCTCGGAGAGTTCCAAATACATTGAAACAACCCTTTAACGGACACCCACAAAAAAAAAAAAAAAAAAAATTGCAAAAATTTAATAATTATCGGCAGTAAATAGTTTGTAAGATACCTCTACTTTTAGAGAGCAGTTATGCTGTTTCAGGAGCGTCCGAGCAAGGGAGGTTTCAATGCAATACATAATAAGCATCAAACTCAATTAACTACTTCAAGAGTTAGCAATAACACTTAACAAAAGTATTTCATCACATTGTCTTCCCACTTCTCTTAAGATATTCAAAGTAAATGTAATGCCTTAAGATTAAATGATCATTATACCATCAACCAAAGCAAGCTGCCTGGCAGAGTGCCAAGAAGGATCCATACATGTTCAAGGGAGGAACTGCTGGTATGCGGATGTGCCGTTTTTTTATCGCTCTAGTTCGTTTAGCATGCTGGATTCCTTCCGAACTGATGCCACGTGCCAGTTTATAAATTTAGTTGCTTTCAACAAAAAAAAAAAAAAAAAAAGCAGCAGACATTCTGTTAATAAACGCACCTGCAAAACGAACTTCCCCAGAACCCGAATGGATTCGTCCTTTTCTGCCGTGCGCAGAAGAGTGCAAGGGTCAGAACTTCATGGTCGAACTGTAAAAGTAGCCACTCAACCCCCTCCCCCCTGAAATGGTGAAGATTGTCTGGAATTTGAGCAATTTTTCATGAAAAACAATGAAATTAGCTCACTTTTCTCGAAGAACCTCCCCCCGCCAAACAAATCGGGTCTCGCTACGCCACTACTCTGTAGCCCCAAGTATACATGGTGGTCTTCAGTGGGTATCGAACGCGCGACCTTCCAGGTGGAAGTCCGACGTGCTAACCACTAGGCTACCACGGCCCAACACCACGGCGACCGATCCAAGACTTCAAATATTATAACTCGACTATTTATTTTAGATTTGGCACCTAAAAGAATGACCTTAATCAAGGCAGAAATAGTACAAAGTGTTATCACGAAAGTAGCTTCATCACGAGAAAGCAATTGATGGATTTGACCCTGACTGTTTTCTACTTGTTTTAGTTCTTTTACATTTGTCCTTGCTTGAAATTTCAACTTTCAACTAAATAATTTAAAGTTTGTTTTACGCATCATTTACTATTACAAGAAATGGTAAAAAACAAACTGTTAATGACTTTACTATTGGAAAATGCAGGTAGGAACATAAATGCTCTAATAACCATTGCATATTTCAATAGACTGTTGAAAGTAAAATGCATTTCCAAAATACATTTAAGATAACGGAGTGGGTTGAATACTAATTACTCCATATCATTGCAATTTTCACAACAAAAGAGATTCTTTCCAATAATATTCCCAAGGAAATTCTGAGCTTCCGCTTTGAGATTGTATAAATCAATTGTTTCGCGCGCACAATTTACGACTAGCCTCTTAAGTTGTGCAACAAAAAGATATATCCTTCACTGAACAGCTGAAACACAGCAAAGCGATAAATGTCACCGGTACCGACATGGTTTTTTACAACCTCCATTTCTTTATTTTTTATGCTACGTTTGCGCACGAGTTATAGCCCTGGAAAAAACCACCAACAACTTTTCAATACGAATATCTTGATGGCTTCGGTTCAGTATCAAATATTTTAAGCAAGCTTGTCCATACACAACAGTACCACCCCAACCTTTCCCGATTATCAAAGTGAGAAAAGCAATGTGAAGAAATAGTCAAAATAAAAATTACAATATTAACAACTTAAAATACTTCAGCAAACATTTATAGATCAGTGACTTACATGGCAGATTGACTGAACCATAATAAGTTTCAGGAGTGATATTAAGCCAAAAGAAAAAAATTAAGTAAGACCTAATACCATCACGAGAAGAAAACTCGCATATTTTACGAAAGACAAAAACATAAATACATATTTCTACAGACACAGCATTTCAATCAGATGAAAACTAAACACAAAAATTCAATTTCGAATGAATCCAGAGAGACGAGGCTACCGGTCATTTGAGCTACTTTCGGAAAAGTACCACCCCCGGTAGATACCGACACCCAAAACGCAACGAAAAACGTATTTCCCAAAATGGCACTATGAATTTATTTAGTACTTACTGGTATTATCACATCCAGGTTTAAAAAAATAACACCACTCAGAAAGTTTGTCTCAGATTCGCTGAGCTTCGAAATTTTAACTTGGGCAACCATGCGACAGTACAATAAAACCTGTAAAGTTGACCACCTTCGCAAGTTGACCGCTCTTGTCAGGCACGGAATCGGCTTTTCACCCTCTATACGTTGACCACCTGTCTAAGTTGACCACTAAAGTGCTGCACTGCATGTGGTCAACTAACACAGGTTCCACTGCACTAACAAAATGGGTTAGGCTCAATTTTACCTCAGAAAGTTTGAGATTACCACTTTAACGAAGCCAAACCTGGTTGCAATAATACGTAAGTACATCAAAACTTATCATGGAGGCAAGATTTATATATTTCCTCTTAGCGATAGCCCTTGAGGATAAGTGCTAGTATATTATTTTAAAAAACCCTTTGGTAGTAGAACGATTTGTTCTAGGACAACAATATGTTAAGTCATTGTATCTCAACCTGCCCGTCACAACCCTTAAAAAGTGAGAAGCTTTATTTTATTAAATAAATTATCTTAAATTATATTTAACTTACAAAATTGAATAGTGTAAAACAAAGTATTGTTAGAGTGACCCTATTTCTGAGCTTCAATTCGGGGACATGTCTCCGAATACAAGGACAATTTTGGGACTCAAGGAACAATTTTTGAGGATGTCTTTGGTGACAGAGCAAACCAATACACCTTCATTATGCAAAATTAATCTCATTAATATATTTCAAAGGGTACCCAAACGTATTTTCTACACAATGTGTGCATATTTTCTGAGTTCATTGCCTGCTGGAAATGGACAGACAATAATTTGATAATTGCTATAATATTATCTAAAATTTCACAAAATACCATCTTAAAGTTCGAAATTTCAAATCTAGAAGCAATTTGAAGAGAAAGAATGGAAATTCTGAAATTTGGGGACTTTCTGCGTCCTCAAGTGTTTTCCCACAAAGCGTTAAAAATATACGAATTTGGGGACTCTCCACGAAATTCGAGGACGTATAATCACCCTAAGTATTGTAGCAAAGGGGTCGCAAGGTTTTTTTTATGTATATATCACATTAGACTTTTAAAGGGGTTGCGGCAATAAAAAGATTGAGAAACGATGCATTAAGGAAAGTGTCACACCATTCAGCTTGGGGACGCTTCCTTTGACTATTTATAAGCAGTAATAAAAAAGTTCCCCACCAAATTTAGCATATTTATTTGTTTATAATCAACAATTTTGCAATCTCTGATTAGTTTGTGAGTGATTTCACTGTACATGTTGCCGTAAATTTCACCAACACTTTATCACGTATTGAGAAAATTTATAAACAACTTATCTTCTGGAATGAAACAGCTTAACCCGCCAAAATACCCATGAAAATTCATTTCATTCTCGCATAAGAATTAATCAACTCCCCGCTGAACTCGATACTTTCTTCCGCAAGGGCTGTCGCCATCGGGGAAAACGTCCAAGACACGTAAAAAATAAATCCGGTTAAAACGCGTCGGCAATAAAAACCACACAACCTATCATGCTAAAATTGCTAGTACAAAATAAGTTACGATCTAAGTATATTCACAAAAGTGCACAAATGTGTTCAAATACTGCTCTCGAGTTCTATTTAGACAGGTTTAAAGTTATGTACAATTTTTCTTCCTATTCTCGCAATACTCTCCTAACATGGCGCTCTGACCGATGCATTGGGCATTGATGAAATCATGGAATGTAGGCCTTAGCATTTAATTTTACTATTTCACATGAAATTAGCTGCAACAGAAATAAATAATAGCATTGCTTTTTCGGTAAGAACATTATTTTTTAAGAGAGAAATAAAGAAATTGTAATTTAAAAAAAAAAAAAGATCTATATTTGGTTACCTCCACTGCATTTAGCATCTCCAAGTAAATGCCCTTACTATAAGAAAATCGTTTTAAAATAGGGTAAACATAAGCGAGGTATGAAACTCAGTTAAAATATGCATTTTACATATTTCTAGATATAATAAAATAAATACCTAATGTATAAGAAAAAAGTTTTTCAGTCAAAAAACGAAAAAAAAAAAAAAAAAAACACCATATGTGAGTGTGGATTATATATCCACAAATATATAAAATTCAATATACGTACTCGCAAATATGTACGTATTTATATAAATCACTTAGACTTCTTTTAAAAAGCTAAAACTTGGAACACCATAATTAAGATTTGAAACCATTAACTTAGTAATAAATTGATTGGCTATAATAAGCCAAAGCGTATTTTTGAATTTTTACTGATTTTTGTCACAATTTAAATATTTTACTTAAAAAAAAAAATAATATATATATATATATATAAAGCCGTGAAAGACATGCAGTTAAAGTCACCCCTCATCACTAGCTGCAACGACTCATCTGTGAACTCATACAAGACAGCAACGGACATAATCGAGACATTCGCATGATCGAGGGATAATCGAATCATCGGCAATTGAGAAAATTTTTGTGACGGATTTCATAATCGAACGGACCTCTAGAGAGCTTTCTGACATCGAGTGAGTTCGTGCAAATATCTCGATTTTGCCGTCACTCGTACAATGCCCGATGCATCGGCGTCGTCGGCCACGTGCCCCTCGTCGGGTGGGGCCCCGGTCACGCCGTGCCCCTAATTGTGTGGGGCCTTCTTACCCTTCATGTAGCCGGTCCACCGCTCGGCGACCGACCGGAGGACCTGGTCGTCGTGGATGGTGTTGAGGAAGAGGAGCTGGTTGATGTGCGTGCTGTGGTAGTCCCATCGAGCGAGGTTGGGGGCCACGCCCAGAGAGAAGTGCCTCAGGTCGTAGATCGACCCCGACCCCGTGTCGAACAGCGGCAGCATCTTCTTCAGCGACACGAGTCCGTTCCGGAACATCTTGCCCGCCTCGCGACACAGCGGGTGCGTGCCGCTCTGCTGGACGTCGTACAGTCCGAACAGCGAGTAGACGAAGCCGTTGAGCACGAAGGAGCTCGGGACGGTCGGGTACTCCTCGTACCAGACGTACTTCCCGAGGAAAGTGGTGAGGATGCCGCGGTGCTCCGACCGCACGTCGAAGAGCTTCGTGGCGCGGAGCGCCGCCTCCAGGTACCCCAGGTTGCCGCTGGCCTTGAACGCCCTGGTGAGGAGCGACATGGCCTGGCCCTGCGCCATCGCGGAGTACCACCCCGGGGCGAGCTCCAGCATGCCGTTGGACAGCTTGCGGGTGACCGCGTTGGGCCACCCGCCGTTCTTGTCCTGGTGGCCGAGGAACCAGTCCGCGGCCGCGAAGAAGTGGGCGACGTGCGAGGAAGAGCTCAGGGTTATGTTGTCGATGCGACCGTGACCTCCGAGGATGACGGACCGGACCTGCAGGTTCCTCGGCTTAGCGACCTTGTGCCTGCCCTGCACGGCGTGGAGCCCCTTGTTCAAATCTATCAACAAGTCTCTCGTGAGGGTCCTCCACTTGTCGCTCGACCCCACGCCGTAGTACACGTCGGAGTCCACGATCGACAGGTGGGTGTCGGACATGACGTAATGAATTTTGTACAGAGTCTGGTCACTACTACTACTCAACACTACGGTGAGGCTGGCATTGGAGATCAACATTAAATCACAGTTCAGGGTGGTTAAGTCCAGCCCTTCCTCGAGGGACAGCGAGATCTCCGTACCCGGACCTAAAACGACAACAAAATGCTTTAAGACGCAAAACCAAAAGTGCAAAACAAAAGCTGACAATAAAACCGGTCCCCCGAGCGCAATGGATCGATTGTGCTGTAAAGATATTAGAGCCTGAAAAGTGGGAATTAGTTGCCACGAATAGAGATGCTTGGAGAAAACTTCTGAAAAAGGCCAGTGAAGAAGGAAAGTTGTTTGTTAGCACCCATCACAATAACAAACCACCGATACTTGCCTGCATAAAATTACCAAAGCTAAAAAGAGTAATTTTCAAAACAAATGCAATAACTTTTGTAACGGAAGAGAGTCCGCTAAATTTGGAGTTGGCACATGCGAAACAAATGATTCCTAATTTACATTAGGAAGAGTGAACCAACCATGTTTTGAGCTACATCGATGTAAATGATATGCTGGTATGCATTTGCAAAAAAAATTATTTCCTATTACAATAACTAAAAAAAACAATTAAAGATCAAAAAAGAATGCATGTGGTGTCCACTTTACTCTGTGGAACTGAGTGATGTTTCAGCCAGTAAGGGTTCGCAGGAACTCCACTGAGCTGGAGAGAAGAAAAGTAGGTAAAGGACCAAGATGGCTGCTCACCTCTGGTCTTGAACTCGAGGAGAGCGTTGCCGGCGTCCACCACCCTCCGGAGCGAGGGCCGGTTGACCCTGGAGTAGAGCCACTTGCCGTGCAGCGTCCGGTCCCCGTCCTCCACCAGGACCACCGTGGGGGGCGGCTCCGTCAGGTTCTTGCTGAAGTGGCTCAGTCCGAACTGGGCGATCTGGATGGGGTAGAAGTGGCCGCGGGTGTCCCACTGAGTGGATACGGGAACACCTGGAGGAACGGGCAAAATATTTCAGGTGATTCAATCGTCATCCAAGTGTTTACTATGGGCAACAACTGCTGCTCAGTCATCATGGTGATACGAGCCTGATTTTCAATAAAACAGAAAGCAATAGAAAAAAATCACCTTCGATGCCGCTGATGCACTTGACCCGATCCCTGACCTCCACGTTGTAGTTCTCGAACCACAGGTAGACCTTGTCCGGATCATACTTCTGCTTTGGGAAGTACACCTTGGAGTAGCTGTGCTGCCACTCGAAGCGCTCCGTTCCGCTCTGCTTCACGACCTTCCCGTTCACCTCGAAGTACTTGCGCACCAGCGAGAACGGCACGTACACCTCGCCGTCCTCCTGCCGACACGACACGGAGAACTCGTCGTTCACCGAGCACTCGATCTCCTCCACGGCTCGCAGGCCGCTGCGGAGTCGCACCCGTTGGACCTCCTCCTCCTCCGCATCGAAGAGGCGAGCTGCGGGGTGGGGGGCCGGCAAGGTCGGGCAGGGGTCGTGGGGTTGAGGCTGAGGAATGTGTTCTCTGTAGGGAAAAATTTGAAACATGAAACATGGCAATTTTCTACACAAAATAAATTTATGCATCAGAGGTCTTACTCGGTTAGAAAATTATAATTTATAGGACTGTTGCAAGAGCTACTGCGTATTCATACCAAGGACGACAGCAACGGATGACAGCTACGAAAAAGTTAGATGCACATAATTGGCTGTATCCCATTCATGCTGTTAGATTAAGTGACAGCAATTTTTTTTCTTCTATATCCGATATGCAGAAGAAAGTCGAAAATATTTTATTTTAAAATTTTTGAATTGTTTTGGGAAATGTCTGTCTGCGTGTATGTGGGTGAGCACTTTCAGGGCTCGGCGCACTTTGGAGTGTTCAAAATAGTGAAAAAAGTGACCACAGCTTTAAAAAAAGTGATTAAAATAGTGACCATTAAAATGTAAACTTGTGTGTGTGTTTTTTCATTTAAACTAAATATAACTTGAAAAAGAGCAGTTTCGACATCTTTTGAAAACTAAACCTGAATAAATAGAGCTTTTACCAAACTTAAAAAAAAAAAAAAATCATAGCCTATTCAAAAATACGAATTTTTATACCTGTAACTATGTTCATAAATACCTTTTTCAAAACCCATAAATAGCTAAGAGTGAGGGAGGCAAAAGTTATTTCTTTTAATTAATTTCTTTCTCAAATTGTTACTTATTTAAAAATATAAATGAATAAATATTTATTCAAATCAAAAGCTGAAATTTCAAATTTTAATTTATGTTCAACATTGAACAAAATTTATTTTGCAAATGCTCGTTTTAAAATATTTTTTATACTTGTTTAAAGATTAGAAAATTCCACTTGAAATAAAGCTAAATTTGATATTTTATCAAAATTATGCAGACTGAAATTACTGTGTTAATCTTCTGTATCATTGTAGGATACAAACCGTTTGATTATTCGATACTGTTTTTGTAATTTCATGGTAGTAACAAAATCCAAAAAAAATTTCCCCCTGATTAAGCTCCGAAAAATTCCCTGATTTTATAATTTTAGTTACACGGTATAACTGTCATACATAATGACAGTATGAGTGGCACAATCAGAAAAATTCTTCACAGGGGGGAGGGGTGCACTATTTTTTTTCCTACCTGAACTTTGTGCAATTCCTTTTTTTTTTGGGGGGGGGGGGATGGAAATAAAAAAAAAAGAGGTCATAATGTAATTTTCTGAGCAATATATATAATATGCAACTGCTAAGAATTTTTCAGATCTAAAGTTTTTTTTTTTTAAGAATTTAGATTTCCCAATCCCCTGCATCATTATTTAATGAATTATTGACAAAAATTTAACTTTATTTTCTCAAAATTGCGTATTGTCTTTTTGTTGAGAAATCCCTTCAAAAAATTTTCTTTTGTGATTGTGAGTTAGTTCTGGAGGGGGGGGGGGGTGAAAGAAAAGAGAAATTAAGCTAATTTTCTGAGTGATATAATCTGCAACTGCTAAAAATTTTTAGTTTCTATTCTAATTTAAATATCGCTTAATTTTCTTAGGATTTGCTCTTTGAGTAAAAAAAAGTTAAAAACAATTAAAATTATCATTCTAGATGGGGGGGGGGGAGATTTCACGGGCCCTCTAGGCCTGCCCTTCTGGTTGCACCACACTGCAATATCAAACCTTAACTTCAGCATACTCGGGGCCGGCGCCACGCCGAATTTCAAAATACGACCAAAAATGGCGGACTTACAGGACCAAAAATGGCGGAAACGCGGAAGCTTCAACCCTGGCACACGTATTTTTATGCAAAATTGCTATGTTTTCTTAACTCATAGACAGACAAAGTAACTTTTTTTGGTTGCTCTGCCAGAGAAAGGGCAACAAAGTGAAAATAGTGACCAACTTTTTTAAAAAAGTGAAAATAGTGACCAATTTTTAAAAAAGTGACTAAAAGTGACTTTTAGTGAAAAAAGTGACTCGCGCCGACCCCTGCACTTTTTGTGGGAGCTCTAACTCAAAATGTAATGCATGGACTCCCTTGAATGTTGGCGTACATATAAACCCTGATATGAAGTGCTGCTTATTAGTTTTCGGTGTAGATCACATCAAGCAGCACTCACACTCAATGCTCAAGAAACAAATTAAAACACAAAATGCATAAAAATTGAATTTCCGAACGATTTTTATGCATCCCGAATCCGATCCAACCACTGTACTGATCCTGTTATCTGGCATGACAAATTTGAATTTTTAAAATGTAATAAATTAGCCAATTTTGGAGATACATGTAAATTGAAAACTTACAATGAATTTGGAACATCATCTTTTTTTAATTCTGATTAAAAAATTTGTTTTGACAACAAAAAAAGTAGCAAAAAAAAATCATTTCACCCCCTTCCTAAAATTTCACATCAATCTGAGGCGGATAAAAAACTACTATACATAGAATTTGCTTAAAAACTGCAGAATAAGTAGAATGCAAGTGATCATTCAGGATCTAATGAGGATTAGCTAATCCTGCTTGTTAAATAGAGATTTTGAAGAGAAATTCCAGTCATTTACTGATGTGAAAATACACCTGCGAGTGTTAATTTAAACTTTAATAGTTGAGTTAGGTTTCATGCTGTTTAACATGTGTGTGGCCAATATATTGTTTCAATTTTATGTAATTATTGACTAAAGGGAATGGGATTTACACCGAAAACTAATCAGAACCATTCCCTATCGGGGTTCACTTGTAACTTGGCAACTTGGAATTTATTGCTTAAATGCACCTTTTGCTGGCGACAAATACACATAGTGGGAGAATGTGGGACAAAGTGAAATGGTAAAATATTTACAGTTTGCAGCCACCACCTATTTAATAACATTTTAACTACACTAATCTGTAATCAATTCCAGATGAAAAAATAGTTAACTCTAAAGATCAAGCTATATGATAATATAAGCCATTTTATAAAATTTGGTGCTCGTGTTGCAATACTGGGTGTTAAGTCAAAATAATTTTCTGCAACTATGTAACGACAAAATTTCTGTCATTAATATTTTAAATATTAATTATGTACAGTGCAGTGTTGATTTATTTTACGTTAGGCCTGTTTAGATTTCAAATGTTCAGTACAATTTGTCATGTGCATATGGGCAGGGCCTTATTTACCACTAGGCCCGGGCCTAGGGCCCCCACTTTGAGGGTTAACTAATCTTGGTTATTATTATTCATTTATTTTTGTAATTTCAAAGTTTTTAGAAAAATATTTAAAAATAGCATCTTTCAAAAACAAAGTCTTAGTGTTCTGTTGCTTCACAGAAAATTTATATTAAATTATTTTAAAGCCAGAAGGAATTTTCTCTTTGGGGGCCCCGAAATTTTGCTCTGACAATTTGAAATTTGAAAAACAAAATCGATTTTGCACTTTGTAATTTAAAAACAATCATTTTGCTCGTTGGGAGCTCCTAAATGTTAGTCTGACTCTTTGAAATTTGAAAAACAAATTAGTTTTTGTGCTTTGGGGCCCCCAAAATTTTATGTTTAAAAATTTTTTGCTGCGTGAGGGGCCCGCAAACATGAGTTGTGCCTATAGTGATTAAAAATGTAAATCGGGCCCTGCATATGGGGCAAATTGAAATACATATTTAATTTCACTTTGTCCCTACAGCAGACACCAGATAACTAAATTTGTCATTAAGTAGATTTTTTATTTGTTCATTTAATTAAACAATTATTTTTTTACATTCATTAATTCCTTTATTCGTTTGCTCGTTTAATTAATCATTCATTCAAACAATTATTTTTTTTATATTCATTTAATTCCTTTATTCATTTAATTAATCATTCATTCACTTGTTATTCATCTTTAATAAAAAATATTTCTAACTCTCTGTACTCGTAAATAAGACTCATTACATGTATTTGTACTACCATTATTACTTTAATATACAAATTTATGGCCTAAAACAAAAAACTAATATTTCAATGTAAGTTCGATTATAAAATTGATAGTTCTCTCTTTATGTACTGTTATTTTCAAAATAAATTTCCAATTTGTTCATTTTGAAAAATGTAATTGATCTCAACTACTTCACTTTGCCCCACCATTGCCCTACATAAAAATACAGAAATTTGAATAATAATAAGTTTAATGACTGTAATTTAATTAAATAAACAAGATAGATAAATATTAAATCTCCAAAAAATGTTTTAAGTTGCACGGTTTTGTTAAACAAAAAACTGAAATGCAGCAATAGAGGTTGAAAACCGCGTAACAAACTTCGGTGACAAATCGAGTCAAATAACATCGTTGCATTATCCAAACAAAGCTATGGGTTTTCCTTTTTCTTCATTTAATAATTTTTAAATCCAATTTAACTTCATAGAAAAAATTGTTAATATCTTTTCATGAAGATAACTTTTTAAAATTTAAAGATAATTCCTATTGTCATGGAAGATAAGCTTGTGTGCAAAATTTGAAGATAATTTATGATTGTCATGGATGCAAAATTTGAAGATAATTTATGATTGTCATGGAAGATAAGCTTGTGTGCAAAATTTGAAGATAATTTATGATTGTCATGGAAGATAAGCTTGTGTGCAAAATTTAAAGATAATTTATGATTGTCATGGAAGATAAGCTTGTGTGCAAATTTAAAGATAATTTATGATTGTCATGGAAGATAAGCTTGTGTGCAAAATTTGAAGATAATTTATGCAGTAATAATGGTCGAAAACCGCAAAACAAACTTCCCGTGACAAATCAAGTTAAATAAAACCGTGTAATAAAACACAATAAATAAATGCATTTTAACATAGACATTTCTGTTGTATAGGAAGATAAATTTATGCAACTAAAACAAATAAAAGTTTTAATTAAGTGAAATAACCAGGGTCTACTTAAATTCAATAAAAGTTCTTTGTTGAAAAATTACTTTGCTGATGTGAGGACATAAAACATTTTTGGCTACCTTACCACGGAAAGGGCTTTCAAACATTAAATGCCAATATTATTATCGTAGCAAGCAAAGGCAAGTAATTTTAATTTTCGTCAGGGGTGGTTTTTTCTGGCAAAAGGTATTTTGCCAAGACAGTGGCAAAAATACCAACTATTCTTAAATAATAAGCAGTAAGGTCTACTAGTTGTAAATTGTAGAAATAATTTAATTAAATAATTTTTGGGTATTATTGAATATCTTTATTTTGTTAATTAATAAATATTATAATTAAGGTAACTATTTAATGAAAATTTACAACTTCAGAACTAACTAAAATTAAATCAAAATTATACATTGAATAATTTCTGTTATGTCTTATAAGGCAACTCTATTTATTTTCTTTGCTTTTGCAAAAAAAGAATAAATAGTCACTTTCATCTTTCTGTCTTTTCTATTCAAGTGCTGAAATTCACCAATAGCATTGTCGAATACCTACATCAGGACATCATTACGAAGGTAAAATGCCCCCCCCCCCCTCATATCCAACCCCACTTTAAAATTGGTCAGTAAAATTTGAAAAAGTAACTGGACAAAACTGGACAGCGCATTTCATTTTCTACTTACTTTTTTCACTAGAAATTTTTGTGCTATTTTTTTTATAAAATTAAATATTTATTCATGAACTGTACATTTCGAATACTATATGTTGTAATCCTTTAACTCAGTGCTCAAATTAAATATGAATAACATTAATTCGAAACTTAAATTTGTTTTATATGATGTTAGAGTTTAGCTTCCAGAAAAAATGAAACGGACAAAAGTGTTGCTATTTTTGCCACTTAGGTGGTAAAACCTATTGTTTCCAGAGTGGTTTTTACCAGGTTTTTCATTGGTTTTTTTAAGCCATCTAGTTTTAGTATACAGTATGGGACCTCGAATCTGGAACGCTCGGGGCCGCGATCTTTCCGGATTTCGGAATTTTACTGATCTTGTTGGGTAGAAACCCATAATTTTATTAATTCTCAGCCCACTAGTAAGGTTTGAATGTATTTTAAGTACCTACTTTCTTTTCTGTGGACGGCTGGTAAGCTAACTGGTCTTGGGGTACTCTTCAGGCATTCAAACCGCACGCGCCAAGTTCAATGGCGGATGTGATGGATGTAAACATTGCCACGATGCTAGCCCGGTGTTGCCAAACCGTGGCAACTTTGTTGGAACGCGTGACTTGCTTGGAGAGAGGGTCAACCTCAACGTATATGTAAATGAGGTTGAAGTAGAAGTTATTAAAATGACGTCATCATCGCGTCATTGGTTTTTGGCAAGTATAAAGGGAGGATGAATGCGTACTTGATTCACTTGACTCACTGGATTCAGTCTCTGACTGGTTTTCATTTTCGGTTGACCTGTTGGTCGTTGCTCCCTCTCGTGGAGTTATTCTTCTTGCCATGAAGCTACTGGATGGACAATAGATTTTGAACGTGGTCGAAATGTGAGACCGTAGTTAATTTGTGAAATTTTGAAGTGTCTTCTCTCCCCGCTCGTCACATTCCAGTGATTGTGAAATGTTTTAGAATCTAGTGATGTTTTGCTTTTAGAAGAGTGGAAAGTTTATTTTTATATTCATTTTAAACGTGTTTCTAGTCAGAATGTCAACCATCAAAATAGTATTTTATCTTCATAATTGTGTTTTACTATCTTCGAGTAGCTGGTGAATTCATCTGAAATTCGTACAACTGTATATTATGTTCTTGGACTGTCTGCATGCTGACTGATAGATTGACCTGAACTAGTGTTCGTTCCAGTGTAACTATGCTATACCATGGACTAATTCTCAACAGTTTTGAATTTGATGTCACTCGACTCATGACCAAGTAAAATACTGTGATATTTAAATTCTGAAATTTGAGAAGTTTTTTCAAGATGGTTTTTTGTGTCTGACTAGACATTGTGTTGTGATATCCATCGGAAGTTCCTGTGGTAATGTATATTTACAGTATTCTTAAATGTTAAAATAAATCCAAATTTTGTTAAAATTGTTTCATGTTTACCTCCAACTGACACCACCTCTGACAGCTCATGTTGGGATTTGAATTCAGAATCTTTATTCTAAATTTAAATTAACTTTTCTTAAAAGCCCGACAGATCTTGGTCCTCGTTCAAAAAATTTTGTAAGTAGTATCAGAGCCCATATAATTTGCTCTGGAACTTTTATTAGCGTTTTACTCCTTTATAGCATTTTTATTATCGCATATACTCGCCTATAAGTCGCGAAATTTAGCACAAAAAACAAAGTTGGAGTCGTCTTACATTCAAGGGCAAAACATCGAAAAATCCAGACTTTTCCCGATATTATTTTAACCTTTTTGATTAAACAATAAAAGAAAAGACTTCCGTTGATTTCTGACATGGTTTTATATTCTCTAGCCACTTAATTGCAGTATAATATCCGACTATTGGGAAAATGCTAGAAATGCAGAATTTCAATTTTGCAAATGTTCTGTATCATGTGAAAATTACAGCTCATTTAAAATAATAAATGTAATAAAATTACAAGAAATAAAAAAAGCAAAATTTAATGACATTAACTCAGAATTAGAGCAACAATTAATGAAAACTCTAACCCCAAAAACAAAGAACCTTTTCAGAAAATCGTGAAATAACCCTTTTGAAAACTGTACATTTCCAATCCTAAACATGCTCATTGCATTTTATTTTTCTTTTTTTAAATGACTATCTTCAAAAAAAAAAAAAAAAAACGGAGCAAAATATTTCCTGATTTTTCCTTAAATAACAAAAGCTAGTTTTTTTTTTTATACTGCCGATTTTTTGAAAGTTCCAGATTTTGGGTTTTCCGAATTTGGGATTCCATATTCTAATATGATAGCATTAAATTATTAGTATTTTGGCAATAAAGCTTTTAAATTATTATTGCACATAAAGTATCAAACACTACAATTTCCAACATCGCTCACCCCGCGGAAGTTCCGCAGCCAGTCCAGATCCAATAGAGGAAGATGACAAGCGAAGCGAGGATGACGAGCAGGAAGCGACGACTCATTCGTCCCCTCATCAGGGAATCACTGGGGAAAGAAAGAAAGATTCATTCAGAGATATCTGCCCTGGAATGACTGTTAGAGTGGCAATGATGACACAGAAAATCTTAACATGAAATGCTGTCCCACATTATGACACTAACAAGCTTTGTATTTTTTTTTTACTCCTCAAATTGATTTTAATTTCAATAAATGTAACAAAAAATTTTCTTGTTACATCGAAATTTGACATGCCTGTAGTCAATAAGTAAAAGTAACACTTTTTTTAATTATTATCATTTAACCTACTGTTTTCAAACCATAAAATTTCAAAATAAATCGTAAAAAAAATCATTACTTCAGGGCTATTTGTGTTCATGTGATGTTAAAAATTAAAGAGTTTTAAACTGATGCCTCAAAAAACTCTCTAGCAATATTTCTTAAAAAGTAAAGAACGACTTTGTGAGGGATTACAACACAAAATTTGTCAATTTTCGTATTTTAAACTCAATGCCATGACTCAAAGCTTTGGCTGGTTTGATATAGTAAGACCTTAATTTAGAACAGGGTTTGCCCCTTTTCCTAGCACAAATCAGGGTTCGTAAATATCATGATATTTTCGAAAATATCAAAAATATTTGATAATTTGATATATATCCAGTATTTTTTATTTGTATCTAATATTTTCAAATCTGTTAACTTTTTGCTGATGATAAATGTTTTTAGATTTATTTAATACAACTTACACACCAATACATTTTGCACCTTACATAAAAGATTATTCTAATATAAAATTGCACTTAATTTTACACATAAAATTTTTAATAAAAATGTTATTTATTTATTTTTTTTGCACTTATAACAAGATTTAAGTTAAAGATTTTTCTCTTTCAAAAATACAAATTATAAAACCATCTCAGAATGTTTCATTTCTTTAAAACTTTAAACACAAAATGAAATTTATTTATTTCTGTTCAAAAATTTAGTTAAAAATATACCTAAATTTTTGAACAGCTGTCTGTTATCCCCTTTCTCGAGAAAATTCTTTCTAATGATTAACTAAGTAAAACAATTTTGCTTTCTGTGACTGTTCAATGCAGGAGCAATCTAAAAATAGAATTAAGTACATGGATGCTATCCCAAGAGTTGGTCCAAAACCAAAGGTCTTATATTGAGATTACAGGAGCACTTAAATAAAATCATTTTCAGTTGTTTTTGTTAACTCCTTTTTGCATTTTATTTAGAAACTATAGTTTAATTTTCAACAGCAATTGAAAATTTAAAGTCCTAAGTTTTAGACTAAAAAAATACATAATGCTATTTTTAGAATGTTTCATATAAATGAAAATATCAAAAATCCCGATATTTTAAAAATATTGGATGTATATCGGCGAACCCTGGGATGAAGCTATTCAGACCAGTGTTTCCCAAACTGTGGGTCGCGACCCACTGGTGGGTC
Source organism: Octonoba sinensis (assembly GCA_038502835.1). Lineage (NCBI taxonomy): Eukaryota > Metazoa > Arthropoda > Arachnida > Araneae > Uloboridae > Octonoba > Octonoba sinensis. The sequence continues at coordinate 6,596,954 of CM076600.1, forward strand.
GTGAGCGAATATTGAGTGGGCCCTCGCAACTCTACACATGAGTTTGAAAAAAATGGGAAGTCTGCGAATAAAAGTAACTAAAGTTGAAGTTGATGCTAAAACTTTAGTGAAGAGAAATAAGAAACAAATACATCCTTCCCATTGAAATAATCTTGTAAAAAAGCTTGCAGGTGTAGATACTTAAGTAATAAAGAATAATAATTTAAGTTGTGTTTCCAGGGTTGCCACAGAAGAAATGAAACAACAATAGTTGCTTTAGTAGCATAAAAGGATGAAAATAGTAGCCTAAATAGTAGCCATGGCTCAATGACAAACAAGTCTTAACTTGTTCAGTGATGGGTATTTACCTATTACATTCGGATCTTATATTTATACATAAAGAGTTGCTATGAATACAGTGTAATTTATAAAAAATCAATTGCATTTTTATCTGAAATAAACACGTTTCCGAGCATTAACTTTTTAAACTGAAATAACTATTTCATATCTACCAAAGATTAAAAATATCAGTGAATAAGGAGTGAAGTAAAAAAAAAGATTGCACTATGAGAAGAGCAAGATTATTAATAGAAAATAAACATACTTGAGATTTAAACACACAGTAGCTGATCTTTTAGATACATGTATGATATTGAGCTACTTGATTAATGAAATTCTAAGACCAAGAGGAGACACTATCGAAAACATTAAGTTTACTTTTTTTTCACAAATTTAACAATTATTTTATAATATTGGAAAAATCACTCAATAGACAATTGCTAGAGATAATCAAAAAATTTTAAAAATCAATTTGAAATTACATGGCAAAGAAGAAAAAAAACATTTTTGGAAAATATATTTTTTAAAACTAGATTATTAACAAGGCTGAAATATTTAATTCTTGTATGATCACTAGAACTTACAAGAATTTTGATAGAAATTATTTTATTTTTGGCCGAATTTTTCAAGTGGGCGTGACGAAATGACGCCCGTGCAAGTTTGTACTGTAGAAGTTAAAATGTAACAAAGATTAAAAATTATGGTAAGTTCAAAGTTATTGAGCTCCAAGATGCAGAATCTGATAGTAAATGAGCACTAGAAAGTTTTTCCGAAGCCGATGCAATCGGAATTCGAAATGCGTAAAAAATCGAGACCAAGCCTTTAAAGAGCGAAAAACAGAAAAAATGCGTAAATTTTACTCGTAGTTTGTAAAAGTTGGCGGGGTAGGCTACTTTCAAAACTTTTCATTTAAAAGAAAGGGATTTTCGTGGAAACGAAATCCTTACTTTCCAAAAATACAGAAAAAACACATGTCTGTCTATGTGATGATTGGGTGTTTCGGACATATTGTTGCAATTCTTCACCATGCAACACCGTGGATATTGTGGTCAAGCACCACTGCCATTGGTTGCCAATGTTCGAGAGAAAAGGTAAGGGTTACAGAAAAATTAAGAGAAAAGGCGCATATTGCGATATTGAATGCATATCGGGTGCACACAGCGCAGCTTCTGTGTTGACTAACAAATCACCCATGAAAAAAGCAAACTAACCCCTTTCATTGACAGCAGTGTCAGCTTCATTGGCAATTGCTTCAAGGTCAATATGAAGTGTAGGCAGTCGCTTGGGACAAGATGGAAGTTTGAAAAATTATGGCACGATTTTCCGTGAAATAAAATAATTTTTTTTCCTCAAAAATATTTTTTGGTACATTTGAATAAAAGAATTCCGAGAGAGGCAAAAGAAAAAGTCGCCTAATAGTTGCCTCTTGGAAAAATTAGTTGCTTTTTTGCCCGATTTCGAAGAAAATAGTTGCCATAGTCGCCTGATGCTGAAAATAGTTGCAAATAGTTGCTTTTTAGTCGCCTGTGGCAACCCTGTGTTTCTTACTTCAACAGTCTTTCATTCCTAATGGTAACACTAATTTTGGTTTTCAATTAGAACAAATAAGACAGAATCAAGTAGTTCCACATCTCGCCACTAGGGGATCCGAGCATTACCAATATTTATGCCCTCTTTTTTCTAAAACAGCTCAGAGGTGGGACCCGAGATTGGAAATTTTTGTTAGATGGGTCGGAGCCCAGTCAACTTTGGGAACCACTGATTCAGACTATCTTGAAATTTTAAAGGAATGACTAGTGTATTTTACAGGGTACTAGCATACACTATAATTTATAATTTTTGAAAAATAACAATATTCATTATGTACTTTTATTAATGATGGTTATTCGAAACTTCTTTTGGTACTAGGACATTTTACCTAGTCTTAATCATACAATCATGTCATATAGGATCTAGGGGGATAGTCCCCCTAGATTCAGGGGTCGATCCAGCATTTTTAAAAGGGTTCGTTTTCTGTGAATTTTAATAAGCTTTTTGTAAAAAAAAAACAAAATTTAAACACGGATAAAAAAATTTCATTATGTTTTGCCCCTGATTTAATAAAGAATTTTGTAAAAAGTCTGATTCGGTAGCTCATAATTTTGTGAAGAGTCCGGTTTGATCGATTGGAATTTTGGGAAGCGTTCATTTTGATTGATTGGAATTCTGTGAAACGTTAATTTTGGTTGTTTAGAGTTTTGGGAAAGATCTGTTTGGATTGAATGGAATTTTGTGAAGCATTAATTTTGATTGATTAGAATTTTGTGAAGGGTCCATTTTGATTGATTGGAGTTCTGTGAAGGGTCTAAAAACTGACCTGAATTTCCTCGGGCACGACCCCTGATTTAAGAAACCATTTACATGTATGTAACATAATATATTTTGTTGATTTCTTACATAGTATATATTTAGTATGTATTGTTCCCTCTCCCTTCTCTGGAAAACAGGAGAGAAAGCAAATGCCAGCTAAGCTTAAAAGCTCATAAAAGGACCAGTGCAACTTTTTTCAGCATGAAAAATGTATCAGTCACATAAAAAGGAGGATCAATCACTCCGATTCTTACCTTTGCCCACCGAGTGAGCCTTTTTGCAGCCATCCGAAGCCCGAATGAACTATAAACTTAGAAAACCAATTCATTAAAAGGATGTGACGGCTTCAAGGCATAACCAGTCCGTTCTTGGACTGCGACAAAGTTCTCTTTCCCTTTTCATTCCATTTCATTCTCATTTCATTTTTTTCGTCTCACCTGAAAAAAATAGAACTATCAATAGACTATATCAGTAAATACAAAAAAAGGAGTGTAAGGTATTAATGTGGTTTAGCAATTTTCAGGATGAAGAATATTAAAGAAATTTTAAGATTTTAATTTTTGTTTATCAAAGATACCAATTACAGAAACATCTTAAAATGAATTAGAAAATTATGCAATGAAAAGTAAGTGTTTAATTTTAATTAACAATACTAACGGGAGTCCCTTTTTGTGAATTTTAAAGAGACTCTTGTGAAAAACCACATAATTTTGCGAAAATTGAAAATTTAAACATAGAGCGATGACAAATTTTATCATTATTTGACACTTTTATAATAAATAATGGTGTGAAAAGTACGATTTCGAAGCTTGGAATTTTGTCAAGAGTCCGTTTTGATTGATTTGAATTTTATGAAGGGTTCATTTTGATGAATTGGAATTTTGTGAAGGCTCCAAAAATTTCCTCTAGCATGACCCCTGCCTAAAGTTTTCGATCACATCACGATTGATATGAATTTTCAGTTTCGCCCTGAAGGCTTTGGCCGTGCTGCAACATTTAAGTTTCAGATTTTAATTTGCAATGTCAATTATGAAACAGAACGTCAAAAAAATAACATAATTGTCAGAAAATACAAATTTAATTCAAACTTAATGCAATTTAAAAAGGAGCATTTTAAATATATAAAAATAAGCTCACACAGAAAACAAATTTTATTTAAGCCAGTTATTTGTTCATTCTTACAAAAAGAATTTAATTTAATAGCTCCTTTTTTATATTTGATCTTAAATCATCACAAATGTATTTTAATGCCCAAAATAGCCTTTTTTCTAATTAAAAACGCTTTTAAAACATATAATTTAAACACTAAATAATGATACTATAAAAAAAATAAATGATGATATACTTAGAGTATAATTAAAACACTAATTAATGATGTAATAAATTAATTAATATTTTAATTCTAAAATTGAAGATACATTCCTGACAATAGTGATTAGTGTGCCATAATTTGACATCAGAATGAGAATAATACTGCATATGCAAATTAAAAACAAAACTAAATAAATTTAATGAGCCAGACACATAATCTCTATTTGTTGAATCATCAAGACATTAAGAGCTTTAAAACTTTCATTCTTTTACCTCACACATGAAAAATTAAAAAAAAAAAAATACTTGAAAACAAAAGGGAAATTTTAGGGCTCCTACTCCGGCTTCAGGGAAAATATGGCTCTGGGTCCCGGCTGATGTTTTTGGCTTTATTAAAAATGGCACCTTGGTTGTTCATTTTAACGCCTAGAAACTTATTTTCGCCTAGAAACTTATTTTCGGCGTCATCCCTGTGTCTAAATTTAAATTCTTATTTCTAACATTGGTGCATTGTGATATGGATAACAGCTGCCATGTGTGAATTTTGGTAGCTTGGTTTTGATACTATTCCATAATCTTTACCTCCAAGATTTTGAACAATACGATTAAATTAAAAACAGGGTACTAGATTGGAAATTTTATGACAAAAGTTTTAGAATGGTGAGAAATATCCATCATAATGAAAGTTTTGTCTCCACATCTGATACCCCTCTAGGAAAAATACCATATATTATATGTGAATGCACGATATTTTATTTGTGTGCCTTCACAGCAATGCATGTTACGTATGAAAAAATTTTCTGAATTAAATCATAATACATGGATGTCCTACAAAGCAATGCAATTGTAAAATTTATTAGCTTTAGATTTAATATTAAAAGAAAGACATAGAAACTTTTTTAGCAAAAACGTTTACCTTTTGTTCAACAATTGAAGTAAGTAAATAAGCAACGAATTACAGCACAAGAATGAAAATTTATTTTGTGGCGCAATTCGTTGCTTTTTTACTAACTTCAATGGAAACTTTTTTTTTTTTTTTTTTGCACTTCTCTTTCTTTTATGCAAAATATTTCCATTTCATAGTTTGAATTTCTTACTACAAATTCGTTAACAGCAAATAATAATAATAAAAAAAAAGGATAAATTTTTTTTGGGAAAATACCTGCACAAATGAAATTTTTCACTATGAGATGCAAAAAACCTTTTGACAAACGCACTTTTCACAAATCTGTCGAATACTTATAATTTTAAGTAGCACAAGAAGATTTATTAAAATGTCAATTCACATTTTGCGGCAACTTATCATTCTCGAAAAGTTACTTCTCAGGTTTGACATTATACCGAGTTCATTTTGACGTAAAGAAATGAAATTTAACACAATTTCAAGTACTTATTATACTATAAAAATAGTACACTGCAGTTGATTACAATTAAAACTCGTACTTGAGTTTCTGATTTCGCACATTTTATCCTTATTTCCATATTTATTTAAAGTAGATGACGCTGTTCAGTCAATACATTATTATTAAATGAGAAAATTGTTTACAAATTACGATTGCCAGATACAGCGAACACAGAAAAGAAGGTTTTCAATTTCTCTTCTAATGCATTAAATGACATTCTAAATTTTAAGAAAGAAATTTTGAGATGTTTAGAATTTTATATCATTGATAACCAGTTCATGAAACTTTGCATTTAAAAAAAAAAAAGTATCATATGACTCAGTTAAGATTGCAATGTTCACTACGACTACGACCGCAGAACTCGTAAACAATTCTTTTTTTTCTCTTTCTCCCACTGCGTGCTGTATGGTTGTGGAAATTTTATGTTCTGCTTTTTAAATTTGTGGAAAGAGCTGTTATTTTTAGAGAAAATAAAACTGACGTATTTTTTCGTTTGTAATATCTGAGTACAATGACGGTAAATATTTTCAAAGTTTAACCTATTCATCATGAGATTTCCTCCTCAATTTAGTTAATGCTTGTCACACTATTGTATGTAATTCTGACACGAAATTAACAGGGCCTCTAACAAAATTAATCATAGCAGCAATGATGCAGTCAAGGATTACTCTTAATATCAAATTGTTCATTATCATTAGAAATACAAACAGATAAATCAATTGGGAATTTGAAGCTATTTCGCCTATTAATTACATGTTGCTTATTTTGTGACAATAAATAAATTTGTTTTTCTACTCCAAATGCAAAATATATTAGCACAGATGAAAGATATTTTAAATTTGTTATTGTTCGTTTATTTAAGAAGTATTTTATATATTTTCCGGCATATAAGTATTTTGTGTAGAAATGTTATGCTTGTCTACTTGTTGCAGAAAGTTATTTTGTTCTTTTAGAAAACTAAAAATAGTAATGGAAATTTTATTTTGAAAATATAAAATGTTCAGTAAAGTAGTATTTTTAAACATAATTTTTGCAAAAGATTCATTCTAAACTCGAAAATTGTGTGTAATTTATAGCTTCAAGGTAACTTATAGGTTAAAGGGCTTACTGTGCTGAGTTCAACAACAAATACATTTATATATTGTATCTTAATTAATATGCATTTTTTGTCAACACAAAGTACCTGTAACTGATAGATTAATTTTGACTGCAGGCAATATGAAAAACCATCGCCAATGTGGGCCCTTTAACTGATAACTTATTTCTTTAATAATGTTACTTTTGAGCTTTCTGTGTGCATAGAAGTGTTTTGTTGTCCAGTAGAACACAATTTCCTTGTTCCAGCTCTGCTTCTGTTTTGAGCAGAAACACATTACTCCTCATTCTACTCAAAATCCTTAAATTTTGAAGCATGAAAAACAGTAGTGTTTTGGAAAAAGTTAAGGAAAATCCCCCCCCCCCCCTCCCCCTTCTTTATAGGATAAGCTTTATTTAGCAAGAATTGTCATTAGGGATAGGAGTTCATTTTCATTTTGCAGCCACATGTGTTTAGTAAATATAATGCTATAATATTAATTCATATTAGTGGCATTTACACCACACAGATACTATTTAAGTACAAAAATGGTTTCTTTTTGAACATGATAGATTTGTATGCATACAAATTTTCCACAAAGTCGAAGATTTTCATTGGGAAGTTATAATAACTGAAATTGCTGATCAAGAAGCATTTACATGAACTAGATGCATTTACTTAATGCTATCCATGTGCCTTTATATAACCACTAAAAAATTTCCAAATTTTGCATTTCTACTGAAAATATTAAAATTTTTATTATGCTTTTAGGACAAACGAACCAAAATTGAACTATGTGCAAAAGCTGGTGAAGATTTTGCAAAGCTATTTTACAAGACTATGGATGAAAAACGACACGTAAGCTGTGCCTCAAACTTTTGTTTCTGTGTTGTGAAATTTAAAATTAAAATTTTGTTCCGGAATTATTTAAATGCTGTTGTATTTCATAAAAGTTTGTATGTAATATTAATATGAATAATATGACAGAGATTGATTTATATAAATGGTTGAAAGTCGGTAATTGTTACTAAAAGGCATTAATCTGCCCTGCACAAATATGCAGCTGTGCTCAAAGTAAGAATTGGTCAATTAAATTCTTAGAATTCAAAACTTAATTCAAATATCCTTTTTTCAGCATTTTTTTTTTTTTTTTGAAATATTTTCCTTACATATATGGCTGTAAAACCACAAGCACTCAGATGAATAGTTGCTGTAGATGACTGGTGACCTCCAAAAAAATGTTCCTTGCTTTATAAATTTTGTCCATCCATTTGGTAAATTTAGGAACATTACTGCATTTTTTTTTTTTTTTTTTTTTGTGCATTTATTTTCAGTTCCATTTTGTACTCAATAAAGTTGTCAGTAATAGTAGACAAGAGGCATCATATCTCATATTGTACACATAATAAATTAATAACTCTTTAATCGATAATGTCTTACTTAATTACAAGTAAACTATATTTGGTTTATTCCATGGAAACTGACGCAACATTTGGAAGCTTAAATAATTAGAATAAGCAAAGTATTAAATATAAAGTATAATTATCAGTAAATGCTCTTTGGTCTATGACCTTGATTTTTGTGTAAAGTTTATCACATTTGGAGAAATTCTCATTCTTTAGTAAATGATTGTTCCAGTACTCCAACTTTTCCTGACATTTGTAAAAGATTTTTATAATTTGTTCTTTTTCTTATCATTGTTCATTTCCCTCTATCCTTCCTTTTTCATGTTGTTGGCCTCTGATTGGTCTTCTTCATTCCTTGTCTTTGTTCCTATTGCTTAATCTCTAATGGACCCATGTGAGTTGAGCACTTCTTTTCTGCACTGATCAAGAGGTTTCATTGTAGCCTTGAAATAGCTAGTAAAATCCCGAAAGTAACCCCCCTCTTTTTAAAAACCAAACTGGCAAATTTCAGATAGGGGGTTATAATCGAGATTTTCGAAAAAAATTATGAAAAAAAAATGTTTTTAGTATAAAGAGCATTTACTGAAGATAAATAATAAGTATAACCCATTTAAAATAATTTTAAAAACATTAATATGAAACAAGATTCAAAAAATAAATAAACAAAAATCTGTCTTATAATTTTGGAAACGAAAATTGATCGCATGGGGATGGCATCTTTGACTCAAAAAAGAATTTAGCACTTAAGTTAGCAGAAATCCCTATAATTTAAATTTAAAACTCATAAAAAGCAAATTTGGCATGTTCGGGGCCAGCGCTACATCGGTATTTCGTAATGTGACGAATTTCAAAACACGACCAAAAATGGCGGACCTACACGATCAAAGATGGCGGCTAATGAACGAATCAACGCCAAGAAAGAATTAAGTTCTTAAGCTAGCAGAAATCCCTATTATTTAAATTTAAAACTCATAAAACGTAAATTTGGCATGTTTCGGGCCAGCTCTATATCGGCATTTCTTAATGTGTCGAATTTCAAAACACGACCAAAAATGGCGGACTCACAAGATCAAAGATGGCGGCTAATGAACGAATCAACACCGAGTACATGAAATTTATTTTTAAGCATATAGACCTTGAATATTTGTGAAAAATAAACAAATAAAATAAAACACAAAATACAAAAAGAAATTGGACATATTTAATCTTTATTATAAGAAAATAATACAAAATTTGTTTTAAAATTCGTCAGCCATTTGGGGAGGGGGGTTATATTAAGGAATATTGAATGATTCCACTTTCGTGAGAAAAGGGGGGGTTACATTCGTTGGGGGGCTACTTTCGGAATTTTACGGTATTTGCAATATTTGTTCTCACAATTTGGGCTTTTTTAAAAATCTTTGTACTGATATTTTAGCGCAAAGCATTTTCATCATTTGTCTTATAAAATAGTTTATTTTACTGTCTTATACAGCTACATTAATACATTAACATGCAGTAATTGAAACTGTGTTGTCCTACTTGTGACGAGAGAAAAACATTACAGTAACTGAAGCAATACGAAACAGACATATGTACTGGGAACTACCGCACATATTCAAAGATCGGAATTATAACCTTGTGACATAGAAATTTTTATTTAAATGAAAAAGTAATGCATGTTTAAAAAGATGTACACTTGTGTTATGCTTTGGATCTAGGTTATTTATTTACGCATATAAAAAATAGTAGCAACTCACAAAACAGAAACGAATGTCCTAATCATCTAGTGACAGCTGAATTGTTTATAATGAAGTAATTTTCCCTCACCAGGGTTTAGAAAGAGTATAAATAAGTTCTGTATCCCAAAAAACATAAGAAAGTAATAGGTGGTAAAAATTTCCATTTTAATGTTTCCCGAAACTCAACTTTTACATGGAATTCGCCACTTGCGTTTCGTGTTTCGGTAAAATTCGGAGTTTTATTCGGTAAATTGAGAATAGCCCCCGCCCCCCTCCCAAAAATGTAAGTTTGTGTATTCCCTGCATAATACATGGTAGTTAGGTTAAAGTAAATGACAAAGGACCACCTAGTGACAATAACCCAATTTTTCTAGAAGTGCAGATACAACTTTTGTACTTAGCTTGGTAGTAATAAAACTAGCTACATGAATGATATTCTTACTGATAATTAAAGCTTAAATCACATGATTATTTTGCAATTCTGTGAGAATGTCAAGCTAATTAATTTTTCCATTTTCCATTGTTGATTGTTCGACTACGGCAGGCACTTAAAAAGATTAATTCGTGTTCAGCATGTATTTCTGTTACAGTAAAATCTGTAAAGTTGACCACCTGTCTAAGTTGACTATATTTGTCAAGAACGGAACTAGCCCCATATTATGCACTGAACGGAAATGTTTAACTTGACCACCTATCTTGATCACTTGTCTATATTGACCACTTATGTATGCCAAATTTGTGTGGGAGTGTCATAAAAAACCTTTGTAAGTTTAACGCCTAACTATTAGGATGTTATTTATTTATTTACATTTTTATCAAAAAATAACTAAGTTAACCATATGGGAAAACTACTATGAACATTTTTTTCATTCTTTAAAAAAAATTCCTTTTTGTTCTATCTGAGGTAGCCATTTTGATTAAGTATGTATTATTAGGAAATCTTTGCCATCAGACAAGTTCACTTACATGATAAATAACATATTTATCTTTGTTTTAACCAAATACTTTCATTTTAAAGTTGTAGGTTAAATTTTGCTAATGATATGTCGGATAATTGAGAAATGGAATAGCTAATTACTATTTTTAAGTAACATTAATCCATCGAACTAAACGTGAAAGTTTTAATTAAGGGCCATTTCACAGTATTTTGTCCAAACGTATAGAGTCCGCAACATAACTTTTTTTGTTATAACTAAATAATTTACAGTTTAATTATCACTAAATTTTATTTTCAGATAATGTGTTCAACACATTAATTGAAAATAAAATATAGTGATAATTAAACTGTAAATTACGTAGTTATAACAAAAAAGTGTCATGTTGCGGACTCTACGTTTGGACAAAATACTGTGAAATGGCCCTTAATTAAAAAGGAATGAATGTATAGTGGTACAAATGACAATATAAGAAAAACATCCGCACCATCTGTAAGTTGATCACAAAATCGCAGCACCACAAGTGGTGAATTTACACAGGTTTCACTGTATGGAGAAATCTTTGGAAATTATTTTTTTTTTTTTTATAATTGTGTTGTAGCAAAAGGAGATAACTCAAAAAAATTATTTAGACTGTGACATGATAAATGTACTATTTTAAATATGCATTTTGAAGTTAGGTTTATGTGGAACTTATTTTGTAAGGCCATTTTAGACATTGAATAAAATAAACTAAACGAGACTATCCGTTTATTATTGAATTTCAGGTCAATGTAGAACTTCATACTATTTCTAAAAAAGACTTTTTATTAGTTTTGTGATCTGTTTTTATCACACTTAAAAGCGGTGACTAAAAATTTAAATTCTAAACATTCAATTTTTAAAAATTTGCATATGATTTAATCATCCAAAGACAAGTCATGATCTATCAATCGATCATCAATCGACTTCATACAATTTTGTAATATTAAAACATCTACGCAATATTTTGCAGTAACGTGTCGCATGTAATTTTTTCACTAAAGTAAACATTTACTATGTAATAATAATTTAACTTTGTGCAAGTAAACTGTAATAGAAATTTTAATGCTCATTTGTGCTTTATATTAACGTGAAATTTTATTTCTATTACAATTTACTATGTACTTATGCATACGTATTCATACGCAGAAGATGAGCTCAATTGCTAGTAGAGATGAGCTCGGGCTCTACATTTTCAAGTTACTCGCGGGCTCGGGCTCATGGTAAAATAGGTACTACTGTGATATAATCCCCCCTTGGCGACATTCGAGCTAGCGCGCCAATTTGTAATGATTTTCGGTTGGCGATATCTTTTCGTTTACACAGCGCCATCGATGTTGGCTGAGGTAATGTGTGGCAACCCTGATTATGCAATGGGTGTTTTTAGAGTGTGATGGTTGGACCTTTAGAAAGTTCTCTTTAACTAATAGGTAGCTTTTTAGTAGTTAATTTCATCGTTAAAGTTTGTGGAGATATTTCCTGTTGATAAAGGAAGAATGTAAAGTGTTAAAGTGAATTAATTTAGTTCAATTGTTTTGTATTATGGCGAGATAAATGAATTCATATTAGTTTGTTAAGGCGCCATTTTTCGAATCTGACGGAAACGTGGTTTGTAGTTCGTGCTATCTGAAGTACGAAATTGTTTTGGTTGATAAGTGCATAAGTTTGGTTAATTGTGACTAAAAGCAAAGAAAAATAAAGTGGTAATTTTCGGACCATTTCGTCGTATTGGATTGTAAGTTTGATGCTATTTGGGATTGATTAACATTGAAAAGCCAACTGGTTTAAAGTGAGTTCTTTATTTTTGTTAGATTATTATCTGCTTATGTTATGTGTTTGTAAGGTTATAAAACAATGAATTTTCAATTGTTCTAAAATATTAGCTGTAGTAATTAGGGGCGTTGCCAGTTTTGATAAAGTGGGTTTCCGTTAGTTTAATGTAAAATGTATTTGAAGTTTTCCGTGCAATTGCGCGATATTTTTACTATGTTTTTCGTTGAATAATGCATGTCATTTTATGTAATGATAATTAATTGCAATAGTCATTATTGTGCATGAAATGCGTGTTCTTTCAACGAAGTGTTTTTATGGTATTTTTAATGTTGGTTTCTAATAGTTTAAGACAAAATGTACTTGAAGTGATGACCGTTATTAATTTTGTTGTCTAGTTTTTATGCTAGTTTTAGTGTAGGCTTCCAATAGATTGATGTAATATGTGCTTTAATTGATCAATGTTATATATTTTCTAATGGAGTCTCTTATTTTAAAATTCCCACAGCTTTAATAAACATTCGTTTTGCGTTGAATTGCGCGATACTTTAATTATGTTTTTCATTAAAGAGTGCATATTATTTTATTCAATAATGAATCATTGCAGTAGTTATTATTGGGCATAAAATGCGTGTTCTTTAAAGAAAGGGTTTTTATTCAACTTTGAGTGTTTGTAAAGTAAATAATTCTATTTTTCGAGTAATGATCGATCCGTTAATGTATTGCATTGCTGTTGAAAAATGCTGTACGTGCTTTACATAGTAGCGTTGATATTGTGTCTAAGATATAATTTGCAATTTTTGGTATTTTACTGTTTTTTAGTGATTTTTCTTGACATGTTTGCTATGTGTATGATGTAACATTGTTGGCGATATAATCATCGCCAAGAGTGTTGTATTGTGTTTGAAGTTGGCGACATAAAAATCTTGTTGTTGGCGACGGTTTCTTGGCGCCAACGAAAAAGTCGCCAAGGGGGGGGGGGGGTTATATCATAGTAGTTCCGTAAAATATTCATACATGGACCTACAGTCTGGACTAAGGGTTTTTTGCAAGTCTTGAATCCACTTTCATTTTCAATTTGCTCCAGACTAGAGACCCATCTTATTAGTAGATCTCCTAACTGCAAGAGTTGCACTGAATATATTCCAGTTTTAAATTCGACTGCTGTGGCTAGGTGAGAATTAATGAAAAGGAGTTCAAAAACTTCCCGAAAATGCTGCCAAACCGAAGATTTTCCAACATCATTTTTCACGCATTTTAGCTCACCAGAATTTATTTTCAACTGGAACATTTCATGATCGTTTAAAAATATATGCATGCTTTATTTGAAATTAAAAGAAAGATCATTAGAACCAATTGCGATGGCAGCAAAAAGCCTATGTTTAATTGATGTAGCGCCACTTCTATTAGCAACACTTTATAAAATCATTTCGGGCTCGGGCTTTGACACAAAACAGTATCACTCGGGCTCGGACTTCAAACCTTCGGGCTCGGGCCTGCAAAAGTGAGCCCGAACTCATCTCTAATTGCTAAGGAGCGTTTGTAATGAAAAAACTAGATAAACCGCTTTGAAACACTCTTGGCCGTTTCTCATCGGTCTTTCCTTTTTCGCAGGCCGTCTCCAACTTGTACCTGGATGCCGCAACCCTCGTTTGGAACGGCAACCCCCACATGGGGAAGGAAAACATCAACAAATTTTGGGAATCTCTGCCGAGCAGCAACATTGATATCCGTTCCGTCGACGCCCAACCTATTGGCGGTGAGTGCCCTTTGTTCCAAAAGCCACCGGAATCTCTTTCAGTTCTCGCTCCTCGATGTCTCTTTGTTAAATTAGAGGAACAGAATTTCTGCGTGTGCGGGAAAAGCCGAGAAATAGCAACTGGACGACATTTTGCTTATTCCCAAGGTTCTTAAACTTCAGTAGTACTGGAGTTTCTTACTCGTTTCAGGGGTTGCGCTACTGGGAATTCGGGTCCATTTTCTGATCCTTCACGAAATTCCAATCAATCAAAACGGACACCTCACAAAATTCTGAGCTACCAAACGGTACTTTTCACGGAATTATTCATCAAATAAGCGGCAAAAAACAATTAAAAAAAAATTATCAGTGTATGGCAGGGTTCGTTGATTTAAATCAAATGATTTTTAACAAAAAAACCATTGATTTTACAATGTTAAAGAGTATTGTAAAAATGAAATACAGTAGAACTTGGATAATTCGAACGTCTTTAATTCGAATTTTCCTTTAATTCGAAGATTTCGCTTGGTCCCTTGAACTTTGTATTCAAATCAATGTTAAATTTTTTCGATAATTCGAAGTTCAACTTCTTTAATTCGAAGGTTTTTCTTATCCGAAATCGACAAAAGTACGTTGACATACTTTTTTGTCTGCTAAAATTTTGCTCCACTTGTTTGTTTGCAGCAAATTGAACACTAATTAACAGTAAATCACCCGCCTAATCCCTCTCTCTTCACAATGTTTCGACATGTGACTGATTATTATTGGTTGCTCGAATGGTCAGATCATGTATAGAGAATGTTTTTCTTCTTTGTTACAATCAAAAGACTAAATTCAGCGAAGCGATCTGAAATTTCTCAATTTACTATATAGACTGTTACAATAGACTGTAACAGGTAATTTTTTACATGATTTTAAAACTTAACCAAAGAATATTTTGTAAAAGTAGTACTTTACTTATATATTCCTATTTTCGTATGTATATGCTATAGTTTTATCTTTTATATTATGCACAAAATAAATTTTATTTTCTTGATAAATACGTTTAAATATTTTATATACATGCCTTGATATTTTCCACAAAAGATTATCGACTTTGCTTCTGACGGAGTAAACATTATCGGGCATTCGTGGGCCTTAATTAAGCTACAAATATTAGACTTCTGTGATTCGAAGTTTTGGACAATTCGAAGTTTAGAAGTAATCCCTTCAGCTTCGAATTATCCAAGTTCTACTGTATGTTGAAATTGCGACCACTGTTTCAAACAAAACTTCCTAGGTCCTTCTGTCTGTGTGTGCATAACATATTTCATAAGTTTGGAATTAATTACTATTTTTTAAATTTGCAATAATACTCGTATTCTTCAAGCATCTTAACAGCAAAATTCAATCATTCAAATTCATAATAATTATGAACCATTCTGTGTTTTTTATCTTAAAAATAGTATTTTAGATCAATTTAACAAATGCCACACAATAAATAATTTAGAATGATAGTGTTTAAGACAACAGTTCTTAGAATTTAGAATATGTGTACTTAAAATTTCATCCAGGTCCCCTAATAGCTTAGGGTTTTTTCCTTCTAAAATATTTTTTTTTATCATAGAGGTTTTCAATAAAGATATTTGATTTTTAAAAAAAGTTTTAGTTTTTAGTAATGGTGTGAGCATAAATATGACTTTACTAAATGGGTAAAAATATTTCAGGCTTTTTCATTTATAAAATAGAAAAATGATTAAAGTACACTCGATGTAAAAAATTAAGTACACACAATTGTTACTTTTTTTCAGCTTTCTACAACAAAATAATTCAGATGTGTTCATTTTGTCTGTACTTATGAGTATTATTATCCCTGGTAGGGTTCAGTTTCATTCGAGTCATGCATTTGTGTTAAAATTTGTTTATCATTATTATTATTAAAAAATAGTTATTGCTGTGGAAATAGCTTAAAGTGTGTTTTTGCATATTGATTGACATTGGATAGCAAAAATTTAAATCATTTAGAACTTTATGAAATTTTGGTGGTTTGTAGTAAATAGTACAAAGTTTTCATTCGTTTGAAAGTTTTTTCAATTTGGCGTCTTAAATAAATCTATGAAGACAAGTTTAAACAGATGTCAAAATAGTGCAGTTTACGAAAATAAACACACGAAAAGTTTATCTTTGAGAACAATGTATAAAATTTTGTCTATTTATTACTTTAGGATTTGTTAATGACTAGAAATAATATTCTTTTTAGAAATATTGTTAAAAATTATCAAGTATATATTAAAAGTGTATTAATTAATTAAAATTATAATGAGAGGTGTACATGCTGTTATTCCGTTACCAAAGTGATGTTAAAGTTTTATTTATTCTGAAAATAATACTACTAAAAATTTTATATTCTGTTTTTTCTTAGTGGTACACTAAAGCATTAAAGCAATGTTAAAAATTTTGTAATTTGTTTTTAATTAGTGGTATAAGTAGCGGTAACGGGATTGCACGATGAGAAGCAGAACTATGGTAATGGAATTACATGGAATTTTTTTTTTATATTATAACAGTCTGTGGAGTTGAAAAAGTATATTTAAATTAATTTTTATACTTTTTTTATGGTATTTCAACCTTTTAAATTGAAAGTAAGAATTCAGTGCTGCTTAATAGACAACTATAGGCTAGAAAGTATAATATTAGAAATTCAGATTTAAAGCAACTAAACTACACTGTGCATTTTAATTTATTTATAGTGCGGTAAAAAGAACTCATGTCTTCCACTTCGTAAGCAATATTCTAAAAAAAATTAATACAAATGGCTTTAACTGCTAAAAAAAATGAAAAGGTATAGAGAAAAATTGAAAAATAATCCAGATAAAATGAAAAGAAAAAGAATGAAGAATAGACAGCTTGTTCAAGAGCATAGAATGAGAGTTAAAAAATTTCAAAAATTGATACATTTTCTCACAGTTCTGAGGAAATGCCAGTAACAAATCTGATGACGCCTCAAACATTGGGAAAAGCTAAACGACTTTTATTTACCAAAATTTATCAGCAAATATTTACCAAAATCACCTAGAAAAAAGCATATTGTGCTACAGGAACTAGCGTGTGATGTTGGAGTCTCTCAATCCCCCACATACGTAGTATTCATTTTGCTAAAGTTAATGGTGAATATAAGCTGGAACTAAAAAAGTTTTCTTTTTCAAATGACTCTACGCACCACAACTTTAAGCCCAAACCCTGCCATGAATCTACAAATGAATTTAAGCTGCCAATTTGCAGTGGGTTTTAGTGAAATACATACCTGCTTCTTCAGCAAAAAATTGGAAATCTCGCATTATTACATAGGGCAAATCCGTTCCAAAGAATCTTCACGATTGCATGCTAAATCTGTAAAGTGAAATGGGAATACTTTCGGCCCTCTTAGATGACTTCGATTATGTTAAAGAGGAAAATGTTTTAATAACCCTTCCTGAACCACATCAGGATCGTAGCAGGAGTCGTTTAACATTCAAAAATGATCACTTTGTGAAAACATTAATGCAAAGTAAAGTATTGATGACATATCTATTGTAAATTGATATTAGAAATAAATTTTTGAATTATCAAATCCCGACTTTCAGTAGATGTAATTCAGTTACCATTGATGTAATTCCATTACCGCTACTTAAATTGCAATATAAAATATCAGCTAATAAGTACAATCTTTTAGCAATGCATGTTTTTTAGAGTATGACATATAGTTAATTTAACTACATAAAATAAACAATGACAGCACAATTAGATTCACAGGAATTTAAGTTTGACTAAACATCACTTTTTTCTTTGTCTTTTTCCTGTAATTCCGTTACTGAACCTTTATAAGTTTCTCAAAAAATTCTGTATTGTTTGAGAACAATTCCAAGCTCATATTTTGTCTTCTGGGACTGTACTTAACGCACATGCAAAAAATCAAAACTTGAAAAATATAATAACTTAGTATAAAATTACTAAAAACTTTTAAATTTGCTCTGATCTGTAATTCTGTTACCGAAAAACTGCCCTTATGCCATATTGTTTCTATGAATGTAGCATGATTAATATGCGAAATAATGAAGGTCTTTTTTAAAAAATCAAAAAAATCCAATTTAAATAAGAAAAATCTGATTTAAATTTTAGAAAATCCTATTTTTTTATATAAAAAAAAATCACTAACCCTGGTGTATGGTTAAAAATTTGAATTTTCACAAAAATATTTTTAAAGTTCACAAAAAACAAACCCTATTAAAAATGCTAGATTAACCCCAGTGTTTAATAACTCACCAGCTCCCAGCTTCGGCTAAAAGGTGTTCGGGTGTCTGGTGGAGAAAAGTGTTTAATAACTGCAACATTAACCTTTGAGCACTGGAGGAACAAACCGAACTGTTACATATATTTATGCTATCATAAATAGTTACTGTTCGGATTTCAGCTCTGCACTTTAAGCAAACAAAATCTATGTCAAGAAAGCTCTCATATTCAGAAGGGAAGGATACTGCACCTATGCAGTTAAAATGGTGTCAAGAAAGAGAACTTTTACTGGTACAATAGTTATACCGGTTCCATAGAAAAGTTGATGTTATTAAGTAATAAGAGGCTATCGGTTTGTGAGAAAAAAGAAAGAAAATATAAACCACGTTTCAAGCCCAAAATTGCAATATAAATTGCAGACATGTGTTTCAGAATTCCTTTTCCAAAGCTATTGCGGATGGCTTCGCATCCATAAGCCGACATCTTTTGTGCCTTGAATAAAAGGTTCCTCATAATTCCGAAACGCTTTTTCTTTTTTTCAGTCTTTTAAATTTTTCATGTTTAAAGTAAAAGAATGAAAATTTTTAAGCTTTTAATATCTTGTTGATTTAACGAATGCAGATAACGTGTCTGGCTCATTCATTTTATTTAGTTTTGTTTTTGTTATTAATTGGGTGATGCAGGATAATTTTCACGCTAATGTCAAGTTATGGCATATGAGTCACACTATTGTCTAAAATTTATCTTCATTTTTTAATTATAATATTAATTTTAATCAATTACTTCTTTAATTAGTATTTTAATTATATCATGTTTTAAAAGTTCCTGTTTGTAAGAAGATTTTCATTCAAGTTTGAATTAAATTTGTATTTTCTCACAATTAGGTTTTTTTTTTTTAATGTTCCATTTCATAATTGAAATTGCAAATTAAACTCTGAAACTTTAATGAGTATCAATGTGTACTAAAATTGCAGAGCCAAAACTAGAGCATATCCCGAGCTTTAGGTAAAGCTCATTATCTGGGATTGAAGCTGAAGCCGGAGCATTGAAATTGGCTCTGTGTCCCTGTTTGGTGCTGAAAGCAAATTTACCGAAATTGTCGTGTTTCATTTTTGAATTTAGAAACTGACAGCAATTTTTAAACTTTTGACTGACATTTGATATTTATAAAAACCTGACGTTACATATTTATAAGAATTCCGCCACTTATAGTATAAAGATAAAGTTTATGCGTTTCAGGTGTTCTTTATGTAATGTCCCAATTTGTTTTTACATTTTTGAAAAGCAGATCGTGTAGTATTTTTTCTGTAGTACTTGCGGCATCTTTGTGTACTGTTAGCATGCGACTCTCCCTTGGGTATCCCATTTTCTGCTTTTTGTTTAAATCATCTCATGCAACTTCCAAAAATGGTGTTAAACTATGTTTCAGTTGCAACAAAAAGATCAGTTAAATAAACAAAAAAAGTCAGTCTTGAAGTTGTCTACTCAAAGAGTAAAAGTGACATTTACAAAACTTTACTAGAAGAAAATCATGTAAAGGAATCTGTTTTGGTATTTTTTTTTTTTTTTTGTAACACAAACAAAGATGCTTCCGAATAGTTCATTTTATCTATGTTATGAACTGATTTTAATTCAAAACCGAAATCTTTAGAAAATTTATTTTGTACATATCCTAACTATAACTTTTGGAGGTTAAACAAAGTTTTTTATAACACAATGTAAGCATATCCAATGCATTCTTCAAAAAAATTCTATTGTTTGCTGCGTCCGCTCTTCTTCTTTGTTTTGTTTACTGTGTTCCACATGATGTAAGGAATTTTTTATTTATTTTTCTTCTGAAATCTCAAGAGTGTTTACTGTAGTTCTACCGCATGGCAGGGTTGGGTTTTCGCCGTCAAAAACTAGTTTTTGACGTGACAGAGGTTTAAACCGTCAAAAACCCTCAATACAATTTAAATATGCTAAAAATAAGAAAAGAAGGCTGTTAATAATAGCAAGATACAGCATTGTTTTTGTTTAATTATAATGTTCCTTAGTTTCAGCATACATTGAATTATAATTAAATACTAATTTATATAATTTTCTTTGTTTATGACTTAATTTCAACTTTTTACACGTATTTCTCTCTGGTGTGGATTTTTTGCATATTTGACAAGAATACAAGAGAAAAAAATTAAGAAAAGCTGTTTTAGTGTCAATATTTCTTTGTCCTGGTAGGAAAGCATCTTTGAATATGCCCTATCTATCAAGGGAAAAGTACATACCTTCATTAGATTTCAATTGTGATGGATTACTTTCTGCTTTTATCCATAAAAAAGTTTAAAAGTCAACATTTATTTCAATGCAAAATATTAGATTCAACCTACACAATTTTAATTATACAAATATAATTAAGGATTTATTAACTGTACATCTTTGCTGAAAGTAATTAAAAGTATGCATTCATAATAAAATGATTCATTAAATAAGTGCTTGACAATTTCTATTAAGAAAATTGTCACATAATAGTTTATTATCAATTTATGTTCATTAAATATGCTACAAATAGAATGTATCTCAAGAATGCACTGGTAGGGCACAGCAAATGATGTGTTTTAGGACTTAAAACGCCTCCTAAACAATTGATTTTTAAAAACAATTCTTATCAATAAAATCACTCTCGGGCATAGATTCTGGCTGTGCTACAGCAAGAATATTTTTTTTTTAGTTTATACTCGGCAGTTTCAATGCTTTTATGCTGCTTTATTTAAAATGTATTGATTAAAGTCTATCCAATTCTGTTAAATCATTTCTTTAATAATTTTTTTTACAAATTAGGTTTTTGACGTTTTTGACCGGCAGGTTTTTGACAAGCCGGTTTTAACCATGGTTAAAACCGTCGCATGTCAAAAACCTTCCAACCCTGCTGGTGGAACATGCATTCGGTTGAACTCTGATTATCCGGCAGAAAACAAGTGCAGGATACCCCTTGTCCGGTATCTGGAAAAATAATTTGGCTTTTCTTTGGATTTTTTTTCAGAACGGTTTGGCTTCTTGGGACCCTTTTTATCTAGCAGCCCTGTCGTCAGCTCAGACGTGACATTTTTTGTTGTTATTTCTATTAAAAATAGGGCAGCCATGGGTCCAAAAAAGCTTGATTCAACAAAGCCTAAAAGGAGAGCAGTAAGAACTACAATGGGGTTTAAAAAAAACTTGTTGCAAAGTTTGAGAGCAACATCCGTGTACAGTACTTGTTTTTCATAGGTTTAAGTATGCAACCATCTGTGGGTCTGGAATGGATTAATCCAATTTACATTGTACACTCCTAGAATAAATTGTGTACAAATAGGGGGTTCCACTGTACTTATAGCCTTTCTTTGAATTTCTTTGTTTGTGTCAGTTACTTTTATTATTAAATGTCATCATAAAATAGAAAATAACTATAGACTAATGAAAAGTTTTTCTGAGGGTCTTCTAAAGGAGTGAAAACCAATTTTTTGAGGGGAAATTTTTTGTGCTCCGATATAAGTTGTTCCATTTGAAGTTATGAAAATGTTGTCAAATAACTTATGTGGTTAGATCCGTCTGTTGACACCATGAGGAACTATTTTTCGAAGTAAATTTAGGGAAACAACTAGTGTCCCATTAAGCCCCTTTTTTCTTTTATTACCACTCTGTGTATTAAATATTTGTTTGATTTTAAAACATCAGTATTTTCATTCATTGAGGGTTTTTTTACAAATTTTCTCTTGAAGGTAAATAAAAAAATTTCGTATTATATTGTACTCTGTTATTTTTTTTAGTAAAATGTGTTAGATAAACTAAGTTAAGAAAGTTATATATATATATATATTAGGGTGACCCTTATATTTCAAAGTATTCATTTTATAACGCATAGGTCTTAGTTTTGTTCATTTGCTTCTAAAACACTCAGAAATAAATTTTTACTTTCATTGGACGTCAATAACCCGTGCCGAGTTGCATCGAATCATGTTCATACATGTTCGTACTGTGCTACCGCCAGGAGAAAAACCTCAGACGAAGAATTCATTGCGAGTTGGCACCAAGAAAATAGGCGACAGTTGCGTTTCGCTTTGTACTCGCAGCGGCCGTCTACTCGCTGTTTGTCATTTGTTCTTAGTTACTGCTGTGGTTAATACGTATGTGTTACACTTAAAAAATGACTGTGGAGTTAAGAAGTAATAAAAAAAATATTTTCTTAGTTGGTGATGTAAATTTTCAAATAACAGGCGCAAAGTTGCCGTCTAACCGCCAAGTTCTAGCTGTACTTTTTTTTAACATTCGCGAAGTTAAATTGACGGTTAGTGAAAGCGCAAATCTTGCCATTCGAGAATGCGTTATATTTTGGGAAAAGGCTAGAATCCCTACGAGAGCTACACCTAACTGCGTAAAGAAACTTGTAAATCTTTATAATGCTTGGATGATGTTGCAAAAAAATTCAAAAAAAATTGAAGATGTTTACAAGCAGCGTGAGGAGGAATTTAAAAGTAGTTTAGATAATTTATTTGATATTGCACACGCTGATGCTTTAGAGCGCATAAAAATAGAAGAAGATAAAATATTTTTACAAAAACAAAGAGAACCAGGGCGTCCCGGATGTTTAGCGGGTGTAGACAAAAAGTTAACGGAAAAAGAAGAAAGGGCAAGACAGAAAAAATTAAAAGAAGAGAAAAAAAAGGCATGAGCAAATGTGTTTTGAAAGTGTATCCTCATTTCTTGCTACACAAGATGTTTTACAAGGGCAAGGACATCACGATGAATCTACTAGCTCTGATGAAAGCCTTGAGGAACCCATACCATCCACTTCTCAAACGGTATGTTCTGCAACTATTACGAAAAGAGGAAGGAGAGACTTTATCTCGCCTAAGTTAGTTGCAGCTTTAGATAGATGCCAATTAAGCATAAGGGATTCTGTCTATATACTCCAGGCTGTAGTAGAAGCGCTAGATCTTAGCTGTGAAGATTTCCCGATAAACAAATCTTCCATTCAACGCATTCGTACTAAGACTAGAAAAGATAGAGCGGAATCTATAAAATCAGATTTCCATAATAATATGCCCGAAATGGTGACTATTCATTGGGATGGAAAATTATTACCTGGACTAGACGTGAGAAGTTTTAAAGAAGAATGCCTGCCTATTCTAATTTCATTTGGAGGAAAGGAACAACTTCTAGCTGTGCCCAAATTAGAGAGCTCTTCCGGCCAGAATCAAGCTGAAGCTGTGTTAAACGCACTTTATGACTGGAACCTGGATGACAAAGTACAAATAATGTGCTGTGACACAACTGCGTCTAATACAGGGCGAGTGAAAGGAGCTTGCATTCTTTTGGAACAAAAATTGGACAGGGAATTACTACTCTTTGCTTGCCGCCATCACGTTTATGAACTGGTTTTAAAATGTGTGTTTGAAACAAAAATCCAGCAAGTCACAACTAGCCCTGATATCCCAATGTTCAAAAAGTTTAGGGACAACTGGAAAAATATTAATCCTGCTGCTATTGAAACATGCACCGATATTGTCAAACAACATTTTAGTGATGTAACAATTGAAGAATTGTTGACATTTTATAATCAAGAGCTGCAAAAAACCATCGTACGTGACGATTATCGAGAACTGGTTGAGCTACCTATTACTTTCTTAGGAGGAGATAAAGAGAAAAAAATTAAAATCAGACCTCCTGGAGCGATGCATCAAGCAAGATGGATGGCTAGAGCTATTTACTCTTTAAAAATTTGTTTGTTGCAATCCCAGTTAAAAATCAGCGCCAAGGATAAACGAGCTCTTCAAGACGTTTGTTTATTCATTGCGGTTGTATATGTGAAACCATGGCTTGGATGTAGTGTGCTGGTAAAGGCACCAAATCAAGATTTGTGCTTTTTAAAAAAGCTTAAAGAATATGAAACTGTTGACAAATTCATCTCCAAAGCAGCCCTGAGCAAGTCAACACCTTTGGTACTTGTCAGAAGAAATAACCGTTTTGTCGCTCTTTGATGATGAAGTTAGTGAACAAACCAAGGAAAACATTGTAGTGAACTTACAAAGAGAGAGTTTTTATGATTCTGGGAAGAGATACATTCCATCAAAAGAAGACATGTCTGATTATTTGTATGGTAAGTTTAAATTCAATATTTAATTTAATATTCATTTATTGTACTGTTATTCCGTTTTTTCTAAACTAAATTCTACTGCCTCATCCATTGTTACAGCTAAATCATTAAGTGATTTTGTGTCTTTGAAGAGCACAAATTTATTTTCTCGATTGAAAATCGATAATAACTTCCTCCAGCAACCCGTCGCTACGTGGGCCGATGATGTTGCCTATTTAGAAGCGAAAAGAAAAGTTCTTTCTTTGAGAGCAGTTAATGATACAGCTGAAAGAGCTGTAAAACTTATGCAAGATTTTCATGGTTTGATCACTGCTAATGAAGAACAAAAGCAATTTTTGCTACGCTGTGTGCAAGAGCATAAAAATCTGTACCCAGACTGTAAAAAAGAAACCCTCAAAAGGAAATATCCTGCTAATCAGTGATTGTATCTTCTTTTAATAAATCTGTATACATAAAAATGAATATGTGTCTGTCTGTCTGTCTGTACTCGATAGATTTAAAAACCATACATTTACATCCAACAGCGGTGAAAATTTGGGAAACTATTAGGCATATCCCCGGGATGGTTTTTGTAATTTTTTTTAAAAATCAGTGTTTGGGTTCTAGGTGCTCCCGAACAAATATCCCAAAAACATCAAAAAAACATTTAATTTGTAATATTTGTTTAAGGTGTAACGATATTTATTAAATATTTCAATTGATTTAGTTACGTAACGGAAAGGGTGAGAAACAGAATTTTTCAAATCTTCAAAGCTCAGTCGGCACGGGTTAATGTTGATGTAGGAAGATAAAATTTTGTATTTGAGTAAGTCTGGATAGTTTAAAAAGAAATTGGGGGTATGCGTTTCGAAAATAAAAAAAAAAAAAAATTTTCATCCATATAAATGACACCCTAATATATATATATATATAGGTTTTATGTTTTATTAGAATAATATTTAAGATGCCTATTATTGAAGTGATCACTACTCTTAAGATTGTAGATTGAAAATGTTATAAATTTCAATCAATGTATTTAAATGGCTATGTCTCTTATTCTATAGGCTAAAACTAGGTTTCCTTTCAAGTTTGAACAGTTTTAACACCTCCCCTTGAACATATTCCAGGTTTTATTAATATTTTTCATGGATATTGATCCAATTTTGAAAAAACGACTCATATGTGATGTTGCTTCTGGACTTTCAACAGCACATAAGATATGCAGTGGGAGAACAGGGCATTCATCTTGCCTTTCCGGCCAGTAAAATGTTTCTCAAGGTCTATGCGGGTGCATGAAAGTAATTGTGTCACGCCTTCTGCTTTGTTGATTTTACTGACACCAAACCACTCCACCAGTTTCCTTCATATGCACATGAGACATTACTTATGTAAATTCATATCAAAATCCGGCAACATATTTGATTTTGATACTCTTTTGATAATATTCCATCTAATACATGGCTCAGAGTCTAGAGTTGTAGTTTCATGCTTGTTTGAAGAACTTTCTTTGGCATAAGCATTTTGTAAAAAAAAACGACGTTTTTTTAACTGACTTCACAAAGGAAGGAGGTTATATATTCATGCTGTATATGTCTTTCTTTTTGTTTGTTTTCTCCACTCATAACTTCTTACCGGATGAACCAATTCTCATGATTTTTTTTAAATCGATCGAGGGTGGTTTGCCATAGGTCCTGTACCTTTGTTGAAAAATAAATTAATTCTTAACAATATCGATGCAACTTTTAAAAGCATAATTTTTGAAGTCGGCGCAAAATTATGAGTCTAATTCTCTTTACACCATGTGTTATTTTACATTGAAACTGTTGCAAAATCTAGGCCATTATTAATTGCAATTGATTCATGGTTACAAAAGTTATCATGAATCAAAATCCATCACAATTTTACACAGACTTCAAAAGTTCTGTTTAAAAGTTGTATCAATGTTGTTAAAGAATTTATTTCTCACTTTTTTGCGCATTTTATAATTTGTAGTCGGTTCTATTTTTTCCCAAAAATTGCTGTAAATATATTTCTGAATTTTTTTATGATTTCACTCAGTTTTGGTGAAAAGCCCTTTGTACAATGTATCTATATAATGAATATAAAATAAATACACTATATAGCAACATTATAAGAGCAGCCAATATTATTTTTTGAAAATTGAAGTTATTAGGAACAATAGATTTTGGTACTTTTCAAAGGTATTGCTTTGATCAGCTCTAACTCAATGAAAAGTCCAAACCCCATCAATTTCAATGTGCCACTTTGAAGCATTTTTAATCTAGTTTCTAATGATATAATTAGTTTTTAAATCGAAGGATACGTAATTGAGCAGTTTCTGAGCTCCAGTCATTGTACTAAATACAACTCAATTTTGATCTTCAAAAATTTTTTAAGTTGCCTTAACACCTTTAAATCCCAAATTTAATGCTATATTGCAATTCACAAAAGAATACTGAACACAATGCAAAAAAAATTAACTCTCTATCTGTAAAAATAACTGTTTTACGATAAAAAATATAGAAGTATGCGTAATTGCTTGATTCGCGATCAGCGTCGAATTGCAAATTTCTGGCAAAACTTTAAAATGTTTTATTTCAAAAACTAATCAATTTATTGAGATAAAACTTTACAGTTGTTCTTATATCTATGGGTAGAACAATCTCAATAAGTTTCATCAAAATCGGCCTACTCCGGGTGTCGACCCCTGGATGATTTGACTTGGAATGTCCCAACTTCCTTCAGAAATAATCTGAAGGAAGAAATTAATGTGATTCCTGTAATTACAGGAATCTGAATAATGTAAAATAATGTAAAAAATAAATAATAAGATTGAAGTGCTTGCCAGAAGGCTGTTCTAATCTGCACCCCATGCCTTATCATTTATAAAAGATATTATATTACAATTTTTATTTTTTGCTGAAGGACTGACAAATTATCCATTTATTGGAGGATCACCTGTACGCAAACAAATATTATGTTACAATGTGCCAAGTCGGAATGTGCTGAATAGTATGATGCACTTTTCAGATCCGATAGTCTCTTCTTGGAACAGACGATAGTAAAACGTTAAAAAAAAGTTCAGACTTTTACAGGGTTTGTACGGTCCTTAAAGGTCCTTAAAAAGTCCTTAATGATCATTTTCATTTTTAAGGCCTTAAAAAGTCCTTAAATAGTCCTTATTTTTTTGTTCTAGGTGCTTAATATTTTTGTTGAAATAAGCAGGTCTTACAAAAGAAGACAATCTTTCTCATCCTTCACAAGAATCAAACTTCTTTCATTTCAACTACTTGATCGAACCTCAAATTCCGTGTGCTCGGGTCCGGCACTATCGCGGCTTTCAAACAGACCGAAAGCGGCAGATTGACAGAATCAAAAATGGCCGATTTACTTGAACATCAACGAATTTTTACTTCAAATTGCAGTGACTTTTCAACTGGTAGATAAATGAGTAACTTTCTTTTGTTCAAAAGGCATAACTAAATTGATGTGTTATATATTTTTACAAAAAAAAAAATGTTCATGAATTTTGATAAAATGCTTCAAACTACAACACCCAATTCAGATAAAATGAACTTGTACCCACCCACATGGCAGCTCCCATTTTGCTATCTACTGCAATTGTATGAAAAAGAAAATCGAGCTACCTCTTTAAAAAAAAATGTTAGTAGAGAAGTCGAATCAAAGCCACAAACATTTATACAAAATGATATAGTGACCAGTAACCGGGCACCAGGGTTCGTGATTTTTTTTATTTAAATCAGATTTTTTTTATTTAAATCGGATTTTTTCGATTTTTTTTTAAAAAGACCCTAAATTATTTGGATATTTATTATGTTACATTCATAGAAACAATATGACATCTTAATCAATATGCAAAAACACACTTTAAGCTATTTTCAGAGCAATAAATATTTTTTAATAATAATAATGATAAACAAATTTTAATACAAATGCATGACTCAAATGAAACGTAACCCTACCAGGAATAATAGTACATGCATAAGTACAGAGAATATGAACATATTTAATCTGAATTATTTTGCTGTTGAAAACTGCAAAAAAAGTACCCAATTAAGTTTTACATTGAATGTACTTTAATCATTTTTCAATTTTATAAATAAAAAAGCATGAAATATTTTTACCCATTTCGAAAAATCGTATGCTCACACTCACACCATTACTGAAAACTGCAACTTTTTGTTTTAATCAAATATCTTTATTGAAAACTTCTGTTATAAAACAATATTTTAAAAGGAAAAAAACCTTAAGCTATTAGGGGACGTGGATGAAACTTTAAGGATAAATTCTAAATTTTAACAATTGTTATTTTAAACACTATCATTCTGAATTATTTATTGTATGGCATTGATTTAATGGAATTAAAATACTATTTTTAAGATTAAAAAACACAGAATGGTTCATGATTATGTATTATGAATTGTAATTTGAATGATTGAATGAATGATGCTTTGCTGTTAAGCTGCTTAAAGAATATTGTAAAATTTAAAAAAAATATTGTCAAATTAAAAGAATAGTTATTAATTCCAACCTTATGAAATATGTTATGCACACAGCCAAATGGACCTAGGAAGTTTTGTTTGAAACAGTAGTTGAAATTGCAACATATTTCATTTTTACAACACTTCCTAACATAGTAAAATCAATGATTTTTTTGGAAAAAAAATCACTTGATTTAAATCAATGATTTTTTTTAAAAAATCACTTGATTTAAATCGACATTTAAATCAACGAACCCTGCTGGGCACCATTTAAGACCACAAAAAAACAAATCACACAAGTTCCCTCATTTTGCTTAAAAAAAGAAAGAAAGGAAAACAATAAAATTTGAAAAACTGACTTTTGAGGACTCGGGGGGGGGGGGGGGGGAAGGGGGGGGGGGTTAGGGAAAGGTGCTCTTAAGGAACCGACATGGTCATTTTTTAACATGGTTGGGTTTTCTTCATGGTCCTTGGTTTCCTGAGTTTAGCACATGTAAGAAATATATCTACAAGATTGCTTCTACTTGAATTAAAACTTACTGGTATTTTTTAATTTAACAGTTTCTGAAAGTAATATCTATATATATATTTCAGTTAACATGGACCAGTTACGATGAAATTTTGCGGTTCGATACAATACTGACATCATGCAAAAACCAAACTATTGCAAAAAGATGTTTAAAAATTTGTTTAATGATTAGCATAGAAACATAATGTAATATTTGCATTTATTATCATAACTTACGCACTTTAACAAAAATATGTCTATTTCTTAAAAAGTATTTCCCATTCATAAATCAATTTTTAATTTCCGATTCTTTGGAGTGGCAACACCTTAGTTTGTTTACATCTAGCGGTCTTTGGCCTTTTGAATTTCAATGCAATTTTTACGGTTTAAAAATGGTTAATTTCCAATTCTTTGGAGTGGCAGCACCTTTGTTTATATCTAGCGATTTTTCTTAAGCCTTTCGAATTTTAAAGTGTTCTTTGAAATGGTTATAGCCCGCAGATGTTCTGCGGGGAATCAGCTAGTTTTTTCTGATTTTACAACAACTACAAAAAACGGGAATTTTCGAAAAAGGGCCGAATTTTACGATTTCAAATTTGGGTTTCGATACTATTTATTAAGTGGGTTACAAAGTAAATGAATTTCTTTTTCCATGAAAATTGTTACTAATTCATCTACATTCTAAACAATTATCAATAAAGCAAGTAGAAGCAGCTCTTAACAAATAATCAGTAAATAAATATTGCTTTTGAAACTTTTTTTTCAATTTAAGGGGGGAAAATACTTCAAAGGAGCAAACTGCCGCTTTTTTTGCGTTTGACTAATCGCATGTATGATTATCGCTTATTTATACTGTTAAAGGTAAAAGAATGTTTTGTTGTTATTGTCATTTTCTCACCTCTTCCAATCGCTTTTCAGCTGATCTTTTGCTAAACAGTTTGTTCTCCAATTGTTTTTTTTTAGATCAAATAAACTCCCGTATCGAAAAAATTAATTTATTAATTTGTTTTTTAAAAGCAATGTTTTAATATTTAGTAAATTTTTAGCGACTAATTTGGCTTCGCGACCGTTCGTTGCGGGGTTTTGTTGTGTGGAAGATGATGGATATTTGCTGTTCGCTAATCAAAATTTGTATCTCGTGAAATTTCTTAATTTGCAGTAAATTGAAGGAATCCGACAACTTCTTAAACCTATACACCATAGTTGCCAAATGCTCCGTTTTCCCCTAGTTTTTCCGATTTTATTTGTGAACTTCGAAAATCAGATTTTTTGCAAAAAGATCTGATTTTTTAAGCTGATGTACAAGTATTTTTATCTAAAGGGGTTGTACTACAAAACAAGAAATTTTTTTATGGAACTTTTTTAAAACATATGTATTAATTTACATATATTTTCATAACTTATAATGCGGAAATGTAAAAACCTATTTTTTGGAAACTTGCTAACATCAAGCACTTGCTTCGCCGAAAGTTGCACACAGCTTTTGAGGTTTCTATCTTTTTTGCATCCTGGAAAATGTATCAATTATATAAAAAGTTGACAGTTGTTTTAGTATTTGCAGCTTGTACTGTGCTTGTTTTATTTTTTATTTAAAAAATTTGTTCAATTTCTGAAGCTTTGTACATTGCCCTCATTTAACTAAAATAAAGTTTTAAGCGAATGAGCTCCATTTCTTTTATTTGTATGTTGCTTCCAAAGTGAAATGTTTTTCTCAAGTTGAAAAAGTTTTTTCTGAATTTTTGTAAGCTCTTCTAAATAATTGAAAAATATATATTTATGGCAGAGATAAAAATTTAAGTAAGCCTAAATTGAGATGCTGGTAACATATGTTAAGTAAAATGAAAAAAAAAATCTAAATTCAACAAACTCTTAAGACGAAGCGCAGCATTTTCTTTGACAATTTTTTTAATTTAAATTGTTCTTTCATTTAAGTTGTATTTTATAGCGCTAACCATTTTTGATAATTTTTCATATCATGATGTTTTGCTTATATATGTTTAATGCTTGTGTTGTGTGCTTCTGTTATTACTAACTCCAATAATTATACTCCCTGACTGTATTGGACAGTAGAATAGCAACAAGTCAAAGAGAGCTCCATAAAAGTGTTTGTGTTGTGTTCCTACTAAAAATACGATGTTAAATCTATTTCCCCTTTCAATAATGCTTACTTCTGAAATAAATATAACAGTTTGTATATTCCAAAAAATTTGTGAGGTCCTTATATAGTCCTTAGAAAGTCCTTATTTTTTGTTTTGCCAAAAGAGTATGAACCCTGTTTTAACATAAGAAATAAAAACACTTTACTTGTTTATTAATTTTTTTAAATTATGTTTTGAAGGCAGTAATTTCTAAAGGCAATATTTCCCCCCTAGCAAATAAATATTATCAACATTATTAAAGTGCAAATTTTGTAAAATCATTGCACACACACAGTTTGGGGGTGTAAGCAGTCTATTTTTCAATGCAGAAGCTTGCTGCACTAAATCAGTTGTCATAAATGAGCCTGTGTTTTGGTGAAGTCCTTAATAATTTCGGAAGCTCTTAGTTTTTGCCACATTGAAAAGCTGATTTCTTGTAATCTCATAAAGTGGATGCAATAATTTTGTAAATATTATGCTTTAATAGTATTGATGTATCATTAACATGGATGAAGCTGCAGAATCTCCACCAATGTTCTTGTTTCAGTAATAACTTTGGAAATGAGATTTCTTGTGTAATTTTTTACATAGTTTTACCTGAAATGTTTTTAAAGAAAGCTGGCTGATGTTCTTATACTTGTGCAACTAATTAAATCAATTTTTATATGTTTTCACCTCAAAATATTGAAATCTTGGCAGCTACCTGTTTAAAGCATGCAGATTTTTTCTCTTCTGTGTTGACCTTAACTAATAAAATTAATCCTTTCTATTTCCAGACGAGTTTGTCCAAGGACAGACGACAATCCTGGTATCCACCTCGGGCATCGTGAGATTCGACCGCAAGGTGTCCACTCTCTTCTCGGAGTCTTTTCTGCTGACGGCCAAACCAGCTGCAACGGGAAATGTCTGGAAGATCGCGGCCGATTGCTTCCGATTCCACGAGACCCTCTCCTAGCATGTGCTTTTTCTCGAAGAGAGGGAAGACTGGCTCTCATGCCACATAAACCAGTATGGTTGGATTTTATTGAATAAAATTTGTACAGTTGCTGAAACAAGGGACTGCGTTTGCATGTCGTGAAACGTCCTTTTTTTATGGGACTGTTGGCTGTAATCTAAATGTCATTGGTGCAGTCCAAGCTAATCTGATTGTAATAAATACGATTTTTATGTTGAACTTTTCTCCCTGGTACTTTCCCATCTTGACCATTTAAAAATTGAGTTGCAAACCTTTAAAATGCTTCTTTTCAGTTTAAAATGAATCTTTATGGGTTGTGGTGGAAAAACATCTAATAGTAATTTGTGAGTTTGGGGGAAGTATTTTGCTTTTTAATAAGCACTATATTCCTTAATAAAGTTATTTATTTACAAATAACATGCCATACTCAACACAAGAGTCACTGAAGTGCTGCTCGTATGCGAAAGCAGAGACTATTTGTCTTGAAGATCCTATCTGGCAAAGGGGTTGATGCCCTAAGATGGACACTTCTATATTTTACGCTGTCATTTTTTGCTCTTTCCTGATAATTATATATGCTATTGCCAATTTGAATTTTTAAAACGCACATTCAAGGAAAGTCTCGGCCAAGAAAATTAGATGGCAGTACATTTTTTTAAATTTTATTTCTTGGACAATGATGATTTTTAAAAATAATTTTAAATTCTCGTTTGCTATGTGGGTGAATGTTGAACCCCAAAAATAAGTTTAGTTCTGGTTGTTTTTTTAAAAATCAAGTAGTTTGTACTCTACAGACTGTAACACTAATATCTCGCTTGTTGATTTGGTATCTTGCAATCTACCTAAATATAAGCGTAGATACAGCTTTTTGGAAAACTTCTGTTTTTACTTTTTACATCATTTAGATAACTACAGATAAAAAAAAACATGCTGGTTTTATAAGTGAGTCGTGAGTTTCATTGGCTGTCAAAAGATTAATTTTTTAATCTCTGTTTAGTACTCCTTAACGGAATTTCATTCCTTTTCAATTATTTCCTAAATACTTCAATAAAAAAATTTTAACATTTAAGTTATTTCTCACAATTTTTATAATATTAATAAAAAATGGCTAAAATTGTACATTTTGTTTTGAAATGTGTTTTTATGTTTTTAATAATTCATTTACAGGCTGTTAACTTTCTTATTTTATAAGATTCGAGAAAGTAGTATAATAATCATTTCACCCTTCTAAACAAAACCATTCATCAGGATTTGTTTCATTCCACCAAAATGTCGAAACGCTATTGTATCGTTCTTCATGATTAATGAAACCGATAAAAAGATTTTAAACATAAATGCAGTTAATCTTTATCATAATTTTATTAAAAATATTTTAGTTACATTAAATATTTAAATTATTTATTCATGTCATCAAAAGTTATTCACATGCTCAGCTCAGTTTATATTCTATTCATGTTTCAACAATTTTGAAAGTATTGGAATATTGTATTTTGGGGCAAAATGTATGATTTTGTTTTATTACTATTATTTTACTACATTTGCAGTAGAGTTACTTTCTTTTATGATGTCACATGGTGGGGTGCAGTTTGGTGGTTTCTTGACACATTTGTTTAATGTAACTTTACATTCGTTACTTAAAGAAAGGAAATAAACAAACATTTTTAGTACGATTTAGAATGTGTTCTTCCAAGTCAATGTTGTCTTTAACAAGGGGGACATGTCCCCCTCAATATTTCGGGAATAGCGGAACATTCCCCACCCCAAAGGTTTTAGTTATACATGTTGCAATACTGAATGCAGATATAGAACTCTTTCCTTGTAAAAATAAATTACTGTATCAAGACTTGAAAATAAATTGCTGTTACCCAAAGCTAGGAACTTTGAACCTGCCACTAAAAACCAGAATTTGGACACGTTATTAACAAAAATGCAACTTCTTTTTGTACCCTTGGGTAATTTTGTGCACCTAAGCACAAAATTATAAAAATGAAAAGTGTATTGAAAAGTGCTTTGCAATTACAAGGAAACTCGTTTTTAATGTTTAGTTTAGATCTAAATTTATAGAATTCTAATTCTTTTTTACAAGAAAAACTTCTATTTTTGTGCTGAATGGCTCCCAAACAGTGGTGTAGGTGAGGGGAGGGGACGGCGTCCCCCTACCTTTTTATTTAAAAAAAAGGCGCCCCCCCAAACTTTTTGCATTTCAACATAAGCGTCACCTCACTGTCGATTTCAATTGCTTATCTTATGTATAAGCTTTCCCCCCCCCCCCCACTTTTTTTTCTGGACTACACCACTGCTCCCAAAAGAATGTTTTCAGCAATGGAATTTTAATTTTCCCCTGAAAAACCACTTTTGCTCCATAACATATCCGAAATGAAATTTGATAGATACATTTTTTTTAAGAACTAGATATGAAAATTAGAAAAACTTTATAATTACAATCATATATTTAGTCACTGTGCTGGAGATAAATTCCTATCAGAAATCATGAGAATTCTAATGACATTGATTTCACCTAGTAATAAATATGTCAATTATCTACTTTAAACTGAAATTCTTTTTTTTTTTCCCCAATCAATAAATAGGATATTAAAATTTCAATGTTCCCTGTTGTTTTATTAGCTAGCCAAAAGGAATATCTGCCTCTCTTCCCCTTCTGACTTCACGAAAGTTGAGGAGATCAGTATTTGAGAAGCGTCATTTTAAGTTATTATTTAATTTTTTTTAGAAATAGTTTATAAAAGTTAATTCACTCTATTTTTTCCTAACTTTTAAGACTGAAGATTTAATTTTTCTGTTACAGTACTGAAACAAAGCTAGTGGCCTAATTTTCCAAAATACAGGGAGAGGAGGGGTCAACATCCCCTTGAATCATTGCTGATGGCCCTGCATTGTAGCAATCCTCCCCCTCAAAAATATGACGCAAGTGATGTTTATGCTTCAATATAAAATTTTCAACAATTCTGTAGTTGTGCTAAACTTTATGAAAATTTATAGCTTTACAGAGTTGCTAAAACGTCTACTTTGTATTCTTCTACTGCTGCAATGCATCAAAGTTGATGGGATTTTCATGAAAATGCTAAAGCTAATTGAAATGTGATAAAACTTCCTTGCTACCAGAAGTTTGCCACTGGGGCAATGAGTACCCAGGGAAAGTAATAAATTTTAGAATTAGTTTGATTTAAGTGCTCATTTTAATGCAAAATACTTAAATACTTCAAATTTAAATGAATAGCCTTTAATTATTTATGTTCCTGAAAATTACTACTCTTTTTTTTCTCTTTGAATTATTTTATTCTCCTTGTTCTGAAGAAATGTAATTCGGTAATCATTGATGTAACACAATCAATGACAACAAAACCAAAAAATCAGGAATGGTATAAAATTGACGTTTTGTGAAAGGAAAAAAAAGGACTCTTTTTCTTTTTTAAATTTTCACAAAAAGTCTTTTAAAATTATTTTTTGAATTTTCAAACAGTTTTCCATTTCAACCATTTATTATTTATTATATTGTTTTATTTTAAAAAAATCTGAATTTTATTTGTTTAATAGAAGTTTTGGCTCTTTTTTGCTGATATTTATAGCGCCTGCTTTCAAAACTTGTAATTTTCTTGCATCTGCCAGTGAAATATCACCAAAAAAAATGGTGTTTGTGTTAGTTCTCCTGAAAATTTTCTCCCCAAATTTGAAATGCAGTTTGATTGTAAGAGCAGAATTCCATATATTAGTATAGAGTTGATTTTGCAATAAGAATGACAAATAACGTGTATATTAATTAAATAAACGTCATTATTTTGATCTCTTTTACAAAAAATGAATTATAAACACTCTAATTGTGGTTAAAGATTATATTTTATTAATTTATTGATTTTCTTTTTTGTAACAGAATCTAAATACTATAAATATGATGTGTTTGCCTTACTTTCTCTAAAAATAATTTTCACTTTGTATTTAATTATTCAATTCTAAGAATTATTTTTAAAGTTTTCATTAACCCATTAACCGCCAAAAGTCGAAATCGTTATTTGTTTTCGGTACAATTTACAAAAGTTGTTATTTAGGTCACATACAATAATAATATGCTGCAAAAAGAAGAAAATTGTAACTATCTTTAGAAATATGGGGTGTTGCGTTAACGCAACGTCAGCGGAAAAGGAGTACGAATGCGAAGAATTCTCGTCGGAAACTATACTGCGATTTCAATGTGCTTTAAAAATTGGAAAATTTTATGAGCACTATTATAGTTTTAAAACATGCATTACACCTTATAGGATACTAAAATTTATTAAACATAAGGGTATATGTGCACTTGAGAAATTATACATTTGAGAAAATAATCAGTAACTATTTTTCATACATGGTATGCTTCACTGCAGTCATGTTGTAAAGCAACATTACAAATACTGCAGCGATAAACTGTTTGGCTGTGGCAATGCTCGTAGTGTATTCTTTTCTTGTCGGTTAAATATTTAAAATGAAATGTTTCCCAGTGACTGGCTTTGAAAAGCTGAATTTACTTGGCCGTCCCATCGCTGTTTTTTCCTGATTTACATCACTATCCCCCCCCCCCCCCCCCCCCCCCCCCCCCCCCCCCCCCCCCCCCCCCCCCCCCCCCCCCCCCCCCCCCCCCCCCCCCCCCCCCCCCCCCCCCCCCCCCCCCCCCCCCCCCCCCCCCCCCCCCCCCCCCCCCTGCAGCGATAAACTGTTTGGCTGTGGCAATGCTCGTAGTGTATTCTTTTCTTGTCGGTTAAATATTTAAAATGAAATGTTTCCCAGTGACTGGCTTTGAAAAGCTGAATTTACTTGGCCGTCCCATCGCTGTTTTTTCCTGATTTACATCACTATCAAAGGGGGGAGGGGGGGTCTGCAAAAGATGAAGTGCAACCACCCTTTTAAAATCCCAACAGTACCTTCTTATTTCCTTCTTCAAATAATTTTGAAAGTTTCCAAGCATTTGTCAATGGGGGGGGGGCAACATAGATACAATTTGTAAATATTTACCACCACCATTTTTTACCTAGAACTCTAATTCTGTAATTTGAAACCACGTTGTCACACAAATAAGCAACCCCCCCCCCCCCCCCATTTTCAGGTTATATTGCTCAATGATATGTGGCTGGGGAACTAACACCTTTCTCTTCCGGATTTTCGAGTTGCGAGAAACATTTTTTACAGGTTCAATATTTCCAAAATCCTTCTCTTCATTCGCATCGTCATAGGAGTTTTCATATAAAATCCGTGATAATGCTTCTTCTAATGTAAGATACTTTGTTCTAGGCACTTTTTACAAACAGGAAAAGAATCAAATTCACACCTGAAAATCGCACAGAATAGAAACGAAATGTCTTTACCCGGAGCATAGGAAGCAGTGATGGAATTCAGGTTGTACATGCTAAACCAGTTCCCAGTGGTGTAGTCTATGGGGGCCGTGTCCCCCTACCTTTTTATTTTAATACCAGCGTCCCCCCCCCAAACATTTTTTAAATTTTAACATAAGAATCCCCCCCCCCCCACTTTGATTTCAATTACTTATTTTTGTATGTATAAGCATTCCCCCAACTTTTTTTCAGGACTAGATACACCCCTGCCAGTTTCTAAAACCCTAAGAGTTCTGAGTGCTGGCCTTTAAAAAATGTATTGTAACGATTTTATTTTTTTGAAAAAACTGAAAGCATGCAGTTAAACTGAGCAAAAATAGTAATTTAGTACAATTAATTTTAATTGCAATAGCCATTAAAATTTGGAAAAATTTAAAAAAAACTTATGTAATTTTGGGTAAAATTCTAAGTGGGAAAAAGCAAGTCAATTGTGTAATATAATTATCGTATATTTTGTGTGTAAATAATGTATGATTTAATACAGTTATACATCATTTCTTTCACGTGTACTTTTCTTATCTTATTATTTCTGTGTTTAGGGTCACATGAATTACTTATTTTCAATCAAATATCACTTTTCTGTATGCATAGTGTTTCTGTATGAATTGGGGTGTACTTATGGAAAATAAAGTCGGGAGGGAGGCTTATGTTAAAATGAAGAAAAAGTGGGGGGACGCTTGAATTAAAATAAAGTAGGTTACACTGTCTCTGCAGTCTCCCTCAACTATTACACCACTGTTTGGGGTATTCCAGTTAAAGAGAGCCTGGGGGGAGGGGGGGGATCTCCCACTTTTTTTTTTTTTGCTTTAAGAGTTCCGTACATTTTAATTTAATGTCTGTTTATTTCCAATGTTATATGTTTGCATCTGTTAGCTTCCCCAACTTTTTGATTTAAGGACTGTGTTTTTCACTTATATAAGATAAGTTTGAGGAATTTTGATTCACTTCCTGTTTTGCAAAAAAAAAAAGAAGGTGGAAGAAAGTTTTGAAGAACAAAAGCTGCTCTGAGCGATAGTTTTGTTAATATTTTTTAGATTAAATTGAATGATCTTGAATCGCAACTTTTTTTTTTTCATTATTATGCTCATTTTAATATACATGGAGTGACAAAGAACTTTTAAGACTAGGTTTATAAACTAAAATAAAATCTAGGTATTATATTTTTTAAAGTATTTTTGTTCAAAATAAGTTCTTTCGGCATCAATATATTTTTTGCTGTGGTTTAACATCGATTCGAATGTCTGTTCCGGCTCAATTTGTGGGACTACCTCCAAAGCTTGCGACGAAGCTGTTTGTACGCGGTGTGTCAATGAATTTTTAAGACTACAGCTGGAACCAAGCTTACAGTGGCGCTATCTGGGTTATCAAGCATTCGTGAAACTTCTTAACTCTTAGTTGATCCACTGCCAAAACCTCAGTTCATTTGTTTTTTTTTTTTGCTTTGATGACATTGACACTCTACAGACAGCTTCGAAGCAAGCTTTGGAGGCGGTTCCACAATGTGAGCTGGAACATGCATACGAATCGTCGTTAAACCGCTGTAACAAATGTATAGTAGCTGATGGAGCTTATTTTGAATAAAAATATTTTAAAAAATATAATTGCTAGTTTTTGTTTTATTTTATAAACATAGCCTTAAAAAATCTTTGTCACACTGTGTATATGTGTGTATAATTGTAAAGTTAGCTAAAAAATATAGCCATATTTGAAATCTTTTTAATGTTATAGTTTCTGAAAGCAATCAACGTAGGATATTTTTAAACTGATTTCTAAAAGGAAGAAGGTTCTTAATTCATACTGCATGTATGTTTTTTTTTTTGGTCCATCGATAGCTTCTCACTAGATGAACCGATTTTCATGATTCTTTTATCAAGGGTGGTCTCCCATAGGTCCAGTATCTTCGTTTGACCATATTCCATAAATAGTTATGAGCGGAAAGTTAGTAATTTTTTGTTTTTTTCATCCATAACTTGTGGCTTAATAAACCGATTTTGGGATCATTCATAAATGATGTCACGCTTCGAGGGGGGAGGGGGGTTCGTGAAATTGTGACAAGGGGAGGGGAGGGGGTAACAAGAAGTGTGACATCATGCATTATGCAACATAGCGTGACGCGTGACAAAGGGGGGAGGGGGGTCCGCTCAAGTGTGACATATTGTGACAGAGGGGGGAGGGGGTCAAATATTTGGGGGAAAAGCGTGACGTCATTTATGAACGGCCCCTTTAATGATTTTTTTAAATATAATTGATTGAGGGTCATCTAACTTATTGTACATTGATTTCACTGCCGTTGCTCTTTAAAAAATTGGGTGAAAAATTAATATTTTCCTCTTAATTGGGAAGGCTGGGATTAATATTTTTGTTGAGTAAATTATTAAAAAATATAAAATTCATTGTTAAAAAGAGTGTTGCCATTAAGCAGTTATATCAAAGGCAATAATAATAAGAGTCTGAGTGAAAACTTCTCTAAAAAAGAAATTAAAATCTTTAGGTGTTTGCTCTAGTGATTTTTTTAAATCATCTTCAAAATGGAATTTATCATACAAATGAAGTTTTCAGTTGTCAGTCACTCAAAGTGGGTGTGCCCTTTGATATGTTTTTTTTAACGGAATATTCATATAAAAAATATATTTACACTAAAAATAAAGTAATTTTTGAAGAAAAAAAATTATCAAGTTCATATTAATATTGCTCTAAAAATTAAAAGATAAATGCATTCTTTGAACAACATCAACACGACTTTTAAATATAATTTTTGGAATCGGTGTGAAACTTCATCACTAAAACTTATGGGCTTAAGTTAATACTATGCCTCTTATTTACAGAAGTTATATGATTAGATGGTCATCCCCCCCCTCCCCCAGCACCACCACCACCATACGCAGCCGTACTGATGTATGAATACATAAACGCGAAAAACGAAGAAAAAAATAACGTGTTTGGAGGAAAGTGCTGATACCGAAAGTAGTTTTCTTGAAACAGTATTGTTTTTTACAGTATTTAATGTTTTGATCACCCCCCAAAAAAAGAAAAGTACAGATATTATTCCTCAAAGAAATCTTGAGATTAATATATTCTAAAAATTTCGGAAAACCGATTTTTTTTCTTTTCTTTCTTGTTTTTTTTTTTTTTTTTTTAAAGAATCATCTATGTGTAAAAATTATGTACGTACTTGATCGACAACGATCAGCCACTGATCCGGCCAGAACTGAAAGCCAGATATCCAATGAATAAAAATGCACAATGATCCCCCCCCCCCCTCGATTGTTTAGAATTTTTGCTTGAGGTATTTCGCCTTAGCCCCTTCGATTTTCACAACTATTAATTACTTTTATTTTCTACCTCCGCAATAGATGGCAGCACAGCACAAATGAAAACAAAATTTTCAGTTTCAGTCAGTTGGAATTTCGTTCGTGTTCTTATCTTACATGAACTCGTTTGCCGTCATTCAGCTGCGGAAAACAGTGAATTTTCGAAATCCGGAAAACATGTTTAAGGAACAAAAAGAAAGAACCTTATTCTGACATTGATATGAGAATATAAGGTATATTTCCTTCTTTACATTACCGTGTTCTTGGGGAAAAAAATTGGCACAAGAAAACACATCTTTCTAGCCAATTGGCCTTCCTAACTATTAAATAGACGATCGAAAAGCAAATTCGACAAATATATTTAAAAGCATATAATGAAAATTAACACAACTCTGACCGTCAACGGCCATACCATGTTGAAAGCACCGGTTCTCGTCCGATCACCGAAGTTAAGCAACATCGGGCGTGGTCAGTACTTGGGAGGGTGACCACCTGGGAACACCACGTGCAGTTGGCATTTTTTGCACTTCTCGATCCAAGTTAAAATTTTTCTTCATTTAAAAAGCTCCATGCTCATCCTTCTGTGAATTACTTTTATTTCCTTCCCAAGATTTGAAAATCTGGGTACCCACTTTTTGGGGCTACCCAGATTTTCAAATTGGCAGTTGCTCATTAGGAAATATCAGTTAATTAGTTCATTTGTTTTTAAAAGTTATTTATTATACCAAAAATTAAAAGAATTAAGTCAGTGGGTTTTGGAGTTATAAATGATTCTGTGCAGT
The DNA here is from genome assembly GCA_038502835.1 of Octonoba sinensis. Lineage (NCBI taxonomy): Eukaryota > Metazoa > Arthropoda > Arachnida > Araneae > Uloboridae > Octonoba > Octonoba sinensis. The sequence goes on from CM076600.1 coordinate 6,638,914, forward strand.
CAAGTCCACAAAATAAAAATTCAGAATCCTTGTGTAAATTCAGAATTTATGTTAAGAGGCGCGTCCCCTTAGGAGCCGTTCATAAATGATGTCACACTTTTTTCCCATATATTAGACACCCCTCCCCCTCCCCTTTGTCACATGTCACGCTATGTTGCATAATGCAGGATGTCACACTTATGGTTACCCCCTCCCCTCCCCTTGTCATTGTTAATTTTGAAGAATGTTTACTTAATGTATAAAATACTAACTATTTGTTTATTACTGTTTCTTTTAATTAAAAATATTATAAGTTTGTAAGGAAGGGGCGTACCAATCAACTTTGCCTAGGGCGCAAAATTACTTCGTGCCGGCCCTGGGGGAGGCGGGTCCGTTCCTGATCGCCTTTATTTCTGCCCGACTCAAATATTGATATGATTATTCATAAAATTTATTTTTATGCATAATAATATGATCTTCATTGATAAACTAAGTAATGTAGTTTGCTTTCAAAATTCAGCGAATAAGTTTGTAAATTTATATCGATTTTATGATTTAATTACAGAAATGTGATAATGATTAGGTTCATTTTACAAATATTCTCAATTTTTTTTTTTTTGCTTTAGGGTGAGAATAGAAGCGGCAGTGGCGGCACCTCGTGATCACAATTTTTTCCAGGGCGCCTTAGTTAATAGTAAGATAAAAATGCAATAGTAAGATAGAATTCGTATTTCTTGCTAGCGCAGCTCTTTGACTCTATATCGTTTGCATTTAGCCATTAAAATTTGGATAAATAAAAAAACTTATGTATTTTGGGTAAAATTCTAAGCGGGAAAAAAGCAAGTCAATTGTGTAATATAATTATTGAATATTTTGTGCGTCATAATGCATGATTTAATACAGTTATACATCATTTCTTTCACGTGTACTTTTCTTATCTTATTATTTCTGTGTTTAGGGTCACATGAATTACTTATTTTCAATCAAATATCCCTTTTCTGTATGCATAGTGTTTATGTATGAATTGGGGTGTACTTACGTAAAATAAAGTCAGGAGGGAGGCTTATGTTAAAATGAAGAAAAAGTGGGGGGACGCTTGAATTAAAATAAAGTAGGTTACACTGTCTCTGCAGTCTCCCTCAACTATTACACCACTGTTTGGGGTATTCCAGTTAAATAGAGTCTGGGGGAGGGGGGGGGGGGATCTCCCACTTTTTTTTTTTTTTTTTTTGCTTTAAGAGATCCGTACATTTTAATTTAATGTCTGTTTATTTCCAATGTTATATGTTTGCATCTGTTAGCTTCCCCAACTTTTTGATTTAAGGACTGTGTTTTTCACTTATATAAGATAAGTTTGAGGAATTTTGATTCACTTCCTGTTTTGCAAAAAAAAAAAGAAGGTGGAAGAAAGTTTTGAAGAACAAAAGCTGCTCTGAGCGATAGTTTTGTTAATATTTTTTAGATTAAATTGAATGATCTTGAATCGCAACTTTTTTTTTTCATTATTATGCTCATTTTAATATACACGGAGTGACATAGAACTTTTACGACTAGGTTTATAAACTAAAATAAAATCTAGGTATTATATTTTTTAAAGTATTTTTGTTCAAAATAAGTTCTTTCGGCATCAATATATTTTTTGCTGTGGTTTAACATCGATTCGAATGTCTGTTCCGGCTCAATTTGTGGGACTACCTCCAAAGCTTGCGACGAAGCTGTTTGTACGCGGTGTGTCAATGAATTTTTAAGACTACAGCTGGAACCAAGCTTACAGTGGCGCTATCTGGGTTATCAAGCATTCGTGAAACTTCTTAACTCTTAGTTGATCCACTGCCAAAACCTCAGTTCATTTGTTTATTTTTTTGCTTTGATGACATTGACACTCTACAGACAGCTTCGAAGCAAGCTTTGGAGGCGGTTCCACAATGTGAGCTGGAACATGCATACGAATCGTCGTTAAACCGCTGTAACAAATGTATAGTAGCTGATGGAGCTTATTTTGAATAAAAATATTTAAAAAAATATAATTGCTAGTTTTTGTTTTATTTTATAAACATAGCCTTAAAAAATCTTTGTCACACTGTGTATATGTGTGTATAATTGTAAAGTTAGCTAAAAAATATAGCCATATTTGAAATCTTTTTAATGTTATAGTTTCTGAAAGCAATCAACGTAGGATATTTTTAAACTGATTTCTAAAAGGAAGAAGGTTCTTAATTCATACTGCATGTATGTTTTTTTTTTTGGTCCATCGATAGCTTCTCACTAGATGAACCGATTTTCATGATTCTTTTATCAAGGGTGGTCTCCCATAGGTCCAGTATCTTCGTTTGACCATATTCCATAAATAGTTATGAGCGGAAAGTTAGTAATTTTTTGTTTTTTTCATCCATAACTTGTGGCTTAATAAACCGATTTTGGGATCATTCATAAATGATGTCACGCTTCGAGGGGGGAGGGGGGTTCGTGAAATTGTGACAAGGGGAGGGGAGGGGGTAACAAGAAGTGTGACATCATGCATTATGCAACATAGCGTGACGCGTGACAAAGGGGGGAGGGGGGTCCGCTCAAGTGTGACATATTGTGACAGAGGGGGGAGGGGGTCAAATATTTGGGGGAAAAGCGTGACGTCATTTATGAACGGCCCCTTTAATGATTTTTTTAAATATAATTGATTGAGGGTCATCTAACTTATTGTACATTGATTTCACTGCCGTTGCTCTTTAAAAAATTGGGTGAAAAATTAATATTTTCCTCTTAATTGGGAAGGCTGGGATTAATATTTTTGTTGAGTAAATTATTAAAAAATATAAAATTCATTGTTAAAAAGAGTGTTGCCATTAAGCAGTTATATCAAAGGCAATAATAATAAGAGTCTGAGTGAAAACTTCTCTAAAAAAGAAATTAAAATCTTTAGGTGTTTGCTCTAGTGATTTTTTTAAATCATCTTCAAAATGGAATTTATCATACAAATGAAGTTTTCAGTTGTCAGTCACTCAAAGTGGGTGTGCCCTTTGATATGTTTTTTTTAACGGAATATTCATATAAAAAATATATTTACACTAAAAATAAAGTAATTTTTGAAGAAAAAAAATTATCAAGTTCATATTAATATTGCTCTAAAAATTAAAAGATAAATGCATTCTTTGAACAACATCAACACGACTTTTAAATATAATTTTTGGAATCGGTGTGAAACTTCATCACTAAAACTTATGGGCTTAAGTTAATACTATGCCTCTTATTTACAGAAGTTATATGATTAGATGGTCATCCCCCCCCTCCCCCAGCACCACCACCACCATACGCAGCCGTACTGATGTATGAATACATAAACGCGAAAAACGAAGAAAAAAATAACGTGTTTGGAGGAAAGTGCTGATACCGAAAGTAGTTTTCTTGAAACAGTATTGTTTTTTACAGTATTTAATGTTTTGATCACCCCCCAAAAAAAGAAAAGTACAGATATTATTCCTCAAAGAAATCTTGAGATTAATATATTCTAAAAATTTCGGAAAACCGATTTTTTTTCTTTTCTTTCTTGTTTTTTTTTTTTTTTTTTTAAAGAATCATCTATGTGTAAAAATTATGTACGTACTTGATCGACAACGATCAGCCACTGATCCGGCCAGAACTGAAAGCCAGATATCCAATGAATCAAAAATGCACAATGATCCCCCCCCCCCCCCCTCGATTGTTTAGAATTTTTGCTTGAGGTATTTCGCCTTAGCCCCTTCGATTTTCACAACTATTAATTACTTTTATTTTCTACCTCCGCAATAGATGGCAGCACAGCACAAATGAAAACAAAATTTTCAGTTTCAGTCAGTTGGAATTTCGTTCGTGTTCTTATCTTACATGAACTCGTTTGCCGTCATTCAGCTGCGGAAAACAGTGAATTTTCGAAATCCGGAAAACATGTTTAAGGAACAAAAAGAAAGAACCTTATTCTGACATTGATATGAGAATATAAGGTATATTTCCTTCTTTACATTACCGTGTTCTTGGGGAAAAAAATTGGCACAAGAAAACACATCTTTCTAGCCAATTGGCCTTCCTAACTATTAAATAGACGATCGAAAAGCAAATTCGACAAATATATTTAAAAGCATATAATGAAAATTAACACAACTCTGACCGTCAACGGCCATACCATGTTGAAAGCACCGGTTCTCGTCCGATCACCGAAGTTAAGCAACATCGGGCGTGGTCAGTACTTGGGAGGGTGACCACCTGGGAACACCACGTGCAGTTGGCATTTTTTGCACTTCTCGATCCAAGTTAAAATTTTTCTTCATTTAAAAAGCTCCATGCTCATCCTTCTGTGAATTACTTTTATTTCCTTCCCAAGATTTGAAAATCTGGGTACCCACTTTTTGGGGCTACCCAGATTTTCAAATTGGCAGTTGCTCATTAGGAAATATCAGTTAATTAGTTCATTTGTTTTTAAAAGTTATTTATTATACCAAAAATTAAAAGAATTAAGTCAGTGGGTTTTGGAGTTATAAATGATTCTGTGCAGTCAAGTCCACAAAATAAAAATTCAGAATCCTTGTGTAAATTCAGAATTTATGTTAAGAGGCGCGTCCCCTTAGGAGCCGTTCATAAATGATGTCACACTTTTTTCCCATATATTAGACACCCCTCCCCCTCCCCTTTGTCACATGTCACGCTATGTTGCATAATGCAGGATGTCACACTTATGGTTACCCCCTCCCCTCCCCTTGTCATTGTTAATTTTGAAGAATGTTTACTTAATGTATAAAATACTAACTATTTGTTTATTACTGTTTCTTTTAATTAAAAATATTATAAGTTTGTAAGGAAGGGGCGTACCAATCAACTTTGCCTAGGGCGCAAAATTACTTCGTGCCGGCCCTGGGGGAGGCGGGTCCGTTCCTGATCGCCTTTATTTCTGCCCGACTCAAATATTGATATGATTATTCATAAAATTTATTTTTATGCATAATAATATGATCTTCATTGATAAACTAAGTAATGTAGTTTGCTTTCAAAATTCAGCGAATAAGTTTGTAAATTTATATCGATTTTATGATTTAATTACAGAAATGTGATAATGATTAGGTTCATTTTACAAATATTCTCAATTTTTTTTTTTTTGCTTTAGGGTGAGAATAGAAGCGGCAGTGGCGGCACCTCGTGATCACAATTTTTTCCAGGGCGCCTTAGTTAATAGTAAGATAAAAATGCAATAGTAAGATAGAATTCGTATTTCTTGCTAGCGCAGCTCTTTGACTCTATATCGTTTGCATTTAGCCATTAAAATTTGGATAAATAAAAAAACTTATGTATTTTGGGTAAAATTCTAAGCGGGAAAAAAGCAAGTCAATTGTGTAATATAATTATTGAATATTTTGTGCGTCATAATGCATGATTTAATACAGTTATACATCATTTCTTTCACGTGTACTTTTCTTATCTTATTATTTCTGTGTTTAGGGTCACATGAATTACTTATTTTCAATCAAATATCCCTTTTCTGTATGCATAGTGTTTATGTATGAATTGGGGTGTACTTACGTAAAATAAAGTCAGGAGGGAGGCTTATGTTAAAATGAAGAAAAAGTGGGGGGACGCTTGAATTAAAATAAAGTAGGTTACACTGTCTCTGCAGTCTCCCTCAACTATTACACCACTGTTTGGGGTATTCCAGTTAAATAGAGTCTGGGGGAGGGGGGGGGGGGATCTCCCACTTTTTTTTTTTTTTTTTTGCTTTAAGAGATCCGTACATTTTAATTTAATGTCTGTTTATTTCCAATGTTATATGTTTGCATCTGTTAGCTTCCCCAACTTTTTGATTTAAGGACTGTGTTTTTCACTTATATAAGATAAGTTTGAGGAATTTTGATTCACTTCCTGTTTTGCAAAAAAAAAAAGAAGGTGGAAGAAAGTTTTGAAGAACAAAAGCTGCTCTGAGCGATAGTTTTGTTAATATTTTTTAGATTAAATTGAATGATCTTGAATCGCAACTTTTTTTTTTCATTATTATGCTCATTTTAATATACACGGAGTGACATAGAACTTTTACGACTAGGTTTATAAACTAAAATAAAATCTAGGTATTATATTTTTTAAAGTATTTTTGTTCAAAATAAGTTCTTTCGGCATCAATATATTTGTTGCTGTGGTTTAACATCGATTCGAATGTCTGTTCCGGCTCAATTTGTGGGACTACCTCCAAAGCTTGCGACGAAGCTGTTTGTACGCGGTGTGTCAATGAATTTTTAAGACTACAGCTGGAACCAAGCTTACAGTGGCGCTATCTGGGTTATCAAGCATTCGTGAAACTTCTTAACTCTTAGTTGATCCACTGCCAAAACCTCAGTTCATTTGTTTATTTTTTTGCTTTGATGACATTGACACTCTACAGACAGCTTCGAAGCAAGCTTTGGAGGCGGTTCCACAATGTGAGCTGGAACATGCATACGAATCGTCGTTAAACCGCTGTAACAAATGTATAGTAGCTGATGGAGCTTATTTTGAATAAAAATATTTAAAAAAATATAATTGCTAGTTTTTGTTTTATTTTATAAACATAGCCTTAAAAAATCTTTGTCACACTGTGTATATGTGTGTATAATTGTAAAGTTAGCTAAAAAATATAGCCATATTTGAAATCTTTTTAATGTTATAGTTTCTGAAAGCATCAACGTAGGATATTTTTAAACTGATTTCTAAAAGGAAGGGAAAGGGTTTTTAATTCATACTGTATGTATGTTTTTTTTTTGGTCCATCGATAGCTTCTCACTAGATGAACCGATTTTCATGATTCTTTTATTTTAAGGGTGGTCTCCCATAGGTCCAGTATCTTCGTTTGACCATATTCCATAAATAGTTATGAGCGGAAAGTTAGTAATTTTTTGTTTTTTTCATCCATAACTTGTGGCTTAATAAACCGATTTTGGGATCATTCATAAATGATGTCACGCTTCGAGGGGGGAAGGGGGGTTCGTGAAATTGTGACAAGGGGAGGGGAGGGGGTAACAAGAAGTGTGACATCATGCATTATGCAACATAGCGTGACGCGTGACAAAGGGGGGAGGGGGGTCCGCTCAAGTGTGACATATTGTGACAGAGGGGGGAGGGGGTCAAATATTTGGGGGAAAAGCGTGACGTCATTTATGAACGGCCCCTTTAATGATTTTTTTAAATATAATTGATTGAGGGTCATCTAACTTATTGTACATTGATTTCACTGCCGTTGCTCTTTAAAAAATTGGGTGAAAAATTAATATTTTCCTCTTAATTGGGAAGGCTGGGATTAATATTTTTGTTGAGTAAATTATTAAAAAATATAAAATTCATTGTTAAAAAGAGTGTTGCCATTAAGCAGTTATATCAAAGGCAATAATAATAAGAGTCTGAGTGAAAACTTCTCTAAAAAAGAAATTAAAATCTTTAGGTGTTTGCTCTAGTGATTTTTTTAAATCATCTTCAAAATGGAATTTATCATACAAATGAAGTTTTCAGTTGTCAGTCACTCAAAGTGGGTGTGCCCTTTGATATGTTTTTTTTAACGGAATATTCATATAAAAAATATATTTACACTAAAAATAAAGTAATTTTTGAAGAAAAAAAATTATCAAGTTCATATTAATATTGCTCTAAAAATTAAAAGATAAATGCATTCTTTGAACAACATCAACACGACTTTTAAATATAATTTTTGGAATCGGTGTGAAACTTCATCACTAAAACTTATGGGCTTAAGTTAATACTATGCCTCTTATTTACAGAAGTTATATGATTAGATGGTCATCCCCCCCCCTCCCCCAGCACCACCACCACCATACGCAGCCGTACTGATGTATGAATACATAAACGCGAAAAACGAAGAAAAAAATAACGTGTTTGGAGGAAAGTGCTGATACCGAAAGTAGTTTTCTTGAAACAGTATTGTTTTTTACAGTATTTAATGTTTTGATCACCCCCCAAAAAAAGAAAAGTACAGATATTATTCCTCAAAGAAATCTTGAGATTAATATATTCTAAAAATTTCGGAAAACCGATTTTTTTTCTTTTCTTTCTTGTTTTTTTTTTTTTTTTTTTAAAGAATCATCTATGTGTAAAAATTATGTACGTACTTGATCGACAACGATCAGCCACTGATCCGGCCAGAACTGAAAGCCAGATATCCAATGAATCAAAAATGCACAATGATCCCCCCCCCCCCCTCGATTGTTTAGAATTTTTGCTTGAGGTATTTCGCCTTAGCCCCTTCGATTTTCACAACTATTAATTACTTTTATTTTCTACCTCCGCAATAGATGGCAGCACAGCACAAATGAAAACAAAATTTTCAGTTTCAGTCAGTTGGAATTTCGTTCGTGTTCTTATCTTACATGAACTCGTTTGCCGTCATTCAGCTGCGGAAAACAGTGAATTTTCGAAATCCGGAAAACATGTTTAAGGAACAAAAAGAAAGAACCTTATTCTGACATTGATATGAGAATATAAGGTATATTTCCTTCTTTACATTACCGTGTTCTTGGGGAAAAAAATTGGCACAAGAAAACACATCTTTCTAGCCAATTGGCCTTCCTAACTATTAAATAGACGATCGAAAAGCAAATTCGACAAATATATTTAAAAGCATATAATGAAAATTAACACAACTCTGACCGTCAACGGCCATACCATGTTGAAAGCACCGGTTCTCGTCCGATCACCGAAGTTAAGCAACATCGGGCGTGGTCAGTACTTGGGAGGGTGACCACCTGGGAACACCACGTGCAGTTGGCATTTTTTGCACTTCTCGATCCAAGTTAAAATTTTTCTTCATTTAAAAAGCTCCATGCTCATCCTTCTGTGAATTACTTTTATTTCCTTCCCAAGATTTGAAAATCTGGGTACCCACTTTTTGGGGCTACCCAGATTTTCAAATTGGCAGTTGCTCATTAGGAAATATCAGTTAATTAGTTCATTTGTTTTTAAAAGTTATTTATTATACCAAAAATTAAAAGAATTAAGTCAGTGGGTTTTGGAGTTATAAATGATTCTGTGCAGTCAAGTCCACAAAATAAAAATTCAGAATCCTTGTGTAAATTCAGAATTTATGTTAAGAGGCGCGTCCCCTTAGGAGCCGTTCATAAATGATGTCACACTTTTTTCCCATATATTAGACACCCCTCCCCCTCCCCTTTGTCACATGTCACGCTATGTTGCATAATGCAGGATGTCACACTTATGGTTACCCCCTCCCCTCCCCTTGTCATTGTTAATTTTGAAGAATGTTTACTTAATGTATAAAATACTAACTATTTGTTTATTACTGTTTCTTTTAATTAAAAATATTATAAGTTTGTAAGGAAGGGGCGTACCAATCAACTTTGCCTAGGGCGCAAAATTACTTCGTGCCGGCCCTGGGGGAGGCGGGTCCGTTCCTGATCGCCTTTATTTCTGCCCGACTCAAATATTGATATGATTATTCATAAAATTTATTTTTATGCATAATAATATGATCTTCATTGATAAACTAAGTAATGTAGTTTGCTTTCAAAATTCAGCGAATAAGTTTGTAAATTTATATCGATTTTATGATTTAATTACAGAAATGTGATAATGATTAGGTTCATTTTACAAATATTCTCAATTTTTTTTTTTTTGCTTTAGGGTGAGAATAGAAGCGGCAGTGGCGGCACCTCGTGATCACAATTTTTTCCAGGGCGCCTTAGTTAATAGTAAGATAAAAATGCAATAGTAAGATAGAATTCGTATTTCTTGCTAGCGCAGCTCTTTGACTCTATATCGTTTGCATTTAGCCATTAAAATTTGGATAAATAAAAAAACTTATGTATTTTGGGTAAAATTCTAAGCGGGAAAAAAGCAAGTCAATTGTGTAATATAATTATTGAATATTTTGTGCGTCATAATGCATGATTTAATACAGTTATACATCATTTCTTTCACGTGTACTTTTCTTATCTTATTATTTCTGTGTTTAGGGTCACATGAATTACTTATTTTCAATCAAATATCCCTTTTCTGTATGCATAGTGTTTATGTATGAATTGGGGTGTACTTACGTAAAATAAAGTCAGGAGGGAGGCTTATGTTAAAATGAAGAAAAAGTGGGGGGACGCTTGAATTAAAATAAAGTAGGTTACACTGTCTCTGCAGTCTCCCTCAACTATTACACCACTGTTTGGGGTATTCCAGTTAAATAGAGTCTGGGGGAGGGGGGGGGGATCTCCCACTTTTTTTTTTTTTTTTTTGCTTTAAGAGATCCGTACATTTTAATTTAATGTCTGTTTATTTCCAATGTTATATGTTTGCATCTGTTAGCTTCCCCAACTTTTTGATTTAAGGACTGTGTTTTTCACTTATATAAGATAAGTTTGAGGAATTTTGATTCACTTCCTGTTTTGCAAAAAAAAAAAGAAGGTGGAAGAAAGTTTTGAAGAACAAAAGCTGCTCTGAGCGATAGTTTTGTTAATATTTTTTAGATTAAATTGAATGATCTTGAATCGCAACTTTTTTTTTTCATTATTATGCTCATTTTAATATACACGGAGTGACATAGAACTTTTACGACTAGGTTTATAAACTAAAATAAAATCTAGGTATTATATTTTTTAAAGTATTTTTGTTCAAAATAAGTTCTTTCGGCATCAATATATTTTTTTGCTGTGGTTTAACATCGATTCGAATGTCTGTTCCGGCTCAATTTGTGGGACTACCTCCAAAGCTTGCGACGAAGCTGTTTGTACGCGGTGTGTCAATGAATTTTTAAGACTACAGCTGGAACCAAGCTTACAGTGGCGCTATCTGGGTTATCAAGCATTCGTGAAACTTCTTAACTCTTAGTTGATCCACTGCCAAAACCTCAGTTCATTTGTTTATTTTTTTGCTTTGATGACATTGACACTCTACAGACAGCTTCGAAGCAAGCTTTGGAGGCGGTTCCACAATGTGAGCTGGAACATGCATACGAATCGTCGTTAAACCGCTGTAACAAATGTATAGTAGCTGATGGAGCTTATTTTGAATAAAAATATTTAAAAAAATATAATTGCTAGTTTTTGTTTTATTTTATAAACATAGCCTTAAAAAATCTTTGTCACACTGTGTATATGTGTGTATAATTGTAAAGTTAGCTAAAAAATATAGCCATATTTGAAATCTTTTTAATGTTATAGTTTCTGAAAGAAATCAACGTAGGATATTTTTAAACTGATTTCTAAAAGGAGGAAGGTTCTTAATTCATACTGTATGTATGTTTTTTTTTTTGGTCCATCGATAGCTTCTCACTAGATGAACCGATTTTCATGATTCTTTTTTTTCAAGGGTGGTCTCCCATAGGTCCAGTATCTTCGTTTGACCATATTCCATAAATAGTTATGAGCGGAAAGTTAGTAATTTTTTGTTTTTTTCATCCATAACTTGTGGCTTAATAAACCGATTTTGGGATCATTCATAAATGATGTCACGCTTCGAGGGGGGAAGGGGGGTTCGTGAAATTGTGACAAGGGGAGGGGAGGGGGTAACAAGAAGTGTGACATCATGCATTATGCAACATAGCGTGACGCGTGACAAAGGGGGGAGGGGGGTCCGCTCAAGTGTGACATATTGTGACAGAGGGGGGAGGGGGTCAAATATTTGGGGGAAAAGCGTGACGTCATTTATGAACGGCCCCTTTAATGATTTTTTTAAATATAATTGATTGAGGGTCATCTAACTTATTGTACATTGATTTCACTGCCGTTGCTCTTTAAAAAATTGGGTGAAAAATTAATATTTTCCTCTTAATTGGGAAGGCTGGGATTAATATTTTTGTTGAGTAAATTATTAAAAAATATAAAATTCATTGTTAAAAAGAGTGTTGCCATTAAGCAGTTATATCAAAGGCAATAATAATAAGAGTCTGAGTGAAAACTTCTCTAAAAAAGAAATTAAAATCTTTAGGTGTTTGCTCTAGTGATTTTTTTAAATCATCTTCAAAATGGAATTTATCATACAAATGAAGTTTTCAGTTGTCAGTCACTCAAAGTGGGTGTGCCCTTTGATATGTTTTTTTTAACGGAATATTCATATAAAAAATATATTTACACTAAAAATAAAGTAATTTTTGAAGAAAAAAAATTATCAAGTTCATATTAATATTGCTCTAAAAATTAAAAGATAAATGCATTCTTTGAACAACATCAACACGACTTTTAAATATAATTTTTGGAATCGGTGTGAAACTTCATCACTAAAACTTATGGGCTTAAGTTAATACTATGCCTCTTATTTACAGAAGTTATATGATTAGATGGTCATCCCCCCCCTCCCCCAGCACCACTACCACCATACGCAGCCGTACTGATGTATGAATACATAAACGCGAAAAACGAAGAAAAAAATAACGTGTTTGGAGGAAAGTGCTGATACCGAAAGTAGTTTTCTTGAAACAGTATTGTTTTTTACAGTATTTAATGTTTTGATCACCCCCCAAAAAAAGAAAAGTACAGATATTATTCCTCAAAGAAATCTTGAGATTAATATATTCTAAAAATTTCGGAAAACCGATTTTTTTTCTTTTCTTTCTTGTTTTTTTTTTTTTTTTTTTAAAGAATCATCTATGTGTAAAAATTATGTACGTACTTGATCGACAACGATCAGCCACTGATCCGGCCAGAACTGAAAGCCAGATATCCAATGAATCAAAAATGCACAATGATCCCCCCCCCCCCCTCGATTGTTTAGAATTTTTGCTTGAGGTATTTCGCCTTAGCCCCTTCGATTTTCACAACTATTAATTACTTTTATTTTCTACCTCCGCAATAGATGGCAGCACAGCACAAATGAAAACAAAATTTTCAGTTTCAGTCAGTTGGAATTTCGTTCGTGTTCTTATCTTACATGAACTCGTTTGCCGTCATTCAGCTGCGGAAAACAGTGAATTTTCGAAATCCGGAAAACATGTTTAAGGAACAAAAAGAAAGAACCTTATTCTGACATTGATATGAGAATATAAGGTATATTTCCTTCTTTACATTACCGTGTTCTTGGGGAAAAAAATTGGCACAAGAAAACACATCTTTCTAGCCAATTGGCCTTCCTAACTATTAAATAGACGATCGAAAAGCAAATTCGACAAATATATTTAAAAGCATATAATGAAAATTAACACAACTCTGACCGTCAACGGCCATACCATGTTGAAAGCACCGGTTCTCGTCCGATCACCGAAGTTAAGCAACATCGGGCGTGGTCAGTACTTGGGAGGGTGACCACCTGGGAACACCACGTGCAGTTGGCATTTTTTGCACTTCTCGATCCAAGTTAAAATTTTTCTTCATTTAAAAAGCTCCATGCTCATCCTTCTGTGAATTACTTTTATTTCCTTCCCAAGATTTGAAAATCTGGGTACCCACTTTTTGGGGCTACCCAGATTTTCAAATTGGCAGTTGCTCATTAGGAAATATCAGTTAATTAGTTCATTTGTTTTTAAAAGTTATTTATTATACCAAAAATTAAAAGAATTAAGTCAGTGGGTTTTGGAGTTATAAATGATTCTGTGCAGTCAAGTCCACAAAATAAAAATTCAGAATCCTTGTGTAAATTCAGAATTTATGTTAAGAGGCGCGTCCCCTTAGGAGCCGTTCATAAATGATGTCACACTTTTTTCCCATATATTAGACACCCCTCCCCCTCCCCTTTGTCACATGTCACGCTATGTTGCATAATGCAGGATGTCACACTTATGGTTACCCCCTCCCCTCCCCTTGTCATTGTTAATTTTGAAGAATGTTTACTTAATGTATAAAATACTAACTATTTGTTTATTACTGTTTCTTTTAATTAAAAATATTATAAGTTTGTAAGGAAGGGGCGTACCAATCAACTTTGCCTAGGGCGCAAAATTACTTCGTGCCGGCCCTGGGGGAGGCGGGTCCGTTCCTGATCGCCTTTATTTCTGCCCGACTCAAATATTGATATGATTATTCATAAAATTAATTTTTATGCATAATAATATGATCTTCATTGATAAACTAAGTAATGTAGTTTGCTTTCAAAATTCAGCGAATAAGTTTGTAAATTTATATCGATTTTATGATTTAATTACAGAAATGTGATAATGATTAGGTTCATTTTACAAATATTCTCAATTTTTTTTTTTTTGCTTTAGGGTGAGAATAGAAGCGGCAGTGGCGGCACCTCGTGATCACAATTTTTTCCAGGGCGCCTTAGTTAATAGTAAGATAAAAATGCAATAGTAAGATAGAATTCGTATTTCTTGCTAGCGCAACTCTTTGACTCTGTATCGTTTGCATTTCGTGCACTAGATGGCGCCATGCTCGTTGTAGGCTTAAAACGATCTTGCATTAATGTTTGCGAAAAGTAAAATATTGAAGCCGTTTCGTTATACCGTAATTATCGGTAAACAGCCCGCATCGTTGTATAGTCCGCAGGAAGAAAAATCCATTCTAAAAAAATTAAGTTCGGTGTATAACCCGCACCGTTGTATAGCCCGCACTCAGAAAAAAACGTGGGATACAGCCCTAGAAAACAATACATTCGCCTGCAGCTCCCGAGCCCAAATCTGCTTTGCACCATTGTTTCGAAAGCTACGATTTATTTCTCTGCATTTTGTTTCGCAGGAAAAGAGATTTCGATATTTTTGAACTGTAATTGTCTTTTTAAGGGTAATTTTTTTTTCTAAATTTCATGTATTGCCCGCATCGTTATGCTGCCCGCAGGTAGTTAAAAAAAGGAGTTTTTTTATAGATAACCCGCGGGCTATACACCGATAATTACGGTAATTCAAAATTTTTTTAGGAGGGGGTGGGGGGCAGGGCCGCTGTAAGCGGGCGTGCAAGGCGTGCACCGCACGCGGCCGCCATGCGAAAGGGGGCGGCCAATTCAGCATATCAATCCTAAATTTCATCACAGAATTTTTGAAATTATCAAAAAACTTTTTTTGGGGGCCTCACATGGGGTTTTCCTCTCAGCTGTTTTCTCCAGCTGTGACACTTGATAATCTTTTCAAAACGATGCTCCCCCCCCCTCACTCCCCTCCCCTGCTCTGCAAATATTTAAACCACCGGTCTAAGACAAAAAGAGAACTCTTATAACGTATCGAACTGTTGCCGAAATATGAACACTTGGCGGACCTTATGCCTTGGGTTCAAAGAAGGGGACACACTCGGAAATTACCCTTAGGCCCTCCCTTTACTGACCTCTGGTAGCGATTCTTTTGGTCTCTGTGGTCATTCTAATGTTCTCCCTTGGAATGTCCGATTTAAGATTAGGACTAAATGGGATTCCAATGTTCTTGAGAGGTTTAACAAGACCTGTCAGCTTCGCCAGGGCAGTCTGTTAAATTGCCGCCCCTTCACTTTTTGGAGTTCAGGCAATTAAAGAATTTTTTAAGTGTAAAAAGGTGAAAACTTGCAATTCAAATGAGCATACGATTCACTAGCGTTTCGAGGTAGTTCGGTTAAGTTCCAAAGCTTATAGAAGCCATATAGAAAATGCTATTCGTTTAATGCTATATCGAGTCTCTCTTTCAAAGGAATAGTTATCAAGATTAAAAGCATTATAGAACTGTTAAAGTTATACAAATAAATACATTTCCTTTTCCACCATGGTGATCAAACGTCCTTCTTTATGGGAACAGTCCGAAATTAAAACTTTTACCACACTTAAAAATAGCCTGTCTGGACCACCTTTTGCGAATTTTGTGCTCATTTCTCACCATTTTAAAAACATCAACCAAAATATTTTATATATCCTTTGAAAGGAGAAATAAACAAAATATTTTTGTGTAAAAGAAAGTAAACGATAAAATCAAACCACGAAATCTGCACAATTGGTGCGTATTATGTGCTTCGAGATTACAAGTTTTTAGCAAAGAGGAAGAGGTTCCTTGTAATTTCGAAACACATTTACGTAGGTTTTTGCAATTTTTTGCTTTAATAACGTTGAGTTTCTCAATTAGTTAGCATTTTTTTATATTTTTGACCAGTGTGTGCAGTGCATATAGTATATACTTTTCACTTTGAAAATGTGGTTGTTCCAATTTGGAATTATAAAATTTTTCAACCTATATCATCGATTCTCTTTGTCAGAAACCAGCGCGAAAGTTCTATAAATTTACATTTTACTTGGATGTGCTTAAAACACTTTTTTTAATTTGAAATAATAACTCGTGATCCATTTTTGTAAAATTTTATTTTATTTATTCGGATTTTCCCTTCGTCTTCCCTCATATGAAATAAAACATGATTTATCGTACGTATTAATTTAGATATAACCTCTTTACTAGTGTAATAAAAATGTAGGTCTATAAATTTATTATTTTAAACTTTTTGAACTTACTGAAAAATGATGCTCGAAAAGAATGTTCTTTGTTCTTGTTATATTGCTTAAAGAGTAAGTAAAACGTTTTATTACTTAATTTAAAATAAGAAACATAAACTTCTTAAATCTGCTTTCTTATCAAAGGCAGGAAAAGGCTGCTTTTAAGAGCTTTCACTGAGGCAGAGAATACAAGTAGTGCAGTGAAACCTGTGCAAGTTGACCACTTGCGGTGCAGCACTTATTAGTGGTCAACTTATGGAGGGTGAAGAATTTAAATGTTTTTTGTCATTTCTTACACTACGCGTTTATTCATTTGTAACTAATTAAAACATAACTTCATGTATTAACATTGCTTTAAAATGTCTAATTAGCTATTTTTTTGACAATTATCTAAAACATCCTTAGACAACTTTAAACTGAATGACTGACAATGTATCCTATATAACTTTAAAATTAAAGCACTTAGTTAAAAAAAAAAAATCGTCGATAAATAATCGAAGGGGTTTTGCACGCAGGTGCACAGAAGGCTAGAAGCTGGCCTGGGGGGGGGGGGGGGGGTGGCAAAAGGCATAAACGCGATGTACATTGCATTAGAAAACAACGAAATGCATGTACATTCAAACAAATACATTACACAATGATGCCCCGAAATTCGTCCCCTTCGCTATTCGTGCAACTTGTTCAAGTAAAATTCAACTCGCCATTCGTACTTGCCCTGCGATTCGAACGGCGCCAGGCGCCAGCTGGGTTGCCAGTTTGGCTTTTTCTAAGAAAAAAATCGAGAAATTATGCTCATTTTGAACTCGCTTGTAAATAATTTGTTTGGCGTTTTGGATTTTTTTTTTTAAATTTTGATACTTTTTGAGATTTTACTGACAATTTTAACTTTCTGAGGGGGCTGCAAGAGGAAGTGGATGAAGAACTTTCTTCTGCAGAGGAGGAAAGTAGTAAGGAGAGCCTTTCCTTTAAAGAAATTAAAAGAAACCCAAGATACTTCTAGTGCAAAAAGACAGAAAAAAGAAAGAACAGCAGAAATGGAGAAAACACCTGAAGGGATGTTACCTGATGTTTGCATAGAAGGGAACTCCTCCTCCAACCATTTCCATTCTTCCTCTCCACAACATTCCACTTATGCCATCAGCTGACTTCAGTACAAGCAAAGTGCAGTTAATTTTTTCTTTATGTATAATTTCCTGTACCGTACTGTACATCTGTTTTTCATAGGTTTAAATAAGCAACCATCTATGGGTCTGGAACGGATTAATCCAATTTATGTACATTATATCTTATATGAAAAAATAATTCGCCATTCGAACTGCCTCCTGGAACGAATTGTGTACGAATAGCGGGGTTCCACTCTATTTCCTAAGCCGGGGGGATTCCCACTCCCCAATGACGGGCCTGATAGAAGCATTTTTTTAAAAAGTTCTAATAGTTTTCTGATTTTAACATATCCGAATAATTTGCATATTATTATGGATAATTCACCAAAATTAACAAATAGAAAAGTACTTTTTAAATGTTAGAAATTTTTGAAGAGGAAAAAAATCGACGTCTAATTTTAATTATTCACTTTTCTTGCACTTATATTTATTTATTTATTGCCGAATGCCGAATCTACCTTTTTTTGCTTTATTGCGTTTTTTTTTTTTTTTTCACATTTCTCGTGCAACAGATAGAACAAAAGATTGTCATTCCGTTATGGAAATCAACTCCTTACAACCTTTTATGCGGATGTCCGGATGTCTAGTGGTTACGAATTTGGATATCGGTCACGAAAGTAAAGAAAAAGGCGCGAAAATTGCGAACAGGTCAAGAAATTTTCCGTCCAACAAGACTGGTCCCCCCCCCCCCAAAATAATCGGATATTCGGTATCCGACAGGTTTTTAACTATCCGGAATCCAATCTGAACGAACTACCCGGTTATTTGGCATCTTAAATTTGGTTTTTAAAATTTAATTAGCACGTTTTGAAAGATATGTGAGTTACAAATTTACTACCTGTTTGGAAGCTGTGAGATGTTTAAAAATGTGTGTAGAATTTACAAGTTTCAAACATCATAGCCGGATGTCCGGTAGGTATACGTCGTACAGGAGGCACCTTATATCCGATATCCGGCAAAATCAATATCCGATGCGATGCATCAACGAACGATCACGAATTTCTCTTTTAAAAATCTATAAGCACTAGACACCTTGGTAACTATATTGCTTAAACGTTACCTAAATGGTTTTGAAATCTATTTTTCGAACACAAGCAATATTCTAAAAAACAAAAATCGAGGGCCGATGGGTATGAAGTGACTCCGAAGCGAGACTCTAATATTTTTCGGTCAGTAAATACCTTCATGAGCATATAAATTGTACGCAATTATAGAATAAAATAACTAAAAATAAATGTGTAAATAATTGCTGTAAATTTGAGGTTTCAGATTTACATTTTTTCTTTTCTTGGCCCACAAAAAGAAAAAAAAAGGAGGGGGTCAATTATTGGTTTTTAAAAAAACGGCCTCTTGGTAGTTCTCGATTTCAAATTCGCCAGATGAGGGGTACTTACCGTAATTATCTGTGTATAGCCCGCGGGCTATCTACAAAAAACTTCTTTTTTTTACTACCTGCGGGCAATATAACGATGCGGACAATACATGAAATTAAAAAAAAAAAAGTATTATTAAAAAGGACAATTTCCGATCGAAAATATCGAAATCTGTTTTCCTGCAAAACAAAATGCAGTGAAATAAATCGTAGCTTTCGAAACAATGGTCCAAAGCAGATTGGGGCGCGGGCGCTACAGGCGAATGCATTGGTTTTCTAGGGTTGTATCCCATGTTTTTCCTGGGGTGCGGGTTATACACCGAACTTAATTTTTTTCGGATGAATTTTTCTTCCTGCGGACTATACATCGATGCGGGCTATTTACCGATAATTACGGTAATCTTTTACTCCTTGGCCTACCATTGGCTCTCTTTCAAATTGCCATTTTCTTGGGGGAAACTCTTGATCAAAGAGCAAAAAAAAAAAAAAAAAAAAAAAAAAAAAAAAAAAAAAAAATAGGATATTAAAGCTCCATTCTATTCAAATTTACAAAATTATTATAGCACCTCTCAAAAGATAAGTTTTTTTTTTTATCAATAAAATATTTATTTTTTACTAATGTACTGTAATATTTTTCTGTTCCGTAGACGGTTCGGTTATGGATCATATGTCCGGATATCCTTTGTGCGGGACATCATTCATGAATGATCCCTTTATGAAAAATTAAAAGTTTAGTAAAATTGTAAGCAAATACTGGTTATTTGTGGAACCCCTGTTAAAGTTCCAGGGAACCCTAGAGCTCTACAGAACTCACGTTGAAGACCTCAACGCTGAATTAGAGCACCCCTTCGCCTCTCTCACGCACAAAAAAAGTCAAAATATTCGCTTAAGCGAAACTTGGGAGCCTCTGGACAGGTCCCGATTTTCTCAGGAAACAATAAGACCCTGATAAGTAATAATATAATTCAACAAATAATAACTATTAAATAATTAAATAATAAATTAGTAATATTATTGAAAAAGGAAAAAGCAACAAAGTAATAAGTAAGTAATGACAAGGCCGTATCCAGATTTTTTTTCGGGTGGGAGGGGGTGGGGGCTGACTGCGATGTACTTATGTTGAGAAAAGTATCACGGATGATGTATACTACATTGCGAAAAATTTCAAGGATGACACATCTCCTTTTGTCCGAAATTCTCAGACGAATGCCTAGAAAACTGGACCTTATGTCCTCCCTGCACAGAAAAGTGGACGTTATGTCCATGGACCTTCTGTCCGTTTTACCTTATGTCCGTGGACCTTTTCGTTTTGGACCTTATGTCCGGATACCCCTTTGGATGCGGTCTTGAGTAATGATATTTAAATAAAAGCATATTTTTATTTAAAAAACAGCTTTTTTTTTTCGTTATAACTACAATAATCTGTTCAATGTTATTTATTTTACAAACGCTTAGTAAAACTATTGTTCGCCGGTTCGCCCAACGGTCGAAATTCGACCGTAATTCATTCAATTTTTCCAAGTGTAGCCTTTAACGTTTAAACAACTTTTAGACTGTAAGTACAAAGATAAACCAACGTAAAAAAAGCACAAATTCAGAATAAAAAGTAACGCAAATAGCTATTTCGAAGCTACAATGGAGCCTCTTCATCAGTGCACGAAAGAAACGCTCAACACGCAGCTAGAAAGCTGTGGGTGACCAGAGAGACAACCCGTTCAACATAACGGACATAAATAAGAAACTTTATGGTTTCGAAAAGTTTAGTCTCAAAATAGTGCATATAAATGTCACTTAAAATAAGGCTTAAAGGATTATCCATAGCTAAACCTTCAGTCATACGAAAGTACACACCACAAACGTATTTTGCTCAAGACAAACACGAGTAAGAGAAATAAGTTCTTCAATCTCAAAACTAGAGAAAGGATATTCCTGAAGTCTCAATTTAAGACAATCCAATGCGCCATTAACCGGTATATTGGTGAAAAGCAAGTTTACATCAAAAGAAGCCATAGTTAAACCAAAAGGTTTGAAATCACGAAGCTTATGAACGAAGTCAACGGAATTTTTAACAGTGAAAGAATTGCCGTTCAAAAGAGGAGAAAAGATGGAGACCAAGTGTTTAGCAAGCTCATAAGAAGCAGTACCAATATTGGAGACAATAGGACGGAGAGGTATACCAAGACCTTAGGAAGAGCGTAAAATCTGGCACAGCGACTGAAGGAATCAAAGACCTTTTCGAAGAATCGCAAATAACAGGAGAAGACTTCATAGCCTTACTAATCAAATTTATCTCAATAGTGCTGGGTTCTTTGCGAAGTGTCACATAAGGACCAACCTACAAAGCATTTTGATCATTTGTCTTAAACTTTTAGACTGAGTTAGATAGTTAATTTAACGCATTTGGGGATAACATATATATTATTCATAATTTTTTTCTTTCTGCACTCCTTCTCTTGTAAAAAAAAAGAAATATTTTTTTTTATTATTGAACCTATTATTATTGAATACAAAAGAAATACAAACACCCCCTTTCAATTTAATCCATAGTACAAAGCGCCAATGCAAATTAACAAACTTACGAAGCTTTGATTCGAAGCAAAATAACGCGTCACCGCACTTAATAACTCACTTTATATTATATTAGACATTGTTAGCTTCAAATTGTATTTTATTTTATTTTGTTTGCCATTGTCCTGTACAAACAATCGGACTGACTTATTCATATTTCGGAAATGGATTAACTGACACCTTAAGATAAGTATTATTTTGCTTTGACATTCATTTAATAGATTATATTTGCTCTTTTGTGTTGTTCTTGACATTTCCTTTTCTTAGAATTTTAAATAGCAAGAAATGTAATGAGTATTGTACAAATATTGTAGATTGCAGATTAGTATGAAAAAATGTTTCGAATCTTCGTCGAATGTAGAAGGGGGAAAAATAACTACTACATATTTCCAAAATATTTTTCATTGATAACACTAAAACTCTTCAGTAACTTTTCTTTAAATATATTTTTAAAAAGTGAAAAAATCTGTTGACAAATGTAGGAGAAAATTGAACTTGACTGTTCTATCTTTGTCTATTTATGTATAGATAGTAAATTAAAAATTAGATTTATCATCTTGGCTCACAAAACATATGCATAAAGTATTAGTACGAATGTAAATGGTTGTTCGAAAAAAAGGCAATAATAAAACAAGTGACTAAATGTTAGTAAAAATGTTCCAAAAAATGAGATTTATTAAAGAGCCTAAAAGCATTCACGGGAATAAGTGTTACTTACTTAAGTTTCTTCTTAATTTTTTGGATTTTTTCATACGAGGTAACATTTTGCCCCATATGAAGTGTATTCAGAAACCCAAGCGTAAAAATTAAAAAAAAAAAAACCTCCATATTTCAGAAAAGCAAGCTGTATAAGAATACCTGATTAATGGTTCAAACCAGGCTTGGAGTCGATTACGAAGAAACGTAATCGATTACGATTGCGATTATAAAGATAAAAATTGAGAGATTATGATTACGATTACGATTGCAATCCTTTGCCAAAAAATAATTACGATTACGGCAGCGATTACAGTCATTAAAAAATGTAATCGATTACGATTATGATAACCGATTACGATTTTGATCATGATTAGATAAGCGAAAAATTAGCCGATATTATATATACAACTCTCATTTTTGCAAGTGTCACAAATCAAAAATTTATGATTTTTGATTAAATTTTTGATTTAATAAGGGATTACAGACTTTTTCCTTTAGATTACGATTAAAATTACGCAAGAAAAAGGATTACGCAATTTCGATTATGATTATAAGAATATGCCATTGTCAGATTGCGATTACGATTTCGATTTTGCCAAAATGTAATCGATTACAGGAGATTACGATTACGTAATCGCGATTACTCCAAGCCTGGTTCAAACGCCACCATTACCTCAAAAATAATAAAATGGGAATGAAATTAAAATTAAGTAGTAAAGAGTTCTTCTATATGCACTAATGCTGTATCTTTCTTTGCTGTACTTTTTACGTCATTCGAGATTGTTCAATAAAAGGGAGATTATGAAAAAAACTTTTGAATAAGAACCAAATCCTTTCTTAATGAAAATTTATAACTAATAACTAGAACTCTGATATGTAAGATAATTGCATAATAATAACACACGAGATTACGCATACATTCTAAAACAATATTACCCCACATAAGATTATAACAATCCAAAAGGTCATTTAACCTCAAATATAAGCATAAAGGGGGAAAATACCTAAATTTTAAAATTTGGTTAAAATTTTCGAATGCCTTTCCAGAGAAAGTACTCTATGTTTGAAATTGGAGCCCTGCATTGGAGCTGCAATATATTTGTAAAAAATGACCAAGGACATAGTTAAGAACATAAACATGGAAACTGGCCCGCACCCCAGTTGAAGAGAACTTCAAATGACGTGTTCTTTTTAAAATTTTCCTAATAGACACAAGACAGATGAAATTGCAGCACACCAATTGAGAAAATGAAGGTTAACCATTTTGTCCCGACGGGGGGGGGGGGGGGGGGGCGTTATGCCTTGTTCTCTCCTAAAAAAAATTAACAATCACTCAATTTAAAGTAAAATAAAATAATTTTTATAAAAAAACAGAACCGACTTCAAATTATAAATTGCGCTAAAAAGTGAAAAATAAATTCATTCTTCGAGCAACATCGATGTGACTTTTAAACATAGTTTTAGAAGTCGGTGCAAAATTAGGATAGATAAAATCTTTTGTAATCATGAATCAATTACAAATATACAGTCGACGCTCGATATAACGACCATCTGCGTCTCACAGAAAAAGGTCTTTATAACGAAAGGTCGCTATAAGAGGTAGAATTTTCTTTAAAAAATATACATGCATCATGCATATTCAGTATTTCCATTAAAATTGGTAGAAATTCCAACTGAATGCTGAAATTATTTTTAATCTTTGGAATATAACAAATATATATCAGTGCAAAATATTATAACAAAATATTAACAGATTTTAAAGTAGAAAATATAAGGAAAAAATTCCATTCACACACCTGGAAATAGAGCTTCTGAACTAACATGACACCTAGTACGGTCGCTGTACTGGATTAGACGATTGAGAAAGGTCGCTATACTGAAAGCAAATTAACATAGAGTTCATAGGGATGAAGGTGGGACTTTTACCACTGGTCGTTATAATGAAATGTGTGATCGTTATATAGAGCGTTGACTGTATATATTTTTGCAGAATTAGCAACAGTTCCAATATGAAGTAGCAAATGGTATAATGGTAATTAGACTCATAATTTTGCACCGACTTCTAATTTGAAGTCGGTTCTGTTTTTTTATAAAAATTATTTTATTTCATTCTTTTTAGTGTAAATGCATTTTGTATATAAATACTCTATTTTTTTTAAAAATCCATATCAAAGGGCAAAACTTCTTTGAATGAATAGCACTAAAAACTAGTCATTTGTATGATAAATTCCGATTTTGAAGTCTCTTTTAGCAAACAAACCGATTGGATTAGTTTTTGCCACACAGAGGCCTTCAGTCAAACTCTTGCTGTAATTTCTTTTAATATTATAGCCCATGACAACAAACATGTTTTTAACAATGCTTTTATATTTATTAATAGATTTCCCAACAAAGAAAAATCAAGCCAAGCCTTTCCAATTAAAATAAAAAATACTTATTTTTCCCTCGTAACGTTTTTTCTAAAAAACAAGTGTAGGCAAATTGATTTGCAATATTTGAGTTAGACGACCCTCTATCGATTAAAGAAAAAATCATCAAAATCGGTTTATTTACTCAAAAGTTATGGATGAAAAGACAAAAAAAAAATACTACATTTCTGCCCATTACTTTTGTTCTAATTATCGAATATGGTCAAACGAAAGTACGGGACCTATGGGAAACCACCCCTGATCGATTGAAAAAAAAATCGTGAAAATCGGTTCATCCGGCGCGAAGTTATGAGTGGACAAACAAACAAACAAAAAAAAAAACGACATACATACAATACGAATGTATAACCTCCTTCCTTTGTGAAGTCGGTTAATAAAAATATCAAAAATTTGAAAACGGTTACAGATTTTTAAAAAGTTAGGGTGCGTTCACACCAAAGGAGACAAAGACAAAAAACTTGACTTTTCCATATCTGCGCAAGCACAGAGAGCTTATTTTTGCTTTTAAAACTATGCTCTGCTTTTGCGCAACATGTTTTTTTTTTTTTTTTTTTGTCCTTGTCCCCTTTGTGTGAGTTGAAAGTAGGGATGTAACGAATAGTGATTTGGCCGAATAGCCGAATACCGAATATTCGGCCACTTCTCCCAGGCCGAAGACGAATATTCGGTTATTTCCTCTTGGCCGAATAGGCCGAAGCCGAATATTCGGATAATGTCTAAGGCCGAATACCGAATATTCGGTGGCCGAATATTAAAACTTCTAGAAAATCGTTATAATAGAAAGTATTTGACAAATTTAAAATTATTGACAAAGTCAAACACCAATTACACACAATCTATGATGTATGATTTAATTCTGTTTGTTACGAATTTAAAACTATTTAAAATTAATCTATTTTCACTATTGTTTTGAATGTAATAACACTAAGAATTTCACCCACAAGTGGAATAGAAATGACAGGTTTTATTTTAGTAAGCATTAGCATTATTTTACTAATTATTTAATTCAAATGAAAGAACTACTATTGCTTAGAAAACTTTTGCCTTGCTCAAAACTGTTTTATGAAGATATTTTAGAAGTTATAAAAAGTTAATATTTTTATTTTATTGGGTTTTTTACATATCTATTTTTAAACGATCTATTAAAATTTAATACACTTAACTGGAATATATTTTTATTTTCAAAAACCCCAATAACTTATGCTATTTAAATATTCATGATATATTCTAGGCTTTTCACATTTCTTTCTTACATAATATGCACAATAAATCAGACTACCCAAACAAAGTCTGACTTACACTTTGTTAATAATAACAAAATTAATTTTTCATATATTATAATTAACTATTGCTAGCTTTGGGAGCAAATGCTAAATATAAAATACAATATTACAACTTTAAAATGTGTTTTTTCTAAGTCAAGCCTAAAACAAGGTTTAAAAAAAGTAGTTTTTTTCTGAATTATTTTTATTTTTTAAAACTATAAACTAATGATTATTTTGCAATAATTATAATACAATTTCAAATGTTTAAAATCTACTAATTTCTTAATTTTTTTACATTTCTACTGCAGCAGAACTATTCGGCCGAATAGCCCATCAATATTAGGCCAGGCCGAATATTGACCTTATTCAGTATTCGGCTTGGTGATGAAACGATTATTCGGCCAAAGGGCCGAATGGGCCGAATACCGAATAGTGGCCGAATATTCGTTACATCCCTAATTGAAAGCACCCGAATAAAAAAAATGCATCATTTAATTGCATTTTATTATGTTTTTAATCCTTTTTAATCCTAACTTTCTTCATTTTTTTCTCTCTGTTTCTTTTCTTTTCTTTTTTTTATATAGGTAGGAATCGTATTTTCTCTTTTTCCCCAGGCTCCTCAAATACAAATGATTAACTACCCGTCCTGATCCCTTCTAAAATTCTTTTACCTCTTCTCGCTGAATTAACTAAAAGATTTATAGTATTTCCCTCATAATCTCCATGTTTTTGAAAATCTACTGTTTCGCCATATGAAATTAATTTACCATTTCCGGAAACTCATCCAAAAACATCTCTCTCTGCTGTTTTACTTACTACTCTAATTTGTGCTAATGCACTGAAAATTTTTACAAACGACCTTACCATAAATCACTTTCCCCCCTGCAATAAAACGAGTGCATGATTTAGTCATAACAAGTTTGTTTTCATTCCTCGGCCCGCGGCAGACTCCCAGACATATTTTCTATCCTCAAAACAACCACGTTTCCCTTAAAAACTACATCCCCGGTGGCCCTCCGACACTACCGGAAACAGACATCATCGAGCTCATATAAAGATACCTATATTATCCCTTTCCCTTTCCATTCCGAAAACTGAAATCGATAACACTTCTTGGAATTCCATGGCCCCCACCTGTTAATTTTTACCCCTTAAAAAAGAACCGCTTCTGGAGACAGATGTCGGAGAAAGTGTGTACCACTTTCCCACGCGAAGACCTGTTTTTTAAATGTCCCTCCAGCAAACGACGCTGTCAGATAAGCGAAAACGAATGTGCACATTTTAGCAGGCGATAATTAGCAGTAACAACCCTCGAAAGGGAGGAATGCTGCAACCCATTAGCGGCTGCTCTCACATTCGATCGACCCCCGCCGAGAAGGGGCGGGATATCGCCCGTGAGGTCCGAGAGACCCTTGAGCCAAACGACCACTCTGGCAAATCGTTTTATGATACTCCTGCCTTGTTTCGCTCCTCGGGCTGGGGGGGGGGGGGGGAGGAGGGTGTTCTCTTTTTCACGTGCCATCGTGAGAACCTCTCGGACAAAGAAGAAGCCATGATGCTTTCATGGTCCAGATAGGGAGAGATTGGAGATCGTATGTCTTTTTTGGAATGGCTGCTCGTTCCATTCGTCTTTTTTGTTTCGGATTCCCTCCCTGTCTTGGGGACATAAAAGATAATGCTGGCACAGATAGCAGTGTCGGCTTCATTGCTGAGAGGCCGGCTCGATAATACGAAAAGGACAATCGAGAAGAATCATTTAACTGATCAATCTGTGCGACGAACAACAGCAATTTTGTTTTTTGTTTTTGTTTTTTTGCTGTTCCCTTCTTCCAGTACTACACTAAGAAATGTGGTCCGTAGCACCAAAAAGTAAAAACGAATTTGCTGGCTATAAAAGGTGCTGCTTAATTTTACTACATTTGGGTATAACTTACGTAGCTAGATCCTGATTTCGGGGGGGGGGGGGGGATCTTCCGGGAGAGTGAGCTAATTTCATTCTTTTGCAAGAAAAATTGGCCAGATTCTAAACAATCTTCCCCTCTTATCTACGCTAGCGTAAAACAAACGATAGTAAGCATCCTTTACAACCAGCAAATTGACACCAATTTTTAATGCAATATACAGTCAACGCTCTTTATAACGACCACACATTATAAAGACCATTCCATTATAACGACCAGTTGTAAAAGTCCCAACTTTATCCCTATGAACTCTATGTAAATTTGCTTTCGGTATAGCGACCTTTCTGATTCGTCTAATCCAATACAGCGACCATACCAGGTGTCATGTCAGCTCAAAAGTTCTGCTTCCAGAAATGTGAATGTAATTTTATTCCCTATATTTTCTACTTTAAAATCTGTTTAATATTTTGTTACAATATTTTGCACTGATATTTTTTTTTAAATCCAAAAATAATTTAGTTGGAATCTTCCAATTTTAATGGAAATACTGAATATGTATGATGCATGTATATTTTTAAAGGAAAATTCCATCTCTTATAGCGACCACTCGTTATAAAGACCTTTTTCTGTGGGACGCAGATGGTCGTTATATCGAGCGTCGACTGTACCATCAAAAGGACACCACCAAATGTTTTATACTTTAAAACCAGGAATATATCTTTTGCTATCTCAATAATTAAATTCCAGTTTTATCTTTTTCTGAAATTGTCGCACCAGGTCTTGAGCTTCATGTTTGTATATTGCATCCACAGAACCGGATTTGGAACAGGAATTTGATTCAGTTGAAGTAGTTAACAAGTAGTTTTAATTCAGTTGAAGAGAGTTTGGAATTTCTAAGCCAAGCTCTCTTCAGCTTCGTTTTGCCATATTAATGTAGTGAACGTGGTAATTTGTTTAGTGCAACGTTGTAACGCAGAAAAATGTCTAAAAATTGCCTGCGCGTGATTCGTAGTTAATAAATAAGCACTTAACCGAAGCATTAATAATTCATCCTTGATGAAATAAAGGATTAATAATGAGAGTTTATAATATATTAATGTTCTCTTGATTGCTGGCATCATTTGAAATGTACTTCTACTAACCCCTTGAAGAACGAGTTTTTTTGTTTTTTTTTTTTGTGGAAAAACTGGAAAAAAATGATCGAGTTTTAATTTTGGCAGAAAATGAATACCGTAATTATCTGTGTATAGCCCGCGGGCTATTTGCAGTAGAAGTCGGTGCAAAATTATGAGTCTAATTACCATTATACCATTTGCTACTTCATATTGGAACTGTTGCTAATTCTGCGAATATATATATATACTTTGTAATTGATTCATGAATACAAAAGATTTTATCTATCCTAATTTTGTACCGACTTCTAAAACTATGTTTAAAAGTCACATCGATGTTGTTTAAAGAATGAATTTATTTTTCACTTTTTAGCGCAATTTATAATTTGAAGTCGGTTCTGCTTTTTTTAATAAAAATTATTTTATTAAAACTAATTTTAGAGCTTTTTTTTCTCTTTTTTTACTTTCTGAGGAAAACGTAAAATGCGGGGAATTCGATAAATAACAAACTTTGAATCCGGGTTATCTTAACATTAATTAGTAAACGGAAAAACTGGGCCCCGGTGAAAAAAACGAAAATTCGGGAAAATCGTAGATTGGGACGTTGAATCGGGGTTTCACTGTTGTAGCCAATCGGTGGATGTGTTTTAATCAGGGATCAATACCCTGAGCTCGTAAAATTAGACCCCGAAAACATTCATTTAGCTCTTTTTCTTCTCAATACAGGTAGCAAACCCAAGAATTGTCTCTTTAATGACTGGGTCATTACGACCAAAGAGCCGAATTCAAGATTGTCTCATTCTTCTCTAGGCGGCTCTCGGCGAGCAGACTCAAAAAGCTGAAAAGATCAGCACAAAAGGAAGCAAAGCAGGAATGCCAGGAGGGCGGACTGAAGGCCCTTTTTGGGTCCTTTATTTGCGATATCGTTTCTATGGGAGGTCTGTTTTACCCTGAATGGAGCTGTTCTTTCACTGAAGCGCCGTTTTGTGCAGTGGTCGTAAAGTCTGAATGCCCTTCAAGGATAGAATCGATTCTGATTCAAACAACCACTCAGTTATTTAAACATCAGATATGTACAGGGCCTTATTTACCATTAGGCCCGAGACTAAGGCCCCCACTTTGAGGGGGCCCCCTAATTTTGGTTATTATTATTATTATTATTTTTTTTTTTGCAATTTAAAATTTTTTAGAAAAATATTTAAAAATAGCATCTTTTAAAAACAAACTGTTAGTGTTCTGTTGCTTCACGGAAAATTTGTATTGTTAAATTATTTTAAAACCACAAGAAATTTTCACTTTGGGTGCGCCCAAATTCTGGTCTGACAATTTGAACTTTGAAAAACAAAATCGATTTTGCATTTTGGGGGGGGGGGGGGGGGGCCCAGATTTTATTCAATCATTTTGTAATTTAAAAACAAAATCATTTTGCACGTTGGGGGCTCTCAAATGTTAGTCTGACTCTTTGACGTTTGAAAAACAAATTAGTTTTTGCGCTTTGGGGACCCCCAAATTTTGGTGTGAGTGGCAAGTTTTAAACACATACTGAATGTTATGTTAAAAAAAATTTTGTTGCTTGAGGGGCCCCCAAACATGAGTTGTGCCTATAGTGATTCAAAATGTAAATCGGGCCCTGGATATGTATATATGTTATTAGAGTTTGTCCAACAGTCGAAATTTGACCGTAATAATTGAAAATATTATGCCATTTATATAATTATATGTAAGTAGTGTTCGGCAACTACTCGTCATAAAGCAGTTAACTACCAAATACTAACTACTCTAAACAAAACTAGTTGCAACTAGTAGTTAACTACTTTTTTCTGAAACTAGTTGTAACTAGTAGTTAACTGTTCTAAAAAAGTAGTTAACTACTAGTTAACTGCTTTTAAGTATAATTCATTTGAATTTCCGTTTTTAAGCATGTTCTTAAATATTTAATCCTAATAGTTCAACTCAATATTATTTTTAATCATTAAAACAATTTTAAAGAAATTCCCGTAAAACATTCAAAGATTGAATATTTCCAAATAACACTGAACAATTAATGTATCAAGAGAATATGAATAAAGACAAAACCCTTTTCTCTAAATTTAAACTTTTATTTTAATATGTATTTATTTAATAAAGTTAATAATTTGTGTTTTTAAGAAATAACATTTTTTCAGCAGTTGTCGTAAAATGAAGGGGTTTACTCTTAATTTAAAATGTTCTCTCTTCCCAACCCCCATTCATTAACAAAATATCTTTGTAACGCGCATGATTTATAATTTAGATTATATTCTTTCAAACTGTGTTGAAGGCAGGGTTGGTGATTTTTTTATTTAAAAAAAATAATTAAAAAGCAGTATTTTTTTTTATTATTTAAATCAGATTTTTTGGATTTTTTAAGCAAAATATGTATGCGCACACAAATAGGGTAACAAATTCAGTTAATTATTAATGTCTTCAAAGAATTTTAAGATATTTCAGTTGAAATAATTATTTATTACTAGTTCAAAATTAATTATTAATTAATTATATTATATAAAAAATTATTCTTAATAAACAGAGAACAACAAGAAACAGAAGAGAAAACTTATATTTCTGCACTAAATGTATTATAATTTCTTGAATACGTATAAATAAGTTGACGGGACTATTATAATTTTTTGAGTGTATACAAATTTCTTGATAAACAGAGAAGGCAAATATCACATAAAATGTTTACTACATCTGAATCATTTTTACTACTTAGATGTTTCATCAAGAATACCAGTTTTGATGCCTTATCAATCCCCAATCTGCTTCTTAATTTTGAATGCACTATTCCAAATGTAGAAAAAATCCTTTCCAAAGGTGCTGTTGATGCTTTTGCTGTAGTTAGCATGTCCAAAAACCTTAATATTCTCGGATAAAATGTCATTCTTTGACACCTTAACGAAGCTATTCCATCTTTCCCTACCTAGAGAACCAGTTGCATTAACTCTACCATATAGTGAGCTAAAATGCTAATGAATTACTTGAACTCAGAATACATTAAAATTTATAATAAAAAAATATCTATATTTTAATAATTTGGAAGAAGCTGATATAAATATTTTTTTCAATCATAAAAATCAATATTTTGTCTAAAAAAAGAATCATAAAAAGTAGTTTTTTCTAAAAAAATCATAAAAATCAGTATTTTTTCTTTCTTTTTGTGTTTTGTGGTATCTCAAACGCTGGTACTGGAGTAGAGGTAAAGCTTCCCCATAATGAAGATTTGGTCCTTTAATGAAACTTTATTGTGCATGTGCTGGTGCGGGCGCTATTTATTGATTATATTAGAAAGCTTTTTGTAATATGCTTAAATACTGCAATAAATATTATGAATTTTTTATGAATACTTTTTCATTACATAACATAATATAAAAAATATTTGTGTAAGTAACATTCATAAGCTAAAAATTTAAATAATTTAATGTTTAAAAAATAGTTGTTTTTTTCAAAAGGTACATTTAAAAAAAAAAATTTCCGAAAGTAGTTGGAATTTTGAAAGTAGTTGTAACTAGTAGTTGGGGAAAAAGTAGTTTAACTAGTAGTTAACTAGTTCAAAACAAAAGTAGTTACAACTAGTAGTTAACTACTTCTAGTTAACTACTGCCGAACACTATATGTAAGTATAATTCTTCAAATTTGGAGATTATAGCATCGAGTTTATTTTGATCATCCAAACTTAAAGCAAACGTATTGTAAACTACTGTCGCCACAGGACCTATTGCGCTCATAAATGTAGCCGCTTGTATTTCAGCCGATTTCGCACAATGTTGAGTTTTAGTTAAATAGAACTTAAAGTTTTTCTTCCATACACTGTTCTCATTTTTCATTTCATTGTTTCAGAGAAGCCTTCACTCAAACTCTTGTCTTTAATATTACTGCTTAATGGCAACAAATTCTTTTTAACAATGAGTTTTAAATTTATTACCTACTAATTTACTCAAGAAACACGTGTTGCCCTCCATATGAGCCATAATAATATAACGTTGCAACTATAAATGAGCCTTGCCAAACAAAAGAAAAGGGTAAATAATCAACTAATAATGGAACTGTTGCTAAAAATTTTTTAACCCTTTAAAGTGCCATTTTCTTGTAGTATCGGTATGTTAAAATGTTTTTCAGATTTTGTTTTGTTTCAAAAAATAAATTCATATAAGACAGTAAATAAGATCAGCATGATTTTTTCCACCCCCCCCCCCTTTGAGGGGGGATAGTTATAATATTTGAATATTGATGCATGTGGTGGTAAATATATTTCCCAGAGTCTTTGGCAAGATTCTGCCAATCAGAAAGGGTAAAATAGCTTACTATAAACATCTATAATTTGACGAATTTGGTGGGAAGCATACTTCCCTCAGCCTTAGAAAGAATTAACTGATATCACTAAAACTCGTCAAAATCTACTAAACAAAAAAAAAATAATAATAATAAAGAAGATGGGTTGAAAAACAGAGGCGAAAATGTTCCCGGCGACGACAATTCCAAATCGACCAAGCTATCCACATCATCTGAAAACAACCCCCCTAAAACTTTCAAAGGAGCAGCCAGCGTCTTAATCCCCCCCCCCCCCCCCCCGCCTTGGTGCAAGAATCGGGCTGCATGTGTGTGTAAAATTATGTGTAAAACCAAAATTAAACACAGATTAAAAATTAATTAATTCAACAAATGTTTTTTAAAAGTAGCGTTATTAAATTGAGAAATTGTGGGTCTGTCCAATAACTGCAAAAGCAATACTCTGATGGAATAAACCCATTTTTCATTCGACAAATCTTAGCCACGAATATTTCTTTTTTTTTTTAATTCTAAATATTTACGCGCACATATTTTTTTACTCCCGCTTTCGGCATAGTCCTATATTTACAGTTTTTAATATTTCATTTCCACTAGAGTTGTGAGCGCTTCAAAGCTCGTTTTGTTTATCTTCAAACGACGCCCCGAGAGCAGCACTCCAGTGACAGTGAAGAAGCGCTCGCTGGAAATGTCGGATTCGACTTCCGAAACATTCATTAAACAAACGTAATTAATTCGGGAGAGCACAACGGCAGTGAGAGAAGAGAAGAAGAGAGAGAGAAAAAAAAAAGGACGCGCAGATTGAAACGTTTATCTTATGAGGGGCATTTTTATCCGTTTCCCCGACTACGGAACACAAAAAAGGGGAAATCCCTTTTAATTTGTCGGGTGCTCAGGCGGGCATGGCTTTAATTGAGATCACGCTCGGCAGCAACTCGACCTAATCCGTTTGTGTGCTCCGTTATTAACCTTTGATACAGCGAGCCGCTTCACGTTTGGCTGGCCGCGCCGCCGTTCCTTTATTAGCGGCGGATCGGGAGAGACCTGCCCGCGCGGCCGCCATCTTGGGCCTCCGGTCGTGTTCCATAGCTATAATGTACAGTGGAACCCCGCCATTCGTCCGCCTCGCTATTCGTACAACTCGCGATTCGTCCAACTTGTTCAAGTAAAATTCAACTCGCCACTCGTACTCGTCCCGCGATTCGCACTGCGTCAGGGGCCAGCTGGGTTGCCAGTTTGGCGTTTTTTACGAAAAAAATCGAGAAATTATGCTTATTTTGAACTCGTCTGGAAATAATTTGTTTGGCGTTTTGGATTTTTTTTTTTTAAATTTTAATACTTTTTGAGATTTTACTGACAATTTTAACTTTCTAAAGGGGGCAGCAAGAGGAAATGGTTGAAGAACTTTCTTCTAAGGAAAGTAGTGAGAAAAGCATTTCCTTTGCAGAAATTTAAGAAACCCAAGATTCTTCTAGTGCAAAAAAAACAGAAAAAAGAAAGAAGAGCAGAAAGGGAGAAAACCCCTGAAGAGATGTTACCTGATGTTTTTATAGAAGGGGACTCCTCTTCCAATCATTTCTCTACCTCCGCTCAACATTCCACTTATGCCATCAGCTGACCTCAGTGCAAGCAAAGTGCAGTTAGATTTTTTTTAAAGTATAATTTCATGTACCGTACTGTACATTTGTTTTTCATAGGTTTAAATAAGCAACCATCAATGGGTCTGGAACGGATTAATCGAATTTACATTGTATCTTATGTGAAAAAATAATTCGCCATTCGTACAACGCGCTATTCGAACTGCTTCCTGGAACGAATTGTGTACGAATAGCGGGGTTCCAATGTATCTCCTTAGTAATGATGATTGGATCGTTAAGTTTAAAAATTAATTTTTCAATTATTACTAGAGTTCGCTAATAGTCGAAACTCGACCATAATAATTAAATTTAGTATTGAAAACATGCTGTTTATATAACTATATAGGTTTTATTAATCAATTTCGCTATTATAACGTCGAGTTTATTTTGATCACCCTCGCTTAAAGCAAACGTATTGTAAATCACGGTCGCCGCAGGGCCCATGGCCGTTGTACTTCTGACGATGTCGTACTCGTACTAAGTCGAGTGGCAGCTGAATAAAACTTAAATATTTGCTTTCATACACTACTCACATTTTTCAGTCCATTGTTTCAGAGAAGCTTTCACTCAAACTCTTATTATAATTGCTTTTAATATGACTGCTTAATGGCAGCAAACTCTTTTTAACAATGAGTATTATATTTATTATTTAATCATTTACTCAACGAAGACATGTTGCTATCTTCTATCTATAATTACATAACTTTACAACGAGGCTTGCCTGACGAAAGAAAAGGGGAAATAATGAATTAATAATAAAGTGTTTCCAAAATTTTTGAATTGATATCGCTAACTCCTCAATAGCTACTACACAAAAAAAAGTAAGAAAATCGGAGGGAAAACAGAGCAGAAAATGTTTCATTTTTTTCATTGCCTGTTTAGTATAGATTATATATTTAAAAGCATGCCAGAGCCGGGGCCTTGAGGGGCCGTGGCCCCCTCTCCATAGCAATGAATTCCTTCAAGATAAGGCTAACGTGGATTTAATCTCCTTAGAATGAGAGGGGGAAAAACGTTTAAGAGAAGCCATCAATATAGTTATCTGTCCTACTAAAAAAGAGAGTCCCGGTGTGAGGTTGTATCGACCGATTAGAAAATCAATCTCCGCTTTTTGATCGTCTTTAGTTTCATTGAATAACATCTGCAACATTAATTTAAAATATATATATATATATTAATATCTTAAAGCTTATCGGAATTCCGCCATAATTTTTGAATAAAAAAAATCAAAATTCGATCAAGAACTTCAAGGATTCTTGAAAATATAACCACCTTCCGAACTCTGACTTAGCACATTTCGCCACATCTATTACACTATTTTAACAAAAGTTAATTTTCACCTACAATATATTTTCACCATTTAATCATCCAAGAATGTAGGGGAAGTAGGACACACATAAGCGGGATTGTCTACATCTGTTTCATTTTGTATGATTATAATCAAATATAATCAATGGTAATATCTTCAATCATTCCTCTTCACCCTCTTATGATTACAAGGCTGATACAATAGATTTCATTTAATCATTGATAATTAAACAAGAAGTTCCGTCTAGAACTATATACGAGCCTACTTTCCCGTATACACCACCTTCACATTTATAATCTAGCTATCTCTCTCTTTCACGTTTAGCTTTAGTTCCTCATTGCTTCAAATATACCTTTTTCAACGGTTGAATATTCATTCATTAGTTCATTTATTCAGTCATTCATTCCCTCATTCATGTATTTATTCACGAATTTACTTATTTTTTCATTCATTCGCTCATTCATTATCTCATTTGTTTATTCATTCTTTCACTTATTCATTTAATCATTCATTAATTCAAAAATATTCTTTAAAATCCCAATCAAAAAATTTCATACTAAAATAGGCTCGTTAGTTCTGGATGAACTTTCTAGCTGTACATGTTCGATGTTATAAGAGCTTTCCGATGAAGTTTGTTCCAAGCATATCGGTCCGTTAGATCAGGTCTTATATAGGATTGAAATTTCCTCGTAGGCGCTGTGTTAATTTTTTTTTGAACTGTTCAAAAATGAACAAAATTTGTTCAAATTAATGTTTCACGGCAAGAGCTTCTTCCAGTAAGCTTGTTTATTTGGAACTTGGATGTTGTATCCAGAGTTTACATCATTTCCGCCCATAGGCGCTAACGTAAGAATTTTTAACTGTTCAAAATTTAACGAAAAAGTGTTCAAATCAAAAGGAATGGAGGAAAATGTGGAAGAATATGGAAATGAGATGTCCTCGCCGAGATCTTTCGAATGCAAAATGAATTTTCCGAATCGGATAATTTATTCAAAAGTTAGTTGGACAGACAGACTTACGGACAATCAGACCGACACACTTTTCCCCAGCCTCAAACCCTACTTTCAATTTTTTTATTTTTCAATCTTTATTTAATTACTTCACTTATTTTTGACTTTTCTTGATTTCTAACGATATTTTCACGATACATTAAGCCTTCTTTCACGCTTTATTATTATTATTTTTTTTTACTTTTACGGAAAAGTAGGCAAATGAACAAAACTCGTACATTACCTGTTCGTTATATAATAAAGGCAATAAGTCACATTGCTTGAGGGAGCATACCAATTCACAAGAAATTGTGTATTTTGATTAATTTATTATGAATAAATAACTGAAATATAATTGGGCGTAATAATAGTTTGGAAAAAGGTTCATTGCTAGGGGTATAACATGTTTCTGTTGACATGAGCACTCATTTTTTCTTTAAAATTTGTCAAAATATAGGAAGTACATTTTCAAAAATTGATATTTTTCTATTTTCTTTAGCTATGAAATAAGGCGGAAGATATTGGAATAAGCTAAAATACCTACAGTTTCGTTTTTTTTTCTCTTCAAGTAATTTGATAAACAACACTTTCCCCTCGTAAGACAATGACATTGCGGGGAATATTACTTAAATGAGGCATATATTATTGGGGGCCGTAGTAGCCTAGTGGTTAGGATGTCGGATTTCCGATCGGATGATCGGGGGTTCAATACCCGACCCGCTGAAGACCCACCATGTACACTTGGGGATATGTGCACGTGGAATCCGTGGACCCTGAAGTTCCGACGTTACCCGGAGGGTGGAGAATTTCCCTTCCTTCACTCTTAGGTCAAAAAAGAAGTAGGCGTTTCTGTGGTGGGGCCATCTGGTGTCATCCAAATACATAGAGTCAAGTCGTACTTCCACCATTGTGGTGCTCATCTATAAACGAAAGTTGCTCCTTACTGAATCAATTCCTGGTCGTTCTGCGAAAGGGAGCTTGGATACTGAAATGGCATTAGAAACAACAAACAAACGACAAGGACATTGCGGGGACCATTACAAGGACCATTTCGGGGGTGGAAATGAAGCACATATCCACATATATAATTACAAAAGACTTTATCAAATATACTGTATATATTTTTGACGCAAATTTTGAATTCGCTTTTTGCAAATTTAATGGACGGAAACTACAAAAATTGCTCTACCTTCTGACAGAGGAAAACATCTCATGGATTTATATAATTAGTTATTTCCTACGTTTTCTTCATTTGGCCTAAATTATGCATTAAAGTTTTCTTCTGTCAAGCTCTAAACTAAACTAAAGAAACTAAACTCAGTGGCGTGCCATCCCTTTTGGGGGCCATGGCCTACTGTGCCCATCCCACTTTTCGAGATCGAGGGCCCTGGGGTGCAGAAGCAGAAGTTCCGGTCAAGTGGTCGGCCTGACGCGGAACCCCCAGTGTTTAGCTCCCAAGCATGCTTGGTCCTTATTTTATCGACCCCACTACAGGGATGAAAGGCTGTGGGTCGACCCTGCCCAGCCCGGGAATCGAACCCCGGTCCTGTGGCGTGGTAGCACGGAAATCTACCACCCAGCCACTGGGCTTCTAAGCTCTAAACTAGTAAATTCTTAATAATTACACCAATATATTTCTTTTAAAGTAGAAAGCCAATCGTCTTCCATTTAAAAGTTGAAAATCAACGAAAAATGAAGTAGGTGCTTTTCATCTAGAAGCTCATTCTTTTGCATTGAAAAAGGGGTTCTTTGTAACCTCGAAACACTTGCTGTAATTTCCCCGCCATTAACAATGTTTCACGGAATTCTAGGGTTCCAGAAAGGGGGGCATAGGGGGTCATAATCCTCTCCCTAGGGTCTCTAAAACTATGTGATGTGTACACATATATGTATATATATGTGTACACAGTGTGTCAACGAATTCTTAAGACGACGTTTATAGAATGAAATAAAAAGTATTAATTATATTTTTAAAAGTACTTTTATTCAAAATAAGCTCCTTCGTTTTCAATACATTTGTTGCAGCAGTTGGACAACGATTCGAACGCCTGTTCCAACTCACATTGTGGGACTGCATCCAAAGCTCGCGTCGGAGCTGTTTGCATAGTGTCGATGTCATCAAGTAAAAAAAAAAAAGGTAAACAAATGAACTGAGGTTTCGGCAGTGGATCAGCGGATAGTTAAGGAGTTCCGCGAATGCTTGATCACACAGATAGCGCCACTGTAAACTTAATACCAGCTGCAGTCTTAAAAATTCTCTGACACACTGTGTACCAACAGCTCCGAAGCGAACTTTGGAGGCAGTCCCACAATGTGAGTTGGAACAGGCATTCGAATCGTTGTCCAACCGCTGTAACAAATGTACTAAAGCCGTAGGAGCGCATTTTGATTTAAAAGACCTAAAAAATATAAATACCAGTTTTTATTTTATTTTTAGACATAGTCTTAAAAATTCTTTGACACACTGCACTGTAAAAAAAAATCTCCTGAAAATAACGGAAAAAGTATGGCAGAAGAGTCGGCGGAAATATTCCGTTTCTGATAATATTTTCCCGAGATTTGACAAAAGTTCCATTTCTTTTCTCTCCGTTAATCCAAATTAGGTTGCGAAAATACAGCAACCGTAAAACGGAAAAGTTCCGCTCTCGTATTTTCAGGACGTGATACTTCCGTTTTTGGAAGGAAAAACCATGTATTGAAACACTGAAATCTTCCGTTAAAATCAGTCAAAAACACTCTGAAAATTCAGGTTTTTCTTTTAACAGTGTGTGTATGTATATATGCGTAAGTAGGTATGCATTATGTATGCGTTATAAGTGAAAACCTCCCCTTGAAAATTGAACAGATGGGGGGCATCCTTGGAAAATGTCTCGCTGCGCCACTGGGTCCAGGATGGGGCTTGACCAAAGATGGCCGACGATCGGTTTGCACTCACGGGAACTGTACTCAGAAGGAGAGCGGAACGGCAGGAATGCAATTATGGGACGCAGCGCTCCGAGCACGAATGCTCCGGAATGGGCCGCCCCGCTCGACGGTTGGACGGGCGCCGCTTCCACGTCTCCCTGCGCCCCGTTTTTCTTATTCCCCGGGAAAAAAGAATTCCCGCTCTTTGCCATTCCG
Organism: Octonoba sinensis; assembly: GCA_038502835.1. Taxonomy (NCBI): domain Eukaryota; kingdom Metazoa; phylum Arthropoda; class Arachnida; order Araneae; family Uloboridae; genus Octonoba; species Octonoba sinensis. Next base: position 6,679,070 of record CM076600.1, read on the forward strand.
GGAAAAATAAGCGGCGAATTGAGACGCAAGCACCCGGATTCGGAAATCAAGATGCGATTAATGGCCGCCTCCGTTTGTTTGCTGTTGTTGTTTGTTGTCATCTGCAATTTATGTGTTATGGCTCGGATCTGGATATCCGCCGGGATCTCGATCACACCGTACTGGTAATGAACGACGAGCAATCGCGTTAAAGAATTAACTAACAACTCAATTCATTTGGAGGGAAAATATGTTTTAAACTGCTAATTTGTGTCATATATCAGATGTATAAGTAATCCCCTCTATACTTTTAACAAAGCCCCGCAGTGGACCAGTCGGTAGAAGCTCGCCGAAAGTGAAGCAACATCGACATAGGTCAGTGTCTGGGAGGGGGACAACCTCTCGCGGCTGGTTCCTGTGGGCCCGTGTACGCTAAGCGGCGCTAGTGCACGCTAAATTTTTCATGGCTGCAAAGTCCTCCAAGTGAAACGATACCTCTGGGGGTACCAATCCCAGGTGACGGTCTCTCATCTGGGATCTGGTTCAAAATTAGGAGATCCAACAAAAGCAAGGCGCTACGTGCGCAGACCTCTTAGTATGATGCTAGAAGCATCTAGAATAGAATAGAACTAAAATTTCTGGGTGTAATAATGCATCTGAGCAGCAACCGCGCGCTCCCAGTAGCTCGTGATTGACGGTTTGGCGGCCTCTGATCTAGGTGGGTAGTGGTCATTTGTCAAATGACAATATTAGAGACACACAAAATTTGAGGTCAAGGCAGACTTCAACCCTCGTGGTTCCTCGCTCTAAAATGAAGCTGCATATCACCTTAAGCCATTAGTAGGCTTTCCTGTGCCAGGGGGATTAGCAACAACAATATACTTTTAACAAAATCTCGAAATGAGCACATCAACGAAACAGTCTTGAACCCATAGAAAAATATGTTTTTTTTTTTTTTTTTTGGAGTTAGAGTAAAACTGACGCAACCGTTGGGTAGGGGGAAGGAAGTTTATTTACTACTATAAGGTATGCCTCCCACAACATTTAATAACGTATAAATTTCTAATAAGTTATTTTAAAGCCTCTATTTAAGAGAAACAGGTAAAGGCTGTAAGAAATATATATATATATACATATATATATATATCACCAAATGTATGAATTTTTTAAAATGTGATGCGCATGTTCTTGCCTCCCCCCCCCCCCCAAAAGAGACGGGGGAGGGCTTTTTAATGATCTATCAGGGGTCTCCAACCTTTTTGTACCTGAGAACACATACCAGAATATCGGTCGAATGGCGGGCACCATTAGTTTTTTCAACGTAAATTTATAGTTAGTGGACATAGTTAATACTACACACTGCATGTAATGCATAAAAAGATTAATTTTAAAAATTAATTTAACATATGAGTATAATTAGTATTAATATTTTTGTGTAAAATAAATGATTTCCAAATTGCTTGCAAAACATACGAAGCAGAAAAATTATTTATAAAATATATAAAATACAGTCAATGTGATCTTTGGCATTGCATTTCACTTTGCTTATATCTGTGGAAATGAAGTTCGTTTTCCTGGCGATGTCTATTTTGGTTGTGCTTATCAGTATAGGGTTATTCATAGTTATATGGCCTTTTATTCATATACTCGAGATTCTAAATGTTCTCTAGTTTGAAATGGAAAACTGAAATGTTTTATCGTTGGGTACAAGCAGCGGGCGCACCTAGACCGATCGACGGGCGCCGTGGTGCCCGCGGGCATAGGGTTGGGGACCCCTGATCTGTATGAATTTCGATTTCGAAAGCAATTCACATCCAAAATATATTTTAATCTACCGTTACTAAGGGGGAAGAAATGGTCTTATAAATGGGTTTAATTTTAATCTTATCTGTTCGTTCCCTGTTTCTTACTACTAGAGTTCGCCCAGCGGTCGAAATTCGACCGCAATTCGTTAAATTTTGCAGTTCCCCCTCGAACGTTTAATCCTTTTAGACATTTTAGTGTTTCTGTTTGTCAACAGTTTTTTTTTTTTAAATGTTTCAATGAGCGATCATCGCTTCTCAGTGCGACTGATTGAACACTGAGTTAGGTATTTAATTTAATGCATTTATAACACATATTATACATAATTTTTTCCTTTCTGCACTCCTTCTTCTGTAAAGAAAATCGAAATAAAATGTTTCATGGCACCCTAACATTGCAAATAAATAAGAAATATAAACCCTCAGTTTCAATTTAATCGAGACTTCAAGACGCTAATGCAAATCAACAAACTTACGAAACGTTGATTCAAAGCCAAATGAATAGTCGCTGCACTTGTTATCTCCCTTTATAGTATATTAGACATTGTTAGCTTCCAATTGTATTTTATTTTGTCTCACATTGTACTACAGTGATGGCGAACCGATGACCCGTGAGTCAGACACTGACCCACGCTATATTTTTAACTGACCCCCGATTGCTAGGCAACCATTTGTTTGTTTATGCGGTCTATTTAGATTTTCTAATTTCAATGGATAATTTGTATTCTATTCGTATTTTTTCAAGCACTGCTTTGACACAAAAGCAATGTAAATCCTGTCTGTAATCTTCAGTTTGATCATTACAATTCTAAAGTTACGCAAATGACGGCCAATGCGTTTGTAGTGTTTGAAATAAAGCAAAAGTGTTTACAAAATATCAAATAAGCTGTATAATTTTACACATTTTGTTTGTTGGAAAAAATATCGACAAATCAAAGCAAATAACCATCTTTAAAGCCCTTTTCAAATAAAATGCATGTAATTTTCGTTACTCTTTGTGCATTTTCAAACACTTATTGCCATTTGCACCAAACACTTGCGAATTTTTAAGCCCACTAAATGTTTTTAAGTAGTCAAACCACGTCCATTTTTACCACTTTAGCCTGTTGAATTTTAAGGATTTTTAGTTTTAGAAATACTCAGCAAATATGCATTAGTGACCCTCGAGATAGTACTAAAAATATGAACAACATTTGACCCACGTCTCAAAAAGGTTCACCACCACTGTACTAGAATGTGTTAGAGATGAGTTAACTGGATACCTTAAGATTAATTATTAGCATTATTTTGCATTATCATAAACTTAACAGATTACATGTTCGCTTTCGTTTTGTTCTTGACATGTCTTTTGTAACAGGGAGTAAAATAAGTAAATCCAAAAATATTTTTTTTTTCTATGAAGCATAATATATAGAGTAAGAATATTTCAGGTTTATTAATACAGTGAAACCCCGATTTTACGTCCCCCGAATCTACGTTTTTCCCGCATTTTGCGTTTTTTTCATCAGGTCCCAGTTTTCCCGTATACTAATAATGTTAATTTAACCCGGATTGTAAGTTTGTTATATATGAAATTACCCACATTTTACGTTTTCCCTGGAAAGTGAAAAAAAAAAAATGTTCTAATAAAGAGCTAAATAAGCAATATTTTTCCGTCTGTACTTTTCGTCAGCCGATGAAGATCAACAAAAAGAACCGGGAGCACAGCCAGAGCACAGCCCGTCCCTTCTTTCACTATTGCAATGAAGAGCTTACAAATAGTGAAAGATTATTTTCTTCTAAACCAGGAAAAAAACCTGCAACGTATTTCAATCCTAGAAGATGCTGCATTCACTTTGAACTCAATGACTAAAAAACAATCCACTATTACGGATTATTTTCAGCCTAAACGCCAGGAATCGCATCTAAATGTGATAAAATTATCTTAAAATGGTATGTATAATAATGTTCTTTTCGTAAAATATAGATATTATACCTTTTGAAAGAGTCATCTTGACTACCTTTAGTTTTTTTTTATTTGATGTTTGCATTCTATGTATTTCCCGTATTTTACATTTTTTTGCCCAGTCCCTTGAGAAACGTAAAATCGGGGTTTCACTGTAATCTGAAAACCTGCTTTAATTACACTGTAAAAAAAATCTCCTGAAAATAACGAAAAAAGTACGGCAGCAGAGTGGCCGGAAATATTCCGTTTCTGATAATATTTTCCCGAGATTTGACAGAAATTCCATCTCTTTTTTCTCTGTTAATCCAAATCAGGTTGTGAAAATACAGCGACCGTAAAACGGAAAAGTTCCGTTCTCGTATTTTCAGGCCGCAATATTTCTGTTTTTGGAAGGAAAAACCTATTTAGATTGAAGCACTACGGAAATCTTCCGTTAAAATCAGTCAAAAAAAAAAAAAAAAACAGTTTTTTTTTTTTTTAACAGTGCATGTAGTTTAAAAAATGTTATGCATTTCATTTACTACATTTATTTTATTTCCTATTTTCTGTTTATTAATTATCGTCTTCAGTTCAAAACAATGACTTTAACTTCCGATATTTATATACGACTACTACTTTTACTTATCGTCTGTTTTACATGTTTCCTTTCCCTTCTCCTTCGAAGTACAATGAGAAGCAGTTCCGCTGTATGTATATAATGTATTATGGTGTTGTGTTATATTTGGGTTTAGTACTATGATACATTGCGTTGTGTAAAATCAAAATATGTTAGAGCATTCGAAAATGGAAATGATTAAGCAAAAAATTATGTAAATTAATATATTCAAAAATACATACTAGAAAGAACTACGATATCATTAATCATTGACTGTAAAGATTTATTGCATTATACATCAGACTGCACATAAAAAAAAGGTAAAGAGCTCTTTAAGAAAAATTAAAAAGATTAACTAGCGTGTCACACAATATTACAACTCGTTAATTTATGTATTTGACACAGAAGAAATTTTCAGATGTCTAATGCGGTTGTGACAAAGCTACTGTTAGAAACTGATGGAATAGATTATATTACCTGATACTTGAAGATGACTACCTGATCATTGAAGAGTGCAGAGGTTGATTTATCAATACAATGATAATAAAACGTACTTTTGCTCCTTCATTTGGTGGCTGATTTTCAGTTCGCATAAATGTTCATTTTGGGAGCACTAGTTGTCTCGAGGACGGATTTCACAATGCCGGTTAACTTAATCATTGTCGAAGCTTAACGTTTTTTTTTTCTGAAACCATATTTTGCCATGAAATTTTCAGACTCGTTGATCAGTCAGCATCTCTAAACTATGCAGTGCGGTCGTAATGTCAATAAAACAGTTAAATGTTACAGTTCAACAGTTCTTGGCTAAGTATTTAATGATAAACTTATAACTGCATCACCTGGAAGCTTGCGCTCCACTCCGATCGCTTCCGGCAATATAATATGTTAAAAAAGTATAAAATCGAAGATCAAAAGCTATGCAGTAAACGATTATGTTCTTAGGAGAACATTTGAATATTAAAACCAATACAGCTGGAATAAAAGAGGTAGTCGTCAGCATTTTTCAAAAGATTGCTTGCCCGACGAATAGGCAAAAAATTGCCCAGACGCCGGGCGCGTCTTTACCGCTTTAGACTTTCAGTAGCAATGAGGAGAAAACACACAGATTCAGTCCCGGAACAATTGGCAAAGGCGCGAAAAAGGGGCGCATTACTCCGAGAGAGTACATAGTTCCCGTCGCATATTTAAAATAATTCAAATTTGTGACGTTGAAATGCGACGGAACTAAGTTAAAAATAAAAAGTGGTTGAAAGGTAAATACCAAGTAAAAAAGCTAATTGAAAAAATAATTTGAAATGTTGTTTCTAAAAAATAAAATGGTATAAAAATTTTGGCTGCGTAGGCAATTAAAAAAGAGGTGACAAGTCGTGGTTACGCCTAGCGGTTAATCCGAAAGAACCGTGAGTGAAAATACAGAGGCTTGTCACCAAGGTCTGAGAAATAACCAAAGTATTTGGTTTAAGTTATTATGTTCGCGAGATGTAACAAGCATCTTGTTACATGTATATGTTAGTGAATTGTTAATAAATATAGTTAAGTGTTTGTCTGGAATACATCGAAATATTATTTAAAGGATGTCTACAGTTCCATGCAACTACAAGGAAAAAAAATTCTTACATGGCTTTCAAGGAATGCTTGATTTATCATTTATGCACAGGGATAGCAAAATTCTTGCTCAAAGTAAACAAAACAGTAAAGAATGCAAAACATAAATAAATAAGCGTATATAGTGATATTAGGGTTTGAAAAAGCGAAATTTATTATTTTTCTGTAAAAGGGCTGTGCTAATTTCGTCGGGATGAAAACCACACATAATTTTTTTTTTTTTTCGTCGATTTTCAATCGAAAAAACATTATTCCTTTAAATACCTATCTTTGAAAACAATATTGACAATCTTAGTATAATTTACAATGGTCTATTTACATTTCTGGAAATCTACTGACAGATTGCGCCCTCTGGAAATTGAATGAAATGTTACTTTTGGATAATAAAGATCGGCAGGCTTCTTTCTTTACCTACCAGTAAACTCCGTAAAAGGCTTTTCTCTGCGAGTAAAGTGTCCATGCAGAAAAGACAACTTCTTCTTGCTGCATTTTCTACGTTAGTATACATTAGGGATTTTAACCAATACGGATTGCGCGTTGTTATTGCAGAGAACAGTCAAAGTTTTCAGTTTACTACGGACTTCAGGGAATATACACAAAAAATTTTACTGAAAATGAAACATTTTCACTTATTGCTTTTTAAAAAAGCATAATGCATATTTTCATTATTGATTACTCATGAAACAAACGCAAGTATAATTTTTTTTATAAAATCAAAAATATCAATTACTGATTGCTTTAAATACACTATTATGTGATTTATTTTTCAGTTTTTAAAAGCTAATGTTTTAATTGAAATTTTGTTGAGAAAAAAATTCATATTTGACTATTAAAATTTCCGGTCAAAAATATAGGCTATTAGTTGAAAAATAATGAAAACAGCCTAATTTAAATAACTTTTATTGGATTTTTTTTGTATCTTGTATATTTCATTTTTGTATGCAATAAATACAGTAACACAAGAAAAATTCTTTCATTTGAAACAGTGTGGACTGGGGGACTGCTAAGGGTAAATGTGCATACAGACCAAAGCACAAGACACGCTAGAGAACTTGCGTAAACTGCGTAGTAGTTTTCTGCGCATAAAACGTAAAACAGTCATCAAATCCGCAAAAAAGACCGCAAGATTTCACTCTCTCTTGCGTTTAGTAACTGGCAGTATTCAAGCCCAAATCCGTATTTGCTTGCTGCATACGAGAGGACCAGAAAAACTCCCATGCGACACCTGGATTAAAGCCCAGGAACTTCCAAATCAGAGCAAATGCGTTACCACTAGGACAAAAGCAGGCCTCAATTTAGCTTCACGCCGTCTGTAGGCTGACATGAAATTCAACCCCTCCCCATCTCCTTCAAAAGAAAAAAAGCAATCCTACCTTAATTTTTCGAAAAGGGTCAGTCCATAAATGATGTCAAGCTTTATTCCCATATATTTGACCCCCTCCCCCCCCTTTGTCACACGCCACGCTATGTTCCATTAGCATGATGTCACACTTCTTGTAACCCCCTCCCCTCCACTTGTCACAATGTCACGAACCTTCGTCCCTCCTCGCAATGTGACATCATTTATGAATGATCCCAAACCTAGTAAAAGCCTCTAGAAGAAGCGTTCTTAAAATTAAAAAATAAAGTTTATGCATTAATGATGACTTTGTATGCTATTCAATTTATTATTTATTTATTCATTGTGATGATGGGAAAATACTAATCCAAGTCAGATTATTTAGTGATTGACCTATAGGACTATTTAAAATCTCAATCTCATTTCCATAACATGAAGGAAAGCAAATTTTATTCAATGAAATAAAAAAGAGCCAGTAATAATAGATGAAAATTCGCCGAGAATTTTTCAAGGGTAATTGCAAAAAAAAAAAAAAGTAAAATACACAGTGTGTCGAAACATTTTTAAGACTAAGTTTATAAAGTAATAAGTAAGGCTCAGATGATAGTCTGCGCCCATGCCGCATGATTGTGCGGCATGTTAAAGATCTCTTGAGTATCCGTTTGGCTTGGATACTCTCGGCTAAATTAAATACCTAGTGCAATTCGCATCACATGAGAGCTCAGGTGTCGCCGTGTAGGGGAAACTGAGCATCCAAATTCTCAGGGGAAATGGCATCCACCGACAGTGGTGCTACTTGAAAAAATGAATGCCGATTACCGGGTTACGCACTGGGTCTGCAATGGTTAATGACCGTACGCAGCCCCATTAGAAAGAAAGAAAAGAAAAGTTTATAGAATAAAGTGAAAACTTGTAATTATATTTTTAAAAGTATTTTTATTCAAAATAAGCCCCTTCGGCCACAGCACATTTGTTACAGCGGTTTAACACCGATTCGAATGCCTGTTACGGCTCACATTGTGAGACTGCCTGCAAAGCTCGCTGTTGGTACACGGTGAGTCAAAGAATGCTTAAGACTACAGCTGAAACTAAGCTTACTGTGGCGCTATCTGTGTTATCGAGCTTTCGCGAAACTCCTTAACTATCAGCTGATCCACTGCCGAAACCTCAGTTCGTTTGATGACATTGACACTATACAAACAGCTACGACGTGGGCTTTGTGGGCAGTCCAACATTGTGAGCTGGAACAGGCATTGGAATCGTTGTTAAACTGCTGTAACAAATGGATTGAAGTCGAAGGAGTTAATTCTAAATATAAATACTTACAACACTATAATTACTAGTCTTTATTTTATTGTATCCTCCTGAGACCTGGCATCCAATAAAATGGGTGTTTGCTTTTTCTCACTGTTGTGACAGATTTTATTGTAGCAAGCAAGACCTGAACTGAAATTATAAAGGAGGAACAGGAAATCACTTTTTAAGTTTGAGAATTCGGAAACGGTAGTTTATTTGTTTACAATATGGCAAGGAACGCGAGTCAAGTCGGAATTCGGCGCTTTCGCGGTTGTTTTGATTTTCACATTATTTTTTCTTTTTAGCCTACTTTCCCGTAAAAGTAAAAAAAATAATAGTAAAGCATGAAAGAAGGCTTAAATGCTTAAAATATCGTGAAAATATCGTTAGAAATCAAGAAAAGTCAAAAATAAATTAAGTAATTAAATAAAGATTGAAAAATAAAAAATTTGAAAGTAGGGTTTTGAGATGGGGAAAAAGTGTGTCTGTCGGTCTGTCGGTCTGTCCCCCCCCCCCCTAATAACTTTTGAACGAATTGTCCGATTCGAAAAATTCTTTTTGCATTCGAAAGATCTCGGTGAGGACATATCATTTCCATATTTTATTTTTTGATTTGAACAATTTTTCGTTCAATTTTGAACAGTTCAAAAAATTTTAACATTAGCGCCTATGGGCGAAAATGAAGCAAATTATGTAAACTCTGGGTACAAGATCCAAGTTCCAATGAACAAGCTCACTGGAAGAAGTTCTTGGCTTGAAATATTGATTTGAACAATTTTTGTTCAATTTTGAACAGTTCAAAAAAAAAAAAAAATAACATAGTGCCTACGGGGAAATTTCAATCCTATATAAATCCTGATCTCACGGGCCGATTTGCTTAAAACAAACTTTATCGGAAAGCTCTTATGACGTAGAACATGTACAGATAAAAAGTTCATCCAGAACTAACGAGCCTATTTTCTTATGAAATTTTTTGATCGGGATTTTCAAGAATATTTTTGAATTAATGAAAGACTAAATGAATAAGCAAAATAATGAATGAATAAATACATGAATGACTGAATAAATGAATGATTGAACGAATCTGTATTAACCGTTGAAAAAGGCATATTTGAAGCAATTAAGAACTAAAGCTAAACGAGAAAGAGAGAGAGATATAGCTAGATTATAAATTTGAAGCTGGTGTATACGGGAAAGTAGGCTCGTATAGTTCTAGACGGAACTTCTTGTTTAATATTGTTCTAGGATTTTTATACAAGTTTGATCTCTTTTCTTATAAGTAATGAATAAAAATTTTTGTTTATCTATTTTTGTGTAAGTATCGCATAGTTCTACTGTAGTTATGACCTCCATATACATTCAAATGGATGTGCCCCCCCCCCCCCAAAAAATTTAAAAATTCAAGTTTGTTAATTTTTTGAAAAACGTCCCTTTTAATGCCCATTTGTTCAGAAAAACTAATAGTTGAGAGAATATGTGTACTTTATTTTGCTCGGGTCTCAGGAGGTTATAAATCTAGTCTTAAAATTCTCTGACAAACTGTATATGCTACCCAAGGCAGCTGCTTACTCTGTCGATTTAGAAATTCGGTTCTTGACACCAGTTGGGCACAACATTTTAATTCTACTACAAATCCACCGTCAGTGAATTCGTGAAATCGATGTAAACACAATCGATATTGCATCCGAACATCTGAAATTACCTCTCCGATTTATAAGTCCACATTACAATCTGCACAAATGCTCTACCTGAGCGGCCTCCTCCGAAACAGCAACAAATTCTCCAATATTCCACAAGTGAGGGGGGGGGAGGAGTGAAATTAATCTTACTCCCGACGTTATTGGTTTATTTGGATCCGTCCGGGCATTCCGTCTCATTTCGCGCGCTTCATCCACATCCCTCATTTCGCTTCAAGTCCGTCCGCAAACATGATCCTGATTCGATGTGATTGAATAGAAGCTCCATCATTGAGGAACACTGCTATGTAACAGACGGTTTTGGGTGTGCGGATCTGGGGACCGTCCATAAATGACGTCACGCTTTTCCCCCTCATAAATTGGACCCCCTTCCCCCCTTTGTCACACTTCAACATACCACCTTCCCCCCTTTGTCACATGCCACGCTATGTTGCATAAGCATGATGACACACTTCTTGTTACCCCTCCCCTCTCACAATTTCAGGATTGTCACAATTTCAGGAACCCCCCCCCCCCTCCTCCCTCGTAGCGTGACATCATTTATGAATAGGGTTGCAAGTTTGTGGCGCCGCGAATTCCCGCGCTGATTTTCGCGATTTTTAAATCTTTTTCCTAAACTCCGCGAATTATTCTTTTTTTTTTTTAATTATTGACTCCGCGAAATGTTCAATTTTTAAAAGATTTCAGAAACCAAGGATAAAATATGAGCAAGATATTTTTTTGAAAGCAGTAAAAAATAAACATAGATTTTGCCAGCCATCCTCAAAATTTTTTTAAGCAAAGAATGATCCCCTATCTAGATGTTGCGAATTTTGGGTGGAGAGGGCATTATTAGGCTCTAAATGAGCTAGAGAATGACCAAAAGCGTATATATTCTTTGATCATTAAATGAATTTGCTATAAATTAAGATAAAATTCCTTTTATAGAATAGTTAATATCGTCAGTTAACAAATGACCACTACCATCATCTATATTAGAGGCCGCCAAACCGTCAATCACGAGCCAGTGGTAGTTCGCGGGTTAACTTTCGGTAGATTACTGTCGCTGCTCAGACACATTATTACCCCCACAAATTTTAGATATATTCTATTCTAGATGCTTCTAGCATGATATTAAGAGGTCTGCGTACGATGCGCCTTGCCTCTGTTGGATCTCCCAATTTTGAACCAGTTCTCCTGTCACCTAGGTTGGTACCCCCAGAGGTATCGTTTCACTTGGAGGACATTGGGGCCATGACGGATTTTAAGGTGCGCTAGCTCCCATATTAACGTACACGGTCCCGTAGCGAAGTGTCGTGAGAGGTGGTCACCCTCCCAAACACTGACCTCGGTCAACGTTGCTTCACTTTCAGTGTTCCTTTGGGAACCGAGCTTCTATATAGCAACTGGTCCTCTGTGGGACGAAGTTTTAGTTGATTTCCCATATTTCGCCAATATTTGCATTAAATACACATGACTCGGAAAGAAGCTAATGAGTTTTTTTTATTTGCATAAATATAGAAACATATGAAGAGGGGATAACTGTGCCAATATAGTAGCTCGCTTGTACTTTTTGTTCTACCGGCAGACAAAAGAGCTCTGACTGGCAGAGTGCGAGATTGCTGGCATAAGGATTGTGCCGTATTCTGTTCTTGTTTTAGTTCGCTTAGCATACTTGACTTCGTCCGAACTGCTGCTATGTGCTAGTTGGTCGCTTTCTAAAAACAGAAAAGCGTGCTAATAAACGCAGCTGCGAAACGAACTCTCCAAAAACTCGAATGGAATCGTTCTTTTCTACTGTGGTGCAACAGCAACCTAGGTGACTGCCCCTCATCTGGGAGCTGGTTCAAAATTAATTGATCGAACAGAGGCAAGGCGCATCGTAAGCAGAACTCTTAATATGATGGAAGCATCTAGAATAGAATAGAATGGAATTATTTTTCAATCAACCCATAGCTTCAAATTCAAGAGAATATCCTACTAAGAAAAAACTCTCAGTTGCATACATAGTAGAAAGAGGGGGGAGGGATATGAACACGAAGCACACACCAAAAAAACTCAACATAATATACCTCATGTATCACTTCAAAGAAAACAAAAAATGTGCTAAAAACTAACCGGGAAAAAAACATAATACGTATTCTACCCATGAATTCTACCGCTCTTTTCTTTTATTATTTTTTTTTTTTTTTTTTTTTACGGTTGCCAAAATGTAATTCAAAATGACATTAAATGCTAAAAATAAAGTCCAGTGTAACGATAAAAAAAAGGCTAAATTTTAACAATAGAACAAATTTGTTAAATTAAGAAAAAGGATAGTAATAAAATCTATTGCAACTATATCACGAGATTTTTCAAAGCTCGTTGAGTGAAACTGACTTGAAGCAATAACGAGAAAGATAATATTCGCTGTATATCTTTCCCACATGAAAAAAAATAATCTAAGTAATTTCTTTCCATAATTTTCTGATAAAAAAACAAGTTCTGGAATGTTCTCACAGGTTTTATTTCGTACTTTATTATGTGCCAAATGTTAAAACAGCTTTTGTACATGTATGTTGTGTTTACAAGGGAAATTTAATTTCTTTCTTTACAACCATTTCAGGTCACATAAATATTTGAGTTTATTTGCTATTCTCAAGGATATGCCTCAAACTCTCGTCTAATATGACAGATAGAACAAGACAGCACAACAGATTTTAATATACAAAGAAGGAAATACACCCAGGGCAAAGGTGAGAATCGAACCCACGCCTCTTTGTCTCCGCGCAGGGAGGCACCGGAGCCAGTCGATTTGACCGCTCAGCCACTGAGGCCCCGAAATTTAATTTGAAATCGGACTTGAGGCACAAATTTATAGGAAGTGAATTGAGTATGTGTTTGTGTTGGAATTGATGATGTCGGGTGAGCTTAGAACAGATGCGTGTTGTGATTATAGGAATGAAATTGTGTGAATTATTTGAAGAAATAAGTCATAATTTCTTGACTTTGATAGACTTGATATAATTACATGCCATTCTAGTTTTCAAGTTGTTCAAAAAGTATTCCAGGTACGATACGAATTCATTCTTATTTTAATCTTACTTTTGAACGACAGCGATTTATTTTAGCAAAATAGGTTGACATGTGAAATTCATTTGAAAACCATTGCATTTAAAATGTATTTCAGCGAAATCCATCTCGGTTGTATTTGCGAGAAATTTTCCTTTAGAATAAGAAAGTAAGATCTGAACTTTTGTAATGCGTATTGTAAACATTCGAATTGCAATTTGAGAAAACTATGCTTTAAATAGACATGTGTAGAATGGTATGAATTAATGGCTTGTACAGACGTTCAAAAAGTGTTCAAAAGTTAAATTCCGGACAAACATTAAAACGTAGAATATAATGCACATTTTAAAAAGCATGCAAATATTTTCAATACGTATAAGGGATAGAATTAAATGCATCAGAATGATTTTGTTGGAACGAATACCTTCAGTTTCAAATTTAATATCAAATGTTTCGTGACCTTTTACGGAAATATAGTATCAATTTGAGTTACTTTAACGAATGTCGTTTGGAAGAATATTTGTTTAATTAGATTAGTGTAACGAATGTCATTTAAAAATACCACTAACTTTCATTAAAATCACAGATTTCTTTCATTTTATGTACGTAGATGCTGATTTTACATTCTAGATCGCTAAATCCAGCTCTGAAATTAAAAGTTATCCAATTAAATAAAATTTAAAAATATTTTACACATTCTCCTTATGTTTAGTCGTGTTATATTTTAAGATCAAGTTCTGAAATTTTTTCGGAAAATAAATTTAAATCACATTAGTGAACATCATGCCTTCGACGTTATATATTAAAGATATTTTTCTTAAAAAATATTCTAAATATATATTTAAAATATTCTTGCTAAGTTTAAATGGGAACACGATCACTACTACGGGAATGCTATTGAAAATATTCTATGTGTAACGAATTGGTTGTTTTTCTACAGCGATTTTTTTCTAGGTTCTTTCTTTTCTTTTGACGAAAGTTGCTTATTTTTGAGGGAGTTCGTTTATGTTATTCAATTCGGGATCAAATGAAATATTTTATTTTTATGTTAAAACTAGTAATAAAATGCTCTTGGAATTGGCTAAAAGACAAATCGTTACTTAAATACTAACAGCATAAAGCTCTTAGTCTACTGGGATTGATTATATTTTTATGTCCTTTTTTTAGTTCTCCAGCAGCTAGTAACAGCTAATTAATTTATAACGTTGTGTATTATACTTCTAAATTAATGAATAACAAAAATATATCTGTTCTACGGTTATTTAATATTATTTAAATACTTCCGTACATATTTAGTGACAATATTTTTCGTCTTTATATGCTATTAACTATATATGAGTCGTCTAGTTTCAAAACCAGCTACATCCAAAAAATGAAATTTTTCACGGCGGGCAAAAAACTAATATCTATGAAATTCGAATTTCTAGCTAAAAGCATTGGGATAGACTTTTAACTTGCTGAAATTTTAACACAAATATAATTTTTCCTTGGAAGATATTTGGAGGGGAAAAAAAAGAAGAGCTGGCAAGCATGGTCGATGGGGGGGGGGGGGGGGCGATCTGGGACCTCATTCCAAGTGAGCGCACATCGATTCGATGGTAGTTCCCAAACCCTCACTGGCGCAAACGCAAAATTCACAGGACCGCAGTGAAACCAACGAAAGCTTTAATTCCATGTGGTTCGTATCGTTGTTTTGCGGCTTTCTTCATCGAAGCGCGCTTCGACAGCTCTTGTGCTATCGAAGTCGTTCGGACTTTGGGGTATTGGTTCGTTGAGTCGCCGAAATATGAAAAGGAATATTTTACACGAATAGGAACGTTGTATTTGCCCTTCTTTGATGGTGTTTTTGATACATATTGAGAATTATTTTTGATCAATAAATTAATTTTAGTTCGCCCAAAAATATAAATATAAATTAAATAAATACATTGTTTTCTTTCTGTTTTTTTCATAAATTAAAGTTACATATCAATGTGTATCAATCAAAAGCTATTTAAGAAACTAATTCTTTTATGAATATGTTATTACTAATTATGGTTTCAATTTATGCATATTTTTGGTGTTTTTTAATTTAGAAATATCTTTAAAACCCCAGATTACTAAATTTCTATGTGTCAGATTTTTTAATCTAAAAAAGAAGTTGAAAAATTATATTAATGAACAACGTGAAAATATATTTACATATTCATACGGAAGAAAATTCCATAATTAAACGAAAAGTAGGTTGTTTTTAGAAAAGATATCCTTTTTTAACGCATGGTTTTTTATGTACATCCATAAATTATGCACTGTTGTTTAATCTTAGGTTATGAGTCAAAAAAGCAACTAACATCGTTAATTACTTCCATGAATATATTTTTTCTAATTATAATTAAAGTCTAATCATACTTTAAATAAATTTTAAAATAGCGGTATAAATGTATGGCCAAATGCTAATGTTTTAACCTTAAAAATATTTTTTAAGAAATTATGTTAATGTGAGGGGAGCCCAACTATCCCTCCACTCTGAGAGGTAGCACATTCCCTAAAACTATGACCCCCTAAGTCGGTCGAAAAGTCGATCAAGGGCCCCAAAGCCCTTGAAACGAACTGCCCCCTTTCCAAATGTCAATGGTGCAGTCTGCGAATTGATGCGAGTCTTCGCAAAAAATAACCCTCGCCTTTCCTCCCTAGTTTCTCTCCCCTCCTCCTGTTACTGGAAAATTGATATATTTTCCCCCAAAAATTTTACGAATTTTTGTTTTACTTTTCATTTTTACATAAAAATTATTATTTCTAATAAACTTTTTATTTTTTACTATTTTTTTTAAAATTAACTCATTCTTTATCTTTGTTAAGAATGCAAAAGTTTTTTTGTGTCTGTTTTGCATCAATAAACTGAAATTGGCGACCCTTATTTCCTAAAATTATGAGGTGTAAATCCCTCAAGAACGTGTAAATCCCTCAAAAAACTAAAAACAATACCGCGCTGAGAACTCCAAAGAAACGCTTTGATTGGCTGCTACACCAGTTTGATACGAAATCCCTTTTCCCCCTACGCTTCTGAACGAAGGAGGATTTGGAATCTACGCTTTCGAAGAGATGACGTCTAGGCCGGTTCTGTAGCTGCAATCTCTTCGAATCGATGCGTCGAAGTTTGGAATGAGCGCCCTGGGTTTGTAACAAACCGGCAAATTTCAAACACTTTTCAGCATGATGTAGCTGCTTTAGAAACTTAAAAAAAATTAATAATATATGAAGATTACTTTAAACTATTAAAAAGTGCAAAAAAGTTGAAATCGGAAAAAAAGTGGGATGTATCTGGTTTTGAATCTAGGCGGACTCGTATAATAGGGGTGCTTGTCTTGAACTTTTATTAAGTACTGCAAACTGTTGCTTTTATTGTTTTCCTTTGTTCATTTCAATTAGCTGACAAAAAATTAAAATACTTTAATTGTTTTCCCTCTCAAAAGTAAGTTATACTGGAAACGACATCATCGCGCAGCAGTTCGGAAATTTGCGCTTTTGTCACAAAATTACAACTTGGCTTTGAAAGTGATTCAATTTGCAGTTAGTCAATTGAACTCCTGTATCGTATCATGATTGAGGAAAGGAAATCAGAATAACTAGTTTCTTTGCCAATGCTTATTAATATTTTTTCGGTTCATGTAAGTTCCTTTTAATTTGTATATGTTGAAGAATATAGAAATCATTCTAGAGTAATCTGAACTCCCAAACGCCCTGCTAAAGCCCAAGCCCGTACTTTAGGGGGAGGAGGCAAGCAAGACAAATATTCCCTTCTGGAATTTAGAAATACAATACAGTGAAACCGCGATTTTACGTCCCCGAATCTACGTTTTCCCCGCATTTTACGTTTTTTTCATCAGGTCCCAGTTTTTTCGTATACTAATAATGTTAATTTAACCCGGATTTTAAGTTTGTTATATATGAAATTTCCCGCATTTTACGTTTTCCCTGGAAAGTGAAAAAAAAAATGTTCTAAAATAAGCAATATTTTTCCGTCTGTACTTTTCGTCAGCCGATGAAGATCAACAAAAAGAACCGGAAGCACAGCCCGTCCCTTCTTTCACTATTGCAATGAAGAGCTTACAAATAGTGAAAGACTATTTGTAAGACCAGGTAAAAAAATTGCAACGTATTACAATCCTAGAAGAGGCTGCATTCACTTTGAACTCAATGACTAAAAAACAATCCGCTATTACGGATTATTTTCAGCCTAAACGCCAGGAATCGCATCTAAATGTGTTAAAATTATCTTAAAACGGTATGTATAATAATGTTCTTTTCGTAAAATATAGATATTATACCTTTTGAAAAAGTCATCTTTACTACCTTTAGTTTTTTTCTATTTGATTTTTGTATTCTATGTATTTCCCGTATTTTACGTTTTTTTTGCCCAGTCCCTTGAGAAACGTAAAATCGGGGTTTCACTGTATTTGTATTTATATATGTATCTTGAAAACTTTCTCCCGATATCAATCAGAATTTTTCATAGAATGTTGGGGCTCCACTTATATTACATACATACACGCATGCATGCAGATACATTTGTATATGGATATATATAGTTTATATAGTTTTAGTATCTTATAGGGTGTTAAAACCTTCTTGGCCCCCCTTCCCCCCGACTACGTCATTGAATCAGAGCATCGATGATAGGAAGCAGGTCAAGAAAATAAAGGCTTGGGGAAAACGGGGTGACATCGATGTATGCAGGGCCCGATTTACATTTTGAATCACTATAGACACAACTCATGTTTCGGGACCGCTCACGCAACAAAATTTTTTTAAACAAAAAATTTTGGGGGCTCCAAAGCGCAAAAAACTAATTTGTTTTTCAAATGTCAAAGAGTCAGACTAACATCTGGGAACCCCCAACGTGCAAAATGATTTTGTTTTTAAATTGTAAAATGTTTGAATAAAATCTGTGGGCCCCCCCAAGGTGAAAATTCCTTGTGGTTTTAAAATAATTTAATAATACAAATTTTCTGTAAAGCAAAAGAACACTAACAGTTTGTTTTCGAAAAATGCTATTTTTAAATCTTTTTCTAGAAAATTTTAAATTACAAAAATAATAATAATAACCAAAATTAAGGGGGGCCCTAATGGTAAATAAGGCCCTGGATGTATGAACAACAAGATTCATGATTATCTTATCCCTCTCCCCCCGTTTGGCGTAAACCCACTATATTTCCTTTGTCCTTTGATAAAAACATTTCCTTTCTTGCGTTAAAAAAAAAAAAAAAAAAAAAGCAACGGTACGCATACAAACTGTTTTTGTATAGTTACAAATATTTTGCCCACTTATTTGAACTTTCGCTTATCCTACGCTAGGGCCGGTGACGACATGTTCGGGCTGTCAGCAGTACACTGTAATTATGCTTGAGTATATGTCTCTTATCGCCCCTCGCCCATCCCCTGGAAAAATATGAAATGACTGAAGAATCTGGGTGCCTGCACGAGCGGTATAAACATTCGCGAAGCGAGCTTAATAACGCACAAACCAGCTTAGGGGGTGCATCTAGGCGGTCGGGCGTGCCCCCGGCTCGAAATATCAACCAATGCGAGCGAAACATTCGCCGGAGAAAAGATTGTTTACAGGCAGGTGGCCCCGATATTAAAATCTTGGCGTTATTTCCATGTTTCCGTCGTGGAGCTTCGCTGGAAATGAACTGCGATCTCCCGGATTTAATTGAAATTGGAATCGGTTGTTTCATTTTTGCGGCGCACGGCGTTTCCCGTTTCAGTGCCCCGCTTTCCGGAAAATGGACTGGATCGAAATACTCGGCCGCGGAACGCCGATCTCTATTTTGATGGTAACCGGATCCCCGGATTCAATCAGCGATTTTTCTTCCCCGCCCCCACCCTCTTTTCCTTGTTTCCTTTTTTCGCCGTGAGGGGGAGCAGCGAAACCGAGGATCGGCCGTTTTCCGGAAATAGATGAAATTGAAATGAATATCCGGCGGTGATGCACATTCTTTTTCAAATCGACTCAAAAGCTCTTTAGACGATTCCTCGCTAGGTGGTTTTTTTTTTTTTTTTTTTTTTTTTTTTTTTTTGAGAGGAGAAATAACTTTGAAGGTGAAAAGGTTCACCTGAGGATGAAGAGTGCTTCTTCCCACAGTGTAAAAATTCTACGTTTAGTTGCCACCATGTCGGCGTTACCGAACATGGTTTTTGGTGTTACTGAACACGATTTTTGGTGTTGCCGAACACGATTTTTGGTGTTGCCGAGCACGATTTTTGGTGTTATTGAACACGATTTTTGTGTGTTTACTGAACACGATTTTTGGTGTTACTGAACACGATTTTTTGGTGTTAACGAACACGATTTTTGGTGTTGCCGAACACGATTTTTGGTGTTGCCGAACACGATTTTTGGTGTTACCGAACACGATTTTTGGTGTTGCCGAGCACGATTTTTGGTGTTGCCGAGCACGATTTTTGGTGTTGCCGAGCACGATTTTTGGTGTTGCCGAACACGATTTTTGGTGTTACTGGACACGATTTTTGGTGTTACTGGACACGATTGTTGGTGTTATTGAACACGATTTTTGTGTATTTACTGAACACGATTTTTGGTGTTACTGAACACGATTTTTGGTGTTACCAGACACACTTTTTGGTGTTGCCGAACACGTTGGTGTTACTGAACAAGATTTTTGGTGTTACCGAACACGATTTTTGGTGTTACTGAACACGATTTTTGGTATTGCCGAACACAATTTTTGGTGTTGCCGAACACAATTTTTGGTGTTGCCGAACACGATTTTTGGTGTTCAGTTGATGTAAAGTTGAAAAGGATTCATTTTTGATGTATTTTAAGTTTTTTTATGTGGTTGTCTAAAAAAAATACAGACAGTATAACGTATCTTAACACGTGAAATGTGTTAGCTCTGTTCCGTTGCGACGTTTCATTGCGATTGCTCATTTCAGGGAAAATTGGAGAAATGAGCAATCGTGGTGAACATTTGATGCGTAGATGATTCAACGAACATCATATGCTAAAAAAACATTCTGCTGTGTGTATTTTTTAAGACAGACACTTAAAAGAATTTAAAATAATCTCATAGTAAAATAAAATCTTATATGTCAATTTGCATATGGTGCGTAAAAATACAGTAAAACTCCTCCTAACGGACACCCCACTAAGGCAAACGGTTTTAAACTAACCGGCCGTAAATCATTGAGCTTGAAAATTCCACTTCTTTGGAGGACACCTCTCTATTAGGGACAAATATTTCTGTCCCACTGTGTCCGCTATAGCGGAGTTTTACTGTAAATAAATAAATTAAGCCACTGATTAGTAATTACTATTATAAGGACTACAGTATAACCCCGGTTATCCGAATCCCGTTTATCCGAAAATCGGCTTAATCGAAAAGGCAAATGGGTCGGGTTTTTTCCCCCATAACGGGCAAATGCTCCATTTTTTCTAAAATTCCTTTCCCATAAAGGACAAATGGCCCATTTTTTCCATAACTATCAAAAATATTGTCAGTACATGATAAAATGTGTAACACTAAATGACATGAACGTAAAATATTAATATTTTGCATAAAATTTATTGCAACAACAATGTTACATTCAAGTTCAGAAACGGTTAATCTGCTTGGCAATCCATTGTATTCTGCAGTTGAAAGAAGTTCTGTGCGCAGGGGGGAAGGGGTTGGTTATAAACATGGATTTCGCCTATAATTCTCGCTTATCCGAAAATTTCTATGGTACCTCGATGAACCGAAAACGTTACGGTCCCGTGCTTTTCAGATAACCGGGGTTCTATATTTCAAGCTGTGTGACTTGTTTACTTGAAGTTACAATGCTGGGGTTTGTGTCTTTAACGTCGTAAGCATAATTTAATTTTGCAACTGATCCGTTTGTTATGTTTCTTTTACGCGCATTTGTTCGCCTAGCGCTCAAAATTCGACCGCAATTCATTAAATTTTTCAAGTTCAGAGCCCCGAACGTTAAAATAACCTGTAGACATTTTAGTTCGACAACAGTTTGTTTTGTTTAAATATTTCAACGAGAGATCATCTCTCCTCAGTGCGACTGATTTGACCACTGAGTTAGTTATTTAATTCAATGAATTTGTAACACATATTATACATAAACTTTGGGTTTCTGCACTCCTTCAACTGTAAAGATAACAGAAATAAAAAAAAATCATGCCGATCTCTTATTATTGAATAAACTAGAAATACAAACACTCAATCAAGAAAGAATTCAAAACTTCAATTATGAAATCAACGACCCTACAGTCATTCAAGGGTAACTGTGAACCATGGGCTGGGCCCATGGTTCCGACTCAGCGCCTTTCCGTGCCCAGGGCGCTTTCAATTTTTCCTGCCCCCTTTGAATGGATCACTTTATATATATGTAAGAACTGCGGCTCAGTTTCCTCTTATAAGGCAGTGGCCGCTAAAACCCACGTAAGACGAGGCACAGGGCTTCATTTCAATTCTTTATTTGTACACTTTAACACATAAAGATCTGGAATAACAGTAATATTGTTGGCACGAAAGACATGAAGCAAGTACCAAGAGGCAAGAACCCCGATTTTCGTTCGGGCAGTCGTATTTATATGGGGGAAAATCTCAGACTGCAGACAATCTTCACTACACCACGTGATGGCACGTGGTTTAAATAGGAGGGCCATATGGAAAATAAAATATATTATTGGCTTTAATACCGTAGACAGAGGCTGGCCTAAGTCTACTGTCTGGAGTCTGGAGGAAAAAATAGCCTGGAGGGAATTACTGAGGGAAACCAAATTGAGCTTATATGGTAACGCGTTAGAGAAATTTATGAGTGGGAAAACCCTGAGCTGTCAAGCTTAATATGGAAAAATCCAGACAAAGGATACAAAGGATTTCTTCATATCGCAGCCTGACAAAGGATACAAAGGATTTTTCCATATTAAATAACTATTGGCTATTAAATAACAAGACTGATGCTGTAAAATATTTTCTTTTAATTTCATATATTTTTACTAGTTATCACCTTCAATGTACACCCCTCCTCTATCCCTACATCGCTCCATGCGAACCTTCCATTATTCGAAACAGTGCTGGAAGTCTTTTTGTGTCAGGTCCTTCAGGACACGTGCCGCTTTCTCCTTCACAGCTTCAACGGACTCGAATCTTGTTCTTTTCAATGCAGATTTCACTTTAAGAAACAGGTAATAGTCGCAAGGCCCAAGATCTGGCAAATAAGTCCGGTGGTCCAAAACTGGGATGCTGAACTTGGCTAGAAAACTCTTGACTAACGATCCAGAATGAGGTGGCGCATTGTCTTGGTGGAGAACCCATGATTTGTCCTTCCACAATTAGGGTCGTTTTTTCCTTATTTTCTCACGGAGGTCAGCAAGAACTTGAAGATAGTAATCCTAATTAATCGTTTGACCTCCAGGAACCCATAGAAGGTACACAATCCCATGAATATCGAAAAAGCAATCATCACTGCATTGAATTTTGATTTGCTCATTCGAGCTTTTTTGGCTCTCGGTGAAGATGAGCTCTTCCAGTGCATGAATTGGCGCTTCGTTTCAGGATCATAAGTAAAAAACCACGATTCGTCACATGTTATTATCTTTTCCAATACGTTTGAGTCATTTTAAATGGCTTTCAAAGTGTCAGTTCGAACGTTTTTGCGAGCTTCATGCTGTTCAAATGAGATAACTTTAGGCACCATTTTGGCACACATATTGTGCATGTTAAAATTGTTGTGTAAAATCTGTCGTACGGATTCTTTACCAATTCGTACAGTTTCAGAAATTGCACGGATACTTAGCCGACGGTCAGCTGGAATGCGATTACCGATTTTTTCGATGTTTTTATCAGTTTTTGACATGGTAGGGCTTGAATCATCTTCAACGTCTTCCCCGCCATCTTGGAAACGCTTGAACCACTCAAAAAAGCGTGTACGCGACGAACATTCATCCCCATACACTTCTTTTTATAAATTAACAGTTTCAGTTGCAGTTTTTCCAAGTTTCATGTGAAATTTCACAACAATTCGTTGCTTTACTGCTACACTTAACACTTTTCCGGCGAAGCAGAAAAACAACTCCTAATACAAACAAAGGCTACAGCTATACTAAGTCGTTTACAGAAGCGAGGTGTATTGCATTCGAAAGAGAAGGCTTCAGGATAACACCTGTCGATACCTGACGTTTGGCGCATGCGCACTTTTTCTGTAGCAGCCTCAGTCTCGTTATTTAATAGCCACACCTCGTATACATATAATACATATATATGTGTAAGTTTACCACTTGCGGTACAGCACTTGAGTGGTCAACTTATGGAGGGGAAAGTGGAGGGTGAAGGGCTAATTCCTTTCCTGTCGAAAGTCCAAAAGTGGTCAACTTACAAAGGTGGTCAACTCTACAGGTTTTACTGCGTATATATACCGGGAAACCCCGATTTTACGTTTCTCAAGGGAGTGGGCAAAAAACCGTAAAATACGGGAAAAACGTAAAATACGGGAAATACATAGAATGCAAAAATCAAATAGAAAAAAACTAAAGGTAGTAAAGATGACTCTTTCAAAAGGTATAATATCTATATTTTACGAAACGAACATTATTATACATACCATTTTAAGATAATTTAAACACATTTAGATGCGATTCCTGGCGTTTAGGCTGAAAATAATCCGTAATAGTGGATTGATTTTTTAGTCATTGAGTTCAAAGTGAATGCAGCATCTTCTAGGATTGAAATATGTTGCAAGTTTTTTTCCTGGTCTTTATAAGAAAGAAAATAGTCTTTCACTATTTGTAAGCTCTTCATTGCAATAGTGGAAGAAGGAACGGGCTGTGCTTCCGGTTCTTTTTGTTCATCTTCATCGGTTGACGAAAAGTACAGAAGGAAAAATATTGCTTATTTTAGAACATTTTTTTTCACTTTCCAGGGAAATCGAAAAATGCGGGAAATTTCATATATAGCAAACTTACAATCCGGGTTAAATTAACATTTTTAGTATACGGAAAAACTGGGACCTAAAGAAAAAAACGTGAAATGCGGGAAAAACGTAGATTCGGGGGACGTAAAATCGGGGTTTCACTGTATTACAGTAAAACCTGTAAAGTTGACCACCTTTGCCAGGAGCGGAATGAGCCCTATATTATATAATGTAGAGAAACTTGCGTAACTTGACCACCTGTCTAAGCTGACCACCTTTGCCAGGAACGGAATGAGCCCTATATTATATAATCTAGAGAAACTTGCCTAACTTGACCACCTGTCTAAGCTGACCACCTTTGCCAGGAACGGAATGAGCCCTATATTATATAATCTAGAGAAACTTGCCTAACTTGACCACCTGTCTAAGCTGACCACCTTTGCCAGAAACGGAATGAGCCCTATATTTTATAATGCAGAGAAACTTGCCTAATTTGACCACCTGTCTAAGCTGACCACCTTTGCCAGGAACGGAATGAGCCCTATATTATATAATGTAGAGAAACTTGCGTAACTTGACCACCTGTCTAAGCTGACCACCTTTGCCAGGAACGGAATGAGCCCTATATTATATAATCTAGAGAAACTTGCCTAACTTGACCACCTGTCTAAGCTGACCACCTTTGCCAGGAACGGAATGAGCCCTATATTATATAATGTAGAGAAACTTGCGTAACTTGAGCACCTGTCTAAGCTGACCACCTTTGCCAGGAACGGAATGAGCCCTATATTATATAATCTAGAGAAACTTGCCTAACTTGACCACCTGTCTAAGCTGACCACCTTTGCCAGGAACGGAATGAGCCCTATATTATATAATCTAGAGAAACTTGCGTAACTTGACCACCTGTCTAAGCTGACCACCTTTGCCAGAAACGGAATGAGCCCTATATTTTATAATGCAGAGAAACTTGCCTAACTTGACCACCTGTCTATGTTGACCACTTATGTACGCCAAGGTGAGAGTACTATAAAAAACTCGTTGTAAGTTGACTGCCTAATTATTACTCTATATTTGTTTGTTTGTTTGTTATTTTTTTTGCAAGGATAGAAAAAACTAAAATAACTTCGCCAATATATTTTTAAGCAATAATGTTAGTCCTGCATTTGTCTGGATGGATGAAACATCAATATAAAGTTTGCGTACACCTCTTCATAAGTTAACCATGTGGGAAAACCACTATGAGCACTCTTTTACTCTTTAAATAAGTTTCCTCTTTTGTCTTCTATCTGATACAGAGATTTGAAAAATTAGGTATTTTTAGGAAATCTTTACCATCATGTAAGTAACTTACATGATTAATAAGATATTTGCTTTTAAATTTGTATAGGATACATTGTTATAATAATAGTTTAACTATGTGCAAGTAAACAGTAATAGAAACAAAATTTCACCTTAATTTAAAGCACAAATGAGCATTAAAACGCAGACATATGTTTCGGGATTGTTTGGAATCCCTTTTTCAATGCGACAGGGAGCTTCTAGATGCAAAACATCCAAATGAAGCAGACAAAACAGCAAAAACAAGAATTATATAGCCAAGGAATTAACTGTAAACCAATGAGAATAAAGGCAGTGTGAAGTGGAAGTAGAAGTAGCAGGGAAGGTGCCAATAAGAGAGCAACAAACGAATCCGTTGAAAGTACAGGAAGTAAAAAGGAATATCAATAAAAACAAAGCAAAAAAGACGACAGCATGCATAAACATGTGAAAATACATGAAAATTGCAAAAATAATAAAATAAAATACAAAGAAAAAATGGAAATAAAATAAGTACAGAAAATACCAAAACAAATTACACATGTAAAGGAGGGGGAGGGGGGGAGAGAAAAATAGACACAAAAAAAGGAAAACTAACAAGAAAACAAAGAAAGAACAACAAATTAAAGGAACTTATGCCAGACCTGTGAAAAATAAGTTGAGGAAGAATCATTAACCAAATTAGAACTATTCCTGTTAATATGATAAGCTTCCCAAAAGTCAAGCTCTAAAGGGGAAGAACATTTTTGAATAATTTTCCCAGAATTGAAATCAAAAGAGTGGTTGGAATTCCAACAATGTTGAGCAATGCTAGACTTTTTTAACTCTTGCTTTCGTACATAACCTTTATGCTCATTAACGTGAAATTTTATTTCTAATGCATTGTAAGTCATTCAGGTTAAATTTCTCTAATGGTATTTTAGATAATTTTGAAAAAAAAATCTAATCACTATTTTAAAGTAAAGTTAACACATGAAGCTATATTTTAGTTAGCTACAAATGAATAAATGCATAGCGTAAGAAATAATAAACAATCTCCACCCTCTATAATTTGACCACCTGTCTAAGTTGACCACTAAAGCGCTGCACCGCAAGTGGTCAACTCACGCAGGTTTCACTGTA
Organism: Octonoba sinensis; assembly: GCA_038502835.1. NCBI lineage: Eukaryota > Metazoa > Arthropoda > Arachnida > Araneae > Uloboridae > Octonoba > Octonoba sinensis. Next base: position 6,705,705 of record CM076600.1, read on the forward strand.
TATGCATGTGTGAGCTACAGCTAATGTAAAATCGGTTATTATTAAGCATAACCTGTTATTATGAAAAAAAAATTGTACCTTTCTTCTTGAAATTTGTGCAAATGAAATGTAAGGCTCTCAATAGCAATAATGTTTTGCTTACATATGTAATTGATTACTGAATGTATTGTGGAATCTGATAAGAATGTGATGAATATTAGCTCGAGGTGACGGTTTCTGTGCAATCCACGAGAGCATGTGGCAAGAGGCATTATCGTAAGGGCTTAAGTGAGATTAGGAATGTGAGAATTGTTATGTTCCTTCACTACCTTTGGCGGGATATAACAACTCCCGGTTGCGGTTTTCGAATCCTCGCTAACTGCTTTCGATTTCGATGGTGTTCTCCGAGAGAATTAATGAATCGGCCATTTTCGAACGCGGCCCCTCGGCTCATTCCGACGGAAGAATTCCGCTTTAATGACGTCGACTGTTATGGCGCAATAGGGTGCGATTCTTTTACAAAGCCATTTCAAATCCTCGGAATCGTTGCCAATTAAGAAAACAGAATACGACTGCGACGAACAGACATTCCGTTTGCTCGAGAGGCGAAGCCGACATTTAATTGAACTCGATTAGGGAAAATATGATTCGCACTAAATCCTTCTTTACGGCCCCTCAGGCGACTTTAAAATTTTACGATTTGACGACGAGACATCCTCCTGGAGCTTAATTTACAGCTAATTAACGGGCTGCAGCGGCGATATTTTATTTCGCAACTCATTACCGGCCTTATCGAGTTCTATAAATACTCAGCTCCTCGCAGGGGGCGCTCGGGCGAATCGGACACGCGTTGCTTTAATTGCCTCTCGTCTTCTTCAATGATCTGTGCGTTGTCATGGCAACGCGTCAGGACGCCATCTCCGCTCGCCGACCAATGAAGCGCTCCTGGTCGGATGGATGCCATTACTATGGCAGCCAATGGGAGAAAGCCTCTTTTTTCCCCCCTTCATTTTCTTCGGTTCTATATCCATTTTTTCCTGAGCCATTTTCATTTTGTTCTCCTTGTAATTGAGCTCCTTCGAAAAAGATCTTTTCTCTGCTTGCGTTTTTCTTTTTTTTTTTCGCCTGCAATTCTTGTTGGATGCGTTAATCGCCGTCGTTTTTCATTTCCTAATTGAATTAAACAAGCTTTTAAATGACTTCCTATTAAGTATTTAATTCGAGGAGAAATAACGAATGACTGTGCATTGGACGTGATATCTCTTTTTTCGCGCCACTTCATTATGTTCGCATCGACGATTCGCGCATTCGAATCGAAAAATGTCCCCATTCTGCACAAAACATTTTTAAAAATCATAAAATTTTTAAAACTTAAAGAATCACTGCTGCTTTTAGTCTAAGTAAAAATACAGGATTAGTTTTTATCCTTTTGAAGTCAACTCAACGAACCGTTTAATACATTTTGTGCGTTTAAAAATGTTTTTTTTTTTTCCTTTGTAAAATGACTTTTTCACAGCTATTTATGCATTTCCCATATATCAACTTGAAAAGAATAAAAAAGTTAATAATTTCTGTATTCTAGGGAATGAAAATGTATATCCATCATAGACGACTTTCTTCAACGAAGAAAAACGTTTATTAGGATTAGGAGTTCGAAGTATTTTACTTTTAGATAAAATTCGGACTTGTTTATTTTAGACATTTTTCTCAATAAGCAGTTTATTTTTGTGTGGGAAAATAAAAGAGCAAGACGGTAATGGATAATTCGTTATTTTCGGTTTTTCGGTCGCTCCTGCGTTTAGTTCGTGCACATTATTATGTGCAGTATATACAGCGCAGGATCACAAGAAAAATAAGATCAGGTAATCTTTACAACACACTTATTTATATACGTGCACTGTTGCCTGGTGATGACAAATTGCTTCTTGATAACGCCTTATCAGTTAGTCTTTCTGATGATGATGCTGATAAAGTCACGATCTGGGGAATTTTTGTTATACCACATCAAAAAAAGGGGGGCGGGGACGGCCATATTTGCGCACCCATTTTACGTTGTATAGTCTCAAGCAAAGGAGAGTTATAGAACATATGATGTTTCACGATAATGAATCGTAATAAATAGAAACATTTGTTATACACCGTTAAAAATTCTGGTTCAAACTTTCACCAAAAATTGGGGAAATTTAGCTGCAAACGTTTACCAAAAAAATAGCCAAATTTTGCGGCCGCTCACATGTTGGTGCTAAATTGAAACGTTATAATGGGGTAGTTTCAGCATGAATGTGAAACTGGAAACCATTTCAATGGTTAAAACTTAGTACCAAATGTTATTTGCAGATAAATTTCACCTTTTTCTTCTGGTGGAAGATTGAACTAGAATTTTTTAGAGGGTAGTTTCCAGGCTTGGAGTAATCGCGATTACGTAATCGTAATCGGCTGTAATCGATTACATTTTGACAAAATCGTAATCGTAATCGTAATCTGATGATGGCATATTCTCGTAATCATAATCGAAGTTGTGTAATCCCGTAATCCTTTTTCTCCCGTAAATTTTAATCGTAATCTTAAGGAAAAAATCCGTAATCTGCTAGTCCTGCAATCGTGTAATCTTGACCTGCTGAAAGCTGAAATTTTTAGCGCTACCCTTGGATAGAAGAGATCAGTTTACAAGAAAAAGGATTCAAACTGTGTACTGAAGTCCTATCCTAAGCGGTCTGTAACCTACGGGCGATCATAATATAAAAGGTTCTGTGTGGCGGTCGCAGAGCCTTGATGGCAGGACCATATAATAGTCTGCTAGAGAAGCTTGTTGTCCTACTTGTTGCGGTCTCTCAGAATCCTTAATTGCGGCTCCACTCTCTACGGGGAATGGCTGGAGAGCCAGAGAAGAAAGGGAGTCTGGTCTGGATATGTCACTCGCATCGCCTTGGGGCTCTCAGTTGGGGGGGGGGGGGGTCTCCGGTCTCCTTGCGTCGTCCAGTTTCGGTACAAGAGCGGTAATCTGTCCGCACGTCACAGATTTCGGGGTAGATAAGAAAGGGGAAGGTGTCTATAAAAGGACCAAATGCATCGGTCATTTTGCTTCTTTAATTACCTCTTCAAAACATATTCAAACGGTTGGGCAATAGGCGAGAGTCTGGACGGGACCGCCGCGAGTAAAAAAGAGAGTTCTCCCTTTTTTCTCTCCGCGGGGGTCCCGGCATTAAGAATGGGCGACCCATTTTCCCTTTTAATAATCGAAATAGACTGCCCCCCTGAAAATCTAGTGTTGGTACTATCACCTACACACATAAAGAGACATGAAATGACTTTAGTGTTTTCGCCTTTCTTTAATGGCAGAAGTGAAGAATTTTTCTAATGAATAGCACATTTACACTTCAGCAATTTAAGAGCAGGCGTTACATGATGCTCTATGCTTAAGATGCATGAAATCTTAACCCTGGTATGTGTGATTATTATTATTTTTAAAAATATGTTCTTTGAATATTTAAAAAAGTACATACATTTAAATCTTAAATTTATTTATATTTTAATGCTAATATTCTTTTTAATTAATAGTTATGTAAAAGAAAATGATATATGTTCAGACATTTTCCCAATTGTTTTTTACATGCATGAATTAATATTTAGGAATTATTTTTAAAAATTAATTATCTTTTTCTTCTTAGAATTACCTCAACAGAAATTTGTATTTCAGTTGAATCTTGTACGTTAAATTTGTGTTGTAAAATTACTTGCACTTTATTTTTTTATTAAAACAGTTAGTACATGGAAAAAAATATATGCTTGTGCATGTTAAAAAAAACCCACAAAAATCATATTAAAATATTATAGTCATTCGTATTATAATTATTCTTCATATTACTTTTTAACGATTACTAATTTTGCTAAGAGTTATTTGAATGTTCATGTTCAAATTTTTTGAAATTATTCTAAAATGCAGCATTTATTTTCAAAAGATTATTTATCTCTTACACTATCTGAACATTTTGTTATCACGTGCAATTCATGCACATCTTATAAGTGATTTCATAAAGAATCATAGAAAATTATTATTTTCAGTAAACTAATTGGTGTTATGTGGAATATTTGCACAATTTAAACTAGAAAATAAATACAATGGAGAAATATACATTTTCAGAAATTGCGGCCAACTAAATTTTGATTGTATGCACACAAAATAACAATGAACCAGGTAAATCACTTATGCATTATATATACATTTAGTGCATCGTCTTTGCTTATATACAAAATACGATCAATGTAGTTATTCCTCACATGAGTTTTAAATATTCGAAAAATACTGAATGTGCCTTTCCTGATTATACATATATATATATATATATATATATATATATATATATATATAATGCAAATTTTTCATTTCTGCAACGACGTCATAATTGCAGAACTGTGATGTTGAAATTGTTTCATTATAATTGCATTCATCATCATTTCAGTTATCTCTTATAAAATCAAAAATTTAATTAAAAATCATAACTTTTTGATTTATGACACTTTTGTGAAAATGAGAGTTGTATGCATAAAATCGGATAATTTTATGCTAATCTAATCGTAATCAAAATCGTAATCGGATGTCATAATCGTAATCGATTACATTTTTCAACGACTGTAATCGCTGCCGTAATCGTAATTACTTTTTGGCAAAGGATTACAATCGTAATCGTAATCATAATCTCTCAATTTCTCCCTTTGTAATCGTAATCGTAATCGATTACGTTTCTTTGTAATCGACTCCAAGCCTGGTAGTTTCATATTAAATTCTATATACTAATCACGAAAAATGTCGGAAAATGGTTAATTAAAAGATCTGAATCCATTTTTTCCCTTTTCCATTATCTAAACCTGCTACCTTGTCACTTCGAGGATAAGACAGCAGTCTTCAGAGGTTATTCCCTTTATGTGGCAATACTATTAGAATAAATACGGTACTCAAAGATTTTTCCGATAGTACCATATTGCCATACAAATCACAAAAGTCGTATCTGCAATTTTTATCGAAATTGAGTTTTGCCGCCAAGTGGTTCTTTCTCTCTTATTTACATAAATACAATGTTTTGTAGTCATGTGAATGGGGAATTTTTTTAAAACAAATTCCAAAAGAATGGTATCTGAAGGTTTCATCGTGCAATGGTTAACTCTGGAAGATCAGAGTTCAAATCTCAGTGGAACACAAATTTTAACTGTATTGCTGGCAGATATTGGGAGGCCAGGGAACTAATGAGGACGGCAGAACATAAGTCTAATCGATATATAGTAGAGCCCCGGTTATCCGAAAAGCACGGGACCGTAACGTTTTCGGTTAACCAAGGCACCAGAGAAATTTTTGGATAAATGAGAATTATAGGCAAAGGCCATGTTTATAAAATGTGTTATTGTGTATAGAACTTCTTCCAGCTGCAGAATACAATGGATTGCCAAGCAGATTAACAGTTGTTGCAATAAATTCTCTACAAAACATTAATATTTTATATTTGCCCTTTATGAAAAAAAATTTGAAAAAAAAAAAAAAAAAACTGAGCATTTGCCCTCTATGGGAACAAAAACAAACGACCCAATCGTCTTTTCGTTTAAGCCGATTTTCGGATAAACGAGATTCGGATAACCGAGGTTCTACTGTATTTCCTGCAGAGTTGGCTTTTGTTATATTCCCAAAGTTTCTATATGCCACTCTTGTTGCGTTTATTATTCTGTTCGTTGTTTTGGTGACATATAATAGTGTATAAACATATGTCTATTGCTTAATTATAAAAGTATTTGAATCAAATACATGCAGCTGCAGAACATTAATCTTCCATATCCCAGTTTTGAGCTCAAGTGATAAGCACGGCAACATTATAGTTATTAGTCTTAATTTGTTTCCGGTAAAAATAAAACATGTGTGTCTAGTAGCTAATATATAGTAACAGAAATGTGTGTTAAAAAAACATTTATATATCTCCCGCAGCCGAAGAGTTAAATATTTTTCGGGTTATCGGCCAATCATAATTTCCTTAAATAGCACATTTTTTTTTTGGATCTTTGAGTAAAATTTTCTATACTCCATGCATTTACACGATATTTTTAAAAGCTTCTAGCATTTAATTTTGTTTTCTCAGGCGGATATTTAAACACTGTTAGATACGTCATACAAATGTCAATCTTGGTTTCGGTGCATAAATGCTTTTTTTTTTTTTTGGACATTATTTAACAAATTCTTTGAATTTCAAATGCATTACCATTATCAATACCCTGATAATATTTATTTTTTATTTAATTCATCCCAACCTCAAAATAACTTTGAAACTGGGATTGAGTTTTCATTATGGGAAAAATCGAAATTACAACTAAACTCTAATAAGGCGGAAAGCTCTATAAAGCGGCGAAAGTAGTTGCATAAACATTCGCCAGAAGGATCAATATTTTTCGATATTTTGTATCATGAGAAAACTTCAAAAATAGGAAAAAAATTCAATAGTTTGTTATAAGATTTTCTATGAAGCATAATATTTGAAGAACAAACACAGAAGAGTATTAGTTCGAAAGTCGAAGATGTGTGGTATCCTTATTTATAAATGAATTTTATATATTTTTAAAAATAACTTTTGCAGTACAGAAAATGAATGAATCGCACCTTTTCAATTCTTCAATCTATGTCCAAAGTTCAAAACGTTCACCAGTTTTAAACAAAAAGCACCATGAACGAATATAATGTTGCTGATAATGTAACATGCATCACTTAGTCTTTGAAATATAGTTAGTTATTTACCGACTCAGTTTCTGAATCCAACAGCTGTTAATGAATAAGTAAAATAAAAAGTCATCAAGCAGAATGTTATAAAAATGACATTTATTTCCATGATGAGTAATGAAAAACTTTACAGGGACTATATACAATGGTAAATGACATATGTACAAAATGGGAGACTAGATTACCATACAACATTAGTTGAAGCATGATTCCTCAAACATTTATTTACAAGGGGCAAAAAGTGCTGCTTACTTAATTTAATGCAAACTTTGAAGTTTATCTGAAGTTTGAGACAGAAATATTCGAGTTTTCCAAAATTAACCAAGCAATTTTTCTTCAATTTATTTTCACGAGAAATCGAACCAGTAAATATATTGCAAAAATTATACAATATTATATGATATTTATTATAAAGGCCATTTTAATGCTTCTAAGCGTTATTGATATGAAAAAAAATTAAGTTCCTAACGCAATGGCAGGTAGCTTTTTGGTAATGACACTGTATTTGAATATTATTTACAATTGCTTTTAATGTAATACAACCTATCTGCGCATCAGTTCCCTAATGACACATTTTGTTGCAGAGTTCACAAAATCTGCGATGGTGATGCAGATACTTCACGTATGATATAAGAAATCGTTTGCGACCACGCTAGAGGTTCTTGGCACATAAAACGAAGCGTTTTCCCGGATATCACTGTATCTACTTTGTAAGGTTTAAACTTGTAACAACCGGCATGTTAATGCAGGCAATTATTGGATTTGACAGCAAGTATCCAATATCTTCCATCTACCGCTCTGAATTGAAGTTAACAGGAGACTCTACAATTCCTGGAATTGAAGTTAACAGGAGACTCTACAATTCCTGGAATTGAAGTTAACAAGATACTCTACAATTCCTGGTTCAGAGCACTGGTTGGGAAGATCATCCTCCTCAGGGTATGCGAATTTGCAGTTAAGGAATTTCAATTCGAAACTACATGCATCGGCGTTTCATATGTCAACCGACAAGAGGACAATATCAGTTCCTGTCATCCAAGATATCTTCCCACTGTCCCGGAGAAGAAACTTCCTTTGGCTGTTCTGATTCCGCTTCGGGCTCTGCCTCCCTAAGTTGCGCAAGCCTCGCCTGTTGCATCTCTAGGTGCTGTTTGCGCCATTTTATTCTCCTGTTCTGGAACCACACCTTCACCTGCGCCTCAGTGAGATGAAGGGCAGAGGCAAGGTAGAGCCTCTCGGGACCCACCATGTACTGCTGGCGTTCGAATTCGCTCTCCAGCCTCTCCAGTTGCTCGGGGGTGAAGATGGTGCGGATGCGCTTGATCTTGCCACCGCCCTGGGATTTGGAAGCGGAGTGTCCGTGCTTGGGGCTGGGACTGCTACTCTGCAGGGTGTAGCGACTGTCTGCCTCGGAGCTGGAAGAATGGGGGAGCCTGGATTTGGCATCTGCAAAAGAGAAATGACCATCAATGTCAAGGTGAAAGAGAAAGTCATCGTCATGTTCAATGAGATTAATCTATTAAGACGTCGTCGACCAGAGCACCATCCAGAACTAAGGTGTCTGACCCTCAATGTCAAGGTGATAGAAAAAGTCATTGCTATGTCAAATGAGATTAATCTACTGTGACGTCGTCCACCAGAGGACCATGCTGTGCTAAGGTGTCCAACTATAAGGTCAGATCACTCACAGATGTGAACAAATACGACTTATGTCCAATGTTTTAATTGGGTAAGAATATGTTAGTTTTCGGTACTAATCCAAAAAATTGTTTGCAACAAAAGAGAAATGAGCACCAATGTCAAGGCGTTATCCAGAACTAAGGTGTCCGACTATTAGGTCAGATCACTCACAGATGGGAGCTAATACGACTTATGTCTAATGTTTTAATTGGGTAAGAATACGTCAGTGTTTGGTGCTCATCCAATGTTTGCAGCGAAGGAGAAATGAACATCAACTTCAAGGCAAGTGAGGTGAAAAATGAAGTCATTATCATGTCAAATGAGATTACTTGTTATGAGGTCATCGTCACCAGAGTTCAGAACCAAAGGTGAACCAGAACGTTCGACTATTAGGTCAGATCACTAACAGATGTGAGCAAATACGACTTATGTCCAATGTTTTAATTGGGTAAAAATACGTTTAAAAAATGCTTGCATCGAAATTACTTAAGTGCCTTTTAAAACACCCAGAGGGCACACAAAGAGAATACTCCCTCCTCGCCCCCCCCCCCTCCTCGTGTCTTGTTGCTTGTGTCTTATAACTCATTAATATGTGATTAGTAGAGAGGAACTTAAAATCACATCTTCAAGTATGATATATTTGAGAATTTTGATACTTAGTGCCATAATAAAATACTGCAGAAGCAGTGGCCGCTGTTCATTGTAAGATCTGGCTTTTCCAGCCTGTGCTTCAAATTTAATTTAAAAAAAAAAAAAAAAGCCCCTTGCATTATGGGGGGGGGGGGGTGAACTTTATGTTTAGGTGAACCAAAAATGCAATACCTTTCCTTTGTTTTAAATCATCTTTTTAATTGTTTCTTTCAAAGTTCAGCGTAAAATGCAAGTTTGAGTGCTTTTTTAAGTATGTAAAAAAAGCTTAATGGCATAGAAGTATGATTACATATTTTTTACTCATTATAATTTTAAAATGAGTGAACTTTTCATGCTTTATGATTTAATTAACTAAATGTTTTTTTTATTTCTTTCCTTGTTATCGACAAACGCATTACTAATTTTTATTGAACCCTCCTTTCATTCAACCTTTCATTTTTGCAGCTGCATTCTTCAAAATTAATTTCTCTTCACCCGAAGAGAATGATTAGCAATGATCCGAGGACCGACAAGGTATCTTCCCGTGATTCAAACGGGGTCGCAGTGGACAGTTATTGCTTCAGTTTCCTATTGTTCTGTGAGGAATGCAGCCCGCGTAATCCCTTCCGAACGCGCGGGAGCTTTGTCGCATCCCTATTAGCCGCGTCGGGGCCGATTAGAGCTCACGCATTCTTTCCGATCATCGTTTTTCGGAGGGATAACACACAACAAAGGGGAGAGGGGACACGTGCGAACACACCACCTCCCACGTCGTGCCCCCACCAGAACAAGACCGACGCACGTCGAGGGGGGAGGTGGGGTTGCTGCGCGCGAGACTTCATCGCTCTCTCTGTGGCGAAAATCGCAGTACGGGGGCTAATTTTTCTTTTCAGGGGTAACTACAGTAAAAATTTAAAGTTGACCACTTTTGTAACTTGAGCACCTGTCTAAGTTGACCACTTTTGTCAGGAGTGGAATTAGTCCGTCACCCTCTATTCTAAAGTAGTGCTCTTAACATAATAAAAGTAACTAATAATGACAGATAATATTATCAATATGTATGTCATATTACAGTTTTGGACCGTAAATAACTGTAGCAGTCATGATCCGAGCTGATTTGTTTTAACTAGCAGAAAACATTTACAACTGGCAATTAAACTGATAAAACTTTGGGGCAGTGGAAGTTAAAGCTTTGGGGCAGTGGAAGTTAAAGCTTTGGGCAGTGGAAGTTAAAGCTTTGGGGCAGTGGAAGTTAAAAAGCTTTGGGGCTGTGGAAGTTAAAGCTTTGGGGCTGTGGAAGTTAAAGCTTTGGGGCAGTGGAAGTTAAAACTTTGGGGCAGTGGAAGTTAAAGCTTTGGGGCAGTGGAAGTTAAAGCTTTGGGGCATCCTCAGATGCATTTTCGTTCTTACTAAGGTATTTATTAAAACCTTCGCCCTTCTGTTTGGATGTTCCAAGGGAAAATTTCACGTTTTGGATAGTTCTAGAGAAACAGCAACAACGGTGATAAATTTCGACGGGGAACAAGACATAAATTTGAGGTTTCAATTAACTTTTGCCTATTGCTATTGGAATTGAAGTAATGTGAGCTGTAATTGCCTAAGATGAAACTAGGAAAATAAACTCGAGAGAAATGTGAATGAAAGAAGGCTTAGACGGAATAAATGTGTCTCTGCAATTAAAGGAACAAAATTCTTATTCGAAACCTACTTCCAAAAGTAAATTTAAGTGAAACAGTTTGCATCCCAACGCATTCAATTGTTTTATTTATTTTTTTTAAAGGTGTTTAGCAATATAATAGCAACTGCACAGTGGTGACCCTAAGCAAAAGTTAAAATCTTAATGAAATGTTTTATTAGCTTACATAAACGCTAGAAGTTTGTGGCAGTTACTTAAGAATTCTGCTAGATATTCAGTATTTATGCGCAAGCAGACAATAATTATTTTTCCCTTCGTCCGACAATAAAAAAGTGGAAAGGCCTTTTTTTTTGTGGTAATGTAAGTAATTAAACATGGACCCTCCCAGGAGTTTTTTCTGACGGGGAACAGAGTCGGAGAAGGATTAAAAAATAAATGACTACTCAAGACTTCGTAAGTACGTATAGATGATTAATTAAATTGTGATTTAATGGACGATAATTAATTTCTACCACTTACTGCTTTACCACTTTTTTCTTTGCAAAACTTTTTCCGCCTGACAGATCAGCTCCCCCTATCCTCGGGTACGTTCATTAAGTCCTGAAAAAAAAAAAAATCGGAAAACGAGCAGATAGTTTGGCTTTCGGATGTCGCCTCTTCTAACTTCAGATGTTAACTTTGAAAACATGATAAAACGTTTGATGAATATTATAATCTGCATTTCGGCAATGAAAGTCAAAGGAACAGTAAGGGAAATTCAAGCCCTTACATTTGGAAAGTAAGCAATAAAAAAATTCAAGTGTGCCATCTCTGCGATCGCATAATCTTACCTAGTTTAATTATATTCCTTTGGTAATTTGCAGACTATTTGAACGAACTTGCATGATTAATCTGCAGGCAAGCTGATTTCCGCATGCTCAGCAGTGTTTTATTTCTTTAATTTATTCAATTAATTTATTTTCGCGCAAAGAAGCATGAAAGAAGGTCACAACGAAAAACCAACTAGTGCTTTAGGAGAGGCATTGAGAATTAGTGACCACTTAAAAGTGGACCAAAAGTTTGTTGCAGCTAAAGTTCACCATTTTTTGGTTAAATTGTTTTCATAGTGCACACTTTGAAGTTTGGGCTGCAGCTCTGCTGTGTTTGTACCGATCAGCGGATTTAAAATTAACAAAAAAAAAAAAAAAATCAAAGAAATCTGCTCGAAACGGCTCATTTGGCACGTGTGCTGCGTCGTTTCGCTGCCAAACTTGGCGACCACGTACACTTTCCGGCAACCCCGCTGATGACAAGGCTAATAACACGGTCCTTTTGACGTGAAGTGGGGGCCATTTGTCAAAACCCTGATATTGGAGTCAAGTGTTTTGACAAGTTATACGCGTCTCTCCCCCCCGGAACGGATTCCGCGTAGAAGAATGGCCTCGGTGGCCATTGATTCCGCTTTTTGTTGCATGTGGGGGCGGACGGGAACGGAAGAGATCGTCCCTTTCGAATCCGAAGAATTTCGAATGCCGAGATCAGAGCATTCGCAAGGAACATCATTATTTTATCCTCTTGATTCCCGATAACGATGATTCCAGGAGAAACAACGCCGTAATTGGGATAAGAGTTTTATGAGGAGGCGATGGGCACTTGTAAAAAAAAAAAAGATACATCATCCTTCTAGTAATTATTTTGCTGAACTAATTACGGACTGCTTTTCAGTTTCAGTCATTCGCTATTGACTGAAAAAGGTGTTTCAATAAATAAATAATTAATTAAAAAAAATCTCGAGCATTTTACTCCGAAAAGCAGGCCTGTCATTTGGGGGGGGGGGGGGTAAAGACTTACTTAATCATTCAGTTTTATCACCAACACCAAGATTGCACAGTGAAAATGAAAATTAAATTTTAAGTGACCATTAAAATATACATGCTGGGCATAGCAGGGACAAGCAAGAAAGAGTCCAAAAATAATGAATAATTCAAACCACTTTGATACTATTTTTCATAATGTTAAATTTACACTTCAATTTTATTTATGAATTATTACCAGTTCTGTTTCGCGTTTATGACTATACTAGTACGCCCGGCAGTCATACGAAATGACCGCTGTTCTAGATATTATAAATTGTAATTAAAATGATTTGTGCAAAGGTGCCTGCTAATTCAAACTGAATGACCCTGATCAGGTGGCGAGGAAGCCCCTTCGCTTACAGCCCCACACTACTATACATTTATTTACTATATAATCAAATTATTTGAAAAATATATATTTATCATCGAAAGAACTTATTGAATATTTTATTATGCTTTTCAAAACAACAGTTTTAACGAAACTGGGGAAAAAGAGCGCTGCCACTCTAATAAGAAAAATATGAAAAGCGCGGACGATAAATAAACCAATTAAAAAGAAAGAAAGGATTAATTTAAATTCGCGTATACATTCATTTTTAACGGAGATTGCAGCGAAGCCTCACTCAATATGCTAGATAAATGTTTCAAATATTATTAGTATATTTGTTGCATTTTTACAACAATGGTAACTGTGTTGATTTGTTTGTTCACACAGCAACGGTAATTATATGGTTGGAAACGACGGCAACAATGCAAAAATAAAATAAAACGGGTCAAGAAAATCATTGAAAATTTTTTAAAAATTAATTAAAAAAAAGCTAATTGAGTCACAACTTTCATTTTTGCGGCGATGCGTTTCTCGGGTCGTAAACATGAACCGTGCCGAATGTGGTCCCGATCGGTAAAACGGCCTGGGATCCTATCGCGGACAGACAGACAGACAGACAGAATAAGGCGCTTATATATAAGATTATAAGCATAAATGATAACACGCTCTTCTTGCTGGAACTAAAAGCCAGTGAATCAAAAGAAACTGATATTTTAACTTAGATATCATTTTTAGAACATATTTATTGCGTTGTTATCATTTGGTGAAATTATGGAAAAATATACTTAAAACTATCTATACAATCTTTAGATTGCATAGAAATTTGAAAAATACAGTATTTTAACATTTTGCTATAATTTGTTAACGTTTATTTATCTTTATCTTTTTTTTCAAAAAGAAAAAAAAGATAAAGATAAATAAACGTTAGCATTAACTAAGCATTTGTGGAATTATCCAACGTACTTGTGTGATCTTAGTGACACGAATAGCACCTTTCTGCAACACCCATCATAAAAAATTTTTTTTTTAAATGCAAATCTTGAAAAAAGAAAGCACTTGGGCGAAATTTCTACGCATTTACAGATAATCAAGGAATTGCCCTACTAACTTCAGATTTTCTATGTGCCCTTTGAACCATTAAAAAGTGGTATCTTTTCCGTATTACCCAGCATCGAAAAAAAAAGCATAAATAAAAATAAATAAATAAAAGTAAAATTGTGCAGCCATCCTAATATTACCTCTGGAAAGTCAGTAAAACTGAGCGATGTAGATTAAATCGGTGAATCAGCCAGTTCAAAACCGTTATTGCTTTGATTAACTTGAAACTAAGTTCTTGATCTTCACGGCAATATAAAAGTTATTTAGACCAGTTATTAGAAGTGTTTAAAAAAATTATTTTATATCCTTCTTTTTTTACTACCTGCGGGCAATATAACGATGCGGGCAATACATGAAATTAAAAAAATATTATTAAAAAGGACCAATTATCGTTCAAAAATATCGAATGTTTTCCTGCAAAACAAAATGCAGAGATTGGGGCTCGGGCGCTACAGGCGAATGCATTGTTTTCTAAGGTTGTATCCTTGTATCCCATGTTTTTTTCTGGGGTGCGGGTTATACAACGATGCGGGCTATTTACCGATAATTACGGTAATTAACTTATTTAGATTTGCATTAATTTATTGCGTTAATATTTCATACCATTCGTCAACGCATATAAATGTGGCGTTAGGGAGAAACTATTTATCAGATTGCAGCGCAACTTCAGTGAGATTGCACAAAGATACTTTCAAAGAAATAAATCAATGAAAAGGACTACTCTTCATTCTTCATACAATGTTTAGAGCTTCTATAAAATCTTATCCTTGATATGATGATTGATCTCTTTTTTTTTTTCTCTTTTACACGGTCAAATCTCTAAACCTAGATTGTTGTTTTCTTTTGACATTATTCACTATGAAATATTTTATATATTTTGAAAGTAGGGTAAGCTGTAATGCAAGAGGTTTTTAAGAAAAGGATTTTCAAACAAATGACATTAGTGTTTGTGAATGGGAATTATTACAATGAATGTATAATAGGCTCTGGGGAAACTAATGAATTCCATACTAGATGGATGAAAAAAATTAATAAATGTGAGGAGAAAGATGTTATAATGACTGGCAGCTCATAACAGTGGTATGACAACTAATTATTGGTGTTGATCTTGAAGAGGGTGTGATTGACAGTGAAATTGACAGAATCGATTAAATCTAAAGCGAACGAACCTGCCCTAATAATGTTCTCTTTTTGGGTTTTTTAAGTTTTATAGCATTCACTGAATACTAAATTCCTAGTTTTCACTGTGAAAAATCGGCTACCGGTTGTCAAAATTGTTCAATAGACGCTTTAATTTGAGAAGATATGTTGATGAAGGTTACTAATGCTAGTCACGGTATCTTAATATAATCTTAACTACCGTAATTATCGGTAAATAGACCGCATCGTTGTATAGTCCGCAAGAAGAAAAATTCATTCTAAAAAAATTAAGTTCGGTGTATAACCCGCACCCTGAAAGAAACCATAGGGTTCACCCCTAGAAAACAATACTTCCGCCTGTATCGCCCGAACCCGAATCTGCTTTGAACCATCGTTTCGAAAGCTATGATTCATTTCTCTGCATGTTGTTTTGCAGGAAGATATTTCGGTATTTTAGAACGGTTAATTGTCTTTTTAATAATACTTTTTTTTTTTTTAATTTCATGTAATGCCCGCATCGTTATATTGCCCGCAGATAGTAAAAAAAGGAAATTTTTGTAGATAACCCGCGGGCTATAGACAGATAATTAGGGTAAATGATTTCAGTGTCGGGCTCAACTTCAAGCTGGAAGATTTTTTTTTTTTTCAATGCGATGTCATTAAGAGAGGAAAAAGAATCCGTTAAAACTTTACTTTTACAAATTTTGGCATTATTGTAGAAGAAATTTATCTTATATAATATTTTGCTTACGTGTTTCTCAAAATAAATTGTTTCAAAAAGTTTCTATAGAGAAAATACCAACATATTCTCATTCCCCAGCATTGTAAAAAAATTCAAGTTCAACCTTTCACCTAAAAAGGGGAAAAAATGGGGAAATTCAGCTGTAACCAACATTTAGTACTAAAGTTGAACCAGAATTTTGGCTGTGTACCTCCGCTGGAAATTCCCTAACCCGTTTCTGAAATGCCAATAAAATAAATACTTGAATTAAATCATTAATAACAAATATTGGAAATTAAATTATTTTAGGCCATAAACTTTAGAATTGTAATTTCCAATTTAAGCTAAACTTTAACTTTGAGGAATTTTAAAACTCCGACCTCAACTCCTGGAATTTAAACACTGCAACTCCTGGAATCTAAAAACTCAGAAAGAGAGAGAACCTTTGCCGTGTGCTTACTTATTCAAGTTGATAAATTTGAAAGAATAGACAGTTATATTTTGTCATTTTTCTTTAAAAAGAAAAATTTAAATAACTTTTCATTTTTTGTTTCAGTTGCATTGTATTTATAATTAAATAGTAATAAATTAGGTTCGTAGCGTGAACTAATTGAATTTCATATCAGAAAATACATTACTCCGAAACACCGGTACGAACATTTTAGTTAAGCTGAAATAAAGTAATTTTACTGCGCGATGTGTTTAGTTTACTGTCTTCTCATGCAGAGTTAAAACTTATTCGCGTAATAAACAGAAACATTTTACTTGTGTTATTCAAGGATTGAATGCAAATTCGTCAAAAGAAGGGGGAATTTTATCTTGAATAGGTCCTCAATCAAGTTTTTTAAACATTCAGATCATTGAAGATGAAGCGAGTAAAGAATATAAAATATTCGATATATTAATTGTCGAGTAGAACTATAAAATCTGAGGTGAATTTTGACGAAATCATATTTGAAATCGTTGGTCGTTCTGGTTAAATTCACTATAAATAGAATTAATAAATAAATAAGCATTCGCGGGGACTACTGCAAAGAATTAGAATTTGGAGTCAGTAATTTCATGACGTAAACTAATGATACGAATTAGAAGTTACATCAGTAAAAAATAATAAATAAATAAGAATTGGCTGGACTACTGTGAATCAGAATTAGCAGTTAGTAGTTTCGTGATATAAAATAATGATACGAATTAGAAGTTACATCAGTAAAAAATAATAAATAAATAAGAATTGGCTGGACTACTGTGAATTAGAATTAGCAGTTAGTAGTTTCGTGATATAAACTAATGATACGAATTAGAAGTTACATCAGTAAAAAATAATAAGTAAATAAGAATTGGCTGGACTACTGTGAATTAGAATTAGCAGTTAGTAGTTTCGTGATATAAACTAATGATACGAATTAGAAGTTACATCAGTAAAAAATAATAAATAAATAAGAATTGGCTGGACTACTGTGAATTAGAATTAGCAGTTAGTAGTTTCGTGATATAAACTAATGATACGAATTAGAAGTTACATCAGTAAAAAATAATAAATAAATAAGAATTGGCTGGACTACTGTGAATTAGAATTAGCAGTTAGTAGTTTCGTGATATAAACTAATGATACGAATTAGAAGTTACATCAGTAAAAAATAATAAATAAATAAGAATTGGCTGGACTACTGTGAATTATAATTAGCAGTTTCGTGATATAAACTAATGATACGAATTAGAAGTTACATCAGTAAAAAATAATAAATAAGAATTGGCTGGACTACTGTGAATTAGAATTAGCAGTTAGTAGTTTCGTGATATAAACTAATGATACAAATTAAAAGTTACATTAGTAAATCTAAACTAGGAGTTGGATCTAAAATTATGTAAGACTTGAAAAAGTTTAATTGTGGCAATGTTTCAAAATTGCGGTTATGGACTTGGTAACTCATACTAGAACGCCAACAAAATATTACGAATTTACAAAGGAGGCAGCTAGAAGCAAAAAATTGAATATTTCTATGAGGAGTTTAACACTCGAAAGGGAGAATTGTGTGCGTAATGTGCTACAGTAATGAACACTTAGTTTAAGAATAATTGTTTAGTCTAAACTTCTAATTAAACATGAAATACATATTCAAGTAGATGTGTTGCTGAAATGTGTTTAATAGCGCATTCAAAAGATAAACTGATTGAATTTGATTTACTTATTAGTTACGTTAAGAAAAAAATTCCGAACTTTATTTGAAAATGCAAATGTTAACCAAATTTGTTTATCACGTATCACACAGAAAAAATCATAAAAAAATAGTTATGACAAAACTAGTAACTACTGGCAAAAAATTATAAATTTCTAACTAGTAAATGGAAAGATAACTTGTGTAAATGTAATTAATCGCAATAAATAACTAAGCATTTATATTTAATAAAATTATTACTACTTTATTATATATACAAAGTACTTAATAAGGGGTTACTATATGTTTTGTAAAAAAGAAATGAACACTTGATAAAACTTCTAGGAAAATATCAGGCATGCATTTATAATAGAGCCATCGCATCTGGAATTTAGATAACACGTATAACTAATTCGGAGAGAGCAGTTTACTACGGAGATGAAAATGCTAGAAATATCTATCACATTTCGTCTTTTAACTTATAATCGGATTATCACTCTTAGAATTTAGGTTAAGATATATAGCTTACTCATTTCTAGATTTTAGAGCTGTTTAGTAAGGAGTAACGAACTAATTATTGATAAAAATGCTAGCAAATCTACAAGGTTTCGTCTCTTAACTTATAATCGAATTATCATTTGTATGATTTAGGTAAGATATGCAACTAATTCATTTAAAAAAGCAATTCTAAACGACACAATTCCTTTCGACAACACTTCTACGCAAGATGGTACGGGGAAAACAAAAAGAAAATACCTTTTGTCAAGCAGTTGTCTTCCTGCTGGGCTGTAGCGAAGAGTGCGGTCAGCGCGCTTCGAGGAGTCGCTGTCGGCTGTGGGTAGCTGCTTCTCGGCGGGGAACGCTCATTGCGGCCACTGTCCAGCCCCAAAATTGCCTCGATGGTGAACGATTTCTTTTTCCGGGATTTGGCGATGGAAGTCGGGTAGGGCTCGAAGGATCGGGGTACGCTGTCATAGAAGCTGTGGTGCGTGTACCCGATGGGAGGACTGGGAGTACCCGAGGAAGAGGTCACCGAAGAGTCTGCGGCGGAAATGTCCACATACGGCTGGCAGGACAGAGCGTAAGGGAAGGGGAGCATGGTGGCTTGCATCGTCAGACTATCACTTGTAGAGAAGTTGAGAGTTTCTGATTAGTAGGAACGATGCATAGATCAGTGGGAACTATGCTTTAGAACGTAGAATCTTCAACCTGTACACAAAATGGTATGCAGTTCTTGAACAGTCTCAGATCAGTAAATTTCTCATGGAAGTCTTGGAATTGTATCACTACAACTAAATCCGGAAAGAAGAAGCAAAAGTTGGTCTTGACTTGATTTGTGAATTAAGTCCCAAAAAATCTTTTCAAATCCTATGTGCGAGTTTTCAACCAAAGAACGTCTGCACAGAATGAACGCGCGAACTGGAGTCTATTCCCAAGATGATGGAGTCTGAGAGGGTGGTTAAAAGAATCGACCCACTGAGCATGTATTAAAAAAAAGCAATCTCTGACAGAGCGTCTCATTCGCTGGGAACGTCGAAGCCAATTCTACATGACACACGATGAGGTAGGTATTTGTAGCCCAAGAAAAACCCCCGAAGGATTGAGGTGATTAGAACTCAATAGGCATTTGTTGAGAATCAACTGTACCGCTATTCCCCTGTTCGTCGGCGGCTTCCCTCCCCTATCGACCAATGGGAGGAGAGCTCCGACGTGACGTGGTCTGGTATGAGGACTGCGATTGGCCGTTGGGGCATTCTAATGATCAAGCGAGGTGGGGTGGGAGGGGTCCCCCTTCTCTGGAGGCAGGAAATAATGTCCCGTTTATTGCGCCTGGTGGGAAAAGGGGGGAGGGGGGATGCTCGCTCATTAAAGTAATTAGCCGGACGGAGAATTTTAAGCGTTCGGAAATGAGCGGCATTACGCGATGGTGTTCGATTAGGAGCGAATTTCTCGAATGCGAGTACTTCTAATGCTCTCGGATGGAATATTTTAGCATGATGAGGGGCTGTAATGTTGAGGGGTGGTTTCGGAAGCTCACGTATACGAAGAAAAATGAGTTATGATGGACTTATTTCCTTTTCGCTTCCCTTTTTTGTATAATTGGAGCGGAAGTGATGCAGATACCTGTTTGCGTCTCTCCACAGTTTTGAATTTAAGAAGTTTATTCAGTTCAGTTGACTTCCTAAATAACAGGTACAAGAAAATCAGTGAGATTTCCCCCTCTCTCTCACCCCCATCTCATACACACCGACGAAGGGCATATTTCGTAGTTTAATAGCTATTCTGCTTTTTATACTGATTCGATATTTTGCTTTATAATATGCTGTGTACATGCGTGAAACCAAATGTCATTCAATGAAATTCAACTATTTTTTGGAATACACGTTTTAAGTTAATTGAAATATTTCGGAAATGCAGCACGCTCCAATTTCGTCGCTTCTAATTTTAAGTACAATTAATAGATTAGTTGGTCAGTGAGTGCTCTGAGCCAAGCTGGCCTCCCCCAAATAAATTGAAAAAAAGATTAAAAAGTTTTGTTTTTAACAAAGTGTTCTACAGGCTTTTTTTTAACTGAGTTTTTCCTTACTAGTTGCTAATTTCGTTTTGAATATAGATTTTGTACAGGTCTGTTTAACAAATGTTTTTTCCGACTTTTCTATTTTCAAAAGTCTTTCTCCCTTTCAAACAATTTTCACATGGGAACGATAAATATTCAATATAAATTCAATTTCAATGTAAAAGTTTTCTACAAAGTTTTCTTAATAATTTTGCATTTAAAAAGATTTTTCTCCAAAGATTCTCGTTTTGACAAAGGTTTTTCTGCTCACTTCCATTGTAAGAACGTTTTGTCTACATGCTTTATTTTGAATAAAGGTTATTCCACCAATTAAATTAGAACGCTAAAAAAAATTCTCCTTTAGTTCAAAAAAACTGTTGATTTTTCCATTTCACAAGTCTTTTTCTTCCAACTTCGTTTTCAAAAACGTTTTCCCACTTTTTTTTTTCAAATGAAGGTTTTTCTACTAGTTTTGTCTTTAAAAATAAGTGAAAATAATAGAAAATCATTTACGGATTTCCTTTTCACAAATGTTTTTATTCAAGTTTCATTTTTAACAAAGGTTTTCTTTTTTTTTTTTTTTTTTTGTTTGTCCACTCATAACTTCTCACCGGATGAACCGATTTTCACGATTCTTTTTTTAATCGATCGAGGGTGGTTTCCCATAGGTCCCATACTTTCGTTTGACCATATTCGATAATTAGAAAAAAAGTTATGGGCAGAAATGTAGTTTTTTTTTTTCATCCATAACTTTTAACCAAATTAACCGGTTTTGATGATTTTTTTCTTTAATCGATAGAGGGTCGTCTAACTCAAATATTGCACATCAATTTGACTACATTTGTTTTTTAGAAAAAACGTTACGGGTGAAAAATAAGTATTTTTTATTTTAATTGGAAAGGCTTAGCTTGATTTTCCTTTGTTGGGAAATCTATTAATACATATAAAAGTCATTGTTAAAAACATGTTTGTTGTCATGGGAATATTAAAAGAAATTACAGCAAGAGTTTGACTGAAGGCTTCTCTGTGGCAAAAATTAATCCAATCAGTTTGCTTGCTAAAATCGACTTCTAAACGGAATTTATCATACAAATGATTAGTTTTTAGTGCCATTAATTCAAAGAAGTTTTGCCCCTTGATATGGATTTTTTTTTTTTTAAATAGAGTATTTATATACAAAATGTATTTATACTAAAAAGAATAAAATAAAATAATTTTTATAAGAAAACAGAACCGACTTCAAATTATAAATTGCGCTAAAAAGTGAAAAATAAATTCATTCTTTAAACAACATCGATGTGACTTTTAAACATAGTTTTAGAAGTCGGTGCAAAATGAGGATAGATAAAATCTTTTGTAATCATGAATCAATTACAAATATATATATTTTCGCAGAATTAACAACAGTTTCAATATGAAGTAGCGAATGGTGTAATGGTAATTAGACTCATATTTTTGCACCGACTTCTAAAACTATGTTTAAAAGTCACATCGATGTTGTTTAAAGAATGAATTTATTTTTCACTTTTTAGCGCAATTTATAATTTGAAGTCGGTTCTGTTTTTTTATAAAAATTATTTTATTTTGTTTCTAAAATTGGGTTTATAAGGCTTTCTTCTCCATAAAAACTTTTCTACTAGTTTTCAAACAAAGTTTTTTGTACCGATTTTCTTTTCAATGAAGGTTTTCCCAACGATTCCTTTTTAAAAAGGCTTTTCTTCTGATTTTTTTTTTCTTGCTGGTTTCTGGTTTATAGAAAAGTTGTTCAAGCGAGACTTTTGCTTCCGGTTTTAAATAAAGGTTTTTTTACTAATTATCTTTAATAAAAAATGTCTATGAATTGTTCATTTCACAAACATTTTGCTACACACTTTCTTTTTGAGAAAGATTTTTCCTCTAGCCTTTTCTTAGGAAAGGTTTTTTTGACTAATTTTGTTTCCAGAAAATAGCTTTCTCTTTCATCAAGGTTTTTTGCTAGCTTGTTGTTTACAAACAACGAGCTAGGTTTTTGTGCGAATTTCCTTTTAACCGAAAATAGAATTTGTCTATTCAACTAATTAGCAAAAAGCAAACTAGAAAAAAGTCTTTCTGAAAGGAAAACCAGTAAAAAGATTTCTGTTAAAAAAGAAAATCATTGCAAAATCAATTTTTAATTCTATTTTATTTATTTTTATGTAATCAAAAATTTCTTAAGAACCGCAGAAAATTCGTTTGCATAAAATTCTCGATTATGTGACAAGACAAATTTTAATTTTATCGTTTTTCTTCGAATTTTCCTCTTTCATAGAAGTTTTTCCTGATAATATTTTTTTGATAAATATTTTACGCGAGTTTTTCGTTTTTTACAATGGTTATTCTACAGATTTTTTTCTTTCATTTTTCTTCTTTTTTTTTAACGATCTAACTCGCTAATAAAAACACCAGCAGAACGATCTCTCATCTCGGCAGATTTTTACTCGTTGCATCGCGTTCGTTCTTTATTACTGAGCAGTCTCGATTATCTCCTCCCCACTGAATAATGTCGACTCAATCGTGTGTATAGCGGCATAAAACTTCCGAACGAAATAAAAATGAAATTCGCTTTTAATTTCAAATCCCCGAATCGTAAAAGAACGGGGGGATCGTCTCTTTTCACAGAGCGAGAATCGCTCTGCGTTGCCCAGGTATATTGCGTCGTTTTACTTCACGTTTCGTGTCTTCTTCCGCGGGGACTCTTTACAAAGTGCCGCTTTGTAGCATTGCGTTCTATATAAATAATCTCTAGAGCAGTGGTCCCCAGCCTTTTTGAATTGTAGACCACTAAAGAGCATCAAATTCCTTCATGGCCCCCTTCATGTATGTATACACAAAATGCATACTTAAAATGATGGGAAAACTTATGTGTTACTTACTATACTTATGTTGCATAAACGTATGTGTTTATGCAACATAAAAAAAAAAATTCTTGGAGCAAACACCTCCCTTATGTTCTCATAATACAATTATCAGTTTTTAAATTATTTATTTACTTATTTTATTAGGGTATGTTAAGCTCTTTTTTCATGTTCTTATTTATTTTTATCTTTTTCCAAAAATCTATCCATTCTAAAGAAAGGACGATACTATAAAACTGTACCTCCCACAAAGCTCAAAATATACAAAGATAAGTGTTAACGAAACAGTTATTTAACTCAATCATAATTTGATATGTCTCTGAAAGAAACACTATTACCCCCCCCCCCCCTGAAAACACAAATAATATAATAAGTCTTTTTGTAATAAAATCATTGTAAATCAATCCGAGGAGGATTATATATGAGTCCTTTTTTGAGAACGCGTTTCCTGTGAAATTCGGAAACAAATGCCGGGATTGCTCTTTCAAAATGAGTTTAAAACATTGTCCATTGAGAGAGAAAGAGAGAAGGAAAAAAAAGTATGCGTGTATTTAACTAATGCAAGTAGTATGAAATGTGTTGGTGATTTTTTTTATAACTACGATACATTATTTTTTGTCATTCATGCATCTCTAAAACACTTGGAAAAAATAATGTAAACGAGCTAAAAAATAATGTGGAATATTTAATCCTGATCTGTTATAATTCATGGATCCAATTTCTTCAGGGTTTCTCAACGGAGAAAATATATGGTCTAGAGGTCTGGCATGACATCTGAACGGTCCAATACATCTTGGTCATTAAGTGAACTAAATCAAACAAACTAAATTAAATTTCATTATGTGAACTAGAATTTTTATTCGTAAATCCCTGCTGTGGCTTCATGCCCATCGAATGATCGTGCAACTCTAACCCCACCCCCTCCTTCTATCTCTTTTACAAGGATGGATTTTTATGTTTATTATTTTCCTTTTCTTTCAACCGTTAAAACTGCGTTCTCTGCAGTCATTTTACATATTAGAATCTGGCATTGGATTTTCGAGGAGCAGATTCGACGTCTTGAAGGGATCCCTCGGGCTGAGAAGTGCAGAAGGAATTTTTATTATACGCGTTCCCGAAGGACGGGGGGCGCCTCTCGACATTCTTACTCACAACACTGAGTTGCTCGTTGGTTATCCTTCTGTCAAATCCAAATGTAGCTCACTGTTTAAAGGAAAAATCAAGTAATATATATTAAAAAATTTAACTCAATTCCTACTTAGGTCAACAAGGAAAAATTTTATTTTAGTTACTTTTTATTTGCATTATTTACATTTTTTCGTTTCAAATTCATGAAGCTGATGGTGGTCTATAATTTCTCATTCTCTGCATCTCTTGTAATGCTTCATTATTGATAAGGAGCCTTTCCAGTGAGTTTCGAGCAGTCAGTTCTTCAATTAAGATTCCATCTAATGATTTCACACGACTCAAGGCCTCAATAGTGACCCACGGCTTCAATATTTCTAACGGAGTCATATAAATTCCCATAAAACTAAAATTAATAACGGTTAAATTTAGTTAATGAATTAATATTTGAAAAACTATTAACATCATCCACGACAAGTTTTAAAAAATGTATTTGAACTTGAGGGGATGACTAGCTCT
Source organism: Octonoba sinensis (assembly GCA_038502835.1). Taxonomy (NCBI): domain Eukaryota; kingdom Metazoa; phylum Arthropoda; class Arachnida; order Araneae; family Uloboridae; genus Octonoba; species Octonoba sinensis. The sequence continues at coordinate 6,730,733 of CM076600.1, forward strand.
TGCTGTGTGAACCTGGCCATCCTTGATACCCTATTCTAAAAGAGTATTATTTGGAGGGTTTTGGTTCTCTGAATATTTGGGGAGGAGTAACATTCATATGAAGGGTATAGAAGAAAGTTATCTTTTAGTATATTTGACTACAAAAAAGAAACTCGAAGGTCCAGTGCTGCACTCGGCTAAATAGGTTATGAAATCGGTTTTCTACTCTGCATTTTTATATTAAGTCAAGTATAGTAAAGTATGGACAAGGAGGACAAAGGACACTTTTCTCCACCAGACCCCTACCTGTTAGCCGAGGCCTTAGGATTGCTTACGCACGGGGAGAGGTAGCGGGGTCTACGGATTTTACATGCACATATCCCCAAGTATACATGGTGGTCTTCAGTGGGTATCGAACGCGCGACCTTCCAGGTGGAAGTCCGACGTGCTAACCACTAAGCTACAACGGCCCGGACAAAGGACACTGGGATTAATAGATAAAAATTCATAAACGAGCTTCGTATATATAAAAACTCTCTCTCACACACACACATATATACATATATGTATACATATATATATATATATTTATATAGATAGATATATAAAACGATACCCCTCCTCCTTAGAACGAACTATTTTTGTTCCCCTGCTTTTATTTGATTTGCTCTTCGTGGAACACACGAACGACATATAAAAGTTGTCCTGCCCATCCAGCAAGAATCGCCGGACCGTCTCCCGGATGATCGAAGGACGGGGGAGACATACAATATGGCACTCATATCGGTGACACGCGGAAAGCAATTTACTGGCTGACGGGACGAATCGGGCCGCGATCCCTTCACTTCATATCCCCGCTGAATGCCGCAGACGGCAAGCTTTTTTTTTCTTTTCTTTTCTTTTTTTGGTTTTCGGGGGTGGATAAAAAAGGTTGACGGAATATCGACGAAGAGGGGATTTCGATGCACACGCATCTCGTGGGCTGAGGGATGTTTAGTCGAGAAGGAGATCTAATCGATGAGAATCCGCTGTCTTATTAAATGAATAATGGTTGCTTCCAGAATCAACGATGTCGAATCGTGTGTGTGGATGTATATCTTTCTTTCGTTTTTCTTTTCTTTTCTTTCTTTATTTCTTTCTTAAAAAATAAATCAGAAAGTATAGTTAACCTCTTGCGATTCTCGGTACCCAATCTGATACCTTTTAAGATACTGTTTATTTAACTAGTGTTTGTGCAATTTGAAAGCTAAAACACTCAATTGATTTTCAAATTAATCAACAGATGGTTTACTTGGTTTTAAATTGAAATTGGGGATTAATTATTATTTAAACTAATTATTAATTAAAATTATATATAGTATATATATAGCTATTTTAGTTAGTAATCATTTTAAAATCGAAGAACCATAAAATTGCGTAAAAAATGTTTGCGTCTAATTCTGGGGTCTTCATCTTAAGAGGGTTCTATTACATCAAACTCCAAGAAAGGACAGGAAAAATATTTCGTTGTAACGGAATACACTTATCGTAGGAGCGATTATAACGGGACTGCACATGTAATTGGATATAGCGGATGTCTCGCTGTATCGGTATTCAGTATGACGAGATTTCATTGTTTTTGAAAATCTACTGAATATGCAGTAACTTTTGAATAATATTTCTTACTCATGCGTCAGGTCATTTATGCTAATTTATACGTCTTGGCGATGATGCTAAATATTAGCATTTTTGGTGCGTTGCATCAAAATATAGTAATATTTAACGCCGTTCTTTGCTGACAGCAAAAATTGCTCAGTTTTTGGTGCAATCAAATTTTTAATGTGCACTCTCTGAAATGGAGCTCCCACGTTTGACGATTCTTCAATCGTCAAGAAAATTTCGTCATTTACAGCGTTTCTTTCCTCCCGCTATCCCGTTACTTAAAAAAGTGACTACGCAAATTTCGCCAACTTGGCGAAAGGTTTACCAGGAGCGTTTTACACGAAGCCATTTCGTCAAATACGACGAAAGTTTCGTGAGATTTGAGCCTGCGTTTTGAGAGCACAATACTTTAGGTTTTTTGTTGAAATAATTACGGTATTTTAAGGACGATATATATTTTAACCCCTCACCCCAAGAGATTGCTTCAAAAATTGAGCTGCGTCTTTCAAAATTGATATTAAAAAGACACGTGTTTAATTTAAAATTCCACCAGTTTTTTAAGTGTCCGGAATAAGAAAAAAAAGTCCTGATGACGAGTTTCTGCGATTTTATGTAAAAGTCTGTTCAGTTTTAAAAAGTAATAAAAAAATATCTTTCCAGTCTGGCTGTGTCGTTTCATGAGATATATGCTACAGTCATTCAGGGTAACTTTGATCCACGTTATATCTTTTAGTATCTTTGACTAAAAAAATTAAAAAAAACTAGACGGTTCAGTGCAGCACTCAGCTGGATAGGTTATAAAATCAGTTTTCTACTTTTAATTTTCTTAAGGTCAAATATACTAAAAAATATGACTTGGTTCGAAATGAGCCCCCATGGTTCAGCTTGCCTGAATGACCGTAAAACTAAAAAGTAAGTTGCGTCTTGTAGTCCGGTGATTACCTCATTTTTCTCAGGAGGAGTTAAAAATCTGATAAATAAAACCGTGTAAAAATATTTTAAGTTACGCGGTTTTATTTAAAAAAAAAAAAACTGAAAAATTTCGCCATGATTTGAGTGTTTTAAAATTCAAGATATGGTTGCATTATCCAAACATTCCCAACAAAGCTATCGTTGCCATTCGGCAAATAATAATTCTAATAATTTCCTCAGAGCCAAAATTATTAAATTTTTTTCCGAATTAACCATTTTGTAATAAATTATAAAATGGCTGGAATATTGCATTGTCATCGGCAGATAATCAATTGTGCAAAATTTGAAGATAATTTATGCAGCAATAGTGGTCGAAAGCTGCGTAACAAACTTCCGCGACAAATTAAGTTAAATAAAACCGTGTAATAATAAAAAGAAAAATGGAGACGACAACCACTGGAATGATATATTGATAAATTCTATTCTTTTTAAACCAAAAACCACCTGGGTTATGACTCTTTTTTGCGTAAATCTTTTGCTGCAGTAGTTATGCAAAAATTATCATGCCTGTCTTCTTTACTGCGAAAGAATGGCCTATTTTTTACATTCATACTTACGTTGGAAGAACGCCCACCAAAGAAGTCAGGTTCAGTTTAAAAATATACTCACACAATAAAAAAAGAACGGTCTCCGCACAAAAACAGGGAAAAACTGAAAAGAAAACAAACAAAACCCCTTCACCTGATTCCTAATGCGCGTCCCACAAATCACCCGATGACTGCGTTGTTGCCAAAAAAAAGATGCTAAAAAACGTTGCAGATAGTTTCGCATAACCCGTTGACTCCTTGATGCGGCATTGTTAGACGCAAGCTGGCGTTCGATTGTCACTGAAGAATTTTTTTTATGGCACCAAGATTTACAAGGGATCTCCCCTTTCCCTTCAAATTCGAACTTTTGAGGATTCAAAGGGTGTTGCTGGTTTCTGTTAAGTCGTGGAAGGGTTCGGGTAATTTATTAAGTTCTGGAAGAAGGCGTATGAGTTCTACTCTTTTTTGTATGCCACTTCTTAATGACCAAAAGAACCTGCATTGCTCCCGTTGTTCAGCATAATGATTGGTCATAAACAGCTGTGAGGTGCTTGGGTTTTATCTTTTGAAAGCTTATTTCGTAGTTTTTCCCGGGAAAGAACATAATAGAATTGGGTTGCCACCCCTTCTCCTTAGGTAAAGTTTTTAGCATTGGAAGTCGCTAGTTTATATTCTGAATCGCTTTCCAAGCAATACATCGCCATTCACTGGCAATCTAAAAAACCCCTTCTCGACGAAACATCAAAAAATGTCATTTCAAGAGTCGAAAGTAGCTTGATAAAAAATAGCCTTCTATAGTATAATTTAAGGTCAATTGGTACGATAAAAAAAGCCAGCGGATAGCTCTCTATTAATATTTAAGGAGCAAACAGTCAAACTGCTTTCTCCAGAAAAAAAAAAAAAGAGAGAATTAAAGTTACTGATTTTTCTTTGAACTCCTCATTAACTAGTACAAAATTATGTTGTTATTTGTAACCAAAACAAGTTTTTAACTTGTTTTGGTTCCTCATTTATAATAGTAATTTTAATAATTAATAATTAGCAATTTCAGATCGTCATAATTTTGCTCCTACTTCAAAAACGTTTAAAATTCAAATCGATGTTGTTTAAAGAAGGAATTTATTCCTTACTTTTTAGCACAATTTATAATTTGAAGGCAGTTCTACTTTTTTCCGAAAATTACTTTATTTAAACGTATTTAACAATAATAATTTCAGCATAATCACAATTTTACGATTGTCGATGGACTAAATGCTATTGTTAAATTGGGGAAGCTTAAAGTTCATCGAATCCAGTTAAAAAAATCGTTAATTCGAGGTTGCCCTTTAATGATACGCGATATACGTTTCTTTAATTTTGATGAAAGTTATGATTTCATCTTATTATATATTTCCTTTATCTTTATAATATTTCATATTCATTGGAATTTTTTTATTAATTATCGTCTGCAGTTCTTAATATTTAAAATAATTAATTCAACTTCCAATATTTTTAATGCTACTATTTTTATCTTTCATTTGTCATTTAGTTTCCTTCCTCTCTCCTTTGAAATACGAATGCAAAAGCTACGCTGGGGTATGTATATGTTGTATATAATGTGTATATTAATGTATTATAAATAAAGTAGTTATGCGTTCGTCATGACTTCATCAAAGTATTATTCCAAAAGTTTCTGTAGTATTTTAACACTAATTTCACGCAACTACACGAAAGTGGTGACAATTTTTAAAAGTAAAATTTTGTTTGATACATTTTCTTCGTTTTCCCTTTTTAAAACGTATTAAGGTAAAACCACCAGTAGTTGACACTGGATTAGTAGTTGACACTCATAACGAAAAAAATCATTAATAAGCGAAAAAAAGGCACCAGATGATTAATATTTGTTTGTCTGTGTAGCATAGCTCTCTAGTGGTGGCAATGTGAACTTTCGTACCGCCAATGTTTAGCGCCAGTGCCAGTTCTGCCGCGATCGTCTGATGACAACAGTGCACATTTTTCGAATGTTTATTGTAATTTCCTTGTTGAGTTCTCTAAGAACACGCTAAAAGGTAAGCATTGAAAATTTAAACATCAATTTAAAATTTTGATTAAGCATTTATTTAGTACTTTATTTTGGACATGAAGTATATATAAAATTATTTAAAATCTAAAATACTGTCAACTTGTGGCTAGTAATATAATTTGATCATATCCAATAGTTGACAGGGGTGTCAACTATTGGAGTTACAATGTGTCAACTACTGAATGACTCCTTCTTTCATTTTTAGATGCCTCCAACAAAGGGAAATTTTGGAAATTATACATAAGAGGCAATGAAAGCAGCTGTGGAAGATGTATGGTTACATAAAACACCATGTGTAAACTATTAAAGAGTTTCAATAAATGAAAACCAGAGTGTCAACTACTGAAAATAAAAAGTGTCAACCACCAAGTATTCTTGTTTTCGCTTGCTGTCAACTACGGACCCATTGTTCTTTAAAAAAATCATATTTATTTTATTAATGTAATTCTTGTAACAATATGATAGGGGAATAGTTTGTGCAGCCTATCACTAGTTATAAGTTTCCCCTACAGTGAATTCGGTTCGAGCAATATTAACAAACAGACAAAAGAATCCTTAAGGTGTCAACTACTGGTGGTTTTAACTTAACAATGTTTTGAGTTGATGTTGTCTGTATATGTATCCTTATTATGACAACTTGATTAAAGTTAAATGAAGCAGGAAAAACGGGCCTGAAGCTGAAGATATTATTTCCGTTATCAATACTCATTCCGCTTCCGAGTTCCTTCCGGTAACTAAAAATAAGAGGGTGCTTCCATCGCATGAGCTTGATAACGGAACATCACCGACACGCATTTTCCCATCCCAATTGGAGGATCAGATGCTGCACGAGCCAGATTTTGAACTTCCAGGAAGTTAGTTAATTTGTATGCCTCCGGGCTCTTAAAAAAACCCTTCCAGCTACCTTTTATCAATTAAACTGTTATTACTGATTTTCATCAGGGAACCGTCCACAAATGATGTCGCACTTTTTTTTCAGTATATTTGACCCCTCCCCCCTTGTCACAAAATGTCACACTTTTTCATACCCCCTTACCCCTTTTGTCACATGTCACGCTATACTACAGAAGCATATATACTTGCAGTTTGTGAGCATAACGATAATAATGATTACATGTGTACTTAATTTGCATAAAAGGAGGTTAAGGTTTGCAACATAAAGAATAAAATAAAATGATTTTTTGAAGAAAAAAAAAGGACCGACTTTAAATTATAAGTTGCTCTATAAAGTAAAAAATAAATTGATTCTTCAAACAACATCGACAAGACTTTTAAACATAATTTTTGAAGTCTGTGCAAAATTATGACAAATAAAACCTTTGGTAATGCCTAATGATTAAAAGTAATGTTTGAAGAAAAAATGATGACCTTTGCTGCTTAGGAAGGCAGAATAATTTTCAATCAATTTCAGGTACAATAGCATTTTAAATTCACTTGCACAAAAACAGGTAATATTTATGCCTTTTCCACATACTATAAGTGAGTCTTTCCCTTATTAATCGCATTTCAATCTTATCCTAAGCTGCAACAATGGATTCAATCGGTGAAGAACTTTGTTTCTCTCTTTGATTTCTGAACAGCTCCCTCAATTAATTTTAAAAACAAAAGTTTACTGAATATTTTTTCGACAATGGTTCATGGTGCTCATAGGCTTTGTAAAGCAGAGATATGGAATTTCCTCTCCTCCCTGTTAGTTTTAACTGCTACCAGAAATCGTGTGCCCAAGGCAGTTGGGAAACGTTGCCACTGGTCATCAGCGAGTTGACTGTAAGCAGTTGTATAAATCATCGCTTTCTTGCTGGACAAGTGAAACGATTCAATGTCAAGTTCTTTCCGCTGTCATCCGAACAGAGGAGTCACAACGCGTTGTCGTGTTTCAATTTATGGGTCTCAATTTCACAGCCTGTCATAAGAGGAAAATTAGTGGATGAGTCGGTGGGAGAGGTAGGCGGAAACGAGGTGTAAAAGAACTTGATGCTAAAGAAACAAAGAATAACTAAAGTGCTAGATTAAAAATGCTTGTAAAATACGTATTACAATTGATATTTCACCCGTAAAATGTAATTACAGACACTGACGCACTCAGAAATGGAGCTCTCACTTTTTACGATTCTTCAATCGTCAAGAAATTTCGTCATTTATAATCATTCTTTCCTCGCGCAATCACGTGACTTTGAAAAGTTTTTTTCACGAAACCCGTCAAATACGACGAAAGTTTCGTGATATTTGAGCATGCCTTTCTGAGAGTGCGGAATGTCGATAGTTGATTACTGAGCCAATGACAATGTTCATAAATTCTAAAATATTCGTTCTTGCGGATTGTTTTGGTTTTTAAGTAGCCACACATTGCTGAAACATCATTCAAATCGTCATCAAATTTCTTTTTTTTTTTCTTCTTTCATTTACCTTCCCTGACAGCTTCTTCTTTTGAATGTAAAAATCTTAAAAGTCGTGTTTATTGTTATTATTATTACCTTAATTATCGGTAAATAGCCCGCATCGTTGTATAGTCCGCAGGAAGAAAAATTCATCCTAAAAAATCAAGTTCGGTGTACAACCCGCATCGTTGTATAGCCCGCACCCAAATCCAAAACAATGTACAAATCACTCTGTAAGGTGCACTGTTTAAGGAACCAATATTAAATTACAGCACACTTTTAACATTTAAAATTATATTGCATAAAGTTTACCTTTTACCATATTTTGTTTATACATTTTGTTTATACAGGGACCTTTGCTCTGGTCCTACTCTCCTATTGTGATTTAATTGGTATGGAAGCAAAGGGCTTGCATGGGGAAGTTAAGAGGGATGGGAGAAATTGAATCATCGTTTCGAAACCTATCATTTATTTCTTTGAATTTAACAATCAATTTAATTTTCTTTTTATCAATAACTATTATCTTTTAAATTCCGTGTATGGCCCGCATCGTTATATTGCCCACAGATAGTAAAAAAGGGAGTTTTTTTGTGGATAACCCGCGGGCTATACACAGATAATTACAGTATTAATACTCTAATTAGTATTGTGTGGAAGCTATGGTCAATCAAACTTTTAATCAAGACCATGAGCTACAATTAGAAGAAAGTGGGAAGCATGTGGAAACTCACACGGAATCGGAGAAAACCGAAAAGTATTAGATGACATAATGAATAAATAAACAAATAAGAAAATAATTTTTGGGAAAAAAAATAGAACGGACTGATAAAACGTAAAAATAAATTCATTCTTTAAACAACATCGATAAGACTTTTAAACATAATTTTTGAAGAAGGCGTAAAATTATGACAGTCTAATTACCATTGCACCAAGTGCTATACTTCATATTGGAATTGTTGAAAACTCTGGGCCGTTTATATTTGTAATTCATTTATGAAATCCAACTTTGTTTCGAATTCGAATGGAAGCTAGTTTCTTTGGTACTAAAATGGAACCCTTCCAGCAAATAGCTAACTGATAAGTTTTGCAATTAGATAGTTTTTTCTCGTTCTCATTCTAGGAAGAAGAAAAAAAGGATGGAATTAAAACCTTATTCGATATTTTTTCTGATTGATTTATTTGTTTTGTGTGTAGCAGCAGAATCTGTGGAACTTATAAAATGGGAAGAGTTCTTTCAAAGCATCGAAGGTGCGTTTCTTTCGCTCTGCTGCCATTCTAGACCCTAGGGTGAAAAGTGGTGGGGAGGGGGCGAAACAAGTGCCGCATTCCTTGCCCGAGATAAATAGTTTTCCGCCCCGTGTTAATAACGGCCGCAGTCCATTGCGCCCCTAATGCAGCCCCATTCCGTCCGGACCCTTATTGGATCAGTCAATCAAGGGAGCTTGTAGCAGACGATCTTTTATGGACTTCTCGGCTTCTTTCGCTTTACTGTCGAATTTTCTACAATCCCGGTTCCTCAAAGCTTTTTGTTTCGTCGTTTCTGTCAGATCACCATCTTGGAGTTCGATTCGAATAAATACAAGATGATGGGCTGAATTACTAAGGGAGTGTCCTCTATAGGGTGGGGGGTCTGTGAGGACCAATTCCTCCCTTCTCCGGAATTTTCACGAGATGTACTTCTTAAAGAATAAAGAAACGAATACCTCGATAAAATAATGAAATAAGAACGATTAATCATACCAATTTATTATAGGGTAAACTTTCCAGTGAATGAAGAATTTAAATTTTTATCAAAAATAAGGTTTTAAAAGATTTTTCTAGGTGAATGGACAAAAAAAATTAGGAATGAAAGTATCCCTTTTTATTATAATGATCTCTCGGAAAAATTCCCTGACTCTAAAAAATATTGTTTGTTCACTTTTGCATGTCACTAGTTTTTATTTTATTTTATTTTATGAACCTAGTCTTAAAAATTCTTTGACACTCTGTGTGTAGTAAGGATCTATCTATTTTCATTTCTTTGATCTACATTTACTACATCATCATCTCAGGGCTTGATTCTCCCCCCCCCCCCTAAAATATCACATACCCATACCATGTTAGTGTCTCTCTATGACAAGCAAAAAGTTGAAAATCCCGATTTAGCGACATCAATGACGCAACACACCACACTATTTTTGAGTGAATTTCACACTAGGCCGTTTTCAACTATTTCTAAACTTTCATTTTATACGAAGTTGTTACTAATTATAGTAAAACTTTCAGCCACATTCACTTTTCTTACTTGCCGTGTACAGTGAATTCTGTGTAAGTTGACCACTTGTGGTGCAGCACTTATTAGTGGTCAACTTAGAGAAGATGGAGTTTTTTTTTTTTTTTTGTCATCTCTTACACTATGCATTCGTTCATTTGTAACAAATTCAAATGTAGCTTCATATATTGACGTTACTTTAAAATAGTAATTAGCTTTTTTTTTCAGAATTATCTAAGACATCATTGGAGAAATTTAACCTGATTGACTTTTTTGTGATTTCTTACTCTATGCATTTATTCATTTGTAACTAATTCAAGATAAATATCTTATTAATTATCTAAAATACTTAAATGATAGTAAAGGTTTCCTAAAAATGCATAATTTTTCAAAATGACTACATCAAATAGAAGAGATTAGGAGAAACCTATTTAAAGAAAAAAAGAACGCTCTTCCTAATATGGTCAACTTCCAAAGAAGTTTAGGCAAACTTTATATTGATGTTTCATCCATCCAGACAAATACTGGTCTAACATTATTATAGTACAAAAACTATCCTGCAGAAATTATTTTGGCCTTTTTATCATTGAAAAAATAGATAACCAAACAAATATAGTAATAATTAGGTGGTCAACTCACGAAGGGTTTTTATAATGCTCCCACTCAAATTTGGCATGCATAAGTGGTCAATATAGACAGGTGGTCAAGTAACAAAGGTTGTCTTGCATTATGTAATATAGGGCTCATCCCGTTCCTGACAAAAGTGGTCAACTTAGACCGTCAGCTTACAAAGGTGGTCAACTTTACAATTTTTACTGTATTAGGAAAAGCCAAAACAAATGAAAGTTGCACTAGAATTAGTAACAAATTACGCAAAATGGAAGCTTCGAGACAGTCAAAGTAACTGCTGGTCTGCTAACATGAATTTGTTCTCACTGTTAAGAACCCGCGGGAGACTTGCAAAACAAGCACTCAAAATGTTTCCTATTGCAATAATTCGCAAAGTGACCACCAGCCCTCCTATTGCTGGACAATAACTGCAGCAGTTGATAAATCGAAGAATAACCACAGCGAAACATATAACCGAACACTTGTTTTACAATGTTTGATGACCACAACATCATGAGGCATTGTCGCGGCTATTGACCACTGGTCAGCAAGGGGTCTCTAACTGGTTTGGGGTTCAATAAATTAGCAGCAGGTAGGATAAACTATGCCAAGCGACTCTGTCAAGAGATCAAGGATACCGAACTGACCACAAGCGGTCAGGACGGACTGGATGTAGTGGACATCAGCCAGCGAGGGTCTTCTTCCCTAAACGACCTCCCAGCGAGAAAATTTTGCAGTAGAATGACTCGTGTCCGGCTTTTGTTCCATAAGCACCCCTTCCTAGTGACTAGAACTATTGAAACAGTTCTCGCTCTATTGTTCTTTGAAATGCCCCTTGGGTTGTCAGAGTCCAGCGTGCTCGATGGACACTTAAAAGCTCTGGAATATGAATGGTTTTCAATGTTGTAAATTTATGATTGTCCATTAGGTCGTTCAGGGGTTGACCGTTGTCAATTTAGGAAATGAGTAATGGTAAAAGTGCTCAAGGTCTCTCGTTAAGAGATACTGTTTGATGGAGAGGGCATATTCTGCTCGATATTACAAAAAGTGAATTCAATCTTTAACGTTTTTATAAGGTTCAAAAAGCTTCTGTTAGAAGGCCCTAATTAACCGCTTCCCTTACAAATTTTTTTGAAAAAAATTGCAAAAAATCGTCACATTTTAAAATTTTATTATTGAATACAAGGAAACGTAACGAAACAAAATATGTAGGTTTTAAAGTTGAATTTTATATTTTGTGCGGGTGTAAAAGCATTTAATATTAGTTTACTATCCCGAGTCATTTCGGGTAAATGAAAAAAAGTTAAATATTGGTCTCTGTATGATAGTTTTTTAAACAAGGGACAACGCAGCAAACCAACAAAACTTGGCAAACTGACAATCAAAACGAAATATTTCCTTTCATCAAAGCATACTGACAAATTCTGCTTCGTCCGAGTTTTCTCGGGATAATAAATAACCGCAAAACATATGCGAACTCAAGATAACTCGGGATAGTCAGGTAAGCGGTTGAAAAAGAAAAAAAAAAGATTTTTGGGAACAAATAATTATTTCCTCAATTCAAAAGCTAATCTGAGTTTCCAAATTAATATGTAATTACAACATTAATTTATTCTGTACATACATAGAACACTGTACATACATAGAATATAGAGCTAAACGCAAAAAAATAATAATAATAATAATAATAATTCCAGTTTAATTACTGGAAATTTGTCTTAATATTTTATGAGTATCGAAAGTTAAAATTTTCTGTGAAGCATACATTAGTTAAGCATTAATTCAGTGTGTTGGCTCTAGTGTCATTTTTAACCGACTTCAATAAAGGATATTAACAATATGTACCCTGTGTGTGTGCTCTTATTTATTTGTTTACTCATCTAAAAATGAAACCATTTGACGGATTCTTTTTATATTTTAATTATTTTTATTTATTTTGTTCGCTAAAATATGGTCAGGGAAGGTCTTTTGTTATGGCGCTTCCTCATGCTTTAAAAAAAAAGTTAATTTATGCACAACACGCACAAAGAAACAACCAAAAATAAATAAACAGTTAATAAATAAATAAAAATGAAAATTAATTTTTAAAAAGCTGTCTTTGAAAAGAATGGGAGATTTCATCGTGGTTTTGTCACATGATGTAAAATTTCTACGTCCATGAGATTTCCAGCGTACATAAAATGAACCAGATAAAGTTAATGAAGAAGAAAATCTGAAAATCGAAAAATTTGCACTGGTATTGCCAGATCTCTCCCAAAATGAAGCTTAAATGATATGTAACCGTGAAAAAATTACAAATATAAATCAGAGTTCGCAACAGTTCCTTCTTTCTTTTTTCTTAATAATATTCGCACAGCCATTAAATTGTTGACAACGTCACCAGGCTCCTATATATAATTCATAGATATATGTACATTAATATGTATGAGTATAACAGGGCCGGCCCTATCAATGTGCAAAGTGTGCAAAATACAAATGCGCCAGCATCCTGAGGGCGCCTCAGCGTCAGAGCAAAAAGGAAAAAAAAAAAAAACAATAATCCCTGTTTCACACAATTAATTCAACAATTCTAGTTGTCTTAACGTAGGCAGACAAAATGATAGTGACTCCTCCCAGATACTCCATTTTTCAAGTGAAAGAACCTAGTGTCAAAATTCACTTGTGGCGTTGGTGCTACACCCTCTGTGGTGCTTGATAGAGATGGTTAGATGGTACCAATTCCTGTGAAACGCACTAGGTTTGCAATTACCAGAAGCCAACATCAGCCAATTAGAAAGAAAAAAAGTTATTTGTTTCATGAATGAAATTGTTAAATTTTTTTAAATAATTGAAAACGCAATAAAATTATACACAATTGAATTTATAGTATTTTAGTTTGTATGATGAAAGAGGACTATGGGCAACTATTTTTAAAAAGTCCAAGGGCGCCGAATATGTCGGGCCGGCCCTGTGTATAAACGTAGAAGTGTTATGAAGGGGGGTCACGGTTCCATTGAAATTTTTGAGGGGTCATATCAGGAGCTTTGGATGGCTTAACCGATGGTTTGATTAATTTGGGGGTTGCCGTTTAGGGGGGATTCAGCATTTCTTAGGGTCCGTTCATAAATGATGTCACGCTTTTTTCCCAAATATTTGACCACCCCTCCTCCCTTTGTCACATGTCACGCTATGTTGCATAATGCATGATGTCACACTTTTTGCCACCCCCTCCCCTTGTCACAATTTCAAGAAGCGTGACATCATTTATGAATGTTCCCTTAGGGGAATGTGCCATAGCTCTGGGGGGGGGGGGGCGTGGTTATAACGTCATTTAAAAGACCAAAAGACTTTCGACATCGTAGCCAAGTGATGCAACGGGCGATACATATTAAAGTATATGGGTGAATGAGAGGATCAGACGTTATAACAAAGTAGTCCTTATGAATGAGGAGAAGTTGAAATGATAAGTTTGTCTGCCAGGAGATAGTGAGGCATAAAATTTCTTAATGAGTGCCAGAGATAATACCTTCAGACGAAAAATAGCCGTAATTAAAGATCTACAAATCCATTTATTCATTCTCTCAAAATTAATTCAAGGTGTTGGAGTGAATCCATCGCGCCCTGCCACTCATTTCAATCGTCCTGGTCGAGAGGGAGGAAGGTCTGGACGATAAATTGTCCACTTCCCTTTCACGGGCGATAAGGCACGTCCCTTTCCTTCGCCGGGCCAGGCGACGGCCAGTCCCGACCCGCGGTCTCCACCGACGCACTATCGAGAGCGCCCACGGAAGTCCGCGCGTGCGACGGTCACTCTATCGGCCAGCATCTCTTGTTTTGCTTCGCCCGCACCCTGGGCCTCTGTGAAAACAAACAACACCCGCTGCTGCCCGGGGATAACGCATTTTTAATTTCAGCCAACCGTTAAATCAGAGAGGTTATTTACGTTGGTCAGGCGGAGGCAGTTGTTCCTCGGTCTCTCGTCGCCGAATTATGACGAAATTAGAAAAACAAATTTTTCTTCAATTTAATATATATAAAATACCCCCACAATGTATTTTAATAAGATAATGAGTGGTAAAGTAACTAATGGGATTTTTCGTTGGTTTTCTAAAATTTATTCTATGAATAAATGTGTCTATTCTATGTCTAAAATTTATTCTATGAATGAATTTTCTACGAAAGACCACAATATTTTAAATTATAAAAAAATAGTAAAAATATTTTTTTATTTTATTCATAAAATATTTATTTGTAGCGGTCCTTCATAAATGATGTCACGCTCTTGAGGCAGCTTTTTTTAAAATTAAATCTCTTTAAGTGCATTTTGTGCTTATAAAATAACTAGTAAGCCCGGCGGTCATACGAAATGATCGCTGTTCTAGATATTATAAATATATACCATTCTCCCAGTAACTGGAAATGTACATCAAATCAAAGAGATATTTATCAGGTAGAACAGTAAAGTTTAAGGAATAAATAATAAACATATAATAATTTCGGGAAAAAAATATTCTTCCCGAAAAAGAAAACATCTAAATTATAATAATAATGTGTAAAATAAAAATATTATTTACTGTATATAATCAAATTGTTTGTGAAAAATATTTATTTATATCCAACGTAATCATCGTCAAAACAATAGTTTTAACGAAACTGGTAAAAAGAGCGCTGCCACTTTAATATATATATAAAGCGCAGACGATAAATAAATTAAAACAAAGAAGGATTAAATGAAATTCGTGTTTACATTCATTTTCAACGGAGATTGCAAATCTAGCGATGCCTCACTCAAAATGCTAGAGAAATGTCTTGATTATTAGTATATTTGATAAGTGTTACAACAATGGCAACTTCATTACAGTTACAACCAATAAGCTATCGGCGACAAACAAACACTTAAGCCGCTTATTTATAAGAAGATAAGGTTTATAAAGCGAACTACAAGTTCTAAAATACTACTGTTTTTAATTGCTCATTTACATTAATATTTTTTACTATTAATTATGTTTTTCGTTCTAAACGTTAACCTTATTTCATACAAATTAAGTACACATAAATGTATATAAAAATAAAATCAGAAATCTGCTCTATAACGTAGTGCTTTGATTTTGAATTGAAAGTACCATATGGTTATGTAATATAGTGTGACCAGGGTTGTCAGATCTTCAGGATAGAAAGTAGCGCAAAGCGTCTAGAAAAATAGCCAGAGATAACAAAAAGTTGCCCAAATTTTTCTTTTAACTTCCATTCGATTTTTAATGTTAGTTCACCACAAAAACACTATTTTTTTCGCTTTTAAAATGCCTAATCTTTTTTTTTTTTTTTTTTTGAAATTTCCCCAAAATTTCAAGTCGCCAGGCTACTTATTGGAATTTTAGGTCCCCCGCCACGGCAAAAAGTTGCCCAATCAAGCAACAGATGAGTGTGACGGGAATATTTGGACTGGGGGATTTCCGGAGGACACCGCGACAAAAGGGGTATAAGGGTATATTGAAATGTGCCGTTTGGAGACAAAGGGAGGGAGCGAATCAAATTTATTGAAAAAAAAGTGTGATACATTTATGAATAATCCCTAATATGAATATAGAGGGAAGGGGGAGGGGGGGGGGAGTTCTCACGGGTAATATCGCTTCACCTATTGACTTGCTGCATAGAGACGAGACCGAGCCACTCCAAGGGCTGGCACGTCTTGCAAATCGTAAATGATCGTAATGGGGTCATTAGGTGTTCCGAAATGAGAAGGTGGAGCAAATTGAATTGAGTTTAATGCGAATCTTAAGAGCCCCCCTCCCCCTCCTTCAACAATGATGCAGCCGAGAAGTCATAAATCGATGCTTTTATGGCAGGCGAGATTGGGACTTAATGGCCGCCGTTCTCTCTTTATGAACAATTCCGTTTCTTAAATGGCGTGGTTGGAATGTCAGCGCGATCACCACGAAAATGCATTCTATGAAAAGTAACACATTCCCCCGCGATGATGCCATTTAGGACCGAAATCGGACGTTCGATTGTGGGAGTTATCGGTGTTTAGTGAGAGTAGAAGCAATTCGACTCTTTGACGAGAAAATTCGATCGCTAGCTATAATGTTTATATAGCTGAGTTCCGATCTAGTAATTCGATTCCACTTGCATTGATCAGGGACGAATACAGGATTTTCCCGTGGTGGAGGCAATGTTTTTGTAATTTTACCTGTGCTCCGGAAAATTTGTTCCAAAAAAATTATTAAGTTTTAGTTCGCTATTCATATAAATTTTTCACAATACTTGACTCTTAGCAGGCCCGTCATTTATTTCAGAGGTTATATATTGAATGCATATTATAGGTAAAAGCAACAAAACACATAAAAACGTGTACCGTAATTATTGGTATATAGCCCTCATCGTTGTATAGTCCGCAGGAAGAGAAATTCCTTCCAAAATAATTATGTTCGGTGTATAACCCGCATCGTTGTTATAACCCGCACGCAGAAAAAAACATGGGATGTACCCCTAGAAAACAGTATACATTCGCCTGTAGCGCACGAGCCCCAATCTGCTTTGCACCATTGTTTCGAAAGCTACGATTTATTTCTGTGCATTTTGTTTTGCTGGAAAAGATATTTAGATATTTTTAAACGGTAGTTGTCTTTTAATACAGTGAAACCCCAATTTTACGTCCCCCGAATCTACGTTTTTCCCGCATTTTACGTTTTTTTCATCAGGTCCCAGTTTTTCCGTATACTGATAATGTTAATTTAACCCGGATTGTAAGTTTGTTATATATGGAATTTCTCGCATTTTACGTTTTTCCTGGAAAGTGAAAAAAAAATGCTCTAAAATAAGCAACATTTTTCCGTCTGTACTTCTCGTCCGCCGATGAAGATCAACAAAAAGAACCGGAAGCACAGCCCGTCCCCTTGTTTCACTATTGCAATGAAGAGCTTACAAATAGTGAAAGACTATTTTCTTTCTTATAAAGACCAGGAAAAAAACTTGCTAAGTATTTCAATCCTAGAAGAGAAGATGCTGCATTCACATAGAACACAATGACTAAAAAAAAATCCACTATTACGGATTATTTTCAGCCTAAACGCCAGGAATCGCATCTAAGTGTGTTAAAATTATCTTAAAATGGTATGTATAATAATTTCGAAAAGTTGTTTAAACGTTCGAAGCTGAACTTGGAAAAATGGAATGAATTACTGTCGAATTTTGACCACTGGGCGAGCTCGAGGAAATTCAAATACTCGCAGCAGTAAATTCAACGATGTTTTCAAGAAATGAAATGATTCGGTGTCCCAGTTGTAATGCTAATTGCTAACTGATAATAATTTATGTATTTTGTTTTTCAGTATATTATTTTATTTAATAAATACAGTGGTATTCGAGCATATTTACAATAGTCACATTTGAATTGACAATAGAAGTAGCCCCCCCCCCCCCCCAATGCATTAGGATCCCGGCCTAACTTTCCCTGGATCGCACCCCTGCTATCGAATCGATACACCGGATATCGCTCAGATAGATCTTGCCAGGCGTGGGCGATCTGACGAGATCCTTATCCGCGTCAACAGGCGGCCACAGACAGCTGTTGTTTGCGCTCAACCCCAGCCGACCGCAGAACCCGTTACCACCCCCGCAAATGGCATTATGCTTCTCGTCCGCACTGATTTTCCGAGATTTGACCGCCAGATAAGGATCAATCTCATTTCAGCAAACTCATCGTCGACTGGGATTGGTTAACTGTCGACTTCCTGTGTACCACGCGTGGCTCCTGTTGGCACAAAGACCCGGAGAGTTGGCTCTTTTATTTATTATTCTGGCGAATATTATTCAATTGCCTATGAGCTGTGATCGGGATTAATTCCGTGGCCTACTGAGGTATCTGATGTCAATAACAAACGCTAGCTCATGCACACGCTAACATTTTTATTGGACCCTTTGAATGTCGGCAAGCTTTATCAATTTTCCATGAAAAATTCTATGTATCTACATGTTCTAGACCAGGTATGGCGAACCTTTTTGAGACGTTGGTCAAATTTTGTTCGTTTTTTTTAGTACTAGCTCGTGGGTCACTAATGCCCATCAAAGTTAAGTTTAAAAACTTTTAACGAAGCATTTTTACAGCGAATTCAATTGACTTAACTGGTAAAAATGTTTGACGATTAAAAAAAAAATAGTGGGGATTAAAAGTTATTAAGTGTTTGGTGCAAATGGCAATAAGTTTGAATGAACAACGAGTATTGAAAATTACATACATTTTATTTGAAGAAAGTGCTTTAAATATTGTTATTTGCTTTTGTTTGTGGAATTTCTTTTCAACAAACAAAATGTGAGTGAAAATAGACACCTTATTTGATATTTTGTAAACACTTTTGCTTCATTTCAAATACTACAAACGCATTTGTCGTCATTTGCGTAACTTTAGAACTGCAATGATCAAACGGAAGGTTACAGACAACATTTAAATAGCTTTTGTGTCAATAAAGTGCTTGAAAAAATAAATAAAATATTAATTATCCACATAAATTTAAAAAATCTAAATAAACCCGTGCAAACAAACAAATCGTTACTTAGCAATCGTGGGTCAGTTAAAAATCTTGCGTGGGTCACTGTCTGACCCTCTGGTCATATAGGTTCGCCATTACTGTTCTAGACTGTAAGCTCTAAACTTTATGGGTTAATTCTATGTGCTGGCAGACATAGTCAGACACACCAATGTTTCGTTCGCCGTGCGGTGGCCGGCGTAGAATAGCGCCGACGTAGTTATGCGTGTCGTAAGAGGCGACTTAAAATAGCAATATCCGATCCGAGTGACGTAAGGCTTGCTTTGTAGCATGACTATGGCCCCGGGTCAGTAAAGCAGGTTGGCAACGCTCTGCCAGCCCAGCCCCTTATGGCTGGTGCTGGTTGTCAAGTGTGTCAGAGAGTTTGTGGGAAGTTCGAGGAGGACAGCGCTGCAGCCGCACCCCCTCATACTGGGGGGTAGTCCGGGAAGGCCATTGATGCTATATACGGTATGGCTGCAGTTTGCATTGAGTACACCAATGTTTCGTTTCATATCATGTACTAAATCTTAAAATAACTGAATAAATTTTGGCGGGCTTACACATTTGCCTGCCTACGCCACAACTGCAGTTCGACCACGGAATTTTGACATTTGGACGCTTCTGCGCATGGCAGAAGAGAACGAATCCATTCGAGATTTAGGGAAGATCATTTTTGCAGGTGGGTTTATTTAGTATGCGAATCAGAATGTTTGCTTCTCTGCTTGTTGAAAGACAATAAATTTATAAATTGATTTATTGTAACATCAGTTCGCAATAAATCAAGTATGCTAAACGAACGAGAACGAGAACAAAAACGGCACATGCCTAATACCAGCAGTGTCTCCCTTGAATATGAGTGGATTCTTCTTGGCACTTTGCCAGGCTGATCGCTATGGTTGATGTAGAAGAACTTTAGTCTAACACAGTGGTCACCAAACTTATGATAAGACTGAGCAACCGTGCCGTTTTCACATTCTACTGCGAGCTACTGCATCCCCACCCCTCCCCTCAAAGAAGGCAAAATAGAAATGCTCAACTCTTACTTATCTTTGCGTGCCAAAACACGTGCGGGCTGCTTACTATATTGACCTCTGGGTTCAAAATTAGGATGTAAAAGTTAGACGTCATTGGCACCTAGTTGTTGTTTTTTTAGCTGCCGAAAATGTTCTGCTAGGCGTAATTTTGAAATACAATTCGAAATGCTTGGGCAGAGATAACAACTGATAAATATGAAGACAGCTGTGCAATTGTTAAAAAATATCACAAAACATCACAACCTTACTGAAAAAATTATTGATAAGTAAGAGAAAAATGTTCAAAAACCAATTTCTATTAGCAACTGTTAAGAAAGTTGGTAATTTTACTTAAGTTTATGAATCAATATGAACGTTTATTTTACCTAATTACCGTAATTATCTGTAGACAGCCCGCATCGTTGTATAGTTTGTAGGAAGAAAAATTCATCTCAAAAAAATCAAGTTCGGTGTATGACCCGCATCGTTGTATAGCCCGCACACAAATCAAAAACAATGAACAAATCACTCTGTAAGGTGCACTGTTTAAGGAACCAATATTAAATTACAGCACACTTTTAACATTTAAAATTATATTGCATAAAGTTTACCTTTTACCATATTTTGTTTATACATTTTGTTTATACAGGGACCTTTGCTCTGGTCCTACTCTCCTATTGTGATTTAATTGGTGCGGAAGCAAAGGCTTGCTTGGGGAAGTTAAGAGGGGATGGGTGAAATTGAATCATCGTTTCGAAACTTATCATTTATTTCTTTCAATTTAACAATCAATTTAATTTTCCTTTTATGAATAATCATTATTTTTTAAATTCCGTGTATTGCCCGCAGATAGTAAAAAAAGGAGTTTTTTCGTAGATAACCCGCGGGCTATACACAGATAATTACGGTACTAGTGCCGAATAAAATAGAATATGAGTTAACTCGCTTAACTACTTTTCCAAGTATTATTTACAATACACTGTTACTTACAAAATTTCATTTGCAAGGAAAAATTCACTATTCAAAAATTTGAAGGTCAAGAAGTTACAATAGTTTTCATAGGTATCGTAAAAACTCAAAATACAGAAGAATAGATGAAATATGTATATAAAAATGTAATTGTAAAAAGTTATACTAGACTAAAAATAAATAAATAAATATAAAATGACGACTTGGTGAAAAATTGTGGTTGTCAAGCTAAAAGTTTTTTTGAAAGGTTAGGCGTCAAAAGTGACGACTGGATGTTAAATCGCGGCCGTCAAACGAATATTTTTAGTTGCAAAATACGACTAACGATCGCTAATTTCAAACCCTGATTGACCTAACTTTTGCCTTTTCATGTACTTTATATTTAGGCCAATAAAATAATAATTTTTAATAAAATATCAGTTTTTTATAGTCTAAATGAATTTATTTTTTAAAAACCAATCTGAAATATTATTTTTTTAACGTAGCAATGATAGATTGCATGTTAGCTAACTGAAGTGAATTAATTCTTCTTAAAGTGAAAATTAAAAGAGAAAAAAAAATTGAATTTTATTATCAACTAGTATTTTGGCCGAAGTATATATTTCAGGTTTCCATTTCATTTAGAAGTGGATAACATGTTGACGCAAAAATTTGCATCTAGCAAACATCACTGGATTATTAAAAGTACTTAAAAGTAGATTAAATTACTTTTTTCCTCAGAAGCTTTATAAGATTCTGGAAGTTTCTAAGAAAGTATTCGATTCAGTTTTAGTGTCGAGAAATAGAAGAATGGTAGCATTCTTCCGGGAATCACTTTCGGCCTCTAACGATAGCAGTTCATTCTCGGACACAGGTGTCTTAACCTTCCCCTTCAAAAGCAATATACCCTTGACCGAAAAATATACGATCGGTCTTTGAAGTCCAGTTCCAAATTCCCAAAACCGTCAAAAAGTCATAAAATGTGCCGAAATCTCGAGTGTCTAAATGAACCCTTTTTTCAAGGGTCACTTTTCCAAAAGTCCATCGGCGGATCGGAACACAGAGACGTCAAAAATGGAACATCGAACGTCCGATCCTCTGGCGATTGGAGCTCCCTTGCCTCATGGGAGGCCATTATGCCAAATGGAACAGGCCCATTGTTCCACGACAATCGACGAAAGCTTCCACAATATGGCGACAGGGGTCATTAAGCTACCGTGGGTCCTCGTCACCCAAGGCAGGCTATTTAGAATGTTTAGAAGAATCGGGCGGCAACATCAGATTCGCCATTGTAGCTTTTCTTCGCACACTTTCTTAATCTGGCCTGCAGGCGTCGTAAAAAGTCTTCCAACAAAGTGGCTGTTCGGGAAAAAAGATTCTCTCCTTTGACTTTCTATATCAAGCATTAAGATGATAGACGATGGATGGCTCCAGCCGTTCATCAACAAGAGAGACGGCAGCTTTCTTGTTGCGGCGTTGATGGATTTGCGAAGGTCATCTGCTTTTTAAATGATCATCTCTGGGATATGAAATCCAAGAGGGAATTATGCCAAGAATGGAGTTTATTGCCCTTTCAGAATGGACCTGGGCATTTAGTTTAGAGCGCATTCATCCTTAAGGGACACGAGAACACTCATTTAAAAATGGTTTGACTTAGATATAGTAGTTTGTAAATATTCAGAACAAGTCGTTCGCAATACTAAATAAAGAAATAAATGAGAAGATGCAGGGTGCCGGGCTGCATTTTTTAAGGTGAAACACACAGGATAAGAAACTATTTTTATTCTTTTATTTTGCAACATAAATAGGGAATTTAAAGTTATAAGAAATTAAGCATGGTTCATGTAGGCATTCGTATAGGAGGTCGTAGGCAGCGTACCGTTCGATTACTGTTCTTGAAATTTCCGTTACAAATAGAGTTTTAAAATCACCGCGAAATACCGTATAGCTTATTATTATTATCATCATTATTATTTTGTCTTGTTTTTATCTAAAATCCAATGAATCCGAGGTTTCGAGTAATATAGAAGGTTAAAATATTTCAATTAGTATGAAATGTAGACAATTAAACTATTAACATTTACATTTCACAAAAGCTTGTCAGTAAAATACACGCAGCATTTCAGGCTAGTATAGGGCGCGTCAGTTGGAAGGTTAATAGAAACTTTTCAAAATAGTATTCCTTATGTTGGTTTATGTCTTTGGTGTGTTTCGATGACTATTGTGTATTTATTTCGAGTTTTAATGACCATCAATAAAAAAAAAAAATTTGTATTGTACAAATAGTTACCATCATAGTACAAATCGGTTTCGAAATCATTACGCAATTAAATTCTTATGCGGATTTTAACATGTTTGCAGGTTTATATGTGAAGTTGAAAAGCTAGCCTGTGTTGCAAAATGGCCTTTGGCAAAAATTCAGAGTTATGTTTAAGTTATGTTTTCAAGAAGTATATTTCTCTTTAAAAACGAAAAAAGAAAAAAACATACATCATATTTTATTCTTAGGTTTTATTGATATTGTTTCAAGTATAATTTCTTTGATATGAAACAGCTCTTTTTTTAATTCTTTTTTTAACTCTCACGGAGCCCTGTATACACGGCAGCTGTGTTTCTTTTAATAATGTTAATGAATGCATATAGTATTCGGTCTTTTTCAAGGCCAAAGTAAACAACAGAGAGTTGTCCTTTATCAGACCATTCCCAAAGCTCTGCTATCCGCATGCAGCTCGTGAGCCACAGGTTGAGTACTGCTGGTATAAAGGTTTCCTAGTTAAAAATTTGGATTTGTTATCTGTCAACACAGATAACAAATTGTGTTATCTGTCAACACAGTCTGTACACAGCAATTGAAAAATCTAAAAAGCACAAAGTCCTTGAAATTTAAATTGCTTGAACTCTTTTTTTTAAAGTAAAACTTCTTCTTTCTATTTTGATTTCAGTAGCTACTACAAAAAAAAAAAAAAAAACTAGCATCGTTTTTCTGCCATAAGAATACGCCGCGATCTACCGTAGTTATTGACAAAATATTTATAGTCATGAAAGGCAAATTACCTGAACTGCAGAGGTAGAAACGTTGCGAAGGTAAATTGAAAATGGAAGTGGACCTCCAAATTTAGTGAACATCAAACGTGGTTAAGAGATATGGATTCAGTAATAAATGTATTTCAGTACATATTATCCATGATACGATGAATGTTTGAGATATTTTGGGAACTATCACGGCATTTTTCTTTTTCCTTTCTTTAAATACGTGTATACCTATGCAATGCACCAACGTTCGACTATTAACTTCTTAAACAAAAAGTTGAAAAAAAAAGAATTCTTCTATAAGTTGAATTGTCTTTCTATAACGACTTTCCTCTACCCCCAGCCCCTGCACTTTCGATGGATCGTCATTAATAACAGATATGGAATCCGAAGATATGTCCAACACTGAAGGGAAAACCAAGAAAATTTTTAGTATTCGTGAACTCTATCTATACTAGATATAAAAATATTTTTTAAAGACGCAGCATTTTATTTGCTAAAGGAATTTCGTACCATGGGAATTTAATTTCCTTGAACTTAAAGTTCCAGAGTAAGAAATGCTTTTAGCAAGAGTTACGGAAGAGTAAACTTAGGGGGTCACCTAAACTATAAAATTATATGCGTTGTCCAAGGATGTAGAGTTGGAGAAAAAAACAAGCGAGAGGATGCTTACAGACTCGAGTATAAACAGTCAAACAGTGGGAGGCTCTCCGAATCTTGCGTCCCCCCTACGGTACCCGGACATAAGGTCCAAACCAAAAGGTCCACGGATATAAGGTCCAAAACCAAAAGGTCCACTGACAGAAGGTCCACGTCCAAAAGGTCCAACGGACAGAAGGTCCGGTGGACATAAGGACCACTGACATAACGTTCACTTTTCTGTGCAGGGAGGACATAAGGTCCAGTTTTCTGAGCAGGGGGGACAAAAGATCCGGATTTTGAAGTGCGCGTTGACCGACTCCCTACACCACTGACTTGTCTACTTGTTATTTTAACAATTAATTGCATAATTCTCAAATAAAAGTGTCAATAATATTATAACCTGTTCCACTTTCCAAAAAAAAAAAAAATGTTTGAAACGACAATCTCCTAAAGGAAGAAGGGATTTTGTCTTGGTAGGGTATAGCGCATCTTCATCCACTAATGGGATCTCGTTAATTGTGATGTTCCTCGTTGTGTCCGTGTGGGGTAGGGCCCGAGGGGTGTCGTAAATCGATTACGACCCGCTGCCTTTCTCCAGCCCCCCGGGTGGTCTCTCTCTCACTTTCGTTCCCACGATCCTTCGGCCGGAGAAGACAATATCCGAAGATGATGCTCTTTCTGCAGAAGCGACTGCTAATTGCTGCCGGCACTGGTGTCTGTCTCCAGGTGAGGTCTCTCTCAGGAGGACAGGACACGTCTCTGGATCATCGGAAGGGCTCATAAAAATTGAAGTGCTTTCTTTCCCTGAAGCCGACGGGTGTTTCATTCAATTAGTAGTTTTTTTATTGACATGTTTCAGCTCTCAATTTTATTGTGTCTCAAATAGAGAGAATAAAATCTCATTTTATTTTATAAATGGGCAATGGATTAACGATGGCTTTTAAAGCAAAATGATGTGGTTAAACATTCACAATATTGCATAAAACGTGCATTTTTTTCTTCAATGTTTCATGCTATATTTTTATGTTAAAAAAAGAATGTTTTGTATGAAACTGAAGGCTGAAGAGTGTTCTGTTCGTTCAAGTTAATTATTGTCAAGTTCAAACGTTCACTCTTATGGGCGATTCTACGCAAACAGGTCATTTTCATTTAGCGTAAAATAAAAAAAAAAACTAAAATTTCTAATTTTTGTAACATGCTAGGGAAGGTTCTTAATCTCATTCATGCCCAACTTTTTGTTTACTTAAATTTCCCATGAAAAAGTGTTTGAAAGAGTGATAAACAAAAGTTCAAAATACAATAGAGTATCGTTTATACGACATTTACATTTATACGACGTTTACGTTCATACGACGTTTCAGTGTGGTCCCAACTCTTGGATTTAGCCAGAAGTGAGTCGCTTATAAAACGTTATTGCTTATACGATGTTTTTCAGTTATTTCGGCGTCATATAAATCATATACTCCACCAGTAAGAAAAAATTAATAAAAAAAACTCAAGCTTTTTAAATATTTCAAAAGCTTTAAATATCCCAAATGTTTGACGATTCGGTACAATTACGAGTTATATTCAGCAAATTGGGAATCCCTCCTTCCAAAAATGTAGGTCTGGAGTGCTCGAACTACGTAATCAAAATGGCGACAAGTTCAAAATACCAGTTCATTTTGTGGCATCCTTTTTTTTTTATTTTTTTTTTAAAGTCTCACAGATAGCTCGACTTCATCCAATTGCCCAAACAATACGGTCGCTTCTTTTATAGTGTCATAGAAATGATTCCATTCTTGCCGGGGACCCTTCCTTTGCGACTGGACGCCCCACAAACACCACACCAATGATTGACAAGCCGAAAGAACAGTTCCATTGAAGGGTTAAATTGAAATCTTTGAACACTTCGGCCGAGAAGATCCCGCTGACTCTCGATGCTGGATGAAAGGCCGGACAAGAAGAAAATAAACCTCAACTCTTTTCTTCATTAACTCGGAAGCCCTGAAGATTCCATCCTCACAGAAAATCCGACTCTAGAAAATTTCGATTCAAGTGTGTGCGCATCTTGTGTGGTCCCCGATTGGAATGCTCTAATCCTCCTAGTGTCCCGTGGATCTCTTTGCAGAAGTTCTTTCTGATTGGATTAGCTACTCGCCAAGAGGTGAATTAAATGCTTTTACAAGCTGAACACGTTCTAAAACGTATCTAATAATAGTGTTATGAACCGGCCCTGAATATCTCACGGAGTAAGTTGTCACCAATTTTGAGTTCCCCAAATCAAATGGGACTGATAAAAACGATGTATGAAGGAAAAGACGCACAATCGAAAACTTGCCAAACTATTGGTCATTATAAATTTAGTCCTATTCCTACAAATTCTATAATTATCTAATTTATAATAAAGTAATATTTTTAGTTTTCTGGGATAGGTAGTATGTGTAATATAAGACCAGGATAAGTATACTAGTACACTTTTTGTAATGAAGACTACACTCAGAAACGCATGGTCAAAACTCACGAAACTTTCGTCGCAGTTGACGAAATGGCTTCGTGAAAAAAAGTCACGTGATCGTGCGAGGAAAGAATCGTGGTAAATGACGAAATTTTCTTGACGATTGAAGAATCGTCGAAAATGAGGATTCTATTTTTGGGAATTGAGAGTGTTGGTTGAGTAAATCATTAGGTGATAAATATGAAACTTTTCGTTAAAAAAGTTTGCTGACATTAAGCGGTAATATTAAAAGCAAAGAGTTTCAGTGAAGGCTTCTCTAAAATTGTGAAATAAAAAATGAGAATGGTGTATGAAAGCAGACATTTAGGTTTTATTCAACTGCCACTCCACTTAGTACGAAATCGGCGGAAGTACAAGCGCCTACATTAATGAGCGCCATTGGCCCTGCATCGACAATAATTGACAATACGTTTGTTTGCTTTAAGGGAGGATCATCAAAATAAATTCGATGTTATAATCGCCAAGTTTAATGAATAATACTTTTATAAATTATATAAATAGCTTAATGTTTTCAATGCTAAATTTAATTATTACGGCCGAATTTTGACTGTTGGGCAAACTCTAGTAATAATAAAACTAGAAATTGAGTATAAAATTTTATTGAAGCATAACTGAGAAATATTTCTCTCTATCGAGCTATATATTTTTAATTTAAAATACATTGTATGGCTGGCTTGATAATACAGTGTTAATAGTTTTGGAAAAAATAAAAACATTCAAATGGTAACTCGGCGCTTCTCAACCTTTCAGTATTCGCGGCCTAATTTTCTATCATAATTTTCATCGCCCCCCCCCCCCTTACCATAAAATGTATACAACAATAATGTATATGAGTACTGATTCTGTTTTTGAACTCCCAAAACAAGAGTAAAAACCAGTAATTTTAGTAATAAAATTAATTTAGGAAAAAATCACTATTTGAATTTTTGGCAAGAGTAGAGGATGATTTTTCTGCACTAAAAACAAGGGCATTTCGCATTCTATTACCATTTTCAACATCCTCAACAACTTTTGTGAAACTGGATTTTCTGCTCTGGCTTCTTTGAAGACAAACTATAGATCTCGCTCGGCTATAGAAACAACTGAAAATGGCAATTTCTAATAGTAAGCCTTCCTTCGAAAAACTTTGCTTTGAAAGACAGGCCCAAGGAAGTTACTAATAATTATTAAATTTCTTTTTCATTTAGTATGTTTTGATTGAGAAAGTTTTAATTTAGTAATTTGTTTTACTTTAATCAGTTATTAAATATGTCGAAATGTATTTTGTTTTCTATTTGTATGTGTGAGTTCCTTTCAGTCAGTTAATCAATTTTCAAAGTAATGTTTTCTTTTGGATATTCTCGCGCCCCACATGTTGAGAATCGCTGTGGTAACTGGTAGAAACTGAACAATAGCTCAAAACACATTGTCCACTAACTGTAAGAGCTCAGCATGGAGTTCAACTGGTTAAATTACTTTGTTGCTTTTAATTTTGGGTCGTGTTTTCGAAAAAAACTCGATTCCTTTTTGAATTCCTAAGTTGGCAAGTCTGCGTATTGTATGCAGATTCATGGCACTGGCGTAGATAAGGGGGTGGTTTTGGGGATAACCCCCCCCCCCTGAAATGGTAAAGATCGTCTAGAATTTAACCAATTTTTCTTGGAAAACAATGAAATTAGCCAACTTTTCCCGAAGAAACCCCCCCCCCCCTGAAATCCAGGTTTAGCTACGCCACTGATTCATGGGGAGTACAAGATATTTTCGTCATAGAGGGATTTATGATTTTATCAGATACTGTTACAGCGATATTTTACTCGTTACTTTTGAAAGATGACGTACAAACAACCGAGAAACGCATAAAAGAAGTTACGCAGATAAGTGGAAGGTTTCTATTACATTTCTTTTAGAGAAAGGGGACGATTTTGCCCTCCCGACTTTCCCTAAATAACGGTCGCTGCCAAAAAAAAAAAAAAAAGCGTGTCAAGGAACGAGTTCCCGGAAAAGACCGTGAACGGGCATGCGTCAAGAATCCGCCTGGTCAAATTTTACAGTTGGGAAAAAGACAGAACTTTCGCGAGAAAACAAAATATGAGCACTTTTTCTTTTGTCGCCAATGAATTTTCCTCAAAGGCGGATTCGTTCTGCGCAATTTTTTCTTCCTTCAGCTGGCGAAGAATCCATCTGAGAAATGACGCCATTGACGGTCAGTCACTCGTGACCAAACACTTGACCCCCGGCAGGGGGCACTAACAATCTGTTTGACAAGTGTTCCACGCTCACTTTTTCGGAGAAAGGAACAATTATTATGCTTTATTCGCGGGCGCTCTGTGTGGCCCCGTGGTCGGTGGGGGGTCGGTCGAGTTTCCGATGTTCGGTGGGCGGGGTTGAGCCGCGGAGGGTGCTAAGTGGCTACGGTGGGAAATTATTTCATCGGGTTTTTTTTTCTGAGAAGGAAATCAGAAGGAATGATTATCCTTCCGATAAATGACATGTGTTGAAGAAAATTGTCACTAACGAGCAGGGCCTTATTTGTTGATGTAGTGATAGGTTGGTTGATAGTATTGCAGTTGCTTGTATGCCTCATTAGTTATTACCCGAAATAGGACCCTTGGTGATGCTTGTATTTTTTTTTCTTTCTTTCTTTCCTTTTGCATATGAACATCTTCTTCAACTGATAAAGCAATTCAAGAAAACTTACAAGTTTGAATTGCACGAAATAATCTAATTTCATTTAGAAATTGCAGTGGAACCCCGATTTTACCATTTCCCAAGGGACTGGATTAAAAAATCGTAAAATACGGGAAAACGTAAAGTACGGGAAATACATAGAAAACCAAAAGCAAATTTAAAAAAATAAAGGTAATAAAGATGACTCTTTCAAAAAGTATATTTATATTTTTGAAAAGGAAATTATTATATATACCATTTTAATGCATTTAATTACGAATCCTGGCATTTAGGTTGAAAATAATCCGTAATAGTGGATTGTTTGTTAGTCATGGAGCATGGAGTTCAAAGTGAGCAAAAACAATCCTCGATTGTAATTTGTTTTGTGAGAAAATATTAATTAACTTTCAACGACGTGGATTAGCTTTAAAAAAAGCATAAAAGGAAAAATATAGCTAATTTTGGAACATTTTTTCTCTTTTTTTACTTTCGAGGGAAAACGTAAAATGCGGGGAATTTGATAACTAACAATCTTAGAATACGGGGTATGTTAACATTTAACAGTAACGAGAAAACTGGAACCTGAAGAAAAAAACGTAAAATGCGAGGAAAACGTAGATTGAGGATTGAGGTGACGTTAAACCGGGGTTTCACTGGTATTATCCTTTTAAGTAAATAAAATATGTAATACTAGTTAGAAAAATGTTAACCACCGTATATAGCGTGATAAAAGAACAGTTGGAACCTGAAAAGGCTTGTACACAAGCCCCCCTGCCCCCCCACTTACCTAGAAAACGGAACTTTATGTCCTCCCTGAACAGAAATTTGGACGTTATGTCCGTCGGACCATCTTTCATTGGACGTTTTTACGTGGACATTATGTCCGTGGACGTTTTGGTTATGAACCTTATGCCCGGATACCTGTACACAGATTTGTGGAAAAAAAATCTAACTTACCTAATCGTTGTTGCTCAAGATTTTTTTATTGGACAACTATAATTACCGTATATACCCGTGAACTCGTCGATCTCCTAACTTCTTAAGGAAAATTTGAGAAAGGAAAAAAAAAAAAGAAGTAATTTTCGCGAATTAGTAATCACATTTTATATTCACGTCGAAGTTTTTTTTTTTTTCCAATTTCGGATAAATCTTCGCGATAAGCATGAAATCCGAATATATGCTCAATGATGATGGAGAAACAACAACATATAATTGAGCTTTATGATATTCAACTTCTGAACAATAATCTACATTTTTTATGCTCTCTTTCATTTTATTTTAACCTTCCGATACCCTTCCGTACTTGCCATTTCCAGCTTGACCGGAAAAAGGATATTAGTGCCTGTTGGGGATCCTCGTTGGATCTTCTATTCATTGGACCTTATGTCGAGGAACTTTTGGTTTTGGACCAATGTCCGGCATTCCTCCAGACGTATCATTTAGGAGCCACAACGGATTTTACGTGCACCAGCTAACTCCCCCCCCCCCCAGAGCTACCATTCGCGAGAGGTGGTCACCCTTCCAAACACTGACCACGGCCAGTGCTGCTTCACTTTCGGTGTTCCGATTGATCCAGGTCCACAGTGGGACTCTGTTACGTTTCGGGGATAAGTTTCAATTTTCAGGTGAAAGTTTTAAAGTTTTTGGAATTTCTGAACGATGGAAAAAATGATCTGTTAAGTATAAGCCCTCCCCCTTAGTAGCACATGTATAAGCCAGCTTCTCCCCTCCTTTTTTTTCCTTTCTTTTCAGCTACTAAATTTTCCCAAAAATGCTTAAACTTATAAAACGTATCTGTGTTATCTGCAGAGTTTGAGAATTCACGAACTTTGAACTTTATTGCTTCGTTTACCCTTATCCTGAAACGTATCAAAACATACTACGAATCAGTGGCGTAGGAAAGGGGGTATCCCCGGATTCGAACCCTCCTCCCCTTTCAGTGCTTTCGATCAAATTTCAAGTGCACAATATTATTCTTGTAGCGCTTTCATGCTGCAAGAAACGGGGAAAAAACAAATCAAATGAAGCCACTTTTGCACACGGGGCCAGCCCCCCCCCCCCCCAATAGATAATTGCATAGAAAGTAGAACCTGACCACCTGAGTATTCGTGAAGCTGAGTTAGCCGAGACTTCGGCATAGTTTCTATAACAGCATTGAAAATATCCTAGGATTCCAAGTTTATTAGCAAACGATTTATCAGAATTTGGGGGCAGGGGGGGGGGGGGGCAGCAGATGGTGGGAATCTTCGAAGAAATGTGTTTTGTCTCATGCAGGCGCGTAGGAAAGGGGGGTTCAGGGGGCTTAAGCCGCCCATTAGAAATTAGGAAATTTTCATTTTAATGCCAAATGAGATAGGCTGCTTTTGAAGCGAAAATTTTAAAATAAAAACAAAATTTTTAATTTAAATCACGATACTGCATAAGGATTTCGGCTATTTTGTGAAAACTATGAATTGGTTTTAATGACCTATAAGAATATTCATTTATTAGTGATTTTTGAAATTAATATTAATAACAATGAGTGACCACTAATTATTTTTTAATTGTTAATTGGTTTTCCTTGGAAATAATTTTGACCATTTTGAAATGAAATTGTTTGAGCTCACCCCTCCCACGTTTTTTAAATTGCTACGCTCCTGGACTCATGCATGAACATGTCATTTTATCCCACATTCCGTACGTTTAAGAAGTTCCGGGGCCGACTTCGACAAGAATCGACCTTTACACGGCTGTGTATGGTGTACTGTCACAATCAAAATCCGCGAACGATGAATTAAAGTAAATAGTTAAAGTTAAATGCATCCAATCGCAATCAAAATTCGTGAAAGACGAAAAGGAAGTAAATACTAAGTCTCATGACAATCAAAATCCGCAAAAGAAGTATCAAAGGAAATTGAGTATATGTCCCACCAGGATCAAAATCCGTAAAAAGATGATGAAATAAAATTAAATACGGCACATCCATAATCAGCTGAAAGCATGTCGAAAACCGACATTTCCCCGCAACTCCCAAGGTTTTGATCTAGCAGTTGATCGAAAATGGTTGAAGACGACGATGCATTATAATTATATGTATATGTGTACCGAGAGAGCAAGACATGGATAAAAAGAAGATGTTATGGATAACATCTCAATTCCCCCATCTTCTCACAGAAGATGGATAGCGAATGAGAGAGAACTTCAAATCGTTCCTCACGGACAACTTTATCGTCCTCCCTCGTGACAAATCTCGGCAAAGGAATGCTTCCCACGATGTTCCTGGTGTCTTCGTCCAGCCCATACGTCACCCTCTGGTCCGGCCCTCGTGTCCAGGTGCCCCCCTCAGGTGGTTGTTCCCACGGCACTCTCACCTCTTCCGAAGAAAGAGAGACAATGTGAAAAGAAAGAGTCTCCACGGCGTGCCTAATTGTCAAAATCTGCGACATTGTTTCCTCGGTCGTTTGTTGGTCCCGAGATCTGGTGGATTGTCCCCCAAATCGGTGGAAGAGGAATATTGCCTTCCAGAGTAATTGGTTTCTTTTTTTTTTTTTTTTTGGAGGATCTTTGGGGAGATGCATGACGAAACCTTACTTTGTTCTCGTCGCGTGAATAAAAAATTGTAATGGTTTCATTTCTTAAGGCGAGCCCAGTACCCAAAAATGTTTTTGCTGTCTTAAGTAGTAAAATAAATCTTTAAGACTGTTCACTGAAAGTTTCAGAAAAATTCAGAAAACAATATTTATTGATTTATCATTGATTTTATTACGGTGTGAGGTGCCATCTTTTCATTCCGAAACCGTAACTGTGCTGAATGTAAGAAACTTTTTTTTTAAAATAAAATAAGCAAGAAGAAGCACTTTCATCGTGACTGTAACTGAAAAAAAAAAAAAAGTTCCTTACTTGAAATTTTTATAAAAAGACAGGATTTATGTTTCTGCAAGCCAAAAACTGAAAATGCTATTTTCTCTCACTTTGTTTTTCGTGCATTTCACCTGAATCAAAATGCAAAGGCTTTAAATTTGTATCTATAATTTTGATTTTTTTCCCACGTGTTCCTGAAGCTATATATAACAAATTTATGATAACTTAAGTATGTTTTTTTTTTAAATTCTTTTCGAAGATTTTTTGAATTTTTCGTTATTTTTTTGAGTTATTTCAGTTTTTATTTTTTTCTCAAAAAGTATTTGACTTATAAAAAAAATCAAAGCATAAAGGTTTTGCTTTTTGAGTAATGAATCAATAAAAACAATTTTGAGACTTAACGCCAATTTTTAAAAAAGAAGATGCGTTTTTAAAAGTTGCTAATTTCCTTTTAAAAAATTAAATTATTCAAATTATATTTTAAAAATTCAGTTTTTTTTAATATTAAATTTCTTATAAAGTGATGTAACATGACATGAGATAAAAATTGTAAATTTAAACACCATAGAGAAAAAAAAAATGGTCTCAATGTACCCGCCCCTCTTAACATGTTAAGCACTCTAGGCCCCGAAAGTTAATGGTACTGCGTTTTTCTTGCAGTTCTCGACATTTTGAAAAAATTTTTTTAATAAAGATTTTATTTATCAACTTTTTTTAAAAGGAAGGATAGGTTTTGAATGGAAAAACTTCTGGAATGATGTCTTTCTTCGTCATTCCATTTAGTTTTCACAATAAAGGAAAACTCCTTTGTCATGGATGCGATAAAGGAGTTTTTCTGTTTTTGAGCCTATTTTAAGGATTGTTTATCTTTAAAGTATTTTTCTCGTTTTGTAGAGCGTTTTTTGATGTTATATTTGGCCCTCTACACCCTCTAAATTTGCTGATTGAAATTTAGCTTGATATACGAATAGCTTGATTTACGAATCTTTTTAAAGGGTGGATCAATGATAGAATTGGACAGTCTTTTGTTAAAAATCCAAAGGAAGGCGAACTTAAGAAAACAAAGGATTTTTGACTTTGAAAAAAATTAAATAAAATGCTGGCGTTATAAATGCAGAAGACACAGTGGTATGAGTTTGAATCTATAATTCTGTGGAAAAACTTATCATTCCTAAAATGGAATGATAAGTTTTCCTTTATTATTCCGTAATAAAGGAAAACTTCTTTGTTCTGGATGTTGGATGTGATAACGGAGCTGTTGTGCATATTTTTTATCTTTAAAGCCGGACCTATCTGAGATCGCTTCTAAATGATGTTACGCTTGGTGGGGATGGGGGGTGTTCACGAAATTGTGACAAAGTGGGACAAGGGAAAGGGAGGGGGTAACAAGAAGTGTGACATCATGCATTATGCAACATAGCGTGACATGTGACAAAGGGAGAGGGGGGTCCGCTGAAGTGTGACATATTGTGACGAAGGGGAGGAGGGGGGTCAAATATTGGGAAAAAAGGGT
The DNA here is from genome assembly GCA_038502835.1 of Octonoba sinensis. Lineage (NCBI taxonomy): Eukaryota > Metazoa > Arthropoda > Arachnida > Araneae > Uloboridae > Octonoba > Octonoba sinensis. Next base: position 6,765,788 of record CM076600.1, read on the forward strand.
GACACCTTTTCTGTTTGGCCCCTCTTCTGTGTAAATCGAGGGAAAGTTGAAAACAGCAATGAATTTAAAAATAAAGGAAAGCCGGTATTATTTATATTACTTATAGCGGAAAAGTACGTACTTTTTTCAGAGATATTTCAGAAAATACGCATTTAATCAAAAAAGGTAAGAACGATTTTTTCCCAAAAATGGCAAAATATTTAATTTTAAAAAAAAATGATTAGGAAATTGAGCTAATTTTCCCCAGTTTTCTCTATACCAGGTAAAAAGTCCCTTATTTGCTCTCTCAATACTCACTAGAAAGCAGCACGTATCATAATTTCTTTCTTTTGAAGCGCCATCTCTCGCGTCTTTTTGCTATCAAATGTTTAAATACTCTTGTCTTCCCTCAAAATATTAATAGAACCCGGATTATATACACTACAAAATTAACATATTCATGCAAATATGCACTAAAAATATGTAGAAAATGCGCTAAGAATTTTTACTTGCCAAAAAAAAAAAAGAAGTCACTAATGGAGAAAAAAACAAACAACAAATTCCTTTTTTTATTTTTTCACAGTTTAAAAAGTTATCCATCTCTCTATTTAAGATATCCGTTGTTTTTCTCCTAAAATATACTTCAATTTTTTTTGACTTTCACTTTTTGTAGCAAAAAATAAACAATAAATTACATTTCCGTCTGAAGTCGAATCTTTTACATGATCAAAATAGAATCCTTCATTAGTAATATATTTCTCCTGCTTATTAGTTTTTTTTTCCTTGTAGGAAAATGTTAATGAATAGAAATAACGCTTCTAAACAAGAAGTTCCGTCTAGAACTATACGAGCCTACTATCCCGTATGCACCAAATTCAAATTTATAATCTAGCTATCTCTTTCTCCTTTAGCTTTAGTTCTTAATTATTTCAAATATACCTTTTTCAACGGATAATACATATTCATTCACTCATTCATTCTTTCCTTTATTCAGCCATTCATTCATTCATTCATTCGTTTACTCATTCATGTCTTTATTCATTTATTTACTCATTCATATATTTATTCCCTCATTTATTCATTCTTTTCCTCATTCATTTATTCATTGATTCATTCTTTCACTCCTTCATTTAACCATTAATTCATGCTTTCAGTCATTCATTTGTTCATTGAGAAATATCCTTAAAAATCCCGATAAAAAAAATTTATAGGAAAATAGGCTCGTTAGTTCTGGATGAACTTTCTATTTGCACATGTTCTACGTTATAAGAGCTTTCCGATAAAGTTTGTTCCAAGCAAATCGGTCCGTTAGGTCAGGATTTATATAGGATTGAAATTTCCCCGTAAGCGCTATGTTAATTTTTTGAACTGTTCAAAAATGAACAAAAACTGTTCAAATTGATATTTCACGCCAAGAGATTCTTCCAGTAAGCTTGTTCATTGGAACATGGATTTTGTACCCAGAGTTTACATAATTTGCTTCATTATCGCACATAAGCGCTAATGTTAAATTTTTTTTGAACTGTTCAAAATTGAACGAAAAATTGTTCAAATCAAAAAGTAAAATATAGAAATGAGATGTCCTCGCCGAGATCTTTCGAATGCGAAAAGAATTTTTGGAATCGGACTATTCGTTCAAAAGTTATTAGGGGGGGGGGGGGACAGACCGACAGACCGACAGACACACATTTTCCCCCATCTCAAAACCCTACTTTCAAATTTTTTATTTTTCAATCTTTATTTAATTACTTCACTTTTTTTTTGACTTTTCTTTATATTTAACGATATTTTTACGATACATTAAGCCTTCTTTCATGCTTTATTATTATTTTTTTTACTTTTACGGGAAAGTAGGCTAAAAATGGAGTTATTGCTTAGATACTCAAAAATATCAGTCACTCAAGCCATCCCGCACACAGTGATAAGCATTTATTTTTTTTAATTTGCCGCTCTTTTTTTTTGTTTGCTTTTATATGCATTAACATCAAAAGTAGAAAAAATATGCAATCGCATATGCAATATTTAAGCATTTGTTGATACTACAAAAAGTTGTATGTCAAGTCACAGCTGCAGGGTTCGAAAATAGGATGGAAAAGTTAGGCGCCATTGGCACCCAGCTCATTTGTTTAAGTTGCCTAAAATGTCCTGTTGGGTGTCATTTTAAATAATTCAAATTGCCTGGGCAGAGATATCAACCGATAACTATTAAGACAGTTGTGAAATTGATAAAAAATATCGCAAAACATCACAACCTTATCGAGAAAATGATTGATAAGTAAGAGAGAAAAATGTTCGAAAATCAGTTTCTGTTACTAACTTTTGAGAAGTTGGTCATTTCACTTTATACATCTATAGAAACGTTTATTTTAATCGGTGACTAATAAAATAAAATGTGAGTAAACCTTTTTTCAAGTGTTGTTTAAAATCGAGTGTTACTTACAAATAAGTGAGTAACACTTTATTGTAAATTACTGACAAACGAGTAAAAATTCACAATTCAAAAATTTGAGTAATTACCGTGGTCTTCATAGGTATCGTAAAAATACCGATGATTAGGGGAAATTTTCTCATAAAAATGTAATTGTATAGAGTAATATCAGATCAAAAAAAAATTAATAACCTTTAAAAAATGACGGTGAAAACTTGTGGTTGCCAAACTAAAAGCTTTATGACAGCTTAGGCGCCAAAAGTGAAGTAGATGTGAAATTCCGGTTGTCAAACCGAATTTTTCAGTTGCATAATACTACTAATTTCAAACGGCCATTTTGACGACCACTCATTTCAAACCCTGGACAGCTGATTTTCAGGAGAACAAAAAAATTTTATTTTTAATTTGTTAATATTTTTTATGTTTGATTATTTTAAGAAACATTTCGAACAGGTCTAGGGAAGTTGTACTGCCATTATACAGAAGTTTGGTAAGACCTCATTTGGAGTATGCTGTTCAGTTTTGGTCTCCGTACCTAAAAAAGGATATTACCTTATTGGAAAGGATTCAAAGGAGGGCTACAAGATTGGTAAGTGGTCTTTCAGACTTAGATTATGAGGTCAGGCTTAAAAGGCTCAATATGTATAGTCTTGAGCAAAGGAGAGTCAGAGGGGACATGATTCAGTTGTTTAAATTCATTAAAACGGGAAATGTTGATGGACTGCAGCTATGTGCTGAAAGTAGAACCAGAGGTCATTGTTTTAAACTTTTCAAATCTCAGGCTAATCTTGAAATTAGGAAAAACGACTACTTCAATAGGGTTGTAGGCAGTTGGAATAGTTTACCGGAAGCGACTGTTAATTGCAGTGGGGTAAAAACTTTTAAGAAAGCTCTTGATGTTCATTGGGGACTGCTAAATTAACTAGGACCAGCCTAGCTGGGCCCTGAGCCTGTTGCTGGTCGTCACTTTTGTATTTGTATTAAATTTGGTACTCATTTCACTTACGTCGTCTTTCAAAACCTCAGAACTGCTCATTTTGATTACAAATAAACTAAAATCACAAAACGGAAAAATTTTGAAACACGACTTTTTGCTGTATCAACGACGAAAAATTCAAATAGTTACTATAATATATATATGTTACGACCAAAGCCCGAATTCGGCCACTTCGCGAATTGGCCGGCCAAATCGCGAAATGACTAAGAACGCTGTAAACTGGCTGGCCAATGTCCGATCTTTTCTTGATTTCGGGAATTGGCCGGCCAGATCGCGAAGTGGCATAGGATGGCTGGCTAATGTCCGATATTTTCTTGATTTCGTTAAAGGGCCGGCCAGATCGCGAAGTGCCATAGGAGGATCAGCCAAAGTTGGAAGAAAAAATCATTGGCACGTATTATTTGGCTCTGTATAACCATAACTTCATTCTTTAAAAATGACTAGTTGCGGTACCAGCAGCTAACTGCGGTGGGATGTGGCCAATTGAGACAAAGTAAAAAATTAAATTTTTTAAATTTTAATTTAAAAACTTGTCTATATTTTTATATTTTTAAATTAGAAGATTTGTATTTTAAAATTAAAAAAGAAAACAAAAGGGGCAATATTAGCAAATTAGCTATTTAATAAAAAAATATTAAAAAATTGCGGTCCCACCGTACCACTCAGTATGTGAAAAAACATACCACTACAATTTTTTTTCTGTAAAGTAAAAGTTATTAGAACTACAAAAGATATTTAAAAAGTAGTAAAATGGTTAACATAAAAAATTTACCTCTTTTCCTTTAATTAAAACATGAATTATAAATCACCGTAATCACTTATTACAAAAGCTGAACTTTTGTGACATTTCGAATTACGTAAAAGTTTGTTGCTTCTGCATCTACAGCGGTTTGTCGCACACTTAGTCGCAGATGCGCCGCCTACCGGGCGTTCTTGAATGAGCACATCGCGTTTTGGCCGGAACATCGTGGCCACTTCGCGAAATGGCCGGCCAAAGTAGAATATTCACTGATCGTTTCAATTTCATCGAACTTTGGCCATACTTCTCGGCCAAAGTGCGAAATGGCCGGCCAGACTTCGGGCTTTGGCCGTAACATATATATATATATGCATATATATATACACAAACACATATATATATATACATATATATACATATATATATATATACATATATATACATATATATATATATACATATATATATATATACATATATATACATACATATATATATATATATACTAGCGGTGGCCGCACGGCATTGCCCGGGCTGAATTTTAAAAACGTCGCCTACGGCGCTGACCTTGCTAAGAGTATAAAAAAAATCGCCTGCGGCATAAAGCCTGCAGTGTTTGAAAAACATCGTGTGTCTATTTATCAAAAAAAAAAAAAAAAAAAAATCATTAGGCATTGTCAACGCGTGAAAAAGTAATTATAACATGTAGAAGGATCAGTTAAGAAAACTTAGGAACAATTCTATCAGTAGGGTCAGATTTGTCACCAGAGGGTACTTAAAACTGCCAAATTGTAGCACGGCGTCATTTGGTGCGTTACTTTTCATCTGGAATGAGTCTTGGCGATGATCTTAGATTGATTGCAAGAATGAAATTGCAATATCATATTAATTTTATTTTCCAGCCAAACTGTTGTACTACTAACAGATGATAAGTTTATGAAATGAAGCTTCGCTAGCGGTACCATAGCGGTGAAATCGTAGGTGACAATATTTATAATTAAATGATGCTGTAAACCATACATAAAAAACGTATGCAAAATCTTGTTAGTATTCTTTATCGCCGGTTTATCACCAACGCCTAGTTAAAAAAGTGAAATTGCTGCGTGTCGTCATTCGCCACGTTATTTGAAATCTAGAATAAACTATACGTCCGTAAACTTTTCGAAGCGATATTTATTTAAATGCTGTTGCTAAATCAAGGAAATCGTAAAATCGGGGAGACGGAACTTTTATCAAATTCAATCTCGAATTTAAAACCTATTGCTAATTTGAAAACAAACGTTAAACTTGAAAATATGCTTTATTATTGTTTTATCTTTATTAAACTGAACTATTTTGAAAAATAACTTTTATATTGAAATTAAGCTAACACTATTAAGCCGGAGTTGAGGAAACTGCTAATTATTATTTTTGGGTCAAGGTAAGCCTTAAGAAAGAGAACTCAAAAGCTTATAACTGGCGTTCTTTTTGACTTAGAAACTTCCAACAAATTTCATCTTGTACAAAAAAATCTGCGCATTCGATCGATATATTATATTAATATGTGCAAGATTATTGTCACCCCCATATTGGGAGATTTATGGGGAAATTTGCATAAAATTGGAATAAAAAAAGAGCTACCTGTCAGATTTTTTTCTAACTGGTCTACGATTGGTCCTCTTGAAACACCTTGTCTTATTGATGAAAACCGCATTCGAATTCGTTGCGCAGTGTAAAAGATCTCAGCGTACAGACGCGGGAAGCGACTTTGTTTTATACTCTTTTAAGAAGATACATACACACATGCATGTTTCTTAGTGAGGCCACTTTTTTGCAATTTTTCTTAAGAGCTAATTAATAGTAGAAAAAACAAGAAGTTCCGTCTAGAACTATACGAGCCTACTTTCCCGTATACACCAAATTCAAATTTATAATCTAGCTATCTCTTTCTCTCTCTTTCTTATTTATCTTTAGTTCTAATTATTGAAAATATACCTTTTTCAACGGATAATACATATTCATTCACTCACTCATTCATTCTTTCATTTATTCAGCCATGCATTTATTCATTCATTCGTTACCTCATTCAAGTGTTTATTCATTCATTTACGCATTCATGTATTTATTCACTCATTTATTTATATTTTCATTTATTCAATAATTTATTCATTCATTCTTTTCCTCATTCATTTATTCATTCTTTCACTCTTTCATTTATTCATTCATTCATTATTTCACTCATTGAGTCACTGAGAAATATCCTTGAAAATCCCGATCAAAAAATTTCATAGAAAAATAGGCTCGTAAGTTCTGGATAAACTTTCTATTTCTACATGTTCTACGCTATAAGAGCTTTCCGATAAAGTTTGTTCCAAGCAAATCGGTCCGTTAGATCAGGATTTATATAGGGTTGAAATTTCCCCGTAAGCTCTGCGTTAATTTTTTGAACTGTTCAAAAATGAACAAAAACTCCTTTCAATAAGCTTGCAATAGGAACTTGGCTCTTGTGCCTAGAGTTTACAGAATTTGCTTCAATTTTGTCCATAGGCGCTAATGTTAAAATTTTTTGAACTGTTCAAAATTGAACAAAAAATTGTTCAAATCAAAAACTAAAATATAGAAATGAGATGTCCTCGCCGATATCTTTCGAATGCAAAAAGAATTTTTCCAATCGGACAATTCGTTCAAAAGTTATTAGGGGGGGACAGACCGACAGACAGACAGACAGACCGACAGTCGGACAGACCGACAGACAGACAGACCGACAGACAGACAGACCGACAGACAGACAGACCGACAGACACACAGACCGACAGACACACAGACCGACAGACACACTTTTTCCCCATCTCAATACCCTACTTTCAAATTTTTTATTTTTCAATCTTTATTTAATTACTTCACTTATTTTTGACTTTTCTTGATTTTTAACGATATTTTCACGATACATTAAGCCTTCTTTCATGCTTTATTATTTTTTTTTTTTACTTTTACGGGAAAGTAGGCTAAAAAGGAGCCGAATATAAAGAAAATGATTAGATTTTTAAATGATTATAGACGGAATGCGCACATAAATTCACATCTTTTTGCATTGAAAAATGAATTCCTGTAATTGTGGAAGACGTGTCTGTATATTTCATTGGCGTAATTGTCAACCGTTCACTTCAATCACAAAACTCATTTTAATAAACCAGAGCCCCCTATACTAAATGCCATCCGATAGGGCCTTAAATCCATACACATTTTGGCCGCAACTTTTTATATAGAGGGCGCTAGTTTCCTGCTCATAATACTGCTTTTATAAGTAGATACATATGGCAAAGATTAATGAACTGAGTGTTTAAATTACATAAACTATTTAATTTTAAACATATCAGCAAACAAAATATCCTAGAAAGCAAATCTTGACTAAAGTTAAAACCTAACTAGCTCTTAAAAGAAATTTAAAGTTGATACAGCAGGTTATTTGCGCCACCTAACGGATAACTTTTCACGGCCGTTTTTCTCTCATATCGGAAGGCATTTAGTATAGGGGGCTCTGAATAAACACATACACAAAGTTACGCAGACCACGAGAACACATTTTACAACAAAACGTAGGCACAACTCATTCTTCATTCTCATTTCTCGAGAGACTGCTGGACAAAGTTATAAGGCGCCATCTATCATTTATTACAGGCGCAATCTATTATTTGTTACAATTGCAATTTTATGCTTAAAATGCATTTTTTTTCTTCTTATTTTACATCAAACGAATATATTTTTTATTCCCCTTTCGAACTATCGAAAGAAACACACGAATGAATTCGATTGTTTAATCTGAAGTGATACATATTATTGTGCAGAAAAAGATAAACATTCAACTGAAGCAACAAGTTGTTCTGGGCTCTGGTTCTCGTGGACGACATCCCCTTTCTTGATGACCTGATGTATCAGTGAATGATGGCAGCCCATCTGGTAGATCAGGTGCTCCCACCTGCAACGGAAGAAACGTAGTATTTGTCAATAGGCAAGCAAGTTTGCCATGCTTTTTAAAATCTATGAAATAGTATTTCCTAATGAGACAACACAAGCAGTGGTATAGTCCGTGGCCATGGTAGCCTAGTGGATAGGATGTCGGACCGAAAGATTTGATGTTTGATACCCTCCCCGCCGAACCATGTACACTTGGGGTTCATGCATGTAAAATCCGTCGACCCCGAAGTCCCGAGGAAGTTCCGAGGGTGCCGGAGGGTGGAGAATTTCCTTTCCCTTAAGTCTTAGGTCAAACAAAGAAGGTGGCGCATTTGTGGTGGAGCTGTCTGGTGTCGTCCAAATACACAACGAGCCAAGTCGTACTTCCACTGTTGTGGTGCTCATTTATAAACGGAGGGCGCTCCTTACTGCCTTAATTCCTGGTCGCTTCTGCGAAGTGCAGCTTGGATATCCAAGTGGCATTAGCAACAACAGCAACAAAGCTAAAGCCTCCTATATAAAATTTTGCGTAAGGCAGGGAATACTAAATGCGTCTCTATTGAACTGTCTTTTGGTTCTACTTGACTTTATTTTGTCGTGCTAAAATGGCTCTTCACATACACGATAACATTTAACGAAAAAAAAAAAAAACATTACTACCTGTCAAGCCATCAGTATTGATATTTATCCGCTGTGAACCAATGAAGTTATTTTTAAACTTAATTGTAACTCTTCTGTAATAAAGGCCACGCAAATGTAAACAAACCTTCAGAATAAAAGAATTTCCTTCCAAGTTTCTGCGGAAAACTGCTGTTTTAAATACTTGCCTCAAGGTAAAAGCGAAAAGTTACCCGTCCCTTAACTCTTTTCTTATTTCAACTATCCCAATCCGTCACTCTACGAAGGGGAATTTGGATAACCAAGTATTAGGTCGTTTCGAAAGTTTTGTCCGTTTTAATGACATGTGTTTTTGTAGCTCCATATCTCAATAAATATTTATTCTACTGTGTCGTGGTATATACAGATCGATGGAGAATTTTGTACTCTATACACTGAGGGTGTTCATTTTTTCTTAATTTAAATTCTTTTATTATTTTCAACCTATTACTATATGATGTCATTAAGCGATTTTCGGCCGATTTTTGTCTATGAACTCAAATTGAACCAAAGCGCTGCCGAAACGGTCCGAAAATTTAACCAGGCATTTGGCAATGATGGTGTTAATGAACGCACTGCTCGACGTTAGTTTGCGAAATTTCGTTCCGGAAATTTTAGCCTCGAAGATGAGCCCCGAAATGGTCGATCTAGAGTAATCCAGGACGAGAATTTGAGAACCCTGGTGGAGACTAACCCATCACAAACGGTGCGTGGGGCGGAGGAAAAACTGGGCTTCAGCTCCCATGTGGTTTTTGATGGTTTAAAACGTATTGGAAAGGTCAAAAAGCTCGAAAAGTGGGTGCCCCACGATTTAAACGATCTGCAAAAATTGTCACGTTTCGAGGCTTGTTCTTCATTGCTTTTGCGCAACCAAAACGATCCTTTTTTTGATTGGATTGTCACGCATGATGAAAAGTTGCTTCTCTACGACAATAGGAAACGTTCAGGGCAGCGGTTGGACACCGATAAGCTACCCAGGCACTTCCCAAAGGCGAAACCCCACCAAAAAAAGATCATGGTTACTGTATGGTGGTCAGCGTCTGGTATGATTCACTATAACTTTCTGCAACCAGGCCAAACCATCACAGCAGCAGAGTCCTACTTTTCTCCACCAGCCCCTACCTGTTAGCCGAGGCCTTAGGATTGCTTACGAACGGGGAGAGGTAGCGGGGTCTACGGATTTTACATGCACATATCCCCAAGTATACATGGTGGTCTTCAGTGGGTATCGAACGCGCGACCTTCCAGGTGGAAGTCCGACGTGCTAACCACTGGGCTACCACGGCCCTAGCAGAGTCCTACTGTGAGGAAATCGACGAAATGTACCAAAAATTGCGTTAGCAGCAGCCAGCACTGGTCAACAGATCCTGCTCCACGACAACGCCCGGCCCCTGACACACAAATCCCCGTCCAAAAATAAAAGGAATTGAGCGTCGAAGTTCTTCCCCACCCACCATACTCCCCAGATCTCTCGCCAACCGACTACCATCTTTTCAAGCACTTCGATAACTTTCTCACCGGTAGAACCTTTGCCAATCAGGACCTATCGAAAACGGACTTCGTCGACTTCATCGAATCCCGAGCACCCAATTTTTATGCCGACGGAATTAATCGACTTGTGTTACGTTAGCAGAAGTGCACTGATGCAAATGAAGCTTATTTCGATTAAATTGAATAAATATTCACTGAGATATTACAATTTAAAGTAGACTCATAAAAACGGACAAAACTTTCGAAACGACCTAATAGCATTTGAAACAACAAGAACAACATGGTGTAGTCCAGACAAGAAAAAGAGGAAAAAGTTTGGAGGACGCGTACCAGTGGTGTAGTCGCAGGGGGACGGCGTCCCCCTACCTTTTGATTTTAATACAAGCGTCCCCCCCCCCCTTTTGATTTCAATTGCTTATTTTCGTATGTATAAGCGTCCCCCCAACTTTTTTTTTCAGGACTACACCACTGACGCGAACAAATACCAGGCAGAAGTTACAGAATTCAAAAAGTGGGGAAATGGTTGTGCCCCCCTTTGCCACATGCCACGCTATGTTGCATAAGCATGATGTCACACTTCTTGTTACCTCCTCCCCTCCACTTGTCACAACTTCACACACTCCCCTCTTGAAGTGTGGCATCATTTATGAATGAGGGAGTTACGTGGAGATTTTGAACAACGCACTTTTCTGTAAGTGTATCTTCTTTACAAGGACAGTGTTTTTGCCGCGAAGCTAACAATCAAAGAATTGGTACATATATAAGTGGAACCCCGCCATTTTTCGTACACAATTGGTTCCAGGAGGCAGTTGGAATGGCGAGTTGTACGAATGGCGAATTATTTTTTCACAGAAGATACAATGTAAATTGGATTAGTAATCCGTTCCAGACCCACAGATGGTTGCGCATGAAAAACAAATATATATACAGTACTGTATATTAAATTATAGATAAATAAAATAATTTTTATAAAAAAATAGAACCGACTTCAAATTATAAATTGCGCTAAAAAGTGAAAAATAAATAAATTTTTTTTTAACAACATCGATGGGACTTTTAAACATAGTTTTAGAAGTCGGTGCAAAATTGTGAGTCTAATTACCATTACACCATTTGCTACTTCATATTGGAACTGTTGCTAATTCTGGGAAAATATATATATTTGTAATTTATTTATGATTACAAAAGATTTTATCTATCCTAATTTTGCACCGACTTCTAAAACTATGTTTAAAAGTCACATCGATGTTGTTAAAAAAATTTATTTATTTTTCACTTTTTAGCGCAATTTATAATTTGAACTCGGTTCTATTTTTTTATAAAAATTATTTTATTTTATTCTTCTTAGTGTAAATGCATTTTCTATATAAATACTGTATTTTTTTAAAAATCCATATGAAAGGGCAAACTTTCTTTGAATGAATGGCACTAAAAACTAATCATTTGTATGAAAAACTCCGTTTCGAAGTTGAGTTTAGCAAATAAACCGATTAGATTTAATTTTTGCCTCAGAGAAGCCTTCAGTCAAACTTTTGCTGTAATTGCTTTTAATATTATAGCACAATGGAAACAAACACGTTTTAAACAATGACTTTTATATGTATTAATAGTTTTCCCGACAAAGAAAAATCAAGCCAAGCCTTTCCCATTAAAATAAAAAATATTTATTTTTCACCCGCAACGTTATTTCTAAAAAACGAAAGTACTCAGATTGATGTACGATATTTGAGTTAGACGACCCTCTGTCGATTAAAGAAAAAATCGTCAAAATCGGTTTATTTAGTCAAAAGTTATGGATGAAAAAACAAAGACATACTACATTTCTGCCCATTATTTTTGTTCTATTTATCGAATATGGACAAAGGAAGGTACGGTACCTATGGGAAACCACCCTTGATCGATTGAAAAAAAAAAATCATGAAAATCGGTTCATCCGGTGCGAAGTTATGAGTGGACAAAAAAAAAAAAAAAAACGACATACATACAATATGAATGTATAACCTCCTTCCTTTGTGAAGTCGGTTAATAAAAATTATAGGTAAATTCAAAAAGTGGGGAAATGTTTGTGTTAAACTGAAAAAAGCCGAGGAACAGCAAAAGCAGGACTTATTGGTAAAATTACTTTTTTTTTTTTTGAGGGAAAGCTAAACCCGTTTTTTTTTCTTTTTGAAACTCATTTTATTCGAAAGTCGCTTCGTTAAACAAACGAAAGAACAGTTCGTCTCATATAAGTTGAGGTCTGACGCTGAGAATGTTTACTTCTTATTGGGCTGTGTTCAGTGAAAAGGGGAAGTGTGGTTGCTTCTGGAGTTGAGTTGGGATATCTCCGCAGTGGTCGGCAACCCAACTCATTTCAGATCCAATAACACTCCCTTCAGTGACCTCCCCGAGCAGAATCGTCAGACGTCAACATACCGGAGCCGAACAATAGACGCTCCAATCTTTACTGACCGGTAGGGTCGCTGTATACTGACCTGTCGGCATTGATGATGATCATGTCAGCGAACTTCCCTTTCTCGAGAGATCCATGCGTTTCCGACTTGCCCAGTGCTTTGGCGGCGTTGATGGTGGCTGCGTGCAGAGCTTCCGGCATACTCAGTTTCAACAGCACGCACGATAGGTGCATCACCATGGGCTGCACACAAACAGAACACAGCAAACGATAAGTAAACTACAGTCGACGCTCGTTATAACGACCACACATTATAAAGAGCCTTCCATTATAACGACCATTGGTAAAAGTCCCAATTTTATCCCTATGAACTCTATGTTAATTTGTTTTCGACATAACGACCGTTCTGTATCGTCTAATCCAATACAGCGACCGAATTCAGCGGACAGTATTTCTGGTATTTTTTCAAATAGAGCATGTTTCCAAATTTGTAGCTTGATTATAGTTTGCGGAGAGCTGCATGGAGTCTTCAGTGTTTGGTTCAACTTTGTCAGGGAGGTGGATTACCTCTGATCACAGTTATGAAAGAATAGAGGGGGAGCAAACGTGGAATTTCTGGGAAAAGGGGTTGACAGTTTGAATCAAATGTTCCAAGGGTCGATTCTCTGAAATAAGACGAGTCATGTTATCCGTGCCAGGTATCATGTCAGCTCAGAAGTTTTGCTTCCAGAAATATGAATATTTTTTTTTCTTCCTATATTTTCTGCGTTAAAATCTGTTTAATATTTTGCACTGATATTTTTTATAATTCCAATAATTTTAAAATATATCATTTAGTTCGAATCTTTGAAAAATGACCAATTTTAATGGAACTACGGAACATGCATGACGCATGTATATTTTTAAAGAAAATTCTACCTCTTATAGCGACCACTCGTTATAAAGACATTCTCCTGTGGGACGCAGATGGTCGTTATATTGAGCGTCGACTGTATTTATTAGCACAGAAACATAAAGCATTGCAGACGATCAGAGAGGTAAAATTCTTTAAGGATTTTTCTGCAAGTACAGTTCCACGCACTCCCGGCAACGCATGCTCAAACCCTCGAAACTTTCGTCGCATTCGACGAAATGGCTTCGTGGGAAACGCTCCGATAAACCTTTCGTCGATTTGCCGAACTTTGTGCGGCAACTTTTTAAAGTCACGTGATCGCGCGAGGAAAGAAGCGTTACAAATGACGAAATTTTCTTGACGAGTGAAGAATCGTCAAAAATGAAGATTCCATTTTTGAGAGTGCGGGACCGTCCATAAAAGATGTCACGCTTTTTGCCCATATACTTGACCCCCTCCACTTCAACTTACCTTCCCCCCCCCCCCTTTGTCACATTCCACGCTATGTTGCATAAGCATGATGTTACTTCTTGTTACCCCCACTTGTCACAATTTGTCAATTTCACGAACCCCCTCTCCCCCTCGAAGCGTGACATCAAATTTGAATGATCCCTACCATTAGAAACAAAAAAGGAGCTCTGCCTGGTGAGAGGGCGGGGACGAACCCATTCATGTTCAAGGGAGGAACTGCTGGAATAAGGAATGTGCCGTTTCTGTACTCGTTTCAGTTCGTTTAGCAATGATTTCCTCCCAACTGATGCCATCTGCCGGTTTATAAATTTAGTTGCTTTCAACATACAGAGAAGCAAACATTCTGATTCGTGTGCTAATAAACACACCTTCAGAAAAAACTTCCCTGAAACTCGAATGGATTCGTCCTTTTCTGCCAATGCGCAGCAGCGTCCGAGTGTCAGAACTTCGTGGTCGAACAGTAAACGTAGCAATCCAAACACCTAAAACGATACTTTTGCATTTTTTGTATAAGAACATTCAGACTGTTTTTAAACAAGGGTGAGAATACAAAACCGTTCATAAAAATTAGGTAAATTGTTCTTAAAAGCAATTCTAGGAGCTTTTATCCAAAGTTCAGGTGCAATGGAGGCAATTCACCGCTAGAGGGGCTCATGAGCGATCATCGTTGTCATGTGATATCCGCTCTTTTTTACTAAGATTTTCAATTGGGTTCTACGTGGAGTTCACTAGGCAAAATTAGTTATTTTAAAATTAATTAGACTATTTTCACAGCTTTTTTTCTGATTATAACCCAGTATTTACATTTAATTTAATCATTATAAAAGAAATTTATTAATTATTACAATAGTTATAGTGTTTTATTACGTGTTAATTTTATGTAATGTAGGAAAACTTTATTTAGGCCTAGTTTTTAATTAGATTTGTCGAACTCGAAGTAAAACGATGCTACGGCTTCTTTTGTTTGCTTTCATCGCTACCACGTGACCAATGACATTGCTTGAATTGCCCCCATTAAGCTTTTAGAAAGAATGTTCCTAAAATTAATTATATTTAACGTTTAAATCTAATCACAAATTATATGAGGAAAATTCAGCAGAAGCAAAATCATTTAAAGAAGTAACACATTCCTAATTTCTAACCATAGATATTGTTTTTTAATGGAAGGTGAAAGGAGATTTTAGTTACTCGTGAAATTATCTTTCTAAATTGTAGATTTATTTTTTAAAAAAGGCACAGCGAGACCTGTGTCAGTTGACCACTTGCGGGGCAGAACTTTAGCGGTCAACTTAGACAGGTGGTCCACTCGTAGAGGGTGCAGATGCTTCTTTCTTTTTGTCATTTCTTACATTTATTCATTTATAACTCATTGAAATATAGCTTTATGAATTAACGTTACTTTAAAACAGTAATGAGCTATCTTTTTTACACACAGTTATCTAAGATATCATTAGAGAAATTTAATCTGAATGACTGACAATGTATCCTATATAACTTTAAAATTAAAGCACTTAGTTAAAAATAAAGATAAATATCTTATTCAATATGTAAGTTACTTATTTGATGGTAAATATTTCCTAAAAATACACAACTTTTCGAAATGGCTACATCAGATACAAGTAAAAAGAAACTTGTTTAAAGAACAAAAGAGGGCTCCTAGTCGTTTTCCCATTTGGTTCCCTTACAAAGAGGTTTAGGCAAACTTTATATGGACGTTTCATCCATCCAGACAAATACTGGTTTAACATTACAGCATAAAAAATATCCCGGAGAAGCTGTTTTAGTTTTTTCAATCTTTCCAGAAATTGATAAATAATTATAGTAATAATGAGGCGGTCAACTTACGAACAGTTTTTTATAATACTCCCTCCCAAATTTGGCGTACATAAGTGGTCGACATAGACAGATGGTCAAGTTACAAAGGTTTCTCTACATCAGGCTTGGAGTCGATTACGAAGAAACGTAATCGATTACGATTGCGATTATAAAGATAAAAATTGAGAGATTATGATTACGATTACGATTGTAATCCTTTGCCAAAAAATAATTACGATTACGGCAGCGATTACAGTCATTAAAAAATGTAATCGATTACGATTATGATAACCGATTTCGATTTTGATCATGATTAGATAAGCGAAAAATTAGCCGATATTATATATACAACTCTCATTTTTGCAAGTGTCACAAATCAAAAATTTATGATTTTTGATTAAATTTTTGATTTAATAAGGGATTACAGACTTTTTCCTTTAGATTACGATTAAAATTACGCAAGAAAAGGGATTACGCAATTTCGATTGTGATTATAAGAATATGCCATTGTCAGATTGCGATTACGATTTCGATTTTGCCAAAATGTAATCGATTACAGGAGATTACGATTACGTAATCGCGATTACTCCAAGCCTGCTCTACATTATATAATATAGGGCTCATTCCGTTAATGACAAAAGTGGTCAACTTAGACAGGTGGACAGCTTACAAAGGTGGTCAACTATACAGGTTTTACTGTATCTGCTGTGTAATGCTACTCAATGACCAAAATTTTATAAATCGTTCTGAGAAAATTCTCCCAATTATCATAATAAGAGAAAACAAACCCTAAAATAATTTTAGTTACCTACCTCGACAGTGATAATTGAATGTTATTTACTAATATTATTGATGTTCATAAAATATTCTATACACTTCGAAGTAAAAAGTAATATTGAAGAAAAAAGAATAATATTCTCGATTGCTCTATCTTATTACTGCTCTGTGGTCCTTACCATGGCGAGGCAAAAGGCGTTGGGGTTGAAATCGGAGCCCAGGGCAACAGGGACACCTGCTTCGATCATCTTCCTGGCGGGGGGAGGTTTGAGCCGGAGGATGTAGGCAGTGGTCGGCAGGAGGACCGCCACTGTGCCACTGGAGGCCATGGCGGATATCCCGGCCGCAGACACTTCTTCCAAATGAGAGATGGCCTCTGCTCGCAGTTCGGCCCCCATCTGGGAAAAGGGAAGAAGTCAATGCATTCGAAATACAGTTGAACTCGCTTAATACGAAATGCCAGAAATTCGTATTAGCCGTTATTCGTTTTTTCTGTTTGAGTTGAAGTATTCTTTTAATATTTTTAAGGGAACTTTAAAACACAGATAATGTATTTTGAACGGCAAATTTTTAATTTAGAATTTTTGTGTTTGTGTTTCTTCTGTTTTGATAAGGCTTATGTTGGAAATTTTTCAATGTGCCGAGCCAGACAATATCAAAATCTTAACAGACAATGGAACCAAAAAAAAAAAATTCCTGCAAGCATTGTGAAAAAACATAAAGCTCAAGACCAATCAATCAAATTGAGCAGTTTAGATCTTCTCATGTGTACAATTATATATTGTGTGTTCTAGAATGGATAAACCAGACAATCTATATTTTCAGACAAAGAAACAACAACCATTGTCAAAAGAAACATATTAGAAATATGTGCTTTTTCTTGCTTTTCCATCGAACCAGACTGAGCCACAGCAAAGCGTGGCCGGGTACAGCTAGTTTATAATAAAAAGTAACATAAATAGTGAAAACAAATGTTTTATTTTAACTAATATACACTTTTAACTCTTACTAGTACATTGAGAGAAAGTAAACTTACCTTTTAGAATTTCACAATTTGGGAAAAAATCCTTAATGGTGAGTTGTTTTATGGGTACATTAAATTTTATCCTGCAAATTTTTCGTGAATATGTACGAAATTTTGTTCGTCTTAGTAAATTTGTATTTTAGCCTTCGCAATATGCGTGAGATATTTAGTGTAATTAAATAGCAAACCAAACTTAATGAACAACAGGTTCTTTTTAACTGTGATTTCGTATTAAGAAAGTTCAACTGTATTACTGTTAGTACAGGAATGATTTCCACATTAGATGAAAATAAGCATCTAAGAATCATTTCATAGCAGAATTCATTTTAGGAGAAGGTTCATAAATGATGTCATGGTTTTCCCCATATATTTGAACCCCTCTCCTCCTTTGTCACAAAATGTCACACTTCAACATATGTCCCTCCCTTCTTTCAAACATGCCACGCTATGTTGCCTAAGCATGATGTCACACCTCTTGTTACCCCTTCCCTCCCCTTGTCAAAATTTGTCACAACTTCATGAGCCCCACTCCCCTCGAAGTGTGACATCATTTATGAATAAAGGAGTTACGTGGAGATTTTGAGCAACGCACTTTTCTGTAAGTGTATCTTCCTTACATGGACAGTACTTTTGCCGCGAAGCTAACAAGCAAAGAATTGGCACATATATATATTATATATACAATGGAACATCGCTATTCGTAAACAATTCGTTCCGGGAGGCAGTTCGAATGGCGAACTATTTTTTTCACATAAGATACGAGGTGTGACTGGAAAGTTTTAAGAATGGGCTTGTAATTTCGCAATGGCGGTACTTACATGCTACTGTGATGGATCTCCTTCAAAATAGTCCCTTTCTGGGTGAACACACCGACTCCAACGGTGTTTCCACTTTTGGAAACATTCCTGGGATTTTTTTTCTCGACTGTTAAGGACGCTCGCCGGATTTGCCTGGATATCTTCAATCGAGTCATTGAAGTTCCTTCGAGTGAAAATTTCAGTTTAGGAAACAGGTAGAAGAATTTTTACCAAATTTAGTATTCCTGTGCTTCCACAACCGCCCTATTCCCCTGATATAGCCCCTGCGGACTCCTGTTTCCTAAACTGAAATTTTCACTGTCGAGACAAATCGCTTCCCTTTCAGTGAAATTTTCACTTTAGGAAACAGGTAGGAGTGTTCAGGGGCTATATCAGGGGAATAGGGCGGTTGTGGAAGCACAGGAATGCTAAATTTGGTCAAAAATTCTTCTACCTGTTTCCAAAACTGAA
Source organism: Octonoba sinensis (assembly GCA_038502835.1). NCBI lineage: Eukaryota > Metazoa > Arthropoda > Arachnida > Araneae > Uloboridae > Octonoba > Octonoba sinensis. The sequence goes on from CM076600.1 coordinate 6,784,651, forward strand.
ATTACACTGAAAGGGAAGCGATTTGACTCGATTGAAGTAATCCAGGCGAATCCGGCGAGCGTCCTTAAGACACTCGAGAAAAAAAAATTCCAGGAATGTTTCCAAAAGTGGAAACACCGTTGGAGTCGGTGTGTTCAGTCAGAAGGAGACTATTTTGAAGGAGATGCATCACAGTAGCATGTAAGTACCGCCATTGTGAAATTACTAGCCCATTCTTAAAACTTTCCAATCACACCTCGTACAGTGTAAATTGGGTTAATCCGTTAAAGACCCACAGATTGTTGCTTATGAAAAACAAATATACAGTACTGTATATTAAATTAAAGATAAATAAAAATTTAACTGCACTTTGCTTGTAATGAGGTGAGCTGATGGCATAATGTTGAGAGGAGGAAGAGAAATGGTTGGAAGAGGAGTCCCCATCTATAAAAACATCAGGTAACATCCCTTCAGGTGTTTTTTCCCTTCTTTTCATTTTTCTGGTGTTCTGCACTAGAAGAATCTTGGGCTTCTCTCTCTAAAAACCTGTCCAATGTTGTCTGCCTTTGACGGTTGTTCAGAATTTTTCTAAAACGGTCAATAACATAGTCGTTGAACAAGTTAATGCTGTTGACCACAGCAGTGTTGGGATGCCATTTTTCCGCCACTCTGTGTTGTCTCGCAGGGGTAACACAGCTCTTTCATTGCTGCAAAGGAAATGCTTTCCGTACTACTTCCCCCCCCCCCTGAAGAAGAAAGTTCATCAACCACTTCCTCTGTCTGCCCCCTTAGAAAGTTAAAATTGTTAGTAAAATCTCAAAAAGTATTAAAAAATTTTTTTAAAAATTCAAAATGCCAAACAAATTATTTCCAGACGAATTCAAAATGAGCATAATTTCTAGATTTTTTCTTGAGAAAAGCCAAACTGGCAACTCAGCTGGCCCCTGGCGCCGAACGAATCACGGGGCAAGCGTACGAATGGCGAGTTGAATTTTACTTGATCAAGTTGTACGAATAGCGAGGTGGACGAATGCCGGGGTTTCACTGTATATATATATTAAGATACTTCGCTCGACAGCTAAGCTCTGTTCCGGGATTTGACTAATTTGAATGATAATTATACATTCTGCGTCTATATTTGTTAAATTTAGTAATTTTATTTACATAGGTATATATATGATAAAAATTAATCTACTAAAAGTTATTCATAGACACAACGAAATAGGAAATTTACTTTTGTGCAGAATAACCAACGATTGAAAAACTAAGAAAATCAACTCAGTAAAGTGCACAAATGAGCAATAAAACTGCAGACACGCGTTTGGGTTTGCATTGAACCCCTTCGTCAATGAAAAAAATTAAGCGGAATAAATACAAATATTGGAATTGAACTACGTGGCGAGGGCTAGATCGTTCTGAAGTACAACGTTCGCTGCATCTAGAAATTATTTTATTGTAGAATTCATTTTAAGGGAGTTTGCTGCGTGGAGAACAGAAATAATTTGTACGGAGCGCTTTTCTGTAAATGTTTCTTTCCTACATGGACAGTGCTATTGCCGCGAAGCTAACAAGCAGAGAATTTAAAAAGATATTTAAAAAAAAAGATTCTTCATTTGACAGCTCAGTTAAAGTTCTGAGTGCTATGGATATATTGGTGCTATTCTATTAGTGCTTGGAATACTTTTAATAAGAATTATATATTATTCATAATATACATTTGTTAAATTCAATAATTTTATTTACAGGGGTACCTACGCAATAAAAATAAATAAATGAAAGTTATTTGTAGGCACTTTATTTCTTAAGAAATAAAAAGGTTCCTTTTGTAAAAAATAATAAAATACAAAACAAACGGTGATAAAGCGCATAAATAAGCTATAAAATGACAGACACGTGTTTTGGGTCTATATTGAACTACTTAATCAATGAGTAAAATTGAAGTATTTGGGATCTATAACTCAGTCCTTTGTTTCTGAACTGCAAGTGTGGGGCCGTTCATAAATGATGTCACACTTTTCCCCCATATACTTGATCCCCTCCCCCCTTTGTCGCAATATGTCACACTTCAGGGGACCCACTTCCCCCCCTTTGTCTCATGTCACGCAATGTTGCAAAATACATGATGTCACACTTCTTGTTACCCTCCCCTTGTCACATTTTGTCACAATTTCATGATCCCCCCTCTCCCCCTCAAAACGTGACATCATTTATGAATGATCCCGATATATGCTTATGTAATATAGTGGGACATGTGACAAAGGGGGTAGGGGGTATGATAAAGTGAGACATTTTGTTACAAAGTTGCGAGGGGGCTCGAATATATTGGAAAGAAATGTGACATCATTTATGAAGGGTCCCTAAGATACCTCCGCTGCCCCGACGGGGTGTAGCTCGTCCCCGTGGAAGTTGATTTGCAGACCTAACCTTCTGCCAGCCTCCAGGATCTGTCGACTCTGGTTGACGTCGAATACTCCCTCTTCGCAGAAAACGTCGATATTGTCGACAGTCAACTCCTTCGAATCCAGAAGGTGCTTCAGCGCAGGCAGTTGTTCCTTCAAAACGGATTCCGTGGCTTCTTCTGGGGACATGCCTCTGCGATTGGATAAGAAGTTTCTATTTAGAGATTTGCGTAAAATACGAAATTTTAATTAACTCGGTTACTAGTTTGAAAGCCCTTAACGGCCTTATTCACCAGCCGATTTGAACCTTCCAACTGCAGGTCAAAGGCATCATTAACAAATCCGAGCGCTCAAATCGGCAGTCGGATGTCTGACAGAGGTTCGCATCGGTTGGTGAATAAAGCTGTAAAAAGAACTTCCAAACGTAGGTCCGGTGCGATCGCGATCTACTCAGGGCCTCTACTCACTTGGGTACTGCGTGGGCTCCGCAGAAGGTAGAAGAGATGTCAACACGTGACTCTGCGCGCGCACGTTCTATGACCCGCAGCATCTTCATCTCAGTTTCGGCGTCGAGTCCGTACCCGGATTTGGCCTCGACCAGGGTAGTGGCGCTCCTCAGCATCTCGTTCAGTCGGTTCACCAGCAGAAGGAGGAGCTGTTGCTCACTCGACTTGCGCGTCTGCTCGACCGTGTAGTAGATGCCTCCGCCGGCCTTGTGCACGTCCATGTACGTTGCACCTGCAAGCTGAAATGTTAACTCGTTAATGCTCAACGTTTTGTCCACCTTAATCTGCTGCGAAAAATTGCTTGAAATAGTAATGAATAAAAGAGAAAAATAGTTAAAGGAAAATAATATTTTCATTTTCTTGATTCTAAATTAGTTTGATTTTTTTAAATATTGCAAAAGAAAACGTCCCCAAAATTTGGGGCTTCGAAATATAAGGAAAAATGGTACAAAGATACATAACTTTCGGAGTACATGTGTCTCAGTAAGTGTTTAAGCTCAAAGACGATGACTCAGATACATGGCAAAAAGTGCAATTTTGGAGCGCGCTGGTGTGCGTGTAAATGCAATTTTGGAGCGCGCTTGTGTGCGCGTAAATGCAACTTTGGAGCGCGCTGGTGTGCGTGTAAATGCAACTTTGGAGCACGGTGGTGTGCGTGTAAATGCAACTTTGGAGCACGGTGGTGTGCGTGTAAATGCAACTTTGGAGCGCGCTTGTGTGCGCGTAAATGCAACTTTGGAGCACGCTGGTGTGCGTGTAAATGCAATTTTGGAGCACGGTGGTGTGCGTGTAAATGCAACCTTGTAGCTCGCTGGTGTGCGTGTAAATGCAACATTGTAGCTCGCTGGTGTGCGTGTAAATGCAACTTTGGAGCACGGTGGTGTGCGTGTAAATGCAACTTTGGAGCGCGCTGGTGAGCGTGTAAATGCAACTTTGGAGCGCGCTGGTGAGCGTGTAAATGCAACTTTGGAGCGCGCTCAAGAATGCGGTTAAGAATGCCACTCCGATGCACGTTCACGATCGCGCACCAAGAAATGTTGCATTTTACATACACCTTCTTAACCGCGCATCAAAGTGGGATGATTGGACGATTCTGCAGGCTGTTGCTTTGCAATAAAACCCTTTTGTTTGGGGTTTGTGTCTTAAATTTCAAAAGATTTGTGCATTATTATGTGTTTGTAATTCATTTATTAATGGTTTTTCGTTGATGTATCACATTTTATTGTGTTTTGAATATTAGCTTGAAATGTTGTTGTCTCTGAAATTCCATGCGCGCCACTCTATAGGGGACTCCAGTGAACGCGACAAGCATCAGAACTCGTTCGTGCGCGCGGTTAAGAATGCGTTGCGTTATTGTGACACATTCTTGAACGCCACGGTTCTACTCGCGTTCTTGAGCGTGGGTGGATGCGCCGAGTTCAGTGGCGCGGTTAATAATGTGTTGCATTATTATGGCACATTCAAGAACGCTACGATTTTACTCGCGTTCTCGAGTGTGGATGGATACGCCGCGGTTCAGTCGCGCGGTTAAGAATGCGCTGCATTATTGTGACACATTCTTGAACGCCACGGTTTTACTCGCGTTCTTGAGCGTGGGTGGATGCGCCGTGTTCAGTGGCGCGGTTAATAATGTGTTGCATTATTATGGCACATTCTTGAACGCTACGATTTTACTCGCGTTCTCGAGTGTGGATGGATACGCCGCGTTCAGTCGCGCGGTTAAGAATGTGCTGCATTATTGTGACATATTCTTGAACGCCACGGTTCTACTCGCGTTCTTGAGCGTGGATGGATGCGCCGCGTTCAGTGGCGCGGTTAAGAACGCCTGTGTAAAGACCCCTTAACTTACCTTCATGGCGAATTCGTTTACACGATCTCCAGCCCAAACGGGATGTGTATGAGCATCCACAAGACCTACGATAAAAAGGCAATAACCATGAAATAAATACAGTAGAAATGTTATTTCTATAATGTTATTTTATGATTCGAACTAGGTTTGTACGACAGTCACTTTTTGTGGGACATTTTTAGGAGACCGTGGAAATAGATTTAAAAAAAGAAAAAAAGCTTGAATTAAAAGCTAAATGCAAATGAAGAAAGTTTAGAAATTAGATGTTTAAATCCGCTTATTGCCAATACCTTTCGCAAAAATTTGTGCAACATATGAGCAGAAACTAGAAGAAATTATGAGTAACATTAGAGTGCGTTTCCCTCTTCACTGCATACCACAACTACAATGCTATTTATTATTGCTATTTTATTAGTGAAACATTGTTATTTTTTCTATTAAAAAATACTCTTATTCGAAACCCAAACAATGATGCCTTTACACATCAGGTTTCATAAAGCACTCAATTACACTGTGCAACAAATTTGAACTTTTTGTTTGTCCTTGAGATGAAACTATGTGATTCTATATAAACGAAAGGTGCTTGGTTCAAATATCCAAACCAAAATTATCGATCACGTACCGTTTTATCTGGAGATCCACTTCTCATATTTATGCAATTTGGTTATAGAAGAATGTAACTGAGACCTACTTATTGAAAACACAAACACTAAAATGATTTTTTGGCCGTTTCATTTTGTGAGCATCTGTTGGTGTGCCCTGATAACAGATTAGCAATATTCAATTCGTATACTTCCCTTCTATCGACCGTTGAAACGCTTTTCAAACACAACAAACGTCCTGATGAAACCTTTCCCCATGCTCATCATTAATTGCACCAAGGTTTTGAGAAAAGAAATCCACATGGGAGTCCAAAAAGTGTAGTTTTAATGACATATAGCAATCTAAATACAAAAGCATTTTATCCTGTCACCAACAAGATTTTCGTAGTTTTCAGTTTTCGCATTTCCAAGGAATCGTGAGCACACTGATTTAAAGGCCAGCCAGGCGGATATTTCGGCTTCTGACTGTTTGTTTTCATATTTTTCTTCATGAAAGGACTTCCTTAAATTGTGGGCCCATTAAACTCATGTTTGTGAAAATTGCAACACCATGAAGGAATCGTCATAATTGAATGAAATTTAATACACAGTTGAGTGGTAGTGGTACAAATAAATGATTAAATTTTCAAAGCAAACTAACAATAACAAGAGATCGGAATCAGCATTTTGTGTAGCCACCACGCGCTGCAATAAGTGCTGCTACACGAAGTGGCATGGAGTCAAACAAATTTTGAATGTCTGCCTGAGGAAGAGCATTCCATATTGTTTGTATGCGTACCCAAAGTTCGTCTACAGAAGCAACAGGACGAGGATCACAAGCGGGACGCCGACCAACGAAATTCCATACATGTTCAATTGGCGACATATCCGGGGAATACGCAGGCCAAGGAAGAAGCTGTACCTGCTGCGTTGCAAAGAAGGATTGAACAGTCCTAGCAATATGAGGACGGGCATTGTCGTGTTGAAATACAGCGCCTGGCAAGCTTTGAAGGAAGGGAACAGCTTGGGGCTGTAGAACTTCACTGATGTACCGGTTGCTGTTCAGATTGCCCACAGTTGTACCAATTGAGATCGTCCATGATAGGCTATGGCGCCCCAGATGATAACTCCGAGTGTTCGTCCGCTGTGGCGTTCGATAATGCACTCCGGAAGGTGGCGTTCACCGGCATAGCGTCTGACACGAATGCGGCCATCATGGTACCACAAATTAAAGCGGGATTCGTCAGAAAACACGACATACTGCCAATCAGCACGCCAGTCTCTATGTGATTGGCCCATTGTAGCCGCAGGCAGCGATGGTTTAGCGTGAGGGGGATCCTGTATAAAGGAGTCCTTGCACGCAGTCCACGCTTCAGCAGACGTCTACGAATTGATGAAGCACACAATGAAACACCTGTAGCTATTGACCACTGTGCTGCCAATTGTCTAGAGGAAGCTGTACGGTCCGTCCGCGCCATGCGGACCAGGTATCTATCATCGCGAGTTGACGTCACATTTCGGGGTCCACTCCCGGATTTCCGAGTTGTCCGACCCTCGTCCGTCCACTGCTTCCAAACACGCATCACTGTGCTGCTGTTACGCTGCACACGAGCGGCTACTGCACGATACGACAATCCAGCTTCACGAAGGCCGATGATTCTCCCCCGTTCAAACTCTGTAAATTGTTCAAATCTTGCTCGCTTTCGTCGAAGAGGCATAAGTAAAGATTGAGCTAACGTTTACCACTAGCAGATAACCACCGATAACCATACACGCCTCGCTACAGCCGTCTATTTATTCGGATCCATCCGCCGTTCAGAGGGCGCTGCTCAGCATACGCATGCGCTACGGATTTGAAATTCTAATCATTTGCATATCATGCGCTACTTTGCATTTCCTGAAAATTTCAGCTCACTCGCGTAAGTCCTTCATGGTGTTGCAATTTTCACAAACATGGGTTTAGAATCCTTTTTTTTTTAATTTTGCCTCACTAAAATATTTGAAGTTGTTCCTGAGATGCAAGAAAGCCACTTCTCGGACCAGAGATTTTGCAAATATTTCGATTAACCAAGTTTAATGTGCAATTGTGAAAAAAAGCACATTGTAGATTTGCAAGTTTCTCATTTGATATGTTTTTGCCCCTCATAATTTTGAAATTTCCTTTGTGTTTTCAGAATATGCGACAGGAATGAATAGGAAAAAATACTTAAATGGTGGAGCATTGATAAACAAGCGCCACTCTGCTGAATTGTACTCATGTCCTAATGCCTGATACTATTTTTTCCCTCTCCGTAAAATAGTCTAACTACAAGACTCTGTCGTCTTGTAAAAAACTCAAATTTTCGAGAAGTAGATAAAGTCTTTTTTGCCAAAAATGTCGCTAATAACCCAAGCTCATTAAAAAAGGTCTCTAGAAGGGCAACGATCTCACTGTCAATGAGAAAGATATAATTTATAATAAATTAAGTCGATAAATTGCGAAAATGTGCACATTTTTCCGGAAAATATATAAAAAGCTAAAATGTGAAATTTTGGGAAAATGGTACTTGATAGGCAAAAAATAATGGCAGATTCGTAATTTTCAGTCAAAAATTCATAAGAAACAGACATTTTTATCCAAAGGACATTTTTCGTGTTGCACAGTGTTATTAAAATTCATAAGAAACAGACATTTTTATCCAAAGGACATTTTTCGTGTTGCACAGTGTTATTAAAATTCATAAGAAACAGACATTTTTTATCCAAAGGACATTTTTCGTGTTGCACAGTGTTATTAAAATTCATAAGAAACAGACATTTTTATCCAAAGGACATTTTTCGTGTTGCACAGTGTTATTAAAATTCATAAGAAACAGACATTTTTATCCAAAGGACACTTTTCGTGTTGCACAGTGTTATCAAACTTTGAAATGTCACCACACATTCAAAAGTCAAAATAGATATCCCGTGTCTATTAGTTATGCTGTGCCTTAGGGGTAAGCAGAGCCAAAGCTGTAAAAGTATGTTATGTAGTAGCATTTAATGTACATTAATATTATGAAATAAGTACGAAAAAACCACGTTAAAACGCGGGTGTCGGGGGACATGTTTCGCACCCTCGTTATAACATAACCGTGGTATAGCGAAACTATATCGAGGAACCACATTCACGAAACAATACTCGCTTTTCTTGCATCATTTTTTGCTCTATAAATTTCTCGAAACTTTTCTCCTATAGCATATTTGCTTCCATTTTATCACTGTAATTGTTGTGCAAGAAGCGCACATGTCAACTGCGCAATCACTCTATCGAGAGATATGCTATAAACCAACTCTTTATGTTATCAAGTCTTTCCTCCCTGCAGTGGGGTAGATAAAATGAGGACCCACTGGGGGTTCCGGGTCAGGCTGACCACTTGACCGGAACTTCTGCTTCTCCACCCCAGGGCCCTCGGTCTCGAAAACTGGGATGGGTACAGTAGGCCATGTCCCGCAAAAGGACTGGCGCGCCACAAAGTTTAGTTTTAGTAGTTTCTTCATTTAAATCAGCGGTTCCCAATCCCTATTTTTCGCGTACCACCACTTTTATTGCCAACTGTTTACGCACCACTGGGATTTATACCATTTTTGTTAGTCATTAATGCAGTGAAAAGAGTTTATTAAAATAAAATATGTACAAAATATAATACATTAAATATATAAAATATATTTTAATTACGTAACTCCAGAACACATTAGAAATACGTCTTTAAATACAAAGAAGATGAAAGAACGAAATTAATGAGAAGGTTGCTCCTGCATGGCAGATACAAGTGACGTGATATCTGTTCAGTAGAAGTTAGTTTTAACCCCACATTTGGATTTGATTTTATATTTATTTTTAATAAATATCATATTGGGAAAAGCAGTTTCACAAAGATAAGGGGTTACGAACGGAATTAAAAACGGCAATGCTTTTTTGACAATGACTAGAATTCCTTTCTAACTTTGAGCACAAATTCTCCCGACTCTAATTGGGCAAATTCGATCCGCCTGCATGCGTAACAGGTGGGGAGGCTGCGCGTACCACAGTTTGGGAACCGCTGATTTAAGGGGGGGGGGGGGGATACGTGTAAAGGTCTCAAAAATTTTTTTAAAAAATTTCTTCATAAATCGATTCTACAACTATTCAATAATATACCCTGAAAATTTCAAAGCAAAATTCCAAGTCTTCTAAAAGTTCTAGGCATTTGAGCGAGCTCCCTTTTTGGAGCAGTTGAGCAATTTGTCCCTCATGAATGACCTGAAGGGGTATTAGAGAACGTTAGCAGACGTCCTTTTATTTCTGTTAACAACTGAGACCTCTGACAGAAATTTCTGTAAGTATTAGTATCTGTAAGTATAAAAAAAATTGATTCATTTATTGCCTTAAATTTACCTTCAATACCACTTTTTTTTCTAACGCGTTTTTCTCGAAACTACTTTTTTCGAATTTACGTACACTCTAGCTCGCAGAGTTTTTGATCAAGCCTTATCAAATTTAGCACACATTTTTTTTATATATACACGCTTTAGTTGATCTAGAATCAAAAACATATTTTTATTTTTACTTTTTGTATTGTAAAAAAAGAACAAAAAAAAAAAAAAAAAAAAAACGGTTAAAATCATACTTAATTTTCACATTCTTAAAAAAATTGATATTTTCAATTTTTTGTGATGATTTTAGTTCAACTAGAAGAGACACTTATAGAAAAAGTAGATTTAAAAAAAATTATTTCAGATAAAAATTGTGACCTGCAGGATGTACGCAAACTGTGGACCGGGTAGCGACTTACAATGTGCAGCAGCCGATATCTCCGGGATTTTTCCAAAAAAAATGTTTGAAAATTTCAGTAAATGTTCTTCAGTATACCTATAAAATAACCTCAAAATCTCAATAAAATATATTTGTTCTTTATATACGTTAAAAAAATTCATGAAAATTGCTCTTAATACGCCGTTTTACACGTATTTTCCCCTGAAATCATGGAGGGGGGGTTCAGATTTTAATGAAAATATGTTTTATGTTTGAAAAATCTGCTCTGTAACTTTGAAATCTAATCTAATGAACAAAATATCGCAGCGCAATTATGCAACTGAATCGCTATCAGGATTTGACGAAAATTTATTCACTTTCGAGATCAACTCATCGTTCCTTACCTGGTACGATGCATCTTCCTTCGGCATTGATTTTCTTCAAAAATTGGGCACTCTTGTATCTTTCAGCTATGACTTCATCTGTTCCGAGATCATAGATTTTGCCACAACTAAAGAGAGGGGTAAAAACACATTTTCTTTGCAAATTCTACTCGCTGGGATAGGCAGTTTATTTGAGGTAGAAAAAGCAATTAAATACTGAAATGGTTAGATATAACGTCAGAGAGTATAGCAGCCAGGATTATGATTTTTGGGGAAGGGGCGAGGTAAAAATTAGGGATTCAGCGGATAATGATTTTAACGATACCAGATATCTGGTATCTCTTGTCTGGCTTATCTGCATATTATTTTTAAACATTTCAACGCTAAGAAAAACGCAGTAAGTTTTTAATTTACATGTATTTCCAAAACATACGGATTTAATTTAAAAAATGAAAATTGACATGCCGGATAACGGATCTTTCGTGCACTAGTCGGATCGGGTTGCAGATATTGAAAAAAAAAAATCAGCCGGTCGAATACCGGATATTCGATAGAGAGTACCGGCCTCCTCACCCCCCCCCCCCCCTCTTCTCCTGTTAGGTAAATTTTGAGCACTAATTTGGCAAAAGATTGCATGCTCATGTACCAAAGTTGCTGGTTGCTGAACCCCTTTTTCAATGCGAAAGAAGTGACTTCTAGATGAAAAAAATCCGTCAGGGTGGACATGCTTCAGCAGGGGAGTAACTAGGTCATGTTCCAACAGAGGTAAGACCAGGCTTTAGCGCCCCCCCCCCCCTTCTGACGTACACATTAAAAAACAGCACACACACTTTGTCAATTAAGACAATTCAAGCAGCGTCATTGGTCACGTGGCAGCGATTAAAGCAATGTAGATAAAGGAAGCCGTAGCATCGCTTTACTTTGAGTTTGACAAATCCAATAAAAACTAGGCCTAAACAAAGTTCTTCTACATTACATAAAATTAACACTAAATTAAACACTATAACTATTGTAATAATAAAAAAATTCTTGAATAATGATCACATTAAATGTGAAAACTGGGTTACAATCAGAAAAAGCTGTGAAAATAGTCTCATTAATTTTAAGATAGCTAATCTTGCCTAGTGTACTCCACGTAGAACGCAATTGAAAATCGTAGTAAACAAAGAGCGGATATCACGTGACAACGGAATCGTTCATGAGTCCCTCTAGCGGTGAATTACCTCTATTTGGCGCCCCTAAAATCTGGCACCCGGGCGCAGCCCTTCCCCTTGGTTATATCCCTCTGCTTCGGACAAATCTTTTTCATGTGGAAGCTCACTTCTTTCACAACCCTTTTTTCGATGAGAAAAACGGGATTCCCTGCAGCTCTGCACAAGGGTATACAAAAGTTTGTTCTAAATTTACTATGAACTCAACTTTTTGAATTGTAGCACAAATCGGGCACTTAGAAGCAAAGGGGTGTAAGTGACCAAAATAAAAATTTTGAGATAGCTAGTAGGGATGTAGCGAATATTCGGCCACTATTCGGTATTCGGCCCTTTGGCCGAGTATTCGGCCTGGCCCAATAGTCATTTCTTCACTCAGCCGAATATTCGGCCTTGCCGAATACTGGGTAAGGTCAAATTCGGCCTGGCCAAATATTGAGGGACTATTCGGCCGAATAGTTTTGCTGCAGTAAAAAAATAAAAAAATAAAGAAATTAGTAAATTTTAAACATTCAAAATTGTATTATAATTATTGCAAAAGAATACATTAGTCCACTATAGTTTTAAGAAATAAAAATAATTTAGAATAAACTACTTTTTTTAAATCTTGTTTTAGGCTTGACTGTGCTAAAACACATTTTAAAGTTGTAATATTGTATTTTATATTTAGCATTTTCTCCCAAAAGCTGCCAATAGATAATTATAATAGATATGATAAATTCATTTTGTTATTACTAACAAAGTGGAAGCCAGACTTTGTTTGGGTAAACTGATTTATTGCGAATATTGGGTTAGAGAGAAATGTGAAAAGCTAAGAATATATCATGAATATTTATATAGCATAAGTTATTGGGGTTTTTGAAAATAAAAACATATTCCAGTTAAGTGCATTAAGTTTTAATAGATCTTTTAAAAATAGGTATGTGATAAACCCCATAAAATAAAAAAATATTAATTTTTATAACTTTTAAAATGTCTTCATAAAACAGTTTTGAGCAAGGCAAAAGTTTTCTAAGCAATAGTAGTTCTTTCTTTGAATTAAATAATTAGTAAAATAATGCTAATGCTTACTAAAATAAAACCTGTCATTTCTATTCCACTTGTGGGTGAAATTCTTAGTGTTATTACATTCAAAACAATATTGAAAATAGATTAATTTTAAATAGTTCTAAATTCTTAACAAAGAGAATTAAATCATGCATCATAGATTGTGTGTAATTGGTGTTTGACTTTGTGAATAATTTTAAATTTGACAAATACTTTCGATTACAACGATTTTCTAGAAATTTTAATATTCGGCCTAGCCGAATATTCGGCTTCGGCCTGGAAGAAATGGCCGAATATTCGGTATTCGGCCAAATCACTATTCGTCACATCCCTAATAGCTAGTACAAATGATAAATGAAACACTCTTCTGTTTTGTGGGAAAGAGATTTTAGTGGTAGCTTTGACAGATACTGCAAAAAAGTGCGGTTTAAAAAAATGACTAAATAAAAGCTGCATTCCGTTTGGTGGCAAAGGGATGCAAGTACACTGACATCCGTTTGCCTCTAAATAAAATTATTTGATTTTTCAGTCAGTTTAAATACGTGATGCAGACGATCTATTTACGAAACTTAAAGCGGAGAAGAAGAAAAAAAAATAGGAAAAGAATTCCGAATTGTTGAATAATAATTAGAGAAACAAGGGTTAAATCGTCTGCAGATTCTATTTTTGTCATGTTTTGTTTTCGGCAATTGGCAATTTGTCTAATGGCAATGATTTTTAGTTTGTTGATAAGTATAATTATTCGAAATTTATATTATGCAGATTTTAATGAAGTTTATATCACTAACAAACTGTCTTTATTACTGTGTAAATTAGCAAAGTGAACAAGACACGTTTTTCATTGAGTGGCAAAGGGGTGTAAGTTAACTAGTTGGAAACAAAGGGGTGTAAGTGAAAACAAGCTATTTCTTAAAAAAATCCTACGCCAAATCTAATCATCAGAAACACTTCAAATTTCATACTTAAACTAACAGATACATATAGGACTCGAAAATAAAAAAAAATATTCACATGAAGAACCTCTAGAATTTAGTATAGGAATTAAACTTTAAACGAGTTTTACTCAAAATGATACTTTAGTCACTTACATCCCTTTGCTTCTCACCGCCTCAAATGTATGCTAGTTTTAAAAAGCTTTTTGGCTTATGGTTTTCCTCCGAGTTTACAAATGAAAGTTGCCGTATAGGAGAAGAACACATAGTAAGTGTAAAGGGGGTGACGACGTACAATGAAGAAAATTTTCAGTTTTTCTTGGAATTGCGATTAAAAAAATATGAAATCAGACAACAGAGGCTATTTTGAGTGATGAAGACAAATTTGACAAAGGTGACTGACTGTCAAAGAAAATCATTGAACGTATATAAGAAAGTTTTTGTATCGGAAAAAATCTCCTGCCACTATATAGATTCCTAGCATTTTTTCAAGCGTGTGGGCGACAACATTTTTAGCCTACTTTCCCGTAAAAGTAAAAATAATAATAATAAAGCATGAAAGAAGGCTTAATGTATCGTGAAAATATCGTTAAAAATAAAGAAAAGTCAAAAATAAGTGAAGAAGTTAAATAAAGATTGAAAAATAAAAAAATTGAAAGTAGGGTTTTGAGATGGGGGAGAAAAAAAGTGTGTCTGTCTCTCTATCGGTCTGTCCCTCATAATAACTTTTGAACGAATTGTCCGATTCGAAAAATTCTTTTTGCATTCGAAATATCTCTGCAAAGACCTCATTTCTATATTTTACCTTTTGATTTGAACAATTTTTCGTTCAATTTTGAACAGTTTAAAAAAGTTTAACATTAGCGCCTATGTGCAAAAATGAAGCAAATTATGTAAACTCTGGGGCACATGATGCAAGTTCTTATGAGCAAACTTAATAGAAGAAGCCTCGGCGTGAAATATTGATTTGAACCGTTTTTGTTCATTTTTGAACAGTTCAAAAAAATTAACATGGCGCTTACGGGGAATTTCAATTCTATATAAATCCTGATCTAACGGACCGATTTGCTTGGAGCAAACTTTATTGGAAAGCTTTTTTAACTTAGAATATGTACACATAGACAGTTCATCCAGAACTAACGAGCCTATTTTCCTATGAAATTTTTTGATTGGGATTTTTAAGAATATTTTTGAATTAATGAATGATTAAATGAATAAGTGAAAGAATGAATGAACAAATGAAAAAATAAGTAAATTCGTGAATAAATACATGAATGAGGGAATGAATGACTGAATAAATGAATTAATGAATGAATATGCAACCGTTGAAAGGTATATTTGAAGCAATTAAGAACTAAAGGTAAACGAGAAAGAAAGAGAGAGAGAGAGAGAGAGAGATAGCTAGATTATAAATTTGAAGTTGGTGTATACGGGAAAGTAGGCTCGTATAGTTCTAGACTGAACTTCTTGATCAAATTTAAGAACAGCACTTAACATAAAAAAAAATAAATAATTAATAAAAAACGCGTTGTATTAATATGTATATTGATTGTAATGTGGATTTATGCCCCCCCCCCCCCCACCCCTTCAATCGTTGCAGTTTGGTATGAGAGGAAAAGAATTATTATTGAAAAAAAAAATGAGTGACGTAACATGTTTTCTTGTTAATATGCCACTTATTATTTCGAAATATTTTTATTTGTTTTGCCATTAATATATTAACTAGCTCATTGTAATGCATCAAAATAATACCAAAATTTAACTGAAATATTGATTTTTCATTTTGGAAGCTTCTGTTGTTAGATTTTTTTCATTTTAAATAATGATCCAAATGAGCGTTAAACGGAAACAGTTCGGAGGAGGGGGGGGGGGGGAAGGGAAGTAATAATGAGCTAAACAAGCCCCTTACTAGTTGAAATGAATTTGTGGCAGGTGCAAAGTTATGTTAATCCATATTTATGACCGGTCGTTAGGTAGGCATTTTTTACTGTAGTAATTGCTAATCTGAATTCAAAATAATTAAATACAATCAGGGTAACACTCTCACTCAAGCATATACATCAAATTTCCCGTACCTGTCTACAACGATGCTAATTCCAGTCCCATCGTCCTGTTCCAGCAGGGCGACGCGGCTGGCAGCCTCACCACACACCACCTTCTCTCCGTTCGCGACCACCTGCACCACCTGTTTCGCCGAATGGACGAGCAATTTGAACACGTCCGTCGCCGCCGACATCTCTTCTCGTCTATGAGGAAAGCACACTTTGGCAATGTGACGCAGCGCGTTATCTGGGATGAACTCTGATCTCTAAACAGAGATAAGAAGAGATGGCGATGGAATGGAATCATTCGTTTTCTGAGGGCACGTGTTCTCTGGGGAAGGGATGGCAGGTTGGTGCTACTTTCGCGCTTCCCATTTCCGCGCAAAGGTAGGCAGAAATTCCGGCTTCCGCGACTCTTTTCTTTGTTTTGCATTCGAAAGATCTCAGCGAGAACATCTCACTTCTATATTTTACTCTTTGATTTGAGCCAGTGGCGTAGCTAGACCCGGATTTGGAGGGGGGGGGGGGTTCTTCGGGAGAAGTGAGCTAATTTCATTGCTTTACAGGAAAAATTGGTCGAATTCTAGACAATCTTCACCATTTTAAGGGATTTCGTCGGAAAAAGTGAGCTAATTTCAATGTTTTACAGGAAACATTGGTCAAATTCTAGACAATCTTCACCATTTCAGGGGGGTTTGTTCGGGAGAAGTGAGCTAATTTCATTGTTTTACAGAAAAATTGGTCAAATTCTAGACAATCTTTACCATTTCAGGGGGTTTTTATCCCTCAAACCCCCCCTTTATCTACGCCACTACGCCAGATTTGAACGGTTTTTGTTCCATTTTGAACAGTTCAAAAAAAAAAAAAAAAAAATTACATTGACTCTTACGGGGAAATTCAATCCTGTTCTAGCACAGATGGATTGTTATTTCTAATAGTGAGTCGGATTTTCCTCCTGGAGATTAATTTTACGTTTTGATAGTAAAATATGTTCAGTATCAAATCCCCAAACCACTGGCGTACGCAAGGGGGTTTAGGGGTTTAACCCCCTCCTCTTGAGCTCAGATAGCTGTCTAAATAAGGGAAATAATAGTGCTTTATTACATAATCGAATTTCTTTTGGTAGTTTCAGAAAATTATGAACCCCCCCCCCCCTTGAAGAAATTCTGCGTACGCCACTGC
The DNA here is from genome assembly GCA_038502835.1 of Octonoba sinensis. Classification (NCBI taxonomy): domain Eukaryota; kingdom Metazoa; phylum Arthropoda; class Arachnida; order Araneae; family Uloboridae; genus Octonoba; species Octonoba sinensis. The sequence continues at coordinate 6,801,512 of CM076600.1, forward strand.
CCCAAACACTGTATGAGGAAACCTTCAGCTTGTAGGAAGACTAAACCAACTGGCCAACTAAAAATAAAATAACAATGCTACATTCTGTAATTAATATTTTTTTAAAATACTAAAAACTGTCAATGAGGCAAGGTTGTTACAAACCTGTTAGTTTGATCACAATTCAAAATAAAATGTCTGGTATATTGATGTTGAAAAATGAAAATGGCATAAGGCATTATAGTACCAAATTTTGGTACTGTCCGACTTTGAAGAATAATTTTATGTTACTGATCGGACATTTGTCACTGGGAGTCATCCTGAGAGGCGGCTGACACTTCCAGATGCAGATATAACAAATATTCCGGTGTACAACGTTTTCCTTTGTATAACATGCAAACATTACTTTAACAGCATTCTTTTAATTTTTAGTATGCTTGCTGTAATTCTCTCCCTTAGCTTTACAAAAGATCTGCCATGTTTTAAAAAGTACTATTATATCTTAAAATCTTTATCTAGATGGACCAGTGGATGATTGTTTATTTATTGATCACAGTAACAGTGTTCCCTACAATACGTCCGGGTATATTGATTTTCCAGGTGTAAGCCGTTATGTTATCAAATAATATAAGATATTCCCGCGAACTTCCGTAACTGTAAAGTTTAAGCCTCTGTACGATCCCTACAATACGTTCGGGTACAGTAATTGAATTCGATTATGTGCTTTAAGACATGTAACAGAAGATGATTATGACAAACGTTTTTTTCATATTAGTATTGAGCAAGGCCGTATCCAGAGTGGGCGGGGGAAGGGAGGGGGGGACGCCCCCCCCCCGAAATCCCGAAATTTTTCGCAATGTAGCATATATTGTTGCCTGAAACTTTCCCCAACATAAGTGTTTCAAAGTCAGCCCCCCCCCCCCGAAAAAAATTTCTGGCCACAACCTTGTTATTGAGTGTGATAAAGCGCTGTCACATTTCTCTTGTGTTGGGCAAAAACGTATGGAAGCATAATTGCACTGCTGTTTCTTACTTTTTCGTATTAATTGAGAACAGTTATATTCATATCAATTGCAGCTTTTTGTTTTCTTTGTTCCTAAACAACTTTTATAAGTAGAGTTAATTTATAACAATTTCTCTTGTTTTCCAATTTATATACAGTAAAATCTAGTTACAGTGAATACGGATACATCGAAATTTCCGTTAAAAAGCAATAAATGAATTAATAAATGAGCGATTGAATATGTATTAACCTTTGAAAAAGGTAGAATTGAAGTAATTAAGAACTAAAGCTAAACGAGAGAGAGAGAGAGAGAGAAACAAAATCTCTGTTTCAACAAAGCATTTTCCGGGTCTCTTGGAGTGTGTTGTAATGGAATTTCCCTGTAAATATAAATGAAATAACTACACATTTATTTTGCGCTTAGCTTATATATACAAAAAGTTCTTCAGTACTCAAATAGTTAACCAATAAATGAAAATTGTTTAATTTCGTAAAGCATGTCTTCTCTTTTTCGTGAACATGAATAGTAGTTAGTTACAGGTAATATCTAAGTTTTATTTTTGCGCATTCATTGAAACTAGTTATATTCATATCATTTGCAATTTTTTTTTTTATTTATTTATTTTTTTTTTTGTTGTTAAACATTATTTTTAAACAATAATTATTCAATTTATAACCATTTCTTTTGTTTTCCAATATATATACAGAGTAAAATCTCGTTACAGTGAATACTGTTACAACAAAATTTCCGTTAAAACGAAACAAATTTTTAGTTCCATTTTAAAGTCCAATATGATAATGTATATTATGTTATAACAAAATTTTTGTTTCAACAAAGCATTTTCCCAGTCCCTTGGAGCGTGTTGTAATGGAATTTCATTGTATACTTAAATGAAATAACTACACATTTATTCCACACTTAGCTTATATACAAAAAGTTCTTCAGTACTCAAACAGTTATCCAATTATGAATATTGTTTAATTTCACTCAGTGCGTCTTTTCTTTTCCATGAACAGTAATTAGTTACATGTAAATATCTAAGTTTTATGTTCATATTTTTTTGTGCTCATTTTTATATCCTTTGTATCATGTGCATTTGTAAATTTCAATTTCTTTTTTTTCCTCGGGAGTTTTTTTTAGGCGAGACTTCCTGGGACTTCTGCTGCAGAAACCACACTGCCAAGAGACTTTTGACGAAGAAACGTCTACAACAGTTCAAAATCATGTAAAAATGTATGTTTTATGTAAAAAAAGCATGTATGTTTTCAAAATGTAAATAAAGTTGTGTGTATATGAACTTTTTGCATTCATTTCGCCGAAAAAATGCATTATTGTTAGAAAAGTTACACAAATTACATCCTTATTCCAGTAAATTTTGTTTTTTTTTAATTAACAAGAGTACAGATAAATGTACTTCTGTATACTGTATTAGTAAATGTAAATGTTTACATTAAACTTGAACAAGTTGGCTTGCAAAAGTTTATCTTAATTTTTAAAAAGGTAATTCTATCCATGATATAACTGACATATTTATACAGTAGTCTCTCGGTAATCCGGCAGATATCGGACCAGGGTACTGCCGGATTACCGAAAACGCCGGATTACTGGAATGTACTAAAACTACGCATATTGGACAAATTATTTATTTTAATGTACATCGTGTTGTTTACATTATTCCTTTGAAGTTGAAGGCATAAAATAGTTTATTTTTGATTGTTTTTTCCCCTTAAATGACGTTTTCAATGCGTTTTCTTGAAGACGTTTCAACACTAAAATGTCTCGAGCAGAGACGCCATTTTCTTCTGTCCAAGTAATAGATGTAGGGAAGGAACGCACGGCTACGTCGTGTGGTATTGTCGGAACAGCTGCGCAGAAACAGGTTTTCAACTCTACTACTACGCATTTACTAGCTTCTTATGAAACGCCGGATTACTGGCAGGGCCGAACCAGTGAAGTGCCGGATTACCGAGAGACTACTGTACATGAAAATTGAAAAAAAAAACAGCTCTTAATCTATGTAGATGATATAAATGTGTACATGATTTTACTTAATTATGTATAAATCTTTCAATACTCAAAGCAGTTGTATACATATGCCTTATAGATAGATGCCTTAAGTTTCGCAATTTACAGGTTTGAATTGTGGAGAGAACTTCTACGTTTATAAAAAGATTGCACATGTTCAAATGAAAAAAAAATCTACCATCATGTTCAAGGTTTTATAAATTTCATTTAGTATTACTCTTTTTTAGCAACTATAAAAGTTGTCCAATTATCAACAATACAGCCTATTAGTGATTCTTTTTCAGTAGTAAAAAAAGAGAAAAAGTTTTATTGCAGGTTTGAGAAAGAACCTTATAAGTCTGAAAATATATAGATTTGAAATGAAACTTCTATTAAATGAGAATTTTTAATATTTATGAATAATAATTAACTTCACTAATGAAGCATTATAAGTTTTTTTTCTATTTTAAAGCTGTAAAATTTTAAGAGTTTAAAAATCGCAATTTTTGTATAAATAAATAAGTTATTTATAAATATCAATATTTTTACTGGTTCATTATAGTTATTTTATTCATAATTATAAATAAAAAAATTTTACTCAAAATTATGTATGTAAAAACGTCTCATATAACTGCATTCAGCCTGTAAAATTGATAACTTATTTTATTGATATAAAAAGTTGCAATTTTTAAACCTATTTACAGCTTAAAAATATAAGAGAAACATTATATCCAGATAATATCTTACTGGATATCTGAAATACATCTAGAAGATTTAAAATACACCTCTTTTTAACAGTTACAGGATATCTAGAGGACAGTGCTTTATAAACTGGGTGTCGCGTATTAGCATCAAGGGTGTCGCCAGATTGTAAAACGAATCAAGAGCTTATGATAAAATAATATCAAACATCCTTTTCTTGGTTCAGTGTAATCATAGATCACATAGTAACCAGTGTTTCTTTCAGACCTTTTGCTCTGGGAGGGCAGGTGAAGAATTAGGAGGGGCGGTGTATGATCCAAAGCCATATTCTTTCTTTATAGAATAGAAATGATGATAATATGGAGTTTTTTTACTATATATAATATATGATAGATCCCTGATAAGATACAGTAGAAGCAATTTTAGACTATGCTTAATGAAGTTAGGGGAGTGGGTTTTTTTAGAGCTTCTGCATCTGAAATTTTTCTAATGAAAATCTTAAAAATGTAATGCTTAGACTGGCTTTGGGGCGGAGAGTTCGGGGGCCCTCCCCCGTCATTTTTTTTTTTTTTTTAAATTTTAAGTCCAGAGAACGCAATTTTAGGCTCTTAGGAGACGTTTGGGGAAGGGGGTTCAGGAGTTCTCTCCAGAGAAAAATTCAAAAGTATTCTTTAAAATGCAGTTTTACTCAATTTTTGTCAACGTTACTGGGAGACAGGGGTGCGAGGGCTCTCCTCAGGAAACCTTTTGAGTTCTAAGTCCTAACAATGAAATTTCAGATACACAGTTTGGAGATGTTAGAGGATGCAAAAAATAGTTCGGGGACTCTCCTCCCGCAAATTTTTCGAAACTGAAATTTTACATTTTAGGCTACTTCTGGTGTCGCTACTGACAGTGTTCGGTGTTGTTCCCCAGAAAGTGTTTCTGAAACTGAAGTCTTGAGCTCAATTTCGTGGTATCTTAGATGATGTAGGAGAAGGAAGAAAGAAGCAGAGGATCTAACTCGAAATTTTTCCAAAACTGATGAATTTCTAAAAATAGAATTTTTGGCCATCTTTGGACACGTTAAGAAAAAAGGAGTGAGTCCCTGCTTTGAAAACTTTTCCAATCTAAAGTCTTAAAAAGTGCAGTTTTAGGGGGGTTTTTTTATTGGCAAAGGGGAGATGTCTAACGTTCTTATAGGAAAGTTTTAAATTGAAGCCTTAAGTCACAATTTTTGGCATCTTTCTTAACATTAAAGAGATGAAATGTTTAAAAAAATATGGAGCACATGTACATATTTATGTTTTTACTTGCTTGCAAAACGATGATCATTGGTCAATGACCAGGTAGGAGGTTACCAGAATCTAGATTTAAATGTTTTTAAATAAAAATGTACATTTCTTTATAAGATATTTGTAATTGTTTCTGGGAAATTTCCAAAAGTTCTCTTAATGTTGACCTGAAATAAATGATACAATTTCAAAGTAACAGTGTGAAACATTTCATTGAAAACCATCCTCTCACTGCAACTGGATATCGAAATATTCGTGCAACAGAAGTATGGATCAAAAAGTTCCTACCCTATGTAAAAAAAAAAGAAACCAATACTAACTAATAAAAGGCAGCTTCTTTTAGGAAGGGGTTATATTCATGAAATTTAATCGAATAAATGGAGATTGTATTGTTTATCCTGTACTCTGAACCAAGTCCACCGAGAGCCAAAGGCGGACCCAACGTTAGTTTTGTCCCCCCCCCCCCTTTTCCACCTTCCATTATACTTGCCATCCTAACCATAGAAAACTTCCACTTCACTACTCTGATGCCGAACCATGCCCCATGAATCAGCCATACCTGACACCCCTCTCAACAGCCCTGCTCAGAACCAAGTCTTCTCTGAAGGAGGGGAGCTTTGGCGTTTCACATTTTGTTGGCCAGTGAGAGACCAGTTTTATGACTACCCAAAACAGAGGCTACTTTATTTCCTCTATACTTGAAAATTTTAATTTTTCATTCTTCCCTCCTCCCCTTTTTCTTTTCTTCTTTTTTTTCTTTTGAAATTGTGATCTGAATTTTTTTCTCCGGGGGGGGGGGGCAGTGCCCCCCCCGGAAAGATGCCTGAAAGAAACACTGATAGTAACCCCGTGATCGATATGTTGATTTCTACAATTTGTGCATGTAACTTCCAGTTATGGCTCTAGATGTCTCTATACTGCTGCTGAACATTGGCGCTCTCTATAGGTTTCTTGTTTTAACTAGTGTGTCTGAAACTTCAGTAGTTACTGAACAACAATTAAATAGTGTGTCTCAAACCTGTTTATTCCTCGCCAATAAGGAGTAGCAAGAACACGAAAGTGAGAATGTATAAGGAAGAATACAAAAAATGGGAGTAACGTGGTGTGGAGTTGAAGAATGTCCAACGCCGGAGTGTGTGATTTGTGGGGAGAAACTTTCCAATGCAAGCATGGCACCAAATGAATTGCTACATCATATTTTAACGAAACACAAGTTAGTCAACAACATGCTAGTCCACAATTGTAAGGATGTAAATATCCTTACCGCTACAGACAAAGTAGCAGCCTTAAGAGATAAAGTCGAGGTATGGTTGAGAAAAACAAAACAAAACTGTTTTGGCATGTTTCCATTAATGTCTAAATGTGTAATTAGTAAGTAAATACAACCATTGATATATAAACCTGTATGACTGGATAAGAAACCCTTTTGCGCTTTCCAGAACTTGTGAATTTCAATTTGCTGAAGAGGAGGAACTGGCAGACCTGAAGAAAAACCGCACTTTAAAACTTACGTTCCAGGAATCAGATTTGTGCAACTTCTGGATTTCTATTCGGCATGATTATCCTCACCTAGGTAGGAGGGCATTCTTCTTTTTGCTGCAGTTTTCTACAACATATTCGTGTGAAAGTGCATTTTATGTTATGACTAATACAAAACAGTTAAACGTATTAGTTTGAGAAAGTTAGGTGAAGAAATGCGTGTGAATTTGTCTTACATCCGGACTAATATAAGACAGATTTGTAATGGTCGTCAAGCTCATGTGAGCCATTGAATTCTTGATAGTATTGGGGAAATTTTCTACCTATGAAAAAAGTGTTTAATGTATTAATTATACTGTACTTCCAATTAACATATGAAATAATTATTTCTTTAAAATACCATTTGTTATGATAAAATCAAATCTGTTTTATTAGTATCAGTGAAAGGCTGTCTCGTTAAATTGTATGTACCGAAAGGGTGTCGCCATCAGGGAAAGTTTGGAAAGCTCTGATCTAGGAATATCTGGGTATAATAGCTTATGAACATTAAAGAGATATCCACAGCATATCTGTGAGCCATCCAAAACCTTCTCTGCTTATCTCTAGCATGTCGTAAGCACGGCTGGATATCCAGACGTCCAAACGTTGCAACCTTTTCTACCACTATTGGTTATTCCTGGATCAGTTGGACATGCCACACATGTCCACAGGATAAGGTTCATATCCAACTCGTAATCCGTTGGATATCTGCAGGATGTAGTGTGGAGATAGGTGGTTGTCTGGGTACAATGCGTCCGGGCACAGGAAAAGTCCAGGTTTAGGTAAAGTTACGATTAAATGACGGTCGTTCCAGCGTGTTTGATCGCCAACTTCCGCTTTTCGAGTAAAAAAACAGCAAGTTCGGGTTTTAGCCGAATAACAGTCAAACTATGGACTCGAGAGCCGTAACTGTAAAGTTTAAGACTCTATAATCCCTACAATACGTCCAGGCATGGGAAAATTCCAGGTTTAGGTAAAGTTACGAATAAATGACGGTCTTCCAGCGTATTTGATCGCTAACTTCCGGTTTTCGGGTAAAAACACCAAGTTTGGGTTTTAGCCGAATAACAGTCAAACTATGGACTGTTCGAACCGTAACTGACTCTGTACGACCCCTACAATACGTCCGGTCACAGGAAAAGTCCCGGTCCAAAAATGTGACAAGAAAGCTCGAATTAGCGATCTGTATTTCTGTGTTATGTTTGTTGAAAAAATGTCGTTCGGATACAAATGTTTTTAAATAAAATATTTTGAAAAGGTTTAGTTATATTTAAATTAAAACTATTTAATTTTTCACAATAGTTTGAATAGTTGCTAAAAAAGAAACTATTCAAACTCCATTTTAAGGAAATACCTTTAAAATATTTCCTTAAAACCGATATTTTACAAACTAGTTAAGTCGCATTATGAGCGTTCGAGAAGAAAATAGTGGCAGGGGGCCTCAGTGGCCGAGCGGTCTAATCGACTGGTTCCGGAGCCTCCCTGCGCGGAGTGAAAGAGGCGTGGGTTCGACTCCCACTTTTCCCCGGGTGTATTTCCTTGTTTGCATATTAAAACCTGTCGGGCTCTCTTGTTCCATCTGTCACATTAGACGACAGTTTGAGGACATCCTTGAGAATATTAAATAAACTGTGACCTGAAATGGTCGTAAACAAACAAATACACTAACAAAATACTGGCAAATTCGGATCCTCAAAATATATATTCCAAAAGCTGAAATGAAATATTGTGCAGTCTTTAATTGCTATCAGTTTGATATGCCAAGATATGTCGACATCAGAAAAGCGCAAATTCGAATTGGAAACTTGCTTTCTAAATGTCGGAAATTGATCACATCCGAAATACTCAACGGTATATAAGTGAAATATTGTACAATGTCAATTCGCAACAGCGAGCGACATCAATGTGGAGAATACTGACTTTAGTTTTTGGGCATTCTGCGATATAGAACGATATTTATTTCCAATATCGAGCCGTATCAATTTCAATATCGAACGCCTTTAATTTTTAATGTTTGACAATATTACCCCAGATATTGAACACAGTTATTCAATTTTAAGTTCAATTCCTAACTTTCCCATGGGATGGAGAAGGAACGCGCGAGTGAGTTTTTAAATTCGATGTAGATGTCAATTATTTAACAATATTAATTTTCAACATTAAGCAAACATAAAATTTAAATATCCAACGATATTGAATTTTAGTATTTAACAGTATCGATTTCGAGCGTTCAGTTGGCAGCTTTCCCGTGGGGATCATAACTTGGGAGAAAAAAAGGAAAGAACGAACTTAGTCTTCAACACTTTTATTATAATTTCACATCTTTTTCATATATACATGAACATCATTGAGGCAGAAATCTGCCAATAGATTGCACATAAGGAATGTGGTTTCATTTTTACTAAACATACATTCATCATCTAATGTTGCTCGCAGATTTGGGAACCTCGGATATCTGTCCTACGTGCTTCGCGCAGTAAGGATGAGTCAGCGTAGAGTCACAGTGCCTCGCGAAGGCCGGCTCCACGAAGGAATGCTTGCAGATGGTACACACTCTGAAGAAAAGAAAAACAACAATTCTGAAGAGAGTTTTGACAAAGGTGATTATTATTATTATTATTATTTTTAAAATGACTTTTGAATCAAATAATTTCTTTATTCAGGGTTTATACTCAAATAGCCAAAAAAAGTTCCATGACTTTTCCAGGTAGATCAAAGCAAAATTCCAGGTTAACGTTCCAAGTAAAAATATTTTATTAGCAATTGCACTACTTGTACATTAAATACGCCCGCCATAACATTTCATACCATACAATTATATTAACCTCATGTTTACAAATTCCACAGATGCTCATTAAGATAACAAACTTATAGTATAGAATTTCAAAAGCAAAATTTTGTGACACACCATGGTCAAAAGGTATTAGCTTTTATATTTGCATCCATCTTTTTAAATTTTTTTAATTTAAATTTTAAATAGCTAATTTAAAGCTATAAAACATAAAATAAAAGAAAAATTAGGATGATCCCAGTGAGGACAAATCAGCTTTTTAACTCTATAATGTTGCATGAAAACGAATATTTAAAGAAATGCTGATTTTATGCCCCATGACAATATAATACACACCATGATATAAAGAAAAAAACCTATATAGGAAAAGGAAGGCGAGTAAATTGAGGATCTGACATCGCGACGAGTGTAGGTTCCCTCCGAGGGGTCCCTGGTAGGGGGGAAAAATCCCCGACTTTTCCAGGTTTTGTCAAAAATGTACATTTTCCCTTACTTTTCCATGACTTTTGCAAAGGATATCGATTTCCATGACTTTTCCAGGTTTTCCATGTGGAGTATGAACCCTGTTTATTGATTCACATTTACTGCCATTCTACAAAGCCCAAAACCCGTGGCTGCACTTTTTGGCAAAATTGTGTTATTGTTACCAGGTGGAAAGCTCCCATATGTGAATGGGATTTAAAAAAAAATCCTGTAAGAGTGTCCTCTGAATCAAGTACATGGAGGTGCAAAACTTTAATCGTCTTTTGAGCTTAGATGCAGGTACCACATTTGTGCTTAGCACTGCAGTACACTTCTTATGGCATGATGAAAGTAAAATTGCAACACAAAATGGTTTTCATTAAGCCCTTAACGGTCGGGTAATTTTCAATAAAACGGTCATAAAGGAGCCTATTTTTTTTTATCCCTGAAATAATATAAAAATATGTGCATGAACAATATCATTCATTTTTAATTTTTTATTTGCTTTTAGCTGGAAATTTAAAAAAAAAAAAAAAAAAATTAGCAAAAGCCAACATTTAGGATTACTATTACTTAATGTCGGTTTTACAACAAGCGAAAAAATTTTAAAAAATGTGTTTTAAACATTAGAATTTTATTAAACGTACATATAATATAAATAAAGATTATTAATTTTTCTTGTGTGATAAATTTCGAAGCGTGAGATACCCCCCAGAGGCCAACGTCACAATCAGGACAGTAGTACCGAGTTTCCTTCCTACATCTCTTATTGTTTTTATCTCCTCTGGAGCAACAAACTTTGTATTCTCTATACGGTTGCCCTTTCTTATCAGTTGGGGGCGTCTGTCTAATAAAATGCCCTTCAATCAAACGATTGGGTTTATCCTCAAAGCTTGACCGTCCACTTTTTTTGGAATGTTGTCTGTCGAGCGATACCTTTCAATAATAACACGTTGAGAAATAAAATATTTTGAGGGCAAAAGAAAGAAATGAGTTTTATCCTTATTGGCGCGTTACTACTGAACGCTCCAGCCCAGAAATATCACGGGAGCAAGAGGGAAGGGGTTAATAGTCTGGGGTGAGATTTTAATACAATCTTAGCAACCACAAAACACGTTAATTAAGGTAAATGACCCGGTAGTGGACATTGCTCTAGTACAGTGTTTCCCAACCTTTTTTCCCTTACGAACCCCTTCTGAGAGCCGAAAGAAAATGGCAAACCCCTTTCTGTAAGGGGTGACAAGACTATAAAATTTGCTAGTACGTTTATTGTACAATACTTCATAACAAGAAATGAAAACATCCTTATTGTAAAACGTCTAAGTTTAAATAAAACTAAAATACAGCTTCAAATATATTGTTTTATTATGTTTTCATTATGTGTTCTTTTTGAATAATTATTAGAGCAATAAACCTATTATTCCTTAAAAAAAAAAAAATTAAAGACTCTTTTCCCGATAGGTTCCACTTTCCGGTTGAAATATACAAAATTCAGTAAAGTTTTGGAAATTTAAAGAAAATTTAAAATTTACATATTTTAAAATTTCTAATTGCGATAATGCAGGAAAGTTGGTATAATGTGTGGAAAATGAGAGTTCAAATTTAAAATTAATGGATAATTACCTACTAGTGCTATTTTAGGGTCTTTATAATGATAAATTTGCCTAAAATAATGCAAAATTTAACATTTATGTAATAAATTTCCACATTTCCAGCTCTTGCGAGGAAAAAGTGGGAAATGGTAAGAGAAACATGCATTCTAAATTTTAAAATAAATCAATAAATATCTTTCGGTACCAATTTATGATCCAAATTTTAAAAATCAAATATGTGGAAAACGCAGTTTATTTTTTAGAAAAATCATTTTTCTACTTCTTCATTACGCATGTAAATTTATCATTTCGTGTTTTCCTTTAGGTTAGCGATAAAAAAAAATCCGCCATTGCAATATCATTTTTGTGAACCCCCTTACTGCACCGCACGAACCCCCGGGGGTTCACGAACCACCGGTTGGGAAACGCTGCTCTAGTACTAGTGGACACTTAGATCTTTAAGCTCTTAAAATAAGCGAATGCAACATTAAACTTGAATGAAATGATCAGAACCCACAGCGAACGATTCCTAGTGCTGGGTTCATAGAACTAAAGTTGGCGTGGAGCATCTATGAAAGTACATGGATCATAATAGTTAATAGCTGCCTCCACAACGGTCACATTTGCTGCTCTTTACTAAAGCCCATCCATAAGGAGGTTAGGGATTCAGGGAAAATGTATGGGGAAAAGCGTGACAACCTTTATGAATGGTCCCTTAGTCATATTTAAAATGATTTCTCCAAGTTAACAGCATAAAATAGATGATATTCATTTCTGTCCACTACTCATGCAAATATGTGTCTTATAAAAGTCCACTATAGATAAAAATGAAGCGTTTAGTAAATTTGACGTAAAAATCCTGATTTTTCATCAAATGACATTTTATAGGAAATTAATTTTTAGAGAAAGTTGGCGATGAAGCTAAATATGCAAATATTGATGTAAGTCCCTTGCCATGTAAAAGAGTAAAAAAAATTTTTTAACTGTGTCCACTACCGGGTCTTTACCTTATAACATAGAAACAGAATTGAAACAGCAGAGGCATTTCATGTCGAATATTAACCCAAAAACATGCATTTTCCCCCTTGACATAAAAATTCAAATTTTAAATCCTTTTAAAAATAAAATTGCAGTTCAGAGCTCAAAATGTGTAGGAGATATTTTCATCAATAAAAATATCATAAACTTTGGAAAACTAAATTTCCATACAGATTTTTTACCTGAATGAATATTCTACACTCAATTTTATAACCAATGGAAAGAAAAAAAAATCCTAATCTTTATGCATGCGGCCAATTCTGAATATGTGAGCAAGAATATTAAGAGCAAAATTTATATTAATTATTGGTTGTAAGAATTTTATGCAAAACCAAGCTTATTTTTTGGAGAAGAAAATCGGATATTGGCCCCATTGCGCAAATATACGAAAACTAGCATTAATATTCGACCATCTTCTTGTCAAAAACATTACATCCAAAGAATGTCAATAATATTGGTTACGTTATTTATTAGAAATATTGTAAAACTGAATAAGTTAAACCATGATTAAAACTGAAAACTGGGATACATCACAAACTTGCCAATTTTACTCTCTTTACTTGATTATTGAAGTAAGTAAACATTTTCTCGATTGCCTGGAAAAAGAAAAATGAATCAAGGTTGAGAACAACCAATCAATAAAATGAGAAAAACTACCTCCTTTAAAACTTTAACAGGGGAGGAGGCTCATGTTTCATTAGACCTTCTTTTAAGCATACCTTCTTTGGTTGAGTGCCAAAGTGACGAAAATGTGTGCTTTTGTGTCGGTGGCAATTTCATTTACAATCAAATTTCCTCTAAATTGTTACAATTTTCATTTCTTAAATATAAGCATGAATGTTGTTTCTGCAACTTATAAATAAAACAAAAAAAAAAGGAAGAAAGAGAAAATGCAGCTATTTATTCCCAATTTTTTGCCTCATATTAACCCTTTATTTACTGCATTATGGTCTGCAGTATTTTTTTTTTTTTTACAGAAATAACTTGTTTACGTATTTACACTGAAAATGAAGGGATTTGCATAAATAAAATGCTCAGTCTATAAGTAGTTATTTCTTTACAGCTAATAAGTGCCACAGAGTATTTACCCTGTGAAATTAATTACATACACTTTTTAATCAAAATATTTCGTCAAATAGTTTTCTAAGACCTTAACTAACACATTAAAAAATCAGTGACTTGATTCTTGAATTTTACTGCTTTTCTGGAGCGAAACTCTAAGGGAGCAATCTGAACAAAATGGCAGCTCAAAACACAGCATCGGCTTCAAAACTATCTATGTTCCTTTCCTCGCTAAGCCACTCTTTACAGAAGCCTTTCCGATACGTATCCTGAAAAAGGGGAATTTAAAGATTGTCCCGGCAAAGTAGCATCAGAATATAGGTAAAAGTGGTTGCTGGGATGGAAATTATAGAGAATGGTACGTATAAGTACCGTCGGTAGATAAAGGGTTAATAATTTATATATATGCATTATTCTTACTTTCAGATTTCAAGCAGGAGCTACGGAATCGGTGACCCATTCGTCATAGGTTGCTCTCTACTCTACTTTCTACTGAAAGCAATTATGAAAAAATTAGAAAAAAAACTCCACTCGAGAACAGTGAACCCTTCCATTATAGAACAGCTTCGCACGAAGGAAATCGACCACCGGGGAGAAAAAAAAATGGGACGATTCCACACAATGTCATTTACCTGTCTTCCGTGAGGAGGACGTGGGTGCTCTCGATGTGTATCTTGGCGAACTTCACGTGCAAGTTCTCTCCCCGAGAGAGGGCGCTGCGTATCCTGCAGCGTCTCCTGCGATGGAGACAGGAGCGCAAGGAACGGGTGAGGAATTGGTCGAGGATGGCCACCGACCAATGAGATGGGATCAGCTGTAGAACCTGGCAAAAACTCAATAATAGTACTCAATAAATACAAATACAAAAGTGACAACAGGCACAGGGCCCAGCTGTGCGGTTAAAATCGCACGACTCTACCTTTTCCCCTTCCGGTCGCCGTGGTTTCCGTGCTCGAAGCTTTTCTCCCTCGTTGGTTTGGTGAATATGATGAGTAAGTTTGTTGCTTCAGTTATAATCATCGGCGCATTCAAATCAGATTCATTTCTCCATGGCAAAAATAGATTGCGTCAGATAGAGTATTCTAATCTATTGAACCAATCCAAATCTTATTCTAATTTTTTGATGTGTTTCGGAAAGCCGTTGCGTACGGGCCATTTCACGGTATTTTGTCCAAACGTGTAGAGTCCGCAACGTGACTTTTTTTGTTATAACTACGTTATTTACTATTTGACTGTCAACCAAATTTTATTTTCAAGTACATTATTTGTAAATAAAATTTGGTGACAGTTAAATAGTAAATTACGTAGTTATAACAAAAAAAAGTCCCGTTGCGGACTCTACACGTTTGGACAAAATACCGTGAAATGGCCCCATACCTAATTTATTGTATTTTATATTTTATAAATGTTAAAATCTTATCTAAACATTCTAGATTTTATTTATGAGAAAGTTAATTGCATTTACTTAGTATCAAAAATAAATAAATGGAAAATAAATTATTTCTTATTACTTTTTAAAAATTATTCTAATATGTTGAATCGGAGGTGTAGTAATGCAATTGCCTTAACTGCAGTGCAAAAAAAAAAAAAAAAATCTGCGCAGTTATTTTTCTCAAAGTTGACATGGTAACGAAGCAGGAAATGCGACCTGGATGCAACTACTTTAATTACACGGACGATAGGCCGGTGCTAGTTCATTTACCAATCTCCGATGAACATCGAGAGCCTTCCTAAAAAATGTTTACCCCACTGCAAGTAGCGGCCGTTTCCGATAAACTATTCCAACTGCCTGCAACCCTATTGAGGTAGTCATTTTTCCTCATTTCAAGACGAGATTTTTTCCACAATTATCTAAAATATCATTAGATAAATTTAATCTGAATGACTTACAATGCATCCTATATAACTTTAAAATTAAAGCACTTAGTTAAAATAAAGACAAATATGTTTTTTAAGTTCCTTATTTGATGGTAAAGATTCCCTAAAAATACATAATTTTTCAAAAGGGCTAGATTAATTAGAAGGAAAAGAAGAAACTTATTTAAAGAGAAAAGGGAAAATCCAATTCAAACTTATCTTTGCAGTTTTGCAAAACGGCGCGCCGTGTAAAGGGTCAAAAAGTGAAATAAAATAATAATAAAAACAATATTGCTCTTTGGTGACTGCTTCAAAAATTTAAAGGAGAAGGGATGATATTATAATAATCACAGTCCTGAGAAAGAACAATATTTATTCCAATTATCAGCAGCAACAATAAATCAATATCTTTCAAATAATTCAACAGAATCACCTCCTTTTAACGTCACAGTTAGGATTATTTCTAATTGATAATTAGTGTAATGCATCTAACTGTGGACAGTGGAATATTTTTAATTTAATGAAAAAAGTTCTCTTGCAAAGACAAGAAATGAAAGTTTAGTTACGTATGAGAAAAGTATTCTTTAGCGTAAATGGCTCAAAGTCAAATCGAAATTTGAACTGCTCATCTACTGCCAATTTTCTCACAGCCTCGCCTGCATTTTTTTGCCATTATCTTGAATAAAAAAAAAAGAATGATAGGTTAAAAAAAGGGGGGAAAAAAAAAACCTGAAATACATGTACAGTAGAACCCCGGTTATCCGAGAAGACCGGGACCGTAGCGTTTTCGGTTAATCAAGGTACCATAGAATTTTTGGGATAAGCAGGAATTACAGGCAAATGTATTACAGCCCCCCCCCCCCCCCCCGTGCTTAGAACTTCTTCCAACTGCAGAATACAATGGATTGCCAAGCTGATTAACCAGTTCTGAATTTGAATGTAATATAGTTGTTTCAATAAATTCTATACAAAATATTAATATTTTACGTTTATGTCATATAATATTATACATTTCATCATGCACTGACAATATTTTTGATAGTTATCGAAAAAAATGGGCCACTTGCCCTTTATGAAAAAATAATTTTAAAAAAGCAGAGCATTTGCCCGTGAAAGAAGACAAACTTTAATCCATTTGCCTTTTCGGTTCAGCCGATTTTCGGATAACCGGGGTTTTACTGCATTTCATTTTTTTGCTATTATCTCAAATCCAAACAGTCGACGAAATTTGAGTTGTCAAGTGATAGCGGGTTAATTTCCTGGCCTGTGTGATCTCAAGCATGTAAAAAAAGCAACAACAACAACAACAAAATTGTAAACAATTAACATTCAAAACTATGGACAAAAAAAAAAAAGTAAAGTTTAAATTCACGCTACCTTCGTGACATCAAATTCAGCCAACTCACTGTTGAGCAACTGAATAGCTGCCGGCAACATTTCTTCTCTTTTCTGTTCTCTATAAAAGAAGTGTGATTGTAAGCATTAAAAAACGCAAAAATTATTCAGCAGGAAATTTCAAGTTCAAAACAAATTATATGTTCCAAATGACATTACACTTTTGGCCAAAGAGTACACATGGCATTTTAGCAAGCCAACGTGCTCTGAAAATTCGGTTAAATGAGCATAAGGGTTATGTACGAAAGCAAGAGTTAAATAAGTCTAGCATTGCTCAACATTGTTGGAATTCCAACCACTCTTTTGATTTCCATTCTGGGAAAATTATTCAAAAATGTTCTTCCCCATTAGAGCTTGACTTTTGGGAAGCTTATCATATTAACAGGAATAGTTCTAATTTGGTTAATGATTCTTCCTCAACTCCTTATTTTTCACAGGTCTGGCATAAGTACCTTTAATTTGTTGTTCTTTCTCGGTTTTCTTGTTAGTTTTCCTTTTTTGTGTCTATTTTTAATTTTTTTCTTCCCTCCCTCCCCCTCCTTTACATGTGTAATTTGTTTTGCTTTTTGTTTTGGTATTTTCTGTACTTATTTTATTTCCATTTTATTCTTTGTATTTTATTTTATTATTTTGCAATTTTCATGTATTTTCACATGTTTATGCATTCTGTTGTCTTTTTTGCTTTGTTTTTATTGATATTCCTTTTTACTTCCTGTACTTCCAACTGCATTCATTTGTTGCTCTCTTATTGGTGCCTTTCCTACTACTTCTACTTCCACTTCACACTGCCTTTATTCTCATTGGTTTACAGTTAATTCTTAGGCTATATAAGCTTTGTTTTTGTTGTTTTGTCTGCTTCATTTGGATGTTTTGCATCTAGAAGCTCCCTGTCGCATTGAAAAAGGGATTCCAAGCAATCCCGAAACATATGTCTGCGTTTTAATGCTCATTTGTGCTTTAAGTTAACGTGAAATTTTGTTTCTATTACTTTGCACAAAGTTAAATTATTTTTATCAGTCAGTGTAATTCAATATACATATTAACTTTTTAGCATTCATATGACGTATTTCAAATTTTAATACACAGCTGATATTGAATATTTTGATACTTTTTTTGCAGGATTACACCATTTGGCTTTTTTTTTTTTGTGCCAACACACTTTTTAGATGACAAGCACTGCCAACCTGACTTGGTTTTGAAGCTATATTTCAATGCCAAGGTCAGTTTGTTTGGTTTCCTTATGATATTTTATAACCATCCTCAATCACAAGCATGTCAAGAAAAAGAATATAACAAACATGCAAGATCTACATTTCTTTTTCGAGGGGGCCCATTATCTCAAAATTGTTCCAAACATTAAAAAAAATACATTACGTATTTCGATAGTAAAACTCGTGCAAAATGCCAAACCTATGTGAGCAAAACTTTGAAAGATATTCTGGTTTTTGAAAAAGACTTAAGCTGTTATCATTCTGCACTTAAAATCTTTAAGCACATTTTTCTCTGCTTTGTATTTCTGACCAATGACATATAGTAAAATTCCTA
This sequence comes from Octonoba sinensis, assembly GCA_038502835.1. Lineage (NCBI taxonomy): Eukaryota > Metazoa > Arthropoda > Arachnida > Araneae > Uloboridae > Octonoba > Octonoba sinensis. The sequence continues at coordinate 6,819,735 of CM076600.1, forward strand.
AGGCTTTTTTCAGCTGAAGATACCGATTTGGGACTTTGTACGTACATCCCACGCAGTATGTTCAACAAAAATGAGCATGGGTTTGACTCTGAAGTTTGCTTTTATTTAATTGTAGAATTTGAATTTTTTGTCCTTTTTCCTGAGGTTTTAACGAAAAAATCATTAAAATTTAACCAAGTTTCAGATAGCACACTTTTGTTCTATAATGTCTGGGAAGTATTATTTTAAAAAAATCTTTTGAAAAAAGATATTATTCAGAAAGTTACGGGACATTTTAAAAATTTAATTTTTTTTAAAGTTTTAAATTAATGGTACGTCTACAATGAGGTTCTACTTTCAAATTTCCTTTCTAGTCATAATTGGAATTAAATACATGCATAATTTTTTAATCTGACTGTTAAACAAAAACAAATTTGGAAGGAGGTACTGCGCCCCTTAATAGGATAATTTAATTATCAACCACCCAGTACATTGACTTTTGTGACAGAGCATGTTATTAAAAAAAATACAAGAATTACTCACTCTAAAGTGTCATCCAGATAAACTGCTAACAGGGCGTAGAAGAGTCTATGACGATACTTTTTGTCTTTTCCCGCAGACATGCGCAAGCAGTAATCCTCTGCAGAGTCGTGATCTTGCAGTTGGTGCACCAGAATTCTCAGGGCCTTCTCGTGCTCTTCAAGCTAAAAAAGATTCCAAACATTCTTTTTTTTACCATTGAGAAATTTAATATTTTGTTTTTACTGACCAAGAATGGATACCTTCTTGGCACAACTATACAACTCAAAGGGCAATTTCAAAACCAGCAAGGAAATAAAACTTACTCTCAAAAGAACCCTTCTATTAGTTAAAAAGAGGAAGAATAGAATTCAGGCTGTCATTTGGGCAACGGGTGGGTGGGGGAAAACTCCCCCCCCCCCCACTTCCAGAAATACATTGTATTTATGCATGTGTTTATGTGTTTTGCTTTAAATAAAAAAACTGAGAAAAGAAAGAAAGATAAAACTGTCTTTTTTAGTCTCTGAGACCACACACACAAAAAAGCTCACTGCACTTCAATAATATAATGAATACAGCGAATTTCAATCATATAACTAACAAACTAACGAAAAAATAACGAGTGAGCGTAAAACAGCAACTGTCAAGTTAACTTTTTTTTATTAAAAGTTGGGCATCAAAAATGACGACTGGGTGTAAAGTTGTAGTCGGAACTGAAAATTTGAGTTGCAAAATACGACTAATGACCGCTAATTTCAAACGCTGCAGAAGTTACTCTGAAGAAATGCTACATGTAGTCTGCACATCCAACACAACCACAGAGGATCCAGAAATTTCCTTCTGGTATAGTCTGTGTAATTAAAGTCGGCGTGTGGAGGTCACACAACTCAACTTTTTTCCCTTCTGGTTGCCATGGTTTCCATGCTAGAAACTTTTCCCCCAAGTGGGTTTGTATGTTTTGTTGTTTTAGTTATAACAATAATAGACGGATTCAAATCCTATTTATCTCTCAATGGCAAAAATAGATTGAGTCAGATAAAGTGTTCCAATATTTTGAACCAATCTAAATCGTATTCTAATATTTTGATGCGTTTCAGAAAGCTATTGCAAACGTAATTTATTGAATTTTATACTTGAACTTTTTTTGTTTACTTTATACTTGTTGGTAAATGTTAAAATCTTTTCTAAATATTCCAGATTTAATTTATGAGACATTTAATTCATTTACTTAGTATCAAACATAAATAAATGGAAAATAAATTCCTTCTTATTACTTTCTCACAATTTTTCTAATATTTTGAATCCGAGGTGCAGTAATGCAATTGCCTTAACTGCAGTGCAAAAAAAAAAGTCTGGCACCGTTATCTTTCTAGCAGTTGCCGTTGTGACGGAGCAGGAAACGCGATCTGGATGCGCCTGTTTAAATTACTGAGACTATAGTGTAGAGAGCTGACCCACCTTTCCATAGAGGATGGCACACTCCTTGTGGAGTCTGCTCTCCGATGCTTTCCCCAGAAGCAACTGCACCCGATACAGCGATGAGTTGTGGAGGAGAAGTTGAAGCTTCTGTCTAAGGGGAATACAGACAGTTGTACTACATCCAATGAATTGCAAACGACTTTTAAGGTATACACCTACATCAAATTAATAATCTGCCTCTCTCTTTCTCATTTGGCTTCAGTTCTTAATTAGTTCACTCACTCATCTATTCATTCATTCATTCTGAAATATTCTCAAGTATCCAGATCAAAAACTTATGTGGTAAAACAGGCTCGTTCAGTTCTGAAAGAATTTCGCATCTACACTTAGAAACAAAGGGGTGTAAGTGACAAAATTGAAAATTTGGTTGACTGATAACTAGTGGAAATGATAGGGAAAGTATTATTCTATATTGCGGCAAGAAATGTCGGTGATACCTCTAACAGGTGCCCTGATTTAGAAAAAATTTAACATTAAAGGTCCCATAAGATCCAAACGTTAGATGTATTTTTCTTGGAATCGTTTTTTGGTCACTTACATCCCTTTGCTTCTCACTGCCTTATATGGTCTACATCATAACATACTTTCACTACACTTTGTTCCAAGCAAATCCGTCTGTTGGAATAGGATCCAAATAGGATCCAAATAAGATTGAAATTTCCGCAGTAGGTGCGAATGAAAATTTTTTATGAACTGTTCAAAAATGAACAAAAATTGTTCAAATAAAAAATATTTCATGTCGGGAGCTTCCTCCAATACGCTTGTTCATAGGGACTTGGATCTTATGCGCAGAGTTTACATAATTTTTATCTTATTTCCCCCATCTTTACTATTTTTTTAAAATTTTGAACTGCTCAAAATAGAACAAAAAATTGTTCAAATCTAAAAGTAAAATATGGAAATGAGATGTCCTCACTGAGATCTTTCGAATGCAGGAAAAAAGGGAAAAAACTTCAAATCGGGCAATTCCTTCAAACGTTATTCGGGGGGGGGGGGGGGGGGGGAGAACAGACTGACAGATGCACATTTTCCTCATCTCAAAACCCAACCGCATTTTTTATTTTTCCTTATTTATTTAATTACTTCACATATTTTAAATTAAAATTAAAAAAGTAGGATGACACCATTGTGATATAATGAATTATCACTATTTGAATTTCAGTAGAAACACACACATATATGTTTATAAGATATACCATAATTATCTGTGTTTAGCCCGAGGGTTATCTACAAAAAAACTTCTTTTTTTACTACCTGCGGGCAATATAACGATGCGGGCAATACATGAAATTTAAAAAAAAAGTATTATTAAAAAGACAACTACCACTCAAAAATATCGAAATATCTTTTATTGCAAAACAAAATGCAGATAAATAAATCGTAGCTTTCGAAAAAATGGTCCAAAGCAGATTGGGGCTCGGGTGCTGCAGGCGAATGTATTATTTTCTATAGGTGCATCCCATGTTTTCTTCTGGGTGCGGGTTATACACCGAACTTGATTTTTTTAGAATGAATTTTTCTTCCTGCGGACTATACAACGATGCGGGCTATATACCGATAATTACAGTATATATATATATTTATAAGATAGATAGACAAATCAATAATTTAGTGAAAACATGAACAAGGAGATCTTTGTTAATTTTTCAATAGAACATCAAAGTGAAGAATTTCATAAACATGCAAATTTGTCATTCAATATTTCTGAAATATTTGGATAGTGAATACTATAAAGCTTCATAAAAAGCTAACAGAAGCAGCTCTTTGTGATTGGTTAGCCAATTCATACACTTGCCCCATTTTTGCAAACAAATGTCCTATACCACATCTGCACACTCAGCTATCAGCACAATCACACATGTACATTAAATTCACAATCAATTATTTCACAACCATCTCAATTAATTAATATTTATATATTTTTAAATGATTATTTTCCTACTATTATTTTTGACAACTTGACTACAAATACCATTGAAAAATTTCAGATCTACTTCATGCTAATCAGTGTTCAGTGAATAATAAATTAACTTTATGCTAAATAAACTAATAAAAAATTATTTCACGTTAAGGAAGCACAAATTAGCATTAAAATGCTAATTTGCACTTTCTTAATGTGAAATAATTTTTTATTCAAGTTTACATTGGTTTCCCGCATCTAAAGTTCAAAACGAACAGTCCCTTGAAAAACCGATCGATTATAGTTCTACTGTGTGTTCAAAATTTACAAATAACAAATATTGACAAAATTCTTAGACACATATCCGCTAATACAAACATTCCATTTATCCCCCCCCCCCCCCCAGAGCAGCATCCTTTTATTGAAGCTCAAAAACATTGGGAATAATCCCAATGTTTTTGAAACATTGAATCATGTGAATTAAGGATGTAACGAATAGTTATTTGGCCAAATACTGAAAATATAGAGGCGGAATACCGAATATTTGGCTGCCGAATATTAAAAAATCAAGAAAATCATTGTAATAAAAAGTTTGTCAAATTTAAGAGTAGACACAAAGGCAAACACTAATTCCACACATTTGTATGATTTAACTTGCTGAAATGATTCATTTCTGTTTGTTAAGAATCTTAAGCTATCTAAAATTAATGCATTTTCTGCATTGTTTTAAATGCAATAAAACTGAGAACTTCACCCACAGGTGGAATAGAAATGACAGGATTGATTTTGAGCATTAGCATTATTTTACTAATTATTAAGGCTCGACCGATGCATCGGCCTCACCGATGCATCGGCGCCGATTGTTCAACAAAGTTGCCATCGGCCATCGGCATCGGCGGCAGATGTTAACTTTAGAAAAACATCGGCCCATCGGCCTTAAAAAACATCTAAAAGCCGATGCAAGGCCGATGTTTTTCGCAGGGACAACTTTCCAGAAAACATTCTGTCTTTCACTTTCTTTTTTTTTCCATAGCTCAATTTCTATTTCCATACAATAACAGGCAGCACATAAGTTTTTTAAAAAAACACATACAAATAATGTCATTTTACAAAGTATTTGATAAAAAATTCGGAAAACTAGTTTAAGCGATCGCTGCCCGAAAACCTTCATTATTAAAATAGTTCTCTTTGAGCAGAATGCTCGCGAAATAGAATATGTTAAAGAAAAGAAAAGTCATAGAAGCGTCTTATGAGTGTTATTTGTTTTTCGCACTAGGCTAGTTGCCTCATTTTTGTCCGTTTTTCTTTTAATAATGACTTAGTGCATTAGATCATAGGCGTAACTAGGGTTGGTGAAAGGGGGGAGGGGGAGGGTCACCCTAAAAATGTACAGACTAAACACCAATAAAAAGTGTAAAAGAGTTGAAAATTTACTAGCCATAAATACTTGTCTCTAAAGATATACAGTTCATCAGTTTTTCAATCGGCTCATCTACAAAAGAGATTTTACCAAAATGGGTGTTTGGACAGGAAGTCATAAATAAATACAAACTGCTCCTTAAGTTTCTTGATGAGCATCCTTCCTGGCTTGAGGGTTTAACCCATTAGGACAATTGTTGGCTAGGGGGTCCTTCATTTTCAGACCCCAGCACCTACAACACCGGCTTATCAGGAAACAAAACTCCATCACAGTAGAGAATATTTCAAACGAAACTTATTACTTGTGCGATTGTATTCCCAAATTGCTGCCTTTGGGTAAAAAAGACATCAAGAATTAAAGAAAACCCTTTGGAGTGATTGAAAGGATCTCTGTTTGTCTGTGTGTGGTACGGTGATTGAAGCCGCCTTTCACTGTAAACCTCCCCCCCCCCCCAAGGTGATAAGGGGATTGATTATAACCAGATGAAAAGTCCTCTTTATTATGAGCTGCATACTTTGGTCATGATCTCAACCCTTCAGAGAAAGAGGAAATAAAATCATATGAATATGTGTTTAATTTTCTTAGGGAAAAAAAAATATGTGCTTTCCAAGGCCGTAGCCAGAAATTTTTTTGTGTGCCTAAATGTGCCTAAATAAGTAAATACCCAATGGGGGGGGGGGGGGGTTTGAATCCCCCCCCCTGGTTATACCTATGCATTAGATGTCATTGTGCAATAATATTATACCAGCTGTTTCTAGTTTGTCATGTTTCTTTTTTTTCCGAAATTGTAAACAATAAGAAGTCAACTCAATCAAAGTACGATCATAATTTTAATTTTTACCAGCGTAAACTTTTTTTCTCTTTGCGTTTTTTTTTTTTTTTTTTTTGCTCCTTCGATTCTACCTGTTACAGTTTTTCTGCAATTGTGCAGCACTCTTGTTGCATCTGCTTTTAGTGTGCGGTTGCTCTCATTATTTCATTTTTAGTTTACAACATAGAAAAGATTGGTCAAAAATAAGAAAAAAAATTCTAGTATAAATATTTATTGATCGAAATTTTATGTGTCCAAGTTCGACTTGCAATTTTTAAAAATTGAATTCTCAAAGTGCGAGTTCGCGCGACAGGATTTAAGAACATCTTAATAAAAATGCTAAAATTTCTTTATTTTCAAAGATTGATTAATGCATTTTTTTTTTTTTTTCAAAATACAGTCGACGCTCGATATAACGACCGTCTGCGTTCAGCAGAAAAAGGTCTTTATAACGAGCGGTCGCTATAAGAGGTAGAATTTTCTACAAAATATATAAATGCATAATATGTTCAGAAGTTCCTTTAAAATTGGTAATTTTTCAAAGATTCCAAAATAAATGCTGAAATTATTTTTTATCATTGGAATTTAAAAAAAATTATCACTGCAAAATGTTAAACAGATTTTTAAGTCGATAATATAGGGGGAGGGAGGGGGGGGGGGAATTACATACACATTTCTGGAAGCAAAACGGAGCTCATATAAGACCTGGAAGGGACAGCCTTTCTCCTCTTATTTCGGGGAATCGACTGTTGGAAAAATACGTGATTCAAACGAAACACTACCAATACCTTTATCAACGCCTTTTCCTAATAAGAAATCCGGAAATTCCACGTTTAATCCCCCTCTATTCTTTCCGTACACTAATGAGTGGTAATCCCTCCCCCCTGTCAAAGTTGGACTGAACACTTATAAAGGTTCCAAGCAGCTTGTCCGTAAACTATAATCAAGGTTATTTCAAGTTACAAATTTAGAAATACGCACTGTTTGGAAAGAATACCAGAAATAGTATCTGCTGAATGCGGTCGCTGTATTGGATTAGATGATACAGAACGGTCGTTATATCGAAAGCAAATTTATGTAGAGTTCATAAGGATAAAGTTGGGACTTTTACCACTGGTCGTTATAATGGAATGGTCTTTATAATGTGCGGTCGTTATAATGAGCGTCGACTGTACATCTTAACATTTTTTATACGATAATTATTTTAATTTTTCCCCTTATTTTTTAAAAAAATAAGAAAATAAAGGCAGCTGCACTTGGCATTTGCAGTGCAGGTGTTATAAAGAGAAAATGTTGAAGGAAAGGGAATTAGACCCGAGCTTATCCAATAGTTGTTCAGTATTTTTTTTTGCAAAGATAAGAAAAATGAATTGAAAATCCTCTGATATAGCATTTTTTATTTTTTTTAACCTTCTTTTAATTTTTTTAAAGTAATTAATAGTTTAATTACTTTACTAGAATCGCGAGTGATTCTTTCAGTTTTAATTATTATGTAAACTTCCCCCAAACAGTTTTACGATGCTTGAGTAATGCATTTGTGCTTTTATAAACATAAAAATAAATAGTAAGTGATTTAAATGACATTTTTGACAAGCATTCTACACGTTTTAATGATTTAAAGCGACTTTTTTTCCCATCGGCCATCGGCCGATGGAAGAGGAGAATAATCGGCAATCGGCCATCGGCCGATCCCGGAACAATCGGCCAACAATCGGCATCGGCCCATCGGCCAAAAAATGCCATCGGTCGAGCCCTACTAATTATTTAATTCAAATGAAAGAAATATTATTTCTTAGTGAACTTTTACCTTGCACAAAAGTCTTAGATATTTTAAAAGTTAAGATTTTTATTTTATGTTTTTTTTTCACATACCTATTTCTAAAAGATCTACTAAAATTTAATGCATCTAACTGAAGTATATTTTTATTTTCAAAAACACCAATAACATTTGCTATCTTAATATTCATGATATATTCTAGGCTTTACCCAATATTCACAATAAATCAGTCTACCCAAAGTCTGACTTCCGCTTTGTTAATAATAACAAAATAAAAGTCTCACATTCTACATCACAATTAACTATTGCCAGCTTTTGGGAGCAAAGTATAAATTACAATATTATAACTTGAACAATTCGGCTGAATTGTCCATCAATATTCGGCCAAGCCAAATATTCGGCTAGGTGATGAAATGACAATCCGGCCGAATATTCATTACATGCGAATGAGTTTTGGATGGATCCAACATGAGACTTACTAAAAAGTAGATTACAAAATACAAAATATTTTGTAATCGCTCAATAATAAAGGCATTTAGTTATGTCTCAGCTGTCATGTTGAACTTTATATTTTTTATAATTGTTACCAACTTCTTGAATGATTTTAACAAATACTGTATTTTTTCTCTTCAATGAGGAGAATCATGCATTTTGCTCATTGACTGCTATAATGACATGAGTCTAAAATTAAAACAAGAGACAACAAACCTTTCCTCACTCAAGCCGTTTTGTTCCGGCTCGGGGAGTTTTAATATGTTGAGGACAGAATCCATATACATCACTGCAAGGTGTGTGTGAAATTTCTCTTTCTGAAACAACAAAAAACACAGATTTTATTACGCTGAAGCATAATTTAAAACCTTGTTAACAAATGAAATTTTACATGCTATGTCAGCAATTATTTACATTTTTATACGGTAATCAATGCATGGATTTCAGCCATTTTAAAGTTTAAATAAAACAAAATCCATCATACCAACATGGACATCTTAAAGAAAAAAAATGGTCTTCCCATACCCTACTTGCACAATTAGTATGTTTGTAAAATGCAGGGGTGGCAGCGCTAAGGATTTGCATTTGCTGAACTTTTAAAAAAATGTCTGAACCTTGATATTTTTTTTATCGGTACTACATCTTCTGCAAAGCCATATATATATATTTATCCATTAGTTCTGTCACGTACAAACATTTAAAAAAACATATTTTTCTGGTACCTAGTAGGGATGTAACGAATATTCGGCCACCATTCGGTATTCGGCCTATTCGGCCCATTGGCCGAATACTGGGTAAGGTCAAATTCGGCCTGGCCGAATATTGATGGACTATTCGGCCGAATAGTTCTGCTGCAGTAAAAAAGTGAAAAAATAAAGAAATTAGTAGATTTTTAAACATTTAAAATTGTATTATAATTATTGCAAAAGAATACATTAGTGCACTATAGTTTTAAGAAATAAAAATAATTTAGAATAAACTACTTTTTTAAAATCTGTTTTAGGCTTGACTGAGCAAAAACACGTTTTAAAGTTGTAATATTGTATTTTATATTTAGCATTTGCTCCCAAAGCTGCCAATAGTTAATTATAATAGAGAATATGATAAATTCATTTTGTTATTATTAACAAAGTGGGAGCCAGATTGTGTTTGGGTAGACTGATTTATTGTGAATATTGGGTTAGAGAGAAATGTGAAAAGCCCAGAATATATCATGGATATTTAGATAGCATAAGTTATTGGGGTTTTTGAAAATAAAAACATATTCCAGTTAAGTGCATTAAGTTTTAATAGATCTTTTAAAAATAGGTATGTAAAAAAACCCCATAAAATAAAAATATTAACTTTTATAACTTTTAAAATGTCTTCATAAAACAGTTTTGAGCAAGGTAAAAGTTCACTAAGCACTAGTATTTCTTTCATTGCAATTAAATAATTAGTAAAATAATGCTAATGCTTACTACCGTGAAACCTGTCATTTCTATTTTGCTTGTGGATCAAATTCTTAGTTTTCTTATATTCAAAACAATAATGAAAATAGATTAATTTTAAATAGTTCTAAATTTTAAACAAACTGAATTAAATCATACATCACAGATTGTGTGTAATTGGTGTTTGACTTTGTCAATAATTTTAAATTTGTCAAATACTTTCTATTACAACGATTTTCTAGAAATTTTAATATTCGGCCGGCCCAAATATTCGGCTTCGGCCTATTCGGCCATGAAGAAAGGGCCGAATATTCGGTATTCGGCCAAATCACTATTCGTTACATCCCTAGTACCTAGTAACTTTTGAAATTCTCCACACTGAAACATTACTATTTGATCCAGTACACATTTTTTTAATCTATTTAAAAAATACTTTTGTAAATCATCTCATTACATTAATGAAAGTTAGTTATGTGTGTTAATGTACAACTCGCAACAAAAGTTATAAAAATAGACATTCTCGTTAATTTCAGCAGAAATATTACTGCAAACAAAGTATTTAATCTCACATGTTGTAAAAGAATAAGTATATGAACTAATTCATGAACCTTTAAAACAATAATGCACAACATTCATTTACTTATTTACAGGGTTCGTGATTTTTTTTAAAAAATTAAAAAAAAAAAATTGGATTTTTTTGATTTTTTAAAAAAGACCTTAAATATTTTAGATATTTATCATGATATATTCATAGAAGCAATATGACATGTTAATCAATGTGCAAAAACACACTTTAAGCTATTTTCACAGCAATAAATATTTTTTAATAACAATAATGATAAACAAATTGTAATATAAATGCATGACTCAATTGAAACTAAACCCTACCAGGGATAATAGTACACTCATGAATACAGATAAAGTGAACAAATTCAATCTGAATTATTTTGCTGTTTAAAGCTGAAAAATGTAACAATTGTATGTACTTAATTTTTACATCAAGTGTACTTTAATCATTTTTCTATTTTATAAATAAAAAAGCCTGAAATATTTTTACCCATTTAGTAAAATCATATGCTCACACTATTACTAAAAACTGAAACTTTTTGCTTTAATCAAATATCTTTACTGCAAACTTCTATGATAAAAAAATATTTTAGAAGGAAAAAACCTTAAGTTATTAGGGGACATGGATGAAACTTTAAGGATACATATTCTAAATTCTAACAATTGCTGCTTTAAACACTATCATTCTGAAATATTTACCGTGTGGCATTTATTAAATTGGTCTAAAATACTCTTTTTAAGATAAAAAAACACAGAATGGTTCATGACTATTATGAACTCTAATTTAAATGATTGAATGAATAATGCTTTGCTCGTAAGATGCTTGAAGAATAAGAGTAATATTGTAAAATTTAAAAAAATAGTAATTAGTTCCAAACTTATGAAATATGTTATGCACACAGACAGATGGACCTAGGAAGTTTTGTTTGAAATAGTGGTTGTAATTGCAACATATTTCATTTTTACAACACTTTCTAATATTGTAAACTTAATGATTTTTTTGAAAAATAAAAATCATTTGATTTAAATCAATGTTTTTTTTAAAAAAAAAATTAATAAACTTGATTTAAATCGCGATTTAAATCATGATTTAAATCAAGCTGATTTAAATCAACGAACCCTGCTTATTTATTTTCAAAATTTTTTTTCTAAGATGTGAAGTCAAATACTATGGAACGACCCACGGACAAGAACATTATGGTGGAATATATTTAGAATTTCACTTGCTTCTATTTTTTTGTTGAACACCAGAAACTCGAGATATCTCATCAATGCCACGGGATATCTGTGGAGGTATTCCGCCACGGAATCGTGTCTCAGACGCTCGGATGGTGGCTCTTTGGCCGGACGATCTATAAAAACCTGCAACAGACAGGAAAATTACGACATACACATTTCTTTACACGAATTTTCTTACAACATGCTTCAATTTTATTGCATTCTTAATTAAAATTTGCCCTACAATATATCTTATAGTTCAAAAGCTTGTGAGAATTTTAAATAAGAGCACATCAGGCAGTTTCATTTAATGTTCATAAGCATAGTTCAAAATTAGAGGTTTTTAATCATATTTTGCACCTAACAATCACCGTTTGATGACCCCGATTTCACATCTAGTCGTCATTTTTGACTCCTAACTTTTTATTTAAACTTTAGCTTAACAACGCAAATGCTCTCCCAGTCGTCCTTTTTAGCCTACTTTCCAGTAAAAGTTTAAAAAAATAATAATAAAGCATGAAAGAAGGCTTAATGTATCGTAAAAATATCGTTAAAAATAAAGAAAAGTCAGAAAAAAGGGAAGTAATTAAATAAAGATTGAAAAATAAAAAATTTGAAAGTAGGGTTTTGAGATGGGGAAAATGTGTCTGTCGGTCTGTCTGTCCCCCCCAATAGCTTTTGAACGAATTGTCCGATTTCGAAAAATTCTTTTTGCATTCGAAAGATCTCGGCGAAGACATCTCATTTTCATATTTTACTTTTTGATTTGAACAATTTTTCGTTCAATTTTGAACAGTTCAAAAAAATTTAACATTAGTGCTTATGGGCGATAATGAAGCAAATGATGTAAACTCTGGGTACAAGATCCAAGTTCCAATGAACAAGCTTGCTGGAGGAAGCTCTTGGCGTGAAATAATAATTTGAACAGTTTTTGTTCATTTTTGAACAGTTCAAAAAATTAACATAGCGCTTACGGGGAAATTTCAATCCTATATAAATCCTGATCTAACGAACGGATTTGCTTGAAACAAACTTTATCAGAAAGCTCTTATAACGTAGAACATGAACAAATAGAAAGTTCATGAAGAACTAACGAGCCTATTTTCCTATGAATTTTTTATCGGGATTTTTAAGGATATTTGTTAATGAGTGAAATAATGAATGAATGAATAAATGAAAGAGTGAAAGAATGAATCAATGAATAAATGAATGAGGAAAATAATGAATGAATGAATGAATAAATGAGTGAATCAGTTAAAAAATAAATAAATGAGTAAATAAATAGATGAATGAGTAAACGAATGAATGAATAAATGAATGGCTGAATAAATGAAAGAATGAATGAGTGAGTGAATGAATATGTATTATCCGTTGAAAAAGGTATACTTGAAATACTTTAGAACTAAAGCTAAATGAGAAAGAGAAAGAGATGGCTAGATTATAAATTTGAATTTGGTGTATGCGGGAAAGTAGGCTCGTATAGTTCTAGATGAAACTTCTTGTTAACTTTCTATAATTATGTTTCTGTGCATATATATCTTTCATCTAATCTTCTGGGTTACGAGTTTTTACCATACCTAAGAAATTTCTCGTAATTTTCTGACTTTCAAATTTTTGGAATGTAAATTTTTTTCTTACAAATGAGGTAAAAGACTTGAAAAATAGTAAAGCTGATTAACTCAAATTTTTTATTTCATTTAAGAGCTGATTAAAATAAACATTTCCACAGATACATAACACTTAAGTAAAATTATCAGTTATATATTATATATTTCTCTAAAGTTACTAATAGAAATTGTTCTTTGAAAATTTTTCTTTTACTTATAAATAATTTCCTCAGCGATGTTGTGATGTGTTGAGATGCTTTTTAACAATTGCATAACTGTATTAACAGTTATCATTTGCTATATCTGCCCAAGCAATCTAATTGTTTTAATATTAAGCTCAGCAAAACATTTTTGGCAACTAAAAGAAAAAAATCTAGGTACCAGTGATGCCTAACTTTTACATCCAAACTTCGAATCTGTTCAGAAGACAAAGAAAAAAGAAAAAAAAAGATTTTGCATGTAATACATTTGTAATGTATATTTTCTCTTAAAATTTGAATGCAAGTTAAGAACCTATTTTTATTTTTCTCACAAAAAAAGATTTAAAATAGAAACTAAGAACTGGTGAATCTAGAAACATTTGTTACAGTCAATGATTCAACTTGATAACGAAAAAATTAATATTAACTTCAACTCTTTTTGTGTTCAAAACTCATTAAGGAGGAGACGTGTGATAATGGTATTCTAGGCAGATATTATCCATTTGGGTATAGAAACTTAGGCAGCATAATGCAATAAGATGGAAAAATAACATTCAATTCATTATACGTTAATTAACTTTGATTTGGCTCAAAAACTCACTGGGAATTTTTTTTAAAAAGTCGCAATCTAAAAGAGAAGTTTTCATTTCCAGCAAGATCTATTATTTCAGGAGTAGAAATTACACACAGAATATGTGTTAAGAAATTTAAAAAAAAAAAAAAATCTTTCAAATTAAAACATGAAATAATTGATGCAGAATTTAATCAAGATTTAAACAAGAGTAGAACAAACACTCTATGATTTTATTTTTAAAAAATCTCAAAATTGGATAATGATGAAAAGGTTGGCAACCAGTTGCATGTGTCCATAAATGATTTGCAGACTTTTTTTGACTGTGATTTTGTGTCTGGAGGTCACCATGAGTAAAAGTTTATCACTGTTGGACATATAGGTCCTTGTTTATGGCATAATAAAACATGATTCAAACATTCTTCAACATTTCTCTGAATATTTATCAAAATCTTTTAATTTCTATGCATGTTTGAAGATTTTCTACCTGGTAGAGATTTAATCTTGAGCAAAATCACTGACAAACTATATTTCATTTTTCAAAAGTATGGCAGACTATCTGAAACAGTACAGTATAAAGATTTATTTTCAAGATTCTACTCAGTATTCAGATTATATATTGGGAATTACATGTTTTTTGTTTTGCACATTAAGTTAATTTTTCAGAGAAAGCTCATATATATAATTAATTTCGATTTTAATTCTAGACCGGTATTGGAAATACTGCACTGTACAGGTAACAATTTTTTGTTGGTATTTCCGCTCCTTGCAAAGCTTTATTTTAATTGCTAATCATTTCAAAATTTTACCGTCTCTTAATTTTTTTTTTTAAAGTTAAATTAAAATAATATTTTTCTCTCTCTCAATATATATATATATATATGAATGACAATTAAGGCATAAATTTCAAGAGTTTTGAAAAGAAATGTTAAGTGGTTCGATGCAACAATCATTACCTTTACACCAAGTTCTTGATCTCTGTCCAGGACAAAATCAACATATTTCCACAATAAAAAATGATCGCTGAGGCTGCGGGAGAACAAAAGGAAAACTTCAGCATTCTTTATTCAAAAAGAAATTGGATTTTTTATTGCATTAACAGTTTAAAAAAATACAACTTTTAACAAAATACAAATAAAACGAACAAAAAGTGAAATTGTAAATCAAAACTAATTACATTACGATGATCATTACTAAAAATGTTTTTGCGCAGCTTGAAAAATCCCACATATTTCAAATATTAATATAGTAAAGTGCAGAAGTGACTGAACTTTCAGATTGAATATGAAAACAGAAAGAACATTCTTGTGATTAAATGAAATCTGAACATAAAATGACAAGATTACAAAAATTATGTGACATGAAATCTGTCGGTTTTGGTGCATGGAAAAAATGGCATCAAAAGGGAAAAATGGCATCAAAAGGCAAAGCATATTTTAAAATTGGCATAAAAAAAATTAAGCATTGCAATTTTCATTAATATGATGTTATGTGTCCAGTACACAATATTTCCCACACGTTTTTACTCGATTAAGTCAATAACTGAACGTTTTTATTTTTACTGCGTACGCCCACAACACAATGCAAATTTTGATTGAGTTGTAAGAGTGACATATAAATATTACTTGTCCTTTCCCATTCGCTATATTATCCACCGGCATATCACAAAAAAATTACAATGCCAAAATCAGGGCCCATGCTAATCATTTGCCACCACATCAAAAGCAACAAAATTGCCAATCCAGTGAAATAAATTAAGACTTGCCGAAAATATTGGCAAATGGAAAATTCTCCAACATTTCCATCTGTAAAAACAATATAAGATTGCATTTTGTTTAAAAAAATGTTATTTTTTCTTCTCATTGCAGTTTTCTGAAGAAAAAAAATCATCAATAAAATTTTTTTAAGTTAGTCTTTGCCTAAAACTTTAGAACGTTGGATAAAACGTCTAAAATTTGGCAAATTTACTGGTTAACAATATGAAATCTCTACCATGGGCCCTGCATAGTGAAAAAATATACTGGTGCTTCGGGGCTTCAAATTTTACAAAACTAAATCTCAATGACAGAGACAAATCTGGGTTCATTTCTGCTATGGGGGGTCATTGGCAGTGGAAAATTATTTGTTGCCAAATCAAACTCCATAAGTAACTGATTATTAAGGAGTTTGAAAAGACCTGCAACATTAACATTTGATATCAGATCCCGACAAACAGCGCAACACATTTGAACATAGTTTTAAAAAAAAGAAGTGTTGAAGCATCGAAATGTCTTTTTACCAGCATTCAGATGTGGAAGACAATTAATGCGTTTTTTCAATTTTATGGCAGAAAAAAAACAAATGTGACGAATGTTGCAAGATACATTATAAGAGGAAGGGGGAATGTTTACAGATGAGAGCATAAAAGAAGTGGGAGAACACTTGTGTTAAAATGCCCCCCCCCCCCCCCCCCCGACTACACCACTGAGTTTTTCATTTTTTTAAAGGGGAAAATCAGGTTTTGAAAAATCATAATTCAAAAATTTTGACGACTCACTTGCATAAAAAATCGACGAAGTATGGCAATCCCGGAAAGGCAGAATCATTGTACTCTTGAGCAACAAGTCTGAAATTGGAGAAAAAACAACCAAAATGTATATAAAAAAAACATTTGAAAAATTTTAAAGTATATCACAGGAAAAGAGAGATAAACAGGAAAAAAAAAATGAACTGCCAATCTATACAGTCAGTTCACCAAGCTAAACTTCCCAATTGTCGAAAATCAATGTATTGTACACTTAGAGATGTAAATAATGAAATTTGCAGTTTAGTGCTAAGTAGAAATTAAGGAGTGCAACAATATTAAGAATGGAGCCCTATTGAGATGATAAATGTATATCAAAACAATTATTCACATATAAAATGTTATGCACATTAAACATTTTTATTCCAGTAAACCACAATGTGCTCTTCAATGTTTTCTGTAGCTACGCTTTCCTATCTGTCATGTAATATAATTTCTAAAGATGAAAAATGCCCTTTCAGTTTGTACAGATGTACAGAGTTTTATAACTAATAACACAAAAATTTCTATCTAGCTCTTACCCTAATCCAAAACTCTCAGATCCACATAAACTTAAACCTGTCCTAGACAACTATTCAAATTCGTAGCCTTTGTCGAACCCACCTTCCCCTCAAATTCTTCAAAGGTATAACAAATTCCTTGACACGTTTTTCATTCAGACTTTTATATAGATGTGCATTAGGTCACAAAAAATTTTAAAACGGGAACTTAGCTGCTACTATATTTAGACGAGTATCAGACTGAAAATAAGCATGAATTTATTAATTTCAATTAATAGATTTTTATAAATCTTTTAAAATTATTTATATCAAACAGTACCTGATGCATAATCATCTGCCAAAATTGCTTCTGTTGAGTGAAATTACTAATATCTATATATATAATTTTACTGTTAAATGTAAGTATAAAAGTGACTTAAGTGAAAGAAGAACCTCTTCTTTATGAATAAAGTGAACCAACATAAACAAAACACATACTGTGTTAAGAAACAACAGCAAATAGCTATTTCAAGGTTAAAGTGAAACCTTTGTATTTGACAAAGAAACTCCGCTGTAGCCTTGAAATAGTTATTTATAATAGTTTCTTAATGATTTGTGCTTTTATTTATGCAGATTAATCATTTTACTCATACTGTAGCAGAAAGAACTTTTGACCATTTTTCATAAACCTATTCTTTAATGTAAAACCTTTTTTTTTTTTTTAATCTAAGAACTCAGACCAGATGAAGGGGGTATTAGAAATGGTAAAATAAAAGCACCCTCTTTTATTTTATTATCTGCTCTTTGGCTATTATGCAGCTGCAATTTTAATACAATAAACAATTCTTATCAAGAGTGCCCCAATATCATGAGAGGTCCCTGTGACCTCCCATAAATTTCCTTATTCAGTAAATTTTATCCGACTATCCGGTGAATTCAGTAACACTGTGACGATCTTCTTTTTTCGACAACTATGTATATATTTGTCAAGTAAAGTAGTCAAGGCATCATATTTTACTCTGTACAATAAATCCATAATTCACAAGGGACCATATTTAATTCAGTTTGAGCTGTGCTCACATTTTATAACTCGGTAAAATTTGGAGCTGCGTTCAGCAAATCGAGAACTTTTTCTCTCCTAAATATATGGGCAGCTCCCGGGCACCCCCCGAATCTTATTTGACGTTGCCTTTGTAAAAAGTACGAATACAGCAGCAAGTTTAAGAAAAAAAGGTGTAAACATACTTGGACCACACAGCCAGGGCCTGATCCGTCTCCCCCAGCTTCAGATGGAAGAGGGCAAGTGCGTGATATCTCTCGTAATGCGACAGAATCTCCATACCCTCCCTTGGTTGGCAGCCCAGGTCAGAACTGCCCAGGAGCGATAGAAGGGCGGGGCAATCCAGGGCAGCATATAGCTTCAGGAGGGCAGTGTCCACTTCCTGCGAAAGGAAACGCTCCATAACAATGCTGGCCAATTCAATGCATGACTCATACCACCAGTGAAACTCATTATAACGCCGTGGAAATCCGCATGATTGGACGAGTCGCTTATTCGGACCAAACTCTAACGAACCAAAACATTTCCTATTACATAAACCAAATATTACTCGCTTATTCGGACCGGAAATCCGTTGGATCAGCCTGAGAGAAGGAAAGACACACTTAAAGCAAATATAAAACAGGGGCCATAAGCTGCCCACATAGAACGGATTTAAAGTGGATCAATGAACATAAAAATTAATTTATTAAACATTCATTCCAAGTCCTGTAACTTTCAATAAAATCCAACAATATTTACTGGAGATAAGGTTAACGAAATTCCCACTAGATGACGGTATTATTAAAGCAAAGGTCAAAGTTCAAGTGAATTTTCGAATTGACTCGGCTCAGCAGTTGACACCTACAATAACTTAAAATTACAATTTTAATAAATTCCTTTGATTGTAAAATGAGTAATTTACATTTTAAAGGAAGTTTCAATGGAAGTTGTATGTTTTTAACCGACTTCACAAAGGAAGGAAGTTATACATTCATATTGTATGTATGTCGTTTTTTTTTTTTGTTTGTCCACTCATAACTTCTCACTGGATGAACCGATTTTCATGATTTTTTTCCTAATCGGTCAAGGGTGGTTTCCCATAGGTCCCGTACCTTCGTTTGACCATATTCGATAATTAGAAAAAAAGTTATGGGTAGAAATAGGGTCATTTTTTTGGTTTTTCATCCCTAAATTGTGGCTAAATGAACCTATTTTGATGACTTTTTCTTTAATATATAGAGGGCCGTCTAACTCAAATATCGCACATCAATTTGACTACAATTGTTTTTTAGAAAACACGTTACGGGTGAAAAATAAGTATTTTTTTATTTTAATTGGAAAGGCTTGGCTTGATTTTTCTTTGTTGGGAAATCTATGAATAAATATAAAAGTCATTGTTAAAAACATGTTTGTTGTCATGGGCTATAATAATAAATGCAATTATAGCAAGATTTTGACTGAAAGCTTCTCTGAGGCAAAAAATATATCCAATCAGTTTGTTTGCTAAAATCGACTTCACAACGGAATTTTTCATACAAATGATTAGTTTTTAGTGTCATTCATTCAAAGAAAGTTTGCCCTTTGATATGGATTTTTAAAAAAATACAGTATTTATATAGAAAATGCATTTACACTAAAAAGAATAAAATAAAATAATTTTTATAAAAAAATAGAACCGAGTTCAAATTATAAATTGCTCTAAAAAGTGAAAAATAAATAAATTTTTTTAACAACATCGATGTGACTTTTAAACATAGTTTTAGAAGTCGGTGCAAAATTAGGATAGATAAAATCTTTTGTAATCATGAATCAATTACAAATCTAAATGACCCAGAATTCGCAACAGTTACAATATGAAGTAGCACATGGTGCAATGGTAATTAGGCTCATAATTTTGCACCGACTTCTAAAACTATGTTTAAAAGTCACATCGATGTTGTTTAAAGAATTAATTTATTTTTCCTTTTTTAGCGCAATTTATAATTTAAAGTCGGTTCTATTTTTTTCTAAAAATTATTTTATTACAACTTTATTTTCTATGAGATTTGTAGTTATTTCTGGATTTTTAATTGAATCAATATTAACCAAACAGAATGTAACCAAAAGCATATCAGTCTCAACACATTGTTGAATCGGAGTGTTAAACTATTGAACGCATGTAAAAGGCTTCTTTGACTTGTGTTTTCACCAGCTGAGAATCGCATTAAAATTGTTCAAATAAATTTCGTAAACAGAAAATTATTTTTTTTTAGTATATTGGCCATAAATGTGTGCCTGCTGATCGCATCCCGATGTGGTCCAATCAACCGGATCAGACTGTATTAAAAAAAAAAAACTTTTAATGCCCACTACTGTCAAGGTCCCACATTAGAAAGCTCTCCATAAGCTACAAGCAAAGACCCTACTTCCAAACGTGGAAGAGGAGAAATAATTTTGAGCTCAACCCACCAGTTTGCATCCCGCAGACTCGGGAGAGTTCCTGGTGGACTCCAGGTACTGCATCAGGAACTTCCTGCACGAAAGTACAGACTCGGGATCAGAAGAGCACATCTCCTCCACATTTGCGATATCGTGGAGCGGTGGATTGAGGCGAATGAAAGAGGAATTCGAAGGCAACAGATCCGGAAACAAGCTGATCAACTGGAAAAATAAATAAATAAAGACTGGAGTACTTTGGTGTTACTACGGGAAAAACATTATTGCAATAAAACTTCCATTGATAGTTTCTCATGGAACGACTCATTTCAAACCAATTACACAGAAAAATGAAATTCAGGTCAGCACAAAGCAAGGCGATACTGTGGAATCGTTAAAACAAGACAATACACGAAAACTATAGGCATAAGAAAGACTGAAAATATTATACAGTTATTTTCAGAAACAAAACACTATTTTTTGAACAACTCCAAATAAGGGACCGTTCATAAATGATGTCACGCTTTTTTTCCAAACTTTTGACCCCTCCCACAAGTTTCACAAAATGTCACACTTCAACATATCCCCTCCCCCCTTTGTCACATGTCACGGTATGTGGCATAAGCATGACATCACACTTCTTGTTACCTCCTGCCCTTGCCACGAACCCCCCTCCCCCTCGAAGTGTGACATCATTTATGAATGATCCCAAAGTCAGAAATGGCAGTTTCATGGCACGCAATGTAAAAGTTGGCTCTTCAGAAAATTTTTCTGAAGTAAAATAGAAGTAAAAAAAAAGGAAAGTAAAAATTAAAAAATAATATTAAAATTAATAATAAATTAATAAAATTAATAATAAATTAATAAAATTAATAATAAATTAATAAAATGATTGGCAAAATATTCCTTCTATATGATGAAATCATATTATCACAATTTACAATATTTTCAAATGCTATAACAAGCTGGTAGGGGAAGATTCAGCAACAGGTATTACCTTGTCACCTACTACACGCAGATTGCTTCAATTAGAACTATTAATAAGTTTGGAAATTATTTATTTTCATTTATTTAATATCAAATAAGTATTGTGTTCATCTTTTTTTTTTTAATACAATTATTGCAACTGTGTGTATTCCGGGGGGATGGCATAACATTCAAAAAAAGAAAAGCACAAAAATCCATTTCAATTTCCTTTAATTATGACTTTGATGGAATTCTACTTGCCAGCCCTCTTTTTTAAGTGATGGCCATTTATGGCATAATATGGGGGGACAGAAAAATGAAATTAAAATTTTATGAGCAGAGAACAGTAAGTTTTTATGGGGAACAAAGAGGTGAAATTGGCAAAGATAAATTGATGATCTGTAAAGTTTTCCAAATATGGTATATATGGTCGCACCCACGTATTTAAAAAAAAGGCCGCTATGAATTACGGAATCAATAATAACCCATCAACAGGTGGTCTTTATCAGTAAACTGAAGGGAGAAATTAAGTAACAAATTGGAATTATCCCTTTTTTCCCTTCTAGTTACTTGTGAACAACCTCTGTCTCACAATATGAGTAAAACCCGACTCCAGAATAAAATTAATTCAGTTTTTTTTTTAAATTCATTCTAGGTTTTGTATTCTAGAGAGCCAAATTTGCAATAACACTGAAGAAAGAATTTTTTGAGGGATCAAAACTGTTGCATGAAATTTGTGTCCGATAAATAGTGCAAGAACGGTAGCTGAAGGAAAGGTACAAATATATTGTTGTGGGTGGAATTTAAAAAAGTATGTAAATAAAAATAATGAAATAAACATTTCTTCTGATGAGAAATCCTTAATGTTTAAAGCAAATTTAAAAGATGGAAACATTGGGAAACGAGTTGTCGTTGAATACAGCCTGGGAAAGAAATTAAAGCACATATAACTCTAATTAAGTTATTCATTAAAATATATTTAAAAAAAAAAAGTTTTGTTTATTAAATAGATACGAGGCGGGAATCACGGGTTTTCATATTTTTTATTCTCATTCTTTAAAATCATAAAATTAAGGATAAATGGGTTTACTTTTCAAGGCCCTGGTTTAATTTTCCTTTTTTACTTTTAGAGTTTTGTTTTCAAAGCCCAGAGACCTTATGAAATACTCGTACTTATCAACAACAGCAAAGATTTAAGCCTTGAAACATTATTTGTAACCATAAACAACAAAACTGAATATAAAACTAAAGACTTTTCTACCAGTATATTGAATATGCATAATTAGGTTAAAACAAAGCATGAAATAATAATAATAATAATAATAATATTGATAGGTTGAGCTAATATTTTTCTTGCTACAGTTATGGATCTGGTAGGTTTATGTGAAAAAGATGAATGGTGGTCAAATCTACCCAGCTCAATGTCCAACTGCAAAAATATAATTAAAAAAGTAAACAAATATATTATTTTAAGATTTACCTCTCGCACATCCAATTCACCTTCATGAAACAATTCCGCAGCTTCGTCAAAATGGAGGAAAGAAAACTCGATGAAACCCCCCTGTTGATAGATGCGTTGAAGAATCTTTCATGACAAAAAAAAAGAAAGAAAGGTATAAAAAATAACACAGCATAAACACAATTTCATCATTTCAAATCAATCTATTACACAAATAAAACTTTCATCTTACATTTTTATGATGTTCCCTTGATAATCCAGCTTTGTTGGAGTACTTTGCCAATTCAAGTGCTTCAGGTACTTTTTTTTCAGCCAATAACGCTTGAACCTGAAACAAAGAAATATGGCACACAAATGAAATTTTTCTTTTTTCATGACTTCATGGTACAATTTAAAAACTATATCCAAAAGTATATTAGTTTAACCACTCTTAAATAATTGGTTATTCTTGATTTAACCACCAAGAACTAACTTGACTTGATATGGTTAAAAAACTTGAATGCGAACACCATAAAAGTTGAGACAATAGCATGTTTTGTTACCCTAACCTGAATATGGTTTAAAAAATGAAATAAATAATTTAGGAACAATAATTAAGGGAAAATAGAAAACAAGTTTGATTATTAGCTATTTCACGAGGAATTTCTAGGTCTTTTAAAAGAGAATAAAATTTTATTTCAACAATTTTTCTTTTAAAAATTCAAAATAAAGAAATATTTATATAAAAAAACTTGTTATCTGTGTTAATAATAATTTAACTTTGTGCAAAGTAATAGAAATAAAATTTCACGTTAAATTAAAGCACAAATGAGCATTAAAACGCAGACATGTTTCGGGATTGCTTGGAATCCCTTTTTCAATGCGACAGGGAGCTTCTAAATGCAAAACATCTAAATGAAGCAGGGCTATATAAGCTTTGTTCTTGTTGTTTTGTCTGCTTCATTTGGATGTTTTGCATCTAGAAACTCCCTGTCGCATTGAAAAAGGGATTCCAAACAATCCCGAAACATATGTCTGCGTTTTAATGCTCATTTGTGCTTTAATTTAACGTGAAATTTTATTTCTATTGTTATCTGTGTTCTGATCAAGTCAACAATAATCAGAAATGATTTGCACGGCACCAAGCATTCTGCATTCGTTAAAAAAAATTACTTATGAAATGTGCAATAGCTTCCTACCCAAGCTGGACCAGGACTTCTGAACCGGGACCATTTTTCAATACTGCTTCCAGCAGCTTTAATGAATAATTGGGAAATCTGATCCACAAATAACCTTCATACCAACTCACCTGATTCTCCCAAGGGACAGGCAGGAAAGCACAGACCATGTCTGAAGAGGCAATATATGTCCTGCCATCGAAGTTGTCGAGAAAATTGCCACCATGAAAAGTGACACGCTGCTTTGGTTGTTGATCCAGGATGCTGTTAAGAAAAAACAATTAGTAGGCCTGTGGGGTAAAATGGGTATGAAAATGCCCCTTTTTAAAGTTTGCCATTCATTTACAAAAAAAAATCTTACTTGAAAAAAAAAAAAAAAGTTTTTCAATAGCTAATTTATATAACACTAGCTGATTCCCCGCAGACCATCTGCGGGCTATCAGCCATTTTAAAAAACGCTTTAAAATTTAAAGGCTTAAGAAAAATCGCTAGATATAAACAAACTAAAGTGTTGCCATTCCAAACAATCAGAAATTAAAAGTTGAGTTATGAATGAAAATACTTTTTACCAAATAGAAACAGATGTGTTAAAGTCCGTAAGGTGCGACAATAAAAACAAATATGTTCTTTTTCTATGCTAATCATTAAACAAATTTTTAAATATCGTTTTACCATAGTTTGCTTTTTGCATGACGTCAGTATCGTATCGCACCGCCAAATTTAATCGTAACTAGTCCACGTTAAGAGAAATATATATATATATAGATTGTTTGGAAGATAGATAAACCTATTTTCAGGAATATTAATTGCAATTTCGACATAATTGCAACACATTTTTAACAGGTTGTTTTTATATCCATTTAGAACAAGGGGTGGGGTAAAATGATTACATTATGGGGTAAAATGGGTAATGCTTAATACTGGCTTTAAAACATTGAATAAGTTAGATATAAATGCCAGAAAACTTTATATAGAAATTACCCAAGATTCAAAACATACATGGATTTTTAATGCAAATTTATAAGGTCCTCAACCATAGTAAAGTTTTAATCATTTGCAAAGGGACTATGAGACACACCTGTAAACGGTGAGGGAATCTGGACAGAGGACTATCACATAGGGGTGGGAGTAGGCTGCAGAGACGACATCTTCCCCCCACTGCAAAGGGGGCCTCTCTGATATGCCAGCTGTGGTCACAAACATGCCCAGGGCACTGGGTCCGCCCAGGAGAAACTCCTCCTACAGAACACAAGTCAATAAGATCAAGAAAGCCACTACATGCAATGTCTACAGAAGATAAATCTAAACCATGGCTTCAAACAGGATTCATACTCAAATAGCCAAAAAAATTACCATGACTTTCCCAGGTAGATGAACGCAGAATTCCAGGTTAACGTTTCAAGTAAAAATAATTATAGTCCATAATTATATTTTCTCATTATTTCATTAACTCAGAAGTGAATCAATGGGAAAATAGATGAAATTAAACTGTTCAACTTTAAATAATAAATTTGATGTTTGGATATATATCATGATATATATCAATTGACATATGTCCATCCGTACTGGCTAGCAAAGCAATTCACCAGAGCTCCTTCCCTATAATGTTGCCACCAATGCTTTGATGGAACAACCAACTAATTCTGAAATTTCACTTTTGCAATTCTTTCATTATAATTCTAAGCTTTGCAATCTTTGTTAAGCTTTAGTCTGTTGCATGATATCTTTTTAGACTGCTTGGGACCATCACTTTCCAGTTTAATTCTCATACTTGATAGAGCAGAAAAAGGCAAAGTACTGAAAGTAAGGAGTAGTAAACAGAAAACACCTTACCCGAGTTATTCTCTTGACTAGAGGGGAAGTGGTGGTACTATCGTACGGAAAAAGCTCTTGGGCATTCCCATTCTCTGTATCCAATACAACGTATTTGGTGGACAGAGCAATGCATACAAACTGTCCATCCATAGCCTGAAAGACATGGAAACAAAAAGAAATTTTATTATTTAAGAACAATGAAACACATACAGGCATGAAAAATGAGTAAGTTCAAAAAAGCAGAATTGTTAGATAAATAATAAGTGAAAATACTGGGAGAATGACATTTCAATCGGATACAAGAAATTTTTGCTGGCTACCATTTTTTTTCAAATTCCTGGAGCCTTGTACAAAGATATGCAAACTCATATTCATAAGATAAATACATTTTAACATTTTTGCTGATATTTTTTTCCCTTGTGATTTTAGATTTTTTGTGTAACAACTTCTGAACTAATTCCAAACATGGGTGGTTCAAAAAATTTTTAGGTTAGCCCATAAAAAATTCAATTTTAATAAAAATTTTAATGATCTCTTTCGATGTATCTTCCCTTCGAAGCAATACACATGTCAATTTTCTTAAACCATGTTTTAAAAGCTGTTGACCAGCTGTTTAAACCTGTTCTTTTTCAAGTCATCTAGCTTCTGTAGATAAGCATCAACAGCTTCATCGGCACAGGAAAGTCCAGTTCCCCACATCTCATTTTCGACAGTTCCGAAGAGGAAAAAGTCACTTGGGACCAGGTCAGGAGAGTAGGGAGGGTGACCCAAAATTTTAATGCTCTTTTCTTTATAAACCCCTTTGTTGTGGCTGCAGAGTGCACAAATGCATTGTCATGGTGGAGAATCAAGCCCTGTTTTGGACATTTTCCCCACATCTTCTTGATAGCTTAAGGCGACATACATCTACCTACCAGTCTGCAGTAACAGTTTTTCTGTCTTCAAGTGCAATGGTTGAAAATTTGTCCAGAATCAGCGAAGAAGGTCGCCTCCATTTTCTTGTCGACACTTCTATGACGCACTTTAGTAATGGTGCTTCAACTGGGAAGACCCGAAACAGTGAATTGCTGCTTAGTTTCTGGATCGCGTTGATAAATCCATGTTTGATTGCCCATCACGACGTCCCAGATGCTCTCCGCGGTGCCATCTTTTTTTCATGAAATGACACCAAACAACATGGGCGACCATTTGCTCTTTTTGAGGAAATGTGGAATCCATCTAGAGCAACACTTACTGCGTGGGAGTTAATCGTAGAGAACGGAATTAACCTTTCCGGAACTTATATTTAACATATTTGGAAGCTCTTTGTGTGTCATTCATGGATTCTCTCTCGCAAGAGCTTCGATTTTCCAGGTGCTCAAACCATATGTTGGAGTGCTGGTCTCTCAACGCGTGGATCATCTTGAAGGGTAGTTTTATCTCTCTTAAACTCACGATACCAGTTAAAAATTGTACTAGAGTGATCTTTCACTTATACGAGCTCTTGCTTATGCGCGTTTTTCCTACGATCCCGTCCAGCGATATATGAAACCAATGTTAACTTTTATTCATTTATGCGCGGAGCTAAAAAAGGCAGCTCTCACTTATGCGCGTCAAAAAAAATTTTCAGCTCAAAATCACTTCCTCAAGTCAGGTGTTTCTTATCCGAAGTTTTTCACCCTTTTTTGTTTTGCTTCTAGGAATTCGTTCTCTAAGTTTTTCACCCTTTTTTGTTTTGCTTCTAGGAATTCGTTCTCTCCTCTTTCCCCTATTGTTAGGATTCCAAGAAAATATTCTCCTTAAGGTATACAGAGGATTAAACGTGGGGCTACGGATGTACTCGCGATTGACGGACGTCGGCAAAAGTTGCGTTTGTGTTTCGTCCAATAAGAGTACAGTAAGCAGCACGTTGCTTTTTAAAATGGCAAAAAGAACGCACTCGTCCCTTTCGTTTAAAATGGAGGTTATCCAAAAATTCGAAGGAAATCCCAGCACATCAAAAATAGCTTTAGCTAAGCAATTTTATATCCATGAATCGACATTGAGGGGCATTTTTAAAAAATCGGGAGACAATAATTATGGCTAATAAAGAATGGAATCCAGTCAAAAAAAAAAAAGGAGTTGGATTCAAGGTGGAAAGTTCGAACAGTTTTGTTACTATAGTTTAAAGAAGCTTGTGCCTTGAACATCCCTATTAATGTTGATATGGATCTTGCCAAGGAAAAGGTGAGTGTGAATGAAGGCACAGTTGAACAATGGCGAGAAAACTTGGCTTCTTTGACGCTATGGACGTCTCTTTTCCCATTTTTCACTACAACTAATGCATAATATATTATATAACAATTATTGTCTACATTAAACTGATGTTTGCTCTTAGCTCCCTTTTTTGGTTTTCCACTTTGGAGCGCTTTTCATTTATGCGCGTTTTTGCCGCGGGCCCCCGAGACTGCGCATAAGTGAGAGATCACTGTATGTGATGGTGCACAATCAGGAAGAGTCAAACACAGACTTTGGTGGCAATGCAAACTTCGACATTAACTCTTTCGAATAATCATGAAAAATCATAGCACAAAATACTTGTATAATAGCTAGTAGAAAAATATTTCGTTTTTGCGGTTTCTTGTTTTCCCCTCAAAAACTTTTTTTTTACGTTATTCTATGATTTGCTGCCATCTAGAAGTTTTTCAAAGAAATAAAATCCTACATAAGAATAAAAACAAATAAATAATCTTTTCAATATGAATCCAAAAACTTTTCAAACACCCTTTGTTTCTTCAACTTTAGTGGAAGAAAGAAACTCTTTCTGAAGGTGTAAAAGATGAAATTCAGAAGATTCATTTTTTTTTTTTTTTTGAGCAGGTTAATTGAGTCGAGCAACACATACATACCATCATGAGGGGAGGTTCAGGCACATTGATGTCACGAATGGGAATAATTTTGTCATCAGTTACATGGCAGATGATAAGTTGTTTTCTTTTTGCTATGCACACCTACAGAAAAAGTGATTTATTCATTCACTCAAAACTTGATTTTAAAAGTCAAAAGAAAAAAAATGTTCTACAGGAGGTGGACAAAAACACTGAAGCCCACCCAGGACATTTTTTAATAACCTTGACTAGTACAGTACACTATTACCCAGAGCTGTTAACCCAGTTTTATCCCAATTCATTTACATTGAGCAAATTTAATTATATTTTCTGACTGATACTGGCCTAACTAAATATAATAAAAGTTGAAAAAATTTAACTTTTTTGATTGAGAAATCTGGCTACAAGAAAATTTTTAACTATCCGAAAATTGCTTTATTCGCATTAAAGTTCAAACACAATTTGATACTAAAATTGAAACAAGCAATATTTTTAGTAAAGTAACATTATAATTTTTTAGCTTATTATTCACTCAGTTGTAGCAAAAGTAAAGTCTTATAAAAATTCTTAATTGATACACTAAAAAACTGCCGAAAAGATAAAATATTAGTAAGGAATGTTATTAAGAACTATTTTTCTTACCTCAACACTGAAAGGATTATTTGTGTCTGGATTTTCATTCAGGCAGAAATATGAAACATTTTTCATTTTAGACATTGTTGGGATCATCTGAAATGAAAGAAAGAAGAAAAACCCCACTAAAGTAAGAATAGTTAAATTCTTAAATACTCGAGCCAACTCACATAGCAATTCCCCGTGCACGGTGTATTTTGGACACTATACGGAAGTCTGACCAGTGAATGATAAAATTTCATTTAATGAAAATCACAATATGTTTTTTAAAATTTGTACAGCTTGATACATGACAGTAAAAACATTTATAGCGATGTCGCAGGGCCTGATTTACATTTTGAATCACTATAGGCACAACTCATGTTTGGGGCCCCTCACGCAACAAAAATTTTTTAAACATAACATTCAGCAGGTGTTTGTAAAACTTGCCAGTCGCACCAAAATTTTGGGGCCCCCAAAGTGAAAAAACTAATTTGTTTTTCAAATGTCAAAGAGTTAAACTAACATTTGGGAGCCCCCAATGTGCAAAATGATTTAGTTTTTAAAATACAAAATGTTTGAATACAATCTGGGGGCTCCTAAAGTGAAAATTCCTTGTGGTTCTAAAATAATCTAATAATACAAATTTTCTGTGAAGCAACAGAAGACTAACAGCTTGTTTTTGAAAGATGCTGTTTTTAAATATTTTTCTAAAAAAATTTAAATTACAAAAAAAAAAATAATAATAATAATAATAACCAAAATTAGGGAGCCTCTCAAAGTGGGGGCCCTAGGCCCGGGCCTGATGGCAAATAAGGCCTGGTGATGTGTGTAAACATTGTTAAAGCATGGGGGTTAGGGCGTAAAATGGCATGGCTTCAGGTGCCTTGGGATGTGCAAATAAAAAATGGTCAATGACCAGGGAATGAACACAACATTTTCCAAACAATAAACACATAAGATTTTGATTTCAATAACCCTTCAGGTGTTGGATAGTTTGGAATTTCATGGAAGGAAATGATCTGTTGTCAATCCATCTAAAATTTTTTTTTTTTTGAAACCTCATCGAAGATAAGCTTGTGTGCAAAGTTTGACGATAATTTATGCAGTAATAGTGTTTGAAAACTGCATAATAAGCTTCCGTGACAAATCAAGTTAAATAAAGCTGTGTAAAAACATATTTAATTCAGTTAAAAAAATCACCTCTAGGTCAAACATACTGAGCACCAGTACAGTCCCATCGCAAAGGGCTAAAATTCGGTTCAGGGCAGAAATTGCTTTCAACAGGATGATGGGCTTTTTCTGAAAGATAAAATGCAAAAAAGAATTAAGTTCATTTGTTATTGACACAATTTACAAAAGAAAAAAAAAACTAAAACAAAATTGCATCATGACAGATTTAGAGAAATATCTACCAACAGAAGTTACACTTTATTCATCTTAACACATACTTTTCAAGCTCAGGAGCAGAGAATTAGGAAGAATTGTGGTAAAAAATGGGAACATTTCATAAAAATTATACAAATTTTCCATTAAAATAGTTTATATAATATTGCTAGTTTACTTTTCAGGAGCGGTTGGGGCGAATTAACCTAATTTTTTGACACGACTGATGATGAAAATTTTAAAAATTGCATTAAAACGTGCCAAATATGTTGGCAGGGTTCGCGCTAGGCTGCGCGATTCCCGCAATATTTTTGGAAATCCCACTCAGAAAAAGTTCGTTTGCGCGTTGTTCCCGAAACTAGCGGACACGGGTTCGAAACATCGCGAAACAAAACTACTATTCTGAACTGATAATTCATAACAAACTAAATGGAGTATGTTAGTTTTCAACTGTCATCTTATCCCTATTAATGAAAGAATCTAGGAACCCTATTTATCATATATAATAACATGGGGGAAAGATTGACAACTTCTTCATTCCTTGGCATTATTGAACAATTTAAGCCCTTTGTGAATGCAGACATCTTTATTTATTCTTATCACAGAGGACTAAATTTTAAAAAAGGAGTGGAAAAAGGGGATCTTCCTCGGTCACAACGTTACAAGAGAATGCTGGTTTCTAAAATATACTGTTTTCATTGAAAAACATCCAATAGATAAAATGACATATGATCAGAAGAAACATTAAACTAATTTTTAGGATTTTTTTGTAAAAATCACACAAAGAATTATGGTTAAATAACCAAAATACCAGAGGATCTTTTTCATGCTTGCATTTTATAAAGCACCCATTTTTGCGATCGCGAATTTTGCGAAGGATCCGTTTTGGGTGAACCTTGTTGATGTTAATTCCTTCTCTGCTGAGCATAGCTTATATAATCATCTTATATAATCATTACATGGTTTGTATTTCATCATGATCGGACACATTAGTAATATTTTTAAAGACAAAAACAAAAAGAAAAATTCCTACTTAAATTATAAAAATCCCACTTAAAATTTTGGTCAAGGTGGGAAATCCCACCTTGTATTTTTCCCCAGTGTGAACCCTGGTTGGTTTCATCATTAAGCAACCAAGGATGGCTTATTATTTTCAATCTATTGAGATTGATATTCTGTTACTCTTCCTTTCATTCTTTTAATTTGAAAAATCTTTCTTTGGCTCTTTCTTTTTCCCACTTGAAAAATGCCTAAAAAAAGTGAGCATCAGGCAAATGGTTGCCTTTACCCCATACTGCCATGAAACTTTACAGGAACAAGATGAAATCAACAGATTTTCTTTTGTCTTTTGAAAAATATGACATGGTGTTGCAATTAAAATTATGGGATGTAATGCTACCCCCTGAACAAAATTACCTTGCAAAACAAAATGTAGTTAATTAACAAAACACAAAAATCACTGTTGAGAATCTGTTCACGTGATTTACTTGCGTCATGCCATAAATCGTGTCTGATGCAACAAGTCAACCTTGGTCTGACAATCAGAAGACTTCACTTGAAACTTGGATCTCATGCAACGAGGTTGGAGCCTTTTCCAGACACGCTCCTTCAAAAAATGCCCGAAATAATATTTTTAGTCTAACTTTTAATTTTAGTTGTTGTTCTGTGTTTAATTCTTAAATAAAATTAATTAAAAGGCAATAGGACTTAATTTGGTACTTTCACCTTTGACTTGGCATCACTACACCGATACTATTTTGTTCTCGAGTCAAGAATTAATGAATACCCTTTTTTCATAATCACTACTTTTGCTCAGGGTTTGGTGATTTAAATCATTAAAAAAATTTATAAAAATGGATTTTATTAGAAAATGTTAGTTTAAACATAAAAAGTTGCATTTACAGCCTCTATTTCAAGCAAAACTTCATTGATTGATCTCTCTGTGTATATATTATATATTTCACAATTTTAGAACTAATTATTATTTTTATTTTTTTAATTCTACAATATTATTCTTACTCTTCAGATATAATAACATCAAAGCATGATTCATTGAACAATTCATAGTAATCATAATCCATTTTTTGTGTTTTAATTTTAATAATATTGTTTTAGCTCTATGTAATGAATACCACGGCCACACTATAAATAATTCAGGGTGATAAAATTAAAACAAAGTTGTTTACAGTTTAGAATATGTATCCTTAAAGATGTTTCATCCATGTTCCATAATAGCTTAAGGTTCTTTCTTCCTTGTGCAATATGTTTTCATCTTAGAAATTTTCAATAAAATTATCTGATTAAAACAAAAAGTTTCAATTTTTTTTGCACAATGTTTATCATGTCTTACTACTTTTATCAGTGTAACATAACAAATATCCAAAGTTTTTAAAGCCTGTTTTAAAAAATCCATTTGATTTAAATAAAAAAAACTCTGATTTAAATAAAAAAATCACGAACCCTGCTTTTACTAGCAAGAAATATTTCATTGCAAAATTTTCAATGTGTTGAAAATAGACTTGAAGAATAAATATTTTTTGCATGTTTAGTTTTAATTTATTCATTATTTTAAAAACTATTGCCAACAGCAGGAAAACAATTATCACCAATTAGAATGTTGTAACAACTAATAGATCAACCAAAATAATTAAGAATGATAAAATAAAAGAAAATACACAAAAAGGACCATATAAAATAGGCATCTAATTTTATATTCTAGTTCACTTGAGTTTTATGGCTGTAGAATTAATGAAAAAGGTGTTATTCATTAAGAGGATGGAGGAAAACTATATTTAAAACCCAAAACCACAAACTTTTTAAAACATTAGAGAAGCTTCTACATATGGAAGTTCTACTTTTCCACTGATATAAAACTCTTGATATTGTAATGTTGCAGGAAAACAACTTGAGGTACAATGCATACACCCTATATTATTCACATTTAAGCAATGTTATCTCTAAAAGAACGCAGTTCAAATATTATTTCTCACAAAACATAAACAATTAAAAGCAAATTCATATTTATGAAAGAAAAGCATTCTCGTCTTCTATATTTTGATAAAAAAAATAGTAAAACTTCCGGAACGATTTCATGTTTCAAAGGGAGTCTGGAGTATTCTAAGATTTCAGAATTTTTATTGTAATAATAAAGACATGAAAAGTCAATAAATGCATTTGCTTCTTTCATCTCAAAAAGCAAAATACAGATCATGCAAAAGGAACAAGCACAAAGAGATGAATAACTCACCAAGTCAAAATATTTTTGATTCTGTTTGGTGCAATCAAAAATTACATTTCCACCTTGAAATGTTTTTTCTTCTAATAAATAATGGATGACAAAACTAGAAAGAGAAATTAGCTCGCATAAATTTACATATCATTACCTCATAAATAACAATATTACAATAATATATTTTTCAAGATTTATATTGGCAAAAATATCATTTTTTTGTCTCGCTATCTACACAATTGTGTTGGTTTCAGCAATACAAATGCACCCATGGGCTTAACCCCTCCCCCCCAACAAATAGAAATATTTAATTTTTAATGGTTTTTTAACATAAAATATAATAACAGAAGCCATAAGAAACACTATTACGTACACATACTAGTGTTTCTTATACTTTCTCCATTTTTTTAGAAAGTATAAAAACTTTGCCTCACAATACTTTCTCCCATATTAGTTATATATAAATGTTTTAAAACCTTAAATAATCAAGGGGTGCCATATTTTTAGCGACTGGTGCTAAAAGCCAGTTCCAGAACCGGTTTAGCACTCGGCTGCACATATTAATACTGACCTTAATTGGTATATCTATGTAATTTAAGCATTGAAGCAGAAAAATTTCCATAGACTCCTCCCTCCTCTAAAATTACATACATGGGTGTCTGCCTGTGTACAAATGAGAAAATAATTGAAGAGCTTAATAAAAGAACATGTTATGAGAAGGGCTCTTTGATTTAAATAGAATTCTTTTGGATTAGAAAGTATTGTTCTACACATAAAATATATTGCATTTATAACCTCTATTCCAAGTAAAACTGCATAGGTCCCTCTGTCTGTGCGAGTATAAAATATTTCACAACTGTAGAACGAATTACTTTTTTTAATTTCACAGTATTCTTATTCTTCAAACATCTTAATATCAAACATAATTCATTCAACCATTCATATTGCAATTCATGGTCATCATGATCCATTTTATGTTTTAATATTTTAATAATAGTATTTTAAATTATTTAATGAATACTACACAAGAAATAATTCAGAATGATAGTGTTTGAAACAACATTGTTTAAACTTTAGAATACACATCCTTAAAAATGTTTCATCTATATTTGATAACAGCTTAAGGTTTTTTTACCTTGTAAAATATTTTTTCATCTTAGAAGTTTTCGATAAAGGTATTTGATTAAAACAAAAAGTTGGAATGGAATGAGCATATGATTTGGCTAAACAGGCAAGTTAAAAAATAGTCCAAGTTATTTCATTTCTAAAATAAAAAACTGCTTAAAGTGCACTCAATGTAAAATTAAGTGCACAGAATTATTTGATTTTTTATCAGCTTTCAATAACAAGAGAATTCAGATTAAATATGTTTATTTTTATGATGTTCACTTAAATTATTTCATAACAATTTAACTTATGGCATAAAACCGGATAGGGAACCTGCAATCTAAAGGATATGTGCAGCTTACTTGAGTTTTTTAAAGTGGCCTCATCATTCACTTAAAATTTTTACAGTAATATTCAATTACATAAATGAATCCAATTATTATAATTCTGGTTACTGCAGTTGAGATAAATAAGCATCGTTATTAGATTTGTACAATATAAAGTATTATTTAGTAGTTCAGTAGTTGTTAGTGACCTATTGAAAAAAAGAAAGAAAAAATTAACTGAAGAAGAATGATTCTAAAAGTTCTTTGTTTTACGTCTTTCATAGCTCAAAATATGGGAGGATGCAGAGGGGTACCAGACCAAGAAGAGATACGGGATGAAAAAATGCAATTAAAATTTATTTTTATGTGCCTGTTTCTAAGTTTGAGAAAATGATATAATGCCCCATGATAAATAAGGTGGCCTTTTCCCCAACTGAAAAATTAATTTGCCCCTTCAGTGCAAAAGGTTCCACATTGCATCAATTAATTATACAACACATTACAGATACAATAAAAGATTTATAATTGAACTAAATATGTCTTACAAACCATTCTTGGGTTCCAACATATAAGTTCTTGCCACAACTTTCCAAACATTCGATCTAAAAAAAAAAAAAAGATTGAGTATATAAAAATTCTTTGCAACATTTATATTTTAAAAAACATTAAAATACTTTCAAATATAGTTTATCACAAAACAAAATGTTTAAGAAACATGTTAATTTTTTATTTATTGAACAAAATTGAAAATACAAATTTTCTTGTAATCTAACTAAAACTCTTTCATCTTATTCCTACCTTTTTATGGGAGTAGTTTATTAACACCCTTCTTTTAAATAGCTTCTATTAAATATGAGAATTTTGTGTGGGCGGGGGGGGGGGGGGGTGTAAATTATGATAACAGGGATTGACCCAGCATTTTTTAACAGGGTCCGGTTTTTGCGAATTTTAAAGATTTAGTGAAAATGAAATAATTTTGGGAAAATTCAAAATTTAAACATATGGTGATAAAAATTTTTATTATCTCTTTCTTGTCATGTAATAAATAGTTCAGCAAAAAGTAAAATTCGGTAGCTCGGGATTTTGTGAAGGATCTGTGTTGATTGACTAGAATTAGGTGAAGTCCTAAATACAATAAGGTCCGAAAACAGACTTGAATTTCCTCTGGCCACCACTCCTTTGGATATGTCCTGTACTAGTTTAATTTACTTAATTAGTTAAATTAATTAAAATGTATAATAAGTGAGTGTTGGTTAAGTAATTATGTTGATACATCATGCATTGTTTTGTGTTTTCTCTATGCCAAACTTAGTTATGCATCCTTCTTTTGAAAATATTTAAATCTCACTGTTTCTTGAACAAGAAATATGTCAATAACCATATATTTATTTATTTATTTCCGTATACACAAAGCAGACTAGTCCATTAAAAATTTTTACATTTCAAAACATGAAATCATAGTTTTAAAACAGTTTGCGTTTTAAAGTATAAAATGTAATTTTTTTTTCATTAATGAGCTGCCTTTTTTTTTTTTTTTCATTATTCACATTGAATGATTCATTTATAAAGTACCAGATCCAAGAACAGACACACATAATTGTTTGCATTTCTTTGGAAATCATATAATAAATAAAAGCATTTTCAAAAACCACGATGCACTTTACTTTGAAATATTTTGATGAGAAGTAATTTTATTTTTGAGTTTTTGCAGCAAAAACCAACTTTTCAAGCTTTTGTAGTAATAATTTATTCATCTCTGCAAGATCTTTTTCAGAGATTCAGTAAAAATGCAAAGAAATAGGTTTTTTTCATAGAAACACGACAACTAGAGATGAAAATACGAAAGAAATTTTCATAAATATACCAAAAATCATATAAAACTTTTAATTGTTCAATTCTTACTTCAA
This sequence comes from Octonoba sinensis, assembly GCA_038502835.1. NCBI lineage: Eukaryota > Metazoa > Arthropoda > Arachnida > Araneae > Uloboridae > Octonoba > Octonoba sinensis. The sequence goes on from CM076600.1 coordinate 6,857,014, forward strand.
GGAATCAATCCTTCAGACAAAATAAAAAGTCACGCGAATGAAATAGAATAAAAAAAACATTTTATTTAAGTTCGAACACCAAATGCAAAGGATTCAAGTAGGGAGGTAAAGCAATAATTTACCACTGTTTTGACTTTCTCAGTCCAACACACTCGCTCAATTGCAGGCACCAAATCAAAAGCCTTAATACTCATGTTTGCATGGGCGTAATTTTTGTATAATACTTAAATTGTTATTGAAAAGCATAGCTTTAAATTTTTCATGTGTCGACTATAAACATATGACAATACCGAGCACCAGTTCCGATTTATTCTCGAATGCATTATAAATATTATCACTTCAGTGGCAGATAAATGAAAATCAAATACATAATAAAGAAATTGAGTAAAATTATTAATGTTTTATTTGCAGACACTAAAATTTAATCAACCGATGCACATGGTAACTCCTCCCCTCATAACAGAAATATTTACTTTCCGCTTCCTTCCGTTAGAATAATTTAGGGAGTTGCCACTTGTCATGTATGATCAAAATAATAAAAAGTCGTTTTTAACTTGGAAAATTAGCTCCTGTTGTATGAAATTCATTAAATTTTAACTCAACACCATAACAAATTAAACATTTCGTTAATATCTCTTGTATATTTTATTCAATTCTGAACAATATTGCTAGAAAAAGTTTATGAATTATGTCGTTTCTATTACTATATATTTAAATTTAAATAACTAATTCTAAAGAAACTTATTCTACAGAAATAGCAGCATGAGTTACTCAAAAATATATCTTCTAAAATATTATAATATCGATCCTAAAATAATAATAATAATAACAAAACTATCCGTCTTGTGGCAACTTGGTTGGCAGGTTTCGATTTGTCATTTGACGCATTTTTCCTTAGGAATTATTAAAAAAATCAAAAGGTTAGATCTCTTTTTCTTATCAATTTATGCAAGTATAACTTATATGAATCAAACTACATAATTTTTCAATTAATATTTTTGTTAGATTTCTTAATATTAGGTTTCCTTTACGAGCACCTTGTTTTATCAGGCTTCGTTAATAATCCTTTAATAATATAAAATATCCTTAAATAATATTAATTAGTGCTCGTTATTTGTAACTAAAAATCTAATAGAATATATGGAATCATTAAAAAGTAAATTTTACCCTTATAAATTCCAATGGAGCTAAAAATAAAAATTCTCATCCCTCCCTAATACTTTTCATCAGAATCTCGAAAATAAGCTTTTCTTTATTGTTATTTTCCATCTAAAATTATATTTCAAGTTTCAACGAGTTATTTAGCTATCATTCTATACCTACTCTTGGATTAGTTGTAAGTATTGATACAATTTTTAATGTGAACTCAAAATCGGTGCTAAGGAAAAGATTTTGTAAGGATAATTTTTTATGTACGATATTGAGCATTTTTACAGTTCTTTGTAGTTCAACAAAGAATCTGATGAATATCCTCTGTTATCACTTTCATGAGACGAAAATTTGAATTTTACAATTGAATTATTTATTTTTTCCCTGTCTTACACGAATTAGACCCATCCTTAAATGGATTGGCATTTAAAAAAGAAGAAAAATGCTAAACCACCTCAGCCGCCCAATTTCATAAATAAAATCTAAATAATAAACTATCCTTTATTATGTGTGTAATATTTATGAGATTTACATAGAAAAGAAATATACTAACAGAGTTCACACTGGGGAAAAATACAAGGTGGGATTTTCCTCCTTGACCAAAATTTTAAGTGGGATTTTTAAAGTTTAAGCCTAAAAAAAATTTTTTTTGAGTGGGATTTCAAAAAATATTGCGGGAATCGCGCGGCCTAGCGTGAACCCTGACTAAGTATATTGCTGACGTATTCCAATCTTTTTTTATGTTTGTTTGTTTTATTATTAAAATATGTTTAGGTGATGGTGCTTGTAAATTTTAAGAAGAATTATTCTGAAATAACTGGATATATGGCTATAATGCAACAGTTAGGTGTGCTTAATAGTAGTAGCTTAGAAATCTTATGTGCACAATAATTTCTTTTTGGTACTTTAAATTCTGATTTATGTTCATACTTTGAATTAATTTGAGTCTCATTAAAACTATTTTCTCCTATGATGTAATTTAAATGAACTATTTTACATTTGAAAAATAAATAAAAATCTATTTGACTTGTAGTAGCTCATCTACTAGGTTAACTTTAGTTTTTTAGATACATTTTGAAATAGTAGTCAAAAAAGAAAAAAAGGTGTGTTTGTTAAATATGAGCATAAAGCTGTAGTTCACACTAGACATTTCTTAAGTACCTACCTCAGGTGTAAAGTTTCCATACTAAAGGTTTCTACAATAATTTCTGATACTATATTAATTATACAATCGCTAAAATTAGAAAAATGTTGCTTTTTCTTGATATGAAATATTATTTCTTATTCTGTTACAAAAATTGAATATCCTATGTAGTGTTTAGTTTTATGATTTCCGAGGGTCATAGGCTTCACACTAGAAATAGGAATGTGTTGAGCACATTATTTGAAAATAAAATTTAGTGATAATTAAACTGTAAATTACACAGTTATAACAAAAAAAGTGTCGTGTTGCGAACTCTACATTTTTAGAAAATACTGTGAAATGGCCCAGGAAACTTTGCCACAAAGATACATACCCTGACAGAGTTATCCCAACTACTACAGAAGCCTTTAACACTTTGAAAATAATACTGTAGTTTTGCAAAGTTCAAAAATTGATTTACAACCAGCAAAAAAAGGCTAACATGAAAAATGATTAAGGATAGTGTGCTAGGTAAAACAAAAGCAACTTTTTTCTCAATACAATCACAAAACACACAGGTAAGGTATTTTTGTTGTGTTAATGTAGGTATGTAAATTGATTCACAATCTGTTCTAAAATCAACCTCATCTATAACGTCATAACTATAGTCATTCAAGGTAACTTTGAACCACATTATACTTTTTAGCATATTTGACTAAAAGGAAGAAACTTCAAGGTGCAGTGTTGCATTCGGCTAAATAGGTTAAAAAAATCAGTTTGCTACTCTTAAATTTTAAATTGAATATACTAGAGAATATGACGGGGTCAAAGTTAACCTCCATGGTTCTAAGATACCCTGAATGACTGCACAAAAAAAAAAAAATATATATATAGGTATATATATATATACCATAAATAAATAAAATTAAAATAAATACATAAAACTAACATTTTGAAAAATTATGAGCAAAAAATCTATCTTCATTACAGTTACATAAAAATCTTTCTTTCTTTTTTTTTTTTTACATTCTGATGCCTTTGAAATGTTTAATATGTGAAATTGAACAACAAACTTACATGTGGCTAACCCACACAGAATAAAGCACAGAAATAAATTAAAGTTTTCCTTTAGTCTGATTCAGGGTTCGTTGATTTAAATCGGCTGGATTTAAATCATGATTTAAATCAAGTGATTTTTTTAAAAAAATCATCGATTTAAATCAAGTGATTTTTTTTCCTAAAAAATCTTTGATTTTACAATGTTAGAAAGTGTTGTAAAAATGAAATCTGTTGCAATTACAACCACTGTTTCAAACAAAACTTCCTAAGTCCATCTGTCTGTGTGCATCATAACATATTTCATAAGTTTAGAACTAATTACTATTTTTTAAATTTTACAATATTACTCATGTTCTTCAAGCATCTTAACAGGAAAGCATAACACATTCAATCATTCAAATTAGAATTCATAACAATCATGGACCATTCTGTTTTTTTAATCTTAAATACAGTATTTTAGATCAATTTAATAAATGCCACACAATAGAAATTTCAGAAAATGATAGTTTTTAAAACAACAATTGTTAGAATATGTATACTTAAAGTTTCATCCATGTCTCTTAATAAGCTTAAAGTTTTTTTTCTTCTAAAATATTTTTTTTATCATAGAAGTTTTTAATAAAGATATTTGATTCAAACAAAAAGTTTCAGTTTTTGGTAATGGTGTGAGCATATGATTTTACTGAGTGGGTAAAAATATTTCAGAATTTTTCATTTATAAAATAGAAAAATGATTTATGTACACTCAATGTAAAAATTAAGTATACACAATTGTTACTTTTTTACAGCTTTCAGCAGCAAAATAATTCAGATTAAATTGATTCATTTTCTCTGTACTTATGAGTGTGCCTGGTAGGGTTAAGTTTCATTTGAGTCATGCATTTGTATTAAAATTTGTTTATCATTATGATTATTAAAAAATATTTACTGCTTTGAAAATAGCTAAAGTGTGCTTTTGCATATTGATTAATATGTCATATTGTTTCTATGGATGTAATATAAAAAATATCCAAAATATTTAAGGTATTTTTTAAAAAATCAAAAAAATCCGATTTAAATCAAAAAAATCTGATTTAAATTAAAAAAAATCCGATTTTTTTTTAATTTTTTTAAAAAAATCATGAACCCTGGTCTGATTCCTCTATTTTCATGTAAATAAGTACCATTTTAAGCAACATTTTTTGCAAGTGTATGGGTTGGTGGCTATGACGTAAAAAAAAGAAAAATCCCTATCATTGTTCATTTTCTAATGTGAGGTCAGAAATAGCACTCATGTTACTGCCGTCTATCTTATGTCGGCACAAGCAAGGCCGACTATTTTTCCTGTGAATGCATTCACGTACATCATGCATGTGTCGGCCGTGCCGCGAATGCGTGGAAGGTGTTCCTAAAAAGCGTGTTCATCTCGCAGCTCAAATGGCAGGCCAACCCCAGCAGAAAGATGCTCCCGACCAGAACTTCGACTACATGTTCAAGATCCTGATCATCGGGAACAGCAGCGTGGGCAAGACATCGTTCCTCTTCCGGTATGCGGACGACTCCTTCACTTCCGCCTTCGTCAGCACCGTCGGCATAGATTTCAAAGTCAAAACCGTATTTAGGCAAGACAAGAGAGTCAAACTGCAAATATGGGTATGTATCGGTCAGAATGCAGCTTATTTTTATTAGATAGTTTTTTTGTTTTTTTATTGTTTCAATGGGTGTTTCCTTCAATCAAATTCTTACCTATAATTATGCCTGATTTCTCATTTCTTTTAGAACAGTGTCAAAACTAAGCATTTAAGTCTAGGCAATGCGGTGCTGCCTAGACTTAATTCTATCCTATAAGTATGAATTCTAACCTATAATTGTGCCTCGACTATTTTAGAAGTGTCTAAACTACACATTTAAGTATAGGCAGCAGGTGATACCTGGACTTAATAGTGTTGTATAACTATGAATTCTAACCTATAGTTATGCCTTGACTCTTTTAGAACAGTGTGAAAACTAAGCGTTTAAGTCTTGGAAATGGGGTGATGCCTATACTTAATTATATCAAATAACTATCAATTCTAAACATATAATTGTGCCTCAGCTATTTTAGAACAGTATCGGAACTAAGCATTTGAGTCTGGGCGACACAGTGATGCCTGTACTTAATTGTATCATGTAACTATGAATTTTAACTTATAATTATGCCTTGATTCTTTTAGCATAGTGTCAGAAATAAGCATTTAAGTCTAGGCAAAATAGTGATGCCTGGAATAAGTTTTCTAAAAGTTTCAAAATGAAAAAGCTAGAGGCTTTTTAATAAATCAAATGCATGTAAGGCCAAAGAATATTACATTAACAGAAAAAACCCACTTGAAATACCTAATAAAATACAAGATAAAAAACAGAACAGAAAGGGAAAAAATATTTCCTTTCTATTGCTTTTCATCTCTCACCATCATTGATTTGGAAATGCAACAGTTTGATGTGATTCAGAATTTCAGGAATCAAATTTGACGCCTAGGTTCAAATGTGTAGACATCAAAGTTATTTGACCAAAATATGCCTATCAACTTTTTTTTTTTTTTTTGAAATTTTTGAGCTAACCTTATATAGGGACCATAATTGTGTGGTGGAATCAGGTAGGATACAAATAGGATTTTCGATGTGTGCCATGCTTGTTAACAGTTTTTAATATGTTAAAATTTGAAATAAAATTTAAAATCATCTAATTAAGCGTAAATTTGCAAGTTTGGGGCTTAACGTGTTACTTTTTATGTTATTTCATTGGTCGCACACGTTTTGGTTTTGTTAGAATTTAATTTTTTGGTGGCATTTTTTAAATAAGATGTACTTCAGAGTAAGCCAAATAAGTTTTTCTTTCCTCTTATAGGACACTGCTGGCCAAGAACGTTACAGGACAATAACCACTGCCTATTACCGAGGTGCCATGGGTTTTATATTGATGTATGACGTTACAAACGAAGAATCTTTTAATAGTGTTCAAGACTGGTAAGAATCTTGGGGTTTCTCCAAATCTGTTTTGTGTTTTGCAAAGATTAGGTGATCATATGCTTTTAGAGAAATGATTTAATTCCTTAAAATTGCTAAAATTTTCTTAGGTTTAAATTACTAAGATTGGCCTTAAACTTTATATGTGAAAATTAGGGGTTGTCACTCCCCACATGGCAATTAAAGTAGTGAAAGTGGAGATTAAAAAATGTGTCAATGATCACCACTCCTGCATGTCATGCAATGATCACCACTTCTTAGCACAATCAGCTGTAATCCCCCTTTTTTGTGTGTGTAAACAAATCACGTTTTTTGTTTTTTCCCTTGGAAACATGCCAATATTGAACATGTGCTTCAGCAAAAATTTCATGCCGTATTTTGAGTTTCAATCCCTCAGCATCCTGTATACATTTAAATCATTTTTTTAAATTTCAAAAACATTTTATCATGTGCTCATTCAAATCTGTATATTTCTTGTTTTATTTCAATAATTAATTTATTTTCTAAACGATTTTAGAGTTAGTTTTCAATTCTTATTAGCAATTTTAAAAGGTGGCCACTAACAAAAACAAGTCTATCTTCCACTGGTCACTAATCAAATTTCAGTTTTCACCCATATTAAACTTTCAGGAAGTCGATTTAAGCAGGATAATATTATTGCCGATTTCGGTGTGAACACTGAAGCCAGTATTACAACTAACGTAGCAGCTTCAATCTCGGATTGTTATAATATCCTCATCCATTGTGGGGGCTCGGATAACCGCTGCTCTATTGTATTTTTCTCTTTAAAATAGAACAGAAAATGATGGTAAAAGATATCCGGTTTAACCTCCTCAGACCCCAGAACTAAGCACAAACAATTTTGACGCAATTTTTTGTTCTCTGATTTGAAACATGATTACAAAACAAAATAACTAAAAAGAACATTTTTTTAAATTTTAATTAATAATTAGTTTAAATAATAATGAATGCCCAGTTTCCATGTTTTCAACAAAGTAAACTATCTGTTGGTTCATTTCAAAAGCTATTGGGTGTTTTAGCTTTCAAATTGCACCAACAGTAGTTAATAATCAAGGTTTTAAAATGTACCCACTTGGAATGAACAGGTTAAGTGATTTGTTTCATTCTATGGTGCCCTTCAAGATTTATTGTTTTCCCTGTCGTGGTTGGGTGTCACCCCCTAATGGGTGACACTTGACAGTGCTCAGTGGTGTAGCTAAGTGGGCGGGAACAGGGCCCGATTTACATTTTGAATCACTATAGGCACAACTCATGTTTGGGGCCCCCTCACACAACAAATTTTTTTTTAACATAACATTTTGGGGGCCCCAAAGTGCAAAAACAAATTTGTTTTTCAAATTTCAAAGAGTTACACCAAAATTTTGTGGCCCCCAAAGCGCAAAAACTAATTTGTTTTTCAAATGTCAAAGCGGCACCAAAATTTTATGGTCCCCAAAGCGCGAAAACTAATTTGTTTTTCAAATGTCAGAGTCAGACTAACATTTGGGAGCCCCCGACGTGCAAGAGATTTTAATTTTAAGTTACAAAATGTTTGAATAAAACCTGGGCCCCCAAAGTGCAAAATTGATTTTGTTTTTCAAATTTCAAATTGTCAGACCAAAATTTGGGGGCCCCCAAAGTGAAAATTCCTTGTGGTTTTAAAATAATTTAATAATGCAAATTTTCTGCGAAGCAACAGTACACTAACAGATTGTTTTTAAAACATGCTATTTTAAAAAAATTTTCTAAAAAATTTTTAATTGCAAAAAAAAAAAATAATAATAATAACCAAATTTAGGGGCCCCCCTAAAAGTGGGGCCCTAGGCCCGTTCCTAATGGTAAATAAAGCCCTTGGTGGGGGACAGGCTGCCCCTGCTCAGCTACGCCACTGGGCATCGTGGAGTGTCGACTGAGACCCATCTCTCTCTCTTTGTGACAGGGTGACGCAGATCAAAACGTACTCTTGGGACAATGCTCAGGTGGTGCTGGTGGGCAACAAGTGCGACATGGAGGACGAGCGCGTGGTGTCCGCGGAACGCGGACGTCAGCTCGCCGAGCAGCTCGGCCTCGAGTTCTTCGAGACGTCCGCCAAGGAGAACGTCAACGTCAAGGCCGTGTTCGAGCGGCTGGTCGACATCATCTGTGATAAGATGTCCGAGAGCCTCGACTCCGACCCCAACCTCGTCAACGCCTCCAAGGGGACCCGCCTCACGGAAAACCCGGCGCCCCCCAACGCCGGCTGCCAGTGCTAGACGCAGCCACGCGTGAAGACGTGACGGTGTGTGTCCCTCTTTTGGTTTCCAGGTGTTCGACGCGACAAGGCTTGGTGGGATTCGGTCGGTTGTGCATCGAGTAGGCCTCCTCCTTTTTCCCCTCCCCCCTCTCCCACGCATCGAGCGCCGAGGAGGAGCGGCCTCCGACGCAGCTCGGGGACGACTCCGAGATGGCCGCGGTTCGTGCTTGGGGGGCTTTCCTTTCGAGAATGTTAGTGTCTTAGCAACTTTCTGTTTCTTTCGGAAAAATACCCCGGGAGGGCTCGGACGTCCGGAATGAGTTTTTCGTAAAGGGGTCGATGTGTCTGGATGAGACGCCATTTTCCATGAGTTTGTTTCTTTTGAGCATTTTTTGGGCATACTAGAATGTACGGAAGTAATGTGGCTAAATTAAGCTTCTGCTAAGTTTTTTAAAAAAATTCATCTGTGAAAGGAAAAAAAACTATATTGTCATCACATTCAGGTCCTTTATGTCTCGGTGAGAGTAGCTTAACCTAAACGATCATCCTAATTGAGGCATGATGGTCCTAAATGAGACAATGCATTTTTATGCATCTCGGTGGATCTCCCATTTATTAATTTGCATATGTAGGACTTCAAAATTTGAATAATAGTACGTTATAATTAAATATAGTATGCATGGGTTGATTCAGTATGTTGGACGGTGTACATTTTTTATGAATTTATAAAAACAATTTTTGTGAAAATTCAAAAGTTAAACCTACAGTGATTTTTTTTTTTTTTTTTTGCCACTTCTTTAATAAATAATTCTGTAAAAAGTACTATTCGGTAGCTCGGAATTTTGGTTGATTGGCATTGTGTAAAGCGTCCAAAAACAGATCTGAATTTCCTCTGTCTCCTGATAGTATGCCTAGCATTCATTTAAACTACTTTTTTTGGACTAAATGACAATATCCATTTTGCACTGTCTCATTTTGACATTTTACGGAATGTCGGAGGGGTTGATATTTTTGGAAAGCGGGAAGTTCCGCTACGGAAAAAAGAATTTTAATGTAATGGAACGTTTTGCATTTATGTATTATTATTGCAATAAGATTATAAATAATAATTTTAAAAATGTCTACTTTAGGGGTTCTCATATTCAGGCACATCGACCTCAAACCAAAACGTCGTTTCGGAAACTCTCAAATCGGTAGTACTCGTAGGGATCCTGGATTTCATTTGAGGTGCCTCTAGGGCTTGTAAATGTTGTAGTTGTTGTTCTTTGGAATTCCGAGGTGATCCTTGAGATACTCATAGGCTGATGTTGTCAGCAACGATACCACGAGGTTCCTTAAACTTAAAATGACTTTGTGTAAGAGTTTACAGTGTGCAATTCTTAAAATGTATTTGAATGCTTCAGATATCCTGTGCTCAATGCGTGGGATTTTCAATAGTGCAAGTGTTCTCTTCAAAATTAAAATTTCTGCATTTCTACGAAAATTCTTGAATACCTGGATTTTTCGATGGATTGAAGCTTCTGAAAAAAAAGAAAAAAAAAACGCTGCAAATTTACAAATAACGTTTCTCTATTAATCTATGTCCCAACCTATTATAGTATGCATACTGCAGGCGGTATGCTTTGAACTAGTGGTGAAGGAATAACTGGGGATAATACTTCAGAAAAATATTATTTTTCTAGGCAATTATTAAATGTTCCTAATTTGATTTATTTTCTGTGAACTGACCAAATTAAATAACAAATTGGTGCAACTCTAAAAATCATTTTACGCTGTTTCTATTATTTATGACTCGGTCTATGAGGCTTCAGGATGCTCAGAAGCATTTGATTGCATGACAGAAGTTGCTATTTATTTATCAGATATAAATGATAATCTGAATCTCTAACTTTGGTTAATGTAAATAATAATCACAGACATGAAATTGGTTGACAGAGGGTGGTTACGCACACAGACGTGAGGGGGGGTGGGGGGGGGGGGGTATTGCCTCAAAACAGTAAGGAATTTAAACATTTCTTCAATAAAAAATAAGATTTGGAAAGTAATTTTGCCACTAAACTGGTAACGCAGCTAGTGGTTTGACAATGCCTACTCTGGGTGCTGAGAGCTAAGCATTAAAAGAGCTTTTAAAAAATATTTCATCTTTAAATCTGGGGTGATTGTGCAGCCAGAATTTGAGATTATTTTCCCAATTTTTTTTTTTTTTTTACAGTTATTATCCCAAACGTTTGGATTTGAAAAATATTTTAGACTAGTCATCTTTCTAAAATTTTGTTTTCTGTATTAAATTTAAGAGAAAGACAAATCGTCTCTAGTCATTCTCTTGAATAATAAAATAAAGAACATAAGTTTATTCCAAGGTTTTTTTTTTTCAGGATTTTTTAAACAGATCGCAATCACCCCCTATAAAAGTTCAGTGCTTATCAAACATTATTAATGCTTAAATTTTCCTTTAGAACCCTTTTTCATACACAGCATTTATGTTTTGCTTGAGAAACGTGAAAAATTCCTTTCTTTTAGCATGTATGTGTGACTAATTTATTACTTTATTTTTAGTAACAATGACCCAAAATAAAAACATGTTTCTGAATCTCCTTAAAATCCTTACCCAGGATTTTTTTCTCAAAACCTCGAATTCTACCAAGCCTGAATTCTGTATTTGGCTAATCCTATGGCAAATGTGTTAAATTATGATGATGGACTGGACACTTTGGTATGACATGATAGATGCATTTTAATTGTCATTTTAGGTTATGCATATTGCACCTAAACTTTGTCTAGCGACAGAGTTGCAAAAATGTGTCTGAAAATGGAATTTATTTCAAACTTAAATAGTTTTTTATATCCTGTTTGCATATTATTACAGAGAATTTATTCGTTGTTTCGTAGAAAGTATATTGTATGGGCTGCATTTATTTTAAATCATTGTTTTATTTATTTGTTTTAATAATCATTTTTAAATCTCATAGCATTTTGATTTTAAATTTCCATTATCCGCATCTGTGTTGGAAAATGATGGGCAATTTATTTTGATGTTTATTTTAAAATATGCTTTTCCTTCGAGTACTATGGAATCTTTTATTTTGAACACAAATGGCGTTGTAGGGCTGGGTGATGAAGTGTTTGCATAAAGGACGACAAAATGACAATCCTGACGTAGGTTGCTCCGTACTAGTTTTCCGTTGCCCTGGTTTGATGAATCGCCACCTCTTTCAAATACTGGTATAAGCATAGATTCGTGCATGTGCGTTGTCCCAACTGGAAAATGATGTACGAGTACTTATTACTGATCGCAGGGTAGATCCTACAGACGCAGGATATTCTAGCACTGAACAAAAATGTTAGTGATAAATACTGTAACCCAAAGCAGAACTGTTAGTGCTGCGGATCAATCTAGGAAAACCGTACTTTTCTTTTGACGAGAGAGAGAAGGACTTCTCATTTTAAAAGGATGTGTTCTTTAAGGATAATTTTAAAAATGACTGAAAAAAAATATATGATGGCATTTATTTATTTATTTTAGTGATATAATAATTTGAAATAGATATCAATTCGGCTCCAGTCGACGATTTGTCGTTTCTGAACATAGCATGACTTTGTGATGCTAATTATTCGAACATCGCCCAACCCTGTCATTGAGGCTTTTCTTGTCTCTTTGTTGTAACTATTCAGTTACAACAAAGTAGTAGTAACCTTTGTTTCATTACTATTCAGTTTAGTAACAACTTTTGTGTAGTCTCTGGCTTACTTTTTCTTTTAAAAAATTTATTTCTTTTAAAAATCTAAAGCCAATTCAGTTGTACATCATTGCAACTTGTTATAGCCTTACATGGAGGGTATATGATTTGAAATTTTAAAAGTTACCACATTTCAAATCTAGAAGACGTCTATTTACAAGAATTAAAAGTTACATATCTTTACCAGCGTCATGCTAGAAATTGTTTAGTTTCGGTTTCTGATGAGCATTTCCTGCGATGCGATCTCCACGTAAATTACGACAGGTATTCATTCCCAGGTACCTTTTGGAAATCTGGTCAATAAATATGGATATTATATTATGTCACTCATTAAATGTATATATTAACACTCTCTCAATATATATATATATACACACACCTGTGAAATTCATAAATAATTAAATCTAGAATGGGAAAATATATATCTATATCTTCAAATTTTATGATGTTGAACATTTTTTGTGATAATTTTAATCTTTGTTTTTATTTGATTCCATTTTCAACTCATCTAAATAAAACAACTTTTTATAGTTAATGTATTATTTATAAACATTCTGTCATTTTCAATTGTGATATATTCCTTTTTTAATCTATATTTATTGTATACAAAACTTCATTCCAAAGAACTAGTCATGTGTTATTCAATCTATGTCTTTAAATATATATGAGAAAAAGTCATTTGTTAGGGCAATATATTTTATGAAGTGAAAGTAAATGTTCCTTAAGATATGCACAAAACATTATTGGCATTGATGTACCATTTTTATTAATTTATTATACATGTTATCAATAATTATTATCCATTGTTTTAACTGTTACATTGAATTGTAAAAGAAATCAAAATATTATATATAATTCTTGTTATCGTGATTAACGAAAAATTCTCAACGTATTTTCGTATCTTCAACTTTGTCATAAGTTTCATATTTTAGCATTTAGTTCAGAAGGATAAAAGTTTACGGTTAAATTATTCAGAACGTAGGATGGAATTTTCAAAACAACAAACTTTGGAACCTGTTTTTAGTCAATCATTTTTTAAATGCTGTTACAAAATAGTTAGAAACAAAATATAGTGCTATTTGGAAATAGATGTGCAAGTAAGTGACTTTGTGCTCGGACCATTAAAAAAGGCTGCAGATGTAGACGACGATGCTGTTCTAGTAGGTACTAAAAGAAAGACGAAGTGAATCATCTAAATTATTATCGGAATTTCGTTTCGGATTCAAAAATATGTACTCGAGTTGCGAAAGAAAATACAGAGGAAAAAAACATATTCTAACTAGCAAAACTAATTCCAATCCATGTTTTCTCTCAGATCTGATTATTTTTTAAAGTATCAGTCTTTAAAAGAAAAAAAAAAACTTTTCCCATAGTAGATTTTCTACCGCTCTATTGTGAATGTCATTTAGATATCATAAAAAGTATGTGTTAGGACTTAATGTGTAGTTTGCTGGAATTGTCAGACTTTGGCACATCTGTTGCATTGCCTTGAAACATTTATGTATTTTCATCTCATGCTGCCTCGCGTAAAACGATGCATAAATGTGGGGGTCGAGAGACCGGTATGAAAGAGCATTTCTATACTCGGGAACCATTCTCAAAATTGTGAACTATAGAATTGCATGTGGATGCTGAACCTGAGTCTGCCCCTAAATGTGTTATTTTATAGCTAATGATGACATACGAAATCATTCTTATACATATATATATGATATATAAATACATGGAGAAATTATACGAAATATATATATTCACGTCTGCTCTTTGGTCGGTAGCTGTTACATTTTAGAGATTATATACCCTGATTTACAAATTGTGCATTTGAACATGAATTGGTAAGAGATATATTTTTTTATTTTATTTACGAGTTATTGTTTTTATATACGATCTAGTCATTTTTTCTTTTCCTTTGTTATTAAACTTCCCGTTCCGTGGATGTGTTCGTCGCTTCGACACTTCAGTTAGCGGAAACGTTCTTCACTTCATGGTTGATTTCGTGGTCCTCTTGAAGCACGAAAGTTATGGAAATTTCGATGAACTCCGACAGCTATTACATTGTATGCTAAGTGTTATGTAGGGAGAGATGATAGTTACTATGTAAATCATTGTTAAAATGTAATTTATCCTTTAGAAAATAAAATAAATTTCTTTTGTTTTTATTTGAATATCATTGTTCATCGACTCTTATCACCCTTACATCAATATTTTTTTACATGTGCAACTTGGATGAAGAACAAACGATATTAATTTTCACTGTATTGTATTTGCCACTTTCTTAGAAGTATGGTAATGTATAAGGAAATTAAAACTTTTTTTAATATGGAAACAAAAAAAATAGAGAACAAGGCGAACTATATCGGAGAATTTTCAAAGTTTGTACGGTAACTTCTGAAATGACTTTATTTTATTGTAATAATCAACTTATCAGCATTAGCAAAGTTAAATAAGCAATAACTTTTACGCCTGATGCAATGCATGTTTGGTTCAAATTGCTATGCTAGTGTTCAATGTGAGAAATGCTAGTAAAACTTTTGCACAAAAATAAATTCTAATTACACTGTGCAACACGAAAAGTATCCTTTGGATGAAAATGTCTGTTTCTTATGCATTTTTCGCTGAAAGTTACGAATCTGCAATTATTTTTTGCCCATCACGTACCATTTTCCCAAAATTCCACATTTTAGCTTTTTACGTATTTTCTGGATAAATGTGCATATTTTCGTAATTTATTTACTTATTTTATTATAAATTATATCTTTCTCATTGGCAGTGAGATCGTTGCCATTCTAGAGAGCTTTTTAATTAACTTGGGTTACTTCAGCGACCTTTTTGGCAACAAAAGCTTTGTCTACTTCTCGAAGTTTCGAATCTTTTACAAGACGACAAAGGCATTTTGTAGACTATTTTGCGGCTAAAGAAAAAATAGTATGCTGCTGTGATGTGAATGCAGTGTTCCAAGCATTAGGACATGAGCACAATTCAGTAGAGTGGTGCATGTTTATAGGTGCTCTTCCATCTCAGTATTGTTTTCCTATTCATTCATGTAGCATATACTTCAAACACAAAGGAAATTTCAAAATTTTGAGTGGCAAAAGCATATCAAATGAGCCACTTGTAAATCTACAATGTGCCTTTTTCCCACAATTGTATATTAAACTTGGTTTATCGAAATATTTGTAAAAGCTCTGGACGGAGAAGGAGTGGCTATCTTGCATCTCGGGAACAAATTCAAAAAATTAAGTGAGGCAAAAGTAAAAGAAAGGATTTTCATTCGCCCACAACCTAAGGAAGTCTTTTCATGATGAAAAGTATGAAAACAAACAGGCAGAAGCCGAAAAATTCGCCTGGCTGTCCTTTAAATCAGTGTGCTTATGTTTCCTTGGAAATGAGAAAGCGTAAAACTACGAAAAATCTTGTGGGTGACATAAAATCCTTTTGTATTATTAGGTTGCTATATTTCATTAAAACTACACTTTTTGGAATCCCATATGGACTTCTTTGCTCAAAATTTTGTGCAATTAATAATGATCATGGGGAAAGGTTATATCAGGACATCTCTGTGTTTAAAAAGCGTCAGCGGTCGATAGAATGGAAGTATACGAATTGACTATTGCTAATCTGTGTTCAGGGCACACCAACAGATGTCCACAAGATGAAACAGCCAAAAAAAACCATTTTAGCGTTTGTGTTTTCAATAAGTAAGCCTCAGTTACGTACTTCCATAAAAAACTGTATAAATATGATAACTGGGTCTCCAGAAAAAACGGTACGTGATGGACCATTTTGGTTTGGATATTTGAATCAAGCACCTTTTGTTTATATAGAATCACATAGTTTCATCTAAAGGACAAAAAAAAAAAAGTTCAAATTTGTTGCACAGTGTTATCTACAAAAATCGATAAGAAAAATATATTAGTATTTAACAGTTTTTGAAAACTTTGAAAAAGGCCGCAATAAGACGTTAAATCACGAGAAACTATAAATGAATCGGTTACAAAAAAGTACCAAACTAAAGAGGAAACAAGAAGTTCCATCTAGAACTACATGAGCCTACTTTCCTGTACACACCATCAAATTTATAAACTAGCTATCTCTTACTCATTTAGCTGTAGTTCTTAAATGCTTCAATAAACATATCTTTTTCAACAATACAGATCAGAAACTTTCATGGGAAAAAAGGCTTGTTATGTTCTGGATGAACCTCATATCTGTACATATTCTGTGTCATAACATCTTCTCGATAAAAGTTTGTTCCAAGCAAATCGGTCTGTTAGATCAGGATTTATAAAGGATTGAAATTTCCCTGTAGGCGCTAATATTAAATTTTTTAAAATGTTCAAATCAAAAAATAGTCGAGAGCTTTTTTTCAATAGCTTGTTCAAAGGAACTTATGTCCATGTTTTATAGAATTTGCTTCATATTTCCCCTTAGGCACTAACGTTACATTTTTTTGTGGGAACTGAACTGTTCAAATCGAAAAAAAAAATATTGGGATGTCATCGCCAAGATCTTTCGAAAGCAATTTTTTTTTTCAAATTGTACAATCCCCTTGAAGGATATTGCAGGGGGGGGGGGGGGGGTACAGACTCATAGACAGATTCTTCTCATCTTAAAACCTTACTTTTAATTTTTTTTCCAAGTCTTTAATGATATTTTTCAGATATTTTGAGTCTTTCACACCTCTTTTTTTTTTAACGGGAACTTTGACTAAAAACATAAAGGGCAAAATTATTACTTGAATTGAGCATTCTTTTCGATCTGGATTTTCCCATCCAATTAATTCATTTGATTCAGATCTTTTGGGATTATTTATGTCCCTTTTTTTGATACTAAAAGTGTTTGTACTTAACCATTATATGTATTCATTTTTAAGTTATTAAAAGATTTCGGTAGTAGTAGAAGTTGTTCAAAATAAAGTTGAGTTTGTAGGAAATCACAAAACACTAAAAAGTTGGCAACTGGTGTATGATTGAAAAATGCAAAACAAACTTCATCCAACCATCAATCACGATTTCAAAAAAAAAAAACCACCTTGATATAAAAACCATAAACCTATTACAGCCTTTGCCACTACTACTTTGTTCCACTAAGCTACATCAATTATAACATTATTCATATTAAATATCTAACTTTTAATTGACATAATTGACCTTTTCAATCTTAGTGACACCATTTGGCATCATATTCTTTCTCCCCCTTCAACCCCCTTTTGTATTTGACCTCTGATTACAAATATATTGTTATTTCTCTAACCTGTTTTTCTGTCGATCCGCGAGATCTTCCTTATTCCTTTATCAAATGCTATGATTTAGCCCTCATTTTAGAGCTTATTGTGCCTCCTAATGACAAAAATTAGACCTACAGGCTAAAAATGTACCACTTCTCTTACAGTTGAGATTTAAAGTAATCTAAGGAGAGGTCTTTTAATGGATGCGTCGATTTTTTGTTAGATATCGAATCGGATTCGATAAAGATGGAATCGGATATTCACTTGAAACATCAACGTTTATATTTCTTTTTAGCCTACTTTTCCGTAAAAGTAAAAAAAAAATAATAATAAAGCATGAAAGAAGGCTTAATGTATCGTGAAAATATCGTTAAAAATCAAGAAAAGTCAAAAATAAGTTAATTAAATAAAGATTGAAAAATAAAAAATTTGAAAGTAGGATTTTGAGATGGGGGGTCGGGGGGGGGGGGGAATGCGTCTGTCGGTCTGTCCCCCCCTAATAACTTTTGAACGAATTGTCCGATTCGAAAAATTCTTTTTGCATTCGAAAGATCTCTGCGAGGACATCTCATTTCCATATTTTACTTTTTGATTTGAACAGTTCAAAAAATTTTAACATTATCGCCTATGGGTGAAAATGAAGCAAATTATGTAAACTTTGGGTACAAGATCACTGGAAGAAGTTCTTGGCGTGAAGTATTGATTTGAACAATTTTTGTTCATTTTTGAACAGTTCAAAAAAAATTAACATACCGCCTACGGGGAAATTTCAATCCTATATAATTCCTGATCTAACGGACCGATTTGCTTGGAACAAACTTTATCGGAAAGCTCTTATGACGTAGAACATGTAGAAATAGAAAGTACATCCAGAACCGAAGGAGCCTATTTTCCTATGTGTTGGAGCCCTTGAGTGTGAAGGGATGGAACAGTTCTTCCCCCCCCCCTCTAGTTTCTATGTCTGCGGCGCCGTAGCAAGCGTCTGTTTTGTGTTCGAGTATGAGAGTGAAGTGTGCCACCGAAGAGGAAGGTGGTTAATAAATGAGATTCTAATTACAGTCCATTTCTTTGTGAGTGTTGTGTGAGTTTTATTATTTAAGAGTTTTAATAACCCTGAGCTATTGAGGGCCAAAACACTATGACATTTTTTGATCGGGATTTTCCCAAATTTTTGAAGAATGGAATGCCATACAAAAAGATTTGGCGAGTAGCGGCGGAATTCCACACTGGTCGACTAGGAAGCAATATTAAATTTAATAAAAAACATGACCTTATTACACACACCTAAATTTTTGGTTTGCGTGAAACAGCTTTAAAATGGCTACAACATGGAGATTTAACAATGTGAACTTAATTAAATTGTGTTGTTTTCTTCATCAAAAACTCATTCCCCAAAATTTTCAAGCTCGGAGAAATAATGGATATAAGAAGCTGAAGAAATTTTTTAAAATTAATGCTGTTCAGTAGTAGTTAGTCATGTTTGACCATTCAATTGACCACCATTAGTCAGTCAGACCTTGGTTAAATCTCATGCAACACTGCTGCAATAACCCATAAAAATAAAAGGCTATTTTTTATTAGTTCACAAAATAGGGCATATTATTTAATTTTTTTAAGTAATGCTACATTTTAAAGAGAAGTACAAAAATGTGAAGCTGCAAAATAGCATAGGCTGTAGAGAAAAGAGACGGGATGGGTGCTATTGAACAACATATTACTTTGGGGTTCACAACCCATTTTAAACTGTAGATCCCCCAGAGATCTACACAAGTAATTAGTGAAATGTGTGCCAAAAATGGAAAATGTTTAAAACATGTTTTCCAAAATCATTTGGATGCTAGTACATTTCAAGTCATGATGCTAAAATAATTTTAGACTACTAGAAAATGTCAAATTTTGCTCCTTACAAATATGACACTTAATGCTCTAAATTTCCCGTACTTGAAGACTTGGGTAACTAAATTTCTAAAAAATGATTTAATATTTTTTTTTATAATCATCACAAATACTTTCATTGAATTTCTCAATATACAAAAGAAAAATCTGAAACCAAATTTTCTAGCTAAAGTAAATTTATTTTTCAAATACATGAAGAACTATGAAATTTTCATCATATTATTTTTCTTTTACATCTTTCTAAATACATTTCTATTTACCATATTTACAATTGCTGACATGAGTTTTAATAATTACAGGTTGCATATATTATGCTTTAAAATCATATCCAGTCAATTTTTGGAAAATAAAGATTCTATATTAAAAAAAAAAGACTTAATTGGTTCTTTGAATAATTACATAAGCAAATAATGTCATAAATATGAATAATACATGAAAACATAAAAGTGAAGAAAATGAGATTATACTATCCCTAATAATAAAAAAAGTAAATATTTACAACTATGAAAAGACTACCATTTAAAATACATTGATATAAATGGCCTAAAATTTGAAATTCAAACACATAATAATAATACAATATAAAATTGTTTAAAATAGCTAAAATAAATAGTATATCGCTTGACTCGGGAATAGAATCTTGAATCTTTTAAAAAGCATGTGTACATTTCTATAAACAAGACAAACAGACTGCATATTCTTCTTGGGAACTGTATCTGAAATGAGATGAAGCAAATAAACTGCCAAGAATGATCATCCACTTTGCAATTTAAGACATTGTAATATCAGGAAAAATTTGAATTTAAAGAGATACATGCAAGCATGTGATTGGTCAAACGCAAAAAAAAACTCTCTGCTTTTTTTTTGCCTACATATTAGAAAGTTGTATTTATGCTTTAATTAGCTAGATGTCAAAGACATGTTTCTTTGAATAAAGTGTAATAAAGTAAATTCTTAAAAGTATGTATTTATTAAGCTAAGAAACTGATAAATCAATAAATGCCAGTAAATTTTAATCCAAATAGAAATAATCGTGTAGATATATTTCTAATTTATATAAGCTAAACTCAGGAAATCCTACTATGTTAAAAAAGTGAAAATCTGTTTACTAGATGCAGTCAAGTATCTTTTTTCCCCCTAAGAAAATTAATTTTACTTTCTTAAGTCCTTAAAAGTTTGTTTTTAAAATTTTATTTCTTTTTTTCCTTAAAAAAAAGGAAAATGAAATAACTTATTCAATTTTTTTCTGGGGTCTTAAATGCATCCCAATAACCTCACATTTTGTACAAATGTCTGGTGTTTTGGTTTGACTTCTCTAACTAATATTTTTTTAGATGTAGCTCTATTTTCTCTTTCTTGCAATTGGTGCAAGGTGATAGTGAAATGGTGAACTACCATGCGGGTATAATTTACTTTAGGTGAATTATGTGTTGTAATTCAGAACATTTCATCAAGTCCATGGATAAATTATTTTTTGTTTGGTAAAAATATACTTACACATCAATTTCTTATATTGCCTTTAAAAAAAAAGAAAAAGTTACTTATTTATCTACCATTTGAGAAAACACTAATTTGAAGAAAAAATGCGTATGTCAGCGTCTATGTTTACTTAAATCTGCCATTTTTGGTTCTGTAAATGCACCATTTTGGGTCGGGTTCAGAAATCCAGCATAACGCAGGTCCCGATCCCAGCTTGCCAAATTTGGGGTTCGGTACTGAAGTTGAAATGAAAAGAGCTAGATTCTTTGAAAGATTGAAAAACAACTATAATAGATACGGTTTCTACTTATTTTAACAAAAAACAATAATAAAAGCGGATTTTCATTGATATGAAGAATGAAATTCGCGGAATACCGCTAATTAGCGGAAATATCCTTTTCTACAACTACAAATTTCTTAATCCCTTGAATGGTCTTGACTTAAAAATGCTAGAATCATACTGAATATAAATTTCTCTAACATTTGGTATGATTCTGAAAGGTAATCCATGAGAACCATATGTTGCTTTTGCATGTTCATGTTAATGAAACTGCTTTGAATATGGAAATGCGAGAAATTAAATTCGATTCTGATATCCAATATATTTTGCTACTTACTGCAGAATAGAACACAGCTGGCAATATTCAAAATTGCAGGAATAGCAGAGTCGAGCACACCTTGTGCAAATAATCTTCTCACAAAAGGTGCAGCTTGATTTGATATTGGCTTGACAACATGCCTTTCCCATTGCTGGAATTTAGAGAAAGTCTATTTAATCACTGGGAGATAAAAAACAGTAGCATATTATATGCTTACACATAGGTCAACTCAAAAAAAGAAAAGAAAAGATTTAAAATTTATTATTTCTTTTGTCAAAGCATTAAAACATTAAGAATAAACAAAAACAAATTTAAAACATAGGTTTGCCTACATTTGTGTGACATTCAGAAACTCCTTTTAAATAGTAACGCATAAATTTGTAATATCAGGGATGAGAATTTTCCGCTTTTACAACAAATTTCTATTTTTAAAATTCCTCAGGGAGGGAAAAGTTCTGCTTTTCGGAGTAAAAAGTTTTTTTTCAATGATTTGAAAAATAAATTCCACTTTCTCTAAACCGATTTTCTAAAAACCCCAATAATTAGCTTCTACGGTTCATGTAAAATACCTGTATGTTAAACTGTATTTAAACTTTCTATGCTTCTCCTGAGATTATGAATGGTGACACTTTTGCACTACTTTAAAACTGATTAAAAAGAGAATTAAACTTACTTTGTACTTTGTACATCACAAGTTAAAACAAGAAGTTCCGTCTAGAACTATACGAGCCTACTTTCCCGTATACACCAGCTTGAAATTTATATTCTAGCTATCTCTTTCTCTCTCTTTCTTGTTTAGCTTAAGTTCTTAATTGCTTCAGATATACCTTTTTCAACGGTTAATACATATTCATTCAATCATTCATTTATTCAGTCATTCATGTATTTATTCACTCAGTTATTAATTCATTCTTTTGCTTATTGATTTAATCATTCATTAATTCAAAAATATTCTTGAACATCTCGATCAAAAAATTTCATTGGAAAATAGGCTCGTTAGTTCTGAATGAACTTTCTATCTGTACATGTTCTACGTCATAAGAGCTTTCCGATAAAGTTTGTTCCATGCAAATCGGTCCGTTAGATCAGGATTTATATAGGATTGAAATTTCCACGTAGGCGCTATGTTAATTTTTTTTGACTTGTTCAAAAATGAACAAAAATTTTCAAATCAATATTTCACGCCAAGAACTTCTTCCAGTGAGCTTGTTCATTGAAACTTGGATCTTGTAACCAGAGTTTACATTATTTGCTTCATTTTCGCCCATAGGCGCTAATGTTAAAAATTTTTGAACTGTTCAAAATTGAACAAAAAATTGTTCAAAACAAGAATTAAAATATGGAAATGAGATGTCCTTGCCGAGATCTTTCGAATGCAAAAAAATTTTTTCGAATCGGACAATTCGTTCAAAAGTTATTAGGGGGGGACAGACCGGCAGACAGACAGACAGACCGACAGACACACTTTTTCCCCATCTCAATACCCTACTTTCAAATTTTTTATTTTTCAATCTTTATTTAATTACTTAACTTATTTTTGACTTTTCGTGATTTCTAACGATATTTTCACGATACATTAAGCCTTCTTTCATGCTTTATTATTTTTTTTTTTACTTTTACGGGAAAGTAGGCTAAAAATAATGAATGACAAAACATAAACAGTAGTACCCTATAATAAAATTTTTCGTCAATAAGGTAAATTAATTCAAAATATTCTTCATATAACAAAGTGGTAGTCTCCCTACAATGAATTTTTCCAGATGTTTATCGTTTGTTTTGACATTTGTGAAGAAAGTTGCTAATTTCTATGCTCACAAAGCAATGCCCAATATTGGAATTTTTCTAGAAAAAAAAAAAAAAAAAAAAAAAAACCACTCGTCATACATGCTAGTACAGTTATTTTCTAAACTGCTGAATGGTTTTTACTTTTGAACATTTTATTTAAGCATTAAAGAATAATATAACTTCAACAAATTTATAGCAGATATTACGCCAATTTTAATTAAAAGCGATATTAAAATACTTTCGCGTACCCTTCTTACAAGTTACATTTTCTTAAATGTCTCCAATCTCTGTATATAACGAAATTTCTTCTATAGAAAATACGAATTCTCAAACTGGAACTAAGCAGTTACGTTACAGAGAGATTCCACCGTAAAATCACTATTTACATTACAACATAATTTAATGTATATGATTTTTAGTGATAAATCACCTCTTTTTGATGAGGCTATAAAAAGTCTGAAATAATTATTTGTCAATTCAAAGGTATGAAAACTAGAAAAGCTCAAATGGCAGGAATCCTGAAAGGTTGTGTCTCTAAAATTAAAGCTTAAAAGGTGCATTTCATGGTAACTGATGCAACATTCGGAAGCAAACAGTTAAATTTAAACAATTAGAATCAGTAAAGTATGAAAGTATGAATATTTATTTTACTGTCTGACCCAGTAGCAGAATTTTCTGCATTAATCTGCAGCACAAGTTTCAGAAGTCGAAATTTATCTGCGGTACCAAATGATGTGGAACCAAATTTACAATCATAAAAAAAAAAGAAAAGAAAAATTATGCATTTTAAAATAGTTAACACATAACAATAATACATGCAGACAATAAATAAATATTATTACTATTCAATTTATAAATAATCTAGTAAAATTTAAAATTGAACATGCAATTAAAATTAATGCAAGCTAAGAGAAAATGAAACAAAGACAATACAACAGTTTAATATCTTTAAGTTTGTGAAAGAAAGGGAATCTTTAGTTCTTACAATGAGAATAAAAGAGTGATTATTTATCCTGGGGGGGGGGGGGGGGGAATATAATCATTTAAAAACCGGAAAACTTTTTTCGAGGTTGCTTTTAAAAAAATATTTGCAAGGTGGCCAATTAATCTGCAAGCTTCAATATATATCTGCAGCGCTCGCTGCCGTGCTGCACAATTTCTGCTACCGGGCTGTCTTATACAGCTACATTAATATACAGCCTTATTTGAAATCCTCTTATACCACTTGTAATGTGAAAAAATTATAAAAACATTACAGTAACTGACACAACATGAAACAGACATATGCACTGGAAACTACCAGGCATATTCGAAAATCTGAGAATTATGAACTTGTGACGTGGAAATTTTTATTTAAATGAAAACGTAATGCATGTTTAAAAAGATGTACCTTTTGTGTTATTCTTTGGTTTTAGGCTAATGATTTATGCAGCTAAAAATTAGTAGTAACTGATGCAACACAACAGAAAAATGGTTGTTCTAATGTTCATCTATTGATAGCCGAATTGTTTATTGTGAAGTAGTTTTCTCTCACCAGAGTGTAGGAAGAGTAAATAACTTCTGTGTCCCAAAAAACATAGGAAAGTAAAACTTGTTAAAATATCTTATTTTAATACTTCTTGAAAATGTCAACTTTTACTTGGAATTCACCAAAATGAAGGACTTTTGAGGGACATGCAAAAAAAAACTTCTTTCTGGAGTGTAATGGGAGTTTTGCAAAAGGGCCATTTCACAGTATTTTGTCCAAATGTGTAGAGTCCGCAAAATTTTTGTTATAACTACGCAATTTACTATTTAATTGTCACTAAATTTTATTTTCAAATAATGTGTTCAACACATTATTTGTAAATAAAATTTGGTAACAATTAAATAGTAAGTTACGTAGTTATAACAAAAAAAGTCATGTTGCGGACTCTACACGTTTGGACAAAATACTGTGAAATGGCCCAAAAGCATAAAAACCCTAGAACAGTATTTCCCAAACTATGGGTCGCGACCCAATATTGAGTGGGCCCTCGCCACTGTACACATGAATTTAAAAAAATAGGAAGTCTGCGAATAAAAGTAATTAAAGTTGAAGTTGATGCTAAAACTTTAATGAAGAGAACTAAGAAACAAATACATCCTTCCCATTGAAATAACTTTGTAAAAAAAACCTTGCAGTGTAGGTATTTAAGTAATAAAAAAAAAATATTTAAGATGTGTTTCTTATTTCAGCAGCCTTTCATTTATATTCGTAAAACTAAAAAAATAAAAAATAATAATAATTCAATTAGAACAAATAAGACAGCATTAATATTTATACCCTCTTTTCTCTAAGACAGCTAAGAGGTGGGTCCCAAGATTGGAAAATTTTGTTTGATGGGTCGGAGCCCAGTCAACGCTGGGAAGCACTGCCCTAGAAAGTTCAGAGAATCCTCACAAAATAACATTTGTAATTCCTTACCCTTTTGCTGCTCTGAGGAGGGTTCTTTGAGTGGATGCCTACAGAGCTCAGCATTGCAATTTTGATTCTTCATGGCTCCAAAAAATAACAGATTGTGTGTTTTGTCTAGCAAATGAAAAAAAAAAAAATCTTACAGACATGCAGTGATGAAATAAATTCATGGTTTACGTAAGTCGTAAGGGGTTCCCAAATTGTGTGAAGCGGCACACGAGGGTGCCACAGCAAAAGATGAGGTGTGCTGTGGAACATTCATGATAAGAAACTTCTTTGTTCTTAAGCCAGATATCACACAACCAGAGTGCCACAAGAAAAATTCTTAATCTTCTTAGGGTGCCCCAACTTGGGAAAAGTTTGGGAGCCGCTGGTTTAGGTGATGAAAATAAACATGAAACTACAATTCACAAGGGTCTGACAATAGCAAAACAAATAGTTTGTTTATATTTACTAATAAGTGATAACTTTTAGTTAAGGTTAAAATGCACCAAACCAAAACTAACAAAAAGCTTGGACTAATAAAACTATTTAAAAAACCTATTTATTAAAATCTCGGTTGCTATCGATTATAAATCGCACCTCAAAATTCTCCACTTGTTTTTTGAAGGAAAAAAATTCTGTTAAATGGTTCATCCAGATCTGACATTTAAAAAACTCAAACATTTAAAAAATAAGAACTAATAAGAAGGGTACTTTATTTACCTCCAAAAGATAAAAACAAAGGCCATTGTCTAAAATTATTTAAATCTTGTACTTGTTTTAAAATTAGGAAATACTACTAGTTTAGGTAATTACTTATTGCACTAGTTATAAGAATCAGATGTCATTTACAATAAATGCTACTTAAAATAATTTTAATTTAAATTGGACACTTAATCCTCATTAAGCTTAACCTAAATGAAACCAGTTAAGGCCCAGAGCCTGTTGCTGGTCGATTCTATAATATTTGTTTCTGTATAAATCAATAAGGAATTCAGTTTTCCATGGTATTCAATTGATGTGATGATCTTTCAAAATGATCACCACTCGCCAGTAACCATTGAACATGGGGAAAAAAGATAAAATATGATAGCTTCATTTCAAACATGATTTTTAGCTTTCTAGTATCAGTTCTAGCAACCAATTTACATCCAATCGTTTACATTTTTTCTTTTTTAATCATGAACATGATTACTCTAAAAAACAACCTCTTCATTAATAATAAAATTACACGTTAATTTAAAGCACAAATGAGCAAAAAATGCAGACATATGTTTCGGGATTGCTTGGAATCCCTTTTTCAATGCGACAGGGAGCTTCTAGATGCAAAACATCCAAATGAAGCAGACAGAACAAGAAAAACAAAGCTTATATAGCCTAAGAATTATCTGTAAACCAATGAGAATAAAGGCAGCGTGAAGTGGAAATAGAAGTAGCAGGGAAGGTACCAATAAGAGAGCAACAAACGAATCCAGTTGAAAGTACAGGAAGTAAAAAGGAATAACAATAAAAATAAAGCAAAAAAGACGACAGCATGCATAAAAATTGCAAAAATAATAAAATAAAATACAAAGAATAAAATTGAAATAAAAATAAGTACAGAAACTACCAAAAACAAAATGCAAAACAAAGTACACATGTAAAGGAGGGGGAGGGGAGGGAGGGGGGAAGGAGAAAAATAGACACAAAAAAGGAAAACAACAAGAAAACCTAGAAAGAACAACAAATTAAAGAAATTTATGCCAGACCTGTGAAAAATAAGGAGTTGAGGAAGAATCATTAACCAAATTAGAACTATTCCTGTTAATATGATAAGCTTCCCAAAAGTCAAGCTCTAAAGGGGAAGAACATTTTTGAATAATTTTACCAGAATTGAAGTCAAAAGAGTGGTTGGAATTCCAACAATGTTGAGCAATGCTAGACTTATTTAACTCTTGCTTTCGTACATAACCTTTAATCTATAATCCCTATTGTAGAAATTGCTAAATGTATTACAAATGTTGAAAATAATTCTATTAAAATGTTTTGACATTTATCATTTACTTAAGATTACACTACTTTTGCTTTCTTTTATATATTTAGTTTAGTGAATACATCTAAAATAATTCTTTACTTAGAATATTAACCTAGATAGGATAATTACTTCTTTAATTGCGAGTACAGTGATTGCATTTTTAACTAACTGTGTTTAGCATGTTTTGTTCTTGTATATGACTCAGCATGTCTAATTGTATAACAATTTAATAAAACTTAATGGTTACTCTAGCATTATATTAATTCTATGATAGGTATTCAATCTGTACTAAGTGCTATTTCTATAATATGTAGAAATTGGAGAAAGACGCCCTCACCATAGACTTTCTTCATGTTTTCATGAGCGTTGACCCCTGTGTCCACTTCTTTTACACCAATGTGCATTTTTCGGACGACAGGAACCTCATCGAATGGATTTTTCCGTTTCATCATGTTGAGGGAAAGATGATGCCTGCAAAAGAACACCATTTTTTTTACTTCATTTTTTCCTCCTACTTTTTCTACTAGGTTGCATGAACTGTGACAAAAAGCCATCCTTATTATATTGTACTATTAATATAACAATCAAAAATTTCAAAGCAAAATGTACTAAAAAGAATCACCAAGAGCTGCAAAATTGACAGCTCCATTTATTTCATTCGAACCTGGATAAATAAAACACCAATTTAAAGTGAAGATATCGCCTAGGAGAAAACATAACTTACTTAAATAATAAATACTCACACAAAGAAATACCAAAGGTATATTAATTATCAGGGGAGGATCCAGCATTATTTAACAGGTTCCGTTTTTGGGGATTTTAAAGAGCTTTTCGTGAAAAATCAAATCATTTTGTGAAATTGAAAATTTAAACAAATAGTGATGAAAAATTTTATTATTAATTGCTGCTTTTATGATAAATAATGGTGTGAAAAGTATGATTTTTGAATGGTCCGTTTTAATTCATTGGAATTTTGTGAAGGGTCTGAAAATGCAATGCTTGGGAAAAGTTATTAAAATTTCCTTTATTTTCTTGAACATAATTGATAGTGTCAAAATATCTCAAGCTTCAAAATACAATTGTATTTTTATTAGGGTTAGTACTAATTATAAAACAAAATTCATATGAATAAATAAGGAAAGAAATTATACATAACAGTCAAAATATTTGCATACAGCAACTAATAAATTATTCTTTATAAATTTAGCTGTTGCTTAAAAAAGATAAATAAATAAAAGCGAACGTAGTAATCTAGTAATACATAATTTTTCACTTCAACTCTGAAGAAACAGCTCAACTTAAAAGGACACTTTTCTTGGATGTTGAGTAGGGTTGAACTGGATAGAGATTTTGCCAGATACCAGACACGGGGTATCCTGCACTTGTTTTCTGCCGGATATCAGAGTTCAACCGAATGCATGTTCCACCAGCAGGGTTGGCAGGTTTTTGACATGGCGGACGGTTTTAACCATGGTTAAAACCGGCTTGTCAAAAACCTCCCTGTCAAAAACCTAATTTGTAAAAAAAATTATTAAGGAAATGATTTAACAGAATTGGATAGACTTTAATCAATACATTTTAAATAAAACAGCATAAAAGCATTAAAACTGCCGAGTATAAACTAAAAAAAATATATCCTTGCTGTAGCACAGCCAGAGTGCCTGAGCCACATGCCTGAGAGTGATTTTATTGATAAGAATTGTTTTTAAAAATCAATTGTTTTTTAAGTACACAAACATGGGTTTCTGTTTCCTGATGCTGTAGGAGGGGTTTTAAGTCCTAAAACACATCATTTGCTGTGCCCTACCAGTGCATTCTTGAGATACATTCTATTTGTAGCATATTTCGTGAACATAAATTGATAATAGACTATTATGTGACAATTTTCTTAATAGAAATTGTCAAACACTTATTTAATGAATCATTTTATTGTGAATGCATACTTTTAATTACTTTCAGCAAAGATAGCACAGTTAATAAATCCTTATTTATATTTGTATAATTAAAATTGTGTAGGTTGAATCTAATATTTTGCATTGTAATAAATGTTGACTTTTAAACTTTTTTATGGATAAAAGCAGAAAGTAATCCATCACAATTGAAATCTAATGAAGGTATGTACTTTTCCCTTGATAGATAGGGCATATTCAAAGATGCTTTCCTACCAGGACAAAGAAATATTGACACTAAAACAGCTTTTCTTAATTTCTCTCTTGTATTCTTGTCAAATATACAAAAAATCCACACCAGAAAGAAATATGCGTAAAAAGTTGAAAATTAAGTCATAAACAAAGAAAATTATATAAATTAGTATTTAATTATAATTCAATGTATACTGAAACTAAGGAACATTATAATTAAACAAAAACAATGCTGTATCTTGCTATTATTAACAGCCTTCTTTTTTTATTTTTACCGTATTTAAATTGTATTGAGGTTTTTGACGGTTTAAACCTATGTCACGTCAAAAACTTTTTTGATGGCTAAAACCCAACCCTGTGCACCAGATATTTGAAGTTCGGCCCGATATCCGGCTGCTATTCGCTTTCAGTTATGTTTTGTATTTACTTATTTTTTAATATACTACAACCTCAAAACAATAAATCACAAACGTGCTTCTCTCCATCATTTCATTTAAAACATCTTTATTACATAAAAAACATTTTTTCCAAACAATTCAAATGCTTAAATCTATGTGCATTTTAATAATGTAACATATGAAATAAGACATTAAAACATTGTTTTCATTTTATTAAAGAATTTGAAAGAAACAAACTTTAAACATAAAATATTTCATGATATACCTAGGGCTAACTTAAAGTATTTTTCTAAAAATATAGGTTTAATGCATTTAAAAAATTTTATTTTTGTCGTTTTTTGCAAAAAATATTTTATGGTACATTTCACAAAACAGAAAAAAAAACTATCAGTATTTTTTAATTATTATTATTACTATTTAATTATTAATTATGCATGCTCCTTTTAGGCAAGATAGAAAGTCACAATCAGCAAATTTTGAAGTCAAAAAAAAAAAAAAAAAATTGTGGGGATGAGAAGGTCTTAATTTAGTGCCTTTATCACTATTACTGAAGCGATATTAGCTCTGTGTAATCAAATTTGAGACACATTCAAACACAGATTCTAATTTTATCTTTCGTCCATGATCATAATCCTCATGAGGACAAACTCTCTCTCTCTCTATATATATATGTCTATGTACGAATGCATGCATGGGTTAACAAGTGAAGCCCCGTCCCTCCCTGCAAAAATTCTCGCAATGCTACCGAGTGCACTTTACTTATATATTTGACTAAAAGCAGGCTGAGTGTGAAATGTCCCTAAAGATTGCTGGAGGACCTACAGATTAAATTGGAGTCCAAGCAACTAAGACATGATCACAAGTGCTATACTGAATACTGATCAATACTGACCCAACTGTCCTGGTTGGGATTTATCACTCTGAGGATGGTGAGAACCTGAGCACCCCTGTCATCTCTCCCTGCAACAGGCTTCAACCACTTAGGTTGATATTTAATACCAAATGTTTACAAACCAGAACTCTAAATTGGTTTCTAAATGTTGAGTAGTAACATTTAACAGAAATAAAACTAATACACAGGAAAATATTGCAACTTGTTTCAACTTAATAATACTTACATAACTTGTAATGCAAGCTAAAAAATCGAAAATATTTGAACAATGTCAATCAACGAAACTACTTCCTTTAGAATAAAAAAGAAAACTGCCAAAGTACCCAGTTATAGTTGAAGTCTGAGAAACAGGAATGTTTCAAAATTAACATGCTGAAGAGCAAAGGGCCTTTGTTACAAATACAACAGAAATGAGCGGCATAAAGCATTGGGTTCAACTAAGCTGTTGTGTAACAATATAAATTATATTTAAATTTAAAAAAAAATTGAACAAAGGCCAAAAAGAACAAGACCAAATTTACACTTCCCCTTTACAATGTTAAATACCTATAAGTTGAATACGCCTGAGATGTTTACATGCAGAATGCAATTTGTAACTGGAAATAATTAATCCGGCTGTCAAGTTGAAACCACAACACAATTTATAATTCTACAACACATATAAGCATGTAGATATTACATGATTCTGTGGATTTTAAATTTATTTTAATCTTCATGTTTTTGCAATTTTAAAATAATCCTTGATTTACTTGACTTCAGGTACCCTTTACTAGATCATACATAAGTAACCATTCAAAATGTGTAATAAACGCCGCAAAGAAACGCATATTTGCAAGAAAGTTCAAATATATTCTCACTTTAGACAAAAGTTGATAGATGACAGGAAAATTTTGGAAGAATCATATGATTGAAGAATTATTTAAAGTTCCGGGTTGCAGCAGGATCCATGACAGAAATTTTGCGTGCGCGCGAATGCTGCGGTAAATTTGATAGGTTGATTAAGGAGAGTCGAAGTAAAAGTAACAATGAAAAATTCCCACGAAAGAAGTAGATGTCATGGGAAAATAAAAAAGAGAATATTCTGTTGCTTGTCTTTTATTCATTCGATTTTAATCTCAAATACATACTCATATTTCAGTTTTCTTAAGAAATAACGTGAAAGAAAATAAAAGAATTTCTCAATAATTTATATCGATTTCTTTAATTTCGATTAATTTCTCAGTTCTTTCACACGTGTTTTGTGTTTTGCTTATTTTCAAACAAACGTTTGCAAGCGCTAAGCGGAATAAGCTGTTTTTTAAAAATGAATTAAGTTCATATACTTATAAGTTAATCAGAGATGTCGGACGCTAGTAAAATATTTGTAAGTTACAGGGCTTTGGGTTACGTTAGTAATGATGTCCCACTTTCTCTTCGATACATACATCGAAGAAATGAAAATTTGGTAGTTACTGCTGTCGGTAAATCTTTCCACACTTATGGGGTGAGTGGCATTTATGTTCACATTTCTTGTGATTGTTTTAAAGATGCTCTTGCTTTGATTTTCATTCTCCTGGCATGTTTGCAACGACTAATAAGTTTAAATACCTGAGAATGCATACTCTGAATATTTTTGTTCTTTATGATTTGCGATATCGTAAAAAGGAAGATTAAAATTTTTAAAGCACACATAAAAACATAAATGGTTCATTCTCTAAAAAGGTACAATGCTGTCCCATGTTCACAGCAACCTCAGAAAAGTGTTTTACATTTCTTTTATTGTTGTTATTTATCTGTATCTCCCTAAAGAACAAAATAACAAGAATTTAACTGAGCCAAGTAGTGTAGGTCTTTCTCAAGACTTACTAAAATTGCTAAAATGTCACTACCATCCACTCTCCCTCACTAGAATTTTTGTCTTTAAAGGTCTGCCTACATAATAAAACTAAAATACATCTTTAAAATAGGTTTTTGTAATGCCTCAAGTATTCAGTTTTGAAATAGAGTTTCCTTTTTTGTTTGATTGCAATTAAAAAATATTTCTGCACTAGTTATAACCTGTCCCCAGCATTCTGCATCATTACCATCCAGGGTTTTTACTGGTATTCATGACCACTAAGTGTCACTGGTAATTCAAATAACAGTCTATCTTAGTAACAGTCAGCTTAGATTTGTGGGTGAAGTAAGAATTTTATGTGTGGAAATCTCTAAGTATTCTGCTTCAGTGTACTGAGTGACAAGGCATGTAAAAAAAAAATATTGCTGTAATTACCATCCTTATGTAAGTATTATGAGTTACTTTAAGCAGCATTGAGCATTTTTGTTCTTTATATGCTCATGTCAGGTGAATCTTTATTTTAAAGAATTAAAATTTTTATATAAGCAGCAATATTTTGTGTTCTGTGAGGAAAAATAGTGTTCAGTATTAGGGATGTACCGAGTAGCACTTTGGCCAAGTACCGTGTAGTTGTGAATAAAAAAAGAGTACTGATGTCAGGGCTGCCGGATTTTAGCCAGGCCAAAAAAAGCCGGCTGGCTTTATTTGGTTTAAACCGCTTTGAAAAGGCCGGCTTTTATTTTAAAAATTTTTTAAACATTTTTTTTAACAAAAAATATTAAATAAAAAATTGTATTTATATCATTTATACAATTAGACTATTACTGAAATAGCAAAATACTTGAAATAAGAATGAAAATTTATTATAACTTTATTTGCAAAGATTTTGCTAAAAATTCAAAAGTTCACTTGACACTACTGTATGAACTAAATATTACCAATCATATGCCTTAAGTTTTTAACTAATAATCTTTTGTATATTATAAAGCACCTTTAATCTTTGTTACTTTTTTCAGAACCTTAACTAGTTCTCTAAAAGAGGCCCAGTGGCTGAGTGGTAGCCTTTCGTGCTACCATGGCACAGGTCCCGGGTTCGATTCCCGGGCTGGGAAGGGTCGACTCAGCGTTTCATCCCTTCAGAGGGGTTGATAAAATGAGGACCGAGCATGCTTGAGAACTAACACTGGGGATTCCACGTCAGGCCGACCACTTGATCGGCCCAATTTACTGACGAGTTATGTTGGTTCAAAATTCAGTTAGAAATTTCACGCCTCAATTTTGGCTCATTTTCAAAGAGCCATACCTCAAAAGCGATAACTCGAATTTGGTTTTTCTTTATATCAATGAAGAGAGCTTACTTTGCTTTATTAGGAAATGTCTTTTGAATTTTGGAGACAAAGCAGTTTTATATAGATAATGGAGTTTGAAACGATTTATAAAATTTCGCTGATTACCTAAAATAGAGATTATTGCATTAATTTATACATGACTTAAGAGAAGATTATTGCATTAATTTATACATGACTTAAGAGAAGATTATTGCATTAATTTATACATGACTTAAGAGGACTACCAGGCTGAAACTTGGTGATCTTGCTAAACAATTGAGATATGACAGCCTACTAGTACAACAAAACCTTAATTTATCATAGATTTTTCAAATTTTACTGTTAAAGTAGCTCATTTCATCCACGTATGAAATTTTTGAAATAATTTTGAACCTCCATAACTTGGCTGATAACTGAGCAATCAAGGTGCCACTTGCACACCTTCATAACATGTCAGAAGGAGGCAAATGAGTAAAGAATCAACTTCAGAGAATTCTTCTATCATCATATGCACACAGGCAAAGTATGGTCAAAATACGTCACATTAGCACAAATGAGCAACTTTTGCAGCAGCACAAATGAGCGACTTTAGCAGCAAATTTTGAAAAATCTATGATAAATTAAGCTTTCGTTGTACTAGTACGCTGTTATATCTGAATTGTTTAGCAAGATCACCAAGTTTCAGCCTGGTAGTCCTCTTAAGTCATGTATAAATTAATGCAATAATCTCTATTTTATGTAATCAGCGAAATTTTATAAATCGTTTCGAACTCCTTTATCTGTATAAAACTGCTTTGTCTCCAAAATTCAAAAGACATTTCCTAATAAAGGAAAGTAAGCTCTCTTCATTGATATAAAGAAAAACCAAATTCGAGTTATCCCTTTTGAGTTATGGCTCTTTGAAAATCAGCCAAAATTGAGGCGTGAAATTTTTAACTGAATTTTGAACCAGCATAACTCGGCAGTAAATTGAGCAATCAAGGTGCCACTTGCACACCTTTATG
Organism: Octonoba sinensis; assembly: GCA_038502835.1. Classification (NCBI taxonomy): domain Eukaryota; kingdom Metazoa; phylum Arthropoda; class Arachnida; order Araneae; family Uloboridae; genus Octonoba; species Octonoba sinensis. The sequence continues at coordinate 6,892,295 of CM076600.1, forward strand.
ATATGTTAGCAGGGTGCAAATGATAAAAGAATTCAGTTCAGAAAATATTTCTATCAACAGATACAAGCTGGCAAAGTGTGGTTAAAATCCACCACATTGGCACAAAGGAGCTACTTTGGCAGCAAAATGTGAAAAATCTAAAATACATTCAGTTTTCGTTGTACTAGTAGGCTGCTATATCCCAAATGCTTAGCAGGATCACCAAGTTTCAGCCCGGTAGTCCTCTTAGGCCATGAGCAATAAGAACACAAAGTTGACAATTTAGTCATTTCAGTTGCGACATGGAAAAAGGTGCTTTTACACAACCATGGCTAGTGGTCTAACTAAATACAACTTATAGAGCTGTAATTTGGCATAGATCCATGTAAGACTCATGTCTACCACCTATAAAAATTTCATCAAAATCGGAGAGGGTCGCGCGGTAACCCCTGTTACACTTGACGTGGAATGACCCATATATATATACAATTCTAAATTCATATTACATATATATATATATGTGTAATATATTCAGTTACCCAAAGAGAAATCATATTTAATGCAAATAAGTTGCCACAAATTAATCTATTTAAAAGGTTTAGATGAAAAGACAATCTTTTCTTCATCAGGCATGCAAAAAGATTGCCAGGGCATAACATACGAGTTTCTGACATGTTTCACCGATTTGTTAAATCAAACATGTTGGACGCTACTCGTACAGCTTAAAAAGTGGCAAACAAAGTATAGAATTAAGGGAAAAAATGGTCGAATTAGCATATGAACTTTACCAAAATATAAGCTGTGTAAAAGTATTTTATATACTTCATAACTTTTTTTTAATTATTGCATATTACATACTTATATTTGCTTATTATTGTACTAATCAGTTACAAATTTATCTACTATTAGTAAACTTTTAAAAAATGATGAAATTTTTACAACTACTCGGTAATGGCGGAGTACTCGGTACACCGAGTATATACCGAGTACTCGGTACATCCCTATTCAGTATCATTACCGTCCAGCTTAAAAGCTATGACATGGATGGTTATGACAGACTGGTGATGGTAATGATACTGTGGTGCATTTTCAATTTTACAATCTAAATTCAAATGTAATGTAAAGCATTATTAATAATACTTAAGATGTTTGATTGTTAGAAAATTACTTTTTTAATAACTTAGGATACTTTTTTGTTTAAGTTTAATGGAACCGCATTAAAACGATTTTAAGAAGTTATTAATGCTTTAGCTTCGTGTAATTTTAATTTTGATTTTAGATGATTTAAAAGTTTTGTAATAATTTGTTTTTCTGACCATATCTTATTTTAATAATTTCATTTAATTTTTAATTCATCTGTAATAATAGATTAAGTTTATTACAAGTTCTGTAATTCTTCACTTTAGTTTATATTTTATCTAATGATCTCCTCCCATTGTTGAAGAATAAAGATGCATAAATTTCAATAAGTTTCTGTTTCTTTTTTTTAAAAAATTTTTACTATATTTCTTTCATTAAGATTTCACGCACAAAAAAAGAACACAGTGTTTGATCCTTAATTTACTTTAGGTTTTAATTTAAACATAATAATTATTGATCATAGCATTAATGCAAATTTTGATATTCTGCATTTAAGCCCTAATTTTGATTTGTAGTTTATCTAATAGTTTCTCTTTATTGTTAATGGTTAAGTAATGGATAGTTGATTTAGTCATTACCATTCTTGCAGTGCAATTGCTTGTCCTCCAGCTATTTATGCTTGAATTTTTTAATTCATGCTCTTAAAATGTTTAATTTTATTAGTATTATATCAAATAAGTATAAATAGAAGATAGAAGTATAAGACTTCAGTTAACTAGGAAAAAATAAAAGAAATGCATAGTATATTTTTGAAAAAGGTAATAAACAGACATTCAAAATTAATTTGAACAAGAAAAACAGTTTAAAATTATTATTTAAGTTTCTTTCCCATTAGAATATTACTAGTGCCGTATTATAAACTATAAAACAATTTATAAAAATCATATTTATAGAATTTATGGCATAGGATGGTAATAACTTTTTGTCAAATTTATGAATTTATACCTTTGTATCTCCAAAGTAAATGTAGATGTTTTGTGGACTTTTGTAGTTTAACAAAATTACATATCTTGCCTTCCTAAAAAATGCCAAATTGCACTCCTTGTGAATTGAAAAAATGAAAATATATGAATGCAAAATAACACCTTTCTGGAGAATGGCCCAAATCATCATAGAAAAATCCTATTTAAGACAGGGCTGCAAAAAAGCCGGCTTTTTTAAAAAAAGGCTAGACCGGCCGGCTTTATTTTATTAAAAAAGGCCGGTCTTTATTGGCCTTTCTCAATTAGACACAATACTAGTTACTATTTGCACCTATACTATGTCCATTTATGTTACTACTGTTAATTTGTGTAAAATGAAGCTGAAATCTTTCTTTTAATGAAGTTAATTTAAAATTAAATTCGGAATTTTTTTTGTTATACAACCTGAATGCATTTTACAGTACTGATTACCATTTTTGTGTTTGTGAGTTTGTGTGCTTAATTTTGTGAGGCTCTCTCAATAAACTCTTGCCTAATATTATAGCTATACAGAATCTATTTTTTTCAACACAAAAGGAGAAGGAAATTAAATCCAAGTTGGGAAAGGAATCAAATTTAGTTTTTTCTATAGATGAGCACAATACCTTATCTTAATACATATGAAAAGCTATCCTACTGCAGATTCAAGTACATACTTCTCACTTAAAATTGATATTTTAATGTTAAGAATTTAGTTACTTCAAAATATTTCAGAATACGGAAACTTGCAAGAAAGAACTATATTCATTAATTTTTTTCTATCATATATTTTACACTACAAACAAAAAAGTCTTTTGCTCAAGGCAAGAAGAGTAGGAAAAACGGATTTCAAGTATCGCCTTTCCTTTAACAAAATACTACTTACATAATCCTAATTAGGTTAACTAGTGTTTACCTACAGTACTACTCATGTCAAAAATTTAAAAGAAGTCCTCTGTGGTGAGTAGTTGGCTTGCTTTTATATAAGGATTTTTTTTTATATACATAACATTAAAATCACAATTTAATGTTGACCAGCTAATCTGCTTTAAGATGGGCATCTTTTGTTTTATGCAATTTATTTGACAAATAGCTTTTATTTTTATTTGGATCAGAGAACTGGTTAAGGTTTTGAAAAGAGTTTTAAAAAATAAAGGTGCTTTAAAATATACAAAAGATTATGAGTTAAAGACTAAGGCAAATGATTGGTAATCTTTAGTTCATATAGTAGTGTCAAGTGAACTTTTGAATTCTTAGTAAAAATCTTTGAAAATAAATTGTTTAAATTGCATTGAATGTAAATAAATTTGTAATAAGTAGCACTTTCTCTTTGCTATTTCTGTAATGTATCATTCTATGAAATAATTTTCATTCTTATTTCAACAATTTTGCTATTGCAGTAATAACTTAATTGTGTAAATGATATAAATGTAATTTTTTATTCAATACTTTTTTGGAAAAAAAAGATTTAAACATATTTTTTAATAAAAGCCAGCCTTTTTAAGTGGTTTAAACCAAAAGAAACCGGCCGGCTTTTTTTGGCCCGGCTAAAATCCGGCAGCCCTGATTTAAGAACTTCACACACTGACACGATGTCCTTAAGAAATATTTCTCAAATTGAGAACCAGTAAAAATTTAAATTGGCTGTTCTTTATTATATGGTTTTTTTTTTTAATAATGGTTTCAAATCTTTCTGGTTGCAGTAAAAATAGGACATAAGTTAACCTTATTTATATAAAACTGACAACATGGTTTTTTCTGTCATTTACAGTGTCATGCAAGATGGTCCCAGAGTCTTAAGCCCCCATGAAGCTCAAACTATAATAATAATTATAATTAAAGTTATTATTTTGTCAGAAAGCTGTGTTTCCTCATCGGAGAAATTTTATGTATGATGTGTGGATGACTATATAAAATTGTAATAGTTGAGGTTAGGGATTGGGGCCGTTCAGAAATGTCATGCTTTTTCCCATATATTTGACCCCTCTCCCCCCCTTTGTCACATGTCACACTATGTTGCATAATGCATGATGTTACACTTCTTGTTACCCCCTCACCTTGTCACATTTTGTCACATCTTCACGAACCTCTTCGAAACGTTACATCATTTATGAATGATTCCTTTAATGAATGGAGTAAAATTGATTTAATCATCTACCCAAATATTGGCTAGGTCAAATTCAATGGGAGGGGGGGGGGGATTCCAGGATGTGTAATTTTTTTTTAATTTTGGAATAACTTTTCCCATTTGGGTTTGTATTATCCCCACACTGCTTTTATTGGAAAATTTTTGAATATAGTGAAGTACGGTTTATATGACGCCGAAGGGACCATTGAAAGTTGTCATATGATTTTACCCTTCTGGCTAAATCCAAGAATTAGGAACAGACTAAAACATTGTATAAATTTCAATGTCTTATAAACAGTACTCTACTGTCTATGAATTATTATCAATTATTATTCTAATGAAAATGGAATGAATAGCTGTTGTACCAAAACACAATTTAGCTATAAACATTTCAGAGCTATGTATAGTTATTAAAGGCTTGCATCTATAGCTCTTGATTATTTTAATTAAATTTCCCAAGCAACAGCATTCACTGTTTTTCGCTTGGACATGCTCCTTGAAAAAGTTCTTACTAGGTTACTGCTCCTTTATACTTCCCTTTTTCCTGCCCCCAGCTGATGCAATTCAGTAACATAAATTTGGCATACAATGTTGATTCTTTTTTTTTTTCTCTTTTTTTTTTTAAATATATTTTTTCAAATTAGAGGAAGAATTACAGAATTTATGATGAGAACTATTTTGAAACTTTTATCTTCAAGTGTATTTTTTTTTTCTAATTAATTTTGTTTATTGTAATTATTTTAAATGGATGATATTTAGAAAATTGTTAATATTCAGTCTTTTTGTTGCAGTGTTCCAAGCTAAATCTGTTGAGTGTCAGTAAGTATGTTTTGTACTTTGTTGTTTTGATTTGGTTTGTAAATTTCTCATACTAAGCGAAGGAGGGGGTAAATTCTATGGACAAGGGATAATGTTATCTATATTTTTAAGACAAATTCAACTAAACTATGGTTTTGCAATGATGAGAACTAAAGATTTTATTTGCCTTGTAAGTAAGTTTATTGTAATGCCGTTTAAAAGTATAAGAAGTTTCATTGAAAGTCTGTTTAGGTACTTTTCCTTTTTTTTCTTCTTAGTTCCAAAGCAGACTCTCACCCTCATAAAAATTTCAAGCTGGACCCTTCACAAATTTTGCAAATTAATAACGAAATTTAGCTATAAAGATTTTAATTCTAAATTTACTGCTTACAAGAATAAAAGAAAGAAAAGAAAAATAAACAGCAATGTTGCGTCATGTGCATGTTACACCACGCTTCTGTAGTGCCTTTTGCTATCATTAAAAAGTTCGTGCAGTGGAGCAACTCCTTGCATTTTAAAACCAGGGAGAAGTGTGTTTGTTTGTATTTGCCTAACCTTAATCCTTCACATAGAGTGGAAAAGTCATGAGTTGGTTTACAAAATAAAGATTTTAAAATTTACAATGTCGACTTTTTAACCAATTTGCTGTCCGCTGTTTACTTTAAATGTAGAACCTTTAACAAGCACCACTAAAAGAAAAAATCTAATCCCCATAATGTAGGAATTTTCTTTCGTGTGTTGAAGTGCAGGTGAAAATTAGCGGTTACCACTAACCACATGGCGGTTAAAGTATAAAAGTGGAGATTTAAAAATGTGTTAACGATCGCCACTCCTGCACCCTCGCTTTTTAGCACATTCAACTGTGATCTTTTTTTTTGTGAGCATATCCCCTTGTTTTGTTTTTCCCTTGGAAACATACCAATATTGAACACGTGCTTCGAAAGAAATTCTATGCCATATTTCAAGTTTCAATCCTTCAGCACCCTGTATATATTGAAATCATCTTAAAAGTTCTAAAACCTTTTAGTATGTGCTAAATCAAATCTGCATATTTCTTGTTTTATTTCAATAAGTTATTTATTTTCTAAACGGTTTTAGAGTTACTTTTCAATGCTTATTAGAAATTTTAAAAAGTGGCCACTAACAAAACCGAGTTTATCAACCACTGGCTACTCACCAAATTTCCCAGTTTTATATAGGAATGTTTGTTCCTACAGGTGGCCAACACCCAGAAGAGATCTCTTGCATGACGTCTGATGCCTATTTGGTATTCACTGCTTGCCAAAACATTGTCTATGCTTGGCGAAGAGGAACTGAGGTAAAATTAAATTCCGTTTTTTTTTAAATGGTTGTTCTGTAATGAGGTGTTCTTGTTTAGCAAAAAAAAAAATTTTTTTTCAGAGTCATCACTTTCTTGGTTTAACTGTTTACCTGCCAATGTTCCAAAAATGGAACATGATATTTGAGTAAGCAGTTTCCCTAAAAATAATGTTTCGATCACGTACTCTTTTTCTAAGCTTGTAAAGCATGTTTTGAACTATTTTTTGAATTTTAATTTGGATCTTTATCTATTTAAGTTTTTTTTAATGATTTTTCGAAATTTACAAATTTTTTAGAGTTTTGTGGATTTTTACACGCAAATTTACCAAAAATCGGCTTTTTCTCAAAATTATATAATATCCATTTTACATCTGCAGAATACTTCAATGTATGATGCTAAAATATTAGCAAATAACTTGGATGATATTTCAAAAAGCCAGGCATGTTCATAAAAGATTGTTCCAATTTTGGAACATTGGCGGTTCAAGGAGTCGGACTTCCCGGAAAAGTGTCACTCGGTTTTACAAGGGGAATTTCGCATTCTTTAATTTTTTTATCTTTCTCTTTAAATGTATTCAAGCAGATGTTTTAAAAACAGGTGTTTTTGCAGGTGTGTAAGTTTATACTTTGAAAGGGTGCTAAGTTATGGTTAAAAAAACAATAAAAAAAGGGGGTGGGAGCCCAACGAGGAATTTGCTGTGCACCTGTCCTCTGACCATTGACTAAATTAACTAAGTTTAAAGTAAGTTATACCTACCTAAATACCCCTAGTTTATTTAGCTAAATGGTACTGAATGACAGTTACAAAGTCACGTGATACTAAATGAATAAGGAATCTGAAAAAGCAGTTTTCAAGGGGACTTTCAGATTGTTTGCGTTTTCTGAGCTATTACTAGCATTTATTTTTCTCAATTTCGTTAGACGCTTACCAAGCGTAAGCAAATGCTAAAAAAATGTCAAAAAGATTCCTAACTGTTGAACAAGCTGTGGCGTCTTTAGAAACCTTATCAGATTCGGATCTATCTGATACAGATATATGCGAGTTACCTCCTGATGAACTAGGTAATATACCTGAAGAAGAAGACATCATAGAACATGATTTAGAACCAATTATGCCAACTGACGTGTGTGGAATGGTAAACATTCTTTCAAACAATCTGGTGAAATTTTTCCAACAAAATCGGGGGGGGGGGGGGAAAGGAGTTATGCGCATTAGGAAATGAAAGTAAAAAGAAAACGAAAGCAAATGTCACGTAGCGGAAAGAATCTACTTTCAATGAACAAATCAAAACTGAAGATATTGAAACTCTCCGGCATACATTTCCAAACATGATGAATTTTCACGAATTAAAATTTTGCCTTTGGAGTTCATAGAACACTTGACGCATATGACTAACTTATATGCATTACAAAAAGGAGAAACACTTGATGTTGACAGTAATGGTATTCTACAGTTTTTCGGATTGCTCCGTTTGAGTGGCCATCTTTCTGTTCCGTCTGAAGACATGTATTGGAGCAGTGCAGAAGACACATCAATACCAAGTGTGCCAACAGTTATGCCACGAAATAGATTTCGAAAAATAAAAAATAATTTTCATTTATGCGGCAACAGTAAATTAAATAGAGATGGCTTAACAGTAAATTATAAAAAGATATATGGTACCAACTACTCAAGGACGATGTGTAGTTTGTAAAAAAAAAAAAAAATACCGCAAAAAACAAAATGTGTGAAAAATGAATTCACCAACAATGCTTTATTTCTTATCATGGACATTGAATTTTCAGATAATTGAAAACGTATGTTGGTGGATTCTGTAATGCAGGTATGTGCCAAAATATCAATTAAAATAAATAATTTTCTGAAATAAAATATACTAAGAGCAAAAAATGCTCAAAAAATCATTTAGTATAAAAAACTCTAATTTTGGAAAAAGAATGCATCCAAAACGCCAATGTTCCAAAAATGGAACACACTAAAAAACCAAATAAAACATTTTTTTCTTGAAATTTTTTGATTATTCCATATTTATAAGGTATAAACATGATCAATTTCAAAAATTTATGCATATTTGGTTATCCGTTAATAGTTCGGCATGTAAACGGTTAATGATGAAAAGATACCAGAAGCTCATTTTTAAAAAAAAGGAGGTCCTAAACATCTTATGTGACCTATCACAAAATTCTGCCGCCTAAAAATAAAATGTAACGATATCCACCAGTAAAAAAAAAAAAAGAACTATTCTGTTAATACATTTCAATTTAATTTACTCTCATTTTTAATTTTGTAAATTATTGTAAAAATTAGTAGCCCTTTTTTTTAGAACTAAGTTTATCAAAGTATTCAATTCAGTAAGTATTTTTTACGAAGGGTAATTAGGTTTTCACAAAAGGGGCTCTTGCAAGAAAAACGTGGAGTAACGCCTATTAATAACATGGGACAAATATATTGATGTATGTTTGTTTGTACTAACAATTATATAAATAATAAAGGTCTGACAGTTCTTATGCCCAGTTCTCGACACCTGCAAAATACCTCGTTATCATCCATGTCTCTACAGTTACCTTACATTGATAACTTCCATGGGTGCAAGACTTCCGTCCACGGGACGGATTTCCGTCTTTTGAAAATCCTCGAGGACGGAGGAAGGACGAAAAAAATACGAAAAGATCGCGTGGAAGGAAGGGATTTTTTTTCATCCGCAAGCAAATTTTCCACTTGCTCTCATCAATTAAAAGTCACAAACTCAAAAACGAACCCTTTTACACAAATCACGATCGTAATCTCAATGGAGCATTTACAAGTAAAAAAATTGCAAATTTCCGCAATTAAATTCCATCATTAGCTTTTATTTCATTCTTTTCAAAATCTTTGCTTGAATTATCGGACTATTTTTAAAACAACGTGTTTTCAAAATGGCGCACATTGTTTTAATTTACATAATATGACCACTTTGTGGGTTTATTGCCATCGTTCTTCAATTTGATTAGCTGATATGGAAAATATCCTATTTGAAATGCATCAGTTGTACCATACTAAAAGTTTCTTTGAACAAATTAGGGATGACCTAGGAGTATAAGATTAAAGACCAATTGGTTGATGAATCATTAGAAGGATGTTTTACAGGCATTTCGATTGCATAATGGAAGTTTCTCTTTGTAGTGACTGCTGATGTTATTTTTGTTTCAAGTTGCACATTATTTTTACTTATTTTAAAGAGTAAAGCGAATGAAAAGAAAAGCAGAACTGTATTTCGCTCGATAAAAAAGCTATCAGACTTTTTATTTTTCTTAACGTTTTTGAAATTGAAAAAAAAAACCTTTTTGTCGGAATTCCTGTTTTATGAATTTAAAAATTAATAATTTTTTACCACATTAAAGCCTTCAACTAGTCATAAAGAGTACATTCAATATGTTCTTTTTCTCACTTTTACTTTTTTAAGCCTTCCAAAATTTTCCGATTTCTGCTAGAATTAAGGGGGTTTATATCGGTATTTTTCAGATATTTTCGCTATTATACTACGAAAAAAGGTTTTTTTTTTTTCAGTAGATATTTTGGACAAATACCCCCTTTTTTTAATGAAGAAAGCTTAATGTCTTCTCCAAAAACGGCAAAAAAATGCTGAGAAAATAGGCGAGCGAAAATTTTCCCGGATTGGCCATTAAATTTTGGTGGGAAAATACGCATCAGGCAAAGATATTTCCTTTTATTTCTTGATCAACCATAATGAGCAGATTACAACTGATCTTTTGCCTCAAAGACCCCCCCCCCCCCCCTTTTGTTAAATTTGAAGTCCTTTTTTTATAGTTAAGCCTCAGTTTTTCCTTTACTTTCGTTTAAAAAGTACTTCTCATTATTATTTTTTATTTTAAATTCTCTTGATTTATTCATATTCATGTGTTTATTTATTAATTATAATAATTGTATTTTTAGTACATGAAAATGATACATGTACGGTACCGGACCCCAAATACGGAATCCCGAAATCCAGAACTTTTTTTAAAAAATCGGCAGCTGGAAGAAAAACGGCTTTTGTTTTTCGAAGGAAAATCGTAAGATTTTGTACCTTTTTTTTTTGGAAATAGGCATTTTAAACAGAAGGAAAACAAAATGTAATAAACATTTTTAAGATCAGAAATGTGCAGTTTTCAACAAAGTTATTTCGCGATTTTTTGAAAATGCGTTTTTCCGATTAGAGTTTTTATTAATTGTTGCTTTAATTTTAAGTTAATATCATTAAATTTTACTTTTTTTTTCATTTCTTGTAGTTTTATTATATTTATTTTTTAAAATGAACTCTAATTTTACAAAATATTCGCGAAATTAAAAATCGGCGCTTCTCGCATTTTCCCGCTTGTCTGATCTTTTATTGCAATTTTGTGGCTAGAGAATTAGAGTATAAAATCATATCAGAATTTGACGGAATTCTTTTCTGTTATCGGTTAGTTAAAGAATTTAAAATAATATCGTGAAAAGTCCAGATGGTTTCGATGTTTTGCCTCGAAGGTAAGCTGACTCCAACTTCATTTTTCGTGCTAAACTTCGCAACTTATAGATGAGTAATACGATAATATGTATGTACGATATAATGGTGTAAAAAGTAAAATTTAGAATTTTGTGAAGTTGTGTGTTTTGATTGATTTGAATCTTGTTAAGGGTCCTAAAGTGAACCTGAATTTCCTCTGGCGTGATGCCTGTATATATATATATATATAATAAATGCTCCCCCCCCCCCCATGAAAAATTTCCCTTGAGTCAGCGCAAAAATTTTTCAGTCCTGGCAACTTCCAGGACTTGCACCCATGATAACTTCTCTGTTGTGTTTTATCTAATTGTGTAATCAACAAGTCACGCATATTTGTATAAAAGTAATTTTCAAATATGAAATAATGGGCCAACCAATGAGGTGGTCCTGGAGGACTTCTAAAAGGGACCATCCCTCATTGTCATTTTGAATAGGAAAAGACAATAGAAACTCCTATCTGTCAGGATTAGAAAGCATGTTACGACAATCACCTCATCTCCTTATTCTAAAGAGAAGACCACAACACTGGGATTTGAATCAGGACCTCCTAATTCTGAGGGAAATCTGGCTGAATTGGTTTGCGGAAGGATTTAAAAATGTATAAGTAAATTATGTATCTAAAATATTTGAAAACTAATCAATGCAACAATATGTAATAATATAATAATAATTTAACTTTGTGCAAGTAAACAGTAATAAAAAATAATTTCAGGTTAAGAAAGCACAAATAAGCATTAAAATGCAGTCATATGTTTCGGGATTCCAAGCAACCCCGCAACATGTCTGCATTTTAATGCTTATTTGTACTTTCTTAACGTGAAATTATTTTTTATTACTGCAACAGTATGTCTTAGAAACTGATCTTTAATTGATTAATTTTTTTATAGTTGAAGCATGTATACGAGAGACCCCTTCGGAATGTGCAGCTCATGCTTCCTTTCGGACTTCATCTCATCGTCGTTTATGAAGACGCCACCCTCCTCGTGTGGGACATCAAAGCAGAAGGTATAACATTATCTAATTATGTGTATGTGGACTTATTTTTATTTTGTGACTTCTGAAGCATTCATAAATCTTTAACTTGATAAGCTCATTTCATGAAAATCTTAAAACCCGCAATGATACTCTCTTTTAAATTGATTTTGAGTCCCTTTTTAGATAAGTAACACTAAATGCCTAGTGTTTTTTCTCTAAATTAATATTGGACATGACGCCAATCAGTAGTGTAGTCCTGCAAAAAGTTGGGGGGGGGGGGGGCGCTTACATATTCCAATGGGGGTTAAAAAGTGTGGGTACACTTATGATGTTATGCCAATTAACATCAATGCGAACTTTCATTGATATAGTTGTAAAATTATGCTATTATACAAGAATTAGAAATATGTATCACATATAGCATAGTTGATGTTTTCTCATTATGGTGAACAAATTTGTATTGATTACATAAGGTGTAAATGTAAAATAAAATGTTCCGCAGACAGCGTAAGGTATTCACATTTATTTGTGAACGTAGCTTTTGTTATAAGTGAATCAATAATTAAAAATCTTTATATATTAATATTTTTTTTAAACACAATTAAATTTGTACCAACTTAAATGAGTTAACTCATTTGGTAACATTCTGGTTCATGTAATATCATATGTGTAAATAAACATAACTTTTAAATAGTTGCATGATAGCTTCTGTGATGTACATATCCAATGTCATAATATCAAATATCGTGATATTTTTATAAGAGAAACTACTCTTGTAAAGATTAAATAAGCAATAATAAGAATTGCAAAACATTCCTTCTCTACTGTAATTTTATTTCCGAACCCGTCTATCATTTTCGCGAAGGAAGCCAGAAGCGCCAAACAAAGCAAATTTTTTCCCAAAAAATAAAAACCTTTCTTCAAACACACGAATTTTGTGTAACCTTGAGAAGAAAGATATTTATGTTATAATTAGGGGGATTATTCTGCTATAAATTCACCGAATGTTCGGTGAACTTTTTTCGTCAGCGGAATTTTCAGCAAGTACCCTTCATTAGTTCTTTGGAAATTTTCTTCCCTCAACTGTGTTCAGAGGCTTTTCTAAAAGCATGGCATTTTTGAGTTATAAATTATGTCAAAATGTTCACTGTTTCTTGACCTTTAAAGTTTGTTATTTCTCATTAAAAAGCTTTAATTTCAGAAATGTACGAGATATATTTTAACGCAGGGATGCACAAACTTTTTTAGATGAAGGGCCAAAAAATTAGAAAGTATCAGGTTGGGGGCCAAAGTAATGTAATGTTTTATTCATAAAAATTTTCAGCTGTGTATTTCAGTTTTTATTTAGAGGTAATATGTACAAATTACATGTATTAATAATTACTGTACTCGGGAACAGATTATTAAATAAAAGCTTTAAAAATTAATATAAATGAATTCAAACAAAATCAGGTATAAGATTTCTAAACAATTAATTGCACAACATTTATATATATCAATGAAGTGATTGGTCAAATGGCAAAAGAAGAGAAATACTAAAAGTTTTTACAAAAATGGGTGCACATCATGAAAATGAAACAAATGGAAAATAAAAAGGTAATTTAAACTTAGAAAAACACAGCATTATTCTCTAAATTATAACTTTCTTTATAATTTAGATAATTTTTTTTTGACATTTTATAATGTAAAATTTAAAATATATATTAAGAGTTAAAATGAGAAATTAATTAAAAGTGCGAATATAAATACAGACGAAATAAACACACATATGTTAAATAGCAAAATCCAAATGCTGTGAGTCTGTACATCACGACCCTTGCGATTCAGAATTACTACTAGTCAATTTGGCAGGTAGAATTGTTTTTTTTAACTAACCATTTACAAAATCTTATTATTTAAATTGGCATAGTAATAAATTTATACATTGCTACATGGACAATAAAAAATAAAGTTTAACTGATTCCTTTATCAACATATCATTATTTTGTTCCATGGCATATAGTTAAATTTTAATCCTTTAATCACTAGTTTTCCTGCAGATTAGAAATTGATCTTTGTGAATTAATATAAAAAATCGTTATTTATTTATTCATTTCCAAAATTCATATCAACAATAAAATTTTCCTAAATATATATCAACAATAAAATTTTTTAATTTTGATTATAAATTACACTTTATAAGAGTAAAATAATTATTCATATTGATATTATTAATTCTGAACATTAATGTTTAATTAATAAATTTTTATTCATTCATTACTACTACTCAATTTGGCTAGTAGAATTGTTCTTTTAACTAACCATTTACAAAATCTTATTAATTAAATTGGCATAGTAATACTTATACAGTACAGAACCTCTTATCTGGGAACCAGAAAACCGTTAATTTTTTCGTGAACTTCCTGCCATTTTTGAAAAGTTCTCGCTTTTATGCCCATTTAGTAAAAATACGAATTTTTTTAAATTCACTTTAAAAATACGCATTTTTCCGTTACAAGTAACATATTCAGTGTTTATAAGACGAACAATTCAGTCTAAAAACGATGTTTTTAGGGGACCCCCTCCCCTGAATTGCTCCCCTGCGTCAACTTACTTGCAGATGAAAATTAGAAGAAAAAAAAAATCTCCAACAATACTTGAGAAAAATCAGACCTTTTCTCTATTTTATTTCAATAATTGATCATGAAAGAAATAAGTAATTAGATTCTTATACATTTATTTAATTGTCTCGTCAGTATTCGAAGACGAATTGCAACAAAAGTCGGACTAACGAATGTTCGGAAAATTTCTAATACGGCAGATTCGCGAATTTTCCGCAATAGCTGATCGTGTGAGAAGTAAACCTCGTTTATTTTTGTTTTATATATTTTATTTATTTAAGAGCTGAAATAAGGTAATAAGAATTTAAAATTCATATCAAGGCAACAAAAATTGCAACTGGGAAAATGAATTCTTTATTAAAATCGAGTTCGCAAAAGCGAAGTCGTTTTGCACAAGTATGAAATTTGCGCGTTTCTGCATGTAAACATGCTTCTTACATTTCGTTTTCCTCCTCTTTGAAGTCATTTATTACTGTAAAAATGATTGATGATCAGATTTTACGAAATTAATAATTCGATAAACAAGATGTCCGATTCGGAAAGCATCCAAATGGTGCTACATCCGAACGATGAAAGAGAGCAAGATAGCGATGAAGACGAAAATAATGACATTTTGCCTGCTATGTCTAACGATCGTTGCTTTGAATTAACTAAAGAAATCATAGCAGGAATGGGACAAAATTCTTTTGTAGATGACTAGCGGTACCCGCAACGGCGTTGCCCGTGCAAAGTTAAAATAGCGGTGCCTATGGCGCAACTTGTTTTTTTCCCCAAGCAAGACACCAAAGGCGACTTCTTAAGTCACTTCTGAGCAGATAAAAAACTTATTTCAGCCAGTCTTTTTCCACAAATGTATATCTACTTTGATTTAGGTATAAAATTATTTCAATCTATCACTAATAACCTATATTTCTTGATCTATATTTGTATCATGTGGCATATTTATCTTTATTACATCATCAAAACTTTTACATAGCTTTTTTTTTTTTTACTCTGACTCTGATAGATAGCAGTACATTCTTTCTGAGTCTGAATTCAAAAATATAAATGTTATTTCATAAATGTTTATTTCAACCAATAAAAAGGGTAAATTGTGATACAAAAATTAAAAAATTAGTGTATTAGTAGTTTGCTACTTGTTTTTGGTAATTCATGAATATTATTTTTATGGGTACTATGTTGCTAATAAGTTTAATAATCTATTAACATATTAAAATTTTTCATCCCAGTTGAATTAAACTGGTTGGGCGAGCCGCTTAATTGAATAATAATGCTTGAAATCTATATATTTATATTGTTCAAGCAGGCCCAAATACATTCTAAAAAAGAAAATCAAATTTTCCACCTCTCCAATAACCATGGGTGATTCAATGCGGAAAAAAAATTTCCGAACTTCACACAAAATTTTCAAAAAAAGTATGCACCATCATTTTAAAATAAAAAACTATATAGGTTAACAACCCCACCCCTCCTCAACACACAGTACATACGCAAATATATAAAATAAATTTCATTGAAATAATCAATCAAATCTGAAAAGACTTTCTAAAACACACTGATGTTCGTTACATGCAAGACCGGCGCCATTATTGTTTACATTCATCCGCGGAATTTCTGAAACTCACTTCACTTTAATTCACTTTCAAGAACTCGTGTGAAGTAAAGAAAATGTTGGAGGATTAATATTTTAATTGTTGAATTTAAAGAATATTGAACAAATTTCAAAAAAACAGCTTCGAAGTGCAAACCATCAAGATATGATAGAATTTTGTGCCAGTTTTCATAATCGCAGTTTGCGTAGATTTTGCTGTAGAGCGTATAGCCACAAGCGCGTTGCCAACTCAAAAGTTCATCAAACTTTCATTTTATATATATAGAAGTAACGCACCTAATGGCTGTTCGAAAAATCCAGCAATCGAATTTTCGACCATTTCCCGATAAGCTATTATTCTGAAACTTTACATATAGCTCAGAACCAGATGACAATGCAATATTCTACCACTTTTATCATGATTTGATTAGTTTCTGAAGTATTTCCAATAAAATAAAATTAAACATGGCGATTAGTTCCGAAAATCGCGACCAAAATTCAATAGCGGCGTTGGGATCGTATTTTTTTACTGCGATTTTTCGTAAGCTTTTTTTTACAATTATTTTTTCTTTTTATTTTATTATAATTATTCTTTTTTATCAACTGTATTAGCGGGCCAATTCAAAAGGCTCGGAGGGCCAATTTTGGCCCGCGGGCCATAGTTTGTGCATCCCTGTTTTAACGGTTGTGTGGTTTTTGTTTCCCAGTTGTTGCCCTGGAGATACCATTTTCAACTTTCCACATTACGGCAATAGTCCATCCGAGCACTTATTTGAATAAAGTGTTGCTGGGTAGCCGTAAAGGCAGCCTTCAGCTCTGGAATCTCCGGACCAATAAGATGGTGTATGCATTTCAAGGATGGAACTCGGCAGTTGTATGTTTGGAGCAGGTACTACTGTTTATTTATTTATTTTCACTTAATTTGTGTACAATTTAGAGAGGCCTGTTCAAGGAAAAATGGAGGTGTGTTTTAAATAACAAAATATTAAAAAAATAATTGTTTTCCCTCCAGAAATTATATCGACTTTTCTTGGGGAATCTTCAATACAGCAAAAGAATGTTTTGAATGTATTATTTAGAATACTTCATTAAATCAAAATCATATTGTAAGACACATCATCTGTTACGCTTCATTTGGGCATAAGTACTTGATAAAGTGCATTAAAATTTTGGATTCGAGAAATTGTATTGACAGTTCTTGGCGAATCTCCTTTAGATTAAAATAATGTTTTGAAGGTTTTATGTAAAATACTTCATTAAATCAAAATAATATTGTAACACATATAATTTATTATGCATCATTTGAGTTTTAACAGTTGATAAAGTGTTAAAATTTTGGAATTGAAAAATTGTATCGACTGTTCTTGGGTTTCACTAAAGCAAAATAATGATTTGAATAATTTTCAGCATGCTCCATTAAATCAAAATAATGTTTGAGGAATCTCAAACATTATTTTGATTGAGATAATCAATCAATGTTTTACAACATTGAGAACTCAATGTTGTAAAACATCATTTATTATGTTTCATATGGGCATAAATGTTTCTTAATATGTGTTGAGAATAATTCTGAAACTTGATATGAATAAACTTCTTATCTCTAGTCAGAATGATTGTTTTTTTGTTTCCCTTAAGGCTCCCGCTGTCAATGTTGTGGCAATTGGACTCGAGAGTGGTGATATTTACATTCATAATCTGAAATTTGATGAGACAATTATGAAATTTTCACAAGATTGGGGGGCCGTGACAGCACTTTCTTTCAGAACAGGTAATGTAATGCTATTTGGAGACATTTTCATTGATTATGCACATTTTCATATAAATGACATATATTTTTCTTATAGCTGTATTTTGCTTGTAGATAAATCCTTTTACAAAATTCAATTGTGCCTAAAACTACTACATATCATTACAAACTTGTGTTTTTAGATTGTTATTTTGGGTGAATTCCATGGGTAACGGAAGGACATTTTTTACAACAAAATAGGACTTTGAGAGCTTGTCAATTTAAAAAAAATAACTGTTTTCAAGAAACTGACAATCAAACCTTTATACTTTCTATGAAGTTATATGAAAATTAGTAAACTTGGAATTTTACAATTAATAACTTTTTTTTTAAATTGAAATTTTAAAATTGGTAACAGAAGGACATTTTTCTGACATGATAATTTTGGTTGCTTTATCAACTTTAAAATTCAGTTAAACTATTTGCAGAAATTTCTTGAAACAATTTGGGCGTCTTAAGGAGGGCTCATTCAATGCATATTAGGAGAGTTTTTTTGAAAATAATTATATTTTTCACTAAAAAGAAATATTTTGTCATGGTAACGGAAGGACAAAAGTGCCATAGTACAAGATACACATTAAAAAGGCTGATCTTCTTTCAAATATGTGTGAAAATCATGTGTAAGACATTTTCTTAGACTTATTCATCAACTGGTATATCACTGGTTTTATTCATATATTAGATTTATACTTGAACCTGCGTCTCAGTCAAGTGCTGGGGCAGTTAGTTCCTATAATTATCTTAAGTTTGATTTTTTTAAATTTCTTTATTGTTGCTCCAACATTTGTCTTCTTTTACAGGATAAATATAAGTCAAGCATTCATGGATTTAGTTTTTCAAATGCAACACTTCAAAAAATATTTCCCCTTCCCCCCCTACCTTCACTCCTCTCTCACCGAGTTAAATGTGTTCCTCTCCGTTCAACTAATAAAAAATTTCTGAGAAACAGTTGCAGCTCTGCTATTACATTTTATGGATACTTCGATAAGTATTATGTAGTGAGATTAAAAATAATCTTTCCACTGGAAACAAATATTCCTATTTATAGGATAGAAAGCGTAAATTACTGATTAATGGGTGCTTTGTCTTTCTGGCAGAAGATGGACTTGATCCCATCTTTTAGTGAGGTACTCATTGAATTTTGATAGATATCCTGAGAGGGAAGATTTCCAACTATAAGACTTTAGCTGGGTGTACAATGTCTTTTGCAGTAAGGAGCTTCTCAGATAAAATGTTGCTCCACATCAGTGCTGTCGACATCTCTTTTTCTGTGACTGCTGTCCAAGAAGTTTTTTGATGCCCTTATCTTTAAACTGTTTTTCAATGAAAATTAAATTTATGAATAGATACCGATGTTTAAACAGGCATATTAAGCTCTGTAACTGAAAAAAAAAAAAATCAATCCAAGTATGGAAACACACTGTGTGTATCAATAAAACCAGAAACTCGCTTTTCTGTGGTTTAATTCATCATTAACAAGTGCATATTCTTGACCTTTTCTGCACCAAATCAAATAAATACAATGAAGATAAATTTTATGCAGTGAATACATGTTGCTGATATTAATAGAGTAGTTTTAAAATTAAGTGGAAATGAGTTTAACTACGACTGTCCTTCCGTTACCATGATTTATGTCCTTCCGTTACCATATTTTTGTCCTTCCGTTACCATGAAAAAACTCCTAAAAATGCATTTTTGAAAAATTTTGACTCTGCCAAATCAATGCAAGCCTTAAACCTGCAGTGTACTGAAAAACTCGTAATTCTTGAGCCATTGTGTTCCGAGTGAGATAGTTGATAGCCACTTTTTCGGTAACGGAAGGACATGTTCAGTATGACTAATTAATACACTACTTTTCTGGCAAGAATATTTAATTATCAAATGAATGAAAAGCCTAATATAACACCCAAAGTATAATAGTTAATCTGTTTGTTAAACTTTTATAAATTAATTAATCAAATTTTTAGGTTAATTTAAAGTTTAAGTAATTTGGCTCTACAAAGGCATGACATAAAAGAGTAACTTTGTGCACAGTTTTTAAAACTTAAATTATGTCAAACTCAAAAAAAAATTCTATTTTCAAAAAGTTTACTTATTTCTGAAGAAAATGGTGTATTACAAGTGGTCCAAAGCTAATTTTTAAAATTGAAGTGCCATTTCCCCTTTTTCACGGAATTCACCTTTGTTGTTTTTCACCAAACTTGGTGACTTTTTGATCATGTTAGATAATCCTAGTTTCTGCTATAATTTTCTGGATTATTCATGTCACGTGATCCAAGATGTTATATAAAGAGCTCTGGCCAGAAGTTAGAAGTAATTTAGTTCAGTTTTCAGTCTTGAGAATGCATGTCAGTATGAGCCATTGTGCTATGAAACTTTGCTCGACTCTGTTCAAATTTGGGAAGTAAATACGAAATTACCGTTAATTTGAACTTAGTAAGAGATTTTTGTGTGCTTAAAATCTGTCCATACTGTAAATAACTTGTAAATAAATTGTTCTATATGTTCAAGGAGTAGTTAGTCATCTGTTTGAAGTCGAACAAACCATAACAGTATGTTAAATTATCACTTCAGTTAGACTTTTTATTTTAAATTTTGAATTTGACAATTACTTCCTTTTTCATATTAAAAAAATTACTTGAAATTTTGTTTAAAATTCAGTTTCAATTTCAATTTAAAATTTTTAATGCATATATTAACCCTTTTTTATTTATTGGCATCAAATAATTCTCATCTTTTGCTTAGGGGTTATCAGATAATTACAATTTATATTATTATTTTCCCAATGCTGTAACTCATAATAGCTGTAAATCATTCAATGCAATTCTTATGTTTTAGCTGTGATGTACCTTACAATTCTGAATACCACCCACATTTTTTAAAAAAAAGTGTTCATTTACCCCGTAAAAATTATTCACGGTTTTGAATAAGTGAATTTGCATAAAGTGATTGAATTCAAGCGTCCTTATTGATTCAATTGAACAATTATGTGATTCTTTTGATTTTGTTCAACAGATGGTCATCCATTTATGGCTTCTGCGAGCACCATGGGTCATATTGCTGTGTGGGATCTAGAAAAGAAGAGGCTGCACAGCGAAATCCGAGATGCCCACAAGGGAGCCATCTCTGGCATGAAATTTCTCCCCAATGAGCCCCTGTTAGTGACAAATTCTTGCGACAACTCCATCAAAGTAAGTTGTTGACCTCCATAAAAAATATTGGTTTGATTTTAATAATTATGAACAAAAGTACTTGAATGATTTGATGTCTATCTCAATTTAGAGTGATTTGATATGGACAACTACAGCCTTTCTTAAAATGACAATTTTTCAGTGTCAATGTATTAAAACTTCTCTCCCGAATCCCAAAATCCGATTGTTCTTCCTCACAAAAATTTATTTAATAAGTTATTAAACGTTTTAATTGCACAAAAACGGCCCGAAAGTGATGCAATCTCAAAACGAGCTCTGATTGGTGGTGACGTCACTAGTGCCCAGGGCTGGCAAGTTTCTGCCGGGGTTGTTAAAACCAGTGGTTATAACCGGTTTAAACCGGCATGGCAGAAACTAGTTTCTGCCAGTAAGTGGCAAAAACTGGCAGAAACTAACAAATAATACTAATAAGAACTTTAATATGCGATTCATAATTCACACATGTATTTGATATGTAAACAATTAGGTTAAAAATTAAAACTAAAGATAATGAATGTTATTCAAAGTAGCAAAAAGTTTCAAAATGATGATATAAATATACTTTATTTAATGGTAATCTGATGCTGTACAAGTTTAACTATTAATATTATTGTTTACAGTTGAATTTCTATTTAAAGGTAAAAAAATTACAACAAATTTTATGATATTTTAGTAAATCATTTTTCAGAGTATTTTTAAATAAATAATACAATGCAATGGCAATAACTTTAAGATTATCTATTATATACAAATAGAAATGGTTCTTGAGAAAATATACCAGTAAATAATAGAAGCACAAAAAATATCAGAGAAATCTTTTTAAATGAGATATCTCTTACAATTATTTTTCAAAATTACCACTCGAACTCAAATATACTGTCACTTTTTACACAGAGCATTTCATAGCATACGACTAATTTTGCTAACCTTTCTGAACCCAGAGTGTTTCTTAATTTGTTCTGAATGAAAGAAAAACTTAAAAATATTCTTTCAAGACCAGCATTTCTTTGCTGGCAAAAGTTGCTGTGGATGCAAAAGTTACTAAATTTAAAAAATCTTAATTTTTACCAGTATTCGTTTTTAAAGACGACACTATTCATTTTTCTAATACAAATTTATTTTTTAATTATAAAACTATCCACAATATATTTTATTTGTTATTTATTCTGAATAAAATGCACTTTGGGAATTTAATACTACTAAAAAATTCTCAGATAATGTCACAAAATGTGTTTGTGCCAGTTATTGCCAGTTTCTGCGGGTTAAAACCGGTCATAACCACTTTCTGCCATTGGCACGGCAGAAACCATTTTCTGCCGGCAAAAACCCAGCCCTGTTAGTGCCTCACGGAAACACGCCCACTATGTCTGCAGAGCGTATTTCAGTGTTCGTTTACAAGTCTTTCTCGTGTCTTGGTATGATCGTTCTTTGCATAACATATTTTATTAATATTTTGAACAAAAATACTGTATATGAGAGTGTACGCATTATGAATGAAGGATTCCAAAAGGCTCTGCCCGATAATTTGCCCAAAATAACCGAAAAAGTTATGAGGCAGTTTCAGAGCGAATCAAGATTTCTTTTCACCTGAAATCAAAGGTGTGAAAGCTCAAACGTATTATTTATTTATTTATAAAATAGAGTCTTAAAATTTTCTTTGTATAGAACCAGAAATGGATGGGACAAGATACAATATCTAGATAGATAATAACTACACAGTTGCAGTAACGCCATTGATTTAAGCATTCAGTACCGCCAAATAAAGCAAGTGCTTTCGAAATGAAAAATATCTGTTCAAACTATGTACTGCAGCTTAAAATTCAGGGCGTAAAATTAAATATAGCAATAAAATTCTTGAAAGTCGTTTTTTCCCCCTAAATTTGAAAAATAAGACAAAATAATAAATAGAAAAAAAATAGTAACAGACGCAGCAAAAAGGAAGTAAATACTAACAAACTTTTTTTGTGTTGTACATTCTTTAAATGTTTAATTATTTTTAAAAAATAAAATGTTATTGCTCATTAAATGCAGTAGTAAAACCTTTTTATATCTCTTATATCTATTTCCAACATTATATTATTATTTGTGTATAAGTAAGAATTTTGTTATTTCTGAAAACTAGCGTTAGACGCAAGGCAGTGTCCACAGGAGGGGATCTCTGCCCATACCCGAAAATTTTCATGATGGCGCATAAATTCGTCTACGAAACTTTCCTTGAAGTAATGTATCGGCAGTTTACTCCCTTCCCCTAAAAAATCTTAATTCCTTAATTTATAACATAGAAAATATAAAGTATGTTTTTTGTTAAATTATTAACCTACTTTTTCAGAGTATATAAATATTCCATTCTCTTAGTGAAAGAAAAAAGCTATTGAAAAAAAAAACTCTTTTGACAAATTTGAAATGATTAAAAAAAATCATAAATAAATGAATGAAATTTAAGTGTATAAAATTTAAGCGTATCATGGCATTGATAGCCTATAAGAAAGATTATGAGCAAACCTGCATAATTTTTATCATGAGGTACATTTTTAAATTATATAAACTGAATAAATTTATTAGGATAGATATCAATACTTTTTTTACAGCAGAATAACGCAGCAAGAGAGTTATTGATCATGTTTTTGATACATGCAAAGTCATAGGCAGTGGTATAACTAGGGGGGGGGGGGGAACACTCGTTCCCTGGTGACACCCGACCACGAAGGGGAAACAACAAACCTTTAAAAGCTCTATATAATGAAACAAATACATCGCCGTCAACAAATACATTAAATATTATAACTCCCATGATACGAATGGTATTTTTTAACCGACTTCACAAAGGAAGGAGGTTATACATTTATATTGTATGTATGTCATTTTTTTTTTTTGTTTGCCCACTCATAACTTCTCACCGGATGAACCGATTTTCACGATTCTTTTTTTAACCGATCGAGGGTGGTTTTCCATAGTTCCCATACTTTCGTTTGACCATATTCGATAATTAGAAAAAAAGTTATGGGCAGAAAGGTAGTTTTTTTTTGTTTTTTCATCCATAACTTTTAACCAAATTAACCGGTTTTGATGATTTTTTCTTTAATCGATAGAGGGTCAATATCATACATCAATCTGACTACTTTTGTTTTTTAGAAAAAACGTTGTGGGTGAAAAATAAGCATTTTTAATTTTAATTGGAAAGGTTCTGCTTGATTTTTCTTTGTTGGGAAAACTATGAATAAATATAAAAGTCATTGTTTAAAAAGTATTTGTTGCCATTGTGCTATAATATTAAAATCAATTACAGCAAAAGTTTGACTGAAGGCTTCTCTGAGGCAAAATTTAAAATCCAATCAGTTTGTTTGCTAAAATCGACTTCAAAACGGTGCTTTTCATGCAAATGATTAATTTTTAGTGCCATTCATTCAAAGGTTTCCCGTTTGATATGGGTTTGTTAAAGAATAGAGTATTTATATAGAAAATGTATTTACACTAAAAAGAATAAAATAAAATATTTTTTATAAAAAAATAGAACCGACTTCAAAGTATAAATTGCGCTAAAAAGGGAAAAATAAATTAAGTTTTTGAACAACATCGATGTGACTTTTAAACATAGTTTTAGAAGTCGGTGCAAAATTATGAGTCTAATTACCATTACACTATTTCCTACTTCATATTGGAACTGCTGCTGATTCTGGGAAAATATATATATTTGTAATTTATTCGTGATTACAAAAGATTTTATCTATTCTAATTTTGCCCCTGACTTCTTAAACTGTTTAAAAGTCACATCGATGTTGTTTAAAGAATTAATTTATTTTTCACTTTTTAGCGCAATTTATAATTTGAAGTCGGTTCTATTTTTTATAAAAATTATTTTATTCCCCTTCTTTTTTTATTTGCTTTTTTCTTTTTTTTAGGAGGGGGGGAGTTACACCACGGATAACCGCCCCAGGTACCACCTATGCTAGCTACGCCATCGCTCATAGGAAATATTTTTGGCTTCTGTAAAAGTTCAATGTACACTAATTTTAATACTATTTTTATTCAAAATAAAACAGTGATTTCTGAGATTTTATGAGAAAATAAACGTTTTAAAAGCAAAATGTTAAGAGGTTTTATTACTCGTATTAAAAATTATATTTTTACAACAATCTAAACCGTGAAGAATATTCAGTTAGGTTTGCAGAAAGCACACGCGGCAGCGAAGAACGATGTGTAAACAATCCGAAGTTGGGCACTTACGACTTCATTTCCTGGGGAGTCATGTGACTTCCCGTTTCAGCAGAAAACGAAACTAGCCTATTTTCAATTGCAAATAACTTTTAAAATATTGCTCTGAAATAGGAAAAAAAAAATGTTTTCCGGTGTTATTAGGATATTCTGAGTGTATTAGGATTTAAAAAAAAATTGCTGTAATTGTCCATTTATAATGACTTGATATATTGGTACCCAATTAAATCTAAAATGCAAAAGCCCTATGAAATATTAGTATAACTCTATTTTGCTTAAGAAATCATTTTAAAAGAATGTTTACTTACGTATAAGCTTTGTTCTGGCAATCCAAAAGGAGTGCCTTTATTTTCATTAGACAACCCTGTTTTGTGCTTACAAGAAACTTCTACTTTGAAAATGATTTTCTTAGACAACTTCTCCTTCCTTCCTCCATTTTCCTGCATTTGGCCCCCTCTTTCCTGACATATTTTTTAGATTTTAACAAATATGAAATAACATATTTTTTAAAATCAATAAATCAAACACGTGACTGTTCATGTTTAATGTTTCGATTTTTAAAAGATTTTTTTTTTTTTGAATGTAAAAGTTTTTTTCAGATTGACTCAAAAATTATTCAAGCAAAAGTAAGTTGAGAAAAACTGTAAAGCTGTTTAAAAAACTTTTATCAATGTTTAAACATTGACAAGAAATAAAGAAATTTTAAAGAAAACTGTATTTAAATTAAATACAGTATTCTTTAAAAGTTCTTTATTACCCATTAAATTAATGGGTAATTGTTTATTCCTTCTCATAGGACATTGCATTTCTTTCTGAGATCATCACAAGTTATTCTTGTAGTCGAATACTCAGCAGGAAACAAACAAAATATTAAAATTGTTTATTAATTTTGTTCTCTTATTTAATTGCTGCAACATTTTTACGCCATTTATTGTTATTTCCTTAAACATGTAGTCGAAATATTTCTTTCTTCTTTCTTTTAGATGTTTTTTTTGTTTTGATGTAGCTACTGCTAAAACTAGGTTTATGAAATATTATATGCTTTTCTTTCATTTTCATGATCTTTTTGGATCAAGAATAATTTAGAAAAAATGTACTATTCTTTTCAGATGTGGATTTTTGATCTACCTGATGAGGGAGGCAGGCTGTTGAGGCTTCGTGAGGGACACAGCAGCCCACCCTTGAAGATACGGTTTTACGGATCCAACGGGAAGCAAATTCTGAGTGCAGGTAATTAAACTAGCGTGAAAAAAATTAAACTAAAACTTCTCGCATCAAGCTAAAAAAAAAAAAAAACGACGGGAAGGACCTCAAATTGTTGGCCATTTGCTCTTATAAAATAAAAGATCAACTTCTATATGAAAATATGAATGAATACATATGCATAGTGTTGCTAGCTATTTTAAAAGTTCTCTTCTTTCCCAACAATTTCATCTACATGGAGAATATTTCACTCATGCTGTTGACACTTTCCCTTAAACAACAAATCATTACTTTTCTCCTTCATCCCCCTTCCTTGTTATCACTTGGCCTATTCTCTTCCTTGCGCTCGGGGAACTGATTGTTACTTGACTGATTAGACATTTGCAAGATAGTTATTGGCAATTCTCTGTTCACTTATTGATTTTGAAAAGGTGAACATCGGTTTCCTACTTACACAATGTGTAATCGTTGTGCAGATGGAAAATTTTGAAAGGCTCTAAAACTTTAATTTTTTAATTATTTAATTTTTTTATAGATCATATAATGCATGTTAATGATTTTCTTTGTAATTCTTGTCTTTTGCTAGGCAGAATACGGGAAAGCATCTTTGCTTACAATAGATCGACATACACTTTTACTAAGTGAAAAACATTGAAATGTATTCATACATTAAAAAGTACTACTATTCAGCCTAAAACATAAATTATTAAATAACAGAGTTGGGGAGTTTTTGCTGCAGGTGAAAAAAACCATGGGAAGACCCATTCCAGCAAAGATAGCATTAATTGTATCCATTTAATTATTCTTTTTAGCTAACTAAACTAAGACATCAGATAAAAGGAATTTTAGTTTCAAATAAATGTTATTTACCAAATTTAGGCACTAAGGTAGACGAGTATAATATATGCATTGTAGTATTAATGGTATGCATTTTATGGAAAAATGCTCAATATCATAGCAAAATCAAAACAAACTATATACAAAATGTACAGGAAATAAATAAATTGAAAGTTAAATGAAATGTTCATTTTGTTTTTATCCTGTTACTTTCCGAGTTTCTACTGAACAATTTCAAAGTGAGGTATGGGGGGGGGGGGGGCATCATTGTACCTTTGTAACTGATGTTATGATGTAGACATTTGACAATGCTATTAGTGAATTTCAGGATTTGAATGTTGAAAACATAAAAAATTGAAAGTGATGAAAATTGGTTGCCTTCGAAAGACATAACAGAAGTTTTGCATTGTAGAATTTTGTGTTTATTTCAACTATACTTTTTTTTCTGAATTTGTAACTTAGAGTTTCATATATCATTGTTTTAATCATATTTATTAATTAGCAAAATAAAGGTATTCAAAAAAATCCAAAATTTAATTTAATCATTTAGGCTTTAATTAAATTATAGACCTTACCGCAAAACATGTAAGAGCAGTAAATATTTTTGCCTGTTTTTCCATTTTTTCCCTGTTTTTTCCAGTTTTTGCCGCCGTCCTGGCAAATATACCAACCCTGCTAAATGAGCATATTGCTACAAAAAAATTAATGATATGATATTATAACAAAAGTTGTAAATTTTGAGTGTTAAGTACAGAAATCTCTAAACAACCTGGAAAATGTTTCGATGTTACGGATTACTTTAAATTTTAACCAATTATAAGGTTCTCCTAGTGCATTTAAAAGAGAACTGAACATTTATTTTATTATAATTGATATTTTGTATCGGTATTTAATTTGCTTTAACCAAATTTTACTGTACTGAATTTACAAGCTCTTGGTGGGAAATCACTGCTTCTTAGCCTTCCATTGTAAAATTCAAATTTCCAATGACATTTTTACAGCTACTCTTAAATCATTCTTATCATAAACAAAAAAGACTGAGAATTAAGTTATAAAAAACTGATAAAACCTGCTAAAAGTAAGTTAACTCCAAGCATATGTATAAATAATGAAGTGTAAATGTCTTTATTTTTTAGGTTTAGATTCCACTCTTCGCTCTTTCTCGACTGAAGTAGACAATTTGAACAAGAGCTTAGGTCAGGCATCCTTCCTTCGAAAAGCTGCTAAGAGGAAGGGGGTCGCACACGACACCAGAAAGATGTCACCTGTCGTGGACTTTTGCTCTGGTAAATCACAAAATACATGAAATTTTGAAAATGAAGTCACATTTTGCCCTAAATGTATACATTGCCTCAAAAGCTAAATTTTGCGCAAACAAAATTTACATAATAATCCTTTTTAAAATGTCTGACATTGCTGTATGGTAATGAACATTCAATTGCGTCCAGTCCCGATTATTACCTTTGGCCTAGCTATAAAAATAATTTACTTCAAATCAGACTTAATAAAAATATTTATTTATTATTAATTATTATTATTACTATTATTAAAGTTTTATGTTATGCAAAGTCAGTAGCTAGTACAGGGTTCATACTCCACCTGGAAATCATGGAAAACCTGGAAAAGTCATGGAAATTGATATACTTTGGAAAAGTCAGGGGAAAACGTAAATTTTTGACAGAACCTTGAAAAGTCGGGGATTTTTTCCCCTACCAGGGACCCCCCCTACCATCGTCGCGAAATCAGATCCGCAATTCTCGCCTACCTTTTCCTATGTAGGTTTTTTCCTTATATAGTGTTGTTTATTATATTGTCATGGCATTATATTGTCATGCCTACATCAGCATTTCTTTAAATATTTATTTTCATTCGTTATTATAGATTTAAAAAGCTGATTTGTCCCTACTGGGATCATCCTAATTTTTATTTTATTTATTCTTTATATTTTATGTTTTATAGTTTCAAATTAGCTTTCTGAAATTTAAATTAAAAAAAATATAAAAAGTTGGATTCAAATATAAAAGCTAATATCTTTTGGCAGTATTGTGTCATAAAATGTTGCTTTTGAAATTCTATAGTATAAGTTTGTTATCTTAATGTGCATCTGTGGATTTTTTTAAATATGAGGTTAATATAATTGTATGGGGGGGGGGGGTATAAAATGTTATGGCGGGCGCATTTAATGTACAAATAGTGCATTTGCTAATAAATATTTTTACTTGGAACGTCAACCTGGAAAAGTCATGGAAATTTTCTTGGCTATTTGAGTATGAACCCTGCTAGTATTATGAATTTGTTACAGAGGAAAAAGAAATATATGCATATATATATGTTTTAAGCAAAAACCTCAAATAATGGCCAGTGTGATGTTGACTTTAGTATTAATTAGATTAGATTAAAAATAAAAAAAGAATCATTCTTGTGTGACTGGTATGCATACCCCTAGGGATACGGAAGAGTTTTCGAGGTGCGCAGTGCATCGGGATAAAACACTGCAGAGCCATTTTTTCTATTTAAACTAAAATGTTGGATAGAGAACATCCGTTCAACATTAATGCAACATCCATGCCAGAACATTTATCGGATGCAGAAGAAGATAAATTGTCGGATTAGCTTCGGACAGATTCTTTAAAAATAAACATAAGAAGTGTACTTAAACATCATTCTGGTTGCAGCTTGTTTATTCAGTTTTCTCTTAAATTCTAAAAGACATCTTGCCTCTTCCAACTTCATATCTATATGGAGTTGAAGGAATAGATTTTTGATAAGGAACCACATTTTATATTAAAATTAACAAGCAGGGAACCAAATTATAAGGACCAAATTTCTAAATAAACAATACTATCCTTCTTATTGATTATAATGAATGTGTTGTTTATAATATAATTTTTATTAAAATTTATTTTATTATGCATGTTTTACTTTTTATTTACTAGTTATATGCTAAAAAATAAATAAAAAAATATTAATTTTGATTATTAAAATGTGTGCTCTTTTTTTTTTTCTCTTTATTTTATTTTTTCAAAGAGGGGTACCATGACTGTGATATTGCATCACATTTTTTCTATTTTAATTAATTTTTTTTCATTATTAATTAATTTATTTTTATTTCTCTAAACTTTTTTATCATTTAATTTTTTATGTAATGCTTCCTTTCAATTAAATTATTCCAAATTATTTTATTTTTCACGAAATCGGTATTTTCGGCACTAAATTCTTTTAACATCAAAATTTTGCTTTATTTTAATTACCGATTCATAAATTCTTTTACCATGCTAAACTTTTTTTAATATAAATCTTTTTCATTCCTTTTTCCGAATTACCATTTTTTTTACCAAATAGCCATCTTGTTTTCAACGAAATTGTCGTCCATCTTTGAACATCCTGTCTTGAAGATCTTATCAGGTTGTTTTTGATGCATCACGCGACGCTTCAAAATAGGTTTCGGTTCACAATTCGCGAGTCGGCCAACGATTGGTTCCCGCCGAAATTCCTCCTGCGCTCTCATTGGCGCACGTGACGTGCGCCGTTGCCATGGGAGAAATTGCGTGAGGAGAAAGTGAGAGAGATGCGGGGGACTCTCGCCGAGATTGCCGTGCCGAGAGGTTGCCGGCGCATCGATTTCCTTATCTTTGAAATAATGGCCGAGGACCGCCGATATGGGGCCTTTGATCCTGCCCCTGACTCCGTGTGAGCCACACGTCATGCCTTAAAAATTAGTCTGCAAATATTTCAAATTATGGCAACAATTATTACCAGCAAAAGTCCGGCGAAATTCCTGAGAGGACGCAGCTGCACCAGTAAAACGGGAGCGATGCCCGCCACTGCAATCTTTTTTTCTCGGAGCCAGGAGGCCCTCATCATAAGTTTATAAGTCATACTTCAAGTAAAAGTTTATGCACGCATATTTTTCTCTTCAACTTTTTCCCAAAAGGATGCGCCTTGAGGCCATCATTGCTAATATTACGCCTACCTGATCGTCATGCCATCCAACTCTATCATCGGCTGAAGGCCTGCCTTTTGCTTTTTTTTTCTTTTCATCTCAGTATTTTTTTTTTTTTGAACTTTTTTTATTGATTTTAAGTCATGGACGATCTCTTACAGCAAAAATGGATCAATAGCTTTTTGCACCGTCTGAAGATGCTCAAATGTAATTTGTAAAAAAATTGGATGTCTAACAGTCTAATCTAATATAGTAATTGTGCAGGTGATCACCTATTTTTTTATTTTATAAGAGTAAAAATGCAGCCAGTTCCTCCATAAATAAAATTCTTTGTTATTTGTTTAAAACTTGTTAAGTTTTTTTTTCATGATCAACACGCCATCCACAAGGGGTAAGTCGAATTTTTTTCTTTTCATGCCAATCTGTAAACGCATTCAAGGTAGTCGTTGATCTGGGGAATTATTGTGGAACTTCGCGATTAAAAACATTATTATGTGCAACCACTATTTCGGCCTAATCAAAATTTTCTGGGAAATTAAATTCTAAAAACATTAAATGAACGAAATCTTAATTCCAACTGGGAGGTATAACAACACAAATTTGTGCCGCGAATAAATTTTAACTCATTTAATTTTCAACGTTGCACTGGTAACGCCACAATGACAAAGGGGGTACATAGATGTCAAAGGTTTGGGAAACACCGATGTATGATTTTACTTAGTCAGAGCAAATCGGGGCCCCTTTTCGAACCTTCACAAAATTCTAAGTAATCAAATCAGACCCTTCACAAAATTCTAAGTAATCAAATCAGACCCTTCACAAAATTCAAATCAATCGAATCGGACCCTTCACAAAATTCAAATCGATCAAAACGGACCCTTCACAAAATTCCAAGCTTCTAAATCATACTTTTGCATCATTATTTATTAAAAAAGAGGCGAATAGTAATGAAGTTTTTCATCGCTATATGTTAAAATTTCCAATTTTCACAAAATTATTGGATTTTTCACAAAAAATCTCTTTAAAATGCACAAAAAATGGACTCTATTATTTAATATTATACTGTGTTGACTAGATCGACCCGTTTTAATGAATGTTTGGGGAGCATTATAAATTACATTTTGAAATTTTATAGACATAAGAAAAATTTTTAAAGATGAGCAGCGTCCATTACGAGTTTAAACTGCATTTAATACCAATATTCCTTTGTAGTTGAAAATTTCTCATATCAGAAATAGTAATAAAACTTTGAAATGCCCTTCTTAGAATCGACTCGGGAAAAACAATGGGACAACGTGGCTGCCATTCATCGGCATTCCAAGTTGGTGACGACCTGGTCATATGAACTCTGCAAGATGGGAGAGCACAAGCTGTTGCATGAAGACTTCAAGGGAGACAGAAGTGTGGAAGCAACGGTATGAAACTTTTTAGCTTCTAAATGCCATGTTCATAATTCCTAAGTGACTTCAAAATATGAATGATTTTGAAATATGAGAATAACTAAAATATATGTTAAACCTACATATATATGTACGCCAGTGCAATTTGTATAATGATGGAGTTTAAATCAGGTATATGACAGGGTTCGTTGATTTAAATCATGATTTAAATTGCGATTTATCTCAAGTGATTTTTAGAAAAAAAATCATAGATTTAAATCATTCAAAAAATTTTTTTTCTAAAAATCGATTTAATTGTTTGAAAGTATTGTTTTAAACATAAAATTCGTTGCATTTATAACCTCTTTTTCAAGCAAACTTCATAGATAACTCTGTCTGTATGTGTGTTTTATATATTACAGAACTTTAAAACTAATTATTATTATAATTCTTTAAATTTTGCAGTATTATTCTTAATCTTCAGCTGTCTTAAAAGCATAACTCATTGAATCTCTCTTGATCCACTTAATCTGTTCTTAATTTTAATAATAGTATTTTAGTCCTACTTAATGAATACCACGCAATAAATAATTCAGGATGATAGTGTTTAAAACAAAGTTGTTTAGAATTTAGAATATGTATCCTTAGAGATGTTTCATCCCTGTTTCATAATAGCTTAATGTTTTGGTTCCTTGTGAAATAGTTTTTCATCTTAGAAATTTTCAATAAAGATATCTGATTAAAACAAAAAGTTTCAGTTTTTAGTAAAGGAAAAAGTGAGTATTTTAACTAAATGGGTAAATTAAAAAATACTTCAAGTTATTTCATTTATAAAATAGAAAAATGAATAAAGTGCCCCCAATGAATAATTAAATGCACACAATTGTTTGATTTTTTTTTTCAGCTATCAACAGCAAAAGGATTCACAATAAATTTGTTCATTTTTTCATTAATTAGAGCGTACCATTATTCCTAGTAGGATTAAATTTCCTTTGAGTTATGCATTCACATCAAAAGTTTGTTCATTTTTATTATTATTAAAAAATAGCGACTGCAGTAGAAATAACTTAAAATGTGTTTTTGCATAACATTTAACAAGTCATGTTATTTTTATATGTAACATAAATATCCAAAGTCTTTAAGGTCTGTTTAAAAAAAAAAAATTTGATTTAAATTTAAAAAATCACGAACCCTGGTATATGAATAAAATGAATTATTTAAAATAAAAGATATCATGTAATAAATATTAAATATTAATACAAATTAATGCACAGATGGATTTACTTTCATACTGTGTACTGTTGATTTAATTGTAGTACTTGTTTTATTATTTTTTTCAATTTAGTAAGGTTTTAGTGGTTTAGGTTTTTATGTTCAATTTATCTGGGTAATATTCACCCAAGTTGCCATTGGTTTTTACAATCGGTATTGGCAATCTATAGGAATCATGTACAAATTTCATCATATTCTGATTTAAGAATCTCCAAAGGACTAAATTAATTTTTGCTTAGACCAGATATTAGGTTAGATTAACAAAAATGTTGTTCAGCAGAAACTGTACATTGATGAGAATTTACTTGGTGTCTTCAGTAAGGAATCTGATAAAAACCGATATGCTACTGTGAGAGCAAATGCAGCCGTAATCAATCAAATAAAGTTGCAAAAATAATGTCTTAATATTTTGAGAAGCATAATTTTGGTTAGCCTTGTTGGGTATATGTAAGAGTCAAAATCTTAAGGGGGGCTTGGCACCTTTCAAATGACAAAAATTGATAAAAATAGAGATTTGTTTTTTTTTTTTTTTTTAATTTTTGCTTAAAATGTGGTTTGACTCTTAGTATAACTGAGCAAAGTTTTTAAGCAATGCGATCAATATAAAGGTAGTTAAGAAGTAAGTACAAATGTTTTTAATGGTTAGTAGACTTTTCTGTTCTGTAAGGGTTCCTAAATGATGTCACGCTTTTTTCCCATATATTTGACCCCCTCTCCCCCTTTGTCACACTTCAGCACATGTCACGCTATGTTGCATAATACATAATGTCACACTTCTTGTTACCCCTCCCCTCCCTTTGTCACAACTTCACGAACCCGCCTCCCCCTCAAAGTGTGACATCATGTAAGAATGATCCCTAAACTGTTTTCTCAGTTTGTGTTTTTTTGCAAAATTGTAGTACTTACAGTGATAAAACTTCTGAATATATTCACGTAGAAGCTTCAGATTTTTTCTTGTGTTCAATATGATGTGCTTGATAAAATTCGGGATGGATTTTGCTACTTACAGAGAATTTTTTTTTTAAAACTGAAACTGTAAAAAAATAACTTTTTTCAGTGTTCTAACCATAACATTCTTAAAAATAAAAAAAAAATTCTCGAAAACTAATTAATTAATAGCAAAACCCATTCCTAAAGTTGTAAAGCATACAATAAGTATTTATAAAAAAATCTTTTAAATGAACTAAAAAATAAAAAATTTAAATCGTTGATTTTTTTTAAAAAAATTAAATTTTAAAATTGTCTATTAGTTGAATTTTGTTTTTTTTTATCTGAAAATAATTTTGGTGAAGAATAACATTTCATAATATACAACTGAAATAAGTAAAAAATCTTAAATATAAAAAGCTTGCTCTAAAGGTGCCAAGTCCCCTTCAATTTTAAATTTTTATCTATATGTGTCCCCACATGTAATAATCCCTTGATAATTTTCGAATCAAGATAAGACTGTTATTTATTGCATTTGTACATTTAAAATGTGTTTCAGTTTACATAAAGTTATAAATAAATATTTCTGGGTTTTTTTATTATTATTTTCCTAAAATCCTATCTTGTATGGATATTCGTTGTGAAGATACACCTTTTAACATACATAATACATTTTATGATATTTAAATAGAATTTCTTCCATCTCTTCCTGTAGTGTCTCAACATTAGCTCCTGTGGAAACTTTGTTGTAATAGGCTACAGTAATGGCCATCTACACAAATTCAATATGCAGTCTGGAATTTTTAGAGGGTCATATGGAGCAAATACTGGTAATGATACAACTCATTTAACAGACATTTTATGTCCAGCGCTGAAGCAGAGAGGGCATTAAATTAAACTTCAAAAAATGGTCTTTTGGTTTTATTCTAGTATAAGGAAAAAACAACATAAATGAAGCACAAATTGTCAAAACAATAATGCAAATAGCTATTTGGAGGCCTTAATAGAGCCTCTTCATCACTGCAAGGATAGAAACATGCAAGGACCTTGCACTGATGAAGAGGTTCCATTATAGCCTCGAAATAGCTATTTGCTTTATTGTTTTGACAATTTGTCTTTCATTTATGTTGTTTTCCCCTTGTTTTAATATTTTAGCACAGCAATTTTGATCATTTGTCTGATACTGGTTTTATTATTTAGAGTGATAAAATATAAATTAGTGTAAAAACTTCTCTTATGTACTGCCTTTGACATGAAGCCAGTTTAATATTTGTGTAACACAAAATTTATACCAGTTTTAGTACTTTATGATGATAATTCATTGAATAGTGAAATAAATAAAAAAGCATATGCTTTTTAACCCTTCAGAACTTGCGCCGCGTGCAAAATACTCACACCAAAGGGGCAAAAATTAAATCTGGTATTTACATTATCGTAATTTTTCATAAAAGCCCTATACCTATGCAATAAATGTTGAACATTGCATAGCATTTAGTGTTTAAAATAAAAATGTTTTTTTAGTTGAAAATATTTTGTTTAGCAGCATTTTTTAAAGGACATTGGTTGTGTGAGAAAAATTCTTAGGTTGGGTTCTCAGGTTGTGACATTTTGATGCAAGCTTGAAATGTTAAAAATATATAAATTTAAAATTAATGTCACAAATTTTTCTTATCATTTCAAAAGTTTTTCATTTTATTTTTGAAGACTTTTTCCTCTGCTCTTTTTAAAGACCATCAAAAGCAAACTAAAAGAACTAAACAAAGCCATGCTCCAACCTCTATAAAAATTTTTACAGTTTTCTTTTGCCATGTTACTGATTGAAAAAGAAA
Source organism: Octonoba sinensis (assembly GCA_038502835.1). NCBI lineage: Eukaryota > Metazoa > Arthropoda > Arachnida > Araneae > Uloboridae > Octonoba > Octonoba sinensis. Next base: position 6,928,869 of record CM076600.1, read on the forward strand.
AGAAAACTTCTTTTGTGGTATAATCGATTAGTTGAAAATGGATTTGGGCTATAAATAAGTTAAATTTCAAAACGTTCGTTTTAATGTATTAGCGTATTGTAGTTTTTGCTTAACTCTGTCTGTAATTTCTTGTGTTCGTTTAAAAACACATAAAATTATTTAAATTTTCTTGTGAGTATTCTCAAGATTTGCTAGTGTATTTAATTTTTTTTAAATGTCAATTTAGTCTTTTTTTCTGTCGTTTTATATCTATGTGTTTGAACTTTGTTGTGTAAATTACGCAGTTAAAGTTCGCATTGGAAATACCAAATTTTGGTCATTTGCAGTTTTTGTGCAATTAATCAAATATCTTCCTAAGACATTTTTTAAAAATTGAATTATTCTTTCCACAATTTCTCTATTGCATGAATATGGTTCCTAAAGATAAATTTTCATAATAATTTTACTGTATTAATGTATTTTTATATTGATATTGATTTTTACATAAATATTTAGAGATAAAACAGTTAATTCTTGACAATAAATTATCAGAATCAAAAGTTATTGGGAAGCTTATTCCAAAACAAGCTTTCAACCTCAAAAAGTTGATCAAAAATCTATCTCATTAAGTGCCCATTTTTAATAAATTTAACAGCTTTGAAAGTTTCATAATTATCTCTAATTTTGGTAGAAAAATGTAACTGATTTATCTTCCACAAAAGTAATTATCTTTCAGTTTCTGGTCTGATTCTGTCCATAATTTTTTATTACTCTTGCAAGATTTTATGCTATACTTTATTGCATTTAGCTGCGTGTTGTTTGTTTACATTTATGTTCCGAAATCGAAAACTGATTTGTTTTCCTAAGAATTCCTACTTATGTTATTTTCTTTTCATCTAATAATTTCAGTTATTTGTTTATGTTTTTGCCATTCACTTGCACTTCAACTCAAAGATGTTTCTCTTCTTAAAGCTCATGATGGATGTGTCAGAGGGGTCGTGTTAGATGGATTCAATCATTTAGTGGTTTCTGGTGGCAGTGACCGATTCCTCAAGTTCTGGAAATTTACAGATCGAAATCTGGTGGAGGCCCTGCGGTTAGAGCATAGTGTATCTAAACTCATGATGCACAGAGAAAGGTAATCCCCCCCCCCCCCTCTTTTTACTTCTATTCATTCGTTTCTATTGTTTCCTCCTTCTTAGAATTAGTTTCTTTCTACTGTTTCCAAAATATTTCTAAACTTCTGCAGTATTGATTAAATTTTCTAATTATTTTTATGTGGGATTTTTCTATTTCTTATTTGTCTCTTCATGTTATAGAAAAGAGGATTTAAACAGCACTTTTCCAGTAGTTTTGAATTTTTGCTTACATTTTAATAATGTATATTATTTCATAAAGATTGAAAAATCTTTTTTACAAATGGAACTTTTTATGGTGCTGCTATAAATTTTGTGTTTTGTCTGAGCTGAGCAGAAAACTGAATGATACAAGTTTTTAAAACAGAGATTGATTAGTAATAGAAATATAATTTCACGTTAAATAAAGCACAAATCAGCATTAAAACGCAGACATATGTTTCGGGATTGCTTGGAATCCCTTTTTCAATGCGACAGGGAGCTTCTAGATGCAAAACATCCAAATGAAGCTGCCAAAAACAATAAAACATGCTCTGAAAATTCGGTTAAATGAGCATAAAGGTTATGTACGAAAGCAAGAGTTAAATAAGTCTAGCATTGCTCAACATTGTTGGAATTCCAACCACTCTTTTGATTTCAATTCTGGGAAAATTATTCAAAAATGTTCTTCCCCTTTAGAGCTTGACTTTTGGGAAGCTTATCATATTAACAGGAATAGTTCTAATTTGGTTAATGATTCTTCCTCAACTCCTTATTTCTCACAGGTCTGGCATAAGTTCCTTTAATTTGTTGTTCTTTCTTGGTTTTCTTGTTAGTTTTTCCTTTTTTGTGTCAATTTTTCTCTCTCCCCCCTCCCCCCCCCCCTCCTTTACAAGTGTACTTTGTTTTGGTATTTTCTGTACTTATTTTATTTGCATTTTATTCTTTGTATTTTATTTTATTATTTTGCAATTTTCATGTATTTTCACATTTTTATGCATACTGTTGTCTTTTTTGCTTTGTTTTTATTAATATTCCTTTTTACTTCCTGTACTTTCAACTGCATTCGTTTGTTGCTCTCTTATTGGTGCCTTCCCTGCTACTTCTACTTTCACTTCACACTGCCTTTATTCTCATTGGTTTACAGTTGATTCTTAGGCTATATAAGCTTTGTTTTTGTTGTTTTTGTCTGCTTCATTTGGATGTTTTGCATCTAGAAGCTCCCTGTCGCATTGAAAAAGGGATTCCAAGCAATCCCAAAACATATGTCTGCGTTTTAATGCTGATTTGTGCTTTAACTTAACGTGAAATTATATTTCTATTACTGTTTACTTGCACAAAGTTAAATTATTATTATTATTAGAGATTGATTATTTTCCTTTCAGAGTACCCATTGTCACATTATTTCTACATTTGATGAAATGAGAAATTGAGGCAAAACAATGAACAAACATATTTACGGACAATGTTTAAATAAGTTACATGCATCTGCATATAAAATATTAATTGTCCAATAGGATGCAAAATTAAAAATAAATGTACTTAAAGCTATTACATATTTATTTATGTGTCTTTACATTTAAATTGCAGTGGGATGATTGCTGTTGCTCTGGACAACTTTTCCGTCATCATCGTCGATCACGACTCCAGAAATGTGGTGAGGATTTTTGATGACCATGACAGTGCTATCTCTGATATGGTAAGTACCCTTTGCTCTTAACACTTGTTATCACATTAACTACCACTGCATAGTTTTAGTCCAGGAAATAATGATCTGCAATTAAAACTTTAGCAACAGTTTTGCAATCTTTTAGAGTCGGATGTAAATTCTACTCTTTAGACATATTTCATACTATGTAAGTTTCTATCACTGAAGTAGAAAACATTTTATAAACCTAGGCCACTCATGTAATTGAGAAAGTGAAATTTATTTATTTAATTCCCATAAGCTGTAAAATTGCCCCCCCCCCCTCCATGTATTCAATTTGAAGTTTTGGATTAGAAGACATTTATGTTGTAATTGAGTTTTACATTAATTTTTCCCACTTTAAGTGCACTTCTTGAAATACTGCTTAGTAATAAATTTTTCAGTTGAAAAATTCATTTTGGTTATAATTTACTAAAACATAATGCCTAAGACTTTGCAAAAATGAATTTATATTGCTACTTTTTTTTAACAATGAAAAAGATAATGTTAAGTAACAATTATGGGCGAAATTATAGTGATGATTAGTTTATAAATAAGTAAACTAATTTAGTTCTGGACAAATTTCTTATTTATCTAATTGCCTATGACTATGATTGTTTCAGACTTTCAGTCCAGACTCAAGATGGCTGATAGTCGCCACCATGGACTCCTCCATCAAGACATGGGATTTACCTTCTGGAAGGTAATGTCACTCTGTACATGAAAATATAATGATGAATGCATATTAATTTAATGTAATACAGTACCGAACCCGAAATTCGGGATCCCGAAATTCAGAAGATCCTAAAACTCGGCACTTTTTCCAAAAAAACTTTTTTTTTTTTTGGAAAATATTATCTAAGAAGTTGTCAGAACAACAAATGCCAATGTACTTTCATTCAAACAGAAGCGATCTTGCCGATAGTTTGCTAAATTACAGAAGCTAAACTCACTAGGAGACCGAGCTAGTTCCTGAGAACCCTTCTCCTAAACCGTGTTGAAAAGCGAAAATAAGCTTTCTTGTACAGGAAGAGGGGATTGCAATGTCTGTTCATCAATTTATCAACACTTCTGCTTTCATGTTGAAGCAAAGTCACATGGGTACGCACTAGGGATGTAACGAATAGTGATTTGGCCGAATACCGAATATTCTTCCATTTCTTCCAGGCCGGAGCCGAATATTCGGTCCTTTCCTCTAGGCCGAATATTAAAATACCTAGAAAATCGTTGAAATAGAAAGTATTTGTCAAATTTAAAATTATTCACAAAGTCGAACACCAATTACACACAATCTGTGATGTATGATTTAATTATGCTTGTTAAGAATTTAGAACTATTTAAAATTAATATATTTTCACTATTGTTTTGAATGTAATAAAACTAAGCATTTCACCCACAAGCAAAATATAAATGACAGGTTTTACGGTAGTAAGCATTAGCAATATTTTACTAACTGTTTAATTGCAATGAGTGAAATACTAGTGCTTAGTGAACTTTTACCTTGCTCAGAACTGTTTCATGAAGACATTTTAAAAGTTATAAAAGTTAATATTTTTATTTTATGGGGTTTTTTACACACCTATTTTTAAAAGATCTATTAAAACTTAATGCACTTAACTGGGATATGTTTTTATTTTCAAAAACCTCAATAACTTATGCTATCTAAATATGCATGATATATTCTGGGCTTTTCACATTTCTCTCTAACCCAATATTCACAATAAATCAGTCTACCGAAACAAAGTCTGGCTTCCACTTTGTTAATAATAACAAAATGAATTCATCATATTCTCCACTAGCGGTACCCGCACGGCTATGCCCGTGTTAAAAAATGAAGAGACCAGTCGGTTTGCCATTGTGTATATAGTGATAACTTTTTTAGGTGCAAATTATGTTATTTTATTCAAATGTATAGCATTCCATATAATTAAAGATTAGCTGCCCATGGCAATCAGCCGGAGATCCTACACATTTAAGCTTTTTTTTTTACAAAACACACACAATAAAAAAGGAAAGAAAGAAACGAAATAAAACAAAAAAGAAAATATTTGAAAAAAAAACGCATTTTGTTTGTTTTGTTCAAGTACCCACACAAAAAGGAAGATTATAATAAATTAGAATAGTTTTAATTAATAAATTTTTAGTACAATTAATTTTTATCTAGTATTTATTGACAAAGCCGGGTCCAGACGCTACGTTTTGTACAACCTTTAGTCTGCGCAGTCTTAAGACTAAATGAAAACGTTGCAGTTTTTTATGCGTCTACATAGTGCACAGATATCTGTATATTTCACTCAGTTTTGTGCGATATCGTCATGAAGGAGGTACTACTCTGGTCAATTATGACATGGTGTCATGTTAAAAAAAAAGCCTGGAACGTCTCAGAAGAACCCGGCGTTCAAAGTGGTCAAATGATTACATAAAATAAATATTTTTTTGTTGCCTGTTCTGGTGGTTCGACAACTGCAATCTGTTTATTTTCATCCATGGTATTCCTAGACTGCCTTGGTGTCTCCTGATCATTTAGGAAATGTAACAAATCAAAGTACCAGAGAGATGGCTTGTAAATTTCGTCTCCAACCCCAGATCGAATCGATTTATTAACTTTTGCCAATTATTTCCGGTAAACACTTCTCAAAGAATTAATTATTTACAAATGTTTCTCTGTTTGCAGTTGCATCAATGTCTTTGATTTTTTCCACTAAACTCTCATAAGCCTCCCCCTTTTTATCCTTGTCACTATACTCCTTGTATTTTACACGCCAAACGCGTGGGAAACTTTCGCATAATGCAATAAATTTTGTGAGAAACTCCCGAGAACATTGCCGAAAGTCGGCCATTGTCGCCTGACGAGTTGAAACTGAGAAACAAAATGAATCGGAAAGGGGTGCTACCGTCTACATGTGCCGATTTGTCTGCACAGTCAAAGACATATATGCTTTCTAGCTCAGTTATCGCTGCAACTGTACAGTCTTCGCACCGGACTCAAAACTGCGCACTTTTCCAATCTACACGCAACGGTTTATCTGCAATGTGTTGAACTGCGCAGAAAAAAGGTTGTGCAAAACGTAGTGTCTGGACCCGGCTTAAAACAGAAAGACGAAATTTTGTAGCCTGTAGAAACAAACAGCAGCAAGCAAAGATTTGAAAGCGGAATAAACCTTTCATCCGAGCTCAAATAGGAAAATAACATATGTGCTAATTCACTGGAGAAAAAAAGTAAATAAATGAAAGTATAAATAGTAATAATAAGCTGGAATAACAAAAATCGCTATAAAGGATAACATTTCTTTTAAAAACCCCTGTGCAGTATGGAAAATAGTCCCGTAAAATACATGTCAAAATAAGGAAATCAAAACAAAGCTATCAATCGCCTGTGAGACGCAGGAAATAAATTTTAATTCGTTTTAACAAAATAATAATCAAAATCCAAAAAAAGAAATAAATAAATTAAAAATCGGCTGCTTCTCAAAATGCTAAAAACCGCAAGCAATAAATTTTAATTCGTTAAAAGAAAAAAGGATCAATAGTCAGTCCGCATGGCAACAATTAAAATTAATTACCGTGAAAAAATAATTTCGAACTGCAGAGAAAAATGCTTATAACTTCTTTTCTAGTTAATTTAGAGGCTTCGAATTTTCGCACGTAGAGCGAAACTCTTTCCGGGGTAGTTTTTCACGCGCTTTTCAACGGTATCAAGCTCGAAACGATGCGATAATTCTTTCCTATAGAAAATGACTATTTTATGAAACTTTCGGCTATAAATTGGAATAAAAGAAGAACAAATTTGAATTTCAGAAAAAACTCTCCGAGGTGCACACCCCCATGCTCCAAACTAATTTCGTGCCAAATTTCATGAAAATCCGCTGGACGGTCTGGGCATTACTCCGTACACAGACACACACACATACTTACTGCTTTATTATTAGTAGAGATTATAATTAACTATTGTCAGCTTTTGGGAGCAAATGCTAAATATAAAATACAATATTACAACTTTAAAATGTGTTTTTGCTCAGTCAAGCCTAAAACAAGATTAAAAAAAGTTGTTTATTCTAAATTATTTTTATTTATTAAAACTGTAGTGGACTAATGTATTCTTTTGCAATAATTATAATACAATTTTAATTGTTTAAAATCTGCTAATTTCTTTACTTTTTTACTGCAGCAGAACTATTCGGCCGAATAGTCCGTCAATATTCGCCCAGGCCGAACTTTACCTTACCCAGTATTCGGCCATGCCGAATATTCATCTGGGTGAAGAAATGACTATTCGGCTAGTTCGAATATTTGGCCAAAGGGCCGAATACCGAATAGTGGCCGAATATTCGTTACATCCCTAGTACGCACTTGGTATTTAACAATGATGAAGATGCGGTGGCTCCTGAGGGAGAGGTCAACTCAAGGACGAAATTCCAGCTCCCCCCTTCTTTCCCCTAGAGCTAATTCGGTGACATTGCGAGCTTAATAACAATGCTCTTTTTTGAGCAAGTAAGGCGGGGGAGATTTCCCCCGTTCTTGTCTTTGTGACAGAGAAACTGGTATAGCCAATGGTTACCCTTTTTTCTTTGGGGGGGAGGAGGGAGGGGTGATCAATTCAGACAAAGAGGGATTCAATCAGAAAGAATTTTTTGAAGGGTGTTTTTTAGCTTGTGTTTGCATAAGCTAGTTTCTAGATCCTCTGTTCTTTTTCTCATTTCCTTAGCTTTTGGAAAATTTCAATTCCTTTTTATTTTATTGTCAGTGTTTGTGCTAGATGCTTCTATGCGGCCGGTAAAATGCCGAAAAGAGAAGGAAAAGTACTAGAAAAAGAAAGTAAAAAGAAAATCCATGTGTCTCAGCATCACAGAAAATGCAGAGGTCTTGAAAAAATTGGAAAGTGGACACTCAGTAAAGTCCCTCTGTGAGGAGTATGGAATTGGAAGCTCTACAGCTTACAATTTAAAAAAACAGAAACTGAAGCTACTGGAGTTCTTTGTGAACAGCAATAGCTCCAAAACCATGAGTGAAAGAAAAACGCTCCATAACTCGAAGAACATCGATTTAGATCGCGCATTGATGGAAGGGATTCGTCGGAGACGAAGTGAAAACGTTCCTCTACATTGATCTGTCATTACTGCACAAGCAAAATTATTTCATGAAAGTTTAGGCCTGAAAAATAATTGTAAATATTTGTTTAGATGGTTCCACTGCTTTAAAAAGCGGCAGGAATTACGCTTATTAAGCATTTGTAGAGAGAAGGCATCTGCAGACACCGAAAGTGCAGAATTGTTTGTAGATGAATTTACAAATTTTGTGTCGGAGGATAAGGGATATTCTCCTGAACTCGTCTATAACGCAGATGAGATGGGACTCTTTTGGAAATATGCTGCTGCCGAAGAGACGCAACCTTCAGGCGTTAAAGATAGCAAAGAGCTGTTGACGGTGCTTGCTTGCAGTAATGCTGTTGGCACCCATAAATGCAGGCAACTGGTTGTTGGGAAAAGCAGAAAGCCAAGAGCACTAAAAAATATAAAATTTTTGCCTGTAGTGTTGTATAAGGCAAATAAGCATGTGTGGATGACGCAAGAAATTTTTACCAAGTGGTTCAAAAACCATTTTATTCTGGAGGCTAGATACCACCATCAATTAGTCGGCCTACAACAAGATTCAAAGATTTTGCTGGTGCTAGACAACTGCACCGCACATCCCGAAGAAGGTGTTCTTGAACAAGACGATGTGCAAGTCTTATTTCTACCGCCAAATTGCACTTCACTCATAGATACAACCAATGGGTCAGGGAATTTTAAATTCCTTGAAATGTGCTTACAAAAGCGAAATCATTAGGCGATATCTAAGCAAATGCAATTCTGGAGCCGAAATAAGTAATTCTGAATTTCAAAAGAAATTTTTCATAAAAGACTCAATATGGAACATTGCGAAAGCATGGACTGCGTCGAAAAACGACACATTAATAAATGGTTGGCACAATTTATGGCCAGCCTCAATTTTCCTCGCGAGTGAGCCATCAAGTGAGTTTCAAGAATATAAACTTTCGAAAGAAAAACAAGTAATCTATGATTTGTTTCAAATACGCGAAAGGCTTGCAATGGAAACATTGATGAACAATCGATTGAAAAATATTTCAATATCGACAGTAATGCACCGATCGTTTATCAACTTACTGATGATGAGATCGCCAAGTCGGTTTTGGGAAGGGATAAAGTTTCTGCTGAAAATTCAGAATTGGTCAGTGCCGATGAGGGAGGGGAAGATGGTGAAAAAATGTGCATAGAGTGCTGCATTCAGCTAATGAAAGAACTTATTTGAGGAATGGAACAAAAACTTTTTTTAAAGAACAAGATGTAATCATTGTTTATAAAATACAAGAAACCCTTTTGCGTGAAAAACCGAAGCATTTAAAGCAGCGAAGATTAAATGAAATGTTCCAACCTGCAAATTATTTAAAATTGTAGAGTGATGTAAAAAAATTAATCGAACTGCTAAATGTATTTAGTACGATTGTGTAAAATAAATTCATATTTTTGCTTTTTTTTTTCAGTAATTAAAACATGTAGCATGGTATGGTAGAAATATTTTGTATAATTACATTGTTTTAATGGTTACTTTTTAAAACAAAGTTACTTATTTATCTAGCAGTTAAGAAAACTGTAATTTGATGGAAAATTCCATATGTTTAGTCTTGTATGCTTAAATCCGCCATTTTGGATCGGATTCGATTCCAAAATTCGGCATGGCGCCGGTCCCGAGCATGCCGAATTTGGGGTTCGGTACTGTATATGCAACTATTAGATAATTCTCTAAAGTGAGTTCTGCTTTAAGTTTCTTTTCAAGGAATTATCTCAATTAAATTATTCTGCCTATGAGTTATAAAATCAAACATTTTTCAGTCAAAAAGTATATTCACAATTTAGCATTCAACTTGTGTCTAAAATAATTATTATTGTAAAGGAAGTGTACATTTACAGTAGTTTAATCTAAAACTCTAAACTGCCTGACTTTTTTGGCCAAAATGAGTTACTACCAACAGATCCTTCTTTGTGACTTATTTTACCTAAATTCAATGTTTTGAGATCATATGTGGATGGGAAGTATTTTTTTTTTAATTATTATTTCTGAAAAAATGGCATCTGCATCATGGACAGGGGCAGATTAAACTGTTGGCATACTTGGCGCAGCCCAGGGTCCCCTTCCTTATTTAAAATTTCCTTTTCTGTTAATGTTTCATTGTAGCGAGTTCTATAGGAGGGAAAGATTATATTCTGTATAAATTTTATAACATAGTTTCATACTAAGGTCGGAAATGCCATTTTCCAATCCAATTAATTCCATCTCAAAAATTCCTGAAAGTTTTTGTTACGTTTTAAGTATGAAAATGTGCAGTTTTATTTTTTTAAGCGAATTAAATTTTGGTTTTAACAGTAACTTCAAAAGTTACTATTCAGGACAGTAAGATGAAAGGGACTCCATATTTATTTTACCGCCAAACTTCTTAATCCGCCCCTGGGAGAATATGATACCATAGGTCTATATAATTTTATATGGTTTTTATAATGAGTGAATAAAATATTAATTACAAGACTGCCAATACTCTAAAACAAACTCATGAGACTAAGCAGACCAGTTTATTACAGTAAGTTTTTGTTCATATTTTAGCTATTTTTTTGTAGTACTAAGCATAATGCTACTAAAAAAATGCAAAAACACCATTTTGGTCTACATATACTAGAGCATGATATCATTTTAAATCTTTCAAGGTAAAAATAAACCTTAATAAATTTACTTTCATAGCATTAAGGTAGTAAATTTATTCTTTTCTTTTTTATAGGCTAATTGACTGGTTTTTGTTGTCCCCCATCTGCACAAGCCTTACGATGTCACCCACTGGGGAGTACTTGGCCACTGCCCATGCAGGGAAAGTGGGGGTCTATCTGTGGGCCAACGCCACCCTCTATTCAAACGTCTCCCTCCGTCCACTAAAAGAAGACTATGACCCAACCTCAATCGATCTCCCCGTCGTTACCTTGGAGGGCAAAGAAAGTGAGTTCCCTACTTTTTTCTTGTTATATACCCCCCCCCCCCCCAAAAAAAAAAGCCCACTCTCCTACTTTTCTGTGCAATCTCCAGCCTCCACAGAAATTTCTCCTGCTTTTTAAGAGAAGGGAAAAAAATCTCTGAACTTCTCTTCAGTTTAATTCATCGCTTTGTTTTTTTTTTTTAATTTAAAAAAAAAAGGTTTTTATAAACAGGTAACAATTGACTTTCAGAGCCGTGAGAAAAGAAAAAATACTATTGATAAAGAAGAATTTCCTTGTTTACATACTTTTCATGAAAATAATCAAGAATTAGATATCTTTTTTAACAAATCTTTGTTAGGCTTTGTTTGGCTACTAATCTTTGTTTCTCCTGGAATAACTGAATTCTTACTGTATTGTTTACATTAAAATGTTATCAATTACATTAATTTTTGCACTCTTATAGGCCTATTTTGAACCCAAAAATATGAAAAAAATTCCGAAGGATCAAAATCCCCCCCCCCCCCCTCCCCCATACACGTTCTAAAAGTCTCTGGCATTTTCTTAATCTCACGTTGACAGTTCTGCCTTGTGACCCATTTCTCCTTCTTCCCCAGGCAAAGAATGGTTTCAACAAATAATTTTAAACTTTTCTTTGTTTGGTAAATCTAAAGAGTATGGTTTTTATATTTCCTGCTAGTACAAAAATTGATAATTTTTTTGAACATTTTGCAACCTTTTCCTGTATTTCGGTCTTTGCTTGAATTTTGTTTCCTTTGGTACAGCTAGCGACAATGCCGAAGAAGTTGAAGTTATTTCTGGAGAAGAGGTGGATCTTCCCGAATTTAAATCTCCCGAGCAGATATCAGACGAGCTGGTCACCCTCTCCATGCTGCCGAAATCTCATTGGCTAAATTTGCTGGATCTGGACATCATAAAGGTAAGTGCTGCATCAAGTTTGTACAAGATATAAAAATTTGTTGTCTGTAAAATGTTGAGAAGGTTGGAAACATTCAGTTTTTGCCTTCTTTAAGAAATTGTCATAAGCAGGCTCCAGAAGTTGATGACAATGCCTTTTTTTTTTTGTCTTCAATTTTTGCATTTTTCCTGTTTTTAAGCATTTTTAAAGATTTTTACAGCATTTTGAGTACTTATTTTTTAGAGCGGTTAAAACTTAGTTTAATTCATTGATTTAGTTTTAAGAAACACTTAATGGTTGGTCAAGGATAGTACTCTAAATCTATTGCACCAAACTTAATGAAGAGGAGAAATTGAAAAAACAAAGTAGTTTTGACATTGGAAAAACTTGCTAGAGTGTGATAATTGAAATAGATGCATTATTATGTGAGTTTGAAGAAAATGGATCTGTGAGTGGATCCTATTTATTTCAAATTTACCCCAATTATGTCTGAATTGAAAAAAGATACAAATTTTTCAAGATACAAATCCTTATTTTCATGTGTAGTCTTTGATAATGTAAAAGAACATTCAATTACTCTGGCCAATCAAGATCCTGTCGACAGTAAAGTTATCAAAACACATGGGGGTTCAGTAGTTATTGGTGTATTGTTTTTATTATTTTATTTATTTATTTTAGAAAGTCATTTAAAGATGTTGCTATTATAATTTTTCAAAAACAAATATTTTAAATGCTTTAATAACATTTTGACTTCAGATCTTTTGGGCATTTATTTTGTGTGTGTGTGTGTGTTTTAGAGTAGTTCAAGGGATTTTTTAGGTCATCAACTTCCCGAGCCTGATCACAAAACTAGAAAAAAAAAGACATGCTGTATTTTCTCTTCAAATTTTTATTAATGTGTGAAAGTAATTGATTTAGTATTTGATTCTATGTTTAAGCTGAAGTTGCAAGGGTTCAATTTCTAATAGAGATTTGGTGATATGTCGTCAAAATGTATCTTGAATGCTTACGTTTAAGCTAAATAACAACACATAACTGAACTACTTTTCTCTCTAAGTCTGTAAGTCCTTTTTTTTTCACAGAATGAAGTAGCCAGATAAAAACAATTGAAATACAGTGTGTTAATTGTACAAACAATTTTGTTGTTTGCCAACAGTCTTAATGCTAAGAAGTTATTTTTTATACTATTATCTAAGAGAAGAATGTTGCACCATGTAATGTAATCATAATTGTTGTGTAAGCTTTGTTTGGATTGGTCTCCTTTTGTCTACATTACTTTAATGTCCACAGTTGCGTGTTTTTATTGTAAGCTGATGACTGGAAAAGCTGTACAATTTAGCAGCAATAATAAGATTTGAATACAACAACCTTGCTGCATGGCATATTAATTGTTTCTTTTAATTTCAGCGACGCAACAAGCCAAAGGAACCTGTCAAAGTCCCTAAAAACGCTCCATTTTTCCTGCCTGTGGTATCTGGACTGAAACCGACCTTCTTCATTGAAGAGAAAAAGGACTGGAAAGATGAGGTGAGGTGTTTGATAAATTTATCTCACCAGTACTAATAATGAAACTTTTGAGGCCCCAAAGACCTAAGGTCAACCAAATGCTTGTCTAATTTAGTACTTCACAACTTGGCACCAGTTTTTATTTTTGCCACATGATGTGAAATCACATTAGCGAGATGAGACGGAGCCATGTTTGGACTTTTTTGAATTAAGAAATAAAAGCAGAGCAAAAAAGAAAAGCTACTGTTGCAGCTAGAACCGAGAGTTTCGTGTTTGTTGCTTAATATATTGAATTTATATTTATTTTAATTAAATGGCGATTATCATCTGAAATGCTAAGATAAAGAATATGTGTGCTTTCAATTTGACATTTGATTACTCTCTCGAGTTGCATTTAAAATTCTGTGTTATAAACCTATGGGATTTAACTTTTAAAATTTCTGTTTCACCCTTTACTTGTAGCAAGTATATAACGTGCACTGTAATTCTCATAGCCTATTCAGTTGCAAGAACTGCTGTTAATTGTTATGTACTCCATTTCAGTTAATGATATTTTTTGGATAATTACAAACTTATTACTTTTTCAGAGTGACAAATCAAAAATGCTTCAGGTGATGCAACATGGGTCGGAATTTTTTCAATTGCTGGAAGCGAGCTCTCGGACAGAAAAATGTAAGTTTATTTATTTTCTTTTTCATTTTTTACATTTTCAAATAACGTCATAATATTTCGATTGTAAGTTTCCAGTAATGCAAATTAAATATTGGATTTTAACAAGGCCTATTTTCATGTGCAATAATGTTATTTTTCTGAAAAAAAAATACTTTTTAATGCAATCAGTAAGTTTGTTTTTCAAGAAGATTATTAGATATTGTCCGATATATGGCTGTCTGATGCTGAGAATTTGGAATAGTTGTATAGCATTTTATACTTCTCAATGTGGAAGAAGTAAAAAAATATAACTTGTGTGTGCTGGTGTTTAACATGTGTATTTTCTATATATGTATTTTATTGTTACTTAATGTATTGTTTGAGAACATGTAAAAAATTTAGGCTTGGTTTTTTTGCTATAAATAGCCTTAGATATTTCATTAAAGTTGTTACTTACACCTAAAGCAGGATTTACAGTAAGTGAAGGCTTGTTTGTGTTTATATGTTTTGATTGACTTCAGCAGATTTGGTAAATTTTTCATGTTACTAATCTAGCTGCTAAAAATAATCCAACTGATTGCTTTCTTTCATCCCATTCTTTTTAAATTTACCATCACTTTACCCATTGAAAAAAAAAAAAACAACTTTTGAAGAATTTTCAAAGCAGTGTAAATAACTAGACATTTAATACTGTCATTTGTTTTTGTACTGCAAATTTTCATGGAGAAAAATTAGGGCTGCATACGATACCACTCATGGAAATTCAAAATAATATATAGCAGTATGAAGTAATTTTTTTTCTCTAATGATTTGATTTTTTGTCATAGATATTCCTGTCATGGAGATGCTGAAAACTTTTGCCCCTTCCAAAATCGACGTCGAGATACGATGCCTCAGTCCCGAAAATGGGGGTTCCATACACCTCATGGAATGCTTTTTGAAAACCATGTACGAGATGATGAAAACAAAGAGCCACTTTGAACTTGTTCACTCCTATTTGGCACTCTTTTTACAGGTAAGTTTGTAGTTGTGCTTAATCTTTTGAGCCAGGTATGGTACAGCATTAATGCCAGAAGTTTTCATTCCAAATATAGCAAAGCTGAAATGTCATCCATTTTTGGCCATTGCACAACCGAGAATGCCTTTTGATTTTATAATACAACTTCTAGGGAAATCTAGATCTGAAAACAAGATGTTTCAAAAATAAAATGCTTTCATACAAATGCCTTGAAAATATTAAAGAAGTCTAATATTTTAAGCTTGTTAAGAAAGTATGTATTTTGAGTTAACCATCCGGATGTGATCTCTTGCAAAACAATGCAATACCCATATCTGAAATAAATGAAGAATAATTCATTTAATGAAACAAGTTAATATTTCCAAATATTCTTAGACTCTTGAAGACGTAGAAACATTCAAATACGTACTTTGTCAAATTTGATTTTTTAGTCCCGATATTCATCGACAGATAAATTGTGATAAAATGGGTATGATATATGGGACCTATAAGTTTTTGCAGAACTTGGTATTTAAGAGGGGGAGATTGTATGATATTTTCGCATCAGAACTCTCTCTAATCAAGATGCTTGTGACAAAACACTTAAGGCAGTGAGAAGCAAAGACCAAAAACGATTCAGAGAAAAACACGTTCAAATTTTGGATCTTACGACACCTTTAATGCAACTCTCTTTCTAAATCATGTTGGGCTGCTCTTTAATCATTTGCATTACTCATCTTCAAATTTTCAATTTTGTCACTGCTTTTAGGTGCCTCATTTCTTGTATTATAGAATGTTTTCGATTTTAGGAAATGTTTGGTTTACATTTCATTTCTAAGGCATTTGAAGGTTACAATTCTAAAAATTGTAGCACAAATAAGCACAAGCACACTATCTTTTAAGCTTGATGTTATTTGGTATACAACTGTTTTTCAGTTTGGGAAAGATTAAAATTGTAATCAAATATAACAAAGACTTATTTGAACCGTATTGTTTCTTACAAAAAAACATGATAGATTGTATAAAATTGTGGATAAGAGGGTACAGTGCATAAGACGGGGGTGATTGTATTCCGGGTGTACCCCGGAAATCCGGGTTTTTCTTATCCTCCTTCCGTGTTTTAAACATCAGAGTTTTTAGTTTTAGTCTTGAAAATTGCGGCGCCAAACCCCGGGGTTGGCGATGTTTACGTTCCCGATCTAAACATCGCCAAAAGTGGTAATTTTTTTTCCGGGCTTTAATTTTTATTTTTAAGAGAACAATTAAAAAACTTGGAGTTTTTTTTTTGGATTTGGTTATTTTTCCGATAAACATCACTAAAAAGTTGGATTTGCATAATAGCGCATTTTTACTTCCTTTTTCTGAAATCGGCGCTGGACTTTGAATTATTTTCTCACCTTTTGTTTTAAAAGTTGCAGATATTTGACAAATAAATGAGAAAATAATAACTCTAAATAGAAAAAGTATTTCACTGCAGACATTTGGCAAAAAATATATAGTCATGGGAAATTGATACTCATTATGCTCTACTATAAATTACAATTTATTTGCAAAAAATAAATTAATTAAATTTTTCTTATTAGTTAGAAGTAGGCAAGTAAAATATAAATTTTAATTTCAAAAGGTATTTTAAACATGCCGTTGTAACTATGTGTATAAAAGCTGTTGTATAATTTATGGTGCATAAGAAGTGATACCGACTTTTTGCACAAAAAATTTTCAGGGTTATTTATTTTGTGTCGCAATCACCCCTGATAAGATAAAACCATACATAATTGAATATTTTGAAGTATTACATATTATTGAAGAATCTTATGTTTGAGCTTAGGTCCGGGTTTATAAATATTTTTACCTTATATTATCATTTTTATAAACTAATTTAAATTTTAAAATTTGCTGTTACATTCAAGGCACTATGCTCCTAGAGTTCATTCAGCACTTGCAATCCAAATAAGTGTCACGCTTCAAGGGGACGTGTGACGGTTCGCGAAAAAGTGATAATGGGAGAGGAGCGGGTAACAAGTGTGACATCGTACTTATAAAATATAGCATGACAAGGGGGAGAGGAGTATGTTTAAGTGTGACATTTTGTGGCAAAGGGGGTCAAATATATGGGGTAAAAGCACAGACATCATTTATGGACGATCCCAAAGACAGCTGGTGTAAATATTGGGAATATTAATTTTTAAAAAATTTCCAATTTAAATTTTTGTTTTTAAATACCACCAACCTCATTTCTGTACTTTTTAATTATATTAGTAATAAAAAAACACTAAGTTTATGGGAACCTTTAGTTCAACAATTTTTAAATATGATTTTACTTTTTCAAGCTTGAAGTCACAAAGATATGTGTTAGCTTACACAAGCATGTGTGGAATAATTTTGTACAAGCTTGTTTGAGTGTGAAGCCACATGAAGTAATTTATACATTATTTACTAGCAGCTATTTACAGTTTAGGCTAGTGAAAATAAAAGCATTTAAATTAAGATTGTCAAATTTGATCTTCTCCAGGTAAGATAAGCAATATTGGGGTATTGATTTGCAGATCTATTCTATATGTAGTGGACCGAACACACTACATTTTACAATGTATTTATTGGTTTGCATCATTTCAGGTTCATTGCGAGTTTGTCGCATCAGAAGAAAAGCTTGTATCAGCGCTCAAAGAAATTGTCAAAGTGGAAGCTTGGGATTCATTGCAAGAAAAAATCAATTATTGTCTCTGTGTTGGACACTATACTAGGAGTGCAGTTCTTTGATGATTTCAAAAC
Source organism: Octonoba sinensis (assembly GCA_038502835.1). Classification (NCBI taxonomy): domain Eukaryota; kingdom Metazoa; phylum Arthropoda; class Arachnida; order Araneae; family Uloboridae; genus Octonoba; species Octonoba sinensis. The sequence continues at coordinate 6,946,510 of CM076600.1, forward strand.
AATTTGTATATAATTGTATCATAATAAATATTTTTTATTTATTATTTTTATAGCATATTTACATTTCACATAAGTGGCAAAGCAGAACTAATGTGATGCATGAGAATGTTTTTTTGATAAAAATTGCATTATTGATGATGGATCAAGAAATAGCAGGATGCAAAATTAAAACGATCAAATTTGGTTAAAGAAATTCAGATTTTTTTTTTACTTTGTGACCCTGAACCACCCACCAATAACTCGCTTATTTTCACATGTCTGCTATTTTATTTTTCGAGAAAAACGATTGCACCATTCTTGGTGCGCTGGAAAACTGGTCCTTTATGAGTTTTCTTAGACAAAGTTTGTTGAATTTTAGCAACAAATGACTAGGATGTTAAAATGCAGGAAAATAAAGACTCTACATGAGGTACTGGTGATGAATATTAATAAATGTAAATAGTTTTGACTTTGTGCTAGAAGATATACAAATCAAGATAGACAAGTCTTGTGCAAACAGCTTTATTTTATACAATTTTTTGAACTGGTGCCAAAATTTCAACAATGGCTCTTTTCTTTAAAAAGAAAAAATAATAATATTCGGTCCCCGAAAAGTCTTATTAAAAATAAAATAAGGGACATTGAACACAACAATAAATGGTCCAGAAAAGTAGGCCAGTAGTTGACTATATACCTATTGTTTCTTTTGTCAATTGTTTTCTGCAATGAATGATTTTACGTCAAAAGCATTTTTTTGAACCTTCATCACTTCTGAAATCGAGAAATAAGTACCACAGATTCGTTTAATATAATTTTGTATAAGGAAAGTTTTGGTAAGTTTGCTGTGATATTTTCTTTTCAAATAAATAGTTTCCAATGAAATGCTTTAAATGGCAAATGCTGTGCATTAAATGTTTTGCACTTCTTTAATTAAAATCTTGACGCTAAGATCATAATAGTAATTCTAATATGACCTTAGTGTCAAAATTGTATACGCTCTCTTGTATTTCTTAAAAAAACACAAAGATATAAAGCCTGTTTAACTCAAGTTTTTTTTTTTTTTTTTGATAAAACTTAAAAAGAAACACAATAACTTAAACAAATGCTATTTTGCATTCAAAAGAAAAAAATATATATAAGAAAAATGCATTAACGACAACAAAGCATTTTTTTTTCTTTCGTCTAATAGCCCTTGACCAATTACAAAAAAATACCTCAAAACAAAGACACTGGGTTTTTTACAAAGACATTGTAATGCTTTGCTCCAAAGATCCTTCAAAGAATTTTCTTTTAAACTTTCTCCAATTAAATATATTTAACATGCACAATCACATCTTTAAAATTTTGCTCACCACTTTATAGTGGTTACTAAACGTGAAGTTTAAATAAATGGAACATGTTTAAGCATGCTTCATTTACATTGGAATCTTTCTGCCTAAACTTTTTGGCTTAGTTTTTCTTTCATTGCTCCACTCCTTCATGATAAGCTTCTGTTAGCCATAACAATCGACCAAAAAAGAAAAAGTTGGCTGTCACCCCCACAGTGTTGTTAACCCTCTGTCTGATCTTTTTTTTTAGCGAATTCTATTTACTAAAAATTGGTCTACTTTACACAACTAAAGCCATCTCTGGAATAAAACCTTAATTAATGTCCAAACACTTGAGAAATTGCATAACTGATGTTTTAAATATGAAACAGCGCGATAATATTTTAAATACACTTAAAAAGCTCATGCCCATGGAAATTGCAGCATAAGCAGTTGGAGGAATTAAAAGATGTTGCTTGCAGATCTTATGGTGTAAGATTGGTTTTGTTGTTTCAACTTTGCCGACAAAAACAAAATATGGTGCTTGGTCATATAATTTGGACGGGGGAGGGCAGGCGTTTTGGAAAATATGAGTAAGAATGTTCAAAAACTCTTCTAAAAATTAGTGACAATAATTCTATTACATTATATATTTTAAACTTTAATCGAATGTGAATAAAGTAATTAAGAAATCTATTTTTAAAAACAAACACTAATTATGAATAAGTATTACATAATAGGCATCAATTAGTGAGAATAAGAAAATTACATTATTGAAAAGGCAGTTTTGAAGAATTTTTTTGGCAGCATGAGTAGCTATCTATATTCAAGCAATTTTGAAAGTAAAATACTTGCATTCTTTGCGAAGTGGTCTTAAAAATATTCCAAGATTTTACAAGAATGTTCGAGTATTCAAAATTGTTCTCAACAAGCTTGGTGCTTAAAAGTACATTTTATCCAAAATACTGAATTAAAGCAAACTGAGAACATGTTTGTTTGAAATCTAAAAGCACGATATTTTCACTCAAAATGGAGAAGTAGATTATAGATGGATGACAATTGGTATAGTCAGACCTCGGGAGGTCACCCCACCGGACTTCGCGAAAAGTGGCCTTATAACCGACTCGAGCACAATTCATATTCAATGAGCCAGGACTTTAGAAAAGTGGCCTTATATCGAGGTCTGACTGTATTTGTAGATTATATTTATAGGTTATGTGTGTTATACATATAGAGAATCAGGTTATACGTCTCCAGAAGAGGATTAAAGCATTTCCGGTAGTGAAACATCTTAAGCAAAAAAGTTTACCTTTTGTGCGATAAATTGAAGTAATAAAAAAGCAACAAATTTCAGCAGGCGCATTTTGGAATTACATGGAGTTCCTTTTTGAATGCAAGCAGGAAGGGAGCAAGGAAAGCAAAGAACCTACAAGAGTCCCGCCAAAAGAATGCAATTCCAAAACGCTTCTACTTCTTGCTGAAATTCGTTGCTTTTTTACTACTTCAAGGGAAACAACTATCAAGACGAGGAAATTCTCTTAAATGAAAAGGACCATTGTAAGGTGTGTAAAAAGAAAAATAATATGTCGATGTTTTAACATAAACTAATACTATTTCATAATAATTATATTTGAGACATTCCTTATTTACTTTTAAGAAAAAATATTCTTGATTATTCTCCAAATTTCAACTGCAGGAAAATATTTAATCACATCTCTAAAATCGCCAAGTGAAGACAATCCAAATGATGCAAACCTTGGGCAGTTATTCTAACCAATGAAAAATCGTCCTTGAAGAAAAGAATTGTACATCTGACAGAAACTAGACATTTAGTACAATGAGTGGCCAATTCTTGGTCTGACTGTCATGGCTGACACAAGGCATCAAGTGGGTCCACAATAATATTTTACGTTAATGAAGTAAGCAACTGAGCACACATTTCTTTTCTCTTTAAAAAATGTGTGCTTAGCTTTCCAACATTATTTTGGGTGAAAATACCTGGAACCAATTTTCAAACTAAATAACAAACAAAGACAAAATACAAACTATAGGTGCACAACCAGTATCCATTTTTGGAGTTAATGACTTTAAGTTAAATAATCATCTAATTAAAATGTATAAATTATGATATTGTTTAACACATAGGTTTTCAACCTTTTTTTGCTCACCGCCCACTTTGAGAATATTTTTTTTTCTAAAGCCCCCCCCCCCTTTTTTACTTGCAAATCTGAAATAGCTACTCCCACGAATATATTTTTAAATGTGTAATATTATACATTTTATTCGTAGATCGGATATGACCCTATCCTGTTTTTAAGGAAAACTATTTTAATGACAGCAATCAAAATGCATACTTAATTATATTGACAAGTATTTTTATTAAAATTTTCAGACATCGAATCCTTAACTTAACTAATGAGAAGGTTGAATTTGAGGCATTTTAAGGAGTTTGCTAATATCAGGCTTGATTTTACTTAAAAACAATCGTAAGTCGCCCCGTTCAGTAATATGGAGCCAATTTCTCTTTTTAGTTACCAATGCTGCGACAACACTATAGCCACATTCAGCTAAATATAAAGATGGGAATGCTATCAGAAATCGTTGAATAATCGATCATAAACCTAATACTTTTAATTTATCTGCCCCTCCGTGTCATCTCAATGCCCCCTAGTTTTCTCTGGGTCTTTTACTGCCCCCCTGAAACCCTAAAACACACACAAGGGGGCGTTATCGCCCACGTTGAGAACCTATGGTTTAACACCATCATAAAATGAGTAAGAATGTCACATTATTATGAATCTCGTTATTACATGAACTGATACAGGATTATTTGATAAAAGCAGTGAATAAGTGATTTTGACCTTCAACTCTATGCTCGTGTGTCGTTTATAGCAGCCTAATTAACTGTGTAATATTTTAGGGTGTGGGGTGACATAACAAGTGCAGAGATTCTCTATCTAGTTGTACACCTAAAAATAGCATGAGAAGAATATACCATACATGTGATTTTTCCCGTTAATTCAGGTACTTCTGTTCTTATAATTTGTCTTCTTTTGTTAAATTAAAAGATACTTATGACATCTATTTGTTTCAAAATCTTTCTGCCTTCTGGCAAGAATTGATTTTTTCATTTTAACCATTTATTCAGTTTCATTATGCAGTAAATAAATAAATTTTATTTTTTTACACTAAAACTTAAAAAAATTAAATAAAACAAAAAGAAAGAAAAACATAGTGTGTGTAAAAATTACACAATGAATGTTTCTACTTACGGCGTTCTCATGTCCACCTAATTAGTGTATGCTTCACAGAAGCATGTTGTCTACTTCCTCGATGAAACCGAGATATAACTACTTAATAAGTCGCCATAATTTAATTGACCAATCATATGTATGATATACTCTAAAATTTCTTGAATAAATCCGTCATTTCCCGTTAGAAAATAACAAACAGCATTGAGTTTCTTGGAAGATGTCTCACTTGACAAAAGAATATTATTGCTTGAGAAAGAAAATACACCCTGCTCTTCAACAATATTTTGGCACCATCCAGCTTTACAATAACAACTTTTAAAAAAATTATTTATCAGGGCTGCTTTACTACAGGGGAAAATGCAATTTTAAGATGTGCTGAAAATCAGTTAAAATATTGCAAATTTTAAACAAAACCAGGTGAACTGAAGCAATTTCTTTTTTCCCTGTTGAGCACACGGACTTGCATTTTAAGCCTGGAACATTTTGCCACGAATGAGTGCCGTCCATGTAAAAATCTTGATAGGAAAAATCCACCCGATAGTACATAATCTTCGTTGAAACGTACATTATGCTCTTGCATGTTGGAACTTGTAGAAAATTACAGGGAATTTTTCACCCATGGTTTGTCCAGCGACCCTGTTTATGGCCATCGCTCTGCTTCGGCAAACAGTCTACACAACAAGAAGTACAACAGCTAAACATTTCCGTTCTTCCATTTGAAAAATATGACCCCAACTTTTGGTCATCGATTCAAACTTTTAGTTAAATGCCGAAGCCCGAATCGACGAGAAACGGAAGCTGGCCGACGAATGTAATATCACAGAAAAAGGACAGGAAATCGAAATGCAGCGAAACCGACTAGAGGGGGGTGGCCTCCTCGTAGAAGAACCTGTTCTTGCAGCGGCAGCAGAAGAAGCAGGGTGCTGCCAGCAGCAGGAAGGGAGATGCCATCAGGAGGAGGAAGCTGAAGCCGGCGAAGATGCCAACCACCTGTAAGAGGCATTGTTCCGTCAATAGACGATAGAAAAGATTTAAAAACGGAAGTGTTCGAGTTTCATGAAAAGTATTTTCAGTGACAAGATCATGAGTAATTCAAAGCAAAAAAAAATTTCTGAACCTAACGTGAAAGTTTCGAAATAAGTATGCATTACAATTTTAAAATAAACATTATGTGATTAGGCGACTATTTAAGGTAGCATATGTTAACATACCATCTAACTTTTAAAACACTTGAAGTATTTAAAGGATGCGAAAGTATTGTAGCGCACAACACTCATTTTCAGCAAAGCACGTGTTCGATGTTGGCATGCTTCCTTGAAAAATATAAGTTTTTACTTATACCTTATAGAAATTAAGAAAGTTCCTTTAAAAATTTTTTTTCATAAATTTTATAGGAAAACTTTTTCTGGGTTTTTTTCAAAAAAATTTTTTCAAGTTTTGCTCATAAATCAAAACCTTTAGCTTAATTTTAAAATGTTAGGAAATCATTAAGAACAATTTTAAAAGATTGGGAGAAATAAACTAAAAACAGGAGATTGACTGAAAATTGGTAGTCTCCTTCAATAATTGGGAGAGTTGGCAACTCTGTATTGTCAAACCAATCTTAATATTAATTAATTTTTAAAAAAATTTCGGATCAGAATCACCCATGAATAAGATACTCCAATGGTTAGCCATTCAAGATTTGAAAAAAAACACTATGCAAATGGCAATTACACATCATTAAACTTCTTGCAAAAATACTTTTTTTTTTTTTTTTAATTTTAGATGTTAGCAATTTTATTGTAATTCTAATTCAAACAATTTTTCACCAATCATACTATATTTAATAGACAATAAAAACCGTGTGCCATCTTCTCAATACTAGACAAAAACAGTACGGCTGATTATGAGTGGAACTTCAAGGTTAAGAAAGAAAAAGAAACACTTTTGTTCCTTCATGTCAGTAAAAACTTTAGAAAACATTGTTGGCTAAAACAGAAGAAAAAGCAACTGTACATTCATTAATATAGTTTGTTTTAGTCCCTCATAAAATTTTCTTGATGATATTTTCAAAACATTCAGAGCTGCCAGCCTCAAGACTTGAAAAATAGGAGCAGTAGAGGCAAAAAATGGGAGCTCAGGGGGGTAAAATAGGAGCATGAAAAATTGCAATATTTTTCATATTTTTGAACTACCATCTGGTTATAGAACTACTAAAATATTTTTTTGTTTTTCATTCACTGTCAAATTACAAGGACTCAATTTAATTTAAACATTCTACATTGAATAACATAGCAAAGCAGATATACTGGGGAAAAAATCATGATTTCTTTTATGTATGTGGAAAGGGGGAAAGCTATATCATTCAGGTACATTACAAAGCAGTAATTACAGTTTTTATTCTTAAAAATGAAATAAAATTGCAATTACTTCTCATAAATACAATACACTGATGTATGACGATACATACACACATTAGAATAATCTTAGTGTAACATATTCATAAAATCTTTACCTACTTATTTAAAGTTTTTGATGAACAAGTGTATCAGTGAAATGTATTAGTGAATTTTCTGACCATTAAATTTAATTCAGTCTTGCATCAAGTTTGTGTAATTCGTTTTTTTTTTTGAAATTATTTTCAGCAATATATTGTCGCGGAATGCCAACCAGATGGCGCTCTCCTATTAATTGAACTGTTAATGTTTTTATATTTGATTCATTCTGTTTGAAATTGTGTAACGAGATAGTTGAAGGGGGAATTCCCAGCCCTGATAATACTGGCTATTACGTTTCGCATTTATTATTAAAGTTTTGTTGTTTTAGATGACTGCCTACTTTTATTAAATGGGACCCATTAGTTACTTTATGAACCACCGTTGCTACGATATTATAGTGAAATGTTAGTTGCATTTTTCTTCATATATGTTTACTCCTGCATTGACTTCAGCAAATATTAAAGTCCTCAAACTATGAAAAACAATCTTGTACTTGTTTAATTATGCAATTAAGTGGTAATTCATTTAAAAACTTAGCGTTTTCCTGAAAGTAAATCCTACAGGCCAAAAACAAAATTAGCAGTTTCAAGTTTTAAGAATAAATTTAATAAAAAATAAAATTGCTGCTTTTGGGTAACATAACTTAAAATCACTTACAACTTCCAAAAAATATTTTTTCTTTTTCATCTGAGTGTGATAATTGTTTTGGAATCAATTATCGCCTTGAGGATCGGGAAGAATTATTAAAGGCGCCATTTTGCGGACTTTATTTCTTAAATTTTCAATGCTAAAAGCATCAAGTATTTCTTTTAATTTAAACGAAAAAAAAAAACAATTTGTGTTTACCTTTTATATGTTGAAAACATTGTATTTTTAGCTGTGTTTTGTGTTTCTTCGATGTTCATGTGTCATGAGCGACATTAGCATTTTGCCGCAATCGTGCTGCAATCTTTTTTCATCTGTTTCCGGTTTCAGATATTTCTCATTATTTTCTCTTTAGCACACAAGTTAAAGTGTATTAAGTAAAAATATTAAGTTATGTTTTAGAATAAATATAATATTTGGTACAAATATAGCATTCTGGCACAACCTGGTCGCCAACGTGGCGATCGGCAATGAAATTTTTGGTCGCCATTTAAAACGTTTTAACAGGCAGTTGGCGAGTGGCGACCGCGGTAAAAGTCGGATTTTTTTTTACCGATAAAAATAGGAAGACTCTCATGCCTGCATTTCGGACGAAAACTTTGATTTTCTTTTAAACGAAAAGTATATTGCAAAGTACTTGAAAAATCGGAGTTTTCTGTAACTTATCGGGTTTTCGGAGTACGTAAAAAAAAATCGGATAAACTCCGATAAAATCGGAGCACTTGACAGCTGTGTTTCATGGCCATATTATTTAGACTTTAATAGTTGGCAGGGCTTAATCCAGGTCGATTTTGGTACAGTTTTTCGGTACCTTCACAAAATAAGAAAAAAATCAGTATTTCAACAAACTTTGGGGGAAAAAAAAAAAACGCATCTTCACGGAAATAAAAAATTTTTTCTAAGGAATTAAAGTGCTGAATAGTTTTCGGAGCGGTTGACGGGAAAGTGGATTCACAGTGAACGCCGTATCGTACGCCGAAGTTCAGCATCGGGCACTAGCTCGAAGACAGGCTTGATATGCTGACGTCACTTCTCCTGAGTACGCCACTCAATCGGAGTGAGCTGTGAAGTTTTTATACTAGGCAACCGGCTAAATTGAGCTAGCGCGCAAACAACTCAGCTCATTTTCCCATACAACAAGTGTTTTTGTTATGATTTAGCGTAAAACGTGTTCTATTCTTATTTTTTAACAGGATTTATGAAAAGTATTTATAATGAAGCGAGGAAGAAATTTAAGTGGTGAAATTTGGTGGGTGGAAATTTAAGTTAGGTACTAGGATTGAAAACCAGTATTAAGCCCTGGTTGGATTATGTAAACCAGTTGTTTTCAAACTTTTTTTCCTCATGGATCACTTCTAAACTTGCAAAGAAGTTGCCAAACTCATGGGTAGACTTAGTAACACATAAGGTAACTAAAATTTGATACAGCATTTAGTACCAAATGTACCATATTTATTGCACAAAAATTCATAAAAGAAACTAAAACCTAATCATTAGCTTACTACAAACACTAATAAAAACTAAAATGATAACTACAAGAAAATAAATGCATAATTCAATAAACGAACCGGTACTTAATTATGTATAGGTAAAATTTATAAACAAAAAAAAAACCTAATAGGATATTTCTAATCCTTCTAAATCCTAATAGGAACAAAGAAATTACCAAATTTGTCGTAATGTATGAAAGTTTCAGTCCGAGATCATTTAATCCGTGTTTGTATTTATATATCAGATAAGTATAAGTTCAAATTCGGTTCTCACATAGATATGTTTAGCAAAAGAGTAGGGCATGCTTTACAAACATTAATGAACTAAACATACATTTATAAAATGTCTCTCTACATACTTGCGTTCTGTGCCATATCATGGAAGCTCTGGAATGGCCCAATTTATTTCGACAAGGACCCTTGTCGTAGTGCCGTAACAAGAAATCGTCCTGCAACGAATCATGATTCAAGTGGTCATTATATCTACGATTCACATTTTCAAACCATTATAAAATATAATGCACCTCAATCTAGTCTGCTAACTAATATGTAAAGGTGATACTATCCTCAAATCAAAAATTCATTAACAACTGGGTTTTTTCTTACAAAATTTTATCAATATTCATAATTTTTAAAACTTTTCATTTTAATCTAAAGGCTACATTTATTTTGATGTAATAAATGAAGCTGGAGGTGCAGAAAATGAGAACAATATATCAAAGGCAGATGACCTTGATGATGTAAATACTCATAGTCAGTAATTACACTAGGGGAGAGTGTTGTACCTTGGGACACTTTTCACATTTTAATTTTTAACTTCAAAAATTAAAATTAGATTTAAAGTATGAAGACACTATTTAAATGCACCAACATTCTCCTCTATAATATATTTTTTCAAATTCAAACAGTTTAAAAATTAAAAAATGCCAGCCATTTTAAGTAGTAACTGAAAACTGTCCCAAGGTACAACACCCTGTTGTACCTTGGGACATACTTCGTGATTCATGCAACAGTCATATACATAACCAATTTTATACGAAAAATCAAAAACTTTATTTTTTTAAAGCACTAAATTAAGAAGATACATTACTATAATGTGTAATTTACACAAATAATAAATTTGAAAGTTCAAAACCTAATTTGTAAATGCAGCATTTACAAATTAGATTCAAATTTCTGCATTTGATTAGAATATCTCTCTTTATACTAAAATATATCCAAATTATTAAGAACCATGTGTATGTTGTACCTTGAGACATGTCCCAAGGTGCAACACGGTTTACTGTCCCAAGGTACAATCATCACAATGGTTTAATTAAAATCAAAATGGTGGTCAATCAAAATGCAGTATCATCACTTTCTCATAACCAAAACATTTAAAAATCTTCTGTTCAATATCCAATTAAAATTCAGTAGAATAGTTTTACAAATGCTATTTCAGTAAATGAAATTAGAATGAGAAAGATATTTAGTTTTGAGTGATGAAATTTTCTTTCTCTCACCAAGTCATCAATTCAGTGCTTCTAATGCTGCCTTTTACTGTGATGCTATCTGCTGGTTAAGGTCACAATTAGAAATAAAAAAAAATTTAATGTTGCCAATAGGTTTTTAGAAATTGCCAATGTCCCAAGGTACAAGCGTCCCAAGGTACAACACTCTCCCCTACATAACCAAATTAGGCAATTCCTTCTAAATTGTGATTTTATTATCATTAAGCTATAGCATAAAAATATAGCTTAAAATGATAATAGTTGTAAATAAATTTTGCATAAAAATACCAAGTTTATATTTGACATTAAAGCTATACATGACAAATGAGTATCTTCAAGGTAATTATAGAATTAAAGAGATAAAGCATGAAAAGGCACAAATTTACAATAAAAATACAAAATCAGGTTTTGGAATTTAAAAGAAGCTCTTCTCAGTCTAAACAGTGGAGCTGTACAACTCGCACTGGGAAAAAGATTGCCTGTTACTTTCAAACTAACTACAGTGAAAACTCGATAACTCGACACCTCAACACGAAAATATGTCGAGATAAGCGGGTGTCCAGTTACTGAGGTTCCGTAATTTCAATTGCTAATATTGGTCTGCATTGTTATTTACTTACAATTCAAGCTACAAAAGAAAATCCCAGTGAATGAAAGTATCCCTGTTTACTATTTATCTTATATTATAATTATTTTAAAAAGTTATACATTACAAATAAATAAATATATAAACATAGTACATTAAATCAGAATGCCTCATGAGAAAAAAAATCCATAATTTTTGTTTGTTTTCTCTCTCCGAAGAGAAAGCATAAATTCCTCACTATTAGGCTTGCTAATAAATTTTATTGACGAAGAAACATCATTGTAAAATTCGCAGAATTGTAGCCCATGAAAAAATACCAGAAGAAAAAGTTGATAAGAATACAAAATGGAGGTCGATTTACAGGGGTTCTTGGAAATTGTGTGTCAAGTTAGAGAGTTTTTCACCCATTGAAATTAGCAGGGCTAGGCATAATTTGCAGTCCCCAAAAAAGTGACCACAGCTTTTAAAAAAGTGACCAAAATAGTGACCATTAAAATGTAAACTTGTGTGCGTGTGTTTTTTTTTTTAATTTAATCTAAATACAACTTGAAAAAGAGCAGTTTCAACGTCTTTTGAAAACTAAACTTGAACAAATAGAGCTTTTACCCAACTTAAAAAAAAAATTCATAGCTTATTCAAAAATAAGAATTTTTATACCTGTAACTATAGTCATAAATACTTTTTTCAAAACTCATAAATAGCTAAGAGTGAGAGGCAAAAGTTATCTTTTTAAATTAATTTCTTTCTTAAATTGTTACTTATTTAAAAATATAAATGAATAAATATTTATTCAAATCGGCAGAAATTTCAAATTTTAATTTATGTTCAACATTGAATAAAATTTATTTTGCAAATGCTACTTTTTAAATATTTTTTATACTTGTTCAAGAATTAGAAAATTTCACTTGAAATAAATCTAAATTTGATATTTTATCAAAATTATTCAGACTGAAAATACTGTGTTAATCTTCTGTATCATTGTAGGAAACAAACCATTTGACTATTCTGCACTGTTTCTGTAATTTCATGGTAGTAACAAAATCCAAGAAAAAAAATCCCTGACAATTCCCTGATTAAGCTCCAAAAAATTCCCTGATTTTATAATTTTAGTTGTAATAGTTACACAGTATCACTGTCATACATAATGACAGTATGAGTAGCACAATCAGAAAAATTCTTTACGGGGGGGGGGGGGGGCTGCACTATTTTTTCCCCACCGAACTTTGTGCAATTCCTTTTTGGGGGGGATGGAAATAAACAGAGGTTGAGAAAAAAGGGTATTCATTTCAATTCTTGATTCGAGAACAAAAGAGTAGTGATGGATAGCCAAGTCAAAGGTGAAAGTACCAAATTAAGTCCTTGTTTGCCTTTTGATTAATTTTATTTAACAATTGAACACAAACACAACAACTAAATTAAAAATTAGACTGAAAAATATTAATTCGAGCATTTTTGAAGGAGTGTGTCTGGAAAAGGCTCTAACCTCGTTGCATGAAATCCAAGTTCCAAGTATATCTTCTTCTGATTGCGTCAGACCAAGGTTGACTGGTTGCATCAGACACGAGTTATGATATGACTCAAGTGAATCACGTGAACAGATTCTCAACAGAGGTCATAAGGAAATTTTCTGAGCAATATATACAATCTGGTACTGCTAAGAATTTTTCAGAGCTAAAGTTTTTTTTAAGGAATTTAGATTCCCCCCCCCCCTTCCTCCCCTCCATCAGTATTTAAAGACTTCTTGATAAAAATGTAACTTTATTTTCTCAAGAAGCGTACTGTCTTTTGTTGCGTATTTTCTTTTCGTTGAGAAATCCCTGATTGAGCTCCAAAAATTTTCTTTGGTGATTGTGACAGTTCGGGAGGGGAGGGGGGAATGAAAGAAATGAGAAATGAAGGCAATTTTCTGAGTGACATAATCTGTAACTGCTAAAAATTTTTAGTCTGATTTTTTAAAACTTTTCTAATTTAAATATAGCTTTATTTTCTCAGGATTTGCTCTTCTCGTGTAAAAAAAAAAATAAATAAATAAAAACATTTCAAATCATCATTTTAGAAGGGGGGAGAGTTCATTGGCCTTTTAGGCTTTTAGGCCTCCCCTTCTGGTTGCACCACTGCAATATCAAATCTTAACTTCGGCACACTCGGCGCCATGCCGAATTTCAAAATGCGACCAAAAATGGCGGATACGCCGGAAGCTTCAACCCTGACACACGTCTTTTTATGCAAAATTGCAATGTTTTCTTAACTCATAGACAGACAAAGTAAGTTTTTTTTGCTTGCTCTGGCAGAAAAAGAGCAAAAAAGTGAAAATAGTGACCAATTTTCAAAAAAGTGACTCGCGCCGACCCCTGAATTAGCATTGGGCCAACCATTGGGGAAGGGAAATGTCGACTTACCGACGTAGTCGACTTATCCGCATGTCAAGCTACCGAAATTCCACTGCATATGCAAATTTAAGCCCTACCAAACTGTGCTTCTTCAACAAAAAAAATTTAAATATTCAATTTTCCTATTCATGTATTTTTTTTTTCCAGCTTTTAGTTTTTGAAAAAACCGAATCGCTTTAAAAGAGTACCTCAGTAAATACAGAAATACAGCAGCCAGTCAACAAAAAGGACATTTTAGAATGATGCCTGTTCAAACATTACCCTTTTCTCCCCCCCCCCCCCCTCCCACCAATCCCTGAAAAATTACCTTCTTTAAACTTTTATTGATATGACACCAAGAAATGGTAAGAGTACCAACTCTTTTGGAAGTCGGCTATCCTCAAGATTTTTCACATTAAGTTGCTATTTTCACATATAAAAATAAGACTTTTTAATATGTCAGACACAAAACTGGAAATGGGAGGAGAATTTTCAAAATAAAAAAGAAAGGAACAAATCTGCCAAAGTGGCAAACCATTCCCACGCCTTGTAAACACAAACGCCTTTGCACAAAACAAATCCTATTGCTGTCATTCAGCCATAAACCTAGCTGCAAGCTAATTTCTGCATAAAATGATTACAAAAAGTGTCCACTGACTACTCGTTGAAATTTGAATTTTTACGCTCACTTAAAGAACTTCACTATAAAAATAATTGACTAAATATTTTGGTTAAAAATTATGTAGTAATTGTACAACGGTAACCCTTTCAGAACTTTTCGAAGGACAGTGTTTTGAAATTAGCATTCAGATATGAACAGTAGAACAAATACATACATACTTTTATTTTAATGAAATTTATTCATAAATAATAATATTTAATACATAAGATTATATATGAATGTATATTATTATAATTATCGGCATTTTTAAGAATTATTTGTTATTTTTCTGTACAGAAACAGCAGAAACTGAGAACCATTTTACCTACAAAATTGAAACAATGCGCCTATCTGAAGTTGTAACACTCATGCTTATAAATACCCATCAAGTTTGTTAATAAAAGTAATTATTTCTCAAAAATACCATTTCTAATGTTAATAAACTTGTCATTGGATTTAATTTTTCTAAGAATTTATGCTAATTTAAATTTAATGTAATTGAATTTTTAACAACTATTTTTTTTCTCTTGGTTTCTTCCGTTCTTTTCCAGTTTCTTCCACTGTCCTGAAAGAAACTTGTTTCTTCCGGAAGAAACCCGACTCTGCGCCAATTAAAGAACCTTGTAATAGATACTCACATCTAACGATGCGAGGCAGTGCCAACAAAAGACGTGCTTGCATCTATAACACATCATCTGGGCACACCCATCATCCTTTTCGATCGGTATCCGGCAATTGGGGCATCGTTTGATCGGGCTCTCGTCATCACTCGCCGAGAACCTGTGAAATCAAAGAACACATTTTTTTCTATAACTAGGTAATGTTACATACACTGTAATCAGGGGTGGATCCAGTTTTTTTTAACAGGGTCCATTTTTTGTCAATTTTAAAGAGATTTTTGAGAAAAATCAAATAATTTGGTGAAAATTGAAAATTTAAACATACAGCGAGGAAAAATTCTATTATTATTTTCCGCTTTTATAATAAATGATGGTGTGAAAAGTACAATTTGGAAGCTTGGAATTTTGTGAAGGGTCCGTGTTAATTGATTTGAATTTTGTGGAGGGTCTCTTTTGATTGATTTGAATTTTCGGAAGGGTCCGCTTTGCTTCATTGGAATTTTCTGAAGGGTCCGAAAACGAACCCAAATTTCCTCTGCCTGGTAATTTACTGAAGGTACGAGAAAATAAAGGTATTCAGAAAGAAACAATTCTTTTATTGAGCTACATACTGCAGCATGTCATTTTTTCTTTAACCTCACCTTCCGCTGCATTCTCAATTTTACAAAAACTTTCAAGGTGGAGTTTTACTTCTGATACTGGACAGTTTTTTCCCCCACAAAGTATTTTGTCTAATATTTTTTACTACTGTTGTTATTTACTGTTTATTTTTGTCCCCAATTTGTCTACTTTTTACTACTTGTTAATATTTTTAGTGACGAAAACATGGGAGTCTAAAACCAATTTTCTCTAAGAAGTCAAACCAAACTGGAAATGACTAGTTGCTAATACATACACAGCCAACTCTCTCAAATCCGCCTAAGATTTCCGATGTAAATTTAAACTTCCAGTTAAAAGTGGAATGGAATTTTCAAAATGAAGTGATATAGTGTAAAATAGTTAAATAAATAATTAAAGTGCCTATTCATTTAAAATTAAGTGTTTCCTCAAAAAATAAGGATTAAAAACCAATAATAAAATAACCAATATACTTATATTTAAAAATCAATAAAATCTTTAAATAAGAAATTAAATGAGCTGATTTAGGGTAACATATCTTAAAATAATTTACAAAATAATAATTTTCATTTGAGTGTGATGATTGTTTTAGAAACAGCGGCTGTCATAAGTTTGAAAAATAATTATTAGTGGTGCCATTTTGAAAAACTTGAAATTTCTTACATTTTCAATGACAAAAGCATTTTTATAAAACTTGAAACATTCAAAACAGTTTATGTGAGAGAGCCTTTTATGTAAGAGTTGAAAACTAACTTTAAAATCTCTAGAATAGAAAATAAATAAATTATTGAAATAAAACAAAAAATATGCAGATTTGATTTAGCACCTGCTAAAATGTTCTAGAACTTTTAAAATGATTTAAAGATGCACAGGGAGGATTGAAACTGGAAGTACGGCATGAAATTTTCGGCAAAGCACGTGTTCAATATTGCCATGTTTCCAAGGGAAAAACAAAAAAAAAAAGGTGATTTGCTCACCAAAAAGAAAAGGGGGGGGGGGGGATTACAGTAGAATGTGCTAAAAAGTGACTGTGCAGGAGTGGCGATCGGTAATACATTTTTTTAATCTCTACTTTCACTACTTTAATCGCCATGTGGCGAGTGGCGACCGCTAATTTTCACCTATAAGTTAGAGCATTTCCCCTTTGAAGGGAAGTGCATAAGTGCTGGATCACTCACTCAATCTCATCGTTCGAGTTCTTCCTGGCATCTTCACAGCTGGTAGTTCCATGCCAGCCAAGTTTGCAGAGGGAACAAAACCTTGTCCTGCACTGGAAGAGAAGTAGACTAAAATGCACCAGACATTTAAAGAAAGAGCTACTACAAACCACACAATATTCACAAAACATCAAATGCTGAAACAAAATGGTTCAGAGTAAAGATTTCTAGTCATTTGCGTCATAAACCGAGCTAAAAGTGTACAGAAAAACTTTTTTAGATTAAAAATATTGATGTACTAAAACCCAAAGGTATCTACCTGGTTTTCTTGTTAGTTTTTCTTTTTTGTGTCTATTTTGTAATTTTTTCTCCCCCCCCCTCCCCCTCCTTTACATGTGCACTTTGTTTTGCTTTTTGTTTTGGTATTTCCTGCACTCATTTTATTTCCATTTTATTCTTTGTATTTCATTTTATTATTTTTGCAATTTTCATGTATTTTCACATTTTCATGCATGTTGTTGTCTTTTTTGCTTTGTTTTTATTGATATTCCTTTTTACTTCCTGTACTTCCAACTACATTCGTTTGTTGCTCTCTTATTGGTGCTTTCCCTGCTACTTCTACTTCCACTTCACACTGCCTTCATTCTCATTGGTTTACAGTTAATTCTTAGGCTATATAAGCTTTTCTTTTTTGTTGTTGTTTTGTCTGCTTCATTTGGATGTTTTGCATCTAGAAGCTCCCTGTCGCATTGAAAAGGGATTCCAAGCAATCCCGAAACATATGTCTGCGTTTTAATGCTCATTTGTGCTTTAAATTAATGTGAAATTATATTTCTATTACAAAGTTTACCAATTAAGTGTACTTTATAAACTAATCAAGGTTCAGAGGATTTTAACCCTTTAATGGAATAATTATTTAGTGAAATAATGCAGATTTTTTTCTTATTTTATTTTTCTAGGTCTACGCACATACTAAGTAAATAGGATAAGAATAATATATTAATGTGTTCTCTAGAATTTAATTTAACTATTTACAAAATAATTAAAATTTAAAGTTTCATTATTAATTCAGTTTCCCATAAAATCAGTAAAAACAGTTGTTTCTGAGAAGCCATGCCAAACAAAAAGTTGAGGACTTTAGTTTCTCATGCAATGTGTGTTCAGGATTTCCTTCCTCAAAAATACCGCTTCTATTGGTCAATCTTGAAACTTTGATTTTTTCAAAGGTTGCGGAGAAATCCATACTATTTTAAATTTCCATTTTTCGAGAATGTTTGAGGACATAATACAACTTTTATGGAAAATTTTCAATTCTATCACTTTCCTGGTTTCTCCAACTAAGAGACACTCTGATATTTAAGACTGCAAATTGTTTGCATGTCTTCACACCCTCTCATCAACAAATTATGAGAAAATAGGAAAAATAGAATTTTCTACTATTCATAAAATGCTACGACAAATTGTGTGCAAAAAAAAAAATTCTTTCAAATGCTTCTTCCTGCTTTTTTTTTTCTACGAGCTTTCTATAATTGTTATGATACTTCAGTGTTTTGTGAACACTAGTGCATGGTTATTACATCAATGAAATGAAAGACGATAACAGTATTTCCTATTTAAGAATTTTGCTTCATTCCTTTACACTCAGTCTTTTTTAAATAATTATTAAAAGGGCATATGGGTCAATTCTGCAAATGAAAAAAATCAAAAGAAATATAGAATTAATTGGTTAATGACATATAATCACAAATAAATGACTCTTGTAGTCGGCCTAAGGTCTTGAATAGGTTGTACCAGCTTGAGGTGTCACTGATAGAAAAAAGGGTAAATTTTGCAGTTTTTTTTAAAATGAAGATATTTTGCTATTTGAAGTTGAAGCCTCATATGAGGGTCGGGGTAACGAGAGGATTAAAAAGTAATAATTTTGCACATATAATTGTTTCTTTACAATCATGGCCGCAGAGAGCAAAACAACTCACAGTGACGCAGAGAACGCAGACACCCAGGCTCGTATCGGGGGATGGTCGGAATGAGCAGACTGTCTCACATCCTGCAGACGGACACCACACCCGGTTGGGATCCAATTCCACATCTGAATGGAACAAACATTTGTTTCGAATAAAGTGGCATTTGAGTAAACTAAACCGAAAACATAACTCATGCTCTGGTTTGACACCCAGTAAAAAATTCAAACATTTAAATTTCATCTTTGTATAACTAGGTTAGAAACCAGCTGCTCAAAGTTGAGTCATAGTGAAAAATTATCTTATAGACCTGCCAACATTCAAGATTGACTTGATAGAGCATTATGGGCATTACATATTACAGAATGTTATTACAGTATGGGACCTCAAATCCGGAACGATCGGGACCGCGATCTTTCCGGATTTCGGAATTTTCCCGATTTTGGGTCATCATTCAAAAAATTTTGTAAGTAGCATCAGAGCCCATAAGATTTGCTCTGGAACATTTTATTAGCATTTGCTCATTTATAGCATTTTTATTATCGTATATACTCGCCTATTAGTTGCGAAATTTAGCAGAAAAAACGAAGTTGGAGTGTACTTGCATTCTAGGCAAAGTATCGAAACATCCAGATTTCCCCCGATGTTATTTGAATCTCTTTAATTAAACAATAAAAGAAAAGAATTCTGTCAGATTTTGATTTTATATCCTCTAGCCACTAAATTGTAGTAAAAGATCGGATTACCGGGAAAATGCGAGAAACGCTGATTTTCAATTTCGCGAATGTTCTGCATCGCGAGAAAATTAGAGCTCATTTTTAAAAATGAATATAAGAAAACTACAATAAATTTTAAAAAGAGCAAAATTTAATGATATTAACTCAGAATTAAAGCAACATTTAAGAAAAACTAATCGCAAAAACGAACCCTTTTCAGAAAATCGCGAAATAATTTTTTTGAACACAGCACATTTCCGATCTTAAACATGTTCATTACATTTTATTTTCCTTCTCTTTAAAACGCCTATTTCCAAAAAAAAAAAAAAAAAAAACGATGAAAAACATTTCCCGAATTTTTCTTCCAAAGCAACAAATAGAAATTCTAATCGCAAAAACGATCCCTTTTCAAAAAATCGCGAAATAATTTTTTTGAAAACGGCACATTTCTGTTCTCAAACATGTTCATTACTTTTTATTTTCCTTCTCTTTAAAACATCCATTTTCAAAAAAAAAAAAACAGGGGGAAACATTTCCTGATTTTTTTTTCGAAAAAGTTCCGGATTTTGGGTTTTCCGAATTTCGGGATTCCGAAATTGGGGGCCCATACTGTATATTGAATCAAAAACATTAATAGGAGCAAAACCTCAAAATACATGCAATATATTCACCATTTTCATATTATTTTCTTTTTCAAAGTTATTTTAAAAAAAAACTAGTGCAGTAGAAAACAGTAAAACCCTTCTCAGCATACACCAGTGGGACAAAAATCTTTGTCTGTAACAGAGGCTGCTGCTGAAAGTATATAAGTATAATCGACTTGACCTATAAAAAGATGGACATTTGCTGTGTTTTTCTTCCGTTTTAAAATCAAGCTTATTTTAAAAACTCATTTCTTTTTTTCCAAACGTTATTAAAAGCGATGGTTTGACTTGA
Organism: Octonoba sinensis; assembly: GCA_038502835.1. Classification (NCBI taxonomy): domain Eukaryota; kingdom Metazoa; phylum Arthropoda; class Arachnida; order Araneae; family Uloboridae; genus Octonoba; species Octonoba sinensis. The sequence goes on from CM076600.1 coordinate 6,966,779, forward strand.
GTGATAAGCAGAACTTTGGTCTAACCAAAAATCCTTCTTGGTTCAACGCTTTGCTGGCGGGAAATTAAAAACTTTCTGCCTAACAGGGGTGCCCGCATTTAAGAGGTGTTTATTATGAGGAGTTTGAATATGAATCAATAGCATTTTAGATTATAATCGGTTCTTAATGAATTATAGTTAAACGAAATTTATGGTTTTAAAAAAATAAAAGGTGGTTGACTTCATAGATTTGAAAAAAAGGTAAGCCTATCAATTGAAAATTTCGTTTATTTCCAAACAAAAGTTTTGTTTAGCAATAAATACATAAAAAATGCTGAATAACATTCACTCTAACTGTATATGTATATAAGAAATAAAATAAAAATTAGTCACAACATTTGCTTTCATTCTCACTAACATAAAATTATTTCCTTTCTCCCCGTATAAACACACTTTTTTTTTCGCAATTTTTTTTTTCTTTTCTGAAATTCTCCAATTTTACAAAATTTCCTTGGGAGATTGATACTTACTTAAGAAATTAACCTCGCAAGTATAAAAATCATTTACTAACAGCTTCAATATCATTTGCAATGATACATAGAGCATGAGTCTTGCAAGTAAGTGAATTCATTTTACAAGTTTTCAAGTCAATCAAATTGTTAATAAAATACAACCACTCACCTAAATTTAGCTTGTACCTCTCAAACATGTAGAATGCGTCCTCTCCGGCTATTTCCCGAATCTGTGGGGAAGGATGAAGTTCATTAAAAGAAAATAAGAACTTTGAACACCTATTAAACAAACAAAACTTCTTTTTTAAGATAAAAAATATTTTTAAAGTAAATAAATTAATGGTAATTTATAGAATTTTGTTATTAATCAAGTAAAAATACACTAAGTAAGTAAAAAGAAAAAAGAAAAAGAAAATAATTATTATTTCATGCCTTATGTAGCCCATTTCGGTACATCTTTCATTTTTCAAAGCGAGTGCAACCAAAGATACACTCTGCATACTGTTGCTTTCTTTCTGAAAAACATTACACTGTAATCATGCTTTTCCCACAAGACCGACAATCGGGCTCATAAAAGGACACTTTACCGAACCTGTAGCCTAGAGCACCAGCATTTTAGCTTCCAGGAAGGACTTGAAATCTTTCTTCTTGACATTTTCACACAATTTTACAGTAAAATAAAACTTACTGGAGAGTTATTAAATTTTTCATTTTCTTAATGAAGAGGAGATCATTTTAAGCAGGGTTGGTATTTTTGCCAGGATGGTGGGAAAAATTAAAAAAAAAAAAAAAAAAAAAACAGCAAAAATGGGAAAACATATGAAATTTGTTCTTAAATAATGAGCAGCAAGGTCTATAATAAGGGCCTAAATAATTAAATTAATATTTGGGAATTATTGAATACCATCATTTATTAATTAATAAATATTACAATTAAAATAACTATTTAATGAAAGTCTAATTTACAAGCTTAGAAAAAGCAAGTTGTTAAAATTACCTCAAAATTATTCAATGAAGAAAAAAAAAACTTTTCTTATGTCCTGTAAGGCAACATGATTTATTCTGTTCCTTTTTTCTTTTGTTCATAGCCCCCTTAACTAGATGCCTTCCGAAATGAAGCGAGACCCATTACCCTACCGGTAACGCTTTTCTCCCGCTGACAACGAAATCACCGTTAGAGGGCACTACCTATTTGCTATTGGAAAACTGTGTTTTACTTGTATACGCTTGATAAATTGCGATAAAAAGCGGTAAAAATTGTTCTTTTTAAAAAAAATCACTTGATTTTTTTTCATATTTAATCACATGGCTCAATAATTACATTTTTTTCGCTCTTACTTTATGGTGCAGTTAAACAGTGGGAAATTAAGTGATATTATTAATTTTTGATATCTCGTTAGTCTAGGAGCATTTTAGCGCAGCATCAACTTAAAACTTTTATTTTATTAAAGTAGTTTTCTCCTAAATGTAGGTATTTTAAAAGAAAAATGTTGTTACACAAATGAACAGAATTTTCTTGAAAGTAATGATTTAAATATTTTAGTCTGTAAAATAAAACTTCGCTTAAGAAACATTTTTTTTTTTTAAATTTGCAAACGTACTGTACAGCAACATCCTTTAATAGCTATGTAATAAAAATCTGTATCACTTTCATTCAACTACCAAAAAATAAAACATTGTTTCTGTAATCTATAAATGCACTTAAAATTATAATTGCATGTCATCACTTATTTTTAACTTTGTTATTATTATTATTTTCGAGTTTAATGGAATATATATATATATAAAGAAGTGTTAAAGAAAGAAATTTTAAGCATTTACATTAAAAAAATATATTTTTAGCATTTCGAGTATGCGAGTCGAGAACTCTCGCGTACTCAACCAACTTGCACCACAGACAATACGTCAAATTTCGATTACAAAATACTACTTCAAATACTTTCAGATTTTAAATCAAAATCGAACTTAAGAAATATTAATTAAAAGCTTTGTTACAATCGAAGGCTCTATTGCAAACATTAAAAAATGTTTAGGAAAAATAAATAAATAAAGCAGCGAAAAAAGAGAATAATTATTTATGCAATTCATACGTAAAGAATATAATACACATAATTTCAACTGGCATTTTTACCGATGTAAGGAAACAAATAAAAATCCAGCTCTTGACTAAAACTTTTAATTTTAATATTTGTTTCAGAACGATGCTATGGTTAAAATAATTAAAGATTTATTTGGAACATTTTGAAAATTTTTGAGAAGATGTAATGTATCCCTTCCATGATCGATTAACAACAAAGCTATACATGTGAAATATATTTGAGTAGATAGTTATATGGACTCATTGGTTTTAGAAAAGAAGAATGTCTTATTATTAATTACTTATAGTGATCTTGAAAATTAAAATTTTTCCCCTGAATTGTAAAAGTCAAGACTTTTGCAAAGGCTCTGAAAAGATGTTCAGAGTTTTGAAATGCTTTTAAGTGTACTTAGAGTATCGGATATATTTTCTCGCAATCTAATATTTTCCAAGAAATCATTGCTTCAAAAAACGAGCAGAACGATGATGACGTTAAATTGGGAAACTTGGAACCAAATTCTTCATTTAGGCAAGTTATAAAAATGTTGCATAGAAGTCAAGTTTTTATTCTTATAATAGAATCAAATTCAATCTTATCACAGAATCTGCTCTATCCCCCCCCCCCCCCCCCCGAAAGAAAAAACCAGTCCTTTTGGTTTCAATAAATAAAATTATAAATAAATAAATAAAAATTATACATAAGTAAAATAAAAATGGTTAAATATGTGAATAATTACAATTTATTATGCATTGTACTGATGTGATATTTTTGGCATGAAGAATAGGACAAATATTACTTCCAAATTATTCTCATTAATTCATCCATAGAATTAAATATGTTCTTGAAATATGATTAGAATTCGATTCTATGCATGAATAATAATTTGTATTTCTTTCCATACTAACTTTCATTTTTTCTTATTGATTCATACATGTCTTCGTGTAACTAGTTACATTTTTTAATAAAAAATTAATAAGTTCAATTTAATTAATATTTGCATAATATAAAATGCATCATAATATATAATCAACCGTATTCCGAGGACAAGCTACAGTAAGGTTTGGACAACATAATAAATAATGTATGTTCATATAAAAGTAGTTTTGCACTATATTGTTATTAATTAATTAATTTTTTTTTTTGAAATTTTTTGCCAAATAAGACGTTATGAAAGACACACACATAAAAATAATAATAAGAAGAAGAATAATTCCCTTGTCTTGATATAGCAGAGATCCATTTTTCACGCAAACTATGTCCGATTGAAACTATTTTTTTCTTTTTCTGAATTTGATGTGCAAAATGGAACAACACAGTAAACCATCTTTCTTTAAGTTACATTGGTCCTGAAAGGGACAGTTTTTAACCCAAAGAATCAAATTATTAGGGGAAAAAAGAAGAAATAGCAATGGAAACCAATCTTCTACCCTTCAAACTAATGGAAAGATTAAACGAGGTTTGTTACAGCAGATAAGTAGCGTTCCTGGTGGGAGAAAAGGTAACTAAAATCCGCGGCCAACTTTCCCCGCAAACCGCTAGGCATCTAGTTAAGGGGGCTATGCTTTTGTTAAAAAGAACAACTGGTAGTGAATTTCAATATTTTTTTTTTCTGTGGCTTTACTATTTAAATCCTGAAATTCACCAATGGCATTGTCGAAAGCCTACATCATAACATTAGTTGAAAAATAAAATGACCTCACTCCCCCCCCCCCCAACCCCACTTTGAAATTGTTCAATAGAAACTGGAGGGGAAAAAGTCCAATTCATTTATTTTCTATTTATTTATTTACTGTACATTTTGTATGTAAATTCGTTTTTAATATTGTTATGAAATTGAGTATTTTTTCTTAAAATGCATATTTCTAACACTAATAATAATGCATATTTTATACTCATTTAAAGTAGTGCCTAAATTAAGTATGAATAACATTGATTTGAAACTAAAATTTCTTTTCGTTGTTTTAGTTCATCTAGAAAAATGAATAAATAAAAATAAAATAAAACAAATTTACCCATAGTGGATACTATTTTGGACGGGGTGGTTTTTACTAGGCTTTTTCCATTCATGGCAAAAAGTTTCCAACCCTGATTTTAAGATAAAACCTAATAAGAATATTTCTCTGCCTTACTTTCTTGCCATCAGATGTTTTGTTAGTTTGGTTGGGTCCTTTAATGAATTTTACAGCACATACAATGCTGGTAGCAAAATATATTTATTGGCTTAAAACAAGCACAGATACCAACACAATACAATACTTTACAAAGAAAGAGAAGGCAGAATACAAGATGTGTGGGCCGGGCCAAAATCAGATGGTTAACCTCACAGGTAACCCTGACACAAATAAATACAAATTCCAAAAGAATCAAAGAGACAGAACCTTTCCCCATTTCTTTACAGGGATAACACAAATTACCAACAGAAATCTGGTTAAAACATAATAAACTCAGGAAATAAATAAAATAAATAAATAAACAAATTACCAAAAGAGAAAATATTTCAACCAGTGTCGATTTAAAAAAGAAAAACATCATGTTGATGAGTTAGAGAAAAGGGGGTTTAATGTTACAAAAAGGTATGGATAACAAAGAAAGTAAACCAACAGAAATGCAGCTTAAATAGCAAGAGCAGGGTAATAATCTGTAACCAATGAGAATAAAGGAAGCAAAAGAAAGGAGTCAATAAGAAAACAACAACCTTGGAACATGTGTCCGCAATTTTTGCAAAAGTTTGTGCTCAATTTCACGTAGATTTTTAATTTTTGCAAAGGTTTACATTTTATTTCACAGTCTAGTATTCCTTCAGTTTTCATCTTTGGCTAAAGATTGAAGTTTCCTGGAGCTGAATGCCTTTATTTTTGTGGATGAAAACAGATTCAAGAGCTAACTAGTCGAGCCATGCGGGATTCCGCACAAATTTAGGAGAAATGGCGTCATGAAGAATAGAAAAAAGTAAACGTGTGTTGGTACAAAAGAAGGCATGTCATTAAACACATCAGTACAAATAGCTGTTTCAATTTATTTTTTCGCTATTATTTACATATTCAACATAATCACAATAATAATTATTATTAGTAGTAGTAGTAGTAGTATACATTAAAATACAATAACGAAACCGTTCCATTACTTAAAATAGAGTTACTGTTGGTTGGTTAGGCTCTACACATTCCTAATATAAATGAATGTGTGAAGCCTAACGATTGAATAACGTTAACACACAGACGCAGCTAAAACTATCCCATTGTCTACGCAATAAAAACAGATGAGTTTCTTGTTTGTTTATTTGATCACAGATGTCGCCAGCATATACAATCCCCATTTGGCATCCATCAAAGGAATTCTTTGATGATTTCAAATCTCAAATCTAAGAGAAGCGGTACGTTTTTAGGCCGTGGGTCTATTTTTCGTCATTAGCTGGCATGATAAGCTTTAAAATGAGGGGCAAATCGTGGAATATGATAAAGGAATAAGGAAGATATCGAGGAGCGACAGAAACTACTCACTTCCGAAATCAGGATCTTTCCAGCGACGATACACTCTGCATCTGGACATGTGACAGTCACGTTCCCTTCCCTGATATTGATCCTCAGATACTGTTGGAGGCACTGCAAAAAAAAAAAGGTCACATCAAACATTTTGAATCAACACATTGATGCTAGAAAAAAAGTAGGCGTGTAAAACAGAAGAACTATTTAAACTTAATGGGTCTAAATTTACGGCCTACACTAAAGTGAACATAAAAATCCCAACAGCAAAGACGGACTCTGGAAATTGGGAGCATTTTCAAACACGATTTCAAATGCTTTTTATTCTATTCCTACAATTAGTACCAAAGTGGGTTAATAATGTACAACTACAAAACAAGGTCCAGATAGTAAAGGTCGGAAGTGGCTAGTGGCCACTTATGCATCATAAAACAAAAGTGCAAAGGGGGAGGGGTGGAATTAGCATTCAGTGCCCTAAAATTCCTTATGTGACTTATTTTCAGTGAAGAAAACTATTACTATTTTGTCAAAACTATTAAGTCTACAACACAAAAAAAAAAAAAGTGTATGATTTTTAAACTGGATAAAAGAAATAACTAGCTTCGTTGGCGATTGTAAATTAAGGAAATATGAATTTTTACGATATAGTTTTTCATGTTGAATGTTATAGAGTACAAAATTTTTTAATGCAAAATTTTAATTGTTTAATAATAGAAGCAACAGATAACAAAAATCCCAATCACAGAAACGAACCTTTTACAAAAAACCGCGATCACAACTACGGACCATTTTCGAACACAAGTAGAAAAAAATTATATTTTCAGTCCTAATTTTGTTCAGTACATTTTATTTTAATTCTTTTCAAAACTTTTTGAAAAAAACTTTCTTACCATTTTCAAAATGGCGCGACGCTCAAGCTCGATTTTACAAGTTAAAGTGAAAATTGCTGATCTGAAATTAATGTGTTGCAACGGCAAAAAAAAAAAAAAAAAAAGAAAAAAAAAGATTAAGATTGTTTCTTACAGCATTTAAGAGATTCCTATGGAAGAGAAAAGGATTTTTTAAAAAATAGCGCAATCGGGAAAAAATTTCCTTTTTTTTTTTTTTTGTGAAAGGGGGAAATGAAGACTATCGGCCGAAATTCGGTTACTTGAATGCCGAATTGATGCGTTTTTATTGTGCTTGTGTGCATGAAAGGGGCAAAGGTTGTAAATTCTATAGATGGATTTGAAAAGGAAGGATCTACTTTAGAAATTTTTAAAAAAGGAAAGGTGGCGATCGCACCTACTTTTTTGAATCGCCACTTTTTCAAACAAGGTCGCCACATGGCGAGTGGCGACCGCGAATTTTGACTACCAGATAGGTTAGTCCTAGTTAATTTATCAGTCCCTAATGAAGATCAAGCTCCCTCTTAAAACTATATACACATATTCACTCCAATGCAAATAACAATTGCTTCACTGAATGGCTCAAAATTATTAACCCCTTGCCCTTTCCCTGATTTCCAGATTTTTTATTTTGGAAAACTAAAATGCAGACCTATCCTAAACAAATAAATATTAGATTAAAATATTTTTGGTTCTTAAAAAGATAGCTACCGATCTGAAAATAAAATGAAATTGTATTTGTGTATATTTTGACAAAGCTGAAGAGACATCGAAAATTCAAAAAGTCCATTTCCTATCACGGATGGAAAAAGATTGCATTTTGCAAAATGTAGGCAACAAATGTATAAAAAACAACAAGCGAAGGAATTTTTGCAAAAATTAATTTTAGAATTTGCAATTTTAAGGCATAAACAATAATCAATTTTTACAATAACAGACATGATCATTGAAACTTCGGGATAAATAAAAAATGATGGGAAATATTCAGATTTCCAGCTGCTTTTCCACAACATTAAAACACCCAAATTTTCCGATTTCTTGATACTGTTGCCACTTTGTTGCACTAAACTATGCTGAACACCTACAACTACTATTTGAAGTAATCATTTCTCATTTCAAGGAGCTGGAATGAACAATGATCTCTGGTTATGCAGGCGTGCCCACCCAGCCCTCTTTTGTGATGGCACGGCCCCTGAAAAAAATGGTAGAAACTATAGATGTGGGTCGGGTAAATACACAGTGGGTAGGGTATTTATAAATGGGTATTTACCCATGCCCTTCATAAATACCCAAAATTAGGGTAATTATGGTTTTCAGTTATTTTTAGAGCATATAACGAGAATTTGTTTTGAATATAGTATTAATAATATAAATATATTTAATTTATAGTAATAAAACTTAACATATCAAAATATAATAGCCCCATATTTAATATTTAAAAAAAATTATAAATACCCAAATAAAGGAAATTAAAAAACAAGTTAATCAGAACAATCAGTCATTTAGACCAATAAACAAGAAGAAAGTTATAGTTTTGGTTTCCCGTTAACTACTGTTAATACTTGGCAACATTCCAATTCAGACAAAATAGCTGACTATGGGACTTGTTGGCTACAAAATGAGTTAAGCTTGTTGTTCAGATGAGATGAGCGTGTCTTTTCTGTGAATTTGTTTCAAAAAGTTTGTTCTTTTCAGAATATAATTTCAGTTAGCTTGAATCGATTTTAAAAGAAGAACTTCCCATATCCCCACCGCAAAAAGCTGAAGAGAAAATTCGGGAAAATGTTGTTGATTATCGGGACAAGGAAGGACTTTGGCGGCATCCATTCATTTGGAAGGGCATATCTGAAAACGAATTAAGCCCATTATTATGGTGGGGGAGCTAGAGAGGCACTTGTGTGATAGCTGATGTGGCAATAAGAATCCTTCGGGCTCCTGTCACAGGAAGAACATACAGTACTTTTGCCGGAATACAAAACAGGAAAAGAAATAGGCTGTCAGCAAAATGTTGACATGCCCGTCTCACAACTGGAAATTATTAAACAAAGACAATCGGAAAGAAAGAGAAAAATATAAATCATTGATGGAGACCAAACTGCAAACTTCAAATCAAAATGAAGCTGAAGATAATGAGAGTTAAGATGACTCTGAAGATGAAGACATAACAGATACATCTATGCAGGGTTGGAAAAAAACCTGGTTTTTTTTTTTTTTTTTAAACCAAAAAACCTGGGTTTAAACTTACACAGAGGTTTAATCCATCCAGACAAATACTGGTCTAACATTATAGCATAAAAAATATCCTGGAGAACTTATATAAGTTTTTCTTATCTTTGAAAAAATAGATAAATAAATAAATATAGTAATAATTAGGCAGCCAACTTACAAAGGGTTTTTTATAATACTCCCACCCAAATTTGGTACTTAAGTGGTCAATATAGACAGGTGGTCAAATTACAAAGGTTTTCCTACATTAAATAATATAGGGCTAATTCCATTAATGACCAAAAGTGGTCAACTTAGACAGGTGGTCAACGTTACAGGTTTTACTGTATTAACACATTATAATACTCTACTTATACAGGCCTTTCAGCAAATTATTAAAGAAATAATTATTGTGCGGGTTGAGTTTTAACAAAAGCATATTTTACTAAATCAATAAAAAAATAAGCAAAAATAAACGATACATTAAAAATAATGTGTGTTGATTTACAGTATCAGTAATATCAACAAATGATTACACCATAACACTTATTACACAAATCGGCAACATTGGCTTAGAAATTATCACTACTATTTTTATTTTATTTTTTTAAATACAATTTTTCCTGATTAAAGAATAAATATATTTTTAAAAAGAAGAGAGTAATTTAGGAAAAAAAGAAAAATTTGCACTGATTTAAAAAAAAGTTTGTTACTTTACAAATTCAGTAATTCATGATTTATCCAATGCTGTGCTTGCAATTTCTGCACAATTTGGATTTTGCAATTTTTTATAATGCGAAAAATAAATGAAAAAAGATTGGGTTTCTTAAAAATTGTTATCTGTAACATACATTTGCAAATGGGTTATTATGAAGTTATTTTATTATTTCTAAAATATATTCTTTAACTCCAGGAATTACAATTGCAATATCATTTTAATTTTTATAATGACTGAGAAGAGTTTTTCTCAAATTAGCTTTTTCAGAGCTAATTTTAGAAAAACCCAAATAGTCTGTCATAGGAAGTCTGTAGATAGGAGATGAGAAAAATTTCAAAAAAGTTTGTTAATTTTCAAATTCATTAATTATCCAGTGCTGTGCTTGTAATTTCTGCATAAATTGGATTTTGCAATTTTTAATGATGTGCAAAATTAATGAAAAAAGATTTGGTTTAAACCAAGTGGTTTTTTTAAAAAAAACATTTGGTTTAAACCTTGGTTTAAACCATGGTTTAAACCAACGTGGTTTAAACCAAACAACCCTGCATCTATGAGTGATGAAGATTTAAATGGAGAATTAAATGATTCTGATTCAGATTGAAGAAGGGGAAACGAGCATGATGAACCATCATATATATATATATATTTTTTTTTTCATAATTGTATTTCCATATATTAATAAATAGTTAACTTATTTTTTCTGTCAACATCAATTTATCAAATTTCTCTTTAGCTATTTTTAAATCCCAAAATGTAAGACTAAAAAAATAATACTGGGTATTATGAACTTAAATGTGAAGTTATCAAGGATTAAACAACTCTAAAACTCAGTAAACTAAAAATAATGACTTCAAAAATAATTTGTAACTTCAATTGAATGATTTTTTCTTATTAAAAAACAAATTAACCACTGTTAATACAAACAAAACTTTTTAATGCTTTAAATACATATAACTAAGTAAATTTAATGGAAAAAACTTAACCCTTGAATTCTCAAAAAAAATTATAAATACCCGGGTAAATACCCTAGGTATTTACCCCAGTTTATAAATACCTAGGTATTTTACATCACTAGTAGAAACCCTTAGAAAACCCCCAAACCCCCTTAAAAACTTCAATGGCACAGTTTGCGCCGTAACCCCCACCCACCCAGTGGCGTAGCCCTGCAAAAAAGGTTGGGGGATGCATATGCATATGAAGATAAGCAATTCAATTGAAATCAAATTTTGGGGGGGGGGGGGGGGAGTTACGTTAAAATGCAAAAAATTTGGGGGGACACTTGTATGAAAATAAAAAGACAGGGAGACACCGTCCCCCTTGACTACACCACTACACCCACCCTTGGGTTATGCCCTTTGTGCAAAATATTTCTTCTACTTTTTTACTTTGCATTTTTTTATCCATCAATTTTTTCGTTATAAAATATTGGAAATTAACCACACTTCCAAAACAAAAAGAAAAAAAAATGAAGAAAAAAATATACAAAAAGACGAGAAAGGAAAAAAAAGGAAAGAGAAGGTTTTTTTGTAATAATATACACCTTCAACTGAACCAATGACATAATTCCCAACCTTAACTGGAACTCACCGTCAAACAGAAAGTACAGCTACAGTCATTTAGAGTATACATCCCCCAAGCGGGAACCATCGTCAAGCACAGCTTGCACATCACCCGATGCAACGGCGAGAGGTCCTCCGGAACGGGCGAGGACAGGTCCTCGGGACCCGTGACGTCGTCCCTCAGTCTGTAATGACTGTGACGACACGTCGGCCCCCACTCCCGGATGCGGTCGAGGACGTCGCTGCTCTCCGACGACCGCACGGCTTTCCTCGACGCGCTGGCGTCACACACGTCGTTGCAGCTGAACGACGTCCTCAGGTGCATCCTCTCGTTGGGCAGGCGGCACCCGCTCTTCCCGGAAGACTTGCCAGGGGGAGGGAGCAGCTTCCAGAGGAGGTACGTCTTCGAGCGTCGATCCGTCGTTTCTGCGGCCGACAGCCGCACGTCGCAGGATTTGGACGACGGCACCGTAGGGCGGGTAGCGACGTCCGCCCGGATCGATTCTCCGGCGGAGCGGCTGCTCCGGCTCTTCCGGAGCAGGGAGCGGAAAGAGAACAGCTTCTGCTTGCCGTCTCGATTCTCCCGGCACTCCGGTTTCTGGACGTCCTCGTCGTGCGGAGCCATGTTCCGAATGCGGCTACTTCACGTTGCCATATTGTCTTACTAAAAACAAAGTTTGAAAATACAAATTATGAGACATCAGAATAAAAATATTTTTTACCTTCCAACGAATCATTCATAGAGCCTGCGATGCCCAGTTTGCCAAGACATTGAAACATGACTAAGTCGGATGTAATTATATAGATTATATTTTAAATATAATTATAATTTTATTATACCAGATAATACTGCTACCACATGATCTCCATAAACACAATAAGTCTGAAATAAATGACTGATATACCCATGTTAATTGATGCTTGTAAACCAGGTGAGCAGGAAAGCTCAAGGGGCCTAAGCCAATCCCATTAGAAATCATACTGCATAAGGAGTTTGGTTATTTTGTGAAAACTATGAATTTATTTTAATGATCTATAAAAATATTCATTTATTAGTGATTTTTGTGATTAATATTAATAATAATGAGTGAATAGTAATTACTTTTTCACTGTTAAGTGATTTTTCTTTGAAAATAATTTTGAGCGCTTGGAAATAAAATTGTTTCAGCCCCTCCCCTGATTTTTAAATTGCTATGCTAATGCTCCTATTGTAAACAAGGATAAAACTAAACCAATAATCTCCCAAACCATAACATGATGTACACAAGTTAAAAATGACCAGAAAGGTAAAAATGTACACACAGTTAAACAGGAGCATGAAGCTAAAAATGAACACATACCTTCTTGCTGAGCTATGCAGACATAAAAGTTGACCTTGGAAGTGTCCACTTCCATGGAGGAAAGAGTTATCCCTATCCAGTGATAAACATAATTCAGAAATGCCCCGTCTATCAACATCTAGGCTATCCCCCCTACCTTATGTCCCCCCGCTTTCTATCACTGCCAGATTGCATGCAATTTTAATTTCATACTAAGTTAATTTTACACTTAAATCATTCCATAAAAACAGTCTACACACAGTGTCATTCCTTTTTGAATTAATGATAAGAAATTTTATTTTTATTTAAAACAAAAACAGCAAGTGTAAGCAGTAATTGGCCTTTACAAAAGAACAAAGTTAACAAAAGAATTTTTACGATATCATAAATATGGTGATAGATTGATTTGAAGATGGAAAATATCATCAAGCTCACATGCTAGTCAATTAGCAATTAATTTGTGTTTAATGGTGCTAAAAATTTGCAAAAATTTTGTTAATTTTAGCTGATTTACTTTTAGCACATTAGTGCCAAAGTTTCTACAACTTTATCCAAATATTCATAAAATATATTGTAATTTGAATATTATATAAAATTTTAATCATTAGATTTATCTCAGAAGCAAAAAAAAATTTTTTTTACCTTAGCTTCCTTTAATCTTTTAAATCTTACAATTTTGTACAATAATGAACAGTGGTGTAGTCAAGGGGGAATGCAGGGAAACCCCCCCCCCCTTTTTTACAGGACTACACCTCTGGTAGTCAGAGGCGTAGCTAGGGTTTTCAGCGCCCAGAGACAACTGAAGCACCCCCTGTGCCCCTGGGGGCCTAGGGGCTCCTCTAAAGGGAATTAAAAAACTTTATGCTTCCTAAATGATAAATAGCTCTCAAAAGCAGCCGTTTTAACTTTCATTTTTATTAGCGACCATTCACTTCTAAAGAAAATATGGGACACTTTGGCTTCGCAAAATTATTTGTTTGATTTCCCACGCACTCCTGTGCTACATTGGTCATTCCCAATATGATTTGCAATAAAGGTCAAGATTCACGGTCGCCACTCGCCACCTGGCGACCTTGTTTGAAAAAGTAGCGATTCAAAAAATTAGGAACTATCGCCACCTTTCATTTTTTTCCTTAAATTTCTAAAGTAAATCCTTCCTTTTCAAATACATCTATAGAATTTACAACTCTTGCTTCTTTCATGCACACAAACACAATAAAAACGCATCAATTCGACATTCAAGTAACCGAATTTCGGCCGATAAACTTCATTTCCCCTTTAAAAAAAAAAAAAAAAAAAGAATGGCGCACATTTTTTCCGATTGAGCTGTTTTTTTTTTAAATTCCTTCTCTGCCATATAAATCTTTTAAATATAGTAGGAAACAATCTTAATCCGGTTTTTTTTTTTAATAGCCACAATACTTTCATTTCAGATCGGCCATTATCGCTTAAACTTATAAAATCGGACTTAAGTGTTTCGCCATTTTTTAAATGGTGTCAAAGTTTTTACAAAATGTTTTGAAAAGAATGAAAATGAAATGTACTGAACAAAATTAGAACTGGAAACTACATTTTTTTTATACTTGTGTTCGAAAATGATCCGTATTTGTGATTGCGTTCTTTTGTAAAAGGTTCGTTTCTGTAATTGGGATTTTTGTTATCTGTTGCTTCTATTATTAACAATTAAAATTTTGCATTTAAATCTTTTGCACTCTATAACATTCAACATGAAAAACCATATCGCTAAAATTCATACTTCCTTAATTTAAAATCGCTAATGAAGCTAGGTTTTTTTTTTTTCCAATTTGAAAGTCATGTAGATTTTTTTTTTGTAGACTTAATTGTTTTGACAAAATATTGTGTTTTCTGCAATGAAAATAAGACACATAAAGCATTTTTAGTGCACTAATGCACCATTCACCCCCCCCCCCCCCCTGCTTTGCACTTTTGTTTTATGACGCCTAGGTCGCCACCAAGTTAATTAAGTTTAGTGGCCATTGGCCAATTTCCAAAATTTCTGAGTCTTGACCTTTAATTTGCAATGCTCCCACTTTTTGTCGAACATATCCACCCCTCTTCAGTTAAAATAATTTTCTTTTCGCATTTAAAAATAAAATTAATTAACATCAATTCCGCGCCTCTTGACCCCACCTAGCTACGCCTCTGCTGATAGTAAGCAGAGAAACAATTTTCTATCTAAGCATGAATTATAATAAATTTCGAAAATTCTTTTAGAATAGAAATTGCAACAATCAATCTTAAGATTATAATCGTTAAAAGACAACAGCATATTTTTTTACAACATGAGAGTTTAAAATAAAACATGCTTATGTTAAGTACTGATGCAAGAGTTTGGTAATACAACAAAGGTATTTTGAGGTTGAACGTCATAATTATTTTTTATAATTGCCATACACGTTTCAGTCTATGTTCCAAATTGTATTACTAGTGTTTCATCCTATGAGGAATGTCCAAAACTCGAATATTTTCTAAATCCCTACCATTTGCAGTATTGTTTACCTCTTTCTTTTAAAGTACAGAGTAGTATTTATTTTATTTTATTATTTTTTAATTCATTAGAGCACTTTAAACTCACTGCATATCAAACCTTTTGTTAGCCAAAATTTGACTAATATTTAATGAGTTTATTTCAATACAACAGTTCAAAGTTAATCTGTAATATATTTTACGAATTCCAAAAACTATAATCTGAAATTTATACCGCACAAAATATCGTAGCCCACTGGTTTTTTGATCCATTAGAAACATATAAATTCATTTATTATAACTGGATAACTTTTTATTAATCGAACGAGAAAGAATATTTTGTTTAGTTTCTAAACAAAGGCTTAAAATAGCCACAGATTCTTTTGCTGCGTTTTCTCCTTCAGCCGTTACATACATTGAATGTTGATATTTTCGCAATCACGATATAAAGACAAATCGGGAAAATGTTCGCCCAAATGGAGACGAAATAGTTTTAGAACGAAACTAGAAGATTGTTTAAACATCAAGTGCGACATAGGTAAACAAAGCAGCTCTAGACGAATGCTGAATGGAAGATTAAAAACACGTCCGACAGTTTATAAACAACTCACTTTTGGAACAGCAGTTTCGAACATGGTAGTCCTAGTAACTAATACTACAAAGTGATAGAATGATCACATCTATGACGAAATCAAAAGATGGTTATTATGGAATGCATTGCCGTAGCTTTCCAATCTGGAAGAGTTAACCTTGATGCGTTGATGGAAATGTGGCTTCAGCAGAACATAAACAAAATGAGTATTGGAGATAGCACACATGCAATCTCCGTTGCGCAAAAAGGAAACTAGCAATGCACGGTCAGATCACGTGAAAAGAAACATCTGATTGGTCGGGAACAGGGCTGTCATTGCCAAGGCAACCGTTTGTTGTTTGTCATTCAAACAAATGCTGAATTTCGTACACACCAAAAACTAAAATTTTGCGCAACGTATAACTGTGCGTAGTACATGAGGTTGCTTAAAACACAATGCTCAAATTTATATACCCCCTGTTATTTCTCTGGATGCCTTTTAAATAAACTGGCAGAATTTTCAATATGTGGCGGTACAATTCGACACCTTCAAGAGCTATCTTCTGTCCCGGCCATTAGGTACCTTTTGGCAAAGCACGGAAGCACTGGCTTTCCATCAAGAAGGTCCGAGGTTCTATCCCTGCCTCCGGCAGACAGCATCCTCCATCGCCTCCACCTCCGTGTCCTCACACGTCGACCGCCACAAATTTTTACACCTCATTCAAGCATTCATCAATAATGGCTCATTGGAAATACAATGTTAAAGAGAAAATGTTCCTGAGAATCCGCCAATATTGTGTTTCATTGTAAACTCACAGTAACGCCAATATTTTACTAACATGGAACGCAATATTACACCAATATTCTACGAGGTTGATGTTTCAATCTTTTCGAAACAACATTAGGGAAGATTGTCAAATATATCTCTGAACGTTCTCATATGTGTGATATAAAAAATATATTTGCACATTTATTGCAGAGATTTATGAAAAATAAAAAAAAGAATTACGTATTAATTATTACTCCTCTAAAAATCATAGCTCTAGAAGAAGAAAAACTACTCAACTCGAGTTTTCTAGTTTTGTTTACATTTTCGTTAGTTTTCGTCCGCTAGAGAATCTTTGAATTAAATCAAAATGCTTGGATCAAAAGGATTTCAAGCTATCAAAGGGAATATTTTCAATAAATTTTTCATCGGAAAAAATGCTTACAATCAGCCAAATAATATTAACGGATGTAAAAGATACTCAACTGACAGAGGTGAATGTTCTCAAAGCTCTTAAAAATGTTTTCTGTTCAAAAGTATTATTAAAGTAAACAAGTA
The DNA here is from genome assembly GCA_038502835.1 of Octonoba sinensis. Classification (NCBI taxonomy): domain Eukaryota; kingdom Metazoa; phylum Arthropoda; class Arachnida; order Araneae; family Uloboridae; genus Octonoba; species Octonoba sinensis. The sequence goes on from CM076600.1 coordinate 6,983,900, forward strand.
CTAGTACATACGTATCTTTTTAATCATTTCTAAAGTATATAGCAGATTATCTGGAGCATTTTTACGTGAAAAGAGGAGGAACTTGTACATTTTGTGTAATAAAATAAGTGCGTGAAAATATTAGATGATCATTTCAAAGTAATCCATTTAAATGTATATGTTAACCTTTCAAAAATTCTAACTTGCGCGATGCATTCATTATATTCGTTCTTTCAATTTCATTTTTGTTAGCTATCTATTTTTTTTTTTTATCTTCATGTGTTTGATGTTTATTGATTATCTATTTTTAGCACTATGTGTTGCAGATTTCTGCTTTGCTTCAGTCATATTTTCCAAATTTATACGAACTTTCTTTTTTGACTTTTAGGATAACTATTTCGTTCCACTTGGGAACATTTATTGAAAGATCATCTGAAGGGCATTCAAAATAACCTACTTTCTTGTTAACTAAGATAAAGTCAAAATTCTCAAAAAAAAAAAAAGTATGTAATTGGGCACCATAACAGTAATCTCTATGAAATGCTTATAAGCTCACCAATATTTCAAGTTTTAAAAATAAATAAACCTAAAACTTACAAATTTTAAACAAAAAATGAACATTAAAAGGCCTTTAAATTTTGCGAAAAAGAATCTTGAGTACTGATCCAATACAGGTACAATATTGTGAATGCTAGGTACAGAAATGCATATTATTTGACGTTTCTACATCATTTCTGTATATAATCTATTATCGTAAAAAAAGTATTTGATCTAAAAATAGATGTCAGCTTGAGATTTGACTTTTTCCCAGAAACCCAAACATGTGATATGCTTCCAAGTGAAGTGCCTAAGGGTTGGTAAGGATGTAAGGATTAAGAACATTTGTTCTGGGAAGCACTAATGTTGCCATCTTCTATTATTGTCAATTTAGTAATGGTGAATGAACTGGTTCTATATTTAGAACAATACACTTTTTAATTGTGCAAAATATTAGATTTGGTAAATACTTTGCTTCAAATTATTATTCCACATAAGTATAATTATTCATTTTGAAATTAGCTTGAGCAATCCTTTTTTTTAAAAAAAACATACATCATACTTTTATCTTTTTATACTTGGAAACCTGATACAGAGAAAATAAATGGTACTCAAATGGATTCATGGCCTAAAGGATAAATACACTTGGCAAGAACCAGAAGGTCCTTGATTTGATACCCAACATTGAAAAGAAGGTGAAGTTGTGGTTTTGACTTTTGAGTTGCTTGCTTTTCCTGGTTTTCTCCTGAGCTATTCCTAAATATAGGCCTTAGAAGTCCTCCAAAAAGGGGTTGTCTCTTAACCACCTACACTTCATGACAAGATATCTCATCCATTTAACATGTAACTCTGGAACTGCGCAACCGCAAGGCGGTTAAATTGATCTGCAAGAAAGAATATTGCTTAAAACACTTACTATGAAACGGGGTACTAAGATGTAGTTTTCAGAACACTCATCAACCTGTACCTATTAACCTATGGAGAAAAATGCTAACCCCCTCCCCATTGGTTTAGTGCAGGGGTAAAAGTTGGAAAAAGCTTACAGATACAAGCATCACTTATTGACATCAAAAGCTGAGGACATTTGTACTAAAGTTGAAAAAAGTAGGGCAGCGCTTGTGCTCAAATTAAAGAGTTGAGGGGTATGCCCCCCCCCCCCCCGCCCAACTACACCACTACCCCTCTCCACCACATCCACCTTATGCATTGTTCTCCATTAAGAAAGTGTCTGTACATTGTTAGAAGGGAGATAAAATTTTGTGATTTTTAAATTTGCCAACACCCAAGGGCTTTACTCTATTAGAATGTTAATTGGAAAGTATAAATCATTGCCATGTTTGAATGTGTGTCCCAAAATTCACCTTTGGAGAAAATTTCTCCCAATTATCGAAAGCTTCCTGCATTGTGAACCGGCAGAGTGGCTTCATGGCTCCAAAGCCATCTGAAGTGATAAAATTAGTTACTGTCAGTGGCGTAGCTAGACCCGGATTTCAGGGGGGGTTTCTTCGGGAAAAGTCGGCCAATTTCATTGTTTTCCAAGAAAAATTGGTCAAATTCTAGACAATCTTTACCATTTCAGGGGGGGTTTTATCCCCAAAACCACCCCCTTATCTACGCCAGTGGTTACTGTACTTGAAATATTGAAAGATTTCCATGATTGCTAGTAACATATCTTTTATTTACTTTCCCAGTCCATGTACCTAACTCCTTTGAAAAATACCTGCTTGTGTGGATGAAAAAGTACCCATCGGTGAAGGAGGTCCCCAACCATGTGACGTAAGTATCAATATTGAAATCAAATTGGTAAAAACTCATAATTAAGCGTTTTCTCCTTGAGCACAAGATGTCACATCTTAATTAAATGCCAGCACTTCCTAGTTTTGTTTTTCTTTAACCTTATTTTCTTCACAATGTCTCTAACACCACAGCTGTATTAATATTATTACATTTTGTTTCCCATAGAAGACATGTTTCAAAACAGAGGGATAGGATTGCAAGTTTGGAATCAATATCTTCTTATAACCGCATACTAGGGACCGTTCATAAATGATGTCACGCTTTTTCCCATATATTTGACCCCCTCCCCCCTTTGTCACAAAATGTCACACCTCAATGGATCCCCCTACCCCCTTTGTCACATATCACGCTATGTTGTACAAGCATGATGTCACACTTCTTGTTACCCCTCTCCCCTTTGTCACAATTTCACTAACACTCCTACCTCAAAGCATGACATCATTTATGAATGATCCCCTATATATATCACAATTTCACTAACACTCCTACCTCAAAGCATGACATCATTTATGAATGATCCCCTATACATATCACAATTTCACTAACACTCCTACCTCAAAGCATGACATCATTTATGAATGATCCCCTATACATATCACAATTTCACTAACACTCTTACCTCAAAGCATGACATCATTTATGAATGATCCCCTATACATATCAAAATTTCACTAACACTCCTACCTCAAAGTGTGACATCATTTATGAATGATCCCCTATACATATCACAATTTCACTAACACTCTTACCTCAAAGCATGACATCATTTATGAATGATCCCCTATACATATCAAAATTTCACTAACACTCCTACCTCAAAGTGTGACATCATTTATGAATGATCCCCTATACATATCACAACTTCACTAACACTCCTACCTCAAAGCATGACATCATTTATGAATGATCCCCTATACATATCACAATTTCACTAACACTCCTACCTCAAAGCATGACATCATTTATGAATGATTCCCTATACATATCACAATTTCACTAACACTCCTACCTCAAAGCATGACATCATTTATGAATGATCCCCTGATCTAGCAATAAAATACAAATGTGGTTTTCTTTTATAATCTTTGGGACGTTATCTAACTTATATTATAGTCAAACCTCTCTATGTCGAAAATTTTCAATTTTTGTGCATTTGTAGCTTAATGCCAATATTTTCCCCCTTGTGAATCCGGTAAGCTGGAAATCTAAAAGAATATCATTAGATCAGATGCTGACTTGAAGTTCTTTTTCAAAGAAAAATTTTATTTTCAAAATTTAATTAATTAGCATGTTTTGAAAATATATGTAAATTATAAACTAACAACAAATTTGGAAGTTTGGATGGAATATTCAAAAGGGGAATCTAGACCGGAGCACGGAACAGGAGCACAGAGAAGTGGAGCAACAAGATAGTGCTCAAAACTGGAGTGGAGCCGGAGCAAAGAAATTGGTTGGGCTCCACTGCCCGATTTTATTTTATTTTCTAAACCACATAGAAATACTGGCCTCTTATGCCTAAGTTTGCTGGTTCAAACCCCAACTGCTGTCCGTAGATTTTTGAGATGCAGAAAATCGACAGTGTCCACATCGTATGATTATGCAGCATGTTAAAGATTCCTCGAGTATCCCTTTGGCATGGTTACTCTCGGATAAATTAAATTCCTAGTGCAGTTTTGCATCGTCAGAGGTGCTTCACCTTCTAGTGAAGAAACTAGGCATCTAAATTGTCACGTAACAATGGCATCCACCAATAATGGCCCTTACTTGAAAGAATGGATGCCGGTTTTCGGGGAACGCAGTAGGTCTGCAAAGGTTAGTGACCTTACGCAGCCCCATTAGAAAAAAAAATGTCACGTGATATCAGGGCTGGGTTTTCGCCGGCAGAAAATGGTTTCTGCCGTGCCAGTGGCAGAAAGTGGTTATAACCGGTTTTAACCGGCAATAACTGGCACAAACACATTTTGTGACATTATCTGAGAATTTTTTAGTAGTATTAAATTCCCAAAGTACATTTTATTCAGAATAAATAACAAATAAAATATATTGTGGATAGTTTTAATTAAAAAATAAATTTGTATTAGAAAAATGAATAGTGTCGTCTTTAAAAACGAATACTGGTAAAAATTAAGATTTTTTAAATTCAGTAACTTTTGAATCCACAATAATGACCTTGCCAGCAAAGAAATGCTGGTCTTGAAGGAATATTTTAAAGCTTTTCTTTCATTCAGAACAAATTAAAAAACAGTCTGGGTTCAGAAAGGTTAGCAAAAATTAGTCGTATGCTATGAAATGCTCTGTGTAAAAAGTAATAGTACATTTGAGTTCGAGTGGTAATTTTGAAAAATCATTGTAAGAGATATCTCATTTAAAAAGATTTCTCTGATATTTTTTGTGCTTCTATTATTTACTGGTATATTTTCTCAAGAACCATTTCTATTTGTATATAATAGATAATCTTAAAGTTATTGCCATTGCATTGTATTATTTATTTAAAAATACTCTGAAAACTGATTTGCTAAAATATCATAGAATTTGTTGTAATTTTTTTACCATTAAATAGAAATTCAACTGTAAACAATAATATTAATAGTTAAACTTGTACAGCAACAGATTACCATTATGATTTTTTTTCAAGTGAAAAAAAAATTAGTATTATATAAACAAAGTATATTTATATGATCATTTTGAAACATTTGCTACTTTGAATAACATTCATTATCTTTAGTTTTAATTTTTAACCTGATTGTTTACATATCAAATACATGTGTGAATTATGAATCGCATATTAAAGTTCTTATTAGTATTATTTTTTAGTTTCTGCCAGTTTTTGCCACTTACTGGCAGAAACTAGTTTCTGCCATACCGGTTTAAACCGGTTATAACCACTGGTTTTAACCACCCCGGCAGAAACTTGCCAGCCCTGCGTGATATATGCTGTTTATTTACTAACATTTTCAATTGAGTTCTACATGAGTTCACTAGGCAAAATTAATTATCTTAAAATTTATTAGACTATTTTCACAGCTTTTTCTGATTATAACCCAGTATTTACATTTAATTTAATCATTATAAAAGAAATTTACTAATTATTACAATAGTTATAGTGTATTTAGTGTTAATTTTATGTAATGTAGAAGAACTTTATTTAGTCCTAGTTTTTAATTAGATTCTTTTTTTTATGTCAATTTTTGTCGCAAGACAGTTTACATATACCAAATGTGACATCTTTATTGATAAATAAATAATCTATATATAACTTTTTAGTTTTCATAACATAAAAAATAACTAAAAATAAATAAATCAATAATAGGATTCTTATTTAAACCATTCAGAGTATAGAGCTAGACTGGAACCCAAAAAAAGGGCCTGCTCCAGACCGATGTTTAAGAATACGCATAGACTTTACTTTCAAACATCGGAGTTGAATATCCGGTACTGATTCTACAGACAAGGATATCCAGCAAAACCAATATCCAATACATCCCTAGCCCTGATCTTGGTCCCCCTGCAAATCAAAAACCGGAGTAACACTATTCTACTGCACAACACTAATTACAAAATCCTCAAAAAAGGAGACTATATTTAATTTCTGCATGTGTTATTCCTTTTTTTTTCCAAGTGTACTTAACTTTTCAGAGGAATTTTACTGGAAATGTATCTTTTTTCCACCCCCAGGTATGCCATGATGGAGAGGGTTCGCAACACTGCTCGCATCCGACTCATGATTTTCCTGACCGCACTCACTGGGGTTGTCAGTGTCGGAATGATCTACTCTGGGAAGCAGGCTGCCAAACGGGGAGAGTCCCTGCAGAAGATGAACCGACAGTGGCACGAGGAGCACAACGCCAAGAAGTGAAGCCTCCCCCTCTCCACCCCATCCTCCCTTTGTATAGTTGTTGAAATAAGTTGTTAATAAATGTCGTTGTTGTGATATCAAGTTATAGATTATCGTCGGTCAAGTATGGTGCATCAGCTCAAAGTCGATGATCTGTTCCTACTGTGCAATCACCCCAGATCTTCATATGAATAAATATTTTCTTTAAAAAAATTAATGATGAAAGTAACATAATCACAGCGTGGTCCAAAGTAATTGGGTACATATCATGTTCAGAGAAAATCAATAAAGGGGGGAGAAAATAAGCTAAATCCTTATTCTCCTCCGTCTTTTCTTCCTTAAAAAGTGTCATCCAGACAGCCACCCCTCCAGGCCCATAGCCAGGAAAGGGGGGGGGGGGCAGGACTGGAAAATATTTTGCTCGTCCTAGCGTGATTAATTGGACCCTAATAATCTATGGTATTTCTTCTACTTTTTCTACATTGACAGCAATTAATCGTCCCCACAGACTGTCTATGACGAAGAGTGGCAGATTTAACTTTCTTAGCATTTGAAAGAAAATGGAGTGAAAACTTTTAATTTAGAAGAAGTGCTTAAAAAATTTAATACGAGCAAACAAAAAAAATTACAACTATATTATTGTTTTTTACTGTAACGTACCGATATATCTTTTATGCGTCAATATCTTACTTTGAATGATCATTTACATTAAAATTATCTTTAAAAAATGTTCACTTTTTATGTTACAGTGAAACCTCTCAACAAGGGACACTAAGAGGACTGCAAATTTTGTCCCTTAAATAGAGGTGTCCCTTCCTCAGAGGTTCATAAATTGATGCATACACATATAGCGTATAAACTAAGTTTAACTTTTTAATAATAAACATGTATTACCATTTAAGCTTAAACACTGAAAATGTCTCATGCATACAAAATATAAGTCGAAATTATTGAAATTTAATAATTTTTCATTGAAAAACTAAAATTTTAGCATAAATGTCAAATTGGCAAAGTTTTGTAATTTACAGAAATTTATTTGAAGTAATCTATCAGATGGGTTTGTTTTAAAATACGTAATTTGGGCAATACAGTTTAAATTACGTTTGGTGCACTTTTCCCACTCCTTGCATAAAAAACTTGTTGGTAGTCGGGTACTGTCTGTCTGTCAATGCTGAACACACATGTATTCCATACTACAAAAGAGGGAAAAGCCTTTACAAATAGGTTTTGGCAAGTACTTTAAAATAAACTTGCTTCTTTGTTCATGCTTCCAGGACGCATACCAACTGTCAGAAGTTAATTTTTAGAAGAAAAAAAAATTCAGCTTCCAGTAAATTTTTCTTATCTATATAACTTGAATTTTGGAACATTTTCTCTAAGAATGTCCCTTAAATAGAGTGTCCCTTATTCAGAGGTAAATACAGTTCAGTAACTATTCAAAGGGGCTGGGACTAGAAAAAGTGTCCCTTAATTAGAGGTGTCCCTTTTTCGGAGGTGACCCTTAGAGGAGGTACCACTGTATTTCATATGTTTATTAATTTACAAAAGACATTCTTAGAATAAGCTTTAAAAATTCAATTCTGCCTTTTGTAAGTTTTATTAAAGTATTTCTTTTAAAATCAAAATTAAATTAGTACTAGTTTCAATGATTAATTGTTTAATTAATCAATTAAATAATCGCATTAATTATTAATTTAAATTTTAAGAAAACCCCCAAAATGGAGCATAAATTCTAACGTGTTAGAAAAAAAATTGAAAAACTAGTTTGCCCCTCCTGTCCAAAAGTTTACCTCCCCCCTGAAGTCAGAGTCTGGCTTTAGGCCTGCAGCCCCCCCCCCCCCACCCCCCAGTGACACTACTGGGTAAAAACATGTTTCAACAACAAAGTGTTTAGCAATTAAAAAGTGTCACACATCCTTTTTTTCACCCTACAAACGTGAAATGCGTTCAATAATTCTTACTCCATTCACTTCTAGACGCGACTTTTGTGGTTACCAGGAAATTTTGTACCAATGCATAAAGCAAGTCATGCGATTAAAATCTTACATTCCTGAAGAAAATTCAAAGCATTTAAAAAGATTACAAAATCTTTTTACTTGAGACATAATAAATGCCAGTGGGATAAATTATGAAAAGAAAACAATCATGCTGTTTAAGAGAAAATCAAGAAGTGAAAATGTTTACTTTATGTTGAAGATGAGCCTTTAGTCGGTCATAAATTTCCTTCATTTATATTTTTATTTTTTTTGATGGCAACGAGATGTCGCGAGCCCGAGTGAGAAGACCTCGAGCAAAACAGCTAGAATAGAAAAAGAAATGTAACGTCAAGGAAGGAGGTGTTCTTTAAAATAGTTTTAATATATGTGTAAATGTGTCGTAATAAATGTTCCTTTTATATAAATTAAGAGTTTTCATCATTGATTATCCATCTGGACAGGCTGTTCCCAATTTTTAAGAAAAGTTGCACATTGAATTGTAACTTTACTTAAAGAATAGAGTAAATAATGGAAGCAGCTTAATTAAATCACTTATTTACAAAAAGTATGGCATACATGCGTGTCGGAGTGACAAGAGACCCTTTATCCATGCTCAAATATGTACGAGCAAGAAATATTTTCCATAACTTCTGCCCAAAGGTGTTTTTAGTTCTTAAGTACTCTTATGTTTTGATTGAAATAATATTTTGAAATTTTTAACACATTGTATCAAGCGAATTCATTGCACTAAAAATTTTGCATTTAGTTACCACCATTGTTGGGGTAAAGTTTAAAATTATAAACCTTTTTAACCGACTTCACAAAGGAAGGAGGTTATACATTCATATTGTATGTATGTCGTTTTTTTTTTTTGTTTGTCCACTCATAACTTCTCACCGGATGAACCGATTTTCATGATTTTTTTTTAATCGATCGAGGGTGGTTTCCCATAGGTCCCGTACTTTTGTTTGACCAAATTCGATAATTAGAAAAAACGTTATGGGCGGAAATGTAGTATTTTTTTTTTGCTTTCTCACGCATAACTTTTGACTAAATGAACCGATTTTGATGATTTTTTCTTTAATCGATAGAGGGTCGTCTTACTCAAATATTGCAAATCAATTTGACAACATTTATTTTTTAGAAAAAACGTTATGGGTGAAAAATATATTTTTTATTTTAATTGGAAAGGGTTGGCTTGATTTTTCTTTGTTGGGAAATCTATTAATAAATATAAACGTCATTGTTGAAAACATGTTTGTTGTCATGGGCTATAATATTAAAAGAAATTACAGCAAGAGTTTGACTGAAGGCTTCTCTGGGGCAAAAATTAATCCGATCAGTTTGTTCGCTAAAATAGACTTTAAAAGGGAATTTATCATACAAATGATTAGTTTTTAGTGCCATTAATTCAAAGAAGTTTTGCCCTTTGATATGGATTTTTTTAAAAATAGAGTATTTATGTAAAAAATGTATTTGCACTAAAAAGAATAAAATAAAATAATTTTTATAAAAAAAACAGAACCGACGTCAAATTATAAATTGCGTTAAAAAGTGAAAAATAAATTCATTCTTTAAACAACATCGATGTGACTTCTAAACATAGTTTTAGAAGTCGATGCAAAATTATGAGTCTAATTACCATTATACCATTTGCTACCTCATATTGGAACTGTTGCTAATTCTGCGAATATGTATATATTTGTAATTGGGGGGGGGGGGGGTGGATTCATGATTACAAAAGATTTTATCTATCCTAATTTTGTACCGACTTCTAAAACTATGTTTAAAAGTCACGTCGATGTTGTTTAAAGAATTAATTTATTTTTCACTTTTTAGCGCAATTTATAATTTGAAGTCGGTTCTGTTTTTTTTTTTTTTAATTATTTTATTAACACATATTGTACCAAGCGAATTCATTACACTGTAAAAATTTTGCATTTAGTTACCACCATTGTTGGGGTAAAGTTGAAAATTATAATCCTTTTGATATATTTTACACTTTTAAAGTGCCTGTCTCAAAAAAATACAGACAACATAATGTTTTAGAGGACACGAAGTTCTTTAAGGCGTTTACGCATCAAAAGTTCATTACGATTGCACATTTAGCCTATTTTAGTAGAAATGAGCAATTGTAATGAAATTTTAATACTTGACTGAGTTCGCATTTTTATGTGCTAAGGAACATTATATTTTTTAGACATACACATAAAAAATTTACAACGTATAAAAAATGAATCATTTTCAACTTTACACCAAAAAAGGTGGCAGCTAAGCGCAACTTTACACCAGCTGAACACCAAAAAAGGTGGCAACTAAGCGGAAAATTCTTACACTGTAGGAAATTCGTGTCAGGCCACGCTTTTAGTGTCAGCTACTGGTGGTTGACGCACTGTCAACGGAAGTTCAGTGTCAGCTATCATGTTTTATACTGTCAGTGGCGCTCAAGATGTTAGAGATGAATGTTTTGTTAGTGAGAGGGGTATTTTTCCTTGCTTTTCTTAAAGATACTTGTGCAATCAGGGCCCGACTTAGCCTAATTGGGGCCCGGGGTAAAAGCTTATTTGGGGCCCCCTCTGTGTCACTTTTAAAAAGTTCATTAAAGAAGGAAACGCAATGTAAACTTTCTATTTGATATGGGGCCCTCTCAGATGTGGGGGCCCTGTGCAGCTGCCCCGTATGCCCCTGCCTTAATCAGGCCCTGTGTGCAATGATGAGAATCTAGACATATGTTTTCAAATGAACAGAGGGTTGAATTGGAACTAGTGCTGCAGGCTCACATTTTGATGAAATGTTCTTTTCTTTAAGTCTGTAAACGCAAACACACGCACACATGCAAGCATATATAAAGTTTAGCCTTTATGTGACAAATAAAACAAGCAATGCGATAAAGCACAAAATTACAATACAAAATGTATGTTGTATTGCAATTTTGTACTCTTGTCACATTGCTTACTTCATGCAAGTATTTTATTTTTTTACATTCTAATTTTTTGTTCAAAATAGCACATGGTTGTCAGCTGCAATTTTTTAAGCTAAAAGTTAAAGTGAAATTTATTGAACGCACAATTATTTTGACGAAGAGGAAAGCGAAAGCGTGACTAAAAGTGAAGTCAGATAAATCATGAAATAAATCTTCTCATTTCATGCAAAGTAATCCATTGAGGCTCTCGTCATTAAACAAACACAAAACAAGTAATTTACACAATCTTTTTCATTTTAATTATTATTATTATTGGTACATTGATCTAACAAAAAACTCACTGATGATGGTACACACAATTGCTGAAAAGCTCTTTTCTTTATAATGGATAAATATAAGGCCATTACATCAGGGGAACCGACAAATTCGACATTTTGATTCTAAGGTCCAATTGGAACCATTATTTTGTATAACAAAACAACGTGGAACAAAACCTCATACAGTAAAACCAGTGGCGCAACTAAAAGGTGGCAGAGCTGGCAAAATGCCACAGGCCCCCGGCCTAAGACCCTGAGGGGCAGCGAGCTCAGAAGTAACCTATTATTTTTAACAAAATTTAGTAAAATTTATAAAAGTATTTGAATTAATTAAAGTTAAAACACAACTGAATACCATACACAAATTCAAATAAATTATTGAGAATTAAACGCATTCATAAGAAAAGGTTCAATTTTAGAATGCATCCATTGGTTCATTTAAATCATTTGCCACGGAAATTCTCAGGTTTTGGTCCACCTTCAGAGATGAAATAAAAAAGTCTTCGTGTGTTAGAGAACTTGCTGATTTACTAATATTAAAGAATTATTTTATGTCATGCAGCTTTCCTGAAGTATGTACTGTATTAATTTTATTTGTTACAATTACTATGACAGCTATTGCTGAAAGATCATTCTCGAAACTAAAATTAATAAAAACCTATTTAAGGAACTCTGTGAGACATGGCAGGCTGAGTAACTATGGGCCGATCTTTAAACTTTGATGAAGTTATTGATACTTTTGCGGAACAGAAAGCTCGGAGAAAAGAATTTGATTAATAAATATCTTGTTAAGATTAAAGTGTTATATTATTATAAATACGTAATAGATATGCGTTTGAAAATTAAATTTATTAGATATTTAACTAAAATGCTCACAATATTAGTAATATTGTAGGGTAACTACTTCAGTGATTTATTAAAATTAAATTACAACGTGACTTTTTTTCTGGGGCCCCATCCAATAAATTTGCCACGGGCCCCAGATGGTGTAGTTACGCCATTGAGTAAAACCCCTCTATTTCGGACACCAGCGGGGCAAAAATATTTGTCCGTAATAGAGAGGTGTCTGCAAAACAGGTTTATTTTTAGGCTGGCTGGGAGTTAAAAACTGCCTGCCTAATAAGTGGGGTGTCCATTAGGGGGAGTTTTACTGTTTCAATGCATGATTCAGATGCATCACTTGATTGATGTTTTACTATTTCAATGTATAACAACAGCATATTTCATTAATTCATATTTAAAACAAGTGAGAAATTAAAAATGCAAAATTTTGAGATGCACTTCAAACAGAACTAGATTCAAAGCTTTATCGGACCCAAAATGTCGGATGGGTCAGCCTGTCTCCTGCTGTAGCACCAGGTAAACTAGACTTGTGGGTGATTTGGCACTGAAGGAAATTACTTCACGCAGCAGCTGCGAATAAGAAGCCCCGTTTTTGTTGACATTCGACACCGCTCACAGCGTTTTTAAACATTTCTGCAAACGTAATATTTAGCTGCCCACATTACAATGCTTGAGGAGTTCATGGTACATGGTCTCATCCTTTTCATGAACCTTCCTCGTTGAGGTGCGAATATTGTAGATTTTAATGATGTATCTTCATAGGTAATTCCGCAATGAAGAGTGATACTACAAAGGAAGATCGTGGAGATCTTGGAAGTTCTGGATTGCGATTTCTCCAGAGCATAATTACTCTTGTAATTCCAACTATTAATGGAGGGGGGGGGGATCTCGAAATGATTAAAATGACGATGTTGCTACGCAAGATGCAAATAATACTGTTACATGAGAATTGAAAGAATCAATGTTAAAAAGCTTTTCAAACTCAAGTTCAATTCTCTCTGAAAAAAGGGCACCCGCTTTCACCAATGCAAAGCAAGGATCAACTCTCCCCCCCTTCAAAACTTAGACTCACTTTCAAATGATCGACGTAAAAAAAGTAATGCAACTCCAGCTATACACACATAATCGAATGGAAATGGCTTGTTTCAAGACTTGATGGCTCTTCTTCCGTGTCCACACGAATGTTAAAAAATTTAATAATGAAGGCAGGTTCAGTCTATTGCTGAAGCCCTGCCCGATGAAATCTTTCTCCATTAGCAATTTAAACTGCTTTGGTGAACAGAAGGTATTCCAGATTTTACACTTGAGGCAGCTGTAAGAAGTCTTCGTCTTATTATGTATGTTTCTCTGGCAGGCTTTAGTTGTCAACTTGAACTATTCCAGTTTCTTTTATGTGAGCAATCTATCGCTGTTTAAATTTATTTTTCCTTCTTTCTGGAAAATAGGAATTAAGTTTTCTAAGCCAGTCTTTTGCAATCCACCTAATTTTTCAGCGATACAGTTAAAGGAATTCAGAATGGCATAACTATTCGTTGAAAACTACATAGGTGTGTTTCTTGGGAGTTACTTCAATTTTTCAGATAGCTCCATTCCTCGCAATGTTGTAATTTCTTTTAATAGTATGATTCTTTTTATCTCTGAATGACAATGAAATGTCAAAACAGATATTCATACAACTTGATGGCTACATACAACAATTCTCGGTCTTTCCACAAGACTTTTCAAAATAGCTCGCTTGCAGGCATTCTGTTAAAACAATAAAATACGATTTATACTGGGGTCACCCCTGCCACGTGATCAGGTAGAGGGTTGGGAATTTCATAAGGGGACATTTACAGGTCGACCTCTTCTTCCCATTGCAGGTCCGGTGAGAGTTTCTGCGGCCAACGGTGGGGCTTTCGGTCTGACACCAGGTGGGGTTCCAGTCGCTGCCACCGGGAGGGGGGCCACACAATGTGGGATGCCTTGGCGATGATCAGACCCAGGGACACCTGTAAAGAGTCCAGATGTCATTGATGGCTTTAACAGAACATTGCATCATTTTTGTGGACTATCAAAAATAGTTCGTAATAATTTCTTATTTTTTTACTCTGACAACTATTTTGACTGCTGCTTATTAGAGCCAAGAGAAAAATTCATTATCGATCACTTGGCAATGGCACTACTATCTACAGGGCTCGACCAGCATTTTTTGATAGGGTCCGTTTTTTGTGAAAAATCAAATAATTTTGTGAAAATTTAAACATATAGTGATGAAAAATTTTATTACTATTTCCTGCTTTTATGATAAATAATGGTGTGAAAAGTACGATTTGGAAGCTTGGCATTTGGTGAAGGACCCGTTTTGATTAATTGGAATTTTGTGAAGGGTCAGAAAAAGGGACCCGAATTTTCTCTGGAGCGACATCTGATTTAGAAGATAAAATAGTGACAACCACGGTCGTTTCGCTTTGACGACCGCGAAATGCATCCTGAGAAACGTCGTACGACGTCACCACCGTTATTGTGATTGATTGAAAGACCAAATCCGGGCCGTTTTTTTTAACAGGCTGTCTACAGATTTTCAAATTGAAATTTCCAAATTGTTCTGTGATACATCGGATATTGATTCTGCCGAATACTAAATATCCGGTATTACCTGCATGATATACATAAATACCGGATATCCGGCTCTCATGTCTGAAACTTGTAAATTGTATACATATTCTTTTAAACATTCCACAGCTTCCAAACACATAGTAAGTTTAATTCACATATATTTTCAAAACATTAATTAATCTTAAAAATAAAATTTGACATGCCGGATAATCCGATATTTCTTGCAGTGGTCGGATCGGATTTCGATTATCTAAAAACCTCTCGGATACCGGATAACTGGAAGGGACTGGTCTGGTTGGACGGGAAATTTTCGTGACCTTTTCGTTACTTTCGTGACTTTCGCTACTTGTAGAGACACCCTGTTTCAAAAAGGTGGTCGAGTTTAGGCGTCGCTTCGAGCAACACTATACACCAGCATGGATTGCCGACTTTTCAATGCGTCATCCTACTAAAAGGCAGGACGTTGTGCGCAAACGTTTCGCTAAATTATTCACCTTTTTGAAAACTGAGTGATGCAAGTAGAAACAGTTATGGCGGAAATTAATGTCAAGTTTTTAAGATAGCACGAGTCTTTGCATCTTTTCTTTTTACAAAACTGCAACAATCAATTTTGATTTTGATACTAAAGAAAGTGAAGTGGATGGGTTGGCACAAGAGAATATATTTACACTTTTATCCACAACAATATTTATTCCTAACTATTTACAACATATTTACGGAGCGGTAATCAATATTTACAAGATCTTTACTCAGCGACAAAAATCGGTGAAATTGGAAAATCTCTTTTCTTTCGTTCCTCGCAGAGAGAAGTTGAGTTGTCAATGTAATATTCAAGCAGAAATAAAAATGGAAGCGCGTGCCGCTACACAATCCCCTCCTAGTGAAGGAGTTCAACAGTTATATTCTTTCAAATATGTTGGAAACTTGACATGTCGGCCTGATTTTGTCGTCCTTTCAACTTGTTTTCTTGGAGAAGAACTTTGGTTTGGTGCAACTGCATTAGATGTAAATGTCAGAGGAGTAGCTTGAGTAAGGGTGTTCGCGTCATTATCAACGATAAACGCTGGTTTAAGACGGTCAATCGAGACACGTTTGATCACACCAGCAGCATCTACATCAAAATATTTTTCTTCTCTGTGTTTAACAGCGTAAGGTCCCAAGTATCTCGCTTGAAGTGCAGAGCTAGCTGCGTTGTTATAAATAAATACGTGAGAGCATTTGGTTAATTCCGTTGATACGAACACTGCTCTTTTGCAATGGGCAGATGTGGGCTTAGGAGAGAGATTGCGAATCGACGTCTGAAGTCGACGTACAAAATCGCTATGTTTCACCTCCTGGGAAGGGGTAAAAAATTCACCCGGCAGTTGCAGCGGTGTGCCATAAACCAGTTCTGCTGACGAGTAGCCTAAATCTTGCTTTAATGCGGAACGTAGACCCACAAAACTATCGGCAAACTGTCAACCCATGATGAGGTAGTCGTTAGGTGACATTTGAGAGCTGTCTTCAGAGAGCGGTGCTGCCTTTCAATAAGCCCATTTGCCTGTGGGTGGTATGCAGTAGTAGAATGCGACTGGTAACCAAGATATTTCTTTAACGATAAGAATAGTTGGCTTTCAAACTGACGACCTTGGTCCGTTGTTATGTCTGTTGGAATTCCAAATCGAGAAATCCATCCCGAAAGTAAAGCTTTGGCGACAGATTCGGCTGTTTGATCCTCTAGAGGAATAGCTTCTAGCCAACGTGTATATCGATCTATGGCGGTAAGAAGGTAACGATATCCTCGACATAAAGGCAAGGGGCCAACAATGTTCGAATTCCGTTCGAGCTATTTTTATTTTTTCTGTTGAAAGTCTTCTTGTTTTTGCAAAAACTGGGAGACCCTTTGTTTCGATAAAATGTTCAATATTAAGTTCTTTTATTTTTTTATTGAGTAATTTTGTTCTTAAGAGATTCGGAAATTTTTGAAGTACTCTCAAAAGAACTCTTGTTGACATTAGCAATTTGTGGTTTATAACTTGAATATTGAACGGCATTAGTCGAAAGGGATGTAGTTGCATCAATAAGTCGATGATTTTTTTCATCAATAAGCAAATTAAAGTGGCTCAGAAAATCTATCCCTATAATCGGTCGGTTAACATCAGCAATAACAAAAATCCAGTTGAAGACGCGGCGCAATCCTAAATCCAAACGCAATAATTTTTGACCATAAGTTGCAATTGGGGTGCCATTTGCCGCAAAAAGTTTAAATTTACTAACACTTTTCCTGTCGTTAGAAGATGGCGGACAAACGGAAATGTCAGCGTCACTGTCTATCAGAAATAAGGCCGCTGTTTCTTTGTCACTCACAAAAAGGCGACTCAGCTCGGCCCCTTTGCTCCCCGTCGCCAACGAGAGTAGGGGAGTCAGTTTTCCTGCGCCTTACAACTATCAGAAACTGACCAGAGTAGGTGAAAAAGGACAGTTCTGCCCCAGCAGGCGGTGGCGGTGGAAGGGGGCGTGGTCCCACCGCCTCCCAATGCCCCAGGCGTGCCCTCAGGCGTTAGTCGAGTGGAGTTGAGTTGTATGCCCTCAGGCGTTTTTCGAGTGGAGTTGAGTTGTATGCCCTCAGGCATTTTTTACGAGAAGAGTTGAGTTGTTTTCCAAAAATTTATAGTTTTGGAATGGCAACACTTTTTAATTTAGGTTTTACCCCTATTATTCCGCCTCCTAGCGGCAAATAGTGGAACTACTATAGCAGTTTCAATACTACTAAAACCGTTTTTTTAAGTTTATAGTTTTGGAATGGCAACACTTTTTAGTTTCAGTTTAAGACTTAATGTAAAACCGATTGTGGCGCCATCTACGAGAAGAAAATAGAACTATTATTGAACTTAGAATAATTTTCAATGTTTTAGAATTCGAGCATTAAATATTAACAAAAAATAATTATAATGTATAATGAATTAAATTTATTGTCGCTATTATTATTATGTATTTATTTCTTTTTTCGACTTAGAAAGATTTTCTTTTTCGATCTTTTTAATGTTTTCACTTAGCATTCACGCAGGAACTATTTTATATTAACAAAAAAATTAATTATAAAATGATAGCGCTAAAAAGTTAATGCTTAAAAAGGGATTACTTTAAATGCAAAGGGAATTATTAAAGTATTACATTTAAATGATATTAAAAAATAATAATAATATTTTTAATACAAATTAGTGATGATAAAAGGTATATTCAACTTACCCTAGCAGGAGATTCAGTAGATTGATAATTGATTCTTGAAAAATCCATGGTTGAGCGTATAAGGAACTGAGAAACGCTTTTAAAAAAGAGCAGAGCAAAAATTCATCTTTACTAAGCAAGTGTAGAAAGCGAAGTGACTTTTCACTTTCCAGTCCTTGTAGCATTTTCTTTCAAGAAATATAGAAGCTAAAAGTTAACCAATTAGAATGCAGTATACATCACAGTTGAAGAGAATGTATACATTCAGGGTACATTTGCCGAAAGTTATAACTCCTGCAGCATTGCAAGACATGAACAAACTTGTATTGCGCTAAAAGAATGAAATCATAGTGCAGGTGTTTTTTATGGCTTTAGGTCCTTTGTGACGATCGGACAGAAAAGAAAAGGTCCCCTCTCCACCCCTATAGGCATACTTTCTCTTTCTACGTTGAATAAAGCGATTGACAAACATCACTTTCCTTTTCACATACAAAGCATCTCCATTGTACTTAATTTTTAACTGTAGATAATGGATACATTACTTGATGGTGGTGAATATCAGCTTAATGAAAACAAAAATACGTTAATGAGAGATGATTTTTACTCGCAAGAAAACATGTTTGATAGTGTTTTCTTCTATTAGCAACCTTTTTTTCATTGATGCAGAAGCTACTAGTAGGATTCACTCCGTAAAACAATAGAGAATGTAAGATTTTACTAAATAAAAATGTTTGAACTTGCAAAACAAAATTATTTTCTACTTGCAAAATTTTAGAACTTCGCATGAAAATTTTAAAAAAAAAAGTACTTATTCAAACGGTTGAAACTTGGAACTAAAATTTCAACACTGAATCATCAAAAATCCGAAACAATTTAAGCTGTGGAATAAAGATTCGAGACTTAAAAAGTAAATGTAAACTCACTACAAGAGATTTGAAAATCTGAAAAGAGAAATAGAATAATAACTTCACTAGAAACACTGAAATAGAATCGTAAAACTTGAAAAATTTAAATCGCAAAACTTAAATCTACTGCAAAGAGCTTTATGTGAAACGTAAAAGTGCTAAGAGCAAAATGCTAAAACTGAGGAAACTTAGAAATACGTGGAACAAATCATTTACAACTATAAACTTTAAAAACTTAAACTCATTCAGAAAAGAACGGAAATGCAAAATTACAAAACAAAAGTGTTACGCTCTTGCAAAATATTAAAACTTAACGCAAAAAAAAATGTAAGAAAGTACAAAACACCAAAAGTTAAGAGTAGTATAAAAAACTGTTACTTAGATTCATCTAAAACATAACTCGGAAAAAGTAAAAGTAATATATACAAATTGAAAAAACTTATATTCACCTAATTAACATATCAAAATAGCAAGTACAAGACGTTAAAGCAGAACGAAAATGTAAAAGTATGAAACGTAAAATTACAAAACCTAAATTCATCTGGTAAAAGTTAAGTAAAAAATGTAAAAGCACTAAGAGTGAAAACTACAAAACAGCATGAAAGCTAGAAATAAAAAATATACAACATCAGAACTTAAATTCATCCAGAAAAACTTAGAAGAAAAAATGTAAAAGTTCGGAAATTTTCAAAACAAAAGTATGATGCACTTGCAAAATGTTAAAACTTAGTGCAAAAACGTAAAAAGTACTATGTACAAAATGTTAAAATTTAGATTTATCTACTAAAACAGTGAATGAAGATGTAAAACTACTAAGAGTAATATATTAAAATAACACGAAAGCGTAAAAGTACTAAGTACAAAACGTAAAAAAAAATTTATTTATCTGCTATAACTTAGACTGAAGTCGTAAAATTACTAAGTACAAAGTGTTAAAACATCGTAAAAATGTAAAAATATCAAGTATAAAGCAGCAAAACATAGATTTATCTATAGAAATCTTGATCAAAAAATGTAAAAGTTCAAACAACAAAATCCTAAAACTCTGAAAAATTGAAAACACGCAGTACAAAAACAGCAAAACCTGTAAAATTGCTAAGTATAAGGATGCAAAACTTAAATTTTCCAGAAAAACTTAGAACGAAGTTGTAAAAGTACGAAACTTTTCAAAGTAAAAGTGTTATGCACTTACAAAATGTTAAAACTTAATGTAAAAATGTAAAAAACACTTCGTCAAAAATGTTAAAACTCTGATTTATCTACTAAAACTTAGAATGAAAATGTAATTGAATCAAATGTACTAAGTGTGAAATAGTAAAGTAACATGAAAATGTAAAAGTACTAAGTATATAGCGTAGTCATCAAGTGAAACTTTGTACAAAAATGTCAAACTTAAGTACGAAACTTAAAAGACTTAGATCTGTCTGCAGAAATCTTGATCAAAAGCCGTAAAAATGCAAACAACAAAATCTTAAAACTCTGAAAAATTAAAAACATGCAGTACAAAACAACAAAACATGTACAAATGCTAAGTATAAAGCTGCAATACAAATGCTAAGCATAAAACTTAAATTCATCCAGAAAAACTTAGAACGAAAAATGTAAAAGTACGAAACTTTTCAAAACAAAAGTGTGATGCACTTGAAAAACATTAAAACTTAATGCACAAATGTAAAAAGTACTACGCACAAAATGCTAAAATTTAGACTTATTTTCTAAAACAGTGGATGAAGATGTAAAATTACTAAGTAAAGTATATTAAAGCAGCATGAAAATGTTAAAGTACTAAGTACAAAAGCGTAAATAAATTGATTTATCTACTAAAACATAGACTTAATTTGTAAAATTACTAACTGTTGAAACATCATAAAATTTGAAAATAGCAAGTATAAACCAACAAAACATAGATCTGTCCACTGAAATCTTGATCAAAAATGTAAAAGTTCTACCAACAAAATCCTAAAACTGTTAAATTAAAAACACTCAGTACAAAACGACAAAACATGTAAAAATGGTAAGTATAAAGCTGCAAAACTTAAACTCAATCAGAAAAACTTAGAACGATGATGTAAAAGAGCGAAACTTTTCAAAATAAAAGTGTTATACACTTGCAGAATGTTAAAACTTGCTGCAAAAATCTTAAGAATTACTACGTACAAAATGTTAAAACTCTGATTTATCTACTAAAGCAACGCGAAAATGTAAAAGTACTAAGTATATAACGTATTCATCAAGTGAAATTTTGTACGAAAATGTAATCGTTTATGTACGAAACTTAAAAAACTTAGATTAATCTAAAAAAAATCCCAACTAAAGTCGTAAAAATTATAAAATGTTAAACATCATGAAAATGTAAACTTTCCAAAAATGCAAACATCAAAACTTAGATGTATCTAATAAAATTTAGAAGGAGTAAAAGTGTCAAACTTAATAAAAGTACTAAATAAAAAACAAAAACAGAAAAACTTAGAACGAAAAGGTAACAGAAAATTTTCAAAATAAACGTGTTACGCATTTGCAAAATGTTAAAACTTAAATTTATCTACTAAAAATCAGAACAAACATGTAGAAATACTAAGTATAATACATTGTAGCAACACAAAAATTTAAGAGTACTAAATACAAAACGTAAAAAAAGTTAGTTATCTAACTAAAACTTAGACTGAAGTCGTAAAATTACCAAGTACGAAATGTTCAAGCATCATAAAAATGACTAAATAACAAGTATAATGTATCAAAAACATAGATTTCTCCATTGAAATCTTAAACAAAAATGTAAAAGCTCTATGGACAAAAATGCTAAAGAAGTGAAAAAATGAAGAATACGCAGTGCCACACAACAAAGCATGTGCTAACTATAAAACTTCTAATCTTGAATTCATCCAAGGAAAAAAAAAAACTTAGAAACGAAAAAAAAAAATGTAAATCTAAACGAAAATTTTCAGAAATAAAACTGTTATCCACTTGCAAAGTGTTAAAACTTAATGCAAAAATATAAAAAGTACTGTGTATAAATGTTAAAACTTAGATTTATCAACGAAAACACGGAATGAAGATGTAAAAATATTAAGTATAATATATTAAAGCAACACTAAAATGTAAAAGCACTATGTACAAAGCATCAAAACTTAGATTCATCTAGTAAAACTTAGTACAAAAATGTAAAAGTACTAAGCATAGAACCTCAAATATACATTTATTTAGTAAAAAACAGAACGAAACTGTTAAAGTACTAAAGCCAACGCATCAAACAAGGATTAATCTATTAAAACAGTATAAAAGAAAAAAAAGCACTACATACAAACTGCAAAAACTCTTAGAACTAAAATTTAAAGATGTAACAAATCATAAAATTTTAAAACTTAACTGCATCCAGAAAAACTTAGAACGGAAATGTAAAATTACTGAAGTTTACAAAACAAAAATGATAGGCATTTGCAAATTGTTAAAAGCAAAAACGTAAAAAGTACTAGATACAAAAAGTACGAAACATCAAAACTTGGAGTAGTATAATAACAAAACTGCAACTTCGATTCATCAAGTAGGACTTAACTCTAAAATTGTGAAAGAAATGTGAAAACTGATATTCACCTTTTAAAATGTAAAAATATTAAGTACACGATGTTAAAACAGAACAAAACTGTAAAGGTACGAAATGTAAAACTCCAAAAAGTTAAATTCCTCTACTAAAAAAATGGTTTGAAAAATAAAAGTACTATGTACATCAACTAAAAACAGCATGAAATTTTAAAAATAGCAAGTACAACACGTTAAAACAGCACGAAAATCTAAAAGTACTAAGTACAAAGCATCAAAACTTACGTTGATCCAGAAAAGCTTGGAACAAAAGATGTAAAAGTACGGACATTTTCAAAATAAAGGTGATATGCATTTGCAAAATGTTAAAACTTAATGCAAAAACGTAAAAAGTACCATATACAAAATGTTAACACTTAGATTTATCTACTAAAACCTAGAATGAAGATATAAAAATACTAAGTATAATATACTAAAGAAACACAAAATTATAAAAGTGCAAAATACTAGAACTATCTATTAAAACTTCAAAACATAGATTCAGCATCAAAACATATAATCTGTTTACAAAAATCTTAATCAGAAATGTAAGAGTTCGAAGAACAAAGTGCTAAAACTTAAAAAAGTAAAGAAACGCAGTACAAAACAATAAAGAAGAAAAGAGTACCAACTATAAAGCTTCAAAACCTAATTTCATCCAGAAAAATTTAGAACAAAAATGTAAAGCTACGGAAATTTTCAAAATAAAAGTTTTATGCACTTGCAAAACTTAAATTCATCTACTAAAAATTCGGTTAAAAAAGTAAAAGTACTACTAAGAACAAAAAACTAAAAACAGCATGAAAATCTAAAAGTACTAAGTACAAAACATCAAAACTTAAATTGATCCAGAAAAACTTAGAATAAAAACGTAACAGTACAGTTATTTTAAAAATAAGAGTATTATGCATTAGCAAAGCGCTGAAACGTAAGGCAAAAATGTGTAGAATGAAGATGTAAAAATACTAAGTATAATATATTAACGCCACACAAAAATGTAAAAAATGAAGATTTATCTACTAAAACTTAGACTGATCCCACAAAACTACTGAGTACGAAATGTTAAAACACCATGTAAATTTATAAATAACATGTATAAAGTTTCAAAACATAAATTTATCTACTGAAATCTTGATCAAAAATGTTAAAGTTCTGAGAACAAAATTATTAAAACTGGGAAAAATGAAAAATACGTAGTACAACACAATAAAGCAGGTAAAAAAAAAAAAAAGCTTAAATCAAAACTGCTTTAATCTTAAAGTCACAATTGGACTTATTCTTCTTGAGAACAGAGAAGTGACTGTTAACCGACAATGAAGGGAACCCTAACCGAACACTGGTTCCCCAACTATATATTTTCCCGACTGTGAACACTTTTCTGTCGAGGAAAATTTATAGTTGGGGTAGTCAGTGCTTGGTTAGGGCTTTCTTCATTGTCGGTTAACAGCAACTTCTCTGCTCGCGAGAAGAATGAATCCAATTGTAACTTTAAAATTAAGGTAGTTTTCTTTAAGCTTAAAGTAGTTTTTTTTTACATGTTTTGTTGTGTTGTACTACGTATTTTTCATTTTTCCCAGTTTTAATAATTTTGTTCTCAGAACTTTAACATTTTTGATCAAGATTTCAGTAGATAAATTTATGTTTTGAAACTTTATACATGTTATTTATAAATTTACATGGTGTTTTAACATTTCGTACTCAGTAGTTTTGTGGGATCAGTCTAAGTTTTAGTAGATAAATCTTCATTTTTTACATTTTTGTGTGGCGTTAATATATTATACTTAGTATTTTTACATCTTCATTCTACACATTTTTGCCTTACGTTTCAGCGCTTTGCTAATGCATAATACTCTTATTTTTAAAATAACTGTACTGTTACGTTTTTATTCTAAGTTTTTCTGGATCAATTTAAGTTTTGATGTTTTGTACTTAGTACTTTTAGATTTTCATGCTGTTTTTAGTTTTTTGTTCTTAGTAGTACTTTTACTTTTTTAACCGAATTTTTAGTAGATGAATTTAAGTTTTGCAAGTGCATAAAACTTTTATTTTGAAAATTTCCGTAGCTTTACATTTTTGTTCTAAATTTTTCTGGATGAAATTAGGTTTTGAAGCTTTATAGTTGGTACTCTTTTCTTCTTTATTGTTTTGTACTGCGTTTCTTTACTTTTTTAAGTTTTAGCACTTTGTTCTTCGAACTCTTACATTTCTGATTAAGATTTTTGTAAACAGATTATATGTTTTGATGCTGAATCTATGTTTTGAAGTTTTAATAGATAGTTCTAGTATTTTGCACTTTTATAATTTTGTGTTTCTTTAGTATATTATACTTAGTATTTTTATATCTTCATTCTAGGTTTTAGTAGATAAATCTAAGTGTTAACATTTTGTATATGGTACTTTTTACGTTTTTGCATTAAGTTTTAACATTTTGCAAATGCATATCACCTTTATTTTGAAAATGTCCGTACTTTTACATCTTTTGTTCCAAGCTTTTCTGGATCAACGTAAGTTTTGATGCTTTGTACTTAGTACTTTTAGATTTTCGTGCTGTTTTAACGTGTTGTACTTGCTATTTTTAAAATTTCATGCTGTTTTTAGTTGATGTACATAGTACTTTTATTTTTCAAACCATTTTTTTAGTAGAGGAATTTAACTTTTTGGAGTTTTACATTTCGTACCTTTACAGTTTTGTTCTGTTTTAACATCGTGTACTTAATATTTTTACATTTTAAAAGGTGAATATCAGTTTTCACATTTCTTTCACAATTTTAGAGTTAAGTCCTACTTGATGAATCGAAGTTGCAGTTTTGTTATTATACTACTCCAAGTTTTGATGTTTCGTACTTTTTGTATCTAGTACTTTTTACGTTTTTGCTTTTAACAATTTGCAAATGCCTATCATTTTTGTTTTGTAAACTTCAGTAATTTTACATTTCCGTTCTAAGTTTTTCTGGATGCAGTTAAGTTTTAAAATTTTATGATTTGTTACATCTTTAAATTTTAGTTCTAAGAGTTTTTGCAGTTTGTATGTAGTGCTTTTCTTTCTTTTATACTGTTTTAATAGATTAATCCTTGTTTGATGCGTTGGCTTTAGTACTTTAACAGTTTCGTTCTGTTTTTTACTAAATAAATGTATATTTGAGGTTCTATGCTTAGTACTTTTACATTTTTGTACTAAGTTTTACTAGATGAATCTAAGTTTTGATGCTTTGTACATAGTGCTTTTACATTTTAGTGTTGCTTTAATATATTATACTTAATATTTTTACATCTTCATTCCGTGTTTTCGTTGATAAATCTAAGTTTTAACATTTATACACAGTACTTTTTATATTTTTGCATTAAGTTTTAACACTTTGCAAGTGGATAACAGTTTTATTTCTGAAAATTTTCGTTTAGATTTACATTTTTTTTTTTCGTTTCTAAGTTTTTTTTTTTCCTTGGATGAATTCAAGATTAGAAGTTTTATAGTTAGCACATGCTTTGTTGTGTGGCACTGCGTATTCTTCATTTTTTCACTTCTTTAGCATTTTTGTCCATAGAGCTTTTACATTTTTGTTTAAGATTTCAATGGAGAAATCTATGTTTTTGATACATTATACTTGTTATTTAGTCATTTTTATGATGCTTGAACATTTCGTACTTGGTAATTTTACGACTTCAGTCTAAGTTTTAGTTAGATAACTAACTTTTTTTACGTTTTGTATTTAGTACTCTTAAATTTTTGTGTTGCTACAATGTATTATACTTAGTATTTCTACATGTTTGTTCTGATTTTTAGTAGATAAATTTAAGTTTTAACATTTTGCAAATGCGTAACACGTTTATTTTGAAAATTTTCTGTTACCTTTTCGTTCTAAGTTTTTCTGTTTTTGTTTTTTACTTAGTACTTTTATTAAGTTTGACACTTTTACTCCTTCTAAATTTTATTAGATACATCTAAGTTTTGATGTTTGCATTTTTGGAAAGTTTACATTTTCATGATGTTTAACATTTTATAATTTTTACGACTTTAGTTGGGATTTTTTTTAGATTAATCTAAGTTTTTTAAGTTTCGTACATAAACGATTACATTTTCGTACAAAATTTCACTTGATGAATACGTTATATACTTAGTACTTTTACATTTTCGCGTTGCTTTAGTAGATAAATCAGAGTTTTAACATTTTGTACGTAGTAATTCTTAAGATTTTTGCAGCAAGTTTTAACATTCTGCAAGTGTATAACACTTTTATTTTGAAAAGTTTCGCGCTTTTACATCATCGTTCTAAGTTTTTCTGATTGAGTTTAAGTTTTGCAGCTTTATACTTACCATTTTTACATGTTTTGTCGTTTTGTACTGAGTGTTTTTAATTTAACAGTTTTAGGATTTTGTTGGTAGAACTTTTACATTTTTGATCAAGATTTCAGTGGACAGATCTATGTTTTGTTGGTTTATACTTGCTATTTTCAAATTTTATGATGTTTCAACAGTTAGTAATTTTACAAATTAAGTCTATGTTTTAGTAGATAAATCAATTTATTTACGCTTTTGTACTTAGTACTTTAACATTTTCATGCTGCTTTAATATACTTTACTTAGTAATTTTACATCTTCATCCACTGTTTTAGAAAATAAGTCTAAATTTTAGCATTTTGTGCGTAGTACTTTTTACATTTGTGCATTAAGTTTTAATGTTTTTCAAGTGCATCACACTTTTGTTTTGAAAAGTTTCGTACTTTTACATTTTTCGTTCTAAGTTTTTCTGGATGAATTTAAGTTTTATGCTTAGCATTTGTATTGCAGCTTTATACTTAGCATTTGTACATGTTTTGTTGTTTTGTACTGCATGTTTTTAATTTTTCAGAGTTTTAAGATTTTGTTGTTTGCATTTTTACGGCTTTTGATCAAGATTTCTGCAGACAGATCTAAGTCTTTTAAGTTTCGTACTTAAGTTTGACATTTTTGTACAAAGTTTCACTTGATGACTACGCTATATACTTAGTACTTTTACATTTTCATGTTACTTTACTATTTCACACTTAGTACATTTGATTCAATTACATTTTCATTCTAAGTTTTAGTAGATAAATCAGAGTTTTAACATTTTTGACGAAGTGTTTTTTACATTTTTACATTAAGTTTTAACATTTTGTAAGTGCATAACACTTTTACTTTGAAAAGTTTCGTACTTTTACAACTTCGTTCTAAGTTTTTCTGGAAAATTTAAGTTTTGCATCCTTATACTTAGCAATTTTACAGGTTTTGCTGTTTTTGTACTGCGTGTTTTCAATTTTTCAGAGTTTTAGGATTTTGTTGTTTGAACTTTTACATTTTTTGATCAAGATTTCTATAGATAAATCTATGTTTTGCTGCTTTATACTTGATATTTTTACATTTTTACGATGTTTTAACACTTTGTACTTAGTAATTTTACGACTTCAGTCTAAGTTATAGCAGATAAATAAATTTTTTTTTACGTTTTGTACTTAGTACTTTTACGCTTTCGTGTTATTTTAATATATTACTCTTAGTAGTTTTACATCTTCATTCACTGTTTTAGTAGATAAATCTAAATTTTAACATTTTGTACATAGTACTTTTTACGTTTTTGCACTAAGTTTTAACATTTTGCAAGTGCATCATACTTTTGTTTTGAAAATTTCCGAACTTTTACATTTTTTCTTCTAAGTTTTTCTGGATGAATTTAAGTTCTGATGTTGTATATTTTTTATTTCTAGCTTTCATGCTGTTTTGTAGTTTTCACTCTTAGTGCTTTTACATTTTTTACTTAACTTTTACCAGATGAATTTAGGTTTTGTAATTTTACGTTTCATACTTTTACATTTTCGTTCTGTTTTAACGTCTTGTACTTGCTATTTTGATATGTTAATTAGGTGAATATAAGTTTTTTCAATTTGTATATATTACTTTTACTTTTTCCGAGTTATGTTTTAGATGAATCTAAGTAACAGTTTTTTATACTACTCTTAACTTTTGGTGTTTTGTACTTTCTTACATTTTTTTTTGCGTTAAGTTTTAATATTTTGCAAGAGCGTAACACTTTTGTTTTGTAATTTTGCATTTCCGTTCTTTTCTGAATGAGTTTAAGTTTTTAAAGTTTATAGTTGTAAATGATTTGTTCCACGTATTTCTAAGTTTCCTCAGTTTTAGCATTTTGCTCTTAGCACTTTTACGTTTCACATAAAGCTCTTTGCAGTAGATTTAAGTTTTGCGATTTAAATTTTTCAAGTTTTACGATTCTATTTCAGTGTTTCTAGTGAAGTTATTATTCTATTTCTCTTTTCAGATTTTCAAATCTCTTGTAGTGAGTTTACATTTACTTTTTAAGTCTCGAATCTTTATTCCACAGCTTAAATTGTTTCGGATTTTTGATGATTCAGTGTTGAAATTTTAGTTCCAAGTTTCAACCGTTTGAATAAGTACTTTTTTTTTTAAAATTTTCATGCGAAGTTCTAAAATTTTGCAAGTAGAAAATAATTTTGTTTTGCAAGTTCAAACATTTTTATTTAGTAAAATCTTACATTCTCTATTGTTTTACGGAGTGAATCCTACTAGTAGCTTCTGCATCAATGAAAAAAAGGTTGCTAATAGAAGAAAACACTATCAAACATGTTTTCTTGCGAGTAAAAATCATCTCTCATTAACGTATTTTTGTTTTCATTAAGCTGATATTCACCACCATCAAGTAATGTATCCATTATCTACAGTTAAAAATTAAGTACAATGGAGATGCTTTGTATGTGAAAAGGAAAGTGATGTTTGTCAATCGCTTTATTCAACGTAGAAAGAGAAAGTATGCCTATAGGGGTGGAGAGGGGACCTTTTCTTTTCTGTCCGATCGTCACAAAGGACCTAAAGCCATAAAAAACACCTGCACTATGATTTCATTCTTTTAGCGCAATACAAGTTTGTTCATGTCTTGCAATGCTGCAGGAGTTATAACTTTCGGCAAATGTACCCTGAATGTATACATTCTCTTCAACTGTGATGTATACTGCATTCTAATTGGTTAACTTTTAGCTTCTATATTTCTTGAAAGAAAATGCTACAAGGACTGGAAAGTGAAAAGTCACTTCGCTTTCTACACTTGCTTAGTAAAGATGAATTTTTGCTCTGCTCTTTTTTAAAAGCGTTTCTCAGTTCCTTATACGCTCAACCATGGATTTTTCAAGAATCAATTATCAATCTACTGAATCTCCTGCTAGGGTAAGTTGAATATACCTTTTATCATCACTAATTTGTATTAAAAATATTATTATTATTTTTTAATATCATTTAAATGTAATACTTTAATAATTCCCTTTGCATTTAAAGTAATCCCTTTTTAAGCATTAACTTTTTAGCGCTATCATTTTATAATTAATTTTTTTGTTAATATAAAATAGTTCCTGCGTGAATGCTAAGTGAAAACATTAAAAAGATCGAAAAAGAAAATCTTTCTAAGTCGAAAAAAGAAATAAATACATAATAATAATAGCGACAATAAATTTAATTCATTATACATTATAATTATTTTTTGTTAATATTTAATGCTCGAATTCTAAAACATTGAAAATTATTCTAAGTTCAATAATAGTTCTATTTTCTTCTCGTAGATGGCGCCACAATCGGTTTTACATTAAGTCTTAAACTGAAACTTAAAAGTGTTGCCATTCCAAAACTATAAACTTAAAAAAACGGTTTTAGTAGTATTGAAACTGCTATAGTAGTTCCACTATTTGCCGCTAGGAGGCGGAATAATAGGGGTAAAACCTAAATTAAAAAGTGTTGCCATTCCAAAACTATAAATTTTTGGAAAACAACTCAACTCTTCTCGTAAAAAATGCCTGAGGGCATACAACTCAACTCTACTCGAAAAATGCCTGAGGGCAAACAACTCAACTCCACTCGAAAAACGCCTGAGGGCATACAACTCAACTCCACTCGACTAACGCCTGAGGGCACGCCTGGGGGCATTGGGAGGCGGTGGGACCACGCCCCCTTCCACCGCCACCGCCTGCTGGGGCAGAACTGTCCTTTTTCACCTACTGACCAGTTACATGGCTTTTGGCATTTAAAGGATTTGCCGCCAAACTTTAAATGATAGAAACAAATGTCAGAATTATTTTTTCTGCGAGCAGATATACTCCGAGAGCCAGATCGGCGGAAAGGTTGGCGATTTCTTTTACACAGTTTGCTAACTTGAACTGACAGTTCCGAAACTTGTTTTCGAAGTTTCGCCAAAGCGTTTTCGTATGTGTCTGACCGGGACCCCCAGAAAGGGGGAAATTTTTCGTTGTGGGCCTGGTCCAAACCTGTTAAACGCCATCTTGACGAATGCTAAGCGATGGGAAATTTCTTCCGTCTCGTATAGCACTACGTTATTTCTGCTTATTTCATCGGTTAAATTTTGCATACCTCATGTGCCAATAACAGTGGCACATGATTTTTTAGCACATTTTTCACAATGCTTTTTAACAATGAGCTAAATATTTACTACCTAATAATTTACTCAACAAATAAATATTAAGGCAAGCCTTTCCGATTAAAAGAAAAATACTCATTTTTCATTCCCATAACGTTCTTTCTAAAAACCAATTGTAATCAAATCGATGTACGATATTTGAATTAGAAAATCCTTTATCGATTAATGGTATTTTTAATGTTTTCCTATGCATTAGTTCGTGTAATTAGCAGTAATAGTCTAAAGGATTGTTCATGATTTAAGTTAAAGGTAAATGGGAAGAAAAGGAACTTTAAATATATTTTATAAGTTTAGAAAATTATCTACTTTTTGTGAGCTGATCTCCCTAGCTAGATTTTATGTTTTAATGAATTCGTAATCGATATATGTGCATTTAAATATTGACGTTGTTAAGTTAGTAGCATTTATAAAAGACGACACCAAAGAACAACAAGTGTGCAAGCAATTCATGATATCATCAGTCCATTCCAAAATAAAGATGTTGCTGGATTATTTCCAGTAAAATTTATGAATGCAAACAAATTGCTTGAAATGACGCGGAAAATGATTTTGGTCATTCAAGATTGTGGTTTTGTTAATTGTCTCCGTCATATCAGACCAATATTTTCAACTCCACGGGGGAAATTATAATTTAACTATTTCAGAGGTTATACGAACAGAAAAAAAATTGCAGTTAATAAGTTTTATCAATTTGCATTCTACAAAATATGGATCGTTTGCACTTTCAGAATTTTTGCTTGATTTTTCCAAAGAAAAATATGAAACAGAAATAAGTTTTCATGGGGTTGATTTTTGTATTTACACCGAAGAGGAAGAAGATAATGTACCTCTATTTATTTATATTTCTGGTTATGCGGCTTACAAAATTAAAAACCACTTGCAGTGTCATTCTTGTATTGCATTTTTAGCTTCAGAAAAATGAAATGACAGAAAATTATCTTCTTGACATCGCCAGGGGCCGATTAACCCATCCCAATCCATAACTTCGGAAAGCTTCTGTAAATAGTTAGAAAATGTTTCAGTTTCTTTTGAGCGATCACGAGGACTTATTTTTACCGAACGTCAATCAAGAAAAGAAACGCAAGTGCATGACTTTGAAATCTAGTTCTGCCGAATAATATAAATATTATTGATTTTTTAACAAAGCAAAATAATATCTGTATTTTAAAATAACAAGTTAAAATTTAACTTAAAGATAATAAAAGTAAATAATTTATGGGAGGGGGGGGTAGAGAGCAAAGACCAACCATACCTCCTCGTGGTGCCTCGCGGAAAACGCTAGAATTTTTTTCAGTAGGCTAACATGGCTCTAGCAAAGTTTAAAACTTTGAAAGGAAGTAATTCAACACTTAAAAAAATAAAAATGCGGAATAAAACAAATAATGCAGCTATCATAGTCAAAAACACATTTTTAAGTTTCCTGTTCAATTCTAAGAACAAAACTTTTGCTGCAAGAGCACTTGCTATCGATGTAACTAATGAAATTATTCATAAAGCAACGAAACATTATCGAAACACAGCGTTGCTTTCCATCGCTTAACAAATCTCCCGTTTCGCGAGGACCAGGCCCACAAAATGTTTTCCCCCTCTCTTTTCTACTTGCGGCGGTCCCGGTCTGACGCTACAGCCGCACAGTGGTATGATTCTGGTTTTATTTCCCAAATTTGATCAGCCATAGTTGCCAATTTAGTAAGTTCGCCACTGCTTACTGACAAAATACTACGCATATTGATTGGAAGACGTTGCATCCACAAAGTTTTTAAAATATCATCGCTTACCTTGTTATCCGCCAAGTTACGCATTTCACATAAAAGTTGCGATGGCTTCTTGTCGCCAAGCTGTAAATCAGTTGGGAGTTTTTGTAACTTTTGGAGTGTGTAACTCCAAAAGTTACTAATTTCTTGTTTACTAAGGTGCACTATTATACTTATAGGATTGAAACTTGTGTTTATCAGAGGCGTAGCTATGTGGGGACAGCTGTCCCCGGGCGCAGCGTCAAGGGGCGCGAAATTAATGTTAATTTATTTTATTTTTAAATGCGAAAAGAAAATTATTTGAACTGAAGAGGTGTGAATATGTTCGACAAAAACGTGGGAGCATACCATATCGGGAAAAACCAATGTAGACAGACAAATAATTTAGATAAAATAGTGTAGTAAATGATAATAATGTAGAAATAAGACAAATAATTTTACGAAGCCAGTGTCCCATTTTTCCCTTAGAAGTGAATGGTCTCTAATAAAAATGAAAGTTAAAAAGGCTGCTTTTTAGAGCTATTTATCATTTAGGAAGCATAAAGGTTTTAAAATTCCCTTTAGGGAAGCCACTAGGCCTCCAGGGGCACAGGGGGCGCAAAATATTCAGTTGTCTCAGGGCGCTGAACACCCGAGCTACGCCTCTGGTGTTTATAAGACAGCTATTTAATATCTCAATAAAACGTAACATCACACCTTATTGATCTTGAAACGTCATGTGATGCTTGAAACGTCTTGGGGAAATTTACGCATATAGGATCAGTTATCCCTTTATAAGATTGAAATTTCCCATCAAATTTTTCAGACTTAAGACTCCTTACTAAACTAGTTTTACCACCAATGATTTGTTGATACTTTTCTGACTGAGAGGAAACTATGCTTACCATTAAATGTATCAGTTTTTAAAAGCGGGATTATAAATTAGGCTTCCCCCTCCCCCAAAAAAGGGAAGGAGGTAAATTTATATATCTATATATTTTTTAAACATAAATCATTCCCTTTTCTTAATAGAGAAAATTTTTATTTAGAATAGGTAAAAATGCTTTTACACATGCCTTAAAATGTTATATTTAACTATGCGTATAGGAAAGATAAAATAAGTTATAAAAGGTTTTTTTTTTTCTTTTTTAAACTCAAAAAAGGCTAAAACTTCTACAGAAAGCTATTATTGCCCGATTGGAAAGGGAATTTTGCAACCGTGAAATTAAATCCGTAGATTCCCGAAGGTCTGGAGAAACAGAAAAGTACCATCTGGGCAGTTATACTTACAGGTCCGAAGAAATTCGAGTCCATGGAATGCGTCAGGTGGTCGCCCTCGACCCAGCAGTGACCGGCAGGGATGGACACATACCGACCCCTAGGATGCGACCTGTAATAAGAGATGCAGAGAGGGATCATCACCCTGTAGAGAAGGAGAAATCACAAGTTTTGCACATTATCAATGTTTAATCCTCTCGTCATCTTGACTCTCATATAAGGCTCCAACTGCAAATAGTAACATTTTGGTTTAAAACAATGCAAAATTTAACCTTATTTTTCTCAGCGACACCTGTTATTCATGTAAGACCTTAAAATGACTGCAAAAATCATTTATTTATCACTAGAATTCAATCAACAGTCGAAATTCGATCGTAATAACTAAATTTAGCATTAAACACATTATGCTATTTATACAATTATATAAGTATTATTTATAAAATTTGGTGACTATAGCGTCCCGACTTTATTTTGATCATCCTCACTTAAAGCAAACGTATTGTAAATCAATGTCGCCGCAGGGTCCATTGCGCTCATAAATGCAGCCGCTTGTACTTCTGTCGATTTCGTGCTAAGTTGAGCGGCAGTTAAATAACACTTAAATCTTTGTTTCCATACACCTGTTCTCATTTTTCATTCAATTCAGTATGATTGTTTTTACTACTATTGCTTAATGGATTCTTTACCAGGAGCATCAACTTGTTCAATGACAATGTTATTGACCATTTTAGAAAAATTCTGAAAAATCATCAAAAGGCAGACAACGTGATGTTTTTATGGAAGGTGACTCCTCTTCCTCCTCTCCAACATTCCACTTATGCCATCAGCTCACCTCTGTACCAGCAAAGTGCAGTTAAATTTTTATTTAAGTATAATTTCATGTACAGTACTCTACATTTGTTTTTCATAGGTTTTTAATTAAGTAACCATCTGTGGGTCTGGAACAGCTTAATCAAGTTTACATTGTATCTTATGCGAAAAAATATTTCGCCTTCCGTACAAATCACTATTCGAACTGCCTACTGGAACGAATTGTGTACGAATGGCGAGGTTCGACGGTAAATATATATATATATATATATATATCACGGTTCGCTCTAAGCAGCGCGATTGCGCGATTCCCGCAATATTTTTCGAAATCCCACTCAAAAAAAAGTTGTTTACACTTAAATTTGAATGAATCCCACTTAAAATTTTGGTCAAGGTGGGAAATCCCACCTTGAATTTTTCCCCAGTGTGAACCCTGTATATATATATATATATATATATATATATATATATATATATATATATATATTATAGATATATATATTCAGTTCTCGAAAACGGCATTAACGATTTGGATCGAATTTGGATTTAGGTCAGGTTGGTTTTTTAAATTTACCTACATAGGTAGGTGTCTTTAACGAAAAAACGCTGTTTTGCACAAAATAAAATTGCAATTGGGGCATTTGTAACAATGAGCAAACATCATCAAAGAGCAAACATTGAGTGGCAACACTTAATTTTTAATTTTCTTTTTGCAGATGAAATTTGTTATTGTAAGGGCAAAGCGCTCAGCTCACAAGCCTTATCAATCATCGAGCCTAAAGCTAAAGAAGAAAAGATTTGTTATTGTTACTATTTGTGCAATTTAAAATGCCTAGGAAACCCGCGATATCGATTGCTTCCAAGATACGATATTATCATTGTAACACAGAAAAACAAATTGGATTGATCGGTACGATTTCACGGAAATCGTACAAATTATGTAGAGATAACTTATACCATAACCTTGAATGAAAAAAACGATATAACACATTAAACCACTGAAAACATCACATTTATCGCGTGCAATAATCCATCATGTTCAATACTTTTTAAAAATTTATTTTAATGTATCTGTAAATAATAAAGCAACAAAAGTAATCCTTCATCAATCTCAAACATGTACCAGACGATGTGCTTTACTATTATGCATTAAATACGTTTGCAATTGCGGTGTTGCAAAGATGCAAAAAGGAGTGGCGCCAAACAAAAATCGCCAATTTCACCAAGGGGCACCCTAAAGTATATTTTTACCCAATAATCATATCATTACTAACTTCGAACGAATACAAAGCTGCTTTTGACTGTTTGAATATAAACATTTATCACTCAAAGCGCGAATTGGTAAACAACAAATGTAAAAATGTATCCAATATCAAATTCAGGACTAAATTTTTTTCATGTAATTTTCTTTTTTATGAGCTTTATCGGCATCCCGCTAAATTCATCACCAGTGCCCAATCGTTGGAAAAGCTTCGCACACAAAATATGGTCTTCAGTTTTCGTAAGCGTTAATCTATTTTCGCTCATAATTTGCTTAATTTTTATGCGCCAACTAACACAAAGTTTAACAGCTCTGCTCGCATGGTATGCCTGCACAACCTGTGCATCCCTCATATACGTGATATTTGCACGAAATCACAAATCTATTTCCTTGGTAATGCATAATTTGTGCCACTTGTCTCTGTGCCGTAATCCGAAAGGTAGCATTGGATATGAAAAAGTGTACATATCACTCATAATCAACTGTACATTATCAATTGTGTACATAGTATTACTATCGTTTTTCTTTTTCTACAAAGAGTGGAAGTTTTTTATGAAAAATATAGTGCTCCCGCCTTATATTCCTAAAAAATATCGAGAAGTTTTCATTGGATTTGTTCTTTTTTGCGTGGTTTCCAACATCAGTGCGTGTTTTGTAATCACACTTCTGGCTTTTTTGTTGTGTGATAATTCGTATGTGACGCTGAGAAACATCGTTGCCAGTTTCACCAAAGAAATAAGTGAAAGTTTCGAAGAAAATCATTTTAATAAACACTGCGCATCGATGTATCTGAAAACATTTAATGACGTTGCAGCAGGCGTCCAATCCGTGGATCGGGCATTAAATTTATGCTCCTTTTCCATTTTTGGTATCGTTATTAGTTCCTCTTTTCTTGCTGTTTCCTTGCATCAATCGGACATCAGAAGATTTAATTCTGAATATCTCAGGGTGTGTACGTTTTCAGTATTTCTAATGAGTTTATCTGCCTTTGTGAAACTGACTAGAAGTGGTGCGAGTATTTCTAAGGAATCGAATATGCTGAAGAGTATTCTAAATAAGTCCGCTCTAAATGCTGTTATTAACAACAAAGATTATGGGACTTTATCGTCTTTCTCAATTATTCTCAGCTGCATGAAAGACACGAATTTGGCGGTCACAGGAGGTGGAATGTTTAAAATTGATGATAGCCTTCTTCTAAAAGTTGCTGGCGTCGTTACGACATATGGGGTTCTATTGCTTCAAATGAATAGCTGGTGAAGTTGCATCAAGAGCCCATTAAGCAAACATGTACTATTGCTGATGGAAATGAATGACCTTTCTTTATTGTGTTTCGTCACTTTTCAGACTTATCATATAAAGAAAATGCTCTCAGATATCTGTTTTAGCTTCTGCTGTTCGTCGCCAACTTAAATGAACTGCCAACCCAACCGGTCAGTACAGTAAAGCCGTTCCTTTGCCATGCCAGTACTCACATCTCAAGGTCAAAGATTCGAATATGGCATATTGTATATAGAATTTTCCAGACTAAAGCGACCAACGTTAAAAGTATGAATGAAAACCACCTCCCAAATGAAATTCATCGACATACCCACAACATAGTATGAAGAAAGTATTTCGTTAAGACTGGATTTCACGACCAGGATGAAACTGGGTTTAACCAACCTGAATTCAAAAGTAATTCCAATGCACCACAACTGAAAAGAAATGATCCGTTAACTCCTTGCAATAGAGGGACAAACTAGAATATTTTTCGTTGTTTGGGCTTTAAAGAAGAAAACAAATGTTTTGACTTTTGTGTACACATTGAAGCTTTTGAATATAAACATCCCTATTCAGTATTTCTTCTTACCAAAAACTATTAAATATATTTACATTAACTCACAGTTTGAGTCAACTACGTTTTAATACAATTAAAATCTATTGTTTCCAAGGTACACTGTATCACTATAGCACATAACATAATTTGGATTGATCGGTTTGCTTTTCATGGAAATCGAACGAATTAAGTAGAGAAAACTTTTATCATAACCGTGATTACATTAACGATCTTATAACACATTAAATCACTGGAAACATCACATTTATCTCGTGCAATAATCGATGCTCAATACTTTTGAACCCACTTCACAAAGGAAGAAGGTTATACATTCATACTGAATGTATGTCGTTGTTGTTTTTTTTTTGTCCACTCATAACTTCTCACCGGATGAACCGATTTTCATGATTTTTTTAAAAATCAATCGAGGGTGGTTTCCATAGGCCCCGTCCCTTCGTTTGACCATATTCGATGATTAGAAAAATTGTTTTGTTTCATCATCCATAACATTTGACTAAATGAACCGATTTTGATGATTTTTTTTTCAATCGATAGAGGGTCGTCTAACTCAAATATCGCACATCAATTCGACTACATTTGTTTTTTAGAAAAAACGTCACGGGTGAAAAATATAATAGTCATTGTTAAAAAAGTGTTTGTGGCCATTGGGCTATAATATTAAAAGCAATTACAGCAAGAGTTTGGCTTCTCCGAGCCAAAAATTTATCCAATCAGTTTTTTTGCTAAAATCACCTCAAAACGGAATTTATCATACAAATGATTAGTTTTTAGTGCCATTCATTCAAAGAAGGTTTGCCCTTTGATATGGATTTTTTCAAAATACAGTTTTTATATACAAAATGTATTTATACTAAAAAGAATAAAATAACATAATTTTTATAAAAAAGTAAAACCGACTTCAAATTATAAATTGCGCTAAAAAGTGAAAAATAAATTAATTCTTCAAACAACTTCGACGTGACTTTTAAACATAGGTCTGTGCAAAATTAGGATAGGTATAATCTTTTGTAATCATGAATCAATTACAGATATAAATGGCCCAGAATTAGCACATGGTGTAATGATAATTAGATCTATTATTTTGCACCGACTTCTAAAACTATGTTTAAAAGTAACATCGAAGTTTAAAGAATTAATTTATTTTTCACTTTTTAGCGCAATTTATAATTTGAAGTCGGTTTTTCTTTATACAAATTATTTTATTAACGATTTATATTAATGTATCTGAGAGTAATAAATCAACAAAAGTAATCCATCATCAAACAAAAGTTTAACATGTACCAGACAATGTGATTTACCATTATGCATTAATATGATTGGAAATTAACAAAGTGCTTTTAACATAGTTATAGGTATTTTTTCTCAATAACTACATAATTGGTTTCAGCATTAGAGTATAAGTCACTATATCATATCATTACTTACGTCGACGAATACAAAGCTGCTTTTGACTGTCTGAATATAAACATTTATCACTTAACCCTTTGCCGCGCAGTGATCCACGTAATGGACCACCTAACTTCATTTGCTTCTCAAACCGTTGGATTTATCAATAAATCGATGAAATTTGGTTTAAAATATTCTTTGAACTGTTCTTTTTAATCATAGATGGCACCACATCACAGGAGGATTAATAATATTTAACTATAGTGGGTTATTTAATA
Source organism: Octonoba sinensis (assembly GCA_038502835.1). Classification (NCBI taxonomy): domain Eukaryota; kingdom Metazoa; phylum Arthropoda; class Arachnida; order Araneae; family Uloboridae; genus Octonoba; species Octonoba sinensis. The sequence continues at coordinate 7,023,444 of CM076600.1, forward strand.
CACTGTTTTTTCAAAGAAATTTTCTGCATTTTTTTTTAAATAGAAAAAAATTAATTGAATGAAAATAAAGTGTGTTATATTCTTTACTGTATGCTAAAGTGTGTATTCAACATAATTTTTAATTTTTCAAACAAAAAGCGTACTCATAATTGTCGAAAAACGCGAGGTGGTTTCTAAAATGGACCACTGCACCTCTAGGCAATTGATATTGCGCAACAGATTCACGTGCGCCCAGACAGATCCTCTCTGTTTACATTCTCCGTTTTCCTCTCCTTTGAGTCTTTCACCCCACGGTATATTCTTGAAAGGGTGTGGGGGAAGGTTGATTGCTTATAAACAAATGTATACACCCTAGTGGGAACCTCTAGTATTTTGTGGGAAGTTTTTAGGGAAAGATTTTATGAGTAGGCTCAATTCATCTTCACGTAGAGCTGCATGAAAATTTTGCTCTCTCTCTCTAAGTTTCAATGTCTTTCGATTTTCGCAATCGTCTGGATAGTTTTCGTGTGTGTATATATATATATATATATATTTATATATAGATATAGATAGATAGATAAATAATTCTTGTGTCGCTAATTTTTGTTGTAAATATAATCTTAATCAGTTTTTAAATATTGTTAAATTTTTCAAAAATGGCGAAGAGAAGTGCACTTAGTATTTCTGATGCACTGAAAATGTTGCAAGAACTGCCTTCAGGTAGTGAATCGGAGCAGGATACGAGCGATACAGAGGAATATGCTCCCGAAATATCCTCCGTACGGCAGCACAAAGGCCAAACCATACCGCGCAACTTACTCGTACAAAACCTGTGATGTTAGCTTATGCTTCTATCAGAAAGGCCTTACCTATTTCCAAAGGTACCATGAGGGAAAAAATTAAGTGCTATACTTTTTTATCATAATAATTGTTTATATATTCATAGGAATTGCAAATATTTTATTTTTTTCATAATTTTTTTTTTTTTTTTTTTGGGGGGGGGGGGTGCAAAGTAGCAGGCCTCCTCGTGGTGTACACTGGGGAACTCTAAATCTGCTACGAAGGGATCATACAATGTTTTCTACTGCATTTTTAAAAAAAATCGATTGTTTGCGCGCTTCACTGCTATGCTTGCTTAGACGCACTTATCAGACCTGATGGCGCAGTGGTCCACCTAATGGACCACCCATAAAATCAAAACGGTAAATGCTATCATCACAAAATTTTGTATGTACTTTCCTTTAGGCCTAAATAGACTGTCTATAAAATTTCTTGTCGAAATTCCGACTTTAACGGGGAGTGCACTTTAAAGGGTTAAAGTACGATTTTGTAACAGCATGTGAAAATGTATCCAAAATCAAATTCAGGATTAAATTATTTTCATTTTATGAGCTTCATTGGTAAAACGTCAAATTATTTTGTGAAAATACAAAATTTAAACATGTAGTGATGAAAAGATTTATTGTCATTTGCCACTTTTATAATATAATGATGCAAACGCGCGATTTGATTGATTTGAATTTTGTGAATTGTCCATTTTGATTGATTTGAATTTTGTGAAGGGTCCGTTTTCATTTATTGGAATTTTGTGAAGGGTCCGTTTTCATGTATTGGAATTTTGTGAAGGGTCCGTTTTCATGTATTGGAATTTTGTGAAGGGTCCGTTTTCATTGATTGGAATTTTGTGAAGGGTCCGTTTTCATTGATTGGAATTTTGTGAATGGTCTGTTTTCGTTGATTGGAATTTTGTGGAGGGTTCGTTTTCATTGATTGGAATTTTGTGGAGGGTTCGTTTTTATTGATTGGAATTTTGTGAAGGGTCCGTTTTCATTGATTGGAATTTTGTGAAGGGTCCGTTTTCATTGATTGGAATTTTGTGAAGGGTCCGTTTTCATTGATTGGAATTTTGTGAATGGTCCGTTTTCGTTGATTGGAATTTTGTGGAGGGTTCGTTTTCATTGATTGGAATTTTGTGGAGGGTTCGTTTTTATTGATTGGAATTTTGTGAAGGGTCCGTTTTCGTTGATTGGAATGTTGTGAAGTGTCCGAAAATGGACCCGAATTTTCTCTGACGTGACCCTTGAACTAGATGAAACTACACCATTATAATGGTTCCACTTAGCATAGTACCAAACATTGGTTGAAGCTAAATTTCACCATTTTCCCCATTTTTAGACTTTTAGAATTTTCCTTATCCTCTCATAATTCGGTGACGCGAGAGGGTTAAAATGAATACTTTGAACTCCGATGCTTGAATATTTCTATATTTTCAAGACCAACTGATATTAAAAGCACAAAGAAGAAAAAATGAGAGCTTACCGGATAGTTTCTCCCTCCATGGCTATGACACGTTTAATCAGCTTCTGGCTCGGGTCTCTGGGACACCTGTAAAACAACCAACAATCAGATGAGTGAGAATTTCATTCTCCTTTTCTTACATTTAAACATTCTCTCAAATTAAGTAAGAGGTACAGAATGCAATATGAAAACGAATGCAGTTTTCCAGTAACTGCGACAACAGCAAAATCTTTGTTGCAGCTTTTTTGCACACGTTACCTGTTTCTACAAAATTTAACGAACACACCATCGTGATTGCACATGAACCGCCATTTCTCCCATCGTTAAACATTACTTTTATTCAGAGAACCATCATTTGCTGTTTTGCGCTATGAGGAAAAATTTAACAAGTTGTCGCTGTTGAAGTAGAGACATAGCAGAAGTTTACAACATCAAAGAAGATAGCAACATATTTTCAGACTGATGCGGCGTAAAACTGACATTAGGTCTTAATAGCCGAGGTCAATAAAAGAAATTCCTTCTGATAGATCGTGGTTTATTTATGATTTTGCTGACTAACGTTTCGCCTGATATGTCTCAAGTCTCTTCAAGTGCAAACGAATTCAGGGCACGACTGCTTTCTAAAGTGTGTTATGAATCCTAATCTTAATCCTCCTGTGAAAAAACACTGGTTTTAGCCATGACTAAAGATGTAAGGTGGGGATTCGGTTTAAAACCAGGAATAAGCAGCGTTTTTCGGGAAGGAATTCTTAAAACGTCAAAAACGCGGGAATTTTAAAATATTTCCTAAAACCTAGTCAAATTGGGATTGAAAGCAAATACAAAAAGATCTATGAACAATTGTAAGAAAATAATATTTTTAAATTCATTAACCTATAATAAATATCCCATTAGAAAAACAAGAATTGTAAAACTTTGAAAATAATCCAGCCAAATGATTCATTTATTATTACTAATATTATTATGATTTATTTATTTATTTGTTTACTTAGTTATTTAATTTATTTATTTAATTACTTTTGCAATAACTGTTGCATCAATAACAATATTTTTCCTCAGAATTACTTGACAATAAATATAATTAACACGATTTCCAGTGATTAAAAAATAAACATTGTTAAAATGATTTCTTTCTATAAAAGAACCCAATATTCCCAATTCGAGGTTTAATTCTCAAAATACCCAGGTTTATTCCCACGTCTTAAAATTCCTGCGTTTGTGGAGCCTCTACCTATGATCCTACTTTTCCCCTTCAACCTACTTCCCCGATAGCACTAGGCCTTTGGGATGCCCTGCACTGTGGAGGTAGTGGATTCCACAGATTTTACATGCACATATCCCCAAGAGTACATGCTGGGGCTTCAGCGGGTATCGAGCACGCGACCTACCTATGATTTTGCGGCCCACGATTGGTTTATTCTAGGGATGTTTCGTTAATGAACGAACGGATCGAACGCCTTATTCCCCAGTCGATTTGAACCCTCGAACTGCAGATCAAAGGCATCCTCAACCAATCAGAACGCTCAAATCGGAGGTCCGGGTAACTGACAGAGTTTCAAATCGGTTAGTGAATAAGGCTCTAAGAGACCGACACCTTAAGATGAACGGTACAGTACGATCGCCTAAAAAAGTTACATCTCTTTTGACCGATGAGCGGTTTGGAATATTGTTCTGAAGCCCTAATAGTACTCTTGCCACACTTCATCCATTCGTTCATTTCAACGGTGAACGGTTTAGAACATTACACTGGAAGTACATTTGTTTCAGTTCGTTCGTTCATTTTTACTTTCATTAGCCTTTTTCAGCTGTTTATACTACACAAACAAACAAATTATTAGTTGTTTCGGTTTCTCTTTTTTATTTTGAAATGAAGCATTTTGCATCCCATGCTCTTCAGGTTTTCGTCACCATCTTGTTTACGCCGGTTAATTAATGAATTAAGTTTTATTATTTTTAAAGCCTACTGTCCGGGTTTTTTAAATGTGTATAATTAAATCAATTTACAATTTTTCATCATTTGCATTTAATAATTTTTATTAAAAATTTTCTTAGAAATGCATATTGTCGCTTTAATAAGAAAAGTGTCCAAATCCACTTTAATACGAAATTGAGATTTTAGCATTATCGGTTCAGAATCAATTATATCTATATATATATAAAGGAGCTCTTTTGTGAGTTTGTATGATCGTAATACAAAAGTTCCAACATCCCCTGAGAAAGCTAACGCACGTAGTCCCATTCGATTTTTTTAATTTAAATTTTTATTGGCATACTTTCTTACTTTTAGCAAATTTTAGTTGCTTTTCTTTAAAAGAATATTACTGATCCACTGAAATATTTTCTATGTACACCGCAAAAAGATCACCTGCAAATTTTTGAAATGAAAGAAGTCGTTCAAATGAACGAGTTCAATGCACGCGTTAAAAAAACGAAAGATCCTCTACTGAACGGATCATTAAAAAGAACGACCATTGCCTATCGCTAGTTTATTCTCTGGATTTTAAGGTGACATGTATCTTGTTTTAATCCTCTTTCGACGGAGGCCTGGGTCCTGTTTTAAATTCATACCCCTAGCACTTCATGTAAATATTTTTTAATAATACAAGTCCTAATTAAATGATTTTTAATAATCAAGCTTTGTTATGAATTCAGGAAAGTCCAAGTCGTTCCACAAATATGTACACAGTGAGTCAAAGAATTTTCAAGACTTGGTTTATAAACTAAAATAAAAACTAGTAATTATTAAGTATTTTTATTCAAAATAAGCTCTTTCGGCTTCAATACATTTGTGACATCGATTTAATCGTATAGTGTCGATTAATCGTATTATCGATTTAATCGTATAGTGATTGTATAGTGTCAATGTCATCAAAGTAAAAAAAAAGTAAACAGATGAACTGAGGTTTTGGCGGTGGATCAGCCGATAGTTAAGGAGTTTCCCGAATGCACGACAACACAGATAGCACCGCTGTAAGCTTAGTTCCAGCTCTAGTCTTAAAAATTCTTCGACGCACTGCGTACAAACAGCTCCGACGCCAGCTTTGGAGGCAGTCCCACAATGCTAGCAGGAACGGGCATTCGAATCGTTGTTAAACCGCCGTAACAAATGCATTGAAGCCGAAAAAGCTTATTGTGAATCAAAAATACTTTTAAAAAATATAATTACTAGTTTTTATTTTAGTTTATAAACCTAGTCTTAAAAAATCTTTGACAAACTGTGTATGTAAAGCCTTTCTGCATATAGAATGATTTATGACCACTTTAAGCTGCAAGCGTAAACACGGACCCATTCTCCGCTTGAACGAGGGCTCATAAAATGAATCCTTCGCCCCCCCCCCCCCCCCACATAAACATGCCTAGCTATAAAAGAATGGCGAAGTTAGAAAAACTTATTTCTAAAGGATCCTCCACTAAACCTCATTTTTCTCCGATAAAGAAAAAACAACCGTTTCCTCATTTTCCCAGGCTTCATTTAAGATGAGTTTTCCCTTTTTACATTCGGCGCTCCGTCATCAAGAAATCATCAAGATGAAGAAGCTGTCGCCGCCGAAGACATTCCTCATTGTTTCAGCCACAAAGAGCTTTGTTTTCCCTTCCGGTGCTCATTTGAGGCACCGCAGGAAGAAGAAAAGAATTTCTGAAGTTCGAAAGATAAATCTGGTGCTTCAGTCTCTGTTTGAGGACAATCCGCATTACCGCCTTCTGCGATAGGATGGAAAGTTTTAGACTTGAACCAGAATCCACTTTTCGTTGCCAAATAGTGAGACAAAAGATTAAAAAGCATAAATTTTAAGTCCTAGCAAACTTTAAAAAACAATTGCACAGAAACCATCCCAATAGAAATAAATTAAATTATGTTCGTTCGAAAATGCGCATTGTCCAGCATGTTTTTTTTTTTCGATCAGGAATCCCTTGCCCACGTCGCTCCGCTGTCTATATATTTATTTTTAGGCTAGAACAAAAGTGAAGTTTTTCTTATATATCTTTTTATTTCTAATGGGCTGCTGTTGGCTTCAGCCGATTGCAGACCTAGTGCGTTCCCGAGAGACTTTTCTCCACCAGACCCCTACCTGTTAGCCGAGGCCTTAGGACTGCTTACGCACGGGGAGAGGTGGTGGGGTCTACGGATTTTACATGCACATATCCCCAAGTATACATGGTGGTCTTCAGTGGGCATCGAACGCGCGACCTTCCAGGTGGAAGTCCGACATGCTAACCACTGGGCTGTCACGGCCCTGAACCATGGATACTGGTACCATCTCTTTCATCGGCATCACAATTAGTTTGTTACCATTGCCGCATGAGAATTTTGACGTCCGGTTTCTCCACCCGAAAGGGCGAGCACAAGGAAATTTGTTGTTGAGAAATTGCACTAGGAATTTAATTTAGCCCAGAGCATCGAAGCCAAATGTCCACTCAAGGGATCTTTTACATGCCACATAATCATACGACACGAGCGCAGACGATTTTCTGCATCTTGAAAATTCATTGGCCCTGCCAGGCTCTATCCTCTTACCCTGGGGCGTGCGAGTCCCGCGCCTTGCCACCACGCCACGATGCCGGTAAAAAAGTGAAGGTATTAGAGAAATGGTACAAGTAAGTAACTTTGTCAAAATATATACCTATATACATTAAAAAAACTTTTTTATGGAATTTTCTTTTTACATCAGTATGTATGTTTAAATATATCTTGCATTACATTTTAAATTAATGTGAATATTAAAAATTTGATCAGAACCACGGTTTTTATCGACTTTCGACGCTTGAAGTACATACTTCAAAAATATTTATCTCGACAACCGGAAGTCTAGGGCAAATTGAATTATGCATTAAAAAATCTGCTGTCCTCTGCTCTTTCGATTCCTGTTTTTTTTTCTTGTATTCCTTTCCCACGGTCATGCCGACACTGTTCGGTGGTTTCTTGATAAGGTTCATAATTATTCTCCTCAGGGTCCCATCCCCTGAGGAGAATAATTATGAACTCTTTTCCCCTTTTTAATTATTTCTGCGAAAATGATATCAGTTTCAAGTAAAAATAGACAGAGACTTAAACTTTGAGATATTTACAAATTTTTTTACCCCTCAAAGTTTATTGAGGGATCAGAAAAACGGAAGTGTAATAATTCGAAGCAGTGAAACTTTTTCACTATTTATTATTGTTCATTCGGTTTAGGGATCATTCATAAATGATGTCACGCTTCGCGGGGGGAGTTCGTGAAATTGTGACAAGGGGAGGAGAAGGGGTAACAAGAAGTGTGACATCAGGCTTATACAACATAGCGTGACATGTGACAAAGGGGGTAGAGGGGTCCGTTGAAGTGTGACATTTTGTGACAAAGGAGAGAGGGGTGTCAAATATATGGGAATAAAGCGTGACATCATTTATGAACGGTCCCTTACTTTTCTTACTAAATTACAATTTTGATCGCGTGTAGTTAAAAATATGTTCAATATGATTTTCAACTATTTACACAATCCCTGATGTCCAATAGATTATATAGTACTTTCCATCGCGTGTAGGTAAAAACGTGCTGTTCAATATGCTTCTCCCAAGATCCCTGATGTTAGAGAAAATTGATTTTAAAATTTGAAATTAAATACTTTGGTCAACTTTTGTCATATAGTACGAGAATGTTCAGTGAAATATTTGTTGATTACAATATTTTACTTAGCCTAACTATAGGAACACGCCTGTATACAAATTTATGTTACGCCATTCTGAAAATAATAATAATAATAATAATTAAAATTACAAATGCAATATGATTCCTTATCAGCGATCACTCCAGAGGAAATTCAGGTCCGTTCCGGTCCAAATTCCAATTAATCAAAACGGACCCCCCCCCCCCCCCACACACACACACACACAAAACTTCAATCAATCCAAACGGACCCTTCACAAAATTCCGAGCGACCAAATCCTACTTTTTAAAAAATTATTTATTCAAAATAAGCTAAATAAGAGGCAAATAATAATGTTTTATTATAGTAAGTTTAAATTCTGCATTTTTACAAAATTACTTGATTTTTCACAACAAAATTCACAAAAAACGGACCCTGTTAAAAATGCTGGATCTAACCCTGCTTATTCACAACATTTTCATAGCCTATAAGTACGACGAAGAATTGCTAAAATAAGAAACAAGGGGTAAGGAATTTGCTTTGTTTTACACAACCACATGCATAATAAAATCTTGTCATAACGAATACCGATGCCAATGAAACAACCGTTATAACGAAATAAATATTCAATTTTATTTTAAACGCCATTAGAATAACGCATGTTCCATTAAAACAAACAGTCTTCAAAATGAAATATTTTCCGGGTCCCTTTAAGTTCGTTGCAACGAGATTTTACTGTATACAGAGAAATCCCGTTATAACGAACTCAAAAGGACAGAGAAAATATGTCGTTACAACCGAATAGTCGTTGTAACGGAAGCTCAGGTGCCGCCATATAGGGGAAAACTGAGCGTCAGAAATTCTCAAACTGGCATCCGCTCCTTCAAATAATGGATGCCGATTTCTGGGAAATACACTCAAAAGGTTAGTGACCACATGCAGCCCCACTAGAAAGAAGAAGGATATACAGTAAAACCTGTAAAGTTGACTACCTTTGTAAGTTGACCACCTGTCTAAGTTGACCACTTTTGTCAGGAACGGAATTAGTCCTTCACCCTCTACCTCACCCTCTACAAGTTGACCACCTGTCTAAGATGACCACTAAAGTGCTGCACCACAAGTGGTCAACACAGGCTCCACTGAATATGTGTGTGTAACAAAATGAATAAAATGCCCATTTAAGAGCAGTAATTTTTCAAGTTTGGCTTTAGTAGAATGCTACGTTCACTTAAAACCGACATTAAATGCTTAACTAACATAGTAACCAACTTTCCAAACTTTTAATTATTCCTCAGCGTCTGTCCCAAACTACAATGCTCATTGCGTCCACGGACGACGATGATGAGGATGACATTTTTATTCATCCAAATGACGGAATCGATTTGATGGGATCGCTTAATCCTTCCCCTTCCGCGTTCCATGCATCCATCGAAAAGCAATCGAAATGGTCACCCGGCGCGGATTCCCATTTCACGCACAATACCCTTCGATGAGACCATTAGATCGGCGGAGCGAAATGGAGAGTCTGTGCCAGTGGTCTGTGGGAGGAATGCAGATGAGCTTTGGCCCCTCCCAAACCGTGTCCCCAGACGGAGCAGTGATCATCTTTTCCTTAAGACCACTCTGATAAGATCAGGATGAGCCGACACGGCTGACATTTTGGTTCCGAAAGCAGGGACCAGTAGTCCTCTGGGAGATAAACATGCTTTTACACCTATTTATTACGTCAAGGACATAAAGACACGTTTGCACTTATTTATTACCATCAAGGACATAAAGAAGCTTTTACACCTATTTATTACGTCAATGACATAAAGAGGCTTTTACACCTATTTATTACGTCGAGGACATAAAAAACGTATTTACACCTATTTAATTACGTCAAAGACAAAGCCAGATTTAGACTTGATGTGGACTTAAGCTATCAGAGATATGGGGCACTTATAAGTTTGCAGTGTATTTCAGAGTCAACTTGTGATGCCCTTCAAGTTTCCAAAAACTTCCAAGATAAATTAATAGTACACTGTAACAAAATTATAGTTCAACGTTTTACCAAAAAAAAAAAATGGTGAAATTTAGCTGCAACAAAGATTTGGTACTGAAGTTGAACAGTGTAATGGTTCCTAGTTTCACGTTCATGGTGAAACTAGGTGAAACCACACCATTATAATGGTTCCTAGTTTCACACTCATGATGAAACTAGGTGAAACCACACCATTATAATGGTTCCTAGTTTCACATTCGTGGTGAAACTAGGTGAAACCACACCATTATAATGGTTCCTAGTTTCACATTCATGGTGAAACTAGGTGAAACCACACCATTATAATGGTTCCTAGTTTCACATTCATAGTGAAACTAGGTGAATCCACACAATTATAATGGTTCCTAGTTTCACATTCATGGTGAAACTAAGTGAAACCTCACCATTATAATGGTTCCTAGTTTCACATTCATGGTGAAACTAGGTGAAACCACACCATGATAATGGTTCAACTTAGTACCAAATGTTGGTAGCAGCTAAATTTCACCGTTTTTTTCCATTATTTTTTGGTGAAAGGTTAAACTGGTATTTTTTACAGTGGTAGTAGTAAACTGTAATAAGAAAAGGTGAAGTCTTCCCCCTTTAAAATCTGACTTGTTTGTCCTTGAATGGAGGTCAAAGACCAAGCTCTGGATATGTAACTAATTCGATCATTCAACTTCTAAAACCAGAGTGACCCATGACATTTTTTAAAACTAGGAATATTACTTGATACTAGAAATCTACAAGCACAAATCATTCGATACGTCTAATACTATGAAATATTTAAATCAAAAATCCTTTTTCGTGCATTGTTTCCAGTAGGTGTCAGTTCGATGCTGTCTAGAAGTTCTGCTTCGTTTATTGCAGTACCTTCGGCCTTCCGAGCCTTAACTTTGCAGGTGGCCTTCTGAGGTTCGCATTTCCATACTATGACGCAATTTGGTTCATGATTTTTTTTTTTTTGGTGAAAGGTTGATTTAGCGACATATATGGCTTTGAGAGTAAATGTCATTCTAAAATGTCGTTTTCGTAGTTTATCGGCCTGAATATCTGCTAAAGCAATAAGTAATCCACAGCAATAACTATTGGGCTAATTACCGACCGCAGTATAGTACCTCTTTTTTTTTTTCTTTCTTTTTGTAGCGACCATAACAAACAACTTGTTCAAATACAATAATCAAAATTTTAGGTGCAAATTAGCTCGGCTTTCCCTCTGTAGTGGATTTACCCTTCTCTGAACCAAATCAGTGAAATAGCATCAGAGTATGGAAATGCGAATCTCAGAAGGCAACCCGCGAAGTTAATGTTCGGAAGGGCGAAGGTACTGCAAATGGGAAGAGGCATATAAACGAAGCAGAACTTCTACACAACATATCGAACGGAAAACCCCCTGAAGGAAACAATATATGAAAAAGGATTTTTGGTTTTTATTTAAATATTTCAATGGTACTTTTTGAATAACAAAATAAAAAATAAATAAATGACGAAAAAAAAAAAATAATTTCTACCGGGAGAAATTCAAAGCTTTTTATCTGAAACACCACTAATACGTCAAGTTATTTTTATCGCACGAACAAATGAAGCAAATTACAGAGATTCTGAATAGATTTTGAATTTTTGAGAGGTTCAAGAAATAGGGACAAAAAAAATATTAATTAAAAGACATTGATTTAACACTAGTTTATACGAGGGAATTTCAATCTTAGGGAATTTCAATAATTTAAACTTTATGTGAAAGAGCTTATGATATAAAATGTATGCAATAAATCATTTTTTGATTTGATTATTCTAAAGATGTTTTTTGAACAATAAAAAAAGTAATAACAACGTTTGCGCTAACGGAGAAATTCAAACATTGTTATAAAAAACTCCCACTAACACTAAAAACTATTTTTAGCCAAAAAAAAAAGAGAACATTACAGAGACTCTAAATGTTTTTGCCTTTTTGTTTCGAGAAATAGAAAAAAGTTATTATTAAAAACTATAATACGTGTTTTCGAAGATTTAATATGTGGTTTTAAGAAGAAATTTGAATCCAATATAAATCCTGATGTATCACATGTTTTACTTGGAATAAATTTTCGAAAGAATTAACGACGTAGAACATAGTACCTTTGTATCTTTCACTCAAAATAGAGCTGTAAACTTTGTTTTATTTGTTGATGTGTTGTCAATATAAACGATATATATATATAAATATATATATATAAAGCTCATTAATGATTCTTTTCATTGAAGCATAACACATATGTGTTTGAGGAAATAAATTCTGCACCATTTTTGTTTTAAAAAATTATATATATATATATATATTATATATATATATATATATAGGAGGTGGCATAAAGGACATATTTCGTTTTTAGAAATATGTTTCAAATTTAAAAAGCGTACCTGATATAATATGCAGCCTAAGTCAATAAAGAAAGAGGCTTAGTTTGTTAAAAAATCGGTGTTGGCGTAGGGGAAATTAAGATCGTCTAGTTCTGTAAGAAATTCTTATTTCATTCTAAGATAACTTGCATTTATTGGTTTTAATATTGCTGTATTATTTTGGTTTAAATTGCATTTGAGTGACTGCCTTGTTTGTTTTGATTTTTTAAGTCCATTTGATCATTATATTTCAATTCTGAGGTGGTCAGTCAAAGGTCGCCATATTAGTCAAATGCTGCGTTTCTCTTAAAAATGACCATCATCACCGAATTCACTTCAGTTAAATATTTGTCTTTCTGCGTTCTAAATCTGACGCTTCCCTTGTCAGTGATCGGAAAACTAAACACAAAACAATACGTGGCAGAGAATAGGTCGCTTCGCCGCACAGACAGTCTCATTGCAAGGAAACATGATTTACAGAAAAGTAAAGCGCGTTTTAACATAGACTCGGTATTTCCAAAAACGTTTCCCCCTCTATTTCAGAGCTTTATTTTTTAACGAATATTTTATTCCTGGAGAATTTCCCAACAGTGGATTGTGACCCACAGTTTCAGAAACTCTGTAAACAGGTTACCATTTTTGTGCACTTTTTTTTATAACTTGTTATTTGTTGGTATGATCTCAATTTTTTTCCCAGTCAACCGTTTTCCCACTTTTGTTACTCGTGCAATTTAAATTGGAATAAAGCAAGAATTAAAGTAGTACGTAGTGTAAAATTTAGCACTTTTGATACTTCTAGATAAAATAGACAGTTTTTAAATTGATTAATTAATCTTATCGTCAAACATACCCTCAAAGTACTAGCAAAAATAAAGAATTTTTCAAGGACTTCTTTGTGACGTAAGTATCTGGTCATAATGTTTTTTTTTTTCACTCGTGAACATTTCTCCCTCTTTGTTAGAATCTCGATGAACTCTGATGAAAGCTCAAAACAAAACTAAAACCTTATCGAAATTTCCGTTCACTGGGGCCTTATTGAATTCTAGTCATAAAAAAAATCTGAACCAGAGTTCAAAAGTTCATCAGGAAAAAAAATCTTTAGCAAAATACTAAAATATATTAGGCGCATGAATATGAATTTATAAACATGCGTAAACTTACTGCTTCCATTTTAAGATTTAAAATTTAGCGATGACATATTCAAAAAATTATTAATATTCAATTAAGAAAATGAAATGAATAGGCTTACCAAAAAGAAAAAAAAAGTACTAACAAATAAAAAACAATAAAGTTTTTTCAAAAATTTCAACAAATGACAAAATCAGAACATTTTTTCCATATTGATAATCAAGTTTGAATAGGTCAAAAAAAAAATTACCAGATTTCTAAAAACAATTTATTTTTAAAAATATCAATCACAATTTTTTAAAAAGTTTTTCATTGAAAAATAATTTCTGTTAATTCATAACAATAAACGAAGTTTTGATTACAAAGAACGATGATTTTTTTAACATATTTTTATACAAGACCGTACGGAACTTAGCACTGCTGTTAACAATAAACCGACTGCTAACATTAATCGCTATTACACAAAGCGGCACCCACTGTAATAATGTATATTTTTATCGAAGCGATACTCTTATTCTTGCGGCTAAAATATATCGTTTCATTTTCACAAACGTTTTCCCTTCAGCTTATCCCCGATGGACTATATTTCTTCATTCACGGGATTCCGAGTCCGGCGCATGCTCCGGTTCGATCAGCGGCGCGCGGGAGGGGGGAGCAGACGATCCGGAGCCCCTACTTCCATTTTGCGGGAGGTGCCTCGTTCCATCCAGACACCTGTCTGGTCCCAGGGAAGCAAAAGGATACAGGTAGGTCACAGTTACCTCTTTTTCTCCCGCGGAAACGAAATCTTGGCCCGAGGGCACGTCAAGGGGGAGGGGGGGACGTTCGAAAAACGATGCATCCCCGGGGCACGAATGTTCCGGACATATTGGTTAAGCGCAATCAACCTTCGCTTCCTCTTCCGCATCCGAGCATGCTACATTCTCGTTAAACTCCATCCCGATAATGGGATTCATTTTAGGACCGATGTTGCAAAATCCGATCGACATCTCAGCAAACATATTGGAAGAAATACTCGTAGTTGTTTATAGCGAAATCTCGTCTGAACGAACGTCGTTAGAATGATTTTGTTTTCATAACAAAGAGTTTTTCCGCGAGAGTTTCAGAAAACAGATACTTTTTGTTGTTAAATGTATTCCTAAAGGAACGAGAATTTCAGAGCAATAAATAAATTATTTATTTATATTTTAGAGCTCTACATTGCGAACAATTAGTATAACAAAATAATGTACGAAATTTCAGTTCAATAATATGTCCCATCTCGCTAATGCGATTCATCTCAGTACTGATTGATGCTGCAAATTTGCCAAACATATTTGAATAAAAGGGTTGTTTACAGTCAAAACTTGTCTGAAGGAATGTTGTTAGAAGGATTTCTTTTTCATAACAAAGAATTTTTCCGCGAGAGTTTCAGAAAACGGATACGTTTTTACTATTCCTAAATGTATTCGTAAAAAAACGAGAATTTCAGAGCAATGAATAAATATTTAATTTATTTTTAGACCTCTATATTGCGAATAATTATTACTTAACAAAATAACGTACGAAATTTTCGATTCCCAATCTCGCTAATGCGATTCGTCTCGGAATTGATTGATGCTGCAAAAACCAATCTACATTTTGACAAACATATTCGAACGACTATCTTTTTACAGCGAAATCTCGTCTGAACGAATGTCATTAGAAGGATTTTTTTCATAACAAGAACTTTTTCGCGAGAGTTTAGGAAAACGGGTGCGTTTACATGCAGAGTTCAAAATTACCGGTCGTTAGTTGTATTTTGCACCAAAAAATTTTTATTTGACGGCAGCGATTTTTCTAACTTTATATATTTATAAATGTCCCATCTAGTCTTCGTGTTATTTTTTATTTTACGATACCTGTGACGATTATAGTAGATTCTTAACCTTCTCATTTTTGTACTGTGATTTTTTACTTACAAATGAAGTATAATACTTGAAAAAATACTTTAACCCCTTAACTTAGGAGCCGTTCATAAATGACGTCACGCTTTTTTCCCATATATTTGACCCCCCTCCCCCCCTTTGTCACAATGTCACACTTCAGCAGACCCCCCTCCCCCCTTTGTCACATGTCAGGCTATGTTGCATAATGCGTGATGTCACATTTCTTGCTACCCCTTCCCTCCCTTGTCACACTTTGTCACAATTTTACAAACCCCCCTCCCCCCCTCGAAGGGGTGACATCATTTATGAATGATCCCTTATATCTTAATTCCTGGAGCGCTGATTAAAATAAACATTAGGGTGGATTTGTAAACTAAAGTAAAACTACAAAATTCTCAAAAAATATTAATAAAAATTGATTTTCGAACATTTTTTTTTTACTTATCAATAATTTCCTCAGTAAGGTCGCGATATTTTGAGATACTTTTTAACAATTACATTAATGTCTCAACAGTTATCAGTTGACATCTCTGCCTAAATAATATTGAATTATTTTAAAATTACGCCTAGCAGAAAATTTTTGGCAACTAGAACAAAAAAGCTAGGTACCAATGACGCCAAACTTTTAGATCCTAGTTTCGAATTATGTTTACGTGGCGTTAAATATATTCATTTTAACGCCCTTCAAACGAACAAGAATTTTAGAGGCACGAATGAGTACTTTATTTACATATTGCAAAAATAAATTTACTAAATAATGCCCGAAATTTCAGGTATCCCTCTATGTTCCTACCCTCTAATACCAGAATCCAATACCAGAATCCGATCTCAGAAATGATATTACGAAAAACACAAGAGACAGCCGAACATAATTTTGGAGAGAGGAAAAATTATTTACAGTTAAATCTCGTTTGATCGAATGTCGTTAGAGGACTTCATTAATAGAGGAATCATTAATGTCGTTAGAGGAATCATTAAAAAAATCAGTAATAGTTTAAGGTAACTGGCATGTCTGCAGTGCTAAATATAAGCATTTTCACGGATTTCAACTGATATATTATGCGAGTAATGAGATATAATTTTTAAATTTAACTCCTATTTTTCCCTATTATTATTGTTATTACTATTATTATTATATTTCTTTTGTTCAGACGTTTAAAACACTCAAAATAATAAAATAAATTTTATATTTGTTTTCGCGCCAAAAAAAATTAATGATAACAGCAAAATTCAGCAGTAACTAAATGAAAAAGGTAAGAAAATCAGTTGACAAACAGAATAGAAAATGGTACTTAACCGTTTTGTCTTTGATTATTTATATATAGATAATATGCATTGAGTTTACAACCGTTGCGACCCCCCCCCCCCCCCACCCCTCCCTGGGAAGATTTGAAAAGATCTACTTGAGAGTATTCTTTATCCTTGTTTACTTCTTCAATTTATTTATTATTTTATTTAACTTTTTTGGTTTGTCTTCATTTTACAGAAGTTTTACCGCAACATTTGTATTTGTTCTTTACAAAGTAGTTCAATTCGTTCTGCATGCAGTGAAATCTCGTTATACCAAATACCGATACAATGAAATATCTGTTATTACTTTCTCTGTTAATACTGTATCCTTAATTGTTCACTCTCATTTAACGCCATTAGGAAAACGTCTGTTCCATTATAACGAACATTCCCTTTAAACGAAATACTTTCCCAGCCCCTTGGAATTCGTTGTAAAGGGATTTCGCTGCGCTGGCTACTAACTTCTGAGATTAAAAGTGTTTTAGGAAAATTTTTCGTAAGTAAATAGAAAGCCTTCACTGCAAAAAAGAATTTATAGAGTTGAAGACTTAAGCCGAAAGAAATTTTGAGTCCTGAAAATTGAATTCGTTCGCAGAAGTTTTAGCAGGACTTAATCCTCTTAAATCAGAGAGCAAGTGAAGCTTTCTGTTTGACGTTCCACTTTACTTTTAAAAGAAATACTATTTGAAAAAATACTTTTCAATTTAAACAAGATTAGTTCTGCGAATGTCAGGAAATCAAATATTTTCTAATAACGAGCATAAATTTGTTCTTCAAATATCAGCAATCGTCTGCCAATAATAATAATAATTTTAACTAATCCATGAAATAATAAATATTTATGCCTTCCATTTTGGCAGGAAATTCTTTAAATAATTGAAAGTGTTAGGTAGTATAAATTAAAAAAGAATAACGCATAATGTGAACGAAGCAGGACGTTTCGGTCCCGCCGATTCGGTCCCTCCGTTTTTCCTGATAAGGAAATTATTTTTTTTTAAAAATCGCTGTAAAGTTTCAATATTTCTACGAAGGATGCATGGTAGGATGCATGATAGGATAAATTATAAACTTCAGAGTGCCGTCAAGATTTTTTTTCTTCTTCTTTTTTTTCTTTCTCTCTCTCTCTCTTCTCCCCCTCCCCTGACATTTTCCTTTTATTTCCATTGATTCTTTTAAATTGTACCACGCGTTTACATGAATTATTTGGAGATCATGTTCACAATAAAATAATTTTTGAAAAAGAAACAAAAGAACCGACTATAAAGCAAAACATTCAGCAATTGTGCTAAAAAGAAAAATAATTAATTCATTCTATCAAGTTAACATTATTTTCATATATTGCATTCTGAAAAATCAGCAACCAATTATTTTGGTTATAAAACACAGACATAAATGACGACATTCCTCGGTTTGTCATGGTTTTCGTGATCTGCGTAAGCACTCGTTTATAACTCTTGTTTTGATGGAGGGATACATATTATTGCCTACGCCTTACGGAATTTATTTTTACATTGTATTTATTCTGTAACATCTCTGACCCCTTTTCATGCTAGCGTCAGTATCGCGGGGTGAGATGTCGTTCTCTATTTTTAATATCCGTGATATTTCATAATTAAGATATCAAAGCGGACCGGGAAAAAATGTTATTTTCAAGTCGAAATATCATGGAAATGTTGCGAATCGGGGAGAAGGGAGTAAAAAGAAGAAAAAGGGAAAAAAGAAGGAAAGAAAGAGAAGAAATACAGTTCGTCCACGGAATTTTGACCCTTGGACGCTTCTGCGCATGGCAGAAAAGAACGAATCCATTCGAGTTTTAGGGAAGTTCGTTTTGCAGGTGCGTTTATTTAGTACGCGAATCAGAATGTTTGCTTCACTGTTTGTTGAAAGCAACTAAAAATTTATACACTGGCACATATCATCAGTTCCGGAGAAATCATGTGTGCTAAAGGAACTAGAACAAATACGGCCCATTCCTTATACCAGCCCTTGAATATGTATGGATTCTTTTTGGCACTCTGCCAGGCAGATCGCTTTGGTTGATGGCAGAACTGTAAAATCGGTGCAGATCGTAGGGACGCACATGTGCTCTAAAGTTTGTCGAAATGTGGATAAAACTAATTAAAAAGTATGTGTATAAATACATCTAAGGTACAAAATAAATTTTTTTGAACATATAAACTTATTTTCAAAGAAGGAAAAAAACGCAGAGAAACTGTTAGCATTTTTCCCCTTGAACTGGGATTTACTTTCATTAGTAATTTTTTTTCACAAAACATCGTTAAGTTAAGTAATACGGCGCCGGAAAAATTAGAGTTATTATATTCAACAAGAAGCCAATTTAAAATTATTAATTTTTGTAAAATTATGAATTTTTCCGAATGCTGGCAAATTTTTGGGCACATGTTTTATAACCCGTTTTAATACCCAAAACTCTCAACTTTTCAACTTGGGAAAAAAATGCATTTTTTGGCCCACCCGATATTACATTTATATGCAATTAAAGGTTGTGATCACTTCAGAAATTATTGTAGGTCAAGGGCAATACCTTGACCTACAATGATTATACGAGCCCGCGATGCGTTTACCACTTAAAGAAGGGAAAACTCAATTCCATCCCGGAAAAATCACATGTTCATTAAAAACCTCACGTCTCCTCCACCGAAGGAGCCGAGGCACGATCCGAATTCCGGAGGAATAGAGAGGAAAAAAGGAAAATAAAAAATTCAGCGCCACTTAAATCGGTAGCGGAGCAGATTTGAAAGGCTCCTTTCTCCATCGATCTCCGCTTAAAGAGGGACCTCGGAAAAAGAAGCGGTTTTATTTATTTATTTATTTTATCTTCCGAAACTAGGGATAGGATATTTTCCTACTGAGGTTGGGAATGTTACTTTTTTTTTTAGTATGAACCACGAAAGCCTCACAAAATCATTAAATGATTTGGCGTTTATTTGATGTTTGCTTGATAAGTATTTGATGCGTAGAAGCATTTCTGAGTTGTGGTTAAGGCCAGGTTGCGATTTCGTATTCATTCTGAAAGCAACTGTTTACTTTGATTATTTTAATTACATCTTTTTCTCTCGATATTTTTGATTTTATGAATGATTTGATGTAAAAAAATTCCATCTGTTGCATATACACTACTGCCTTTCTGAACACTAATGCTTGAGACTAAAAAATTTTGGTGGTGGCCTGGCCAGTAAACCGAAAAAAGTTAGTCGCCACTTTGAACCATGTTTGAAACTGCCTCCCCTACTGAGGCTTCATTTTGCATACAAACATGTGCATACCTATACCTCAAACTACACTTTGTCACAAAATTACACAAAGCCCTATTTTAAATAATAATAAATTACAAAACTTTTCTACTCGCCAGTTTTGGTAACCGACATAACATTTTGTGGCCGGCAAATAAAAATTTATAGTCGCCAATGGCGAGGGGCGACCGCTAGTCTCGCCCATTACTGAACACTTAAATGTATTTTGGTTTTGAGTTAATGACGGTGTTTAATAATGTTAACAACGACCACGAAGGCGACGTGCGAATTTCGTCGCCGTTTTCACGACGGATTCGAACGCGTCCAGATTCGAAAACCATCCAACATTTGTCGCTATCATCCAGCAAATCAGTCAAAAATTGTTTCAAAACGTTCATGGGTTTTACCTGATTTAATAAACACGCCTCCATGTTCGATCGTGGCGCGGAGCAACTCAAAAAAAGTGGCTGCTCCAGACCCCTGTCTCTGAATTCCTGTTTTGAATTTTTTATTTGTCCACTCTTTTAATAGATATTTTAAAAATTAAGCTGGTAATCCTTATTTTTTCGACAAATCCTTGTTTATATATACTAGAGTTCGCCCAACGGGGAGAATTCGCCGTAATGGAGGCAATTCATCGCGTCACGTGATAACGGTGATCGCTGATTTGTTTACCAAATTTTTAATTGAGTTCTACGTGGAGTTCACGAAGCAAAATTAGCTATCTTAAAATTAGACTATTTTCATAGCTTTTTCTGATTATAAACGAAGTAATTTACCTTTAATTTAATCATTGTAAAAGACATTTATTAATTATTACAATAGTTATAGTGTTTTATTTAGTGTTAATTTTATATAACGTAGAACTTTATTTAGTCCTAGTTTTTGAGAACGTAGAACTTTATTTAGTCCTAGTTTTTAATAACGTAGAATTTTATTTAGGCCTAGTTTTAATTAGATTGGTCGAACTCGAAGTAAAACGATACTACTGCTTCCTTTGTTTACATTGCTTACATCGCTATCACGTGACCTATGACGCTGAAGGAATTGCCTCCATTCGACCGTAATAGTTCAATTTAGCATTGAAAACATTATGCTATTTATATTATTATATCAGTATTATTCATCAAATTTGTCCATTACAACGTCGAGTTTATTTGGATCATCCCCACTTAAAGCAAACGTATTGTAAATCATCGTCGCCGCAAGGCCAATGGCGCTCATAAATCTAGCCACTTGTTCTTCTGCCGATTTCGTACTAAGTTGGGTGGCAGCTGAATAAAACTTAAATCGTTGCTTCCATACCACTATTATAATTTTTCATTCCATTTTGTCAGAGTAGTCTTCACTCAAACTCTTACTATAATTGCTTTTAATATGACTGCTTAATGGCAACAAACTCCTTTTTAACCATAAGTTTTATAAAAATAATTTAACTTTGTGCAAGTAAACAGTAATAGAAATGTAATTTCACGTTAATTTAAAGCACAAATAAGCATTAAAACGCAGACATATGTTTCGGGATTGCTTGGAATCCCTTTTTCAATGCGACAGGGAGCTTCTAGATGCAAAACATCCAAATGAAGCAGACAAAACAACAAAAACAAAGCTTATATAGCCTGAGGGTTAACTGTAAACCAATGAGAATAAA
Organism: Octonoba sinensis; assembly: GCA_038502835.1. Taxonomy (NCBI): domain Eukaryota; kingdom Metazoa; phylum Arthropoda; class Arachnida; order Araneae; family Uloboridae; genus Octonoba; species Octonoba sinensis. The sequence continues at coordinate 7,044,972 of CM076600.1, forward strand.
GGCAGTGTGAAGTGGAAGTAGAAGTAGCGGGAAGGCACCAATAAGAGAGCAACAAACGAATCTAGTTGAAAGTACAGGAAGTTAAAATGAATATCAATAAAAACAAAGCAAAAAAGACGACAGCATGCATAAAAATGTGAAAATACATGAAAATTGCAAAAATAATAAAATAAAATACAAAGAATAAAATTGAAATAAAATAAGTACAGAAAATACCGAAACAAAAAGCAACACAAAGTACACATGTAAAGGAGGGGGAGGGGGGGAGAAAAAATAGACACAAAAAAGGAAAACTAACAAGAAAACCAAAAAAGAACAACAAATTAAAGGAACATATGCCAGACCTGTGAAAAATAAGGAGTTGAAGAAGAATCATTAACCAAATTAAAACAATTCCTGTTAATATGATAAGCTTCCCAAAAGTCAAGCTCTAAAGGGGAAGAACATTTTTGAATAATTTTCCCAGAATTGAAATCAAAAGAGTGGTTGGAATTCCAACAATGTTGAGCAATGCTAGACTTATTTAACTCTGCTTTCGTACATAACCTTTATGCTCATTTAACCTAATTTTCAGAGCGCGTTTTGTCTGTCCAATGTAAGAAAGGCCGCAACGGCAACTAATTTGGTAAATACCCCAAGTATTAAGTTGATCGACAGGATCTTTAAGAGAAGAGAAGGAAAGTTTGTTGCTAGGAGCAAAAACGACTTGAAATTGAAACCGTTTTAGGATTTTAGCAATACGAAAACTGACAGAATGAAAGAATGGTAACACAACCAAATTCTTTCTAGAAACCACATGATTGGTACCAGAAGTTTTTTTAGAAAGTTTGTTATAAATAGAATCAATTAAAAAGTGAGAAAATCCTCTATCAACAGCTACAGCTTTCAGATAGTTAAGTTCAATCTTGAGAAGCTCAGGAGAAGAGCAAATATTAATAGCACGATGGACAAGAGCATTAAAAGCCGAATATTTTTGGTTGGGAGGATGAGACGACAGTCTATGAGGAGGTAAAGAAACAGCGAAAGGTTTACGATAGACAGAAGTAGTGAAACCAGACTCACTCCTAGAAATCAAAACATCAAGAAACGCGAGGCTACTATTAAGTTCTTTCTCACAAGAAAACTGGATATTAGGATCAATAGAGTTCATAATAGAAAGAGCATCATCAATACCTAACAAGTTACTGTCCGTTAGAACAAAACAATCATCCACATAACGAACATAAAATTGAAATTGCAATTTCTGGAATAGTCTTTCCTCAAAATAATGCATATAGAAATCACTTAAAATAGGACTAAGAGGACTTCCCATAGCCAGGCATCTACCATAGCATAGAATTTTTATGCATGCTGTCGTCTTTTTTGCTTTGTTTTTATTGATATTCCTTTTTACTTCCTGTACTTTCAACTGGATTCGTTTGTTGCTCTCTTATTGGTGCCTTCCCGATACTTCTACTTCCACTTCACACTGCCTTTATTCTCATTGGTTTACAGTTAATTCTCAGGCTATATAAGCTTTGTTTTTGTTGTTTTGTCTGCTTCATTTGGATGTTTTGCATCTAGAAGCTCCCTGTCGCATTGAAAAAGGGATTCCAAGCAATCTCGAAACATATGTCTGCGTTTTAATGCTTATTTGTACTTTAAATTAACGTGAAATTACATTTCTATTACCATAAGTTTTATATTTATTACCTAATAGTTCACGCAAGGAAGACATGTTGCTATCTGCTATCTATAACAATATAACATTGCAATTATAAATGAGGCTTGCCTGAAAAAATAAAAGGGGAGATAATTAATTATAAACTTTCAAAGTTTTTTAATTGATATCATTAAAATTCGTCAATAGCTGCTAAACAAAAAAAAGTAATAAAATCAGCTGAAACACAGAGAAAATGCTCGTAAGTCTCGTCTTTGCCTATTCATATATAGATTTTTAAAATTAAGTTGACACCCTTTTCTCCCCCCCCCCCCCCCGATCCACCCTTGTTTATATAAATGTATACCTCCACGGAAAAGATTGATAGACAACTGTGGATTCGTTAATTATACCGATATATCAGAATGCAGCAAAGTTAATTGAAAGCGAGCGGTGCGAGGGGTCATCACCTCGGCATCGACCGGGCGGAAAGGGAAATCGATGGATTCTTTTGATCCTCTCCTCAAAATGAAAAGATAAAAGGGATGCCAGACAAAGCCCATTCCACCTTCTCTTCTGACAATGGGAATACAGGCAGATGGCTGTGAGCCTCTTCAGAAAGAATACTGATTGATAAGTATATGTTGGATGTCCGAGATTTGGTGGACATGCTATTAAAAATAAATAAAAAAGAGAAAAAGAAGGCTAGAGGCAGTAGCAAAAATGTTGAGAGTAGCACAGCACTTGAGGCACAGCTGCAAAACTTAATAAATTTCGATAAGATAATTCCTCAGTGGCTATAAGCGAGTGCTTCTTAACGCAACTTTTGCTACTGGTTACACAAAACATAGTTGCTAAACAGAAAGCTTCGTTAATTGGAGAGTTTACTAAACATATATATACTATATAGGATGCGAGGCAGGGTTGGTTCGATTTTGCCCAACCCGAAAAAACCCAGTTGAAAAAACCCCAAGAAGGTTTTTTCAAATTTGTTGCTTAAAATTATATTTTACCTATGTAAACTAACAAATATACTGATTTAGACCAAATATAATACATACTTTCAAATACATGCATTATATGTCATGGGTATAAAATTCTGAGGGTTAGCTCAAAACCAAAAACCAACTTGAAAAAAACCCACAGGTGGGTTTTTTCAAATTTCTTGTTCAAAATTGAACTCCACTTATGTAAACAAATAAAAATACTGATTTCGACCAAACATAACACATACTTTCTTAATACATACATTATATGTAATGTCTAAAAATTTTTGAGAAATGGATAAAAAATAAAAGCCCACTTAAAAAAAACCACTGGTGGATTTTTTCAAAATTTCTTGTTTAAAATTGAACTTTACTTATGTAAACAAATAAAAATACTTATTTTTTACCAAACATAATCCCATACTTTCATAATATATACCTTATATGTCATGGGTGTAAAATTTTGAGGGTTGTCTCAATAATAAGAACCCACTTTAAAACATTACAGGAGGGTTTTTTCAAACTTCATGCTCAAAATTGAACTCCACTTATGTAAATAGAATTAAAAAAAAAAAAAAAAAAAACGACTTAAACCAAATATATTTTTATCCTGGATAAAAACTCAAAAATGCTGTGTGGTTTTGAAGTTGTTCTACATAGTCAAAATAAAATTTCTTTCCTACAAAAAAATTCTCTATTGAAAAAAGTATAGAAACAAATGCCCAAAAGAAAGAAAATTCAGAATTTCACTCAAAATGATAGATATGTTTTAAGAGAAACTAATTTTAAGAAAACAATCTATGGCATCTAACAAAATGCTGGTCAAGAACGCACAAAAATATTTTTGCCTATCGATTTTTTATATTTTTGACTTGGTTTTTTTTCCGCAATGAAAATTGCTAAAAATTATGCGTCCCGGGGGACATGTAATATTTTTTTTTTGCGTTTCCACCTCTAATGTTTGAGTGCTTGACGTGCTATAGCGCGTCCACGGCATCAATGCATGTAAGAGATTGCAGTAATTTTGAAAGTAATTAGCTTAAACTCCTTTAAACATAAAATAATAGCAATTAACTAGACTTAAAAATAACTTGTTTCTTAAACCCTTTGATGGGATTTTATTGAACACTAAAAATACAATAAACAAAGGGCAAAGTAATTGACTTTTAAAAAGTTAATTTATAGTTGTAAAGGACAGAATGGAATAATTCATATTTAAAAGGCAATTATTTTATTTTTTCAAATTTTTTTTTCATTAAAACAAATGTTCTTAAAAGAAATACATAATATTAATTCCTTTTCACTTTAATTAATACCATTATATGTAGGCAATATCTTACAAATAAAAATAAAGAAAGCTCAAATTTTTGAAAAAACCCAATAAAGCCCGAAAAAACCCAATAAAACCCGAAAAAACCCACTGGGTTGGGTTTTTTCTGAAAAAACCCGGGTTTTTTCCAACCCTGATGCGAGGAGACATCGACGGCAGCGCCATCAGGCGGAAAGTAACGGGAGCGACGAGTTTAGAGTGAGACTCCGTCCTGATTGGACGTGCAATCGCTGTGTGTGCTCGAGTTATGTTCTCAGTTGAAGCTTTTTCTGTAAATAGTGATTTGTACATAGATAAGTGTAAATAAAGTCATTTTTTATATCTTTCATTATTTAATTAGCCCCTAGACCAGAACAAGAGCCTACACACTATATATATATATATATATATATATACACAGCAGTGTCACTAAGGGGAGGGGGAGGGGGCTGTCTGCCGCAGGAAACACTCTTTTCGGGAGTGTTGAAAGTTCACACCCAAAATGACAGAATTTTTGAAAATACATACACTTGAATTATACAACAATTTTACTGAAGCTATTTCAAGTTATTAACTGAAAATAAATGGTAGTTCATTGAAAGTTACACCAAATAAGTGAATTCAAATTTCTTAAGGTTTTTTTCTGGGGGTCAGGTGGAGTTTTTAACACCATGTTAAAAACTCCACCTGATATATATGTATATATATATCTATATATATAAAATGAACTTTTGAGGTTGTGGCTGCGCGCTCTACAGCAAAATCTACACAACGAACGGTTACAAAAATTTGCACAAAATTCTATTACAGCCTGATGCTTTGCAAGACGAAGCCGTTTTTTTTTAATTCGGCCTAAAATTTTTTAAATTTAACAATTAAAATATTAATCCCCCAGTATTTTCTTTACTTCGTTCGAATAATTTCAGAATTGAAGTGAAGATAACTAGGATTTCCGCGCTCCGCGGTTGAATGTAATGTAAACGTAAACATGATTTGAGCCATGCATGAGGCGAGTGTGTTTCGCCGGCTGAAGATAGTTTTAATTGTTATAAGCAGGGTTATATTGTTTCTGCTGCAATCTATTAAAAGTTGCAATTACCAAAAGTTTACATCAGTAGCAAATAGGTGGCTGCTTATGATTCGACATTTCCGAAACTTTTCGAGCACCTAATTCCGAAAGTTAAAAAAAAAAACGGTTTTCCGAAAAAATTTTAATGTATTAATTTCAACTTTCTTTTACAATTAGTATCTGCTTTTCTTTCTACCTTCAGATAAGCAAAATATTTTGTACTACTTTCCAGAAAAGTGACGAATTTGTAGGGGCGGGGGGGTTGCAATCTCCCATGATACACACATTCAAAATAAAATAAGTAAGTTGTTTTTAAATAAAGAATTTTAAAAATAGTTGAGGCATTTATGCATTTTACTTATGTAAATTTGTAATGTTTGCTTAATGTTTTGTGATTACTTAAATATCCATTATTATTTCTAAATATACTCACACTTGAATAAATGTGCAGTGTTCCCATAATTTTCAAGAATTCGCCATTCATCATTTGTATTAAAAAAGGATAGCATTTACAACAATTTCAAGAATTCATTACTTATCAATATTTTGTCATACTATAAGTGAAAAGTTTTCGTATCGACAGTGAAACCCTGATTTAACGTCCCGCCAATCTAAGTTTTCCAGCATTTTACGTTTTTTTCATCAGGTCCCTGTTTTTCCGTATCCTAATTGATGTTAAAATATCCCAGATTCTAAGTTTGTTACGTAAATGACTTTCACTCGATCGATAGAGAATTTAATTTTGTTTTTGAACATGTTGACGGGAGCACTGCTTCAGTGACGAATTTGTAGGGGCGGGGGGTTGCAATCTCCAGAGGGGCGTAGCCAGGGTTTTCAGCGCCTGGGGACAACTGAAGACTTTGCGCCTCCCTGTGCCCCTGGGGGCCTAGGGGCTCCCTAATGGGAATTTTAAAAAACTTTTATGCTTCCTAAATGATAAAATTCTAAAAAGCAGCCCTTTTAACTTTCATTTTTAGTAGCGGCCATTCACTTCTAAGGGAAAAATGGGACACTTTGGCTTCGCAAAATTATTTGTCTGATTTCCTACGCACTCCTGTGCTACGTTGGTCATTCCCGATATGATTTGTGGTGCTCCCCTTTTTTGTCGAACATATTCGCACATATTCAGTTCATATAATTTTCTTCTTGCATTTAAAAATAAAATTAAACAAATTAACGCTAATTTGGCGCCTCTTGATGCTGTGCCCGGGGAAAGCTGTCCCTCCTTGCCCCCACCTAGCTACGCCTCTGACAATCTCCCATGATACGCACATTCAAAATAAAATAATTAAGTTGTTTTTAAATAAAGAGTATTAAAAATAGTTGAGGCATTTATGCATTTTACTTATGTAAATTTGTAATGTTTGCTTAATATTTTGTGATTACTTTAATATCCATTATTATTTCTAAATATACTCACACACTTGAATAAATGTGTAGTGTTCACATAATTTTCAAGAATTTGCCATTCATCATTTGTATTAAAAAAGGACAACAATTTCAAGAATTCATCATATTTATCATTATTCTATCATATTATAAGTGAAAAGTTTTCATATCTACAGTGAAAGCCCGATTTAACGTCTCGCCAATCTAAGTTTCCCGCATTTTACGTTTTTTCATCAGGTCCCAGTTTTTCCGTATCCTAATTGATGTTAAAATATCCCAGATTATAAGTTTATTACTTATCAAATTCTCCATATTTTATCTTTTCCCTCGAAAGTGAAAAAAGAAAAATTTTCTAAAATTAGAAATATTTTTCCTTTGTGCTTTTTTTAAAAGCTTTAAGCACATTGTTAAAAGTTAATTATTACTCTCTCACAAAATAAATCACAATCGAGGATTGTTTTTGTTTTCAAGAAATTTCAAAAAGGGGGCTATTCGAGTTTATCCAGGTGTGGGAAAGTTCGTTCGTTTCCAGTATGGAACTGGAGAAGTTCGTTCTTTTTGCCATTTTATAAACCAACAAAGCTCCAACACTTCGAGTCTAAAGACGATTTCGTTAGCATGTCACTATTACATGCTATGTACTGTACTCTTATTGAACAGAACAGCTTACATATAGTGTACATTTTACAAATAGTGGAAAATATTTTCTTTCCCATAAGGACTAGGGAAAAAACTTGCAAAGCATTTCAATACTGGAAGATTCAGCATTCCCTTTCAACTCCATGTCTAAAAAACAATCCACTATTACAGATTATTTTCAACCTAAATTCCAGAATTCGTAAATAAATGCGTTAAAATGGTATGTATTCAAAAATATAGATATACTTTTTGAAAGAGTTGAAATCTGCCATTCATCATTTGTAGCATAAAAGGATAACGTTCCCAACCATTTCAAAAATTCATCATTCGTAACAAAATTCAAATCGTTAGTGTATCAGTTTCATTGAAAATGTCTCGCCTACCTATAAAAAAGTTGTTTACAGAGTTGAAATCAGAGCCAGAGGGAACTTTCACCACTGAATTAGCCAAGAAACAATACTAGATAAAAAAAATACGACTTGAGCGTATTAAAAATATGTATGTTCGTGTCGGAACATCGCCCCGATTGCCATTTTTGTGGCATTGAATGCTGTAAAAAAAAAAAAGCAATATTCCATGTTCTGCTCATAACTAAGCAAGTGTGAATTGCACTAACATTAGGAACTGTAGGTAGGATTCCATGATAAGAATAAAATTTTCCTTGCATTTTTAGTGTACTAATTTAGTAACAGATTCTTTTTCAGCTTTGAACCATAAAATTTCTCTTTTCTGCATTCACATTCACTTTCGAATTTACTTTTGTCAAGATATGTCTTTAAGCGATGCATATCAGAAATTGATGTGATACTCCAAAAGCAAATTTATAGGCAGGATATTCCATTATCCGCTATTAAAGAAATGTCTTTGTATATTGGCGTAGCTAAGTGGGAGCGGACTGCCCCAGGTGTCACCCATTCAGGGGTGACAACCAGCCCCGATGGAGAAAAAAATGAACCTTTAAAAGCTCCCTAGAATAAAACAAATACTTAAAATGGGAGAAAAAAATATCCAATTTAATTTTCTATTTTTGAGCCAAAGTGTTTCCTTTAAAAAATATTCACAATGTTTTTAACCGCTAATCATAACCAGTGCCCTCAACAAATACTTTAAATATTATGAGGCTCATGATGCAAATGGTGTTCTTCTTTTCGAAAACTGCAATTTTTTTAACAAAATATTATATTTCATTAAAACGCATACTTCACGGTTTACATAATTTTTTTTTTTTTTTTTTGGATGGGGAAGGCGTAATCTTTTCCACTCTGTCACATCCATGTTAGCTACGCCACTGCATTCCATACAATTTTCACTATCAACATACTTCCCATATAGCTGCCACTGATTTTTTTTTATTTCATCAAATTGCTTACATATACATAGTCCAGTCTGATCAATTTATCAATTCCCCATTTAGACTAATTTGTGGCAATTAAAATTTCATATTTACAATTATATAAATTCATTTCTCTGATTTGATTTCAAAATGTATGTTTATGTATAAAGCTACTAATACACTTATTTTTTAATTTTTGTATCACAATTTACTCTTTTTATTGGTTTAAATAAACATTTATGAAACAACAGTTATATTTTTGAATTCAGACTCAGAAAGAATGTACTGCTATCTATCAGAGTCGGAGTAAAAAAAAAAGCTATGTAAAAGTTTTGATGATGTAATAAAGATAAATATGCCACATGATACAAATATAGATCAATAAATATAGGTTATTAGTGATAGAGTGAAAAAAAATTACACCTAAGTCAAGGTAGATATATATTTGTAGAAAAATACAGGCTGAAATAAGTTTTTATTGGCTCAGAAGTGACTTAAGAGGTCGCCTTCGGTGACTTGCTTAAAACAAGTTGCGCCGCAGGCGCCGCTATTTTAGCATTGCACGGGCAACGCCGTCGCGGGTACCGCTAGTATATATATATAATAGTGGCGTCATTACGGGAGGGCGGAGGGGGTTGTCCACCAAGGGTGAAAACCCTTTGGGGGCTGTTGGTGGACCCACCCCTTTGAAGGGTGTTGGGGCACGCAAAATTAGATAAAGAGTCTTTGATAAATACATATACCTTGTATTACATAATGTTTCTCATGCTATTTCAACCTACAACTTAAAAAACAATAGTTTGCTAAACGTTAAACACCAAATAAACTAATAAATAAAATACAATTTCTTAAGGGTTTTTTTTTTTTTTTTGAACTATTGAAGTTACTGAAGATAATACAAACTAAAAAATTACAAGTTTATACAAAGCAACAGAGGTTTGTTTGTTTTTTCCGGAGGGGGAAGGGGTGACACCCATGCCAGGAACGCCACTGATATATATATCTATATATATATATATATATTCAGTAAAGTTGTCGCCAGTCAACGAAGCTTTCTGTTTAACAAACATTTCTACGGAAATTCAACCATAAAGATTGGTTCTTCCTGAAGCAATACCTTAGCTAGTGTTCATCTGCATACACCAAATGGTATTTTGTACTGATAAATGACTGCGTCTATTAAAAATAGATAAATAAATGTTTAAGAAACCATTAACGAGTACTCAGATTACAGTTAGAGATAACCATGCGTACCAATCTTCATTTATATCTGAAAAGTTACAAACGAGAGCTCATTTATGCAAGCAAAAATATAGAAAATGGCGGCGGTCATGTTTCAGCCAAGCATTAGAAACCGTTTATCTGCCATTTTTTTCGGGGGATGTCATTTATTCCCGGGCTCCGAAAAAAGGAAAGATGTGCTGATGAGCAAACTAGAGCTCACGTTTTCAGATCGGATGAAGGTTTTTTCCCGTGGTTAAGGGGGGGGGGGGGGCGTCACCCCGAGCGAAATTCCGACGAAATTGATTTGACGGAGAGAAAATTACACCAGCTGCAATGCAATCGAAAAAGAAATTTGTAACTGTCAACCGTGTTCATATTTCTCCCTATATGTTTTATGGTTGGAATTCAGTAATGGTACCCAAGAGAATGAATGTTTTGATTTAGTTTTAGGTTTGAGTTTTATTTTGAGTCTTCATCAGAGTTCCTCGAGATTTTAAGTAAAGAAGGATAAGTGGTAATAAATTAAAATAATTTAGGGGTCATTCATAAATGATGTCACACTTCGAGGGGGGTTCGTGAAATTGTGACAAAGTGTGACAAGGGGAGGGGACTAGAAGTGTGACATTATGCATTATGCAACAGAGCGTGACGCGTGACAAAGGGGGGGAAGGAGGTCCGCTGAAGTGTGACATATTGTGACAAAGGGGGGGAGGGGGGTCAAATATATGGGAAAAAAGCGTGACGTCATTTATGAACGGCCCCTTATACTAGCTGATACCCCACAGAGCATCTGCGGGCTATAAGTTCAACAATCAAACTAAACATGAGAATGATCGTTCGATATAAACAAACTAAGGTGGTGCCACTCCAAAGTATCGGAAATTAACCATTTTAAAATCGTAGAAAACGCTTTAAAATTCGAAAGGCTTAAGAAAAGATCGCCAGATGTAAACATGAGACTGATCGCTCGATATAAACAAACTAAGGTGTTGCCACTCCAAAGAATCGGAAATTAACCATTTTAAAATCGTAGAAAATGCTTTAAAATTCGAAAGGCTTAAGAAAAGATCGCCAGATGTAAACATGAGAGTGATCGCTGGATATAAACAAACTAAGGTGATGCCACTCCAAAGAATCGGAAATTAACCATTTTAAAATCGTAGAAAACGCTTTAAAATTCGAATGTCTTAAGAAAAGAGCGCCAGATATAAACATGAGAATGATCGCTCGATATAAACAAACTGAGGTGTTGCCACTTCAAAGAATCGAAAATTAAAACTTGAGTTATGAATAGAAGTACTTTTTAAGAAATAGAAATAAATGTGTTATAGTCCGTAAGTTACGATAGTAAATACAAAAAAATATGTAACTTTTTAAGGCTAATCATTAAACAAATTTTTAAATATCGTTTTACCATAGTTTGCTGTTTGCATGATGTCCGTATCGTATCGTATCGCAAAATTTAATTGTAACTGGTCCACGTTAAGTGAAATATATATGTAGTATAGAATATGACAAGATACTTAGATCACAAAAACTGCTTTATTTTTGAGAGTATTGAAGTATTATTTAAGGTTTTAAAATAATAAATGAATAAATAAATAAAAACAATGTTTCAAGTTGCACGGTTTTATTTATTTCGGCATGATTTGTTTAAAACTCTAAACATCGTTGCATTATCCAAACCTAAAACTATCGTTGCCATTTGACAAATAATAATTCTGATAATTTCCTCAGATCCAAAATTATTAATTTTTTTTCCTAATTAACGTTATAATAAATTATAAAATGGAAGAAATATTGCACTGTCATCGGGAAGATAAGCTTGCGTGCAAAGTTTGAAGATAATTTATGCAGTAATAGTGTTCGAAAATCATGCAACAAGCTTCCGTGACAAATCAAGTTAAAAGAACCGTGTAATAAACTAGCTTTTTTTCCTCTAAAATACACTGTTAAAAATTTCCGTAAGAAAATAGTAAAATAATCATTTATTTTATTGTTATTTTGCCATATTTAATTGCAACAGTTGAATAACCATTAAAAAGATGGTACTCAAACCGCTGAATGTGAAAAAAATCGCTTATTCTCTGTTTCTCCTGAAGAACGCTTAACTAACCGTCATTTTCAAGCGCTCAATAAGAATCAGGCGTCCATCTTGGTTGCGAAACCTTACCGGTCGTACGTTGTTGTTAAAATATGAATAAAGATCTATCAGTTCAAATCTGCGTGAGTTTAAGTCGTTATAAAAACGTAAACTTTTGCATTTACGGCTTTTTAACCAAGCTGATTTGAAATGTTTTAGGTCCCGTAAGGATACAAAAATGTTCCAAACCGTAAATTTAACGGTAAATTAGATGGACAGACTGTTGCCGGTTATTTAACCGTAATTTCATGATGAAATTTCTAACAGTGTAATAAAAAGTGTTAAATTTCCCTCTGCGTCCCAGCTCAAGTCTTGCTTTTCAACCTGTCTCGCACAAATAACAGAAGCGAGAAAACAGTTGAGTGAAAAAGAAAATACAGATGATATCAACAAATACAGTTTGACCACGAAGGTCGGACACTTAGACGCTTCTGCGCATCTCAGAAAAGGACGAAGCCATTCGAGTTTTAGGGATGTTTGTTTTGCAAGTGCGTTTACTAGCACGCGAACCAGAATGCGTGCTTCTCTGTTTGTTGAAAGCAATCACATTTTTAAACTGGCATATAGCATCAGTACGGAAGAAATCAAGTATGCTAAGCGAACTAAAACGATAACAGAATACGGCACATTCCTTACACCAGTAGTTTCTCCCTTGAACATGAATGGATTCTTCTTGGCACTCTGCCAGGCAGAGGTCTTTTTTTGCAGTAGAACAATTACAAGTTACATAAAAAACACTAAAAGTAACGAAAAATAAATCGTAATGTTTATGAAACTGTGGGTCGGGAACCTCAGCCACTTTGTTGAGTTGCTCTGCTTTGACTTCTAAATATTTGCTGCGGCTGCGCTCCAGCTCCGAATAATCTATATATATATTTTAGTTAACGTGGACCAGTTATGATTAAATTTTGCGGCACGATACGATATTGACATCATCCAAAAACCAAACTATGGCAAAACGATATTTAAAAATTTGTTTAATGATTAGCATAGAAAAGTAACGTAATATTTGCATTTATTATATTTATCATAGTAACTAACGGACTTAAATAGCAAATTTATTTCTATTTCTTAAGAAGTATTTCCATTCATAACTCAATTTTTAATTTCTGATTCTTTGAAGTGGCAACACCTTAGTTTGTTTACATCGCGCATGTTTATATCTCGCGATCTTTTCTTAAGCCTTTCGAACTATAAAGCGCTTTTAACGATTTAAAAATGGTTAATTTCCGATCCGCAGATGTTCTGCGGGAGATCAGCTAGTTTTAATAGATTATAGTATTTATCTTTCTTGTTTTATTTGATAAAATTTTTTTAAAAAATCGGAGCAGTGTTGATTCGGCTCCGCTCCGGTTTCGAGAAAAAACTCGCGGCTCCGCCCTCCTGCTGCTCCACGTTTCTCTCCAGATTCCTGGAATAGATTATCTAAAATGGGGGTAAAAATGTTTTGCGACCGGTTTTAAAAAATACCTTGCGCTTGTCTGTAAAATATGTTTCCTTGCAATAACACCGTCTTTGCCGTGAAGCTGCCTATTCACTGCTAAGATTTGTTTTCTATACGAAGTTTCTCCAATCATTCACCAATGCAAATTTGAGCTGGATGCTTGCAAACAAAGTTCATACTTTCCTATATCGGTAAGAGATTTTTCTCTCGGCATTTTGTAAATACAGCGAGACCTGGTAAGTTGACCGATAGCAGTGCTTTAGTGGTCAACTTATATAGACGGTCGATTTTTAGAGGGTGGTATTTTATTACTATTTCTTTAAATTTTGTTTATTCATTTATTTGTGCAGCATTTCCTGCCCCAAGTTTTTTTTTTTTTTTTTTTTGCATTTAAAATATTTTAAAGTTTCGTTTTTTAACATCAGTTTAACATAGGAAGTGGATTTTTTTTTTTTTTTTTTTTCGTTTTTGAAATATTTAAAATATTACTAGAATGAGTAGTAATGCCATATTAATTTAAGATTAAACTAATTAGTTTTAAAAAATGTGCAGGTATGCAAGTCAGTTATATTTTATAAATAATTTTAAATTTTAAAAAAACCTTTTTTTTCACATTCCATTAAAAAAAAAGCAGAACATGATAGCGTAACGTTGTCTACAAAACTCATTTGTCAACAAAATAATTTTTTGTTGTTTGCTGCATTTAAATCACGAAGTTTCAGATAAGGTTAGCATTGTTTGCTATTTCATCCATTCGGTGAAATTTTGGTCTAACGTCATAGCCATATGAAATTTCCTGAAAAAAGTTATTTCATTTTCTTGAATTCATAATAATAATTATTATTATTATTTTAATTTTTTCGGATGGCAAGCTTACAAATGGTTTTGTAATATCCCAACCAAATTTGGCGTTCATAAGCGGTCAAGATACACATCTGATCATGTTACAAAGGATTCCCTTCGTTTTATGATATAGGAGTAATTCCTTAGCTGATAAAAACGATCAACTCAGACAAACGGTCAACTTTAGAGGTTTCACTGCACCGATATATATTTGATTCCATCTTTCTTAAAATATAAATGGGGAAAAAATATACAGTTATGAAAGACTTGGGCCTCCAAATCTGTCGTCCACGTACGTGGTATTGTCGACATTTGGTGATGATCACGGTGCCTTCAGACCAACGGCGTGGAAGATATTTTTGAAAGATGCAGATGTTTGTAGTAATACTGTTTCTTCAGTTATCAAATTAACAGGATGTAGCTGCCACAAGCGCAATCAACAAATCGCAGAAGGTCACTTACAATGATGCAATAAAAATGCCATTCAATTGCGAGGGCAAGACCATTAAATTACAGTGAGGGACAAAAGCAATACACCCGGTTTTGAGGGGGTATTAAAAAAAACTAAAGCAATTTGCGACTTAAAACTTGTTTTTTATCGTGATCTGTATATAATCCCATTTTTTACATTAAGTTTTGAATACCACTTCAGCAAGATGGCGGCCTTCAGCACCAATACACTGATGCAGTCCATTTCTGAAGTTTTGGGGAACTTTTCTGCACATTTCAAGGGGTATGGCGGATCTTTCCTCGAAAATTCGGTCCTTCAGCTCTTCTAAAGTATGGGGAACTTTCTCCTTCAAATAACTTACAAAAAAAGCTTAGGGAGCGAGGGACCATAACATTATGCGGAATATTAAAATGCACACAAAGATGCAGTCTATTCTCTCTGCGTGGAAAAATAGACTGCATCAGTGTATTGCTGTAAAAAGTCGCCATCTTGCTAAAGTGATATTCAAAACTTAATGTAAAAAAACTGGGTTATATACAGATCAAGATTAAAAAAAGATCTAAGTCTCAAATTGCATTAGTTTTTTTTTTTTTTTTTTTTTTTTATCCCCTCCAAACCGGGTCATTACTTTTGTTCCACCCTGTACTGCCCTCGCATTGGTTGGCATTTTTCACTGCATCCTTGAAAATGAATTTCTGCGATTTGTTGATTGCGCTATGAAACCGCTGCATCCTCTGTTAATTTGAGAACTAAAGACAGTATTACTACGAACATCTCCATCTTTCAAAAATACTTTTACCATGTTTCAAAAATACTTACTCCAAATTACTTTCTCCCCACCCTGTATGTAGAATAAATGACGCTCGCTGAAATCTTCAGTTGCTGTTGCTCCTCACAGTAAGTACGCGTGAATGCATCATAAAGGCGCATTCACCCCAATCGCATCAGCGACAAAACCTTTCAGGACACTTCATTGGTTCCACATAATTTCATAACAAAGCCTTCCTACTGACCAATTGGCGTTTTTTATTGCGTCATAAAAAGTGATTTTTTTTTTTTTTTTCTCAGACGACCGTGATTTGTTAATAGAGCTATCGAAAACATGCGTCATCGTTGTTAGTTTAATACCCATAGAGACAGTATATTAAGATGGAGACAAAATGCCGCCGTCGCTTTTGATGTGAACCATTTAGGGTGCTTTCATGCCAAAGGCGACAAAGACAAAAATCTTCTCTTCTGTCATCTGCGCAGCCGCAGGAATATTGTTTGTCTCCACCCTATTAGGGTACATTTACAGGAACGGCGACGGAGGTATTTTGCGTCTGTCAAATCGATCGTTGACATGGTTATCACACTAACAGCGTGCAATCAGTGACATCATAGCGCAATCAACGAATCACGAACGTCTGGGGAAAAGTCCCCTTTAATAATGCAATAAAAATTGGCAATCGTACACTACGAGGGCATGGCTGTTAGCCCCTTAAGTGGGCGGCTAATTTTCAAGAAAACGGTAATAAAAGTGCCTATTTTTTTATCCCTGAAAATTATATGCAGAATAGTGTATGAACAAATATATATATATATATTCATTTTTAATTTTTACTTTTTATTTTGAAAATTTTAAACACTCCAGCCCGGAAACATGACGGGAGCGAGAAATAGAAGGCAAAACCGCAACCCCGGAAACATCACGGGAGCGAGAGGGAAGGGGTTAAGAAAAGCCAATGATGCGCGTTGAAAGCTTCGTTGCCGTGGAACGTCGCTTGTTGTGCGAATGCGCCTCTTTGAGGTGACCGTCACCAATGCGTGAAATTTAACCATTTCTGACCTTGATCCCCAGGTGCACACAGGGACTCGCACATGCGCCCCCTGCCGGCCCGCCGCTGAAGATGCGTCCGCCATGAAGGCGGCACGCGTGCTGCTGCTGCTCCTGCCGCCGCTTCTCTGCCCCGCCGCCCCGAGCTGCCCCGGGCCGTGCACGTGCGCCCTCCCGCGCACGGCAGACTGCTCGGGGCGCGGCCTGCCCAGCGTGCCCCGCGACATCCCCGCAGACCTGGAGGCCCTGCTCCTGGCCGATAACCAGCTCACCGACCTGTACGGACAGCTGCCGGACCTGCCCCTCTTGCAGATGCTCGACCTCTCCTCCAATCAGGTAAGCCCTTCTGCGCACGCCCCTTCCCGGAACAAGAGGACGCATCTGACGTCCGGGATAATGGTTGGCACAATCGAGGAGAATCGCAGGATCGAATGATGGGAAGTCGAGTGATGTTGATAATCGGGCGAGCAGGAATCGAGTGATTTTGATAATCGAAAGATCAGAAATAGAGTGATTTTTATAATCGAACGAACAGGAATTGAGTGTCGCATGATCGACAGATGGGAGGTCAAGTGATTTTAATAATCGAACGATCAGGAATCGAGTGATTCTGATAATCGAACGATCAGCAATCGTGTGATTTTGATAATCGAACGATCAGGAATTTGAGTGATTTCGATAATCGAACAATCAGGAATTTGAGTGATTTTGATAATCGAACGATCAGGAATTGAGTGTCGATATCGAAAGATGGGATCAAGTGATTTTAATAATCGAACGATCAGTAATCGAGTGATTCTGATAATCGAACGATCAGCAATCGTGTGATTTTGATAATCGAACGATCAGGAATTGAGTGTCGCATGATCGAAAGATGGGAGGTCAAGTGATTTTAATAATCGAACGATCAGTAATCGAGTGATTCTGATAATCGAACGATCAGCAATCGTGTGATTTTGATAATCGAACGATCAGGAATTGAGTGTCGCATGATCGAAAGATGGGAGGTCAAGTGATTTTAATAATCGAACGATCAGGAATCGAGTGATTCTGATAATCGAACGATCAGCAATCGTGTGATTTTGATAATCGAACGATCAGGAATTTGAGTGATTTTGATAATCGAACGAGCAGAAATTGAGTGTCGCATGATCGAAAGATGGGAGGTCAAGTGATTTTGATAACACTGGTGTACAAAAATTAAATGTTTTTCTGCTCCAAAGACTTTGTTAACTGACCTTAGAAGTATTTTTCACGCTGAACTCGAAAATGAAAACCATTTTTCTTTATCACATAAGGATTTTCCGCGAAAGGTGCTGTAATAGTTTACATTAACAACATTTACCCTAAATTATTGCAGTACCTGACAAGCAAAACCTTTAAGTGATAAGAAAAATGGTTTTCATTTTCGACTTCAGCTTGGAAAATACTTCTAAGATCAGTCAATAAAGTTTTTAGGATCCCCTTCCCCCGTTTTTTTAAGGGCATTGTAATTTTTTAATTAGAAGCATTTCCACCAAAAAAACAAGTAATTTTTCTATTTACCTTAAAAGGATCGATTTTGACATGTTCTGGCATACTTTGCCTCAGGAATGTCCCTTTTTAACGTCCAGCAGTAATCTGCTAACATAGTTGCACTCCAAAATTCCCTTGACATCTCTTTTCTATAACTGAAATGTCCTGATGGAACCGCTCTCCATGTTCATCGCTTACACAGCTCGCATGTTTTCAGGGGGCATTTTTACACACAACAGGAGACTTCTATGATATAAAATAGTAGCTCATGCTCATTAAACGTGTCGTACAGTATCAATCTTTTGCCTATTTGCTTTTGTATCCCAATTCTCGCAAAATTCCTACCGAGACCCGCACCCAGTGCAGTAATTTGATACGCACTTCCGTTCGGGGTCTGCGGGGGCTGTTTGCGACAAATAAAATGACCACTGATTTAACGGTTGACATTCAAGATCTTTTGTGTACTTTATCTCAATGAAAACGATGCTGCATGATCGGAAAAACACTGAAAAAACGTAAAAACAGAACATTCCCTTCCTCATAACCAGAAAACTACACGTGATAAAAAAATTTTGATAGCAGTATGGATCTCTCGTGCAAAAGTACTTCAGAAAAAGTGACATTCATTCTTGGGGCAAAACACGTGTTGACCAGAGTAATCGAACGATCAGGAATCGAGTGATTCTGATAATCGAACGATAAGCAATCGTGTGATCCTGATAATCGAACGATCAGCAATCGTGTGATTTTGATAATCGAACAATCAGCAATCGAGGGATTTTGATAATCGAATGATCAAGAATTAAGTGATTATTATAATCGAACGATCAGCGATCGTGTGATTTTGATAATCGAACAATCAGCAATCGAGGGATTTTTATAATCGAATGATCAACAATCGAGGGATTTTGACAATCGAATGATCAAGAATTAAGTGATTCTTATAATCGAACGATCAGCAATCGAGATTTTAGCTAAGCACTCGATTCTTAATGCGGCGTAGGTTGAATACGTCTTTTGGCCAAGCTGACAATTCAACGCACTAACAACGCAGGGACTCAGGATCAAATCCCAGAGCAACCTTAACACTTAGCCAGAATTGGTCAAGCGAACGTGATTTGTTGACCTGAACTGTTTCGCCACACTGATAATCGAACGATCAGCAATTGAGTGATTCTGTTAATTGATCAATTAGCAATTCAGTGGTTCTGATAATGGAAAAATCAGCCATCGAAAGTTTCTGATAATCGAACGGTCAGCAGCCCAGTGATTATAATAATTGAACGATCGGTAATCGAGTGATTCTGATAATCGAACGATGAGTAATAGAGTGATTCTAATAATCTAACGGCCAGCAATCAAGTGATTCTTTAATTAAAAAATAAGGTTTTTTCCGAGGGATCAGCAATCGAGTGTATCTCTCCAATGATGTCATAATCGAGTGATTTCAGAGTTGAATGAATTTCTCGAGTGCTTTCATGTGTATCTTTCGATTACGCTCTTCACTAGTACAGGGGCGCAACTACAGGACAAATAAGCCTATGGGCTGGTGCAATATGAGAACATACTTTCTTTGCTAAAGTATAAAAACAATAATGAGACATGTTTTTACACAGTTGCAAAGTTGCAACTCTAATACAGACACCGCACGACTTCAGGATGAAACTTGGATTATCTAGGATTGTCCAGAAACTAAGACACCCTAAAAGTCATCGATTCACATAAAAACGCGTACTAACCAATTCCGAGGAAAAAAGCTCTTAAACTTTACACCATTATCCATAGTTACAAATAAAGGCAACATCAAAAAAATATTAATAGTTATAAAAATTCGATATAAAACTTTTATGACTTAGTTTTAATTACAACTGTAAGTGTAAAAAGTTCCATTGCAACGATTGTTTTGCAGTTGCATTATCTAAAGAAACTTTCAATGACTCATTTAAAGTTATAATTAAATGAAGATCATAGGAATTTCAGCTGTAACAATTGTTTTGTAAGCATTTGAAATCCCATTATTATTAAATATACTTCTAATGACTCATTAAAATGATTCATTTAGTTGTACTTGAAAGAGTCTCTTTCAGGAAGTAATCATTTTCCCTTTTTTTTTTTTTTGCTAAATAATGCTGTTTATTTATTAATTTTTTTTTTTTTTTTTGTTTTTATTTGTTTATTTTGCGCCAAACAATTAAATTTCTTCCAAAAAATACTCAAGAAGAAATTACATAAAAAAATAGTTTTAATTACTAACATACAGTATAAAACAAACTTCTGATTTGATTTGGTAATCTGTTGAGTAAATTAAAGGGAAATTTGAAACTTATAACGGTTTTGAAGAAAAAAAAAATTGTCTGAGAAATCAGATTATGTACAAAAAGCCCACTGTTTTTCAGAAATACAGCTGATCGGAAGCTTACAACGCATTTATGTCATCCCATCAGCGATTGAAAGTTTGCTACAGATTTATCATGTCGAAAATTGAAAAATCTACCAGAAAACTTTTTTCTAATTTCCTTTTATAGCTCGCTAATTTTTTTATGATATTTATGACTCAAATTATAATTTATTTATTCATTTGTTTTTTTTTTTTTGATATGGTGTTTGTTTCTTGTTATTTTCACTTTAAAAAAAATCTCTTTCAACAAGCGAAATTCCCGAACTTATCCCCGATTTTTGCAGAATTAGCAAATTCTGCGACTATTCCAGGTTTTCCAAGTTGCTCGCAATCCTGGTGTATTTAGGGAAAACGTAAAAATATTACTCAATGAATCGTACTTATTTCTCATAAGTTTTATTAGAAAGGTTCTTGGAAAATAATTTACAAATAAATTGTGCAAATGCCCTTGTAATTCTATTTCACATGCGATGTGTATCAAAACAAACCTTCTTGATTTCTTAACTGAATTTCCCCTTTTTAGTTCTCTGGTTTAGACCTGGTTTAATAAATTTGATGAACGATTTTATATTAACATCGAAAATAAGTAAATAATTTACACACGAGGACGCGAAAACCGTTCTAAGAGAAAAACAGCAACCTCTTCATGATGTTAATAGTGAACTACAGCACGGCTTTATTAGACGATTTTATAGTTAAAGAAAAACTCACTGAAATGTAAAAGTCTCACAAAAGTTTCGATGAAGAACTTTCAAAAAACGCAATTAAAATCAACAAGTACTTCTCATATTTTATATTCTAATTCTAAAGAAATATCAGCAATCTTTTCTTTACGGTATAAAAATAGTTCTAAGTTTAACAAAGTGACTAAAAAGGGACCGGTCGTTTTCGACAAACAAATGCGATGTTATGTCACTGCGGTATTTACTGTAGCGGGAAGAAAAGGCAAAGCACAATTTTGAAATACAGCATAGTCCAGTTCTGGTAACTAGAGGAATGGTCTTGAAGTAGTTGATTTCTTCTTGCGGATTTCACTGGAAAGGAAAAGTGGTATTGGTGCTGATTTGAATAGAAACAGTCGTATTAGGCAAACAAACTCAATTCACAGCCCTTTTCCCCTTTCGCTGAATTCCCCCAAGACGAAATAAAAAACGTGCTCAAGGTCAAGCATCAGGTTACTACAATAGAACCTAACTTGCTGGAACATAATGCAATGTCTTTTAGCGAGGCAGCTACTCATAGGCAGTTAGGATACACAGTATTCAAGGACAAAGGCATATGCGGTCGAGGAAATACTAATCTAAAAGCGATTATCTTTTGTGCTGCAGGTGAAACAACTGGGTAGAGGCCTCATCTTCCACAACCTAGGCGAGCTGCGGACATTGAACCTCTCGTACAACGACTTCCGGACCGTCTTCAACGGCGTCTTCCGAGGCATCCACAAGCTGAGGTTGCTGGCCATGACGCACGTCCAGATCAAGTTCATCGAGGAGCACGTCTTCGACGGCCTCAAGGATCTCAGGCGACTCCACCTGTCGCACAACCAGCTCAACGCCATCTTCCCGGAGTGGTTCCGGGACCTGGCTCGCCTCGAGGAGCTCAGGCTCGAGAACAATCACATCTCCTACGTCAACAGCGGGACCTTCTCGGGCCTGGGCGAGCTGAAGAGGCTGTCGCTGAGCGGGAACAGGATCAGGGGCATCAGTGAACACGCCTTCGACGGCCTCGAGAACCTCACCATTCTCGACCTCGAGGACAACCAGCTGGTCAGGGTGCCCTCTGCATCGTTCAAGGCCACCAAGAGCATCAAGATCTTGAAGCTCGGCGGGAACTCGTTCCCGCAGCTGCAGACGGGCGATTTCGTCCACCTCTCGCTGGAGGAAGCATTCATCGAGAACATCCCGGAACTTGCGCTGGTGGACCGGGGTGCCTTCTGGGACTTGCCGTACCTCAAGGCGCTCCATCTGCACCACAACGCCAAGCTCCGGTTCATTGACGCCCACGCTTTCATCAAAGTGCCCAACCTGAGGATACTGTCTCTGCACGCGAACAACCTGTCCGCCGTCAGCAGGGAAGTGGTGAGAGGCTTCGCGAAACCCGTGCAGATCAGCCTGTACGAAAACCCGCTGCTGTGCGACTGCAACGTCAAGTGGATCCACGAGGCGGTGATCGTCAATTCCGACCGGGTGCGAATCCTCAAGTCGGAGAAGATGCTGTGCGACCGGCCGTTCAACTTCCACCGCATCCCTGTAAAAACTCTGAACAGAACGCTCATTCCCGACAACTGCCCTCCGATTCTGGTGGGTCCCGCCAATCTCACGGTCGACAAGAAGATCGGAGACAAGCACGTGTTCCAATGCAGGGCCCACGGAATTCCCGTTCCTAACGTCCACTGGATTCTGCCCAACGGCGCTGTCCTCAACCAAACGTCCAATGACATCCACTTTCATCTCAACTCTCCCGGTAGCCTAGGTATCTACCATTTGAAGCCCAAAGACTCGGGTACCTACATCTGCCAGGCGGAGAACTTTCTGGGCGAGGCGATCGGCCTCACCCACCTGACAGTGGAGAACATCGACATCAACCTCTTCCCGCTGGGGGTTGCCTCCACGTTCGTGACCGTGGTTTGGAACGGCACCGCCCGGAACGCCTTCCCGGAATACGAAATCGTATACAGGATGGAGAACGGAGCGAAGAAGGAGTACCAGTCGGTGACCGTGAGCCAGTTCTTCAGGTCCTATACCATCAACAACCTGCAGCCCCGCAGCAGGTACAAGTTCTGCATAGGCGTCAAGTCCAAAGAAGACAAGCAGTACGTCCAGTTCTCGTGCATGTGGGTAGAGACCAGGGACGAGAGTTTCATGCTCCAGGGAATCCACCACACGAGCAACGTGGCTGTGGCGGCCGTCTTGGGCATCGTCACCACCATGAGCGTGGTGGTGTGCGTTCTGCTCGTGGTGGCTAGAAAATATCGGCAGCGGTACTACGACACGCCGGAGAAATCTCTTGTCAACCACATGGCCCAGATACCGATGGAAAACCTGCACAGTCCTCTCGTGTCCCAAGCCGGACTGTAGAGATTTGCTCAATAGATGAAAGAAACACAAAAACATAGCGTGTACATTATTCATATTTTCCTTCAGAGCTATTTGTTATCACGGCGATCGAATGTTACGCCAGGCAGAATTTTACAACATGAACGCCGACTATAAAAGAAATATATGTTATAACAGATCATGTATAAGAGCCTCAGCTATTCACCAATCAGATTTAAAATATTCTTTCAAAAAACAACACATATATTCGGGCGGAAGAATAAAGTAAAGTGAAGACGTAAAAGAAATTTTGGTAACTCAAGGAATATGCAGAGCAGTCAAATCTTATATTATTTTTTAAATTGAAAATAATTCATACACCATACCTGAAGCAAACTTAACTTGCCAATGCTAGATACATTTTTAATGTAAGCACGATAATTTACACCAGACCGAAATACACCTTAATAAAGTAGTTAAAATATGAAAAGTTTTATTGAAATCTTTTATTGTAACCTATAGAATACCTGTTTTTTATATTAGAAATAGTTTGAGTGTACACTAACACTAACTAAATACTGATAATAAAAAATTTCGTTTCTTCATGGCAATAAAATCGATAAACATCCCCTGGCCGTTTTTCGCTACTTATTATAGATCTTATGCTACAACTGATGTTTGCTTTATGCTGTAATTTATATTTATCATATGCTAGTGACACGTATTTTACATTTTATTGCCGAAAAAGAATCAATTTGACACTTTAATCAATCTTCTTTGCTAAGCATATAGTGATAGTTTGCAAATCAACCATTACAAGAACGATAGTAATGCATGTTTCGAGTGCAGAATCAGAATAAAGGCATCCAAATTGACTTTTCCCCACCAGACCCCTACCTGTTAGGCGAGGCCTTTGGATTGCTTTCGCCCGGAGCTGGTGGAAATCCAAACTGATTTAACTGGCCACTGTAGTTCAATTATCTTTCGAAGACAACAAGTATAGTGAAAGATCACAGTGCCTGGTAAAAAAATAAATAAATTTTTATATGCATAAAATCATCATACAGGTGTTTCTTTGTAAAGTACTGTAACTACATGCAGGAATAGCCGAGCGAAAAGGTGTTCTCAGCTTCCTCTTGTCATTGGCCCAGTCAGAGTCAGAAAAACGATATATGAACATCTAGGCCCGCGATTTCATTCAACACAATTCTAGAACTTATTACAATCATCTCCTTGCGATTCTTAATCATGTTCTATGAAACATTTTATGTGGTCAACATATTTAAATTATTCTAGAGAACTGGAGACTCTAGAGGATCTCTAGAAGAAACATTTTCACAACGTTTTGAATTATGCCACCAATCCGCAATTACTAAGAAGATTGTCTTGATGGCATTCGTGTCCATGGTAACAATTAGCTCAAAAAAAAAGTTTAGCAGCTACCAAATAATGCTCACGAAATAGCCACTTAGAGGATGCTTAGGCCAAGGAAGATACCAATACCAAGTGCGTTAGTAGGAAGAGTGTCTTCAAAATCACGCGGTAGTTGTCAGAAGAAATAAAATGGATTCGTAAAGCCCAATAATAGGAATCTAGAAGCATAACACTGCAGTCATAACTCAAGTGAAAAGACCGAAATCATGAAACCCGTTTGAGTTGTCTTAAAGAATGTCAATATGTGACTATCGAATTAAAAAATATATCAGGGTAGTTTCTTATAAAAAAATCTTTCGATTTTAAGCCGCATCCTGACTTGAACGCGTCTGAAGTTATGCTACTGGAAGCTGCTCACCTGAATGGCTTCTTTATTTTCTCAGGACAAGCGCAGAAGCGGTGTAAGATTTTGTGATGCAATGCTCAATGTGATCGCGGTCAAGTCTGGACACGGCTTTAGATAAAAATGTTTCAAAAATATCATAAATACAGGATGTGGCAGAATAAACATGTTTTATGAAGTGTATGAAGGACTTTAGTGGTTCGCGAAAAATTAGTTATTTCACTGTCCATTCGCTGTTGCCATGGATGGGACAGCACGAGGAATGGACAACCAAATCTTTTAGCCTTTTTTTTAATCTTTGAGTTTAAAATCTTGTTAAACCCAAAGTCTTCAACCATAAGCAGTATTTTTATAGTGAGAATGTGGCAGGGTGAGCTCCATGTCTGCCAAATTCATAGATTTCAGAACCATGCCAATATTAATGTATGACACAAGGCCGAATCCGGAGAGAGGGGAGTCCCACGAGCCCCCCCCCCCCCTCCCCCGAAATTTTTCGAAATGTAGCATATATTCCTCCCTGAAGCTTTCCTCAACATAAGTGTTTCAAAGTCAGGGCCCCTCCCCGAAAAAAATTTCTATCTAAGCCCTTGGTATGACACATAATATCATATTCTTACATTTACATCAGATTATAACAAGCTCTTTACTGAATATAAAAATGGCAAAATACTGAAATATAAAGAGACATTTTTTTTAAAAATGTCGCAAAAACGAGAATGCATTCTGAAAAACGTTTGGTTATTCTGACACATCCAGTACAATCAGCTACAATAACCTCATGAAGATAGAAAGTTTTTATTCCAACCACTATAAATGTTCGATTTTATTTATTTACTTATCTACCTTTTTATCTATTTATCCAATTATTTCATCTATTTATTCATAACAAGCAATGCCGCAGACAAATTCTGTCTGATTATTGAAGCTTGTTAATGTCTATCAAAGCAGTCATTTGACTTTACTGGCAACAGTGGCATAAAGACCTTTAACGTACTTGCCCAATACATAAATAATCACTAGTTGAAAGTCCATCATGATATTTCCTCCTTGAAAGTGCGACCAGTTCCAATTCTCTGGATTACATCATGGAATACCTCTTCAAAGGCAAATAAAATGTTTATGGCGGTTGGAATAAAAACTGCCTTTCTTATAATACATTATTCTCCTTTATGTATGCAACATTTTTCAATGATAAATTCAACATTTGTTTCCCTGTAAATGCGCTATATTATCTCACACAGCGCAAATTTGAAGGACAAAAAGGTCAAACCTGATGGTCAGAAATGTCCATGGAATGGATAAAGTGTAAATATCCGAACCAGCTAATCTGTCCTCCTAAACAAGAAAGGCGTAAGAGTTTATTTTCAGCCATTTTAAACAATCATACTTTCCAACAATTCCTAAATCCAATATTTCTTATTCAGCTTAATCTAAGCACTAAATAATTTTTAGATGGGAATAAAAATGTTTCCTGAAAAAAATAGGAGCGTCTTCTTGCTTAGGAGGGCAGCAATGCGACATAAAAATGACTGCCGTTCGCTTTCATCATTATCCTCTTTAGGATGTTCCTGTAAAACTCATGGCCATCGAAATTCCATTGCACAAATAAAGACGAGTGTCATGATAACGTCGGGTTGTGTCATTTTTATGGTTTGTCTTCTTCAGGAACATTTTTTACATTGCATGAAATGTTCGTTTTAGGAATGAAATCCTCTTAGGGTAAATCAGATAGGGGTGCAAAACCATCTACAGTGCCCCATCTGCTTACACTAGGGTGACCATATTTTTAAAAATAAATTTGGAGACTCTAGAAAACATTTTTGGGGACGTCTTTGGGGACACAGCAAACCAATACATAAAAAACTTCATTATAAAAAATTAATCTCATTAATATATTGTATACCCAAACATATTTTCTACAGAATTTATGCATATTTTCTTAATTTATTGCCTGTTATAAACTGAAATACAGGGAAACCTGTGTAAGTTGACCACTTGTGGTGCAGCACTTTAGTGGTCAACTTAGACAAGTGGTCAACCTTACAGATTTTACTGTACTGGGTAATAATGTTATCTAAAATTTTACAAAATACTATCTAAAAGTTCAAAATCACAAATCTAGTCTAGAAACAATTTGAAGACAAATAATAGACATTTATAAATTTGGGGACTTCCTAAGTACCCAAGGAGTTAAAGTGTCTTTGGGGACAAAGCATTAAAAAATGCAAATTTTGGGTCTGTCCCCAAAATTCAGGGACGTATGGTCTGGTCACCCTAGCTTACACATTAAGAACCACTTATTAAAACTTCGTTGCTGAAAAGGGAATTACAGCACAAATCAATTCACTCAATGTCTTATTTTATAGAAATGGGGTAAACGCTGAAAAATAGGTTTTGAGCTTTAAAAAAAATCCCCTTATAAGTCAGTGATCAACCAATATGTACTATATTAGACTATTTTCAAACAATTTTCTAGACATGAAATCAAGCATCGACAAGATTTTAAAATAAAGGTCTTTTCTGAAGAAGGGGGGGGGGGGGAATCTCTTTAAAAATACTATGGAATAATTACAAAAAAAAAAGGGGGAAGAATTTTACCTTCCACCTATTTTTATTAAAGTCGAAATATTCAGTAGTTTTAGAACTATGTTAAATAAATACAAGGAAGAAGTTTTAAGATAAAAGATTTTAAGCTTTAAAAAGTTTCATTTTGCACTTGATTCCTGCTAAACAAAGCCATAACTATAATTAATTATTGTTTCGTATCAAAAGCAAAAAAGAAAGACTTTTGTGAAAAGCCTGGGAATATTTACTTTTAGTGACTAAAAATTCTGCAGAACTTAGGCGATCCATGTAGTTCTGATCACAGATTACGAGAAGATAATTTTCTTCTTAAAATTCCCTCAGAGAAAATTCCATTTTTGCTCTAATATTATTAGTATAAGTAAGGTATTCTGACAATATTTTCCCTATAGTGCAATACCTATACTAGTATAAATTTTGTTTTACAGCAAAAATATAGCACTAATGTGTCTATTGACTAATATATAATAGCAGAAAGATCTGATAAAGGTACATTAAATTATTTATTGGTCTCCCATAGTCAAAAGGTTTGACCTTTCATAAGTTTAACCCATACATAAAATCTCACACTGTCCAGTGTCCAAGTACATAGATGTACACAACACATCAATTGCACTTTCCAAACGCATTATCAGATACATTAAGAAAAGTAAACCTCACAAAATAGCTTAAAACCAGAGGCTTATAAATAATTCTTTTTTGTTAAATCCACCACAATCCAGTCACAATTTTGCTGTAATCTGTGTTGCCTTAAGTTGGCACTATGTGTAATAATACTTGTAAGTTCATGTAACATTAGTATACTCAATGCCAACCTAAAATTAAACAAACTAAAAGTTGATTTTTCTCATGCCATGATCCTAACTTCTGATCAAAGAGAATGAATCATGCATGTTTTCAGTTTACATGCCTTCGAGATACCAAGGCAAAACGTTAGTCATCTGAATTACAACTGAATCCCATATGGAAGGAAAATACGATGGAATTCGCTTACACCGTTAGAAATTTCATCATGAAGTGACGGTTAAATGACCGGCAGCAGTCTGTCCATCTAATTCACCGTAATTTACGATTTGGAACATTTTTCCATCTTTACGGGACCTAACCATTTCCGATCAGCTTGGATAAAAAGCCGTAAATACAAAAGTTTACGGTTTTATAACCATTTAAAAATGGTTTCAAAACAAAATTTTTACCGTTTTTGAACCATTTCGAGGCGTAGAAACCGTAAACGAAGCTTGCGGGAATCGAACCCGGTTTGTATGGTATACCAATCTTGCTCTCTAACCATTCGGCCATCAGCACCACACAAAGCGGTCGTTTATTTATCAATAAATCTTCCTTTTCAACAGGGAAACTGCATTAAAATTGAGATTTCAGTTTTTGATAGGATCCAAAGCCATCTTTGGTTTAAATTTACTGCATATTGACAAAAATCATTTTATTTGCTGCAAAAATTAAAATACAAACAAGCTTCGGCAGCTCAAATGATGGATTCGCTCATTCGCAAACTGTTCTGGAATCCGATGTCTCCAATTTTTGATTTACGTGCGCATGTCTTTCTATTTAGTAACCACTGCTTAAGCCATTTTTTCTTTTTTTTTTATATATATATACACATGCAGATTTGAACTGATAAAACTTTATTCCTGTTTTAAAAACAACATACGACCGGTAAGATTTCGCAACCAAGATGGACGCCCGATTCTTATTGAGCGCTTGAAAATGACGGTTAGTTAAACCCTTTTAAGGATAAACAGAGAATAAACGATTTTTTTCACAATTAGAGGTTTGAGTACCATTTTTTAATGGTTATTCAACTGTTGTAATTAAATATGGAAAAATAACAATCAAATAAATGGTTATTTTGCTGTTTTCTTACGGAAATTTTTAACAGTGTAGTTGGACAACCGGATAATTGGACCGGCCGCTTATTCGGACCAAATTATAAAGAACCAAACATTTCCTATTATATAAGCATAACATTATTCACCTATTGGGACCAAAAATCCTTTCATCGGACTAGAAAAATGAAAGCAAATATTAAACAGGAGTCGTAAGTTGCCCACATAGAAGGGATTTAAAGTGGGTCAACGAACATAAAACTTAATTTATATTAAACATTGATTACAATTCCTGTAACTTTCAATAAAATCCGACTAATTAATCCAACGATATTTACGGGGGAGATGCTCAACAATATTCTCACAAAGTAGCGGTCTCGATTATCCGAGGTAATGTGAGCCAAAGGTAGCTCGGATAATCGAAAACCCGGATAAGACGGACTCTGCCGAAATCGAGAAGGAACCGCGGGTGAACTGGTAAAATGAATGAAAACGTCGTCAACGAGGTGAAAAACGCCATTTACTGTACATATTATGAAGTGAAAAATGGACGCTACATACATACAAATGTTTAATAGTACACATATATAGACGCAGAGTACATGTTCCAGTTTAAAAAGTTATTTCTTAAAGAAGTTCATAGGTGTTTTCTGTTTGGAAGGAGCGTCATTGGCATGCCAAAAAAAATGACAAAACGTACCTTTTTCAAAAACTTATGTACCTCGGTTAAACTGGAACTCTGTTAGTTGGAGCTCGGATGACCGCAGGTCTACTGTACTATTAAATCAAAGGTCAAAGTTCAAGTGAATTTTTTAATTTGCTCGGCTCAGCAGTCGGCACATACAATAAAATTACATAATAACTTTAATAAAATTCTTTGATTGTAAAATAAGTCATTTATATTTCAATGGAAGTTTTAATAGCTGTTGTATGCATTTTGTATATGACTTATAGTATTTCCGGTCTTGCTCCATATTCGCGTAATCAGACCAGCCGGTTAACCGGATCAAAATGATCGCGTCCCGATGTGGTCCGATTAACCGGATCGATGGTATATAGTTTACAAATTAACTATGGGATTGTAAGTCTTGGTTCTTGTGCTTTTGATTTGTTTCTTGCAGAGAAGAGAAAATTAGGCAAAACAGGAAACACTTGATTCAGACATCGTCTTATATCTTATGCAAATAAAAAAAATAATCAACTTCTCTGCACTTATTTTATGTATCAAATTCCTCTCAGATTAAAGCCGAATCTATCGATGTTGTTCCTTTTAGAATACAAAAAAATTTGATTTCACTGAAAGCAAGTATAAGAAAAAATTGCCCAGACAAGCGGAACTCTTGTGAGAGGATAGGCAGCCATAATTTGGTACTTTTATTGGCAAACTGATCTTGATTTGAAGCTAGAACTATTACCAAGATCACAGTTTGTTATAGTGATTGACTTCTGAAACAGTTCCACAATTGACAACTATTCTTTCTCTTGTGTGTGTGTTTTTTAAAATTATTATTACTACAATGGAGGCAATTCAAGCAACGTCATTGGTCACGTGGCACCGATGAAAGCGATGTAAACAAAGGAAGCCGTAGCATCGCTTTACATCGAGTTCGACAAATCTAATTAAAAACTAGGCCTAAATAAAGTTCTTCTACATTACATAAAATCAGGGGTCTCCAAACTACGGCCCGAGGGCCACATCCGGCCCGCGGACAGATTTTGTCCGGCCCGCGGAGAGCTAGCATACTTGAAAGAAAACTCCTTCTAGAGAACATATTTATTTTTTATAGCAAATTAAATTAAGTTTACTGAAGTAATCTATTTTTATGTTGAATAATTATTAATATGACATCTACATTGATATGGTCATGGGCTAACTACTCATAACATTGTTGTAGGTTATTATTTACTAACTAACAAATTATTGAAATGAATCCAACTAACATTTTATACATTTTAAATGAAAAGATAACTTATAACAAGCATAACGACATATGAAATACTAATGAGATTTATGTAATTGAGATTTTCCACTGACAATAGTTTGTAGTTGTGGACTAATTTTACTTGTACCAATTATTAAAAGAGATTTAAGATGCTCATCAGTTAATTTAGATCTGTAAACATTTTTTGTGTACTTCATTTTGGAAAAGGTCTTCTCACACAAATAAGTAGTACCAAAAACAGAAAACAGCCCACGAGCAAATTTATGCAAATTATCAAATTGTGTCAGTGGAAGACACTTATAAAATTCCAACAAAGATAAGTTTTGATATTTGTTCTTAATTATATCACTGCACTGTAGATCAATCATTTCCATTTGAAGTTCCGGGGCTAGGGTTTCAATGTCAGTATCAAAAGGATTCTGAAAAATCTTAATTTGATTCGCAATGGCATCAAAGTCCGAGAAACGAGTATCAAAATTTATTTTCAAAGCACTCAAAGTTTCGATTGCAAAATCGATAGGAAACTCGGTCTCAGTGGTGTGGCTAAATATTTCACATGTTTTAAAATGTGAAAAACATTTACTTCGTAGTTGTGATTGAAACAGTATCAATTTCTTCCGGAATGATTTGATATTATTGTATAAATCAGGAAGATGCTGGTTTTCTCCTTGCAATCTCAAATTCAGTTCGTTCACATGTTTTGTCAAATCAACATAGAATGCTAACTTCCACAGCCATGCGTTGTTTTGCAATTCAGTAAGAGGGCGATGCTTTTCATTCAAAAAAAATTCGATCACTGCTCGAAGTTCAAAAAAGCGCTGAAGGACTTTCCCACAACTAAGCCAACGTACGGCAGTATGATAAGGTAAGTCATTTTCTCCAATCTCTTTAATAAATTGTACGAATTGTCGGTGATTCAGCCCAAAAGATCTGATAAAATTAACAGTTGATATGACTGGTTTCAGAACTTCAGACATATCCAAACATTTTCCGCACAAAGACTGTTGATGAATGATTACAATGTAAGACTATTGGTTTTGAACCACCGTCATTTTCTACAGCCTTTGACACAAGAGCGACCACTCCTTTATCTTTCCCACTCATGTTTTTGCCTCCATCAGTTGTAATACATTTCAAGTTTTTCCATCGAAGGTTCTTATTTCTTAATGGCCATTTCAACTCCTTTAAAAATATCTGAACCAGTAGTTGTGCCATGAATACTATACATATCAAGAAGTTCTTCATGCACTTCATAGCTTTTATCTACTCCTCGAATATAAATCAACACCTGAGCAGTATCTGACACATCCGTTGACTCATCCAAGGCCAAAGAAAACCACTCAACATGTCCATTTTTGTTGAACAGTTGAGAGGATATATTTTCAGCGATGTCTTCTACCCTTCGAGCCACAGTGTTTGCTGACATACTGACAGTTTTTAATAAATTTACCTTTTCAGGGCACATTTCTTCGGCTACTGCGATTATGCATTCTTTGACCATTTCTCCATCGGTGAATGGTTTTCCACGTTTTGCAATTTCAAGAGCCACACGAAAACTGGCACGAGTTGCAGCCTCTTGTTCAGTTTTGAGTTTTGTAAATAAAGATTTCTGCGATTTCAATCCGCGCTTCATAGCTTCGAATTTTTCTGTCCGCAAACTTCCTGTATATTTTGAGTAATTTTGAAAATGTTTTGCTTCATAATGACGTTTAATGTTATATTCTTTGAGAACGGCTATGCTTTCATTGCAAATCAAACATAGCGCCTTGTTACTGGACTCAATTACGAAATACTGAATGTTCCACTGATCTTTGAATTTTCTGCATTCACTATCAATTTTTCGCTTCTTTTCCATTCTACTAAATCACACACACAAGCAACAATTCAAATAAAAATATTGTTACAAAGATGTCTTAAACTTAAACACGCACAAACACGTTTTAAGGAGGTACGCACTATTTTATTTCACAGCAGTGTCATAGGAACTGACTTGTGGTTGCGCCACTAGCCTTCTTATATATTTCACTTACTGCCATCTAGAAGTGAGTGGAAGACACCAGAACTTTATCGAACCAACGAGATTATTCTGTAAGTGCTATTAGCGCCATCTGTTAGGGATAGAAGGTACTACCTATTTCTGCTTGTGTCCACCAGATGTCCTGTCACGTTACTCCTCATGGCTCGCTCGTACTCTACGACTAATCTAGAAATTACAGATAATGACAGGAAAATTAATAATATGCAGTGTTGCCGTTTTGCGGACTTTAGTTCGATTTGCAGCCTTTTTTAAACGTGGCGTACTTTTTCGGACTTTTTTTTTCATGTAAAAAAATACTCATTCGTTACTTGAGTACTCGTTAGGAACCGAAGTAACGATTACTGAAGAAAAAAGTAATCAATGATTACTTGTGTATTTCATTACTTTTGTAATCAATGATTACTATGGCGATACGATGCGGGTACCCCATTATAACAGATACCCATACGATACAGAAAATACATCAGCTTCCCCGTCGCTAATGGCATCTGGCAAAAAAGTAATCATATTTTACACCACTAGTGGACTGATTCAACTTTTTACCACCGGCAACAATTAATGATAATATGGTTTTGGCCCTTGGAATTTACTGGAGTAATCAATAGGGCCCTATGGCTGGAAAGTTTGGAGACCCCTGCATAAAATGAACGCTAAATACAACACTATAACTATTGTAATAATTAATAAATTTCTTTTATAATGATTAAATTAAATGTAAATACTGGGTTATAATCAGAAAAAGCTGTGAAAATAGTCTCATTAATTTTAAGATAACTCATTTTGCATAGAGAACTCCACGTATGGGAAAGGAGGGTAAGAGTACGCAGTCGGTTAAGAGTACGCAGGGACTTTTTTCCCTGTTGGCAACACTGCAAGCAGAAGCGAGTGTGATCAACTCAACAACGTTTGTTTTCAGCTGGCTCAAGAGACCGCCATTGTTATTTTCATCGTTGCTGTCGTTTATTTATCAGGTAAAATATGATTTCTGCATGTTGGCATGTAATGTTTCTGCGAAGGAATATTAATTTTTTTGTCAATAAAAGATTGATGTTTGCTTTTTAAGTAGATATCATTATGAGCTTTGTTCCCTTTGAACAACGTGGTCATGCCAGAATTTTACTATTGTAAATGCTACAGCCATCTATGGAGATTTTGAAGAGCAATACATCGGCGTACGCACATAAGGAAAATGTAGAGAGAAAGAGAGAATTAGAAGAAGCAAAGGCTAATCGAGATGCTATGAGAAGTAAAAATGGGGCCAAAACTGTAAAAGGAAAAACCGTGAAAGCAAAGAAAAAACTTGTTCTGCATTGTATCGACAACCCAGCTCCCTCAACAAGTTCAGCAAACAATGAGGCGACAATATGCCCAGGCTGCGAACAATCATATGATGAAGATTGGATCCAGTGCGGATTATGTAAGGAGTGGTGGCATGATGAATGTTCCAGTTACGAAGGCACTGGAGCATTTGTATGTGACTACTGCTAAATTTTCTGAATGCGTACTCTTACCCTTCCTGTGTGCGTACTCTTATCCGCCAGGTCGGGTAAGAGTACCGTAAAGTACCGAACAAGCGCCCCTCCCTGTGATTTCCTTCAATTTCCTTTCGGTGAAAATACCGAATAAGCTAAACTTGGATTCTCATTGCGCGGACCAAGAGATACTCATGCCTTCCATTATCAGTTCCCAGAAGGGATTATAAGTTTCCTGGGAATTGCAGAGTATAAACAAAAGCTCTCCCTGTTACCCAGGAAGGGGAGGGGAGGACACAAAAGGACTTCATCTGTGGCTACCCACGACAAACGTTGAACACTGCTTTCGTTCCGATAAGCTTTTGTCTGAATTCCGGTAATCACATTAGTTCACCTTGCCTCAAGGCTTGCTTGGTCTTTTTTTATGGGGGTCATTTACGACAACCATATGCGCTTACACCGCCAAAGAACAGGGCCATAGGAAAGAAGAAGGCTCATCTCTTTGATCTTTCAGTTTTGTGGAAAACCAGCAGAAAGGGGGAGAAAAACCGGTCTCTGACGTCGTTGCGGAAGCAAGTGGCTCAAGTTTCCCTATTTCTCCTGTGTTTTGCGTGTTCAATTTTCATTTTTACATAGTTTTGTTGAAAGATTATAAAGAATTTTTCTACAACTAATCAAAAATATTTTTATTAACTCCATTTCCAATTATATATTCTATAAAAGAAAGCATAATTTTGAATATTTCATCTTTGAAAAGTGTCACAAAATAACCAGCTCATGTAATTTCCCGAATGTGAATAAAGATGTAATCGCTTTTTCCTGGTTTTCACTTTCATAGAACACAACAAAAAATATATTAAACAATTAATAAATGCAGAAATAAAGAATCTTAACGTTAAAATTAATCATTTTTTTTAAATCAAAAGTGAGCTAGTATAGTTTAAAAATTCATGTTGTAAAATGACTTTGAAAACATTTAGAAGAGCTCTTTAATTTTTCTCACATTTTTAGAACGCATTATTCAATTTTATTGCGTTATTATTTCTAAATGTAAGTTACGGTTTTTAAAAGTAATTATCTATTTGATGACTTGAATATCTTTTCCTTTTAGATTAATAAAATAATTTTAATTAGCATTCTAAAGCTGATTGCATTGTATTTCGGCTTAGTGTATGTTTACAGCACGGCTTCCTAGCCTGTGGATTTCATATGGAGTCATGACATGTTTTTTTTATTTTAAAAAATCTATAAAATGTGTTTTATCTCTTAGTACATTTTATACATTTTGATGTTTCATTTTTGCTTTTTATGGCCTTTTGTAAATACTTTTATGTGTATTGGTTTTAACACAGACGACCGACCATTGATCATCTCGTGTACTTGTATTTTGTTAGACAGATATAGAATGAAGTGTCCCAATGCATGGATCGCTGGGGGGGGGGGGGAAACAGCTTAAAGTCCTATACCAAACAAAAATATATATGCCGTGGCCATGATTCAATCCGACAAACAAGGCCACGAGAGCTTTCTGTTTACCACCAATGCCTTCACAATAATTTTTTTTAATGAGCTCATATTTTTTTTAAATTTTAATTTAAATAAATGATAGTAACATCCAAAGAGAAAAAGTCATTCGGTTAATATTCTATAGATATTTTTTTGCTGATATTGCATAAAAAAACATGTTACCTGTACCGTATGCAGAATTTGGCTTGGAGGGGAGGACCAAGTTTCGAAAATAGTCGTTAGTAGAAAAGACTTGTGACGAGAGGTCTCATTCACTTACCCCCGTGGGTGTGCCCCTCAGCAGTGGAGCGCACCCCTAAGAGTGATGGCGCCCCACATTTAAAAAAAAAAAAAGACTAAAATACCATACCCGGGAAAATGTTCAATGACGCATTCTGCGCCATGAACCCCGCTCGTGAGTATCCCTGTACCTGAGTGATATTATTTGTATTTAACTATTCCTTAATTCGAGTTGTTATGATTTGTATTTAATACTAATATTACTTATAGTGAACCATAAAATTGATGTCTCGTTATGAAATATATGTTGAAAATACTGACAGCTACCCTCTTGTTGAAAAAGCCAATCCCAGGTGACGGTCTCTCACCTGGGAGCTGGTTCAAAAAATTAAGAGACCTCTCAAAGGGCGGAAATCAGACTCCTGCCCCTACAAGGGCCCCATTAGACTCAGGAGCAGCGCACCCATTCTTCTTCGCCACGCGCGAGGACTCGACAGCAACAGGTCATTAAGAATTCAGGTAGGAATGAATTGAAGATTTTCAAAAAGAGCATCTAAAAGGACCTTTGATTTCATCACTTTAATAAAAAAAAAATACGAAAGTGATAATCAGCAACAGGTTCTAGGCCCAGGTAGGTTGTTATAGTAATTATGTAAAGTAATTAGTATTATGTCATTTTTAATTTTAGTACTGGACTTTTATTTCAAACCCCCACCCCTCCTTTCCAACCCTTGTTAGAAAAATAAGTGGTACCCATAAAATTTCCACTAAACAATAGAAACAAATAAAGAAACTAACTAAGTTAACTCATAGGATCTAATTGCATTTCACGATCACATCGCAGAACTCAGTATCTTACTTAGGGGAAGGTATGAAGTTTTGAAGCAAGCAAATTAATAAGGAAAAAATATACATCAATTGTAAGAAGAACCGGCCAAGGGGCTGCTAGGGGGGAACAGGAGCTTAACTAAGCCTAACGATATAACAGAGTGCTACAGATTTTCAAAGTGAAATTGCTTTTTTCTTTCGTGACATTTTTGTGAGCGTGCAGTGATACATCGGATATGGGTTCTGCCGGATATGCCAGTGTCATCATAACCAGTGTGTATAAGTACCAGACATCCAGCTCCTGATGTTTGAAACATGCAAATTCTATACATATTTTTAAACGTCCTACAATTTTCAAACACAAAGTAGGTTTGTAATTCATATATTTTCAAAACATATTGATTAATTAATTTTTAAAATAAAATTCTAAATGGCCGATAACAGTATTTTTCGACAAGTTGCCGTCAGATTGCGAACATTCAAAAACTTGTCGTATATTGGGTATCCGATGATTTCCGTGGCGATCTGTCCCACTGGATGGAAAATTTTCGTGACCTATTCCTAATTTCTGTGCCCTTTTCGGTACTTTTGTGACAGATTTCCAAATTTGTGACTTTTTCATAGCTTTCGTGACCTGTAGACAGCCTAAGTAAGAGGATGCATGAAGGTGCATAATGTAATTGCAATGACTCTCACTGGGAATTGACCTTTACACCAATCAGTTATCGAACAATTAAAGAGAAGATTAAAAACCCATAAGGTCAAGGAAAAGGGACAATACTTATTCACATTAAAGAGAAAAAAAATGTCTTCCCTTAATCTTAATCTAGATTAGTGAAGCGTGATTAAAATTCATTTGACCATTTAAATTAAATCCCTCTTTTTCTTCTCTGAACTTGTAATAAGTGCATTAACTTTTTCATCGGACAATATCCCAATAGCCCAAAATCCAAAATCGCTTAAATATCCAATCCAAGAAATTCAAATGCAAATTTCTACTACAAAAGAAGTAAAACAAAAAAAATATTATTCCAATGTTTTTGTCAACAATGTGAATTAAATTTCAAAAAAAAAAAAATGTTAAAAAAAGTTCATTTTTAGACATTTATTCTAAAAAAACTATCTTCTATAATTATCAACATTTTAACTTCAGAGGAATCAACATGTTCTCAAAGAATATGCTCATCTCATTACAAAACAAACTTAACAAGTATTAAGATCTTAAACAGGAAACAGCGACTTACGTGAGAGCGACGATGTCTCCATGATGAATCTCAAAGTCACGCATGGCCCACTTGTTGAGCAGCACATAGTCATTTTGGCCCCCATCCTCAGGGTTCAGAGAAGGCTGAAATAGACACTTTCAAGCATCTAAAGAATAATTTACATAAACATAATAATGAATTGTAATAATTATAGTACTTTTCAATGCAAAAAGATGTGAGCTCGCAAATGCAAAGACATCAACAAAAGCAATTAAACTTTGGTGAGATGTCTTTGCATCTGTAAGTTCTCATCTTTTTGCATAGACAAAAAATTCCTAGTAATTCCAAAACACGTGCCTGCAAATTTTCATAGTAATTTTGTGCTTAAAATGTTATGTATTATCTTATTTTTAAGATTGGCATTGTCCATACTGATTAAGTTATTACTTTATCAGAAAGAGATTTACT
Organism: Octonoba sinensis; assembly: GCA_038502835.1. NCBI lineage: Eukaryota > Metazoa > Arthropoda > Arachnida > Araneae > Uloboridae > Octonoba > Octonoba sinensis. The sequence goes on from CM076600.1 coordinate 7,084,109, forward strand.
TTATTTCAAGCACTTGCATAAGATGCAACAGAAGAATATGTAAGCACAATATTTAACTTTTCTTAGATATTATGCTGTAGATAAATTGAAGTGTTTTAATTCAAATAACTGCTAAAATAAATCAACACATTATATGGCTAACATTAAGAACTCTTTAATACCTAGAAAATTCTCAAATTTGGAATGCCACCATCTTGAGCAACTAGAACTTGTGTTATACATTTTTTATAATTTACAACCCCTTAGAATTTGAATACACTTAGAATTTCGAAGTTTAGAAATTAAAATACACTATTACTAAAGCTAATGAATAATAATTAGTAACTTGAAAATTATGCAAAAAGATCTTTTTTTTTATTGCAATATAATGCCCATTTGGAAAGATCACTCAATACAATAAATTTTCGAAACAACCAACCCTTTCAGAAAAAAAATTATTTCAAAGTTAAATTAGCTTGCTTGAGGGCCATTTCACAGTATTTTCTAAAAATGTAGAGTCCTCGACATGACCTCGACATGACACTTTTTTTGTTATAACTACGTAATTTGTAGTTTAACTATCACTAAATTTTATTTTCAAATAATCTGCTCAGCACATTATTTGAAAATCAAATTTGGTGATAATTAAACTGTAAATTACGTAGTTAAACCAAAAAAAGTGTCATGTTGCGGACTCTACATTTGGACAAAATACTGTGAAATGGCCCTTGAACAAAAACTGCATGTAAATGAATTGAAAAGAAGAAGATCAAGTACCTGCATGGAAATTCCTTCAACTTTGGCGACATAACCTACGCTGTCCAGGAAAACTATCGTAACGGGCACACTGTAGAAAAAATTCTTAGTGATGCGTTTAAACCAAAATGCACAAGTTCTCCAGGCCATGAGATACGAAGGAGCTGCGAAAATGAAACCTGAAAAAGATTTATTTGTCAATTCAAAAAATTATACGTGACACGGAGCAATCTATGAAAACAACGCAATTTACAGTAGTGATAAGGTGGGACGAGAAAACCAAGATATTTATACACATTATCAGCGGCGGACTGGCTCAAGCAGCTATCCTGGAGTGAGCCAATGATAGTGTCGGATCTACAATACCGTCAAGACATGGATGGCATCAGCCATGGATTCATAGGACCCAATTTGGCATTGGAATAGTGCAGAGGGTAGAATGCTGCTTTGGCTGAGATGTAAGCACAATGGGAGGGGGAGCAGGCGATAAAATCGACATGGGGCCTGTCTTGATCTCGGTGGCTCTGCAGATCTAATGGGGAGAAAGCCGGGTGGATTCTGTGCCCAGGGCCGACGCTGTGTTGACATGTTTCTTGTCAAACCTAAATAGATTTATCCAGTAGTTGGGTCCATGTAGCTTTGCTAGTGCAGTATACAGTTCATATTTTGTATAGTATACAAATTATATTTTATGTGTACAAAGGAGGATCAAAATATGATTTTTCTGACTAGGCCAATGTCAGCCAGTCCTCCCCTGCGAATGGTGTAGCTCTGCAAAAAAAGTTGGAGGATGCTTACTTATAAGAACATCAAAAAGTGAGGGTACGCTTATGTTAAAATTCAAAACAAGTGGGGGGGAGTGCTTCTGTTAAAATAAAAAGGTAGGGGGGTCCCATCCCCCTGCATCCTCCCTCAACTACACCACTGAACCCTGCACCTTACATAGTGCATACGAATGAATGAGAAAATGGCGGTAGTGGGTTAGAGGTCATTGCAAGTGATTAACTGCTTAGCCATAAGGCACGCTGGGGAAAAGTTTATCTATATAACGATTTTTTTTGCATTGAATCGTAGGCTACATAGACGTATAGCTAATCTTTCAGCTAAAGTTCTCATAAGAAACCTAAAACCATTACTTGTATATAAACAACAATTATATTTAACTTTTATTTACTTATTTTTAACTGCCTACTTAGATTTTTGATTACCGAAACTTTTTTTTTCTTTAATAATCATTCAAGGGCGGAAAATAGTACTTTTAAGCAGGGTTCGCGCTAGGCCGCGCGATTCCCGCAATATTTTTTGAAATCCCACTCTAAAAAAATTTTTTTTGGGCTTAAACTTTAAAAATCTCATTTAAAATTTTAGTCAAGGAGGAAAATCCCATCTTGTATTTTTCCCCAGTGTGAACCCTGTTTTAAGTGTTTAAAACAATGATAATAATTATCAAAAAAAATATTTAAAAAATCTCTAAAGTCGGAAAAATTGAGTATTTATTTAAACTTAAGAAGTTATAAATACAAGAAATAGAAACATTGCGAGGCACAACTTTTTCAATGCAACAAAATTACAATGATTGTTTCCACTAACCTCAAATCTGAACACGTGAAATATGTATCAACAGATACATGTGAAATGTGATGATATTTACATGAGCAAAATGTATCTCACGTAAATAAATGTGAAAGAAAATTATCTCGTTTTGAAAGAGTATATTAACATTTTTTCTATTCAGAAGGAAATTAGTACAGAATGTAAAACATTTAAAATTCAGAGAAAAGAAATATATCTCAATGAATTTGTTTACCTGGAAGACAGAATCAAAACAATTTCGAAGCAGAACACACACGCAGGCTATTGCCAACTTTATTTTTATATTAATGCATCAGAAGAAAACCCTTCTCCGTGGCTCTTTTTTTTCTCCTTTGAGAAATAATTTCTATAAACAGAGCTTTAAATCTCTTTTTCTTTCTTTGTAATTACATTTTATAAATATTCGATTCATCAAATAAAAGAATTTATTTAAAATCATTCTGACTATAAACAACTGTAACCGGTTAATGAGGAAGAAGACTACAATCGGAACGTAGAGATTTTTAAATAACTGAATTGACAGATGTGCAAATGCTGAAGAGATAATCTGATATTTGATGTACTTGAGAAAAAGATTACGTATACCTTTTTGAAATCGTCAACGTTTTTACAATGGTTGAAATCTTTTTCTTCATAGTTGCGCTGACGATTCCAGCCATTACGTTCTCGGAAGAAGCCTGCTATTCTTACGCCGGTGGTCATGTTTATCCTCAAGAAACGACGAAATCTTCCGTCGGGCAGAATTTAGTTACCAGCATAGCGCAGAGTAGGCATTCTCGATCCTAACTTTGATCGCTAATCATCTAAATTCAAAGTATAATGAATGCGGTTTCATGTAACATTATCCTCAACAATTTTCCTAGAATTTTACTTCCTTTTTTATGAAAAAAAATAAGAGAATTTTTTTTTTTTCATTTTTGTAATTAATTTTATTGTTTCTTGATCATCCCTGTTATGTTTTCTTCTTTAAACCAGATTTTAATCATTTATAACAGCCTGCTTTTTAAAAATTTGTTTTTATTTGGGTTTTTCAATTGTTTTGTTTCAAAATTTTTTTTATTCTTTATTTCTTTCTTATATTTTAATTATTATACCTTTTATATACCTATGTAATGTGTCTGTGTGTGTACTGAAATACTATTTGTGTGCCAGAAACCAGTGGTGTAGTCCTGAAAATAAAGCTGGGGGGACGCTTATGTATACGAAGATAAGTAATTGAAATCAAAAGCGAGGGGACGCTTATGTTAAAATTTAAAAAATGTGGGGGACGCTTGCATCAAACTAAAAAGGTAGGGGGACGCCGTCCCCCCTCGACTGCACCACTGCCAGAAACATTACATCTTTATTGTAGCAGTTTGCTGAATTATGATGTCTAAAACTCTTTTTCAGCTATCTTTTCCAGAATGGCTGTTTTCCTTTTTAAAACAAAGGGTTTTTTTTATTTTGAAATGATTATTTTAAGTGTTAAAAAGGAAGTATAATATATTTTGGAGCTAAAAAATATCACAAAACCTGGGTGAAACTCCTAGGAGAGCCCACCGCTTTTCAAAATCGCCAATTTGGCATCTATTTCATAGAACGATAGAAGCTGGGTTTCTATCGAATCTGGTTAACCAAGATTGCGTACTTATCGCCAACCACGGCAATGGGGTGGGCTCTCTCCTAAGATCCACCCCGATTTTTTTTTTTTTTGTAAATTCAGAAAAATATTAATGTAAAAATCTGTTAAATTAATAAATGTCAGTAAATCTTGATTCAAATAGAAGCAATTTTGTAGATATATTTATGCTTTATATGACAGGGTTCGCGCTAGGCCGCGCGATTCCCGCAATATTTTTTGAAATCCCACTCAAAAAAAATTTTTTTTGGGCTTAAACTTTAAAAATCCCACTTAAAATTTTGGTCAAGGAGGAAAATCCCACCTTGTATTTTTCCCCAGTGTGAACCTTGTATGAACTAAACTCAGGAAACCAAGATAAAACCAAAAAACCCTACTTTGTTGAAAAGTGAAAATTAATTTCTTGGGCTCAGTTAAGCATCTTTTTTCCCTATAAAAAATTTTTTTTTCCCTTAAATTCTTAAAAATTTGTTTTTCAAGTTTTATTCCCTGGAAAAGAAAAAGGAAAGAAAGATAAAGAAACTTGCTCTTTTTTTTTTCCTTTCTGGTCATAAATGGCGCCCAGTAGCCCTTGCAATTTTTACAAATGGCCTGGCATTTTAGTTTGACTTCTCTGCTAATATTATTTTTAGATGTAGCTCTATTTTCTTTTTCATACAATTGCAGGTGATTCAGTGAAACGGTTAACTACCATGGTGCAGGGTGCGTACGCGTCCTGGAAAACCTTGAAAGTCCTTGAATTACATAATTTTTTTTCAAAGCCTTGAAAGTCCTGGAAATTTGGAATTATGTACAAAAATGTCTGGAAAGTCCTTGATTTTCTTATTTTTACTATTACTTTGCAACTTATCAACAGGAAAATTCACCTTTCTTCAAATTCCTACCTGCAGACATGTGATTTTTCCGTATTTTGATGGAATTCCGTAGTTTTGGTAATTTTGGAAATTAAAAATTTCGCTTCCGCAAAAATTTGTAATTTGGATTTTTTAACCCTATGAACATTTTTGAAAGTAGCCTGCTTGCATTCCTGCGAAGTTTCACAAATTACGAGTAAAATTTACACATTCGGTCCGTTTTTTGCGCTTTTAAGTGTCAATCCCGATTTTTTAAGCATTCCGAAATCCGGTTGCATCGCCTTCTGCAAAATTTTCTAGTTCTCGTTTAATATCAGATTCTTCCCCTTAGACATCAATAAATTTGAACTTATCATTATTTTTAATCTTTCTTAAGTTTCAGCTTCTGTAAAGGACTTGCAGAAACGTCATTTTGCCACGCCCTCTAAATGTCGCCGATAATCAAGGAATTTTTAGCCTTTAAGTTTTAGTGATACATCACTTAATTATTAAATATTAGAGCCTTATTAAAAATCTGTTTTAAAATATTTTTGCCAAAAATGTTTCGTTCTTTAAATTGTTTTTTCTTTTTTTTTTTTGCATGTAATTTAAAATGTGTTTAAATTTTAGATCATCTTTAGCGTTAGGGTTGCCCCCCTTTCAAGTACTCATTTTACATTGTTACAAAATAAATAAATAATATTCTTTTTATTTTAATTCAATTTATAAAAACATGTAAAAAATTCGTCACACCTAATTTTGAAGTTATTTTATTTCAATAAAATTTTTATAGTTATCAAGTATGAAATAGTTATTTCAGTTTAAGAAGTTATTGGCCAGAAACATGTTTATTTCTTTTAACGATGCCATGACACTTCCACGCCTTATTTTGGTTAGACATAATGTCCCAATCATTTTTTCATGTTAAAGTAATGAGTTGACTTGCTTAGTATTTAATAATTCTCTTGCATAGTAATTTATACTGGTAATATAACACTTTTTAATAAGCTTTTACACAGCCTTATGTCGTGTTTTTTCAGTATTTTTTTTCTCAGTGAGGCACATGTCTGACCTGACAAGCAATTAAGCTATGGCTTGTTACATACACAGCCAATAAAACACATAAATCTAATTAATGTGTGATATGACAAATTTTTATAGTATTGAATATGAAGTTATTTTATTACAGTTACAGTGCTCTAAATTAAATAGTATTAAAGAAATCTTTCTGGCTTGTAATGTAACTTGTATTCAAAGTGGTTCGATTTACTTCATTTGAAACTCTTGAAGTCCTGGAAAGTGCTTGATTTTTACTCAGAGAACAGTGTACGCACCCTGATGGTGGATATGATTAATTTTTGCTGAACTGTGTGTGGAATTTGGAGCGTTTTGTTTAAATCCATGAATAAGTTATTTTTTGTTTTGCAAAAATATTTTAACACATGGCTTTACTTATATTACCTTTTCCAAAAAAAGTTACTTATTTATGTACCAGTTAAGAAAAGAGTGCAATCTGAAGTAAAAATGCGCATATCAGCGTTGATGTTTTCGTAAATCCGCCATTTTTGGTCCTTTAAATTCGCCAGTTTTGGTCGGGTTCCGAAATCCGGCTTGGCGCCGGTCCCGATCATACCGAATTTGGGGTTCGGTACTGTATTTGGCACATTAAAAAGCACTAACTTTAAATATACTGACATCATATAAAAATTGACTGACTAGGGACACCATCAGTTAGGTTGTCAACTACACATAAATAAAACCTATTCAATTTTCGACAAGTTTCTTGATTTTAAAATTGTAATTAAAGCATTGCAAATGAGATCGTAATAAAAACTGACTAAACCATGTGCAAACTTTTTGAAATGAAAATTATTCCTCAATTTCAGAATGTTATGAATTTTTATTTTCTAACAGTCGCATTATTTATTTTTCAGTTTCCAAGCCTGCTCCGGCATGGGAGAGTACGGCTGTCATCAGGGGAGAGTTTAAGGAATTGAAATTGCAAGACTTCAGAGGAAAATACTTGGTTTTCTTCTTCTATCCCCTTGATTTGTAAGTATCTCTTTGCTAAATACTTTTTAAATTGTTACTTATTGTTTTGAGTGTACATATATATTGTAAGCAGCAAGCCTTTGACTGAAATAATTAATGAAAGTAAACAGTATTTGGTGCCTTAATAGCTGTAAAAAACTGCATCATGTTTTTGGGGAAAAAGAGGAGAAATCTAAACAAAATATTAAATGAATAACACCTAAAAGCTTGTATAAATATTGCAGCAAGAAAGCCATGTTTCAATTCAAAAGATGCAATCACTTCTGTATGAAAAGCTTTTGCATTGAAAAAGGGGTTCCTCGTAATACTGACCCAACTGTGCAATTTTCGGTAAGTGTTTGTGGTTCCAATGTTATTCATTAGTTTATTATTGTTTGAAATTAACTATTACGATTTTATGTTTCAAGTCAATTTTGCTAAATTTGGAAGCACTCATTAAGCTAAAGTACAAATATTGACATATGGGGTAACCCTTGAGAAATTTTAGAGAGGTGGGCATAGCTTTAGGCCTGTCATTTCGATCTTTTCCTGAGGGTATATATGTTCATTTTGTATATTTCACTAAGAAAAAATATTCTTAAGGTTGGGGGGAGGGGGAGGGGGGAATTGCACTCCTGACCCTCTAAATGATGGGCCTTTGTTGCGAATGATCACTAGAACAAATTGAGTCTGCATATAAAGGGACCATCAAGTTTCTGTTCGTGTTCTTTTGTGGGTCCTGACCCTTAACAAAATTAATTATAATTGTTTGCAGAAAAATAATCTCCTTTAATATCAAATAATTCTTTATTTTATCATTTTAAAAATATTTACCTTCATACTGGACATTGGTGATATTGCTTTTGATATAAGAAAAAATGTCAATTTCATCTCAAAATTTTTTTTATAAGAAATTGATTGTATGTGTAGTAATTTGATAATGATTAAAAATATGTATGAATTGAATTTTCAGACAAACATACTTCAAATGTTTGTAGTTTTCAAATGATATTGATATTCCTTTGGGAAATGACACACAAAAGCTGTAGAAAAGATTTTTGCACGTGATTTGTCGAACCACATTCACCATATATCATATAAATAAGTAATGTCATTTCCTTTCTTTTCAGCACTTTTGTTTGCCCAACGGAGATCATTGCTTTCAGTGACCGCATCAAAGAATTCCATGCCATCAACACCGAAGTGGTCGCCTGTTCCGTGGATTCACCTTTCACCCATTTGGCATGGTCAGTAATCTAGCTGCAGTCTGTGAGCTTATATTGTGTTATCGAAAAATTTATCATTTGTATAATTTTTATTTAATTAATGGTTTATAATTACAGAATCTATTTTATTTGTTAATAGTGCCAAGCTTAAAATTTAACAAGCTCTGTCTAGAACTGTAAGAGTCTACTTCCCCGTATACACCAATATCAAATTGATAATCTAGCTCTCCCACTCATTCTCTCATTTGACTTTAGCTCGTAGAAATTTCAAATATGCCATTTTCAACAGTTTATACATATTCATTCATTCACTCACTCATTCATTCATTCACTCATTCATTCATTCACTCACTCATTCATTCATTCAGAAATATCCTTTAAAAAAAACAGATAAAAAAAGTTTTGTGGAAAAATCGGCTCTTTTAGTTCTGGATGAAGTTAACTTTGTATCTGTACATATTCTACGTCATAACATCTTTTTGATAAAGTTTGTACCAACCAAATCCGTCTGTTAGAACAGTATTTATATAGGATTGAAATTTCCCTGTAGGCTGCTGTTATTATTATTATTATTATTATTATTATTTTTTTTTTTTTTTTTTTTTTGAACTGTTCAAAATGGTAGAAATGATTAAACTTTGTGCAAAGTAATAGAAATAAAATTTCACGTTAAATTAAAGCACAAATGAGCATTAAAACGCAGACATATGTTTCGGGATCGCTTGGAATCCCTTTTTCAATGCAACAGGGAGCTTCTAGATGCAAAACATCCAAATGAAGCCCGAAACATATGTCTGCGTTTTAATGCTCATTTGTGCTTTAATTTAACGTGAAATTTTATTTATGTTCAAAATGGTTCAAATCGGAAATTAAAATATAAATATGAGATGTCCTCGCCCAGATCTTTCCGATCCGACATTTCCTGTAAAAGTTAATGGAGTAAGACAGATCAGCAGACACATATTTTCCCCATCCCAAAATCCTACTTGCAAATTTTTGATTATTCAATTACTTAACTTATTTTCGATTTTTTTTTTTTTTTTTTTAATTTTTAACGATACATTGTGCCTTCTTTCGTTATTTTTTTTCTTTACTTTACCAAAAGCAGGCTAAAAAGGAAAGAAGTACTCGAACATTTTAAGTTGTACTCTCCCTTAACTATTTTGACATTTTTATTTATTGAGCAGTTCAATATTTTGAATTTGTGGGATTACTGAACGTGTGTAAATGCATGCAAAGTTGATCTTAGAAAAATAACTGCTTGAGGCATTGACAATAGCATTCTCTTCTGGAACATGCTTGTAGGGGACAAAAAGTGATTGCTCATTTGCATGATTTACTGTTTGAAATTGTTATTGTATTTTAAGAGGGTTGCAATAGTTCTGCCAAGGACCACATCAGGGCTAGGATCAAGCAGATCGGACTTCCACCTGGAAGGTTGCATGTTCGATACCCGCTCAAGACCCACCATGTACACTTGTAAATACGTGCATGTAAAATCAGTGGACCCCACTACCTCGCCCCATGCGCAAGCAATCCTAAGGCCTCGGCTGACAGGTAGGGGTTTGCTAGAGAAAAGTCTAGCTGGGCTCAGACCACTATTGTGGGTTGCCACTTTTGGATTTGTATTGTACATCACCCTGGTGGAAAAGGGAAAAAATTCCACCACTAGTGGAGTAAATTGGTGAACATTTGGTTTCATTGACATCAAAGTTGACTGCGTCATGTTTAATGTTTCTTTTTCAAATCCCAGCAGTACTGCAACAAACAGTTTTGTAATCTTAATTCAGGCATTATTTCTTCCCATTTTTAGCCTACTTTCCCGTAAAATTAAAAATAAAATAATAATAAATCATGAAAGAAGGCTTAATGTATCGAGAAAATATCGTTAGAAATCAAGAAAAGTCAAAAATAAGTTAAGTAATTAAATAAAGATTGAAAAATAAAAAAATTGAAAGTAGGGTTTTAAGATGGGGAAAAAGTGTGTCTGTCGGTATGTCCCCCCCCCCTAATAACTTTTGAACGAATTGTTCGATCCGAAAAATTCTTTTTCCATTCGAAAGATCTCGACAAGGACATCTCATTTCCATAGTTTACTTTTTGATTTGAACAATTTTTTGTTCAATTTTGAACAGTTCAAAAAATTTTAACATTATCGCCTATGGGTGAAAATGAAGCAAATTATGTAAACTCTGGGTACAAGAACCAAGTTCCCATGAACAAGCTCACTGGAAGAAGTCCTTGGCCTGAAATATTGATTCGAACAGTTTTTGTTCATTTTTGAACAGTTAAAAAAGAATTAACATACCGCCTGCGGGGAAATTTCAAACCTATATAATTTCTGATCTAACGGACCGATTTGCTTGGAACAAACTTTATCGGAAAGCTCTTATGACGTAGAACATGTACAAATAGAAAGTTCATCCAGAACTAACGAGCCTATTTTCCTATGACATTTTTTGATCGGGATTTTCAAAAATATTTTTGAATTAATGAATGATTAAATGAATAAATGAGTGAATAAATACATGAACTACTTAATAAATGAATGATTGAATGAATATGTTATATACATTGAAAAAGGTATATTTGAAGCAATTAAGAACTAAAGCTAAACGAGAAAGACAGAGAGAGAGATAGCTAGATTATGAATTTGAATTCGGTGTATACGGGAAAGTAGGCTCGTATAGTTCTAGACGGAACTTCTTGTTAGTAAGTGCATTTGCATGTATACATTCATGTTGCTAAAAGATTTCGAGGCGTATTCACAAAATACTTTTTCAAAACTTCTTACCTAGTTCTTAATTTTTATTTCCGCAAACAGGATGAACACGGCACGTAAAGTAGGGGGGCTGGGTCCCATAAACATTCCGCTCCTGTCTGACTTGACGCATCAGATTTCTAAAGATTATGGCGTGTATCTCGAAGACCTCGGACACACCCTCAGGTATACTTTTGCATCAATTAAATATTTTTATTTTTGTTTTGAAGGTGAACATCTAAAAAATTATTAATCTTCATTTAAACTATCTATTTCATTATTTTTATATATTTTTTTCAAAAATAGAAAATGTTAAATTGAATGTATTCTCGAAGAATAAAGCAGGTTTAAGCCAAATTTCTAAAGTTGATTTTTTTTGACAGTATAACATATCATTATAGTGAATTAATTTTAAGCTCATTTGATAATTTTTATGTAACAATATTGTGGTTTCTAGAGTACTAAACCTTGATGCATTTAATTAGATACTTTTCACATCATTTAAGATATTTTTGGTTATTTGCTTTTAATGTATTTTATAAAATGATTCATCATTTAGCTAATGTTTATTTTATAGCAAAAAAAAAGGGGGGTGGAAAGCATACTTGTCAAATATTTAAGCATTTATTTCTATTGCTGTCGACCTTGATTGTTATATGGGTTATTGATTAAAAATACTGGGAAACAGACTTTTATATGAATAAATCAGATCATTTCATTATTAAGTAAAATTTTCAATCTTAGCGTTAATGCAAAAAAAAAAGAAGCACAGAAAAGGCATTAAAAAAATTCTTTTTATACAAAGAATACAAATATTAACGACATTTTAAGCTCAAAAATGTATTTAAATTTGCAGACATAGAAAACTTAATCTTTACAGGCCATTAAAGAGTAAGTATTAGTACCTAACGTAATTAGCTTGTTAAATTCCATTCTTATTGAAGGAAAAACATAAATATGTAATTATATATGAAACAGCTTTGGTTTATATAATTTAAATGAATCCCCATTCTCTTTCTTTCGATTAATTGATAGGGAATTTTAAGAACTATATAGAACCATAAGATTATCTGCGGTTTTTTTTTTCTTTTCTTTTTTCATGAAGCATAATGTGAACATTGATAGTTATTAACAACTTCAGTTATTTCTATAAGATAGAATCTTTTCAATCTGAAACACTGGTTTGCAAAATCATGTTCAAAACAAAGTAATACTTTTAATTATTTAATTCTGTATTTGAAAATTGCCGGATTATGCAGATAAAACTTCAAACATTTATTCTTAAACATGGAACGTTTTTGTAAAACTACTTGCAACAGTTTAAATCATATCCTTTTTAATGCATTTAAGGCTGAAAGTTTTGAACAAAATTATTTAAGAAATAGAAAAGAAATGGTAAGATTTCATTTGCTGAATTATTGCCACTACCATGAGGCAAATGGCGTTTTGAAGAGCGTCAATACTTTCGCTGCCAATGATGCTTGATGCATATATTGTGCAAGGACTTTCAGATCATTCTATGGGGTAAATGATACAGGGTGAGGCAAAAGTAATGACCCTATTTTGCAAGGTTATAAAAAAACTAATACAGTTTGAGAGTTAAAACTTTTTTTTATTTTAATCTGTGTATAATCCTATTTTTTAACATTAAGTTTTGAATACCACTTCAGCAAGATGGCGGCCTTCTGCTGCAATACACTGATGCAGTCTATTTTTCCACGCAGAGAGAATAGACTGCATCCTTGTGTGCATTTCAATACCTCACGTAATGTTACTGTCCCTAAGTTTTTTTTTTTTTTTTTTTGTGGGGTTATTTGGAGGAGAAAGTTTCCCTACTTTAGAAGAGCTGAAGGACCGAGTTATCCAAGAAATATTCGCCATACCCCTTGAAATGTGCAGAAAAGTTTCCCAAAACTTCAGAAATGGACTGTATCAGTGTATTGCTGCTGGAGGCCGCCATCCTGCTGAAGTGGTATTCAGAACTTAATGTAAAAAAATGGGATTATATGCAGATAAAAATATAAACTTTTAAGTCTCGAACTGTATTAGTTTTTTTTTTATAACCTTTCAAAACCGGTTCATTACTTTGTATTTATAAATGCATGTAAATGTTTTTCATGATAACATGTGAAGCAGTAGAATGGAAATTGACAAAATTGAAAATGTGAATTGAACTTTGCGTGCATTTTGCTCAAAGTCATTTACATCCCGTTGCATCATGTGTGCCCCAGTAGAATGCAATGCACCAATCGGATACTTATTCCTAATGCAGAATATTTAGCAGCGTTCTGCAAAATATTCTGAAGGATTATATGCAGAACATAACTTTGTGATAGACACACTAGCAAAAACAAAAAGTCATAGTTTATGCTATGTCTTTTAAAATTCTACAAAAAGGAACAAATTTTCCTTATAAAATTGCTGATAATGTTCGGCAAACCACGCAAGAAACCTGTATCATTTTCATCATAATCTGCTATTAAAATTAGAACAATGGCAGAGAAATGTCAAGTCTGTTTAAATCAAGTGTGATTTTTCAAAAAAAGCATGGATTTAAATCATTTTTGATATTTTTTCTTAAGAATTGATTTTTGTGCTTTAGTGTTGTTCTAAACATAAAATATGTTGCGTTTATAACCGCTATTTCAAGCAAAACTTCAAAGCTTCGTCTCTGTGTGTGTATAACATATTTCATAACTTACGAACTAATAATTATTATTATTTTTTAATTTTTGCAATATTATTCTTATTCTTCAGACATCTTAACAACAAAGCATAATTCATTCAACCATTCATATTGCAATTCATAGTAGTAATGACCCCGCTTTATATGTTTTAATTTTAATAATAGTATTTTAGATTGAGTTACTGAATGCCACACAAGAAATAATTCAGAATGATAGTGTTCAAAATATTATTTAGAATTTTGATTACATATCCTGAAAGATGTTTCATCGATGTTTCATAAATAGCTTAACCGTCATCTACTGCATTATGATCTGTAGTAATTTTTTTTACAGAAATAGTTTGTCTAGGTATTTACACTGAAAATTAAGGGATTTACATAAATAAAATGATCAATATATAAGTATTTATTTCTTTACAGCTAATGAGTCCCACAGAGTATTTACCCGGCAAAATTAATTACATACACTTTTTAATCAAAATATTTCATCAAATAGTTTTCTAAGTTCTTAACTAACACATTTTAAAATATCAGTGCCTTGATTCTTGAATTTTACTACTTTTCTGGAGCGAAACTCTAAGGGGGCAATCTGAACAAAATGGAAGTTCAAAGCACAGCATTGGTTTCAAAACTATCTATGTTCCTTTCCTCGCTAAAATGCTCTTTATAGAACCCTTGCTGATATGTATCCGGAAAAAGAGGAATTTAAAGACTGTCCCGGCAAAGTACCATCAGCATATTCGTAAAAGTGGTTGCGGGGATGGAATTTATAGAGAATGGTACTTATAAGTACCGTGAGTAGATAAAGGGTTAAGGGTTTTTTTTCCTTGTAAAATATATTTGTTATCTTAGAAACATTCAATAAAAATATTTGATTTTAACAAAACGTTTCAATTTTTAGTAATGTAGTGAGTGTGGATATGATTTTGTTAAATAAGTTATAAAATATTTAAAGTTATTTAATTTATAAAGTAGAAAAATGTTGAAAGTGCATGGAATAGTTTGATTTTTTTTTTTTTCCAGCTTTCAACAGCAAAAGAATTCAGATTCAATTTGTTCATTTTTTCTGTACCCAGAGTCTTGGCAGGGTTAAATTTTATTTGAATAATAATGCATTTGTATAAAAATTTGTTAATATATATTATTATTAAAAGCTATCTACTGCCTTAAAATTATCTTAAAATGTATTTTTTCATAATGTTTAACATGTCATATTATTTTTATTAGTAACATAATCAATATCCAAAATCGTTAAGGTTTGTTTTGAAAAACATAAATAAATAAACCCGATTTAAATTTTTAAAAACCACAAACTCTGCTTTGAGGTAAAACTTGTTTGTTCTGCACATTCTGGTTTTGGAGACACACATTCTCTCTTGGTGCTGACTTTCTATTTTGTTCATTTATTTTTTAAAGCATACTATCAGTAATTAAATCTTGGTTTATTAATGGCCAAATATTATTCTGGTTCATTTATCAAATACTAAATATTTCTTCACAGGAAAAAAAGTGTGGACTTTTAGCATTAGATTTGCTATATCGAAGAGAAATTTGAGAGGCACATAATTCAGACACATAACCTTCTATATTAAAGCCATTTTCCTTTGTTTTTTGGAAATTATTTTAAACATGTAGATGCATGATGAAATATATTACAATCATCTTTGGAACTCATCAAGATACTCATTTATTGTATGGAATTTTTCAAGGTTGATGGTCCTTTTATTTTCTACATCAAATACTATGGATACTTAGAAAAAAGAATCCAGGAATTTTAATTCTGATGATTTTTCCCTTTGTTTTAGGGGCCTTTTCATCATCGACGACAAGGGCATTTTGCGCCAAATCACTATGAACGATCTGCCGGTGGGTCGCTCTGTTGACGAGACTCTACGCTTGGTACAGGCTTTCCAATACACAGACAAGCATGGGGAAGTGTGCCCCGCAGGCTGGAAACCTGGAGGAGACACAGTAAGTGAACAGTTGTTCTCTGAAGGGTTGGTGGCATTTTGGTCAATGTCTAGAAAAAAAAAAAAATGCCAGGCACTGTAATGATACTGAATTTCCAGTTGGGTATTTCATGATGTAAATCAATGACACAATTTAAAAGTTACAAGGGTAAACTTAATGTAGGAGCATGGGTGATTCTAATCGAAAATTTCGGAACGTCACACAAAATTTTCGGAAAAGTATGCGGCATGAATTTAAAATAAAAAAACTATATACTTAAGTTAACAATGCCCCCCTCCCCCTCATCACACAGTACATATGTAAATATGTATATATATATGCTAAAAAAAAAATCCTTCAAGAAATTAAATGAAAGGTCTAATCTTATATAAGCGGCTTTTTCTGTCTGTCTGTCCGCTATAGAATCCCAGGCTGTTTTACCGATTGGGACCCCATTCGGCACGGTTCATGTTTATGACCCGAGAAATTCATCACTGCAAAAATGAAAGTTGTGACTCAATTAGTTTTTTTTTAATTATTTTTTTAAAAATTTTCAGTGATAATTTTTTGACCGGTTTTATTTTATTTTTGCATTGTTGCCGTCGTTTCCAACCATATAATTACAGTTGCCTTGTGAACAAACAAATCAATTCAGTTGCCATCGTTGTAACAAATATATCAATAATAATCGAAACGTTTCTCTATCATATTGAGTGAGGCTTCGCTGTATTTGCAAATCTCCTTTAAAAAATAATGTATACGCAAATTTAACTTATTCCTGTCTTTCTTTTCAATTTACTTATTTATCGTCTGCGTTTTTTTTATTTTTCTTATTAGAGTGGCAGCGCTTTTTCCCCAGTTTCGTTAAAACTTTTGTTTTGAAAATCCTAATAAAATTTTCAGTAAGTTCTTTCGATGATAATTAAATATATTTCACAAACAATTTGATTATATAGTAATAAAAATTATTGTATTGTAACTTTTTTAAAGTAGTATAAAATATTTTGCTTGTTTGAAGGTAGAAAGAAAAACACAGATATTAATTGTCAAAAAACATCTTATGATTAATAACATTTCGGAAAACTGTTTTTTTTTTTTTTTTTTAAATTTTCGGAAATGTTGGAAAATTTTGAATTAGAATCACCCATGTGTAGGAATTGATGGGGTGTGTAAAATGAGCATAATGATTTAAAAGTTTAAACCAACAATATGCGAAAGCTAAAACTGGATTTAACCTTTTCACAACAAGGCTGTGACAACAGTGGTCCCAGAAAAAATTCACTTTTTGTTCTAATATTATTAGTATAAATATGGTATTGTGACAAAATTTTCCCATAGTGCAATACCTATACTAGTATAAATTTTGTGTCACAGCAAAAATATAGCACTAATGTGTCTATTAACTAATATAACAGCAGAATTAAATCGCTCTCCAACTCTTACCTGAAAGCCTAATTTGTTCTCATAGAAGTTTGTTGCTTTTATTCTTCATAAGTGCTTAAAATTGAATATATATAATAAATGAATGATATATTTTCATAAGAAAGAGAATTATAGGCTTCCCTCCCTCTTCATTTAATTCAAAGTAGTTAAATGCTAAATAGGGCAGTCTGACTAGTGGATAAGTATGCTTATGCACAATTTCATTTTTAAAAAAACATAATATTTGTTTAATATGTAGCATCTGATACATGTCAGTTAAAATATTTTTATTGACATGTGTAACTTCTGTTAAATTGGGGGGATTTAAATGGCACTGCTGCAGGTGTTATTGGGTGTGTAATTTAAAAGTGGTAAATGAGCAGTGAATGGACATTTTCCATTCGGTGAACAATTCTAGTACAGTCAACCCTCGATAACTTGAACCTTGATATCTCAAATTTTTCGATATCTCGAAATAAACTTATTTCCCTTCGTTTATTCTATGCTGTTGATGTTAAAATAACCTTGTTTAGTCGATTTTTTCAATTTTAGACCTTCGATAACTCGAATTTTTTTTCTTTGGTGGTTCTCTCAAATTCCATATTCTTTGTTCAATTACTAGTATTTCCTTGTTCCAAACTTCCAAAACGTGAGCAAACGTGCATTCTTTATTTCCATTCTGTTCGGTGGGGCGCAGGAATTTTCGACATTCCTGTCTTTTTGTAATTTTCACCCTCTTTCTAAACCCTTCAGTCATTGAACCATTCAAGGTCACAGGGTAAATGTTGGTGGGAGAGAAGTGGGAGGGAGGGAGAATTTGCCGCTGCTTGCTACATTGTACCAGGGCTATCTCATTCCTGTCATCTCCTTGTCTTGTACGGTGGAAAGAACTTCGGCCAGGAAATTTTCACAGCAGTTGAGTTATACGACGAACTTGTTAGCAATGGCAACTAAACGAAAGTTAAACACTCTTTCCATTCAGGAAAAGAAAAGTGTTATTGAAGGAGTGGGAAAAGGTTCCAAAAAGAAAAATGAAATTGCGAAAGAGTTTGGAATACCAAGCAGCACATTATCGACAATTTTAAAAAATTCAGAAGCTATTCTGGAAAAGTGTGAGGATGGATTCGGTAAAAGAAAGAAAATTAGAGTTAGTGAATTTCCTGATATGGAAAAATGCCTAATGGTGTGGATTACACAATGTAGAGCACAAAACATCCCAATCCACGGAAATTTGATAAAAGAGAAAGCCAAAGCATTTGCCAAGGAATTGGGTCATGTTAGTTTCAAAAAAAGTAATGGATGGTTCGAAAATTTTAAAAACCAAAACATTACATTTCTTAAAATGTGCAGCGAAAGTGCAAGCGTTAATGAAGAAGTCTGCATTGAATTCAAAGAGACACTAAGTTCGATACTCAAAAAATACGATGAAAAAATGCGGACGAAACCGGACTTTTTTTTTAATGCACTCCGGATAAAACCATGGCCATTAAAGGAGAAGCCTGCAAAGGAGGCAAAAGGAGTAAAGAACGCTTAACTTTGTTGCTTTGCGCAAACATGGATGGAACTGAAAAATTAAAGCCCTTAATGATTGGAAAATCAGCAAAACCAAGGTGCTTTTCTGGAGTGAAGTCTTTCTCTTTTACGTATGGTTCCAATCAAAAAGCTTGGATGACTTCTAAAATTTTTGAAAATTGGCTGAAGGAGTTAGAAAGGAAAATGAAAAGAGAAAAGCGTAAAATTGTGCTTTTTATTGATAACTGCAAAGGTCACAGTATCATGAATAAGGTAACCAAGTAAGGTACCCAAGTAAGGTAAGGTACCCAAATTGAATCATATTCAAGTGGAATTTCTTCCCCCAAACACGACATCTAGACTTCAACCTCTTGATCAAGGAATCATTCAAAGTTTCAAAGTCAAATATCGCCATCAAGTGGTAAAAAAAACTTGGTTGAAATTGAAGACGGAACTAAGCCATCTGGAGTGAACATTTTGGAAACCATGAAAATGCCAGATAAAGCATGGAATGGCGTCACTTCATCGACCATTTCAAACTGCTTTAGGAAAGCAGGATTTGCAAAAAATTAACAGAATGACACCGTGTGTGAAACAAACAATGATGGTATTGAAAATAGCACGCCAACGAAAGATTGGGAAAGACTTGCAGAAAAAATAAATCTAAAAGAAATGGAATTCAGAGACTTTTTGAATATTGATGAAGAAATTGCAGTTTGTGGGCAGTGGGAAGACCAGGATATTCTTTCGCAAGTTACAGCTAGTGATGTAATTTCTAAAGACGATGAGGAGGAACAGATTTGCAAGATTCAGGAAAAACCAACAAACAAAGAAGCTGTATTAGCTGCGGATGTTTTGAGAAGGTTTATTGAATCTCGTCCGAATATGACACCAGAGACCTTCAAAGCTTTTTCTCATATAGAAAGTGTTGTGGAACCCGAAAAAGAGTCGAATTTAAAACCAGCATAGATTCATTTTTCAAATGATGGAATATATGTAAGTAAATGCTTGACTTATGTAACCTACTTTTATTTTCAAAGAGGCATGTAGTTTTTTCACACTGGTTTCTTTTTTATTCTCCACCTATTAAAAATAAATTAACTTTGACAACTCGAATTTTCGCTAACTCGAATTTTTTTACTGCTCCCTTGAAATTCGAGATATCGAGGTTTGACTGTAAATATTCAAATGAAGTACTAAAAAATATAACGAATTTCAGCACAAAATTAAAATACAAAAAGCAAACGAGTTTCGGATTTACATGGCATTCCTTTTTCAAAGCAAGCAGGAAAGGAGCTAGGAAAGCAAAGACCCTACGAGAGTTCGACCAAAAGAGGAAGAACGCTCCAAAGACAGAAAGTCAAATAGTTGACGGATTTCTCTTTTAGCAAGAATCTCTTTTGTGGAACTCTTGCAGGATTTTTCATTTCCTTGCTCCCTTTCTGCTTGCATGGGACCATTCATAAATGTCACTTTTTTCAATATATTTGATCCCTCCCCCCCCTTTGTCACATGTCACGCTACATTACATTAGCATAAAATAGGTTTAATTTGCCGATTTTAAAGGTTTTCATAGAAATCAAAATGTTCAATGTCACATTTCGTTACCCCCTCCCCTCATCACAAACTGTCACACTTTCTTAAACCCGCCCTCCCCTCTTGAAAAGGGAATTCCATGCGATTCAGAAAAAGTCTGCTTTTTGTGTTTTAATTTTGTGCTGAAACTTTTTTTTTTTTTACTACTTTAATTGTCACACTAAGGGTAAACTTTTTTGTTTAAACATTCAAGTAAGGAAAGAAGCTATTGTTGTCAATCTATTTAGAAAAAATCTTTCGGAACCTTTGATAGAAATTATAAACTGTCCATTCATCGGTCAGTTTACCCTATATTCAATAGTTTTCTAAAAAAAATAGTTTCTCAAAACAAATGCTATGGCTAGCTCACGTTAAACTTTATGTTAATATTTTATATACATTTTCAGATAATTCCAAATCCAGAAGACAAGCTGAAGTACTTCAGCAAGTTTAATTCCTAAGAACAAGTAATGCATCATTTATTTTTGATACTCATTTTTGTGTATACTCGTGATGTGTAATAAAGTGAAAAAAAGATTATTCAAATAATTTTATTAAACCATTCAATACATCCATTATGAGAGAGCGAAATTCATCTCTACATAAGACAGAACAACGTATATTCCGAAATTAAGAACATCGAATGAATGGAATAGCACCTCGGAAACTCCAATTACATCAGCTTTATTTTTATTCAGAAAAATGAAACGGGGAAAATATCGGGCAGCATTAAACTTCCACTTTGTCTTTGAAAATTTAAAAGGTGTAGCATTCTAAAACTATTATTCAATAATCTTTATTAAAATTTATTTTTGTAACAATTATATAGAGAACAAAAAATATTAGTAATCCTCAGATGAATGTTTAAATTTTCTCGATTAGACTAACAAAATAAAACAAATATGGTTTAAAAGTGTTAATTTTTCTCCAATAAATAAGCAATAGAAACTATGGTGTGTGAAAACACTGAATAAAACTGGAAGCAACAAAAAAAATGCACATTAAATTATATTTTGGATATCAGAACGTATAAAATTAAATTGCGTGATTTTACAGTTAAAGATTTTTGTTTAAAAAATAAGTCAATACTAGTTAAAGTATGTTTTTAGATACTCATTAATGAATTCTTAAACTTAGAAACATTGTTACATTTGTTAACTTGACAAAACCAAGGGTAACCTGATGCAGGAAAACATTGGGGTGTCAAATTGCAAAATATATTGCAACTCAAATTATTTTCCCAAAACTCAAATTTTCACATTTCCTTATAATCTGGAAATATATTGGAATACTTTTACAATTTATGCAACACAATGTTCTTTGCTAGCTAGTTTAAACACAAAGGTAAATGTAATAAATGTTCTTTATTTTTTTTTGTTTGAAACCGACATCAAGCATTTACAAGGGCAACACTTTGATGGGAAAGCCATTTTTATGGATCATATATAGAACTTACGTAAATCGCTCTATTTATCTGGGGAAAAAAGGGAACAAATTGGATGTTGTGAAAATAAGTTATTGTTGCAGAAATTAAATTTGACAACAGACCTTCATTGAAAAGAGAAAATTTGATCAAGAAACTTCTCAATAACAACTTTATCAAACATTTTTGAAACAAATAATTCAAAATGAATGCAGAAAATTATTTCATCATTACACACAATACCCACAAAAAGTTGATTTTTAACTTTTATTTGTAAACTTGAAATACAAGAAAAACCTTGTTCCTATTTTGAGAATTAAAAAAAATGCCCACGTGTAGTAACTTCTCAAATGTTTGAATAAGATTCAACAAAGTACCACAAAGAAAATAAAGTTCACAAAAATGCAAAAACATTTTCTAGTAACACGTTCAGAGGTAGCAACTCCAATTCATTCTTATTCATTATATAAAACATGAACAAGAAATAAATATCACCAATTTAAGGAATTAGATTTGTATTGCTTATAATCATAAAATTAATATAAAAATATCACAAAATAAAAAGTACATAGGAACAAAAATGACTAGCAAAATCTTCACATTCTCTGCAATAACAAAATTAAATGGAATTTCAATAAAAGTCAAGTATATTAGCAAGAAATGTATGAATCACAAATTATATAAAAAAGTTTTAGAATGTAGAGCTAATTTAAAAAAAAACATTTATACGTGGAAAAGACGAAAAAAAGTGATTTTATATACAATAACCAAATGAAAAAAATTTAATAAAAATGAAATAACTAAAAAAAATTTAGTAAATTTTGTTAATCCTCCCGAAAAATGCATCAATGATAAATAAATCCTCATTTTATCTATTTTTAACAGGGAAACTACATTTCGACTCAAAAACGGACCAAAAAGGACAATGATTCATTTGTCACAATTTCAAACATACATATTTTAACCGCCAATAGGATCAGCAAGATTTCCAATCGACGGAAAGCTGCCGTACGAAGTTATGCAAATTAACTAATTTATAATAATCATTTTAACCATTAAAGCATAAAAATATTTTCATCAACTAGTAATATATAAATTCTAACTATCTCAAATGCATCACATTTAAAAAATAAAAGCCTCATTACGTAAGAAAAATTAAAATTATCGGTCAATGAATCCTGAAATTCTATGAAAACTTGAAGCTAGAAACTTGAATTTCTACACTTTATTAGCTGCTCCTCAACAATGAATTTTGATCATTTTCGGGCGATGTTTCTCGCAAGCACAAAGAAAGCTAACCCTTAAAAACATTACGCACAAATTCACTTTACACCGTCCGTGAATATATAATGGCGGGATCAAATCCATGGGTTTATTAATCTAACTTTAAGCATCGATAGCTCTCTAGTCATGAAAAAATTGGATCCAGAAACAAGTCTAAGGGTTACAATTTGTTAGGCTTTTTGTAACGACGCAGGGAATTCCCTCGCATTGAGGTGTAATAAAAGATTTTGCATACTATTTCCGAACAAGAGATTGAAATTCTTTACACATAAAGCATGGATGGAAAATAACTTTGGATGTTATGGGATAGATTTCTCATTTTGTGGAATGCCCTGCTGAATACGCTTTATACATCAACAAAGCTATCTATACTTTGCATTAATACAGCTAGTTCCATGTTCGGGAGTCGACAAATTCTCTGAAAATCTAGGGGTGCCAGTTCTGAATTTTCAAACTTTACGTTGGGTCGTCAAGGATGAAATTTGTAGATCAACCTACTTTTTTTCTCCCTGCAAATTTCATCCTTGATTTTCATCCTTCACACCCCATCTTTTTCCTGAACACTATTATAAATTTCAAAATGACTCTTTCAAGTTTACAATTTAGAGAGAAAATAAGAAATGGAAAGTAGCTGGTCAGGCAATAATCAAGTTAAAATATTCTTATAAAATACTGCAAAATATTAAAGGAGATGATGCAGATAAAAAGATTGCAACATCCTATTGAAAATATTAGTTATTCAAATAATGTATTCGCATTTTTGATAAATTGTGGGGGTGGGGGGGCATTTTTATTGCCATAAATACTCTGGAGTTGTAGAATATTTCCTTCTCGAATTTTTTTGGCACCAGAGCTGAAAATCTATCCCATCGGGTATTTGTCGAGCCCCGTCCATGGTTATTAATTTAGCCTCGGCAACAGAAACTCGGTAGCATCCCACGAGGTGTAAATGAAAAAGTTACGCTATCGGAGACGGCCCCTCCCCCCTCCCCCTCGCGGAACCGAACTCGATCGAGGGGGTGGGAACGGATTCAGTCCTGCTTGGTGTCCTTGCCCGCAATAGCATCAGTCCTGAAAGGCTGCTGGCAAGCGGCATTCTTCCGCTCCTTCTTCCGCACTTGCAGGTAGACGATGAGACGGCACCCCAGCATCAGGGCAAACACGATGGAAGGGGCCGTGCGCTCGAACTTATCCTCCAAAATGGTGTGAGTATAAAAAGCGCCCAGCATCAAGATCAAGAGAACCACATTAGCTATCTGCTTGACAACGCCTGTAAGAATCGAGAAATATACCACTTTATTACAGCACGTTCTAGATAAATGCAGCAGATTTTTCAGCTTTTATGAATTTTGTCAATAAAAAAAGCTCCAAAAAAAGATAATAATTTCCAGGGTTCCCACGGCCTTAAAAAGTCCCTAAAAAGGCCTTAAACTTGAAAATTGATTTAGGGGCCCCTAAAAAAGCCTTATTTTCTTCCAAAAACTCTCAAAAGGCCCTAATTTGTTTTTTTGAGGCCTTAAATTTATTTCCCCTCTTCCTTTTCCAACTCAGAAGTCATAGTCATTTAACACTGACGATTCATTCATGACATGGATTTTTCAAAACTTGTAAATGGGATGAAAATCTACATGTATTGATATATATATATGTATATTTTTACATCTGCACAGTGGAAAACTTGTATGGATTTTCTATTCTAAGTGAATTTTCATTTGATGTTACGATCGTTCTGGAATTTTACAAATTATCTCAGAGGCTAAGTGGTCACAAGAAATCAAGGATACCATGAAATTGCTTGAGAAATCTTATGTTATGGGGAAAATAAAAAAGAATGTGAAGAAGCATACCTACAGTCGGCATTTTTTCCCTTATCTTTAACTTAACCAAACTTTCGACGATCATGTTGGTATTCATTATTGTAGCCTTATTAAAATGCAATGCTTAAATTATTTTTAAAATAATCTGCCTTCAGAAAGAACATTGATTCAAGACATTGCTATTGCTTGCTTTATAATGGTTTAAAAGCTCGTTTTTATGAGGAAAAAAGACATTTATTTTAAGTCATGCTTCTGAGCAGATAAAGCGTGATTTAAGGCAATAAACGGATACATCTTCAGTTGGATGCTTTTACCTAGAAGTGCACTTCTTCTGCATTGAAAAAGGGGTTCATTGCAGCCTCAAAATCTTTTGCAAAATTTGCGTAATATGTTTTTACTCTTTCAAAATTTTTAGTTGCTTGGATTTACATGTATAAAAGGCATAATCATAAGACATACATTATTTGGATAATACACTGTGGCACTGCCGATTATATGCTGAGAAATGTTGTTGGAGGCAAAATAAAATCTGGTTGTGGTTTATAGATTGAAAAGTTAGCTAAGCATAATGTTTATAATTCTAATTATAAACATTATTCTGAAGGAAATATAACTATTAAAGGAATAAATCTTTAAATTTAAATAATGATAAAATTTGAAAAAGAGTAACTTATGTAAAAGATTTAATTCAGTGAGATGTTCATGTTGCTGCTTCATCATCATTCTGAGGAAAGCATTTATTCATAACAATGAATTGATCGTGCATAAAGATGCATTAAATGTACGTTAAAATCCATTGGGGGAAAAAATTAGTTCCTTAGTTGTGGTAGCAAAGTTTTAATGTCATTTCATGAATTCTTCTTATTATTATTAATTATTTTTTTAAGTTAATTTCAGTGTTGAACATTTGACTATATTCATTTGACATACGATATCATTCTTATTTCTTCAAAGAAAAGTCATTCTAAAAGTTATATGTAATGGGGCCCTAGAAAAGTTACACGTGGCCTTAAAAAGGCCTTAAATTTGACTTGGAGATGAGAGTGGGAACCCTGAATTTCACACTAATCATATCCCAACATTTTGTCAGCCTTTGCGTAAACATCACAGGTCCAAACTCCAGCTTTGAGATATTGACACTTTTAACTTTTGAATTATTGCAAAAAATTAAAAATATAATCTTCAGGGTAACTTTGAACCATGGGGATTAACTTTAAACAATGTTATAATTTTTTAGTATAAGGTAAAGTGCCCTAAAGCTAAACCCCTCAAATAAAAAAACATTTAAAGTATTACCAATTTAAAGAGAGTTAAAAAGTGCTACCATTAAAAAAAAAAAAAAAAAGAAAATCTCATTTTAAATTATTTTAGGGAATTGGCAATACTATAAATGTATTTTTATTTGAGGGTGTCAGCTTTAGGGCACTTTACTTTCCCCTTGAAGAAGAAACTAGACGGTCCAGTGCTGCACTCTGCTGGATAGGTTATAAAATCAGTTTTCAGATTTTTTAATTAAAAATCAAGAGTAAATTAATTTTAAAATTTTTTAATTAAATATACAGTGAAACCTGTGTAAGTTGACCACTTGCGGTGCAGCACTTTTGTGGTCAATTTAGACGGGTATATAACTTATAGAGGATGGAGATTTTTTTTTTTTACACTATGCATCTCTTTATTTGTACCTAATTAAAATATAGCTTCATCTACTAATGTTACTTTGAAATAATGATTAGATTTTTTTCCCCCCACAATTATCTAAAATATCATTGGAGAAATTTACCCTGAATGATTTACAGTGTATCCTATATGTCGTTAAAAGTAAAGTTCTTAGTTAAAATAAAGATAAATATCTTATTAATATTGTAAGATACTTATATGATGTCAAAGATTTCCTATAAATACATAATTTTTCAAAATCGCTAGATCAGATAGAAGAAAAATAAAGAAACTTATTTAAAGAACGAAAGTTAACTTACAAAGAGGTTTAGGCACACTTTATATTGATGTTTCATCCATCCAGACAAATACAGTGGAACCCCGATTTTACGTCCCCGGAATCTACGTTTTCCCCGCATTTTATGTTTCATCAGGTCCCTGATTTTCCGTATACTAATAATGTTAATTTAACCCGGATTGCAAGTTTGTTATACATGAAATTTCCCGCATTTTTTACGTTTTTGCTGGGATGTGAAAAAAAAAGTTCTAAAATAAGCAATATTTTTCCTTCTGTACTTTTCGTCAGCCGATGAAGATCAACAAAAACAACCGGAAGCACAGCCCGTCCCTTCTTTCACTATTGCAATGAAGAGCTTACAAATAGTAAAAGATTATTTTCTTCTAAACCAGGAAAAAAACCTGCAACGTATTTCTATCTTAGAAGATGCTGCATTCACTTTGAGCTCAATGACTAAAAAACAATCCACTATTACGGATTATTTTCAGCCTAAACGCCAGGAATCGCATCTATATGTGTTAAAATTATCTTAAAATGGTACGTATAATAATGTTCTTTTCGTAAAATATAGATATTATACCTTTTGAAAGAGTCATCTTTACTACCTTTAGTTTTTTTTCTATTTGATTTTTGCATTCTATGTATTTCCCGTATTTTACATTTTTCTTGCCCAGTCCCTTGACGAACGTAAAATCGGGGTTTCACTGTATCGGTCTAACATTATAGCATAAAAAATATCCTGGAAAAGCTATTTCAGTTTTTTTTTCCTTATCTTTCCAAAAATAGGATAAACAAACAAATATAGTAATAATTAGGCAGTCCACTTACAAAGGTTTTTTTTTTTATAATTCTCCCTCCCAAATTTGGCGTACATAACTTGTGAATACAGACAGGTTGTCAGGTTACAAAGGTTTTCTCTACGTTATATAATAAAGAGCTAATTCCGTTCCTGACAAAAGTGGTCAACTTAGACAGGCAGTCAACTTTACAAGTTTTATTGTACTAAGATATATGACGTGGTTCAAAGTTACCCTGAATGACTGTAATCATTTTAAAAGCCCTTCACACCTACAATAGGTTAACTTAAGGTCCATATAACTAGAGAGCCAACACATCCACCATTTTGGATCATAAAAATGGTCATTGGCTCTTGATCCACTAGCATGGATCAAGGCATGGGAGACAAACCATGTACAACAGCCAGCGACCACATGTCTCAAAGGGTAATCATGAATACATCACATGATCCTATCTCTGATTGATCAGCAGTCGAAAAAAGAATGCCACTATTTGAAAGATGTCCAGTTTCTGTTCTCTCTCTCTTCTCTCCGACACTCTCCCCCTTCATACCCAGTCACCAAGGTGTATTGTTTCCAATGTCCCAACAAGTTCTTGGTTAATTCCTGGAAACTTTGGTTTCCCAGCTCTGCCGTTCTTTATTCTTTAGCCCTCTTCTCTTGAAAGGTTGGAGTTTAGTGCCCACCCCATCCAAAAAAAAATTCCCCCCGCTTTCTTGGAATTGCAAGCCAAAAGCCATGGAAACTGCTCTGCCAATTCCGAGAAACTCCAGTTCAAAATTGGCGACTGGCAAACACATGCTCATCAGCCCCTGAACATTAGTTTTTGTGCTATGCAGCAGAGCGCCGATTATCCGAACATGTCGAGACAGACCCTAGTCCGGATAAGCAAGAGTTCGGATAATTGGACAGACAATTTAAGGGATAATAATAATTTAACTTTGTGAAAAGTAAACAGTAATAAAACATATAATTTCACGTTAATTTAAAGCACAAATGAGCATTAAAACGCAGATATATGTTTCAGGATTGCATGGAATCCCTTTTTCAATGCGACAGGGAGCTTCTAGATGCTTCATTTGGCTTCTTAGCTTCATTTGGATGTTTTGCATCTAGAAGCTCCCTGTCGCATTGAAAAAGGGATTCCATACAATCCTGAAACATATGTCTGCGTTTTAATGCTCATTTGTGCTTTAAATTAACGTGAAATTATATTTCTACTACAATTTAAGGGATATTTTGGCAATAGAAAAACCTTCACACTTCTAGGCACACAGCTATACAGGGCTGCTACGCTGTAGAAAGAACTACAATGAAATGGTCACTGTGAATGGGAGGTGATATGAACAGGAATTTTGTGCTTTGATTTTGATTATACCCCCAGGGCCCGATTAAGAAGGTCGGAGGCCCTATTCACAACATTATATTGGGGCCCCCTATGGTACGGAAAGTAAAAATACTGGGTATAATGTATAAAGTTAAATAAGCTTGGAGATATTCTATTAGGGTTTAGACCCAATTGACAGGGGGGGGGGGGGAGCACCTACTGACACGACATACTACTATTCTGCACTCCCTATTGTTTTTATTCAATATTATTTTTGTGTTATTCATTAAATAAGCAAACGTTTTGAATACACATATTGCATTTAATTTTACTGTTTATAATATGAAATAAATAAAAAACGTCGGGATGCCTCGGCAAGTAAAGGATACTATTTAGCATGATAATCCATGAAGGTATTGATCTGATTTTGCATAGTTTACCTTGTTCATGCAAATAGTCTTAGCTCACCATTTAAATAAGTTAAAATCTTTTTATTTTGTAAAAAAAATATCTTATAACAGATATTTTCAGAAATCTTTCTTACGATTTGGGGGCCCCTAAAATTTAGGGGCCCAAGGCCGCTGCCTAGTTGGCCTGTGCGGTAATCAGGCACTGTATACCCCCTTTCGCCAAGCCTTTTATTCTCTTGTACTGCTCCCAACGAAACTTATCTGGGATTTGATTTCACATAATAAATCTGAAGAGGGGGAAGGGGGACTGAAAAAATAGGGTATTCGGATAATTAGAAGTTCGGTTAGGATTTTTTTTCCTTGGGTGGGGGAGAAATAGGCTGTTCGGATAATTGGAAGTTCGGATAATTGGAGTTCGGATAATCGGCGCTCTACTGCACCATGCTTCATCTAGTGTTGTTGTTTTCTTGGCGATGCACGAAACCCAGTTCCAAAGTGTTTCTTCCTGTGCTTTAGCACTTTAGGCGTGCCTGATCCGAACTTTATTGGTGTATAACACCTTGTAATTTTGCTTTGTTTTGCAAAAATGTCAAAAACAGTGCAAGAAAAAGTTACGATTTTCAAAGCAAAACCAATTTTAAAAGCGCAAGTCGGGAATATATTGCCGATCATTTTTTCCTCATTCTGATAAATAAAGAAATAAAATTAAAAATAACCATAGAACCTTCGAACACAAATTGTAGGGAAAACAAAAATGGGTAGGGATACACACACAAAAATCCTTACATAGTGTTAAAAAAAAAAGAAAACTTAACTTTAAAAAAAAACTGCTTTAACTGGTAAGTTTATTTTCTACTTATTTGTGCAATTTTAATTTAATCTTTAAACGTCAAGGTGGTATTAATATTCAAGTTTCAGTTTAAAAAAGAAAAAAATATACCTTGAAAAATTATTATAAAAACAAGCTTTTGTGAAAGGATTGGTGAAATCTCGTTAAACCGCCAACTTTGGGTCCGACATTTAGGTTGGCGGTTTAACGAGGTTCGACTGTAGTTCTCAATAAAAGGTTTAAAATGTTTTAATGCAGAAAATGTCATTTATACCTTGACACTAAAAATAAATTTGTGATCATCAGTATAGGAGAGAATTATTATCCACGCCCTAAATCAAATCGAGAATCCCCCGAACCTTACCTGGTATGAATATGAGAACAGCACCGCAAAGAACTTCCATCCACCCGACAACGACACGGAAATATTTGGAGGGCATCTTGATGCCCAGGGTCTTCGTCAGTGGAAACACCTTCGCATACTGTACAAAGTTTCTCCTCTGGAAAAGATGGAGTCCAGTTTATTAAAGATTAAAAGTTAAGGAAAAATTATTAAGCACAATTATTCATGCAAATTTGTGCAGTTTGAAAGGTAAGAATTTCTTATTATTGCAACCACTGGAAAATGGCGTTGCGTGAACTTCAGATTATGCCAAGACTGCAGCTATGTTTTACAAGCTCATGAAATACAAATAAAAATTTAATGCATTTACATGGCTATAAACATTTTGTTAAGATTTTACTGAAATCTTGACAATAGCTCTCAAATACATAATGTTTGAATAACAGAGGCTCTATAATCAAATAGGAAAATTTTGGAATTGGCTTCTGTTGAGAGTTACTTTATTTGTAAAAGGAACATAAAAGGTTTTCGAGTATTGTCACAAGCAGGGACCCAGAGCGGGCAAAAAATTTAAATGCTCTAGCTCCGCAATTTTAGAACACATTAATGCTCATTTAAGTTTCAGGTTTTAATTTGTAATTTTAATTATGAAATGGAACATTAAAAAAATAACATAATTGTCAGAAAAAAAAATTCAATTCAAACTTGAATGTAATTTTTATTATAAACACAAACAGGAACATTTGAAAAATATAAAAGTCGGCTCACACAGAAATTATAAATTTCATTTCATTTAGTTATTTGTTTGTTCTTAAGAAAAGAATTTGAATCTAATAGATCCTCTTTGATATTTGGTCTTAAATCATCACAAATGTATTTTAATGCTGATAATAGTCCTTCTACTGTAACTTGGCTAATGGACAATGCCGTTACAATGCGGAAGGGCTCTTGAATTTCTGAAGGATACATCATCAGAGCATTGAAAGTTTTAAAAATTTCATTCTTCTAATATCTAATTATGAAACTTTCATTCATAATTAGATATTAGAATGAAAATAATACTGTTAATACAATTAAAGATAAAACTGTATAAAATTAATGACACATTATCTGTATTTGTTGAATCATCAAGAAATTAAAAGCTTCAAAATTTTCATTCTTTCACTTTAAACATAAAAAATTTAAAAGATTGTACAAGAAAAAAAAAAAAAAGGTCTGGAGCCTGGAAAATTTTACGGCTCCAGCTTCAAGGTAAACATGGCTCCGGATCCTTAATCACAAGAAAGGTAGGATAAGCTGGGTTTTTTTTTTTTTTTTGCACAATTTCATATCCTTCCAGAATAAAAACATGCAAGCTAAGACAATCTTTGCCGCATGAGTACTAATGTAAGGTACCAAGAGTTTCAAACTAAAGCAATATGAAATGTTGGACCCTTTTTACTTGCTCATACATTAATGAGAGTCAATATGCTTGAAGCTTTGAAACTTTATAACAGGGAATTTTAATTTATAAATTTAGAATTATTGCTGAGAAGTAGTACACTAAGTTATTAACCAAAGTTCGAATATCAGTAATGGTACGTTTTAATTTTAAACTATGTTATACAAGTATCATGAATGAAGTAACGTTACATTCACAGCAAAACATTTCACCAGTTGCTGTGTTCAACCCGTTTAGTAGAGTATTATTTGCATGGATGAATAAAATTACATTGAACACAAAAACTGCAGAAAATACTTTATTAACCCTAAAGTGTCATGCAACTAAAAATTACTTTTAAAAACAGTAAAAGAAAGTGGTAATATAATCCATTTTTGTTTACTCATTAGAAAGTGACAGATTTCATTAAAAAGAGTACGGAGGTTTTTGAGTATATACTCACAATTTCCCTATGCATTTCTTTATTTATTTTAGGAGAAATCTTCATAGAACCTACAAGAATAAAAAAAAGCCCTAAAAATATCGAAAGCGTTGTTAAAACGATAGAACCCATGACAACCTAAGGCCTGTCAACTGTCAAGGAACAGCCATCTCCCTTCACCACCGATGCAAAAGAAAATACAACGCTATCTGTGCTGCAACATGATTGGTTGCTACAATATCGATTATGATACTTGTTCGATGAAATGATACGACAACCTTGGAGGAAAAAAGCTTCCAAACATCTACGTTTTGTGGGGACAGTCCCCACTTTTCACAATGAAAATTCATGCAAAATATTTCAAGTAACCCAATCCAATGCGAAATTAAAACTTTTATTTTGTGCAAAAAGAAATAAATGATAAAATCAACGGAAAACTGTTGCAAGAGTTACATGGAATCTCCTTTTCAATGCAAAGAAAAAGGTTTCTTTTAACCCTGAAACACGTGAAAGAATACTTTTGCGATTTTGTGTTCTAATATAGTCAAGTTTATCATATGATAACCATTCAGAACGTTTCACTTGTGTTTTGATTGTCCCCACTTTTCCTTTTGAAAATGGGGACATTTTAGCATTAAAAAAAATTGGTCGCCTTCTTACTTATAGCTATAACACTTCTCAAAAGATAGAATATGTTTCTCAAACGTCAAATTTTTATTTCAAATTATCACTCATGTTAAAATTTGCATTTATTGAATTTAATTTTATATTGAAGTGTCACGTGATTTTGATATGAACTGCTTTTGAGCAAAGGCTTAACATTGAATCTTTTTAAGATCCTTTCCCCGGCATTTTCTCCATTTTCTGAAGAGTACTTTATTTAGTTAGAATTTGAATAAAATATCAATTCATAAAAAGGGAATGAGCTAGTAGTGACATCTAGTGAGAGAAAATGAAAAACACAAACAATTGGAAGAATATAATGTACAGTAAAACCCCGTTATACCGCGCCTCGATATACCGAAGAATCGGAGACATCGCGGTGACTATCATGTCCCCCGACGCAGTGGTGTAGTCGAGGGGAAATGTAGGGGAACAGCGTCCCCCTACCTTTTTATTTTAATACAAGCGTCCCCCCAATTTTTTTACATTTCAACATAAGCGTCCTTCACTTTTGATTTCAATTGCTTATCTTCCTATGCATAGGCGTACCCTCAACTTTTTTTTTCTGGACTACACCACTGCCCCGACGTTTAAACCACCCTTTATCATTGCCATTTAAATACCCCTTATTTACCACTGCAAAGGCAGCCCGAGCATTCTAGCCAAAGAGCACCCATCCCCCACCAGACACATTAACAAATAAAG
Source organism: Octonoba sinensis (assembly GCA_038502835.1). Taxonomy (NCBI): domain Eukaryota; kingdom Metazoa; phylum Arthropoda; class Arachnida; order Araneae; family Uloboridae; genus Octonoba; species Octonoba sinensis. Next base: position 7,117,465 of record CM076600.1, read on the forward strand.
CTCTATTGTGATAGGCATAATGTACACCTTTTTCTTGATTTTTCTGTCTTTCAACCTAGAACATATAGCTTGATTTCAAAATCGGGTGCAATTGTCCCGACTCGTTTCTCTTAACATGGGTGGAGCTCAATCAGTCAGGGACTGTTCAATTCAATGAATAACTACTATTTCATTTTCAGAAGTGTGTGTAACTTCTTTTATAGCGCTATCAACCTTTGTATTGGCCTCCCTGAAAAACAAACTCATTCTCCAGTGAGAAGTGCGTTCCTCCCGTTCCAAATCTAATTTTTTCTTAAGACCTCTCCCCCTTCACAACCCCATGTTGATAACATAAAGAGATTTTTAAGCACCATTTTTCTCGGAACACAGGTAGTTCATTACCTACCGCTCTATAGACTGATTGCGCAGCTGAGATGGGGGGTGTGCTTCTTGCACAGCACTTACAGTGAATAAAATGGCAGCAAAGAAGAAAAGAAAAAAATACACTATAGGGGGAAGAAAAGTTACGAGTAATTGTGGTAAAGTTAAAAATGATGCAACAAAAGCGAGTATTATTTCGTGAATATGGGTTCCGCGGTATAGTTTGACTGTACCGCGGTTATGTTATAACGTGGGTGTCAAACATGTCCCCCGACACCCGCGTTTTAACGGGGTTTTACTTAGTTAATAGACAAACAGTGTGAATACCTCGGACGAAAGAAGACTCGGGAGACTTCTTTCGTCCGAGATTATTACACCTCATTCAATAATTTCAACAGGTTAACAAAAAATACAATCAGAAATTTTCCAATTATCTTTTCAAAATATCTCTCAGACTAGGCAATGTTTTAGATTCTATTCATCCTTCTTTTTAAATTTGTTTCGCTTTTTTTAAAAATTTGCTTATCATTTTAAGATTACAAAAAATTGTACTCTTATTTCATTTTTTTAAAAATTGTTTTCCAACATAAATACGTAACCTTATGCAGGAGTGAGACGCGAAATGATCAATGTTTTCGAGAACATAGGGAGCAAAAATTTTAGAAGAATTTATCAAAATTAATTCGTAATTCCTCATTTTTGAATACGCAACGACATATGTTTATTTCTTTTAAAATAATGAATGAATGCTCTAGTAATTGCTTTTCCTCCCCCAGCATTTTGAAAATTTTATTTTTCAATTCTTCAGTTTTGAGGTAATTTCTCCATAAGTTAAATATTAAAATTTAATGTTCAAATTCCATAAATGTAATCGCAATGTATAGTGTACGTTTTTTTTTTTTATTATTTTTTTTTTCTTTTTAGAAAAATATAAAAAAAAAACGTGCACTGTAATAGTTGTAGTTTTAGTTTTGTAAAACTACAACTATTTTTAAATGGAAAAGCGAAGCACAATGCCTTTTTCCGCTTTAGCAAAGCAAATAAGCACAAAATTATGAAAAACTAGTTTTATGAAAAAGTTATTTCAAAAGGATAAATCAAGAATTCACACAAAGTCTGTTATAAAGAGCAATTCGTCGCTTTTCCGTGGAAAAAGGAATCTGAAAATTTACTAAAATGAAGTAATTTCAAATTTTAAATTTACATTATAACCATACTTTTTTTTCAACTAATATGTATCTTCTTCACAATAAGCAAATTGAAAGTATGTAAACTTTAATGCTTCTGCAAATTTCTATAACTTTTGGCGAATTTCGCGTACTTCAAACGAAAATGGAACCGAAATATATTTACTGATTAATTCAAATTTTTGTACATATATTTTTTATGCCATTCCACAACTTTTTCACACGATCAGGAAATCAATTCAAAAAGGACAACTAATAAGAAAGTAATAATTAAAAAAAGTATTTGGTTTCTTTGTAGTTTTATTCTGGATTTTATTTATAATTCGCTGTTTCACAATTACATTTCATTTCATCCTATGAACTATTGCAGACATTTTACCGTTTTCTCCCGTTAGTTGACAACCACTGATCTAGATCAGGAAATTTCAGTTTCGATATCCTGGCCAGATTAGTTAAAACTGCCGTATTTACGTGTTGGCTAGGTGGACTATAGCTCAAAGCCACAGAATAATTTTTCTAATATATTTTTCATACTAAAAAAAAAAGAAAAATATTTTAAGTGTTTCTTCCCAAAATTGAACCGTCTGTGAGCTTTTTAAGATTAATCTATAGATTGTAAGATGAAGATCTATAATTGTATAGGTTTTCTATAGTTTATTTCCATAGTTTTTCTTCAGTTCCAATCCATAAAAAGTAACGCAACTGGAAAACCGAGTATATGAATGAGCTGAAAAACATTTTACCGGAGTTGTATGATATTTCGTACCGTTGCGTTTTCCAACTTGCGGCTAATTATTAATATTGTTATTATTATCATTATTATTCATACGAAAGACATTTCTCGCTCTGTGAAAGTTTTGCGCGCCTCACTGCAGTCCAGAAGAAATTAAATATATATATATTATATAGATAGTGAACACTTTTTAAAAAATAATTTTTGTGACAATAGTAATTAAAATATGTCTGTAAATTATGCGTAACGTGTTTTTTTTCTTAACAAAGTATGTAATATAGCTATTCCATGCGTGATTCACAACAAGTGAAATTTAAAGTATTTAAAATGGTTCTAGAGATTTGAATCGGTGATTTATTGCTTTTAATTTCACTTGGGTAGTAATATAACTAACTATAAAAAAATTAGTTATTCCCATGAATACACACTGCAATACAAGTGTGACTCATACTACCATCAAAAGCATTTAATTTTGTACTGTGTTTAGGTATAAGATTTTTTTTTTTTTACAGAATAAAATAAAGAATTAAACTTGAATTAATCACAACAAATCATTCTCAGTAAAAGTATCGCTTTCAAATCCATGATTCCATTCGTATAAGTGTTTGATGAGTTTCTGTCGTTCCACAAAACTTCTCTTTTTTCCAAAACTTTGAAATATGTACCAGTCTTTTCAAAAAGTTTGAAATGCTCTATCACTTGTGAAACTTTCAATCTTTATTAAGTAAATTATTGAAGTTTTAAATGTTAGCTATCTTTTGGAACACCGGGAATAGCCCCCCCCCCCCCCCCCGGGGCTTTGTTCATTTTCTTCTTTTTTACCAATTTACAATTTTTTAAATTTGATCGAGAACATTCTTTATTGTTCACTTTTTTTCTTTTCTTAATTTTTTAAAAATATTTGATACATAATCTTAGCAATTTATGTAAACTGCTTAACTTTAAAACGGTAAGTCAACTTAGGGTTGTTTTCCCTATTTGCAGTATCGTTGCACAAAGCGATTAAAATTACGAGTTTTTGCAATTGGAATTTAAAGATCATACAGAGCACACGTAAACCACCCAGTTCAAAAATGCACGCAGCGGTGATAAAAGGGTTTTAAAAAAAGATTAAAAATAAAATAAATAAGTAACAAGAAAAAAGATTAAAGTTATGACATTTAAATTTTTGAGCTAGCTTTACAAGAAAATCTGCTTCTTTATTTTACAAAAGATAATCATTAACTAGCTTAAGAAAAATTCCGAGGTGTATCAAATGGCAAATATTACTCCATCTTATTAGAGATTTTTTTCCTTCTTTTTTTTAACCATTGTCCTTGAATCTTTGAAGTTTATGTTTTTGTTGCAACAAGTGTTCGTTGTAATCACATTCCACCATAAAAATTTCATGTTTTTAACTCGTTGTAAAACTTAGTGATGTGTAATAGAAATAAAATTTCACGTTAATTTAAAGCACAAATGAGCATTAAAACGCATTGACATATGTTTCGGGATTCCAAGCAATCCCGAAACATATGTCAATGCGTTTTAATGCTCATTTGTGCTTTAAATTAACGTGAAATTTTATTTCTATTACTGTTTACTTGCACAAAGTTAAATTATTATTAGTGATGTGTGTTTTTAAAGTTTGAGGAAATTAAGTGATATCTAAAATAGCTTCTCCGAAGCATAAAAATTTTCTTAAAGTGAAAAAAATTTAAAACCATGGAATCGTTTTTATCTGCGTCCCAGCAATGATTTTGTTTTTGTTATAAAAAGTGTTCGTTGTAATCACATTTCACTATAAAAATTTCACGTTTTTAACTCGTTGTAAAACTTAGTATGTGTGTTTTTAAAGTTTGAGATAATTAAGTGATATCTAAAATAGCTTCTACGAAACATAAAAATTTTATTAAAGAGAAAAAAAATTGAAACCATGGAATCGTTTTTATCTGCGTCCCAGCAATCAGTGCGTCAGCTCTCTTAATCGTGTTGGGTGTTCCTCCTACTACCTGCAGTTCTATTTCTGTACAGAATGAATAGAAGCCAATTCGGGAGCGACACTGCCGTATCATGATGCCTCCTCATCCCGTGGTTTTCTTGGCTTTCTGAATCAGCGGCGTTGCCAGAATTCCTGAAGACGTCTGCTGGGCACAGGCTCATGACAGGATTGATTTCTAGCAAAGCATTCGAGGCCCCACTTGGCACGCAGGGCCCAATTAAGGCAGTCTAGGGCCCAAGGCACTACATTATTTTGGGGCCCCCTATTGTACGAAAAAATAAAATACTGGGTATAATGTATAGAGTTAAATAATGTTTCTTACAATTTGGGGGCCCAAGGCCTCGGCCTAGCTGGCCTTTGCGGTAATCAGGCACTGTTGACACGGATGTAGCCTTCCATATGCAGGCGCTGGCTATCCCACGGGAACCAGGGGTCCGTGCCCTGGGTAGAAACTATCTAAGGGGACAGGCAATTTTCCCATAATATCATTTAAAGTTCTTTTTAAGAAAAATTAAATTTCTATTTGGCTGCTGTTGGTTTCTGCCAAATCCAGAACTAGTGCGTTCCCGAGAGATCGGTACCATCTCTTTCAGCGGCACCACAATGCACTGGCGTAGATAAGGAGGTAGTTTTGGGGATAACTCCACCCCCCCCCCCCCGAAATGGTAAAGATTGTCTAGAATTTGCTCAATTTTTCTCGTAAAACAATGAAATTAATCTCACTTTTCCCGAAGAACCCCAACCCCCCAAATCCGGGTCTAGCTACGTCACTGCCACAATGAGTGTGGTACCATTACCGCATGAAAATTTTGAAGCCCAGTTTCTTCACCTGAAAGGGTGAGCACCCGGACTGTGTTGATGCGAAATTGAACTAGGGATTTAATTTAGCCGAATGGTCTACTCAAGGGATCTTTTGCATGCCGCATAATCATACGACATGGGCGCAGACGATTTTCTGCATATTGAAAATATACCGACCCTGCCAGGTTCGATCCTCTGACCTGGCGTGTACGAGTCCCGCGCCTTACCACGACGCCGGCTCTTAAAAAAAAATGTAATATGAAATAACCGGGTTAATCTTATACACATTTTACGATTTTAACCATCCTAAAGAAAGCTTCCAGATACGTCGTAAGTTTTTAATTTGCAAATGTGCTAATTCATTAAACCTTAAAAATCAAATTTGACTCCTGATAGCTGGATCTGTAGTGCAGTGGTCGGATCAGATTCAGATGTCTAAATATCTCTCGGACACTAGATATTCGATGCTTTCTGGGGGGGGGGGGGGTGCTGCATATGTATATATACCAAACTCATGCATAGTTTTGCCTCTTTTAGCGTCAGTAAAGTAACAGCAGATCTGCACATAAAATAACGTTTAACCACCTTGTGTTTGTTTAGCCAGATTCAACAACAACAACAAAAAAGTAATAATAATAACACAATAAAATAAATTAAAACAAGAAAGAAAGAAAAGAAATCCGTTCAAATACAACAATTTATTGGCACCTAATCGACGTCAACTTATTTACAAAGATGAATGATGTAGTGCTTATTTACAAATGAGAATATAATTTAAATGAGTACAGACTAGGAAGACTGCTTTGCTCTGCTTAGCGAATTCTGATGTCCCAACTTAAAAAAAAAAAAGTTACACATCAATCAAGTCTACTCTCAATTGCGTAATATTACCAAACAATAAGTGCTTTCAAGTTTTCTGAATGAAAAATGCATTTTGGAAGGATTAAATGACATTTTGCAATCGTATTTTTTCCCTCATATGACTCAATTCTAATTCTTTCTCTCTCTTTTTTTAAGAAAAAAAAAGTCAGATTTTTTTTTCATTCTTGGCATAATTATTGCATTATGCTAGATATTTGGAAGCATCAAAATGCATTTCTGTAAACACTAGCAACATTTAAATGAAAAAAAAAGGTATTCATATTTTCTAACAAGTGTAAAACACCGTTACGGACTTGCATAAATATTCATTAACCAATCTTTTTTTGCCTATAATTATATCTGTCCACTGCCATTCCTGATATGTAATTTTAATAAATTATTAAATTCGGTTTAACGCGTTAAAATTATTGTTCCTCCAAACACACGATCAACATATTGCAATGAATAAATCTTTTCCTTTGAACTTATAATTGTTAAAGTAAAGAATGACGATAATTTATACTTCAGTTGTTCCGATTCAATTAAAGAAATATTTCTCATTACAAGCGTAATTCTAGATGAAATAAATCGATTCGAAAGAGGGTCACATCAGAATTCGTTTGAGGAGAGATACAATAAATTATTTCTATCATTTCAACAATGTTTAAATTCGTCCCGAATTAGAACAACAATTTAGTTTCTGAAATTCAACACCTGTACACTCTTTCATTCTTAATTTAAAATTCTTTGAGCCATTTTTCGTATAACCTGGGGTGGCCATATTTCTAACCATCAATTTGGGGACATGTCCCAAAATCTAAGGGCAATTCAGGGATGTAGCAAACCAGAACATGAACCCCCTTAATGAAAATTACTCTGATCGATGCATTCTAAAGTGTTATTTAGAATTTATAACATCTTTTTTACGTTACGCATACATATTTTCCTAATTTATTGGCCGTTAGTTGTGATACCAAAACAATAATTTGATAAATTACGAGATTATTAGCTAGTAAAAATATCGTTTGGTAGTTCTAAACTGAAAATCTAGCATGAATTTGTGGGGAAGAATGAGAATAAGTTGAACTTTGTAGACAAAATATTATAAATGTCCAAATTAGGGATTGTCCCTGAAATTCGAGGACGTATGGTCACCCTGGTAAACACGTACTGTTCCTAGTAGATGGAATATTCTATAACGAGCCATAAGAAGCAAAATGGTTTTTAAAACTTAAAAACCATTTTTAAAGAGTTGAGATTCTCTCCAGTAAGTCTTGTAATTGGCCTCGCTTGTCCGAAAACAGGATTAGTTCTGAGAATGCTTATTGTTTTCATAAGTTTTTTTTTCAGCAAATTGACATCACAACAATTCTGTAGGGTCTGTCCGTGACCGAGCGGTATATCAAACATGAATTTCATTTGTTCAATTCTGTCACAGTGGTTGCAATTAACCGACTTACAAAAATTGGAAAGTTAACAGTTGGGCCTTCTTGACTATAACTTAATTCGGATGGCTTAGGAACATTCGAAGATCGCTTAGCAGCAAAAATTGTGGCAAGTGTCAACGACGAATCCATGACTGATGTATACTTTTCTTTCTTTGTAGTACTTCTGTCTTTTCAAACAATTCTGCCAGCAGACCACTTAGAAGTTGTAAAAATACGTCAGTGAGGAAATGGAATACACTGCTCCCATAGATTATCCCACGTGCTCTGGGCGTAGGTGCGCTTCCGAATTTTTGCAGTCTCTATTGAATAACCGATTGGGGGTTTTTAAGAGCCTGCGCAAGAGAAAGTCACAGGAACACTTCATTTGCGAAAGATGCCTCATCATCCTGTAGACATCGTCTATTCACAGGTCTAAGGAGTATGACCAAGATGGCAAGCATTCCCAGACGAGGCAAGGAAGATCATCCATTCATAAGGGCGACATGGAGGCATCCTCATCTTCAGACATATTCGTCAGAGGAAGACGACGACGAACAGAAGTGTCACTTTCGGAATAGATGGAAGGCCTGACTTGTCGCCTGAAGCTCGGAAAAAGGTCTTCCTCCGACCAACCATTCATCAGGAGGACAAGGAGGCGTCCTCTTCGCAGATATCTTCGTCGGAGGAGGATGACGAACAGGAAGTGTCCCCTTGGGAATTGATGGACGTCCTCACTTGACGCCTGAACCTTGGGAAGAGATCTTCTTCCTCGGGGGATGAGGCAAGAGAGGATGCTTCTGAGGAGAGGTAGAGGAGATCGTCCTCGTCTTCCTCCTCTTCCAGCTCGTCCTCGTCGATGGGTTGCAACTTCGGAGCAATCTTGGACATCTCAATGGGCGGCCGAAAGTTGATGGTGCCCCTGGACAGCAGCAATTTCCGGTGGGGCATCGAGGGGCAGTCATATACTGCGTTGGCCAGAGAGAGACGAGCCTTCTGACGGGTCAACTGTAGGAGGGAGAAGAAACACTGCATTTAGTGACCAGCAGAGAAATTGTGAATCATAATATAACATAGTTACCATAATGTGATGTAATTAAACGTTTTAAATAGAGTAAAGCAGTGCAAAGTATGCATCCATAGTTTGACTAACGAGAAGTAATGGAGATAAACAATGCAACGTGGAATTTGGCGATACAATAATTTACTTGGCGCTCGGAAAGCTAAAAACAGTGCCACTTTCAATGTCTTTTCCGATTTTCTGTAGGGGTCCCCACTAGGAGGGGGATCATAGCGCAGACTGCGCCATTGAAATTTTTAAGGGGCTTTGTAGAGAGCTTGGTTGACTGTTTAGCCGAGTTGGGGGAAGTCTGTAGTTTTTAGGGGGTTGGGTCGTCCCTGATTTTTGTAATTTCTTTCTAAAAATCATGTTAAACCATCGATATTTAAAAATAAATAGTTGAAATAATTAAATAAATGGCACCCTCTGAAAGAAATTACCTTCCATATTATGTACATTTTATGCGTTTCGCAATTTTAGTTGAAGCTCAATCACATTTTAAACGTACAAAAAACTCGGCCGACATCCTTCAATACAAATAGAATCTCTCATTAAACGAGGAATCCGTAATAGAGTAAATGTTTTAGATAAAAAAGACAACCCTTTATGTTAAATACCGCAACCACTTCTTGTGACGCTGATTTTAGAAGGTCTGAGATATAATTTTGGGATTCTCAAAGAAATGTTGCAACCTTTTCATTAAAATCCTTACAGTTTATTTCAAAGAGTTTACGCTACAAAAGTAAGTAAACCTTATCACGGGTGGGTGACAAGGTTTATAGTTGGCGTTTAGAAAGCTCGCATAAATGGTTGTCAAAAAGAATCAGCTTAGAAATAAAACAAAATAAATAAATAATCGGCTGTCCTTAGCCCCATCAAACTCCAAAACCTTCGCCATAAAAAAAAGAAGAAGAAAAAAAGCGTTCGGTAAAACTTGAAGTTGGTGAAGGAAAATTAATTAATTATGAAACGGCAAAATTTTCATAAGCGTTTCCGCATTTTGGGATTACTCTTACAAAATCAGTCTAAGAAACTCGGTACGTATTAACAAGGTAAACAAGCTCTGCTTCTTGTTGACACCTACTTGACATCTGTTAAACTACATAACACGAAGCACATTCAAACCTTGACAGTTTGTAACGTAAAGAGAAACAAAAAGGCCAGGTGTTAATTACCGGTGGAGGTCAGCTATTAGCGATTGTTTTCTAGCAACTTTTTTCTGTCTTCCATGCAATGCAGGGATCTAGATGGGACTTGAAGGTTCCTTCATTTCCTGGTTGTGCAGTGATTTAAGGAAAACGCCTCGGCAGCACACCAGAATGTGACCAAAATTTTAGTAAGGATTATCCAAGTAATCAAATACAGCAAAACCTGTAAAGTTGACCACTTTTGTCAGGAACGGAATTAGCCCTCTGTTATACAATGTAGTGAAACCTTTGTAACTTGACCACCTGTCTATGTTGACCACTTTTGTCAGGAACGGAATTAGCCCTCTGTTATACAATGTAGTGAAACATTCGTAACTTGACCACCTGTCTAAGTTGACCACTAAAGTGCTGCACCGCGAATGGTCAACTTACACAGGTTTCGCTTTTACGAATAAATTTTAAAAAGTCAGTAGAAGATTTGTTTTTACGGTGTCATTTTAAATATTCTAGATTCATCATACTCGATCTGTGGTCAGCCGAACTTTTGTGTGTCTCCCATTTAAAGACAGTCGAAGAGCTTGACTACCTGGTATATACTTATTTTTGTGGACCCTTAGAGGAGACTTTTTTTAAAAATTTTCTTTCCGTAAGCTTTGCAGCTAAATTTTGGGAGAACCATTTGCTGGATAAATTTTGATAATTGTCATAGAAACACATATTAATTTTCATTACTTTTTATGTGGGTCAGTGTGAAACAGTTGTCTCTGCATGTGGGCAGAGCGTAATATATGTGGAATATCGCTGTTCTAGATAATACAGGGCTACTTTTCTCCACCAGACCCGTTAGCCAAGGCCTTAGGATTGCTTGCGCACGGGGCAGTGGGGTCCACTGATTTTACAAGCACGTATCCCCAAGTGTACATGGCTGGTCTTCAGCGGGGATTTCCAGGTGGAAGTCCGACGCTCTCAGCATAAAAGTAGGGTAATAAATAAGTTTTAAAAATAATCGGATCATTGTAATACCAATAGGATGACAGCCTAATATTAATAATAACGAGGGGGGAGGAGGCCCTTAGTAATTTCCCCTATGACCCAAAAGCATTTTTTCCAAAGGGGTAAAATTATAAGTTTTTAGTTCGTTGTTCATATAATCTTTAACAATATTCGACTCTTGAGGGGGGATATGCCCTTATTGCCTCCTTTTTGTGCCCGCGCCTGCCTGTAATAGTAAGCGGGAGGTTATACAAGAAATCATCGGCCGACCCTTCTCATCTGAAGATTAACATTCCTCGTTGAACGGTTCCGCGCGTGAGTGACGTAAACTATTAGTTAACTGAACTTGGCGTGGAATGGGGAGTGCGATAAACGAGATGCAACCCTTTCGGAAAGTGAAACTATCTGCGAGCCAAAAAGGTTGACCTTGCCTGTCCTTGGGGCGCCCGCGGCTATTTGGAGGCGCGCTCCACATTCCATTCGCGCCGACCGCACGTGGCGGAATGGAACGGGTTCCACGGAGCAGACTGACGCCACACTCCGTCTGCCTCTGCGTGCCATTTCGCAATCATGTCAAACAACCACTGAGATAACATTCGAACTAAAATGAGACTGCAATAGACTCGAGCTCATACACAGACTTTGGGGTAAATTCTATTTTTCAATAGAGACGTTTACCCGATGTTCTGAGCCCGGTGTCCCATATACCGCCCCTAGGCTTTTCCCGTAACCCCCGGGGTACGCGCACCAGTGGTGTAGGCCTGGAAAAAAAAGGTGGGGGGGGGGGGCGCTTACGTATACGAACACCAAAAAGTGGGGGTACGCTTGTGTTAAATTAAAAAGGTAGGGGGGGACACCGTCCCTCTGCGTCCCCCTCGACTACACCACTGACGCGTACCACCCTTTGGGAAACAATGCCTAACTTAATAAGCAACTGATATGACGTCATTTATTAACATGCTGTATAACCAGTGGTGTCCAGGGGCGTAGCGAGAAATTTTTCATGGTGGATGGGGGCAACTTTTCAAGAGGAAGATTTTCGCTCATTCTTGTAGAACATAGCTATATAGCTATACACTTATGCTGCGGCGTAGCTAGACGTGGATTTTTTTTTTTTTTTTTTTTGTGGGAGGGGGGGGGGGGTACGGGAAATTGAGTTAATTTCATTATTTTTACAAGAAAAATTGGTCAAATTCTAGACAATCTTCTCCATTTCAGGGGGGGTTGTATCCCAACCCCCTTATCTACTCCAGTGCACACACGTACAGGGGTGCACCACTGGAGGGCCGAAAGGGACCACCCCCCCAAGGAATCGCTTATCCGGCATCCGATTTTCTAAAATAAGTGTTTCAATTTCTTACATGTATATGCACGCATATCAATAAATTAAACGAATAAAATCGATAAATATTGCAATTTCTGTTAAAATAATTCGCAGCATGGAGCAAATACTAAGTAAACAACTCAAAAAAATGGCTGCTCCAGGTGCCTGAAAATCACAAAGAAATTTTTCCCGCCTCAGCAAAATCTATCCGCAGCTGTTCCTTGCACTTTTTCTCAAATAAATGCCCTAATACTTACAGGTGTATTCATGCGAACCAATATCACAGCTAATTTCTGGGCACATCAATATTTTTGCTGATGATGTCAAAATAATGGGAATTGTGGACACGGAGGAACAAGTCAATCAGTTTCAAGAGGATTTGAATCAAATTTCTAGGTGGGCAATTAAGTGGGGTATGTCTTTTAATATTGGGAAATGTCAAGTGCTTCATTTTGGTCATGGGTATAAACATGCAACCTATTATTTACAAGGTTCTGTCATTAGGGAAGCAGAAGCAGTTGTTGATCTAGGAGTATTGATTAGTCATGACTTCAAGGCCAGTCAGCAGTGTAGCATAGTAAGTAACAAAGCTAACAGGATGCTTGGGTTTATCAATAAGGCTATTTCGAACAGGTCTAGGGAAGTTGTATTGCCATTATACAGAAGTTTGGTAAGACCTCATTTGGAGTATGCTGTTCAGTTTTGGTCTCCGTACCTAAAAAAGGATATTACCTTATTGGAAAGGATTCAAAGGAGGGCTACAAGATTGGTAAGTGGTCTTTCAGACTTAGATTATGAGGTTAGGCTTAAAAGGCTCAATATGTATAGTCTTGAGCAAAGGAGAGTCAGAGGGGACATGATTCAGTTGTTTAAATTCATTAAAACGGGAAATGTTGATGGACTACAGCTATGTGCTGAAAGTAGAACCAGAGGTCATTGTTTTAAACTTTTCAAATCTCGGGCTAATCTTGAAATTAGGAAAAACTACTACTTCAATAGGGTTGTGGGCAGTTGGAATAGTTTACCGGAAGCGACTGTGAATTGCAGTGGGGTAAAAACTTTTAAGAAAGCTCTTGATGTTCATTGGGGACTGCTAAATTAACTAGGACCAGCCTAGCTGGGCCCTGAGCCTGTTGCTGGTCGTCACTTTTGTATTTGTATTTGTATTTGTATAAAATGGCTATTTCCTGTAAGCACCTCAACAATAGTAAATTTTAAGCAGCAACGTTACATCTTATATCAAGAATGGTGACTGTCTATTGCATCGCGTGCGCTAAGTCCAGGTGTTCAGCAGATGTCTGCACAAGCATCCCCCTTCCCCCTTCAAGGAGCCGTCGTGACTCCTCCCGAAAAACCAGCAGGTGAGGATGCAGCAGCAGCCGGAAGCGGATGAAAATTACTTTTCGCTCATAATAAAAAGCAGTAGAAAAAAAAAGAAGAAAAGTCTGCTCACTATAGTATGGAATACAACACCTTTGCTCATTAAAATGAAGCATTTGTAAATGAGTTGAAATAATGAGCAAAAAAATCGTTGTTAACCACTTATTTTTCATCACTCATACGACAAAAATAAATTACGAAGTAAAAATGATAACCGCTGTGCGTAATTGATATCCTTTGTGCAAAGGATTTCAAAATCAAGGAAGAAGCAATGTAATGCAAGCACACACATTTGCGAAATGTTGCACTATGCATGATTCCCATTTATAATCCGCAACTATTTTTTGTACATTGCTTTAATTAAGTTGTTTTATTTATTTAGTTTAAGAAACACTCGAAAGCTATTTTGTTGGTGCAATTTTAACCCCTTAAAGATCGGGTAATTTTCAAGAAAACGGTCATAAAAATGCCTATTTTTTTCATCCCTGAAAATTATATAAAAATAAGTGCTTGAACAAAATATATATTCATTTTTAATTTCTGATTTGTTTTCAGCTTAAAATTTTAAACACACCAGTCCTGAAATATGACGGGAGCGAGAAATAGAAGGCGAAACCTCAGCCCGTCATTTTCACGCGAGCAAGAGGGAAGGGGTTAACTGCTTTTTGCTCCTCCCCCCCCTTAATGTGTGTAAAAATGCATTTTATAGCTATTAATGAAGTTCAGAAGAAAACGTTTTTTTATGCGGCTCCTATATTGTTACAAAAACAGCAAGTGGGAGTGCAGTTCACTTTGCTGATTAAATTTTTTTACTCGATCCATTCTTTTAATAACCAATCCAAAGAGGAGGAATTTTAAAACACCCACCTCCCTCCCTCGAAAACCCCCTGTAGTCGGATAGATTTAGGGGCTGGGCTTGCAGCTCCCCCCCCCCCCCCCCCGCTTTCCCCCAATTTTCTCATTAAACTGCCGCCGCTTAAAAGTATAAAAATGAAGCTAGCACGGGGAAATGGAAAATAAGAAAAGTACCGCGATTTCGAGAATTTTCAAAGATAAAAATCAGCCGAATGGCGGGAGAACTTTTAAATATGGAGAGTAAAACTCCACGAAAAAGACACAGCTCTACTTCATTGAAATAATGTTTATACAAATTCTATTAATAAAATTTCAAAATAACCACTTAATTATTCAAACAACGAAATTATACAAATAAATTAATATTTCGTTATTATTTTGTTATCCCCGCATAGTTATGCTCGATATTTTCCTATCGAACTAAAAATGTGTTGCTTCATTCTTCTTTTACAATGACATATTAATTCTAATTAATGCATTATTATTATAAAACCGCTCTCCAGTAGAATAAGAACTCGTTATAACGAGTTGGTCTATAATGGTAAATAACAATTTAGAATCATTTTAATCTTTTTCAGTTATGATCTAAAAATACTCTATCAAGAGGCAACGACATTTCAACTCATTATATAAACAAAATAACATTAATATTCATGCGTCAGACACTTTCTGACGTCAATACAGCAATATGACAACAGCTGCCAATAGAATCTATAGACCCGATATCGTTGGCGTTCCTATAAAAGTCTACAAAAAAAAAAAAAAAAATGTTGGTGAACTATTGCAGTGAATCAGAATTGTCAATTAGTTATTTTTTAAAGTGAAGTACATAAAATCGAATTTAACTCTCATTTATCTCCCAGATACACACGCCAGCTGAAAACTTAATCCTCTGACTGCTTATTCCGCGATTTCCAGGTGTACCTTAAAAAATGTTGCGAAAGTTGCTCATCCCGCGATTTTCGCGGGCATGAGTTTTTTACGTGTACTTAAAAATATTAACTCTATGTTTCATCGTTTAAACTTCATTAATACAATTTCTGAAGTATTTAGACTTTAACTAAGGTTACATTTTGGGGATGACTTTAGTCCTTTAGTGCCATGAACTTTGTCGACAGGGTGGCGTAGTGGTAACTGGTAAGGCGCAGGTCTGGTACGCCCAAGATCGCAGGTTCGAACCTAGCCCAAGTCGATGGATTTTCACTTGCAGAAAATTGCCTGCGCCCATGTCGCATGATCGTGCGCATGTTAAAGATCCCTTGAGTATCCGTTTGGCTTGGATACTCTCGGATAAATTAAATACCTAGTGCAATTCGCATCAAATGAGAGCTCAGGTGCCGCCATCTAGGGGATACTGAGCGTCTAAATTCTATAGTGGCAATGGCATCCACCGACAGTGGTGCTACTTGAAAAAATGGATGCCGATTACCGTACGCAGTAGGTCTGCAAAGGTTAATGATCATACGCTGCCCCATTAGAAAGAAAAAAAAAAGAAAAGTTTGAGAACTTTATGCAAAAATTTATGCTTTAGAACATTTATCTGTTCTTATGATCAAAGATATTTTTTAAAAATTTGCTGCAAAAATAAAATACTGATTTAAATTCCAAAACGTATGCAGATTTTAAATACGTAATTAAAAAACTATGCACATTCTGAAGCGAATTCACTAAAAAAATGACAACTCAGCAGTGGCGTAGCTAGACCCGGATTTGGGGGGGGGGGGGGTTCTTCAGAAGAAGTGAGGCAATTTCATTGTTTTACAAGAAAAATTGGTCAAATTCTAGATAACCTTTACCATTTCTGGGGGGTTTATCCTCAAAACTACCCCCTTATCTACGCCAGTGGCACTCAGAGGGTTAATAAGACTACAATAGCTCCCTTTAATTGTCTCTTTCCAACTTGCTGATGACACTTTAAAAAATGATATTAACGTTTTTTTCTAAGGATGCTATGCTGTTAATCCAAAATCATTCCATGTACTGCTAGTAAAGAATAAAACCCCAAAGTTTTATTGTTTTTTTAATGGTGTCGTCATAATTTTGTCTTCAAATCACTTTATGACAGATTTTTTTTGTACTTATTATCATTTAATATAAATATCGACTCATCCTGCCGAAATAACAATACACGGGCGGCAGTGCGTATCCAGGAATTGTCTCGGGAGTTTTCATAATTCTCGGGCATCATTTGTTAACTGCTGTTTTTTAAATTGCTTCTTCTAGATAACCCTTCATAAGTTAACCCTTTATAAGCAGTGGGTTACATAAATGGTTGTATGTAGTCCTATTTTAACCTCTCTCATTCGAAGGACTTTCTTAAAAGACTGTGGGAAAGGAAGTAGTTGAACTCGCTTAATACGAAATGCCAAAAATTCGCGAATTTGCTCGTATTATCCGTTATTCGCGACAACCGTGAATACGTAAAATGGTGTAAAAAAAACTATTAGAAATGCATGTTTATATATTAAAAATAATTACTATTATTTATCATAAAAAGTAACATAATGAAGAATTCTTAATGGTTAGTTTTTTTTTTTAGGTACATTAAATTTTATCACATGCGTATTTGGTGGTTTACAATGATTCAAAATAACCAACAATTTCATCTAAAAAAATTAATTATATAGCAATCGAGAAAATGTTTCCTGAAGAGGTCAGAAATTTTGTTCGTCTTGGCCGAAATGTGTATTTTAAGCTTCGTAATATGCGTGAGATATTTAGTGTCATTAAATAGCAAACCAAACCTGATGAACAAAATGTTCGTTTCAGCCGGGATTTCGTATTAACAGGGTTCGTATTAAGAAAGTTCAACTAATACTTTGAAGAGCACCAGTTTTTGAAAACTAATCAAAATTCTAAAAATGGTAAAAAACGGTTTTTCAACGGTTAACAGACAGTTACGTAATATACTAAGAGCGGCGCTCACCTTTTCCCGCCGGAACTCCTGCAGGGCGAGGTACAGCCTTTCTTTCAGGGAAGCGGCCAATTCCGAAGCTTGCTCGGGCCGGATGCACAGGGCGGCGTGGCAGCGCAGTTCCTGCTTCATCTTGGGGCGCTCGTGCCTGTAGATCCAACAGAACAGTCCCGGGTAGTCCGCGGGGGCGTCGCAGTACGTCACCCTGTACGCCCAGTACTCGGTGGTCCCGAAGCCCTGGGTGTGGGCCCTCATGCCCGAGTTGCACACGGTGAGTTCCATGGCGGCGCCGCCGCCCGCCCTGTTGCGCCAAAGGGCGCCCAGGGGCTTGTCGGCGCAGCCCTCGCCCTTGGCGTAGGGGGTCGCGATGTTGCCCAAGTACAGCACGCGGTAGCTAGGGTCGTAATCGCTGATGGTCACAGAGCGCTTTTTCCAGAACTGCAGCCCCGATCGCAGGGTGCGCCCCAGACGGCGCTTCAGCTCTTCCAAAAGGGGGGACGCGCGGTTCGAATCATCCTCCTCGGCCCCCGAAGGAGGATGACGGTCAAGCTCCGAAGAAAGCAGGGTGGCAGGAGATTTGGTAACAAGTCCCACTACTCGGACCACCAATGGATTGTTTGTTTGCTTTTTTATTTATTTATTTACTTCCGCAGAGACCAAACACGACCGTCTCGTTTGCCGTTTACCAACACGATTGAATGTCGGCGACTCGCTCGCGTGACCTAGAACGTACGTTGGGTAGCATCCCATTGGTCGAGCCGGGTGGGCACGGCGCCAGGGGCCGGGATGCCAGACGTGGCGCTGCATCTTTTTTCTCTTCGGGGAAGAGCGGAGACGGAAATCCTGTGCATTTCGCTCTGATGAGAAAGAAAAAAAAAAGAGCGGGAGATGAGATCGGCACTGAACAGAACATGTGCCCCCACCATCAGACCCGACATGCTTTTTTTTGAGGTACTAGGGGGATATGTTGTCCCTTCTCTAAATTTCTGAAAAACAACTTTACTCTGCAATAATTTTATTGCTATTTGCAAAAGAAAAAAATGTGTCACTTTGTTCCCTTGTTTCTTTTCATTTTTTATTTTATTTTCATTCATTCATTTATTTAATTATTTTTTTAGGCCCGAGTTGCGTTCCATGCTTCAATTTTTAAAGAGGGCGATCTGAGAGGTTTCCATTTTAAAGAGAGAGACATTATGAAAAGATCTAAGAGCACAGCGAGAAGTATGAATTAATTAGAGTCAACTTCCCTAAAACAATAAATGCCCCCCCCCCCCCGAGCAACGTTCGCATAATAATATTACAGTATTAAATAAATAATTAAGTAATTAATTTATAATCTGAAAAAGAGAAGCCACCCAGAAAAAAATCTGATTACGAATAAATGAAAAAAACTACTTGTGTGCAGGTTTTTCTCCAATTCGACTTTTTTAAACCTAGATTTTCATAGCACCGCACTGTTAAATAATAACGTTGGAAAAGAGTCTGTAATATTAACCCCTTAACTGGAAACCTTTCTGTTACCAGTTAAGGCAGGTTCAGAAATGTTTGTTAAAAGAGCAAATATTTTTTCGTTTAATTACCTAAATAATGAATTTAAACATTTTTTTCATTTTGTAAGTTTGGCACACAACTGCCCCTAAAAATTTGCTTTTTGCAATTACAGAATGAGTACAATAAAGATTGTTTTACAGATCTTATGAACGGTTATATATTAAAAAAAATGCCATACATTAAAAATTTATACTTTTGAACAGTTTTTTTTATATTAATAAAACCGGTCGTGAGGTCTGTAAAACAGTCTTCTTTGTACACATTCTGTAAATGCAAAAAGCGAACATTTAGGGGTAGTTATGTTCCAAACTTGCAAAAGAAAAAATTTAACAAACGTTGAAATTCATTATTTATGAAAATTATTTTTTTTCATTTTCTTTTTATATTAAGTATTAAGTTTAGTTATATTCAATATAAAAATACGCCTTTTTATGCATGAACATTTATTTATGGTAAAACGTTTACTAGTTTAGGGATTAAACCTACAAATTTAAAAGTGAAATATTAATTTCAGATAAAATTTGCTGCAGGAGAATTTACATAATTTAATTCAAGAGGACAATAAAAAATATATGTGTGTACGTAGATTAGAATATCAATTTTCAATTTTAAGGTTATTTTTTGCACCGTGACGGCTGACAGTTAAAACGGAAGGTCGGATACGAGAATGCATGAAATTGATGCAAGCACAGTTCGCCAACGAACTTCTGACCCTTGGACGCTACTGCGCATGACAGAAACGGGCGAATCCATTCGAGTTTTAGGGAAGTCCGTTTAGCAGGTGCGTTTACCAGAACGCGAATCAGAATGTTTGCTGCTTTGTGCGCTGAAAGCAGCCGAATTTTTAAACTGACAGTAGAACAAGTTCGGAAGAAATCAAGCATGCAAAACGAGTTAAAACGAGAACGGAATACGGCACATTCCTTATACCAGCCATTTCTCCCTTGAACATGAAGGGATGCTTCTTGGAACTCTGCCAGTCAGAGGTCTTTTCTTTGCGGTGGAATTCTACACTCTTCACACGTTTTGCCAGCACGTATATTTTTAGAGTTCCAGCGCTTTCCAAAAGAAAGGTTGCTATATTTAGCTATTTATGGAATCCGATTGTTCTCTTCATCGAATTCTATATTTAAAACATCAAATATTTCAAAAAGTGATACACTGTTTATTTATTTTTTAGTTTCCTAGTGGTGATCGAAGAAGCAATCTGATTGTTGGGACAAAAGCTATTTTAGGAGGGTTAGCAAAGAAATTAAATGAAGATTTTTAATTTTTTTACGTGACTTATTTATTAGCAATGTTTGGCAATGCGCACAGCTAATCATTTTAAATTCAAAATTCAAATGTCACACATTGTCTTCAAAATTAAATGGTTTTCTTGAAAGGGTATCATATAAAAAAATAGTAAAAGTTAAAAATAATAATAACAACTCTATAGTTTTCATTTTAGTCGATTTGTAATGCAAGTGGAACTTTAAAGTCGAACAACCAGCTCCGTCATTCTTTGGGAAATCGGGGGGAGAGGGGGGGGGGGGAGACTTTTAGAAAGCAATTGAATTTAAACATGTTCTTATGTGTTTTGTAGTTTTATACCTATAATATGCTTTGAAAATATGCACCCCCTCATAATGGGGGGTATTCCGGGAAGGCCATTGATGCTATATACGGTATGGCTGCAGTTTGCATTGATTACACTCCCCCCATTCCCCCCCCCCCCCCGCTTGGAAAATTTAGAAATGGCAGGACTGCGAATACCATTAAACAAATTATATATATATATATATATATATATATATATATTAGGGGAAATTTTCAATTTTGCTTGTCAGTGAAAATCACACCGCTTTTGCAATAGAATTTGTGTCAAAACATTTTTTAGTTATGTTTTCTCAAATGCACAAATTGATGCCTTTTTGTGTTGGACCCAAAAATCTCAAGAAAAGGAATTTATTTTTTCGTTGCTGCGGTGAATTCATTTGTTTTATACACAACTCACTCTGTCTATTTGAACTTTAATGTCCATTACTAAACACATACATATGTACATATACAGTACATAGTGGCCCAACCAGGATTTTCTCCTGGGTGTTAGTTCAGAGGTGGCATTTCTTGTCGAACTGCGGAAAAAACCGGGAAAAACAAGGGCAAATTTTAAAAAGAAAAGACCAGCAAAAATACTTATTGTTCATAAATAATGGGCAGCAAAGTCTACTTCTTTTTTCTTGCCTTATCGGCATTCGCCCTTTTCAAAGCTATGGGAATTGCTGACCAATTGTGAAGGGTCACCAGGTAGGTGGTCAGTATTAACTCTAAAACACGCTGAAGTCGGATGACACTAGATGTCGCCTCCTTAACTACGCCACCTCCCTTTTTAGACCTGAGACAGAATGGGAGGAAAACTTGGAACTGCCTTCAGGGCTCAACGATTTTACATGCACGTATCCTGGTCTACAATTTAATGGGAGCATAAATAAATATTAAATTAATTTTTGTGTATTATTGAATCCCTTTTTATTTTTCTAATTATTAAATATTATGATTAAAACAATTATTTAGAAACAGTATAAGGTACAAATTAAGTGGTAAAGCAGAGGAGGCGGCCCTCCTCCATACACCTAAGGAGTTTTAGAATATTAGGTATTTATGAAGAACGTGCAGTAATAACATTTTACTGGAAACTGAAGGGGAGTAGGAGCAAAGACATTTCGTGTGCTCCACTGCTCCGATTTTTTTTTCTTTTTTAAGGGGCACAGTACCTCAAAACTGTGCAAACTATTGAGAAAAAAATATTACATATATCGATACATAAAACTTTTAAAGCCTCATGAAAAATTTTCCCAAACTTATACGAGCAATATTTGAAAAGAAATTCCGTTTTTTATGAGTTTAGCTGTTTTCATGCTGAATTTAAAATTTTTAAACGCATTTTTCTTTGCATTATATTTTGACCAATTAGTATTATTTATTTTTTTACGTGTAATAAAATCCCAAAGTCGTTTTTTCAGCTTTAGATACAGCTTTGAAACGTCGTATGGGCATTCCAGGGCGTATGTTTAGCAAAAATTAGCAGTTTGACTCAGAAATTTGTAGTTTGTTTTTATTTAATTGTTCAATTTGATTTTTTTTTTGTCTCGTTTTCGAGTTTTTAACGAAAATAAAAAAAATATTAAAATTCAACTAAGTTTCGGATAGTTGATTCCATGCTAACTTATATTCTAGATTGTTTGACAAGTATTATCCAGAAGAAATATTCTGAAAAAAGATATAATTCGGGAAGCTATAAAAAATTTGAAAAATTGAAAAAAAAAAAAAAGTTTTTTTTTTTTTAAATTTTGAACTAAGAGGAGATTACCCAATAAGGTTCTTCTTTCAAATTTGATTTCTAATCATTATTGGAATTAAATTCATTATTTGTTATCCCACTGCTAAACACAAAAAAAAAAAAAAAAAAATGGAAGGAAGTACTGTTTATTCTTAACTTTTATAATTTTTATCATGTGAAAAAAAAATTTATTAACTTTCAAAAATTATTAATTAATAAAAATTACCTATTAAAAATTCCTATTTAAACTATTCGGAGAACGGAGCGAAGTCGAAGTAACTAATTAGAAGTGCTACTAGGAGGAGCAACTCAAAAGCGTTGCTGCTCCAGATCCCTGGAATTTATACATGTGTATGTATTTTTGTTATTTTTTCATGCAATGCATTGAGTATAAAAATGTTTTTGCTTTCTCCCACTGAAAAAATTTTACGTTTAGTTGCCACCATTGTTGGTGTTCGATTAGTTTAAATAGAAATCATAGTATTTTTTATTAGTTATTTATTTATTTATTTATGTTAATCAACTTTTATCACATGATAAAAATTATAAAAGTTAAGGGTGAACAGTACTTCCTTCCATTTTTTTTTTTTTTTTTGTTTAGCAGTCGGGTAAAAAATAGTAAATTTTATTCCAATAATGATTAGAAATAAAATTTGAAAGAATAACCTTATTGTAATCTACCATTAATTTAAAATTAAAGAAAAATTAACTTTTTCTCAATTTTTTTAATATAATTCTCAATTATATCTGTTTTCTCAATATTTTCCCTAAATAATACTTCCCAAACATTGTACAATAAACGTTAGCATGGAATCAACTATCTGAAACTTAGTTGAATTTTAATAATTTTTTTTATTTTCGTTAAAAACTCGAAAACAGGGCAAAATATTCAAATTGAACAATTAACTAAAAACAAACCACAAATTTCAGAGTCAAACTGCTAATCTTTGTTAAACATACGTCGTGGAATGCCCATACGACGTTTCAAAGCTGTATCTTCAGCTGAAAAAAAAACCTTTTTTATGCGGTTGTCTAAAAAAATATAGACAGTTTAACGTTTCTCAGCGCATGAAATGATTCAACCCTGTGGCGTATCGACAATTTTGTTTTGTTTCAAGAAAATAATTCATATAGGACAGTAAATAAGATTAGCATGATTTTTTTCGCTCCCCCCCTTTGAGGGGGGATAGTTATAATGTATTCGAATATTATAACTATGTCGTGGTAAATACTATACCTATGGCTTTAAACATCTATAATTTGATGAATTTGGTGGGACGCATACTTCCCACCGCCTTATGGGGGGTTAGAAGAATTTAAAATACATAAAAAAATGAGTAATTTAAAGATTTTTAGTGTAGAAAATTTTGAAACAACGGGTCTAATCAAAAGGTGCACGATATTCTGCACGTTATTTTACAAGTTAAAGTGATCCTTCCGCTCATTTTCCGCCACACAAAATCGAAGGGGAAAAAAATCATCTCAATCCAATTCCCTAGTAGGTAGTACGTATATAGATTTTCGAATGTTCTCGAATGAGAAAAATCAATCGCGGGTAACGGTACACGTACAATGCCAACATTTCCGTCGCCAAGCCGGCGGGAAGGCAACCCTGGGCAGTCCAAGAATGGAAGGATGCCCGCACACACCTACGCTTTTTCCCGCCTTTGGAGAAGGGAGGGAAGATGGGGAGGCGAGGTTCGGCAACGTACTCTCTCGTTTCGCGTGGGCGATCGAATGTTTATGTTGACAGGCCACGAGGGGGTGTAGGGGTCAATTGTACCCTTTCGAGAGATTGCACCGACTACGCATTGCCGCAGATGGTGACGTCTTTGGGTGAATGAATGAATTGTGTGTGTGGAGTCGAACTCCTTTAATAAGGTTCCAGATTTAGGGATTTAGTGGGGTAGGACAAAGAAAAGAACGCCTCCCCTCGGATTATAGAAGATTTTAACATAAACTATAATATTATAAATTTCTTTTAATCTTAAAATTATAAATTTCTTTTATAATCCGAGGGGATGCACAGACACACATATACATGAGCGAGTGCAGAACTTAAGCAATGAGGGTACAACTGTACCGGAGGTTTAGGAAATCGTCAGAATGTGTCGGCTTCAGCTGCTTTGCCAGGGAAAACTTAGAAGATTCATGCGTAAAAGAAACAGCTTTGAGCAGGGGTCACGCCAGAGAAAATTCGGGTCTGTTTTGGGAACCTTTCACAAAATTCCGATTAATCAAAATGGACCCTTTGCAAAATTCAAATCAATTAAAACACACCCTTTACAAAATTCAAATCAATCCAAACAGACCCTTCACAAAATTCCAAGCTTCCAAATCGTGTTTCTTACACCATAAAAGCACCAAATAATAATAGAATTTTTCATCACTATATGTTTAAATTTTTAATCTTCATAAAATGATTTGATTTTTCACAAAAACCTCTTTAAAATTCGCAAAAAACGGACTCTGTTAAAAATGCTGAATAGACCTCTGCTTTAACATAGTACATGAGGTACGGTTTTTCGTACATGAGGTACGAAAAATGAATAAGTAATTAGTGGAGGCAATTAACCGTTAGAGGGACTCATGGACGATCATCGTTGTCACGTGATATCTGCTCTTTGTTTACTAAGATTTTCAATTGAGTTCTACGCGGAGTTCACTAGGCAAAATGAGTTATCTTAAAATTAATTAGACTATTTTCACAGCTTTTCCTGATTATAACTCAGTATTTACATTTAATTTAATCATTATAAAAGAAATTTATTAATTATTAAATCAATCAAAGCGGACAATCACAAAATTCCTAGGCTTCCACATCGTGTTTTTTACGCCATAAAAGCAGCAAATAATAATAGAATTTTTCATCACTATATGTTTAAATTTTCAATTTTCACAAAAATCTCTTTAAAATTCACAAAACGGACCCTGTTAAAGTTGCTGGATCGACCCCTGCTTTAAGGTACATGAGGTACGAAAAAATAATTAATTAATTAATTGATAAAACAATCTAATATGGTTTCATATTTATAGCCATCTTCTTTTTTTAGGGGCGAGAGGTTAAGGGGGTACCAAGGTAACCTTGGTGACTCTCGTGCGCACGCCTATGGAAAGCGGAAAAAAGCTGAAAGAATGTTTAAAATTGATGCTATATCAATGGTTTGTTAAGGATGCAAAATAATCAGATCACAGAACACGCGTCATGTAACGCGTTCACGCCGGCGCATATTACCGGTGGCCCGCACCAGACTGTCTCATCGGGCGGTGCGTACCACCGGTGGTACGCATTCGATTGTGCTATTAGACGGTAAGTAACACCAAACATTGTAGGATTATATTTTTAGTTAAGTAAGAACGTTCGAGAAACTGCGGCGTCTCAAAGGATTTCTTTGACGCGGTTTTCCTTTGCACGTACGGCGGCACCGAGTCGAAAAGCCCGGCATCAAACTTATAAAAAATAAAAGAAAAATTTCTAAGGCCCACTATTGCTCAAGTACTACGAAAATACCGAGTAAATTTACAGAGAACGACATCGCAGCCTGTAACAATAGTCACAGAGTCAAAAATGTCAATTAATTTCAAATCATCATTCGCATCTGGTCAGTTTCGTTCTCGCTTTTATATCAGTCGCGTCAAGCAGCCTGAAAAACTCCGGAACAGTAAAACCTGTAAAGTTGACCACCTTTGTAAGCTGACCACCTGACTAAGCTCACCACTTTTGCCTGGAACGGAATTAGCACTATATTATATAACGTAGGGAAACCTTTATAACTTGACCACCTGTCTAAGCTCACCACTTTTGCCTGGAACAGAATTAGCACTATATTATATAATGTAGGGAAACCTTTATAACTTGACCACCTGTCTAAGCTCACCACTTTTGCCTGGAACGGAATTAGCACTATATTATATAATGTAGGGAAACCTTTATAACTTGACCACCTGTCTAAGCTCACCACTTTTGCCTGGAACGGAATTAGCACTATATTATATAATGTAGGGAAACCTTTATAACTTGACCACCTGTCTATATTGACCACTTATGTCCGCCACATTTGGGTGGGAGTATTATAAAAAACCCTTTGTAAGTTGACCGCCTAATTATTTCAATATTTTAGTTGTTTATCTATTTTTGCAAAAATAAAAAAAAAAACTAAAAATATAACTTCTCCAGGATATTTTTTATGCTATAATGTTAAAAGAGTATTTGTCTGGAAGGGTGAAACATCAATAGAGGAAACACAACTTACAATTCTTTGTGAGTTAACCATATGGGAAAACTACTGTAAGCACTCTTTTAGTTTCTTCTTTTTTCCTTTATCTGATGTAGCCATTTTGAAAAATTATCTATTTTTAGAAAATCTTTACTATCATATAACTTACATAATTAATAAGATATTTATCTTTATTTTAACTAAGTGCTTTACTTTTAACGTTGTATAGGATACATCGTAAATTTAGGTTAAATTTCTCTAATGATATTTTAAATAATTGTGAAAAAAAACCCAATTGGGCCATTTCACAGTATTTTGTCCAAACGTGTAGAGTCCGCAATATAACTTTTTTTGTTATAACTACGTAATTTACAGTTTAATCGTCACCAAATTTAATTTTCAAATAATGTGTTGAGCACATTATCTGAAAATAAAATTTAGTGATAATTAAACTGTAAATTATTTAGTTATAACAAAAAAAGTTATGTTGCGGACTCTACGTTTGGACAAAATACTGTGAAATGGCCCAATTACTATTTTAAAGTAACATTGGTACATGAAGCTATATTTTCTTAAGACTCTAGAACTAAGCACAAACAATTTTGACGCAATTTTTTGGTTCTCTGATTTAAAAAATGATTACTAAAAAAATAACTAAAAAAAATTATTTTAATTTTAATTAATAATTAGTTTAAATAATAATGAATGACCAATTTCCATGTGTTCCATGTTTAAAACGAAGTAAACTATCTGTTTATTAGTTTCAAAAACAATTGGGTGTTTTAGCTTTCAAATTGCACAAACAGTAGTTAATAAACAGTATTTTGAAATGTACCCAATTGGGTACACTTGGAAGGAAGGGGTTAACTAGTTACAAATGAATAAATGCATAGTGTAACAAATGAAAAAAAAAAAAAAAAAAAAAGCAAAATCTACACCCTCAATAAGTTGACCACTAAAGTGCTGCACCGCAAGTGGTCAACTGACACAGGTCTCACTGCACTAAATTTCCACGAAAAGACTCATACAGTGAAACCCCGATTTTACGTCCCCCGAATCTACGTTTTTCCCGCATTTTACGTTTTTTTCATCAGGTCCCTGATTTTCCGTATACTAATAATGTTAATTTAACCCGGATTGTAAGTTTGTTATACATGAAATTTCCCGCATTTTACGTTTTCCCTGGAATATGAAAAAAAAAAAATTGTTCTAAAATAAGCAATATTTTTCCTTCTGTACTTTTCGTCAGCCGATGAAGATCAACAAAAAAAAAACCGGAAGCACAGCCCGTCCCTTCTTTCACTATTGCAATGAAGAGCTTACATATAGTGAAAGACGATTTTCTTTCTTATAAAGACCAGGAAAAAAACTTGCAACGTATTACAATCCTAGAAGATGCTGCATTCACGTTGAACTCAATGACTAAAAAACAATCCACTATTACGGATTATTTTCAGCCTAAACGCAAAGAATCGCATCTAAATGTGCTAAAATTATCTTAAAATGGTATGTATAATAATGTTCTTTTCGTAAAATATAGATATTATACCTTTTGAAAGAGTCATCTTTACTACCTTTTGTTTTTCTCTATTTGATTTTTGCATTCTATGTATTTCCCGTATTTTACGTTTTTCTTGCCCAGTCCCTTGAGGAACGTAAAATCGGGGTTTCACTGTAATAATAACGGCGAGTGAAAACAATGAGAACTATATCAAAGACTCGCATTACTTCAGTCAAACGCAGTCGCGTTCAGTCAAGCTTTCAGTCAACACTCGCTAATCGATCTCATGATCTCATGTGATTTCACTTGATCTGCCTCTCGAATGCAATTCGCTCTGATTGCAAACTCGAAGACCAATTTTCCAAACCAAGCCCCGTGCATGCTAATTCCTGATTACGTAGAACCTTGATTGACCGAACCAATGAAAAAGTTCTTTTTTTTTCTTTCTCTTTGTGAATGAGCTCTGAAAAAGACACACATTTTAGTTCACGGTCCATGCTTTGAGCTCTTTTGCCCCCAAATGTAACAGACTTTTTCAAAAAGTAAGGGGTATTCATAAATGATGTCACGCTTCAAGGGGGGAGGGGGTTCAAGAAAATGTGAGTTTGTGACAAGGGATGGGGAGGGGGCAACAAGAAGTGTGACTTCGTACATTTTGATTTCTATAAAAACACTTAAAATCAGCCAATTAAACTTATTTTAAGCTAATGTAACATAGCGTGACATGTGACAAAGGGGATAGGGGGGTATGTTGAAGTGTGACACTTTGTGACAACGGGGGGGGGGGGAGGGGGTCAAATATATTAAAAAATGTGTGTCGTCATTTATGAATGATGTAAATTTAACAGATAAATGTATATTGAATTTACAAAACGATATCTTTTCGAGGTGCATCTTTCAATATTTAATTTAGTATAGCTTAAAAAAATTTCACTTTTCTACTTAAAACTTGGTAGCAGTGGCGTAACTTGACGTTGGCACCCTCCCCCTGCAGTCACGGGTCGCCCGTTACGCCACTCGGTAGTAGTTGATTTCGTTTTTAAATTTTCGGAGCTGTGAAACATAAATTTATGTATGCTTATTTTTCTAATTTTAAAAACGCTCTATTGCTTTTATTTTAAGAGATGTTTAATTCGCGAGCACTGAGAAGTTTTGTATAGTTTCTGTTGAGCGAGATTTCCGATATCCAAAGTATTAGCTGTCCCAAACTCGGATGATATAGGTCTATACTGTGTATGTGTGTGTGTGTGTTTTTTTTTTTTTTTTTTTAAGGAGGCAACAGTATTTCCTTCCAATGTTTTTCTTTTAACAATCAGACAAAAAATAATGCATGCATTTAATTCCAATCATGATTAGAAATGTAATTTCAAAGTAGAACCTCGTAATTTCAAAGTAGAACCTCATTGTAGTCATCCATTAATTTAAAATTTAAAAAAAAAAACCCCTTTTTATCAATTTTTTTATAACTTCCTCAATTATACCTTTTTTTTAAAGATTTTTTCTTTGTAATACTTCTTAAACATTCTAGAATAAAAGTTAGCTTGGAATTAACTATTTGAAACTTAGTTGAATTTTAATATTTTTTCCCCGTTAAAATCTCAGAAAAAGGGCAAAAAATTAAAATTTTCAAATTAAATAAAAACAAACTAAAAACTTCAGAGTCAAACCCACGCTCATTTTTGTTAAACATACTGCGTGGAATGCACGTACAAAGTTTCAAAGCTGTATCTTTAGCTGAAGAAAAGCCTTAAAGAAAAATGCGTTTAAAGATTTTAAATGCAGAATGAAAGATAAAGTCATTTACAAAAACCAGAATATCTTTTAAAAGTAAAATACTCACAAAAGTTTGAAATTTCCCATGTGGCTTTTAAACAGTTTTATCTATCAAAATAAGTATTTTGTTTTTTCCACATTTGAACAATTTTGAGCTACTGTGCCCCCTTAGATCTGTGAACATTGTTTTTCTGCTAGAGCAGTGTCAATGCAGGGAAAATAACCTTCCTCCAGCTTTTCCCAAATGGGGTCATTTATGAATGATGTCACGTTTCGAGGGGGGAGGGGAATTCAAGAAAGTGTGACAGTTTGGGGAGGGGGTTACAAGAATGTGACATCATACATTTTGATTTCTATAAAAACATTTAAAATCAGCAAATTAAATTTATTTTATACTAATGCAAAAAAGCGTGACATGTGACAAAGGAGGGTACGGGGTATTTTGAAGTGTGACACTTTGTGAAAAAGGGGGGGAGGGGTCAAATATATAGAAAAAAGTGTGAGATCAATCCTTATAACAATTTCCATGCAACCAACGACTAAAAAATTTGGTAGTTTAGAGGTTTAGCCCGATGCAAAATGTAGATGTGTATAAGGAATATACATTACGAATACATACATTGATAAACATTAAATGTATATTGTAATAAAATAATTTTTATAAAACAACAGAACCGACTTCAAATTAAAAATTGCGCTAAAAAGTAAAAAATAAATTCATTCTTTAAACAACATCGATGTGACTTTTAAACATAGTTTTAGAAGTCGGTGCAAAATTAGAATTGATAAAATCTTTTGTAATCATGAATCAATTACAAATATATATATTTCCGCAGAATTAGCAACAGTTCCAATATGAAGTAGCAAATGGTATAATGGTAATTAGACCCATAATTTTGCATCGACTTCTAAAACTATGTTTAAAAGTCACATCGATGTTGTTTAAAGAATGAATTTATTTTTTACTTTTTAGCGCAATTTTTAATTTGAAGTCGGTTCTGTTTTTTTAGAAAAATTATTTTATTTTATTCTTTTTAGTGTAAATGCATTTTGTATATAAATACTCTATTTTTTAAAAAATCCATATCAAAGGGCAAAACTTCTTTAAATTAATGGCACTAAAAACTAATCATTTGCATGATAAATTCCCTTTTGAAGTCTATTTTAGCAAACAAACTGATTGGATTAATTTTTGCCACAGAGAAGCCTTCAGTCAAGCTCTTGCTGTAATTTCTTTTGATATTATAGCCCATGACAACAAACATGTTTTTAACAATGCTTTTATATTTATTAATAGATTTCTCAACAAAGAAAAATCAAGCCAAGCCTTTCCAATTAAAATAAAAAATACTTATTTTTCACTCGTAACGTTTTTTATAAAAAAACAGATGTAGGCAAATTGATTTGCAATATTTGAGTTAGACGACCCTCTGTCGATTAAAGAAAAAATCATCAAAATCGGTTCATTTAGTCAAAAGTTATGGATGAAAAGACAAAAAAAAACTACATTTCTGCCCATTACTTTTGTTCTAATTATCGAATATGGTCAAACGAAAGTACGGGACCTATGGGAAACCACCCCTGATAGATTGAAAAAAAAGTCATGAAAATCGGTTCATCCGGTGCGAAGTTATGAGTGGACAAACAAACAAAAAAAAAAAAAACGACATACATACAATACGAATGTTTAACCTCCTTCCTTTGTGAAGTCGGTTAAAAATAGCATTGTACTGAACAACTGTATAAGACCGTATTATGAGTCAAGGTTTGAAAAACTTAACAGTGACCAGCAAATTTTTAATGTATCCGATATTAAGTCTACTAATAACATCAGTATCATTTTCTGAAAGTCATACACCCCCTCCCCCTCAAAAAAAAAGTAATTATGAATATTTCATATATGCATAAATTAGTGCATTACTGCCCTCAAACTTATAAGAAAACATCTACAAATGACAGTTATAAAAGAACAGCAGTTTTCTAGACCAGCGGTTCTCAAACTGTGGTACGCGTGCAGGTCAAAAAAAAAAAGACACAAGCTGGTGCTATATACTAATTTCTATTGTGTTTTGGAAGTACGTATTAAAAATATATTTTACGTATAGAGCTTTATTTTAATAAACGCTTTTTCTGCCTTAATAACAATAAAAAATGGTGTGATTTATATTACCTAGTAGTCCTAGTATTTTTCTATTCCTAGTATTTTATTATATTCTATGCAATAAAGTTATATTTGTAGTGGTACGCAAATTGTATGCAAGAAAAATGGTGGTACGCGAAAAAAACAGATTGGGAACCGCTGTTCTAGACATTTTCAACTCGTTCTGGCAAAAGTGAAATTCTTCGTTTTGCAACCTAAAAGAAAGAAGACGTGATAAGAAGTCTTCTGATGCATTCCGAAACAACAGGTGGTCTCTTTGTGTTTGAACAAATAGGCCACATGCGCTTTCCTGTTAGAGGGCTGACTTTCTTTTGACTCATTTTCCGTTCCATTGTGTACTAAAGTAGTGCGGGATTTACAAAACGGCCCTTTCCTCCTCAGGATGCACCGACTTGGGGGGGGGGGGGGGGGAATGGTGCATGTGATCTACGATTTTGTCAGCTTTACTATTTATTCATTTAGTTATTACGTTTTTTGGGGGAATATTTATTTATTTATTACATTTCTGTGAAGTTTGTGAGGTGGACTGCACCCACGTAGGAAAGGGGTTCAGGGGGCTTAAGCCCCCCATTAGAAATCAGGAATTTTGCCTTTTAATGCCAAATGAGATAAAGCTGCTTTTAAAGAGAACATTTTAAAATAAAAACCAAAATTTAAAGACTTCTTGCACTTAAATTTTAAATTTAATAACTTCTAAGTCTTTTTGTATAATAATAAAGTAAAGTTAATAGACGTTCATAAATGTATCGTTAAATCAACGATACTGCATAAGGATTTCGGTTATTTTGTGAAAACTATGAATTTATTTTAATGATCTATAAAAATATTCATTTCTTAGTGATTTTTTGTAATTAATATTAATTACAATGAGTGAATAATAATTGTACTTCTTTATTGTTAATTGATTTTTCTTGAGAACAATTTTGAGCATTTGGAAATGAAATTGTTTGAGCCCCTCCATGATTTTTAAATTGCTACGCTCCTGGTGGACGGCTTGAATGACTGGTCAGACCTTCTGATCTAATGGAGCATGTGTGGGACATACTAGGAAAACATCTCGTAACGCTCTCAGAGGTGTATCTAGGGGGGGGGGGGGGTAGCTCGGGGCGCCCCGAAAAGGGAATTAAAAAAACTTTTATGCTTCCTAAATGATAAATAGCTCTAAAATGGCTCTTTTTATTAGCGACCATTCACTTTTAAGGGCAAAAGGTACTCTGGCTTTGCAAAATTATTTCTCTTTTTCTTCTTTCTCAAGGTACCTTTCCCGGGGTTCTCTGGGCGTCCGATTCTTTTTTCTCTGCTGCTCAAAGAAAATGGGACTAGAGGGTCCTCGTGGGTCCGTTCCCTAAGAAAAGATCCCTAATACAACTCAAAAGTTGTTTCTCTGCCTCAGGCTATTTCCCACGCACTCATGTACTACATTGGTCATTCCCGATATGATTTTCGGTGCTCCCACCTTTTTGGCGAACATATTCACACCCCTTCAGTTCAAATAATTTTCTTTTCGCATTCAAAAATGCAATAAATTAACATTAGTTTGGCGCCCCTTGACGCTGCGCCCGGGGACAGCTGCCCCCCCCCCCCCTAGCTACGCCTCTGAACGCGCTCTGTCAATCACCGAGTTCTGTTCTGTACTAAAAAAATTTCCGAGAAACTTTGAGCACATTATTTATTCAAATCCTGAGTGAAAGTTTGGTTTAAAACGAGCGTCAAAGTGCTTTTGATCACCGAGTTTAACATCCTCGTTATTTTTCCCGGAGTATAATATGTTGCTTTCAATCTTTTCCTTTGGATCAGTGTTTTCTTAAACTGGGTTTCGTAGAGATCACTCAAGGGTTCTGTGAAGTGTTTTCCTTCAGAACATCCAAGAAAGTTACCGAAAAGCAATAAGATTTCGAAGAGGCATTACGCCTCTTCCTACAGGTGGTCAACCTTACAGGTTTACTGTACTAGTAAGCCCGGCGGTCATACGAAATGACCACGGTTCTAGATATTATAAATATACAATTCTCCCAGTAACCGGAAATGCACATCAAATCAAAGAGATATTTATCAGGTAGAACAATAAAGTTTAATGAATAAAAATTACACATATAATCATTTCGGAAAAAAATATTCTTACCGAAAAAAAAAAAAAAAAACATCCAAGTTATAATAATCTGTAAAATAAAAATATTATTTACTATATAATCGAAGTGTTTGTGCAAACTATTTATTTATATCCAACATAATCATCGTCAAAACAATAGTTTTAACGAAACCTGGAAAAAAGAGCGCTGCCACTTTAATATATATAAAAAGCGCAGACGATAAATAAATTAAAACAAAGAAAGACGGATTAAATTAAATTCGCGTTGACATTCATTTTTAACGGAGATTGCAAATCTAGCGATGCCTCACTCAAAAGGCTAGAGAAATGTTTTGATTATTTGTCATTTTCATAATAGAAACAATTGTGTAGATGGCAGCACGATGCAGTTTTCTCGTAGTAAGAAATTCGGAATAAGCTATCGGCGACAAAACAGACACTTAAGCGGCTTATATATAAGATGTACCGCACTATTGAAGAAAATTTGGGTTCAATGGTTGAAGTCTACTTCAAAAAGGGTTCCGCTGAACAAAGAAATTAAGAAACGCTGCTTTGGATAACAAAAGCCACAATTTTCCTTGTTTGGAATAATTTTCTTCGTTAACCCAATTATCTTAAGTATTTTTATGATTACGATTTAAAATTTTTAACAATTGCAGAAATACTAAAGTTTATTTTTAGGCACGAACGCGTAATTTCTTTGACGAGTGCCTGATTGTAACTTGATTAAGCTCAAAAATCAAAACAGTGATGAATAAAGAATATAGTCACATAAATTTGGTTCAGCCCAATTCTCGCCTACCGAAAGTTTGCCTACAGCTGCCACAATGAATGAAACGGTGGGGGCGTTAACAATGTAACAATAGATAACCGGTTAGCTGAATTGACAACCGATGGTCTCCCTTCCACCTTAGGGGGAAGATTTTGATTTTCCTTTGTCGTATTTTTCTCCCTAAAACCTTCTCTAACCCTTTGCACTCCAATGGCTCCGCTAGGGGGACATTCAACATATGGCTTTAAAATCCATTGGCTCCTCCTGTTTTGTAAAATTTCTATATAATATATAATGTTCTAATAAAAAAATAAGCAAAATCCAATATTCAAAATGTTTTGAAATATATATTTTCAATAAACTAAAATTGTCTTTGTATACTCAGCGTACCTCTCTGATACCCAAAAGTTGAAAATGGAATAGAGTGCAAAGTGCTAAAACTTAACTTTGAAACATCTGCTACATTTTCGTTATGGATAGGGATCAGGAGCAACCACTTTTTTGAGTTGCTCCGCTCCAGTTCCGCTCTGTGCTCCGAATAAATTTAATACGTTATATTATTTACGTACCTCTTTTTTTGTTCAGTTATACTAATTATTTTTTTTAGATGATGGAAAAAAATGGAGTAGTGGAGCATAAAACTTCTTTGCTCCGGTTCCGCCCCAGTTTCAGAACAAAATCACGTTGTTCCACTGCTCCGCTCCAGATCCCTGATATAAGCGCTTTTTGTTCTTTTCTGTTGAAAAGAATTCCTGCATCAACATTTTCTAGTTTTAAATTCGTTTTATCGGTGCAATGACAACAGCTTGTTGTTGTTTTCAAAAACAGAAACGGTACGATCAGGTTGTTCGATGCATCGGTAGACACGCCGGGTGTAGCAAAAACCACTTCACTAATAAGTTCTTTAGGACAGGAATTCGAACCGAACCCAGCAGAACTTTCTCCAATGTCAAGCCACGTGTGTTTACCGATCATCTACGAATCAGATGGAAATAGAATATTCTCCTGTGCTGTTCCGCTGCTCCGATTTTTTTTTGCATAACATTCGTCAACGTAAAGTTAATGAATGAGGTTCCCTCCAATCTTCGGGGCTGAAGCATTGTATACTTATTGATAAATAAATAATATACAATAAAACCTGTAAAGTTGACCACTTTGTTCAGGAACGGAATTAGCCCTATGTTATATAATGCAGTGAAATCTTTGTACTTGACCACTTTTGCCAGGAACGGAATTAGCCCTTTGTTATACAAGGTAGTCAAACCTTTGTAACTTGACCACCTAATTTGACCACCTGTCTATGTTGACCACTTTCGTCAGGAACGGAAGTAGCCTCTGTTATACAATGTAGTGACACATTTGTAACTTGACCACCTGTCTGTGTTGACCACTTTTGTCAGGAACGGAATTAGCGCTCTGTTATACAATGTAGTGAAACATTCGTAACTTGACCACCTGTCTATTTTGACCACTTTTTTCAGGAACGGAATTAGCCCTCTGTTATACAATGTAGTGAAACCTTTATAACTTGACCACCTGTCTATGTTGACCACTTTTGTCAGGAACGGAATTAGCTCTCTGTTATACAATGAAGTGAAACATTTGTAACTTGACCACCTGTCTATGTTGACCACTTTTGTCAGGAACGGAATTAGCCCTTTGTTATACAATGTAGTGAAACCTTTATAACTTGACCACCTGTCTATGTTGACCACTTTTGTCAGGAACATAATTAGCCCTCTGTTATACAATGTAGTGAAACATTCGTAACTTGACCACCTGTCTATTTTGACCACTTTTTTCAGGAACGGAATTAGCCCTCTGTTATACAATGTAGTGAAACCTTTATAACTTGACCACCTGTCTATGTTGACCACTTTTGTCAGGAACGGAATTAGCCTCTGTTATACAATGAAGTGAAACATTGTAACTTGACCACCTGTCTATGTTGACCACTTTTGTCAGGAACGGAATTAGCCCTTTGTTATACAATGTAGTGAAACCTTTATAACTTGACCACCTGTCTATGTTGACCACTTTTGTCAGAACAATTAGCCCTCTGTTATACAATGTAGTGAAACATTCGTAACTTTTACCACCTGTCTATTTTGACCACTTTTTTCAGGAACGGAATTAGCCCTCTGTTATACAATGTAGTGAAACCTTTGTAACTTGACCACCTAATTTTGACCACTTATGTACGCCAAATTTGGGTCGGGGGTTTTTTATAAAAAAACCCCTTTTTAAGTTTTTACCCAACCCTTTTTAAAAATTTAATTAACCCAATTTTTTTTTTTTTGTTTATCTATTTTTCAAAGATAAAAAAAAAACATAAATAACTTATGCAGGATATTTTTATGCTATAATGTTACATCAGTATTTGTCTGGATGGATGAAACGGGTCATTCCACGGCAACGGGCGTTACATTTACACAGCATTTTTCAACTTCAACGAGCTTTGTAACAAACTTGTTGGGTATTTTTTAGGTTTTTTAATTTTGGCTAGTAAAAGTACATGTGTTCTAAGTATGAAAAAAATTTTTTGAAGATATATATGTATTTGCTGTCTGTTTAAAAAAATGTTGAAATTTCGTTACGTGTGTTACTCTTTGGGTAACACACGTAACGAAATTTCAAAAAATTTTTTAACATACAGAAAATACATATATATCTTCAATTTTTTTTTTTTTTTTTGCATACTTAGAACACATGTACTTTTCCTAGCCAAAATTAAAAAACCTAAAAAATACCCAACAAGTTTGTTAGAATGCTCGTTGGAAGTTGAAAAATGCTGTGTAAATGTAACGTCCGTTGCCGTGGAATGACCCAAACAACAATATAAAGTTTGCCTACAAATACAAATACAAAAGTGACGACCAGCAACAGGCTCAGGGCCTGGCTAGGCTGGTCCTAGTCAATTTAGCAGTCCCCAATGAACATCAAGAGCTTTCTTAAACGTTTTTACCCCGCTGCAATTAACAGTCGCTTCTGGTAAACTATTCCAACTGCCTACAACCCTATTGAAGTAGTAATTTTTCCTAATTTCAAGATTAGCCTGAGATTTGAAAAGCTTAAAACAATGACCTCTGGTTCTACTTTCAGCACATAGCTGCAGTCCATCAACATACAGTTACACCTATTTGTAAGTTAACCATTTGGGAAAACGACTACGAGCACTCTTTTGTTCTTTAACTAAGTTTCTTCTTTTTTCTTCTAATTAAACCAGCCATTTTGAAAAAATATGTATTTTAAGAAAAATTTTATCATCAAATAAAAAACTTACGTAATTATTAAAATATTTATTTTTATTTTAACTAAGCGCTTTAATTTTAAAGTTGCATACATTGTAAGTCGTTCGGGTTAAATTTATCTGATATTTTAGATAAGTGTGAAAAAAAAGCTAATTACTATTTTTAAAGTAATGTTAATACGTGAAGTTATATTTTAATTAGTTACAAATGTATAAATAAACGCATAATGTAAGAAATGACAAAAAAAACAAACAAAAAAAGAAGAAAACAAATCTCCACCCTCTATAAATTGACCACCTGTCTAAGTTGACCACTAAAGTGCTGCACCACAAGTGGTCAACTTACACAGGTTTCGCCGTACAAGTAATTCGTTTTCACTAAATACTTTAGCACTAGATTTACCAGACCAGTCCTTTTGACTGTTTCGAAGCTTCCCATTTTGCCCCAATTGTATCTCATCACAGTGCAACTTTCAATGGCATTGGCTTTTCCTTATACTCGGTAAGTAGGACAGGTGAATTTGACTGAAAGTTTTATTAGAATGAGTAGCAACTTGGTGTAAAATGAAAGTTTAGAAATGGCTAAAAACGGCCTGGTGAATCTACTGCTAATAAATCTACAAAAAGATAAATATGTTTCCTGTTAAAACTATTCGGAACGGAGCAACTCAAAAAGGTGGCTACTCCAAATCCCTGATTAAAACTATTCGGAGCGGAGCAACTCAAAGAGTGGCTGTTCCAAATCCCCGATTAAAACTATTCGGAGCGAAGCAACTCTAAAAGTGGCGGCTCCAAATTTCTGATTAAAACTATTCGGAGCGGAGCAACTCAAGAAGTGTCTGCTCCAAATCTCTGATTAAAACTATGCACAGCGGAGCAACTCAAAAAGTGGCTGCTCCAAATTTCTGATTAAAACTATTCGGAGCGGAGCAACTCAGAAAGTGGCTGCTCCAAATCTCTAATTAAAACTATTAAGAGCGGAGCAACTCAAAAAGTGGCTGCTCCAAATCCCTGATTATAACTATTCAGAGTGGAGCGACTCAGAATGTGGTTGCTCCAAATCCCTGATTAAAGCTATTCAGAGAGGAGCAACTCAGAAAGCGGCTGCTTCAAATCCCTGATTAAAACTATTTGGAGCAAGTGTTTATAAGTCGGACTAGCGCAACTCAAAAAAGGGGCTGCTTCAAAAATCCCTGATTAAATCTATTCAGAGCGGAGCAACTCAAAAAGTGGATGCTCCGAATCCCTGATCAAAACTATTCAGAGCGGAGCAACTCAAGCATTGGCTGCTCCAAATCCCTGATTAAAACTATGCAGAGCGGAGCAACTCAAAAAGTGGCTGCTTCAAATCCCTGATTAAAATTATTTGCAACAAGTGTTTTTAAGTCGGACCGGAGCAACTGAAAAATGTTCTTGCTCCAGAGTTCTTAGGTCGCAATCATTTGACGTCTTATACTTGCAGATTAGTATGAAACAGCATTCCACGGAATTCTTCGAACGAGAGCTTTAAAGACTTGGAAAAGAAACTATTTTAGAAACTTTCCCCACACTGACTCCGATGTTACCTATCTAATCGAGATCAGTTTGTTTGTATCGAAGAGTCTGGACGCGACCGACATTGCAACACGATCCAAGAAAGTATCAATATTTTGATGAGAAAATGTTAACTGTCCGCTCTTGCGTCACCAGTATCCACGTCGTAAGATGTTGATGATGGGGTTTTTCGTTTTAGTATTTCCACAGTTTGTCTGTCCTCTTTTGCGCAATCGAGATAATTGCAATGTTTGGGCATTGCAAAAATGCGAGGGGAGAACGGCAACAGTATTTCGAAGAAGCGTGCGTATTAGAGCCCTTCTAAATGTGAGCAAGAGAAAACTAATACAGTGGAATCCGCTTCATTGGACCGCCGGATAATCGGACCAGCCGCTTATTCGGACCAAGAACAAAACATTTCCTATTACACAAGCCTAAAATTATTCTCTTATTGGGACCAGAAATCCGTTTACTAATCGGACCAGATAAATAAAAGCAAGAATAAAAGAGGAGCCATAAGTTTCCCGCGTAGAACGAATTTAATTTAAAGAACATAACAATTAATTTATTAAACATTAACTACAATAGATGTAACTTTCAATAAAATCCAACGATATTTACAAGGAAGATGTTTAACAAAATTCTTACTAGGTGGCGGTACTATTGAAGCAAAGGTCAAGTGAATTTTCGTATTGACTCTGCTCAGCAGTCAGCAGGTACAATAAAATTAAATTATAATTTAAACAAAATTCTTTGATTGTAAAATAAGCAATTTTTATTTTAGTGGAAGTTTTAACAGCTGCTGTGTATCGATGTGAACACGCTGTTGAACCAGTACGGTAAAGTGTTGAACGGATGTAAAAGGCTTCTTTGACTAGTGTTTTCATCTACTGATAATCGCATTAAATTTGTTTGAATAAATTTAGTGAAACAGTACAGTAAATTTAGTAAACAGTAATTTATTTCTTGTCTGTATGTTGGACATAAATGTGTGCCTCAAAATAATCATAAAACACTTTAAATATAACGTATTATAGTACGTCCGGTCTTGTTACGCGAAATCGGACCAAAATGATGGCGTCCCGAAGTGGTCCGATTAACCGGAATCGACTGTACTTTTAAATCAGTTTTTTTTGTAACATCAAACTTGCAGCAATTAAATATTGCTTGCTCAAGAAAAATATACTTCTTTCCGCAGTAACCACATTAAAACATGAAGAATGAACCCGTACCTGAAGAACTGAAGCGCAGGACCTTATTTACCATTAGGCCCTTGAGGCCCGGGCCCCCGTTTGAGGGGCCCCCTAATTTTGGTTATTATTATTTTTTTTTTGTAATTTAAAATTTTTTAGAAAAATATTTAGAAATAGCATTTTTCAAAAACAAAACTTAGTGTTCTGTTGCTTCACAGAAATTTTTTTAAAACCACAAGGAATTTTCACTTTGGGGCGCCCAAATTTTGGTCTGGCAATTTGAAAAACAAAATCTATTTTGCATTTTGGGGACCCCCAGATTTTATTCAAACATTTTGTAATTTAAAAACAAAATCATTTTGCACGTTGGGGGCTCCCAAATGTTAGTCTGACTCTTTGACATTTGAAAAACAAATTAGTTTTTGCGGTTTGGGGGCCCCCAAATTTTGGTGCGGCTCTTTGAAATTTGAAAAGCAAATTAGTTTTTGCGCTTTGGAGTCATCAAAATTTTATGTTTAAAAAATTTTTGTTGCGTGGGGGCCCCCAAGCATGTGTTGTGCCTATAGTGATTCAAAATGCAAATCGGGCCCTGCTGAAGCGTACAGAAATTCTTCATTGGGATAGAGAACATTAATGCATGTGTGTGTGTGAAATGGTCCTCTTTTTGTAGCAGAAAAAAAAAAAATTTATAGTTCTACCATCAACCGAAGCGATCTGCCTGGCAGAGTGCCAAGAATCCATTCATGTTCAAGGGAGGAACGGCTGGTATGCGGAATGTGCCGTTTTTGTGCTTGTTCTTGTTCGTTAGCATACTTGATTTCTTCCGAACTGATGCTATGTGCCAGTTCATAAATTTGGTTGTTTTCAACAAACAGTGAAGCAAACATTCTGATTTCGCGCACTAAAAAAACGCACCTAAAACTCGAATGGACTCGTTCTTTCTGCCATGCGCAGAAGCGTCCATTCTCCAAATGTCAAAATTCCGCAGTCGAAATGTACTCTCATTGATGCGTAATCTCTTTTGTGTCTTTCTCACACTTATGCGTATTATTTTATAAGTATCTCACACTTATATGCGCATTACTTTATACGTCATTCTCACTTATACGAAACCGTTTCCATGCGGTCTGTCATACACATCGTCAGCCCTCTTTTGTTTTCTTTGCATGTGTCTCATGCATCACCTCTCATTTTTCTCACATTTGCGAGCAGGGCCCGATTAAAACAGTCGGCGGGCCCAAGGCACAACATTATTTTGGGGCCCACTATGGTACAAAAAGTCAAAATACTGGGTATAATGTATAAAGTTAAATAAGCTTGGAGATTATTCTATTAATACTGGGTTTATACCCAATTGGCAAGGGGGGGGGGGGGGGAAAACCTACTGACACGACATACTACTATTCTGCATTCCATATTGTTTTTATTCAATATGATTTTTGCGTTATTCATTAAATAAGCAAACTTTTTTAATACACACATTGCGTTTTCAAATTTTACTATTTATAATATTAAATAAATAAAAAACGTTGAGATGCCTCAGCGATTAAAGGATACTATTTGGCATGATAGTCAATGAAGATAGTGATCTGATGGTGCATAGTTTATCTTGTTTACGCAAGTACTTTTAGCTTGCCATTTAAATGAGTTCAGATCTTTCCATTTTGTAAAAAATTATTTTTTTAAGAGATATTTTCACACACAGAAATCTTTCTTGCAATTTGGGGGCCCAAGGCAGCGGCCTAGTTGGCCTGTGCGGTAATCAGGCACTGAGGTGAGCGCAAATTGCGCAACCTCAGTGTCTGAAATAAGAGTGTAAGCCCTCAGTGCATAAAAGAGGTGATGCGCAATTTGCGCATCACCTCTTTTATGCCTCTTTCTCACATACAAGACTTTTTTGGTCGGTCTCTTGGCGACCAAAAGTCTAACGTATAAGAGAGATTAAATGACAGACATTCACTTTGCGCATATATATTCAAAACTAGCTGCGTTGCACGGGCTATTTCAAATATTGATGATTTCCCCAGGAAGACAATGCAAATATGTACTACACAATAATGCATACAAAAAATTGCAGGCACAATCGGTTAAAAGACAATGGTAAAACCTAAAACCGATTCGAAAAATATCGTCTACGCTAAAGAATAATTTCTAGTCGTTGTAAAATGATTTCTCCTACTCTCATCTGACAAAGGGGGCTGATTGCCCTCGAGACCGGTCTGCCATTTTTAACTTTTTATACTTGCGCCCTTTAACACTGCTTTTTCTCCTTTCGAATAAGAGAGATTACTGCATTTAGTGATGGGGGCGTCATTATGTAAAAGCAGCTAATGTAAAACCCCCCCGAATACAAACCAAAAAAAAAAAAAGAAAAATTCATAGAGATCCACTTTCTTCTATTTCTCTGGATAGAAAAAACTGGAACCACAATGGTGGCAGTAAAAACCTGTACATAAAAAGTGGCTCCTCAATCAACCGCAAACAATAAGCATTCATATACACATAAACTATAGACATAACATATACGTATATTATATACACATCACGATGCCACATTGTGACGCTTGTCGCCAGTATGTGTTAAGGTTCGTATTGTGCTCCTTTAGAAACTCTTCCCGGAAAATATGACTTAAGGTATCATAACTAAACTGATGATGGAAAATGAATAAAAAAGAAGAAAATGGTTTCATAAGCATGCATGCGCTCTGGGATTCGCTTCGCAAAATCCATCTCAGAAATTCGGATTGCATCAGCAAGAAAAAGGTGCGACTCAAGTTAGTTCCTAGATTTAGAACCGAAATCCGCACAAAAGAAAAGATGCTTGTTGAATGATGCGCGAGGAATTCCTCATTAATATCTCTTTCGAGTGATTTACGAGCGTATTGTCTCGGCCTGCATCATCGACCGTCGTGCAAGTGGCAGTCGGAGTGTCTAAATTAGAAATAAAGTATTGTGTTTTTTCTTTCTTTTCGCCATTTTCATAGAAGTAACATACATGTTGAGACAGTTGAGAAGCAATTTTGATTCGGAATTTTTTTTCTCGACATTCAAGGAGCAGTCATTTAATTTTCGCCTAATTTAACAGGCATTTATTGCGGGGTACTGGAGAAACATTTTTAAGTGGCTCCGCTTCTATTTGATCCAATTCTGCTCTAGCTCCGCGTTCTGAATATTTTAAATTGGAATCCTATTGTTTATCAGCTTGATTTGTTTAATTTAATGATCTTGTTCCCGCTAACATATTAAAAACTATGTATAAGACAATATGTTTCACAGATTTTGCTTTTTATCATTTTCCTCAAAACTGATTTTAAGGCGGAAAAGGTAATTTTTTAATTGCTACTTAAACTTTAATTCAAAAAATAGGAGTGGATCGGCAGGGTATAGTAGTGGTAAGGCGCAGTCCTCGTACGCCCAGTCGTGAATTTTCAAGATGCAGAAAATCGACAGTTGAAGATCCCGCGTTTGGCCATGAATACTTTCGGCTAAATTAAATTCTTAGTGCAGTTTGCATCAACTAGAGCTCAGGTGCCGCCATCTAGGGGGAAACTGAGCGTCAAAAATTGCGGCAATGGTACCACTCTCATTGTGGTGCCGATGAAAGAGTTGGTACCAATCTCTGGGAACGCACTTGGTCTGCAATGGTGAAGAACCAATACTACGTAGTCCATTGAAATTAATTAAAAATAGGACAGATCACGACAAATTTCCGTGCACCAGCTCTGCTCTTGCTCCAAGCAAAAAGCGTTGTTCCAGTGATCCAAGACAGCTCTCTGATTTTCTTCGGAATAATTATTCGTATTTGTTTCTTCCTTTTTAACTTCATATCGGAAGGAGTGTAATAAGTCAGAACATTTTTGAAGCTTGCAATACACATTACTCACTTTTGGAGTTATTTTTTAAAAACGTGTCGGTTTCGCACCGCTTGTGTCAGCGATGCAATATTTATCGCAAACATTTCGCTCCTGTTATTGGTTCTGCATAATTTAATTAACAAGCCCTTCTGTTTCCAATTGCTTACCGATTATTTAGATCATTGAAAATTAAGTTTTCTTCTCATCATCATGATTTCTTGATTGCGTTTAAGTAACTACTTGAAACCGTATTTCTTTCCATTTCCTACACAATTAATTAATAAAATTAAAAAATATTAATTATAATTTTGTTTTATAATTGAAGCTATATTGCAGATAAGGATACACTTAGTCCTAAACACCTTATTCCCCCTTTATTCGAAGTTATTTATTGAGCTCCAAAAGTTCTAGAAAATATTCGTACCTTATAACTATTGAGTTATGACTCTCATCCGTAAAACGTTGTACTGTTTCCGCCCCTGAGATCTAAATATCGTTCAGAGTTTTAAAAAGAATGTTTTTGACGGGTACAGCATAGTACAGATTTTCTTTCATAATTTAGAGAAAAGGCAGGCCCGTCATTTTAAAATTTTATGGGGGAGTAAAAGGTATTTTCAATGCATATTATAGGTAAAAAACAACAAAATACATAAAAACATGGATGTTTATTATAGACTGGGCGTCCTATACAGGCTGCTGATTGAGGAGAGGAA
Organism: Octonoba sinensis; assembly: GCA_038502835.1. Taxonomy (NCBI): domain Eukaryota; kingdom Metazoa; phylum Arthropoda; class Arachnida; order Araneae; family Uloboridae; genus Octonoba; species Octonoba sinensis. The sequence goes on from CM076600.1 coordinate 7,162,415, forward strand.
AAGACTGACAGCCCATCTATTCCAGTAACTTTCTTTTTCGGGTTGTAACTCAATCCAGATTCCAGAGGCTCGGCGTTCTGAAAGGTCATGAAAGACAACAGAGGAAAGAAAAATAAAAAGAAAATAGCCACCGACGGTTGTTCAAACACGATGATTCTGGTTCATAAATCGGAAACTGCGCGCCTTCTCCAAGATTCTTTGCCGCTCCGCTTGATTGATAGTTCAGGCGCGCCATCTGAGTCCACTTCCTCGGGGCGCAATGACTTTCCTCTGACCTTGAAGAGGGCGATGCTGCTGAAACCGCTTCCAGCCGCTTCATCCTTTGTCATGTTGCATCACAGTAGCGGAGGAAACCACTTCAGATTAAAAAATGAAGGCAAAAAAAAAAAACAACCCACGATAAATAGGAAACAAACATTTAATCCAACGTTGTTGTGTAAACGCGTTTTTTAATCCAAAAACTTTCTCTCCCCTCCCTCCCCCCATTATCGTTGCTTACGCGTGATGAAATACCGCAAAGGATTTTTTTCTACTGCTGCATGTAGTTGCACGATACTATTGCATAATATTCCTAAGCTTACCACTACATTACCGCTGTCAAACAATCATTTTAAGATGCCCCAGCCATTAATTGGCAAAGTAATTTTTTTTTTCTTTACTGCTGAGCATGTAATTGCACAATCCTATTGGGAAATATTCCTAAGCTCACCACCACCGCTACATTACTGTTTTAAAACAATTAATTATTTTAAGATGCCCCAGCTATTATTTTCAAACCAAAACAGAGAAAGGAACCCGAAATTCGTCAGAACTGATATGCGTAGGTTAATGATCTGAAATGAGCTTAAATTCTTTCTAATGCGAAAAAATTCATGTATGGGGAAAAGAAGTACATGCCGGAACTGAACATTCACGCAAACTAAGCCTCCCCCCCCCCCCGAAGATAACTACAAGGCAGGATGGTAGTGATGGCGAACCTATGACCCGTGGGTCAGACACTGACCCACGCAAGAGTTTTAACTGACCCACGATTTGCTAAGCAAGCATTTGTTTGTTTACGCGGGTTATTTAGATTTTCTAATTTGGGTGGATAATTTATGTTCTATTTGTATTTTTTCAAGCGCTGCATTGACACAAAAGCTATTTTAATGCTGTGCCTGTTTTCAAACTGAAGGTTTTCAGTTTGATCATTACAGTTCTAAAGTTACGCAAAAGACGACAAATGCGTTTGTCGTGTTTGAAATAAAGTTACAAAATATTAAATAAAGTGAATAATTTTACTCACATTTTGTTTGTTGAAAGAAAAGATCGACAAACCAAAGCAAATAACCATCTTTAAAGCACTTCCTTTAAATAAAATGCACGTAATTTTTGTTACTCCTTTTTCATTCAAACACTTATTGCCATTTGCCCGAAACGCTTGAGAATTTTTAACCCCACTAAAAGTTTTTAAATCGTCAAACCACTCCCATTTTTACCAGTTAAGCCAATGGAATGTTAAAGATATTTAATTTTAAAAATACTCAGTAAAAAATTTTAAAACTTCACTTTAGTGCAAATGGGCATAAGTGACCCACGAGCTAGTGATAAGAAAAAGTGAACAAAATTTGACACACGCCTCACTAAGGTTCGCCATCCCTGCTCTAGAATAAGAAGGCCACAGAGCAGAGCGTCTTCAGAAGGGCACCCATAATGAACTCGAAGGGCACACTTTCAGAATTTTTTTTTATCCTAGTTTGACTGTTTATTTTGATGCTAATGCTGGAAGATAGCATCAAGTTTGCTTGGGAGTTAACACCGCCATGTTTATAGGGGATCCGGACAAAAGTTAACTAAAACGAATGTCATTAATGCCGTATCCAGAGGGGGTTGGGTCCCCCCGAAATCCCGAAGTTTTTCGCAATGTAGCACATATTCCTCCCTGAAACTTTCCTCAACATAAGAGTTTCAAAGTCAGGGCCTTCCTACCCCCTAAAAAAATGTCTGGCTACGGCCTTGGCGCGATGACTAGTGTGGTTATTTGAAAATGCAATTGTAATGCCTTTTGAGTTTTTATGAGCTAATCATGGTTGAAATTTCCGAAAAATCACCCATCGTGCTAATGGGGGTACCACGGTACTCTTGGTGCCCTCCGTACGCACGTCTTTGGTAGAACAAATGTATAAAAAGTATCAATCATTTGCCACATAAGCAGCTGCCCACCTCTAACTTATTAGAAATCCGTCGCTGTTAGACACAAGAATAATCAAAATAAATAAATTTAAAAAAATGAAAAAAAAGAAAAGAAAATCTAAGAGTCAAAAAATTCTAATAATTAATTCCTTACAGAAGCACGTTTTTTTTTTCTATAAGATAAATCGATCATTAAAAAAAGTAATATTCGACAGGAACCAAAAATTGAAAGGAAGGGGAATGACCTTTTTTGTGTTTACTTCGAATATATAGTTAGAATTGTTCCGATTTTAGAGAAATATTTAAAATTTCAAGTGACAGAAAAGGGGAATGATCACGAGTCAGGAGAGACAGATTTTCTCTCCAAGAGACCTGTTGGCTTCATTCCAGTCAGTGGCGCCTTCTTGTCCGCAATCCTTTTCTAGAGACAGCCAGGGAAAATTGACACTGCCCTCCTCTCTTCTTGGTTGGGGAACAGTTCAAATTCCAAAGAGGGGGAATCACCCCCCTCCCCCATCTTTATTAGTTAAAATAAACTGGTGCTTCCTCATTTGCCTTTAAAATGAGATTATAAAAAAAAAATCAAGGAAACTTCTTAGAAAAATTGTTTTGATGAAAAATTCTCTGCCATAGCCAACTCATGATTTTTCAAATTTTTATTTAATTAAAGCATTTATAAGTTCTTAAAATTACTTTCTTTTTAACTTAACCTTTATCTATTGCATTATGATGTGTAGCGATTTTTTTTCCACGCAATAGTTTTTTTTGGGGTGACTGCACTGAAAATTAAGAGATTTACATAAATAAAGTACTCAGCCAACAGAAATTAAATTTTTTACAACTAATAAGTACCACAGAGTCCTTTAAATGTAAAAGAAATTATGTACACTGTTAGTTAAAATACCTGCTCAAATCGTTTTCTAAGTTCTTGACAGACACATTAAAAAAACATACTAAATTTTTGAATATTTGCCACTTCTCCGGAACAAAGATCAGAAACGGCTCCTAAAGCTGACACCCTCTAAATAAAAATACATTTAAAGTATTACAAATTCCCTAAAATAATTTAAAATAAGATTTTCTTTCGTTTTGGATGGTATGACTTCTTAAGTCCCTTTAAAAAACTGGTAATACTTTAAATGTTTTTTTATTTGAAGGTGTCAGCTTTAGGAACCGTTTTTTGGGTGTCAGCTTTAAGGCACTTTACCTGAGGGAGAGTGTGAACTATTACTAGGAATTGAAAAAATAAATAAATAAATAAAAAAGATCAATATTGTCAAAATAACCGTAAAGAATTCCGCCAATAATGTCCACTATTCATATTTGAAATCAACACCAAATATATTTAATTTGCTCATCAGGAAAATATAATACTATATAAATTCTACACAGTTTAATTAATAACTACGTGCTATAATAATTGGCTCGTTTTGATATAAAAAATAAAGTCACATCGGCCCATCCAAATTAAATTCTTTTCGTGCTGCGCAATCCCCCCCCCCCCCCACCCGAAGAATTCTTATCGCATCGTGTCAAAGTGATTAATTGAAGAGACAAGCAGAGCGGGAGGCGGGGGGATGGCGAGAGATGAGTGTCCGAGATGCCGGAAGGATGCATATCGAAGTTCCAACGAAGAAATATCGCCACGCGCCATGGAGCCCCACGTGGCCAAGCCAAGGTCATGGCTATAACTGCGCATCGAAAAAAAGAATAAAGAGATCTTTTGAAAAAAGAGGCAACCATCTGTCAACATCCACTCGTTTGGAGGATTCCCGTGAGTCGGTCGTTGTCCACAGATGATGCAAAGCTCGGTTGAATTGCAGTCATTTTCGATGCTTCTAATAAGTAGCACAAGCAGGGGCAGGGGAGGAGATCGGGAGGTTGCATCGTCTCCCCGAGAAGGAAATTAAAACATGAATTTATAAAATAGGAAGGAAAAAACAAACAAACATCCGCACACACATAGTGCAGTATACGTAAGTAAAATAAGATAACCATTTCTGAAAAATTCACAAAGGGCAAAAACTGCAGCAAGAGCGTGGGATTAAAAATTGTTTTTTAAAAAATTTGACGAAGTGATATTTTTTTTTGCATCTTAGTGAAAATTAGCATTAAAGTGCGTACTGATTACGTTTTTCGATTAGCTAAGAAGCTAAACGTTTCAAATTTTGATCTTCAATGGCACGAAGTCATTGTGCTTTCAAAATTTAGTTCCTGTTCTTTTGAAACTTTATTATATAATATCTATCATTAAATCGTGTTACAGTCAAGGCCGTAGCCAGAATTTTTTTTCGGGGGGGGGGGGGGGGGGCTGACTTTGAAAGACTTATGTTGAGGAAAGTTTCAGAGAGGTATATATGCCACATTGCGAAAAATTTGGGGATTTCAGGGGGGGGGCGTGCCCCCCCCCCTTCTGGATACGGCCTTGGTTACAGTACGTACAGTAAATCTCATTCAAATGAACGTCGGGACGAATTCTTCAATATAACAAACTTGTAGAGTTTACAGAAATTCGTAAATTTCTAGCTTAAGTCAGGAAAACGAAATTTCGGACAAAAATTTCAGAATACTTTTACGTGTTTCTTCTTATATTTTCCCCCTTCCATATTAGAATAACAAATGTAGAAGAGGGAAAAATGAATAAAAATGAAAAAATCCAGTATCTCAAAAAAAAAAAAAAAAACAATGATTGAGGACAAAAAATGGTGTTATAGATGTTTATAAGTTTGGGAACTTCTTGCAACTAATACCGAAAAATGGGGTGACATGAACATCCCATTAAAAAAAGGCCAGCGATGGCCATAAAATATATAAAAGAAAAACTGTTCTACAAAACTTCATGTGCGCGTGTGTGGAAGCCGCTTTTAAATATCGATGCTCCCTCCACACCCGACAGGACGGATTTAGAACGGAAGAAGGTAAACGACTCCCGAAATAGAAATCGAAAGTGGAGTAGCAAAAGGGGGGGGGGGGGAGCGAAAAGAAGGAAATTGACTAGGCAAGATTCTGTTCTGCCAAACACTCAACATTTTTTACGTTGGATACTTTCGCGTACCTGTGGAACGGAACAAATGAGTTCCAGAATCTATCAGGTAGTCCCAGAAGCGTAGTTTCACATGCTTCTGCTATACAATTTACAAAGAAATTAGTCAGCTTTATTTGTAACTGAACAATTTAGATGAATAACTTTTTTTATTTATTTAACTACGTATTAAAACGATATGTAAATACAGGGTGAGTAAGTAACGGGAGATGGATGTTCTTGGAACGTACCATACTCGGCTTGTGGAGGGAGGTGCGGGAGATGGCCTTCAATTCCCCTTCAGTTGGCCTTTAGTAACTATCATGCCGTTGCGGACACGTACGTGAAAAACGGTGAGTCAGAGCGCGAAACATTATCTGGTGTTCTGGCGTTTGGCAGGGCCAAGTGGTTTGTTTCCTTTTCATTAAAGAACCAGTCGTTTGCAGCATATTAACCCACCAAAGAATGGTATTGCTGTTGTGGACATCACCATGACGACCAATGCAGAATTTTTGCCTTCGTTAGGTAGATGCCAGAAACTTTGTGTAGTTGTCACCGACTCGCCGTTTCTCACGTACGTGTCATAAGGAAGTCCAGAACGGCATGATGGGTACTAAATGGCAACTCAAGGGAAGTTGAATACCACCTCCCTACTCTTTCTACAAGCCGAGTATGGTACGTTCCAAATTCATAGGTTTACCGTGACTCATCCTGTCAGTAGAAGATCGTTATAAAGCAGGACCGGGGGCATTTCAAAAATTTCCGGGGCGGGGGCAGGGGGGGAAAGGGTATAAACTCAATTTATATTACGTTAGAAAAATAACGCATGTGCAAACGTATATACATGTACATACATATAAACACATGATATTTCCCAAGTCAGCGAGGGGGGGGGGGGGAGGGCACACAAATTTATAAAATAACATTCAGAATATATACACATAAAAATAAGTTTAAACTAGTATAAGTACTAAAGCAAAAATTATGCAACTTAATTCTTCGCAAATTAATATACTTCACTCTCAAAAATATGTTCATCATCCAGCACTTCTGCTTGCTTAGTGGTGTGATTAGCTGCATTTAGAAAGATAAACTTACTATCTTTTTCTGTGAACAAAATTCTTCATTTAAAAGCTTTGAATTAAGGTCAAAAGATGAAATATTTTCAAAATTTTTCTAGAGTTTGCCTTTATTTTTGCACTGAAAGAATAAGGGGCTTTTACAGGCCTGTCATTTGAGCGATCAGGGTTTGTCAATGCACCCCCTGACTTTTAGAAATCCATTGAATTTATACATGTATTATGTATTTTGTTGTTTTTTATCTATAATATGAATTGAAAAATACCCTTTGCCCCCCCCCCCCCCCCCGGGAAAATTCTGAAATGACAGGCCTGGGATTTTAATTGCACAGCTTGCTGTTTACTTTTGGAGAGTTATGCGGCCTGTACAGAATTGAGTTTCACAAATCAGTGGTTGTCTTTTACTATACTAATAAAAATGGAAATAAATAAATAAATAAAGTTACGAAAAGAACCAAAGAAATTTAACTACTTAGCATTCGTTTTGTCTTAGCTAAATTCCCTACGACATTTTCAAAGTATTCTTCAATGAATGCATCACACTTGGCTGATAGATTTAAAGTAGACAAACTCCTGAAATATTTTTCACTTGAATTCAATCCATCTTCTCAAAATTTGGTGTTTGTACTTAACACATGCTGACCTCCAGTTTTTTTTACTTATAAAAATATATCAGGAAAAAGAATAATTGATGCTAAGTTTATAAATAACATGTCACAGTGAACTGATTACTAAGAGAATTTGAAATTTTTTCAAACATCACAGGCAAAATATCTAATTTTTCTTTATTATCAAGAAAATTTTGAAACACACTAAAAATGCTGTAACTCTTTAACTTTCAGCATACTGGACAAAAACTTGGATACACAATTTCAGTAAAATTGTGCATAAATTAGCATTAAAGAAGTGATATAGTCGAGGGGGGATGGCGCCCCCCAAGTTTTAAATGCATGCATCCAGTGACATAACTAGGTCATTTTCTAACAGGGGCAAGACCGGGCCTGTGGAAAAAATCCGCTACTAATAGATACTGAAAGTAGCGTTAATGATATAATAACCCAAAAAATCTCAGCTTTTTTGGTGTAGAAAAAGTACTTAAAGTAGGGATGTACCGAGTAGCACTTTGGCCGAGTAGTGAGTAGTTGTGAATAAAAAAAAAGAATATTGATGTGCACATGAAGAATTTTGTATATATTGAAATGAAAACATACATTTTAACTTTATATATATATATATATATATATATATATACAGTGGTGTAGTCCTGGGAAAAAAATGGGGGGACACTTTCGTATACGAACATAAAAAAGTGGGGGTACACTTGTGGTTAATAAAAAAGGTAGAGGGACGCCGTCCCCCTGCGTTCCCCCTCGACTACACCACTGTATATATATAAACTAATGAAAGAAAATAAATGTAAGAATTACAAAATAGAATTCTTTAAACATTATAACTCTTTCTGAAAACCAGCTTATCAAAAATGATTATTGATTGTAATAAAAATTCATTCAATGTGAAATGCATCATAATATCCTCCCCTCCAAGGAAAAAAGTCTATATTGACACTGTATATATTTTTTTATTAATCTGCTTTTAATTTTTTGTAATTAATAATAAAGTGATATTTTTGATACATAATTCTATTTTTAAAATCCAAGATACAAAATTATCAATGTCGAATAATTTTAAGAAAATACACAAATTTCTATGTACTATGACATAATTTAAGATGCAATGATTTAAAATTGAAAGCCATTACTCCTCAGATACGAAATCAATCAGTTCAAAACTGTATCAATCAGTTCAAAATTTATCAACTATTAGTAATCTTTAAAAAAATTACGACATTTTTATAACTACTCGGTAATGGCCGAGTACTTGGCTAGAACTTTGCCCAGCAGCGAGCACCGAGTATATACCGAGTACTCAGTACATCCCTAGCTAAAACAGGGTGCGTACACTATTCTCGGAGTAAAAATCAAGCACTTTCCAGGACTCTTCATAGCAAACATCACATAAATCTAACCACTTCGAATACAACTTACATTACAAGCCAGAAAGATTTCCTTAATACTAGTTAATTTAGAGCACTCTAACTGTAATAAAATAACTTCATATTCAATACTATAAAAATTTATCAGATTGCACATTGATTAGATTTATATGTTGTATAGGCTGTGTATGAAACGACATAGCTTAATTGCTTGTCAGGTCAGACATGTGCCTCACTGAGAAAAAATACTGAAAAATCACGACATAACACTTTGTAAAAGCTTATTAAAAAGTTTATTACAAGCATGAATTACTATGCAATAGAATTATTAAATACTAAGCACGTCAACTCCTTACTTCAATATAAAAAAAATGATTGGGGCATTATGTCTAACCAAAATAAGGCGTGGAAGTGGCATGACATTTTTTAAAGAAATAAACATGTTCCTGAGCAATAACTTCTTAAACTGAAATAACTGTTTCATACTTGATAACTATAACAATTTTAATGAAATGAAATTATTTCAAAATTAGGCGTGAAGAATTTTTTACATGTTTTTATATATTGAATTAAAATAGAAAAAAATATTATTTATTTATTTTGTAACATTGTAAAATGAGTACTTGAAAGGGGATAGGGACCCTAATGCTAAAAACGATCTAAAATTTAAACATATCTTAAATTACATGCAACAAAAAAGAGAAAAAAAAATTTAAAACGAAACAAAAACAAAACTGTTTAAAAAAAATTTTTCTGCCACAAAAAGAAAAAAAATTTAAACAGATTTTTAATAAGGTTCTAATATTTAATAATTATAATCAACAGATGTATCACTAAAACTTAAAAGCTAAAAATTCCTTGATTATCAAGCGACATTTAGAGTGGGCGTGGCAAAATGACGTTTCTGCAAGCTCTTTACAGAAGCTAAAACTTAGGCAAGATTAAAAATATAGATAAGCTAAAATTTATTGATGTCTAAGGAAAAGAATCCGATATTAAACGAGAACTAGGAAGTTTTGCCGAAGCCGATGCAAACGGATTTCGAAGTGCTGAAAAAACTTGGGATTGACACTTAAAAGCGCCAAAAACGAATTGAATGTGTAAATTTTACTCGTAATTTGTGAAACTTTGCAGGAATGTACGCAGGCTACTTTCAAAAATGTTCATAGGGTAAAAAAAAATAGAGAAAAAGAAATCCAAATTACGAATTTTTGCGGAAGCGAAATTTTTAATTTCCACAATTACCAAAACTACGGAATTCCGTCAAAATACGGAAAAATCACATGTCTGCAGGTAGAAATTTGAAGAAAGGTGAATTTTCCTGTTGATAAGTTGTAAAGAAATAGTAAAAATGAGACAATCAAGGACTTTCCAGACATTTTTGTACATTATTCCAAATTTCCAGGACTTTCAAGGCCTTGAAAAAAAAATTATGTAATTCAAGGACTTTCAAGGTTTTCCAGGTCGCGTACCCACCCTGTAAAAGCATGCTATCATGGGCATTAGAGGGTTAAACTAAGCCTCATTGTTAAATAAAGATTTTGAAAAGAATGAATGGCTATAGGTCACTGTTATAAAAATAAGCTTATGAGGGTTAGTGTAAGATTGTTAATTTTCTGCGACCAAGCTTCATGCTGTTCACACTTTTGAGGATGACATATTTTGCCAATGACTTTCTTGTAGCAGATAAAGCCAGGCTAGCAAGTAATATTAATCAGCAAATGACAATTTGATAATAAATAAGTAATTCATGATAACAGCAATAAATTAATATACAAGAGAATCAGATTCAAGAGATATTAAATTTCTTGAAATCACTTCAATATGTGGTTTTAAAAACATAATTATAAAGGGTACAAAAATCTGAGGCTCCGGGCTAATAGCCCTGGAAATCCATGTGGTCATCGGGCCTTGGCCGATAGACAAGAAAATTGAATTTACCCGGATTATAAAAAAGGGAAAAAATATGTTTAGTCTACAACTATCTTAAAATTAAATACTTAGGTTCTAGGCCAAGACTAAAAGTATAGTAGAAGACCTTTTAAGCGCCGACCTATATGATGCAATTCTCATGAAACCTTGCTACTTTTCAGAGGTAAACAGTAGGTTGTGCAGTTAAGAACCTTGCATTCTATTCGGCAAAAATAACAGAAAATTTTTTTCGGGAGGAGGGGGGGGGGGGGGGGAGACTTTGAAACACTTATGTTGAGGACAGTTTCAGGGAGGAATATATACTATATTGCAAAAAATTTCGGGGGCGGCCCGGGCTTGTGGCCCTCCCCCCTTCTGGATACAGCCTTGGTGCAAACCATAAAAGCAAGCAAAAGGGTAGGATAACAAACTTATTTTTCTTGCGAAGCACACTTATTTGTGAATGATAATAAAATTGAATAATTTAGTTTGATTCTCATTTTATTTTGAGCTTATCTTAATGAGTAAATATGTTGATATATTCTGAATATTATTTTATAAACTTGTGAAACAGTCTATGTAACACCAGAGCTTTTATTATTCGAAACCTTAGATCCGGAGGCGTGTATTATAATGCAATAAGATACAGCAAGACAAAATATTCTGAGCTCCCCCCCCCCCCTCTTTCTTCACCATTTGCATTCAAACCAAACCACAGCATATTAAATATTGTATGCATAAAATGAAATAAAGCGGGAAAAGAAACGGGGTGACAGACAGGACTCATTTTTAAGTCACTATGTTTTTTCCCTCTTTTTCATGTTTAATTATTTGTATATATGTTACCGTGAAAGTATGAAATCCGTTATTTCATAGAATACCTAGTTATTCCATGAAATAACTGATCGTGTCCGTTAAAGTGTAAAACTCTCTTGTGGTTTAACTAGTTATTTCATAGAATAACAATCTGCAGCCCGTTAAAGTGTAAAATAATCTATATCATATATCTCGCACGACAAAAACATTTACCTTCCACCCCTCCACCCCTACTGCATTTCGTGTAAAACCCAGTGTGTCAACAAAAAATGTTTTTGTTTTAGAAATAATGTTCGTTGTAATTCCAAGTGTCATTTTAGTAATCCTTGTTGTAACCAATGATTGTATGGTACGTTTGCATAAATACCATTTATCCGCTGCATAAATTAGATAAATCGCTTCCATTTCATTTTAATTGTCTATCATTAGTTTATTTATAGAATAACTAGTTATTTCATTTTAGATAAATTGTTTATTTTACACTTTAACTGTCTCTCGTTAGTTAATTTACAGAATACCTAGTTATTTCATAGAAGAAATAGTTAAAGTGTCAAATTAATAACATATTACACACTTTAACAGACACGATCAGTTATTTCATGGAATAACTAGGTATTCTATGAAATATCTGCATTATGTACTTTAACGATAATATATATATAACATATCACTGTTGGTGTTTAAGATTCTAGGTTCAGTGCCTGTTTTATTTATGAACAGGCAAACCTAAGTGCTTGAAGAAAGAAGAGGCACAGTAAACAAATTATACCTTTATTTATCTAGGTTGCCATTTTTATGTACAAGAAACTCGGTTCATATCACAGGTGCAAACGCTTTCGTTCGCTTTGGCATCCAACGGGTTCTTGGATTTCCTCAAAGATTTCGGTGAAAATGAATTACAGTTCTATGTATCAAAACAAGCGAAGTGAAGGTCCCAGTGAGCTTCTTAAATTAAAAAATAAATTACTTTTAGTTTTGGGAAAGAGTACTTTTCGATCCTACGGCAGTTTTCTTCATTTGCGAAATGATCAATGGATGAGCGAGAGAGAAAATTTCCCATGCTCATTTTTAGGCTACCAGGCAACAGTTTTTCAATGCAAGAAAAGTTTTATCGTCTGGATGTAAGCAGACACATTCGAAGCTTTATTGCAACCGATTGCTTCTGACCAAAACACTCTTGCAGCAGCAGGAAAAATCAGTTCCTCGTAACTCCAAACCACACGACTGCAATTTATGATTGCAATATGACTTACTTTTACTTAATTCATAGGATGTATATATATTTCTTCGACCGAATAGTGATTCTCGTTTTCAAAATTCATCAGGTAATCCGCAGGAAAAAAGAAATGGCGCCAGACCCACACACAAAGAAAAGCTGCTTTAGATTGATTTGTTCTTTCTGTGTGGAAAGGACGATTCCGTCCTCTCAGTCCATCCTAAAAGTGGTGGTAGATCTATGTATATTGCACGAAATGCCACATTTTACAAGAGAGAGAGAGAGAGAAAAAAAGGCACTTGAAGCTGACATTTACACCAAGAACCCCCTCCCCCCATCTAATTTAGGCTATGAAATTCAGTTCTCTCAATATCAATCACCGATATGGTACAGAACAGAGGTCTCCGCAGGATTCGAACGAACGCATCGATTGGTTTGTTGGAATGCATTTTGTCAGTCACGAGAGAGTCTTTGTTTCGATAACGGGGTCTGTGGAACGCATTTAAAAGGAACTTATTCTTTCCTTGCTGACTGGAAGAACAAAGCTCTTCCATTTTGGAATACCTCATGGCATTGCTTCTCAACCTTTTTGGCATTGCAACCCCTCAAAAGAAAAAATGAATAAAAAATATAAAATCCAAAAGAACAATACTATTTTCAAGTATACTTAACAAAACAATTCTTAAGGTAAAGTACATGATATAGAATACTTCTGAAGGTATACATAAATGTTTGGTAAAATAATTTTATAATACAAAATTCATCATCATTCAATAAATGTTGAAGTAGCTTTTCGCAAGGGGATAAAGATAAATTGGAAAATTAATGAAATTTAGAATGCTATGTTGGCAAAGAATATCTTGTTTGGTGATTTCTTTTATGTCAATAAAAAAGGGGAAAAAAGCAAAAGTGGGGAAAGAAAAAAAAAAGATTAAAAATAGGAAAATTTCACAAAATTTTTGAAAAATTCGGAAGTTTAGATAAAAATATGAAGATTTTCATTAGTACAAAACTAAATTTTGCAATGCCTAGTTTTTAAAAATATTTATTTAAGAAAAAGATATGTCTCATTTTTTTTGGAACTGTTGAGGCCCCCCACCCCCCCATATTCGAAGGTCGAGAAGCGATGCTTCGTGGTACAAAAGCTAACCAATAATTCAATTTCACACGCTGGAAAAAAAAATCCTCGCGGGAATCCTTTCCCATTTTTTTCGCTAATACTTTCGACGATGTCCGCGAGGCCGGCCGCTCCGGTCGGAAACGGTTCCCGTGACGACCGCTCACGTCGGAAGCTCTTCCTCCTCGTTGGAGGCGGATTGCAGCTTCCTCATGTGGAGGCCCACGTCCGCCGGAAAATCCTCCACTTCCGGAGTCGGGGGTCCCCCTTCCTCCGAGGGGAGGACGTAGAACACGGGAGACGCCGCGGCCCCCCTGGACTCCTTCCGGACCTGCAGGTGGTTGTTGAGGTTGGGGTGGCTGGAGTGGTGGGACGTCAGCTTGCGTCGCCTGTTCCTGGACTGCTCCAGGAGCCTGACGTCGTCGAGGGAGCCCCCCAGGGGGGTTCCCAGGTCCAGGGCGGGCTGCCTGGGGGGCATCATGGCCTCCACTTCCCGCTTCAGGACTTCTATCTCGGAGTCGCTGGCCTCCACTGGACCGTTCCTCGGGGTCTTCGAGGACTGGGCCTCGGGCAGGGGCTCGCTTGGGGAGATACAAAAAATGCACACATGAGGCACTCATAAGGGGGGTGGGTCGGGGATATAGGTGAAAACTGGGAAATTTTGTTAGTAGCCAGTGGCCGGTAGAGGCCAGTTTTTAAAATTACTAATAAAAATTGAAAACTAACACTAAAATCATTTAGAAAATAAATAACAAATTGAAATAAAACAAGAAATATGCTGGTTTAAATTAGCATATGCCAAAATTATTTCAAACTCTTTTAAAATGATTTATACTCTGTGTAATTAGAACCGGTGTGTCACACTCTACCTTTTCCCCTTCTGGTCGCCATGGTTTCCGTGCTTGGAACTTTTTCCCCCACTTGGTTTGGTGAACATGATAAGTCAGTTTGTTGTTTTAGTTATAATAATGATAGAGAGACGGATTAAAATAAGATTTATTTCTCAATGGCAAAAATATATTGCGTCAGATAAAGTATTCTAATATTTTGATGTGTTTCAGAAAGCTACTGTATACCTAATTTATCGTATCTTATATTTTGCAAATGTTAAAATCTTATATAAACATTCCAGATTTAATTTATGAGAAATTCAATTGCGTTTACTTAGTATCAAAAATAAATAAATGGAAAATAAATTCTTTCTTATTACTTTTTCTCAATTATTATAATATTGTGAATTGGAGGTGTAGTAATGCAATTAATTGCCTTAACTGTAGTGCAAAAAAAAAGTCTGGCACTATTATCTTTTCGCAGTCACCATGGTAATGCAATAGGAAACGGGACCTTGATGCGCCTATCCTAATTACACAGACTATAAATATATACAGGATGCTGAAAGATTGAAAGTTGAAATGCGACACGAAATTTTTGGCGAAGCATGTGTTCAATATTGGCATGTTTCCAAGAAAGAAAAAAAAAGGTGATTTGTTTATAATATAATAATTAGAAAATGAAAATTCAATTTATCTTTAAAAGTTGGTCAAACTTATTCCAATCTTCAAACGAACAGATAAAAATACGTAAAACGTTTAAAGAATGAAAAGGAAAAAGTTATTAGGTAGTACAACTGGGGTAGAGGAGTGGGTGGGGCAAAAACGTTTTGAATATGGATATTTTGCATTTGGCACCAACTGCAAAATCGTTTTGTTTCGTTTCCTGCTGACCAAAATCTGAAGTCCAAATTTGTTGTGTCGGCAGGAACCTTGAAAGACAATAAAGGGGGGGGGGGGGCTTAAAGTGGATTCCTAGGAGTATGACTCCATACACAACATTCTAATTAAGCAAAGAATGACGTTGTATCATTTTAATAAGTAAAATAAGGTTTGATCTCTGCTTATTTAGAAACTTTACAATTTCATAAAAATAAAATATCAGCAAAAAAATATTTTTTACAATCACAGAAGACCAAAAAATTCCATTATTTATTATGTATAAGTACCATGAAATGAAATTTTCCGAGCTCAGAATGGCGGAAAATTGAAGAGCTAGTAAAACAATCCTCAGAACATTTTTTCTACTTCACAAAACGATGTTTTGCATCAACAGTACTAACAGTAAGAAGTCTTCAAATATATTGCCAGATGATCATTCAGCAAGACGTGTTACCTTGCCATAAACAATTTACTAGTTTGATACTATTAAAAATCTTGAAATTAGCGTGAATGGAAAAAGTTTCTAACAAATCTAAAGAATAATTTACTTAAATTCACTTTTGAGTTGATTACAATTTTTATAATTTCACAATTTGTAATTTTTTTATTATATTGAATAAATATTATATTTTATGTTTTGCGTACTGTTAATTACAAATCAAAACATTTGTATAGCTAGCATGCATAAAACCATGAGAAAATAACACCGAAATAAATTAATTATAATAAAATAATTAATTAATAAAACCAAATTTAAAATAATAATAACAATAAATAAATAGATACATAAATACACAAACTAAATAAATAAAAATTGCATTTCAATTTATGTTGATTTTGGCAATTTGATAAAACTTCACCAAATTTACACTCTATTTTTGCATATTTCGACTTTGATTAGTTAAGATCACACAGCTCAAAATTCCAATTTTAGGTTGATTGCAGGAAGGGGGGGGGGGGGGGGAGAGAGAGAGAGAGAGAGAGGAGGGGGGAAGTGGTACCTGTTGAGTGAGAACCTGAGCTTGAAGAGGCTGTGTAGGTTAGGAAGCATGGCACTCAAGTCACGAGTCGTGAGCCCCGAATATATCCGCAGCTGAAATGTCATAACAAAAGAACAATCACACAGCGCCTTTAATAAAACAAAACAAAATTTCATATTCATGTTTCGACCACGACCAACATCACTTCACGATATTAACTGCTCTTGTCACAATTTCCATTTACTCTAAAGAAAAAAGAATATTTTGGATTATTCTCCCAAATTTCAACTTTAGAAGAATACTCTCAACTCACATCGCCAAAGAAGAAGCTGTACTTCGGGACATATCTAATGCTTCAGGCAACAGAGTCACACTTGGATCAATATTATGCCAAGCTTTCTTAGTTAAAAGCCACTATATACGTATTTGAACTTCAAGGAATGTTAAATGTTCCTCTTTTTTGATGGTCATGTAAACTGTCGAAGACAAGCCTTTTTGCTTTAGATATAAATTTTATTTTTTTATATAGTTTGTTGTCGGAACAATGTAGAAAACCCAAGACCTAAGATCTCAAGGAAAAATAGATTTAGATTTGAATTAAGGGCAAAGGAAACTAGTTATGTTATGAAGTGAGGTGCTCTTATAATAGTTCTTATAATCTATGTAAATAATGTGTCAATGTAAATAAAGGCTCCTTTTCTACACTAACCAAGACAAATGTAGTTCTTTTCTAAATATTTAAAAGACATAAATTTTAGTGTGCTTTCACATCGTCATTCCTGCTTTATAAATAGCAGAATTTCAGCTTAACACTAAATTCACCAGACCAGTCATCTCGACTGTTTTGGAGCTTCCATTTTGCATGATTTGATACTATAGTCTGCGTAAATAAAATCGGCGTGTCCCAGGTCAGACAACTCTACCCTTTTCCCTTCTGGTTGCCTTGGTTTCCATGCTAGAAACTTTTTCCACGGTAGTTTGGTGAACATGATAACTAAGTTTCTTGTTTTAGTTATAACAATAGACGGATTCAAATCATTTATTTCTCAATGGAAAAAATGGATTGCCTCAGATAAAGTATTCTAATATTTCGAACCAATCTAAGTCTTATTCTAATATTTTGATGTGTTTCGGAAAGCTATTGTATACCTAATTTATCTATTTTGTAAATGTTAAAATCTTATCCAAACATTCCAGATTTCAGTATCAAAAATAAATAAATGGAAAATAAATTCTTTCTTATTACTTTTTACAAATTCTTCTAATACAGTAGGACCTCGATAATTTGACACACGCTTAATTCGTCACTCCGGTTATTTCGACGCTTTTTTTCAAGCCCCGATTGATTTGCATTGGATTCAGTGTTAACAAACTCCGTTTAGTACGTCATGGGGAAATTATGAACTCCGGATAAAATGACACTTTAAAGAACGTTTTCACTGGGAAATTGCTTTTCTCCAGTCAACTTCTGTGGAAATTTCCACTTGGCTAAATCTGCCATTCGCACTAGGCAACTGGTTCTTGGAATTCGGACACTGGAATAGTTTTTCCCCTGCCCTTTTGTCTCACCCCTCCTTCTACCACCTCTCGCAGAAAGACTTGCAATAATGCCCCTTATCCCTGACCTTAAGAGGGGGTAACTGCGGAGGTGGGGGGGGGGGGGGGTTGGCAGAAAACGCGCATATTGGAATGCATGCCTTTTCTTCTCTCTCCTGCAAAACTTAGTACAGCGTAGCAGTGCCTTGGTCTCTCGAGTCTCTCCAGTCTTTAGTTCACTGCCATGGCGAGTAAACTTGGGATACAAATCTTGGACATTGGATGAAAAGCTCCAAATGATAAGAGGATTTGAGAAATCTGGGATGTCTAAGGCTGATTTTGCAAAATGGAAAGGAGTCCCTCGCACAACGTTCATTGCCATGTTGTCCTTAAAAGATAAAATTGAAAGTTCTTTGCGTGTCCAGGATGGCGAGAAAAGAAAGAGAATGCGTGTTTCGACCTTCGAAGATGTTGCGAATGCCCTTATTAAATGGTTTAGAATGGCCCGAGCCCAAAACATTCCATTTTCGGGACTTATCTTGAAAGAGGTGAAGCTTCGCAATTTGCAAACGAACTGGGTGTTTCGGAGTTCTCGGCGAGCAATGGCTGGTTTGCGCGGTTGAAAGAGAGACATGGACTTTCCTTCAAAAAGATACGTGGAGAAGCAGCGGCCGTTGATATGCGTCCAGTTGAAGAATGGAGAAATGGTCTCTTAAAAGATGTCCTCCAGCGTTATAACCCTTGTGATGTATTCAACCTTGATGAGACAGGTCTCTTTTTTCGACTTGTGCCTGACAAGACTTTGGCTTTTCAATCAGAGGACTGCTCAGGTGGGAAGAAAAGCAAACAACGAGTTACCCTTCTGTTAGGAGCAAACCTGGATGGTTCCGAAAAACTTAAGTCTCTGGTCACAGGCAAAAGCGCAAAGCCAAGGTGCTTCAAAAATGTGAAATCTTCGAGTGCATCATACGAAGCAAACTCGAAGTCGTGGATGACCTCCAATGTTTGGGAAAAAATTCATGCAACAAATCGTAAAGTGTCGTTTGTTGTGGACAATTGCACAGCGCATACTGAGACAAGAAACCTTCAATCAGTGGAGTTAGCTTACATGCCGCCCAATGCCACTTCAGTTTCACAGCCCCTTGATGAAGGAATCATTTCCAGCTTCAAGAGACGCTATCGGAAACATCTTGTGAGAGACTGGATGGAAAGCCATTGATGAAGGCAGAGAATGGAAACCAAATCTCTTAGATGGCATAAATTACATCCACAAGAGTTGGGCTGATGTGACCGATAAAACCATCAAAAACGGCTTCCGGCATGCTGGATTTGTTGAAAGGCCAAGCTCGTCAGAAGATGATAATGATGATGAAGACGATGACGTCCCTTTATCTGAATTGCTCAGGCAACTTAAAGAACGCAACAAAGATGTGATGGATGACGAAACATACCTTGTAATTGACAAAAAACTCGTGACATCTGCAGAGCTAACCGTCTCGGAAATCACGGACGAAATCCACGAAAGGCATGTTCCGGCATCTGAAGGGAGTGAGAGCGAGGATGAAGGGAAAGTTCCTCCTTCCAAAAATGAAGCTCTGCAGTGCATTGAAGTTCTAAGAAAATATTTTTCTTCAATATCTGGCACCGAAAAAGATTTGAACTCTGTGTACAAACTCGAAAAAAGAATTATGCCAAGTAATCCCCATACCAAACAAACCCGTATTGATGGCTTTTTCATTCCTAAATAAATATGTAAAAAGTAAGTATGCAAACCATACTGTTTGTCTTTCTACTGATGCTATGTTTTAATTGAATTGTTTTAATGCAAATTCTTTAACGTTTTTTTTTATTTTAAGAAATTGAAATTTCGCTGCTGTGTGTAATAATTGTTAATTTATGGGTATTTTCCCAATTTTTTGAAAAACAATGCTACTCCGGTTTATTCGTCACTCCGCTTAATTCGTCAGTTTTTCAGAGGCCCCGAGAGCGTCGAATTAACGAGGTATGACTGTACTTTGAATCGGAGTTGTAGTAATACTATTGCCATAACTGCAGTGGGAAAAAAAGGTCTGGCGCTGCTATTTTTCTCGCAGTTGCCATGGTAACGAAGCAGGAAACGCGACCTCGATGCGCCTATTCTAATTACACAGACTATGATTAGAGTGCAACTTTCAACTGCATTGGCTTTTCCTTATACTCGGTAAGTAGGACAAGTGAAGGCGACTGAAAGTTTTATTATAACGAGTAGCAAGTGGATGTAAAATGAAAGTTTAGAAATGACTGAAAACAAACCGAGTGTTAAGAAATAAAATTTTGAAGTACTATACAAAAACAAGCCTTGAGAACCATCACCATTTTTTTGTGATGTTAGCCTGGCATGTCCACATAACCCTTCAAAATAGTTATTTGTTAGGCTGAAATTCTTCCAATATTTCTAAAGTAGGCATGAAGTTGTGTATGCACACCAAAATTTGTTAAATTATTTTAATAATTAGTAATTGAAATGAAGCAGAAAGGCTGTGAAAACGTGACAAGAGACACACGGGATTAACTTCCGCCTCTTCATAAAAAGGAGAGTCTGCTCACCTGAGCGATGTTCTTGTTCAGGAGAAATACACCGTATTCGAAGCAGCGTCTGTCTTTGCCTTTGGAGTACAAGGGAAACCTGCCAAAGAGGTGAACTATCATGAGTGAAACATTCATAAAGGCATCGAAATAATAAAACTTATTCTACGAATCATGAAGTGACGACTAGAGTTATAAAATGCCCAGGCATTTGTAAGTTGGGGCACATGCCCAAAATCCATAAATGCCTGAGCATTTATGGATTTTTTTGATTGAAATAGTGATTATTGTTCAACAGGCAAACATATTTTTATTAATTATCGGAAATGCTTTACACCTTATAATCTAATTTTTTGTGATTTATTTGTTAGAAGTAGTTATTAACATTGCCAAGTGAAGATATAAAATGTTTTTTACTTTTTAAAAAGACATTTTACATTTTAGTTTTGGGTAAAATGATTTCAATTTCAGTAACATTTCTGTTTTTGCTATTCCCTCATAAATAGGATAACAGTTAAACTCTAACATATATTAGGTTGCATACCGCTCCCACCTAATAATAATAATATGATAAAACACACACCCAAATGAATTGAAAATGGTTATTTCCTTCCTTGGCTTCATTCTTATTCTTACTGCTGCTCTTTGAGAAAGTGGTTTGACAATCAGATTTGCCCATGCCCTAACTCTAGAATTTCATTTTCATTTGCAAAAGGGTTTTTCTTAATTTTTAAGCCATTGCAAACGTCAAAAGTATCTTGCTATCTTTTTTCGAGAAGCTTCTAGAGCAATTCCCAATTTGCTATTTTCTGTTCTTAGTGGAATTTTACACCTCTGTAAATCAAAAAAAGATAACAGATTTTTAAAAATTTCACATTTTCCCAAGTCTATACCAATTGCTAGTTTTCAAGAAATTATGAGATGGTAAGATTTTGTCCCTGTGTTGAATTGAGAGATAGAATGACCCACATATTTTATGATCAATAGTGATAAAAAAGTAGCAATTTATAATTAGTCTGGTTTTTATGTTTTTGTCAATAAAACTTATATTGTAAAATAACTGTAAAGTTATTTCTAAGCTGTAATATTCATTAAAAATATCAAAATATATTTTATAAATGCTCAGATTTTGGGCACTTAAAAATGCTTTGGGAAAATGCACACAAAATCACCATTTATAAATTTCCTGCCGAAATGGCCACTTGCCCGGCCCACATCACCAGGCATGACAAATGCAGAGATGCCAGACTCGATGAAAAATAGCCAAAATTTTTAAATTGCTGTGAATGTGTGAACTAACTACGGGAAGCACCAACTTTTCTACAGAAAATTAAATATTTTCACTTATTAAACCTTTGATAATGGTAAAGTATTATCTGATATTTAGTCACTGATATTGCAGTAGAATATATAAATACCTAATTAATTATATTTTGTATTTGTGTATTACAGTGTTTTATATTTTGTGCATTACAGTTTTTTTTTGTCTTTTATTATATTTTGTATTTGTGTATTTTAAATATAGTATGTATTTCCTGTCGGTCTACATCAACTGATGTAGCTGTTTGCAGGTGTATTACACATTGTTAAATATATAGCAGTACAAGTTTATTCCATTTTGTCCAAAGGCATCAACTTGTATACATTTCCTAAATTTCAACAAGTTACATACATGTTGCTGTATGCTCTGATTTATGATTTTTAACTGATAAACTAACAAACTATCTCCCTTGTATTACAGCCCATGATGGATCATGGCCTCTCTTACAATTTTCTTCCAAAGGCCTCTCTCTGTCTTTCGTGTTCCTTCCAGTTTCCGACATTTAGATTTTCAAGGTCTTTCTCCACCTTGTCTAACTGATATCTAATTAAAAAACTAATTTAGAAATAGTTATCAATTATTGACTAAATAAACTAATATATTACAGTAATAAATTATTATTATTATTATTTACTAAGTACTGACTAAAAGGATTTATTTTCAAAATTTAAAGAGAGAACTATTCAGTATTGCCAGTTTAAAATATCAAATGCGTCATCTACCCGACTTCAGAAAAAGAGTAAAAAAAAAAAATTACAGAAAATGGTTTTGCTTGCTACAGAAAACTGTTTCCAGATTGGTACTAAAAAAAACGTTTGGACATAAAAAAAGATTGCTTTTTAGAAGAATAAATGTAAAATATATATATATATGTGTATAAATCGCACATGAATTTTTATGTAGCAGCATGTGTGAAATAATCATCATATGTATGGCTTAAGCATAGAAAAGGTTTAGTACCACTGGTCTAGACGGCAGCACGAGAATTTTTTGTTTTGTGTTTTTGAGATAAGAGAGAATGAGCAAATAAACAAAATGTTGCTCCGCAAGATGTTCAAAAATTAACTCCATAATCAAACCCATAATAAATGAAAAAAAAAATAATAATAAATAAATAAAAGAAAAGTTTCCAAAAATAAATGAATGAATAGGGTAAAAAAGCCAAAGTTTTAAACATAACAAATAATCTGTAAAATGAAAATTGGAAGGTGAAGGGCTACTCACTCCCTGGTTTTGTCTGGCAGGGAACAGGATATGTGGTCAAAGATGGTGGAACGCGATCCGTAGAAATGGATGGCGTACCGCAAAGGAATGTTCAAGAAGTGGGCTATCATAAGGACTATATGGCACACGTAGCCCAGAGCTATGGCGATCATCGTTTCGTCATGACCTGCCAACGGAAGAAAATTAAGTAAACAAAAGATTCCTGCCCAATCTCTAAAAAAAAAAAAAAAATGTTTTAAACTTACAATACTTTTTTCCAGCAATGTAGGTACTTTATGTTAGTTAAGATATTTAACCAAGTAAGTGCCATTGTTCCTATTTTGGGAACATGAACTTGTGATTTGTTCAAGACACCTAATACAAATAATATTAAAAGGCTAATTTTACATCAAACCTCTATGTGTGTTTGATGTAAAAAAAAAAAAAAAAAACTTATTTTTTTAAAAAGCCTTATTTAAAAAAAAGATTTAATCAATATATAAAAAGTACACAAAATATATGCATCACGAACCAGTAAGTTATTTTTTTATTTATTCAGATCCTAAAAGTAGCCTTTTTTAGGCAATAAAATGCAGAAATTTGAATGTCTAACTGCACATGAAATCTTATGCCCCCATTAGGCGTCAAGTTTCCCATTTGGGGACATGGTCTAACTTTTAATTATTTAATTATTTTTTAAACTAAAGTAAAATAATTGAAGAGATCCTCCATACATTGCAAAAAGCAATTACTGTAAATAAAAATAGGTTGGAACACATAGACGTTTAATCGGGTAAAGAAAAGCATTGCATCTTTTATTAAAATTTTAATATAAAAATATAAAATAGCATTTATTTTACGCTCCATTAACTGTGTACATACACTTATATTATATTTCGTGACAAAGAAAAAGAGGTTAAAAAAAGATAAGTGAAGGCTAGCCTTATTGATATTATTCAATCATATTTTGTATTCATTAGTTCTTAAATTTCTTTAGTTATGAAACACTAGTCAACTAATACGAGTGCTTTGTATTTTTTTCTTTAAAATTCTTATTATGACTAGTATAAGACTCCTGGCAGACTTAATGGCTGTTGAACACTATGTAAAAATCACTGAACATGTTTAAAATTGCTTTAAAAATAGTGAAGTGGATTATGTAATTAATAATCAAAATCTCACCACCAAAGCGCTCAGAATCTGGGAGATATACAGAATGGACGCTGAAGCCATTTCCATCTGGAAACTGGAAAAAGCAAAATGAAAAGAGTAACATTTCAAGTTTATATTGTAAGAATTGAATACATTTGTTTTAAAATTGAACAACAGTAACCTACTAAAACAACACACTTTGATTTAAGCTTCTTATTAAAAAACAAGTTCCTTTTTCCTTTTATAAGTTCTTTATGAAAATAGAAATTTTTGTGAAATTTAGCTATTTATTTTCTCAAAAAAAAAAAAAAAAAAAAAAGATAAATAAATTAATATGAAATTATAAATAAGAAAATATTCAAAAAATCAAGGAACATAGAGATAATCTTTGTAGGTAGACGATTATAAATATAAAAACATTAAAGCATTCCTAATTTATCAGTTCAGACACAATTTTGTAAATATGAAGAATAAATGTGTTTATAAAAAATTAGACTTAAATTTTAAAGGCTAGGTCTTGTTAATATTTCAAATAAAAAAAGATAACATCCCTATAAATACAGAAGTCACAATACCAAAAATCAATCGAAAATATATAAAGTGTAATAAATAAAAAACAAATTCATATAAAATGAAAAATAATATTGTTAAATTCTAAATCACATGGTTTAGAATTAAAAAATAAAATTCAAGAACATCAAAATTTTAATTGCACATCCATTACAAGGGGATCCTGTCATATTTTAAGAATTTTCATTTTTTGAACAAAAGTTTGCAGGTGATTTTCCAGATTATGAGAGTATTTTAAGCATTTTTAACTTTTCCTTCGGTATTCAATATCTTATTTTACTCTGTCAACATTTAGCTTTGCTAAGAAAAACTTAAACTATAAACCTTAAGCAGACTGCTACTTATTTTCCTCGTTATGTGGGGAAGAAATTGCTCAACTAATTAGGAAGCTCTGAAAAAATATAGAAAACCTCAATCTCTCAATATTTTGCAAAAAAATCATTAAAATGATTTTAAATATCATTATTGGAATTACGCATATGTTTACCCTTTCTCTGATGTTTACAACCGTAGCACATAGCAATTCCAAAAGTGGCCGAGCTAATTATACCCGTTTAGCTAGAAGATATAAAACCTCAACCGGGTCAAATTTGACACTAGTCCTTTTACTATCCAAGGCTGAGGCCCTTTGAAGCAAAGAGGTGAAAATGAGGAAACTGAACATTTGGAGATAAGTAGCGCAAATGATAGGAGAAACAACCATCTATTCTCTGGCAAGAGATGTTAGGGGTAGCAGCCCTAACAGATGCAGTTATACGGTGTGATTTAGAAAAAAAATTGCATTAATGCTTGCATATGATTCCGATTTAGCACTTTTTATTCGAAAATTATATCTTGTCTCATTACGCACTTTACTGCGGCAATTCATGTTTCGACAGGGAAAAAAGAGTGGTGTGGAAGAAGACCATTAGATGGAGAGCTCACCTCGACGATGGGATATATGCAGGAGAGTTCCGATATCAGCTGTTTTCTACGGAAGTTGAGCTGGGCTTCCACCTTCAGCAGTTTCTCCCGATCCTCGCAATAACTTCTAGAAATTTCGTTGCACCTCTTGGCGATGGACTCCACCATTTTCGTCCCCAATATTTTTCCTGAAAGAGACTTCCATGTTATTGTGTGATCACATCCATGGAACTATTTGAATGAAATTATGGTGAGAAAAATTATACAATTCAATAATTTTGTTGTTTGATTCTCAGCTTTTCAGAATATTTTGTCTTCCTCTCCCTCACATCCTACTAAATGAGTACAGTAGAAGACATTTAAACAGGCAATTTATAAAATTCCATTCTTTATAAACATAGAAGTAAATTAGTAAATTTTGTAGAAATAATTTCTAGAGTCAGCATTGCAAAACAAAGTGTATTTTTGCAATTAATAGCTCCAGCAAATTAAGTTTCAGGCAGCATCAGCTTGAACCAGGTTAATAACTCATTTTAGATGGTTTTTATAATTACAGTGGAACCTCGGTAGCTCGACAAGCAGATAAGTCGACATTTCTCCACCCTAATGGTTGGCCCAATGCTAATTTCAATGGGTGAAAAACTCTTTAACTTGACGCACAATTTCCAAGAACCCCTGTAAATCGACCTCCATTTTGTATTCTTGTTAACTACTTCTTCCGGTACTTTTTTACGCCGTACGATTCTGACAATTTTTCAGTGATGATTCTTCATCAATAACATAAATATACGAACAAAAGAAAATGTGAATTGGAAATTAACAAGCTTAGTAGTGTTGAGGAATTTATGTTTCCTCTTCAGAGGGAGAAAAAAAAACAAAAAGTAAGGATTTTTTTTCTTATGAGGTATTCTTATTTGATGTTCTATGTTTATATATTTCTTAATTTTTAATGTATAGCTTTTCAAAATAATAATAATAGATAAATAATAAACGGGGATAATTTTATTCACTGGAATTGGCTTTTATTACTTGAATGGTAAATAAATAACAATGCAAACCCATATTAGCTATTGAAATTACGGAAACTCGGTAAATTGACACCTGCTTAGCTCGACATGTTTCCCTGTTCCCTTGGGCTGTCGAGCTATCGAGATTTCACTGTATTATTTCGTAGCTATTAATAACTTTAATTTTATGCCAATAAATACAGTAACACTATTGAAATATGAGTGGGGCAGTTAAAAATAATGAAATTGAGGATCAAAGTTAACCTGATGACTGTAAAGAGAAAAGAATGAAAGTGTCCACAAAGAAAAAAGGCGGAAGAGGGGAGAATAGGGGGGGGGGGGAGGAAATGCAGGGGAAAAAAAAGAGGTATGGGGTGCCTGCATAGGCTAGTTAAGTTTCCAAGGGTGAAAGTAAAAAGATTTCAAAAGACAGAAGTTAAAAATAATTTCTGTAACTACCCAAAACACGCATTTTCCAAAAACTTTGTTGTGAATATATTGCATGCATTAATTATCTGTTTTTTTTCTCTCTCTATAATAACTAGATTAAGATCAGCAATAACAATAGTTAATTAAGGTGGAAACTCGAGACAAACATTTGTAAAATCATTCTTAAGTATTTTAACAAAAATTATTAAATCTATTATTAGCAACACTATCACATATTAAGCTTTTGAATGAAGCAGTATCAAAAAACATTTATAACACATTCAAAACTACATTACAACACATTTTAGTTCCAAATATTCGGTTCAACCATTTATATAAAAAGACGGAAATTCCTCCTATAGATGGAATACTTTCAGCCTTGTAAGTTTCTGGTGATTACAGTAAAACCTGTAATGTGGACTACCTTTGTAAGTTGACCAGTTTTGTCAGGATATTGACTGTTTGTTTATGCCAAATTTAAGTGGGAGTATTATGAAAAACCCTTTGTAAGTTGATCGCCAAATTATTAGTATGATATTTATCTATTTATTTTTGCAAAGACAAAAAAAAAAATAATAACTTCTACAGAATCTTTTTTATGCTATAATATTAGACCAGTACTTGTCTGGATGGGTGAAACATCAATATAAAGTTTGCCTAAACCTCTTTATAAGTTAAACAAATTGGAAAACTACTAAGAGCACTTTTTTGTTCTTTAAACAGATTTCTTCTTTTTTCTTGTATCTGTTGTAGCCATTTAAAAAAAAAGTATCTATTTGTAGGAAATCTTTACGATCATATAAGCGACTGACATAATTAATAAGACATTTATCTTTATATTTTAATTAAGTACTTTACCTTCAAAGTTGCATAGGACGCGTTTTAAGTCATTCGGGTTAAATTTCTCTGGTGATATTTTGTATAATTGAAAAAATAGCTAATTACTATCTTAAAGTAACATTAATACATGAAGCTATATTTGAAATAGTTATAAATACATAAATGCATAGTGTAAAAAATGACAAAAAAAAAAATCTCCACCCTCTGTAAGTTGACCACAAAAGTGCTGCACCACAAGTGGTTAACTTACACAGGTTTCACTCTCTTATAGTCTGTGTAATTAGAATCGGCGTGTCAAGGTCACACAACTCAACCATTTCCCCTTCTGGTCGTCATGGTTTCCGTGCAAGAAACTTTTTCTCCACTTGGTTTGGCGAACATAAGTAAGTTTTCTGTTTTAGTTATAATAATAATAAACGGATTCAAATCCGATTTATTTCTCAATGGCAAAAATAAATTGCGTCAGATAAAGTAATCAAAAATTTTGAGCCCATCTAAGTCTTATTCTAATATTTTGATGTGTTTCAGAAAGTTATTGTATACCTAATTTATTGTATTTTATATTTTGTAAATGTTAAAATCTTATCTAAACATTCTTGATTTCATTTATGAGACATTTAATTGCATTTAATTAGCATCAAAAAGAAATAAATGGAAAATAAATTCTTTCTCATCCCTTTTTCTCAATCACAGTAGAGTCTCGATAATTCGAGGTGGACGTTGCCGGAGCTACCTCGAACTATCGAAAACTCGAATTATAGAAATCATAACATTTTATGAATAAGTAAAAGGGAGTAAAGCAAATTTTAAATTTCAGTATCGTGTATTTTCAGGAGAAATGTACTTACATTCATGATTGAAAGTCAATTATATTTTAAAATTCGCCACCATTTCAAATCGCTCTCAATGTAGCCAGCCTACTTATTAACGAAATGTTTGGTCGCCTGCCATGGAAAAAAGTAGCCCAATTCGATGTTTTTACCCATGAGCCGTCGAATAACAACAAAAACCAGATGTGGTATTTCTTTCCCGAGTTTCGCTGTTGTTGGTCATTATTTGGTAGCTAAGCCGATATATTTTCGTTAGCTCGGACTTATGGGAAACTAGTACTATCGAGACTCTACTGTATTATCATAGTTGGAATCGGAGGTGTAGTAATGCAATTGCCCTAACTGCAGTGCAAAAAAAAAAACTGGTGCTGTTATCTCTTCAGCAGCTGCCATGGCAACGCGGTAGGAGACGCGACCTGGATGCGCCTATTCTAATTACACAGACTATAGCGCCCTTTACACATACACTCTTAACTGCACGACTGAACGTGGCGCATCCAGCCACGGTCAAGAACGCGAGTAAAACCGTGGCGTTCGAGAATGCGTCGCAAAATGCACCACATCCTTATCCGCGCGCAAGAACGCGTTCAGATGCGGGGCGCTCCATTGAAGTCGCCTACGGGAGCCACAGCCTGCAGAACTGTCCGATCCTCCACTTCGATGCGCGGTCAAGAACGTGCATGCAAAATGCATCATTTCTTGGAGCGCGATCATGAGCGCGCATCCGAGTGTCATTCTCAACCGCGCCCTCGAGTGTCCTAAAATTGCATCTACGCTCACGCTCTTGACCGCGGATCCGGATGGCTCGCGGTCCGGACCGCGGTCAAGAACGTGCGTGTAAAGGCCGCATATAGTATAGACGACCTGCAATCGATATCCGTGCACGGAAATAGAACTCACTCCTCTCCCGAAGCCGCTCCTTGCGATCGGCAATCTCCAGCTCGAGACAGGCCACCTCGTGTTTCTGCGCCAGCAGCTCCTCCCTCAGGACGGCTATGCGGATGCGGTGCATTTCCCGCCTGGCCAGCACCTCGTGCAGCCTCCTCTCGTTCGACAGGTGGGCCTCGATCCCGTCTCTCCTGCGCTGCACGGCCGCCAGGGTCTGCTTGATGGCACGTTCCACCGTCTTGATCCTTGAGAAGAGAGGTCAGTTATTAGGGGCCGTTTCTTTGGAATGGGTGCGTCGAGGACGCATTTCGGGCACTTGGAAGCAGAGGGGCGTAAGTGACCAAAATGGAAATTTCGGGACAGCTTGTGCCCAAATGATACGTTAAACACCCTTCTGCTTTGTGGGAAGGAGATTTCAGTGGTAGCTTTGACAGGTGCTGCAAAAAAGCGGGGCTTAAAAAAATAACTAAATAAAAGCTGCATTCCGTTTGGTGGCAAAGGGATGCAAGTGCACCGACGTCCGTCTGCCTCTCAATAAAATGATTTGATTTTTCAGTCAGTTTAAATACGCGATGCAGAAGATCTATTTACGAAACTTGAAGCGGAGAAGAAGAAAAAAAAAAAATAGGAAAAGAATTCCGAATTGTTGAATAATAATTAGAGAAACAAGGGTTAAATCGTTTGCAGATTTTATTTTCATCATGTTTTCTTTTCGGCAATTGGCAATTTGTCTAATGGCAATGAATTTTAGTTTGTTGATAAATACAATTATTCGAAATTTATATTATGCAGTTTTTAATGGAGTTTATATCACTAACAAACAATCTTTATTACTGTATAAATTAGCAAAATGAACAACGTTTTTCATTGAGTGGCAAAGGGGTGTAAGTTAACTAGTTGGAAGTAAAGGGGTGTAAGTGAAAATAAGCTATTTTTTAAAAAATCCTACGCCAAATCTAATCATCAGAAACACTTCACACTTCATACTTAAACTAACACATACATATAGGACTCGAAAATAAAAAAAAATATTTACAGGAAGAGCCTCCAGAATTTAGAATAGGAATTAAACTTCAAACGAGTTTTACTCAAAATGATACCTTAGTCACCGACATCCCTTTGCTTCTCACCGCCTCATTTCTGATAGAAGTTGCACAGCCTATCTGCACTCTTATTTATTATCACTCATTATTATTTAATTAACTATTTAAAAACATATTGTATTATTAATATACTTTTATTTTACCTTTATACTTATTTAATTCATTATTGACGATGCACAAATTACTAGCAAACATCACTAGGCGGCAGTATGAAGGATGCAATATGCAAATTTGAACAGCTTTACCATGATTGGTTGCGTCCTTCGGGGCGTGGCTGGGTGGAGCCTAAAGCTTCCCATGGTGCCTCAGTCTGTAAATGGCAGGGCATATATAAACGCGGACTTGCCTGTATCGGTAGTCGGTTGAGTGGGGAATTCTATTGGTAGGTAGTAGGGATCCACCGATCAGCAAATTGGTCGATTACCGATCAATCGGCTGAAATTCATCGGCCGATTACCGATTAATTAATTTTAGCTAACTGACAATCTTGAGCTTTTTATTTTATTTTTTTTCATAATCTATTCTGACATGCTTCGAGTTTAACAACCCGTTTTTAAAACAAAATAGAAAACTGGATTTTAGAAGCTTTAAAATCAACATAAAATAGTGAGCCTGAAGATGAGTCGATTAAAGATAACTTAGATTCTTCATCATCCAAAGAAAGTGTGAAATCTTTGGATTCTCCACTGACTTTTTCTAAATTATTTGAAGAGTTAGCATCAGATACGATACCGAATGATAAATTGATGTCATCAAATGAAAAGAACCTGAAAACCAATGCAA
The DNA here is from genome assembly GCA_038502835.1 of Octonoba sinensis. Classification (NCBI taxonomy): domain Eukaryota; kingdom Metazoa; phylum Arthropoda; class Arachnida; order Araneae; family Uloboridae; genus Octonoba; species Octonoba sinensis. Next base: position 7,193,563 of record CM076600.1, read on the forward strand.
GTTATAAGACATAATTGGAAAACTACTTGTTGCCATCACTGCTACCAAAAAATCCTTTCCTATGGTGGAAATTATCGAAAGAAAAATTTCCAAATCTCAGTAATTTAGCCTTGAAGTATTTAAGTGCACCACCATCATCAGTAGAAAGTGAAAGAACAGGAGGAAATATCTGCGAACCTAATAGAAACAGGTTATGCTCAGAAAACACAAATGATTATGCGTTTACATTATAATTTAAGAATATTAAATTTCAAGTATTCTTAATGTTGTCAATATTATTTTGACTTTATATTTTTATTATTAATTTAATATTTGTAAAGAATTGTTTGAACAATTTCATTCAAATGCTTACATACTCTTTTATGTAATGTTAAAAATTAAATTTAATCATATAGAATTTTTTTTTAAATTCATCATAGTTTACATTTCAATAGTAATGATTTCCATTTCCATTGTTGTTATTTCATGAAAAAATACATAATTTAATACACTAACGAATGTAATTTTTTTACTTCCTAAAATTTTCCGCCTATTCCTAATTGAATTGAAACTATTTTGAAATACTTTAATAAATCTAAAATATTTAAAGCATACATTCAGTTATATAAAACCAGAGACTTAATAATAAAAATGCTTAAAAGAAAAATAAATAAATGTTTGTCGATCGGCCGATCAATCGGCTAAAAAAAGCCGATACCGATTAATCGGCACACATGCCGATACTGGCCGATTACCGATTATTGCCGATTGATCGGTGCATCCCTAGTAGGTAGCAGGAATGGGCCACTGACTCGATGGAGTTTTAACTAAGTTGGCTTATTTGATAGCCCAGTGTCAGAAATTTTTGAATTCATACTCGAAAGTCTAGTTGAAGATTAGGGTGGCCATGTTGTCGTAGGACTAGTCTCTTTTGTTATTTTAAATGTTTTGTCTACGTCTTAAATATATGTTGTGATTTTAAACTTTGCTCCTTATTGAAATCGATCGACACTCACTCTGCTACTTTATTAGACTAGTATGGTCGAACCCAGTGACCATATTAATAGTTCATCAATTTACCGCTTTGTCACCATGGAAACTGCAACAAAGATAACAGCGGCAGACTTTTTTTTTTGCACTGCAGTTAAGGCAATTCTATTACTACACCTCTGGTTCCAAATAATTGAGAAAAAGTAATAAGAAAAAAATTATTTTCCATTTATTTATTTTTGATGCTAAGTAAATGCAATTAAATTTCTCATAAATTAAATCTGGAGCATTTAGATAAGATTTTAACATTTATAAAATATAAAATACAATAAATTAGGTATACAATAGCTTTCTGAAACACATGAAAATAATAGAATACGATTTAGATTGGTTCAAAATATTGGAATACTTTATCTGACGCGATCTATTTTTGTCATTGATAAATAAATCGGATTTGAATCCGTCTATTATTATTATAACTAAAACGACAAACTTATCATGTTCGCCAAACCCCAAGTGGGGAAAAAGTTTCTAGCAGAGAAACCATGGCGACCAGAAGGGAAAAAGGTAGAGTCGAGTGATCTTGACAGGCCGATTTCAATTACGCAAACTATAATATTATACACTAGAAGATCTTTATTGGGGAGGACGGATCATTTGTACAGATCAATCCACTCATAAGAAAAGTGATCAAAAATACTTTGTGCGAAAAATGAGTGCAAGGGAGAAAACAATGCAAATAAAGCACAAATAGTCAAAACAATAATGCACATGTTGGGCCTTTAAAAAAAAGGGTTAATTTAAATTTAGGATAAAAATCCCGAATTCAAAATCCCAACAAGAGCTGTCAGAGGTGGTGTCAGTTGGAGGTAAACAAGAAACAATTTTTAACGAAATTTGGATTTATTTTAAACACTTAATAATACAGTAAATATACACTACCACAGGGACATCCGATGGGTATAACAACACAATATCTAGTCAGACTAACCATCTCGAAAACTTCTCAAATTGCAATATTTAAATATCGCAGTCTTTTACTTGGTCACGAGTATAAACACATCAAATTCACGACCGTTGAGAATTAGTCCACGGTATAGCGTGGTTGCACTGGAACGAACACTGGTTCAGTTGAATCCACCAGTCAGCATGTAGACAGTCCAAGAACTTCACTCACAGTCGTACGAATTTCTGGTAATTTCCCCGGTAACTCGAAGTCCGTAAAACGCAATTAGGAAGATAAAATATTATTTTGATGGTTGACATCCTGACTAGAAACCCGTTTAAAACTAGTGTGACAATAAAAACTCCACTCTTCTAAAAGCGAAACATCACCAAATTCTGAAACGTTTTCACAATCACTGGAACGTGACGAGCGGGGAGAGAAGACACTTCAAAATTTTAAAACTTAACCAAGGTCTGACATTTCCCCAGAAAAGAAAGTAGGTACTCAAAATACATTCAAACCTTACTAGTGGGCTGAGAATTAATAAAATTATGGGTTTCTACTACCCAACAGCACATAGCTATTTCGTGGCTACAATAGAGCCGCTTCATCACTGCAAGGAAATAAAGGTGCTCAACACCCAACCAGAAAGTTGCGAGTGGACTCCCAACTTGTTTGGTTCACCCACAACTTTCCTGTTGCGTGTTGAGCTATCTGCATTATTGATTTGACAATTTGTGCTTTATTTACGTTTTATCTCTTGTACTCAACCAACTCATACCATAAATGGGATCAAGGATACATGGAATATATTATCACAGGTTTCATAGTACTTTATAATGTATCAGGGTCTGCCGAGCATTTGCCACATGCCAAATGTGACGAAATTGTAAACTTGGCAAAATAAATTCCGACTTGGAAAACGGAAAAATCTATAAGCTATCCACGGGTAAGAAATTTTTAGTAAGCGACTGTATTTTGTTTAAAAAAATATACTTTTCTTTTGATTGCAGTTTTTGATAGAAAAAAATATCATCATAAAATTTTTTTTAAGTTAGTCTTTGGCTAAAACATTTGAAATTTGGCTAATTTACTGGCTAATAGTTTAAAATCATTAGCACGGGATCTGTGTATGTGAATATTAAGTGTTAAGAAGAAGGAATCAATTTATATTTTAGATTTAATCTGCATGAATATAATTTCAATGAAAATTGTCTTATATTTTTTTTATGCTATGATTTGCTGCATATATGTGACAGGTTTCACCCTTTTACACCTACTTTACATTAATCTACCCTTTTACACCTACTTTACATTAATCTATCATTTAAAAAATTTATTCACAATTCAGATTTCATCTGATTGTATAATTGTATTTTAACACTAAAAAGGGGCCATCAGTAACCTTAAAGCAAACTGTAAAAAGAGAAAATGCCTAAAATAATTTGAAAAATGTGCTATTTATAAGAGTTTCATTAAGTATTATCATTATCTTTCATATATAAGGACTGGTTTATTTGCAAATTAGTGATTATTTTGCAATGTAACATTGCATTGAACTTGTCAGTGACTGAAAATTTAAAATTACAAAATCCAAAAACTGCTTGGCCCCCAAAATGTGCAAAATTTGAAAGAGTCGACTATTTTTGTTTGCACGTCAGATTAATTTAAAATTGCAAACTATTTTAGAGTGCAAATTATTGAACTAGCTACTATCCGTTGTCATTCAAAAACAGATAGGTTACACTATTAAAAAAAAAAAACCCTATCCTAGGTGAACTTCCTGTGTTGTTTCTTGCTTTATAAAAGCAATTCAGGCATATCTTATAATCGGATTATACATTTTATTCCTTTATAATTATTTTATCGCTTTAATCGTGTTTTTCATTCAGATGCTTTGAATTTTGGAGAAAATTAAAATTATAAATAACACACACAAAAAGAAAGTTTACCAGAGTTATTAGTAAATATTTGTGGAGAAAAATGTGATAAAATTAGGTATTGGTCAAAAATAAAACGACTTGCTACATAAAATAATTCTGTAGGATTGTATTAACTTAATAACCTTTTGCCAAGGCTCTGGTACAACTCGTACTTGCACAATTCTATCTCTGCTGCAAGATGATTGCACATATAACACATCCTACATTTCCTTTTCTCGCACAATAGCTGCATTGGCAGATATTTTTGTCTTCTGATAGAAGGACAAACTTTTTTATACTGGCTAAAACACAATGACTCCAAGAACTGTTGGACAGTTTAAAAATTAAATTATATCAAATGAAATCAAATATCACTTAGAAGAGCTATGAGCCACCAAGATATTAGATATAGAGATAAATTTATTTCTGATGATATGCTTTAAAATGAGAGGTTACATTTTATTGCTGAAATTTCAAGAATTATTTTAAATTTCTCTTTGTAAAGGTTTCCACAATTCTCAAACACATTGTATAATTGCAGAAATGTACATACGTTGTTGGAGCCATTAATTCTTGGCAGATATTTAAATATTTTAATTACAAGTGCATTCTTACAAACATATTTCCTCCCACTGCCTACAAAAGAGATTACAAAGAAAAAGTAATTTGGCGGGGGGGGGGGGGGGGGGGGGGGAAACAGGAATAAAGATTCACCTAGAAAGTGTGCTCAGTGTGCAGGAAGTACGCAGTCCGGCTGCATCCACAGACAAGGTTTCTTTGCGGCAAGCTTCTATCAAACCACTGGAAGTATGCTAGAGAAAATTGAAAGATGACATGAATGATTGGCAAGGAAAAGTATTGATTACAATAAACAAGAAGACACAAACATTCAAGAATTTAATGTGCCACAAAGGATTTTGTGTGATTGTTACAGATGAGAGAGAACAAACAACCACAACATAACAAATATTCTTAGCAACACATTTTTTATCAATTCAATCTTTTCCTTTTAAGAGCTCAGTCTAATTTTATTAGACTTATTGAATTGGAAAATATAAAATAAATTTAAACATCATACATACCACACTTTATTACTTTTATTATTTAATACAAGAACAATGAAAACTTCAAATTGTAATTTAAACTGGAAGAAAATTCGCGAGTACCTGATAACAATCGTTGCATCCATAGTAGCCTTCTGACATACCAAAGATCAATGTGTTTGGCTTGAAGTTCTTTCCCTCTTTTGGAATCTAATGAAAATAATATTCAATTAACAGCTAATTACGATTAGAAAAAAAGTGAATATCACATACTCATAAAAAGTGCCATTAAAAAAAATTTAAGCTATGAATGATAATTCCTTTCAAAAGTTTACAGCTAATGTTCGAAGCAAATTTTGAAGAAAGTGATATAACAAGATTTTTTAGTCACAATGATTTTTTTTTTGTTCTTTAGGGTGAGTTTTCTTTTTCTTTTTGTATCTTCAAATCAATATTTCTAGCACAGTGCTTGGCAAAGTTTAAGAACTGAAGAGCCAATTTCGTGATTAAATTTTTTTTAGAGATTTTTTTTGTGAGAGCCATTTTTAGGTAGTTTAATAATCATTTTTTAATGTAATTTATTGAATAATCAACACACCACTATATATACTTTGATAAAAATCCTATATTCATACATCCTGTAGAGCGGCACAGTCAGCTAGTTACATATGGCTCACAAACCACATTTTCACTAACACCTATTCTAGCAGAACAAAAGAATATATCGCTCCTTCACTGCAAAATTAAAAATTTCAGATAATGTTTAGAGTTTTAAGGAGAAAATAAATTCCTATAGCAGCCTGAATTATTTTTTTTATTCATTATTTTTCTCATTACGGTGTTTTTTTATCAAAACAAATTCCCTCTGCAAAAACAATTGAGAATTCAAGAAATAGCAGGATGGAAAAGACCAAGTCCTCTGCATATGTTTTTAACAAGGTGCAGGCTTAGAAAAACACATCAGTGAAACTTGCTTGTTCGCCTAGAAACACAAGGCCAGAGAAGAACACCATCCATTCTATGAGGAGCTGTTTTTTCTCGGTTGCCCTCCACACTTTCACTGTGACATCTATGTGGGTGAGGTTAAGGTTCAAACACATATGGAGCATCATCACAGGCAAAGAATATGTTGTAGCAGGTGAAAACACTTAAGTCATATGAAGTTTGAAAATAAAAGGAAAATATTGAATAAATTTCTCAAAGGATACGAGGAGTAGCAGTGTCTACATTTTCTGGAAAATTGCTGCTTTCGAAGTCTTTCCATGACGGACTCTGAAACAAAATGAGCAATTCTGATATATATAAAATTTATTATAAATAAATTATTAAAAAAATTGAGAAAAAAACCCCCTCTTGTTTAAACAAAATGACACAGCAACAAGAACAAACCAGCAATGAATTCGTTCTCTTTTCCGTTTTGAATACAATAAAATTTGCTCATTTTGAAATTAGGAGAGAAAGTATAAAGTACAATGAAGGCTCTCAAATCAGTGTGATGGCAGTTTTCATTCCTATCAATGAATGGTTTTAGAGAATTATTTGCAACTTTAGAATTTTTGGGATGTTGCACAAACGGATGTCTGCAGGGCCATTGTCAGAATTTATACAAACCCTGGTACTACTTTGGGTCCCCTGATCTAATACTCAGTGGTGTAGTTGAGGGGGGATGCGGGAGGACGGGTTCCCCCTGCGTTTTTATTTTAGCACAAGCGTCCCCCCACTTGTTCTGAATTTTAACATAAGCATACCCCCACTTTTAGATGTTGGTATATGTAAGCATCCCCCCCACCTTTTTTTCCAGGACTACACCACTGCTAATACTTCCACATCCTCCTACGCTTTTGCTTTACACAAATATGTTCATAATTTCAGAGGAAATAAATAAAATCCAATTTTCATTACAACTAATGAATATATCTTCAGTTCTTTTGGTCTATGTGGTGATACAACTACAACAATGTAACAGTAACCCTATCTGAAAAATATAATTTCTTCTTATTTCTTTTGGAGTTTGGGAGAAAATTCACAATGATAAAAACCAGGAAGAAAATTTTAAGTTCATTTAAAATTGGAATTTTTCCAATAGGCCCTACTTTGAGGATCCTCAGTCTTTCCCAGACTCCTATGTAATGCACAGGTTTGCCCTTAGATGGTCCTGTATGACTGAAATTAATCATTCGTGTAAGAAAGAGCATTAAAAAATGCATACTAAGAAAAATTTGAAACAAAATAAAATGGGTCTGCTAAAAATATAAAATTAATACAAGTGTGCTTTAAAATTTAAACAAAAACTTGCTCTAAAAAGTAATGTTACCATAATTTTTAAATACATATGTATGTACACACATGCACACATAAAGAATCCACTTGAAAACCGACCTAAGCCATATACTACTTTTTGAACTTTGCTTTGCTTTATTATAAATTATGATGTGTGATAAATATATGTATTATAAATTTGAATTTGGGTATTATGGAAAAGTAGGCTCGTATAGTTAAAATTAACATTCATGTTATAAAATAATTGAATAAAACGTAAAGCAAATTTCAAAAAGTAGTATGTGGCTTAGGTCGTTCTTCCAGTGGACCCTTCATATATATATATAGTAATTTTGAAATGTATAACGTTTTACAATGTATAAACGTATCAGAACTCTGAACTACATGAAATTCTAAAATCCCACACCTTTGGTGAAAAGCTGTGCAGATTTGATAAAGTTGACTATGTAAGCAAAAACTACAAAAATAAACACTATGAATATGTTTAACTTGATTCTAATACTCTAAAACAGTGTTTCCCAAATATTTGGCATTTGAGTACCCCTTCAATAAATCTGCATAATCAGTGGTGTAGTCGAGGGGGAACGCAGGGGGACGGCGTCCCCCTCCTTTTTTATTTTAATACAAGCGTCCCTCCATATCTGTTAAATTTTAACATAAGCATCCCCCCCCCCACTTTTGATTCCAATTACTTATTTTTGTATGTATAAGCATCCCCCCAACTTTTTTTTTTTTAGGACTACACCACTGTGCGTAATACTAAAAGTACTAATCATCCCAAAAAACATCTATATATAATATAGATAACAGAAAAAAAACATAACAATAAAAAAATCCTTTTCGAATCATTAGTTGTTGTTTTTATTATAGTTCTGGTACCCCCATTTTATTTATTTCACTTTAGATGAGCATGTTTATCCCACCTATATTCAGATTTGCCTGTCTGCTTTTTTATGTCAATAACTTATAAAGCTTTAAATACAAAAATCCCTTAGGGTTCTGATTTTAGAGGAAACTAAATATTTTCGGTGTTTGGTTGTTTAGGCATATAGGGAATAACTTAAAAAGTAAAGGAAATTTTGCTGAACTAGGTCTCAGCATGTGCCCACACCAACGTTTTCTGCATCCAAAAGGGGTATGCACACCACACTTTGGAAAACACTGTCCGAAAGAATCAAAATATAAATCTAAGACATACCACAGTTTCTGAAAGTACTTCACTTGTGTAGAAAGCTGGAAGAAAATGAATGGAAAGATAAGTAACGAGCACATTTAAGGAAGTGAGAAGCGAAGGGACGTAAGCGACCAGAAAACAATTCCGAGAAAAAAGTGTTCAAAGTTTGGATCTTATGGAACCTTTAATGTTCATTCTTTTCTAAATCAGGTTGTTGCAGAGCACCTGTTAGAGATATCCCTCACATCTCTTGCCACAATATAGAATAATGCTTTCCCTATCATTTGCACTGGTTATCTCCAAATTTTTAATTTTGTCACTTACACCCCTTTGCTTCTAAGTGCCTCATTTCTACACACACAATAAATAAATAAATAATAATCATAAAAATAAAGAGGATGAGAGATTATTCACCTGGAGAGTCCAGGTTTTGGTGCAAAGTGAACTCCAGGGCTGGCTCGAGAGTCGGATCCTCTTCCGGAAGAATGATGTTGCGGGCAGACACACTCCTCAAGTGTCGTAGGCGACGCTAGAAAAAAGTTCTTCAATAAGAACAAAACCAAGACAGGGAAACCTTACCATTAAATGTTGATGCAATAAAGTAAAATTTTACATGATAGAAAAAATAATTCTTAACCTTTTATTTTAAATTACATTTCAACTTGTTTCAGAATGATCCCCTAGGAAGAAGAATAGAACGCCCACCAGATAAAAATTTTTATGAGCCCATGCGTTAAACAAGTGAAAATTGACGATATGTTTAAACACTAAGCTATTTTTTATTATTTTTTCTAATAAAGTCCATGACCCAACACGCAGTGGTGAAGAGGAGGGGGAGGGACGCAGGGGAATGGCCCCCTCCTACCTTTGTATTTTAACACAAGCGGCCTCCACTTTTTGATGTTTGTACAGTCAACGCTCATTATAACGACCAGTGGTAAAAGTCCCAAATTTATCCCTACAAACTCTATGTTTATTTGCTTTCAATATAACGACCTTTCTGGATCGTCTAATCCAATACAGCGACCGTACTAAGTGTCATGTCAGCTCAGAAGTTCTGTTTCCAGATGTGTGAATGTAATATTTTCCCTATATTTTCTACTTTAAAATCTGTTAATATTTTGTTATAATATTTTGCACTGATATATTTTTTAAAAATTCCAATGATTAAAAATAATTTCAGTATTTAGTTGGATTTTTTTTTAAATTGCCAATTTTAATGGAACTACTGATAGTGCGTGATGCATGTATATTTTTTAAAGAAAATTCTATCTCTTATAGCGACCACTCGTTATAGAGACCTTTTTCTGTGGGACGCAGATGGTCGTTATATCGAGCGTCGACTGTATATGTAAGCATACCCCCTCCATTTTTCCAGGAGTACACCACTGCCAATACGTCATAACAACTTTTGACAGAGAACTGATTAACTTCTGTTTACAATAGGGCTCGACTGATGGCATTTTTTGGCCGATGGGCCGATGCCGATTGTTCCAAGATCGGCCGATGGCCGATTATTCTCCTCTTCCATCGGCCGATGCCCGATGCCGATGGAAAAAAAATGTCGCTTTAAACCATTAAAACGTGTAGAATGCTTGTCAAAAATGTCATTTTGAATCATTTACTATTTATTTTTATGTTTATAAAAGCATAAATGCATTATTCAAGCACCGTAAAAGTGTTTGGGGGAAGTTTACATAATAATTAAACTGAAAGAATCACTCGCGATTCTAGTAAAGTAATTAAACTATTTGGAGGTTAAAAAAATTAAAAAATGCTATATCAGAGGATTTTTAATTCTTTTTTCTTATCTTTGCCAAAAAAAAATACTCAACAGCTATTGGATTGCTTGGGTCTAATTCCCTTTCCTTCAACATTTTCTCTTTATAACACATGCACTGCAAATGCCAAGTGCCGCTGCCTTTATTTTCTTATTTTTTTCATGGAGAGGAATGCAGATGTTATGACACAGGCTAACAAATAATGTGGGTTTGTATTTTTAACGAAACCTTCCGCTCAGCTTTTTTTAAATGATCCCCCCCCCCCCCATTTTTAAAAGAAAAGCGGGAACGATTACATGCATATTTTTCATTACAAAAGTTATTTTAAGCTCTTTTTTTTGAAATAAAAATAAAATATTAAAACATTTCGCTCGCAGTATTATCCCTTGTATAGTATATCCCCCTGATCATAACCAAGAAGTACTGAATATTGCTTTAAAAACATAGACGTGAGATTTTTTTTTCATTACAAATGAATGCTGGGTCTTAAGAACTAATCTTATTAGATTTTTTTTCTTCCGAGTTGAAAATTACACTGAAATACTTGACATGTTCTTTATATTTTCATGAGCACAATGTAAGGTCACCAAAATAAACCAATATTTTGAGCACCAGCAGTTTTCTGTTGACAAATAACCTTCTGAAAACACGTGATCGTTAATAAAAATTAAGATGTATTTTGAAAAAATATATATATTTATATACGTTGACAGTTTTTGAAATTAATGAAACTGAAGCATTTTTATTAAGGTATTGTTCCACCCTGTATCCCAAACTCGTTTTTAAAGAATTAAATTTTTGAAAATTGCAAGTCTAACTTGGACACATAAAATTTCGACCAATAAACATTTATACTGAAAAATTGATTCATATTTTTTAACAATATGTTCTGTGTTGTACAAGAAATAATCTAAACTGAAAGCAGATGCAACGAGATTGTTGTACAATAGCAGAAAAACTGTCAAGTGTCTAACACGTGACATCAAAGAAGCCAAAAAAATGCGCTAAAAAAACGAAGATAAACGGGGAAAAATTAAAATAATTAGCGTATATAAAATGTTAAGATGTATTTTGAAAAAAAAATATGCATTGATCAATCTTTGAAAATAAAGAAATTTTAGCATTTTTATAAGATGTCATTAAATCCTGTCGCGCGAACTCGCATTTTGAGAATTCAATTTTTAAAAATTGTAAGTCGAACTTGGACACATAAAATTTCGATCAATAAATATTTATACTGGAAATTTTTTTCTTATTTTTGACCAATCTTTTCTATGTTGTAAACTAAAAATGAAATAACACTAAAAGCAGATGCAGTAAGATTGCTGTACCTTGCATCGGCTTTTAGATGTTTTTTAAGGCCGATGGGCCGATGTTTTTCTAAAGTTAACATCTGCCGCCGATGCCGATGGCAACTTTGTTGAACAATCGGCGCCGATGCATCGGTCGAGCCTTAGTTTACAATAATGTTATTTTACATTTGAAGCAACAAGACTCTTGATTTAACAGTCCGCATAATGCGGCTAAACTGGACGAGTAGGGATTTCCCATTATAAAATTTGGAATGTAGCAATTATCTGGTGCACAGAAAAGAAAATGTTAATCTTCATTTAAAAAAATATAACCATTCTTCTGACAAAAATGGAATATTTTCTCCGTTCACCCCATTTACGCGACAAGCATGGTATTTTTCTTTACACATAAAATTTATTCTAGATTTTATACAAGACATACATAAATTGTTCATATTATTTTTTAATTCAGTTTACTTGAAATTCTATTTCATTTATAAACTCATTGAACAATGTACAATGTATTTAATATTGCAACTATTTCAAATTATCAAGGAAATCCTTACTTTTATCATATATAAAAAAATCTTATTCATTCGTATTTTTAATGTGTTCAAAACAGTGTTCGTTGATTCAAACGAAGAGATTAAAAAAAAAAAAAAACTCATTGATTTAAATAAAAAAGTTTTCTCTAAAAATTGATTTAAATATTTGAAAGAATGTTTTAAACATAAAATGTGTCACATTTACAACCTTTATTTAAAGCAAAACTTTATAGATCCCTCTGTCTGTGTGTGTATATTGTATATTTCATAAATTTATAACTAATTATCATTACTATTTTAAATTTTAAAATATTATTTACCCTTCAGATGTCCAAACATCAAAGCATGATTCATTGACCAATTTATATTGCAATTCATAGTACTCATGCCCCATTTAATGTGTTTTTAATTTTAATAAGAGTATTTTTGTTTTACTATCCACACAAAAAATAATTGAGGATGATATAGTTTAAAACAATGTTGTTTAGAATTTAGAATAGGTATCCTTAAAGATGTTTTATCCATGTTCCATATTAGCTTAAGGTTTTTGTTTTCCTTGTGAAATATTTTTTCATCTTGGAAATGTTCAATAAAGATATCTGATTAAAACAAAAAGTTTCAGTTTTTAGTAATAGATGGAGTGAACATATGAATTTACTAAATAGGTGAATTAAAATATATTTCAAGTTGTTATTTCATTAATAAAATGGGAAAATAAATGAACTGCTCTCCATGCAAAATTCAGTGCACATAATTGTTTAATTTGTTTTCAAATTAACAGCAAAAGAATTCAGATTAAATTTCTTTTTTTTTCTTTACTTAGAGTGTACTTTTCTCCACCAGACCCCTACCTGTTAGCCGAGGCCTTAGGATTGCTTTCGCACGGGGAGAGGTAGTGGGGTCTACGGATTTTACATGCACATATCCCCAAGTATACATGGTGGTCTTCAGTGGGTATCGAACACGTGACCTTCCAGGTGGAAGTCCGACTTGCTAACCACTAGGCTACCACGGCCCACTTAGAGTGTACTATTTCTTGTAGGGTTAAATTTCATTTGAATCATGCATTTGCATTAAAATTTTTTTATTTTCTTATTATTAAAAAATATCTTCTGCACTGAAAATAGCTTAAAATGTGTTTCTGTATAATGTTTAATAGTTTAACATGTCATATTATTTTTGTAAGTGTAACATAATAAATGGCCAAAGTCTTTACAGGTCTGTTTTAAAAAATCCGACTTAAAAAAAAAAAAAAAAAAAAAATCATGAACACTGGTTTAAATTCAAAACTTTTATTGCACACAAAAATGTCATTTTTATATTTCATGCTGCATATTTACTGTGCCATTTGAAAGTAATGTTTTAACCTAATTAACAGCAGGGCTTGTTGATTTAAATCATAATTTAAATTGTGATTTAAATCAAGTGATTTTTTTCAAAAACAATCATTGATTTTACAATGCTAGAAAGTGTTGTAAAAATGAAATATGTTGCAATTACAACCACTTTTTAAAAAAAAAAACTTCCTAGGTCACCTGTCTGAGTGCATAACATATTTCATAAGTTTAGAACTAATTACTATTTATTTAATTTTACAATATTACTCTTATTCTTCAAGCATCTTAAGAGCAAAGCATAATTTAGTCAATCGTTCAAATTAAAATTCATAATAATCATGAATCATTCTGTGTTTCTTATCTTAAAAATATTATTTTAGATCAGTTTAATAAATGCTACACAATAAATAATTTAGAATAATAGTGTTTAAAACAACAATTGTTAGAATTTAGAATATGTATCCTTAAAGTTTCATGCATGTCCCCTAATAGCTTATGTTTTTTTTCCTTCTAAACTATTTTTTTTATCATGGAACTTTTCAATAAAGATATTTGATTAAAACAAAAAGTTTCAGGTTCTAGTAATGATAAGAGCATATGATTTTACTGAATGGGTAAAAATATTTCAGGCTTTTTCATTTATAAAATAGGAAAATGATTAAAGTACACTCAATGTAAAAATTAAATACACACAATTGTTACTTTTTTTTCAGCTTTCAACAGCAAAATCATTCAGGTTAAATTTGTTCATTTTTTCTGAAGTTATGAGTGTACTATTATTCCTGGCAGGGTTAAGTTTTGTTTGAGTCATGCATTTGTATTAAAATTTGTTTATCATTATTATTATTAGAAATATTTATTGCTGTGAAAATAGCTTAAAGTGTGTTTTTGCATATTAACATGCCATATCGTTTCTATGAATGTAACATATCCCGATTTTTTAACATATTAAAAAAAAAAAAAAAAGAAATCACGAACCCTGATTAACAGAAAATAGAATTATTTGAATATCATCATCAATTCATTTCATATAGTGACCTTTTATACAATGACCATAGCAGTGAAGTCCGGGTGGGGTTGTTAAAACATGAGTCATCTCTAGTTTTTATTGCTTATTCAATCACAAAATATGCCAGACGACCATTTATTTCTAACATTGAATGATGAGGATGACAAGGAACATTACCCACCTGTTGGGTGATAAGAGGCACATGTTTGCGCCGAATCCTGGTGTCCAGGTGATATTCCGAAACGGCCATCGTCGCTCGGCCTCGGGCATACCTGTTCAGGACTCTGAAAAAAAAAAAGTGACGTCAGAACAAATATTACATAGCAAAGCAAAATTGCAGTGAGATATAGATAAAGTGATAAAATTATCACTAAAATTAAAATTTTCTTTTAAATTTTATACTGGTGATTGGTATTACTGTGCCAAGCATTTAGTTACGCATCACTTTTAATCTGTTTTTAACATGGTTTCACTGGATATATAAATATTTTTGAAAATAGGTCTTTGTCAAATTTATTTGTGGTAGGGGGAAAGAGACAAAACGGTGCGAGCCCATTTCGGTCGATCGCGACAGCATTTTGGACAGTTTATAGTTTAAAAAAAAATATATAAAATAACTTTTGAATTTATCATTCATTTTTTCCCTTCAGAAAATATTTATTAGTTTGTCGGACCATTCACCGGCCCTAAAAAAACTTCGGAACTACTGTGATATAATCCCCCCTTGGCGACTTTTTCGTTGGCACCAAGAAAAATACTTCATTAGAAAATATATAACATTGATCAATTTAAGCGCATATTACATCAGTCAATTGGAAGCCTACATTAAAACTAGCATAAAAACCGTTTCTTGAAAGAACACACATTTTAGGCACAATGATTATTGCAAATAATTTCATTGCATAAAATGATATGCATTACCTATTCAACGAAAAACATAATTAAAAATATCGCACAATTCAAAGTAAAAGCAATGTTTAATAAAGCTATCCAAATTTTAAAATACCACCCTAGATAACAAAATTAATAACGGTCATCACTTCAAGTACATTTTGCATTAAACTATTGGAAGCCTACCATTAAAAATACCATTAAAACCATTCATTGAAACAACACACATTTTAGGCATAATAATGACTATTGCAATTAATTATCATACCATAAAATGATACGCATTACTCAACGAAAAACATAGCAAAAACATCGCGCAATTCCAAGCAAAACTTCAAGTACATTTTACATTAAACTAATGGAAACCCACTTTATCAAAACCAGCAACGCCACTAATTACTACAGCTAATATTTTAGAACAATAGAAAATTCATTGTTTTATAACCTTACAAACACATAAAATAAGCAAATAATAAATTTAGAAAAATAAAGAACTCACTTTAAACCAGTTGGCTTTTCAATATTAATCCCAACTCACTACAAACTCGCTATCCAATATGACGAAATGGTCCGAAAATTACCACTTAATTTTTCATTGCTTTTAGCCACAATTAACCAAACTTGTGCACTCATCAATCAAAACAATTTCATACTTCAGATAGCAAAAGCACCAAATCACGTTTCCGTCCATTTTAACACATTCAAAAACATGGCGCCTTAACAAACTATTGTAATATAGAATCATTCATCTGGCCACAATAGAAAACAATTGAACCAAATTAATGCACCTTAACACTAAACATTCTTCCTTTAGCAACAGGAAAGATCTCCACAAACTTTAAACATAAAATAAACTACTAAAAAGCTACTTATTCGCAAAAATTTTTTTTCTAAAAGTTCAACAATCACACAACCCCTTCTGCATCATACACTGAGGGTGGCCACACATTACGTCAGCCAACATCGATGGCGCTGGGTCGCCACTGAAATTATCGCCAACCGAAAATCATTAAATATTGGCGCGCTAGCTCGAATGTCGCCAAGGGAGGGATTATATCACAGTAGTACCAAAACTTCCAATAATATGGAGTGCCATTCGTCACATTAACTATGCTCTCTGTGAGAGTTAATTCAAGAATATAACTGCATAACAAAACAAAAACAAACTTTTTTTATCAAATTCAAAGAAAATAATATATTTGTATTGTTTTGATGCGAGTTAACAAACCATTATTTTAGAAATTTTTAAGTAGGTATTTTAATAAGCACAAAATCTTGTTCTGACAAGAATTTACCTACAATTTGAAGACAAGCACAATTCCAACATGCCCTCCCCCCCTATTGACTGTATAAACCCCCCATCCCCGGCCCTCCGAGTCGATCTTGGTGTTCGCGGAACTTGGAAAGTAGCTCTTCAGTCGATTTAGGTTGCCGACCGCTGCATTAGAGCATAATAATCATTGCGCTTTGCTCTCTCAGAAAGATTGTACGATAAATGTAACAGGCATTTCATTCCAAAACTACATGTGGTTGCGATTTGTAACGTAAACATGATAAATAACGAAAAATTTAAAAATGCTTGATTCACATTTGTTTTTTTTCTTTTCAAAATTTCATCCAATTACAATTTAGCTAGACTCAAAAATTTTAAAGGACATATAAGGCAGTGAGAAGCAAAGGGATGTAAGTGATCAAAAAAGTATTCCGAGAAAAACGAGTTCAAAGCTTGGATTTAATGGGACCTTTAATGCTATTTTTTTCTGAATCATGTTGGGGCCACAACACCTGTTAGGGCTACCTCTAACATATCTTGCCACAGTATAGAATAGTCCTTTCTCTATCATTTTCACTATTTATCTCCAAATTTTCAGTTTTGTCACTTACACCCCTTTGCTTCTAGGTGCCTCATATGAACTTTTTTTTTTGAGAAATTGATTAATTTTTATTTATTAAAGTTGAATAATACTCTATTGATAGGAGGGGCAAAACGAATAAGCTAAGAAAAGTTTTTCTGATTAGATTTTTCAGCATTTAGCTCTAATGAATTATAAATTTTTAAATAAAATTTCGATTTTAGTATGCAAGATGTTAACTATTATGTAAAGGACAAAAAAATCATATCACAAAATCTAGTATCTTTTAGTTAACTAAAATAAAGGTACGAAGGTATAATATAAATTTAGATTCAACAGAACCTTTGAGTAGAAAATAAAATGATAAATTAAATATTCAAGCACAAAAACAAAATTATTGTGTTATGTTTAAGGTTACAAGGACTTCTTTTTCCAATGGAGAAAAAATATTAAACTTCCAACACAGGCAGCAAAAATGTCAGGAACTCGAACGTTTTTTGCAATGAAAGGGATTTGCGAACATCTGAATGAAATATTTTTGTAAATTTGCGCTTCAATAAAGTTATTACAGTTAGTTGATCCTTATCATTTTCTTTTTAAAGCAAAAAGATGAACATAATTTTCGTAGATAAGAAAATATACAATTGAAGTGTAGAGTAATGAAAGGCCAAATAACATACAAATATTAGTATGGCGAATCCATTTTCAAAAGTTTTTATGAGCTAAACAGCTATTTACGACACTAAAATAATTTTTTTTTTAATTCTCAAAATGCGCAAAATTCTGTCCTCATTCAAAGTTCTTCAACAGTTGGGAGCCAGAATTCTCTAATTTCAAAGCGAACATCGACGACTTTCGATTCTAGAAATAAATCTTCTCAAATATCAATATTTGACTAGATATCAAAAATTGTCATGAAAACAAATGTTTTGAGAACTCGCTACTTCTAAAAGAACAATATCAGTTATCATATGCAAAGATAAGTTTACAGAAGAAATCGCTTTAATTTATCTAAAATATATAATTATGATTAAATACCCCAAGTTTTTATGCTTTATTTATCATATCAAAGAACCAAAAACCAACAACAAACACGGAACACCCATTCATGTTGTACAACGTACAAGCGTATTGCCACAAAAGGAAATTTAACTTTTTAATCATCAGCTTTTGAAAATATTCATAAAAGCGAAAGAAATGCGATATCAATTTCGTTTTAAATTGATATTTTGACTGAAAGGTGCAAATAATAGCACAGAAACGATTTTTGATTTTTTATCATATTTTATATTGAGTGGCAACTCGTAGCTTGAGTGGTGCTGTTTACCGGTTGATGTTAAAGGCAGTGGCTTAAAAAATTTTTTTTTTTTTTGGAAACCTTTAATAAATAATGACTTATTTGTAGAAACATCTATTTAAAAGGTTATTCTTCATTGTTTTAAAGGTGTGTCGCTTACTTATTTTCTGTTTGCATTGCTTTAAATAGTCATTGCGCTACTTGTGTGATTGACATCTTTATAGAAAAAGATAATAATTGTCTCATTAATTTGATCGAGTAAAATTAGTAAAATAGCACAATGTGAAATATTTTGAGTCATTGAAGTCTGTTGTAAAAGAGAGGCTGTTGAGTCCTAACAACATCTTTAATTAATAAAAGTACTACAAATACCTTTATGATTTGTCATTATGATTCTGCAAGAGCTGAGCAGTTCTGCTTTTTTACTGAAAGAAACGCCCCCGTTTCGGTTTGGCTTTAATATCAAAAATATTCAACATAATAAGAAAAGAAGAATCGATTTAATGTTTTTTAATTTTTTTTGATTCTCTGGCGTCTTGTAAAAAAACTAAACGAGAGAAATCGTCTGAATTTTAAGCGTTTTCCAATTCGTACAGATTTCCTACAACAGCTGAAACAGCACGTGGTTTTTAATCTACATTTTGCATGATAAATCTTTTAGAAACTTTTACTATTGCACCAAAATATTTGAATCTTAATGTATAATTTTAGCAATTGGGAAAAAATGTAAATTGTTTAACAAGAGTTACCAATATTCTTGCTATTTTTATTGCCTTAATTATTTGTTCGGACTAATACAGAATTATAACTGATTACTTGCAGACATATTAGTGACAGTTGCACAAAATTTTGACCGTTTGTGGTTGCATAAAGTTTAGGGGATGATGACTTATCTCCTCCATGTCCTACCTTATAATATGTTGTAGGCTTTGGTTTCATTCATGAGTGCAGATAATCAGACCTTATTAGAGCTAGTATTTCAAGAGAATAACCAACCTTCAATGGCACAATTTAATCATGTTAGCATCAATGTCATTAATTATTTATATTCTTGATAAATGTTTTATGCATTATTTCAGTCAGGTTTCTTAAAATATGCATGTTTTTTTTAAAAAAGTTTCATGCCTGCTAAAAGTAATAATAATAAAATCCCTTGCTAAACCTAGAAAAATTGTTTCCTATAACATACACATAGGTTATCAGAATCTTAAAATTTCAAACTTGTGTAATTTTTTCACATGATGGAAATATTATGTAACTATGGTTTGTGATTTTAATATTTTGATGCTTTATTAATTGCCAACCTTTTTGTTTAAATTGCCTTGTCTAAACAAAATATGTACTTTTTCTGTAACATCATACTGTTCTTTTTAAGTGCCAAGCCTGGCAGCGAGCGCTGCAGACTTATCTTTTAGCTTGCAGATTAATTAGCTACTTTACTACAAAAAAAATTAAAAAAAAAAAAAAACTACTTTCAACATTTTAAGCATGTGTCCACAAAGTTTGTTTTTAAACATGTTATTTCAAAACTGGTTAGTAGTGTTATTAATGACTCAGCAGTGGTGTAGTCCTGAAAAAAAAATTGGGAGGACGCGTATGCATACAAAGATAAGCAATTGAAATCAGAAGTGGGGGGACTCTTATGTTAAAATGTAAAAAATTTGGGGGGGACGCTTGTATTAAAATAAAAAGGTAGGGGGACGCCGTCCACCATCGACTACATCACTGTGACTCAGATAAATGTTTACCCTGTTAACTAGGTTACATCATAAATAATTTTCAGTGTCGTATAAACAGTGTCGTATTGTCTTTACTTCATTTCCTCTTAGCTTTCATTCATTGTATGTTCAATTTTAGATTTTATTAATTTATTCATAAATTGAATAATTATAATGTTTATTTCTTGTCTGCATGTGTTATTGTTTTATGTCAACTATTTTAAAATGCATAGTTTGCTATTTTTTATGATTGTAAATTTGGTTCCACATCGTTTAGTGCCACAGATACATTTTGACTTCTGAAAGTTGTGCTGCGGATCGATACAGAAAATTCTGCTACTGGGGTGCCAAGTGTGTCTTCAGGAGTCTCGCTAGGAGAATTTTGGGTCCGGCTTTGGACCATTCACAAAAGCTCAAAATTATCAAAACGAACTCTTCACAAAATTCTAATTAGTCAAAATGGACTCTTCGCAAAATTCCAATTGATCAAGATATCAAGACAGACCCTTCAGAAAATTCCTAGCTACTAAATCGTGTTTTTCGTGTAATTATTTATATAATAAGCGGCAAATAATAATACAAATTTTTATCTGCCCATTTGCAGAATTTTCTGCTATCAATCTGCAGCA
The DNA here is from genome assembly GCA_038502835.1 of Octonoba sinensis. Taxonomy (NCBI): domain Eukaryota; kingdom Metazoa; phylum Arthropoda; class Arachnida; order Araneae; family Uloboridae; genus Octonoba; species Octonoba sinensis. The sequence goes on from CM076600.1 coordinate 7,214,249, forward strand.
CAAGTTTCAGAAGTCGAAATTTATCTGTGGCACCAAATGATGTGAAACCAAATTTACAATCATAAAAAATAACAAGCTGCATTTTAAAATAGAATTAAATTAGAAGTAAAGGGTGATTATTTATCCTGTGGAAAAATATATAATCATTTAGAAACTGGAAAATTTTTATTCCTGGTCACATTTTTTTCTTAATTTTTCTAAGCAGGCTAATTAATCTGCAAGCTTTAAGATAAATCTGCAGCGCTCCCTGCTGCGCTGCGCGATTTCTGCTACCCGCTTTATCACTATGTTTAAATTTTGAATTTTCACAAAATTATTTTTAATTTCACAAAAACTGGACCCCGTTAAAAATGCTGGATCAATGCCTGATCTTTTTCATCCTAGGCACAGCATGGATTCCTCCTCAGTAGTGACAAGCAGTAGAACAAAATAGTAATAACTCTATTTAGTTCACTAGTTCAGTTATTGGCTGAATATTTATTTGGTCACATTTTATTAGTTTGAATGGGGGAAAAAGATAAATAGCATTCCCTAGTCCGATATTTACGTGTGAAGGGTTTATTGTAAACTTTTATTGGTCAGTAATATCATTATCCTTTCAATGTTCTCTAGTGTCCCTTTTGTATTAAGTTATTTTGTTTCAATCAAGAAATTAAAATTGCATCCAGTAATTGCAATTGTTATTTCAAATTTCACAACAAGTTCTAAGTATTCATTTCTTTTTCTTTTAATGTGTAGAGAGGAGCTATGGAGGACACCTTGGAAGAGAAACCCCCGGCTCCTCCAGTTCGTTTGACCAGCACAAGGTAATTGGTCTTCGGTTTATACTTGATGCTTTTTCTTATGGCAGAAAATTTTACAGCTTTCTGTAAAGTGGCTATCACATACAAAATCTTCTTGCTCATCATATTTTATTTCATTAGTTTCAGCTAATATTGAAAATGGAAACAATTAACCCTTTGCACTTGTATGATGACGTGACACTTATTGTTACACTCATTTGTCACCATCGTACAGGCAACACAATACATTTTACGGGCTGTGTCTTTGATCGAATGGAGACTCTTGAACCAAATCCTTATCCTAATAGAGACTTTTAGAGACTGTCTCCGCACACTAAATAGCAATCTACAGGAACTGTGAGACTTTTAGGGATTGGGGAATATTATGAAAGTCTTCTTATTCTTATGGGAATTTTTGGGATTATGCGCTTAACTTTGACACTTTTTGGGGGCCATAACCTTAACCTAATGACGCTTTTAGGACTGTGGCCTTATCCTACCGTATATTTCCGTGTATAAGCTGAGAATTTTTGGAACTTTTTTGAAGGCTAAATCGGGGGTGTCGACTTATATACGGGTCCAATAATCTAAAAAAAAAGGTTGGTCTGTATATCGTGAAATATTGACTAATATATGATGAACTATCGATATGTCCACCGGGTTTGACCATACTAGTCTGATAAAATAGCAGAGTGCGTGTCGACCAATTACAATGAGCAGCAAAGTTTAAAAATACAACATTTATTTTAGACGTAAACGAGACATTTAAAATTCAACTAACAAAAGTAGACCACCGGCATAAAATAAAAAAAAGACTAATCCTACGTAGGGATGTAAAATTTCCGGAAATTTTGAAGTGGTGGAAAAAAACCAGTTTTTTTTCTGGAAAAATTGGAAAAAATGAAAAATTGATTTTTTGCAAGTGAAAGTGGATTTTTTTAAATAGTTTTTGGGATCAGGGGTGTTTTTATTGGAAAAAAAAATGTGTAAATGTTTTTTTTCGTTATATCTTTGTAGCCTTACTGATCCTCTGCCCTTTTGTATAATCATTACAATAACATTTTCTATTTTAAACTGCCATTAAAGTTTTTTTTTTTCTTTTTTTCAAAAATAGAAAAGTAACAATATTACTATAGTTTGAAAGAAATATTCAATTGTAATGTACATTCCATAATCCATTTACACCATCATTCCTTTTAACAAGATAAATGCTGCCAATTTACAGAAAGAAAATATGGCTGTCAATATCAAATCTTTCATTGTTTAAAAGTTTGTTTTGAAAAAAAAAAAAAAATTCCTGCAAAATATTTTTTTTGTCTGTAAAAAGATTTTATTTAGTTTTAATTTATTTTCCAGTCTAAATACAAACCAGAACTAAATTAGTTTCTGTTAAGCTTTCTTATCTAAACGCAAACCAAAACTGTATTTGTATTGGTTTACGTTTAGAATTTTAAAGCTGAAGCAAAATTTAAAATACTGTTTAGTTCACATAAAATTGGTTGCTATTCGTTGGAATGTAGGATTTTTTAATGAAGAGTCCAAGTCTAGTATTGCAATGGAATGTGCAACTTCCAGCAGCGTTGCTTCAATAAATTCAGATACTGATTCGGATTAAAGTTAATCACAAAAATAAAATTAAATTTGAATTCAAAGTTAATTATAAAATTTAAAGCAACATTTTTTTTATTGATTTATCATTATTTTTAATTTAAAAGTAATTAACTCAGAACAGAAGTAATGGTTATAAATCAAGTAGATTTTAACATATGCAACTTTTGTAAATTATTAAATAAATTTTTTTACAAAGTTGCTTAGTTTTTTTTCTCCAAAGTTTGTTACATGCATTTATATGTATATATATACACGGTGCAAATAAAAGTCCTTAGGAGGCTTTTATCTCGGCAACCATTGGTAACAAACATATACTTCCAGTTATAAAAATTTTTAAAAATTGTCAGCATTTATGTTAATAGCATTTTTAAATTTAAAAAAAATCAATTTTGTGAAAATTACAGAAACTAACTTTTTATACAGTCCCCCAGTCTTTATAGTCATATTTTAGTAAAAGTTGATGCCCGCCCATCCTAACGAACATAACACAAAATGTTTCCCTTCTGTATGACAAAAAAATAAACACATATTTAGTTTCAATGTTTGGGTTTTTTCACGATTTTTTGGCTTGCATTAAGGGGTTGGTTAAAATTTTTCAATGAAGTATTCATTCTATTCATTGTTCAATGAATACTTCATTCGGATTTTTTAACCGACCCCTTAATAAAGTTCGAGAAAATGAGGAAGAATTCCAAGCTTTGAAATTAAATATCTCTGTCCATTTTTCTCGTACAAAAGGGAAACTTTTTGTTATGTAATATTTAAATATACAAAATATTTAAAGAAAATAATATTTAAAAATATAAAATATTTAAAGAAAAAAAATTGGAATGTAACTATTATAAATTTCTGAATGCTTTATTTTATACTAGAAATTTCAAAGTTTTTAATTTTTCCTGGTGGAAATAAACCCCTTCGGGAAAAAAACCGAAAAAAACTTTTTTTTCCCAAAATTTCCGTTTTTTTCCCGACCATTCCCATCTCTAATCCTACGGCAACATGGCCGCCCTAATATTTAACAATACAATTCAAAAAATGGCTAACTCAGGCTTTCTAATAAGCCAACATAGGAAAAGTTAAAACTCCATATTGAGTCAGCTGCCAGTTTCTACTACCACAGAGTTAGCTGCAGGCCAGTCCGCATTTTTATATGCCCAGTCATTTACATACTGAGGCACGCTGGGAAACCTTAGACTCCGCCCAGCCACGCGCCGAAGGACGCAACCAATCTTAGTAAAGCAGTTCAATTTGCATATTGCATCCTTCATGCGGCCGCCTAGTGACGTTAGCTAGTAATTTATGCATAGGTATAAAAGTAAAATAAAAGTATACAGGGTTCACACTGGGGAAAAATACAAGGTGGGATTTTCCTCCTTGACCAAATTTTTAAGTGGGATTTTTAAAGTTTAAGCCCAAAAAAAACTTTTTTTGAGTGGGATTTCAAAAAATATCGCAGGAATCGCGCGGCCTAGCGCGAACCCTGGTATATATAAATAGTTAATTAAATAATAATGAGTGATAAGAAATAAGAGTGCAGATAGGCTGCGCAACTTCTATCAAAATAGAGCTCTAATTATGTAATTTATGTCTCCTACACAAAGGAAATATAATTAGCTTAAAATAAGTAGTTTTATTTATAAGAATATTCATATATTGTACAGCTGGATTTTGTGAAATCATCACTGAACAAAATGGCGAAATTTGCTCCCGACTATAATACGCTCGCTACTAGCTGTGTATGCCTTTCTATTCCCTCTCATCCTTCTTATATACATATAGAAAAATAACTGAATAGAAGCAATAAAAAAAAGTAAAGCAAACGCAAGGGCAAAAAGCAATGAATGAATGGGGGAAAATACTTGCTCTCGCTTCCTCCGCGAGCGGCATTTGCCGCAGACAGGGTTACCAGAGATCACTCTGTCACCGTTAGCGCCAAGCTTCTCACTTTTACAACGTCTTGATTGGAAAATACTTGATGTGTTACAGGGTTGGAAAAAACCCAACCCAGTGGGTTTTTTCGGTTTTATTGGGCTTTTTCGGGTTTTATTGGTTTTTTTTCGGGTTTTATTGTGTTTTTTCGGGCTTTATTGTGTTTTTTCAAAAATTTGGGGTTTTCTTTATTTTTATTTGTGAGAGGTTGCCTACACATAATGGTATTAATTAAAGCGAAAAAGAATAAATATTATGTATTTCTTTTAAGAACATTTTATGTTTTAATAAAAAAAATTTTGAAAAATAAAATAATTGCCTTTTAAATATTAATTATTCCATTCTGTCTTTTACAACTATAAATTAACTTTTTAAAAGTCAATTACTTTGCCCCTTGTTTATTGAATTTTTAGTGTTCCATAAAATCCTATCAAAGGGTTTAAGAAACAAGTTATTTTTAAGTCTAGTTAATTGCAATTATTTTATGTTTAAAGGAGTTTAAGCTAATTACTTTCAAAATTACTGCAATCTCCTACATGCATCGATGCTGCGGACGCGCTATAGCATGTCAAACACTCACACATTAGAGGTGGAAACGCAAAAAAAAAAATTTATCGCATGTCCCCCGGGACGCATAATTTTTAGCAATTTTCATTGCGAAAAAAAATATATAAAAATCGATAGGCAAAAATTTTTTTGTGCATCCTTGACCAGCATTTTGTTAGATGCCGTAGATTGTTTTCTTATAATAGTTTCTCTTAAAACATATCTATCATTTTGAGTGAAATTCTGACATTTTCTTCTTTAGGGCATTTGTTTCTGTGCAATTTTCAATAGAGAATTTTTTGTGGGAAAGAAATTTTATTTTGCTTATGTAGAACAATTTCAAACCCATCCAGCATTTTTGAGTTTCCATCCATGATAAAAATATATTTGGTTTAAGTCGGGTTTTTTTTTCTGTTTACATAAGTGGAGTTCAATTTTGAGCATGAAGTTTGAAAAAACCCACCTGTAGGGTTTTTTAAGTGGGTTCTTATTATTGAGTCAACCCTCAAAATTTTACACCCATCACATATAAGGTATATATGAAAGTATGTTATTATGTTTGGTCAAAATAGATATTTTTATTGGTTTACATAAGTAAAGTTCAATTTTAAACAAGAAATTTTGAAAAAATCCACCTGTGGGTTTTTTCAAGTGGGTTTTTATTTTTTATCCGATTCTCAAAAATGTTTAGACATTACATATAATGTATGTATTCTGAAAGTATATGTTATGTTTGGTCCAAATCAAATTTTTATTTGTTTACATAAGTGGAGTTCAATTTTGAACAAGAATTTTGAAAAAACCCACCTGTGGGTTTTTTCAAGTTAGTTTTTGTTTTTGATCTAACCCTCAAAATTTTATACCCCTGACATATAATGTATGTATTCTGAAAGTATGTATTATATTTGGTCTAAATCAGTATTTTTATCAGTTTACTTAGGTAAAATATAATTTTAAGTAACAATTTTGAAAAAACCCGCTTGGGTTTTTTCAACTGGGTTTTTTCGGGTTGGGCAAAATCGAACTAACCCTGATGTGTTACCTGCTTGGCGAATGTTCCGCACCCTTTGGCGACGGAGCTGTAATTTTTTTTTTTTTTCAAATTTTTATCTCGGCTTATATACGAGTTTTGAATTTTTGAAGGAATAATGCACTTTCGGCTTATACACGGATCGGCTTATATTTGGAAATATACGGTAATTGAAAATTGGGAAAATTATCCATAAGTGAAGGAATTAAAGTATAAATAAATGAATGGGAGAGTTAAATGAGCTAATAAGTGGAGAAAGACTGAAAAAATGACAAAGTAGAAATGGATGAATGAGTGAATAAATAAATGAAAGAATTAATAAATGTGCTGTTGTCCCTGCCCATAGTGAAAAGGTTAAGAATAAATATTTTAATTCTTCTCTTGGCTACAAAAATGAGGGCTAAACCAGCAAATCCCTTCTGAAGTGTCTTTTTACATAACATTTCTGTTTAATTGTAGGGAATCGACTGTTCCTGTTGACATGAGACCACTGCCTAAAGAGCCCGAGGGAGAAGACAAGAAAAAAGTCAAATTGAAACCATCGAAAAGTAAGTCACCATGCTCTAAAATCAATCATTTTCTCTGCATATACCGTGAAATCCCGAAAGTAACCCCCCTCTTTTTAAAAACCAAACTGGCAAATTTCAGATAGAGGGGTTATAATCGAGATTTTCGAAAAAATTATGAAAAAAGAAAATGTTTTTAGTATTAATTAAGAGCATTTACTGAAGATAAATAATAAGTATGACCCATTTAAAATTATTTTAAAAACGTTAATATAAAACAAGATTCAAAAAATAAATAAACAAAAATCTGTGTTATCAATTTTCTAATAGAAAATTGATTGCATGGGGATGGCATCTTTGACTGAAGAAAGGATTTAGCACTTAAGTTAGCAGAAATCCCTATAATTTAAATTTAAAACTCATAAAACGCAAATTTGGCATGTTCGGGGCCAGCGCTACATCGGTATTTTGTAATGTGCCGAATTTCAAAACTCGACCAAAAATGGCGGCTAATGAACGAATCAACGCCAAGAAAGAATTTAGCACTTAAGTTAGCAGAAATCCCTATAATTTAAATTTAAAACTCATAAAACGCAAATTTGGAATGTTCGGGGCCAGCGCTATATCGGTATTTCGTAATGTGTCGAATTTCAAAATACGACCAAAAATGGCGGACTCACAAGATCAAAGATCGCGGCTAATGAACGAATCAACGCCGAGTCTACATGAAATTTATTTTTAAGCATATAGACCTTGAATATTTATGAAAAATAAACAAATAAAATGAAACACAAAATACAAAAAGATAGAACATATTTAATCTTTATCATAAGAAAATATTACAAAATTTGTTTTAATATCGTCAGCCATTTGGGGAGGGGGGTTATATTAAGGAATATTGAATGATTCCACTTTTGGCTAGAAAAGGGGGGGGGGTTACATTCGATGGGGGGGCTACTTTCCGGATTTTACGGTAATTTACAGCGCATGTAGTTTACAATAAATATGTTATGTATTATTTGTTTTCTTGTTATGCATTTAGAAAATGATAATCAATGCAACCAAAAAAAAGAAAGATAATACAGTTGAACCTCTTTCGTTCAAACACGCTTAACACGAATTACTGCTAAGACGAACTCCATTTGTGATCCCCATCCTAATGCATTAACAAATAACACTATTTTCTTCGTTAAAGAGAACATGCATAATTGAATTGGATAAGTCGAACTCTTATTTGTGGTCCCTACCATTTGCACTTCAATTCAATACGCAACAAATAAAAATCACTTTTTTACTTTTGCCAAACAGCGAAAAAAAGGATAATTCATCAGAATGCCTAAACAATTTGGATGTCATTGAAGACTTCTAGAGCAATTGTTCAGAAAAGAGTAAGAAACAATATTATAACCGAGTTTTTTAGAAAACAATGCAATATATATCTGCAATAATTTTGTTAGATTTTCTCTTGATATGTAATTTTAGTTAATAAGCGTTTAAAGATATTGACTTTTTACTTTTAAAACTTTTTATTTTAGAACCAGAAACTATTTTTTTCTTATGACAAATCCAAAATATGTAGCATTGATTTACATATGCATTAGGGGCCTAATTCAAGCATTGTGTACTTGAAAATAGCGTTAAATTCCTCTTTTGCTTTCTAAAAAAAGGGATTTCATTGGTTTTCGGATAAGACGAACTACGGTTAGGGCTAATTTATTTTAAAAGTCCCATTGGGTTTGTTTAAACGAGGTTCGACTGTAAAATAAAAGAAATATATATATAAATATACCAAAATAGAAAAATTTTTTAATTTTACCTTCCATGATTTGCACATCAGCTGCTCTGCTAATGCTATTCTTTAATAGATAAATAGGTAAAACTGACAAGTTTGAGACAAATGTATGATTTTAAGTTTTGTAATATTTTTTGTTTAGATGCAAAGAAGGAAAGAAAAGAACCGGAAAAACCCATCATATCTCCCCCCACCAATTTCGAGCACACAGTCCATGTGGGATTCGATGCTATCACTGGAGAATTTACAGTATGTTTTATTCTTCTAAATTTTGTTTGTTTTATTTCAGTAGGTTTTGTATTGATAAAAATATTTTTTGTGTTCTGAATAAATTATTTAGCCTTTTATTTCTATGACTTGTCACTATATCCGGTGCTATTGCGTATGCTTTTCTGCATTTGGCTTTAACTTGCTGTAAAATGTTTTTGGGAATTAAAAATCTATTCAACTAGAAATAAGAAGACTTACAGGAAATTTTACCTGAAATACCGGAGAATTCTTAAATTTTGTGAGGATTATCCAAATTTGGCAATTTTTTTTCATATCACTTATTAATAATATTATAAAAATAACAGTATCAATAACAATATTACTAGTCGTAATATTACTAGTTTTGAATAGGGATATTGCCTTTAGACGACAGTTTAGTAAGACCTCATTTGAGTATGCTGTTCAGTTTTGGTCTCCTTATCTAAAGAAGCATATTACCTTATTGGAAAAGGGTTTAAAGGAGGGCTACTTTTCTCCACCAGACCCCTACCTGTTAGCCAAGGTCTTAGGATTGCTTGTGCACGGAGCTGGTGTAAAGGAGGGCTACTAGGTTGGTAAGTGGTCTCGAATCTCGAGCGAAGGAGAGAGGGACAAAATTCAGTTATTTAAAACCATTAAAAAATGGAAAATGTTGATGGGCTACATTTATACACTGAAGAACCAGAAGTCATGTTTTAAGCTTTTCAAATATCAGGCTAGTCTTGAAATGAGAAAAAATAAATACTTCAATAGGGTTGTAGGCAGTTGGAATAGGGACTACTGGAAGTGACTGTTTCTTGCAACGGGTAAAAAAACTTTTAAGAAGGCTCTTGGTGTTCATTTGGGATTGTTAAATTGACTAGGGCCCAATGTCTGTTGCTGGTTGTCACTTTCGTATTTGTATTTTTCATTTTTTTATGTAACCTTTCAATTAGTTGGATATCTTTGTTAACACAAAAATTCAAACAGTTTTAGCATATTCATTTTCAATAAATACCCAACACAAGATTTTTTGTCACTTATAAAACTTGTATTTACTGCATCTATGCTTAAATATTACTTAATATTAAGCTTATTACTGTTTCTTACATCAATTCCTATAAAATAAATAAATAAAAAGAAATAGCGATTTTATTTGCTTCATTTTCTATTCTCATTTTAAATTGCCAACATAAATTACTTTTCAAGTTTTGGGAGCCTCAATGTTTTTAATTAATATGAACAAAAACCAATATGTTAAAATCTTGGAAGTAAATAACTTTAATGATGTGCAGGTTAGGATCCCCTTTAGTTTTGCTTCAACTTGGAGGTCTTCCTTTTGGCGAGCATGTATCTCGTTTTTAAATTCAATGAGTTTAATTTTGAATTTCCCAGAAATATTTTTCGGTTAGGGTGTTGAGAATGAAAATGAATTGCTATTGATAAATTTTTCGAGGAACATGTGTGAAATTTCAAAAAATAAACCTGCGATTGGATAAATGAACAAATCAATGCACAGATAGCACTAGTTCTAGATTGTAACTTTTTGCTTTGATGAAACGATTCATTGTTGATGTGTGTTAGCAATTTTATTGCTATTTTGAGTTGGTTTTCTCATTCCTTTATTTTTGCACAACCTTTAACTTCTGTAAATGTATGTTTCCTACATTTTGTGTTTGTAAAATGAGTATCTTTTCCATTTCAGGGCATGCCGGAATCGTGGGCCAGGTTGCTGCAGAGTTCTAACATTACCAAGTCAGAGCAGAAGCAAAATCCACAAGCTGTTTTGGATGTTCTGAATTGGTATGATGCTAGTACCAAGGAAAAGCAGGAATCCAAGTACATGACCATGAACAGGACTATCGGTGAGTGCTGTTTTTTCCCACTTCCATTGCCCAATTTACTTGACTATTGCTTTGAAAGAAAAAGATTCTTTGACTGATGTCACTAAGTTACCACTCATTCCTAAATAGTTGAGTAAAATATCCCTGAGTTTGCTCAGCTTAAATCCAAGAGCAGTGCAGATTTTAGAATTTTGAAAATTTCACGTCGCCGATTTCTTTGCACATTTTGTTTAGCTATATTTTGCCTAGAATATTTATTAATATGTAGAATATTTATTATAAATGTTGAATAGAATATAGTTATTATAAATATTTTGAATTTGGGATTGAGATCTGTTTAAATTTTGAAGTTCTATACTTTTTTTCTCATCTTTGGACATTTCATCATGTAGTTGATAAAACAGCAAAGGCTGAAAATTTTAAAAAGTAGTAAATAAGTTTTTATTGAAAAACATATTTTCTTTTTTCCTGATACTGCTCAGTTGACAAAGAAAGAAATAGTATTTTTATATTTATATTTGCTTGGTAAATTTAAACAACATTTTTACTTGAATGTTCTTAAGTTTTATTTGTTTATTAATTTTTTTTTTAAATAACCAAAATTTTTTGGCTAGTCACATCATTTGGTCTTTTTTTTTTGAATGCAAGTTCAGGATTAAAAAATCTTTTCAAAGTACTGCTCATGATTTTAAAATGCAAAATAAGTTTTGAATAAAATTTAAATTATGAAAAACTTTTTTTCAATCATCTAAAAGTACTTAATTACTGGGAATTGTAATGGATGCTATCACATCCTTTCTGTAAAAAAAAAAAAAAAAAAAAAAAAAAAAAAAAAAAAAACAATTAATTCACTTGTTCACTTGAATTGGTTTTCCACACATATCATGAATGCTAAATTCTTTATTTTGTGTACCACAGCCAAATGTTTTTTTCCTTCTGAAAATACATTCTCTTCTTTAAGTACCTCATGTTCCAAAGAGACAAATCTGCATTTTTCAAATAGAAATAGGGGATAATGCTAATTTGAAGATTTGTTTTTCTTAAATTCAATGAATATCATGCAAAATGCTCCATTTTTTGCATGCAGGTTCATGCACTTAATTGGTGTATCAAGTCTGATTGATATTTCTCATCTAGGAAATTTGAAATGAAAAGCAGAGATCTCAACTAGTTTCAAAAAAATTCTATGCTGTACTTTTTAGATTATTTGTGGGATATTGATGTTACTTTCGTTCATTTAATGTTTTTTTTTTTTTTTTGTCTAAGCAATTTTTAGAGTATATTTCTGAAAGTGTTAACACATCTTTTTTTAAATTTAAAGCTGACATCGTGAACATATGGCATCCAAGTATGTATTTGTTAAGGATTGTGTGTGTTAATGTAGTCTGTAAAACCAGTTATGTTTTCATTTTAAAAACTGCCAATTTTACTTTCTAGTCCATTCCAGTGTTTCTGTTTTTGTTCTACCTTAATTGGAAAATATCCCTTTATTTTGTATTTTTATTTGGTTGTAGTTTTAGTGAATTATGGAGATGCATGAAGCAGTAATTATTTAGGATTTTATAGATGACCAATTTTTGTACAAGCTGCTTAGAAATGCTACCTAAGATGTCATTAACATGATCCATTTTATTTTTATGAAATCATTTTCTAAATGTGTTTTTTGTCTTAATACATAAAAGTAGTTGTGTGTGTGTTTTTTTTTTTTGTCATGAACAGCAGTAGCTCCATGTATTAATGTGATTTTAAATATTAATTACCAAATAACTGCAAGCTTGTCATATAAGTTTCATATTAATTCTTGTCAATTATTATAACTTGAGAATTTTTTATAGTTGTGAAATAAATGTTTGTATCAGTGTGGTGTCGGTGAAATAATTTTTACTTTGATTTTCTGTAATGAATAAAATATTATTCTTTAATTTACAGGAGAACCCTCTCCCCGACCCAGCTACCTTGCCGACAAGTATGCGACAAGTGCTCACATGCCTCCACTCCCCGTTTCTGTGAGTGCTTTCTTTTTATTTGTCAATGAATACTTTTAATTATTTGCTGATTACCAAAGCATTACATTGCAACCGCGTCACACTTTGATGCTTAGTTATGCTACATGTTTGGACTGCAACATGTGTGGGTATTGGGGGGGGGGGGGGAGGGGGGTTTAATTTCATTTTTTGTAACTATTATTTTTATAATGTGATGTTTTTAAAGTAAATTTTGGCAGACTTTAGCTTTGAATGTAATCTGTGGAAAATGTATGAAAAGAAGGGAAATCAATTTTTGCTTTATAAATGTGTTTTTTAATGAAGCTCATTTTATAGCGTATGTAAATCCAATGTCTTAATTAGTTAATACAAAATGCCCATAAATTAATCACTAAATGAAGAGATTTGTCATTGAAATGTAGAGTATTGTAGGGGGAAAAAGTTCTGTATTGTGTTTGGCAATTGTTAAACTTTTCACAGTATTAATCACAACCTCAGATGTCTTTAGTACTCTTGAGTGTGAGTGCCAATGCTTACTTGGAGAGTGTTTAGTCAGTACTTGATTGTCCACCAGGCACTTGCAGAGTCACAGTAGCTATTTCTGTAGTGATTTGATTTTGTGGTTCATGTTTCAAAAGTTTGGAGAGGAAAGAGTTATTATGTTTAGAACGATTTACTGTTGCACAACTAAGAATAACTGCTAAACTAAACTCAGCGGTGCAACAGCCCATTGAGGGGTATGGCCTGCTGTGCCCATCCCAGTTTTCGAGAGTGAGAGCCCTGGGGTGCAGAAGCAGATGTTTCGGTCGAGTGGTCGGCCTGACGCAGAATTCCCAGTGTTTAGTTCCCAAGCACGCTTGGTCCTCATTTTATCAACCCCACTGAAGAAATGATAGGCTGACCATGCCCAGTTGGGGAATTTTACCTTGGACCTGTGGCATGGTAGCACGGAAGGCTACCACTCAGCTATTGGGCCTACAGTTTTGAATTTGAAGAGATTTAAAAACTTTTTAGGCCTGGTAAAGGACCTTTTTTTTTAGTTTCCATTCTGGCCCTGTTAGAAAAAAAATCAAAAGTTTTGTACTCGAGTACAATTGCATCTGTGTGTTTGTGTTCTCAATTAGAACAGCACTTTGTACAGATGTATATCATGTGTATAATTAAATTTTTCAACAACTACAGGCATTTTTAACGAAGTTGCAATAACCCCTGTTTTATAAATTTATCTATTTTCTTTTTCTTCTACTATTTTAAAAATTCCCCGACTAGGAACTTTTCTAGGGTTGGTGGGGCAAGAACGTGTTCTCATCATGGCTGAACTGGACACTTACTGTAGGCCTAAGTGTATCCATAGCAATTGAAGAGATGTATTTGTTGTAAACCTATCATCCATTTTTATGTTATGTTGACAAAATGATTGTAAACAAAAAAAAGTTTTCGAAATGTTATTTTCTGAAAGAGCTGAATAATGGCTTTAATCTAAAATGTTACAAACTTTATTTGCTAATTAATGATAACTTTTTAACCACTCTGTTTTGGGTCTTTCTACATATTAACAATATGTTTTATTAATTGTAAAATTGTTTATAGTTCTTTGTTTGGTTCTCAATGGGCAACCCCTTTCTGAAATCTTTCTGTGTTACTTGTAGCCCACACGGAAGCACATGGAACCCACTCCCCCCACTACCCCCGAGGACGACGAGGAAGAACCGGAAGAAGAAGAACCTCCTCCACCAGTTGCTGCAAGGCCGGAGAAGACCAAATCTATCGTAGGGCCCCTTAGTTTTTTTGATGCGAACCATAATTTGCATTTAATTTTAGCATCATAATAGTTCACTACCAATGTAATGACAAAATCTCATTATTTGTATTGGAATTTCGGTTTCTTTTTTTTTTTCAAAACTGTTGATGATCATTTGTTGAGGTTTTTTGACCTCAGTACTGATTTTATTCAAAGATGTTGTTGTTCAGAAATATATATTAATCTCCCATAATACTGCCTTTTCATTTAATTTTAAAGCTTATAAAGTACTTAAACCATACTAGTTTTCTTTTGTAATAAACAAAGGCAGTGTTAAGTAAGCATTTTAACATAAATTATAAAAATTGAAAGGGATGAAAAAGTCAGTAAACCTTTCATTTATGGAATATAGCACAGGAATTCATTATGCTTCAAGAATTAGGATTTCTGTTTGAAATCTGATTTGATGGAAATCCATATCATTTTTTGATATTATTATGATGTTAAACTTTTATTTATGATGGATCTCCATTTATGATTAAATGTATAATAGCATGGCTCATTTATTATAGTTTATATGTTTTTTGTGTTAATCTTGTTTAACGTGTCTTAAATGATGGCGACCAAATTGCCAATGTCAACAACAAAAACATAAATGTTGAAATTGTCTGCAAATTGTCATATGATTTTTGTTTAGAAGATGTACTGTAGCACTCTTACAAAAAAAAAAAAAGGCATTGGTATTTATGCAAGTAGTACACAGATTATAAGTTTCATATTAAATTTCTTTTGAGGTTTCTTAAGCAATGCAAAAAGTAAAATATGAATACACTTGCTTTTCTGACTCCTTTTATTTAGAATAAATTAAAATATAGTAAAAATGTTGAAACACATGAGATAGAACCAAATCTCATTAAAAATCAGCAGAAGAGAATATATTTCTATATAGAAGCTGTTGCCATCAGCATAAACAAATCTTTTAAATCTAACTTCTAATAGAGATGCTACAGCTTCTATTTCTTTTTTGACCTTTAAGGTATCTTAGCAAAATTTTTGTATATTACATGTGTGGAAAGGATTTGGGTACGAGTAGTTAAAGAAAAAAAAATCTACGCAAATTTTTGATTGAGTTAAAGCAACAGTGATTTTTAATGACTTGTAAATATATTTATCTAATTGTTTTTTCTAGTGTAAATGACTTCTGAATATTATGTGCCATGCAATCATGATCATATGCTACTTTTCAATGTACATAAAAATCAGATTGATCAGCTTTTCTCCTAAGACTTTACAAATCTTTTTAAAAATTCTTTTCCATTGCTTTGTATTTTCTTTGTAGTACACAAAGCCTGTAGATGAGGGAGTCAAAAATGATGCACTGTCATTTGACAAGAGGGATATCGCAAATAACAATAATGCCCTAGCGACCACGACTCCCGCACCCACCACCACAACCACCACCACCTCTTCAATGGTGAAGACCCGTAAGAAGAAACTCTCCGATGATGAGATTATGGACAAAATACGCAGCATTGTATCGGTCGGCGATCCCAACCGCCGTTACACAAAAATAGAGAAGATTGGATCGGGGTGAGTTTGCACTTTGCAATTTTTTTTTAAATTCTACATCTCAGAGTACGACATTAGTGTTCAAAATATGTATGTGTGATGTTCAATCTTCAATGAAGTTATTAAAATATTTTTGCCCTGAAAATGTTTTGAAATTTCTGTATATATGACAATTTTTTTCATGTAGATTGGGAACTAAGTACAGTGAACTCTCTCTATTCTGAACACTCATGGGGCCAAACAAAAGTGTTCAGATTACGGGGGTGTTCATTATAGAGGGAGAATCAGCAAAACACATGTTTATTGAATTTATCGACTGTACTGAGTACTTAGCCTGGTTAGCCATGCCAGTTACCGAGATGGAGGTGCTGAATTTAGATTTGGCGGCTATTGCAATGTCAAACTAAACTCAGTCGGACCTGTACTCTTACACCTCATTGTTTTTTTTTTAGTTTAAAAAGTTTTACATAATGATAAACAAACAAACAAACAAGGGAATTGCAAAAATAATAATAAAAATACATCACAGTTTTTTCCTAAAAAAATGTGTAATTTTAGTTTGTTTTTGCATTGTGTATGCACGTGCAGCGTACATATTATCAAGTTGTTTCAAAAGTGGAAATGCTTCCTGATGATGTTCAGCTGCATAATTCAGAAGGTTTTGAATCCCTTGGCCATATTGTTTGAACGTTATTGCACTTCTTGATTCTTCAGCTTCGTCCGCTTCTTCTTCACTATCCTCGTCCTCTTCAACGGTGATATTGCAACAAACTGGAAGGTGTCCATCGGCTTCTAGATAAGCACTTGGCTCCATTTCCGTATGTAGCTCCTGAAGAATTGACTGCAAGTCACTTGAAGCTGTTGTTTCTTGGTCATCAATTCGTGTTTGTTTGTCTACACATGGAAATCCAGCTCAGTAAAAGCATTTCTGTATAGTGTGGGGGGTTACGCCATTCCAGGCCATTGATATCCAGTGGACAGCATCCATGACATTGACCTTCTTACAGGGTTGTTTGGTTTAAACCACGTTGGTTTAAACCATGGTTTAAACCAAGGTTTAAACCAATTTTTTTTTCATTAATTTTGCACATCATTAAAAATTGCAAAATCCAATTTATGCAGAAATTACAAGCACAGCACTGGATAATTAATGAATTTGAAAATCAACAAACTTTTTTTTAATCAGTACAAATTTTTCTCATCTCTTATCTACAGACTACCTTGTCAGACTATTTGGGTTTTTCTAAAATTAGCTCTGAAAAAGCTAATTTCAAAAAAACTCTTCTGAGTCATTATAAAAATTAAAATGATATTGCAATTGTAATTCCTGGAGTTAAAGAATATATATTAGAAATAATAAAATAACTTCATAACAACCCATTTGCAAATGTATGTTACAGATAACAATTTTTAAAAAACCAAATCTTTTTCATTTATTTTTCGCATTATAAAAAATTGCAAAATCCAATTTGTGCAGAAATTGCAAGCACAGCATTAGATAAATCATGAATTACTGAATTTGTAAAGTAACAAACTTTTTTTTTTAATCAGTGCAAATTTTTCTTTTTTTCCTAAATTATTCTCTTTTTTTTAAAAACATATTTATTCTTTAATCTGGAAAAATTATATTTAAAAAAATATATAAATAATAGTTATAATTTCTAAACCAATGTTGCTGATTTGTATAAGTGTTATGGTGTAATCATTTGTTGATATTACTGATACTGTAAATCAACACACATTATTTTTAATGTATCTTTCATTTTTGCTTATTTTTTATTGATTTAGCAAAATATGCTTTCGTTAAAACACAACCCGCATAATAATTATTTCTTTAGTAATTTGCTGAAAGGCCTGTATAAGTTGAGTATTATAACGTGTTAATACAGTAAAACATGTAAAGTTGACCTCCGTTGTAAGTTGACCACTTTTGGTCAGGAACGGAATTAGCCCTATATTATTTAATGTACAAAAACCTTTGTAATTTGACCACCTGTCTATATTGACCACTTAAGTACCAAATTTGGGTGGGAGTATTATAAAAAACCCTTTGTAAATTGGCTGCCTAATTATTACTATATTTATTTATTTATCAATTTTTTCAAAGATAAAAAAAAAAAACTTCTATAAGTTCTCCAGGATAATCTTTTTTATGCTATAATGTTAGACCAGTATTAGTCTGGATGGATGAAACATCAATATAAAGTTTGCCTAAATGCTAAACCTCTGTGCAAGTTAACTATTCTAGAAAAGTACTATGAGCCTCACTCTTTTGTTCTTTAAATAAGTTTCTTTTTTTTTCTTCTAATTGATCTAGTCATTTCGAAAAATTATGTATTTTTAGGGAATCTTTGCAGTCAAATAAGTAAACTAACACATTTACCTTTATCTTTACAGTCAAATAAGTGAACTAACACATTTACCTTTAACTAAGTGCTTTAATTTTAAAGTTGTATAGGATACATTGTAAGTCATTCAGATTAAATTTATCTAATGGTATTTTAGATAATTGTTAAAAATAGCTAATTACTAATTTTAAAGTAACATTAATACATGATGTTATATTTTAATTAGTCACAAATGAATAAACGCATAGCATAAGAAATGACAAAAAAAAAAGATTCACCCTCTATAAGTTGACGACTAAAGTGCTGCACCTATATAAGGTAATTAAAATTTAACATTTTAACTTAGTTACTTAATTAATTATCAATAAATTAACTATGAATAACATTTATTACAATTAAGGAGCTAAAATCTCCATGATTTTCTAAAAGTTAAATTGTTTTTCCTACAAATGCTATTTAAACCAAAAAAAAAACTGGTTTAAACAAAAAAAAAAAAAAAAAACCCCGGTTTTTTTTTGGTTTAAAAAAAAAAAAAAAAAACCAGGTTTTTTTCCAACCCTGCCTTCTTAGTCAGTTCGCTTGCTGAATTTGCATCTTCCATTGCAAGAGAAATTTTCTTTAGAAAAAAAAATTCTGTAGTGGGCTTTAAAAGTTTTTATAACTCCCTGATCCAATGGTTGTATTCTAGATGTGCAGTTTGGTGGCAGGAACTTCAGGCTCACGTTGCTCAGAGTTACATTTTTGTGTGATGCAGCATTATCCACGAAAAGAAGAATTTTTCTCCCTTCTCTCTTCATCCTCTCGTTAACACCTTCCAACCATTCCGTGAAAATTGCAAATGTCATCCAGGCTTTTCGATTAAATTTATAGTTAACAGGCAATGATGAAATCTTCAAATTTTTAAAACATCTCGGTTTAGCACTTTTTCCGATCACAAGAGGTTTAAGTTTTTCACCTGTAAAACTTGCACAAAGCATGACAGTGAGTCTTTCTTTCAACATTTTTCCGCCGATGCATTTATCTCTTCTTTCTGCTAGGGTTTTATTTGGAAGGGCCCTAAAAAATAAGCCGGTTTCTTCGGCATTGAAGATGTCAGCAGGAGCAAAATCTTTTGTTAATTCTAGAAGTTTAGTTTTCCATTCCTCTACTGTGTCCATGTTTACATCTGCTGCTTCTCTACTTATGGTTTTAAATTCAATATTATGGCAAACTTTGAATCGACTAAGCCACCCATCTGATGCCTTGAATTCACTAATGTTTTCCTGTTCGGCAAAATCAAGCGCAATCTGTTTCATCAGAGGTCCAGTGACAGGCAGATTCTTTGTGCGCACAAAAAAACTTCCAAACATGCTGGTTTATTTTTTCATTTCCCGTTTTTGCTCAAAAATTCTACACTTTGAGCCAGGTGCATTCTGCTCAAAAGCAGCTAAAATTTCGTTTTCTTTCTTACTAATTGCATTAACTTGGCCTACGGAAATCCCGAATTCAACTGCAATTTTTCTCTGGCTTACTTTTGACTTCAATTTTTGAATTACATGGTACTTTTCATCGAGGTTTAGTTCTTTCCGTTTTTTCGTTTTACTTATTTCCGATGACATATTTGACTTGTTCTTCAACACTGCTGCAATCGGTACACTGGCAAAAAATGTCACCTTTACCAGCGAAAGATCTCAGCAACAAGAAAGAAAGGGAAGAGATAAGGCTGTCCAATGAGATGGGCGGAGGGGGGGGGGGAAGCGATGAGCCTTTTCTTGACCACTCCACCTGAAAACACCTGTCTGATCTGAAGCACCTGTTCGAAAGGGGGAGGCAATCTGAATTCCGGGAATTTCGGAATTCCAAACGCACACCTGTTCAGTTTAGAGAGAGGTAACTGCTGAATGGGGGATAAAATAGCGTTCATAATACGGGGGTGTTCATATTATAGGGTGTTCAGATTACAGAGAGGTCATCCTATGTTAAGTGTATGAAGTTTCGCCGGGACTATCGAAAAGTGTTCATAATACGGGGCTGTTCACATTAGGGAGTGTTCAGATAGAGAGAGTCCAGTATTGTATTTTGTTTTTGTAAGTTTATAACTCGGGTATTTAAGTGTCAAAAAGAAAAAAAAAGGTAGGACAATAAAAAGATCTAATATATCCAGATTGAATTTTTCAAAGATTGCTGACTAGATTAATATAAAATGCAAGATATTTAGATGTCATATAATAAGAATCATCCAGTGGTTTTTCTATGCATTAAATAATCCAGATACTTAAAATGTGAATTTCTATTATTAATACAGTTTAACAAAGATAATTTGGTAGAATATTTTTTTAATAATAAATATTATTTCATGGAGGTTAAAGAAGGAAAAAAGGAAGAAAAAAATTAAGTAAAAGAATTAATAAAATAATTATTATTACTGTAATATAATTAAAATACAAAATATGTTAAAAGAATTATACAAATATTTACAACTATATGAAATGTTGTAGCTCTAAATAAATAAATAAATCAGTAGTTATAATTTAAAAGCATTAACATGACAAACTGTTCCTTTCAAGTTCTAATGTGTTACTGGTATTAAAAGCCTTCAAGCTTTCGAAAAGTGGCATTGAGAAGCAAAAATATCAAGCTCAATGCATCATGATTGAACTAACATTTATTCCTTAATTTGATGAAGGAATCATCATGGTTTTAGTGAATGCATCAGTGTTTTGGACATTGACGTCAGTGTTGCGTCCCTAATCTGTACCTAATATTTCTTAATTTAGTATTCCTATGTCTATTTTTTTCTGTTCCAAATATGTGTAAATCTGTGAGCCCCCTTTTCTTTCTAGGGCATCGGGAACAGTGTACACTGCAATTGAATCGGCCACTGGCTTGGAGGTGGCGATAAAACAGATGAATCTCCCCCAGCAGCCGAAGAAAGAGCTCATCATCAATGAGATCCTGGTCATGAGGGACAACAAGCACCCCAATGTGGTCAACTACCTAGACAGCTACCTGGTGGGAGATGAGCTTTGGGTGAGTCTCTTCCCCCCCCCCCCTTTTCTTGTTGGATTCATCCACCTGGGGAAATGTGTCCTCAAATTGAGAAGTTCACAAAATTTTATCTGACTGTACAAAGCTTGTACAAGAAGAAATTGAAGTCCATTTTCGAACCCTTCACAAAATTCCAATTGATCAAAATGGACCCTTCACAAAATTCCAATCCAATGAAAAAGTCCTTCACAAAATTCCAAGCTACCAAATCATGCTTTTTACATAATTATTTATTAGATATGCAGTAAAAAATAATAAAATTTTATCACTCTGTTTAAATTTTGAATTTTCACAAAAATATTTGATTTTTCCCAAAAATGTTTATAAAATTCACAAAAAAGGTACCTTGTTAAAAATGCTGGATCGATCCCTGCCAACACCATCGAAAGACAAGGCCTACTATCTCCGTCGATGACGTCATCACAAGTAGGTGAACTTTTGCAATAGGTCTCCTTAAGCGCTTCAAAACATTTCAGTATTTTACATTTTTTGGACCATTTTTTATGAAGATTGCAATTAATGATTGATTCGAGACTTATGTGCGTATAAATATAAATCAAGGACACAAGAAAACCAGGTAGAAAAGAAAATATGTTAATCAAATCACAAATTACAATTTCACTTTTAGAAGCAAATTTGTCAACGAGTAAACGGTCATTAAGCAATTTGTTACTGTAATTGATAATCTTCTTCACACTCAATAATTATATGAGTAGAATGATGCTTTAAAAAACTTTTAATGGCTTGGAAAAAATATCTTTGAAAACATTTTTTTTTATTTTAAGTATGATTTTGCAGTTTTAAAACTTGTTTTAAAAACACCTTCATGAAACATTTGAAAACTCTTTTAAAAATGTACTTTGAGTGAAAATTTTAAATATTAACTTTTTAATGCATTTTCTCCTTTTTATTTGATAATGATATTTCAAATATTTCAAAATCTTTTATTTAGTTTAATGCATCACTTTTGATGGAAAAAGGCATACTTAAAAATGTTGTTAAAATGTAAATATGCTTTAAATTATTAGAATATTTTAAAATATGAATGCATCATCATATGATTTTTTTAACTTCCATTTTCAGCACAAATTATGCATTGGATTTAGAATTTGTTAATGTCTGTAATTTTCGTTTTTAGTAGGAGTTCTGAAATCATTTTTTTCTATACAGTGGTTAGTTAAAAAAGTATTCGTTGTGATGTTAACCTTAAACTTTGAAACTAATTCTATTGTGTGTTCATACAAACATTCGTCATGTTCTAAACACTCATTGTTAAGAATCATATTATGAGTAATATTTTTTACTATCTCTTTTCTGAGCACATAATTAGTAGAAAAGTGTAATTCACACACCTGTGAAAAATATTTTAATTTTATGTTTTACTGTTTTTATATTTACATATCAATTTCTTCTAACGTTTTTGCAAATGAAATTGTCATCCCCCTCCCCTAAATTAAATGAACAAAGCACAGACTGGCGTATTTTTGCTATATGAAAAAATAAAATTGAATGTTTCAAGCACAAGATACTAAAATAAAATACAGTAATCTTGGTTTTTTGTGTGTGTTTTTTAACACTTCAAGCTACGCTTACATTTAGTTATCCAACTACCAAAATTTATTTGCATTTGGAATAAATGACTATCATTCACAAATGCTTTACAAAAAAGTAAATATAAGTAAGTAATCAAGAAAAATTCAGGAAGAAACTTCTCTTTGTACCCTACAGTTAAAATCATTTAAATTAATTCTCTGAGAAAGAGTCAACAAATCATCGTTAACACGAACTTGACTTTTACTTAAAATTCGAAAACATTTTGGAAAGCATAAACGAAAACCCTCCCTTTTTTCCTCTCGAAAAGTGACCAACAACATTTTAGTTTCGAAACAGCGCAAAAATTTATGTTTTTTTCTTTTTTTCAATTTTGAACGAGTTCTTATATTATATCAGCTTACACATTACATAGAACGTTCAGTGGTGCATGCATATTCAATAAGAAAAGTTTATTCATAACATCTTTTTCTTAGTAATTTCGGACTACGTTTTGTTTTAAAGCATTTTTTGCATTTTTTATCGCCAATATAAACTTGGTGATTTTCTATCATTGGCGCATTTATAGTTTGTATTAATGAAAAAATATTTTAAGCTCGCTGCTGTTTTTTTTTCCATTCAATATTGGCGATATATTCCTGACGTAAGGTTTTAAATCTTTGGCATGTATTGTATGTTCTTCGTATTCTTAGTTATGTTGTTTAAAAGAATATGTATCATGACTTCTAAGTTATTTTATATTATGGTATACAGTTTTGTTTCATGCGTCATAGAAACAAACAAAATATCCTGTGCTTGTAAAGTTAATGTTGCAGTAAATTTATGATTCAAAATTTTTCCCTATGTTTTGTAGTGAATATTTAGCGAATCTGTCGTATTTGCATACTATCGGTAATGTTAGTGTTGACAACGCACATAAATAATTGTAGGGGCAGTGAACAACAGAATTGTACTAAAACATTCAGTACATATTGTGAATAAAAATCAAATTTGGACTTACTCTAGACGATTTTGTTGGTTTGAAGTTTTTCCTTGGAATTAATTTCAATCATCTATCCAGCTGTGATGGTTCACTTGGAAACTTAAAAAAGGACATATTTTTGTTTAAGCTGTAACTGGCCTTGTACCCAGGAATGCCACACTTGAATGTCATTTTTGCGATTAAATTATGAAGTAGTTGCTGGTTATGCAGCTTTAATTACACACATAAAGAG
This sequence comes from Octonoba sinensis, assembly GCA_038502835.1. Lineage (NCBI taxonomy): Eukaryota > Metazoa > Arthropoda > Arachnida > Araneae > Uloboridae > Octonoba > Octonoba sinensis. Next base: position 7,237,952 of record CM076600.1, read on the forward strand.
TGAAATAATGCATTGGAATACATTAATCGCTTCAACAGCATCCTTATATTTACATATCAACTTCCTTACTAAATAGTTCAAAAGAATTAAGGAAAAAGAATTGTTGCCATTTTTGAAATTGACAGTAAACATTTGGCGATTAAAATAATTTTGATTTGAATACAATAATAAAAAGCTGTTATTGGCTCTTAGCGTTCACCTACTTGTGATGACGTCACCATGAGATTACACTTGAGACCTCAGGCCTTGTATTTCGGTGGTGTTGCCCCTGCTATGAAACATCACTTGAGGTAGCTGCAAGTAATTTTATTTTTAAAGGCAAAATAAGGTGCATTTTTATTAATAGTTATACTAAGTGTTGTTTTTTTTTAAAAATAATTTGTCATTTTTATGTGTGTAGGTTTTGCCAACAATAAAAGTAATTAGATTAGGTGAATGAGAGATTTACAAGGTTTTCTTTTTTTTTTCTGTGAGGTGGTATTTAAAACTATTATGTTCAATTTCCTCATGTGTGCTTCCTGCTAATAATTTTATACTTTTTCAATTCAGTGTTAAAGGGATGTGTGATATTTTAATTGAAATTTTTCATTTTCATTTCCTAAATGAAACTCGTTTGATTTTTTTTTTCTTCACATCTTTAATGAGTAGCAAATTTTACTTTCTTTTTTTTACAACTAAGGTGTTTTTCTTACTCTGAGGCAGGGTTGGCATGGTTTAAACCATGGTTTAAACCAAATGGTTTTTTTAAAAAAACCACATTAATTTTTTGAATATTTTATAATAGTTTTGGTATTTTAAATAAAACCTTTTTATTTATGAACTTCTACTCTCATGAAACATCTCAATTCTACAAGAACATGTAGTATTATTTTCAAACAATTTCCATCCATTCTATGTTCTGAATCTAATAGCCATGGGTAAAGTATTCGGTCTATAGACGGATTTCCGTCTCTTTTTTGTTTTTGTAAATTGTTAGATGGAAAAGGACAGAATACTTAGAACTAAAGTATTTTAATACAGATTTAAATGTGCTGTAAATGTTTTTCTGATTTCTTCATTTAAAAGCTTAATATGTTATGATGTTGCTAATTATAGTAAATTTAGTAATTTGTTAAAATACTTGAGGAATGATTTTTAAAATGTTCGACTTGAGTTCCCACCTTAATTATTAAATATTGTTATTGCTAATACTAATCTATTATCGGGGGTTTGGGGAGATAATTAATTTATATATGCAATGCAAACAAAATTTCTAGAAAATGCATGTTTTTGGAGTTACGTAAATTTATTTTAACTTCTGTCCTTTGAAATCCTCTTACTTTCACCCATGCAAATAGCTAAATTCACAAAGATTAAATTATAAAAATGTCTGGGCCAGGCAGGAAAAAACATGAAATTTGGATTAATTTTACTGAAATAAAATCAGATAAGAGGAAAGGTACAACAGCAGTTTGCAAAGTATGCAATAAAGAAATTGAAGGCCAAGGTTCTGCGAATGAAGAAACACATGGAGAAATGTTATGTTCCTGATAATTCCAGCTTGAATGAATATTAAAATGCAAGTTAAAACTAGGGATGTAATGAATATTCGGCCTGGTCGAATAATCATTTCATCACCAAGCCGAGATATTCGCTAAGGTCAAATTCGGCCTGGCCAAATATTGATGGACTTTTTGTTTGGCAGAATAGTTCTGCTACGGTAGAAATGTAAAACTTAAAGAAAGTAGTAGATTTTAAACATTTAAAATTGTGTTATAGGTATTGCAAAAGCGCGCATTAGTACATAGTTTTAATAAACAAAAATAATAGTTATAAAAATATAATAGTATATAGTTATTTAAAAAATACTACTTTTTTAACCCTTTGTTTTGGTTTGATTGAACAAAAACAGATTTTAAAGTTATAATATTGTATTTTATACTTAACATTCGTTCCCAAAAGCTAGCATTTTTATTATGTCATTTTTAACAAAGTGGAAGTCCGACTTTGTTTGGTTAGACCGATTTATTGTGAATATCGGGTAAGAGAGTGGAAAAGCTTAGAATGTATCATGAATATTAAGATAGTATAAGTTATTGGTGTTTTTGAAAATAAAAGTATATTCCAATTCAATGCATTAAATTTTAAAAAAACTTTTAAGAACAGGTATGTAAAAAATCCCCATAAAATAAAAATATTAACTTCTATAACTTTTAACATATTTTCATAAAACTATTTTGAGCAAGGTAAAAGTTCACTAAGCAATAGTATTTCTTTAATTTGAATTAAATAACTAGTACAGTAATGCTAATGCTTACATTAAAACCTGTCATTTCCATTCCACTTGTGGGTGAAATTCTCAGCTTTATTGCATTCAAAACAATACAGAAAATACATTAATTTTAGATAGTTTTAGATTATTAACAAACAAGAACAGATTAATGTGTGGAATGGGTGTTTGACTTTGTGAATGCTTTTAAATTTGACAAATTCTTTCTATTACAACGATTTTCTAGAAAATTTGATATTCCGTATTTGGCCAAATCCCTATTTGTTACATTCTCTATAGTTAAAACTGAAGTTTTAATAATGAATAATCATTTATTTATTCCCAATTTTATTAATCAACATTCACTTTTAAAATATTACAAATTAGCTATCATTGTTATACAGAATTTTTGGCTTGGTATTACATAAAGTTGATTCTTTTTACTATATTGACAAGAAATTAATTAAAATTAATTGATATTCTAAAGAAACATTAACTATTTATTTTAAATAGTGACAAATAGAACAATAACACACAATAACTAATCTTTTAAATAATTTCTTTAAGCTTTAAAAGTGCTGCATTAGTTTAAACAAAAAAACCTGGTTTAAACCAAAAAAACCCGGTTTAAACCAAAAAAACCTGGTTTTTGGGTTTTTTGAAAAAAAAAACCCGGTTTTTTTCCAACCCTGCTCTGAGGTTTTATTGAGTAATGTTTACTGAATAAATACTCTAACACTTATATAAATATGAAGGTTGGCAACAGAGCCCAGAAACTGAAGTTGTTGGGGAATTTTAAAATTTCTTGCTCTATTTTTGCTGTGTTGTATTTTGTATTTTATTTCCATGTTTGTCATTGTGTTTTTGTCATACAGAGAAATTTGGTACTTCTTATAGATTTGATAATTTTTCTGTTCTGTATTTTTTTAATCACATCTTTACTGGTTTTAGAAGTTGGAAAATTTCAGTCGTATTTTATTCGTGTTGTCAAATGACAACGTTTATTATGTTCGTTAGCATTTATTGAAAGAGACCTCACTGATTTTAAGCCAAAAATTGAATTATTCACTAACTACTGCATTTTACCCTTTGATATCACCTAAAGAATATTGAATAAAATCCTATTTATTACTAGTACCTTTCTGAAACAAGACTACTATTTTGGCCAATGTTTAATTCACCATTATTTGCAATATTACCTGCATATATGCACTTGTAAACCAGTAAGAATTATTAAATTATTTTCTTAAAATAGGAAGAGCTATCTGTCTTCTTTCTTTTTCTTAGGTCATTTTCTGAAAATTGGTTTGATTTTTCATTGCTCTAATGCTCTGAAAAATTTTCCTTAAAGCAGAATTTCGCTTTGTTGTTATTAAATGACATTTTTTAAAAGGTTGTGATAGGCTTTTCTTGGAGCTTGTGGATTGTTGCTATATTGAAAGATTTTGTTTCTCCCCAGGTGATCATGGAATATCTTCCCGGAGGATCGTTGACCGATGTTGTCACGGAGACGTGCATGGAAGAAGGGCAAATCGCAGCTGTCTGCAGGGAGGTGAGTTACTCTGCTTTTGAAAAAGTTAATTCCTAGCACGGTTAACTCTAAGGGACAGAGTGCACTATAAACAAGGATCACAAGTATGGGAAAAGTTAAAAGGATCCCCTTCCATTTTGAAATAACAATCATGATTCAATGGCACAAAAATTTGGTTCAACAAACTTGATACAAATCTGCAATGAAGTCGGTGTTAAGTTAGTGTAAAGTCTCAGAAAAACATGCATAGGGACATGAATGAAGATCTAACAAAAATAGCAGTAAAAAATATCATATTGCTCTTTTTTTAGCCTACTTTCCCGTAAAAGTGAAAAAAAAATAATAATAAAGCATGAAAGAAGGCTTAATGTATCTTGAAAATATCGTTAAAAATCAAGAAAAGTCAAAAATAAGTGAAGTAATTAAATAAAGATTGAAAAATAAAAAATTTGAAAGTAGGGTATTGAGATGGGGAAAAAGTGTGTCTGTCGGTCTGTTCCCCCCCTAATAACTTTTGAACGAATTGTCCGATTGGAAAAATTCTTTTTGCATTCGAAAGATCTCGGCGAGGACATCTCATTTCTATATTTTACTTTTTGATTTGAACACTTTTTCGTTCAATTTTGAACAGTTTAAAAAAATTTAACATTAGCGCCTATGGACAAAATTGAAGCAAATTCTGTAAACTCTGGGCACAAGAGCCAAGTTCCTATTGCAAGCTTATTGAAAGGAGTTCTTGGCGTGAAATATTGATTTGAACAGTTTTTGTTCATTTTTGAACAGTTCAAAAAATTAACACAGAGCTTACGGGGAAATTTCAACCCTATATATATCCTGATCTAACGGACCGATTTGCTTGGAACAAACTTTATCGGAAAGCTCTTATAACGTAGAACATGTAGAAATAGAAAGTTTATCCAGAACTTACGAGCCTATTTTGCTATGAAATTTTTTGATCGGGATTTTCAAGGATAGTTCTCAGTGACTCAATGAGTGAAATAATGAATGAATGAATAAATGAAAGAGTGAAAGAATAAATCAATGAATAAATGAATGAGGAAAAGAATGAATGAATAAATTATTGAATAAATGAAAATGTAAATAAATGAGTGAATAAATACATGAATGCGTAAATGAATGAATAAACACTTGAATGAGGTAACGAATGAATGAATAAATGCATGGCTGAATAAATGAAAGAATGAATGAGTGAGTGAATGAATATGTATTATCCGTTGAAAAAGGTATATTTTCAATAATTAGAAATAAAGATAAATAAGAAAGAGAGATAGCTAGATTATAAATTTGAATTGGTGTATGTGGGAAAGTAGGCTCGTATAGTTCTAGACGGAACTTCTTGTTATATTTTGAAATTGATTTTGTTTTTCCCCTTGAAGGTTCTCCAAGCACTAGAGTTCCTCCACTACAATCACGTCATTCATCGTGACATCAAGAGCGACAACATTCTTCTTGGAATGGACGGCAGTGTCAAACTGAGTAAGTGTGACCATTCTCTGCAGTTGGCATTGAGTGGTATTTCAAGTGACTTTGCTCATCAGTAAAACAGATGCACTCTGCTTCATACGAACTAAGTTTTTCGTAAAAGAGATGCACTGAAGAGATCTCGCTTTGTTTTGCAGCGGATTTCGGCTTCTGTGCCCAGATCAGCCCCGAGCAGAGCAAGCGCACCACGATGGTCGGCACCCCCTATTGGATGGCCCCCGAGGTGGTGACACGGAAGCAGTATGGACCCAAGGTGGACGTCTGGTCTCTGGGGATCATGGCCATCGAGATGATCGAGGGGGAACCGCCTTACCTCAATGAGAACCCTCTGAGAGTGAGTTTCTTCCTCATTTCCATCCTGTCCTTGGCGTTGCTTTCGATTGCTGTTGGCGAATGCAGATATTTAGTATATTTTTCTAGTTTTCAACGCCGAACATCTCGTCGTATGAGGAATAAAGAGTCTCCGTGACTCCGAAATGCGAGTATACTGTTACGAGTGTGCCTGGACTTATTCTTGAAAGGATCACTCAGTTCTTATAAAACACACCCAATTTCATTTACGACTGAATTCCTTTACAGTTGTTGCAAATTACTTTTGTGGTAATTCTCTTGATGTACCATCAGGGCCTGATTAAGACAGTCCGCGGCCCAACGCGCAACATTATTTTGGGGCCCCCTATGGTACTAGTTGGTCTGCACAGGGCACTGCGTACCACAAATTCTTTAAAATACTGTGGTATTTACTTCCATGGTTCTTTACCAAACACGTATTTACCACCAAATACACAAATACAAAGGCGAAATCAAGGGCACAGCTCATAGCATTAGAACATGGACGTCGCTAGACAGTCAAACAACAAATTGAAACTGAAACACCCCTTATACCTCGAGAAATGTGAATCGATGAGAATATTATTGTAAATATTACGTATCTGTCGGGTTCCAATGTTTGCCAAGCGCAGCAATATTTAGCAATTTCCAATGGAATCTGTCGGCGGAAATTAGTTGCCAAAAATTGTTTCCAACTTATCGATATCTTGTCAATTTCTCGCAAAACTCAAAGAACCCTATACTAAATGCTAGCTCAGCATGAAAAAGTAGTGTTGGAAAGTTGAGAAATTTTGAATAAAAATTGATGGAATGTATGCCAAATTTTCCTAGATTATAGCAGAATATAAACAGGTAACAACAAGTACATATTCATTTCAAATGAGTGATTCGTTAGTATGGCATTAGATCCGAGCACATTTTTGCCACGGGTGAACTCATAACTTTGTAGACCATTCAGGATTTAATGCCTTCATAGACATATCCTTAACTTGTAGACTTATAGACTGCATAGGTTCTAACACCTTGTCTTGATTGCCTTATTTTGGATACTTACGTGATTTGATATTTTTAGGTAAAATAATTTATATTTTTATGAATACTTATTCTTGCATAATTTGTTCTTCAGGCCCTGTATCTCATTGCTACCAACGGGAAACCAGAGATCAAGGACAAAGACAAACTGTCCCCTGTCTTTCAGGACTTCCTCGACAAGTGCCTCGAAGTGGATGTGGACAATCGCTATTCGGCGGATGAATTGCTGAAAGTGAGCCGCTTCACGCATTTTTTCCCTTCCATTTTAGTATGATATAAGGGTAACAAAGTGAGATAATTTAAATCAATGATAAATTCTAATTCAGCATTAATCATTAATGTCACTAACTACAGAATCAGAAGCAGGACAAAACTATTTTGATTTTATTTTCGTGATACTTATTTAAAAAACGGGTGTTTACGTAGTTCAGTGTGAATCACTTGGATCTCAGTTTCGTAGTAGGGTCAGTTGGGGTAATTGTAAACGCTTTTTCAATGTTTTAACTTTTGAATCTTCCCTACCTCTTGAATGAATTCAGAGATAAAACTGTGAGCATTGTAGCCACTACTGTACTTCTTGTGAGTAAATGTGTGCAAAAATTTTGACTTTACGACTATTTGTTAGCAAATGAGCTCGTGTTTACAATTACCCCAGAGATCTGGGGTAATTGTAAACAGTGATTTATTTTCGAATAAGGTTGATGCAAATGGAAAATTGTTTCATACACAGTGTGCTTAAGAGTTCCGGAGCAAAGGCTCTCAATCTACGGCCAACAGGCCGTCTGTGATCCGCTGAGTTATGTTATGAGTCGGCTGAGATCATTTAACGAGAAATATCTTGCAAAAAATAAAGTAATGCGAAAAATTTATGTAAAATTTGTCCCGCAGTGGATCAGTCGGTGGGCCATTCCATCGTCACGTGTGGGACATGTGTACGCACAATTTGCTTATAAATAGCACCATAACATCTATAATATATATTAAAAAAAGAAATCTAATGAGATTTCCATGAACTACACATAAATCTCTATTTTTTAGTATTAATACATTTTCAAAAAGTATCAAAACATATTATTTACACTCATTGAATCAAGTGTCACGTGTGGGACACAGCTGAAATATTAGATGTTAGTTTTTCAAGTTGAAAGAGAAAATTCAGCTAATTGGAATGAATTATCAAATTGCTGTATTTTTATTCATTAAATGTATACATCTTTAAATGATTTTCAATAGTTTTTATTTTTCAATAAATGTAATTATTTTTGTAATTAATGTTTTTACTGTGAATGAGACCGTCACGTGTGGGACACTTGTAAGAATTGTATGCTGTCCCACACGTGACCGTATACAATAATTCAACTTATCACTAACTTTTTAGTATAAAACATAACTTTACTTATAGTAATAATTTAACTTTGTGCAAAGTAATAGAAATAAAATTTCAGGTTTAAATTAAAGCACAAATGAGCATTAAAACGCAGACATATGTTTCGGGATTGCTTGGAATCCCTTTTTCAATGCGACAGGGAGCCTCTAGATGCAAAACATTCAAATGAAGCAGACAGAACAACAAAGACAAAGCTTATATAGCCTAAGAATTAACTGTAAACCAATGAGAATAAAGGCAGTGTGAAGTGAAAGTAGAAGTAGTAGGAAAGGCACCAATAAGAGAGCAACAAACGAATGCAGTTGAAAGTACAGGAAGTAAAAAGGAATACCAAAAAAAACAAAGCAAAAAAGACAACAGCATGCATAAAAATGTGAAAATACATGAAAATTGCAAAATAATAAAATAAAATACAAAGAATAAAATGGAAATAAAATAAGTACAGAAAATACCAAAAAAAAAAAGCAAATCAAAGTACACATGTAAAGGAGGGGGTTCGTTTGTTGCTCTCTTAGTGGTGCCTTTCCTACTACTTCTACTTCCACTTCACACTGCCTTTATTCTCATTGGTTTACAGTTAATTCTTAGGCTATATAAGCTTTGTCTTTGTTGTTCTGTCTGCTTCATTTGGATGTTTTGCATCTAGAGGCTCCCTGTCGCATTGAAAAAGGGATTCCAAGCAATCCCGAAACATATGTCTGCGTTTTAATGCTCATTTGTGCTTTAATTTAACGTGAAATTTTATTTCTATAACTTTACTTGTCAGAGCCATAAAATACTATACACTTTTAATGTTAAAATTAATTTCTGGAGCAATGTGATTAAATGAAACTTTTAAAAGTAATTTTCATAACATTTATTGATGTATGCAAGCAAAAAGCTAAGACAACATAAAAGTTACAAAACAAAAACTAAGTTTAAAGTTTTTAAATTGGCCACGGTTATTCACAATTATTGGTGGAGACATTTTCTTCAAAATGTCATGCATTTCATATGTGATGCAACCGCGTGGAATTGGACATGAGTACATCCCTGATGTCCCTTCTACTGCTTTATGCATTACAGATATTTTGATTTTGTAAGGACTTTCCATGTGTAATATTACTCCTAGGAATGCTTTGGAGTCGAAAATAACCACCACCCAGTCGCCTTTGCACAGATTTAAAATTTTAACTTTCTCCTTTTCTTCACCACTGATCACTCTTTCGGTGTCATTAGTAGTAATTTTGCAAATAACTTTCTTCTTTCCATTGTATGATGTGATATTGCTGAATCCCTGGAACATTTGATACAATATGCCATGGTTTGCATGTCTCAACTTCCTTTTTTATCTTTTCTTCAGGGTGCTCTGGCCACTTGAAGTATTAGAGCTTTTGCTTCTCTTTTTTGGCTTTAGTCATATAGCCTTTCCTCCTTTTTTTCAGTCCATTCATCCTTTTACTTTCTTCCTTCTGGAAATTTCGACCTTCTTTTCCTCTCATCATTTTCATTCTTTCAGCGCATGATTTAGATCCTTCCATTTCTGTTAAAAAAAAAAAAAAAAATTATTAATGTTAAAAAGTTAGAATATTAGGAAAAGTTATTGTGCAAAAAGTCATAAAATTGAAATATAATTCAGCTCTAATTCTAAATAAACTTTCTAAAATAAATCTCATGTAATGTTTAAGTTATGTTGTTACAATCTTATATAAAATATTGAAAAAATCAAAAATATTACCCTTCCAAACAACTCATTGATAAAAAATATAGTTGCTTTATTGTTAATATTTTAAACTAGCTTATTAGTCATATTTGTTTTTGTGTATGATTAGAGTAATCCGTTCCGAAACATAAATGATCACTGAAACGATAGGGCATTCTGTAATGAAAATGTAAAATTTTAGAAATGTATGCTCTATTAAGTACATAATTTAGCAAAAGCTATCATAAATATGAAAAAATGGATAATTTCTTTAGAGTAACGCAATTTAAAAACTAAAATCCATTAAAGAATTGTATGTTGAAATAAAATTCTTATCAACATTTAGAAATTGGAATTGTTTCTTATATGTAATGCGTCACGTGCGGGACAGTTTTGTTTTTGGATTTTTTCATAAGTAAAAATAATTTTAAAAGCTAGAACTAGCATAGGATTTGTGTACTACATTAATCTGCTTTAGAAATGTCATTTAAACAAAATAAATGTGTTTTATTTTTAACCTAACTGAAAATATTCATCTTTTTCGTCACGTGCGGGACACGAAAAATAAGCTTTTTGTGTGTGATAGTATAGCTATTGAGATATCTCTTAGGTCTTAAAGTTTAATAAAATAAAATAATTAAACTTTAGACTTACCTATAAAGTTGACTTCAAGAGATTTTGTTGATTTCTTTTATCCAAAGCAATCATGCAAAATTGGTGCGAAAACTCGATGAACTTGCTTGCACAAGGCAACCATCTTTAGAGTACTGTGTTGCCAATCCAGAAATAATAAACTTTGATTTCTTACTCAAAACATAAAATTTGACATTTTATCTTTTAATACATACCAAAATTAACTACATAAAAATGATTTTCAAATTGACCACCCATTTACCTGTTTTCATGGAATGGCCCCGGTTAAGCTTGGATCCCACAGAACACCGAAAGTGAAGCATAACTGGCCGGGGTCAACGCTTGGGAGGGTGGCCACCTCCCGCGACTGATTATTCTGAGACCGAGTGCGCTGAAGGGAGCTGTGCACGTAAAATACATCGTCGCTTCAAAATCAAACCAAGTTAGAAATAATTTCCGCTGAGGGACCAACCTAGGTGACGATCTCTCATCTGGGAGCTGGTCCAAAATCATTAAGCCCTCTGACCCAAGTGTACTTCATTCTAGCGGAGCTCATTAATAATCAGTAGGAGTTTACTTAATTCATGGTCTCCTTGTAAGGGGCGCCTGGATTTCCACGTGGCATTAGCAGCAACAACAACAGTTATGTAAAATAGACACAAAAGTGTAATTTGCATCAAAATATAATACTTATTGTCCCCCCAGAATATTGGAAATAAGATAAATTTAAGTGTTTACAATTACCCCAGAGTATGAAATATATGGGGTAATTGTAAACATCTCACTTGCACATGAAAAATAACAGGGAGGATGAAATTCATGACTAAATACTTTTAGAAACATTCCATATGACAAATAAAAATGGTTGAAACCACTTACATCGCTGTTGCAGATGAGCTGGAGATGAAAATGTAAGATCACTAAATTTTGTTAAACAACTTTTTACACTGTGTCATTTTCAAACAATGGTGACGCCTTCACAAATGTTTCGAAACTTACAAAACTCTTTCAGTGTCTTCCCTATGTTGCCAATTCATCACACACCAGCAGTTAAGTTTTCAAAACCACCACAAGTGTAGTTATGAAGCTTGTTTACAATTACCCCATGTTTACAATTACCCCAACTGACCCTACTTAATGCATCAAAAAATCTAAAAGTTGGTTATACTTTGTAGATAGTGTCATCCCATGCCAACTGAAACCACTACATGATTTTGTAAACTTTAAGCAATATTCACGGGTTTGGTACTATTTTGAAGAAAACATATCAAAGTTTATGGATTGAATAGTTATTTTTGAGAACTATGCATAATTAAACTTAAAATTATGAAGAATAAGGAGCACTTTAGACTCTGATTTCTCCCATCAAAAATGTTGCTTTTTTAAATAACAAAAACTGTTATAAGTTTAGTGATTTTATCCATATTTTTTTTTATACAGTAAGTTACATTACTCTAAGTATATGTGCACAGTTTATGTTTCATACAACATGTTTTTCGTATTTTTAAAATTAAAAACTTTCTAGTCATTAATATGTCCCCTCTGTTACAAATTTTTAAATAAGTTTACTTTATTCAAAAAATAAACAAACAATAGACTGCAGAAGAGGTATTTACAATAAAATTTATTAGTATAGTCATGTTTTGTAATAATTTTGAAAATGTTTTACTAATTAAAAGAATTATAACAGTAACAAAGGGGACATAAATGAGTAACAGGAGGGACAAAGCTAGAATGTCCTCTCTGTTACAACTTGCCATGAGATTTTTAAACAAATCCCATTGGTTGCAATGTTTATAAGGAATTCTGGGAATGTACCTGGGAGTAGTAAGATCTTGTTTAAACCAGTTTCTTCTGGTTTGAGAGCATTCATTCTAAGTTGTGGCATTTTGGTTTTGTTAAGTGTGACTTTATGAGTTATCAATATAGGAAAAACAGCAGCAGAAAGAATGAGAGAATATAGAGCCAGAATGGGTCTCAAGAAAACAATGATATGAATATGAAAAAGGACAGAGAATATAAGAAGAAAGCTTTCCAACTTTAAATAACAGAAGTGTTACTTTTGACAATAATGTTTTGTTGTAATGCAACCAAGTATATGCACCTATTGAAGCTAAATGTGTAAGATGTCCCGTCTGTTACATGTCATGTCCTCCCCTCTGTTACACATTGCTTTCCACATTTAAATAAAAGGAGTTTTTGATTTAAATATACCAATGCATAATTTAATTAATTTGGAATGTTCAGAGTTTAAAAAAAAAAATACCAAGTTTTTTAAAAGACCTCCAAGTCACAGAATTTAACATAAATTATAGTACATGTCAAATACTGTTGACATTTTTTGTCCCCTCTGTTACGCATACTTTAATTTAATTAGAGAGATCAAATGGGAATATAATTTCAATGTTGAGTGAAATAATTATACACTGCTACTTAAAGTTACAGATTGGCCAACTAGTTTTTGTCTTTAAAAGTTTTGTGTATTTTTTTAAAAGCAAAATCTGCGTATGATGTCCCCTCTCTTATGCTTGGAACTCCACAGATAGTATTGTGTGACACTAAATATTGGGGAAGTAATTCCATTCATTTTAAAGGTTTTTTCTAACTCCAAAAATGAGAATGCATAGAAAACTAGGATTACAATTGATTTTTTATGATATGAAAGAGTTTTGGAAGTCATAAGTTTTTAAGCTAGTTTACAACCTGTTTAGAAATTTACGTGATCTGATGTCACTGTATATTATTATTGTTCATTGTTGTTATTTAAAAAGCAGGGACATATGTCATGTTTCTGGTGCTTTATACTTTAAATCTTTTTCCATCATGTTCCCAGCAAAATACAAATTTCTCAAATCCTTGAATAACAATTGTTTTTCCACAAAAATAAAAATGTTTATAAAAGTCTTCCTTTTAAGGGATGCTATGCAGTCTTTAATTTAATCGCCATTTCTGCTATTTTAAATGCATATTATACATTGGCATCCCCAAGAGCCCCATACCCCTGCATTGGTATGTTTTAAGTTGTTTTAAATGGCTATTGCAAAGCATTCTAAGTGAGTCCCCGTCCCGGGAACAGGCACTAATGATACAGGAGCTAATGAGTCGAGAAATATTAAATTATTTTCTGACTCAAATACTTAACTTCTAAATGCAAGCAAAATAAATTGCTTTTATTCTGTTATCTCTAGAATTTTTTTTAAATAGAAACTTTTATACTTTTTTTTTTTTTTAATTTAAAGCCCTTAACTTAAATTTTTTTTATTCTACAGATTAATGATTTTTTTTTCTTTTCAGCATCCTTTCCTGAAGCTGGCACAACCTCTGGCCAGTCTGAATGAGTTGATCCTCGCAGCAAAAGAGGCGAGCAAATGCAACTGAACTTAGTACCCTTTGTGATAAACTGTATGGGCGGGGAGCAAACTTGTCTTCCCCTGCGTTCGTCATTTCCATGCGCTCCAAGTGGATTCCTTCAAGGTTCAAATACAGATCAGGAACAGGCACCTGTTTTTAGTGACGATCTCAGCATCCTTCATTCTTATGATGACTATTTGGTACATTTTATTTTTGCCATTGGAGTCGGGCTCTGTGAGTCAGGCTCTGCATCTTTCTTTTCTCAAAACATGCACGAAATATTTAAAGACATGAAAATGATAGATTGTAGTACGTATCCAATGGGCTAGTTTTCTAAATTATCCATTAGTAAGAAATGCATTTCTTTGTTACTGCATTTACGTAATGATTTTAACTTTTCAAGTGTGTTGTAGATAATCCCATTTTTGAATCTGGTAAATTTTGAGATCGAAAAGGAGTTGTATCGCATGGCATCCTCATCATTTCATCTAATTGAAGCTTCTGAGTTTTTTTATTTTTAACGCTGCTGAAGGCACAATGCTCAGAAAACTCGTTTTTCATTTCAGCCAGAAGTCGTAGAAATATTCATGCTTTTTACACATCTAGAGTTCAATATAACAGAAAATTTGACCTCCAAATGTGTGACAACATCTGTAAGAGGCGGTACAAAGTTTGGCATAATATTTCTTATTACCTATTTATTTTTACTCTCTTTGCTTTTGTTGACATGTATTACTGTGTTAAAATTGGCTTCATGGAGCTTTCCCCTCACCCCAGTAAATCTTCTATTTTATTATACTCTAAATTCATATGAACCTTTTCTATATGTGAATCATCAATCATATCCACACAAGAATTTTAAGAAAAACTAATTTCATCAATTGTTGAAGTTTTTATTTGCCTTTGTGCCTAAAATTCAAAGAAAAACATTTAAGCTTTCTATTGAGGATATGATTTGATTCAACTGAACAACTGAGGGGGAAATATTATGAAGGTTCTTTTATACCCATTGGAAAATGCAACAAAACTTCAATTTAAGTACCTATTGCATCATTAAATTAAAATAGTCAAAATCCTGAAAAGAGTTTTTGCTACTTTGAAGGATGTCCTCGGTGTGTGGTTTTGGAAAGGACAACTGCCATTTCGGCAGGAGGCTTGAGGCATCTCGTGAAGTGACGAAATGTACTCGAAGGAATCTTCCTCTGAGGCAGCAGGAAATCTATTTTAAAAGTGTGGATGGATGTGTGCCATATATAAATGACTACCCTAGGTATCTCTGTAATTAAAAAGATATTTTTGATTTTTGTGTTTGCAAAGACTGTTGGACATTTTTTAACAATCAAACAAAGGAAGCGGTAGTAGTTTTATGTACATCTTGTAAATATTGTTGAATTTGCATACCTTCATAGTGGCAACTGTATTGTGAAATTGCAACCACAGGAGCTTGAAACATTCCAGACTATATGTATTTCTGGTGCTGATTGGTTTATTCTTTTTTGTATCTCCTCCTGATGTGTTAAATTCCCCTAACTTTCATGTCTAAATACCGTACATTTCCTATATTAGGAGAATTTTCAGCTATGAATGTTTTAGTCTCGGGCACCAAGCTAATTTTGCAGATTCAGTTCAGTATTACAGCTATAAACTTTGTATGTTTATTTATTTATTAGACCTGATTTACCTAAAAGAAGTATAATTTTTCTTTTAAGCACACTGATGGATGGGCTTATATTATTAGTGTATGAAAGAGTTTCATTCTACCATAAAATCACTATATTTTAAATTTTTCTTACGTGGTTGGTATAAGAACTTGCATTTATGCATTGTTTACATTGATAATGTAAAAATAAATAAATAAAAATGAAAAGTAATCAAAAATAAATTAATTAAAAATAATTGAAATAAAATAAAGTCTTGCTGTTTTTGATATGTTGCCAAAAACGTGGCAACAATTCTGGCCATTATGTAAAAACCTCTGCAAATGAAAGTCTCTCTCATATTAAACTATTGACTCATGGAAACACTGGGTCTGCGATAGATTTCACGACATCTGTCTTAGTAATGGCACCTATTTATTGAGTGTTTTATTGTTTTGTGTAAATGTTTTAAATTCATAATAGCCAAATCTTCTGATTTTGGACCCGTCTCCTGATTCTCTTTCTGATCAAAACTCAATCTTCTCATCTTAGTGTTTAATTATTTTTCACTGAGATAAATCATTTGTGATTGATTTTCAATTGTTATAAATGATAAACATTGTTAAAAATGTATAATTAAGAAACTGGCTTATTTTACTTGTTTTAAAGCTTTTTTAATACTTCCGATCATCAGTGATTGTAAAAATCCTATCAAATTGTTTAGTTTCCAAGTAAACAAGGAATATTAAGAAATTTACATCACAAGAAAAACCTTCTTGTTTTCTAGGGTTGGAATGATTCATTATTTCAAATTTTGTAAGTTTTATTTTGTTGAAAATTATTTTACTTTAATCTTAATGACCATAGGCATGTTAACAAAGAAAAAGAAAAGGGCACAATTGCTTTAGATTTATGAAGCTAAAAACAGTCAACTATTGAAATGCAATAATAGTTGAAAAGTATGGTCCATGGTTTCAGAAATGCAACCAAAGAACTGACGGTTGGTTCAACTCAACAGCTTCAACCTATTTCTTTATTTAGTTCTATGCTTTTGTATATGTTGTTTCTCAACATTGGGAGAAAATGTTTAAGTTTTTTTTTAATATATAATAATAACAATATTTATAAGTATATTAATTTATGGTCCACCCCCATCTGCCAGTAGATTGTTTGTGAACCTGATCTTTAGAAAACAATTCCGGTTGCACCATAAGATGGTTAATAAAATTTGGAATCAAGGGAAAAGTCTATGGCCTCTTATTTATTCTGGAGCCTCCCGAATTTTGATACTTTTCCCCAAACAGTCTAATGAAGTACTAATCCCTAAACTTGGAATTCCCTTAAAAAGAAATCTTTTCTATTTAGACAGAATTTCAGAAAAGTACCCGCACTAAAGCGATTCATGATGAATTATTTTTATGAAAATTTGTTTCTATTAAACATTGAATGATTATGCTGAGAAAAGAGAGAGTTTTTATGTTGGTACCAAAGTAAATTTTTTAATTCTACTTGATACCTAACAATCATTTTTGTACCATATGGTGTAATATATACATATGGTATATGCTATGTACTCAAAATTTTCCCATGACAGGGATCAAGCCCCGGCAGTGCCATAGCTAGAAATTTCTGAAGGGAAGGGTGTTATCTCTTGTGCAATAGTGGCTTTTCTCAACTTGTTAGGATCCCCTTCCCTCATTCCTTGGAGCATGAAAGCGCCCCTACAGTCGTAAATTGCCTTCACTCTTTCAAAATAATATAGCACTTAAAATTCGAATGAGAGCTCCTTAACCGCTTGCTGAGGGGGGGGTGGGATCAAGAGGATCCTTTTCTTATGCCACTAAGTCCTGGTCATCCTAGTGAAAAGCAGTGGTCCTAATCACTAGACCACATGACACAGCAACCTTATATGAAGTAAAAAACCCTACTAGACTGTCAGCATTTTTTCCTCAACATTTTAGAGGTCATACTTCACCCTCCTTCAAACTACTCGCATTATAGGTATAAAGTTTGATTATTTTTTCACAGGACTGGCCTCTTTTCTTGCTTTTGCTTTTTGAAATTTTGCTTCTGGATGATTAACCCTATTAAAAAAGGAAGAAATACAGGGTTGTGAATTGTGAGGGAACAGTGTTATGATGCACAAAAAAAAAAAAAAAAAAAAAAAGCAAAATGTATTGCATGTATCTGTTGCGAGGTTGCAAGGAACCCCTTTATCAAAGTTCCTTCAAAGCAGTGTTGCCAGATTTGGCGATAAGTTGGGGATTGGGCTACTTTTTGCCAGGGTGGGCAATTTAAAATTTCAATACCTGGTGACTTTTTGGCAGCTTGAAATTAAAAAAAAAAAAAAAAAAATCTAGGCATTTTAGAAGCAAAAAGTAATGTTTTCATGGAGAAATAATATTTAAAATTGAATGGAACCTAAAAGAAAAAAAAGGGCGACTTTTTGTTGCCTCTGGCTGCTCTTCTAGACGTTTTAGGGTATTTGAACCTTGAAGATCTGACAACCCAAAAAACACCTCATGCAGTATATTTTGCAATTTTTGTGCATTGCCAAGCTTTTCTGTCACATTAATTTTTCGCACAAAAGTATGCTTGCTAATTGCTTCAAGGAAGATTTTCTTTGAAATTGTAAATTTTTATGTAAAGTTGTCTGCTTTCAGCATGTTGAGTGTGTTATATTTCATCATCATCAGTTTTGGGAAGTCTTATGAATATTCTTCCATTAAAATATTGTACCTGTATATATTTTTTCTTCATTATGTTTTCAATTCTTTGAATGTTTGCATCTTTGATTACTGTTCAATTGTGTAAAATGATTAAATGTAAGGAATTCATTTGGTAAAGCTTAATGACATCTTTAGAGTAATAAATATAATTATTTGAGCAATAAAGACTGAATCAAAATAATTGGGACTAAGTTAGTGTTACTGAAGAATAGCAAAGTTCCTCTGTGCTTTTTTAAAAATTGTATTTATTTATTTGTGAGAACAACTGCATCAATATTGTAGAAATAAAATCAAGTGAAGAAGTGGGTACACTTAGTATTACAGTTTTGAATTATTTCCTGCTTGTCCAGTTGTCAAGTGCAGCCAATGTAAAAAAAAAAAAAAAACAAATCTTAAGAATTGTTTTTATTGGTCATTCTGCTAAAATTCTGATGAGATTAATAATACAAAAAAAATAAATAAAATCTATAAGTATGTTGGTTGCAGATGGAGGAAATTTAAGTCCATTTTTGGACCCTTCACAAAATTCCAATAAATCAAAATGGTTCCTTTACAAAATTCCAATTAATCAAAATGGACCCTTCCCAAAATTCCAATAAATCAAAACAGAACCTTCAGGAAATTCCGAGTTACTAAATGGTACTTTTTACAGATGTATTTATTAAATAAGCAGCAAAAAATTATTGACAAAATTTATCACTGTTTAAATTTTGAATTTTTGCAAAAATATTTTATTTTTAACAAAAAGGTTTTTAAAATTCACAAAAAAGGACCCTGTTAAAAATGCTGGGTTGACACCTGACAACAGAAAATAACTGAATCTCGCACAACGAGTGGGTTGGACTTCCAGAGGAACATCTATGTCCCAGATTTTTTTCATTGACCTGTCTTTTAGGAGTGAAAACTTTTTATGTGATTTTATTACTAAAGAAAAGACTTTGACTCCTTCTCCCCTACCCATTCCAATCTTTGCACTGTCCTATTCAGATTCTTTTTAAAAATTGCCTTGTTCAAATGCATGATTAATATATACTAAGGGGGGGGGGGGGAATAAATTTGAAAATTTTCAAAAAAATGGAAATAACCTGAACAAGGGTCGCCTCAGAGCTAATTCAGGTCTATTTTCGAAGCCTTCACAACATTCCCTTCAATCAAAATGGACACTTCACAAAATTCCATTCAATCAAAACGGACCTTTCACAAAATTGTGAGCTACCTAATCTTACTTTTGATGAAATTATTTATTAAATAAGTGGCAAATAATGATAAAAAATTTTATCACTCCAAGTTTGAATTTCAATATCTTACAAAACTATTCTATTTTTCATGAAAATATTTTTAAAATTCTCACAACCTGTTAAAAATGCTGGATTTACCCCTGCTGAATCCTGTTCAAAATGACAATATTAAGTAAAAAATGCATAAATTGATTTATTTTTGAAAAAAAAAATTAACTCTTAATACCGGATAATTATTCTTATATCTAATGATTGTAAGTTCCACACTTAAAGTCTTAATGGGATGTACAAAAATACAAATAATTGTTACCCATAGCCTTTTGAAAAGGCACGATGAAGAGAATTAAAATTGTATTTGCACAAAAATGTTATGTTCTTAAAGATTTTTTCTTTCTATACATGAAAGAAAATCCAGCTCATTTTCAATAATCTAAAAAAAATATTCATTAGAAGATAAATTACTATTTATAAATACTTTAGCTCATGTCTGAAAACTAATGTTCCACACAAAATTTGCCGTCAACAGTGAAATTAATTCCAACTACAATTAAAGAAATGAAAAATGATAATTTTTGCAAAAATTGGCTTTTTCATTTCAATTTTGAAAGCTTTTTTTTGTCTTTTGGGTAATATCCTTATAATACAATTCACTTAGTTCTATCGGTATAAATCAAAAACTTGCAAAATTGTAGCATTATTTTTGTACATGATTGTTAGCATTTAAAATGATCGAAATGTCTATATTTATTTCAAATCAAAGCCATCTGCGAAGAGACGGTATGTTACTAACTTACTTGTAATTTGTTTTGTAACTATTGAATTGCATTAGTAAGTGAATTCTATTGTAAAACTTGGCATTTATCTTATAGCATCATGGCTATCATTCTAAGGGGAAAAACAAGCTGCCTGTTTATAGAGCTATCATGGCTTGTAAAAAGGAAGTTTTTCCTGGTACAACAGTTGCACTAGTGCCATAGCGAAAGGGTCATGTTCTAATAGAAAATCATAGCTGCCAACCCTTCCTCATTTTGCAGAATCTTTCTTTATTTAGTCTCCATTTTCTGCGCTAATGATCAGATATTCCCATTACCTGCCAACTCGACTGGTTTTTCCAGAAGACTCCTGGATTTTCCCCTATTCTCCTGGTCTCCCAAGTTGTTTTTAAAATCTCCTGGTTTTTATAAATTCTGGTGAAAACCCCTAAAAATAGGGAATTTTATGGAAAAAAATCACTTTAAATTTAATTTAAAAAGCAATTTTTTCCTTTTTAATTTCTTTGACAAATGGATTTACACAAGAAACTTAGTTTTAGGCATTATAAACTGAGTTATAACTTTAGATGAGTGATTTTTTTGTTGGTTATCCTGGGCAACATATCACATAAGGAACTTGTGGGTGGTTGTAATTTAAGCACTCCCCATTTTCCCTTAAAAAGAATGAAAAATGCATGCAAAATTGCGATGTATCGCAGTCTACTGGATGTTTTCCTCAGAATGTTGGCAAGTATGCTCCTCATTTTTTGCTAAGAGTAATAATGTATGGACGCAATTCGATGAATAACTCGATGAATGCAACTCGAACTATAAAGTATGGCAAATCCCGATTAGGATATACATCCGTTGGAAAGCAGTCTGAACTGAACTTCGACCAATAGGCTCAGAACTCAAACTGTCGTGCTTGGTTTACAGTTTAGCAATATTTTCCCCCTCGTGGCGATATATTTAAAGATGACGATTTTTTGCACAAGAAATGAGAAAGAAAAATATTTGTTTACAAGTATTTACTTTTTAAATTTGCAACATTTTGTTTCATAATATATAATCAAAGGTCTTGAATTGTCTTTTTAATAACATGGCAAAAGATGTTTTTATGATATAATTAGACCAAATCCCTCATTTTATAAACGTGTTTTGTTGAAAATGTCAACATAAATTGATTGTAACTATTCAGTAATGATAATAAAAGTTAAATTTATTTACTTTAATCATCCATGGTATAATTTGGCATAATGTAAAATCTTCTGCATTTTACGTCATTTCTTCTGCAAATCTTTAGATTATCTTCTGCATTTTTCAAAATAGGAAGGTATGGGAAATTAAAAAAAAATAAATAAATTGTGCTTTTGTAACATGGTTGTGATTTCCCAGTTACACCAAAATAAAATTTTGAAGAGAGACTGCTAATTGCACCGACCCCTTTCTACGGAAATCGCGTTTTTCGAGAGAGGTCGTGGCTTTAACTAATGGACAAAAATAAAGAGAAAAGCTATAAGAGCAGACAATATTTGTGATACTTTTGTAGTTAAACAGATATTTTATAGCAGTTAAAGCAATTTTGTAATGTTAAGAAATATGTCACTAATTGTTTCAACAGCATGTAACAGTGTCGTAAGATGTAGATATTAATCAAATGCTGAATAATTATTTTTATGAATATTGCCCTGCATTGAACAGAAAATTGAATAGATTTGAAATAACTGATGTAATATCCCTTCGTAACGTACTGAAACATATCCCCCCCCCCCCCCCAAGTCGACCAATAAGCATTGTAAATACGGTTAATTCCTATGGCTGTTCTTTTATGATATAATAAGTATTAGGATTTTAAAACTGTAAAAATCCATTAAGTTCAGTGATTTTGTAAAAATCTTGGATTGTTTTAGATCCTGAAAATGAGAAACATTTCCTAAATTATTCTAGAATTTTCAATCTTAAAGGTGTTTCCATTGTGTTAACAATAAGGCTAAAATCAAACAATAAGGCTAAAATCTATGCAGACTGTTTTTGGATCTTGCTGCATTAACATAGAAAATAGGTGGAATTATGTCTGAAATACTTCCTTTAAGCAAATTGCTTATGGTTCCTGAAATATAATTTTATCAATTGGTTCTATTAAAATTTTGTTTTACTTAGTTGGATGCCGAAAAGTAAAAGCTTTTGACTCAGTTTAGTACACCACAACTTAAGACTGTGAAGTGACAACTTTAAGACTAAAATTTAAAACAGGCTCTTTGAATAATATTAAGAAATCGAGTACTGTTACAAGATAGGGGAGGTTAGAATTTGACCCTATCAAAACTGTATTTGTTATCAATTTCTATGTTGTCTTACTCTAGCATGCTTCACAGTATTAAAAATGTACAGTATACTCTCAATATCTCAAACTTAATTTTCCCCCTTAGTATTACAGATTCATCTAATGTTAATTTTAATTCTTATACTGACGAGTTTTCACTCAAAACAGTGTTAGTGGAATACTTTTTGAAGTGAAAAAACTAATCTTGCCAGAAAAATCACAGTTTGTGTCGAAGCAAACCAAGGTATGTTTCCAAGAATCTCACACCTTCGTTACTTCTCTGAGGGATCAGAAATAATTCCAAAAAAGCCCATCTGGTCATTTTAACGGCAAAGAGTGAAAAACAGGTTCTTTGTCGTATGCGGGGCATTTTTGTGGGCTGTACGCTATAGTTATCTCATCAGTCAACTGTCGCATGTTTGTTGCATAGGTATGATTGTTCAGAATTAACTGCACATCAAAGTTAATCTAAAACGTTAGTGAAGTCCTAAGACTATTCTGTGAAATCCCCAGTGGCTTTGAAAATGGAAACTTCCTAAGAAAAGTGTCCAACTGTCATTACATACGTCTTCTCAATTATCATGTAATTTTTAAAATATTGTGTTTTTACGCAACTTTTCATGTTCTGGTTCTGACTTTGATATCTGGAATTTCTTTATGCCCCTTCGACTTTGCGGTATCGAGAGTACACTGAATTTTCATTCATCTTTTTAATATGTAAAAATTAGTCAGATTAAGGTTTCAGCAAAAGAAATGGATTATTTTTACAAAGTTTTACGTGGGGGAAAACTAAGTGTTTTTCTTTTTTTGTAAATTCAAAATGAAAACATTAAGATACATAAAATATTCAGCTATTAATGAAGTATGTTGTAAAATTTTATTATATTAAGTAGTTGAATTCAAAACAAAAATTACATCAAATAGTTCAGCTATAAAGTTTTAAAGTATTGGAAGATATTTTATGATAGTTGCCTATGAAAGAAAATATTTAAACTGATGATTTACCTCACATAATCATTCTAATTAAGGATCAAATTTTAACGATATTTATATTTTCTTATGCCTAGTTCATAATTTTTATGCCAAATCTTGTAATTTTTCATTTTGTCTTTAGTTAAGAGAATAATACATGCAGGTCTTCCTGTTAAGATCTTTAGTTCCTCTACAGAATTGCATTGTTACATTTATGTTTAACATCATAATGTAATTGCATGAAAACTAAAAAATTTTACGTTAAATTTTTAATCAACATATCCGAGTTTTCATACTCGCATATAAAACATAGTTGGGTGATCTTGTAAGTTGCAAATCTAGAGTATGTAATTATATAAAACAATTTTGTAATTCCTATGTATAGAAAAAAAGTCGTGCAACATGTTTTTACAGACATATTGCATTAAAATCGGAATTATTTAAGTGCACATGAGTTCTTCTTTCACAATTGTTTGAAATGTAAAGTTCAAATGTAAAAAAAAAAAATGATTTTTTTTATGTTAAATTATAATTGTGCTTTGTGATTGAAAATAAATATTCAAAACAATTTGTTAAAGAATTGTTGATTTCTTTTGAAATACTTCAATACAAAAGTTAAATCTGGTAGCCAAGTTAGTGTGTGAATATCATCGAAAGAATGCTGAAGTATGAAAAATATTTTTATTAAAGCAATTTATTCAACAGTTTTAAAGCATTACAAAATTACCACTTTACACACACGTATAAAAACACAACCATATTTACAGTGTCATACAAGCCATCGCATTTTACTTGATTGGGAGTTTGATGCAGTTTTGATATTCAGGGGCAATATTTTCTGATGACTACATTTAATGATGATTACTCGCAGGGTCACAGGATGGCTAATTTTTATTTCCCCATAAAGACTTTGAAACAACAAAACATTTATAAACAGAGTACAATTATGCAATATTTTTTAATGAAGGCAGTGAACACTAACTGAAAATATTTTATGTAAGGTGGCACATAACATATTGCACAGAAATGCAACGACAACATGCAAGTTTTTCAATTATATAATAAAAGTTTGAGATTTTGGCAAATTATTTTTTACAGCATTCAAATGTCATGTTACAATCAATAAGTTATGCAATCTATGTGGCATTTAAAAAATTTACCAACCGTGTCACAGGAAATTTATATAGAAATGCTGCATATTTGCAAGTTGAAGTAAAAAATTGCACATTTAGTATCAAAGCACCACAGCTATAATTTGCAATCCTTTTCACATACTGTTGAAAAACAAATCTTTACAACACAAGGTATGAGAGCAGGTCACATCACCTGCAAAAATTTGCAATTTTCGAAGAATCTTGAGAAAAGTTTAGTTGTGTGATGACATTACAAATGTTAAATGTAAAAATACGACTTCCTAGACTGAATTTATGATTTACATTTTAAAATTTATTAAAGAACTTTGATGCTTTTATCCAATTTTCTTTCCCTTTAATGTGTGTAAGCCTTAAACTAAAAGTAAGCTTGAGGACTTTTTTTTTCATGTTGCTAAATAATTGTTAATTATTAGACTCTACGATACCCTGAAATTTACTTGAAAAAATATTTATATATTTTTTAAATCTCTACCTCATGAAAAGAATAATAAAACATTCAGATTGGAAATAATTTGCAGTTTCGATATTTGAAAGATTTTGCATTTCAAAAGTACTTTTCACAGATTAGAATTTGTTAAAAAATGTGTTTAGGAAGCATTTAGTTAACTGAAGTATTTATTGTTAACGGAGCATTAAATAGAGATATTGTTTAAAGAGTGAAACTAATAGCCATATCAAGAGGCCTTATGCATGAAACCATTTTCTGAGAACAAATAATTGTCAGTACGTTGCCAACAGTGATCAGAAACACATCATGAAAATTCTCCACCTGCAAGCAACAACATTTTGCTTCAGTTTTTAACGAGGAATAGGGTGGAGGTTCGCTTCTACGAGGAACATTTTATTCACATGAGCAGTTCAAATTCTTCATCAGATGTGTAAATTCTATCTCTTTCATTCAGTGAAGCATCTGAAATAGATAAAGTAAATAAATAAGAACTATAAAAAACAGAAAATAAACAAATAAAACAGAGAGAGACTTATAATTGACCTAAGAAATTCATTTAACTTTTCAGCTTTCAGCTACATTATAGCTTGGATAAATGCTTGCCATAAAAACTCAATTTTTTTAGTGGCTTTCATGCCCATATTATTACCAAGTTCCAATTATCTTCATACTAATTGATATAAAACTAATGTTTTTGTTTCTTGATTCAATGAATAATTTCTCAAACATTTAAAGAAAATATATTTTATACATTAGTTTTTTTTGTCCCTAATATAATCCCCGTCATCCCTTTTTTTTGTTCTTATAAAGAAATAGAATAAGAAAGATTAATCTTGAGTATATTTTAATTAATTGTTTAAGAAAATAGAACACATTAATAATGCTATACAAATAAATACTTTTGAAATTTGAGAGAGAAAAAATGGTAGTCATAAAATGAGAAGTTTGAGCCTTTCATGAAAATGCAGAATATCAAAACCAGCAAAAGGCATCTTTCATATTTTTCAATCTACATTTAATTAAACATCAGATTTTCAGGTTTTTTTTTTTAGTTATGAAATATCATGTCATTGAATTGTGTGTTTTGGTGCCGAAAAAAACACGAGATTTAAAAACCTAACTAAATTATAGAGCTAAAAACTTGACCCTTTCACTGATAAAAATTAAAAAAGCTGTCATACCAAAGTCATCATCCAACTCTATGTCATCATAAGGCATCATGGGTGGTTTCTCTTCGAGTATTTCAAACAAGGCATCCTTTTCAGGCTCCAGCAATACCTGCAATGGGAAGAACCATCATTCAGAACACTTTCACTCAAAACATAAAATGAAACCTCATTTTTTAAAAGTCAAGTTCAGTACATACAGAGCTATAGTCAATTTAACAGCTCCCAGTATACATCAACAGCCCTCTTAAAACTTCTTACCCCATTGCAAGTAAAACAGAAAAATGAAGCACATAAAATTGCTATTTTTTTTTTTAAATATGGGAATTGATGCAAGTTTAAGTAATAAAATTTTAGCATTAGATGAAAAAAATAACAATTTTATATGTGACATAAAATTCTATGTTGGGTAATGACAATGAATATGCTAAACCTGTTTGAATTTTTGTGTTAAAAAACCCCCAAATAATTAAAAGGTGATATGACGAATACAAAAGTGGTAACCAGCGAGCACAGACCCCAGCTAGGCTGGTCCTAGCCAATTTAAAAATCCCAAATGAACATCAAGAGCACTCTTGAAAAGTTTTACCCCACTGCAAGTAACAATGGTTTCCGGTAACTATTCCAACTGCCTACAACCCTACTGAAGTAGTCATTTTCCCTCACTTTTAGCCCGAGATTTGAAAAGCTTAAAACAAAGACCTCTGGTTCTACCTTCTGTGCATAAATGCCAATCATCCACATTTTCCATTTTAATGAATTTAAATAACTGAATCAGGTCCCCTCTACCTCTACTTTGCTCTAGACTATACATATTGAGCCTTTTAAGCCTAACCTCATAATCTAAGCCTGAGAGGTCGCTTACCAACCTAGTAGGCTTCTTTTGTGCCCTTTCCAATAAGGGTATGTCCTTCTTTTGACATGGAGCCTAGAACTAAACAGCATACTCCAAATGAGGTCTTACTAAGGTTCTATATAATAGCAATACAACTTCTTGATTGTTTTATATGCAGAAACATACTATTAGCCCAGCTGCACTCATTTTTCTTTTATTAATTTATAGAGGAAAGTCAATACATTAGGCACAGTATATTAAGACTTATTTGATAATATAATTTTCTAACACCATAATTCAGCACAAAATAATTGAAAATATTTATGATTTGTAGATGCTAATGCTTTCTTGGAGTTATAAAACTCCCCTTTGACACATTAACCTATGAAATCTACAAAGACACAAGCTACTTAAACATAGAAAATGTTCACAAAACAGCAAAAGCATACTAAAATAACATTCGTTGAAATTGACAATTATTTTACGAAAAAAGTTTTTTGTGAACTTTTATTTTCTGTGTGTCTTTGCAACAGAATTACGAAACAGTTATTTTCATGTGTGTTAGAACAGTGCATTCATGCCTGTACATAAGTTTTCCTGATCTGCAGAAATATTTTTAGCGCTACTCATTGGAAAAGAGAAATTCTTTATTTCTGCAGTGCCTGCAGAGAACATTTTCCAGATGTATTCTGGCAAAGAGTTGCACCTCATTTTGTTTTGCTCCCATATTTTTTCTTATTACAAAAAATAAATGATTTTCATAAATCAATTACGTTAACAATAAAAAAGTCTAAATTGCTAGTGATTAAACATAATATTTGCTTACACTTGTATCGTAACTTAAAACCCCTTTATCAAATTGAGGAAATAAAAAAAGGATGGTAGCAGCGACACTTACCTGCTTGGCATCCATGCACCACTGATCAAAATCAGATTCACTCTCAAGATAGAAGCACTGCAATGATCAAAAATACAAAAATACATTTTCAGCAGTAATCAAATAAATAGCAATTCTTTGAAATTAATGCTTAAAAAAAAATCCCCCCCCCCCCGCCCCCAAACACACAATGTTAAAAGTAAATAAACTAAATATTTCAGAAATAACTAATGAAATTTTGACAACTTTCAGTCACTCTTGCTCTTTATAGCTAGGAACCAGTAAAATACTATTAAAAATAGTTCATTACTCATTTTATAGATGGTTGTTCTTATTATAGTCCCAGCTACAATCCCGGAAGCAGAAATTGCACAGCACAGCAGCTTCTTGCAAATTAGTTATTACTTACATTTTCCCCCTAAAAATTCTAAAGTTCTGTTGCTGTTGAAACTGCAGATGATTTGACTGCAGAAGAAAGGATAGAACTCGACACATTCCCGTTCGATTGACAATCTTCTTAAATGAACGAGGTGTTTTGTAAGAAAAGATGAAGGACTTCAATGCTTATATTGTGGAAGCAGTTTACTTTATAATTTCCAAAATAGTGAATTTTTTACAGAAAATGATGTGAAGCCAAGGTCTTTCAGAAATTTAAAATTTGATGTTAGAAGACTTATGCATTCAAACAAATACATCAGCAATTCTCACTCCTATTTCCATGAAGAAAAAAAAAAAGTTGGAAGAAATGGATCAATTTTTGATTTTATTAATTTGTTTATACATTGAATAATTATAATATTTATTTATTGTCTGCATGTGTTACTGTTATAAAAAAAAAATATCAACTATTTTAAAATGCATAGTTTGCTATTTTTTATGATTTTAAATTTGGTTCCACATCGTTTGGTGCCACAGATAAATTTTGAGTTCTGAAACTTGTGCTGTGGATCGATACAGAAAATTCTGCTACAATGTTAACCATTATATGGGTCATACAAAGTTTCTACAGCCAAACTAATTAAAACTGCATTTGGTTAGCACCGAATAAAATGCTTTAAAAACCTAAACTACGACTATCTTCTTCACGAACTGAAGGTAAAAGTTCTGTAAACTGAAAGTTAAAAAGAAAAAGAGAAGGTTCTCTTGGTAACCTTATTTTTTCTTTGCATTGCAATGATTTTACTTTTTATCGCACTCTACTCACCAAGGCTATGGATGGGTCAAGCTGCGTGAAGTCCATGCGACTGGGGCGACTGCAGTGGAAGGTCGAGTCCTCACGAGGACTCTTGTGAATCTGTGTGGTGTGTGGGTCTAAATAGATCAGTTCTTTACCTGGAAAGAAAACAAGATTATTACTCACTCGCTGTTTTTGCAAAATAAGTTTCTATATAAAAAAAAATTGTTCAACGATGGTAAGGTAAATGACCCGGTAGTGCACACTGCTCTAGTAGTGGGCACTTAGATCTTTAAGCGAATGAAACATTAAACTTGAATGAAATTATCAGAACCTATAGCGAAAGATTCCTAGTGATGGTTAATAGAACTAAAGTTGGCGTGGAGCATCTATCCAAGTACATAGAGCATAATATTTAATAGCTGCCTCCACAATGGTCACATTGGCTGCTCTTTACTAAAGCCGATCTATAAGGTGGTTAGGGATTTGGGGAAAATATATGGGGAAAAAGCGTGACATCATTTATGAATGGTCCCTTAATCATTTTTAAAATTATTTCTCCAAGTTAACAGCATACAATAGATGATATTCATTTCTGTCCTCTACTAATGCAAATAGGCGTCGAAAAATGTCCACTATAGATACAAATTAAGCATTTAGTAAATTTGAAGTAAAAATCCTAATTTTTCATCAAGTGACATCTTATAAGTGATTAATTTTTAGAGAAATAGTTGGCGATTAAGATAAATATGCAAATATTGATGTAAGTCCCTTGAAAAAATTTTTCCACGTAAAAGAGTACGAAAAGTTTCTTAACTGTGTCCACTACCGGGCAATGTACCTCATATAAATTTTTTCCCCCACAAAAATTAGTCGAAAACATCAGCTTTCTACAAAATGAAACAAAGCTTTTTAACAGGTGGCTACTACAGAATATGGCCCATGCCCCACTGGAAATATCCAGATGAAGCTTTGTCCTGACTTGGAAGGCTGTTTGAGAATTTTTGTAATTTTTCTAAGTTTGTAATCAACAATAGAGTGATTTTGTATTTCATGGAAATAATTACATTACAATAGAAAATCAGCGATACATATTCTGAATCTTTCAAAAGATCTTCAATATGAATATGAAATTAAATTATTAAAAAACACAAAGCTGGAGGTTTTATTTAATATTGACATCTGCCCGTTAGAAAAATATTCAGTTAAAAAAGCCGGCTTTTATTAAAAAAGACCGGTCTTTTTTAAAAAGGGCTGGTCTTTATTGGCCTTTTTCAATTAGACACAATACTATTTACTATTTGTACCTATACTGTGACAATTTATGTTGCTACTGGTAATTTGTATAAACTGTTCAAATCTTTTTTTTAATGGAGTTTATTTAAAATTAGGTTCAGAATTATTTTGTTACACAACCTGAATGCATTTTACAATACTGATTACCATTTTCGTGTTTGTGTGCTTAATTTTGTGAGACTCATTGAGCCCTTGCCTAATATTATAGCTATACAGAATCTATTTTTTTTTCAACACAAAATAAGAAGGAAATTAAATTCAGGTTGGGGAAAGAATCAAATTCTTCTATAGGTAGAACACAATACCTTATCTTAATACATATGAGAAGCTGTCCTATTACAGGTTCAAGTACATACTTGTCACTTAAAATTGATATTTTAATGTTAAGAATTTAATTATTTAAAAATAATTCAGAATACAGAAACTTGCAATAAAGAACTACTATGTTCATTAATTTTTTCTATCATATATATTACTACAAATAAAAAAAGTCTTTTGCTCAAGGCAAGAAGAGTAGGAAAGAGTGATTTGAAGTACCTCCTTTCCTTTAACAAAATACTTACATAATCCTAATCAACTAAACTAGTGTTTACCTATAGCACTACTCATGGCAAAAATTTAAAAGAAGTTGTCTGTGGTGAGTAAATATCCTTATATAAAATCCTTATATAAAAGTTGCTCACTTTTATCTAAGGATTTTTTTATATATACATAACATTGAAGTCTTTTAAGATGAATATCATTCTAGTACAATTTAACGATGACCAGCTGGTCTGCTTTAAGATGGCCATCTTTTATTTTATGCAATTTATTTGACAAATAGCTTTTATTTTGATCAGAGAACTAGAAGTTCTGAAAAAAAGTAAACAAAAATAAGTTTTCAAATCTACAAAAGATTATTAGTTAAAGACTATGGCAAATGATTGGTAATATTTAGTTCATATAGTAGTGTCAAGTGAACTTTTGAATTCTTAGTAAAAAATCTTAGAAAATAAATCGTTTAAATTGCATTGAATCTAAATAAATTTCTAATAAGGAGCACTTCCTTTTTGCTATTTCTGTAATGTATCAGTCTATTAAATAATTTTCATTCTTATTTCAAGTATAATTTTATTGTATAAATGATATAAAGATAATTTTTTATTCAATACTTCTTTGGAAAATTTCTTTTAATAAAAGCCGGCCTTTTTAAAGCGGTTTAAACCAAAAAAAGCCGGCCGGTTTTTTTTGGCCCGGCTAAAATCCAGCAGCCCTGCTCCTGCCCCTTTTTAACAAAGCTAAAACAGCATTATAAAATTTCATAACTGATCAGACTTTAATCCCTTTTAGTAATGTTTACCTTCGCAATGACGGGCCACATTTTCTATAAACCATACAGAAAGCATAACTGAAAGTTTTTGCCTTATTTAAGTGGAATTAATGAAGTTTAACTAGCCTGCAGCTGGGTAGTCCCAGAGTTACATGTTAAATAGACAAAATATCTCATCAAGAACCGCAGGTTCATTAAATAGTTTTTGTTTAAAAGACTTTCAGGACTCCCACAAATCCTATTTGCATGGCATGATTTTTCAGCTTACTTACCAACATATCCAATGAAGTAGGAAGCATGATTGGTCCTACCCCCAATGATGCCCAGCGACTGTTTCATCCTGAAGGCTGCCTTTAAAAGAATTAACTTGTTAAAATGCTTATGAAGATAGTTTTCCAAGTTTTGAATCAATCTCTACTAATAATAAAGCAGCAAGTATGTCTGTCTGTCTGTGTCTGGCGTAGGGCCAAGACCATTCGGCGGATTTTCATGAAATTTGGCACAAAATTAGTTTGGAAGACGGGGGTATGCACCTCGGAGAGTTTTTTCTGAAATTCGAATTTCTTCTGTTTTTATTCCAATTCATAACCGAAAATTTCATAAAATAGTCGTTTTCTATCAGAAGGAATTATCGCATCGTTTCGAGTTTGATACCATTGAAAAGCCCGTAAAAAACTACCCAGGAAGAAGTTTCGCTTTATGTGCTAAAATTCGAAGCCTCTAAATTAACTAGCAAAGAAGTTATAAGCGTTTTTCTCTGCAGTTTGAAATTTATTTTTTCACGGTAATTAACTTTAATTTTAATTGTTACTATGGCGACTGGCTTATGATCCTTTTTTTAACGAATTAAAATTTATTATTGTTAGCGGCTTTTAACATTTTGAGGAGCAGCCGATTTTTAATTAATTTTTTTTTTTTTTTTGGATTTTGATTATTCTTTTTTTTAACGAATTAAAATTTATTTCCTGTGGCTCACAGGTGATCGATAGCTTTATTTTGACATGCATTTTACGAGACCATTTTCCATACTGCACAAGGGTTTTTAAAAGAAATGTTATCCTTAATAGCGATTTTTGTTACGCCAACTTATTATTACTATTTATATTTTCGTTTATTTTTTTTCTTTCAGTGAATTAGCACATATGTTATTTTCCTATTTGAGCTCGGATGAAAGGTTTATACCGCTTTCAAAGCTTTGCTTGCTGCTGTTTGTTTCTGAAAGATACAAAATTGTGTCTTTCTGTTTTAATGTCAATGAATAATAGATAGAAATAAATTATACTAAAAATTTACTAATTAAAACTATTCCAATGGATTATAATCGTCCTTTTTGTGTGGTTACTTGAACTAAACAAGCAAAATGTGTTTTCTCTTAAATATTTTCTTTCTCGTTTTGTTTTGTTTCTTTCTCTTCTTTTTTCCTTTTTTATTGTGTATGTTTTGTAAAAAAGATGCTTTAATGTGTAGGATCGCTGCCTCACTGCCGTGGGCGGATAATTTTTAACTATGTAGAATGCTATACATTTATAAAAAAAACATAATTTACATATAAAAAAGTTACCACTATATACACAATGGCGAACCGACTGGTATTAAATAATTCCCTAATCTTTACACATTAAAATGTTGATACTTAACATTTATATGTTTTAATGCATGGTTCTAAATTTCTAACTAATGCATGCCATTTTATAAAAATATTCATCCACATGTCACATAAAATTTTCTGCATGGTTTAATGAACTTTGAAACACAGAGAAATGAGATAGTATGTACTGGTTCTGTATTCGAAATTTCTAAAAAAAATCCCATTCGTATAAAGCCACTAAGAGATGTTGCAAAATCAAGGAAGCAATAGCCATACTTGCCAAGTCTACTGTTTTTAACGGGAGACTCCCGTTTTTTTGCGTCTGTCTCCCGATCTCCCGTTTAACACAATTCTCTCAATTTTTTTTTTAATTTTCGCTTTAAAATAAATGAATGAAGCTTCAATCTTTTTTTGCTCAATGGACGGCACACGGGATCGTAGTTTTTATGTAATTTTCTTGTATTTTGACGAAATTCCGTATTTTTGGTATTTTTGAAAAGTCAAAATTTCGGTTTCGCGAATATACGTAATTTTGGTACTTTTTCCTTTCTTTAAATGAGAAAATTTTGAAGCAGCATGCGTAGATACTTGCTTTATGAAACTTTTACAAATTAGCAGTAAAACTTCCGCATTTTGTCTTTCATATGCTTTCAAGGGTCAGTCCCGATTTTTTCAAAAATCCGATTGCATCCGCTTCGGTAGAAGTCTCTAGTTCTTGTGTACTGTCTCATTCCATCTTTTGGACATCAATACCTTTTGGTTTACCATTATTTTTAATATTTTTTACAATTTAGCCTCTGTAGTAGAGGATTTGCACTTCTCCTTTTGCCACACCCACTCGAAATTTCAATGAAATATTTTAGCCTTTTTTAAAAATTTTGGTGATCATTTAGTTAGTTGTAACTATTAATATTGCACCCTTATGAATAATCTAGTTTTTAAAATATTTTTTGCACAGAATTAAATTTTTTTTTTCATTTTTAAGGTTTGGCTTTTTTTTTTCCTTTTTGGTAATCATTATATATTGTTACAAAATAGATGAATAAAATTTCTTCCTATTTTCATCGAATATATAACTGAAAAATGAAGTTTCGTCCAGTGCTGTGAAATGAAAATCTAGAGAACATCCTATTGCTCATAAAAAATAATTTTGCTAAAAAATGTTTCGAGCAAACATTTGATGACAAAATTTTATCAAATACTGCTGTAATGAACATTAAAAAAAATATCTTTGTATAAGTCAGTTTAATTGTTTATTTTGTGTGTGTGTGCGGGGGGGGGGGGGGGGGTGTCATTGAAAAAAATCTCCCGTTTTTTTCCCCTCCAAGGTTGGCACGTATGAATAGCATTAATGAATAAATATATATTGAAAGGGAAAAAATCATTTATGATCATTTAAAATAACTGGGGTTAACATGGGAAGATTAATTTAAGAAAAAGCATAGGAGGGTTTAAAAGATATATGAAAAATACAAAATTGAAACTGAATTATAAAATGTACCCTTCACATTATATATCTCATTCTGAGCATATTAAGCACTATTATACAACGTACATCAACAAATACTAGATTATTTGACCGAAATTTGCAAAAGAAGTTGAGAGAAAAAAGAACATGTCATCTATTTTTATTACACAACTCCAATTTCTTGCACTGAAGAAAGGTGCAGTTGAAATATTGCTTTAAAAAAATTGCATTTCAAAAATCAGCCCTCCTGTCCTATATGAGTATTACCACCACCTTCATATTTTACAAAATCCAGGAGATCCAACCCACCTTCAGTTTCTCGAAGTACGAAGGAATTATTTCGGAGAGACCCAGTCGTAATGGAACAGTGAGAAGGACGGGACTACGATGGTTGTCTTCTTCATTTTTCTTCTTCCGCCTCAACAGCTTCCCTGAAACATTCATAAGTGTCACAGCTGAGAAACAAACAAAGTGTTTAAGTAATTTCCTGTCAGTCTAAATATTAACCCTCTGACTGCTCAATTTATGGACCAAATCGCTCCAAATTAAAAAAAAAAAAAAATGTGTATTTTAAACATATATACATTGGAGAATTGAAATATGCATTTTTTCTTTCTAGAAAAGATTTTTTATATAGATTTTTATCATGAGAAACTAAGGTATCAGAAAAATCCATTTCCAGTTGTTACGGGGATAAAACTCACTCAGACCTAAAAACCCTGAAAAGTGTTATGAGCATGAAGGTTGATCAGCTAAATGAGGCATAAGCAACCCCCCCCCCCCCCCTTTCCTAACTTGACGTTTTTATTCATTGTTTATAATATGTAAACTATAATGGGAAAAAAAAAAAAAATTGGTTGAGCATTCTTCCTAAAAAGGAAGAATATTAAATATGTTGGAGAGCAATCTCCAATAATGCAGCATGCAGCTTACATTCATCATTCAAGATACTAAATTATATTTTGAGAAATGATTGATTTGAATGTTTACCAAATAACGGAAATTAATAAAGTTTTTTTTTGTCAAAACCAAAAATTTTCTTAACACAAAAACTATTAAAGCAATAACAATCATATTTCAATTTTCCTTCCAGTCCACGTGGAAAACACACTGCATTGTTTTCAAAGACACTGCTTTTACTATCTAATAACCATTGTTAATAAAACTGAATTTTCATTAAATTTCCTGCAAACAGTTTTTCAATGAATTCGTCCATAGGTTTATTACTGCCAAGTAGAAATATTTTTAGATAAAAAATAATGCTTCACATTTTGTACAGAACGTGAGCTTTCAATGTTTAGTGCTGTTATCAAAACATTTTTACAGCAAAATGTCTAGAAAAGACAAAAAAATTTTTAATTAAAAAAAACACTGTTGCTTTTGAATGTTATTTTAACATGAAACTAGGAGAGTAAAATACAGAACAAGCACCCCCTCTTTTCCTCGAATTTCCTTTAGGTGAAATTATACAATATCCGTCGCCCCCTATCTAGATTACTATCGAAATTAAAAACAAGGAACAGAAGCAACACAATTAACAAAATTGGGGTAGCCCCGGAAAGTTTCACCCCCTGATGTTATCAAAAAAAAAATTAATTCAATCGCCAAACATTTTCTAACAGCCCTTTTCAATGAGAAAAAGGCGGTAAACATAACAAAGTTTTACCAGCAACATCTGTTGGTCAAAAACTAAATTAAACGTCTAATACTGTATATAATTTCACCGGTTAAATGGTGGAAGGACGGAATGCGCTCCTCAATAAAGGAAGAAAAACACATGCCTTAGAAATTGTGGGACGAGAAAATTTTGCTACATTTGAATTGCCAGTGAAAATCGTCGTACGATCAACCAGAGCATAGGTTCTCAACCTTTTTTTACCCACCGCCCACTTTGAGAATATATTTTTTTCTAAAGTCCTCCTTCTCCCCTTTTTTTAGCTTTCGAATCTGAAATAGCTATTCCCACGAATATATCTTTAAATGTATAATATTATACATTTTATTTGTAGATAGGATATGACCCTATCCTATTTCTGTTTTTAAGGAAGACTATTTTGATGAGAGGAATCAAAATGCACACTTAAGTATATTGAAAAGTATTTTTATTAAAATTTTCAGACATCGAATTCGTAACTTAACTAATGTGAAAGTTGAATTTGATGCATTTGAAGGAGTTTGCTAATATCAGGCTCGATTTTACTTAAAAACAATCGTAAGTCGCCGCGTTCAGTGATATGTAGCCGATTTCTCTTTTTGGTTACCAATTTTGCCACGGCACTATAGCCACGCTCAGCTAAATATGAAGATGGGAATGCTATCAGAAATCGTTGAACAATCGACCATAATCCTAATACTTTTGTTAGTACATAATCAGCATGTTTAACCACTTAACAGTCTCTTTTTTCTGACATATTGTGTCAAAAAACAAGCATATTTTTAAAAAACAATTTTATTTTAAATTCGATTTTATAAACTCAAATCAACAGTCAAAACTATTATACGTGTTGAATTTATGAAATTATTATAATTTTTATTTACAATGAAAAGATTGCATTTTTACTTAAAGTTGGCTTTTTTCCGGTGAATTAAGCAAACTGGGAAAAACACTTTACAAAAATGGATGTTAAAAAAAGAGAATTCATCATTATACTTACATCTAATATCTTTTAAAATTCAGCTTTTGTATGATAAATTTTAAAACACGGTGACAAGCATAGACCAACATCACAGTCGGGACAAAAATATCTAGTTTCTTTTCTCACTCTTTTTCCGAAATCGTTTCTTTTAGAGCAACACACAAAGCACTGCCTTGTCGGTCTCAATTTTTTGTCGCTGGGACCAATCACTTCTAAAAAATGTCTTTCAGTCAATCGTAAGGGATTGGGCAAAATTCCTGGTCATCCTTTTTTTTCATTTACAGTCCCGTGTCTTTCAATCAGGCGATCTATTATATCAAGTCTGAAATTCAAATGCGAGTATTTTCCTCCATGCTTCTGGTATAAAACAAATGCATTCCACAGTGATACATCTAAAAGGTGGAAGAATATTTTTTTGTAATATTTCTTTCCTCTTTTCTTTGTGACTGGATAATTGGTGAGATGCTGATCCATTCTATCTACATCTCCCATGGTATTATTATATTCCATCACTACCTTTGGTTTCTTTCTGACTTCATTCTTGTAAGATGGCACTTCAATCATTATAGGGTTGTGTATTGTGGATAATAGAGATACAGCTTTCTTATCCATCCATTTGATTAGACAGACTTTTCCTCTTTGGTATGCACAGATTTCGCCTAATTTTAATTTTTTCTTCTGTAATTCTTTTGGGACGTCTTTTCTGGTAAGTTTGAGGGTTCCATATATATCTGTTTGACGGTTGATAAGGATATCTGCAAGTTCTGGTAATGTGTAATAGTTATCTGTCGTTAGGCAGTATCCTTTATTCAATAGTGGCTGCATAAGAGTCATCACTACTTGAGAGGACTTGCACAAATGCTGGTAATTATCATCAAAAAGTGTATCTTTCCCAGTGTATATAATAAGTTGATACACATAACCTGACTTCGATTCACATAAAACAAAACTTTTTATGCCGAATCGTGATCTCTTTAGAGGTATATACTGTTTCCAGTGTAATCTTCCCTTGTACAGCATCAAACTCTCATCAATTGTAACATCTCTTTCAGGTGTGATAGTTTCTCTGTAACGAGTATTCAAATGCTTGATGATCGGCCACAATTTCTGCAGTTTTGGAACTCATGTGTTTTAGCATCAAATTTGGTATCATCAGAAAAATGTAAATACCGGTGAATAAGATGAAAGCGTCGATAAGACATAATTTTTGTAAAAAATGGAGTTGATGTTGAATGTCTCTTACTCCAGTATTGCTCAACATCCGGCTTTTTCACAATTCCTTGCAAAATATTCAAAGCAAGAAACACTTGAATTTCGTTCTTCGTTGTTGGTTCCCATTTTTTTGCTCTGCTTTTCCTTCACAGATTACTATTCCGAATGGTCCGATCTGCATATTTATTGGTTTCAGAAACTATAATTTCAAGAAGATTATCATCAAAGAAAATATCAAGAAATTGTAGAGTTCCATTACTTAGATCAATATTCAAATGAACAGCTGGATTTGCTGTGAAAGGAAATCGCGGTGGAGGTGAAGGAGGATTAGTAATATCTAGTTCACAAAAGTTTCGAACTTGAGTTAGGTCATCCGAACTTTCCGTTTCCTCATCACTAGAAAAGTCCGAAAAAGAACTTTCATAACTTCCAGAATCATTTAGAGAAATTTCAGATTCACTGTCTGATCCACTATAAGAGTTATCATCTGTTATGAGCTGTTCATTATCACTCATTCTTCTTTATTTCAGCGTCAAAAGAAACAGAATTTGCAGCAAGCTGTACGATAAACAGATTGATTGAAAACAAAATTCGCAACTTTCCCGCGTAAAAGAAAAACAGTAGAAAATAAACTAGAAACCAGATTTGCAATCAGTTCTTTACTGGACTACTAGAGCCATTTGTTAGAAGCATTGCAAACTAATCAAGCAAAAATATCGGGAGAATCAGAGGATTAGAGCAGAAAAATACGTCGCCCGAGCGGCGTTCGGGCAAAACTGGGAAGTGGTTAATCTATTTTAGACTATATTTAAGTAATCTTCTGCCCATGCTTCTCCGAGCCATCTCAACATCCCTAGTTTTCTCTGGGTCTTTTACTGCCCCCCTGAAAGACTCAAACGCCCACAAGGGGGCATATCGCCCACGCTGAGAACCTATGAACCACAGGGTTAAGGACTCTTTCTGTGCAAATTTAAAAGTGACAACCAGAACAAGCTCTGGGCCCAGGGAAAAGGGTGCATAAAAGTCTTTGAAAGTTAATTTAAAATGTGATTTATTTATACTTTGATATTTTTGTTCAGATGGGAATATCAGCAATGTAAAAGAATGTACATTAAAAATGGAAATCTTTATTAAAAGGCATATTTATAAATATTTTATTTGAAAACAATGCATTGAAATAACTTACACATTAAGCAACTCAAAAAACTAAAATCATGATTTTAGCCATACTTTAAACCAAATAACCCCGACTAGAACTTTCCTCAGAAGGGAAGCGGATATAAAATAACCAAGGCCATTCCGTTTTAACTGTGCCTCTCGCACATGAAATACAAAACTAACTGCTCATTACATGAAAGCTTTAAAAAAAAAGCTGAAGTTTTCAACAGAAATGAATGTAAAATGAAAAAGAGGATGAAGAGGGGATTTCTCTTACTGATTTCTTTCTTTATGACCATGTTGTCCATGGCCACATGAATAGGTAAGTCATTCTTCTCGTCTTCTTCCGCCAGCCTTCTGCAGACAAACATAAATGTTACTTGCAATACATTTATGAAAATTCATTAATTAAAAAAAAATTTTAACAAAATATTTAAGTTTAAGAGCGTTAATTTTCTAGTGAAATAAAAGCAACACAATTATGAACCATAATACTTCTTTTGGTTGGAAGAGTCATAGAAATACAGCTTTGACTCTATATATATTATAGACTCATACTTTTTTTTTTTATTATAGACTATACATAATAGCTTCGAGTCTTTTATGGAAAAGAAGAAAAATTATGTTTTTAACTTTTGAGTACATGCAAATAAATAAAAAGTTTAATGAAGATTTTATTCTTATATTTCGACAACACTGGTCTCCACAGCTGGAATATGTCTTTTTAAGTACTCAAGCAGCAATTATTTATGATACATACAACTGCGACAAGCAAGACTTTTCAGTAACTTTGTTTATTAATTTGGCCATGAACTTGGTATCAGTGTGGCAAAATCACATTCAATGGTTTCAGTTTTTAAATGCTGTATAGTAGAAAAAAAAAAGCTAAATTATTTTGATAATTACTGAATGCTGAATTCATTGATAATTATAAACTTTTTTTTGTTGTTTTTCAAAAACTTATGATCCTACTTTGCTAGAGTGTAGATGAATTGAAATTAAGTTTTTTAAAGAACTTAAATGCAATATATGAATTAAACATTTAAATTATGCAGGGAGGGGGGAGGAGAACTCAGAAATTATTCATGCAGAAAGTTTGAATTTGCCTACATGATCATTGATAACACTTAAAAGAAAACAATCGAAGTAGCATATGAAAATAACAAATTTAGAGCATAACGCCAAAAACTCACTTCAGAATTTGTACGACTGTATTGGGACCATACCACTGACCGATTTGCTTTTCCAAACGGCTACCTTCAATAGCTATACAAGAGAGAAAACACGATGAAAAGAGTAAATTAATCAAAAGCAATAATTATTAAAAAATGGAAAAGGTTTATCATTAAAGAATCAAATTTAAAAAAGAAACAGTAGAAATATGTATATATTTTTTTAATTTATCAATCTTAGAAACTTTGAGGCATTAATTTTTAACACTTTGTATTTTAAAACAGTCAAAGTCCCACATCGTCATTTATGACAGGACTGCGAGTTATTTTACTAACGTACGATTACAGAAAAATATTAAAAATATAGGTACAGAATCATGAGTAATGGATGAGTCTCACATAAATAAAAAAAAACAACCAATTTCATAAAAAGTTTGGGTACAATTGACTATCTTCAAAACATTAAGTAGACGGGTAACAAAACTTGAAAGAAAGGAGGCAAAAGTTGAAAGCTTTAAAAAAATATTTTTAAGTAAAAAAAAAATTAAATTAATTAACATGACATTTACATAATTTTACCAAATTCCCTTTCTGTAATAAAGAGCAATGCATAGAAATGTAATCAAGTCAATTTCAGACTAAAAGAAAAGTTCCACTTCCTTACTGTAAAAAAAGTTTCCAAAATGTATTAAAATATCATACATTCGAAAATGGTCTACGTACCTATGCTGTGAATGGAATAGCGACATTCAGGTCTGTCATCAAACTGCTCCATGATGGAAAGGTAAGTTTGGTCTGGCTCATCAGAGCACCACGTGAAATCTGGAGGCAAAAAATGATACAGGTTATTAAATTAGGGCTAGAATGCTTTATTTGAGATGCCTCATTATGTTTTTAACAGACGTCTTTAAAAAGTGCATTTTTGGTTTAAAAATCAAATAAATTAACAAAAACAAATAAAAAATCAAATTATTTTTTATGAGCATCAAATACTACTATAGTCTATGTAATTAGAATAGGCACATCAAGGTCGCGTTCGCTGCTTTGTCTCCATGGTAACTGCAAGAATGATTACAGAGCCAGACTTTTTTTTTTGCACTGCAGTTAAGGCAATTGCATTACCAGACCTCAGACTCAAAATATTGGAATAGTTGAGAAAAAGTAATAAGAAAGAATTTATTTTCCATTTATTTATTTTTGATATTAAGTAAATGCAATTAAATTTCATCTGGAATGTTTAGATAAGATTTTAACATTTACAAATTATAAAATACGATAAATTAGCTATACAATAGCTTTCTGAAAGATATCAAAATGTCAGAACAATAATTAGATTGGTTGAAAATATTTGAAAACTTTGCCTGACGCAATCTATTTTTGCCATTGAGAAATAAATCCGATTTGAATCCGTCTATTATTATTATAACTAAAACAAGAAACTGACTTATCATGTTCCCCAAACCAAGTGGGAAAAAAGTTTCTAGCACGGAAACCATGGCGACCAGAAGGAGAAAAGGTAGAGTTGTATGACCTTGGCACGCCGATTGTAATTACACAGACTATAATATTCTAGTAAATTATGTTTTTTATTTCTTTCTTTTCCTTCTTCATAACTTTAGCCAATTCATTCAGATACATACCTTTTGAATGCTAGAATACTATGTGAAAGGTTACCCTAAGTTTTACAAAAGTTTTTTGTGTGTTTGAATGGGGGATTGAGGTACCAAAGACAGGGTTGGCAAAAACCCACTAATTTTTGATTTTGACCGGGGCACTGGTCAAAACTGGTTTTAACCGTGCTTAAATGGTTTTAACCGGTCAAAATGGTCAAAACTAAAAAAAAAAAAAAAAGAAATTTTAAACATATTTTACATAGTTGTTTATTGGGCTAGATGCAACACCCCCCCTAATTTAATAGGCAGTAAGTAAAAGTAACTTAAACTGAGAAATAATAACAGCAACCAAGGTTGAAATTGAAATATTGTTTAAAAAATAAGCTTAATGACTAAAATAAATGAGGCAATAAATATTCTAAATTAAGAGGGATCGCAGTTTCAATATGCAGTATCCAATTTTCAATATAATATGAAATAAGGTTTGGTTATCAGAACTGAATCCTGCCTACCTCCCGTTTGTCATTTCCTTCCAAGCTGAAGAGGGCCCGTTTCCAAGATCATATTTCAGTTCTGAAGTGCGAAACAATGTAAAAGCATCGATATGGTGGAAATCAATGAAAAAAACTATGATCGACGAAGAGTTTTTAAATTTTGTCATCCACCTTCACAACTGCCCATCAAGTTCTGCTGGCATTGAAAGATTGTTCTCAAATTATAGTTTTGTCCAAAACAAATTACGAAACAGATTAGGCTTAGAAAAAGCCTCTGAACTTGTTGTTTGTTACAAAATGCTAAACAAAAGGGGGGTGCAGCAGAATTAGATGGGTAATTGTTTTACCATTGTTTGTCACCCTCAGTCACTTCAGTGTATCAAAAACACAAAATGGCTCCAAATAAAGAATTTGATTCATATTCATTTTGTTTGTTATATCTTGCAAATATGGACATATGACAATATGATGCAATGCTGCACAGCATGGGTACTCTCAAGCTAAACTGGACAAGTAATATTCTGCATAAAAAGGGGATCATAACACATTACAGTATTATTTGAGTTTTGACCATTTTGACCACTTTGGGTGGTCAAAACTGACCACTTTGGGTGGTCAAAACAGTGGTTAAAACCACCTCTGGTTAAAACCGGCCAACCCTGACCAAAGAACCTTGAGGTCTTGCTCTATCTTTGATAAGATCTGATAAAAGGCATTTTGACTGAAATTATTCATTAGCCAATGATTTGATCTTGTGACAAATTAGCCCTGTAGCAAAAAATGGATATTTGTATTAAGCAATCACAGGGTGGGACCTCAAATCTGGAATGCTTGGGGCTGCAA
Organism: Octonoba sinensis; assembly: GCA_038502835.1. Lineage (NCBI taxonomy): Eukaryota > Metazoa > Arthropoda > Arachnida > Araneae > Uloboridae > Octonoba > Octonoba sinensis. The sequence goes on from CM076600.1 coordinate 7,281,742, forward strand.
TCTTTCCGAACTTGGAATTTTACGGATTTTGGGTTCTCATTCAAAAAATTTTGTAAGTTGCATCAGACCCCATATAATTTGCCCTGGAAGTTTTTGCTTTTTTCTCATTTATAGCATTTTTTATTATCGTATATACTTGTCTATAAGTCACGAAATTTAGCACAAAAAACGAAGTTGGAGTCTGCTTACATTTGAGGCAAAACATCGAAAAATCTAGACTTTTCCCAATATTATTTTAACCTCTTTAATTAAACAATATAAGAATAAGATTCCACCAAATTCTTATATGATTTTATATTCTCCAGCCACTTAATTTCAGTAAAAGATCAGCCTATCGTAAAAATGCAAGAAACCCCGAATTTTCAATTTCGCAAATGTTCTGTATCGCGCGATAATTAAAGCTCATTTTAAAAAATAAACATAATAAAACTACAAGAAATAACAAAAGCAAAATTTAATGATATTACAGAGAATCAAAGCAACAATTAATAAAAACTCTAATAGCAGCCCTTTTTAGAAAATCACGAAATAACTTTTTTCAAAACTGCACATTTCTGATCTTAAACATGTCCATTACATTTTATTCTCCTTTTTCTTAAAATTTACAAAAAAAAAAAAAAGAAAAAAATAATCGGTGCAAAATATTTCTCAATTTTTCTTCAAAAAACAAAAGCTGTTTTTTTCCAGCTGCCAATTTTTTTTGAAAAAGTTCTGGATTTTGAGATTCCGAATTTGGGGTTCCACACTGTATTTTAAAAAAATTAGTTCTTACTGATAGAAAGTTATTTATCAATGATATGATATAAAATGAAAGTGGAAAGGAAAAAAAAAAAAAAACTGAGGGTTCTTACTCGCCTCTGCCCAGATGTCTAATGAGCAGTGCCTCGGCCATCAGCATCTGGCCACAGCGATGCATGCAACCCCATCCGGAATCGGAAGTCAAGCCGCTCTCCTCTGGAAGGAAAATAGCAAAATCAAATGAAACTCCGAACGCCTTGAAATCATTGGAGCATATTAAACATTAAGGTAGAAATGAAAGACCTTTTTACATTGCTCAGTTCCGATACACAATCTAAATTTCATAATCTGCTTTGTTTCATAGAATTGTACTGAAACTTCATTTGGAACATAATGTAGCTAGTGATTGCAATACTGGTATTCTGCATACAGGCATTTTGTATCATTTTGCAATTTCGTAAAAGGGCCATTTCACAGTATTTTCTAAAAATGTAGAGTCCGCAACATGACACTTTTTTTGTTATAACTAAATAATTTACAGTTTAATTATCACTAAATTTTATTTTTAAATAATGTGCTCAACACATTATTTGAAAATAAAATTTGGTGACAATTAAACTGTAAATTACAAAGTTATAACAAAGAAAGTCATGCTGCGGACTCAATGCGTTTGGACAAAATACTGTGAAATGGCCCAAAACCGGTATTTGCTAAAGTAAAAAACCGGTATTTTCGGAATTGATTATAAATAATTATTATTTTTCAATTAAAAATTTTTAAATTCAGGTCATTAGATATATACTGTTATTTTAAAATCAATTGTTTGAAGCCAAAATTTGGCTTCAAAAGCATGATTTTACAGAGTACTATCAGTGAATAAAAGCATCTAAAGGCGCATTCTGACGAGACAGTTTTCCCCTGCAATATCTGCCGAGACAGTCACTGTCCATGTCTGAACGAACCCGACAGTCGCTCTCTGACAGTATCTCGACGAACCGGTTTCTCGCTGTGACAGTCGCGTCTGAACTCAGGCGGACACTTTTCAGAGCTACTGTCGCAAGTTCTCAGACCAAGTTGAAGTCCTTGAAACTTTTTCCCGACTGTCTGACATTGACTCCGGCGAAAAATACTCAATTGCTTCGATTAATGTCCTAAAAAAGTTCAATTAATTTCATTATTGTTCTGAAACTTCTGTTTAGTGGTTGATATATTTGGATATTAATGAATATATTCTTTTTTCCTCGCGAAAAACAGCAATTGCGTCGACTTATGTCCTAGAAAAAGTTCAATTAATTGCATTATTGTTCTGAAATTTCTGTTTAGCGATTTAATCTGATAGAAATGAATGTAACCTCTATTTCTTGGTTTAAAATCCAGAAAATTATGCTTTTAATAAATGCGTAGTTTAGTAGAAACAAATTTATCTATTATATTGAAGGTCAAAGGAAAAAAAAAACAATTCAGAATTAAAAAGTTAATTTAATGCATGGCTTTAAACGGATTATTTATTTAATTTTATTATTTACTTTACTTTGTAATGCTTAGTACTTTAACCCTCTTCTAATGTCAAAACTGCAAATTAATACTAAAAACTGATTATTGTTATCAGTACTTGCAATTATATATGGAACACATTTTTTACTTGTGGTCTCATATTGAAGTATGCATTAAATAAGTAATTAATTTTATTTAGCGCTTCAAAACAAATATTTAACGCAAAAATCCTTTTTATTTCTTCGTTAAATAGAAATATTGTCAAGTGGAAACATTTATTTTGAGATAAACTTTTAAAGCTGTCAACGATTTATAGTTTCCTTTTAACTAATATTTATTAAAACTTTTTATTGTTATCTGTGTTTAATATGTGGGAAATAATATACAGTACAACATCGAACGGCCATTTCCACGGGAATATTCATTTCATATATGGGAAAAATTATGAACGTGGGTCAGAATAATGTCCGAAGAAATCGTTAAACCATTAAAACAAGACGATACCTACGTTAAAATGATGGATGCAGGTACAATGCATAAAGATTTTACTGTATTGTAATCACTTTAAATTAATCCTTTTTATTATGCTATCATGATTTAGCAAAAGGTAGCCAACAATTATAGAATTGCAATTAATCTTGTACTTATTACTAATGAAAATTCAATATCAAACTTTGATTCAGGTAAAACCTTTATATGTAAAAAAGATTAAAACTTCCTTTAAAACATTTAGAAATTAGCTTTATTGATACGTAGTTAAATTTATTAAACACTTTTGTAGATGAAACCGCTATAAAAGGGTGTATAGTTGTAAAGTGTTTTATTTTCGTTTCATTTTACTTCAGGTAAAAATGTTATATATTTTTTAAAACCTACATTAGTTTCGTGCAAGTAACTTTTAACTGCACTCACACACAAATCTTTGTGTTAGGTTGTTAAAAAAAAAAATCTAATCTATCCTGTCATAATTTTAATCTTTTACTGTCAAAATTGTGATTATTTAAAAATCCAATTTTAGGAACTATACAGCGAACTTTTCGTAATAAAAATATCCATTTATTAACTTTGTGCACAATTCTAATCTTTATTTTTTTAAAATTAATCATTCAAATTTTCGGACCTTTTTTACTGAAGTATTATCTGCACTTTCCATAATTAATGTGTCGATAATACTTCAGTATATATACAAATCTAATGTAGCTTAAGAAGATACAAAAACAAAGAAGTAAATAAAAAAAAAAAAAATCAGCAGCAAATACAACACATTGCGACTCCTCAATTTTTTCGGAACAGCGTCTCAAGTACTGCACAGAATGAAGAAACCTTGCTTCTACGTGAGAACCAACTCCGACAGTTGAATGCGAGAATTGCAGGCAATTGCTGCAATTTTCCCTCCGCCGACTGTCGCTGCGAGTTCTTGCTTGCAATTTTTGCTGTAGTGTGAACACTCTAGCAACAACTGTCGGAACTTCCTCGCGAGTTTTCTCGCTCGTCAGAACGCGCCTTAAGGGATACAGAACGGTATTTTACTAGACTAATGTCTCATTTCTTTCTGGACTTTTCCCATTCTCTTTGTACTTTTTAGATATTACAACTGTAATTTGCCTTCAAGTGGGTTTTTCCTAAGCAGGCAAATATTTTGGTATACATTCATGGTTTTGTGATGCTAATTCACGTGTATAATTAGAGGCTTCTCTCTCTTTCTCTCTTTGTCTGCTCAGTGGTAAAGCCGAGAATGAAGCTTGTCATAGGGAAGTTGTGCGTTATTGTTTTAAATGTTTGAGCACCGAGATACTTTTTAAATTGGAAAGTTCTTTTTCCCCGGATAAATATACATCTTGCATTATATCTTATTGTTCAACGTATTTATGTTTGTTTTGTATATTTTTAAAGTTTTATCAATTCGTAATAAATAGTTAATGACTTCAGAGATATTACTTGATTATAACATTTTATCCTTTTGTTTATATTTGCTCAAAATAAAATTATTTATATTATTTAATTTTATACCTTTTTTTGTATGAAAGATATATGTAATGAGACAAGTATGTTCTTGTCCCCTTTTTGCAGAATGTCTAATACCGGTATCCTGGTCTCACGTTTCAAGAAATAATGAATACCAGTATGGTGTTTTTGATCCGGTATTGCAAACACTAGCTGTAGCGTTTTTGGTTACCCCTTTTAAAAAAAGATATCTTATTGGAAAGGGTTCAAAGGAAGGCTCTTTGTTTGTAGAGCACAAAATAATGAATTGCAATTCTTATTACTAACTATATTAGTCTGTCTTGTTATTGTCTTAATGACATTGATAATGTAATGCATTTTTCTAAACCAGTAAATTTTACTTTTTGCTTTCCTTTTTCTTTTTTACATTTACACAAAATTGATAATAAAGCAAGTGCTCGAATAATTTGCATAAGTTAAATCACATTAAAAAATAACTGAATACAGCCAATTACTAACCTGAATGGAAAATAATATACTTTAAATGGATTTTATAAGGCATTTGATTTTTTAAAAAACTTTCATATACAGTAGAGTCTCAATAATTCGAGGTGGACGGGACCGGAGCTACCTCGAACTATCGAAAACTTGAATTATAGAAATCATAACATTTTACAAATAAGTAAAAGGGAGTAAAGCAAATTTTAAATTTCAGTATCGTATATTTACAGGAAAATGTACATACAGACAGTTACATGATTGAAAGTTAATTATATTTTTTAATTTGCCACCATTTCAAATCGATCTAAACGTAGGCAGCCCACTTATTAATGAAATCTTTGGTCACCAACCATCTATAAAATTAGCCCAATTCGATATTTTTACGTGTTAACCATCGAATAACAATAAAAAAACAGATGTAGTATTTATTTCACGAGTTTCGCTGTTGTTGGTCATTATTTGGGAGCTAAGCCGATATTTTTTCGCTAGCTCGGATTCATGGGAAACTCGAACTTTCGAGACTCTACTGTACATATATTTACAGTTATTTTGTTTTTAGTTGAGTATTTTTGTAACAGACAAATTTGTCATCAGTGCATTGGTTCTATCATTCTCAGGTACGGTTTTTAAATAAAAAATATGAAAACGTTGCATGAAAATATCTATTTAAGTATAATTCAATGCTTTGGCTAGTGTAAACAGGGGAGGGCCGTGGTAGCCTAGTGGTTATACTCAACTGCAAAGTTTCTTGACTATGGAGAAATATGCTGAGAGCTAGCGAAGAAAGTAGTTCTCCGCGCGGTGTCCGATTTTCGAGTTAAACTAAGCACTTCGCTATAGAAATATGATAAGGTATTTTAACCTACACATGTATAGCGCTTATTTGTCATAATTTTCATAAAATGTTATGTATTTTCAGTTTTACGAGAAGCGTAACGCGAACTAATACCTTCATTTAGAACTAACGCTCTAGCCAATAAGAGCTCACGAACAGTTGGCGATCTTCCGATAAGCGGTGTGGCGAGATTTGGAATTGTTTACATTTATGTCTGACTCGCTGACTAGTAACTTTTCTTAAAGCTAAACATTTTTTATTATTCTATTCATTAATATAGTTATAATTATTATTATTATCATTGTCAATATCGTTCTTTTTATTATTGTTATATTTGTTAATATCATCATTATTATTATTATTTTGTTAATATCTTTCTTCTTATTATTATTATATTCGTTAATATCGTTGTTATTATAAGAATGGAATCTACTCCAAAATTGAACTACGTCTTTCAACCCCACAAGAAAGGCAGTGCTTTGAAAACCTCTGAAAAGACAATAGTCATGAATGTATTTCACAAATTGTCCACCATTTGGGAAAAACTAGATGAGTCGATTTTTGGCCAAAATGAGATAAGTACCTTGGGCAACCCATATTGGTGTCTTAAACATCCTGTAAAAGTATGAAAATCATAATGTGTCAGTGGTTATGGCTTTAAAATCATTGTGCAGTGCATTATTAGACCATTTAAAAATATAGTGCATTTCAAAATATAGCTGTGATTAAAAATGTTTTTTTGATGTTTGTACAATATCTATCTGCATGACGTATTAAGAGTATAATTTCTCTCTTTTTTTGTCGAAAGGAATAACTTATGATGAAAATATATTTGATCCAATAAAATAAATTATGACTGCAAAAAATTATGTTTTTAAATTTGTTACATCTTCTTTTTATTTTGATAAACAGACAAATGATTTTTCAAACATGCAATGTGCCAAATAGAGTGCTTGATCAGATTATTCGCCAAGTTGGTAGCTTGGCGTCTTTTTGACCCTCCTCATGTAACCCAACAGCCTCGCTGTTCACTCATTTCTTCGGCCGCGCGTTGTGACGTCATTGTCAAGAAACGTTGCAGTCTAGTATAGCACGTCGGACTTCCACCTGGAAGGTCGCGCGTTCGATACCCACTGAAGACCACCATGTATACTTGGGCATATGTGCATGTGAAATCTGTAGACCCCACCACCTCTCCCCGTGCGTAAGCAATCCTAAGGCCTCGGCTAACAGGTAGGGGTCTGGTGGAGAAAAGTGTAAACAGGGGTCGTGCCAGAGGAAATTCGGGTCCGTTTTCGGACCTTTTACAAAGTTCCAATTAATCAACACAGACCCTTCAAAAAATTCCAGTCAATCAAAATGGACCCTTCACGAAATTCCAAACTACCAAATCATGTAGTTTTACAGAATTATTTATTAAATACGTGGCAAAAAATAATAAAATTTTTCATCTCTGTATGTTTAAATTTTGAATTTTCACAAAAAACTGTTTTAAAATTCACATAAACGAAACCTGTTAAAGATGTTAGATTGACCCCTGGTAAAGTATAATGCCAGAATCATTCACTCGAGAAAGTTGAGAACAATAGAAATAAATCACGTGATTTTATATGATGGTGATTAATTACATCTCTTCCCGTAGTTTTATGCCTGGGAGTCCGACATAAACCAAGGCTGTCTTTCAAAAGGAAACTTAAATGATCTCAAATAATACTTACCTATGGCAACAAATTGCTTTCTGTAGGTGAACCAAGGCTTGCTCACTATATCTTCATTCAATTTCTCAAATTCATCGCCTAAAGTAACACAAAAAAGAAAAAGTGACGTGATTAAAATCTTGTTATTGCAAAACCAATCAAGATGTGCACAGAAGATGTACCTGGTGCTTAGGTTCACATTGTTCAAATTTTTGACAAATGAATTACACCGTGAGGTCGGCATGAATTTTTACTTTATTGTACACACCTGCTTTTGTTTTTAAGCGATACATTCCTGAAGAAAATGTGCTAAGAAAAAAAAAAGACATCTCTAGAGAAGAAAACAAGATTGGCTCTGGGTCGAAAAATATTTTAAAAAGATTTCATAAGCACAACAAATGCTTTCATACAGATGTATTACCCTATTCAGTAAGACAATCTAAAATTTTAATTTTTTAAATTCCAAAGAAATCACTGACCTGTTCTTTGGATAATTGGTAAATTATGCAACATTATATATGAAATGAGCTATCAAAGAATGCTTCAAATTAAAATAATAAATATTCGTAGATTGACTTTCAAAATTTAGAAATTTATTCGTGCAAAAATTTCACCAAGCAGATTCTTTCACTTTGAAATGCTAGCTGTTATATGCCATCTCTTCATGTGTTTTTAACGCATATAATACATAACAAAAAAAAAAAAAAAGAAATGATCCACTATGTTGCAATCAAAACTTTGTTTTCTCAAAATTTAAGCAAAAAAAAAGTTAGAAATTGTATTGGACCTCTGTTGTTAAAATAAAAATGACTAAGAAATATTTATTTTGAACTTGTGCTAAATGAAATTCATGCAACTTTTGTGAAAACACAGAATTAGGTGCATGTCTTTTATAAACAATAATAACAATAGTAATAATAATAAAGCATATGTAAATGATTTCATTTGCACATATTACACGTTGGAGCATATTTGATATAGTCAAGTTAAAAACATATTTGAAATAGTCAAGTTAATTTTACAGCATGCAACGAAAATGCACTCTGTATAATATCAAATAAGCATTCTTGCACATTTTCCCAAAATTCATGAAAATATGGGAAGGGATGCTTAAAAGGGTACTAGTGAAAAAAGGTATTGATTAAATGCCCTCCTCTTGTAAAGTAGAAAACTGTAACACAGTAAAAGCCAATCCAAATCTTATTCATTGTATAACAGAATTTGCTCTGATAAAGTCCCATGAAAACAGGTATTTTCTTGAATTTGGGTCTTTCCAAAATAAATAAGAACCCCAAGATTTAAAAAAAAAAAGAGAAAAGAATTTTAAATTCTGTTACTAAATTGAACGTTATATTGTTTGTTAAAACTTGAAATACAGTTTGTTTGAAATATCTTATTTCAAGTAGGGGTGTATCGAGTACTCGGCTAGAATTTTAGTACTCGGCAAAATTCTAGCCGAGTACTCACCAATTACAGAGTAGCTTTAAAAATTTTGTATTTTTTTTTAAAAAGATTACTAATAGTAGATAAATTTATAACTGATTAGTACAATAATATGCAAAAATAAATAAAGGTGCAAAACACAAGTTTTTATACATTTTCTAGAGACGGACGATTTTTTTCATTATAAATGTCTTTTAATATCATTTTTTATTCACAATTACTCGGTACTTGGCCGAGTAGTAAATTGCCGAGTACTCGGCTACTTGGTACTCGGCCAAAGTGCTACTCGGTACATCCCTAATTTCAAGATCAAATTTATTGTGTCTCTTGGACACTTGGACTTTTGATTTTTTTGTTCTACTTTCAATTTTGAGGATTTTAATGTACTATTTCAGAGCAAACTCTAACTATACAGTATGGGACCCCAATTTCGGAATCCCGAAAACCCAAAATCCGGAACTCATTCGAAAAGGTCGGCAGCTGAAAAAAATCTTTTGTTCTCTGGGAGGGGGGGGGGAATCGGAAAATTTTTTGCATCGTTTTTTTGGAAATACGTGTTTTAAAGAGAAGGAAAATAAAATGCAATGAACATGTTTTAAGATCGGAAATGTTCCATTTTTAAAAAAATATTTTTGCGATTTTCTGAAAAGGGTTCGTTTTTGCGATTAGGTGTTTTATTAATCGTTGCTTTGAAAATAAAATCAAGAAATGTTTTGCATCGTTTTTTGGAAATAGGAGTTTTAAAGGGAAATAAAATAAAATGTAATGAACATGTTTAAGATCGGAAATGTGCTGTTTTGAAAAAAAAAAATTTCGCGATTTTCCGACAAGGGTTCGTTTTTGCGATTAGAGTTTTATTAATTGTTGCTTTGAAAAAAAAAAAAAAATCGGGAGATGTTTTGCATCGTTTTTTTGGAAATAGGCGTTTTAAAGAGAAGGAAAATAAAATGTAATGAACATGCTTTAAGATCGGAGATGTGCTGCTTTTAAAAACAATATTTCGTGATTTTCTGAAAAGGGTTTGTTTTTGCGATTAGAGTTTTTATTAATTGTTGCTTTAATTCCGAGTTAATATCATAAAATTTTGCTTTTTTTATATTCCTTTAAAGTTCTCTTTTATTTATTTTTTAAAATGAGCTCTAATTTTTGCGCGATACAGAACTTTCGCGAAATTGAAAATCCGTGTTTCTCGCATTTTCCGATAGTCTGATCTTTTACTACAATTTAGTCGCTAGAGAGTATAAAATCCTATCACAATTTCACAGAATGCTTTTCTTTTATTATTTAATTAAAGAGGTTAAAATAACATCAGGAAAAGTCGAGACGTTTCGATGCTTTGCGTCTGAAGGTAAGCCTACGCCAAAATTTTTTTTTTGTGCTAAATTTTGCGACTTATAGGCGAGTATATACGGTAATAAAAAAGCTATAAATAAGCAAAATGCTAATAAAAAGTTCCAGAGCAAATTATATGGGCTCTGACGCTACTTACAAACTTTTTTGAATGAGGACCCAAAATGCGGAAAATTCCGAAATCCGGAAAGATCGCGGCCCCGACCGTTCCGGATTTGAGGTCCCATACTGTATAAGCCATAAATTTCAGAAAAGTTACCTTCATGAACACGGTACTGCTTTCCCAAGATCCACACTGGTTCCGTCAACTTTTTCAAATCAACATAGTCGATGATGCCGGGCTCATATGTAATGCAAGCTGCAAATTTAAAATATAGGCAATAAATTAAAATTATACTTGGGCCATTTCACAGTATTTTCTAAAAATGTAGAGTCCGCAACATGACACTTTTTTTGTTATAACTATGTAATTTACAGTTTATTTATCACTAAATTTTATATTCAAATAATATGCTCAACACATTATTTGAAAATAAAATTTGGTGATAATTAAACTGTAAATTACGTAGTTATAACAAAAAAAGTGTCATGTTGCGGACTCTACACGTTTGAACAAAATACTATGAAATGTCCCACTGACAATTAATTTACATTTAACTTTCAAATTATATTAAAGCCAAACTGAAATACAAGTTTGTTTCACTGACAAATATAAAAATTATGGTTTCCCCCCCCCCCCCCCCAAAAAAAACAATGCATTTTGAGTGAGCTTCAGAAATACTAACTCATCAAACCCATTCAATAGGAGAAGATGAATTTCTTGTTACCCAAAAAGGTAAAGACAACAGAACATATTCTTGATTTGATGCTGGGTTATATATTGGTTTGATAATAGAATTTGTATAACCTATCGTGTTTTTTAAATAGTTTTATACTTATAAATTTTTCAATTTCTAAAAGAAAAACAATCATTTAAAAGTAGTAAGTATTTGAAAAATTCATTTTTGAACAAACATCTTTACTTATAAACTATACATTTAATAATAATCAAAATAAATAATTTTCATAATATATTTATTAATTAGTTATTCTTGATGTAAGTTTGAAAATACTTTTTTTTCTGACTTGAAACTAGCAAATATAAGTATAAATTTGTATTCATCCTTTTAAACAGTTTTTTGTTTTTTAATCAGATGTCTAGTACGTAACACCAGCAATTAGCACATCATTAAGTAATGAGAAAAATTAGAAACATAGTTTTGATAAATGTCAAAAGAATGAATACTTCTGCATCAAATTACAAAATTTCATTTCAAAATGTTTTATCAATTCAGAGAAAAGCTCAAATGTAGTTAGGTACTAAAAAAATTTTTTTGTTATGTCTCGTACGTAACAAAATGTTAATATTGTTTTAAATCGGTTAAAAAACTATTGGCCCCATTGGGGGAAAAATTATACTAACATTGTTCCAGATGTATTAAAAAATTTGAAAACTTTTCATTAATATTTTCATTAAAACAGGCATAAATACTTCAAAATTTTGCTGTGAAATTACGTCCCGTACGTAACGCTGTATAAACACTGAATGACAGACTTATATAAGTTTTAGACAGGTGACAAAAGTATTTTTTCTTTGAGTTAACGATAGTTATGCGAACGTGCGAGTCGAAAAAGGGAAAAAAATATGTAAGAAAATAAGGAACATACGAAAACACCCCTCTAAAGGGGGATATTAATTCCGGGCATATCTTTCCATTTTTTATTACATTAAAGACAAACATTTAAATGAAAACGTACCAGCATATATTTCATCCATTGAAGTAATAAAAATTTCGTATTAAGTTGTATTACTTAATTAAAATTTTAGTAGAAATAGTTATTGAGGGTACCAAAACAAAATTTCAAATGAATCATTTCGACAACATTAACGTGGATGCAGCCATGCTGTCAAAAGAAACTGCGCATAAAACAGGAAATTAAAGCAAAAGGAAATTAGAATAATTAATTTTGTTACTTTCTAATTTGTGACTTTAAAATCAACGGAGCTTTTAAAAATATGTAGCACAAATATCGGATGAAAACATTCTAACTAATGTGCTGGTGAAATTATTAGTATTTAGATTTTATTTTACTTATCTTACACTTAGAAGATATTAAATCATATGTAGTGCCACTATTTAATGAAATACAATTTTTTTCAATCATTAAATGCTTACAAATTTTGTTTTCTTTTCCCTTTAAATTTTTCGTTTTCAAATTATTCTGTTTTTGGCAATACATTGGCAGCACAGACGCCGCTGTTGTTTTGGTAATGTCAGTTTAGTTTTAAAGCAATGGAAAAATTTTTCTATTCTTCGCATCCTTGAAATGTACAGATTCTCATAAATTAATTCCCTGGATAAATCATTTGACTTTTTTTTACTTCAGAGTAAATGTATGTAATTTTCCTTTATTCTGATTCTTAATTTCATCTAAAGTTTCGAATTTCTTTATTGTCTATGTATCACAAAGACTGAAGAAATGCTTACAATTATAGCTAATGTTTCGCAAAGAGCACTTAAAGAGCTAAAAAATAAAGGGATTAGATGCTTAAGTGGTGGAATACAAACAATCATCTTGTGAGAGTTAACTATAAAGTCATTCTCTGTACAGATTATTAGAATTTCATTCTATGTAATTGAGATTAGTTTACATCACATTTTACCTGTGAAAAATTTTCTTGGCGGTCAAAGTCATTTTTAATGCCTTGTTTCATATTTATTCGGTCCCACGAAACTACGTAATTTTTTAAAGTGATGATTGTTTGTATTTTCTGACAAGTTCTATAGCTTCTGAAAAAGTAAACACAAAATAAATTGAAATTTTAGAATGCAGTTCACTGTACTGAAATCTGCCTAGCTGCATTGCATAAAGCATTCTGCAATCTCAGCATACTTGATTTGTTGTGGTCAACTCTGAAAATTTCAAATGCATGCTGCTAGTTTTCGTGCATCCAGTTTTACAAATACGAAAGTGACGACAAAACAATACAAATACAATACTTTTTCCTCAGTCAATACACGCTTTCCATGCTGGCTTTGAGGCCGCTAAAAAATGATTTAGGTAACTATGAACTATGCAATAATATGCAGCTGTAATGATAATGCATTTTTTTCTTTTTTGGATTATTAATGTACTTTCATAAATGCAATGATCCAGCTGTTGTGAATTTTATGTGCATTTAAGTAAATTAATATTATTAGTAAAGCGATTTTATGTGCATTACCAACATAGAAATGAAAACTTGCACTATTTTAACTGATGGATGATTTTTTCTATATCATTTATGTCAACATAATTTTTTCTCTTTTTTATTTTTTTAATTTTGTGCCTCAAAATTTTTATTATTACTGCTCTTCTCTTCTCCGACTTGAACTGCCCTGGAATGCATTAGTGCCTTTTGGCGAAAAGCTAATAAAAAACTCATTAGCAACTCAAGTACCAAAAAAATTAAAAATCAGTAAAATTAAGCACAAAATTTTCGAAAAAATTGTAGACACCTGTTTTGGGTTTACAAGGAACCAGGTGGGATTCTAATGCAAAATTCTCCAACATTTCAGAAATTTTTTTAAAAAAAAGCGGTTTTCTGAAAAATTTTCAAATTATTGATGTTAAGATTTTTTTGATGAATAATATCTGTACTTTTCTTTCTTCCTTCAGACAAGTATATTCAATATTTTGTACTACTTTTTAAAAATTTCAAGACAATATAATAACGTTTCCAGGGGAAAAAAGAAACATTTGGTATATGTATTAATGTTCGACTTTTCATTTAATTATATCTTGAAGCATATTTTTTTTTTGAGCTTATATATAAATATATACATGTATGTATGTTTTGTGTGTGGGGGTGGGGGAGGAAAGTTCACCTAAGTACATCTCTAATCTTTATTTTAAATTAATGCTGCATACTTTTTCCGAAAATTTTGTGTGAAGTCCTGAAAACTTATTTTCGCTTAGAATCACCCATACAAAGAACCCCTTTTTCAATACAAACGAATGTGCTTCTGATGAGCTTCTGCACGTCGTCATCTGAAAGCTCACTCTTTTGCATTGAAAAAAGGGTTACTTGTAACGTTGAAAAATGCCTCTGCAATTTTTGCACAAAATTTGCTTTATTTTACGTCAATTTTAAATTTTTATTTTTTTGCAAAGGTTTATATTTCATTTAATTCAATGACCCTTACGCTAAGCATGTGTTGTGTTGATCTGCAGCCCTTAAATTTTTCCAAAATTTGTGTTTGTCCTAAGTGTGACATCTAATTGTCATTTTATTGTTTTAACTAGTAAATAAAAAGTTGTTACCCTAAATGGCATCTTTACCTTTAGATCTCAATCATAATTTCTAGTTATTTTTAATTTTTTTTTTATTTTGATCTCAAAATCTTTTTTTTTTTTAATTAAGAAGGAGCATAATTTTATTATTTGACTTTTCAGAGTCTTAAACAATGAAAACTCTCATGTTGCATCATGTATCTTTTCCTTTTAAAATCTTGGTTTGTTCCTTTTCTCCTCAGAGATTTATCTTCCTGCATGGAAAGCGAGAGCAACTCTGCGGTTTCCTCCGATGCAACAGAAGTTCAGCCCTTGGCACCCCCCCAACCTAGGCCCAGGGGGAGGAGGCGTCGGCCAGCCATCTACAATCAAGATGACGATCCGGAGACACTCAAGGAGAAGAAGAAGAAGAGAGCAGTGGAGCTCAAGCTCAAAAATCTTAAATGCAAGATAATTTTATTTGACCAATTTCTCCTGATTTTTCTTTTCCCATAAGCAAATCAAGGACAATGTTGAGGTTGTTGGTGACAGAAGAGATTTTCAGGACTGGGCACCTCTGAAATATATATTTACATAAAAAAGCTTCCAACCACGACCTTGGAAAATATAAAATTTAAATTTAACCCGTAAATGGTAATATTCGTCTATGAGAGGGATATGGTTTAGTTTTAGTCCTAATGAGAATAGAAATAATAAGTAGTAATAAAAAAGTAAGTAAATAAGTATAAGTAAAAGTAAATAAGTAAGTAATTAAAAATAGGTAGTGAAAATAAGTAGTAATAATGTAATAAAAAAAACCTTAGTCTCTTAGACGGATATTACTGGGAGTGTGAGTTTGAGAGATATTACCACTTCCGGGTTAAAGACTATCGACTTCAAGATCAAATCAGTAGATAAAAAAATTTTGATGACAGTCTGCACATTACCTATTTTGATTTCATTTATTCATATTTTACTACAGAAACTTTTAAAATATTATAAAACTTAATCAGACTTTGGTATTGCTTCGACATCAAAGCTATACACAACTTTTTAGTTTTGAAGCATTTTCTACACATTTAGCTTACAGTTCACATGTATTCCTTCTTTCTTGCATTTATGTTCTCATATGTGTTGAATGTTATTGCCTCTTTCATTTGTTTATAATTGCTGCTAAACGTTTAACAATTTCTTTGGAGTTTGATAAGAGCTTTTGTAGTGACTGTAAAGAATTATAGCTTTTTCACAAAACTGATACCATTTCTCAAAATCAATACTTTTTCATAAACACATAAAAAAATATAAAAATAAAATCTTGACAGAATCATGAAAAAATACATCCTAGAAATTATTGCTACAATAACTTGACCAATTAGATACTGGAATAATTAAGTTGTCATTTCATATAACCATTCTTTGTCGTTGTTAAGGATAACTTTTTTATGCTTGCAATGTTCTGGATTTTTGCCTTTAAATAGGCTTAGGAGTCCTTACTTTTTATATTACAAAATGAAAACATGCTTAGGAGTCCTTACTTTTTATATTACAAAATGACTACAATGATGATGGTTATTATGAATGCTTGTCATTAATGTTCAGTATTGTTTTCTAGGTACATTCAATGAGAGTACCGAAGTCACTGGTAAGAGACAAAAGAAAGCACCTCAAAGATTTGAGCTGGTGCCCGTTGACAAACGTAAATCGGTGGTCGAGAACTGTCAGGGACGTGGTACGCAACTTGGAAACATCAACTGGAGTGAGTGACATTTTTTTAAAAAATTCAGTTGTAGGAATCTATGTCACTGTATTTTGAGTGGAATTGCATGCTGAAGCTGTACGATTTAAAAGAAAGAAAAAATAAGTGAAGAATTACTGAAGAGAGAGAAATAAATAAAAAAAAAAAAAAAAAAGTTTCATAGTAAAATAAATTCTTACACTAGACTTCTATAAAGCAATTTTTTCTGGTACTATAAATGTTCAAATCAAGGAGGGGGGGGGGAGTAATTTTTTTTTTATGTAACTGGGAAGTAATTTTGTTTTTCTTGCAGAAAGATCTTTAAGTTATTGTGAAGCAAATATTTTATAAAAACTTTTCTGTTTATTTGTTAAGCTAAATTCATCTATGCAAGAAATTTCATTTCTGTTCAAAAAAAAAAAGCACAATCATCCAGTTCATACTAACTGAATAAGATGAACATTTTTGAACAAAGGGTCAAGGGCTACCATTTTTTTTCATTATACATATGTCGGAGAAATCATTAAGTGTGAAAAGTCATTTGTTAGAATTTATCAAAAATGTTGCTCTAGAAAATTGAAATGCTGCCTCTAAATTTAAATAGTAAATTTTTAAAGTATTAATGTAAATGTTCATTTAGCTGAATGGCTGGTAAACGTACACTACTATGAGTACCTTCTTGTAAATAATATATTCATTTAGAATGTTGCACCACATTTAATTGGCCTCTTTGTTTTAGTTCTTAAAAGCCATATCCATTTTAACTTGAAGTGTCTGATTTATATTAGGATGAACAAATTTTATTTAATTTTTACAAATCATAATCAAGAAATGCACAGAATTTGTACTAAAGGCCAAATGTATTGAAATTTTAAAAATATAGTATAAAATATGCTTCAATTTTCATTCAGTGCAGCAGTTTTTTCAATTTGTGTTTCTATCGGTAATTTCTGATCTGTATTCATTATCTTCGCAGTCAGTCACCAGCTACGTGCAGCTTCTCTCTACACCCTCCGATTGTTGCACAGAATCATCTACAGGAAACAGGGGATGTTTGCGGTGAGTGCAAAAGAAGTTGCTGACATTTTGGGTGGAATAAGATTCCATTTTTCAGAAAATGTGTTGTATTTTTTAGGCCACACGGCGTATAATCTGCATGTAGCATATTTTTGCATATTGAAAAAAAGTTGGCAGATAATATGCCGTATCTTATTGTTATGCATTATGCTACATGCTGATCAATGTTATAAAAAATCAGAATTAAACTAAAAATAGCATTAATATTTGTTCAATGTGCTTTGTATTTTAAGTTATTGATAAAATATTAAATATTATAAATAAAAAGCAGATGCTAAAATATTGCTGCACAATTCCAGGAAAATGCTAATTTTACACATGCTTCATAACATTAAAGAAAGAAACATAAGGTTAAAATACAAAATTTTCATCATTAAAAGTAAAAAAAAAAAAAAAACACTTTTATTCCATTTATTGTTTCTTCCTCCTCTAAATTTCCTCTGACTAATTTCATTCTAAAGCAAATTATTACATTTGGATAAACAATATTTCAAAAATATCTCAGCGGCAGTGTATAATGCATCAAATATTTTCACCTTTTTAAACAGATTATCCTCGGATTATAGTCTGAAAAATATGGTAACTGATGATGGAGTATCAGGAGATATTTTTGTTTTTTCATTCATGTTACGTACAAATCTTAATTTCACTATCAAATTTCATTTAAACATATATATACAATAAGTACTTGAGTCTGGAAGGGGTGGTTGCTTGGGCCCCTTCTTTCCCCTGAAAAAAGATAAGAAAAAGGAAATAGAAGCAGTACTTAAATACCTCTGTTGCTGCCTATTTTATCATTCCCGCATCAACATCAACTTTTGTATCCAGTTTAGTCGTCTAATGATGTATGCAGAAATCTTTCTGGGATGAAGAAGGTTCAACCTTGCATATTTTTATTCAATCAATTTCATGTACCTATTTTTCAACGAATAGCACAAAGAGGGGTATAGAAATTTGAAGACTGATGTCAGCCTTGATAACTCTAACAGTAAATGCTACATGCTTGAAATATATTCTCTCTCCCCTCCTCAATAAGAAAGATTGACAAGCTGTTCATATGATGATCTGTCATTTTGACACAAAGGGGGCGTTACGTTGCCAAAATTTGCAGTTTTTTATCATTAGCCATCAGACCTAAAAACCTATTTTATACAATCTGTATTTCTTGTATCATTCTATATCATATTAAAACCAAACTCTCAACTGTTTTTCTTCTGCCTCTAATCACCAGATTTTTTATATTTTATGCAAAGTCCATCTTATACAAATGCAAAAGTGACAACCAGCAACAGGCACAGGGCCCACCTAGGCTGGTCCTAGTCAATTTAACAATCCCCAACGGACATCAAGAGTCTTCTTAAAAGTTTTTACCCCACTGTAACTAACGGTCGCTTCCAGTAAACTATTCCTACTGCCTATTGATGTCGTCATTTTTCCTCATTTCAAGATGGGCATGGGCCTGAGATTTGAGAAGCTTTAAAGCAATGACCTCTGGTTCTACCATCAGCACATAACTGTAGCCCATCCACATTTTCCATTTGAATGACTAAATAACTGAACCAAGTCCTCTCTAACCCTCCTTTGCTCAAGACTATACGTGATGAGCCTTTTAAGCCTAACCTCATAATCCAAAGCTGAGAGATTACTTCCCAACCTGGTAGCCCTCCTTTGAACCCTTTCCAATAAGGCAATATCCTTCTTTAGATAAGGAGACCAGAACTGAACGGCATTGATGGATTTATTGCTGAGTTTTATAAGATCATAACTTGATCATCTTTGACTGTGGCGTAACCGAGTTATTCTCTCTCACAGGAGAAACAGATCCGAAAGAGCGTGATGAAGTTCAGCGGTTTCCCATTCGATGCATCGCATCCAGAAGTCAAGAGGCGGAGAGAGCAGCTTGAAAAGTAAGCTTAAGTCAGGGTTCGTGATTTTTTTGATTTTTTTTTAAAAAATAAAAAAAATCGGATTTTTTTGATTTAAATCGGATTTTTTTTATTTAAATCAGATTTTTTTGATTTTTTTTAAAAAAGAGCTTAAATATTTTAGATATTTATTATGCTACATTCATAGAAACAATATGGCATGTTAATCAATATGCAATAACACACTTTTAAGCTATTTTCATAACAATAAATATTTTTTAATAATAATAATGATAAACAAATTTTAATACAAATGCATGACTCAACTGAAACTTATAACCCTACCAGGAATAATAGTACACTCATAAGTACAGAGAAAATGAACAAATTTAATCTGAATTATTTTACTGTTGAAAGCTGTAAAAAGTAGTACCAATTGTGTGTACTTAAGTTTTACATTGAATGTACTTTAATCATTTTTCTATGTTATAAATGAAAAAGTCTGAAAATGTTTACCCATTTAGTAAAACCATATGCTCACACCATTGCTAAAAGCTGAAACTTTTTGTTTTAATCAAGTATCTTTATTAAAAACTTCTATGATAAAAAATATTTTTGAAGGAAAAAAACATTAAGCTATTAGGGGACATGGATGAAACTTTAAGGATACATATTTTAAATTCTAACAATTGTTGTTTTAAACACTATCATTCTGAATTATTTATTGTGTGGCATTTATTAAATGGATCCAGTATACTATTTTTAAGATAAAAAAATCAGAATGGTTCATGATTATTATGAATTCTAATTTGAATGATTGAATGAATGCTTTGCTCTTAAGATGCTTGAAGAATACGAGTAATATTGTAAAATTTAAAAAAATAGTTATTTGTTCTAAACTTATTAAATATGTTATGCACACAGACATATGGACCTAGGAAGTTTTGTTTGAAACAGTGGTTGTAATTGCAACATGTTTCATTTTTGTAACACTTTCTAACATTGTAAAATCAATGATTTTTTTGAAAAAAGAAATTCACTTGATTTAAATCAATGATTTTTTTAAAAAAAGCACTTGATTTAAATCATGATTTAAATCAACGAACCCTGGCTTAAGTCAAAAGTACTTCTTTCTTTTTGATCCTGTCTTTCACATAATGCCAATTATTTATAGTGACCTATTCAGTATCGTGGTCGAAACTGATCATTTTAATTGGATGTTCTGTAGCATGGATAGAGAGTACTTAAAATTTTTTCATCATCTCTTAGTCATTAGTATCAACTTTTATTCCCCTCATTGCCCTGTTGATTAAAATTTGTTAAGAATTTTTATGGGTTTCAACTTTTTTTTTTCATTGTTCACACAAATTTTGCATGAATACCCAATTGGTCTCCTTAGCAGCCCTCTATCGTCACATTTGCAATGGTAAAATATGCATTACATTACATTAGTGAAAGATTTCTGTCACTTTTCATACAATGTTATATAAAGTTTTGAAGTTACAGAATGGGATCCTGAAAATACATATGTTTTGTGTTTTAATCTTTGTTAATGTTCATTTATTCAGTTATATATTAATTGTTAAAGAATACGCTTCCAGATTAATTTTTATTTTTGATGTTCTATCTGTTTTGATTCGACAATAGAGGTAATTAATATAAATGTTCTCTTGCAAGCTGCAAATGCATCCTTAATTATTGACTAATGGTCTCATTACAAATATATTTTTCTTTAAATTGGGTTCTTAATATCTTTTAAACTTAAATTAACATTTTTGTTGCAATTAACTAAAATCTAAGTTTTTATAGAATTCCCTCCCCCCCTTTAAAGGTCTTTCATTTTTAACTTAACTTATGTCTTAGAAGTGATATATTTTGCTATTGCTAGCACTATCATCCCTCCATAAGAAATTTGTAAAATATTTAAATGATATGAATTGAAGTGCTAATGTTCTTCACCTTTAAGTACCTGATTTATTACATGTTCAGGTGCAACATGAATGCTCTTCACCAGCTGAGACAAGTATTGGGTCTACGAGGAGGCACCAAAGATGAAATAGTGGACAATATCATGGACTTTCTATTGAGACCTTCCACGCAGATTGTTGAGGAATACATCAACGGTCAGTGCTGCTCTTTAGGTTCTTGATAAACACTAAAAGAATCTTTTTTTTTCCAATGTTAAGAATGTCACATCAGATGAGGAATCTTTCAAGCTGTGCATATCACCATTTTGTTATGTCTTTGTCTTTTATATTTATTGTGTTTGTTTCATGGTTAGATGAAACTAGTATTTCTAAGTAAAACATTTTCTAACACATAAAAAACAGATGATCCAAGTGACTAAAATTTTTTGCTCAGAAGCAAGGATAAAAAAGATGTGGTCTGCACCAAACAGGAAAGAAAGGAAACAAGTGAAAAACAAAAAATACAGGGACATTTATTTACAATGCCTACCATGGTATGCCAGCAATGCACACTTGTGCTTTGTTCATTTTTGTATTGAAGTTTGACTGAGAAATATTTCTCCATTAAGGGGGCGATACATGTAAAAAAATTAAAAAATCGACTTTTTTTATTTCATAAAGAGTTAAAATAACATCTCAAAAATATACCTGTACATTTTTAGAATGAAATTTGTATTTATCAATTAAAAACTCATTTAAGTGCTCCACCTCAACTCGGAGCGCTTGACTCTCGCACCTGCTTTTCAAATTTCTGACCTTGGGGTCTATTGTATGGTCCGACCCAAGTCAGCAGATGTTCAGAAAGACTTTTGTTCCTAAATTCTGTGAAAACAACAACTGTATAGTTACTATAAAGTACTTAAAACCAGTGTTGCCATTATTTCAGTTTCTGTGTGTCAAAATGTTAAACATGTTTTTCCCAAAACTACTTTTTTTAAATTGGCGGGCAAAATAACTTAAAAAGTTCTCAACCGATTCTTATGAAATTTAGCACACGTCTTCTTTATAGTATTAGCTTCTAGTTGAACTTCAAAAATGCCAATTTTTTTTTTTCCACAAAATACCCTTTTTTTACCCAAAAACCATTGAAAAAAAAGGGTAAAAAATCGAACTTTTTATTCTGAGGCGTGCCAATTTACGATTTTTCGACTTTTTTGTTTTTTATTTTTTTAAGTAGAGTGTATACGTTTTATGAACACGTTCAAATCAAAATTTTTGATTTCAGATCACTGTAGGAGAAGCTAAAAATCCTGCCGATTGATGCCTCTTGCCGCCTCAGGAGATTAGTTACTACGGCAGCCATTTTGAAAAAAAAAAAAATCTGATTTTTGTATTTTAATATATAATGAATAAACATAATGAATTTCAAAATGATTAATATTTTCCTTCCCTTTTAAAAATAAAAAGAATAATCTTTGTTTATCCTCTTGTTTGGTATAAACCCCTTTTTTTGCTTTCTCTCTCTTTTTACTCTCTCCTTTTATGGCTCTCTCTGGGGGCAGGGGGGGGGAGAGAAATGTAGAGGAAATTATGTACAATTTGAAAAAGGAGAAAATTATGGATGAGCATAATGCTAAAAATATGCGTGGTATGCTTCTCCATAATTTTCAGACTGGGGGCTATCTGCATTTTTTCTGTAAAAAATTCTTGAAAAATGAACCATTTGATACTCTTGGTTTTTCACTACATTCTCAATTTAATATCGATTGTTAGTTGCATAATGTCGTCAAAGTAAACTGTGATATTTTGTTAAAACATTCTATCTGATTATATAACCTTTTCTCAACAGAAGTGATGAATGCGAAGATGCAGCAAGCAAAGCTTAACAACACACAACTGGTATTAACACCCCAGGTAAGATGCCTTTCTCACATATTATAAGGGTGTAAGGCCGTAGCCAGAAATTTTTTTTTTTTTGGGGGGGGGGGGGCGGAGTTTCAGTGAGGAATATATGCTACATTGCGAAAATTTCGGGATTTCGGGAAGGCCCGGGCTCATGCCCCCCCCCCCCCCCCCCCCCCGGAAAACTTTCGAAATTTTTAACTTGTCTGGAAAAAAAAATTTAACCAAAAAAAAAAAAAAATTTTGTTCCTCAAACCAACCTGTTCGGGAGCGGGGGGGGGGGGGGGGTAGGTTCTCTGTTTTACAAATGGGGAAACGACAAGACGGCGCTTCAAAAATCCAGGTTCTATAAACCAGAACTCAAAATAAGATACTTTCCCTCAATTCTGATAATGACGGTAGATCCCCGTGTCGTGTTATCAACAGATAACGGATTGATTCCTTGCCTAGGGCTACATATGGTTCTAATCACCCGACCATGCAACAAGAACAGCAAATGTACTGATCCCTTTTTGGCAAAATGCAAGCCACCACATCTGCCTATAGCGTCTCTACATCTGCCATAAATATACGTACAACAGTTTAGGTGCTTTGTCCATCCTTGCCCGAAGGTTACATTCGTGGAAATGGCGACTCTTTTAAAACTACCCACATTGTGGAAGTAGAAGATAAAGGAACTTTCGGAGCTAATGCCTAAATGGACCCCCTCGTCTACTACTACGATTGCGGGATGTGGATGTTTGTGCTGTTATTGCTGGGACAAATCTTTATTTTTTGTCTTTTCTTTTTTGAACTAGCAATTCGTAAAATCGAATCAACATCGAAACGCTTCCGACAAGGGGGGAGGGGGGTGGGCGAGGAGAGGGCTCTTGCCCCTTTGCGGATGCCTTGACCTTGCCTTGCAGACATAGGCAGTTGGGAATTTAGTGGGCTCGTGTGCTCTTGCAAAAGTCTTCTTTGCTTGCCTGCGTATAAATTTTGATTATGAGTAAAAGAAAAGGTGAAAGTATTTTGTCTTATTTTGGGAAGAAACCCTGTAGAAATGTAGCAGAAAAGGTATGATTATTTTTATGTATTTTTCAAAATATTTTAGCTGCCCCTCTTTTTTTTTTTGCAATTTTAGTTTCAACTTTGTATTTTCTTCCTCACATGCTGAGAAACTGCTTATTAATCTTTCTTTTTTCGTTTTTTAACTTCATAGGGGATGATGTCACACTACTTCGAGGGAGGGGGGGAGAGGGGTTCGAGCAATTTTGACAAGAAGTGTAACATTACGCATTTTGATTTCTATAAAAACATGTAAAAAATCAGCTGATTAAACTTATTTTTGATGTTTTTTTATTTTCATAATTTGATTTTAAAGTTTCATTGATTTCATTTTATATTGAAAATACCGCTGCTTATTAAGGTTTGAACTTACTTCTAGTTAAAATTTTAAAAGAAAGTCTTAGGTATTTACTTTTAAGATAAATAAGCGCGGGGTTTTTTTTAAGAATTCAATTATTATTTTTTTTTTTGTTTTTATGCACTAATTATCTTTTTTTCTATTTTAACCTTAATCTCATTTTATACCAATTAAGTCCACGTGTAATCATTATTATTGTTATGCTCACAAATGTCATTAAAAGTTAAAAAATAAAATTAAAAATTTGATTCTTTAACGTAAGTACTTTATTTCTGAACTGCAACACTGCAAGTACATGTGCTCATGTAATATAGCGTGATATGTGACAAAGCGGGTAGGGCGGGTTGGAGAGTGATATCTTGTGACAAAGGGGGGAGGGGGATCAAATATATTGAAAGAAAGTGTGACACTGTTTATGAATGGTCCCATAGAGCGTTTACAATAACATTGCGAAGGTGAAAAATACCGCGACAAAATTACTCATATACTTTTACGTAGCCTAGTCATAAATTTACATTGAACAAAAAAGATCTTGATTGGTTCTTCTTATTATATCGCTCATGGGCTGCAATAGTGGCACAACTCAAAAAAACTCGCGTTTCGGACTAAGAACAGATTGTAAATATAAAATACACATTTTTTTCAGCAGCAATACTAGCATAACTCATAATTCAATATTAGGCCTTAAGATTTAATAATAACTAAAGCATTTCTTTTATGTTTTTCCTTAGCAATGAAAAGTATAAACCCACTTATCTCAAAACATGATTTTTTGAGCTGTGCCGTAATTGCAGCCCATGAGCGATATGTATAATTTTGGAAGTGCTTTATAATTGTCCACGACTGCAAATCAAAGTTATACAGCTTTTTTTGACTTCAAACTTAAAAAAAAAAAAAGGAGTTTGCAGCATTTAGGTTAAGGAAAAAGAAAACATCCAGTTTTTAATTATTGACATTTAGTTATGACAAAATATGGAAGGCTTGAAACTTGAGAATAAGTATAAATTGCTTAAATTGTCAAAACTAAAACGGAATAGGGAGTAATTAATTCTCAAAACAACGTATGTTTTCTCTTAACTCTCTCTCATCTTTTTTTTTTGAAGTAATACTTCTGTGGGCGAAATTGAAAATATAATCTCATCATGCAACATGCAGCCAGTGTTTCTTTCAGGCATCTCTCCGGGGGGGGGGGGGCACTGCCTCCTCAGAGATAACCAACGGACCCCCCCCCCCCCCCCCCGGAGAAAAAATTCAGATCACAGATTTCTCGATCCAGTCTATGCCTCCAGTAACATTGACAAAGATAGACTGAAACTTCATTTTTAAGACTTCAGTTGCGAAAATTTTCTTTGGGGAGAACTTCTGAAACTCCTTCCTCTAACGTCCCGAAAGGGCCTAAAATTGCATTCTCAGGAGCGAAATTGCGAAAAAATTCCGGGGGAGAACCCCCGAACCCCCCTTTTAGAGATAATCAAAACAGTATGGTTGTAAGATCAGTTTCAAAAGTTTAAGATAAGAAGCTGAAGCCCCCAAAAAACACTGCCCTAACTTCACCAAAAATAGTCTAAAATGCACCTACTGTACATGGTATCAAAAATCTATCATATACTGTGAAGTCATAAATTTTTTAAATCAAACGAAATATGGTTTACAAAAGGCCGTATCCAGAGGGGGAGAACCACAGCCCCCCCCCCCCCCCCGAAATTTCTCGCAATGTAGCATGTATATTCCTTCCTGAAACTTTCCTCAACATAAGTGTTTCAAAGTTAGGGCCCCCCCCCCCCCGAAAAAAATTTCTAGCTACGGCCTTGGGCCTTGTAAGGCTGTGGATTGCCTGTTTTTTTTACATAAAGCTGTTTTTGTTTTGCTGACCATCAGTAGTTGGAAATTTTCATATTTTGCTTTCATGTTGTGAAATGTAAACATTTTGGACCAAACTTCTTCTACAAGAAAACTTACAGAAAGAGCCTCTCGGGGCTCTTCTAAGCAATTTTACTGCACTATAATCAATAATTTTATGCTCACGTGTGTTATAAGTGTCTTTACTTCCTGCAAAACTCATTAAATTTAAATTCTAGCATGCATGGCTAAGGATTAAGGCCATTTTGATGAGAGCACATTTTTTATTTTTAATTAGGAAGTCTCATAGATTTTTGGAAACGGCTCATAATACCGTAGTTTTTTGTTTGAAAGTAGGGGAATATGAGGCAAAGTGAAATAGTTAAGATAAATTACATTTTTCAAAATGAACAACTTGGAAATTCATTTTGAAAATAACAGAGAGAATTTTGAATTTTATAATAGAACTTGCATTGAAATATTATTTTTCATTTTGGGCAGTAATTGTAAATTTGTATGTTACACTAAAAATGAAAAATCAAAATATTTTCTTAAAGAAATAGTTTCGTGTGTATTATTATCCCTTAGCATTCGTACGGTGCCTTATTAACCGACTTCACAAAAGAAGGAGGTTATACATTCATATTGTATGTATGTCGTTTTTTTGTTTGTTTGTTTGTCCACTCATAACTTCTCACCAGATGAACCGATGGTGATTTCCCATAGGTCACGTACCTTCGTTTGACCATATTCGATAATTAGAACAAAAGTTATGGGCAGAAATAGGGTCATTTTTTTAGTTTTTCATCCATATCTTTTGACTAAATGAACCGATTTTGATGACTTTTTTTTAATAGATAGAAGGCCGTCTAACTCAAATATTGCTCATCCATTTGACTACATTTGTTTTTTAGGAAAAACGTTACGGGTGAAAAATAAGTATTTTTTATTTTAATTGGAAAGTCTTGACTTGATTTTTCTTTGTTGGGAAACCTTTTAATAAATATAAAACTCATTGTTTAAAACGTTTTTGTTGCCATTGTGCTATAATAATAAATGCAATTACAGTAAGATTTTGACTGAAGGCTTCTCTGAGGCAAAAATTAAATCCAATCAGTTTGTTTGCTAAAATCGACTTCAAAGGGGAATTTTTCATACAAATGATTAGTTTTTAGCAGCATTCATTCAAAGAAGGTTTGCCCTTTGATATGGATTTTTTTTTAAAAATAGAGTATTTACATAAAAAATGTATTTACACTAAAAAGAATAAAATAAAATAATTTTTAGAAAAAAATAGAACCGACTTCAGTTTATAAATTGTGCTGAAAAGTGAAAAATAAATTAATTCTTTAAACAACATCGATGTGACTTGTAAACATAGTTTTAGAAGTGGGTGCAAAATTATCAGCCTAATTACCATTACACCATGTGCTACTTCATATTGGAACTGTTGCTAATTCTGGGCTATTTATATTTGTAATTGATTCATGATTATAAAAGATTTTATCTATCCTAATTTTGCACTGACTTCTAAAACTATGTTTAAAAGTCACATCGATGTTTAAAGAATTAATTTATTTTTCACTTTTCAGCGCAATTTATAAACTGAAGTCGGCTCTATTTTTTTCTAAAAATTATTTTATTGTAGTCCAGATAACGTATCAAGGGTCCGAAAAATCCCAGGCGACTAAAAATATGCCTTGGCGACTAGTTCGCAAATGAAAATATTATTGCTGGCTCCTAAAAATGTTCCCTCGCTCCGAAGGTTTTTGCATTTTTGTCGGACTCTGGTAATGATTTATATTTACGAGTACAGATAGTTGAAAATACTTTTTATTAGACATGAATAACCAAATGAATGAATGATTGATAAAACAAGTGAATGAGTAAATGATTAATGTAATGAACAAATGAAAAACCTAATTAAATGAACAGAAAAATGAATTAATAATTAAATGAATGACAAATTATGTTATCTGATGACTGATGCTGGGACAAAGTAAAATTAAATGTGTATTTCATTTTGCCCCATATTTTGAACATGAAAAATTGTACTAAACATATCAAATCAATTCAAGCCAAACATAAAATAAATTATCAGTGCACTGGACTTTAGTCTATCGTAATTAATATTTAAAATATTAATAACAGTTTTATCATTATATAATAGCAAAAAATATTTTTGACTGAACGTGAAATATTACATGAGCATCCAATTTTGAAAATGGCTTGTATTAACATATAGCTTAAACTTTAGAGTTGACTAGTTTTTGGCTGGAAGCAACTACATGTTATGTAACACAGTTAAAATGTTACTAAATAGGTGGCCCTGCAAATAGGTTAAATATTCAACCATTTCACTTTGCCCCTGTTCTAATACTTCCAATTCAGAATTATTTGTTCAAAAATAGAGTTTTGCCTGATTAAAGACTAGGAAGTAGAACCATAACAAACAAATGCTTTATATCTTAAAACAATTTTCTATCTACCCTTTTTTCTAGCTAAGTGGGTTTTTTTTTATTGTTATTAACCTGAAAAGCATAAGGAAAGTAAATTGTCGGTATTAGACTTTCTGATGCATTGTAAAATTAGCTTAAAAAGTGTTTTTGAATCTCAACATGAAAAGTTACTTTATAAAACCTTTCAAGTCATACGATAATTAAATGCATAAAAGTGCTTGATTGTTAGAAATTTTCAGCTATTAGCTTATGAATAATTAAAATGGTTTTATATATGAAGCGGTGAGAAGCAAAGGGATGTAAGTGACTAAAGTATCATTTTGAGTAAAACTCGTTTGAAGTTTGATTCCTATACTAAATTCTAGAGGCTCTTCATGTGAATATTTTTTTTTATTTTTGAGTTCTATATGTATGTGTTAGCTTAAGCATGAAGTGTGAAGTGTTTCTGATGAGTAGATTTGGCGTAGGATTTTTTTAAAAAATAGCTTATTTTTACTTACACCCCTTTGCTTCCAACTAGTTAACTTTATCCCCTTTGCCACTGAAAAACGTGTCTTGTTCATTTTGCTAATTTACACAGTAATAAAGATAAATCCTTGTTTTTTTATTATTATTCAGCAATTTGGCATTATTTTCCTATCTTTTTCTTCTCCGCTTTAAGTTTCGTAAATAAATCGTCTGCATTGCGTATTTAAACTAACTGAAAAATCAAATAATTTTATTTAGAGGCAAAGTGATGTAAGTGCACTTGCATCCCTTTGCCACCAAACGGAATGCAGCTTTTATTTAGTCATTTTTTTTAAACCACGCTTTTTTGCAGTATCTGTCAAAGCTACCACTAAAATCTCTTTCCCACAAAACAGAAGGGTGTTTAATGTATCATTTGCCCTAGCTATCTCAAAATTTTCATTTTGGTCACTTACACCCCTTTGCTTCTAAGTGCCTGATATCAAGATGAAATTAGTTAATATGAAATTTTTCTTAAGATGAACAAAAGCAAGTCGATCAAAAGTTATGTAGTAATATTTCTTACACTTATGCTTTAAATGCAATTTTGAAAATTGAAATAAAAATGATAAATTTAAGAAATTTATATATAAAAAGCCCCTTTTCCTTAAAAATTTTGTCAAAGTAATACTATCTGAGGTTGCAGAATAAAATTACAAATGTTGAGATATGTTGACCTACTGTGAGGATTTATTTAAAAACATATCGCATTTTGTTTGAATATGAATTTCAGATAAGATGAAAAAAATTTGCCTGCGATTTGAATGTGGTTTCATAAGGCTCGACATTGAGCTAAAGGTTTAATGCGTTTTAGAAATACCACATTATATTCACCAACAATCCTAAAATACAATAGCAACTGGGCACCCATGCTACTTACTATGTTTGGTAATAATATTGAGGTGAAGAATAGGTACTAAGGCTAGGCTGGCTGGATATTCAGTCTGCTCTGTTCTAAAAAATTTTGTGTTATTATTTTTAAGATTGTATTTCTTTGTATCACTTCCACATTATTTGAATATTTTATTCTTTGCAGGAAAAAGAAATGAAGGAAATGATTGGACCCCCTGTTCAGTTAGATCCTGAACTTGGTGAGCAACTCATTTTCTAAATAATACATTAAACAGAGTATTTTAAATTATTTCCTAGATTCATAAAATTGTTAGCAAAGGTGTAAGGAAATTTTCATTCAGTATAGCTTAAATTATTGATGTTGTTATATTTTTGAAATTCTCTGTTTAGATGCAAAAGATAAAACAGAACATTGCCACATTAAATGATTAACCTGCGATGTCTACTATTTTTCTCTGTTAGATCTGAGTCCGTCATCTTGGACAAAACCCGTCTACTTTAAAGAAGGAAACGGCGTCAAATTCAAATTCATTCGAGCTGGTGAGTTCCTGTGTTGCCTTAACTCTCTGCATAATCCAACGTGTTTGTTGTGTGATAGTGAATCACTCGGTTAATGCTAAAGAGATGAAATTATCTTTTGATTTTGTGTTTGTTTTCTTGTTCAACTTACTTGAAAACTGTCTTAGTGTCTTACTCAGTGGTGCAGTCGAGGGGGGACGCAGAAGACGGGGTCCCCCTACGTTTTTATTTTAATACAAGCCTCCCCCCAAAATTTTTACATTTTAACATAAGCGTCCCCCCACCTTTGATTTCAATTGCTTATCTTCTTATACAGCCGCGTCTCCCCAACTTTTTTTTCCAGGACTACACCACTGGTCTTACTTATCAACAGTTTTCTGTAACACCGGCATGCAATGTTTTCAAACTGCAAAAAAGAGAAACTGAGTGAATTAAACGCATATAAATAATTTTAATGTTTCTTCAGTCTTCTGATCATTATTCAGATGTAATTATATTATTCCTTTTAATAACCCACACACATATTATTAATATACATAGCTGCCAACTCTTCTGGTTTTTCCAGGAGACTCCTGGATTTTCCCTATTCTACTGGTCTCCTGGTTTTGATAAATTTTATTAAAACCCCTAAAAATACGGAATTTTATCAAAAAAATCACTTTAAATTTAATTGAAGAAACATTACTTTCCTATTTAATTTCTTGGACAAATGGATTTACACAAGAAGCTTACAGTTTTAGATATTATTAACTGAATTATAACTTTAGAGAAGTGATTATTTTGTTAGTTATCCTAGGAAACACATCACATAAGAAACTTGTGGGTGGTTGTAATTTAAGTGGTTGTTAAAACTCCCCATTTTCCCCTAAAAAACAATTAAAAATACATGTGAAATTGTGCAATATACTGGATGTTTTCCTCGGAATGTTGGTAGGTATGAAAATACATCCTTTTTATACCAGTTTTCTGTTGTCCTATATTTTACACGATAAATTACTGTATATTTTTATCTTTTCACTGCAACCCTTGTATTTGTGTTATATGAATAATTGCAGTTCAAAAATGAACAAGGATGTTGAGTGAATGATCAGTTGCCTACAAGAGAATATCTTTAAAATGCAACATACTTATCATACTTAGCAAGAGGCAACTTCGGAGAAAATTACAACTAATAATCAGCATTTTTCCATGAAGTACATAAACTAGAAAAGATGAAATAATTGCATTAAAAAGATTTATTATTTATTTTATTGTATTAAACACAAATAGCAGCATTCAAGCAAGATATGAAAGGCAAAGTGGACAATCATTTTGATAATCTCAGTACTGGTGCCTGAATGTTTAAGTACTTTCAATCATAAGGCGTATTTGTTAGTGCTTATAACTTAATTTTTATGTATTAATGGACGAAAACATGAGTTAAACTGCCCAACTAATTATTTTATAGCAACCTTGTACTTACTTGCTGAAATATCTGAATGGCTGTGTCTTTTCTTTTGATAGTGTGTGCCAACATGCAGAGGGTTTCAGATGCATTCATCGAATTGCTGCATCGCCTGTTGTTTCTGAATGTTGATGAGGTTAGTCTCCTTCACTTTTAAATGAAAATTTACTCTTTCCTGTTGAGTATGTCTTTCGGGAATGTGATTCTTGAAAGATTATCCGAATATATATTGTGGTAGGTTGGTGACAGCATTGGGGGAAATTTGGAGACATTCTTGAGAAAATGGGGAAATTTATAAAGATTTTTTTCATTCCTTCACTACTCTAAAAATGTACTTATTTTTATCAGCAACTATTAGCATCCATTAGTTATATTTTGTAAAATTATTGGTTATAATTTTTTAAATGTGTGTGATTTGAATCCCATTTTTCATCTTTCATACAAGCTAATAAATATCCAATCAATAAACTGCAAAGAGTAGGGAAAGGATGTTGAAAGTTGTATAATGCTTATAATTTTATACATTTTTCTTTAATTTGGAAAGTTTTAAACTATTCTTCCACTATTCCTTTCCTTCTGTGAATGGTTACTGAGAAATTTAGGGGGGGAAACAACTTAGACATGCACATATAACTACTGGTGTACGACTAAAGGAAAAAATGGGGATACGCGTGTAGATGCAAACAATAAAAAAGTGGGAGGAATCTTGTGTTTAAAAAAACAATTGGGAGATTCTTGTGTTGAATAGAAAAAGGTCGGGAAACCTCGAGTTAAGATAAAAAAGTTTGGCTGTGCCATTATCAAGTAGGGTGGTAATTTTTCTTATAATAGTTAAGTGTTTAAATATAGAATAAGAGTACTATTTTATAATTCTTTTCTTAGGCTGTCTCTGTCTTTCTAAAAACATTTGCTTAGTTCAATGTTATTCAACTTTTAATGAGACCTGCTTTCATGTGCAATTAAGCCTTTTCCAAAATGTTCTCCTATGAAGCAAAAGTGCCACTTAAAAGATATGTGTACAAAATAGGTCTTGGGGTTTTGATATAAGTTTGTAGCTGTAGGTGAAAACCATGAAATTTGGTTTTGTTTTTATTTTACAAATATTAAAATTTTTCAGACATTTTAGTTAAATAAATAAATAAAAAAAAAAAACAAGGAATCTTAAAATCACGAGGTTTGCTCTCCTCCCCCCCCAAACCAAAATGCCTTCATATTTTAGAACAAATATTTCAGCTTGAATTTCCTTTTCAGTTGCAACTGATGCGGCGCAACATCTTAGAGTTTAGTGGCCTGGACTGTGAGACTGGGACTCCAAACTATGTCTACAGAATGAGAATTCTATCTGTGTAAGTGACTAGGCATTTCTTGAAAACTTTAAAAAAAAAAAAAAAAACTTTTCTAATTAATCGAATATAAAGAAATTGAATGAGTTTATATCATCCATTATAAAAAAAAATCAAATGTGATTTCCTTTATGTTGTTCAAAGCTGAAGTTTACCATTGCTAAAAATCTTTACTGTAAAATACATTGCCTATAGTGTACTTATTAATATTTCCATTCACTTTTTACATAAAAAATGATTCAATTGAATCTTTTAAAGATACTTCAAAAATATTGGTTTTTCTTTTTTTCCGCTCATTTACAGTTGTAATAGTTATTTGAGGATCAAAAATGCTTTTAACATTCACACTAAATTTTTGAAATTAATATTTTTTGAAAGATAGCACATGAATTTAAAAACTGATAAACGCTTTTAGCAATCAATGATGTTTTTTTTTTTTTTACTTTTGGTTAGTGTGCTATAATTTATACTGAAGCTCTTTAAAAAAAAGTAAATAAATAACTAAAAATTATAAGTATTCTGTTTGGTAAACATTATGCTTCTAAAAATGGCACATTTTAATTAATTTATTATTTTCATGAAAAGTTTAATCATATATATTTTTAAAAGTGTTATTAAGAAAGGTACTCAATCAAAAATACTTTTGATTTTTTGCATTCAGTTACAAATTGTAGCATTTGTTTTTGAGTTTGACATGGTTTTAACACAAAAAAGTTTAAACAGCAACTGTCTTGGACTGTGATAATTTAAAATTTTTAAATCATGTACCTAGTTCATCGATAATTTTCAGCCTGCCCATGGAGCAGCTAAAACTGATCTGCCAGGTACTGTGCTTGCCCACCTGGCATCGTTCTCGCCAATTCCTCACTGAGGGTATTATGGATTTCCTTGCCGTGCCCAGAATATCTGCCATGAAGAAGAGAGGTGAGTGTTATGTTTCGTGTCATAAATGGTGCATGTTTTTTTTCTTATTTTGGTACTATAATTTACTCTCACCAACCCAAATCAAGTTTGAGTCCAAAAGTTCTTTAGCAACAAAGCTAAAAGTTAAGAGGCGGCAAAATGCTAAAATGTATTAGGCTTATGAATATGAGTTTGTATAAGACTTGGAATAAATCTGGAATCCTTTATGTTAAAAAAGTACTTTATTTAGAAGATTAAATAAGATGGAATTGTAGTATTAGGTTAAGACATTCTGTACTGTTTACATTCTTACAAGCTTAAGAACAAAAAAAAATCGAGCAGAGTTGAGTTGTACAGTGGCTGTAAGATAGAATAATAAGTAGTGGCTTAAAATAGATAAACATTAAAATTAAATATTAAATTAAATATTCTAACAGTTTGCCCACTCTTGTGAATGCCTCAATGTGTTTCATTTTCATTTGTAAACTAAATTTTGAAACTCAACCAAGACATCTTTAAAGAGTTATTGTTACACAACAATTAATAAAAGATTTTGAAACTTTAAATGCACAATCCAAATTCCTCAATTTGGTTGATTGGTCCAAATTAAATTTTGAATCTTTTTTTTTTTCAAATTGCATTGTCTTCAAATGGATACCCTTTATAAAAATCTCAAGAACAGAAACAATCCCTTCTCACAAGTCCCCTTTAAAAGAGTTTCAAT
The DNA here is from genome assembly GCA_038502835.1 of Octonoba sinensis. NCBI lineage: Eukaryota > Metazoa > Arthropoda > Arachnida > Araneae > Uloboridae > Octonoba > Octonoba sinensis. Next base: position 7,316,518 of record CM076600.1, read on the forward strand.
CACAAAAGCCAAAAATCCACAACAATCCTTTCAAGAGTTTTGAAGCTCTCTTTTCAAAGATCTTTCTTTTAGTAACACTCCCCACTAAATCATTAGTATTGTTCTGCTTCTAAACCACCAACTAATACCATATTGAACGGACGTTGGTCTTTTTTTTTTAATTAATTTTCATAGTGTTTGTCATCTTCGAATTGTAAAGATTTAACTGAACTTTTTGGACCTTTTCAAATTGCTAACTTAGCTGTTTTGAAAACTGTTTTCTAAGTGAACTTGATGAAGTAAATAGTTGAATATGACCATAGTATTTCCAAGGTTACTGAGGACGCACTGCAGTGAATGAAATACCACAATATTGAAAAGTAGGACACAAAAAATCGAGAACCATCAGGATGTTTTTTCCCTGAAAGGACCCAAGTTTACACCACTGTTATAGGGACTCATTTACGATTCCTGAGTCCTTGGGACCCAGGCTAAATAAGTCTGGGTAGCAACCCTGTATTTAGTGGAAGCTCTAAATGGTGAAAGATTGAAAGAATAGCATTATTAGTGAAGAAATCTGCTTATTAAATATTTTTGAGGTAATGATATACAATTAAATTTTCTGAAACATATTCTTTGCAGGTATATGAGAGAAATATATTTAAAATACTCAATGGAGGCAATTCATACAGCGTCATAGGTCACGTGATACCAATGTAAGCGATGTAAACAAAGGAAGCTGTAGTATCGCTTTACTTCGAGTTCGCTTGTTTAGCATTATGTTTTTATTTGAATATTTTATTGAGTTTTAAAAGGTGTCATACTGCGTTGCATGTGGGTCATCTATTTCAAATGAATGTTAAGAACTTGAGTTTCATAAGCATTGAAATCTATGAGGCAAACAAATGTCAAAATAAATTACGATAAATAAACAATAACAATAATATTAAATCGCCAAAAATGTTTTAAGTTACATCGTTTTATTTAAATTCAAAACATCGTTGCATTATCCAAACAAAACTATTGTTGCCAAACGACAAATGATAATTCTGATAATTTCCTCAGAGCCACAATTATTATTTTTTTTTCCTAATTAACGTTATAATAAATTATGAAACGGATGGATTATTGCATTGTCATTGAGGATAAGCTTATGTGCAAAGTTTGAAGATAATTTATGCAGTAATAGTGGTCAAAGACCGCGTAACAAAGTTCCGTGACAAGTCAAGTTAAACAAAACCATGTAACAAACAAAACATAGTTGCTTTATCTAAAGAAAACTATTGTTGCCAAACGACAAAAAATAATGCTGATAATTTCCTCAGAGCCAAAATTATTATTTTTCTTCCTAATTAACGTTATAATAAATTATAAAATGGATGGATTATTGCATTGTCATCGAAGATAAGCTTATGTGCAAAGTTTGAAGATAATTTATGCAGTCATAGTGGTCGAAGACCACGTAACAAAGTTCCGTGACAAGTCAAGTTAAATAAAACCATGTAACAAACAAAACATAGTTGCATTATCTAAACAAAACTATTGTTGCCAACCGACAAATGATAATGCTGATAATTTCCTCAGAGCCAAAATTATTAATTTTTTTCCTAATTAACGTTATAATAAATTATGAAACAGATGGATTATTGTATTGTCATCGAAGATAAGCTTGTGTGCAAGATAATTTATGCAGTAATAGTTGTCGAAAACCGCCTTACAAAATTCCGCCACAACTCATGTTAAATAAAACCATGTAAAAACTTACCTTGCATTCGGTTGAAATCCTAACTTTTGCTGTGTAAGCTTCTTTCTTTTTCATTTCAGCTTTGACAGTAGCCAATATGTCAAAAAAATTCATTGTTTCCTGACGGTTCGAGGAAACAGATTTTAGAAATGAATTTTTCATTAAATGAAATGATCCTTTCTTTACTTTAGTAACCACGCTATTATTTCCAGTTAGTGCCGGAAACTGCTCGGCACATTCCATTATGAAAAAATTAGAAAAATCCATTAAATACAACGGTTTACCAACAATAGAATTAGCCATGGATCCTATAAAGCATAAATTATTACTAATTAAAACTTCTTTTATGAATTTAAACTAATCTAATTAAAAACTGGGACTAAATAAAGTTCTACGTTATATAAAATTAACACTAAATAAAACACTATAACTAATGTAATACTTAATAAATTTCTTTTATAATGATTAAATTAAAAGTAAATTACTTGGTTTATAATCAGAAAAAGCTATGAAACTAGTCTGATTTTAAGATGGCTAATTTTTCTTCGTGAACCCCACGTAGAACTTGATTAAAAATTTGGTAAACAAATCAGCGATCAGCGTTATCACATGACGAGATGAATTGCCTCCATTGTAACATAACCTGTACCATTGACTTGATATGAGTGGTCTTAAATTATTCTGATTATTTTATGTTCTCCTTACAGTACCTCCCCTGTTTTCCGAGGAATGCTCTTTCACTTTCGATTGCGTCAAAGCCGGCAAGGACGCCTTGCCAGAGGTATGTCCCATTTCCGTATTTTCCGAGGTATGTATTTTTCCCCTTTCAATTAGTAAAAATTTGTAATCTGAGAAAAGCTCCAGTTCAGGAACTCCATTCTTCTTCCAGGTGTATCTAACTACAATAATACTTCCTTCATCCTTCTAGAAAATACTAATTGTTAGAAGAATCCTATTTTCTTTTGACTTTTTAAAATAACCTTCTTTTCTTTATCTGTGCCTTTATGTCTTTCCTTAAAACCGGTTTCAGAAGCATCTATATATCCTAAGTTTTCGTTTCGATGTTTACAACCTGTGCATGCTTGCAACATTGAAAGGTTGTTTGACAAAAAAAAACATTGTTCAGATGTTGTGCTTGCACTAAATTATGAGTATGAGGTATTTCAATAATACGAGGACCGTATAGAGAGTTCCATGACTTTGAATTGGGCACCTCTATTAGTCAAATGAATTCTGGTAAAGCCAATTTTAAAACCTGTATTCTCCTGAAGAAGGCCCTGTTTTCTGCATGTGTTCCAAACGATTTCTGCGTTCAAAGTACATTTCAGACATAAATCTCCAAGAGCAATAATGTTGTGCAAAACTGTCTTTCAAATTCTAAAAAACAGCAATGGAGTTCTTTAAAGTGTTAAAAACTGCTTGGCAGGTAGATTTGGTCTGTAGGGTTTTATTTCTTGGGTGGTATTTGCATTTCAAAAGACATTGTTACTGAATTGTCTTGTCAAAAAAAAAAAAAAAAAGGGTGGATTTTGTTTAAAGTCTGTATCATAATTAGAATGAACTTGAAAAGAGTACTTGGAACAGTTATTCCATTTGAAATTTATTTGAAGGCAGTGGTGTATCAAAGATTTTTTTGGGGGGGATGGGGGGGGGGAGGTGATATTGACTTGGGAGGCGGTTTTTAAGACATGCTATTAAATGGCTTCTTTTAGATATTGGAATTTTGGTAGGGGGGATATATCCTGATATCCTAACCCTGAATGCCCATGTTTGAAGATTCAATATGATTTCACAGAACATCCATTTTATAAAAAACCCTGTTAAAAATGAAATAAAAGGGAAAATTGAGTTATTTACCAGTTAAATAAAATGGTCTGCTTTTGTTTTTGCCAGTTTAATGAAATTTTACATACAGTAAATAAAATTTAAAAAAAAAGAAAGATAGAAAGGTAAATGGTATAGCTCTATTGTCTGTGTAATTAGAACCGGCCTGTCAAGGTCATACAACTCTACCTTTTCCCCTTCTGATCGCCACGGTTTCCGTGCTGGAAGCTTTTTTCCCACATGGTTTGGGGAAGATAAGTGAGTTTGTTGTTTTAGTTATAATAATAATAATAGACTGATTAAAATCAGATTTATTTCTCAATCGCAAAAATAGATTGCATGAGATAAAGTATTCTAATATTTTGAACCAATCCAAATATTATTCTAATATTTCGATGTGTTTCAGAAAGCTATTGTATAGCTATTTTATTGTATTTTATATTTTGTAAATGTTAAAATCTTATCTAAACATTCCAGATTTAATTTATGAGGCATTTAATTGCATTTACCTAATATCAAAACTAAATAAATGGAAAATAAATTCTTTCTTATTACTTTTCTCAATTATTCTAATATTTTGAATCGGACGTGTAGTAATGCAATTGCCTTAACTGCAGTGCAAAAAAAAAGTCTGGCTCTGTTATCTTTCTCGCAGCTGCCATGGAGACAAAGCAGGAAGCGCGACATTGATGCGCCTATTCTAATTACACAGACTATAGAAAGCTATAGAAGTAAAAAGTTTTTACAAAAATGTTATTTTTATTCTTCAAGAATGGGGTTTATTCTTTGTCGAATGATTTGGAGCAATATTAAATTTTTTTAAAAATATTTAATGTAGCGATTTTTTTTATTAAATTGACTATTATATTTTATGTAAATGAAATGCAAGCAAATTTTTTTGTAGTGGGTTATTCTTCACACAAATTTCTTAATAGGAAGGATTGTATTGAATGTGTTTTGTATCTGAGGTCTTGGTCTATTATTTCTTTTAATTTCCATAGTCGTGATTAGAGTCTTTGCTGTCGTTCAAAAAGGAAAAGACCTAAATATTTAGTTATGTAACTACTTATTTTCATTTGTTTACTATTTTTTCAGTAGAAAAGAACAGCCATTTAATTTACCACTATCATCTATCATTGGAAAATTTGTCAATATGCATTAAAGTTGACTGTATATTGTTAAAAGTTTTATACTCAACTGCAAAGTTTCTTGAGTATGGAGAAATATGCCGAGAGCAAGCGAAGAAAGTAGTTCTCCGCACGATGTTCGATTTTCGAGTTAAACTAAGTATTTCGCTATAGAAATATGATAAGGTATTTTAACCGACACATATATAGCGTTTATTTGACCTAATTTTGATAAAATATTATATATTTTCAATTTTACGAGAAGCGTAACGCATACTAATACTTTCATTTAGAACTAACGCTCTAGCCAATAAGAGCTCACGAGCAGTTGGCGATCGTCGATAAGCGGTTTGGCGAGATTTGGAATTGTTTATATTTATGTCTGACTCGCTTACTTGTGACTTTGCTTAAAGCTAAACAGTTTTTATTATTCTATTCGTTAATATCGTTATTATTATTATTATTGTTAATATCGTTCTTTTTATTATTATTATTTTTCTTAATATCGTTCTTATTATTATTATTGTATTCGTTAATATTGTTCTTCTTTTTATTATTATATTCGTTAATATCGTTGTTTTTATAAGAATGGAGTGGTTTTATAAGAATGGTTTGGCGAGATTTGGAATTGTTTATATATTTATGTCTGACTCACTGACTTGTGACTTTGTTTAAAGCTAAGCATTTTTTATTACTTTATTCGTTAATATAGTTATTATTATTATTATTATTGTTAATATCGTTCTTTTTATTATTTTCTCGTTAATGTCGTACTTATTATTATTATATTCGTTAATATTGCTCTAAAAAAGTATTATATTCGTTAATATGGTTGTTATTATAAGAATGGAATCTACTCCAAAATTGAACTACGTCTTTCAAACCCACAAGAAAGGCAGTGCTTTAATAACCTCTGAAAAGACAATAGTCGTGAATGTATTTCACAAATTGCAAGAATGGAACCCACCATTTGGGAAAAACTAGATAAGTCAATTTTTGGCCAAAATGAGATAAATACCCTGGGCAACTCATATTGGTGTCCTACACATCCTGTAAAAGTATCAAAGCCGTAATGTCAGTGGTGTTCTTTAAAACTATTGTGCATTATTAGACCATTTTAAAACCATATTGGATTTCAAAGTGTAGCTGTGATAAAAAAAAGTTTTTTGATGTTTGTACAATATCTATCTGTATAAAAGTATTAAGAGTATAATTTCTCTTTTTCTATTTTTTTGTCGAAATTAATAGCTTATGATAAAAATATATTTGATCCAACAAAATAAATTATGATTGCATAAAAAAAGTAAGTTTTTAAATTTTTTACATTGTCTTTTTCTGATAAACAGACAAATGATTTTTCAAACATGCCAAATAGAGAGCTTAATTGGATTATTCGCCAAGTTGGTAGCTTGGCGTCTTTTCGACCCTCCTCCTGTAACCCTACAGACTCGCTGTTTACTCATATCTTCTGCCGCGCGTTGCGACGTCATTGCCAAGAAACGTTGCAGTCTAGTATAATAATGTAGAACCATAATATTTTTTCCTTGTGGAAAAATTTACTTTTGCTCATGTTTAGATCATTTTAGTGTTTTCTACATCATTCACTCATTTAGGTTAGCCATTCACTTGTTGCAGATCACATATTTTATGTAACTTGCAGAACTTTTGTGGATGACACGATCATAGTCGATAAGGGTGACCAAAGAAATGAAAAAGTAGTGATATATATATATATGCAGGTCCTGACTATCGCATGGGTACTATGCCCTAGGGAGGAAATTTTTCAATAATATCATTTAAATTTCTTATTAAAAAATCGTAATATAAAATAACCAGTTTAATTAGTAATAACTGCCGGTAATTTTTCATAATAACAGGTTATTCTTAATAATAACGAATTTCACATTAACCGTAGCACACACTCTCACAAGAGTGATTCCATACCAACTCACCTAATGGGGGCCGCATGACCAACTTGGATTTTTTTCAAATTTGGTACACAGATTGATGATATAGAGGCATGAAAAAGTCCAAATTTTTAGCTACCTACTCCACTTATTTTTAAATATATGGGTCCTCAAACTTTGCCTGCCACCTCAAAATACTGAGAAAGTAATTTATTTTTTTTCTCTTGGAAACTATTCATGCATGCCTGAAACATCTAGTTTCCATAGATATATAACACTTTCATATTGCATGAATAGAGTTTCCAAGAGAAAACAATTTAAAAACATCAATTTCTCAGTATTTTGAGATGGCAGACAAACTTTGAGGACCTGTATATTTAAAAATAAGTGGAGTAGGTAGCTAAAAATTTGGTCTTTTTCATGCCTCAGTATCACCAATTTGTGTACGAAATTTGAAAAAAATCGGAGTTGGTCATGCAACCAACTTTTATTTTTTTAGGTGAGTTGGTATGGAATCACTCATATGGTATTAGAGAAAAACATGCATATACTATCAGCAGGATATCTCTTTATAAAAAAAATAACCAGAAGTAAACTCTTTTCCGGTGAATAGCTGACACATCAGTAACTTATTTTTAAAAAAATAAATATTTTCTAGTGCCCTTTATGAGAAAAATGGCTGCCAAGTTGGCCAAAATTGCATGTTTTTGCCCTATGGCTTGTCTTTAAGCTGAAATATTTCCAAGAAGGAGTGAGAAACCCAAGTAATTTATTGTGTAGCAATTTATGGTGAACACATGTACTCTACCAGAAAGTCAGTAAACCTTCAGTTTTATTTTCCTTTTCTTGGAATTATTGAAATTGTAATGAAATGGGGGCACAAACGGCCAAGTACTGCGACCAGAGGTCTATTGTACTAAACCCCAAAAAGATGAGCATGTCTCTAGAAGAGACCAGTAGCTGACGCAAAGTTCAGCAGGCACCTAATAGGGATGTCATGAATTTCCCAGGGTTCAATGATATGGCGACCTAGGTGTTCAAACCTATAAGCAGAAAACACTTCACAACTGCATAAGATGTGTGCAACGGTTTCCTCATGAAAATGGCAACCCCTACAGGTTGGGTCGTTACTGACCCTCATAATAGTGAGATGCCGCTTTAAGGTACAGTGACCAGTAAGAAGACCAATTGCCTGCCTGATACCATTTCTATTAAGTTTTAGTAACCCTTTCGCCCTGATGCTGGGGCAACCGTAATTAATCTCTTTAGCCTGGCATTGTCCATTTTCTTGGAATTAAATCCTCAATTTTAGCAAAATCGGGAAAATCGAATTTTTGTACTTGCAACTTCTAAGAGTACTGTACCTTAACAATTTTCATTATGAACATTGTAGTATTTTTTTTTTCTGAATGCCTGAGACATTTAGTTTCCATAGATATCTAGCACTTTCATATTGCATGAATAGAATTTCCAAGAGAAAAAAATTAAAAACATCAATTTCTCAGTATTTTGAGGTGGCAGACAAACTTTGAGGACCTGTATATTTAAAAATAAAAGGAGCAGGTAGCTAAAAATTTGGAATTTTCCATGCCTCTATATCATCAATCTGTGTACCAAATTTGAAAAAAAATCCGAGTTGGTCATGCGACCAACTTTTCTTTTTTTAGGTGAGTTGGTATGGAATCACTCACATGCATAAATCAGTGTTCATACTTCATCTGGAAATCATGGAAAACCTATGGAAAAGTCGGGGGAAAACGTAAATTTTTGACAAAACCTGGAAAAGTCAGGGATTTTTTCCCCTACAAGGAACCCCTTGGAGGGAACCTATGCTCATTGCGATGTGAGATCCTCAATTAACTCGCCTTCTTTTTCCTATATAGGTTTTTCTTTATATAATAGTGTTTATTATATTGTCATGGCATTAGAGTGAGTTTTCATGAGTTATACAGTTGAAAAGCTGATTTCTCCCCACTGGGATCATCTTAATTTTTATTTTATTTTATTTATTCTTTATATTTTATGTTTTATGGTTTTAAATTAGCTTTCTAAAATTTGAATTAAAAATAATATATTGGATGCAAATATAAAAGCTTATATCTTATGGCAGTATTGTGTCATAAAATTTTGCTTTTGAAATTCTATAGACTAGAAATCCTATAGAATAAGTTTGTTATCATAAGGCGCATTTGTGGAATTTTTAATTACAGTGAAACCTGTTTAAAACGGAATGCTAAGGGACCGCGAAAATATTCCGTATTAGACAGGTTTCCGTCTCATACAGGGGATATACTTTTCAAAAAAGTAAAAGTAAATATTTTTCTTACCTATAGGAAACACGGATACTCCTTGAAAGAAAGTAGCAGTTATCCGAACAAACGAAAAGGTTTTATTATGAAGCATATCAAAAAATTACTTTTTAAAATAGTCATACATTATTTTCTGCACTAATGGTGTGCATGCAATCTGGTGTTCAACACCTATTTTGGCATTAGCTATACAATTTAAAAGTTCTGCATCGCCTTTGAAGGCAGCAAATTCGTACAGATTTTGTAAACTCTGCATTGCTTCTGGATAAGTCTTAATTACGATATTTTCGGTCTTGCCAATTTCCTCTTCTTCATCACTACTTATATTAATATCCTAAGCTTGGGGACTTAAAAAAACTTTTTCGATCTCACTATATGGTGTTTCAGTTGCTAATTTATCATCCAATGTCGCAAAATCTAATGCTTTCATTTTTATATCCCCTTCATCCAGCATTTCTTGAAGAGAATCGATGTCTAAATTGCATGAAGCTTCGTCGACGAAACTTTTCCCTGGAAAGTTTGCTTTTTCGAAGCAGAGCTTTATGGTTTGACCAGTAACTTTTTGCCAAGCCTTTCCGAGCCACATAACGGCGTCCAGAACATTTATAAATTTTACTAGTTCGGAGGAATTAGAAGCACTTTTCATATTTGCTAACAGTGATTGCATCATTAAGCTTCTATATAAAGTTTTTACATTTCTTATTATCCCTTGGTCCATGGGTTGGGTAACGCTTGTAGTGTTTGCTGGAAACCAGGCCAATTTCACATTGGACAGTTCTATACGTGGATGACACGTCGCATTATCTAAAAACAACAAAACGTTTCTTTTATCCTTTTTCATTCTGGAATTGAAGCTAATTAGCCATTCCTCCATGATTTTCGCGGTCATCCAAGCTTTTTTGTTTGATCTCCACTCAACTGGCAATTTTTTTAATTCCAAGTTTTTGAAGCAGCGAGGTTTGGCTGCCTTTCCTATGACTAATGGTCTTTCTTTTCCCCCCTCATAAACGCACAAAGAAATACAGTTAAGCGTTCCTTGGACTTTTTACCACCCGCACAGTTTTCGTTTTTTAAGCACAAAGTTTTGCTAGGCAAAGCTCGGAAGAATAATCCCGTTTCGTCACCATTTGCAATGTCTTTCAGTTTGTACCCTTCAATTATTTTAAGCAATTTTTCCTCCCAGTTGCTTACAGTTTCTGGATCAATGTCAGCAGCTTCCCCACAAATTTCTTTAAACTTAATCGCATGCCTTTTCCTAAAACTTTCCAACCATCCGTTTGAAGCACAAAATTCTTCTTTCCCAAGTCCTTTTGCAATTTGTTTTGCTTGAGCTTGGATCATAGGACCTGAAATTGGTAAGTTTCGCGACCTGGCATCGACAAACCATTCCCAAACCATTTCATTCACTTCCTCATTTCCAGTCTTACGCATTTTTCTCTTCATTTCTCCATTTCCCTTTAACCAGTCTTCTTTAATTTCATCTTTTTTTTTTTGATGATCTCATAAATTTGCGTCTTTCCTATGTTAAATTTTTCGGTTATCTGGATTACGCTTAAATTTTCTTTCTGTTTTGTTTCTATAGCTTTCATTTTTTCATCTAAACTTAGCACATGCTTCTTACGAACGGTCGCCATTTCTCCACCAACGTTGTCACGAGTACTGCCAAATGGTCTATGAACAGAAACAGACGAACGCAATCCGTCCGCAGCCTTCGTATCTCTTGTAAAGGACTAATAAGGAAGCCCCTACAGCCCTACACAGAGCAATAGGAATGTAAGCAGGAGGGTCAGGGGGGGGGAATCATTGTGGAATTCGTCTTGTGGTTTTAGGCTCCTGATAACACTGTCTTTCGCATTCTCCCCCATTCCATTTCCGGGAACAACAGTTTAGTCAAAAGAGTAACACAGAAAGGAAACATACCCTCTCCCCACACAGAACAGACACAGCGAGATCTGATAATACAAGGTCAAGTAACTGAAAATAATTCCTAACAAAAGAATAAAAAAGAGCTAAAATCCCACGAGTGGGAATTCACCTAGGAAAAAACTGAATGTTGCAGTTCGTCTGGACAGGTTTTCTGTCCGAAACATGGACAAATATGGAGTTCGTTTCCGCGTTAGGCAGTTTCCGTTTCATGCAGGATATTTTACATTAAAAATAATTAATAATTGCCGGGACTATTTTATTTTTTCGTTGAAGGCAGGTTTCCATTTCATAGGGTGTCCGTCCTGGGCAGGTTTCACTGTATTAGGTTAATATAATTGTATGCATAAAATGTTATGGCGGGCGTATTTAATGTACAAGTAGTGCATTTACTAATCAATATTTTTACTTGGAATGTTAAGCTGGAATTCTGCTTTGATCTACCTGGAAAAGTCATGGAAATTTTTTTGGCTATTTGAGTATGAACCCTGATAAGTACACGTATACATGAGTCGTCTAGTTTCAAAACCAGCTACATCCAAAAATAAAATTTTTCACTGTGGGCAAAAAAAACAGTTAATATAAAATATATTTAAGAAATTCAAAATGTTAGAGAATCAAGGTTTTTCTTGCTAAGAGTATTGGGATAGGCTTTTAACTTGTTGAAATTTTAACACAAAAATAATTTTTACTTGGAGCGTACAGCAGTAAAAGTCTGTGAGATAGTTGACCTTTTAACCCTTGTTAAGCAATTTTGAACCACCTGTAACTAAAGTTGACGACTTTTGTCATGGAACGGAATGAGCCACTATGATTATATAATGCTGGTAAGAAGTTGACCTTTGTAACTCCTTTTTGAAATTTCATCTAAGTTGACCACCTGTCTAAGTTGACGACTTTTGTCAGGAACGGAATGAGCCCTCTATTATATAATGTGGAGAAACCTTTGTAACTTGATCATCTAAGTTGACCACCTGTCTATGTTGACCACTTATGTACGCCAAATTTGGGTGAGTGTATTATAAAGAACCCTTTGTAAGTTGACCGCATAATTATTACTATATTTATTTGTTTATCTATTTTTGGAAAGATAAAAAAAGCTAAAATAGCTTCTCCAGGATATTTTTTATGCTATAATGCTAGACCAGTATTTGCCTGGATGGATGAAACATCAATATAAAGTTTGCATAAACCTCATTATTAGGTAACCAAATGAGGAAACGACTATGAGCACTATTTTATTCCTTAAATAAGTTTCTTCTTATTTCTTTGATCTGCTATAGCCGTTTAGAAAAATCTATTTTTTAGGAAATCTTTAGCATCATATAAGTAACTGACATAATTAATATGATATTTATCTTAGTTTTAACCAAGTACTTTACTTTTGAAGTTGTATAGGGTACATTGTAAGTCATTCAGGTGGGGGGGGGGGGAAGCTAACCACTATTTTAAAGTAACGTCATTACATGAAGCTATATTTTGATTAGTTATAAATGAATAAATCCATAGTGTAAGAAATGGCGAAAAGAAAAAAATATCCACTCTCTATAAGCAGAGGCGTAGCTAGGGTTTTCAGCGCCCAGGGACAACTGAAGATTTTGCGCCCCCCTCACTATGCACCCCTGGGGGCCTAAGGGCGCCCCTGGTAGGAAATTAAAAAAACTTTTATGCTTCCTAAATGATAAATAGCTCTAAAAAGCAACCCTTTTAACTTGCATTTTTATTAGCGACCATTCACTTTGAAGGGCAAAATAGGACTTTGGCCTCTCAAAACTATTTGGTTTTCTTCTTTCTCAAGCGACCTTTCCTGGGTTCTCTGGGCGTCCAGTTTTTTTATCTCTGCTGCTCAAAGAAAATGCCCCTAGCCCCTCCTCGAGAATCATCGTGTGTCCGATCCATAGAAAACATCCCAACTCCAACTCAAAAGTTGTTTCACTGCCTTTTAAGGCTATTTCGCACGCACTCCTGTGCTACATGGGTCATTCCCGATATGATTTGCGATGCTCCCACTTTTTTGTCGAACATATTCACACCTTTTCAGTTCAAATAATTTTCTTTTCGCATTTAAAAATAAAATAAATTTACGTTAATTTGGCGCCCCTTGACGCTGCGCCCGGGGACAGCTGTCCCCCCTTGCCCCCCCCCTAGCTACGCCTCTGTCTATAAGTGGACCACTAAAGTGCTGCACCGCAAGTGGTCAACTTACACAGGTTCCACTGTATTTGGAAGGAAAAAGTAGATGTATCTGGTTTTGAAACTAGACGACTCATATATAAGTGTATAAAAATGTGTATGGAAATTAAAATGTAAAGAATTACGAAGAAGAGGGGGGGGGGGGAGAGGATTATGTTCAGCATTTTTTCCATATTTTTTTGTGTAAAATACCTCTTTAGGTTTATTGCTGTTTTAAAAAATTAATCCTTTGAATTATGCTCATGTTCTTTATGTTTTAAGTTTCAAAAATAGCTTTAAATGATCAAAAATAAATATCCAAATAGTATGTTAAAAATTCTGGCAGAAATAGTTCATCCATGTCCAAGCCCAAATCTTTATATTTAACTAAGTGTTAGAAAATATTGATTTCTCCCTCAAGTTTAATGTTGTTATTATTATTATTATTATTATTTATTAGTTCAAACAACTATGGGAGGAAAAAAAAGATTGAAGCCACATATTTCCGTCATCTCAAAAGCTTGTTTCAAATTTTTAACTAACTTTTGTGTGTGTGTATCTTTTGATTTTTTTTAGTTTTCTGACAAGAAATAAAAAGTGTGTAATTTTGATCTTTTTTTATATTCTTACAAGAAATAAAGAAATATGTAATTTTTATCATTTTTATTTAATTTAATTATTTTTCTTTATTTTATTTTGTCTCTTGTTTTCGGAAACTAGACTGGAATGAAAAATTGTTACTCATTTTGTTAGAGTTTAGAATCATTGCTTTTCATGTAGCATAAAAATGATAATGTTAGGGGGGAAAATGTGGGGAGTATAGTGGTTCAATTTCAATGAATTAATTTGCTAGTGAAAAGTAATGTTAACAAAAATAAGTGAATAAAATAAAATGTATATAACTTTCATATTTTGAAAAAGTATTTGAAAGCTAATGGTGTTTTTTCTTCACTTAATTGACTTAAAGTATTCATCCATTAAAGCAGAAACATCACTATGTAAACTGTGGTACATTTTTCAGACCCCTGCTGAACCCTCGAAAAGGACACTGTAAAATTTTTTTACAGGGCTCAAAGTGCCCATCTTAAAATTTCTGAGTGTGGATGAAGGGGGCAGGGGTAAACTATCAATTCTTGGAAGGTTTATTAAAATATTTTCTTAATTTTTCTAGCTTTAACTCCAGAAAAAAAGAAAAAAAACTCTTGCTTGTGTTACATTAATAGCAAAAAAAAAAAAAAAAAGGTTTTTTTATAATGTACCTTTTATAAAAATTGCTTTAAACTGAATTCACTGGGCAATCGAAGAGATGGGGAGTTTTTACTTGGAAACTTTTTAAGATTAAAGTGCAAAAAAGGAAAGATTAGACTATGTTTGTACGGTAATGTTAGGAAAAGGGAGATTGGTGTTTTCCTCAAAAAATCTTCTTCAAAATTAAAAAACTGAAATTTTTTTAAAGCAATCTTCAGTTGACATTGAAAGAAGGGGGGGGGGGGGGGCAACTTCAAGAGATAGTTCGAAACCGAAGTCCAAAAGATGCAATTTTAGACATAATTGGTCACATTAGAGGAAGAGGTAAGGGGTTTAGGGACTCTCTTGCTGAACTTTTTCAAAATTGAAGTCCTCTGAAAATAATTTTAGACCTTTGATGACATCTGGGAAAGGGGAAGGGTCAGCGATATCCTCTGGAAATTCCTGCAGTTTAAAGTCCTAACTGTATGATTTTCGACTATATTTAGTAATTCTTACTTAAAAGGGGATCTTCCAAAAATGTTTGGAATTTTAAGTTGTACATTTTCACTTTTATTTTTTCTCATATGCTGTGGTAAACTGAGCAGAGTTTCTTCCTATGGTAGGGTCAGTTGGGGTAATTGTAAACGCTTTTTCAATGTTTTAACTTTTGATCCTTTCCTACCTCTTGAATGAATTCAGAGATAAAACTGTGAGCATTGTAGCCACTACTGTACTCCTTGTGACTAAATGTGTACAAAAATTTTGACTTTATGACTATTTGTTAGCGAATCAGCTCATGTTTACAATTACCCCAGAGATCTGGGGTAATTGTAAACAGTGATTTATTTTTGAATAATGTTGATGCAAATGGAAAATTGTTTCATACACAGTCTGCTTGAGGGCTTCAGAAGTTCCGGAGCAATGTCTCTCAATCTGTGGCCAACAGGCCGCCTATGGTCGCTGAGTTACGTTATGAGTGGCCTGAGATCATTTAACGAGAAATATCTTGCAAAAAATCAAGTAATGCGACAAATTTATGTAAAATTCATCTCGCAGGGGATCAGTCGGTTAAGCTTGGATCCCACAGAACACCGGAAGTGAAGCACAACTGGACATGGTCAACGCTTGGGAGGGTGACCACCTCCCGCGGTTGAGTATTCTGAGACCGCGTGCGCTAAAGGGAGTTGTGCACGTAAAATAAATCGTCGCTTCAAATGTAAACCAAGTTAGAAATAATTTCCGTTGAGGGACCAACCTAGGTGAAGATCTCTCATCTGGGAGCTAGTTCAAAATCATTAAGCCCCTCTGAGCTAAGTGTACTTCATTCTAGCGGAGCTCATTATTCATCAGTAGGAGTTTTATTAATTCATGGTCTTCTTGCAAGGGGGGTTTGGATTTCCAAGTGGCATCAGCAACAACAACAACAGTTATGTAAAATAGACACAAAAGTGTAATTTACATCAAAATATAATACTTATTGTCCCCCCAGAATATTGGAAATAGGATAAATTTAAGTGTTTACAATTACCCCAAAGTGCGAAATATATGGGGTAATTGTACACACCTGACTTGCTCATGAAAAATAACAGAGAGGGTGAAATTCATAACTAAATGCTTTTAGCAACACTCCATATGACAAATACAAATGGTTGAAACCTCTTACATCGCTTTTGCAGATGAGCTGGAGACAAAAATGTAAGATCACTAAATTTTGTTAAACAACGTTTTTCACTGTGTCATTTTCAAACAATAGTGACGACTTCACAAATGTTTCGAAACTTACAAAACTCTTTCAGTGTCTTCCCTATGTTGCCAATTCATCACACACCAGCAGTTAAGTTTTCAAAACCACCACAAGTGTAGTTATGAAGCTTGTTTACAATTACCCCAACTGACCCTATACTTTTTCATTAGCAAACGATATTTTTATCTTCAAATAACTTTTAAATTTAGAAAGTTTCCTGTTTTAAAGAGCACATATTAGCGTGGGGTATCGCTGTCTGGGGGATTTAGATTACATCCAGAAGATGTGGAGGAGGATTTTTTTTTGGGGAGGGAGGGGGGGGTAGGTTACATATGTGTACGCATGTAGTATATGTTCATATATTGTTTTATTATCTTATTAGGAGGGTTATGGTCCCCCTTCATCCCCCTTGACTACGTTGCTGGTCTCAGGTGAACCCCTACGGAAATTTCTGAAGAATTAAGTGAAAATAAACATTTTAATGCATCTGAAGCAGGGAATGAGTGAATCTAAATCGCAAGAAGTTTTCCAGTTTTTTTTTTTTTTTTTTTTGAGCTATAGTGGGAACCACCATACCGCTAGTGACCCACGTACGCATGTCCACAAAAGCGAGGAGCATGCCCATTAAAAATTTTTTTTTTTTTGGAGGGGGGGGGGGGATTCATTCTTGGTGGGAGAGGAGAGTTCCGTAGCTATTGAAAGGGGGTGACGTGCGTCGTCATCTTCGGAAGGGATTGGTATCCCAGTTATTTATTCATTTTCGGGACAAGAAACAATGTAAGTTAATGGTAATATAAATCCATACAGAAATAAAACGTATTCGGGAATGGTCACAATGTTTTGAATAGGTCTTTTTAAACAAGGAAATTATCACATAATTGTGAGTATAATGCGAGAAAATTCAGGGAAATTAAAAAAAAAAAGGTGGCCAAAAAGCGTGTTCCTGCTGTGCAGCGCCATCTGGATTTCCGACGAAAGTGGACTAGCCTTCAAACTGTTGGCTACCTTTTCTATGCACTGTAATAAAAGTACATAAAAGCAAATGCGGGAAATTTTTAACGAACCGCACTATGTTCGTTTCTGTTAAAAGCTTTGGAAAAGTTATAACGTTCAAGCGGTAACAGTAGCAAGGAAAAAAAACGTACAACTGAACTATCTCTCAGAGGTATTGAAACGGACTAAGTTAAAATCAGAAAATTGAAAGCTTTTTCTATATATATAATTGATTTTAGTTTATTAATTGTCTAAAACAAATAATAAATAAAATGAAAAAGTAGGAGAGTGTTACGAGCGATTGTCCCATTTTCCCGTCATTTAGGAATTTTTTTCTTTATTGCCGAATGGCAACAGCGATTTAGGTTTTGATTTGGCGTCAGAATGGAATCGGCTGAATTCACGATGTTTACATGACATCAAAATAAAATTATGAAATTGTGTGAATATTTATGTTATTGGAAACTAATATGTATTTAATCCGGAAATTGAACATTATTTTTGAGACACCGAAATGATGCAAAATTCGGGTTGGAAACAAAGGTATCGATGTGCATTGCTGCATGAACTTGCTCTCGAGTTGGGAGAAAGAAAAAATGCCGCATTTAATTGTTCTTTTGTGGATATCTGCGTGACAGTATACATTAATTTTAAATTTCCAAGTTGAAAAGATTCCACTATGTAATTTTGTTTTTATGTTAGTTTTCGAAATGCCCAAAGCAAATGCAGAAAAATGTAAACAATATCGTGAACGTAATAAATTAGAAATAAAAGAAAAAACATCGGAACGAGTGCGACCTTACAGACTGAGACAAAAAATAACCTTACAAGAGAACGAATCATTTGTAACTCCCAGTGTTTTATTAAATTCAGACATGTGTGTAGTGACTCCTGGACCATTGCTTCCGCCAGTTAGTTCCAGTATTCAAGAAACGATGTCCAATAATATTGCGAACCAAGATGATGACAATGAGTGCAATGCATCTTCATCTGCGCACAATAGTTGCAATGTTATTACTGTACAAGCTGAGATACATATGCAAAATTCTCCTATGCTTGGTAATCGCATCAACATGAAAAGTATTCCAATGACGTCAACGGAACGTAGTCGGCGATGCCGAGAACGCAAAAAACAATTAATCGATGCCTTAACTATAGAAGTTATATCCAGTCAAGACATTGTGCTTGATCAAAAAGATGTGCCTTTGTCGTCAACAGAGCGTAGTAGACGATACCGAGAACGAAAAAAGCATTTGAGCGATGGCTCAAGTATAAATGAGATATCTAATCCAGACATTGTACTAGAACAAAAACGCGTCACACTGTCGGGGACAGAGCGTAGTCGGCGATACCGAGATCGCAGAAAGGAGCAATTGGATGTCTCAAGTGTAGAAACTACATCTGATCAAGGCAATGTCATGAATCACAACGTACCTCAATCCAACAGACAGGGCTTGCATTCTAACCACACGGAGCGGTTAGAAATAAAATTGGTGTGTGCACTCATACATGCATATTAGAAAGTAGTAAAAACTTCTTCGGAGAAAGCACTAAAATAATGTTTTTTGTTTAATACTCAAGTCAATGAAGTATAACTGTCAACAATCACCCAATTTTTTCTCTATCTGAAACACATCTGACTAGCCATAAAAGTTTTGCACAAAAAATCAAAGAATTGCAGTTTTAATATACTCTTGGTATTTGTATCTTGAAATATAAATAGTATTCAGGGGCTAAAATTTAAATGTTTGAGATGAACTTTATGTGTCTAAATACTACCCGAGTTCTAACAACATCTACCCAAGTTCTTAACAACTGCTAACCTTTATTTCACTAAAGTTACCTAAAAATTCGTAAACCTATAAACATTTTTAATCCTCATGCACCTTTTAATAAATCTTCCACTGGCGGCATATTCCCGCACAACGATTTTCAGAGGTGGGGATCTCTCTAGCTCACCCTGAGTTTTGTCTTCGACACTAATACTAATAATAATGGGTGGAAAAAATAAATAAAAAATCTCTATTTACCAGGCCTGTCATGTCAAAATTTTCCAAAATATATATTTTCAATAAATATTATAGGTAAGAAGTACAATAAAACATGTATAAATTCAATGTATTTCTAAAAAGTCAATTGACCCTCCCTCCTGATCACTCGAATGGCAATTCTGTGCCAACTTCAATATTGTGACACCAACATGTACCAATAGTTTTAAATGTAAAATAACTGAAGTAATGATTTGCAACTCTTTGGTCAGCCATTAGTGAGTGCAGCATCATAAAAGAAAAGTTATAAATGTGAAGAGCAGTGAGAATTGTAATTTTAACCTTGTGTTTATCATTTTAACTTACCGCACAGAAGTGAACATACATTCGGGGGGGGGGGGGGGGGCTGACTTTGAAACACTTATGTTGAGGACAGTTTCAGGGAGGAATATATGCTACATTGCAAAAATTTCCGGGGGGGGGGGGGGGCATCGCCCCCCCCTGGATACGGCCCTGCTATTCTAAACACAAAATAATTTGCAATCTTATATAATATCAATTCTTTCTTAAATTCCATTATTTGAACAAGAGCTATTTCAAGAAAAAGAAGTTTGATTTTTAAATCATTTGGTGGCAAAGGTTTGAGATTACTAACATTAAAAAAGTGTTGGTATACATGAAAATAAAATTATCAGGGCTGGCAAGTTTCTGCCAGGGTGGTTAAAACCAGTGGTTATAACCGGTTTATACCGGCATGGCAGAAACTAAGAAATAATACTAATAAGAACTATAATCTGCAGTGATTTATAATTCACACATGTATTTGATGTGTAAACAATTAAGTTAAAAATTAAAACTAAAGATAATGAATGTTATTCAAAGTTGAAAAAAGTACTTTGATTGTATAATTTATTTTCTTTCACTTGAAAAAAAAATTCATAATGGTAATCTGATGCTGTACAAGTTTAACTGTTAATATTATTTTTACAGTTGAATTTCTATTTAAAATCAAAAAAATTCTTTGATATTTTAACAAGACATTTTTCAGAGTATTTTTAAATAAATAATACATTGCAATGGCCATAACTTTAAGATTATCTATTATATACAAATAGAAATGGTTCTTGAGAAAATATATAAGTAAATAATTGAAGCACAAAAAGTATCAGACATTTTTTAAAATGAAATATCTTTTACAATTATTTTACAAATTTACCACTCGAACTCAAATATACTATCACTCTTCGACTCTTCATATGGAGCATTCCATAGCATACAACAAATTTTGCTAACTTTTCTGAACCCAGACAGTTAATTAATTTGTTCCGAATGAAAGAAAAGCTTGAAAATATTCTTTCAAGACCAGCATTTCTTGCTGGCAATGCCATCATTGTGGATGCAAAAGTTACAAAATTTGAAAAATCTTCATTTTTACCAGTATTTGTTTTTAAAGAGGACATTACTCATTTTTCTAATACAAATTTATTTTTTAATTAAAACTATCCACAATATTTTTTATTTGTTATTTATTCTGAGTAAAATATACTTCAGGAAATTAATACTACTAAAAACTTCTCAGATAATATCACAAAATGTGTTTATGCCAGTTTCTGCTGGTTATAATCACTCTTTCAACAACTCTCTTCAATACTCGGCCCTGAAAATTATTCATTTCTACACAAACTTCATGTTTTAAAAATACCTAGTACCATGTTTTGTTCTTTTTTTTTTTTCAAAATGGAATATATTTTAGCTTTTTGTAAAGTTGCACATTTTTTTTTTTTTTTTTTGTATCCAACTTTAAGACAATGCAAACCTATTGTTGAGCTACAAAAAAAAGAGTAAGAGGTTTGAGGTTCTGTTTAAAAAGCAAAATTTCCAAAAATGCCATTTTAAAACTAGACACATTATGGAATCCCTGAGTGTTTGATAATAATTAAAAAACTTAACTGGAGATATTACTGTGACAAATGAGTGAATTTCAGAAAATTGGCTTAAAGTTATCCCCCGAAGCTTTTTTTTTTGCTGTCTCAGCATTAGATTTTATAGTCATGACGGTAATAAAATAGTTTTGGGAGTTTTGAATTTTGCATTTCTTAAACTTTTAATCCGTTTGCATCATTTAAATTGTGAACGCTGCTCTCATTTGTGCTTAAGATATCAAATGGATTAATTTAATTTTACTGTTTGTAGTCCCTTATCATGGCCCTCTCATTTATTGTGCTTGTCAGATCAGGGCATGGGCCGCCTTTCATTTTTATCAGACTCATAAATATGTATTTAAAATTTTCAATTACTTTTTTCCATTGTGGGCCCTTTCTCGACCCAGGTCTGTTGCTGGGGTAGTTTTTCAACTCCTAGTTGATTTTTGAATGTGTTGCGAAAAACTCCAAACAAAACATGCATTCATTCAATTCTTAGTGATTTTTGCAGTAATGAGCATTGGAATTACTTCTGCTAGGTTTTTACCCTGAAAGCACTCATTTTAGTGCAACTTCAGATCTTTACCATTTAATCACTGGCATAGATTTCAATTTTAAATAAAATTCCCTAGAAAGGAGGTGCACAATTAATAAATTGCAACATGATTCAATGTGGTTAAAAATTTCTTTAAGAGAATCCAATTAGCTGTTAAATATGTTGCTTTATATTTTGGCGATAAGAGGTTTAAAAATGAGCAGATGACCATGCTTGTTTACATTGTTTTAAAAAAGATATCAATATCTTTGGTGGCTTAATTTGGGTATTCTATAAAATTTTCAACAGTTTAATATACATCTAGGTTAATTATCTGCTTGCAATTTTCTAATGCAACATAGATAAATTATTAATAAAAATGAAAAAATAATTTTTAAATGATTAAGTAGACCCTTCTCTTTCATTTCTGTTCCAAATTATCCCCCTAATTGTTTGCTCCCTTAATTTTCTACTTTTTTTCTTCAATCATCATAAAAATAACTATTTTTTTCATACAATCTTTTGGATAATTGAAATTAATTATTAATTCTTTAACATTTTTGTCAAAAAGATGTTTTTAATTTTTGATTTTTTTTAAAGTCATCTGATTTAAAGGAATTAATTTAAATTGTATACACCTTATAAAATGTAAAAATCAATGGTCAATTAAGCACAAAGTTTGCAAAAATTGCAAACACATTTTTCGAGGTTACAAGGAACCTGTTTTTCAATGCAATATAATGAGCTGCTAGATGAAAAATATCCAACTGAAACCGCGTTGAATATTATATCTACATGATTAGCTTCAGTTGGATGTTTTTCATCAAGAAGCTTTCTCTTTTGCGTTGAAAAAGGAGTTTCTTGTAACATCGAAACACATGTCTGCAATGTTTGCAAATTCTGTGCAACTTTAGCACAACTTACTTTACTTTAGCACAAAGGTGTACTTTTTATTTCATGTTCACCCTGCTTGAAAGTTTAACTTTAGATGTTCCTCCACTAAGATATTCATTTTGAAACACCTTTAAAGTTATAAGAAAGTAATAGTTGTGCCACAGAATGATCTAGTGAGCTCTATCAGTACTTCAACAAAATTTTTATGAAATGAAAAAGTTCTTATATAGTGTCAAATGATAAGCCTGCACAATTAACATGTTTTTTTTTTCTCTCTTCTCATAGCTGAAGTCTGCTGAGTCAGAAGAGATAGAGATTGTACCTGACATACACATACCTGACGAAAGTGAGTTATTTTCATGTTTTTCCCTTACCAACATCAAAAAAAAATATATATATATATATTGTTAATTTGAGGATAGTGTGAAACCGAGCATCATGAAATCACAGTTATGCTGTGTTTATTTATTATTAAAATGTGAGTTTAAAAAAAAGATTTTGCCAATTGGAAGTTTTTTATACTCTGCAATGAAAATATCTTTTGTCTTCATTTTAAATCTATCACAGACTGCCTCTCACATGCCTCTTTGATTGTGTATACTCGCATCATGATATTTAGGTGATGCAAGTGCCTTCAAAGGAAATCTGCAGTTGAAAATTCTCTGGACTTTGGGAAAGGGGAAAAAGTATAAAGATGCATTCCATTCTGTATAGGCAAGAAATTTTCATATAAGTACCAAAAAAGGAAAAAGGCTTCTGCTTCTGTATTTTGATTACGTGTTTACTGACCTTCGGCTTGTGGAATTCATGAAAGTTCTGAATTGATTTCTTCCATCAGAATGTTAAACATTGCGAACGCGTTGCATAAGCATGATGTCACACTTCTTGTTTCCCCCTCCCCTTGTCACAGTTTGTCACAATTTCATGAACCCCCCCCCCCCCCTCCTCGAAGCGTGACATCATTTATGAATGATCCCTTACCTAATATTTTCCCGCCTATCATAAAATTAAGTAACAAAGGTGGGTGGGTGCTACATGTGAGAAAAATTATGAGCGAGCTTTGAAACTTTTAAGACTGTATAAAATTTACATTGTAAATTATTGCAAATTATCATTGGTGTGCAATTAGTGCAAAAATAGTCATCCCCACAAGTAATAATTGTAGGTTTGTTGATGCAAGTTTTCACATCTATTATTTAACTGTATATTACAGTGTATGAAATTTGTTTCAGGTTCTAGTGTTTTAGATTGTGATACTGTCATTGAAAACGAATATATTGGAGTAAAGCTGAAAAATTTTTCAAACAGTAAGTTTCTAGCCAGTAATAATCTTTTTTTAAAATTTATGTGCTTTTACTGCTGTTATTTTTTGTGCATAAATATTGAGATAGATAAATTTCCCGCATTTAAATCAACCTAAAGAAAATTCATTCTTTGCATAAATTTTTCTTCCTTCTCTGCCATTGTCAGATGTTTAAATCATTGTTTGATATATTTTCAATCTTTGTGTATGTTCAAAGGAAAAAAAAAAAAGTCTAGTAATCTCAATACAGGCCTTACAAATGGACTTCCCCAATCCCCTCCCCCCACCCTCTAGCGTTGGCAGATATGTATGACTTGATATGTACCATGATATATATTGAAACACCAATTCACATTATTTTAAATTAAACTCTTTAAATTCATCTTAGATTACCCTAAGTTAATGAAATAATGAGAAAATGTACTTCTGTAAGAGGAAGCATAATGAAATTTGATTTATAATCCTCAGCAGGATGATGATGAGACAGAAAAAATCCACAATGGTAATGATTCTCTGTTTTGAATTGACTTTGACTCATTTGTGACACTGATCACTTTCATTGTTATATTTATGATTATGGTATTGTACCAACATTAGAAATACGTACGAGATATATGGCATAACTGATATTTTCACATGATGCACAAATTTACTTTAATCGCATAAGATGGAAATATAAAATAAAATGGCAAGATAAAGGTACACATTTATATATAAACTTAATTTTTGGTTTAAGTGAAGTGATAATTATTATAAAATCTTGATAATTGAAAGTTTTATAAATACAAGCAAACTTGTACTGCCTAAGTGATGTTTACTTATTAATTAAGTGATGTAATAATATCCTGGTTGATATATCACCATTTAAATAAACAGAGTTTGTAAATAGTTTGCGTGAAAACATCATTCATATATATCATAAATTTCAAATATTTTAATATTTATATAAATATTACAGTATTTTCCAATGCTCCCCCCCCCCCCCCCCATCTTGAGCCTTTAACAGCTTTATTTTTTAGTCCTGGTTAACTTAAAATACCCACTATTCATTTTCTTCAGATTAAAAATTTGTGTTAAAAAGTTGAACTTTCTTTAACTATAACAAATATAAATTGCTTCGCATAAATCTTTATTTTTAAAGCTTTGCTTAATTTTTGGGTCTTGCAACAACAGAATGAATGTTTTAAGAATTTTATTGTATTATATTCATGCCATTAATTTCATACTATGCTAAAATTGCTAAGTCGCCAAGAGCTAAAAATCTTTTCTTGATTCCTTTTAGTTCACTACCAAGTGATTAGTACTCCAGCATTGAAACTTACAGATGTTCATATGATATTATATCTGACTACGAGTGCTGTGAGTATACTTTGAGTCGAATTTATAAACATTTTGAAATTTATAATTTGTGCATATTTTTTATTTTGGTGAATATGTAAGTAATATCTTCTAATATGAGAAATACAAATTGAATTAATGCTCATTGCTCAAGCTCATGCTGTTGTCACAAGGAAAGTTCATTTAGTAATCATTAAACCATAGAAAACCAGCTGCTGTAAAAAAAAAAAAAAAGCATGGGTCATGAACAGCCCTAAGTAATTCAAATGCTCACAGCGTTAACTTTTCCAATAATTATCTTGTTCAACAACATATACATATTAAATATAGAGTATAATATATTATATGTACTTACTTCTTTAATTTTCAACATAAATGTGCTTTTTTCTTGAATGTAAAACTATTATTTGCATTTTAAAAATGTTATGTCTTGTTGCATTTTCCTCAAACAGTCGGTCTCAAGTTATGTGTATTCGTTTTAATAAAAATAATCTGATTTAAATTTCAAAAAGTCAAATAAAACTATTTTTTGGTTTTTTTAAATCGGGATTCTTTTCACACACAGGTTTGTTATCTGAAATGTAAAGGCATTTTTAAAAAAGCCGAAGTACCTAATTTGCAGTTTGGGTGTTTTTTTTTCTTTTCTTACATATTGCTATTCATTTACCTAATTTAAATGTCTTTTCTTTGTAATGTAGCAAAATAATATCAGAAAAAATATTTTGGAGTTTTCCGGCTTCCCTTTTGATGAAACCTCTTCAGAATATCAATGTAGACGAGGCTTGATGGAACAGTGAGTCATTTATTTTGTAATTACATTTGTCTGTAAAATGTAATTTTATCTTTATTATAAATTATAAATTGCAAGTTTAGCCAACAGAGTTGTGACCTTCAAAATTCTTCAGAATTACATGCTGTTGTTAAATAAAAACATTAAAAGATTTTCATGAGTTAATTGAAAAAAAAAAGTTACAAAATAAAAAAGAAAATAATAATTAATCATAAAATATTGCTTAGAAACTTCTTTTTTGTAATTGTTTATAATTAAAGTTATAAATATTTATTATAGGTTAAGCATAGAAGATCTGAAAGCTGTGGCGACAGTATTGTGTGTCTCACAGTACATTGTGGATGAGAGTAGGAATAGTCTCATTGAAGCCATTCTCAAGTTTCTGCTGAAGCCCTCTGCTCTCTTGAACAGTAAGAATACTTTGGTCTTAAATCGTAGAATTGAAAAGAAAAAGAAAGTGAAATTGAGGGTGAGGGTGCAAGTTTGTGATCAATCATCTCTGAACGATGGTTGATGGAAAATATGTAGTGTCTGAGCTTGTATGTTCCCTAATTAAAAATCTGTAATTTTCAAGAAGGCTCATTTAGTTCTGTAAAAGTACTTAAATCTTTCTATTTATTTATTTATTTTTTTAATATTAAAGTAAAGATTGGAAAAGTCTTTTAATAAGAAGATATTGAGTTGAAAAATAAGAAGCTGAAAATGTTTCCTTTATTCTTAATAAAGAAAAAAAGAAAAATTTGATCCCCTTTAATTTATTCTATTTCTGGCAAAATATTCTTTTATTCCTGTGAGTGCGAACTAAAATATAATAAACTTATGCTCTAAATCCGTGATCATCAATCTTATGAAGCCACTGATCAACTAAATTGTTTTCAAGTTCTACTTTAAGCTTGTATTAGAGTTAAAAATTAAAACTAATTTTTCTGTTAAAACCGTCTTTCTCTTTTAACTTTCAATCGAAGGCTTATGTGATATGTTTCATGCATCATCCATGAGATAAAGATTGTTTTACCACAAAAAAAAAAGCACCTCTATTCTTATGCAAAATTAATTTTTGTATTTTTATTTTAAAGTTCTTTCAATCTTAATGAATTGTTCCATTCAAGTCAAAATCATATTTTTCTAGGCAGCACAATAATGCCGACAATATCGCCAGTGCCAGTACCCCGGTTACC
Source organism: Octonoba sinensis (assembly GCA_038502835.1). NCBI lineage: Eukaryota > Metazoa > Arthropoda > Arachnida > Araneae > Uloboridae > Octonoba > Octonoba sinensis. The sequence goes on from CM076600.1 coordinate 7,343,418, forward strand.
AGTCAAGAAGAAGGCAACATCCAGCACCGGTAAAGTTTCTCATGTGAGTAATTACTAGCTCTAAAGATCCTAACAAATTCAAAATTCTGTGATCGAAATCTGTATGGAGTTTTTTGAAATTAAAAACTCTCTGGGCATCTTTTTCTAAATTTTTTTTAAAGAGCTATTTGGCAGACTTTAGCTACTTAATTATTTTTACATAAAGACGTGCTCTCAAATTGTGTAAAATCAGGATGGCGAGCATGTTAACCACGGAAAGACTTGTAGTTGATCTAAGCGAGTTCGTACTGTAATGTCTTCTTTACACAAACAATCAATATTTTCATTTATGTGTATTTTCTCCCAAGGGTTATTTAATAAATTTGTCACAAAACAATATTTAAAATTAAAAAAAAAATATTCCTCTCTCTCATCAACATACAAAAATTTTTTTAATGTATAAAGTTATAGACAGACAAATGAACTACCTTTTGTATAAGACAATTAGAAACTAAAACTGTCATCTATATGGAAAAAATGAATATTACACTTCTGCTAAGCATCTCTATCAATAGTTAATATTAAAGCTCTCATCTAGTAGTTCTATTGCGAGATTCATAATTATACAAGTGAGATGCCTTATTTTAAAGGAAATGTTCTTTTATTCCCATAGCATACGTCTTCGGAAGTTGTGGTTTCGGACCTACCCTCTGGCATTATCATCTCCAAGGTGGAAAGCGTGGCATCATCAGGTAAGCTCAACACCAAGCAGAAAGTTACCTTTGTGCTGGAAGTGCAGTATTATTTGAAGCTAGCTAGTGTTTTGAAGCATGAAATCTTGCCAAAAGACTTAGCAGACATGGATTTCGGGATTACCACAGCATACGGAAATTTTACAAATAAGTCTACTCATAGCACGGGCTCCCACAGGCCATAAATCTTACCCAATAATTCTAATTTTTTCCAAAACTTCTCAGTTATACTTGTTTTTTTTTGCAAGGGCTACCCATGGATTATTTTGAAATTTTATGTTTATCAATTAGTTGTATATTTAGTAAAAATTGTTCACAAAAGCTCTGTTTTTATTTCGTAATAAGCTTTTCCATAATAAGTGAAATTTAAAGAAAACATAAAATAAAAATATTTTTCTAATACTTATTATTATTAATAATAATAGAGCAAATTTCAGTGCCGGATCTAGGGTGGGGGCAAGCCGGGGCCCATGACCCTGGCGGCACTTCTGGGGGGCAGCAAATTCAACTGTGATGCACAAAAAAAAAGAAAAAGGGTATTTAATTAAGAAAATTTACTTTTGGAAGAGAATTAAAATCATAGTTCGGCGCTCCAATTTTATCATTGATCAGCTATTTTGCTAACGATTAAAACAGATTAATAGAGTTATTTATTTGTATAAACGTTAGAAATTCTAAAATTAAGGTTAGGGGCGGCAAATTTCTCAATGTCAAAATTTTTAATTTTAAAAAGTCGAGGTTTTCCCCCTTAGTGATAGTGAAATACGTAATAAATCATGCTATGCTCAGACAATACCCAATGGTTTTTCTTTTAGAAACTTTCATAGCATCATTTTGAGAAGAGGTGGGGGAGCTTGTAAGTGTTGTTTGAAAAGGCAAACACTTGGCTCTTCGATATGGGTGTTAGTAAGGAGGGGGAGAGTCCTGCCCTCTGGATTAAAAAAAAATACCAATTTTTTCTGAATTATTATTTTTATGAGTAATAGCGTTTAAATTTCAAAGTTTTTGTTTGCTTTTTTTTCCTAAAATTTTTGAAGTCCCAATGTGTCTCCTAAGGCCTCAAAATGCACCAGTTTGCATATAGTTTTCAAAATTTTCCCGGGGGAGAACCCTCGGATCCCCTTTAACTGTCAGCCCTCCAATGTTGAGCTGAAAAGGCCATGTGTGGGAACATTAAAGAAAGTTGGGGTTATCAGCGGCCCCAAAAGGGGAAATCCTCGAAAAGAAAAAAAATGCCCATTGCATAAAAGTTATATGAAATATTAACAATAATTGATTGGAGGGGGCGGCATTTTTAAGTTTTGCCCAGTCTCGGAAAAGGTCAAGATCCGGTACCGGCAAATTTAATCAAAATAATTTAGTTAAAAGTGCGACCAGCAACCTGCAAAAAGTAAACTGTTTTTTTTTTCCTGTGTAATTTACAATAGATGCAAAATAAAAGTATCAGAAATTTCAATAATTTACATAAAATCATTTGTAATCTTTTCTGTGGTCATTAAATATGTGTGAAAGGGAGAGTATGAGTTATATATATGTGTGACTTTTATCTAAGTAATGCCTAATCTTTATTTTTTTAAATGTATTACTATGTATTAGTACGTCTTTATGTACTAATGGCCCTATATATAGTTATAAATTTTCCTGAAAAAGGCCCTATTTTTTAATCTGCTGGGACAGTGGGAACCTTGACAGGAAAAAAAAAAGCTGACAAAATATATTTTTATAATCTTTATTGCAATCATCTATACATTTTGTAGTTCGTAATAGCATTTTATAGTTGCTAGTTAAATAAATATCTTCTAATAGTCAAAATGTAGTGCTGTTCAACTTTTAGCAACTGCATGTGAAGATGCAAAATAAAAATTTAATGCGAGTGTTATACAAAAAAAAAGTCTTGTATAAAAGGAAATGACTGTTTAAAGGCTTCGAAAGCCCTTTCTTTAGGGCGGAACTCAAATAACTTAAAGTGCTTAACAAGCAGTAAACCAAAAATTAAATAAGTAACTGAGGTAAAAAGTATATGCTGAATTATCCAGTCAGAAAAAGACATAAATGACATCATAGAAAAGACATGAATGATTTGGTATGCCCTCTTGTGTATGAGGATCCAAGCTGATTTTAGAAAATAATTTAAAAATGAGAAAAAAGTCCAGGAGAAGCTGCCAGATTCACAAAAAAAAGTTGGGAAATTTTTTTTTAATTTGTTGAGTTTCCCAGTGATTTTGAGCAGTGCTTGTTCAATGACACACATTACCCGCGAGAACCTAGGGAAAACACAACCTAGGAGTCGAATACTTTTTGAAATGCTAGCAATTTTTTGACAAATTTTAATTATGTGGCAAACAACCAGATTATTAAGTGGAAAAAACAGGAATTTTTAGTTGAAGTAGCAGGGTTGTGGGTTCGAAAAACTTGTAAAAATAGAAAATCAGCAAATTACTTGCAGTGGGTGGCTCTATCAATAGCTAAGAAATTGTCCATAAAAAGTAAAAATTGAGTGAGAAAGTAATGCTTGGGGGGGGGGGGGGATGCTAAAAAGATGCTAAAAGGTTGAGAATGAAAGGTTACATTCAACTCTGTCAAAAAAGAACCGCTTTGAATAATAATTTTCTCATTGATTTAGCATTTATTAGTTTTACATGTTTTTTCCTCACCTCTGAAATTATTTATCACCTTTTTCATTTCAGTTAATCATTGCACAATGACTATTAAAAAGGAAGAGCGCAAACCTGAACTCAAGAAACTGCAAGCTTGTTTTGTAAGTTATATATTTTTCCTTTTTGAGTGGAATTGGTTTTCATCTTAAATATTGAGGATCAGGATCCTTTGCGAAAACATTCACTATCAATCAAGAGAAAAAAATATTGTTACCTTTTTAATTTTTCTAATTTTTAAAACTAGGTACTCTAAAAATGCTTTTATTAAAAATCGCCTGTTCGTTGATTACCCTCCAACCAAAGCGTTTTAGAAGAAAATGTTATCTTCAAACTTGAGTCAAAGCAAAAACAAGTCAAATCTTTGCATTGGAGAGTTTTTCACTTGGTTATGTGTGCATTAATGAGTTGCTGTTGTATGAACACACAATTGAGTAGTAGTGTAGAAATTTATGAAGAAGCAAAGTTCTAATTATATTAAATTCAACACATTGTATTTTAAAAAGGATATCTTTGTGAAAAAATTCCTGGGGGACGAGAGTGAAATGCTACCCTTTCTTGAAACATTGTTTTGTCCATTTTCTGCAAATTTATGTCCTAACCTGTCGACTTTCTTTAGAGACTGAAAATCAGCTCGACTAATGTACCTTTACCACACTCAAAGAGGGGTATTTAATTCACTAGAATTTCAACGAAATGCAAAAAATTTTAAAAGGGAAGTAAAAGCAAAATGAACTGCAAGTGACCCATTATTTTAATTGAATTAATATTTATTATTTGTTAGTAGTATTATATTCATCTTAGAGAAGGAGTTGCTTGGCATGTATGTTGGTGTGTTTTATTTGTTTGGTGAATATTTAATCTTGTGAAGTTAATTTAAAAAGCGACATTATTAGAATTGATTTATTTACATGCAACGCATGACTATTTTCAAGACCTTAGTTTCACTTTTTTAACAACTATATATTTCTCTTCACAGTCTTCCTCGGACATCGAGATCGTCCCCCTTCCGATGCACCGCGAATCTTCCATGCGAGAGTCGCCGTGCTCCAGCATAGAGATAGTTCCCCTGCCCATCAAAAGGGAGAAGCGCAAAGTTTCCAAGGAGGAGTCCTTTGCCGGGGAGTCTCTGCTCGCAGACATGAAGGTCACCCCGACGAGTGAGCTCCACACCACCAAAGAAGAGACTTGCAGGAAGGACTTATCCCCCTCGCACTCGACACCGTTGCACATCAAGAGCGAGACGTGTCTTTCGAGCGGGAAATTGTCCCCGTCGTCCCCACCGAAACGATCGCCTGCGGATGTGGATGAACCTCTCTTGGATGTCAAAAAGTCGGGTAAGGATGGAGATGGGAATGGCCGGGGAAAAACCGGAAATTTTGGGGAAGGTTTTTCTCCGAAGGGGTTTATTTCCACCCGGAAAAATTAAAAAATTTTGATATTTCTAGTATAAAATAATACATTCAGAAATTTATAATAGTAACATTCCATTTTTTTATTTAAATATTTTATATTTTTAAATATTTTTTTTCTTTAGTTATTTTATATATTTAAATATAACATAACAGAAAGTTTCCCTTTTGTACGAGAAAAAAGGACAGAGATATTTAATTTCAAAGCTTGGAATTCTTTCTCATTTTCTTGGATTTTATTAAGGGGTCGGTTAAAAAATCCGAATGCAGTACTCATTGAACAATGAATAGAATGAATACTTCATTGAAAATTTTTAACCAACCCCTTAACGCAGGCCAAAAAATCGTAAAAAAATCCCAAACATTGAAACTAAATATCTCTATTTATTTTTTTCATACAGAAGGGAAACATTTTGTGTTATGTTCGTTAGGATGGGCGGGCGTCAACTTTTACTAAAATATGACTATAAAGACTGGGGGTATAAAAAATTAGTTTCTGTAATTTTCACAAAATTTATTTCTTTTAAATTTAGAAATGCTGTTATCATAATTGCTTACAATTTTTAAACATTTCTATAACTGGAAGTTTATGTTTGGGACCCACGGTTGCTGAGACAAAAGCCTCCTAAGGACTTTGATTTGCACCCTGTATATATATATACATACATATAAATGCATGTAACAAACTTTGGGGAAGAAAACTAAGCAACTTTGTAAAAAGATTTATTTGATAATTTACAAAAGTTACATATGCTAAAATCTACTTACTTTATAACCATTACTTCTGTTCTGAGTTAATTACTTTTGTTAAAAATAATGATAAATCAATTTAAAAAATGTTGCTTTAAAATTTATGATTAACTTTGGATTCAAATTTAATTTTATTTTTGTGATTAACTTTAATCCAAATCAGTATCTGAATTTATTGAAGCAACGCTGCTGGAAGATGAACATTTACATTCCATGGCAATATTGGACTTGGACTCTTCATTAAAAAATCCTAAATTCCAGCGAATAGCAACCAATTTTATGTGAACTAAACAGTATTTTAAGTTTTGCTTCAGCTTTAGAATTCTAAATGTAAACCAATACAAACATAGTTTTGGTTTGGGTTTAGATCAGAAAGCTTAACAGAAACTAATGTAGTTCTGGTTTGTAATTTAGACTGGAAAATAAATTAAAACTAAATAAAATCTTTTTACAGACAAAAAAATTATATTGCAAGATTTTTTTTTTTTTTCAAAACAAACTTTTAAACCATGAAAGATTTGATATTGACAATATTTATGATGACAGCAGTATTTTCTCTTTCTTTGAATTGGCAGCATTTATCTAGTTAAAGGGAATGATGTGGTGTAAATGGATTATGGAATGTACATTACAATTAAATATTTCTTTCAAACTATAGTAATATTGTTACTTTTCTTTTTTTTGAAAAAAAAAAGCTTTAATGGCAGTTTAAAATTGAAAATGTTATGTAATGATTATACAAAAGGTCAGGATCAGTAAGGTTACAAAGATACAATGAAAAAAACATTTACACATTTTTTTTTCAATAGAAACACCCCTGATCCCAAAAACTATTTAAGAAAACCCACTTTCACTTGTAAAAAATCAATTTTTCCAATTTTTCCAGAAAAAAAACCGGAAAAAAACTTTTTTTTTCCACCACCTCAAAATTTCCGGAAATTTTACATCCCTAGGTAAGGATGCTATTTATTTTTAATATCTCTCTTTTTTTTTTTTTTTTTTGTTCATTTAAATTGCTTTATGAAAGGCTATTGCTACCTGAGAAACCTGAAAAAGTCCGGAAATTTTTTAAATGAGTGAAAAAGTCGAGGAATTGTACTATTTTATCAAGAAGCTGGAAAAGTCGAGAAATTTTACATGGGGCTTGTCAAGAACACGACTTTTGTGTCAACATTCTGAGTGCTGGCATGTGATTTTTTGGATGCAGAAAGCCCAATATGAAAACATCTACTCTTGCTCCATTCCAAATGCAACATGCTAAGGAAGCTGGTGATATTAATGTCTTATGATTCAAACTGAGGATAAATTTATTTTTTGATAAATTTATTAATGATTTGATCATTAATAAATTTATCAACTGTGACTGACATTTTATTATTGTTACTCAAATTTTTTCCAAATATACTTATAATGCATTCAGCAATTAATGTAGTTTTTTTTTTTTTTTCCTCAAAAATCTTGATAAGGATTAATTTATTTTCTCATCAAGAAATTGAGTTATTAGACCTTTAAAGAAAATACATTTGGCAAAGTACCTAATTTCTCTTATCAAAATGTTTCTTTTTCTTCCCTTTTGTCACATCGAGGAAAAAGTTTCAAAGTTTGTCAGAAATTATGTCAAGGATAGCATTCCCTGCTATCATTTTTAAAAAGAATATTTTGGAGCAAATCGGCAAATGTATGTTTTTCTATTGGTATGATATCGTGGAGTCGAGGCTAGGATTTTTTTTAAATGTCTGGGAAAACCTGCAAAAGTCTGGGAATTTCATTCTGTTGTTTGAGTAGCAACCAAGGAAAGGCTTGGCTTGATTGGCAAAATGTAAACTTTCAAACCATTGTGATTTGAAATTTCTGGTATGAAAAATTGCCACTCCATGCAATGTTCATTGATAATCTTCATCTCTGATTTTAATCTGCAAGTTTGGAGCTCTTACTTTTGAGCAGCCCTAAAATATGCAACAAAATATTGATTTTGATCCTTTGCACCTTGTGTCACCCATAGCAGCCTGAATATAAATATAATGCTGTGTAGTATTTTAGGGGGTAAGGTGATGTACAAGAGCAAAGCGTTAAAAAGGGTAGCATGAATGGAGGGAGCTCTTTACTTAATTTTTGATTGTTTATTGGATTTTGATACACTTCACCTGAATTTTACTAGATAAATTTTGCTGTTTTACGTAGAGAGATATATAAAAGTAAATATAATTAAAAAGGAATTATATTTTGTTTCTTGAAACAATTTCCTGAATTGAATTGAGAAATTTAGGGAAGAGGAAATTTCGGTTAACTTCATTTATGAATCATGTATAAATAATTATAATGTTCTCTTCTAAAAAAAATATGAAGTAATGTTCATTTGCTTAACTCGTAAATTTTGCTTGCATTTTATGTTCTTGACATTTAATTGTACACCATGCTCTGATACGAGAACCCAGCTAGCTGTCACAGCAAGCTATTTTATGTTGGTGTGTCTCTGAATCAAATGATCCTGCATTGATCGTTCCTCTCAGGATCATTCATTTCAGACAATATAATTCAAGAAAACAACAAATGGGGTTCAACATAGAGCAAAATGATTAGCTCTAGAACGGCCAATTTAGAGGATTATTGTAATGTATAGCAAAATGATGGCTGTGGGAATGATAAATTGAGGTTTTGGTGTATTTGCTTAAAAAAAAAAAAAAAAAAAACAGAATAAAAGCATCTGTGAAGGATTAATTGCGTTATATTACTTACGTATAGTTAATTTCGTTTTCTGTTGATATTTCCTGTAAAATTTCATTGTTATGTGTAATCATTCATCATCCCTCCCCCAAAGAGAAAGTTAATTCACAAAATTAATCTCAAAATGGACTTAGGCAATATTTTCTGGATAGACTCTTGTTATTCTTTAATTTAAAGATTACCAGTAGTGTACATTAATTGATGTAAGAATTCTTCAGTGATGGCTATGTTTCTGGATTTCTAACTTGTCTATTAACACTTTCATGCTTATTTAAAAATATCTGTCTTGACAACTATATCCTTAAATGTATCCTTCTGCTTACAGCTCGTGTCGTCCAATACCTGGGAAGTGACGAAGACGACGACCAACCCCTTTCGAAAATGATTGGGCATCCAAATGTGAGTAGTTTCCTTTTCTACTTTATTTCAAAAGAAGCAAGGGCAATCCTTTCTTCATCAATAATCTAATCATTTAATTTTATAACCAGTGGTATATTTGGGTGAACAAAAGGGGGGGAGGGAATGGGGGGACAGAAAAGCGCTCTCCCTCCAATGAAAATGTTAATGATTTAACAAGAAAAAAGGTCATTCAATAGGTCATTTCTTTTCAGTTTTAATTTTAAAATGATATTAAATAGTTTTTAAAGAAGCAATTTATTTTTCTCAGTCATTAGACAAGGCTGTAGCATTTATGTATTATTTTAATGAATAATCATCATCTCAGTTTCTTACTTGGAAGTAACAGTTTACTTAAAAAGTAAAGTAATAAGTCGACATTTACATACATAATTGGTCATTTAAATTTTGCTAGCAGTATTGTACTGTAATGGAAATTCTAATCCTTCAAAGTAAAATTTAAATTGTAGTACATTTTCATACTTTCATGTCAATTTAAAGAAAACTTTAAAATATTTACGAAATAATAAACCAATAATATATATTTAAATTTTAAGTGCACTAAGTATTTGTACTAATAAAAGAATCTGTAACATTATAGGGCGTACATTTGTATGAAACAATTTGAGTACAACAAGTGTAGTTTAATTCCTAATATTCAGTATTATTATTACTTCATGAAATGTAAAAATTAAATTCTGTCTCAAGGGTGATTCTTAGAAGTGGGGGGATGGATTTTAATGGGAATAGATGCGGGGGACGCGTCACCCTGCGTCTACCCCCATTTCTAGAACTGTTTATAACAACACTTCATTATTCCAGTTAATTGAAATGAAAACCCATCAGAATTTATGAAAAAATCAAACTAGCAAAAATATAGATAAATGGAGAAATTATAATAGCAATAAAATGTCTCTTATATAAAAACATAGAGCTCTTTATTGTAATGTTTGACTGATTATTAACATTTCCTTTAGGATGACCAATTGCGAGCCCTTGTGGTCAAAATCATGAAGGAATCAAAACTAGAAGATGTCACTATGAAGCATGTGATATGCAGGGTATGTTTCCTTTTCTGATGCATGAAATGTTGCTTTATTTTCTTTTTTGACTTTCTTTTTTCCTTTGCTGTATTTTGCATTAATTAAAAAGAGCAATTGCATTAAATTCGTACAGTTACAAAGAGAATTATGATTTAATGTTCACCATATATTGCAATAAGCATCATCATCATTCTAAATTGTTCAATTTATTTTTGAAGCAATGAGTGGTTGTTTTTCCTGCGTTGACTTTGTGCTGGCAGGAAAACGTTGTTTACAGATTTTTTTTTATTATTATTTATTTATTGAGAATTGACTTATACAAAGAAGATCAATAAATAAAATTTTGCGACATCCTTTGAAATTTTTTATCCGTTTACACTCAAGTTGATTCAAAGCCAGTATAATTCTTAAAAATTAACATTAATTGTTTCTTGGCTTTAAATTTTTAGTTATCGGGATTTTAGGAAATAAATTTTAAAAAGGGCAGTCAGGGGCAGATACAAGGGGAGGGTCATAGGGGTCATGACCCCCTCCTCTCCCTCCTAAACCATTGACAACATTTTGTAATGTGAAAGAAATTCCATGAAATAATTAAATCAAAAAATATTAGTTATAATTTTGTATTTAAAGTTATAAGGGGTAAAAGATTCAGTTAGTCCCAAATGCATTTATTCCCGTCTGATTTGGTGGTGCTTTTTATTACCCCCAAACAGTTCCGAAAAAATTCTGTACTTTTCTATCTGCCTCCTGAGGAGAGTTAGAATGGCATAAGACATTGATTTGGCTCATACTTAATGAACATAATACATAGTAGATGTATTGAAAGCCCATAGTTCTGATAATACTTTTTTTTTTTGCAGGTTTTTGAGACTTATCCTAATTATGATCTAGGCTATCGCAAAGAATTTATTAAATCCATTGTCAGACAGGTGAGTGTTTGAAACTTAGAGGCAGACAAAATAGAAATCTGCATCTCTGTATTTGCTACCTTATTTGTTTATTTTCTTGCTATAATATTGAATATTTGCTGCTGTGATAAGCACAAACATCATATCAGGACTGAAGTTTATCGCCTTCATCTATTTGATTCAGATGACACTATTGGGGAATTTAAAAAAAATGTTTTTGCATTTAGGTGAAATAAGTGGCAAAGAACCACCTGGCGCCAATAACTCAATTTCGCCAAAGAGTGCAGATACGACTTTTGTGCTTAGCACTGCAGTATAACTATATTTACTTTTTATTACCACATGGTGTTTGAGTGGTATAAAACTGCACATGCGTGTCATTTATTTTTTCAGGCAAAAATGACCAGTTGAAAATGATACTTTAGCTGAATCAATCAAAAATTTAATACATTTGTGTAGATGTGTGTGAGTGTGTGTGTTTTAACTCCCAGCATATTTCTGATAAGAAAGATCTTGAGAATTATATCTAAAATGTATCTGCACTAAATTTGACCACTGTGTGAAGTGTTTACATTCATTTATAAGAAAATATTGCTTTAAATGTTCAGTAACTTGTTGATGATAATAAATTTTAAAGTATATTCTATTTAAAGAGTTACTCTTAGAGCTTTTATCAAAAGTGCAGTTCATACCTCAAGCTTCAAGGTAAATAGTTGCAGGATGGAGGGAAAAAATATATTTAATAACATTCTTTCCAGCTCATTACCTGAGGTTGTTTTTTGTAGCTGTGGATAGTTTTGTGATGGCAGAGATTAAGGGTGCTTTCACCCCAAAGGCGACAAAGACAAAAAAAAAATGTCCTTTCTCATTTGCGCAAGCGCAAATTTTTTATGGCAAATATATCCTCTGAGCTTGCGTAAATGACAAAAGACAAGTTTTTGGTCTTTGTTGCCTTTGGTGTGAAAACTTCGTAAGGAGCAATGTACCATCATCAATAACTAAGTGTTGAGACAAATCCTTTTTAGTTTACTTTCTGTAAAAGTTTTTTTAAAAAAATGAAAGACTTAATGTATCGTAAAAATATCGTTAAAAATAGAGCAAAAATAAGTTAATTAATGAAATAAATGTTGAAAAATGAAAAAATTGAAAGCAGGGTTTTGAGATGGGGGGGGGGGGGGAGAAGAATGTGTGTCTGTCGGTGTTTCTATCCCTAATAACTTGGGGGAATTGTCCGATTCAAAAGATTTTTTTGCTTTCAAAAGATCTCGGCAAGGACATTTCGTTTCCATAGTTTACTTTTTGAGTTGAACAATTTTTCATTCAATTTTGAAAAGTTCAAAAAAATCTTAACCTTTTGCGCCTATGGGCAAAATTGAAGCAAATCGGGTAAGCTCTGGGCTTACCAGAGCTAAGATCCACGTTCCTATCAACAAGTTTATTGGAAAAAACGCTCAACGGGAAACATTTTTGTTTTTAACAATTTTTGTTCAATTTTGAACAGTTCAAATAAAGTTAACATTAGCGCCTCCGGGGAAATAACAGACGGATTTGTTTGAAACAAATTTTATCGGAAAGATCTTATGACGTAGAACGAAGTTCATCCGGAACGAAACGAGTCTATTTTCCCACGGAACGTTTTGAGCTGGATTTTTAAGGGTGTTTCCGAATGGATGAATGAATATGTATAAACCGTTGAGAAAGGTATATTTGACGTAATTAAGAAATAGAGCTGAATAAGAAAGAGAGACGGCTAGATTATCAATTTGATATTTGTGTATATGGGAGAGCAGGCTTATATAGTTCTAGACCAGTGTTTCCCAACCGGTGGTTCTCGAAAATAATATTGCAATGGCGGAATTTTCAATTTTTAATGAGAAAGAAAAAATACAAAATAATAAATTTGTGATACGTATTAAGAGGGAGTGTAAAAATGATTCTTTTTCAAATGAATTGCTTTCCCGATAATTTGTGGACAGTCATAGGAAGTATACGAGCATACATACATAATTTGAAATGCACTTATTTCTACTGTTACCTGATTTTTTACCTGAAAAGTAATAATTAAAAATATCTTCGTTTTCTTGTAGCTGTATTTCAATTTTTATTCAAATAGATTTTTTGCAATTTCATTTTTATTTCTTGTTATAAACTATTATTGTGAGACATGGAAAATATATGTTCTAGCAAATTTTATACTTTTGTTACCTGATACTAATGACTACAGTAGGGGGTTCGCCATATTCTTTGTGATCTTAGAAGGGGTTCGTGATTAACAAAAGGTTGGGAACCACTGTTCTAGACAAAACTTCTTATTACTTTTTACTTTTACAGAGTATGCCATTTTATTATTTTCATTTTTTAATACATTTTTTTAGATATACTTTCAGGTTTTTCAAATGAAACTTTTTTTTCAACCGTATGTGATTGAACTAGACGACCTTCTAACATGCAGACACCGACTATAGTCTGTGTAATTACAATCGGCATGTCAAGGTCATACAACTCTACCATTTCTCCTTCTGGTTGCCATGGTTTCCGTGCTAGAAACCTTTTCCCCACTTGGTTTGGGAACATAAGTCAGGTTGTTGTTTTAGTTATAATAATAATAGACGGATTCAAATCAGATTTATTTCTCAATGGCAAAAATAGATTGCGTGAGGCAAAGTTTTCAAGTATTTTCAACCGATCTAAATATTATTCTGACATTTTGATGTGTTTCAGAAAGCTATTGTATAGCTAATTTATCGTATTTTATATTTTGTAAATGTGAAAATCTTATCTAAACATTCCAGATGAAATTTAATTGCATTTACCTGATATCAAAAATAAATAAATGGATAATAAATTCTTTCTTATTACTTTTTCTCAACTATGCTAATATTTTGAATCGGGGGTGTCGTAATGCCATTGCCTTAACTGCAGTGCAAAAAAAAAGTCTGGCTCTGCAATCATTCTCGCAGTTGCCCTGGAGACAAAGCAGTAAACGCGACCTCGATGCTCCTATTCCGATTACGCAGACACCAGAAACATCAACAGCCGGTGTAACGATTATGTTACAGTCGTAATCAAGTTGCTTTCTTTCCAGATCCTGTCACAGATGGAGAATCCGAATTGCTCCGTTTCCACCACCGTGATCAACATTTAAGCCCCACCCCATCGAATGTGTGCCTCATCATGCTCCTGTTTTAACATTCACATTGCGCGTGCCATATCGCTTCCGCCTTCCGGAAGAACATTCATCGTTCCATTGCACTTTTACCAGAGAGTGACACCGCTTTTATCTTGTGCATATTTTAAAGCTTATGAAATGAGTTGGTTTATGGTTCTCTCTCTCTCTCTCTCTTTTTTTAAATGTTGTTCTTCATACGAAATCATCTGCTATTGCTGTCTTTTTTTTTTTTAACATTGAATCTCTGTATATTGCTTCATGACTCCTACAACTCATGTATGTTTCCTAATAATGAAGTATGTTATGAAACTTTTTTTGGTGTTTTGCTTATTTGAGTCTTGATTCAAAGATTATATATATATAAGAGTATCCATGCATTTGATCCTAAATCAAATTTCGAACCTGAAAACGAAATTAGAAAGGAAACTCGGTATAAAGTAATTTATTAGACATATCATCACCATTTTGATTTAAAACCATAGCTCCACTTTTGAATTATTCAAATTAAACTTTTGAATCATTGAGAAAAATATTAATCATTTTACAGTAAGTTTGGTTATGAAACTTTTAAATTGTTTGATTAGTTTATATCATGAAATAAGTAATTGCAATTCTAGTCTTACCCAAAGGTTAACAATATAAAGGTATTACACTCCGGGTCTGATTTTCAGCAAGAATTTGGGGCATATGTTTGGGCTTCTAGTTGAGTGTAGTCCATAATTAGTTTTTTTAAATATAAATTATGAAATTTATAATTTTTTGAAGGAATAACTTTGTTTTACTATTGCATAACATCATAGTTTTCAGAACTAGACTTTAGGGATCATTCATAAATGATGTCACGCTTCGAGGGGAAGGGGGGTTCATGAAATTGCGACAAAGGGAGGGGGGACAAGAAGTGTGACATCAGGCTTATACAACATAGCGTGACATGTGACAAAGGGGGGAGGGGGTCTGCTGAAGTGTGACATTTTGTAACAAAGGAAGGGAGGGAGTCAAATATATCGGGGAAAAGATTGACATCATTTATGAATGGTCCCTTAGGATATCTATAATTGTAGCTAGCAGGTTAGGAAAGTCCCATTTCTTTAAATCAGACCCAGACTAGAGACATTATGTAAATATAGTTGCAATTCAGCAGAATTTCGATCCCTCGTTTCTCATGGGACCATTCATTTTGAATGATATATAAAAATCTAATGATGGTGTCTGCAGAGCCAATCTAGCTACTATGATAACAACAGCCAATTAGAGGCGAGATCTCAGGAGCTGCGCACACATTTAAAATTCAAACAATGGTTTATCTTGACAATTGAAACGATTGTTATGCTTTTTCTTATTTGAGTTATTTAAACTACTTTTAGTTAAATACCTAAAGCGGCAACACTTTTGGGGATATTTCTATAACAGACTTTTGGCTCTCACTTTTTCTCATGCATTCATGGATTTAAATTTATTTTGTCAATGAAAGCATTACATTTCATTAAGCTTTCAAGGTATTTCTTTGTTGCCAAATATGAATACGTCTTTGCACAGATCTTAAGATATGCAATGAAGGGTTGCGTACTAAAATTCTTCCCGATGTCGCCAAGAGTCGTACTAATAAATAAAACATGTATGTAAAAATATAAGTATATGGCTTTTAGAATTTTGACCTTGGGGATATGATTCCCTTTATTTTAAATGTCCGAGTGAGTATATTATTTCGTAACTTTATATATAATTTCAATTACATTCTGAATCTTGCCAAGCTTCTGATACTCGGTAAAATCTATGCACATTATGTTACAAGATACATTTTTTTTTATTCCAATGAGTTGTGTGCAATATAGAATGTTATTTTTAACAGAGAATGGATTCTTTCCATAAAGCTACTCTAAACTATTAGGAAGTTACTAGTTTAGTTTAAGGAGCGAGCGAAGCGATCCGAAGGAACTGCTTAAGCAGTTCTGGGGGGTTGGTGAGTGATAGCGAGCAGGAGACCCCTAATATATATATATATATATGAAAACAATGAATATGGGTCAGTATAATGCAAGACTTTAGTTTCCTTATCAACATACCAAGTTGCTGTTCAACTTTAGTTTCCTATATTTTCTCAGTTTGGCAGATATTTCTCTATATTTTTTTACTCTATTAAAAGAAAACTAAACTCATTGGCTCGACAGCCTATTGGGGCCATGGCCTACTGTGCCCATCTCAATTTTGGAGATCAAGGGCTCTGGGATGCAGAAGCAGATGTTCTGGTCAAGTGGTGGGTTTGACGCGGAACGCCCAGTGTTTAGCTCCCAAGCATACTTGGTCCTCATTTTATCAATCCCACTGAAGGGATGAAAGGCTGGGTCAAGTCATGAATCAAACCCCAAGTCCGGGGTTTGATTCATGGGGCCCAGCCCATGAATCAAACCCCAGACCTGTGGCATAGCAGCACGGAAGGCCACTGGGCATTAAAAGAATACTTAAAGATTCATGCCAGAAAGTAGAATGAAGAGTCTGTTATAATCCCACTTGAACAATTCTTGAGATCTTTTCTTATTGATTTTTCTAACTTTCGCTCGTTTCCAGTTTCTAAAATCAGTGGGTGAAAGATTTAAAAGATTTTTGAAAATCATTTAAGTAGCAGAACCATTGCTTCATTTTATCATATTCTTTAGGGTGAATTTGTAAGTAAATAAAAGTCTTTTAACAAGGGTTGTAAAGCCTGAAAAAATGCAAGCAAAATCAATATCTACTGGTTTTGCTTGACCTGAAAAATTCTAGTAATGTGCTACAAGCAGAAAATATTTTTGTTGGTTTTTTTTCCAAAAAGGAAGATTAGAAGCTTTTAAAAAAAAAAAAAAACACATAAGAAATATTTTTATTTGGATGGAAAAAATTTCATTATTGCTGATATTGATTATTTACTAAAACATCTTCCTTTAAACAATGTATTGCTTAAAAATATTCACTTTTTACGTCTATATGTCGAGCATGAACAGCCTTCATTACAATACTTGACAAAATTTTCAACCAGAAGCCTGCTGTAATTAATAAAGAGGGTATCAATAAAGTCTGAAGAATGGAAAATCTATGAATGAGGAAGCGAATGAAGATTTTGTCGATAAGAAAATCTCTCTGGTTGCCACAAAAGAATTGATTGATGGTCTTCTATACTACGAAAAGAAAAATAATTTTGGTAGCCTCAATTTTATCTCTCAAAACTCATTAAAGCAATATTAAGCTTATATCATGCACAGGCTGATGTTGAATTGCTTTTCTGTAAATCTTCACTATGTGACGACTTTTTGTGCTTCTTTGAATAAAAAGACAATTAATAGTCAATTAAGCAGAAGCAGTGATATAGCAAAAATTCCAGTCTCTCCCAATATGTTAAAATATTTTAGAGAAGCATAAGTACTATAAAAACTATTTAACAGAATATAAATAGCAAAAAGACGAAAGGGGGGGGGGTAATGTTGAAGGGGAAATGTGCTGATGAATTGAAATGTCTAGAAGTCAAAGCATGGATCAATTCAGCATTTTTAACAGGGTCCTATTGTTGTGAATTTTAAGAAGATTTATAAATAATAAATTTAAGAAAAATCGAATAATTTTGTGAAAATTCAAAATTGAAACATATAGCGATTAAAAAAAATATTATTTGCCACTTATTTAATAAATAATTCTGTGAAAAGTGCCATTTTTGGTAACTCGGAATTTTGTGAAGGGTCCGGAACACCCCCCGAATTTCCCCTGGCACGACCACTGCAAGAAAAAGCATTTACAATAAGCAGTTCATAATAATAATATGGCAGAAGTATGCTCTTCTGAAGGTTTTTTACAGTCGGAACACAAAATGCTTCACTGGGAAGAGAAGAGCTGGAAAATGTTGAACAGCAACTTGGTATGTTGATAAGGAAACTGGTGGATCCACACACTCGAGTTGGGGGGGGGGGGAGCAGTTTCTATGCGCCCTTGTTTGACATATGCTTAAACAGAGGTGCCCTTCCCCCTCACAGCGATGGCACAACCCCTGAAAATCTACACTCTCAAATCTTCCATGCCTCCCCCCAAAAAGTTGCAACATCTCAGTTTGAACCATGCCCCCCTCCTAGTTTAAACGTGTAAGCGTAGTGTGGAACCTATTTAGTTGCAAATTCAACTTTTGATCAGTTTAGTTGTGATTTACAAATAAGGAAAATAGATTTTTCTTCAACCCTTCCCCCTTTTTATTACTTTTTTTTCCCATTCAATTGTGGAATAGAAAAAAATATATTCCGATATAACAGTTGGTTTTCATGTCATGTCACATTGGAGCAAATTATTGATTAAGTAAGCAATTGAGGTTTAATTTTCCTCAAAGACTCATGGCTATACATTGATGCTATTTTGAGTTACATTCTTTAAATTTAAAAATTCACATAAAAATGGAGCTAATTATTTTTACAAAATGAGCTAACCGGGAAAAGAATTTTTATTGTAATGCAGACATATAGAACAAAATAGTGGGAGTCGAAATCCATTACTGGGAAAATGACTCTGTTCTTTCTCAAGAAAAAGTTACAGGCACTTAAAAAATATGTAATTGGGTAAAATACCATGGATCTATTTCCATACAGAATGGCGGGAAACATTCAAAAGATCGAGAAGGAAAAGAAAAAAAAAGCACACAATAGAAAGGTGAGAAAACCATCTCGATCGTTTTACACCAGAAGCATGTCACCAGACCTGTTTTCTATCCAGCCTCCCATTTTATGAAGTGACAAAAATATTGTTTATTTGATTCTCTGTTAGTATATTGTAATTGGTTTATTCTCCCCTATGCTTCAATGAAAACATTTAAAATGACATCAGAATAGAGAAATGCAATTGTGGAGGCTGCCACAATTACACTCCAAGTTCGATCTATGTGGCCTGCACAGGTTCCCCCCCCCCCCCCCCCGCACAAAAATTTGTCAACAGCCAATTAATAAAACACACATAAATCATCTAATTTCTTTTTACGTAAACAATTCTTGATAAGTGGAGACCAATCACTCTCTGCCTTCCAGCTTACCAGTATTTCAACCAAACGGAAAACTTTCCTTCCCCCTTTTGTGGAATGATAAATCTTAACAAAATCATTGGTAGACTTTAAGCAAGGAATTAGTTTACAATTGTTTTTGAACATTTTTTATTTTTCATTCTATTTGTTTAGAACAAGTCTATTATGTTTCTATTGACCCTCCCTTGGATATAATTTGTTGGGAGAGCCATCGCCCCTCTTCTCGTAGATCTGCCACTGTAAGGAAAAGTTAAAAGATAGTTTCCTGTTCATAAATTGTTTTGCATTTGTCAAGAAAAGATGATTTTTCTGGCAATTTAATTTACTTTTGGATTCAAAATATACTTTCCTTTCAATGAATTTACTTTGTGTCATTTAGTTATTGAACTACATGAGACCATACTTGTGACAAATATGAAACATTTACGAAATAATGCTCACTTTCAAATTGAGACTCAAACTGCTTCGTGGAAAAATTAGGTTTTGCCCGGCGTGCCCTGACAGTGTAATTTCTTAGTTGCTTTTGAGTACTTTATTTTCACTACTATTCACAAGAATACATTTGTTCTTACAAGACATGTTAGTCGCAATGTTTCTAACTACAAAATTTGGGTTAGCTGGACTTCTATAGATTCTTGTTTTTCTGACCATATATTTTCATAGATTGTGATAATATAATTATGAATACATTGATATATTTTCAAAATTTGATGTTCACTAAAAATGAATTTATTAGCGCTATGACTTCACATTGTAGAATTCTGCTAATAATGGTATTCGGTTTTGCTTGTTTATAAGCGAAGCGAGCTACTACTACCTTTTTTTTTTCTTTCAAAATTCCGTATATTTTTTTTCCCTTCCCTTGCTATTTATTACCCCTGATTGTAATGGACACATTAGGATAAATTTCATTATTACTAGACCTTCTCGGAAAAGATTTCAAGCAAATTTAGTTTCTTGAATATTTATTCAACTTTTTGCCCGCACCCCGAAAAAAATTCTTAGGCCAAATTTTATGCTAATTATGTAATTATGTACATTTATATAAAAAATTAATTAATATTTTTATATAGATTTCGTTTACACAGTACCCGATATTCATTTAGCAATGGCCGAGTCACATTTGAGACTATGTGTTGACAGAAATTTGATTTTCAAGTCTCATTATTGTGAGGAAATGTCACGAAAAACCAAGTTAAGATCAAATTGCATAAAAATATTTTTATTGGAGTTGTTTCCGAGTATTTACAAAAGTGATGATTCCGCCCAACACTATTATGTTGATAATACAGTGAAATGATGTCCACAGAACTATTTACACGATGCTCCACGAGTCTCATCCTTTTGTTTCACTGGACCACTTCTTGATGGCAGGCAGCAGAAACTTTCCTAATTCTTCATCCTTGGGAAGAGAAGAAACAAATACATACATTTAAAATTAATTCTCCCTTGTTGAAGACAAGGACAAACACAATCAGGGTTTCATGGATTAAACGGCACAAATCATTTTGGTTAGGCACACAACATCTAACTGAAGAACTGACCTATTTCAATTGAAACAATTTGTTTAAACGTCATCAGTGAATTTTGAGAATATTTTTATTATTAACACTTTTTAAATTATCCTAAAATAATTCATTGAAAATTTAATTCTTGAGACTGCTGGAAATTTTGCCCAAAATCCGATAAGTATATAAAATTACAATTACATAAAATGCCAGAATGCAAATTAAAAATTCATTTCTTGTTTTTTCTGTCTCTAACAACAAAGTTTCTACAAAATTTCACTCGTAGACAAAGTACAAATTCAATTGCCGATAAACAAAAACAACGGATGGTACATGTTTAAAACATTAATTTTCATTAATTCTGTGTTGTACACAGACAGGGAGTTTGTCTCCGTTGCAGGCTGTATGAAAGCTGCTTCAAATATACATAAGACCCAGGGTTCGAAATTTTGCAACTACAACTTCCTGTTTGACGACCGCGATTTCACGTCCAATTGTCACTTTTGACACCTAACCTTTCAAAAAACTTAGTTTAACAAACACAATTTGCACCAACTCATCATTTTTTAATTAATTTATTTTTAAAATCTAGCATAACTTCATACAATTATATGTTTACAAACATATTTCATCTAATTTTCCATATTTTGAGTTTTTAGGATACCTATGAGGACTATCCTAACTTCTTGACCTTCAAATTCGGAATTTTGAATTGTACTTACAAATGAAATGCGTAACACTAGATGGTAAATAACACTTGAAATATTAGTTAAGCCAATTAACACACATTTTATTTTATTAGGCACTGATTAAAAAAAACGTTTATATTCATTCATAAACTTAAGTAAAATTACCAACTTCTCAGAAATTAATTTTTGAACATTTTTCTCTTACTTCTACAACAATTTTTCCTCAGTAAAGTTGTAATGTTTTGCAGTATTTTTTAAAATTCATTTAAAATATTTAACCTGGCAGAACATTTTTGGCAACTATAGCGAAAAAGCTCGGTGCCAATGATGCCTAACTTTCAGGGTTAGAAAAAAACCTGTTTTTTTTTAAAAAAACCAAAAAACCCGTTTTTTTTTGTTTAAACCAGGTTTTTTTGGTTTAAATAGCATTTGTAGGAAAAACAATTTGACTTTTGGAAAATCATGGGGTTTTAGATCATTAATTGTGAATAAATGTTATTAGTAATTAATTTATTGATAACTAATTAAAAAACCAAGTTAAAACCTTGAATTTTAATTACCTTATAAATATAGTTTTTATCTTTTCAGAAAGTTACCTCCCGTGAAACATGCATAGGTTGACCACTTTATGGTGCATCACTTTAGTAGTCAACGTATAGAGGGTGGAGATTTTTTTTCCAGTTCTTACACTATACGTTTATTCATTTGTGACTAATTAAAATATAACTTCATGTATTAACGTTACTTTAAAATTAGTAATTAGCTATTTTTTAACAATTATCTAAAATACCATTAGATAAATTTAATCTGAATGACTTACAATGTATCCTATACAATAAAGCACTTAGTTAAAGATAAAAATGATAGTTTACTTATTTGAGTGTAAAGATTCCCTAAAAATACATAATTTTTCGAAATGGCTAGATCAATTAGAAGAAAAAGAAGAAACTTTAGAGAACAAAAGAGTGCTCATAGGTAGTTTTCTCGAATAGTTAACTTACACAAAGGTTTAGGCAAACTTTATATTGTTGTTTCATCCATCCAGACAAATACTAGCCTAACATTATAGCACAAAATATATTATCCTGGAGAACTTATTATTTTTTTTTTTAATCTTTGCAAAAATAGATTAACAAATAAATATAGTAATAACTAGGCAGCCAACTTACAAAGGTTTTTTTTATAATACTCCCACCGAAATTTGGCGTACATAAGTGGTCAATATAGACAGGTGGTCAAGTTACAAAGGTTTGCCTACATTGAATAATATAGGGCTGAGTCCATTCCTGACCAAAAGTGGTCAACTCAGACAGGTGGCTATCTTAGTGGGCAACTTTACAGGTTTTACTGTATTAACATATTATAATACTCTTCTTATACAGAACTTTCAGTAAATTATTAAAGAAATAATTATTATGTGTGTTAAGTTTTCACAAAAGCATATTTTACTAAATCCATAAAAAATAAGCAAAAAAGAAAGATATATTAAAAATAATGTGTGTTGATTTACAGTATCAGTAATATCAACAAATGATTACAAGTCTCTTACTGTAGATATATTTTACTTTAAAAGTAAAAAAATCCTTCAACTTACTGAATTTAGCAATGATAATACTTATAGAAATCATCAACATTGGCTTAGAAATTATCACCATTATTTTAATTTTTTTCAAGTACAAACTTTATTTATCCTGATTAAATATATTTATAAAAGCAAAAGCAATTTTATAAAAGTAGTACAATGTACAAACTTTATTTTTCCTGATTAAAGATTAAATATATTTTTTAAAAAGAAGAGAATAATTTAGAAAAAAAAAAAAAAAAGAAAAAATTGCACTGATTAAAAAAAGTTTGTTAGTTTAAAAATTCAGTAATTCATTATTTATCTAATGCTGTGTTTGTAATTTCTTTATAAATTGGATTTTGCAATTTTTTATAATGTGAAATAAATAAAAAAATGGTTTTTTTTTTTTTTTAAATTGTTATTTGTAACATACCTACATTTTCAAATTGGTTATTACGAAGATACTTTATTATTTCTAATATATATTCTTTACCTCCAGGAATTACAATTGCAATATCATTCAATTTTTATAACGACCGGGAAGAGTTTTCTGAAATTAGCTTTTTCAGAGATAATTTTAGAAAAACCCAAATAGTCCGATATGTAGATAGAAGATGAGAAAAATTTGTACTGATTAAAAAAAGTTTGTTAATTTACAAATTCATTAATTATCCAGTGCTGTGCTTGTAAATTCTGCGTAAATTGAATTTTGCAATTTTTAATAATGTGCAAAATAAATGAAAAAAGATTTGGTTTAAACCAAGTGGTTTTTTAAAAAAACCATTTGGTTTAAACCAAACAACCCTGCTAACTTTCACCTCCTGATTTCAAACCCTGATAAGACACAATACACACGTAACACATTGCATACACAAAATAGTATAAGACATTTACCTGATAACCCCAGGAGACACAGATGCTTTTGGTGTCATCTTCTCCTACATCCACCTTGATGAGAACAGATGCAACTGTGATGGAGCAGTCTTGAGCTAGCTGGACAGTGTGGTTTTCCAGGAGGCTGCAAGGAAAATTCTTTTTTTTCAATCAACAAACCTTTTTTATCAGAAGATTGCTAATACATTTTGGAAAGAAGTTTACTCTTACTCCATAAAAACACTTTAGAGAAATAAATTTTTCATGCAAGTGTCACTGAACTGCAAATAAATAGCAGATCAAGTTGACATGCCATTTTTTCTAATAGTAGAATATTAAAATATTTCTTTGGATTTAGATTCGTTTCAGAAAAGCAATTCATAAAGGTCATTTGAATAGTACTAACATGAGTCCAACCTCCACTCCCCTCCTTTTTTCTGGGAAGAAGGGGGGTGCCACACGTATTTAAAAATCGATCGTATTTGTTGTTAAATACGCTTCCCACAATCTTTACAAATTTCTGTTAACCTGAGGAAGTAAAATAGCTTACTATAAATGTTCGTTACAAATTCGTGAATTTGGTGGTAAAAATACTTACTACAGCCTTAGAAAAAGTTAAAGACACTTTCCCTTTCTACTCCTTTTTTCATAAAAGATCTAATGTTTAATTCAAACTACATTTTACCTACATCAATTCACTCCGCATTAGCCTACACTGCAATAATGCCTAACAGCCAGCATTTTAAACAGGGCAGGGACCGATTAAGACAGCCGGTGGCCCAAGGCACAACATTATTTTGGGGCCCCCTATGGTATGAAAAGTAAAAATACTGGGTATAATGTATAAAGTTAAATAAGCTTGGAGATTATTCTATTAATACTGGGTTCATACCCAATTGGCAAGGGGGGAAGCACCTACTGATTGGTATTCTATATTGTTTTTATTCTATATGATTTTTTTGTGTTATTCATTAAATAAGCAAACTTTTTGAACACACATATTGCATTTTCAAATTTTACTGTTTATAATATTAAATAAATAAAAAATATCGATGCCTCAGCGATTAAAGGTTACTATTTAGCGTGATATAGTCAATGAAGATATTGATCTGATTGTGCATAGAGTACCTTGTTTACGCAAATACTTTTAGCTCGCCATTTAAACAAGTTAAGATCTTTCCATTTTGTAAAAAAAATAATATTTTAAGAGATATTTTCAGAAATCTTTCTTACAATTTGGGGGCCCAAGGCCGCGGCCTTGTCGGCCTGTGCGGTAATCAGGCACTGAAACAGGGACCATTTTTTTGCGAATTTTAAAGAATTTTGTGAAAATTTTTATCATTGCTGCTTTTTTAATAAATAATTGTGCAAAAAGTATGATCTGGAAGCTTGGAAATTTGTGAAGTTTTTTTTTTTTTTATTAAATTTGAATTTTGTGATGGGTTCGTATTGATTGACTTGAATTTTTTAAAGGGTTCTTTTTGTTTGAAAATGGACCTGAATTTCCTCTGGCCCGACCCCTGGTTGCATAAATATTTTTGTCTGAATGAAACTGGATGTTACCTTTTGATCTTAGAAAAGATGACATCGGTGAGCCTGGATGCTGGGGCACCGGTTGGGTCTTCGATCTTCAAGGTGGATGTGAAACGAACTTGATGGGGCACCATTCCCACTTCCTGCATTGCTTCCTCAGGCTCCATTAGGCGGATTTTCTGCAAGAGGGGAGACAAAATATAAAACAT
Organism: Octonoba sinensis; assembly: GCA_038502835.1. Lineage (NCBI taxonomy): Eukaryota > Metazoa > Arthropoda > Arachnida > Araneae > Uloboridae > Octonoba > Octonoba sinensis. The sequence goes on from CM076600.1 coordinate 7,368,604, forward strand.
TTTAGCCTTCTCTCAGTTGGAAAAATACAAATTATCCGTAGAAATCTAGATTTCTTGAAGCATTTTTGAAACACGAGTAGATAACAAGTCTGAACAGTGTGGGAAATAATTAAACTATTGCGGGTGACTCTGCTTCGAAAATTTTAGAGAACGTGTTCCAAACATTAAAAGAAAAAAAAATTGGTTTTTGAAACTTTTTTCAATTTGTTAATGTTAAGAGTTTTTTGACAAATAATATCTGTACTTTCTTTCTATTTTGAAACAAGCAAAATTGTTTGCATTTTAAAAAAAAAAGCTTGCAATAATGGTCTGATAAAAATTGATTTCTGATATTAATATGACATAACTTTTATTAAATCAGTTTTTTTTTATTTATCTACATATGTATTGTGTGTGTTTGGTGGGAGGGGCTACCCGATTATATATCATTTTTTTTTCTAACTGAGTATCATCCATATATTACAATTTTTAAAAAAGTGAAAATAGCAGAAATAGATATGTTTTGCAGAGTACTTTGTATTAATGGCATACACACAAACAACTATAAATATACTTTAGTATAAGCCATAATTTATTTTCTCATTTTTAAAAAAATGTTCTTGAAGTGGTATGAAGCAGAAAATGACAGACCTACATTTTGCCTAATGATTCAAAACACATTTTCAGGGATACTCACATTGTTGTTCATGACCAGCATGCCATGCAGGACGCTTTTCCGCTTCAATCCGCCGATGCCATCTGTAAAGAGGAAACGAAAAAGTCGGTGTTAAAGGAATGCTTAATGAAACGTACCATGGAGCTTAGCGGAAGCAATCAAATTAATAATCACTATTATGATAAAGACATTAATAATGACGTACATAATAATGGTCCTTTTTTTCAAGATATACATATTCACTTCTATATTTCTTAAATAGCAAACTTTTTGAGTTCAGGGTGTCAAAAATTTGAGGAAAAAAAACATGACTCCAGTCTCACATAGAAATAAATATCCATAACATTTTGACATTAGCAAGCCTGGTTAAAAAATCATGTTCTGATTTTTTTTATTTTTATTTGATTTACTTTTAAAAAGAGATAAATAAAATTAAAAAATCAAAATATTTAGTGTGGTAAACATAAATAAGATATTTGCGTTCAATTAAACTAACTAAAAATTTTATAGAACAATGTGTGAAAATAATTTTAATTTGTGAGAAGATTTATCTATTTATTTGCTCATTCAGTTTTTTGTCTTTTTCAATGGTTCTCGAAATGCATCATGTGTATCATACAAAATAGGTGAGTGTGTCATTTGTGTCAAAGAATAGGTTAAACATTCTTGATCAAAAGTGAGTTAATAATTCGTTGTTAACTCACTTAATAAGAAGTGAATTAGGGAAACTAAACACTTGATGAGAATCATTTAGGGATCATTCCTAAGTGATGTCAGGCTTCAAGGGGGGCGGGTCACAAAATTGTGACAAAAGGAGGGGAAAGGGTAACAAGAAGTGTGACATCATTTATGGATGGTCCCTTATTATATGAAGGCCACAGGGAAGAAAGGTGAAATGTCAATTTTTCCAGTGTTCGAAAAAGTCACATTTGAAAATTCGAATGCCAGGCTTTTCTTCACTGTACACAGTAAACTTTTGAGTGGTTTTTCACCTTGATCCTTCTCCTTTCTTACCTGTTTAAATAGAGCAAGAAATTCTATCCTACAAACACAGAGTGTTGCCATTTTGTATTGAACTCAACTCAAACAAAAAACATTGACATTTTGCCTTTCTTCCAGGCTCTCTTCATGTTTAGACAATCGTAATGAAGAAGTAAACAAAGAAGGGTATGACAGTGACGTGAGTTTTGTAGATTTGTGAAAGTTTGGTTCAAATTTAAAATAGTAAACCGACTTTTCGTAGATTTTTAATGACTAGATAATTTATCTATTTTTAAAAATTATACTTCAAAGTTTTTTTTTGTAATTATATTACATTTTAAGGATGTATCTTTAGATAAAACAACTTATGTATCAGAAAATAAGGTAGTTTTCATGCTGTACAGCACTTGACTCTTGAATTCAAAACAATATTAGGATCATTCTAAAATCATTAGGATTTTATATTGAATCCTTCAAATAAAATAAGATGATTGATAAGAGTGATGTGGAGCTTTGAAATTTGAAATCAACACCCATAAAAAGTATGCAAAACACATAGTGAATATCAGAGCTATTTACAACTACTCTACAGAAAAATCCTATCATTATACTTTTATTAATTTTTAATATTCCTCAATTATTTTTCAAGTAGAATGAAGTCTTGAATTATACAAAAAAATGAGGTGAAATATTAAATTTTTATTTAAATAAATATTATTCGAATATGAGTTATTAATACAAGTCTACGAAATTACGAGAAGCAACTCACTGGCATCTCGCGAGTAGATCTGCTTCTTGAGAAGGTCGAGTGAAACATCCACGGGAACGGACATGGGGGTGTCGAAGGAAACAGTCTCGCCATTGGCTGGCATCAAGCATTCCTTCCCTGCAAAAGAGGGCATCATTTTTCAAGTTGATGACAAGCAACAAATCAACATTGTCTTATTTTGAGTAAAATAAAGCCAACACACTCCAAATTTTAAGTAAAAAGTGCCAACAGGAGCATATTTCCAAACACCCAATTCAAAAGAAGTTAACGATGAGATATGAACTAAACCAGAGAATTCATTATTTGAAGATCCATCAAAACATTGGTTAACTAAAATCAAAACAGATTGAGCCGTCCCCATGACACGGTGATAATTACTTTCGTAAATGATTGGTTAGTTGAAAAACCAAATATCCCATTCCAACACTCCTGTTCTGATGGTTTTAGAAAATTGGTGACGCATAAAAATACTACAAAGTTTGCCTTTACTTATAATCCTAATATATCATAGCATAGGTTCGAGAATATTTCAGGAAGCTTAGGGTATAAAGGAAGTATGCCTATTATTAGTTTAACTGCTTGGTTACCCCTTTATTGAGCATTACTTTTATTCACATTTTGAAATTTTGACCAAACTCGAATACAAGAAGATTGCAGATAGGTTCTGCACCATGGTAGATAATTTAATCCTTAAGGTTACAGATTACACTTTTGTGGGTTTTTTTCTTTTCTTTCTTTTTCTTCTTCTTTCTTTTCTTTTTTATTTCCTTGTACAAAATGCATGAAGTATTGTAATCGCGAAAAATTTCGCACTCAACATTGAGCTTAAATTTATATTTAAATCACAAATTAATCAGTCTGGACAGTTCTTTTCACAATGCTCGTATGTATCTACATGGACCACTGAAATATTAATTTTGACCATCCCCTAGTCTGTTATGATGGTGTTTTGAACCCAAAGGGGTCCTATAGGTTGCAAAGGGATGTGCCAAAAAGGGTGTTTTATGTGATTTTGTGTCAACTACATGCGAATTACAATGCAAATTTCCAGTCATTTTCCATACCAAGGTATTTTCGCAGAGGCACTGCTCAAACCAACTCCATAGTTAATTCATTAAATTTGGTTATATCCCTCCAAATTTGGTGCCAAAATAGTGAAGCCAAATCTGGTGTTGGTTTTGCAGTTTATTTCTTTTTCGTTTTTGCAACAGTTGAAAACAATGTTATTACTCATACATTCCATCACATTAATTACTACACAGTTTCTTACCCAATTCCTGGGTGATCTTCTTCTTGAGGAACTCCATTTTAGAGGCCTCCCCGTGCACCAGCATCACTTTGGAGGGCTCACAGTGCTGAATCAGTTGCATGATGCCCTTGGCATCTGCATGTGCAGAAAATGACATGTACTGTACAGACATTTTCACTTCAACCTGAAATTATGACACAGATATCAGAGCTGAGGGGGAATAAATAAATAATAGTAACAACAATAGAATAAAAAATAATGTCAAAAATATTAAAACATTTTTTTTTCTTTTCTGCTTGGTAAAATTAGAGAAGGTGGGGAATTGCTAAGAAACTAGCAATGGATAATCTCACTCAGTAATGTACTGGATTTTTAAAAAAAAGAAAACATTTTGGAAAAAGCTAACTGCAAAATTTAAAATTTGCAGCATAGCAGACTTTATTTTAATCATACTATCTTACAATATCCACATTGAAGATCTCATCGCAAATTTTTCGTCATTGAAATGAGGTATAAAATTTAATTGAACACTATGTCTTTTCCTCTTTAACAGGTTGATGGACACTTGCGTCCATAGCCATCAAAGCGAAGTTCACTATGTGGCCTGACGGCAGTAGCCGTCCAAAACGAAACGGTCGTTTTGAGACACTCCGGCTATAGCGGCACAAATGTGCATTTATCGGCATACAAGTAGAAGCCTAGTTTCATCTTTTGGAAACAATTTTTTAGGTTGAATTTCGTTTTCCACCTGTTACACGATTTGCAGCTTTTGGTTGTGAAGGGAGTAGTGCGATCCTGTTTTCTCTTGAATTTATAGTTGTTATTGATTATACTGATAAGTATTTACCACTAGCGCCATGACGGTTATAGCCACAACCAAATTAAAGGTGCTGAATTAATCAAAATTAAGTTTCTAATATTCTAAAAATTACAAAAACATATAGTGTTAATTTTCGAACTTCACTTGTTCCTACTGTCTGTCAATGTGTTAACAGTAGAATTACACTAAACAAAATCGGGAATGAATCCAATACCGGCACTTGCCTCATAAATAAACACACAAACAGTGTTATTCTTAATTTCACTTACAATTTGCCTGTTCTCAAACTCTATCTTCTTGGCCCCACTGATGACCTTGTGACCTACGGTTCCGGCCACACAATATCCGGGCATGATGAGCTGCAAAAAGAGAGAATACTATCTTTGTCTGGCAGTATGCAAATGTACAGGGAAAAAGAATTAAGTATGTAAAATTTCATGCAGGTCAATTTAATAAATACCCTTTAAAAAAATTGCATTCATTTTTACAAAGTAATGCTTACTTTATAGAACTCAAATGCCCCAAAAACTCGTATACGTAGCATCATACATCGCCTTTTAAGTCAAACTATTTCATATAATAAATTTGTTATATGGCAAAATTTTTATTTAGAAGCTTCCAATTTCCCTTTATAGAGACTTACAATCAATATCCACGTTATTTTTTAATTTCCATTTATGGAATGTACATTTTAAAAAACTTCAAGTTTTTTGATCTGATTATTGTTTTGGAAGGCTGATTAACAAAAATGAAGGAGCAATAGAAATAGCGAAATAGAATAAAAAACTATCCACAAGTACATACCATGTTGTTTTCGTTCGGGGCCCACTTCCTGAAAATTTGAACAGAAAGGCCGGAGTGCAACATGCCAGGAGTGGCAAACACCACCATAGGACCTGGGTTGTCCACATATGCACGGTCAAAGGGCTGAAAGAGAAAATAAAGGACATGTCAGGCACTGAGAAGCAAAGGGGTGTAAGTGACCAAAATGAAAATTTTGAGATAGCTAGTGCAAATGATACATTAAACACCCTTTTGTTTTGTGGGAAAGAGATTTTAGTGGTAGCTTTGACAGGTACTGCAAAAAATCGCGGTTTGAAAAAATAACTTAATAAATGCTGCCTTCCGTTTGCCTCTAAATAAAATTATTTGATTTTTCAGTTACCTTAAATACGCGATGCAGACGATCTATTTACGAAACTTAAAGCGGAGAAGAAGAAAACAAATAGGAAAAGAATTCCGAATTGTTGAATAATAATTAAAAAAACAAGGGTTAAATTGTCTGCAGATTTTATTTTCGTCATGTTTTGTTTTCGGCAATTGGCAATTTGTCTAATGGCAATGATTTTTAGTTCGTCGATAAATATAATTATTCGAAATTTATACTATGCATTTTTCTCATTTATTTTAATGAAGTTTGTATCACTAACAAACTATCTTTATTACTGTGTAAATTATCAAAATGAACAAGACACGTTTTCCATTGAGTGGCAAAGGGGTGTAAGTGAAAATAAGCTAATTTAAAAAAAAATCCTACGACAAATGTAATCATCAGAAACACTTCAAACTTCATACTTAAACAAACACATACATATAGGACTCGAAAATAAAAAAAATATTTACTTGAAGAACCTCTAGAATTTAGTATAGGAATTAAACTTCAAACGAGTTTTACTCAAAATGATACTTTAGTCACTTACATCCTTTTGCTTCTCACCGCCTCATGTGTGAAAAATATTGTGGCCTAGTAAAAGCAATTTTATTTTTTCAAAGTAAATAAATTTGTTTCAATACTACATTATTATTTTTATTATTATGATGCAAAACGTTATTTTTAGTATTGTATAATTTTATAATTATGTCTTGGCAAAAAAAAAAAGAATGGGCAAACAAAACATTTATTTAGAGTTCTTGTTATTAGTATTATTTTTAAATGGTATTGCAAAGTAAGTTGCATTTTCTGAACGCATGCTTTGTGCTAATAAATATTGCTTTTTCATACATTTGAAAAAAATTTCTTATGAGTTCCTAATGAGTTTTAAGCAATGTCAATTAAAGTTGCTAAGAATTTTAATTTTCAAATCTAACTACCATGGGAGTCACCTGTCACTGGAACTTGTTTGTTTTAGTGGCACCATGGGCAACTAACGACTCATGCTTTAAGTTGAGTTTTTTGTTTCTATGGTAAATTAGTACATGAGGAAAACAAGAATATTCCTCTCCTTCTATTTAGATATCGTGGTATCAGAAAGTGTCTGATCCTTCTGCAAATAAAGCAATATGTTACTTGAAGTTAAGTATTGCAAAAATGAAAAAATGATTAATAATAAAATTATTTTTTTAAAAATAAAAGTTTTTCAAGAAGTTAACATTAATTCTAATTAGCAGGACAATTTACTGTACAAATTTTCAAATGATAAATTTTGCTTTGAATAATTTTTTAGACAAAAAGAAAGAGCAAACTAACCTTTATGTGCTTGAAGTCAAACATATTCCTGTGAACAAAAGTCTGTTTTATTTTCTGGTTCGTCCACGTGATGAACATTTTGTAAAATGTTGTAGCCTAAAAAATAGGAATCAGAATCCATTTTGTAATCAGTTATATCCAATATTATTCATTCAAAAATTGAGATTAATGTCACAAAATCGGCCTTTTTTCTTTTTTTCTTTCTTTTTATAATCGGGAAAGAAATTTTATTACTATGAAAGAGTACAACATCTATTACCTTTCCTTTACATTCATATACATTACAAAATTTCTTATTTAAATAATATGACAAGTTAAACATTATGCAAAAACACATTTTATGTTTAAAACAACTTTCTAACAGTACAATCAATTTTTAGATTTTTTTAAAAAAATGATTTAAATTAATCATTTTAAAAAAATCACTTGGTTTAAACCTCAATGTAAATCATGATTTAAATCAGTGAACCCTGGTATAATTACATTCAATTCCACGCTAGTGTAATCTAATCTATAAATAACCTCATCAAACTTTTATTTATTTTTTAAATACTTAATTTCAAAACACCATCATTTTAATTAGCTTAAGGAGAAGTTCTGCTGCGTTAAGTTCTACTAACTCAAACTGAAAAATGTGATGACTTAAAATTTACTAAAATAAGTTTTCTTCTGTATTTGTTGTGTAGGATTGTACTATTAAAATACTTTAGACATGCTTACACTGTTAAAAATATCGGTGCAACGTCGAACCATAATTAGGTGAAAATTTGCTGCACCATCTTTTTGGCGAAAAGTTGAACCATAATGTGAGTTCCACTTTACACGAACAAATGGTGCGATGTTGAACCATAAATTGGAGTTCCGCTTTACTCGAACAAATGGTGCGAGGATGAACCATAATACGAATTTTTCTTGCACGAACAATAGGCGTATAATTTTGCGGAAAAATTTCGAGCGCGATAGAACAAATATTTCGAAGAGATAGTGACTGATAAAAATAGAAAAGTTTACTCTTGTGAAGAAATAATACAGAAAATCAATTTAATTAAATGCACAGCAATAAATTGTTTATTTTACTACATATTTTTATTGCATTTATGTTAATTTTCGAAAATCGGATTTTAAAATGCTTTCTTTTCATCTTAATAAAAGCAGATCTCAGTGCAGACTTTTAAGTTATTTCCAGGGTTGCCAAACGTCCCGGATTTACTGGGACAGTTCCTTATTTTGAGAAATTGTCCCGCGTTCAGAGGAACTTCAATACAAGACGTCAAAAGTCCTGTATTCTTGCCAGGACATTGATTTTGCCGAACAGCGAATAACCGGTGAACATTGTGTGACGGGTCCGTACCGGATGTCCGACTGATGTTCCACACCGTTAAATTCGATGAATTAGTTACCCACAGCTTCCAAACACTAAAGGTTAAAAATCAAAATTGACATTGCGGGAAACTGCATTTTTCGTGCAGTGGCCGAATATCGGGTATGCAATAACAGATATCGAATGTTATTGTTATCGGATGCCCCCCCCCCCCCCCCCCGTCGGTGAGCCTCTGTAGTCCCGTATTAGCAGTTTTTAATTTGGTAACCCTGGTTGTTTCTCAGAATAAAACAAAGACCACTTTTTAAATATAAAATCTTTTTTGACTCCATCTATAATATATCATCCCCCCCCCCCCCCCCCACGCTCTCTTTTTTTTTCCTATTTCTAAATCCAAGACGTTTTATGTTTTGGGGAAGATTGCAGTTTTACTTCATGAGCTCATATTTCACCCCTAAATATAAATTTCAATGTTTTTATTTGGAAACTTTCATTAAAAATTAACATGTTAAATTTGTGACGCTCCCTATGAAAAAAAGTTGTTATGCGACATGAAACTAATTTGAAGAATTTATCTTCCTGAAGAAGTGGAAACAAAAGCTTCGGGTTCCATTCCTTTCAAAATTAGTAACATAAATACTCATTGAATGGCTAACTAAAGCATTTAGCTTTTTTTTAAAATTCAAAATAAATGCAAATATTTTAAGAAAATAATTAGGCTGAATTGTTACAACTACAAACAGATTTTATACTTTAAAAAAATAGCTTCAAATAATTGCTCAATTATTTCTTTGCAGTGTTTAACTGATGGCTTAAAAAACCATAAATCGATAATTTAAAAAAAATGTTAAATTTTTCAGCCTCTGCAAATTTTTAAAAGAAGCACAAGTCATACTATAAGGTTGTTTTATGTCACTTTAAAATATAGATTCAGTGCACATTTTCCAGTAAACGCACTGATACCTAGAGATTAAATGTTAATATTTGATTGAACTAGTGCTAAATCCAGACCTGCCAACCTTACAAAATAAAACAGCGGGAGAAACAAAACCAAAAAGCAAGGAGAAAGTTATGTTCCTCAGAACCAGATGAATACCAGTATAAAACTGATACTTTTTTTTTGTTCTTAGATATAAATTACATAAAATTAATTGAAGAGATATAAAATGCATATTTTTTAAGTTGGCCATTTTTAAAAGTTAAGAACTAAAAATAAAATACTGATTTATGCTGTTTTTACTTTTTAAGATAATTTACAACATTATTTCAAAAATGTCTTTCATTAGTCAAATAAATTATTATTACAGAGGGTTACTTAAAAATATTTTACAACAAAAAATAAATATATTTATACAATTATAAGCAGAACTTTTATGTAGGCATGAAATACACAAACACTAGACAAAAAAAATTGTTATACAAGGGCAGCCAGTAAAAAAATTTTTTTAATCGACATAAGTGTTAACTGTCAAAATAGTGTTATTTTTCTTAATATTTCCCATAAAGAGATGAATAAACTGAAGATAAGTTCAGACACTTTTTATTCTATAAAAAGCAAGAGAAATTTCTGTGGTGGCTGGAGATTAAGCAGAAAAGAGGGAGCCTCCTGCCAAAAGCAGGAGAGTTGGCATGTCTGTAAAATCTTGGTTTAAGAAATATATCTTACATATAGAAGGGGCATTTCACAATATTTGGGACACATTGTACTGTACCGTAACTTGTATAAATCCTTGCATTTCCCAAATCTTAAAAAAAAAAAAATGTTGTCAAGACATAATATGTAGATGTTCTTTAACTCCATAATTTTTTTTTAGATTTGTTTAAAATTTATACAAAAGAAAGATATACATGCATTTTATGGACTATACATAATGTCCCGAATACCTGGAAATGTCCCAAAGATTCTTAAAACACTCATAGAAAAATTGATAAAGAATGAACACCAAATATGTACTAATACTTTTATTCACAACTATACATAATGAATGATAAAATTTTAGCGAGTCCTTTTTGGTAGGCCATGAGGTCCCTTGGCCATTCAATTACGCAGGCAAACACAATCTGAAATTAACCACAGCTTCCTCATCTACCTACTAGTAATGTAAATATTGTCATTTCATTAAGCAAGGCAAAAATAATATTAATGATTAATAAATCCAAAGTATAAAGACAAAAATTTAAAACACTCCAGCAGGATTTTCTATGTTTGATATTAAAAAGAAAAAAAAGTTATTATTAAAAAATCTTAAAAATAATCTTTGGAGTATAATTTTGTATTTTTATTTGGATTTACCATGACTTGTCAGGTTCAGGTCAGCACTTATGCCAGAACACACCAGAGTGCCATTCCAGTACCGCTTGTCTGAAAGAAATGTTCTTTCCCATAAAACATTTCCTATAACTTAATCTTTTAATACCTAAGTATTTGTTGCTTTTTTATTTCCTTGTATGTCACCTCCCAAGATTCATGGAAACTGTCTAATAAAAATTGAACTCTGCTGTCATTTTTCTATGTAAGATGTAGTTAGTCTTCAAACACTGCCTGCAGCTGCTTTTTTGCTACACATATCCTATGTTTAGGAGCTTCTATTTACAGCCTAGATACCCAAAATAAGTGAGGTGTGTGTTATTGATAACACAGCACTGCAAAAAAAAAAAACTCACCTCAAACAAATCTTGTTGGTTCTTCTGTAAAAGGACCCCCTGAATCCGATTAGGATCTCTGTGTTCCCCATTCCACACCATTTTTTGGAGAATGCCCTTCGTGCCTAAGTTTATCAATTTTTTATATTGATATTACCATGAATTTGATTCGGAAGAAAAGAATTTTTCAACCATTAAATTTCTTTTGAGGATTTAAAGAGATAAAAGCTTTATAGCATGAACATTTGTAGCAAGAAAGTATATTTAAGGGGAGAGTTTGTCTTCTCAAATTGCAAAAAAAAATCCCCCGCCCCACTCGTTTAAAAATTATTTTTTACGGAACAAACCAAAGTATTGGCACACATAAGAGCCCCAACTTGTATGCCTTTGCCTGCCAATTTTCTCAAGCATCAAGCCCAACAACTATTCCTGCTGATTCTGCTCTTGAATCAAAATATAACTTTGCTTTCCCCAATCAACACAACTGCAGTATAGTGAAACAATACCGCGAAACCATATTACGAAATAATACTTGTTTTCTGTTGAATCATTTTTAACTTAACTTTTCTTCCCCCTATAATAAAATTTTTTTCTTATTTTCTTTGCTGCATTTTGTTCACTGTAACTGCTGTGCAAGAATCACACATCTCAACTGCAAAATCAGACCCAGTCAGACTCCAATATTGAAATCAAGTTACTATATAGTGTCCTAGGTTCAAAGACAGAAAAAAGTGTACGTCATGCCTATCACAGTTAGAGTGCGTGGATGGGAGCTTTTTGGCTAGCATATTTGTGTGCTCGGGCTGGCTTTATTTTATATGGTAAATAAGGAATTGCCTTTAAATGGCAATGATAAAGGGTGATTTAAACGTCGGGGGACATGATAGTCACTGCGGTATATCCGATTACGCAGTCTAGTGAGGCGCGGTATAAATGGGCTTTACTGTACTAGGCAAAGTGCAGTTTTTCTGCAATTTTTCAAAATGAAAGAAATAAAAAAGAAATAAATCAACATACAAGTGTAATTTTAAAAACAGCAGGTTGAAGCAGGGATTAAAAGATGATTTTAATGATGTTTGAAGTAACCCCCCACCCCACCCCCGAATTCTTCCTTTTCATTTTAGCACTTTTATCCTCTAAACCCTCAAAAAAAAAAAAAAAAAAATGCAACAATTAAAAGTCTTTGGATGATGGTGAACAACAGGAATTTATATGCAGGAGGTACATAAAAAACCACAAGAAATGCACTATCCCCCACCCCACTTGAATTATTATTATTGCAGAGTAGTGTTATCAGGATTTGTCGGACCCTGACCGTGAGGCCAGAAAATATTCTCTGCCCTATTATATATATTTTATAGAGTGTAAGGACTAAAACGATTGTCACCAAACACATATATTTTCTACCAATAATATTACATATCTATAGAACACAGTATTTCCATTAGAAGTGTCCCCGCCCTGAAGGGTGTTGTGCTCTCGCGTGCTTGTGTGAAAACTGCTCTCCCCAAACCCCTCCCCTTGCTCTAACATTTCCAATACAACTTAAAATCCTGATTTTAGAATCTGAAATTACAAATCTTTCCAGTGAAGGGACAACCTCGCCCCCTCTTACGCTCTTATCCCTGATGACACTAACCATAGGCTAGAAATGCGCTTTTAAAACTTCAATTTCGTAAGAAGCTTGTGGAAGATTGTGGAGACTAAACTAAAAGTTATTTTACTACCATTTCTGGATTATATCTGGATCAATCTTGCAGTTCCAAGTTGAACAACTAGACAAGTTCACTTATCTAGTTGTAGATCGAACATTTTTTCTGATCATCAACTTATATAGTTTTGAAAGCTCTAAATAACTCCTGTAAAATGTCTACAACAGATACCTAGTTGTAGTATGGTGTGAACCACACCTAATGGGATTTATCTGTGCACTTACCCAGATTTCACCAAATTTGTAGTTACCTAGTTGTAGTACTCACCCCAAGATATGTTAATTTATTTATTCATTTGTTTTTTTTCTCAACACTCTCGTCCTATAAATTTGTGCACTCATATTTAAGTAATGACTTCCTCTTAAATAAGAAAACTATCCCACTCACACATAGACACTTTCGCAATCACTAGACTACGAATCATCCAAATGCATTCGAAAATCATTCAAAACTAAACTGTCCAGTACTCAAGAAGTTACATTCGAATATGAAATAGCTCGTGGAAAAAATCATTCGAGCTATTCATTCGATTCTAAAATCTTTTGAGAAGTAAGCCAATCGAGATGTTTGAGAACTCGAGATGTTCATTAGAATTGAGTTCTCGAGTTATCCTGATCCCTGAATAACCGAGTTTTCGATTATGCTCATCACTAGTTTACAGAAGTTTTCCAAAATTCCAAGCTACCAAACAGTACTTTTTACAGAATTATTTATTAAATAGGCCGCAAAAAAGAATGTAATTTTTTATCTCTGTTTGTTTAAATTTTGAATTTTCACAAAACTATTTGATTTTTCACAAAATCTTTTTAAATTGCACAAAAAATGGACGGTTAAAAATGCTGGATTGACACTTGAGACGACTGCAGAAATTGTATATTCTTATAAAAATTTCAATTCCGCTGGAATTAGTGCTTAATTTAGCCACAGGTAATCAGCTTAGCATTCTACTAATTTACTATCTACAAACTAATCAAGAATTAACTATGTTCATTATTGATAAATTTCTTAAGGATTAATTTAGCTCCAAAAATCTTAGAATTAAAAGCTTGTTTATAGTTTAAATGTTTCAATATGAATGACATACACAAATCAAGTACATAAATTGATAATATTGAAAAAAGGAAAGAAATCATTATATTCTGAGAAAACAAGCTCCAGAGCATAAAATAATTACTTTCTTGGGTAACTGAACTGGCTAGAAACAAAGGGTAAGTAGTAAGTTTCATCTTGTTACATAAATCATTCAAATGATTAACTAGCTAATAATTATATGTGTGGAATAAAATCGAAGTATTGACACATAAGAATAACTTTAAAATGTAAGTATGCAACTCATCGTATAAATTAATTAATACTAGCTATTATCATTTAAAAAAGAAGCATGAATGGTTCATGGTTCTCTAATTGAATTTTTACAAAGGCAATGGGGGGTGAGTACCTATATTACTATGACTGGCTTACGCTACTTATTTAACTTTAAAATTAATTTACTGAAATAAGTATTTTTCCTTTTTAAACGCTTTAAATTAAGGGAAAAAAATGAAATAATTTCTTAAACTTAATTATCTCAATCAAATGGTGACTAAAGTGACTTTTATTTCAAGTTAAAAAGGTGATTAACACAGCATGAGTTAAAAGTTTAATGAGCAATTAAGAACTAAGAGAAATTTTTAATTTATTTACAAATTAATTATCAATCCACACGTAAGTATAATGTACTATTTTTATTTTATTAAGTCAAGGAACAAATTTCGATTAGTAAACATAAGATTTTTCCGATCTTACGATACTCCGTTAGTAAGCTAAGCAAACTTTAAACCCTTTTTTGGGGGGTGAAAATTAACAAGATAATACATTAGTTTCTGAGTCTATTAAAAATTTATCTAAAAAATGACAATGAACAACATTAATTACACAAAAATAACACTAACCTGTTATTACATGTAGCTTCAAACCCCTGCGCGCTGAACGAAATCCAATATGGCGAATCGACTCACTTCAGTTGAGTTCGTTTCTGCGCTTGAACCAAAATTTGGGGGGAAATTGCTTGAACCATATTTTGGTTCAAAATGGGGAAAATGAAAGGTTGAACGATAATATCGTTCAACCAGGGCTCCTGAAAAATTTTGGTAGAACCATTTTTTGGAGATAGCTTTAGAGTTGAACCAAGTTATGGTTCAATGTTGAACTAAAATTTTTTAACAGTGTAGATAAACTTCAAATATATTCTAGACAAACACATAACTACATTTACAATACACTAAAAAAAACTCATAACATACAGCAGCACTGCCACCCATTGTACTGCTGCATAGAATGGAAAATGAAACGTATATATCAACGATAAGTAGAAGTAGTAGTCGCATAGAAAACATTGTAATTTGAAGTAATTATTTTAACTGCAAACAATAATTAATATGAAAATATGAATTAAGATAAGTATAAAATAAATGAAATATATAACAAGTTTCTTGGATTATTAAGATGTTATTAAAGAAAGAATAAAGAAAGAAATACATCGTTTTTGTTATGTCTAGAAATGCTAACATATTTATATACAAGCATGAAATAATGCATGCTGTTCTACTTTTAATTACTACAACCTTCAAATTTATATAAATTTAGTAGATTTCAGGGAAAATGCATGTGAAAGAAAGAAAAACTTGCCTTTTCTGTGAGACCAACTGCAAAGTAGATGGGTATTTTGAGGTTCATACGCTCCCAGTATGTCTCAAGCAAGATGCACATCTCCTGTGCCCTACCCAGAGCAAACACGGGGATTAACACCTGAAGGAGACAAAAAGACTGAATTCAAGAGGTTTTTAAGATCCAATTTCAAATTAGGTGGAAAATTTTATTCTCGTGCATAAAAATTTGAACATCTTCACAAAAGCAATTTTATTAGTTACTTTTCATTTCAGAATATTTTTCTTCATTTTTTCTAAAATTTTCAAAAAAAAAATTGTTTGTAAATGATGCTAAAAGTATCTTGAGAAAGAGTCATCAACATACAAATACTCATTGGGTTTCTTATTCATTTAGCAATGCAATTGCATTTTTTAAAAAATGCAATTTGGCAATTTTTCAAAAATTTTGATGTATAGGTAAAGGCTATTGCAGACTTGTCAAACCCAGAAAGTCAAAAAGCTTTGCATCATTTTTTTTTTTTGACAACATCACATAACATTGTAAACAAAACAAAAAATCCAAATTTAAAATTAACTTTTTAAATTTTTTCTCATACACTCACATACCTCACATTTTACGTTTGATTTTTTTTTTTTGCTTATGATGCTATGTTGTGCTATCAAAAAAAAAATCTCAAGCTTTTTGACTTTAGGCATTACTTTAGTTGGCAACTAAAAAGCATGTACCTACATGATGTAACTCGTTTTCTTATCATCAGACAATTACTGGCCCCCCAATGGGAGGTCACTGTCCCCTCAAAAATGTTCCTTATTTGGAAAATTTTGATGACCATTCGGTAAATTTGGTACAAAAATCTTTTTTCTTTTCTTTTTACTTGCACATACTTATTATATATTGTTTGTCAACTACATGAAGCTGTAACAGTAGTCAAGGCATATTTTATTTTGGGGTTTACAATGATCATAACTCAAATTTAATCATGTTTAAATTGTGCTTGTATTTTAGGATTCGGTGAAATTCGACGTTTCATTAGGAAAAACCGAGAACATTTGTAGCAAGAAAGTATATTTAAGGGGAGAGTTTGTCTTCTCAAATTGCAAAAAAAAATCCCCCGCCCCACTCGTTTAAAAATTATTTTTTACGGAACAAACCAAAGTATTGGCACACATAAGAGCCCCAACTTGTATGCCTTTGCCTGCCAATTTTCTCAAGCATCAAGCCCAACAACTATTCCTGCTGATTCTGCTCTTGAATCAAAATATAACTTTGCTTTCCCCAATCAACACAACTGCAGTATAGTGAAACAATACCGCGAAACCATATTACGAAATAATACTTGTTTTCTGTTGAATCATTTTTAACTTAACTTTTCTTCCCCCTATAATAAAATTTTTTTCTTATTTTCTTTGCTGCATTTTGTTCACTGTAACTGCTGTGCAAGAATCACACATCTCAACTGCAAAATCAGACCCAGTCAGACTCCAATATTGAAATCAAGTTACTATATAGTGTCCTAGGTTCAAAGACAGAAAAAAGTGTACGTCATGCCTATCACAGTTAGAGTGCGTGGATGGGAGCTTTTTGGCTAGCATATTTGTGTGCTCGGGCTGGCTTTATTTTATATGGTAAATAAGGAATTGCCTTTAAATGGCAATGATAAAGGGTGATTTAAACGTCGGGGGACATGATAGTCACTGCGGTATATCCGATTACGCAGTCTAGTGAGGCGCGGTATAAATGGGCTTTACTGTACTAGGCAAAGTGCAGTTTTTCTGCAATTTTTCAAAATGAAAGAAATAAAAAAGAAATAAATCAACATACAAGTGTAATTTTAAAAACAGCAGGTTGAAGCAGGGATTAAAAGATGATTTTAATGATGTTTGAAGTAACCCCCCACCCCACCCCCGAATTCTTCCTTTTCATTTTAGCACTTTTATCCTCTAAACCCTCAAAAAAAAAAAAAAAAAAAATGCAACAATTAAAAGTCTTTGGATGATGGTGAACAACAGGAATTTATATGCAGGAGGTACATAAAAAACCACAAGAAATGCACTATCCCCCACCCCACTTGAATTATTATTATTGCAGAGTAGTGTTATCAGGATTTGTCGGACCCTGACCGTGAGGCCAGAAAATATTCTCTGCCCTATTATATATATTTTATAGAGTGTAAGGACTAAAACGATTGTCACCAAACACATATATTTTCTACCAATAATATTACATATCTATAGAACACAGTATTTCCATTAGAAGTGTCCCCGCCCTGAAGGGTGTTGTGCTCTCGCGTGCTTGTGTGAAAACTGCTCTCCCCAAACCCCTCCCCTTGCTCTAACATTTCCAATACAACTTAAAATCCTGATTTTAGAATCTGAAATTACAAATCTTTCCAGTGAAGGGACAACCTCGCCCCCTCTTACGCTCTTATCCCTGATGACACTAACCATAGGCTAGAAATGCGCTTTTAAAACTTCAATTTCGTAAGAAGCTTGTGGAAGATTGTGGAGACTAAACTAAAAGTTATTTTACTACCATTTCTGGATTATATCTGGATCAATCTTGCAGTTCCAAGTTGAACAACTAGACAAGTTCACTTATCTAGTTGTAGATCGAACATTTTTTCTGATCATCAACTTATATAGTTTTGAAAGCTCTAAATAACTCCTGTAAAATGTCTACAACAGATACCTAGTTGTAGTATGGTGTGAACCACACCTAATGGGATTTATCTGTGCACTTACCCAGATTTCACCAAATTTGTAGTTACCTAGTTGTAGTACTCACCCCAAGATATGTTAATTTATTTATTCATTTGTTTTTTTTCTCAACACTCTCGTCCTATAAATTTGTGCACTCATATTTAAGTAATGACTTCCTCTTAAATAAGAAAACTATCCCACTCACACATAGACACTTTCGCAATCACTAGACTACGAATCATCCAAATGCATTCGAAAATCATTCAAAACTAAACTGTCCAGTACTCAAGAAGTTACATTCGAATATGAAATAGCTCGTGGAAAAAATCATTCGAGCTATTCATTCGATTCTAAAATCTTTTGAGAAGTAAGCCAATCGAGATGTTTGAGAACTCGAGATGTTCATTAGAATTGAGTTCTCGAGTTATCCTGATCCCTGAATAACCGAGTTTTCGATTATGCTCATCACTAGTTTACAGAAGTTTTCCAAAATTCCAAGCTACCAAACAGTACTTTTTACAGAATTATTTATTAAATAGGCCGCAAAAAAGAATGTAATTTTTTATCTCTGTTTGTTTAAATTTTGAATTTTCACAAAACTATTTGATTTTTCACAAAATCTTTTTAAATTGCACAAAAAATGGACGGTTAAAAATGCTGGATTGACACTTGAGACGACTGCAGAAATTGTATATTCTTATAAAAATTTCAATTCCGCTGGAATTAGTGCTTAATTTAGCCACAGGTAATCAGCTTAGCATTCTACTAATTTACTATCTACAAACTAATCAAGAATTAACTATGTTCATTATTGATAAATTTCTTAAGGATTAATTTAGCTCCAAAAATCTTAGAATTAAAAGCTTGTTTATAGTTTAAATGTTTCAATATGAATGACATACACAAATCAAGTACATAAATTGATAATATTGAAAAAAGGAAAGAAATCATTATATTCTGAGAAAACAAGCTCCAGAGCATAAAATAATTACTTTCTTGGGTAACTGAACTGGCTAGAAACAAAGGGTAAGTAGTAAGTTTCATCTTGTTACATAAATCATTCAAATGATTAACTAGCTAATAATTATATGTGTGGAATAAAATCGAAGTATTGACACATAAGAATAACTTTAAAATGTAAGTATGCAACTCATCGTATAAATTAATTAATACTAGCTATTATCATTTAAAAAAGAAGCATGAATGGTTCATGGTTCTCTAATTGAATTTTTACAAAGGCAATGGGGGGTGAGTACCTATATTACTATGACTGGCTTACGCTACTTATTTAACTTTAAAATTAATTTACTGAAATAAGTATTTTTCCGTTTAAACGCTTTAAATTAAGGGAAAAAAATGAAATAATTTCTTAAACTTAATTATCTCAATCAAATGGTGACTAAAGTGACTTTTATTTCAAGTTAAAAAGGTGATTAACACAGCATGAGTTAAAAGTTTAATGAGCAATTAAGAACTAAGAGCAATTTTAATTTATTTACAAATTAATTATCAATCCACACGTAAGTATAATGTACTATTTTTATTTTATTAAGTCAAGGAACAAATTTCGATTAGTAAACATAAGACTTTCCGATCTTACGATACTCCGTTAGTAAGCTAAGCAAACTTTAAACCCTTTTTTGGGGGGTGAAAATTAACAAGATAATACATTAGTTTCTGAGTCTATTAACATTTATCTAAAAAATGACAATGAACAACATTAATTACACAAAAATAACACTAACCTGTTATTACATGTAGCTTCAAATCCTGCGCGCTGAACGAAATCCAATATGGCGAATCGACTCACTTCAGTTGAGTTCGTTTCTGCGCTTGAACCAAAACTTGGGGAAATTGCTTGAACCATATTTTGGTTCAAAATGGGGAAAATGAAAGGTTGAACGATAATATCGTTCAACCATGGCTCCTGAAAAATTTTGGTAGAACCATTTTTTGGAGATAGCTTTAGAGTTGAACCAAGTTATGGTTCAATGTTGAACTGAAATTTTTAACAGTGTAGATAAACTTCAAATATATTCTAGACAAACACATAACTACATTTACAATACACTAACAAAAACTCATAACATACAGCAGCACTGCCACCCATTGTACTGCTGCATAGAATGGAAAATGAAACGTATATATCAACGATAAGTAGAAGTAGTAGTCGCATAGAAAACATTGTAATTTGAAGTAATTATTTTAACTGCAAACAATAATTAATATGAAAATATGAATTAAGATAAGTATAAATATAAATGAAATATATAACAAGTTTCTTGGATTATTAAGATGTTATTAAAGAAAGAATAAAGAAAGAAATACATCGTTTTTGTTATGTCTAGAAATGCTAACATATTTATATACAAGCATGAAATAATGCATGCTGTTCTACTTTTAATTACTACAACCTTCAAATTTATATAAATTTAGTAGATTTCAGGAAAGTGCATGTGAAAGAAAGAAAAACTTGCCTTTTCTGTGAGACCAACTGCAAAGTAGATGGGTATTTTGAGGTTCATACGCTCCCAGTATGTCTCAAGCAAGATGCACATCTCCTGTGCCCTACCCAGAGCAAACACGGGGATTAACACCTGAAGGAGACAAAAAGACTGAATTCAAGAGGTTTTTAAGATCCAATTTCAAATTAGGTGGAAAATTTTATTCTCGTGCATAAAAATTTGAACATCTTCACAAAAGCAATTTTATTAGTTACTTTTCATTTCAGAATATTTTTCTTCATTTTTTCTAAAATTTTCAAAAAAGAAATTGTTTGTAAATGATGCTAAAAGTATCTTGAGAAAGAGTCATCAACATACAAATACTCATTGTTACTTATTCATTTAGCAATGCAATTGCATTTTTCAAAAAATGCAATTTGGCAATTTTTCAAAATTATGATGTATAGGTAAAGGCTATTGCAGACTTGTCAACCTAGAAAGTCAAAAAGCTTTGCATCATTTTTTTTCTTTGACAACATCACATAACATTGTAAACAAAACAAAAAATCCAAATTTAAAATTAACTTTCAAATTTTTACTCATACACTCACATACCTCACATTTTACGTTTGATTTTTTTTGTTGCTTATGATGCTATGTTGTGCTATCAAAAAAAAAATCTCAAGCTTTTTGACTTTAGGCATTACTTTAGTTGGCAACTAATAGCATGTACCTACATGATGTAACTCGTTTTCTTATCATCAGACAATTACTGGCCCCCCAATGGGAGGTCACTGTCCCCTCAAAAATGTTCCTTATTTGGAAAATTTTGATGACCATTCGGTAAATTTGGTACAAAAATCTTTTTTCTTTTCTTTTTACTTGCACATACTTATTATATATTGTTTGTCAACTACATGAAGCTGTAACAGTAGTCAAGGCATATTTTATTTTGTGTTTACAATGATCATAACTCAAATTTAATCATGTTTAAATTGTGCTTGTATTTTAGGATTCGGTGAAATTCGACGTTTCATTAGGAAAAACCGAGAATTTCCTCCCTGCAAAAAATATAAGTTCGGTGTGCCCCTTCACACAATCATGGTGTCACTAATCTGCAAATATATGATTGCATAACTCAAATGGAAGTTGCCATTAGATAAACATGATATCAGCATTATTGAATTTCTTTCATTCATTCAAGTAACTCATTCCTTAAACCACTAATAGATCCCATTATACAACTTTAACTAAGTGAAGATGATATTGATAACACAAAATACTTTGCACTTTGTTGATCTGGATATGCATGACATCAAAGATAACTAACACTTCTTCATAACGATTTCAAATTTATCAAGTCTAAAAATTTGTTTTATGCCAGGAGTTGGTAATTTGCTTTGGTAAGGGTCAAAATCAATCAACAAATACATATTAAGATGATACTTTAGACCAGTGGTATTTTCATGTATACAAACTTATCAATTACAGATTGAAATTATGCCAAAATATTTATTTTTTTAAAATAAAAATTCGGGTTCATCACTACAACTTTAACATCAAATAAAAATGTTATTATTCATTTTCAATTAACTTTTTAAATATTTTTCAAGTTTGTGCTTAATATTTATTTTTACAGATCAAGCTTTATTTTTGCACCCTCCATAGGTAGACTTGCCATATTTTTGGTGAGTGAAACCGGGATACATTATTATGGGATGGCGATACCAGGGGGGTCCTCCAGAAATTAAAAAAAAAAAAAAAAAAATTAGAAGCAAAATGGTGAGTTTTAAGCCTTGCAAAAAAAATGGGAGTGGGAAATCTGGATTGTTAGTCTGCCCACCTTTTAAAAATAAAAAAGGAATTTTTGCTACTTGATTTACTTAAAACGATTTTTTTTCCCTTTTTAATGATAATTTTTTCTGGTCTACCATCTAGAAAGAAGTGTTAATAAAATAAAGTTTAAAATACTTCATAAGATTGTTTCATTGAACAATTAATTACTAAGTTTTATTTTTTTAAACTACAACTTTTTATCCAAACTGCGTTGTCTGCATTCACAACTGTCAACTGATTCTCTTCCCAGCCAAATAGTAGAGGCGCTGGCCGCTGGCAGCTCTGTACAAGTAGTTCCAGCGTTTGTTCACAGATTACAGTTAGAATACTTCTAACTTCTTTGACACTGTGCTCGGTAGTCAAAAATGTTGATTGTAGAAAGTTAACCGATTCATAAAATATTCTCCAAAACATAAATTCATTACTTTTCACATCTTACAGCAGTTTCTGGGACATTGATAAAACCGGGCGGGACGCTGGGACGAGAGCAAAATACCGGGACTGTCCTGGTCGAACCGGGACGTATGGCAAGCCTATCCATAGGCGACTTGTGATTGTGAAGCGGAAAGACTGAAAAACGAGGATCCTCTTCAGGCGAGAGAGATAAGGTCCCATACCTTGCCACCTCTCTCCACACAGTCATGAACTTTGGTGAGGAAGTCCCTCTCTCGGCAACGCTTAGAATCTCGGATGGTGGTTCCATAGGTCGACTCGGTGATCAGCAGATCGGGGCGACACTTGTCGATCCAGGCAGCTCCCAAATGACGGTCAGGGGTGGTGTTGAAGTCTCCCTGAGGGGAGGGGCTCACAGAATAGAGATTTAACACATTATGCAGTTAACTCATTAACATGTCATACTTGCCAACAGCAAAATGAACATATCAGATACTTTTACACAAATGGCTTTTATGACAAAAATTTTAATGCATAAAAGATTGTTTAAAGTTAAATAGGGATTTTTATAAAAAATTAAGATGGAATTTTTCAAATTAGGAAAACATAAATAAATAAAAATTATGTACTGTATATACAAAGGATGACTTGCAGGATGCATGATACATTCTTAAGTTTTTATATTGTTTATTTTCTTAACGTTGCTAAAACTTTTTATCACTTTATCGTCAAGACTATTTCTTCCTCAGCCATACAAAAATGCCTCTTTTGGGGAATTTCTCGACTTATTGACTAAACAGACAAAGACAGTTTCAGATCATTTACCACAGGATCATTTGGAATATTACTTTTTTGCCTTTAATAGAAGGTTTTTTTTTATGTAATTCTTTATATTAACCTGTCTTTTTTTTAAACTAAAAACTCATACATGTTAAGGAAAAACAATAAATAATAAAAGTAGAAAGTTTCCTTTATAAACACAGAAACCATTAGAGATTTATTTTCTCAAAACTGATGGTTGAAGTTTGAAGCAAATAATATTAGCTACTATAATGTTTAAAAAATATATATTTCATTGAAAACAGAAGTTGTGGACCATTTCCAGACTTTAGTGATATAATAAATTATTATTAATATAAAATTTTAGTAAGTTTTTGATAGCTCCTAAAATTCATACTTCAATTGGGCTATGTATATGATACCAGGGTTGGAAAAAAACCTGGTTTTTTTTGAAAAAACCCCCCAAAAAAAACCGTTTTTTTTTTGGTTTAAACCAGGTTTTTTTGGTTTAAACCGGTTTTCTTTTTTGGTTTAAATAGCACTTGTAGGAAAAACAATTCGACTTTTAGAAAATCATGGAGATTTTAGCTCCTTAATTGTAAATAAAAGTTATTGATAGTTAATTAATTGATAATTAATTAAGTAACTAAGTTAAAACCTTAAATTTTAATTACCTTATATAGGTGCAGCACTTTAGTCGTCAACTTATAGAGGATGGAGATATTTTTTTTGTCATTTCTTACGCTACGCATTTATTCATTTGTGACTAATTAAAATATAACATCATGTATTAATGTTACTTTAAAATCAGTAATTAGCTATTTTTAACAATTATCTAAAATATCATTAGATAAATTTAATCTGAATGACTTACAATGTATCCTGTACAACTTTAAAATTAAAGCCCTCAGTTAAAGATAAATGTGTTAGTTTACTTATTTGAGTGTAAAAATTCCCTAAAAATACATAATTTTTCGAAATGACTAGATCAATTAGACGAAAAAAAAAAGAAACTTATTTAAAGAACAAAAGAGTGAGGCTCATAGTAGTTTTCTAGAATAGTTAACTTGCACAGAGGTTTAGCGTTTAGGCAAACTTTATATTGATGTTTGATCCATCCAGACTAATACTGGTCTAACATTATAGCATAAAAAAGATTATCCTGGAGAACTTATAGAAGTTTTTTTTTTATCTTTGCAAAAATTGATAAATAAATAAATATAGTAATAATTAGGCAGCCAATTTACAAAGGGTTTTTTATAATACTCCCACCCAAATTTGGTACTTAAGTGGTCATTATAGACAGGTGGTCAAATTACAAAGGTTTTCGTACATTAAATAATATAGGGCTAATTCCGTTCCTGACCAAAAGTGGCCAACTTACAACGGAGGTCAACTTTACATGTTTTACTGTATTAACACGTTATCATACTCAACTCATACAGGCCTTTCAGCAAAAGAAATAATTATTATGCGGGTTGAGTTTTAACGAAAGCATATTTTACTAAATCAATAAAAAATAAGCAAAAATGAAAGATACATTAAAAGTAATGTGTGTTGATTTACAGTATCAGTAATATCAACAAATGATTACACCATAACGCTTATACAAATCAGCAACATTGGCTTAGAAATTATCACTATTATTTATATTTTTTTTTAAATACAATTTTTCCAGATTAAAGAATAAATATGTGTTTAAAAAGAAGAGAATAATTTAGGAAAAAAAGAAAAATTTGCACTGATTAAAAAAAAAGTTTGTTACTTTACAAATTCAGTAATTCATGATTTATCTAATGCTGTGCTTGCAATCTCTGCACAAATTGGATTTTGCAATTTTTTATAATGCGAAAAATAAATGAAAAAAGATTTAATTTCTTAAAAATTGTTATCTGTAACATACATTTGCAAATGGGTTATGAAGTTATTTTATTATTTCTAATATATATTCTTTAACTCCATGAATTACAATTGCAATATCATTTTAATTTTTATAATGACTCAGAAGAGTTTTTTGAAATTAGCTTTTTCAGAGCTAATTTTAGAAAAACCCAAATGGTCTGACATAGGTAGTCTGTAGATAGGAGATGCGAAAAATTTGTACTGATTAAAAAAAAGTTTGTTAATCTTCAAATTCATTAATTATCCATTGCTGTGCTTGTAATTTCTGCATAAATTGGATTTTGCAATTTTTAATGATGTGCAAAATTAATGAAAAAAGATTTGGTTTAAACCAAGTGGTTTTTTTTAAAAAAAACCATTTGGTTTAAACCAACATGGTTTAAACCAAATAACCCTGTATGATACTCACTGTGTATACAACTGATTGAGAACCGACACGAACCAGAAACATGGCCGCCCCAAGGACATGTCCGGCATAGTAGGCTTTGATCTCCAATTCATCATCCACCTACATAAAAGGAAAGGAAAAACTTATATTCCAAAGGAAAACAAGCCATCACATTTCGATTTAAGCATTTAAGTCATCTAACTTAACAAGCCCATAGCGATACAGTATTGGTGGCGGAAGTTTTTTGTCCTTGGGAAATTTCGTTAAAGCATTGACCCAACAATTTTTCTGAAATTTATATTGTAAAAGAGGGGTGGGGATAGTTGTGGTAGTGCGATCTGGTGTCATATGACTACAGCCTGTTAGGGTTGATGCCAGCCTCCCAGAGGGCTCGACAAATCTTTAAAATTTTGTTTGTCGAAAGGCATGTTTGTCGCAAAAATACATGCCAGAACAAAATTTCTGCAAGACCAGAAGTTGTTTTATTGCACATTAATAAAAACATTTGAGTGTGTCGCATAGCATTAGTCGGACAAAAAATGAAATTAACAGCTTTATATCTGAATCAAGAATAATTTTAATTTTAATCTAAATAATTAAAAAATTACATTACAAATAAATATTACATAATAGGTTGTTAAAAGTCCAAATTTGCAAAATTTAAATTGCATTACCAATTTTATTGTTGACATGCATGTCCATCAACATGTCAATTTTGAGTTCTGGTAAATATACGGTGACTTTTCAATAAAATACGAAATAACAAGGTTTTAGAAAGAAATATTTTATTAAAAACTGGGGGGGGGGGGGGGGGGGATTCATGCCCAATCGGAATTTTTACATGCCCCAGGCATGTCAGGCACTATAATTTTCAAGCCCTAGCCTCCTACACAGTGTCCCTTTCGCAATTGGCCATCAATTCCTGTGGCTTTGAAAAGGACGAACGACAAGGCAAGTTTCTCCACGTTGTGAAAAAAAAAAAAAAGTAAAATTTTGGAGAAATCCCTAGTTACAATTCAGAATCTTGACTTCTAAAAACAAAACGCAGACTCATCCCAGGCTCACAAGTTTAGCTTCTTAAGAACCAAATAATTTTAAAATCATTCCCTTATTTGAGTAATCTGGGGATAAAAGAAATTGGGAAATTTCCTTGTGTTATGTTCTTAAGTAGTTAAGCACTTTTAAGAACAGAAATATAAAATAGTAATAATAACAATAAATGAAATAAATAAAGAAAGAATTTTTATTTTACAGCCTGTTTTGGAAAAAAATAAGAGATGTAAATAAATGTGCACAATCACATATTACAACTGAACTCCAAGTAGAAATACTAATAATATAAAGGTGTATAAATTCAAAAGACATTTGATTTGATTGATGAGACATTTTAATTATATAAAATATGTTTTTTTTTTAAGAATAATGCTCTAAATTTAAGCACCCAATTTTGTGGGTATAAAAGATTTGCCTAAATAGTTTACAAGAAATTCAGAAAAATACGCAAAATAAAATTACACTACACAGATCACGATATATTATGTGCATTTCATAACCGGATGGTTCTTCCAAAATTGAACCATTTAATAAAGTCTTGAACGTATGAGCATTGATTTGAGTTACCATTTCAAATGGCTTTCAGTTGAGCCAAAATGGTTTATTTCATTTCATCTATTACTTGGCATAAAAAGAGAAATTATCAAAAACGGTTTGTGCTAAAATATGAGAACAAGGAAAAAATAACATAAATAAAGCACGAATTGTAAAAACAATAATGCAAATAGTTATTTTGAGCTATTCTTCATAAGTGCAGGAAAATAAGTCTGTGTTGAGATTCTTTTTTCCTGCACTGATAAAGAATAGCTCAAAATAACTATTTGCATTATTGTTTTGACAATTTGTGCTTTATTTACATTGCAGGGGTAGCAGTCAAGTTTTTCAAAATTTTAGGGGAATTTTAGGAACATTCTCCCAAAATTTTAGGAAAATTTTAGGGGCAATTTATTGTGAAATTTCATAATCTATTTCTAGTTTAATGACTTTTGAATTTATTTCATGACCTGTAGACAGGAGTAGTAATGGGGAGATTGATTTAATACATGAATCAAAACCATTTAATATAAAACGGTCAAGTTGTTGTATTATTACTTTTACATCTCTTAGCATATTTAGACACACTTATCTCTCAACTTGCCCCCAGAATGTAAGTGCAATCAACATTTTCCCCTATACTTTCATTTAAGACCCTAATGTGCACAAAACAATGTTAAGACTTGAAGGAATTTTTTCAGAAATAAACAGTGATCAGAATCTTTGACACAATTCCTATAACAGTTGCTGAAGGGGATGCAGCATTCTGCAGGATATTATTAATAAGGATTCTTTAATGAACCAATGAGGCAAGCCTAAACAATTGTGCTTTGCTTTTAATTGCTCGCAGCGAATTGCAAGATTTTAACAATGTAACAGAAACCAAGAAGAGTGCTGTAATGATTTGATTCTAAATTTTAATAAACGTCCAACAATGGTCTGTAGCGTGCTAGTGATTACTTTGTCTGCCGCTGCCTGCAGACCCTATGTAATTGCATGCAAACTTTGGGAGAAATTGTACAATTTTATTCCAGGCTAAAAAGTTTAAAGTCCTGAAAAAATGGTCAGAAAAGGGAATATTTAATAATTTTAAATAATTGTTTTAATTACTGCAGAACAAACGTTGAAGAGAAATATTTTCCTCTTGCTCTATGTTAAATAAAAAAGGTCTTGGCTGATATAAGAGTTTCAACTGGAGTTGATTTTCTCAAACTGTTACTGCCATAAAATTAATTATTGATAACATTCTTAATTATTATCACTATTTTTTTTTTCGTGTTTCAGAGATTATATTTTTTGTCTTTATTCTTGTGAAACTTCAGCTAGGTAAAAGAGATAAGGTCTTTGCTACAAATTTCGGGAAGGACTTTTTCAGTTAGACGGGTATTTTCCGGAATATTTTCATTGTAATTTAAAAGCGTTTTAAGCATTATTTCCCCAGGTGAACAGTAATAGAACTTTCTAAACAGCATGCTTATAAAGAAAAAAAACCCTAACTTAAATTATTTGCTTCATGAAAAATAAAATTAAAGAAACTTGCCATTTTAAAAAGAAATTATATAGTGCCCATTATTTAAATTTAAAAAAAATAATAGGAAAAAAAGGCAAAATGCAGTTTAGGCTTATTATCCAAAATTTAAATATAATAATAAATAGAAATAAAAGAAACAAAAATCTTTAAAAAAAACAATTAAATTAAATTTTAAACATCGATTCTTTTTACGCCGAAAAATAACAATTTTTTATTCCATTTTATTGTTTTCATTGCAATATGCATGCAATCCTCCTTCCAAAAACTTATGCACTTGGTGTCTTATTTACTACTTCCATCTTCGTGAATGACCAAACATGGCGACTTTGTTCACGTAGCCGCCATGCTTGATCAAAAGGAAAATAGAAAATCTATTGGAGGTAAGACAGCATTTTCCAATAGAATTGAGGATTTGAAAATCATTGCTTTTGAAATAAAAAGTAACAAAAATAAAACAAGACATTCAGCTAATGCAGTGTGAAGGCATTAACTGTGGACAAAACGTGGCGCTCGCGCTTGCATAGACGATTTTCAATGAAGTTTTTAGTGTCTACAGCAGAAATACAGAGCAACTATCAAAATTTAGAATAATATAAGAGGTGTTGCCCCAAATTTTTAAAAATATGTAGGGGATATAGGAAAACTTCAAGTCCCGCTTAAGTGAGCGGCAGGAAAAGCATTTTTTTAGGAACATGAGCAAAATTTTAATATAATTTTAGGAATTTTCGGTGCTGCAAATTTTTTTGGTAATTTTAGGAATTTTAGGGGAATGCGACCCCTGTACATTGTTTCTTCCCTTGTATTCATATTATTTGGAATACTCATGTTCTTAAAAATTATGGTTGATTATTGAAACAGCAATGTCATCTACACCTTGATTAGAAAATACACCTACCTGCACAGTCTCATGCAAACCAACTGTGGTGACTTTTTTCATGCAGTCTTTGACCATAGTGGAAGTGAAAAAGTTGGTCTCTCCCTTCTTATCCACCGTGATTCTTCGGTAATCTTCCTGCAAGCATACAAAGAAATTTCACAATTTATAGACCAAAAACATGTCAATAAAAAAATCTCCTCAGTCTACTCAGTTCCACTCGCAAAAATATTCCGATTAGGGGCCGTTCATAAATGATGTCCCGCTTTTTTCCCATATATTTGACCCCCCTCCCCCCTTTGTCACAATATGTCACACTTCAGCGGACCCCCCTCCCCTCCGCTTGTCACAATTTCCCGAACCCCCCTCCCCCTTTGAAGCGTGACATCATTTGTGGATGATCCCTTATAAAAGATCAAGGTTGCTGATGGTCAAAGCCCTATTCATTCCTTGACGTGAAAATTAAGGGCTGTAAAGCACACTTGACAAAAATAACAACTTATAAATATTAATTTTGAGATATTTTTTAAATAATTATATTTTGTATGATGCATGATTAATTGTAGTCTGTGTTCAAGTGAGGTGTAAAATATGAACAATAAAGAAGATTTTTTTCAGATCAGAGGTATGCATTGAAAGTATTCTGTTACATAAAGTTAGGCACTTGGATATCACAGCTTCTTTTCATGATACATTACTGATGTTTTATAAATCTAAGAATACAATGCATATTATTTACAAGGAATTTTTCTTTTTTTCTATCTTTATTGCAAAATGCAAAACAAATGCATACAAAGAAACGCAATTCATTGTAATTGTTTTGTTGAAGTTAAAACGTTCAATTGAAAGCTTTTGGATAAGATACAATACATTTAAACATTGTACCACAACCTAAGTGCATTTTTGACACAAAACTGAAAATTGATTACTTGACTTTATGAGATTTTTTGAGGGCATTTAACTGTAAAATTTTGAAACAATAAAAATAAAAAGTAATCAGGAATTTGAGTAATTTATAAAGATCACCATACCAGCAAGATTGGGCAGATGGCTTTCGTGGGCATAGTCATGTAAATGGGCCCATTATAGCCGACCATCTCCGTCATATAGGGCAGGGCACCACAGTGGTCCAAGTGAAAGTGGCTGAAACAAAGGAAACAAAACAATAAAAACGTATGAATGCAGCAAATTACACAAAAAAGTTGAAGACATTTGAAATGGAAATGGATAGAAATAGTAACATGATGATCAGCAAGAATCGGTAGTTATATTAAACAGCATATAATGCTACGTACTAATTTGGAAGAGTTGTTGTTTCGGATTACTCTGATCTTGTGAATGAAGAATGTGCATTGCAGACTAGTCCCACAGGTGACTCACATAGCAAGTTATGGTGTTTAAAAGAAATAAAGTAGTCAGGGGTCCCGCCACAGGAAATTCAGGCCCTTTTCGGGACCCTTCACAAAATTCAAATCAATCAAAACAGACCCTTCACAAAATTTCAAGCTCCCAAACTATGTCTTTGACACCATTATTTATTATAAAAACTTAACATTATTTTCATCTTTCTGTTCTTTATTTTCCTTGTTCTGTTCTTCCTTATTTTTATCCTTATATTCTAAGTGGAACTTCGCCTGGTACCTATCATCTTTCTTTACCTTACATTATTCAGGAACTGTAAGTAGTACATTTAAAAACATTTTTATGCATGTACAAAAAGAAAAGGTTCAAATATCTAAAGATCATACAAAATTAACTTCCTTTTCGATGTAGTGTGTCATATTTTTGTTGCAGACCATATTCATGGAACGGGTAACATTAATCTAGTTCATTATAACTAGTGTAAAATAGTTATATAACTACTAAAGTGAAATTTAAAATCGGTAGTACTACCAGGGGGTCGATCCAGCATTTTTTAACAGGATCTGTTGTTTGTGAATTTTAAAGAGATTTTTGTGAAAATTGAAAATTCAAACATACAGTGACGAAAAATTAAATTTTATTATTTTTTTACAATTACATGATATTTATATTTAATTGCTATTAGGAAAAGGGGCATTTCCTGGGTATAGCTTGTAGTTGGGACCTCAGGATGGGTCTTCTACCAAGGTTGAGCACTTGCCCCCATCAACAAAATATTTTGCTTTTTCGTGAAATTCGACATCAAATATCCGTCAGAGCGCTTCACTCCAGGCATGGCTGCCTGGAATTCAAGGAAATATTCACTGCAAATTATTGTTAATTTCTCTTTTTGAGTCTGTTTTTGATGTTGACCCCTCTTCGTCTGGAAATTTTTTTTTCGGCCTCTTCGTTAGTCGGTTGAACGTATGGAGGTTCTCTTCAGTAAGAAAACTTGGATACTTTTTGAGGCTCTTTTTCTAACTTTTTATTTTATTCAAATTCAAGTCTCACAAACACACAGCAGCTTAACGATGACTCTGAACAAGAAGAAAAAGATCGTGTCAGTGTGTGTGGACTGGGGGGGAGTTCCGACTCTTCTTGGCTATCTTCCCCCTGCCTTCTTTCATTTATTTTAAATAAAAGTGCAGTAACAGTCCCTTCCTTTTTTTTTCTTTTCTTCAAAAAACATGCTTTAGTCTTCTAATTTTTAATTCCCAACTCAATTTTTATTTATTTGAAATTAAAACAATGTCTTTGGCCCCTGCAAAAAAAACTTTTAACATTTCAGACAGCAGTATTATTTTGCAGTGATACTTTAAGTAATTTTTCAACAATTTTTATATCATGTCTCCTGAATCTTACTTTTTAAGTTTTATTTTTGGTGTGAATTTTCCTTACATCCATTAGTTTGTAACATATTTCGGCGGCCCATGCATTTGTATACTCTTTGCTGTGATTTTTATGATGGTATTTTGATTTAAAAATTCATATATATTTATATAGTAATATAAAACTTTCAATTGCCCAACTATGAAATTATTATGTTTATTTATCTATATAATTTTTTTGCCATACTCATACTTGCATTGTATTTCTATAATGTTTTGAATACTTTTTTCCTCTTTCCGCTAAGAAAGGTTTGAAACGAATTAAGTAAAAATAATAAGAGTTTTGTCAATGTTTGTAAATAATGTTTTAAGATTGCATTTTTTTTTTTTTTAATGTTAAGGAAGGAAAAAAAATGTAATTTTTGATCATCCATTCCTTCCTCTTATTATTTTTTCATTTTTACTGCAAAATTTTTAGCCCCCCCCCCCCCCCTCTTGGTGACGGCCCCGATTGCCTGTTGTTTAAGTTTAGTTGCTGATAAGAAAGCGACGGTCATCTGTTTCCTGAAGTTCATGTTTGCTCACAGCAGCGTCATTCTGAAGACGAGAAAATATTTGTTTTTCAGAAGCTGAGGAAGCTTCGAAAAGTTATATTATGGGAAGCACTGCCAGGAGGCACTTGATAGCATAGTGACTTTGACTGCCGAACAAAATTTATTTTATTCAAAGGCTTTTTTTTGCATAATGTTTTAAAATTTCGTTTGTTTCAGTAAGGAAATTTAAAGAATATTTAACAGGGAAAAAAAACCTTTTGGAGGGCACGTGCCCCCTGGACCCCCCCATAAATCCAATACTGGGGGTGGTGATTCTGTTTTAGGAGGAGATGTAGGAGGATTCTCTGGCAATGCGTGACAAGAAACTTCTTCTTTAAAGTCCATTTCCACTATTTTAACACATGTTGGCTCCTCCGGACTGCAATTAAATATAAATACCGAGTAATTATAAAAAAATAATAAAATTTTTCATCACTATATGTTTGAATTTTCAATTTTCATGAAATTATTTGATTTTTTACAAAAATCTCTTTAAAATTCACAAAAAACGGACCCTGTTAAAAAATGCTGGATCGACCCCTGTCAGTATTACCAATTTTAAATTTCACTATAGTAGTTAGATAACTATTTTACACTAGTTATAATGAACTAGATTAATGTTATCTTTTCCATGAATATGATCTGCAACACACACTACATCGAAAAGGAAGTTAATTTTGTAAGATTTTTAGATATGTGAACCTTTTCTTTTTGTACAGGCATAAAATGTTTATAAATGTACTAATTACGGTTCTTGAATAATCCAATCTTGGATCAAGCTGGGGGAAAAAATTATTAAAATGTATTCTTTTAAAAATGGAAAGAAAAAAAAAAAAACAATTATTCATGCGACTCGCACTACAGGACAAATATGATTCTTACTATGACATTTTTTACTGCAAAAATTTTTCTATAGCTCTGTATTACTAGTTTAAATTTTGGATTATTTGTAATTAAAAGGTAAGATAACATGCTTGAGATGAGATTTCCGTTATAAAAATTAGAATATTAAAACATAAATTTCTTAACACATAATAAGGGCTCCAGGGATTTGAAAAAAAGTGGTAGTCTGCAGAAATTTCTGCTAGCCAGTATAAAGGATGTAGACAAAAATTCACTCTAGAAAAAGGGAAACTCTTACCTGATAATAACACAGGACAAGTGCTGTGTAAGGTTGCCCTGGTTGATGAACGAGAAATCTGGAAAACGCCTCTGAAAGGAGAAAACTAAAGTAAAATTCATAGCAGCCAAAGCAATCATTTTAGCATACTTAAAAAATAGATGAATTCTTTCAGATTCTATCGATTTTTATCAATTAAAGCTTCAGCAATTTTTACTTTTATTAATTATTATTAAAATACATAAGCAATTAGTCAAATATATAATCAATTAATTATAGTATTATCTTTTTTTTTTCTTGACTAACAGTTGTGAAAAAAATAAGTTCAATCTCTTTCAAGATAAGTTTTATTCATTTGTAACCAGATTTTATAAAAGGCTTTTAATGTTGAATTAGTCATTTATTTTAATTTCTTGCATTAAACCCAGGTTCTCCTTAAATCCAGGCCGTATATTTCCGAATATAAGCCGAAAGTGCATTATTCCTTTTAAAATGTACCAAAAATTTAAAAGTTTCTTTTACTTTTTTTTATTATTTTTATTTAGTTATTTTCTGCATTTATATTAGAAAGATAAGCAGGAATAGAAGGGCATACAGAGCTAGTCGCAGCTAGGCAAATTATTATAGTCGGGAATAAAGGTGAAGATTCGCGGTCGCCACTCGCCACGTGGCGACCTTGTTTGAAAAAGTGGCGATTCAAAAAATTAGGAGCGAGCGCCACCTTTCCTTTTTTTAAAAATTTTCTAAAGTGAATCCCTCCTTTACAAATACCTTCTATGGAATTTTCAACTCTTGCTTCTTTCATGTATGCAAGCACAATAAAAACACATCAATTCGGCATTCAAGTTACCGAATTTCGGCCGATAGTCTTCATTTCCCCTTTCACAAGAAAAAAATGGTGAAATTTTTTTACGATTACTCTATTTTTTTTCCTTTGAATTCCTTCTCTCTGCCATATAAATCTTTCAAATATATTAGAAAACAATATTAATCTTGATTTTTTTTTCATAACTTTCATTTCAAACTTACATTTCAGATCGGCCATTTTCGCTTTAACTTATAAAATCTGACTCAAGTGTCGCGCCATTTTGAAAATGGTGTGAAAGCTTTAAAAAGAGTTTTGAAAAGAATGAAAATTAAATGTACTGAACAAAATTAGAACTGGAAATATACATTTTTTTATACTTGTGTTCGCAAATGGTTCGTATTGGTGATCGCGGTTTTTGTAAAAGGTTCGTTTCTGTGAGGGGGATTTTTGTTATCTGTTGCTTCTATGATGAAACAAGTAAAATTTTGCATTTACATCTTTTGTGCTCTATAACATTAAACATGAAAAACTACTGAAAAAATTCATATTCCCTTAATTTACCATCGCCAAGGAAGCAAGTTTTTTCTTTTTCCAATTTGAAAGCCATATACATTTTTTTTTTTTTGAAGACTTGATAGTTTTAACAAAATATTATGTTTTCTTAAATGAAAATAAGACACATAAGGAATTGCAGTGCACTGATGCACCATTCATCCCCCCCCCCCCCCCCGCTTTGCACTTTTGCTTTATGATGCATAGGTGGCCACCAAGTTAATCAAGTTTAGTGGCCGCCGGCCACTTGCAAAATTTCTGAGTCTTGACCTTTAGTCGGGAGCAAATTTCAAAATTTTGTTTCAGCAACGATATCACAAAATCCAGCTGTAAAATATATGTATATTCTTTTAAATAAAACTCTACTTATTTTAAGTTTTTTTCTATATTAGTGGATATTTCGCGATTTATAGACCCCCCCCCCCCCCCCCCCACTTCCTTTTTAGATTATTGAACCCGTATATAAGCCGAACCCCCTGGTTTAGCTTTCAAAAGAGTTCCAAAAATTCTCGGCTTATACACGGAAATATACGGCAACCGTGTTTAACTGTAGTAGTAAGATTGTGGAAAAGCTGTTCCATACCTCATCATTGTAACCCATATGCATTCCACAATCCAACATCACGTTCTTGCCTCCGATAGACAACAGAATACAGCTTCGGCCGACATCTGAAAGAGCAATTTTCACTTTAGGCAGATGACAGAATTACAAAAAAAGCATGTGAAAGGTTTCAGTCGCTTTATTTTTGTTAAGAAACACTCATTCAGGGGCTAAAACTCGAGGTGGAATGGCGGAATTCATACCAAAATTCTTTAGATTTGTTTCTTAAAAATAGGACAGGTAAAAGACGTATATACTCTAGGAAGATTTGAAAAATTTCTTAGAAGATGCAGAAATACCCATTTTTTGACTTCCATGCAAACATACCAATATTATTTCAAAAATCAAAAGAAGACATTTTTTTGGTATTTGAGGTGAATGTAGTTATTGTTCTCAATTACATGAATCTTCAGATAGAAAATCTTATTTTTTAAAAACTTAATTTTCTTCCTACAACCGTTTTTGTACAGAAATCAATTATGAAATCAACATGCAATCTTCATGCATCCTTAACAGGAATATAAAAAATTTTCTTTCAAACAATTAAACATTAATCTCAAATTGTGGATGAATATTTTTTGATATTATTTTAATTTTTAACAATTTATGTGTTTGGAAACAAATTACCAAAAATGTAATGCTCTCTCCTTTTGCCCCATTCTATTAAAAATAACATTTACATTAGCCTACAATTTAAAACATTTATTAAAAATTCTGAAATTAATTAATTGTATTGCTGTTTTTTTCCTTCCCAAAACATTGTATATAATACTTAAAACTCGAAAAAGAATCTCCTCTCCATTTAAAATTTTGGATTTTATCCCCTCTCATTTAGAAATTATCGTTATTTAAATTTGAAATGATATAAATGCCTTTTATATTGAGGAGTGATTATATTGTATTATTTAAATTTTCAATGCATTAATTCCCTTTTTTTTTTAAACATGATGCATCAATAGGTTTTATAATGCAAGGATCTGTGCAAAAGGTGATTAATTAACAACAATTAAAATATTTTTTGAACATCAGTTTGCTCACAAAATGTTGAAAAAAAGGAGTAAATATACAAACAAGTCCTTAAGAATCACTCAAGAGAGTAATGTCGGAATTACCTTGTCCTGCACCTGAAAAATAAATAAATAAATAAATTCATCAGAAAATAAATAAATAAATTATTAATTACAATAGATACATTATACACAATTCAAAATCCCGTAACGGCATATTAATAAAACAGTTCTATTGCAATACATAAATATATTGTCGCAATAAACACGTACACGTTATTTGATTTGTAGTAAATTTATTGCAAAAGTAATCAATGTCTGTTTTTAATGCTGTAAATTCAAAACGTTAAGACAGGAACTAGAAAAGTAAAAATAGCTAAATGTTATCATTTATATAATTTTTTCGTATGTCTTGCAGGTTTGTTTTTAGCCAATCCAAAAACATATACAGCTAACCATACGGCTTACCTAATCTAAAACTAATATTTTTTGTGTACTTCAAGAATTCGAATTTGATGTATTTGGTATATAACTCTATTTTCAAAGAGAAGCATTCCTTGCAATTACGGGGGTCGGGAGAGAGGAAATTCGGGTTCGTTTTCGGACCCTTCACAAAATTCCAAGCTTCCAAATCGTACTTTTCTAAATCATTATTTATTACAAATAATAATAAAATTTTTCATCACTATATGTTTAAATTTTCAATTTTCACAAAATTAGATTTTACACAAAGTCTCTTTAAAACTCAAAAAACGGGTCCTGGTGAAAAAATGCTGAATGAACACCTGAATTGAGAAACGGGGGGGGGGGATGTTTCTCATTAATAACTTACACTACATCTAGGGAAGTTTAGTAATAAACGTGTTGTTAATGGAACCGGCATAAATTGCAAAAACAAAACATGATTATATAATGAAATGATGTTAACAAATTTTTGATGATACAATAAAACGGGCACGAGCCATTATTCCTACCTAAAGGAGTGACTTTTATAGAGGTCATAGTGATCCTTTTAAAATATTAATACAGAACTCATCACTAACAAAAACATATGAATGTTTACAATTTTTTGGCTGAATGAATCGTTAAATCAACCGTTTGGATCCCACAAGCTGCAAAACAGCGCGCGATTCTTACAAATGTAAACCAGCCCTCTTTTATTGCAAGGATGAAAACTATTGGACGTAAGCAGAACTCACTAAATTGATTGACACCACTTTTGACGAATCAGTTTTAAGATTTTATTTACTCATATATGCGTTCTGAGATATTGAGCCATTTATATTTAAAATCTGTTGTCTCTAATTAAATTGATTTGAATCATTTGAAGGAATCATTTAAAGCAGAACTGTTCATTTTCTTCAATGGAATACAAGTGATACATATGTGAGTCTGTCAAATGGACTCTGCTTACATGACGTCACTGAGGGCGTATAAGACCATGTCGCAGATGAATCCCGGATTCTATAGGTATATAAGGTATTAATTCTATAGGTATTAATAGTATATCAACACCGAGGTGTCCATTCGGCCAATTCCACCCAAGCTCAATGGCCCAAATACTCCCCCCCCCCTAAAGTTCAATGATGTAATGATTTCCTGGATACCGTATATCCGGTATTAATTGTCTGACTGGTTTGTACCAGACATCCGGAACTTGATGTTTGAAAGCAGTAAATTCTATGCATATTTTTGAACACCTCACAGTTTGAAAATACGTAGACAATTTTTGGTACTTTACCTATATTTTCAAAACTTGCTGATTAAATTTGACATGCCGGATATTAACCGGATTCGCGCAATGGCAAAACCAGGTTCCGGACATTCAAAATTTAGTCAGATACGCACACTCGACGGGGGATCCGAAACCGATCCCGCACCTCGTGACAAAAAAACTTCATGACCCCTCCCCCTCCCAAAAAAAAGTTCTACACACGCATTGATCTATTAGTCTATAAATATGTACTTATGTATTTTCCCCCAAATTACTATTTAGAAAAATAGTGATTATTATTTTATATTTTTTTCTAAAAATACTGCCATTCCGCATTGAAAAAAAGTTTCTGAAAAGTCCCGGAACCCCCCCCCCCCCCCAATAATAAAAACAACAATAATCTGATGGCGCTTCTCGTCGTGCCATGATCCCCCTTCCCGTGGGGACCCCTGTATCAACACATATATTTTTATGCAGGGTTCACACTGGGGAAAAATGCAAGGTGGGATTTTCCTCCTTGACCAAAATTTTAAGTGGGATTTTTAAAGTTTAAGCCCAAAAAAAAATTTTTTTTGAGTGGGATTTCAAAAATTATTGCGGGAATCGCGCGATCGCGCAGCCTAGCGCGAACCCTGTTTTATGTCAAATGCAATCGTATTTTCTTACACTCTGTTAGGATTAATTAAGTGTAAATAAAAGCTTTTTCGTTTAGTGATTATTTTGCGTGAATACTGAAATCATTCATTCTACTGTTTTCAATAAGACGACTTATGAAATGAAAAGTTCTTGAATGGGAAGAATTGAACTGAAGAGAAGCAGTTAAAAGGAAAATTAGGGCAGGCAATATCAATCAGTATCATTGGACTGAATGCATTTATTGTAAAAGTGGATTCATGAAACTTTTTATGGTGAAATACGTGTTGTGGAAGGGAGTGGGGAAAAAACATTTATATATTAATGCAGTTGTATTTTCAGGTCCGGGGTTCGATTCCCGGGCTGGGTAGGGTCGACTCAGCCTTTCATCCCTGCAGTGGGGTCGATAAAATGAGTACCAAGCATGCTTTTGGGAACTTAAACACTGGGGGTTCCGTGTCAGGCCCAGGGCCGCGTGCGAGGTAATTTTGCGCCCTAGGCAAAGTTGATTGGCACGCCCCTTCCTTACAAACTAATATTTTTTTTAATTAAAAAAACAGTAATAAACAAAACACGGTCGTGATGAAGCTAGTTTGGGCGCTTTGTCCCGTACTTCATTCTGTTGTGCTTCTTTCTTCCCATACAGAGTGTAGACCGAAGGGCTCCCGGTGCTGGTTTTGTGTCTCGAGATCCATTGGAAATTAGATAATTTTGAACAGTGACCCCTTCACCCTGGGGGTGGAAGGGGGGGGGGCATTATTCTAAGTAACTATAGAGAAAGAAGGCATATGCCTTTGAGGTTTGAATGTTTTGTCACGGGAAGGGATCAACTATACATACCGCATCACATCTTTACATTTTTTAAAGTTATAAAATTAACAACCGAATTACTTTAAAAAGATGGTTGGATTTTTGCGCCCCCTGAAGGTTTGCGCCATAGGCAGCTGCCTAGTTTGCCTTAATGGTCGGCCCTAGTCAGGCCGACCACTTGAGCGGAACTTTTGCTTCTGCACCCCAGGGCCCTCGGTCTTATTTTTTTAATGTTTTAAAAGTAAATTATAACCTTTTTTTCCTATATGACTTTCAAAAGTGTAACTTTAGTTTTCACGTTCTTTTCAAAATCGAAAGATAGTAATTATTTATTTATCTTAATGTTCGCTTATGCTAAGAAAGACGCAAAAAGTTCCACGTTTGCTATTCTAATTGAATTACTTTCATGAGGTGTCACAACCACACCCTCTTCACTGGGACAACTCGACCTCTACTTGTAAGAAGAGATGGCAAATACGATGCTCTGGTTTCTCTTTCAACTCAAAACTAAACGTTCACACGTTAAATTGCGCTACAGATTTTAAAAAAATAAAACAGAACTCTTCCTCGTAAGATTTTAATTGATATTATCGATAATGCAAAATTTCCAGCCACCTTTGTTTTAAATGCTGGGGCAACATTTCTCGAATTACCCGTAAACCATTGTGGATGCAGAAAGAGCATTTTAGCTGCATGGTAATTTGTGCACTAAAATGCATTCCAAGCTTATTGGCAATTCAATAGATGCATTGGTTTTCCGCGGTCAAAAAAAAAAAAAAAATATATATATAT
Organism: Octonoba sinensis; assembly: GCA_038502835.1. Lineage (NCBI taxonomy): Eukaryota > Metazoa > Arthropoda > Arachnida > Araneae > Uloboridae > Octonoba > Octonoba sinensis. The sequence goes on from CM076600.1 coordinate 7,409,663, forward strand.
ATATATATATAAAATCAGATAATAAATCCTTCCTTATTATTTTTTCTTTATAATTATAATATATATTATATAATAAAGCAGGCAAGATTCTTCTTAATAACAACACTAAATGTTTTGTTTGAATAGTATTGTAATTCTGTATTTTAAAACTATATATTTTCGTTTCTAATTTTATAAATTGTTTTTTATTGCTCTTATTAGTAGCATTTTATTGCAACATTTGTTCCTTTATTTCATTCTTTTCATAACAAAATTGTTTAGAATTTTATAATTAATGTATTTTTCTTATAAAATAAATAAGTATATGGCAAAGAAACAACTTTGTTTTTATATCATTTCTTTTTTCCTATCGAAAAATTCCCAAGACTGGTATTCCGGTGCAATGTTAAAAAAAAAAAAACCGAATACCTATATTGTTTTTTGCTTCAGTATTTCAATCACTATCTGTCATAATTAAAGTTTTTTTTTTGTGTGTGTACATCCATGCACGTTAATAGACAAGAACAGAAACCTGATTAGTGGAGATTTTTTTTTTTTTTTTTGTTAAACACTTTGAGGAACATTAATAATCGAAAAGAGTTTCTTTCTAATAGGGCTGCAGTATTGGTCCTTAACCATTGCAGACCTAGTGCGTCCCCAGATATTGGTACCATCTCTTTCAGCGGCACCACAATGAGTGTGGTACCATTGCCGCATTTTTTTTTTTTGACGCTCAGTTTCTCCCACGATGGCGGCAAGGCGCCTGAGATGCAATCGGCACTAGGAATTTAATTTAGCCGAGAGTATCCATGCCAAACGGATACTCAAGGGACTTTTAACATGCCGCATAATTATACGACAAGGGCGCAGACTTAAAATCCACCGACTTGGGCCAGGTTTGAACTGCGATCTTGGGCGTACGAGGCCTGCGCCTTACCACTACCCCATCCTGTATAATCAAAACAAGTATGTCCCACTCAACTTAAATGAGGCAACTTTGCAAAGTAAGTTTTTTGGGGAACAACATTTCGGGTAGGAATCAAAAATTTAACGGGCAACCTCAATAGCGACAAAACCATTACTTTTAGAGCTAAAACTAAAATTGCTGTATGGTTTAACTTCAGACTTATTGATTTTTTATTTGTCGCTTATTTCAGTTACGCAAGGATTTTCTTTGGTCATTTTTTACTTCTGGATGCTTAAATATAAGGTAATGAAAGAATTATCCAAGTGAGGCCCCTCAAATGCACATTTATTCACAGATGCTCTAAAGCTCTAAGAAATATACAAGTTAGGTGTAATAACAAAATTCTATACCTTTTTCTGGAAACAAATATTACATAATTAAAGTTTGAAGTTATATTTAATTATCATTTATATACATTGTTTCGATTATAAATTCTACAAACAGTGCAAACTATGCATTTCCCTAATATTTTAAATTATATTAGGTGTGTGACCTTTCTTTTTTTTTTCTCTCTTTTTTCTTCTTCTTTAATTTAAATTTTTATCTTTTTTTTTTGTAAATGTTTGTGTTTTAAATTGGCTTTAAACTTAAAACAAAAAAAAACTTGGAAAAATGTTTGTTTATATTTTTACCTGATTTTGAAATTAAAAAAAAAAAAAAAAAATCCGTTGGTTAAAAAGCAATTGTAATAGTTTCCTTAATGATTAGATTTAGGCTCTGTTTTGTTCTACAATTATATTGCACATCAACTGTAATATAAGAGTTATTTTTCGGATTTTACTTGATTTACTTATAGCAAACAGTATTAAAAGAGGGGAAAAGCAAAACAATGTAAATCCTTTTTTTTTTTAATTTCTGTTTTGTATATAATTATAGAAAAGTACATTTTATTTATCTTAGTAAATTCCTGGAATGTCACATAAAATGAAATTTTATGCTTTTTGATTATAAGCTTGAATTGTGTTCCATCAGACTCATATTACAAAATACCTATATAAAAAGAGTAAGCCAGCAAAAAGATCCTCGGTCCAATTACGCAGTTTCTTATCTTTATATATTATTTCTCGAGCCTGTTTTTCTGTCGCTCCGTGATATCTTCCTTATTCTTTTATCAAATTCCATGATTTTACCCCTCATTTGAAAGCTTATTGTGCCGGCTAATGACGAAAAATAGACCCACAGTCTAAAAATGTATCGCTTCTCTTAAATTTGAGATTAAAAATCATCTAGAAGAGTCCTTTAATGGATGCCAAATTGGTATTGTGTATGCTGGCGCCATCTGCTATCAAGTAAACTAACAAGAAACTCTTCTGTTTTTATTGTGTAGAAAATTCGACAGTTTTAGCTGCGTCTTTGTGTTGAACTTATTCAATCGTTAGGCTCTACACATTCATTTATTTTATGAATGTGTAGAGCCTAACCAACCAACAGTAACTATAGTTTAAGTAATGGAACTGTTTCGTTATTGTATTTTAATGCTATGCATACTAATAATATAAATAATTATTATTAACATTGTGATTATTTTATTATTTTGAATATCTAAATAATAGTGGGAAAAAATGGCAACAGCTATTTGTACTCATGTGTTCCATGACATGCCTTCTTTTGTACCAACACCCGTTTGCTTTCTTCTATTCTTTGTCGTAATGTCCTTTTTCCCAAATTAGTGCGGAATTCCACACGGGTCGACTATTATACCTATTAATTCCAATGAACATGCAGTCAAACTAATGTCTCTTATTTTAATTAAGTATCCACAATTCTTCCAAATGCTTTACTCTAAACATTTACTAAACATAGACTACTAGGAATTTGCAGACAGTACCGGATCTTGGAGTTTTCCGAGACGGGGCAAAACTTAAAAATGCTGCCCCCTACAACCAATTAGTGTTGATATTTCATGTAACTTTTTATGCAATGGCCTTTTTTTTTTTGAGGTTTTTTCCCTTTTTGGCCACTGATGAACTCCAACTTTCGGTAATGTTTCCCACACATGGCCCTTTTAGCTCAACATTAGGGGGGCAGAGATATATCAAGGATCCCTCTTAACTGGAGATATGAAATTCTGACAGTTGAAGGGGTTTCGGGGGTTTTTCCCTTGGGGAAAATTTTGAAAACTATATGCAGATTAGTGCATTTTGAGGCCTTAGGAGACGCTTTGGGACTTTTAGGGAAAAAAAACCAGCAAAAAAAAACTTTTTGAAATTTAAACGCTTTTACTCATAAAAATAATAATACAAATTCAGAACAAAGTTGGCATTTATTTTTAAATCCAGAGGGCAGGCCCCTCCCCTCCCCCTCCTTCTTCTTAATACCCATATCGAAGAGCCAAGTTATTTGCCTTCTCAAACGCCATTTACAAGCTCCCACCTCTTCCCAAAAGGAGGCTTTGAAAGTTCCTAAAAGAAAAACCATTGGGCATTGTCTTCGCATAGCATGATTTATACGTATTTCACTGCCACAAGGGAGAAAAAACCTTGACTTTTTAAAATTAAATTTTTAAATTTTGACATTTCGCAATTGCCGCCCCTCACCTCAATTTTAGAATTTCCAACAGTTTATACAAAGAAAAAAAAATAATTCTATTAATCGGTTTTAATCGTTAGAAAAATAGCTGATCAATGATAAAATCGGAGCGTCGAACTAGTATTTTAATTCTCTTCCAGAATATAAATTTTCTTATTTAATTATTTTTTCTTTTCGTTTTTCCTGTCTTTCTCCTTAATTTTTTTCTTTTCTTTCTTTTTTTTGTGCATCACAGTTGAATTTGCGCCCCCCAAAAGTGCCGCCCGGGGCATGGGCCCCGGCTTGCCCACCCTAGATCCGGCACTGTTTGCAGCTGTAAGCAGAGAGGAAAAAGAAGTATCTTAAATTAAAAAAATAAAGCCACAAAGTAATTACGTTTATGTCACATTTGTTTATTCCTATTCTATGTAATGTAATAATAGAAGAAACCTTATACAATGCATCATTACATTATGTGGTACTTGTGATTTTTATATTGAAAATACTATTCTGGATGTAGAAGTGGCAGTTAAATTTTGAGTCTTGTCAAAACTTGGTCCTTTTGATATAAGCACAAAGCTTTTGTTAGCTTGGTATTCTGGGGAATTAAATCATTTATCCACAACATATTTGTAGCATGCTAAAAATTTAAACATTGGAAAAAAAAAGTTTTATTATTACATAGCTACAAAACGTAAAGTAACATTCAAAAGATAAATAATATCGCTTAGGGACCGTCAATAAAGGTACAATTTCATTATTGCAATCCCAATTGGGGAACTTTGTAGTGGGTTTGCAAAATTGTAATAAAGATAAATGAAAGTAAATAAAAATAGAACAATAAATAAAAATTAAAATAAATTAATAAATAAACAAATAAAAAAAAAAGAATCAGTTTTTAAGTCAACTAGCAAAAATAATATACAGTACCCAAGATCAGGGAAGTGACCTTTTCAACTCTTATTAAATTTCAAAGAAATATACTCAGATTCATATGCTGACCACTTAAAAGGTCTTTTTGAAACAAAATGAAAATCATCCACGTAATTTCAGAGCAAAATCAAACTTACTGTGAGTGTAATAAATTTTTTTAATCGTTCTTAAATCACTTTATTTAATCGTTTTAACGAAAGAAGCTAATGTCCTGGAAATATTCTTCAAATTCTTCTTGTAGCAATGGAAATTTGAATAGGAAACTTAATTATGTCATTCCTGAAAAACACTTTGAAGAATTTTTTCTTCCAAGATAGGATGAACAATAACAATGCCTTCACTTTAGCGTCACTGGTTGCCGAGGTTACAGCGGTTACAGTTTCCGTTGAGGTCAAGTTGTTGCCAAAGATAACTTCCTATACTCTCCAACAAGGGCTTAACTTTCTCGTACGAACCTGAACCCGAATGGAAAAAAGAGATAAGCAGATAAAGAAGTAAAACTTTTACCTTTATGCAAAATATGGAAAGTAATACGCAATATCCTTCTTGAACGGTAATCTTTAGATAAACCGGACTTCGTTAGAAAGATTATTTTTCTTAGAGCAGATCAGAAGAAATCATTTTCTTGTTTAGACTTTCTGCATTAATGTCTGAAATAACCGAAAAGGCGTGCAGCAGAGCTTTAATCATCTAATATAGATTGAAATAAAAAATGCATGACGTGTGTGAAAATTTAAAACAAAAACAAAGCTAGAGTTGATGCCAAATGAAACAAACAGGGATAATTACTTTTAACGTAATTGGCAATGATTCTCTAATGATCGGTTGATCCAATGGATGCGAGTGGAGGATGTTGATCCGCATCCGGATCCGGAAGCAAACTTGTATGATCTCTCCTCTCTCGTAGAGATAAAGCATCCTCTTCTCTGCTCTGCAGAGACAATGCTAATTCATGCATCTCAATTTACCGGGTGCTGGATGGAAAGGCATTTTAGAAGCTAAAAATGAGCTAAACAATATCTGGAATTCATTTTAAAATTTAAACGTGGCCGGGTGCTTTGCTTCTCAATTAAGCCTATATTTTTTGGCTTTTTATGCAGTATAATCATCGCGATGTACCGTTATTTTCGTTTCCCGAAGATATTTGGTTGTATGCTTTTGAGCAAATGATTTCAGCGAAACATTTTCTGAATCATGGTGAGTCGCATAATATGTCTAAATCATAATTATATTTCAAAATTTTAACCGAGAGTTAAATTTAAACAAAATAACTAGAATGTTGGAAAATATACTTAATGTTGCTTTTTTTTGTTATACTAAACTGATTTGCTCATGAAATGAGCTTAATATTATGATAAAAATTATTGCTTATGTACAGTCCATCAAAATTGTAGATTATTTAGAATGAGGCTTGTGATGTAAATAGGAATTTAATTCATGTAAATATTATTTACATGCTCAATAAAGTGTTTGTATTTGTTATGTTGGCGTAAAAGATAAATTTAAGTTTCTAGACGATTTTTATACTATTAAGAAAGGTTTAGAATTGAATTATGTAACTTAATCGTTTATTTTTCATCTTTCATTACTCTTTTTATATGCTGTTGTTTGGATTTGATAATTTTTCTCTTCTAGTGAAAACAGTTTGTACTGTATCTGTTTTTGATCAGGTTAACTGAAGGTAAAATTATGTACCATTGCTTGCATGTTGAAATAGTACTGCATACATGGATGTATAATCCCACTCCCTACTTTCCCTCAAAAAATCTTTCAAAAATGACTGAGCCATGTATAACATAAGCCCAACCACTCACTTTGAAATGATTGTTTATATGAATAAAATTGGAATAATAGAAAAATGTTTGTATAATATTCTTGACATCTTTTGCTTTTTAACATAAAAACCCAATGTGTTCAGTGTTTACTTCGTGGATCAAATTTAGAAGCTTTTTGACCCGTGTCTAGTTCAATCACAAAGTTTTGACACTTGGACACTTCTGCACTTGGCAAAAAAAGACGAATCCGCTCGAGTTTTAGGGAAGTTTGTTTTGCAAATGTGTTTATTAGCATGTAAATCTGAATGTTTGCCTCTCTGTTTGTTGAAAGCAACCAAATTTATAAACTGGCATATGGCATCCTTTTGGAAGAAATCAAGTATGCTAAACGAACAGAACGAGAACAAAAATGGCGCATTCCTTATACCAACAGTTCCTCCCTTGAACATGAATGGATTCTTTTTGGCACTCTGCCAGGCAGAGCTCTGTTTTTTTTTTCTATGGTAGAACTATATAAGCCTATTCGCCACTTTCGAGTTATTCATTCATTCAAAAAAAGGAGCTTATATACCAGTAGTACAGTATATCATATGGTGCATTTCACGATAATTGACGCAACATTTGGAAGCAAAAAGTTAACTTTAAATAATTAGAATAAGTAAAGTATTAAATATAAAAAGTTTATTTTACTGTCTTATACAGCTATATTAACACATTAGTATACGTCCCTATTTGAAACCTTGTTATTTTATTGAATAAAACATTATAAAAACGTTACAGTAACTGACGCAACATGAAATTGACTTATGTACTTGAAAATTCAAAACAAATTCAATAATCTGTGAATTATGAACTTGTGACAAGGAAATTTTTATTTAAATGAAAAAGTAATGCATGCTTAAAAAGATGTGCACTTGTGTTATTCTTTGGTGTTAGGCTAATTATTTATGCATACAATAAATAGTAGTATGAAATGAAATGAGGGAAAAGGGGGCACGAACGGCGAAGTACCGTGACCGAAGGTCTATTGTACTAAATCCCAAAAAGATCAGTATGTCTCTAGAAGAGACCAGTAGCTGACGCAAAGTTCAGCAGGCACCTAATAGGGATGTCATGAATTTCCCAGGGTTCAATGATATGACGACCTAGGTGTTCAAACCTAAAAGCAGAAAACACTTCACAGCTGCATAAGATGTGTGCAACGGTTTCCTCATGAAAATGGCAACCCCTACAGGTTGGGTCGTTACTGACCCTCATAATAGTGAGATGCTGCTTTAAGGTACAGTGACCAGTAAGAAGACCAATTGCCTTCCTGATACCATTTCTATTAAGTTTTAGTAACTCTTTCGCCCTGATGCTGGGGCGACCGTAATTAAGTTCTTTAGCCTGGCGTTGTCCATCTATGTTACGCCAGTTACGATACTGCTTATCTTTAAAAATATTAAAGACAGTGGTTCTAATAAGATTCTTAGCAATCCCAATTGCAGGCTCTGGGCCAATAAAGGGAGTGTCAGCACCTTTCCTAGCCAGGCGATCAGCAATTTCATTGCCCGCGACACCTGAATGCCCAGGCACCCAATAAAGAGTACCCTATTATGCTTTGCAAGAGTACAAAGCAAGTTGAAACATTCCCAAACAATACGGGAAGTCATAGCAACTTTATTTAAGGCGGGTAAGGCAGCTTGACTATCGGAGCAGATATGAACACACCTGTTACGGTAGCCCTTCTCTAAACACAAAATGCTACACATAAGAATAGCAAAGACCTCCGCCTGAAAGACAGTACTGAACCTGCCTAGAGGAAAGGAGTACTCAGTGCCATTACCGGGACAATAAGCTCCAGCACCTGTATTCAAATTCATTTTGGAGCCATCAGTGAACCAGAGAGCACATCTCTTGCTGTGCATTGGAGGCAGATCACTCCAATCACAGCGAGAGGGAAAGATCACTTGATAGGGCCTATCAAACGCCCAGTGAGTGTCAAAAGTATCACTCGGCAAGCCAGGACAAATAGTAGTAACTGACACTACACAAAAGAAAAACGGGATTCTAATATTCATCTAGTGACAGCCAAATTGTTTATTGTGATGAAGTTTTTCTCACAAGAGAGTAGGACGAGTGCTTGTAAATAACTTCTGTATCCCAAAAATCATCAGAAAGTAATACTCGTTAAAATTTTTCATTTTAATGTTTTCGAAGGATGTCCACTTTTACATGGAATTCACGATAAATATTTTATATTAAATCTAGGATTTTTTATGGTGGTAATTTACAATAATCCAATGAGATAACATTTTGGGCATTTGATAAGTCATCTTATAACCTGTTCTTGGATTTGAACATCACTTTAAATGTAGGACAGCGCCATGAGGCACCAAAGTAGTCTGCGTCCCTGTTGTATTGCTACAGTTACTGGTGGCAGGATGAGGATGGCAATTCTAAGAACTTTAGAATTTTTCTCAATTTAAGTGCATGGAATTTTACTCGGAAAATATTAAAATAAAAATGATATTGCAAAAGGGTTCCACTGTATATAATCATTCACCATCATATACAGTCAGGGTTCACACTGGGGAAAAATACAAGGTGGGATTTTCCTCCTTGACCAAAATTTTAAGTGGGATTTTTAAAGTTTAAGCCCCAAAAAAATTTTTTTTGAGTGGGATTTCAAAAAGTATTGTGGGAATCGCGCGGCCTAGCGCAAACTCTGACAGTGTCGCCAAAAAGAATGCAAAAAATGAACTGGAGTCATTTTACATCTTTTTAACTGGTAGACTAATATTTGTTATTATTATTATTTTAAATTTCAAATTTTAATCTCGATTCTTCTGTTGATGAAGTCTCTTTCTCTCTCATCTAAAAAAAAAAAAGAATTCTGTTTAAATTGTTAAACAAAGGTTATAAAATCTCATATAATGCTCAAAATATGTTACTTAAAAAAAATAATAAGTCTTATTATCTTTTTATTATTATTATTAATATGAAAAGATGTTACTTAAAAAAATAATAATAATAAATATTATTATCTTTTGAGCATTATGTGAGATTTTATAATCTTTGTTTCATTTTAAATAAAATTCTTTTCTTTTAGATAAGAGAGATAGAGACTTAAGCAACAGAAGAATTGAGATTGAAATTAAAAAAATAATAATAATAATAAATATTATTATCTTTTGAGCATTATGTGAGATTTTATAATATTTGTTTCATAATTTAAACAAAATTCTTTTCTTTTAGATAAGAGAGATAGAGACTTAAGCAACAGAAGAATTGAGATTGAAATTGAAAAAAATAATAATAATAAATGCTATTATTCTACCATTAAAAAGGGTGCACAATAACTCCAGTTCATTTGTTCACATACTTTTTGTCGACACTGTAGATTTCCACAGCTTTATTGGCATCTTCTTTGTTTGTAAGACAAATGTTCAAAATGCTTTGTGCTAAAATGTAAGTACAAAGATAAAACAACGTAAAAAAGCACAAATTCAGAATAAAAATTAACGCAAATAGCTATTTGCGTTACTTTTTATTCTGAATTTGTGCTTTTTTACGTTGTTTTATCTTTGTACTTATATCTTCTTTGTTAGTTAAGATCATATGTTGTAGGTTTTGTTTCTTTTTGTCTCATTATCTGATGTCTTCTTACAGTCGTGATTCCCTCGTCGGAATCGGCGCAGAACAGCAGAGCTTCAGCCTCGACCACCGCGAGGGGATGATTTTGAATGCCGATCATGGACCCTCGATCGATTCCTCGACTCAACGATCAAGGTTTTTTTCCCCTTTTCTTTGCAACAAAAACTATTTTTACAACGTTGTCACGAATGAATTGCAAAATATTTTATTTGCACATGTTGCTGACGTTTTGACTTTTTCATTGCCAACAAAAAAAAAAAAAAAATACGAAAAGTGATTTATCAAAAGTGCTATTTTCTGTAATAAAGATTTTTCCCTTTTTGGTTCAATTTTTTTATTTCTGTAAGTACAGTCTAATGCTTAAGACAAAAAAAATTGGTGGTGGCCAGTAAAGGTCAAGACTCAGAAATTTTGGAAGTGGCCAGTGGCCACTAAACTTGATTAACTTGGTGGCCACCAATGCAAAGTGGGGGGAGGGGACATGCCCCCCCTCCTCCGCAATTCCTTATGTGTCTTACTTTCAGTGAAGAAAACATAATATTTTGTCAAAATTATTAAGTTTACAAAAAAAAAAAAAAAATCTTATGACTTTCAAATTGGAAAAAGAAAAAACTAGATTCGTTGGCGATGGTAATTGCGATATAGTTTTTTGTGTTGAATGTTATACAGTACAAAAGATTTAAATGTAAAATTTTTGTTAATAATAGAAGCAACATGTAACAAAAATCCCAATTACAGAAACGAGCCTTTTACAAAAAACAGCGACCATAAATACGGACCATTTTCAAACACAATTATAAAAAAAATGTATATTTCCAGTTCTAAATTGTTCAGTACATTTTATTTTCATTCATTTCAAAACTTTTTTTTCAAACTTTCACACCATTTTAAAAATGGGGCAACACTTATGTTTTATAAGTTTTTGCGAAAATGGCCGAACTGAAATGCAAGTGTTGCGACTATGAGAAAAAAAAAAATCAAGATTTAGATTGTTTCCCACTGTATTTAAAGGATTTATATGGCAGAGAGAAGGATTTAAAAAAAAAAAAAAACAGCGCATTCGGGAAACGTTTTCGCCATTTTTTTCTTGTGAAAGGGTAAATAAAGAATATCGGCCGAAATTCGGTTACTTGAATGCTGAATTGATGCGTTTTTATTGTGCTTGTGTGCATGAAAGAAGCAAGAGTTGTAAAATCTATAGATGTATTTGAAAAGGAAGGATTTACTTTAAAAATTAAAAAAGGGAAAGGTGGCGGTCGCTCTTAATTTTTTGAATCGTCACTTTTTCAAACAAGGTCGCCACGTGGCGAGTGGCGACTGTGAATCTTGACCTTTAGTGGCCAGTGGCCGGAAAACCCAAAAAAGTTAGTTGCCACTTTGAAACTGTTGGTCGCCCCTTTGAACCATGTTTCAAACTGATCCCCCCCTCCCCAACTGGGGCTTCATTTTGCCTACAAACCATGTGCATACATATACCTCAAACTACACTTTGTCACAATATTACACAAAGCCCTATTTTAAAAAAAATTATAATAAATTACAAACCTTTTCTAGGCTCCAGCTTTGGCAACCAACATAACATTTTGTGGTCACCAAATAAAACTTTATAGTCGCCAATGGCGAGTGGCGACCGCTAGTCTCGACCTTTAGTGCAGTCATTCCGAGTAATTTTGAACCACTTGGGTTAACTTTGAACAACGTCATAGTCATATTCTTTAGTATATTTGACTTAATTTAAAAGTTTGAAAACTGATTTTATAACCTATTTAGGTGAGTGCAGCACTGGAGCTTATAGTTTCTTTTTTTTAGTCAAGTACTAAAAAATATAACGTGGTTCAAAGTTACTCTGAATGACTGTAATGTGTATTATTTCATGTATCTCTAAGTGAATCCTCACTTGGGATTTTGTTGTCATTATTTGCATTTGAATTTCAGCTTTTTCCCATGTTTGCTTTTTTACAAAAATTGCTGTCATTCAGATGGCTCAAATCTATTTTGCATAAAAAATTTCTGTTTCTCCAAAAGAAGTGTATGCAATATATTTTGCAATTTGCATTTTACAATTATATTCTCTCATATTAACGATTCATTCCTCATCAATGCTGTTTCAAAAATAATGTTCATGCATGGTTATTTCAAGTTCTTCTATAGTCATGATCCCTACCAAAAAAGTCAAAGGTAGTTCCATAACAGTAAAGTAGCAGAATATAGAATCAGTGGCATTCCTAGGATAGGTATCGCCGCATCCCCCCCACATACACAGACAAAAAAAAAAGGAAAGGAGGAAAAAGTTTTTTTGTTGTGTAAACTTGTAGTTTTGTAGTTCACATTATTTTTAGTAGTGCAAAAAAAAATTCTATTACTTATTTGGTGTAACTTACAGTAACCTACATTTATTTTCAGTTATGAGATAAGTTGAAATAGCATCAGTAAAATTGTATAATTGAGGCGGTGAGAAGCAAAGGGATGTAAGTGACTAAAGTATCATTTTGAGTAAAACTCGTTTGAAGTTTAATTCCTATACTAAATTCTAGAGGTTCTTCATGTAAATATTTTTTTTATTTTCGCATCCTATATGTATGTGTTAGTTTAAGTATGAAGTGTGAAGTGTTTCTGATGATTAGATTTGGTGTAGGATTTTTTAAAAAAATAGCTTATTTTTACTTGCACCCCTTTGCTTCCAACTAGCTAACTTACACCCCTTTGCCACTAAATGAAAAGCGTGTCTTGGTCATTATGCTAATTTACATAGTAATAAAGATAATTTGCTAGTGATATAAACTTTATTAAAAACTGCATAATATAAATTTCGAATAATTATATTTATCAACAAATTAAAAATCATTTCCATTAGACAAATTGCCGGGAACAAAACATGACAAAAATAAAATCTGCAGACGATTTAAGCCTTGTTTTTTTATTATTATTATTATTCAACTATTTGGAATTCTTTTCCTATTTTTTTCCCTTCTTCTCCGCTTTAAGTTTCGTAAATAGATCGTCTGCTTCGCGTATTTAAGATAACTGAAAAATCAAATAATTTTATTTAGAGGCAGACGGATGTCAGTGCACTTGCGTCCCTTTGCCACCAAACGGAATGCAGCTTTTATTTAGTTATTTTTTTAAACCGCACTTTTTTGCAGTATCTGTCAAAGCTACCACTAAAATCTCTTTCCCACAAAACAGAAGGGTGTTTAATTTATCATTTGCACTAGCTATATCAAAATTTTCATTTTGGTCACTTACACCCCTTTGCTTATAAGTGCCTGAATTCAAGTATGTGTTTTTCCAAAACTTTTTATCTCATTTTGGATGTTACCCCCCAACACTTTTCAAAGGGGTGTCACCCGGTGCAGACTGACCCCTCTGTCATCCCATAGTGACGCTGCTGATTGATTGATTGATTGATTTGATTTTGAGGATTGATTGATTTGGTTTTGAAGAGTTAAAGCAAAATTTTATGGAAAGGATGACAAAACTCAGAAACAATTTTAAAAAATTGAATGAGTTACATAAAAGATCGCAAACTATTGATATTCCGATGTATGGAAAAAAATAATTTTTATAAGACTGTTATCTAATTTAATTTTAAAACTCAATCAAACAAGCTCTTCATGCCTGTTGTTGCCTGATTGTATATTTTTATCAAGCGTGATGCTTCTCTCTGCAGAGGCACATCGAGCCCTGGAGCTGTTGGAGGAATACCATAGCAAGCTGACTCGCCCACAGGACAAGCAACTGAAGAATGCCATCGAGAGAGTCATTCGCATCTTCAAGTGCAGACTCTTCCAGGCACTACTTGGTGAGTGGTAGACTTTTGTCAGAAAAGTGTCCCCTGGACACAAAAAAGGGTTGCGTAATTAAAAAAAAAAGATATTAATTAGTACTCTTCCATACAAGTAGGTTTCATAATTCGGATAGAAACGTTAGGCGTTATGGCACCTAGCTTTTTTGTTTTAGTTGCCAAAAATGTTCTGCTAGCTGTAATTTTATTATTCGAATTGCTCCGGCAGAGATAACAACTGGCAACCATGAAGACAGTTCTGCTAGTGTTAAAAAATATGGCAGAATGTCACAAATTATTAATAAGTAAGAAAAAATGTTCAAAAATCAATTTCTGTTTGTAACTTTTAAGAAAGGTGTTAATTTTACTGAAGTTTATGAATCAATATAAACGTCTATTTTAATCAGTCTTAATAACTTAAAATATGAGTTAATTGGCTTGACTATTTCTTCAAGTGCTATTTTCAGGCTAGTGTTACTTCATTTGTAAGTAAAAATTCACAATTCGATTACAGAAGGTCAAGTTACGATACTCTTCATAGGTATCCTATCGTAAAAACTCAAAATACGGAAAATTAGATGAAATCTGAAAAAAAAAAAACTATATGAAGTTATGCTAGATGTAATAAGTAAATAAATAAACAATAAGTTGGCACAAAATGTGGTTGTGAAGCTAAAAGTTTTTTGAAAAGGTAGACGTCAAAAGTGACGACTGGACTTGAAATTGCCATCGTCAAACGGGAATTTTTAGTTGCAAAATATGACTAACGACCGGTAATTTCAAACTCTGCTTAACCCACTGGCGGCTTTGGCCGTGATATCACGGCCTGAGGAATGTGCAGAAAAGCAACGCCTCCGATGCACCAGGGAACCTGTTTGGGAAAAGGGGAAGGAATATCGCAAATATACGCTCCAGACCATCTTGACGTGGAAAAAGCCCATCGTAATATCACGGCTTCAACCATTTTGAGAAAGATTTATCATGGCGTGACGTCACAGCCCAAACCGCCAGTGGGTTAAAAGGCATACCATTCAATGGCATCCATAAGTTTTGAAAAAATTAAAAAATATATGTACAAAATTGCAGACTTATGTTATAAGCACACACATACTGTAATTTTAAGCACATATTCTTTACCCCTCTCCTCAGGAAAAATTCAGTTGATAGGCTTGCTCAGTAGTGATTCTTTGCTATGATTTTAAAATTTATGTAATAACTTGTCTGTTTGGACTTCTGCTTAGGCTATGCCATCTTTCTATTCTATTTTGTAGCTCACCACCAGTCATGTATGCTTTCTTTTTTGGCAGTAATTTTCTTTATAATCAGAGTTTATAGAATAAATGTTTTGTTTGAAAACGAAGCAGAATGGGAGAAGGGGCCCGCCCCTCTTCTCCTATGTAGCATTAAAAGAACAAAGAATATTGTTATATTGAGAAGGCCGGATGTATAAAAACATGAAAATAGTGATTGAAATAACTATTCTCAATTTCCCCAGGAACGATCCTAAAATAAAAGGAATGCGCTTCACAGTATCTCGGTAGTGTGCAAGAGGGAAAAATGAAGCTGTCACTCACCCAATTGCCGACACATAAGTTGACTAATTAAATGTTTATTTGATCTTTGAACGATTACACACACTGCTCTATCAGGCACAGTTCTTGTTCCTTATCCTGATACAACGGGCTGGGGTCAGAGATGCCTATCAACGCAGTGCATTGACAAAAAATGTTCATTGACCGTTTTAAAAGTCCAGATCATTAGATACTGCGGAACTTTGGAGTTGGTAAAATTTTCTGCAACACGAAACATATCGATGGTGGTATTCTCGGGAGTCAGAGAAACTTTCGATTTTTCAGCATCATTGACATCTCATTCATTATCCGTAAATTCTACTGGACTCGTGGTGGTGTGTTTTCCTTAATTGTTATTCAGAAGGAATTCCTTCTTGCAGTTGAGACACGACGCTAAATCATGAATATGATGAACCCTGATCATGAACCCTGAGTATATTCAAACTTTGGAACACCCCGATAACAGAAGATGACCGCTACCTTCTCTCTGCCGGCCACGCGAGCTCTTCCCTCTTCTTTCTCTGAACATCCCCGCTTTATCATTTTCTCCTCCTTCCAGAAAGTTCAGTTCTCGAAGGATCTACACCCCTCCGGAACACAAGGGGGTCAGACTCCAAGGTCGCCGTCGCACGGGGGAAGATGCTAGGGAAACGAGGCAAAGGGAAAATGACCACTTAATACCGCTGTATCAGTGATGTATTAATCTCAATATGAGAAATATTAAAAGAATGGGTGAAGAAAAATAAGCCAATATGGCTCCAAAAATGTTTACCGAATGTATGCAAAAATGACTTTAATTGAAGGATATCTATGAAGAAAGTTTTTGACTTAATGCTTAGAAATTGTAAATTATTAAGTTACATTGAAGAAAAGACAAAAGAACAATGTTTTAAATGCAAAATTGCAATAGAAAATGCTGATAGTTCTTTTCATCCATAAATTCAGATTTTTGCTGTGAAAAAAGAATTCCTTGTACTAATCGCAAAACGTGTCGGCAATTTTTATTTCAATTTCAGGCTTAAAACATTTTTAAAAATAGTTTTAATTTTTGGCACAAAAAAAAGCTTTATCAAATTGTGGTATCATTGCACATTCTGAAACAAGAACAAATTTGTTCTAAAAATGTTCTTCACTGTTTAAAATGTTAAGTTGGTGTGTCAGTAAAAAAGTCGAAATATTTTCGGCTGTTTTTTTGTATAGTTTTAAGAGACATTTTTTCTAAATTTTTCATCTTGATGAAATAAAAATCTTGTTTAAGTAGTCCAAAATATTCTAAAAATAACATTGTACACTGTAAAATTCGACAGAAATAAATGCATGTTTAAAATTTAAAGTTTTTGCAAAAAAAAAAAGAAGAGTGCAATAAATGTTTTATTTGGCATGAGTCAAGCGTTGAATTCTAGATATTAGTGCTAGAATGTATTGTAACTGAGGGCTCTTCAACATATTTTAATTTAATTCAAGTAAAATTATACACAAGTGTGCCAGGTCAAGATCAAAATGCATCCACAAATGGGAAGCATTTTGGGATGATGGGAAGGTTTCCCAATGAGAAGCCTTCCACATTTTGAAGAATTTTCCTAATTTAGTAAATGACGGGTTTAATCCCTTTTGTCTCGCATGTTCGGCTTTCATTTTTTTTAACTTTTCAGTTTTGTCAATTAAATTGTGTTTGCTTTTAAAAACTGTAATTGTTTTTATCCATTAGGTTTTTTTTGATGAGTCATTAATTATAGATAAGTAATGTTTTCATTGTATACTATGTTTGTCTTATAATTTTATTTTCTATGCTTTGAACGAATTCTTGAAACTCTTAAACAAATTTTGCAATTTGTGCGCTATGATGTTTTTTCAGTTCATGTTACAGATCCAAAGCAAAAAAATATTATGTCAGTTAACAAATTAGTTTATTGGGAAATAGATAGAGAACATATCATCTGCAATTAGGTAAATCTCACTAAATCCAAAGACTTCCGTCTTCAGATATTGTCAAATAAAATTTTTGACTTACTATTAACAAAAGAAAAAAATTAAAATCAATTACTGCCCCTCAACTTCTACAGTAGGTTTACTTATGTAACTTTTAAATCGTATAATTCAATTTCATTGTGAAACAACTGTTTGTGATTTCTAGTTTCCTGCAGTAGTCTCAAATTATTATTATTTTTAACTTAGCGACTTTTAATTAATTAATAAGTAGAATGCGCTTGTTCTACAAATTAAAAGGTTAAATGTAAGGTAAATTGATCACAAATTTTTGAAAAAAATTCGTGATCTTACAAGGAAAGATGTTAGCTTCTAGATGAAGAATTTTTTCCTTGAAAAAGGGGTTCCTCGTAATATTGAAACACAAGTTGGCTCTCTTTTGCTAAATGTGTGCTTAACTTATACTTGATTTAAGCTTTTGACTAGTGATTTTTGCCTGAATGCCGGTGATATTATTCAGTTGCTATTGATTCTTCTTCCTTTTTGTTTCAATGTAGGGTAAAGCAACCAGTAAATGAACAATTTGCAATTATTTTCAAAAATAAGGTTTCAAAATAATTTTTATAGATGGATTGGCAATGGCTGTTTTGTTTCATGCCATTTCAAGCTATCTGACACCTGAATGACTACTAGAGTCAAAATCTTACATTTTTGTCGACTAGAAAGTGTTGCGTTCGTTCACTGGTCATGTACCAGTTCTTGTTTGTACACCCAAAACCACTGAAGAAGTCCTATTTAAAATCCTCCAATAATTTAGCAATATTTACGTATACCAATTAAAATGGTGTTACTGTCCTGCGTCAAATACTACATGTTAAAAAAAGTTGAGATTTTTTAAAAATAAAATGGTGCTTAAGTATTCGTTCTCACTCGTCAAACTACTCTAGTTGTCTTCTTTCTCATTTTAAGGAGGCACAGTACCTCCTTCCAGATTTTTTTGTTTAACAATCAGATAAAAATTACTGCATTTTATTCCAATTATGATTAGAAATTGAATCTGAAAATAAAACCTTTTTGTGATCAACCATTAATTTAATTTTTTTTTCTTTTAAAAAATTTTTTTTATAATTTTTTCAATTACATCTATTTTTAAATGACTTCTGAATAATACTTCCCAAATATTCTAGAATAAAAGTTAGCATGGAATTAACAATCTGAAACTTAGTTGAATTTTAATAATTTTTTTTCATTAAGAACTCGGAAAAAAGGACAAAAAATTCAAAAATTAACAAACTACAAACCTTAGAATCAAGCCCATGCTAATTTTTGTTAAACATACTCTGTGGAATGCACATACAAATTTTTAAAGCTGTATCTTAGCCTGAAAAAAGCTTAGGGATTTTACTACACGTAATCGGGGCAAAAATACAATGCAGAGGAAAAATTGAGCTTAGAGATTTTAAATGCAGAATGAAAACAGGTAAATTTGTTATAAAAACTAAAATATTTCTTATGGTATTGCTCACATGAGTTTGAAATGTTGCATGAAGCTTTAAAACAGTTTTATCTATCGAAATACATATTTTTTTTTCAATATTTTGAATAATTTTGAGGTACTGTGCCTCCTTAATACATTGATGTTGGTTGTAATGTAATCTTCTATCATTCTTTAGACATCCAGGAGTTCTACGAGGTGACTCTGTTGGACGACTCGAAGAGCGTGCAACAGAAAACGGCAGAAACCTTGCAGATCGCGTGCAAGTGGGAGAATTCCTCGTTGCCCCTTTCATCGCTCACGGCAGGAACGCTGCTCGAGTTACAGGTGAGTGTGTACCCATCTTGGTTGTCCACCTAGTCCAAGAGATGTACTATATTAATGAGGGCCAGTTTAGCCATCTAGTTTGTCAAAAATACTTTGACATACCAGGTTTGGTCGCAACTTTTAGCAGAATTTGATTTGAAGGATAGAGGGAAGGAAGATCAAAGTCACAAACGTCCTTTTTCAGATGCTGGTAAAAGAAGGTTGATTATCAGGCCCCGGAAGACGACTTAAAAAATCCCTGAAAATTCTCTAAAAACACACCAAAAATGACTCAAAACAATGCCATTGAAGTTGAAAAAATGCACTAAACATTCAGAAAAATGCACTCCAGTTCTGAAGTCAAAATTCCATTAAAGCATTTTAAAATAATAATAATAATTTAATTACACGTTAATTTAAAGCACAAATGAGCAATTAACGTGTTTAAATTATTTTTTAACGTGTAATTAAATTATTATTATTGTTTACTTGCACAAAGTTAAATTATTTTTATCCATTTTAAAATATTTATTTTTTGAAAAATTGTAATAGCAATATCATTAAATGACTTTTTAAAATAAAATAATAAAAACAATGCAGCAATAACTGGTACACATGTGTTTTGATAACTTTACTGTCTTAAAAGACAACATTTTAATTGCCCTGAGTAATTAAATGTTTTTTTACATTATGAACGCCCACATACGAAAGTAAGGTTTTTGTACCTCGGGAAACTTTTTTCAATTCAGACATAGTAAGGGTAAATTTGAAATAAATAGAATCACTCACGGATCCATTTTCTTCAACTTCACACACTATATCTTCTCCAATTATAACACCAGCAACTTTTTCAACATCAAAAATACTTTGTTTCCTTCATTTGTCTTCGCTGCAATAGATTTACAGTTCTACTCTCGACAACCTTTTTAAGTGTTTCATGAAATTTAATGAAGTTTTAATCAGAAAATTAAAATAAAAAGAGAGAGCTAAAAAATAGAAAACTGCTCTAAAGATGTGAAAAATACTTACAAAGGCAAAAAAATGCTGTAAAGATTTTTAAAAAAAATGATTTAAAAAAGGAAAAATGTTGAAAAATGCAAAAAAACTAAATAGGAAGTCTGTGTCTTGTACATATATTATTTTTTAAATAATGTGCAACAAAAATAAATTGAAAGTTAAATTTTAAAGTGTATTCAAAGCATTTTTTTTTCATTTCTCATTGTGACATGATTATTTTCCCCCCTGTATTTTTCATTTGTTAGAACTTCATAAAATTTCATTGTAGAAAGAGACCTTCCACAATATGATTATCTTTCTGTTTCTCCAAAGTTCTGTTTATTATGCTAGTTTGATGTATGTACATTTATTCTGTATTTATATTACCTCTACATTTATTATTCTACTTTGATTCCTCGATTAATCATTTGACTAACAGGAAATAGACAATTTCACAAAATGAATGGTATTTTCGCAAACCTAAAGCACTTTCAAGAGAATAATTCCGTAAAAATTTTCTGGAAGTTCCATATCAACATGCTTATATGCTTCATTCAATTTTCTGTCTCACTGTGCCTCTTCTTTCAAATTCCAATCTTAAATCATTTTGGTTCAGGGTTTGTACACTCCTTGGAAGTTTATATGTGTAAAAGTTAATAGAAGTAATAAAAATTATAATGCAACAACACGTAGTACCAGAACTCAAAAAACAAACAAATAAAAGTAAAAGGTACTGATAAAAATGCATTTATTAAACATTACCATCAAAAAGATTTGTATTATTATTTACTTATGATGTTTATCAATGGAGAATGAAAGAACATAAATGCATGTGATATATTTTGGCTTTATTAGCAAGAAGGAAAGGCCAAGTGAGCTTTTAAAGTTGATTTCAACTGTAGATTTTTCACCAAATCTTGCTATTTCTTTAAGAATTTTGATTTCCTTGCTAATAAATGGAGTGAAGAGTTTCTCAAAATTTTAAACATTCCTCAACCTTCAAAATAGGCTTAGACGGATTTGTTGTTGAACAGGAATTAGCTGAAGAAACTAATTTTAAAAAATTTAATTAGAATGTTTTCGGTACAAAAAATCTGAAAACAAACAACAACAACAAAAGAACCCTTGCATATTTTTTTCTTTATTTTGTCATTTGTTTTGAATTTAATTGTTTTATTTTCATGTGGCAGTTGAATTGACAAAGCATGTTAAGATAGCATGTTTCACTATTTTTACAAAATTAAGTTAGCTTACATTTTTTTTATTGGTCAGTTTGTCTATGTCCTGATATAAAATAATATTTTTATTAATTATAGTTACTAAAAACAAATAATCTTCTTTCAAACACACAGTGAAAAATAAAGGGCTTGAAGAAATACAGCAGAACAGGTCACTAAATTAAATATGTAAACCTGTCAGTGCTGTCGTCTTGTAACTGTACTTAGACATGAAGCTTGGAATTTCTTCTTTCTTAGTTTTTTTCTTTTCTTCTGAAACCTTGAAAATTGCATCATTAAATTCAATGCTTTTAGGAACACTTCTGTCAATCGATAAGACAGCTAAACTATAGTCATGATTGACTCATAAAACATTATTATATATGATCTGCAACATAAAATAATGTCCCTAGTTAAACAAGGGAAAATAGTGAGAATTTTCGAAATGTTATAAAAAATACATTTCAAATTTTACTGAAAATATTAAAACTCAATAAAGTTTACTGTTAGATATTCATTTTGAGAAACAAAAATTTTAATATGAATAAAATGTAAAATAAAAATAAATCCTGCCAGTGAGGCCTCCTTCTGAAGTGAACAAAAAGTTACATAACAAAATTTAGGATAGGCTGTCACAGAAATCTCCCCCTTGTTGTTTTGGTCACCCTCTTCATATCATTTTACCCTGAGAATGTCTTTATGGCATCCATTACAGGATTATTTTCTACCAGTGGTTCAAAAGACAGCGAGAGTTAAAAGATTTATTGTGTGCAAGTATCTAACAAAAGAAAAGTGGATTGGAAATGGTTGGTGAAACATCCCACAAGGCTCCCAAGACTTTAGCTTGTTGGGGTGGTGGGTGGAGACAGCACTAGCAGTGCTCATGTCTTTACTTGAAATGAAATAAACTTTGCTCTTGCTTTAATTGTTTAAAAAATAACTTTTGGAAGTGTGCGTACAATTCAAAATAAATGCAGTATGAAGTGTTTTTTTCACATACGATTTATGCATTAATTTCTCTAAATATAAAAGCATGAGTGCTTTTTCTAAGTGTGGCCAGTATACCTCAAAATATTTATTAAACACCACAGTGAGTGAATATAGGCTTGATAAAAATAGACACATACACATACAGTTAATTTATGTTTAGATTAAGACATTAACGCAATTTACTCTTAAAAACACACAAGATACAACAACCATTTCCTGTCTTACAAATGCCATTATTCTTGGAATAAAGAAAGCACTTAATTCGAATTATTCTTGAATTTTGAATAAAAAGAGCACTCATCGAATTTTCGAATGGGACTTTGTGGGATACCTTTTCAAGGGATGATTGAATTTTGTGCCAGATTTCACTCCATTGGTGCGGCTGTGTATAGAAAACATGTGAACAAACTCGTTTGTATGTACGGATGAAGAATTTTTAAATGTTGAACCCATAGTTTGGCATGAAATTACTAAGCAGTTGGAATAGCAATTGAGAAAAGTAAAACATGTCTCTAATTAGGTATTTACTGGGGATATTTACAGGGTCTGGTTTTTGTGAATTTTAAAAAGATTTTTGTAAAAAATCGATGAATTTTGTGAAAATAAAAATTTATACATGCAGCGATAAAGAAATTTTGTTATTTTTTGCTGCTTTTTTAAAGTAACAAATGAAATCAAAACTTTATAGCTTTCACTTTTCCTTTATATTCTTATATCAATGTTCATTTTGAATAATAAGAATTTTAACATAGGCCTTTTCTTTTTAGTACCTATTCTAAATACATACTAAGAAAACAATGTTATATTTTATTAATTAAAATAGTTATTAAGGTAAAGTGCCCTAAAGCCGGCACCCAAAAAACAGTTCCTAAAGCTGACATCCTCAAATAAATATACATTTAAAGTATTACCATTTCCCTAAAATTATTTAAAATGATATTTTCCTTTTTGAATGGTATCACTTCTTAAATCTCTTTGAATTGGTAATACTTTAAATGTTTTTTTATTTGAGGATGTCAGCTTCAGGAACCGTCTATTGGGTGTCAGCTTTAGGCACTTTACCTTACTTATTGTATAATTTATTTGATAATTCCATTAAATTTTTATATCAGTTTCAGCTCACCTTTTTAAAAAATTCTTAACATAGTGAAAAAAAAAAAATCTTACATTTTGTTTAGGAGTCTTTATTGTTGTCTACTTTTTGTTTGCCTCAAAATTGACATAGGGAAACACATTTCTCTCCACGTTGCCCAAGTGCGGAATTTCTTCATTCCTTAGTTTGCTCCGAAAGGGAGGAAGGAAAAACCTGTTCTGTTATTAAAATAATTGTTCCTATTAAGATTAATGAAATATTATCTAATTTAACTTATTTATTTCTTAACAACTGTCAAATCAAATGGAATATATTGTTAATTATTGAATGGTTTGTGATTGCAAGGGAACACAAGCACGCCATATACGCACGAACATTTAAATCAAAATATGAATTTTTACTATGTTTTATTATAAGGTTTTGGTTTACAACTGTGTCTGAATTGAAGGACAATATATTATATTATAATAATTGAAAATAGAATATTTGCAATATGAATTGTTGCAGACTGAATCGGCCAAATCACAGCTTATTATTCGGCCTGACCAAAGCTTTGTTACATCTCTAATAATAACTCGTACCAATTTTGACTTGTATTGCAAGAGTTTTGAATGAAATAGACATTAAAGAATGTCTGGTAAAAGGGAAAAATGTTTTATGTATAACATCCACAAAAAGATGCTTACTCTATGCGACATATCACATGGAAAATGGGGCTCTCAACTTTATCAAGTTGATCTTGCTCCTAATGTTGAGGATTTCTACATAATCCTTAAATGTGTAAAAACATTCTTTAAATGTTATCCTTCATGTGTAAAGGTCTAACTCTGTAAAATGCTATGTTTTTCAAAGCCAACCACCTATTTTGTGATGTTTACTCCTAGAGGCAAACCGAAATAATAATATTGGTGTGTTAAAAATTCGTGCTCCTCAATAAGCAATATTTTCGTTAAATAAACCTATGTTTGGAGGATGAAAACAATCTTTAGTGGGCACTTGGATGTTTGTAAGTAGCGTGTTGTTGGAAAGTCTGTGTCTGTCAAGTTAATGCATAAATTAGGTGTTCATTAATAAGTGCAGTAAAATCTGTAAAGTTGACCCCCTTTGTAACTTGACCACCTGTCTATGTTGACCACTTTTGGGAGGACCGGAAGTAGCCCTATATTATCCAATCTAGAGAAACCTTTGTAACTTGACCACCTGTCTATGTTGACCACTTTTGGGAGGACCGGAAGTAGCCCTATATTATCCAATCTAGAGAAACCTTTGTAACTTGACCACCTGTCTATGTTGACCACTTTTGGGAGGACCGGAAGTAGCCCTATATTATCCAATCTAGAGAAACCTTTGTAACTTGACCACCTGTCTATGTTGACCACTTTTGGGAGGACCGGAAGTAGCCCTATATTATCCAATCTAGAGAAACCTTTGTAACTTGACCACCTGTCTATGTTGACCACTTTTGGGAGGACCGGAAGTAGCCCTATATTATCCAATCTAGAGAAACCTTTGTAACTTGACCACCTGTCTATGTTGACCACTTTTGGGAGGACCGGAAGTAGCCCTATATTATCCAATCTAGAGAAACCTTTGTAACTTGACCACCTGTCTATGTTGACCACTTTTGGGAGGACCGGAAGTAGCCCTATATTATCCAATCTAGAGAAACCTTTGTAACTTGACCACCTGTCTATGTTGACCACTTTTGGGAGGACCGGAAGTAGCCCTATATTATCCAATCTAGAGAAACCTTTGTAACTTGACCACCTGTCTATGTTGACCACTTTTGGGAGGACCGGAAGTAGCCCTATATTATCCAATCTAGAGAAACCTTTGTAATTGGCCCCTGTCTAGTTGACCACTTTTGGGAGGACCGGAAGTAGCCCTATATTATCCAATCTAGAGAAACCTTTGTAACTTGACCACCTGTCTATGTTGACCACTTTTGGGAGGACCGGAAGTAGCCCTATATTATCCAATCTAGAGAAACCTTTGTAACTTGACCACCTGTCTATGTTGACCACTTTTGGGAGGACCGGAAGTAGCCCTATATTATCCAATCTAGAGAAACCTTTGTAACTTGACCACCTGTCTATGTTGACCACTTTTGGGAGGACCGGAAGTAGCCCTATATTATCCAATCTAGAGAAACCTTTGTAACTTGACCACCTGTCTATGTTGAGCACTTTTGGGAGGACCGGAAGTAGCCCTATATTATCCAATCTAGAGAAACCTTTGTAACTTGACCACCTGTCTATGTTGACCACTTTTGGGAGGACCGGAAGTAGCCCTATATTATCCAATCTAGAGAAACCTTTGTAACTTGACCACCTGTCTATGTTGACCACTTTTGGGAGGACCGGAAGTAGCCCTATATTATCCAATCTAGAGAAACCTTTGTAACTTGACCACCTGTCTAAGTTGACCACTTTTGGGAGGACCGGAAGTAGCCCTATATTATCCAATCTAGAGAAACCTTTGTAACTTGACCACCTGTCTATGTTGACCACTTTTGGGAGGACCGGAAGTAGCCCTATATTATCCAATCTAGAGAAACCTTTGTAACTTGACCACCTGTCTAAGTTGACCACTTTTGGGAGGACCGGAAGTAGCCCTATATTATCCAATCTAGAGAAACCTTTGTAACTTGACCACCTGTCGAAGTTGACCACTTTTGGGAGGACCGGAAGTAGCCCTATATTATCCAATCTAGAGAAACCTTTGTAACTTGACCACCTGTCTATGTTGACCACTTTTGGGAGGACCGGAAGTAGCCCTATATTATCCAATCTAGAGAAACCTTTGTAACTTGACCACCTGTCTAAGTTGACCACTTTTGGGAGGACCGGAAGTAGCCCTATATTATCCAATCTAGAGAAACCTTTGTAACGACCACCTGTCTATGTTGACCACTTTTGGGAGGACGGGAAGTAGCCCTATATTATCCAATCTAGAGAAACCTTTGTAACGACCACCTGTCTATGTTGACCACTTTTGGGAGGACCGGAAGTAGCCCTATATTATCCAATCTAGAGAAACCTTTGTAACTTGACCACCTGTCTAAGTTGACCACTTTTGGGAGGACCGGAAGTAGCCCTATATTATCCAATCTAGAGAAACCTTTGTAACTTGACCACCTGTCTATGTTGACCACGTATATACACCAAATTTGGGTGAGTGTTATGAAAGCCCTTTGTAAGTTGACCACCTAATTATTACCATGATATTTATTTATTTAATAACAAACATAACTTTTCCAGGATATTTTTTATGCTATAATGTTATATCGGTATGTGTCTGCACTGCATGGATGCAACAGTAGTTATAAAGCTTGTTTATACCTCTTTCTAACTTAACCAATGGGAAAATTACTATGAGCATTCTTGTATTCTTTCAATAAATTTCTAATTTTTTGCTCTATCTGAGATAGACATTTTGAACAATTATGTAATTTTGGGAAACTGTCATCAACTACTTAAACAATTAATAAGATATTTATCTTTATTTTAGCTAAGTACTTTAATTTTAAAGTTGTATGATATATGTAAGCAATTCAGGTTTCATTTCTCTAATGGTATTTTAGATAATTCTGAAATAAAATAGCTAATTACAGTGATCCCTCGTTTTTCGCGGTTAATGGGGACCAGATACTTCCGCGAAAGCTGAAAAACCGCGAAGTAGAATTTGCCCCTAGGAATATTGTACACGAATGTTTTAAAAATGTAAACAGTATTTATACTTTACACATTTAAGACAAAAATTACAACAGTATACGTATTTACTTAAACGTGTCAGTGATAATTAATGAGGTTAATTACAAAACCTTATAGTACAATAATAAACATTAATCAACATTACTTTCTGAGAGAGGCGAAGAGTCTTGTGTTGGTGGGAGCTTTTGAGAGCCCGTGGTATGTACTCCGAGTCAGCTCATCGCTTTGTTTGACCATGCAGGGATCCTTCTCTCTCGTGCATCAACATGAAACAACGCTCCTTTCCGCAATGTGGCTGCCGACATGGTTGTATTTTTTTCATTTTAATTTTTTATCAGTATTTTGGAAAAATCCGCGAAGCACTGGAGCCGCAAAACACGAAGCGCGAAGTGGCGAGGGAACACTGTACTATTTTAAAGTAAGGTTAATGTATGAAGCTAAACGTAAAAGTATTTTAGTTTGTTAAAAAGAAATGAATGCATAGTGTAGAAATGACAAAATAAAACAAAAAAAAAAACAATGCTCCCCCTTTATAAGTTGACCACCTGTCAGAGTTGACCATGAAAGGGCTGCACCACTAGTGGTCAACTTACACAGGTGTTACTGTATATTGAAAGTGTTAGAGGAATTTTCTACAATGTATTGTGGGAATGCTTTATCAAGTCAAGTTTCGAGGCACCAGCAAAGACCAGAACTAAGAAGTTTCCTGCCTGAAATCAGCATGAGTTGTTGGTAGATTGGCCCTTAGATGTTTTGTTTTCTTTTATTTGAGCATGCCCTTTTCAGCTTTTGTTGTTTTTATGCTTTTAGATATTTATTTATTTATTCGTTTATTTATTTATTTCTCCCCCAGCTAGCTCTGCCATGCATAGAACCCAGAGTAGTTTGCTTTTCTTCCCGCCAGGAGGAGACAATGGCTCAATAAAATTTGTTTGTGTCATCAATTGCATGTCTGTGTTTATTTTCACCCATGGGGGAAAGTGGAAGGGTGTTGTTTGGCCCTGGTAACTTGAGGACTGACCTTGAGAGCTTAATATTTCTTGAGTTATGAGGGGAAAGTGTTATTGCCAATGATTTGGGTTGGGGTATCTTCAACGTAACTTTGTGAAAATAAACGAATTCAGTTCGGCTCCTTTAATCCTCCCCGGTTAATTTCCCAACCAAGAAGAAGTAAGCTCTCTCAAGGTCAGGCATCAAGTTACTAGAGCTGCACTATATATACACTCAGGACTGTATATAATCTGCTAGATGGTGCTCATGACCAGAATGGCAAAATTTGGGTAAAGGCAACTTTTGGATTTTTTTTTAAAATTTCATTTAATAGATTTATAGTGAAAGCAATACTGACTTTGTACTTAAATATTTACAATGTGTTTAAATCAGAAAATTTTATCCTGATAAAAACAAGCACAAGACAATTTGAAGCTGTGCAATATTAAAAGAAGTAAATTAGGTTATGGTGGAATTATTATTAATGGCTAAAGTCAGGGCTGGGTTTTTGCCGGCAGAAAATGGTTTCTGCCATGCCAGTGGCAGAAAGTGGTTATAACCGGTTTTAACCGGCAGAAACTGGCAATAACTGGCACAAACACATTTTGGGACATTATCTGAGAATTTTTTAGCAGTATTAAATTCCCAAAGTACATTTTATTCAGAATAAATAACAAATACAAAATATTGTGGATTGTTTCAATTAAAAAATAAATTTGTATTAGAAAAATGAGTAATGTCGTCTTTCAAAACGAATACTGGTAAAAATGAAGATTTTTTAAATTTAGTAACTTTTGCATCCACAATAATGACATTGACAGCAAAGAAATGCTGGTCCCCCCCCTTGAAAGAATATTTTAAAACTTTTTCATTCAGAACAAATTAAGAAACAGTCTAGGTTCAGAAAGGTTAGCAAAATTAGTCGTATGCTATGAAATGCGCTCCGTGTAAAAAGTGATAGTATATTTGAGTTCGAGTGGTAATTTTGTAAAATATAATTGTAAAAGATATTTCATTTAAAAAAATTTCTCTGATATTTTATGTACTTCAATTGTTTAGTGATATATTTTCTCAAGAACCATTTCTATTTGTACATAATAGATAATCTTAAAGTTATTGCCATTGCATTCTATTATTTATTTAAAAATACTCTGAAAAGTGATTTGTTAAAATATCATAGAATTTTTTGTAATTTTTTTACCTTTAAATAGAAATTCAACTGTAAACAATGATATTAATAGTTAAACTTGTACAGTGTCAGATTACCATTATGATTTTTTTTTCAAGTGAAAGAAAATTAGTATTATATAAACAAAGTATATTTATATGATCCTTTTGAAACTTTTTGCTACTTTGAATAACACTCATTATCTTTAGTTTTAATTTTTAACCTAATTGTTTACATATCAAATACATGTGTGAATTATGAATCACGATTAAAGTTCTTATTAGTATTATTTCTTAGTTTCTGTCAGTTTTTGCCACTTACTGGCAGAAACTAGTTTCTGCCATGCCAGTTTAAACCGGTTATAACCACTGGTTTTAACCACCACGGCAGAAACTTGCCAGCCCTGGCTAAAGTGCAGGTGTTAAAAATGATACTTAAAAACCTTGATGACTGTTGTGCAACTGAAAATAATGAGAACCATTGCCTTGCGTGACTTTTAGAAATACAATGTGTTTATGTATTTTGTTGTGTTTCATCTACAGTATGCATTGAACCTTCACCCCCTCCCCGAAATGTATTGAAATTATGGGCGTGGTGTGATTTCAGATTGCGTAACATATCTCATAAAAATTACTTGAACTATAATAATTAATTTAAAAATTCACTAAAACGAGTTTTAGTGAAAGTGACAAGTTTTGTTTTGGGGTAATTTTCATTACAAATTAAGGTTATCCCCCCCCCCCCCCCCCACCATTTCCACAGACCCGTCAACTTTACACACAAAATGCACTTTAGGCAAAAAAAAAAAGCATAGTATAAGACAAAAATGGAATAAACGATAGCAAAAGAACATTTTAAGTCTATTTTAAATTCACAATTTTTCAATTTACAGCAAAATGCCTGAAATTTGCGACCTCTGCAAAGTTTTAAGGTGACGGGGAAAAAATGAAGATCCTTTTCAGAGTCAATTGCTAAAAAAAACCCCCAGAAATCTCTTATGTACTTATGACAAAAAAGATGCAATTCAAATTAGCAGTGTATTGACCGAGTGGATTAAGAGTACAATAAAAATATTTAAAATGCTCCTCAAAAATGTTCTAAACTAATGAAAATAAATTTCTCGGGTGTCATGGAAAAATCCAATGTTTCGCCCAAATTTGAAATGAAATGAGAATTACAGACAAGTGGTACAAAGTTCTAAGTCCTCAGTACAAAGAAATGGGACAAAGTAAGGAAAGTAACTGAAAACCGAGGCCAGTTTTGTGTTTGCAAAATTCGTGTTTGCATTTCTTATTGCACATTTGGGCCAAACAGTATTGTATTTTCTAATGTATACAAATGCCTCGTAGGAAATGATTTTATTTACGCATAACTGTTAACTACTTGTACAGTAGAAATATGTGGATTCCCATTGGAGAGGAGGCACATTATTTGTAAAGTTATAATTTACAACCACTAATTTGAGCTATAATTTCCCTTTATTTTTAACCGACTTTCCAAAGGAGGAGGTTATGTAGTCGCTTTTTTTGTTGTTGTTTGTCCACCCATAACTTCTTACCGAACGAATCGATTTTCATGATTGTTTTTTTAATCGATATAGGGTGGTTTTTCATAGGTTCCGTACTTTCGTTTGACCCAGGGTTCGAAATTAGGATGTAAAAAATAGTCGTCATTGGCACCCAACATTTTCGTTTTGGTTGCCAAAAATGTTCTGCTAGGCGTAATTTTAAAATACATAATTCAAATTGCTTGGACAGAGATAACAACGGGTAGCTATGAAGACAGTCGTGCAATTGCTAAAAGATATCGCAAAACTTTACAACCTTACTGAGAAAATTGATAAGTTAGAGAAATATTTTCTAACATCGATTTCTATTTTAGTAACCTTTAAGAAAGTTGGTAATTTTCCTTAAGCTTATGAATCTATATAAGCGTCTATTTTAATCAGTCCATAATAAAATAAAATATGAGTTAATTGACTTAACAAATTTTTTCAAGTGCTATTTACAGTCCAGTGTTACTTACTTCAATTGTAAGTAAAAATTCTAAGCTCCAAATCTGAAGTTGAAGAAGTTACGATAGTCTTCATAGACATCGTAAAAACTCAAAATACAGAAGATTAGATGAAATATGTATGTAATTATAACACAACTATAAAGTTATGCTAGATTTTAAAAATAAATTAAAATGACGAGTTGGGGAAATTGTGGTTGTCAAACTAAAAGTTTTCGAAAGGTTAGGCGTCAAAAGTGACGACTGGATGTAAAATGACGGTCGTCAAATGGAAATTTTTAGTTGCAAAATACGACTAACGACCGCTAATTTCTAACCCTGGTTTGACCATATTCGATAATTAGAAAAAAGTTATGTGCGGAAATATAGTCATTTTTTTTTTGTTTCTTCATCTATAACTTTTGATTAAATGAACCGTTTTTAATGATCTTTTTATAAATGGATAGAGAGATAGAATGGATGGAATGGAATGGTCGTCTAACTTAATTATGGTATATCGAGTGACTACAATTGTTCTTTAGAAACAACGTTATGAATAAAAAATAAGTATTTTTCTTTAAATTGGAAACGCTTGCCTTGATATTTTTTTTATTGAGTAAATTATTAGGTATTGTAATAAATATAAAACTCATTGTTAAAAAGATATTTTTGCCACTAAGCAGAAAAATTAAAAGCAATTTTAATAAGAATTTTGAGTGAAGACTTCTCGGAAACAAAAATTAAATCCTTTCAGTCTTGTTTTAAGTCTGAGTTTGTTCTGGACTTTTTAAAATCAATTTCAAAACGCAATTTATCATAAATAGTTATTTTTCAGTGACAGTCATCCAAAGTGGGTGTGCCAGTTGTTATGTTTTTTTAATTGAATATTCATAGGACAAAATGTATTCACAGTAAACAAAAAAAGAAATAATAATAAAAAAATACAACCGACTTCAAAATAAAAATTGCGCTAAAAAGGGAAAAATAAATGAACTTTAAACAACATTGATACTACTTTTAAACATAATTTTTGAAGTTGGTGCAAATGATGATAGATGAAATCTTTTGTAATCATGAATCAATTACAAATATAAATAACCCAGAATTTGCAACAATTTCAATGTAAAGTAATACATGGTGCAATGGTAATTATTAGACTCATAATTTTGCACCGACTTAAAAAATTATGTTTAAAAGTCGTATCGATGTAGTTTAAAGAATTGATTTATTTTTCACCTTTAGTTTAATTTTTAATTTGAAGTCGTTTGCTATTTTTTTACAACATTTTTTTACGTCCTACCTGCAATTGTTTGTTATCCATTTTTTTATTTTGAAGATATTTTACTAAGTGAGAAATCTTCTTTGTTGAAAATATCTAGATTAATACAAAGCCGGATACTATTTTTCATGCCCAATAAATAAGTAATGTGCGCTGAGTATTGCTTTATTTTCAGAATAAAAGGGGCAGTATTTTTCGCAGTAATATTACTCAGTAGCGTCGTTCCTTACTACTTTCCTCCTCTGAAGAAGAAAGTTCTTCAACCCTTCTTCTTGCAGCCCCCCTTAGAAAGTTAAAATTGTCAGTAAAATATCAAAAAGTATTAAAATTTTTAAAAAAATCCAAAATGCCAAACAAATTATTTCCAGACGAGTTCAAAATGAGCATAATCTCTCGATTTTTTCTGAAAAAAAAAAAAAAAAAACCCCAAACTGACCGTACGAATCGCGGGACAAGTACGAATGACGAGTTAAATTTTATTTGAACAAATTGGGCGAGTAGCGAGGCTCCACTGTACGTAACTTCTAGTTTTCTCTTGGCGAACAAAAGTTTTGTAGTCAACTTGGAGTTGCGAATCCTCCCACATGTTCGCAAGAAGTGAATGAACTCTGTAAAGTTTGTTTCTCAGTTAGCGCAGTGCCAATACAGGAAAAAGTCTGTCCCCATGGCTACTCTATCCTCTTACGTTCGCCCGCACGTCCGACTTGCCCAATTTTTGGTGATTTGCGCAACAATATCATTCAACCAGTTCAGTATTGTGTATTTGAGGCTTCGGAAACCCTTTTTTTTTTTTTTTTTTTTTTTTACAGCGGGTCAAATATCAACCAAAATATGTGTATTAGAAAGTCTTGCTTTATACCAGTGGTTCCGAACCTTTTTTTTCTAAGATCCAAAAGAAAATAGTGAACCCCCTCTGTAGTCGTGAGTACCGGGTAACAAAAATATAAAATTTGCTAGCATATTTATTTTCCATATTGCACAATAGTTCATGACAAGGAATAAAATATAATTGCAAAACATCTAAGTTTAAGTAAATGCTAAAATTACTTTTTATTATTTGTTCTTTTTGAATTAATAGGGCAGTAAACATATGTATTCTCAAAAAATATCGTCAAAAAATATTTTATCGATAGTGCGAAAAAGTTATGGAACTTTATGAGAAATATACGTACAAATAAATGGTTTGAATCAATCAATGAATATCGCTCGGTTTTACTTTAGGGTTGAAATGTACAAAATTGTCAAAAGTTGGAAATAAGGTGTCATAAATGTGAGTACAAAATTTCAAATTAGTGAATGAATATTTGCCGGTTCCATTTTGGAGGTCTGTATATGAAAAATTAGCCCAAATAATAAAAAATGTTTCATTTCGCGCTAGCGAGGGAAACAAAAGAGAAACATACGTTCAAAATAATAATAAAGAAAGAAAATCAATGAATAACTTTCGATGCTACTTTGGGATTCAAGTTTTCGATATTAGTAGAAGTGGAAATAAGTACATTTCAAATATTGCACGTATGCTTCCTTTGTGAGTCCAAGGGGTGATTCTGATCCAAAATTCTTAGAAAATTATAGACTGCGCCGAAAATTAAAAAAAGAAGGAAAGAAAAAGAACAGAAACAGAAAGACAAAGGAGGAAAAAAATGTAAAAAAATCGGGTTTCCGAAAATTTTTAATTTATTAATCTGAAGATTTCTTTGACGAATAATATCTATGCTTTTCTTTCTACTTTGGGATGAGAAAATATTAAATGCTTTAAAAAACAATACTGTTTAAGAAAAAAATGGTTTCCGGTATTTATATTACAGTACTTTCAATTAAGCACTTATTTATTTTTGAGCTTATGTATTCATACTTAAGTATGGCTGGGGGGTGGGTCGTCTAATTATATAATTCATATTTTAAATTCGTGGTGCATACATTTTCCGAAAAGTTCAGGTTTTTTTTTTTTTTTTGTACTGAGAATCACCCATGGGGTTATTCATAAATGACGTCATGCTGCAAGGGGGGAGAGGGGGGTTCAAGAAAGTGTGACATCGTATATTTTGATTTTTATAAAAACATTTAAAATCAACCAATTAAACCAATTTTATGCTAATGTAACAAAGCGTGACATGTGACAAACCGGGGTAGGGGGTATGTTAAAGTGGGACACTTAGCGACAAAGGGGGGGGGGAGGGGGGTTCAAGAAAGTGTGACATCGTATATTTTGATTTTTATAAAAACATTTAAAATCAACCAATTAAACCAATTTTATGCTAATGTAACAAAGCGTGACATGTGACAAACGGGGGCCCCCCCGTTTAACGGGGGTATGTTAAAGTGACACTTAGCGACAAAGGGGGGGGGGGACGGGGTAAAATATATTGAAAAAAGTGACATTATTTATGAACGGTTCCCATGCAGTCCACAACTTTTACGCAATGTCGGGAAAACAATTTATTAAAAAATATCATTTTTATACTCCATCCAAATACATATGTAAATTTATTACTATTTCATTTTTTCTTTTACGTCAGCAATTGTAAATTCCGCCATTGCAATATTATTTCCGCGAACAACCTATCTACACGAACCCCTGGGGATTTGCGAACCATCAGCTGTAAAACGCTGTTTTATACTGATCCACATTCTTCGTTGTCCCGCATCTATTGTTCGAAATAAATGATCCGATGAGAAACGATCGATCGAGGATGTAAATTATGAAATTGGTCCCTCGTGGGCACCCCTGCTACATGGGCCATGGAAACCACTATTCTAGAAGGATCCCCACATCATATATTCGCTTTGTCTATTTTAAGGGAACTTTCAAATGGCGCACTCTCAGACATGAAGCTCTCACTTTTGACGATTCTTCAATCGTCAAGAAAATTTCGTCATTTACAGCGATTCTTTCCTCGCGATCGCGTGACATAAAAAAGTTCCTACACAAATTTCGCCAATTTGACGAAAGTTTTACTCGGAGAATTTTTCACGAAGCCATTTCGTCAAGTACGACGAAAGTTTCGTGAGATTTGAGCATGAATTTATGAGAGCACGGAAATTGATGAAAATACCGATTTTTCATTTTTTTGCTTAAAATGTGGTTTGACTCTCTTAGTGTATAACCGAGCAAAGTTTTTAAGCGATACGAAGAATATAAATGTAATTGAGTAAGTACAAATGTTTTTGATGGTTTAGTAGAGTTTTGTATTCTTTAAATTGCGTTTTCTCGGTTTGTGTTGTTTCGCAAAATCTTAGTACTTAAGGGGACTTGGCACCTTTCAAATGTAGAAAATGGCTGAAAGTAACGATTTTTCAATTTTTTGCTTAAAATGTGGTTTGACTCTCCTAGTATATCTGAGCGAAATTTTGAAGCGATACAACCAATATAAATGTAGTTAAGAAGTAAGAGAACTCAAATATTTCTGATGTTTTAGTAGGATTTTGTATTCTTTAAACTGCGTTTTCTCGGTTTGCGTGTTTTCGCCATATTGTAGTACTTAAAAAGCTAAAACTTCTACAGATATTCATGTAGCAACTTGAAATTTTTTGTGTGTGTTCGATATGATGTGCTTGATAAAATTAGGGATGGAAAATTCTCAAAAACTAATTAATTAATAGCAAAACCCATCCCTAAAATTGTAAACCATACTATAATAAGTACTTTTAAAAAGTTTGGTTAAAAAAAGTCAAGAAATGAAAAAGAAGAAGGAAATTTAAAATTGTTAAATAATTTTTAAAAAATTAAATTTTAAAATTTTCTGTTAGTTTAATTTTGATTTTTCATGTGAAAATCATTTTGTTGAACAATAGCACATCATAGCATATGAAATAGGTAAAAGTTCTTAGATTTAAAAAAAATATCAAAAGGTGCCAAGTCCCCTTAAAGAGATAAAACTTCTGGATGTATTCATGTAGGAACTTGAATTTTTTTTTTGTGTGTTCAATATGATGTGCTTGATAAAATTAGAGATGGATTTTGCTACATATTGCGAAAAAAAATTCTTTTTAAATGAAAAGGTAACAAAAATCACTTTTTTCTGTGTTCTAACCATGGATGTAACCTTAATTTTTTTTCAAAAACTAATTAATTAATACCAAAAGCAATCCCTAAAGTTATAAAGCATACTATGATAAGTACTTTTAACAATTTTGGTAAAAAAAAAATCTATGAATGAACTGGAGAAAAAGAATTTAAAATCATTAATGATAATAATAAATTTTAAAATTGTCTATTAGTTGAATTTTGGTTTTTCATGTGAAGATAATTTTGCTGAACAATAACACTGCATAATATACAAATAAAATAAGTAGAAAATCTTAAATGAAAAAAAAAAGTCAAAAGATCCCGAGGTTCCCTTAAATTTATAAAATGCTATCTTTCTTATCTTTGAATGTTTAAAATTTATTTATTTTGGGGGAACCTGTTACAATTCATTCACATGTTACAATTTATTCTGTGGTCGTTCGTTAAAAGGCTCTATCTTCCTTTCCTTGTTTGTTGTGCTTTTTTTGGCAAGTGCTTCGTCTCTGAAAACAACCGTCTTCTCCGCAAACAACGCCGCCGCCGAAATAGAACAGACAATAGCACGATAAATAAAGAAACAAACGATGGGCTTTTGGTTTGCTTCCTCAGCTTCCGCCATCACTTTTAAATTAATTGTCAGGGTAAGGGAACTAGGGATATAACGAATAGTGATTTGGCCGAATAGCCGAATACCGAATATTCGGCCTCTAATCTCAGGCTGAAGCCGAATATTCGGCTATTTCTTCTAGGACGAAGCCGAATATTCGGCCAATGTCTTAGACCGAATGCCGAATATTCGGCTGCCGAATATTAAAATTTCTAGAAAATCGTTGTAATAGAAAGTATTTGACAAATTTAAAGTTATTGACAAAGTCAAACACCAATTACACACAATCTATGCTGTATGATTTAATTCTGTTTGTTAAGAATTTAAAACTATTTACAATTAATGTATTTTCTCTATTGTCTTGAATGTAATAAGACTAAGAATTTCACCCACAGGTGCAATAGAAGTGACAAGTTTTATGGTAGTAAGCATTAGCCTTATTTTACTAATTATTTAATTCAAATGAAAGAACTACTATTGCTTAATGAACTTTTACCTTGCTCAAAACTGTTTTATGAAGATATTTTAGAAGTTATAAAAGTTAATATTTTTATTTTATGGGGTTTTTTACATACCTGTAAATAATAGACCGGTCCAGATCCCTAAGTATTATTATTATTGTCATTCTTTTCTTTTATATCATGGCAACTCCTTCAAATGCGTGGCAATAAGACATTTTAACTAGTAAAATAAAGAAAGAAAAAGAATGATAAGAAAATCTATTTAAATAAATACTTCTAGAAAACAGCAATTACAAGATCTTTTATTAAGACATAATATGACACTAATGTATCGTGACGACAACAAATTCTTATAAGAAACAATAACGTCTATGGAATGCATTATAAAAACAATTTATTGCTGGAAACGAAAGGAGCGTTTTTCAAAAAGCGGGTTATATCTTTTCCAAAGAAAGCCATTTGAGAATTTTTGAGACTGAAAGTTTGAGGTTGCATGTCTAGACGACACGAGGACGGGACAAATTTATAGGGTTTGACATCGTTTTGTATTTGGCGAATTTCCTCCTTCTTTTAAAATATTCATTTAAAGTTATTTTGAATTCTTTATTCAAAAACTTTTTTGTGTCTCGCGTGCATGGCTGCGATAAAATGTGTTCTTCTGCAGTGAAATTCATTTTCAATAAGCTCATTGTTGGTTGACTACATTATAGGTAGGAAATCTAAATGGAATAAGAACAAATTAATCTTTTTATTACATGGTTTTATTTAAGGTGACTTGTGGCGGAATTTTGTAAGGCGGTTTTCGACAACTATTACTGCATAAATTATCTTCAAATTTTGCACACAAGCTTATCTTCGATGACAATGCAATAATCCATCCATTTTATAATTTATTATAACGTTAATTAGGAAGAAAAATAATAATTTTGGCTCTGAGGCTAACTTAAAATTTTGGGAGACATAGAAAAAGCGCGATATATTCGAATGAGCGATATAACGAGGCGCGATATAACGAAGCACGATATAACGAGGGGTTACTGTATTTCAATAACAATCCATTATTTTTGATAGGCAGCGAAAATAATGGATTTTTACTGAAGTAATACAAAAATTAGCAGCTATCTACTTGTATCGCTATTTTATTTATGCATCTAACAAATTCGCGCGCCTAACATAGGGTTAAGAATCAATATATACAGCCCATTTGAACACAACAACAGCAAATGTTTTTTTTTCTTTTGAATGGGATGCGTGCTTATTGGTTCTCCACCATCGCAGGAGAATTTTGAAGTCCAGTTTCTTCCCCTGACAGGGTGAGTATCTGAACTCTGTTGATGCGAAATTGCACTAGAAATTTAATTTAGCCGAGAGCATCCAAGCCTAACGTTGACTCAAGGGATCTTTTACATGCCGCGTAATCATACGACATGGGCGCAGACGATTTTAGGCATCTTGAAAAATCACCGACACTGGCAGACTCGATCCTATGAACTGGGGCGTGCGAGTCCTGCGCCTTGCCTCGACGCTACCGTGCCGGTTGTCGTATTAAAACTAAAAGTAATTTTTAGCTCATGTATATTTTTATTCGATACATATATATATATATATTTATATATATATTGGAAATTTCGGTTACTTATGTAAATTGTAACAAAGACAACTAAGTGAAAAGACACAAAATCATCGATACTGAAGGAGTCTTTCAATAAAAAGACACATTTATTGCGCTCGTTCAAATTACTGAATGAATTTCTATTTTTTTTCATGAGGAAAATTGAAAATATGCTTAACTTACTTATAAAATTTATTTCCATAAAAAAAAATAGAACTAAGTATAGCAAAATTACTACGAAATACACTACACTTTATTTCAGAGCATTTTTTGCAAGAAAATCGGTCAAGATAAAAAAAAAAAAAAGAAACGTAGAAATTTTTGTACTACATGTACAAAAATCAACAATAATAAATAGTTTTGAAGCATCAGTATTGGAAATATACATTAAAAATCTTTTTAACTTTCAATGCAGTAATATGTTAAACGAAAAAATTCCGGACGTTTCATATTTTCATTTTTTTAAAACTAAAATATATGCTATTCATTAAATGATTTTTTAAAATTAAGAGCACTCAATAGATAATGTTCATATATAAGTCGCTCAGAAACCCATGCGGTTAAATCTAAGAAAAAAAAAAATCGAAAAAAAAAAATGGAACGCTTTAACTGTTTAAATTATTTGTTTATTAATATGATCTTGGTTTCGAAAAGTTCGTAAAATCGAACATTAGTTATACATGCTTATGTAAGCACGCGAGCAAGAAGAGGAAAAAAAAAATTCTCTTCTTGCAATTTTTAAGCAAATCTTCCAATTTTTAAGCAAATCTTCATGATGATGAATGCGTTAACTTTTTAAATTTTTTGTTCATTTATTTGAACTTGGTTCCGAAGAGTTCATTAAACCAAATGCTAATTATGTAAGCTCGCGTGCAAGAAGATGTAAAAAAAATTTTTTTGATTTCAAGTTTTAAGATCTTTGTATTGATGAATGCGTTATTTGTTAAAAAAATTTTATTCATTAATTTGATCTTGGTTTCGAAGAGTTCGTTCGTAAAATCGAACGTCAGTTATACATGCTTAGGGGTCATTCCTAATGATGTCACGTTTCAAGGGGGGAGGAGGTTCAAGAAAGTGTGACAGTTTGTGACAAGGGGAAGGGAAGTGTAACAAGAAGTGTGACATCGTAAATTTTGATTTCTATGAAAACATTTAAAATTAGCATAGCGTGACATATGACCAAGGGGGTAGGGGTATGTTGAAGGGGGGTCAAATATATTTAAAAAAAGAGTGACATCATTTATGAACGGTCCCTTATGTAAACATACGAGCAAGAAGTTGAAAAACAATCTTTGGATTAAATTTTTAAGCAGATCTTCGGGATGACGAATGCGGTAAATTTAAAAATTGTTTGTTTATTAGTTTAATCTTGGTTCCGAAGGGTTCATAAAATCCAACGTCAGTTATACATGCGTATCATGTAAGCACATGAGCAAGATGAAAAAATTAATTCTTTGGATTAAATTTTTAAGCGGATCCTCGTGGTGATGAATGCGTTAATTTTTTGTTCATTAATTTGATCTTGGTTTTGAAGAGTTCGTAAACTCGAACATCATTCCATACATGCTTATGTAAGGACACGAGCAAGAAGATGAAAAAAAAAATATTCTTTGGATCCAATTTTTAAGCAGATCTTCGTGATGAATGTGTTTCCCTGAAACTTGTCTGTCAAAGTAGGAAAAGTTAGCGGGTCGGAGGAAAGAAAAAAAATGGCGTTTGGCGCCGTCCCAACGCAGCCAAATGCCACAAGTGTGCCAAGTGGGCTGCTCCCTTTCGGAATGGAAGAGTCCGGGGAAAGAGCGCTCCCGGGAGAAGGATGAGGTGGAGCGAAAAATAGAAGAGAGTGTGGGAAAGGAGCGAGTCTTCGGATACCCTCGGCTTTCCGCCGCCGAACGATTTCCACTTATTTATCTTCTAGGGATAGGACTTCCGGATCCTCGAAGGCGACAATATCGACGTGCGAATCTCAGCCGGAGACGGTCACCACCTTCTCTGAGAGATTCGGAACGGGCTGTCTGTGACGTTCTCCTGCCATCCGTATTGTGGTGAAACGAGACACCGACAAGAACCGGTGGGGGAAGTTGGGAGTTCTTTTTGGCGTCCGAATTCCTGTGGTGAATTCGAAATCACTACTCGGCAATGTATTCCTTTTGTGTTCTTAACTGTCTGCTGTCGTTTCTTGTGCACTGGAATGGCTGAAACAGATATCGACCGGATAAGATTTTCTTGTGTTCGGCTTTCGAACTGAATGTGTTATTTTTTCGACACACACCACTGATGGGGAATGCTGAATCACGGTTTCGCTACCACACTTCTGGAATGACCTGTTCCTTCTAAAATCGGAAAGAGATGTTCACTTCCGGTGAGTGAAAAAAAATGAATTTCATAAAGATCTTTCGATTCGAAGACGTCGAGTCTTTACACTGAAGTTCTTAATATTCGAAAGGTGTTGCCGCAAATGACTGACAGTCGAAGAAATTTCGTCCACGTGACGCGTGTAACAACTAACAGCTGTTGTTCCAAATATAAATGCGGGTGTTGTGAATTAAATTCGAGTTATCTTATCCAAAAATCCTTCGTGGCCATTGTTACAAAAGCAGTGAACTAACTTTTGAAAACAAGATTATACGTGCCTTACCACACATTTATACTTATATTTGCTGTGACGCATATATTTTTCTCTGATTCTTTGCTTCTAATGATTTATATTTCAGTTTAAATGGCATTTAATCTTTGAATCGATGTTGGGATATCAAATACTGTGTGTTCCTGAAATTATTTTCTGAATGAATGTATCATTTTGTAAACCTGAAAACAATGTAAGCCCAATCATTAAGTGTTGTTGCTAATCGTGAAGTGAAATATCCACAAACCAATTACTGCCATTTTCTTTTTGTAACACATTGAAAAGATTCATTTTTCTGTATGGAAGAGCTTTACAATCATGTTTCAAAGCGAGGGAAATCGACGATGTAATTCCATATAATATTTTAATGATGAAACTTGAAGTAATCTGTATATCTCCGATGGGCTTTTGATTGAATTATTATTTTGTGCACAAATTGTGGAAATCATTCGATGTTTTTGAGTACTCAGCAAGAGTGTTGAGCAAATAGCACGCCCCAACTTAACTGGCAAGGGGGTGATGTCTTCAGCAAGCAATCCTTGTTCTACAGTCTGTCCGGTTCTATTTCACTAAATGATCCTTGCATGTGCCCATGTATTCAACAGGTTCTCTGTTAGATGTTTTTGGCATAGCAAATGAGATTCGCTCTAAAGGTCTAAGAATCCAACAAGAACATGCAAGTACGTCTGTTGCATTCACAAAATCGCAAAGAAATCTATAGTAATTACAATGCAGTCTTAGGCTCGAAGCGAATCTTCGAAAAGGAATGTCTAGCACTAATTATCACGTCTTGATTGCTTCCGTATACAAATAGGTCGCATGTTTAGTGATGACAGTTTCATTTTAATACTAGTGGATAGTGGATAGTTTGAACAGTGGATAATTAGGATTGTGAGTTTGTGTCCCAAGTTACAGTTACGATTTCTTCTTCATTTTGGAAGTGGCAAAACGTAATTCTCTAGAATTGGCAAGTGTATACTATTTTCCGTTGCCCTATAATTCCATTCTAACAATGTGTCACCCAAGTGGCTACTGAGAAAGTGTCGTTCGCGAAAGTTGCAGTATTTGTGCAGTGTGATGCCCCAGTGGACAACGACATCCCGTGTGGATGTGTGAGGCGTGTTACAAACGACGATGATCGACTGGGTGTCGATCGTCCGGACTTCCCGGCGGCGATTCTCTAGTTACAAGTACATCCCGGGTCGGATCCGGAAGAAGGTTAAGCGGAAGGAAGAGCCCACACCTCCTCCGGAACAGGAGGTGGTGCCACCCCCTAAGTCCGAAGCTCCAACCGGTGGTTGTGCCTGCTGTCTTTTTATTCTGGTGAGTTCACGTTTCACGACTTTAGTTATGTGTATAAACAGTAAAACCCCTCTTTGATCATTCATAAATGATGTCACGCTTCAAGTGGGGAGGGGATTCATGAAATTGCGACAGAGTGTGACAAGGGGAGGGGAGGGGTAAGAAGTGTGACATCCCTGCTTTGCAACATAGCGTGACAAAGGGGGGGGGGAGGGGGGTCCGTTGAAGTGAGACATTTTGTGACAAAGGGGGGAGTGAGGCCAAATATGTGAGAAAAATCGTGACATTTATGAATGGTCCCTCTATAGCAAACGATTCGTAATAAAAGGGTATTCCCATAAGAATTTTTTTTTTAAGCCCAATGCTATGCTACTGGGGGAATAAAAACTGTCCACCTGGAGGGGGGGTCCGTTAGGAGGGGTATTTCATCGAAATTTCCTGAAACTTGTTTTCAATGAAAAATATTTGGAGACGTCATCATTGAAAAAAAAATTGCTAAATCCAAGTCATGCTTATAATAACCGGGTTTTGTAAAGGGCTCTTAACATTGACCCAACTACTTGTTTTAGTTTTTCCCGTCAAATCCGGGTTCTCGTTAAATCCGGGATTGCAATAACCGAGTTTGACAGTTTTATCAAACTGATTTTTTTTAGACTCGCAAATCTCTTTAATGTGCTTTCTCGCCCTTTCTTTTACTGGGCAATTATTTTTTTAATAAATCGTGGGAACTATTTTATCGTTTTCTCTTCAACCAGAAAAAAGATCTGTATCTTAAAACTTTTAAAATAAATAAATAAATTAATTAATTAAAAAAATAAGTAAGAAATAATACAAGCTTTTTCAGGATCTCATGACGAATAGCTGAAGTACATGAGTTCCGTTGAAATTATGAATTAACCCATTGCCTCTCGCTCCCGTGAAAATGACGGGCTGGAGTGTTTAAAATTTCAAAATAAAAACAAATCAAAAATTAAAAATAAATATAAGCTAAATGACCCGGTAGTGGACATAGTTAAGAAAATTTTCATACTCTTTTACGTGGAAATTTTTTTTCAAGGGACTTACATCAATATTTGCATATTTAGCTTAATCGCGAACTATTTTTCCAAAAATTAATTACCTATAAAATGTCGTTTGATGAAAAATTAGGATTTTTACGGCAAATTTACTAAACAATTAATTTGTATCTATAGTGGACATTTATAAGACACGTATTTGCATTAGTAGTGGACAGAAATGATTATCATCTATTTTATGCTGTTAACTTGGTGAAATAATTTTAAAAATGACTAAGAGACCATTCATAAATTATGTCATGCTTTCTCCCCATATATTTTCCCCAAATCCCTGACCTTCTTATTGATCGGCTTTAGTAAAGAGCAGCCAATGTGACCGTTGTGGAGGCAGCTATTAAATATTATGATCCATGTACTTGCATAGATGCTCCACGCCAACTTTAGTTCTATTAACCAGCACTAGGAATCGTTCGCTATAGGTTCTGATCATTTCATTCAAGTTTAATGCTACATTCGCTTATTTTAGGAGCTTAAAGATCTCAGTGTCCACTACTAGAGCAGGTAGCCCAGTGGTTAGTACGTCGGACTTCCACCTGGAAGGTCGCGCGTTCGATACCCACTGAAGACCACCATGTATACTTGGGGATATGTGCATGTAAAATCCGTAGACCCCACTACCTCTCCCCGTGCGTAAGCAATCCTAAGGCCTCGGCTAACAGGTAGGGGTCTGGTGGAGAAAAGTGTCCACTACCATACCTAAGGATT
Source organism: Octonoba sinensis (assembly GCA_038502835.1). NCBI lineage: Eukaryota > Metazoa > Arthropoda > Arachnida > Araneae > Uloboridae > Octonoba > Octonoba sinensis. The sequence goes on from CM076600.1 coordinate 7,454,379, forward strand.
CGGCTAAAAGGTGCAAGGGTGTCCGATGGACAAAAGTATCCACTACCGGATCATTTACCTTATATATTGTTCATACACATATTTTTATACAGTTTTCAGGGATTAAAAAAAATAGGCACTTTTATGACCGTTTTCTTGGAAATTACCCGACCATTAAGGGGTTAATGGAAAAAAGTGAACATAGTTTTATAAGAAAAGAAAGAAAAAAAAAGTATTATTATTTTTTTAAAAGACAAATAATTAAAAAAAAAATAGAAAGAAATGAAAATATCACATTGCTCACACTTTTGTACCTAACTGTTTCTTTTGTGTGTGATTTCAATTCTTGATTGGGGGGAGGGGGAAATCACCCTGGATTCGCATTCCGAAAAATCATTTTCGTGGTGATCAGTGGCGCAAATTCCCCTCCCCCAGTTTAACGATTTTTCCGGATATCCGGTGTCAGTTGCTTGACGAATATGAACCAGATATCCGTCTCTGATGTTTGAAATCTGAAAATTCCAAACATTTTTTAAACATCCCACAGCCCACAGCTTTCAAATACGCACTAAGTTTCTAATTTACGTATATTTTCAAAACATGCTAATTAATTTAATTTAAAAATCAAATTTGACTTGCCGGATAACCTGATATTTCGTGGAATGACCGAATCAGAGTCCAGATTTTGAAAAATTAGTCGGATATTTTTTTTATATGCACCGGATTTCCGGTGCATATAAAATAATCTTTTCGTAAAAAGAAATCCCCCCCCCCCCCAAAATTCTGACGGCGCAACTTGCGCCATGTTGCACCCCTGGTGGTCGTAAAATGTTGCAACCTTTTTAGTGTCATCTGCATACAGGAACTGATAGAATAAGTAGAAATTATTATGCGATTCATTTTATGTCAACCAACGAAGCTCTGCATATTAGTTACACAACTCATTACACAAGCTGACATGAACTTATGAATTGCAAACAATCGCGTCAGCGAATATGAGTCTCACTTTTTATTTTTTAGGTTACAGTGACACGAAGCCTTTTCAGTTGCTGTCATTCACACTATTTCCATTTTATTTATCTTTTATCCTTGTGATATACTCACGCACCTGCCGTTGTTTTTTCATTTGTTTGGTTTTGACGAAACTGATTTTGCATAAAGAGTAAAATACACACCTGCCAACTCTTTCTCCCGGTTTGTATTTAAAGTCTTCTGGTTTTCATAAATTTTGGTGTAATCCCCTATAAATAGGGAATTTTATGGAAAAAATTACTTCAGCAACGTTATTATCCTATTAAATTTCTTTGACAAATGGATTCACACAAGAAACATACAGCTTTAGGCATTACAAAATCAATTATAACTTTAGAGGATTGAATATTTTGTTAGTTATGCTGGAAAACATCATACAAGGAACGTGTCGGTGGTTGTAATTTAAGTGATCGTTAAAACTCTTCATTCCCCCCCCCCCCCCAAAAAAAAAAACAATGAAAAATACATGCGAAATTGCGGTGTATTGCAATCTACTGGATTTTTTCTCGAAATGTTGGCAGGTTTGGTAATATTTTTTATTATTATTATTTGCAGTTCTTTACGCGTGTTTTCTCTCTTTTCTCATCTATTATTATTATTATTTTACAATCGAAAGATCTCGGTGAGGGCATCTCATTTCCATGTTTTACTTTTTGATTTGAGAGATTTTTCGTTCAATTTTGAACCGTTCAAAAAATAACATTAGCGTCTATGGGCAAAAAATGAAGCAAAATTATGTAAACTCTGGGCATAAAATACAAGCTCATTTGAACCAGCTTATTAGAGGAAGCTCTCAACGGGAAACAGTTTTTTGATTTGAACAGTTTTTGTTCAATTTTGAATAGTTAAAAAAAAAAAAAAAAAAAAAAAAACATTATCGCCTACGGGGAAATTTCAACTCTATATAAATCCTGTTCTAACAGACAGACGGATTTGCTTGGAACAAACTCGACCGAAAAGATGTCATGACCCAGAACATGTACAGGTACAAAGTTTATGCGGAACTAAAGAAGCATACTTTCACATGAAAGTTTTTGATCTGGATTTTTAAGAATATTTCTGAATGAATGAACGCATAAATAAGTGAATGAATAAATGAATGAGTGAATGAATGAGTGAATGAACATGTATAAACTGTTGAAAAGGTGTATTTGAAGTAATTAAGTACTAAAGCTAAATGTGGAGATAGCTAGGTTATCAATTTGTATATTGATGTATACGGGAAAGCAGGCTCGTATAGTTCTATCTAGACGGAACTTCTTGTTTAAGTTTATTTATGATTTTTCATCATAACAAATTAAAAAAAAAATAAAAAAAAGGAAAATTGGAACAGAGGAACACAACAAATTTCTATAGCTCCGGCTCCACTCCCGATCCCTGATATAAATATAATTTTTTTCGGATAGAAAAAACTGAGTTTTGAAGGTTTGTACAAAATTACGGGTATCTGATCTTCTACTGTTTTATTTTGGGAGGTAATCGCAATGTTAGTATATTTAAATTAAAATATTTTTGATTATTTATACGATAAAAATTAATAATGGAAAGCTGAGAGATGTTTCTTTTGCAAACTGGAGACATCCAGTTCTATCGGAAAGAAAAGACCTCTGACTGGCAAGGCGCCAAGAAGAATCCATTCATGTAAAAGGGAGGAGCTGCTGGTGTAAGGAATGTGCCGTAGTCTGTTCTCGTTTAGTTCGTTTAGCATACTCGAGTTCTTCCAAACTGATGCTATATGCCAGTTTATAAATTCAATTGCTTTCAACAAATAAAGAAGCAAACATTCTGATTCGCTTGCATAATAAACGCACCTGCGAAACGATCTTCCCTAAAACTCGAATGGATTCGTCCTTTTCTGACATGCGCAATAGAAAAAAGTAAACGGGTGTTGGTACAAAAGGAGGCATGTCATTGGTCACATCAGTACAAATAGCTGTTGCCATTTTTTCCCACTATTATTTAGATATTCGAAATAATAAAACAATTACAATAATAAGGATAATTATTTTTATTATTGGAATACATAGCATTAAAATACAATAACGAAATAGTTCCATTACTTAAAAAGATAGTTACTTTGGTTAGTTAGGCTGTACACATTCATAATATAAATGAATGTGTAGAGCCTAACGATTGAATAAGTGTAACACACAGACGCAGCTAGAACTGTCCCATTTTCTGCACGATTAAAACAGAAGAGTTTCTTGTTTGTTTACTTGCTAACAGATGGCGCCAGCATACTCAACACCTATTTGGCATCTATTAAAATGCCTTTTCCTAGACGATTTCAAATCTCAAATTTAAGAAAAGCGGTACGTTTTTAGGCCGTGGGTCTATTTTTCGTTATTAGCCGGCACGATAAGCTTTCAAATGAGAGGTAAATCATGGAGTTTGATAAAAGAATAAGGAAGATATCGCGGAGCGACAAAAAATAGGCTAGAGAAATAATATATAAAGATATAAAAGCATGCCGCGAGACATGACAGTAAATGGATAAGTCTATCACAGCATTTTTTTAACAACATTTTATTTCAATTCAAATTCTTTGACTAATATTCTGCCGATATTTTTTAAGTGGATGTGAAGGCGCACCAAAAACTATGAGATAATGAAGATACAGTAGTCTCTCGGTAATCCGGCAGATATCGGACCAGGGTACTGCCGGATTACCGAAAACGCCGGATTACTGGAATGTACTAAAAATACGCATATAAATACCTGGACAAATTATTTCTTTTTATGTACATAGTGTTGCTTACATTATTCCTTTGAAGTTGAAGGCATAAAATAGTTGTCTATTTTTTATTGTTTTTACACTTTAAATGACATTTTCAACGCGCGCACAGAGCACAAAAGCCACTCACAATAGCTGCGCAGAAACAGGTTTTCAACTATACCGCCACGCATTTACTAGCTTCTTATGAAACGCCGGATTACTGGCAGGGCTGGACCAGTGAAGTGCCGGATTACCGAGAGACTACTGTATTTTACTATTTTGTAACAAATTGAAGCACAACAGGTGTGTTTTGTCACTTGTGCCTCCTTGTCCAAAAACCTTTGTCTCGATCTTGTCGCATTTTTGGCGTGAAAAATCGATGAAGAGCTTTTTGGCGAAAGACGTTTGGCGTGTTCAATTAAAATTTCTGCTTAGTGTTTGTTCCATTACACTTACGAAAGTTCTAACAGACATCAATTGAAGTTCTGACAACTTCTTTCGAGACTAATGGACAATTTGTAAATATGCGTGGGTATTCATTAAACAAACGGCAACGAAAAAAATTTGCAGATGATTAAAAGGTTCCGCCTTTTAATCTGCAAAACGTGAAGAAATTTTGCTGACGTGAATTTTTGCTTTTGGTCGAGAAGTTTCCAAGTCGTGAAAAATTTCAATGTAAGTAATAAATTTTTTTTCCATAGTAATTTAACAAAATATGAATGCTTATCTGCCTTTAAAAATTTATCAAAGTCTAATGTATATTTGCACTTACTTTGAATTCAGCAGGTTCTTTATTGTTATTACAAAACAGACATTATAAAATGATTCAGATAATCCTCTTGCTGTGAACGTCATTTTGTATAATTGTTAGCTTCATTTTGTGTACTTCATGATTAGACAACGATATTTTTTGTTACAAAAGTCAATATTTTGGGTATGGCGAGTAGTGAATGAACAATTTGTAATTTTTTTTGAAAAATCAAGTTTCAAAAGTTTTTTCTTTCTAGATGGATTGCCAAGTAGTTTCTCTTCGTGCAAATTCAAGCCGTCTGACACCTGAAGATTATTAGAATCAAAATCTTCCATGTTTTTTGACTGGAAAGTTTTGTGTTCATTCCCTGGTTATGTACAACATTTTATATGCACATTCTAAAACAGCTGAAGCAGTGCTTTTTTTTTTTTTTAAAGAGTCCAATTTTTTAACAATATTTACACATATCGGTAAATTTTTTTTCTGTAATGTATAAAATACTAAATATTGAAAAAATATGATTTTTAACCTACTTTCCCGTAAAAAAAAGAATCAAAGAAGGCTTAATGTGTCGTAAAAATATCGTTGAAATTAAGAAAACGTCAAAAATAAGTGAAGTAATTAAATAAATATTGAAAATTAAAAATTTGAAACTAAGGATTTGAGAAGGGGGAAAATATGTGTGTCGGTCTGTCTGTCCCTCCCAAATATCTTTTGAGGGAATTGTCCGATTGTAAAATTTTCGTTTTTGCAATCGAAAGATCCCGGCGAGGACATCTCATTTCTATATGTTACTTTTTTATTTGAACAATTGGATGTAACGAATATTCGGCCACTATTCGGTATTCGGCCTATTTGGCCCTTTGGCCAAATAGTCATTTCATCACCTAGCCGAATATTCGGCTTGGCCGAATACTGGGTAAGGTCAAATTCGGCCTGGCCGAATATTGATCGACTATTCGGCCGAATAGTTCCGCTGCAGTAGAAATGCAAAAAAATAAAGAAATTAGTAGATTTTAAACATTTAAAATTCTATTATAGTTATTGCAATAGAATACAATAGTATAAAGTTTTTGTAAGTAAAAATAATTTTAAAAAAAACTACTTTTTTAAAACTTTATTTTAGGCTTCACTGAGCAAACTTTTGAAAATAAAATTATATTCCAGTTAAGTGTATTACATTTTAATAGATCTTTTAAGAATAGGTATTTAAAAAACCCCATAGAATAAAAATATTAACTTTCATAACTTTTAAAATATCTTCATACAACAGTTTTGAGCAAGGTAAAAGTTCACTAAGCAATAGTAGTTCTTTCATTTGAATTAAATAATTAGTAAAATAATGCTAATGCCTACTACCATAAAACCTGTCATTTCTATTCCACTTGTGGGTGAAATTCTTAGTTTTATTACATTAAAAGCAATAGAGAAAATAGATTAATTTTAAATTCTTAAAAAAACAGAATTAAATGTTACATCATAGATTGTGAGTAATTGGTGTTTGACTTTGTGAATAATTTTAAATTTGACAAATACTGTCTATTACAACGATTTTCTAGAAATTTTAATATTCGGCCTAAGAACATTGGCCGAATATTCGCCTTCGGCCTATTCGGCCTGGAAGAAATGGCCGAATATTCGGCTTCGGCTTGGAAGAAGTGGCCGAATATTCGGTATTCGGCTATTCGACCAAATCACTATTCGTTACATCCCTAGTGTATACAAGAATGTAGGCTCGTATAGTTCTAGACCAGGGATTGCGAACTTTTTTGAGACGTATGTCAAATTTTGTTCATCTTTTTTTTAGTACTTGCTCGTGAGTCACTCATGCCCATTTGCACCTAAGTTAAGTTTTAAAATTTTTAACTACTAGGTATTTCTAAAACTAAATTCTCTTAAAATTCAATTGGATTAACTGGCAAAAATGGAGGTGGTTTTACGATTTAAAAACTTTTAGTGGGGTTAAAAATTCTCAAATGTTTGGTGCAAATAGCAATAGAGTGTTTGAATGAACAGGAGTAACGGAAATGACATATATTTTATTTAAAGCAAGTGCTTTAAAAATGGTTATTTGCTTAGGTTTGTAGTTTTTTTTTTTCAACAAACAAAATGTGAGTAAAATCATACACTTTTTTTGATATTTCGTTAACACTTATGCTTTATTTCAAATACTACTAATGCATTTGTCCTCATTTGCGTAACTTTAGAGCTGTAATGATCAAGCTGCAGGTTATAGACAGCATTTAAGTTGCTTTTGTGTCAATGCCGCGCTTAAAAATATACAAATGGAACAAATTATCCACCCAAATTAGAAAATCTAAATATATCCCCGTAACTAAACAAGGGATCATTCATAAATGATGTCACGCTTCGTGGGGGGAGGGGGGTTCGTGAAATAGTGACTAAGTGTGGCAAGGGGAGGGGAGGGGGTAGCAAGAAGTGTGACATCATGCATTATACAACATTGCGTGACAAAGGGGGGGAGGGGGCCCCTGAATTGTGACATGATGTGACAAAGGGGGGGAGGGGGGTCAAATATATGGGAAAAAAGCGTGACGTCATTTATGAACGGCCCCTAAAGGGTTGCCTCGCTCAATCATGGGTCCGTCAAAAATCTTGCGTGGGTCACTGTCTGATCCACGAGTCATAGGTTTGCCATCACTGTTCTAGACGGAACTTCAAATTTAAAAATATTTTGCTTAAGCGTAAGAATTTTGTGATTTTTGCATCATTATTTTTTAATCATTATGTACAGCTTTATTTTAAGTAAGCAGTTTTAAACTGAGTTCTGATTCAGCTAAAATTATACTTCACTAAAAAAAAATAAACAGTGCTCTAAAATAGCTAATTATGTGAATATTGTTTGTTTAAAGCAGGGGTCTCCAAACTTTCCAGCCTTAGGGCCATATTGATTACTCCAGTAAATTCCAAGGGCCAAAACCATATTATCATTAATTGTTGCCGGTGGTAAAAAGTTGAATCAGTCCACTAGTGGTGTAAAATATGATTACTTTTTTGCCAGATGCCATTAGCGACGGGGAAGCTGATGTATTTTCTGTATCGTATGGGTATCCGTTATAATGGGGTACCCGCATCGTATCGCCATAGTAATCATTGATTACAAAAGTAATGAAATACACAAGTAATCATTGATTACTTTTTTCTTCAGTAATCGTTACTTCGGTTCCTAACGAGTACTCAAGTAACGAATGAGTATTTTTTTACATGAAAAAAAAAGTCCGAAAAAGTACGCCACGTTTAAAAAAGGCTGCAAATCGAACTAAAGTCCGCAAAACGGCAACACTGCATATTATTAATTTTCCTGTCATTATCTGTAATTTCTAGATTAGTCGTAGAGTACGAGCGAGCCATGAGGAGTAACGTGACAGGACATCTGGTGGACACAAGCAGAAATAGGTAGTACCTTCTATCCCTAACAGATGGCGCTAATAGCACTTACAGAATAATCTCGTTGGTTCGATAAAGTTCTGGTGTCTTCCACTCACTTCTAGATGGCAGTAAGTGAAATATATAAGAAGGCTAGTGGCGCAACCACAAGTCAGTTCCTATGACACTGCTGTGAAATAAAATAGTGCGTACCTCCTTAAAACGTGTTTGTGCGTGTTTAAGTTTAAGACATCTTTGTAACAATATTTTTATTTGAATTGTTGCTTTTGTGTGTGATTTAGTAGAATGGAAAAGAAGCGAAAAATTGATAGTGAATGCAGAAAATTCAAAGATCAGTGGAACATTCAGTATTTCGTAATTGAGTCCAGTAACAAGGCGCTATGTTTGATTTGCAATGAAAGCATAGCCGTTCTCAAAGAATATAACATTAAACGTCATTATGAAGCAAAACATTTTCAAAATTACTCAAAATATACAGGAAGTTTGCGGACAGAAAAATTCGAAGCTATGAAGCGCGGATTGAAATCGCAGAAATCTTTATTTACAAAACTCAAAACTGAACAAGAGGCTGCAACTCGTGCCAGCTTTCGTGTGGCTCTTGAAATTGCAAAACGTGGAAAACCATTCACCGATGGAGAAATGGTCAAAGAATGCATAATCGCAGTAGCCGAAGAAATGTGCCCTGAAAGGGTAAATTTATTAAAAACTGTCAGTATGTCAGCAAACACTGTGGCTCGAAGGGTAGAAGACATCGCTGAAAATATATCCTCTCAACTGTTCAACAAAAATGGACATGTTGAGTGGTTTTCTTTGGCCTTGGATGAGTCAACGGATGTGTCAGATACTGCTCAGGTGTTGATTTATATTCGAGGAGTAGATAAAAGCTATGAAGTGCATGAAGAACTTCTTGATATGTATAGTATTCATGGCACAACTACTGGTTCAGATATTTTTAAAGGAGTTGAAATGGCCATTAAGCAAAAGAACCTTCGATGGAAAAACTTGAAATGTATTACAACTGATGGAGGCAAAAACATGAGTGGGAAAGATAAAGGAGTGGTCGCTCTTGTGTCAAAGGCTGTAGAAAATGACGGTGGTTCAAAACCAATAGTCTTACATTGTATCATTCATCAACAGTCTTTGTGCGGAAAATGTTTGGATATGTCTGAAGTTCTGAAACCAGTCATATCAACTGTTAATTTTATCAGATCTTTTGGGCTGAATCACCGACAATTCGTACAATTTATTAAAGAGATTGGAGAAAATGACTTACCTTATCATACTGCCGTACGTTGGCTTAGTTGTGGGAAAGTCCTTCAGCGCTTTTTTGAACTTCGAGCAGTGATCGAATTTTTTTTGAATGAAAAGCATCGCCCTCTTATTGAATTGCAAAACAACGCATGGCTGTGGAAGTTAGCATTCTATGTTGATTTGACAAAACATGTGAACGAACTGAATTTGAGATTGCAAGGAGAAAACCAGCATCTTCCTGATTTATACAATAATATCAAATCATTCCGGAAGAAATTGATACTGTTTCAATCACAACTACGAAGTAAATGTTTTTCACATTTTAAAACATGTGAAATATTTAGCCACACCACTGAGACCGAGTTTCCTATCGATTTTGCAATCGAAACTTTGAGTGCTTTGAAAATAAATTTTGATACTCGTTTCTCGGACTTTGATGCCATTGCGAATCAAATTAAGATTTTTCAGAATCCTTTTGATACTGACATTGAAACCCTAGCCCCGGAACTTCAAATGGAAATGATTGATCTACAGTGCAGTGATATAATTAAGAACAAATATCAAAACTTATCTTTGTTGGAATTTTATAAGTGTCTTCCACTGACACAATTTGATAATTTGCATAAATTTGCTCGTGGGCTGTTTTCTGTTTTTGGTACTACTTATTTGTGTGAGAAGACCTTTTCCAAAATGAAGTACACAAAAAATGTTTACAGATCTAAATTAACTGATGAGCATCTTAAATCTCTTTTAATAATTGGTACAAGTAAAATTAGTCCACAACTACAAACTATTGTCAGTGGAAAATCTCAATTACATAAATCTCATTAGTATTTCATATGTCGTTATGCTTGTTATAAGTTATCTTTTCATTTAAAATGTATAAAATGTTAGTTGGATTCATTTCAATAATTTGTTAGTTAGTAAATAATAACCTACAACAATGTTATGAGTAGTTAGCCCATGACCATATCAATGTAGATGTCATATTAATAATTATTCAACATAAAAATAGGTTACTTCAGTAAACTTAATTTAATTTGCTATAAAAAATAAATATGTTCTCTAGAAGGAGTTTTCTTTCAAGTATGCTAGCTCTCTGCGGGCCGGACAAAATCTGTCCGCGGGCCGGATGTGGCCCTCGGGCCGTAGTTTGGAGACCCCTGGTTTAAAGTATTGAAATCGTTCTTCCAATTATTGTAGAAGCTTTAAATAGTATAGTTTTAATCATGGGTATCTTCTGTAAAAAGCAATTCGCAGTTCATCTTGTTCTTGGTGCCTTAGCACAAATTTTCATCAAGAAAGAGTTATTGTTGAAAGATTTTAAACTTAACAAATTGATTTCTAACTTGTTTTAAAAGCAACATAATAAAAGTCTCGGATTATGTGATATTTTTTATGAATGTGTTATAGTCAATTGAGCATTTTGTTTAAAAAAATATGTATATATTAATATGTGCATTGCACATAGGGTAAAAGTGCAAGAAGTCGGCTTTTTGAGAGCGCTATTGTTCATTGTTAAATTTTAATTTTCAGCAATAATTACAACGACAAAAACTTTGAAATTTTTTTCGATCGCGTTTAGCATTGAACAGATAGTGGTTGAGAAACAAACTGCCGTCAGGGGCGCACCGACGAGAGGGGACCAACGGGACTGGTCCCCCCAGAGGGCATCGGCTATCCGGTATCCGACTTTTTTTTTTTAAACACCGCGGTGTCCGAAAAATTTCAGATTTCAAACAACATATCCGAATATCCGGTTTATCCTTAATCCTGGCTATGGTTCCCCTCCAGAGAAAAATCCTGGGTGCGCCGTACTTTAAAAATATTAATGGACCTTTTTAAGACATTTTAATAAACATCTGTCATTGAAATTTGGTTAGATTTTCGTTATATGGAGAAACGAATAAAACGAATAATTGATATTTCGAAACATGGAGGGGGGGGGGGGGATCTGAACTAAGAAAATATTAGTTTAAAAATAACCACCAGGTGAGAAGGGGAAGCACGAAAAACGAAAGAAATTTGGTGTACGAGTATTCCTAAAAATGGATTAATGCATTTTGAAAGACGAATTTTAAAATTTAATATTCTGTAGACTTTTAAGGTAACTTTCGCAGCATAGTTTCTTATGATTACATCAAAACAGGGTATGATCAGTAGTACAAACAATTGGTATTAAAATAGTTGTTTTGAACTTCAAATATCTTACTGAAATTTGAGGAATTTTCAATTGAAAAATTCATTTCTTGAAAACTTCAAAAAATAAAACTTCCGAACTTTGGCGAGATCTAGTACAATGGAGGCAATTTATACAGCGTCATATGTCACGTGATACCGATGTAAGCGATGTAAACAAAGGAAGCTGTAGTATCACTTTACTTCGAGTTCGCTTGTTTAACATTGTTTAACATGTTTTTGTTTGAATATTTTATCGAGTTTTAAAAGATGTCATACTGCGTTGCATATGGGTCATCTATTTCAAAGGAATGTTACGAATGTTAAGAACTTGAGCTTTATAAGCATTGAAATCTATGAAACAAAAAAATGTCAAAATATGTTACGATAAATAAACAATAACAAAAACTTACCTTGCATTCGGTTGAAAACCTAACTTTTGCTGTGTAAGGTTCTCTCTTTTTCATTTCAGCTTCGACAGTAGCCGATATGTTACAAAAATGCATTGTTTTCTGACGGTTCGAGGAAACAGATTTTAGAAACGAATTTTTCATTAAATAAAATGATCCTTTCTTTACTTTAGTAACCACGCTATATTTCCAGTTAGTGCCGGAAACTGCTCGGCATATTCCATTATGAAAAAATTGATAAAATCCGTTAAATACAACGGTTTATCAACAATAGAATTAGCCATGGAGCCTATAAAGCATAAATTATTACTAATTAAAATTTCTTTTATGAATTTAAACTAATCTAATTAAAAACCAGAACTAAATAAAGTTCTACGTTATTAAAAACTAGGAATAAATAAAGTTCTACCTTATATAAAATTAACACTAAATAAAACACTATAGTTATTGTAATACTTAATAAATTTCTTTTATAATGATTAAATTAAAGGTAAATTACTTGGTTTATAATCAGAAAATGCTATGAAATTAGTCTAATTTTAAGGTAGCTAAAATTGCTTCGTGAACTCCACATAGAACTCAATTAAAAATTTATTAAACAAATCAGCGATCAGCGTTATCACGTGACGCGATGAATTGCCTCCGTTAAGACTTTTGAATTCTTGCGGAACCCTGCACTGTTAAAATTTTGCGTCTAGTTGCCACCTTTTTTGCTTTTTTTGGTGTTACTGAATAAGGATTAAATGAATAGTGATTTGACCGAATACCCGAATATTCGGCCATTTCTTCTATGCCGAAGCCGAATGTTCGGCCCATGTCTTAAACTGAATACCGAATATTCGGAGGACGAATATTAAAATTTGTAAAAAATCGTAATAGGAAGCATTTGTCAAATTTAAAATTATTCACCAAGTCAAACACCAATCACACACAATCTATGATGTATGATTTAATTCTGTTTGTTAAGACTTTAAAACTATTTAAAATTAATCTGTTTTCTCTATTGTTTTGAATGTAATAAAACTAAGAATTCCCCCCTAAGCGGAATAGAAATGACAGGTTTTATGGTAGTAAGCGTTAGCATTATTTTACTAATTATTTAATTCAAATGAAAGAACTACTATCGCTTAGTGAACTTTTGCCTTGCTCAAAATAGTTTTATGAAGATGTTTTTAAAGTTATAAAAGTGAATATTTTTATTTTAAGGGGTTTTTACATACCTATTTTTAAAAGCCCTATTAAAATTTAATACACTTAACTGAAATATATTTTTATTTTCAAAAACCCCAATAACTTATGCTATCTAAATATTCATGATATATTCTAGGCTTTTCACACATCTCTCTTACCCAATATTCACAATAAATCAGTCTACCCAAGCAAAGTCTGATTTCCACTTTGTTAACAATAACAAAATTAATTTATCATATTCTCCATCATAATTAACTATTGCCATCTTTTGGGAGCAAATGCTAAATATAAAATACAATATTGCAATTGTAAAATATGTTTCTGCTCAGTGAAGACAAGGGTTAAAAAAAGTGTTGTTTTTCTAAATTATTTTTATTTATTAAAACTATATACTAATGTATTATTTTGCAATAATTATAATACAATTTTAAATGTTTAAAATCTACTAATTTCTTCATTTTTTTAACATTTCTACTGCGGCAGAACTATTCGGCCGAATGGTCCATCAATATTCGGCCAGGCCGAATACCGAATAGTGGTTGAATATTTGTTACATCCCTATTACTGAACAACAGTTTTGGTGTTCAGTTGCTGTAAAGTAAATGATTCATTTTTATTGTTGTGTGTGGAGGAGGCATTAAAATAATGCTGTTAATTTTGAAGGGCGACTGGTGTTTTGGGTTGTGATTCGCCCCGAATAGCGCTGATTAGGTGCGGCCGTACCGATCCTTCCTCCACCTGTTGCATCCATCGATCCGGCGCGAGGATCACAGTCGTCCTGTGTCCTTGAGGCTCGGGATCGAAACCACCGAGGGAGTTTTCGTGTACGGGCAAGAGCGCCACACCCTGGAATCGTACGCCGACGGAATATGCCATGCCAAGGAAGGGAGAATTGCGCGGCAAACACCACTATACACAGAAATGGCTGCGAAAAATGACAGCTGACGGTATTTATTAACTTTTCAGAGTTGCATTTCGTTTTGCAAATACTACTAATTTCTTTTCTTCAGAAGCGTTTTGGCTTTTTCCATGTGAAAAAATGAGAAAAGGAAATACAGAAGACGAGTGAAGTTACATGCACACAGACACACACACATATGCATACACTATTATATGTATCAGTAGAGATGCAGATACAATCACGAATAATGGTACTACACTGCACGAAGTAACACGTTTTCGTATTTACGTTATTGGCATTAGTAGAAATGATAGGGCACAGTATCTCAAAGAAAATGTTTTTGCGTATTTCGATAGATAAAAGTGTTTTTTAAAGCCTCATGTAAAATTTCAAACCTATGTGAGCAATACTTTGAAAGATATTCCGATTTTTCTAAATGACTTCATTCGCTCTCATTCTGCATTAACGCATTTTTCTCTGCTTTATTTTTGCAACATTGCGTGTAGTAAAATCCTTAAGGCTTTTTTTTCAGCTAAAGATACGGCATTGGAACTTTGTATGTGCATTTCACGGAGTTTGTTTGACAACATTTAGCATGGGTTTGATTTGAAGTTTGTAGTTTGTTTTTTTTTAAGTCTTAAATTTGAAGTTTTGAAATTTTTGTTCTTTTTTTCTGAGTTTTTGCCGAAAACAGTTATTAAAATTCAACTAAGTATCACATAGTTCATTCCACGCTAACTTTTATTCCAGAATGTTTGGGAAGTATTATTCAGAAAAAATCTTTCGGAAAAAGACATAATTGAGAAAGTTATAAGAAATTTTTAAAAAGTTAATTGTTTTGGCCCTAGATAGCTCAGGGTAATTAAAACTCTTAAATAATAAAGTCGCACAACACTCACAAAGAAATGGACTGTAATTAGAATCTCATTTATTAACCACCTTCCTCTTCGGCGGCACACTTCACACTCATACTCGACAGGGTTGCCAGATCTTCCGGACATGTAATCGCCCAAAATCCTTCAAAACGTAGCCACAGACAACAGAAAGTCGCCCAAAATATTTTCACTTCAGTTTGCAAATGAACATTACCCGTGTGAGGTCACAAAGGTACACACATTTTTATCGATTTTCGGCTGGATGTGCAATAATCTGGAAAAGGCGATTAAAAAGAAAAAAGTCCAGGAATGCAGATGCAGAAAAAGACTTTTTTTAAAAAAAAAAGTCCCTTTAATGGTCGGCTTATTACGGAACATCAAATTAGAAAAGGTGTTTTACTGTTTCATCTTTTCACGCATTAACTGTTATAAAGCTTAAAGGAAATAAAATCTCAAAATTTTTCAAATTTCATCAAAAATATCTTGAAAGAAAGTCGCCCAAAAAGTAGCGGGGCGACTTGATAAAATTTTAGGTCGCCAGCGAGCTCAAAAAGTCGCCCAATCGGCGATTTATCGCCCAATCTGGCAACACTGATACTCGAACACAAAACCAGACGCTTGCTACGGCGCCGCAGACATAGAAACTAGAGGGGGGAAAGAACTGTTCCATCCCTTCACACTCACGGGCTCCAACATTAATTTTTTAAAAACTTTTAATTAATGGGAGATCTCAATGATGTTCTACTTCCAAATTTTGTTTTTAATCAAAATTAGAATTAAATGCACTCATTATTTTTTTTTCTTATTGCTAAATGAAAAAAAATTTGGAAGGAGGTACTATGTTCCCCTAAAGTGCTATGTAACTAAAACTTCTTCCAGTACTAAACGAGTCTCCTCCATATATCGGCTTAGATTTTCTCACATCAACATCCCTTTTCGAACATACGTTATGTCTCTCTATCGGCACAGGCTCCAAATTATTTCAAATTATACCTCTTAAATAATTAAAACGTTTTTTAAAAACGATCTATGTCCCATATGTGAAACAAAAGCCGTTAGTTAACTAGTGCAACACGATATCAATATTGCTTCTCTCAAACTGTTGGGTGTCATGTTTGAATAATTCATTCACTTTTGTTTTAATGGAAACCTGGGTTCGTGATTTTTTTAATTTTTTTTAAAAAATAAAAAAAAAAATCGGATTTTTTTAAATTTAAATCAGATTTTTTTGATTTAAATCGGATTTTTTTGATTCTTTTTCAAAAGACCCTAAATTATTTGGATATTTATTATGTTACATTCATAGAAACAATATGACATCTAAATCAATATGCAAAAACACACTTTAAGCTATTTTCAGAGCAATAAATACTTTTTAATAATAATAATGATAAACAAATTTTAATACAAATGCATGACTCAAATGAAACGTAACCCTACCAGGAATAATAGTACATGCATAAGTACAGAGAATATGAACATATTTAATCTGAATTATTTTGCTGTTGAAAACTGCAAAAAAAGTACCCAATTAAGTTTTACATTGAATGTACTTTAATCATTTTTCAATTTTATAAATAAAAAAGCATGAAATATTTTTACCCATTTCGAAAAATCATATGCTCACACAATTACTGAAAACTGCAACTTTTTGTTTTAATCAAATATCTTTATTGAAAACTTCTGTGATAAAACAATATTTTAAAAGGAAAAAACCTTAAGCTATTAGGGGACGTGGATGAAACTTTAAGGATAAATTCTAAATTCTAACAATTGTTGTTTTAAACACTATCATTCTGAATTATTTATTGTGTGGCATTGATTTAATGGATCTAAAATACTATTTTTAAAATTAAAAAACACAGAATGGTTCATGATTATGTATTATGAATTGTAATTTGAATGATTGAATGAATGATGCTTTGCTGTTAAGCTGCTTGAAGAATATTGTAAAATTAAAAAAAATATTGTCAAATTAAAAGAATAGTTATTAATTCCAACCTTATGAAATATGTTATGCACACAGCCAAATGGACCTAGGAAGTTTTGTTTGAAACAGTAGTTGAAATTGCAACATATTTCATTTTTACAACACTTTCTAACATAGTAAAATCAATGATTTTTTTTGCAAAAAAATCACTTGATTTAAATCAATGATTTTTTAAAAAAATCACTTGATTTAAATCATGATTTAAATCAAGCTGATTTAAATCAACGAACCCTGATGGAAACATTTTAAATTTAAGCTTTTTTCCCCGGTACATAAGCCTTCCATTATGGTCTAGATCAAAGGAGAGTGAGAAAGGACATGATTCAGTTATTTAAATTCATTAAAATGGTAAATGCTAATGGGCTGCAGTTATGCACAGAAGGTAGAACCAGAGGTTTTGTTTTAAGCTTTTCAAATCTCGGGCTAATCTTGAAGTGAGGAAAAATGACTACTTCAGTAGGGTTGTAGGCGGTTGGAATAGTTACCGGAAACGATTGTTACTTGCCGTGGGGTAAAGACTTTTAAGAGTGCTCTTGATGTTCTTTCGGGATTGTTAAATGAACTAGGACCAGCTTAGTTGAACCCCTGCTGGTTGTTGCTTTTGTAGTTTTAAATGTAGGGGAGACGAAATACAAAACTGAAAAGTTGAAATTCTGTATGGGTACAAAATAAATACATATGTTAAGAAAGTAAAAATTTTTTTTTTGAAATATTTTAAAAATGCATTCGGTGTTAAATAGGTAACATAAAAACGTTAATCCTACACTCGCCAAAAAAAAAAAAAAAAAGGAAAAAGAAAGCGTCACCAAATAAAGACAAATACGATTATACATTTAGAATAATAAAAAAAAATACATATTACTTTTAAGTGATCATTTATATCAAAAGAATTCCCTCCCCTCCCTATTTTTTTTTGTGTGGGTGAAAAATAAAGTGCTTTAAATTTTGCTGAATTATATACCTCCCAGCCTATTAATGCATTACTTTTGTCAGTGTTAAGGCTACGGATGAATTTGTTTTGATTTTCATTTAACGTTTTATCTATTTCTTACAAAAAACCTTAAATTTATTGACAATCACTTCTATTTTCTCCTTTTCTATACTATTCTACTATAGTTTATAGCATTAATATTTTTCAAGTAAAAAAAGAAAAACAAGTTTTAATTTGCATACTGTAGGAGAGAAAGTCAAAATTCTTTGAAGTGCCCCAAAAAATTACCTACAAAACGACAGGTCGTGTAGAAAAATATTTTGTTCGAATTGGACCACTCTTCCAGAAGTTAAGATGCACAGACAAATACACGCATTTCTCTAATTTCATAACATTATTTTTAAAAAAAAAAAATGATTTTCATCCTTTAATTTTTTTATTACTCGAATATTTTTTGCTTTTAGAGATTTGTGCGAGATATTTAGCTATTTTTCGTGGGCTTATTAATTATTATTTTAAAAAAGTTTGTGAAACATAGGGGACAAGTGACACCCATGCATGATTCTAATTCCGTAATTCTCAGAAAAGCTTAGAGAACCTGTTCCGAAAATTAAAAAGATAGAAGAAAAAAAGAAAAAATCGTTTTTTCGGAATTTTTTTTACGTTTATTAATCTGAAGAGCTCTTGGATGAAGAATCTCTGCGCTTTTCTTTCTACCTTCGGGTGAGCAAAATGTTCAATACTTTAAAAAACAATGACTTTTGGTATTAATAAATTACAGCACTTTCATTTTTTAAATTTTTTTTTAAATTTCTTTTTTCTGAGCTTAAACATAGACACGTAAGTTTGTGGCGGGGAGGGGTGTGGGTATAATTATGCAATTCATATTTAAATTCATAGTGGATACGTTCTCCTAAAATTGTGTGTGCAGTTCAGAATTTTTTTTTGTACTGAGAATAACCCATATTTAAACCCCCTTTAGCCAATGTTTACTGTACGGCAGAACCTAAACAGTTATTGTGTTTTAAAGTTTTAAATGTTTTTAATAGCAAAACTGTTCCGTAGTGAACCAGTCGGTAGAAGCTCGGTTCCCGCAGAACACCGAAAATGAAGCAACATCGACAAAGGTCAGTGTTTGGGAGGGGGACAACCTCTCGCGGCTGGTTGCTGTGGTCCGTGTACGCTAAAGGGAGCTAGTGCATGTTAAATAGGTCGTGGCTCCAATGTCCTCCAAGTGCAACGATACCTCTGGGGTTGCCAATCCCAGATAACTGTCTCTCATCTGGGAGCTGGATCAGAAAAGTTAAGAGACCTCTCAAAGGGGCGGTAATCGGACTCGACAAAAACAATAGCAAATCTGTTCCAATTTTTTTTTTACATTCCAATATTATCGTTCATTCATTACTCGGATGTTTTCTCAATACTCATGCTATTACATCCCTGCAAAGTACGTGCAAGGTTCAAGCATCCCAAACAACTTTTTGCGATCCTTCTCTTCTTCCTCTTTTTCAATCTCAACTTCTGAACCTCTGGTGCACTTTTAAAAAAGCGGTGCGATCGATTGCACAGGCGGCGACAGTAATTCTGTAGGCTTCTCGCGAACGAAAAAAAAAAAAAGGCAAATCAAATCGATGCCAGACCAGTCACTGCTCCTGTTATCCGAATATTTCCACGTCTTCTTTTCTTCGCCTCATGTGTTCCGATCCCGCTGAAGAACGCGAGGAGGAGGTTAAACATGTTTTGCAAAAATGTTCTTCGAACTTAAACCACTTGCGTAGGTTTTTTCGATGAACCACATTTCACTTTCAGAAAAATATATCTCAGGATACAGAGTGATCCAAAAGTCACGTAACCCGTTATGAAATAGTTTGTTTTTAAAATGTTATTAGGGATCATTCATAAATGATGTCATGCTTCGAGGGGGGCGAGGGGGTTCGTGAAATTGCGACAAGGGGAGGGGTAGCAAGATGTGTGACATCATGTTTTATGGAAACATAGCGTGACATGTGACAAAGGGGGTAGCGGGGTACATTGAAGTGTGACATATTGTGACAAAGGGGGGAGGGGTGTCAAATATATGGGAAAAAAGCGTGACATCATTTATGAACGGTCCCTTAGTTGAAATACAAATTATGTGGCCAGTTGGCATAACTATAGTTTCCGAAAAGACGCGCCTTTTTTATTTCCGTTTTCCATATGTTCTGACACTTCAAGTAGCTTTTTGTTATACAATACAAAAAGTACACCAACAACAGGCGCTAGGCCAACAACAGGCGTATAGTGTGGTCAAGGTGGTTTTTTCCCCTGGATAAAAGAAGATTATTGAGCCTGCTGACCTTAGCTCGTTGATTTAAATCAGGTGATTTTTTTTGGAGAAAATCATTGATTTAAATTATTAAATTATGTTTTCTAAAAATTGATTTTAGTGTTAGAAAATGTTATTCAAAACATATTGTGTGTTACATTTCAAGCCTCTATTTCAAGAAAAACTTCATAGATCCCTCTGTTTGTGTGTGTATGTATTTTATATTTTATAATTTTAGAACTAATTATTATTATTTTATATTATTTTTACTGTTCAGATGTCTTAACATAAGAGCATAATTCATTGAACAATGGAGGCAATTGACCGCTAGGGGGACTCATGAGCGATCATCGCTGTCATGTGATATCCGCTCTGTGTTTAATAAGATTTTCAAGATCGAGTTCTACGTGGTGTTCACTAAGCAAAATTAGTTATCTTAAAACTAATTAGACTATTTTCACAGCTTTTTCTAATTATAACCCAGTATTTACATTTAATTTAGTCATTATAAAAAAAAATTTATTAATTATTACAATAGTTATAGTGTTTTACTTAGTGTTAATTTTGTGTAATGTAGAAGAACTTTATTTACGCCTAGTTTTTAATTAGATTTGTCGAACTCGACGTAAAGCGATGCTACGGCTTCTTTTGTTTATATTGCTTTAATTGCTGTCACGTGACCAATGACGTTGCTTGAATTGCCTCCATTCATGTTGCAATTCAGAGCAATCATGATCTCCTTAATAGGTTTTTAATTTTAATAATAGTATTTTAGTTCTACTTAATGAATTTCACACTATAAGCAATTCAGGATGATAGTGTTTAAAACAAAGTTGTTTTGAATTTAGAATAGGTATCCTTAAAGAAGTTTTATCCATATTTCATTTTAGCTTGCGGTTTTTTTTCCTTGGGAAATATTTTTTCATCTTAGAAATAATAGTTGGAATATATAAGAACTAATAGTTGGAATATATAAGAACTAATAGTTGGAATATATAAGAACTAATAGTTGGAATATATAAGAACTAATAGTTGGAATATATAAGAACTAATAGTTGGAATATATAAGAACTAATAGTTGGAATATATAAGAACTTATAGTTGGAATATATAAGAACCAATAGTTGGAATATATAAGAAATGTTGTTGCTGTTCTCGTGTCCTCGCACGTGGCGAGGAAGAATGGGTACGCTGCTTATGAGTCTAAAGGGCCCTTTTAGGCAGGAGTCCGATTTCCGCCCCTTTGAAAGGTCTCTTAATTTTTTGAACCAGCTTCCAGACGAGAGACCGCCGCCTGGGACTGGCACCCCCAGAGGTATCGTTTCACTTGGAGGACATTGGAGTCACGACCTATTTAACATGCACCAGCTCCCTTTAGCGTACACGGACCACAGCAACCAGCCGCGAGAGGTTGTCACCCTCCCAAACACTGACCTCAGTCAATGTTGCTTCACTTTCGCGTTCTGCGGGAACCGAGCTTCTACCGACTGGTCCACTGCGAGACATATATAAGAAATAATAGTTAGAAAACATGAGAAATAATAGCTGGAAGATATTACAAATAATAGTTGGGATATATAAGAAATAATAGTTGGAGTACATAGGAAAAAATAATAGTTGGAGTATATCAGAAATAGTAGGTGGAATATATAAGAAATATTAGTTGGAATATATGAGAAATAATAGTTGGAAGATATTACAAATAATAGTTGGAATATAAAAGAAATAATAGTTTTAGTATATAAGAAAAAATAGTTGGAGTATATAAGAAATAATAGTTGGAATATATGAGAAATAATAGTTGGGAGATATTACAAATAATAGTTGGAATATATGAGAAATAATAGTTGGAAGATATTACAAATAATAGTTGGAATATATAAGAAATAATAGTTGGAGTATATAAGAAAAAATAGTTGGAGTATATAAGAAATAGTAGTTGGAATATATAAAATATAATAGTTGAAATATATAAGAAATAATAGTTGGAATAGCGACTACATATTATACAACATAAGTCTGCGGACATATAATAAGATATTGGTAATCTCAATTCAATTAATTATTCTCTCACAAAATTCACATTTTAAGTGCTTCCAGCTTCAGGAGACATTAGTAAATTGCCTTTGCTGTCGAAAAAAAAAAAAAAAAAATACAAAGTCTCAACTTCGTGTTCAGGAAAAGTCTCTCCGCGTTTCCTTCAACACGTGTCTTTATGCCTCCCCCGAGACCATCCCACCCGGGCGTAGCATGCCGACGCCCTACAGCGCCGGGGCAACGTCTATGCGTGTTTGGATTCGCGGGAGCGGTCACGCACTCTTAAGTGGAAACACGTGTTCGGGGCGTGCTCAGCAAGCCCCTTTTCCCAAGACCAGTTAGGGATGGCTGTTTAAAGGTCTTGTATTCAGATGTCACGAGCGATCAATAAGTTGACAACCACCTTGAGTTTATTGAATTAACCACGGCAGGTAGCGAGTTCGAATTTTATTCCAATGAAGATTGATTTTGACCACTTAACGCATTTGCCCGTGTCTGACACGGGCGGGAAAAAAATCGCACATGCCCGTGTCTCACACGGGCGATCTTGTATCTCGCGTTATTTTATTTCTAATGCCGCTCTGAGATCCGTTTGCACTTTGTTTGTATGATAATTTTTTATTTTTATGTAACTTTTACCCAAACCCCCGCTCTCTAGTCACGCCCTACAACTGAAATTGCCGAAACCAGTTTATACTATACCTATATGTTCAATTTCTGTCAATAAAAAACTCGATCATTTTTTAGCATTTTTTTTGAAAAAAAAAAAAAAAAAAATCATGCTTCAAGGGGTTAATGGAGAATTCTAAATTGAAATTTGGAAATTCTGTTCTTTTTGCTTTTATGGAAGGAACCGAGAATGTCGAGTACGTTCCACGGGCTTCCCCTTGGAAGGGCGCGCGTTTGATACCCGCTGAAGACCGCCCATGTACACTTGGGGGTACTTGCATATAAAATCAGTGTACCTTGCGCCATGCGCAAGCAATCCTAAGTCCTCGGCTAACAGGTAGGGGTCTGGTGGAGACAGTGGTTCGTATAGACGCCCAGGGACCTATTCAGTCCTTCAAGAGTCCATGTCGACGAAAGAAAACAAGAAATTCCGTCTAGAATTAAACGAGCCTACTTTCCCGGATATACACCAACTTCAAATTTATAATCTATATATCTCTCTGTCTTTCTCAATTAGCTTTAGTTCTTAATTACTTCAAATGTACCTTTTTCAACGGTTTATACATATTCATTCACTTATTCATTCATTCATGTACTTATTCATTCATTTATTCACTTGTATCATGCCCTAATATGCCACTAAACATATTCGTTTTATTTTATCAATTGTCGGGAGCAATAAACAGTAAACAATAAATTATTGAAAAAATACTTATCATCAATTAATAAAATAATTACTATTAATTGATAAAATAAATTATTAATAACAAATACTTAATTAAATTACCATAATTTTTAGTAAAAATCAAGGGCGATTTGGGGTGGGGGGTCTGGACCCACCGGAACCCTCTGTTGTGCGCCATTGCACATATTAATATTTAAAATATTAATAACAGTAATTTTAGAATTACATAATAGCAAAAAACGTTTCTGACTTAACTGACATAACACGAAATATTACGACATGAACATCGAATTTTATAAATATCTTGTATTAATATATAGCTTGATCTTCGGAGTTAACTATTTTTTGACTGGAGTCAAGTGTAAGTTATGTAACGTAGTTAAACTATTATTAAATAGGTGTCGCTGCAAACAGAGCAAGTATTATTTTAACATTTCACGTTCCCCTACTTACTAATAACTTAAATAAAAACTAGCTGATTCCCCGCATCTGCGAGCTATAACCATTAAAAAAAAAAACACTTTAAAATTCGAAAGGCTTACGAAAAATCGCTAGATATAAACAAACTAAGGTGTTGCCACTCCAAAAAATAGAAATTAACCATTTTAAAACTAAAATTCGCTTCGAAATTCGAAAGGGCAAAAACCCTAGAAATAAACAAAGTTGTTGCCATTCCAAAGATTCGGAAATCATAAAAATTGATTTATGAATGAGAATACATTTTAAGAAATAGAAATAAATTGTTAAAATCTGTAAGTTACGACAATAAATATTATGTTACTTTTCTATGCTAATCATTAAACAAATTTCTAAATATCGTTTTACCATAGTTTGTTTTCTGCATAATGTCAGCATCGTATCGTACCGCAAAATTTAATCGTAATTGGTCCACGTTAAGTGAAATATATATATGGATTATAGATAATATGAGTCGTAATCAAAATATTCGGAGCACGGAGCCGAGCAAGTGCTTAGTAGTCGGAGCGGACCAACTTAAAAAAATGGCAACTCCAGTGATGTTTTCAGTAAACCTGTAAAGTTGACCTCCTTTGGTTGACCACTGGTTAACTTCTTGGTAAGTTAACCATATGGGAAAACTGCTATGAACACTCTTTTGTTCTTTGAATAAGTTTCTTCTTTTTTTATTCTATGTGATGTAGCCATTTTGAAAACTGATTGCATTTTGAGGAAATCTTGACTATCATATAAGTAACTTACATAATTAATAGGATATTTATCTTTATTTTAACTAAGTACTTTACTTTTAACGTTGTATAGGATACACTAAGTCATCGGTTCTAAAATTGTGGTACGTGTACCACTAGTGGTACGAATGCAGGCGGATCGAATTTGTCCAATTAGAGTTGGGAGAATTTTGGCTCAAATCTAAAAATGAATTCTCGTTATTGTCAAGAAATGCATTGCTGTTTTTAATTCCGTCCACAACTGTTATCTTTGTGAAACTGTTTTTTCAATGTAATATTTATTAAAAATAAATATAGAAGCAAATTAAATGTTAACCCAAATTTGAGGTTACAACTAACTTCTACTGAACCAAATATCACTTCGCTGGTATCTACCATGAAGCAGCAAAATTCTCATTAATTTTGTTTTTTCATTTTTCTTTTTACATGTATTTTGTACTTAAAGACTTATTTCTAATAAATTTTGGAAGTACAGTGAAACCTGTGTAAGTTGACCACTTGCGGTGCAGCACATTAGTGGTCAATTAGACAGGTGGTCAACTTACAGAGGGTGGAATTTTTTTTTTTTGTTATTTCTTACACTATGCATTTATTCATTTATAACTAACTAGATGAGTCGCCCGGCGTTGTACGGGCTAATCTCGAGCATTGAAACAAAGTGATGTCACGTGGCACATGTTCAAATCCCCTGAGGAATGAGAAGAACAATCCCAAAGAATCCTTAACAGAATAAAGATAACATTTGAAATAAGATCAACATATAATCAAATTGCTTGAATATAATCAATTGTTTAAAAATAATAAAGAAGGATAAATTCGCGCACCTTTATTTAACGGAGATTCAAATAGAGTGATGCCTCATCAAAATGCTAGAAACGTTGATTATTATTATATTTGATTTGTTTAACACTGGCAACTGCATTGATTTGCTTTTTCAGACGGCAACTGTAACAATTGTTGAAACGATGCAACAATGCAAAAGAAATAAATCGGTCGTCTTCTGGGTCAAATAAAATTGAAGTTAATTATCGTGAAAAAATAATTTCAAACTTCAGAGAAAAACGCTTATAACTTCTTTTCTAGTTAATTTAGGGGCTTCCAATTTTAGTGCGAAGCGAAAAACTCTTCCTGAAGTAGTTTTTTACTCGCTTATTAATGGTATCAAACTCGAAAGGATGCGATAATTTCTTCCGATAGAAAGGAGACTATTTTATGCAATTTTCGGAACTCCGCTCCAATTGGTCTTAGCGCGAGGATATCTAGCCTATAGCCTTCCTCAATAACTGAGTTATCTAACACTGAAAGAATTTTTCAAATCGGACTAATAGTTCCTGAGATTAGCGCGTTCAAGCAAACAAACTCTACAGTTTTATTAACCGACTTCACAAAGGCAGGAGGTTATACATTCATATTGTATGTATGTCGTTTTTTTTTTGTTTGTTTGTCCACTCATAACTTCTCACCGGATGAACCGATTTTCATGATTCTTTTTTTATTCGATCGAGGGTGGTTTCCCATAGGTCCCGTTCTTTCGTTTGACCATATTCGATAATTAGAAAAAAAGTTATGGGCGGAAATGTAGTATTTTTTTTTGTTTTTTCATCTATAACTTTTGACTTAATGAACCGATTTTGATGATTTTTTCTTTAATCGATAGAGGGTCGTCTAACTCAAATATTGCAAATCAATTCTACTACATTTGTTTTTTAGAAAAAACGTTTAACGGGTGAAAAATAAGTATGTTTTATTTTAATTGGAAAGGCTTGGCTTGATTTTTCTTTGTTGGGAAATCTATTAATAAATATAAAAGTCATTGTTAAAAACATATTTGTTGTCATGGGGTATATATAATATTAAAAGAAATTACAGCAAGAGTTTGAGAAGGCTTCTCTGTGGTAAAAATTAATCCAATCAATTTGTTTGCTAAAATCAACTTCAAAAGGGAATTTATCTTGCAATAGTTTTTAGTGCCATTAATTAAAAGAAGTTTTGCCCTTTGATATGGATTTTTAAAAAAACAATAGAGTATTTATATAAAAAATGTATTTACACTAAAAAGAATAAAATAAAATAATTTTTATAAAAAAAAAAAACAGAACCGACTTCAAATTATAAATTGCGCTAAAAAGTGAAAAATAAATTCATTCTTTAAACAACATCGATGTGACTTTTAAACATTGTTTTTAGAAGTCGGGGCAAAATTATGAGTCTAATGACCATTATACCACTTGCTACTTCATATTGGAACTGTTGCTAATTCTGGGAAAAATATATATTTTTGTAATCGATTCATGATTACGAAAGATTTCATCTATCCTAATTTTGCACCGACATCTAAAACTATGTTTAAAAGTCACATCGATGTTGTTTAAAGAATGAATTTATTTTTCACTTTTTAGCGCAATTTATAATTTGAAGTCAGTTCTGTTTTTTTATAAAAATTATTTTATAATATTAGTATAGATTAAAATATAGCTTCATGTAATGACGTTACCTTAAAACAGTGATTAGCATTTTTTTCTTACAATTATTTCAAATATCATAAAAGAAATTTACCCCGAATGATGTACAATGTATCCTTTACTTTACCCCTTCCAAAGTAAAGTGTTTAGTTAAAATTAAGATAAATATCATATTAATCGTATGTCAGTTACTTATTAATATCGTATGTCAGTTACTTATTAATATCGTATGTCAGGTACTTATTAATATCGTATGTCAGTTACTTATTAATATCGTATGTCAGTTACTTGCATGACGCTAGAGATTTCCTAAAAATATATATATTTCAAAATGGCTATATCAGATCAAAGAAAAAAGAAGAAACTTGTTTCAAGAACAAAAGAGTGCTTATAGTAATTTTCCCATTTGGTTAACTTACAAAGAGGTTTAGGCACACTTTATATGGATGTTTCATCCATCCAGACAAATACTGGCCTAACATTGTAGCATTAGAAATATCCTGGAGAAGCTATTTTAGTTTTTCAAACCTTCCAAAAAATCGATAAACACACAAATGTAGTAATGATCAGGTGGTCACCTTACAAAGGGTTTTTTATAATACTCCCACCCAAAAATGCCGTTCATAAGTGGTCAACTTAGCTGGTCAAGTTACAAAGGTTTCTCTACATTAGATAATATAAGGCTGATTCCGTTCTTGACAAAAGTGGTCAACTTAGACAGGTGGTCAGCTTACAAAGGTGGTCAACTTTACTGGTTTTACTGTATGTATTAAAAATATATTTTATATATTTCATATATTTTATTTTTTTATATACAACTTTATTTTAATAAATTGTTTTCTCTGCATTAATAACTATCAAAAATTGTGTAATTTATATTACCTAGTCATCTTATTATTTTTCTATAACTTATTAGTATTCTATTCTATATAATAAAGTTAGATTCGCAGTGGTGCGCTAATGGTTTGCCAGAAAAATGGTGGTACGCGAAAAAAAAAAGAAAAAAGATTGGGAACCGCTGCTGTATGTCATTCAGATTAAATTTCTCTAATGAAATTTTAGATAATTGAGAAAAAAAAAATCTAATTACTATTTTAAAGTAACGTTACTGCATGGAGCAGTATTTTAATTACCGTAATTATCTGTGTATATCGCGGTTTATCAACGAAAAACTCCTTTTTTTTACTATCTGCAGGCAATATAACGATCCGGGCAATACACGGAATTTAAAAAAGAATTATTCTTATTATTTAAAAAAAAAAAAAAAGGAAATTAAATTGATTGTTAAATTGAAAGAAATAAATGATAGGTTTCGAAACGATGATCCAATCTCACCCATCCCCTCTTAACTTCCCCATGCAAGCCTTTTCTTCCACACCAATTAAATCACATTAGGAGGGTAGGACAGAGGTCCCTGTATAAGCAAAATATGGTAAAATGTAAACTTTTTACAATATAATTTTAAATGTTAAGTTCTGTAATTTAAAATTGTTTCCTCATAAACAGTGTTCCTTACAGAGGGATTTGTTCATGTAATTGCTTTTGTTTTGGGTGCGGGTTATACAACGATGCGGGTTATACACCGAACTTGATTTTTTTAGAAAGAATTTTTCTTCCTGCGGACTATGCAACGATGCGGGCTATTTACCTATAATTATGGTAATTACAAATGAATAAATGCATGGTGTCAGAAAGGAGAAAAAAAAATCTCCACCCTTTATCAGTTGACCACTAAAGTGCCGCACCGCAAGTGGTCAACTTACACAGGTGTCACTGTGCTAAATAAATACATATAGTGGAGGGTGCTCATTTCGCCCACTTGTTTTATGGGATCATCTGTGAGGGCGCGTAATACTATGCGTGTCCGGCACTGTCCGTGCCTCTGCAGCTATTGAATGTTTGGCGCCGGCTTTCCTCGGATCTCGCCTTGAAGCGGCGCTCTCTTAAAATAGAAGGCGTCCTGCATCGCCAGATCAATATCAGAGATGAAATCGGTCACCCTCGCTCTCGTGGATACGCCACCTGGCGGAATATCGGGGAGATGAGTAAATAAACACATTATGCCTAAGTGAAAAAAAAAAAAAAATTCCCTTTAGTCCCGAATCTTGCTCCTCCGATTCCGGAAATAACCACCAGTTGGAAAAGAAAATATCGTATTGAATGTTAAGATACTTTAATGTGATTTCATAGGGGTCAGTTACGTGGAGGGCGTCAAATATTGGGTAAAAGGACCGCTGAATGAACGCACCCCAGTGAATGTCCTGTTTATTCTTATCTAAACTCATGTTTGTGAAAATTGCAACACCATGAAGGAATCGTCATAATTGAATGAAATTTCTTCACAGTTGAGTGGTAGTGGTACAAATAAATGATTAAATTTTCAAAGCAAACAAACAGTAACAAGAGATCGGAATCAGTATTTTGTGTAGCCACCACGCGCCGCAATAAGTGCTGCTACACGAAGTGGCATGGAGTCAAAGAAATTTTGAATGTCTGCCTGAGGAAGAGCATTCCATATTGTTTGTATGTGTACCCAAAGTTCGTCTACAGAAGCAACAGGACGAGGATCACGAGCGAGACGCCGACCAACGAAATCCCACACATGTTCAATTGGCAACATATCCGGGGAATACGCAGGCCAAGCAAGAAGCTGTACCTGCTGCGTTCCAAAGAAGGATTGAACAATCCTAGCAATATGAGGGCGAGCATTGTCCTGTTGAAATACAGAGCCTGGCAAGCTTTGAAGGAAGGGATCAGCTTGGGGCTGTATAACTTCACTGATGTACCGGTTGCTGTTCAGATTGCCTACAATTCGTACCAATTGAGATCGTCCATGATAAGCTATGGCCCCCCAGACCATAACTCCGGGTGTTCGTCCACTGTGGCGTTCGATAATGCACTCCGGAAGGTGGCGTTCACCGGCATAGCGTCTGACACGAATGTGGCCATCATGGTACCACAAATTAAATCGGGATTCGTCAGAAAACACGACATGCTGCCAATCAGCACGCCAGTCTCTATGCTGATTGGCCCATTGTAGCCGCAGGCGGCGATGGTTTAGCGTGAAGCCGATCCTGTATAAAGGAGTCCTTGCGCGCAGTCCACGCTGCAGCAGACGTCTACGAATGGATGAAGCACACAATGAAACACCTGTAGCTATTGACCACTGTGCTGCCAATTGTCTAGAGGAAGTTGTACGGTCCATCCGCGTCATGCGGACCAGGTGTCTATCATCGCGAGTTGACGTCGCATTTCGGGTCAACTCCCGGATTTCCGAGTTGTCCGACCACTGCTTCCAAACACGCATCACTGTGCTTCTGTTACGCTGCACACGAGCGGCTACTGCACGATACGACAATCCAGCTTCACGAAGGCCGATGATGCTCCCCCGTTCAAACTCTGTAAATTGTTCAAATCTCGCTCGCTTTCGTCGAAGAGGCATAAGTAAAGATTGAGCTAACGTTTACCACTAGCAGATAACCACCGATAACCATACACGCCTCGCTACAGCCGTCTATTTATTCGGATCCATCCGCCGTTCAGAGGGCGCTGCTCAGCATACGCATGCGCTACGGATTTGAAATTCTAATCATTTGCATATCATGCGCTACTTTGCATTTCCTGAAAATTTCAGCTCACTCGCGTAAGTCCTTCATGGTGTTGCAGTTCTCAAACATGAGTTTATATATTATTTCTCTAGCCTGTTTTTTTTTTTTTTTTGTCGCTCCGCGATATCTTCCTCATTCTTCTATCAAATTCCATGATTTACCCCTCCTTTTAAAGCTTATCGCGCCGGCTAATGACGAAAAATAGACCCACGGTCTGAAAATGTACCACTTCTTTTCGAGTTGAGATTTAAAATCATCGAAAAATTCCTTTTATGGATGCCAAATGGTAGTTGTGTATGCTGTTGCCATCTGTTATCAAGTAAACAAACAAGAAACTCGTCTGCTTTTATTGTGTGGAAAATTGGATAGTTTTAGCTCCGTCTGTGTGTTAAACTTATTCAATCGTTAGGCTCTACGCATTCATCGATATTCTGAATGTGTAGAGCCTAACCGACCAACAGTAACTACATTTTAAGTAATGGAACTGTTACGTTATTGTTTTTTAATGCTATGTATACTAATAATAAAAATAATTATCATTGTTATTGTAATTATTTTATTATTTTAAATATCTAAATAACAGCGGAAAAAATGTAATAGCTATTTGTACCGATGTGTTCAATTCAGGCTTGGAGTCGATTACGAAGAAACGTAATCGATTGCGATTATAAAGATAAAAATTGAGAGATTATGATTACGATTACGATTGTAATCCTTTGCCAAAAAATAATTACGATTACGGCAGCGATTACAGTCATTAAAAAATGTAATCGATTACGATTATGATAACCGATTAAGATTTTGATCATGATTAGATAAGCGAAAAATTAGCCGATATTATAGATACAACTCTCATTTTTGCAAGTGTCACAAATCAAAAATTTATGATTTTTGATTAAATTTTTGATTTAATAAGGGATTACAGACTTTTTCCTTTAGATTACGATTAAAATTACGCAAGAAAAGTGGTTACGCAATTTCGATTATGATTATAAGAATATGCCATTGTCAGATTGCGATTACGATTTCGATTTTGCCAAAATGTAATCGATTACAGGAGATTACGATTACGTAATCGCGATTACTCCAAGCCTGGTTCAATTAGATGCCTTCTTTTGTACCGACACCAGTTTACTTTTTTCTATTCTTCTTCATAATGTCCTCTCTCCCAAATTGGTTCAGAATTCCACACGCGTCGAGTAATTTTCTAAAATATGGTTTCAAAAGATTATTTCTAGATGGATTGACAACAGTAGCTTCCTTTCGTGCAGTTTCAAACGATTTGGAACTTGAATGGTTATTATCAGCCCACGGAAGTTGATGATAATGTTTTTTTCTGCATTTTTCCTGTTTTAGATCATTTTTTAAAGGTTTCTACAGCATTTTTTGCATTTTAAAGTACTTTTCTCGGCATTTAAGATCCTATCACAGTAAAATACAAAACGCTTCTCATTTCTTAGAGCATTTTTCTCTGTTTTAGTTTTTTTTAATTTTCTGGTTTTTTTAGTTTGATTCATTCATTAAATTTCACGAAACACGCAAAAAGTGTTGGTCGAGAGTGGAACTGTAAATCTATTGCTCAAAATTGAATGAAGACAAATTGTTGAAAACGAAGTGTTTTTGACGTTGAAAACGTTGCTGGTGCTCCCTTAAAGCACGAGCTTTTTTCAGAAAAACTGGCAAAAAATGATTGAGTTCTTTTTTTGACAGAAAATGAATATATGGGTATTGTAAAACTGTTTTTGGCAATTTCAGTTGTAGGGGGGTACTAGAGAGCGGGGGTAGGGTAAAAGTTATATAAAAAATATTATACAAACAAGGTGTAAACGGATCCAGAGCGGCATTAGAAATAAAATAACGCGAGTTACAAGATCGTCCGTGTGAGACACGCGCATGAGCGAACGAACTTTCCGGTACCATTCTCCCTGTTCGGACGCGAGCAAATGCGTTACGGGATCATTCATAAATGATGTCAGAGGGGGGGAGGGTGTCAAATATATGGGAAAAAAGCGTGACATCATTTTTGAACGGTCCCTAAGTGGTTAATTACAGAAGATACGGTGTGTGAGTTCAAAGAAAGTTGATCTGTGAGTAATTCTATTTAAATCCAATTTACCTTAACTATGTCTGAATAGAAAAAAAGTTTTTCAGGATGCTAAAACCTTACTTTCGTGTTTCGAATGCTGTCTTTGATGATGTACAAAAACATTTTGTACGTAACGTGTACGTAAAAATATACTTATACTATGATAGAATTTAGAATTTTGTCCGAAGGATATGATTCACGCTACTTTAAAACTTCCCAAATGAGCATATTACTTCGTAACTTTGTATACAATTTCAATGGCGGGTATTAACAGCGACATTCGAAATCTCGCCAAGCTTCTGACACTAAAATCTATGTACATTATGTTATAAGATATATATTTTTTGATTCCAAATAATTGTGTGCAATGCAAGGCCGTAGCCAGAAATTTTTTTCGGGGGGGGGGGGGGGGCTAACTTTGAAACACTAGTGTTGAGGGAAGTCAACACTAGTCGTTACTTCCCTCAACACTAGTTGTTGTACTACACTAGTTGTCAACACTAGTTGTTCGTTGTACTAAAATTTTCGCAATGTAGCATATATTCCTCCCTGAAGGGAGGAATATATGCTACATTGCGAAAAGTTTCATGATTTCGGGGGTGGGGGGGGGGGGGGGTCCGCGCCCGTCGGCGCCCCCTCTGGATACGGCCTTGTGCAATGTAGAACGAAACAAAGCACTGGGTTATAAATCATGTTTCTAATTTTATTTTGGAACTTGTAATGACATTTGTCAGCATAACAATAATGATAATTCTATGTGTGCTTAACTAGTATAAAGTAAGAGGTTGAGCTTTACAACAAAAAAAGATAATTTGTGTAGAGAATTAGAACAGTAAAATATGTTAATTGCCCGAATTCTGGAAAAAAAATGACCCAAGAAATTTTATCTTAATGTAAATGCCGTAGAAAATGTCCTTTTTAAACTTTTAACAAGAAGTAAATTTAAACCTGCATCAGCATCGGTGTTGTGTTTGCGATACAAAAGGATCAATGAAACTTTAAAATCAAATTATTAAAATAAAAAAAACAGAAAAATACATTTAATTTGCATACATTTTAAATGTTTTCATAGAAACCAAAATAGGTAATGTCACACTTCTTGTTATCCCTCCCCTTGTCACAAACTGTCACAATTTCACGAACCCCCCTCCCCCTCGAAGCGTGACATTGTTTACGGATGACTCCTCACAACCTTCAAATTTCCCGTAATGTTCAGAAAAGGAAAATTAGATTGCGTAAAACTCACAGGGCTAATTACTGTCTCCTAATTCGGGGGGTGTTGATGACACAATTTCCAAAATTCCTTTTTAGTTCCCGAAACATATGTCCTGGAGCATCTCCGATACCGATTACGAAGGATACTCTTCTAATCGATTTTTTCAGCAGCCAAGGTGAAGGCGAGGGCTTCTCCGCGAAGGATGTTCCCGGAATGGATTATTTTACAAGAGAGAAGCATCTGAATTTTTGCTTCACGTGAGATATTCGCACACGAAAGACAAGATGATCATTATTTACTCTTTATTTTGTCGCTTCATCGCTAATAGGATCAGCTCATAGCGGTCTTTCATGTTTTTCACGTTCATATTTTGCTTATAGAAATGAACAGTGTCATATCTGCGAAAAATCGTATTTTTGGTTTTTATATCAAAATTTTCAGATTTTTGGGCTCTGTATATTAGGAATTCTGCCGTAAGTAAATGTTCAAAAATGAAGGCTAGAGGCCAATTGTATTTTTTGGCCCAATACTGTAATAACTACTTTTTATAGCTATTTCTCATTTTTTTGACTTCAGTAATATCCATCATGTGAGAGAACACTAGAAAAATCACTATTTTTTGGACAAAATAGATTATAATAATCATTGAAACAAATAAGGTAATTGAATAAAACAAATGGTAAAACGTTCAAACGCCTCTCTTGAAAAATGTCCATTTTGCAGATATGACACTCTTCATTTCTATAAGCGATTTTATTCACGTTCTAGGCAAAGACAAAACAGTTATAAACCATTTTCTCCCCTGTTTTTCAACCGATTTTCTTCCTTTTTTACGTTTAGTAGCTTTTGACGAGTTTTAGTGATATCAATTATTTATTATTAGTTAATTATTTTGTCAGGCAAGCCTCATTTATAATTGTAAAATGCTATTTTGTTATAGACAGCAGATGGCAACATGTCTTCGTTGAGTGAATGATTAGGTAATAAATATGAAACTCATTAAACTCATTGTTAGTAAAAATTTGTTGCTATTAAGCAGTCATATTAAAGGCAATTATAAGAGTTTGAGTCGGGCTTCTCTGAAACAGTGGAATGAAAAATGAGAATAGTGTGTGGAAGCAAACATTCAAGTTTTATTCAACTGCCTTTCAACTTAGGGCGAAATCGGCAGAAGTAAAAGTGGCTGCGTTTATGAGCGCAATTCGTCCTGGGGGACCATCATTTGCAATACGTTTGCTTGAAGTGAGGATGATAAAAAAACTCGACTTTACGATCGCCAAACTTAATCAATAAGACTTATAATTATATAAATAGCATAAAGTTTTTAATGCTAAATTTAATTATTACGGTCGAATGTCGACTGTTGGCGAACTCTAGTTGTCACAATTCCTTAACGGAAGACTACGTGTAGGGCAAAGGAAGATAAACATAATGAAGGTACATACTATTTGTTGTGTGTGATTGTCCACCATTGTGAATATTCCTCCCCTTACTGTTCTGGTTTTTGATTTTCTCTTCTAGAGAAAGTTATGTCTTATTTATGTTATTAATTTTGTGAATATTCTTCCCCTTACTGTTTTGTTTTTTGATTTTCTCTTCTAGAGAAAGTTATGTCTTATTTATGTTATTAATTTTGTGAATATTCTTCCCCTTACTGTTTTGTTTTTTGATTTTCTCTTCTGGAGAAAGTTACGTCTTATTTATGTTATTAATTTTGTGAATATTCTTCCCCTTACTGTTTTGTTTTTTGATTTTCTCTTCTAGAGAAAGTTATGTCTTATTTATGTTATTAATTTTGAGCCACTTTAACTGTGGGTGTTCATTGCGACTTTTGATTAAACGAGGGAGCTACCGGCTGTTAAAGGAAATGATGTCACACTTTTATCAATACATTCGACCCCCTCCCCTTTGTCATAAAACGTCACACCTCAACGAAATCCTCTACCCTCCGTCCCTTGTCACATGCCACGCTATGTTACGTAATCATATGCACTTGCAGAGTTCAGAGCCGCAATAATAGCTCTTAAATGGAGCTAAATAGCTTGTCTAACAGCATTTCAAACATTTAATTTGTCCGGTTGTAGTTCGATTTTTGTTATGTACTATGTCAATCATGTTTTTCTTTTTTTTTCATTTTAAGTAAGCATCTGTTCAAACTCTGATAAATGATCTTAAGTCTTATCTTTCTTTGCGTAAAAAAATTAATGCACACATTCTTCTTCATTAGTGAGGGGTCATTCATAAATGATGTCACGCTTCAAGGGGGGAGGGGAGTTCAAGAAAGTGTGTCAGTTTGTGACGAGGGGAGGGGGTAACAAGAAGTGTGACATCGTGCATTTTGATTTTTATAAAAACATTCAAAATCAGCAAATTAAATCTGTTTTACGCAAATGTAATATAGCGTGACGTGTGACAAAGGGGGGGAGGGGGTAATGAGTGCTAACTACGGCCATATTGCCTGTACCGTTAGGTTTGGCAGACTACCCCAATGCTAGGGGTGCGGCACGCAGCGCTGTCCTCCTTCGAACCTCCCACAAACTCTCTGACACTTGACAACCAGCACCGGCCATATAGGGCTGGGCTGGCAGAGCGTTGCCTACCTGCTTTACCGACCCGGGGCCATAGTCATGCTACAAAGCAAGCCTTACGTCACCCGAATCGGATAATGCTATTTTAGTCGCCTCTTACGACACGCATAACTACGTCGGCGCTATTCTACGCCGGCCACCGCACAGCGAAGGGGGTGGGGGTGGGGGGGTGGGTAGGTTGAAGTGTGACCCTTTGTGACGAAGGGGGGGGGGTGGAGGGGTGTCAGATATATTGAAAAAAGTTTGACAACATTTATGAACGGCCCCTGAGGTATTACAAGACGGTATAATATAATAAGATGGGCCCCAGCTGGGAGCTGAAAATAAATAGAAGTCAGCAAAAATAACACAATTCAAAGTACTTTTTAAAAAATACTGTTCAAGAGCAGATAAGACTACGGTCAAAAATTACACGGACTCATTGTAACTTTTTGATTTATTTTTTCTTTGTTTTTTTTCTAATTCCTCTTTTTTTTTGCGAAAGATTAGCATAGGGACCATTTATAAATTAAGTCACACTTTTATCAATGCATTCGACCCCCTCCCGCTTTGTCACAAAATGTCACACCTCAACGTAACCCTAAAAAAAAAGAAATTAATTCAAAAGTTAGAACGAATGCAATATTTGTATTTTTAGTTTTACTGAAAGACTCCTTCAGTATCAATGATGTTGTGTCCTTTCATTTAGTTGTCTTTGTTACTATTTACATAAGTAACCGAAATTTCCAATTATATATATATGTATCGAATAAAAATATACATGAGCTAAAAATTACTTTTAGTTTTATTAAGATAACCGGCACGGTAGCGTCGAGGCAAGGCGCGGGACTCGCACGCCCTAGTTCATAGGATCGAGTCTGCCAGTGTCGGTGATTTTTCAAGATGCCGAAAATCGTCTGTGCCCATGTCGTATGATTACGCGGCATGTAAAAGATCCCTTAAGTCAACGTTAGGCTTGGATGCTCTCGGCTAAATTAAATTTCTAGTGCAATTTCGCATCAACAGAGTTCAGATACTCACCCTGTCAGGGGAAGAAACTGGACTTCAAAATTCTCCTGCGATGGTGGAGAACCAATAAGCACGCATCCCATTCAAAAGAAAAAAAACATTTGCTG
This sequence comes from Octonoba sinensis, assembly GCA_038502835.1. NCBI lineage: Eukaryota > Metazoa > Arthropoda > Arachnida > Araneae > Uloboridae > Octonoba > Octonoba sinensis. The sequence goes on from CM076600.1 coordinate 7,491,968, forward strand.
TTGTTGTGTTCAAATGGGCTGTGTATATTGATTCTTAACCCTATGTCAAGGGCGCGAATCTGTCAGATGCATAAATTAAATAGCGATACAGGTAGATAGGGGACCGTTCATAAATGATGTCACGCTTTTTTCCCCACAGATTTGATCCCCTCCCCCCTGTGTCACAAAATGTCACACTTCAACGGAACCCCCCCCCCCCCGCCCCTTGTCACATGTCACGCTATGTTACGTAATCATATGTACTAGCAGTTCAGAAACAAAGCCATCACGCTATAGATTACATTTCCAATATTATTTTTGAACTTTTAATGACATTTGCGAGCATAGCAATAATACTTATTACACGTGTGCACTTAATTCGCATAAAATGAAGTAAAGGTTTGCTACAAAAACGTAATTAGTACGTAATGACAAAACACATCAGTTGTTCGACTTCTGCAGAAAATAACTGCGCCGTTTTGCCAAAAAAGTTTAAATGCCTAAGGAGATTGATTTCCTTTTAAATTCAAACTTTTAGTAAGAAGTGAACCTTAAGTAACTAAAGTAAGAAGTGATCTAAACCTTAATCAGCATCGATGTTATCGATACAAAATAAAATCAATGAGAAAACAAAGGAAAACAAAAACAACATAAATAATGTAAAAATATTTGATCTGCTGAATTTTTAATATTTACATTTTAAAGTAAATGCGCTGGTCACACTTCTTGCTACTCCTTCCCCTTCTCTTGTCGCCATTTCTCGGTTCCCCCTCGAAGGCTTCTAATTTGATAAATGAATGCCAAAAACTTGCTTAGTCATGAAAATAAACGACTGGCCAAATGTAATTTGTTACATTTGACCCCAGTCTTCCCTAGTGTTGTTGGTTTACCCCCACAGGGTTACAGTTATTACGTAAATACTTTTCCAGCACCCTTGAGTCAGGACACCAGAGGCGTAGCTAGGGTTTTCAGCGCCCGGGGACAATTGAAGATTTAGCGCCTCCCTGTGCCCCTGGGGGCCTAGGGGCGCCCCGAAAGGGGATTAAAAAACTTTTATGCTTCCTAAATGATAAATAGCTCTAAAAAGTAGCCCTTTTCTTTCATTTTTGTTAGAGACCATTCACTTCTAAAGGAAATATGGGACACTTTGGCTTCGCAAAATTATTTGTCTGATTTCCGACGCACTCCTGTGCTACATAGGTCATTCCGATATGATTTGCGATGCTCCCACTTTTTTTTCGGACATATTCACACCTCTTCAGTTCAAATAATTTTCTTTTCGCATTTAAAAATAAAATAAATTAACATTAATTCGGCGCCCCTTGACGCTGCCCCCGGGGACAGCTGTCCCTCCTTGCCCCCTCCCCCCCTAGCTACGCCTCTGCAGGACACCGCCTTGAACACTCTTAACATACGACGTTAATCCAACCCCCTCCGCATCCCCACGGAAGAAACTGCTGACTGCGCTACTGGAACTGTGTATTTTAATACTTTCACACTTCCATTCGAAAATTTAAGCGCTGCAAGAAAGAATCAGCAACCAAAGAACCAGGCCGCTCGGTAATCGATAAGAATTTTACTCTGTTTGCAAGAAGATTTTCTGGAAAGTGTGCTCTTTCTATCTGGGAAAAATTTGAAGTATTATTAAGCAAACTAAAAGGGGAGTAGAAACGTTCTGTGTTGAAAGAAAATATTACAAACGCATTCCCAATTCTTTAAAAATATTACTTGATTAACCCTTCAAATGTTTTTCAGTAGTTTTAAAGGCTAAATAATTGTAAGAGTTTACCATTATAATTAATCTTTAAATAAACTCAAGATTGTGGTATCTTTAGCGTTGCTTCTCAAACTTCCATAGTAATCTGACCAGTCATTATAAAGAAAGATGCTATTATACTCATACTTGGTATAATTTCGAATTTACGTATAACATGAAAAAAAATAAATGTTCAAAAAAAAAAAAAAAATCCTAAGAAAATAAATATTACTAAAATAATGGTAGGATAGTACAGACTCTACCATCAACTAAAGCAAGGGGGCTGGCAGAGTGCCAAGTAGAATCCCTTCATGCTCAGTGGAGGAGCTGCTGGTTGAAAGAATGTGCCTCTATCTTCTCGTTCTAGTTCGTTTAGCATAGGTACTTGATTTCTTTCGAACTGATGCCATATGCCAGTTTATAAATGTAGTTGCTTTCAACGTACAGCGAAGCAAACATTCTGATTCGCGTGTAAAGAACGCACCTGCAAAACGAACAAACGTGCTTTGTTTCTGAACTGCAAGTATATATGACTATGTAATATAGCGGGACTTGTATTGCGAAGTCTGACGTTTTGTGACAAAGAAGGGAGGGCGATCAAATACAGTAAAGCACCGTTTATACATTTTTCAAGGGACTGAGCGGGAAAGACGTATAAATGAAAAAAACGTATAAACGAAAACCAACAAAAAGAAAAAAAAAATTTTTTTTGTAACAAAAAACAAAGCAGTATCCTAAAATTTTATAAAAAGTAAATAATGAATACTTTTAATGATACATAATAAACATAGAATACATGCATAATAAAATGAATATTAAATAAATGAATACAAAAAAAGACGCCTAAATAAATACTTTAAAAAATAATACATAAAATGAAATGATATGTAAGTATACTAACGTTTTTATTCGTGAAGTATGCACAAAGTAATTTGTTATTTTGGGTTGCAGCGCGTGGGTTGTGGGTCAAGGTCACATGCAATTTCCAAAACTGGACAATCGCCAGCGTAGAATCTGGAGTTAAAATGTGCATTTTCTCTTTATGACTTGGAAAACAACGTGTAAATGAAATTTGAAATTTCAGGAAAACGTATAAACGAAATAATATAACATTAACTTGTATGGGGTTTCGCCGGGACTGCTTGAAAAAACGTATAAATGCTAAAAACGTATAAACGAGAAATGAATAAACGGTGCTCCACTGTATGTTGAAAAAAAAGCGTGACATCATTTATGAACGGTCCCTAATGCTGTGTTTTCCCCCTTTGTTTTTTTTTATCAATTCCATCTATTAGTTCACACTCTCCCTATATCTTGTTTAAATTTTCAATCGTTGATAAAATACTTTTTATCAACGATTGTAGTGTTTAAACTTGTAGTGGATGACACTCGAAGCTAATACAGTTTTATCAAATATTCATTCATTCATTAAATTTAACCGTTATTAATTTCAGTTTTATATGGATTCCATTAGAAATATTGAAGCCATAAGTCATTATTTTTAAGAAGGCATTAACACATGAAATTTGATTCTTTAGAACATAGGTTCTCAACCTTTTTTTGCACACCGCCCACTTTGAGAATATTTTTTTTCTTCTAAAGCCTCCCCTTTTTTTACTTGCGAATCTGTGAAATAGCTATTCCCACGAATATATTTTTAAATGTGTAATGTTATACATTTTATTCGTAAATAGGATATGACCCTATTCTATTTCTGTTTTTAAGGAAGACTATTTTAATGAGAGCAATCAAAATGCACACTTAATTATATTGAAAAGTATTTTTATTAAAATTTTCAGACATCGAATTTGTAACTTAACTAATGAGAAGGTTGAATTTGATGCATTTGAAGGAGTTTGCTAATATCAGGCTCGATTTTACTTAAAAACAATCGTAAGTCGCCGCGTTCAGTGATATATAGCCGATTTCTCTTTTTGGTTACCAATTTTGCCACGGCACTATAGCCACGCTCAGCTAAATATGAAGATGGGAATGCTATCAGAAATCGTGGAACAATCGACCATAAACCTAATACTTTTGATAGTACATAATCAACATGTTTAGTCTATTTTAGACTATATTTAATTGATCTGAACGCCCCTCCGTGTCATCTCAACGCCCCCTAGTTTTCTTTGGGTATTTTACTGCCCCCCTGAAAGTCTCAAACGCCCACAACGGGGCGTTATCGCCCACGTTGAGAACCTATGCTTTAGAACAGGGGTCTCCAAACTACGGCCCGCGGGCCACATCCGGCCCGCGGACAGATTTTGTCCGGCCCGCGGAGAGCTAGCTAATGGCATCTGGCAAAAAAGTAATCATATTTTACACCACTAGTGGACTGATTCAACTTTTTACCACCGGCAACAATTAATGATAATATGGTTTTGGCCCTTGGAATTTACTGGAGTAATCAATATGGCCCTAAGGCTGGAAAGTTTGGAGACCCCTGGTTTAGAAGAACTCGTTGATTCCCATTCTGCTTATGCTAACATGGAATACCGATTCTTTGGTAATAATTATGTTGCGTATAGATATATTAACTAGCTGAAAGTGAAGTAAAAGCGAAATTTGTAATTCTTTCATTTAGCTGACACGTTTTTGACCTAAGTAGGAATTGACTTAATTTTTCTTTTTTTTTTTTTATATTACTTTTTTTCTCCTTTTTTGCCTGATGTGCCGCTACTGTCGCCGGTAAACGAAATGTAAGGTTCAGCGTCTAGACTAAATCTTAGACTAAAAATAAACCAAATTCTGTCCAATACACGTTTTTCAGCGAATGGAACCCATTTCCCGTTTTTTTTTTTTTCCTCTGGGCCATTTTCATTCTTTCCTCAGAAAAGTAAAGGTTCGGTAACGTGTTGCGCATCACTTCTCGCGTGAATTTATAATATCATCTTTCGACGCTCGGGGGACTTGCTTGTTTTTCTACCGTTTTCCAATAATCGTTCCCAGCAGAAGAAAACCCAAAATAGAATGGAACAAAAATGACTTGTTCCGCGGAGGGGAAGGAAAAGCGCGTGGCACTTTGTTACGGGTGAAAAAAAAGAGAAACCCGTGAAGTATTTTCGAAGACAATTTTTGTTTTTCCGACTGAGCTAAGAAGAAATCGAATATTCCGATCTTGCTGAGTCGCTGAATTTTATGTCACAGGTACGCAAACCTGAACATAGCAGCACGATCTTTTTCTTATATCTTATCATTTTTTTTTTCTAGACGCCATGTCTTTAAAATCTTTCCTCGAGTTCAAGAAACATGGGCAGATATCTTGACGAATGAGGCTGGAGCTTTGGAGACAATCTCTGCTCTGCCACTCAGAAATGGAACACAATCCCAGAAGTCTTGCGTACCTCGTCAGAACGACGGTTTGAATGGAGGACGATGTGTTTGTTTGCTATCAGCGAGCATTTTAAAAAGTTCATTTATCTTGAAAATGTTCTTTGCCGACAAAGTTGTGCGGATGACATAATTATCTACAAGGTTTCATCTTTTCGTCTTCGTTGAGGGGTAAAAAAAACTGTTGTTTCATTTTCAGTAGCTTAACTTTCTTACCGTATATATTAGTTTACGTATACACTGTTTTCGGGCGGAAATTCGATGTTTTGCTTTCAATTGTTCAATATTTATAAAGATTCATTTGTCTTGAAAATGTTCTTTGTCATTGTCAATTTCCGATAAAGTTTTGCGGATGACATAATTATCTCAATGGTTTCATCCTTTTGTCTCCAATTTTCTCACATTTTTTTTCCTCAATGCTCAGTGGGCAACAGATATAAGAAAATTGTTTGACTAGGGGGGGGGGGGGGACGAATATAGTATTTTTTATTCAGAAATTGGGTTTTAAGGAGATTATTGTCTGGAATAATGCCATTGAGTTTTAAAAGAGAATGTCGATGTCTTAGTTCGCAAACCTGGCAAGCGACAGTTTTTGGAAAAATTGGGTTCGTGCATGAGTTGGAATATAACAAGCTAATCCATTTCACACTGTCTGTGGTGTTGACTTTTTTTTTTTTTGAAGCTTTAATGTACAATATGAGAGTCGTAACCAGGAGTTGGGTTTGGGGTCAATCTCCCGCCCCCTCTCCTCTGAAAATTTCTGATTCTGCCACTGCACCACAAAAAAAAAAAAAAAAAAAAAAAAAAAAATCAGAATCCTTAAATGGCAAATTTGTATTTTTACGTGACACTAAACTTTAAAAATACTCACCCGAAAATTTAAATTTAGCAAATGTCATTCGTTACACTTGTGTTCCAAGTGTTCAGCTACGGATACTTGATGATGCTAAGTCATCGAGGCATTTATGTTGAGCGTTCCTAACATAATATCGCGGGACTGCGTATCCCGCGATATTCACGAGCAGCGCAGATGTAGCAAAATTTGCGACACCCGCGATTTTCGCGGGGATGGATTTTTTTAGTCCATTAAACTATGCAAACCTCTCTTTTTCCCATTCATGGAAAAAAGACAAAAAAAAAAAAAATGCGAATTTAGCTCAAAGTTGTGTCTTAGGAGTATAATTTTCAATAAGTTTAAGATGGGCTTTTGGGTGGAAGTAATTCTTATAACGGTGGAATTAAGGACAGTCAGTGAATGATTGATAGCTCGTAATCTTGTTAATTGAATAAGGTAGGGCCCCTGACAGTGGTGAATAGACAGAAGATCGTTAAGCTTCACATCTACTGCAATGGCACCTAAAGACGCAATCGCTGAATGTTTATTTTTTAAAAATACTTCTTATTTGTAAACTGTTTTCTATGCTTATATTGAGAGCCAAAAAGTCAATCTATTTGAGGAATTCATTATATTAGATTAGAGTTCTTCGTATCTCTTAATTCATGCACAAAAATTATTAATTTGTTTTTAGGCAATCATTATTCCATCTGTGAGCGTTGAATTCAAATCCGAGCAATGTTTTTGAAACTAATTTTCTGATTTTGCTCGTATGTTGTGGAATACAGTAATAAGATTGAAATTGGTGGAAAAATTTTCAGCTTCATTATTGGTAAGGACTTTCTACAAAAGTAAATTTGTAGCTCATGGCGAGTAGGCTTCCTCAATTGCGAGGCTGGTACGGCCCGTATAGCCCAGTCATTAAATACACTTTACTTTGCAAAAGGTGGGGTAGAAGATTTTATTTTTTTAACTAGTACGTATTGGTGCCAACATTAAAAAACTGATTTATCCAACATGAAAGATCCCGGAAAAATTTTTGGTGGCAGAAAAACCACCAAAATTTGGTACTTTTTATTGCTTTTTCGATATATCTCAGAAATGATTGAATTTAGAGAAAATTTTCCAATGCAAAATTTATAGAGGACAAAATTTCCCACAATTTTCATCGTTACAACTTTTTTGTAGCACGAATAGCAAATGCGTTACAGTTTCTTAAAGTTCGGACTTTTTTTTTCTCACATATAAAATCGTTTTCAATATCCAAACTGGCAAGCGTCCGGAGTTTCGTTTGCAGAATTTCATTTCGTTGCGCGTGGTCAGCTCGATTGCCGACTTTCCATCGGTTGAAAGCGCCCTCTCAGAAAACATTGCAATTTTGCGTATAAAGAAGCGTGTCAGCGTTGATACTTCCGAGAATCCGCCATTTTTGGTCTTGTTCCAAAATTCGGCGTTAACAGCGCTGTCCAGCGTGCCGAACTCATCCTTAAAAAACTAAAGATTTAAAATTCTCACCAGTTGCAGATTATATGGCTTAGAAAATTACTTTATTTTCTCTTTTCTTTCACCCCCTCAAGAAAAAAAAGGAAGGGCAAAGTTCAGGTGGAAAAGTATAGTGCACCCCCCTTATAAATCTGGTTTCACCACTGTGATACTATCAAATATGACAATGAGGTTGTTCAAGTCACAATTAAGATTATAAAATCAGAGAAATTTTTGGAGCTCAATCAAGGAATATCAGGGTTCTTTTTTCTTGGATTCTGTTTCCACCATGAACTAAGTTTTTTACATTTACAATTCGATCAAGAATATTTTTTCCCCACTCATCTTCACGGCTTTCAGCAGTATTTACAATTGTGTCTCTCACACCCATTTTCATAATTTGATGTATCAAATTTCTTTCATGTTCAGGAAGACGTTCTCGTTTTTTTAAAAAAAATCTTCAGGTATCCCCGCGCCACACTGAAAACATTGGTCTTTAAAACGAGACGGAGACCAGATGTACAACGACGCACATAAGCATCAATCATTCGCTCACTTATATATCACTAGCTGCGACGCCCGGCGTTGCACGGTCTATCTTAAACTAGATTTTGCGAATACAGCGATGCCTCATCAAAATGCTAGAAACGTTGATTATTATTTTTTTTATTTGTTCAACAATGGCAACTGCATTGATTTGTTGGTTCACACGGCAACTGTAACAATTGTTGAGCCGATGCGGCAATGCAAATAAAATAAAACGCTCATCATCTGGGTCAAATAAAATTAAAGTTGATTACCGTGAAAAAATAATTTCAAACTACAGAGAAAAATGCTTATAACTTCTTTTCTAGTTAATTTAGAGGCTTCCAATTTTAGCACGTAGCAAAAACTCTTCCTCAAGTAGTTTTTTACGCGCTTTTCAATGGTATCAAGCTCGATAGGATGTGATAATTTCTTCCGATAGAAAAGAACTATTTTATGCAATTTTCGGAACTTCGCTCCAATTGGTCTTAGAGTCATGATATATAGCCTATAGCCTTCCTCAATCAATGGGCTATCTAACACTGAAAGAATTTTTCAAATCGGACTAATAGTTCCTGAGATTAGCGCGTTCAAGCAAACGAACTCTACAGCTTTATAATATTAGTAAAGATTTGTAACAAACATTGTGAATAGTCACTTGTTTTAAGTCCTTCAAAGAAACGCTGATGTTTTTCATTTTGACTTTTCGCACTACATTTTTCAAGATTTTCTATCTCTTTCTCCTTCGCAATTTTTACCTCACCCTCTTTCCTAGTTCACACATAAAACAAAAGCTTTGGTCAAGCACACTCATCGTTAAATATGAAATTGTAATGCAAAACACACTATTTGAAGCATAACGTCTCCTCGCTCAAATTGAGCTGACTAATTTAACGGACGGTTGTTGAATTGTCTAACACAACGTATTTGGTGACAGGAAAAGGGGAGAGGAACGGGGAGATATTTGTTTTGAAAGGAGGGGGTGGGGGTCATTGGTAAAGTCCTGGAGAAAAAGGTGGGGAATGCTTATATATACGAACATTGAAAAATGGGGGTACGCTTACGTTAAAATCCCAGACAAGTGGGGGGGGGGGGGGGAATTGTGAATATAAAAAGTTAGTGGGACACCGTCCCCCTCGACTACACCACGGGTGTAGGGTCAATTTCATTCCTGTCTATCCGCTACGAAACAGGCATCGTTTCTCAAGGTCAGACACGTGGCTCCTTGCCTCTTTTCTCTCTCCATTCTTCAATAAGTTTTCAGGCACCTGTCTCTTTTGATTGTTTTTATAAGTTAGAAAAAAGCCGAACTTTAAGAAGCTGTAACGCATTTGCTATTCATGCTACAAAAAAGTGATGAAAGTTGTAGGAAATTTTATTCTCTATAAATTTTACATTGGAAAATTTTTTCTAAATTCAACCATTTCTGAGACATACCGAAAAAACAACAAAAAGTGACAAATTTTGGTGGTTTTTCGGCGGCCAAAAATTTTCCCGGGATCTTTCATGTTGGATAAATCAGTTTTTTCATGTTGGCACCAATATATTCTAATTAAACAAAATCTTCTACCGCACCTTTTGCAAGCTAAGCCCTTTTTTCTATACCTGTTGACTAGACTAATATGACACTTGCTAGAGCCTAAACACTGTCCCACATTCTATTGAATGTTTTCTGCGAGGGAGATTGCGAAGTGTCACTGCAACATTAAACATCGAGGAGATAAAGATCTTCGGATTACCTAACGACGACACGTTCCATTGCAGACGAATCATAAAAGCGAGAACCCTTATTTATATTGATTGGAATGAGCTAGTAGTTCGGCTCTACATGTCGCTGAACTGCATTCTGGGAACTCACGAGCAAGCACGTAGTCAGTGGAAATTAAGTGCTTTAGCAACGAATTTTATACTAAGAGCAAAAGTAGTACATATTCTCTGATTTTTGTAAAAAGTTCATGGGTTGGCGAAGACATTTTCTCCAGGGGATGTTCCCTTTTTAGCCTACTTTCCCGTTAAAGTAAGAAAAAGAAAAAGTGTGAAAGAAGTCTTATCGTATCGTGCAAATGTCCTTGAAAATAAAAAAATAAATAAAAAATAAGTAAAATAATTAAGTAAAGATTGAAAAATAAAAAATTTGAAAGTATAGTATAAGTTGACCACTTGCGGTGCAGCACTTCAGTGGTCAACTTAGACAGGTGGTCAACTTACCAAGGTAGCCAACTTTACAGGTTTTACTGTATTAGGATTTTGAGATGGGGAAAAATGTGTTTCTTCTCTGTGTCTGTCTGTGTATCCTCCTCTAATAACTTTTGGGGTAATTGTATGACTCTTGGCGATGACAATATTCCCCTATAGTTCTAGACATGGAGGTAGGAATACATTAGGGAACACGGCCTATCTAACAGCATTGTAGCGATTGAAGTAACTGTCCCTCTTTTACTCAGTGGCGGATCCAGAGGGGGGGGGGGGGCACGGGGGCCCGTGCCCCCTCCAGACGCTTTAGGTAAGGACTAGAAAGAATTGACTTTCTTTTCTTCCTTTACGCTAAAAACGAGGAAAAAGAAACTATTTTGCAGATGGAGCGATAAAACTTCTATTCTATGTGACAAACTGAGATAACCGAGTAATTGCTAAGACAGAAAGAAGCAGACACCTGCAAAATCACTTAAACAGTTGATTTATGCTTACGTTAAATCTTCAATAGACTTGAAGAAGACTCCATTTGACCCCCCCCCCCCTAAATTTTCGCGAAAAAGAAGTTATTGGTGATTTTGCGAGCTGAAAATTTCGCGAATTATATATGAACAAAACCAAAAGTTAAAAAAAAGTGCTCAAGAAAATAGGTGCTTTCACAGTATATATTCCTTTATTATATATGTCCAGTTTTTTAAAAAAATGTGTTTTTTTGTATTTAATTAGGGAATAATTAATTAAAATTTTATTGATAATTTAAATTTAATAAATCAATTAAGTTTAATTAAATAATTGATTAAATTACATTTGGAAATTAAAACGGATCACAGTTTCTGGAGTTGTGTCCCCCCCCCCCTCTATTTTGTTTTTAAGCTGAAACCACGCACATCAGCCACATTGTGCCCCCCCCAGAATTTTTTTCTGGATCCGCCACTGTTTTACTGATAGTATCACTGTATTTATTTTCTACCTAGGAAACTTCAAAATACAGCTTAAAATAATTCTGTTTTATTTTAAGTTCTTGATTTCTGAAGGTTAACAAATATTTCTGTGCTTCGTATTATAGATATAGATTCTTATAGTACATCTCAGTATTCATGAAAATAAAAAATTACTTATAAAAGAGTTCTTAAAATTTTTTAAAAGTAATCGCCCGCCGGAGGACCGAGGTCAGGATCCGAATATAACAGATATCGATTTTGTGGGATATCGGACATTCGGTGCCCTTGTTTGACGATCCTTATTGGATATCCGGATATGACACTTGAAACCTGCAAATTCTACACATATTTTTAAGCATTCCACAGGTTCCAAATGCGTAATAACTTTAATTTACATATATTCTCAAAACTTGCTCATTAATTTAATTTTTAAAAATATTTTGACATGCTGGCTATCCGGATCTTTCGTGCAGTGGCCAGAATGGTTTCTACATATTTAATAAACGGTCGGATACCGAATATCCGACGCATTCTGGGAAATTCGGGAGTTCGGTCTCGTTGGTCGCGACCCGCTCCCCCATCGATGCGGCCCTGTTTCTGCCTATTTCAAAACAACCGTCATTTAAAACAAATGCTACTATATTGGTTTTATTACATCTATATTCAAGTAATTGTATAACTTGAACTTCGGTTTGATTGAAATGAATTATCAACACTGTAACTGAATGTTCTTGAGGTTTATTAATACATATATATTGCATACCTTATGTAGCTAACGACATATTACGCTAACGTATACTTCTTTCGTAAATTTCGTGTAATTAAAATTAAATTTCCCGTTATCCTCAGCACATGAATAGCAATTCTTGGTGTGACCAAGATGGCGGCGCGGTTACAGTAAATACTTCAAGAAGTTCTTCCCATGTTCCATCCTGTTATTCTTACATCCTTGGTTCTAGACGGAAATTATTTAATCCTCTATAAGGAGGTGGGGAGTATACTCACACTCAGAGGGCGGCCCCGATGGAACGTCACTGTGACCGTCCAAAAGTTTCCTTATTCGGTAAATTTTGATGATCATTCAGCAAATTTGGAGTTTATATATATCTTTTTCATTGGTCAGTAATATGGAAAAATGCATTAGAATTTTTTTTAGATGTAGGTATGTGTTCATCCTCGTATTTTATGGTTCGGTAAAATTCAGTGTGTCATTCGCTCTTTCAGTAAACTGATATTCAACATATTTTAATCCCTTTGATGTTTACTAACACAATTGCATCAGTTTTTAACTGCGAGAGGCATACCCCTTCTGTGGAAGGGGTACAGGGGTAAAAAGCATGTCAATTTTTTATAATCTGTGTGAATTCTCAATTTTAAAAGTAATCTAAATTTAGAAATTATATTTTAATATACCGTTATTAGAAAAAAAAGGTCCTTTAAAGGATTAATATGGTCACCATTGATTTGAACCCCTTTTCCAATGCAAAAGAAGTGGGGTTTCTAAGTGAATGAGGCTTGAAACCTCATGTCTTGGATTGGCTGGATTAATGGTCAAAGGTTTCGAATTTCCCCTCCCTGTACTCATTGGATATAAGGAACTAGTAAGCCCGGCGGTCATACGAAATGACCGCTGTTCTAGATATTTTAACTATACAATTCTCCCAGTAAACGGAAATGCACATCAAATCAAAGAGATATTTATCAGGTGGAACAGTAAAGTTTAATGAATAAATAAGAAACATATAATCATTTCGGAAAAAAATATTCTTACCGAAAAAAAAAAATCTAACTTTTAGTAATCTGTAAAATCAAAATATTATTTACTATATAATCAAATTGTTTGTGAAAAATATTTATTTATATCCAACATAATCATCGTCAAAACAATAGTTTTAACGAAACCCTGGAAAAATACACTTCAATATATATAAAAAGCGCAGACGATAAATAAATTAAAACAAAGAAAGAAGGATTAAATTATATTCGCGTTTGCATTCATTTTTAACGGAGATTGCAAATCTAGCGATGCCTCACTCAAAAGGCTAGAGAAATGTTTTGATTATCAGTATATTTGACATGTGTTACAACAATGGCAACTGCATTACAGTTACGCAAGCAAAAAATAAGCTATCGGCGACAAGCAGACACTTAAGCCGCTTATATATATGATTCTTCCGTAAACAGTTCTACCATAAAGAAAAAAAAAAAAAAAAAAGAGTTTTTACTGGCAGGAGTGCCAAGAAGAAGCCATTCACGTTCAAGGGATGAACAGCTGGTACAAGGAATGTGCCGAGTTCTTTCTCGTTCTAGCATACTTTATTTTTTCCGAATTGATGCTATGTGAAAATGTATAAGTTCAGTTGCTTTCAACAAACAGAGAGTCAAACATTCTGATTCGCATGCTAATAAACACACCTGCAGAAGGAACTTCCCTTAAAATGCGAATGGATTCGCCCTTTTCTGCCATGCGCAGAGGCGCCCAAGGGTCAGAACTTAGTGGTCGAACTATACATGGAACTTTAAAAAGAATCCTTTCAGATTTGTTCTTGCTCAAGTGAAAGGGTTTTCTTTGAAAGCACGTTATCGCATTCTACGGTTCTTCCTGTTTATGAATGTTACATACACAATTTACCCACCGCTGCAAAATCTTCCTTTTGGTATAAAGTAAACATACTTTAGGGGCGTCGTAACGCACATAGTTTGCTTCCAGATGTTCTTTCCCAGACGGTTTCGTTTTCGTGGAAGTGTAAACCTGCAGATGAGTAAATAAACTGTCTTAACGTTTCCGAACTCGTTTCGAACTTCCGTTAACTCGTTTATCGAAAGGAGGTTTCTTTGGATCGTTATCACACCGTCAATTGAGATGGTGAGAAATTAATATTTTGAGAAAAACGGTATTTAGGTCATTCATAACTGATGTCACGCTTCGAGGGGGGAGGGGGTTCGAGAAAGTATCACAGTTTGTGAAAAGGGGAGGGGTAACAGGAAATGTTTTTAGTTTCTGTATTCTCATTTGAAATCGGCAGATTAAATTTATTTTTAGTTTTTTCGATTTTCATAGTTTGATTTTAACATTACATTGATCATTTTGTAGCGTAATCACCGATGCTGATGAAGGTGTAAATTTACTTCCAGTTAAAAGTTTAAAAGGAAATTTTCTGAGGCATGTACACTTTTAAGGCATACACTCAAGAGCCAAAACACTATGACCACCCCATTTGCAATGAACTCGCCGGGATAACTTGGAAGGCACGTGATCAGGTGGAAGTGGTATTTTAACTGCTGCTGGAGAGTCTGAAGAATCATTCTTTCACTTACTTCGGTGTGTGATGGGAAAGGCTATGGATGTAAGCGACTTTGACAGAGGCCAGATTGTAATGGTTCGAAGGCTAGGAACAAGTATTTCCGAAACTGCACGACTCGTGGTTTGTTCGCGATCTACAGTTGTTAGTACTTATATAAAGTGGATTAATGACGGTGAAACCAGCAGTAGACGACATGGCGTTGGACGTCCACACGCTATCAAAACAAAAGGTCGTCGGAGACTGTCTCGCATTATGAAGCAAAACCGGAGTCAGACAGTGGCTCAGCTGACAAGTAGTGGAACACACTGTTCAGCGGACACTGTTGAATATGGGGCAACGCAGCAAACGATATTGACAGGTGGTCAAAAGGTTTTAGGCTCTTGAGTGTAATTGCGAGGGTGATTTTTTCAAAATTCGAACAATTAATATATTTTACTGTTCCATACTAATTATCTTTTGTGTTGTAAACCATAATCTCATTTTATACAAATGAAGCACACATGTCATTAAAAGTTCTAAAAATAAAATTAGAAACGTGATCTAAAACGCAGTGGTTTGTTTTTCAACTGCACGTACACATGCTTATGTAATATAGCGTGAGTAGGGGAATAATGACAGTTCACCAACAGCAGGCGGTGGGCGGTGGAAGGGGGCGTGGCCCCACCGCCTCCCAATGCCCCCAGGCGTGCCCTCAGGCGTTAGTCGAGTGGAGTTGAGTTGTTTGCCCTCAGGCGTTTTTCGAGTGGAGTTGAGTTGTATGCCCTCAGGCATTTTTCGAGTAGAGTTGAGTTGTTTTTGCCCCCCAGGCGTTTTTCGAGTAGAGTTGAGTTGTATGCCCTCAGGCATTTTTTTAGAGAAGAGTTGAGTTGTTTTCCAAAAATTTATAGTTTTGGAATGGCAACACTTTTTAATTAAGGTTTTATTCCGCCTCCTAGCGGCAAATAGTGGAACTACTATAGCATTGTTTCAATACTACTAAAACCGTTAAAAAGTTTATAGTTTTGGAATGGCAACACTTTTTAGTTTCAGTTTAAGACAATGTAAAACCGATTGTGGGGCCATCTACGAGAAGAAAATAGAACTATTATTGAACTTAGAATTTTTTTTTTTCTAATGTTTTCTCTCAGAATTCAAGCAGGAACTATTTTATATTACAAAAAATAATTATAATGTATAATGAATTAAATTTATTGTCGCTATTTACATCCTATTATGTATTTATTTCTTTTTTCGACTTAGAAAGATTTTCTTTTTCGATCTTTTCAATGTTTTCACTTAGCATTCACACAGGAACTATATCATATTAACAAAAAAATTAATTATAAAATGATAGCGCTAAAAAGTTAACGCTTAAAAAGAGGTTATTTTAAATGCAAAGGGAATTATTAAAGTATTACATTTAAATGATATTAAAAAAAAATAATAATATTCTTAATACAAATTAGTGATGATAAAAGGTATATTCAACTTACCCTAGCAGGAGATTCAGTAGATTGATAATTGATTCTTGAAAAATCCATGGTCGAGCGTGTAAGGAACTTAGAAACGCTTTTAAAAGAGAGCAGAGCAAAAATTCATCTTTACTAAGCAAGTGTAGAAAGCGAAGTGACTTTTCACTTTCCAGTCTTGTAGCATTTTCTTTCAAGAAATATAGAAGCTAAAAGTTAACCAAATAGAATGCAGTATACATCACAGTTGAAGAGAATGTATCCATTCAGGGTACATTTGCCGAAAGTTATAATTCCTGCAGCGCTGCAAGACATGACCAAACTTGTATTGCGCTAAAAGATTGAAATCATAGTGCAGGTGTTTTTTTTATGGCTTTAGGTCCTTTGTGACGATCGGACAGAAAAGAAAAGGTCCCCTCTCCACCCCTATAGGCATACTTTCTCTTTCTACATTGAATGAAGTGATTGACAAAGATCGCTTTCCTTTTCACGTACAAAGCATCTCCATTGTACTTAATTTTTAACTGTAGATAATGGATACATTACTTGATGGTGGTGAATATCAGCTTAATGAAAACAAAAATACGTTAATGAGAGATGATTTTTACTCGCAAGAAAACATGTTTGATAGTGTTTTCCTCTATTAGCAACCTTTTTTTCATTGGGGCAGAAGCTACTAGTAGGATTCATTCCGTAAAACAATAGAGAATGTAAGATTTTACTAAATAAAAATGTTTGAACTTGCAAAACAAAATTATTTTCTACTTGCAAAATTTTAGAACTTCGCATGAAAATTTTTTAAAAAAAAAGTACTTATTCAAACGGTTGAAACTTGGAACTAAAATTTCAACACTGAATCATCAAAAATCCGAAACAATTTAAGCTGTGGAATAAAGATTCGAGACTTAAAAAGTAAATGTAAACTCACTAAAAGAGATTTGAAAATCTGAAAAGAGAAATAGAATAATAACTTCACTAGAAACACTGAAATAGAATCGTAAAACTTGAAAAATTTAAATCATAAAACTTAAATCTATTGCAAAGAGCTTTATGTGAAACGTAAAAGTGCTAAGAGCAAATGCTAAAACTGAGGAAACTTAGAAATACGTGGAACAAATCATTTAAAACTATAAACTTTAAAAACTTAAACTCATTCAGAAAAGAACGGAAATGCAAAATTACAAAACAAAAGTGTTACGCTTTTGCAAAATATTAAAACTTAACGCAAAAAAATATATAAGAAAGTACAAAACACCAAAAGTTAAGAGTAGTATAAAAAACTGTTACTTAGATTCATCTAAAACATCACTAGGAAAAAGTAAAAGTAATATATACAAATTGAAAAAACTTATATTCACCTAATTAACATATCAAAATAGCAAGTACAAGACGTTAAAACAGAACGAAAATGTAAAAGTATGAAACGTAAAATTACAAAACCTAAATTCATCTACTAAAAGTTCCGTAAAAAATGTAAAAGCACTAAGAGTGAAAACTACAAAACAGCATGAAAGGTAGACATAAAAAATATACAACATCAGAACTTAAATTCATCCAGAAAAACTTAGAAGAAAAAATGTAAAGGTTCGGAAATTTTCAAAACAAAAGTATGATGCACTTGCAAAATGTTAAAACTTAGTACAAAAACGTAAAAAGTACTATGTACAAAATGTTAAAATTTAGATTTATCTACTAAAACAGTGAATGAAGATGTAAAACTACTAAGAGTAATATATTAAAACAACACGAAAACGTAAAAGTACTAAGTACAAAACGTAAAAAAAAATTTATTTATCTGCTATAACTTAGACTGAAGTCGTAAAATTACTAAGTACAAAGTGTTAAAACATCGTAAAAATGTAAAAATATCAAGTATAAAGCAGCAAAACATAGATTTCTCTATAGAAATCTTGATCAAAAAATGTAAAAGTTCAAACAACAAAATCCTAAAACTCTGAAAAATTGAAAACACGCAGTACAAAAACAGCAAAACCTGTAAAATTGCTAAGTATAAGGATGCAAAACTTAAATTTTTCCAGAAAAACTTAGAACGAAGTTGTAAAAGTACGAAACTTTTCAAAGTAAAAGTGTTATGCACTTACAAAATGTTAAAACTTAATGTAAAAATGTAAAAAACACTTCGTCAAAAATGTTAAAACTCTGATTTATCTACTAAAACTTAGAATGAAAATGTAATTGAATCAAATGTACTAAGTGTGAAATAGTAAAGTAACATGAAAATGTAAAAGTACTAAGTATATAGCGTAGTCATCAAGTGAAACTTTGTACAAAAATGTCAAACTTAAGTACGAAACTTAAAAGACTTAGATCTGTCTGCAGAAATCTTGATCAAAAACCGTAAAAATGCAAACAACAAAATCTTAAAACTCTGAAAAATTAAAAAACATGCAGTACAAAACATGTACAAATGCTAAGTATAAAGCTGCAATACAAATGCTAAGCATAAAACTTAAATTCATCCAGAAAAAACTTAGAACGAAAAATGTATAAGTACGAAACTTTTCAAAACAAAAGTGTGATGCACTTGAAAAACATTAAAACTTAATGCGCAAATGTAAAAAGTACTACACACAAAATGCTAAAATTTAGACTTATCTACTAAAACAGTGGATGAAGATGTAAAATTACTAAGTAAAATATATTAAAGCAGCATGAAAATGTTAAAGTACTAAGTACAAAAGCGTAAATAAATTGATTTATCTACTAAAACATAGACTGAAGTTGTAAAATTACTAACTGTTAAAACATCATAAAATTTGAAAATAGCAAGTATAAACCAACAAAACATAGATCTGTCCACTGAAATCTTGATCAAAAATGTAAAAGTTCTAACAACATAATCCTAAAACTGATAAATTAAAAACACTCAGTACAAAACGACAAAACATGTAAAAATGGTAAGTATAAAGATGCAAAACTTAAACTCAATCAGAAAAACTTAGAACGATGATGTAAAAGCGCGAAACTTTTCAAAATAAAAGTGTTATACACTTGCAGAATGTTAAAACTTATTGCAAAAATCTTAAGAATTACTACGTACAAAATGTTAAAACTCTGATTTATCTACTAAAGCAACGCGAAAATGTAAAAGTACTAAGTATATAACGTATCCATCAAGTGAAATTTTGTACGAAAATGTAATCGTCTATGTACGAAACTTAAAAAACTTAGATTAATCTAAAAAAATCCCAACTAAAGTCGTAAAAAATATAAAATGTTAAACATCATGAAAATGTAAACTTTCCAAAAATGCAAACATCAAAACTTAGATGTATCTAATAAAATTTAGAACGAGTAAAAGTGTCAAACTTAATAAAAGTACTAAGTAAAAAACAAAAACAGAAAAACTTAGAACGAAAAGGTAACAGAAAATTTTCAAAATAAACGTGTTATGCATTTGCAAAATGTTAAAACTTAAATTTATCTACTAAAAATCAGAACAAAGATGTAGAAATACTAAGTATAATACATTGCAGCAACACAAAAATTTAAGAGTACTAAATACAAAACGTAAGAAAAGTTAGAGTTATCTAACTAAAACTTAGACTGAAGTCGTAAAATTACCAAGTACGAAATGTTCAAGCATCATAAAAATGACTAAATAACAAGTATAATGTATCAAAAACATAGATTTCTCCATTGAAATCTTAAACAAAAATGTAAAAGTTCTATGGACAAAAATGCTAAAGAAGTGAAAAAATGAAGAATACGCAGTGCCACACAACAAAGCATGTACTAACTATAAAACTTCTAATCTTGAATTCATTCAAGGAAAAAAAAAAAACAACTTAGAAACGGAAAAAAAAAAAATGTAAATCTAAACCAAAATTTTCAGAAATAAAACTGTTATCCACTTGCAAAGTGTTAAAACTTAATGCAAAATATAAAAAGTACTGTGTATGAATGTTAAAACTTAGATTTATCAACGAAAACACGGAATGAAGATGTAAAAATATTAAGTATAATATATTAAAGCAACACTAAAATGTAAAAGCACTATGTACAAAGCATCAAAACTTAGATTCATCTAGTAAAACTTAGTACAAAAATGTAAAAGTACTAAGAACCTCAAATATACATTTATTTAGTAAAAAACAGAACGAAACTGTTAAAGTACTAAAGCCAACGCATCAAACAAGGATTAATCTATTAAAACAGTATAAAAGAAAGAAAAGCACTACATACAAACTGCAAAAACTCTTAGAACTAAAATTTAAAGATGTAACAAATCATAAAATTTTAAAACTTAACTTCATCCAGAAAAACTTAGAACGGAAATGTAAAATTACTGAAGTTTACAAAACAAAAATGATAGGCATTTGCAAATTGTTAAAAGCAAAAACGTAAAAAGTACTAGATACAAAAAGTACGAAACATCAAAACTTGGAGTAGTATAATAACAAAACTGCAACTTCGATTCATCAAGTAGGACTTAACTCTAAAATTGTGAAAGAAATGTGAAAACTGATATTCACCTTTTAAAATGTAAAAATATTAAGTACACGATGTTAAAACAGAACAAAACTGTAAAGGTACGAAATGTAAAACTCCAAAAAGTTAAATTCCTCTACTAAAAAAATGGTTTGAAAAATAAAAGTACTATGTACATCAACTAAAAACAGCATGAAAATTTAAAAATAGCAAGTACAACACGTTAAAACAGCACGAAAATCTAAAAGTACTAAGTACAAAGCATCAAAACTTACGTTAATCCAGAAAAGCTTGGAACAAAAGATGTAAAAGTACGGACATTTTCAAAATAAAGGTGATATGCATTTGCAAAATGTTAAAACTTAATGCAAAAACGTAAAAAGTACCATATACAAAATGTTAACACTTAGATTTATCTACTAAAACCTAGAATGAAGATATAAAAATACTAAGTATAATATACTAAAGAAACACAAAATTATAAAAGTGCAAAATACTAGAACTATCTATTAAAACTTCAAAACATAGATTCAGCATCAAAACATATAATCTGTTTACAAAAATCTTAATCAGAAATGTAAGAGTTCGAAGAACAAAGTGCTAAAACTTTAAAAAGTAAAGAAACGCAGTACAAAACAATAAAGAATAAAAGAGTACCAACTATAAAGCTTCAAAACCTAATTTCATCCAGAAAAATTTAGAACACAAATGTAAAGCTACGGAAATTTTCAAAATAAAAGTTTTATGCACTTGCAAAACTTAAATTCATCTACTAAAAATTCGGTTAAAAAGTAAAAGTACTACTAAGAACAAAAAACTAAAAGCAGCATGAAAATCTAAAAGTACTAAGTACAAAACATCAAAACTTAAATTGATCCAGAAAAACTTAGAATAAAAACGTAACAGTACAGTTATTTTAAAAATAAGAGTATTATGCATTAGCAAAGCACTGAAACGTAAGGCAAAAATGTGCAGAATGAAGATGTAAAAATACTAAGTATAATATATTAAAGCCACACAAAAATGTAAAAAATGAAGATTTATCTACTAAAACTTGGACTGATCCCACAAAACTACTGAGTACAAAATGTTAAAACACCATGTAAATTTATAAATAACATGTATAAAGTTTCAAAACATAAATTTATCTACTGAAATCTTGATCAAAAATGTTAAAGTTCTGAGAACAAAATTATTAAAACTGGGGAAAATGAAACATACGTAGTACAACACAACAAAACATGTAAAAAAAAAAAAAAAACTACTTTAAGCTTAAAGAAAACTACCTTAATTTTAAAGTTACAATTGGATTCATTCTTCTCGCGAGCAGAGAAGTGGCTGTTAAGCGACAATGAAGAAAGCCCTAACCAAGCACTGACTACCCCAACTATAAATTTTCCTCGACAGAAAAGTGTTCACAGTCGGGAAAATATATAGTTGGGGAACCAGTGTTCGGTTAGGGTTCCCTTCATTGTCGGTTAACAGTCACTTCTCTGTTCTCAAGAAGAATAAGTCCAATTGTGACTTTAAGATTAAAGCAGTTTTGATTTAAGCTTTTTTTTTTTACCTGCTTTATTGTGTTGTACAACGTATTTTTCATTTTCCCCAGTTTTAATAATTTTGTTCTCAGAACTTTAACATTTTTTATCAAGATTTCAGTAGATAAATTTATGTTTTGAAACTTTATACATGTTATTTATAAATTTACATGGTGTTTTAACATTTTGTACTCAGTAGTTTTGTGGGATCAGTCTAAGTTTTAGTAGATAAATCTTCATTTTTTACATTTTTGTGTGGCTTTAATATATTATACTTAGTATTTTTACATCTTCATTCTACACATTTTTGCCTTACGTTTCAGTGCTTTGCTAATGCATAATACTCTTATTTTTAAAATAACTGTACTGTTACGTTTTTATTCTAAGTTTTTCTGGATCAATTTAAGTTTTGATGTTTTGTACTTAGTACTTTTAGATTTTCATGCTGCTTTTAGTTTTTTGTTCTTAGTAGTACTTTTACTTTTTTAACCGAATTTTTAGTAGATGAATTTAAGTTTTGCAAGTGCATAAAACTTTTATTTTGAAAATTTCCGTAGCTTTACATTTTTGTTCTAAATTTTTCTGGATGAAATTAGGTTTTGAAGCTTTATAGTTGGTACTCTTTTATTCTTTATTGTTTTGTACTGCGTTTCTTTACTTTTTTAAGTTTTAGCACTTTGTTCTTCGAACTCTTACATTTCTGATTAAGATTTTTGTAAACAGATTATATGTTTTGATGCTGAATCTATGTTTTGAAGTTTTAATAGATAGTTCTAGTATTTTGCACTTTTATAATTTTGTGTTTCTTTAGTATATTATACTTAGTATTTTTATATCTTCATTCTAGGTTTTAGTAGATAAATCTAAGTGTTAACATTTTGTATATGGTACTTTTTACGTTTTTGCATTAAGTTTTAACATTTTGCAAATGCATATCACCTTTATTTTGAAAATGTCCGTACTTTTACATCTTTTGTTCCAAGCTTTTCTGGATTAACGTAAGTTTTGATGCTTTGTACTTAGTACTTTTAGATTTTCGTGCTTTTTTAACGTGTTGTACTTGCTATTTTTAAATTTTCATGCTGTTTTTAGTTGATGTACATAGTACTTTTATTTTTCAAACCATTTTTTTAGTAGAGGAATTTAACTTTTTGGAGTTTTACATTTCGTACCTTTACAGTTTTGTTCTGTTTTAACATCGTGTACTTAATATTTTTACATTTTAAAAGGTGAATATCAGTTTTCACATTTCTTTCACAATTTTAGAGTTAAGTCCTACTTGATGAATCAAAGTTGCAGTTTTGTTATTATACTACTCCAAGTTTTGATGTTTCGTACTTTTTGTATCTAGTACTTTTTACGTTTTTGCTTTTAACAATTTGCAAATGCCTATCATTTTTGTTTTGTAAACTTCAGTAATTTTACATTTCCGTTCTAAGTTTTTCTGGATGAAGTTAAGTTTTAAAATTTTATGATTTGTTACATCTTTAAATTTTAGTTCTAAGAGTTTTTGCAGTTTGTATGTAGTGCTTTTCTTTCTTTTATACTGTTTTAATAGATTAATCCTTGTTTGATGCGTTGGCTTTAGTACTTTAACAGTTTCGTTCTGTTTTTTACTAAATAAATGTATATTTGAGGTTCTTAGTACTTTTACATTTTTGTACTAAGTTTTACTAGATGAATCTAAGTTTTGATGCTTTGTACATAGTGCTTTTACATTTTAGTGTTGCTTTAATATATTATACTTAATATTTTTACATCTTCATTCCGTGTTTTCGTTGATAAATCTAAGTTTTAACATTCATACACAGTACTTTTTATATTTTGCATTAAGTTTTAACACTTTGCAAGTGGATAACAGTTTTATTTCTGAAAATTTTGGTTTAGATTTACATTTTTTTTTTTTCCGTTTCTAAGTTGTTTTTTTTTTTTCCTTGAATGAATTCAAGATTAGAAGTTTTATAGTTAGTACATGCTTTGTTGTGTGGCACTGCGTATTCTTCATTTTTTCACTTCTTTAGCATTTTTGTCCATAGAACTTTTACATTTTTGTTTAAGATTTCAATGGAGAAATCTATGTTTTTGATACATTATACTTGTTATTTAGTCATTTTTATGATGCTTGAACATTTCGTACTTGGTAATTTTACGACTTCAGTCTAAGTTTTAGTTAGATAACTCTAACTTTTCTTACGTTTTGTATTTAGTACTCTTAAATTTTTGTGTTGCTGCAATGTATTATACTTAGTATTTCTACATCTTTGTTCTGATTTTTAGTAGATAAATTTAAGTTTTAACATTTTGCAAATGCATAACACGTTTATTTTGAAAATTTTCTGTTACCTTTTCGTTCTAAGTTTTTCTGTTTTTGTTTTTTACTTAGTACTTTTATTAAGTTTGACACTTTTACTCGTTCTAAATTTTATTAGATACATCTAAGTTTTGATGTTTGCATTTTTGGAAAGTTTACATTTTCATGATGTTTAACATTTTATATTTTTTACGACTTTAGTTGGGATTTTTTTAGATTAATCTAAGTTTTTTAAGTTTCGTACATAGACGATTACATTTTCGTACAAAATTTCACTTGATGGATACGTTATATACTTAGTACTTTTACATTTTCGCGTTGCTTTAGTAGATAAATCAGAGTTTTAACATTTTGTACGTAGTAATTCTTAAGATTTTTGCAATAAGTTTTAACATTCTGCAAGTGTATAACACTTTTATTTTGAAAAGTTTCGCGCTTTTACATCATCGTTCTAAGTTTTTCTGATTGAGTTTAAGTTTTGCATCTTTATACTTACCATTTTTACATGTTTTGTCGTTTTGTACTGAGTGTTTTTAATTTATCAGTTTTAGGATTATGTTGTTAGAACTTTTACATTTTTGATCAAGATTTCAGTGGACAGATCTATGTTTTGTTGGTTTATACTTGCTATTTTCAAATTTTATGATGTTTTAACAGTTAGTAATTTTACAACTTCAGTCTATGTTTTAGTAGATAAATCAATTTATTTACGCTTTTGTACTTAGTACTTTAACATTTTCATGCTGCTTTAATATATTTTACTTAGTAATTTTACATCTTCATCCACTGTTTTAGTAGATAAGTCTAAATTTTAGCATTTTGTGTGTAGTACTTTTTACATTTGCGCATTAAGTTTTAATGTTTTTCAAGTGCATCACACTTTTGTTTTGAAAAGTTTCGTACTTATACATTTTTCGTTCTAAGTTTTTTCTGGATGAATTTAAGTTTTATGCTTAGCATTTGTATTGCAGCTTTATACTTAGCATTTGTACATGTTTTGTACTGCATGTTTTTTAATTTTTCAGAGTTTTAAGATTTTGTTGTTTGCATTTTTACGGTTTTTGATCAAGATTTCTGCAGACAGATCTAAGTCTTTTAAGTTTCGTACTTAAGTTTGACATTTTTGTACAAAGTTTCACTTGATGACTACGCTATATACTTAGTACTTTTACATTTTCATGTTACTTTACTATTTCACACTTAGTACATTTGATTCAATTACATTTTCATTCTAAGTTTTAGTAGATAAATCAGAGTTTTAACATTTTTGACGAAGTGTTTTTTACATTTTTACATTAAGTTTTAACATTTTGTAAGTGCATAACACTTTTACTTTGAAAAGTTTCGTACTTTTACAACTTCGTTCTAAGTTTTTCTGGAAAAATTTAAGTTTTGCATCCTTATACTTAGCAATTTTACAGGTTTTGCTGTTTTTGTACTGCGTGTTTTCAATTTTTCAGAGTTTTAGGATTTTGTTGTTTGAACTTTTACATTTTTTGATCAAGATTTCTATAGAGAAATCTATGTTTTGCTGCTTTATACTTGATATTTTTACATTTTTACGATGTTTTAACACTTTGTACTTAGTAATTTTACGACTTCAGTCTAAGTTATAGCAGATAAATAAATTTTTTTTTACGTTTTGTACTTAGTACTTTTACGTTTTCGTGTTGTTTTAATATATTACTCTTAGTAGTTTTACATCTTCATTCACTGTTTTAGTAGATAAATCTAAATTTTAACATTTTGTACATAGTACTTTTTACGTTTTTGTACTAAGTTTTAACATTTTGCAAGTGCATCATACTTTTGTTTTGAAAATTTCCGAACCTTTACATTTTTTCTTTTAAGTTTTTCTGGATGAATTTAAGTTCTGATGTTGTATATTTTTTATGTCTACCTTTCATGCTGTTTTGTAGTTTTCACTCTTAGTGCTTTTACATTTTTTACGGAACTTTTAGTAGATGAATTTAGGTTTTGTAATTTTACGTTTCATACTTTTACATTTTCGTTCTGTTTTAACGTCTTGTACTTGCTATTTTGATATGTTAATTAGGTGAATATAAGTTTTTTCAATTTGTATATATTACTTTTACTTTTTCCTAGTGATGTTTTAGATGAATCTAAGTAACAGTTTTTTATACTACTCTTAACTTTTGGTGTTTTGTACTTTCTTATATATTTGTTTGCGTTAAGTTTTAATATTTTGCAAAAGCGTAACACTTTTGTTTTGTAATTTTGCATTTCCGTTCTTTTCTGAATGAGTTTAAGTTTTTAAAGTTTATAGTTTTAAATGATTTGTTCCACGTATTTCTAAGTTTCCTCAGTTTTAGCATTTGCTCTTAGCACTTTTACGTTTCACATAAAGCTCTTTGCAATAGATTTAAGTTTTATGATTTAAATTTTTCAAGTTTTACGATTCTATTTCAGTGTTTCTAGTGAAGTTATTATTCTATTTCTCTTTTCAGATTTTCAAATCTCTTTTAGTGAGTTTACATTTACTTTTTAAGTCTCGAATCTTTATTCCACAGCTTAAATTGTTTCGGATTTTTGATGATTCAGTGTTGAAATTTTAGTTCCAAGTTTCAACCGTTTGAATAAGTACTTTTTTTTTAAAAAATTTTCATGCGAAGTTCTAAAATTTTGCAAGTAGAAAATAATTTTGTTTTGCAAGTTCAAACATTTTTATTTAGTAAAATCTTACATTCTCTATTGTTTTACGGAATGAATCCTACTAGTAGCTTCTGCCCCAATGAAAAAAAGGTTGCTAATAGAGGAAAACACTATCAAACATGTTTTCTTGCGAGTAAAAATCATCTCTCATTAACGTATTTTTGTTTTCATTAAGCTGATATTCACCACCATCAAGTAATGTATCCATTATCTACAGTTAAAAATTAAGTACAATGGAGATGCTTTGTACGTGAAAAGGAAAGCGATCTTTGTCAATCACTTCATTCAATGTAGAAAGAGAAAGTATGCCTATAGGGGTGGAGAGGGGACCTTTTCTTTTCTGTCCGATCGTCACAAAGGAC
The DNA here is from genome assembly GCA_038502835.1 of Octonoba sinensis. Lineage (NCBI taxonomy): Eukaryota > Metazoa > Arthropoda > Arachnida > Araneae > Uloboridae > Octonoba > Octonoba sinensis. The sequence goes on from CM076600.1 coordinate 7,519,101, forward strand.
CTAAAGCCATAAAAAAAACACCTGCACTATGATTTCAATCTTTTAGCGCAATACAAGTTTGGTCATGTCTTGCAGCGCTGCAGGAATTATAACTTTCGGCAAATGTACCCTGAATGGATACATTCTCTTCAACTGTGATGTATACTGCATTCTATTTGGTTAACTTTTAGCTTCTATATTTCTTGAAAGAAAATGCTACAAGACTGGAAAGTGAAAAGTCACTTCGCTTTCTACACTTGCTTAGTAAAGATGAATTTTTGCTCTGCTCTCTTTTAAAAGCGTTTCTAAGTTCCTTACACGCTCGACCATGGATTTTTCAAGAATCAATTATCAATCTACTGAATCTCCTGCTAGGGTAAGTTGAATATACCTTTTATCATCACTAATTTGTATTAAGAATATTATTATTTTTTTTTAATATCATTTAAATGTAATACTTTAATAATTCCCTTTGCATTTAAAATAACCTCTTTTTAAGCGTTAACTTTTTAGCGCTATCATTTTATAATTAATTTTTTTGTTAATATGATATAGTTCCTGTGTGAATGCTAAGTGAAAACATTGAAAAGATCGAAAAAGAAAATCTTTCTAAGTCGAAAAAAGAAATAAATACATAATAGGATGTAAATAGCGACAATAAATTTAATTCATTATACATTATAATTATTTTTTGTAATATAAAATAGTTCCTGCTTGAATTCTGAGAGAAAACATTAGAAAAAAAAAAATTCTAAGTTCAATAATAGTTCTATTTTCTTCTCGTAGATGGCCCCACAATCGGTTTTACATTGTCTTAAACTGAAACTAAAAAGTGTTGCCATTCCAAAACTATAAACTTTTTAACGGTTTTAGTAGTATTGAAACAATGCTATAGTAGTTCCACTATTTGCCGCTAGGAGGCGGAATAAAACCTTAATTAAAAAGTGTTGCCATTCCAAAACTATAAATTTTTGGAAAACAACTCAACTCTTCTCTAAAAAAATGCCTGAGGGCATACAACTCAACTCTACTCGAAAAACGCCTGGGGGGCAAAAACAACTCAACTCTACTCGAAAAATGCCTGAGGGCATACAACTCAACTCCACTCGAAAAACGCCTGAGGGCAAACAACTCAACTCCACTCGACTAACGCCTGAGGGCACGCCTGGGGGCATTGGGAGGCGGTGGGGCCACGCCCCCTTCCACCGCCCACCGCCTGCTGTTGGTGAACTGTCATTATTCCCCTACTAGCGTGACATGTGACAAAGGAAGGTAGGGGTCAGTTGAAGTGTGACATTTTGTGACAAAGGGGAAGAGAGGGGTCAAATATATGGGAAAAAGAGTGTATCATTTATGAACGTTCCCATTACGGTGTTCACTTTAGCCGAATTCCCTAGTAACGGTCGTTACATACATACACATAAACAAATATACAACAGATCATGAGATGCATAACAATGTTTCACAATCAAAATTAGTTTTGTTTCCTAATAAAACTAATTCTAAAGATAAACTGTACATATTTGAAATTTTATATCATTTTTTTTTTTTTGAGTTAGCAAAAAATAAAATTCTTTGACTAACGGCTGTCACATAAAATATAACGTCATTTACAGTGGTGTAGTCGAGGGGGGACGCAGGGGGACGGCGTCCCCCTACCTTTTTAGTTTGATGCAAGCGTCTCCCCACATTTTTTAAATTTTAACATAAGCGTCCCCCAGCTTTTTTTTCAGGACTACACTACTGCATTTACACTACAGTGTCATTCGTTGTAAAAGTCTGTGGATTAATGTACATTTGTTTAAGCAATTAAAAAATAATTCAAGACATGTAGGAATTTATCAGATCCCTCTAATCAAAATTCAGTCATATTTTGCTGTTATAAAAACTAAATACGTCGTGTAACAGACGTTACTGGATGTAACGGATGTTACGTTCTACGAGAGGCATGATATTTCTGTACAGAATGTCAAATCTATGTATGAATCTGTAGTATCTTTACATCTTGTAAACTATAGTGCTACTTTGTTTGTGCTACTTGAAAAAAAAAAAATCAATCCCCCCCCGTTTAATGCAGACCCGCGGGCCCCGTTGCCAGGCAACAGTAGCACTTGTTCCTGGGGGACCTGCTTCCAATGCCCCCCCTCCACTCATTATTGGGATATTGTGAGTGACCATCACTAAACCCTTTTATTAGACTCAAAGTTTTATCAGCCATCAACGCTTTCGATGTTGACGCGATTTTTTCTTCTTTTTCAGAAGTCGCGGTACGACGATGCGGACTCTCCAACGCCCCTCAAAGACTTCCCCACCCTAGACGGACTGCCCCGGACTCTGCTCGAGTCCGGGAGGGGCTCTTCCTTCGTGCCCAGTCTGCCGGAGTCGCCCAGGAGGGTGAGTGCCTCTTCTTTTTATGCTTACCATCGTTTTCTGCTGCTATCACCTTAAAAAAAAAAAGCCACCTTCTTGATTTCTCATAACAAACATCCTTTTTAAATGAATGTCAAAGCTGCGCATTTATAATTTTAATGATTAATTATATCAATCAATGTCAACAGACGCGTAGGAAAGGGCTTAGGGGGCTTAAGTTCCCCCTATTAGAAATCAGGAAATTTTCATTTTAATGCCATATGTCGTTAAATTTTAATGAAACATAAAAATATTCATTTATTAGTGATTTTTTGTAAATAATATTAATAATAATGAGTGAATACTAATTACTTTTTAATCGTTAATTGCTTTTTCTTGGAAATTGTTTGATCCCCTACCATGATTTTTATATTGCTGCGCTTCTGAATGTCAACTTATTTTATACGGGTGTTGATAATATTGATTATGTAACAGTTCATTTTAAATCCTTTTTTTTGAAAGAAGATATTTTGTGTATGGGGTTTTCTTTTTATTTATTTATTTATTTTTTTGATTACGTATTTATGGCTCTCTATGTATCGCATCCCGCGCCCCCTAGGTTGAGAAATGATGGCCTATATGCTTTTGGGTATGTAAGTAAAGTGAGATGTAACGGGTAAAAAAAAACCTGACACAAACAATTATAAATTTGCCGAAGCTGCCAATGAATTTCTATCCATACGAAATAGCTAATAGAAATTTGCGCTTTCTATTTTTAGCTCCAGTTTCCCCAATATTACTGATGAAAAGATATGTTAAGTCCGTTACAACACCCTTTCACAATGTGAAGTAAATTCGTCATAGAAGATTTTTTGTTATTAGTATAATTTAACCAGTCAGTTTCTGACATCAATTTGCAGTCATAAATTTAATTGCGAACAGAATTTAAAATGATAAAAAAAAAATATTTATTTTGTTTCTAAAAGTACCTCCGAAAAATGTGTACAAAACATTTTGAACCTACTGCCTGCTAAAAAGTAGAAATTAAAAAGTTGGAAACCAAATTTTCCAATTTTACCCTTATACTAAAAGATGTGTTGCGTCGTCGAAAGATGGCAGCACAAGGCACATATCCAGGAGGGATTTCCATGTCACATGGATTGCATTTTTTCAGCATTTTTCGACGTTTCTCCTGTTTAGAGTTTAGGAGCAATTTTTACAAATTTTTACTGGCATATTTTAGCACGTTTATCATATTTTAAAGCAGTTTTCTATGTTTTCACTCTTTTTTTTTTAAAATTTTCTGATTAAAACTCATTACAGATTGATTAATTCATTAAATGTCACGAAACACTTAAAAAGGGTTGGTGGAAGGTAGAACTGCAAATCTATTGCAACCAAACTGAATAAAGATAAACTGAAGGAAACAGAGTATTTTTGAAGCTGAAAAAGTTGCTGCTGTTTGTTACGGGAGTTTGGAGGAAATGGATCCGCCCGGGCTTGATTCTATTTATTTCACATTTATGTCTGAATTGAAAAAAAATGTTCAAGATACAAAAACTTTCGTTGTGGACTTTGATAACGTAAAAAAACATTTAATTACTCAAGGTAATTAAGGTCTTATCATTTAAGACGGTAAAGTTATCAAAACACATGTTTACCAGCCATTGGTGTATTGTTTTTATAATAATAATAATAATTACTGTTTATAAAGTCATTTAATGATGTTGGCATTAAAATTTTTCAAAAAAAAAATATTTTAAAACGAATTAATGGAATGTTGTTTTCAGATCTTAGGGATCATTCATAAATGATGTCACGCTTCGAGGGGGTAGAGGGGTTCCGGAAATTGTGACAAGGGGGAAGGGGGTAACAAGAAGTGTGACATCCCTGCTTACGCAACTTAGCATGACATATGTGACACGCGTGACAAGGAGGGTGGGAATCCGTTGAAGTGTGACATTTTGTGACAAAGGGGGGAGGGGGAGGGGACTCAAATATGTGGGGAAAGAACGTGACATCATTTATGTACGGTCCCTTAAGTGCATTTTTCAAAATGTTAAGAGCATTTTTTTGGGGTCATTTTTGGTAAGTTTTTAGAGCATTTTCAGGGATTTTTTAGGTCATCAACTTCTGTGGGACCTATTGATAAGTGAATTAATACGAGGAACGTGAGCCTATGGAACAAGAAGAGTCAGGGTTGAGGAGGGATTGAGGAAATAAAATTTATAGTCAATCAAATTATAAAATCTGTTTTTTAAAAAATAAACTCAACTAAACCCAGAGGCGCGACAGCCCATAGGGAGTCAAGGCCTACTGTGCCCATCCCAGCTTTCGAGACCGAGGGTCCTGAAGCAGATGTTCTGGTCAAGTGGTCGGACTGACACGGAACCCCCAGTGTTTGTCCCCAAGCATGCTCGGTAATATTTTTTAATTATACAAGTTAAAAACGGAGAGGGTGGATTTTTTTTTCTTTACGGAATTTATACTCGATTGTTAAAACCGCTCTCTTATGGTTTATATCAGTCAGGATCTCCGGAATGGTTTTCATCCTTGGTGTCTTTTTCAAGAAAATAAATGGAAAAATAATTTAAATTTGTTTTTGACAGATTAAAGTGTTCGCTGTCAAGGACTAGAAATTTGGTTTCTGTTTCTTCTTTCAGTACTACCTTGTTTATCTGAACTAACTAGGACCAAAGGCAATTCTGATAATTGAAAATCCGTATCTTTCTGGGTAATAAGCAAAACATCCATAAATAATTAGACTTACCGTTTAATGCGATGAAAGAGAAATAAAAACACTTAAGACACGTAGAAACAATAACACTTTAATGAAAATACAGTAAAAAAATGTTTATGCCTATTTTTAGTGTCGTTTTCATCCCCCCCATTTTGTTTGTTCAATTTATTGCAATGCAGCAATTTTAGTTTTCTTGTAAGAAAAAGCTCTTAAAGTATGATTTGACGTAATCAATACTTTCTATTTTAATTGAAAACCTATATTCTAATTATCTTTCTTCATCATTAAATTTTTACATTCACAAATTTGATCCGGATTGTCCGGATAATCGACGAGGTCCGGATAAACGGTGTTTTACTGTATTATGTTTGTGGGTGAGGCATTAAACTATTTTGCAACGGAAAACCAAGTATTTCCAGCAATTGACCTATTAAAACAACAGAACTTAAGCTCACTAAAACTTCACTTCAGAATGTTGATAAAAAATTTGAATGATTGTTGTCTTTTATTTCATGGATGTAATGACCACGTATCCGCCTTCCCCCAACGCTATAGTTTCATAATCTTCATAGGGGTCTCGTAAAAACAAAAAGCAGGAAGGAAAGCTTTTGACAAAAAATTACGTGATTTGTAGTGACCTTTTATACACACTTGAGTTGTCGTTGTTGTTACTAATCCCCCTGGCATCGGAAAGCCTACTACCAGGTACAGAAGATCAATAATCCACTGGCAAGGCTGTAGCCAGAAATTTTTTTCGGGGTGGGGGGGTGGGGGGCTGACTTCGACACACTTTTGTTAAGGAAAGTTTCAAGGAGAAATATATGCTACATTGCGAAAATTTTTCGGGATTTCGGGGGGGGGGGGGCCCTCTGAACTTGAGGGGGCCCACTGACTTGACCTCAAATGTTTGTGGTCTCTTAGTTTTGAACCCAGATGAGAGACCGTCACCTGGGATTGCGCCCCCCCCCCATAGGTATCGTTTCACTTGGAACCACGACCTATTTAACGTGCACCAGGTTTCCTTTAGCGTACACGGCCCACAGCAACCAGCCGCGAGAGGTTGTCACCCTCCCAAACGTTGACCTAAGTCGATGTTGCTTCACTTCCGGTTTTCTGTGGGAACCGAGCTTCTACCGACTGGTCCATTGCGGTACACAGTTGTGTTCGCCCAACAGTCGAAATTCGACCGTAATATTTAAATCTAGCATTGAAAACATTATTCTATCTTATAATCAGATAATTATTATTCGTCAAATTTGGTGATTATAATGTCGAGTTTATTTTGATCATTCTCACTTGAAACAAACGTATTGTCAATCATTGTCGCCTCAGGGTCAATTGCAGTCATGTAGCCGATTGTGATCAAGCAGTTGAATGAAACTTAACTGAATGAAACTTGGTGTTTGCTTCTATACATTTTTCTCATTTTTCATTCCATTGTTTCAGAGAAGCCTTCGCTCAAACTCTTATTATATTTTCTTTTAATATGACTGCTTAATGGCCACAAACTCTTTTTAACAATGAGTTTCATATTTATTACCCAATAATTTACGCAACGAAGACATGTTCCTGTCTGCTATCGATTAAAAGTATACCATTACAATCATAAATGAGACTTTCCTGACAAAAGAAAAGGGGAAATAATTAATTGACAATAAACTGTTTCCAAAATGTTTTAATTTATATATCACTAAAACCAGGGCTTCTGGATTTTAGCCGACCCAAAAAACAAGCCGACAGGCTTTTTTTGGCTTAAAACCCCCTTAAAAAAGGCCGGCTTTTTTTTTTAAATGAAAGCCGGCTTTTATTCAAAAAAAATTTTTAAATTTTTTTTCAACGAAAAGTATTAAATAAAAAATTGTATTTATGTCATTTATACAATTGAATTATTACTGCAATAGAAAAATACTTGAAATAAGAATGAAAATTATTTAATAGAATAATACCTCACAGAAATAGCAGAAAGAAAGTGCTCCTTATTAGAAAGTTATTTAGATACAATAAAATTTTAACCGATTTATTTTCAAAGATTTTCACTAAGAATTCAAAAGTTCACTTGACATTACTGTATGAACCAATCATTTGCCTTAGTCTTTAACTAATAATCTTTCGTACATTATAAAGCACATTTTTAATGCTTTTTTCTAGTAGGATAGCTTCTCATATGTATTAAGATAAGGGATTGTGCTTGACTATGCGAAGAAGCCGAATTAAATTCCTCTCCCAATCAGATTTAATTTCCTTCTCCTTTTGTGTTGAAAAAAAAATCAGTTGTGTATAATATTAGGAGAGGGTTTAATAAGAGAGTCTCACAAAATTAAGCACACAAACACGAAAATGGTAATCAGTACTGTAAAATACATTCAGGTTCTGCCAACCCAAAAAATCTGGTCTTTTTTAAAAAACCCTCCTTAAAAGAAAGATTTGGCTTTTTTAATACAAATTAACAAAGAAGATAAAAAGGTTAAAATGGTTTCCAACTTTTAAATAGTATTTTCCCAATTAAAATAGGAATTTAAAAAGGTAAAAAAATTTTTGTTTTCCTTATTTTCCATAATTTGGGGACACGCGAAAGGGTTAAGCCGATGCACAAGAAAACCTTTTGAAAACATGAGGGGGGGGGGGGGGACTTCACCTTCTGCAGTAAGCTATTCTGTCGTGTGTTGTTTCTATTCCAGTAGAATGTAGCGTTTTGTGAATATTTGGGTTTTTTGTTCTTCTGGTAAATAATTACTGTTTAACAACTTTTCATTCTCCCAGAAAATACCCGCTCAACACCAATGACGCAGTGCGGCAGCTGTAAGAGACGGTTTGTGAATGATTTGTTGCTAAAATTTCACTCCTAAGTATTTAATGAGCAACTCTGCGTTTGGTACAATCAGTTTCGCTTCAAGAGTCGTTTACACTTTCAATGACGGCTAATTAGACTCAACGGAGGAGGTATTTAGAGGGAAACATGAACGTTTTTGAATTAACTTTGTGAATATATATTTTTCAAACAATATTTTTCCCCACGTTTTTTAAGTGGATACACATTAGTCCGACAAAGGCCGAAAATCTTAGGAGCCAGGGAAAATATTTTAAGGAGCCAGCTATAATATTTTCATTAGCGAACTAGTCGCCAAGGCATATTTTTGAGTCGCCCGGGCGACCAGGCGCTTGGGATTTGTCGGACCCTGCACATTAGAGTTCTGAAATAAGTCACATTTTATGTTTGGATTTTTTCAAAAATAAATTATTTTTAGTTTGTGCTTCGGGACATGCACGGTGTGTCAAAGAATTTTTAAGACTTGGTTAATAAAATAAAATAAAAACTATTAATCATACCTTTTAAAGTATTTTTATTCAAAATAAGCACCTACGGCTTCCATCCATTTGTTATAGCGGCTCAACAACGATTCGAATGCCTGTTCCAGCTCACATTGCGGGACTGCTCCCAAAACTTGCGTCGAAGCTGCTTGTATAGTGTTACTGTCATCAAAGTAAAAGAACAATAGCAAACAAATGAACTGAGGTTTTGGCCGTGGTTTCACGTATGCTCGATAACACAGATAGCGCCAATGTAAGCTTAGTTCCAACTGTCGTCTTAAAAAAATTCTTTGACACACTTTGTACTAGGGATGTAACGAATGTTCGGCCCCTATTCAGTATTCGGCCTATTCGGCCCTTTGGCCGAGTATTCGGCCTGGCCGAATAGTCATTTCATCACCCAGACGAATATTCGGCCTGGCCGATTACTGGGTAAGGTCAAATTCGGCTTGGCTGAATATTGATGGACTATTCGGCCGAATAGTTCTGCTGCAGTAAAAAAGTAAAAAAATAAAGAAATTAGTAGATTTTAAACATTTAAAATTGTATTATAATTATTGCAAAAAAATACAGTAGTCCACTATAGTTTTAAGAAATAAAAATAATTTAGAATAAACTACTTTTTTTTTTAAATCTTGTTTTAGGCTAGACTGAGCAAAAACACATTTTAAAGTTGTAATATTGTATTTTATATTTAGCATTTGCTTCCAAAAGCTGCCAATAGTTAATTATAATAGATAATATGATAAATTTATTTTGTTGTTATTAACAAAGTGGAAGCCTTTGTTTGGGTAGACTGATTTATTGTGAATATTGGGTTAGAGAGAAATGTGAAAAGCCCAGAATATATCATGAATATTTAGATAGCATAAGTCATTGGGGTTTTTGAAAATAAAAAAATATTCCAGTTAAGTGCATTAAGTTTTAATAGATCTTTTAAAAATAAGTACGTAAAGAACCACATAAAATAAAAATATTAACTTTTATAACTTTTAAAATGTCTTCATAAAACAGTTTTGAACAAGGTAAAAGTTCACTAAGCACTAGTATTTCTTTCATTGCAATTAAATAATTAGTAAAGTAATGCTAATGCTTACTACCGTAAAACCTAAGATTTCTATTTTGCTTATGGGTGAAATTCTTATTACATTCAAAACAATAGTGAAAATAGATTAATTTTAAATAGTTCTAAATTCTTAACAAACAGAATTAAATCATACATCATAGATTGTGTGTAATTGGTGTTTGACTTAATGAATAATTTTAAATCTGACAAATACTTTCGATTACAGCGATTTTCTAGAAATTTTAATATTCGGCTGCCGAATATTCGGCTTCGGCCTATTCGGCCTAGAAGAAATGGCCGAATATTCGGTATTCGGCTATTCGGCCAAATCACTATTCGTTACATCCCTACTCTGTACAAACAGCTTCGACGCTAGCTTTTGAGGCAGACCCACAATGTGAGTTTGAACAGGCATTCGAATCGTTGTTAAACAGCTGTAACAAATGTATGGAAGCCGAAGAAGCTTATTTTGAATAAAAATACTTAAAAAAATATAAGGACTAGTTTTACTTTAATTTATTAACCTAGTCTTAAAAATTCTTTGACACTGTGTATATGTCCAAATCTAAGTGACAGACATGCTCCACCTATAGTGCTTATTTTTTTTATATATAATTTTTAATCCCACTGGTAGAAACGTGAGAAATGGCTTCGTTTTATAACTGGGACCTTTGGTCGTCTTCCCATTTGGCATAAAATATTCCTTTAAGTCATTAACAAGAAGTTCCGTCTAGAACTATACGAGCCTACTTTCCCGTATACACCAAATTCAAATTTATAATTTAGCTATCTCTTTCTCTCTCTTTCTTATTTATCTTTAGTTCTAATTACTGAAAATATACCTTTTTCAACGGATAATACATATTCATTCACTCACTCATTCATTCTTTCATTTATTCAGCCATGCATTTATTCATTCATTCGTTACCTCATTCAAGTGTTTATTCATTCATTTACACATTCATGTATTTATTCACTCATTTATTTATATTTTCATTTATTCAATAATTTATTCATTCATTCTTTTCCTCATTCATTTATTCATTGATTTATTCTTTCACTCTTTCATTTATTCATTCATTCATTATTTCACTCATTGAGTCACTGAGAAATATCCTTGAAAATCCCGATCAAAAGATTTCATAGCAAAATAGGCTCGTAAGTTCTGGATAAACTTTCTATTTCTACATGTTCTACGTTATAAGAGCTTTCCGATAAAGTTTGTTCCAAGCAAATCGGTCCGTTAGATCAGGATTTATATAGGGTTGAAATTTCCCCGTAAGCTCTGTGTTAATTTTTTGAACTGTTCAAAAATGAACAAAAACTGTTCAAATCAATATTTCACGCCGAGAACTCCTTTCAATAAGCTTGCAATAGGAACTTGGCTCTTGTGCCCAGAGTTTACAGAGTTTGCTTCAATTTTGTCCATAGGCGCTAATGTTAAAATTTTTTGAACTGTTCAAAATTGAACAAAAAATTGTTCAAATCAAAACGTAAAATATGGAAATCAGATGTCCTCGCCGAGATCTTTCGAATGCAAAAAGAATTTTTCCAATCGGACAATTCGTTCAAAAGTTATTAGGGGGGGACAGACCGACAGACAGACAGACAGACCGACAGACAGACAGACACACTTTTTCCCCATCTCAATACCCTACTTTCAAATTTTTTATTTTTCAATCTTTATTTAATTACTTCACTTATTTTTGACTTTTCTTGATTTTTAACGATATTTTCACGATACATTAAGCCTTCTTTCATGCTTTATTATTATTTTTTTTTACTTTTACGGGAAAGTAGGCTAAAAACGATAGAAATGTTAAAATTGTCTTTTAGCACTTATCAGAAGTTCTAGAAATGTGAGTCTTTGGCGTAATTTGGGATCAGGGCAAACTATTTGGAGATAAATATTTAAATTTGAATGCCAAGCATTTAGTGTTCGTTGGTTATGAGCATATTTGTTACACAAAATGAAGCTTGATATTGCTGTTTACACTGTTAAAAAAACCCCAATTTTCAGCTTGTTTTTGGACTGATTTTAACGGTAGATTTCCGTATTGCTTCAAAACATGGGTTTTCCTTCCAAAAACGGAAATATCACGTACCTCACGATCCTGAAAACACGAGAACGGAACTTTTCCGTTTTACGGTTGCTGTATTTAAAAGGATCAATGGAGAAAAAAGAAATCAAACCTCAGTCATGTCTCGGGAGAACATTATCAGAAACGGAATGTTTCCGGCAAATTTGCTGCCGGTACTTTTTCCGTTATGTTCAGGAGATTTTTTTAACGGTGTACACCACAAATATATATTTAGAAGTACATTTTTTTCGTAAAAGAATAAACATACATTAGTTACATAGAAGCCTCGCAATCAATTTTTAACTTACAATTTTTACATAACAAAATTAGATCACTAGCGATAAATATTTAAAGCATTATGTTGCCAAACAAGAATATAATTTCGAAAGTCAATTCCAACATAAGAATCACGAAGTTCAAAACGTTTTCGCACTGCTGACTAGGAGGTTCTTTGTAATTCCGAGATGCGCGCATGCATATTGTGTTGTTCTCTCACATATGAATAAACTCTGTAGAAGTTGTTTCACCTCTGGCGTAGTGTCAATGCAGTGAAAACACCTGTCCTTGCGACACTTTCCTCGCGTAAAAACTATTTCTCAATTTTCTATTGTGTTTAATTTACAAGAAACTACAAATATGTTGGCGTGCACCGCTTCGTTATCTTTTTTTTTGTTTCAAAAATTAGGATAAAATTATTAATAATGTCGAAATAAGTGTTTCCATAAACATAACAATGAAGAAGATAAGAGGTTGACTGATTGATTCAACAAATTTAAATTCAATTATTTTTCACGTAAGCGAAATAACAGTAAGCGATTTATTTTTGATATTATTATTAAGGGTGTTTTTTTATTCAGCAAATTTAAATTCAATTATTTTTCACGCAAACGAAAAAGCTGCAAGCTATTAATTTTTGATACTCATTATTATTAAGGGTGTTTTTTTCAATTCAGCAAATTTAAATTCAATTATTTCTCACGCAAACAAAATAGCTGCAAGCTATTAATTTTTGATACTCATTATTATTAACAGTGTTTTTTTATTCAGTAAATTTAAATTCAATTATTTCTCACGCAAACAAAATAGCTGCAAGCTATTAATTTTTGATACTCATTATTATTAACAGTGTTTTTTTATTCAGTAAATTTAAATTCAATTATTTTCCACGCAAACGAAATAACTGCAAGTGATTTATTTTTGATACTCATTATTATTAAGGGTGTTTTTTTCCCTCCATTCTAAAGTACATTGTTATTATTATTTTTATTATGTTTTGGTAATGACTGAGGAGTTAAGCGAAATGAGATATCGTAATTTCAATGCAATCTGCTTAAAATGAGGCGTTTTGTTTTGCATAAAAATTCTTGTCCTTATTTAAATTTTTTTTCTTTATTTTTTTTCAATTGAGATTCAAAATGCTGTGCTGCGGAAAATGTTTATCTCTATATGTGGAATTTATTTTTGCTACGTTTCTATACTTACTTACTTGGGGGAGAGGGGCGCTGCTTGAATTTTTGAATTTAATGTGTTCTTATTTAAAAAAAATAAATAAATAAATGAAATAACAAAAAGAAAAGAAAACAAGAAGTTCCGTCTAGAACTATACGAGCCTACTTTCCCGTATACACCACCTTCAAATTTTTAATGTAGCTATCTCTTTCTCTCGCTTTCTCCTTTAGCTTTAGTTCTTAACTTTTTCAAATATACCTTTTTCAACGGATAACACATTCATTCACTCATTCATTCTTCCCTTTATTCAGCCATTCATTTATTCATTAATTCATTTACTCATTCATGTATTTATTCCCTCATTTATTCATTCTTTTCATCATTTCTTTATTCATTGATTCATTCTTTCACTCTTTCATTTATTCATTCATTCATACTTTCACTCATTCATTTATTCATTGAGAAATATCCTTAAAAATCCCGATAAAAAAAGTTCATAGGAAATTAGGCTCGTTAGTTCTGGATGAACTTTCTATTTGTTCATGTCCTACGTTATAAGAGCTTTCCGATAAAATTTGTTCCAAGCAAATCGGTAAGTTAGATCAGGATTTATATAGGATCGAAATTTCCCAGTAAGCGCTATGTTAATTTTTTGAACTGTTCAAAAATGAACAAAACCCGTTCAAATTGATATTTCACGCCAAGAGCTTCGTCCAGTAAGATTGTTCATTGGAACATGGCTCTTGTACCCAGAGTTTGCATAATTTGCTTCATTTTCGCCCATATGCGCTAATGTTAATTTTTTTTGAACTGTTCAAAATTGAACGAAGAATTGTTCAAATCAAAAAGGAAACGCCGAGACCTTCTTACAATAAGCTTGCTCATAGGAACTTGGATCTTGTGCCTCTCTCAAGATCCAAGTGCTTCTCCTCTTGTGCAAAATCTGTTGCCCAGAGTTTGCATAATTTGCTTCATTTTTGCCCATAGGCGCTAATGTTAAAATTTACTGAACCGTTCAGAATTGAACGAAAAATTGTTCAAATCAAAAAGTAAAATAGGGAAATGAGATGTCCTCGCCGAGATCTTTCGAATGCAAAAAGAATTTTTCGAATCGGACTATCCGTTCAAAAGGTATTAATCTCTTTTATATGTACTTGTTTTAAACAGTAAACAAACGAGTTGTTGCCAACCGGGAAACGAAAATAAAGGCCTGTTTTTCGCCACGTATTAGCGTTATATGCGCTACATTATGCTTACAATACAATTATAAACATGCTATATAAATTCATTATATTTAAATAAATAAGAATATACAATGAAAGTATTTATTGTTTGAACCAAAAGGGATATTTCTTAAAGGACGTGAAATAAATAAGTGAAATAAAATAATTTTTATAAAAAAACAGAACCGACTTCAAATTATAAATTGCGCTGAAAAGTGAAAAATAAATTCATTCTTTAAACAACATTGATGTGACTTTTAAACGTAGTTTTGGAAGTCGGTGCAAAATTAGGATAGATAAAATCTTTTGTAATCATGAATCCCAATTACAAATATATAGATTTTCGCAGAATTAGCAACAGTTCCAATATGAAGTAGCATCGGTATAATGGTAATTAGGCTCATAATTTTGCACCGACTTCTAAAATTATGTTTAAAAGTCACATCGATGTTGTTTAAAGAATGAATTTATTTTTCACTTTTCAGCGCAATTTATAATTTGAAGTCGGTTCTGTTTTTTTATAAAAACTATTTTATTCTTTTTAGTGTAAATACATTTTGTATATAACTACTCTATTTTTAAAAAAATCCATATCAAAGGGCAAAACTTCTTTGAATTAATGGTACTAAAAGCTAATCAGATGTATGATAAATTCCCTTTTGAAGTCGATTTTAGCAAACAAACTGATTGGATTAATTTTTGCACAGAGAAGCCTTCAGTCAAACTCTTGCTGTAATTTCTTTTAATATTATAGCCCATGACAACAAACATATTTTTAACAATGACTTTTATATTTATTAATAGATTTCCCAACAAAGAAGAATCAAGCCAAGCCTTTCCAATTAAAATAAAAAATGCTAATTTTTCATCCGTAACGTTTTTCCTAAAAAACAAACGTAGTCAAATTGGTGTAGGGTCAGTTGGGGTAATTGTAAACGCTGTTTCAATGTTTTAGCTTTTGATCCTTCCCTACCTCTTGAATGAATCCATAGTTAAAATTTTGAGCATTGTAGCCAATACTGCAGTTATGAGTAAATGTGTACAAGAATTTTGACTTTATGACTATTTGTTAGCGAATGAGCTCGTGTTTACAATTACCCCAGAGCTCTGGGGTAATTGTGATTTATTAACAGTGATTTATTTTCGAATAAGGGTGCTGCAAATGGAAAATTGTTTCATACACAGTCTACTTGGAAGCTTAAGAAGTTCCGGAGCAGTGGTTCTCAATCTGCGGCCAACAGCCCGCATTTGGTCCGCTAAGTTATGTTATGAGCCCGCTGAGATCATTTAACGAGAAATATATTGCAGAAAATCAAGTAATGCGATAAATTTACGCAAAATTTGTCCCGCAGTGGATCAGTCGGTTAAGCTTGGATCTAATAGAACACCGGAAGTGAAGCACAACTGGCTGTGGTCAATGCTTGGAAGGGTGACCACCTCCCGCGACGGATACCGAGTGCGCTAAAAGGAGCTGGGCACGTAAAATATATCGTCGCTTCAAATGTCCACCAAGTTAGAAATAATTTCCGCTGAGGGACCAACCTAGATGACGATTTCTCATCTGGGAGCTGGCTCAAAATCATTAGGCCCCTCCGAGCCAAGTATACTTTTATTTTAGCAGAACTCATTAATAATAAGTAGGAGCTTTCATAACTCATGGTCACCCTGCAAGGGGAGCTTGGATTTCCAAGTGGCATTAGCAACAACAACAACATTTATGTAAAATAGACACAAAAGTGTAATTTAAATCAAAATATAATACTTGTTGTCTCCCCAAAATATCGGAAATAGGATAAATTTAAGTGTTTACAATTACCCCAGAGTACGAAATATATGGGGTAATTGTAAACACCGAACTTGAACATGAAAAATAACAAGGAGGATTAAATTCATAACTAAATGTTTTTAGCAGCACTCCATATGACAAATAAAAATGGTTGAAACCGCTTACATCGACTTTGTTGATGAGCTGGAGAGGAAAATGTAAGATCACTAAATTTTGTTAAAGAACTTTTTTCACTGTGTCATTTTCAAACAATAGTGTCAAATCCCTCCCCAATTATTTCGAAACTTACGAAACTCTTTCAATGTCTTCCCTATGTTGCCAATTTATCACTCACGAGCAGTTAAGTTTTTAAAACCACCACACGTGTAGTTATGAAGCTTGTTTACAACTACCCCGTGTGACCCCAACTGACCCTACAATATTTGAGCTAGACGCCTCTCTATCTAGTAAAGAAAAAGTCATCAAAATCGGTTCATTTAGTCAAAAGTTATGGATGAAAAACCAAAAAAATGACTCTATTTCTGCCTTATAACTTTTTTTCTAACTATCGAATATGGTCAAATGAAGGTACCGGACCTATGGGAAACCACCCTCGATCGATTAAAAAAAAGAATCATGAAAATCGGTTCATACGGTAAGAAGTTATGAGTGGACAAACAAAAAAAACCAAAAAAAAAACGACATACATACAGTATGAATGTATAACCTCCTTCCTTTGTGAAGTCGGTTAAAAATACCGATAGCCAAAATTTTCATAAACTCTTTTCTTTCTTATTGACGGATAGGAATTAAATTCGGCAAAAAATTCAGCTGCCCCTAGGGAAAGGTAACACACAAAGTATCGTTCGGCAATTCGAATATATGTTTCTTTTTTATTTATTTTTCTTGCAATTTCAAGATTTGTTTTGATAATAAAAAATCGAAAAACTCTTAAATTTTATTATTCTGAACAAACCTGTTATTTCAAGGATTATATTATTATCTCGGGGCAGAATAATAGAATCTGCGATTAATCATATCGCAGATTAAATTATTATCAGATATAATTAATCTCGATTAATTATATCTGAGATAATAATTAATCTAGGATTCTATTATTTTCTCAGGGCGAAGAAATACGCCGTGAGTTCTATTTCTTCGATGATTAAGCTATGCCCTATATTTAAATGACGATTTTGGAGGCAATAAGTTGTTGTGAATTTTAAGAACGTTGTTGTGAAAATTCAAAATTTAAACATTCAGTGATATACTTTTTTTTTTGCTGCTTATCTAATAAATAATTCTGTAAAAAATACAATTACGTAGATCGAAATTTTGTGAAGAGCCCATTGATTGAATGCAATTTTGTGAAGGGTATTTTTTGATTTGTCGGAATTTTGTGAAGGGTCCGTTTGGATTCATTGGAATTTTATGAAAGGTCCGTTTTAATTAGTTGGAATTTTGTGAAGGGTCCGTTTTGATTAGTTGGAATTTTGTGAAAGGTCCGTTTTGATTAATTGGAATTTGTGAAGGGTCCGTTTTGAATAGTTGGAATTTTGTGAAGGGTCCGTTTGGATTCATTGAAATTTTGTGAAGGGTCCGTTTGGATTCATTGAAATTTTGTGAAGGGTCCGTTTGGATTCATTGGAATTTTATGAAAGGTCCGTTTTAATTAGTTGGAATTTTGTGAAGGGTCCGTTTTGATTAGTTGGAATTTTGTGAAGGGTCCGTTTGGATTCATTGGAATTTTGTGAAGGGTCCGTTTGGATTCATTGGAATTTTGTGAAGGGTCCGTTTTGATTAGTTGGAATTTTGTGAAGGGTCCGTTTTGATTCATTGGAATTTTGTGAAGGTTCCGTTTGGATTCATTGGAATTTTATGAAAGGTCCGTTTTAATTAGTTGGAATTT
This sequence comes from Octonoba sinensis, assembly GCA_038502835.1. Taxonomy (NCBI): domain Eukaryota; kingdom Metazoa; phylum Arthropoda; class Arachnida; order Araneae; family Uloboridae; genus Octonoba; species Octonoba sinensis. The sequence continues at coordinate 7,536,971 of CM076600.1, forward strand.
TGTGAAGGGTCCGTTTTGATTAGTTGGAATTTTGTGAAGGGTCCGTTTGGATTCATTGGAATTTTGTGAAGGGTCCGTTTTGATTAGTTGGAATTTTGTGAAAGGTCCGTTTTGATTAGTTGGAATTTTGTGAAGGATCCGTTTGGATTCATTGGAATTTTGTGAAGGGTCCGTTTTGATTAGTTGGAATTTTGTGAAAGGTCCGTTTTGATTAGTTGGAATTTTGTGAAGGATCCGTTTGGATTCATTGGAATTTTGTGAAGGGTCCGTTTGGATTCATTGGAATTTTGTGAAGGGTCCGTTTTGATTAGTTGGAATCTTGTGAAGGGTCCGTTTGGATTCATTGAAATTTTGTGAAGGGTCCGTTTGCATTCGTTGGAATTTCGTGAAGGGTCCGTTTGCATTCGTTGGAATTTCGTGAAGGGTCCGTTTGCATTCGTTGGAATTTCGTGAAGGGTCCGACCTGAATTTCCTGTGATCCCTGCGTATGAATGCTTATTATCCCTTTCCGCTCATGGAAGAAAAATTAAATTCTGGTTGCGCCCCTGAAATTCAATATTGATGCTACACATATTCAAATACCTTACGCTCCCTCTGAGGGGGAGTATCCCCGCTTAGGGGGTACGAGTGAGGGCAAATGCGGGTTTTCGGCGTTCGGAAGGATTCCATTTCCGGCCGGATAGGGCGCAGGCGCACGCAGAGTCCCATCCGCCCCGAGCTCTCTCTCGGCTCAGTAGCCTCGGGTCTTTCTCGAGGATCGGTTGGATGATCCTTCCTTCCCTCCAGGGGGGATGCGATTCCTGGCGAGGATCCGCATTCGCAGCCTTCTCAGGAAGCAGGTAAATATGTGATCTCTCTCTCTCCTCTCTTTGACGGCCAGTGGTTGTGAACCACTCCGTATGTGATTTATTGTCCAGAAAAAAAAAAAAGTCTTTTTGTCGCAAATCTAAAAACTTTAAAAAAAAATTTTCAAAATAAATATTTATAACTTTCATTACCGAACTATGAGAAGATAAGAAAAACAAAATTTTGTTATTTAAGGTAGGCGAACACTCTAAATTTTTCCTTTCATATTCATCGTGTCTTTCTAAACATTAAGATGTTTATGTAAAGTGAGAATAATATTAATTTTTGAATATTGTTTTAAGGAAAGAAATTTTTTGAAAAGTTTTTATTTCATAAAAACCAAATTTTTTCAGCTAAAGACTATCATTACCTTAGCATTTCTAGTGCACTCCCTCTTTCTTTGTTTTTCATACTTTTTATATGTAATTCTTCCTTATATACCAGATAATGCAATGAGACTCCAAAATCAGAAATAAATAACTAAACAAAACTTTTATATCAAGAGTTTTGAACTTTCCCCTTGAGAAAGGTATATTTTTAAACTTAGCTTTCACTTATCAATATTAAAAATGAATATATTATATGTAAATCAATTTTAGAGGCTTATTGTACAGTAATATATTAGATAAACATTTTTGCAAAGTTTAAAATAAATCGAATCAATACTTTTTTTTCTAGAACTGTTAGCTTGAATAAAATCTTCGAAAACGTGGTTTTGAGAAAATGAAAAAACAAAAATGGATTCCGTATCAAATAATGCATTTACCCTTCATTAACTTTCTTTTAGTTTTAATCATAATTCATCGATTGAAAAAAAAATTGTAGATTTAGAAAAGAAAACGGTTTAGGCTCAAGCTAAATTTCTAAAAATCACAAAAAGGACTTTTTGCAAAAATTTGGGTGTTGGCCTACCTTAAACCTGCATAAAATGCCAATATAAATCATGTGGGATAAAAATAATCATTTTTAAAAAGTTATACTACCTCCTTTTTATATTTTTTTACGGGACTTATATAAAAGTTATGAAACTTTAGTTTTATGTGTATATGTTACGGTGAATTAGGGGAATGTCGACAATCACCATCTATCAGACCGGTGATTGTCGACAGCCAAGAAATTGTCTAGTTACATAACTTTTATCACATCCGACCAGAATAAAATCTGTAAAATACATTTAAAAGAAAGAAATGTACGCAAAATATTTAAGTAATGTAAAATAAATATTCAAATAATAGAAGAAAGATATTTGGATGTACGAAAAATGGTCAAACAATGTACGAAAAATATTCAAATAATGTACGAAAAATATTCTAATAATGTACAAAAAATATTTAAGTAATATAGATAAATATTTAAATAATATGCGAAAAATATTCAAATAATATACGAAAAATATTTCAATGTACGAAAAATATTCAAGTAATGTATAGATAGATTCAAATAATATACGAAACATATTCAATGTACGAAAGATTCAAATAATCTACAGAAATGTTCAAATAAAGCGTCTCTTTCATTATATGGCAGCAACCAATTTTTGTTTGAACCATTCCATTATTTCTTGAGAGCAGTTGCACGTAACAAGAAAACCATCCAATTGAGCCATCCCTCTTGATGGGATTGTTGCCAAAATCTAATCAGCACTACTTCCCATCAGGGTGCATGTGTGTAACAAATTTAGTACTCGTAATTCCATTCCAAGCATTATATTCTCAGTTAGAGGGGACACAAACAAGTGTTAAAGGGAAAATGCATTTTTCAATCCAACTGCAATATAAATTTGTTTATTTTACAGCCTTTAGAAATTATGTAGTGGGGTTTCATTCAAAGACAGCTTGGAGTCTAATGTATCGTTTTTGAGTCAAAATATTTGTAGTAAAGCCGAATGCCCGGATTTGAATCCCAGTAAGAACATGCATGTTATTGATCGGTATAGCACTTCTCCTAATAGCTCGTATCCACTTTTAGAGTGTTGATCCCCTAGCTATCTATAAGGGTACGTCGTGCTCGGCCTGTCTAGCTATTACGTACAAAACGGAAGAAATTCATATTAATTGCCTGAAACGTTCGGGTAACACAATAAACCGACGGTAAATTTTTCAGTAGAGTTCATGCACAAGATGCTCTGGAAGAAAGAGAGAAATTTTTTGTCAACAATAACATCAAAAGCCATAGGAGAAAATGAAGCCTAATGTTTCTTTTTTAGATTTATTCCACGGTAGACCGAGGGACAGTTAAACTTACCATTTCTTTGCGAAATGCACAGGTAGGGGCCCCTTCAAAATGATGTCACGCTTTTTTCTCATATATTTGATCCCCCTCTCCCCTTTGTCACAATATGTCACACTTCAGCGGACCCCCTCCCTCCCCTTTGTCACATGTTACGCTATGTTGCATAATGCTTGATGTCACACTTCTTGTTACCCCCTCCCCTCCCCTTGTCACACTTTGTCACAATTTCGCGAACCCCTCTCCCCCCTCGAAGCGTGACATCATTTATCAATAATCCCTAGGACTTTGTTCTTTAAGAAAGGGCTTGGTTTTTTCAGTTGTATGGTGCTGTGTAGGAACGGGTTTTAAAATTCTTGTAACTCCCGAGGAAAATAAAAAGATTCTCACCTGAGAACGTCTGACTCTAAAGGCCCGGGGGTTATGGTGATTCAACCAGTCTTCTATTTCTTGGTATATCCATAATATTTCTTGTGCACATGAAGACAATATCGCTAATTAACTGAGACACAATAAGTCCACGAGTCTGAGATATATGAAAACACATTTATTCTTTAAAAATTACACACATTGATGAAAAGGGACTCGACTAAACTAACTATTTACAAATTTACAGTTAAAATTTCCAGTTCTTGTTTCCTCATGTCGGGCGATTACGGCATAAAGCCGCAGTTCTGGAGACCCGTCTGTTCTGTCTGGTTTCTAAAGCCGATCTCCTCAGAATTACGTTTCATTCCCACTAAAAGAAAGGGATGACGTCACGGGTGTTTTGGCGTTTGATGAGGCACATGTCTGGCGACCTGCAGTTGCGCTAAGACATGAGATGAGAAAATGGAATTTCCAACATATGGATTAAAAGAATAAAATGCCGTGGTAGCCTAGTGGTGAGGATGTCGGACTTCCAACCGGAAGACTGGGTGTTCGATACCCGACCCGCTGAAGACCCGCCATGTACACTTGGGGGTATGTGCATGTAAAATCCGTGGGCCCTGAAGTCCGGAGGCAGTTCCGAGGGTACCGGAGGGTGGAGAATGTCCCTTCTCTTCACTCTTAGGTCAAAAAAGGAGGTGACGTATTTGTCGTGGCGCCATGTGGTGTCATCCAAATACATAATGAGCCAAGTCGCACTTCCACCGTTGCGGTGCTCATCTATAAACGGAAGTCGCTCCTTACTGCCTTAATTCCTGGTCGCTCTGCGAAGGGGAGCTTGGGTACCCCAGTGGCATTAGAAACAACAATAACAAAAGAATAATAATACATTAAAACCTGTAAAGTTGACCACCTTTGTAAGTTGACCGCCTTTGTAAGTTGACCACCTTTGTAAGTTGGCCACCTTTGTAAGTTGGCCACCTTTGTAAGTTGATCACCTGTCTAAGTTGACCACCTTTTTCAGAAACGGAATTAGCCCTTCACCTTATACCTCACCCTCTATAAGCTGACCACCTGCCTAAGTTGACCACTAAAGTGCTGCACCGCAAGTGGTCAACTTACACAGATTTCACGGTACATTTAAAAATTGTAAACCCTCAGAACTATATGCCTTCACGGCTCTCTGAAATGTTTTTACTCACCACCAATTATCCGCGGGACACTGGTCGAGAAACACTATTTGAGTGGGATACGGTGAGTGGATATGAATTCTCATTTATACTGCTCGGTGTTTACCCACTTTTCATCTGAATCCCCCATTCCGAGTTCATTTTTCATTCAAGTTGTCAATAAGTTTCGCTTCTGCACAGTTATCCAGACGCAGTCGAGTAATTGCCACTTTTCCCGCCATCTGTAACTCGCGAGGCGTGTTCCAGCGACAGTGTCCCTCGCAATCTGCGCCCACATCGCGTTCCATTAGGACCTCCGTTCCATTTCCGAACTGTTGATTGAAAATGGTAACGTCGCCTAACGATCCGTGAGGGCGATAATGGAATTAAAGAAGGTCGGAGAAAAGCCTTCCATTTTCTGCGGGAACATTTTCGAGATGCAGGTGGTGGCGGTGGTTTCGAGTCTCATTTCATTTTCTAATTGCTTTAATTAGTTTCTCTTTTCTACCCCCTTCCTCACCCCCTTGTCGATTCGGTTATTTTTGACTGGGGTCGGGAGTCATTAATGCTCGCCGGGAGGCTAAATTGCCTTTGTTGTTTAAAAATTGCTTTTCTCTTGTTCATTAAGCAGTGAGGGGTGATGTTTCGCTTTAATTATGCATTTGTCTGGCCTGAAGAGTTCCTTTTTGGTGGATAGGTAGGCTGACTAGCCGACCAATTAAGACTTTTTTAAAATTTGTGTTTGTCTAGAATAAAGAATTATTTTTTGGTTGTAAGATAGGCCGACTGCAATGATAGTCGACGAATTAAGCAGGGCTCTAAAGCAACCATTTTTTTGAGTTACTTCACTCCAACTCCGCTTCAACTTTTAAGTACTTGCTCCAGGTTCGCTCCGTACTCCGAATAGTTTTGATAGAAGTTGTTGTATTTATCGCGTTTATTTAGGTAATTTATTAGTAGGTATGTATATGTATGATAAAAAATTGAAGAAAGCTATTTATAGACTATTATGTATCAATAAATATGCAATGTTTTACAACCACTGTGCTGCAAAGAAAAAGCAAGGAAATAAAAAAAAAAAGAAAGAGAAAAAACTTATATTTGTATATCTGCATTTCTGAATGCATAATTCAAAAAAAAAAAAAAGAGAGGAAAAAGAGAGAGAGAGATGAAACTAATTCATGTATGCCTACATTTCCTGAATGCATAATTTAAGAAAAATGAAAAAAAAAAAAAAAACGAGAGAGAGAACTCCTTTATGTATGTTTACATTTCTGAATATTTAATGCATAATTCAAAAAAGAAAAGAAGAAGAAGAAATAAAAGAAAAGAAAAGAAGAGAAATAAAAAAAAAGAGTGAGAAAAAACTCATTTATGTATGTCTAAATTACGGAATGCATAATTAAAAAGAATGAAAAAGCAGAAAGGGTAAAAAAAAACACTTATGTATGTTTACGTTTCTGAATGCATCATTTAAAGAAAAAAACACGGAGCAGTTTAACACACGAATCTTATTTGCTCCTTCTCAACGCCCCGTTCCAGATCTCTACAGTTAAGACTTCTCAAGAACGCAATAAACAGAACTGATCTTCTCGTAACTAGATATTGTATAAAGTACGTTTAAAATGGCTTACCGGAAATCATAAAATCCTAGATCTGCGCCCCTGACCTTATCATCGTTTCTGCGCATTTGAGTTAGTAGCCCATAGAATAATATCTATAGTTCCATAGTTACCAAATGGTGACAATAGTTTCCTAGGTGTGACCATGAAGAATCAATAGTTCTACCAGCTACTGACCATTTGCCAGATCGTTTCTGCGAATTTGAGTTAGTAGCCCATAGAACAATGTCCATAGTTTCCAAATTTGGACTATAGCAGTCGATAATAGTTCCCTAGTAGTGACCATTAGAAATTAATAGTTCTACCAGCTAGTGACCATTTGCCCCATAGTTTCTGCGAATTTGAGTTAGTATCCCATAGAACAATATCCATAGCTTCCAAATTTGGATTATAGTAGTTGACAATGGTTCCGTAGTAGTGACCGTAAGAAATCAACAGTTCTACCTGCCATTTGAATAGTGTCAACGACTCCCAATTAGCGACCATTTTCAATAGCCTCTACAGTTTCCATTCAGTTATCATTAGAACAATATCAAAAGTAGTCCACACCTCTGCTGTTTGACCGTATTGCGTATGGCAATAGTTTGGTCAGCATGGCAACAATTTATTACGGCGGGTGCATTTTATCATGGTCGCAAGCGGGCGTCAATCAACCTTTGTCCAAATTATCATAAAGCACACCAAAATATCTATTTACTAATGTTTCTGAACAATTTAGTTATACATACAAATTAATTAAAACAATTAATTGAATTTCGTTAAGTGATTATATGTATCGAATTGTCTGTCATTCATGAACAAGAAAAACATGCTGGTTCTTGCTTACACGCCATTTTACCTGGCGTTTATTACTCAAATATTCTTCTATGTTTTCTGACTGGAATACATTGAGTTGTATGGAGAAACATATCAGAAGTCGGAATTAAATGTTAGGGATTTTTTTCGACCCGGCGGCATCCGATCGATATTGAGCAACATTGTTATTTTGCATAATCTCATTTACACTTGGATGGTAGCCATGGTAAGATCGCAGCGGTCAGATTTCAATCTTATTATGTTCTCTTTTTTGAGGGACACAGCTTTCGAATTGAATCATTAAAGACTTCTTTTTTTTTTCTATTTTTTTTCGTGTAAGGCAAAAGAAGTAAATCTACTTTTGGATGCATTTTTGTGGAATGCAAATAAACGGTGTCTCATTTGATTTCAGCCCATCATTTAAACTTTTCCCATTATAATTTTTATTATATTTGATTTTAATATTACTGATTAATGGCAACAAACACTGTTTAACAATGAGTTTTACATGCATTAATAATTTACTCAACAAAGATATATCAGGCCAAGCCTTTCCAATTAAAAGAAAAATATCTTTCTTATTATCTATTATTATCTATTTTTTCACCCATTACGTTCTTTCTAAAGAACAATTGTAGTCAAATCGATGTACGACATTTAAATTAGACGACCCTCTATCGATTCCAAAATAATTAAAATATGATCATTTTGTCAAAAGTTATGGATGAAAAAGCAAAAAAATCACTACACTTTCGCCGATAACTTTTCTTTTCTACTTATCGAATATGGTCAAGCGAAGAGTCGGGACCTATGGGAGACCATTCTTGATCGATTGAAAAAAAAATCAAAATCGGTTCATCCAGTGAGACGTTATTGATGAACAAACAAAGAAACAGAAAAAAAAAAAAAAAACAAAGAAAAAAAACAAAAACAAATGTAAGGTATGAATTGATAACCGTCCTGCAATCCCCCTGTTGGAAGTCGGTTAAAAAACCCACTAGAATCGACCATTTGAACGAGCCGACCATTCGATTATAAAACAATTCGACAGGAACATTCAATGACCGATCATTCGATTATGAAATCATTGGATAGAATCATTCAATGACCGATCATTCGATTATGAAATCATTCGATTCGCCGTGACCGATTATTCGATTATAAAATCCTTCGAAAAAGATCTTTTCATAGTTAATCATTCGATCATTATAAAATAATTTCGTAGGATCATTCCATGACCGATCATTCGATTATGAAATCATTCAAAAGAGTCACACCGTGACCGATTATTCGATTATAAAATCATTCGAAAGAGTCACGCCGTGACCGATTATTCGATTATGAAAGCTTTCGAAAAATATCTCTCCATAGTTCATCATTCGATCATTATATAATCACTCGACATCCCCCCCCCCCAATCATTCGATTATACAAATTCCTCGATTATGACCATCACTTGCTCGTGTTCTTTTAATCGAATAAATAATAAGTGTTGGATTTATTATGCTGAGCATGCAATCTGACATTCAGTTTGTTTGATTGTTGCGTTTATTCTCATGTGCCTTAATTTTTCTTATATATATATATATATATATATATATATATATATATTTCTCTCTCTTACAGAACACCGATGGCTGGTTGTTGCCGGACTTCGACCAAGTAAGTAACATTTTGTGATCAGTTTTTTTTTCTGTAAAAAGATTTTCTGCATTCATAAGAATGTTCTTGCGCTACCAAGGTGCTTCTAAGGTTTGGGGCTGGACAGAGGAACGATCAAGGCTCTGGGCAATATGGAGAGCGTCCCCACCGAACGGGGGTGTTCCCCATCGATCCTTCTTCTTCCGCTATCGAATAAGGCTCATACGCTGGGGGATTAGCTTGCGGGAAATCTCGCCAGAAGACACTTTGGAATGTTAGCGATACTAGTTTGAGAGCACTCCCTGGGGAATGCCGAAGAGAGATATGGTTCGGGCCAAACTTTTATAAATTCATTGCGTTAGCTAATGGTGGAAGGATGAAAATCTGTTCACTAAACTGCTTAGTTTTGAGTTTCAATGCCACTGTGTTCACTGTTTGCACTTTTGGTACTTTTATTTGAGACTCAACGATCGACCGGCTTGTGCATTTATATTTGGAAAAGCAAGACAAGCACGAAGTTTTTCTTTTTCTTTCACAAGGTGGAGGCACTTTCCTTGGCTGCATTCGCCCTTTTCCAAGCCACGGGAATATGTGAAGGGTAACCTGACAGGTAGCCAGCATTAACCTGAACACGCTACAGTTGGATAACACCAGTTGGCGCCACCAAAACTAGTCCACCTCCTTTTTAAACCAGAAACTGAAGGGGAGGGAAATTTTTTCCAGCCACCGGTACCCTTGGGACTGACCCTCAGAACTTCAGGGTCCACAGATTTTACATGCACGTATCCCTAAGTGTACACCGTGGGTCTTCAGCAGATCGGCTTCCGAACCCCAAACCGTTCGGTTTCTAAAAACGACGTCCTAACCAATAGGCTACCACGGCCCCGACAAGCACGAAGTGTCTCTGAGAATCGCAACTCAATGTGAATTTTGAACCTCTGGAGCAGGGGTTCCCAACCAGTTGGTCGCGATGTAATTACCATCAAAAACTAATCAGCGCTACTTCCGTTTAGGGTCCATGTGTGTACCAAATTTAGTTCAATTCCAATCATTATATTTTCAGCTAGAATGGACACAAAAAGTTCTAAAGTAAAAATGCTGTCTTTGAGTCGAACTCCACTGTCGAACCCGAGGTCGAACTCCACTAGCTGGGCCCTGAGCCTGCCGTCACTTTTGTATTTGTATTTGTAAACTTGTTTATTTTACAGTGTCCTTGGGCATTATAAATAAACATATTTACAGTGGGGGACCGTGCATATTTACTACGTAGTACTTACCATGTGGTTTTAGGAACAGCTTTGAATCTAATGTATCGTTTTTGTGTCTAAATACTTTTGTGAAAAGGTGTGTGTGTGTGCATATAAGGGTCGCGGGTTGCGTAATTGTTAAAAATGGGGTTGCGACTTAGATTGTGCTCTAGTGCAGTGGTTCCCAGGGACGTAACTAGAGGGGGGCGGACAGGGCGTATGCCCAGGGCGCCAGATTATTTTCGGGGCGCCAAATTGACTAAATGCGTGTGTTTACCTAAATAGATATAGTTTTTTTGTGTATATAAGGGGGGAGGGGGAGCTAAATCCTGGTTTTTCCCCAGTTAGAAAATGAACTAGTTACGTTCCTGGTGGTTCCCATTCTCTAAGTGAAAGAGGATGGGAACCACTGCACTAGAGCATAATCTAAGTGTTACACTGGTCCAAAACATCAGTGTCCTGACTGGGGTTCGAATGTTGGCTCATGGGACGGGAGCCTTCTACCTTACCGCATATGCTATAATTAGGTGCCAATTCAATGTAGAAATAAATTCGGAAGAGTAGTATTTCTTGTTAATTCAGTACGGCATGTAGTTGTTCGAGTTAGGGAGAACTGCTCGAGGCCATCACGGGAGGTTCTTTTTACAGAAGATTTTTGCCACGAATCTCCGTCAGTCTACAATACAGGAACTGTTGCCACCCATGCACGTATTTTAAGTTCTACATTTATGTTGAATAAGAGTCTTAGTTTTCAGTTTCTAAATGTTTCATTTTACGTAGGGTCAGTTCGGGTAATTGTAAACGCTTTTTCAATATTCGAACTTTTGATCCTTCCCTACCTCTTGAATGAATTGGGAGATGAAATTGTAAGAATTGTAGCCAATGCTGATTTTTTAGCAAATGAGTTCGTATTGACATGCGCTGACTTGTTCCCGCCATTTCAATTTTATTTTTCTGCCCCTGATAAGAGTGAAATTAACACTACTACAGTTCACCCAGTGATCAAAATTCGACCGTAATTCGTGAAATTTTTCAAGTTCAGCTTTGAACGTTTAAATAACTTTTAGACATTTCAGTTCTTAACTTTATTTTGTTTAAATATTTCAACTGGCGATAATCTCGTCTCAGTGCGACTGATAGACCACCAAGTTAGTTATTTAATTTAATGCATTTGTAACAGATACTATAAATAAATTTTTATGTTTCGGAACTCCTTTAAAGGAAATAGAAATAAAAATTCATGGTGGATTAACTGCCACCTTAACCTCCTCAGACCCCAGAACTAAGCACAAAGAATTTTGCCGCAATTTTTTGGTTCTCTGATTTAAAAAATGATTATAAAAACAAAATAACTAAAGTTTTTCTTTTAATTTTAATTAATAATTAGTTTAAATAATAATTAATGCTCAATTTCCATGTTTTCCATGTTTTAAACGAAGTAAACTATCTGTTATTAATTTCAGAAACAATTGGGTGTTTTAGCTTTCAAATTGCACAAACAGTATTTAATAAACTGTATTTTTAAATGTACCCAATTGGGTGGTAGACTTGGAAAGAAGAGGTTAAGGTTAGCATTGTTTTGCTTTGCCATTCATTTAATAGATTATATTTTCTATTTTTTTTTTTTTGTTCCAGAAATTTCTTCCTTGTTTTATAACTAGTAAAAAATGTATTGAGTATTGTACGAATATTGTAGGTTGAAATGTTCAGGAGCAGGGCCTTATTTACCAATAGGCCCGTGAGGCCCGGGCCTAGGGCCCCCACTTTGAGAGGGTCCCTAATTTTGGTTATTATTTTTTTTGTAATTTAAATTTGTTTAGAAAAATATTTAAAAATAGCATCTTTCAAAAACAAACTGTTAGTGTTCTGTTGCTTCACAGAAAATTTGTATTATTAAATTATTTTAAAACCACAAGGAATGTTCACTTTGGGGGCTCCCAAATTTTGGTCTGACAATTTGAAATTTGAAAAAAAAAAAAAAAAAAAAAACGATTTTGCACCCCAGATCTTATTTAAACATTTTGTAATTTAAAAACAAAATTATTTTGCACATTGGGGGCTTCCAAATGTTAGTCTGACTGTTTGACATTTGAAAAACAAATTAGTTTTTTCCCTTTGGGGGCCCCCAAATTGTGGTGTGACTGGCAAGTTTTACAAACACATACTAAATGTTATGTTTAAAAAATTTTTGTTGCGTGAGGGGCCCCCAAACATGAGTTGTGCCTATAGTGCTTCAAAATGTAAATCGGGCCCTGTTCAGGAGTACAGTGCAAGTATGACGAATAAAGACTTCTAAAAACTGTTACATCTACAATCTACATCGAAAGTAGGAGGGAAAAACATAGTATTCCCAAATTTTTTTATTGTGACCACTAAAGCTCATCAATACATACTAAATAAAGAAAAAAGTAAGAAAATCGGTTGACAAACTGAAGAAAAATGACACTTAAGTGTTTTCTCTTTTGCCTATATAGATGTTCCACGGCGATTATTGCTCATCTAGAAAGCTAGTGCCACCCCTCGCAATTTATGAAAGCAATTTTGAGCAACCGTATATCTTTCCGTCCAGATTCGAAAAGAATATTTTTCATTGGCACTTTAGTGAGCAGAAAATATTTATTTCTAAGGAAAAGGAATGACTCTCTTTTTCTGCGCCATTTTCCTGGACCTCCACCCAATAACGCGCTTTCGTCCGAACGGGAGGCGTTGGTGGTCAGTGAGTGGGCAAGCGAAAAAAAATCAATCGCTTATCTCTCTCCTAATCGTTTTTCCCGGCAATAAGCCCTGTTTCTTTTATTCCATTATGTATCCAGACTTAAGGCCGCTAGATCTGAGAAACCGCCAATTCGTCCGACATTTTGGTTCCTGGATCCGATAATCTGTAGACCAAGAAGCAGCAGAAGGCGAAGAGAAGTTGAGGTCATACGTAAACACCTCGACATGGTTATGACAGCCCCTCAGATGTCAGATGCAAGGCTTCATATGATATGCCTAAAGAATAAAAATAATCTCCTCTTTATGGTTAAAATAGATTTTATATTGTTAAAGTTGAGGTCATACTTGGACATCTCCGGTTAAAGTAGATCCCAACAAAACATAAATGTGGAAAAAGGGCCAAGTTCGATAGAACAATCGGCCTTTGGAGTGGTCGGTGTCAGTAGTTAAAGAATTGGTATGTAACGGGGGCCAAGTTCGATAGAACAATCGGCCTTTGGAGTGGTCGGTGTCAGTGGTAAAAGAATTGGTATCTAACGGGGGCCAAGTTTCATAGCAGATCCTTTAATCATAGCTGTAAAAATGTACAATGTTCTCTAATTTAAAAAAAAAGTTTTTTTTCGGATTCCTACCTTGGCAAGTTTCAATTAAGACAAATTACGCCCAAGAAGGCGATAAGAAGACAATAGAAATGAACTGTAATAGCTTGCCACATGATTTTACCTATTAAAAATTTCTAATTGAATGAGTTAAATTCTTTGAATAGTTGGTCTTGGGTAGTTGGCTTTTATGTTTTTTTATCTTATTTATATGAACTATGGGTTTTCCACAATGTGATATTAATCTACGAATAAATATTTTCTGGAAAAATAAATGATTAAATCTTCAAATGTTGATCAATTATGCATCATTTCTAATTAAGGCGTCTAAAAGTACTCTATATAGATGCTTCAGTTGCCTTGCTTGGTCGATATTTGTGTATTTTAGTCCATAAGAACAGAAGATTTCATTCCTTCATTTATACTTGAAACATGAAATATTTTCTGATGAACTATCATTGCATTTGATAGCTCAGGTATCTTTCTCAAAATGAATTTTCACTCAATTCTTATGGGTTATTTTCGACGTTATAAGAAACTACTAGTAATTAAATAGACTGGATCTAGCTCTCTCTGGGAACCAAAATGTCGGATAGGTCAGCTTGTCTTTTTTCGTGACTCTAATCCGGACTGATGGCAGATGCATTTCCCTTTCGGGGAGAGGCATTGATATTGTAGCAGAGTGTAAGAGCGTTTTGAATCTTGTTTCTTTTTATACTTTCCCTTTTCTTTGTTTCTTTTTAGCCTACTTTCCCGCAAAAGTAAAAAAAAATGAAAGAAAGCTTAATCTATTGTAAAAATATCTTTAAAAAATGATAAGTTAAGTAATTAAATAAATATTGAAAAATAAAAAAAATTGAAAGTATTGGCGTACTTTCCCGTAGAAGTAAAAAAAGTAAGAAAGAAAAAAAGAATGAAATAAGTGTTAATGTATCGTAAAAATATCGTTGAAAATAAGAAAAAGTCAAAAATTATTTAAATAATTAAATAAATATTGAAAATTAAAAAAATTGAAAACAGGGTTTTGAGATGGAAAAAAATCTGTGTCTGTCTGTCGGTCGGTCGGTCTGTCAGTCTCCCTTAATAACTTTCGAAGGAATTGTCCGATAAGATTTTTTTGCCTTCGAAAGCTGTCGGTGAGGAAACTTCATTTCCATATTTTACTTTTTGATTTGAACAATTTTTCATTCAATTTTGAACAGTTCAAAAAATCTTAACATTGGCAACAAATGAAGCAAATTATGTACACTCTGGGCATAAGATCCTAGTCCCTACGAACAAGCAGCTTATTGGAAGAAGATCTGAACTGGAAACATTTTTCGATTTGAACAATTTTTCTTCAATTTTGAACAGTTCAAAGAAAAAAAATTAGCACTAGCGGCTACGGGGAAACTTCAATCCTATATTAATCCTGCTCTAACAGGCAGATTTTCTTGGAACAAACTTCATAGAAAGCTGTTATGACGCAGTACATGTACAGATATGAAGTTCATCCAGAATTAAACGAACCTATTTTCACACGAAACTTTTTGATCTGGATTTTTTAGGATGTTTCCGAATGAATGAATCGATACTAATATTATAAAGTAGTAGAGTTTGTTTGCTTGAACGCGCTAATCTCAGGAACTACTGGTCCGATTTGAAAAATTCTTTCACTGTTAGATAGCCCATTTATCGAGGAAGGCTATAGGCTATATATCATCTCGCTAGACCAATAAGAGCGGAGCACCGAAAATTGCATAAAAGAGTCTTTTCTAGCAGAAGAAATTATCACATCCTATCGAGCTTGATACCACTGAAAAGCGCGTAAAAAACTACTTGAGGAAGAGTTTTTGCTACGTGCTAAAATTGGAAGCCTCTAAATTAACTAGAAAAGAAGTTATAAGCATTTTTATCTATCGTTCGAAATTATTTTTTCACAGTAATTAACTTTAATTTTATTTGACCCAGATGATGATCATTTTATTTTATTTGAATTGTTGAATCGTTTCAATAATTGTTACAGTTGCCGTGTGAACAAACAAATCAATGCAGTTGCCATTGTTAAACAAATAAAAAAAATAATAATCAAATTTTCTAGAATTTTGATGAGGCATCGCTGTATTCGCAAAATATAATTCAAGATAGACCATACAACGCTGGGCGTCGCAGCTAGTGAATAAATAAATGAATGAGTTGTGAGGTATATACATGCAAATTAGAGAATCTGGCAACATCCATTGTACATATAAGCGTGTGTTGTGTGTGTGGAGTGAGTGAGTCAGTGCAGTCGGGTTTCCGACCGTTGATTGTTTGTTTGATGTAATAAAAGTGTGTTTGTTTTAAACTACGTGTTGTTCTTTGAGACACAGAACATCACAGAGTGAATGAATATGTATAAACCCTTGAAAAAGGTATATTTGAAGTAATTAAGAGCTAAAGCTAGTTGAGAAACAGAGAGAGAGAGAGAGATAGATAAGTTCTAGACGGAACTTATTGTTTTTTATAATTTTTTGTTCATTCGAATAAATTACCTCGGAACCGTTATGTAAACTTTGTGTTACTCAATTGAAAATTTTCTGTTTCTCCAACTGAGAAAAGACGCCGTTAATATTTATATACCCCCTACTCTTTACGTATTGGCAATTAGGATTTTTTTATTTTGCATATTTCTTTTCCCCACTGACCATGTAGCGCATATACCAAGTTTCAATTCATTAGAACGAGCGGTTCCTTGGTCTAATCAGGGTGAATTTAATTTGAATCCCATATCAAATTAACATTTTTTATCCAATGTTAATGAGTGCAATAAAGCTATAAATCTTTTGACTGCCCTACTCAAAATGTTTTTCCAAATTTCCATATGGGTTATTCCTGAGTATTGGTTTTCACGTCTTAGAGAAGTAATTTTCCAACAAAAAAAAAAAATTGACATGATTTTAAAGCTTTTTTTTAATAACATTTTTTTATTTGTTGTTTTTCACGAGATGTCCCGTACACAAATAATTTCCGTCTTTTATTAATGAGATAATTTTGATAGGTATTGAAAGAATGTATATTTATGTGTCAGTAAAATTTCATTATGAAAAGTTTCACAATTTTGGAAAAAAGCACTTAAGATACCATTATAAGAAAATTTTTTGCGATTTCCGTACTTGACAAAACTTGAATATTTTTAAAATAAACTATTAGTCCCATTGAGTAGAAATTGTATCTTAACTCTACTCAAGATACAAAAAAGATAATAAAAATATTTGAAAAAGTTTTCATTGTTTTAAATATATCAAGCTTTTGCTGTAGGGCCGTGGTAGCCTAGTGGTTAGGATGTCGGAATTTCCAACCGGAAGACTGAGTGTTCGATACCCGACTCTCTAAGGAAACCGCCCCCATGTACACTTGGGGATGTGTGCATGTAAAATCCGTGGACCCTGGCAGTTCCGAGGGTACCACAGGGTGGAGAATTTTCCTTCTCTTCAGTCTTACAAAAAAAGGAAGGTGGCGTATTTGTGGTGGAGAAATCTGGTGTCATCCAAGTACATCATGAGCCAAGTCGTACTCCCGCCAATGTGGTGCTCATCTATAGAAACGGAAGGCGCTCCTTTCTGCCCTAATTCGTGGGCGCTCTGCGAAGAAGGGCTTGGGTACAGAAGGGGCATTAGAAACAACAACAACAAGCTTTTGCTGTGAAACGTTTTTGTACGGAACAATGAATATTTCGGAATTTTATATACAGTGAAACCTGTCTAAGTTGACCACTTGCGGCGCAGCATTTTAGTGGTCAACTTATAGAATTTTTTTTTTGTTTTTTGTTTATTCTTACACTATGCATTTATTCAATTGCAACTAATTAAAATATTTTCATGTATGAACGTTTCTTTAAAGTAGTGATTTGCTTTTTTTCCACAATTATTTAAAATATCATTAGAGAAATTTAACCGGAAAACTTATAATTTATCCTATACAACTTTATAAGGAAAGAAAATTGATAAGATATTTGTCTTAATTTTAACTTTGTAAGTTACTTATATGATGGTAAAGATTTCCTAAAAATACATAATTTTTCAAAATGGCTGTATCAGATAGAAGAAAAAAAGAAGAAACTTATTTATAGAATAAAAGAGCGCTCATAGTCGTTTTCCCATTTGGTTAACTTACAAAGAGGTTTAGTCAAACTTTTTATTGATGTTTCATCCATTAAGACAAATACTGATCTAACACTATAGCATAAAAAATATCCTGGAGAAGTTATTTTAGTTTTTTTTTTACCTTCGCAAAAATAGATAAACAAATAAATATAGTAATAATTTGGCGGTCAACGTACAAAGGTTTTTTTTACAATACTCACACTCAAATTTGGCGAACGTAAGTGGTCAATATAGACAGGTGGTCTAGTTATATGGGTTTCTCTACATTATATAAGACTAGCTGATGTCCCGCAGAGCATCTGCGGGCTATAAGTTTAACAATCAAACTTGTGGAATGATGTCTCGATGTAAACAAATAGGTGTTGCCAATCCAAAGAATCGGAAATTAAAAATTGAGTTATGAATGGAAATACTTTTTGAAAAATAGAAATAAATTTGTTTAAGTCCGTAATTTACGATAATAAATACAAATAGTTTGTTACTTTTCTATGCTAATCATTAAACAAATTTTTGCAAATCGTTTTACCGTAGTTTGTTATTTGCATGACGTCAGTATCGTATCGTACCGCAAAATTTAATCGTAACTGGTCCACGCTAACTGAAATATATATATAGATAGGGATCATTTCGCTCCTGACAAGTCAACTTATACAGGTGGTCAGCTTTAAAGGTTTTATTGTATACAATTTTTTAAACACAAAAATAACTCCGTCCACCTGAAAAACTGTAAGTTTCCGCATCAATTATGGTGTAGAGGTAAAAGTTTCAAACCTATGCGCGACCAGCATCCAAGACTAGGATAAAAAAGTAAAGACCAGAAAAAAGCGAAATGTGACTTTTAATTAAATGGGACGTCGTTGGCTCTTTCGGCGGCGTCTCCAATGGAGAAGAACGGCAAAACAAATGACAACTCCTTCTTCCCCTGGTGTCCCGTCCCCCTTTTTCATCCTCTCGCGCCTCATTTGCAACATTTCCGCCTTGGTGTTGGCAGAAGTCATTTTTGCTGAAAAGGCAATTTCCTGTCGGAGTGCGCTGTCTGGGGGTGGGCGGGGGGGGGGGGGGGGTCGAGTGTGAGGATAACGTTTAGCGACAAGCCTCGGTGTGGACAATTAGAAAAGCTACGAACGGAGTATGTTTAATTTCTAAAGCAATGGTAAAAGAATCTTATCGTTGTAAATTTAGCTTTTGACATATTCATTTTTGGTTCGCTTTTATGCTCTCCCCCCACGTTTAGCTTTATCCTTATTATACCATTTCCCTCGTTTTTATATTTTGAAAATTATGAAGCCAAATTATCGTGCTGTTATGAAGCGTTTGGAATAATTGGTATAAACAAATGTCATGAAAATGGAATGAAATAATCTCTCTTTTTTTTTTCTTTCTCTCTCTTTCACGCTTTCACACAAACACGCACCCCCCCCCCCCACACATATATATATATATAAAATAAGAGATAATAAAAAGCAGGAACACGGAGTAGTGGAGCAATGAGATTTTGCTCGAAAGTGGAGCGGAGCGTGAAGCAGGAGCTCGGAGTAGTAGAGCAAGAAGATTTTTGCTCGTTAGTGGAGCGGAGAGTGAAGCAGGAGCTCGGAGTAGTTGAGCAACGAGATTTTGCTCGAAAATGGAGTGGAGCGTGAAGCAGAGGCACGGAGTAGTGGAGCAACGAGATTCTGCTTCAAAGTGGAGCGAAGCATGAAGCAGGAGCAGTAGAGCAACGAGATTTTGCTCGAAAGTGGAGTGGAGCTTGAAGCAGGGGCACAGATTAGTAGAGCAACGATATTCTGCTCTAAAGTGGAGCAGAGAGTGAAGCAGGAGCACGGAGTAGTGGAGCAACGAGATTCGGCTCTAAAGTGGAGCAGAGGGTGAAGCAGGGGCACGGAGTAGGGGAGCAGCGAGATTAGGCTCTAAAGTGGAGCAGAGCGTGAAGCAGCAGCACGGAGTAGTGGAGGAGCGAGATTTAGCTCTAAAGTGGAGCAGAGGGCGAAGCAGGGGCACGGAGTAATGGAGCAACGAGATTTTGCTCTTAAGTGGAGCAGAGCGTGAAGCAGGAGCACGGAGTAGTGGAGCAACGAGATTCGGCTCTAAAGTGGAGTGGAGCCGGAGCAAAGAAATTTGTTGTGCTCTACTGCTCCGATTTTTTAAAAACTTTTTTTATAGAAAAAATAAATTTACTAAAAAAAAAAAAGAGAGATAAAGAATATAATCTATTAAAATTATTCGGAGCACGGAGCGGAACCGGAGCAAGTACAATTTAGAAGTTGGAGCGAAGTAACTCAAAAAAGGGATTGCTCCAGATCCCTCATATATAGCATAAACCATAACTGTCAAAAGAATAAATGACAATAAATAGAAGATTAGATTCTTAATATTCGTTTTGCGCTCCTGATGATGATGCTGGTGATTTCGGGATCCCCTTTCCTCTTCTCCGAAGATCAATCGGTGTTTCTTCTTTTTCTAAGCTCCCGCCCATCACTGGCAAGAAAAATAATTTATCGATTGAATCGGGAGAGTGGATGGCAAGCATCCAAAATTCGGAAGTCAGGCTCATGTTCTCCGATGGGGAAAAAAAATCCCCCCTCCTTGTCAGTATGGCATAAGCAGTACTACGACACCGTACATCCTGACACCCGGCGAAATGGTTCTTATAATTACGATAACTACCATCAAGAACAGCGGAGCTCGGATTTTGATCTTGACTTTGGTGGGGAGATGATTTTGCTCAATTTTCTTCTCTAAATGTCGAGCGATGGATTCTAAAAATGCAAGCGGCATTTTTTTCTCTTTACGAATTTAAATTGAAAGACCACGTATGTGTGTGTGCCTTGATGAAACTACGTGCGTTCTTTTTAAAAAATCTACATTTTAATGCTCTGCTAATCGTCATATTTGACGCGGAAATGCTCTGATACCTGTAGATTGCCATGGAGACGTCTTCAAAATTGAAAACTGTTGCAGGCAAATTCGAATTTCAGCTTTAAATTCATAAAAATGCTATCTACACCGGGGGTCCCCAACCCTATGCACCACGGTGCCCGTCGATCGGTCTAGGTGCACCCGCTGCTTGTGCCCCGCTATAAAATATTTCAGTTTTCCATTTTAAACTTGAGAACAAATAGAATCTAGAGTATATGAATAAAGGGTAATCAATATAACTATGAATAAAGGGCCATATAACTACTTTTACGATTGCTTGCGAGTTGGAATTTCATCATATTCTCCCAATTATGAAGCGCTGGCCAGTGAAATGCAATGTCAAAACTCACATTGACTGTATTTTATATATTTTATAAATAATTTTTATGCTTCGTATGTTTTGAAAGCAATTTAGTAATTATTTATTTTACCCAAGAATATTAATACTAATTTTATTCATGTGTTAAATTAATTTTTAGTGAATTATATGTATTGTGTATAACTATGTCCCCACACACCAACTATAAATTTATCTTTAAAAATAAATGGTGCTCGCCATCCGACCAATATTCAGGTATGTGCTCTTAGATACAAAAAGGTTGGGGATCCCCGATCTACACAAATGAATTTATGTATCATAGGCGACGAAGACAAAAAACTCGTCTTTTCTCAGCTACGCAAGCGTTAGGAATATTTTTGCCCTCAAAAATATGTCCTGCGCATGCGCAGATGAGAAAAGACACTGTTGGTATTGTATCCACTGCAACAGTCTATTGCGACCAACGTGAGGCCATGGTAGCATAGTGGTTAAGATGTCGGACTTCCAACCGGAAGATTGGGTGTTCGGTACCCGACCCGCTGAAGACCCATGTACACTTGGGGATACGTGCATGGAAAATCCGTGGACCCTGAAGTCCCGAGGGTACCGGAGGGTGGAGAATGTCCCTTCCCTTCAGTCTCAGGTCTAAAAAGGGAGGTGACGTATTTGTGGTGGCGCCATCGGGTGTCATCCGAATACATAATGAATCGTCGTACTTTCACCGTTGTGGTGCTGATCTATAAACAAAAGGCGCTTCTTACCGCCTAAATTACTGGTCGTTCTGCGAAGGGGAGCTTGAACCCAAGTGGCATTAGAAACAACAACGACAATTTCGACCAACGTATTTTGGTTCCGTTGCAGTCAAAGTGAAATAAATATCGTGTATATCTCTTAATGAGAGGAAAAGGAAAATAAGAAAATAATCTTATCAGGGGGATGTGTTGTGGTTCATATCTATTGTTGACAATTATGTGACGCATCCGCCTGATCCACCTAACTTCCAAATAAAACGGTTGTGACACATATCTCCAAAGTAAGGACTCGAATAACAGGAATCCTCTCGTTCCGAGTCGATTTATATAAGTACGGAAAATCAGGCTCGGATACATTTTGCTGAGAAAGGGGCAATTTCTTTGTGATTTTGCCTATTTTTCGGATATTGTGTTCGAAAGTGGAAAGTTATAAAGTTATCATTCGTTATTTGTATAATCTTTCATTATATCCCATTGCTTCCTGTCTTGTATTCACGCCCGCAGAAAAAAAAAGCATTCGAAACGGTCAAAGGATATTTTTCATTTGTGGCTAATCCTTTTAGCATGCAAAGGGGGAAATATACTAGTTGCTGTAGGTACTTTAAAAGTAATAGGGAAGTTTCCGATTTTTTGGCTTTATTTTTCTTTGATGGAATAATGTCTATAAACATCATCTTTGAAAAAAAAAATTGGTTATGCAATAAGTATTTATTTTTTGAATATTTTTTAAAGCCCCAGTAAGAGACGAAAAAACAATTTTCTGCGCATGTGCATCGCATTTTAGGGGAAAACGTCAGCACTCTAGTGGGTGACACAATAACTTGGCGACAATAGGGGCTTGACTTCGGTGATGTCCGCCAACGAGCACTAGTAGAACAAGTTTCACCTACATCAGGTTTGCCTTTAAAATATTTGCAAACGATAAAAGTCATTAAGTTAGAAATTTCGCGTTATAAAATTGTATAAAATGGAATAACATCATTGATGTATCTTTTGGCACGTTGCTTGATTGACCTTTTACAAATCTAGACTCCATAATGATGTAATAATTTAATTGCAACAATAAAATAACGATGAGAAGAAAGCAAACTAGTTGGAGCTACGTAAAGTCTACAGTGAAAAATATCCAGTGACGTCAGGGACTGACGCGTTACGCTCCACCCCGTTTTTTGAGCGTGGGATTTAAAAAAATAATTAAAAGTCAATAATTTGTTTTCTGAGCCTGGCGTTGTTGAATTTAAAAGATGTTTAATTGTCTTAACCATATGTAGCTGTGAAAATGGGAAACTTTCACAGGTCGAAACTTCGTTATTGTTGTTTATATGTAATATAATTTTTCCACTACCATACCGTATTCTTATGAGCCATTTTCTATTGCAGGCTCATACACCTCTACTGGGGACGGAAAGATTCGTAAGTAGTAATTGTTGTGTAGTTTTCTCTATTTTCCCCAATAGTGTAACGCAGTGGTAGGCAACCCGTCGATCGCGATCGACCGGTCGATCTCGAGCCCATTTTCGGTCGATCGCGAGACAGTTTTGAAAAGAAAAAAAAAAAAATCAAATGACTTTTGGAGCAGAAGGCGAAACTTTTTTTTTTTCCTCCATAAAATGCTTATTATTTTGTCAAACCATTCGTCGGACCTAAAAAAACTTGCCAACAATAAGGAATGTCAGTCGTCACATTAGCTATCCCCTCGGTGAGTTAATTGAAATATGTAACGGCGTTTCACATGTGCGTTTTATTAAAAAAAAAAAAAACAAACTGCCAGTATTTTATCAAATTTAAAAGAAATAATATGTTAGTATCTGAGTTTTTTTTAAATGCGAGTTGACGGTTGTTAACACAGCAGTATCTTAGAAATTTTAAAGTAGGTATTTCATAAGCATCAAAACCTGTTCTGACAGGAAATAACCTATAGTTTGAAGACAGGCGCAGCCCCAACTTGTCGTTTTAATTATTAATAGTGCATGTATCTCCTCCCCCCCCCCCCGGTCCTCTGAGTCGATCTTGGCGTTTGCCGTACTTGGAAAGTAGATCTTCAGCTAATTTAGGTTGCCGACCGCTGGTGTAACGTGTGTGCTTAGGGTGATTTTAATTGAATCTTCGAGAGGAAAGACAGTTCTAGTCAAAAAAACTTTCCGAGGTATTTTCAAAAACAACTTTAACTTTTATTTTTGTTTACGCCATGCCTAGCTGTTCTAGGGTAAGAGGTCTTGAACAATTGTATTCTTCTTCATTGCCCAACGTGTACAGTCCTGCCATTAAAAAAAAAAACCTTGAAGAAGGGCGCCCAAGGGTCAAAACTTCGTGGTCGAACTGTCATTCTACGCTTTTAGTGTTACTTTCGACAGTTACCTTAAAATGGTTGATTTTGAGCGAGTACTGTTTTTCCCAATCATCAATTCAGTTAAAGTTACCCTGTTTAAACTTGCGAAGCGTTCGTTCTAACAGGCGTCTGTCATAGAATCTCAATATATAGTACGTTATATGGATAGCGGGGAAAGAAACCTGCAGTAAGAAAATTATAGATTTAGCACCAAGAGGCCAAATTTCTCGCTTTTCCTTTCATTGCAATTTTCATCGCCAAGCCTTTGCAACTGAAACAGAAAACCTTCGTGAAGCCGTTGAACTCGTGATTGATGCTGATGGAATACAGAAGGTCGCTGGCACTTTATGGGAAAGATTTTGATAGCCAAGTTTTATTTCAGAAATGCAGCATTTTTTGTGGCGACTCGCTTCAACGGGATGGCCATGATTCCTAACAATAGCTTTGGTTCGAATTTTCCATGAAAGTAAACTTTTTCTTAGCACTGTCATGTCAATTTTACTCCATTCCTCTTGGACCGTTTTCCAAAGTCCGTTCAGTGCCCTTGGCTATCATTGATTCATGCACGACAATATTTAAAAACAACAAAATACATGCACATTCATAAAAATAGATAATATTCTGAAAGCCAGGGAGGGTAGGGGTGATTTCCCAATCCCTTTACTGCACCTCTCCCCCCCCCCCCAAAAAAAAATGACGGGCCTGTCTGTAACATTTATTTTATTACGCTATATTTTACTTCAATTGAGGTTGTTATAAATATATTGAATGGGCCACATTTAATTTTTATTTATCGTTTACTAATTGAAATTTTAGGTGTTATAATGGTAACATTAACAACGTACGTAATTTTTACATTAAAAGCTTGATGATTCATATTTAAGGTTCTTAGATTGTGTTCAATGATAAAAAAATGTTTCTAATAATAAGATGTTGTCGTTTGCTGATTCTATACAATTGAAAAGCTGAAGTTTCGGCTGTAGAATCGTATCACTAAAAGTAGCTTTATTTGAAGAGCTATCGGAAACGAGAAATGTTTCATGTTTATTACATCCGGCTAAAAATCTCCATTTCCTCAAACATGCCACCTAGCATGTTCATCATAAGATATCATTCATGGTTCGATAATTCCTCCACTGATCATCTTTTCCTAGAAGAATATTACTCGGTGTCTCCCTTTCTAAAACACAACCTTTCTAACGGTGCTCTTGAGTGCTCCACTTAAGAAACTAATTATCATCCAATGTCTCCAGATCTGTTTCACGTGCGTAAAAGCAATAAAAGAAAACAACAGGGAGAGAAGTATATTTTTCGCAACAACACTCGACGCTTATCACCACATTCTCGCGTTCAGGTTATCGGAGCAAAAAAACACGATTTCGCGATAACGTCGCCTTGGAGACTCCCGAGAATGGGACACCTCGCTGCACCCTTACGAACAGATCTGTGATCCCCGCGTATTATGTGACAGAATTGTTTGTTGTTGTTTTTCCGCTCAAGATTCCGTGTGTTCGCATGGTCTCTCGACATCGGACATGAGGAAATATCTCAGCCTGATATTCCCGCCAAAATACCTCTACCCGCCCTCACCCATTCAAGTAAGTCTTTAACTTATCCTGTACTGTCCCATTTCTTAGATGCACGGAGTAAGGAGGAAGCCCTTCATGATCCGCAGTTAACACTAGATTTACCAGACCGTTTTCAACCATACCTAAACTTTCCTTGTACGCCAAGTTGCTACTCATTATAATAAAACTTTCAGCCACATTCACCTGTCCTACTTAATGTGCATTAGGAAAAGCCAATACAATTGAAAGATGCATTATAATTAGTAACAAATAATGCAAAATGGATGCTTCAAAACAGTCAAAATGACTGGTCTGGTAAATCTAGTGTTCATTTCAATATTGCGAAAAGCATTATGGGAAGTTGGTGACCGATATTTCTTAGGTTGACTTAGGTTGTTAACTAGTTTTGCAATAGCGATTGTATTTGTTACGTTATTGACCGCTTCAAATTGTTCTTTGTTAGCCAAGCACACTGGCGTAGATAAGGGGGGTTTTGGGGATAAAACCCCCCTGAAATGGTGAAGATTGTGTTGAATTTGACCAATTTTTCCTGTAAAACAATGAAATTTGCTCACTTCTCCCGAAGAAATTCCCCTGAAATAGTGAAGAATGTCAAGAATTCGACCAATTTTCCCTGTAACACAACGGAATTAGCCCACTTTTCCCAAAGAAACTCCTAAAATGGTGACGATTGTCTAGATTTTGACGAATTTTTCCTGCAAAACAATGAAATTAGTTCACTTTTCCCGAAGGAACCCTCCTAAAATGGTGAAGATTGTCTAGAATTTGACCATTTTTTCCGGTAAACCAATGAAATTATCTTACTTCTTCTGAAGAACCCCCCCCCCCCCAAAATCCGGGTCTAGCTACGCCACTGGCCAAGCATACAAAACTTGAAACTGTAAGGATTCATATTTGGTTTCATCCATGGAAGAAAAACGTCACGCACATATTGTTTTATTGTTTTTTCGCGAAAGGCAGTCACTGTAATTCAGTTTTTCATTATTGCACAAAGCCTTATGCAATTACGACACTAATCTGCTGTCTTCAAGGAACTTCCTTCTAAATCCTTCATACGAATATTACTACTCGCCAAATATCCCTATTATGGTACAAATCCTTATTGAAAAATAAATAAATAAATTGCATAAAAAGAATGATTTTAAACCAAGGCAAACTAATTAAAAGGCTTGTGCTACCAGCGAAGCCTCAAAATGCTAAAAATATTCACTGCTATTTTATCTGTTAACGTGTAGATCAAATGGACAATACAATGCCAAACAGTCTCCGCTCCTTTGGCGCGATTGGCGATCGGATATAATTGCTTGAATTGTTGGATTCTTGAAATATACGCTTAGCGAGAAAAATGTTTGTCTGCTCTACCCCCTTTGTAGCGAATGGCGCTGAAATTTAAGCAACATTACTTCTTATCAGGATGTATGTGTGTACTAAATTTCGTTTAATTCCATGCATTACGTCTTGAGTTCTAGCGCCCACAAAAAACTAATGAAAAGTTCGATTGCTCCACTCCTTTGCAGTGAAATTTGTCAAAACGTAATTAGCAGCTGTTCCTGTTGAGGTCCCCTTGTACGCCAAATTTTGTTTGAATTCTTCCATTACTTCTTGAGATATAGCACTCACGTTTATCGAGAAAAACGTTCTAGTGCTCCGCCCCCTTCGAATGGAGTCTCACCAAATACTAATCAGCCCCAGTTCCTATCAGTGTCCATGCATGCACCAAACTTCGTTCGATTCCATGCATTACTTTTTGAATTACAGCGACCACATAAAAAAAGACCACATACAGACATTTTCTAAAAATGGTCAAAATGGGTTCTACACAACTCAAACCATATAAATCCGTCGAAAATTCAGTTCAATACTTTCTTCTATTTTCTCGATATAGAAGAAAGTAACAATTAAAGAAACTGAATGATAAAATACCTGTTTCATTACTAGTTATCTTTAGCTTGCAAGTCTACGCGAATTTATTTGAAGATAAGCCTTGTTATCTTGTTTCCTTACGCTACTCGATGTCTTTGTAATGCATGATGCTTTGTCATTAGTTATTCAAATCGATTTGAAGGTCATATATTTTTAGAGATAGTGTATTTTTGACGTTTGATTTACGAATGTTTGATCTGATTTTCGATTTGAGTTTCGTTTATAAGGTAAATTTCTAAATGTGGAAAAAGTCACGTTTTCATTTGAATGTCACGTTTACTAAATTCTTACGCTCTGAATTCTGCTTTAGTACGGAATACTCTAAGAATTCACTACTACTTCCATACATATTTTCATTTTGAAATTTTTCAAACGATAATAATTTAATACAATTTTTTTCGCTAGCGTACTCTTTTGGATTTTTCTCATTCGTATGCACAATTAGATGGAAATTATTATTGCGTAATGAGTGTTTTGGGTGATTTTTAACGTGAACCGGTACAGATTCACTATCAGAGTTTTTTCCTTCAAATAATTACTTCTGAAAAATAATTATGTTTAGGAGAAAACAAAAACTGGAATTTAGTAAAAGAGTGTATTGGGGGAAAAATAAATATATGAAAAAATATATATGTACAGTTGAACTCGCTTAATACGAAATGCCAAAAATTCACGAATTTGTAGTATAAGCCTTTATTTGTAACAACCGTGAAAAGTAAAATTGTGTGACAAAAAGTATTAGAAATGCGTGTTTATATTTTTAAAATAATTACTACTAATATATAAGAATGATTCTAAGACAGAGGGTTTGATCCCTGAGCAGACTGACCTGTCCGAATGCCAACACGTGCTTGAGCTTTATTCTCTACCCAGTAAGATTTAAAGTATGATTCGAAAAACGTACTTGTTCATTTACAATGACTTAAAATAACCAACAATTCGTGAGGAAAAAAAATTATATGCAATCGAGAAAATTTCTCGTGAGTAGGTCAGAAATTTTCTTCGTCTGAGCCGATTGTATTTTAGCCTTCGTAATATGAGTGAGATATTTAGTGTAAATAAATAGTACCAAACTCAATGAACAAAATGTTCGTTTTAGCAGTGATTTCGTATTAACTGTGTTCGTATTAATAAAGTTCAACAGTATATGAAAATAAAATTGCAGTTTATAAAAACTGAAAAAAAAAACCCGCTTTTGTAGCAATGTGAACTAAAAAATTAAACATAATCTTTAAATGTAAAGATTTTTTCAGTGACGCGACACATCCGGGTCACCAATGAAGCGTTTGTGTGCAGATAGATAAAGTAAATGCCTCTCTGACTCCAATATAAATACTTTATTATATACAACACATAATTACATTTAAACATGATATTTCTTTTATATTTATTTACATCCATTCTCAACTACGGGCAATCGACTGTTTTACTTTTTTGATTATATAATCATTCACTATTGTCATTCCTTTCTAGTTTAACTTAATTCAAAATATAATACGAGGGTATATCAAATGAAAGCCTTAAGAGTGTTATGAATGATTTATTTTCACAACTAAGTAAAACTTGCAGGCATCATTTTTCGACATAGTCTCCTTGACATGTTATGCAAGTATTCCACTGATTTGGAAGCGCATGAATACGCCATTTGAAGAATTCTTTTTGTCGCACAATGTAGCCACTCGTGCACCGCAGTTTTCATTTCTTCATCACTTTGGAAATGCTTGCCTCTCATACAGAAATTTAACAAACCACTCATACACTTGATGCAGGGACAATCACGAATCACCATGCTGTATTGTCATCCTGCGATGGATTTCTATTGGTTTGACACCTTCACTATTCAAGAAACGAATCACTACTCGCTGTTCTAACGTGGTGCATGTTGATAGTGGGGCATCCACATTGTAACTGATGTTACTGCTAGTGTGTGTGTGTGCAGCAAAGTCCCTACCACACCTGGTGGTCATAGTGTGACCTTCAAGGAACATCCCTGTCATCTACCAGAGGAATCCTGCAAATTTCGAAATTTTATAGCACTTTTAAGGTTTTCATTTGATACACCCTCGTAATCATAAAACAAATCAATGTCGCTAAGGCTACCCTACATTCAGTAGCAATGGGATGTACCTAGTGTTGTAAAAATGCCCAGGCATTTATAAATTGGGGCAAATTCCCAGCTAAAATGCCCGGGCAAATGCCCAAAATCTATAAATGCCCTGGCATTTATTAGTTTTTATGGAAATGCTCATTATTGTCAAAGAGTCAAACAAATTCTCATTAATAGTAGGAACTACTTCAAACCTGATAAATACAATGTAACTTTTTTGTAATTTATTTGTAAGAAGTAGTTACTAATATTGCCACCTGTAAATACCAATGTATCAAAACGGACAAAATGATTTAATGTTTTGGATAAAACATAAAACAAGATTTTAGTTTGTGTAACATTTGAGTTGGTTTTTGATATTCTGTTATAAATAGGCGTACATCTAATTCCTAACATATCTTAATGTGCATACTACTGCAAACTAATAATAATAATAATAATAATAATAAAATTGAAACACACACAAATGAATTGAATTGGTTATTTTTCCCTTGGCTTCATCTTATCGTTAGTGTTGCTCTCTGAGGAAGTGGCTTTGACATGCAGATCCACCCATGTTGAATTCATCAAACTCTAGAATTTCATTTTTATTTGCAACAGGGTTTTCCTAAATTTTGAGCCGTTGTAAAAATTACATTGCTAACATCAAAAATATCTTCCTTCTGTTTTAGGGAAGTTTCTAGAGCAATTCCCAATTTGCCATTTTTTGTTCTTAGTGGAATTTTATACCTCTGTAAATCAAAAACGAGTAGAGGTTTTGGAAAAATTTCACATTTTCCTAAGTCTATTCCCAAGTAGTACCACTCTGCTAATTTTCAAGAAAATATGAGATGGTGAGAGTTTGGATCTGTGTTGAATGGACATAGAATGACGCCATGTTTTATGATCAATACTGATAAAAATGTAGCAATTTATAAGCGATTTATACTTTTATCAATGAAATGTATTTTGTAAAGTAACTAATATTATTTATAGGAAGTAATACTCATTAAAAATGTTGAGATATAAAATAAAATATATTTTTATATATGCCCAGATGTAGGGTGCTTAAAAGTGCTTTGGGCAAATGCCCACATAAATGCCCATTTGTAAACATCCTGCCCAGTGGGCACTTGCTTGGCCCACATCACTAGATGTACCACAACTAACTATATGAAACCATGAGTCAAAGTTCTACTTGTTTATATACATACTTATACTATGTATTCATCTCGACTTGATAGCTAATAACAACAGATTATAGGAGCTCGTGTCATCTTTGTTCTTGTTTTTCAGGCAAACAGCGAGGAAGATTGGGAGTATGAAGAAATTACCCTTGAAAGGGTGAGTACAAAGGTATTTTTTCTTTTTCAAAATGCGGATTTTTTTTCTCTTTTTTCTCTTCTCCCTCTCTCTTTTACGACAAAAGTGTTCGATTTTTGTAGAGCGGGGCTGGGCTGGGATTCAGCATCGCCGGCGGCGTGGACAACCCCCACATCGGCGACGACCCTTCCATCTACATCACCAAGCTGATAGCAGGCGGAGCTGCTGCCGCTGACAGGAGGCTCCAGTAAGTACTGTTCCACCCATCTTAACCCTTTCGGCCTTGACGTCCTAGCATATTCGCTTCATAAAATTACCCTGACTCATTCGATTTCAAATCAGGCAGGCAGGTCTAAAACATGTCGCATGACTCTCACAGATCTTTTGAAAGAAATTGCATTAGTTACAACGAAAGGATAAATAAAATATTCCAAAAGGATTTTGCAAAAAAAAAAAAAATGTTTCTCTAGTTACAGACTTAAAAAATTATAAAGTTACAACGAAAGGATATATAAAATATTCCAAAAGGATTTTGCAAAAAAAAAAGAAAAAAATGTTTCTCTAGTTACAGAGTCATAAAATTTGGAGCAAATTTGTCCGTTTTCAGAAAATCAGCCAAACACTCACTTTTAAAATGCCCACTGTTTTAAAAGTTTTTAACTGATTCGAATAATTTTTTTTCTATAAATAATTAAGGGTTAGTATTTTATTTAAACATTAATTTTTAAAACCTAGTTGGATTTACTACGTGAAAAAATTGCATTTTTGCCGATTTTATGCTTTTTTTGTTATGTGAAAAATTAATTTTTGACAAAACAGTGGTGGCAATCTAAAGTGCTGTTATGGAAGTTTTGTACCAAGTTTTATTGTAAGCCTGAGATGCACATCCCCTCAGAATTTAAAGTGAAATTTGAAAATGTTCAAAAATTACAATTTTTGAAGTGTGATTACTCAAAAAAGCCATTTTTTAAAAATCAGAAAATCTGCTCCTTTGATGGCCTTAAAATGCTTAATGAGCTGCTATCAATTATATTGTATATTTTTGCCCCAGAGATTTTATATGATTTTTCAAAAATGGCCTTTTGTGCATTTCTCAAAAAAGACAGAAATTCAAGCTTGTTTTTAATTAATCATTTTAATATAAGGTTTAATAAATTTTTATTAAGAAATATACTATATTGTTACACAATTACTACAGCTAAATTGTACTTAACCTTCTTAGAACTTAAATATCACCTTGCACAAAGTGTAGCCATCGTGATTTAATGCATGTTATTCTGTTCATTCCAATTACTACCTTTGAACTCACACGCTTTACATCAAATACCACGTAATAGCAAACGTAAAATCTATTGTAGGAATACAATCAAAACATTATTGGCATCCTAAACTAAAATAGTAATGCTTACATGGGACGAACGATTAACATCAAGTGGAAGCAGTTAGAAAACTACCAGCCTCTTAAACAAATATAACTCAATGCATGATTTCCCCGAATAGGAAAATTTATTGAACGTGTTAATGACAATTATTTGATGGGACAAATTACGAATGTATCACCGATGGTTAGGATGGTTTATCGTATCATTTGTACACAGATAATCTTGAAAAAATATATCAATAGCCAGAAGAATCCGGCCAAAAAAACTAGACTAATGTATAGTAATGCTGAAAGTAAAAAGTAAAACACCATCTGTACCCTGCTAGTCTGCATTTTGTTTTAGTAATAAGGCATAGAAGATGATTCCAGAACTGTATTCTACTTATTTTTCTTTAAATACATAACTACATATGTGTTTAAAACTATGTTCATCAGTGCTGTAACATGGTATTTGATGTAAAGTGTGAGAGTTTAAAACTATATACATCAGTGCTGTAACATGGTATTTGATGTAAAGTGTGTGAGTTTAAAACTATGTATATCAGTGCTGTAACATGGTATTTGATGTAAAGTGTGCGAGATTAAAACTATGTATATCAGTGCTGTAACATGGTATTTGATGTAAAGTGTGTGAGTTTAAAACTAGTAATTGGAATGAACAGAATAACATGCATTAAATCACGGTGGCTACACTTTGTGCCAGGGGCTATTTAAATTCTAAGAAGGTTAAGTACAATTCAGCTGTAGTAATTGTGTAACAATATCATATTTCTTAATAATAATTGATTCAATCTTACATTAAAATGATTAAATAAGAACAAGTTTGAATTTCTGGCTTTTTTGCGAAAGGCACAAAAGGCCATTTTTGAAAAATCATATAAAATCTCTGGGTCAAAAATACAAAATATAATGAACATTTTCAAATTTCAACTTTAAATTCTGAGGGGATATGCATCTCAGGCTTACAATAAAATTTGATACAAAACTTCCATAATAGCACTTTAGATTGCCACCTCTGTTTTGTCAAAAATGAATTTTTTTCAAAAGAAAAACAAATCATAAAATCGGTAAAAATGCACTTTTATCACGTCAAAAACAAGTTTTTTCTTTATGAATATAGCCAACTAGATTTTTAAAATTTGCGTCTGAATAAAATACCATCCCTTCATTATTTATAGAAAAAAATATTCGATTCGGTTGAAAACTTTTAAAACAGTGGCCATTTTAAAATTTAGTGTTTTGCTGATTTTCTGAAAACTGCCAATTTTGTTCCAAATTTTAAATGTCTGTAACTAGATAAATAATTTCTTTTTTTTTTTGCAAAATCCTTTTGGGGTATTTTATGTCTTTTAGTTGTAACTACTGTAATTTAGGAGAAAACCTGTGAGGGTCATGTGACACCCTCTGTCTGATCTGAAATGGAATGGCTCCCCTTATTAAGTGAATATACTAGGATAACAGTCTTTATTTTCACTTGATAAAATTTCTTCGTTTCAATAGTTTTTTGCTTATTTTGATTTCCTTTCAATTTTGGTAATTTTTTTTCATCATAATATTTTTCATTATCTTGCATTGACCTGAGCATTATAAGAATGCGTAATTTCAGGAAATTAAGGTTCATTGTTCCCCGAGAATGATGCACATTGGTTCACTTTGTTGAGTTCACAAAACTTATTATTTTTTTTTTACTCAAAATGCATTGCAGATGTTGTTGTAAAAAAATTAGGACAAACAACAAAGGCTTAAAGAATGTCTAACGAGGTTTTTGAAGTATATAGTTTTTTTTTCTTGTTAAAAAAATTAATAATAAAGTAATAAAGTGTAAAAGTGGTCCACTGTGCTCGGTCTCCCCTATATAAATGAATTATATACGAACCAAACTCTTCTCCTATATAAAAATTCTGATTTGGCCTCTGGCTACATCTTTTGTTTATTTTCAGTTACACCCCGAAATAAGTGTTTTTCTTCTAACATTTAAGATTTTTTCACCCGCGCACTTTAATTAAATTTTTCAAAGTAACTCAAA
This sequence comes from Octonoba sinensis, assembly GCA_038502835.1. NCBI lineage: Eukaryota > Metazoa > Arthropoda > Arachnida > Araneae > Uloboridae > Octonoba > Octonoba sinensis. Next base: position 7,570,971 of record CM076600.1, read on the forward strand.
AACCACTTTGTTGAGTCCACAAACTTATTTTTTTTAACTCATAATGAATTGTAGATATCGTTGTAGAAAATTAGGACATGACAACAAAGGCTTAAAGAATGTCTGTATTTTTTTTTCTTTTTGCTAAAAAATAATAATAATCAAGTGCAAAAGTGGTCCACTGTGCCCGGTCATATAAAAGGATTGTATACGAACCAAACCTTTCTCCTATATAAAAATTCTGATTTGGCCCCTGGATACATCCTTTGCTTAATTTCCAATATTCTCCAAAACAAGTGTTTTTCTTCTAACTTTAAAGTTTTTTTCTTTTTTGCTCCCGTGTACTTTGATAAATTAAATTTTTCAAAGTAAGGCAAGGGAAGAGGATGAACGCTTTGTTGCGCTTCGATCGATTTTCATTGGAAAAAGGACAGTCATGCTTCCCAAGATTTTCGCTCCCAAATCTTTTCGCTGGTCAGACTACCTCAATTCTTTGACGTTTTTTGAAAACAAGAAACTAATAGACCGTTTTGGAGAATTCGATTTGAAAGTTATGCTTTGACTTGGTGAGCAAAAAATATACATCAGAGTATTATTTAGCCTTAAGTGTTAAAACGTCTACATTGAGATCATTTTGAGCGATTTCAAACGCAAGGAATATGATTGCTGGTCTCTTGTTTGCTAAGCCTATCATGACTTGACCTAGTTTACTCTGTATGAGATCATTGACTATAAAACATAACTTTATGAGTTGTTTTTAACAAAAATGAACGAAAAAATTCCTGAAAGGCGTTTTTTTTAGGGTATGCATAAAGGAATGTAGTAAAACGTACCTCTGCGTTACCTCAAATACAGTTTTTAGTTTAAAGGGACCCGGAAACCTTTGAAATAAAAGTTTTAATAATTTTTCACTGTAGTTGGGCTAATTTTAGCATTAGATATGTATATTTTGGCTAAATTTTAAATATTAAACCAATAAAAACACTAGTCGACCTGTGCGGAATTCCGCACTCATTTGGGAGAAAGGACATCATGAAGAAGAATAGAAAAAACTAAACCAGCGGTGGTACAAAAGAAGACATGTCATTGAACAGATCAGTACAAATAGCTGTTATAATTTTTTCCACTATTATTTAGATATTCAAAATTATAATAAAATCACAGTAATAAGGATAATTATTTTTATTAGTAGTATACATAGCATTAAAATACAATAACGAAACAGTTCCATTACTTAAAACAGAGTTACTGTTTGTAGGTTAGGCTCTACACATTCAGAATATCAATGAATGTGTAGTGCCTAACGATTGAATAAGTTTAATACACAGACGCAGCTAAAATTGTCCAATTTTCTGCACGATTAAAACCGAAGACTTTCGTGTTTGTTTACTTGATAAGAATTGGCGCCAGCATCCACAACACCCATTTGACATCCATTAAAGGACCTCTTCCTAAATGATTTTAAAAATCAATTTTAAGGGAAGCGGTACATTTTTAGACCGTGGGTCTATTTTTCGTCATTAGCCGGCACGATAACCTTCAAAAGGAGGGGTAAACCATGGAATTTGGATAAAAGAATAAGGAAGATATAGCGCAGCAACAGAAAAACAGGCTGGAGAAATTATATATATATTTTTTTGGCTAAAAAAATTAACCAGGTTAAAGGTACCAGTGTTTGAAGGATACCAGATGAGAGGCTGTCACCTAAGTCGGCACCCCTAGAGGTATCATTTCAAACTTGGAGGACATTGGAATCACAACGGGTTTTACGTGCATCAGCTCCCATTATCGCACACGATCCCCGGGGCTAGAGTAGAAATCAGTAGCTAGAGGGTGGTCGCCCTCCCAAACACCGACCACGACCAGTGCTGCTTCGCTTTTAGTCCTCTGTGGGAATCGAGTTTTAACCGACTGATCCCACTGCGGGGCAGTTAATTTTTATGTCATTTCTGAAATGTACATTTTTTTTCGTGAACAGGGTGAATGACATCATCGTGAAAGTGAATGACGTGAATGTGGTGGACGTCCCTCACTGTGTGGCCGTCGACGCCCTCAAGAGAGCAGGCAACACCGTCAGGCTGGTGAGTAACTCTTTTTTCCTTTCCAGGAGATTTTTTTCAAGTGCAGCATATTGCTTCTTTACCATTTTCAGAAGTGCATTTCCCAGGGGCTAGCATCCATTCTTTCAAGAAGCCACTATCGGCAGATGCCATTACCACTTGAGAATTTTGAGGGCTAAGTTTCCCCCCAGATGGCGGCACCTGAGCTCTAATGATGCGAAACTGCACTAGGAATTTAATTTAGCTGAGAGTATCCAAGCCAAACAGATACTCAATGTATTTTCAAGTTGCCGCATAATCATACGACATGGGTGCTGGCGGTTTTCTGCACCTTGAAAATCCACCGACTTGGGCCAGGTGTGATCCTGCGAACTTGGGCGTACTAGGCCAGTGCCTTACCACTACGCCACCCTGCCGGCCCATTCCAGGAGTAGTAGAGAGGTTATTGTCACACTTTCAGTAAAAACTTCGAAATTGGGCATAATTCTTACTTTTTATTTACATTTCAGCTATTACACAAGTTACACAAACAGCACTGGGAAGAGGTTTCGGAATTAACGGTCGTTAAGTCGTATTTTGCATCTAAAAACTCCCGTTTGACAACCACGATTTCACATCCAGTTGTCACTCTTGACGCCTAACCTTTCATGAAACTTTTAATTTGATAATCACAATTTGCACCAAGTAGTCATTTTATATTATTTTATAACTTTGTACAATTATATTTTTATATACATATTTGATCTAATCTTCTGTATTTTTTTACGATACCTAGGAAGACTCGTAATTTCTTGACCTTCAAATTTTTGAATCGTAAATTTTTACTTACAAATGAAGTTTTGTAAGTAACAGTAACACTATAGGTTGTAAATAACGCTTGATAAAATAGCTAAGCCAATTAACTCAGATTTTATTTTATTAAGCACCGATTTACCGTTTATATTGATTCATAAACTAAAGTAAAATTACCATCTTCTCAAAAGTTACTAATAGAAGTTGATTTTCGAACATTTTTCTCACTTACCTATCAATAATTTTCTCGGTAAGGTTGTGACATATTGCGATATTTTTTAACAATGGTATCGCTGTCTTCATAGTTACCAGTTATCTCTCTCTGCCCAAGCAATTTGAATGGAGGCAATTCGAGCAACGTCATTGGTCACGTGGCACCGATGAAAGCAATGTAAACAAAGGAAGCCGTAGCATCGCTTTACATCGAGTTGGACAAATCTAATTAAAAACTAGGCCTAAATAAAGTTCTTCTACATTAGATAAAATGAACACTAAATACAACACCATAACTATTGTAATAATTAATAAATTTCTTTTAAAATGATTAAATTAAATGTAAATACTGGGTTATAATCAGAAAAAGCTGTGAAAATAGTCTAATTAATTTTAAAATAGCTAATTTTGCCTAGTGAACTCCACGTAGAACTCAATTGAAAATCTTAGTAAACAAAGAGCGGATATCACGTGACAACGGTGATCGCTCACGAATCCCTCTAGCGGTGAATTGCCTCAATTATTTTAAAAAGACGCCTAGAGAAAAATTTTTGGCAACTAAGACTAGCTAGGTGCCAATGACGCCAATTTTTTACATCCTAATTTCGAACCCTGACTGGGAACTGACGACATCAACAAAGATAAACCGGTTCTATTCAAAAGTAAGTAATCGAAGTTAATATTATTACAGTTACGAATATACTTTTCCTTTTCCCGCGTTTTAGCTGGTGAAGCGTCTGCGTTCGATGCCTCGCCTCCTCCGCATCGACCTCACCAAAGGATGCCGGGGCCTGGGCTTCAGCATCGCCGGAGGAGTGGGCAATCAGCACGTGCCCGGTGACGACGGCATCTACGTCACCAAGGTGATGGAAGGTGGCGCTGCGAACGTCGACGGTCGCCTGCAAGTCGGAGACAAGTTGCTAGCAGTGAGTCTATTTTTGTTCTATACTACTTCCCTTTTTCATGTGAATTTTTTTTCCAGAACAATAGTTCTTAAGAATAGATAATAGAACAAGATTTCTTAATAAGGCCAGGCTCGTCCTTTTAAAATTTTTTCAACGGGGAAGGGGCAAATGGTATGTAATCAGTACACATCATAAGTAAAAAAACAAAATACATACACATCAGTATAAATGCATTATATTTCAAAACTCAAAGGGGGTAGTTGCTCCTTTTTGATCTTCTAAATGACGGGCCTGATGCTTCAGGTTTTCATGATTAGAAAACTGGCCGGACCCGGTCCTGAGGTTTTCATGATTACACTGTTAAAACTTTCCGTAAGAAAATAGTAATATAACCATTTAGTTGATTGTTATTTTACCATATTTAATTACAGTAGTTGAACAACCATTATAAAGATGGTATTCAAACCGCTGATTGCGAAAAAAATCGTTTATTCTCTGTTTCTCCTAAAGAACGTTTAACTAACAGTAATTTACAAGCGCCACTAGGTCTCGTAGTCAATAAGAATCGGGCCGTGGGTAGCCTAGTGGTTAGCACGTCGGACTTCCACCTGGAAGGTCGCGCGTTCGATACCCACTGAAGACCACCATGTATACTTGGGGATATGTGCATGTAAAATCCGTAGACCCCACTACCTCTCCCCGTGCGTAAGCAATCCTAAGGCCTCGGCTAACAGGTAGGGGGTCAGGTGGAGAAAAGTCAATAAGAATCGGGCGTCCATCTTGGTTGTGGAACCTTACGGGTCGTAGGTTGTTGTTGTTAAAATATGAATATTTATAAGTTTAAATCTGCATGTGTATATAAAAAGAAGGAAAAAAAAGTGGCTTAAGCAGTGGTTACTAAATATTATAGAAACACATACACAGGTAAATCAAAAATTGGAGACATCGGATTGCCGAAATGTTTGCGAATGAGCGAACCCATCATTTGAGCTGCTGAATTTTGTTCGTATTTTAATTTTCGCATCAAATAAAATGGTTTTCGTCACTATACAGTAAATTTAGACCAAAAATGACTTTGGATCCAATCAAAGATTGAAATATCAATTTTCATGCAGTTTGCCTGTTGGAAAAGACGATTTGTTGATAAATAAACGGCCGCTTTGAGCGATGTCGATGGCCGAATGGTTAGAGCGCAAGGTTGGTACGCCATACACCCGGGGTTCGATTCCCGCACGCTTCGTTTACGGTTTCTACGCTTCGAAGATTCTACGCCTCGAAATAGTTCAAAAACCGTAAAAACTTACATTTTCAGTTTTGAAACCATTTATGAATGGCCATGAAAGCGTAAACTTTTGTATTTACGGCTTTTTACCAACCTGATTGGAAATGGTTTAGGTCCCGTAAAGATAGAAAAATGTTCCAAGCAGTAAATTTAACGGTGAATTATATGGACAGACCGCTGCCGACTGTTTAACCGTAATTTCATGATGAAATTTCTAACTGTAAAGTAACTAGATCCCAGGATCCCCAGATCTCCCATCATGCTGCCAATTGCTTAGTCATTAATTGGTATTTATGCCAACAACTTTAGCTACAGGAATCCTGAATAATACGCGGCTACTGGAAGCATTTAGCTATAGTCTGTGTAATTATAATAGGCGCATCAAGGTCGCGCTTCCTGCTTTGTCTCCATGGCAGCTGCGAGAAAGATAACAGAGCCAGACTTTTTTTTTTGCACTGCAGTTAAGGCAATTGCATTACTACACCTCAGATTCAAAATATTAGAATAATTGAGAAAAGTAATAAGAAAGAATTTATTTTCCATTTATTTAGTTTTGATATTAGGTAAATGCAATTAAATGTCTCATAAATTAAATCTGGAATGTTTAGATAAGATTTTAACATTTACAAAATATAAAATACAATAAATTAGCTATACAATAGCTTTCTGAAACACATCAAAATGTTAGAATATATTTGGATTGGTTCAAAATATTAGAATACTTTATCTCACGCAATCTATTTTTGTGATTGAGAAATAAATCTGATTTTAATCAGTCTATTATTATTATTATAACTAAAACAACAAACTGACTTATCTTCCCCAAACCGTGCGGGAAAAAAGCTTCCAGCACGGAAACCATGGCGATCAGAAGGGGAAAAGGTAGAGTTGCATGACCTTGACACGCCGATTCTAATTACACAGACTATAACTATGTGAAGCCTGAATCCTATATAGGACTGCTTCTAATCTTTGGACATTACCTTTGTGCTTTTCTCATAGTTGATCATCGTTACCAGCTGTTAAAACATTATGGATTTTTTTTCTCTTTTCTTACAGGTGGGAGATGTGAACCTGGAGCACGTATCCCACGAGGAGGCTGTGGCCACCCTCAAAGCCACCGGGGAGCATGTGTCGCTGACGGTCGCTAAGACGGGCTGTCCGCCAGACTTCTTCACTAATCATTCTTCGCCACCCTCTTACATCGAGGACGTCACGTCGCCAAGTAAGTGTTATATTAGTATTTCGGAAGAAAATATAATTGGTGTATTCATATCCACTGCTTCAGCTACGAAAGTGTCGTCGTAGACTTTCAGCTCATGTCATTGGCTCTGTATAAACCAATTAACACGCCTTCGTGTTTATTCTTTGGTAGTAGTATTTAACTCCCACCGTTCTCTCGGCTAAAGTAATTTTTATTCCATCATTAAAAATTACTTTAGGCCCGAGAACTGTGTTTTGTTGATTCTGCTGTGACGTCACTAGAAAAAGGACTCGTTGTCAGTTTGATAGCAATATCAACAGTCTGTTACATCAGAAATATCTTGTCTGGAGTGGGTGTGAATGCACCATTTAATTACTCTAAAACGATTTTTGAGACTATAAGATACTATGTCTCTTTAACTGTTACTTTCCTGATATCTTATGTTTTTTTCTTAATGACATTTTTTGTAATAAAGCCAATGTAGGACTAATTGCATTGCTTGTTCAAGGCACCACTGGTGTGTCTCTGGCTGGATAATTTTCCAACCATTCAGATATTTTCTGCATGAATAAAAAATACTTGCGCATATACATACTGTCGGCACCGCTTAAAGGAATATTGTTGGTTCCAGCATATTTTATTCGATTAAGCGGGGAAATTTTCTTTATCTTACAGAACTAATAATATTGCCTCGAAACGTAATAATAAATCAGTATATCTAATTAAAAGAAGTTATTAATGTTAGTTTTTTTACAAATAAAATAAATAAAAACAAAATAATTAAATACATTATTATGTATTTTTAAGTACAAATTAAAATGATGAAAAGTAAAACTTACAACTTGAATTACAAAATCTTTGGGACAACTTTGCACTATATTACTTCTTTAAAAAGTCCATAATTGTGGATTGCTTGCTCAAAGTGTTTTGGGAGCACTTTTGTATTTCCTTCTCCAGTCTATAAAGTTTTATTTACTTATTTATTTTTGAAATTTAATCAATTTTTTATCAAAAATATTTCAAAAGCAGACCAGTATTATTGGATTATCCGGGAAAAATTTTCGATTAAACGGGGATCTTTAACATTGCGTCTATGGGGAAATATTCGGTTCCGGAAGGTTTTATTCTTATAAGCGGGGTCTTCCTTTATCCTCTACCCGATTAAGCGGGGCGGATAGTATATTCATGTATACAGTTCTTGGCTTATAACACGCTCAAAGATTTTCACAAAACGTAATTAATTTTCAAAAAAACGTGACAGAATACAAATGAAGCATTATACTGAAATTTGAAATAAAAATGTTGAATATTTGATACATTTAAAGGCATCAATTTTTTACTGCTCATGCGCTAAAGAGTGCAATTTTGAACTACCATAATTTCAACCCCAAGTGTACAGGGCAACTTATAAAATAATTTCGGTTGAATATCTTGATAATTCATAAAGATATCGGCAATTTAATGAGGTGTATTTCAACATATTTTTTGGAAAAACTGTTTCTTAAGGGAATTTTCACAAATCACTCGCAAGTGCTTGCCAGCTTGCCATCATTCAGTGCATGTATGCTGCAATTGTGATAAAAATTGAGTTTGTGAAGAATTCCGTACAATCCTTACCAAGAAACATGGATGGAGAACGTTTGTTCACAAAAATTCAATTTTTATCACAAATCGCAGCATAAATGCACTGAATGATGGCAAGCACTTGCGACTGATTTGTAAACATTCCCTTAAGAAATAGCTCTTTTCCAAAAAAAATGTTGAAATACATTTATAATGAATTGCCGCCATCTTTCTGAATTTTCAAGATATAAACTATTTTCTGAAAGTTGCAGCTCTTTCCTAGCTATTTACGATGTAGGATCCTCCAAACCCCGTTCAGTTTTTCAATTTATTGACCGTCCCCTAAATGAAAGAACGAATGAATTTTTACTGGAAAGTGTGAGTATTGTATATTAAAACATGACCAAATGAGTTAAAAACAAGTTTTTGCATTCATTGTTAAGTATAAAATTGCGAAGACTCTGTAGTGCCGTCCATTAATTTGGACAGGCGCTGTAGCATTGATTGTTTAGCTTTTAGTGAGAATTATTTTTGCTTCTGTTTTTGCAGTGGGGATGCCGCTGTCGAAGTACGAGAGTGACACCCTCATGAATGCCCCTCTACCGAAAGTGGTCACGGACGAGGATTTCACGCGGTAAGTGCTTTTACAGGCGAACTGCTGAGCCTACTTTTCCGGTCATAAAATCAGACTCACAGACAGACATGAGCCAAGAAAATTACTCTTCCAAAATTATAATTTAATTTTACTTTTATCCATGGAAGCAGATTCAAAAATATTGTTTTATCCGCTTAATAGTGTAGTCCCAAAGAAAATTTCCCACTCTTAGACACCATATTTTTTGTACTGGAAAGAGTGTTTTGAGTAATGACGTCACCACGTTCACTCTAAAGCGGGGGGGGGGGGGGGGGTTGAATGATGAAATCTAAACTACTTTTCACGAAAGGATACTAGAATTTGGATAACTCCTCGTCAATAACAAGCGAAATAATTGGTTATGTGGAAAGTTTCTCCAAACGCTTTAGTGACCGACGCTTTTGACTTTGGGTGTGCTGAAAACATTAACTTAATAAAGATGATTATGAAGCAAGACTTGCTTAGATGTTTCTAGCACTTTTGATGCAGGGAAAATAGAGGAAGAGCGGTTTTGAGCAATAAACAAACGATAACGGCTGTACGTGAAAAGCGACATAAATACAAAAAGTTTGATGTTTTTCTTCTTATTTATTCATTTGTTTTTGTTAAATATTTATTTTTCTTTCTTTAATAGCCATTTGAAATGTTTAGCAAGCCAATAAAAATACTGTTTAAAAAGTTATGTATCATAATCCTTAGCTTTTTATGCCGCTAAAACTTTTCTACTTTATACTATGTTTTGTAGCAATGTTATATGTCTCTGTCAATAGAAAGACAGCTGTGGGACTAGTATTTGTCCTAAGTTATTAGTAATATTGTTATTTACATTTGCAACTTTTTGCTTTGAAAATTGCATAAATTATTATTATTGCAACGCAAAAATGTAATTCCTTGTATTTTCTATGACATGGTAATATTGCAAATACAAATACAAAAGTGACAATCAGCAGGAGGCACAGGGCGCAAATCAGCAGGAGGCATAGGGCGCGCAATAGGCTGGTTCAAGTCAATTTAACAGTCCCCAATGAACAAGAGGAGCCCTCTTAAAACCTTTTACCCCTCTGCAAGTAACAGCTGCTTCCGGGCCATTTCACTGCATTTGAATGCTGCGGACTCTACATTTCATGAAGTTTGAACCTAAATATTTATTACATTAAGATAGGAAAATGCATTCTTTTTTGCCAGTGTGTAAGTCCTACCAACACATTATTTGAAAATAAAATTAAGTGATAATTAAACTGTAAATTAAGTAGTTATAACAAACGTGTGGTCAAAATACTGTGAAATGGCCCTTCCGCTAAACTGTTCCATCTGCCTGCAACCCTATTGAAGTATTAATTTTTCCTCATTTCAAGATGAGCCCGAGATTTGAATGACCTCTGGTTCAACCTTTTGTGCATAAATGTAGACCATCAACATTTTCCATAAACCATGCTAAGGCTGCAATTACTTTTCTATTTCCTCTACAAACAACAATCCAAACTCCCCTTCGCAGAGCGACCAGGAATTAAGGCTGTAAGGAGCACCACAACGGTGGAAGTACGACTTCGCTCATGTATTTGGATGACACCAAATGGCACCACCACAAATACGCCTCCTTCCTTTTTGACCTAAGAATGAAGGGAAGGGAAATTCTATACCCTCCGGAACCGTCGGAACTGCCTCGGGACTTAAGGACCCACGGATTTTACATGCGCGAATCCCCAAATTTACATGGTGGGTCTTCAACGGTTCGGGTATCGAACACCGAATCTTCCGGTTGGAAGTCCGACATCTAACCACTAGGCTACCACGTCCTAGATCAGAGGTTCGCAATCTTTTTCTTTCGCGTACCACCATTTTTCTTGCAAACCATTTTGCGTACCACTGCTAATATAACTTTGTTATATAGATTAGAACATTAATAGATTATAGATCGATTTTTTTTGCCTGTACGCGTACCACCTGTAGAGGCTTTGCGTACCACTAGTGGTACGCGTACTACAGTTTGGGAAACGCTGCCCTAGATGATTTTCTTCCTTACAGTTTTAAAACAATATATCAGATTCGTTTTAATTATTTGCTTGAAAAGTAACAAAATTCGAATCCCAATCAACCAGAAAATTTCTTCTCAATGAGGAAAGATTCCCAATTTAATTCAGCGAAGAGTTCCAAATGTACCAATCCATTAAAATTTTATTTTACCAGTAATGTCAGTGGAGGAAGAGGGATCTAGAACATTCTCTTGTAACCTTATCTCTCGATAAAGGCATGACGGACGAAAACGAGCAAACGATAGATGAGGAGTGGATGCAAATGGGGTGCTTCGAGCGTTTTTAAATTTGCATTCATTGGTTCGTGGAAAGCCAAGTCCCCCGAGGCTTGCCGCCATTTTGTATCCACAAGGGGAGAACATCTTCAGGAGAATGGTTTTTTCCTTCGTTTGTTGTGCAAACTTAGAACAATTAAGGAAGAGATAGACGCTATCCTCACGCAATTTGTGTATAATGAGCAATATTTTACGAGTGAATCAAATTAAGGAGCACCAATAAAGCGTATCGGATGTGACGTAAGAGTTGTACTACAAGCGGATAGGCTACTATCGATTTTTTTTTCTTTCTAATAGAGCTGCGTATGGTCATCAACCTTTGCAGACCCAGTGCGTACCCCGGTAATCGGCATCCATTTTTTCAAGTAGCACCACTGTCGGCGGATGCCATTGCCACTGGGAATTTGGACGCTCAGTTTCCCGTAGAGGGCAGCACCTGAGCTCTCATTTGATGCGAATTGCACTAGGTATTTAATTTAGCCGAGAGTATCCAAGCCAGACGCATGCTCAAGGGATCTTTAACATGCCGCACAATCGTGCGACATGGGCGCAGACGATTTTCTACATCTTGAAAATCCACCGACTTGGACCTAAGCCTGAAACACACCCCCTTCAAGCTCAAAATTAAATTAAAATAATGAAAATTAAAGTTATAATCTTGTGCTTAAAATCTGTTTTAAATCCTCTGATTTATGTGTGTATGAATGTCTGTGTAAAATTAAAATTATATAATAAATGCCATTATTATTATTATTTCTAATGGGCTTTGTAGTATTGGTATTTAACCACTGAAGACCTAGGCCGTTCTCGGGGATTGGTGCCAACTCTTTCAGCGGCACCACAATGAGTGACCCCCGCAATTTTCGACGCTCAGTTTGCCCCTAGATGGCGGCACCTGAGCTCTAATGATGCAAACTGCACTAGGAAGTAATTTAGCCGAGAGTATCCACGCCCAACGGATACTCAAGACATCTTTAACATGCCGCATAGTCAAACGACATGGGCGCTGTCGATTTTATGAATCTTGAAAATCCATCGAACTGGGCCAGGTTTGATCCTGCGACCTGCGCCTTACCACTACGCCACCCTGCCGACATAAATGCCATTACCAGTAACCACAAATCTCGAAGAGTTAGTTTTCGAGTTTTTTTAGCATCAGGGATTTCCTGCAACGCCTATGTGTGACGTAACAAATGTGGCACAAGCAGATAGGGTACTCTATTAATTCTTACAATGCTACCCAAAAAAGAACTGGTTTATACAGAATAATCTTTCAAAGTCAGGGGAGCAAAAATGGCTGACTTCCATGCATGGTAAGGAACGGATGACGGAATTCGATCGGGCCCCATCAAATTCTCGTTTGCTTTCAGCAGGTTAACTGGGCCTGGTGAAAAGAAAACCTTCCCTTATCGCGCTTTCTTAAATATTGAGTGGAATTTTCGGGGGGAGTAAGAAATGAAAAACACATCATTTGCATGATTAGTTGAAGTTTGAAGCGAAATGAAGATCGTTGCTTACGACTGATTTACGACCTTTTTATCCTTACTTTCGGCCTGCCACTTTACCAAGATATGAATGAAGGAACTTAATATCTGACAGGAGACGTTTGCCTCTTAACTTTGGATTAAATCCCGGGTGTTGGTTTTTTGTGGCTCAGAGGACAGAACTAGCTGCGGGGGGCTGGATATTTATTACGAAATCGAAAAAAGAAATTGTTGAACCTTGCTGATATTTAATTTTCCAGAAAAATTTTCGACGTTTTCTAGATTGATAATTGATTTCTGTTTAGGTTACATTTCTATTCAGAACTTCGAGATAGTTTTTTGTGTTGATCGCATCAGATCAACAATATGATCAGCTTATGGCTCACCTGCTGCAACGAAGTCATAATTACTAGAAAATCATGGGTTTTAAATAAGTAATAACATGAAAATCATGATTTTATATAAGTAATAACATGAAAATCATGATGATATTTACTTTTCCAGAAAAAGTTTCGACGTTTTCTGGAATAATGATTGATTTCTAATTAGGTTATATTTCTATTCAGAACTCTTAGTTAGCTTTTTGTGTTGGTCGCATCAGATCAACAAGATAGTCAACTTATCACTCATCTGCTGCAACAAAGTCATAATTATTCGAAAATCATGATTTTTATATAAATAACAACATGGAAATCATGATGATATTTACTTTCCCAGAAAAAGTTTCGACGTTTTCTGGAATAATGATTGATTTCTAATTAGGTTATATTTCTATTCAGAACTCTTAGTTAGCTTTTTGTGTTGGTCGCATCAGATCAACAAGATAGTCAACTTATCGCTCATCTGCTGCAACAAAGTCATAATTATTAGAAAATCATGATTTTTATGTAAATAACAACATGGAAATCATGATGATATTTACTTTCCCAGAAAAAGTTTCGACGTTTTCTGGAATAATGATTGATTTCTAATTAGGTTATATTTCTATTCAGAACTCTTAGTTAGCTTTTTGTGTTGATCGCATCAGACCTACAAGATTGTCAACTTATCGCTCATCTGCTGCAAACGTAGATCATGATACATGAAAATCATGATGATATAATTACTCGAAGTACAACAAGTGTATGACGCAGTATGACCTATGTATATGAAATTTCCATGCCGTCTACGAAAGAATAAGCTGCTACTTCAACACTGAGGAAACTTTAAATATTTAGGAATTTTATTTTTCTTGTTCAAAGGTGCAACTATAATGCTTCTATTTAAATAATATTCTTTAAAATCACTTTTCTGGCATGGTTCAAGGAGACCCTAAATGAAAAAAATCACTTCGCTCCAAAGTTCATTTAAAATGGATTTTGCAATCATCATTTCTTTATTTTTGGTGACTATTTAATACTTTAGCCCTTCTTTTTCCGTTTTATGTCAGCAAATGCAATACTGCTACACTGGGTGAAAAAATGGTGAAATTTAGCTGCAACCAGCATTTGGTACTAAAGTTGAACTATTATACTGGTTTTCGAATTTCACAATCATGGTGAAACTATTACACCATTAATGATGGTTCAACTTAGTACCAATAATGGTGTAGTTTCACCGTAGATATGAAACTAGAACTCATTATGATAATTCAATTTAGTACCAATAATGGTGTAGTTTCACCATGATTGTGAAACTGGGAACCATTATAATGGTCCAACTTGTTAGTACCAATAATGGTGTAATTTTACCATGAATGGGAAAGTAGGAACCATTATAATAGTTCAACTTAGCACCAATAATTGTGTAGTTTCATCATTAATGGGAAAGTACTACTCATTATAATGATCCTGCTTAGTACCAATAATGGTGTAGTTTCACCATGAAGGTGAAACTGGGAACCATTATAGTGATCCAACTTAGTACCAATAATGATGTAGTTTCACCATGAATGGGAAACCACGACTCATTATAATGATCCAGCTTAGTACCAATAATGGTGTAGTTTCACCTAGTTTCACCATGAATGTGAAACTAGGAACCATTATAATGATCCGACTTAGTACCAATAATGGTGTAGTTTCACCATGGATGGGAAATCACGACTCATTATAATTATCCAGCTTAGTACCAATAATGATGTAGTTTCACCTAGTTTCACCATGAATGTGAAACTAGGAACCATTATAATGATCCGACTTAGTACCAATAATGGTGTAGTTTCACCATGGATGTGAAATCACGACTCATTATAATGATCCAGCTTAGTTCCAATAATGATGTAGTTTCACCATGAATGTGAAACTAGGAACCATTATAATGATCCGACTTAGTACCACTAATGGTGTAGTTTCACCATGAATGTGAAACCACGGCTCATTATAATGATCCAGCTTAGTACCAATAATGGTGTAGTTTCACCATGAATGTGAAACTAGGAACCATTATAATGATCCGACTTAGTACCAATAATGGTGCAGTTTCACCATGAATGTGAAACACGGCTCATTATAATGATCCAGCTTAGTACCAATAATGGTGTAGTTTCACCATGAATGTGAAACTAGGAACCATTATAATGATCCGACTTAGTACCAATAATGGTGCAGTTTCACCATGAATGTGAAACCACGACTCATTATAATGATCCAGCTTAGTACCAATAATGGTGTAGTTTCACCATGAATGTGAAAGTAGGAACCATTATAATAGTTCAACTTAGCACCAATAATTGTGTAGTTTCACCATTAATGGGAAAGTACTACTCATTATAATGATCCAGCTTAGTACCAATAATGGTGTAGTTTCACCTAGTTTCACCATGAAGGTGAAACTGGGAACCATTATAGTGATCCAACTTAGTACCAATAATGATGTAGTTTCCCCATGAATGTGAAACCACGACTCATTATAATGATCCAGCTTAGTACCAATAATGATGTAGTTTCTCCACGAATGTGAAACTAGGAACCATTGTAATGGTCCAACTTTAGTACCGAATGCTGGTTGCAGCTGAAATTCTCCGTTTTTCCATTTTTTTGGAGAAAGGCTGATCTATAATTATAGTGTATTAAAATATGCGTGTGGCAGTTACAAATAGAGAAATTGCCGATCAAGCTGTTGATACCAAGCCCTGACTGTTGTTTTTTGACGTTTGTTGTTGTCTGTTGCAGCGAGCCCCGCAAGGTGATTTTGAACAAGGGCTGTACCGGGCTCGGTTTCAACATCGTTGGCGGGGAGGATGGCGAGGGCATCTTCGTGTCTTTCATCCTCGGTGGAGGGCCGGCCGACCTGTCCGGGGAGCTGAAGAGGGGAGACCAGATACTCTCGGTGAGTCATTCCATTCTGATAAGAAGGAAATCCCCAGAAGTTGATGATCAACGGAAAATACCTACACTGTTAGAAATTTCATCATGAAATGACGGTTAAATGACCGGCAGCAGTCTGTCCATCTAATTCACCGTTAAATTTACGGTTTGGAACATTTTTCCATCGTTACGGGACCTAACCATTTCTAATTAACTTGGTTAAAAAGCCGTAAATACAAAAGTTTACGGTTTTATAACCATTTAAAAATGGTTTCAAAACAAAATTTTCACCGTTTTTGAATCATTTCGAGGCGTAGAATCTTTGAGGCGTTGAAACCATAAACGATTCTTGCAGGACTCGAACCCCGAATGCGTAGTGTACTAGTCTTACTCTCTATCCACTCGGCCACCGTCATCACGTAAAGCGGACGTTTATTTATCAATAAATCTTCTTTTCCAACAGGCAAACAGCCTTAAAATTGAGATTTCAGTTTTTGATTGGATCTAAATTTATTTTTGATCTAAATTTACTGTATATTGACGAGAATCATTTTATTTGCTGCAAAAATTAAAATACAAACAAGCTTTAAACAAGCTTCAGCAGGTCAAATGATGGGTTCGCTCATTCGCAAACAGTTTGGGAATCCGATGTCTCCAATTTTTGATTTACGTGTGTATGTGTTTCTATTTAGTATCCACTGCTTAAGATACTTTTTTTTCCTTCTTTTTTTATATACACATGCAGATTTTAACTAATAAATCCGTATTCCTATTTTAAAACAGCATACGACCGGTAATGTTTCGCAATCAAGATGGCCGCCCGATTCTTGTTGAGCGCTTGAAAATTACAGTTTGTTAAACGTTCTTTAGTAGAAACAGAGAATAAACGATTTTTTTTCGCAATCAGCGGTTTGAGTGCCATCTTTTTAATGGTTATTCAACTGTTGTAATTAAATATGGTAAAATAACAATCAAATAAATGGTTATTTTACTATTTTCCTACAGAAATTTTTAACAGAGGCTAACTAGAAAGGATCATGCCTCTCAAAATTTGAAAAAAAATGCACTTTAATTTTTGAAAAATGCCCTTAACCCATTTCTTACCGTACCTACAGTTTGACCACGAAATTTTGACCCTTGGACACTTCTACGCATGTCAGAAAAGGAGGAATCCATTCGAGTTTTAGGGAAGTTGGTTTTGAAGGTGCGTTTATTAGCAAGTAAATCAGAATGTTTGCTTTTTTTTTGTTGAAAACAACTATATTTATAAACTGGCATCAGTGCGGAAGGAAGAAAATATGCTAAACGAACTGAAACGAGAACAGAAACGGCACATTTCTTATACCAGCATTTTCTCCCTTGAACATGAATGGATTCTTCTTGGCACTCTGCCAGTCAGAGGTCTTTTTTTTTTTTTTGATGTTATAACTACTTCCAATGCAAATTTTTACAATATTGTGTTTTCATCTAAATGCAAAGAAAAATAATTGATTGTTATTGGCGAAGAATTATTAAATGGTTAAAAGCTCATTATTTTTAAGGGTATTGACTGGTTTATAAGTTTTACGCTTTAAAAAAAATAATAAGGAAAGATAAACCTCAATAATGGCCCCAAAAGAAGCCATTTTGTTTTTGAAGAGCAGAACTTCCTAATCGAGTTCCAATAGGTAATAATAAAACACCTTTTGTGAAATAATTGCTTCTTCATTTACGTAAAAACAGCCGAATTAAAAAGAAATTTCATAATTTATGGACTGTACAAAAGAATGTTTTTAAAATGGTGCGAAAACGAACGATCTGCTGCGAATAGGTCAAGATTTGAGATCAAAACTCAAAATTCCATCAAATCAGTTTAAATATGTCAATGTCTTGAAAAATTACCGCATCACAAACCATCAAATGACTTTCATTTAAGAAATTCAACTAATAACTTGCAAATATGTATTTTAAAAATTTTAGTGTCTTGCTTTCAAAAACCTAAATTGCACTTAATATTTTTTTTTTTTTTTTGCATTGTGAAAAGAAAAAAAACAGTTAACCGAAATTACGTTTTTGTACCTTGAAAAGCAACGTTTAAATCTTACATAATTGCGTCAAATCTCAAACAACTAGTTCACTATTTGTTTCAGATTTAAAAAGAAATTACAATAATCATTTCAAATAGCCTTACGTATAAATTATCTTCAAATTCATATACTGTATCTTCTCCGTATATAATAGCAGCAATTTTTTTTTCAATGTCTAAAATCCTTTGCTTTCTTCATGAAAATAAATATATTTATTTTTGAAAAATTACCATATGAAAACCATCAAATGACTATCTTTAAAAAAATACAACCAATAACTTGTACATATCTGTTTTGAAAATTTTAGTACCTTAAATTCGAAACTTTAAACTGCACTTACTAATTCTTTTTCTGCGTTGTGAAAACAAAAAAAAAAAACATTCCGTTAACCGAAACTACGATTTTTCATCTTGAAAAACAACTCAGAAATCATAATAATTGCGGCAAAACAAATACAATCTCTCGCGGATAATGATCGTCAAATTCATACACTATATCTTCTCCGTTGTAAAACCATCAATTTTTTTTCAGCGTCGAAAATCCTTTGTTTTCTTCAAGTAGTTTTAAGTTAATTTTAAATGTTTTGATTGAGTCCTACTAAATATTAATCAGAGGATTGAAAAAAAAAGAGCTAAAAACAGAAAAATCCTCTGCAAAGTGAGGAAAAATTAATCAAAACAATGTTGTAAAAATATTTTTAAAATGCACAACATCAAGAAAAACGTCCGAAAATACAAACAAAAATTAAATTAAATTTTAAAAAATGCAGAAAAACATTATCATCAACTTCGGGGGAATGCATTTAGATATGAATCTTGTGGAAATATTTCTATGCATGTTTTAAAATATTCCAATTTCGTGTTGCAGGTGAACGGCGTGGATTTAAGGCAGGCGACGCACGAACAGGCGGCGGCAGCTCTCAAAGGTGCCGGACAGACAGTGACCATGGTCGTGCAGTACAGACCTGAAGGTAAGCATATCGAATTCTGGTTTCACTCCAGATGCGACGGCGACGAAATAATTGTCACCTCATTGTCACGACATCAAATCGACACTAATTAGTTAACACGTCTCCGTGTAATCATACCACTTACTCATTGCTTGACATTTACTCCATTATAAGGACACAACCCGAGTTAATTCGTTATATGAAATGCATCCAGATTCCTTTTTCCTGAGAAAACTCGTATGAAGAATTATATAAATGGTGTCCTTTAATTAACCTACAACTTTGAAATGAAATAACATCTCAGAGAAGTTATATAACAATTACATCAGGTGAAAAGAAAATGTAGAACATTCAGTTCTACATTATTTGGAAATCTTGAAAGAACACAAATCTTGGTTATAATTCATATAACCAAGATTTGTGTTCTTTCAAGATTTGTGTCCTTTTGTGTTATTCCACTTTAAAGTTTTAGGTTCATTAAAAGACACATTTTATTTCAAATCAGTAATTGTACTAAAAGAAAAACTTAGCTAATGTTTGCCAGGTAAAGAAAAAAAAAATCCTTGGGCAGTTACAAAGTACTTTCATGTTGTTTGATTTGATCAGTTGGTTAAACCATGACTTCAATAGAATAGGAAGCCATAGTAATTCTACTTCAATAAGGACGGCGACAACGTATTTGTAGCTGTCATACTCCCTGAGAAACCAAACAGAACACACGCATTTCTGATATCATTACGTAAGGCTCCTATAAATGGTAAATGTATACTTTCGCGTCCACTATATACCTGTATAAGGACAAGGTTATTCGGCACAAATTTGATATGAATATCTTATATATAAGCCGCTTAAGTGTCTGTTTGTCGCTAATAGCTTATTCCGAATTTCTTGCTCCGAGAAAACTGCCCCGTGCTGCCATCTACACAATTGTTTCTATAAAGAAAACGACCAATAATCAAAACATTTCTCTAGCATTTGGAGTGAGGCATCGCTAGATTTTCAATCTCCGTTAAAAATTAATGTAAACGCGAATTTAATTGAATTCTCCTTTCTTTGTTTTCATTTGTTTATCGTCTGCGCTTTTTATATGAATTAAAGTGGCAGCGCTCTTTTTTCCAGTTTCGTTAAAACTATTGTTTTGACGATGATTATGTTGGATATAACTAATTATTTTTCACAATCAATTTGATTATATAATAAATAATATTTTATTTTACAGATTATTATAACATAGAGGGTTTTTTCGGTAAGAATATTTTTTTCCGAAATTATTATTTGTTCATTAAACGTTACTGTTCTACCTGATAAATATCTCTTTGATTTGATGTGCATTTCCGGTTACTGGGAGAATTGTATATTTATAATATCTAGAACAGCGTCATTTCGTATGACAGCCGGGCTTACTAGTTTCATATAGTACTAGTTCCTATTTTGAGCTTAAAGAACCTGTTTCTTCTATGAAAGTTTGCAAGTGAATTAATTTGTCCGCTTGCAAGTGAACGAGTCTATGCTTATAATTCTACTCATTCTCCCTTGTCCTTCTGACACAAGTGTTTGCAAATGTGTTCCAAATATTGTTTATAAATGCAGGGGTGTCCACCCCGGCTCCTCAGAGCAATAGTGCACCCCATAGAAATCCATGGACCCCCCCCCCCCCACAAAACAATAACCTCCTAAAATTGGCCAGTAAAAGACTCTGCCAAGCCCCCCCCCCCCCCCAAACAAGCACCGCACTCTAAAAATTTCAATGGCACAGTGTGCGTCATGACCCCCTGCCCGGTGGGCACTCCTGATAATTGGAATTGATTCAATTTCATTTCTGATTTGGCTTGTTGCCAAAAACCCCTGTGACAGAGTTGCTCTCAATATTTCGCTAAGCGATAGGCTGATTTATTAATTTTGTTATTTTTGTTGTTATGTTTTGTTATTAAAATAGGAGAACACTCAATTTTTTTTCCTTTAATATTCATTGTATCTTTCTGAAATTCAACATGATTATAACGCATGAAATTTTTGATTTTAATTTTTCAAAAATATATTTCTCCCCCTCTTAATGTAAAAAAAAATCACTCTTTCAGCTAAAAATTACATTTTCTTAACAATTCCGTTAGCTGTATTTTGGAAACTTCTTATTTCTTAATATTCGTTAGCTACCAATAAATGCAATTATATCTCCAAAATTATAAATACACAATTAAAAAACTTTTATTGCAAAATGCTTGAGATTTCTTAGTTTTTCCCAGAGTTTTGAAGCAGCCACTTTTTTTTTGAGTTGGTTCCCTTCTGCTCCATTGCGACTTGTAAATTATTGTTTCGGCTCCTCTCTAGCTCCGTTACGTGCTCTAAATAATTTCATAATCTATTTTAGTATGTATTTACTTCTTTAACTTATTTTGTTATATAAGCTTAAGAATTAAAAATGTAAAAAAAATCGGAGCATTTCTTTCCTCCGCCTTCGCTCTAGTTTCCGAGAAAATCTTGTTCGAAACTAGACCGAAATCTTGTTCGAAAATCTTGTTTGAAAATCTTGTTCGAAAATCTTGTTCGAAAGTTTGAAATCTTGTTCGAAAATCTTGTCCGAAAACTATACCGAAATCTTGTCCAAAAACTAGACCGAAATCTTGTTCGAAAATCTTGTTCGAAATCTTGTTCGAAATCTTGTTCGAAATCTTGTTCGAAATCTTGTTAGAAATCTTGTTAGAAATCTTGTTAGAAATCTTGTTCGAAATCTTGTTAGAAATCTTGTTAGAAATTTTGTTTGAAATCTTGTTCGAAAATCTTGACCGAAAACTATACCGAAATCTTGTTCGAAAATCTTGTCCAAAAACTAGACCGAAATCTTGTTCGAAAATCTTGTAATCGATAAAGAAGAAAATCTTGCAATTTTCAGCAACGATGCGTAATGAGTATTTTCTCTGCAGAGCAGAGTGGTATATCAGTTCAACCTGGTGTTATAAGCTACAATAATAAGTGTTCAACTTTTTAAAGGCCCCAACTGCAGAAAAAGATGTCATTCACTTATAACAATTTATCTGGATTTTCTCTCTCTCTTTCTCTCCCAAACCGAAGTTTGTTCGGGTATTTCCTTTCTGTGTCGCAAAGAGTTCCTCTCCGAATTGATTCTCTTTTCCTTTTTCGAAAATTTCATTTTTGAGTTCAGGAAATGGTGCAATTTAAAAATGAGATCGCTTTGCAATGGGCCATTTTCTCCTAATGCCCGACTTCAGTGATTGACCACGTGATTGTCCAATGTTTCTCTACATACAA
Source organism: Octonoba sinensis (assembly GCA_038502835.1). Classification (NCBI taxonomy): domain Eukaryota; kingdom Metazoa; phylum Arthropoda; class Arachnida; order Araneae; family Uloboridae; genus Octonoba; species Octonoba sinensis. The sequence goes on from CM076600.1 coordinate 7,592,964, forward strand.
ATGATCAAAATGAAATGAAGTACTCATTTTTGTTGAAGCACAGACGATCAGAGGATCATATCAACCCCCCCCCCCCTCTCCCGTTGTACCAAACTCCAATGAATTCAAAACTTGATTCGTTGAGGGCTTTGATGTCAACAGATAGCGTTTATCGTTTATCGAATGAGTCGTTTCGAATGAATAATGTTCTCGTTTTGTAAATTTCGTCCCAAATCAGAAAGCGGTCAACCTAAAGATAAGAAGAATAGAATTTACTTATTATATATGAGCTGATGAAGCGCGAGAAATGTTCTAAATTACAGAAAAGCATTTGCTTAATCCACAAAAGCATTTACTTTTATAATTTTTGTTATTTGTTTGTTTTGCGAGATTCCTTGCATCAGACATTTTTGGATCAGATTTTTCATTATTGCAAGCTAGGGCTAGTAGAGCAAATCTTTTAGGATTATGTCAAAGCGCGTAGTCAAGTAGGCGTAGTGGTAAGGCACAGGCCTCTTGCGCCCAAGTAGATGGATTTTCAAGATGCAGAAAACCAACAGCGCAAATGTCGTATGATTATGCGGCATGTTAAAGATCCCTTGAGTATCCGTTTGGCGCGGAATCTCTCGGATTGATTAAATTCCTAGTGCAGTTTGCATTAATTAGAGCTCAGGTGCCGCCATATAGGGGGGAACTGAGCGTCAAAAATTCTCGAAGTAGTATTGGCATCCGCCGACAGTGGTGCTACTTGAAAGGAAGGGCGCCGATATTCCGGGGAATGCCCTAGGTCGGCAATGGTTAGTGACCACACGCAACCCATTAGAAAGAAAGAAAAATGTCAAAGCACTAAATTTCGTCAAATTGAGGAAAGTTGAAATATTAAAGGGAATGAAACATCGCCAAAAGGCAATACATGTCAGAAAACACAACCCCGCGGAACATACGTTCTGATCCAAAATGGCGGATGTATTGGAATGTCTATATAAGGCTCCAGTCGATACTACATCATAGTCTTGTTCGTTACTAGACAAAGAGAGAGAGAAATAGAGATAGACCGAGAAAAAGAGATAAAAAGAAAGAGATAGGCAATGAGAGAGTTATAGAGAGGCAGAGAGATAAACAAAAAGAGATACAGAGAAAGATAGACAAAAAGAGAGACTGAGAAAGATAGACAGAAAAGATGACAAAAGAGAGGCAGAGAAAGATAGACAAAGAGAGAGACAGAGAGAAATTGACAAAGAGAGAGGCAGACAAAAAAAGAGAGAGACAGACAGAAGGAACGAGAGAAGACAGAAAAAAGAGAGATTGATACAGACAGACAAAAAGAGTGAGAGGCAGGCAAAAAGAGAGAGAGGCAAAACAGAAAAAAAGAGAGAGAACAGACGACAAAGAGAGAGATTGATACAGACAGACAAAGAGAGAGAGAGACAGAACAGACAAAAAGAGAGAGAGAGAGAGAGAGAAACAGACAAAAAGAGAGAGAGAGATATCATGAATACCATATAAGGTCCGTGAATGTCAAAGGCTGTAAATTCAAGTGTAATAAAGAATTGAAACTGTTGTTGTAGAAATTACCTTTCTACATTTTGTTGTAGAATTTACGTGCATGGTAAAAAAATCGACTGCTAAAATATGTAGAAGGTTCTAGTTATGAAAAACTAGTTTTATCGGATAGAAAATTCTGCCCATAATTGCTTAGAGAACCCGTCATGTTGAATCGAAGTTCATGAGAAATTAATGCGAAAAATATAATAAATTATAAACCCCTTGTTTTTAAGTCTTGTTTTACTATAAAGTGGGTACATTGAACAATGTTTGAATGTCAATTTATGTGCGTTATGTGCATATTTGAAGAAAAAACGTGTTAAATATTTATGACGAAATTTAGTATTTTTTTTTCTTTTTTGCGCAAAGTAACATACTAGAGCCTATCGTAGTCCCCCTCTTCCCCTCCTCACATTAAATAAAGCTACTTCTGCTGATGAGGCAATATCCGGTCAAACTAAAGAAGTTGATGGGAAGGATTATTGAGATCGGAGCAAAAACTTGCTTAAATATGGAGCGAATGAATATAAGTTTCCTCCAATGCCGCTTCGCCCGTAAAAAGGAGAACCCCCTCCGAACTCTTTCGACGCGGCCGTTTCAGACTGAATCACCATATTCTGCGGCTGCGCGAACGGCTCCGCCCCATCCCCCGTTCCAGCCCCGGCTCGTTAGCTTTTTCCCGGACAGATGTCGCCACCGTCCGCCCACCGCAGTGGACTTGGAGTAAAGAGATCGTAGAGGGTGTGCGCCTCTCCGTAGCCCTGCTTTCGCAGCCCCTGCTGTCCCAGATCTCAGGAGGTAAGTTGTGACCCCCTCGACTCACGAGGGCCCCTCGATCCGGGTCCCCTTTCTTCTCGTCTCCGGGACCCGTACGGGCGATCGGCCGCTATCGATTTTTCCGGGATAGTTCCACTTCCAGTGGTCACTCACGCATCTCTGGATGAATCTGAATTTAGAGGACAAATAAATAATTCCCGGAGGGGTGGACGACCGGCGTCGACCTCACTGCCGCCCGGGTTCGACCGCTGGAGCCTCCATATCTTGCCAAACCTGTTGCTGCCCATCACACCCTGACATTTTCGCGCGATCGATTATCGAAAGCGATTCCGGAGGGCCCCGAGAAATCGTACGCATTCGGATGTGATTGCACATCCGAATGCCCACCCGAACTGACGTGGTTTAGCCCATTCCTGTTCCTGTGAACGCGATCTTTTTCCAACAAGAAAACCCCAAACTCCCCCGATCACACCCCCTTCGTTCACGGATTGAGAGCTCACCGAATATTAAAAATAATAATAATAATTCTGAGCTGTGACGCAGCCTTACTTACATAATTTGTACTGAATCATTTGGTAAACAAACACACCATAGTTGATCGCGAGCTATAGTTCATTTCGAATGCTCTTTATAGCTTTTGAACCATTGTTCGCGTTGTATACCCACAACTTATTTTCATTGTTTACGTTTAGAGGAAATGGATCACATTAAATCTTTTTTTTTTTTCATTGATGCTAACGTTTAAATATTCGTATTTGTGAATTTTCACTGCTTAGGGATCATTCATAAATGATGTCACGCTTCGAGGGGGGAGGGGGGTTCGTAAAATTGTGACAAAGTGGGACAAGGGGAGGGGGGTAACAAGAAGTGTGACATCATGCATTATGCAACACAGCGTGACGCGTGACAAAGGGGGGAGGGAGGTCCGCTGAAGTGTGACATATTGTGACAAAGGGAGGGAGGGGGTAAAATATATGGGAAAAAAGCCTGACGTCATTTATGAACGGCACCTTATACGCACACACATATATATAAAGTGTGTCTGTTTATTTAATGATTACATATCTATCAACTTATTGAGGTGGAAGTTTTCTCCAAAATTCAGTACAATTCGGAAAAAAAAAACAGGGAATGATGAATGTTATTCTATGACAAAAAAAAAATCACATTTATTAAATGCAGTAAAACCATTAAAGTTTACCACCTTTGTAAGCTGACCACCAGTCTAAGTTGACCACTTTTAACGGAATTAGCCCTATATTATATAACGTTGGGAAACCTTTGTAACTTTACCACCTGTCTAAGTTGAACACTTTTAACGGAATTACCCCTATATTATATAGCGTTGGAAAACCTTTGTAACTTTACCACCTGTCTAAGTTGAACACTTTTAACGGAATTAGCCCTATATTATATAACGTTGGGAAACCTTTGTAACTTTACCACCTGTCTAAGTTGAACACTTTTAACGGAATTAGCCCTATATTATATAACGTTGGGAAACCTTTGTAACTTTACCACCTGTCTAAGTTGAACACTTTTAACGGAATTAGCCCTATATTATATAACGTTGGGAAACCTTTGTAACTTTACCACCTGTCTAAGTTGAACACTTTTAACGGAATTAGCCCTATATTATATAACGTTGGGAAACCTTTGTAACTTTACCACCTGTCTAAGTTGAACACTTTTAACGGAATTACCCCTATATTATATAGCGTTGGAAAACCTTTGTAACTTTACCACCTGTCTAAGTTGAACACTTTTAACGGAATTAGCCCTATATTATATAACGTTGGGAAACCTTTGTAACTTTACCACCTGTCTAAGTTGAACACTTTTAACGGAATTAGCCCTATATTATATAACGTTGGGAAACCTTTGTAACTTTACCACCTGTCTAAGTTGAACACTTTTAACGGAATTACCCCTATATTATATAGCGTTGGAAAACCTTTGTAACTTTACCACCTGTCTAAGTTGAACACTTTTAACGGAATTAGCCCTATATTATATAACGTTGGGAAACCTTTGTAACTTTACCACCTGTCTAAGTTGAACACTTTTAACGGAATTACCCCTATATTATATAGCGTTGGAAAACCTTTGTAGCTTTACCACCTGTCTAAGTTGAACACTTTTAACGGAATTACCCCTATATTATATAACGTTGGAAAACCTTTGCAACTTTACCACCTGTCTAAGTTGAACACTTTTAACGGAATTAGCCCTATATTATATAACGTTGGGAAACATTTATAACTTGACCATCTGTCTAGTATTGACCGCTTATGTACGCCAAATTTGGGTGGGAGTATTATAAAAAATCTTTTGTAAGTTGACCACCAAATTATTACTTAATTTATTTGTTTACCTATTTTTGCAAAGATAAAAAAACTGAAATAACTTCTCCAGGATATTTTTTAGGCAATAATGTTATACCAGTATTTGGATGGATGAAACATCAGTATACAGTTTTCCTAAACATCCTTGTAAGTTAACCATATGGGGAAACTACTATGAGCACTCTTTTATTATTTAAATAGGTTTTTCCTTTTTTATTCTATCTTGTGTAGCCATTTTGAAAAATTATTATTTTTACTAAATCTTTAATATCATTTAAGTAACTTACATAATTAATAAGCTATTTATCTTTATTATACTTTAACTATTAAAGTTGTATAGTATACATTGTGAGTCATTCAGGTTAAATTAATTCAGGTCTAATGAGATTTTAGATAATTGAAAAAAAAATGCTAATTACTATTTTAAAGTAACGTTCATACATGAAGTTATATTTTAATTAGTTACAAATGAATAAATGCATAGTGTAAGAAGTGACAAAAAAATCCTCCACCCTGTCTAAGTTGACCACTCGAGTGCTGCACCGCAAGTGGTCAACTTACACAGATTTCACTGTACATATAGATAAAAAACTTTCTTCCAATCCAGTATCAAAATTTAAATAACCCATATGTGATCATTAAAATCCAAATACGCCAATCATTATCATTACAGGCATTTTAGTCGATAGAAACTGGCGAAAGATTGCTGAAATTTAGTAGAAATCGATGCAGATTTTTGTAAAATTGGTATAATTCCACTAAACATCCTAAAAAATGGATTACGAGTGTAAAATCGTAAAAATGGACCTCTTTTCGTAAAAATTAGGAAAAAATCACAAAAGTTTGTTTCTTCTCATACATTATATCATACCTAAAAAAAGTATGAGAAAAAATGGAAGTGGCTGGAGAACATAAACTTTGAAAAAAAAAAAATAATGGACATAAACAAAAGATATTAAACACTGTACAATAGATAGGAAAATCTTTTTATTATTATGTTTTTATTTATTTACTTATTTTCTTATCCTACGCACCTTTCCATCAGCCGCGTCACTGTAAATCGGTTTTTATTGCGTGAGTATACCGTCAAAGTGCAACATGAAGATCCTATATCCTATAGTGCAACATCTATCACTATAGGATAGTGCAACACTATAGGATCTAGATACTATACTATAGGACTAGGTACTATACTATAGGATACTATACTATAGGATACAACACTATAGGACTAGGATATCACTATAGGATGTTGCACTATAGGATAGTGCAACATCTATCATGTTGCATTATCCTATAGTGCAACATGAAGATGCACTATAGGATAAACTCAAAAACTGTGGTTTTTTTTTTTTTTTTTTTAAAGTCATAAGTCGGCGGGAAAATTGCGAATTAGGGTGGATAAATTTTTCAAAATGCATACAAATTTTAGACCGAAAGATATAATCCGATTTTATTTCTTTTTTTAACACTAGTCTATAACAATTTAAATGAAATTGAAAGAATGTGCATGAGCTGAACTCTCCGGAACTGTTAATTAAGCAGGTCTTGGGCGTATAACGGTATAAAATTGGAAATCATGGGAAAATACAATTTATCTCGAAAAAGGAATTAAGAAACTCCCTGTGAAAAGTGTTTCATTATATATTCATTTATTATGCGTGCTAATTTATCCCCTTAGCGACGCAAAGAACTCGATCAATAATGCGATACGTCCTTGCATTGTGATAATTTGTTTCTCGTTTTAAGGAATGCAGAATCTAATTTGACTGGAGAGAATTTACGAAAGCGTCAATAAAGGAAATGTATGAAGTGCTGAAATGAACTTCAATTTGGTCAAGAGCTGCCATTTATATTTTGGGGTTGATACTGGATAAACTGCAATTAAAAAAGGGAAAAAAATCTGTGGGCGAAATTGTGGACATTTTTGGAAATTTTTGTTTTGTAACTTTGCATGCTTACAGAAAATATTCCGTTTGACAAACTGTAGACTAGTGTACATCATTTTAAAGAGAATTGATTTCTAAATCCAATGCAAAAAATAAAACTCAAATATTTGCAGTATGAAAAACAGTTATACAGGGTGAGGCAAAAGTAATGACCCGGTTTTGAAGGGTTATATATATATATAAAAAAAACAACAACAACAAAAAAAACAATACAGCTTGAGACTTAAAACTTTTTATATTTTGATCTGTATTTAATACCATTTTTTACATTAAGCTTTGAATAGTACTTCAGCAAGATGGCGGCCTTCAGCTTCAATACACTTATACAGTCCATTTCTGAAGTTTTTGGAAACTTCTCTGCACATTTCAAGGGGTAGCGGATATTTCCTCTATAATTCGGTCCTTCAACTCTTCTAAAGTATACGGGTGATGTTTCCAAACTTTCTCTTGCAAATAACCCCACAAAAAAAAAAAAAGCTTAGGTACAGTAACATTACGCGGGATATTGAAATGCACACAAAGATGCAATCTTTTCTCTCTGCGTTGAAAAATAGACTGCACCAGTATATTGCTGCAGAAGGCCACCATCTTGCTGAAGTACTATTCAAAACTTAATGTAAAAAAAATGGTATTATATACAGATCAAAATGTAAAAAGTTTTAAGTCTCAAACTGTAATAGTTTTCCTTATATATCCCTTCAAAACCGGGTCAACACTTTTGCCCCACCCTATAGTATTTAAATATGAAAAGGAAACACAGAAAGTGCTTTGTAATGTCTAACGTTCCTGGCTTTTTCTTGTTCGGGATGCCATCCAGTGATGTAGTCGCGGGAAGACGCAGAGGGGACGGCGTCCCCCTACCTTTTTATTTAAATACAAGCGTCTCCCCGTTTTTTTTATATTTTAACATAAGCGTCCCCTCACTTTTGATTTCAATTGCTTATCTTCGTATGTGTAAGCGTCCTCCTCACTTTTTTTTCGGGACTACACCACTGGTGCCATCATTTGTTAATAACTGCCAGCCTCAGCTGACATCATGTTTAGCGCTGTAGAAGGAAGACATTTTCTTATGCAATCAAACTACAAGTAGAATTTTTCTAAGGGAACGTTCATAAATGCTGTCACACTTTTCCCCTTCTGTCACAAAATGTCACACTCCATCCTACCCCCTTTGTCACATATCACGCTATAGCGCATAAGCATGTGCACCTGCAGTTCAGAAACAAAGCACTGCGTTTTAGATCACGTTTCTAATTTTATTTTTGAACTTTTAATGACATTTATGAGAATAATAATAATAATGATTGCATGTGCGCTTATTTTTGTTTTAAATTAGGTTAAGGTTTACAGCACAAACGATAACGAGTATAGAACAGTAAAAATATATTAATTGTTTGAATTCCAAAAAAAATGACCCACGCGATTTGATCTTAAAGTGTATATGCCTAAAAAAACTTCCTTTCAAATTTTAACAAGAAGTAAATTTACACCTTCATCAGCATCGGTGTTTGCGATACGAAATGCTCAATGAAACTTTAAAATCAAATTATGAAAATCAAAAATCTTCAAAAATAAATTTAATTTGCTGATTTAATTTTTTTTATAGTAACTGAAATGGGTGTTATGCCACATTTCTTGTTACCCACTCCTCTCCCCTTGTCACAAACTGTCACAATTTCTCGAACCCCCCTTGAGACGGGACATCATTCATGGATGACCCCTAAGAATTGCGCAATGTTAAATCACGAAGAAATGACATCAAATGAAAGAGTAAATTGGACAGCTATAAAAAGATTTAAGATTATTCTGTTACAAGAAACTGGGTTCTATAAGTATGCAAAGTTAAAACAACATAAAAATTTTTCGCCACCACTGAATAACATGTTGATGGTAAATGGCAGGATTTTGGTTTTGATGTTTTTACTCTATTGAATGGTCGTAAAAGTATCTTTTTTTTCCCGCAGGTTCCTTAAGCTCTTTCTCTTTATGGCACAACAATGGATGAATAATTGTTTTACATTGTTTTACTTTTCCCATTTCAGAATACAACCGCTTCGAGGCGAAGATCCATGAGCTGAGGGAACAGATGCTCAACACCTCCGGAAGCCTGCGGACATCTCAAAAGAGGTCGCTCTTCGTCAGGTGAGTACAATCCTACGCAACCGGGCACCATACATACTCGTGTATAAGTCAAACCCAACACTCCTGAAGCGGAATACAGGTAAAAAGTTACATTTTTGCTTCGAATCATATTTCTCCAAAGATCGTTTTTTTTTTCCTGCTTCAAATTCGGATGAATTGTTGCTGATAACCATGGAATACGAAGATATTTTAAACCCTATCACGTTATAGCATACTAGCAAGCCCGGCGGTCATACGAAATGACCGCTGGTCTAAATATTATAAATATACAATTCTCCAGTAACCGGAAATGCACATCAAATCAAAGAGATATTTATCAGGTAGAACAGTAAAGTTTAATGAATAAATAATAACTATATAATAATTTCGGAAAAATATTATTTCCGAGGAAAAAAAAAAACATCTAAGTTGTAATAATCTGTAAAATAAAAATATTATTTACTATATAATCAAATTGCTTGTGAAAAATATTTAATTATATCCAACATAATCATCGTCAAAACAATAGTTTTAACGAAACCTGGAAAAAAGAGCGCTGCCACTTTAATATATATAAAAAGCGCAGACGATAAATAAATTAACACAAAAAAGAAGGATCAAATTAAATTCGCGTTTACATCGTTTTTAAACGGAGATTGCAAATCTAGCGATGCCTCACTCAAAATATTAGAGAAATGTTTTGATTAATGGTTTCATTATACAAACAATTGTGTAGATGGCAGCACGATACAGTTTTCTCGGTATCAGCGACAAACATACACTTAAGCGGCTTATATATAAGTTTTGACTTGTCTTTTTTGATATAAAGATTAACTTTTAGTGATTATCTGACTCCATGAAATTCTGAACACTAAAGATAAAACTCAACTGGTACTTATTCCCGAAATACCGTCTACTTGACGTGTGAAAAACAGATTAACATTTCAAGTAGAGCAAGTGGAACAACGCTCTGCACCAGAGAGGTCACCTTCGACGCACGTGCGTGCCAGACAACTCTTGCTAAAAACATTTTCTCCATTGACGTCATAGAAGCTTTGACTTAGTGAGATGTTGCCTTCGCAATTTAACTAGATGTTGTTTCACCACAACGGCAACCTGCGGCCTGGGCTCCATGCACTGTTAACTCGCAGCCAAAAGCAGAAGTGTAAGTCGGAAAAGAATACGGCGCTGGCAAGATAAATGGATAAATTGTTCGAGAAAGCTTTAGATTAATCATTGATTACCTTCAATATAATTAAAAGAGTTCTGTGGTGTATTAACTGTAACCGCAGGAGACTTTGGAGAAAAAGAAAAACTTAAGAACCGTATAGTTTGGGAACTTGTACGTTGTCTTGTTTAACTTGTGATTGTGTCGAATGGTGTTTGTCCAACTGCTGCCTGAATAGAGGTGTATTATTGATATATTGCTCTTTAAAGTAAAGATATGCTCAAGTTCTAAAATGAGGACCTTACAAATTCAGAATTAACTTTTTAAATTGTTAAATCACATTAATAGTTCAAGTTATAGCCTGGGCTCCATGGGAACCTGAGGTCATAACAGGGTATGTTTCCATAGGGCACAGTAATAGGGTTAATGCCGGTAGAGAAACCCTATTGGATTATCAATTTAAGCTTTAAAAATATTGAGGCTCTGAGCAATGAGCTTAATTTGATAAGTTTCAGTGCTAAACTAATTTTTATTCGAAAACAATGAAGTTTTTTTTTCAGGAAGGATATAGATTATATGAGAAATCCTCTCTTATGGACACTGTTATAGAAAAGTTTATCTGTAATAAAGAGGGACACTTGTTCCAGATAATTCATTTCACGTACTACACAGTTAGGATTACCAACGCAATGAAACGAGCTGCTTTTGCAGCCGAAGGTTTTCAGACCGAAATTCAGATCAGATCCGTTAATTGTTAGTATAGTTTGAACCCGATGTAACGAATACGTTTACTTTAATTAAATTCGAAGTTATACTCAAAATGAGTCAAGTAGCATGTTTTGATTTCCACAGAAAATGCTAGTTATTCATCTTTTTTTCTCGCCCTCAAAGAAGCATGAGTTCCGCTCTAATAAAGCAGCTAGGAGGCGCCACTCAGAGGTTTAAGGACAACTTCCCAGGACCCTTGACATCGGGGAATCCTTTCCAGGATTCAGTTTAACTCGCGTCTTTATGACAAGACTTGCATTACTCATTCTTGGGCATTTTAATAAGCTATCGATGGGCCCGTTTGTTACTTAAAGCGTCAGGCATTGGCATCATGGATACTTGCTGTTAAACAAACCACGAGGACATGACGTCATTGTCGACAACGATGATTCGTTGAAGGTACCAGAAACAGCTTCCATACCGCCATTTCATTCTTTCGTTTCTCACGTGACCATGATTGAATGGGATAACAACTTCATGTCTTAATTGTAATTGTTTTTTTGACGAGATTGCATTGTTTTCTCTGCAGGGCTCTCTTCGACTATGACCCATCCAGGGACAGCGGGCTACCGAGTCGTGGTCTGGCCTTCCGATTGGGAGACGTCTTGCACGTGATCAATGCCTCGGATGATGAGTGGTGGCAGGCCACCAAGATCCTCCCCATGGGGCGGAGCGACGAGGGCATCGGCATCATTCCCTCGAAGAGGAGGTGAGTTAACATTTCTTCATGACACGTTGCAATATTTTGACTCTTTAATTAAATTTTTAAGTACATGGACAGCATAAGTTCCACCATGCTTTTGTTAGTGGACTCTGTGGTAAAGACAATAAAAATAAGTTTAACAAGTAGAAATATATTAACCGTCTTATTCATCACCAACTGATGCGAACCTCTGTCAAACCCTCGAACCGCCGATTTGGGCGTTCTGATTGGTTCAGGAAGCCTTTAATCTGCAGTTCGAAGGTCCAAACCGGCTGGTGAATAAGGATTTAAGTGGTTTTATTGGAATAATCCTTAAAAATACTTTCTTCCTTTTTGCAACCAGTAACAAACTAATTTTGCCATAAATGAAGCAATTCGTCAGACACATTGAGAGGCATCAGTATAGAACGGTTTATTTATAACGCACATTAATTTTTCTTGATTTTTATGTTGCGGCCATATAAAATAGTTGTCAAGCGTATGTGACTGGACTGTAAAAAAAAGTTGAATATGGCAGATATAACGTCTTCTGAAGAATTTCGATTCAGTTGAAAAGTGACTGAAGCGGCTGGGAACAAGGAAAAGGTTTATTTTCTAGGAATAATAATCTAGGTTCAGTCAGAAACTTTACATACCTCTCTCTTTTTCAGAGTGGAGCGGAAGGAAAAAGCTCGTCTCAAATCCGTGAAATTTCAGGGGAAGAGTAACGTCAACGACGGCAAGGTAAGTACGCATCAACCTTGGTGTCCGTTATTTAGTTTAATTAAACACCATTTAGAGTCATAACCGTGTACAGAGCTTTGGAATTGGGGGTCCCACTGTCTAGGGGGTTTAGATAGATGGGGGTCCTAGGTGCACCCCTAGGAACCTTTTTAAGTATTGAGGGTTATTTTGTTATTTCTAATGGGCTGCTGTTGGATTCTGCCAGACCTAGCGCGTTCCCGAGATATTGGTTACCATCTTTTTCAACTGCACCAGAATGAGTGTGATGCCATCGCCGCATGAGGATTTTGACGTCCAGTTTCTCTATCTGAAAGCACGAGCATTTGGACTCTGTTGATGAGAAATTGCACCAGGAATTTAATTTAGCCGAGGCTTCCCAGCCAAATGTCTACTCGAGGGATCTTCTACATGCTGCATAATCATACGACATGGGCGCAGACAATTTTCTACATCTTGAAAATCCACTGACATTGCCAGGCTGGATCATCTGACCTGGCCCGTATGAGTCCTGCGTCTTCCCTCGATGCCACGATTCCGGCTGAAGAAGAATTAAGGGAAAAGGAACATTTTTGATGGTTTCTGAGGGAGGATATTAATTAAACTAAAACTTAAAGTTTTCCAGTTTCGTTTTATATGAACAAATGGGGTACTCCTGATGATCCTTTTGCTCTGACCTGTTCTCACAGTGCAACTTAAGACTCTATGATTATGCTTAGAACCATATAGATAGAAATAATTAACTCATAAATGTTTAACAGATATTCTGCAGCGGGCTTTTTTCCCTGTTAAATGACATATGTTTCTCTCTTTTTCAGAATACTCTGGACAGAAAGAAAAAGAACTTTTCTTTCTCTCGCAAATTTCCCTTTATGAAGAGCAAAGAGAATGCCGGGGAGGACGGCAGCGACATCGAAAGTGAGCAATCATTCTCCATTCTCCCTCTCCCACCATGCCCCCCGCTGTCCAGCATGTACCCGTGCTGCATGCCACCTGCGCTCGCATTCCCTAATGCCATTAGAATTGTCATCACAGTTCACTACTTACACATTAAATAAGTCCCTCATGGACAATGGAAAGCGAAAAGAAACATGGTGCAGAATCGGGTGTTTGAAACAAGAGCAAGGATTTCATTTCGTTGTGCCCCTTAGTGCTTCTTCGCACTAATACAGTAGAACCTCGATCCATCGTTCCCGCATCCTTCGTTTCTTCCCCAGATGTATCTACCGTTTTTGTTTTAATGGTATCATCTTTCGTTATGCTGACCCGCATTCATTTTTTTTCCGTGTGTACGTTCTAAATGAAAAGTTTTGTGAGAAACGATCGATCGAGGTTCTACTGTATTTGAACCATTGCCTTCGATTATTTCTTCTGTGACCAATGGCAAGCGAAAAGAAACCTGGTGCACAATCGGGTGTTTAGAATAAGAGCAAGGATTCAATCCTTCGTTCCCACATCTTTCGTTTTCTCCATTGCATCGTCTCGTTTTAGTGAATTAACGGCATCATCTTGCTTTATGCTGTCCCACATTTCCGTATGTATTGTTCAAAATGTGATTAGCCAGGATCAAGCTACTTGAATCGTCTTGGACTATCCCTTCTATGGGCAACTGCAAGCGGAGGGAATCATGGTACTAGAAAAGAGCGACCATTTTCCCTTTGTTAGGATTGCACTCGACACCTTATTGGCAACATCACTTTATTCTAATACAAGAACAAGGTTTTCACTTCTGGTGTCAATAAAACAACTACTTTCCATGCTTGTAGGCCGTGTTCCATCTAGTATATTCTAGGCTGACACTTCTCGGGATTCTCCAGAGCACGAAAAAATTCGGTGGAGAAGTCTGGGCAAAAGTTCTGTGTGGTTTTTAATCTTAATCTTCAAAGTATAGGCCACCTAACTAACATTTGATGATACTGCTTCGGATTGGCTTATCCTCTTGTTCTTGAGAGGCCTTTTTATCTCATTGGTGCTTTGGAACCGGAATCCATAATTTAAAAATTTTTAAAATCTGTTTTCTTATTTGTTGTTGAACAAATATCGTGAATCATAATCTGTGAATCATCCAGAAGATGCTGACGTCGCACCAATATAGGGGAGAGTTTTAACTACGAGGGTTTAAAGTTATATGGATGTTTATAATTTATAATAATCTCTCAGTAATTTGCCTATCTCCACCGAGAAGCTATAGAGATTCAGAAACATATGAATCATTTTAACAGAACAAGAAAAGGTATGCATGAGTCGAAACTATAGCCAGAGACTACAAGCCCCTAAAATTACTACATTATTTTTTTTCTAATTTTAGTCAATTTTTAAAGTTCTTTGCTGAAACTAAACCAATTTTGAATCATAACCTTAATCACTATCATTTGTGCACAACACAGTTTCCGCGTTTTCGTCTCAGAATCCTAATGGATAATATAACTTTATTCCCCTGTATTCATTTCGCTTTCCGTTGATCCCTTTGACTTGCCCTTTTGGAATCCCCGTGGAATATTGTTATGGGTTCTCCAACATTGATCAACAGGTAGCGTTCTGAGATCTTCATTGAAATGCCCTCAAAGACGATTTTTTCCCATACTACAGCGTCTGTAAATATATTCATATGTATTCTAGGAAAACTAGAAGCTGATGTATGGATTTACTCAACAAACATCTAATAGTTGAACCATAAACTTCTTTCCTAGACTCAATTGGCGATCTATTACAACTTCTGTAAATATATTCATAGCTATTCTTAGGAAACTATAAGCGTATGTACGTATTTACTGAATGAAAGTTCAATAGTTCAATTGTAAACTTCTTTCCTAGATGCAATAGGCGATCTTGATTAATTTAAATACATTGTATGAATTCTATATCATACTATGTAGATACACTCGAGCCAAAACATTATGACCACCTGTCAATAACGAGTCGGCCCACCTTTGGCGAGCAACACAGCTTCAACCCGCCTTGGCATGGATGCCACAAGTCCTTGGTAGATGGCCGGAGACAGATTGTATCAGATGTTTAAGCAACGGTCACACAAATCCGAGATATTGCAAATCGGTGGTCTTTGAACTCTGAGCTGCCGTCCCATGACATCCCAAATGTGTTCTATCGAATTGAGATCCGGTAAGTTAGGCGGCCAGGACATTAACTGGAATTCAGAATCATGCTCCTGGAACCACTCCAACACAATTTTAGCCTTGTGACACGTGACATTGTCCTGTTGGAACATTCCATTTCCAGCTGGAAAAACAGAGGCCATGTCAAGGTGCAAGCGGTCCGCAATGATGTTCAGATACCTTGTAGCATTCATGGTCTGCTCTACCTCAACCACGGGTCCCAGAGACGCCCAAGAGAACGTCCCCCAAAGCATAATACTGCCACCACCAGCCTGTGTATGACCTACTGTACATTGAGGGAGCAACTGTTTGCCTGGAAGACTGCGTATCCTGACACAGCCATCAGCGTGATGAGGGATAAACCGTGATTCATCTGACCAGGCAACTCTCTCCCACTGACCCATGTACCAGTCGTTATTTTCCCGGGCCCAGCGCAGGCGCAGTTGGCGATGACGCTTGGTCAGCAAAGGCAAGCGAGTGGGACGTTTGCTGCGTAGCCCCATATCCAACAGTGTCCACTGAACAGTGTGCTCCGATACTATTCTACTTGACCCTGCATTGTATTGGGCGATCAGCTGAGCCACTGTCTGGCTCCGGTTTTGCTTCATCACACGAGACGGTCTCTGGCGACCTTTTCCTTTGATAGCGCGTGGACGTCCAACACCATGTCGTCTACTGCTGGTTTCACCGTCATTCATCCACTTTGCATAAGTACCAACAACTGTAGATCGCGAACAAGCCACGAGTCGTGCAGTTTCGGAAATACTTATTCCTAGCCTTCGAGCCATTACAATCTGGCCTCTATCAAAGTCGCTTACATCCGCAGCCTTTCCCATCACACACTGAAGTAAGTGAAAGAATGGTTCTTCAGACTCTCCAGCAACAGTTAAATACCACTTCCACCTGATCACGTGCCTTCCACGTCATCCAGGCGAGTTCATTGCAAAATGTTGGGGTGGTCATAATGTTTTGGCTCTTGAGTGTATAATAGGCAATTAACGTTTAATATATTTCAAAAGAAGTTTTCACTGTTCAAGCTGAGATTTACTTCATCCTTAAATATTTCTGATTTCCACGAAAACGCCTTTCATCTTTAAAAATCCTTAAATTTTCCAAATAATTGTAACATTTTGCAAAAAAAAAAAAAATGAGATTGTTTGCATTACCTTACAATTTTTTAGATATTTTTATAATGCGTTATAAACAATAAATTAAAGTCTAATTTTGCAACAAACTACTTGCTTATTCTTATGAAGCTAACTAACTGGATTTTCGTTTAGACATATTATTTTTTGCATTATCAAAATTCTTACTTACAATCTATCATCAATGTAATTATTAAACTATGAAAACATTTCAAATTTTATTGAAAACTATTATTATGAGTGTTTAAATTGGTGTTTTTGTTTTGTTGGAAAACTAGAGAGTAAACTTTTCACTGATTCTGAACACAATGTCTATACACTCTATAGGTAACATCTAAGGAATGAATCATCATTTTAAATTCGCAAGTTCTACTGGGAGCTAACCCGCTTCCCCCTTCTGGGTCTCTGGTTAGCGCAATCGCAGTGAACTTTATTATGGGCCCCTCAATTCAAAATGCATTCGTCCCAGCGCTTGCTTTTGACCCTTAACTCTGAGTGATTGACCCATGAAATTCTTTGGTTTGTCTCAATGAATGATTTCCCGATGACTGACTGATT
This sequence comes from Octonoba sinensis, assembly GCA_038502835.1. NCBI lineage: Eukaryota > Metazoa > Arthropoda > Arachnida > Araneae > Uloboridae > Octonoba > Octonoba sinensis. Next base: position 7,609,855 of record CM076600.1, read on the forward strand.
GATTGAGTAATCTTTTGCTTTTCATGTCCCGTCGCCGAGCAGGGGAAGGATCACCCACTAAAGGTTAGTTTTTCCTGAGTTCGATTCCTTTTTACTTGCATAACATTCTTTCAGTGTGACTTTTCCCATTTTGTAGCTTAATCGAATGTGGCATGGTAGCCTTAGTGAGAATGGTTTGCATGTTTGTGTCTAGGGGAGTTTTCACAACAACAAACACAGTGGAACCCCTCAAATCCGAACCTTGAAAATCCGAAATCCCGGGAAATCCGAACGAGTTTTCCTTAACAAATTTAACTTTGAAAAATACCCGCAAACAAAAGGAACTTATTAATTTTGTCATAAAACAATTAGTACTACAACCTTATTTTATATATTTAGTTGAAAAATTAACAAAGAAGTATAGTTAGCACACCTAACAAACTGTAAATGTGTCTGCATACTTATGTCATGCAGGATTGAAAAGCGGTAAAATTTGGTTATTTTTTTTAGGTAATAACCTTAAAAAAAACAATGAAAAAATAATAGAAACTCACAAAGTATCACTTAATCTTTCACTTGAAATCATTTCAATCTTCAATTGTCGAAGTGACGAGGGTTCGTTATTATGCTGCAACAAGGATTCGTTATTATCTTATGGATAGTTTTCGGCTAATCCGAACAAATTGAAATCCGAACAGGCTGCAGCCCCCAATTAGTTCGGGTTTGAGGGGTTTCACTATACAAATAACAAACGGCACAAACATTGGTTTCCCAATGACTACGAATTAACTATTTTTTTCAGACATTCGGCGCATTCCATTAGCTTTACATAATTTAATCAACACGCCTCTAGCTTGCTGGTTGGCTGTCATTTATCCCATCATTAAAAATCACTTTTATCCTCAGTCCCATGATTATTTGATTGAACTGTTATATAAAAGATAACCTGTCGTAGTTGTTATAATGCCAACCTAGCAACAGGAACTACAGTAATGTCGTGACCTGTATGAAATAGCATTAGATCTCGCCAAAGGATGGAAACAGATAAAGCAGATATTTTTTTTGAGGTGTGTGTGCTTTGCATTGCTTTGAGTAGCCGGAAAATTGTGACACCTGCAATTAGTTCCTTCACTTTGCGTAGTGGTTGAAGCAATTATAACGAACTAGCTATTGAAAATATTAAACTGCTCCAATTTTTCTATTAGCAGATAGTAGTTCTTTAACTGAACGCTCATTTCATTACGCAACCCAGCAATATGAATCATTTTGAATACTGTAACGTATATTTTTCTCGTCATGTACATTTGAAATGTTATGATCTCTTCTGATTGAACATTACGAGAAATCCTACCACTGCATTTTCCCTCACACCCATTATTTATTTCAAAAATTTTCAATCAGAATCCTATTGTAATCACATTCTAAAAAAGGATGATGGCTGTGCAAAGAAGGTAGAGCTTAGAATTTCCTTTAGACACGCATCTAAAGTTTCTTTTTTCTCTCTCTCTCGATTGTAATCAGTTTGCCTTTTTCAAATATTTAATTTTTTTTTCACCATCGTAAGTTGGGTCTTTTTATTCATATTTTCTTTTCTGTCGAAAGTTGGATCTCTTTATTCACATAGAAAAGTTTCTTTTCTTGCCTTGGTGCTGCTGAATTGGTGCGTCCCCCAGAGATTGGTACCAACTCTTTCAGCGGAACCATAATGAGTGTGGTATCATTGCCGCATGAGAATTTTGACAGCCAGAGCACCCGGAACCTGTTCATACGAAATTGCACTACGAGTTTTATTCAGCTGAGAGCATTCAAGCCAAATGTTTACTCAAGAATCTTTTCCATGCTGGGAAATCATACGGCAGGGTCGCAGACGATTTTCTGCACCTTGAAACTCCAACGACACTGCCAGGTTCGATCCAATGTCCTCGGTGTACGAGTCCCGCGCCTTATCACGACGCTACCGTGCCGGCAGAAAAGTAGAAAAGTAACAATTTACACTTATCCAGCAAGCGGCTGCTGTAATCTGAAAACTGTCAAACATCAAAGTGCTTATAACTCATGAAGTTTTAAATTCATTCTAGTTTTCCGACAACTGCCGCAACATGATTGGTTGATGTCTTGAAGATTACAAGCAAACTGCGCTTAATCAGATTCATGATCTTTTCCTCTCCTTAAATTACTTATTATTTTAAATGTTCATCATTAATGTTCAAGCAGCACACTATTAGTATTAATAGTGTGTTTAATCATGTGGAAGCGAATGTTATGCGTTTGTAGGGCCAATGAATGTCAAACTGTTTGTTAATATTTGACTTTGTCAAATTTTAACAAGTTTTCTTTTAAAATTTGTTGTTGTCTGGTCTGTTAATATACCACTTTCTTGTTTGTCTACCAATACCGTATAATCCCGAAAACCAGACACATTTTTTTTTGTCAAAAGTGTAGATTTGTAAGCTGGGATTTAAATCTTAATCAAGGAATTAGTATTTTTCTACCATTCCACATACATATCGCACTCTCCATATCTCTCTTTTCTTGGTTTTCACCCCATCTCAACCTCCCAACCTTTTTCTACATGCTTAGAAAGTTGCGGTAGTTATTTATTTATTATTTATTCATGTATTTATTTGTTTATTTATTGAATTCTTGTATCAGCCATGTAAAAATTACGTAATAAAAGCATCCTTTTTAGCCTACTTTCCCGTAAAAATAAAAAAATAATAATAAAGCATGAAAGAAGGCTTAATGTATCGTGAAAATATCGTTAGAAATAAAGAAAAGTCAAAAATAAGTGAAGTAATTAAATGAAGATAGAAAAATAAAAAATTTGGAAGTAAGGTATTGAGGTGGGGAAAAAGTGTGTCTGTCGGTCTGTCTGTCCCCCCCTAATAACTTTTGAACGAATTACCCGATTCGAAAAATTCTTTTGCATTCGAAAGATATCGGCAAGGACATCTCATTTCCATATTTTACTTTTTGATTTGAACAATTCTTCGTTCAATTTTGAACAGTTCAAAAAAATTAACATTAGCGCATATGGGCGAAAATGAAGCAAATTATGTAAACTCTGGGTACAAGATCCATGTTCCAATGAACAAGCTCACTGGAAGAAGTTCTTGGCGTGAAATATTGATTTGAACAACTTTTTTTCATTTTTGAACAGTTCAAAAAAATTAACATTGCGCCTACCGGGAAATTTCAATCCTGTATAAATCCTGATGTAACGGACCGATTTGCTTGGAACAAACTTTATCGGAAAGCTCTTATGACGTAGAACATGTACAGATAGCTAACGAGCCTATTTTCCTATGAAATGTTTTGATCGAGATTTTCAAGAATATTTTTGAATTAATGAATGATTAGATGAACAAGCAAAAGAATGAATTAATAACTGAGTGAATAAATACATGAATGACTGAATAAATGAATGATTGAATGAACTTGTATTAACCGTTGAAAAAGGTACATCTGAAGCAATTAAGAACTTAAACTAAACGAGAAAGAGAGAGAGAGAGATGGCTAGATTATAAATTTGAAACGGGTGTATTCGGGAAAGTAGGCTCGTATAGTTCTAGACGGAACTTCTTGTTTAAAAATGTTATATTTTTCTCCAATAATAAAACGCGTGAGTCAAATTCTGGAATGGATAATATACGGGATTATACGGTATGAAACCCCATTATTTTTTCTCGTAATATTGGACTTTAATGATTTTCCGTTAATAATGGGCCTTGTTAGTTTTCTGTTAAAATTTGACTTTCATAATTTTCTGTTAAAATTTTACCTTGTTAATTTTCTGTTAAAGTTTGACTTTGTAAATTTTATGTTAAAATTTGACCTTATTAACTTTTTTAAAGTTTGACCTTGTTCATTTTTGTTAAAATATGACCTTGTTACTTTTCTGTTAAAGATTGACCTTGCTAATTTTCTGTTAACGAATGACCTTGCTAATTTTCTGTTAAAGTTTGACCTTGTTAATTTTCTGTTAAAGTTTGACCTTGTTAATTTTCTGTTAAAGTTTGACCTTGTTAATTTTCTGTTAAAGTTTGACCTTGATAATTTTCTGTTAAAGTTTGACCTTGCTAATTTTCTGTTAAAGATTGACCTTCCTAATTTTCCTTTAAAGTTTGACCTTACTAATTTTCTGTTCATACTCGTACTTTGGTTTTAAATATTTAACCTTACAGTAATACTTGACCTTGTTGATTTTCAGTTAATACTTGAACTTGCTGATTTTCTGTTAATGCTTGACCTTGTTGATTTTCAGTTAATATTTGACCTTGTAGATTCTGTTAATATTAGTGGTCTATTTATAATATATTCCATTAATATTTGACTTTCTTGATTGTCTATTAATATTTTACCTCTCTGTGACGCTTGCATTTTAATAACCATTCACCTGAGTAACTTTGTTGTGATTTTGGTATTATGATGCATTTCTTTTCGTTGCATGCAGAACTCAATGTTTCCAACACGAGCGACCCGGAGACCAGCAGCTTACGTAAGTTGGAGTTGACTAATTTTTTTCAAATTTTGTGTCATTTTCTTTATAGTATACTAGCCGATCCTCCGTAGAACATTTACGGGCTATAATTTCAACAATCAATCTAAACATGAGAATGACCGCTCGATATAAACAAACTCGGGTGTTGCCACTCCAAAGAATCGGAAATTAACCATTTTAAAATCGTAGAAAACGCTTTAAAATTCGAAAGGCTTGAAAAAGGATCGCTAGATACAAATAAACTAAGGTGTTGCCACTCCAAAGAACCGAAAATTAAAAATTGAGTCATGATAGGAAATACTTCTTGAGAAATAGAAATAAATTTGTTCAGGTCCGTAAGTTACGATAATGAATACAAAAAATTATGTTACTTTTCACTCGAGTTTTCAGGTCACTCATCTTGACGCGAGTTGTGAAGCAATGCTTCATTGTTTTATGTTAACTTTTTAAATTTTTAAGTTGACTTGGCACCTCTCAAATGTAAAAAATCGATGAAAATACCGATTTTTCAATTTTTTGCTTAAAATGTGGTTTGACTCTGCTAGTATGTCTGAGCAAAGTTTTGAAGCGATACAACCAATATAAGTGTAGTTAAGAAGTAAGAGACTTCAAATACTTGTGATGTTTTAGTAGGATTTTGTAATCTTTTAACTGCGTTTTCTCGGTTTGTGTTTTCCCGCAATATTGTAGTACTTAAAATGCTATAACTTCTACATAAATTCATGTAGCAACTTGAATTTTTTTGTGTGTGTTCAATATGATGTGCTTGATAAAATTAGGGATGGTTTTTGCTATATATTTTCCGAAAAAATTTTTTTAAATGAAAATGTAACAAAAGTCGCTTTTTTTTCTGTGTTCTACCATCGATGTAACTTTGAAAACTTTTTTTCTCAAAAACTAATTAATTAATAGCAAAACCCATCCCTAAAATTGTAAACCATACTATAATAAGTACTTTAAAAAACTGGTAAAAAAACGTCAAGAAATGAAGAAGAAGAAGGAAATTTAAAATCGTTAAATTACTTTTAAAAAATTGAATTTTAAAATTTTCTGTTTGTTGAATTTTGATTTTTCACGTGAAAATCATTTTGTTGAACAATAGCACTTCATAATATACTAATAAAATAGGTAAAACTTCTTAAATAAAAAAAAAAATGTCAAAAGGTGCCAAGTCCCCTTAAGGAACCTGTGTGGAAATCTGTTTAATGACATCTATTTTAGCTTTCAGTGTCATTTTCAGAAAAAGCTGAAGCTTAGAGTAATGTTCTGAACACCCCCAGGAAAAAGTTGAAAAGAATTTATAATAATGGCAGAAGACATTTCATAGATCTATTGATAAACCCAAGCATTTTGTTAACTTTGTTAGTTGCTATGCTGTTTTTGTGTTAGCGAATCTTTTATTTAACACTAGATTTTCCAGTCCAGTCGTGTTGACTGTTTCGAAGCTTCCATTTTGCATGATTTGTTAACAATTCTATACTAGACTGCACAGTTTCTTGACAATGACGTCACAACACGCGGCAGAAGAAATGAGTAAACTGCGAGGCTGTTGGGGTTACAAGGACGAGAGTCGAAAAGACGAAACACCAACTTGGCGAAATAATCCGATTAAGCATTCTATTTGGCACATTGCGCGTTTGAAAACTCGTTTTTCTGCTTATCAGAAAAAGATATACAAATGTAACAAATTACCTTATTTCTTTTTACATATTCATAATTTCTGTTATTGAATCAAATATATTTCTTGTTAATGTAATCATTAAAAGAATATTTTCTTCTGAAAATCCTATTCCCCTTTCAATAATTCATCAAAACGGTTGGACCTTTGAACACTTTCGTTTTTCAAATATTTTTTTTTTCCTTCTTCTTACCCCCTGAGCCTAATTTTTTCCTGTATAAGTTTATTTTTTTATGTAAAATTACGATATTAAAGGAAATAATAATAATAACGATATTAACGAATGGAATAATAATAACTATTTAGCTTTAAGCAAAGTCACAAGCCAGCAAGTCAGACATTAACATAAACCATTCTAAATCTCGCCAAATGGCTTAAGGGAAGATCGCCAACTGCTCGTGAGCTCTTATTGGCTGAGCGTTCAGTTCTAAATGAAGGTATTACTACGCGTTGCACTTCTCGTAAAATTAAAAATGTATAACATTTTATGAAAATTATGACATATAAACGCTATATCTGCTTAAGTTAAAATACCTTATCATATTTCTATAGCGAAGGGCTAAGTTTAACTCAAAAATCGGACACCGGGCGAAGAACTACTTTCTTCGTTTGCTCTCAGCATATTTCTCCATAGTCAAGAAACTTTGCAGTTGAGTATAGTGGAACTTTCAATCGAATTAGCTTTCCTGATAAACATGATCCGAAGTAGGACAATTCCTGATCCTAAGTAGGACAAGTGAATGTGACTGAAAGTTTTATTATAATGAGTAGCAAATGGATGTAAAGGGAAAGCTTAGAAATGGTTGAAAACTGCCTGGTAAATCTAGTGTTAATATTGAAAGTGTGTCTGCTTTTAATACCAATGTATTTTTCCACAGGGGGCACGGAGGAACCTGTTCTATCGTACGAGGCCGTCGTGCAACAAGAGAGTAAGTATATTGCATTCATATATCGTCGGCTCAGAGCAACAGTAAGACATCTAAATCATTTTCCTATAAAAGCAATTAAATTTTTCAAAACACCACTGAAGATGTAATCAAAAGTTAGGGGAGTTCCCAAAATTTCAGTAAAATCCCTGTACTACAGCCTTAGATGTTTAGAATTGAAAAAACAGCAAATTTTAAAAATCAGTTTTATAGAAAATTCTGGTTTTGCTCACATCCTACTGTTGCTCTGCGGCGACGATATGACAGTTCTGAATTATTTCTTGGTGCTTTTAAAATCTTTTCGCTAATCATGAACTCAAAAAACTGTCGTGAAAACGTTGTCATTACGCGGACAAGCGATATTTATTACGCACCTAAAGATAAATTAATTATGATCTTAAAGAGCGATGAAAATTTTAGTTAATATTGTTCATAAAAATACAATTTCAATTCTAATAAAAGCTAAAGAGGAAAGTAATTTCATGGAAAACGCGTTTGAAAGAAAGAGTGGTAGTGAAGGTAAATTCAAGCCAGCAATGAATCATTTTTGTAATACTTATAAATACTACTAATACTTATAGAAATTTCTATCAAGGTCTCAATTGTTACAAGAAACAAAAGGACACCTGCTTACCAGGGTTCGTTGATTTAAATCAGCTTGATTTAAATCAAGTGATTTTTTTTTCAAAAAAAATCATTGATTTTACTATGTAAGGAAGTGTTGTAAAAATGAAATATGTTGCAATTACAACTACTGTTTCAAACAAAACTTCCTAGGTCCATCTGTCTGTGTGCATAACATATTTCATAAGCTTAGAATTAATACCTATTCTTTTAATTTGACAGTATTTTTTTAAATTTAACAATATTCTTCAAGCATCTTAACCGCAAAGCATAATTCATTCAATCATTCAAATTACAATTCATAATACATAATCATGAACCATTCTGTTTTTTGTCTTAAAAATAGTATTTTAGATCAATTTAATCAATGTCACACAACAAATAATTCAGAATGATAGTGTTTAAAACAACAATTGTTAGAATTTAGAATATATATCCTTAAAGTTTCATCCACTTCCCCTAATAGCTTAAGGTTTTTTCCTTCTAAAATATTTTTTTTGTCATAGAAGTTTTAAATAAAGATACTTGATTAAAACAAAAAGTTCCAGTTTTTAGTAATGGTGTGAGCATATGATTTTTCGAAATGGGTAAAAATATTTCAGGCTTTTTTATTTATAAAATTGAAAAATGATTAAAGACATTCAATGTAAAACTTAAGTGCACACAATTGGTACTTTTTTTCAGCTTTCAACAGCAAAATAATTATTTTTATTAAATTTGTTCATTTTCTCTGTATTTATGAGTGTACTATTATTCCTGGTAGGGTTAAGTTTCATTTGAGTCATGCATTTGTATTAAAATTTGTTTATCATTATTACTATTAAAAAATATTTATTGCTGTGAAAATAGCTTAAAGTGTGTTTTTGCATATTGATTAAGATGCCAATTGTTTTTATGAATGCTATATAATAAATATCCAAAATATTTGGGGTCTTTTTAAAAAAATCAAAAAAATCCGATTTAAATCAAAAAAATCTGATTTAAATCAAAAAAATCTGATTTAAATCAAAAAAATCCGATTTTTTTGCTTTTTTTAAAAAAATCAAAAAAATCACGAACTCTGCTGCTTACGTTCTTCTGTCTCTCCAATACCCTTCCTGTCATTCATGAATGACTAACTACCTGCTCGAAATTGCGCTCGCTCAAATGTTGATAACATTTAAACGACTTTTGCTTTGAAATTTTCAGGGTATATTATTGAATAGTTGTAGAATCGATTTGTGTGTGAGGTGTGTGTGTTAAGAAAAATCATTTTTAATTTTTTGAGACCTCTACACCTATTTCCAACGTTAACAATTTGAGCCCAGAGTGGTGCAATATTTGTAGCGAAAGTGCAATCCCTCCCCCCTGCTTTATTTGAAATTTTGTGCTTTAATAAGTGGTTTTATCTTTTAGACGGTGAAAAATAGTTGAAAATGATCATGTTGATTTGTACATAAACGGCTGAAATTGGCATGTGTTGTTTGTCTATTTGCAGTCTCGTACGCGCGCCCCGTCATCATCTTAGGACCTCTAAAGGACCGGATCAACGACGACCTCATCTCGGAGTACCCGGAGAAGTTCGGAAGCTGCGTGCCACGTGAGTACCAATCATTCTTGGTTTGTAACCTGTTTATGGTGTGAGAGGGCGTTAGGCCTCTTACGCAGAATGTTGCAGTTGCGTCTTCCCATGAAAGGATTACAATAAGAGACGCAGTGCAAAACTTCCAACTTGCTCACGGGATGACAAGATCCCAACCCAGAATTGGCGACATTCGGTCATCCTGTCTCCTGACCTACGTTGAAACTCAAACCACCCTCGTCTGGGAAACGTAACCTTCCTAGGGGCTTGAGACCCTCCAAAAGCCAGAGATAATTTGGTGATCGTTCGGAGCTGACCTCCGAGAATCTCTCATGGAACGCCATGTTCTACTCTTCTGACTTCTACAGTCAGAGTAAATTCAACATGTTTTCATCTGTCTGTTAGTTAGATGTATCCCAAGATACGTCAAACATAACTGTACAAATACTTCATATATATCCAAGAAGTTCAATAAATTGTTTGTTTCTAGTTATTTCGGTTGATTGCTTTATCGTACGTTACAATGGAATGCCTGAAGACATGGTGGTGTTCTAGTACAACATCATATACTGATGAAATGTCTGCCATTGAATAAAATATGTCTTCCTTTTTTTTCTTCTCTCTCCACTTTTTTTTCCTCCGAAGCAGAATATTTTCAATACAATCCCCACTCTCATTTTCTTCGTGCGCCTCAATCCTTTTCCAAATCCTCTTCCAGATCTTACCACACATTTCGTGAAAATGAAGGTCATCCATTATATGCAGTCTTGAGCAGTGGAGCACGTTCAAATTTTCTCCTTTGGCTAAAAATTTTCTCTTCGGAAGCAAGTTTCGCGGAATTCTGCTGAAATACTGAGGAATATATTGAAATGTAGGGCTTGTCTGCATCAGTAATTTCATCGGCCGATGATTTGCCGAAAAACCGAAAACAAAAACTTCTTAAGTAATAAATGACAAAAAATTAAAAGTAAGTCTTAGATAAGCCGTTAAATGATAGCTCAGAAAAGACCTTTTTTTTTAAATTTTACTTTTATGCAATATAATCTGAATTAATTGTAAACCTAATTACCCCACCTTGAACCCACCCAGCATATTTGCCTGACATTGTGCCGCCAGACTTTCACTTGTTTCGCTTTCAACGAAACTCTTTGCGTGGAATAAAGTTAAATTCAGTTGAGGCTGTAAAGCAGCAGCATATTCAGTTTTTCGCAAATAGAGACAGTTCCTCTGACGAACGGGGAGTTATGAAGCTCACTAACGATGGCAAAAGTCCCGCAATGGACCAGTCGGTAGAAGCTCGGTTCCCGCAGAACACCGAAAGTGAAGCAACATTGACTGATTTCAGTGTTTGGGAGGATGACAACCTCTCACAGCTAGTTGCTGTGGTCCGTGTACGCTAACGGGAGCTAATGCACGTTAAATAGGTCGTGGCTCCAACGTCCTCCAAGTGAATCGATACCTCTGGGGGTGCCAATCCCCGGTGACGGTCTCTCATCGGGGAACTGGTTCAGAAAATGAAGAGACCTTTCAAAGGGGCGGAAATCGAACTCCTGCCTACAAGGGCCCCGTTAGACTCAAGAGCAGCGTGCCCATTCTTCCTCGCCACGCGAGAGGACACGACACCAACCAACGGTGGCAAAAGGTCATCGAATAAAAGAGAACGTATATCATTAATTGACCTTTAACCTTTATATAAATATATGACTTTGAAAAATTGAGTAAAAAAAGGAATGACTTTTTATTCACCTCAATAGATTAGTGTGTCTTGATTGGATCAATATGAACGAAATCTGTACTCACGATTGCGCAGTGTAGAAAATCGCCGCTGTTGTCGTCACTCTGACGTTCAAGGCACTCTAGTGGTAACCTCAGAGGGGCTGCTATCCAGCATGATTTAGAAAAAAGTGCTAAATAAAAGCTTCGATATGATTCAAACTTCGAACTCGTTTTATTTACTCAAAATCATGTTTTTCTCACTTGCAGCCCTTTTCTTTCTACTGCAGCATTTCTATTCATTCAGACATTGACTGAACATCGATCGATATTGCGACATCCTCCTGATGTTTACGTTATCCTCACATAGAGAAAAAACGATTTTTTGTCAATGAATCACGAGATGATGATATGTATTTCCGAGGTTCCCCTTTTCTTTTCCAGATACGACGCGTCCGAAGCGAGATTACGAGGTGGATGGCCGCGACTACCACTTTGTCCCGTCCCGCGAGCAAATGGAACGGGACATCCAGGGACACCAGTTCATCGAGGCTGGACAATACAACGACAACCTGTACGGGACCAGTGTCCAGTCTGTGAGGGAGGTCGCGGAAAAGGTAAGGCATGGAACTGACTAGGTTCTCTCCGCTGAGCTAAATAACAAACGGGAGCGACATCTACGCTGTCCGTTTTCGTATGCTTCAAGTATCTAACAGTCCAAGAAGAAACTCCGATATGAGTCAAGTGTCCCAAGTTTTTATCTTGATTGATGTTGCAAGGGAGGCAATTCACCACTAGAGGGACTCATGAGCGATCATCGTTGTCACGTGGTATCCGCTCTTTGTTTACTAAGATTTTCAATTGGCGTGGTGTTCGCTAGGCAAAACTAGTTATCTTAAAATCAATTAGACTATTTTCACAGCCTTTTCAGATTATAACCTAGTATTTACATTTAATTTAATCATCATAAAAGAAATTTATCAATTATTACAACAGTTCAAGTGTTTTATAAAGTGTTAATTTTATATAAAGCATAAGAACTTTATTTAGGCCTAGTTTTTAAATAGATTTGTCGAACTCGAAGTAAAGCAATTCTGCGGCTTCCTTTGTTTACATTGCTTTCATCGCTGCCACGTGACCAATGACGTTGCTTGAATTGCCTCCATTCAAAGCACGAAGGCTCTTTTGCATGCATAAATTAAAGCATTAGAAAAGATGAAAAGCTTTATATCTTAAATTTAACATTAAATGCACTCACATTTCGAGCAGCAAACTTCGAAAAGGGTTTGACAGAACAATAAATAACTTAAATTAAATCATATGAAATGTTTTATTAGAGAAATGGCAACCCTCTATCGTGTGTTCAACGATTTAAGCAATCTTATGCGGTATAAGAGCAAATTTAGGGTGAGCACGAGGTCACGGAGACGAAAAGCAGATTCTACGCCACACCTGATCATGCGAGCAACCATTCCGGTGAGCGGATTGCCGCGGCTCAGGTTGAGCATTGCTCAAGTCTTACGCACCCCTGGGAAGAAAACCATTTTCCAGTTTTGATTGTATAGAGACATTGCGTCATTTCGCCAGATGGCGCACCCTGTATGTAAATTTCTATGTTAGGTGTTACTCCAGTTATATTATTTAGCTCAATGGTTGAGTGGACGTGAAGCTGGGAACTGATCTTTCCTTTTCCAACAGGGCAAACACTGCATCTTGGACGTGAGTGGCAACGCCATCAAGAGACTTCAGATGGCGAATCTGCACCCCGTCGCCATATTTATCAAACCCAAATCCATAGAATCCATCATGTAAGTACACGCTACTTGTTCTGTTGAAAGGTGGCGAATTTGATTCAACCCGCGAAGACGCGCACGGTTTTCTGCCATTTTTTTTTCTTTCTAAAATATAGTTTTTCTTTAAGAAATAAAAAATATAATACAAAATACGCAAGTCACTACTCGGAGGTAACTAACGAAAATTGACGAATCTTATTGAAGACTCCAAAATTCGAAAATTACAGCTCGGGCCTCGTAAGCCCAAGCTGTAATTTTCCCAGATTAACTGGAAAAGAAATTTGCATATAAAAAGAAAAAAAAAAGACTGTATGTGAGCGTTTTTTTTCTTCCCCCCCCCCCCTCTCTCTCTCTCTCTCTCTCTCTCTTGTTTTCTTTTATTCTTTTATTTTTAATATTCAAACTTGTTTACGCAACTTCTATTCTAATCTGTGAATCTGTAAAAATGGCTGTTAAGCCGTAAAAATTACCAAGCACAATGAATGACTAATCACGGTTTTAAGATTGATAGCGGAAGTTGTCTCCAGAATGCATTGAAAACTGATAAAATAATCTAACAGTACAAATCTTTACTGTATCTATAAAATAAAGTTTATATCTTTTTATATATAACTCGTAAGCCCGGCGGTCAAATGACCGCTGTTCTAGATATTGTAAATATACAATTCTCCCAGTAACCGGAAATGCACATCAAATCAAAGAGATATTTATCAGGTAGAACAGTAAAGTTTAATGAATAAATAATAAACATATAATAAGTTCGGAAAAGAATTTTCTTACCTAAAAACAACTTCTAAGTTGTAATCATCTGTAAAAGAAAAATATTATTTACTGAGTTACGATTCTTGGCTATAATTTTCTTTTTAAACATTTATTCAATTCGCTGCCTATTTACATTACTATCTTACGCGGTATTTACAATGGCTCAAATTCCACATCATTGGTCTAAAGTTCTTAGCTGTTTAAAAGTTACAGGCACAAGCTCTCCCGCACAATAAACGTTCTACAGTTCTTTAGGTATTTCTTTCCACGGGCACAAGCTCTCCCGCACAATGTTACGTCTGGATGGGCGCAACTCCTCCCTGTCCAGCATTCGAAGATCTTCTCATCCGACCGCAACCTCTAGGCAAGCGAAAGTCTATCTCCTCGCCCCCGCTTTTGAGGGCAGCTTATATAGGGGGTGCCTGACCTTTGGCCGACATTGAGGGCAAGGGGACACACGTGCACCATTTCCTGTCGTGTGGACCCTTCGTCCTGTCACGTAGGCCCCGTAGGTTTGCCGGCCTAGGCCTAACCTGACATACTGTATAATCAAATTGTTTGTAAAAAATATTTATTTATATCCATCGTCAAAACAATAGTTTTAACGAAACTGGAAAAAAGAGCGCTGCCCCTTTAATATATATATTTAAAGCGCAGGCGATAAATAAATTAAAACAAAGAAAGAAGGATTATATTAAATTTTCGTTTACATTATTTTTAACGGAGATTGCAAATCTAGCGATGCCTCACTCAAAATGCTAGAGAAATGTTTTGGTCATTAGTCGTTTTCATTACAGAAACAATTGTGTTAATGGCAGCACGATGCAGTTTTCTCGGAGTAAGAAATTCGGAATAAGCTTCCGGCCACAAACAGACACTTAAGCGGCTTATATATAAGAAGTCTGTGGGATTTTGGTATAAAAACTGGTCTCGAGACACTTGAAAAAGAATTTCATTCTTTGCTTATCATCGCCTCATTTTTAGACCATAAATGGTAGTAGCATTCTTGAGCTGTAAAAAAAACGTGGTTATAACAATAAATAATATTTTTAAAAGAGCTGTCAATTTTTTTTCTTTTTAATTTGCTGTTTGATGCAACCTACCCCTGCTAAAATTTATATTCATATATATATATCCATGTGTTTTTAAAAACCGAAAAAAGAAAAAGAAAGAAAGAAAAGGAAATTAAGAAAGAAAAGAATAAATAAATAAATAAAATCGTCTGATGCATTACTTATTAACTGAAACACAATCAGGGGTCACGGCAGAGAAAATTCAGGTCCATTTTCGGACCCTATACAACAGGGTTCATTGCTCCACCTGGAAATCATGAAAACCCTGGAAAAATCATGGAATAGTCAGAAAACTGCAAATGTTTGACAAAACCTGGAAAAGTCGGGGATCTTTTCCCCTACCATTGACCCCTTTCAGGGAACCTACGCTCGTCGCGATGTCAGATCCTCAATTAACTCGCCATCCTTTTCCTATATAGGTTTTTCTTTTTATAATGGTGTTTATTATATTGTCCTGCCATAAAAGTGCCTACATCAGCATTTCTTTAAATATTGTTTCCATGCGTTATTATATAGTTAAAAAGCTGATTTGTCCCCACTGGGATCATCCTAAATTTTATTTTATTTTATTTATTCTTTATATTTTATGTTTTATAGTTTTAAATTAGCTTTCTAAAATTTAAACTAAAAGAAAAATATAAAAAGATGGGTGCAAATATAAAAGCTAATATCTTTTGGCAGCATTGTGTCATAAAACATTGCTTTTGAAATTCTATAGACTAGAAATTCTATAGAATAAGTTTGTTATCTTAATGAGCATCTGTGGAATTTTTTAATGTGGGGTTAATATAATTGTATGTATGAAAAGTTATGGCGGGCGTATTTAATGTACAAGTAGTGCATTTGCTAATAAATATTTTTACTTGGAACGTTAAGCAGGAATTCTGCTTTGGATCTACCTGGAAAAGTCATGGATTTTTTTTTTTTTTTTTTGGCTATTTGAGTATGAACCCTGTTACAATCAATCAAAACGGACCCTTCACAACATTCCGAGCTACCAAATCGTACTTTTTTCAGAATTATTTATAAAATAAACGGAAAAAAATAACATATTTTATCACTGTATGTTGAAATTTTGAATTTTTCCAAAATTTTTTGATTTTTTGTCCAAAAATCTCCATTATCTCCTCTCCTTGGATCGACACCTGAAAATGTCGAAAATGTTTTAAGAGTCACTTTCGTTGCAGGGAGCTGAACAAGAGAATAACGGAAGATCAAGCGCGGAAGTCATTCGAAAGGTCCCTGAAATTGGAACAGGAATTTGCGGAATATTTCACTGGTACGTTTATTGTTGATTTTTGAAATTCACGAACGAGGGCTTACCTCCAAAAAAATGAATATACATCTAAATACAAATATGCAAAGACAAAACAGTTAAAAACTATTTTCTTCTCTATTTTCAACCGATTTTCGTACTCTTTTTTTTTTTTTTTTGTTTAGTAATTACTGACGAGCTACAGTGATATCAATTTATTATTAGTTAATCATTTCCATTTTTCTTTTCTCGGACAAGCCTCATTTGTAATTGTAGTGTTATATTATATGGCCCCCATTGTTCAAAGCTATCCTGAATGACTGTCTTATGAATAGAAGACAGTAATTTGTTTGGGTTCGCATAAACATTTATTGATAGTGAGAAAGGAATTCCAGTATTTAAAATAACACTTAGTCAGGCGGAAGGTTGATTCTAATCTTACAAAAGTTGAGTTGTAAATTTAGTCCGTATATGTAAGTCCTACCGAGCAGTGAAGATTTTCTCCGATCCTTTACAAAGTAACTCTTTAAAAGTTTATTAAAAGTAATACAATTAGCTTCTGTAGTTTTTGCACTATTTTTCACTCTGTGCAGATATTCAGCATCAAGTTAAATTATTTTGTGCATTTAACCCTCTAATCCCCAAGTTTTTTTTCGTCGTCCGCCTTGTGACGGAGTTGGGCATTAGAGGGCCAATCCCCTGGGCCCTTCCCTTCCATTTGCGGTGACGGGTATGGGCGAGACCACGGATTGGCGAAACCTGTCGTTCCTAATTGGCTCTTAATAACTCAGTAATTCCGCCTTCGTATTGACGGATTGGCGGTTTCTACTGCGTCAGTAAAAGTACCAATCAGTCAACACGAGGATGGGTTAATCCAGTAATGCCCAATTTTTTTATCGTCGTCCGCCTTGAGGCGAAGTTGGGAATTAGAGGGTTCAAATTGACGCTAACACGGATAAAAAGTGAAATTTAGCTGCAAGTTTTTACTGGATCTCCATTCAAAAATAAGGAGTACTCGGCAGTTATGCAAAAAAAGATGTTAAAAAAATATTCTACATGGTTGCATACCAGTTTCAAAAGATATATTTTTTTCTTGCTTTTAAATTATCAAGAAAATTGCTTATTGTTTTCTTTGCATCTCGACCCATCTTCCTCTGATTCCTCAGAGCTGATGTGAACTGCACTTCGAATTCAACATCTACTAACGTTTACAGAGTTAGTAGATGTTCAGTGCTATATGAAGTCCTTAACTGTGTGCGTTAGTAGATGCTGAGTGCGATAGTAGAAGGTCGTGGTATCTTAACGGTGGGGTTTTGATCCCGAGATCTCCTAGATATAAATTAAGTGCTATAACCGCTTTGCCAAAAGACGCATAATGGCCAGAAGCGAACTTGAGTAATGAGTCTTTTAGTCTTACGCCACCGAACTGGGTCTTGAGTTTTTTTTTTTTTCATTTATCTATATTCTGCGCTTTAAACTAATACTTTCTGGTGTTTTCATTTAAGCCAGTCTTCTAACACCTTTTCTAACATTTTTACTTAAACGATTCCGTTTTCACAATGTTTATTTGTGGAAATTCCAGTTGCACTGGTGAACAGAAAACAATGGGGGGGGGGGGGGATAAAGAGAAAGTGGCTTTCAAAGGACCTAGAGAAGCACAATTTTTTTAACTGTAATACCTGATTGCAAAAGCCTTTAATTTGTTAGAAATAAATTCACGTTATAAGGTGAGTGGGTGTTGTGAGTGGGGGTGGGGGGGGGGGGGTAGTGGGGTGGTCGAGATGGGGGCCATTTTATTTATTTAGTTTAACTATGGGGTGCATTCCTGTGTCCTGCTCGGGAACCCCCGGAACTCAGCGCCTTCGGATCGCTTCCACGAAGGGGAGCCCGCTCATTACAAATGAAACTTTTTTAGAGTAGCTTTGCCGAAAGAATAGGTTCTCTGTCAGAAATAAATGGCACACAACTCTTGACACTCACTCTCATAATGTACATAAATTTAACGCTTGGCGAGATTCATGTTAAGAATATTTTTATTTATTTTTATGTCTCTTGGTAACGAGAGGAGGAGTTTAACTACTCAACCCTGTATTGCATATTTTAGGATTTGTGCTGCAAGGACGTTTACATATTTGGTTTCACATTTTCTTCAAAAAAATGCTTTAAAGCTTAAAAATGCATTGTTTTCGTTGGTGAAATTTTTTTTAAAATAGATTGCATGAGAAAAGTTAGTGCCAAGAATCTCAGTTATCGAAATATTCCAAAATGTGTGTAAAAGTGACTTTTAAAAAATCAGAAATGAAAAAAAAGCATAACCATCGCGCTGACACTCAAATAACTTCAAAATTAAATTAAACAATTAACGCTAGCACCACTGATATGATCTCGCTCCTGATTTGCTGCTATTGTTATCCTTACGATTTCATTGGTTCCTGAGACACTATCATTAGATTTATATATATAGCTACAAACATATGTTTCACATATTATGGTACAGATTAAATTTGGGAAAATTTATGGGGACGGATCAACACATGCTTACCGTACCCGTCCTTGGACTCTTTTCAGGCTTCCCGTCAGAGGGTGCTCCTGAGCTCAAAGTCAGTTAAGACAAGGGCTGCTGCAATTTTGTTTTCTTTTTTTTCTTTCTTGAATGTTTAAAAACTTGGGAGTCCTCTTCTAGTCGCCTGGTTGAGAGTCCTTACGTAGTTTTACCTTTTCTTTTTTTTTCTTTATTTTCTATATCTCTTCTATCTGTTCTCGACTGTCTCTCTCTCTCATCCTCTAGCCGTGGTACAAGGAGATACACCGGAAGAAATCTACTCTAAGGTCAAGGAAGTAATCCGGGAGCAGTCCGGACCCACGATTTGGATATCTGCCAAGGAGAAGCTCTGATAGACCGGACAATCCCACAGTCCCGAGCAGAAACACAGAGAGACAATTTCGTAATATAACATTCCCGGTCACTATTACTCTCATCGATTCAACGCATTTCCATAATCGTTATCCCACATCGTGTCTTCGTTTTCCCCATTTCCTGAATCGGAAACATCGCATAAAGAAGTTTGGGCAACCCCTCCTTTTTTGCAGACGACGAAAATAGAAACACAAAATCTGGTCGCTTGTTGATGAAGAAGTTAGGGGCAAACTCATGAAATATTTTCCCGTTCGATATAGAACTATACATCGTTTTTGATCACTGAGCAATCATGGGCCAGATCATGATTGTAACCGAGACGTTTTCGTTCACTTTGCATTTTATTCAAGTCAGCTAAATATTTTTGGTAATTTGTTTTCTTTAAAGAGAAAAGGAGTGTCTTTTGACTGCCATAGTGCTCTTTATACAGAAACTTATTTTCAATAAACCCGTTTATAAAGCCGTGAAAAGAATGCTTCCCAACAAATAATCAACTTAAAAATGATTATAATAAGCTATTTAAAACCCTCTGATAGACAGAAATATGCAAAGACCGCAGAAGGTATATGTACCACCAAGTGTATCAATTTTTAAGTGTCAGTGGCGAGCTTCCTCCACTTCCAAAACGGAAAAGGTGTAAAATAATATTATTTTCCAATGATCTATATGAACTTCATTTCTGAACCAATCTAGATTCAAAAAAATTTTACTGTACCGCTACTAGAAAAAATATGGCCTTAAAAAGAGTTTTGCTTGAGTTATGATCTGTAAAACTACACTTAAGTATGCAGATGTATATCAGGAAACACCATTTAAGGGGCGCCATTTTGGTTTAAACCTGAACCCTTGGTCGAGGTCCATTGCCATAATTAACAGGTTATTTAAGTTGTTATGCTGTTCTTCAGCAGTTTATAATGGGTAGCTAGCAGGAACGTAATTTCAAAATTATAAGGGGGGGGGGCGAAAATTATAAACTCAATGTATATTACATTAAAAAACAACAAAATCATGTACATACATATAAATACATTGTATTTCTCAAGCCTGGGGGAGGGGCATTTAACCCCCCCCCCCCCCTCTCTGAATGACGGGCCTGGCAGCTAGTGTGCTCTAAGAGAACAAATTAAATCCATTTTTAAAAAAGTAAAAACTTAACGGATATTAAAGAAGTAAGGAAATTTCAGTATGAAATTGCAAACATTGTGTTAAAAAACCAGCATTGTGTGGTTTTTTTTTTGGGGGGGGGGGGGGGTTGCCCCAGTAAAGTACAAATTTTATTTTTCCCGACACACAAGATTTTCGTAACTTACCAGATGGCCCAGATTGTGTAATATCATACAAATCAATCATTTTTACAATTGCAAAGTCCTCCTATTTGCAAAAATTAGAGCCATCCCCTCTCTATACTCAGCTATGTACAAACTTTAAATATGTGCTTGGTTTGGAAGAACGTTGGGTGGATGTAAGCTGGACGCTAAAAATAGGGTCCTATTCCCCGTAAAGTGCGATGCATGCGACGGGTCTAGACATTGTTGCATGCACATGTTCGCTTGCAGCTTAAGCCACGTCCAGACTTGAGCATGAGCACGCCACGGATTACGTCACGAAGTCGAAAATATAGCATCTGAGCATACTCGCGAGGTGAGCCGTGCTCTAATCTGAAGGTGGCTTTAGATTGATAAAATCTCCTGTGGAATGTCGGTCTGGTTGGAGATTTGTGGTGCTTGCTGCATGCGACCCATTCAAAGTAATCCACGGGCACAGCCCCTACGTTCTCTCTTGCGTCGGAAGGTAGCGCTGATGTGTTTCTCCTCGGGACAAAAGTCTTGTTGGACCTCTGAGTGCACGTCTTCCCGACCTGCTGGACTCTGAGCTCGAGAGAATCTCTCGTCTTGTCTGCATTCCTGAATTTCTGTTGACAGTTCCTCCCCTCTTTTCGTCGACCGCGATTTTCGTGCGTTCCAGTCATCGTAACAGAACGACTTCTTCAATGTGCCCCCTGCGACAGCAAAATGTAATGTCAGTGATGCTTTAGCCTCTCTAATGCTTTCCGTGAAACATTTTTTCGTTTGTTTTCGGGAATATAACTTTTTTGATTGGTTCAGGTAGTGTTGCCGCTCTAAATTCTTGACAAACTTGGGATGGTTAAAATATTTTTTGTTTAACCCAGCAATTACAATCACAAGCAGGTGATTAAAATTATGAAACATTTTCAGCATTTTTATTGCTGTAAAAATTGAAAACAAAAATTGCTAAATTGGTTGACGATTTTTAGAAGAGTATTCAACAAAAGTCAACGTCTAGAACCTCAACCGAGGCGTCATCCGACAAAATACATATTTTGTAAGGGTTCTTCAACCTTGCTGATTGATTCAGGAGGGGTTGGTCCTCAAAACGGCGGTTGGTTCTTGCCAAGCTTAGGACGGTTTTTTACCCATCAATTGTAATCACAAGCAGGTGGTTAAAGTTACAAAACAATTTCAGTATTTTGATTACTGTGAAAATTGAGAATAGTATTTTCCAAATTGGTTGACATTTTTTATGAGGGTTTAATCAATCTCTACAGCTAAAACGTCAACCGAGGCGTCATCTGCCAAAATATTTTGTGAAACTTCTTCAACCGTTATGAAGGAATCTTGTCACAACTTACATCCCAAAGTTCGAAGCCAGTACGAACAGTTAGTTAATAACCAGTACCGTTCTGAATGAATCTTGTCACGAGTTACATCCCAAAGTTGGAAGCCTGTCTCACTTCACAATCGGTTAATTTATAACGCCGAACCGTTATTATCTAAATCTTTCGAAAGTTTCCATGTATCTTGGCTCTGTATCCCCCTCTTCCCGCACACATATAGTTTGCGTTGCCTCCGGCAAATATCGAAGAGAAATCTACTAATGTTGCATCAATAACAAAATTTACTGGTTTTCAAAGTCCCTCTGAGGTTAAAAGCGTTTTATAATGCAATATTACAAAGAAACTGATGAGACTCATAAGTAACTTCAGATAATTGCAGGTGAAAACCGCATCAGTTGGAAAGCATTAGAATGCCAAAGGTCATTCTCATTATGAAGAGTATGGAAGTAATGTTTGTCACACTTTTACGAAGAATGAAACTTTTTTCACACTGACAAATAGAGATTTGTTTTAAAAATCGTTTAGCATCTATGTATACGATTCTTATTTTCGCATCACATTGTTGTGTTTCATTCTTTTCGAAATTATTCCAGAGGACAGCCCCGCTCATCTTTGATTGTACCAGAATTGAAGGAACTGAAAACAGGTGCAATATAGAGATTCGCACACTTCTGGTAATGAGCTACTTGAAGCGTTTGACAATGTTTTTCCATGTGTGCGCGGTGCCAATGTATGCCCCGCTTCGGGAAGGATGGAAACCTTCTTTCAAAGTTAATTGTAAAAATTGGTTTTATATTTATATAGAGAACTTTTCCTGTTAAAAATTATGTAAAGTCTCGGAAATTTGGAACAGATATTTCAGTAAAGATGTTGCTCAGACAAAATTCTAGTAGAAAAATTTCTTTGAAAGATTAGATCAGACTGGTTACTATTTAATTATAATGAAATGTATCGCCCTTCAGTAAATTTTCCTGATTGCTACAAATAAGATGTATCGACAGTAACTTATATTATATTTTTTGTAAAAGATAGCGTTAGATTCATATTAAACTCAATCGACGAGTACAACTGACTTGTAAACTCATTTTAACATCATCAACATGACGATTTCTTGAAATGTACCACATTCAGGGTTCTAGTAACCCCAAAGAACGCCATATTTAAAACTAACAACGTAACCTAGATATATTTCCCCTTTTTGAATTCCAAGGTTTTAAAAAAAATTCTTATCCTGCGTGCTAGTTAATTACCAAAAGGGATTTAAAATTAAAACAGTAGAAAATTATTCTACTGAAATCAATTTACGAGTGAGATATTTACGAAATTCATAGAAAAAATAATTCATTAAATTAATTACAAGTTTTAATTTTAGCATTTTCTTACACACACTATTGTTTGGCAACATACTTTAAGGCGAGCAGAGGGAAGGAAATGTCCTTCTGCTTACCGACAACTAAAAATAGGAAATTAGGCTTAACTAATCAACTGCTTTTCTCAGAATTGATCGTCTATGAGACAGAACTGCATTGAAATTTTAAACATTGATGCAAAAATTGCTGTTATTAACTGCGTCTTCAAAAAAAAAAGAGATTAAGTATTTTAGCAACTTTTATATCAGCAAAAAAATAATATATTATATTTAATTAGACAAGCGGCGATGAAGTTCCTGAAGAAAAAAAAATGGCGATGTGATATTGAAAAAGTAGAATTGTAGACCAAATGAAAGGAAGAAGGTTTGACTGATTCTTCCCTCATCGGGGGATGTTGACTGCGAAGGGTACCTGTGTTTCGATTGCACTCTATCTCTGTGTTACCGACGTCAATTTTTGAGCCTTAACTGTATAAAGATCGCTGAGGGAGAACATAAATTTTATATAAAACTGTTGCCCCGCCTGCGAAAATACTTATTGCTCATCAAACTCTTTTTCTTGTTCCGAATGTATTAAAATCATTTCTTCTCTCTCAAAGAAACATTCTATAAGATATTTCTCGACAAACCAGTCTTTTGTCTATTTCTTTGAGTTTCTTTTTTCCTAGAACAAACCAATTGTTACTTTCTTCTTGTATAGAAAATGTAATAAAATACATTTCTTCTAAACATTTTTTGTCATTTTTTGAAAACGAAGCCTCTGTTTTTTTACATTTTTTAAATTTATTTTTGACTCTTGCAATTTCAGCGTGCCCTAAACTTGATGCACAAGGCCAGTTTAAAATGTATTTAACTTTTTCGACTCCAAGGCTATATCCAAGGCTTGATCTAGTGGCCACGAAATTTAGTTCTTACATCATCCAGCAACCAATCCCTCTTTTTTTTTTCTTACATTTGTTTTAGAACAACTGCAAGCTAAGTCTTTGTATATATTATGTCATCCCGTTTGTCACTATTTTTACACTAACAGCCTTAGAAAGCATAGAAAACTGATAGGTAAACTTAGTGGGCATAGTAAACAGTGTATCACTATTAGAACCCACTGGCGTAGATAAAGGGGTTGGGGACACCCCCCTGAAATGGTGAAGATTGTCTAGAATTTGACCAACTTTCCTGTAAACCAATGAAATTAGCTCACTTTTCCCGAAGAAACCCCCTAAAATAGTGAAGATTGTCTAGAATTTGACAAATTTTTCATGTAAACCAATGAAATTAGCTCACTGTTTCCGAAGAAACCTCCCAAAATGGTGAAAATTGTCTAGAATTTGACAAATTTTACCTGTAAAACACTGAAATTAGCTCACTTCTCCCGAAGACCCCCCCCCCCAAATCTGGGTTTAGCTCCGCCACTGTTAGCGCCCAATGGGCCTGTGACTTCATCGACTGATCGCACATGAATTTCTATCATTTCTGATGACATATTTCGGTATTCTGACATACATAGACATAGTCACCTAGGGGTACCGTCGTACCCCCATTAGCCCTCCCTCTGCGCCCCTAAAAAAACTATTGTTGACATGAAACATGCAATACATTTGCGTATTAGATTTAGCACTTTTTCACACCCCATAAGGGATCATTCATAAATGATGTCACGCTTCGAGGGGGGAGGGGGGTTCGTGAAATTGTGACAAAATGTGACAAGGGGAGGGGGGTAACAAGAAGTGTGACATCCTGCATTATGCAACATAGCGTGACAAAGGGGGGAGGGGGGTCCTCTGAAGTGTGACGTATTGTGACAAATGGGGGGGGGGTCATTTTTGAACGGCCCCTAAGTGTTTAAAAAGAATGTTTTTGCGCTAAAATCTTCAAAATTTTCCTTTGGGGGAGCAACTGAACCCCTCCCTCTTTCTGATAAACTTTTTTTTTTAAGTTACTGTTTAGTTAACCTCTGCAGATCCCAGAACTAAGCACAAGCAATTTTGACGCAATTTTTTGGTTCTCTGATTTAAAAAATGATTACAAAACAAAATTAATTTAAACTTTTTTTTAAAATTTTAATTAATAATTAGTTTAAATAAGAATTAATGCCCAATTTCCATGTTTTCCATGTTTAAAACGAAGTAAACTATCTGTTGATTAATTTCAAAACCGATTGGGTGTTTTAGCTTTCAAATTGCACAATAAACAGTATTTTAAAATGTACCAAATTGGGTACACTTGAAATGGAGAGGTTAATGTTAGTTATCTATAATACAAAGTTTTTAAAATTAAATCAATAGTAGTTGACCCTTGACCTGATACAATACCGTTAATTGAGACACAAAATCGGTATTTTAACTGATACAAAGTTGATACAAAACTGAATTTTTTAGTTAATAAAACCGGAACAGTGCTTTTCTAGTCTAGATACAAAGACTAAGAACCTAGACTTATGTTCTTAGTCTTTGTATCAGTAAACTGATACAAAGTTGATACAAAACTGATTTTTTTTATTTTCCACCCCACTGCAACTTTCATAAAATAAATTTCTGTGTAGCAACATTTTTGTCTAAATGTACATAATTTCTTTCAAACCAACAAGACCCATTCCCGCCGAGTTTTTGTGAGTGGCCCGATCATGGGGATAATCGAAATGATCAATAAGCCTGATCGAGTTATAGCTTCAGAAAATAACATTTTTTTGTTTTATTTTTGTGCACATATACTCTCAAAAAACCCTTTTACCAATTTTTCACAAGCAATTACGCCGCATTGACCCAAAAATAAGAAAAAAAAACCAAGTTTATTATGGCTGCTTTAACTGCTGTAACAATGATCTTCATGTAGCAAAAAATAAAAAAGAAAAGAATGTATAGTTCGTTCTTGAACAGAAGCATAAATATTCCGCGAGTCTAATTTCATATAAAACCATGGATTTCGTGATTCATTTGCGAAGCTAACAAAGATCAGCACAATATTTGGGTGGAAAACGAAATGTTCCATTTCTCCTTTACCTGTCTATAACATCTGACTTCTTTGAAAGCGATGATTATATCATTTGTCATGAAATTACCAGAAAAAGGTAGGTGCATTGAGATTTTCTAAGGCCACTGCCAGTGGGGTTCTTTCTCTAACAATTGTTTTTTTCTTTTTTGACCACGCTTATTGCAGGCATTTTCTGAGATATTTCATGTTACGATAATTCCCGTTCAAGATAGTAGAATTTTTTTGGGACTAAATAATAAATTTAAAAGAAGAAGAAAGTTGAACTGTGTGTGAAACATTTCATTTTTTCCACCATATTAATCTGCAGTACAAATGGAATGATCTGGAATAGGAAGCACGCCGAAAATACCCAACTAAGCGAATTATGAACGCTTTTAAAATTTGAGAAAAGTTTACCCAGAACTACACGAGCATATATTTCCTTATACAAACACTTTTTGTTGTACGTTCTTGTATGTGGGGGGGGGGGGAGTCTTCATTTGAACACTATTTACACCAGAGACACATGAGTTTATCAGGAATAATATTGTTGAGGGGGTCGTCTTCTTATTGAAATGAACACTAACTTTAAACTTTGAAATTGATTGTAAGCTTCCTTTTTTTTATCGTTTTAATCATTAATAAAATTTAACTTTGTATGCTAACTTTTCTGTAATTTTGTTCTGCGGTTGCATCACATTAACCAGATAAAAATTCACTTTGTAATGCTAAAGCGGTTTTTTTTTGTAACTTTTGTCTATTGCCAACGATTTTTTTTTTTTGGATGAAATTGAATAAACCCAGCAATAAAAACAAGTTTGACGTTTCTGAAAACATAAATTTAATATTTATGGAGCTTGTAATAACGTAACCACGTAAATTTCTAACAAATTCAGTAAAATTAAAAGTAAATACTGATTCCTAAATGAAGAACTAAACGACAAGTAAGTAAATATTTGTCGAGATTGCAAGAAGCATCATTTGGAATGATTGACCTAAGAACAAAATACCGGTATTTTAAACCAAGGGTTCAAAAGGCCGGTTTGAACATATTTAGCGTAATAAAATTTAGCATAATGAGCAACAGAAGGAAATGACTTGTTGTTTGACACTCATTAGATAATTGAAGCCAACGCAACTGCAGAAGTAACTCTAATTCCTTTTATCGTTATCGTTTGCTAATTTCCGAATATGAACCATTAGAAATCAAATCATTCGTGTTATCGACATAGGAAAAATTTGTTGTACGTAACGATTAGACACAAATTTTCAGATTTGGAACTATCAGATAATCAGAACTAAAATTCTTTTCACCTTGGCTGACTGAATCTAAAACCTGTTTTCGAAAATTTTAGATGCCGAAATGATTTTTCAGAAAATGTTAAGGAACTAAATTTAACATTTTTCAGGAGGAGCAATTAATTTAAAAAAGGGAAGATTTTACTCGACACAGCTAAATTGTTGTATTTCATATTGTATTTCTAACTTTTTATTTCCCATTAGAAAGGCCCCGTTTAGAAAATGGCTTAGTACTAGGTGAATCGACTAAATGACTTATTGCTGACAGTCAGCTACCCTGGCTGACTACTGGATTATGCCGATAAAACGATTTCCCTACGTCCAGCCTCCTCTTTAAACATAAAATTTTGTTCAAAAATGTGGTATTGTTTTTATGAAACAAGTTAGCTAATACAGTTTATTAATAGAAAGACCGCTCAAATTTACAGATGGACGATAAACAAAAATGTACTCACCATTTAACTTTTAGCGGAAAAATAAGCAAACTGGCAATATAGACTTAAGATCTTAGGCACACTACTTGAAATAAAACGACTAAGTACGAATTGACAAAAAAAATATCCACAACTCAATGTTGTTGGTTGATGATTAGCGATATGGTAAGTAAAAGCGAAAATGCCAAATTTTGCATTTTAAACGAGATATATGATATTCGTAAGAAATTTTATGTCGTAGTGGCTGACCACTGGCTCCCTTACCCTACCTATATTATTTTATTTTATGTCACTTTTGAAAACTATTCTTTATATTTGCAAATAAATGTCAAATAAAACCAGAACAGTGCTTTTCTTGTTTAAAATAATTTACTACATTATATTTTTAATAACTTTTTCTCCTACGAATGTAAGTCGGGAAACATTTTTTGTTACAAATCTATGGGAAAACTATAGTAAGGGAAAGTTATAGCATCAGTGTTTAGCAAATGACTCAACGTTATTAAAGCAAAGTTGCAAAAATATTGCTTAACACTTGTTTGGAGTTACAATGAACCTCTTTCTCTGCATTGAAAATGGGATTCCGAAAAACTTGCAGGTAACAATTTTGAGCGTTGATTTTATCATTTATTTCTTTCTGCTCGAAAATAATGTTTATTTTTCGTTTAAAACCGTCATGAAAAGCATTTGGGTAAATTTTAAGCAGAAAGATCAAATAAAGGCAAATTTCTTCAAATGCGGTCCCCACATTCTGTCTCAAAATATGGGGACAAGTGGCTGAAAGTGAGGAGTATGGACTATCCGCACAAAATAGAGACATTTCCTTGCCTACTGCTAAGTTGCTTGTTTGAAACAAATAGTTAAATAAATAAAATTAATAAAAATGATCTTGTTTTTTTTTTTTTTTTTTTTTTTTGACATCTTTTTCTCAGATTTTTTTCCCTCCTCCCTCCGATTTCAGTTCTTATCAGAAACGGGCATTTTCTTAACTGTAATCGATTCCCGTTGTTTACATTACATTCCGTTTCGTGCGAGCCGTAGGCTGCGCTGCGTATACGTCTAATAAATCGAAGATGTACCCTTAGATCTGTATTTAAACCATTCACTTTGTGTCATTCTTTTCGTAATAGGCAGTTTCTTTAATCTCAATATTATTTGTTTCGTCTAAGTACATATGATTCGTATCATTTTGGACAGCATGGCGTCGTCAGTGGCAAAGTTGTCTCGAATCTTGCCTTACGTTCCGCTTCATTTTCGTATATCTAGGTACAGCGTTTATCACACTTTAAATGTGAAAAACCAAATCGAAGAGAGACGAAAGCGTGCGATGTTGGGCGGTGGGGATAAAAGGATAGAAGCTCAGCATAAAAAAGTAAGTTAACTTCTATTGGCAAGTGTTAAGAATAGACCTTGAATCTGTAAAAAAAAATTATGTGCAAACTTGAATAAGTAGGTTAAAAAATTATGCATCACAAACAGAAAAATATGAACTATTGATTAGGTTTTTTTAAAACATAAATTGCTTTAAAGCAAAGTAAAATTTTACCAAGTTACTTTTCGCAGAAATTTTAGCACTTTTTGCTCTCTAAGAAGGTTCCATTCCGAAGAGCGAAAATTTGTTTATCTTGGATATTTCATATATTGACACACAAAAAAAAAAGTTTTATAACCGAGCATTTGTCTTAAATACAGTCATTCAGAGTAACTTTGAACCACATTATATCTTTTAGTATATTTGACTAAAAAAGGAAACTAGAAGGTCTAGTGCTGTACTTAGCTAAATAGGCTATATAATCAGTGTTCTACTCTTAATTTTTAAACTAAGGCAAATATGCTAAAAATATGGCGTTGCTCAAAGTTACCCTGAATGAGTACTGGTGGTCTATCCTCAAGTATGCCTTATCTTTTTCTCGTTGCAAGATTTTTTAGTTGGAAGTCTTTTTGCAATTACTAAAAGGGGCCAAATGCTTTCCAAACCCCTCTTCCTCCTCTTCATACCAATATTGTTGTATCTGTGATATATAAGTTGCTGAGCAGGGTGTGGTGTATATGATTTATATCAGATGAATTTTTGTTTTTTAAACCATTGATTTAAAACAAGTGTTTTAGCAACACTAAAAGAAAACAGTAATGTTGAAAAATTTATTACTAAGTTGTGTGTGGGTGGTGAGATATGGGTATGATAAAACACCTACTGGGCCATTCTCCTGTTATGCACGGGACATTTGTAGACTTTTGAAGCTTGTAAAAAAATTAAAAAAAATATGAATTCCGTTTTTTTTGGTGTCCCCCCTTAAAAGCGGGCCCTTGGTTCTCAACTTTTAGGTGCAAAACAAAATAATAATTGCACTTTAAATATGTAGAAACTGATTTAATATGCTCGTTATGCACGAGACTCAGAAATTTTTTTTTGCCTACCCTGACTTCTATGTGTCACAAACTCTGAATTTAGAACTTCTATTTTGCCATTGTATTTTTTTCCTAATAGCTAATTATTTTCTCTATCATATTATGTTACATTTTTGCCCATTGCATTTTAAAATAAAATTTAAAATTTATTTAAGCTGTGTTATGCACGGGACATCCTAATGTTATGCACGGGAAGTGTCTGAATTTTACTCTATATAAGCAGTCAGAATTCAAAAATTAGAGTGGTAATTAAATTCCTGATGAAATAAAAGCTATTGTAGATAACCATAATTCAGATAAAATATTGAAGGGGGAAATTTTTTTTTAAAATCTAATGGGAAGCATATATATTGGTATTTATTTAATGTGGTAATAACATAACTGATAACATTTGTTAGTGGAAAGCGCAATACTTTTTTAATAAATGTTCCAATACTTCTCAGAAAGAAAAAAAATACTGTAAAGCCTTCATTCAAGAATTTTATGATGAAATTCAGTTAAATGCTACTTAGAAAACTAATTTTTTGAAGAAATAATATGGACAGATGAATTTAAGATGATTTAAATAATAAGAATTAATATTAAGATGGACAGATGAATTAACTTCATCTGAATTTAAAAACAGATACATAACCTTGCTGCTACCGGACCTCGGCCATTAAATACAAAAAACTTTCCACTGGAAATGTTTTGCAACAGCACATCGTAAAGGTGTGGTGGATGGAATTGGTGGTAAAGCGAAATGTTTGGTACGAAATGCTGTGATGTCAAAAAAATCTACTGCCCCAATTGTACAGTCAGCAGAAGACTTTGCAAATGTTGTCAAAAATGCTTTACTATCTACCACAGTTATGTTATGTATTGTTGTGAATATTACGATATACCAGAAGACATTCAAACTATCTTTAATACGGGAACACAACCATAACGCTACATACACAAAACACAAATCAATGTTGCCATCCAGCAATACTTAATCTTTTGACATAAGATCGATTACATTGATATCGATTATATCACGTCTCCCCCTATAAGTCTTTAGTCCAAAAGTCTCTTTGGAATTTTAATGATTCTACCACTGCGAGTTTTGTTTATCTTAAGTTCGGGAACTGGTGTAGGGACATCCCTAGCTGTATCCGCAACTGGATCAGGCACTTTTTCTGACATTACAACATTGTCCTTAGTTGGCGGCACATTTTCTGGCAGGTCGTTAGGCAATGCTGGATTTATCTCCGATTCATCCCAGCTGAAATTCAAAGGAAGGGATGCAGGATGTAGATGAATTCTATTTCTGCGAAACACACCTCTTGGTGATTCGATGATGTACGATTGAGGGGTTGTATGCAAACTTTTTACGTTTCCATATGATCTTAAGTCTTTCACCCAAACCGGTTGGCCTACTTCCAGTGGCTGAAGGTTTCTGGCCCCGTGGTGGTTGTCAAAGTTTCGTTTTTTTCTATCCCTTAGTTCTATTTCTTTTTTCTTTAAGGATTGGAAATTAGCCAGATTAGGGCACAACATTTGACTTGTTGCGGGTATGGGAGTTCGCAACTTCCTTCCCATCAGCAACTCTGCTGGGCTATACCCGTTTTCCAAGGGGGTCGATCTTATGGCTAACATCATCAGGTATGGATCCTCTCCTTGAGATTTCAGGAAGTGATTCTTGAAATTTTTTACCATGGCTTCAATGAAGCCATTGCTTTGAGGAAATATAGGACTGGATGTTAAAATTGAAAATTTGTATGTCTTTGCAAATTTTCGATATTCTGAATCGATAACCTGAGAAAACTGAGTCCCATTGTCGCTTCGGACTATTTCGGGTATGCCATGTCTGGCAAATATTGATTTCAAGTGTTCGATGACCTCTAAGGATGACAGATTATCCAATTTCCCTAAATCAAAATATCTGGAATAGTAGTCTGCTACAATGACGTACCAGTGACCTTTTAGCTTTAAAAGGTCGGTTGCAACTACTTGCCATGGTCTTTCTGGGAAATCGCTTGAAATCAGAGGTTCTTTATGATAGCTTTGATACTGTATGCAATTTGCACAATTTCTGACTAAAACTTCAATTTCTTTAGATATACCTGGCCACCAAACAGATTACTGAGCTCTGGCGCGGCATTTAGTTATTCCCTGGTGCCCATCATGGATTCTATCTAAAATTTCTTTTTGAAGCTTTTCAGGAATCACAATTCTTGCGTCTTTGAACAGAATTTGATTTTGCAGTGATAGAGAATGTCTATGTCCCCAAAATCGTTGAATCTCAACCGAAATTTCATTTTTAGGTGGCCATCCGCCTTGGCAGTATTTGATCAATGTTTTACAAACGGGATCTTCATTTTGTAACTGTAATATTTCTGCTAGTCTTTCATCAGATGCTGGAAATATATCGATGATGTTTTGGACATACGCGGCAATTTCTTCTGACAATTCTTCATCTTCATTTTCAGATGTAGGACACCGAGACAAAGCATCAGCAATTACTAGCTCTTTGCCTGGTTTGTAAGAAATTGTGAAGTCATATCTCATCATCCTGAGTTTTATCCTTTGTAAACGAGGAGTTAACATGTCTAAAGGTTTTGACATGAATATCGGCACTAAAGGCTTATGATCCGTTTGAATGTGTACTTGTTTACCTACTATATAGTCTCTGAAACTGTCACAAGACCATATTATGGCTAAAGCTTCCTTCTCGATCTGTGCATATCGTTTCTCTGCATTTGATAACGTTCTAGATGCATAACAAATTGGTGAAATACAACTTTTCTCCATGTGATATAAAACTGCCCCAAGACCATATGATGATGCGTCACACGAAATATAAATCTCTTTTTTAAAATCAAACATTGATAACCCGGGAGTTTGGCAAAGTTCGTCTTTAATTTTCTGAAAAGACACCTCTTGGGCTGGCCCCCACATCCATTCAACATCATTTTTCAACAATTCATATAGAGGATTTGCTATATCAGCCGTTTTAGGGATGAATTTACTTAGAAACCCGCTCATACCTAAAAATCTTTTAAACTCTTTTACCGAGTTAGGTTTGGGAATATTTGCTATAGCTTCTGTTTTCTTCGGATCTGGTTTAATTCCTTCGCTTGAAATTACATGTCCGAGAAATCTCACCTCCTTAACTTTAAATTGGCATTTCTCGACATTAAGAGTCCAACCTGCAGCTTGGAGTTTATTTAACACTTCCCTTAGCCGTTTATCATGTTCTTCTTCCGTTGCCCCGAATATCACAAATTCATCCATCAATCCGACAATTCCTGGACCATCTGGAACCGTTTCCCTAATTCTTTTCTGGAATACTTCCGGTGCAGATTTTATTCCAAAGGGTAACCTTTTAAATTTATACCTCCCAAAAGGCGAAATGAAAGTTGTTAAATTTGTTGATTCTTCATCAAGGCTAATTTGCCAAAACCCCGCATTAGCGTTAATAACGCTGAACACTTTGGCTTCACTAAACTGACTCAACGTATAATCGACTGAAGCCATAGGAAAATATTCTCTTTCTATGTTATCATTTAAAACTGAAAGGTCTACGCAAATTCTAATGTCACCCGACTTCTTAGGAACTATTACCATAGGAGCACACCACTCCGTAGGTTCATCAACTGCTTCAATTATACCCTCTTTGGTCATTTGTTCTAATAACTTTTGCAATTTACTTCTTAAAGCCAGAGGAACTCTTCGTGGAACAGATATAGCATAAGGTTTTGCGTTTTCATTTAATTTAATTTTATAAGGCTCTTCTACTTTTCCGAGACCACTGAATAATTTTGGAAATTCATCTACAGGGTTTAATTCGGAATTCACTTGAAAAATCCGCTGAATAAAGTTTAAATGTTCACTAGCCGTACAGCTTAGTAAAGAATGTTGTAAGCCACTAACAACATACACTTCATCTTTAAAGATTAGATCTTTGTTCTTCAGATCCACACGGAGAACACCAGCAATATCAAGATTTCCCCCGTCAGGACCGCAGATTACTTTCTTGGAATTAAATAACTTAAGATGTTTAAGTTTTGCATCATAAGTGTCTTTTGGAATGACCGTTACTTCAGCTCCTGAATCAATCTTAAAATCTATGGAAGTATCATGTATTACAACCTGGGTAGTCCATCGATCGAATAACTTCTCATTTTTGTCAATCGCATTCAAAACATAAACCAAAAATGCAGATGGTTTTGTTCCCTCTACTTGATTAATCTGAAGTTTCGATTTGCAAACTTTGGCATAGTGCCCGGTTTTTTTACATCTATTACAGATCGCTTTACGCGCTGGACACTCTTGTTTAGTATGTTTCTCATTTTTCCCACACCAAAAACAAGCTCCTTTGTTTTTGGACACTACTGACTGGGAATGATTATTAAATTTAGGTTCAGAACGAAATTTATCATTGGTTTGTTTATGTTTGAACGTCTGATTTTTCGGCGTTTCGGCTATTCGATTAGCAACTTTAAATGACGAAGTATCGTTTACTATAACGCTTTGTTGGCTTTTGATTATTTCAGCTTGGCGAGATTGCGTAACGGCTTTTTCCAATGTTAGTTTAGTGTCAAGTTGCAGATTTTCCGACACTTTTTTATCTCTAAGACCACAAACTATTCTATCACGAATCATCTCATCATGAAACGAAGCAGGAAATTCACACGTTTGAGCTAGCGAACATAATGCAGTAATAAAATGCTCAACTGATTCGCCCTCTTCTTGTGTTCTGGTATGGAACTTATAACGTTCGTAAATAACATTACGTGTTGGAGCAAAGTGCTGTTCAAATTTTGTTTTAACTAAGTCAAAATCCTTCTTCTCTGCTTCTGTCATATTGAATGACGCTAAGATATCTTCAGATTGCGCACCCATAAGATATATTAAAGAGTTTACCTGTTTTTTTTGTCTTTTGTTTTCAAACCTGACGCCGATCGAAATCGTTCGAATCGATCTATCCACTTACTCCAATCATCCGGCCGAAAGGAAAATTGTTCGGCCGCTGGAATCTGATACATTTTGAAGGCGTGTATTCAATCTGCCACCATGTATTGTTGTGAATATTACGATATACCAGAAGACATTCAAACTATCTTTAATACGGGAACACAACCAAAACGCTACATACACAAAACACAAATCAATGTTGCCATCCGGCAATACTTAATCTTTTGACATAAGATCGATTACATTGATATCGATTATATCATGGTTTTAGATAGAAACGTAAATAGAGATAACAATATCTAGGCTAAAGCGAAAGCAATACTGGGCATTTCAATAATGCATATCATTAAATGTTCCCCTTCTGGTTTGGAATTTTTTGTAAATGCTGCAACACCAATGAAACAAACTACTGATACTGTAATTAGCTCTGTAAATATTTCTGTAGGAAATATGGTAGTGGTTAAGTTTGACGAAAATTTATATGCTGGTGAAGTTACGTATGTTTCAGGTGAAAACACTGAAGTTTCTGCCATGGAAAAGTTAGGGAAGTTTTGAAAATGACCAAAACAAAAAGATAAAGTATTTTATAACATGAGTGAAGTTTTTAAACCACCCACAGTTGTAAATGCTCATGGGATTTTTGATTTTCCAGCTTTTTAAAAAATTGGTGTTATGCACGGGACAAGAAAACAAATACTAATAATTCCTCTTTTATTAATCTAGAAGTAAAACTTTTTACAGTATGCAATGGAATCAAGAAAAAGAAAGTAAATTTATAATAGTTTCTGTTTTACCTTAAAAATAAGCATGGAACATAAAAAAGACAATGTTTTTATGTTATGCATGATGGGACATCAAATTCTGGTTCGAATAAATTCTCTTTTTTCTGCAAAATTTTATTGTGATATTAATTTTTTTTCTTTTATTACTAATTAAGAACATTATATAGATATATTTAAAAATTACAAAAAAATAAATGCAACTAGGTTTTTTCAGTTGGGGAAAAGCACGTAAATATGTCATCGTATTGTGAAAACTTAAAAATTGTAATGTTAACTTTCAAGAATTAATTCCATACTAAAAAATTTAGTTAAAACAAACATTTTATTTTATTTAATGAGGTTCATCTTATGTACTTTAATATTGCGCAAATAAAAAACATATACAAGTTTTTTAAAAATTGGGGTTCAGAGAGTTTACAGTGGAGAATGGCCCTACTGTAGATAAATTCAAAACAACCACAATTTATTTAAAGTTTTATGGTAGTAATGGAATGGAATTCAGCTTACTATCACAGGCATAGTGTTAGTTAATAGTAAGAATTTAGCTAATTTTTATACAATTTTTCGAAGAAGAAAATATAAATTCTATAGACAAAGATCAAAATTTTTCAATTTGGCACTGCAACAGAATGTACTGTACAGAATCTACTTCAAGCTAATCTCCAATTGCCTTAGTTAATTTGCAAGCTGATAATTATAGCCTAATATAGCTGAAGCTGTTACAGTTAATTTCTCAAAAAAATCTAGAGTAACCTAACACAGCAATACAAAGTTCATGCTCTTTAAGAAAAGCATGAACAGGCATTGTCACATGCTCATTTTTTTATCCATCTCTTATCCCTAAAGTACAAAGCAGGCGATTTAACAGCCAATTGTATTTTGTTATGGAAATGGAATTTTGTTTGAAACAAAACTTCAAAGTTTATGTCAACATTTAAATGATGGAAAATTGTAAAAAAATGTATCGGTGATAAAGAGACATAAATAACTCAAATGCTCACTGAATTAACTTTTCCAATAATTATCTTGTTTAACATCATATACATATTAGATTTAAAGTATAATATATTTTATTTATTTTTGAAATTTTCGGCAGAAATATGCATTTTTTTTAAAAATGAAAACTATTATTTGCATTCAAAAAGTATTATATATAGTTTCAGTTTATCAGACTGGCTGTCTCAAGCTCTGTTTATAGGTTTGAAAAACAATCTGATTTAAATTTGAAAAAATCCAACGTAAATTAAACAAAAACATTAAATTGAATAAAAAAAATTTAAATCATGATTTTTGTCACACCCTGTAGCTAAGTAGCCAATGAGATCAAGTCTCTTTTTTTTAAATATTTTCTGATAAAAATTTTGATTTAGTTGGAAATTTTTATTCAATAAATATTTCTTAATAGTTATAAATGGATTTACTCATTTTTTTCAGACAACCTTCCTTTTATAGCTTCTAAGTATATCACCTATAAACTACAAATATCAATGTAATTTATAATAAATATGTTTTAAATAAGATAGAATTTCTTATTGAATCCATTTTTCTTTTTAAAAGTATTTTTGTGTTATTATTATTAATAATATTTTCTTTAAAAAATTTTTATTTTTAACTATTTGTTCATTTTACTTACTCTTTTTTTTTTTTTGTTTTTGTTTTTCCAGGGTAAGCTGACAGCACGGGAACGAATTCACCTGTTGATGGATGCTGGGAGTTTTGTTGAATATGACATGTTCGTTGAACACACCTGCACTGATTTTGGAATGGAAAAAGAAAAGGTGGGTTCTTTTTGATTCTATGCATTTTTCTTTTCGTTTCTTTTTTGTTTACAAGGGGGCGGGGGGTAACATTAGCTAAGTTTATGCACATGCATATGATAAAATTTAATGTACCTAAAAATAACTAACCATTAAATATTTTTCCAAAATTGGTAAATTTTAAAAGGTAGTTCACTTTTTATCAATGTACTATAGTCTGTATAATTAGAATAGGTGCGTCGAGGTCGTGTTTCCTGCTTTGTCCCCATGGCAACACGGCAAGAAAGATAACAGAGCCAGACTTTTTTTCGCTCTGCAGTTAAGGCAATTGCATTACTACACCTCCGGTTCAAAATATCAGATTAATTGAGGAGATGTAATAAGAAAGAATTTATTCTCCATTTATTTGTTTTTGATACGAAGTAAATGCAATTAAATTTCTCATAAATTAAATCTCGAATGTTTAGATAAGATTTTAACATTTACAAAATAAAAAATACAATAAATTAGGTATACAATAGCTTTCTGAAACACATCAAAGTATTAGAATAAGATTTAGATTGGTTCAAAATATTAGAATACTTTGTCTGACGCAATCTATTTTTGCCATTGAGGAATAAATCTGATTTGAATCCGTCTATTATTATTATAACTAAAACAACAAATTTAGTTATCATGTTCGCCGAACTAACGTGGGGAAAAAGCTTCTAGCACGGAAACCATGGCGACCAGAATGGAAAAAGGTTGAGTTGTGTGACCTTGATACGCCGATTCTAATTACGCAGACTATAGTAAGATTCAAAAGTGTATATTAGTGAAAATAAATAATTTGTTTTCATTATTTATATTACTTTTTATTATAAATAGTAGTAATTATTTTTAAAAAATAAACATGCATTTCAAAAATTTTTTTTAAAATAATTTTACTTATTCACGGTTGTTACGAATAACGTATAATACGAACAAATTTTCCAATTTTTTTCATTTCGTATTAAGCGAGTTCAGCTGTATATGGTGTTCACGTATTTGTATAAGAACCTAAAAATGCATTTAATTATGGTGTCATATGGTAGAGATGGTTTTTTTTTTTTTGAATATGTGTTTCTCTGCTGACTGTCAGTTTTTTACATAATGCTTTTTTGTTTTACAGTATCCAGGTGATAGTGTCATCACAGGCCATGGTCTCATCCATGGCCGGAAGGCGTACATCTTCAGTCAAGTGAGTATCATATTCTGGGAAAAGGAATAGAAATGCAAAATATTTATCTCAGTTGAATTTTGTTGCTTTATGTATAATCTGAATGCACAGCAAAAGAATACCTTGATTAGGCTAAAGCGTCTTCAAGTCTCAAAAGTCAAATTTGGAAATAAATCATGACAGTAGCAAAAAGTCACGAAAAATTACACCTTTGGAAATGGGTCATAAAAGCAACAAAAAGTCACGAAAATTAGAAATATGTCACAAAAATTTTTCATCAAGTTGACCTGTCCCCGCAAAAGGCGTCGGATATCCGGTCATATTTTTAAACACCTGGAATCCGATCCAGCCACTGCTAGAAATATCTGGTTATCCGGCAAGTCAAATTTTATTTTAAATAAATTCACATGTTTTGAAAGCGTGCAAATTGCAAACTTAGTGCGTATATGGAAGCTGTGGAATGTTTAAAAATATGTACAGAATTGACAAGTTTCAATCATCTGGAACTGGATATCCAGTACTTATACATCATACGAGTGGCATCAGATATCCGGCAGAATCAATGTCGGCTGTATCACCGAACGGTTGTGAAATTTCAATTTGAAAATCAGTAGACTCCCTGTAAAACTTGCTGCCTGTTTTATTCATGCATGCTTTCATGCTTTTAAATTAAAGTTTTATACTTTTTAATATTCTGGCAACTTGTGAATAGTCACTACAACATGAGGCTAATAGGATGGACTTTTTTTTTAACCGAAAATGAATTGTTAAATATACATTAATAGTAATTTACAGTGAACAAATTTTGGCTTTTCAAATTAATTGCAATGTTAATCTTTTCTAAGTTGGAACGCTTTAAAATCAGATAATTGAAATTTTTAAAGTAAGTATAAATTAAGAAATAATGATGTGTAGTAGAGAATTTTTAATACCTGTAATACATTTAAAATTATTTTGTATTTAAAAAAGGTAATTAAATTACTTATAATTATTTCCCCCCTTTAGATAAAACATTTTGATTTATTAAATAAGTTCCTTTTTACCAGACAATTTTTAAAATTGCATTGCAAAATTGCTCTGAAAATATCATTAAAACCAGATGTAAATAAAACGTTCTCATGTCTGTAAAGCGCTATAATTTGCTAAACATTAAGTCCCAAGCATTGCAGGCAAGAGGAAGTTGCCTGTAATAAAAAAAAATTAATCATTTTCCATATGATGCAGCTATTATTTATGTTTTAATTTTCATGAAAAGACTTTTAAGAAAATTTAATTAATTTTATTTATGAATGATCAACATTATACCATTCATAATACAGTACTTTATCTGAAAAGTAATTAGGGATCATTCATAAATGATGTCACGCTTCGAGGGGGGGTTCGGGAAATTGTGACAAAGTGTGACAAGAGGAGGGGAGGGGGTAACAAGAAGTGTGACATCATGCATTATGCAACATAGCGTGATGCGTGACAAAGGGGGGGGGAGGGGTGTCAAAAATGTGGGGGAAAAGCGTGACGTCATTTATGAACGGCCCCTTATTCGGCTACTAAACTTTTCAGTATCGCAGCATAAGTGGATTTATAAAGATTTGAACTATCAGTCTGAAAATCATACCCAGTGTTTAAAATTAGGATGTAAAAGTTAGGTGTCATTGGCACCTAGCTACTTTTGTTTTAGTTGCCAAAAATGTTCTGCTAGACGCATTCTTAAAATAATTCAAATTGTTTAAGCAGAGATATCATCTGATAACTGTTAAGACAATTATGTAATCCTAAAAAGTATCCCAAAAGATCAAACTTACTGAAAAAATTATTGAATTTTAGAAGAATTTATGTTAAAAAATCAATTAACTTTATAGAAGTTGGTAATTTTACTTAAGTTTTTGCATCCATATAAATGTTTAAGTTAATTAGTGCATGAGTTAATCCATTTAACTATTTTTTCACATGTTATACTTCATTTGTAACTAAAAATTCACAATTCAAAAATTTCAATGTCAAATACAATTCACAGGTATCACAAACTGAAAACACAGGTCAGATGAAATATGTATATAGAAATATAGTTATATAAAGTAATAGATGGAGAAAAAAATGACGACACAGTGAAAAATTGCGGTTGTCAAACTAAAATCTTTATAAAATGTTAGGTGTCAAAAATGAGGACTGGATTTGAAATTGCGGTCATCAAATTCAAATTTTTAGGTGCAAAATACAACTAACGACTGTTAATTCCAAACCCTGGTCGTGCTTGTTTATGAGGGAATCGAAGGGACCCAATGAAAATTTTGTTGTTATGGTAAATTCATTTTAAAACAATGAATACATAGTATGATGTAAAGTAAGATATTTTTTGTAAAAAAATAGAACCGACTCAAAACTATAAATTGCGCTAAAAAGTAAAAAATAAAATTGTTCTTCAAACAACTTTGATGCGACTTTTAAACATAATTTTTGAAGTCGGTGCAAAATTCTGAGTCTCTAATTATCCTTACGCCATGCGCTATTTTACATTGAAACTGTTGCAAATTCTAATCCATTTATATTCGTAATTGATTCATAGTTACAAAAGGAATCATGCATCAAAATCCATCATAATTTTGCACCGACTTCAAAAATTATGTTTAAAAGTCGCATCGAAGTTATTTAAAGAACAATTTTATTTTTTACTTTTTAGCGCAAGTGATAGTTGTAAGTCGGTTCTATTTTTTTACAAAAATTATTTTATTTTATTCTTTTTAGTGTAAATACATTTTAATATAAGTACTATTTTTAAAAATACATATCAAAGGGGAAACCTTCTTTGGGGGAATGACACAAAAAACTAACCGTTTGTATGATAAAGTTTGTTTTGAAATCGATTTTAAAGGGTCACTAGAGCAAACAAACTGATTGGATTTAATTTCTTCTTCACAGATGCCTTATTCAGTCTATTTCTTCTTATAATTGCTGTTAACATTACATCGTAATGGCAACAAACTCTTTTTTAACAATGAATTTCATGTTTAGTAACAATTTTCCCAACAAAGAAAAATCAAGCCCAGCCTTTCCAATTAAAATGAAAAAAGACTTATTTTTCACCCAAAACATTTTTTCTAATAAACGAATGTAGTCAAATTGATGTGCAATATTTGAGTTAGACGACCCTCTATCGATTAAAGAAAAAATCATCAAATTCGGTTCATTTAGTCAAAAGTTATGGATGCAAAAGCAAAAAAAGAACCACATTTCAGCCCATAACTTTTTTTATAATTATCAAATATGAGCAAACCAAGGTATGGGACCTATGGGAAACCACCCTCGATCGATTAAAAAAAATCATGAAAATCGGTTCATCCGGTAAGAAGTTATGAGTGGACAAAAAAAAAAAAAAAAAAAACGACATACATACAATATGAATGTATAACCTCCTTCCTTTGTGAAGTCGGTTAACAAGGTGGAATTGAAATTATTACATTATAACGTAAAATTAGCTATATACGACTTCACTATAAAAGAGCAAGACTATCTAATGCTTAAAAGTATTCAACCATCAAAAATTTATCGAACTAAATTTCAATAATGAAATTAACTGTGTGCTTTATTTTAGTTAATTAGATTTTGTGGAAGTAATGAAATGGATAACAGGTCAAGTGATTAAGAATCTGCATAAGAATCTTGATATTTGTAACTCCTTAATAAATGTAAATGATCTAATTTTTATTTATATTAAATTTTAGATTGATATTGTACTTTTTGCAGGATTTTACAGTGTTTGGGGGCAGCCTGTCTTCCGTGCATGCGAAAAAGATATGCAAGGTAAATAGCGCTGAATAAATTCTTTCCTCCTTCTTTGCTTATCATTTGCTCAATTTTTTTCTCATTTATTACGGTACTGCATCGCGGATAAACTTTCCTGAAATGCAGTAGTCAAGTACATTATTTATTTCGTTATTATGCCTATACTTGATCCAAGCTTAAAGGACTCGGTACTTCTTTTCAATTTTTTTTCTTCTTTGTTTAATGATCAGATAAAGAATAATGCATGCATTTAATTCGAATTGTGATCAGAAATGAAATGTGAAAGTAGAACCTCATTGTAATCAACCATTAATTTAAAATTGAAAAAAAGTTAACTTTTTTCCATTGTTTTAAATTTCTTAAAACGTCCTCAATTATATCTTTTTTCAAAAGATTTTTCTTTGTAATACTCCCCAAACATTCTAGAATAAAAGTTAGCATGGAATTTATTATATGCAGGGTTCATACTCCACATGGAAAACGTGGAAAAGTCATGGAAATTTATATCCTTTGCAAAAGTCAGGGATTTTTTCCCCTACGAGGGTCCCCTTGGAGGGAACTTACGCTCATCGCGATGTCAAATTACTGAAAAAAAAACGTTCAAAAAATATGTGCATTGCGACATCCCCATTCCGATTTTGATACTTTTTCGTCACTGCTGCCGTAGACAAAATTGCCAACAGTTGCAATTCTGCATGAATGTGGTGCTGCAAAAGAGCTTGACCACGAACTTTTTTCTTTATATACTGGTGTTATATTATAATTACATAATAGTGCTTACATCAGCATTCTTTAAATATTTGTTTTCTTGCATTATTATAGTTAAAAAGCTGATTTGACATCACTGTGATCATCTTTATATTTATTTTATTTTATTTATTCTTTATATTTTATGTTTGATAGTTTTAAACTACCTTTCTAAAATTTAAAATTAAAAAAAAAATGGATGTAAATATAAAAGCTAATATCTTTTGGCAGTGGTGTGTCACAAAATTTCACTTTTGAAATTCTATAGACTAGAAATTCTATAGTAGTATAAGTTTGTTATCTTAATAAGCAGCTGTGTGGAAATTTTTTAGCATGAGATTAATATAATTGTATGTATAAAATTTTATGGCAAGGCTATTTAATGCACAAGTAGTGTATTTGCTAATAAATATTTTTACTTAGAACGTTAACCTGGAATTTTGCTTTGATCTATCTGGAAAAGTCATAGAAATTGTTTTGCCTATTTGAGTATGAACCCTGTATATGAAACTTAAGTTTAATTTCATTATTATTTTTTCGTTAAAGTATCAGAACGAAGGACAAAAAATTCAAAAATTCGAATTCAGCAATTAAATAAAAGCAAACTAAAAGCTTCAGAGTCAAAGCCATGCTTACTTTCGTTTAACATACTCCGTGGAATGCACATACAAAGTTTCAAAGCTGTATCTATAGCTGAAAAAAGCCTTAGAGATTTTACCACACGTAGTGGGTAAAAAATACAATGCAGAGAAAAATGTGTTAAGTGATTTGAAATGCAGAATGAAAACAGCTAAAGTCATTTACAAAAGCCAAAATGAATATCTTTGAAAATATTGTTTGAAATTTCGCGTGAGGCCATAAAACTGTTTTTTCTATTGAACTACGTAATATTTTTTTTTTTCAATTTTTTTAAAAATTTTGAAATACTGTGCCCCTTTAAGGGGGGGCAAGCTTAATAAGAAAGCACTTTAAGATTTAAACCTAATAACATTGCTTTGTTACCAAGCATTTGGCGAACAAAAATTGTAGGGCTGATAACCGATAAGTACCCAATTATTAATATTTACTAGTATTTATGTTTTTTCTTGAAACAGAAAATTAACCCAACGTTGCCACAAAAAATAGCAATTTTATTAGAATTCAGCTAAATCTTAACAGCTGTATTATCATCACACATGTGTCATTTTGTAATTTTTCCATTACAATTGGCTATGGTTTTGCTAGTTTTATCATTGTCACATTACTTATTTAGAATCATTTTATATATAATTTACCTTTTCAGTGCTATCTCAATGCTTAATTTTTCTGTGATAATTATAATCTATGTATTATTTTGTAAAATTGTCTATGAAATGAACAAAATACAAGCAAAATGAGTTAGTTTAATAAATTTAAACTTTCATTTTCATCATATTTTAGAATCTTGTGT
This sequence comes from Octonoba sinensis, assembly GCA_038502835.1. Classification (NCBI taxonomy): domain Eukaryota; kingdom Metazoa; phylum Arthropoda; class Arachnida; order Araneae; family Uloboridae; genus Octonoba; species Octonoba sinensis. Next base: position 7,654,384 of record CM076600.1, read on the forward strand.
GAAATTTCAGATACGGCTGTTAAAGGACAACATGCTGAGAAGCATTTTAAAATATTTTATTCCTTCAAAGCAAAGAGTCCCTCTCCCCCCCACCAGATTTTGACCTTTTTGCAGGAATCCCCCCCCCCCCTTTTTTTCAAATCAGAATTCATTAAATTGATTTTTTAAAGGAAGACAGTTAAGCCTATTTTTCCCCCAAAATATTTGGCACCTAACATCAATACCAAGCATATCATCATCAAGCATAATAAAAAATTACAATGTTCCTTAGTTAATAATTCTGTAAATATGATGCATGCACAGGTTGGTAAATTTTGGGCAAAAACTTTGTATTTTGAAAAAGTTTTAAGGACACAATTAAGATACATTTTCAAGTTTTTCTTAACCACTTCCCTAAGGCTGTGACGACGTATATATGAAAAAAACCTTTCTTCAAACATGGGGCTGGAACGATTATGCCCCAGCAATATTTTCCCCTTTATCGAGGTCCGAAGTAAGGAAAAACTCGTTAAGAGGTGATCAACGGCACAGTAAAGGTCAAGATTCACGGTCGCCACTAGCAACGTGGCGACCTTATTTGAAAAAGTGGCGATTCAAAAAATTAAGAGCGATTGCCACCTTTCCTTTTTTTAATTTTTAAAGTAAATTCTTTCTTTTTCAAATACATCTATAGAATGTACATCTCTTGCTTCTTTCATGCACACAAGCACAATAGAAACGCATCAGTTCGGCATTCAAGTAACCGAATTTCGGCCGATAATCTTCATTTCCCCTTTCACAAGAAAAAAATGGCGAAAACGTTTCCCGATTGCGCTGTTTTTTTTTTTTCTTTTTTTCTTTTTTTTTTTTTGTTTTTTTTTTAAATCCTTCTCTCTGCCATATGAATCTTTTAAATACAGTGGGAAACAATCTAAATCTTGATTTTTTTTTTCTCATAGTCGCAATACTTGCATTTCAGATCGGCCATTTTCGCAAAAAAAAAATAAATAAATAAAACATAAGTGTCGAGCCATTTTGAAAATGGTGTGAAAGTTTGAAAAAAAAAGTTTTGAAATGAATGAAAATAAAATGTACTGAACAAATTTAGAACTGGAAATATACATATTTTTATAATTGTGTTCGAAAACGGTCCGTATTTATCATCGCTGTTTTTTGTAAAAGGTTCATTTGTGTAATTGTAATTTTTGTTATATGTTGCTTCTACTATCAACAAAAATTCTACATTTAAATCTTTTGTACTGTATAACATTCAACACAAAAAACTATATCGCAAAAATTTATATTTCCTTAATTTACCATCGCCAACGAATCTAGTTTTTTCTGTTTCCAATTTGAAAGTCATAAGATTTTTTTTGAAAACTTAATAATTTTGACAAATTATTATGTTTTCTTCACTAAAAATAAGATACATAAGAAATTGCGGGGGGGGGGGCACGTCCCCCCCCCCCCTCCGCTTCGCATAGGTGGCCACCAAGTTAATCAAGTTTAGTGGCCACTGGCCACTTCCAAAATTTCCGAGTCTTGACCTTTACGCCACAGCCCTCGAGGTAAACAGCAAAAGTGTCATCAATACCCCTCAAGTTTTTGCAGCGCTTGATAAGTCAAGTGCATTGTTTATTATGCCAGAATTGAGTAGGAACCTTCCAGACACTGTGGGGAGTCTAGGACAGGAACATTAGCAGCATGCTTTCATAGGGTATAGTGCCCAGTTATTTTTTCCCCACATGAAAAGGCTTTTTCAGTATCTATCTACCCGTTTGGCAAAGATTAAGTTTTATGACATCCTTTAAGTTGGAAATTTTAAATCTGTAGTGTGTCAAATACCACCTTGAAAAATTCTAAATGTTGACAGGTAATGGATCAAGCTATACTGGTGGGAGCTCCAGTCATCGGCATCAATGATTCGGGTGGAGCTCGCATCCAGGAAGGAGTGGAATCTCTCGCAGGCTATGCAGACATTTTCCAGCGGAATGTTCTGGCATCTGGAGTGGTGCCTCAGATATCTCTCGTCATGGGTCCCTGTGCAGGAGGGGCCGTCTACTCCCCTGCTCTCACAGATTTCGTCTTTATGGTCAAGGTGAAAATGCTTTCGATTTGAAAGTAAAATATTTACCTTTCTGCAGAAGAGTAATAACTGAAAACACCATTGTAATTAAAGCACAAATTGTAAATATGGTTGCACTTTTGGTCAGAATTTAGCGGTTTTTCTTGAAATGGTACTCTGCTGTAAGTGTGGTGTGGGGTGACAGACACTTTCTTCCTCTTAATTTTATGGTAAACTTTACATGCTATGATCTTCTTCGACATGTATCATTAAAAAACTGCCAGTGTTCAATTTTGTTTATTTCATTAGCTTCATCAATCAATCCTAATTCTTTATTGGTATAACAGGCACCTTTCAATATCGTCATTCATAGAATTTCAAAGTTCAACACTTTTCGGTTTTTAGTAGGCCATCAGCAATGGTTTAGGTTTTTTTGCTAAATAAACTCTAATTGAATTAATAAGTCATCAATGATTTCACTGCTTGGCAGTTTTTTGCAATATCCTGCAATGGAAAAGTACCTAAAATTCTCAGTATTGATGACTTTTCTTTGTTAAAATCAATTACAAAGATAAAAAAAAGTGATATTCTTGCATACATTGTTTACCATTTACATTATTCTCAAACCTTTAGGTGACAACTTTGAGCAAAAGGTTGTAATTTAATGATCCATCAAAGTTTAATTAATTCATTCCTCACCCATCCAATTTTGTTAAGATGTTGTGTCCCTCATTGTTGAAAAAGAGAGTCAAGTTGGTGCTGCTTTGCCTCCCCAAAAGGGAGAAAGGGGTTTGTTTATGTTTGAGAGCGCAGACAGCAGAAGTGCCGTCTTTGGAAAGAAGCAATTGAAAAATATTGAAAGTGGTCCACCTAATAATAGGACAATTGTAAGTATTATAAATAAGTTGCATTAAAATATGGGTAAAAGTTTATCAATGTGTGTTTATTGGAAAGTGCAGCCCATTTTTTTCAACACTCATAGTTATCAATGAGAGAAATGATTTTTCCAATTCAATTTTTCTTTTCTCTTTTTACTTCTCGAGCAAGTTTTTAAAATATTAGATATTGTTCAAGCTTTTCTAGTGACATATAATCAAAAAGAAAGAGTGTGTGCAGGAAAACTTGATCCATGAAATTCCCCCCCCCCCCCCCCCATCCTTCAGTTTGTATGGGAAGCATGTCACATCAAACAAAGTATAAGCACATGTTCAGATATTGTTATTGCTACTAAAAAACTGTTTGAGTTGGGATCGTGCAAAATTCAATGTCCACTAGTTTGAACTCATCCTTTAATTCTATGCTGAAGAAATATCTACTCTCATTCTGCAACTCTCTTTTTGCTTTCTTGTTGAAATATATATTAAAATAGATTGTTCATATTTGTTATCAGGATTTCCCCCTTCATTCAAAACACATTTTTGCAGGTCTTTTTTTTTTTTTTTTCACTTTTATCGAGAAATAAATTTTAAACCTGTAGAAATCTTACTTTCTTTGTGGAAGAACAATTAATGGACCAAGAGGTTAGTAATTACACCAAAGCTCTAGACAGAAACATAGAAAGCACTAAAATTTATCAAAATTAGTTTGTATAAAAATAGTTCTTAATTGTAAACCATGAGGTATACCGTATACCATAAGAAAAGTATATTTCCTCAGTAAAAAAAAATATAGTTTAAAATTATTATAGAATATGTTGTTAAAATATATTATAGCAAAATGTATAATTTCATTTCTCAAGCCTGAATGAATGAACTTAATATTTTAAATTGTCAAAATTTTCTCTAATTTTGCCAGTGAAGTTTTTTTTCTTTTTCTTAAAAAAAAAAAAAAAATTGTATGGATATGAATAAAAATTGTGAACTTGTAATTTTGACTTTTGGTGAGGATTTAAAAAATTTCCATGATGCTTGAAAGCCGTATCTTTCTTGGCAGGAACAAGCTTTAGTTGCATACAAATGATATTCTCATAAATATTTGAATCATTATAGTAACAATATAGATGATTTATGGTTCACCTATTCATTGTTACATTTGTACAATATAGTAATATACAATGCGTAAATATGAATTTTGTCTAGAATTATAGCAGTGAAATAGTTTAGATATTATCAGGAGATTAAAATTCTGATATTAAACATCACTTTTAATTACTGAAATGTGAAACTGATTGCCCTTGAAACAGGCCTTCCGTTTTTAACCTTTTATTTGTGCCCTTTACCGTTGCTTTTACTCATTTTGAATATAGTTGGACCTCTATTTAACGAAGTTGCAAAATCCAGCGAAAAAGTTCGTTAAATGGAGATTTATATTTTTTACCACACTTTGGCTACATAAGAGCTCATTTTGAACGAATGAAAGCTCTACATGTAATAATAATCATAACTTTTTACTTTTTATTCACCACTCTGAAAAATAAATGTGTATGTTTATTTTAAGACATAGAATACATAAAATTATTAAATTGACAGACATCATAGATATAGACAGATAGTTATATAGACATTATAAGACAGATAGTTTTTGAAAGCATTTGTTATGAAAGTGTGTTTCTTCGTAATAAGTTTCGCATCTTTTAAATGCTTCAGAAATTTCTTACGTTAAGTCTTTGATGCGCGGTCATAAGAGCTTAAGTCACTATTTGAGCATTTGGTGATTATGTCGTAATATTATAGCATGAAATCAGAGGTACCATTAGGTATTAAGGTCTTAGGTCAAACTTTTCTCCAGATATTACATTTGCTACACTCCCGTGTCCTCTTATAAAGTTTTCCAGCCAGCCACTGCTTCCCCGAAATTCTTCATGACGTAGTTTTTTTGAAAATTCAAGTGCTTTCTCCAATATGAAAGGTCCAGACACAGGAACATTCTGTTTTCTCGCATCGTTCATATCCAATTCAAAACTGCCTCATCCACATGTTTTTAAACGTTTTGAAGAAAACAAATTTGATGAGTGATTCTCTATCCTAATGTGATTTTTTAATATGGTTGATAAACTGTTTGGTGAAATACCAAATTTAGAAGCAATATCTTTTTTCTTCACATCCTTGTCAACTTCATTTGTTTTTTGATGTTTAAGCACATTCGTTTGGTCATTTTTATGAGCCAAGAAATGAAGTGACCAAGTAAGAGGTGAACAGAGCAAAGATCTTTACCAGTAGTTCAGGACTTCCACCTGGAATGTCGCACGTTCGATGCCCACTGAAGACCACCATGTATACTTGGGGATATGTGCATGTAAAATTCGTAGACCCCACTACCTCTCCCCGTGCGTAAGCAATCCTAAGGCTCCGGCTAACAGGTAAGGGTCTGGTGGAGAAAAGTAGTTCAAGAACTATAAAGGTTAAAAGAGATAAGACAGTAAATTCCTGGAAATTCCTTCAAAGGGTTGAAGATTGACGGGATTATGTGAAATGAAGAGAATGGCAATTATATTCACTTTCTGAGTATACTTTCTGGGAAAAAGTAGTTTTATTACAATAAGCTTCGAAAAAAGTGTTTAAAGAAAGAAATACTTAAAAAATAGGGTGGAAAAATTTTTTAGATTACCAGAAAAAGTTCGTGAAATGGAGAATGCACTTCGCTATTTGGAGGTTTTTTTACATGGAAAACTTTAAATATTCTTACGGCCAAGGAAAAAATTCATAAAATGGGGATATTCGCAAAATAGAGGTTTGTTAAATAGAGGTTCGACTGTGTGTATATATATATCTATATATATGGGGGAGAGTGTTGTACCTTGGGACATTGGCAATTTCTAAAAACCTATTGGCAACATTAAAATTTTTTTTATTTCTAATTGTAACCTTAACCAGCAGATAGCATCACAGTAAAAGGCAGCATTAGAAGCACTGAATTGATGACTTGGTGAGAGAAAGAAAATTTCATCACTCAAAACTAAATATCTTTCTCATTCTAATTTCATTTACTGAAATAGCATTTGTAAAACTATTCTACTGAATTTTAATTGGATATTGAACCGAAGATTTTTAAATGTTTTGGTTATGAGAAAGTGATGATACTGCATTTTGATTGGCCACCATTTTGATTTAAATTAAACCATGTGATGATTGTACCTTGGGACAGTAAACCGTGTTGCACCTTGGGACATGTCTCAAGGTACAACATACACATGGTTCTTAATAATTTGGATATATTTTAGTATAAAGAGAGATATTCTAATCAAATGGAGAAATTTGAATCTAATTTGTAAATGCTGCATTTACAAATTAGGTTTTGAACTTTCAAATTTATTACTTGTGTAAATTACACATTATAGTAATGTATCTTCTTAATTTAGTGCTTTAAAAAAATAAAGTTTTTGATTTTTCGTATAAAATTGGTTATGTATATGACTGTTGCATGAATCACGAAGTATGTCCCAAGGTACAACAGGGTGTTGTACCTTGGGACAGTTTTCAGTTACTACTTAAAATGGCTGGCATTTTTTTATTTTTAAACTGTTTGAATTTGAAAAAATATATTATAGAGGAGAATGTTGGTGCATTTAAATAGTGTCTTCAGACTTTAAATCTAATTTTAATTTTTGAAGTTAAAAATTAAAATGTGAAAAGTGTCCCAAGGTACAACACTCTCCCCTATATGCTCAAAGTGAATGCCTCTTATTTAATATTTAATAATTTTGCTTTTTCAGGACACCTCGTATCTTTTCATTACTGGTCCTGAGGTTGTCAAGGTAAGATCTTTTTGGATCCATACAAAAACCATAATTTTCACTTAGAAGTAGTTTTCTCTCTTACTTCACTCGTTTCTTAGCATTAATGTATTGATTACATGAACTTCAATATTCATTAGATATAATTGCTTTATATTAAGGCTGTGACCAATGAAGACGTGACTCAAGAGGAGTTGGGAGGGGCAAAGACTCATACCACAGTCTCTGGTGAGTGCAAACAAATCTAAATTGTGTATTTTGTGTCTATGCTGAATACTTGGCAACCTATGTCTTTGAGTATTTTGTGTAAAAGAAATTTAATGATTATAGGAGTTTATTAATTTTCAATTTCCGTTTGGTATTATTTGAGGCTTCAGAGAATCTTTCACAACTTAGAATATGATTTGGATTCGGATAGACTGGGAATTTGATAGTTGGAGAACAAGGATTGTTGGACATCAGTCCCAGAATTTGCTTTTTCTTTCTTCTTTTTTTTTAATATCTAAGGCTTCTACACTAGAGCTTCCACCAGTGTCGATTGGACACCAGAGCTTGTTTAGTTTGTTCTCCTTTCTGCATTTTTACAGTTAATGTGAAAAATTTTTGTGACTTTTAATCATTTTCCATGGTTAATTCATAGAAATGGTTTTGTGGTTCTAGGATAATTAGAAGAAATTTTACAGCTTACATTTATCATTATAAATAGCTGTTATTCAACAAAAGATAGTTCGTTAAGTAGATACCACTAGTAAAACAGGCTTATTCAAGTACTATCGCACATTTTTTTGACCTTGAATGCAGTGTTATTCGGTTCACAGCGGAAATGAATCAATTATACTAACATTGTATGTTGAAGTGTTTTGTTGTATAGTATTTTCTCATCAGCTTATAAAAAAAAATTTATTCAGTTTTCGAACCTTGTGCAGTGCAGATACCCTGAAACAACGGCTAAAAGCGGAAACTTAAAGAGTGTAATGGAAATGCATCTAAAAAAATGTTTGTCTCTAGCATGAAAATGGTCTGCAGAAAACGTACAGGAAAATTTAATATCTCTGTATTCATTGCAAATGAGGTATGTGTCAAACATTATGCATAAAAATGATTCACAAACTTGAATTCTCACAAAAATTATGATTTGGCTTATTAAACTAGTATTTATAAATATTACTGTTTTATTTCATTTTTCAAAATTAAATAGTTTGCTTTGTTAGTTTTTTTTATATAAAGTGTCACAATGTATGATAATTAAATGAAATAATATTAAAGTCTTAAACTAAAACTCTACTAAACAGTAGTCCTGCAATTAGTTAGTTTTTACAATTGTTGTGCATATTTCATATCGCAGCGTCAAAACAATTCTGGCAGACCTTTAAGGGTAATCGAAATCTTGAATGTTCTAGCGTTAAAAAGATTTTCCTTTAGGTGTTTTCCCCCTTTCTAAAAAGCACTTGAAATGAAACTTTATTTGCATTTTAATTCACTCTGAATTTCTCAATCAATGTAAATCCAGTTAATTTCTCTTTGAAACAAATTCTATGTGGAAGCAGGAATTGTTATACTGCCCCTCCTGCTTAGAATGCGCAGCATAGCAAATCTAATGTTGTATAGGAAAAATTGCTTTAAAATGACGATTTTTGTAGTTGTGTGTATTTCCTGTTTCCTTATTGAGGTGTTAAAACTGAATATTTAAGTTTTTTTCATGAATTAGGAGTTAAAATTGCAAGTGTTTTCAAATATTAATGGGACTATGCAAATGACAAATGAGTCTAACGCTGTTCTAAAATTTTTGCAGGAGTAGCGCACAATGCCTTTGAGAACGATGTGGATACTTTGTTGAACTTGAGGACTTTCTACAATTTCTTGCCTCTGAGCAGCAAGGACCCTCCTCCCATTCGTGAGTGTGATGACCCCTGGTGAGCAGATATTTAACTAATATGAATAACATAAACGTTGGTGTGCTTTTTTCCCCACTAAGAATCTGTCTGTAGTAAGTACTGAACAGTACTGCACCACAACTCATGCAAGTGCGTTTGAACTGGGAAATAGTTTTATCTTACGTACGAAATGATGCTTTTATAGAATTAAGGCCAGCCTCTGTTTTTATACTTTTGAATGAACTCTCTCGTACTATTTATGTCAAAGCACTGCTTTTTTAAACAAATTATTAATTATTTTTTTTTTTTTTTGCATATAGTGAAAGATAATTTGTTTGATTGTAGCACTTTTTCTTCAACAGTTTATCTTAACTTTTGTAGAGTTAATGCCAGCCTCTGTGTTTATACTTTTGAATGAACTCTCTTGTACTATTTATGTCAAAGCACTGCTTTTTTAAACAAATTATTAATTATTTTTTTTTTTTTTGCATATAGTGAAAGATAATTTGTTTGATTGTAGCACTTTTTCTTCAACAGTTTATCTTAACTTTTGTAGAGTTAATGCCAGCCTCTGTGTTTATACTTTTGAATGAACTCTCTTGTGCTATTTATGTCAAAGCACTGCTTTTTTAAACAAATTATTAATTAATTATTTTTTTTGCATATAGTGAAAGGTAATTTGTTTGATTGTAGCACTTTTTCTTCAACAGTTTATCTTAACTTTTGTAGAGTTAATGCCAGCCTCTGTGTTTATACTTTTGAATGAACTCTCTTGTACTATTTATGTCAAAGCACTGCTTTTTTAAACAAATTATTAATTAATTTTTTTTTTCACATAGTGAAGGATAATTTGTTTGATTGTAGCACTTTTTCTTCAACAGTTTATCTTAACTTTTGTAGAGTTAATGCCAGCCTCTGTGTTTATACTTTTGAATGAACTCTCCTGTACTATTTATGTCAAAGCACTGCTTTTTTAAACAAATATTAATTAATTTTTTTTTTCACATAGTGAAGGATAATTTGTTTGATTGTAGCACTTTTTCTTCAACAGTTTATCTTAACTTTTGTAGAGTTAATGCCAGCCTCTGTGTTTATACTTTTGAATGAACTCTCTTGTACTATTTATGTCAAAGCACTGCTTTTTTAAACAAATTATTAATTAATTTTTTTTTTCACATAGTGAAGGATAATTTGTTTGATTGTAGCACTTTTTCTTCAACAGTTTATCTTAACTTTTGTAGAGTTAATGCCAGCCTCTGTGTTTATACTTTTGAATGAACTCTCTTGTACTATTTATGTCAAAGCACTGCTTTTTTAAACAAATATTAATTAATTTTTTTTTCACATAGTGAAGGATAATTTGTTTGATTGTAGCACTTTTTCTTCAACAGTTTATCTTAACTTTTGTAGAGTTAATGCCAGCCTCTGTGTTTATACTTTTGAATGAACTCTCTTGTACTATTTATGTCAAAGCACTGCTTTTTTAAACAAATTATTAATTAATTTTTTTTTTCACATAGTGAAGGATAATTTGTTTGATTGTAGCGCTTTTTCTTCAACAGTTTATCTTAACTTTTGTAGAGTTAATGCCAGCCTCTGTGTTTATACTTTTGAATGAACTCTCTTGTACTATTTATGTCAAAGCACTGCTTTTTTAAGCAAATTATTAATTAATTATTTTTTTTTGCATATAGTGAAAGGTAATTTGTTTGATTGTAGCACTTTTTCTTCAACAGTTTATCTTAACTTTTGTAGAGTTAATGCCAGCCTCTGTGTTTATACTTTTGAATGAACTCTCTTGTACTATTTATGTCAAAGCACTGCTTTTTTAAACAAATTATTAATTAATTTTTTTTTTCACATAGTGAAGGATAATTTGTTTGATTGTAGCACTTTTTCTTCAACAGTTTATCTTAACTTTTGTAGAGTTAATGCCAGCCTCTGTGTTTATACTTTTGAATGAACTCTCTTGTACTATTTATGTCAAAGCACTGCTTTTTTAAACAAATATTAATTAATTTTTTTTTTCACATATGTGAAGGATAATTTGTTTGATTGTAGCACTTTTTCTTCAACAGTTTATCTTAACTTTTGTAGAGTTAATGCCAGCCTCTGTGTTTATACTTTTGAATGAACTCTCTTGTACTATTTATGTCAAAGCACTGCTTTTTTAAACAAATTATTAATTAATTTTTTTTTTTGCATATAGTGAAAGATAATTTGTTTGATTGTAGCACTTTTTCTTCAACAGTTTATCTTAACTTTTGTAGAGTTAATGCCAGCCTCTGTGTTTATACTTTTGAATGAACTCTCTTGTACTATTTATGTCAAAGCACTGCTTTTTTAAACAAATTATTAATTAATTTTTTTTTCATATAGTAAAAGGATAATTTGTTTGATTGTAGCACTTTTTCTTCAACAGTTTATCTTAACTTTTGTAGAGTTAATGCCAGCCTCTGTGTTTATACTTTTGAATGAACTCTCTTGTACTATTTATGTCAAAGCACTGCTTTTTTAAGCAAATTATTAATTAATTATTTTTTTTTGCATATAGTGAAAGGTAATTTGTTTGATTGTAGCACTTTTTCTTCAACAGTTTATCTTAACTTTTGTAGAGTTAATGCCAGCCTCTCTGTTTATAGTTTCGTTTTGAATGAAGTCTCTTGTACTATTTATGTCAAAGCACTGCTTTTTTAAACAAATTATTAATTAATTTTTTTTTTTTGCATATAGTGAAAGATAATTTGTTTGATTGTAGCACTTTTTCTTCAACAGTTTATCTTAACTTTTGTAGAGTTAATGCCAGCCTCTGTGTTTATACTTTTGAATGAACTCTCTTGTACTATTTATGTCAAAGCACTGCTTTTTTAAACAAATTATTAATTAATTTTTTTTTTTTTTTTTTGCATATAGTGAAAGATAATTTGTTTGATTGTAGCACTTTTTCTTCAACAGTTTATCTTAACTTTTGCAGAGTTAATGCCAGCCTCTGTGTTTATACTTTTGAATGAACTCTCTTGTGCTATTTATGTCAAAGCACTGCTTTTTTAAGCAAATTATTAATTAATTATTTTTTTTGCATATAGTGAAAGGTAATTTGTTTGGTTGTAGCACTTTTTCTTCAACAGTTTATCTTAACTTTTGTAGAGTTAATGCCAGCCTCTGTGTTTATACTTTTGAATGAACTCTCTTGTACTATTTATGTCAAAGCACTGCTTTTTTAAACAAATTATTAATTAATTATTTTTTTTTTGCATATAGTGAAAGATAATTTATTTGATTGTAGCACTTTTTCTTCAACAGTTTATCTTAACTTTTGTAGAGTTAATGCCAGCCTCTCTGTTTATAGTTTTGTTTTGAATGAAGTCTCTTGTACTATTTTTCTCAAAACACTCCTTTATTTTAATTAATTAATTATTTATTTTTGCACATAGTGAACAATAATTTGTTCGATTGTAACGCTTTTACTTCAGCAGTTTTTTATCTTAATTTTTCAGAGGGTGTTTAATGCGGCACTTCATCCCTCCCATCCTCATTTGTCCCCCTGCAAATATTTTGCCCAGTTCCTTAAAATTAACTGACAATTCCATAAAATAGTTTTCTTCAAACCTCTTCACAATTCATGGCGACTTTTTCATTGCATTAATTAGTTGTTACAAATGGCCAAAAAGTGCCAGAAGGATACAAGGCTTGTTATAGCTCCAAATGACTCACAGAATTCCAAACCAACCAGGATGCTAAACCTTTCCTTTCTAGTAGTTTTGTGTAGTTTGCACTGTTTAGTTATCCCTAGGGTTTAAACTTATCTTCTTGATATCCCAGAATAAAGCACAGATAATTTGGACAGAATTTTATGCTTCTTTGATTCAAAATTAATTACATAATGAATAAGCTAAAACTATTTTTCAAAATTTTAAATTGTAATTAGTTTTAATTAGGGATGTAACGAATATTCGGCCACAATTCGGTATTCGGCCCTTTGGCCGAATAGTCATTTCATCACCCAGCCGAATACTGGGTAAGGTCAAATTCGGCCTGGCCGAATACTGATGGACTATTCGGCCGAATAGTTCTGCTGCAGTAAAAAAGTAAAAAAAAATAAAGAAATTAGTAGATTTTAAACTTTTAAAATTGTATTATAATTATTGCAAAAGGATACATTAGTCCACTATAGCTTTAAGAAATAAAAATAATTTAGAATAAACTACTATTTTTTAATATTGTTTTAGGCTTGACTGAGCAAAAACGCATTTTAAAGTTCTAATATTGTATTTTATATTCAGCATTTGCTCCCGAAAGCTGCCAATAATTAATTATAATAGAAAATATGATAAATTCATTTTGTTATTATTAACAAAGTGGAAGCCAGACTTTGTTTGGGTAGACTGATTTATTGTGAATATTGGGTTAGAAAGAAATGTGAAAAGCCCAGAATATATCGTGAATATTAAGATAGCATAAGTTATTGCTGTTTTTGAAAATAAAAACATATTCCAGTTAAGTGCATATTAAGTTTCGGGATATCTTTTAAAAATAGACATGTAAAAAACCCCATAAAATAAAAATATCAACTTTTATAACTTTTAAATGTCTTCATAAAACAGTTTTGAACAAGGTAAAAGTTCACTAAGCACTAGTATTTTTTTCATTGCAATTAAATAATTAGTAAAAAAATGCCAATGCTTACTATCGTAAAACCTGTCATTTCTATTTTACTTGTGGGTGAAATTCTTAGTTTTATTACCTTCAAAACAATAGTGAAAATAGATTAATTTTAACTAGTTCTAAATTCTTAACAAACAGAATTAAATCAGACATCATAGATTGTGTGTAATTGATGTTTGACTTTGTGAATAATTTTAAATTTGACAAATACGTTCGATTACAATGATTTTCTAGAAATTTTAATATTCGGCCTCCGAATATTCGGTATTCGGCGTAGCCGAATATTAGGCTTCGGCCTATTTGGCCTTGAAGAGAGGACCAAATATTCGGCTTCGGCCTGGCAGAAATGGCTGAATATTCGGTATTCGGCTATTCGGCGAAATCACTATTCGTTACATTTCTAGTTTTAATAATAATTCATAACCGATTTCCATGTTTAAAACGAAGTAAACCTTCTGTTGATTAATTTCAAACCAATTAGTTTTCAAATCGCACAATTACTTTTTATATAAATAGCATTTTAAAAAGCACCCGGTTGGGTATTGAGGATCACAATAGGATGTACTTGATTACTTAGTTATTCACAATAAATATATCTTTAACTTTTTTTGTGAATGAAATTACTTCTTGATTTTCACAAATGGTTTAATTGTCCCAAACGAACCGTTTCGTAAATTCAACTCTTCTCTCTGCTTGTTTCAGGGATCGGATTGTGGAGAGTTTGGACACAGTCATTCCCCTGGAGACCACTGCTGGATATAACATGCTGGACGTCATTTTGGGGGTGAGTGCCCAAAATAATGTCGGCAATATATGATCAGTATTCATAATGTCACACATTTTCTTAAATGGCTTTCATTTTTTATTGATATGTTATGCAATTATGAATTAAAATCCAATTTGAATCATTACTCATTCAGTGTGGCATTCAGGGCATTTGTAGCAAGTTTTGATGCGTGATAAGAACAGGAGTAAATGTGATGGAAGTTTCATAAAATGCTTTGGCATTGATAAGTTGTAACAAAAGTTCAATTTATTGTTCTTTTGCTACATTTAATCATTAAAATAATAAATTATCGATTATTCAAAATTCGCCTCAGTCAAGCCTTGAATAATATTAATTTCATTTTGAATGCTTAACTGTGGCTTGACTGTTTCTCCGTGACTGAACTTGTCACTCACTTTTAGTGTAGGTTTGCGCGTCATGCCATTTTTTTTCACGGGGGCTCATATTTGTAATTGTCATTAAATTACGGGATTAATTTTTGCATGACACATATTTCAAAGCACCTACAATTTCCATTAACGATCTGTTTTAAATCTTTCGGTCAGAAGAATTCAAATGACAGCAATTTGTTTATACGTACTATATTCTATGGCGTAAACTTCCTGTCGTGGAATGCCTTGCCGTGTGCATTTTTTTCGTCAGTTGGAAACTTGAAACCACTAGAGAACGACGCTACTATTCCCCAGCGAGGGGCATATCTTTATGTCTCCTTGTCTGGGGAAACCATATATTTTTAGTTATCCGTCTGGAGCAATTTTTCAATGATCATTCTACCTTATTTTGTATCAAGAGTTTAAATTTTAAATACATGAGCAGCATTGTCAGACATGACAAAAACGACTGTTTTTAAGGAATCCGCATTATAGAAGCATCGATGGAACTATTCAGCCATTATCTGAGCAGTTAATGCTCCATCTCAATTGTTGTTGCAACCTTTTGAAGTGTATCTTGCGACTCATAAATTTGAGGGACCCGATCGAAAACTGAAAGAGAATAACGAATATTCTCGCACGACATTCTGAAAGTTGCAATATTTCAACTATCATCAATAAGTAATCGAAATTGTTCCTGATACTGAACTAAGATTCATTTCATGGGAGAATGACCGTTGTGATATAAGTGAAAATTGAATCTATGAGTTACCGATGGACTCTTCCGAATTACAATGATCATGTGCTTCATTATCGTGGGCCCACAGGTTGTATTTTTTTATTTTTTATGATTTATCAATCTATAACCAATTATTCAAATCATGGCCAATTCAGTTTTTTTTAATTCTTATTTAAGTCATAATATGTATCAATTTTAGATATAAATAAATTAATCCAGAAATAAAAAATGAATTTTTGAGAAAGTAAAAATTTGAATAAATAAATTTTTATCTCTTAATTTTGAATTATGTATTTTTTCACAAACTTAATGATGTCTTTCTTTCAGCAATGGATTAATAAGTAGTAAGATATTATTAATTAAATTATTTTCACAATGCTATGTATTTAGGAAAATTAATTAAATGCTAATCTATATTTTACATTAGTACTACCACTATACTCAAACCATCCCTTAACATAAGTATATTAATATTCATTATCCATATGAATGTCCAATTTATGACATTGATAGTTATTACAATAGTAGTTTATTTGTCACTTGCATTATACTAATTGACATAACATTGTCGTCTCGCTAAACGATAGACCACAGGTTAACTTTACATTTGGAAAGTAATGTTAAGATGGACCTGTGTAGAAGAAGAAGTTCTTTCTCTCCAACTTTTTTGAATGTATCAATAGCGTTAGGTGGGCAAGTGGATCTCAAAGGCTCTGTTTTCTTGTACTAAACAAGCTCTTATTGCAGTACCTTAATTTTCATGAATAAAATGCGACTTTGACAAAGTTTTCAAAGATGAAGATTTTCATTCTATTAAATTATTTTCATATCCACTTAAAGTTGATGAATTTTGATGCTGACATGTGTGTAGACAACACAAGGATAGAATACAGTAAATAAATTCCTGTGGCAAATGAAAAATAATTCTCATTATTAAGGGGACACAGTACCTCCTTCCAAATTTTTTCGTTTAACAATCAGATAAAAAATATTGCATGCATTTAATTCCCATTATGATTAGAAAGAAATGAAAGTAGAACCTCACTGTGATCAACCATTAATTTAAAATTAAAATAATATTAACTTTTTAAAAACTTTTAAAATTTCTTTTAACTTTCTCAATTATGTCTTTATCCAAAAGATTTTTTTCTGAATAATATTTCCCAAACATTCTAGAATAAAAGTGAGCATGGAATTAACTATCTGATACTTAGTTGAATTTTAATACTTTTTTTTTTTTTTTTGTTAAAACTTTTAAAAAGGGATAACAAATTCAAATTCAACAAACTACAAAGTTCAGAATCAAACCCATGATAATTATTATTAAACATACTCCGATGAATGCACATACAGCATTTCAAAGCCATATCTTTAGCTGAAAAGAAGGGATTTTACTACACGTAATAAATGCAAAATGAAAGCAACTGAAGTCATTTTCAAAAACCAAAATATATTGTAAAGTATTGCTCACATCGGTTTGAAATTTTGCATGAGGCTTTAAAACAATTTTATATATCGAAATGCGTAATAAAAAATTCCGATATTTTGAGATACTGTCCTTTTAATTCAACAATTTATTTGAAATAATAATAATAATAATAATTCCCAAATACTTAAATAAAATAGTGTAATACAGTATGGGACCTCAAATCCGGAACACTCGAGGCTGCGATCTTTCCGGATTTTGGAATTTTCCAGATTTTAGGTCCTCATTCAAAAAATCTTGTAAGTAGCATCACAGCCCATATAATTTGCTCTTGAACTTTTTATTAGCATTTTGCTCATTTACAACATTTTTATTACCGTATATACATGCCTATAAGTCGCAAAATTTAGCAAAAAAAAAAAGTTGGAGTAGGCTTACATTCGACAATCGACACAAAGCATTGAAACATCCAGACTTTTCCCGATTTTATTTTAGCCTCTTTAATTAAACAAGAAGAGAAAATAATTCTCTCAAATTTTGATATGATTTTATATACTCTAGCCACTAAATTGTAGTAAAAGATCAGACTATTGGGAAAATGCGAGAAACGCGGATTTTCAATTTAGCGAATGTTCATGTCGTGCGAAAATTAGAGCTCATTAAAAAAAAATAAATATAAGAAAACTACAATAAATAAAAAAAGTAAAATTTAATGATATTAACTCAGAATTAGAGCAACAATTAATAAAAACTAATTGCAAAAATGAACCCTTTTCAGAAAATCTCGAAATTTCCTTTTTTTTTTTTTTTTTGAAAACCGCACATTTTTGATCTTAAACATGTTCATTACATTTTAATTTCCTTTAAAACGGCTTTTTCCCAAAAACCAACCAGGCAAAATATTTCCCAATTCTTTTTTGCAAAAAAAAAAAAAAAAAAAATTTTTTTGTTCGAGGCCGATTTTTTTCGAAATTCGGAAAAAGTTCCGTATTTTGGGTCTTCGGGATCCCGAAATTGGGGTCCCATACTGTAGTACTTAATATATTATTCCTGCTGCTTGTTCTTTTTTTTTCTTTTCTTTTTGCAAGAATGGAAATCAATGAAGAAAAGATTCAGTTACATGCAACAACCAGCACAATAAAGTTATATTTCTGCAGAGAAAAAATATTCTTCCAATCTTTTACAAGCTGCATGAATTATACATGCCGAAAGACTCGAACTAACAGGATAAGTCTGAGAAGTGTTAAAATGAAACGTAATATGCAAACTTTTATTGATAGAAATATTAATAATTCTACTAATAAGTACCTATATAAATAGCAAGATTGATCAACCTTGAGTTTCGTTATTAGCAAGTAGGAACAAAAATTTGAATTGTGTGTTCAGTAAATTTTATCTTCTTCAAATTTCATAACATATATTTTTTGCTAAATTAACAAGAAAAGAAAAAAATCTTTAAAATGTTTGCCATTCCCATAACATAAAAAACCTTGTTTAGCAAAATTTGTAGAATGCTTTCTGAATATAAAATTATCATTATCATTATTTCTTTATGTATTTATTTATTTTTTTGCGTAAAATCTATTTTATGCATATTTTTTTTTTTATTTTCGAGCTACCAAATTGCACAATTCACAGAATTATCTATTAAATAATCGACAAGCAAATCTGAATATGTTGATCGCTCACCGTATGTTTAATTTGCAGTTTTCACAAAATTATTTGATTTTTCATAAAAATCTTTTTAAAATTCACATAAACAGGACCCTCTAAAAAATGCTGGATCAACTCGTGTTTGTGTTTGAAAGTTATAAGTCGTCTTCCTTTTCAGTGCTAGAAATGGTATATACAAAAAACTTAAACCTTATCTTGCATTACAATGAAAAAAAAATAAGCAAAATTTATGGCTCCAATTTGAAAAGTAGCATTTGGTTTGATTTGCATCTAGCTTCATTGGAGGGATAAGTTTGCTATTAAATTAATTAATTAACTAACTAATTAAATTTTTTGCTGTCAACCAAAATCAAGACAACACCAAATGGCACACTGGAGTTGTGCTTTTTAATTTTGATTTTAAGTACTGGCAATAACAATTTAAACTAACAAAAATGCAAAACAAACCAAAAAAAAAATGCAATTCTTATTTTATGCATAGACTTTGTTTGTATTTGTAAGCAGCATGTTATAGGTATACTAGAACTCATGCTAATGTTTACTGCTGGAGTGCCATTTTATATGTCAAGAGTTTCCTGTGCAATAAAAATTTTGTTTTGCCAATCTTTCCTCATGAAGCATGTTTAGAAATTTGATTTTTGGATCGATAAACAAAAATTGTTAATAATTTTTTAAACCACTTTTGAATTTTATTTAGTTATTTGTTTATTCTCATTTTGCTTTTATAGTGATTTTATAATTAATGTGACGTAAGTGGTTTTATAATTTATTCAATGCAATCTGTATTTGTTTTGTTCAGATAGTAGATGAACGGGACTTTTTCGAGATCATGCCCAGTTTTGCGAAGAACATTGTTGTGGGGTTCGGGAGGATGAATGGTCGCACCGTTGGTATTGTGGGTAACAATCCTAAATATTCTGCTGGTGAGTTTGTTGCTTATATGAGTAATCTTTTTACTCGATTAATTTATATTAACTTTTTCTTTCCTTCTTTCTCTCTTTCTTCAAGCCTGTCACAGACCTGCCAACTCTCCTGCTTTTGGCAGGAGACTCCTGCTTTTCTGTTCAATCTCCTGCCTCCTGCCACCACATAAATTTCTCCTGCTTTTTAAGGGGAAAAAAAAAGTCTCTGAACTTCTCTTCATTCATCTCTTTGTAGCGAATATTTAGAAAACTCAGACTCTTAACTCTTATGTTAATTTTTGCTCATAAAATAATTTTTCTGGTTGCAGTTGTGTAACAAATTCTTTGTTTAGTGTTGGTGCATTTCATTCATTGTGCAAATAAAAGTTCTACTAATAACAGCGTAAATATATTTCTTTTTTGTTGCAAAATATTTTCAAGTATCCTTCTGTAATCGATTACCAATGAAAGTCATTCGAAATAATGATCTTAAGAAATAGAAACGGCATAAATCGGTATTTTATTTTTAGTTATATATTAACTTTTAATAATGCATAATGAATAAAATATGCATTTTATTATATCTCATGGATCAATGTTTATGTAATTTATATCTTAAGAACAAAAAAAATATCAGTTTTCTACTATCATTCACCTGATTCTGAAATATAGAAATATCTCCTGCTTTTTGGTTTTGTTTCTCCTGCTTTTTCAGTTTGTAAGGTTGGCAGGTCTGCTGTCATTTTAACTTCTTTTTAGGTGGGATAGGTACATGATTGGAATATTATATATGTGTGTGTGTAATCTTATATATAAGCGGCTTATTCTGTCTGTCTGTCCGCTATAGGATCCCAGGCCGTTTTACCGATCAGGACCACATTCGGCACGGTTCATGTTTACGACCCGAGAAATGCATCGCTGCAAAAATGAAAGTTGTGACTCAATTAGTTTTTTTTAATTAATTTTTAAAGATTTTTCAATGATTTTCTTGACTTGCTTTATTTGTTGTTTGCCGTCGTTTCCAACCATATAACTACAGTTGCCGTGTGAACAAACAAATCAACGCAGTTGCCATTGTTGTAAAAATGTACAACAACTATACTAATAATAATCGAAACATTTATCTAGCATATTGAGTGAGGCTTCGCTGCAATCTCCTTTAAAAATGAATGTATACGCGAATTTAATTTAATCCTTTCTTTCTTTTTAATTTATTTATTTATCGTCTGCCAAATTCATACTTTTCTTATTAGAGTGGCAGCGCTCTTTTTTCCCAGTTTCGTTAAAACTGTTGTTTTGAAAAGCGTAATAAAATTTTCAATACTTTCTTTGGATGGTTAATATATATTTTTCACAAACAATTTAATTATGCAGATATTATATAGTAGTGTGGGGCAGTAAGCGAAGGGGCGTCCTCTCCACCTGATCTGGGTCATTCAGTTTGAATGAGCAGACGCCTTTGCACAAATCATTTTAATTACACTTTATAATATCTAGAACAGCGGTCATTTCATATGACTGCCGGGCGCGTACTAGTACATTATATCAAAGCCACCTCACTAAAGACAAATTTACCAAGTTATATGAAGTAAGTAACAAAGCAACAAAATTAAGCACAAAATAAATTACCAAAATCAGACACATTTGGGAACTGCATGGAATTCCTTTTTCAATACAAGCAGGAAGGGAGCAAGGAAAGCATAAGAACCTACAAGAACCCCCCAAAAGAGAAGACTCCAATCGAAAGCGAAGAGTCCCGCCAAAAGAGGAGAAACCCACCAAAGGCAAAAAGTCGAAGGCACCAAACTTTTTGTCTTTGATGGGTTCCTCCACGTTTTGGTGGGACTCTTGTTGGGTCTTTTCTTTCCTTGCTCCCTTCCTGCTTGCGTTGAAAAAGGAATTCCATGTGATTCAGAAATGCGTCTGCTTTTTGTGACTTTGTGCTTAATTTTGTTGCTTTTTTGCGTACTACCAAGTTGTAGTTTTGAGATGATTACAGGTTTGGCTTGCTGGGAAGCGTACTTCTGCAGACTGATGAAGAAACTAAAATAGTATTTAACTAACTTTTTGTTGAAAATGTTTTGCATTTTTTTTTTTTTTTGGTTTTTAGCAAAGTTTAGAAAATTTTGTAATGTGAAAAATGAACGCAGAAAATGCTAAAATGTAAATTTATGTCTTCATTCTGGTGGTAATAATATATACTCCCCTTGCTTGTCTGATCTGTCTAAATAACGGACCTGTGACCGTCTTTTTTGAATTTTGCATTATCTTTGCATGTTATTTGTTACTTCAAATTTAGAAAGTGATTCTTTGAATGTTGATTTTTTAGTTGATCCCACCAACAAAACCCCACTCGGGTTTCTGTGATGAGTGGGTTTTTAAAAAAATATAATGGATGATATATTTATTTCCTAAAGTAGGATTTTTGTTCTGCAGTTTTATTTATTTATTTGTTTAT
The DNA here is from genome assembly GCA_038502835.1 of Octonoba sinensis. Taxonomy (NCBI): domain Eukaryota; kingdom Metazoa; phylum Arthropoda; class Arachnida; order Araneae; family Uloboridae; genus Octonoba; species Octonoba sinensis. Next base: position 7,675,996 of record CM076600.1, read on the forward strand.
TAGAGTCATCATTACTATTATTTGCTATGTTACAATAATAAATGAATTAGTAGAAATTAATTTATTTAATTATGTTCGCTGTGAATAAACTTTTATTGCAAATTATAGAATTTTTTAAAAATTACTTATTACCGGAACATTTTCATGATAATTTGTAGTGCAAAGAATCTTTTTTCACCTGGGGAAAAAAATTTAAAAGAACCATTTTCCCTTTTTTTGCTGAAGTTCAGACAATAACTTTATAATATCATCCACTTCCTAATTAATAAGCTTCCCTTTTCAACTGAATAGTTTTACTGTTTTCTGATGTGTATTAGTTAGAAAAATTTAAATTAAAAAATTTATCTAACTTACAAAAGAAGTTGTTTTTTTTTTTTTTTTTTTTTTTTAACTAGTGCTGTTTTTTATGCATGCAAATGTTTAGTAACAATAGTTATCATTTTGTTATATGGGAAAGTAGGTTAAACTTTTAAAATTTTCATCATCAATTGTTTTTTAATGAAAGAAAAACATTATTGGTTTTCATTTAAGAAAAACAGATCTTCAAAGATACTTTTTTTATAATTCTAATTTTTTTTATTTGCAATACTTAACCTAAAAGCACTATTATTTGATAAAGTTTTTTTATCTGTTATTTTAGATTTATTAAGTACTAATAACTTTGAATGTGAAAAGTGTCCTTTTCTAGTAAATGGCTTTCTTTCATTTTGTGTTAGCATGTACAAAATAAATTATGGTAGCTAAAGTTACTCCTAATTAACACGAAAACACAGGCATAAAACATCCAGAGAACCCCTAGTGGGTTGGGGTTTTGTGCAAACGCTCTGTTGTTTTTGGTAAACCCGACTTAAAGGGATAGCTGCCCCTTCCTTGTCCGCAAACGAAAAATGCTATTGATCGGTTAAAAATTATAAAAGATGTGATGAGTTCAGAATAAAGTTATAAATCTTTTTTATTCCAGGTTGTCTCGACATCAACGCCTCTGTGAAAGGGGCTCGGTTTGTGCGCTTCTGTGATGCCTTCAACATCCCCATTATCACATTTGTAGATGTGCCAGGATTTCTGCCCGGTAAGCTCTTTTCTTGGTCACCTCTGAGAGCGGGAATTCATAACATTCAGTTTAAACTACAGAACAGATAAATCTCTATAATATTTACTGTTTTTCATTTTAAATTTTAAGTTGTGTACCAACGCAGGGGTCAATCCAGTATTTCTAACAGGGTCCATTTTTGTAAAAGTTCAAGTCACAAAAGTAAAGATTTCACATGCAGTGTTTTTTTTTTTTTTTTTTTGCTGCTTATTTAATAAATAATTCTGTAAAAAGTACGATTTGATAGCTCGGAACAATGGAAGGATCTGTCTTGACTGATTGGAATTTTGTGAAGGGTCTGAATGCGGATCTGAAATTCCTCTGGCGCAACCCCTGCAACATGAGATTTTTAAATTTTTTTTTTGAATGAGAAAAAAAAACGTATAAAGGGCGAGGGGTGACATTTAAAAAAAGTGTCAATTTTTTTTAAATAAATTTCAAAAGTCCCAAACTTCTTGTTCAAGTTGCTCAAAAGATCTTAATTTTTGTTTATAAATATCCTTAATTTTTTTTTTTTTTACCAAAACTGCCTTAAGTGAACATGAGTGTAGTCAAATCAAATCAAAAGGAAAGCTGTGTGTGTGTGTGTTTTCTCTCAATTTCTGTGGGAAATGTCTGTTTATTTTCATTTTGTAATATTTTTATTGGTCAGAATTTCATTTGAAATTTATGAACTTATTAATAGCTATTAGATTACCTCAACATATTTTGGCGCTTCAATAAGTTGGGATTTAATTTCAGATTTCACCTCATTGCGTTCTTGTATAATTGCATTTGAAAGTTACAAGAGTGAAATACGGTCTCCGTCTCTCTCTTTCTTTACTTAATTTCAGCGTACGGTGATTGTTATTTTTCATTCTTTTTATTCATGCTTTTAATTTGCCTTAATCACTACAAATCCTGTTTCTCTTGCAACTGGATTCTAGCAGCGGCTTTAAGCTCACAAAAGTTTTATTGTTTTTATTATTCTCTACATTTTTTCCCCCAGAGAATTTTGTAGTTATATCGGAAACTGTTGTGATGAATTTTCTTTTGGTTATATTAATATTGTGCCCCTCAGTTCTTTAACTCTGTGGGCACAGAAAAACGGAGTGTTGGTCTGGCCCTGTACGTATGTGTCTGTGTTTTGTTGTTTTTATCTATAATATGCATTTAATGTGTACTCTTTGGCTCTGCCCCCTTCCTCCCCTGGCTCTATGGGAAGAAGTTGAAATCTGATGGGTTAGTAACCCTGTATATAATTCACTCCAAAGATGACTTTTGAGCCCTATTTTTTATCTATATTTTTTTTCTGTCATCAACCAATTTCATTGGAGACTGCTCTTGTTCAGTAAACAATAAAGGATTTATGCGTATTGTATCGAGGTTGGAAAAAGCAATTTGACCCTGAGTTTTTATTGGCTTACTTTATAAACAACCAGGCCCGTAGCCAGACCTGGAAAATGTTTTGCCCGTTCTACCGTGATTAATTGGACCTTAATAAAATCTATGGTATTTCTGTTTTTAACTTTTTGATTTGTTTAAACGCAAAGTCATATCGAAAAAATCCTGTTCCCATGCACCTTTACCTCTTAATTCAAATTTTAGAAAAAATATAAAACATGAACTTTTTCCTTTATTCAGTTCATTTTTTTTTTTCCTGTTTTCAATCTAAACCAGGCACTAATGAAAGGATCATGGGCATTGGGCAGTCCAGTTTTTTATTGTAACATACCGATACATGTTTTATGCTTCAATATCTTACTTTGAATGATCGTTCATATTAAAATTACCCTTAAAAAATGTTCACTTTTTTATGTTATTTCATATATTTTATTAATTTACAAAAGACATTTTTAGAATAAGCTTTAAAAATTCAATTTTGCTTTTTGTAAGTTTTAATCAAGTATTTCTTTTGAGAGCAAATAATTTCAGTATTGAATGAAATTAGCATTAGTTTCATTAAACAATTAATAAATTAAATAATTTCATTAATTATTAAATAAGTTATTAATTTAAATTTTAAGAAAACGCCCGAAATGGAGCATAAATTCTAACATGTTAGAAAAAAATTAAAAACTTTGTCTGCCCCTCCTGTCCAAAAGTTTGCCCCCCCTGGAGTCAGAATCTGGCTACAGGCCTGTAAACAACCTTTACTCATAGCAATACACCTTGCTAGAGAAAAATAGAAGTGACAACTTGAATTCGGTAAATTGAGAAGCATAATATAAGGTAAACGACCCGGTAGTGGACACAGTTAAGAAAATTTTCGTACCCTTTTACGTGGAAATTTTTTTTCAAGGGACTTACATCAATATTTGCATATTTAGCTTCATCGCCAACTATTTCTCTAAAAATAAATGACCTATAAAATGTCATTTGATGAAAAGTTAGGATTTTTACTCCAAATTTACTAAACGCTTTATTTGTATCTATAGTGGACATTGATAAGACACATATTTGCATTAGTAGTGGACAGAAACGAATATCATCTTATTTTATGCTGTTAACTTGGAGAAATAATTTTAAAAATGACTAAGGGACCCTTCATAAAGGATGTCACGCTTTTTCCCCATATATTTTCCCTGAATCCCTAACCTCCTTATGGATGGGCTTTAGTAAAGAGCAGCAAATGTGACCGTTGTGGAGGCAGCTATTAAATAGCATGATCCATGTACTTGCATAGATGCTCCCCGCCAACTTTAGTTCTATGAACCCAGCACTAGGAATCGTTCGCTGTGGGTTCTGATCATTTCATTCAAGTTTAATGTTACAGTTGCTTATTTTAGGAGCTTAAAGAGCTAAGTGTCCACCACCTTGGGGATATGTGCATGTAAAATCCGTAGACCCTACTACCTCTCCCCGTGCGTAAGCAATCCTAAGGCCTCGCAGGGTTCGTACGGTCCTTAAAGGTCCTTAGAAAGTCCTTAATGTTCATTTTCATTTTTAAGGCCTTAAAAAGTCCTTATTTTCTAATTCCAGGTGCTTATTTTTTTTGTTGTTAAACTAAGAAGGTACCCATGCGCTTCATTTGTTTTCAATCTTTTGTATTCTTCACAAGAATCAAACTTCTTTCATTTCAACTACTTGATCGAACCTCAAATTTGGTTTGCTCGTGTTCGGTACTATCGCGGCTTTCGGACAGACCTAAAACGGCGGATTGACAGGACCAAAAATGGCGGATTTACATAAACATCATCGCATTTTTACTACAAATTTCAGTGCTTTCTCTACTGGTAAATAAATAAGTAACTCTTGTTTTTTTAATTTTTTTGAAAAGTTACAAGTAAATTGATGTGTTATATATTTTGACAAAAAGAAAAGGTTCGTGGATTTTGATAAAATGCTTCAAACTACAACACCCAATTCAGTTAAAATTAATTTGTACCCGCCCACCTGGCAGCTCCCAATTTGCTATTTCCTGCAATTGTATAAAAAAGAAAATCGAGCTACATCTAAAAAAAAATTTAAATATTAGTAAGAGAAGTTGAATCAAAACACAAGCATTTGTACAAAATGCAATGGTGGCAAAATTTAAAACCACAAGAAAATAAATCACACAAGTTCCCTCATTTTTGCTTTTAAAAAAGAAAAGAAAAAGGAACAAAACTTGAAAAACGGACTTTCAAGGACTCAAGGGGGAAAATTTATATGAATAAACAAAATCGGCAATTTTCGAAAAAGAGCCGAATTTCGGGATTTCAAATTTGGGATTCGATACTATTTATTAAATTTAGTTTCAAAGTAAATAAATATTTTTTTGCATGAAAATTGTTACTAAATCATCTACATTCTAAACAATTATCAATAAAGCAAGTGGGAGCAGCTCTTAACAAGTAATCAGTAAATAAATATTGGTTTTGAAACTTTTTTTTTAATTTAAGGGGTGGGGGGGGGGGGGGTTAATACTTCAAAGAGGCATATTGTTGACATCTAGTTCAATAAAAGATACATTTTACTAATATGTAGGCAAAAAAAAAACTTTCAGCTTTTTTTTCGTTTGGCCAATCGCATGAATGATTCTCGCTTCTTTTTCTGTTAAAGGTAAAATAATGATTTATTTTTATTATCATTTTTATTACACCTTACACTATAATAAGCGGCGAGTTGCCAACTCTCCCGATCGCTTTTTAGCTGATCTTTCGCTAAACAGTTTGTTTTCCCATTTTTTTAAAAATCAAATAAAATATATATATCTAAAAAATTAATTTGTTTTAATATTTAGTAAATTTTTATCAAGCAATTTGGCTTCGCGATCGTTCGCTGTGGGGTTTTGTTGTGTGAGAGATGATGGATATTTGCTGTGTTAATCAAAATTTGTATCTCGTGAAATTTCTTAGTTTGCAGTAAATTGAAAGAATCAACCTCTTCTTAAACCTATACACCGTAGTTGCCAAATGCTCCGTTTTCCCCTAGTTTTTCTGTTTTTTTTTTTTTCTTTTGTGAACTTCGAAAATTCGATTTTTTTGCAAAAAGATCAGATTTTTCAAGCTGATGTACAAGTATTTTTATCTAAAGGGATTGTACTACAAAACAAGAAAATTTTTGAAGAAACTTTTTAAAAAGACATGTATTAATTTACATGAATTTTCATAACTTTTAACGCGAAAATGTAAAAGCCTATTTTTCGGAAACTTGCTAACATCTAGCACGTGCTTCGCCGAAAATTGCACGCAGCTTTTGAGACTTCTATCTTTTTGCATCCTGTAAATATATCAATTATTTAAAAAGTTGACAGTTGTTTTAGTATTTTCAATCTGTAGTCTGCTTGTTTTTTTTTTTTTTTTTTATTTACAAAAATTGTTCAAATTTTTGAAACTTTATTTTAGTTAAATTTTGGTAGTTACTATTTGAGGGTAATGTACAAAGTTTTAAGCGAATAAGCTCCATTTTTTATTTATATGTTGTTTCCAAATTGAAATATTTTTCTCAAATTGAAAAAGTTTGTTCTGAATTTTTCTAAGCTCTTCTAAATAATTTTTAAAAAATATTTCTCAGAGATAAAAATTTAAGTAAGCCTAAATTGAAATGCTGGCAACATAAGTTAAGTAAAATGAAAAAAAAAATCTAAATTAAACACAAATTCTCAAGACAAAGTGCATTGTTTTCTTCAACAATTTTTTTTATTTAAATTGTTTTTCATTTAACTTGTATTTTATAGCATTAACCATTTTTGATAATTTTTCACTTGCTTATATATGATTAATACTTGTGCTGCGTGCTTCTTACTACTAGCTCCAATAATTATTTAATTCCCTGACTGTATTGGACATTAGAAAAGCAACAAGACAAAGAGAGCTTCATAAAAGTGTTTGTGTTGTGTTCCTAATAAAAATGCGATGTTAAATCAATTTCCTCTTTCAATAATGCTTCCTTTTGAAATAAACATTACAGTTCGTATATTGCGAACAATTTGTGAGGTCCTTAAAATTTTTTGTAGGTCCTTAAAAAGTCCTTAGAAAGTCCTTATTTTTGGTTTTGCCAAAAGCGTACGAACCCTGTAAATGGTATTTAAGACTTTCTTAATGCATGAAAAATATATTTAATAAGTTTGAAAAACGAGATGTATGTTTTTGAATTAACCTTAAAATAATCCATTAACTCTCTTTTACAATAAAAATGTTGTTCAGTTTCTGAAAAAGTTCAACCGAAAACAAGTTATTTCCTTCTACAAAATAGGAAACACTTGTATAGTACATTTTCACAAACAGTTTACTTATAGTAAAATTATAAATTTGCGTTCGGTAAATCTGTGTAACGGTACTTGTTCCAATTAAGCTGTCTTTTTAAAATATTTTTTAATTGCGTTATTAATGCGTGATTCTGCGTGGGGGGGGGGGGGGTATTTTTGGCCAATGATATAAGGTTTCAGGATTGTTTTGGATATAGAAAAATAGTGTGTCAGGAACATTAATATGCTTCCTACTTGTTTTCCTTCAATTTAAATAAACATGGAATTAGTGTCGGAGCATACATTTTTAACTACAGTGAAATCTGTGTAAGTTGACCTATTTGCGGTGCGGCACTTTGAGCGGCGTTTACGCGCACGTTCTTGACCGCGGTCCGGACGGCGAGCCACCCGGATCCGCGGTCGAGGAGCCCTCTGGATCCGCGGTCAAGCGCGTGCGCGTAGATGCGGTTTTAGGACGCTCGAGGACGCGGTTGAGAATGACACTCGGATGCGCGCTCATGATCGCGCTCCAAGAAATGATGCATTTTACGTTCACGTTCTTGCCCTGCGGTCCGGACGGCGAGCCATTCAGATCCGCGGTCAAGAGCGTGCGTGTAGATGCAATTTTAGGACGCTCCAGAACGCGGTTAAGAATGACACTCGGATGCGCGCTCCAAGAAATGATGCATTTTACACGCACGTTCTTGACCGCGGACAAGACGTTACGTTACTTAGTACACGTTCTTGACGGCGAGCCACCCGGATCCGCGGTCAAGGAGCCATCCGGATCCCCGGTCAAGAGCGTGCGCGTAGATGCAGTTTTAGGACGCGGTTGAGAATGACACTCGGATGCGCGCTCATGATCGCGCTCCAAGAAATGATGCATTTTACGTTCACGTTCTTGACCGCGCATCAAAGCGGGAGGATTGGACAATTCCTGCGGGCTGGGGCTTCCGCAGGGGACTTCAAGGGAACGCCCCGCGTTCCGAACGCGTTCTTGCGCGCGGTTGAGAATGTGGTGCATTTTGCAACACATCCTTGAGCGCCACGGTTTTACTCACGTTCTGGATCCGGTTGCGCGGTTAAGAACGTACGTGTAAAGGCCGCTTTAGTTGTCCACGGAGGGTGGTGGTCTTTTCTGACACTTCTTACATTATGTATTTATTCATTTGTAACTAATTAAAATATAACTTCACGTATTAACGTTATATTAAAATAGTAATTAGTTTTTTTTCCCCACAATTACCTAAAATATCATTGGAGAAATTGAACCTGACCGACTTACAATTTCTCCTAAACAACTTTATAATTAAAGTAATTAGTTAAGATAAAAGTGAATACCTTATTAATTATGCCACCCTAATTTGGCATACGTAAGTGGTCAATATAGACAGGTGGTCAAGTCACGAAGGTTTCCTTATATTGTATAATATAGGGATAGGTTTCTTTTATCAGGAACAGCATTAGCACAATTCTGTTCCTGATAAAAGTCATCAACTTTACAGGTTTTTCTGTACTTATTGTTTCACCATATTAATTATTATTTTACAGCATTTAATCTCATTTTATTACTTACTTGTTTTTCCATTTCTTGAAAGTGTGTTGAAGGATTACGCTCAAAACTTAATAATGTTGTGAAATATATGACAATTTAGAAGCAAAGTAAATTTTATTTGCTGTAATATAGCAATAATAATAACATATTATTAAATTTAGGAACGGCTCAAGAATATGGTGGCATCATTAGACACGGTGCCAAATTGTTGTATGCTTTTGCCGAAGCCACCGTTCCCAAAATAACCGTGATTACTAGAAAAGTGAGTGCCCTTCCTTTCAGAAATACTTTTATTATTTTTATGTCAAGTATTGAATGTAAACCTGCATATATTGTTGCAAAATGTTCTTCCCTAGAACATATTTCCTTGTGGAAATTCAAGGTGGACAGGAAAGAAGATTGCGTTTTGTTTGACAAGCAAACGTTAATTATAAAACAAGAAGTTCCGTCTAAAACTATACGAGCCTACTTTCTCATATACACCAGCTTCAAATTGATAATCTAGCTGTTTCTCTCTCATTTGGTTTAGTTCTTAATTGCTTCAAATATACATTTCTCAATGGTTAATACACATTCATTCATTCTTTCACTCAATCATTTATTCAGTAGTATTGTTAAAATAAGAGTTCAATTGAAAATATGCTCCTTTAGCTCTGGATGAAATTCATCTCTGTACATGTTCTGCGTCATAAAATCCTTCTGATGAAGTTTGTTCCAAGTAAATCCGTCTGTTAAATCATTATTGATATAGGATTGAAATTTCCCCGTAGGCACTAATGTTAAATTTTTCTGAATCGTTCAAATCAAAAAGATTTTTCATGTCGAGAGCTGCTTCCAATAAGCTGGTTCAAAGGAACTTAGATCTTATGTCCAGGGTTTATATTATTTGTTTCCATTTCCCTATAAGGGCTAACGCTAAGATTTTTTGAACTGTTTGAAATTGAATGAAAAATTGTTCAAATCAAAAATATATATATACATATAGAAATTAGATGTCCTTGCCGAGATCTTTCGAATGCAAAAAAGAAGTTTTGAATCGGACAATTCCCTCATAAGTTATTTGGGGGAGACAGACAGATACATATTTTCACCGTCTCAAAGCCCGAATTTCAAATTTTTATTTTTCAATCTTTATTTAATTGCATCACGTCGAATTTGTTTATTTTCACCATACATTAAGCCTTTCATATTTTATTTTATTTTTTTACTTTTATGGAAAAGTAGGCTAAAATGGATAAATATTTGTCTCTGAATGCACAGTTGTGTAGTTTTTATGCCACTGAACACTAACATAGGATGAATAGCAGTAAACTATAAGTAATTAAAAGTATACTATTGCACAGCACATATTTATTAAAAACACTTCCAGACCAACGTGGAACAAACCTGTCCGTAGAACATTGCCAGAATCTAAAACATAATCATTGTGTTGCCAACTGTTAACCAAATATATTATGACAACAGTAATACCTCTTTTAAGGGACACGCAGAAAGTTCTTGGAAAAAAAATGATTCAACAACAAAAACGGAAGCTTTGAACAGGGTTCATACTCCTCCTGGAAATCATGCAATAGTCAGGGAAAAACATAAATTTTTGACAAAACCTGGAAAGTCAGGGATTTTTTCCCCTACCATTCACCCCTTTCAGGGAACCTACGCTCGTCACGATGTCAGATCCTCAATTAACTCCCTTTTCCTATGTAGGTTTTTTCTTTATATAATGGTGTTTATTATATTGTCATGGCATAAAAGTGCCTACCTCAGCATTTCTTTAAATATTTGTTTTTCATGCGTTATTATAGAGTTAAAAAGCTGATTTGTCCCCCCCTGGGATCATCCTAGTTTTTATTTTATTTTATTTATTCTCTATATTTTATATTTTATAGTTTTAAATTAGCTTTCTAAAATTTAAATTAAAAAAAGAAGAAAAACGATGGATGCGAATATAAAAGCTAATATATTTTGGTAGTATTGTCATAAAATTTATGGCGGGCATATTTAATGTACAAGTAGTGCATTTGCTAATAAATATTATTATTACTTGGAACGTTAACCTGGAATTCTGCTTTGAATCTACCTGGAAAAGTCATGGAAATTTTTTTGGCTATTTGAGTATGAAGCCTGTTTGAAAAGCAAGAGTGTCTGTCCTTCCTTGTTCAGACTTAATGAAGAGGCTTTGTGCTGTAAAAAATTTCATTTTTTTTTTAAAGAATCGGTTGACTTATTTTTTTGTCTCCCTGTCGAGTACAGTAGCAATGGTTTTATTGAAAATTACGATAAATTGCTTATACTTTTTTCATAAAGAAATAAACTTTTTCCTCACAGGCTTATGGTGGTGCATATGACGTGATGAGCTCGAAGCATCTACGTGGAGACATCAACTATGCTTGGCCCACTGCAGAGATTGCCGTGATGGGGGCCAAGGGGGCCGTCTCCATCCTTTTCCGTGGCAAACCAGATCAGGCGCAGATGGAACAAGAGTACACTGAAAAATTCACCAATCCCTTCTCTGCAGCAGTCAGAGGTGAGTGTGTGGTTCACCTTTCGAATTTCTTGATCACCGGTTTAATGTATTATGGTTGACAGGTGAGCATGACATTATTTTAACATGTTCATGAGAGGATGGAATATTTTTGTTCTCTTAACATTTTCTGCCTATGATTTTTCATTTGGAACCACTGAATCTCCCGCAACCATTCCACAGAGTTGCTACGCTATCTGGAAGGCTAAGTCAGGGAATTTAAAATTGAGTGAAAAAGTCAGGGAAAGATCAGGGATTTTTACCATTTTATCAAAAATCTGGAAATTCAGGGAATTTTACAAGGGGCACGCCAAGAACGTGACTTTTTTTAACGCTGACACATGTCACCAAGTTTTTTGGACAAGGAAAGTCCGATATTTCGATGTTGGCTCTTTTGCTCACTAAAGATGCAATATTACAAATGGAGCTACCAAGATTGATGCACCATGATTCAACCACTGGTTTGATCATTAATAAATTTATCAACTTTTAAATAGTCTTAAGTGAGGCACATTTTATTATTGTTATTCAAATTTTTTACGTTGCGTAAATAATGTAGGTTTTTTTTTTTTTACTCAAAAATCTTGATAGCAATCAATTTTCTGAATGAGAAACTGAGTTGGTAGGCTTTTAAAAAATAAATTTGCAAAATACTTAGTTTTTCTTTATTAATCTGTTTGTTCCTTTTCATCATTTAGCTGAATAATGTTTCAAAGTTTGACAGAAATTATTTTAAGGTTAGCAGTTCCTGCTATTGTCTTGAAAAGAATATTTTAAGGCAAATGTACATTTTTCGATAGGTATGATACTGTGCAGTTACGGCTAGAATTTCTTTTAAATATGTCGTCAAAACCTGGAAAAGTCGGGGAGTTTCAAACCGCTGTTAGGAAGAACGTTGTCCAATTGGAATCTTTAAATGTAAAGCACATCACAAAATTATGGTGCTGTCAAATGCAATCGCTTCAAAAACTTCTATGTTGAAAATATATTGCTATTATCTGCATAATGACCAGACCAAAATGATGGTTGCACACATTCGTAAAGCTTTTGATAAGGTAACTTTTTTGTGGCAATACTTTAAATATTTATCTGCAGTGTGTGATGTACCAGGGCTCCCACGTGCCTTAAAAAGCTTTAATTTTCATTTTGTTTTTAAAGGGCCCTTTTAAAAGTCCTTAATTTTAGCATGGAGACCTTAAAAGGCCTTAAATTTTGTTTCCGTCATCCTTTCCTCTGCAAACATTGTCTCGTATTTCAATTACCACGCCGTAACAGGTTTGTGGTCGAAATTCATGTTCGCGTTTCCCTGTCCGTGTATTATTATTTTATAATTTATTTCATTTTTCTGGTAAAAATTGTATTGAAATTTTTAAAAAGTAGTACAAACTATTTTGCTTGTCTGAAAGTAGAAAGAAAAGCAGATCATTGATTGTAAAAGAAATCTCAAGATTAATTCCTTTAAATTTTTTTCGGAAAACCGTTATTCACCCGAATTTCGGATCAGAATCACCCATGGACTGCATGGATGCAGTAAACATGATTTGCTACTGATGGAAACCTTTGGTAACTGCAATTTTTAATGGATTGTACTATTCATCATTAAAAAATAAATTTCATTAAAATAATTGATCAAATCTCAAAATACTTTTCAAAAATGGGTCCGTTAAAACACTGATTTTCGTTACATGCAGGGCAATCGCCCTCGCTTCATGGCTCAAACGATGTTTACATTCAACCGCGGAATTTCTAATCCATTTCATTTCAATTCTTCGAACAACTCGTAAGGAGTGAAGAAAATACTGGAAGATTAACAGTTTAATTATTAAATTTTAAAATATTAGGTCGAATTTCAAAAAAACGGCTTCGTCTTGCAAAGCGTCAGGCTATAATAGAATTTTGTGCAAATTTTTGTAATCTTACGTTGCGTAGATTTTGCTGTAGAGCGCGCAGCCACAACGTCAAAAGTTCGTTTTATATATATAGACTCAAATAGGATGCACTGTTTTGTGTTATAAAATAATTTTGAACTCAATATAGTAATCACTTTTGGGCAATTTATACAGGAGCATAATTTTATATTAGGTTACTAATGTCTATTTTACTATTCCTTAGCCTCCCTCCCAAGTATTCTTCCATTGTTGAATGCTGTAGTCAGTACTTGCATGTTTTTATAGTTAGCATTCATTTAATTATAATTCGGCACTTAATTTGTTCACATCCCTTTCTTTAAATAATTAGCAATTATGTAGTCTTAATTTTTTTTTAAAAGTATTATATATTTTCCGTAGCTTTTTTGAGAGAGCCTTAAAAAAATTGGACCTTAAAAAAAGAACTTTAATAGGCCTTAATTTTTTTTCATGCTTCAAGAGTGGGAACCCTGTGTACTGGCTTTGATGCAGCAGATTTAGATTTCTTGGTAATTAGTCATGAAACCGATGTTCAGTTTACCACTGCATGAACTTTCAAGTTCTTCATGTGTTCATTCGTGCATTTGAAATGCACAAATCATGCGGAAAATCAAAATCGCATGCTGTTAAATAAACTACATAAAACTATAAGTTTTTAAATACAACAATGAATTGCTCAGATAAGGAATTAAATTTTTGTATAGATTAATACTTCTGAGAGATAAATAATTTGTTAATAGGCATTTAACAACAAAAAACCTAAATTTTTAAAGTGTTTTAAATGTTGCTGAACTATGTTTATTGTCTTTTTTCTCCTCCCATAATATTTGCTTTCAAATTTAAGGTGTGCATGAGTGTTATTTAGTGTTTGGAAATTTCCTACATGTGGAGAAGGGGGGCTTTTTTGACCTGCTTCATAAAATAATTGTATGATTATTTTACATTTAAATTTTCATCAAACTATCAATAACTACTTGTGAACATTCTGCGGTTTTATTTTTATTAGAATAAAAGCTGTTAGAAATTGAAATGTTTTCCTGTTTTTTGTTCAAATAATTTATGAAATATTTGGATGTGTATGTAATACAGAAGTATGCATAAGTAGCAGTAACTTTTGTTTGCCATTTTAAGAAAGCCAAAGTTGATTTTTTTTTTTTTTTCATTTAAAGATGTTAACAAAAACTTTCAGCATATCGTCATTGATATTGCAAAAAGTTTTGTGTCAAAGATTTTACATTTTGAGATTTTATTTTATTCGTAATCAAAATGAGCAATTTTGAGGCTCTGAAAGACGACGTATGTCACCTGCCAATATAGACAGAAAATTGTGCTCAGAAGCAATCGGCCAAATGTCAGAATTATTAAAAGTAAAATAATTTTTTTTTTTTTTGTTCTCCTTAAAATCAGCTGTCTACTGACCTGACTTTTTGCGGTATCAACAACAATGTTTCTTTTAGCTAATTGTATTTTTAGCCTACTTTCCCGTAAAAGTAAAAAAAATAATAATAAAGCATGAAAGAAGGCTTAATGTATCGTGAAAATATCGTTAAAAAGCAAGAAAAGTCAAAAATAAGTTAAGTAATTAAATAAAGATTGAAAAATAAAAAATTTGAAAGTAGGGTTTTGAGATGGGGGAAAAAGTGTGTCTGTCGGTCTGTCTGTCTGTCTGTCTGTCTGTCGGTCTGTCCCCCCCTAATAACTTTTGAACGAATTGTCCGATTCAAAAAATTCTTTTTGCATTCGAAAGATCTCGGCGAGGACATCTCATTTCCATATTTTACTTTTTGATTTGAACAATTTTTTGTGCAATTTTGAACAGTTCAAAAAATTTTAACATTAGCGCCTATGGGCGAAAATGAAGCAAATTATGTAAAATTTGGGTACAAGATCCAAGTTCCCATGAACAAGCTCACTGGAAGAAGTTCTTGGCGTGAAATATTGATTTCAACAATTTTTGTTCATTTTTGAACAGTTCAAAAAAAATTAACATACCGCCTACGGGGAAATTTCAATCCTATATAATTCCTGATCTAACGGACCGATTTGCTTGGAACAAACTTTATCGGAAAGCTCTTATGACGTAGAACATGTACAAATAGAAAGTACATCCAGAACTAAGGAGCCTATTTTCCTATGAAATTTTTTGATCGGGATTTTCAAGAATATTTTTGAATCAATGAATGATTAAATGAATAAGCAAAATAATGAATGAATAAATGAGTGACTAAATACATGAATGACTTAATAAATGAATGTTTGAATGTCTATTAACCGTTGAAAAAGGTATATTTGAACCAATTAAGAACTAAAACTAAACGAGAAAAACAGAGAGAGAGAGAGATAGCTAGATTATAAATTTGAATTCGGTGTATACGGGGAAGTAGGCTCGTATAGTTCTAGACGGAACTTCTTGTTAGTTTCTGGATTTACAAAAATAGTTGTGTCTTAGTAATTAAAACACAACTTGGTATTGCACATCCTGTGTGGGCTTAGTTGTTTTGCTAAAAATTACTAAAACTTCTTTCATGCCTTAGATTTCTTCTTTCTAAATTTTTACAAACCATGATACAAATACAAAAGTGACAACAGCTATGGGCACAGGGCACAGTGAAGCTTTTCCTAGTCAATTTAACCATCCCCAATGAGCATCAAGAGCCTTCTTAAAAGTGTTCACCCCACTTCAAGTAACAGTCAATTCCAGTAAACTATTCCAACTGCCTACAATGTTTCCTCACTTCAAGATGATCCTGAGGTTTGGAAAGCTTAAAACAGTGACCTCTGCTTCTACCTTCCGTGTATAACCGCGGCTCATCATTATTTTACATTTTAATGAATTTAAACAACTAAATCCAGTGGTCGGCAGCCTAAATCGGCTGAAGAGCTACTTTCTAAGTTCTCTGTACACCAAGATTCGTCCGAAGGACAGGGGGGGGGGGGGGGGAGTTCATACTATTAATAGGACATCTTGGGACTGTGTCTGTCTTCAATTTGTAAGTTAATTCTTGCCAGACCAAGATTTGATTTTTATAAAATATCTACTTAAAAATTTCTATATTGCAACAGTACCTTTAACTCGGATCAAAACAATATTTCAGATGCTAATATGTTATTTCTTTTAAATTCGATAAAATACCGTTCGTTTTTGTTTTGTTTTTCAACGTAAAATGCCGTTGCATACTTTAATTAACTGTCACCGAGAGCATGGTTAATGTGACGACTGTCATTCCATATTACTGGCAAGTTTTTTTCGGGTACCGCGAGTGGTCTGATAAATTAATAAACATTTTCTGGAAGAAAATAATAGGTTTGCCTTTTAATTCGAAAGTCATTTGATCCCCCCCCCCCCCCCCCCAAAAAAAAAATTATATAAACTCCAAAATGGGCTCGCAGTTTATCGTGATTGACAGGTGGCCGACCACTGCTCTAGACCAGCGGTTCCCAAACCCCCAAACACCCCCCACCGTACCACCATTTTTCTTGCAAACCATTTGTGTACCACTGCTAATGTAACTTTGTTATATAGAATTGAACACTAATAGGTTATAGAAAAATATGAGGACGACTAGGCTATTTCAATCACACCATTTTTTATAGTTATTGTAGAGTAAAGCATTTATTAAAATAAAACTATATATAAAGAAAACATATAAAGTATATAAAATTTATTTTGGATATGGTTCTTCCAAAACAGCATTATAGATATGTCTTTAGGTCCAAATGGTCTATCATGTAAAAAATGTAAAAACAAAATTAATGAAAAGGTTGCTGCTGCATGGGCAGCAGCAACCTTTGCGAGATGTTGCGAGATTACATCTGGTTCAGTAGAAATTAGTTTTAACCTGAAATTTGGATCGACATTTGATTTGCTTCTATATAATTTTCAAATAAACATATAGGAAAAGCAGCTTCATAAAAATAAGTGGTTGTGAACTGAATTAAAAACAGTAATGCTTTTCTTGGAAATAACGAGAATTCATTTTTAGCCTACTTTCCCGTAAAAGTAAAAAAATAATAATAAATCATGAAAGAAGGCTTAATGTATCGTGAAAATATCGTTAGAAATCAAGAAAAGTCAAAAATAAGTTAAGTAATTAAATAAAGATTGAAAAATAAAAAATTTGAAAGTAGGGTTTTGAGATGGGGGGGAAAAGTGGGTCTGTCCCCCCCCCCCCCCCCCAATAACTTTTGAACGAATTGTCCGATTCGAAAAATTCTTTTTGCATTCGAAAGATCTCGGCGAGGACATCTCATTTCCATATTTTGCTTTTGGATTTGAACAATTTTTTGTTCAATTTTGAACAGTTCTTAAAATTTTAACATTAGCGCCTATAGGCGAAATGAAGCAAATGATGTAAACTCTGGGTACAAGATCCAAGTTCCAATGAACAAGCTCACTGGAAGAAGTTCTTGGCGTGAAATATTGATTTGAACAATTTTTGTTCATTTTTGAACAGTTCAAAAAAATGAACATAGCGCCTATGGAGAAATTTCAATCCTATATAAACCCTGATCTAACGGACCGATTTGCTTGGAACAAACTTTATCGGAAAGCTCTTATGACGTAGAACATGTACAGATAGAAAGTTCATCCAGAACTAACGAGCCTGTTTCCTATGAAATATTTTGATCGGGATTTTCAAGAATATTTTTGAATGAATGAATAAGCAAAAGAATGAATGAATAAATGAGTTAAATAAATAGATGAATGACTGAATAAATGAATCATTGAATGAATATGTATTAACCATTGAAAAAGGTATATTTAACCATTGAAAAGGTAAAGCAATTTAGAACTAAAGCTAAACGAGAAAGAGAGAGAGAGAGATAGCTAGATTATAAATTTGAAACTGGTGTATACGGGAAAGTAGGCTCGTATAGTTCTAGATGGAACTTCTTGTTAACTTTGAACCAACATTCTCCCAACTCTTATTGGGCAAATTCAATCTTCAATCCTGAGTTTTTATGTTTTAATTTCTTCCTTTTTTTTTTTTCTGTCTTCACACGTACCACCTGGAGAGGCTTCGCATACCACAGTTTGGGAGCCTCTGCCCTAGACCATAACAATGGAAAGCCTCTGTAATCTACTGCTTTTTAGCCTACTTTCCCGTAAAAGTAAAAAAAAATAATAAAGCATGAAAGAAGGCTTAATGTATCGTGAAAATATCGTTAAAAATCAAGAAAAGTCAAAAATAAGTGAAGTAATTAAATAAAGATTGAAAAATAAAAAATTTGAAAGTAGGGTATTGAGATGGGGAAAAAGTGTGTCTGTCGGTCTGTCCCCCCCTAATAACTTTTGAACGAATTGTCCGATTGGAAAAATTCTTTTTGCATTAGAAAGATCTCGGCGAGGACATCTCATTTCTATATTTTACTTTTTGATTTGAACAATTTTTTGTTCAATTTTGAACAGTTCAAAAAATTTTAACATTAGCGCCTATGGACAAAATTGAAGCAAATTCTGTAAACTCTGGGCACAAGAGCCAAGTTCCTATTGCAAGCTTATTGAAAGGAGTTCTCGGCGTGAAATATTGATTTGAACAGTTTTTGTTCATTTTTGAACAGTTCAAAAAATTAACACAGAGCTTACGGGGAAATTTCAACCCTATATAAATCCTGATCTAACGGACCGGTTCGCTTGGAACAAACTTTATCGGAAAGCTCTTATAACGTAGAACATGTAGAAATAAAAAGTTTATCCAGAACTTACGAGCCTATTTTGCTATGAAATTTTTTGATCGGGATTTTCAAGGATATTTCTCAGTGACTCAATGAGTGAAATAATGAATGAATGAATCAATGAAAGAGTGAAAGAATAAATCAATGAATAAATGAATGAGGAAAAGAATGAATGAATAAATTATTGAATAAATGAAAATGTAAATAAATGAGTGAATAAATACATGACTGCGTAAATGAATGAATAAACACTTGAATGAGGTAACGAATGAATGAATAAATGCATGGCTGAATAAATGAAAGAATGAATGAGTGAGTGAATGAATATGTATTATACGTTGAAAAAGGTATATTTTCAATAATTAGAACTAAAGATAAATAAGAAAGAGAGAGAAAGAGATAGCTAGATTATAAATTTGAATTTGGTGTATACGGGAAAGTAGGCTCGTATAGTTCTAGACGGAACTTCTTGTTTAATATCTGTACCGAATGCCAGATATTTGAATGAATTTTTTTCTGCCCAAGGTTTCATCGATGACATCATCGATCCCAGCACGACTCGAATGCGCCTCTGCCGAGATCTGGATCTCCTCCAGCGCAAGAAGATGGATTTGCCGTGGAAGAAACACGCTAACATGCCCCTGTGAGCCCCAATCCACGGACCTTCGACCAAGTGCCTCTACGATCCGCAAACTGGCCAAATCCTTTGGATGTGTTCGATGCAGCGATGGCCGATCCTCTGATGGGGTTCTGTGAGATTTGCAGTGCAAAGTGGGAACTTTTGCAGCGGCATTCCACCTAATGTTTCAGAGTTGTAGCATCTCTGGATGTGCCTAAGTCTTCCTATCTATTTTTGCATATTGGCTTTGTTTTAACTCATTAGGCGCCAATGTTCCCATTTTGGGAACATGCTATAACTTTTAGTTATTAATTTTTCTTTTTACAAAATCAAATGAAATAGGTAAAGATACCCTCTATACATTAGAAAAAAACAATTACTTATTTTAAAAAATGTTTTAACATTTTTTTAAAATAAGTTATTGTAGTGGCGTATAAATAAGTAGCGGCGTTTAATGGGTTAAGAGATAGAAAAATAGATGCAATCACTTAGAGTGGAGTCCTCCCGTAGAAAAAAAGCTTCAGTGAAAAAAATAATTTTCAGTTTGAGGAAATAAGTTGTAAGAAATAGTTTTTTTGTTATTATTATCAACAGTAAGATTTTTTTTTTTAGTGGGTTCATTTAGAAGGTAGCTAGACAGTGTTGTTTTTTTGCTTGATTCTGATTAAGAAAAGGTTGAAAAAATGGCAAAACTGAGTCATAGTATGTTTTTGTTTTTCCCCTTTTCTTTTTTTTTTTTTTTTTCTGCATTTATAAAATTTTATACCTATACATGCAAGCAAATTTGTACTAACTAAATGTGGTGCAAATATTTGGTTACATAATATCACATATTAATATGAACCTAATTTTTTCCCCCTTTTCTTTTCTTTTTTTTTGCTGCATTTATTAAATTTTATACCTATACATACAAGAAAATTTGCACTCACGAAATATGGTGCAAATATTTGGTTATATAATATCCCGTATTAATATAAACCTAATTTTTAAATACTCTGCATATTGTATATCATAAATATCAGACTTCGCTCATTTACATAAATGTCATGATATTTTCCAATGTTTAAACTTTATTTTCTGTGCTTCAAATTTTTTATTCAATATGCTTTTTATGTGAAGCGTATTCATAGCTTAAAAAGGAGGCTCCACTTATGTACAGGAAAAATTTGTGTGCCATATAATAAATTTTCAAAATCTGTATAATTTATTTTTTTCAAAATTCCATGTTTGGAACATGGAGGCGGATTGAATTGATCTGTAGATTCCGCTCGAGCAGGCAACTTGGAGGATAAAAATCACATTCAGAATCTCTTTTGTATGAATGTACTTTTAGTTATTATTCTTAGAAAAAAAAGAAAAGAAAAATCACCACCTGTGACATCTCAATATCAGATCTGATTTCTGTGTTCAAGTTTTCTAGTGGCATTTTATATTTTGTTATGATTTTGTTGAGCATTTATTGTAAATGGAAAAGATGATTGTATGACTTTTACACGTCTTCAGTTTTAAGAGAAATAAAATGTTATTTTATTAAAATGAGTCTGTCTGAGTTTTTTGGTACTTAAGTATTGTTCTGCTGACCGTGAATCGCGCCAAAACTGGTGATTGAAGAAACTTGTTGATTGGAAACTTGCCAAACTTGACTTGGTGAGGTTGCTAGGAGTGATGAATTGAGAGGCTTTGGCACCAGAAGTTTCTGGGAAATAAATAAAATAATAAATTATGCATGTTGCTGGTATGACATTGATGTTATATGCACAAGATGAATTCGAAATTGCAAATTTTGCATTACCAGCCTGGTGCTCTGCTAACCAGGCTATAAAGATCTTGCTTTGTAGAGCTTTTGTAGCCATCAATAAGTGGCAATTCGTCTACAATGACTTCCATGTCAGGAGCCTAGTTTACTGTTACGGAGTTTAGCGAAGATTCCTTAGCAAACTTAATAGCAGTAATATCACTAAATTCCTTGAACGTTCTTATAGCCCGGTTTAGTAGAACGCTAGACTTGTAAGACTGGTGTAGCGAGTTCGAAACTCGCCCCACTGGGGTAGTAGTCCATTTCCTCAAAGTAACGATTCTTTAAAAACCCTCTTCCTTCGTATTGATAATTCTATTTTTTTTTTTTAAGAAAAAATGTTTCAACTACATTTCCCAGCATTAGAACTTGCATCTTTTGCCTTAGGAGCCCGGTGCTCTGCCAACTTGGCTATAGAGATCTTGCTTTGACAGGCTTTTGTAACCATCAATAAGTTACAATTAGTCTATAATGACTTCTATGTAGGAGCTTAGTTTATTGTTACGGAGTTTAGTTTAGCGAAGATTCCTTATCAAACTTAATAGCAGTAATATCACCAAATTCTCTGACCGTTAATATAGCCCAGTTAGTATAACGCTAGACTTGTAAGACTGGCTAGCGAGTTCGAGACCCGCCCACTGGGATAGCAGTCCATTTCCTCAAAATTACGATTCTTGAAATAATATTTTCCTTCCTATTGGCAATTCTATTTTTTGAAGAAAAAAAGCTTCGACTACATCGCCCGGGATTCGAACGCGCAACTTCTGCATTACCAGCCCGGTGCTTTTCTTTAAAATAACGATTCCTGAACTAACCTTTTCCTTCCTATTAACAATTATATATATTTTTTTTTTCTGAAGAAAAAAAACTACATCGCCCGGGATTCGAACTTGCCACTTTTTCATTACCAGCCCGGTGTTCTGCCAGCCAGGCTTCAAAGATGTTCCTTTGTAGAGCTTTTGTAACCATCAGTAAGAGACAATCAGTCTATAATGACTTCGATGTCAAGAGCCTACTTTATTGTTTCAGAGTTTAGTATAGCAAGGACCAAGGATTCCTTATCAAACTTACTAGCAGTAAAATCACCAAAGTCCTTGAACGTCAATATAGCCCTCTTGGTAGCGCTCGTGACCTGTAAAGCGGTTATCACACGACAGGAATTACAGGCAAACGCAACCGTAATAGGAATCGTCAACTCTATCAGAAACTGGTTTTTCTACCAATTTCCCCCATGGTTTGCTCAAAATGCTCGTGTGCTATATCAATTCACGGTTGCTCAAATTAGAAGCAATTCGTTATCTGTGTAAGAGAAAAATTGCTTCTAGAACGTTTAATTTAAGGCAAATCAAGAAAGGACCAATTATGGAGCTGGGATTTCATGACGTCAAATCAACTTTCCAGTAAACATGGCGGTAAAGGATTTGAAGAGTGGCGATGAAAGGATAAATGTTAAAACGAGAGAATTCGAAATTAGATTTTTTTAATTTACATTTGCGAAATCATGCCGAAAAAACATTTGTAGGATGTGAAGTCGCTGTGCAGGACATTGCAAATACTGTCTTATGATGAAATCGTTACCAAAATGCAAGTGCGTTTCAGGTTATAAATTTAGAAAAAGTACGACTACCGTTTTTTCTTTTTTGTTTTTTCTTCGTTTATATATCATGGACAACCATTCTATAGAGTTATCAGTAGTAATAGTCTAGGCATCATATGTCATTTTCCATTTTTGATGATTTTTTAACTAATTCCTCTTATTTTATTTTAATTAAATTTAAACTGCAGTCCTATTTTATGATTCGCTAGAATTCGAAGTTTCATATTCAGAAATTGTGCACACCTCCCAAAAATTTCCGTCCGTGGCGCTCCTGCTTATGTACACAACAGTTTTATACAACTTTAAATGAACAGTTAGAGTCACGATAAGAAAAAAAAACTATTAATTAGATTGATATGATTGATTGAAATGCATTTCCATTAAAATTAAAGATGTTGTGATGAATAAACTCATAGCATGTAATTTGATACTAAAATTCGCAAAACATGTACAACGTTTTAACAAAACTTTTTCACATTTCATGTGAATGTATTGCATTATAATATAACAACAATTTGCGATCACAATTTTCTGAAATATTTAAGCAGGCAGAGCCGCCTCGAGCTTATATTTTTGGGACGGGAGGGTGATTTTTAATATCCCGACTGAAACTTCGTATTTCACCGAATCGTGAAGATCAAACTTAATTAAACATGATCCTATTGATAATAAGGGATCATTATATATGCACATTAAATAAAATTTGATGCCTTGCAATTGCAACTGATATTGACAACTATGTAGTTGTCAGTCAAAAATGAAAAACTATTGTTATACCACATGGTCAAATTTACCATGGTCTGTCAGAATTTGCGGAATAAGAACGATTTTTGGGAGGTCCCAGTGACTTGCCATAACCTTGCCTGGGAGTTCCACTGAATGCAGAAACCTGCTTGTTTGAACGAAATATCAAGTATAAAAATGGTGAACAAATGCCTAACGCGAGGATACAGATTAGAAAATGGTAGTTCGTTATGAGCAACCGTCCGAGAAACTGGGTGCAAACCTGTAGGAAACTCCGGACCGAAAATTTGCTCTCGAGGTTGCCGATAGAATGAGGTGGAAGTAACGTTTGCTTTAAAATTCCTGTCGTGTGATAACCGCTCAAAGACTGGTGTAGAGAGTTCGAAACCCAGCCCAGTGGGATAGCAGTCCTTTTACTCGAAATAACGATTCTTGAAAAAACATTTTAATTCCTATTGACAATTCTATCAATTTGAAGAAAAAAATAGCTTCGATAACACAACCCGGGATTCGAACTTGCAACTTTTGCATTACTAGCCCAGTGCTCTGCCAACCAGGTTAAAGGCATCTTACGTTCAATAAGTGACAATTGAACTATAATGACTTCGAAGTCAGGAGCCTTGTTTATTGTTACGGCGTGTAGTTTAGTGAAGATTCCTTATCAAACTTAATTACAGTAATATCACCCAAATTCTTTAACGTTAATATAACCTGTTTAGTAGAACGCTAGATCTGTAAGACTGGTGTGGCGAGTTTGAAACCCGCCCACTGGGTTAGCAGTCCATTTCCTAAAAATAACGATTCATGAAATAAACTTTTCTTTCCTATTGACAATTCTATTTCTTTTTTGAAGAAAAAAAGCTTTGACTACACCGCCCGGGATTCGAACTTGCCACTTTTGTGTTACCAGCCCGGTGCTCTGCCAGCCAGGCTACAGAGATCTTCCATTGTAGAGCTTTTGTAATAATCAATAAGTTTAAATTAGTCTACAATGACTTCGATGTCAGGAGCCTAGTTTCTTGTTACGGAGTTTAGTTTAGCGAAGATTCCTTATCAAACTTAATAGCAGTATTATCACCAATTCCTTGAATGTTAATATAGCCCGGTTATTAGAACGCTAACCTTGTAAGACTTGTGTAGCGAGTTCGAAACCCGCCCGCTGGGATAGTAGTCCATTTCTTCAAAATAACGATTCTTGAAATAACCTTTTAATTCCTATTGACAATTCTATCAATTTGAAGAAAAAAAAGTTCCGACTACATTTCCCGGGATTCGAAAGCGCAATTTCTTCATTACTAGCCCGGTGCTCTGCCAATCAGGTTACAGACAACTTGCTTTGTAGAGCTTTTCTAACCATCACTAAGTGACAGTCCATAATGACTTTGATGTCTTGAGCCTAGTTTATTGTTGCCGAATTTAGTTTAGCGAACATTCCTTATCAAACTTAATAGCACTAATATCACCAAATTCCTTGAACGTTAATATAGCCCGGTTAGTAGAACGCTAGATCTGTAAGACTGGTGTGGCGAGTTTGAAACCCAGGGATAGTAGTCCTTTTTCTCCAAAATAACGATTCTTGAAATAACTTTTTCTTCCTATTGACAATTCTATCATTTTGAAGAAAAAAACTTTGACTACATTGCCTGGGATTCGAACCCGCTGCTTTTGCCTTACAAGCTCTGGGCTCTGGCTACCAGGTTTACATTGTAATAACTAGTGTAGTACCCTATCTGCCTGTGCCACATTTGTTACGTCACACCTATGCGTAGCAAGAAATCCCTGATGCTAAAAAAAAAGGGAATACTGACTCTTCGAGATTTATGGTTACTGGTAATGGCATTTATGTCGGCAGGGTGGCATAGTGGTAAGGCGCAGGTCTCGTACGCCCAAGTTCGCAGGATCAAACGTGTTCCAACTCGATGGATTTTCTAGATGCAGCAAATTGACAACGCCCATCTCGTATGATTATGCAGCATGCTACAGATCCCTTGAGTATCCGTTTGGCTTGGATACTCCTGGCTAATTTAGAAATCTTATTGAAATTTGCATTAATTAGAGTTGTTCCGTCATCTAGAAGAAGCTGAGCGTCAAACATTGCGGCAATGGTACCACACTCATTGTGGTTCGGCTGAACGGGTTGGTACCAACCATTGCCGGTCTGCAGTGTTGAAGAACCAATCACGCAATCCATTAGAAATAAAATCACCAAAGTCCTTGATCGTCAATATAGCCCTCTTGGTAGCGCTCGTGACCTGTAAAGCGGTTATCACACGACAGGAATTACAGGCAAACGCAACCGTAATAGGAATCGTCAACTCTATCAGAAACTGGTTTTTCTACCAATTTCCCCCATGGTTTGCTCAAAATGCTCGTGTGCTATATCAATTCACGGTTGCTCGAATTAGAAGCAATTCGTTATCTGTGTAAGAGAAAAATTGCTTCTAGAACGTTTAATTTAAGGCAAATCAAGAAAGGACCAATTATGGAGCTGGGATTTCATGACGTCAAATCAACTTTCCAGTAAACATGGCGGTAAAGGATTTGAAGAGTGGCGATGAAAGGATAAATGTTAAAACGATGACAAACGATTATGAAAAGAGATTCACGGTCTCAGCGGGGTGGGTTCGAACTTGAACCGCACGCATCACTCTTCGATTGCTATACCAACCCAGCTAGAAGGACGTTGATTGGTTCATACTACTTTGCCATGATTAAATTCGACGTAGAATCATCGGTAAATTTGCAACTCATCATATTTATGAAAAACTAGTAAGCCCGGCGGTCATACGAAATGACCGCTGTTCTAGATATTATAAATAGTATACAATTCTCCCAGTAACCGGAAATGCATATCAAATCAAAGAGATATTTCAAGTAGAACAGTAAAGTTTAATGAATAAATAATAAACATATAATCATTTCGGAAAAAAATATTCTTATCGAAAAAAGAACATCTAAGTTATAATAATCGTAATAATCTGTAAAAAAATATTATTTACTATATAATCAAATTGTCTGTGAAAAATATTTATTTATATCCAACATAGTCATCGTCAAAACAATAGTTTTAACGAAACCCCCTGGAAAAAAGAGCGCTGCCCACTTTAATATATATATATATATAAAATAACTTAAACAAAGAAAGAAGGATTAAATTAAATTCGCATTTACATTAATTTTTAACGGAGATTGCAAATCTTGCGATGCCTGACTCAAAATGCTATAGAAATTTTTTATTATTAGTATATTTGACATGTGTTACAACAATGGCAACTGCATTACAGTTAGCAACCAATAAGCTATCGGCGACAAATAGACACTTAAGCCGCTTATATATAAGATGTACAGTACTGTGCATTTGTTTTTCATAGGTTTAAACAAGAAACCATCTGTGGGTTTGGAACGGATTAATCCAACTTACATTGTATCTTATGTGAAAAAATAATTCGCATTCGCACAAATCGCTATTCGAACTGCCTCCTGGAACGAATTGTGTACGAATAGCGGGGGTTCACTGTATTTATGACTGAGGGGTCACTCATAAATGATGTCACGCTTCGAGGGGGAGGGGGTTCATGAAAGTGTGACAGCTTGTGACAAGGGGAGGGGAGGGGGTAACAAGAAGTGTGACATCGTACATTTTGATTTCTATAAGAACATTTAAAATCAGCAAATTAAACCTATTTTATGCGGATGTAGAATGGCGTGGCATGTGACAAAGGGGGGAAGGGGGTCAAATATATTGATAAAAAGTGTGACATCATTTATGAACGGTCCCTGAGGAAAAAAAGAAAGTAATTTAAGGAATCCAAATTATTTAGAGTAAAATGCGCAAACTATTTTATCGAAGCGAGTTATTTTAAACTATATTCTGCTGATTTAATTAGAAAGAGGACTTTCCATGGAAGAAAATATACCTTTTTTTCTATCTCGTTAACTGCCCCAGATGCTCACATAGAGCCTTCGACGGGCGAGTTTTAATTTTCGAAGGGCATTCTAGTGTCGTGTTTTAATATCAAGGTTCGCTCTCTCGCCATTTTAAATCAAGCGGCTTCAGACAAGCTGCCTTTTTTTTCACTCGATTTCGAATGTGTGATTTAATTTTCCACCAAATTTACTCGAAGAGGCAGAAGAAGGGGGGGGGGGAGTCCTCTTTATACGCTCCTTCTTGACAGCTCATCGCCCTGCTTTCATAACGGTTCTCCGCCACATTATTATTAAATTTCATAACCGGGCAGTCAGTCGAACACCAGCTGTCGCCGCCCCGACACGTTCGAATCTTCTTCGCAGCCGAGTGGGCGCATCTGACGCTCCGTCCACCCCCACACGCAGCCCCCCGAATGATGGAACGGAAGCCATTTTGGTGACCACAAGCGAAGTTTTTCCAGAATTTGACTCCAAGAGTCGGAGTTGAGGAGAATTTTTTAACATCCATATTTCCGGTCCAGTTCCCAGTTATGCGTCACGTTTAGAGATGTCGGCCCCGCTTAGGGATCATTCATAAATGATGTCACGCTTCGAGGGGAGAGGGGGGTTCGTGAGATTGTGACAAAGTCTGACAAGGGGAGGGGAGGGGGTAACAAGGAGTGTGACATATGCAACATAGCGTGACATGTGACAAAGGGGTCAGTTGAAGTGTGACATTTTGTGACAAAGGGGGAGGGAGGTCAAATATGTGGGGTAAAAGCGTGACATCATTTATGAACAGTCCCTTAAAGGAATACCGTCGGTTCCAGCATATTTTCTTCGATTAAGCGGGATATTCGATTATGCGGGGAAATTTTCTTTACCTTACAGAACTGATAATATTGCCTCGAAATGTAATAATAAATCAGTATCTCTAATTAAAAGAGGTTATAAATCTTCGTGTTAAAAGTTTTTTTAAATAAGATAAATAAAAACTAAATAATTAAATACATTATTATATAAAGTATAAATTAAAATGATGAAAACTAAAACTTATAACTTGAATTATATTACTTCTTAAAAAAGTCCACAATTGTGAATTGCTTGCTCAACGTGTTTTTTGGGAGCACTTTTGTATTTGCTTCTCCAATCTATTACTATAAAATAAGTCATAATCTCCACCTTTATTTTCAAAATGGCTTCGTATCACAACTAACGATTTATGAACTTCACTTAAAGCTGGTGTTGTCTTCACCATTGCAATCCCCCCCCCCCCTCCCGCTTTCTCTTTTTTTTGTATTGTTAAATAGAAGATTCCAGAAACCCTTTAGAAAATGACCTCTGTTTATTTCCGGGTGAGAGGGGGGGGGGGGTAATCATGGAAGAGAACGAGTGACTCTCAAATTTAGTGGGCATGGGGAGGTGTTGCTGAAAGATCAACTTGAAAATTCAAAAATTGATCTCATTTATTTATTTTTGAAATTTAATCAATCTTTTTATCAAACATATTTCAAAAGCAGACCAGTATTATTGGATTATCCGGAGAAATTATTTGATTAAACGGGGATCTTTAACATTGTGTCTTTGGGGAAATATTCGGTTCCGGAAGGTTTATTCTTATAAGCGGGGTATTCCTTTATCCGTTACCCGATTAAGCGGGGCTGACAGTATCTCTAATTATGGGTCGGTAAAATTACTATACACAGTATGTCAAAGACTTTTTAAGACTACCTTTAGAAAATAAAATAAAAACTAGTAATTATATTTTTAAATCGTATTTTTTATTCAAAATGAGCTCTTTCGGCTTTAGTACATTTGTTACAGCGGTTTAACAACGATTCGAATGCCTGACATTCTGGGACCACCTCCAAAGCTCGCGTCGAAGTTATTTGTATAGTGTCAATGTCATCAAAGTAAAAAAAAAAAAAAAGTAAACAAATGAACTGAGGTTTTGGCAGTGGACCAGCTGATAGTTAAGGAGTTCCACGAATGCTCTATAACACAGCTAACGCCACTGTAAGCTTAGTTCCAACTGTAGTCTTAAAAATTATTCGACACACTCTGCACAAACAGCATCGACGCGAGCTTTGTCCCACAATGTGAGCTGGAACGGGCATTAATTCGAATCGTTGTTAAACCGCTGTAACAAATGTATTGAAGCCGAAGGAGCTTACTTTGAATAAAAATACTTTAAAAAATATAATTACTAGTTTTTATTTTATTTACTAAACCTAGTCTTAAAAATTCTTTGACATACTGTGTATTGTGCAATTCTTTTCCTAACTTCTGCTTTTGAAAATTAAAAAAAAATTTTACGAAAAAAAGTTCCTGCTGTAATATAAGCCGAAGGAGCTTATTTTGAATAAAAATACTTTTAAAATATAATTACTAGTTTTTATTTTATTTAAAAACTAAACCTAGTCTTAAAAATTCTTTGACATACTGTGTATTGTGCAATTCTTTTCCTAACTTCTGCTTTTGAAAATTAAAAAAGATTTTACGAAAAAAAAGTTCCTGCTGTAATGCATGAAGATTTGAACTCGACTAGCAGATGTAAAGGCTATTTGAAATAATGTTGGGGGAAGAGCATTTTGAATATTTAGGAAAAGTATGAATTAGGTTAAATTGAAATTTTAGCTAATTGTGAGTAGTTTATAGCTAAATCGTGAATTAGCTAAAGTATAAAAGTTATCTAAATGTGTTTATTTGCCTAAACGTAACATTGTGTACTGCGGAGACAAAGAAGAGCACCGAAAAGTGATTTTTGAGATACTTTATTACAAACATTTACAAGATTCTACTGACCAAGTAACAGTCACAATCGTTTTCACATCTTTAAAAATATGTACATTGTTACGATGCATGAACACAGATAAAATCGGTGTAGCTGAAGAAAGACATTTTTTTTATTTTCAAAAGCCCCCCCCCCCCCCCCCCCGATGAGGATCTCTGTAAGTAATTGTCTACCATGAAATAACTCGATTCCTCTACCTTCGTACGGGGGCCGTATATAATTGAGAAAAGTTGCGAATTAAGGAAAGTGCCGTGATTCCTACACTGGCCAGAAGTGGCGCTGATTTCCTATCTTTATTTGGCAATTCATCTACTTGAAAGTGAATGCCAGTTTAAATTAGGGACAGACATGATCGAGAGATAAGCGTGAATCACTCGCGAAATTCACTCTATTCTAAAATCACTCGGTTGTTGATTATTGAAATATGAAATCACTCAAGGGCTTCATTCAATTGTTCAGCATTCGATTATTAGAAATGGCTCGATATGCAATTATGCAACACTGTATTAACTACTGTGTGAACAAACTGCGCCAAGAGATCAGTAAACAGTGCCACTTTTCACAGTAGTGGGCGATTGTTTCGGTTTCTATGGAGAGGAATCGAGTTGAACCATGTACCTACAAGTGCCAAAAACTTAGCAATTGAATATTGCATGAAGCAAGAAAAATCTTTGTCGTCTAGGCTGCATATAAACATGCGGTAAGAGTATTTGGCAATTTGGCACTGGTTCCTCATCCTATTCATATTCAGGGAATTAGTCGCCAACAGATGAAGCCATGTAAAATTGATATTATTGTTACTTAAGAACTCAACTTCTGGAGGAGGGTTCTTGGGTTTATATCAACACGCTCAACTATTCCTGTTCAGCCATGATGTATAAAAATAGCTGAAGATGTGCCGTACTAACCATTAACCAATGTAACCAACACGGGAAAATGTTGCAAACAACCAATTTCATAAGTATTACTGCTTTGAAATTGACTTAGGTATTAAAATACATACTAATTTAAGATATTTGAGTACTGCAACCCCCAGGAATGAAAAAAAAAATGCTGGCAAATTGTAAATAGAAACCATTTTAAACGGTTTCTACAATTGAAGAGACTTGGTTGGAACTGTTTTGTTTAAGTATTTAACAAGGGAAACTACTTGTACCACAGACCTTCAAGATCTAGATAGTGCCAATATGCTTTGTTCTTCCTTGAGCGTCAACTACACGTGACCCCAGGATCACGTGTAGTTGACGCTCCAGTTTCCTCCAATCGGTTTCATCTAGCGCTTTTCGTCTTACCTGCTAAATTTCTTTCTACGGCTCGCGGACCAGCAGTACTTCTGCGCCCCGCTACCTAGCCCAGTGTCTACTTCTTTCTCTAACCTGAACTGAGTTTTGGTTCTTTTCACCGTCAAGGCACCAAATCGGTGAAAGGTGATTGCAATAATACGTTATTTAATATTAACGCATTTATTTGTATCAGATTTCAGTGAACATTTAAGAAGAATTCCCTTAGTTTACAAAAAAAATGCCAAATATATCCATCAGTCGATGAATTTTAATTTCATATAGCTATTTTTTGATCTCTAAATCAGTTTTATCTGCTCGATGCAGTCACAGCTTCATCAGAAAAGGCAGAGCGTGTAATTAACTGCCTCCTTCCCATTTCCCCTCGCGCCGTTTGAAAGATTTTTGCTTAACTCGAAACTGCCTTCCTATCAGATGCACTTTCACTGGGGCATACATATTTGAACAAAACATTCAGAAAAACGCATCTGTACACCTAGTTTTCTGAAAAGATTGTGCGATGAGCTGCTCTACGTGTTACAGCGTAAAAATGATATAGATTCAAGTCAACGCTTCGGCTTAGAGACAGTATAATAGATACAAGTTAACACATTTCCACACTTTTGTCATAAGGATATCCTTTTATCTCCCCTCCCTCCCCCGAATGACGTGCGACTATTATCGGTATTTACCCAATTTTTTACGGCTTTCGACTACTTTTGTTTTTTTGACAAAGTATAACTGCTTACTGGACTTTGACCGTTAAGTTCATCACATAGTATAGTGAGGTTCTGACTGGGAGACGCCTGGCCTTGAGCAAGCTCATTTCTTCTTGGGAAAATTCTTACTCTGGCATAGAGCTAATATAAGGTAAATGACCCGGTAGTGGAAACAGTTAAGAAAATTTTCGTACTCTTTTACGTGGCAAAATTTTTTCAAGGGACTTACATCAATATTTGTATATTTAGCTTAATCGCCAACTATTTCTCTAAAAATAAATGACCTATAAAATGTCATTTGATGAAAAGTTAGGCCTTTCACGTCAATTTAATAAACGCTTCATTTGTACTATAGAGGACATTTATAAGAGACGTATTTGCATTAGTAGTGGACAGAAATGAATATCATCTACTTTATGCTGTTAACTTGGAGAAATAATTTTAAAAATGACTAAGGGACCATTCATAAATGATGTCACGCTTTTTTCCCATACATTTTCCCCAAATCCCTAACCTTTTTGTGGATCGGCTTTAGTAAAAGAGCAGCAAATGTGATCGTTGTGGAGGCAGCTATTAAATATTATGATCCATGTACTTGCATAGATTCTCCACGCCAAATTTAGTTCTATCAACCAGCACTAGGAATTGTTCGCTATAGGTTCTGATAATTTCATTCAAGTTTAATGTTACATTCGCTTATTTTAGGAGCTTAAAGATCTGAGTGTCCACTATTAGAGCAGTGTCCACTACCTACCTAAGGCTTCGGCTAAAAGGTGCAAGGGTGTCCGATGGAGAAAAGTGTCCACTACCGGGTCATTTACCTTATTGTCCTACGTTACTGGAAAGGAAAATCTGTTGTCTTCCCCCCGTTTTTAGAAATGAAATTCGATCGCAAACTTGCTCCCTATTTTAGCGAATGGAGTCATTTGTTTAACTCTTCCTTTCCCAAGCCTCAGAATAGTTCTCGATCATTGCTTCTCGGACAGATAGCCGAAATCTATGTCCGAATGCTGTTCCCCTATTCATCACCGATAGAGTCGTTTCAGCGAATCAACACTTGCCAATTCGGTAAGGAAGGGAACACTTCTAGCTAGCTTCGGCTATACCAAGAACCTAGGACTAAGGTGGTTGGGTAAAATTAAAGAATTAATCCATCTATTATCGAGAATCTTCCTGTCAGAGCCAAACACTACCACTCTTCGCTAAAAGTTACATAGCATGAAAAAGCTTACTCAAGATGGTGGCGAAATATAGTACCAAAGTGTATCCGTTGCCAAGAAGTGTCAATGCGTTAGCTGTATCTACATGCCCTCCATTCATCGATCAAAGATAGACCACAAATGATATATAATACAGGTGAATGTTATTTACAATTTAAGAGAAATCTTCACACCTCCAGAAATATGTCCGTAACTGTGCCCGTAGCTAAATGCTCGTCTTAGTTGCGCACTAATCAGAAAATTTGCCAAACCTTCATACTTATTATATGATACAAAGTTAAAAGGGGATTTTGTGACATCATCGAGGTCCTTTCGTCAAATTTTCACTGAAATTTATGGTGAAAATAATTTTTGAGCTGTATGCTATATTGTTTCTATTGACTTAGGTACTTTTCCATTACACCGGCGCAGGCGATATAGTCGCCAATAATAATGCAACCAACGCCAAACGGAATATCACCGCTGGTAACCTTTTGCGTGTGCTGTCGCCAAAAAGTCTGCTTGGCAACATTTGCGCCGGGATATTGGAAAAGTACCTTGATTTATTCTTCTTTAATGCCCCTTCTAGTCTCTATTGAGAAATAAATCTACTTCTATGTTTTGGAAAATTTTAAACCTATTTATAGCTGAAAATTTTTAGCAAAATAACAACAAAAACAGCTGAGGCAGTCATATGTAATGTAAACTCTTCTGATGATTTTACTGCGAAACACATTCGTGTACAGTTATCAGTTGCACATTGATTTGGTTAAACTGGTGTACTTTTATGAACCTAAATACAGTGATACCTCGAGATACGAGTTCAATTCGTTCCGTTACCTTGCTCGTATGTCAATTTGCTCGTATCTCAAAGCAATTTACTGCGCAGGCGCAGTAAACTGGGAGGCCGTGGCGTCGCAGCTGGCCGTTCCTCGTATTTCAAAACACAACTTCGCTGCTGGACAGTGCTCGTATCTCAAATCACTCGTATCTCGAGGTAAATACAGTGATACCTCGAGATACGAGTTCAATTCGTTCCGTTACCTTGCTCGTATGTCAATTTGCTCGTATCTCAAAGCAATTTACTGCGCAGGCGCAGTAAACTGGGTGGGCCGTGGCGTCGCAGCTGGCCGTTCCTCGTATTTCAAAACAAAACTTCGCTGCTGGACAGTGCTCGTATCTCAAATCACTTGTATCTCGAGGTAAATACAGTGATACCTCGAGATACGAGTTCAATTCGTTCCGTTACCTTGCTCGTATGTCAATTTGCTCGTATCTCAAAGCAATTTACTGCGCAGGCGCAGTAAACAGGGTGGGCCGTGGCGTCGCAGCTGGCCGTTCCGCGTATTTCAAAACAAAACTTCGCTGCTGGACAGTGCTCGTATCTCAAATCACTCGTATCTCAAGGTACCACTGTATATAACTTTAAGTTAAATTTCAGAACGAAAAAGAAAATATTACCCAGACGTATAAGGAGGATATTAACACTATTATAGTCCCATGTCATGAAGTTATCTAAATCTAATTGTGCAGTCGAAATATAAACTTTGCTTTTCAGAAGTTGTTCTACAAGTGCAGAAAGGTTTGTTATTCCACGGAGTTGGAAAGGATCCAGAAAAAGCCCAACATGTCAGGCGATTCAGGTTATGTTTATCGAGACAAAATCGAAGAGGTTCCAAAATGCACTTTCATAATGTTCTATTGCTGTCAATTCCACAAACAACATACATGGACACAGGTATGTGAATTCAGTGTTAAATAGTGTTAAAATTCTAGCCAACATCAAAGAGTAATATTTGTAGGATGCAGCCAACAGGTCCCGAATTCCAGAGACTGGTATCTGTTCTTTCGGGTACATTTCTTTCACATGCGAATAAAACAATATTCGTCCTTTTGAGTTTCGTAACGAAGGATAAAAATCTGATGAACACTGTTTCGAACAAGATGATGTAGTTTTTTAACTTTTGGTTGACGACCCTGATTGTGTAAAATTGAAACTGAATCCATGCCGTTGCAAATGCATTTGATCCAAGGGCGTGCTTGATAAATGGAAGACAGGAGAGGGGTGAGCACTTCTAAAAGGGTCAAAGTTACGATTCTGTTAAATGTCCACTCCATTTTATGAATCTTCCCTTCTTTTAGGCGTGCATCAGAAAGATGAACTCGTGCATGGAAACTATACAAAATGAACGATGCCTCGACTTCAGCCGATTATTAAATGCAAAAATATTCGACAGTGTTCCACTTTGAATGAATAGGGATTTTTTTGTGAGTGTGGTTCTTTTTATTTTAATCGGCGTCGTCATTAAAACCATTTAATCTAATAACGAACCAGATAATGGGAAGTGTGGATAGAGTGTTTCGTGAAGCCGGTTGGAACCAGATCCCTCCCTCTCGAGTCCAGTGTCTCTCTTCTTGGGGAAAGGGCGGCGTCCAAGCGATGACCTTTTTGATTCGCAACCGATCAACAGGTTGATGTGATGCGGTGTGACTCTCGAAGGCGTGGCCTCTCCTTCCAGAGTGCGTCCTACGAGTTGCAACACGTCTGGCGAAACAACTCTGAGGAAGATGATGTGCTGAGGTCCTCCTCGACAAGGACGAACGGATATCACTTGCACGTGTAGATTTCTTCCATGGTCTCGCACGTTTTGCACTTGACGTAGCAGCACCAGTGGAACTTGCACTGACACCTTTCCAGCTTGCGGATGACCTGGAAAGGGAGAAGATATCAATAAACTACATTGGTAAAAATTTGTCGTTTAGTTGCCGCCATTTTTGATGTTACTGAACACGATTTTTGGTGTTCAGTTGATGTAAAGTTGAGAATGATGCCTTTTTGATGAACTTAAGATTTTTTTATAAGGGTTGTCTAAAAAAAGATAGACAGTACAACGGTTCTTAGCACATTAAATTTGTTAAGTCCGTTACACATCGAAATTTCATTGCAATTGCTCATTTCCATTAAAATAAGAAGAATGAGCAATCGTAATGAATTTTTGATGCACAGAAGAGTCAACGAACACCATATGTTAAGAAACATTCTGCTGTCTATTCTTTTTGACAGACACTAAGAAGAATTTTGTTTTGTTTTGTTTTTGTAAACGACCACTTCAGGTCACTTTTATTTTCGAGTTTATTTGCTATTCTCAAGGATAGACCTCAAACTCTCGTCCAATATGACAGATAGAACAAGACAGCACAATAGAATGTACAGTACAAATAAAAAAAATAAACCCAGGGGAAAGTGGGAATCGAACCCACGCCTCTTTCACTTTGCGCAGGCAGGCAGCGGAAACTGGTTCTAAGACCGCTCGGCGCACTGAGGCTCCACTTAAAAGAATTTAAAGTACATCGAAAAATGAATAATTTCCAGCTTTACACCGAGTGAACACCAAAAATGGGGTTCAGTGATACCAGAAAATGGTGTTATGTGACACCAAAAAATAGTGTTCAGTGACAACAAAAAAGATATTCAGTGACACCAAAAAAGATGTTCAGTGACACCAAAAAAGATGTTCAGTGACACCAAAAAATGGTGTTCAGTGACAGAAAAAATGGTGTTCAGTGACACCAAAAAATGGTGTTAGGTGACCAACAAATGGTGTTCAGTGACACCAAAAAATGGTGTTCAGTGACGCCAAAAAATGGTGTTCAGTGACGCCAAAAAATGGTGTACAGTGACACCAAAAAATGTTGTTCAGTGACACCAAAAATTGGTGTTCAGTGACACCAAAAAATGGTGTTCAGTGACGCCAAAAAATGGTGTTATGTGACCATAAAATGGTGTTCAGTGTGACACTGAAAAATGGTGTTATGTGACCAAAAAATGGTATTCAGTGACACCAAAAAATTTTACAGTGCACGTGACAGATGGAATTCTCGACGCACCTGTGTGTTGTATCCTCTTCCGCAACAGAGCAGAGTGCAGGCCTGCGGAGATCCGGCCGGTGCCGTCCTGTTACACCGCCTGCCCTGCGTTCCCAGGATGCCCCGCTTCGGGTCCCGCAGGCAGAAGTCCGGCGAGCGGTGGATGTGTACCAGGTCTTCCTTCTGGACGGGCACCTTCCGCTTCACTTTGCCCCGCCTACGGAGGCGGCGCTTCGCCCGGAGAGACACCTACAAGTAGAGAGATACGTCTTGAGTTCTACATGCTCATCAGTTGCATACGAAACAACAATGTACGACTTTTGGGCCCAAAGAACCTGACGATGTTATGTTCAAAGTGCCTGTTGGTTTGTGTAGTGATTAGGCGCTGGCCTCATGCGCGCAAGTTCACGGGTTCAAAGCCGGCCCAAATCGGTGGATTTTAATGCAGAAAATCGGCAGTGCCCATGTTGTATGATTATGTTTACGATCCCTTGAGTATCTATTTAGCTTGGATACTCTCGGTTAAATTAATTTCCTAATACAATTTCGCATCGCAGGAGCCTAGGTGCTTCCCTCTACGTAAGAAACAGGGCATGAAAATCTTGGAGTGGCATCCGCCGATGGCGATAGTAGTGCTTCTAAGAAATAATGAACTTCAGTGCCTGGATAACTCACGCAAAGGGTTGCGAAACTTATGAAAATTTTAAATTTAACAATCATACTTAAAAATTGGGTAACATATGAAAAAGTGCAGAAGGCGGTGAAAAAGTTAAAAAGATCCATTAAGCATCAATTTATCTTGGATACATTTGGTTAAAGTAATTTCTTAACCCAATTTCGCATCATAAGCATCTAGATGCCTCCTTCTTGTGAAAAAACTGGGCGTTAAAATTCTGAAGTGGTATTGGCACATTCGTCGATGGCTATAGTAGTGCTACGTCAAAGAAATGTTGGATGTCTGTTGGATACTACAGAGAGTGCGGAACTTAAGAAAATCTTAACTTAAAGCGACTTAAAAAGCGCAGAAGGAAAAGGGTCCAAAACATTTAATTAGTAAACAAAAATATCGTTGCGGGGAGAAAACAAATTTAAAGCAAAATGTGTCTTGAAGAGAAAATTCTCAATGCGGGACAATGGGACAATTTAGGAACAAAACTTAATTTGGTATAAACAGGATAAAAATCAACACTAAAAATTAAAGTTTGTTAAATGGAAAATTTTCTTAAGCGGAAACTACTTAAGCAGATTTTAAAAGCAATAAATACTTTAAGACATTAATTTACGTACATCAAGTTTGCTCACCTGTATGCTGTTGTCGTATTTGCTCTTCAGGAAGCGTCCAACCTGTTCAAAACTGGGCAGCTTGTTCCAGCATGTTTTCAACTCGCATGAACCGGACACCCCGTGGCAACGGCACTTGAGCTCCATCTGGCGAGCGATCGCCTACAAAAGACACACATTATTGAGATAGTGCACACAATTAAAAGTTCCAAGGGTTCAGTTTATCCCAAAGAAATGAATTAAGAGGAAAAGAGCAAAATCACATTAATCTTTTAACTGTAATGCCCGAGATTATCTCGGGCACAGCTCTGGTGTTTCAAAATGTCACGCCCGAGATTATCTCGGGCACAGGACTGGTCTTCCAAAATGTCACGCCCGAGTATTACTCGGTATAATTTTTTTTTCAGTCCATCGTATTGTCATACCCGAATATATATCGGGAGAAGTTTATTTCGTCTTCATCTCTTTGTCAAACCTGAATCTATCTCAGGAAAAGTTAATTTGCACTGAACTGAGCTTACAAGCCTGTGCAAAGTTTCCTGATCAAAAAAGGATGCAAATGGGATTAAGATAAGGAAGGCAGCACGATTCTGATGTGCTGATTGTAGAGTTGATTTGTGTGCTTGGAAAAGTTTTTCCAGTGGAGGCAATTCAAGCAGCGTCATTGGTCACGTGGCAGCGATTCAAGCAATGCAAACAAAGGAAGCCGTAGCATCGCTTTACTTCGAGTTCGACAAACCTAATAAAAACTAGGCCTAAATAAAGTTCTTCTACATTACGTAAAATCAACACTAAATAAAACACTATAACTATTGTAATAATTAATAAATTTCTTTTATAATGATTAAATTAAATGTAAATACTGGGAAAAAATCAGAAAAAGCTGTGAAAATAGTCTAATTAATTTTAAGATAACTAATTTTGTCTAGTGTACTCCACGTAGAACTCCATTAAAAATCTTAGTAAACAAAGAGTGGATATCGCGTGACAACGGGGATCGTTCACGAGTCCCTCTAGCGGTGAGTTGCCTCCATCATACCACACAAAACTGAATTACTGGACTACTAATAGGTATTTATTTTATTCATTTATTTTTAAAAAAATAATTAAATTAATGACTCTTTTTAATTTTTGGAAAATAATGCTCTACTAGAAGCGAAATTTACCAGTGATAAAGTTCACTTCTACAGGATGCGGCAACCTAACTTCTTTTTCTCAAAGCACTGTGGACATGGTTTCCCCAAATCACAGGTTTCTTCCTTGGAAACGCTTTTCTCCAACTGAAACTCGCCAGTTTCATTTCTAATGCTTTCCTTTCTCCAACGAAGAAAATTCTCGTGTTTCTACTAGGGATGTAACGAATAGTGATTTGGCCGAATAGCCGAATACCGAATATTCGGCCATTTCTTCCAGACCGAAGCCGAATATTCGGTCCTTTCTTCAAGGCCGAATAGGCCGAAGCCGAATATTCGGCTAGGCCGAATACCGAATATTAAAATTTCTAGAAAATCGCTGTAATCGAAAGTATTTGCCAGATTTAAAATTATTGACAAAGTCAAACACCAATTACACGCAATCTATCATAAATGATTTAATTCTGCTTGTTAAGAATTTAAAACTGTTTAAAATTAATCTATTTTCTCTATTGTCTTGAATGTAATAAAACTAAGAATGTCACCCACAGGTGCAATAGAAAAGACAGGTTTTATGGTAGTAAGCATTAGCATTATTTTTCTAGTTATTTAATTCAAATGACGGAACTACTATTGCTTAGTGAACTTTTGCCTTGCTTAAACCTGTTTTATGAAGATATTTTAGAAGTTATAAAAGTTAATATTTCTATTTTATGGGATTTTTTACATATCTATCTTTAAACGATCTATTAAAATTTAATACACTTAACTGGAATATATTTTTATTTTCAAAAACCCCAATAACTTATGCTATCTAAATATGCATGATATATTCTAGGCTTTTCACATTTCTCTCTTACCCAATATTAACAATAAATCAGTCTAACCAAACAAAGTTCCACTTTGTTAATAATAACAAAATGAATTTATCATATTTTCTATTATAATTAATTATTGGCAGCTTTTGGGAGCAAATGCTGAATATAAAATACAATATTAGAACTTTAAAATGCGTTTTTGCTCAGTCAAGCCTAAAACAATATTAAAAAAAAGTAGTTAATTCTAAATTATTTTTATTTCTTAAAACTATAGTGGACTAACGTATTCTTTTGCAATAATTATAATACAATTTTAAATGTTTAAAAATCTACTAATTTCTTTATTTTTTTACTTTTTTACTGCAGCAGAACTATTCGGCCGAATAGTCCATCAATATTCGGCCAGGCCGAATTTGACCTTACCCAGTATTCGGCCAGGCCGAATATTCGGCTGCGTGATGAAATGACTATTCGGCCAAGGGGCCGAATACCGAATAGTGGCCGAATATTCGTTACATCCCTTTCCGTTACATCCCTTTAGTTTCTACCCTAAAAACACTTTTCTCCAAAGAAACTTTAACAAAAGTTTGGCTTAGCAGTGGTTCTTGATGCTCTTTCACAAATTAACCCAATCAAACTAACCAATTAAAAGGGAAGATGAAGTGAGTTTGGCTTATGAAAGCTTTAGCTATAAGTTCTCTCCGAAAGTTTTAATCACTAATGAACTCTACTTCACTCAAGTTTCTGTCATCTTTAAAAGTTTGGCTCAGCATAGTTTACTGATGCTTTTTCACAAATAAAGCCAATCATTCTAACCAACCAAATTGGCAGATGAAGTGAGGTTGGCCTATGAAAGCTGTAGCTATAAGCTCTCTTCGAAAGTTTTAATCACTAATGAACTTTCTTTCACTTTAGTCGATACATCTTTATCAAAAGTTTGGCTCAGCAGAGGTTTCTGATGCTCCTTCACAAATTAACCCAATCAAACTAATCAACCAAAGTGGAGGATAAAGTGAGCTTGGCTTATAA
Source organism: Octonoba sinensis (assembly GCA_038502835.1). NCBI lineage: Eukaryota > Metazoa > Arthropoda > Arachnida > Araneae > Uloboridae > Octonoba > Octonoba sinensis. Next base: position 7,717,176 of record CM076600.1, read on the forward strand.
AAGCTTTAGCTATAAGCTCTCTCGGAAAATTTTATTTCCCAATGAACTAACAACACAAATTTAAAGCATAAGTATTCGAGCTCTATAATCGGCTGCTTCTGCCACACCCCGCGTTATTTTTAACTTTTAAGCTCTTGCGCCTAACTTTAATTTCCAGATGCCCGTGGAAGGTCACTAGTGCACTATTAACCGGGCTCTTCGTCAAATTTATAACAACAACAAAGCGAAATGTTTCTCGGCGAAGACGCAACCAACCTTTGCTTAACCCTCTAGTCCCCGAATTATGAGAAGATAATCATTTTAAACAGGTTTGGAAGTCAATTGCCCCTAAATGTTTGCTTTTTGCAAGCACAGGGTTTAAGCAATGGAGACTGTATTACAGATCCCACGAACAGGAGGTTACCTATATGAAAAAGCAGTACTGAAAAGTATGGCACGGTTTATTTCAGATAATTTTACGAGATATCTGTAAAACAGTCTTGGTGATATATTTCATTTCACTTATATTTGCTGCATTTTTCAAATTTATTTCACATTTTATTTATTAATTATCGTTTGCATTTATTAATTTTTAAAATAATCACTTTATTGATCCTACATAAATGATGTCACGCTTCGAGGGGGGGGGGGGAGGGGATCCCTGAAATTGTGACAAAGTGTGAAAAGGGGATGGGAAGGGGTAACAAGAAGTGTGACATCAGGCTTATACAATATAGCGTGACATGTGACAAAGGAGGAAAGGGGGTCAAATATATCGGAAAAAAGCGTGACATCATTTATGAACGGTCCCTTACTTTCCCATCTACTTGGAAGTACTATGCGCCCTTTATGGGCGCGGAAAAAAATGATGCTTTCCATGTCCAGTGAGAAATTAATTTTGTGTTGTGTGTGTTGTTAGTTCATTGGTTATATATTCGTGAGTTCTATGCTACTACTGAAGAGAATTAGATTAAAATGATAGAAAGAAAAGGTAATTATTATTAATATAAAATAAATAAATGCATAAAACTACGGTCTGTTCAAATATTTTTAAAAATTTGTTCTTTGAAACATTTTATTCAAACACATTAGAGCTGTTTTAAAGCAAAACGACTTCACTTCATGAAAAGGCTAAATATTTTCATTTCCAAAAAAAAAGAGTAAGTTGTAATTTAATTCTTTTAAACTGAAATAATAGATGTTATAATTTTCGATGGACATATTAAATTATTCATTCTAATGACGCTTTGGACGAAAAGCAACATCAAAATATGATTTAAACTTTTTTTTATGTGCTCAAAAAAATATTTTGAAGTTATTTAATTTTTTTTCTTACTGCTCAGGAAAGCTAAAACTCAGCTTCAAAAACAATTTACAACTAAACATGCTTATTTTTGAACTATTGCATATTAGCACCAGAATGCTTATTTTTGAACTATTGCATTTAGCACCAGAATGCTTATTTTTGAACTATTGCATATTAGCACCAGAATGCTTATTTTTGAACTATTGCATATTAGCACCAGAATGCTTATTTTTGAACTATTGCATATTAGCACCAGAATGCTTATATTTGAACTATTGCATATTAGCACCAGAATGCTTATTTTTGAACTATTGCATATTAGCACCAGAATGCTTATTTTTGAACTATTGCATATTAGCACCAGAGCTGCACAAATTTTGCGATCTGTGGAACAAAACGTGTGTCGCAAAAGTATCGTGGTTGGAAAAATTTTTGTCAGGTGGGCACGATTTTTGCCAGTGTTTCGTCGATTTAAAATCGTAAAGTAAATACGACTAGTGAAAGTGATAGAAAGAAAAAAGGATGTAATAAAAATTTAAACGATAGAAGGCGCAATGCAACACGGAAATTTTTGGATAATTAACAGCGTGTAAAATCGCTAGGTCTGTAATAATACAGAGGTCTTCAGGAAAAGTAAATAAATACGGAGGGAATTAGTAGAGTATGCCGCAAATTCGTGTCTAGAATTAGAATTAACAACTGTGTAATAATTTTTTAACATATTTGCTAGCTGCATGGTGGTGTTACTCGAAATCATTTTACCGTCAAATGAAATTAAAAAACTTACTACAAGGTTAAAAAAAATTTTTTTAACAATATTTAAAACAATGCAATTTAACAAATTATGTCCCTGTATGTGAAAGCACTGTTTGTTTAAAGATGGATTAAAAGAACCACTAAACAGTAAAGGGTCATTCATAAATTATGTCTCGCTTCGAGGGGTGGGAAAGAGAGAAATTGTGACAGTTTGTTACAATGGGAGGTAAGGGGATAACAAGAAATGTGTCATTACACATTTAGGTTTCTATAAAAGCATTTAAAATCAGAGAATTGAATTTATTTTAAAAGCTTTTTGATTTTCGTAACTTGATTTTCAAGTTTCATTGATCATTTTGTATCGTAAGCACTGATGCTGGTTTAAATTTACTTCTTGTTAAAAGTTGAAAAGGAAAGTTGCTTAGTCATTTACACTTTTAAGATAAAATTGCGTGGGTCGCTTTTCCGGAATTCGAACAATTAATATTTTTTACTGCTCCATACTAATTATCGTTTGTGTTGTAAATCTGAACCTCATTCTGTACGAATTAAGCACACATGTAACTATTAAGCTGCGTTTACACCAAAGTTGACAAAACATTGTTTGTAGAAAACTAAAAGTTGCTCTTCTCAAATTATAGAGCAACATGCGTAAGATTTTTTGCAGAGAACTGAAAGTTGCTCTTCTCAAGTTTAGAGCAACAAGTGGAGGACTTTCTGCTAAAGAATTGACGCCCTCTCACCTCCGGGGCGAGTGGAGAGGGAACAGTTTTCCACTAGTTTCCTACACGTTGCTAACGCAAAGCGCGCAGCACGACAAATCTTCCACTTTTAGTTGTCAACTTTCTTTAATCTTTACCGACACTCCGCGGGAATCCGAAATTTAGTGGAAGATTCGTCTCTCCACAAGTGGAAGACAGAAAAAGTTGCTGTATTTTGTAGAAAAAGCAGCAAATTGCCGCAACTTGTGGAAAACTTAGTGGAAGACTTTGGTGTAAACGTGGCCTAAAATGCTCACAAATGTCATTACAAGTTCAAAAATAAAATTAGAAACATGTTCTATAACGCAGTGCTTTGTTTCTGAAACGTAAGTACGTATGCTTATGTAAAATAGCATGACATGTGACGAAGCGTGACATTTTGTGACAAAGAGGGGAGGGGGATCAAATACATTGAAAACAAGTGACATCAAAAGTGAACGGTCTCTAAAGGATTAGCAACACAAAGGCAAGCTATGCTAGATCGTGTGAAACAAATGACATGATTTGAAATTCTGCGACAAAGCTTTCGTCTCTGTCGCAGCCTTTGCGACACCTATTTCAGCTGATCTCACATCTCCAGACACAGGTAGCACAGTTACCATCACCATAGCACCTCGTCAGTTTCTTTTTTTCCCTCTCCCTTTTAACGAAAAGTAACAACAGCACCCAGAGAGTGGCAATGTGCTGTTGTTGTAGCGGCCTGCCGAGGATCTTTCTCAATTTGGATCCGAGTTGTTGTTGTTGTAGCGGCCTGCCGATATCTTTCTCAATTTGGATCTGAGTTGTTGTTGTTGTAGCGGCCTGCCGATATCTTTCTCAATTTGGATCCGAGTTGTTGTTGTTGTTGTAGCGGCCTGCCGATATCTTTCTCAATTTGGATCTGAGTTGTTGTTGTTGTAGCGGCCTGCCGATATCTTTCTCAATTTGGATCCGAGTTGTTGTTGTAGCGGCCTGCCGATATCTTTCTCAATTTGGATCCGAGTTGTTGTTGCAGCGGTCTTCCTCAATTAAGATCCTCGGGAAGACCGAGCGCACATACATAATTCATAGCGGCTACCCGTGGCGATTGGAGAGTGGGGGAGGTTACGGTATTCCCAGACGACTTATTATTACTCTTTCTCGTAATACAGGTGGGGGGTACAACGAACGAGCCGTCAACGAACAGAAGGAGAGGGGCGGAAGGATTTGTGGCAGCTGTTGCTCCAAATCGTCAATAAATTGGATATATTAACTATTCCAAATGAAGATATCCAGTGATGGAATTGAAATCAATCAACAATCGTCACTTCTTATTAACCGACTTTCACAAAGGAAGGAGGTTATACATTCATATTGTATGTATGTCGTTTTTTTTTTTTTTTTTGTCCACTCATAACTTCTTACCGAATTAACCGATTTTCACGAATTTTTTTTTAATCGATCGAGGGTGGTTTACCATAGGTCCCATGCCTTGGTTGACCACATTCGAAAATTAGAAAACAAGTTATGGGCTGAGATGTGTTTTTTTTTTTTTTGCTTTTTCATCCATAACTTTTGACAAAATGAACCGATTTTTATTATTTTTTCTTTGATCGATAGAGGGTTGTCTAACTCAAATATCGCACATCAATTTGACTACATCTGTTTTTTAGAAAAAACGTTATGAGTGAAAAATAAGTATTTTTTCATTTTAATTGGAAAGGCTAGGCTCGATTTTTCTTTGTTGGGAAAGTTGTTAATAAAAATGAAACTCATTGTTAAGAAAGAGTTTGTTTCCATTAAGATGTAATATTAAAAGCAATTATAACAAGAAATAGACTGAAGGCTTCTCTGAAGAAGAAATTAAATCCAATCAGTTTGCTCTAGCGACCCTTTAAAATCGGTTTTAAAACGAAATTTATCTTACAAACGGTTAGTTTTTAGTGTCGTTCCTTCAAAGGTTTCCCCTTTGATATGTATGTTTTAAAAATAGAGTATTTATATAAAAATGTATTTACACCAAAAAGAATAAAATAAAATAATTTTTGGAAAAAAATAGAACCGACTTCAGACTATAAATTGCGCAAAAAAGTAAAAAATAATATTATTCTTTAAACAACTTCGATGCTACTTTTAAACATAATTTTTGAAGTCGGTGCAAAGTTATGATGGATTTTGATGAATGATTCTTTTTGTAACTATGAACCAATCACAAATACAAATGGCGTAGAGTTTGCAACAGTTTCAATGTAAAATAACGCATGGTGTCATCATAATTAGACTGTCATAATTTTGAACCGACTTCAAAAATTATGTTTAAAAGTCGCATCGAAGTTGTTTAAAGAACAATATTATTTGTTACTTTTTTGCGCAATTTATAGTTTGAAGTCGGTTCTATTTTTTTCCAAAAATTATTTTATTTTTTCTAGATGTTTTTAAAGGGGAAAAAACGTTATAATGAAATATGGTGAAATCAGGTAAACAGTCTTATATGTCATGTACAGTAATTTCAGTATTAAAATCGGTGAACTAGCTAGAATAAAAATAATAGTTTTATGTACCCATTTACTTATCTTCTGTTTGAGTTTCCTTTTATTTTATTTATTTTTTATCGAAGGTTTTTTCCTGTCAAAAAATCAATGAGTCTGAGATGAAATGATCAACTGTATGTAATTTCTAAAAAGTAGACTTTTTAAAAAGTTTAAAATTTTGAAACACTAAAAACAGTTATAGAAAACAATATTTTATATTAGAAACCGAATATTTTATTAAGAACATAGCGCAGACATTTTAGAAACAACTTTTAGTACCAATACCAGTACTTGACACGAGTATTCTGGACACCGAGATTGCTAAAGTATTGGTGACAAAAGCAACAACAACCTGCATCGCGACTGAATTTTCCATCAATGACTACTGAATCTTCTGAATCTGACACAACAAATATGACCTCTCTTAGCAAAAAGGGAAGGTAGCGTAATTGTGGTGGCGCCATCTGGTGTCATCCGAATACATAATCTGTGCTTAAGCTCAGTCGTACTTCCACCCTTGCGGGCCTCATTAAAAATACGGAAGGTGTTCAGTTATCTGCCTTAATTCCTAACCACCCTGCGAGGGGAATTTGGATGTCCAAGAGGCATTTGCAACAACTACATAAGCAACATTTTTTAAAATTATTCATTTCTGCCACAATCAAACAAAAAAAAATCGAACTCACCAGTCTTCCGGCGTTGTTGTTGTGAAGATTCATGAGTGCTCTGACGTCCCTCTTCGCAGGTGGCGATCGCTCAGGGGCATCCACGAACTGTCGAGCGAAGAGGGTCCCGTACCGGACATTGTCCGAGCACCCGCCCCACTTCCATGCGCCCTCGCCCCCGCTCTGGCCCTGGCGCGACGCGTCACACGAGCAGTCGGTCAGGTTTCCCGCCGAACACGCTTGTGTCACAGCGTGCGTCGCCCCGGCAGATGTGATGGCGTAGATGAACGCCGTTTCGCGGCTACCTGAAATGGTAAAGAAAACGGTATAAAGATTGCGTCATCACCAAACAAGATTGCCAATGGACGACTCATTTTAACTCTCCAAGTAACATGAGGTCAATACCGACCTCAAGACAAGTTTGCCACTTTGTTGTGTTAAAAGTAAGTTACCTAAAATTTCTGGCCGAATACCATTCATTGATCACCGTGCGGTGGCCGGCGTAGAATAGCGCCGACATAGTTATGCGTGTTGTAAGAGGCGACTAAAATAGCAATATCCGATTCGGGTGACGTAAGGCTTGTTTTGTAGCATGACTATGGCCCCGGGTCAGTAAAGCAGGTAGGCAACGCTATGCCAGCCCAGCCCTTCATGGTCGGTGCTGGTTGTCAAGTGTCTAGACTCTAGAGAGTTTGTGGGAAGTTCGAGGAGGACAGCGCTGCGGCCGCACCCCCTCGTATTGGGGGTAGTCTGAGAAACTGAAAAGTATGGTCGTAGTTAGCATTGATTACCATTCATTGATTCCGCCAAATGTTCAAAATACGTGGTCCCTCTACCCAGGGTTCGAAATTAGCGGTCGTTAGTCGTATTTCGCAACTAAAAAATTCAGTTGAACGACCCGGATTTCACATCCAGACGACAACAATTTTTCACCGTCATTTTTTAAAATTTATTTATTATTTTTTAAAATCTGATGTACTTTATACGATTGTCCAGCAGTGGACCAGTCGGCAAAAGCTCCGTTCGCGTAGAACACCGAAGGTGAAGCAACATCGACTTAGGTCAGTGTTTGGGAGGGTGGCAACCTCTCGCGGCTGGTTCCTGTGAGGACGTGTACGCTAAAGGGAGCTGGCGCACGTTAAATAGGTCGTGGCTCCAATGTCCTCTAAGTGAAACGATGCCTCTGGGGGTGCCAACTCCGGGTGACGGTCTCTCATCTAGGAGCTGGTTCAAAAAATTAAGAGACCACATATAAAGGGGCGGAAGTCGGACTCCTGCCTATAAGGGCCCCTTTAGACTCAGGAGCAGCGAACCCATTCTTCGTCGTTTGCGCGAGGATACGACAACAACTTTATACGTTACATTTTTATGAGCAAATTTCATCTAATCTTCGTTATTCTGAGTTTTTACGATGCCTGTGAAGACTATGGTAATTTCTTGACATTCATATTTTTAATTGTGAATTTTTACTCATTTGCAAGAAAATTTACAATCAAGTACTCACTTACAAGAACTCATTTACAATCAAGAACTCACTTATTTCTAAGTAACACTCGATTGTAAACAACACTTGAAAAAAGGTTTACTCACATTTTATTTCATTAGTCACCGATGAAAATAAACGTTTATATAGATGTATAAAGTGAAATGACCAACTTCTCAAAAGCTACTAACAGAAATGAATTTTCGAACATTTTTCTCTATCACTTATCAATAATTTTCTCATTAAGGTTGTGATGTTTTGCGATATTCATAGTTATCAGTTGACATCTCTGCCCAAGCAATTTGAATTTTTTAAAAATGGCACCTAGAAAGACATTTGTGGCAACTGTAACAAATGAGCTAGGTGCCAATGGCGCCTTACTTTTCCATCCTAATGTCGAACCCTGCCTCCACCCTCGCTCAAGCCCAGGAAATGTTCCGACACCCTCTTCTTCTGGACAGTTTTATGAATGAATATGACCAGGCATTACCAGGAAATGTGTTCTCAAACTTAGGGACGTTTTTTTCAAGCTTGTCTAAATAACCTTTAACGATTATTTTTATGTCTAAAGAACCAAAAGGCATCCCTCAATCTGTCGCATACCATTTGTTTGACGATTTTCCTTCTCGTTTGAAGTCAGAGCGCATTTCCCCCCAGTATTTCCTGAATGCTTCTCATGTACAGTTGAACTCGCTTAATACGAACTGCCAAAAATTCGCGAATTCGTTCGTATTAGTCGTTATTCGTAACAACCGTGAATAAGTCAAATTGTGTAAAAAAAAGTATAAGAAATGCATGTTTATATTTTAAAAAATAATTACTACTATTTAAAAATGATTCGAATATAGAGGGTTTGATCCCTGACCAGACTGACCTGTCCGAAAGTCAACACGTGCACGAGCTTTATTCTCTACTCATAAAGATTCAACGTATGATTCACAAAATACGTACCTGGTGGCTTACAATGATTAAAAATAACCAACAATTTTCAAAAAAAAAAAAAACTAATTAAGGTAAACGACCCGGTAGTGGACACGGCTCTCGTAGTGGACACTTAGATCTTTAAGCTCCTAAAATTAGCGAATGTAACATTGAACTTGAATGAAATTATCTGAATCTATAGCGAACGATTCCTAGTGCTGGGTTCACAGAACTAAAGTTGGCGTGGAGCATCTATGCAAGGAAAAGGATCATAATATTTAATAGCTGCCTCCACAACGGTCACATTTGCTGCTCTTTACTAAAGCCGATGCATAAGAAGGTTAGGGATTTGGGGAAAATATATGGGAAAAAAGCGTCACATCATTTATGAATGGTCCCTTAGTCATTTTTTAAATTTTTTCTCTAAGTTAACAGCATAAAATAGATGATATTAATTTCTGTCCACTACTAATGCAAATACGTGTCTTATAAATGCCCACTATCAATTCAAATTAAACGTTTGGTAAATTTGACGTAAAAATCCTAATTTTTACGTTGTTAATTTTTCATCAAATGACATTTTATAGGTAATTAATGTTTAGAGAAATAGTTGGCGATGAAGCTAAATATGAAAATATTCATTTAAGTCCCTTGAAAAAAATTTGCCACGTGAAAGAGTACGAAAATTTTCTTAACTGTGTCCACTGCCGGGTCATTTACCTTATATGCAATCGAGAAAATTTTTCGTGAATAGGTCAGAAATTTTGTTGGTCTTAGCCGGAATTTGCATTTTAGCCTTCGTAATATGCGTGAGATATTTAGTGTAATTAAATAGCAAACCAAACTTGAACGAAATGTTCATTTTGGCCGTGATTTCTCATTAACCGTTGTTCGTATTAAGAAAGTTCAACTGCACTTTACTTCCAGGAGTTTTCCTTGGAAGGCCGAAGTTTGCTGCCACTTTTCGAACACACCTACAGTTCGACCACGAAGTTTTGACCCTTGGACGCCTCTGTGCATGGCAGAGAAGGACGAATCCATTCGAGTTTTAGGGAAGTTCGTTTTCCAGGTGCGTTTATTAGCACGCGAATCAGAAGTTTTGCTTCTCTGCTTGTTGAAAGCTACCAAATTTTTAAAACTGGCTGATCGCATTTGTTCCGAAGAAATCTAGTTCGTACGCTAAACGAGCTAAAACGAGAACGGAATACAGCACATTCCTTACACCGACAGTTTCTCCCTTGAAAATGAATGGATTCTTCTTGGCACTCTGCCAGGCAGAGGTCTCCTCTTTGTGGTAGAACTGTATAATATGCATCAAAGTGATTATGCAGATATGAAAGCGTTGGGTTTGAAGGTTGAACCTTGAACTTCATTCGCTCAAAAGAACTTTACTTGACACTTCACCTAAGCAATCTCGATGATAGAAAGGTTTGTGGTTTGTCCATTTGGCAAAACAACTTTAGAACAAATGACCAGACCACCGAGAACAATGGTTTTCCTTTAGAGCAGAGGTCGCCAAACCATCCATGCGCCTGGTCATTGTCAATAGCAGGGCCCGATTAACATTTTGAATCACTATAGGCACAACTCATGTTTGGGGGCCCCTCACGCAACAAACAATTTGTAAAAATAACATTTAGTATGTGTTTGTAAAACTTGCCAGTCACACCAAAATTTGGGGGCCCCCAAAAAGCTAATTTGTTTTTCGAATGTCAAAGAGTCAGACTAACATTTGGAAGCCCCCAATGTGCAAAATGATTTTGTTTTTAAATTACAAAATGTTTGAATAAGATCTGGGGTGCAAAATCAATTTTTTTTTCAAATTTCAAATTGTCAGACCAAAATTTGGGGGCCCCCAAAGTGAACATTCCTTGTGGTTTTAAAATAATTCAATAATACAAATTTTCTGTGAAGCAACATAACACTAACAGTTTGTTTTTGAAAGATGTTATTTTTAAATATTTTTCTAAAAAAATTTAAACTACAAAAAAAATAATAACCAAAATTAGGGGGCCGTAGGGCCGGGCCTCACGGGCCTATTGGTAAATAAGGCCCTGGTCAATAGATCGCGGTTCGTTCAGAAAGAAACTGAAGAATATTTTGTTGCATAAATAGAAAACTAGGAAAAGGTGCAACTGTACCAATACAGCATTTGTTTTTTTTTGCGGATCATATAACTGAGGTAATAATATATTAACTTTGTGCAAATAGAATGTAACTAGTAAGCCCGGTGGTCATACGAAATGACAGCTGTTCTAGATATTAATAAATATACAATTCTCGATAAGACATCGCCAATGTTGAGGAAACTGCTAATTATTAATTTTGGATCAAGGTAAGCCTTAAGAAATCGAACTGAAAAGCTTATTACTGGCGTTCTTATTGACTTAGAAACTAATATCGTCTTGTGCAAAAATATCATTACATAAATATGTGCAAGGTTTTTTCATCTCCATATTGAGGATCTCCATATGTGGAAAATTGCGTAAAATTGGAATAAAAAACGAACTATCTGTTCTGTAGGATTTTTTTTAACTGGTGGGCAATTCCACGTAAGCGTCAACTAAGACATGATGTTTTCAACTTTTATTATATATATTATGTTATACATCATTTTAAAGGTAATTTATCAAATTTTTAGGATTTAACTTCAGTTTTTGCAAAATTTTACTTAAAACCTACAAAAAATAGCTGTCAATACAACATATGTAATTATTCAAAATATCTCGCATTTTTCTCACTTTTCATAATTATATTTAATCAGTAAAACTGCAAACAGCAATTTAGTTTTCTTTTTGTCATTGAAGCATGGTCCTTTTTCTTTATAACAAAACGTAATTTTTCGCCATTGAATTAAAATTAATGCTTCAAAGGTAATTAGTGTTCAATCTGATTTACTTGTTATGTTAGTCACAAAAATATGAATTAAATTAGCTATTTGCCTGAAATTATTATATTTTATAAATTATCCCCCCTGATGTCTTCTATGTGATGGGTACAGTTAGATTGATGAGGCTGAACATAAATAATTTTTTTTTCTGGTAGTAGTACGTGTGACTAACATAACATGATTACATATGAAATATCTAAATTTTAAACTAAGATCAAAATTATTTTCAGAACAAAAAAAAAATCCATTTAATTTCTTATTAATAATAATAATTTCTTTAAATAATTTCTCTCATTCTATTCAAACAAGCATTCTGCTTATGAAGTTAGCAGTTTTATTGAAAGACTTATATAAATTTTGTTTACAAATCAACATACTTGTCATACATATGTCAATTTTAATAAAATACTATTTGTATACTCAGGGGTGCCAACCAGGAAGGGGACATGGCACAGACTTCGCCATTGAAATTTCTAATTTTTTGGGGGGCGGGGGGGGGGGGGCATTTGGGGCGTGAATTGGATGCCTGTTTAGCTGATTTGGGGGGTTCTGTAGCTTTTTAGGGGGTGGGCACTACTAGCAATACTTATATTTGTGGTAACGTTACCTATACCATTTTAAGTTAAATGTGTATTTACATGTTATGTTAGTCACAGGTAAGCTTTATTAAAACACTATTTTTTGTAATGTATTTAAAATACGTGTCAAATTTGCACATGATAATATAACAATAGCCTTTCACATAGATAATATCAGAGGAAAATAATTAGTTTATCGTTTTAGTTTCAGAGAATTATGTCTGTGAATGTTACATAAAATCTTTATGGTTGCAAAATGGTTATGTTAGTCACATTGATAAAAATGCCCTCCAAATCTCAAAAATAAAAATAATAATATCAATTTTTTGCATTTACTTGAACAACCTATCGGTGCAAGAAAGATTAACACCCTGCTTATGGTATCATGATAAAAATTAAGCTAGGAGACGAAAAATGATATTAAAATATATGTGCTCCTGTTATGTTAGTCATCATGGAGTTACCCGGGTGTATAAACCTTCCTCTTGAATCACTCTCTCTATTGATGAAAACCGCATTAAAATCCGTTGCGTATTTTAAAAGATCTAAGCGTAGAAAAGCGTAGTCGTTGAAAAAATAAAAAAATAATTAAAAAAAAAAATTAATTGAGACACAACTTTCATTTTTGCAGCGATGAGTTTCTCGGGTCGTAAACATTAACCGTGGCGAATGATCGGTAAAACGGGCTAGGATTCTATAGCAAGCTCGAATGGATTCTTCCTTTCGTGCCATGCGCAGAAGCGCTCAAGTGTCAGAATTTCGTGGTCGAGCTGTAACAGTTGGCGATATATTATTCCCTATTGGCGAACAAAAATCGGATGTCCTGCCGAGATTGAAACGCAAGTCTATCAGAGGTGACTTTGCCCATCCACTTTTTAATTTTTTGAGAGCCCGGGTAATAATGAAATAGGGAAAATATGACATCCGTAGTTTCAGTTCACTGTCGCACAAATAGTGCAAATTTTTCTCCTGAAAAATTCGTAGAGAAATATTTAAAAAGTGATGTTTTATCTAAAAATGGGCAAATTAATAACGTTTGACGACAAATAGGGTCAGTTGGGGTAATTGTAAACATGATGTAATTGTAAACAAACTTCATAACTACACTTGTGATGGTTTTGAAAACTTAACTGCTTGTGAGGGATAAAGGCAGCATAGGGAAGACATTGAAACAGTTTTGTAAGTTTCGAAACAACTGTGGAGGCGTCACTATTGTTTGAAAATGGCACAGTGAAAAAAGTTGTTTAACAAAATTTAGTGATCTTACATTTTCGTCTCCAGCTCATCTACAAAAGCGATGTCAGCGGTTTCAACCAATTTTATTTGTCATATGGAAATGCTGCTAAACACATTTAGTTATGAATTTAATCCTCCCTGTTATTTTTCAGGTGCAAGTTAGGTGTTTACAGTTACCCCATATATTTCGTACTCTGGGGTAATTGTAAACACTTAAATTTATCCTACTTCCAATATTTTGGGGGGACTATAACTGTTATATTTTGATGTAAATTACTTTTGTGTCTATTTTAACGTAACTGTTGTTGTTGCTGCTAATGCCACTTGGAAATCCAAGCTCCCCCTTTGCAGGGCGACCATGAATTAAGGAAGCTCCTACTGATTATTAATGAGCTCCGCGAGAATGAAGTTAACTTGGCTCAGAGGGGCTCAATGATTTTGAACCAGCTCCTAGATGAGAGATCGTCACCTAGGATGGTCCCTCAGCGGAAATTATTTCAACTTGGTGGACATTTGAAGCGACGATGTATTTTACGTGCACTCAGTCTCAGAGTAATCAATCAGGGGAGGTGGTCACCCTCTCAAGCGTTGACCATGGCCAGTTGTGCTTCCCTTTCGGTGCTTTGTGGGATCTAAGCTTAACCGACTGATCCACTGCAGGACAAAATTTACTTAAATTTGTCACATTACTTGATTTTTTGCAAGATATTTCTCGTTAAATGATCTCAGCCGACTCATAACATAACTCAGTGGACCACATGCGGCCTGTTGGCCGAAGATTGAGAACCATTGCTCCGGAACTTCTTAAGCCTTCAAGCAGACTGTGTATGAAACAATTTTCCATTCGCATCAACCTTATTCGAAAATAAATCACTGTTTACAATTTCCCCAGATCTCTGGGGTAATTGTAAACACGAGCTCATTCGCTAACAAATAGTCATTAAGTTAAAATTTTTGTACACATTTACTCACAAGAAGTACAGTAGTGGCTACAATGCTCCCAATTTTATCTCTGAATGCATTCAAGAGGTAGGGAAGAATCAAAAGTTAAAACATTGAAAAAGCGTTTACAATTACCCCAACTGACCCTAAATAAAATTTATTTTCAAGTCGAACTTAAAGTACCGTAATTACCGGTGTATAGCCCGCGGGTTATCTACAAAAAAACTCCTTTTTTTTACTACCTGCGGGCAATACATGAAATTCAAAAAAAAAAAGTATTATTAAAAAGACAATTTCCGTTCAAAAACATCGAAATCTCTTTTCCTGCACAACAAAATGTAGAGAAATAAATCGTAGCTTTCGAAACAATGGTCCAAAGCAGATTGGGGCTCGGACGCTACAGGCGAATGTATTGTTTTCTAGGGGTGTATCCCACGTTTTTTTCTGGGTGCGGGTTATACAACGATGCGGGCTATACACCGAACTTAATTTTTTTAGAATTAATTTTTCTTCCTGCCGGACTATACAACGATGCGGGCTAACTGGAAACCTGTTGAATTTCGCCGCAACCTGTCGGACCTTCAAATGTCGTTCATACCCCCAAGATTTTTCTTTTCATGTTTTTTTTTTTTTTTCCTTAGCTCAGGTACGGAGGGACAGACTTTATTACACTGGCAAGATAATCTGGATACGAGATCTGTGTTCGCGCACAGTGGCCGAGAAGGGGGGCGAGCAACAAGTGGCCTACCTTAATGGGCAAACTCTCCCCCGGGGGTCTCTTCCCGAAGCACATTCATCTCCTTCCCCGGGGACCGGCAGGTGGCCATTCACAGGCGGTGGCAAGGGGGCTAATGAAGGTCGAACACAACTCTCCACCTGAAGACTCAATCGGGGCCGCCCACCCTAGAAGTCGGCTCTCTTCACTTCAGCTGTGAGGAAGGAATGCCTGGAAGACCAGAAACACCTTGTCCGACATTTTGGTTCCAAAAGGCCTCGCGAAATCTTGCTAAGGGCTACAGATACACTAGTATTTTCGGTCAAAGAATAGACGGTAACAAGAATGAACTAAAATTTTTGTTGGTGCACATATCGTTTACTTGTGCAAAAGATTAATCATTATTTTCAATGATAACAGCAGTTATACCCAGTGTGTCAAAGACTTTTTAAGACTAGGTTTAAGAAATAAAATAAAAAATAAGTAGTTATATTTTTTAAAGTTTTATTCAAAATAAGCTCCTTCGACTTCAATACATTTATTACAGCTGTTTAACAACGATTCGAATGCCTGTGTCAGCTCACATTGTGGGACTGTCTCCAAAGCTCGCGTCGAAGCTTGTCAATGTCATCAAAGTTTAAAAAAATAGTAAACAAATGAACTCTGTTTTTGTTAGTGGATAGTTAAGGAGTTTCACGTATGCTCGATCACACAGATAGCGCCACTGTAAGCTTAGTTCCAGCTGTAGTCTTAAAAATTATCTGACGCACTGTGTACTAACAGCTTGGACGCGAGCTTTGGATGCAGTCCCACAATGCGAGATGGAACAGGCATTCGTCGTTAAACCGCTGTGACAAACGCATTGAAGCCGAAGGAGCTTATTTTGCGTAAAAATACTAAAAGAAATATAATTACTAGTTTTTGTTTTATTTTATAAACCTAGTCTAAAGAGTTCTTTGACACACCGGGTACATTTTCCATATGTACCCAAACCTTTCGATCCCGCAGACCCGTGTCATTCATTTCAGTTTCTCGTAGACCCACATTCTAATTCTAAAAAAAGTCGAACACGACAGTGTGGCGTAGCGGTAAGGTGCAGGCCTCGTACGGCCAAGGTCGCAGGATCGAACCTGGCCCAAGTCAGTGGATATTCAAGATGCAGAAAATCGACAGCGGCCATGTCGCATGATTATGCGGCATGTTAAAGATCGTTTGAGTATCCGTTTGGCGTGGATACTCTCGTCTAAATTAAATTCCTACCGCATGTTGCATCAATTAGAGCCCAGGTGCCGCCATCTAGACGCCGCATCATTGCCGCCAAAAAAAATTGCGGCAATGGTACCACACTCATTGTGGTGCCGATGAAAGAGATGGTACCAATATCTGGGAACGCACTAGGCCTGCAATGGTTGAGAACCAATATACGCAGGCAGGGCCTTATTTACCAATAGGCCCGTGAGGCCCGCTCCTAGGGCCCCCACTTTGAGTTATTATTTTTTTGGTTATTATTTTGGTTATTATTTTTTTTGTAACTTAAATTTGTTTAGAAAAATATTTAAAAATAGCATTTTTGAAAAACAAACTGTTAGTGTTCTGTTGCTTCTTAGAAAATTTGTATTATTAAATTATTTTAAAACCACAAGGAATGTTCACTTTGGGGGCCCCCAAATTTTGGTCTGACAATTTGAAATTTGAAAAAAAAAAATCGATTTTGCACCCCAGATCTTATTCAAACATTTTGTAATTTAAAAACAAAATCATTTTGCACATTGGGGGCTTCCAAATGTTAGTCTGACTCTTTGACATTTGAAAAACAAATTAGCTTTTTCCCTTTGGGGGCCCCCAAATTTTGGTGTGACCGGCAAGTTTTACAAACACATACTGAATATTATGTTTAAAATTTTTTTGTTGCGTGAGGGGCCCCCAAACATGAGTTGTGCCTATAGTGATTCAAAATGTAAATCGGGCCCTGTACGCAGGCCATTTGTGAAACAACAACAACATATTTGAAAGTTCCGAAACGGAGCACAAAACTCAGAGTAAAGCTTTTCTCAAAGAACTTATAAAACAGTAGAGACATAGAGCAAAATGTCCGTTAGAATGTGCTCTACGTAGTTTCACTTTTCTCCACCAGACCCCTACCTGTTAGCCGAGGCCTTAGGATTGCTTACGCACGGGGAGAGGTAGTGGGGTCTACGGATTTTACATGCACATATCCCCAAGTATACATGGTGGTCTTCAGTGGGTATCGAACGCGCGACCTTCCAGGTGGAATTCCGACGTGCTAACCACGGCCCCTACGCAGTTTCACTGTAACACTAATAATAACCACCCTGCATGTCACGTTTTCTTGTTCCTGTAAGCCGATATAAGAACACGAGTATGCATCAGGGTTCGAAATTAGCGCTCGTTAGTCATATTTTGCAACTAAAAACTCCAATTTGACGACCGCTATTTCATTCAGTCATCACTTTAGACGCCTGACCTTTCATAAAACTTTTAGTTTGATAACCACAATTTTTCCCTAAGTCGTCTTTTACATTTATTTATTTAAATTTTTAAATCTAGTACTTCTTTGTACATTTATATTTTTATACACACATTTCACCTAATCTTCTGTACTTTTTACGATAACTAGGATCCTAGGAAGACTATCGTAACTTCTTGACTATCAAATTTTTTAATTGTGAGTTTTTAATTACCAATGAAGTTTTGTAAGTAAAACTAAATTATAAATAACACTTGAAAAAATAGTTAAGCCAATTAACTCGTATTTTATTTTATTAGGCACTGATTAAAATAAACTTTTGAATTGAGTCATAAATTTAAGCAAGATTGACAACTTCTCAAAATAATAATTTTAGAATTACGCCTAGTAGAACATTTTCCGCAACTAAAACAAAACAACTAGGTGCCAATGGCGCCTTATTTTTGCCTCCAAATTTCAAACCCTAGAATGCATGTTTTTTATCCGAAAAAAAATGGAGTTATTGAAAATATCACGACTCACATTTAAGATATACACGACCCGAGCTATACATGAATGACATAAAAATTTCCTGTAGAATTCAGCAAAATTTATGTCATTTCTGAGAAAGCAAATTCGAAACCAGCATTCTGCAACATAATCGGACAAGAGATTCTGCACAAAAGGAAGCTGGTAACGCGCCTCAGGTGGTCTCCGAGGCATCCCCCTCTTCACCTCCCACGGGGAAATCCTGCGGAGGTCCCTGTTCTTCTATTGTGTCGGGGCCCGCCTTTCTCCACAGAATCGTGTCCGGCACACAAGAAACGAAGCACCATTGTATGGTCCATGACACTTGTAAGCTAATCCAAGGGGCACGCGCCCAATGGCAGGGACAAATACCTATTTCCGAAAGAAAGAAGGAGCGAGATTCTGGGGATCCTTAAAATACTAATAACAAAAGTGTTCGTCTAATTAGTGGCGCCAGCAGAACTTTCTCTGTTTGTGTGGGGTGGGGGGTTATAATTAAAGTTACCTTGCTAACATAAAAAAATAAAAGAAATTAGACTATTTTATTCAAGACACACAATAGCATCGTCACCGTGTGCGATCCTGCGATCTACAATGGAGGCAATTCAAGCAACGTCATGGGTCACATGGCAGCGATGAAAGCAATATAAACAAAGGAAGCCGTAACATTGCTTTACTTCGAGTTCGACACATCTAATTAAAAATTAGGCCTAAAAAAAGTCATTTTACTTTACATAAAATTAACACTTAATAAAACACTAGAACTATTGTAATAATTAATAAATTTCTTTTATAATGTTTAAATTAAATGTAAATACTGGGTTATAATCAGAAAAAGCTGTGAAACTAGTCTAATTAATTTCAAAAAGATAACTGATTTTGCCTTGTGAACTCCTTGTTGTGTGGTAGCTGTCTTTTAATGATACTTTTTTTTTTTGACTTTCATGTATTGCCCGCATCGTTATATTGCCCACAGGTAGTAAAAAAATAAGTTTTTCGTAGATAACCCGCGGGCTATACACAGATAATTACGGTAATCCTAAGTCAGGATTTGCTTCTTTTGCTCAGAATTTTCATCAAGTCCTAATTTCACATTTATAACTGCTAAAAGACTTCATTTTGGTAAAGATTTATTATCTATACATAAATAGGCAAAGACAGAACAGTTAAGAACCACTTTCTTCTTTGTTTTCCAACAGATTTTCTTACTTTTTTTTTTGTTTTTTGCAGCTATTGACGAGCTTTAGTAATATCAATTTAAAAACTTTGGACACAGTTTATGATTAGTTAATTGTTTTCCCTTTTCTTTTGTAAGGCAAGCCCTATTTATAATTGCAGTGTTATATTGTTATAGATGGCAACATGTCTTCCTTGAGTAAATTAATAAATATAAAACTCATTGTTAAAAGAGTTTGGGCGAGCTCTAGTTGTTATTATTTGTCCTAAGCCGAAGCTGTTGATGAAACAATGGAAACCTGCACGTCGCTTCTCAAATTCAAATGTAAATAATAATTACCTCCATTCTTTATGCATACTGATCCGGTATATACAGAGTTCCGAATAAACGAGGTTTTACTGTGTTTAAAGAACACTCTGAATTGAGTTTTGATGCGTTCAAACACGACTTTTAATTGCTTTATTGCTCAATAGATGGCGCTCTCTGACAGAGTTTAGATTAAGCTAAGCCTTAGTCGACAGTTTTTTTTTTCTTTCAAATATCGGCTGCCATTATTTTCGCTATTTTTTTTTTTTTTTTTATGTTAGACAGTGGCGTAGCTAAACCTGGATTTCAAGGGGGGTTTCTTCGGGAAAAGTTGGCTAATTTCATTATTTTCCAAGAAAAATTGGTTAAATTCTAGACGATCTTTACCATTTCAGGGGGGGGGGGGGGTTATCCCCAAAACCAGCCCCTTATCTATGCCAGTGATGTTAAGCCGCGTACAGACTAGAGCACTAATGGGCGAATGAGCATTATCGGAGTCATTAACGACTAGTGTGGACAGCGTCCGAACGGGAGCCCCCCACTGTGGCGCAAACGTCCCCCATGCTCGCTCGGAGAGCGGTTTTTGGACGAACACTTTGAGCTAGTTTGGACGGTTTTGGACGCATTCCGGCGAACAGTGCAGAGATGGAAGACTGGAATCAAGCCGACATTTTTGGCCTCATTGAGAAATACAGAGTGGTCCAAATACTTTGAAACCCTCAAGCTCAAGATTCTTATTACGTCAACCAATACAAAAAAGAGGATGCACGGATTGAAATATCTAAGCAATTAAATAGTAGCAAAGAAAATTGTGAAAAAAAAGTAGGAAAGTCATTTCAATTTTAAAATTAAAGTCTTGCCCCAAGTTTCACCCCAAAGTGAAACTGAAAGATATTTGTGGATTAAATTCAAATTTGGGTTTCATATCTATCACACTTGCTCCCATAAATAAAAGCATTATACACACGTAGCGTAACTGTTGCCTTTGTACTTTGAAGTAGGAGAGAAAAGTCATAACAAACCATTACCAAATACAGTATTAAAGCATTGGAAGTTAAAATAATTAAACAACGTACGTTTTAAATGTTAACGAATTGCAGACGATAATTAATAAATAGAAAATATTAGGTAAATATAAAACGAAATATGCAACAATTTAAACTGAAGCTTTTGGTTTAAAAGCATATTTTGAGCTTAAAATATTGTGATACGTTTTTGTCTTCGAAAACCTTAATTTTTATTAGTTATTCATAGGTGATGGAATGACACAAATGGATGTCATTCTGTTACTATGCGATTTCAATAACTTTATTTCCATAATCGAAAAATTTATTTTCACGTGAAATGTTGAAAATAACTAGAAAAATGTTTTGTAATAAAATGCAGTTCAATGCAGCTTTTTTCTGGCATTAGTTAGCGGAATTATTTCTGCATTATTATTGTTATTAAACATAGTTGCAGTTGCAAGCCACGTCCTTACCACGAAAGGGCTGAGTTTGAAATGTAATTTTAAATTGAAATTTTGATTAATTTTACGTATTATTTAAAATTCATTGAGAAGTTTATAGTTTGAACTTGATTTTTTAATTCGAAATATACGCGCAAGAAAGTGTTTCCTAGTGGCCCAACATGGCGGGCGGTTTGCACGGAAAGAAGCAAATTGGACTAACTCAAACCCCTTAATAGATCTGCGAAAGAGGGGCTTCCCGGGGTCTCCAAACCCCCCTCATCAACCCCCCACTGAGCTAATCTTGCTCGTTCGCCCATTTGTGCTCTAGTCTGTACGCGGCTTTTGAATACTTTCTCCTGATATAGGAAAGTGCCGAGTTACTAGTTGTAGAAACTTGAATTCGAATCTGAATGACATTTGAACCGAGATTTGGAAATCTAAGGTAGAATTTAAAAAATTTTATGGAACGCAAACATGATTCAACGAATAAACATTTCACGCGGTATATTGCGGAGTAGTATTTCGACCCACCTCCAGCAAGGAGTAATGCGATCGCAATGTTTCATTTTTTTTCTGCAGAGGCCGGCGAACTCTTGTCTCTACACGAAGCGCAAGAGCACAGAAAGGAAAAAAAAATAGTTAAAATTGGTAAAAAAAAAAAAAGAACAGGACTGGAGAGATGAGTGCCGGCACGATGAAAGAGACACCGGATACCTCTTTCCGGGGTGGGGGGTGAGAGCGGTCCACCTGCTGCTTCCCCCGGAGGGGAGGGGAGGCGGATTCTTTTTATCTTTGTGGATTCAGTTTCCGTTTCTCTTCACAGATGAGGCGAAGATATCCTTGCCGCTGAATGGGTGGTAAGGCCTCCGAGGAGTCCGAGATTCCGAAATAGACACCTGTTACGGTCGCAGAGAGCTTACACCTCCGACATGCAAACAATAATTTCCGGACCAATTTAATGGAAATCTTAGGGAAAAGCTCTGGATAACACTGTTGAGATTGAAGGAAGACTTCCATTTCAGTTTTCCTGATGAAGGACTGGATTTTATTCGAGTCGTACCCTGCTGTGGGGTGTGGGGGCGTTCATATACATGATATTTTTATCCGTTCACATACGCTCATACTTTTCTTCTCCAACCTCCTTCCATGTTAGCACTAGGCCAGTGATGGCGAACCTATAACCATTGGGTCAGACATGACCCCGCGCAAGATTTTTAACTGACCCACGATTGCTGGGCAATCATTTGTTTGTTTACGCGGGTTTATTTAGATTTTCTAATTTGTGTGGATAATTTATGTTCTATTTGTAGTTTTCCAAGCACTGCATTGACACAAAAGCAATTTAAAGGCTGCCTAAAACCTTCAGTTTGATCATTACAGATCTAAAGTTACTTAAATGACGACAAATTCGTTTGTAGAAGAGTAGAGCCTCGGTTATCCGAGCCCCGACTAACCGAGTTCCGAGTTAGCCGAGGTACATTTGCCCTTGAAAAGAAAATTATTTTTGACAGTCGATGGCGGCGTCACTGACTGACGTCAGTCATCCAATTATTTCCTGGTGATATAAAGACCTAGAGCAACCGTTAAACAGAAAACAATATATATATACTATATATATATAGACTTCTTCAAGAGACAACTGGAACATGTACTCTACTGATGTGCACATATAAAATTAGATATTTGTATGTATTTTTTCATTTCATAATATGTACAGTAAATGCTTCTTTTTACATCTTTGGCGACATTTTCATTTATTTCAACCCATGTTTCCCTCCCGATTTGGACATAGTCCGTGTTATCCGAGTTTTCGATTATCCGAGGCACCCTCTATCCACATTACCTCGGATAATCGAGGCTCTACTGTACTTGAAATGAATCAAAAGTGCTTGCAAAATATCAAATAAGGTGTATAATTTTATTCACATTTTGTTTCTAAAAAATGTTTTTAGAAAAAAACTTTTGAAAATACTCAGTTAAAAATTTTAAAATTTTGGACAAATGGGCATTAGCGACCCACGAGCTAGTACTAAAAAAAAATGTGAACAAAATTTGATCCATGGCTCAAAAAGGTTCGCCATCCCTGGAGTAGGCCTTAAGGATGCCCTGCATCCGGGGGCCAGGTAATGGGGGTAGTGCGGTCCACAGATTTTACATGCACGTATCCCCAAATGTACATGGTAGGCGCGTATCGAACACGCGATTTTACAGGTGGAAGTTGGACACCCTCACCACTAAGCTATCACCGCCTCCATACTGAACGTACATGCGATTTGTCATAGATCCTGTGTTCGTTTTGTCATAGATTGCACTCGTTGTGGAATCGTAATTAGATTTAACCCTATCAGCTCATAATGTAAGCTCATTATGCTGATACGACGCGACAAGTAAGTAAAACATTGGGAAAATAAAAAGGGTTTTGTTTGTCCGAATGTTCTTCTAATTTCATTTGTAACAAACAAATATTTCACACATAGCCGATAATCGATTGTATTCTTACTTAACAAATGTGAGCATCTCTCTCCTTGGACGTTATTTAACCCTTATTCTCATAAAGTAGCATATATGCTACTTTATGAAAATAAGGGCTAGCAAATAACAATGCAACTATGCGCTGACGTCACTTAACAAATATAAAGTAGGGGAAAACCCCGGGTAGCATATATGCTACTTTATGAAAATAAGGGTTAAAACTTGAATGCAATTAACATGGACAATTTCTTTCGCCTTCCTAAGTAGTTCGAAAATAATTATGCATTTACATTACAGGTAGAGGTAAATAGTTAGGCAAATTGATTTACATTAAGTAGGTGATATTACCCATTAACTTTTGCTGCGACACTATGTTCAGAGAGGGAGACAGTTAAGGTCAAACGCCCCCCCCCCCCCCCATCCGCCAGGAACCATTTTTTTCCTAGTATTACTCTCTACAAACTAAAATCTGCGGGAGAGATTATTCGGGAATGTTCAATTAGTATGCTGCAGTGGTGTAGTCGAGGGAGGACACAAGGGGGACGGCGTCCGCCTACTTTTTAATTTTTACACGAGCATCCACACAGTTTTTGAAATTTTAACACAAGCGTCCCCCACTTTTTGATTTCAAGAACTTAATATTTCTGTAAGTATCCTTTCACTCCCCCCCCCCCCCCCCAGGATTTCACTATTCCTGCTTAGGATAGTGAAAGATGGGGCCAGGGTTTGGAATTAGGATGTGAAAGTTAGTCGTCATTGGCACCCTAACTGTTTTTTTTTTTTTTCAGTTGCCAAAAATGTCCTGCTAGGCGTCATTTTAAAATAATTCAAATAGCTTGGGCAGACATAGCAACTGATAACTATGAAGACAGTTATCAGTTGTTCATGGATTTCAGTTATTCTTAAGTTCATGAATCAACATAAACGTTTATTTTAATCAGCGCCTAATAAAATAAAACATGAGTTAATCGGCTTAACTATTTTTTCAAGTGTTATTTACAAGCTAGTGCTACTTACAAAAAAAAAAAAAAAAACTTCATTTGTAAGTACATTTCACTATTCAAAAATTTTGCAGAGGCCAAGAAGTTACCACAGTCATCATAGGTCTAAACTGAAAATACGGAAGATTAGATGAAATATGTATATAAAAATATAATTGTATAAAGTTATACTAGATTTTAAAAAATAAATAGATAAATATAAAATGACCACTTAGTGAAAAATTGGGGTTGTCAATCTAAAAGTTTTATGAAAGGTTAGGCGTCAAAAGTGACTACTGGGTGTGATATCGTGGTCGTCAAACGGGAATTTTGAGTTGCAAAATACGACTAACTACCGCTAATTTCGAGCCCCGGACGGGGCATGTTGGTTATCCTCCCGCCTCCAAGAATTTTTGGTTTTAAGCGCTATTTTTCACTCTGTCAATTCTAGTATGGTATGCATGTAAGGACGTTTATCCTTCACGTACCGCATCCCACCCCCCAAGGGGAGAATTCTCGTTACTCCAGCCAATAGTTATTGCCCTCAAGATGAGGCACAAGACGTTGATCCGGGTCTTGTGTGTATTAATAGCCCGGCCGTAAAGGGATCCGTTTTGTAGAGCGGGGGCGATCTGATTTCAGGTAAGTGGCTCGACCTCACAACGGGCCGATTGTAAGAGGTCCCTTTTTAGAATCCGCTTATGGAGCGCATAAACAGCCGGATGAAAGCGCCTTTGTCGGGTGTGGGAGGGACCATTCGTTTCTTTCACGCCGACCGAGGTGAAAAAAGAACTTTCTTGGGAAAGGGGGGATTATTGCCATTTCCGACTTTCCCACCTCAAGGTACCGATGCGTGGAAAGAAGTATTTCACTCACAGCGTACCACGTGATGCGATAGTCAGTTAACAGGATGAAAATGAACTGAGCATGAGCGAAAACCCTAGTTTTCAGAAATCAGAAAACACTTGCTGTCCCGTAATAAATAGATATTTCATGACTATTTTCTTTTTAAACCTCTGACTGATAAAAGGGCTCATCCAGCGATTTCCACGGGCATAAGCTTATTAACTGTATTTAAAATATTATCCAGCTGTTTCATCGTTTAAACGCCAGTAATGCAATTTCTCAAACTAATAAGTCCGGCGGTCGTACCAAATGACCGCTGTTCTAGATATTATAAATATACGATTCTCCCAGTAACCGGAAATGGACATCACATCAAAGAGATATTTATCAGGTAAAGCAGTAAAGTTTAATGAATAAATAATAAACATATAATCATTTCGGGAAAAAATATTCTTACCGCAAAAAAAAAAAAAAAAAACAATCTAAGTTATAATAATCTGTAAAATAAAAATATTATTTACTATATAATCAAATTGTTTGTGAAAAATATTTATTAATATCCAACATAATCATTGTCAAAACAATAGTTTTAATGAAGCTGGAAAAAAGAGCGCTGCCACTTTAATGTATATAAAAAAGCTGGCGATAAATAAATTAAAACAAAGAAAGAAGGATTAAATTAAATTCGCGTTTCCATTCATTTTTAACGGAGATTGCTCAGAGAGTCTTTTCATTATAGAAACAATTGTGTAAATGGAGCACGATGCAGTTTTCTCGGAGTAAGAAATTCGGAATAAGCTATCGGCAAGATATTTGGACATCAATTAAGGTTTTATTCCAGAGCTGGCTATAGTTGCATAAAGTAGACCAATTTTTAGCGAATCGATTTCGTTAAAAAAATGAGCAGTCTGGGGGTTAAATCCATACTAATCATGATAAAGTTAGTGTTGCTTGCGGTTTGTCAAACTCTCGGACACATGACTGGTCAAGTCAAACATGATGACAAGATTCATTTAGGCTGCATTCACAGCAGCAGCGACATTTTGTCCTCGTCGTAACAGACGGTTGCTATGGTTATCAAGCTAACAGCGACGACTTGTGTCTTCGACAGCACAGTCAGTAAATCACAGTCTTACGACAAAAAGTAACTTTTAGTCACGTAATAAAAAAATGCCAATCAGTCAATACGAGGGCTAGGTTATTAAATTTCGTAGACCAATGAAGCACCTTGAAAGATTTCGTCGCTACTGCGCTTGGTATGAACGCACTCTTAGAAATATTTCTTCACTTTCAGAAATAGAACTCTCATTTTCGACGATTCTTTAATCGTCAGGAAAATTTCGTCATTTACAACGATTGTTTTCTCGCGCGATCACGTGACTTTAAAAAGTTACTACACAATTTTCGCCAATCTGACGAAAGGTTTACTCGGAGCGTTTTTCACGAAGCCATTTCGTCAAATCCGACGAAAGTTTCGTGAGATTTGAGCATGCGTTCAAGGTTCTTATTTGGGCCGTACACAATCTGATACAAAATTCTGGTTTTTCATTCAGCAACTTTACTTTTATGCAAGGTGTGATTAAATGCGAGACGAAAAATGGTGGCTCCGTGGGGAAAGCAAAGTTACCTCTTCGGCTGTTATTATTCCCTTCTGCGAACCACACTCGGGTAACATTCCATGTAGTTACATAACTTTTCTCCATCGGACACCCTTGCACCATTTAGCCGAAGCCTTAGGTAGATGTAGTTACATAACTCAGTACCCTATCGTTTAGGGCACTGCCCGGTGCGATGCCACTTCTCTCAGGATTAATGGGCTTGTTCCTTTTCAGAGGCCTTCTGCCGACCCGTATCCCCGATTCTACGCAAAGCGGCGCTAATCGAGGAGTTGCTTCTGGACGGGGATTCCCTGATTGTGCGAGCGATATGGGTCCCAAGAGGAGCTTTAACAAAGAAGCAGAGTCCAATTTCAGTGGCATTCTATATGGTGACTGTTGAAAATGCAACGAGGAATACGGGCGTAGAGGTTTCGTCTTTTTGCATTTGGCATGGGTCACTCTACTAACCTTTTGAACCAGAGCCGGTGAAAAATTTGGTTCATAGGACGGTTCGCCAACACAACATCTGACTGCATGGACGAAACGTCACGGATATCTAAAATTTGTACCAGAAGCGTTTTGCTCTCGGAAGTCAGGATTTTTAACTTTGGTTGTAACTCAACTACCTTTTGGGTTTTTAAGGATTTCTACCTTCAAGATTTTCAACTTTGGTTGTAACTCAACTACCTTTTGGGTTTTTAAGGATTTCTACCTTCAAGATTTTTAACTTTGGTTGTAACTCAACTACCTTTTGGGTTTTTAAGGATTTCTACCTTCAAGATTTTTAACTTTGGTTGTAACTCAACTACCTTTTGGGTTTTTAAGGATTTCTACCCCTAAGATTTTCAACTTTGGTTGTAATCATCTCGCGTATGTGCAATGACTAAACAGGACAAGTATGGACTGCCTAGGACGATGGGGGACCTACAGCGTTGTGAACACTAGGTCATGGAAGAAGTTCGATATCAATCAATAACTGTGACGAGACCGCAGTAGCTCTACCTGGCTCTTTAGAACAAGATTCCTGTGCCGCCTAGGTCACTGGACGGGAACAAATTTTTCGTTGAATTATTTGTATCACACACACACAAAAATGAAATGAGTCACAAACAATAACTAAATGTTCAATTAAAGTATCTAAAATAGATTATTTAACGAACTGTGACACTGCTTCCTGTGTTCCAAAGTTTTGACAAACCATACACACCATCTATATATATATTTCACTTGACGTGGAGTCCCGCAGAGGACCGGTCGGTAGAAGCTCGGTTCCCGTAGAACACCGAAAGTGAAGCAACATCGACTGAGGTCAGTGTTTGGGAGGGTGACAACCTCTCACGGCTGGTTGTTGTGGTGTCCGTGTACGCTAAAGGGAGCTGGTGCACGTTAAATAGGCTCCAATCTCCAAGTGAAACGATACCTCTGGGGGAGCCAATCCCAGGGGACGGTCTCTCATCTGGGAGCTGGTTCAAAAATTAAGAGACCTTTCAAAGGGGCGGAAATCGGACTCCTGCCTATAAGGGCCCCGTCAGACTCACAACAACAACAACTTGATGTGGACCAGTTACGATTAAATTTTGTGGTACGATATGGTACTGACACCATGCAAGTTTGCAAAAAGCAAACTATCGTAAACGACATTTAAAAATTTGTTTAATGATTAGCAAAGAAAAGTTACATAAGGTAAAACCACCAGTAGTTGACACCTTAAGGATTCTTTTGTCTGTTTGTTAATATTGCTTGGACCGAATTCACTGTAGGGGAAACTTATAATTAGTCATAGCTGCACAAACTATTCCTCTGTCATATTGTTACAAGAATTACATTAATAAAATCAATAGGAATTTTTAATTTATTTAAAAGAAAAAAAAGGACAATGGGTCAGTAGTTGACACCAAGCGAAACCAAGAATACTTAGTAGTTGACACTTTTTATTTTCAGTAGTTGACACTCTACTTTTAATTTATTGTAACTCTTTAGTAGTTTACACATGGTGTTTTATGTAGCCGTACATCTTCCACAGCCGCTTTTATTGCCTCTTATGTATAATTTCTAAAATTTCCCTTAGTTGGAGGCATCTAAAAGACGAAAGATTGAGTCATTCAGTAGTTGACACATTGACACCTCTGTCAACTATTGGATATGATCAAATTATATTACTAGCCGCAAGTTGACACCCCATGTCAACTACTCAATATTATGTCATGAAAGGTTTAGTAGTTGACACAAGGCCAAACAGCTATTTTTTTGTATTTTAGATTATTTTAAATAACTTTATATACACTTCATGTCCAAAACAAAGTACTAAACACCTGTTTAATCAAAACTTTAAATGGATGTTTAAATTTTCAATGCTTACATTTCAGCGTGTTCTTAGCAAAGTCAACAAGGAAATTGCAATAAACATTCGAAAAATGTGCACTGTTGTCATCAGACGATCGCGGCAGAACTGGCGCTAAACATGGCGGTGCGAAAGTTCACATTGCCACCACTCGAGAGCTATACTACAGACAGACAAATATTAATCATCTGGTGCCTTTTTTTCGCTTAATGATTTTTTTCTTTATGAGTGTCAACTACTAATCCAGTGTAAACTACTGGTGGTTTTACCTTAATATTTGTATTTATTATCGGAACATACCGAACTTAACAAATTTATTTCTATTTTTTGAAAGGTATTCCCAGTCTTAACTCAATTTTAAATTTCCGATTCTTTGGAATAGCAACACCTTAGTCCGTTTATACCGAGCGATCAATCATGTCTATTTTCCTTATGCCTTTTGAATTTTAAAGTGTTTTTAACTGTTTTAAAATGGTCCGGGGGAGAAACAACGATAAATTTAATGCTCTTCGCTGAATTAAAGGAGCAAATCGAGCGATCATTCTCATGTTTATATATCTAGTTATCTTTTCTTAAGCCTTTCGATTTTTCAAACGTTTTTTACGGTTTTAAAATAGACAGTTATACGTTGCCTTTTCCCGTGCAGAGGATTCTAATGCACTCAATGTAGTGACAGACAAGTCAAAACTTAAATTTGTTTTCACAGAAATTTTCTGCAGTTCGATTATTGAACTTATAGCCCACAGATGCTCTGCGGGCGATCGATTTATTATAATTAGAGTCAATAAAAGAGAAAGTAATGTATTCGAAACTTCACATCTGTATAGTAGTAATAAAGCTAACAGGATGCTTGTAGTAACAAGGCTAGCAGGATGCTTGGGTTTATCAATAAGGCTATTTCGAACAGGTCTAAAGAAGTTGTATTGCCATTATACAGAAGTTTGGTAAGACCTCATTTGGAGTATGCTGTCCAGTTTTGGTCTCCGCACCTAAAAAAGGATATTACCTCATTCGAAAGGGTTCAAAGGAGGGCTACAAGATTGGTAAGTGGTCTTTCAGCCTGAGATTATGAGGTTAGGCTTAAAAGGCTCAATATGTATAGTCTTGAGCAAAGGAGAGTGAGAGGGGTCATGATTCCGTTGTTTAAATTCATTAAAATGGGAAATGTTGAAGGACTACAGATATGTGCTGAAAGTAGAACCAGAGGTCATTGTTTTAAGCTTTTCAAATCTCAGGCTCATCTTGAAATGAGGAAAAATGACTACTTCAATAGGGTTGTAGGCAGTTGGAATCGTTTACCGGAAGCGACTGTTAATTGCAGTGGGGTAAAAACTTTTAAGAAAGCTCTTGATGTTTAGTGGGGACTGGTGGGGGCAAATGGACTAGGACCAGCCTAGCTGGACCCTGAGCCTGTTGCTGGTCGTCACTTTTGTATTTGTATTGCATTTTCCCTTCCCTTTCCTTCAAATTTTAAATTCTTCAAAAATGCTACGTTACATGCAGATCCACTGAGCTCTTTCCAAAGACTCGGGATCATTTCCTAGCCCCTCATCCTTCCCTTCAATTCTCCAATTCTTCAAAAATGCCCCTTAACATGTAGATCCACTAAGTTCTTCAATTACGTGGAATCACAGGGCGTCTACAGATTTTCAAAAGTGAAAGTTTGTGACATTTTTGGAATTGTTTCGCGACAGTTCGGTAAAACAATGGATATGGATTCTGCCGGATTTCGGACATCCGCTGTGTTATGACGCATACGTAGCGGATATCCGGCTCCCTGACGTTTGAAACTTGTAATTTCTATATATATTTCTGTATAGTAGGTACCTATATTTTTTAACTTCCTAAAGCTTTCAAATATGTAGTAAGTTTGTAATTCAAATATATTTTCAAAACATTAAGATTAACTAAACTTTAATGATCAAATTTATCATGCCGGATAACCATGCAGTGGCCGCATCGGATTCTGGATATTTAGAAACTTGGCACATACCGGACATCCGATGTCTTCTGGTTGGGGCCGGTCTCGTTGAACGGCGAATTTTCGTAACTATCTTGACCGATTTCCAAATTCGTGACTTTTCGGGACATGTAGACACCCTGAATCGTCACCACCCTCTTTCTTCGACCTTATACCTAGTGAAAAATGTCGTTCAATATCGATTCCAATCGATTTATGAGTTTCGAATTTCTGAGAAAGGTCCGACATGAAGGTCAATTTCTCGGACACTCGAGATCGAAGCTGAGGATGAAAAAAACGATCGAAAATCAAATGGGATTCCGGATATCTGAAAACCTGTCGGATACCGGATATTCGTTGTCTTCTGGTTGGTACCAGTCTAGTTAAACGGAAAATGTTCGTGAAATACTCGTAATTTTCGTTACTATGGCGACCGATTTCTAACTTCGTGACATTTTCGGGACTTTCGTGACATGCAGACACTGTGAATCGTCTCCTCCCCCTTCCTTCGACCTTTCATCTACTGTAAATATTGTTCAATATCGATTTCAATCGGTTAATGAGTTTCGAATTTCTGACGAAGGTCCGACATCAATTTCTCGCACACTTCAGATGGAAGCTGAGGGTGGAAAAGACGACGATCGAAAACAAATGGGATTCCTCATCCCTCTCTCTGAATCGAGACTATCCCAGCCAGGAAATGGAAGTCGGCCATCAGAAGTGAAACAAAAATCAAATTCCGGGATGGTCGCGCAACCACTTTCTCCTCCGAGAAAGGAATTCCAAAGATGGATAAGGTCATTCCGATGCTCGCGCCCTTTTTTCTTCAGGTTGAATATTACTGACAGCTCTATTCGCTCGCTCCAAAAGGGAACATCTCCGCCCATCACTTACGAATGGAACGCGGGAGAGAAAGAGAGAGAGAAAAAATGTTCTCGGCTGGGGAGGAGGGGGGGGGGGGGGGCTCTTTACATTCCGACAGCCCTTCACGAAGGCTCTACGGATGCGAGTCGAATTGTCGGCCATTTCTATGCCCGATGAGCTTTTACCACTATTCGAACATTCGCACGACACCACCTTTCTCTGTCCTTCTTCACACCTTCCCTGGGGCACGCGATATCAAATCACATGACTTTCGGTAATGGTGGACGAAATCTGCGGACGTCTCACGGTAGGGAGGGATGTGTAAAAAAACTGGCCTTTCTCTTGAACAGCGGCGACCCGTAGTGATAATTTTGTGTGGTTGGGGGGGGGGGGGGTTGTAATACGAATTGAGTGTTTAATGAAGTCACTGCAGGGCAAATACCGCTTGAGATGCGACAGGTCGACAGAAAGGTCTATTTTAGAAAATCCTCTCAAATTCGATTAAAATTGGATCTAGATGCAGTAGAACCTCTCTTAACCGGCTCCAGATTAACCGGCCTTTGCTTTATCCGTCCTATATTTTCAAAATAGTAAAACCCCTCAAATCCGAACGAATTGGGTCTGAAGCCTGTTCGGATTTCAGTTTGTTCGGATTAGCCAAAAACTATCCATAACATAAAGACAAACCCTCGTCACCGAACCCTCGTCACTGAAGATGACCGATTTCAAGTGAAAGATTCTTGATATTTTATGAGTTTATATTGCTATTTCATTAATTTTGCCAAGTGAATTATCTAAAAAATTTCAACAACCAAATTTTACCGTTTTTCAATCCTGCATGACATAAGTATGTAGACAATGTTTAGTTTGTTAGGTATGCTAACTGAACTTCTTTCTTAATTTTTCAACTAATTACATAAAATAAGGTTATAGTAATTGTTTTATGACAAAACAAATAGGTTTCTCTTCTTTGAGGGTGTTTTTCAAACTTAAATTTGTTAAGAAAAACTCGTCCGGATTTCCCGGGATTTCGGTTTTTCGGGGTTCGGATTTGAGGGGTTTCACCGTACAATAAGCAAAAAAAGCTTTTAGAGCGCTAGTTATATGGGAAAAACAGGTGCTGCGGTAATTTTTCCGTGGAATCCTTATCTCGCGGAACTATGCGGGGAAGTGCCGGGATTCTCGTCTGCAGCAAAATAAAACGGACATATTTCTTTACAAGCGCTTGATAACTGGTACGTAACTCTCAAAGTAATTGTACTAAAAGGTAATAAATCATCACAACTCCACTCTCTTTTAAATTGCATAATATAGCTCCCTTTTTTGCTACCCCCCACTTTAACCGTATTTTTAATTAACCGGCTTCCATCGGTTCCAATTAACCCCTTCCCTATCATTTTCGCGATAGTGACGGGCTGAGGTTTCGCCTTCTATTTCTCGTTCCCGTGACGTTTTCGGGCTGGAGTGTTTAAAATTTCAAAGTAAAAACAAATCCAAAATTAAAAATGAATATATATATTGTTCATACACATATTTTTATATAATTTTCAGGGATAAAAAAATAGGCACTTTTGTGACCGTTTTGTTTGAAACTTTCCCGACCGTTAAAGGGTTAAGTCGGTTAACAGAGGTTCTACTGTACTGGTATTCAAACTGGGTTCCGCCGGATCCTGGGGTTCCGTGGGCCATGCCCAGTATAAATATAATTTCCCGTTAAATTAAAGCACAAATGAGCATTAAAACGCAGACATATGCTTCGGGATTGCTTGGAATCCCTTTTTCAATGCGACAGGGAGCTTCTAGATGCAAAACATCCAAATGAAGCAGACAAAACAACAAAAACAAAGCTTATATATCCTAAGAATTAACTGTAAACCAATGAGAATAAAGGCAGTGTGAAGTGGAAGTAGAAGTAGAAGGGAAGGCACCAATAAGAGAGCCCCAAACGAATGCAATTGAAAGTACAGGAAGTAAAAAGTGAATAAAAAAGTGAAAATACATGAAAATTGCAAAATAATAAAATAAAATACAAAGAATAAAATGGAAATAAAATAAGTACAGAAAATACCAAAA
Organism: Octonoba sinensis; assembly: GCA_038502835.1. NCBI lineage: Eukaryota > Metazoa > Arthropoda > Arachnida > Araneae > Uloboridae > Octonoba > Octonoba sinensis. The sequence continues at coordinate 7,750,959 of CM076600.1, forward strand.
AAAAAAGTACACATGTAAAGGAGGGGGAAGGGGGGGAGAGAGAAAAAAAATTGACACAAAAAAGGAAACCTAACAAGAAAACCAAGAAAGAACAACAAATTAAAGGAACTTATGCCAGACCTGTGAAAAATAAGGAGTTGAAGAAGAATCATTAACCAAATTAGAACTATTCCTGTTAATATGATAAGCTTCCCAAAAGTCAAGCTCTAATGGGGAAGAACATTTTTGAATAATTTTCCCAGAATTGAAATCAAAAGAGTGGTTGGAATTCCAACAATGTTGAGCAATGCTAGACTTATTTAACTCTTGCTTGCGTACATAACCTTTATGCTCATTTAACCGAATTTTCAGAGCACGTTTTGTCTGTCCAATGTAAGAAAGGCCGCAACGGCAACTAATTTGGTAAATACCCCAAGTGTTAAGTTGATCGACAGGATCTTTAAGATAAGAGAAGGAAAGTTTGTGGCTAGGAGCAAAAACGACTTGAAATTGAAACCTTTTTAGGATTTTAGCAATACGAAAACTGACAGAATGAAAGAATAGTAACACAACCAAATTCTTTCTAGAAACCACATGATTGGGACCAGAAGTTTTTTTAGAAAGTTTGTTATGAATAGAATCAATTAAAGAGTGAGAAAATCCTCTATCAACAGCTACAGCTTTCAGATAGTTGAGTCCAATCTTGAGAAGCTCAGTTGAAGAGCAAATATTAATAGCACGATGAACAAGAGCATTAAAAGCCGAATATTTTTGGTTGGGAGGATGAGACGACAGTCTGTGAGGAGGTAAAGAAACAGCGAAAGGTTTACGATAGACAGAAGTAGTGAAACCAGACTCACTCCTAGAAATCAAAACATCAAGAAACGCGAGGCTACTATAAAGTTCTTTCTCACAAGAAAACTGGATATTAGGATCAATGGAGTTCATAATCGAAAGAGCATCATCAATACCTAACAAGTTATTGTCCGTTAGGACAAAACAATCATCCACATAACGAACATAAAATTGAAATTGCAATTTCTGGAATAGATTTTCCTCAAAATAATGCATATAGAAATCACTTAAAATAGGACTAAGAGGACTTCCCATGGCCAGGCCATCTACCATAGCATAGAATTTACCATTAAATACAAAAGTGCTCTGTTGCAAGCACACACGAGTAAGGAAAACTAATTCCTCAATTTCCACAGAAGTAAAATGGAATTCAGAAAGCCTATTCCTGAGGCAAGTCAAAGCGCCATCTACAGGAACATTAGTAAACAAAGAATTAACATCAAAAGAGGCCATAACCGAATTATTCGGAACGAAGTTATGAAGTTTTTTAACAAAATCGGTGGAATTTTTAACAGTGAAAGCATTCCGACTCCTAAGTGGAGAAAACACAGAAACTAAATACTTGGAAAGTTTATATGAAGCAGTGCCTAAATTTTCAGCTGCAAATGTTACAATCAGTTGATCGCTGTCACACGTTTGCAAGTTGCAGCGGTAGCAGTAGTGGGACAGGCACTGTTGCATTTCCTTTGACGTGCTCTTTGGTGGATCAATAATACGTTTTTTTGGTTTTTCTGATTGACAAATACAAGAGCGTCAATTATCCGAACGTCAAATATCTGGACAGTTTTTTTCTTACATAAATCAAATACAAGTACAGTAGAACGGCAGTTATCCAAACGTCAATTATCCGGAGTTTTTTTTTTCCTTACATAAATCAAATACAAGTACAGTAGAACGTCAATTATCGGAACATTCATTAAGCGGACTGTCAATTAACCGGACAGTCAACTATCCGGAGGTTTTCTTCTTACATAAATCAAATACAAGTACCGTAGAAAGGCAGTTATCCAAACGTCAAATAACCAGACCGTCAATTATCCGGAGTTTTTTATCTTACATAAATCAAATAAAAGTACAGTAGAAGGTCAATTATCCGAACGTTCATTAAGCGGGGCGTCAATTATCCGAAGTTTTTTTTTCTTATATAAATCAAATACAAGTATACAGTAAAACGTCAACTATCCGAAAAGGTTTTTTTTTTCTTAAATAAATCAAATACAAGTACAGATAAACGACAATTATCTGAACGTCAATTAACCGAACTGTCAATTATTCGGATAGTTTTTTTTCTTCATAAATTCTATTCGGTTTCAGGCAAACATTTTCTGAGATGAAAATCAAACAAAGGTTTGGAAAATTTAAAGTTTTATTATATAATTTAACACAATAGGTACGTTTCAACACAATAAACATTCGTCGCCGTGGGAGGGGGGTAACTTCAAAACCCTTCTTACACGTTTCTGTCTCTGAAGCTGCATATATTATGTACAGGTGCAAGCTTAATCCTTATTCCCATAAAGTAGCATATATGCTACCTGGGGTTTTCCCCTACTTTCTATTTGTTAAGTGACGTCAGCGCGTATGTTGCATTGTTATTTGCTAGAGGAACAGTGTAGGAACTTCGTTCAGATAGAAAAGACAGTACAAAGTTAAAATTATTTAAGTTTTAGCGGAAGGTAGGTAGCATATTTTTTTCGCCTTATACTGCCTTTATCATGTAACACAAATACAACAACAAACCCCATAAAACAGTGACACCAATCTCATGCAGTAGCATACATGCTGCCTTTTATAAAACTCTAATTAGTTTCTGCACTAATTAGGTTATAAAGGTTATGATGCTAAATCATCTTTATTTTAGCTGTAAAGAAACAGACTAAAAAAAAATCGAGGGTCATGAGAATAAGGGTTAATGTGGGGGGGGGGGGGCAGCCTTGGCTTTCGACGGCCCTGTTGACCCGAAGAAACAAGTAATGAACTTGTCACAAAAATTTTACTAGTTACTGTTAAAAAAATTATAAACTGTAAAAGGGAGAGAGAGAGAAAGTGAAGATGATCAAAGGACAGTGCGTTCCTTTAAATTGTCGTTATTCCTTCGCATAGTAATATTATCAAGTTTAAATGGTTTCAAATTGTATCATATTAATCAAATTATTGCTAAAATCCCTTTAAATAACTTGTGTCCTATCTGATTTTGTAATTACTTCAAGTAGAGCAAAAGAGAGAAAAAAAGAAAAAAAGTCAAACAATTCAAGTAATGCAAAAAATATATAATAGAATAATCCTCATAAACAACTTTGTTTATTTATTTATTTAATAGAGTTGGAGAAACTGTCCAGCAGCATTTTTTTTTTTTTTTTTGCCGGTTATTATATTGAATTAAAAAGCTTAAAAGGTTCAAATACTATTATGCAAGGCATTGAGCCATTTCCAGGCAAAGCTATAATCACCAAAAAATATAGAAAATAAAATAAAACTAAAATCAACCCGGTCAATAAAGTTTCGAATATTTTCAAAATTTTTACCCTAAAAACGTTAATTCATGACACTCATTTTCTAAATCGTTGCTTACTACATCAGTATCTTTTATGTATGAAATGAGAAAATAAATGTGTATCTGTTTAAAATAACTAACCTCTTTTGTTGCCTGCCTGAACTCGCCCAGTCCACAATGCTTTTTAACCAATCAAAAACCGCTTATCGCAGTTGTTTGTCATCGCCACAGCTTACAGAATCCCAAGAAACTTCTGCCACAGACTGCGTCACAGATTTCCGCAATATCGTTGTAAAAAGGAAAAAATAAGTTGAAGGGTTTCTTCGCATCGCGTTTCTATTAACCAGAAAGTACGAGGTAAAAATGGTGTCTTATGTTTTGGTGAATTTGGAAAAGATTTCCCAGAACCTCAGGCCAGGATATTGTCAACAGGGTTCCGTAAAAGTGAAAAAATTCGCAGATGCTGATTTAGAACGTATTTGTAGCTATTTCTCGCAGTTTTTGTAGTTCATTCTAGTTTACGTGCTTGAATAATGATGATTAAAAAAAAAACAGTAGTTTGTAGTTTGTAAGAACAGGTGTAGGGATACGAGGGGGGGGGGGGGTTGCCCCTCCCTTCGAGTCAAGTATTATTAAAAATTATATGAATAACGAACCAAAACTTCATAATTTCCCCCCTTGCAACAAATTTTCCGAAAACAGGTAAAATTACCCACACAAGAGCAAAAAAAGAAGAAGAAAAAAAGCAAACCTCCTTAATATATCGTCTGTTGCGGGGATGAAGGAGCAAGCGATATCAACAAATGTTTTACATGAAAGCATAATTTAATAACAGTTCTTATTTATTTATTTATTTACTTGGTGTTAATAGGCAATGTTGGCTAAATCTTCCAGTTTGAAAACCGCTCAAATTGAAATATTATCTTTCAATAAGACTACCCTTTTACAAATCTGCCTCGTGAATTTCGTACAATTTGATTTTTTAACCTTTTTTCTATTCTCTTTTACTTAAATTAACTCTTTTTCAATAAGGTTTGTACAGAAATAAGTAAACCTTTAAAAAAGTGAAGACTTTTTTTATCGAAACAAAAATATTTTTACACTGAGAAAAGTATAAATAAAGAAAATCATCATTATTTATGAATTTCAAGGTTGAAAAACGTGAGTGTTTAATATTCTTTATTTTTACTTGCTACATTTACACTGCCTGCGATTTTATTTAATATCTATATAATTTTTTTCTTATGTTGAAATAAAGACTAAAAATTTAATGTTCCATTTATTTTATAGAGACCAATTCAAATTTCATAAAAATATTGAAAATCAATGAGGTACGACGTATTCTGAAGATGGTCTAACCATTCACCGTTTAGCTGATTGACAACAAAAATTAAGGAAAATGTATAATTTTATTTTTCATATTGTAGACAAAATGCTTAGCTTCTTCAATTTTCGATAAAATTAAGGTTAGATGTACATAAAAATCAGAAAATTTTTCAAAGAGCAGTAGCTTCAATTTAATGAATCACGTTCCGAGACGAAACAATGTCAACGGAGATAAAGTTGAAATACGATAAAATTTACATAGCTTACATATTTCAAAGAAGATTTCAAAAGTAAAAACTTTTTTCACATTATTTAAAAGAGCCTTTTGAATCTCAATCAAATGTTTATGAGTTAAGAGCTCTGCAGCAAAAAGTCGGTTTTTGCAAAAAAATATCGATGTTTTTAAAATTTTATATTTAAAAAGAATAAATATTCAAAAATGCTTGGTTTTTGTTTCTATGATACATAGAAACGAAGTTACACGCAATTAAATTAACCATAAGCCGCATTGAGTGAAGCACGAAAGGTGGGATTTAATGCTTTTTCTGAAAAACTTCTTTTTTCGATATTTTTGTTAACGGCAGATCTTATAACTTGAAAAGTTTTATAATCATTACTGTGATTTTTTAAAGTATTGTTTTACACATTACTATCTGTGTTTGCAACTAAAATCTAAGCTCTATGTCAGTATTTAAAAATTTGACAGACATTTATAGGCGAAATATTGTATTTTTTTCCGGGGAAAACTTATGAATTTCTACAAAATTGCTATATTTTTTCTCAGTTTTGGACCTATTATAAAACTTTTAGTTCAGAAAACAGTTAAGTAATATAGAAACATACGTTATCAAGGATTTTAAAATATATCGAATTGAAGTGAGTGTAGAGTTTTTGGCGTAAACTGTAAAATTCGCCTATTTTTTGCTAAAATTTCCCAATTTTTCAAAATTTTATAAAAATATAGTTATTATTTTGTTTGTTTTCTAAATTTTAATTACTTTTTAACAAAAAAATATGCATTTGGTAATTATTTCATTGTTTTGAAACAAAAAGCCTACGAACGTAGGCAGACCGCTTAAAGTAGGAATATCAATATTTTGTATACGATTACTTTTGAAAAGATTAGGAGAAAATAAATTAAACATTTTACAAAAGCATCAGATTGGGATATCTCCAATAGTGATGCATAAATGAAAGTTAAACAATGTATAAATTTTTATGTACTTTTGGTCGGAACTTTTTAACATCGACGTACAATTAAGAAAACTAATAAAACCGGTAAAAGCGAGCTCTATACCTCTGAAAATGACGCATAAATCAGGGTTCGTATTTTTACCAGGACGGTGGCAAAAACTGGAAAAAAAAAAAAAACAGGGCAAAAAACTTGTTGTTGTTAAATAATGGGCAGTAAGTTTTATTATTTAATAAGTTTTAAGTTCTAGAAATAATTGAATTAATTTTTGGAAATTATTGAATTTCTTAATTTTGTTAATTAATAAATATTATAATTAAAACAACTATTTAATGAAAAGTCTTAAGTTACCGTATTCAGATCTAACCAACTCAAAATTATAAAAAAATGAAAAAACTTCAGTTACGTCTTATACGGCAACTTGATTTATTTTCTTCCTTTTGCTTTTTCAAAAAAGAACAAATAGTTACATTCATTAGTTTCAGTCATTTTATTTTTTTGTCTTGATTATTTTTGGTAAAAAACTGAGTATTTTTTCATGAACTGTATATTTATAATATTATAAACACATATATTGTACTCATTTAAATCAATGCTCAAATTCAGTATGAATTAATTTGAAACTTAAATTTCTTTTTTCTGAATTTTTAGTTTAGCTGGCAGGAAAAACTAAATGGACACAACGGATGCTATTTTTGCCGGGAAGCTTTTGGCAAAACTTGCCCGCCCTGGCATAAATGAAAGCTGAATAAATTATTTTTTCGACACATTACTGCACAGTCTATTATTTTCTGCACAGTCGGGACCTTTGAAAATTGATGTACAACAGGGACAGATGCATAAAAGAGGTGACGTATAAATGAGAAATATCTCTGAAACTGACGCATAAATAAAAGCTAAATAACTTGTCTGTATTGTTGGTCGGGATTTTTGTAAATCGACTTACAACAAAGACATATGAATAAAAAAGGTGACGCTCGTAATATAAGTGAAAAATATCTGTAACTGACGCATGAATAACACTGAACTTTTATGTATTGTTGGTCGGGATTTTTGAAAATCCACATATAACCGGGAAAGACTGATAAAAAAGGTGACTATAAGTGAGCCATACCTCTGAAAGTGACGTACAAATAATGACAGCTGAATAAAATTAAATTTTCTGTACTATTGGTTGGGACTTTTGAAAATCGACGTGCAACAAAGACATATGAATAAAAGAGGTGACGCGTATAAGTGAAAAATATCTGTAACTGACGCATGAATAAAACTGAACTTTTATATATTGTTGGTCGGGATTTTTGAAAATCCACGTATAACCGGGAAAGACTGATAAAAAAAGGTGACTATAAGTGAGCCATACCTCTGAAAGTGACGCATAAATAATGAAATCTGAATAAAATTAATTTTACTGTACTATTGGTAGGGACTTTTGAAAATCGACGTGCAACAAAGACATATGAATAAAAGAGGTGACGCGTATAAGTGAAAAATATCTGTAACTGACGCATGAATAACACTGAACTTTTATGTATTGTTGGTCGGGATTTTTGAAAATCCACGTATAACCGGGAAAGACTGATAAAAAAGGTGACTATAAGTGAGCCATACCTCTGAAAGTGACGTACAAATAATGACAGCTGAATAAAATTAATTTTTCTGTACTATTGGTTGGGATTTTTGCAAATCGACGTACAACAGAGACTGACGCATAAATAAAAAATAAATATTTTTTCTCTACTGTTGGTAGGAACTTTTGAAAATCAACGTACAATTGAGACGGGAGCTTAAAAGAGGTGACGTATAAGTGAGAAATATCTCTGAAACTGACTCATAAATAAAAACTAAATAACTTCTCTGTCCTGTTTGTTGGTCAGGATTTTTGAAAATTGACGTACAACTGAGAAAGACTGATAAAACAGTTGACTATAAGCGAGCTATACTTCTGAAAGTGACGAATAAATGAAGGTTGAATTTTTTCCCCTGTACTATTGGTCGGGACGGGACTTGCAAAAACCACGCGCAATAGACACAGACGCATAACAGAGGTGACGTATAAGTGAAAAATATCTCTGAAACTGACGCATAAATAAAAACTGTGAAAAATAACTTTTCTGAACTGTTGGTCGGGATTTTTGAAAATCGACGTAAAACTCAGAAAGACGTATAACAGAGGTGACGTATAAGTTAGAGATTATTATACTTGATTTTAAAACCAAGATATTTTCTATTCGAAAAGAGAGTGTAGATAATTAGGATGATAGGAAAAAATAAAAATGCACTGATCATCCGCAATCCTGCGTTGGAGGCCGGGAGGGTTTTTGCCTAAAATCCAGTTTCTCTTTCAGTGAACCAAAATGGCGGCGACGTCACGACCCGACATCGAGTGAGAACAAAAGCAAGGTAGGCAAGACGCTTGTCAGATTTATGGATAAATGATGACTGCTCGCGGAATGTCTTTGCAGCGATTGCTGGGGGAGGGGGGGAGGGCTTATTAATGTGGGTCAGGTCGGGAATCGGAGAGAGATATGACAGTGGGCGCAAGAACTCGACTTCCGAACTTAAGAATACAGTTAATCCTTATGCAGATTACCTGCACAAAAATATCCTCATTTGTATTAATCACGCAGAAAGAAAGAGGACATATTTCATTCTTCCCTCGCAGAGGGATTTGTGGAATGGAAATATCCCCACCGAACGTCGATCATCCATTTTCCCCCCCTTTTTGCGGAGTTAAAATCTTCGTAGCTGAATACGAGAAAACAATTGTTTTGCTTGAAAATGTCGTGAATGTGAAGATGAACGTTTATTTATAACGGTTGAATTGTCACGTTTAAATATATAAAGCAATGCGGTTTTAATTTCAAGACTTATATAAAAATTTATCGTATGCTGTTGCTGTTGCAAATGTCACTTTTATATCCAAGCTTTCTTCGCAGAACGACCAGGAAGTAAGGCAGATAAGGAAGCGCCTTCCGTTATAACGAGCACCGCAAGGGTGGAAGTACGACTTGGCCCACGTACATATATTTATTCATCGTATGAATGAAAGGGGGTAAACGCACCCTCATACGTTGTTTTGATAAAAGGTGCGTGTTCCCCAAAAAAAAAAAAAAAGACCGACTGCGAAGAGAAAGTATAAATGTTCAGTATGAAGCTTGTCAACATTTAGACCAAGTTCGTTTGGTGCTTTCGTATTGGTGCCTTCCCGATTACTTCAACTTCCACGCTGCCTTTATTCTCATTGGTTTGAGAGTAAATCTTAGACTATATAAGCCGTGTTTTTGTGCTTTTGTCAGCTTCATTTGGATGTTTTTGCATCTAGAGGCTCCACTATCGCATTGGAAAAGGGATTCCAAGAAATCCCGAAACATATGTCTGCATTTTAATGCTTATTTGCTATAAATAACGTACATTTTTTTAACTTCTGGGAGAGCCTTAACATTTGAAAACAAATTGACTAAATACTTGTATGTATGTGAAAATAGCGAATTATAATTTCCATTGCATTATTTGTTTAATCATTGCCATTGCAAATGAGTGAAGAAAAAAGCAAAGCTAATCCTTATCAAGAAAAAAAGATTGAATAAAAACTCTTTGAAGCATTTAAAACGAAAGAGAGAGAGACAGACAGACAGGGGAAGGGAAGAGAGGTGTTTGCAAAAATTCCTTATGTTTTACGAGTTCATAAAACATAAGGACGTTACTTTTGCTTTATGATTTTTTATATTTTTTCTTATGTTTTATGAACCCATAATATAAATATGCAATCATAAAACGTCTGTTTTATATTTACAAATTTATATTGCGTTTTATGTTTTTTTCTTATGTTTTATGATTACATAATGTAATCCATAATTTACGTTTTAAAAACACACATTGAGAGTAATTTAAACCAGACTCTTTCTAACTGTGTGCTGTGCACTCTTGTTTGAATATCGAAAAAAATATTTCGAGCATAGGTGCGTTTTGTACAAGGCAATCAGGATGCGTGCTCATATACGTCTTGCCGATAATGTTCAGGAAAATTTTGAGCCCTGTATGCTCTTTTTTCGTAATAACTCGGAAATATACACTTTGGTAATAACCAGAGCTCGGAAGTCGATAGCCTAAAAATTCCCTAAAAATACACCAAAATTAGCGCAAAAAATGCCATTAATGTTGAAAAAATTAGCCTTACATTTTGAAAAGTACACAAAATCGAATGTCAAAATCCCATTGAAGCAGTTTAAATGTTTATTTTTCGAAAAATTATAACTGCAGCATCAAAAAACTTTATAAATAATAAATAAATAAAAATGAAGAAAGAGTTACAACCAATAACTGGTAAACATGTATTTTGACAATTTTAATAGCTAAAACGACAGAATCTAAATTACTTTGTATAATTTAATGTTTTTGAATAATTAAAAGACCGCAACCGAAAGTATGTTTTTATATCTTGAGAAGCTTCTTTTAATGCGTACATAGTTGGGGCAAATTTGAAATAAATGGAATCACTCAAGGATCAATTCACCCGCTGTATCTTCTCCAATTAAAACACCAGCAACTTTTGCAACTTCAAAAATCATCATCGTCATCATCTTTTGTTTTTTCCATTTGTCTTCATTCACTTTCGTAATCATGGATTTTATAGTTCTACCCTTGACCAGTGTTAAGTAAAATTTAATGATGGAACTGAACATAATTTTAATCAGGAAAGTGAAGCAAAAAAGAACATAGACATAGAAAAATGCTCAGAAAAGAGGGGAAATACTTAAAAATGATAAAATTTCTGCAGCAATCTTTCAAAAAATGCTCAAAAACAGGGAAAACCTCGAAAAAAGCATTATCAACTGCCTGGTAATAACAGACAGAAAAATTCTCCGCGCTGACAATGCAACTAGGCAAACTATACGTTGAATGAATGAAATTATCATTATAATCAATGTTTACAATCTTTTATATGCTTGGTTACACTGTCATAATAAAACTTATAGTATCAGTTTTGTCGTGAATACGTCTTTAAATTTGCTACCATACAGGAGCAATCCAAAAACATCTAATGATAACAAAAACGGGGGATACAGTTTGGCGTTGTAGTTTCGAATCTATCCTCTACATCCAAAAATAAATAATACCACTGGATAGCTAAAGGATCAAAGAATTCATTACGATAAGCGAGAACAGTGACGTATCGCGGGGGGGGGGGGGGGGACTCCTCCATTTTGAGGTTATTTTGCTGCTCAACGAAATTTGCAATGAGTATATAGCTTTTGACTCGTAGACGCTACGATGTTCGTTTAAGTTTTAATCATCAGCTGTCGTCAAAATGTATCGATTGTATATAAAACATTAGTTTAAAGTAGTGACAGTGAATATAATAAGGTGTTAGAATTAAAAAATATTGAAAATATGTAGATAATGTCGGCTTATACGCGTCGAAAAGCCAAAACTATAAAGTTATTAATAAATAGAGTTATATTGTAAAACAATAATTATTTGTTTCCTTGCTTTTATTCTAAACACATAAATAAAAATATTTTATTTAAAATATATAACCCGTTACATAAACGTATTCACGTACAACACACGGCCGTGTCCATGACACAGCCGTACCCCACATTTTTTTTGCAACGAATCTCTCACAACATAAATTTTAAAAAGAATCAGTCGGGTAGATATCAACACGTAAATATGAAATGTTCCTTATATAACCAACGATATATCTGCAATTTTGAGATTGCTATCTCCTTGAAGCATCGCAGAACAAATTGAATAAATCGTCGCCTATTACCCCCTAATTTGGATCATTAATATGCTGCTGCCTTTCTTGAGAAGCGCACTTGTTTCAAAGACGAAACGTTTTTTCATAAACATTCCCAAAGAAACGTCAGAACAGGGGGAGGGGAGGGAGGAGATTTGAAGGTCATTATAGCATTCATATGATGTTCAATAACATTTTATTGAGCATATTAGTATTAACCATAGATAATGTGCACTTTACGCCACTTGAAATAAACTTCTGTTTTCAAAAACCACTATTTTTTTCCTTGTGAGTTTTTCGCTGGATTCATTTGTGTGTGTGTGTATTTTTTTCGTTTGAAAAATAAATAATTCTTTTTAAAATGTTTCGGAAATACAAGCAAATAAAAAAAGTTGGATGGCTAAATTTCACGTCAATGGTAATTTATTTGTTAGATGTTCTTAAAGTTTATTAAACAAAGGTGTTTATACACTTAAAAAATTTCTTTTAGTATTATCGATAAAAAATAAATTTTTTATAATGTTGCTCTAATATCGTAAAAAAAAGAGACATAATAAATAAGACAAAAAAAAAAAACGTAATAAACAATAAACAGAATCCAGGAATCAGGAATCTTTTGTTAACAAATTGCCACAAATTTGTCTAGTGTTCGACAACTACTCGTCAAAATGTAGTTAACTACCACTACTAACTAGTCTAAACAGAACTAGTTGCAACTAGTACTTAACTACTTTTTCTGAAACTAGTTGTAACTGCTAGTTAACTACTTTTAAGTGTAATTCATTTGAATTTCTATTTTTATTGACTATATTAGAAAGCTTTTCCTAATTTGTGTAAATACTGCAATAAATATTATGATTTTTTATGAGTACTTTTATATTATATAACATAATATTAAAAAATACATTTGTGTGAGTAATATTCATAGGCTAAAAATTTAAATAATTTAATGTTTTAAAAGCTTTTTTTTTCAAAAAATAGATTACATTTTTCCCCCCAAAGTAGTTGGCATTTTGAAAGTAGTTGTAACTAGTAGTTGGGAAAAAAGTAGTTTAACTAATAGTTAACTAGTTCAAAACAAAAGTAGTTACAACTAGTAGTTAACTACTAGTTATCTAGTAGTTAACTACTTCTAGTTAACTACTGCCGAACACCAAATTTGTCTAATAACTGCTTTAGCAGAGCCAACATTTCTTATAGTTAACTACTTAAAATGAAAAAAAAAATCAATAATTTCTTCATGCTTTTCAAACAAACTCATCTAGTGTTGCCAATAAAAAAAAGCAAAATTTTGCAATAAAATCCAAAGAGTTTATTTTGATTTAACAGACAACAGCAACATCTTCTTTCAATGACTAAAAAACGCATCAAAATAAACGTAAAGAAATAATAGATGACTTTGTTGTTTATAAAAACGGAAGTAAAGCGATGTTTAGATCCGTTTTTTTTCAATTAAATGCAATCGAGCATAAATTGCTAAGATTTTGGGTGATTCCGGAGATTCTGAAAGGTTTGATAAAATAATCAGTTGCAGCAAATGGAAAAATTGCTTGTTTCGCTTCAGGAGTTATCGGAAGAATTGAAGAACTGATGTTATGGCGGGAAAACCCATTCCATCGACGTCCCTCTGCGCCATTGAACTGAAATAGAACTAATCCCTAGAACTGTGCTAGTCAAAAGATTTTGCGTCAAAAAAAAAAAAAAGCGTGAACCAAGTAACATTAAGTTATATTTTACTTGTAAAAGGGCAATATCATGCCTGCCAACTTGTTGAGATGAGAATTCAGAATGTTTTTCTCAAAAATTCAGAAGAATATATTAAAAAAAAGCGCAAAAAATGTTTACAATTGGCAGTGAATTTCTATTGGTTGTTGGAGAACTGAATATGCTGCCAGAAACGGAAAAAGTTCAACATTTTCTACTCTCGATTCTGTCGGTTTTCAATCGAACGAAAACAGAAGATACCGGAAGTGGGGAAGTTTTTCTGTTTCAGTTTTCAGTTTCCGTCCATTTTACGGTAACGTGGAGTTCAGGCTTAATTCTCTGACCAGAAAAAAAAAATTTCATTTAGAAGCAAAAATAGTGTTTTCATGGTGAAAAAACATTTAAAATCGAATGGAAGGTAGAAGAAAAAATTTGGGCACTTTTTATTGCTTCTGGATACTGTTCTAGACGTTTCGGGCAACTTTCTATCCTGAAGATCTGGAAACCCTGTTTTGGGGGCTTATGGTCCATCCAAGATTTTTCTGGTTGATGTCGCAGTTTTCTCCGAATCAAGAAAGATGTTAAAGATTGATGAAAGATGATTTGATTCTCTCTTCAATCAAAAGAGAAGGTTAATCCTAAATTTCTATGTGAATAAAGATCCTAGTCCTTATTGGACAGGGTACCAATTTACAGACGGATTGTTGGTTGGAGGTTGGTGTCGTATCCTCCATTGAATCAAATCTCATGGTGTGCTTGAATAGTCTTTGCTATCTCTATGGCGTTATATGAGTATAAGGCATCCTCTGTACGGTAATTTAAGATTTAAGAAAAAGACAATAAACAAGAAGTTCCGTCTCGAACTATACGAGTCTACTTTCCCGTATACACCAAATTCAAATTTATAATCTAGCTATCTCTTTCTCTCTCTTTCTTATTTATCTTTAGTTCTAATTATTGAAAATATACCTTTTTCAACGGATAATACATATTCATTCACTCACTCATTCATTCTTTCATTTACTCAGTCATGCATTTATTCATTCATTCGTTACCTCATTCAAGTGTTTATTCATTCATTTACGCATTCATGTATTTATTCACTCATTTATTTATATTTTCATTTATTCAATAATTTATTCATTCATTCTTTTCCTCATTCATTTATTCATTGATTTATTCTTTCACTCTTTCATTTATTCATTCATTCATTATTTCACTCATTGAGTCACTGAGAAATATCCTTGAAAATCCCGATCAAAAAATTTCATAGCAAAATAGGCTCGTACGTTCTGGATAAACTTTCTATTTCTACATGCTCTACGTTATAAGAGCTTTCCGATAAAGTTTGTTCCAAGCAAATCGGTCCGTTAGATCAGGATTTATATAGGGTTGAAATTTCCCCGTAAGCTCTGTGTTAATTTTTTGAACTGTTCAAAAATGAACAAAAATTGTTCAAATCAATATTTCACGGCGAGAACTCCTTTCAATAAGCTTTCAATAGGAACTTGGCTCTTGTGCCCAGAGTTTACAGAATTTGCTTCAATTTTGTCCATAGGCGCTAATGTTAAATTTTTTTGAACTGTTCAAAATTGAACAAAAAATTGTTCAAATCAAAAAGTAAAATATAGAAATGAGATGTCCTCTCCGAGATCTTTCGAATGCAAAAAGAATTTTTCCAATCGGACAATTCGTTCAAAAGTTATTAGGGGGGACAGACCGACAGACCGACCGACAGACAGACAGACCGACAGACACACTTTTCCCCCCATCTCAATACCCTACTTTCAAATTTTTTATTTTTCAATCTTTATTTAATTACTTCACTTATTTTTGACTTTTCTTGATTTTTAACGATATTTTTACGATACATTAAGCCTTCTTTCATGCTTTATTATTATTTTTTTTACTTTTACGGGAAAGTAGGCTAAAAACGGATAGTATTGCTTTTGATTGATTCATCCACTTTGTTTAAACCGAATAGTTTGCGTTGTATGTTGAACTGGCGTCATACCCTTATCATGCCAACAGCCACTTTATTAAAGGAGGATCATGGCTGTTGTTTTATCCCATGACTCTCTCAACCGGCCACTTCCAACGTGAAGAGGCTCTCCCAACCTGGTGGTCCAATTTGAGATACCTTCCAAAGTGGATTCTATCTTGTTGGTGGATGTCTTCACTCGGGAGGGGTTGTAAAACGCTTTTTCGGATCACAAGGAGCCGCCTTATCACCTCTTACCAGCTCAAGGAGCTGTGTATTCCCTCGAAAGTGGTGTTCTTGGGATAAGCCCCGTGCTCCGCTTAGCACAAGGGGGTGGTACACTAAGGCGGTAGATTAGGGAGTAGACACTTGAAAACTTCTTATATCTCGAGGTGTGTTATTTTCGGGGGAAAAAAAAGTGAACACAGCAAATAGTGGGTTTTTTGTTGTGGGAAGGCGAAAATCGAGGGGAGAGGGGGGGGGGGGGCATAGGTGGCAGTGCGAGGGAGTAACCGGTGAGAATCTTCTCATGTCCTGAAAATGGCAACTATAAGAGGGGAAAAGATTTTATCCGAAACTTTCATTCAAGAAACTAGTCGAACGCCACTTTTCTGGGTTTAAGAAAACTGATGCTCCACACTAAAAATTTTGCGTTTAGTTGCCACCATTTTTGGTGTTACTGAGCACGATTTTCGGTGTTACTGAACACGATTTTTGGTGTTGCTGAACACGTATTTTTGGTGTTACTGAGCACGATTTTTGGTGTTACTGAGCACGATTTTTGGTGTTACTGAGCACGATTTTTGGTGTTACTGAGCACGATTTTTGGCGCTACTGAACACGATTTTTGGTGTTACTGAACACGATTTTTGGTGTTCAGTTGGTGTACACTTGAAAATTATTCATTTTTGTATACAGTGGAACTCGCTTAATACGAAATGCCAAAAATTAGCGAATTTGTTCGTATTAGCCGTTATTCGTAACAACCGAGAAAAAGTAAAATTGTGTAAAAAAAGAATTAGAGATGCATGTTTATCTTTTAAAAATAATTACTATTATTTATAATAAAAAGTAAAATAAATAATGAAAATAAATGATTTTTTTACTAATATACTTTTAAATTTTACTAGTACATTGAAGAGTAGTGAACTTACCTTTTAAAATTTAACAATTATTGAAAAAATACTTAATGGTAATTGCTTTTTAGGTACATTAAATTTTATCATGCGCATATCTCGGCGCAAAATGCCTAGTGCCATTTGTATATTGTCATTTTCTGGACGCATGTCATAAAAGTTCATTAAAGTACCTATAGCTTCTTCAGCTTAGCTATAAGCTATTGCTACCCAGAAAGAAGAAACGTAGGATTCGAAATACGTACTTCGTAATTTACAATGACTCAAAAAAACCAACAATTTCTTTTTAAAATGCATAAATTATTTGCAATCGAGAAAATTCTTCGTGAATAGGTCAGAAATTTTGTTCGTCTTAGCCGAAATTTGTATTTTAGCCTTCGTAATATGCGGGATATATTTAGTGTCATTAAATAGTAAACCAAGCTTAATGAACAAATGGTTCGGTTTAGCCGTGATTTCGTATTAACCGTGCTCGTATTAAGAAAGTTCAACTGTAATTTCTTTTTTTTTCTGCATTTTTCGACAAACGCACCGGTACAAGATACTAAGTTCCCTCTCAAACGAAAATTTGATTTTTAAAATTCAATTAATTAGCATCCTTTGAAAATATATGTCAATTAAAAACTTAGAAGCTATGGAATATATTTAGACTTAAAAATATGTGCAGTTGAGAAAATAATTAAAAAATTACTTCATCGGATAATTACAAATGTCTTTCATCCCTATGGGAAGAGCCATGTGCCCCCGCCCCCTCCCTACTTCAAATCCACCACTGGTTAAATATTATTAGATTTGAAGAGCACACACTATTTTAGTTTTCTCTGGAACTGATGCAACAGACGGGGCTCGTTGACTTCGGCGAAGCGGGACAGGTGGCGGGAACAGCATCGGAAAACGATCCATCCCGGAGCCGCAGACAAACAGCTCAACTCCCCGCACGACATCAAACACGCCGCGTTCCACGAAGGGAAGATCGAAACTCCGAAATCGATGTTTCGGAGAATTCAATCGTCTCTCCTATTGTTTCCGGAAAATATGCTCTTTTGCTTTTTCTTCTTCCTCTGCAGCCTGGAGAGAAGTACAAATTGCTGGAGCATGTGTGGCAGCAGTACTCGTCACGATCGCAGACCAAGTTTCGAACGAAAGAGCAGTTTATTTTTCAGAGGTAAAAAGTAGCTCGGATGGAATATTTCGTTCTTTTCCAATCAGCGGCAGGATGGGCTTTCGAAAAGCAATTAGTTAGAACGCTGCTCGTGATTACTTCGAAAAATTACGTTGGAATTGGTTTACTTGGAAAAGTGTACTTAGTTGCGATTGTTAATAAAATACAGTTAAACTCGCTTAATACGAAGCGCCAAAAATTCGCGAATTTGTTCGTATTAGTCGTTATTCGTAACAACCATGAATAAGCAAAATTGTGTTAGAAAAAGCATTAGAAATGCATGTTCATGTTTTAAAAGTAATTACTACTACTCATAATAAAGAGTAAAATGAATAGTGAATACAAGTGATTTATTTTTACTAATATACTTTTATCTTACTAGTACCGATGCATCAGGCAGTCCGAAAGAGTCATAGTTGGAGTGTGCAAAGTAAAACAGAGTTATACAACTCAACTCACCTCTCTGGAGGGTGTGGTCGAAGACACTCTCTCCCCCTTCGATGGTACAGTTCCACCTGTTATGCCGAAACTGGTTCTGGCACTCCTGTATGCCGCGCCTCGCTCCGCTGCTCACCGCTCGGATGACGGCGGGATGCGCTTGACACACGCGTTGCTGTTGCTGTACCAGACCGGGCACTGTCGAGCACAGAGACACTTGTTCACTGGCCATTTCGGGGGGTGGGTCTTGTACTGACACTCCCACCATTCCGAGATACCTGAAAAGAAGAGGAACAAATTATAATTTTGAGCATGGTTCGAGACTACAACGCCGGATAGTAGTACTAATATTCCTTGCAAGGACGTAACTACGTCGTTTTCCAACAGGGGCAAGATCAGGTTTTAGCATTCCCCCCCCCCCCGATATACACATAAAAAGTATATATATATATCTGTATAAGCACACATACTAAGTCAATTTAGTGCCCCTAAAACTCTAAAATCTGTCGTACAGGGCACAGGACCCGCCTGCCCTTCCCCCTTCCTCCAAGTTACGTCACCGATTCCTTGACAGGACCTCGCTGATATCACCTATCAGCGGTCTTCAAACTTCTGCGAGTGAAAATAAATATTCGAAAAAAAGTTATAAAGCGTTGGTCGACTAATAATTATCAACTAAAAAATGTGCGGAAGAACGAACATTAAATGGAAGGTCAAAGAAGCCAATTTTCAACAGTTTAGGTAAAAAAATACCTCCAAATGAAATACATGATTGGAACAACAGTTAATGCTATTTTACATTAATGTTGCGTAAAAATTCTCAGTCAAAAGAGAATACTTACTTTAAAAAGTTATTAACTGAAGGATACTTTAATTTTTATTTTAGAGAAGCCTTCACTCAAACTCATATTATAAGTGCTTTTAATATGACTGTTTAATGGCAATCAACTCGATTTAACAAGGAGTTCGTAATATTATATATATTAATAGCTTTCCCAATAAAGAAATACTAAACACAGCCTTTCCAATTAAAAGAAAAATACTTATATTTCACCCATACGTTCATTCTATAAAAAAATGAAAAACATAATAATTCAACGGCTGCCGATTAATCGGCTATAGTTAGATTAGTTTGCTTGTCACTGAATCCCTATCATTTTTCAAAATCATAAAAATTGTTACTTATATTTGGATGTGAGATTTTTATGAGATCTCTGTCCTTTGATAGCAGTTAGCATTGACAAGTTGTTTTCTCAGCGGTGTGACTGCTCTGACAGAGGGAAGCTACTTTTACAGAAATCATCTTCATTTATTGAGATTTTGCAAACAAGGCACTTGGCGATAAATTTGGTGATTTGGCTACATTTGACGATGAAACTTGAATTTGCCAGACTTGTTGTCGCTGGGTGAAGTTACGCTTCCTATTTCCCGCGCCCGTGATATTTCCGGGATAGAGCGATCAAAAGTAGCGAACCAAAAAGGTTCAGAACAATCCCATTTATCTTTCCTGGAAATTATTTCTTATATTGCAGTACCAAACTATTGAAGTAAGATTAAGTTTTTTTTTTTGAAGGATTTTCTCGGATGAAAAAATAAGCAGCTTTTTTTTTTTTTTTTTGAGAAAAAAAAATCAACTTTTTCTAAAAAGTTTTTATGATAACGCTAAAACTCATCTATGAAATTTTTAAAAAAAAGTAAGAAAATCGGTTGAAAAACGCAGGAGAAAATTGTACTAGCTGTTTTATCTTGATATGTAATGTGGATACTGGATAGTGTAATCACTTTTAGCAAAAATTTCCACGACGCCAATGTATGGAGGTAAATTAAAACCTTGCCCCTTTTTGAGTGCAGACGTGTTACACTCACCACTCTGTCACCCTCTTGAAAGTACCCGAACGTTTCGTTTCGTGATTCGATGTGTCACTTCACCCCTGAACGTGTCTTCTCTCCCTTTGGCTCCCGAACTCGAGCAGAAAATCGTTTGATCAGCGATTCGATGACTTTTCCTTCCTTTTCGTCTTCTTCTGCTGTCGAACTGCCGCATCGATCCGGAAGAAAGGAAAAGAAAACAATCCCTCCTCCTCACACTTCTCTCCTGCTTCACCTATTCCCGTCTCTAACCGGAAACCCATCACAATCGAACACGGAAAAAAATATATAAGTTGCCTGAGCTCCTACAAAAGATGGAGCGCTAGATCGAGTACACTAAAAATTTTTGGTGTTATTGTACACCACTTTTGGTGTGCAGTTGATGTACAGTTGAAAATTATTCATTTTTTGATGTATATTAAATTCCTTTAAGTGTCTGTCTAAAAAAATATAAATAGCAAAACCTTTTTCAGTATATGATGTTCGTTAATTCATCTACGCATGAAAAATTCATGACGATTACTCATTTATCCTAGAATAGAGCAATGGAGGCAATTCAAGCAACGTCATTGTTCACGTGGCACCGATGAAAGCAATGTAAACAAAGAAAGCCGTAGCATCGCTTTACATCGAGTTCGACACATCTAATTAAAAACTAGGCCTAAATAAAGTTCTTCTACATTACATAAAATTAACACTAAATACAACACTATAACTATTGTAATAATTAATAAATTTATTTTATAACGATTAAATTAAATGTAAATACTGGGTTATAATCAGAAAAAGCAGTGAAAATAGTCTAATTAAGTAGGGTCAGTTGGGGTAATTGTAAACAGGCTTCATAACTTCACTTGTATTGGTTTTGAAAACTTGACTGCTTGTGAGTGATAAACTGGCAGCGTAGGGAAAACGTTGAAAGAGTTTCGTAAGTTTCGAGCACAGTGAAAAAAGTTGTTTAACAAAATTTAGTGATCTTACATTTTCCTCTCCAGCTCATCTACAAAAGCGATGTAAGCGGTCTCAACCATTTTATTTGTCATATGGAATGCTGCGAAAAACATTTCGTTATGATTTTAATCTCCCCTGTTATTTTTCATGTGCAAGTTAGGTGTTTACAATTACCCCATATATTTCGTACTCTGGGGTAATTGTAAACACTTAAATTTATCCTATTTCCATTATTTTGGAAGGACAATAAGTATTATATTTTGATGTAAATTACACTTTTATGTCTATTTTACATAACTATTGTTGTTGCTGCTAATGCCACTTGGAAATCCAAGCCCCCCCTTGCAGGACGACCATGAATTAAGAAAGCTCCTACTGATTATTTATTAATGAGCTCCGCTAGAATGAAGTACACTTGGCTCAGAAGGGCTTAATGATTTTAAACCAGCTCCCAGAGAGATCACCTAGGATGGTCCCTCAGCGGAAATTATTTCTAACTTGGTGGACATTTGAAGCGACGATGTATTTTATGTGACCAACTCCCTTTAGCGCACTCGGTCTCAGAGTAATCAGTCGCGGGAGGTGGTCACCCTCCCAAGCGTTGTTCACGGCCTGTTGTGATTCACTTTCGGTGTTATGTGGGATCCAAGCTTAACCGACTGATGCACTTAGGGACAAATTTTACATAAATTTGTCCCATTACTTTATTTTTTGCAAGATATTTCTCGTTAAATGATCTCCGCCCACTCATAACATAACTCAGCGGACCACATGCGGCCTGTTGGCCGTAGATTAAGAACCATTGCTCCGCAACTTCCTAAGCCTTCAAGCAGACTGTGCATGAAACAATTTTCCATTTGCATCAAGCTTATTCGAAAATAAATCACTGTTTACAATTACCCCAGATCTCTGGGGTAATTGTAAACACACTGGGGTAATTGTAAACACGAGCTCACCCGCTAACAAACAGTCATAAAGTCAAAATTTTTGTACACATTTACTCACAAGAAAAACAGTGGTGGCTACAATGCTCACAATTTTATCTCTGAATTCATTCAAGAGGTAGGGAAGGATCAAAAGTTAAAACATTGAAAAAGCGTTTACAATTACCCCAACTGACCCTATAAGATAACTTATTTTGCCTAGGGAACTCCACGTAGAACGGTAGAACGCTATTGAAAATCTTAGTAAACAAAGAGCTGATATCACGTGACAAGGATGGTCGCTCATGAGTCCCTCTAGCGGTGAACTGCCTCCATCGCAATGAAATTTCGATACGTAACGGAGTTAAAAAATGTCATGTGATAAGAAACGTTAGGCTGCCTATATTTTTTTAGACAACCAAATAAAAAATTTAAAGTCCATCAAAAGTAAAATAATTTTCATTTTTACTCAAACGGAACACTAAAATTCGTGTTCAGTAACACCAAAAATGATGACAACTAAACGCAAAACTTTTAGTGTGGAGAATTGGAGGGGCATTCAACATTTTTCGAAAACTTTTCATAAATGATTTTACATTTAAAATTCGGTAGGTAAAGTAAACGACAATCTATAAAAATGAAAAGGGTTATATAATCATGCCAGTCAACGTAATAACATAGGAATTCGGAAGATATTTTTAAAAAATTAGGAAAAAAGCGGAGAAGGGTGTAGGTTATTTTCTGAGCAATAAAAAAGCTATAATACAGGAGTAAAATAAAATCCCCCTTTATGAATTACGTATAAGAAAAAAAAACGCCAGTAGTTTACACACACATATATATGTGCACATATGCTGCTTCTTTCCTAGCTTATAAATTAATACAAAAGTTTAAGTAACCCTGCCGTATCTTTGAAGCCCAAATAAACCACACGTATTAAAAATTTGCAAAAGAACGTTGAAATTCAGGGAAATTCGATGTAGTTTCGTAAAAAAAATGCTACAATTTTAACCAACAGAGCACCTAATATTCATTGTAAAAAAAAAAAAATAAATAAACCACACGTATTAAAAATTTGCGAAAGAACGTTGAAATTCAGGGAAATTCGATGTAGTTTCGTTAAAAAAATGCTACAATTTTAACCAACAGAGCACCTAATATTCATTGTAAAAAAAAAAAATAAATAAATAAACCACACGTATTAAAAATTTGCGAAAGAACGTTGAAATTCAGGGAAATTCGATGTAGTTTCGTAAAAAAAAATGCTACAATTTTAACCAACAGAGCACCTAATATTCATTGTAAAAAAAAAAAAAAAATCAGAGTTGCTCAAAAGAAAAAAAAAAGATAGAACTTTTGCCTGTTACTCCGGGACTACAATTTGAAATGTTTCCTTTGAACTTTGATCCCTTTCCAATGTTATTCGGCATCATTCGCTAATTCTTATTTGCTTGTTGATTAGTCCGATTTGTATGGATTAAGCTCCAAACTGCTAAATGAAACAAAAAACGTTTTGCTTAGTGAAATATTTTCATGTGTCGGTGGGCACAAACTTTATCAACTGTTGTCTGAGTACTTTATTCAATGAAAAGAAGTTTGCTACGCAAAATAAACGGTCAATCATTGAGGGGGGGGAGTGAATGAAAGCGAGAAGGGGGCGGAGTGTCTTAGTAAGAGAATGTACCGACGTATGAAAATGAGTCCACAGTATATGAGGAGATTGTTATGTTCGATAATCAAGTAATGTCATTTATGCCTCCCCCCCCCCCCTCCCTTCATTATCTACTTCGAATGGAAATTTTACAATAAAAGATGAATCCCAGTAAAAGAAAGAAAAGAAAATCAAATTTCTGAGATTAAAAATCAGTCAGTTCCTTCAAGCAAAACTGAAATGAATATGAGAGCTGGAGTTAGGAACATTTTTTTTCTAATGGGCTGCTTTGGCTTTTGCCCATAGCAGACCTAGTGCGTTCCTCAGAGAATGGTACCATCTTTTTCTGCGGCACCACAATGCGTGTGGTACCATCGCCGCATGATAATTTTGACGTCCAGTATCTCCACCTGAAAAAGCGAGCACCTGAACTCTGTTGATGCGAAATTGAACTAGGAATTTAATTTAGCCGAAAACCTCCAAGCCAAATTTCTACTCAAGGGCATATGACATGGGTGCAGACGATTTTCTGCATCTTGAAAATCCACGGACACTAGTTAGGAACGTTCGAGCAGGTGTTTCTAGATTAATAGCACCTTTTCAATTTCAAAATAACGGCGGTCTCCGAAATAAATCAATGAGTATCGTTAACATATCTTTTGAACATTAAATAATACGAATCAATGCAGTTTACACTTGTTGAAGCATAAATAAGTATGTTACCACTGTAGATGTTAACTTTGAATTGTTTTAATTATTGTTTTAAAACCACTTTTTTTTTCTGCGCGGGACTCGTCTCGCGCCGATTCTCACGTCCATCCTCAAAAAGGATTTGGAGCCGAGCATGGTGCAGGAACGCGGAGCAGTAGATCGATGAGATTTTGCGCCAAATTGGTGCGCAGCAAAAGAATTTGTTTGACTCCAATGCTTTATTTTTCGTTTTACATTAATAAACATAAAAATAAATAAATGAGGAGTTTTTTCCCCGAAACATAGCGCATATAAAGCATTTTGTGATAAATAAACAGTCTATTACTTTAAAAAACATATTTTATCATATATATCTATTAACCCTTCACTGCACGCTCTTTAAAGCGAAATATAACTATTATTTTCATATGCAGGATTTGTAAAGGAATACAGAAACAATACAGGGCAGACTGCTGGTCAACTCTTTTACCTTACTAAAATAAGCAACTTTGCATTCATTCATTCATTCCTTTATTCATTTACTCATTCATGTATTCATTCATTCATTCATTCATTTACTCATTCATTCACTCATTCATTCATTTATTCACTCATTCATTCATTCATTCCTTTATTCATTTACTCATTCATGTACTTATTCATTCATTCATTCATTCATTCATTTATTCATTCATTAATTCTGTTCTGGATGAACTTCTTATCTGTACATCTTCTATGTCGTAAGCGCTTGGCGATAAAGTTTGTTTGAAGCAAAATTCGTCAGTTAGAACAGGGTTTATATAGGATTGAAATTTCCCCGTAGGCGCTAATACTATTTTATTTCATTTATTTCTTTATTTTTTGGAACTGTTAAAAAAAATATTTTGCAGATGTACAAAGAAGTTTTCAATGTTAAGTTATGGAGAACAGCAGAGAAAAAAATCCAGTTCAAATTTAGCTTTGCAGATATGCAAAACGGCGCAGTGAAGTGTTATTAATTAATGATTATTAATAAATGAACTTACAAAGTAAAAAAATATATAATAATATTAAAACTATTCAGCGCATGGAACGGAGCGTGCAAACTCAAGATAAGTGGGTGTTCTAGATCTCTGATTTTTCCATAGCAGTGACGTCAAAATCCTGATCTCACAATCCATTTCTCGGAAATATATTTCGACCCGACATAACGTTTCATTTTAAGACCCTTTCTCGTGACGTCAAATCTTTCCTCGAAAAGCAAAAACCACTTCCACAAGAAAAATGAATCCAAAAAGGTAATAAAACCCAAAAGCGATTCCGAAACGGAACTGGATTTTTATTAGATGTCGCGATTAAAAATGAGTTGCCATTTCCAATTCCATTTAAGCGAAGAAATGCGATCGCTTTTAATTTCTCCTTTCGCGTTCTCCTTTTATTCCTCCTTATCTTCTTCGCTCCGAATGGGACGATTCCGCGGTTTGGAAGGATTCTCTCTCCAGCTTCTCCGAACTGCGAAAAACCATGATCGAATATTTTTTTTATCCCTTCTTCTTCTTTTCCGCATAATTTATACATTCTGCCGAGCCCTCGAAAACGGGATTTGTAATTCTATTTGGTCCATTATCGAAGCCAGTGTCACATTCTTTTCGCGCAGCGAAGAAAAATGAATTTATTTTCGCTCGGCGTCTTTCATCAAGTTGAGGGACGTTTTTACGACGTTATCGTCTTATTCCGTGGTGGCCGAACGTCCAGTGGAATCAGGGATGGCGCGGCGCAAATAGGATTCTTTTGAGGCTCTGAGATTGGGCTTTTTCTATTTGCGAACTAGAAAGGAAAAATGAGCGAAGGTTTTTTCCACTTCCGTTTGACCTCAATGTTACTCTTAAAGCGAAACAAAAGACAGTGAAGAAGAAGAAAGCGTCAAATTCTAATCAAAATTCAAACAGCAGAAAAAAGGGGGAGTCCAAACTCAAAAATCACTAAAAACTGTGAATAAAAAAGATGGTTTACTGTAAAAACAAATCGTGTTATTGGGCACGATTTTTGTTGTTCAGTCGGTGTGAAGTTGAAAATCATTCATTTTGTGATATATTTTAAACTTTTTTAAAGTGTCTGTCGAAAAAATACAAACAGCAGATTGTTTTTTTTTTTAGCATATGTGTTCGTTAACTCATCTACGCATCAAAAATTCGGTACGATTGCTCATTTAGCCTATTTTCATAGAAATGAACCATTGGAATGACATTTCGATGCGTCACGGAGTTAACACATTTCATGTGCCAAGAAACGTTATACTGTCTATATTTTTGGAGACACACTTAAAAGAATTTAAAATACATAAAAAAATGATTCATTTTCAACTTTACACCAACTGAACACCAAAAATGTTGTTCAGTAACACCAAAAATGGTGTTCAGTAACACCAAAAATGGTGTTCAATAAACCAAAAAGGGTGTTCAATAAACCAAAAATGGTGTTCAATAAACCAAAAATGGTGTTCAATAACAAAAAAATGGTGTTCAATAACACCAAAATGTTGTTCGGTAACACCATAAATGGTTGTTCACCAAAAATGTTGTTCAGTAACACCAAAAATGGTGTTCAGTAACACCAAAAGTGGTGTTCAATAACACAAAAAATGGTGTTCCATAACACAAAAAATGGTGTTCCATAACACAAAAAATATTGTTCTATAACACCAAAAATGCTATTCCATAACACTAAAAATGGTGTTCCGTAACACTAAAAATAGTGTTCCGTGAGACCAAAATGTTGTTCGGTAACACCATAAATGGTTGTTCACCAAAAATGTTGTCCAGTAACACCAAAAATGGTGTTCCATAACACCAAAAATGGTGCTCCATAACACAAAAAATATTGTTCCATAACACCAAAAATGTTGTTCGGTAACACCATAAATGGTTGTTCACCAAAAATGTTGTTCAGTAACACCAAAAATGGTGTTCAGTAACACCAAAAGTGGTGTTCAATAACACAAAAAATGGTGTTCCATAACACAAAAAATGGTGTTCCATAACACAAAAAATATTGTTCTATAACACCAAAAATGCTATTCCATAACACTAAAAATGGTGTTCCGTAACACTAAAAATAGTGTTCCGTGAGACCAAAATGTTGTTCGGTAACACCATAAATGGTTGTTCACCAAAAATGTTGTCCAGTAACACCAAAAATGGTGTTCCATAACACCAAAAATGGTGCTCCATAACACAAAAAATATTGCTCCATAACACCAAAAATGCTGCTCCATAACACTAAAAATGGTGTTTAGTAACACTAAAAATGGTGTTCCGTGACACCAAAAATGGTGTTCAGTAACACCAAAAATGGTGCTCCATAACACAAAAAATATTGCTCCATAACACCAAAAATGCTGCTCCATAACACTAAAAATGGTGTTTAGTAACACTAAAAATGGTGTTCCGTGACACCAAAAATGGTGTTCAATAACACAAAAAATGGTGTTCAGTAACACCAAAATGGTGTTCAATAACACAAAAAATGGTGTTCCATAACATCAGAAATGGTGTTCCGTAAGACCAAAAATGGTGGCAAATAAAGACAAAATTTTTACAGTGCAGTTTCCCCAAATTTCCTTAGTCCCAGTAGAAATCGATTTAAAACTCAACAACAAATTTTAATTGAAAAATAGTCACAGAAAAAAAATCGCTCGGCATTTTTAGTCCCAATAAGTGTTAAGGTCATTCGAGAAAAAAATTCGACGCCATTTCAAAAAATTTTCACACAATTTTTCCAAACATTCGACTCGAAATCTCGCTTAGAAAGCGGCGCTCGCTGTCGCTCACAGACACAACACAGAACTCTTCAAAGGAACGCGACGAAGAAGATTGCGCATTCCAAAGCGTCAACAGGTTTTTTTAGAAATGCCTCTCAAATGAGCGGCCAATTTACAATACCATCATATAAACAAAAACAGCTTTCTGGACTTAAAATGACAGCCATCGTCCAAATTGCGAAACTGGCTGACTTTTTCTCGCCAGCACCAACTTAACAATAATGGGAGCCTTCATTTCTTTACGCTAATTCCATTCAAAAGCGCTTTTTGAAGCGTTGACTCGTTTAAATTTCTGACTATACATAGCAGCGCCGTGTTTGGTGGTTGGTTTCCTTATTATGTGTTGTTGAACTCAATGCATAACAATTTTCAGCGAAAGGTGTACGTTCAAACCATTAAGTTAAACAAATAATAGCATTGATTATGGTAAGAAATAAACTTTTTGAGTTAACCCCCACACCATTATACGACATGGGAAAGGGAAATAATGCTAGCAAAGTCGTACATTTCCCTTTTATGAATTTAAATTTTTATTATTAGTGTTGTTATTATGAAAACAAATCCAACTCTCCAGCTCATATGAAACTTGTTAGTTCTATTTTTATCTTAGTGTTAGTTCTATTTTTTTCACATCCACATGTCATGGAAAATTTTCAGGCGCATTAACCCTTAGACAGAATTTTTCGTTTGTTGTTGGGTTCAAGAAGAGAGTTTGGTTAGATTTTGGAGGTTTCAATGGCACATGACTACTCTTTCTGTGAAGAGTTAAAAGAGCATTGTTATTTTTTTATTTATATTTTCAGAAACCACTTGAAAAAAAAAGAACTATTAAAAATGAACTAGTCGACTCGAGCATGATTCCGCACTAATTTGGGAGAAAGGGCATTATGTAGCAGAATAGGAAAAAATAAACGGGATTTCGTTGCAAAAGAAGACATGCCATTAAACACATCAGTGCAAATAACTGTTACAATTTTTTTCACCACTATCATTCAGATATTCAAAATAATAAAATGATCACAGTAATAATGATAATTATTTTCATTGTTAGTATACATAGAATGAAAATACAATAATGAAACAGTTCCAGTAAAATACTTAAATTATATTTAACGCTGATTGGTTATACATTCATAATATAAATGAATGTGTAAGAGCCCAACGATTGAATAATGCAGACGCAGCTAAAACTGTCCCATTTTCTACACAATAAAAACGGTTTCTTGTTTGCTTACTTGATAATGGATGGCGTCAGCATACACAACCCCATTTGGCATCCTTTAAAGGACCTCTCCTTAGATAATTTTAAATCTCAAATTTAAAAGCGGCACATTTTTAGACCGTGGGTCTATTTTTCGTCATTAGCCGGCAAGATAAGCTTTAAAATGAGGGATAAATCGTGGAATTTGATAAAGGAATATGGAAGATCTCGCGGAGCGACAGAAAAAGAGGCTAGAGAAATAATATATATAGATAGATTGGTTTAACAGCGTCACTAATATTTTATTTGTGTAAATTACCAACCAATAGCAGTGCATTTGAAACAACCTTTCATTTTTACATTACTCATAATACCATGCAGGGATCTGGAGCGGAGCACGGAAAAACAAATTTGTTGTGCTCCGCTGTTCCATTTTTTTTACTTTTAAGTTCTTTATCACGTAAAAAAGAGAGAGAGAGAGATAAACAAATAATTCGAAGTTTGGTTTCTTCCAAACTGATGCCATCTGCCAGTTCAAAACTTTGGTTGTTCTTAACAAACAGAGAAGCAAACATTCTGATTCGCGTGCTAATAAACGCACCTGCAGAACGAACTTTATTAAAACTCGAATGGATTCGTCCTTCCTGTCATGCGCAGAATCGTCCAAGTGTCAGAATTTCCTGGCCGAACTGTAAGTCTGTCGATGTCCCCCAGTGGACCGGTCGGTAGAAGCTCCGCTTCGGCAGAACACCGAAAATGGAGCAACATTGACTGAGGTCAGTGTTTGGTGGGGGGGGGGGGGGTTACAACTTCTTGCGGCTGATTGCTTGGGACCGTGTACGCTAAAGGGAGCTGGTGCACGTTAAATCCGTCGTGGCTCTAATGTCCTCCAAGGGAAACGATACCTCTGGGGGTACCACCCCCAGGTGACGGTCTCTCATCTGGGAGCTGGCTCAAAAATTAAGAGACCACATAAAATTGTTTAGTCAAGAGAGGTTAGAATGTCGACAACTGTCGCATAAATCGCCAAACCGACACTGGATTTGGTTTCCTTATTTTGGTACCAAATTTGGCAAAATATTCGCCAAATGGGCTCCAATAATCTTCCACTTTTTACATGGTTTTATTTAACTTGACTTGTGGCGGAATTTTATAAGGCGGTTTTCGACAACTATTACTGCATATCTTCAAACTTTGCACATAAGCTTATCTTCGATGACAATGCAATAATCCATCCATTTTATAATTTATTATAACGTTAATTAGGAAGAAAAATTGATAATTTTGGCTCTGAGGAAATGACCAGAATTATCATTTGCCGTTTGGCAACAATAGTTTTGTTTGGATAATGCAACGACGTTTTGAATTTAAATAAAACCATGTAACTTGAAAAATTTTTGGCGATTTAATATTATTTAAAATTGGGTATAAAAATTCGCAAGTGCACCAAGTTGTTTTGATATTTAGTATGCAAACCAAAACAGACAGGACGAGAGACACCATGGAAACCTTCAGTAGCACCCCTTTTGCTACTGATGCCATATTCAGTTTTTAGCCTACTTTCCAGTAAAAGTAAAAAAAAAAATAATAATAAAGCATGAAAGAAGGCTTAATGTATCGTTAAAAATAAAGAAAAGTCAAAAACAAGTGAAGTAATTAAATAAAGATTGAAAAATAAAAAATTTGGAAGTGGGGTTTTGAGATGGGGAAAATGTCTGTCGGTCTGTCGGTCTGTCCCCGCCTAATAACTTTTGAACGAATTGTCCGATTCGAAAAATTCTTTTTGCATTCGAAAGATCTCATTTTCATATTTTACTTTTTGATTCAAAGAATTTTTCGTTCAATTTTGAACAGTTCAAAAAAATTAACATTAGCGCTTTTGGGCGATAATGAAGCAAATGATGTAAACTCTGGGTACAAGATCCAAGTTCCAATGAACAAGCTTGCTGGAGGAAGCTCTTGGCGTGAAATAATAATTTGAACAGTTTTTGTTCATTTTTGAACAGTTCAAAAAATGAACATAGCGCTTACGAGGAAATTTCAATCCTATATAAATCCTGATCTAACGCACGGATTTGCTTGAAACAAACTTTATCAGAAAGCTCTTATAACGTAGAATATGTACAAATAGAAAGTTCATGAAGAACTAACGAGCCTATTTTCCTATGAATTTTTTTTATCGGGATTTTTAAAGGTATTTGTTAATGAGTGAAATAATGAATGAATGAATAAATGAAAGAGTGAAAGAATGAATCAATGAATAAATGAAAGAGTGAAAGAATGAATCAATGAATAAATGAATGAGGAAAATAATGAATGAATGAATAAATGAGTGAATAAGTTAAAAAATAAATAAATGAGTAAATAAATAGATGAATGAGTAAACGAATGAATGAATAAATAAATGGCTGAATAAATGAAAGAATGAATGAGTGAGTGAATGAATATGTATTATCCGTTGAAAAAGGTATACTTGAAATACTTTAGAACTAAAGCTAAATGAGAAAGAGAGAGAAAGAGATGGCTGGCTAGATTATAAATTTGAATTTGGTGTATACGGGAAAGTAGGCTCGTATAGTTCTAGGTGGAACTTCTTGTTAAATATGTGAATTGTAAAATGCAAGCAAAAATTGATGCTGTAGGATTGACATAAGAAAAATCCAAGAAAAATTCTCTATAAACCTTCCTAAGACCTTTAAAAAAAAAGAAAAAACCTATTTTCTTCCAGCACACAAACTGATCCAAAATGAAAATGGATTACTATCCAATCAAACATAAAAATAAAATCAAAAATCCGGGCGATTTATTTTGCTCGCTGTCGCTCACTGATAAGATTCACCTCGAAGAGATTCAAATCCATTTCCACCACCACGACACATCTTCGACATTCGCAGAGTTCTGGAATTGCAACACGACGAGCACACGGCTCCTTCTCCCTCTGGTAAACGCAACGATTGTATTCTACGAGGGATGGAACGTTTTACTCCAGCGAAATAAAGAGATAAAAGCAAAAGATAACATTGTTTACATGTAAAACGACACAATAAACCCTCGATAATCAAAATGGAAAATGCACATTGACTTTTTTTTTCTTTTTTTCTCGGAGTGGAACGGAATTGAAACAATAAGAAAAGGAATATTCTTGTTTGAACAAGCCCCATGTTGAATGAATTCTTAGCTGTGGGATCATTCGAATGTCGCCAAATATCGCATAAATCGCCAAACCGAAGCTGGATCTGGCTTCCCTATTTTGGTGCCAAAGGAAAAAAGAAATCTGTTGTGCTCCACTGTTCCATTTTTTTAAATTTAATAGTCGAAACAAATGTCACGCTTCGAGGGGGGAGGGGGGTTCGTGAAATTGTGACAAGGGGAGGGGTTAACAAGAAGTATGGCATCATGCTTATGCAACATAGCGTGACATGTGACAAATGGGGAGGGCGTACGTTGGTGACATTTTCTGACAAAGGGAGGAGGGGGATCAAATATATTAGGAAAAACCGTGACATCATTTATGGACGGTCCCTTTGGGTTTTGCAGCAAATTTCAGGCAATAGGGAAGTTTTCGATTTTTTTTGATGGAATAACTGTGGTGTTATTAACTGTAACCGCGAGAGAGTTTGAATGGAGAGAATAGTTTAGTTTGGGAATTTATGTGTTGTCTTGTTTAACTTGTGCTTATCTCCAAGGTTGTTTGACCAACTGTGTCTGAATAAAGGTGATTTATTTATATGTCTATGCTTAAACTAAGGTTATATTGAAATTATAAAACAAAGACCTTACATAACATCTATAAACATCCATCTCTGAACAAAAAAATTGCTCTACAATAAGTAATTTCTAAAGTTCAAGCGCAGAAAGTGACGAAAAAACAATTTCCTGCGCACGTGCATCACGCTTTTGGGAAAAACGTCACCACTCTGTGGTGACACTAGAACTTGGCTACAATAGTAGCGACACCCCCGGGGTTTGAGTTCCGGGATGTCCACCAAAGAGTACTCGTAAAACAAGTTTCAACTCACCAAGAGATTTCGCATTATAAAATTGTATAAAATGAAATTACATCATTGATGTTCCTTTTGGCACGTTGCTTGATTGACTTTTTAAAAATCTAGGCTTCATAATGAAGTAATAACTTCATTGTAACAGTAAAATAACGATGAGGAAAAAGCAAACTAGTTAAGAGCAACGTAAAATCCACAGTGAAACATGCAGAGCATGCCAGGGACTGACGCGTTAAAGCTAAACCCCGTTTATTGCGCACGAGAAAAATTAATTAATACCAAAAATTGGTTTTCTGAGTCCAGCGTTGTTGCATTTAAAAGTTTTTTTATATTGTCTTAACCATATTTAGCTGTCGAAATAGGAAACTTCAATTGGTCGAAACTCCCCTATTTCGCGACTGGTGTGGAACCAAATGTTATTTCTAATGCCCCTTGGGTATCCAAGCTCCCTTCGCTTTAGAGCTACTAAGAATTAGGCAGTAAGGGAGCCCCTTCCGTTTCTAGATGAGCACCACAACGGTGGAAGTACGAGGCGGCTCATTATGTATTTGGGTGACACCAGATGGCGCCACCACAAACACGACACCTTCCTTTTTTGACCTAAGAATGAAGAGAAGGGAAATTCTCCACCCACCGATACCCTCGGAACTGCTTCGGGACTTCAGGGTCCACGGATTTTACATGCACGTAAAATCCCCAAGTGTACAGGGTGGGTCTTCACGGCCTTAACGTTAGAAATAAAACCATTATCCACTTAACGCATTTATCCGTGTCTGACACGGGCGAAAGTGACCGGTAAATTTGGACTTGCCCTTGTCTGACACGGGCGAAAGATACCGGCAAATTTGCACATGCCCGTGTCTGACACTGGCGAATGTTACCGGCAAATTTGCAAATGCCTGTGTCTCACACGGGCGAAAGTGACCGGCAAATTTGGACTTGCCCGTGTCTGACACTGGCGAATGTTACCGGCAAATTTGCAAATGCCTGTGTCTCACACGGGCGAAAGTGACCGGCAAATTTGCACATGCCCGTGTCTGACACTGGCGAATGTTACCGGCAAATTTGCAAATGCCTGTGTCTCACACGGGCGAAAGTGACCGGCAAATTTGGACTTGCCCGTGTCTGACACGGGCGAAAGATACCGGCAAATTTGGACTTGCCCGTGTCTGACATGGGCGAAAGATACCGGCAAATTTGCACATGCCCGTGTCTGACACGGGCGAAAGTTAACGGTAAACTTGCACATGCCCGTGTCTGACACGGGTGATCTTGTATCTCGCGTTATTTTATTTCTAACGCCCGTCTGAAAACCGTTTGCACTTCGTTTGCAATTTTTTTATACAACTTTCATCTCACCCCCGCTCCCTAATCCCCCCATACAACCGAAATTGCCAAAAACAATTTATACTATACCTATATGTTCATTTTCTGTGAAAAAAAAAAAAACAATCATTTTTATTAGTTTTTCCGAAAAAAACTCGTGCTTCAAGGGGTTAAACACATTTTCCCTCCCCGTTTGGAATGCTCCCCCCCCCCCCCGCGAGGTAATAACCAACAATATCAAATTAATAATCTTTTAACCTTTTTTTTTCTTTGCTTTCTTTTATAAGCTGGGCCGCTGGACTTCCGCATCGGTGGATAATTCTCACGATACCATTGGTGGTAGCATAATTGGAAAAGTCATAAACTCCCGGTTAATTGTTTTAATTGGTCGACGAGATCGCAATCAATCCATTCCTCCAAGTTCACGGAATTGAGAACAAAGAGAAGTTCAAAACGCGTATCTGCGTTTGTACAGAGTCGGCTTTTGGATCTTCTCAAAAGCAAGAGCATCCCGTAAAAGGTGATGTGAGGAAGAAGCAACTATACAGGGTTCAAAATGACGATCCAAACGTTAGGTCCATTTAGGTACCATTGTACCTAGTTTTTTTCTCTTAAATTATTATTATTTCAGTTGCCAAAGGGGTCATTCATAAATGATGTCACGCCTCGAGGGGGGAGGGGGGTTGGTGAAATTGTGACAAAGTGTGACAAGGGAAGGGGAGGGGGTAACAAGAAGTGTGACATCAGGTTTTTACAACATAGCGTGGCATGTGACAAAGGGGGGGAGGGAGGTCAAATATTCGTTTATGAACGGTCCCAAAGTGCTCTACCTAGGTATGTTGTAGTTGTTAGATGCTGTAAATGAAATATAACACAGGGGGGGGGGGGGATAAAAGTAGAAAAGGGATGGAAATTAAAAATCTTTTGTCTTATATTTTTAAGTCTCTCAGCCAGAAAATAAATAGATAAATAAAACTAAAATTTTAAAAACATATATATATATATAATATAAATTCTCACATAAAATAAAAAAAGACGAAAGGCCATCCCCGATGCATGAGATTGCTAGAAACTCGAAAAAAATAAACCACAGATCTAATTGACAACGAATTTAAAGCGAACTAAAATATAAATTATACATACATAACAGGTAAAACATTTTTGCAAGTTACATGGTTTTATTTTTTTTAAAAATCTGCACACGTTCAAGGGAGAAACTTCTTTGATGTGAGGAATGTGCCACATTCTGTTGTCGTTTTAATTCGTTTAGCATAAATGATGTCTTCCGAACAGATGCTATCTGCACTCTCAGACACGTGTGCTCAAATCTCACGAAACTTTCGTCGCATTTGACGAAATGGCTTCGTGAAAAATGCTCCGAGTAAAACTTTCGTCGTATTCGACGAAATGGCTTCGTGAAAAATGCTCCGAGTAAACCTTTCGTCGTATTTGACGAAATGGCTTCGTGAAAAATGCTCCGAGTAAATCTTTCGTCAAATTGCCGAAATTTGTGTAGTAACTTTTGTAAGTCACATGATTGCGCGAGGAAAGAATCGTTATAAATGACGAAATTTTCTTGACGATTCAAGAATCGTCGAAAATGAGGATTTCATTTTTGAGAGTGTGCCAGTTTAAAATTTTGGTTGCTTTTAACAAACAGAGAAGCAAACATTCTGATTCGCGTGCTGATAAACGCACCGGCAAAAGGAACTTCCCTAAAACAGGAATGGATTCGTGCTTTTCTGACATGCGCAGAAGCGTCCAAGGGTCAGAACTTTGTGGTCGAACAAACTGTACTTCATTCTTGTTTCTGATTCTTTCTTTGATAAATAAACGGCAGTTGACTTAGCCGTAGGCTGTGGTTAATGTCGGACTTCCAACCGGACGGTCGCGTGTTCGATACCCACTGAAGACCCACCATGTGCACGTGAGGTTACGTGCATGTAAAATCCGTGAACCATACCACTTCACTACCTCCGGGCTTCGACCACCCCCGGGGTTGGGCATCCCTAAGCAAACGTGCTAATACTGCTAATAGGGAAGAAGGTTGGAGGAGTAAAGTGGGCTTAGACGTGTGACTGGATAATTTGTCCATACGAATTTCGACTTTATCAATGTTCTTTCCATTTAAGAATGGAATTTCTTCTTCAAAAATTGGGTCTAAAATATTCTGCTGATAGTAAGAGTGAATTAATGTTGGCTTTACTTCAGACTTTTTTTTTATTGTTAATTTGTTGCAACAAAATCTTGCAATTATCATGAATCCGTTTGGGAACTTTTCTGGACACTGTCGAAGCCATTTCGTATGTATGTCTTTCTAGAAACTGGAGCGAGCAAAGAAATGTGTTCTGCTCCGATTTTTTTTAGTGTTTTAAAACTTTAACCATATGAAAAAAGGCTAAAAAAAGAAATAAATGATATAATATAATTAATCGGAGTACGGAACGGAGCTGGAGCAGGGCCAGAATAAGTATTTGGAAGTCGGAGCTGAGCTGGAACGGGACAACTTAACCCCTTAAACCACGAGTTTTTTTCGGAAAAACTGGTAAAAAATGAGCGCAGTTTTTTTTTTTTTTTTGACAGAAAATGAATATATAGGTATAGTATAAACTGTTTTTGGTAATTTCAGTTGTAGGGGGGTGGGGTAAAAATTATTAAAAAAATATTTTCAAACAAAGTGCAAACGGATCTCAGACGGGTATCAGAAATAAAATAACAGGAGATACAAGGTCGCCCGTGTGATACACGGGCATGTGCAAATTTTCCGGTAACTTTCGCCCGTGACAGACACGGGCTAATGCGTTAAGGGGTTTAAAAAGTGGCTGCGCCAGATCCCAGATAAATTTCTTAAAAAGTGCTTCATTACTTGATTTGTCACGGAAACTGGTAACGCGGTTTTCCAGCCCTATTACTGCAAAAATTATCTTCAAACTTTGCACACAAGCTTATCTTCAATCCCGATGACAATGCAATATTCCATCCATTTTATAATTTATCATAACGTTAATTAGGAAAAAAAATAATAATTTTGGCTCTGAGGAAAATTATCAGAATTATTATTTGTCGAATGGCAAGGATAACTTTGTTTGGATAATGCAACGATATTATTTAACTTGATTTGTCAAGGAAGTTTGTTACGCGGTATTCGACCACTATTACAGCCTAAATTATCTCCAAATTTTGCACACAAGCTTATCTTCGATAACAATACAATATTCCATCCATTTAAAATTTATCATAACGTTAATTAGGAAAAAAAAAATAATAATTCTGGCTCTAAGGAAAATTATCAGAATTATTATTTGTCGAATGGCAACGATAACTTTGTTTGGATAATACAACGATGTTATTTAACTTGATTTGTCACGGAAGTTTGTTACGCGGTTTTCGACCACTATTACAGCCTAAATTATGTCCAAATTTTGCACACAAGCTTATCTTCGATAACAATACAATATTCCATCCATTTAAAATTTATCATAACGTTAATTAAGAAAAAAAAAATAATAATTTTGGCTCTAAGGAAAATTATCAGAATTATTATTTGTCGAATGGCAACGATAACTTTGTTTGGATAATACAACGATGTTATTTAACTTGATTTGACACGGAAGTTTGTTACGCGGTTTTCCACCACTATTACAGCCTAAATTATCTCCAAATTTTGCACACAAGCTTATCTTCGATAACAATACAATATTCCATCCATTTAAAATTTATCATAACGTTAATTAAGAAAAAAAAATAATAATTCTGGCTCTAAGGAAAATTATCAGAATTATTATTTGTCGAATGGCAACGATAACTTTGTTTGGATAATACAACGATGTTATTTAACTTGATTTGTCAGGAAGTTTGTTACGCGGTTTTCACCACTATTACAGCCTAAATTATCTCCAAATTTTGCACACAAGCTTATCTTCGATAACAATACAATATTCCATCCATTTAAAATTTATCATAACGTTAATTAAGAAAAAAAATAAAAATTTGGCTCTAAGGAAAATTATCAGAATTATTATTGTCGAATGGCAACGATAACTTTGTTTGGATAATACAACGATGTTATTAACTTGATTTGCAGGAAGTTTGTTACGCGGTTTTCACCACTATTACAGCCTAAATTATCTCCAAATTTTGCACACAAGCTTATCTTCGATAACAATACAATATTCCATCCATTTAAAATTTATCATAACGTTAATTAAGAAAAAAAAATAATAATTCTGGCTCTAAGGAAAATTATCAGAATTATTATTTGTGAATGGCAACGATAACTTTGTTTGGATAATACAACGATGTTATTTAACTTGATTTGTCAAGGAAGTTTGTTACGCGGTTTTCGACCACTATTACAGCCTAAATTATCTCCAAATTTTGCACACAAGCTTATCTTCGATAACAATACAATATTCCATCCATTTAAAATTTATCATAACGTTAATTAGGAAAAAAAAAATAATAATTCTGGCTCTAAGGAAAATTATCAGAATTATTATTTGTCGAATGGCAACGATAACTTTGTTTGGATAATACAACGATGTTATTTAACTTGATTTGTCACGGAAGTTTGTTACGCGGTTTTCGACCACTATTACAGCCTAAATTATGTCCAAATTTTGCACACAAGCTTATCTTCGATAACAATACAATATTCCATCCATTTAAAATTTATCATAACGTTAATTAAGAAAAAAAAAATAATAATTCTGGCTCTAAGGAAAATTATCAGAATTATTATTTGTCGAATGGCAACGATAACTTTGTTTGGATAATACAACGATGTTATTTAACTTGATTTGTAAACGGAAGTTTGTTACGCGGTTTTCGACCACTATTACAGCCTAAATTATCTCCAAATTTTGCACACAAGCTTATCTTCGATAACAATACAATATTCCATCCATTTAAAATTTATCATAACGTTAATTAAGAAAAAAAAAATAATAATTCTGGCTCTAAGGAAAATTATCAGAATTATTATTTGTCGAATGGCAACGATAACTTTGTTTGGATAATACAACGATGTTATTTAACTTGATTTGTCACGGAAGTTTGTTACGCGGTTTTCGACCACTATTACAGCCTAAATTATCTCCAAATTTTGCACACAAGCTTATCTTCGATAACAATACAATATTCCATCCATTTAAAATTTATCATAACGTTAATTAAGAAAAAAAAATAATAATTCTGGCTCTAAGGAAAATTATCAGAATTATTATTTGTCGAATGGCAACGATAACTTTGTTTGGATAATACAACGATGTTATTTAACTTGATTTGTCACGGAAGTTTGTTACGCGGTTTTCGACCACTATTACAGCCTAAATTATCTCCAAATTTTGCACACAAGCTTATCTTCGATAACGATACAATATTCCATCCATTTAAAATTTATCATAACGTTAATTAGGAAAAGAAATAATAATTTTGGCTCTAAGGAAAATTATCAGAATTATTATTCGTCGAATGGCAACGATAGCTTTGTTTGGATAATGCAACGATATTATTTAACTTGATTTGTCACGAAAGTTTGTTACGCGATTTTCGACCACTATTACTGCATTTTAGTTTTATTAAATAAAACCGTGTAAGGGGTCATTCATAAATGATGTCACGCTTCGAGGGGGGAGGGGGGTTCAAGAAAGTGTGACAGTTTGTGACAAGGGGAGGGGAGAGGTAACAAGAAGTGTGACATCCTACATTTTGAATTGTATAAAAACATTTAAAAAATGCAAATGAAACCTGTTTTCTGCCTATGTAATACAGCGTGACATCATGTATGAACGGTCCCTAACTTAAAAAATTGTTCGGAGATGTGATATTTATTTTATTTCGCGAGTGGAGTTATGAACCCTGAATTGAATCAGCCCATTGTAGCTAAGAATAAAAATGCAATAAGTTTAGAGAAAAATGCCGAGTCAGTGTTCGGCGTGATTTCCATTGCCAGATTGAAATTGTCTCCAATATTGCGTTCATTTCCAAATGCCCCCGTGATAACGGCACAGCAACGATCCTCTCAACACGCTTTGAGTGAATCCGTACGCCCATAGAAGAGAGAAAATACGCACTCCTGAAAGCACAGCCGGAATTTTAGTCTCAGCCAGAAACGGTGCCGTGGGAACTATCCGAACATTCGAACTC
This sequence comes from Octonoba sinensis, assembly GCA_038502835.1. NCBI lineage: Eukaryota > Metazoa > Arthropoda > Arachnida > Araneae > Uloboridae > Octonoba > Octonoba sinensis. Next base: position 7,791,530 of record CM076600.1, read on the forward strand.
GCGAGCATTCGAATTCGAACGAGTCTCGGCGGAGAGGTAAGAAATGCGAAGAGCGTGAGGGGGGAATGGAAGAATGGAACGAAAAAAAGAACCGCAGCGAGAACCAAAGGCGTTAAAAAGGCGGTCCCGGGTTACTCTATACGCGGCGCAGTAGAAACAAAAAAGGCAGAGAATTCGAGCCCGCAATTACCGGCGCCGATAAATCATGCCGCTCATAAACCGCCCCCCCCCCCGCGCCATTCCGGGGGAGGGGGTTTCGGGGTGGATGAGCGACGCAAAAAAAAAAGATGCGCCAGGTAGAAGAGAAGGTTTCTTCGTTGCCTCACCTTTGTGTTTCACACCTTTCTTGAGTTCTTTTTTTCTCTATCGTCACGGGTCCTATGGGCTCTCGTTTATGAAGTTTCGGGGATGCAACAGGGCTGTCATTTGGGGGAGGGGGGGGGACAGGGCGGCTGCGATTGCTTCCCCCCGGATTGAAAATCATAGTGTATTTATATGTACTAGAGTTCCCCAACGAAAAAAAAAAAAAATTCGAAAAATTCGAAATAATTAAATTTAGCATTGCAAATTTTACGATATTTATGCAATTACATAAGTATTATTCATCAAATTTGGCGATTATGTCGAGTCGTCGCAAGACCGATTGCGATCAAATATGCATTAGCTTGTACTTCTGCCGATTTCGGTCTAAGTAGCTGTTGAATAAAACTTAACTGCTTGCTTCCATACGCTATTCTCATTTCATTGTTTCAGAGACGCGAGCTTTGGTGGCAGTCCCACAATGTGAGCTGGAACAGCCATTCGAATCGTTGTTAAACCGCTGTAACAAATGTATTGAAGCCGAGAGGTTGTCACCCTTCCAAACGCTGACCTATGTCAATGTTGCTTCACTTTCGGTGTTCTGCGGGAACCGAGCTTCTACCGACTTTTCCACTGCAGGACTTTTTTTGAACTTAAAAAAAATATAATTACTAGTTTAAATTGTGCAGTAGCCCCCCGCCATTCCGTCCCGTCTCTACTCGTGTAACTCGTTATTCGTACGCTTGCCTCGCGATTCGGACGTTGCCAGAGGCCAGGGTAGCCACATTGACTTTTTTTTAAGAAAAAATTCGAGAAATTATGTTCTTTTTGAATTCGTCGGAAAAAATAATTTGGCGTTTTGGATTTTTTAAAACTTTAATACTTTTTGAGATTTTACTGACTTTCTAATGGGAGCAGCAAGGGGAAGTGGTTGAAGAACTTTCTTCAGAGGAGGAGGAAAGTAGTAAGGAAAGCATTTCCTTTGCAGAAATTAAAGACTGTGTTAGCTATAGGGAGAAAACTCAGAGAGTGGCGGAAAACTCCTATCTTAACACAGCTGTGGTCAACAGAAGAATCAACTTGTTCAACGACAATGTTATTGACCATTTTAGAAAAATTCTGAAAATAGTCAAAGCAGACAGGGTTTTAGAGATAGAAACCCAAGATTCTCCTAGCGCAAAAAGACATAAAAAAGAAGCAGAAAAAAGGGAGAAAACACCTAAAGGGATATTACCTGATGTTTTTATGGAAGGTGACTCCTCTTCCAAACAATAACTATCAACATTTCTCTTCCTCCTCTGAACATTTCACTTATGCCATCAGCTCGCCTCAGTACCAGTAAAGTGCAGTTAAATTTTTATGTATGTATGACTTCATGTACAGTACTGTACATTTGTTTTTAATAGGTATAAATATGCAACCATCTGTGGCTCTGGAACGGATTAATCCAATTTACATTGCGTCCTGTGCGAGAAAATAATACAAATCGCCATTCGAACTGCCTCCTGGAATGAATTGTGTACGAATATCGAAGTTCGACTGTATTTTATAAACCAAATCTTAAAAATTCTTTGAGACATTGTGTACTACGCCCCCCTTCCCTCACCCTCTCCGAACCCTGTTTCACAGTAATGGTATAGCACCTAAGAGAACGTAATAAAATATAGCGTTTCAAAGACGATGGCCTGAAGATGTTTAGAAACTCAAATCGTTCTAAAAGTTTGCGGGGACGTTGGAATGGCAAAGAGGCACACAAACGGTGATCTCTCCGGCCATATGCAATTATGTCTCTCTCTCCGTTCCAGCGCTCGCGGGAAAAGGGGGGGGGGGGAGCTGTTGCCAGATCCGCACAACTTATAATTTAACGCTCGATCGTCCGATGACGACGGAATTAATCACGGGCAATAACACCTCCTGGGTGAAATAATGATGATGGAAAGCGATTCATCATTCTGCGTGACGTCACGCTCTCGCAGGTGGAGCGAGGTGGCCGCCATCTTCGGCTGATGATAGAAGGAAGAGAAAGACAAAAAAAGTTCTTGCCTTCGAACGGATTCTGCTCTTGAGCCCTTCTAGGTCTGGAAGAGGGGCGTTTCGAGCAGGGATACCAAATTTAAAAACTGCAAATATGGGACAGCAGAGGCGCACCAACGGAGGGGGGGGGGGGGGAAGGGGGTCGGCGTATGGATACTGGATATCGGATATATCGCATGCTGGACATCCGTTATTCGGAATCCGATTATTTAATACAGTGGAATATCATTTATACGACGCTAAAGGAACTATCGAAAATCGTCCTATAAACGATAACATCGCATAATCGATTTATTCTTCTGGCTACATCCAAGAATTGGGACCACGCTAAAGTGACGTATAAGTGTAAACGTCGTATAAATGATCGTCGTATAAACGGTACTCTACTGTATATGGAATCTAATATCCGGCTACTGCACGAAAGATTCGGTTTTCCGGAATGTCAATTTTGATTATTAAAACTTAATAAAATCAGTATTTTTTTAAAACTGATGTAACTTAAATACTTATTACGGTATTTGAAAGTAGAGGGTGAAAAATTTATAGAATTAACAATTTTGAAACATCAGAGTCGGATATCCGGTACGGACACATCACACCGAATAGTCGATACCCGGGAAAATCAATATACTGACAATCCTTTTGCCGTGCCGAATTGAACATTGAAGGACGCGGAAAATTTCTTAAAATACGGGACTGTTCTGGAAAATCCGGGACGTTAGGCAGTCCTGATTTCGAGTCAGCTGGAAAGATGAAAGTCTAGCTCTTCTAATGTCCTAACAAAGTGTCTGAAGCAGTAACAGGAACTTTTTTTTACTGATTTTAACAACAACAACTTTTCCCACGACAGTTTTCATGTACAGCAGACTCCCGAGTGACCGTCAAAGTGTGGCGGAAGGACAGGCCAGATAATAAAAAATCCGGACAGACCGTTGAATGAACTCACATCTTTGCCCCACCAATACGAGACGACAAAGTTTTCATACCAAAACCCACTATTATAATACGTATTTTCCCACTTATTTAGTACAAAGCCTCCATTTATCTCAATCTACGTAAAAGGAGAGCACGGCGGCAACACTAGGCTAGACAGTAGGGAGAAATTCAACTAGACCGGGAAAGAAAACTAGACCGGATAGTACGGTAGCCGGATTCTCGGGAGTCTAGTGTATATCTTCATTGGGGATAGTTATCGATACACCGGAAAAAGCCCTTCAGCATCTTTACGCAATACCGAAACTTTACTTCGTACAAGATGTTAAAAAAAGAAAAAAAAACAAGAAGTTCCGTCTGTACGAGACAAAAAAAGAAGATATGTAACGTGTACAAAATGAAAATGTAAGCATTAAAAATCATTCTATACGGGACAAAGCTTATCGTCTCCACCCCCACCGACCTGCTGAATACATACTTGAAATGACAAACTTTTCCCTCCACCCGCAGTGATTACTTAACCGGCGGACGACACCATTCAGGGATTGATGTGTGTGCGCGTGCCTTATCGGAAGTGAGCAACCTGTACAGGGCAAACAATTTTGTTGGCTTGACCATTCTTCACACACAAAAGAAACCTGGATAAGAATGATTTTTTTTTTGTTTGCTCCTCCGGCTCTATTATGAGCCACATCGACCGCTCCGTCATTTTTTTTTTTTTTAGTATTTCAAAGGCGGTGTTTGCTGTGGGATTTCTATATTTTCCACGTTTAATAAGGGGTCATTCATAAATGATGTCACGCTTCAAGGGGGAGGGGGTTAAAGAAAGTGACAGTTTGTGACAAGGGGAGGATAGGGGGTAACAAGAAGTGCGACATCGTACATTTCGATTTCTATAAAAACATTTAAAATCAGCAAATTAAACCTATTTTATGTTAATGGAATATAGCGGGACATGTGAGGGTAGGGGGTATGTTAAAGTGTGACACTTTGTGACAAAGCGGGACAAATACATTGAAAAAAGTGTGACATCACTTATGAACTGTCCCTAATAGGGAAGTTTAGACTAGGGATGTAACGAATATTCGGCCACTATTCAGTATTCGGCCTATTCGGCCCTTTGGCCGAAGATTGGGCTGGCCAAATAATCATTTCATCACCAAACCGAATATTCAGCCTGGCCGAATACTGAGTAAGGTCAATATTAGGCCTGGCCGAATATTGATGGACTATTCGGCCGAATAGTTCTGCTGCAGTAGAAATGTAAAAAAATAAAGAAATTAGTAGATTTTAAACGTTTAAAGTTGTATTATAATTATTGCAAAATAATACATTAGTTTATAGTTTTAAAAAATAAAAATAAATTTAGAAAAAAACTACTTTTTTTGAACCTTGTTTCAGGCTTGACTGAGCAAAAACAGATTTTAAAGTTGTAATATTGTATTTTATATTTAGCATTTGCTTCCAAAACTGGCAATAGTTAATTATGATATACGAAAAATTAATTTTGTTATTATCAACAAAGTGAAAGTCAGACTTTGTTTGGGTAGACTGATTTATTGTGAATATTGGGTAAGAGAGAAATGTCAAAAGCATAGAATATATCATGAATATTTTGATAGCATAAGTTATTGGGGTTTTTTGAAAATAAAAATATATTCCAGTTAAGTGTATTAAATTTTAATAGATCGTTTAAAAATAGGTATGTAAGAAACCCCATAAAATAAAAATATTAACTTTTATAACTTCTAAAATATCTTCATAAAACAGTTTTGAGCAAGGTTCATTAAGCAATAGTAGTTCTTTTATTTGAATTAAATAATTAGTAAAATAATGCTAATGTTTATTACATTAAAACCTTTCATTTCTATTCCACTTGTGGGTGAAATTCTTAGTTTTATTACATTCAAAACAATAGAGAAAATAGATTAATTTTTAATACTTTTAAATTCGTAACAAACAGAATTAAATCATACATCATAGATTGTGTGTAATTGGTGTTTGACTTTGTCAATAATTTTAAATTTGTCAAATACTTTCTATTACAACGATTTTCAAGAAATTTTAATATTCGGCCGCCGAATATTCGGTATTCGGCCTAAGACATTGGCCGAATATTCGGTTTCGGTCTAGAAGAAATGGCCGAATATTCGGCTTCGGCCTGGGAGAACTGGCCGAATATTCGGTATTCGGCTATTCGGAAAAATCACTGTTCGTTGCATCCCTAGTTTAGACCTTTTAAATATTCCTATTTCGACAGCTGAATAGGGTTAAGACGACAATAAAAATTCTAAAATTCAGCAACGCTAGACTCAGAAAACCAATTATTGATTTTAATTAATTTTTAAATATTACGCTTCATTCTTTAAATATTACGCTTCCACTATAGACTTTATGTTGCTCTTAACTAGTTTCCCTTCTTATCATTATTTTCTTGTTGCATTGAAATTATTGCTTCATTATGGAGTCTAAATTTGTAAAAGGTCAATCAAGAAACGAGCAAAATTGAACATCAATGATGTCATTTTATTTTATTCTGTTTTATACAGCGAGATTTCTTACTTGGCGGCTTTTACCACTTGCAAACACTTTAAATGGTAAACCTAATGCGGAAAACCTAGATTTGTAAAAGGTCCACCAAGCAACGTGGCAAAGGGGTCATCAATGATGCCATGTTATCCAATTTTATACAGCGAAATTTCCTACTTAGCGACTTTTATCGCTTGCGAACATTTTAAAGGCAAACCTGATGCAGATGAAACTTGTTCTAGGAGTCCTCTTTGGTGGATATCCCCGGATTTGAAACACTAGGGGTGTCGCTCGGTTGTCAAATTCTTGCGTCAGAGTGGTGACGTTTTTCCATAGAGTGTGACGCATGTGCGCAGAAAATTGTTCTTGCGTCGCTTACTACGAATGAACTTTAAAAATTATTTTAAAAAGAAATACTTATCCCAAAATTACTTTTTTTTTCAGAGATGATGTTTATAGGCGTTATTCCATCAAATAAAAATAAAACCAAAAAGTCGAAAACTTCCCTTTTTCAGTCGAACTCGATCATATCGAGATCGGATTTAATGAGAGTCCGGATTTAGCGAGAAGAATTAAAATAAAAGGGCGATTTAGTGTAAAAAACACTTCATAAACCCCATTATACAAACATGATTCGGATGTAGCGAGCATTTCTGTCATGATAAAGTCTTCCAATTTTTCTCTTCGAAAACAAGTTTTTCGGAATTTCACTGAAATTCTATTGAAAAAAAAAAAAAAAGATTTTTTTCAATAATGCCAAATGAATGGCGAGTTGATTATATTATTTTAATGGTGTTGATATTGCTGCGAGCCTCAGTTCCACCAAATGAACAACTCAGTCAATTTTTTAAAAAATAGCGAAATTTATTTTCAGAACCTTCAATTCAAAAATTCCAGATTATCCTCCAGCACACAGTTATCCATAAGTTGTCCTACCTAAGGAGTTCCACTAAGTAAAACCGTAACAGAAAAAATTATCACAATAACCAATACGTACAATTCCCAAATCCAAAACTCTCTTAACTGCGGAAACTCTCATCTAACCAGAGCACTTTATATAACCTCTCAGCTCACATAATGTGAACAATCGAGAAAATTCTAATATTATCTATCATGATCGGGAAGTCGCCAAGCTTGGCGAGAAATCGCCAACTCTGGCGCCAAAACTGAAGCCAACTTGGCGATACGTCGCCAAATTCTCACCAAACCAATAGAAAACTATAGTGACGCTATAAAAACATTCAGTTTCAATTTGTACAGATAATAAAACAAAATCTAAAAACAGATTCGTAACAATATGAAGGAAAAAGACCGTGTGCACTGAAAAATTGTACTACTTCCATTGTGGCGTCGCTTCACTTCACTTTCGGTGGGAAATCGTGAGCTCTACGAACAGTTTTTGGGCCCTACGACAGACTGTTGCTGGTCGTCACTTTTGTATTTGTGTTTGCATTTAAAAAGTTTGAATATGCAACACATGACTTCACCGTAATTAGTTTCAACAAATAAGACAAATACAGTAAAACCTGTGTGGCGGTACGACTCGACACCTTCAAGAGCTATCTTCTGTCCCGGCCATTAGGTACCTTTTGGCAAAGCACGGAAGCACTGGCTTTCCATCAAGAAGGTCCGAGGTTCTATCCCTGCCTCCAACCTCCGTGTCCTCACACGTCGACCACCACATTTGGTGACCCGGACGTGATCTGAACACGCAACCTTCTGAGTCCTCCACCATCACCTCCATGGCCTGCCGTCGTCGTCCGCCACATTGTGGACCACATTGAAGGTGTCGAGTCGTACCGCCACACCTGTAAAGTTGACCACCTTTGTAAGCTGGCCACCTGTGTATGTTGAGGACTTTTGTCAGGAACGGGATTCGCCCCCATATCATATAATGTAGAGAAACCTTTAAAACTTGACCACCTGTCTATGTGGACCACTTATGTAAGCCAAATTTGGGCGGGAGTATAATAAAAAAACCCTTTGTAAGTTGACCGTCTGATTATTTCTATATTTATTTTATCTATTCTTGCAAAGATAAAAAAACCTAAAATACCTTCTCCAGGATATTTTTTATGCTATAATGTTAGACCAGTATTTGTCTGGATGGATGAAACGTCCGTATAAAGTTTGCCTAAACCTCTTTGTAAGTGAACCAAATGGGAAAACGACAATGAGCACTCTTTTATTCTTAAAGTCCTACGTTTCTTCTTTTTTCGTTGATCTGGTAAAACCATTTTGAAAAATATATACTATCTTAAAGAAATCTTTAGCATCATATAAGTAACTGACGTAATTAATATGGAATTCAGCTTAATTTTAACTAAGTACTTCACTTTTGAAGTTGCATAGGATACATTGTAAGACATTCGGGTTAAATTTCTTTAATAATTTTTTTAGATAATTGTGAAAAAAAAGCGCTGATCACTACATTAAGGTAACGTCATTACATGAAGCTATATTTTAACTAGTCATAAGTGAATAAATACGTAATGTATGAAATAACAAAAAAAAAAAAAACTCCACCCTCGTCAACACTAAGCATTTGAACCCATTTTTCACAAGTCATTAAAACTCTTCTCGATTGCTCGCGTTTCCAAAAACAATCTTTCATGTTGCACATTTTTTAAAAATATTTCACCACCACCATTTGCAAATTCAAGTCACAACCTTAAATCGGCACCACTTTTCATTCAGGCGACGTAAGACGACCTGTTGCCATCTAAAGGAAAAATAATAATTTCCCGACCTTCTAGATTCGAGTGTTCTAGAAAAAAAATACTCCTCTGCAAGAATATGAAATATGGGGGGGGGGGGGGGTAATAGAGCAAGCGAAGCCAGAGTAGATCATAAAGTTAAATCATGCAGAAATGATGGGAGTTCGCCTTTTACAGTATCCGCTATTGGAGTAGAAATGTTTTTCGCGACAAGTAAAAAACTAGTCTGTTGTGGTCACCCCGGAAATTTCTTCTTTATCCTTCATATGAATATTACTGCTCGCCAAATATCTCTATCATGGTACAAATCCTTATTTAAAAAATACAGTAATAGTTATAACTTACATAAAAAGAATGTTTTTAAACCAAGATAAACTAATTAAATGGTCTGTGCTACCAGCGAAGCATTAAAATGCTAAAAATAATGATAAGAATTCTATTTGTTAACGGCAGCAATACAATACCAGGCAAAGTCTCTGCTTCTTTGGTGAAATTTGCTCCAGAAGATAATTAACATCTTTTCCCATTGAGGTACACATACAATTTTGCTTTCATTGTCGGATTTCTGAGATATACTCTTATTAGCGAGAAAAACGTTCGATTTCGCCACCCTTCTCAAAGCCAATGGCACCAAAATTTTATCAATACCACTTCCTATCAGGATGTATGTGTGTACAAAATTTCGTTCAATTCCATGCTTTGCGTCTCCAGTTACAGCGCACACAAAAAACTAATAAAAAGTTCGATTGTTCCACTCCCCTAAGAGAAAATGGCGGCAAAATGTAATCAGTAGAAGCTCCTATTGAGGTCTGCTTCTATACCAAATTTTATTCTAATTCTTCTGTTACTTCTTGACATACAGCACTCACGCTAATCGAGAAAAACGTTCGATTGCTCTGCGCCCTTCGAATGTATTCGCGCCAAAAATTAATCAGCACCAGTCCCCACCAGAGTCCACGTGTGCACCAGATTTTGTTCGATTCCATGCATTACTCTTTGAGCTACAGCGGCTGCAAAAAAAAAAAAAAAAAGACCACATACAGACGCAAAGACAGACATACGGTATCGAATTTCGATATGAACTATCGGAAAGTACTCGGTATCGGAACGACCCAAAGTACGACGTGCAACAATCCTTTTACTACCCCGGGATGATCCATTCGTTCAGAATCCTTTTACTCACCCGGGATGATCCATTCGTTTTTAAACCTTTTACTACCCTGGGATGATCCATTCGTCCCACACAATCCCTTTACTACCCCGGGATGATCCATTCGTTCACAATTCTTTTACTACCCTGGGATGATTCATTCGTTCACAATTCTTTTACTACTCTGGGATGATCCATTCGTTCAGAATCCTTTTACTAACCCGGGATGATCCATTCGTTCCACAATCCTTTTACTACCCCGGGATGATCCATTCGTTCAAAATCCTTTTACTAACCCGGGATGATCCTTTCGTTCAATCCTTCTGAGGTGACGGTGACCTTCAGGAAATCATCGAAAATTGAGGATCCGCCTCGACTCATCTTCGAGGACATTCAGAGGCGGGAAAAAAATCGTAACTATGTATTCTTCCACCGGGCAACACCCCTCGCAGCCCATGACGCCATCAGTCGCTCAATCTATTCGGCAGGAGACGCTTTCGTTACTCCCGCGCCCTACTTTGAGCACACACAACATAATAAATGATCTTTCGGGTCAAAAGCAGCTTCCTATTTTAAAATTTAAATTTAAGTTGCAGACCTGCCAACCTAACAAAATGATAAAGCTGGAGAAACAAAACCAAAAAGCAGGAGAAATTTCTGTACCTCAGAACTAGATGAAGACCAGCATAAAACTGATAATTTTCTATTCTTAGATATAAATTACATAAAAATTGATCTATGAGATAGAAAATGCATATTTTATAAGTTATACGTTTTTAAAGATAGTGCAGAATCAAATAAGATACGGGTTTGTTCTATTTCTTTTTTTACGATCATTTACAACATTATTTCAAATGTGATTTGTTAGTTAAGTTAATTTTGAACTAAAAATAAAATACTGGTTTATGCTGTTTTTATTTTTTAAGATCATTTACTACATTATTCTAAATGTATTTTGTTAGTCTAACAATTTATTACAGAGGGATACTTAGAAATATTTTACAACAAAAAGGATAATATATTTAAGCAATTAAATAGAACTTTTATGCTGTCATGAAGCGCACGAACACTAAACCAAAAATTTGTGTTATACAACTAGTCAGCAAAAACCTTTTAAAAACAAAAATTGACATAAGTGTTAACATTTCTTAAGCTTTCTAAATAACGCTACAAAGAGATGAATGAAACTGAATCAGAAAAAAAAAAATCCCTTAAAAAGCAGGAGAAATTTCTAGGATGGCAGGGCGCAGGAAACTGAACAGAAAAGCAGGAGTCTCCTGTCAAAAGCAGGAGAGTTGGCAGGTCTGAAGTTGACATTTCGAAGGAGCTATTTTTGTGATTCAGGTATAATTATTACCGTATAATTCCATATTCCCTCCTCCCCTATCTTCTTATATTTTTAAGGGCACGATATTGGGGGGAGGGGGGAATATATCCCTCTTCCCCTACAAAAAATTTTGATCGAGCCACAGTTTTAACAGTCCTCGGAAATGATTTCATTGTGAAATTTAGGGATATTTAAAGATCTGCCCGCTGGCCGCTTAAAAGTATTAAATAACTAATCGACTAGACAACATCAAAACTAATCTGTCTAATTTTTGTTTTTTGACATTCCATTAGTACATGTAAAAAATATTTTAGAAAAATTTTAATACTTCACTTTTACACTTTTTCTCACTTTTACACAATACTTCACTATTACACTTTTTGAAGAGAAAGGATTTTCTTCCATGTAGAATGGATACTTCGAAATTTCTTTGATGTTTTATATGATTAGTACTAAAAAAAAATATTAAAAAAAATATTGATATCTTACTATTTGCTTTTCTATTTTTGTTTACATTTTGTAGATAGAACACTAAAAAATCAGATATGCCATCACTTTAGTCTGTTGCATGTCTGAAAATTATGTAAAATTTCCAATGTCAAATTTGATGATTTGGATGATCCCTGTGTCGCCAAAACTGATGGTTATAAAGAAGAAAGATTCTACAAGTGGTAAGAAAAGACACTGTGAATCAGCGAAGAAATATAACTTAAAAACCCTGCGGATATAACACCTGCGTTGCTTGTTGTATTAATAGTACACGTTGTAAAATAACAACCGTTGTTTGATACGCTAACTTTTTTTTCCAGCAAGTTTTGAGACGTTGAATTTGACGAATCCTAATGAAAAAAAGTCCAAAAAGCTACAGAAAAAGACAGAATTTAAAGCCTCGAAATACAAAATTTATACCGATCGTTGCTGAAAGAAATTGCTTTGAATGATTTTCTGATAAATAGCATCCAAAAAACAATGCGTAAATTAATTTATTTAAATAATATTAGCTTAAATTTGGCTTACGTAATATTCACGCGGAAGCATTGTAATTCAATCATATTAAAACTTCTCTTTTAAGCCACAAAATTGCACTCATTTCTTGGGTTCATTTCATTGTGCAATTATTAGATCATACAAGTTTTTTTAAGCCCCTTGACGCTTATTGTATTAATATCGTACACGTTGTAACATAATAACTGTTGGTTAACATTTTTAAAAAAGAGGAAACTTTGAGAAATAACGCCTATATCACGTTCATGTAAGGGAGAAAAATTTAAAAAACGTGCTGATGTGTGCACTACATGACTTCCTTGTACTACACTAATTATAGACCTTTCTAAGAGTTAAACAAGATCCTAATTCTTGGAAATGCTTTAACATGAACATGGGAGTTCTATGGGAAAGTCCGCAAAAATCGCATAAATCGCGAAACAGACACCAGATTTGGCTTTACTATTTTGGCGAGATATCGCCAAATTTAGCGAAATACTCGCAAGTTGTCGCCAAATGGGTGCCAATATACTTAACTTTAGAGTTGGTTTGAGTAATGCCTTTGGGTATGGGATATATCTTGGTATGGAAAACGACGGGAAATTTGCATGCAATTGACACAAAATCGCAAAAAACACCCCTTTTAGAACATCCGATATTTCAGATTTCGATATTAAACCCTTTTTTTTCCCCGCCGTACTATTGTTACATTAGCATTGCTGTTAAAGTGCTTGGGCTGGATCAAAATCCCCTTTTTTCTGTTATTAATTCTTGTTGATAATGAGAACCTAAAATGCAAATTGTTTCTATGGTACCTAGATACCGCATAAATTATTTAAAAAGGCCCTAAATGTAACTTTTCAAAAATCTAAGTTGAAGGATTAAATCAGGATCGCTATGCAACAAGAGGAACCTACCTTATTATTCATTTTTGTAAAATAAATTCATCGTTTCCTTTGGGTAACCTTATTTTTAATTTCGCTTTAACTCTAAAAAATATTTCCAGACAATATTTATTCATCATTCGTTCATTCCCTGCCTCCACAACATCAGGAACACACCAAAAGAGATCTCGTTGTTCGATTTAAGGATCTAGAGTGAGATCCACCTGTGAATGAAGGTGACAAGTCTATGATTAACACGTCCGTCGTTACGGCCCATCCTGACCCACCACCGATTGCGGAGGCTTGACCCTCAAGGAACATTTTAACTTAAATGTGTTATTCCATAAAGAAACACTGATGCAATAGAGAGAGCTGTCGGAGGCTATCCAAGGTCACGTGTAGGTGACACCTTCTGTCATATTCGGTCTGGCAAAATTTATCCATTTATCCTTTTTTTTTCGTTCTCTCTTTTTGAGGTAAGTCATAAAAAATAAAATGAATTGCTGGAATAAAGCAATTGCGTTTTTTGTATGCTGCGAGCACGTTCGAAAACAAAGCTCGAGAGCTAAGAGCAGGATGCTCATGAGGCCTGATCAACGCACGGCCTAGGGGGCCTACAAACCTGCCAAACACAAGCAAAATTGTAACTCTGTTATTTAGCATTTAATGTTTGTTGTCGTTAATTTGTTGTTTTGTTCTATAATGTATTGTAATTATAGCAGTCATCTTTTAGCAAGTATACAATACTAGCTGATCCTTGCAGAATATCTGCTGGCCACAGGTTCAACAATCAAACTTCGCTGAAAATTTCTGTGAAAACAGTTTTCAAGTCAGAATTGTCTGCTGAGTGCATCAAAAGACTGAGACTTTGCACGGAAGAGCGCAACATATAACTGTGCATGGTCAAAACCTGGTTTCCGTAAATAAACGCTGTTTCTTTCAAAAGTCTGACTCTGCGGATAGTTTATATGAGAATGATCGCTCGATATAAACAAGCTAAGGTGTTGCCACTCCAAATAATCGAAATTAAAAATTGAGTTATGAATGGAAATACTTTTTAAGAAATAGAAATAAGTTTATTGAAGTCCGTAAGTGACGAGAATAAATACAAATGGTATGTTACTTTTCTAGGCTAATTATTAAACACATTTTTAAATATCGTTTGACCATAGTTTGTTTTTTGCATGACGTCAGTATCGTATCGTACGCAGAATTTAATCGTAACTGGTCCACTTTAAGTGAAATATTTATACGGATTTACGTTTGACTTACAGTGGCAAAATGTTCCAAAACGTAACATATTGGGCCTTATTTTGTCCAAATAATGTCCTAAATGCTCAATGTTTTCAATTTCCGAAAAAGTCGATCGTTTTAAACACCCTGCGGATGGGCGGTTGCAAAGTTACACGTTAAATGAACCGGAGGGAAGTTAGGAAATTTACACGTAATTTTTATACGTACACTTCCAAAGAAACGAATTTGGCACACAGGACACTTGCTCACATTTTTTAATCAATAACAACTAAAAGTCACTTGTTGAATAAACACAGAAAATAAATTGAAGCTGAGCAAACAGATTGCTCGAACAGCCCAAAAACGTTTAAGAATGACACGGATATGAAAAAAAAAACCTTGCTATTCGTTCACACCTCAGTTGTTTTAATAGTTAGAGTAACTGAAGATTTCTTCACCAGTTGAGGCGATAAGAATGCCAAACTTGCAATCATACCAAAACGTTGGCAAGCACGTGTTTTTTTAAGAGACGTATGTATTTACAATCTCCGTTAAAAATTAATGTATACGCGAATTTAATGTAATCCTTTCTTTCTTTTTAATTTATTTCTTTATCGTCTGCGCTTTTTATATTTTTCTTATTAGAGTGGAAGCGCTCTTTTTGCCCATTTTCGTTAAAACTTTTGTTTTGAAAAGCATAGTAAAATTTTCAATAAGTTATTTCGATGATAAATAGTAGAGTGCCTTGAATATCAGAGGGACGACAACATAGCAGTTATTCTCCACATTGCGCGATTGCAACTGCAGCTTTATTCAGATTGGTCCAATCATGGCATGTAAACTTGACTATAGTCGAGCTTGCGCAGTGATGTAAACCGTCGCTGTTGTAGTCACTCTGATATTCAAGACACTCTAGTAAGAAACAATCCATATATATATATATCGCTTAGCGGGGACCGGTTATGATTAAATTTTGCGGTACGATACAACACATACATCACGCGAAACACAAATTATGGTAAAACCATATTTAAAAATTTGGTTAGTGATTGGCGTAGCAAAGTAACATATTATTTGTATTTATTGTACAGACTTCAACAAATTCATTTCTATTTCTTTAAAAATTTTTCCATTCATAATTTAAATTTTTATTTCCGATCCTTTGGAGCGGCAACACCTTAATTCGTTTATTTCGAGTGATCACTCATCTTCTTATATATATGCGGCTTATTCTGTCTGTCGATCTGTCTGTCCGCTATAGAATCCCAGGTCGTTTTACCGATCGGGACCAGATTCGGACCAGACACGGTTCATGTTTACGATCCGAGAAACTCATCGCTGCAAAAATGAAAGTTGTGACTCAATTAGTTTTTTTTTTAAATTAATTTTAAAAAATTTTTCAATGATTTTTTTTATCCGTTTTATTTTATTTTTGCATTGTTGCCGTCGTTTCCAACCATATAATTACAGTTGCCGTGTGAACAAACAAATCCATGCAGCTGCCATTGTTGTAACAAATGTAACAAGTATACTAATAATAATCCAAACATTTATCTAGCATATTGAGTGAGGCTTCGCTGTATTTGCAATCTCCGTTAAAAACTAATGTATAAGCGAATTTAATTTAATCCTTTCTCTCTTTTTAATTTATTTATTTATCGTCTGCGCATTTTATATTTTTTTTATTAGAGTGGCAGCGCTTTTTCCCCAGTTTCGTTAAAACTTTTGTTTTGAAAAGCCTAATAAAATTTTCAGTAAGTTCTTTCGATGATAAATATATATTTTTCACAAACAGTTTGATTATGTAGTAAATAAATATATAGTAGTGTGGGGCCGTATGCAAAGGAGCGTCCTCGCCGCCTGACCTGTATAATTCAATAATAATAATAAAATTACACGTTAATTTAAAGCACAAATGAGCAATAAAATGCAGACATATGTTTCGGGATTGCTTGGAATCCCTTTTTCAACGCGACAGGGAGCTTCTAGATGCAAAACATCCAAATGAAGCAGACAGAACAATAAAAACAAAGCTTATATAGCCTAAGAATTATCTGTAAACCAATGAGAATAAAGGCAGCGTGAAGTGGAAGTAGAAGTAGCAGGAAGACACCAATAATAGAGTAACAAACGAATCCAGTTGAAAGTACAGGAAGTAAAAAGGAATATTAATAAAAATAAAGCAAAAAAGACGACAGCATGCATAAAAATTGCAAAAATAATGAAATAAAATACAAAGAATAAAATTGAAATAAAAATAAGTACAGAAACTACCATTTTTGCTTTATTTTTATTAATATTCCTTTTTACTTCCTGTACTTTCAACTGGATTCGTTTGTTGCTCTCTTATTGGTGTCTTCCTGCTACTTCTACTTCCACTTCACGCTGCCTTTATTCTCATTGGTTTACAGATAATTCTTAGGCTATATAAGCTTTGTTTTTATTGTTCTGTCTGCTTCATTTGGATGTTTTGCATCTAGAAGCTCCCTGTCGCATTGAAAAAGGGATTCCAAGCAATCCCGAAACATATGTCTGTATTTTATTGCTCATTTGTGCTTTAAATTAACGTGTAATTTTATTATTATCATTGTTTACTTGCACAAAGTTAAATTATTTTTATCTGTATAATTCAGTTTGAATTAGCAGACACCTTTGCACAAATCATTTTAATTACAATTTATAATATGTAGAAGAGCGGCCATTTCGTATGACCGCCTGGCTTACAAGTGTTAATATATAGCGATCTTTTCTTAAATCTCTCAAATTTTAAAGCGTATTTTCGGTATATAAAATGGATAATTTCCGATTCTTCGGGGTGGCAACACCTTCATTTGTTTATATTAAGCGACCATTCTCAAGTTTGATTGTTGAACTTATAGCCGGCAGATGTTCTACAGATATCAGCTAGTCGAACTTTATAAATTTATCCTGGTACATAAACTCAACATTATATCATTTAGTCACAATAAAATTACGAGGCAGAAAACGATGCAAGTATTAATTAATCCGCTGCTCTATTTATCGAGAAGAAAGGGGGAGAGAAGGGTAACCTCACGGTAATCTCTGGTTCTGATCTCAGTGAACGGAGGATTTTAGATCTATAATCCTCTCTCGCAGAGGTGGGTGGCGATAAGTCCCCGCGGAAGCCCCCAATTGCGGTGGGACTGGACTCCATGAGTAAGTACACTTGCTCCAGGATAAAAGTTCATTTTTTTAACCTTATTTCATGACCTTAAAGTGACTCAGAGTTGATTTAGGAACTTAATGCCGTCTGCATAAATTTTGTAGGCAAGATCTTACATTTAATTGTCTTGCAATTTAAATAAGAACCCCAGAAGGAAAAGATGAAGTTTACTTTGAATATGCTTCACAAGGGGTAGGGCCAAAAACAATTCAGGTCCGTTGTCAGACCCTTCACAAAATTCCGGTCAATCAAAACGGACAGTTCACAAAATTCCAGTCAATCAAAAAGGACCCTTTTCAAAATTTCCGTCAATCAAAACGGACCCTTTTCAAAATTGCAGTCAATTCAAACGGACCCTTTACAAAATTTCCGTCAATCAAAACGGACCCTTTACAAAATTTCCGTCAATCAATACGGACTCTTTACAAAATTCCAGTCAATCAAAACAGACATTCACAAAATTCCAATCAATCGAAACGGACCGTTCACAAAATTTCCGTCAATCAAAACGGACCCTTTACAAAATTCCAGTCAATCTAAACGGACCCTTCACAAAAGTCTAAACTACCAAATCTCTTTTTCTGCAGAATTATTTATTAAATCAGCGGAAAATAATAATAAAATTTTTTATCACTGCATGATTAAATTTTGAATTTCAAAATTATTTGATTTTCCACAAAAATCTTTTTAAAATTCACAAAAAATCGGACTCTGCTCAAAAATGCTGGTCGACCCCTACAGACTGGATGCTTCTCAATCGAGGGTTGCTCGCAGGAAAAGAATATGACACTAAAATAGCTGGTTGTAGAGCTAAAACTCCTGCTACTACGAACTCCAAAAGTACCTGGAAAAGATTTCATCGCAACGGAATAACGAAATTTTTCTAATGACGCTTAAATCGGAGTTGAACATTTATTTCGTTATAACGAATGTTTCGGTGTATTGGTATTCACTGAACCGAGATTCCATTATAGTTGAAAATTATATTTTTTCAGCAATTGAGTGCAGTGATACAATACTTAATAATTTTGTCGTATGGCGGGAAACTTGAACTTACTCGTCATCACTTCGTGAAATTGAATGTTTAAAAATCTTCGGAGGACGCCGTCCGATGTGATCCCATCCGAACAAAAATAATTTGATAACAATAACCGAATGATTAGAGTAAACGATAAAAGATTGATTTGAGAAAAATACATAGGTTTTTAGATTAACAAATAAACACACTCTTGATTTACTCAGACAACATAAATGTATGTGTTATTGAAAAGAAGATGTTTAGTAAAAAAATAATTGTTAGAAGAAAAACTAAGGAAAATTATTGATAAATCATCGATTGTTAGATTATCTGCTATTTTTATGAAGGGACTGTCTATAAATGATGTCATGCTTTTTTCCCATATATTTGACCCCCCCTCCCCCCTTTGTCACAAAATGTCACACTTCAACATACTCTTCCCCCCTCCTTTGTCACGTGTCTCGCTGTGTTGAATAAGCATGATGTCACACTTCTTGTTACCCCCCTCCCCTTGTCACAGTTTGTCAAAATTTCACGAACCCCCTCCCCCCTCGAAGCGTGACATCATTTATGAATGATCCCGAAGCTAATAAATTTGCTCAACCCCCGTCCGTTTTTTCCCCTATACATCGGCGGAAGATTCAAAGTGACTCACTCAACTAAAGCTGGCAAACCCTTCTCACTGCATTTTTAAAAAAAGATTTACAAGCAGAGAGAAGAAAAAATATCTTTTTCCCTATCTTTCATCAAGTTACGGATTTTTATTTTTTTATTTTTTATATAAATGGATAACATTAAGCAAACTGTCGTAAAAGTGGCAAAACGCTTGTGTTAAAAGTATAACAAGAAGTTTTCTCCAGAATCTATACTAGCCTATGGAAATGTGATGTTCTAGTCGAGACTTTTCGAATGCCAAAAAAATTCTTTAGAATCGGGTAATTCCCTCAAGTTACGGGGAGGGGGGGGGGGGTTGCAGACAGACTAATAGACACACCTTTTCCCCCATCTCAACACCCTACTATCAATTTTTTTATTTTCATTCCTTATTTAATAAACTTAATTTTGTCTTTTTCTTAGTTGTAAAGATATTTTCACGAAACATTAAGCCATCTTTCATGCTTTATTATTATTATTTTCTTTTTCACTTTTCAGAGAAAGTAGGCTAAAAAAGTGGGTGGTCCTTATCCCCCGCCAAGGACTACACCACTGTCAGTGGCGTAAAGTAGAGTAGAAAGGTTTGTGATAAAAAAAATCGGTAATTTTTTCTTGCCCTAAGGACGACGATTCAGGTAAAAACGCTAAGATGGATACTTCGGCGGATGCAGAGATGCCATTTCTCTTCGTGGAGGAATGTCCCTCCCCGGGCCGCTTTCGGCGACAGACAAAGAAAAAAAAACCGTTTTTGTCATACGTGAAATGCATTGCGCCGATAAGCTTTCTAAATTTAAATCGACTGAGATTTATGCTGGCGAAATTGTGAACTTGACACTTCATCATTCCAAGTATTATCGTGTGGTTAACCTTCATGTCGGAATACGTATCGTCTCATTATCACTTGGTACTTCTATTTTTGGAAACGTTACCACTTATTCAGAATTCAAATAACGCTGGAAAGCTATTTTCGGTAAACCTTGATTTCTAAATTTAGGGATTAGGGTTTTAAAAAAAAATAATAATTTTTTTGTCATCTGCGCGTAGGTTTCACCTTTATGATTTACTTTCTAAGTTGACCTCCGTCTTGTTGGAATGGCGTTGCATAAGAGCAGCCGTCCTGCCGACCACCTGTAATAAGTATCCTGACGCGTGTGTCTGCCCAATGTAGGGGAATTTTTGTTATGGCTACGTTCCAAATCAGTGGCTGTCCCGCATGCGAAGTAGTTGCACATGTATTAAGTGTCCCGGTCACGTTGCATTGGGATACAAGTTATCTTATTGAATGGAAGCGAGGACGAAAACAGATTTAAGAGTTTCTTTCGGAATGGCCACTTTGGAAAATGATAAAGCAAGAAATGAGCAAGGTCTTCTTAGAAAAAAGACGTTTCAAGGCTTTTTACAAAAACCACAACGAAATGTACCAAACTACAGAACAGTGTAAAAAATTCTGGTTCAACATTTCACCAAGAAAATGGTGAAATTCAGCTGCAACCAACATTTGGAATAAGTTGAACCATTATATGACGCAGTTTAATCATGATGTGAAACTAGGAAACATAAATAATGGTTCAACATTAAAGCCAAATATTGGCTGCAGCTAAATTTCACTATTTTTTTTCGTGAAAGGTTGAACATTTTTTTCTTTCTAATAGGCTGCTGTTGGCCTCTGCCAATGGAGGCAATTCAAGCAACGTCATTGGTCATGTGGCTGCGATTAAAGAAAGCAATGTAAACAAAGGAAGCCGTAGTAGCATCATTTTACTTCGAGTTCGACAAATCTAATTAAAAGCTAGGCCTAAATAAAGTTTTACATTACATAAAATTAACACTAAATAAAATACTATAACTATTGTAATAATAATTAAATTTCTTTTATAATGATTAAATTGAATGTAAATACTGGGTTATAATCAGAAAAAGCTGCGAAAATGGTCAAATTAATAACTAATTTTGCCTTGTGAACTCCACGTAGAACTCAATTGCAAATCTTAGTAAACTAAGAGCGGATATCACGTGACAACGATGATCGCTCGTGAGTCCCTCTAGCGGTGAACTGCCTCCATTGCAGACCAAGTGCTTTCCCCAGATATTGGTACCATTTCTTTCAGCGGCACCACAATGACTGTGGTACCATCGCCGCATGAGAATTTTGGCGTCCAGTTTCTCCATTTGGAAGGGCGAGCACCCGGACTGTTGATGCGAGATTGCTCTAGGAATTTAATTTAGCCGAAATAATCCAAGACAAATATCTACTCAAGGAATCTTTTACGTGCAGCATAATCATACGAAATTGGCACAGACGATTTTCTGCAGCTTGAAAATCCACCGATACTGGCAGGCTCACCCCTATAGACTGGGGCGTAGGAGTCCCTCGCCTTACTACGACACCACCATGCCGGCTGAACTAGATTTTTTACAGTGTAATTTAGTTAAACCCGCTCTATACAATCTCAAAAATAGAATCCTGATTTTCGACTATTCTTCAACGTCACGAAAATTTCGCCATTTACAACGATTCTTTCCTCGCGCGATCACGTGACTTAAAAGTTTCTACACAAAACACAAATTTCGTCAATTTGACGAAAGGTTCACTCGAAGCACTTTTCACGAAGTCATTTCGTCAAATACGACGAAAGTTTCGTGAGATTTGAGCATGCAATTCAGAGAATGCGCGTTCTGATACACCAGGACGAAAATATTTGTCCGTTAGAAAGGGGGTGTTCGCAAATAAGGGTTTTTAGGTACAATGCTTTGCTGGAGGGATATTAAAAACTGTCCGTTAGGAGGAGTTTTACTGTATATAACAATACGTTTTATAAAGAATACTTCGGAACGCATTCAATATTTTCATGCATTTTTACAAGAAGTTTGAAAGGGGGACCATCCTTCCACTGATGAACCACCATACATTTTGATGCACAGAAAATCACCAAAAACCGAGGAATTTCTAAACTGTGTCAGTAATCCAAAAACCCGATAATACGTGCCCATATAATCGGAAGTTCGGAGTGTAACCAGCAGTACGCTACGAAGATTTTAGGTTGTCGAACGGTGCTTGAAGTGATAACTAAAATGGAATAAACGAATCTGCTGCGGATAGGGTTAATAAACAATAATCTATATATAAATAGGCAATAGACAAAGCAGTTTAGAAAAGTTTTCTCATTTGTTTTTCAACCGATTTTCTTACTTTTTTTTTTTTTTGTTTAGTAGCTATGGACGAGTTTTGATGATATCAATTTAACAAATTTGGGAACAGTTTATTATTAGTTAATTATGTTTCCTCTTCTTTTGTCCGGCAAGGCTCGGTTGGCAGCGTTATATCGTTAAGATAGCCCATGGTGACATGTATTGGTTGAGTAAATTATTAGGTCATAAATATGAAACTCATGATTAAGAAGAGTTTGTTGCCATTAAGCAATAATCTTAAAAGCAATCGTAATAAGAGGTTGAGTGAAGATTTCTCTGAAACAATGGAATGAAAAATGAGAATAGTGCATGGAAGCAAACATTTAAGTTTTATTCAACTGCCACTCCACTTAGTACGAAATCGGCAGAAGTAAAAGCGGCTACATTTATGGACGCAATTGGCCCAGCGATGACAATGATTTACAATAGGTTTGCTTCAGGTGAGGATGATCAAAGTAAGTTCGGCTTTATAATCGACAAATTTGATGAATAATGCTTACATAGTTATATAAATAGCATCATGTTTTAAATGCTAAATTTAGTTATTACGGTCGAATTTGAACTGTTGGGCGAACTTTAGTCTTCGCAAAAATCCAACTATCAACGAAACAAAGTCGTAAAACTAATAAATCTAGCTATAAGTTAACTTGCAGTTTTTAGTCAAAGCGTCAATATTTAATGACAATAACGCAACAATACCCGTTCATTTATCCTACGAAACCCCGTATAGAGTGTAACAGATATCTATGAATGGAATGCGACGGAACTACCCCATTTCTCAAAAACCAACCGAACGTTACTTCTAGGATTAACAGCGGTTTGATCTATCACTCAATGCCGGGAAGTACAATAACGGCTAAACACACACATTTGTTCCTTTGGTATGAAAGAGTTCGTGTGGGGAGGGGGAGGGGGAGGAGCTTGGATCTCTGTGCTCTCGCGCCATTTCCGACTATCCGAAACTTCCTGGAGTGTTTGTCGTAAAAAGCCCTCGAAGGATTCTCCGCCAAAGAGGAATTCGAACAGCCCTTTGAATGGACATTAAAAAGAACTCGTTTTTCCCTAAAACCGTCATTAAAAGAATCTTTTAAAATATGAGGTTATTATCCATTCTGGAAAAGTGGAGAGCCAAAAGAACATTTTTTATGGCTCCGGAGGAGTTTTATTGGATCTTTGTACAAGAGCGAGCAGCCCCCCTTTTGTCGTGCAAAGTACTCCAAAGAATAAAATTTCCGATGGGGAGGATAAAAAATGATCGTCTGGCGGCGAATAAAAATATTTTACGAGAGCAATCCAGATTTATAAGTTGAAAAGAGCGGCTTTTAACATAAAGAACGAGATTATGGCCTTACGAGGAGTCGTCTGTCAAGGTGCCGCCCCCGCATTCCAAGCTTTTGTCCTTTCGAACATCTCCGCTTGCTCCCAAGGAGCCATTGTTACATGATACCTTCTTTACCTCAATAAATGAGAAAAATCAATGTTGTCGGAGCACAAATCGCAGTAATATTGCAGACATCTTCGGTTCCCGCAGAACACGGAAAGTGAAGCAATATTGGATGAGGTCAGTGTTTGGGAGGGTGACAACCTCTCACGGCTGATTGCTGTGAGCCGTGCAAGCTAAAGGGCGCTGGTGCACGTTAAATCCGTTGTTGCTCCAATGTCATCCAAGGGAAACGATTCCTCTGGGGGTGCTAACCCCAGATGACGGTCTCTCATCTGGGAGCTGGTTCAAAAATTAAGAGACCACATATAAAGGGGCGGAAGTCGGACTCCTGCCCCTAAGGACCCCGTTAGGTTCAGGAGCAGCGCACCCATTCTTCTTCGCTTCGCGCGAGAACACGACAACAACAACAACATTGCTGACATCTGTTTCGGATTTACAAGGAATATAGGAACTTAGACTTTCACGGACAGTGTAAATAACAAACATATTTTCAGAGCTTATAGGCCGTGGTCCAACCAAGATATTATCTGGCTGATGTTTCGCTTGACATGTTTCAGGCTTTATCAGAGTGAAAAGATTCTGAAGAAGGTCTAACCAAGATATTTCCGGCTGACGTTTCGTCTGACATGTTTCACGCTTCTCCAGAGTAAAAATCTTTCAGGCTTCTTCAGAATCTTTCCACTCTGAAGAAGCCTGAAACATGTCAGGCGAAACGTCAGCCGGAAATATCTTGGTTGGACCACGGCCTATAAGCCCGAAAAATATTATGTTTGATAGTTTGATATTACAAGGAATAAATAATTCATCAATGCATAAAATTGTGAGTTTCGGGGATGTAGGGAATCCGACTGAAGCCCGAAAATACTGAAGGTGAATGGCAATTCGAGACATCTGAATAACCGGAATGATCGGATGTCGAGTCATTCTGATGGAATGATCAGCAATTGAGTTGAATCACTCGAGAGATTCTACAACCGAATGAATAAACACCTCGAGCGATTTCAGGATGACTTATTTTTATTCCTATGTCACTATGGCACTGGAAGTGACTCAACTCAATACGGGAAGGAGCCTCCCGCGGATTGTAGCCCCTGAATTCTCTGCAGAGAGTCTTTCGATTCTGAAATCACTCGAGATGTTCATTCGATACCGAATAGCTTTCGTGGAGTTCATTTCATCCTGAAGTCACTCGAGGTGTTTTAATCACTCGAGAGATTTCAAGATGAAATGAACCTCTCTGGAGAAATTCAGCATCGAAATGAACATCTCGAGTGATTTCAGAATTGAATGAATCTCTGGAGTGATTTCAGAATTCAGGGGCTAAAATTCAGAACAGGGAGCGTCAATCCCACCCATGTTTCTCCGATCCCTTCCTTGGAAACAATCCTGCGGGAGACTTCTTTAGATTGATTTTTCTAATTTTAGTTACTAATTAAAAGTTTTAGTTTAGTTTTTTAAATTAGTCACTTTTAGTTGAATAGGCATAAAAATAAACCACTGCTAAGAGTTTGGATAAAGCTGTGAGGCAAAAAACAAAGCAGGAATGCAAAATTTTATAATGATGATGAAACAGCGACGTAGTATAGCGACTTTTTCTCCCTTCCAAAAAATTATGACCCCTCTGCATAAAGTTTAGAGTTGAGATCGCCCTTTACTTAAAAATTTGAATTTTAGCTCCTCGAATGAACCTCTCGAAGGAGTTGAAATCCGAATGACCCTCTGGAATGAGAATCGAATCGAATGAACCTTAGGAGTGATTTCGAAATAGAATGAATCTCTGGAGTGATTTCAGAATAGAATGAGCACCTCGAGTGACTTCAAAATGAAATGAACAATTCTAGAGCAATTCCGCATAGAATGAATATCTCGAGTGACTTCAAAATGAAATGAACAACTCGACAGCAATTCAGCATAGAATGAATATCTCGAGTGACTACGAAATGAAATAAATCTCTCGAGATTCTTTTATCATAGAATGACATAGACTGAACCTCCCGAGTGACTTCAAAATGAAATGAACCACTCAAGAGCTTTTCAGCATAGAACGATCATCGCGAGTGCTTTCTGAATCCAATGAACCTCAGGAGTGATTCCAAAATATACTGAATCTCTAGAGTGATTTTAGCATAGAATGAACATCTGGAGTGATTTCAAAATGGAATGAACATCTGGAGTGGTTTCAAAACGGAATGAACATCTCGAGTGGTTTCAAAATGGAATGAACATCTCGAGTGATTTCAAAATGAAATGAACATCTCGAGTGATTTTCAACTGAAATGAATTTCTGGAGTGATTTGAAAGTGAAATGAACATCTCAAGTGATTTGAAAATGAAATCAATATCTCGAGTGATTTTCAACTGAAATGAATTTCTGGAGTGATTTGAAAATGAAATGAATTTCTAGAGTGATTTGAAAATGAAATGAATCTCTCGAGTGACTTCAAAATGAAATGTACCTGTCGGGAGCTTTTCAGCATAGAACGAACATCCCAAGTGATTTCAGAATCGATTGAACTTCGAGTATTTCCATGTGGGATCATTCATAAATGATGTCACGCTTCGAAGGAGGAGGGTGTTCATGAAATTATGGCAAGGGGTGGGGGTAACAAGAAGTGTGACATCATGCATTATGCAACATAGCGCGATATGTGACAAAGGGAGGGGGGTGGAGGATTCTGCTGAATTGTGACATATTGTGAAAAGGGCGGGGGGTGGAGGATTCTGCTGAAGTGTGACATATTGTGACAAAGGGGGGAGGGGGTCAAATATATGGGAAAAAGAGTGACATCATTTATGAACAGCCCCTGCATAGTTTTCGTTTATGTCCATTACTATTCCCCACCTGTGATTTGATGTTGGCAAGAAGCTGTTGTAACAGCGTGGAACACCACATGCGAGAAAATCGTCCTTTCTCTCTGAAGTCGCGTCACGTCGGGTATTTAGCGAAAAAATATGTCACATCACCCCCATAAATAACGAAAGAAACAGCGATATCTTTGCGACAAAATCAAAACAGTAGTGAAACACTTAGCAGGAGGCTTCTTTTTAGTAAAAAAGCACCAAATGTGTGCCGAATAAAATGTGCGTTCACGGTCAGAAGGAAATTTTTTTATTTTCTCGTGAGCTATGATAGGACGTGTAAGAAATTACAATTAATTCCATAATAGTCTATTGGATAAAACTTCCGACTATAAATGGAAATTGAAACTGGAAAAGACCGCAACATCTGTTCATTTAGAAAACACAAATACAATTTAAACTGCACTAATATACAGTGTGTCAAAGAATTTTTAAGACCATGTTACACTGTTAGAAATTTCATCATGAAATGACGGTTAAATGACCGGCAGCAGTCTGTCCATCTAATTCACCGTTAAATTTACGGTTTGGAACATTTTTCTACCTTTACGGGACCTAACCATTTCCAATCAACTTGGTTAAAAAGCCGTAAATACAAAAGTTTACGGTTTTATAACCATTTAAAAATGGTTTCAAAACAAAATTTTGACCGGTTTTGAACCATTTCGAGGCGTAGAATCAATCTTCCAGGCGTAGAAACGGTAAACGAAGTGCTTGGGACTCGAACCCCCGGCTTTTGCCCCCCCTTTCTCGCTATCCACTCGGCAAACACATGCTCGCTATCCACTCGGCCATCTTCACCACGTGCAGCTGTTGTTTATGTATCAATAAATCTTCTTTTCCAACAAGTAATGTGCATTAAAATGGAAATTTTACTTTTTAATTGGGATTCAAACTCATTTTTGGCCTAAATTCATTGTATCTTGCCGAAAATCATTTTTTTTGCTGCAAAAATTAAAATACAAAGAAGCTTCAGCAGCTCAAATGATGGGTTCGCTCATTCGCAAACAGTTCGGGAATCCGATGTCTCCAATTTTTGATTTACATGTGTATGTGTTTCTATTTAGTAACCACTGGTTAAGCCATTTTTTTTTTCTTCTTTTTTTATATACACATGCAGATTTTAACTGATAAATCCGTATTCCTATTTTAAAACAACGTACGACCGGTAAGGTTTCGCAACCAAGATGGACGCCCGATTCTTATTGAGCGCTTGAAAATGACGGTTAGTTAAACGTTCTTTAGGATAAACAGAGAATAAACGTTTTTTTTTCGCAATCAGCGGTTTGAGTGCCATCTTTTTAATGGTTATTCAACTGTTGTAATTAAATATGGTAAAATAACAATCAAATAAATGGTTATTTTACTATTTTCTTACGGAAATTTTTAACAGTGTAATAAAATAAAATGAGGCATAGTGGCTGAGTAGTAGCCTTCCGTGCTACCATGCCACAGGTAAGGGGTTCGATTCCCGGGCTGGGCAGGGTCAACTCAGCCCTTCATCCCTTCAGTGGGGTCGATAAAATGAGGACCAAGCATGCTTGGGAACTAAACACTAAACTGCGTCAGGCCGACCATATGACCGGAAAATTTGCTTCTGCACCCCAGGGCCCTCGGTCTCAAAAACTGGGATGGGCACAGTAGGCCATGGCCCCCAAAAGGGCTGGCGCGCTACTAAGTTTAGTTTTTTTGTATAAAATAAAATAAAAGCTACACTCTCAGAAATAGAATCCCCATTTTCGACGATTCTTCAACCGTCGAGAAAATTTCGTCATTTGCAACGATCCTTCCCTCGCGCGATCACGTGACTTCAAAACGTTACTACACACATTTCGGCAATTTGACGAAAGGTTTAGTCGGAGTATTTTATACGAAGCCATTTCGTCAAATACGAAGAAAATTTCGTGAGATTTACCTAGGGGAGGGCGGTGGGGGCGGACCGCCCCGGGTGTCACTCGTTCTGGGGTGACCCCCGGCCACGAAGGGGAAAACAATAAACCTTTAAATGCTCTATATAATGAAAAAAAAAAATACCTTGAACTGGATGTTTTTTTCTATAATTTTCTTTTCAACTTTTAACTCAGCAAAGTGTTTCCTTACAAAAATATTCAAAGAGATTTTTTTACTGCTAAACACACCATTGTCGTCAACAAATACATTAAATTTTATAACTCCCATGATACGAATGGCATTTTTTCCCTTCTTTTTTTCTTGCTGGGCTTTCTTCTTTCTTTGCTTTTCTTCTTTTTTGGGGGGGAAGGTGGTGACAGCACGGATAACCGCCCCGGGTGTCACCTATTCTAGCTACATCACTGGATTTGAGCAATCTTTTTTTAAAGTATTTTATTTCAAAAACTGCTGCTTCAGCTTCAATGCATTTCCTACAGCGGTTTAACAACGATTCGAATGTCCGATCTAGCTCACATTGTGGGACTGTCTCCAAAGCTCGCGCCGAGGCCGTTTGTACACGGTGCGTCAATGAATTTTTAAGACTACAGCTGGAACTAAGCTTACAGCGGCGCTATCTGTGTTATCGAGCATTCGTGAAACTTCTTAACCATCAGCTGATCCACTACCAAAACCTCAGTTCATTTGATTATTTTTTCTTACTTTGATGACATTGACACTCTACAAACAGTTCGACGCAAGCCTTGGAGGCAGTCCCACAATGTGAGCTAGATCAGACATTCGAATCGTTGTTAAACCGCTGTGCTAAATGTGTTGAAACCGAAGGCGCTAAGTTTGAATAAAAATACTTTTAAAAATATAATTACTGGTTTTTATTTTATTTTATAAACCTAGTCTTAAAAATTCTTTGACACTCTATGCACTCGAATTCTGTTATAACATGGTGTCTACAGATTTTCAAAAGTAAACTTTAGAGATTTTTTATGACCTTTCGGTGATGCATCAAAAATAAATGTTGCTCCAAAAACTAGACAGCACCAGTGCGTATACGAAGCATCTTAATACCAACTTCGTTCAATTTCTTGCATTTGTACTTGCAGATCACTCATAAATAATTAAGCATTCGATTCTCCAGAAATTCGTTTCAATAATCAATCGGCACCAATTCCCAATTCCTTGCGTTATGTCTCGAGGTACTTGTTGGCTCCACTCAAATTAATATTAGTGATTCCAATCCCTACTAAACGGGACAAAAACGAACTGCTACTGCAGTGCATTAGAAATTGCAATTAGTTCATGTGATAAGCCAATGGGGGCAATTCACCGCTGGAGGGACTCCTGAGCGATCATCGTTGTCACGTGATATCCGCGCTTTGTTTACTAAGATTTTCAATTGAGTTCTACGTGGAGTTCGCTAGGCAAAATTAGTTATCTTAAAATCAATTAGACTATTTTCGCAGCTTTTTCTGATTTTTCCCAGTATTTACATTTAATTTAATCATTATAAAAGAAATTTATTCATTATTACAATAGTTATAGTGTTGTATTTAGTGTTAATTGTATGTAATGCAGAAGAACTTTATTTAGTTCTAGTTCTTAATTAGATTTGTCGAACTCGATGTAAGGCGATGCTACGGCTTCCTTTGTTTACATTGGTTTTATCGGTGTTACGTGACCAATGACTTTGCTTGAATTGCCTCCATTACAATTTAAAAGGTGCATGAGAAAACCCTATCGTATGAGACGGGTCTGTAAAATGATTTTTGCTATTTCGCATGACATTGACACAAGTTAAACTGACAAGGGACCATTCATAAATGATGTCACACTTTTTTTCAATATATTTGACCGCCTCCACCCCTTTATCACAAAGTGTCACACTTCAATATACCCCCTACCCCCCTTGTCACATGTCGCGCTGTATTACATTAGCATAAAATATGTCTAATTTGCTGAATTTAAATGTTTTTATATAAATCAAAATGCACGATGTCATACTTTCTTGTTACCCCCTCCCCTCCCCTTGTCACAAACTGTCACACTTTCGTGAACCCCCCTCCCCCCTCGAAGCGTGACATCATTTATGAATGACCCCCAAGGTCTCATATGATAATTAAAAGCTACGGGCTTGGTGCTTTTTTCCAGAACTCCAGTGATGTGGTAAGGGGGGAAATAGGTGTAGATGTCTCAAAAAATTAAATTTTTTTTATTCATATATAAATCGACTCTACAACTATTTAATAAGATACACTGAAAACTTCAAAGCAAAATTCCAACAGTTGTCCTTTTGTTTCTTTTAATAATTGAGACCTCGGATAGAAATTTCTATAAGTATTAGTATCTATAAGTATTGAAAAAACGGTTTGTTACAGCCTTTAATTTACCTTCACTACCACTTTTTTTCAAACGCGTTTTTCTCGAAATTACTTTTTTCGAATTTGCGTACACTCTAGCTTACAGAGTTTTAGATCAATCCTTATCAAATTCAACAGACATTTTCTTTATATACATGCGCTCTAGTTGAACTAAAATCATAAACACATCTTTATTTTTACTTTTTTTATTGCAAAAAAAGAACAAAAATAAAGGTCAAAAATCGTACTCAATTTTCTCATTCTAAAAAAATAGAAATTTTCATTTTTTTTTTTTTTGTGATAATTTTAGTTCAAATAGGAGACACTTATAAAGAAAAGTAAATTTTTTAAGAAATTGAGTTCAGATAAAAATGTGGCCTCCTGGATGTACGCAAGCTGCCGATCCAGGTGGCGACTTACAGTATGCAGCAGCTGATAGCTCCGGGATTTTTGAAGAAAAATGTTTGAAAATTTCAGCAAATGTTCTTCAATATATCTATAAAATAACCTCAAAATACCAATAAACTATATTTATTCTTTATGTGTTGAAAAAAAATTCATGAAAATTGCTCTTAATATGCAGTCCTACACCTATTCCATCTTAATATGCATAGTGAAGCGTAATTAAAAATCATTAAGTAACTGTTATCAATTGTAAGTATTTCTGAAATAGGTTTAATAAATAAAATAAAATGCTACATATAAGTAAGTATAAATAAGTTATGTATTATAAGTAGAAAATTTTTTATCACTTCTTACATTACAAAACAAATGTTTTGTTTTTGACTTTCAACTGGTATTACCAGAAAAGATCCATCATAACGAATTTTTATTTATAGTTTTATCACGGAGGAAAAAAAGGCGAAACATTTTAACACCAAACCAATTTTTATCGCAATATGCAGTGAAATCATTCTATTGACCAGGGGATATTGTGTCTATGGGACAATTTTCTGTTCCAGAAAATTTTATTTTCCATAAGCGGGTTGTAATACTTTATCCTTTACCCAATACCGACAGTATCGTAATCACATTTAAGTCAGAGAAACGTTCGATTTGTGTTACTCCCTTTGGAATATTGGAATATGAATTAGTACACGTCCTAACATATTAACAAATATCCATCTGCACATCACAGTATGGAATTTTTAAAATTACATCAAACAATTGAATTTTTTTCTTCTCACCAGAAATAACTCATAATCGAAAGGTTAAATGCAGAGTAAATTTAGCACAAATTTTAGCAAAAGATTGCACAATTGTTTCAAGGTTACAAGAAAGCAGTTTTTCAATGCAGAAGTGCCTTTCTAGATCAAAATCATCCGCCTGAAGTGGTAAAAACAATCCAAAACAACTTAAATGAAGGATTTATATAACAGTGGATTCATCGTTGACCAATAATTTCATTGAAAGCTAAGGATAAAAGCAATAAAAACGCAAACCTGATTGGACAAGAAGCCAAGAACAGAAATTAAAACTCAAATAAAAAAGAATAGACTGAATAACTGTGACCATAAGAATCAAAAATACCAAGAAAATTAACTGGAAAATTTAAAAATACCTAAAATAACCAAATGCAAGAAAACAAAAGCAAAGATACAAACTATATAAGAAGAAGACAAAAAGAAAAGATATAAATTGAAGCAAATACATGAAGTAAAAACAAAAAAAGTTGGTAACGTATTTTAAGCAATACCGTAATGGCGTTTTCCACCCAACTAGCGGAACCCTGCTCGTGATCTTCTCTGCCGAGCAAAACGTGGGAATATGCCTCTCTTGCTCTCGATTATCTTGAGATCCCGATAAGTGAACAATGCATCTCCCCTCCCGCTCCCCGCGGATCCACTCTTCCCAAAAACAAAGGAAAGCAAACAAAACAGACGCGGTATTTACATAAACTTCGAGAGTGTTTCAATCAGTAGAAGCAAAGCACAGGAACGATGTTTCATTTTTTCGTCGTCGAAGTGCTGTTACGCAAATTTTCGTCACTCCTTGTTCCAGTTAGAAAATCCAGTTATAGAAAATCTCCAAGGGACCAGGAAAATATTTAGTTGTCACGGTTAAAATTTAATATGAGTTGTCCTAATGGTGTTTAAAGCAAGGCTGAATGTTTGTTTCGTTATAACGGATACACGGACGGTATTTACATCCATTTCGCGGGTGTTTCAATCAGTAGAAGCAAAGCATGAAAGATGCTTCACTTATTCGTCGAAGTGTTGTAACGTAAATTTTCACCATTTCTTGTTTCAATTATTCTGGTGTAAAGGAAATCTCCAAGAGACCAGGAAAATATTTCGTTACCGCTATAATAGAGTATGAGTTATATTTAATTCATTATAACGGATACGCGGTATTTACATAAAC
Source organism: Octonoba sinensis (assembly GCA_038502835.1). NCBI lineage: Eukaryota > Metazoa > Arthropoda > Arachnida > Araneae > Uloboridae > Octonoba > Octonoba sinensis. Next base: position 7,824,595 of record CM076600.1, read on the forward strand.
TTTGGGAGTGTTTCAATCAGGAGAAGCAAAGCATGAACTGTGCTTCACTTTTTCATCGTCGAAGTGGTATAAAGAAAATCTCCAAGGAACCAGGAAAACATTTCGTTGTTAACGGAGCGTTAATTATAAGGGAATATAAGTTATTATAATGACGTTTAAAGCAGAGCGGAAAATTTATTTCATTATAACGGATGCATGGTATTTACGTAAACTTCGAGTGTTTCAATCAGTAGAAGCAAAGCATGGACGATGCTTCACTTTTTCGTCGATGAAGTGTTATTACGTAAATTGTCGTCACTCCTTGCTCCAGTTTTATTCTGGTAGAAAGAAAATCTCCAAGGGACAAGGAAAATATTTAGTTGCTAGCGGAACGTTAGTTATAATGGAAAGTGAGTTATAATAAAGGCCTTTAAAACAGGGCTGAATATCTAATTCGTTATAACCAGGAGCGTAGCAATTTAAAAATATTGGAGAGGGTCTCAAACAATTTAATTTCCAAATGCTCAAAATTATTACAAGAAAAAAAACAATTAAAAAGTAATTAGTATTCACTCATTATTATTAATATTAATTACAAAAATCACTAACAAATGAATATTGTTATAGATCATTAAAATAAATTCATAGTTTTCACAAAACAACAGATTTTACCGATTTCTAATGGGGGGCTTAAGCCCCCTGAGCCCCCCTTTCCTACGCGCCTGGTTATAACGGACACGTGGTATTTACTAATTCTGAAGAGTGTTTCCATCAGTAGAAGCAAAGCATGGACGATGCTTCACTTTTTCGTCGTCGAAGTGTTGTAACATAAATATTCGTCCTGTCCTTCCTTGTTCCAGTTATTTTGGCAAAAAAGAAAATCTCCAAGGGACCAGGAAAATATTTCGTCGTTGCCATTATAATAGAATATGAATTATATTTAATTCATTATAACGGATACGTGGTATTTAAATAAATTGGAGTGTTTCAATCAGTAGAAGCATAGCAAGGACGATGCTTCACTTCTTTCGTCGTCGAAGCGTTGCAATGTAAATTTTCGTCATTCCTTGTTCCATTAATTTTGGTATAGAGAAAATCTCCAGATGACCAGGAAAATATTTCATTGTAAACGGAACGATAGTTACAATGGAATGTGAGTTATTCTAATGGCGTTTAAAGCAGGGCTGAATATCAAATTCGTGAATGACTGATACGCGGTATTTACATAAACTTCGCGAGTACTTCAATCAGTAGAAGCAAAGCATGGTCGAAGTGTTGTAACGTAAATTTTCGTAATTATACCTTGTTCCATTTATTCTGCCATAAAAGAACCTCCAAGGGACCAGGAAAATAGTTCGTTGTTATGGAACGTTAGTTATAACGGAATATGAGCTATCGTAATGCCGATTAAAGCAGGGCTGAATATTTATTTCGTTATAACGGTACGTGGTATTTACATAAACTTCGAGTGTGTTTCAATCAGGAGAAGCGAAGAAAGGACGATGCTTCACTTTTTACGTCTTCGAAGTGTTGTAACGTAAATTTCCTTAGTTTCTTGAGCATCGTATCAGACCCGTCATTTCACCTTATTTCATATTTCCAGTTGCGGGATTGAGGTCATTTTAGTCATTAAAAATTGGAGACACATTGCTAAAATTCAGTTAAAATGAAGCCAGTTTTGTTTAAAATTGATAGAAATTTACAAAAAATCGGAAAAACACAAAATCAGTTTTAAACAAGAAGTTCCGTCTAGAACTATACGAGCCTACTTTCCCGTATACACCGAATTCAAATTTATAATCTAGCTATCTCTCTCTCTCTCTGTCCTTCTCGTTTAGCTTTAATTCTTAATTGCTTCAAATATACCTTTTTCAACGGCTAATACATATTCATTCAATCATTATTTATTAAGTCATTCATGTATTTATTCACTCATGTATTCATTCATTCTTTTGCTTATTCATTTAATCATTCATTAATTAAAAAATATTCTTGAAAATCCCGATCAAAAAATTTCATAGGAAAATAGGCTCGTTAGTTCTGGATGAACTTTCTATTTGAACATGTTCTACGTCCTAAGAGCTTTCCGATAAAGTTTGTTCCAAGCAAATCGGTCCGTTAGATCAGAAATTATATAGGATTGAAATTTCCCCGTAGGCGGTATGTTAATTTTTTTTGAACTGTTCAAAAATGAACAAAAATTGTTCGAATCAATATTTCACGCCAAGAACTTCTTCCAGTGAGCTTGTTCATGGGAACTTATATCTTGTACCCAGAGTTTACATAATTTGCTTCATTTTCACCCATAGGCGCTAATGTTAAAATTTTTTGAACTGGTCAAAATTGAACAAAAAATTGTTCAATTGAAATGAGATGTTCTCGCCGAGATCTTTCGAATGCAAAAAGAATTTTTCCAATCGGACAATTCGTTTAAAAGTTATTAGGGGGGGACAGACCGAGAGACAGACAGACAGACAGACAGACAGACAGACCGACCGACCGACACACTTTTTCCCCATCTCAAAACCTTTCAAATTTTTTATTTTTCAATCTTTATTTAATTACTTAACTTATTTTTGACTTTTCTTGATTTCTAACGATATGTTCACGATACATTAAGCCTTCTTTCATGTTTTATTATTATTTTTTTTTTACTTTTATGGGAAAGTAGGCTAAAAAAGGAAAAAATTAAAAACGGATTACTAGTGTAAAATCGTTAAAACTGACCCCTTTTTGTAAAAAATTGCGAAACTCGTAAAAGTTGGCTCTCCCCAAAATGACGAGCCTGAATCATATAACAGAGATTGGAGTGCTTGTTTCGGTAGTACTTTTCTCCACCAAACCCCTGCCTGTTAGCCGAGGCCTTAGGATTGCTTACGCACGAGGAGAGGTAGTGGGGTCTACGGATTTTACATGCACATATCCCCAAGTATACATGGTGGTCTTCAGTGGGTATCGAACGCGCGACCTTCCAGGCGGAAGTCCGACGTGCTAACCACTGGGCTACCACGGCCCAGGTGTTTCGGTAGTACTGGTAAAGATATAGGTTTGTTCGAAAAGAGAGCGTTAAAACTTAAAATGATGTTATTCAGTTTTTCAATTAATCGTTTTATGTTTAGGAGCTCAAGAGCTCCAAGCTTGTTTCGTGGGTTAAAAATAAAGATAAAAGATAAATGAACACATATGGATTACAATAATAATAAAATTACACGTTAATTTAAAGCACAAATGAGCAATAAAATGCAGACATATGTTTCGGGATTGCTTGGAATCCCTTTTTCAATGCGACAAGGAGCTTCTAGATGCAAAACATCCAAATGAAGCAGACAGAACAACAAAAACAAAGCTTATATAGCCTAAGAATTATCTGTAAACCAATGAGAATAAAGGCAGCGTGAAGTGGAAGTAGAAGTAGCAGGAAGACACCAATAAGAGAGCAACAAACGAATCCAGTTGAAAGTACAGGAAGTAAAAAGGAATATCAATAAAAATAAAGCAAAAAAGACGACAGCATGCATAAAAATTGCAAAAATAATAAAATAAAATACAAAGAATAAAATTGAAATAAAAATAAGTACAGAAACCAAAACAAAATGCAAAACAAAGTACACATGTAAAGGAGGGGGAGGGGAGGAAGGAGAAAAATAGACACAAAAAAGGAAAACAACAAGAAAACCTAGAAAGAACAACAAATTAAAGAAATTTATGCCAGACCTGTGAAAAATAAGGAGTTGAGGAAGAATCATTAACCAAATTAGAACTATTCCTGTTAATATGATAAGCTTCCCAAAAGTCAAGCTCTAAAGGGGAAGAACATTTTTGAATAATTTTACCAGAATTGAAATCAAAAGAGTGGTTGGAATTCCAACAATGTTGAGCAATGCTAGACTTATTTAACTCTTGCTTTCGTACATAACCTTTATGCTCATTTAAGCGAATTTTCAGAGCACGTTTTGTCTGCCCAATGTAAGAAAGGCCGCAACGGCAACTAATTTGGTAAATACCCCAAGTGTTAAGTTGATCGACAGGATCCTTAAGAGAAGAGAAGGAAAGTTTGTTACTAGGAGCAAAAACGACTTGAAATTGAAACCTTTTTAGGATTTTAGCAATACGGAAACTGACAGAATGAAAGAATGGTAACACAACCAAATTCTTTCTAGAAACCACATTATTGGGACCAGAAGTTTTCTTAGAAAGTTTGTTATGAATAGAATCAATTAAAGAGTGAGAAAATCCTCTATCAACAGCTACAGCTTTCAGATAGTTGAGTTCAATCTTGAGAAGCTCAGGAGAAGAGCAAATATTAATAGCACGATGGACCAGAGCATTAAAAGCCGAATATTTTTGGTTGGGAGGATGAGACGACAGTCTGTGAGGAGGTAAAGAAACAGCAAAAGGTTTACGATAGACAGAAGTAGTGAAACCAGACTCACTCTTAGAAATAAAGACATCAAGAAACCCGAGGCTACTATTAAGTTCTTTCTCACAAGAAAACTGGATATTAGGATCAATGGAGTTCATAATAGAAAGAGCATCATCAATACCTAACAAGTTACTGTCCGTTAGGACAAAACAATCATCCACATAACGAACATAAAATTGAAATTGCAATTTCTGGAACAGTTTTTCCTCAAAATAATGCATATAGAAATCACTTAAAATAGGACTAAGAGGACTTCCCATAGCCAGGCCATCTACCATAGCATAGAATTTACCATTAAATACAAAAGTGCTCTGTTGCAAGCACACACGAGTAAGGAAAACTAATTCCTCAATTTCCACAGAAGTAAAATGGAATTCAGAAAGCCTTTTCCTGAGGCAAGTCAAAGCGCCATCAACAGGAACATTAGTAAACAAAGAATTAACATCAAAAGAGGCCATAACTGAATTATTCGGAACGAAGTTATGAAGTTTCTTAACAAAATCGGTGGAATTTTTAACAGTGAAAACATTCTGACTTCTAAGTGGAGAAAACACAGAAACTAAATACTTGGAAAGTTTATATGAAGCAGTGCCAATATTGGAAACAATTGGTCTGAAAGGAATACCTGCCTTGTGTACCTTTGGTAAAGCATAAAAACGTGCACAATTAGCAACAGAAGGAATCACAGACCGTTTAGCAATCAAAGGAATAGAATGAACAGACTTAACAGCAGAAGAAATAGCTTTTAACTCTTTGTCACTAGGATCTTTATATATTTCAGAATAAGGACCAGAAGCAATTAAGTCATCAGTTTTTTCAACATAAGATGATTTATTAAGAACAACAATCTGACCACCCTTGTCTGCTTTGGTAATGACCAAATCAGAATTGGAAACTAAATTATTGACACATCGTTTCACAGAATGGGTAAAACCAGTATTAGGAACTTTTGAATTGAAATCAACATTGGAAGCAATAAGATGCCGAACCGACTCTTTTTGAGTGGAAGTTAAGGCACTAAATTTGAAAGCTTTTTCAACCGGAGCAATAAGTTCAGAAAAAGAAGGCTTTTTAGCCAAAGCAAAATTGTTATTACATTTCAGAGCATTGATTTCATTACTATTCAAAGGAAATTTTGAAAGATTTACAACCGTGTTCCTATTAACAAGAGGCAAATCAGCCGGAACAGGAACATTTGAATCGTTACACAACTTAGTAAATTTCTTATTTAAAGTGATTTTGTGACTGTCGGATGAACGAAGAGCTCTTGCCCATGACATTCTATCAATAGACTCAAAATCAAAATTAGAATTAGATACAGAAAGATGTAAATCATAAAGTTCACGTTCTATGAACGAAAGTTTTTTCCTAGTTTCTTGGATAGAAGCTCTAAGTAACGCTAATTTAGAACGAAAAATTACCTTATCAACCCTAACAGAACGCGGTAAATTACACTTCAAGGTGATAAACTTAGGAATAACTTTCTTGCGCCTGCAAGACTGGAGAAATTTTAAATGGTTCAAAAACCGAACCTTTTTAATCCGTAGATTACAAAATCTGTTAACCTGAGACATAACCAGAATCAAAACAACCAAAACATAAGGGGAAAAACAATAGCAAACATTCAATAAATAAAAATAAACAGAAAGAACAAAATTCAAAAACAAGTGCGAAACATACACAACGTAACAATATGCGGAATGAATGTCAGAAAACAAAAAAGCGAAAACAAAAAAGCAAAAACAAACACAGTCCAGAAAGGCAATGAAGAAAAGAACAAAAAACAAACACTCACCAAGCAGCGAACAGATGGAAGAACAAAAACAAAAGAAAGAAGGACAAAATTCAGGCACGTTAAGCCTAACGGATAAAAATAATTTAACTTTGTGCAAGTAAACAATAATAATAAAATTACACGTTAATTTAAAGCACAAATGAGCAATAAAATGCAGACATATGTTTCGGGATTGCTTGGAATCCCTTTTTCAATGCGACAAGGAGCTTCTAGATGCAAAACATCCAAATGAAGCAGACAGAACAACAAAAACAAAGCTTATATAGCCTAAGAATTATCTGTAAACCAATGAGAATAAAGGTTATGTACGAAAGCAAGAGTTAAATAAGTCTAGCATTGCTCAACATTGTTGGAATTCCAACCACTCTTTTGATTTCAATTCTGGTAAAATTATTCAAAAATGTTCTTCCCCTTTAGAGCTTGACTTTTGGGAAGCTTATCATATTAACAGGAATAGTTCTAATTTGGTTAATGATTCTTCCTCAACTCCTTATTTTTCACAGGTCTGGCATAAATTTCTTTAATTTGTTGTTCTTTCTAGGTTTTCTTGTTGTTTTCCTTTTTTGTGTCTATTTTTCTCCTTCCTCCCCTCCCCCTCCTTTACATGTGTACTTTGTTTTGCATTTTGTTTTGGTTTCTGTACTTATTTTTATTTCAATTTTATTCTTTGTATTTTATTTTATTATTTTTGCAATTTTTATGCATGCTGTCGTCTTTTTTGCTTTATTTTTATTGATATTCCTTTTTACTTCCTGTACTTTCAACTGGATTCGTTTGTTGCTCTCTTATTGGTGTCTTCCTGCTACTTCTACTTCCACTTCACGCTGCCTTTATTCTCATTGGTTTACAGATAATTCTTAGGCTATATAAGCTTTGTTTTTGTTGTTCTGTCTGCTTCATTTGGATGTTTTGCATCTAGAAGCTCCTTGTCGCATTGAAAAAGGGATTCCAAGCAATCCCGAAACATATGTCTGCATTTTATTGCTCATTTGTGCTTTAAATTAACGTGTAATTTTATTATTATTGTTTACTTGCACAAAGTTAAATTATTTTTATCCGTTAGGCTTAACGTGCCTGAATTTTGTTCTTCTTTCTTTTGTTTTTGTTCTTCCATCTGTTCGCTGCTTGGTGAGTGTTTGTTTTTTGTTCTTTTCTTCATTGCCTTTCTGGACTGTGTTTGTTTTTGCTTTTTTGTTTTCGCTTTTTTGTTTTCTGACATTCATTCCGCATATTGTTACGTTGTGTATGTTTCGCACTTGTTTTTGAATTTTGTTCTTTCTGTTTATTTTTATTTATTGAATGTTTGCTATTGTTTTTCCCCTTATGTTTTGGTTGTTTTGATTCTGGTTATGTCTCAGGTTAACAGATTTTGTAATCTACGGATTAAAAAGGTTCGGTTTTTGAACCATTTAAAATTTCTCCAGTCTTGCAGGCGCAAGAAAGTTATTCCTAAGTTTATCACCTTGAAGTGTAATTTACCGCGTTCTGTTAGGGTTGATAAGGTAATTTTTCGTTCTAAATTAGCGTTACTTAGAGCTTCTATCCAAGAAACTAGGAAAAAACTTTCGTTCATAGAACGTGAACTTTATGATTTACATCTTTCTGTATCTAATTCTAATTTTGATTTTGAGTCTATTGATAGAATGTCATGGGCAAGAGCTCTTCGTTCATCCGACAGTCACAAAATCACTTTAAATAAGAAATTTACTAAGTTGTGTAACGATTCAAATGTTCCTGTTCCGGCTGATTTGCCTCTTGTTAATAGGAACACGGTTGTAAATCTTTCAAAATTTCCTTTGAATAGTAATGAAATCAATGCTCTGAAATGTAATAACAATTTTGCTTTGGCTAAAAAGCCTTCTTTTTCTGAACTTATTGCTCCAGTTGAAAAAGCTTTCAAATTTAGTGCCTTAACTTCCACTCAAAAAGAGTCGGTTCGGCATCTTATTGCTTCCAATGTTGATTTCAATTCAAAAGTTCCTAATACTGGTTTTACCCATTCTGTGAAACGATGTGTCAATAATTTAGTTTCCAATTCTGATTTGGTCATTACCAAAGCAGACAAGGGTGGTCAGATTGTTGTTCTTAATAAATCATCTTATGTTGAAAAAACTGATGACTTAATTGCTTCTGGTCCTTATTCTGAAATATATAAAGATCCTAGTGACAAAGAGTTAAAAGCTATTTCTTCTGCTGTTAAGTCTGTTCATTCTATTCCTTTGATTGCTAAACGGTCTGTGATTCCTTCTGTTGCTAATTGTGCACGTCTTTATGCTTTACCAAAGGTACACAAGGCAGGTATTCCTTTCAGACCAATTGTTTCCAATATTGGCACTGCTTCATATAAACTTTCCAAGTATTTAGTTTCTGTGTTTTCTCCACTTAGAAGTCAGAATGTTTTCACTGTTAAAAATTCCACCGATTTTGTTAAGAAACTTCATAACTTCGTTCCGAATAATTCAGTTATGGCCTCTTTTGATGCTAATTCTTTGTTTACTAATGTTCCTGTTGATGGCGCTTTGACTTGCCTCAGGAAAAGGCTTTCTGAATTCCATTTTACTTCTGTGGAAATTGAGGAATTAGTTTTCCTTACTCGTGTGTGCTTGCAACAGAGCACTTTTGTATTTAATGGTAAATTCTATGCTATGGTAGATGGCCTGGCTATGGGAAGTCCTCTTAGTCCTATTTTAAGTGATTTCTATATGCATTATTTTGAGGAAAAACTGTTCCAGAAATTGCAATTTCAATTTTATGTTCGTTATGTGGATGATTGTTTTGTCCTAACGGACAGTAACTTGTTAGGTATTGATGATGCTCTTTCTATTATGAACTCCATTGATCCTAATATCCAGTTTTCTTGTGAGAAAGAACTTAATAGTAGCCTCGGGTTTCTTGATGTCTTTATTTCTAAGAGTGAGTCTGGTTTCACTACTTCTGTCTATCGTAAACCTTTTGCTGTTTCTTTACCTCCTCACAGACTGTCGTCTCATCCTCCCAACCAAAAATATTCGGCTTTTAATGCTCTGGTCCATCGTGCTATTAATATTTGCTCTTCTCCTGAGCTTCTCAAGATTGAACTCAACTATCTGAAAGCTGTAGCTGTTGATAGAGGATTTTCTCACTCTTTAATTGATTCTATTCATAACAAACTTTCTAAGAAAACTTCTGGTCCCAATAATGTGGTTTCTAGAAAGAATTTGGTTGTGTTACCATTCTTTCATTCTGTCAGTTTCCGTATTGCTAAAATCCTAAAAAGGTTTCAATTTCAAGTCGTTTTTGCTCCTAGTAACAAACTTTCCTTCTCTTCTCTTAAGGATCCTGTCGATCAACTTAACACTTGGGGTATTTACCAAATTAGTTGCCGTTGCGGCCTTTCTTACATTGGGCAGACAAAACGTGCTCTGAAAATTCGCTTAAATGAGCATAAAGGTTATGTACGAAAGCAAGAGTTAAATAAGTCTAGCATTGCTCAACATTGTTGGAATTCCAACCACTCTTTTGATTTCAATTCTGGTAAAATTATTCAAAAATGTTCTTCCCCTTTAGAGCTTGACTTTTGGGAAGCTTATCATATTAACAGGAATAGTTCTAATTTGGTTAATGATTCTTCCTCAACTCCTTATTTTTCACAGGTCTGGCATAAATTTCTTTAATTTGTTGTTCTTTCTAGGTTTTCTTGTTGTTTTCCTTTTTTGTGTCTATTTTTCTCCTTCCTCCCCTCCCCCTCCTTTACATGTGTACTTTGTTTTGCATTTTGTTTTGGTTTCTGTACTTATTTTTATTTCAATTTTATTCTTTGTATTTTATTTTATTATTTTTGCAATTTTTATGCATGCTGTCGTCTTTTTTGCTTTATTTTTATTGATATTCCTTTTTACTTCCTGTACTTTCAACTGGATTCGTTTGTTGCTCTCTTATTGGTGTCTTCCTGCTACTTCTACTTCCACTTCACGCTGCCTTTATTCTCATTGGTTTACAGATAATTCTTAGGCTATATAAGCTTTGTTTTTGTTGTTCTGCCTGCTTCATTTGGATGTTTTGCATCTAGAAGCTCCTTGTCGCATTGAAAAAGGGATTCCAAGCAATCCCGAAACATATGTCTGCATTTTATTGCTCATTTGTGCTTTAAATTAACGTGTAATTTTATTATTATTGTTTACTTGCACAAAGTTAAATTATTTTTATAACATATGGATTGTTTTTTTTTAATGCAATGAAAGAATAACGTTAAAGAAAGATTGTTTAAAAAAAGAAAAAAGCAAACACTTTTGGAACTTTAGAAGAAATCTTGCTCAATTTTTTTTTTTTTTTTTTTTTTTTTTTTTTTTTAGACAGTGTTCTTATCATTTAAAAAAAAAAAAAAAAAAAAAAAAATTAGGAAAAATCAAATGCTCTACCTGCCAAATTTGCTGCTGAATCTGTCCGATTCCAACGCTTATCTGCTGAGAATTAAAAATGAATAAACAAAAACAAATACTAAAAAATCATCTTCCAAGTTATCACTACTCCACATTTCTTCTATCCGAGTTTTCAGGTTCTCCCGATCTATCCTTTGCACGAAAACGCATCCCCCCTCCCGCACTCCATGGTCTTACCTTCGGTCGAGCGGTTTTATTATCACGTGACACAGAAGACGAGCGCGTCTTTTCGTCTTTTTAACCCGCGGATAAAATTAAATATCGTCCGCAAAAACGTGGAAGAAAGAAAAAAAAAAGTTTTCGGAGACCGCTCTTTTTCTTTTCTTCGCACGTGACACATCGCGTTTTTTCCCTCCCTTCCAGACAAGAATCTTCTGGAAAAAAAAAGGCCAGCCTTCTTTCTCCGCTAATTAAATCTGAAATGACGCCACCTGGTGTGACTTTTTCGCTACCGCCAAAGAAGAGGGGTGAGAGAATACCTTTGCTTCCCCCTCTTTAGATGCGAGGAGTTGCGATTGCGGCCAAAGAGGCGAAGATGCGCCAAGATTTTCACGAAACTTTCAAGTGACGTGTAACCCGCGTCAATCCACTGGGTTCCGTTCATGTGCGATGTCACGCTTTTTTTCAAAATATTTGACCCCCCCCCCCCATTTGTCACAAAATGTAACACTGCATCATACCCTTACTCCCCTTTGTCCCAAAATGTCACATTTCATCATACCCTTACTCCCCTTTGTCACAAAATGTCACTCTTAAATATAACCCCCCACTCCCCCTTTGTCACAAAATTTTACACTTCATCCATACCCTTACTCCCCTTTGTCACAAAATGTCACGCTTAAATATAACCCCCACTCCCCCTTTGTCACAAAATGTCACACTTCATCATACCCTTACTCCCCTTTGTCACAAAATGTCACGCTTAAATATAACCCCCACTCCCCCTTTGTCACAAAATGTTACACTTCATCATACCCCCTACACCCTAATTGTCCCACGTCACGCTATATTACATAATCATACATACTTGCAGTTCAGAAACAAAGCACTGTATTATAGATCACTTTTATAATTTTATTTTTGAACTTTTAATGACACTTGTGAGCAAAATAATAATAATACTGATTACATGTGTACTTAATTTGTATAAAATGAGACTAAGGATAATTAGTATAGAACAGTAAAATATATTAGTTGTTCGAATTCTGAAAAAATGTCCCACGCAATTTTATCTTAAAAGTGCAGGATACCTACGAAAACTTACTTTTAAATTTTTAACAAGAAGTAAATTTAAGCCTTAATCAGCATCGGTGTTTACTGATCAATGACTCTTTAAAATCAAATTATGAAAATCAAAAAAACTTTTAAAATAAATTTAATTTGTTGATTTCAAATGTTTTTATAGCAACCAAAATGTGTAACGTCAGACTTCTTGTTATCCCCTCCTCTTGTCACAAACTCCCAATTTCTCAAACCCCCTCACCCCCACGATCATCATTTATGAATGACCCCCTGCAGCGTCAGTCAATTTCGTTGAAAGTTAGTCAATTTGTAGCAAATCAAATCCATCCTGGTCTTAATATTCATCACTTTCCTAACGCAATAGCGAAACCCACATTTTATGGTCCGTTGATTTTAGCATTTTATGGTCTCCGAATATTTTTCTTCCCAATTTAAGTACATCCCGATTTGCGTTGAAAGTAAGTTAAGAAGCACAACATTATTAATAAAACGTATACCCTGTTTTGTTCAATGCAATGTCAATTCACTGCCAAAAGAAGTCTGATTTGGGGAAAAGGACATTATGAAGAAGAATAGAAAAAAGTTGGTACAAAAGAAGGCATGCCATTGAACACATCAGTACAAATAGCTGTTACCATTTTTTCCCACTATTATTTAGATATTCAAAATGATAAAAAAAATCACAATAATAAGTATAGTTATTTTTATTATTAGTATACATAGCATTAAAATACAATAACGAAATAGGTCCATTACTTAAGATATGGTTACTGTTGGTTGGTTAGGCTTTATACATTCATAATATATATATTTGAAGAAAGAACTATTTTTAGCCTACTTTCCCGTAAAAGTAAAAATAAGAAAAAGTCAAAAATAAATAAAGTAATTAAATAAATATTGAAAAATAATAAATAGAAAGTAAAGTTTTGACACGGAGAACGCGTGTGTCTGTCGGTCCTTCCCCAATTTAACAACTTTTGAAGAAATTGTCGGATTCGAAAGATTTCTCTTTTTAGCCTCCTTTCCCGTAAAAATATAAAAAATAATAATAAAGCATGAAAGAAGGCTTAATGTATCGTGAAAATATCGTTAGAAATCAAGAAAAGTCAAAAATAAGTAAAAGTAATTAAATAAAGATAGAAAAATTAAAAATTTGAAAGTAGGGTATTGAGATGGGGAAAAAGTGGGTTGTCCCCCCCCCCCCCTAATAACGTTTGAACTATTATCCGATTCGAAAAATTCTTTTTGCATTCGAAAGATCTCGGCGAGGACATCTCATTTTCATATTTTACTTTTTGATTTGAACAATTTTTTGTTCAATTTTGAACAGTTCAAAATTTTTATCATAAGCGCCTATGGGCGAAAATGAAGCAAATTATGTAAACTCTGGGTACGAGATCCAAGGTCCAATGAACAAGCTCACTGGAAGAAGTTCTTGGCGTGAAATATTGATTTGAACAACTTTTGTTCATTTTTGAACAGTTCAAAAAAAAAAAAAAATAACATTGCGCCTACGGGCAAATTTCAATTCTATATAAATAATGATGTAACGGGCCGATTTGCTTGGAACAAACTTTATCGGAAAGCTCTTATGACGTAGAACATTGTACAGATAGAAAATTCATCCAGAACTAACGAGCCTATTTTCCTATGAAATTTTTTGATCGAGATTTGCAAGAATATTTTTGAATTAATGAATGATTAAATCAATAAGCAAAAGAATGAATTAATAACTGAGTGAATAAATACATGAATGACTGAATAAATGAATGATTTAATGAATATTTACTAACCGTTGAAAAGGTATATCTGAAGCAATTAAGAACTTAAGCTAAACGAGAAAAAGAGATAGATAGATAGATAGAATATAAATTTGAAGCTGGTGTACACAGGAAAGTAGGCTCGTATAGTTCCAGACGGAACTTCTTGTTTTTTTGCATCCGAAAGATCTTGGCGAGGAAATCTCATTTATATGTTTTACTTTTTGATTTGAAAAATGTTTCGTTTAGTTTTGAACAGTTCTACGGATCTGAGCATTACCACCCATGGGCAAAAATGAAGCTAACTCTTGGCATAAGATATAGGATTGTTAGAAGAAGCTCTCAACGGGAAATATTTATTGATTTGAACAATTTTTATTCAATTTTGAACAGCTCAAAAAAAATTTAATATTATCGTCTGCGGGGAAATTTCAATCTGATATGTAGCCTGTTCTAAAAGACGCATTTGCTTGGAACAAACTTCATCGGAAATATCTTGTGACGTAAAACATGCCCAGATACGAAGTCTAGAACTAAATGAACCTAAATTTCAGACGAAACGTTTTTGGTATGAATTTTTAAGGGTATTCCTGAATTAATAAATGAGTGAGCGAATGAGTGAATGAATAAATGAATGAGTGAATGAATATGCATAAACTGTTGAAAAAAGGTATATTTAAAGTAATTAAGAGAACTAAAGCAAAATGAGAAAGAGAGAGATAGTTAGATTACCAATTTGGTGTTGGTGCATACGGGAAAGTAGACTCGCATAGTTCTAGACGGAACTTCTTGTTTAATTTTAAAATTAAACGAAATAAAAGAAAAAAAAAATAAAACCAGAATATTAAGTTATACGCAAGAATTCGCTCAACTACCTACATAAGCCATTTTTGGTACTTATAAATCAATAGCATCAGTCCCTCAAAATCTTTACAAACCACAATCGTAAAATTCAATACCAAACGGTTATCAGGACACTCAAAAACCGATTCAGACACAGAACATTTCTGAGAGGGAAGGTTTGGAAGGCCGAACGGCCTCCATCTGCATACTCGGAATATGAGGCAAATGGCTGACGTGATTCATGGGGCATTGTCTTTGACCGCCGCTACCGGTACGCCACAAGAAAAGACACTCCAATAATTGCCTGCTGTAGGAATATCGGATTCGAGTGGGTATCTATGACTGACTCGAAATGTAGACGAGAGACTGTGGCACAGTTCTGAGTGAAAAAGAAAAACGCTTCTAATTATTCAGCTATCAGGCGCTCTGGAAAAACACGTTAGGTATCAATCGACACTGATTGCAGAGATAAAACTGAAAGAGTTATCATTTAAACTGTAAAACGTAATAATTTACTTTTGTTACTTTTACGCTTATTTAAGCAGAAATGAGCCTTAAAATGCAGACATATCTCTGGTTCAAAATTAAAACGACACTTTTTTTTACGATTTCATATATAATATCGATTTTTTTTTAATGATTTAATATTACGAAGTAGATTCATAGTAAAAATTATAAAAACATTATTTAACGCAAACAAAAACTAAATGGGCTTTGATTATTCCACTGAGATAACTTTTTTTTTTGCTAAAAAAACTTTAAAACCGCTCTCCTGAAAAGTAATGTGATTTGCAGAAGTGTCGTTTTAATTTTGAACCAGCGATATGTTTTGGGATTGCTTAGAATCTCTTTTTCAATTCAATGGTGGAGTTTCTAGATGCAAAAATATTCAAATGAAGCAGACAAAACAACGAAAACACGGCTTATGAAGCCTAAGATTTACCATCAAACCAATGAAAATAAAGGCAGCGTGAAGTGGAAGTAGAAGTAACACCGAAGGCTCCAATAAGAAAGCACCAAACGAACCCAGTTGAAAGTACACAAAGTATGAAAGGAATATCAAATACAACAAAGCAAAAAAGACCACAGCATGCATAAAAATGCGAAAATACATGAAAAAATACAAAAACATTAAAATAAAATACAAAGGATTAAAATGGAGATAGAAAAAAGTACAGAAAGAACCAAAACTAAAATACAAAAATAAAGAGCACATATAAAGAGGGGGGAGGGGGACCAAAAAGAGAAAAATGAACACAAAATTAAAGCAAATCCACCAACCGACTAACAAGAAATCAAGAAAAACCAACAAACTAAAGGAAATTCTGCCAGACATGTGAAAAATATGGAATTGAGGAAGAATCATTAACCAAATTAGAATATGATAGTATTGTAAGCTAGAGAGTACCTTAGGGATCATTCATAAATGTCACGCTTCGAGGGGGAGGGGGTTCGGGAATTTGTGACAAATTGGGACATGGGAAGGGGGTAAGAAAAAGTGTGACATCCTGCTTAATCAACATAGCGTGACATGTGACAAAGGGGGTAGGGGGTCCGTTGAAGAGTGACATTTTGTGACAAAGGGGGAGGGGGATCAAATATATGGGAAAAAAGCGTGACATCATTTATGAACGGTCCCTTATTTAAAGTACTGAAATTTCCAATAATTTGGTATCTAGGAACTGTGATTGGATATGAAATTTTTAAGAAAAAACAAGAAGTTCCGTCTAGAACTATACGAGCCTACTTTCCCGTATACACCGAATTCAAATTTATAATCTAGCTATCTCTCTCTCTGTCTTTCTCGTTTAGCTTTAGTTCTTAATTGCTTCAAATATACCTTTTTCAACGGTTAATACATATTCATTCAATCATTTATTTATTAAGTCATTCATGTATTTATTCAATCATTTATTCATTCATTCTTTTGCTTATTCATTTAATCATTCATTAATTCAAAAATATTTTTGAAAATCCCGATCAAAAAATTTCATAGGAAAATAGGCTCGTTAGTTCTGGATGAACTTTCTATTTATTTGTACATGTTCTACGTCATAAGAGCTTTCCGATAAAGTTTGTTCCAAGCAAATCGGTCCGTTAGATCAGGAACTATATAGAATTGAATTTCCCCGTAGGCGGTATGTTAATTTTTTTGAACTGTTCAAAAATGAACAAAAATTGTTCAAATCAATATTTCACGCTAAGAACTTCTTCCAGGGAGCTTGTTCATGCGAACTTCGATCTTGTACCCAGAGTTTACATAATTTGCTTCATTTTCACATATAGGTGCTAATGCTAAAATTTTTTGAACAGTTCAAAATTGAACAAAAAATTGTTCAAATCAAAAAGTAAAATATGGAAATAAGATGTCCTCGCCGAGATCTTTCGAATGCAAAAAGAATTTTTCGAATCGGACAATTCGTTCAAAAGTTATTAGGGGGGGACAGACCGACAGACAGACAGACAGACCGACAGACCGACAGACAGACAGACCGACAGACAGACAGACCGACAGACCGACAGACACACTTTTTCCCCATCTCAAAACCCTACTTTCAAATTTTTTATTTTTCAATCTTTATTTAATTACTTAATTTATTTTTGACTTTTCTTGATTTTTAACGATATTTTCACGATACATTAAGCCTTCTTTCCTGCTTTATTATTATTTTTTTAACTTTTACGGGAAAGTAGGCTAAAAAAGAAAGTAAGAATGAAGTAGAAAATATTTCGTCTTGAATATATTAATCCCTTAACTGGTTAATTTTTTTACCACAAATGTTCCTAAAAAAAAGCATTTTTTTTATTGCATTAGTTAAAGTCCTGACTTTGGAATAAAAGGAAAATGAAAGATTTTTTTTTTAATTTCATAAATAATGAATTTAAGTAATTTTTTATTTTATAACTTCGAAACACAAATGCCTCTGAATAACTCTCTTTCAATCTATTAAAAATACGGGCAACTCAAAACAAGAAAGGCGGAAATTTCAATGCCCGCACGCTGTGCGGGCAAACCAGTTAAGGGATTAACCTATAAAAGCAACGTTAATAAAGATCATTTTGTACTTTATTAACGGTGCTTTTTCTTTTATTCTTAAATTACTGGCCCCCTAAACATAGTTTCATATTATATGTTTCCATTTTCTTTTTTTCCTTCTCTCCTTTTTCTTCTTCTTCTTTTTTTTTTTTTTAATTCAATGGCGGCATGACATCAATATGAATGTGTAAAAATCGTACTGACCTACCATTAAAAAAAAAAAGAGCTCTGACCGGCAGAGGGTCAAGAAGAATCCATTAATGTTTAAGGGAGGAATTTCTTCTGTAAGGAATGTGCCGTATTCGGTTCTCGTTTTAGTTCGTTTAGCATATCTGATTTCTGAACTGATGCTATATACCAGCTTATAAATTGAGTCGCTTTCAACAAGCAGAGAAGCAAGCATTTTGATTCGCATGCTAATAAACGCACCTGCAAAACGAACTTCCCCAAAACGAATGGATTCGTCCCTTTCTGCCATGCGCAGAAGCGTCCAAGGGTCAAAAATTCGTGGTCGAACTGCAAAAGGTTATATAGCTTCGGAAACCTCGTCTGCAAAAACTACCCACATTAATAGGAGAAATATATGATTTGAATGTATAATAAGGGACTCCGAAGGTCAAAGAAAGAGCTAAAAAGTAAGTCTTCTGAGACGTAATAAAAAAGATAAAGGAACGAAAAAAAAATCATACATTACAGATTTGTGTTGAAAGAATCCTTTTAGCAGTGCCATTTTAATGCGTAATTTTGACACACAGCTTACAATAATTCATTTTTAAAGAGCAGACGATGCATCAAAGATCATTACTGTCCAGCTTAAAAAAATTAGCACGTTCTAAAATCATTAATTTCTTGTTTATTCAATGTCATTTATTTCATCAATTAACACAATGTTTTACACAAATCTCTGAAGACGTACGTGCTAGCCATATTTGGCGAAATATCGTTTGTCTTCAATTATCCCACCAATTTTGCCATGCACCCGCAGAAATATATCAAGGCAATTAAATTACATATGTGACTGAACGACACAAAAATTTTGATTTAGGAAAAAATCAATTAATTACAGTGGTGGTACAGTAAAACCTGTAAAGTTGACCTCCTGTCTATGTTGAACAATTTTGTTAGGAACGGAATCAGCCCTTCACCCCCTATAAGTTGACCACCTGTCTAAGTTGACCACTAAAAGGTTACACCGCAAGTGGTGAACTTACACAGACCATTACACTGTATATTCCTTTCTTTTCATTGCATCACTATTATTAAGATTCAAAAACGGCAAATACTGGGAAAATAAGAAAAAGAAAAAATACCACCTAATTCATTATTATTTTACTTGTAACTTTTTCCATATTTTTAGATTTGTTGACGGAACAACTGCTTTTTTTTTTTTTTTGGCAAAAATATCGTTTTGTCCACAAGTCGAAAAATATTCCAAGAAATTTTAAACAACATTTAAAAACCACTTCGTCGATAATTTTGTCATCTCTGAATTGCTAATAATAAAGTACAAAGAAGACATATTTTGGTGGTTATTTTTGGTTAACCTAAGGGGCGGGTATCAGGACCGCCATGAACACCCCTCCTGGATTCGTTTTTGGTTGTCACCTGATGATACACAATATATAGGATAGTTTGAGAACTAGCAGGGGTCGCAACAGAAGATATTCGGGTCTGTTTTCGAACCCTTCACAAAATTCCAATTAAAAAAAAACGGACCCTTCACAAACTTCCAATGAACCAAAACGGACCCTTAACAAAATTCCAATCAACCAAAACAGACTCTTCACAAAATTCCAAGTAATCAAAACAGACCGTTCACAAAATTTAAATTAATCAAAACGGACCCTTCACAAAATTCCAGTTTAAAAAAAAGGACTCTTCACAAAATTCCAATCAACCTAAACGGACCCTTAATAAAATTCCACCCAACCAAAACGGCCCCTTCTCAAAAGTCAAACTAATCAAAAGGGACCCTCCATAAAATTCAAATTAATCAAAAGGGACCCTTCTTAAAAGCTTTCAAATCGTACTTTTTGCACCATTATTTACTATAAAGGCGGCAACTAATATTAAAAATTTTCATCACTATATGTTTACATTTTTAATTTTCACAAAATTATTTTATTTTTCACAAGGTACAAAGACATGTCCAACTAGTTCGTGGATTTCACTAGGAATAGCATCCCCGAAGGATCAGTCCCAAGAAGTAACTCTTGATTTCCTTAGGACGCTGATCCACGGATTTCTGGTGGGGTGCACAAAATTCATAAACAAATTTAAAAGATTAATCTCGGGCTCAATAAGACACATTCTACCAGAAGCATTTAAAAATTGGAAATACTTATTGAAACACGCATTTTGGAAAAGGTAAGCAAATATGTATGAATAAAGATTCGATACTTGGTTCGATTAATCTTGAAAAAAAACTTAAAGGTTCGTGTTCCCAACCATATTCTCTCCAAACACGAATCAAGAACCAGCACCTGATAAATATTCCGGACAAATTTTGGGGGCCAGGAACCCCCAACAAAATGGGGGCCGTATGCTAGAGCTTTTTTTAGTAAATCCAGACCTGGAACCGTGACTAGGCAGAGAACATAACTATTGATGAAATACATGCTTCTGCAAGATTAGAATGACGCGGGAGTAATCTGCTGTACCGGTTATATCTTCTAGGGGTGTTTTATAGCACTAATATAATATTTTACTTACTGTAATAAAAGACACATGAATAATAAATATTAAATCTCCAAAAGATATTTTAAGTCACACGGTTTCATTAAAAAAAAAACTAAAATGCAGTAACAGTGGTCGAAAACCGCGTAACAAACAAGTTAAGTAACATCGTTGCATTATCCAAACAAAGCTATCGTTGCCATTCGACAAATAAGAATTCTGAACATGTCCTCAGAGCCAAAATTATTGTTATTATTTCGTAATTAACGTTATGATAAGTTACAAAATGGATGGAATATTGTATTGTCATCGAAGGTAAGCTTGTGTGCAAAGTTTGAGGATAATTTATGCAGTAATAGTGGTCGAAAACCGCGTAACACATCAAGTTAAATAACATCGTTGCAATAATAATAAAAAGGAAATATTTAATTAACAACAACAAATGCGATAAGTGACAACCTAGCGAAGATTTCACAACTGCCTGACAAAAACATTTTTTTTTCTGTTGCCATTCGGATTTTGCAAAGTTTTCAATATGAAGTACACCTTATAAATAGAACAACCACCACGAAAAGTCACAGTCACTGAAAGAGATGATTATTCCTTTCAATACGAATCACGTTGCATGCACCTCTACCGGCCCATCGGAGGTTCGGATTGCAAAGTTCCGTTTCATCGAAGGTCTGCCATACGAAAGAGAGCTTTTTGGCCGTTCCCTCTGGAGTGGGTATATGCCTTCACCTGTCCCGGTGAAGTGGCTGATAGGGCTCCCGTTGTTTCTTAATAATGCGTCTTTATCAGCGAGTCTTTGTTCCGGACTGAATGTACTTTATTCATTTCCTTTTCAGACAAAGGAGATTAGATTATTTGCGTCTCACCTGATAATCGGAGCAGCCTCAAGATTTTTCGGGTCACTTCTCCCCTCCACTCCCTCCCCTTCCCCTCTCTCATCTTTATGTCATCTGTGTTCGCAGCTTCGAGAACTGAATTCCCTTTCGACATAAACAAATGAATTGGATTGTGGATGTTTTGGGATGAATCTAGAAGACTTTTATTTTCAGGGAACTGGAGCGGAGCAAAGGAACAACGAAATTTTGCACGAAACTGGAGCAGAGACGGAGCAAGGAAAATTATGCTCCACTCCTCCATTTTTTATTCTTTTTATAATTATATTCATTAACTTAAAATAAAGTTTTTCCCGAATTTTCTTGAGGAGGGGGCAGGTCCATATTGAACATTATATATCTCAGGTTCACTGTGGCACCCTGGCACCACAACGAACTGGATGAGGGGTGCTACAAACCCAATGAGGGGTACCGTGAGAGGTGCTACAAGCCCAACGAGGAGTGCCGTGAGAGGTGCTTATGATATTTCATCATTTTTTTTGTTCCTGAGCAAACGAAAAAGTGTGATGATTATATTTAAAGTACTTAGATGGATTTTAGTAATCTTTGTGTGTTCTTACCACTTACCTCTGTGACTTTTTCTACAAATATAGAATTCTATGTATGCATATATGACGCATATACATATGCAACGGTGCCGTGAGAACATTTTAAGTCGTCCATGTGTGCCACGACATGGAAAAATTTGGACACCCCTAATCTATATAAATAAAAATTACGTGTTCGTTTGTGCAAGCCGCAAATCTCCGAAAGTACTTGACCGATTGGTTTGAAATTTTGCCAGTTAACAGAGTGATTCAAGCGGATGGTTTATAGACCCGTTAGAAAAAAAATCCGACAGGTAGTTCCTTTTTTATTCCAATTTAAGGCAAAATTTCTACATTAATTTCCCATTATGGGGGTGAAAAAAACCTTGCACATATTAATATAATATATCGATCGAAAGCGCTGATTTTTCTGCATAAAATGGAATTTGTTCGAAGTTTCTAAGTCAAAAAGAACGCCAGTTATAAGCTTTTTAGTTCGATTTCTTAAGGCTTACCTTGATCCAAAAATAATAATTAGCAGTTTCCTCAACACCGGGTAATATAAGCTATGTAAATAAAAATGTAAGTGTTTGTTTGTTCATACAAAGCTGAACGTGATCCAGTTTACGGTTACGATCAAGTTCAGCCTTGGTTCCTAACCTCAAACCTCCGTAAATACTTCGATTGCTTTGAAATTTTATCAGAACATGTGTTTTAATATATCGCTTTTAATTTATTTCAACTTTGATTTCAATATTTCGGTTTTTAATGTTTTATTAAGGATAATGAGCCACTGCAACTATTGGCAGGGTGCAGCTATTTTCATTTTGATTTAATAATTTTTTCTGTTTGTATTGAAGTATTTGTTAGTATTTTTGCACTCGAAGATTAAGGGGAACTTTAAAACAAAGACTACTTATTTTGAATAGCAACAGTTTAATTCAGCTATTTTCATTTTTATTTAAAATGTTTTTAACCGACTTCACAAAGGAAGGAGGTTATACATTCATATTGTATGTATGTAGTTTTTTTTTTTTTTTTTTTGTCCACTTATCACTTCTTACCGGATGAACCGATTTTCATGAATTTTTTTTTAAATCGATCGAGGGTGGTTTCCCACAGGTCCCATACCTTGGTTTGGCCATATTCGATAATTAGAAAAAAAAGTAAGGGACTGAAATGTGGTAATTTTTTTGCTTTTTTATCAATAACTTTTGACTAAATGAACCGATTTTGATTATTTTTTCTTTGATCGATAGAGAGTCGGCCTTAAAGCTTATAACTGGCGTTCTTACTAACTGAAATATCGCGCATCAGTTTGACTACATCTGTTTTTTTTTTTTAGAAAAACGTTGTGGGTAAAAAATATGTATTTTTTCATTTTAATTGGAAAGGCTAGGCTCGATTTGTCTTTGTTGGGAAAGTTTTTAATAAAAATGAAACTCATTGTTACATTAAAAGCAATTATAACAAGAAATAGACTGAAGGCTTCTCTGAAGAAGAAATTAAAGCCAATCAGTTTGCTTGCTCCAGTGACCCTTTAAAATCGGTTTTAAAACGAATTTTATCTTACAAACGGTTAGTTTTTAGTGTCATTCCCTCAAATGTTTCCCCTTTGATATGTATGTCTTAAAAATAGAGTATTTATATAAAAATGTATTTACCCTAAAAATAATAAAATAAAATAATTTTTGGAAAAAATAGAACCGACTTCAAACTATAAATTGCGCTGAAAAGTAAAAAATAACATTATTCTTTAAACAACTTCGATACGACTTTGAAACATAATTTTTGAAGTCGGTGCAAAATTATGATGGATTTTGATGCATGATTCCTTTTGTAACTATGAACCAATTACAAATATAAATAGTGTAGAGTTTGCAACAGTTTCAGTTTAAATAATGCATGGTGTCATTATAATTAGACTGTCATAATTTTGCACCTACTTCAAAAATTATATTTAAAAGTCGTATCGAAGTTGTTTAAAGAATAATGTTATTTTTTACTTTTCAGCGCAATTTATAGTTTATAGTCGGTTCTATTTTCTCCAAAAATTATTTTATTGTTTTTTCCGTTTGTATTGAAGTATTTGTTAGTATTTTTGCACTCAAAGATTAAATGGAACTTTAAAACAAAGATTACTTATTTTGAATGTTAACATTTTCATTTAGCTAATTTCATTCTGATGTTAAAATTTTGAAGTATTTTTTAATTATTTTTGAACTTGACGATTAAGGAAACTTTAAAACACAGATTATTTATTTTGAACGGCAATTTTTTAATTTAGAATTTTTGTGTTTGTGTTTCTTCTGTTTGGATAAGGCTTATGTTGGAATTTTTCAATGTGCCGAGCCAGACAATATCAAAATCTTCCCCGACAATGGAACAAAAAAAAAAAAATTGCCCGCAAGCATTGTGAAAAAAAAAATAAAGCTCAAGACCAATCAATCAAATTGAGCAGTTTAGATCTTCTCACGTGTACAGTTATAAATTGCATGTTCTAGAATGGGTAAAGCAGACAATCTATATTTTCAGACAATGAAACAACAAGCATTGTCAAATGAAACATATTAGAAATATGTGCTTTTTCTTGCTTTTCCATCGAACCAGGCTGAGCCACAGCAACGCGTGCCCGGGTACAGCTAGTAATATATATTTCTAAATAACTAATACTTAAGTAACTTTACTTAAAAATGTAAAGCAAAAAAGGCAACCTATCAAATTTCAACTCAGTAAAATGACTTAGCAATCTGGCATATAAAAAAGAATATGTTTTCATTGCTTTAGCATAAGACGGAATTCATCCTACAACTTCAAGAGAAAGTCACAGGACCTTCGAGAATTCCAAGCTTTGGTTGGAGTGTCCGACTTTTGGAAGTTCAGATATTTAGTAGCTCTTCCAAAATTCAAGTCTCGAAGAACTCAGAAATGTAGGTTTTCTTGGATTCTAGGAAAGAACATGTTTTTATTGCCTCAGTAAGCCAGAATTCCAGAGTGGTCGAGTATATCCAGCTTTCGCTGGAACTAACAGACTTCTGGAATTGGATCTTCCAAAATTTACGCCTACAAGAAGACTCATAAATTTAACTTTTATGAAAGAGCATGCTTTTATTGCCTCATTATGCCAAAATTCCATCTTGGTGGAGTATTCCAAGCTCTGGCTGGTAACTAGATGACTTCTGGAATTAAATCTTCCAAAATTTACTCCAACAGGAAGACTCATAAATTTAACTTTTATGAAAGAAAAATAACACATTCTTACTGTCTCAGTTGGCCACAATACTGCCAACAATTGCAAGGAAGGATCACAATATATTTCAAGTACTTAGGGGCCGTTCATAAATGATGTCACGCTTTTTTCCCGTATATTTGACCCCCTCCCCCCTTTGTCACAATATGTCACACTTCAGCGGGCTCCCCTCCCCCCTTTGTTACATGTCACACTATGTTGCATAATGCATGATGTCACACGTATTGTTACCCCTCCCCTCCCCTTGTCACACTTTGTCACAATTTCACGAACCCCCCCTCCCCCCTCGAAGCGTGACATCATTTATGAGTGATCCCTTATAGGCACTGGCCGAAGCAGATTACTTTTGCACAGTTGTGTGGCATAGCCCGTAACGACATTCACAACTAGAAAATAAATGAGGTACTTAGTTCGACCACGAAATTTTGACCCGTGAACGCTTCTGCGCACGGCGGAAAGGGACGAATCCATTCGAGTTTTAGGGAAGTTCCTTTTGCAAGTGCGTTTATTTAGTACGCGAATCAGAATGTTTGCTTCTGTTTGTTGAAAGCAACTCAATTTAAAAACTGGCCTATAGCATCAGTTCGGAAGAAAGCATATATGCT
Source organism: Octonoba sinensis (assembly GCA_038502835.1). Classification (NCBI taxonomy): domain Eukaryota; kingdom Metazoa; phylum Arthropoda; class Arachnida; order Araneae; family Uloboridae; genus Octonoba; species Octonoba sinensis. The sequence goes on from CM076600.1 coordinate 7,850,055, forward strand.
AAACGCGCTGCAACGAGAACAAAAACGGCACTTTCCTTACACCAGCAGTTCCTCCCTTGAACATGAATGGATTCTTCTTGGCTCTCTGCCAGGCAGATCGCTTTGGTTGGTGGTAGAAATGTAGCAGTCGATTAAGCTGTCAACTGTCTACGAAGACAAATTATAGTACGACAAAGTCCTACTCAACAACAACTAGGGAAATATTTGTGTCCCTTCGGAAGAAGATGATGATCTCAAAAGTTTTAATTAGTAACCAGAATACATACCGTCATTCGGCCCACTTCAGTGCTAGTTTTTTTTTTTTTTTTTTTTAAACTGGAAAACCATACTAGTAGGAGAATTGTTAAATAATTCATAAGAAACAAAACAGTCACCAGTAAAATATGCTCCGTTCGAAAAATCTGGCGGAGCTACCGAAGAATTACATTTTATCTTTCAAGAATTATCTCATTGTTCTGACTGATATGAAGGCAAAAACTGATTTCTTGCGTTTCAGTAATGACGTATGTTCGCACCAATAATGAAGTTTATGGCCTTCCCTCAGAAATACGGACGGAGAATTATTAAATTGCAGCGTTAAAGAAATTTCAAACTAGTGACCCCCTTTTTTAGCTTACTTTCCCGTAAAATTATAAGAATTAATTAATACAGTATGAAAGAAGGCGTAATGAATCATAAAAATATCGTTAAAAGTAAAGCAAAGTCAAAAATAAGTGAAGTAATTAAGTAAAAATTGGATAATAAAAAAATTGAAAGCCGGGTTTTGAGATGTAGAAAATGTGTGTCTGTCAGTCTGTGTCCTTTAATAACTTTTGAAGATATAGTCCGATTCGAAAGATTTTTCTTGGATTCGGACAGTTTTTTATTCAATTTTGAACAGTTCAAAAAATCTTAACATTAGCGCCTATGGGCGAGTATGAATCAAATTATGTAAACTCCGGGTATAAGATCCAAGTTCCTATGAACAAGGTTATTGGAAGAAGCTCTCAGCGTGGAATATTTTTTTATTTGGACAATTTTTGTTCATTTTCGAACAGTTCAAAAAAAAACTAACATAGCACCTATTGGAAAATTTCAATCCTATATAAATCCTGATATAACAGACGTATTTGCTTGGAACAAGTTTTATCGGAAAGATGTTATGAGGTAGAACATGTAGACATGAAGTTCATCCAGAACTAACCGAGTCTGCTTTTCGAAGAAACTTTTTGATCTGAATTTTTAAAGATATTTCCGAATGAATGAATAAATGGATGTATGAATAAATGAATGAGTGAATGAATATGTATTAACCGTTTAAAAAGGTATATTTGCAGTAATTAAGAACTACAGATAATGGAAAAAGAGAGAGAGAAAGATAAATTATCAAATTTGATATTGGTATTTTTGGAAAGTAGGCTCGTATAGTTCTAGACGGAATTTCTTTTTTTTTTTTAAGGTCATAAGCCACCAAGTTGAGAACCAATTTCTAATTATTTAGATTCGGGTATTTAATTTGATTCAATTCTTAAAAATTGGGCACGAATTAAAAAGTCATTTCAACGACGTTCAAAGCACCGTTTCCAAAACTTTTCCCTCTTATACGGAACGCTTTTCACAACGCCCAATTTCCACGGAGCACTGATGTATGCCTACTAATATCGCAATTTTCTCTTTAGCTTTAGTATTTACAGTGGAACCTGTGTATGTTGACCACTTGAGGTGCAGCACTTTAGTGGTCAACTTAGACAGGTGGTCAACGGTGGCGATTTCTTTTTCTTTTTGCCATTTCTTACACTGTGCATTGATTCATTTATGGCTAATTAGAATATAGCTTCATGTAATGGCGTTACTTTAAAGTAGTGAATAGCTTTTTTTTCTTCAATTATTTCAAATATCATTAAAGAAATTTAACCCGAATGCCTTCTAATGTATGCTATACAACTTCAAAAGTGAAGTACTTAGATAAAATTAAGATAGATATCATATTAATTATATCAGTAACATGCTAAATATTTCCTAAAAATGTATATTTTTCGAAATGACTATACCAGATCAAAGAAAAAAGAAGAAACTTATTTCAAGAATAAAAGAGGGATCATAGTCGTTTTCCCATTTGGTTCACTTACAAAAGAGGTTTAGGCAAAATTTATATTGATGCTTCATCCATCCAGGCAAATACTGGTCTAACATTATAGCATAAAAAATATCCTGGAGAAGCTATTTTAGGTTTTTTTATCTTTCAAAAATAGATAACCAAATAAATATAGTAATAATTAGGCGGTCAACTTACAATGGCTTTTACATAACACTCTCACCCAAATTTGGCGTACATAAGTGGTCAACATAGACATGTGGTCAACTTAAATGGTCAAGTTACAAAGGTTCCTCTACATTATATAACATAGGGCTCATTCCGTTAATTACAAAAGTGACAGGTGGGCAGCTTACAAAGGTGGTCAACTTTACAGATTTTACTGTATATGAAGTGATAAATACTTTTCGTGAATCAATTTAAAAGAAGAATTTTGATAAAGTACAGAACAATATTGGGGAATTTTATTTCATCTTTCTTGGAAGATTGAATAGCTTAGTAGAAAACTACTTGCAGAATTAACTGCCGAAATATTTGAACATTTAACATAAACAGATAAAGTATTGAAAATAAGCATAATGTGTTTCACCAATTTATCCTTTTATTTTAGAGATAACGAATGAAATTACAAAAATTGGTCTCTTGTGGAATATTTAACAGTTTTTTACCGAATTCAAGGGTTACCAAGGGGTCCCTAGGATTCCGTACAACCGGAGCTTCCGGGGATCCCTGGTTGTTAATGCTGATTTAAAATACCAAAAACCAATAAATTCACAATTTTTTTTCTTTTAGTCTCGTTTTCCGCAATTTAAAGCTAACTTAAGTGTTAAAGCCTTCATTTAATCGTTGTATTCACGTTACCAGGGTTTCTAAATTATCGTACCTACATTCTAAACGTACTGTGGTTCAATGAGCATTAGGTTAATTGATGATTTTACTATTAAAAGATTCAAAAACGTTCATTTAACTGCTTCAAGATGAAAAGTAAACTATGACATCATCAATGAAAATGGGCGTATCAACCAATCACATTCATGACAGATTGTTCCATTGTTCGTACGAGTGTCATGGGGGTTGAATGAACGTTCGGTTTATTCATTTACCTACTAGTGAAAGCTATTAGAGGTTAATTTAATCATTTCAAGAAATGAGAGAAATCAAACAATGGCGTCATCCATGACGTTGAGTGTAAGCAAAAAATGTTGTTTTTTCTAACAATATAAGAGCTGCAGCTGAATTCTCATTATTTTTGTTAATTATGTTGCTAGACAAATTATAAATTCTATTTCATCCCTTCAGGAAATAAAAAACAAGCAATTATTTCTATGACCTAATCGAAGACTATTAGAGAATCTACCAATCGCTGCTGCCGAAATTCTTTCATAATTCGCAACAGTATAAGTGAACATTGAATTAACTATTTGTTTTTCTTGCACAAGGTATAGCAGATTCTGTTTATTTTGTTTAGGAAATTAATAAAACAATTATTTCTGACGACAAGCTTTAAGAGCTGTCAACTATAGCAGAAAAATGCCTTCTAGTTCTCAGTATGTAAGAATTAAAAGAGAGCGGCATTAAATAATAATTTTGTTCCTAGAGAAATTTCATTCGTTGAGATCTTTCCTTCCAATGACGTCATCGATGACGCGCTGATAATCAGCCAATCGCAATTACCATTACCTCCATTGCTCGTAGCAGTGCTGAAGTAGGAAAAGCGCATCCCGGCACAAATCTGTGACTTATTCCATTTATATCTAGCACTGTTTGAATATATATTTTAATCATTAAAAACCCAATAATAAGAAACGGAAAGATGACGCTAGTGGCATTATCAGGCTGGTGATAAAAGTAAGCATAAAATGTGAATGATCGTAATCTGTGACTAGTAACAACCGCATTGTTTACGATCTGTGTACAGATACGAATGAATTGCATTCATTTATTTCAGTCATTCATGCTACCATCGAGATGCTTTTATGGGGGAAAATGTGGAAACAATGTTAGAGCACTCAACTAGTCACGATCGCAGCTTTTCGAACTGCGCTATTGTGAATATTAAGCAAGTGAAATTAAGGTTTCTACTCTGTTTTCTTTTTTCAAATAAAAAAATTAAGGACTTTTAAAAAATAATTTTAAAATAACTAAGGACCTGATAAATGCAGTAATCTTAATGCACATCTAAAGCCAGATTAGATAATCAAGTGTGAAGGGTGACAAGGTGCAACACACAGCAAACAGCCAAAATTTAGCATAAATTTGGGACACAGCAAAAATTTAGGATAATCTTGCAGCGTGATAGGGGGGGGGGGGGGATGCCGGAAAAATCGGAACACAGCAAAAATTAAGAGTCATCTTGAAGCTTGGTGTGGGGAGAAGATAGACAAAATTGGAAATTGGTGCAGTTGTGGGGTAAATTCAGAGAAAATGGCATGATATTTTGTTGGAAATACATTTTGGTGAAAATTAGAGATGCGGTTGCTCCTCTGAGGTTCCTGATAAAAGCGAGAGGAAAACATGGTTGTTTAAATAGCAATGCTTGAGACTATAAAAAATTGATGGTGGGCAGTGGCCGGTAAACCCAAAAAAGTGACTTTCCATTTGGAAGCTATTGGACGCCACTTTGAACCATGTTTCAAACTGATCCCCTCCTCCCCAACCGTGGCTTCATTTTGCATACAAACATGTGCATACATATACCTCAAACTACACTTTGTCACAAAATTACACAAAGCCCTATTTTTAAAGAAATAATAATAAATTACAAACCTTTACTAGTCTATAGTTTTGGCGACCGACATAACATTTTGTCGTCGCCAAATAAAAAATTCTAGTCGCCAATGGCGAGTGGCGACCGCTAGTCTCGACCTTTATTAAATAGGCTGGTTTTTTAGTGAGCAGGTTCCCGTGTCGATCGTTCAGAAATTTTATAGACACTGGAAAACAATTTTAAATTCGGATTCTGGCCATGATATTTGAAGATAATGTAAAATTGATGAACAAGTGGCGACATATGCCTCAATTTATGTTTAAGAAATGATCTAAGTAAGCGAATGAACAGATAAGAGGAATAGTAGTACTAAAACATGGAAATCATAAATATTTTTTTCTTTCTAATAGATGGTCATATGGCTTATGGTCATTAACCTTTGCAGACCTAATGCGTACCACGGTAATCGGCATCCATTTTTCAAGTAGCACCACTGTCGGTGGATGCCATTACCACTGAGAATTTGGACGCTCAGTTTCTCTTAGATGGTGGCACCTGAGCTCCCATTTGATGCGATTTGCACTAGGTCTTTCATTTAGCCGAGAGTATCCAAGCCAAAAGGATACTCAAGAGATCTTTAACATGCTGCACAATCATGCGACATGGGCGCTAACGATTTTCTGCATCTTGAAAATCCACCGACTTGGGCCAGGATCGAACCGGCGATCTTGGGCGTACGAGACTTGCGCCTTACCACTACGCCACCCTGTCGACTGGAAATCGTTAACATTAATCGGCTGATTTTCCAATCGGTGCAACCGATAAGCGATCGTCTTATCGGTGCTTCCCTAATTTATAGGTAATCATCTCTCTTATACGCTGGTCGGCACCTTGCGCGGTCGTATAAGTGACAGGTAACTGGTAACTATACTGATTCAAAATCCCATAAGGTCATTTGAAATTGCATGTGTGCTTGTGTTAGCGAAAGAGTTGAGCATTGCCTGATAAGTTCATAATCGATACCGAAGGAATAATAAACAGCTGGACGACCAAGGGTAAGATCATTTCCAGTCAACGCCACCTGGCGTTCATCAGCAAGCGATCGACTTATCAATGCAAAAGATTGTGAACAATTACTGATGCATCCGTCACAGAATAGGCGATAATAACTGCGTAATGAGAAGCAAATCAGCTACGAAGGTTGCATGCACGTGTAACCACAGCTCAACTGCCTCTTCTCCGCGTGGAAAAGTGGGAAGAAAATACCGAAACAGAATCCTGGGAACAAATCCTGAATGGTTGCAATTAAAAGTTAGAAAATTCACGAATAAAAATTTGAGAGAAGTTAAAAAAGTCTTCATCAAACTCTTAAAAGCCGTACAAAGTCAAAAAACGAACGGCAATCTTGAGAAAAAGTAACAGCAATTGCATTATCAATTAAGGGATCATTCATAAATGGTGCCACGCTTCGAGGGGGGGGGAGGACTTCGTGAAATTGTGATAAGGGGCGGGGAGGGGATACCAAGAAGTGTGACATCATGCATTATGCAACATAGTTTGACATGTGACAAAGGGGGGAGAGGGGTCTTCTGAAGTGTGACATATTGTGACAAAGGGGGGGATGTGGTTAAGTATATGGGGGAAAAGCGTGACATCATTTATGAACGGCCCCTAAAGAGAGCAATTTTTTGTGCAAATACTTGAAAACAGGTGGGGATCCTTCATAAATGATGTCACTCTTCGAGGGGGGTTCGTGGAATTGTGACAAGGGAAAGGGAGGAAGAAGAAGAAGTGTGACGTCACTCTTATACAACATAGCGTGACATGTGACAAAAAGGGGTAGGGCGGCCATATGTATGGGAAAAAAGCGTGAAATTTATGGGTGGTCCCTATGATATATTATTATAGCTGCGTGTGATGTTTCCAAAGTAGCAAAACAATATTTTATGTACATATATAATTTAGCTACAATTATCATAGAGGAACTGGTGAATCAAAATTCCCTCATAAACTACTTAAATTACAGGAAATGATACGTAAATTCCTTAAATAAAAGGCGGGTGGGGGATGGAATCAAAAAAATAAATTTAACCTTCTGTGTCCCAAACTCGCCTTTATTATTTCGAATCCAAAAAATAAAAGATAAATAAATAAATAATCAGATAAATAGATAAACTACACGTAATTCAAAATTTTATTTTATTTTTTCACTCCAAAGTTTACTCATAAACTACAGAAATTAGAAGAAATGATACGGAATATCCTTAAATCTAGAGTGGGGGGAGAGGAATAAATAACCAACAAGGAATTTAACCCTCTGTCTCCCAAACTCAGATTTGCTTTGAATCCTAAAAATCAAAGATAAATACGTAATTAAATAAATAAATAAAATACACGTAATTCAAAATTTTATTTCATTTTTAACCCGAAAGTTCACTCATAAACTACAGAAATTAAAAAAATGATACGTAAAATTCTTAAATCTAGGACAGGGAGAAAATTGGTCTTTAATCTAAAATTGGAGAATTTTAGACTAGGAGAGGGTTGAATTTGAATCAAAGAAACAATTTTAACCCTCTGTCTTCCAAACTGAGGTTCATTTATTGTTATCTCGAATACAAAAAAATCAAAGACTAATAAATAAATAAATAAAATACACATAATTCAAAATTTTATATTATTTTATAACCCTTTATCACTACTTTTTTGACCAAAAAAATAAATAAATAAATAAATATATGTATTAGATGTACGTATTATAACGTCGATCTTTCTCGCCAAATTTAAAAAACGTAGCCAAATTGATATATGGCGCCAATAATCGAACACGATAACCTTTTTCTGATTAGTTATGATTAAATTTGGCGTTTAAGTCTGCGTTTAAATTTACCTTTGGCGTCAATTTTTCGCCAATTTATTGGTCGACGGGATAATACATAAGTACCGGATAGGAGAGTAGACGTTTTTGAGTTATTCCATTTGGCAAGAGTAGAATATGTGATTCACCAGGACAAGACTTTGGTGGTTCATCAGCGGTGAATCATTAAATTCCGATTTCGAGTTCAGATGGATAGCAAATGAGCGGCGAGATAAGAGGATGATAAAGAACGAAACTGGAATGCGCACGAGAATCCCAAACAAACGACTGTCACTTTCCCACGGGGGGGGGGGGGGGGGGCGAGAATTTTAGATTCTATTCGGAAATTTATTCTCGTCGTCGCATCAAAGTCTGAGTTGGATTTGGTTTGCAGAGAAGGTAAATGAATATCGCTATCGTCCCACAACCCAGCAATGAAGAAAGCAATAAAGAGTGGTGGAGGGGTAAAGGGATTCTTTTAGACATTCATCGATCAAGAACGTTCTTCGAATGTGATTCACCAGGACAAGACTTTGGTGGTTCATCATTGGAACTAACTAACTGTCAGATTCGTCCAAAGCGCGGGGAAGTTTCGGCGGAGAATTCGTTTGATCCTTGTGGATGTTCAGTTCCGGAATTCGAAAGTGTGTATGAACTACATAACGCGCCTTGGCAACGTTCGAATCGCATGTCACGTGAAGCATTTCATAATTTTAAGCGACCCACTTGAGTTACAATATAAAGACGAATTATTAAGTATAAACGCGACTTTTATTTTTCAGCAATTCATTAAAAATGAACTGAAAATAAGAAATAATACAAAAAAAATTTGTTTGATTACAAGGTTGTAGTAGCAAACATGCATTTTGATTTTTTAAAATGGCACAGTTTTAAGGAGAAATTCATAAGCTTAAAGATGTTTTTTAAACACTTTAATTCAATTCGAAAATACCAACAACGAAAATACCATTTACTTAAAAAGGTCTTCTATTTCATTGGTTGATTTCGGTCTGCAGTCAAAAAGGAAGCCGCGCATGAACTATATGAAATGACAAGCATGAAAACCAATTCCCCTTCCTTTCCCCTCCCCTAAAGTGAACAAATCTTTATTTGGAAACATGAATGATGATGTTCCAGTAAAGAATATGTAATAGAGATCTAACACCATAGACCTTAAATCCAAAAAAAAGGGAGGGGGAGGACCAATTGTGAGGGTGGTCATAGTTTCTAGGGCGGTTCCGTGGCTTTTTAGGAGGGTTCGCCATCGCTGTGAGGGGATGGGAAGCCACTGCATGCAATGCAACAACAAATACAATCTTTTTACTACTTTCCACGCATTCGCTATTGATATTTATTCATTTGTCACTCACCTTGAGATCATATCCTGGTAAAAACCAGTACCAAGTAACGTAATTGAGCTGAGAGCTTTTAATCCCTTTTGCACGATACTAAAATATAACAACACTCCTTAAATGCACTAAATTGCATAACTGTCACCTTAAAAATGCATTAATGCCCCTTTAGGCTGAATTATTTCCTCATTTGAAGAAAAAACTACACTATATTTTCACTTCTTTCAAAAACACTAACGCCTCTTAAAGACACTTAAATATATTATTACTCCTTAAAAATAATAAGCTATATTATCACCTTTATAAAGATAATAAGCAATGATATTGTTTCCATAAAGGGGTCATTCCACGGCAACGGACGTTACATCTATACAGCATTTTTCAACTTCAACGAGCTTTCTAACAAACTTCATGGGTATTTTTTAGGTTTTTTAATTTTGGCTAGTAAAAGTACATGTGTTCTAAGTATGCAAAAAATTTTTTGAAGATATATATGTATTTGCTGTCTGTTAAAAAAAATGCTGAAATTTCGTTACGTGTGTTACTCTTCGGGTAACACACGTAACGAAATTTCAAAAAAATGTTTATCATACAGCAAATACATATATATCTTCAATTTTTTTTGCATACTTAGAACACATGTACTTTTACTAGCCAAAGTTAAAAAACCTAAAAAATACCCAACAAGTTTGTTAGAATGCTCGTTGAAGTTGAAAAATGCTGTGTAAATGTAACGTCCGTTACTGTGGAATGACCCATAACTATATTATCGCTATCTTAAAAGTACTTAAAACTTGTACAGTCACCTATAAAAGCGAAATTTATATAAAGTGGTGAAATATACACTATACTAATTCAACCTAAAAACCATACTGGTCATTTCACATTTTTCCAGGGGAGGAAGGCTGCAAAGAACATAAACTTAATGTATATTGCAATAAAAAACAAAATACATTATACATACGTAATAATACATTACATTTTTCGCGCTTGGGGAAGCATTTATTACGCCTAATCCTCCCTAATTGGCGGGCCTGCTAAAAACCCTGAATAACATTAGTAAACTTAACCCGACCCTAAATTATACCATCGCAATTTGCCTCCACTTACAAACAATTGGCCCCTTCTTAAAAATTAAGCCAACGCCTTTTCATCACCGTTATTTTTGAACATCTTATATATAAGCGGCTTAAGTGTCTGTTTGTCGCCGATAGCTTATTGGTTGCTTGCGTAACCGTAATGCAGTTTCCATTGTTGTGACACATGCCATATATACTAATAATCAAAACATTTCTCTAGCATTTTGAGTGAGGCATTGCTAGATTTACAATATCCGTTAAAAATTAATTCTTTCTTTGTTTTAATTCATTTATCGTCTGCGCTTTTTATATATATTAAAGTGGCAGGCGCTCTTTTTCCAGTTTCGTTAAAACAATTGTTTTGGCGATGATTATGTTAGATATAAATAAATATTTTTCACAAACAATTTGATTAGATAGTAAATAATATTTTTATTTTACAGATTATCATTATGACTCAGATGATTTTCTTTTAATAAGAATATTTTTTTCCGAAATGGATTATATGTTTTACTATTTATTCATTAAACTTTACTGTTCTACGTGATAAATATGTCTTTGATTTGATGTGCATTTCCGGTTACTGGGAGAATTGTATATTTATAATAGTACCTAGAACAGCGGTCATTTCGTATGACCGCCGGGCTTACTAGTACGTAATATCCGTTTCAATAACATAGTACATCCTGTTATCAACCCCTCATGATCTACCTTTTGCTTACCATCTTAACTCGAAGAGATAAACTTGTTGCCCGCCCTTTGTGAGTAACCATTAGAAATTTGACTCATTAGTAGTTCCCGAGTTTTTTTTCAGAAAAACTGGTAAAAAATAATAGAGGGTTTTTTTTTTTAAGAAAAGGAATATATAAGTATAGTTTGACAATTAAAGTTGAAGGGGGTTGGAGGATAGGATAAAAAAATTATCATACAAAGTGCAAACGGATCTCAAACAGGTATTAGAAAAAAAATTACGCGTGATACAAAATAGCCCGTGTGACACACGGGCATGTGCGAATATGCCGGTAACTTTCGCCCGTGTGAGACACGGGCATGTGAAAATTTGCCGGTAACTTTCGCCAGTATCAGATACGGGCATGTGCAAATTTGCCGGTAACTGTCGCCCGTGTCAGACACGGGCATGTGCGAATTTGCCGGTAACTTTCGCCCGTGTGAGACTCGGGCATCTGCAAATTTGCCGGTAACTTTCGCCCGTGTGAGACACGGGCATGTGAAAATTTGCCGGTAACTTTCGCCAGTATCAGATACGGGCATGTGCAAATTTGCCGGTAACTGTCGCCCGTGTCAGACACGGGCATGTGCGAATTTGCCGGTAACTTTCGCCCGTGTGAGACTCGGGCACGTGCAAATTTGCCGGTAACTTTCGCCCGTGTGAGACTCGGGCACGTGCAAATTTGCCGGTAACTTTCGCCCGTGTGAGACACGGGCACGTGCAAATTTGCCGGTAACTTTCGCCCGTGTGAGACACGGGCATGTTCAAATTTGCCGGTAACTTTTGCCTGTATCAGACACGGGCATGTGCGAATTTGCCGGTAACTTTCGCCCGTGTCAGACACGGGCAAATGCCCGTTAAAAGATTAAATTCAGACAAAATAAATCAGATGTTTTTAAAAAGCAACATTTCTTGATTTTCGCTCTTTTGCCTACTTTTATGCACTTTCTGTCAGAACTGAAAATAGAATTACAACTGAAAGAGTTTTGTATAGGTCAGGGTGCGACATTTCCGCTCGCTAAGTCGCCATTGGCGACCTTTGGCGAGTAAGTCTCGTTTTTTAAAATGTCGTGATCCAAATGAAACTAGATGGACTCAGATCTCTATATCTTATATATCAGCGGCTTAAGTGTCTGTTTGTCGCCAGTTGCTTATTGGTTGCTTGCGTAGCTGTAATGCAGTTGCCATTGTTGTAACACATATTAAATATACTAATAACCAAAACATTTTTCTAGCATTTCGAGTGAGTCATCGCTAGATTTGTTAAAAATGAGCGAGTTTAATTTAATCCTTCTTTCTTTGTTTTAATTTGTTTATCGTCTGCTCTTTTTATATATATTAAAGTGGCAGCGCTCTTTTTTCAGGTTTTGTTAAAACTATTGTTTTGACAATACTTTTCACAAACATTTTGATTATATAGTAAGTCATTTTTGTTTTACAGATTATTATAATTCAGTTGTTTTTTTTTTCGGTAAGAATTTTTTTTTCCCGAAATAATTATATGTTTATTATTTATTCATTTAACTTTACTGTTCTACCTGATAAATATCTCTTTGATGTGATGTGCATTTCCGGTTACTGTTAGAATTGTATATTTATTTCTAGAACAGCGATCATTTCGTATGACTGCCGGGCTTAATAGTTCTTTTATAAACGCTATACACTTACGGTTCCGCTTGCAAAGAAGTTCTCTGTAAAGCATCTGTAAACAATTGAAGAAATATACATATTTTTTGTGGGGAGCAGAAAATTTTGTTCGGCTGATACCTTTTAGAAGTGAAATTTCATGCCCTGCTGTAGTTGCAGCAGGACATCAAAAAAGTGCTTTAGGGGGATTCCATGTAAAAGTGGACATCTTTGGGAAACATTAAAATAAAATTTTTTAACAAGTATTCCTTTCTTATGTTTTTTGGGATACAGAAGTTATTTACAAGCACTCTTTCTACTCTCCCTTGAGAGAAAAAACTTCTTCACAATAAACAATTTGGCTGTCGCTATAGTCTGTGTAATTAGGATCGGCGTGTCAAGGTCACACAACTCAACCTTTTTCCATTCTGGTCGCCATGGTTTCCGTGCTAGAAGCTTTTTCCCCACGTTATAGTTCGGCGAACATAACTAAATTTGTTGTTTTAGTTATAATAATAGACGGATTCGAATCAGATTTATTTCTCAATGGCAAAAATAGATTGCGTCAGATAAAGTATTCTAATATTTTGAACCAATCTAAATCTTATTCTAATAGTTTGATGTGTTTCAGAAAGCTATTGTATACCTAATTTATTGCATTTTTTATTTTGTAAACGTTAAAATCTTATCTAAACATTCCAGATTTAATTTATGAGAAATTTAATTGCATTTACTTCGTATCAAAAACAAATAAATGGAGAATAAATTCTTTCTTATTACATCTCCTCAATTAATCTAATATTTTGAATCGGAGGAGTAGTAATGCAATTGCCTTAACTGCAGTGCGAAAAAAGTCTGGCTCTGTTATCTTTCTTGCCGTGTTGCCATGGGGACAAAGCAGGAAACGCGACCTTGATGCGCCTATTCTAATTACACAGACTATAGATGAGTATTAGTCGCCCGTTTTTCTTTTCTGTTGCATCAGTTGCAAGGGATCATTCATAAATGATGTCACGCTTCGAGGGGGGAGGGGGGGGGGGTTCGTGGAAATTGTGACAAAGTGTGACAAGGGAAGGGAAGGGGCAACAAGTGTGAGATCATGTATTATGAAGCATAGTGTGACATGTGACAAAGGGCGGGGAAGGGGGTCCGCTAAAGTGTGACATATTGTGAAAAAGGGGGAGGGGGTCAAATATATGGGAAAGAAGCGTGACATCATCTATAAACGGCCCCCTACTATTTTTTGTACGCAAGAATAATTAGCCTAACACCAAAGAATAACACAATTGTGCATCTTTTTAAGGATGCATTACTTTTTCATTTAAATAAAATTTTCTTGTCACAAGTTCCTAATTCACAGATTTTTTAATTCGTTTTGTATTTTCCAGTACACATGTATATTTCATGTTGCGTCTGTTACTGTGATGTTTTTATAATTTTTTATCATTGCGAGTAGGATAAAGGATTTCAAATGAGTACATAAATTAATGTATTAATGTAGCTGTATAAAACAGTAAAATAAACTATTTTATATTTAATACTTTACTTATTCTAATTACTTCAAGTTAACTTTTTGCACCCACGTGTTGCGACAGTTACCGTGGAATGCATTATTAAACGTCTTATTTTGATGCGAGAAAATTTTGCCTCTAACCATAAATAAAAGTATGATTTAACCTTTATTGACCGGAATTTTATTCCTGTCAGCAACCCCCTCCCCCCTGTTTTATTCCCCTCTGACGGCCAGCACTCACCGGCCTTGGTGATTCCCATTCGATTTGATGTCGCACTTTTTCAGTGTTGGGATGAGCCGTTGTCATGACGACAAACTAGTTCTTTTTTCTGGAGCGGTAACTACACAGAAATGGTTTGTGTCATTCGCCTTGCGAAAAAAAAAAAAAAAAAACGTTCGCCAACGCTGCAATTGACGCCTTTTCTCTCTCTCTCTCTTTCGGAGTGAGGATGTTCACAATCAGCCGAATTAAAAAAAGAATCGAATAATTTTGCAAGGCTAAATTTCATTAAGCAAAAAGTAATGATTCATAATCGAGAGGCTCGCATGCAATCATTAACCAGATCATTCGATCATGAAAAACTCTAGAAAAGTTCATTCGATTATGGAATCACTCAATATCCGATCATTCGATTATGCCCAGAGTGAGGTTGTCCAAAAAGGTTGACAGCATGTTTCGTTTAAAGTAAAATAAGACCAGTAAATAAGACCATCCGTTGATAAACTTCAAAAGCAATTGGGTGTTTTAGCTTTCAAATCGCACAGACACTAGTTAAAATAAACAGCATTTTTAAAAAGTACCCTATTGGGTACCGAGGATCGCAAGAGGTAGGGGATGCTCTTGCGATCAATTATTAATTAATTATTGCTGCGATTAATTAGCAATGAATTAGCAATACATAATAGCAATACATAATGATTAATTATTTGGCTATTAGCAAAAATAGTTCAATAATTAATGTAGTTAATTCATTAATTACACAATATATATGTATATAATAGTATAGATTCTTATGGGTTCGTCGGTCTTTAAACAGGTGACTAACTCTTAAACATACAGAACAATTTATTTGCAAATTATTTACAGATTCTAAGCACACAAAAACATCTCAAAAAGTTTAAATATCACGTGACATGAATAATCCAGAATATTCTAGGGTTATCTATCGTGATCGGAAAGTCGACAAGCTTGGCGAGAAACAACAAAATAAAGAATCTAAAAGCACAAGTTCGTAACAATATAGATTTTTTACAGGGGCTAAAATCAAACAATTTTAGGGGGTGAGGAGACTACCCAAGATTAATGTGTGGAGCGGATCACACATTTTTGAGAGGGAGAGAAAAATGGGCATAGTTCAATACCTAAACCTATTGTCTATTCCCACATTCTAAAATTTCACGATTGATGTTTTCTGTATGTCAAATACAACTCTACCTATTTTCTGAAAAATTCCTTATTTCTATTCTACTGTAATTACTTACAGGTTCTAAAAATTGATAAACGTGTTAACCCTCGTGCGCCTATGAATAGCTCTTGCGAGTGAGAGACTCCAGCCCAGTGAAATCTGTGTAAGTTGATCACTTGTGGTACACCACTTTAGTGGTCCACTTAGACAAGTGGTCAACTTAAAGGCCGTGGTAGCCTAGCGCTTAGGAGGTCGGACTTCCGCCTGGAAAGTCGCGCGTTCGATACCCGCGGATGACCCACCATGTACACTTGGGAATACGTGCATGTAAAATCCCTGGACCACACTACCTCTCCACGTGCGCAAGCAATCCTAAGGCCTCGACTAACAGGTAGGGTTCTAGTGTAGAAAAGGAACTTGGAGTGATGGCGAACCTATGGCCCGCTGGTCGGACACTGACCCAAGCAAGATTTTTAACTGACCCACGATTGCTAGGCAACCATTTGTTTATTTACGCGGGTATGTTTAGATTTCCTAATTTGTGTAAGTAATTTATATTCTATTTGTATATTTCAAGAACTGCATTGACACAAAAGCAATTTAAAGGCGGTCTATAAACTTCAGTTTGATCATTACAGTTATGTTCTAAAGTTACGCAAATGACGACAAATGCGTTGGTAGGATTTGAAGTAAAGCAAAAGTGTTTACAAAATATCAAATAAAGTGTACAATTTTACTCACATTTTGTTTGCTGAAAATAAAACTCCACAAACCAAAGCAAATAACCATCTTTAAAGCACTTTCTTCAAGCAAAATGAATGGGGTAATTTTCGTTACTCCTTGTTCATTCAAACTCGCATTGCCATTTGCACCAAATACTTGAGAATTTTTAACCCCACTAAAAGTTTTCAAATCGTCAAACCACACCCATTTTTATCAGTTAAGCCAATTGAATTTTAACGATATTTAGTTTTAAAAACACTCAGTTAAAAATTTTTAAACTTAACTTTGGTGCAAATGAGCATTATTAACCCACGAGCTAGTTACTAAAAAAAATATGAACAAAATTTGACCAACGTCTCAAAAAGGTTCACCATCCCTCTTATAGAGGGTGGAAGTGATTTCAATTTTCATTTTGTCATTAGTTCCACTATGCATTCCTTTCTTTTTAACTATTATGATACTTTTAAGTTTAGCTTTATGTATTAATGTCTAAACCTTACTTTAAAACAGAAATTAGCCATTTTATTACACAAGTAGAGTGAATTCTGTGTGAGTTGACCACTTGCGGTGCAGCACTTTAGTGGTCAACTGAGACAGGTGGTCAACTTACAGAGGGTGAAGGGCTAATTTCGTTCCTGACAATAGTGGTACACTTAGACAGGTGGCCAACCTTATAGATTTTACTGTATCTAAAATATCATTAGAGACACTTAATTAGAGCAGCTTACATTATATTATGCAGCTTTAAAATTAAAGTACTTAGTTAATCTAAAGATAAATATCTTATTAATTTATGTAAGTTACTAATTTGATGGTAGAGATTTCCAAAAAATATATAATTATTCAAAATGGCTATCACCAAGTAGAACAAAAAGAAGAAGTTCATTTCAAAAATAAGAGTGCTCATAGTAGTTTTTCCTTTGGTTAAGTTGGAATGAGGTTTAGACAAGCTTTAGAATTACAATTTCAACTATGCAGTGCAGACACGTACAAGTATAAAATTATAGCATAAAAATTATCATGGAAAAGCTATTTTTTTCTTTTTTAAAATAAATAAATATCATAGTAATAATTAGGTGGTAAACTTACCAAAGGGTTTTTATAATACCCAAATTTGGTGCATATAAGTGGTCAACACAGAAAGGTGGTAAAGACAGCTGGTCAAGTTACAAAGGTTTCCCTACATTACATAATATAGCGATAATTCTGTTCCTGACAAAAGCGGTCAACTTAGTCAGGTGGTCAGCTTACAAAAGTGGTCAACTTTACAGGTTTTACCCTACTTTTAAGAAGGAGATTTTGATTATTTTCAGGAGTAATCCCGCCATCCATCTCTGAACTTTAGCCCCTGATTGTATTCAGTAATCACAATCAAAAATCCTGTTAAAAAACACGTGTGTCAAAAAGAGAACCACTTCGCAGCAGCGGTGCGCTTCGGAGCCGCCGATTTTGTCTCCGCACTCTCCGGCCACATATGAGTGAGCGGTGCCTTCCGATTTGATCCATCGTTCAAAATCCCTACGTGTATGTCGGAGCTATTCGCCCCAGCTCATTTTTTTTTTTGTTATTCCCTCGGTTCAGAACCTTTTTTTTTTTCCCTCAAACTTTTCTTTGCACTTAAGTAACGGGGAAAATATTCTTAAAAATCCCGAGTCCATCTTTGCCCATATTTTAAGAAAAATTCAAAGTTCAATGAAACTTGTGCAAGTTGACCACTTGCGGTGCAGCACTTTAGTGGTCAACTTAGACAGGTGGTCAACTTATAGAGGGTGGAGATTTCTGTTCTCCCCCCCCCCCCCCCCTTTTTTTTTTTTGTCATTTCTTACACTTTCTTGTCATTTGTAACTAATAAAAATATAGCTTCATGCATTAACGTTACCTTAAAATAGTAATTAGCTTTTTTTAAACACAATTATTTAAAATATCATTAGAGAAATTTAACCTGAATGACTTAAAATGTATCCTATACAACTTTAAAAGTAAAGTACTCAGTTAAAATAAAAACAAATCTCTTATTAATTATGTAAGTTACTTAAATGAGGAATTTCATAAAAATACATAATTTTTCAAAATGACCACATCTGATAGAAGAAAAAAGAAGAAATTTATTTAAAGAATAAAAGAGTGTTAATACTAGTTTTTCTATATGATTAACTTAAAAAAGCAGTTTAGACAAACTTTATATTGATGTTTCATCCATCCAGAACAAATACTGGTCAAACATTAAAGCATAAAAAAATCCTAGAGAAATTATTTTAGGTTTTCTTTTTAATCTTTGCAAAAAAATAGAAAAACAAATAAACATAGTAATAATTAGGTGGTCAACTTACAAAGGGTTTTTTATACTACTCCTACCCAAATTTGGCGTACAGAAGTGGTTAATATAGACAGGAGGTCAAGTTACAAAGGTTTTCCTGCATTGTATAATATAGGGCAAATTCCGCTCCTGACAAATTTGCCCTATATTATGCGGTCAATATAGACAGGTGGTCAAGTTACAAAGGTTTCCCTGCATTGCATAATATAGGGCAAATATTGTTCCTGACAAAAGTGGTCACTATAGACAGGTGGTCAAGTTACAAAGGTTTCCCTGCATTGCATAATATAGGGCAAATTCCGTTCCTGACAAAAGTGGTCAATATAGACAGGTGGTCAAGTAACAAAGGTTTCCCTGCATTGCATAATATAGGGCAAATTCCGTTCCTGACAAAAGTGGTCAATATAGACAGGTGGTCAAGTAACAAAGGTTTCCCTGCATTGCATAATATAGGGCAAATTTCGTTCCTGACAAAAGTGGTCAACTTAGACAGGTGGTCAGCTTACAAAGGTGGTCAACTTTACATGTTTTACTGTATGACAAATGGATAAATTATGAAATAAACGACTAAAAATCAAAGTTTGAGCTATACCAAAATAGCTGCAGTATACAAGTAGAGTTGTTGCATAGAAAAACACGTTTATTTGCAACACACAATATACAAGAACGAGCTGATCCCCGCGGAACTTTCTGCGGGCTATAAGTTCAACAATCAAACTTAAGAATCATTGCTCGATATAAACAAACTAAGGTGTTGCCACTGCAAGGAATCTGAAATTAACCATTTTCAAATGGTAAAAAACGCTTTAAAATTCGAAAGGCTTAAGAAACATGAGAATTATCGCTCGTTATTAATAGACAAGTGTTGCCACTCCAAAGAATCGGAAATTAAAAATGGAGTTATGAATGGAAATCCTTTTTAATAAATATAAATAAATTCGTTAAAGTACGATAATGAGCACAAATATTATGTTACTTTCCTATGCTAATCATTAAACAAACTTTTAAGTATTGTTTTACCATAGCTTGTTTTTTGCATGATGTCAGAATTGTATCGTTTCGCAAAATTTAATCGTAATTGTCCACGTTAAGTGAAATATATAGATGGAATGCCTCAAATTCAGTGCTAACTCTAATAGTAACTTATGTCAATATATCGCTTATAGAAATGAACAAAATGGACATTTTTCAAGGAAGCGTTTGAACTTTTTATAATTTGTTTTATTTAATTGTCTTATTTGTTTCAATGAATATTATAATCGATTTTGTTCAGAAAATAGTGATTGCTCTAGTTTTCTCTCACATGATGGATGTTAATGATGTCAAAAAAATTAGGAATAATTATAAAAAGTAGTTATGACAGTATCGCACCAAAAATTAAAGTTGCCCTCTATCCTTCATTTTTGAACATTTTCTCACAGCAATATTCCCAATATAAAGAGCACAAAAATCTGAGCATTTTGATATAAACCCCCCCCCCCAAAAAAAACGATTTTTTGCAGATATGACACTGTTCATTTCTATAAGCGATACATAACATTTAAGAATTGATCCTAGCGCAGATCATGCCTTCTACTGGCATTTTATTTAACTTTTTGACTAAAAGTCAATGCAACGATTGTCCTTAGAGTTTTTTTTTTTTTTTTTTTTTTTGTCTATTACTACGACGGGTTTTTTAAGGCATTTCCAGATAGCTATCAGGCATTGTAGGTTTAAACGATACGTAATTGCTATTACAATCCATAATTTAAAAAAAAGAAAGAAAAAAGCGGTGTTTTGACATCCATAACTGAAAACGGCAGCGGACAAACTGAATTTAAATGAATCAATGCACGAACGTAGCAGAGTTTTTTTCTCTTTCGGAATTCGGGAATATGACAGTCCCCGAAATTTGATTTCTCTCCCCACCTGAGGGAAATTGAAGCTCTCCTCGTAAATATTGCCCGTCGCTTTCGAGTTTCTTAAATTGCCGGCACCGCGACCATTGCTCGGAGCCACTCGCAAGTAAATGGACGCCTCTGCTTCGAAGAGACATCATTTAAAAACGTGTATTTTCTCGTACCGAGATCTCTTTATCTTGACATTCGCTTTATGCCAGAAGGCGCCTTTTTTTTTTTTCCCCCGCCGAAAAGAGACACGTATAAGTGAAGAAGAATTCACTCTGAAGAACGCATAACACACAGTGCAGAAGGGATGTTGTGCTTTCCAAATGGCTTGACATTTTTAAATGAATTAAAATTGTATTAGTAGAAACAGGGGGTCATGCCAGAAGATGTTCAGGTTCATTTTCGGACCCTTTACAAAATTCCAATTAACGAAAGCGGACCCTGCACAAAAATCCAATTAATGAAAAAGGACCCTTCTCAAAATTCCAATTAATGAAAGAGGACCCTTCACAAAAAGCCAATTAATGAAAAAGGACCCTTCACAAAATTCCAATTGATTAAAACGGACCCTTCACAAAATTCCAACCTATCAAGACGGACCCTACACGTAATTTCACTCAATGAAAAGGGCTTACAGTACTCCAATTAATGAAAACGGACCCTTTACAGAATTCCATTTAATGAAAACGGACATGCTACAGAATTCCAATTAATGAAAACGGACCTTTCAAAAATTCTGTCACGTTGACTGACAACATTAACTGTAACTGCCGTTGTCGATGTTCCATCATTTTGTAATTTAGTTTAGTGTTGTAAATAAACCGTTGTCCGTGTTCAATGTCAATGTTGTTTTACTGCCTGTTAAGTTAACATATCATACTGAAACTTTACAGGGTGCCGAAAGAAGAACCTGAAATGGAAAATATTTAGGATTTAGCAACGAAATAAATCATTATGTCTCTAAGTGAAGGTACTGAAAATATCAACGGCAGTTACAGTTAATGTTGTCAGTTAACGTGACAAATTCCAATCAATCAAAACGGACTCTTCACAAAATTCCGAATTGCCAAATCGTACTTATTACATATTAACGGATTAAATAAACAAAAATTTTACCGCTGTATGTTTAAATTTTAAATTTTCAAAAAATTATTTTATTTTTGAAAAAAAAAAATCATTTTAAAATTCAGAAAAACCGAACCCTGTTAAACATGCTGGATTCGAAAAGTTTCATCGGTTATTACTAGGAATGTAACGAATAGTGATTTGGCCGAATAGCAGAATACCGAATATTCGGCCACTTCTCCCAGGCCGAAGCCGAATATTCGGCCATTTCTTCCAGGCCGAATAGGTCAAAGCCGAATATTCGGCCAATGTCTTAGGCCGAATACCGAATACCGAATATTCGGCGGCCGAATATTAAAATTTCAAGAAAATCGTTGTAATAGAAAGTATTTGACAAATTTAAAATTATTGACAAAGTCAAACACCAATTACACGCAATCTATCATAAATGATTTAATTCTGCTTGTTAAGAATTTAAAACTGTTTAAAATTAATCTATTTTCTCTATTGTCTTGAATGTAATAAAGCTAAGAATGTCACCCACAGGTGCAATAGAAAAGACAGGTTTTATGGTAGTAAGCATTAGCATTATTTTTCTAGTTATTTAATTCAAATGACGGAACTACTATTGCTTAGTGAACTTTTACCTTGCTTAAACCTGTTTTATGAAGATATTTTAGAAGTTATAAAAGTTAATATTTCTATTTTATGGGATTTTTTACATATCTATCTTTAAACGATCTATTAAAATTTAATACACTTAACTGGAATATATTTTTATTTTCAAAAACCCCAATAACTTATGCTATCTAAATATGCATGATATATTCTAGGCTTTTCACATTTCTCTCTTACCCAATATTAACAATAAATCAGTCTAACCAAACAAAGTCTGACTTCCACTTTGTTAATAATAACAAAATTAATTTTTCATATATCATAACTAACTCTTGCCAGCTTTGGGAGGAAATGCTAAATATAAAATACAATATTACAGCTTTAAAATCTGCTTTTGCTCAGTCAAGCCTAAAACTAGGTTTAAAAAACGTAGTTTTTTTCGAAATTATTTTTATTTTTTAAAACTATAAACTAATGTATTATTCTGCAATAATTATAATACAATTTTAAATGTTTAAAATCTACTAATTTCTTTTTTTTTTTTACATTTGTACTGCAGCAGAACTATTCGGCCGAATATTGACCTTGTTCAGTATTCGGCCAGGCCGAATATTCGGCTGCGTGATGAAATGATTATTCGGCCAGACGAATATTCGGCCAAAGGGCCGAATACAGAATAGTGGCCGAATATTCGTTACATCCCTAGTTATTACGAACTGCCTATAGAACACCATTATCGAAGTAAATAAGAGTATCTATATAAAGAACTGGTTTGTATGTCGCTATATAAAGCCTCACCACTTGAAGGATTGAAATGAAATTTAACACAAAACTATCACCTACTTATAGAGAGGAAATACAGGAAGTTCCATTTGAGAGGGAAAGACCCCCCCCCCCCCCCATATGAGGCTTCAAAAACCGTTTCTAACATTTTGTAGAAGAGAAAAAAGGATTAATTACATTTTATGTAAAACAATAACGACCTCATGAGAACCTGACAAAGTTCTCCGATCGGATTCCGGCGAAGATCTTTCCTCTTTCCGATTCCTCAATATGATGCGGTTTATAACTTTTTTTTTTTCAACCATCCTTTTGTTTCAACTCCATAAATACACAACAGGAGCAGATATGCAAATTTAAATGCAGATAAAGTGATTGATAAACCCGAACCGATAGCAAAATGCACAATCACAAAAGTAAAAATAGGTGCATGTAGATAACTATTATGTAAATTAGGCGATACAAGGATTAATTTGATACAAAAATAGATAAATCGTGAAACTGTTTTGGTATTCAAAAGATGAACCACGAAGCAGCTCAAAAGCCGTACAGTAGAAAATGAATTATACTGTATAAAAATATAACTAGTAGTGAAAGAAAGCAATAGCTCATTTTTGCGTCGGCAACAATGAGCTTAATAAATGAAAAAGCTTGTTAAGTGGCGTTCAACTTAGAAAATGAATTGCACTATCACACAGTATAAAAATGTAACTAGTAGTGAAAGAAAACAGTAGCTCATTTTGCGTCGGCAACAAGCAGCAATAAATGAAAGAGCTCATTCAACTAAATTCAACCTTATTTTAAATGAAACTAAAACAAATAGCATAAAAATTGCTGAAGGGATAGTAATTTCACTTTAATGAATTAATTTGCCAGTTTTAAAACATTAATAGCAAAAAAATTAATTAATTAGCTTTATAATTTTTTGAACTTCAAAAATAAAGGTTGTTTTTATTTTTTCACACTAATGTAAAAAAAAATAGAAAACTTCTTTAATATTGTTCAGATGTTTATGCATTAAAACAGGAATATTATCATTTTGTATCAATTTATTTCTGTAAACAAAAGCTTTGGAACAAAAAGGGGAGCGGGAGAAAATTAGTCTTTTCCATTTTAATAGCGCAAAACTTAGATACCGACTCTTATTTTGTTGTTTTTTAAAGGACTCATACCCATTGCCACATTCCGACTGAGAAAATTACAAATAACAGACCAAAGGCATTCCAAACAATATTAAAAATGTCTAAGTCATTTCCTGTTACAGAAAATGACTTAGTTTTCCGTAATAGAAGAAAAAATTAAAAATCGACTTTTCATGAGTGTGCATGTATTTTTTTTTTTTTTTTAATGTAGTATATAAGGAGAATATATCCATTGCCCCAATCCAATTCGAAATCGCAGGCCTAGGTATTCCAAACGATATTAAAAATGTCCAAGTCATTTTCGGTAGCAGAAAATAGAAAACTAATAAGTCATTTTCTGTAACAGAAAATGTTGCGGAAATACAACACCAAAGACAAATATATAAATTTTTCAGATTCTGAAAAATCAAACACGACGACGAAATGACAAGAAAATTAAATTTCCTTTAGTCAGTGTTTTGATAATTTTCATACAAAAAGTTGCAGTGAAGTAACGAAACGGTATTCCAAACGATATTTAAAATGTCTAAACAGAAAATGACTTAGTTTTCTGCAACAGAAAAAATTATACATCGGCTTTTCCTAAATGTGCAAGTATTTTGTTATTTTTACAAATATAATATATAAAGAGAATATTATTGCCCTAATCTCCCTGGGGAAATTCGAAATGACTGGCCTAGGTATTCCAAACGACCTACGCCATTTTCTGTAACAGAAAATGTGGCGGAAATGTAACGATAAAGACAAATATAACTCTTTCAGAATCTAAGAAATCAAACAAGACGTCGAAATGACAGAAAAACTAACTTTCCTTTTGACAGTGTTTTCCAAATTTTCATACGAAAAGTTGTAGCGAAGTAAATAGAACGCGACGTTTAGAACTTTTACAGGTAAAAAAAGAATTCTGAGAGAAAACCAAAGAATTTGCAGGAATCATGTTTTTATTGCATTGGCCTGAATCGCAACGGAATTCAAGGACAGTAATAATTTGTTAGTCTTAAAATTAGAATTTATCCATTAGGAACAATTTAGGTGTATAAAGAAAATCCCCCCCACCCCTTCCTCTCAACCCGCGGAAGATAACTTAAAATGCCAGGCGTGAAATTATTGACAGCTGTAGAACCATGAGGGTATGTAGAAAAAGCATTTTTCTGGTGTAGCTCATGTTTGTAATTTGATATGGGAGCTTGTATGTTGATTCAGGCAAATGCTGGGGAATGTATGTCGATTTTGGGCACTTTCGGGGGAGCCCACTACCCCCCCCCCCCCCCTGAGTAACACCTTGATTATCAGATGAAATCGGGATTGCTTTCGAAAAATCAAACGGAATGTTCAGATTACGCAAACTATTTCAGAGGCTATTTCTCGTAACAAAAACGTTCTATAAAAAATATAGCAAAAAAAAAAAATGCATAAATTAGTCGTTAGTAGTGCATACGGGTACCAGAATTTAAATTTTGAAACTTCTTTCACATGTAAGTAGTCATCACAAAGGAAAGAAAAACAATAAATCTAGATTAACTAGAGAGTTTCAGAAAAAAAAATTCCGAATAATCGTGGTCGATCTGAACACATTTCGTCATAAATAAAGTCATCATTTTGACAATTTTTTTTTTCTGATTTTCCAGAACAATCGCTTATTCTTACATCCAACCCTAGGAGGTGCATCACAGGGGGGTGGGGGGGGGGGGATTCATCAGAATGAAAGGTGAGAAAAAGGCAAAAATGTGCACTTACATCCAGTTGGCGCAGACGACGTGAAGGAGCGAGAGTAGCCAAAGGGCGATCATAGCGATCCCAAACAAGAGCGCGTGTTTCTCTTTCACTTTCTTGGCCCGGGACAAGAAGATCCGATGCTGCCGACACGACTCGCAGGCAGCGATTTGCCACTCGGCCCGAACGTGTGCCGAGACGCACGAGGGGTTGCCGCCGGGCCGGGACGACAGCGCGGTGCTTTTATCGCGCCTCGTGGCAGGGAATGGGTGCGAGTGGGTTTATCTTTTTTTATTTCTGTCGGTTTTTCCAATGACTCGTGTGTGGAAGGAGATTACTTCTACAAGTAAAGGGTTATGTGCAGTCCCGTCATTTTAAAATTTCCGAGGGGGGGGTTGATAATATGTAATAAAGTTAAAATATACCAGCAAAGGATGTATTTTAACTCAATTATATATTATAAGGGACCATCCATAAATGATATCACGCTTTTTCCCATATATTTGACCCCTCTTCCCTTTGTCACAAAATGTCACACTTCAACGTACCCCCTCCCCCCTTTGTCACATGCTCTGCTATGTTGCATAAGCAAGATGTCACACTTCTCGTAACCCCCTCCTTTCTCCTTGTCAGAATTTCACGCTTCCCCCTCCCCCTCGAAGCGTGACATCATTAATGAATGATCCCTAAACTCAATGTATATTGCATTAAAAAACAACAAAATACATGTACGTGCATACAAACGTTATATTTCTCAAGCGGGATGGGGAGGGGGGGCAATTGACACCTCCCCCTTTTTTTAACTCAAATGTCCCCTCACCTTTTCAAAATTTTAATAACGCAAACGTTCCCCTGCTTTTTTATGTTCGCATCTGTTTAACCCCTTCCCCATCCTCCCAGGACTGCGCCACTGGTTATACGACCAGGCCTGTCATTTAGGGGGGTCAATTGCTGCCCCCCCCTGGCTTAGGAAAAATAATGTATTTGTACGTATGCAACTTTATATTGTTGTTTATTGAATGCAATGTACATTGAGTTTATAACCTTTTCCCTAGCCCCCTCCTGGAAATTTTTGAAATGACGAGCCGGTATACGACGTGTACTCTTCCGTCTGTATTCGAAAAATGGCGTATACCCTCTGTTTGAGGGATTTCATAGGAAGTACAGAATTTCTGTTGGGCAACTTAAAACCTCTGTTAAACATGATATTATCAACTTTGTCATGCTATAAGGGATCATTCATAAATGATGTCACGCTTCGAGGGGGGGAGGGGGGTTCGTGAAATTGTGACAAAGTGTGACAAGGGGAGGGGGGGGTAACAAGAAGTGTGACATCGTGCATTATGCAGCATAGCGTGACGCGTGACAAAGAGGGGGAGGGGGGTCCGCTGAAGTGCGACATATTGTGGCAAAGGGGGAGAGGGGGTGAAATATATGGGAAAAAAGCGTGACATCATTTATGAACGGCCCCTAAATCATAACTAAAATTTAATTTAGTTCATAACTGATTGTCTCAAATGTATCGAATTTATTAATGTTAAACGACCTGGAATTGATTATTTCAACCGAAAAAAAATTTTGATTTATAAACCTCTGCTCAGCAACTGATGAGCAATCAAAAACAGCTGTGTACCAAAACACCAATCAAAAATTCTTGCCTATATTTCGGACACTAATCCAGGGGTCATTTGGTGCTCCCCCCCCCCCCCCTTCGTTCTCCCTCACGAGGAGGTTCACATATTTTTGTTTGTTTGTTTTGTTCAATATTAAAATTGTTACAATGTGAAATGCGCTGCAGAAAATATAAAGAGAAGAAAGAAATATATTTACATTATTTTAGTGCCCTTAAAGTTAGGGTGCACGAGCCTGCAGAACAATGCGTTAATCAGGTCCTAAGCATTTCCCAACATTTTCGCTTTCACAAAATCCTTTTCAAAATGGCTTACGAACCGCAAGAATTATAAATGTGGCATTTTAAGCGGTGTTCATTGATCAAATAAAACAACGAAAAAAAATTTGGGCTCTTATTTTCTTATAGCAAATAGCAAGGGTACACAGATAAGCCGATTACAGATTAATCGGAAGAAGATAATCGACCGATACCGATTTATCAACAGCCGATGAATTACAATGATAGTTATTTTTCATTTCTCTCTCTACCCTTTACTTGTAACTTTACAAAAAAATGCGAAAAGTTTATTTCGGGAAGTAATTGTTTATTTTACCGCATTTTCATATTTTAAGAAATTCCGTCCAGATTTATTCAAGCCTACTTTCCCGTATACACCAACATCAAATTTATAATCTAGCTAGGGATCATTCATAAATGATGTCACGCTTAGAGGGGGGGGGGGGCTTCGTGAAATTGTGACAAAGTGTGACAAGGGGAGGGGAGGGGGTAACAAGAAGTGTGACATCATGCATTATGCAACATAGTGTGACGCGTGACAAAGGGGGGGGGGAGGGGGGTCCGCTGAAGTGTGACATATTGTGACAAAGGGGGGAGTGGGGTCAAATATATGGGAATGAAGCGTGACGTCATTTATGAACGGCCCCCTATCTCTCTGTTTTAATCCATTTAACTGTAGTACTTAATTACTTCAAATAGAACTTTTTTAACGGTAAATATTTATTCATTCCCTTATTCATTCATTGGTTCGCTAATTTAATTATTCATTCATTCATTTATTCATGTATTTATTCATTCACATTTTTTTCATTCATTCACTCATTTATTCACTCATTATTTCACTCATTCATTTACTCATTCATCCATTAAAAAATATCCTTAAAAAATCCAAATCAAAACAATTCATGTGAAAATAAGCTCGTTTTTTTCTGAATAAACTTCTCGTCTGTACATGTTCTATGTCATAAGATCTTTCTGATAAATTTTGTTCCGAGCAAATCCGTCTGTTACATCAGGATTTATATAGGATTGAAATTTCCCCGTCGAAGCTAGTGTTAACTTATTTTGAACTGTTCAAAATTTAGCAAAAACTGTTCAAATAAAAAAATACTTCATGTCGAGGGCTCTTTTGACTAAGCTTGTTCAAAAGAACTTGGATCTTACGTCGAGGGTCTATGTAATTTGCTTCGTATTTCCCCGTAGGCGCTAATGTTAAAATTTTTTGAACTGTTCAAAATGGAACAAAAAATTGTTCAACTCAAAAAGTAAAATATGGAAATAAGATGTCTTCGCCGCGATCTTCCGAACGCAAAAAAGAGAAAAAATCTTTCGATTCAGGTGCTCCCGAATTTCCAATGGTGCAGATTGTACCACTGGAAATTCTAGGAGAGGCGTTGTAAAATACTGTTTAAACAGTACTGTTGCTTTTTTCCGTTTCCTAGGCTACAACTTTACTGAACTTATACACAAGATTTTTAGCGTCAAAATACAAGATCTATGCAAGGAAAAATCAATGAGATAGTTCATCAATATAAGTAGAAGCCGTGGTTTCCTAGTGGTTAGGATGTTGTTCCTCCAACCGGAAGACCGTGTGTTCGATACCCGACCCACTGAAAACCCACCATGTACACTTAGGGATACGTGCATGTAAAATCCGTGGACCCTGAAATCCCGAGGGTACGGGAAATTTTCCCTTCCCTTCACTCTTAGGTCAAAAAAGGAAGGTAACGTATTTGTGGTGGTGCCATCTGGTGTCATCCAAATACATAATGAGCCAAGTCGTACTTCCACCATTGTGCTGCTCATATATAAACGAAAGGCGCTACCTTACTGCCTTAATTCCTGGTCGCTCTACGAAGGGGCGCTTGGATACCCAAGGGGCATTGGAAACAACAACATGCGATTTTTATTGTCAAAATCCAAGATTTATATAAGGGGCAGTTCATAAATGACGTCACGCTTTTTTCCCATATATTTGACCCCCCCCCTTTTGTCACAATATGTCACACTTCAGCGGACCCCTCCCCCCTTTGTCACAATATGTCACACTTCAGCGGAACCCTCCCCCTTTGACACAATACGTCACAGTTCAGCGGACCCTTCCCCCCCTTTGTCACAATATGTCACATTTCAGCGGACCCCCTCCCCTCCCCTTGTCACACTTTGTCACAATTTCACGAACCCCTCTCCCCTCTAGAAGCGTGACATCATTTATGAATGATTCCTAAGGAAAGATCAATAAGATGGTTCACGAATATAAGTCCTCCTATACTCGTCATCTCATCTGTCACCAGTGGACCCGCTTCTTCCAAGATCTGAATTCGGATCCAGCTACGTTTAATCAAGATTGCTTTGATTTTGTGCGGAGAATTTATCTCTACGCGTTTTAGCTCGATCTGACGAAAGACTGATACGCCTCATCTTTTATTAAAATAGAGTTTTTCTGACAGCAGGCTGGTGTGGACGGACGAGATCCAGAGGAAAGTGTTGCTCTGGGATGATCAAGACGTCATCACTTTTCTCCGAACTATCGCCGCGTGTCGTCAGGATAACCCCTTTCGGCATCCCAACCCGCAGACTATAATCAATGTTTCAATTTGGAAGAGGATAAACCAATTCATAGGTTTTGCTGCAGTCGTAAAAGTAGCAGGAAGTATACTGAACATGAATTTCGAAACGAGAGGGGAGCGCTTAAGGGCAGTATCCTGAATTACATTGCTGAAATAAGTTTTATTTTTTTTTTTTTTGATATTTTTTTTAGAAGAGAGAGAGAAAAAAAATGAAGTTATTGAATTTTGAGGTAAGGTTTTAGATATATTTAACGAATACAAAACTACAAAAAAAAAAATATATTAAATGTTTTACAGACTATCTCATGTGCGTCTTTTCCCTGATTGGTGGACGTGATAGCTAAAAAAATTGAACGACTTATTTAACTGAATCAAAGTATTTTTTTTCTTCAGTATTAAACTATCTTCCAAATGAAGTGCAAGGTTTGTCAAAAGTTCCTTTGAATAATTGTTATCGCAACTAAAAGTTTACTTACATGTATATTTTGAAAAACATATTATAAAAATACCTGCCAAAATGTATAATTTTACTTTTTTTTTTTGCTGTCTTTTTTTATTTCACTTAGAAAAGAATTTCATAATGAAGAAAAAAAACTTTGGCTCAGTTCCCATCAGGCTGATTTCAGAGCCAAATCAGGCGGATTTGGCTCAATTAAATAAGTCGTTTAGTATTTCAACTTTGAAATAGGCTTAGAAATCATTTACTTTTTTGACTTAAAAAAATTAGTTTGTATGTTAAATGTATCTATAACCATACCTCAACATTTAAATAATTTCATTTCTTTTTCCCCTTTCTTAATAAATTACAAAAACAGTGTTTTAAAACATTATAATTAAGAACACCCTTCCAACTAAAATTTTAGAGCAAAGATGAAAGGTAATCTGCATTAAAATGTTCAAAATACATATTGTCATTCAGATTAACTCTGAACCATTGGGATTAACTATGAACGAAGCAATTTTTTTACTTAAAAAAAACAACTAGATGGTCCAGTACTGCACTCAGCTGGCTAGGTTATAAAATCAGTTTTCTACGCTTAATTTCACAAAATAACTTTGCAATAATTATGATATTGTTTATTAAATTACATGTACATTCACACAAATTTTTGCGCTAGATGACAGTACTTACCACTATAAATCTGTAGGTTTATTTATGTATGTATTCGGAAATGCTTTGTTGTCAATTATGTCAAAAATCAGAAAAAGAGAAAAAAAAAAAACACAAATTTTGTATAACAACATTATTTGAAATTTTTAATAATTTATAAAATGTTTATCCAGTGGACAGTTTTATTAATCAAACGAAACACGATTTTTTCAGTTAGTGAGTAGACATATATATTTACACATATGTATATATATGCAAATAAGTTTATATTGTTTTTACAACAATGGATTACCTGAATTCATTCTCGACGAAATCTTCATTTAACAACAGCCTAACTCAATCCGCGTTAGAAGGAATCAAATTCCGGGACGTAACGCAATTTCTACATATTCTGGAGCTCTTGAACAAATTCTATCACGTTTCAATCAGTTTCCGAATGACTTGATATTTTTAGAATATGATTTAAGTTTTCCTCTATTTTTCACTGTCAAAACGAATTTTAAAGTTGGAATTAAAAAAAAAAAAATAAGAATTCAAATTTTTGAATGCCACCTTTTTAATGGGGTTTCCTTTTTAATGGGGTGAAAGAATTTTGTGCCAAAATTTCATTCTAAACCGCCAGTTGGTGTCAGGGATTGAAAACGGAGCAACGAGATTTGCTCGAAATTGGAGCAGAGCCGGTGCGAAAAAAAATTCTTGCGCTCTACTGCTCCACTTTTTTTCCAAATTTTTGGATTTTTTTTTTGTCATATGAAAATTAACTAAAAAAAAGAGAGAGACGAATAATATAATCTACTAAAATTATTCGGATCATGCAGCAGTAGCAAAACGAGATTTTGCTCAAAATTGGCGGGGAGTCGGAGCGAAAATAATTTGTTACACTCCACTGCTCCGATTTAAAAAAATAAAAAAAACTTTTGAGCCAAGTCGTACTTCCACCCTTGTGGTGCTCATTGAAAAGGAAAGTTGCTCCTTTTCTGCCATAATTCCTTTCGCTCCAGCGAGGGGAGCTTTTATATCCAAGTGGCCTCAGAACCAACAACTTTTTATATATAAAACTATTTTTAATAAAGTTGTTAAAATAAATATTTAACAACTTTATATTATATAAAAAATAAACCAATTAAAAAGAAAATACATAAACGAGATAATCGATTAAAATTATTCGGAGCACGGAGCAAGTGTTCTGAAGTCGAAGCCGGAGCAACTCAAATTAAAAAAAACTGACTGCTCCAGATGCCTGATTGGTGTGGATTTTTTTATAGCGAACATACAAACACACAAACAATCTATTTGATATATGTGTTAATGTTTGGCGACGATGTATGAATATAACAGAGGAGCGTGTCTCGAACGCGAAACCACTGACAGGAAGATGAACGAATTGTCTTTTGACTTCTGAAACTAAGGAATGAAGGCGAAGAAATCGTAAAGTACCGCGCTCTCCCCAGCGGAAATCTTGATTAATTCGTTGATTGGGAGCGAAGGAGGAAGCGCTCTTTCTCCATGGTCGGGACACCGCCCACCCACACAGATGGAGCGTTCGAAAATACACTTATTACGCGAGAGCACACGCAGCGATTGCCCGCTATTTCATTGGGCCGAGAAGAATTTGAGAGTGGGAGGTTTCATTTATAGCACAATAATTAATGTCCGCAAAGTACCATAACTACCTGTTGAAGTTTTAATTTTAATTTAAGCTTTCAAAAGGGAAAATGTTTCATTATAAGAGTACATGCAAGAACTATTTATAAATTATAACGTTAAGTTTAAACATTGCGACCTACTTCTTCAGCTATCAATTACGTAGCGGCTCATCTTAATTTCAGTTTAGACAAGTTTCGCTTTCAAAGAAGAAAGTACATTAACTCCAACACTAAAATGGTACAATTACATACTTAGATTTCAACAAAATTAAATATTTTTTAGAAATGCATTCTGTAGCGATACAGTTCAATTTCGATTTAGACAAGTACGCTTTCAGAGAGGAAAGTACTTTTACTGCAAACTCAAAATGGGTATAATTATCTAGACTTAAAAGAGGTTTTCAAAAAAATCAGAATCGATTTTTAAAAATTACAGTAAAAGCTATAAAGTTGACCACATTTGTAAGCTGACCACCTGTCTAAGTTGCCTACTTTTATCAGAAACTTAATGAGCCCTATATTATATAATGTAGAGAGACCTTTGTAATTTGACCACCTGTCTATATTGACCACTTATGTACGCCAAATTTGGGTGGGAGTATTAAGGAAAAGCTTTTGTAAGTTGACTACCTAATTAGTACTATATTTATTTGTTGATCTATTTTTGCAAAGATAAAAAAAACAAAATATCTTCTCCAGGATATTTTTCATGCTATAATGTTAGACCAATATTTGCCTGGATGGATGAAACATCAATATAACGTTTGGCTAAAACTCTTTGTAACTTAACCATATGAGAAATCTTCTTTTATTCTTTAAATAAATTTCTTCTTTTTTTTTCTTCTATCTGATATAGCCGTTTTGAAAAATTATGTATTTTTAGGAAATCTTTACTATCATATAAGTAACTTACATAATTAAAAAGGTATTCATCTTTATTTGATCTAAGTACTTTATTTTTAAAGTTGTATAGTATGCATATAAGTCATACAGGTTAAATTTCTCTATTTATATTTTAAATATTTGTGTAAAAAAAAGCTAATCACCTTTTCAAAGTTACGTCATTACATGAAGTTGTATGTTAATCAGTTACAAATGAATAAATGCATAGTGTAAAAAAAAAAACACACCTTATTCATTATTATTTTATTTGATACTTTTCTCCACCACACCCCTACCTGTTAGCCGAGGCCTTAGGATTGCTTACGCACGGGGAGAGGTAGTGGGGTCTACGGATTTTACATGCACATATCCCCAAGTATACATGGTGGTCTTCAGTGGGCATCGAACGCGCGACCTTCCAGGTGGAAGTCCGACGTGCTAACCACTGGGCTACCACGGCCCTATTTTATTTGATACTGTATTTACTTTTTAAACTCGATTCTGTAAAATCAATTTCGATTGAGACAAGTTCGCATTCAGAGAGGAAAGTACTTTAACTGCAAACACAAAAAAGGTATAGTTATCTAGACTTTAAAAGATTCCCCAAAAAATTAAATACTCTTTAAAAATCAACTCTCTAACTTCAATATTCATTTAGACAAAATTTCAGAGAAGAAAGTATTTTTACTGCAAATATATTAATGGTACAATTAATATAGGCTCGAGATCCCTAAAAGTTTTAAGACATTTCGATCCACTTTTTTGAAACCCATTCTGTTATGCTCCCGAAACTGACTAGCACGACTAAAAGTTTTTGAAAGCACTTAATATTTTTCAGAATTACAAGTTTAAAATTCACACAAAAACAAGAAAATAACAGCGTCTCTTAGATTATTTCCAAAGAGAAAGGGGGATAAAAAGTTTGAGCAGAGGCTCTCAAAAAATATTCAGCAAGCAGGGACTTAAAAGAGTAATTAACCCCTTCTCTCTCGCTCCCGTGAAAATGACGGGGTGAGGTTTCGCTCTCTATTTCTCGCTCCCGTGATATTTCCGGGCTGGAGTGTTTAAAATTTCAAAATAAAAACAAATTAAAAATTAACAAGAAGTTCCGTCTGGAACTATACGAGCCTACCTTCTCGAATACACCAGCTTCAAATTTATAATCTAGCCATCTCTCTCTCTCTTTTTCGTTTAGCTTAAGTTCTTAATTGCTTCAGATATACCTTTTTCAACGGTTATTACATGTTCATTGAATCATTCATTTATTCAGTCATTCATGTATTTATTCACTCAGTTATTAATTCATTCTTTTGCTAATTGATTTAGTCATTCATTAATTCAAAAATATTCTTGAAAATCTCGATCAAAAAATTTCATAGGAAAATAGGCTCGTTATTTCTGGATGAACTTTCTATCTGTACATGTTCTACGTCATAAGAGCTTTCCGATAAAGTTTGTTCCAAGCAAATCGGTCCGTTAGATCAGGATTTATATAGGATTGAAATTTCCCAATAGGCAATACGTTATTTTTTTTTTTTTTTTGAACTGTTCAAAAATGAACAAAAATTGTTCAAATCAATATTTCACGCCAAGAACTTCTTCCAGTGAGCTTGTTCATTGGAACTTGGATCTTGTACCCAGAGTTTACATAATTTGCTTTATTTGCGCCCGTAGGCGCTAATGTTAAAAATTTTTGAACTGTTCAATATTGAACAAAAAATTATTCAAATCAAAAAGTAAAATATGGAAATGAGATCTCCTCGCCGAGACCTTTCGAATGCAAAACGAATTTTTTGAATCGGACAATTCGTTCAAAAGTTATTAGGGGGGGGGGGGGAGACCGACCGACAGACACACTTTTCCCCCCATCTCAATACCCTACTTTCAAATTTTTTATTTTTCAATCTTTATTTAATTACTTCACTTATTTTTGACTTTTCTTGATTTCTAACGATATTTTCAGGATACCATTAAGCCTTCTTTCATGCTTTATTATTATTTTTTTTTTACTTTTACGGGAAAGTAGGCTAAAAAGCAATATATATATTGTTCATACACATATTTTTATATAATTTTCAGGGATAAAAAATACGCACTTTTATGCACGTTTTCTTGAAAATTAACCGATCGTTAAGGGGTCAAAATAATGACATGTAAAGAAATGCAGAGTTGATTTGAGAAGTAGATTATTCTGGAAAAAATTCTCTGGAAGTTTGGTTAGAAATTTTTAAAAAGCCGTCCATAAAAGCTTCTAAATTAATATTAAAAATTTCTATTGATTCATTAGTTAGTTTTATTCGCTCTATAGTTTCAAATCGTTCCCCACCCACTCTTTAAGAGTGCTTACAGCAGTGGTGTAGTCGAGGGGGACGGCGTCCCCCTACCTTTTTATTTTAATACAAGCGTCCCCCCAATTTTTTTACATTTTAACATAAGCGTCCCCCCACTTTTGATTTCAATTGCTCATCTTCATATGCATACACGTCCCCCCAGCTTTTTTTTCAGGACTACACCACTGGCTTACAGTCAAAACGAAAAACTCCCATTTGACGACCGCGATTTCACATCCAATCGTCACTTTTGATACCTAACCTTTCCCTTTCCTTAATCGTTTAGTTTGACCTTTGACAACCACATTTTTTCACCAAGCCGTCATTTTATATTTATTTATTTAAATTTTTAAATCTAGTATAACTTTGTGCATTTATCTTTTTTTACACAAATTTCATCTAATCTTCCGTACTTTGCGTTTTTACGATACGTAGGAAGACCATCGTAACTTCTTGACTATCAAATTACTGAATCGCGAGTTTTTTCTTACAAATGAAGTTTTGTAAGAAACACTAAATTATAAATAACTCTTGAAAAAAAAAGTTAAGCCAATTATCTTATTTTATTTCATTAGGCACTGATTAAAATAAACGTTTGTATTGAGTCAAAAACTTAAGCAAGATTACCAACTTCTCAAAAGAATAATTCTAAAATTATGCCTAGTAGAACATTTTTGGCAATTAAAACAAAACAGCTAGGTGCCAATGACGAATAATTTTTCCATACTAATTTCGAACCCAAATTCTAACACTTTGTCAGGTCACATGCGTCTACAAATTTGTTTCGACAACAAAGCTTCGGTGTGGTATTTTCCACCTGCTTAAAAAAGAGACAAACAGTGGCGCCATCCTTCGGCTGAAGTTGGAGTTCACACTTTTACTTAACATTTGCGTTTTGTTCAAGTTTATTCACAAAGGTATTTTTGGTTTTTAAGGTATGAGCAACAATCGTTGCATGCGCGTCGGTCGGAAGTCGAGCATTTTAACCGGAAGAAAGAGTTGAGAAACGATCATACGAAACGAGCAGAGGGGAGGGCAGGATCCAGGAATAATTTTTGAAGGGGGCAGGCACTAAGACATAAAAAGTGGTTCTCCTTCGTAAATATATTCCCATAATGAAGTTTCCCTCAGAGTTTTTATGTCCTTTTGTATCCCTTATAATATCAATTGATCAACAATAAAATGCAAGGAAATGAGTGAAAGTTATTTAACGGCAGGGACGGGACTAAGGGGGGGGGGGGGAGTCAGATGGAACATGTGCCTCGGCTGCTAGATTTTAGGGTAGATAAATTGACTAAGTATGTGTGCGTATAAACAAATATACACACATTTTTAGTGCATATACGGGGGGGGGGGGGCGTTAAAGCCTGCTCGTGCCCCGGTTGGAAAATGACCTAGTTAACATACCAATGAGACATACTTATGACCTAGTTTCTTAATGGGTAATTACAAATTTTATTCCTTTTAGAGGGGGCACGTACCCCTGTCTTGTGCCCTCCCCTCTACCCTATAATCCGCCACTGGAAACGAGGAAACGATCATATTACCTTTAGGTGTAAACTGCAAAATGACACTAAGATTGAACAAAATAAATTTCCCGAAATAGGAAAATTATGAGGCGTTTACGAGTAAAACATCAGAGGTTTTAGTTGGAATTAAATCTGTTGGGTAAGGAGAGTTGTGTAAGAAGTGGCAGTTGGTGGAGAAGGCTTACGCAGTGGGGCTTTTTTACTGACATCTGTAAAGGCCGTTGCCTTTGACTCCACCCTCCCTGTTCGGCAGAAATTCTGCACTAATATATTACAGCTTTCGCTCGAAATCAGTGATTCCAAATAAAAGCACTGCTTTTTAATGGCATCTTTCAGCAAAAAAGCATCTTGACTGGCACTGGCGTACATAAGGGGGTAGTTTTGGGGATAAACCCTAATGAAATGGTGAATATTGTCTGGACTTTAACCAATTTTTCTAGTAAAACCATGAAATTAGCTCACTTCTCCGAAGAAACCCCCTGAAATCTGGGTCTAGCTACGCCACTGTTACCTTTCCTTTCTCCACGAGACACTCAAACACCTTTTAGCCGAAGCTGGGAGCTGGTACGCCACTGTTACTGGCATCTTCCTTCAAAAGCAAGTAAAGGCGATTGCTTCGACCCCCTCTCCCCCACCTCCACCCCCTTCTTCAGGAGAAAATTCTGCACTAGCATATTACAGCTCACGCTAGCAATTTACTCTGTTCGAAATCACAAATCAGTGATCCCAAATAGAATCACTGATGGGCAAAATGTATTAAATAAATAAAAAAAAAAAAAATTCCGACTGCGTCAGTCGATGTTTTTTTATGTAATTAATGACTTTGGCTTGAAAACAAACCTTAAGAAGAAAAAAAAAAATGGCGTCCCTCTCAGAAAGGAACAATTTCTCGGAAGAGATGATGGAGTGGAACTAAATCGGACCTTTGAGGGAGCCGACGGACGGAAGTCCCATTATCTCGGGATGCGTCAGTGAGTGGGAAGAGCGCTTCCGCCAATTCTCTCATTAAGATGTTTTTTCGGAAGCTGCTGATCAGACAATTAAACCGAACCGCCACCATTTCAAAGAAGGGAAGGTGAACGAAATAACTGGATTTTCTGTCTCGTGCGTAATCCAGGAGCGATGTGTAATATGTGTGTATTGTGCTTTATATGAAGAGAGTAAGATAGATGGGGTAAATAGGCTGTTTTAGTTCTGGATGAACTTCACATATGTACATGTTTTACGTCAGAATATCTTTCCGATAAAATTTGTTCCAAGCAAAACCGTTTGTTAGATCAATATCTAAATAGAATTGAAAGTTCCCCGAAGGTGCTAATGTTTTTTTTTTTTTTTTTTTTCTGAACTGTACAAAATTGAACAAAAATTGTTAAAAACTTCTTCCAGTAAGCTTGTTCATAGAAACGTGGATCTTATTCCCAGAGTTTACATTATTTACTTCATCTTTGCCCAAAGACGCTAATGTTAAGATTTTTCGAACTGTTCAAAATTGAACGAACAATTGTTCAAATCAAAAAGTGGAATATGGAAATGAGATGTCCATGCCGAGAATGCAATTAAAAAAACTTTCGAATTTAATTTCACAATTCCTTCAAAAATTATTAGGGGGCGGGGGGGGGGGGGGGCACACAGGCCCAACAGACAGACACACATTTTCCCCATTTTAAAACCCTACTTACAAATTCTTTATTTTTCGATATTTATTTAATTACTTCCCTCATTTTTTACTTTTCCTTATTTTTAAGATAGACTAACCCTTCTTTCATTTTTTTTAAAAACTTTTACAGGAAAGTAGGCTAAAAAAAGGTATTTCTTTAACAGCATCATTAGGCTTTTAAGTTATTTTCTCTGTACCATACATTAAAAAGATAACACTTTTAATTGATAAGCATTCATTCAACTACTTTGTCTCAAAGAATTTTCTCAGCTGATCAAAATCTTTGAAGAGAAAATTCTCTTGAACGGAATTATCATAAGGGGTAAATGGTATGTCCAAAAACAATGTTATGTAGATATTTTGAGAATGATAATTTAATAATCTTATATATAATCGGCTTATTCTGTCTGTCTGTTCGCTATAGAATCCCAGTCCGTTTTACCGATCGGGCCCACATTCGGCACGGTTAATGTTTATGACCCGAGAACCTCATCGCCGCAAAAATGAAAGTTGTGACTCAATTAGTTTTTTGAAATTATTATTTTTATTTTTCAATAATTTTTTTGATCCGTTTTATTTTATTTTTCCATTGTTGCCGTCGTTTCCAACCATATAATTACAGTTTCCGTGTGAACAAACAAATCAATGCAGCTGCCATTGTTGTAACAAATGTAACAAATATACTAATAATAATCAAAACCTTTCTCGAGCATATCGAGTAAGGCTTCGCTGTATTTGCAATCTCCGTTAAAAATTAATGTAAACGCGAATTTAATTTAATCCTTTCTTTCTTTTTAATTTATTTATTTATCGTCTGCGCTTTTTATATTTTTCTTATTAGAGTGGCAGCGCTCTTTTTCCCCTGTTTCGTTAAAACTTTTGTTTTGAGAAGCACAATAAAATTTTTAATAGGTTCTTTGGATGATAAATATATATTTTTCACATATAATTTGATTATATAGTAAATAAACATATAGTAGTATGGGGCAGTAAGCAAAGGGGCGCCCTCGCTGCCTGACCTGGGAAATCAGTTTGAATTAGCAGACACCTTTGCACAAATCAGTTTAATTACAATTCATAATATTTAGAACAGCGGTCATTTCGTATGACCGCCGGGCTTACTAGTATTTTATAACATTAATGATATTTTTAAAATTTTAGATTTCCTTTTAATAAAAGGGAACATTTTCGATTATTCTCCAAAATTTACCTTGAAGAGAATGTTCTCTGAATAGTCTTTGTTCTCTGAAACTGTTCTTGACTTATATATATGAGCCGTTTAGAGCCCAAATCGATTACCTCCACTTTTTTCAAATAATGTCTTCAGTTCTGCTTTAAAAGTGTTCGATTGACGTACAGAGCGAGATAGAGAGAGTATGTGTACTTATAATGTACTTAACCAAAACTTAATTATAAATTCCCATACTCTCTCTTTCTACATGTCAATGAAATGCTTTCTAAGCTGAAATAAGGACATTTGTAAAAAGTGGAGATAATCTATTTGGGTTCTCAGGATAATATTAAAACTCACGGCGAAGACGATTCTAATAGGGAAGTTTCGACCTATCAAATATTCACATTTTGGCGGCCAAATATGGTTAAGACAATTGTAAAATTCCAAACTTCAACAACGCCGGATTCATAAAACCAATTGTTGATTTTTAATTAATTTTTAAATATTCCACTCGCTAAAAGCGGGGGTGGAGCTTAACGCGTCAGCCTCTGACGTCGCACTTTGTTTCACTAGACTTTACGTTGCTCTTAACTAGTTCGTTCGGTTTGCTTTCATCTCATCATTATTTTATTGTTACAGAGAAATTATTACTTTATTATAGAGTCTAGATTTGGGAAAGGTCGATCAAGCGACGTGCTTGAAGGGACATCAATGATGTGATTTCATTGTATCCAATTTTATAATGCGAAATTTTTAACTTGGTGACTGTTATCCCTTGCGAGCATCTCCGGAGCTCAAACCGCGGGGATGTCGCTCCTATTGCAGCCAAGCTCTTGTGTCATCACAGAGTGGTGACGTTTCTCTTAAAGCGTGACACACGTGCGCAGAAAATCGTTCTTGCGTCGTTTACTGCGCTCGAACTTTAAAAAGTATTTTTAAAATAACTACTTTTAAAATATGCTATTTTTAAAATAACTACTTAGTTGTCTTTATAGTTGTTTGCGTTTCAAATTTTAATGCGGCAAGAGTTTTGATAGTGGCTGAATGACCATGGCAACTGGATTGGGTTGATCTATGAAAAAAAGGAAACAAGTTGATGGCAGCACGAAGCTGAGGCATTTTGTTTTATTGTCTATAAGATTTAATTAAAGTAATTTTTTGTATAAAAGACTTGTCATTGTGGTTCCTGTAGTGAAACAAAATTTTTTTTCAGAGAGGATGTTTACAGACGTTTTATTCCATCAAATAAAAATAAAACCGAAAAATCGAAAACTTCCCTCACGAGCATTAAGAACCAAATATTTTCCTGCAAACGTAAACACACCGTTCCTAAAAGGTTACTCGTTGTGTCAATGCCGAAAGAAACACATCCACTCTTTAGGGGGGGAGCGGGGAACAAACTAATATTTTCCACGGGGGCTTCCCGAAATTACCAGGAACCGATGCATCCTCCCATCATCTAGACAGAGAGATCGATTTATGAATTAAAAGTGAACATCGGGCTGAATATTTATAATCCTCCGGATCCGGAGAGTTGCCCGCCTCATTTGCATGGAGATCTCTACCTCCCCCCCTCCCGCCCATAATCCGATAAGCATTGAGACGTTGAGTCGGCCGAGAGATAATCGCTTCTAATTGCAGAGCGGCGAGCTGTTACTCTCTCCGCATCCCCGAGCAGACGATGTTTAAGTTATGAAGTGGGGGACGTCGGGAAACATGCGAGGCGAATATATACGGATTCGCCTCTCGGACAGGGCTGTTGTTGTCTATGCACAGTAAAAATTTTGTGTTCAGTTGCAACCATTTTTGGCGTTACTGAACACGATTTTTGGTGTTACTGAACACGAGTTTTGGTGTTTGAACACGAGTTTTGATGTTACTGAACACGATTTTTGGTGTTACTGAACACAAGTTTTGGTGTCACTGAACACGATTTTTGGTGTTACTAAACACGATTTGTTGTTACTGAACACGATTTTGGATGTTACTGAACACGATTTTTGATGTTACTGAACACGTTTTTTGGTGTTACTAAACACAAGTTTTGGTGTCACTAAACGCGATTTTTTGGTTTACTGAACACGAGTTTTGGTGTCACTGAACACGAGTTTTGGTGTCACTGAACACGAGTTTTGGTGCCACTGAACACGAGTTTTGGTGTCACTGAACACGATTTTTGGTGTTACTAAACACGATTTGTTGTTACTGAACACGATTTTGGATGTTACTGAACACGATTTTTGATGTTACTGAACACGATTTTTGATGATACTGAACACGTTTTTTGGTGTTACTAAACACAAGTTTTGGTGTCACTAAACCTTATTTTTTGGTTTACTGATCAGTTTTTGATGTTACTGAACACGATTTTTGGTGTCACTGAACACGAGTTTTGTTGTCACTGAACACGAGTTTTGGTGTCACTGAACACGAGTTTTGGTGCCACTGAACACGAGTTTTGGTGTCACTGAACACGATTTTTGGTGTTACTAAACACGATTTGTTGTTACTGAACACGATTTTGGATGTTACTGAACACGATTTTTGATGTTACTGAACACGATTTTTGGTGTTACTGAACACGAGTTTTGGTGTCACTGAACACGAGTTTTGGTGTCACTGAACGCGATTTTTGGTGTTACTGATCACTGTTTTTAATGTTACTGAACACGACTTTTGATGTTACTGAACACGAGTTTTGGTGTCACACTGAACACGAGTTTTGGTGTCACTGAACACGAGTTTTGGAGTCACTGAACACGATTTTTGGTGTCACTGAACACGATTTTTGGTGTTACTAAACACGATTTTTGGTGTTACTAAACACGATTTTTGATGTTACTGAACACGATTTTTGATGTTACTGAACGCGATTTTTGGTGTTACTGATCACTGTTTTTGATGTTACTGA
Organism: Octonoba sinensis; assembly: GCA_038502835.1. Lineage (NCBI taxonomy): Eukaryota > Metazoa > Arthropoda > Arachnida > Araneae > Uloboridae > Octonoba > Octonoba sinensis. The sequence continues at coordinate 7,893,362 of CM076600.1, forward strand.
ACACGATTTTTGGTGTTACTGAGCACGAGTTTTGGTGTCACTGAACACGAGTTTTGGTGTCACTGAACACGATTTTTGGTGTTACTAAACACGATTTGTTGTTACTGAACACGATTTTGGAAGTGACTGAACACGATTTTGGATGTTAGACAGTATAACGTTTCTTAGCACCTGAAATGTGTTAACTCCGTTAAGTATCAAAATGTCATTGCGATTACTCATTCCTATGAAAATAGGATAAATAAGCAATCGTCATGAATTTTTGATGCGTAGATAAGTTAACAAACATCATATGCTAAAAAAAATTGTGCTGTCTGTATTTTTTTAGCCAGACACTTAAATGTATTTTAAATGCTTCAAAAAGTGAATAATTTTCAAGTGTACACCGACTGAATAATAAGAATGGGATCATTCATAAATGATGTCACGCTTCGAAGGGGGGGAGGGGGTTCGGGAAATTGTGACAAAGTGTGACAAGGGGAGGGGGGTAACAAGAAGTGTGACATCAAGCATTATGCAAGATAGCGTGATGCGTGGCAAAGGTGGGAGGGGAGTCCGCTGAAGTGTGACATATTGTGACAAAGGGGAGAGAGGGGGTCAAATATATGGGAAAAAAGCGTGACGTCATTTATGAACGGCCCCAATGATGTTCAGTCGAACTGAACACCAAAAATGGACATTAACTGTTACGGAACACCAAAAATGATGTTCAGTCGAACTGAACACCAAAAATTGACATTAACTGTTACGGAACACCAAAAATGATGTTCAGTCGAACTGAACACCAAAAATGGACATTAACTGTTACGGAACATCAAAAATGATGTTCAGTCGAACTGAACACCAAAAATGGACATTAACTGTTACGGAACACCAAAAATGATGTTCAGTCGAACTGAACACCAAAAATGGACATCAACTGTTACGGAACACCAAAAATGATGTTCAGTCGAACTGAACACCAAAAATGGACATCAACTGTTACGGAACACCAAAAATGATGTTCAGTCGAACTGAACACCAAAAATGAACTGTTACGGAACACCAAAAATGATGTTCAGTCGAACTGAACACCAAAAAGGGACATTAACTGTTACGGAACACCAAAAATGGACATTAACTGTTACGGAACACCAAAAATGATGTTCAGTCGAACTGAACACCAAAAATGATGTTCAGTAACACCAAAAATTTACAGAAAAAAGGTTTATAACAGAATAATATAACAGAAAAAAGGTTTTAATATCTATATATAAATAGGCAAAGAGAAAACTGTTAAGAACCAGTTGCTCCTTCGTTTTTCAACCGATTTTCTCACTTTTTTTTAGTAGCTATTGACGAGTTTTAGTGATATCAATTTAAAAAAATTTCGAAACAGTTTATTGTTAGTTAATTATTACCCCCTTTCCTTTATCACGCAATTAGATTTAAACTGAACTCTAATTCCTGTGCAATTGTAGCCCATCTGTCAGTGTGAGGAAAGCTTCTTGTCCACTTTACAATATCTATAATAATCTGTATTTATTTATCTATGTTTATGTATTTATATATGTATCTATCTATCTACTTGCCTATCTATCAATGTATATATATATAAATAGGCAAAGACAAGGCAGTTAAAAACCATTTTTTTCTGTTTTTCAACCAGTATTAATAACGAGTATTAGTAATATTAATTTTAAAAGTAGTTAATTATTAGTTAATTATTATCCCCTTTCTCTTGTCACGCAAGCCTTCTTTATAATTGCACTGTTACATTGTTACAGACAGCAGATGGCAACATGTCTTTGTTGAGTCAATTATAAGGTAATAAATTTAAAAAACTATTGTTAAAAAGAGTGTGTTGCCATTAAAGCAGTAATATTACAAGCAATTATAATAAGAGTTTGAATGAAGGTTTCTCTGAAACAATGGAATGAAAAATGAGTATAGCGTATGAGAGCCAACATTTAAATTTTATTCAGCTGCCCCTTAACTGAGCACGAAATCGGCAGAAGTACAAGCGGCTGCATGTATTTGCGCGATTGGCCCTGCGGCGACAATGATTCACATTACGCTTGCTTTACGTGAGGATGATCAAAATAAAACTCAATGTTATCATCGCCAAATTGGATTAATAATACTTATACAGTTGTACAAATAACAAAGTTTGCAATGCTAAATTTAATTTTACAGTCGAATTTGACCGTTGGACGAACTCTAGTATGAATAATTTGCATGGTTAATGAAAACGAATGAAGTTTCACGACAATCTCATATTTTTATTTGTGTAGTATACAACTATTTACTGACAATGGAAGACCCACGATGCACACTTGGGGATACGTGCATGTAAAATCAGTGGACCCTGAAGCCCGTTCCGAGGGCACTGGAGGGTGTAAATTTTTCCTCCCTTCAGTCTTAGGTTTAAAAAGGCGTATTTGTGTTGGCGCCAACTGGGATCATCCAAGTACATATTGAGTCAAGTCGTACTTGACTCAATATGTACACCGTTGTGGTGCTCATCTATCAACGGAAGGCACTCCTTACTGCCTTAATTCCTGGTCGCTCTGGGAAGAAGAGCTTGGATACCTCAAGTGGCATTAGACACAACAACACTTTTTTAGAGTCGACATTTCTCATGAGAAACAGAATTTTTGCATTCATCGCGCGACACATGCTACTCGCCGCTTTTAGCAGCGAGTTATCTATCCTCCCCTCCCCCCTCTCTCGCTGTTCTATCCACACATATTTTCCTCGCTAATAAGTAGTTGTCCGTCTGAAGAAAAACAAAACTAGTGGGGCTCTTCCCGCGTCAGCGAGCAGTCCGGAGGGGGGATGAAGGTGGAAGGATCGATGGGCCAGTGTCCGTCCTCGGCTGTTGCATGTTTAATCACGCACTAATAAGCGCCTAAACGGTTGACATCGCCTGACAGCCGACATTCGCCCGCGTTCGATCAATGCCTGAGACGGCAGGGATAACCCGGCCGCCATCTTTGGCCTGCCGCAATTTAGCTTGGTTTCCGACTCAAGCTTTTGACTTTTCCATTACCTACCTCCATCATCATCTCTCTCTCTCTCTCTCTCTTATATATATATATATATATATATATATATATATATACTAGTACGCCCGGCAGTCATACGAAATGACCGCTGTTCTAGATATTATAAATTGTAATTAAAATGATTTGTGCAAAGGTGCTTGCTAATTCAAACTGAATTACCCTGAACAGGCGGCGAGGGCGCCCCTTCGCTTACAGCTCCACACTATTATACATTTATTTACTATATAATCAAATCGTTTGTAAAAAATATTTATTTATCATCGAAAGAATTTATTGAAAATTTTATTATGCTTCTCAAAACAAAAGTTTTAACGAAACTGGGCAAAAAGAGCGCTGCCAATCTAATAAGAAAAATAAAAAAAGCGCGGACGATAAATAAACCAATTAAAAAGAAAGAAAGGATTAAATTAAATTCGGGTATACATTCATTTTTAACGGAGATTGCAGCGAAGCCTCACTCAATACGCTAGATAAATGTTTCAAATATTATTAGTATATTTGTTGCTAAAAAATTAATTAAAAAAAAACTAATACAGTCACAACTTTCATTTTTGCGGCGATGCGCTTCTCGGGTCATAAACATTAACCGTGCCGAATGTGGTCCCGATCCGCAAAACGGCCTAGGATCCTATAGCGGACAGACAGACAGAATAAGCCGCTTATGTATAAGATATATATATATATATATATATGCATGTACATTGTACACACACTTTACACAGTTGTCATTTCGCTCGTGTCCGGTAAAAATAAAATAAATAAAAATAAAATAAAAAACGCGATGAATCCGTAAACATTACAAACGGGATAATTGCTGATAAATGAAGCTGTTTGCTTGTAAAATATCAATTCAGAACAACTTTCTTTGGAAAATATAAATAAAAAAGTGAATTTATCTATTATTATCCGATAGGGCCATTCATAAAAGATGTCACATTTTTTCTCAGTATATTTGACCCCTCCCTTCCCTTGTCACAAAGCGTCACACTTCAGCAACCCCCCTACCCCCTTTGTCACATGTCCCGCTATATTACATAAGCATACACAATTTCGGTTCAGAAACAAAACGTCATGTTACAGATCACATTTACAATTTTATTTTTTAGCTTTCAATGACATTTGTGAGCATAACAATAATAATGATTGCACGCGTACCTAATTTCGATAAAATGAAATTAACTTTCTTGTTTACTCGTAAAATACCAGTTCAAGACAACTTTTTAAAAAATATTAATGAAAAATATTCATTTATTTATAATTACCCTAATATGCTGCTTTAAGAAAAGTGAACATCCGTTTTTTATTGAAGATTTTGATATAGATTCAACATTATCCGATTAAAGTAATTATTGCACCTTTTTGTTTTCGGATCATTGTAAAATTGTATATACAGCACACACAAAACGAAATTTTCTTGGACCTTGCAGGCACTTGGATCACTCGCAAAAATTATTTTAAAATAATTTTAAGGGGAGGCTCTTATAGATCTGCAACTCACTCGACATTTCAAGTTAACATGGCTTTTATTTTCTTTTCTACGCAAAACAAGATCAACAAGAAGTTCGTCTTGGACTAAACGAGCCAAATCTTCTTTGTATTAACTTGAAATTTGTAACACTTAGTCTCTTTCTCTCCCCGTTTAGCTTAAACTGCAAAATATTTCATTTGTAATTTTTTTAACGACCAAAACACCTAATATTGAAAAAAAAAAAAGAACAAACATTAATAAAAAAGGGATCGAGTTATTCTATATACGATATGAAACTGTTAGACATATTCTAGTAATTCTGTTTAACTATCAATGTTTTTAATGGATTATTATAAAATCAAGCAGTAGTCCAATAGGTGGACAAATGTGTAGTTGAATGTCAGCAAAATTTTATCCCAGCGTAAAATCTCTCAAGTAAATAAATAAAATAAATAAGCAAAGTAAAAACAGTTTTCATGCAGTACTGTACAAAGGTTCTTTACTTTAAAGCAGAACCATTTATGGTTTAAAATAATTTCATTCGCAAAAAAAAAAAAAAAAAAACAGAAATCGTTTTTTATTTTCTATTCTTTTCCAAACAAAGACATTAAACGAGTAAAATAAAACTAAAACATTTAGGAATGAAAATAAGGTATATTCTTCCCAACAATAAATCTTACCTAAACAGTAAATTTCAGAACTATATATATATATATATTAATTTATTTTTTTATTTATTTACTTATTTATGTTTTGTGGAAGTTAAAAAGTTTTAAATTTATTGACTGAAAACTGTCCAATCAATAACTTATCTTCTTCATCATTATGATTGCCAAAACTTAATAAATAAATAAATACTTGAGAAAAAATATTAAACTTTTTCGTCTATCTGAACACTACAATGAAAAATCAAATGATTTGCAGTTATTTCAATTACTTGAGAGATAAAGCGCTTTGAATTTACTTCACTTTGTTTCAATAAATCCTTTAAATGTTGACGAAGAAATGCATTCCGGATTTTATTAATGAGGATTTTCTACTTTTAGAAACTAAAAAAACTATTTAAATCTCTGCAGTTTGCTCGGTTTTTATGTGCTTTTTTTTTCTTTTTTTTTTTTTTTTTTTGCGTAAATTGATTTGTAGGTGAATTTTTCGAGGTAGCGGAATTATTAAAAATTTGTCAGTTGTTGAAAAAATACCCTTAAAGTAACCAAAGCAACAAAAAATATCCTTTATTGTTAAAATATTAAACATACGACAAAACGCATTTTCACAAAATACTAATGCTTTTTTTCTGTTTTTTGTAACAAAATCTGCAATTTCAATTGCAGAGTAATATTAGTTATTACATATTAAATATTAGTACGTTATTGATATTATTGTAATAGTTATAATATAAATATTCGTATAATATATTTATTATAACTATTAAAATTAAATATTGCACCAATATATATATTATAGCTATTACACTAACATTAATAACATACTAATAAATGAAATTATTATTAGTGTTAATAGTTCCCCCCCCCCCAGACACTTAATAAAACTTATGTTTAGTATATAAGTATTAAAATATTAGAGGTATTGCTTTTTCAGATAAAAAAGCTTGAATTTCTCCCGTAGGTGCTAGTAATAATATTTTTTGAACTGTTCAAGAAATACCCTTAAACTAATTAAATAATAGTAATAACGTTTAAAAAAACGATATTTTATTCGTTTATTTATCTTTTGTACAAATGTTTTTTTAGCTGCTTCCTTAACATTTTCATTCATTTTTCGAAGGACGAAGCGAGCACCACTTCCTCAAGGAAAGAAGATCTGGCCGCTAAAGAGAGGTTTCACACAGAGAAAGAGAGCAAGTTCCGGAATGTCACCTCGGCTTGACATTTGCGCGGGAATGCCTAACATCATTACTCTCCGGGGGGAATTGTGGACGCGGAAAAGGCAACTGTCAGAGCGGAGGGACTAATTGGACGTCCTCCGCCGAGCTTCGAATTCACATTTGGGATTCAGTGTGGTCGTCCTGACAATCCGCCGCTTTACGTCCCAATTACAATTGTCGAGGGACGGCTCCCAGTAAACAGATAGCACGGGAATTTTAAAATGCAGATACATCCATGCCCCCATGACATCGTGGTTCTCTCTAGCTTGTCACAAAGACTCGCGTGTTGCGACCGAAGAGAGCTTTTAAAATAGTTATGCTAGGCAATTTCGAAACTTGTTGAGTTTTGTTCTCTTCAATTCCATGCTGAACGGTAATAAAGAGCGAATACTCGTGATGTGTGATAATCGACGTTTATAAGACTCTATCCCACGGTTTCCCAGCCTGTGGATCGCGACCAACGGCGGATCTAAGGGGGGGGGGGGCGATGGGGCGATCACCCCCCCCCCCCTTGGGCTGATTCAAGTGGATACTACAACGACACTCCTAAGTGAGTCTTTACTCTTTGTGCCCCGGGACCAGCCATTTTTTTATGTTCTTGGAATCCCATCCTAAACGTCCTTCAAGTTCTATGCTTTCCCCCTGTCCCTTTGTCCTTTAGTATTGCTGAGTTGCTAATCCTCGGAGTAATGGGAAAGAGATTCCTTGCTCTTTTCTTCTACCCATCAAACTGGTGACAGCTAGCCAACCCTTAGCACGTGGTGTAAATTCCTGCAGCATTTACGCTAAAACCTGGAGCCTGAAACATTTCATTGAACATTCATAATTACAGATGTTTATATAAATTGCACATACTCGTTGATGGTTTTTTTAGTACATATTTAGTATTACATTTTGAAAATTTTAGAAAATATATTACTAATAATTGCTATTATTTTGTAATTTAGGCATATCAATTCAAATTTAGAAAATGTATTTACAAGCCTACATTTTTCTTGAGAAAGCTTGAAGGAAATCCTAACTCGGTTAAAACTTGGCTATGAAGCAGAATGAGTGATGGTAGACTCACGGAATTAGCGTTATTGCATATCCATAAAGATTGGACGTTGAAAAAATTATAGGCAGATTTGCGAAAGCAAAAAAACGTCAGCTTGTGTTCCTTTTATAAGGGCTTTGAATAAACGTATATGCATTGAAAAAATGTGCTAGTAAAATTTTAAATATCACTACACTAGCATTTTTTTTTTTTTGTTGTTGTTCCTGCTGTTTGAAAAAAAAGGGGGGGGGGGCGGAGGGACTGTTGAAAAGGAATGAAGAATCTCCTCCATCCATCCTTACTTTGAACCCCGAGATTTACAAAATCGCCCCCCCCCCCCCCTTGAAGATTTTCTAGATCCGCCCTTGATCGCGACACCAAATAGCCGCGTTCACATGGCATTCTTATAACCCGCTTGTACCCTGCTTATCACCGCATTCCGGTTTTTTACCGGGTAAATGGTGGGTCTAGTTGCCTCCTGCCCAAGAGCAGGATTTTTGCGGGGTTTCTACCCAGCATGCCATTCGCGCAGCACTCTCGATTCCCCACGAGTTAACTTTTGATTGACAATCGCGCGTTTCGTATGGTGTGCGCAACTTGAGGATTTTAAATGAAATAGGTTAAAAGTACAGCAATAAAAATTATTTCTTACTTGTAATTTTTTCTATGTTTATTTTTCAATTTTGTGTATATCTTTTGTCATCTCTAGATGTAATAAATTTAAGAAAAATTAAGATGAAAAATCCTATGATCTTGTACGTTTCCATACATGTTAGTACTAAGGTAGAAGAGTATTGTTACTTTTATTGTTTCATTCATTATTGAAAAAGTAATTTCTTATCTTGAAACGCAGAAATAATTTGTCGTACTCATCATAGTGACATCGGTTTGTTCATTTTTATTAGTTCATGTGCTTAAATGTCTTTAAAACTAAGGAGTAAGAAATACATAAAGGTTTAAACTTTTAAAAACGTATCTTTTATTTTTGGAAACGACACATGCATGCGATTAATATGTAGGCATAATTTTGTTGGCTGTGCCATATCAGGTTTTTCTTACACAACCCTGTGGTGTTTATAAATAAAACTAACCGGGTTAGAAATTACTGTTCAGAATTTTTTTAAAAAGTAATTGAGATTTTCAAAATTACTTATACATAAATAATGTACATCAAAATAAAATAATTTTTGGAAAAAATAGAACCGACTTTAAATTATAAATTGCACTAAAAAGTGAAAAATAAATTAATTCTTTAACACCGATACGATTTTTAAATATAACTTTTGAAGCCTGCGCACAATTACCTAATTACCATTACGTCATGATTACCTAATTACCATTACGTCATGATTACCTAATTACCATTACGTCATGTGTTACTTTACATTGAAACTGTTATAAGCTCTGGGCCATTTATATTTGTAATTTATTCATGATTACAAAAGTAATCATGAATCAAAACCTATCATGATTTTGCACCGACTTCAAAAGTTATGTTTAAAAATCGTATCGATGTTGTTTAAACAATTAAATTAGTTTTCACTTTTTAACGCAATTTATAATTTGCAGTCGGTTCTATTTTTTTCCGAAAGGGACTTTATTTTATAATTTTTGGTGTAAACCCATTGTTTACATAAATATTCTATTTTTAAAAAATCCATATCAAAAGGCAAACCTTCTTTGAGTGAATGGCACTGAAAACTAGTCATTTGAATGATAAATTCCGTTTGAGCAACCACCCTCGATGGATTAAAAAAAAAATCAAAATCTTGAAAATCGGCTCATCCTGTGAGATGTTATGGGTGGACAAACAAAAAACCGATATCCATACGGTATGAATATATAACCTCCTCCTTTGTGAAGTCGGTTAAAAAAATAGAATATAATAATTATCTGAATATTCGGTAATTTCTCCTAGGCCGAAGCCGAATATTAAAATTTCTAGAAAATCGTGGTAATAGAAAGTATTTTCTAAATTTTAAAAATACTCACCAAGTAAAACACCAATTTCACACAATAATCTATGATGTATGATTTAATTCTGTTTAAGAATCCAGAACTACCTAAAATTAATGTATTTTCTGTATTGTTTTGAATGCAATAAAATTGGTAAGCATTAGCATTATTTTACTAATTTCTAAATTCAAATTAAAGGAATACTATTGTTTAGAATGTTTACCTTGCTCCAAATAATTTCATGAAGATATTTTAAAAGCTATAAAAGTATATTTTTATTTTATGGCTTTTTACATACCTATTTTTACAAGATCTATTAAAATTTAATGCATTTAACTGGAATATATTTTTTTAATTTAAAAAGCCCAATAACTTATGCTATCTTAATATTCATGATATGTTCTAGGCTTTTCCCATTGCTATCTTACCCAATATTCACAATAAATCAATTTTCTCACACAAAGTCTGCCTTCCACTGTGCTACTAAACAAAATAAAAGTCTCACATTCTTCATCATAATTAACTATTGCCAGCATTTGTCAGCAAATGCTAAGTATAAAATACAATATTGTAACTGTATCAAACCTAAAAGCAATGTTTAAAAAAAAGTAGTTTTTTATAAATTATTTTTATTTATTAAAATTATATACTAATGTGTTCTTTTACAATAACTATAATGCAATTTTAAATGCTTAAAATCTACCAATTTCTTTATTTTTGTACATTTCTACCGTAGCAGAACTATTCGGCCGAATAATGATCAGTATTCGGAAAGACCGAATATTCGGCTAAATCAAGAAACGTCTATTTGGGCAGGCCGAATATTCGTTGCATCTTTAACACACACACACACATATATATATATATATATATGAAAATGCAGAGTTTTGAACGGTCTTTCCCCCTTTATTTAAGATAACAATTCTCCATTTAATTCAGTTACACTCCCTGCAATAAAAAAACAAATACATAACGTTGCATTTTTGGTTTTAATAAGAACACACGTAGCTTGAATCTTGATCATTTCTATTTTTCAAATACATCATGAACTTTATTTGTTGTCTGATTATATTTGTTGATAAGTCATTTGGGTGTCATAATTAATTCTATATTTGGAATTAATATTCAATTGTCTCATAAACGATGCATAACCACCACCTGTACATAAAATAAAATGTCTTGATATTGATTGCTAGATGTAGCATATGTATGCAATTGGCAATATTCTGGTTAATCAGTTTGCCCTTAGCAACCTTGTTTGCTTTTAAGATATTATGAGCAAAATGTTTGTAAATATTCCTAAATCGTAAGAAAAAAAGCAACGATCTTTCATGCTCTTAATTTACTTAGAACACCTCTTTCCTTTTTCTTTAAGAAAGATGCATTTTTTATAATGCAAAATCTTAATTTTCAAAAGATACATCATTTCGTATACTAGATTTCAGCTCTTACAAAAAAGCATTAACAAAACAATGTAAACATGTTATACAAAAGCAATTATATGTAATTTTTAAATCGTGAATGCAATTATTTTTTTCAAAAAATCAGGTCTAAAACATCCTCAGCCGAGTCTTTCCCTAGAATTTGTTTTAAACTGTAACATTCAGAAAAGCGAAAGCAAGAAAACGGCAATAGCATGCGTAAAAATTGTAAACAGTGCGCAAAGGATGATGGGTAAAACCGCTTTCCGAGACAAAACCTCTTTTCTCATGTGAACGGGGTTTTTTCTAAACGGGTTTTTTCGAAATTGGAGAGGGGATTTGCCGGTTACAAAAGTGCCATGTGAACGCGGCTAAAGACTCGCGTGTTGCGACCGAAGAGAGCTTTTAAAATAGTTATGCTAGGCAATTTCGAAACTTGTTGAGTTTTGTTCTCTTCAATTCCATGCTGAACGGTAATAAAGAGCGAATACTCGTGATGTGTGATAATCGACGTTTATAAGACTCTATCCCACGGTTTCCCAGCCTGTGGATCGCGACCAACGGCGGATCTAAGGGGGGGGGGGGCGATGGAGCGATCGCCCCCCCCCCCCTTGGGCTGATTCAAGTGGATACTACAACGACACTCCTAAGTGAGTTTTTACTCTTTGTGCCCCGGGACCAGCCATTTTTTTATGTTCTTGGAATCCCAGCCTAATAGCCCTTCAAGTTCTATGCTTTCCCCCTGTCCCTTTGTCCTTTAGTATTGCTGAGTTGCTAATCCTGGGAGTAATGGGAAAGAGATTCCTTGCTCTTTTCTTCTACCCATCAAACTGGTGACAGCTAGCCAACCCTTAGCATGTGGTGTAAATTCCTGCAGCATTTACGCTAAAACCTGGAGCCTGAAAAATTTCATTGAACATTCATAATTACAGATGTTTATATAAACTGCACATACTCGTTGATGGTTTTTTTAGTACATATTTAGTATTACATTTTGAAAATTTTAGAAAATATATTACTAATAATTGCTATTATTTTGTAATTTAGACATATCAATTCAAATTTAGAAAATGTATTTACAAGCCTACATTTTTCTTGAGAAACCTTGAAGGAAATCCTAACTCGGTTAAAACTTGGCTAAGAAGCAGAATGAGTGATGGTAGACTCACGGAATTAGCGTTATTGCATATCCATAAAGATTGGAAGTTGAAAAAATTATAGACAGATTTGCGAAAGCAAAAAAACGTCAGCTTGTGTTCCTTTTATAAGGGCTTTGAATAAACGTATATGCATTGAAAAAATGTGCTAGTAAAATTTTAAATATCACTACACTAGCATTTTTTTTTTGTTGTTGTTGTTCCTGCTGTTTGAAAAAAAGGGGGGGGGGGCGGAGGGACTGTTGAAAAGGAATGAAGAATCTCCTCCATCCATCCTTACTTTGAACCCCGAGATTTCCAAAATCGCCCCCCCCCCCCCCTTGAAGATTTTCTAGATCCGCCCTTGATCGCGACACCAAATGAGGTAGCGGGATATCTCTTGTGGGGTCTCCAAGTGGGGTCTTCTTTAATTCAAAGGAATTTACTATATAGACAAAATAACTCGGGACCTCTCGACTTTGTCAAAAGATTCGTCTTTATAGCAACTTCAGGTACGAATTTTTTAAATGGTAATCTAGAAATTTAGACTTTTGTCCTGTTTAATTCAATCCTGTATGGATGCAAAATAGCGAATAAAAGCAATTAAATGTGTCATAATCGACGTTTATAAGACTATACGTACCACGGTTTCCCAACCTGTCTATCGCCACCCCAAATGGGGTAGCGAGGTATCTCTTATGGAATCTAGAGAGCCGTCCATCAGTTTCATCGCCCTCCTTTCCCCATTGTGCTTGCATCTTAGCTTAAGGAAAATGTAACCCTCTATGCTACTCCGATGCTGAACCGGGGCCCCTCGACCGGGTCGCTCCCCATGAATCAGCCGATCCTTACACTCTCTCACCATGCCAAATCGGGCCCCCAAGCAAGGTCGGGCCACATGAATCAGCCCGCTACATTACTTCTAATTTTAATTAGAAGTAATGTCGTGACTCTTCTAGATGTAATAAAAATAATCTACTACATAGACAGAATAAGTCTTCGGTCCTCTCTGGTTTGTTAAAAGACGCAGATTCTAAAATTGCCAATCCAGGTACATGGTGAAACAAACTTTTAAAACAGTAATGCGAAGCAATCTCGAAAATTATGGCGTTTTGTCTCGTTCAAATTCAAGACTGATTGGTTAATAAACAGAGAAAAAAGGAACGTGATAATGGAGGTTTAAAAGCCTCGATGACAATATTTCTTCACCCCTTCCTCGTATAAACTCACAATTAGTTTCAAAAGCACTTTGTGTTTATAATTTAAAAAACAAATAGCAATACAAAGTGCATATAAGTGTCTCGGGGTTTCAATAAAACCCTTTTTAAATGCAAAATGGGAAGATTTTGCGGACAAAAGTCATCCGAGAAAAGCTGGAGGAGGCTTCGTTGTAACAGCTTTTCGCTCCGAATAATTCAGAAGCATGTGTATTCAATTTTAAATCCCGATTTAGAAACCTCAACGATTTGAGCAGCAGGAGTTACTATAGATCTTTGTGTAGAGTTACCTAGGAAAAAAATCGACGTTCTGGTTAAAAAGTTATTAAGTCCATAACTAAAGTTTGGAGACGTTATCAACTTGATGTCGCAAAACTGCAGTTATGGTCTTACTGACTTTTACCAGAACGACAATGACATATTCGTTCGAAGTAGTTTATTGAATGTGCTTAGTGTAGACTGAAGTCAACATACAGTTGCAGCGTACCCAACTGCAGTTTTGAGACGTTATTTAAAGTCTCAAAAATGGATTTATTCAATGTACTCGGTGACTTTTAACACGGAACGACAATGAGATATACGTTCAAAGTTTACTCAAATTATTTTTCAGTTTGGACTGAAGTCAACACATAGTTGCAGCGTACCCGGTTGCAGTTTTGATACGTTATCAACTTAATGTCTCAAAACTGGAGTTACGGATTTCCTGACTTACCACCAGAACGACAATGACACATTCGTTCAAAGTTCACTCAATTTGTTTAGCGTGGTCTGAAGTCAGCCTATAGCTGCAGCGTACCCAACACCTGTTTTGAGACGTTATTTAAAGTCTCACCAGAACAATAATGAGATATTCTTTAAAGGTTTACTCAAATTTTTTAGTGTGGACTGAAGTGAACATATAGTTGCAGCGTACCCAACTCCAATTTTGAGATGTTGTCAGCACAATGACTGAAAACTGAAGTTATTCAATGGAGTTGGTGACGTTTACCAGAACGACAACGACATATTCGTTCGAAGTTCGCTCAGTTTAGTGTGGAATAAAGCCTTGCAGCGTACCTATATCGCACCCATATGAATATGTAGTCTCTGAGGGAGAAGGGAGGGGAGGGGTCTGGACCTCCTGTACCCACCTTCAAGAGCTGGAGCTGATCCATTTCGCGTGGACGTGTATGGTGATGGTTTTTTTCAGCGCGTGAGGAGGATACGTCTTTGTCGTCCGGATCGCTAAGAGATAAGTCCGTTATTCCATTTCCTCCCGGATTGTCAGAGATCTCTCCTCCTCCTCCCGATCGTGTCTTCGGTCGGAAAACTTCCCAAAATCAATAAGCTCTCCAAGATAAGCATCCCGCTCCTCCAAGGAGATCTCTTGACATCCCCATAATGAAAAGCGGGACATCGTCAAAAGAATAACAAAACCCGCAGACACAATGCGGTCCGGGACGATAAGGCACCGCCACAAAAGCCCGCCTTTATCGACCTGCGGGATCCAGTTACCTTTTGTGCCTCATGAGCTTTTGTATCGAATTAATAAAGATTTTTGTGGCGGAAGAAGCTGCGTTTAAATGCCCGGCCCATGACAAGGTATGCGGAATAAGAAAGACCTGATAACAGATCCCCTCACAAATAACAAAGACGAGGTAAGACAGCGCCTCCTGGAATGAAACTGTGACGTCAACCTGCTCTGACACTTCTTCCCTTGCATCAATGCACGTTAATGCCGAGACATTTCAGACACTCAAGTCGCAGTATCAAATGTTTGCATCAAGCGTTCGTTGCTATCGGTGGAAAATAGCCTCATTTTTAAGAAGTGCCTTCTTTACTTTATTGTCGTATTTACATAACTTGCTGTCCGGTTAGGTTCACCATACGTCCCAGAATGTCGGGGTCAGTCCCGAAATTTGTATATTGCTAATACCCTCTCCCAAAAAACACTTTAAGTACTTGGGGACTCAGAAAGTCCGGAAACTTAAAAATGTCTTTTCTTTCTCTCCAAATTGCTTCTAGGTTTGCAATTTAGAACTTTTAGATAATATTTTGTAAAATTTCAGATAATATTATGGCAATTATCAAATTATTGCCTTAGTATTACAATTTCTAACAAGGAATGAACTAAGTGAATATTCATAATTTTTTTAGAAAATAAGTTTAGAGACCCTTTGAAATACATTAATGAGATTAATTTTGCATAATGGAAGTGCATATACATTGGTTTGTTATGTCCCCAAAGACGTCCCCAAAATTTTATCTAGCGTCCCCAAATCGTCTTTGGATTTGGGGACATGTCCCTAACTTGACGCTCAAAAATATGGTCACCCTATGTCCGGTGCACTTTTGGTGCAAAATGGAGCTCGAAATTTACATATGAATGTTATATACCGGATACAAAAAATGATCCAGTTTTAAAATAAGACAGCTTGAGAAATAAAGTCCTACATGTACTTAGACCTAGATCAAGCTTTGATGCAGCTCGCCGAAACACAAGGCTGCGAAAATTTGTATTTCCAGCCAGCGGCGGACTGGCTATGCGGGCATTCGGGCAAATGCCCGGTGGGCCGATCCTCCCTGGGCCAGTCACAAAGTATCTATCTATCTTTTTTCTTTATAAAGTATACAGCTTTTAAAATGTTAATGAAAACAACGGGGACCAAAACTTTGCTGTAATCTGGGCTTCAGAGAGTGCAATGGGGCAAAATCTCCAGGGTGTGGGGTCTGGCCGGTCGGGCCACAGGAGAGGGGGGGGGGGAATTTTTCAGGGCCAGCTTGTCCGTATAGACGACCTACAAGGCTGCCTGAGTGAGGTGCAAAATTTTGGGGACTGCAAAAGTGATTATATTTTATATTTCCAATTTTGAAAATAAATAGATAAAATATATCAGCTTTGCACTTTATGCTGCCACCTAATTTGTCTACTTGGACGAGCTTTCGGGGACTGCTTCAGAAATTCTCAGGGCCGGCACGTCCATATAAACAACTTTTGAGATCTGCAAAATTGCTTTTATTTATTATTATTTTTTTAATTTTGATCAGTGCTGGTGGGGAAGGCTAAGGTGGCGAGGGGACTGCCTCACGGCACAATGCCCTAAAGGGCGGCAGCTGTTAACAGCTAATTAACGTATTACGTACTATTGCCCTTACATAATGAATAAGAAAAATAAATCTGTCTTGTAGACATTTAATATTCAAATACATATCTACTTATTTACTGACAGTATTTTTAATCCCTACAATCTACAAAATACGGCTCAGAGAATTTCGCAATCCAGGTAATGCAAATTCTCAGGGCCAGCGTGAGATATATGCAGGGCCGGTCCAGAGAATTTCTCGCGGCTAGTTGTATCGGTCCATTGCCAAGTTTTTCTATTTCAACCCCTTGAAGCATGAGTTTTCTTCGGAAAAACTGGTAAATAAATGAACGAGTTTGCTTTCACAGAAAATGAATATATACGTATAGTATAAATTGTTTTTGACAATTTCAGTTATAGGAGTGACTAGAGAGCGGAGGGGGGGGGGGGGGGAATTTGTTGTTGTCGTGTCCTTGCGCATGGCGAGGAAGAATGGGTACGCTGTTCCTGATTCTAACGGGGCCCTTATAGGCAGAAGTCCGATTTCCGCCCCATTGTTAAGTCTCTTAATTTTCTGAACCAGCTCCCAGATGAGAGACCGTCACCTGGGATTGGCACCCCCAGAGGTATCGTTGCAATTGGAGGACATTGGAGCCACGACCTACTTAACGTGCACCAGCTCTCTTTAGCGCACACAGCCCTACAGGAACCAGCCGCGAGAGGTTGTCACCCTCCTAAACACTGACCTAAGTTGATGTTGCTTCACTTTCGGTGTTCTGCGGGAACCGAGCTTCTACCGACTGGTCCATTGCAGGACGAAGGGGGGGGGGGAGGTAAAAGGTATATGAAAAATTAATATACAAAAAAAAGTGCAAACGGATCTCAAACGGGAATTAGAAATAAAGTAGTAACGCGAGATACAAGACTCCTACCCGTTAGCCGAGGTATTAGGATTTCTTGCGCATGGGTCGAGGTAGTGGGGCCCACGGATTTAACATGCACGTATCCCGAAGTGTACTGTGCATGGTGGGTCTTCAGCGGGTATCCAACACGCGACCGTCCAGGTGGAAGTCCGATGCTCTAACCACTAGGCTTCCACGGCCTCCATTGTTAACACACTGATTGTAGCACACTCAATACACAAAAAATACGCTGGTTACATAATTTTTCATGTTTATTCTTCAACGCTACCTCTTTCCATGTAAATTACTGCAATTTTCAAAGCCAATATTCTTTTTAAAATGGTATTAAAACTCGTTCTTGTCATTGCGTAAATGTAAATTTCAAAAACTTTCGGTGGTGGGTGGATGCATAATATATGATTAGCTTTCATTTTCCGTTCCTTGGTAGTGCCCCCCCCCCCCCCCAAGGGCTGGTCTGTTTGAAATATGCCCGAGCTGAATTTTCTTCCCAGTCCGTCTCTGTTTCCAGCTTAATCCCTTGAAACGATAATAACCTCTGGCTCTGCATCTATACAAAGACGTTTGACGTAAACATTTACCATTTTAGCAAATTTAAGCCAGAGCTCTGGAGCGGAATGTGGAGCTGGAACGCGGAATTGTGGAACAGCTGGAACGCGGAATTGTGGAGCTGGAACGCGGAATTGTGGAGCTGGAACGCGGAATTGTGGAACAGGAACGCGGAATTGTGGAACGCGGAATTGTGGAACAGGAACGCGGAATTGTGGAGCTGGAACGAGGAATTGTGGAACAGGAACGCGGAATTGTGGAACAGGAACGCGGAATTGTGGAGCTGGAACGCGGAATTGTGGAGCTGGAACGCGGAATTGTGGAACAGGAACGCGGAATTGTGGAACAGGAACGCGGAATTGTGGAACAGGAACGCGGAATTGGGTGGAACAGGAACGCGGAATTGTGGAACGCGGAATGTGGAACGCGGAATTGTGGAAACGCGGAATTGTGGAACAGGAACGCGGAATTGTGGAACAGGAACGCGGAATTGTGGAACGCGGAATTGTGGAACAGGAACGCGGAATTGTGGAACAGGAACGCGGAATTTGTGGAACGGAATTGGGAACGCGGAATTGTGGAACAGGAACGCGGAATTGTGGAACAGGAACGCGGAATTGTGGAACAGGAACGCGGAATTGTGGAACAGGAACGCGGAATTGTGGAACAGGAACGCGGAATTGTGGAAGCATTTGGAACGCGGAATTGTGGAACAGGAACGCGGAATTGTGGAACAGGAACGCGGAATTGTGGACGGAACGAGGAATTGTGGAACAGGAACGCGGAATTGTGGAACAGGAACGCGGAATTGTGGAACAGGAACGCGGAATTGTGGAGCTGGAACGCGGAATTGTGGAACAGGAACGCGGAATTGTGGAACAGGAACGCGGAATTGTGGAACAGGAACGCGGAATTGTGGAGCTGGAACGCGGAATTGTGGAGCTGGAACGCGGAATTGTGGAACAGGAACGCGGAATTGTGGAACGCGGAATTGTGGAACAGGAACGCGGAATTGCTGGAACGCGGAATTGTGGAACAGGAACGCGGAATTGTGGAACAGGAACGCGGAATTGTGGAACAGGAACGCGGAATTGTGGAGCTGGAACGCGGAATTGTGGAAGCATGGAACGCGGAATTGTGGAGCTGGAACGCGGAATTGTGGAACATGGAACGCGGAATTGTGGAACAGGAACGCGGAATTGTGGAGCTGGAACGCGGAATTGTGGAGCTGGAACGCGGAATTGTGGAACAGGAACGCGGAATTGTGGAACGGAACGGAATTGTGGAACAGGAACGCGGAATTGTGGAACGCGGAATTGTGGAACGGAACGGAATTGTGGAACAGGAACGCGGAATTGTGGAACAGGAACGCGGAATTGTGGAGCTGGAACGCGGAATTGTGGAACAGGAACGCGGAATTGTGGAACAGGAACAAGATTTTGCTCGAAAGTGGAGCGAAGTCGGATCAAAAAATTTTTGTACTCCACTGCTCCGAATTTCTCTCTCTCTCTTTTTTGCCGGCAGGGTGACGTAGTGGTAAGGCACTGGCCTCGTACGCCCAAAGTCGCAGGATCAAGCTTTGCTTAAGTCGGTGGATTTTCAAGATGCAGAAAATCGTCAGGGCCCATGTCTTATGATTATGCGGCATCTTAAAGATCACTTGAGTATCTGCTTGGCGTGGATACTCTCGGGTAAATTAAATTCCTAGAGCAGTTTCGCACGGAAAACATGGTGTGGAAGTTGCTATTAGGCTACTTTTAATTGCTTACATTAATATTCAAAAACTCATTCCTTACATAACTTTTCCACTACATAACATTAGCATTTTGATTTTTTTATACGAAAATTTCATGCCATTAAACCAAGAAAAGAAATTTTTGTTTCAAATTGTTAAATATAATTGTCTTTCTGCAGTTCAAACACTTATAGCTAAGCTCTGTCGAACATCGGCCTGTTTTTGTATTTGCCAAATAGCTTTCAGATTACACGAATAGAGCAGAAACAGTCATAACACTTCCCCGATCTTAATTTAAATAAATACTTTTCCATTCAAGGGTTAACAGTACTTTTGTGCTAAATGCGAGTACACGGTACAAGAAAACAACTTAAATAAGGCACATGAAGCATCTTCATCAGTGCAGGAAAGAAGTGCCCAACACAACTGGAACGTTGCGAGTAAACTGGCAAAAACCAGAAAGACAGACGGTATTTATACCAAATAGGTCTGATTAGTCAAAAGAAGGTCAAAACAATATAGTTGTTAGGTCAAAAAAATTTTAGTAACTGTTTTACAGTTTTTCAGAATTAAAAAAAAATTCTTGCGTGTTTGAGAAATAAACAAATTTTTCTCGTTTTGCCTAATAATTCAACATGTTTTTTTCTTCCTACAAAATTAATTTTTGCACAAATATAGCAGGTGCTGAAGAATTAGATTTTTCAATGAACTGAGGTTTTAATTGAGCTTTAGGGACGTTGTAATGCAAGGATGTTCTTAAAATTTTTTTTTCTTGTCGACTCTGCCATGGAAGGTTTTCAGTTTTGTAAATGCTGCATAATTATGAAAAAAAAAAATACTGTGCAGACGAAAAGTTGTTTTTCCCGCACTGAGACTGCGCTGGTAAAGAAAGGAATTTTACAGAGCTTTTTTATTTCTCTTGAACGGGGTCACAATGCATGAAAATTGTTCTAAAATATCGATTTTTTTTTACTTATTTCTATAGATAAAACTGTTTTAAAGCCTCGCGAAAAATTTCAAACCTAGTAAGCAATACTTTAAAAGATATACTGGTTTCTGTAAATGACTGTAGCTGTTTTCATTCTGCATTTAAATTCTTTAAACACATTGTATATACTTTGCATTTTTGAACAATTACGTGTAAAAAAAAGCTCTAAGTCTTTTTTAAGCTAAAAATACGGCTTTGAGACTGTGTGTGTGTTTATTCTACGAAGTCTGTTCAACAAAAATTAGCATGGGTTTGAATCGGAAGTTTGTAGTTTGATTTTATTTGATTGTTGAATTTAAATGTTTTAATTTGTGGTCTTTTTTCCTGAGTTTTTAACGAAAAAAAAAAGACTTTAAAATTCAACTAAGTTTCAGATAGTTCATTCCATGCTAACTTTTATTCTAGATTGTTTGAGAAGTATTATTCAGAAAAAATCTTTTAAAAGAAGATATGATTAGAAAAGCTATAAGAAATTTTAAAAATTGGAAAGAAGTAAAGTCTGTAAAATTTTAAATTAATGGTAGATCACAATGAGGTTCTACTTTCAAATTTCATTTCTAATCATAATTGGAATTAAATGTATGCTTTATTTTTTTCTGACTGTTAAACGAAAAAAAAATTGGAAGGAGGTACTGCGATAAAGGAAAACTCCTTCAGAATTCTGGAAGGAAGATACGTAGTTTTTTCCAAAACCTTTCAGGCTACTTGCTAACGCAAAAAAAGATCGAGTTGCTGGAGATATTGAGATGCGATATGAAGTACTATTACTACAAGAGTTTTAAGAGTTTTTTTTTTTTCTAATGGGGATGCGTATGGTCATTAACCTTTGCAGACCTAGTGCATACCCCAGTAATCGGCATCCATTTTTTCAAGTAGCACCCCTGTTGGTGGATGCCATTGCCACTGAGAAATTGGACGCTCAGTTTCCCCTAGATGGCGGCACCAGAGCTCTCATTTGATGCGACTTGCACCCCCCCAAAAAAATCTTAAATTGAGTTTTTCGGTAATAACCTGTGGTTTTTTTCATCCCCAAAAAAGGCTTTCAATGGGAATTCCAACGATAGTCTATCGAGCAAGCGCTCAGAAATATGCATCATTATATGTTTATTTTAAAACCGTAAATAATTTGAAGCAAAAAGCATTTGCATTGTAGCGAAAAAAAAGACACCCTCATTGTAGTAAATTGTATCACTTCAACCGTGTACGTTAAAAAAAAAGTAAGCATAGTGCGTTTATTATGAACATTCCACCCTTGACTATTACATCACGCATTAAATGATTGCCATTTTAAAATGAACAATTTATTTTTATGGACAAAGGTCAAATAAATTGAAGGGGAAATAAAACTTCCAAAACAAAATTTAGGTCAGGAAGTGTTAAGAGTGGTCCGCCCTGTTCCGCAAGGAGTGAATGATTAAAAGGTGTTTTTTCTGATGTTTCTCCGCACACCTGCTTTATCTCGACGATCTCTATTTTGATAATCATCAGAAAAATATCGCGTTGCGTTTAAAAAGTCATGTGACCTTTGAAACGGAAAGGAATGCACAACTCACTGTGGTAGAAATCCATCCCTTTTTATATTCGATTTCTCGCATTTGCTCGTAGAACGGCTTCAGCTCAGGTTTGCCAGATATGGCTAAAATTAGCCATTTTGGCTAGTTTAAGATGCTGCTGGCTAAGAGTATTTTCAATTACAGTGTAACCCCGCTATTCGTTCCAGGAGACAGTTCAAATGGCGAGTTGAACGAATGGCGAATTATTTTTCCACATAAGATACAATGTAAATTGGATAAATCCGTCCCAGACCCACATGCTTATTTAAATGTATGAAAAACAATTGTACAGTACTGTACATGAAATTATAGATAAATAAAAATTTAACTGCACTTTGCTTGTACTGAGGTGAGCTCATGGCAACATAAGCGGAAGAGGAGTCCCCTTCCATAAAAACATCAGGTAACATCCTTTCAGGGGTTTCCTCCCTTTCTGAATTTCTTTCTTTTGTCTGTCTTTTTGCACTAGAAGAATCTTGGGTTTCTTTCTCTACAAACCTGTCCAATGTTGTCTGCCTTTGACGATTGTTCAGAATTTTTCTGAAACAGTCAATAACATTGCCGTTGAACAAGTTAATGCTGTTGACCACAGTAGTGTGGGGATGCCATTTTTCCACCACTCTCTGTGTTTTCTCCCAGTGGTAACGCAGCTCTTTAGTTTCTGCAAAGGAAATGCTTTCCTTACTACTTTCCTCCCTTCTTCAACCACTTCCTCTTGCTGCCCCCTTAGAAAGTTAAAATTGTCAGTAAAATCTCAAAAAGTATTAAAACTTGAAAAAAATCCCAACAAATTATGTCCAGACGAGTTCAAAATGAGCATAATTTCTCGATTTTTTTCTGAAAACAAAAAGCCAAACTGGAACCCGGCTGGCTCCTGGCGCCGTACGAATGGCGAGTTGAATCTTACTTAAACAAGTTGTACAAATAGTGAGACGGACGAATAGCGGGTTTCCACTGTACTAGTTACAAACAATTCTGGCTAATATTGGCTAATTTTAAATTTATTTTTCCGTATCAAAGTTTATTATTTGTTATTTCAACCAAGAATTTGCTTGCTTTGAGATTACCATACATTTGCTTCTTTGTTCAGTTGAGCCGACAATTGTAGCATTCAGTCATTCAGTTGTAGGAAAGTGTTTGGAAGCTGTGGAATGTTTAAAAATAGATATAGAATTCATAAGTTTCAAATATTCGAGCCGGATATCCGAGCCGGTACAAATCCGTCAGGTAAGAGACACCGGATATCCGATTATCCGACAAAATGAAAATCTAGTGTGGTGCTTGGATTTCTAATATAGAATTCATAAGTTTCGAACATCCGATCAAGATATCCGGAAGAAATTCGTCAGGCTAGAAACATCGGATATCCGATTATCCGACAAAATGTGGTGCAATTCAGTGTGGTGCTTCGGTTTCTAATATAGAATTCACAAGCTTCAAACATTAGAGCCGGACATCCGGTAGAGATCCGTCTGGCAAGAGACACCGGATATTATTATCCGACAAAATGAAAATCCCGTGTGGTGCTTGGGTTTCTTTTTTAGAATTCATAAGTTTCAAACATCAGAGTCGCATATCCGGTACAGATCCGTCGGGCAAGAGACACCGGATAGCCGATTATCCCACAAAATGAAAATCTAGTGTGGTCTTTGGGTTTTTAATCGGTAATATAACAACAAGAGCAAGAGCAACAACAAATGAGTTAAAAGAACATGGCTAATTTTTGCGAAATTGTTTCTCACAATTGGCTAACAGCCGTCTGGAAAATTTGGCAACCCTGCTTCTGCTGCCATCGAGTTAACTTCGAGGTCGGTAATAATTATTCGATATGGCTTACATTTTGGACGCATAATATGACGTGGCGATTGGAGGGAGGGTATTTAAGCAGATAGAAAGAAAGAATGAGTCTTTTAATATGAATCTATTGAGTTGGGATGGAGTGACACCTGTGCCAAAGTTCCGGTCTATCTGGCAGCCTTATTTGATCTGTCATATTCAGTTTTAATACCCGTCATATCCGTTTTAATTATGGCACTGCTTTGAATAAGATTAAAAAGACATTCTTTCTTTTATTAAAAAAGAAAAAAAAATCAGATTTTTTTTCCTTGGCTTTTTTCTACGTTGATGAAAGTGGTGGGTCAAAAAGAATGAAGTGTAATTTTCGTTGGCTAAGATTGCAAGTATTATTTTTAACAAAAGTTATTTTTTCATTCTGCAAGATATACATGCAACAAATAAACAAAATGTTCCGTCTAGAACTATACGAGCCTACTTTTACGCACCTGCAAAAAGAACTTTTATAAAAGTGGAATGGGTTTGTGCTTTTCTGCCATGAGCAGGGGGCCGTTCATAAATGACGTCACGCTTTTTTCCCATATATTTGACGCACTCCCCCCTTTGTCACAATATGTAACACTTCAGCGGACCCCCCTCCCCTCTTTGTCACGCGTCACGCTATGTTGCATAATACATGATGTCACACTTCTTGTTACCCCCTCCCATCCCCTTGTCACACTTTGTGCAATTCCTCCCCCCCCCCATCGAAGCGTGACATCATTTATGAATGATCCCCAGGTGGTAGAACTGTAGCAAACTATTTCGAATGTAATTGGGGATTACACATTTTTTAAATGTCTTTCTTGGGAAAAAAATAGACACTTTTGTTTTTATTACCTAGGAAATGGCATGACTGTTGAGGGGCGAAAAAACCCCTCCACCCCTCAAAAAAATAAAAAAATGCTGTGTTTATATCGGCTGATCGTGCAGGCAAGGAATCAATCCACCTGTATTCAGAACCCGATTTACATTTTGAATCACTAAAGGCACAGCTCATGTTTGGGGGCCCCTCACGCAACAAAGTTTTTTTAAACATAACATTCAGTACGTGTCTGTAAAACTTGCCAGTCACACCAAAATTTGGAGGCCCCCAAAGCACAAAAACTAATTTGTTTTTCAAATATCAAAGACTCAGACTAACATTTGGGAGCCCCCAATGTGCAAAATGATTTTGTTTTAAAATTACAAAATGTTTGAATAAAATATGGGGGCCCCCAAAGGGCAAAATCGATTTTGTTTTTTCAAATTTCAAATTGTCAGACCAAGATTTGGGGGCCCCCAAAGAGAAAATTCTTTATGGTTTTAAAATAATTTAATAATACAAATTTTCTGTGAAGCAACAGAACACTAACAGTTTGTTTTTGAAAAATGCTATTTTTAAATATTTTTCTAAAAAAAATTAAATTACAAAAAAAAATCAAATAAATAACCAAATTTAGGGGGCCCCCTCAAAGTGGGGCCCTAGACCCCACTTTGAGGGCGTTCAAACTTTCGTAAAGCGCGTTCAAACTTTCGTGACAAATCAAGTTAAGTAACATCGTTGCATTACCCAAACAAAGCTATCGTTGCCATTCGACAAATAATAATTCTGATAATTTCCTCTTAGCCAAAATTATTGTTTTTTTTTTTTCCTAATTTACGTTATAATAAATTGCAAAATGGATGAAATATTGAATTGTCATCGCAAGATAAGCTTGTGTGTAAAGTTTGAAGATAATTTATGCAGTAATAGTGGTCGAAAAGCGCGTTCAAACTTTCGTGACAAATCAAGTTAAGTAACATCGTTGCATTACCCAAACAAAGCTATCGTTGCCATTCGACAAATAATAATTCTGATAATTTCCTCTTAGCCAAAATTATTGTTTTTTTTTTCCTAATTTACGTTATAATAAATTGCAAAATGGATGAAATATTGGATTGTCATCGCAAGATAAGCTTGTGTGCAAAGTTTGAAGATAATTTATGCAGAATAGTGGACGAAAAGCGCGTTCAAACTTTCGTGACAAATCAAGTTAAGTAACATCGTTGCATTACCCAAACAAAGCTATCGTTGCCATTCGACAAATAATAATTCTGATAATTTCCTCTTAGCCAAAATTATTGTTTTTTTTTTTTCCTAATTTACGTTATAATAAATTGCAAAATGGATGAAATATTGGATTGTCATCGCAAGATAAGCTTGTGTGCAAAGTTTGAAGATAATTTATGCAGAATAGTGGACGAAAAGCGCGTTCAAACTTTCGTGACAAATCAAGTTAAGTAACATCGTTGCATTACCCAAACAAAGCTATCGTTGCCATTCGACAAATAATAATTCTGATAATTTCCTCTTAGCCAAAATTATTATTCTTTTTCCTAATTTTACGTTATAATAAATTGCAAAATGGATGGAATATTGAATTGTCATCGCAAGATAAGCTTGTGTGCAAAGTTTGAAGATAATTTATGCAGAATAGTGGTCGAAAAGCGCGTTCAAACTTTCGTGACATCAAGTTAAGTAACATCGTTGCATTACCCAAACAAAGCTATCGTTGCCATTCGACAAATAATAACTCTGATAATTTCCTCTTAGCCAAAATTATTATTTTTTTTCCTAATTTTACGTTATAATAAATTGCAAAATGGATGGAATATTGAATTGTCATCGCAAGATAAGCTTGCGTGCAAAGTTTGAAGATAATTTATGCAGAATAGTGGTCGAAAAGTGCGTTCAAACTTTCGTGACAAATCAAGTTCAATAGAACCGTGTAAAAAGTCACAGCATTTTTGTCCATAACTATTTTTATAATTATCAAATGTGGTCGAACGAGGGTGCGTGACTCATAGATCATTCTCGATCGATTAAAAAGGAATCCTCAAATTCGGTTCATCCAGTGAGGAGTTATCGATAGACCAACAAACAAAAGACATACATACGGATTGAACTGATAACCTCCTCCTTTTTGGGAAGTCGATTAAGAATAAAATCTTTATATATTCTTTCTCCAGCCCGTCCTTCTGTCGCTCCGCGATATCTTCTTTATTATTTTATAAAATTCCACGATTCGCCCCTCATTTTAAAACTTATCGTGTCGGCTAATGACGAAAAATAGACCCAGCGGTCTAAAAATTTACCGCTTCTCTCAAATTGGAGATTTAAAATCATCTAAGAAGAGGTCCTTTAACATGAGGACGTGCGTTGCCTTGCTGGAGAATCACGCCTTCTCCTCTGTACCAACACTAACCAGAACTTTTTCTGCAATCATTTCCACTGTGAGACAGCCGGTCTGCAGGAATAAAGTCATCGATTCGAGTTTCAAGTGAGGAAGTTGAAACGTCAATAGGCTGGCCAGAACGGTGTTCGTCAGACACCGATTGTCGACTACGTTTGAGTTGAACTGCCCACTTGTAAACATTTCCACGGTTTATACAACTTTCGCGATACACTTTACTCATTCTAGAGTATACATTAGCTGGTTTTCTCCTTCAGCAATCAAAAAACGAATAACAGAACGTTGTTCAAACAATGCGGAATTTTCAAAAAGATCCGACATCGCTTAACTTAAAGTTGAGGTTATAAACGGAGCAATTTTGATCAATCAGCTGATTAGAACTCATCCCAGCGATGCCAACTTAAGATCCTAAATGTCTCAAATTTGTACTACTGAAAGTCTTTTCCCCACACCAATTTGTATTTTTAATTATTGAATGTACTTAAAAAAAAGCACTCTAAGAATATTTAAATTGGCTGACCGATTCGCATCTCGTACATTGTTGGGGAACTTTTTCCTACAGGTAGTGTCCAATAACGTAGTGGTGCCTCAAATTTATCGAGAAAAATTTCTTTTTGACGAAGATCCATTTGAGAAGCAGCTTAAAACTGAAATGTGATGAGATACACACGATGGTGGCAGAAAAATTAAGTGTCGAAAAATTAAATTTCTTTTAAAAATTAAATAATTAAGTTAATTTTTGCAATCAATTGTTCTCTGGCCTCCTAAATGACGAACCAGCATTCTGTCGCTACTTCACATCCCAAAAGCCGTTCATGGGAAGTCATGTAACACTTTGTGAAACATGATTCAGCCTGATTCGCTCATTAAAAAAGCGGATCGATATCCAAGATTCGGATAATCACCCCTCCTCCTTTTTTGTTCCGTTTCCCTGCGGAGGATATAGTGTTTCTTTTCGGGGCTCTACCCACCCAAATCAGGCGAAAAAAAGCAGGTAGCTGCACCCTTCGGTATGGGTCCCTTCGTCTGATCCACGCCATAAAACAGATTCGCCACGGATCCGGCTCAGTGGTTGTGACTCACAGAATCGGTTGTTGCCAATTCCGAAGAGGCGAGGGCGTCATAGAAAAAGAATTGCCCCCCCCCCCCCCCGCGCCCAAGTTTCAACTCTCCCTTAAAATTCAGATTTCTTGTAAGTGAATACTCAGTTAATCCAAGAAGTTTGGTGAACAGGTGTCAAGCGTCCCTTCAACCAAATAATAATAATCAATGTGTGTCACTTCAGCCATCATCAAAGTTATTGCATTCTTAATTTTACATAATATACGTTGGTATCAGTTTTAAAATTCTTGGTATTTGAATTTTTTGCTTTCAAATTTTATTACTGAAGGGCTCGTTTCAGAATTAAATTTTTACAAAGTAATGAATTTGACGCTTTTATGTCCAAATATCTTCTTTTTCATTAGTAACCATAACATACAAAGTTGTATTTGTTTTACTTCTGAAAAAATTAATCTCATTGTTTGTTTGGACGTAGTTGTATTGTTTTCTTTATAGTTGTTTGTGTTTCAAGTTTTAATATGGCAACAGTTTTGATAGTGGCTTGGTGACCATGGCAATTGGATCGGGTTGATGTTCTATGAAAAAAAAGGAAAAAGAGGATGATGGGCCGCACGAAGCTGCAGGCATTTTGTTTCATTGTCTCTTATATGTAAATAAAGTAATTTTTTGTATAAAAGACTTGTCATTGTGGTCCTAGGCGACTTTTTTTTTCATAGAACATCAACCCAATCAAGTTGCCATGGTCACCAAGTCACTATCAAAACTGTTGCCACATCAAAATTTGAAACACAAACAACTATTAAAAAAAAATACAACTGCGTAGAAACATCGTTTATTCTTCAGCTTAATTTTGAGATATAACCTTATTATGCTTTGCATTCCGGAACTTATTAACAAATTTATTTTCAAATTAAAAACTGCAGAATCGTTGATTCCAAAAAATGATGTAAAATTTGAACAGTATTAGAGACAAAACTCTGGCGCTTTTTTACAAAATTAAGACTTACATACCTGATGATGACGAAGTTTCCTAACCGGATACTTCTCTGGCTGTGAATCTGTCCTCTGCCACACATTTCAATTTTTCCATTATTATGTATCTGTTAAAAATGCAGATAATCCGTGCTCTGTGACCAGGGGGTAGGGGAGGGATGGATCATCATCACTCATCGTCTATTGGACAACCGTGACTCCCAAATCGGATCCATGACGGCGAACTGGAGAAGCGTGCTAGAAAAATGGGAGACAGGGATTTTGAGTGCATCCTGAATAGATGGGTCTGAAAGAACGAAATGAAAAAGGACTCATAATTTAGAATCCGCAATCATTTTGGAGGACTATCGTGCATTGAACATTCCCGCTGCAAGTGGTTGAGTAGCCACACAACACGGAGTTCTAGAGAAAGGCTGATCGTCTTGTATCCAGAGACTATAGCTAGCTGCGTCTGATGGTGTTGAACGGGCTACCTCAAATATTTTTGTAATATTTTGTGACAAGTCCCTGTATATTTACTGTGCAAATACATATATTAAGGGCGCTGAATATGTTGTTGCCTCGTGGCGCCTCTTATACTTGCGCTAGGCCCGCTGATAAATATCACGAACGATAATCTTTTGGTGGTTTATTGACAACTATTCGGGACATCAATAGGAAGACTACATCCAGAATATTATCTATTGAAGAATTCTTTCTTCCCCCTCCCCGGAAGACTGTTTGGGACATCAATAGGAAGAGTACATCCAGAATATTCTCTCCTGAAGGATTCTTTCCTCCCCCAGAGGTCAGACGACTATTTGGGACATCAATAGGAAGACTGTTGTTGTTGTTGTTGTCGTATCCTCGCGCGAAGCGAGGACGAATGGGTACGCTGCTCCTGAGTCTAACGGGGCCCCTATAGGCAGGAGTCCGAATTTCGCCCCTTTATATGTGGTCTCTAAATTTTTTTGAACCAGCTCCTAGATGAGAGACCGTCACCTGGGATTGGCAAACCCAGAGGTATCATTGCAATTGGAGGACATTGGAGCCGCGACCTATTTAACGTGCACCAACTCCCTTTATCGTACACGGCACTACAGGAACCAACCGCGAGAGGTTCTCACCCTCCCAAACACTGACCTAAGTCGATGTTGCTTCACTTTCGGTGTTCTGCGGGAACCGAGTTTCTATCTACCGAATGGTCCACTGCGGTAAGGAAGACTAGAGTTCCTTTATTAAGACGTAGTCCTCAGAGTAACGACAGATCGGGGGAAAACTGCCTCCAGACGAAAAACAGGGTTGCCGCCGAGTGCAAGGTTGGCTTCATACTCACTCAAGGATTTCCGCTAAACGATAATCGTTAGTTAACGGGAAATTTTGTCCACTTGAAAGCAAAATTTCTGTTTGAATTAAAAGCTACTTTTTGCGTAAGCCACAAACGTTTTTTAAAAATATCTTTGGTCTCAACAAGTCCAGGATAGTTTAATCATTCGCAGCTTTAAATTACGTTATGTTAAATATGAGAACATGGAAATTGTTACTCTTTAATTGATTCAAAAATAAATAATGATATTTAGAAATTTATTATTTTCAATATTATTTCTTCGATTTTTAATTCTGAAAGTTTTTTTGTGTGTGTGTGTGTGTTGATAATATTGCATTAATAAATCATTAAAAGATTGCTCGTTTTTTTTTATTTCTTAGGGAAACTAAAGGAAAATTTAAAGCAGTAATGCTAGAAATATATGAATAGTAAAATAATGAATTGGTAAAAAAAAAATTGGAATTATTATTTAATCAGTGATATTTTTATATAAAACTCGTTATGTAAAAGTTATGTTAAAAAATGTTCTAAGAAGAAAGAATGTACTTAGAGACCGTTCATAAATGCACGCTTTTTTTTTTTTTTTGATATATTTGACCCCCTCCCCCCTTTGTCCCGCTATGTTGTATAAGCCTGATGTCACACTTCTTGTTACCCACCCCCTCGAAGCGTGACATCATTTATGAATGATCCCCTTATGTGAAAAAATACATTTCCCCATGAAGGTATTCATTAAATTAAGAGCAAATACGGAAAACTTTCTCCGAGGCCGAATTCAGCTCCGCATATGCGCCCTCCCCCCTCGTAACTCCCTAACTTCAAGTAATTTAGTAGGAAAATGAAGATGACATTATAGAACATTTTTGAAATTGATAATTGGTTTTGAAGGGCAGTAAAACTTGGCCTCCTACACAGCTAACTACCCTGCCTATTTTAAAATTCGTCAGAATAAGCCCGCTTATATATAAGAAAATCCATTCATAAATGACTGACAAGAATGTGTGGAAGCGGCCGATATGTTTACATTCCACTAGTCGCCAAGCATAAGCAAATCACGCCAAGTCGAAGATACAAAGTATTCGTTAAAATAACTTAATTTTACTAAATTTAAACACTTTCTTAATCTTGAAGCGATGTTTTTTAATTACTTTAGGATACTAGCTATTTATTTATTAGGGAAAATGACAATTAGGGCCAAAAATAGCGGGTCAACATGGAATATTAGCATTAAGAAGGCATGCACTTATTTCAATAAAGAAATAATTAAATAAATAGGAGCATATGGCCCAAAATAAAGCTACATTCCTATATTTTAAACATTTTAGAACAATAATAAAAGAATTTTAAAAATGTATTTGCCTTTAATTTTACGGATTCCCGTGTTTTTTCATGGCATTTAATCGTCTCCACGTTAAAGCTATGGGACGAAAGAAGGCACTGCCTCGGGCGGAGGGTTCAAACCTTCCACCAATAGGAAAATGATACCGCTTTGACGCTACTCTCGCTAAGATACAGGGACTCTAAGGAAGACTACATCCAGAATATTCTCTCCTGAAGGACTCTTGCCCAAGTGAAGGACCCCTCAAGAGCTCAGTATTTCCCTAAGGGGCCGTTCATAAATGACGTCACACTTTTTTTCAATATATTTGAGCCCCCTCCCCCCCTTTGTCACGAAGAGTCACACTTCAACATACCCCCTTTTTCACATGTCACGCTAATTTATAATAGTATAAAATAGGTTTAATTTGCTGATTTTAAATGTATTTTAGAAATAAAAATGTACGATGTCACACTTCATGTTACCCCCTCCCGTTGTCACAAACTGTCACACTTTCTTGAACCCCCCTCCCGTTGTCACAAACTGTCACACTTTCTTGAACCCCCCTCCCCCTTGATGAGTGACATCATTTATGAATGACCCCCTAAATGCAGAGTTTTCATCTTCATGACAGCACAGACCACAATATTGGACAATATTCATTTCAAATTAATTTGCATGTAGGAGACCAAAAAAGGAGGTGGAAACACAAACAACTATTTATATTTCATGTAACGTGAAACAATTTTTCAATTGAAAACTTCTGAAATTTCGGAAATTGTGTTTGAGCACTTAACTTGTGTTTGAACACTCTTTAGTGCTTCCGCCCCCCCCCCCCTCCATTTTGAATACGCGATTTTGATCTCTACACTAAAAATTTTGTATTTAGTTCCCACCAGTTTTGGTGTAACTGAACACAATTTTTGGGGTTCAGTTGGTGTAAAATTAAAAATTATTCTTTTTTAATATTCTTTAAATTCTCTTTAATGTGGTTGTCTAAAAAAATATAGACGAAAAAACGGTTCTTAGGACATGAAATGTGTTAACTCCGCTTCGTATCGAAATGTCCTTGCGATTGCTTATTTTACGAAAATCAAATAAATGAGCAATAGTATTGAATTTTTTAGATGCGCAGATAAGTTAACGAACATCATATGCTAAGAAAACATTCTGCTGTCTGTATTTTTTTAGACAGACACTTAAAATCATTCAAAGTACGTCAAAAAATTAATAATTTTCAACTCGACACCAACTGAACATCAAAAATAGAATTGTCATTTTTGGTTGATTTCCCTGTTTTTGCCATCCTTCTTTCCCCAACTTAATATTTTAAAGCCTTCAAATATAGGTGGTCGTGGCGCCATCTAGCGTAAGAATATCAAATATAAGATATATTTTCGTGGATACTTATTCAAATATTCCAGTAATAATCCAGTTTCGAAAAAACTATATAAAATTCAAAAATAAATGTAAATATGCTTAGTAAAAAAGATCTCAGTGTATCCAAACTTTAGAATCGTTCTGCAGATCTCTAGGTTCATTACGAAATGCAATAAATATTCCTTTACTTTTTAAAGATTTCTGGAGATTGAAACATTTACTTGATATTTTAGGCGTGGGAATATTATTTGAGCGTTTTAAAACAACGTTCTGTAACTGGTATAACATTCAAAAAAGCAAGTCTCTTTAGAAGAAACTTACAGAGATTACATGACCGAAATTTAGTTTCATAATGCTTAATGCTACCCATAGACAAACCTGATGTCTGCCCTCCCCCCCCCCCCTTTCCCTCCGAAAACACAGGTACAGAGAAACCTGTGTAAGTTGACCACCTGGGATGCAGCAATTTAGTGGACCCTTTGTAAAATCTCTCAATATTTTGAGCTGGCTCCCAGATGAGAGGCCGTCACCTGGGACTGGCACCCCTAGAGGTATCGTTTCCCTTGGAGGACATTGGAGCCGCAACCTATTGAGCTTAAACAGGTGGTCAACTTCTAGAGGGTAAAGATTTTTTTTTTTTTTGTCATATCTTACACTATGCATTTATTCATTTATAACTAATTAAAATATAACTTCATGGTAATGACGTTACTTTAAAATAGTGATTAGATTTTTTTCACAATTATCTAAAATATCATTAAAGAAATTTAACCCGAATGACTTACAATGTATACAATGTATACAATGTATACAATATCGTATACAACTTCAAAAGTAAAGTACTCAGTTAAAACTAAGATAAATATCATATTAATTAGGTCAGTTACTTATATTCTAAAGATTTCCTAAAAATATGTATTTTTAAAAATGGCTATATCGAATCAAAGAAAAAAGAAGAAACTTATTTAAAGAAATAAAAGAGTGCTCATAGTAATTTTCCCATTTGGTTCACTTACAAAGAGGTTTAGGCAAACTTTATATTGATGCTTCATCCATCCAGACAAATACTGGTCTAACATTATAGCATAAAAATTATCCTGGAAAAGCTAGTTTGTTTTAATCTTTCCAAAAAGAGATAAACAAATAAATATAGTAGTAATTAGGCGGTCAACTTAAAAAGGGCTTTTTATAATACCCCCACCCATATTTAGCGTACCTGAGTGGTCAACATAGACAGGTGGTCAACTTAGGTGGTCAAGTTACAAAGGTTTTTCCACATTACATAATATAGGACTAATTCCGTTCCTGACAAAAG
The DNA here is from genome assembly GCA_038502835.1 of Octonoba sinensis. Lineage (NCBI taxonomy): Eukaryota > Metazoa > Arthropoda > Arachnida > Araneae > Uloboridae > Octonoba > Octonoba sinensis. The sequence goes on from CM076600.1 coordinate 7,927,757, forward strand.
TGGTCAACTTAGACAGGTGGTCAACTTAGGTGGTCAAGTTACAAAGGTTTTTCCACATTACATAATATAGGACTAATTCCGTTCCTGACAAAAGTGGTCAACATAGACAGGTGGTCAACTTAGGTGGTCAAGTTACAAAGGTTTTTCCACATTACATAATATAGGACTAATTCCGTTCCTGACAAAAGTGGTCAACTTAGACAGGTGGGGTCATCTTGCAAAGGTGGTCAACTTTATAGGTTTTACTGTATATTGCACTACAAAATGTGGCCAAAGTTGGCCTGGTTGCGATAATGCGTATAAGTATGAAAACATTTTGTCACTTCATAGTATGCTAGAGGACCTCAAAGAAAGTTCGGTGCCCTAAGCCCTTAAAAGTCCTAATAATTCCCTGAAAATTCTTTGCATCTATGTTCTACATTTTAATCTCTCGTCTTCCTTCCTCTAAAAGTCGGGGATCTGAAAAGGAGCAGGTAGTTGGTGCCAAGAAATTTCTTTTGCTCCTTTACTCCGATTTCTTATAGAGTCAGTTGGGGTAATTGTAAACACGGGGTAATTGTAAACAAGCTTCATAACTACACTTGTGGTGGTTTTGGAAACTTAACTGCTTGTGAGTGATAAACTGGCAGCATAGGAAAGGCATTGAAACAGTTTCGTAAGTTTCGAAACAGCTGTGGAGGCGTCACTATTGTTTGAAAATGGCACAGTGAAAAAAGTTGTTTAACAAAATTTAGAGATCTTACATTTTTCTTTCCAGCTCATCTACAAAAGCGATGGAAGCGGTTTCAACCATTTTTATTTGTCATATGGAATGCTGAGAAAAATATTTCGTTATGATTTTAATCCTCCCTGTTATTTTTCATGTGCAAGTTAGGTGTTTACAATTACCCCATATATTTCATACTCTGGGGTAATTGTAAACACTTAAATTTATCCTATTTCCAGTATTTGGGGGGGACAATAGGTATTTGATGTAAATTACACTTTTATGTCTATTTTACATAACTTCTGTTGTTGTTAATAATGCCACTTAGAAATCCAAGCCCCCCTTGCAGGGCAACCATGAATTAAGGAAGCTCCTACTGATTATTAATGAGCTCCGCTAGAATAAAGTACACTTGGCTCAGAGGGGCTTGATGATTTTGAACCAGCTCCCAGATGAGAGATCGTCACCTAGGATGGTCCCTCAGCGGAAATTATTTTTAACTTGGTGGACATTTAAAGCGACGATGTATTTTACGTGCACAGCTACCTTTAGCGCACTCGGTCTCAGAGTAATCAGTCACGGGAGGTGGTCACCCTCCAAAGCGTTGACCACGACCAGTTGTGCTTCACTTTCGGTGTTATGTTGGATCTAAGCTTAACCGATCGATCCACTGCGGGAGAAATTTTGCATAAATTTGTCTCATTACTTGATTTTTTGCAAGATATTTCTCGTTAAGTGATCTCATCCGGCTCATGACATAACTCAGCGGACCTCATGCGGCCTATTGGCCGCAGATTAAGAACCATTGCTCTGGATCAAAATTTTTGTACACATTTACTCACAAGAAGTACAGTAGTGGCTACAATGCCCACAATTTTATCTCTGAATTCATTCAAGAGGAAGGGAAGGATCAAAAGTTAAAACATTGAAAAAGCGTTTACAATTACCCCAACTGACCCTATTTTTTGTTTCTGTTTAAAATTTTAAAAATGTCTGGACAGTTGAAAGAGAAACACTTCGCAATTTTGTTACAGACTCCAAAAAGGGTTGAAAATGTGATTGACATAAATGGAATACACATTCCTGAAATTCTACGATTAAAATTTAAATTTTTTTTTTTTTTTTTTTTGTGTCTGTTGAAGTCATTTTCTTTGCGGGGGTAGGGGTGTCTTTGAAGGGGTACTCTGTAACTTTTGAAAGGGGTGCGTCATCATTCTTGGGGAATAAACAACCCTTAATTGCAAAAGAAACAAGAAGTTCCGTCTAGAACTATACCAGCCTACTTTCCCGTATACACCGAATTTATATCTAGCTATCTCTCTCTCTCTCTCTGTCTTTCTCGTTTAACTTTAGTTCTTAATTGCTTCAAACATACCTTTTTCAACGGTTAATACATATTCATTCAATCATTATTTATTAAGTCATTCATGTATTTATTCACTCATTTATTCATTCATTCTTTTGCTCATTCATTTAATCATTCATTAATTAAAAAATATTCTTAAAAATCCCGATAAAAAAATTTCATAGGAAAATAGGCTCGTTAGTTCTGGATGAACTTTCTATTTGCACATGTTCTACGTCATAAGAGCTTTCCGATAAAGTTTGTTCCAAGCAAATTTGTCCGGTAGATCAGAAATTATATAGGATTGAAATTTCCCCGTAGGCGGTATGTTAATTTTTTTTGAACTGTTCAAAATGAACAAAAATTGTTCAAATCAATATTTCACGCCAAGAACTTCTTCCAGTGAGCTTGTTCATGGGAACTTATATCTTGTACCCAGAGTTTACATAATTTGCTTCATTTTCACCCATAGGCGCTAATGTTAAATTTTTTTGAACAGCTCAAAATTGAACAAAAAATTGTTCAAATCAAAAAGTAAAATATGGAAATGAGATGTCCTCGCCGAGATCTTTCGAATGCAAAAAAAATTTTTCCAATCGGACAATTCGTTCAAAAGTTATTAGGGGGGGGGGACAGACCGACAGACAGACAGACCGACAGACCGACAGACCGACAGACAGACAGACAGACAGACAGACAGACAGACCGACAGACCGACAGACAGACAGACAGACCGACACACTTTTTCCCCCCATCTCAAAACCCTACTTTCAAATTTTTTATTTTTCAATCTTTATTTATTTACTTAACATATTTTTGACTTTTCTTGATTTCTAACGATATTTTCACGATAGATTAAGCCTTCTTTCATGCTTTATTATTATTTTTTTTTACTTTTACGGGAAAGTAGGCTAAAAACGGGAAAATTTGATTTGGAGAAAAAAACCCGGGGCATTTTTGGGGGGAACATTGGGAAAACTAAAAGTTTTTAAGAGAAATTTTTTTACATAATTTTATCATTTAACGATTGCTATGCTTTTATAACAGGAATGTGTCTTTCAAGTTAAGAAAAATGAATTTTGAGTTTAACACGTACAAAAGACTATTTAGCTCTAACAGGTACTGCTTCTCAACGTGATTTAGAAAAAAAAGAAAAAAGAGAAACATTAAAGCTCGCACAAGATCCAAACTTCGAACGCGTTTTAGACACAATCGGATTTTGGTCAATTGCATTTTGTATCCCTTTGCTTCTCACTGCCTTATTTTTAAATGCTATAAATTCTGGTGCTGCATGAATTTAGTAAATTTTCATCAGCATGATTACATAGGGGAGGATGGGGTAAAATGGGTCACTTTATAAAGAACCCAAAATAATAGAACTTGAAATTGAAATTTTTAAACCAGTATTTTTGATGTTATATTTCAATGTGTTGGCAACATTTTCATTCTCATCAGTTAGCTTCTAAACATGGAACCACAAGGAAATTTTGTTTGTAAACTTTGGATGATGATGTGCTAAACACATGGTTTACCAACTTCTTAAAAGCTCTATATTAATTTTATCAAATAACAGCCCAAATTTGAAGGATTTCCTCACTAAGAAACTTTGGAGAACAATTCCAGCAAAGCATGTAAACAAAAATTTAATATTGTCTTTTTTACATCAGTCTTTCTTCGATGGGGTAAAATGGGTCATGGTTAGGCTTAAGTAGTTATATTCTATTCTTTTTTTTCTTTTAATTTACTCTGTTGTACCTCACTGCAGCATGTTACTAAATTTAAACAATATATGTTGTTTATTTTATTGAAATTAAATAAATTGTTATTTAATGTTTCCCTAAAAAAGATCATGTTAATGTGGTAGAGAGAAGTGATGTTGTTGAAGTGTTAGGTGAACCAATATGTAACAATCGATAACAATATTATTTTAACATTTCAATGTAATCATAATTCAAAATCTTGCTAAATAAGTGCGCCCAGAAACCCCCCGCACCGGATATTTTCTGGCCTATCGTATTTTTAGATGCCCTCGGGAGCAAATGGGGTTCCGGGAGATCTTGCTAAATACGTTACTTATATTTCTCTGTTCAATTTCAAAGTAATAAATAACTGTTTTGAGCATTATTTTGCCTTATGACCCATTTTACCTCACGATGGCAAAAAATAGGTGACGGCTTTATAAGCTCAGTTGAAACTATTTCATTATAATTAAAAAATAAATATTAGAATTACATAAAATTGATCTAAAGGAGTTCAATGTTAAGATGCAAATGAAAAGAAATGGGAAACGTTTCTCGTTTTGTTGCTATGAAACTTTAAATAAAAAAAAAAAGCTAAAAACTGACCCCCACCTGACTCTTAAGTAATAATTTATGTCAATTATGTATATAAATATGACTGTACTGAGAGGTAACTTTAATAATGCTTCTCTATTGCGCGAACTATCTCTATTGTGGATAAATATTTTTGTCCCGCAGATGTCCGCTATAGAGGGGTTTACTGTATGTATACAGAGTTCCCCCCCCCCTAATAAGCTAGTATAGACTAACCACTTAACGCATTTGATCGTGTAGCCTGATTGCCCCCATAAGCATGATTTTAAAAGTCGGTGCAAAATTATGATAGACAAAATATTTTGTAATCATGAATCACTTACAGATACAAATGGCACAGAGTTGCAAAATCCAATATAAAATAACACATGGTGTAATGGTAATTTGGCTGTCCAAATTTTAAGCCGGCTTCTAAAATTATGTTTAAAACTCGTATCTATATTGTTTTGCCCCTTAGGGATCATTCATAAATGATGTCACGCTTCGAGGGGGGGGGGGGGGTTCGTGAAATTGTGACAAAGTGTGACAAGGGAAGGGGGTAACAAGCAGTGTGACAGCATACATTATGCAACCTAGCGTGACATGTGACAAGGGGGGAGGGGGACCGTTGAAGTGTGACATTTTGTGACAAAGGGGGGAAGGGGATCAAATATGTGTGAAAAAAACGTGACATCATTTATGAACGGTTCCTTAGGGGTCATTCATAAATGATGTCACGCTTCGAGGAGGGGGGGGGTGGTTCCAGAAAGTGCCACAGTTTGTGACAAGGGGAGGGGGTAAAAAGTGTGACATCATGCATTATGAAACGTAGAGTGACATGTGACAAAGGGCGGAGTGGGGTCTGCTGAAGTGTGACATATTGCGACAAAGGGAGGAGGGGGTCAAACATATGGGGAAAAAGAGTGACGTCATTTATGAACGGGCCCCTTAACGCATTTGCCCGGGTCTGACAAGGGGCGATAGTTAATGGCGAATTTGCACATGCTCGTGTCTGACACGGGCGATAGTTACTGGCAAATTTGCACATGCTCGTGTCCGACACGGGCGATAGTTACTGGCAAATTTGCACATGCTCGTGTCTGACACGGGCGATAGTTACTGGCAAATTCGCACATGCCCGTGTCTGACACGGGCGATAGTTACTGGCAAATTTGCACATGCCCGTGTCTGACACGGGCGATAGTTACTGGCAAATTTGCACATGCCCGTGTCTGACACGGGCGATAGTTACTGGCAAATTCGCACATGCCCGTGTCTGACACGGGCGATAGTTACTGGCAAATTTGCACATGCCCGTGTCTGAGACGGGCGATAGTTACTGGCAAATTTGCACATGCCCGTGTCTCACGCGGGCGATCTTATATCTCGCGTTATTTTATTTCTGATACCCGTCTGAGATCCGTTTGCACTTTGTATAACAATTCTTTTATCTTAGTTTTACCCCCCCCCCCCCCCCGCTCTCTAGTAAGCCCCTACAACTGAAATTGCCAAAAACAATTTATACTATACCTAATGTATTCATTTTCTGTCAACAGAAACAGCGATCATTTTTTACCCGTTTTTCCGAAAAAACTCGTGTTTCAAGGGTTTAAGCTAGTACAGATTAAGCTAGTAAAGATTATGTTGTCTGAGTTAAAGATTATGTTAGCCGAGAGTATCCCAGCCAAACGGATACTCAAGGGATCTTTAACATGCCGCGCAAGCATGCGACACGGGAGCAGACGATTTTCTGCATCTTGAAAATCCATCGACTTGGGCCAGGTTCGAACCTGCGATCTTGGGCGTACGAGACCTGCGTCGTACCACTACGCCACCCCGTCGACACGATAAAATATAGATAATATAGAAAACTGACAACGTATTTGGAATGTTTGGATTTTAAAAAGTGTGAATGCAATTTAGGGGCCGTTCATAAATGATGTCAGGTTTTTTTGCCGATATATTTCACTCCCCTCCCCCCTTTGTCATACAATGTCACACTTCAACGAAACCCCTCCCCCCTTTGTCACAAGTCACGCTTTGTTGTATAAGTCTGATGTCACTCGTCTTGTTACCCCGTCGCCTCCCCTTGTCACACTTTGTCACAATTTCACGAACCTCTCTCCCCCTCGAAGCGTGACATCATTTATGAATGATCCCTTATGGGTCGCATTTAGCTTGATTTAGTGTGCACTTTTGACAAATTCTTCAAAATCAGCATAGATTTCGAGGAAAGTTCAAAAAATTATTCCCGTGAATGCGTCATAAATAACTGTATCCATGAATACAATACATTGCGTTAAGGGGGGAAATAAATTTTTAAAAAATTTTTTAAAAAGGAACAGTTCCTCATAAATCGATTCTACAACTATTCAATAATATACCCTGAAAATTTCAAAGCAAAATTCCAAGTCGTTTAAAAGTTATAAGCATTTGAGCGAGCGCCCCTTTGGAGCAGTTGAGCAGACCAGGCCCTCATGAATGAAATGCAGGTTATTAGAGCGCGTTAGCAGCAGATGTCCTTTTATTTTTTTTTAACAATTGAGACCTCGGATAGAAATTTCTATAAGTATTAGTATCTGTAAGTATTAAAAAAAAAATAATTCGTTTACTGCCTTAAATTTACCTTCAATACCACTCTTTTTTTCAAACGCGTTTTTCTCGAAACTACTTTTTTCGAATTTGCGTACACTCTAGCTCACGGAGTTTTTGATCAATCCTCATTAAATTTAGCACACATTTTTTTTATATATGCACGCTTTAGTTGAACTAGAATCATAAACATATCTTTATTTTTACTTTTTTTATTGTAAAAAAAAAGAAAAAAAAATCGGTTAAAAATCGTACTTAACTTTTCTATTCTGAAAAAAAAAAGAAATTTTCAGTTTTTTGTGATGATTTTAGTTCAACTAGAAGAGACACTTATAAAAAAAGTAGATTTTAAGAAAATTGATTTCAGATAAAAATTGTAACCTCCAGGATGTACGCAAACTGCCGACTCGGGTGGCGACTTACAGTGTGCAGCAGCCGATATCTCCGGGATTTTTCAAGAAAAATGCTTGAAAATTTCAGTAAATGTTCTACAATATATCTATAAAGTAACTTCAAGATCTCAATAAAATATATTTATTCTTTATACGTTAAAAAATTTTATGAAATTTGCTCATAATACGCCGTTTTACACGTATTCCTCCCCTTAAGTACATTTCGTATTTTTCGAGATGAAATTTTGTTTTCGTCAATGCTTAAAAAGGACATCTTTGCAGAAGGTACGACTGACAATGTACAGGGTGGATCAGAAGTAATGACCCGGTTTTGAAGGGTTATAAAAAAATCTGATAGAGTTTGAGACTTAAAACTTTATATTTTGATCTGTATATAATCCCATTTTTTTACATTTTGATTACCACTTCAGCAAGAGGGCGGCCTTCATCGGCCATACACTGGTGCAGTCGATTCCTCCACGCAGAGAGCTCGAGCTCTTCGTGTGCATTTCAGCATTCCGCGTAATGTTACTTCCCTAGCGTAACCATTTTTTCTCTAGTATTATTTAAAGAAGAAAGTTTGGGAACAACACCCCCAGACTTTAGAAGAGCAGAAGGTCCGAAATATCGAGGAAATATCCTCCGAGTCCCTTGAAATGTGCAGAACGTTCTTTCCCAAAAAATTTAGAAACAGACTGCATCAGTGTATTGCTGCTGAAGACCACCATCTTAATGTAAAAAAACGGGATTATATACAGATCAAAATAAAACAAATTTTAAGTCTCAAACTGTATTAATTTTTTTTAATACCCCGTCAAAACCAGGTCATTACATCTTCTTTGTGTGCGTTTCAATAACCCGCGTAATGTTACGGTCAATATGTTTTTTTTTTTTTTTTTTGTGGGGTTGTTTGAAGGAGAAAGTTCCCCATACTTTAGAAGAGCTGAAGGATCGAATTATCGAGGAAATATCCCCCATGCCCCTTGAAATGCGCAGTATAGTTCCCCAAAACTTCAGAAATGGACTGCATCAGTGTATTGGTGCTGAAGGCCGCTATCTTGCTGAAGTGGTATTCAAAACTCGATGTAAAAAATGGAATTATTTGATGATCAAAATAAAACAAGTTTTAAGACTCAAACTGAATTAGTTTTTTTTAAATAACCCTTCAAAACCGGGTCATTACATCTGAACCAACCTGTATTGTGTATGTGTATTGCAGTTTTATATCTTGTTTGTGAGTGTACAAGAACTCATATTTTGTTTTTGATAGTTTAAGAAATATATCAAAATCTTTTAGGGCATAAAGGAATTTTGATTTTGGTTTAAATTAAAAGTGGCTGTTTTGCAAAAAAAAAAAAAAAAAAAAAAAAAAAAAAAAAAAAAAAAAAAAAAAAAAAAAAAAAAAAAAAAAAAAAAAAAAAAAAAAAAAAAAAAAAAAAAAAAAAAAAAAAAAAAAAAAAAAAAAAAAAAAAAAAAAAAAAAAAAAAAAAAAAAAAAAAAAAAAAAAAAAAAAAAAAAAAAAAAAAAAAAAAAAAAAAAAAAAAAAAAAAAAAAAAAAAAAAAAAAAAAAAAAAAAAAAAAAAAAAAAAAAAAAAAAAAAAAAAAAAAAAAAAAAAAAAAAAAAAAAAAAAAAAAAAAAAAAAAAAAAAAAAAAAAAAAAAAAAAAAAAAAAAAAAAAAAAAAAAAAAAAAAAAAAAAAAAAAAAAAAAAAAAAAAAAAAAAAAAAAAAAAAAAAAAAAAAAAAAAAAAAAAAAAAAAAAGGTACTCGTCAAAGATGGTTTAGCAAATTTCGTTCCGGGGATCTGAGCCTACAAGAAAGTGATCGATCTGAACGACCATCCAAGATCGATAATGATGTTTTGCGATCCATGTTGGAAAATAATCCACATTTAACAAGTCGAGACATTGCAAAAGAGTTTGGCATTCATCATACAACTGCTGGATATCACATTAAATCTTTTGGGTTTGTGTTAAAGCAAAATGTTTGGGGCCCACATGAATTTCTTTAAAATACGACAGAACTTTCCCTCCAACCTATTAGAATTATGTATTACAGCGTTTACCAACCGGTGGTTCGCGAAAAAATTGTGCACGGTGCAGAAAGGCGGGTTCGCCGAAAAATTTTTGCAATGGCGGAAGTTTCTATCGCTAACGTAAAAGAAAACAAGAAGTTCCGTCTAGAACTATACGAGCCTACTTTCCCGTATACACCAAATTCAAATTTATAATCTAGCTATCTCTTTCTCTCTCTTTCTTATTTATCTTTAGTTCTAATTATTGAAAATATACCTTTTTCAACGGATAATACATATTCATTCACTCACTCATTCATTCTTTCATTCATTCAGCCATGCATTTATTCATTCATTCGTTACCTCATTCAAGTGTTTATTCATTCATTTACGCATTCATGTATTTATTCACTCATTTATTTATATTTTCATTTATTCAAAAATTTATTCATTCATTCTTTTCCGCATTCATTTATTCATTGATTTATTCTTTCACTCTTTCATTTATTCATTCATTCATTATTTCACTCATTGAGTCACTGAGAAATATCCTTGAAAACCCCGATCAAAACATTTCATAGAAAAATAGGCTCGTAAGTTGTGGATAAACTTTCTATTTCTACATGTTCTACGTTATAAGAGCTTTCCGATAAAGTTTGTTCCAATCAAATCGGTCCGTTAGATCAGGATTTATATAGGGTTAAAATTTCCCCGTAAGCTCTGTGTTAATTTTTTGAACTGTTCAAAAATGAACAAAAACTGTTCAAATCAATATTTCACGCCGAGAACTCCTTTCAATAAGCTTTCAATAGGAACTTGGCTCTTGTGCCCAGAGTTTACAGAATTTGCTTCAATTTTGTCCATAGGCGCTAATGTTAAAATTTTTTGAACTGTTCAAAATTGAACAAAAAATTGTTCAATCAAGTAAAATATAGAAATGAGATGTCCTCGCCGAGATCTTTCGAATGCAAAAAGAATTTTTCCAATCGGACAATTCGTTCAAAAGTTATTAGGGGGGGACAGACCGACAGACACACTTTTTCCCCATCTCAATACCCTACTTTCAAATTTTTATTTTTTAATCTTTATTTAATTACTTCACTTATTTTTGACTTTTCTTGATTTTTAACGATATTTTCACGATACATTAAGCCTTCTTTCATGCTTTATTATTATTTTTTTTTACTTTTACGGGAAAGTAGGCTAAAAAGGAAATAATAAGTGAAAATACGTATTTGGAAGGAGGATATTTTTTTTTTTTTACAAACAAACCGTTTTCTAGATAATGCAAAAAAGTAGTGAAGGCATATAAAGCATATTACATACAAAATTTGAAATGCACTTATTGCTACTTGAACCTGATGTCTAATTTGGATCACAATCAAATTTATCATTTTGATATCAATTCGGTCCACAAATTGGCACCGAAACATATTTATGATTTCTTTTAAATTTTAGAATACATTTTTCTCCTACCATTTCCCACTTTTTCCTCGCAAGCGTGAAGAACGGGCTGGAAAAATAAAAATTTACTACATAAAATTTAAAATTTTGCATTATTGTAGACTATTTTTTCAATATACAGACCCTAAAGTGTAACGAAAAGATATTTATTCAATCCTTTTAAATTTTGGACTCTCATTTATAACACTTTATTCCACCTTTTCTGCATTATCGCAATTTCGCAATTAGAAATTTAAAGATATGTACATTTTAATTTTTCTTTGAATTTCGAAAACTTTTCCGAATTTTGTATATTTTAACCGGAAAGTACAACCTGTCGGGAAAGTAATTTTAATTTTTTTAGGAATATAAGGTAAATGACCCGGTAGTGGACACTGCTCTAGTAGTGGACACTTAGATCATTAAGCTCCTAAAATAAGCGAATGTAACATTAAACTTGAATGAAATTATCAGAACCTATATAGCGAACGATTCCTAGTGCTGGTTAATAGAACTAAAGTTGGCGTGGAGCATCTATGCAAGTACATGGATCATAATATTTAATAGCTGCCTCCACAACGGTCACATTGGCTGCTCTTTACTAAAGCCGATCAATAAGAAGGTCAGGGATTTGGGGAAAATATATGGGAAAAAAACACGACATCATTTATGGTCAATCAGTCATATTTTAAATTATTTCTCCAAGTTAACAGCATAACACAGATGATATTCATTTCTGCCCACTACTAACGCAAATACGTGTCTTATAAATGTCCACTATAGATACAAAGGAAGCGTTTAGTAAATTTGACGTAAAAATCCTTTCATCAAATGACATTTTATAGGTAATTAATTTTAAGAGAAATAGTTGGCAATTAAGCTAAATATTCAAATATTGATGTAAGTCCCTTGAAAAAAATTTGCCGCGTAAAAGAGTACGAAAATTTTCTTAACTGTGTCCACTACCGGGTCATATACCTTAGTTTGAGAGTTTTAATTTTTTCCCTATGTCCGTCGAAGTTAATGTTATTTTTTTATTTCTTTAAATGAGGCTTTGTTTTTAAAACGCCTTTATTTAGATTTTATAACTTGTATATAGCATGAAAAGATCTGTAGTGGGACATCATATCCAGAGCCCTAACGGCCAAAGCACGGAAGATCCGTCTTTTTTAAATTTAATTATTTAGCATATTCGAGATTGATTATTTAACAAATTGCTCGGCGATTTCCTAGTATCCAACAGCATAATTTAACACCTAAAATTAATTTTTTTTTATCATAATTTAAGATCACAGTGAAAAAGACAGCCAAACTTAGATAGCAGTCTATCTGACACCATGATCTGCAGATTTTCAAAAGTGAAATTTCGTGACATTTCCTCGTCATCTTTCGATGATACGTCTGATATTGGTTTTGCCGAATATCGAATGTCCAATGTCTTCTGGGGGGACCGGTCCCGTTGGATGGAACATTTTCATGGCCAATTCGTCATTTTTCGTTACTTTCGTGATCTGTACACTCTCAGAAATAGAACTCGCAATTTTGACGATTCTTCAACCGGCAAGAAAATATCGTCATTTACAAAGATTCTTTCCTCGCGCGATCACGTGACTTAAAAAAATTGCAACACAAATTTCGCCAATTTGGCGAAAAGTTTACTCAGAGCATTTTTCACAAAACCAATTCGTCTAATACGACGAAAGTTTCGTGAGATTTGAGCTTGCGTTTTTGAGAGTGTTTGCACTCTGATAATCTTTCCTTCGATACTGTTAAAAAAAACCAGCACTGAGAAATTATTTAACCTGTATTAACCAAAAAGCTCCCATAGGCGTGCTTAAAGGGGTTTCCAGAGATACCGTGGTACCCCCATTAGCGCATAAAAACGATCACTAATACAAAACCACCGAAGTTTATGCGTTTTAGATACAGTAGAACCTCCATAAGTTGACCACCGAAGGGACTGTAAGTAAGTGGTCAACATACGGAGGTGGTCAACTTAGGGAAGTTTTAGAAAAAAATTAGTACAATATTACAGATTATTTATTAAACTTTTTAAGTATTTTTTAAGGCAAAATTTAGCACTTACTCATTTTTTTTTATTGAAGGTACAACAATTTTTTACTTTTTTTTAAAGAAATGATTCAATTTTTTTTTTAGTCCTCTTTTTGCTCTTCAGGTAACTGTGAAAAGCACTTTCATCAAGAAAACATGAGTGGTCAAATTACAGAGAGTAAATTATTAAAAAAAATTCAAATTACATACTAGGAAGTTGTCAACATACAACTTATGGAGGTGGTCACCATAGAGAGGTAAATTTCCATCAAAAATGCGTTGTGACCATTCAAACTATAAAATTTCGGCCAACATAGAGAGGTGGTCAATGTAGAGAGGTGGTCAACTTTGGAGGTTTTACTGTACATTAATTACACCTTGTCGAATCCACTGAAGTAGATAAGGGGGAACCCCCCCCCCCCCCAAACTGCGACAGATACGGGAGGGCTTAGATTGACCCCACCGAAATGTTGGCGTCCGAAAACATTTTTTGCGACCATAACCTTCCTTACACTTTCCATTCTATAAGCATAAAGCTCTAATTTTTAAAATATCAATTGAGTAGAGTGAACACTGATTTAGGAAACGCCAAAAGTAGCGATAAAAGCCATAAAAAATAGAAACCTTAGGGTTATAGGGTGACACTATGTCCCCTATTATACACCGATGTGTCCGAACTTTGGTTATGATAACGTCATTAATTCCATAATTTGAAAATCCTTTTTAACCTTCTTATTATATTTTACGGTGTTCTTGTTTTATTGCGTCAGTGATTCTCAACCTTTCTTTCTTCAGTTGGCAACACACAAAGAAAACGATGAGCTTAAAAGTTGTTTACTTACCTATTAATTTTATGTATTGTGTAAAATAGTTCATGATAATTTTGAATGTGAAATAAAATAATACAGTCAAATAACCTCGTTGAAACGAACCCAACGGGCCTTTTAAAATAAATTCGTCTTAACCGTAGTTCGTCTTATCCGAAAAACAATAAAATTCCTTTTTTAGAAAGCAAAAGAGGAATTTCACGCTGTTTTCCAGTACATAATGCTCGATTTAAGTCCCTAATGCATATGGAGATCAATGCAATGGATTTCGCTTTTGTCACAAGAAAAAACAGTTTCAGGTTCTTAAACAAAAAGTTTCAAAACTAAAAATTCAATATCTTTAAACGATTATAAACTAAAATTACATATCAAGAGCAAATTATTTCAAAATTATCGCAGATATATACCGTATTGTTTTTTAAAATACTCGGTTATAACACAATGCTTCCTCCTCTTTTCTGAACAATTGCTCCAGTAGTCTTCAATGACATCTAAATTGTTTTGGCATTCTGAAAAAGTATCCTTTTTTTCGCTGTTTTGTAAAAATGAAAAATGGTTTTTGTTTGTTTCTTATTGCAACGAAGTTCGAACGGTAGAGACCACAAATAAGAGTTCGAATTATCCGAAAGTTCGAATTAAGCGTGCTCGTCTTAAACGAAAAAAATAGCGTTATTTATTAATACATGAGGACGGGATCGCAAATGTAGTTCGTTTTAACAGTAATTCGTTTTAAGCGTGCTTGAATTAACAAGGTTTGACTGTACTAGCTGATCCCCGCAAAAAGCTACGGTCAACGATAAACTAAACATGAGAATGATCGCTCGATATAAACAAATTAAGATGTTGCCACTCCAAAGAATCGAAAATTAACTATTTTAAATCGTAAAAAACGCTTTCAAATTCGAAAGGCTTAAGAAAAGATCGCTACATGAGAACGATCGCTCCGTATAAACAAACTACGTTGTTGCCACTAAAAAGGATTGGAAATTAACCATTTTAAAATCACAAACAACGTTTTAAAATTCGAAAGGTTTAAGAAAAGATTGCTAGATGTAAAAATGCTGACGATCGCTTGATATAAACAAACTAAGGTGTTGCCACTCCAAAGAATTGGAAATTAAATATTAAGTTATGAATTGAAATAGTTTTTAATAATAATTTTAGAAATAAATTCGTTAAAGTCCGTAAGTTACGATAATAAATACAAAAAATTATGTTACCTCTTTAGACTTATCAATAAACCAATTTTTAAATATTGTTTTACCATACTTTTTTTTTTTTGCATGATGTATCGTACCGCATTACAAAATTTAATCGTTACTGGCCCATGTTAAGTGAAATATACATATAGATAATACAAGTATGCAGGAACTTATTCATCATTAGGCCCGTGAGGCCCGGCCTAGGGTCCCCACTTTGAGGGGGCCCCCTAATTTTGGTTATTATTGATTTTTTTTGTAATTTAAAATTTTTCAGAAAAATATTTAAGCATGTTTCAAAAACAAACTGTTCGTGTTCTGTTGCTTCACAGAAAATTTGTATTATCAAACTATTTTAAAACCACAAGGAATTTTCACTTTGGGGCGCTAAAATTTTGGTCTGACAATTTGAAAATTTGAAAAACAAAATCGATTTTGCACTTTGGGAGCCCCCAGATTTTATTCAAACATTTTGTAATTCAAAAACAAAATCATTTTGCACGTTGGGGGCTCCCAAATGTTAGTCTGACTCTTTGACAGTTTTTGCCCTTGGGGGGCCCCCAAATTTTGGTATGACTCTTTGAAATTTGAAAAACAAATTAATTTTTGCGCTATGGGGCCCCAAAATTTTATGTTTAAAAAAATTTTGTTGCTTGAGGGGCCCCCAAACATGAGTTGGGCCTATAGCAAATCAAAATGCAAATCGGGCCCCGGATAATACGAGTATGTACTACAAAAACAACAGTGCGTTTATTAAAGGATTAATGACAAGGTAATCATAAGAATACTTTAAATGAGAAATTTGAGCTTGATGTTTTTGATAATATCATTTAGCTATAGTATTTGGTCGTAAAAATGACGATGCTACTCTCTTATCTTCTTCATTTAACAGTCTCAATCTTATATTCGTTTTTATGCTGTTACTTCACGCAAATAAGTAGAAAAAATAGTAATATTTATAAAGCTTTGCTGGCGATCATGGGATAATCGCATCTAATATTATTCCAAAATGAATTAATTGATTCTTCTGAATATTTTTTAATTAAATCTGCATTATAAGAAAGCGTATATAATTTTTACTATATACATTTCTAAAATTTGGCGGCACCCTTTAAGAATTTGGCGGCACAGTAGTTAAATATTTCACTTCATTTATTAACCATATTTTAAAAGTTCTTGATTGACTTAAAAATTATATTCTCTAAAATGTATTCACTCCGATTGGAGATTCAGAAATTGTCTTGTTTGTTAAATCAAATTTCCTTCCCACGTAAACTTGATGAGTGTTTAATCTCATAATAGTGTAGGACTGAAACCGCTTCAATTCTAGTTAAATTTTGTCTAAAGCGAAAATTATATAAATATGTTAATCATATTTTTAGCAGTTGTTTAAATAGTTTTTTTTTAAATTATTTCTATTATCAAAAAAAAAAAAAAAAAGTGTCAAGTTTGAATTTAAAAGTTTTCAATCATGAATTCGACAAATTGTTTTCGTAAAACAAAGAAATTAACAGCTGGAAATCGTCCCGAAAAATCGTTCCTCCGAAGAATAACTCCCCACCCCCCAAAAAGGGCCTAGTTAAACCCTATTGCACAACTGGTCGAGACAATAAGGCTATTCGTAATTATAAATAAGATTACTATAAATTCTATTCAACATCACATGTAATGAACAATTCTTATGGGGGGAAAAAATTCGGGACCGTTCATAAATGATGTCACATTTTATTTCAATATATTTGACACCCCCCCCCCTTTCATAAAATGTCACACTTCATGGTATACTTTCAGCTCAGAAACAAGGCACTGCGATATAGATCACGTTTCCTATTTTATTTTTAAACTTTTAATGAGATTGGTAAGTCTAATTATAACAATTACATGTGAGGCGGTGAGAAGCAAAGGGATGTAAGTGACTAAAGTATCATTTTGAGTAAAACTCGTTTGAAGTTTAATTCCTATACTAAATTCTAGAGGTTCTTCGTGTAAATATTTTTTTTTATTTTCGGGTGCTATATGTATGTGTTTGTTTAAGTATGAAGTGTGAGGTGTTTTTGATGATTAGATTTGACGTAGAATTTTTTTAAAAATTAGCTTATTTTTACTTACACCCCTTTGCTTCCAACCACTTAACTTACACCCCTTTGCCACTAAATGAAAAAAAGTGTCTTGTACGTTTTGATAATTTACGCAGTAATACAGATAGTTTGTTAGTGATAAAAACTTCATTAAAATAAATGAAAAAAATGCATATAATATAAGTTTCGAATAGTTATATTTATCAACAAACTAAAAATCATTGCCATTAGACAAATTGACAATTGCCGAAAACAAAACATGACAAAAACAGAATCTGCAGACGATTTAACCCTTGTTTTTATAATTATTATTCAACAATTCTGAACTCTTTTCCTATTTTTAGCCTACTTTCCCGTAAAAGTAAAAATAATAATAATAAAGCATGAAAGAAGGCTTAATGTATCGTGAAAATATCGTTAGAAATCAAGAAAAGTCAAAAATAAATTAAGTAATTAAATAAAGATTGAAAAATAAAAAATTTGAAAGTAGGGTTTTGAGATGGGGGGAAAAAGTGTGTCTGTCGGTCTGTCTGTCGGTCTGTCCCCCCCTAATAACTTTTGAACGAATTGTCCGATTCGAAAAATTCTTTTGCATTCGAAAGATCTCAGCGAGGACATCTCATTTTCATATTTTACTTTTTGGTTTGAACAATATTTTGTTCAATTTTGAACAGTTCAAAAATTTTTAACATTAGCGCCTATGGGCGAAAATGAAGCGAATTATGTAAACTCTGGGTACAAGATCCAAGCTCCAATGAACAAGCCCCCTGGAAGAAGTTCTTGGCGTGAAATATTGATTTGAACAATTTTTGTTCATTTTTGAACAGTTCAAAAAAAAAAAAAAATTAACATAGTGCCTACAGGGAAATTTCAATCCTATATAAATCCTGATCTAACGGGCCGATTTGCTTGGAACAAACTTTATCGAAAAGCTCTTATGACGTAGAACATGTACAGATAAAAAGTTCATCCAGAACTAACGAGCCTATTTCCTTATGAAATTTTTTGATCAGGATTTTCAAGAATATTTTTGAATTAATGAAAGATTAAATGAATAAGCAAAATAATGAATGAATAAATGAGTGAATAAATACATGAATGACTGAATAAATGAATGATTGAACGAATCTGTATTAACCGTTGAAAAAGGCATATTTGAAGCAATTAAGAACTAAAGCTAAACGAGAAAGAGAGAGAGATAGCTAGATTATAAATTTGAAGCTGGTGTATACGGGAAAGTAGGCTCGTATAGTTCTAGACGGAACTTCCTGTTTTTTCTCCTTGTCCGCTTTAAGTTTCGTAAATCGATCGTCTGCATCGCGTATTTAAGGTAACTGAAAAATCAAATAATTTTATTTAGAGGCAAACGGATGTAAGTGCACTTGCATCCCTTCGCTATCAAACGGAATGCAACTTTTATTTAGTAATTTTTTTAAACCGTGCTTTTTTGCACTAGCTGTCAAAGCTACCATTAAAATTTCTTTCCCACAAAACAAAAGGGTATTTAATTTATCATTTGCACTAGTTATCTCAAAATTTTCATTTTGGTCACTTACACCCCTTTGCTTCTAAGTGCCTGATGTGTACTTAACACTTTACCGACCGGTAGCGGTTCGAACATACTATGCCCTTTCACCGCCCGCTCAGCAGCAGATCGTCCGAGACACCAACCAAATCTAACAGAAAGATCAAAAGTCGATTAATCGACGACCGGTCGGTAAGCGCTGGGGAGCAAATGTCGAATAATCGACGGCCGGTCGGTATGCGCTGAGAACAAAACGTCGATTAATCGACGGCCGGTCGGTAAAGTGTTAATTTGTATAAAATGAGCTTAAAGTTCACAACACAAAAGATAATTAGTATAGAACAGTAAAATATATTAATTGCTCGAATTCTGAAAAGATGTCCCACGCAATTTTATCTTAAAAGTGTAAATGCATAAGAAAATTTCCTCTTAAACTTTTAACAAGAAGTGAATATAAATCTCAATCAACATAGGGGCCATTCATAAATGATGTCACGCTTTTTTCTTAAATATTTGACCCCCCTCCCCCCTTTGTCACAATATGTCACACTTCAACGAATCCCCCTCCCCCCTTTGTCACATGTCACGCTACGTTGCATAATGCATGATGTCACACTTCTTGTTACCCCGTCCCCTCCCCTTATCACATTTTGTCGCAATTTCATGAACCCCCCTCCCCCCTCAAAGCGTGACATCATTTATGAATGATCCCATAGGTGTTTACGATAAAATTTGATCAATGAAACCTTAAAACCAAATTATGAAAATCAAAAAGAACTTTTAAAATTAATTTAATTTTCTGGTTTTAAATATTTTATAGAAACCAAAATGTGTAATGTCACACTTCTCGGTCCCCCCCTCTCCTCCCCTTGTCACAATTTCGCAAACCCCCTCCTCCCTCGAATCTTGACATCATTTATGAATGACGACCCCTTGTAACTATTGTAAATTGATATTTTAACGAATGAATTTAATTTTTAAAACAGAATTGTAAGGCATAATAAAATAAAGTACGAAAAAGTGATTACTTACCGTAATCCATTTTTCTTTTCCGTTGTTCACAGAGCTTTAGCACCGATTAAAGCGTAAATTCGTAACTACATTTAAGCATAACCTACCCGGTTTCCTAGGAAATATATAATCAACATTTTTTTTAAAGATAACTTCTAATATCATGTATTTTACTTCGAAGCGAACTTTTATCGAGTCAAAAAGTCTTCCAGCAGCTCCATGTGCACGCCCATCTTTCCCGATAGCAAAATGTACACAATCTCTTGACTTCACTTCAAATAAATTTAACTGAACTCAGAATTGATTCATTTGACGCATTTTTGAAAATGGCTGAATAGAATGAATTTTATTAAATTCATTTTTTATACAGGATGAAGTACAGTGTAAAAATTATTTGAAAAAATATTAAATGATTTAATAATTTAACTTTGTGCAAAGTAATAGAAATAAAATTTCACGTTAAATTAAAGCAGAAATGAGCATTAAAACGCAGACATATGTTTCGGGATTGCTTGGAATCCCTCTTTCAATGCGACAGGGAGCTTCTAGATGCAAAACATCCAAATGAAGGATGTTATGTGTCCGAAACATATGTCTGCGTTTTAATGCTCATTTGTGCTTTAATTTAACGTGAAATTTTATTTCTATTAAATGATTTGTTTTTGCTTTTTTAATGACCTCCTGAAATTGAACATAAAATTTTTATTTATATTAAAAATTGAAATAATTGTTTTTTCCTCACTTTTTTTTTTGTATTGCTCATGTACATTTAAAAACCTCAAAATTAAAAATGGATGTTGTTTGTTTGTAAACGACCCTTTCAGGTCACATTTATTTTCGAGTTTATTTGCTCGTCTCAAGGATATGCCTCAAACTCTCGTCAAATATGACAGATTGAACGAGACAGCACAATAGAATATTACAATACAACGAAGGGAAATGCAGGTGCGTCCCTGCGCGGAGTGAAAGAGGCGTGGGCTCGATTCCCACTTTCCCCTGGGTGTATTTCTTTCTTTGTATATTAAAATCTGTTGTACTCTCTCGTTCTATCTGTCATATTAGACAAGAGTTTGAAGCATATCCTTGGGAATAGCAAATAAACTCGAATATTTATGATTTATGGGATCTGAAAAGGTCGTAAACAAGGAAATAAATCCAGAGAAAAGTGAGAATCGAACCCACACCTCTTTCACTGCGCGCAGGCAGGCAGCGGAAACTGGTTCTAAGACCGCTCGGCCACTGAAGCCCCGAAATGGATGTTCTATCATGAATTTGGAAACTGACATATCGGGAAAATATGAAGTAAAAATTTGAAAATATGACACAAAATAGGACTGATAAATTTTCAATCAAGCTCGTAACGAACTAAATGAATTATAATTTTTTTATGCATGAAAAATATCTTCACTATTAATACATATATAAATGTGAACTAGAGCACGGCCCACTCTACATGCCGAAGGAAGGAAAATTCTGTGATCATGTGACCTTATCCGTCCCGTTGAGTGGGACAGAAAAGTTTTGCCTCCTTTTTTCTCCATGATTACTTTAAGTCAAATGACGGAAGGAGTCACATGAAAAACAAGTTCTCTGGCCTGTTATTTTAGCTGATCGTGACCAGAGCGACGAAAGTAGACATGCTGATGTTTTTTGACAAATTAAGCAAATGATTAACATTTCAGCACCAATGGCTAATGGAGGCAATTCAAGCAACGTCATTGGTCACGTGGCAGCGATTAAAGCAATGTAAGCAAAGGAAGCCGTAGCATCGCTTTACTTAGTATTCGACAAATCTAATTAAAAACTAGGCATAAATAAAGTTATTCTACATTACATAAAATAAACCCTAAATAAAATACTATAACTATTGTAATAATTAATAAATTTCTTGAATAGTGATTAAATTATATGTAAACACTGGGTCATAATCAGAAAAGGCTGTGAAAATAGTCTAATCAATTTTAAAATAACTCATTTTGCCTAGTGAACGCCACGTAGAACTCAATTGAAAATCTTAGTAAACAAAGAGAAGATATCACATTACAACGATGATCGTTCATGAGTCCCTCTAGCGGTAAATTGCCTCTATTGGGATTAGGACAATGAGCATTCAAACTGCGGGGTAGGCAGCGTATCTAAGAACCATTATCCAGGAGCAATCTGTGCGGCCGAGGAAGCCTAGTGGTTAGGATGTTGGTCTTTGAAGCGGAAGCTGGGGGTTCGATACCCGACCTGCTGAAAATCCACCCATGTACACTTGGGGATACGTGCATGTAAAATCCGTGGACCCTAAAGTCTCGAGGCATTTCCGAGGGTACCGGAGTGGAGAGAATGTCCCTTCCCTTCCCGCTTAGGTCAAAAAAGGAAGGTGGCGTATTTGTGGTGGAGCCATCCAAATACATAATGAGCCATTTCGTACTTCCACCGTTGGGGTGCTCATCTAAAAACGGAAGATTCTCCATACTACCTTATCCTGGGCGCTCTGCGAGGGGAGCTTGGATATCCAAGTAGAAACAACAACATTTTCATAGACTTCAGAGCAATGAGTGTGTCGATATCAGCTGGTATTCTCGATGTAGAGTACCGCCCCCTTCTTCTTTTTTTTTTATCTTAACGCGAGCTCTGCGGGGTTGTCCTTTCTAACAATTATCGCTATTTGATGACATTTCATTTCCTCTAGCGTCTAAAGTTCCCTCAGTTTGGCAAGATTTGGTAAAGTGACATAATACCAGAAACTTTGTCCCGCAGTGGACCAGTCGGTAGAAGCTCGGTTCCCGCAGAACACCGAAAGTGAAGCAACATCGACTTACGTCAGTGTTTGGGAGGGTGACAACCTCTCGCGGCTGGTTCCTGTAGGCCCGTGTGCGCTAAAGGGAGCTGGTGCACGTTAAATAGGTCGTGGCTCCAATGTCCTCCAAGTGAAACGATACCTTCTGGGGGCACCTATCCCAGGTGACGGTCTCTCATCTGGGAGCTGGTTCAACAATAATTAAGAGACCTTTGTAAGGGGCGGAAATCGGACGCCTGCCTATAAGAGCCCCGTTAGACTCAGGAGCAGCGTACCCATTCTTATTCGAAACGTGCGAGAATACGACAACAACAACAACCAGAAACTTTCTTCCTCGAAACGTGCGAGGATACGACAACAACCAGAAACTTTCCTCCGATAGCTTTTCAACCATATAAAATATTATCATAACAACTCTTTTTTCTCCCTATTCCAACACATGATGAGTCTATTACAGTGCACGCCGCTTAATAAAATCACATTCGTCCTGCACATTTTGATTTTATTAAGCAGCTGATTTTAATAACCGACGATCCTAGAAAATATGATTTTTTTAAAAAATTACTATGGATGTACTGCTTGCTCAGTAACATATAATTCTTTACGAATGTTTTGAAAACAGTAATTAAATACAACTAATTAGAATAAAAATCCGTCATCTTAAACTAAATTGAAAAATATAACATAGATGCATAAATTTTACTTTTTTAATGTTTGCTCTTTTTTACAAAGTTTTGAAGTACTTAGTGATTGTCTTTGTATTGCTGATTCATTTATCAACTTTTCTACAGTGTTTGAAAAATGCATAAAACTTTCCATACTGTTCTTTTATCTCCCCCTTTTTGTTCTAAAGTTCGGCGCAAAACATCTAATGCTCGTCGAGCTTCAGTTACAGCAGGCGGTGCTTTCATAAACGATCGTTTCGTCTTTTTTCTGACGAGTTATTTTCAGAGCTCTTTGTTCTTTGAATTTCTTGAACTTTGATTTCAATAAGCGGCGGTGTTGATTTTCTTAAGCGGCGATTTGATAATGCTTTCCTATTGATTTGATTATGTTCCTGGCGATTTGATTTCAAAAAGTGGCTGATTTTATTAACCGGTGATTTTAATAGCGGCGAGCACTGTAATTAAATTTATTTAAACGTTTTCGTTACCCGTTTCCTTCTACTTGTAAGTTATAAAATTCTGAGGAATTTTTGCAAGCAGATGAAGACGGCCGCTGCATCTTATTATAAGCTTCTTCTCAACAGCAGTGTCATTGCAGTAAAAAGTGACTTACAGATATCAGTTGACGCATAGCGGTTTTTTACTAAAATTTTATCTGCACAACAACATAGTATTGCGATGTTACTTTTATTTGCTATGTTATATTTATTTGCTGAGAAAGTCGTTATGGATTCCTTTTTAGAATTGTACCCCCCCCCCCCCCAATGAATCAGGCTTCAACCTCGTAAATAGAGGCCCTTTCAGAAGCGTGATAGATGTGTGCAGGACCCGATTTACATCTTGAATCACTATAGGCGCAACGCATGTTTGGGGGCCTCTCGCACAACAAAAATTTTTTAAACATAAAATTTTGGGAGCCCCAAAGCGAAAAAACTAATTTGTTTTTCAAACTTCAAAGAGTCACACCAAAATTTGGGGGCCCCCAAAAGCGCAAACACTAATTTGTTTTTCAAATGTCAAAGAGTCAGACTAACATTTGGGAGCTCCCAACGTGCCAAATGATTTTGTTTTTAAATTGAAAAATGTTTGAATAAAATCTGGGGGCCCCCAAAGTGCAAAATCGATTTTGTTTTTCAAATTTTCAAATTGTCAGACCAAAATTTGGGGCCCGCCCGAAAGTGAAAGTTCCTTGCGGTTTTAAAATAATTTAATAATACAAATTTTCTGTGAAGCAACAGAACACTAACAGTTTGTTTTTGAAAGATGCTTTTTTTAAAAAATTTATGTAATTACTTGTTTTTTATGCAATTTAAAAAATTTAAATTACAAAAAAAAAAATAACCAAACTTAGGAGGCCCCCTCAAAGTGGGGGCCCTAGGCCTGGGCCTCACGGGCCTAATAGCGAATAAGGCCCTGATTATGACATTTGCACTTTACTTCGCTTTTTCGTTTACCATCATAAAACTTTCCCTAGTCTATAAAATGTACACATATAGCAATAGAGTCACAATGCGGTGGGGGGGAAGGGCGTTTTTATTTATTTATTTATTTTGACCATAAAAGAACTTCATTTGAGGACCGTGGTAGAATCGGCCCTCGATACTCGACCCACTGAAGACCCACCGGACGAGGGTACCGGAGGGTGGAGAATTTCCCTTCCCTTCACTCTTAGGTCAAAAAAAGAAGATGGCGTATATGTTGTGTTCGAAAGTATGCATGACATACTGTATTTTCCTTAATTTCCAGTCGTTTATTAGTTAAGAATGACTTGCAATCTGCAATTATGTTCTTTGCAGAAGTAATACGGGGCATTGAAGAGCTTAATAACTCATTAGAAGCGGCAGTTTACGAATTGCTCCACACACACACTGGGCTGTTTAACATGGTGCAAAATGAATGGTTGTGCCTTCGAATGATACAGACGTGTAGTATTATTAATTCGATTTGCATCAACATGGATGTGCCAAGGAATATTTGAGTTTGGATACTTTTCGAAATAGGAGAAAATAGACGTTTTGTTCCCAGCAAACATTCTTATCAGAAAACCAAATCTGGCCAAAGTACACTCGAAAGCTCACATTCTTAAAGGTAATGACGAAATCAGGCGAATTGGGACAAAAAGTGCAGCTATAAATTCAAATCCTATTTCATATTTGTCAGATTTTGCAGAGACAGAGGACGAGTGCGGTTATGAAAACGTGGAGAAATTCCTAGTGCGAGTCTGGAAAGCTCATTCAACACGTGAAACATTTGATGATCTACTATTTAATGAATACAAGAAGTTAGTTCCACTGAGTGGACTTCCATCGACATCCCTTTCAGTAAGTTAAAAGGCACATGCTAAGAGCTTTTTAGCATACAAGACGGAATATTCATCTTCTTGAAAATAAACAGTTAATAAATGATTCATGTCATTTTTGTTGGGAAAAATTAACGGGGTGTTGAAACCCAAAAAATTCTTAAACTACCTGCCACTGGAACTCTTGTGTGTAAGCAAATGTTAGGTTTTCGTCTCCAAAAGATATGCTTGCAAAGCTGCTGTGGTAAAGTGCACTACTTTTGTCAAATGTACCAACAAGGAATGCAGAATCAAATAGCATGTTTTTATTCATTCGTTTTTTTATTGCTTAATTTTACAATGTGCTTTTATTATATAATTCTACCAATAAAGAATCATATAATTATAATAAACACGAGTTGAAACTTATTATTATTGAGAATTCTTTTATTCTAGTTTCAATTTTTGCAACCAGAATATTAAACAACAGTTATCGGGTACATTTCCACGCAAACTTCTGAAAATGATAGAAAGACAGTTTTAATGGCGTAAATAATATGTTATTTGAATTCTTAGACCCCAAAAATCAAAATTTACAACCAAAATTAAGCTTGTATGTTGATTAGTTGCTGAATTGCAAATGAAAACAGGAACCAAAATGGCTGCAATGATGGTCTGTAAAATTATTTCGCCCAGGAATCAACATGTCTACCCAAGATAGTTTCGTATTAGAACCTCTATAGATCCCGATTCTAAAGATAAAATCTCTGGACATAGAAATTTTTACGGGGCCGACAGGGTGGCGTAGTGGTAAGACGCAGGTCTCGTATGCCCAAGATCGCAGGTTCAAACCTGGCCCAAGTCGGTGGATTTTTAAGATGCAGAAAATCGTCTGCGTCCATGTCGTATGATTATGCGGCATGTTAAAGATCCCTTGAGTATCCGTTTGGCATGGATACTCTCGGCTAAATTAAATTCCTAGTGCAGATTGCATCAATGAGAGCTCAGGTACCGCCATCTAGTGGTAACTGAACGTCAAAATTCTCATGCGGCGATGGTACCACACTCATTGTGGTGCCGCTGAAAGAGATGGTACCAATTACTGGGGAACGCACTAGGTCTGCAATGGTTGAGGACCAATACCGCAACCCCATTGGAAAGAAAAAAAAAAAAAAAAATTTCGGGTCTACATTGTGGGGACTGGAATGGTGGTTAGGATGTCGGATTTTCCTACCAGAATCCGCGGCGTATTTATGGTGGCGTCATCTGGTGTCATCCAAATGCATAATGAGTCATGTCGTACTTCCACCGTTAGGGGGGGGGGGGGCTCATCTAAGAACGAACGGCGCTCTGCGAAGGGGAGCTTGTATACCCAAGTGGCATAAGAAACAACAGAAGTGTACTTAAGTGTTATTACGACAGACAGGCATTCCCTCTGTCCCAAAAGCCTACTTTCAAACTTTCCTGTTTCTATGTACATGCAATCAAATGACGTAGTTTTTTATTTGTTTTTATAATATGTGGCGATGGTACCACTCATTGTGGGGGTAGTGAAAGAGATGGTACCAATATCTCGGTCGATTAAAAGATCTATCATTTCAAGATGCAAAACTTCAAAGAGAAAAAAAAAACCGACTACTCTTGCAGACACTACAAATGTCCGATGAATTGTACTCCAATTTCTAACAAGGCGATAACTAACGTTTAATATTTATTGACCATTTTCACTAGTCGCCCCCCCCCCCCCCATCCACTTTCATTTTAACATTAAGCATGTAATAATTGTAATAGAAATATAATTTCACGTTAATTTAAAGCACAAATGAGCATTAAAACGCAGACATATGCTTCGGGATTGCTTGGAATCCCTTTTTCAATGCGACAGGGAGCTTCTAGATGCAAAACATCCAAATGAAGCAGACAAAAACAACAAAAACATAGCTTATATAGCCTAAGAATTAACTGTAAACCAATGAGAATGAAGGCAGTGTGAAGTGGAAGTAGAAGTAGCAGGGAAAACACCTATAAGAAAGCAACAAACGAATCCAGTTGAAAGTTCAGGAAGTAAAAAGGAATATCAATAAAAACAAAGCAAAAAAGGCAACAACATGAATAAAAATGTGAAAATACATGAAAATTGCAAAAATAATAAAATAGAATACAGGGAATAAAGTAGAAATAAAATAAGTACAGAAAATACCAAAACAAAAAGCAAAACAAAGTACACATGTAAAGAAGGGGGAGGGGGGGGGAGAAAAAAAATTAAAAATAGACACAAAAAAGGAAAACTAACAAGAAAAACAAGAAAGAACAACAAATTAAAGGAACTTATGCCAGACTTGTGAAAATACATGAAAACTGCAAAAATAAGAAAATAAAATAAAGAATAAAATGGAAATAAAATAAGTACAGGAAATACCAAAACAAAAAGCAAAACAAAGTACACTCATTTGGATGTTTTGCATCTAGAAGCTCCCTGTCGCATTGAAAAAGGGATTCCAAGCAATCCCGAAACATATGTCTGCGTTTTAATGCTCAATTGTGCTTTAAATTAACGTGAAATTATATTTCTATTACTGTTTACTTGCACAAAGTTAAATTATTATTTTCATGTAATTATTGTTTACATCAGAATACTAATCTGTTTCACTTTTTAAGTTAGGATAGAAATGTTTTCCCGCTTTGAAATTTCTGCAGTTGCTTTTTTTTTTGTACGCATAGCATAGAAATTTCTTTTCTTTTGACATGAATACGTCTTTAAAGTTGCTACCATACGGGAGCAATCCAGAAAATCTAATGATAACAGAATCGGGGGATACAGTTTGGCGTTGTAGTTTCGAATCTATCCTCTACATCCAAAATTAAACACCACTGGATAGCTAAAGGACCAAAGAATTCATTACGATAAGCGAGAACAGTGACGCATCGCGGGGGGTAAAGAGGGGAGCGCCGCCATTTTGAGGTTATTTTGCTGCTCAACGAAATTTGCAATTATTATAGCTTTTGACTCGTAGAAGCTGCGATGTTCGTTTAAGTTTTAAGCATCAGCTGTCGTCAAAATCTATCGATTGTATATAAAACATTAGTTTAAAATAGTGATAGGGAATATAAGTTGTTACAATAAAAAAAATGTCAAAAATATATAGATAACGTCGGCTTATACGCGTCTAAAAGCCAAAACTGTAAAGTCATTAATTAATAAATTTATATTGTAACACAATAATTGCTTTTATTCTAAATACAAATAAAAATATTTTATTTAAAATATATAACCAGTTGCATAAACGTATTCACGTACAACGCACAGCCATATCCACAGCCATACCCCACATTTTTTTTTTTTTTTTTTGCTCATACTTTGAAACATTAAAACGTTAAAATTATAACTAAACAAAGTGATTATTTGTGTTTTAAATATATTGCCTTCTGCATAATCCTATTAATTCTACTAAAATATGTTACTGTCTCTTAGAAATAATTTAAAAATCTTAGTTACATGCTCTGGGGGTTTACTTGCCTTTTAGTTTAGTTTTCATTTGGTTTCTGGTTCCTTACTGGCTTGTATGTTTTAGCTTGAATTTCTGATACCCTGACATTTTAGTATCATACTTTTTGTGTGTATTTTAATAGAACAAACAATACAAAGGGTTTATTTTTCTCTATATTTTACAATTTCTTTTGTTTTGTAGTTTCTTCAGAAAGAATAACGTTGCTTACTTTGTAGGCTAAAGACTATATATTTCGCTATGGCTAATATTCAGTTCTGATTGGAACGATGTATATATCTTTAATTATTGCACAAAAAACACCAATGTCAATGTTTCTAAAATTAAAGTTGAAGAGAGAGACAAGAATTTCCTTGTAAACAATCATCAGCAAAGAAAAAAAAATCTAATAATGTACTAACTCCAAATTAAGTAGCTTCTGAAATAGTTTGGATTGCGTAATTTTGACGGCATTTTTGCCGGAAAATGTCCAGCAATAAAAGAAAAAACTCGTTAAATTGGTATTTCAAATTCGACGTTTTTGAGACTTTTTAGTAATGAACTTATATTTTACTTTTAGGTAATGAATTTCTTTTTAAATTATTATAATTTGAAATTTCAAACGCTAAATATCTCAAAATGCGTTGTAACTCATATTTGCCAAATCGACACTTGCAGAAAGCAACAGATGTATAAAGACGAACGAACTGGTCTTTTAACTTTTTAATACGGGCAACGCCATGCGGGTAGACTTAATTTCTTTAATATCAGTTTATAATTTTCGGTAAAATGTACTGTCAACATGGCTGCCAATACTTTTATCCAGAGATTTTCTTGATTGTTTTTGCAGTGTATTCTGGTTCATTTGAGAGCCATTTCTGTAGTAAGGAGCATTGCAACAAGAGAAAAGTCATCTGCACATTAGGAGTCATTCATAACTGATGTCACGCTTCGAGGGAGGGAGAGGGGGTTGAGAAATTGTGACAAGGGGAGGGGGATCACGTGACTTTACACATTTTGGTTTGTATAAAAACATTTAACACCAGCAAATTCAATTTATTTTAAAAGTTTTTATTACTTTCATAATTTGATTTTAAATTTTCCTAGGCAAATAAGGTAAATGACCCGGTAGTGGACACAGTTAATAAAATTTTCGTACTCTTTTACGTGGCAACATTTTTTCAAGGGACTTACATCAATATTTGCATATTTCGCTTAATCGCCAACTATTTCTCTAAAAATTAATGACCTATAAAATGTCATTTGATGAAAAATGAGGATTTTTACGTCAAATTTACTAAACGCTTCATTTGCATCTATAGTGGACATTTATAAGACACGTATTTGCATTAGTAGTGGACAGAAATGAATATCATCTATTTTATGCTGTTAACTTGTAGAAATAATTTTAAAAATGACTAAGGGACCATTCATAAGTCACGCTTTTTCCCCATATATTTTCCCCAAATCCCTATTGATCGGCTTTAGTAAAGAGCAGCCAATGTGACCGTTGTGGAGGCAGTTATTAAGTATTATGATCCATGTACTTGCATAGATGCTCCACGCCAACTTTAGTTCTATTAACCAGCACTAGGAATCGTTCGCTATAGGTTTTGATGATTTCATTTAAGTTTAATGTTACATTCGCTTATTTTAGGAGCTTAAAGATCTAAGTGTCCACTACCAGAGCAATGTCCACTACCCATCGGCTCTCTACCTAAGGCTTCGGCTAAAAGGTGCAAGGGTGTCCGATGGAGAAAAGTGTCCACTACCGGGTCATTTACCTCAGACTTTTAAAATAAAATTGCGTAGGTTATTTTCTTAGAATTCGAACACTTAATATAATTTACTGTTCTATAGTAATTACCTTTTGTGTTGCAATCCCAAACCTCATTTAATACAAATTAAGTACACGTTTAATCGTGCTTTGTTGCTGAACTGCAAGTACGTATGCGTACACAGTAAAAACATCTCCTGAAAATAACGGAAAAAGTACGGCAGCAGATTTGCCGGAAATATTCCGTTTCTGATAATATTTTCCCATGATTTGACAGGAGTTCCATTTCTTTTTTCTCCGTTAATCCAAATCAGGCTGTGAAAAAACAGCAACCATAAAACGGAAAACTTCCGTTCTCGTATTTTCAGGACGTGATACTTCCGTTTTTAGAAGGAAAAATCATGTACAGTAGAGTCTCGATAATTCGAGTCTCGATAGTTCGAGTTTCCCATAAATCCGAGCTAGCGAAATATCGGCTTAGCTCCCAAATAATGACCAACAGCAGCTAAACTCGTGAAAGAAACACCACATCCAGTTTTTATTGTTATTCGATGGCTCATGCGTGAAGGTATCGAATTGGGATACTTTTATCCATGACTGGTGACCAATAATTTCATTAATAAATAGGCTGGCTACATTTAGAGCGATTTGAAATGTTGGCAAATTCAAACATATAATTAACTTCCAATCGTGTAACTGTATGTAAGTACATTTTTCCTGTAAATATACGATACGGAAATTTAAAATTTGCTTTACTCCCTTTTACTTATTTATAAAATGTTATGATTCCTATAATTCGAGTTTTCGATAGTTCGAGGTATCCGGCAACGTCCACCTCGAATTATCGAGACTCTACTGTATTGAAGTACTACGGAAATCTTCCGTTAAAATCAGTCAAAAAGCACCCTGAAAATTCAGGTTTAACAGTGTACGTAATATAACGTGACATGTGACAAAGGTAGGGGCTCTGATGAAGTGTGACATTTTGTGACAAGGGGGGAGGGTCAAATATATTCGAAAAAAGTGTGACATCATTTATGAACGGTCCCTTCGCTCTGCATTTGATGTTAGTTTCGGCATAGTTTCTCGAGAAAAACCTAGAGCTCCTGGTCGTTCCAAGAATCAGCCATCGTAAATTTATGTTTCAAACGACGTGTCTCATGGATGGCCTCAGGTTGAGCAACCGGAGAGAATTTTGCAAATTCTTCCCTTCTGCTATTATTCACCAGAAGCTAGAGGTTATTATTTCCAGGAAAACCACTTGATTTTCGTTTTGGTGAGATGCAAACCAAACTGCGGCCTATCTGCTATATCTTCTTTATTTGGATGAATGGGCCCCATCCAGATCACAAAGGGCCCATTAGGCCGGAGTCGTATAATTGGTGGGCATTAGGCATCAAAGTGGGACCGACAATGGGGGACCTTTGCGGGACACCTTTTGTGTCGGTGCCCACAGAGGTCCCGGTGACATCTGCCTTTCGGGTTTGTGCAACTCTTGAAAAGCTTTTTTTTTGTGTTTGTCGTTCGAGAAAGATTTTTTTTCCCCCACCGCGTTTTGTCTGTGATTGGTTTCTTTATAGCGACGCTTTCAGAGAGAGATCTCCGCTTTTTAATGATTTTGCGGAATCGGATTTCAAGAAGAAATCCTCTAAAAAGCGGAAAATGTCACTGAGAGCGGGCATTCCGAGTTTTGGAAACACTCTGCGGACAAAAGGTGGCTTTTTACCGAGAAGGGCTCTCTGGAGAGGTTTTAACTTCTGCTTTCGCTTGGAGAAATCGGAAATCGGCTGAAGGATGGGTGGTGCTCAGTGAGCCCGACGGCATCTTCAGAAATGTTCAATCTCGCTTCCGTTTTCAAAACGATGACACCAAATACAATGGAGGCAATTCACCACTGGAGGGACTCATGGGCGATCATCGTTGTCACGTGATATCCGCGCATTGTTTACTAAGATTTTCAATTGAGTTCTACGTGTAGTTCACTAGGCAAAATTAGTTTATCTTAAACTTAATTAGACTATTTTCACAGCCTTTTCTGATAAAACCCAGTATTTACAGTTAATTTAATCATTATAAAAGAGATTTATTCATAAATACAGTAGTTATAGTGTTGTATTTAGTGTTATTTTATGTAATGTAGAAGAACTATATTTAGTCCTAGTTTTTACCTAATTAGATTGTCGAACTCGATGTAAAGCGATGTTACGGCTTCCTTTGTTTACATAACTTTCATCGGTGCCACGTGACCAATGACGTTGCTTGAGTTGCCTCCATTCAAATTGCTTGGGCAGAGATAACTGGTAACTATGAAGACAGTGGTGTCATTGTTACAAAATATCGGAATATGTCACAACGTTACTGAGAAAATTATTGATATCTAAGAGAGAAAAATGTTCAAAAATTAACGTCTATTAGTAACTTTTGAGAAGTTGGTAATTTTACTTAACTTTATGAATCAATATAAACGATAAATCGGTGCTTAACAAAATAAAATATGAGTTAATTCTTAATAAAATAAAATATGAGTTAGATCTGCTGTGCTCCGGTTTCGTACAAAATTTCGTTGATCCACTGCTCCACGCTCTACTCCAAATCCCACGTAGAAATGTCCTCATTATGAAGGCCCGGCGGAGGAGGTATTATCAAGGCATTCCCAAGGACTGACTTCTTTCAGGGAAAATATCACCCCCCCCCCCCCTAGGTTCGGGCTCTGATCCCTCCATCTGCTGCTGTTCGTAGTTAAGTTCACTTTAATTTTTGTTAAATACACTTCGTGGAGTGAACACATAAGATTTGAAAACTACTATTTTGACTGAAAATCAAAAACCTTGTGGATTTTATTACATGTAAGTGGCCAAAAATACAAAGCAGGGAAAACATGCTTAAAAATATTAAATGTTGATTTAGAACGGCTTAAGTCATTCACAAAATTAGATTGTCTTTTAAAGTATTGCTCGCATAAGGTTGACATTTTTCATGAGTCTTTTCCACTGACGGTACTTCTAAGTACCACTCAGTTTAAAATTCCATTCAGTAACCATTTTTACAAATATTCTTACGGTTGGAACACTCCTTTAATTCCAGTTTTTCAGGATACATTTTAAGTAAGGAGTATTTTAGCGAGGTAAGAGGATAGCTTTGAAACCGATGCTGTGTTTTGAACAGACATTTTGTTTAACTTAGTTCACTTTTCTGATTTTTGTTAAAGAACTGGTAAAATACAAGAGTTAAGTCTCTGACAGTTTAATTTGTTAGATAACTTAGAAAACGATTTGATCAGATATTTTAAGTGAACAGTTAAAGTATAAGACAAATGATCAAAATGCTTTGTGCTAAAATGTAAGTACAAAGATAAAACAACGTAAAAAAGCCCAAATTCAGAATAAAAAGTAACGCAAATAGCTATTTCGAAGCTACAATGGAGCCTCTTCATCAGTGCAAAGAAGAAGAAACGCTCAACACGCAGCTAGAAAGCTGAGAGTGAACAGGGTCAGTTAACAGAGTACAGGTGAACAGAGTACAGTTAAAGTACTCTGGTACTACTTATCAGTTGCAACAAATAAAATTTTTATAGGCAGAGTATTTTAGTTATGTAAATCTCTTAATTAGTTTTGCAGCTAAACAAAACTTACGTGAAAAAAAAAATACAGATCATAATACAGTAAATACAGGTTTAAAACAGTTTCAACTATCGAAATATAAAAAAATAACAATAATATTAAACCAATCTTTTCGGAAAATATTTGACCGTGCCTCCTTTTAACCCTTTATCAGTCCACTTTTTTGTAGCATCCATATATGAAAATATTTTTCGGATTTTGGTTCGTTTCAAAGAAAAATTTCATGTAGGACATTAAATAAGATTAACATGATTTTTTGCACCCCCGACCCCCGCGGGGGGGGGGGATGTTCTAATAGGGGAATACTGATGCATGCGGTGGTAAATATGCTTCCCAGCGTCTTTGCAAGACTCTACTAATCAGAAAGGGTAAAATAACTTACTATAAACATCTATAACTTGATGAATTAGGTGGGAAGATACTTGCCACCCCCTTATAAAGGGTTAAGCAAACAGAACTTAAAACAACAAAATATATTGCACGTGCACGTGTTTTGTAATGGAGGCAATTGCCCGCTAGAGGGACTCATGAGCTATCATCGTTGTCATTTGATATCCGCTCTTTGTAGATTTTCAAATGAGTTCTACGTGGAGTTCACTTGGCAAAATTAGTTATCTTAACATTAATTAGGCTATTTTCACAGCTTTTTCTGATTATAACATTGTATTTACATTTAATTTAATCATTATAAAAGAAATTTATTAATTATTATAATAGCTATAGTGTTGTATTTAGTGTTCATTTTATGTAATGTCGCAGAACTTTATTTAGTCCTAGTTTTGAAATAGATTTGTCGAACTCGATCTAAAGCGATACTACGGCTTCTTTCGTTTACATTGCTTTCATCGGTGCCACGTGACCAATGACGTTGCTTGAACTGCCTCCATTACAAGGATCACTCTTTCCAATCCAAAAAAAAAAGAAAGAAAAAGAGGGCAAAAAAAAGTAAGTTATAATAAAGTTTGTTGGATTTTGACTGCTGCTTGCAAAAGAGAAGCAAGTGTATACTACAAATGAGACGATTTTTTAATAATTAAGAGTAGGCAGCTGTCTGGGTTGGGAAATTTTTGGGCCGTTAAATTTTATTATACTCTTTTTACTAGTCTTCAAACAAAACATAAAGCGATTCTTATTTTCTATAATGACATCATTTTCTTTTTCATTATAAAAATAGGCATTTTTCATCGATCTCATGAAAATAAGATGACGTTTTAAGCTCAATCGTTTAATAATATTCCCTCGGGGAATTCTCCCTTGCGGATATACAACACATTTTGCAATTTGTTCGTCATAAAACTCATTTCTCACATTACATTTCATTTCGTTACAACTGTAAATGTTTATTACTTATTGAACGTTTTCAGATAAGTAGTAGGGTAGTACATTCAGAATTCCCACCTCTAAGAGAAGAGATGAGAGGGAGGAAGGAGGTTAGTTCATAACATTCCATACATGTATCTGTAGTACTATTATAGTATTGGCACATGGCCTAAAATCAATGGTTCTAGAGTAGTTAAGCTTAAGATTTTCCCTTGACTACACTCCTATGCTATCATTAAAATATGTTTCAAACAATGTTTATCAAATAAAATTCTGAGCATAAAGTTAATGAGTTAAGCTGCATGACAGCATACGGAACACTAGTATGTTACAACCACTATAGTGCACCTGTTAAGACTGGTGTGTTAGTGATTGCTTCTACATGTCCACCAACAAAACACAAATTGAAGTGCTAGTAACTCTTTATCAATGGGGAATTCGGCTGCATGAGTGATTCTGATCCGAAAATTTTACAGAACATGTTTCGAAAATTAAATTTAATTTAAACAAGAAGTTGCGTCTAGAACTATACGAGCCTACTTTCCCGTATACACCCCTTCAAATTTATAATCTAGCTATCTCTTTCTCTCTCTTTCTCCTTTAGCTTTAGTTCTTAATTTTTTCAAATATACCTTTTTCAACGGATAATACATATTCATTCACTCAGTCATTCATTCTTTCATTTATTCAGCCATTCATTTATTCATTCATTCGTTTACTCATTCATGTGTTTATTCATTCATTTACTCATTCGTGTATTTATTCACCCATTTATTTATTTTTTCATTTATTCACTCATTTATTCATTCTTTTCCTCTCTTTCACTCCTTCATTCTTTCATTGAGGAATATCCTTAAAAATCCCGATGAAAACATTTCATAGGAAAATAGGCTCGTTAGTTCTGGATGAACTTTCTATTGTTCTACGTTATAAGAGCTTTCCGATAAAGTTTGCTCCAAGCAAATCGGTCCGTTAGATCAGGATTTATATAGTATTGAAATTTCCCCGTAAGCGCTATGTTAATTCTTTGAACTGTTCAAAAATGAACAAAAACTGTTCAAATTAATATTTCACGCCAAGAGCTTCCTCCAGTAAGCTTGTTCATTGGAACGTGGATCTTGCACCTAGAGTTTGCATAATTTGCTTCATTTTCGCCCATAGGCGCTAACGTTAAATTTTTTTTGAACTGCTCAAATTTGAACGAAAAATTGTTAGAGTCAAAAAGTAAAATATGAAAATGATATGTTTTCGCCGAGATCTTTCGAATGCAAAAGAATTTTTCGAAACGGACAACTCGTCCAAAAGTTATTAGTGGGGGGGGGGGGGACAGACTGTCAGACAGACAGACCGACACACATTTTCCCCCATCTCAAAACCCTACTTTCAAATTTTTTATTTTTCAACCTTTATTTAATTACTTCCCTTTTTCTTGACTTTTCTTCATTTTTAACGATATTTTCACGATGCATTAAGCCTTCTTTCATGCTTTATTCTTATTATTTTTACTTTTACGGGAAAGTAGGCTAAAAAAAAAAGGAAAAGAAGGAAAAAAGTTTTTCCGCAATTTTTTCAATTTATAATAATCGTAAGATTTCTTTGTTTCTTTGACGAGCAATATCTTTGCTTTTTTTCTACCTGGAGAGAAAGCAAAGTATTTATTATTTTAAAAACACTTATGAAATGAAACACTTACTATCCCTTGATGTCTTTTATTGGAGCTTGATACATGCAGTAAAACCTGTAAAGTTGATCATCTTTGTAAGTGGGTCCCCTGTTTAAGTTGACCACTTTTGTCAGGAATCGAATTAAATCTGTATTATTTAATGTAGGGAAACCTTTATAACTTGACGACCTAAGTTGACCACCTGTCTATATTGACCGCCTGTCTTATACCACATTTGGGTGGGAGTATTATAAAACACCCTTTATAAGTTGACCGCCTAATTATTATTATATTTTTCTGTTTATCTATTTTTGTAAAGGTAACAAGAAGTTCCGTCTAGAACTATACGAGCCTACTTTCCCGTATACACCAAATTCAAATTTATAATCTAGCTATCTCTTTCTCTCTCTTTCTTATTTATCTTTAGTTCTAATTATTGAAAATATACCTTTTTCAACGGATAATACATATTCATTCACTCACTCATTCGTTCTTTCATTTATTCAGCCATGCATTTATTCATTCATTCGTTACCTCATTCAAGTGCTTATTCATTCATTTACGCATTCATGTATTTATTCACTCATTTATTTATATTTTCATTTATTCAATAATTTATTCATTCATTCTTTTCCTCATTCATTTATTCATTGATTTATTCTTTCACTCTTTCATTTATTCATTCATTCATTATTTCACTCATTGAGTCACTGAGAAATATCCTTGAAAATCCCGATCAAAAAAATTTCATAGCAAAATAGGCTCGTAAGTTCTGGATAAACTTTCTATTTCTACGTGTTCTACGTTATAAGAGCTTTCCGATAAAGTTTGTTCCAAGCAAATCGCTCCGTTAGATCAGGATTTATATAGGGTTGAAATTTCCCCGTAAGCTCTGTGTTAATTTTTTGAACTGTTCAAAAATGAACAAAAACTGTTCAAATCAATATTTCACGCCGAGAACTCCTTTCAATAAGCTTTCAATAGGAACTTGGCTCTTGTGCCCAGAGTTTACAGCATTTGCTTCAATTTTGTCCATAGGCGCTAATGTTAAAATTTTTTGAACTGTTCAAAATTGAACAAAAAATTGTTCAAATCAAGTAAAATATAGAAATGAGATGTCCTCGCCGAGATCTTTCGAATGCAAAAAGAATTTTTCGAATCAGACAATTCGTTCAAAAGTTATTAGGGGGGGGACAGACTGACAGACCGACAGACAGACCGACAGACCGACAGACAGACAGACCGACAGACACACTTTTTCCCCATCTCAATACCCTACTTTCAAATTTTTTATTTTTCAATCTTTATTTAATTACTTCACTTATTTTTGACTTTTCTTGATTTTTAACGATATTTTCACGATACATTAAGCCTTCTTTCATGCTTTATTATTTTTTTTTTTTACTTTTACGGGAAAGTAGGCTAAAAAAGAAACTAAAATAACTTGTCCAAGATTTTTTTATGCCATAGTGCTATACCAGTATTTGTCTGGATCGATGAAATATCAATAGAAAATTTGCTTAAGCCCCTCTGCGTAAATTAACCATACGGGAAAACTATTATTAGCACTCTTCTGGTCTTTCTTTAAATAAGTTTCTTCTTTTTCTTCTAAATGATCTAGCCATTTTGAAAAATAATGTATTTTTAGGAAATCTTTACCATAAAATGAGTAACTCACATAATTAATTACATATTTATCATTCATGTTAAACTTATCTAATGATATTTTAGATGATTATGAAAAAATTGCTAATTAGTCATTTTAAAGTAACGTTAATGCATGAAGTTATATTTTAACTAGTTACAACGCGTAGTGTTAAGAAATGACAAAAAAAATCTAAACCCTCTATTAGTTGACCACCTGTCTAAGGGGACCACTAAAGTGATGCACCGCAAGTGTTCAACTTATACAGGTTTCACTGTCCCTGCATACGAATGTACTGTGTTTGGGTAAAAGAGATATTCCCACTTTTTTTTTTTGGTGAGGTTAAGATTTTTTTTTTTTTTTTTTACTGAGAATCACCTGTCAGGCTCAATCATGCAGATTGCCGGCACCTTTTTGTAGTATGACTTCGGGCCAAGACGAGAACTTAGCTAGCACAGACCTGTTGATGAAAAATGGGGGGAGGGGATCACAGATCATTCGGTACCACTCCGTGCCCAGTACAGGTTCGCAAATAAAGCCCCCAACTTCGATGATCAAAGCTAAAAAACATCAAGCTGCTGAAGGCAATGTCCAGTCATTAACCACCCTCGAAACTTGTCCTCTTGTGATTTTATTATGCTCATAAATCAGCACGACTCATTTCCAAGAAGCTGATCATTTAGAAACCTTCAGGATGTTGGATTACGCTGACCGAAATGGATTTGGGGGCAGTCGGAACTTCAAACGTGAAAACCAGACCGGAAGGCTGGCCCAGAGTAGATTGAAGGTTTATATGCAGAAGATGGGAATACAAGTTGAGTAGCTAAAGCGGGCAACATAAAGTACAATTTAGGCAATTTTTCTGGCTCAAATGTGAAGTGTCGAATAGAAAAGCTGATGGAAATTAGTTTGATTTTAAAAAGGCGATTCATTCAACGTACTAACAAACACTAAAATTCAATGGTTTTTTGCAAGTACTTTTTTTAAAACTAATTTTATATAAGTCAACACTCCCTTTTTCAACTACCTACACTGTAAAAAAATCTCCTGAAAATAACGGGAAAAGTACGGCAGCAGAGTTGCCGGAAATATTCCGTTTCTGATAATATTTTCCCTTTTTTATCCGTTAATCCAAATCCAGGTTGTGAAAATACAGCAACCGTAAAACGGAAAAGTACCATTCTCGTATTTTCAGGTCGTGATATTTTCGTGTTTGGAAGGAAAAACCATGTATTGAAGAACTACGAAAAGCATCCGTTAAAATCAGTCAAAAAACTATCTGAAAATTGAGGGTCTTTTTAACAGTGTACCTTTAATTGACGTCTTTTGTTGACGGTACTTCTAAATAAATGAATGAATACATGGGTTAATGGTGAGTAGATCGAATCTCAGTTTCAACTAAACTTTCCACTCAATACCAAATGTGGTAGGTTATTAAACGCAAGTTGATTTTTGATATTTAGTTTTTGATTTTTGATTTTTTGATATATTCAGTGGCGTAGGAAATGGAGAGGTGAACGGATCTGGATCTCCCCTGCAGCAGGAGGTTAAGGGGCGTGAGATCAAATTTCAAGTATGCTATATTATCCTGGGAGCATGACTGCAATTTAAAACTGTGGATGCTCTTTCATGCTGCGAGGAACGAGGCAGGGGGGGGGGGGGCTACAAACGAGTTAAATTGAGCCAATGTTGCACCACCGGACACACCCTCCCCCTTCAAAAAATTTCTACTGCGCCACTACTGTTACATAAAATATATGTTATTAAAAATAGAAAGAGCTTGTAATTTACCAATGTTTTTAATACATGGTACCTCTAATAAAGGTTCTGAAACCACTTACCTTAGATGTTTAGAAATTAGTGATTTTTCCAATAAGTGTACTTCTTATAGCAATAAAAAAGGTACCACAGGATGAAAGGTGGTTAAAACAGCTAGCAACGGACATTTAACAGTTAATGAATTTCGCAGCAAGTGTAGTTTTCACGGCAATAGAGAGGGTGATGCCGAAAAAAGAGTATACAACGCAAAATTTCGTGCGAAATAATGTTTACGTCCTTTGCGCAGATTTTTCAAAAACTGTTATATTTTATCTGTTGTTTAACATTCCGTATCCTATTTCCAGCTAAAAGTAAAATTTTATTTCAACTCAATCCTGGATAAATTAAACATAAATGAGAAAGCTTGGCTATTATGATAGCTGAAACACAAATCTAAAATAAGTAATTGATAACCCACTTTAACAATAAAGTCGATCTTCATTTCTCAAAGAAAAAGATTTATTTGTTTTTCCTTTTAAATGGAATTATTTTGATTCTGTGTTGCTAATTTTATCAGTCACATTGTGCGGATTGTACTCCATCCTGATACACTGGACCATGGGGCTGTTAATGACTAATTGGCGAACGTTCCGGCACGATTAGTTTGATGTTGTCCAATTGCAACGCATGGGCAGGAGGATTGCAGAACGTCTAAAGTCCATGAGAATGAATGGGCCGGCCATTTAGACACGTATCCTGAGGTGCACATTCACAGAACTTAAATATATATATATATATATATATATACGTTATTCTTGTCAAAACTCAGTGACTACATCCAAGTAACTAAATGATTCCAGTATTGGGTCTCATCTTTCACAACACATTTACTGAAAAACAAAGTTAATTACAACAAGGTCAGTTGGCACATATCACTTTTATCCCATACACAAAAGTTGTTTGTAATTCCTTCGGAAATTGGGAAAGCCTTTTTTTGGTAAAACAGCTCACTTATTACTGAAAGCCAATAGCTTTGTTTATAGAACTCTGCTTTTAAAGAATGCATGTGTGTGAAAAGCATCGCTCCGATAATATCTTAAATATTCAATTACACAAAATGAGTCATCGCAAGCATAGGTAGAGTCGTTATAAACGTAACAGTTTGAAGAACGCGTTCACGACATGCAATCCCACAGTGTCGGCAACGCCATCCTGATGAAGAAGATTCACTTTTACATAATTATCGAGTGCATTGACTTGGATCAGCTGTTCATTCATTGAAGACAAAATTCAAATAACTGAATAACGTCGTTTCAATAAATGAAAGCAAATGACACGACGTGCCATCGATGTTGCTCAATGACCATTCGATATTGTTCAATGACCACTCGATATTGTTCCTGTTAGTCAGAAGCTACATCAACGTGGATCTGCTACCAATTCCGAACAACATCAAAATAACTGTATAACATTCCATTTAATAAACGT
Source organism: Octonoba sinensis (assembly GCA_038502835.1). Lineage (NCBI taxonomy): Eukaryota > Metazoa > Arthropoda > Arachnida > Araneae > Uloboridae > Octonoba > Octonoba sinensis. The sequence goes on from CM076600.1 coordinate 7,969,738, forward strand.
ATGCGGGTTAACATAAAATGACGCTAAGTGCCAGATGATATTGTTTCATAATCGCACGATATTGATTAGGCTGCTCTTGCTTCTATCGATTTGAACACACGAGACACGAACCTTTACATAAACGTTTTTTCTCTCTAACCAGATGCTTAAATGATTAGGATGCCTTCTATCGAGGGAGAGAAACAGGTCTTACACAAACGAAATACCCTATATAACAATCATTGAATGATTAGGGTGCTCTTGCTTCTATCAATTCGAACACATTACAGAAAAGAGTCACATAAACGAAATATTGTCTCTAATCGCAATGCTAAAATGACTTAGGTGCTCTTCTTTCTATCGAGCGAGTGGAGATCAGTCTCACCACAATCCCTTATCACAATCATTAAACGATTAGGAGGCTTTTGCTTCTATCAATTGGAACACATTGGAGAAAAGAGTCACATAAACGAAATATGTTCCCTAATCACAATGCTGAACTGATTTAGCTGCTCTTCTTTCTATCGAGCGAGAAGAAAAGATTCTTACACAATCCCTTATCACAATCATTAAATGATTAGGATGCTCTTGTTTCTGCGATAAACAAAACAAGGAGAGTCCTATACAAGCAAAAAGTTGTCTCTTATGTCACAGTCTCTCAAGAGCCGTTTTGTGACTTGCACGTATGCACGTCTTTCCACTGTCGACATTCATCGCACTGTACGTAGCAGCACCAGTGGAATTTGCAGCGACACTTTGTGACGATCTCCGTCCGCCTGGTGTCGAAACCCCTGCCACAGCACATGAGGTCGCAGCCGTCCGTTCCAGGAGAATTTTTCTTGCATTCGCGGCCTGCCGTTCCCAGAGTTCCTGTAAAAGGAAGGGGTATCAAATTTAATTGCGAAAAAAAATACTGATTGTCTATTTATAACGGTAAGCGATTGAGTTATCAATACTTAGAGCAAGTCCGTTTTTATAAGGTTAGATGTGGAAAGAGCCCCCAGGGTGGCGTAGTGGTAAGGCGCAGGCCTAGTATGCCAAAGTCCGCGGGATCAAACCTGGCCCAAGTCGGTGGGTTTTCAAGATGCACAAAATCGACAGCTCATAAATGATGTCACGCATCGAGGGGGGGAGGGTGGTTCGTGAAATTGTGATAAAGTGTGACAAGGGGAGGGGAGGGGGTAACAATGAGCGTGACATCATGCTTATTCAACATAGCGTGACACGTGACAAAGGGGGGAGGGGAGTCCGCTGAAGTGTGACATCTTGTGACAAAGGGGGGGAGGGGGGTCAAATATATGGGGAAAAAGCGTGACATCATTTATGAACGGCCCCCAATGTCGTATGATTATGCGGCATGTTGTCCCTTGAGTGTCCCTTTGGCGTGGATCCTCTCGGCTAAATTAAACACCTAGTGCAGGTTGCGTCAATTGGAGCTCTGGTGCCGCCAACTGGGGGGAACTGCGCGTGAAAAATTCTCAAAGTGGTAGCGGCATACGCCGACAGTGGGGCAACTTGCAAGAATGGGTGCCAATTTTCCGGGGAATGCACTAGGTCTGCAAGTGGTTAGTGACCATATAGAAAGAAAGATGAGGCAAAATCCGAGTCGACGCAGTGAGAAACGAAGGGATCTGGCTGATAAAAGAAAGAATTCGAGCAAAACGAATGCGAGTCACCTGTCATTCAACCACCTACAGTTCGGACACTTGAGCGGTTCTGAGCATGGCAGAGAAGGACGAATCCATTCGAGTTTTAGGGAAGTCCGTGTTGCAGGTGCGTTTATTAGCATGCGAACCAGAATGTTTGCTTCTCTGTTTGTTGAAAGCAAGCAAATGATTAAACTGGCACTAGCACCAGTTCGGAAAAGTACAGTATGCTAAACGAACTAAAACTAGAACAGAAAATGGCACATTCCTTATACCAGCAGTTTCGCCCTTGAACATGAGTGGATTCTTTTTGGCATTCTGCCAGTCAGAGGATTTTTTTTTTTTTTTACTGTAGAACTGCAACATTCATTTCTCAGTTATATAAATACTTAAAAAAAATGATGTTGTCCTACTTGAACTTGCAGTTAGTATAATTTAGCATTAAAGAGGAGGAATACAAATCTGCTTATAATATTAAGAATAGTTTCATTTGTCGAAAGAGCCGCTAAAAGGGGAGGGAGCCTGTTTCCAACAAGTGATTCCCGCGATGATCGGTTAAGCTCTGGGCGTGCTTGAACGAGATATCTCAGAAAAAAGTTCATATTTCTTATTTCAGGTGCCAACTAATAGATTAAATTTCTTTACACTTTCTTCCTACCTATTAAACTATTCTTCTAAATTAGAAAGTGTAGGTATTCAAATTTCTCCTATAAACATCACAGTATGAGATTTAGCCCCTTTTTAGCTCCGTTTCAAAAAGGCATTTTCATTTATTTAGAAGTACTTCAAATCATTAATTTTATCTCCAAGGGAAAGTTTATGCACAATCCATTAACATACAATTAAACAAAAACTCTACTGCATCTTTGATCGAAAAAACTTTAATTTTTCTTAATTTTTTTTTATTTTACTTACAGAAAAACCTGTAAAGTTGACCGACCATCTTTATAAGTTGGCCACTTTTCTTTGACCACTTTTGTCAGGTACAGAATTAGTCCTATGTTATATAAAATAGGGAGCCCTTTGTAACTTGACCACCTCAGTTGACCCCCTGTCTATAACTACTTACGTAAGGGATCATTCATAAATGATGTCACGCTTCGAGGGGGGGAGGGGGTTCTTGAAATTGTGACAAAGTGTGACAAGGGGAATGGAGAGGGTAACAAGGAAGTGTGACATCATGCATTATGCAACATAGCGTGACGCGTGACAAAGGGGGGAGGGGGGTCCGCTGAAGTGTGACAGATTGTGACAAAGGGGGGAGGGGGGTCAAAAATCTGGGAAAAAAGCGTGACGTCATTTATGAACGGCCCCTAAGCAAAATTTGGGTGGGAGTATCAAAAAAATCCCTTCGTAAATGGACTGCCCAATTACTTCTAAATTTATTTGTTTATCTATTTCTGCAAAGATAAAAAAAACTAAAATAGCTTCTCCAGGACATTTTTTATGCTATAATGTTAGACCAGTACTTGTCTGGATGGATGAAACATTAATATAAAGTTTGCCTAAACCTCTGTGTAAGTTAACCATAGGTAAAAAGACTATGAGCACTCATTCTTTCTTTAAGTAATTTTCTTCTTTTTTTCTTCTATCGGACGTAGCCATTTTGTAAAAAATTGTATTTTTAGGAAATCTTTACCATCAAATAAGTAACTTACATAATGAATAAGACATTTATCTTTATTTGAACTAAGTGCTTTACTTTTAAAGTTGTATAAGATGCATTGTAAGTCATTCAGATTAAAATTGATATTTTATTTGAAAAAAATAGCTGATTACTAATTTTAAAGCAACGTTAATTCTTGAAGTTATTTTTTAATTAGCTACTAACGAATCAAAGCAGAATGTAAAAAATGACAAAAAAAAATCTCCACCCTCTATAAGTTGACCACCTGTCTAATTTGACCACTAAAGTGTTGCAAGTGCTAAAGTGCTGCATTTGACCACTAAAGTGCTAATTTGACCACTAAAGTGCTGCATTTGGCCACTAAAGCATACCTGCCAACCCTGGGAGACAAAAATTAGGAACACTTCGGGGGGGGGGGGGGGGGGAAATAGGAACACTTTATGCGTAAAAAAAACTTTAAAAAAAAGTCATGTAAGATTATTTAATACAATCTGTTTTTACATTCTTTTGAAATTAGAAAAAAATCTGTTTTTACATTCTTTTGGAATTTAAAAAAAAATCTGTTTATACATTCTTTTGGAATAAAATTCATCTTTAGGAAGGACCATTAAAAAAATTAAAACCCCAAAAGCAGTGGCAGCTATTAAATGGATATCATATAGTATATAAATCACTTTCATTCAGTCTTGGTTAAATTTACTATTGATTGAGCTAAAAAGCAGTTCGCTATGCATGGCTTTTCTCATGGTTTGCTTATAAAATATTTTTCTCAGTTTAGAACGTAACCTTTTGTTAGCTAGATATAGAAAGTCCCTTAATATTTTTTAGTTCATAAAAATATCGTATGAGTACTTGACATGAAAGGAAAAACTCTGTTACTAAAGTGGATATAAGTATTTTAAAATACGCGTGAAAATATATACAACGTATGAAAATATATACTAATAAGATCCAAAATGCTTTTAACAACTTTTTAGATCAATTTCATTTTCCAAATTCTTCATTAACCAAATATAAAGCCTGCTAAAATTAAGGTTAATTCTTACAAAGTGTCGGTTTGAATGAACACAGATGCACCTCGATTGCAATTTTCGAATGGGTGCGTCAAGTCCTCAATTACAAAAATTAAAAATTAAAGAAAGAATAAAAATAATGGTGAACCCCATATTATTGATGTCTAAGTGGTCGAAATATGTAGTAAAAAAACTTAGATTGTTTTTACTGAAGTGGATGCAGTTGGATTTCGGAAATGCGTAAAAAATCGGTAATTAGAAGTATTTCTTACATTTGGTACAGTTTCCTTAAAACATCGCCGTTTTGGAGCAAAAAACAGCAGAATTTGCATTTTAGTGCGAAAGGCATAGCTGTTTTATCACAGCAAAAGAGGGGAAAAAAAGGGTACAATAATTTTCTTTCTTCCCAAAAAATCGGATTTTGGGGGAGAAATCGTATTTTCGGAACACGGTAAAAAAATCGGGACGAATCCGGAAAATTCGGAACACTTGGCAGCTCTGCTAAAGTGCTGCATTTGACCACTAAAGTGCTGCATTTGGCCACTAAAGTGCTAATTTGACCACTAAAGTGGTCAACTTACACAGGTTTCACTGTACAGTTGTACCTCAATTTAACGAATTGATTGGGACCGACAAATCCGTTCGCTAAATCAAAGCAATTCGTTAAATCCAATATCAAGTTTTGTAAAGAGTACGGTATAAAAATATCAATGCAAAATAACCTTAGATATACATATATGAGAAAAGGAATGATGATCGTTTACTACGCGCTTAAAAATTATAAGTTATACGTCAGGAAATCAATTTTTAAATGATCTTAATTCTTTAATGCTACTGGGTTTTAAACTTAAAGCAAGTAGCCATTCTAGGACCGACCTTATCTGTGTTCTTTGTCACGTGTCTACATTGATAAGGGAGAAAGACTATCTTTTGAATCCATCAGAGATGAGAAAAAAAATCTGCATTACACGTTTGGATTAGGATGTGAAATATTCAAGATTTTATGTGCGAAAAATTCAAAGTTTCAGTCTCATGTGCGATTTTTTTCCCAGCCGATTGTTGTTCGTTTAATCAAAGCAAAAATGTCTTTAAATGGGAGCATTTCAGCACCCTTTTTGTCGGGACAGAAGAAATATTCGTTAAATCGGAGAATTCGTTAAATCAAAGTACGTAAAACTGGTAAAAATGATCGCGTTTTTTTCTTTTGGACAGAAAATGAATATTAATGAATATAGGTATAGTATAAATTGTTTTCGGCCATTTCAGTTGTTGGGGGTGACTATAGAGCGGGTGTGAGCTAAAAGGTATATAAAAGGAATTATTATACAAACAAAGTGCAAACGGCTCTCAGAGGGGCATTAGAAATAAAATAATGCGAGTTCCAAGATCGCCCGTGTCAGATACGGGCGATCTTGTAACTCGCCCGTGTCAGACACGGGCGAATACGGTAAGGAGTCAAACCGCGGTCCGAGTGCGTTTGCTTTTTATGAGTTTGAAGAGAGAGCAGACACTCACCTGCAGCCTTATCAACAGTGCAATAGTCCGGCGATGGTTCGTAGTAGACCAGGTCGGCTTTGCTGTAGGGCTTCCTGCCAGAGGCTGACACCAGTCGCCCCTGCTGATCGGCGGTGACCTGCACCGCCCCATCGTACTGGCCCTTGAGGTAGCGTCCCACGCGATCGAACTCGGACAGCGCCACCCAGCACGTCCGGGACACGCAAGAACCGCTCACACCGTGGCACTTGCACTCCTTCTTGGTGTGCCGCTGGACAGCCTGGGGGAAATGAACGGGGGCATTGTCGTCAAACTCAGAGCATTAGATAAGATAGATATAATAATCATTTTAAGCAATCGTCAATCATTTTCGAAAACCACCAAAAACTTCTTTCTGGTGGACAATTGGAAAGTTTCACCACATTTGAAGTCTCCAAGAGGTGGAACAGTTTGATATGAACTAGAGTTCGCACCCGCAGTCGAAATTCGATCCTAATAATTAAATTTAGCGTTGTGAAACATTATGCTATTTACATAATTATGTAAGTAGTTTTGCATCAAATATGGCGGTTATAACATCGAGTTTATTTTGTTCATCCGCACTGAAAGCAAACGTACTCAAATCATTGTCGCCGCAGGGCCCATTGCGCTCATAAATGTAGCCGCTTGAACTTCTGCCGATTTCGTACTGAGTGGCAATTATTGAATAAAACCTAAATGTTTTCTTCCATACATCACTATCATTTTTCCTTACACTGTTTCAGAGAAGCCTACACTCAAACTTGTAGTATAATTGCTTGCTGCTTAATGGTAACAAATCCTATTTAACAATAAGTTTTATATTTATTAGCTAATAATTTAATGTTGCCATCTGAACAATGTAGCATTACAATTATAAGTAAGGCTTGCTTGGCAAAAGAAAAGGGGAAATAATCAACTAATAATAAACTGTTTCTAACATTTTTTAAATTGATATCACTAAAACTCGTCAATCGATACTAAACAAAAAAAAGGGAAGAAATCGGTTGAAAAAGAGAAGAGAAAAGCGTCCTTAAACTGTTTTGTCTTTGGGGATTAATCATAAATGATGTCCCGCTTTGATGGGGGGACGGGGGGAGTGGCGGTTCGTGAAATTGTGACAAGGGGAGGGGAGGGGATAGCAAGAAGTGTGGCATCATGCTTCTGCAACATAGCATGTGAGGGGGTATGTAGAAGTGTAACATTTTGTGACAAAGGGGGGAGGGGGGTCAAATATATGGAAAAAAGCGTGACATCATTTATGGACGGTCCCTTGCCTATATTATATATATCTAAATTAATGGAGAAATATGTATTCCCGCGCTTAAGAAATCAAACACTGATTCAAAATAATGTTTTTTATTAATTAAGCACGGTTAATAAACTTTTTGATTAATTTATTTATTTATAAACAATTATAAACAAACAAACAATGATTTATTTATTTAATTATTTATTTTTGAGGCGTGTGAACTTACCTTCCGACCGGCCCTGTTGTTGTGCAGGTTCATGAAGGATCGTGGGTCCTTGAGCGGCGCCTCTCGAGCGTCGATGAACTTGCGGGCCGCCTTGACGCCAAAGCTGATGAATTCCGAGCATCCGCCCCATGCGAAGGATCCCTGGCGGTCCCCGCCGAGCCCCTTGCGGTTCGGGTCGCAGGCGCAGTGACGCAGTTCGCCGCGACTGCACGAACGGGTCACGGAATGAGCCACTCCGGCCGAGCTGATGGCGTACAGGAAAGCCGACTCACGGCTGCCTACTGTACAGAAAGATAAACATAATATATTGGTATGGGATCTACAAACATCAACGGACAAACTACATGTTTGGGAGCAAGTAGATATTGAGAACAGTTCTATAGTCTGTGTAATTAGAATCGGCGTGTCAAGGTCACACAACTCAACCTTTTCCCCTTCTAGCCACCATGGTTTCCGTGCTAAAAACTTTTTCCCCACTTGGTTTGGGGAACATAAGTCAGTTTGTTGTGTTTCAGTTATAGTAATAATAATTAGACGGATTAAAATCAGATTTATTTCTCAATCGCAAAGATTGCGAAAGATCAAGTATTCTAATATTTTGAACCAATCTAAATATTATTCTAATATTTTGATGTGTTTCAGAAAGCTATTGTATGGCTAATTTATTGTATTTTATATTTTGTAAATGTTAAAATCTTATCTAAAAACTCCAGATTTAATTTATGAGAATTTTAATTGCATTTACTTAATATCAAAAATAAATAACTTCTTTCTTATTACTTTTTACAAATTATCCTAATATTTTGAATTGAGGTGTAGTAAATGCAATTGCCTTAACTGCAGTGCAAAAAAAAAAGTCTGGCTCTGTTATCTTTCTCGCAGTGTTGCCATGGAGACAAAGCAGGAAACGCGACCTTGATTCGCCTATTCTAATTACACAGACTATAATACAGTCCTAACCACAATCTCTGAGTGAAAAATGATTAAAAGGTCAAAACTGGATTTAGTTAGATTTGTTATTTATTTTATCGTAACTGACTCAACACCAATATAGTAAATACAGTTGGACTTCCTTAACACGAACACGCTTAGTACGAAATCACGGCTACAACGAACATTTTGTTCATTTTTAAGTTTGGTTTATTATTTAATTACAGTAAATATCTTACGCATATTACGAAGGCTGAAATACAAATTTTGGGCTCAGACGAACAAAATTTCTGACCTATTAATGAAACATTTTCTCGATTGCATACAGTTAATTCTTTTATTTTAACAAATTGTTGGTTATTTTGAGTCATTGTGAACCACCAAGTACGTATTTCGAATCAGACGTTGAATCTTTTTGGGTAGAGAATAGAGCTCGTGCACGTGTTGGCTTTCGGACTGGTCAGTCTGCTCGGGGATCAGACACTCTCTCTTCGAATCATTCTTAAATAGTAGTAACTATTTTTAAAATATAAACGTGCATTTCTAATGAATTTTTTTATTCAATTTTACGAAACACGGTTGTTACGAATAACGGCTTATACGATCAAATTCGCCAATTTTTGGCATTTTGCATTAAGCGATTTCTACTGTATTACTATGTTCTCGGTATAGGTGAAAATTGGCGGTCGCCACATGGCGATTAAAGTAGTAAAAGTGGAGATTAAAAGATGTGTTAACGATCGCCACTCCTACACAGTCACTTTTTTTGCATTCTACTGTTTTCTTTTTCTTTTTTTTTTTTTTTTTTGTGAGCAAATCACCTTTTTTTGTTCTTCCCTTGGAAAAATGCCAATATTGAACACGTGCTTCACCGAAAATGTCATGCCGTACTTCAAGTGTCAATCCTTCAGCATCCTGTGTATATTTATAATAATTTTAAAAGTTCAAAAACATTTTAGCATGCGCTAACTCAAATCTGCATATTCCTTGTTTCATTTCAAAATTTATTTATTTTCTAAACGATTTTAGATTTAGTTAGCAATTATCATCAGTAATTTTAAAAAGTGGCCACTAACAAAACTGAGTCTATCGGCAACTGGCTACTAACCAAGTTTCCCAGTTTTCACCTATAGAAATAGGTGGTGTGAGAAAAATGCTCACTCGCGAGTTCTGAAGGCATACATTTACTACGGCATCTCGACTAATAAACCTTTTTTGTCGTTTTCTTAGGGATCATACATAAATGATGTCACGCTTCGAGGGGGAGGAGGGTTCGGGAAATTGTGACAAAGTATGACAAGGGGAGGGGAGGGGGTAACAAGAAGTGTGGCATCACTGCTTATGATACATAGCGTGACATGTGACAAAGGGGGGGGGGAGGTCAAATATGTGTGAAAAAAGCGTGACATCATTTATGGACGGTGCCTTATCAGTCCCCCTGTAATGAGTTTCCGTAAAACGAGTTTTTCCGCAGGACAACTTATTCTGCGGGAAAGCGCTCATTTCTTCAAGCGTATTCAAGATTCATATTTTTTATTTCGATACATAAAACAAATTATTGTTCTGTAACACTGTAACAAGATGCTTGTTACATCTCGTGATTATAATAACTTTAACCAAATACTTTGGTTATTTACTTAGACCTTGGTGACAAGCCTCTGCATTTTTACTCACGGTTTTTTCGGATTAACCGCTAGGCGTAACCACTACTTGTTACCTCTTTTTTAATTGCCTACGCGGCCAAAATTTTTATACCATTTTATTTTTTAGAAACAACATTTCAAATTATTTTTTTCAATTAGCTTTTTTACTTGGCCTTTACCTTTCAACCACTTTTTATTTTTAACTTAGTTCCGTCGCATTTCAGCGTCACAAATTTGAATTATTTTAAATATGCGACGGGAACTATGTACTCTCTCGGAGTAATACGCCCCTTTTTCGCGCCTTTGCCAATTGTTCCGGGACTGAATCTGTGTGTTTTCCCCTCATTGCTACTGAAAGTCGAAAACGGTAAAGACACGCCCGGCGTCTGGGCAATTTTTTGCCTATTCGTCGGGCAAGCAATGTTTTGAAAAATGCTGACGACTACCTCTTTTATTCCTGCTGTATTGGTTTTAATATTCAAATGTTCTCCTAAGAACATAATCGTTTACTGCATAGCTTTAGATCTTCGATTTTATACTTTGTCAACATATTAGATTGCTGGAAGCGATCGGAGTGGAGCGCAAGCTTCCAGGTAATGCAGTTATAATTTTATCATTAAATACTTAGCCAAGAATGGTTGAACTGTAACATTTTACTGTTTTACTGACATTACGACCGCACTGCATAGTTTAGAGATGCTGACTGATCAACGAGTCTGAAAATTTCATGGCAAATATGGTTGCAGAAAAAAAACGTTAAGCTTCGACAATGATTAGAAAGTTAACCGGCATTGTGAAATCCGTCCTCGTAACAACTAGTGCTCCAAAATGAACATTTATGCGAACTGAAAATCAGCCACCAAATGAAGGAGCAAAAGTACGCTTTACTATCATTGTATTGATCAATCAACTTCTGCACTCTTCATTGATCAGGTATCTTGAAGTATCAGGTGATATAATCTATTCCATCAATTTCTAACACCAGCTTTGTCACAACCGCATTAGAGATCTGAAAAGTTCTTCTGTGTTAAATACATAAATTAACGAGTTGTAATATTGTGTTACACGCTAGTTAATCGTTTTAATTTTTCTTAAAGAGCTCTTTACCTTTTTTTATATGCAGTCTGATGTATAATGCAATAAATCTTTACAGTCAATGATTAATGATTTCGTAATTATTTCTAGTATGTATTTTTGAATATATTAATTTACATAATTGTTTTGCTTAATCATTTTCATTTTCGAATGCTCTAACATATTTTGATTTTACACAACGCAATGTATCTAAGTACTAAATCCAATTATAACACAACACCATAAACACATATTTGCGGAAACTTTCCCTGACGAGTTTTTTTTCTTTTAATTCTTAAAAAAAGCAATGGAATTGGTTTAATGCAAGTTTCTTCCTTACTTGTCTTTTAAGCCATAAACAAAATCAGCCATAATGATATTTGTTTTTCAAACCTTACTTTTTAGAGAAAGGCGCCTTGAAACTGAAACTCATAAGTAATTCATCTGCACACTGTATATTTTATATATTATATAAAACATACAGATCAATTTAAAACTCATAACACATCCGGGAACTTGAAGCTCTCAGGTGTCTCATGAGATGGAACTTTATCTTCTGCTTTTTCCCTCATCCATCATTTCAAGTTTGTTTAAATTTCCATTTTAATTAATTCCATTATATTTTCACTTAAGTCTCACATTCGTACATATGCAAGTCCCTTATCCAGAGTCATCGGGACTTCGGCAATTTAGAATTTCGGATTTCTCTGACCTTTAAACATTTTCTTATTCCCCAAATTTCCCCACGGATAATTTACGCCTGGAGCGTTTGCAATGCTAGTGAAAAGTAACTGTTAAACCTTTGTCAATTGACCACTTGCAGCACTTTAGTGCAGCACTTTAGTGGTCAACTTAGACAGGTGGTCAACTTGTAGAGGGTGGGGATATATTTTTCATTTAAGCGATCACACTATGCATTTATTCCTTTTTAACTATTTAATACTTTTCAGTTTAGCTTGATGCATTCACGTTACTTTAAAATAGTAATTAGCTATTTTATTTCACAATTATCTAAAATATCATTAGAGACAAGAAACCTGAATGGCTTAGAATGTGGAATACAACTTTTAAACGAAAGTACTTAGTTCAAATAAAGATAAATATCTTATTAATTATGTAAGCTACTTATTTGATGATATAGATTTTCTAAAAATACGTAATTATTCAAAGTGGCTATCTCAGATAGAACAAAAAACATATTTTATGAGTTATCCATTTTTAGCCTACTTTCCCGTAAAAGTTAAAAAAAATAATAATAAAGCATGAAAGAAGGCTTAATGTATCGTGAAAATATCGTTAAAAATCAAGAAAAGTCAAAAATAAGTGAAGTAATTAAATAAAGATTGAAAAATAAAAAATTTGAAAGTAGGGTATTGAGATGGGGAAAAAGTGTGTCCGTCGGTCTGTCGGTCTGTCTGTCGGTCTGTCTGTCTGTCGGTCTGTCTGTCTGTCTGTCGGTCTGTCTGTCTGTCTGTCGGTCTGTCCCCCCCTAATAACTTTTGAACGAATTGTCCGATTGGAAAAATTCTTTTTGCATTCGAAAGATCTCGTCGAGGACATCTCATTTCTATATTTTACTTTTTGATTTGAACATTTTTTTGTTCAATTTTGAACAGTTCAAAAAAATTTAACATTAGCGCCTATGGGCGAAAATGAGGCAAATTATGTAAACTCTGGGTACAAGATCCATGTTCCAATGAACAAGCTTACTGGAAGAATCTCTTGGCGTGAAATATCAATTTGAAAAATTTTTGTTCATTTTTGAACAGTTCAAAAAATTAACATAGCGCTTACGGGGAAATTTCAACCCTATATAAATCCTGATCTAACGGACCGATTTGCTTGGAACAAACTTTATCGGAAAGCTCTTATAACGTAGAACATGTACAAATAGAAAATTTATCCAGAACTTACGAGCCTATTTTGCTATGAAATTTTTTGATCGGGATTTTCAAGGATATTTCTCAGTGACTCAATGAGTGAAATAATGAATGAATAAATAAATGAAAGAGTGAAAGAATAAATCAATGAATAAATGAATGAGGAAAAGAATGAATGAATAAATTATTGAATAAATGAAAATATAAATAAATGTGTGAATAAATACATGAATGCGTAAATGAATGAATAAACACTTGAATGAGGTAACGAATGAATGAATAAATGCATGGCTGAATAAATGAAAGAATGAATGAGTGAGTGAATGAATATGTATTATCCGTTGAAAAAGGTATATTTTCAATAATTAGAACTAAAGATAAATAAGAAAGAGAGAGAAAGAGATAGCTAGATTATAAATTTGAATTTGGTGTATACGGGAAAGTAGGCTCGTATAGTTCTAGACGGAACTTCTTGTTAAAAGATAATTTACAGCTAAGAATTAAATACTGATTTGTGCTGTTTTATTTTTTAGATCGTTTACTGCATTATTTCAAATGTCTTTTGTTAGCCTGACAGTTGATTACAGAGGGAAATAAAAAATATATTAAAACAAAAAATAAATATATTTAAGCAATTGCAGGTAGAACTTTTATGTGGTCATGAAATGCATAAACACTGAACAAAAAAATTATATTTGCTAGTGCAACAGCAGCGACTAAAAAGCTCTTGAAAACAAAAATTGTAAGATCAGTCTTTCAGTTTTTTAAATTTTTACTGCAAAGAGATGAATGAAACTGAAGAACAGCTCAAACTTTTTTTTTCTTAAAAAGCAGAAGAAATTTCTGTGGTGCAGGAGGCAGGAGATTGAACGGAAAAGCAGGAGAGTTGGCATGTCTGCAAATATAAATTGCGTTCTTGAATAAAGAAATTTTGGATCTAGCTCGCAAAATCCTTGAACTGTATTTTTGTTTATTTTAGCAGTGGGGAAAACAATAATTAATGTGACTAACATTATAACTCACATTTTATATTGAGATAGTTGAATTCTTTCTATACTACGTGTCACTTCAGATGTTACATTATTTGTATTGCAGCAGTGGAGCATCCTTGGAGCAAAATCACATTGCTCCACTGCACCGCGCTCATGCTCCGAGCTATGCTCCAAATTCCTGCTTTCCTAAGATTTTTCGAAATTTCCCTATTGTATACTTTTGCATGGAATTTGATTAAAGTGGAAATATTAATGCATGTGCACATTAATAGGTTGATTTCAATTTTTTGATTTTGTTTTTATTTGATGGAATAACGTCTGTAAACATCATCTCCGAAAAATTTTTATTCCGCGGTAAGTATTTAGTTTTCAAATAATTTTTTAAGTTCACGAGCAGTAAGCGATGCAAAAACAGTTTTCTGCGCACGTGCGTCAGGCGTTAGGGAAAAACGCCAATAGGAAGCAGAACCCCGGGGTTTTATTAGTTCCGGGTATGTCCCCGAAAGAGGACTCGTAGAAAGAGTTTCAACTGCATCAGGTTTGCCTTTAAAATATTCGCAAGCGATAAAAGTCGCTAAGTAGGAAATTTCGCTGTGTAAAATTGGATAACATGATGTCATTGATGTCCCTTCAGGCACGTCGCTTGATTGACCGTTCCCAAATCTAGACTCTATAACGAAGTAATAATTTCAGCATAGCAATAGTAAAATAATGATGAGATGAAAGCAAACTAGGGAAGAGCAACGTAAATTCTACAGTGAACTCCACCCGTTTTTTGCGCGTGGGATATTTAAAAATTAATTTAAAATAAAAAAAAAATTGGCTTTCTGAGTTTGGTGTTGTTGAATTTTAGAGTTTTTTTTTTTATTATCTCAACTCTATTTAGCTGTCAAAATAGGAATAATTAATGGGTCGAAAATTCCCTGTTTAATTGTTTCTAATGCCACTTGGGTATCCTTGGTACACTACAGTTAAAAAAAACCTCAATTTTCAGTGTTTTTTGACTGATTTTAACGGAAGATTTCCGTAGTCCTTCAATACAAGGTTTTTCCTTCCAAAAACGGGAATATCACGTCCTGAAAATACGAAAACGGAACTTTTCCGTTTTGCGGTTGCTGTATTTTCACAACCTGATTTGGATTAACGGGAAAAAAAATGGATCTTCCGTCAAATCTCGGAAAAATATTATCAGAAACAGAATATTTCCTGCAACTCTGTTTCCGTACATTTTCCGTTATTTTCAGGAGATTTTTTTACAGTGTAGTTGTGTCATCTAGAAACTTTCTTCTATACCTTTCATATGAATACTTCCTGTTGTTGTTTCTAATGCCACTTGGGTACCCACGCTTCCCTTCGCAAAGCGACCAGAAATTAAGGCGGTAAGGGATCGCCCTCCGTTTCTAGATGAGCACCACAACGGTGGAAGTACGACATGGCCCGAGATGGATTTGAATGACACCAGATGGCCCCACCACAAACACGCCATCGTCCTTTTTTGACCTAAGAGAAAGGAAGGGAAATTCTCCGCTACCCGGTTCCCTCGGAACTTCAGGGTCCTCGGATTTTACATGCACACGTGTCTCTAAGTATACATGGTGGGTCCATATATTTGACCCCCCTCCCCCCCTTTGTCACAAAATGTCACACTTCTACATACCCCCTCACATGCTATGTTGCAGAAGCATGATGCCACACTTCTTGCTATCCCCTCCCCTCCCCTTGTTACAATTTCACGAACCGCCACTCCCCCCCCCCTCAAAGCGGGACATCATTTATGATTAATCCCCAAAGACAAAACAGTTAAGGACGCTTTTCTCTTCTCTTTTTCAACCGATTTCTTCCCCTTTTTTCAGCGGGTCGGGTATACAACACCCAATCTTACGGTTGGAAGTCCAACATCCTAACCACTAGGCAACCACGTCCTATCCCCATTTAGTAAGCAGCAGTACATATATAATGTGTGAGGGATAAATCTCACCTTTCAGGACCGTGTTTCCGAAGACAGAGGCGCCCGTGTCGACTGTGGAGCAGTTCCAGCGGTGGTGCTTGAACTGGTTCTGGCATTCGAGCACCCCTATGCGGGCGCCCTGGCCGATGCTCTTGACCAGGGCAGGCTGGCGGTCGCAAATCTCGCGCTGCCGGCGAGATAGCCCCGGCAGTTCGGCGCACAAGAGGTGCGGGTCCGACTGGGAAGCGAGGGCGGAGAGCTGTACCCTGCTCAACAACCTGCAAAGAAATGATTGCGGTTAGTGAATGAACTGACGCTTAGGCTTATGGGAGCGAAATAGTCAGGGGGGGAGTGCTGAAAAAAAAGTTGGGGGACGCTAATACATACGAAGATAAGCAATTGAAATCAAAAGTACGCTTATGTTAAAATGTAAAAAGCTTGGGGGGACGCTCGTATTAAAGTAAAAAGGTAGGGGGACGCCGTCCCCCTGCTTCCCCCCTTGACTACACCACTGCGCCCCGCTTACCATAAAATGTATACAACCACAATCATTCGACGAAATACTTATTTGATTAGGCATATTATATATCTAACGTTTTCAGCCTACTTCCCGTTAAAGTAAACATAAAAAAGAAGAAAATAATGACATAAGACTTAATAATGTATCGTGAAAATATCGTTAAAAATAAATAAAATGTCAAAAATAAAAGTTAAGTAATTAAATAAATATTGAAAAATAAAAAAAAAATTCAAATTTAGTAGGGTTTCGAGATGGGAAAAACGTGTGTTTATCGGTCTGTGTGTTCCCCCTAATAACTTTTGAAAGAATTGTCCGATTCGAATTTTTTTTTTCCTCGGCGAGGACATCTTTACATGTTTTACTTTTTGATTCGAACAATGCTTCGTTCAATTTCGTACTGTTCAAAAAAATCTTTAGCTGCTATGGGGAAAAATGAAGCAAATTATGTAAACCCTGGGCATAAGGTTCAAGCTCCATTGAACAAGCTTGTTGGAAGAAGCTTTTTTAATTTGAACAATTTTTGTTAAATTTTTGACAGTTCAAACAAAAATAATAATAACAAAAATAATAATATTAGCACTGACGGGGACCACTTAAATCCTACATAAATCCTGCTCTAACAGACGGATTTGTTTGGAACAAACTTTATCGAAAAGATGTTATGACGTAGAATATGTACAGATACGAAGTTCAACCAGAACGGAACGAGCCTATTTTCCCACGAAATTCTTTTATTCGGATTTTTATGGATATTTCCAAATGAATGGATAAATAAATGAGTGAGTGAATAAATATATGAATGGGTGAATGAATATATGAATGGGTGAATGAATATATGAATGGGTGAATGAATATGTACCGTTGAAAAGGTATATTCGGAGTACTAAATCTAATTGGGAAAGAGAGAGATAGCTGGATTATCAATTTGATATTGATGTATATTGGAAAATTTTGCTCATATAACTTCTTGTTCCTTTACAAGGTGCTCACTTGATACAAGCTCATATTCAAGTCAATAAATCGCTCATAGAAATGAACAGTGTCATATCTGTAAAATAGACATTTTTCAGGAGAAGCGTTTGGACGTTTTACAATTTGTTTTATTTAATTACCTTATTTGTTTCAATGATTATTATAATCGATTTTGTTCAGAAAATAGTGATTGTTCTAGTTTTCTCTCCCATGATGGATGTTAATGATGTCAAAAAAATTAGAAATAATTATAAAAAGGAGTTATGACAGTATTGCACAAAAAAAAAAAAAAAAAACAGTTGGCCTGTAGCCTTCATTTTTGAACATTTACTTACGGCAGTATTCCCAATATAAAGAGCGCAAAAATCTGAAAATTTTGATATAAAAACCAAAAAAAATAATTTTTTGCAGATATGACACCTTATTTCTATAAGCGAAATACGAACAAAACACGCCAAGTGTTTGCTTTTAATTTAATGCCCCCGGCAACTGCCCATTTATGACCAACGAAGGCTTTTATCACAGTCAGGAGGGTATTAAGAAGTTTCGGGACATTGTCGGTAAAATAAATATAGCCCCCTATGAAGGGTTCTTGAAAACGATACTTTGTGGAGTGTGGAGCTAGCATTTCACAGTAGCGTCAGGGGGGGTGAAAGCTGCACCAGATAAATAAAATAGAATTACTTAAGGTGTTTTTTTTCCACTACAGAAAATATCAACTGCAAACAAGTTTGTGCAACACCATCGTGTTTTTAGTATTATTATTGTTCACTTATTTATTTATTTTTATGAGGGGGGGGGGGAGTTGAAGGGTAACACCAAAAAAATACCGCCAGAATGACACCCACGCTATATAGGAACGCCACTGCATTTGAATTACTCGTTTTTTCATACAATTCCTACTCTGCAAAATTTGCATGAAACAGCGATGGCGAGGGGCGACCGCTAAATTTCACCTAAAAATTACAGCGTAGTGTTTTCCTGGCATCATCCTAAACTTTATAATGGAGAAGTCTTTGATATTAAAGGACAATTTGTTACAAACATGAGATTAAAACATTTTTAAACGCTTGGTATACATGTGTTTATTATATTAAGTATGGAAATAATTTGAAATATTATATTAAGATGCTTTCGCCCAATTGCTTACTGTTGATCAGTTTCTCCTGCATAAGTTCATGCGACAACATTCTAACAAATATTTTATTTGGAATTTACCTAGAAGACTTAAATGCAACAGTTGATTAAAATTTATAAGGGTAACATTTAAGGTAACACAGGATTATTAGAAAATGAAAAATGTCAATTAGAACGGCTTAAAATCATTCTTCTTTCGTTCGTATGAAAGCAAGCAAACAAATAATGAACGACTGCTACATTTTTAAACAAAAATAAAATAGGTAAAAAATCCGAACAGATTCTAAAAAACGGCACACTTAATTTGTAACAGTAAAATTAATAATTAATTCAGTAATTAATCAAATGACCAAATTATAGTCAGAAATGAAAAATAAAGGAACGACTTTTCGTGTAAAAATTTTTAGCAACATTGCATACTAATTAGCATTATTAGTTATTATTGTTGTTTAAACTAATAAATACCTTTATTTACTAATTATTGAATTACAAAACATTTATTTAAATTCATGAATCAAACTACGCAGAGAATGTTTTGCTTCTTTGTAGAAAACTGTTTGGAACGCTATTGTCCATAAAAAAATTAGTAATGTGAATGTTTTTAGGGGTCATTCATAAATGTCACGCTTCGAGCAGGGTAGGTGGTTCGAGAAATTGGGACAGTTTTTGACAATGGGAGGGAAAAGCGTAATAAGATATCAACACATTTTAATTTCAATAAAGATTTAAAATCAGAAAATTAAATTTAGTTTAAAAGATTTTGATTTTTACAACTTATTTTTTAAGTATCTTATTTTAATTTGTATCGAACACACCGATCCCCATTAAAGTCAAAATTTACTTCTAATTAAAAATTTTAAGAAGAAATGTTCTTAGGCATTTACACGTTTAAGATAAAATAGCACGGTTTATTTTTTCAGAATTCGAACAATTAATATTTTTTACTATTATGCACTAATTTTCTTTTTGTTGTAAACCTTCATCTCATTTTAGATAAATTAAGTACACAGCATATAATCATTATTATTGTTATACTCTCAAATGTTATCAAAAGTTCAAATGTAATATTAGAAATGTGATCTATAACGTAGTGCTATGTCTATGAACTACAAGCACATATGCTTATGTAAGTTGTGCAGTTTTTTTTTCTGAACTGCAACACAGCAAGTATATATACCAGGGTTGGGTTTCTGACGTCAAAACTGGTTTTAGACGTGACAAGGGTATAATACCAATTTAAACTGTCAAAAATCTGTCGAAAACCTCCCTAGAGTCAAAATCTGTTGGTAAAGGACAATTTTGAAGGAAACACATATATAGTATATAAACCTTGCAACAATTACCTACCTTATATAATGTTGATTTTAATCATAATCTGTGTAATTAGTACGTCATAATGTAATTTTTAATTGATAATAATTAACGTAAAATGACTGGTAATAAATGACTGGTACTAAACATTTATGATTGGCGTTTTGGTATGATTAGAAATAGGCTAACAGCTTGTACCAACAATATTTTTGCTGAAAATATTTATGAATTTTTACATGTTTTATGATCAACACTGATAAAATATCCCTTTCATACTCTTACCAATGAAACGTATATTCTAAAATAACTTATGTTATTTAAAAGCAGTAATTCTCATTAAAGATGTCAAAATGTAAAGGAAAATGTGATTTTATAATTTCTCACATTTTGGGTACTTAAAAATGCTTTGGGAAAATTCAGTAGGCATTTGCCCTACTCACATCAATAATATGAAGCACAAAACAACATATTTTTTTTCTTTCCAGGTTGAAACCACCTAAGAGGAGACAAATTTATTTTTTCTATAATACATTTGAAGCACAATTCTGTATTAAAAAGATATTTTACTTGATAATAAATTTCGCATACAAAAATAGGTTTTTGACATTTTGACAAGGAAGGTTTTGACGTGACAGTTTAAACTGTCAAGAACAAACTGTCAGGTGTCAAAAACCTGCCAACCCTGACATATGCCTGTGCAATATAGCGTGACACATGTGACAAAAAGGGGTAGAGTCCGTTGAAGTGTGATATTTTGGGACAAAGGGGGGAGGGGGTCAAATCTCAACCCATCCAAGCAAAACTGATAGAAAGTTGAGGGATGAAGATATATTAAAAGTATACAAATATGTTGCAAATGCATCTTTACCCGCAAAACATTAGAAAAATGTATACTGTCCTGATTCTTGCAGATTTTGTTTTTACAATAATTGTAAAGGAAAAATTTAAAGCAATGCTAGGCCACCGGCTATTTTAATGATTCAACTTAAAATAGCTAATTTCCTGCGAATAACATTAATAAGCACTAATAGAGAGGAAAAAATACTTATGATACAAACCTATTATATGATAGGAAATTTTTTCGTACAGCTTCAACAGCGAAAAATATTTTTCATGATTATGTGTTCGTAAAAATCTCCTTTGAGTTCTCAGATAGTACTTCTGCACTGGCGTTTCAAAAGCTTTAACCCTTTAACTACTGCATTATAATCTGCAGCAATTTTTTCCACGCTGTAGCTTTTTTTTTTTTTTTTTGAGGTGGGTAACTACAATGAAAATTAAGGGTTTTTCATAAATAAAAAACTCAGCCTATAGAAATTCAATTCATTGCAGCTAATAAGTAGCACAGAGAATTTTAACTGTGAGGCCAAAGGCATATGGACCATCCCTAAATGATGTCACGCTTTTTCCCATATGCTTTACCCCCCACCCTCCTTTGTCACCAACTGTCACACTTCAGCATAGGCCCCTCCCCCCTTTGTCACATGTCCCGCTATGTTGCATAAGCATTATGTCACACTTCTTGCTACCCCTTCCCCTCCCCTTATCACAATTTCACTGTCCCCTCCCCCTCGAAGTGTGACATCATTTATGAATAATCCCAAAAGCATTGCTGCATGAAAAAGGGGAAATAAAAGAGTGCTCCTGCAATGCCCCGTCAGATCATTTGTAAAAAATTGTCGTGCTACTGAACACCAGTTTTGGTATTTAGTGGGTGTACAGGGCCTGATTTCACACAGGGCACTCGGGGCACGTGCCCAGGCCCCCCTGATTTTTGGGGGCCCCCAAATAGTTTAAATTCACAAAGAAATTTTTAAAAAATTCTATAAAACGTTTATTATTATATATATATTTTTTCTTGTGAAGGAGAAATTTATTTTGGGGACTGTTCCTTTAACGTACCTTTAAAGAATTCCATTGGTTGTATAAGATGATCATAAATTCAATAAGTAGGGTAATTTTATTATTTGGTTAACATACTATAGTAGTATTTATGTATATATATAAATATTGACAAAAAACAGAGTTTGTGTCATGCTGGTTAATGGTGTGAGACTTACTGATGCCATTTAAGGACTTTAATGTGTCGTAACACTTGTTGCTTACAACTTTTCGACACACATTTACAAACATATTTGATCCAAACCCAGGAATAGTGATAGGTTCACATCATACCCACGGCACCACAAAACGCAGCATTTTTAGTGACAGTACTCTTTTAAGTGTTATTAGTGTAGCAAAAAAAATTTAATTTTTGAGTTCAAGCAACTTAGCGGGCCCCATTTTTTTCTGTGCCCTGGGCCCCCAAATTTGTAAGTCGGGCCCTGTGGGTGTACATTTGAAAACTATTCATTTTGTGATGTATTTTCAATTCTTTCAAGTGTCTGTCTAAAAAATACAGACGGCAGAATGTTTTTCAGCATATGGTGTTTCTTAGCTCCTCTACACATTCAATACGTCACGGAGTTAAAATAATTTCACGTTGTTTTAAAACACAAATGAGCATTAAAATGCAGAAATATGTTTCGGGATTGCTTGAAATCCCTTTTTCAATGCGACAGGGAGCTTCTAGATGCAAAACATCCAAATGAAGCAGACAGAACAATAAAAACAAAGCTTATATAGCCTAAGAATTATCTGTAAACCAATGAGAATAAAGGCAGCGAGAAGTGGAAGTAGAAGTAGCAGGAAGACACCAATAATAGAGTAACAAACGAATCCAGTTGAAAGTACAGGAAGTAAAAAGGAATATTAATAAAAATAAAGCAAAAATGGTAGTTTCTGTACTTATTTTTATTTCAATTTTATTCTTTGTATTTTATTTCATTATTTTTGCAATTTTTATGCATGCTGTCGTCTTTTTTGCTTTATTTTTATTAATATTCCTTTTTACTTCCTGTACTTTCAACTGGATTCGTTTGTTACTCTATTATTGGTGTCTTCCTGCTACTTCTACTTCCACTTCTCGCTGCCTTTATTCTCATTGGTTTACAGATAATTCTTAGGCTATATAAGCTTTGTTTTTATTGTTCTGTCTGCTTCATTTGGATGTTTTGCATCTAGAAGCTCCCTGTCGCATTGAAAAAGGGATTTCAAGCAATCCCGAAACATATTTCTGCATTTTAATGCTCATTTGTGCTTTAAAATAACATGAAATTATTTTTATTACAGTTTATTTGCACAAAGTTAAATTATTATTATAAACGCTATACTGTCTATATTTTTTTAGACAGACACATAAAAAATGTTTTTTACATCAAATATGAATCATTTTCCACTTTACACAAGCTGAACTCTAAAAATAGTGTTCAGTAACACCAAAAATGTTGGCAACTAAACACAAAATGTTTACAGTGTACCGTCAGTAGATAAAGGGTGAAAAGATAAAAGTTAAGATATCAAAATCAGAGAAAAGCACAAGTCACGTTCTAGACCAGCGATTCTCAACCTGTGGGGCGCACCGCCCTAGTGTGGCGTGAGCACACGAGAAGGGGGGCGCGAGAATATCCAAGAGAAAACATTACTTTAAAAAATTGCTTAACTGACTGAAAGGAAAGCACACAAATTTAATAATTATTAGTGACTTCCTTGGGCTTGTTTTTCAAAGCAAAGTTTTTCGAAGGAAGGCTTAATATTAGAAATTGCCACCCTTCGTTGTTTCTACATTTATCTATAGTTTGAGATCTATAGTTTGTCTTCAAAGAAGCCACGGCAGAAAATCCAGTTTCACAAAAGTTGTTGAGTATGTTGAAAATGGTAATAGAATGCGAAATGCTCTTGTTTTTAGTGCAGAAAATTCATCCTCTACTCCTGCCCAAAATTAAAATAGTGATTTATTACTAAATTAATTTTTTTACTAAAATTACTTGTTTTTACTCTTGTTTTGGCAGTTAGTTAAAAATAATTCAGAAACATAATCACTACTCATATACATTACGGTTGTATACATTTTATGTTGGTAAGGGAGGCGCAGTAGTGTAGTCAAGGGGGGAAGCAGGGGGACGGCGTCCCCCTACCTTTTTACTTTAATACAAGCGTCCCACAAACTTTTTACATTTTAACATAAGCGTCCCCCCACTTCTGATTTCAATTGTTTATCTTCGTATGTATAAGCGTCCCCCCAACTTTTTTTTTCAGGACTACACCACTGGGGGGGGGGGGGGCGCGATGAAAATTGTGATAGAAAGAAAATTGGGCCGCGAATACTGAAAGGTTGAGAAACGCTGTTCTAGACTGTTTACAAGTATTTGACTGGGTTACCAGAATGCGACACTACCAAAAATTAATTTTAAAATGGTAAATGAAAAAATAAACAGTTCTTTACATCCATAAACTCACGCCCTTTTTTCGTTAAATGCTGGATCCTTGTAACCCCGAAGCATACGTCTGAAATTATTATTTCTATTTTGTGCTTTGAACGTTATTTTTTAAAGTTATTACTATTTTTTTCGCAGATTAAAAATTTTGCGTTTAGTTGCCAACATTTTTTGGTGTTACTGAACACGATTTTTGAAGTTGCCGAACACGATTTTTGAAGTTGCCGAACACGATTTTTGAAGTTGCCGAACACGATTTTTGAAGTTGCCGAACACGATTTTTGAAGTTGCTGAACACGACTTTTGATGTTACTAAACACGACGCTTTTGGTGATCAGTTGGTGTAAAGTTGAAAATGATTGATTTTTGATATATTTTAAAAGTTTTTATGTGGCTGTCTAAAAAAATATTAGACAGTACAATGTACAATGTTTCTTAGCACATGAAATTTGATAACTCCGTTACATATCAAAATTGCTCATTTCTATGGAAAGTAGGATAAATGAGCAATGGAGGCAATTCATCGCGTCACGTGACAACGATGATCGCTGATTTGTTTACCAAATTTTTAATTGAATTCTACGTTTAGTTCACGAAGCAAAATGAGCTATCTTGAAATAGACTAGTTTCATAGCTTTTTCTGATTATAAACGAAGTAATTTACCTTTAATTTAATCATTATAACATAAATTTATTAATTATTACAATAGTTATAGTGTTTTATTTAATGTTAATTTTATGTAATGTAAAATAACTGTATTTAGGTCTGATTTTTATTAGATTTGTCGAACTCGAAGTAAAACGATACTACACATTCCTTTGTTGACGTCGCTATCACGTGACCTATGACGCTGTATGAATTGCCTCCATTGTAATGAATTTTTATGCTTATATGAGTTAACGAACATCATATGCTAAAAACATTCTGCTGGCTGTTTGCTTTATTTTTTTTTTTTTTTTAGACATTAAGCACCAAAAATGGTGTTTAGTAACACCAAAATTTTTACAGTGCACAAAATACAAAATACAAAATGTAACATTTTTATTTCTTAGAAATAAATCTACTTAATAAGCTCGCAAGACATCGAAAATCATATAACGATGTCTTCACTGTGCAATATTTTGAAAGCTTTTTGTGCAAATTTATTTGAGAAAGTGTAAAATACAGCTATCCTCTCCCCATCATATTCTGTACTAATTTTGTCTTGCATATTCAATATTTTAAGGCAGTGTACTTATTTAAAATGGTTATAGACACAGTTCTGAACGAAAAATCGCTCTTTTAGATAGTGGCCTGAAACAGGTTAATCGAAAAAATTTCCCCGTTTGTGTGCAAAATGTGCGTACGTTTCATGTACTCTCATTTTGCACACAACATGTGCAAAATAAAATGTAAATTGTGCGCAAAATGTGCGCACACTAAATGTACAACAATTTGAAACCATAAATATAAATAAATCTTAACATCCAACAAAGAATAAAATTAATCTCAACATTTTAAGGCAATAAACCTCTTTAAGATGGTTGTAGACACGGTTTTTCTGAACAAATATTCCACTTTTTGATAGTGGCCTGAAACAGGTTTGTCAAATAAATAAATAAATAAAATATCCGTGTTTGTGTGCAAAATATGCGTAAACACCTGTAATACATTTAATGAACCCAAACCGAAATTGCACAAAACTTTGTAAAACCAGCATTTGCTAAGGTAAAATACTGGTATTTTCGGTGTCAATGATAAAAAATAAGCATTAGTTTTCAATTAAAAAGATCTTAACTGAACCGATTCGGTAACTATTGCTATTTAAAAATTGATCATTTGAAGCTGAAACTTCGATTCAAAAATATGAATTAACAAGAGTATCAATGAAAAAAATAGTATCTGAAAAGCACAAAAAGACATATTTATCACTAGATGGTGAAAATAGATATTTTTTTAATCGATGAGTTGCTTTTTCCCAAATTAGTAACATCTTATGTTATACTCTACCGTTAAAAATATTTATATTTTTTTCGTAGTTCTTACTGTTCCATATTATAAATGCTCTTATTATAATCATTTTAGTACAACATTTGATCTTTTATTTTATATTTGTTCATGAAAGAATTGTTTACATTATTTTAGTTTATACATTTTTGGTATGAAACTACAAAATATGTAATAAAAAAGTATTTTTGTTCCTTTTTTGAAAATCTTCTAATACCAGTATTGATACCAATATTTCGTTATCACTTTTATAAAAATACCGAATACCGGTACTGCGAACAATAGCTGGAACGTAATACAGTAGAGGGAGAGAGGGATTTCAACCTCATTTTTGAGTGAGAATGGTATTCTTTCTAAGTATTATAACTAATATTTTAAATACAAAATAAGATTTACTTCCTATCTTAAAATATTTGTAAAAAGACTTCCATTTTTTTACAAAGTAAAGGATGTACCTCACTTTTAAATTGACCACTATTCGCTGCAATTTGTATTGGCAGTATTTCTAAAGTGATAAACACCAAGCAAAAATTGTGCAGCTGTTGTGGCTTGACTTAATGGAGTAATTGTCAGCTGAAGAATGCATTGTTTTCCTTCTTTTTTTTAACTCATTACCAAAATGAAAACTTAAAATCATCGAAAATTCAATAAAGGAACTTTAACGTTCCGGCTTAATAAATGCTCACTGACAGCAAGCTTACACTATTAAAATGTCCAATCTAAAATTTTTGAAAAGATATACAGTGAAACCCCGATTCTACGTTTCTCAAGGGACTGGGCAACAAAAACGTAAAATACGGGAAAAACGTAAAAAACGGGAAATACATAAAATACGGGAAATACATAGAATGCAAAAATCAAATAGGAAAAAACTAAAGGTAGTAAAGATGACTCTTTCAAAAGGTATAATATCTATATTTTACGAAAAGTACATTATTTATTATACATACCATTTTAAGATAATTTTAACACATTTAGATGCGATTCTTGGCGTTTAGGTTGAAAATAACCCGTCATAGTGGATTGTTTTTTAGTCATTGAGTTCAAAGTGAATGCAGCATCTTCTAGGATTGAAATACGTTGCAAGTTTTTTTCCTGGTCTTTATAAGAAAGAAAATAGTCTTTCACTACTTGTAAGCTCTTCATTGCAGTAGTGAAAGAAGGGACGGGCTGTGCTTCCGGTTCTTTTTGTAGATCTTCATCGCCTGACGAAAAGTACAGACGGAAAAATATTGCTTATTTTAGAACATTTTTTTTTTTCACTTTCCAGGGAAAACGTAAAATGCGGGAAATTTCATATATAACAAACTTACAATCCGGGTTAAATTAACATTATTAGTATACGAAAAAACTGGGACCCGATGAAAAAAAACGTAAAATGCGGGAAAAACGTAGATTCGGGGGACGTAAAATCGGGGTTTCACTGTAGTAGTAAAAACGACCAAACCTTATTTTTATATTCACCGCTATTCACTGCACTTTGTATTGAATGTTTTTCTAAATCGACAAGCACCAAGCAAAAAATGTGCAGTTGTTGTATCTTGTCATAAAATGCAGTGATTGCCCGCTGAAGATTTTACATTTTTTTTGAAAACTCATTACCAAAATTTAATCTGTTAAGACCACTGAACATTCAATAACTGAACGTTCTGGCTTAATGAGTGCTAACTGACAGCATGTTTACATTATTATTATTTTGAGGCACAAAAAATGTCCAATCTAAAATTTTTGACAAGAAGATAAAGTAAAGGATATCCAAACCTTGTTTTTAAATTGACGGCTATTCACTGCAATTTGTATTGATATTTTTTCTAAATCGGCAAACACCAAGCAAAAAATGTGCAGATATTAAGGCTTGTCATAGTGCAGTGATTGCCCGCTAAAGAATGCATATTTTTTTGAAAACTCGTTACAAAATTAAAACTGTTAAAATCAATGAAAATTTATTAAAGGAACTTTAACGTTCTGGTTTAATAAATGCTAATGGACAGCTTGCTTACATTATTATTATTCTGAGACACAAAATAATGTCCAATCTAAAACTTTTGACAGAAAGGTAAAGTAAAGGATGTCCGAATCTGCCTTTTAAATTGACTGCTATTCACTGCAATTTGTATTGACAGCTTTCTAAAGTGACAAACGTCACGCAAAAAATTTGCAGTTAGTTGTGGCTAGTCATAATGGAGCGATTCTCTTCTGACAAATACATACCTACTTATTATCAAAACTCTACCAAAATGAGGAAATTCTTGAAAAATTAATAAAGAAACACGAATTTTATGGTTAAATAAATATAAACAGACAGTATGATTACAATCGTGGTATCCGATAGAAAGCAACATTGCGACTTAGAATTCATGAAAATACAAAAATTTCAGTTGCAAACAATCACAAGTTAACATTAAAACAAGCAGATCATGCCATCTGCAGGATAACATTTTTCATTATTCATCATTGCTCTTTATGCGCTTTGAAATACCAACTCTATACATGATATTCCTCTTTTAGGATTATAGTCACGGTTAATGATCATTTACATACACTATAAAAATTTTACGTTTAGTTGGGTGTTCAGTTGGTGTAAAGTTCAAAATTATTCATTTTAAAAAAACTTTTACTTTTTTTATGTGGTTGTCTAAAAAATATATAGACAGTATACCGTGTCTTAGCACATGCAATTTGTTAACTCCGTTAGGTATCGAAATTTCATTGCGATGGCTCACTCCTATGAAAAGAAGTTAAATGGGCAATCGTAATGAACTTTTGATGCGTAGATAGGTTAACGAACATCATACGCGAAAAAAACATTCCGCTGTCTATTTTTTTTTTTTAGACAGCCACTTAAAAGAATTTAAAATACATCAAAAAATGAATAACTATGAACTTTACACAAAATATTTTAGTGTATGAACATTTTAAAGAATTGTGTTGAAAAGGGTAAGATTTGCTTGATAGAAATTTAACCGCGATTTATTCAAAATTGTTTTTTTTTTCTCTCACTTCGGAAGAGCTCCGCGATTGAAATATGTTTCTCGATCAAGAAAAGGGAAAAAAGTTGCATCCGAATCTATGAAAGTCTGGCATTTCATCAAAAATTGTTTCGATATCACGCTGCAAATCGGAAAATGGCTGAAAATCGAGTACGTTCTCTACAAAAAATACGGAATATCGACAACGAAAACACAGGACTCACCACCAAGATCCCTGCACGAAGGAGCAGATGGAGAAGAGGAAGAGCAAGAGTAGCACCTGAATCTTAGCGGAAAATTCCATGGGATGGTCGAAACATCAGAAGGGGGCCACATGAAAGGAAGGTGCGACCAACAAGAATTCTGGGGTGTCCAGGTGAAGGGATCAGGAGCAATGGCTGTCTGTCTGGGCTTGCCGGTACGCCATTGGTGGGGCTCTGACGAACGGGATTCGCTGCCGGTGTCAAAGGCGCCGACTTCGGCTTCAAGACGTGTCCCCGGGGGGAGGGACGTGGAAAGCTCCGAAAGTTCTCGTTCATGCAGTGTTCCGAAAGTACGCTTTATGACAGAAACCCCCCTCATCGAGTGGACTAATAACTACTACTCGTTTAACTTTATCACGATAGCTGAGATTTATGGCAAATAGATTTTTATCAGAGTGCCAGAATTAAGTAATTTAACACTAGATTTAGCACACCATTTTGACTGTTTCGAAGCTTCTATTTTGCATAATTTGTTACTAATTATTATGCAACTTTCAATTGGCTTTTCCTAATACGCGGGAAGAACACTAAAAAATTTAGTGGTATGCTATACCAAAGGACGGTGCAGATTTGCTGACCACAAAGGATGGTGCGTAATTTTACTACATTTTGGTGGTAACTTGTACCAATTATAGAAAAAATAAGCACCAGCTTTTGTAGTCAGCAACACTTTGCACTATTTTTTAGTGCATTTGGTAGTAATTGTCTTTCTTTATAGGCGAAACATGCAGTTAATTTTTTTACAGTGCAGGACAAATTAATATGACTGAAAGTTTAATAATTTTAGCCACTTGGTGTAAAATGAGTTTAGAAATGGTTGAATACTGCCTGGTAAATCTAGCGCTAAATTAAATCTTTCTCAGTGCCTATACTTCATGACTGTATCCCTAATATTTCATATTTCTTTATTTTATAAGTTAAATAATGATGTAAGGGAGAAAAGCTAGTCATTTAAACTAAATAAATTATTCTTATAAGTCATGGAATTAATCATGGAATATAAGTTTTTTGTTCCATGCAGGATTTTAAATACACTAAATACTCTTTAAAACGTCCTCCCGGCATTTGACGCGTCCGGTTGGTGCATGAATTTTCATTTATTATTCCGTAAATGCTATGTTAATTTAACATCCGCTAGTTCGACCGAGCTGACTCGTTCATTCCGTACAATACACTACACTCTAGAAAACTCTAGTTCCTCCTTTCACAAAAAAAAAATAGGAAAATTTAGCTGCAACCAACATTTGGTAGTTAATTGAACCCTTATAATGATGTAGATTCCCCTAGTTTCTCCATGAATGTGAAACTAAGAACCGCATTCAATTATTTATGTATAGGGAGTATAACGCTAGTTCATTATAATGAAATTTTTACTTGTCACAATCAATTGAGGTTCTGACATGGGGAAGACAGAAAGTCACAATTTCGAGTTTTTCGTTGTAATTTATTTAATTCGTTTGTTTATTTAATTCGTTTTTAGTAAGTTAATTCGTAAATTTATGATTCATAAAATTATTTCACTTTTTCTTACGTTTTAAAGAGTTTATGTTAATAAATTCCCGTTTTCTACGTTGTTAAATCCGTTTTTTTCTCCCCTGTAAAATTTACCTTTTATGACTTACTACCTTCCCCATCTCAGCCCCTCAATTATGTATGTATGAACAGTATCATAAATGAAACTGTTATATTAAATTAAATATGCATGCACAGTACAGTGCTCAAAAGAATGATATGAACAGATGAAATCCCCTTGTAAAGTAGCAATGTTCTGGTCATTGCGAATTTTATTTTATCTGGACAGTACGCAGCAAGTTAGCTCGGATTAGAGGTACTGCATGTGTACAGTCTGTGCATTGCTTTCATATTTTTAAAATGCTAAAACACTTAAACAAGATCCACGTTTATAAAACTATAATCAGACCGACAGTTACTTATCGGTCAGAGACCTGGACTTTAACTGAAAAACAAGAGAAGATGCTAATCACCTGGGAAAGAAAAGTTGTAAGAGCTATTTTTGGACCTGTCAAAGAGGGTGATCTTTGGAGGAAGCGTTATAATTTCGAAATCGAAAGATTATTTAAAGGAAAAGACATAATTAATTATGTGAAAACAAAAAGAATGCAATGTCTGGCACACCTTGAGAGAATGGAAGAAAAAAGAGGCAGAAAGAAGAGTTTCAAGGGACAATGCCAGGCCCAGAGGAAAAGAGGAAGGCCGGTTAAAAGATGGGTAGACGAGGTGGAGAAAGACCTAAAAAATCTAAAAGCTCGAAACTGGAAAGAAAAAGCGAAAGACAGAGGGCGGAGGAGGAAAATTGTTAGAGAGGCCATAGCCCAACATAAGCTGTAATGCCAGGGAGTTGGTTAGTTAAAACATTTAAACTGCGTCTAAAAAATTTAAAATTTGCTAGTAGATTAAACCGTCGATTGCGTCGAAGGATCTCTTGTGTACGAGGAAAACAATCGGTATTAACCGGTAATTTAATTCAGGTAAGTAGTACGTGATGGTCACAGAAAGCCCAGTGTAAAGATAGATAATATTTTTTCAGCCAGCGAATAAAATACTGTATAGCAACAGTAGTGTTGGAAAGTTTACTTCTGTCGTAATTATCGCTAAATAGCCCGCATCGTTGTATAGTCCACAGAAAGAAAAATTCATTCTAAAAAAATTAAATTCGGTATGTAACTCACATCGTTGAACCCCGCCCCCAGAAAAAAAAACATGGGATACACATCTAGAAAACAATACATTCGCTTGTAGCGCCCGAGCCCCAATCTGCTTTGGACCATTGTTTCGAAAGCTACAATTTATTTCTCTGCATTTTGTTTCGCAGGAAAAGAGATTTCGATATTTTTGAAGTTGCTTTTTTAATAATATATATATATTTTTATTTCATGTATTGCCCGCATCGTTATATTGGCCGCAGATAGTAAAAAAAGGAGTTTTTGTAGATAACCCGCGGGATATACACAGATAATTACGGTAATTGCTAGGAAAAATTATTAAACTCATTTTCAATTACACAAGTAAATGATTTGATTTGAATAACCTGGACATTCATTAATTTAAGACGATGCAAATTCAAAGCAATTTCTCTGCGATGTTAGCTTTCACGCACAAATAGGGGGTACTGTATATACTGGGGGTATATTAATACAGTCAATAATACTGTATGTGTAATACAGTCAATAATGTATAATTCAGTCTGTATGTGTAATACAGTCAATAATGTATAATTCAGTCTGTATGTGTAATACAGTCAATAATGTATAATACAGTATGTATGTGCAATACAGTCAATAATGTATAATTCAGTCTGTATGTGTAATACAATCAATAATGTATAATACAGTCTGTATGTGTAATACAGTCAATAATGTATAATACAGTATGTATGTGCAATACAGTCAATAATGTATAATACAGTCTGCATGTGTAATACAGTCAATAATGTATAATTCAGTCTGTATGTGTAATACAGTCAATAATGTATAATACAGCATGTATGTGCAATACAGTCAATAATGTATAATACAGTCTGCATGTGTAATACAGTCAATAATGTATAATTCAGTCTGTATGTGTAATACAGTCAATAATGTATAATACAGCATGTATGTGCAATACAGTCAATAATGTATAATACAGTCTGCATGTGTAATACAGTCAATAATGTATAATTCAGTCTGTATGTGTAATACAATCAATAATGTATAATACAGTCTGTAAGTGTAATACAGTCCGTAATGTATAATACAACCTGTATGTGCAACACAGTCAATAATGTTTAATACAGTATATATGTGTAATACAGTCCGTAATGTGTAATACAACCTGTATGTGTAATACAGTCTGCATGTGTAATACAGTCAAACTCGATTATAAAGGGACTGAAGGGACTGAGAAGTTTGCTCGTTTAATCCAAGTGTTTTTAATAACCGGGCTCACTTTAATTTACAAATCTTTATTGCAGAAAAATGAATCCAACGCGAATGATAGTTTTAAAGAAAAATAGTCCATTTTCCATCATTTATTGTGTATGAAATAAAATATGTTTTTGTGGGTAAAAGTAGAACTGACTTCAAGTTAAAAATTACACTAATAAAATATCAATTCCTTCTTTAAACAATATTGATACGACTTTTAAATAATCATAATTAAATATCTGTTGAAAATCATAATTTTAGAAGCCGACGATAAACCACACTTTTCTCGGAAATTTCAAAAGTTTTTTGGACCGTTATCAAATGTTCGTAAAATTTCAGTTTTTTCTTGAAAATCACAGTGGAATTTTGCGAATGTTTCATAAGACAAAATTTAAAAACCGTTATCATAAAAAAAGCTCGCTAAATCTGAGTTATGCTTGTAATAATGGGGTGTTGTATAGGGTTTTTAACGTAAAACCTATAACTTCTTACATTTAAATAGCCTTACACAGTTGAACCGCGATTTAACGAATTGATTGGGACTAACAAAACCGTTCATTAAATTCAATATCAATTTTTGTAAAGAGTATGGTATAACAATATTAATGCAAAATAACCTTAGGGGCCGTTCATAAATGACGTCACGCTTTTTTCCCATATATTTGACCCCCCTCCCCCCCTTTGTCACAATATGTCACACTTCAGTGCCCCCCCCCCTTTGTCACGCTATGTTGCATAATGCATGATGTCACACTTCTTGTTACCCCCTCCCCTCCCCTTGTCACACTTTGTCACAATTTCGCGAACCCCCCTCCCCCCCTCGAAGCGTGACATCATTTATGAATGATCCCTTAGATATACAGATATGAAAAAAGGAATGAGGATTGTTTACTACGAGCTTAATAATTACGTTATACGTTAGGAAATCAACTTCAAAATGATCTTAATTCTTTAATGGTACGCAAGGCCGTAGCCAGAATTTTTTTTCGGGGGGTGGACCTGACTTCGAAACATGTTGAGGAAAGTTTAGGGAGGAATATATGCTACATTGTAAAAAATTTCGGGATTTCAAGGGGGATGGGGTACCCCCCCCCCCCCCCCCCGCGGTTACGGCCTTGATGGTACTGGCTTTTCAAATTTAAAGCAAGTAGCCATTCTAGTACCGACCTTATCAGCGTTCTTTGTCATGTTTTCTACATTGAAAAGGGGGAGAGACAATCTTTTGAATCCACCAGAGATGAGAAGAAAAAAATTGCATCACACACTTGAATTAGGATGGGAAATATTCACACTTTTATGAGCGAAAAATTCAAAGTTTTAGTTTCATGTGCGAATTTTTTTTCCGCGATTGCTGTTCGTTGTATCAAAGCTAAAAATTCGTCAAATGAGAGCATTGCAGCACCCTTTTTGTCGGGACAGAAAAAATATTCGTTAAATCGGAGAATTCGTTAAATCAAAGTACGTTAAATCGAGGTTCGACTGTGTTCCGCAATTCATACACAGGTCTATCAAATAATCATTACTACGGATTCCGTAACGCAACCTGTAAACAATACGAATGTTCTATTGACTTCATTCCCAATCTCAGACAAAATGAATTCTATAAGTCTCCATGTGTTCTAAGTAAGTAACATAAAAGTATTGTCATTTTTATGAACATGTGTTGCTTGTTTACCATGCCCGTATTCAAAGTCATGTGCCCGTGGAAATGCCGTTTCGATAGATACCTGTGGAATCCATTGAAACCTATCCCCCCAATGCACAGCTTCCGGGAGTCGTTCTTTTGTGGGCTTTCTTGTCCAAGGCGCCGACTGTCTATCAGCCACATGCGGGAATGGAGTCGAACACCTCTAATATTTATAGCTCAAGAACAGAAGAATCAACTGACCGAATTCCTTGTCTATTTCGAAGACCGTGGGACAGAGTTCGTCCAAACCCGGACGCTCCTTTTAGTCTAATTGGCTCCAAAAGATAAGGATATTTAAAACTGGTTATGTTCTCCAAAAGGGGAACATAACCAGTTTAAATTAAAATGACCTTATCTGAAACATAGAAAGCTCTTAAGGGGACACGGCACCGTTCGGATCAAATTACATACTTACACGGTTTTATTTTTAAAAAAAACTAAAAACTTTCGCCATGATTTGAGTATTTTAAAATTCAAAACATCGTTGCATTAGCCAAACATTCCAAACAAAGCTATCGTTGCCATTCGGCAAATGATAATTCTGATAATTTCCTTAGAGCCAAAATTATTATTTTTCCCCTAATTAACGTTATAATAAATTATAAAATGGATGGAATATTGTATTGTTATCGAAGATTAGCTTGTGTGCAAAGTTTAAAGATAATTTATGCAGTAATAGTATTCGAAATCTGCGTAGCAAACACGCGACAAATTAAGTTAAATAACATCGTTGCATTATCAAAACAAAGCTATCGTTGCCATTCGACAAATAATAACTCTGATAATTTCCTCAGAGCCAAAGTTATTATTTTTCCCCTAATTAACGTTATAATAAATTACAAAATGGATGTAATATTGTATTGTTAGCGAAGATTAGCTTGTGTGCAAAGGCTGAAGATAATTTATGCAGTATAATAGGGGTCGAAAATCGAGTAACAAACTTCCGTTGACAAATCAAGTTAAATAAAACCGTAAAAAAATTTTTTTTGCAATATTTTGTATTTTTAAATGCAATTCATAAATTTTTAAGAGAAATTGTGAATATCATGGTTGTTTAAATAAAGTGTGACCTTAATTTTGTCAAAATTATAGCAGAAATATTGAAAAATCTGAAAATACAAAAAAATTACCCCGCGCATTTCAATTTTTTAGTAGTTTTTCTAACGCTTCAAATGATCTTTATAAAGATATCTAAGCATTGTTTTATTTATTTATTTAT
Source organism: Octonoba sinensis (assembly GCA_038502835.1). Classification (NCBI taxonomy): domain Eukaryota; kingdom Metazoa; phylum Arthropoda; class Arachnida; order Araneae; family Uloboridae; genus Octonoba; species Octonoba sinensis. The sequence goes on from CM076600.1 coordinate 8,005,767, forward strand.
TTGAAATATTGATTAGAAATTTTTTATACTGGTTTGATTGCATAAGAATAAACTTTATGGCTAAAAAAATCATCGAAAGTGAGAAGAATTTTTTTCTCAAAATGCGTTAGGTGGAAACAATAAGTAATGCTTGTAAGTGTTCATCCTATTATGTTATGACTGTAGGTAAATTATTAAATGATTTGGTTAATAGTTGAGAAGCAGGGACGGCCCAACCAAAAGAGGGGCCCGGGGCGGAAGTTTTTGCGGGGCCATATATATATATATATATATATATATATATAGATAGATATATCTTCGTGCGTTAAACTAAGTTGAAACGTTCCAATGGAATAGTAGTTAGCAGCCACAAATTTATTTATTTTTTGTATAAATTTCTTGTACAAAACAGAATTTTTTGTACAAGAAGTTTATACAAAAAATTCTGTTTTTATCTTGTATAACATATTGATTTCTGTTGAGTATTTTACATCTTAACATATTTTATGTAAAATATTCATTTTTTGTGTTTACTTAATTTTATTGTTTTTATTTTTTCGCCCCGAAAAATTTAAGCAGCGGGGCCTTAAGCGCGGGGGCCTCCTATTGGAAGAAATTGGTCCAATCGGCTCAAGATTGGCCTTATAACACACCGACTGGAAATGAAATTTCTATTCCTGTTTTTAAAACATTCATTAACACATTCCAAAAATTTACTGATCTATAAGATCTGATCTATTATCTAACCATGTAGAAGAACTTGAAAGGCTGAAATTTTAATAACAAAAATTCTCCTCCTCTCTGTCTCTTTTTTATTAAGATTTTGAGGTTTTGCGCGGGGCCCAGAAGAAGCGCGGGGCCCGGGGCTGCTGTCCCGCTCGCCCCGCCCTCTGGCCGGCCCTGTTGAGAAGCGAGGGGCATTTTTTGTATTTTTCAGATTTTTCATTTTCTGCTATAATTTTGACAAAATTGTGGTCAAAATTAGTTTAAATAACCATGATATTCGTCAATTTCTCTTAAAAATATATAAATTACATTGAAAAATATAAATTGCTGCGATTTTTTTGTTGTTGAAATTTCATTCGAAAGGTTTCGCGCTGCGCTCCCTTAAACAAGATTACAAATTTTATAAAAATAAAAGGCGTTTATCTTTATGGGTAGAAAATAAGTGGCAAAAAATAAATGTATATGAGTAGAAAATAAATGACAAAATCGAAAATGCTTGACAGGGTTTTACTACGCAGTTGGCGTGCGGTAACAGCATTTTGCATTCTATACATTCTTCTCTTGGTCCATTTCGCGCTAATTTTGACGGAGAACTCGAGGCAATTAGAGTTGCAACAAAACAAATTAGTGTTAGAAGAGTTTCAACCCAAAACCAAAATTTTTTTTTTCAGACTCCCTTTCAGCTATCCAAGCAATTCTGTGCACATAAAGTCGTAGAATAAAAAATCATGGAACCTTAATAGAAATATAATTTCTATTAAGGTTCCATGATAATGATATATAATTTGTGTCTATTTTTAATTTTTTTTCTCCCCCCCCCCTTCCCCCTCCTTTTAATGTGTACTTTGCTTTGCTTTTTGTTTTGATATTTTCTGTACTTATTTTATTTCCATTTTATTCTTCGTATTTTATTTTATTATTTTTGTAATTTTCATGTATTTTCACATTTTTATGCATGTTGTCGTCTTTTTTGCTTTGTTTTTATTGATATTCCTTTTTACTTCCTGAACTTTCAACTGGATTCGTTTGTTGCTCTCTTATTGGTGCTTTCCCTGCTACTTCTACTTCCACTTCACACTGCCTTCATTCTCATTGGTTTACAGTTAATTCTTAGGCTATATAAGCTTTGTTTTTGTTGTTTTGTCTGCTTCATTTGGATGTTTTGCATCTAGAAGCTCCCTGTCGCATTGAAAAAGGGATTCCAAGCAATCCGAATGAATCCGAAACATATGTCTGCGTTTTAATGCTCATTTGTGCTTTAAATTATTGTGAAATTATATTTCTATTACTGTTTACTTGCACAAAGTTAAATTATTATTATTATGGGACCTTGCAGAATAAATCTTTTATCTTTTAGCCTCTAATGTGGGAGGACTGTTGTGTTGCAAAAATGGATCCCAGCTCATGTAGGAATAATTGAAAATGAATTTGCTGATAAATTAGAAAATAAAAAAAGAAAGCTGAAATTTTGCAAACAGATCATAGAGAAGTACCATTTTCATTAAATAAAAGAGTTATGAACATATTACGAAGAAAAAGAATTACCGTATACTTGGATTTTTATGTAACTAGGTTAGAGCCTTTTACTTGATATGTTCCCTCCAGAATTTTACGAAATAATATTTTCCAGTCTAATTATTAAATTTAGTTGTTGTGTTTAAGTTTAATTGTTAAATAAAACCAATTAAAAGAGAAACTAGGGTTTTTAATTGGCACCATCACTACACCGAGGAATTTAGTTCTCGAATGAAAAATTACATTTTTTGTCATGTTTGAAACGGAACATTTTAAATGTGAGGAAACTTATAAAAGAGTGGAAGATTAGAAAGAACACTTTTGTTATTCGTTACTTTAATTATATCTTTCCTGAAATCACCGGATCCTGAATGAGCTTATTATTTATTAATTATAACGGCTCTCCTGAAATAGGGATAAATTGATACCGATACCATGGATTTCTTTAACATGCCGCATAATCATACGACATGGGCGCAGACGATTTTCTGCATTTTGAAAATCCGCCGATTTGGGCCAGGTTTGATCCTACGAACTTGGGAGTACGTCAACCGCTAAGATTCCATATTACAATCAGGATATTCATGCCGAGAAATCGCCATTCAACTGTTCTTTAAAGTCCAATTTAGAATAAGGGAAAGTCTCGAAGAGTATTCCCGATCCCCCCTCATTTTGTATCTCTTATAACGTGGAGAAAAGGAACGAAAAAATGTATCCGTCCCTCTTGCAGTTTAAAATATTTTGTTTTTCTGAAAATATTATTTTTAAATGTTCTATTTCTCTCCGCCTTGCCTTTTTCAGGCCGTGGTAGCCTTGAGGTTAGGAGGTGGGATTTCTAACCGGAAGTTTTGGTGTTCGATACCCGACTCACCGAAGACCCACCATGATATTCACCATTTCTCTTCAGACCCTGAAGTCCGGAGGCAGTTCCGGGAGTAGCGGAGGGTGGAGATAAACCAAAAAAGAAGGTGGCGTATTTGCGGTAGTGCTATTTGGAGTCATCCGAATACACAAACTGGGCTTAAGTCAAGTTTTACTTCCACCCTTGTGGTGCTCGATGAAATCGGAGCGCGCTCTTCGTCTGACTTAATTTATGGTCGCGCTGCAAGGAGAGCTTGGCTATTCAAGTGGCATTAACAAAAAAAAAATCGTCTTTTTTTATTCAAGAATTTCCCTTGATTAGGAGCTTCAAGCACTTCCCCCTTTTGATTTTCGTTTGCAGGATAAAGAAAGAACATTTGATAACAAGCATTAACCTTCCGAAGCATTAGGGAAGTAGTTGTATTTGAATATTCGATTTTCCGATAACCGAACATTTAAGATAAATACGGTACCATTGTCATGGTACCGTATGTCATGGTACCGTACCAACAAGAAACACATAGAAATAACAGTGGGGACTAATTGAGAGAGTAGGTTAATGAAGGAGTCAAAAAAGTACAGCAGAATTCGGTTATTGCGTACCCTAATGTTGAAAACCCTTTATAAAACAAGCCTAAAAAAGTATACCTCGGATTCAGCGAGCGATTTTTTAATGTGAACGCCTTCAAAAACTTTTCTTTGGAAGCATTTTTGGCGAAATTCAACTACAATTTTTATTTGAAGAATAGAAATTTTACAAAAAGTGAATAGCGGAGCAAAAAGGTTGAAATATGCTGACAATGTGAATTATCTTTATTTACAATTCTAACGCCGGCATTTAATCTTAGAAATGAGCAATGGTGATGAAATTTCGAAATGTAACTGAGTTAATACATTTCGAGTGCTAAGAAACATTACGAGGTATATATATTTTTTAGACAAATACATAAAAAAATTTAAAACATATCAAAAATGAATCATTTTCGCCTTTATACAAACTGAACACCAAAAATGGTCTTCAGTAACATCAAAAATGGTGTAACTAAACGAAAGCTTTTTACAGTGCACAAAACGAATCTTTTAAAATATCTTTTTCCTATATTTATTTTTATGAATAAACCCGGATATTACGAGCACTTGGATATATCAGTCTCCCCCTTTATTAACGTTCTAACAGAGTTTGACTATAATAGATTTGGAAAATTTTCTTCCTTTTGTGTCCACGCTTTATTTTGGTTGTAGTAGGATTACTTGGCACATGCTGATTTTAGAATTGCAGTCGACCCTCGATTTAACTTACTTTGATTTAACGAATTCTCCGATTTAACGAACATTTTCTCTGTCTCGACAAAAAGAGTGCTAAAAAGCTCATATTCAACGAATTCTTAGCGTTGATTTAACGAACAACGATCGCTGGAAAAAAAATCGCACATAAAACTAAAACTTTGAAATTGTCGCACATAAAATTTTGAATATTCACACCCTAATCCAAGAGTGTAACACATTTTTTTCCTCATTTCTTGTGGATTCAAAAGACAGTCTTTCCCCCTTTTCAATGTAGAAACATGACAAAGAACATAGATAAGGTGGGTCCTAGAACGGCTACTTGCTTTAAGTATTAAAAGCAAGTAGCATTAAAAAATTAAGATGATTTTAAAGTTGATTTCCTAACGTATAACTTATATTTTTAAAGCTCGTAGTAAACAATAATCATTATTTTTTTCACATCTGTATATCTAAGGTTATTTTGCATTGATATTTTTATACCATACTCTTTACAAAAATTGATATTGAATGTAACGAATTGCTTTGATTTAACGAACGGATTTGTCGATCCCAATCAGTTCGTTAAATCGAGTTTCAACTGCACTTGCCGCTGACGTCATTGGTTAAAAATAGTACTGATAAACCACCGCTCCATTCCCCCATTTTAAAAAGAAAAAAGAATTAAATTAAATTTTAAAAAGTGAATTTTTTTCCCCACAAAGAAATTGCCGGTTACGGATTAAAATCGTAATTCATGGAAAAATAAAAGTTACATAGTAAAGAAATGAAGAACTTCATTAGATTCCATTCATCCACCAGACGGATTCTGCAGGCGCTTAGGTGCAAATCAATCCCCTTCAAACACCCACAGAATATCTAAAGGAGTATCGAAATATAAACAAATATAAGAATTTAGTATAAATGTAAGATAAAACCAGAAAAATAATAAAAAAATAATAAACTGAGCAGACTACAAAAAGCGAAGGAACAACACACATTAGATCAATCGGGGACACTGGATAATTAGGGTGACCATACGTCCTCGAACATCGGTGACAGTCCCCCCAAATTTCTTTTTTTTTTTTTTGGTCTAAGTCTCCAAAAATAGAATTAGTACTTGGGGACGCGAAAAGTCCACACATTTCTAGATTTGCATCTTTTTGCACCCAAATTCACAAAATATACGAATACATTTGCAAAATTCTGCTGGTGTTTTGCACTTGATTTCACGTGTCGTAATTTTCTTTCTTTTTTTTTTTTTTGACTTTATTAGCATTAATAGGGTCGTCAAATATTTTATAGATATTTTTATCCTGTAGCAAAAAAATATAAAGGAACTACTATAAGGGAATTGTCTGTTAGTTAAGTTGCTGCCATAAAGCAATGAGGATGGGGGTCAGGGGAGTACACGGATTTTTTCGGAAAGGGTCGAAGCTAAATATTAGAAGATCTTTCTTAGGGACCATTCATAAATGATGTCACCCTTTTTTCCGATGTATTTGACCTCCTCCCCCCCTTTGTCACATGTCACGCCATGTTGTATAAGCCTGATGTCACACTTCCTGTTACCTCCTCCCCTCCCCTTGTCACAATTTCACGAACCCCCCCCCCCTCCCCCTCGAAGCGTGGCATCATTTATGAATGATCCCTTACTTGAAGTTTCAAAATATTAAAAAACAACTAACTTCAAGTGATTAACTTCAGTGATTTTCTTTAGTATTGCAATTTCAAACAAGCAATCAACTGATGAAATATGTATTTTTAATATGTATAATAAATATATATATATATATATATGCATGCATTTTGCAGAGTAATAGAAGGAGTATTTTTTAAAATATGGCTACACATCTAGGTTTGGCATGTTTCCAAATACATTCCTGAAAATATTTCGAAGTGTCCTAAATCATCCCTGGATTTTGGGACATGTCCCCAAATTGATGTTTAGCAATATGGTCAGCCTCAGGATACCGCTGATTCCCTGAAATTTCCTTTCTTGTCCCTTAAATTTCTGTTTTCCCTAGTTAGTTCACTAAATCCTTGAATAGAACAAGGCCCTTTTTCCATTGTTGTAAGTCACTCAAGTGGTACCAGAAACTCATCATAACTTTGTAAACATTTAGTGAAATGGGGTGACGAGATTTATTATTTACTGCAAGCAGAATGTATAATGGACTATTGTGAGGCTGATGAGAATCCAGGAACTTCAAAATTGATTCCGCCCAAATTTAAGCACCAAAATTAAGCATAAATCATCTCAGTTGGACACTGAGATGATTTATTGGTTTCCGGAACAGACCTCTTCTCTGCCTTTCCTTGTCACCTGTAGGGCACTTTGTTCTGCGGCACAGGTGGGTCTTTTTGAGCGGGAGATAACGTTTATCGGGTGTTCATTCAACACTGATACTCGGAAATGTCGCAAGTAGTGGTGGGGAAATAGAAAGAGGCGGGAAAATATGAAATCGGCTCCTACAAAAAGGTTGGCGAGAAGGCGAGAAGTCAATTTTATAGTCCCCTGTGGGTCACTTTGCGGTGCTTCTTATCTTCAAAGAAAAGGCGATTTTAACGTCCGAGTCTGATTCTCACGCTCATGAAGACTAGAACTAGACCAAGTATTTTCTGAATGGAATGAAAGTTTTTTGTGCTGTAGTGGTTATAGATTACCTTATTACCTTATTATTGCATTATTATGGACAATGTGTTATGTATGAATGTATTATGGACAATTTCACAAGAGGTGGGAAGGGGCAAAAAAATGTTTTTATTTTGGAAAATCAACTCATTTTTGAATTTACTTGTACTTGCTTGAAGTTTCTAAAATTAAATATGGCAAACTCCTGGTGAAGCTTTTTTTCCCCCCACATGGTAACTGAATTTTTGAGTTGTGTTAGAAAAACTATTTTTACCATGACAGTAACAAGCACAATGGTAGCGCCAGAGGAAATTTGGGTCCGCTTTCGAACCATTCGCAAAATTCCAATTTTTCAAAATGGACCCTTCACACAATGCCAATCAATCAAAATGGACTTTTCACAAAATTCCAATGTATCAAAATGGCCCCTTCACAAAATTCCAATTTATCAAAATGGACCCTTCACAAAATTCCAATTTATCAAAATGGACCCTTCACAAAATTCCAATTTATCAAAATGGATCCTTCACAAAATTCCAATTTTATCAAAATGGACCCTTCACAAAATTCCAATTTATCAAAATGGACCCTTCACAAAATTCCAATGTATCAAAATGGACCCTTCACAAAATTCCAATTTTATCAAAATGGACCCTTCACAAAATTCCAATTTATCAAAATGGATCCTTCACAAAATTCCAATGTATCAAAATGGACCCTTCACAAAATTCCAATTTATCAAAATGAACCCTTCACAAAATTCCAATTGACCAAAATGGACCCTTCACAAAATTCCAATCAATCAGAACGGACCCTTCACAAAATTCTGAGGTAGTAAATCGTACTTTCCATAAAATTATTTATTAATTAAGCGACAAATACTAATTTTTTTGTCACTATATGATGTTTAAGTTTTTAATTTTCAAAATATTATTTGATTTTCCACAAAAATCATTTTAAAATTCGCGAAAACGGGATTCTCTGTAAAATGCTGGGTCGACCTGCGTAAAATAACTATTTAGGATTATCTTAGCGTGAATATGTTTTTATAGCTTTATTAAAAAATTTTTAAAACCCATTTAGTCTAAAAGAGAAAAAAATCATCTTTTTATTACCTTGTACTGTTTTTTATTTTACAGCGTGAGCCAGATGATCAAAAAAAGGATCCAATAAAAATTTCGGAGGAACACCGACAAAAAAACCGGTATAAATCAAAAGCGAGCAATTGACTGAAATGAACAATAATTTTCAGCCAATTGCTCTATTTTGACTTATATGCTTTTTAAATCCTTTTTTTTCTGCTCAATATATATATATATGTGTGTGTGTGTGTGTGTGTGTGTGTGTGTGTGTGTATTAACATCTAATAACCAATTTGCATAAAATCGAATTTTAAGAAAGAATTCATTATTTAAAAGATAAGGTTGCAAAATTTACGGTTTTTCCTCTGTTTAATAGTTATTACCAATGGTATTATTATTATCATTTGGGGAGGTCGATATTATCTTCCATTATTATACAACCTAACACTTCTTCGACAAAGTGATTGCAAATTCTTGTCGTCGTTGAACTGCTGTCTCATATTTTGCTCTCATTCGGTGTGAAATAGCTCAATCGACATGAGCTGTTTATCAGAAACAACTTCAACCATACTTATATAGAAACACCATACTTATACCATCATACTTATAGAAAATACCATACATATAGAAAATATCATACTTATACTATATTTATGGTTATACTCATACCATACTTAAAGGAAAATATCATACTTATGCCTATGTTTATACTCATAACGTACTTATAGGGAAAAGTACGTAATATCTTCAATTGCTTTAACATACATAAAACTCGAAATTGTGTTACTGTAGGTGAAAAGAAATACAGCGGCTAAAAATTTACTAAACAATGACTAACAGCAGAAAATTTTAATGACACTAAAGTAGGATATTTTTCAAACGAGAATATTCGCTAATAGTTACATCATCGTGTATTATATAGTTCATACTCCATAAAGAAAATTTCATTTAAGAAAAAAAGAAAAGAAAATACTATAAGCTACTATTAACATGTGTGGAGTTCTTTTCTTCCGTGAAGCAGTTCCCTACCGTTATTCATAACAATTTGAACACTATTCAAAATTAATTAGATATACTTTTAATGTACCAGATAATTAAAAGTAAAACCGACATTAAATACTACCCGTAACTTCGTATAAGAATTTTGCGTAGACAAAAAGGTTCCCTGTAATTCCGAAACACATGTAACGTCAGTTGAAATATGGAACGGTTTTAAATTTACTAGAGTTCACGCAAAAGTCGAAATTCGACCGTAATAATTAAATTTAGCATACATCCTCACTTAAAGTAAGCGTCGCCGCCGTGCCAACTGCGCTCATAAATGTAGCCGCTTTTATTTCAGCCGATGTCGTACCAAGTTGAGTGGCAGTTGAACAAAACTTAAATGTTTGCTTCTAAACACTACTCCATTTTTCCATCCATTGTTTCTGGGAAGCCTTCACTCAAACTCTTATTACAATTGCTTTTAATGGCAAGAAACTCTTTTTAACCAATGAGTTGTATATTTATTACTAAATAATTTACGCAACGAAGACATGTTGCTGCCTGCTATCTATAACAATGTAACATCGCAGCTATAAATGAGGCTTTCCTGACAAAATAAAAGGGGAAATAATTAACTAATTATAAATTGTTTCCAAAATTTTTTAATTGATATCACTAAAACTCGTCAACAGCTACTAACCAAAAAGTGAAGTCAGAAAAGCTGTTGAAAAGCAGAAAAAATGATCCTTAACTGCTTTGTCTTTGCCCATCTATATATTTCAGTTAACGTGGACCAGTTACGATTAAATTTTGCGAAACGATACGATACTGACATCATGCAACAAACAAACTATGGTAAAACGATATTTAAAAATTTGTTTTATGATTAGCGTGGAAGAGTAAGATTTATTATTTATTATCGATCTTAACTTACGGGATAACAAATTTATTTTTAGCCTACTTTCCCGTAAAAGTAAAAAAAAAATAATAATAAAGCATGAAAGAAGGCTTAATGTATCGTGAAAACATCATTAGAAATCAAGAAAAGTCAAAAATAAGTTAAGTAATCAAATAAAGATTGAAAAATAAAAAATTTGAAAGTAGGGTTTTGAGATGGGGAAAAAGTATGTCTGTCTGTCTGTCCCCCCCTAATAACTTTTGAACGAATTGTCCGATTGGAAATATTCTTTTTGCATTCGAAAGATCTCGGCGAGTACATCTAATTTCCATACTTTACTTTTTTATTTGAACGATTTTTTGTTCAATTTTGAACAGTTCAAAAAATTTTAACATTAGCGCCTATGGGTGAAAATGAAGCAAATTATGTAAACTCTGGGTACAAGATATAAGTTCCCATGAACAAGCTCACTGGAAGAATTTTTTGGCGTGAAATATTGATTTGAACAATTTTTGTTCATTTTTGAACAGTTCAAAAAAAAAAATTAACATACCGCATACGGGGAAATTTCAATCCTATATTATTTCTGATCTAACGGACCGATTCGCTTAGAACAAACTTTATCGGAAAGCTCTTATGACGTAGAACATGTACAAATAGAAAGTTCATCCAGAAATAACGAGCCTATTTTCCTATGAAATTTTTTGAACGGGATTTTCAAGAATATTTTTTAATTAATGAATGATTAAATGAATAAGCAAAACGATGAATGAATAAATGAATGAATAAATACATGAATGACTTAATAAATAATGATTGAATGAATATGTATTAACCGTTGAAAAAGGTATATTTGAAGCAATTAAGAACTAAAGCTAAACGAGAAAGACAGAGAGAGAGATAGCTAGATTATAAATTTGAATTCGGTGTATACGGGAAAATAGGCTCGTATAGTTCTAGACGGAACTTCTTGTTATTTCTTAAAATGTATTTCCATTAATAACTTAATTTTCAAGTCCGATTCTTTGGAGTGGCAACACCTCAGTTTGTTTGTATCTAGCTATCTTTTCTTAAGAGTTTTGAATTTTAAACTAATGCCCCGCAGATGTTCTGCGGGAGAACAGCTAGTTTAATTATAATAGATTAATGCAGTTAACGGAAAAATAAATATTTCTTCAGAGATTCAAAGCTAATGATGTTACAGCAGAAGACGATTGCAACGCACACCTCGGGACAGAGGTTTTTGCGGTCTATAGCATTGGTTTTATATAGAACGTCTCACAAACTTATAAAATAATATTCTGAATACATCAATGTATTTGTATCTTGGAATGGGTTGAAAAAAGAAAGAGCTTGAAAGCACCAATCATGCAACTTAAAACCATCAGCAAATAAATGTGCTTCGCAATCAAAAGTAGGTTCACTATCCGCCCACACTTCTGCTTGCTTCATGGTTTACTTAACTGGATTTACAAAGACAATCTGGTACGAGTCAGGTCGGGCCCGTGCCCGGGCGCCAGATTTTAGGGGCGTTGTGTGCGTATACAAATATATACAATATACACTCTCAAAAACACATGCTCAAATCTCACGAAATTTTCGTCGCATTTGACGAAATGGCTTCGTGAAAAATGCTCCGAGTAATTTTTTCGTCAAATTGGCGAAATTTGTGTGGTAACTTTAACTCACCTGATCGCGCGAGGAAAGAATCGTTATACAAATGACGAAATTTTCTTGACGATTGAAGAATCGTCAAAAGTGAGAGCTCCATTTCTGAGAGTGTATACACATCTTTTTGTGCGAGTATATCGGAAGGGGTGGGGGGCGCTAAAGCCTGGTCTTGGCCCGGTTTAAAAATGACCTAGTTACGTCCCTGGTTCTATTAAGTTGATGCATAAGTTCCCGCGTTTTTTTTAACAACTTTATTTTTGACATAAAATAACAATTTAATTAATAATGTATTCTCTGTTGTTGTTTAAGACTTCCTCCCAACGTTCAACGAGTTTTTCGGTGCCTCTTCGGTAGAAATCCCCCGGAAGCAACTCGAAAAAGTCGTCCAACCAAGCCCGTAATTCAACGTCATTATTGAACGAAACGCCCGCCGCGTAAAGCCTTTGAAAGCGACTATAGCACCATCTCCATAGGGGCCGTTCATAAGTGACGTCACGCTTTTTTCCCATATATTTGACCCCCCTCCCCCGCTCTGTCACAACATGTCACACTTCAGCGGATCCCCTCCCCCCCTTTGTCACGCTATGTTTTATAATGCATGATGTCACACTTCTTGCCAACCCTTCCCCTCCCCTTGTCACACTTTGTCACAATTCCACGAACCCCCCTCCCCTCCCCCCTCGAAGCGTGACATCATTTATGAATGATCCCTCCATACACGACACAAATCTCTCTAGCAGCTTCTGTGGCTTTGGCACCTCGATTAAACAGAAAAAGAAGGTGGTGTCAGAAATGCTCGTTTTTGTCAACTTCTTGACACTCCATTTAAATACTCTAAAATGTAACAAAAATTAAAGTCAACAAAAAGTGAAATACACTATTTTATAGAGCGAAAAATTCTCTTTCGAATAACACAAAAGACTATAGAACTGCAAAAATTTCACGTTAAGAAAGCACAAATGAGCATTAAAGTGCAGACATATGTTTCGGGGTCGCTTGGAATCCCTTTTTCAATGCAGTAGTGGAGCGGAGCTTCTAGGGGCAAAAACATCCAAATGAAGGTTAAAGATTATACCAAAACATTTCATTTTCAGCGAATTTCTTTTAATTAAAAAAACGCGGAACTTATGCATCAACCCAATACTTTCTTCATGTGAGTACTGTTTTTCGTTTAAAAGTTTTGAATTAAGGTGAACAGATGAAGAACCGTTTTAAAATTCAATTTGTTAAAGAATGCAATGAAATATATGCTGTTAACATGTTTACTTCTAGAAAGTTCTACGTTTTATTTCAAATTGCGTTTCATAGATCGGTGATTTAGCCAGGGTTACAGATCTTCAAGATAGAAAGGTTCCGGCTTAGCGTGTGATTGTAAATTTAAGCCCCATTTCACCGGAACTGCAAGTTAGTAGCACGTCATAAACGGTAATTCAACCTTCAACCAATCGGACACGGAGGAGGACATTTCAGACGAGATAAATAGCCCTTTTGTGCTTCTTCAGGATTGCTCCCCAGTGAGTCATTCTTGTGATGAAGATGTCTATCTAGATATCAAAGAGTACCGCTCTTTAGCACCTCTGCAGTTAATTGACCACTTGTTGATAAGAGCATCTTGGGAGTTCTTTGTCTTTTTCGCACCATATGTCCGGGTTCCTCAATTCATATGTTTCAGTGATATTTCACGATCCTTCCCACCTCCCCTATTGAGTCACCCCGTTGGAACTTGGAAGTGGAAGTGGAAGTACTTAGATCCGGTATTGTTGTATCGGTATCATGTTTGCATTTGGTCGTTTGAATGTTGATGGTCGAACTGAAACTGTAATGTTACTAATCGCATTATGTATTGTTTGACCTTAAAATTCGTCTCAAAAACACAAAATTAATTAAGTAATTAATTATGTAAAATAAAATTGAAAAGTAAAATAAAATATAATAAATAAATAAATAAAAAGTCCAATAGAAATAGTAAAACATTGGACTGTCAAAGACATTCTGAATTTTTCTTCTTCACACGTATATTTTATTTTTATTTTTGCGTATTATTTTTCTAACATTCTAACTTCAACAGGAAAGTAGATTAAGAAAGAGCCATGAGTGTCTCCTCGTAGGATCTCCTCGTAGGAATCCTCGTGTCCGTGGATTTTGAGCATTTTGTCCCCTTTCGTGCATCAATTTTGTGAGGAGTAAAATGTATCTTCTCTTATCCAAAAATTTTTCTAATTTCTAAAAACTTTCTATTAATCTTCTCTAATCGGAAATAGTTGCAATATGTCATTTTTAGGGTACATTTTCGTTTCGGCGGGAAGGGGGGGGGGGATGACTGGCGATAGTTACATTTTTCTCAGTGGTGTAGTCGAGGATGATTTCAATGCACCACTATATGCAAAACGCAAAAGTACAGTTTTAGCTTTCATCAGTGGTGTAATCGAAGGGGCGCAGGAGGACGGCGTCCCCCTACTTTTTTATTTTAATACAAGCGTCCCCCCCCCCCAAATTTTTACATTTTAACATAAGCGTCCCCCCACTTTTGATTTCAATTGCTTATCTTCGTATGCAGCCGCGTCCCCCAAACTTTTTTTTCAGGACTACACCACTGATTTTTTCTGCCAAATCATTTTTCGTTGTGTGGGAAATTTGTTCTTGGGGAGAAAATATTTAAACATCGCCAACCGCGCAACCCAAAATGGTATATATGATTTAGCAAAAAAAAAATCATCGCCAGCTCCAAAAAGCACCAATTTCATCTGATGAGAACCATGATTAATGGCGTTCCTCGCACTGTTGCCTCCCAGTGCGATAACACTGTGCAACACGAAAAATGTCCTTTGGATGAAAATGTCTGTTTCTTATGTATTTTTGGCTGAAAATTACGAATCTGCAATTATTTTTTGCCTCTCGCGTACCATTTTCCCAAAATTCCACATTTTAGCTTTTTACGTATTTTCTCAATAAATGTACTTATTTTTGTAATTTATCGACTTAACTTATTATAAATTACATCTTTCTCATTGACAGTGAGATCGTTGCCATTTTAGAGACCACTTTAATGAAGTTGGGTTACTTTAGCGACATTTTTGGCAACAAAAGCTTTATCTACTTTCCGAAGTTTCGAGTCTTTTACAAGACGACAAAGGCATTTTGTAGAACATTTTCCGGAGAAAGAAATAATACTATGATGCTGTGATGTGAATGTACTATTTCAAACATTAGGACATGAGCGCAATTCAGCAGATTAGCACGTGTTTATCAGTCTCCTCCATCTAAGCATTTTTTTCCCCTATTCATTCCTGTAGCATATTCTGCAAACACAACGGAAATTTCAAAATTGCAAAACAACAAGTGGCAAAAACATATCAAATGTGCCACTTGTAAATCTACAATGTGTCTTTTTACCAGAATTGCACATTAAACTTGGTTAAATATTTGTAAAAGCTCTGGACAGAGAAGGAGTGGCTTTCTTGCATCTCAGGAACAAATTCAAAAATGTATGTGAGGCAAAAGTAAAAGACAGGATTTTTTTTTCATGATGGAGATTAGGAAAAGAAACAGTCAGAAGCCGAAAAATCTGCCTGGCTGTCCTTTAAATCAGTGAGCTCACTTTTCCTTGGAAATGAGAAAGCTGAAAACTACGAAAATATTGCTGGTGACATGATAAAATGTTTTTGTATTGCCGTAATTATCTGTGTATAGCCCGCGGGCTATATAAAAAAACTTTTTTTACTACCTGCGGGCAATATAACGATGCGGGCAATCCATGAAATTAAAAAAAAGTATTGTTAAAAAGCACAACTACCGTTCAAAAATATCGAAATATGTTTTCCTGCAAAACAAAATGCAGAGAAATAAATAGTAGCTTTCGAAACAATGGTCCAAAGCAAATTGGGACTCAGGCGCTACAGGCGAATGCATTGTTTTCTAGGGTTGTATCCCATGTTTTTTTCCTGGGGTGCGGGTTATACAACGATGCGGTTATACACCGAACTTAATTTTTTTAGAATGAATTTTTCTTCCTGCGGACTATACAACGATGCGGGTTATTTACCGATAATTACGGTATTAGGTTGCTATATTTCATAAAAACTACACTTTTTTGACTTCCATATGGACTTATTTTCACAAAATCTTGGTGCAATTAATTCTGAGCATGGGGAAGGTTTTCATCAGGACATCTCTGTTTGAAAAGCATTTCAGTGGTCGACAGAATGGAAGTATATGAATTGAATATTGATAATCTGTTATCAGGGCACGCCAATAGATGCCCACAAGAAGAATCGGCCAAAAAAAAAATCATTTTACCCTTTGTGTTTTCAATAAGTGAGCCTCAGTTACATTCTTCTATAACCAAATTGTATAAATATGAGAAGTGGGTCTCCAAAAAAAAACGGTACGTGATGGACCATTTTGGTTTGGATATTTGAATCAAGCACTTTTTGTTTATATAGAATCACATAGTTTCATCCAACGGACAAAAAAAAAAAAAGTTCAAAGTTGTTGCACAGTGTAATTTTTGCTGTCACCTTCTCTAAACTGTACTTACTTTTAATGTAACATCCACTATTGCGCCTATGAAGTTTAGGGACCCTGTATCACAGTTGGAGTCGTCGTTGCAGCTAGTCACTGCGGTTATGACGTCCACAGAAGTCAGAGAACAGCCCCAAGACTATTCCATCGCAGTTAAAGTCTCGGTTGCTGCAACACTATCGAAAATTCTAGTACAACCTTTCACCAAAAATTGAAAAAATTGTTGGAATTTAGCTGCAACCAACATGTGGAACTAAAATTGAACCACTATAATGTAATAGAAATATAATTTCACGTTAATTTAAAGCACAAATGAGCATTAAAACGCAGACATATGTTTCGGGATTGCTTGGAATCCCTTTTTCAATGCGACACGGAGCTTCTAGATGCAAAACATCCAAATGAAGCAGACAAAACAACAAAAACAAAGCTTATATAGCCTAAGAATTAACTGTAAACCAATGAGAATAAAGGCAGTGTGAAGTGGAAGTAGAAGTAGCAGGGAAGGTACCAATAAGAGAGCAACAAACGAATCCAGTTGAAAGTACAGGAAGTAAAAAGGAATATCAATAAACACAAAGCAAAAAAAGACGACAGCATGCATAAAAATGTGAGAATACATGAAAACTGCAAAAATAATAAAATAAAATACAAAGAATAAAATAGAAATAAAATAAGTACAGAAAATACCAAAACAAATTACACATGTAAAGAAGGGAGGGGGGGGGGGGAGAAAAATAGACACAAAAAAAGGAATACTAACAAAAAAACCAAGAAAGAACGACAAATTAAAGGAACTTATGCCAGACCTGTGAAAAATATGGAGTTGAGGAAGAATCATTAACCAAATTAGAACTATTCCTGTTAATATGATAAGCTTCCCAAAAGTCAAGCTCTAAAGGGGAAGAACATTTTTGAATTTTCCCAGAAGTGAAATCAAAAGAGTGGTTGGAATTCCAACAATGTTGAGCAATACTAGACTTATTTAACTCTTGCTTTCGTACATAACCCTTATGCTCATTTAACCGAATTTTCAGAGCACGTTTTGTCTGTCCAATGTAAGAAAGGCCGCAACGGCAACTAATTTGGTAAATACCCCAAGTGTTAAGTTGATCGACAGGATCTTTAAGAGAAGAGAAGGAAAGTTTGTTGCTAGAAGCAAAAACGACTTGAAATTGAAACATTTTTAGGATTTTAGCAATACGAAAACTGACAGAATGAAAGAATGGTAACACAACCAAATTCTTTCTAGAAACCACATGATTGGGACCAGAAGTTTTTTTAGAAAGTTTGTTATGAATAGAATCAATTAAAGAGTGAGAAAATCCTCTATCAACAGCTACAGCTTTCAGATAGTTGAGTTCAATCTTGAGAAGCTCAGGAGAGGAGCAAATATTAATCGCAAGATGGACAAGAGCATTAAAAGCCGAATATTTTTGGTTGGGAGGATGAGACGACAGTCTCTGAGGAGGTAAAGAAACAGCGAAAGGTTTACGATAGACAGAAGTAGTGAAACCAGACTCACTCCTAGAAATCAAAACATCAAGAAACGCGAGGCTACTATTCAGTTCTTTCTCACAAGAAAACTGGATATTAGGATCAATGGAGTTCATAATAAAAAGAGCATCATGAATACCTAACAAGTTACTGTCCCCGTTAGGACAAAACAATCATCCACATAACGAACATAAAATTGAAATTGCAATTTCTGGAATAGTTTTTCCTCAAAATAATGCATATAGAAATCACTTAAAATAGGACTAAGAGCACTTCCCATAGCCAGGCCATCTACCATAGCATAGAATTTACCATTAAATACAAAAGTGCTCTGTTGCAAGCACACACGAGTAAGGAAAACTAATTCCTCAATTTCCACAGAAGTAAAATGGAATTCAGAAAGCCTATTCCTGAGGCAAGTCAAAGCGCCATCTACAGGAACATTAGTAAACAAAGAATTAACATCAAAAGAGGCCATAACCGAATTATTCGGAACGAAGTTATGAAGTTTCTTAACAAAATCGATGGAATTTTTAACAGTGAAAACATTCCGACTCCTAAGTGGAGAAAACACAGAAACTAAATACTTGGAAAGTTTATATGAAGCAGTGCCAATATTGGAAACAATTGGTCTAAAAGGAATACCTGCCTTGTGTACCTTCGGTAAAGCATAGAAACGCGCACAATTAAAAGCAACAGAAGGAATCACAGATCGTTTAGCAATCAAAGGAATAGAATGAACAGACTTAACAGCAGAAGAAATAGCTTTTAACTCCTTGTCGCTAGGATCTTTATAAATTTCAGAATAAGGACCAGACAGTGTTTCTTTCTGGCCTTTTGCTCCGGGAGGGCAGGTGAAGAACTAGGAGGGGCGGTGTATGGTCCGAAATCATATTCTTTTATATATATATATGGGCATGAATAGAAATGATTTATACTATGCATTTTCTTCAATATACATATGATAGATTCTGGATAAAAAAACAGTAGAAGGAATTTTAGACTATATGGTTGGTGAAGTTACGGTAGTGGGTTGGGATTTTAGAGCTTCTGAAATTTTTCTATTTGAAACATTATAAATGTCATTCTTAGGCTGGCTTTGGGGTGGGGGTTCGGGGGCCCTCCCCCGGAATTTTTTGCATTTTATGTCCAGATAATGCAATATTAAACTCTTAGAGGACGTTTGCGGTTCAGGGGTTCTTCCCCGAGAAAATTTTCAAAAGTAGTCTTAAAAAAGCAGTTTTACTCTATTTTTCTCAAAGTCACTGGAGCAGGGGCTCTCTCCAGGAAACGTTTTGAGATCTAAAATCTTAACAATGAAATTTCGGATACGCTGTTTGGGGTTGTTAGAGGATGCGAAAAATAGTTCAGTGATTCTCCTTCCGCCAATTTTTCGGAGCTAAAGTCTTATATTTTAGGCTACTTTTGGTGACGCTAGCGTGCCTCAGGCTCGCTAGGTGAACTACTGATAGTTTTCGGTGTCTTTCTCCGACACCAAGGTGTTTCTGAAACTGAACCCTTAAAAGCGCAATTTCATGGTATTTTCGATGATGTAGAAAGAAAAGAGAACCAGAGTATCTAACTCGAAAAATTTCCAAAACTGATGTTTTAAAAATGGAATTTTTGGCCATCACGTTAAGAAAAAACGGGGTGAGTCGGGGCCATGTTTTAAAAATTTTTAAAACCTGAAGTCTTAAAAATAGCCGTTTTATACTATCTTTTGGTGGCATAGGGGACGTATCTAAAGTTATTCCAGGAAAGTTTTAAATAGAAGTCTTAAATTGCAATTTTTGGAATCTTTCTTTACATTAAACAGATGTAATATTGCAAAAAATGTGGGGCACATGTACATATTTGTTTTTACTGGTTTGAAAAACGAAGATCATTGATCACTGACCAGTCAAGCAGAAGATCACCAGAATCTAGATTTAAATGTTTTAAAATAAAATGTGCATTGTTTTTAAAAGATAATTGTCATTTTTCTAGAAAATTTCCAAAAGTCCTCTTAATGTTGACCTAAAATAAACAATTCAATTTCAAAGTAACAGTGAAACATTTTATTGCCAACCGTTTCTCGTTGCAACTAGTATCTGGAAAGATTTGGATAACAGAAGTATGGATCAAAAGGTTCCTACTATATGTAAAAAAAAGAATCAATACTAAATAATAAAAGGCAGCTTCTTTTAGAAAGGGGTTATATTCATGAAATTTAATGGAGACTGTATTGATTATCCTGTATTCTGATCCAGGGCCACCGAGAGCCAAGGCGGGCCCTCGTGTCAGTTTTGTAGCCCCCCCCCCCCCTCCTCTAACTCCCATTACTCTTGCATCTTAAGGATAGAAAAATTTGACTCACTGCACTACTCTGATGCCATGAATCAGGCATACCATCAACAACCCTACTCAGAACCAGGTCTTCTCTGAAGAAGCGGAGCGTTGGTGTTTCACATTTTGCTGGCAGTGAGAGATTAGTTTAATGACTACCCAAAACTGAGGCCACTTTATTTCCTCTATATTTTAAAAAATTTAATTTTCCCTCCTTCCTTTTCTTTTCTTTTTTTTTTTTTTGAAATTGTAATCTGAATTTTTCTACCGGGGGGGGGGGGGGGCAGTTGACTTGCTCCGAGGGGTCAGTGCCCCCTCCCCCCGGAGAGATGCCTGAAAGAAACACTGGGACCAGACGCAATTAAGTCATCAGTTTTTTCAACATAAGATGATTTATTAAGAACAACAATCTGACCACCCTTGTCAGCTTTGGTAATGACCAAATCAGAATTTGAGACTAAATTATTGATACAGCGTTTCACAGAATGGGTAAAACCAATATTAGGAACTTTTGAATTGAAATCAACATTGGAAGCAATAAGATGCCGAACCGACTCTTTTTGAGTGGAAGTTAAGGCACTAAATTTGAAAGCTTTTTCAACCGGAGCAATAAGTTCAGAAAAAGAAGGCTTTTTAGCCAAAGCAAAATTGTTATTACATTTCAAATAAATTATTATCACTATAATGGTTCCTAGTTTCACATCCATGGTGAAACTACACCCTTATAATGGTTCAACTTAGTACCAAACGTTGGTTGCAGCTAACTTTCGCCATTTTTTTCATTTTTTGGTAAAAGGTTGTACTAGAATTTTTTAGTGTACCTTATGAAAATTAATTTTTACCAGCTAAAATTCTTAGTCTAAACTTCTGCTGTCAACACATCTCCACAATTGGCCCTAAATTTTTTTGGAAAAAGGTTGAACTAGAATTTTTCAATCACTGAGGTTGTGTCACCTATGGAAGTCAGAATAGGAGTACAGGGGAACCCCGCTATTCGTACACAATAATGGCGAGTTGTACGAATGGCGAATAATTTTTTCGCATAAGATACAATGTAAACTGGATTAATCCGTTCCAGACCCCAGGGGCGGACTGGGAAGAAAATTCGGCCAGGACGTATTTCAAACAGACCCCGGGCCTTGGGGGGGGGGGGGGGGGAAGAGGAGGCACTACCAAAGGAACGGAAAATGAGCGCTAATCAGATATTATGCACTCCTTCTCCCATTTTTGAAATTTACACATTGACAACAACAAGTTTTAATGGCATTTTAAAAAGAATTTCAGCTTTCAAAATTGCTGTAATTTATATGAATAGAGGAAGAGTTGAAAAATAAACATGGAAAATTATGTACCCATCGTATTCTTTGTGTATTGAGTGTGCAACAATCAGCATGTTATCATCAAGTAAAAACTAGTTCTAGTTATGAAAAATTTAAAAGAAATGTTTATTGTTCTGGTTTTTAGTACTATAACGTAGAAAATAGTAACAGGTTTCAAAAAAAAAAAAAACTCACCCATAATCAAATATACATTGCAATATTCGCTTAAAAATTATTTTCCTTTCAAAGGCCATTTAATATTTTAAAAGGGGAGAAGGGGACTCTTATTTGCAACATCATCTATTAGACTTTCTATGTCAAGCTTTACTAATATGTCTTTTTCACACTACATTAACATTAATGATTCCAATTTGTCCTGAGTTAAATTGCTTCTTAATCTGTTCTTAACATACTTTAAAATAGAAAAGCTTCGTCTACAACGTACTTGTGAGAAAGACAAACTTAACAGCTATTTAACAGCCAATCCAATAACCCCTTTAGAACCTGTTAGTAAATTATAATGACTCAGATGTTTATAACAAGAAATACAACAATTATTGCAGGATTTGCAAAGTTTAGATTTTACATTGACTTCGTCCCCAAATTCCTTTTGCTCTGCTTCCTCTTCTTCACCGTCACTATGTTCTTCCATTTCCAGAACGTATTCTTCAAGCGTGGAAGCTTTTATTTTTTCCCACAGGGCCGGCGCTAGCACGAATGGCGCCCTGAGGCAAAAAACTTTTTCCCGCCCCTACTATATATTATGAAGAAATATAGATTAAAAATGATCGCTACAAACTTTAATAATACATATTTTAACTTTCAAAAAGCTGAAGGAAAGCAATAGCTGATCATAATGGACTGAATAAGGGAAAATAAGGAATAGAAAAAGAGAAAAAGCAATTAATTGCGGTTTGCTCGTCATAAAACAGATAGGTTTGACTACCACTAACTTTGAAGCCCAGCTGGGGCGGCGATTGAGTTGAAGAGTTAACCAATTCTACTGTTCAATTGCAGTATAGTTTAATTACTTAGAAAAATAATTGTTAGAACATTCGGAAGTTGTGGCATTCTTAGTATAGAGAGCCCATCCACCACGACAAGGTGGTACAAGGATGAGAAAAATCGGTTTTTAACTGTCCAGAGGCCTAAAACCGCATAAAAGACAAACGTAATATCGGTTTTTAATTTTTTTGAGATAAAAACTGTTGTTTTTTACTTATAAAGGTGAAGTCAATATTTATGGCAAATGCGCCCTGAGGCGGGCGCCTCACCGCCTCAGCCTAGCGCCGGGCCCTGTTCCCAAGTATGCTCTAAGTAAAGAAGCTGTTTCTTTTAAAATACTGCCTTTAGGGCCTCAACCTCCCGCCAGCACAGTTCAAAATTAAAAATAAATAAATAAATAAATTTTGCCGCCCCAAAAAATTTCCATCCTAGGTGGCCGCTTAGGTTGTCTATATGGGCAAGCCTGCCATGAGAAATTCTCAGGGCCATATTTTGTAGATTGCAGGAACCAAAAATATTGCCGGTAAATATGTAGATATGTATTAAAATAATATTAAATGTTCACAGTACAGTTATTTTTCTTATTCATCACAGAGTTGTAATAATACATAATATATTAATTAGCTGCTAATAGCGGCCGCACTTTAGGGCGTTACACAATGAGGCAATTGGCCGAGAGACAACTGGCATCGAGAAATTTTCTGGGCCGGCCCTGCAAATATCTCACGGCCGACCTTGAAAATTTGCATCACCTGGATTGAGAAGTTCACAGGGCCATATTTTGTAGATGGTAGGGATTAAAAATATTGTCAGTAAATATGCAGATATGTATTTAAATAATATTAAATATTTACATGACAGATTTATTTTTCTTACTCATTATAGAAGGGCAATAATACGTAATATGGTAATCAGCAATTAATAGCTGCCGCTTGTTAGGGCGTTGCGCCGTGAGGCAATCGCCTTATAGCCTCCCCGCGGGCACTGCTCAAACTTGAAAAAAAAAAAGGAGAAAAATACATCAATTTTGGGATTAGGTTTTCTGTACGGACGAACCCGCCCTGAAAATTTCTCAAGCCGGCCCCGAGAGTTCATCGATATAGACAACTTAGGCGGCAGCCTACAGCGCAAAACTGATTTATTTATTTATTTTCAAAATTAAGAAAACAAAATATAATCAGTTTCGCAATCTTTAAAATTTTTCACCTCAGTCTGGCTGTCTAAGCGGACCAGCCGGCCCTGAAAAATTCTGCCCCTCTCCCCCACATATGGCCCCACAGCGGGCAGATTCTGGAGATTTTGCCCCATTGCTGCATTGCACTCTCTAAAGAGCCCGGATTACGCCAAAGTTTCGATCCTCCGATTTTTTTCATTAACATTGCAAAAGTTGTATACTTTATATGAAAAAAAAAGATATTTTGCAACCGGCCCACCGGGCAGTTGCCCGAATGCCCGCATAGCCAGTCCGCCGCTGCGAGACCCACAGATGGTTGCTAATTTAAACCTATGAAAAACAAATGTACAGTACTGTACATGAAATTATACAAAAATAGAAATTTAACTGCACTTTGCTTGTACGGAGGTGAGCTGATGGCATAAGTGGAATGTTGAGAGGAGGAAGAGAAATGGTTGGAAGAGGAGTCCCCTTCCATAAAAACATCAGGTCTTCCATAAAAACATCAGGTAACATCCTTTCAGGTTTTTTCTCCCTTTCTGCTCTTCTATCTTTTTTCTGTCTTTTTGCACTAGAAGAAGAATCTTGGGTTTCTTTCTCTAAAAACCTGTCCAATGTTGACTGCCTTTGACGATTGTCCAGAATTTTTCTAAAATGGTGAATTGTCGTTGAACAAGTTAATGTTGTTGACCACAGCAGTGTTCGGATGCCATTTTCCCACGACTCTCTACGTTTTTTCGCAGAGGTAACACAGCTGTTTAATTGCTGAAAAGGAAATGCTTTCCTTACTACTTTCCTCCCCTGAAGAAGGAAGTTATTTAACCACTTCCTCTTGCTGCCCCCTCAGAAAGTTAAAATTGTCAGTAAAGTCTCAAAAAGTATTAAAATTTAAAAAAAAAAAAAAAATACAAAACGCCAAACAAATTATTTCCAGACGAGTTCAAAATGAACATCATTTCTCTATTTTTTATTAAAAAAGCCAAATTGGCAACCCAGCTTGCCCCTGGCGCCGTACGAGTCGCGTTACAAGTATGAATAGCGAGTTGAATTTTACTTAAACAAGTAGGGCGAATAGCTAGTTGAATTTTATTTAAACAAATAGGGCAGATAATAGCGCGTTGTACGAATAGCGAGGCTGACGAATGGAGCGGGTTCCACTGTACATAGTTTCTGGGACTGTTTCGTCACGGTTGCAACTAAGCACCGCGATTCAATGCGTAGGAACGCAAAAGTGTCATTGAAAACATAAATATGAATTTTGCCACAGATATTCAACTGATATAGACTTGAGAAAATATGCGATTTTTCAGAGATATGTGTATACAGTTCTGCCATCAACCAAAGCGATCTGCCTGGCTGAGTGCCAAGAAGGCTCCATTCCGGTTCACGGGAGGAACTGTTGGTACAGGGGATGTGCCGTTGTTGTTCTCGTTCTAGTTCGTTTGGCACACTTGATTTCCTCCGAACTCATACTATATGCCAGTTAGCAATTTAGTTGCTTTCAACAAACAGAGAAGTAAGCATTCCGATTCCCGTGCGAAATAAACGTATGTGCAAAGCGCACTTCCCTTCGAATGGATTCGTTCTTTTCTGCCATGCGCAGAAGCGTCCGAATATCAAAATTCCGTGCTCGAATTGTACTCGCTTTTGATTTGCAGATCTATAAAAGGCAAATTTTTTTTCGGAAACAGAAACGGCACATTTTGAATTGCTCCAGAATCTTTCGTAATTGGGATAGAGACCTGGTGCAAGTCTCATATTACAGTATATTTTTTTCTTTTCGATGATATGCTGTATTATGCATGTATATAAAAAATTAATAAATTAAAATTAAATAAGAAAATTAAAAACCCAGTTAAAGTTATTTGTTTCTCAAAGTCAATTAAAAATTTTCATATTAATCCTATAAATATTTCGTAGCGTTGTAAATCACAGGGTAAATATCAACTTACGAGGATAAATGCTTCATTGTTAAAACCTTTTTTTGACAGTATTATTCATATTATCTGTCTTGAAAATCACATTAGAAATCTGTCGTGATCTGTTTTCGGTCCAATTTTGGGGAACATACATATCTAAGTGTTGACAACTGAATCGAATTGACAAACAACCGAGACAGATGCATTGAGGCATAAAAAAGAAAACGCGGGGGGGGGGGGGGGGGTGAAGAAAAACCATGAAATTGTGAAGATTGTGCACAATTTGTCTGATTGTTCTCCGTTTACTTATCCCGAAGACTCTGTCCCCAGAAATTAGGGTCTAGCTACGCCACTGGTAGTAGGAATGGAAATGTTCTACAGTAAGTTACTCCAGCTTGAAGTTAGCTTCGAGGGGGAGCAGTGGCATAGCTAAGAGGGAGTGGTAGGGGGGACCGCGTCGGGTGTCACTCGTTCTAGGGTGACACCCGGTCAAGACGGGGGAAACAAACTGGATATTTTTTTCTATCATTTTCTTTTCTATTTTTAACTGAGCGGAGTGCTTCCTTACAAAAATATATTCGAAGTGATTTTAACTGCTGAACACACCATTGCTGTCAACAAATACTTTAAATATTATAACGCCCTTGATACGGATGGAATTTTTTTTTTTTCTTCTTTAAAAAAAATATATTAGATTGATATGCGTGTTTCACCCTGTCATGATTTTTTTTTTTTTTTGGGGGGGGGGGGGGGTGATATCCTCAATACCCGCCTCGGGTATCACCCAAGCTAGCTACGTCACTGAAGGAGAGGAGGAGGGGATTCGAAAGCTTAAAAACACTTAATTACTCCTGTTCTGATTAATTTTGAAGCTTGAACTTTCGTCGACAAGAGAAAACTTCATCTAGAACAAAAATGACAAGAACACGATTCCTGTATCATTTTGCTTTTTAAATCTTTTAAACTATTCTAATCATTTTGCTATTTATTTTATCTTTTTTTTTTTTTTTTTTTTGGCATTGGTCTCACAAATAACCGTCAAAAGGTTATACTAGAATTCTTTCTATCAATGTGGTTAAAATCTTTTTGTAACTGAGGTATGAACAAAAAGCATTTGAGTTCCACGTACTAATAAATGTTTGAAGAAGTATATGGGTGAAAACAATGTTCTGTTGCGCATGGTATAAATAAAAATGATAAATCGAGAACAATTTGTTCGCTTTTTATTAGCGAATTGAAAAAATGCTCTAATTAGTGAGTAGGATTGAGGAAATATTTAAAAAATTGAACTTAAAGCCACTTATACCTCTTTTCTAATAATTTTCGAAAATAAAGTAAATCTTTTTTTCGTGTCATGCTAGCGAATTCATTGGTACGTTTTGCTAAAAATTGGAACGAAACAGGAACAAAATCAAACTTTCAAAAAAATGTTTTTTTTTTTGTGCACATCTACGGCACAGGACCTTTTCTAATTACATATAGGTTTCATCCCCCTCCTTCTAAAATTAATTCTGAAAAGCTAATTAACTCTTTCCAGTGTGCGTTTTTCACTTCCCGTTTATTTTACTTCATGTTTGTAGTGCTGCCATCTGTTGGAATTAAAAAATATCGTCTCTGGAGCAAAATTTGAACATTCGCCTTCCTTTCAAAAGGGAATAAGTGGGGCAGTAGCGAATATACGCTTTTGATTTGGATGACTGAGCATTTTAAATTAAAAATAGACGAGTTTTTAATTATTAGATAATGATTAAGAAAAAAAATTCCAGATCATCTGTATAGACAGCAGACATTTCATGAATCATAATTTCATGTGTGGGATTCGTTGTAGCTGTAGCAAAACTAAGTGCAATCCAATATAGTTAGGCAAATCCTTTTTATCTTATTTACTAGCTGCGTGGCTAAAGCCGAGCTATACAAGTAAATAGAAATGATTTGCAAGGGGTGTGGCGGAGAAAGACTTATGTCATGTGAGTGACCCATGTTCAACACTTTGTGGTTCTGTTCTACATAAATAAAGAGAAAGCAGAGGTATAGCTAGGGTTTACGGCCCCCGGGGACAACTGAAGTTTTTCGCCCCCCCCCCCACATCCGCGCCCTTGGGGGCCTAGGGGCGCCCCTGGAAGGGAATTAAAAAACTTTTATGCTTCCTGAAAAATAGCTCTTAAAAGCAGTTCTTTTAACTTGCCTTTTTATTAGCGACCATTCCTTTTGATGGGCAAAATGGGACACTTTGGATTAGCAAAATTATTTGTTTTTCTTCTTTCTCAAGTTCTTTTATCTCTGCTGCTCAAAGAATATGCCCTTAGCCCCTAGAAAGTCATCACTGGTCCGATCCCTAGAAAACATCCCAACTCCACCTCAAAAGTTGATTCTCTGCCTTATTAGGCTATTTCCCTCGCACTCCTGTCCTACATTGGTCATTCCCGATATGATTTGCGATGCTTCCACTTTTTTGGCGAACATATTCACACCTGTTCAGTTCAAATAATTTTCTTTTCGCTTTTAAAAATAAATTAAATTAACATTAATTTGGCGCCCCCTTGACACTGCACCCGGACACAGCTGTCCCTCCTTGCCCCCCCCCCCCCTTGAGAGAAAGTTACTAAAAAGTTACTTGCTAGAAAAAGGATAACAGCCTTTTGAGATTTCAGTTTGAGTAGCCCCTAAAAATCCCCTTGACATGAGCGACATCAGTCACAAAAAAATCCCCATTAAAATAAAGACAACAGTTCTTAAATATCGCTAGCGGTCCCCCTTAAAATCCTCATCAGAATAGTAATCACAAGTAAAAATATATTCATGAAACAAAACCGTTCACCTCTGGCAACGATTAAGTGTTGACATTTTCCATAGTATACTATTTTCGTTTGGAAATTGAAAGCGTTTTCTAAAAGTTTATGTAAAAGTAACCCGAAACATATGTCTGCGTTTTAATGCTCATTTGTGCTTTAAATTAACGTGAAATTTTATTTCTATTCAGACCCGGACTGGCTCCCTCTGAGGCCCTCGGGCAGGTACTGAAAAGGGGCCCCCTAGAGGCTGGTGCGTCCCCGGAAATTTTTTGAAAATTATGTGTCAGGAAACCGTTTTTTACCCCTTTTAAGGTCTTATACAGTGGTTAAACTAAAGCGACATTTTAATATTAATTGAGAGAAAAAAATCAAAACAGTGTTCTAAAGTTATGCTTTACTAACTGATTAGTACAACGAAATTTCATGCTATTTTTATTATGTCGAAACTGGAGAAATTATAGTATTAAACTATAAAATTCAATGATAAAGGAAAAAGTCATTAAGTTAGCCAAGAGCACTTAGTAAATAATAAACCTCTATTTATTAAATGAACAATGTTGCCGTATGCTTCAGTACTGTATGAAATCATTTGAATATAATTTTCATTATATTATAAAACTAAAAATTTGCCCTTCTGAATGATTTTCTAGCTAAATGAAAAGTCAAAATTATGTTTGTTAAGAATAACATTTTTGAAAATATTTACATTATTTTAAAAATAAAATATAGATTTGCTCCAAGTTAAAATTTAAGAAATTTTATTAGCTTGTACTAAGAAAATAATAGTGAAATGAACATTTATTTCATTTAAATCGCAAGCTTGTTTAACACTCCTTTGATTTTCTCTGGCTAGAGCAGTTTTTCTACCAAGTTCCAAATGAACGAGTAATTACTTTGCAAGCACTTAACTGGCTAGTGACTATAAACAAATCAAGCAAAACAGCAATAGTTTTTAAATTTAAACCGTTGACTGATCAAATTCTTTGCTGCCAAGTTTGACTTTCAGTTAAAACATGTAACAAATTTTTTATCTTTAAAAACAGTTATGACATTAACTTATTTTGCTGTATTTTCATCTCATTCACTGCTCAAAAACTCATCAACAATTGCTGAAAGAGTTTTCTTGCTGTTTGCAAAGTTTGCTCCACCGTCGTCGCTCATGTTTTTCTTGTAATCTGTATAGTTTCTCACGGGGCAGTATATTATTTCTTGATTAGTTTCTCTCATACTGCCATTCTTTTATAAGACGCACTCAGAAAAACGCAGTCTCTTCTTATTAACCCAAAGGGTCCCAAACTTATTCAAGTTCAAGCACCAGTACCAGATTTTGGAGTTTTGCATGATGGGGCAAAACTTAGAAATGCCACATTATTGCTCATATTTCGTAAATTTTTATGCTCTGGCCATTTTTTTTAGAGAGTTATCACATTGTGGGGGCGGGCGCACTGATAAACCCATAAAATTTTTCACGCCCAGAGTAACTACCAGGTTCTTTTACATGAACATTAGGAGGATAGCGCCATATGAAGGGTCTCCCCTTAACTGTAGATATGAAATTCAGACAGTTGAAGGGGGTCCAGGGGGATTCTCCCCCGGGAAAATTTTGAAAACTATATGCAAACTGGTGCATTTTGAGGCCTTAGGAAACGCATTTGGGACTGCAAAAATATTAGGGAAAAAAGAAGCAAAGCTAAACTTTTTAAAGTTTAAACGCTTTTACTCATAAAAATGCAGAATAAAATGAGCATTTTTTTAATAATCCGCCGCCCTCTCCGCCTTCTTGCTAACGCTCATATCGAAGAGACATGTGTCTGCCTTCTCAAACGACACTTGCAAGCACCCCCCTCCCGCCTTTTCCCGAACGGATGCTTTGAAAATTTGTAAAAGAAATATTATTACATTGTTTGAGTATAGCATGATTTATATTTCACTATTACAAGGGGAAAAAAACCTTGCCTTTTTAAAACATAAATGTTTAAATTTTATCATTGCGAAATTTGCCGCCTACTAAAATTGCCTTCCCAGGATCCCTTGCCTGCATGCCTGCCACAGAAGCCGGCCGACTCATCCACGACGCAACATATTCAGTATAACTCAATTTTGGAGTTTCCAACAGTTTATTCAAATAAATGACTATATTAATCGGTTTTAATCATTAGCAAAATAGCCG
The DNA here is from genome assembly GCA_038502835.1 of Octonoba sinensis. Classification (NCBI taxonomy): domain Eukaryota; kingdom Metazoa; phylum Arthropoda; class Arachnida; order Araneae; family Uloboridae; genus Octonoba; species Octonoba sinensis. The sequence continues at coordinate 8,036,103 of CM076600.1, forward strand.
ATCAATGATCAAATCGGAGCGCTGAACTAGGATTTTAATTCTCTCTTTGCAAAAGTTAAATTTTCAAAATAAATATATTTTTCTTTTTTTTATTGTATTGTTTTTCTTCTTCTTCTTTTTTTTTTTTTTTTTTTTTGTGCATCACAGTTGAATATGCCCCCCTCCCTCCAGATCCAGCACTGCCTGGCATCCTTGGAAAATTACTTCCTCATTGTACCTTAGTCAACTTGTAGTATAACCTGTCTTGTCCATGATACCGTCTTTCTATTCATACATAAATACCGTGTTTTACAAAGTACTATAAAAACTAAGATTCACATTTTATTTTTAAGCAATTTTTTTAAAAAATGTAATTTTTAACACTTATTAATATAGTATATTGAAAAAGGCAAAAACTAAAAAAAGAATTTTTTACTACTTTATGAAACCAACTTGGCCTTTAAAAAAGAAGTCATGCAATGAGTTAATGAGTAGAAGTAAAATCTTCGTCAAGAGCGCAATGAGAAGTTTGGGGACCCCTGGCGGTAAAATAAATATGGGGCCCCCTTAAAATATCCTTGAAAATATTAATGTGAGTGCCCAGTATTTGAATTGCTCATTTTTTTCATCCAGTTCCTATTCTGTACAATTTGCATGAAACATCATATTTATTGCGAGGCCCTACCTGTTTCCATATGGTCTACAGTATGGGGGGAAGGAAACTGAAATAATGAAGGGGCCCCTTTTCAATTCGGGGCCCTTTGTGGCGGCCGCCAGGTCCGCACTGGTCTTTGTTTCTCTTCTTGAAGTTGACTTATAGGCTGTTATCAAATCCGTTCCCGTTAGCAGCTCCGAGAAATGAGCAAGCAATAATATTTTATGCTGAAGTGCCCCATCTAGCTAGTTTTGATTTTACAAGCTCATACAAAGCAAGTCCAATTGGGCCATCGATCGTTGTTATGTCTAAAAGTCTTAAAACTTTGTCAGATTGCGATAGTGAAGCATCCTGGGAAAAAGCGTAATGAAGCAGAGGCAAATTGTTATGAAGAAATTAAAGATCTGTAAAAAGAAGTTCGTATAGAAAATTATTTTGTTCCAATCCCCGTTTGGGGGCCCCCTAGTACGGGGGCCCTCGGCGATCGCCGACCAGCCGACCTGGCCAGTCCGGGCCTGTTTCTATTACTGTTTACTTGCACAAAGTTAAATTATTATATCAACAGATAGATTGTTAAGTTTGTGATGGCGCCATCTATGTAACAAGCTTCATACTTTTTGTAATTCTACTAAGAGCTTTTTATCTCTAAAGCAGGGGTTTCGGAAACTTTCCGGAAGGCAATTTGAATTCGTTCACAGCACTCTACTTTACTTGTATAATACTTTCCGTAATAAATGTAAAATGCAAATGCACAGCTATAATTGTAAATTTGCTCCATTTTGAAGAAAGTCGCTCATTAATTAACTATTTTTTCATTTTTAACATCTTTGGTATCTATGTAATTCTCTCTGTAATTCTGTAATTTTTTGGCATGAAAATCAGACTCTAGTGTTCTTGGTTTTTGAAATAAAAAGGTTGCAATTGCTGTCGCAATTTCTGGTGTTAAAATATTTTGATCTGTTAAAAACGAACTTTATGGTAATCAAATTATATAAAAAAAGCTTTAAAAAAATCCTATGCTTAACGTGGATAGAACTGTTTCCAATAAAATTTGCCCGAAACAATTAACGTCCCTTGAGAAATAAATTAAATTTGATTGAGAGAAATGTCAAATTTCTCATTTAAGAAAAAAAAGGGAGAAAACAGAAACAAAAGAAAGAACGAAAAAAACATGAAAATGAGGGCTTTTATTAAAATCTTTTCAAATAAACTTTTAGTCAAAATCAGATTATTCCCTCAAAACATTTTTGTCTCTAAATTGTTTTTCATCCTCTTTGTTTCACGTTAAGTAACTCTATTACTAAATTAATACACACAACACACCCACACACGTCGAACGGTTAATTCTAGCTGTAACTGAAGGTATGTTTGTAAGCTGGAATCGGCAGAATTTATACAGCACCTAACCCTTTTTTCTCTCACAAAATCATTATCCTCATTTCATATTTAGGCTCGCGCAAAATTGGAAGGTTTGACGTTAGCCGAAATCTTCGCAATGAGTCTCAGTGATAAATGCAATGGAGCTTTAGAAATGAAAAAGAATATCGGAACAGTACTGCAAAAACAATATCACACATAAAGAATGCACAAGTTTGGGGGGTTAGAAGGAGCCCTTTATTTAATGCATAATGGAGGGTCAATATTTCTTCCTGAAGCTCAAAATCTTTAGAAAAATACTTAAAATATTACGTATCGTAGTTTATTTTAAAAGGAGAATATCTCATATGCAAGTTGTTGTTGTTGCTTATGCCACTTGGATCCAAGCTCCCTTCGCAGAGCGACCTGGAATTAAGGCAGAAGGGTGCGGCTTCCGTTTCAATATGAGCACCAACGGTGGAAGTACAAATTAACTCATAATGTACTTGGATGACACCAGATGGCGCCACCACAAATTGGCGCCACCTTCTTTTTCAGACTTATGGGTGAAGGGAAGGGAAAATCTCCATCCACCGGTATCCTCGGAGCTGCCTCCGGACTTCAGGGTCCACGGATTTTACATGCACGTATCCCCAAGTGTTCATGGTGGGTCTTCAGCGCCTCAGATATCAAACCCGAGATCCTCCGGTCCGAAGCTCAAAATCCTAACCACCAGGCTACTGCGGCCTTACTCATATGAAGTGATTCATACAAAAGCTATTTGCGCGGCAATTCCACCTTTTTCTGGAATCGATCTTGTTTTGAGAAAAAAATATGTACATTATAAACAGGGATCTGGAGCGGAACGTGAAGCAGTGGAGCAACGAGATTTTGCTCCAAACTGGAGCGGAGTAGGAGAAAAAAATTGCTGTTGCTCCACCACGCCAATTTTTTTTTATCATATAAAAATAAATCTATAACATAAAAATCTAATGATGGTGTCGGAGGAGCCAATTAAATCGCAGCGGTTATAATAACAGCAGCCAATCGGAAACGAGATCGCATCAACGGCGCACGCGTTTCAAATTCAAACAATGGTTTATCTTGACAACAAAACGACTGTTATGCTTTTATCTTATTTGATTTCTTTAAAATACTTTTACAGTTTAGAGCGGCAACACATTTGGAAATATTCCAATAGCTGACTCTTGGCATTAACGTTTTCTCATGCATTCTATTTTTAAATTTTTTTTTTTCGCCAAGAAAAACATTACATTTGTTTAAATTTTGAAGCGTTGTTGCCAAATCTGAAAATGTCTTTACACAAAGCTTAAAATATGCAGTAAAGGGGTGCTTGAACACTTAAATTCTTCCTGTCATCGCCAAGAGTGATAATAATAAATAAAACGCGTACGTATAAATGTACGTATATATGACAGTGTAAAATCTCTGTATGCTGTTACAAGATTATATATATATCATTGATTCCAAAAGTTGTGATCAACATAGGACGTTATTTCTGACAGAGAAACAATTCTTTCCATAAAGCTACTCTAAAATAGTTCAGTTTGTAATAAGAGAGCGAAGAGAGCTTGAATTCGCGAGGAGCTTGTCAAGCAGTTTTTGGGGTTAGCGAGCACCTGTCGGGAGAAAATTTTAAAAAATAAATTCCGTTTTCCGCGTTAAAAAAAATTTATTCCGTTTTAAACTAGTGAAGCCTGTGCAAGTTGACCACTTCTGCAATTTAGTGGTCAACTTAGACAGGTTGTCAAATTATAGAGGGTGGAGGGAATTTTGTCATTTCTTACATTATGAATTTATTCATTTGTAACTAATTAAAATATAGCTTCATGTATTAACGTTACTTTAAAATAGTAATTAGCTATTTTTTTCATATTTTTCTAAAGTATCATTCGAGAAATGTAACCTAAATGTCTTACAACGTATCCTATACAACTTTAAAAATAAAGAACTTAGTTAAAATAAAGATAAATATCTTTATTTACTGATATATAATATCAGTATAAGCAGTACTAGTATACTGACTGATATATAAAACATATTAGCATTGATGTTTGTAGTGTCTTTCTATAAAGAACTCAATTCCAACGAATAATCGAAACTATTAGTTTTATTACTACGAATAGAACGACATGGGGATTTACCCGCTATACAACTTTAGCAACGAAATACTAAGCAACGAAATACATAAGCAACGAAAACAAGTATTACAGACGTAATCTTTCAAGTTCAAGTTCCTCGAAACTTTCGAGTTAAGCGTTTTTATACTAGAGTCCTTTGGGAGTGCTGGCGCCTATGGCGTGCATATATTCGCCAATCCAAAGCTCTGGCGCCAACAATGTTTAATAAAGAATAGGAAAAGATACTCTAGTTTAATTTATCTCTAAAATAATAATAATAATAATAATTAAAACGCTTGTAGTTTCCGTGGTAAAACAAAGATTTTTGTATCTCTATAATTTTAGTTGCAATACTTTTCTTCAAGAAAGAGCAAAATAAGAAAGTAAGGTTTAACACATGTGTGTGTGATATCAGTCAAATTAGACAAAGAAATATCTTACCTATTCTACTAAGGTCTTTAACAATCAACCAAGAGGATAATAAATTTGAAGACTGCTGTAGCTTTTTTCTCTCTCTCTTTAGCTCTTCTTCTAAATTCAGTTACAGACAGCTTTTTTGAGATGTTTTACGTTTAAAGTAAAATCGAATTGTATATACAGGAGATAGGATTAAATAGAAAGTAATAACTAGTTGCAATTAATGGTGTTAACATGAATATAATTTCTGCTACTGTCGGGGATGATTCCAGAAGATTCTATTGAATTTTCATAATCTGAAGATCGTGGGAATTCGGGCGCCGAACAGTCTAGCAGGGACCATGAGGGCCCCAGTGATGTTCCTTTAACAAGGACAGGCACCCGTCATTGTAATAAGCTAAAAGGAAGACATCAATGGGACAGTTTTATGGTTTTATTGCGGAAGGGCATTGTGGAGCATTTGCCTCGTTTTGTATCGCTTCTTCCAAGAACCTACGCTTTGCAGAATTCTTCTCCGAGTGGGATGGTTCTTAGATAAGATACAAACATTTAACATAGGTCTCTATCTAAAGGGATGGAGAACAATTTTGAGATGTGGGTCAAATTTTGTTCATTTTTTTTTTTTAGTACTAGTTCGTGGGTCACTAATGCTTATTTGCACCAATGTTAAGTTTAAAAATTTTTAACTGAGTATTTTTAAAACTAAATACTTTAAAATTCAATTGGTTGAACTGGTAAAAATGGGCGTGGTTTGACGATTTAAAACATTTGGTTAGCTTAAAAATTCTCAAGTGTTTGGTGCAAATGGCAATAAGTGTTTGAATGAACAAGGAGTAAGGAAAATTACATACATTTCATTTGAAGAAAGTGCTTTGCTTTAAAGATGGTTATTTGCTTTTTGATTTGTCGTTTTCTTTCAGCAAACAAAATGTGAGTAAAATTATATTTTATTTGACATTTTGTAAACACTTTTGCTTTACCTCAAATCCTACAAACGCATTTGTCGTCATTTACGTAACTTTAGAACTGTAATGAGCAAACTGAAGATTGTAAGACATCATTTAAATTGCTTTTGTGTCAATGATGCAGTGCTTGAAACAATAGAAATAGAATATAAATTATCCACACAAATTAGAAAATTTAAATGGAACAGTAATTTGCATGAAGTTCAGCCTTGCCCGCGTAAACAAACATATAGTTGCCAAGCAATCGTGGGTCATTAAAAATTCTTGCGTGGGTCAGTGACTCACGGATCATGGGTTCGCCATCAAGAAATACCAGGGCACATTTGTGCTACTTACTGAGCTCTCCTACCCCCTCTTTCTCTCTCCGTTCATCCCATCTACTCTTTATTCACGTTAAACCAATACCAAATTTGACTCGGCATTTAACTTTTTTCTTTAATTATTTGAAGCAAATTAAAACGAGATTTTTTAAAACGCTTTTGTAAGAGAAAATAATTACATACGCACACACACTTAGTCAATTTAGCGCCCCTAAAATCTGCACCACTATATGCAAAACGCAAAAGTACAGTTTTAGCTATCATCAGTGGTGTAATCGAGGGGGCGCAGGGTGACGGCGTTCCCCTACCTTTTTATTTTAATACAAGCGTACCCCCAATTTTTGACATTTTAACATAAGTGCACCCCCACTTTTGATTTCAATTGCTTATCTTCGTATAGCTGCATACGCGTCCCCCCAACTTTTTTTTCAGGATTACACCACTTTTGTACTTCACTCCTTTACCCTGTCAGCACGTGGCCTTAGGGCTGCCCTCCCGGTACTGGTAAGTGAAGTTCGACGACAGCTCGTGACCGACCGGAGGTAGATTAGCTGGGCGTCAGCCAGCCTTCCTACATTGCTGTGTGGACCTGGCCCTCCTTGATACCCCTATGCTTGAAGAGTATCATTGAAGGGTTGTGGTTCCCTTCAGGATTACACCACTGGCTATCATTTCAATGCGACGAATATTTATTTATTCAACGAATATTTATTCTTCAAGCAAAAACGTAAAGCAAAAAAAAAGGCCTATTACAAAAAAAATAATTAAAAAAAATCTGCAATCTCTTTGTACGCATGATCGAACATTCGGCCACCTGACCGAAGATCCTTGCCATTGGCGGGAAGACTTTCGTTCCGCTTGCGCGCGAAGAGGAGCGCAACAGAACCTTGTTTCCTCTCCCGGTGCGCGGACCCTCTCTTCCACAGCAGACGATTGGCTCGGGACTTTTAGAACGAATGCATCCCTCTTCGTAGAATGTAACATCGTTCGGAATTCCCTTCATCTGACTGACAGACAACGTGTTCCATTGGAGAAACGAGGTGAGTCACTTATTAATGTGTCAAATTTTAGAGATATCAGCAGTGGCATTTCCCACGCACAAAAAGCAAGTTTTGTTCCAAGCGAATAATAATACAGTAAAAAAAATAATATAGTGAAAAAAATAATGTAATACTAAAACAATATAATACTAAAAATAATAATATAGTAAAAAAAAAAGTGGGTTTCCTTACGGAAACCATCTTTTAAAGTTTTTAGTTCCAAGTACAAATTGTTATAATTGTACCCAAAATAACATCCTTTTTGCGAACACTTCTCTACTGCTGGCAACTATTTTTGTCCCGCTGATGTCCGCTATAGAGCAGTTTTACTGTACAACTACTTCTACTAGTAATAAAGTGGTAGTGATATTTGTGCAGAAGTAATGCTAATATATTAAATGTACAGTAAAATTCATCCCAACGGACACCCACTTGAACAATTTTTAATTCCCCTCCAGCAAACAGCAAAGCATTGAGCCTGAAATACCCCCCCCCCCCCCTCTTTTGCGGACACCTTTCAATTACGGACAATTCCCCCCCCCCCCCTGGTGTCCGCTATAGAGGAGTTGTCTTATATTTAAAATATGATTGGGGGGAAAGGAGCCATTGCAGTACACAATTTTTTCAAAGACTCTTAAATCCATTTTGAGTGGAACCCGGGGGAACCGCCTCCCTCTCCCCCTGCAGTGATGCTACTGTGTATATTTATGCATATACAGTAAAATTCCTTCTAATGATACCTAGCTTAGGCGGAGAGTTTTTAATTCCCCGGCAGCAAAGCATTGAGACTAAAAAAAACCCTCTCTTTTGCGGACATTCCTCTATTACGGGCAAATAAATTTGTTCACTGGTGTCTGTTATAGAGAGGTTTTCATGATGTTCGCACTTCCAAAAATCTGATCAACTAAAGTTAAGTCAGTTTGATGCGTTAAATGTTATTTTTTCCTTCCTCCTTCAACAACTGAAGGGTCCACTGGAAAAACGACCTAAGTCACATACTCAGTAACGGATTTAGGTTTGAGGGCGTCCTAGGCCCGAGACGATATGCGCCCTTTTTCTTTCGTAACAGTATATATATATAACTGTAACTGTAATATATATATATTACAGTTTACAGAAAACCCAATCGATTTTTAATTTTAGTCGTCTTAAAAATTTTGGCGCCCCTCAAAATTTGCCGCCCTAGGCCCGGGCCTCACGGGCCTAAGCCCTAAGCCTAAATCCGCTACTGCATTTTGCTTTATGTTTTATTCAATTATTTTATAACATAAATGTTAATATTAACTACACCAGCCGGTACTTACGTATTATCGCAACCAGTTTGGCGAGATTGGCGACTTATATACTTACGTATGGTTACCATAAGCGCCTTAAATAGGTACAAAATCCGAGTTGCCAATTTGGCTCGTTATCCCCGAATTTGGCATGGTTGCGATAATACGTAAGTACCTACCAGCCTACTTTTCCGTGACACCCACATTCAAATTTATAGTACATCTACAGTTGAGCTCGCTTAATACGAATAGCCAAAAGTTCGCGAATTTGTTCGTATTAGCCGTTATTCGTAACAAGCGTGAATAAATGAAATTGTGTAAAAAAAGTATTAGAAATACATGTTTATATTTTTGAAATAATTACTACTAATATATAAGAATGATTCGAAGATAGAGGGTTTGATCCCTGACCAGACTGACCTGTCCGAAGGCCAACACGTGCACGAGCTCTATTTTCTACCCAGAAAGATTCAACGCATGATTCGAAATACGTACTTGGTGGCTTCCAATGACTAAAAATAACCAACAATTCGTGAGGAAAAAAAATTATATGCAATCGAGAAAATTTTTCGTGAATAGGTCAGAAATTTTGTTCGTCTTTGACAAAATTTGTATTTTAGCCTTCGTCATATGCGTGATATATTTAGTGTAAATAAATAGTAAACCAAACTTAATGAGCAAAATGTTCGCTTTAGCCGTGATTTCGTATTAACCGTGTTTGTATTAAGAAAGTACAACTGTATTTATAATACATAATTTATATTCATTTATAATGCCTAATTTATAATAAAACATAAAGCAACGCTCAAAAAGTAGTGCGTGAGTTAGGTCGTTCTTCCTGTGGACCCTTCAATTTTCTTTCTAAAAAATTCATTTTGAATGTTCCGACATTTTTAATAAAAAATACACCTCTAGATACAACAGTACACTGAAAAAAATTCTAGTATCACCTTTCACCAAAAAATGGTGACATTTGGCTGCAACCATCATTTGGCACTAAGTTGTACCACTATAATGGTGTAGTTTCACCATGAATGTGAAACTAGGAGCCATTGTAATGGTTCAACTTTTGTACTAAATGTTGGTTGCAGCCAAATTTCACCATTTTATTTTTTTGTTCTTTTTTTTTGGTGAAAGGTTAAACTGGAATTTTTAACAGTGTAGTTATGTCATAGATAACTGGGAGCAGAGGGGTGTGGGCAAAACGGGACCGGACGACATCCAACCTAGAACCACGGCCCGACTTATCCTAATTGGGGCCCGGGGCAATAACTTTTTTGGGCTTCACTACTTCAGTAATAAAAACCGAATCTTAAGGAAGTTTTCTGTTTTAACTAACTCATTTAACTGCAAAAAATTCATACCCTTGCTGATATTAGGGCTACATTTTCGCTTTTATGATGGCTCAATTAAGCCAATCCGAAGATAGTACTTTTGTAAACATATCGCATTTTGAGATATGCAAGAATAGCAGGCTTTTGATTGGCCAAATTTGTCCAAGGTAATGGCGAAAGTTTAGCTGAATTCCGCCCTAGGAAGCCATGGATTTACGAAATACGTATAGAATTTTTGCGTTCATACAATAGATTAATGAAGAAACTAGCATAAAACTGACAGATTTTACACTGTGGTGATATTTTGTTTTAAAAAATTCATTAAAGAAGGAAACGCAATATGAACTCTCTGTTTGATTTGGGGCCCCTCAGATGTGGGGGCCCGGGCAGCTGCCCCGTATGCCCCTGCCTTAATCAGGCCCTGCCTAGAACCATTAATAAACGTCGTCTAAAAATAATATATTATTTCTTTATATATCGCTTACAGAAATAAACAGTGTCATATCTGCAAAAAATCGTTTTTTTTTTTTTTGTTTTTATATCAAAATGTTCAGATTTTTGCGCTCTTTATATTGGGAATATTGCAGTAAGAAAATGCTGCAAAAGAAGGCTAGAGGCCAACTTGGTTTTTTGGTGCAATACTGTAATAACAACTTTTTATACTAACTTTTAATTTTTTTGACATCATTAACATCCATCCTGTGAGAGAAAACTAGCACAATAACTATATTTTCTGAACAAAATCGATTATAATAATCATCGAAACAACTAAGGCACGTAAATAAAACAAATTGTAAAACGTTCAAACGCCTCTCTTGAAAAATGTCCATTTTGTGGCTATGACACTGTTCATTTCTATAAGCGATATATCAGTCTCAAAGTAAGCGCAATCAGTGTTTGGTTCATTTCAATATCACTGGAAGAAAGTTCCTTAGTTTTGTACAGAATGTGCTCCATTTTGTTGGTTCGATCGTTTGCTCCATCCAACTAACTCCAATAAAAACAATTTAGAACTGCAATAAAACAATTTATAAATTTTGCTATGGCTCAGACGCATTAAAGTAGTGCGCAACTCCAAAATCTACGTATAACAATGGGAGAATTGATACATTTTGAAGCGTCATTTGAAAGGTAATAAAATCATGGATGGAATAATATCCAAAATGAGTCACCTTATAAAAAAATCAAATGCTGTCTCCCCACCCGGAGTATTACTACTTCGCTAATGGATAGTAATATTTTTAGCATATATTATTTAGTCAGCCTAACAAGATCTGCACTCCCTATGTTTGCGACGTTTAACTTATTTTCCTTAACGATTAATATGCGCAGACTAAATGATCAAGCATTACTTATGTTTAAAAATTATTTACTTATGTTGCCCAGCTTTTGTTTGAGAAATAATTCTGTACTTGAGAGCCATTTTTTCGAGTTTTTGCGGATAAAGTTAAAAAAATAAACATTTTTAGTGCTAGGCTTTTTTCCGTTTGATCCTTAGAATAAAGATGTCATTAAATGTTCGGAATCCTCATGCAGTTAGTGGCTTTATCGTTGTTACTCTATATGTTCATTAACCCTTATTCTCATAAAGTAGCATATATGCTACCTGGGGGTTTTCCCCTACTTTTTATTTGATAAGTGACGTCAGCGCGTATGTTGCGTTGTTATTTGCTAGCCCTTGTTCTCATAAAGTAGCATATATGCTACTTCATGAGAATAAGGGTTAAGTGAAACTCGCAAAAACTCAGCGCACAGAATAGATAACTAATTTTGTAATATTTATTTAATGCTATGATTTAAATACTATAACAGATAGTTAATAAAAAAATAGTGATGTAGAAAAAACAAAAATAATGCAGTTTGGAAAAAATGACTGCAAAATACAAAGCACAAGATAGAAAATAAGGGGGGGGGGGAATGTTTTCATACTGGCAAACATAAGAGATTATGCAAATGATAGCATTAAAATCGTATCATTATTTTTGTATAATTTTTAATGCTATGTGCCTTTAGAATTGCTTCAACTCAACGAACTACTGCTTACATTAAGTAGGATGTGATTTCAGTTCTAATAAAGGACGAATTCGTTAGAGTTTCTAGGAAGAATGTTTCGTAGATGAGTTTATTAATTAGCACACGAATAAGAATGTGTGCTTTTCTGTTGTAAACCATGCTTGGCATCTGCCAGATGTCAGTGCAGATTCGAGCTATGATAACGGAGCGCACTTCAAATAAAAACAGGTACTTAAAACGAAGCATACACTTACCTCCCATACAGGTTTTCATTAATTTATCCCACGTAAGATACATTATTAAATATCTTCGCAGAAGCTCTACAAAAACATCATCCGGAAGCGTAGAACTTTTCTTTTTATTTTTGAGCTTTTATTTTTGGCAGACGATCTGTAAAAAATAAGAACTTCAACTTCATTCAGAAACCGTCTGCTTTAAAAAAAAAGTAAAGTAAAGTAAAGAGGCTAACTATAGATAAATACGTAAATGGAATTTTTACACCGTTTATTTATAGCGCCAACAGTATATAAATCTTTTGAAAGAAATAAATGACAATTATATAATCGAAACCAAACGAGAACATAATGTCTCACATTCCTTACATCAATTTTCTCCTTTCAACATGAATAAATTCTTGGCAGTATGCCAGGCAGAAGTCTCAAGTTCGTGGTTGGGCTGTAATTATCCTCTTATGATGCGGAGAGATCTTATTAAAAATAAAAGGTTTTTTTTCAACCCCCCCGCTTCTTTTTCTTTTTTTGGCATCCTTAATAAATTACGTTGAACCGCATCAACGTAGATTTGACCTGCCATTCTAGTGTCTATAAAGGCTAAATAAATTTCCAACGTACTGTCAGGCACCGCACCAAAAGTAATTTGCATGCGGTTTCGGACCCATCGCAAAATTTGAATGAATCAAAACGGACTTTCACAAAATTACAATCAGCCAGACAGAACCCACAAAATTTAGAGCTACCAAATTGTACTTTTCACAAATGCTTCATTAAATAAGCAGCAAATAATATATTTTTTTAATCACTATATGTTTAATTTTTGAATTTTGACAAAATGATTTGATTTTTCACGAAAATCTTTTTAAAATTCACAGAAACAGCACCCTGTTAAAAATGCTGGATCAACCTCTGTCCGTAAGTAAGATGATTTTGTAGTATTTAGGCAGTAGTTTAAGGAAAATTTATAAATGGTTGAAAACAGCCTGGGCAATCTAGTGTTAATGATGATAAATGATTTTTTGGTTTCAATAGATACTTTCGATAGAACGTTTTCTAATAGGTAGAAAAAACTCACATCTGTATACAGTCACACCTGTAAATTTTACCACCTTTGTAAGTTCACCATCTGTCTAAGTTGACCACTTTTGTCGGGAACGGAATTAGCCCTTCACCCTCTATAAGTTGACCACCTGTCTAAGTTGACCACTTTTGTCGGGGACGGAATTAGCCCTTCACCCTCTATAAGTTGACCACCTGTCTAAGTTGACCACTTTTGTCGGGAACGGAATTAGCCCTTCACCCTCTATAGGTTGACCACCTGTCAAAGTTGACCACTAAAGTGGTGCACCGCAAGTGGTCAACTTACGCAGGTTTCACTGCAGTATGTTAAAATCAGGAATTCTGAAGCAGCCACTTTTTTGAGTTGCTCCGTTCGGACTTCTAAATTCTTGCTCCAGCTCCATTCCGTGCTCCGAATGATCTTAATAAAGTATAGTATTAGTCAGCCGGTTAAGTAAAAATACAGTTAAAGCGGGGGATAGCAAAAAATGGGAGATATATTATGCAATTTGAAAGATTGGTTGTGTGATGATTCATTGCGTTTAAGTACAGTTACTTTGAGAGTTACATTCCAGTTATCAAGCGCTAGTAAGGAAGTCTGTGACTCGTTCCTGCTGCAGACAAGAAGCCCAGCCCTCACCCCCCCCCCCCCCGCATAGTTCCCCCGAAAAAATTCACTCGAGTACCGCAGCATCTATTGGTCTATTTGTCATTAACTTAAAAAATTATTTCAAAAATACATATTTATCGCAGAACAAAATACTTTCCAGATATGATGTTTATAGACGTTATTGCATCAAAACAAAATAACACCAAAAAAAAATTGAAAACTTCCTCTTTCTTTTTTTTTTTTCGTTTTGGTGCACAAAATAAATAAACAATGAAATTGAAAGCTCGAAAAGTTTTTTAAAGGTGAGAAAACGCACCAGTGATAACAAACTAAATCGAAATGAGATGAGAATGTGAAATGCGTAGAACATTTTAAAAATTCATGTATTCGTGGTGTGTCATAAAAGGAAAAAAAAATACAACATCCTGCATATTCATGAGTTCCTCGCGATTCAGTGATTTCGGCTATCATTTTATGAGGCCGATTGATTTTAAGCGGCTGTCATCAGTGATGATGAATTGCGATGGTTATTTAATAATTCCTATTAAGCAAGTCGAATCAAAACTGCTGCGACGTCATTTAATACGTTTTTGTTCGCGATGTACAGTGTAAAAATTTTGAATTTAGTTGCCACCCTTTTTGGTGTTATTGAACAATATTTTTGGTGTTATTGAACAATATTTTTGGTGTTACTGAACACGAATTTTCTTGTTACTGATCACGATTTTTGGTGTTCTAAACACGATTTTTTGGTGTTACTGAACGCAATTTTTGGTGTTCAGTTGTTGTAAAGTTGAGAATTATTCATTTTGATGTACTTTAATTTTTTTATGTGTCTAAAAAATACCGACAGTATAACGTTTGTTTGCACATGAAGTTTATTAACCCCTTGAAGCACGAGGTTTTTTTTTTTCAGAAAAACTTGTAAAAAATGATCGAGTTTTTTTTTTTTTTTTGGACAGAAAATGAATATATCGCTTATAGAAATGAACAGTGTGACATCTGCAAAAATCGTTTTTTTGGTTTTTATATCAAAATGTTCAGATTTTTGTGCTTTTTATATTGGGAATACTGCCGTGCGAAAATGTTCAAAAATGAAGGCTAGAGGCCAACTTAATTTTTTTGGTGCAATACTGTCGTAACTACTTTTTATAGTTATATCGTATTTTTATAGTTGTCATTTCGTATGACCGTCGGCCTTACTAGTATTTGTTTCGCAGCAAAGTATGAAACGCCGGCATTTTATAGAATGATTAGGGATTGTATATAATACCGGACGTTTTTAGGCAAGGTACGAAATATGAGAAGTATTACATACTTTCCTTAGGCATTGCATATAATACCTAGGCATTCTATAGAATGACAAATTCTATTTAGTCAAAGCATGAAAATAACATCCTGATGAGGTTATTATGTAAATGATGTGTATTTCTCAAAAATAAAAATGTTAATCTGAAAAAATAATGAGTATGCCATTAAAAAGAATTGTTTTTATTTTCCACAATGATCACATCCTAGCGAGACAGCAACCAAAAGTCCCTGAGTTTCTTCTTAGTAGTCATTTTGGCTTTTTGTGCATCATTTATTAACTTCTGCTAACTAGTTTCGGTTAAGAAAACAATATTTTTTCATTTTGCACTTTCGGACTGAGTTCCTAACGAATCGGAGATGTATTTTATTCTTTGTCGGTTTCTCATTTGACATTCTATAGAATGACTATTCTATAAAATGTGTGAAATATAAATCGTTTTATACATTGCCGGTTAGTTTTAGCCATTATATACACTGCCTAGGCATTCTATAGAATGCCTGATTTCAAACTTTGCCGGTAACATATATATGGAAGAGAGCCGTAAAAATAATTAATTGTTTGCTAAAGAAATCCCAACAACTTCGCACGCCATCTCTTTCCTTCCTTTTCTTTCAGATTACCTTTTCGGCCCCAGTTATAATATTCACTTAGTAATAAAAAAAATAATTAAAAAATGTAGCTCACTTTCAATGAAGGAAAAGATAGCTTGAAAACTCGCTCTCACCGTCCATCACTCACCTGTTACACCCGGGGGATAGGAGAAAAACAAGTGGAATCGCGTTGATAATCGACAATGCACCCATTTTCAATTATTAATCGGTCTCAATTCATCTCTGGCTGCCGCTTTGGGAAAGTCTCGACATTAATGACAGCTCCCACAGAACAATCTCTTTTCCGGCATTCGCTGGGTAATTGGGGGTTTCTCCGCGAACGATAACTAATGGCTGTTCCACATCCCTCGTTTTGGGTGACGTTTGTTGGGTGAAAATTATACTTAGATCAATGAACGAGAAATGGTCCCGAGCGTGGAGGAAAGTTTATGCGCAGTAGGAGGTCTCAGATGGAGTCGTCCAGCGAAGAGCATTATGGGAGGTCAGCAATCAAAATGTCTCCATGTTGACGTTTGCCTGATTATCACACGGGGCCCGTGCCCTGGGTTTGACTAGGGATGAAATGAATAGTAATTTGGCCGAATACCGAATATTCGGCGGCAGAATATTAAAATTTCTAGAAAATCGCTGTAGCAAAAAGTATTTGCCAAATTTAAAAGTATTCACAAAGTCAAACACCAATTCCACACATTAATCTATGACGTACGATTCAATTCTTGTTTGTTAAGAATCTAAAACTATCTAAAATTAATATATTTTCTGTATTGTTTTGAATACAATAAAACTGAGAATTTCACCCCCAAGTGCGATAGAAATGACGGATTTAAATGTAAGCATTAGCACTATTTTACTAATTATTTCATTCAAATTAAAGAAATACTATTGTCTAGTGAATATTTACCTTGCTCAAATAGTTTTCTGAAGATATTTTAAAAGTTATAAAGGTTAATACTTTTATGTTATGGACTTCTTTACATACCTATTTTTAAAAGATCTATTAAAATTTAATGCATTTAACTGGAATATATTTTTATTTTCAAAAACCCCAATACATTCATGATATAATCTAGGCTTTTCACATTTCTCTCTTACCCGATATTCACAATAAATCAGTCTACTCAAACAAAGTCTGACTTCCATTTTGCTAATACCAACAAAACAAAAGTATCATTCTAAATCATATATTAACAATTGCCAGCAGTAACTATAGCTAACATTACCTATTGCCAGCTTTTGGGAGCAAATACTAAGTATAAAATTCAATACTATAGTTTTGTTTTAAAATCTGTTTTTGTTTTTGTTCAGTTAAACCTAAAAACAGTTTTTAAGGAAATTGTTTTTTTTTTTCTAAATTATTTTTATTTGTTAAAACTATATACTAATGTATTCTTTTGCAATAACTATAATGCAACTTTAAGTGTTTAAAATTTACCAATTTCTTAATTTTCTTACATTTCTACTGTGGCAGAACTATTCGGCTGAATAGCTTTTCTCCATCGGACACTCTTGCACCTGTTAGCCGAAGCCTTAGGTAAGGCTGAATAGCTAATCAATATTCGGCCTGGCCGAATTTGATCTTGCGGAGCATTCGGCCGGGCCGAATATTCGGCTAGGTCATAAAATTACTGTTCGGCCAAAGGGCCTAATACCGAATAGTGGCTGAATATTCGTTACATCCCTAGTATGAACATCCTAAAGGGCAGGACATTTTTCAATAATATATCATTTAAATTGCTTTTTAAAAATTGCAATACACAATGTGTCAAAGAACTTCTAAGACTAGGTGAATAAAATAAAATAAAAACTAGTAATTACATTTTTTAAAAGCACTTTTATTCAAAATAAGCACTTTCGTCTTCAATGAATGTGACGCAGCGGTTTAACAACGATTCAAATGCCCGTTCCTGCTCATATTGTGGGACTGCCTACTAAGAACGCGTTGTAAGTGCGTGTCAAAGAATTTCTAAGACAACAGCTGGAACTAAGCTTGCAGTGGCGCTATCACTCTCAGAAACGCATGCTCAAATCCGACGAAAGTTTCGTCGTATTTGACGAAATGGCTTCGTGAAAAATGCTCCGAGTAAACCTTTCGTCAAATAGCCAAAATTTGTGTAGCAACTTTAAGTCACGTGATCGCGCGAGGAAAGAATCGTTATAAATGACGAAATTTTCCTGACGATTTAAGAATCGTCGAAAATTAGGATTCTATTTTTGAGAGTGATCTGTGTTATCAAGCAAGGATTCTAAATGCACATATTTCTAAGTGTACATGGAGGGTCTTCAGCGGGTCGGGTATAGAACCCCGACCCTCCGGTTGGAAGTCCGACATCTTAACCACTAGGCTACCACGGCCCCCGAAACGTGATATACTAATCTTAATCTGGATTTTGGCTACACTGTTATTGAGATAAAATTGAAATTTTTAAAAGAATTTTACTAGGGAATTGAATCATCAAAAGTAGGATTGACAGAAAAAAATTACAACAGTTGAATTTCAACGCTAAAGATATTGCTATGACAGGGGAGAAAAAATTGTAGACAGCAGGAGCTTCAGAAAACCTGGGATCTGGAGCGGAGCAACAAATTTTACCCGAAGCTGGAGCGGGGACGGCGCAAATAACTTTTTTGTGTTCCACTGCTCCAATTATTTATTTAATTTTTAAACTTTTCGTCTTATAAAAGTAAATAAATAAACTAATAAAAAAGTGTTAAATAATATAATCTAATAAAATTATTCGGGACAGGGAGACAATTATTTGGAAGTCGTATCGGAACCTGTATTGGAGCAAAACAAAAAAATGGGTGCTCCTAATCCCTCCTGAGAACTTTTTTGCAACCCATAATTTCCCTTTTTTTAAAAAATAAGCACTGTTGTAATGTATTATTTCTGTGCTTTTCGACTTTGAAACAATTACCTTTCCTTAGCTTCGTATTAAATGACTAGCAAGAATCGAAATGTTCATTATATTTCGATTATGCATCTTCATATATGCGTCGTTTTATATCGTTAGGATCCACGCATTCAGAAGTTGACCCATTCTATCCCCCCCGGAGCGCCCCCTCAAAAAGATGACCTCCCAAAATCGGACAAAACCATTTAAAACACCTACCCTAAAAATTTAAGTGTCGCAGTCTGTGCCATGACCCCTCTGCCCCCCCCTTTCCTAGTTGACACCCCTGCCCTGCATTCTATAATCTATAACACCGAGGTTACTTCATTACTTACATGAAACTGTAACTCGACTAGCGCCATTTTTTTGTGGGAGACCTTCTGAGTCACATACCGCAGAAAGTCGTCATTTGGCTAGTCATCATTTCATACGAAATCGGGACAAGTCATGGCAACACTTGGACTAATGAAAGTAAATGGACGAGCATTGCGAAACATGCTGCCCATGTTGCCAACGCTGTCCTTTTTTTCCCACGCTACCCGCCAAATTCGACTCCTTCGAAAAAGTTCGATTTCTAATGACCGACTCACTGACTGGAACGAATGTTCGCAGTTTCTTGCCCCCGAGCCACAACACGCGCAAGGTGGTTCTTTATTAGTTTGGCTCTGTTGCAGTTGGCTTCCTGATAACCAGCCAGTTTCGAGAGATATAACGCAATGGGTGGCACCGAATTTTGCTAATTTCGAGTTTAAACTATTCTGAAGGGGGATGTAAGATTTCGGAGAACGATGACCGCGGAACGCTTTTCCCGCATTTTCATAACTGGATTCAATTGTACTTGTAAAAGAAAAATATAAAACATTTCTTTCCCTTGGAGAAAAAAAAAAAATTCATTACTTCATTCATTCTAACTTGTTTGGCATAATGATTATGCGAACCGCCAGGGCCTGATTTCACACAGGGCACTCGGGGCACGTGCCCAGGGCCCCCTGATTTTTGGGGGCCCCCAAATAGTTCAAATTCACAAAGATTTTAAAAAATTCTATAAAACGTTTATTATTATATTTTTTTTTTCTTGTGAAGGAGAAAGGAGAAATTTATTTTGGGGACCGTTCCTTTAATGTACCTTTAAAGAATTTTATTGGTTGTATAAGATGATCATAAATTCAATAAGTAGGATAATTTTATTATTTGGTTAAAATACTATAGTAGTATGTATGTATGTATGTATATATATTGACAAGAAACAGAGTTTGTGTCATGCTGGTTAATGGTGTGAGACTTACTGATGCCATTCAAGGGCTTTAATGTGTCGTAACACTTGACGCTCACAACTTTTCAACTCACATTTACAAACATATTTGATCCAAACCCAGGAATAGTTAGTAATAGGTTCACATCATACCCACGGCACCACAAAACGCAGCATTTTAGTGACAGTACTCTTTTAAGTGTTATTAGTGTAGCAAAAAAATTTAATTTTTCAGTTCAAACAACTTGGCGGGCCCCATTTTTTCTGTGCCCTGGGTCCCCAAATTTGTAAGTCGGGCCCTGCGAACCGCCGTGGTCCGCGATTGGTACGTCGTTATCATCTAGTGATTTATTTAAGTTTGTTGTTATACAAATTTCGTAGTTCTCTAAATTAGTAAAATTATTCACTCATAACGTTTGGTATAAGGATTATGCGAACCGACGTGGTCCGTGACTGGTGGGTCGTGATCATCTAGGTATTTATTTAGTTTTGTTGTTCGACTAATTTCTCACTTCTCTAAATTATTAAAATTATTCACTCATAACGTTTGGTATAAGGATTATGCGAAACGACGTGGTCCGCGACTGGTGGGTCGTGATCATCTAGTGATTTATTTAGTTTTGTTGTTCGACTAATTTCTCACTTCTCTAAATTATTAAAATTATTCACTCATAACGTTTGGTATAAGGATTATGCGAACCGACGTGGTCCGCGACTGGTGGGTCGTGATCATCTAGTGATTTATTTAGTTTTGTTGTTCGGACTAATTTCGCCTTTCTCTAAATTATTAAAATTAGTCACTCATAATGTTTGGCGTAATAATTATACGACCGTGGTCCGCAATTGGTGGGTAGCGATGATTTAGTGATTTATTTAGTTCTTCTGTAAGACTAATTTCGCATCTCTCTAAATTATTAAAATTCTTCACTCACGTTGGGCATAATGATTATACGACCGTGTTCCGCAACAGGTGAATCGTGATTATCTAATGATTTATTTAGTTTTGTTGTTCTACTACTTTCGCAGTTCTCTAAATTACTAAAATTAGTCTCTCATAACTTTTGTCATAATGATTATATACGACCGGGGTCCGCAATTGGTGGGTAGCGATGATTTAGTGATTTATTTAGTTTTGCTGTAAGACTAATTTCGCATCTCTCTAAATTATTAAAATTCTTCACTCACGTTTGGCATAATGATTATACTACCGTATTCCGCAACTGGTGGGTCGTGATCATCTAATGATTTATTTAGTTTTGTTGTTCTACTACTTTCGCAGTTCTCTAAATTACTAAAATTAGTCGCTCATAACTTTTGTCATAATGATTATATACGACCGTGGTCCGTGATTGGTTGGTCGTCATGATTTAGTGATTTATATATTTTGCTGTAAGACTAATTTCGCACTTGTCTAAATCATTAAAATTATTCACTCACAACGTTTGGCATAATGATTTTACGACGGTGGTCCGCAACTATTGGATCGCGATCATCTAGGGGTTTATTTAGTTTTGTTGTTGTACTAATTTCTCACTTGTCTAAATAATCAAAATTATTCACTCATAACACATGTATACATACCACAGATCTGGAGCAGTCACGTGTTGGAGTTGCTCCACTCCGACTTCTAAATGCTTGCTGCGGTTCCACTACAGCTCCTCTGTAGTTGTGCTCTGGAGTTTTTAAAAGAAATTATTATTAGTTATATCTTTTATTTAGTTAATTTATTTTTGGGGATAAAAAAATTAAAAAGGGTACTCTTAGATTATTGTTTTAACAATGAATATATGTTTTTATATGCACTGTATGCACTGCACTGCGAACCCCACTCCCAATCCCCCTCCGTTCTTTTAATTTTAAGTTTATGAGTGTAATTTTAAAAAAAAATGGAGCAGTGGAGCACAACAGATTTTTTTGTTCTGCTCCTCTCCAATTCTGAACAAAATCTCGTTACTCCACTGATCTGCGCTCCTGCCACACGCTCCGTTCCATATCCCTGATACATATACATTCATTCACACACACACAATCCTTCCCGAACCCGAAGACTTGTAGCCCGAGCCCGAATGATCTTGTTCTGTGTCAAAGCCCGAGCCCGACGTGATTTTATGCATTGTTAGTGCCAGGTGTTTTACATGTATTAAATATATGCAATTCGTCTCAGTCGTGCGTAAGTCTGATAAAATTTTATTTTATTTACTTTATTTTATAACTTTATTTTAGCAAAGATTTTTTTCTTGTTTTATTTATTTATTATTATTTTTAAAGATATTTCCACTAATTGATTCAATTTCTTCATATTTCAATAGTAACCCCCAAATAATTATCTTACACATAAAAGTGTTCATTCTTTCCCCGTACTATTTTTTAAAATCTATATGAAGCGAAATTTGCATTTAAAATATCTTCACATCTTAATATATTCAGAATCTAGTTTTTCTCCAAATCATTTTTCATACATTTACATTCACCAAGATTTCTTTCAGTAACAATACATGTAGTTTCGTTCATCTATAAAATAGGCAAAATAGGTGCAGCATCTAGTAAATAAGACTCCTCGACTCTTCGCAAAAAAAAGTTAAAATGAGAGCTGAACTGTAATAGAAATATAATTTCACGTTAATTTAAAGAACAAATGAGCATTAAAACGCAGACATATGCTTCGGGATTGCTTGGAATCCCTTTTTCAATGCAACAGGGAGCTTCTAGATGCAAAACATCCAAATGAAGCAGACAAAACAATAACAAAAAAAGCTTATATAACCTAAGAATTAACTGTAAACCAATGAGAATAAAGGAAGTGCGAAGTGGAAGTAGAAGGAGCAGGGAAGGCACCAATAAGAGAGCAACAAACGAATCCAGTTGAAAGTATAGGAAGTAAAAAGGAATATCAATAAAAGCAAAGCAAAAAAGACGATATCATGCATAAAAATGAAAATACATGAAAATTACAAAAATAATAAAATAAAATACAAAGAATAAAATGGAAATAAAATAAGTACAGAAAATACCAAAACAAAAAGTAAAACAAAGTACACATGTAAAGGAGGGGGAGGGGGGGAGAGAAAAAAATAGACACAAAAAAGGAAAACTAACAAGAAAACCAAGAAAGAACAACCAATTAAAGGAACTTATGCCAGACCTGTGAAAAATAAGGAGTTGAGGAAGAATCATTAACCAAATTAGAACTATTCCTGTTAATATGATAAGCTTCAAAAAGTCAAGCTCTAAAGTGGAAGAACATTTTTGAATAATTTTCCCAGAATTGAAATCAAAAGAGTGGTTGGAATTCCAACAATGTTGAGCAATACTAGACTTATTTAACTCTTGCTTTCGTACGTAACCTTTGTGCTCATTTAACCGAATTTTCCGTGCACGTTTTTTCTATCCAATGTAAAAAAGACCGCAACGGCAATTAATTTGGTAAATACCCCAAGTGTTAAGTTGATCGACAGGATCTTTAAGAGAAGAGAAGGAAAGTTTGTTGCTAGGAGCAAAAACGACTTGAAATTGAAACCTTTTTAGGATTTAAGCAATATGAAAACTGACAGAATGAAAGAATGGTAACACAACCAAATTCTTTCTAGAAACCACATGATTGGGACTAGAAGTTTTTTTAGAAAGTTTGTTATGAATAGAATCAATTAAAGAGTGAGAAAATCCTCTATCAACAGCTACAGCTTTCAGATAGTTGAGTTCAATCTTGAGTAGCTCAGTAGAAGAGCAAATATTAATAGCACGATGGACAAGAGCATTAAAAGCCAAATATTTTTGTTTCTGAGGATGAGACGACAGTCTGTCAGGAGATAAAGAAACAGCGAAAGGTTTACGATAGACAGAAGTAGTGAAACCAGACTCACTCCTAGAAATCAAAACATCAAGAAACGCGAGGCTACTATTAAGTTCTTTCTCACAAGAAAACTCGATATTAGGATCCTTTTTACTTCCTGTACTTTCAACTGGATTCGTTTGTTGCTCTCTTTATTGGTGCCTTCCCTGCTACTTCTACTTCCACTTCGCACTGCTTTTATTCTCATTGGTTTACAGTTAATTTTTAGGTTATATTTGCTTTGTTTTTGTTGTTTTGTCTGTTTCATTTGGATGTTTTGCATCTAGAAACTAACTGTCGCATTGAAAAAGGGATTCCAAGCAATCCCGAAACATATGTCTGCGTTTTAATGCTCATTTGGTCTTTAAATTAACGTGAAATTATATTTCTATTACAGTTTACTTTCACAAAGTTAAATTATTATTATGAGAGCTGAAACCAGCTTAGCAAAATAAAAAAATATCGAAATTCGTAAATTTCATCTAAAAAGCGATCTTTCCCATAACCAGCCCCTTATGTACCTTCTGCTTGTTATCAGCAACACGCTCTGCGTTTGCACAATTCAAAAAAAAAAAAATCCTTTTTACAACTTTTTCTGAAAATTGGTTTTCAAAATTGGTTTCCATTTTCACTGACCATTCAAAACCCTCTAGTAAAGCAAATATCGTGTTATTTTCAGCAGTTTTTCGTTCTTTTGGTGTCGTAAATGGGAGAAACGCGATGTATGTCATTCGTCGAAATGTCCCCTCGCTATAAAGCAAGAAACTATTCCCGTGCCTTTCGAATAGAGCAACGGATGGAAACATCCCAACGACCCCTAAGTTTTTTCTTTTCCTTTGTTTTATTTCGTACGCAGATTTATGCAGAAAAATTTTAATCTTGAGCCCGAGAGTAACTTGAAATTATAGAGCCCGAGCCCGGGTCATCCCTAAATATATATATGCACAATATAATATACCGTTTTACTGTCATGTTTAAGGGTTTGGGCTACCCTACCCCATGCCCCACATGGTTCCGCCCCTGCTCTTCTTCTGCAGGCCCTACACGCAGGCAATTACCCCCGAAGAACTTGTGAATCGGGCCACGTTCGATACGTGACCCTCTTCACTGCAAAAGATGCGTTCCTGCACGAAGAAACCGCTCATTGTGGCTGAATGGGACACTTCCGAAGGCCAAATCATTAGCGGCGGGGCTCGTTATCTCCCGATACACAAAAAACAATGGACCACTGCTGCGCCTTCGAAGAAACACGATCTAGCGCCACAGCTCTGGTCAGCATAGAATGTATTCTATGTTCTATGGACACGTAGCGAGAACTGCATTAAAGTTGGGGGTGGGTGGTGTCTAATCGTGCATACACAGTGGCCAATAAATAAAAATTTCACGCTAATAAATGAATGTCACTGAAACATGTGTATATTTGAACCATAGGAGAAAAACAATTTAGATTGCAGCAGAGGCATATGGTTTTTCATTTTGCTTCTTAGACGAGGGGCTCAGTATTACACAAAATTATAGAAGGGGTACACAAATGTCGAAAGTTTGGGAACTCTGCTTCAGTATTTCCAGAACTTTTAGTTTTAAGCTAATTGCCAATTCTACATGGAAGGACTAAATGGCAGATTTGTCCATCAGCTTTGGGGTGACTGTTTGGCCGATATGGGAGGTTAATGATTTTGGGGGTTCCGTAGTTTTTAGACGGTGCGTCATCGCTCAGGGGAGGGCACCCCTGGCAATGGGCCACAAGAGAAAATTCTATTTATGCCACTACTGTACATGATGAGCTTTCGTGGATATTTAATTTTTTTGAACCGCACATTGCAAAAAGAACTGCTCTCCTTTTCGTTTAAGAACAAATTCAATAAAAAGTTGATATTGATGGGCTAGATTTTGCACCGTAGAGAAAACAGAGGTCATTTTTTTAAGATTTAAAAATCTCCGACAAATCTTGAAGTCAAGAAAAGTATCTACTTCAATGGCTTGTCGGCATTTGGAGTAGCTTCCTGAAGTAAATGGGGTAATAATAAGTTTTAAGAGAGCTTTTGATCTGTATTGAGAATTGATAAATCGCCTAGGATCAGCCTAGCTGGGTTCAGAGCCTCAGAGCCTATTGCTGTCCGTCACTTTTGTATTTGTATTTATGTAATTTAGCTTTCTGAGAACAAACTTGAAATCAATTTACCCAAATTAAATTGTATAAAACTATGCGCAAAGATAATTTTCTTTCAAGAGAAAACCGTTCGTTTGAGCATTTAGATAATAGAGTTCTGAATTTAATTAAAAAACGGTATAATATACTCATTAGCTAAAAAAAGAACATCTACTCTAGTCAGTGGCTATCCGCTGCTTGAGCTCTGTGCCCCAATTAAATACTATCTTCATCACTTAACCTTACTCAATTTGGGCTTCTAACGGCCTTATTAATCAGCTGATTTGAACCTCTGTCAGACACTCGGACCGCCGATATGAGCGTTTTGATTGGTTGAGGATGCCTTTGATCTGCAGTTCGAAGGTTCAAATTGGCTCCTGAATAATGCCGTTAATGGGACAATAGACCTCATAACTTGAATTGTCTTCTACGAATTGTTTTCGTGCTAAACTCAATGCCGGGTGCTTCAATGTAGTATGTTGTATGAAACTGCTTTTAAGAAGTTTTTATAAATATCCTTTTTGGTGCGTTATCTTGATTCAGTGTTTCTTTCATTATTTATTATATTTTTTTTCTTTCAAATCCTGGAGGATGCTGTTATTAGTGATTAATCTCTTAGCCATATTAGTTTACCAAAAAGGGCAAAATTTGTTCACGTTTTATTGGAAAAATGCCTGTTTTTATGCCACTTTCTCAGCAAAACTTCATTGAAAAAAAAAAAAAAACCTTTAACACTAGATTTACTAGGCCGTTTTTAACCATTTGTAAATTTTAATTTTACTCCAAGTTGCTACTAATTTTAACAAAACTTTCAGTCACATTTACTTGTCCTACTTATCGTGCATTAGGAAAAGCCAATGCAATTGAAAGTTGCACTATAATTAGTAAAAAGATGCAAAATGGAAGCTTGGAAACAGACAAAATGACTGGTCCGGTAAATCTAGGGTTAATGACTTTGAACGTATTCCATGTAGCAATAACATACAAAAAAGAAAGAAAGAAAATCATTAAATAAGCTTAAAAATAGTAACAGAATTACAATCGTTTTAAAGCTTAAAAATAGTAACATAATTACTACAATTGTTTTGAGAGAATATTTTAATTTCTGATATTATAGCCAACAATCTAAGAACATATTAAAATTTTCAATAAATTCTATTTCGCCATTTATCTTTGGAAAATTTAATGCTTCATTCTAAAAAGACAAAAGTAATCACATTAAAGAAGGTTATCTGTTCCAAGTCTATTAAAGGTTTATTGCCATTCCATTCCAAGTAAATTTAATTAAAATTTTCAAAAAAAAAAAAAAAACTTTGATTTACAGTGAGCTATTAATTTGGCCAATACTGCATACATTTTTCTTTTTTACGTCACTTTTCTTCTCTCCCCCATCTCTTTTCTTCTTTGACGGAGTAATTCCAGACACTTACCACACATCCTATAACTGCTTTCGCAACTGCCCTGTTCAGCCACACCTTGGCTAAAAGCAGCTGGACCGTAGCGGAGGGTAAAGGGGGGGGCGGAGGGAGCTGACTTTGAAAGGAACAGAGCATGATCAGAATAAAGAGCAGACTTGTCATTTCCTGAAACATGGGGCCGCTCATTTGAATTAAAACGAAAGCAAAAAACAAAACTGAATGCCCCTAGTGGATGCAAATTGTCTCGCGGGAATCTAAGGAAACGTTTTGAATATACAGTGAAACTTGTGTAAGTTGACCACTTGAGGTGCAACACTTTAGTGGTCAACTAAGACAGGTGGTCAACTTACAGAGGGTGGGGATTTTTTCTCTTTTTGCCATTTCTTACACTGTGCATTAATTCATTTATAACTAATTAAAATACAGCTTCATGTAATGACGTTACTTTAAAGTAGTGATTAGCCTTTTTTTCCACAATTATCTAAAATATCATTAAAGAAATTTAACTTGAATGACTTACAATTCATCCTATACAACTTCAAAAGTAAAGTACTTAGTTAAAATTAAGGTACAGATCATATTAATTATGTCAGTTACTTATATGATGCTAAAGATTTCCTAAAAATATATATTTTTCAAAATGGCCATATCAGATCAAAGAAAAAAGAAGAAATTTATTTAAAGAATAAATGTGCTCATAGTAGTTTTCCCATTTGGCATTTTCCCCCTTACAAAGCGGCTTCGGGCAACCTTTATATTGATGTTTCATCTCCATCTAGGAAAATTTTAGCCTAACATTATAGCATAAAAAATATCTTGGAGAAACTATTTCATTTTTTTTTATCTTTCCAGAAATAGATAAACAAATAAATATAGTAATAATTAGGCGATCCATTTACAAAGGTTTTTTTTATAATACTCCCACCCAAATTTGGCGTACATAAGTGGTCAACATAGACAGGTGGTCAACTTTGGTGGTCAAGTTACAAAGGTTTCAATTCGATTCCTGACAAAAGTGGTCAACTTAAGCAGGTGGTCAACTTTACAGGTTTTTACTGTATACGCAAAGTGAATGTCTCTCTTTTAAAATCATTACATTCTCAAAGCTGGGCGTTGGAAACGTGGGGTTATTTCCCCCCTACCCCCCCCCCCCCCTCCCTCCAAATGACAGGCCTGTTTTCAGTCTCACTAAAGGAACGATGTCTCTCGATGAAACACGATTGCTATCAAATGCTTCTCCCAAATGAATTTTTTAAAAAAATCTATGAAATATCATAAAAAGTTATTTCAGCAGCTAAGGGACGACTTTCCGTGACAGAAGCAATTATGAATACAAAAATAAACGACGTGGCATACAGAGATCACTATTTTAAAACTGTCCAATAAGTTGTTCGAGCGATTGCATTTCATTTTATTTTTGGAATCGCAGTCTTCATTCAGCTGAAATACCGACGAGAAACAAAATCTTCGCGTAACGCTATCTCCACCTCCGTCTTCCTTTTTTTTCTCTCCTACTTTATGAATCGGCACTCGAACACTGACTCCATTGAGAACCCTTTCTCCTGTGGGTTTCTGTTTCATACACCCTCCTTACGATAGGAGGGAAAAAAATTATGAAAGACTTCCTCTGTTTGTTGGACATCTCCAATTTCGCGCATCTACAACAACACGTCACTACCCTCCCGAGCACAAACCAACATGGCAGCCATTTTTTTTCTGCTAATACATTAAATTAATGACTATTTTTTATCGCATTCACTGGCTTATTATTCATTGATACGCCTTTAATGATAGTGAAATGCGCCAACCCACCATTTCTTGGAGATACTATATCAAAAACAAAAAAATCTTAAGAACATTATCACAAATCAAAAAGTAACGACAGCCGAGCAAGCAGTCATCCGTTACTTCACGACAACTGCCAAATTAAGATAATTTGATAACTCAATGTATACATTTTTTTCCTTCGGTATTTCTCTATGTAGAAAATCATATATGATCTATTCTCAGACACAGGGAGTATTAAATTCAAACAAGGTCTGTTATTTTCGAAAAGGAAAGGTTGGATTGCGTCAAATCCCCTAGAAACAAGCCCTCCCGAAGTTTCTGAAGACCTCATTGGTAAGATTTGATTTAACCCTCTAGATTAAAAATGCACAAGCAAAATAGTATATATTTGATAACCATTCACTTCAATTACAAAACACATTGTAATGAACATGCAAGACTTACGGTCGCCACTCGCCATTGGCGGCTATAAATGTTTATTTGGCGACCACAAAATGTTATGTCGATCGCCTTTGTCCGAGCAAAACTGGCGACTGGAATGGCGGGAAAAGGTTTGTAATTTATTATTATTTTAAAAATAGTGCTGTGTGTAATTTTGGGACAAAGTGTAGTCTGAGGTTTATGTATGCACATGTTTGTGTGCAAAATGAATCCCCGGTTGGAAAGGTGGGGATCAGTTTGAAACGTGGTTCAAAGTGGCGACCAACAGTCTCAAAGTGGCGACTAACTTTTTTGGGTTTACTGGCCACTGGCCACCAACTTTGTTTAGTCTCTTTTTTTCTTTCAACAGACTGCATTAGACGATAAATGCCCATACTGCAAGCAGAGGCGTAGCTAGAGGGGGGCAAGGAGGGACAGCTGTCCCCGGGCGCAGCGTCAAGGGGCGCCAAGTTAATGTAAATTTATTCTATTTTTAAATGCGAAAAGAACATTATTTGATTTAAAGAGGTGTGAATATGTTCGACGAAAAAAGTGGATCACCATATCATATCGGGAATGACCAATGTAGCACAAGAGTACGTGGGAAATCAGACAAATAATTTTGCGAACAAAAGTGTCCCAGTTTTCCCTTAGAAGTGAATGGTCGCTAATAAAAATGAAAGTTAAAAGGGTTACTTTTTAGAACTATTTATCATTTAGGAAGCATAAAAGTTTTTTTAGGCCAGGGAGCTGTTTCCCCTTAGGGGCGCCCCTAGGCCCCCAGGGGCAAAGGGGGTGCAGAATCTTCAGTTGTCCCCGGGCGCTGAGAGCCCTAGCTACGCCTTTGCTGTTGCAAACCTAGTGTTAAAATTATTTTTTCTTAAATGTGTGAAGGATTACACCAGGGTGAAAAAATAAA
The DNA here is from genome assembly GCA_038502835.1 of Octonoba sinensis. Lineage (NCBI taxonomy): Eukaryota > Metazoa > Arthropoda > Arachnida > Araneae > Uloboridae > Octonoba > Octonoba sinensis. The sequence continues at coordinate 8,066,088 of CM076600.1, forward strand.
ATTTAATGATATTTTAAACTAATTATATTACACTAAACGATATTGACAAGTTCTGCAAGAGCTCCCATTCTCCTCATTACACAGCCAGAGGGCGAGATTTTCATTTTCGCGCTTCTTCTTCTTCTAGCCACAAATGCTATAGTATTTAAGTGCAGTTTCTTATGTTGATATACAATGTTATAATACTCAACGCTTTTTTTTTGTCGTAGCATTTTAGTGAAACAGTCAGCAGAGTGTACAGAATTTATTTTCGAGGGGTGATCCTGCTTGGAAGCCGTTTTTTACTTGTTGTTAAATAGCTTCTTTTAAAACTTCGGAGGTGATATATTCCGATATCCTCCCCGCGTGGTTACGTCCATGGCAACAGTGGATCTTAAAATTATATCATAAAAATTCTGAACTCGGAAATTTCTCTCAATATGTTGCTGTAACTAATGCCAATTGGATATCCAAGCTCCCCTCGCAGAGGGACCTGGAATTACGGTAGACGAGGAGAGCCTTCCGTTTTTAATGGGCACCACAAGGGTGGAAGTACGACATGGTTCAAGCACAGCTTGGATGACACCACCACATTTACGTCACCTTCCTTTTCGACCTAAGAGTGAAGGGAAGGGATATTCCGAACCCTCCAGCACCCTCCGAACTGCCTCGGGACTTCAGGGGGCTTTTACACGCGCGTACCCCCAAGTGTACATGGTGAGTCTTCAGCGGGTCGGGTATCGAGCACCGAACCTTCCGATTGGAAATCCGACGTTCAAGCCACTAGGCTACAACTGCCCCTTATCCAATATAAAACATAGAATTAAGTTTCCAGTTTTCATGATATTTTGAGATTGAATGGAATTTTGCGCGCGCGCGTGTGTGTCCCCCCCCCCCTTCTTCATCTTTCCAAACATGCTAAGCAAATTCTGCTCCAGACCAAACATGGCGCCTCCCGCGTCTGTTTGAGCCGAGAGAAGGATGGCAACAGGTGCGCGCTTGACACCCGAAGAGCCCTCAACTTTTCTCGACTGCTGAGAACGGGATTTCCACCAGCGTAAACATGCGTTATCGGGATTGTTTTCAAAAGAAACAGCACAGAATCTCTCAAAGATTCTTCTTTACTTCTTTTTCTTTTAATTTTGTTGGCAGAGGAATTCTTCTCGAGCTAAGCGACGTTGAAAAGAAATGCAAAGAAGATCTTTTTATTTTAGTTTTATAAATTTTTATGCGTAAGATCGTTGCAGAATCTATTTCAATCCAGAGAGAGAGAGAAGGATAGGAACATGTAATTTCCTTTTTTTTAACTGGCTTCTTTCTTTTGCTTCCTAAGGACTAGTGTTTTTCTACTGTGATATTATAATGTTGATCTAAGTTATAGTTATAAACTTTGGCTTTTTTTTTTTTCAACTTTGTACGAGTTTTAATGAACCGCTAAAGGGCTAGAGCGCAGAAGAAACATTCAGTGTGTGAAAACTGGTAATAGCGTGCTCATCTCTGCAAAAAATCTTTGCTTCTCAAAACGTTCACTTACCGTGTTCATTCGTCTAAGCTGTTTAGAAGTATGTACGAAATCTAAAACTAAAATTAATAAATAAATATGAAATGTAAAAGTAAAGATAAAGAAATATTTTATTCTACGAACCGCTGTAGAAGTCTTTCAGAAATGAAATAACATTTGCATCATTCATTTCGTTCTCTTTTTTTTTTTCCTTCTTTTGCAGTTAATGTGCTAAAATACTAACTACAACTTTAAGATTAAAATGAGATGTCCGCGTCGACGTCTTTGGAATCCTCCAAAAGTTATTTGAGGGGGGGGGGGGGAGGGCAGACAGACAGACACACATTTTCCCCATCTCAAAATTCAACTTTCAATTATTTTATTCTTCACAATATCTTTATTTAATTACCTTATTTTTGACTTTTTTTGAAATTTTTAATGATATTGTCACGATACATTAAGCCTTTTTTCATAGCTTTTTTTAAATTTTATCTTTTTGCTTTTAAGGGAAGGCAGTTTAAAAAAATGAATTGATATTTAATTACTTACCTAATTTTTGACTTTTTTTGAAATTTTAACAATAGTCACGATACATTAAGCCTTTTTTCATAGCTTTTTAAAAAAATTTATCTTTTTGCTTTTAAGGGAAATTAGGCTAAAAATGAATCGATATTTAATCTTCAAGAATAGGAAAAGAGTATGCAAACGGAAAAAAATGCCACCCTCTGCCTTATTAGAAATTCGTCTCTGTCAGTGACATCCCCACTCGCATGTGAATTCGAAAACGGCACATCTCCGACTTCCATACACCTGGGATAGGTCGTCGATCCTCCCATTGTCTCCCAGCATTATCGGACAAATGTGCCCTAATGAAGTCAAAAAAAATAATCTTATTTAACGGTCATCCCCTCCAGTCACGCTAGGTGGGCGGACATCGGAATTCCCGTCTGGAATCCCATCGGACAAACGCTCCGAGCCGGATGAAACTCCGACAGTTCCGTTAAACGGATTAATCGCAACTGGCACGATCGCGTGTGATCGAAACCGGCACGCGTGCGGCCCCCATGGAACTCCAGAAACGGCATTGTTTCTTCGGAAGACAAGACAATGAGGAGGGATCAAACAGATTTGTTACCGATCTCGCGAGGTCCTATTAGAGCATCCTCCTCCCCCTTTCTTGAGAGTGAAAGACACACACGCAGTCGTTGACCTTCCCCATTAGTGGGGATGTTTGACGTTCCTCCCACTACCTCCTCTTTATACTTGAGGGCTTGTTTCTGAATGAAATGTAAGATATAATAGTTTGCCATCAGATCCTGGGAACGTGAGTCAGTATGTTTGGCTCATTAAGGGCCGTTCATAAATGATGTCACACTTTTTCCCCATATATTTGACCCCCCTCCCCCCCCTTTGTCACATGTCACGCTGTGTTGCATAATGCATGATGTCACACTTCTGGTTACCCCCTCCCCTCCCCTTGTCACACTTTGTCACAATTTCACGAACCCCCCTCCCTCCCTCGAAGCGTGACATCATTTATGAGTGATCCCTAAGCGGTCACGTCACGGTGATGTCAAACAATACTAACTAGTACATGTTCAGGGAATGAATAAAACTACTTTTAATTGACTTATGTTGTTGATGCCACTGAAACTAAGCACGTCATTTCAAAATATCCCGTTTGGGGGGGGGGGGGGCGAAGGATATATTTTCAATACATAATATAGGGTAAAAAGCAAAAAAAAACATAAAAATATGTATAAATTCAATGTATTTCTAAAAGTCAGTTCAATTGACCCCCCTGATCAGCTAAATAACGAGCATGACTGAAACTTCGAGACTTCATCTCAAAGCTCAAAAATTTAAATATTTTTTTAAATACACTTTCGCAAAATATTAATCTTCACAAACTTCTGAAAGTAACATTACAAAATCATTAAAAAAGAGATAGAAAGAGAAGTGTGCTGCGTTCCCTTATTTCTAAAACTGAACAGTTATATGCTCATCTAAATTTGCAACTTTATCGTCTGATGTCAATTCAGGGTGTCTACAGGTCACGACAGTCCCAAAAAATTCACGAATCTGGAAATCGGTCACGAAAGTAACGAAAATTAGGAATAGCTCACGAAAATTTTCTGCCCGACGTTGCCGGCCCCTTCCATTAGACACCGGAACTTTTGTATCCAACTGGTTTTTAAACATCCGGAATCCGATCCGGGCATTGCACGAAATATCCGTTTATCCGGCATGTCAAATTATATTTTAAAAATAATTTATAAAAATATATTTGCGGGATTAAAAATTATTATATTTTAATAATTTATAATCCCGCTGGAGTTCGCTGTGAAGGAGTTTTACTGCATTTAATGACAACCATCGGTGCAAAAAAAATACTCAGTCTTTCTTCTTGGTAAAAATATTTGATTTTCTACAAATAATGAATTTCAAACTTTTTCGTCACAATTTTTACATGACAGGATTTTTTTTCCTCCTTTTCTTTTCCCACCTTTGTAATAACTAAAGTTAAAACAACTATTTTAGAATCTGTAAGAATCGAAATCACAGTACATTTGAGTATCGTTCATACGACGCCATATCGAAAATCGTCGTACAATCGATTTATCCTTCTGGCTAAATCCAAGATTTGGGACCACACTGAAACGTCGTATAAATTTAAACGTCGTATAAATTATCGTCGTATAAACGATACTCTATAGTATATCTCGAAACAAAGCAGCATTTCTCATTAGTACAAGCACACTATTTAAATTTTATAGGCAAAATAAACTTAAAAAAATTTAAATTGGGAAGATTAAACAACAACTTAATTGCGAAGAAATGCAGCCAAATATTGGTGTAAAGTAAAGATTCCAAATAATTCAAGAATTGTAATAATAATATACACAGACGGACAGGGAAAATTACGGATGTCATTCGCAGAGTTGGCGTAATTAACCGAGTCTTCTCAGAGTCTTATTAAACATTTTAAGAGGAAAAATACGTGTAAAACCGCGTATTAAGAGCAATTTTCATGAATTTTTTTAACGTATAAAGAATGAATATATTTTATTGATTTTTTGAGGTTATTTTATAGATATATTGAAGAACATTCACTGAAATTTTCAAACATTTTTCTTGAAAAATCCGGGAGATATCGGCGGCTGCACACTGTAAGTCGCCACCCGGGTCGGCAGTTTACATACATCCTGGAGGTCACAATTTTTATCTGAATTCAATTTTTTTAAAATCTACTTTTTTATAAGTGTCTCTTCTAGTTGAACTAAAATCATCACAAAAAATGGAAAATTACTATTTTTTTAGAATGGGAAAAATAAGTACGATTTTTAACCGTTTTTTTGCAATAACAAAAGTTTAAAAAAAGATATGTTTATGATTCTAATTCAACTAAAGCGTGTATATATAAAAAAATGTGTTCTAAATTTGATAAGGATGGATCAAAAACTCTGCGAGCAAGAGTGTATGCAAATTCGAAAAAAGTAGTTTCGAGGAAAAGGCGTTTGAAAAGAAGAGTGGTATTGAAGATAACTTTAAGGCAGTAATGAATCATTTTTTTAAATACTTATAGATACTAATACTTATAGAAATTTTTATCGAAGGTCTCAATTCTTAAAAAAAATAAAAGGACATCTGCTAACGTTCTCTAATACCCTTCAGGTCATTCACGAGTAACTACCTGCTCAACTGCTCCAAAAGGGGCGCTCGCTCAAATGCTTATAACTTTTAAACGACTTGGAATTTTGCTTTGAAATTTTCAGGGTATATTATTGAATAGTTGTGTAAAATCGATTTATATGAAGAAAAAAAAAATAATTTTTTGAAAGCTTTACACGTATTTCCCCCCTTAAAGGAGACTTACCCGCAACAGTAGTTCCATCTTTTTGATTTGCGAATTTACTTGTTTTTGAATTTTTATTATTTATTAGCTACAACATTCTATGTTTAGATGAAAATTTTATGCACTCAGAGCAAGGTGTTTGTCACTAGTAAAGCATTTGATGTTTATACTTAAAGTCGCTACTACTTTTGACGTACCTCATTTGTCATAAAAATACATTAAATAGGACTTTTTTTAGTTAGCTAAAAAGACGCAATTTTTTGGCTGACAGAGATGAATTTTCCTCGAAGTACATTGTTTACTTAGTAATATAGCGTTCTTAGTTTTTCTCTTGTATAAACATTTTTTCGTGTTTTATTTAATGTATGTAAACATATTTTTCCTTGATAATATCAGATTTAGTTAGGAATACAATAATACATATTGAATACTAAAGTATATCTTTGTTTATATTTTGTTTTCGTTTTCTTTAAAAAATTGACTGTCCTAAGTTATGCAACCTCTTTTACAAGATGTAAAAAATTCCATTATTGTAAAAAAAGAGTAACCAATTATTGCATATTAACAAATACAAATCTAACAAGTTAGATACAGATTTTTCACACCTGTGTTTTTATTCAAGAATCAATAATGAGATCCCAACGGCGCGCTGGCGTAGTGGTTTGGTACTGCTCTTTTATGTCCAAAGTCGCGGGTTCAAACCCATTTTCGAGCTGCAGAAAATCGAGTTTCCATGTCGAATGGATCCCTTCTTTTCTGCCATGCGCAGAAGCGTCCAAATATAAAAACTCCGTACTTGCGCCATTTATGAGCCATGTTTAACGAATGTGTAATTAGTAAATTTATATGATTATTATATAGGCAAGTGAGTGACATTGGCACAATTTCTGTTAGTTGTATTCAAAGATATGGGGATAACTTACTTAAATGAGATCCAGTCTCATAGACCCCTATTTTTTATCTCACGTACCCCTAATTTTTTCTTTCGGTGATGGTAAGCTTCCAGAAAGCCCAACTCTTGAAAAGTACAACGTCTGCTTATAGTTTCAGTCTCAGAAAATTTGAAATTGTCACCAATTTCCACTGATTTAGAAGGATCCATACGCATTACACAGATTGCTATTAAATTTAAAGAATTTAAAGTCAACGTTTTTCTTTCAACGAGGTAAGGCTTTTGTCGAGCTCGATCATTAATCCCAACCCAAACTTTTCTTCTGTCGCAATATTATTTTCCACATCAAGTGGAGACCCGATCGCTCTTCGTCGTCGAGGATGAAGACAGGGAGAGGCAACTTCCCTTCCACCGGGGTTGTTCCGCGCGAGTGGAAGAATGCGACGCCCCCGAGCTTCTCTTCCCATTCCTGTGAGTATGGAAAATGGATGGGAAGCCACCGTCATGCTTCATTCGAACAATCAGAATATGGGAAGTATGTGCTGGAATATTTGTAACTCGAACGAATTGAACATCGAAAGTGTTGTTTTCGTATTTCAGACACGAACGACAAGAATTAAAGTTCCGACTTGCTTTGCTGTCCTTCCATTTTTCTTTCCTAAAGTAGCTCGTATGTTCTAAGGATGATTCCTATGTAGCACTTAAATTTTGTACGATGTATAATCAAGTTCTTTTGCAGAAAAAAAAAAAAAAAAAAACTTAAACTTTGATAAACTAAATAAATAGGAGGAGAATACATTGTACAAGGGCTGTTGCAGATTCGAACTATGCTAAATTGCTGCCCCAAGGAAGTGCTAGAGGCTCTAGAGCTTATTCCGCTTGGAGAGACAAGATACTGTAAATAAATACTATTTGTATAGAAACTTAGGGGCCGTTCATAAATGATGTCACGCTTTTCTCCCATATATTTAACCCCTCTCCCCCTTTTGTCACAATATCTCACACTTCAGCGGACTCCCCTCCCCTTTGTCACATGTCACGCTATGTCTGTTAAAAAAATGCTGAAATTTCGTTACGTGTGTTACTCATCGGGTAACACACGTAACAAAATTTCAAAAAAATTTTTATCATACAGCAAATACATATATATCTTCAATTTTTTTTTTTTTTTTTTTGCATACTTAGAACACATGTACTTTTACTAGCCAAAATTAAAAAGCCTAAAAAATACCCAAGAAGTTTGTTAGAAAGCTCGTTGAAGTTGAAAAATGCTGTACAAATGTAACGTCCATTGCCGTGGAATGACCCTAACGTATTTTCTCAAAACTCATTTAAAATTCCTATCAAACTAAACCCTACAAATTATAAATACATGTGTGAAGACATGATAGGCTGTCCACAGGTTGTAGAATCAATGTCGTAGATCAATGTTTCATTAACTCTCATGCTTTCACTAGTTGTTAATAAAGGCTTTTCACTAGTAGCGCCATTGTTGATGATAAATGATGAAGTTTCAGAGGAAAACCCCGCATAAGAAGTACTAATCTACACACGTATCAAGATCTCAGGTGTAGTCTTCTTCCAATCTATTTTCCTTTGTTTAATTTGGAGATTTAATCGGGAGTAAGGAAAAATGGATTATTCACTTCTGCTGCTTGACCCGGGCAATTTAATTACGGAATGAACGCTTAGTAGTAGTAGAAGTTGCTCTTGTTTAATAAATTTAAGCTTATAATTGGTTTTAGTTTAGAGAACAGCCTGTAAACTCTTTTGAGCTCACCTTTCTAGGGAGTAATGATTTGAAATTCTTCGAGAATCATCAACTTAACCCCCTAATGCCCAAGTTTTGTTATCGTCGTCCGCCTTGAGGCGGAGTTGGGAATTAGAGGATCAATCCCTTACGGCCTTCCCTTCCATTTACGGTGACAGGTATGGGCAAGACCACGGATTGGCGAAACCTGTGGTTAATCTAATTGGATCTTAATCACTCGGTAACTCCGCCTTCGTATTGACGGATTGACAGTTTCTACTGCGTCAATAAAAGTACCAATCAGTCAACACGAGGATGGGTTGATCCTGTAATGCCCAATTTTTTTTTATCGTCGTCCGCCTTGAGGCGGAGTTGGGAATTAGAGGGTTAAAAGGAAAAACCTTTATGTGCCTTTCCAAAGCTGCCCTGTTTTTACAGCTAATCGGCTTAGATAACTGAAAAAAAAAAAAGAAAGAAAGAAAAATTTCCCTCTATGCAGTTTCCTGTGATCCTCTTCCTCCTCTTTTCCCAACGCATCTTATCGGCAGAGATAAGAATGCGCGAGCTACGGACACTTCCATCTGAGATGAATTAGCCACCTTTCATCGCCGGATGCGCGATAGGAGAATGAAACGCGTCTCACGAAGAATAACAAAACGCCACTCAATATCCTCAGCACCATTCAAACAAACAAAAAAAAAAATGAAAATTGAATCGTTTAAGTCAAAGACTTATCTCAAAAGCTTAACTTTGGTCGATAGTTTTTGCTATATATTGTTTCAATATGCTATACAATGTATAATCGGCAACCGCGATCGATCTGCCAATCTGCCAATAAGTTTTCGTTCGATGGTCGCAGAATTTTGGATAGTTTATATAGTTTTTTTTTTTGGAGGGGAGGATCAAATGAATTTTGAATGAGATAGCTAACTTTTTTTTTTTTTTTTTTTTTTTTTTTTTTAGAAAATGTTTATTAATTTGTCAGACTATCTGCGGGACCTGAAACAATTTGCAATAATATGGAATGTCAGTCGGCACATTCACTCCCCGTGAGAGTTAATCGAAGTATGCAAAGGCCTATCACATGTGTGTGGCTTTTTTAACAAAACATGGCAGAAACAATTTTTTTTTTATCAAATTTAAAACAAATACTATATTAGTATCTGAACTATTGTTTTGAAGCAAGTTAACGATGTTAACATTCCATTATTTTAGAAATTTTAAAGTAGGTATTTTATAAGCATAAAAACTTGTTCTTACAAGGAATAACCTACAATTTTAAAACAGGCGCAATCCGAACAAGCCCTAATAATAGTGTATGTACCCCCTCCCGGTCCTCCGAGTCGATCTTGGTGCTCGCCGAACTTAGAAAGTAGACAATTTTGGTTACCGACCACTGCTATACATTAACAAACATAAGTATGTACGTATAGCAGTCAAAATGGGGCACGCAACCCTAGGCTCCATAGTAAATAAAGCTTTACTCACTTGATATGGTAAGTAATTTTCCCGATAAATGCAACAGAACCTTTGGACATACCCCAGTACTTTCCGTACCACATAAAAGCCTACATTTTAGGCAAGAGATTAGTACTTACTTGAAAGTTCTCTACTATATCATTTATGCGATTTAAAATGTAAAATGCCGCCATGTAGGGCAAGTTGTTACAACTGCGGTAAGTTGTTATTGTAACACCTTGACCCATGCAAATTGTCATTGTATACATTTTCTTTCTTCTTAAGACAACTTGTAAAACTATAAAAGGAACACAGTTAGGGTGAGCTTCAGAAGTGAAATGAATGGAGAGCTAAACTAAAATCAAACTAAAATCATATGATCAGTGGAACCAAAGCAGTCGCAGCTAAAATTAAAGGAAAGAACATCGTTTTAGATGAACATTAAAATGTGATTAAAATGCGATGTTTATTTTTAACTCATAGCGGATCCGCTTGCAATGTTTTGCGTTCTGGGTTTCTGCTCATGCGTAGAGAGAAAACGAAAGTTTTGATGTCTCATTTACGCTCTCATTTAGTAAATAAATTTCAGCGACGAACATTTTCGTGCGGTCTTCATGAAGCACAAATTGTGTGCTTGATAGGTAAAAGGTTCCTCCAAGTTCAAAGGCGAGCTTTCGTTCTAAGTGGTTGCCTTCACGCATCCCCTGTCAGATGTTGCGTGGAAATCAATTAGACCACCCTCTTTCCTGTCACAAATAGCCCCTTCTTTTTGGTTCTCGTTTCTCATTACCGTCAGTGCGTTGCATTCGCACCCCTGCGATCGAACGAACCGTAAGTCATGAGGTTGACGCTCGGAAAAATCGCTCACTCTAATGCCAAAGTATCTTGCTGGTGAAGCAATATGCTTAGAACAGTGAAGCAAACGCGTGTTTCCTAAATCTGTCATTGACGATCAGGATGGAGACTTTTTCCTGTATTCCATCTTTTTCTAAATGGACCTAGGTGTTCAAGGATGCTTGTGTCCTTGAGACCCATCCCATGTATCCCATCTTTTTTCTAAATGGACCTAGGTATACAAGGATACGTGTGTTCTTGAGACCCACCCCATGTATCCCATCCTTTCCTAAATGGACCTAGGTATACAAGGATGATTGTGTCCAGGAGACCTATCCCATACATCCTATCTTTTTAAAAACGGGCGCAACTACACAAGGAGGCTCGGGTACTTGATGCCCAGGCTGACTAGCAATCAGCGGCAACCCTGATTGGTACATCCAAACACAGAAAATGACAACCCTGCTTCCTATGGATATCAAAACTAGAAACTTTTGATGTGCCTATCACGTGCCACAATCTGGCTCTGGGGGACCTATCAAACACCAATTCAGCAAAGAACAGCTCTTGATGTTGAATCTGCTCATTTTTGAGTAGTATAAAGAAACTAGTCAATTGTCTTTTACATATTGTCATAAATATAATGTACGTTTTCCCTTTCGTATATGACCTGATATCTGAGAAATGAAAAGTTTATAGTTCTCTTCACTATAAATGGAAGTGCTTACAATCATTCAAAAAACAGCCACAGTGCTCCGAAACCCATCAACCAGCAAAGATCTTAACCAATTAAGTTTGGATTTCAATGCTCTTTTCCAGTAACCGAGCATCCTTGTTGGTTGAGATGAGATCTAACTAGCTGGTTGACGATTGTCCACGAATGTAAACGGTGCTTAACCAAACCAATCAGGTTAGAGAGATTGCCGGATAAATACAATGAACTTGAAATTAATCTCGTTAGAAACTCAACCGGGATTCTAGTTCAGTGGATAAGCCACAAGTTTAATCTTACAGTTTCTGACGTCGTAAAGTCTCGTTCTAGAGTTATATGCAATATTGTCTAATTCATTCGTAGCTCTTAGACTGCGTAACTATTGGATTTCTAATAATAGCTCATCATTATAATACGAGTATCTGTGCCAATAATTTATTAAGTGACTACACACGTGGTCAAGCATGCTTGACCACCAGTATACATAAGCAAGTATGCTTATGCAAGCATTCTTGAGCGTGTGTAGGAAAAATCGATGCTTGCGCAAGCATAGCGTCTATGCAAAATTTTCCTGTAGAGGCTTAAGTTTGCTTGTGCAACCATGCTTGAGCGTGTGCAGGCACCTTTAGAAACATTTGCTACTTCCATAGATACTGAAATTCCCGTCTTGTTCAACTGTCCCAAGACCACTCACTAAATGTACAATGTATATATAGACAAATGGTTCCATATTTTTCACACCAAAAATGGAAAACGATTCATAAAACCGAAATTGTCTCCACGAGCTGGCAGAGAAGAGGGCACACGCATGCTTTGCCAGGGGTCACGAGGGGTCACGGATAAACTGTCGGCTGACAAAGTGGCTCGCATTCGATCTTTCCTCCTCGACGGGCGCCAATCTGGAATCAAAGAGCAGTCTGTTCTATTTCACTCTCGAATTTTTCTTATTCCCTTCATTTGGCCTTTGACCCCTTTTAGGCAGTGATCGTCTGCGAAGCGGGGTGGATGTGTCACAGGCGAGCAGAGCGCGGGAGCTAATGAACGCAATATTTTTTTCTCCCACGTCTCCCGATTATCTCTCTCTCTCTCTCTCTCTTTCGGTTCTCGGGGTCGCGAGCCGATGTTCGTAAAATTGCAGAAAGAGTGACATTCTCTTGATTAGAACTAACAAAACAGCCTTTCAAAGAGCCAACGTAATTTCTAATTAAAAAAGGATACTTACTAAGAGATATTTTTTTTTCTTGCGATTTAAAATTGTTCCGAGATTCGCACTGAACGTAGGCCTTTTACAGGAGTAAAGACAGACGAAAAATTATTTAAAAGTAATTTTCGTCTGTAAGAACATAAGACTAGCGTTCCTCATGAGACAAGTGTCTCATAATCCGAACCCTTAATCCCAAAATTCGGTTAACCAGCAGGATGTTCAGATTCTTCTTAAATTTAATTTCTCATGTGGAACTACTAAAAGAAAAGAAGCGAAAATTCCCTTTCCGAACGAAAAGTAAGTATTTAATGCGTCTGTAAGAACACTGACTAGAGTCTCATAATCCGAATCCCTTAATCCGAAAACTCGGTTAATCTGCAGAATATTCAGATTGTTTTTAAACTTAATTTTGCATTTTTTAAATTAAATTTTTATTTCTAAAGTGGACACTCCATTTCGCCCTTTCTAGCTCATTGAGAACCGGTGCTAATTACACATAGGTCTTCGTATCGAGCTCGCTACTCTACAGAGTTGTAAAGACGTGACGTAGAGATAGATTATTTTTCTGTATAAATAGCATAATATTTTACATTATACATTCGACGTTCGATATAACGACCATCTGCGTCTCACAGAAAAAGGTCTTTATAACGAGCGGTCACCATAAGAGGCAGAATTTTCTAAAAATAATTTTCCTACATCATGCAAGTTCAGTAGTTCCATTAAACTTGGCAATTCTTCAAAGATTCCAACAAAATGCTCAAATTATTTTTTATCATTGGAAGTTAAAAAAACTTATCAGTACGAAATATTAAACAGATTTTAAAGTAGGAAATATAGGGGGGAAAATTACATACACATTTCTTTTAGCAAGCAGAACTTCTGAGCTGACGTGGCACCTGCACGGACAGCATGACTACATAAGAACTGATACACTACATAAGAAATGGTAGAAGTTTCAGTAAATGTCACCTGAAAAAATAGTTTTTTTTCAATTAGTCCCAATGTTTAGTAATCCGAATAATACTCGATCTTAATTAGTTCAGATTATTGGGTTTTAGTGTATTGTAAGCGCTGTATATTAGGCGCAACTTTTTGGTTAAAGTCTGCAATCATAACTAGAATTCAAATGGCCCCTGGCAATTAACGTTCGTGCAACTGAATGCTTAGAATGAATTCTTCCAGTTCAAATGCCTCAAAGTACCCCGATTGAAATGTTTTCCATAAAAAGAAATGGAAAATCGGTTCCCCTAGTAATTCCTTAGTTATTTTAGGGGTCATTTATTAATGATGTCACTCTTAGAGGGGGGAGGGGGGTTAGAGAAGTTGCGACAGTTTGTGACGAGGAGAGGGGGTAACAAGAAGTGTGACATCAGACATTTGTTTCGAGAAAAGCATTTAAAATCAGCAAATTAAATCTATTATTTTCAAAGTTTTTTTTGATTTTCATAATTTGATTTTAAAGTTTCATTTGATTTTATTTTGTATCGAAAACACCAATGCTGATTAAGGTTTAAATTTACTTCTAGTTAAAAATTTCAAAAGGAAATCTTCCTAGGTATTTACACTTCTAAGATAAAATTGCGCGGGTCATTTTTTTTTCAGAATTCGCACAATTAATATGTTTATTGTTATATACTAAGTACCTTTTGTGTTATAATCCTTAATATCATTTTATACAAATTAGGTACACATGCAGTCATTATTGTTATGCTAAAAAGTTCCAAAATAAAATTAGAAGCGTGATCTATAATATAGTGATTTGTTTTTGAAGTGCAACGCATGTATACTAGTAAGCCCGGCGGTCATTCGAAATGACCGCTGTTCTAGATATTAAAAATATACAATTCTCCCAGTAACCGGAAATGCACATCAAATAAAAGAGATATTTATCAGGTAGAACAGTAAAGTTTAGTGAATAAATAATAAACATATAATCATTTCGGGAAAAAATATTCTTACCGAAAAGAAAAACTTCCAAGTTGTAATAATCTGTAAAATAAAAATATTATTTACTATATAATCAAATTGTTTGAAAAATATTTATTTATGTCCAACATAGTCATCGTCAAAACAATAGTTTTAACGAAACTGGAAAAAAATGCGCTGCCACTTTAATATGTGTGAAAAGAGCAGCCGACAAATAAATTAAAACAAAGAAAGAAGGATTAAATTAAATTCGCGTTTACATTCATTTTTAACGGAGATTGCAAATCTAGCGATGCCTCACTCAAAATGCTAGAGAAATATTTTGCTTATTAGTCGCTTTCATTATAGAAACCATTGTGTAGATGGCAGCACGACGCAGTTTTCTTGGAGTAAGAAATTCGGAATAAGCTATCGGCGACAATTTAAGCGTCTTATATATATGATGTAATATGGCGTGACAGGTGACAAAGGGAGGATATGGGGTATGTTGAAGCGTGACATTTCGTGACAAAGAGGGGGAGGGACAAATATATTGAAAAAGAGTGTGACATCATTTATGAGCGGTTTTTTCCACCGCTGATTCCTCACACAAACATAATTACAATTTTCAGCATTGTCCCATTAAAAAAGTGGCCGTTGTAGAAAGAAAAAGTCTGATTCATCAAGTCTTTTCCCCCCAAAATCAGTCGAGCTATATCATCATGGGCAGTAGATCGCTTGTGCAATTTTGGGGGGACACATCTGCATCCAGAGAAATCGTTCCCCCCATACTGTGGTGACCATCATCGGACGTGTTCGCTGTGGAGCATGTTTCCCGGAAGAGCAGACGATTTTTCTTTTGTCGGCAAGCTAATATCAACGCAGTCAAGCATCTTCTCTGCAAGGCCGATCTGATAGTGGCCCAGGAAAGAACATCTTTTTTCTATTCTCCTCCTTCGTTCTACATTTCGCTCCCCCCCCCCCCCCCCACACACAACTTTCACAGATTCAGGGAGATCAGCTTTCGAAATGGATCTCTATTTTACTGCTGCTCTGGGATTTCTCCCCATTAAAGAGTGATATTTGACATATCTTTTTTTGCTCTAAGTGGTTATAAGAACGAAAGAATAGAGAGGTATTTTTTCATTTAACCAGCTGTGACATAAAATAATTTTTGGGGGAAAAATAGAACCGACTTCAAGTTAAAAATTGTGCTAAAAAGTAACAAATTAAAAATTGCGCGAAAAAGTAAAAAATAAATTCATTCTTTAAACAACATCAAGAGGAATTTAAAACATAATTTTATAAGTCGTTGCAGACACGAAAAAATTGGACATGTTTTTACAAAGTAATTCAAAATTTCATTTTCTAGACGGACATTCTTCCACAATTTTCAACGTGAGCATAAAGATATGTGCGCGCACTAACATTTGTTTGATAATTTTAATATATAGTATTTGAAATGAAACTTTTTTAGCCTACTTTCCCGTAAAAGTAAAAAAAAAAATTATGAAATTAGGCTTAATGTTTCGTAAAAATATCGTTAAAAATAAGGAAAAGTCGAAAGTCAAGTAACTAAATAAATATTGAAAAATAAAAGTAGGGTTTTGAGATGGGGAAAATGTGTGTCTGCCGGTCTGTCAGTCTGTTGGTCTGTCTTACCCCCTTAATAACCCCTTTGAAGGAATTGTCCGATTCGAAAGATCGCAGCGAGTATATCTCATTTCTACATTTTATTTTTGATTTGAACAAATTTTCGTTCAATTTTGAACAGTTCAAAAAATTTTAACATTAGCTTCTATGGGCGAAAATGAAGCAAATTATGTAAACTTTGGGCATAAGATTTAAGTTCCTTTGAACCAGCTTATTGGAAGCAGCGTTCAACGGGAAACATTTTTTTGATTTGAACAATTTTTGTCCTCTTGCGAACACAAAATTAAATTAACATGAGCGCCTACGGGGAAATTTCATTCCTGTACTAACAGACGAACTTTAGCGAAAAGATGTGACGTAGAGCTTGTACAGATATGAAATTTATCCAGAACTAAACGAAAATATTTTCCCACAAACCGTTTTGATATGGATTTTTAAGGCTATTTCTGAAGGAATGAATAAATGAGTGAATGTGTATAAACCGTTGAAAATTTGGCATAATTGAAGTTTTTTTAGAACTAAAGCTAAATGAGCAAGAGCTGGATTATCAACGCGATATTGGTGTATACGAAAAAGTAGGCTCGTATAGTTCTAGACGGAATTTCTTGTTCATATCTGTCTTATATGGAATTAGCCAATAGTCATGGATGACAGAGAGAACTTCATTTCAAAGCGATGTCCATCTCTGAATCCCAGAGAGCACTGACACGAGGAGAGTAAGAGTTGAGCTAAAATCCCCTCCTAAGCCCCAAGAGCAAGAGTCGGGGGGTCGCTTGAGCGCGACCACCGATCAGATGACAAGGACGCGTGGTCGCCGTCTTTAAATAGAGACGCATGTAGGAAGTGATGTCCCCTCTTCAAATCCGGACGTGCATCCCATGGCCGATGAGTCGACTCAGCAGCAGCAAACGATCCTTAGCGTGTCAACACTCAGGTGTTACGCTGATGGATCGTTTGCTTTGCGTTCGTCCAAATTTAACGTATTTCCGGGCCCTTGACGAATTCATCTGCGCGAATCGACAGCGAGAGGGAGAGGTAGTTTAGAAAACATAAAATGGAAGGTTGAAAATCAACCATTTGTGACATTCATCGATTTCAATTTCTCTAACATTTACTTAAGAAATCCTTATTTATTTATTCAGTTATGTATTTTGATTCGGTTTAAGGCAGTACAGCAAAATTTCAACTGTCACCAAGTCATCAACAAATGTCGCCAAATAGCATGCGTGGACTACAAATTTATCGCCAAAATATTTTATTACGAAGTCTTTTTAAGCCAACTTTCCCGTAAAAGTAAAAAAGAAAAATAATAAAGCATGAAAGAAGGCTTAATGTATCGTAAAAATATCGTTAAAAATAAAGAAAAGTCAAAAACAAGTGAAGTAATTAAATAAAGACTGAAAAATAAAAAATTTGAAAGTAGGGTTTTGAGATGGGGGGGGGGGGGGGAATGTGTCGGTCGGTCTGTCTCCCCCTAATAACGTTTGAACGAATTGTCCGATTGGAAAATTTTTTTTTTGCATTCGAAAGATCTCGGCGAGGACATCTCATTTCCATATTTTACTTTTTGGTTTGAAGAATTTTTCGTCCAATTTTAAACAGTTCAAAAAAATTTAACATTAGCGCCTATGGGCGAAAATGAAGCAAATTATGTAAACTCTGGGTACAAGATCCATTTTCCAATGAACAAGCTTACTGGAAGAATCTCTTGGCGTGAAATATCAATTTGAACAGTTTTTGTTCATTTTTGAACAGTTCAAAAAATTAACATAGCTCTTACGGGAAGATTTCAATCCTATATAAATCCTGACCTAACGGACCGATTTGCTTGGAACAAACTTTATCGGAAAGCTCTTATAACGTAGAACATGTGCAAATAGAAAGTTCACCCACTACTAACGAGCCTATTTTCCTATAAATTTTTTTTATCGGTATTTTTAAGGATATTTCTCAAAGAATAAATGAATGAGTGAAAGCATGAATTAATGAATAAATGAAGGAGTGAAAGAATGAATCAATAAATGAATGAGGAAAAGAATGAATAAATGAGGGAATAAATATATGAATGAGTAAATAAATGAATAAAGACATGAATGAGTAAACGAATGAATGAATAAATGAATGGCTGAATAAAGGAAAGAATGAATGAGTGAATGAATATGTATTATCCGTTGAAAAAGGTATATTTGAAATAATTAAGAACTAAACCTAAAGGAGAAAGAGATAGCTAGATTATAAATTTGAATTTGGTGTATACGGAAAAGTAGGCTCGTATAGTTCTAGACGGAACTTCTTGTTAAATCACTTTCTGTTTAGAATATCTTAAAGCATTTGTGCTGTTTTTGAGTAAAAAGAAATTGATATAGGAACATTGTAAGTATTTGGGACATAATGTAGAGTCTGTAATACACATTTACAGTAAAACTCCTCCTGACGGACAGCCCTCTTATTCGGAGTCTTTAATTCCCCAGTAGCAAATCATTGAGCCTACGAAAACCCCTTTTTTTTCGGAAACTTCTCTATTACGGACGAATATTTTTGTGCCATTGGTGTCCGTTATAGAGGAGTTTTGCTGTATATCCCTCATATTTGCTATAAATGTAAAATAAATGAGTTTTGTTGTTAAGACATCTATAGTCCTACCAGCAAAAGAAGAGTCTGCCGGGCGGAGGGCCAAGAAGAATCCTTTCATGTTCAAAACTGCTGGTTTAAGGAATGCACCGTATTCTATTCTCGTTCCAGTTCGCTAGCATACTTTATTTCTCCGAGCTGACGTTATGTGGCAGTTTGTAAATGTGGCAGCTTTCAACAGATGGAGAAGCAAACATTCTGATTCGGTTCGGTGCTAATAACGCACCTGCGTTATTAGCACCGAACTTCCCTGAAGCTCGAATGGATTCGTCCTTTTCTGACATGCGCAGAAGCGCTCAGGAGCCAAAACTCCGTGGCCGGACTATACATATAATTATGTCTCAACACCAAACATTCTTAGATTTATTTAATATTGATAAACAATACAAGGATATGTGTACATGTTAGGATTCTACAATGTCCCAAATCGTGAAACGACTCTACATTTGCATAAAACGTGTGAATGTAATTATATTCATAAACCGAAAGTAAACTTATCCAACTCTTTCGAAACTGAAAAGTACTTTGGGAAATTTAAAAATTGGTGCATATGGATTCTTTCCTTAATATATTTGAACCCCCCTCCCCTTTGTCACTAAGTGTCACACTTCAACACCCCCTACCCCTATCCGATTCGGGTGACGTAAGGCTTGCTTTGTAGCATGACTATGGCCCCGGATCGGTAAAGCAGGTAGGCAACGCTCTGCCAGCCCAGCCCTTTATGGCCGGTGCTGGTTGTCAAGTGTCTAGAGAGTTTGTGGGAAGTTCGAGGAGGACAACGCTGCGGCCGCACCCCCTCGTATTAGGGGGGTAGTCTGAGAAACCGAAAAGGTATAGTCAGTATGGCCGTAGTTAGCATTGGGTACCCCCCCCCCCCCTCTTTGGCACATGTCACGGTATATACATTGGCAAAAAATATGTTTAATTTGCTGATTGTAAATGTTTGTATAGAAATAAAAATGTACGATGTCACACTTCTTGTCACCCCTTCCCCCCTTGAAGCGCGACATCATTTATGAATGACCCCTTATGTGTAATCTGTAAACGAAGGGGAAATAGGTTCAATTCCAAAAGGGAATAAATCGCGTATAGAAATGAAGTGTCATATCTGGAAAAAAATCGTTTTTTTTTTTGGATTTTTATATCAAAATGTTCAGATTTTTGAGCTCTTTATATTAGGAATACTGCCGTAAGTAAATGTTAAAAGATTAAGGTTAGAGGCCAACTATTTTGCTTGGTGCAATACTGTAATAACTACTTTATATATTTATTTCTAATTTTTTTTCAATCATTAACGTCCATCATGTGAGAGAAAATTAAAGCAATCACTATTTTCTGAACAAAATCGATTAAAATAATCATTGGAACA
The DNA here is from genome assembly GCA_038502835.1 of Octonoba sinensis. NCBI lineage: Eukaryota > Metazoa > Arthropoda > Arachnida > Araneae > Uloboridae > Octonoba > Octonoba sinensis. The sequence goes on from CM076600.1 coordinate 8,085,835, forward strand.
AATAAGGTAATTAAATAAAACAAATTGTAAAACGTTCAAACTCCTCTCTTGAAAAATGTCCATTTTGCAGATATGACACTGTTCATTTCTATAAGCGAAATACTGTCATATATTTGATAAGTAGGGGAGGAAGGGGCTTGATTCCTCTGGAGGAACGATAATATTTTCAAAAAAGGGGGGGAAGGGTGGCATTAGCAGCTGATAAGAACGTTTTATTAATCGTCTGTAAGCATCCGCCCGAAATGCCGTTTTTGTTTGTTCTTAACGACGTTCAGCTACAGTCGCAGTTGTTTCAAAGTTTCGGGGTCTTTCTTTTGCGGCCGCCTTTTCATCTTTTCGTTTTTTTACTCTCGCTATTCAAGATTCACACAAAGTAAAATTGTTTCATACTTGCGTACGTAACTTCTTCGCTGATGTACCATGCGGAACGAAAACTCAAAGCGGAAGCTCACAGGGCGGATGTGCTTCAAGTATAAGGATAAGAAGGAAAAAAAAAGATGAAATATTTAATGCTTATTTATGATGAAAACAGAACTGCTTTGTTATTACAATGTGTTGAGCTTTGTTATGATTCCATTATTATTGTTACACTCCTAAACTGTATTATTGTGTATGCCAAATGGGAAAAGCGTCCCTAGAATATACTACAGATATAATTACCACTCCATTAAAAAACCGTCAGGTTATTAGCTGGGAATAAGAGACGGACTTCCATAAAAATCAGGTTTGATCTACCACTATTAAAAATTGTCAGGTTGTTAGTTGTTGATGGGAACAACAGACGTACTTTCGTAAGAAATCGGTTTTGTTCTTCCGCTATTAAAAACTGTCAGGTTGTTAGTTGTTGATGGGAATAACAGACGTACTTTCGTAAGAAATCGATTTTGTTCTTCCACTATTACAAACTGTCAGGTTGTTAGTTGTTGATGGGAATAACAGACGTACTTTCGTAAGAAATCGATTTTGTTCTTCCACTATTACAAACTGTCAGGTTGTTAGTTGTTGATGGGAACAACAGACGTACTTTCGTAAGAAATCGGTTTTGTTCTTCCGCTATTAAAAACTGTCAGGTTGTTAGTTGTTGATGGGAACAAAAAGACGTACTTTCGTAAGAAATCGGGTTTGTTTTTCCACTATTAAAAACTGTCAGGTTGTTAGTTGTTGATGGGAATAACAGACGAACTTATAAAAACTGGGCTTGTTCTTGCAAAAGAGATATGGTTTTTTCTTCATATGGGGGTGTATTATCGGCATCTAGGAGGAGTTCCATTTATTGACAAGCATTCCCAATGACACGCACAGTGGCAAGGTCCGAATTAAATATATTTGCAGGGTATTTACAATATATTTATAAATAATTTTCCACATTTACATCATTTCTACCGGTTCCGATGATTTCAAAACGTTACAGCGCACTTAGTGCAATCAAACCGTCCACCAAAGACCAAATCACCAAACCATCCCCCTACTTCTCTTCTTCCTCGCCGGATGGCGCTGCAGTCGATATTGAAATATTCGCTTCTACATATATACGACTCCGTTTTCTTTCGGTGTTATAAAAGCTTTAAAGTTTAAACCATAGCCCCCTTAACTAGATGCCTTCCGAAATGAAGCGAGACCCATTACCCTACCGGCAACGATTTTCCCCCGGCTGACAACGAAATCACCGCTAGAGGGCACTACCTAATTGCTATTGGAAAACGGTGTTTTACTTGTAAACGCTTGGTAAATTGCGATAAACAGCGGTAAAAATTTCTTTTAAAAAAATCATCTGATTTTTTTTTTTTTTTTATATTTAATCATATGACTCAATAATTACATTTTTTTTTGCTCTTACTTTATGGTGCAGTAAAACAGTGGGAAATTAAGTGATATTATTAATTTTTGATATCTCGTTAGTCTAGGAGCATTTTAACGGAGCATCAACTTAAAACTTTTATTTTATATGAGTAGTTTTCTCCTAATTGTTGGTATTTTAAAAGAAAAATGTTGTTACACGAATGAACAGAATTTTCTTGAAAGTAATGATTTAAATATTTTAGTCTGTAAAATAAAACTTCGCTTAAGAAACATTTTTTTTTTTAAATTTTCAAACGTACTGTACAGCGACATCCTTTAATAGCTATGTAATAAAAATCTGTATCACTTTAATTCAACTACCAAAAAATAAAACATTGTTTCTTTAATCTATAAATGCACTTAAAATTATAATTGCATGTCATCACTTATTTTTAACTTTGTTATTATTATTATTTTGGAGTTTAATGGAATATATATATAAAGAAGTGGTTAAAGAAAGAAATTTTAAGCATTTCCATTAAAAAAATATATTTTTAGCATTTTTTTCTATACGACCAGTTGCAAAAGTCGAGAACACTCGCGTACTCAACCAACCTGTACCATAGACAATACGTCAAATTTCGATTACGAAATACTACTTCAAATACTTTCAGATTTTAAATCAAAATCGAACTTACGAAATATTAATTTTGTTACAATCGAAGGTTCTATTTCAAACATAAAAAATGTTTTGAAAAAATAAATAAATAAATAAAGCAGCGAAAAAAGAGAATAATTATTCATGCAATTCATACGTAAAGAATATAATACACATAATTTCAACTGGCATTTTTACCGATGTAAGGAAACAAATAAAAATCCAGCTCTTGACTAAAACTTTTAATTTTAATATTTGTTTCAGAACGATGCTATGGTTAAAATAATTAAAGATTTATTGGGACCATTTTGAAAATTTTGGAGAAGATGTAATGTATCACTTCCATGATCGATTAACAACAAAGCTATACATGCGATATATATTTGAGTAGTTAGTTATATGGACTCATTTGTTTTAGAAAAGAAGAATGTCTTATTATTATTATTATTTACTTATAGTGATCTTGAAAATTAAATTTTTTCCCCTGAATTTTAAAAGTCGAGACTTTTGCAAAGGCTCTGAAAAGATGTTCAAAGTTTTGAAATGCTTTTAAGTGTACTTAGAGTATCAGACATATTTTCTCGCAATCAAATATTTTCCAAGAAATCATTGCTTCAAAAAACGAGCAGAACGATGAGGACGTTAAATTGGGAAACTTGGAACCAAATTCTTCATTTAGTCAAGTTATAAAAATTTTGTATAAAAGTCAAGTTTTTATTCTTATAATAGAAGCAAATTTAATCTTATCATAGAATCTGCTCTATCCCCCCCCCCCCCCGGACGAAAAAACCAGTCCTTTTGGTTTCAATAAATAAAATTATAAATAAATAAATAAAAATTATACATAAATAAAATAAAAATGGTTAAATATGTGAATAATTACAATTTATTATGCATTGTACTGAAGTGATATTTTTGGCATGAAGAATAGGAGAAATATTACTTCAAAATTATTCTCATTAATTCATTCATAGAATTAAATATGTTCTTGAAATATGATTAGAATTCGATTCTATGCATGAATAATAATTTGTATTTCTTTCCTTACTAACTTTCATTATTTCTTATTGATTCATACATGTCTTCGTATAACTAGTTAAATTTTTTTAATAAAAAATCAATAAGTTCAATTTAATTAATATTTGCATAATATAAAATGCATCATAATATATAATAAACCGTATTCCAAGGACAAGCTACAGTAAAGATTGGACAACATAATAAATAATGTATATTCAATAAAAATAGTTTTGCACTATATTGTTATTAATTAATTATTTTTTTTTATTAATTATGTTTGTCAAATAGATGTTATGAAAGACACACACATAAAAATAATAATAATAATAATAATAATTCCCTTGTTTTGATATAGCGGAGATCCATTTTTCACGCAAACTATGTCCGGTTGAAACTATTTTTTTCTTTTACTGAATTTGATGTGCAAAATGGAACACGGTAAACCATCTTTCTTTAAGTTTCTTCGGCCCTGAAAAGGACCGTTTTTAACCCAAATAATCAAATTATTAGGGAAAAAAGAAGAAATAGCAATGGAAAACCAATTTTCTACCCTTCAAACTAATGGAAAGAGCGCGGTTTGTTATAGCAGATAAGTAGCGTTCCTGGTGGGAGAAAAGGTAACTAAAATCCACGGCCAACTTTCCCCGCAAATCACTAGGCATCTAGTTAAGGGGGCTGTGGTTTAAACCTACATTGAATATCCAATTTCCAAGAAGTCAGGTTTGCTGTTACAGTACTACAAAAAAAAAAAAAAAAAAAAAATTGAGTGATCCCGGGTCTAACTCCTTCCCTTGAGGATGAATATTTAATACTTGGGCGTACTTTCTCTCGCTACTACGTAAGAAACTTCCACTTGTAAAAACCTGGAGAAAATGTTGGTTACCATCAGTATTCTCATAACCTTGGTCTGCCTGCTTGCACTAGTTTTTATACGCAAAGATTTTTAAATGCTCGACAGAGACGAAAGCCCTCAAATTCTAGCAAACGAAAATTTTCCTCGTTTTTATACGCAGAGATTTTTAAATGTTCGACAGAGACAAAGAACTCTCAAGTTCTAGTAACGAAAGTTTTCCTCGTTTTTAGCCTACTTTCCCGTAAAAGTAAAAAAAATATATTAAAGCATGAAAGAAGGCTTAATGTATCGTAAAAATATCGTTAAAAATAAAGAAAAGTCAAAAACAAGTGAAGTAATTAAATAAAGACTGAAAAATAAAAAATTTGAAAGTAGGGTTTTGAGATGGAGGGAAAATGTGTGTCGGTCGGTCTGTCGGTCTGTCTCCCCCTAATAACTTTTGAACGAATTGTCCGATTGGGAAATTTTTTTTTGCATTCGATAGATCTCGGTGAGGACATCTCATTTCCATATTTTACTTTTTGATTGGAACAATTTTTTGTTCAATTTTGAACAGTTCAAAATATTTTAACATTAGCGCCTATGGGCGAAAATGAAGCAAATTATGTAAACTCTGGGTACAAGATCAAAGTTCCAATGAACAAGCTTTTTACTGGAAGAAGTTCTTGGCGTGAAATATTGATTTGAACAATTTTTGCTCATTTTTGAACAGTTCAAAAAAAATTAACATTGTGCCCACGGGGAAATTTCAATCCTATATAAATCCTGATGTGACGGACCGATTTGCTTGGAACAAACTTTATCGGAAAGCTCTTATGACGTAGAACATGTACAGATAGAAAGTTCATCCAGAACTAACGAGCCTATTTTCCTATGAAATTTTTTGATCGAGTTTTTAAAGAATATTTTTGAATTAATGAATGATTAAATCAATAAGCGAAAGAATGAATTAATAACTGAGTGAATAAATAAATGAATGGCTGAATAAATGACTGATTGAATGAACATGTATTAACCGTTGAAAAAGGTATATCTGAAGCAATTAAGAACTTAAGCTAAATGAGAAAGAGAGAGATAGCTAGCTAGATTATAAATTTGAAGCTGCTGTACTCGGGAAAGTAGGCTCGTATAGTTCTAGACGGAACTTCTTGTCCAAAGTGTTTTCCTTTATGGTAATTTAGTGTTTGTCTAACTGTTTATACATGTTACAACAGTATCAAACTTGAATTGCCTTTAATGGAACTTTCAAGCATCACTCAGACTTCACCACCGTTGGAAGAACTTTTTACCGTCCTTTTGAGTTGATGCAAATTATGAGACACATTTCTTATACTGGGTTATAAACATCTTAATGTACATTGATATTTACATAAACTTGAAAAAAGGTCTGACTAAATACCTACTATTTTACAACACACGTTATTTTTTATCTTTCTAAAATCGCAGAGATGATTTATATCTTATACAACACTTAAATTATGCTACAGGAATTGAATTCGAATATTCTATTTTATGTTCCAGACGTTGGCAAGGATGGAAGACTATTCGCTGCACAACGGGTCTTCTGCAGAGTCCAGTCTCCCTATACAGTATCCCCGAGCCACGACGCTGTTCGCCGCCTCAGCCTGTATTCTTTTCATCGTCCTGGGCATCGCGGGCAACCTGTTGACGATCGTGGCTCTGGCTCGCTGCAATAAGCTTCGCAACGCCACCACAGCCTTCGTGGTCAGCCTCTGTACCGCGGACCTCCTCTTCTGCGCTCTCAACTTGCCCCCCACGGCATCCAGGTGAGATTCAGAACAACACTTTATTTTATTTTATTTTTTTAACGGAGCACTGATGTTCAAATACATTTCACAACGCATCACACATAAAGTGTTATGATTGTTTCCATGAAATCTGCACTGTAAAATCTTATAGTTCAAACTTTCATGGGGAAATTTAGCTGCGACAAGCATTTGAAGTTTCCACTGGAAAAACGACCTAAGTCACATACTAACCAATATAATGGTGCAGTTTCATCTAGTTTCACCATGAATGTGAAACAACCATTATAATGGAGTAATTTCACCATGAATGTAAAGCTAGGAACCATTATAATGGAGTAGTTTCACCATGAATGTGAAACTAGGAACCATTATAATGGAGTAGTTTCACCATGAATGTAAAGCTAGGAACCATTATAATGGAGTAGTTTCACCATGAATGTAAAACTAGGAACCATTATAATAATATAGTTTCATCTAGTTTCACCATGAATGTGAAACTAGGAACCATTATAATGGTGTAGTTTCATCTAGTTTCACCATGAATGTGAAACTAGGAACCATCATAATGGTGTACTTTCATCTAGTTTCACCATGAATGTGAAACTAGGAATCATTATAAAGGTTCAATTTTTGTAACAAATGTTGGTTGAAGCTAAATTTCATCACTGCATCCATTTTTTTTCTTGGTGAAAGGTTTAACTAGAATTTTTTACAGTGAAAAAGAAAAAAAACTGATAGTCGTTTTCATAAAAATATATTGATAGTCGTTAGTCCATAACATTTGGTTACTGTAGTAAGATATAATTTGGGATGAGTGTAAAAAATAACTTCTTATTTTCTCTATAGCTGGTATGTTTCCTAATGCTACCGGCAGTTTTCTTGCCGTTATGCACTGTAAAAAGTTCTGGTTCAACCTTACACCAAAAAATGGCCAAATTTGGCTGCAACCAACATTTGGCACTAAGTTGAACCATTACAGTGGTTCCTAGTTTCACATTCATGGTGACATTAAGTGAAACTACACCCTTATAACTGTTTAACAGCACCAAATGTTGGTTCCAGCTTAATCTCACCCTATTTCTTGGTGAAAAGTCGAATTAGAATTTTGTACAATGTACATTTAATCTTTTTAATTGCTCACAATTTCGGTCATAGATCTTCAGAATAAAGACGGAGTTTCCACGAGTGAGCCTTGGTATTGCAAATGATCCAGAAACACTGCAGAACATGAGAAGAATTTAGCAGCTTTAACCAATTGAATATGCAAACAAAGCGAGGAGGCAATTCAAACAACGTCATTGGTCACGTGGCAGCGATCAAAGCAATGTAAACAAAGGAAGCCGTAGCATCGCTTTACTTCGAGTTCGACAAATCTAATTAAAAACTAGGCCTAAATAAAGTTCTTCTACATTACATAAAATGAACACTAAATACAACACTATGCCTATTGTAATAATTAATAAATGTCTTTTATAATGATTAAATTAAATGTAAATACTGGGTTATAATCAGAAAAAGCTGTGAAAATAGTCTAATTAATTTTAAGATTAATTTTGCCTAGTGAACTCCACGTAGAACTTAATTGAAAATCTTAGTAAACAAAGAGCGGATATCACGTGACAACGATGATCGCTCATGAGTCCCTCTAGCGGTGAATTGCCTCCATTGCCACTCTCTTTTATAGTAGTTCTTACAGAGATTGCTGCTTCAAGTTTTGATCACGTGATTTATTTGCGTTCCTATACTCCGCTCACTAGCGGTGTCTAGTTCGTTAAGGTCTATGATGTTGATAGCATTGGAATTTTTTAAACGTACTAAGTATCTGTAGTGCAATATTTCGAATTAAACAAATGATTTGTTGCAGGTACATCCACCACAGCTGGGTGCTCGGCGAGACTTTGTGCAGGTTGTTTCCCTTTTTCTTCTATGGCAATGTAGCCGCCTCTCTTCTATCCATGACGGCCATCACCATCAACAGGTAATCAACCACTTTCATTTCAAAAGTACCGAGAAAAGGATTGCATGTTTTTACATTAACAATGCAAAATATTTATTTCATAGACTAAAATTCTTCCACCATTTTCAAAGTACCAAGCAGATATACATCTTACAATGAAAAATAATTATACTTTATTATTTTTAAATTCAATTAGCATTTCTACTGTTCTTGGAAAACTAAAACTAATTTAAATTAAAAAATCATTGTGTTGCTGATCAATTGGTAAAAATTAGCCGATTGTAGACAACCGGCAAAGTAACCAAGTATTGCCGATTGTAAATAACTGGTAAAGTAATCAATTATAGCGGATTGTAAATAATCGGCAAAGAAACCAGTCATAGCTAATTGCAGGGCCGTGGTAGCCTAGTGGTTAGCACGTCGGGCTTCCACCTGGAAGGTCGCGCGTTCGATACCCACTGAAGACCACCATGTATACTTGGGGATATGTGCATGTAAAATCCGTAGACCCCCCTACCTATCCCCGTGCATAAGCAATCCTAAGGCCTCGGCTAACATGTAGGGGTCTGGTAGAGAAAAGTCAGAGCTAATTGCGAATGATCGGCAAAATAACCAATTATTGTCGGTTACTGTAGACCAGGGGTCTCCAAACTACGGCCCGAGGGCCACATCCGGCCCGCGGACAGATTTTGTCCGGCCCGCGGAGAGCTAGCTAATGGCATCTGGCAAAAAAGTAATCATATTTTACACCACTAGTGGACTGATTCAACTTTTTACCACCGGCAACAATTAATGATAATATGGTTTTGGCCCTTGGAATTTACTGGAGTAATCAATATGGCCCTAAGGCTGGAAAGTTTGGAGACCCCTGCTGTAGACTAATCGGTGCATCCAAATGAAATAAATAAATGAATATTTTATGAAAAGTCTTTGGCTTTTAAATAAACTTCTATTTTAACAGGATTACTATGGCCGTCGAAGCAATTTTAGGTACTTTCGGATTATCCCGTCGGCCATTTTCGCCAAGTTTTAACCCTTTAGCTACCGGAATATAGTCACAAATCTTTTTGTCTGAACGCCAAGAAAAAAATATCAAAAAATTGCATAAAAGGCGATACATCTATTTCTTACGTATATGTCATGAGTTTCTTAGATGAAAAAGGCAAAACTGGAGAGTTCCAATCAACATTAGTCGTAGACGCCCCGTTTTCGACCTATGGCGATTTTTTGAGATGCTGACTGGAAATGTTTTGTTCAAGATCAAAATTCCTAAGAGATTGAGCTTTTCTTGCTTGAAAATCGGCGGCACACTGTATCAAAAGGGAGTGGTCAATACCCCCTTCTGCACCTCTAATTTTGCCATTTTCAATTGAATAAATTATTACTTATAATGTAAAGAACGAATGCATTTCCATTTGTTCAACTTTTTACTCTGGAACCTACATTTTCAGCAAAAATTCATTAAATCCATTATTGTCGTTACCCGTACCACAGAAAAGTTTCGCCAAATCGTCTATTGACGTTACCCGTAGTTAACGGGTTGAAAACGTAGCCAAAATGGCGCCAATAATGCATGAATGAACGTTTCCAAGCAATAGAACATTTCAAGCGCCAAGCTTTGACGTCTGTTTTTTGGCCAATATATCGATTGATGGGGCGATGCGTAAGTACCCCCAATTATATATATATATACTTATATATATATATATATATGCATATATATAATCCCCAATCGCATACTTATTCTCCAAAAAAGTCAACAAGATACAACTTCCGTCTTTACACGAAATAAATCGCAAAAAGAACATGAATACTATCTTGTTTATTCGTGTGCAAGACACAGAATGATTGCCCCAACACTTAAGTTTTTTTATTTTGAAATTCCAAAAGAAAAATTGCTGCAGTTATAAATCTAGTAAGCTTAAGAGTGACACAAAATTTATGAGAAAAGCATGCCTAAGTGCTTATTTTGCCTCCCCTCCCCTCCCCCTCATGCTATGGGCAGGAGGAATAGCAAATGGGCTATTTCCTACGAGTTGTCAGACTATGGCCGTCTTGCGTAGAACATGCAGCGCGTGAAAAATCACCTGTCTCGCGGTTGCAGTTAAAGTACAATGAATGACTCTGAAAAGCGCAAGAGAACAAGAAAACAAATGGAGTTCCGCTGATGCAGAAACAAATTTCTTGACATTGAAAATTCTCGTCGTTACTTTTAATTTCGCGTCAAGGAGACCAAGACTTAAACCAAATCGACAAAGTACAATGTAAAAAATTCTAGTCCGACCTTTCACCAAAAAAAAAAAAAAAAATGGTGAAATTTAGCTGCAACCAACAATTGGTACAAAGTTGCCCTATAATAATGGTATAGTTTCACCCATGAATGTGAAACTAGAAACCATTACAATGGTTCAACTTGTACCAAATGTGGCTGCAGGGTGGCGTAGTGGTAAGGCGCAGGCCTCGTACGCCGAAAATCCTAGGATCAAACCTGGTCCAAGTCGGTGGATTTTCAACATGCCGAAAATTGGCAGCGGCCCTGTCGTATGATTATGCGGCATGTTAAAGATCCCTTGAGTATCCATTTGGCGTGGATACTCTCGGCTAAATTAAATTCCTAATGGGGCCTCAGTGGCTGAGCGGTCTAAGCGACTGGTTCCGGTGCCTGCCTGCGCACAGTGAAGAATCGTGGGTTCGATTCCCACCTTCCCGTAGGTGTATTTCCTTCTTTGTATTGTAACTCTGTCATATTAGACGAGAGTTTGGGGCATATCCTTGAGAATAGCAAATAAACTCGAATATTAATGTGACCTGAAATGGTCGTTTACAAACAATAAATTCCAGGTGCAGTCTGCATGAATTACAGCTCGGGGGCAGCGATCTAGGGGGAAACTGAGCGTCAAAAATTCGCGGCAATGGTACCACACTCATTCTGGTGCCGCTGAAAGAGTTGGTACCAATCTCTGGGAGTGCACTAGGTCTACAATGGGTAAGAACCAATTACGCAGTCCATTAGAAAAAAACTTGTACCAAATGTAGATTGTAGCTAAATTTCACAATTTTTTCCAATTATTTGGTGAATGTTTCAACTAGAATTTTTTACAGTGTAAGACTAAAACGACAGGGTAGAACTAAATACCTAACATCGAGAGTAAAATTCACCAAGAAAATGGAATTTGATGATTCCAGCGCAAGGACTACTTTTTCCAATGAGCTTTTTGTAGTTATCGGTAGTCAATTCCTATCTTTCTTTGAATACAGTGAACTATTCAGCAGGCGACATTTTAGGGTCTATTTTTTTGAAATATTCATCATCATTTTTGTATGCTTCTCTGTGGTTTCACGCGACACCCGGAAAAAATCGGACCCTCCTGGCCAGAACGGTGACTTTCGCAGGCGATTATTTTCCGCGGTCGAAGAACCCTCTCGCGCAGATTCGTCACGAACAAATGAACAGGATCGAAATAATGCTCCGCCCGCTCACGGCACACAGGTGTCGAAAAGGAACGCACACATTTCCAAGTCCGAAGCGACTCCCGGCACTCCCCTTTCCGAAATCGCAACCGTGACAATGTAATCCTAATACTTTTACTTCTTTTGGTTTCCTTTTATAAACACGGGAATCAGCTTATATCTTTTTCCAAAGCTCTCTTTTTGCTTTTAAAGGCTGCGAATTATATTTGATGATGCGCTGCTATTTTTGTGGTTTTACAGGTACCAGCTGATCCCCGTGCAGAACATCTACGGGCCAAAAAAGTTCAACAGTCAAACTGAGAATGATCGCTCGATATAAACAAACTAAGGTGTTGCCAAGATTGGAAATCAAAAATTATGAGTGGAAATACTATTTGAGAAACAGAAATAAATGTTTTTTCCCCGTTAGTTAGGATAATGAATAAAAATATTGTTACTTTTCTATGCTAATCATTTACAACTTTTTAACTATCGCTTTACCAAAAGTTCGTTTTTCGCGTGGTGTGAGTATCGTATTCGTAAGTGGTCCACGTTAAGTAAAATTTTAAAATCGTTAAAAACTTTTTCAAATTCGAAAGGCTTAAGAAAAGATCGTTAGATATAAACATGAGAATGATTGCTCGATATAAAAAAACCCTAATGTGTTGCCACTCCAAAAAACGGAAACTAAAAATTGAATTAGGAATGAAAATACTTTTTAAGAAATAGAAATTTTTTTTTTAATCAGTAAGTTACGATAATAAATACAAATATTATGTTACTTTTCTATGCTAATATTTAAATGTCTTTTTACTATAGTTTGTTTTTTGCATAGTGGCACTATCGTATCATACCGCAAAATTTAATCGTAACTGATCCACGTTAAGTGAAATATAATTATGTGGTACATAACGTAGGCTTTGTAACATGTAAATAAATCTTTGAATTTTCTGCGAATTGTAAACATATCTCAAAATATTTTGGTGTTAAGACATTACTTACATATCGCTCATGCGCCGCAATAGTGGCACAACTAAAAAACCCAAACGAATTTTGGACTAAGAACTGATGTAAATATGAAAATACACATTCTTTTCAGCAGCAATACTAGCACAACTCATAATTCCATATTGGGCCGTAAGACGGCAGCAAACTAAAGCATTTCTTATGCATTTTCCTTAGCAGTGAACACTTTAAACCCGCTTATCTCAAAACATGATTTTTTGAGTTGTGCCGCTATTGCAGCCCAAGAGCGATATAGATTTGGACAGAATGACTTCTAATGCAATAAAACTCTTCCTAACGGACACCCCTAAAATGTGGACACCCCTCTTAGGCGGACAGTTTAGGCAGAAATAAAGAAAGGTCAATGGGTTAAACCGGGGATTAGAACTAGTGGTGAGTGGTTGTGAATTTATATGTTTTCGTGTGTCAAAATAACGTCAAGGAGTAATTTTTATGTGAAGTGGGAGGAATTCTAGTAAAAGTTTATTACTGCAAAAGTGTCAAAATACATAAAGAATTACCACCTATCTGAGAAGATATGTGACACAATGCCCATGGACCCCACGGAACAAATCCGGGGAACAGTTAGGGGATCACCCTATGGAGGTGTTACATGACGATTATGGTCGCACAAGAGCGAAATAGGATACATGTTTACTAGAATATCCCTTCCCCTACACAAGTTGCTAAACGCTATACTGTTTTAGGGAGGGCGTGAAGGAATGCGTGGGGCAGTATTTTCGCACCCCCACAGTACATTCGGTAGGGTCCGTTAGAAAAGGCACACCGGATATCCCGCAATATCCGTTCCCAAATTCTGACCATGGTCCCCTTCTCAAAGCAAAATCCGGGATAGGCTGCTGTATGCATATTAAACTTTCACTAGATTTACCAGGGTTTGTGTTTTAACCATTTCTAAACTTTCATTTTACACGAAGTTGCTACTCATCATAATAAAACTTTCAGTCACATTCACGTGTCCTACTTACCGTGTATTAGGAAAAGCCAATGCAATTGAAAGTTGCACTATAATTAGTAACAAATTTTGCAAAATGGAAGCTCCGAAACAGTCGAAATGAATGGTCTGGTAAATCGAGTGTTAACTGAAAATGTCTGTACAACACCACTTTTATCAGGATTCTTTAGTAAAACTCATCAATTTTTTAACCTTTATATTAGATCAGGGTTGGAAAAAACCGGTTTTTTTTAAGAATTAAAAAAAGGGCCAGGTTTTTTTTGGTTTAAACCGAGGTTTTTTTGGTTTAAATAGCATTTGTAGGAAAAACAATTTGACTTCTGGAAAATCATTAAGATTTTAGTTCATTAATTGTGAATAAATGTCATTAGTAATTAATTTCTTGATAATTAATTAAATATCTAAGCATAAAACCTTGAATTTTAATTACCTTATAAATATAGGTTTTTTTTTTTTTTAGAAACTTAATTAACATATTATAATACTGTACTTATACAGACTTTTTAGCAAATTATTAAAGAAATAATTATTATGCGGGTTGAGTTTTAACAAAAACACATTTCACTAAATAGGAGATAATTTTTAAAAAGAAAAATTTACACCGATTTATATAAAAAAAAAAGTTTGTTAATTTACAAATTCAGTAATTCATTATTTATCTAAGGCTGTGCTTGTATTTTCTGCATAAATTGGATTTTGCAATTCTTTATAATGTGTAAAATAAATGAAAAAACTTTTTTTGTTTAAGAATAGTGATCTGTAACATGCATTTGCAGGTAGTTATTATAAGGATACTTTATTATTTCTAATATATGTTCTTTAACTCCAAGAAATTTAATCGCAATATCGTTTAATTTTTAGAACATGATAACACCCCCCCCCCCCCCCCCAAAGATAATTTTAGAAAAAACCCAAATAGTCTGACATGTAGATAGGAGATAAGAAAAATTTGCACTGATGTAGAAAAAAAGTTTTTTTAATTTACAAATTCATTGTTTATCTAGTGCTGCTCTTGTAATTTCTGCATAAATTGGATTTTGCAATTTTTAATAATGTGCAAAATAAATGAAAAAATGTTTGGTTTAAACCAACGAGAATTAAGCAAAACAACCCTGTGATAGATTTCATTAAAGTTCTCGCAGACATTGAGAACGAATGTTTCTTTCCCAGTCTCTGGATAATATGATGGCAAGTCATTCACACACTCTGAAGATCGAATTCCTCTTTGCAGGTACATCCTGATCAACCACTACAAGCACTACGACCGCATCTACCGGCCGCGGTATGTGGCCCTCATGATTGCGCTCTGCTGGCTCTTCAGTTTCAGTCTCCTGGCGCCCACCCTGGCCGGAGCATGGGGCGAGTTCGGGTACCGCCCCCAGAGCTTCTCTTGCACCATCTTGCGCAAGGGCGGCCGCAGCCCCAAGAAGTTCCTCTTCGTGCTCGGCTTCCTGCTTCCCTGCCTCATCATTGTCGTCAGTTATTCCTGCATCTTCTACAGGGTGAGCACGCACATTCTTTGTCCTCAACACATTCCTCGCGGCAATGGGCAAAGCTTTTTTGTTCCATCCCACAGAAATTCTGTGAAACATGTTAATAGGAACTCCAAGCCTGTCATTTCGAATTTTTCAGGGGATGGGGGTGAAAAGGGTACATTCTCCTTATCTTTTGTAACAAAATACATGCAAATTCATAAAAATCCATTATATTCTCAAAGCCAAAAGGGGTCAATTACCATGACGGGCCAGAGGAACTGGGATGCACTGAAAATTTAACAAAGTATCACTGGACATGACGCAGCAACACAGAAAAATAGTTCGTAGATATCAAATTACCTCATTTCTAACGTATATAAATGTAGTTTTGGAAGACGAGATATCTCGTCCAAACGATGAAAGTGTTGAAGGGGCGTCCAGACTTGTGCATGTCTCATCTAAGCACTGCTTGGCTCATTGGCACAAGACATTCGCAAAAGTTGTAGCTTTCGGCTCTGGTAATTTGAAGCCTGAGCTTGAGAGTCTTAATTTCATCTTGGCGAATTCACTGAAAAGGGGAAGAAGGTGTGTTAGGTTATTTTCGCAGCGGCATTGCAATAGTAATCCAACTCAACGCCAACACTTTCCCGTTTCAATGAACTCCTCACCAAGATGAAATTCCCACTCGGAAGCCCAGGCTTCAAATTATCGAAGCCTAACATACTTCGATTTTGGGACATAATGTTCAGCATGCTCATGCTCAAGTCTGGTGGCTTAACATGAATACTTTGACAAGACCAAGTTACTCCACATGTAGATATTATTTTATTCGTGGTACTCGACAAAATTCATCTTAGAAGCAACGAGATGCAAAATGTACGAAAAATTGAAGGAACTGTACGAAATGTAAAGGCATACAATTCTTTTGACGAGTTCAATAACACAGATACGCATGTCCGGCATTATACATTTTCAACTTGGTGCTAAAAATAGTTCTTCCAAATCTCTTGTAATGATGTACTACTTTTGTGCAGAACAGTACAGGTACTCTATGCATGGGCCTGTTGACATGTTTAAAGCGCATTCATAAATTGACGAAATGGAAAGTTACTTCGTTGCACTGTAAAAAATTCTAGCTCAACCTTAAACCAAAAGAATGGTGAAATTTAGGTGCAACCAACATTTGGTACTAAAGTTGAGACATTATAATGGTTCCTAGTTTCACATTCATGGTGAAACTAAATGTAAAAAATTCTAGCTCAACCTTAAACCAAAAAAATGCTGAAATTTAGGTGCAACCAACATTTGGTACTAAAGTTGAGACATTATAATGGTTCCTAGTTTCACATTCATGGTGAAACTAAGTGTAAAAAATTCTAGCTCAACCTTAAACCAAAAAAATGGTGAAATTTAGGTGCAACCAACATTTGGTACTAAAGTGGAGACATTATAATGGTTCCTAGTTTCACATTCATGGTGAAACGAAGTGAAACCACATCATTATAATGGTTCAGCATAGTACCAAATGTTCGTTGCAGCTAAATTTCACCATGTTTTCCATTTTTTTGGTGAACTAGAATTTTTTGCATTAAAATCGATCATCTAACATGCGTAATGTTTCATTTCAGTATAGAATTTAAGGGGCGCGGGTACCATGAGACCATGTTTTTCTCTATGGTGTTTAAATTTACGATTTTTGTCTCGCGTAATGTTTCATTTCAGTATAGTATTTAAGGGGAGCGGGTACCATGAGACCATTTTTTTCTCTATGGTGTTTAAATTTACGATTTTTGTCTCGCGTAATGTTTCATTTCAGTATAGTATTTAAGGGGAGCGGGTACCATGAGACCATTTTTTTCTCTATGGTGTTTAAATTTACGATTTTTGTCTCGCGTAATGTTACATTTCAGTATAGTATTTAAGGGGAGCTGGTACCATGAGACCATTTTTTTCTCTATGGTGTTTAAATTTACGATTTTTGTCTCATGTCATGTTACATCACTTCATAAGAAATTTAATATTTAAAAAAAACTGGATTTTTAAAATATAATTTGAATAATTTAATCTTTTAAGGAAAATTAGCAATTTTTAAAATTGGTGTAAAGTCTCAAAAAAATTTTTATTGATTCATTCCTCAAAAAGCAGAACATTTAAGCTTTGATTTTTTAAAAAGTCAAATACTTTTTGAGAAAAAAAATAAAAACTGAAGTAACGCAAAAAAAAAAAAAAAACAACGCAAAATTCAAAAAATCTTCAAAAAGAATTTAAAAAAGAAAGAAAAATGTACTCAAGTTATAATAAAAGTAGAGCATAAATTTGTTATAGTATATAGTTTCAGCAACATGTGGGCAAAAAATCATTATTATAGATACAAATTTAAAAAAGCCTTTGCATTTTGATTCAGATGAAATGCGCAAAAAACAAAAAGAGAGAGAACAGCATTCAAGTTTTCGGCTTGCAAAAACTTAAATCCTTTCTTTATCAAAATTTCAAGTAAGGCACTTTTTTTTCATTTACAGTCACGATGAAATTGCTTCTTCTCGCTTATTTATTTTTTAAAAATAAATATGTGGCTTATTTTCAGCACAGTTACGGTTTCGGAATGAAAAGTTGGCATACCACACATTAATAAAATCAATAAATATTGCTTCAATTTTTCTGAAACTTTCAGTGAACATTTTTAAAGATTTATTTTACTACTTAAGCCAATAAAAGACATTCGATATTTTTGGTTGCTGGCTCCCCTTAACAACGTATATAAAACATTTGTGCCAAATAGTCTTCAATTCCAAAGCCAGAGTTACTGAGTTTCGACGTTACTGTGCATGCGATTCAGAAAATAAAATAAAATAAAACGCAGAAGGGAAATAAAAAAAAAATCCTAATCTTTGATAATATGTTGCATTAACATCACAAAAGCGTCACTTGTTGCCAAAAAATATTTCATATACTACATATATTTCTCCATAAATGTTGCAGAAACGGTTCGCTGAGCGAACTAGCCGTCGTCAGTGAAATGCACGCATGCGTTTCAAATATTGTTACGAGTTGGTCGTGGCCTAGCGTGAAAATAATATATTTTGAAAATGAAAGGATTCGCTTCCGCTTTTGTGAGCTAGTGGAATGACGAGTATTCCTGTAAAAAAAATTGCGGAATTTGTCAATGTGAATAAAAATCCAAACGCTGTTTATGAATTACTGAAGAAACTACCTTAACCGGTCTCCTAATTTCCGAATGCTGTCACATCAAGATTTACCAAAAAGTGGTTGGTATAAATTGGTCAAAGTTACTGTAGGGAAAGATGGGGTAAAATGACGAACCCCAGCTTCAGAGGGGGGTTTGAGAAATTGTGACAAGGGGAGAGGAGGAGGAGGTATCAAGAAGTGTGACGTCACACATTTTGGTTTCTATAAAAACATTTAAAATCAGCTTATTTTTTTAAATTTTCATAATTTTATTTTAATATTTCATTGATTTCATTTTGTATCGAAAACACTAATGCTGGTTAGGGTTTAAATTTACTTCTAGTTAAAAGTTTAAAAGAAATCTTCCTAGACATTTGCAGTTTTAAGATAAAATGGCGCGGGTCCTTTTCTCATAATTGGAAGAATTACTATTCTATGTTATTTATCTTCTTTGTTGTTAACCCTAATCTCATTTTATATAAATTAACCTTTTAACTGTCGTGCCCGAGATTATCTCGGGCAGAGCACTAATGTTTCAAAATGTCCCACCCGAGATTATCTCGGGCAAAGCACTGGTGTTCAAAAATGTCGTGTATTTATTTTGTATTAAACATTTGATTTTTACAACAACAAAAATTGACAATCTATGCACTCAAATCATCAAAACAACATGACAGTCAAAAGGTTAAGTAAACATGTAATCGATATTATTGCTATGTGCACAAATGTCATTAAAGGGTCAAAAATAAAACTAGAAATGGGATCTATAGCGTAGTGCTTTGTTTTTGAACTGCAACAGTGTAAATGTTTATATAAGTAAGCGTGACACGTGACATAGAGGGGTATGTTAAAGTGTGACATTTTGTGACAAAAGGGGGAAAGGCGTCAAGTATATTAAAAAAGTGACATCGAATAAAAAATAACATCATTTATGAATGGTACCTAAAACTTACTTTTCTATGAGTTAATCTTATGAGTTAAATCTTTTCGTTGTTTTATTTTTCCGTTATTTTATTTTTTATTCGTTGAAGGTGCACAAGAGCCGCAAGAACGTGGAGGCCCACACTCCTGCCGCCAACGGTAAACCTCCCGTCCGGCAGCTCTCCCACCGGCAGGACGAAATCCGGCTCACCCGGATGATGCTCATCATCTTCTGCTCCTTCTTGCTCTGTTTCCTGCCACTCATGGTCGTCAACGTGCTCGAGGACAAAATACGGTGGGTACACACGCACACTATAGTCCCTGTCCAAACTGATAGACGTACTAGAGTTTTCGTAATTTCATACGTAACATTCAGTCTGATGCAAAAACCCGCTTCTAGCCTACTTTTCCTTAAAAGTAAAAAAAATAAATAATAAAGTATGAAAAAAGGATTAATGTATTGTAAAAATATCATGAAAAATAAAGAAAAGTAATAAAAAAAAGTGAACTACTTAAGTAAAGATTGAAAAATAAATTTGAAAGTAGGGTTTTGAGAAGGGGCGAAAATGTGTGTTTGTCACCCCCCAGTTCCCTCCTAATAACTTTTGAACGAATTTTCCGATTCGAAAGATTTTTTTTGCATTCGAAAGATCTTGACGAGGACATCTAATTTCCACATTGATTCTTTTTGATTTGAACATTTTTTTTTTCAATTTTGAGCAGTTCAATAAATCTTAACATTAGCGCCTATGGGCAAAATTATGTAAACTCTGAGTATAAGTCCCAAGTATCTATGAACAAACTTATTGGAAGAAGCTCCCGACATGAAATATTTTTTGATTTGAACAATTTTTGTTTATTTTTGAACAGTTCAAAACATTGCGCTTATGGGGAAATTTCAATCCTATATAAATCATGATCCAACAGACCGATTTGCTTGGAACAAACTTTATCCGAAAGATGTTATGACGTAGAACATGTAATAGATACGAAGTTGCACCAGAACTAAACGAGCTTACTTTTTTATCAACATTTTTGGTTGGGATTGTTAACGATATTTTCGAATGAATGAATGCTTAAATGAATGAGTGAAGGAATGAATGAACAAATAGTAAAATAAATAAATGAGTGAATAAATAAATGATAAAGTAAATAAATGAGTGAATAAAAGATAAATAAAATAAATGAGTGAATAAATGGTAAAATAAAAAATGAGTGAATAAATGATAAAATAAATAAATGAGTGAATAAATGATAAAATAAAAAATGAGTGAATAAATGATAAAATAAATAAATGAGTAAATAAGTACATGAATGAATAAATGAAAGAATGAAGGATTGAGTGAATGAATATGTATTAAATTTTAAAAAGGTATATTTGAAGTCATTTAGAACAAAAACTAAATGAGAAAGAGAGAAAGAAAGGTAGCTACATTATAAATTTGAAGTAGCTGTATACGGGCAAAGTAGGCTCATATAGTTCTAGACGTAACTTCTTGTTTACTTATTTGGTCATGCTTCGATCTACAATGTTCACACTTTCCAGTAAAAATTCATTCGCTCTTGCCTTTAAAGTACCGTCAACAAATTGGAAAAGGAGAAAAATGTTTTTGGACGATCCTGCATAGAAAAAAGTCGTTAATGCGCTGTAAATTTTATAAAATAGTTTAATTGCCATGTACAATAATTGTGTGTACAAAAATTGTACTTATTCTCACGAAGATATAGGCATTTTTCCAATTTCCTTTATACGTTTTTGGCTTTTAACTAGGGATGTAACGAATAGTGATTTGGCCGAATAGCCGAATACCGAATATTCGACCACTTCTCCCAGGCCGAAGCCGAATATTCGGCCATTTCTTCTAGATCGAATAGGCCGAAGCCGAATATTCGGCCAATGTCTTAGGCCGAATACCGAATATTCGGCGGCCGAATATTAAAATTTCTAGAAAATCGTTGTAATAGAAAGTATTTGACAAATTTAAAATTATTGACAAAGTCAAACACCAATTACACACAATCTATGATGTATGATTTAATTCTGCTTGTTAAGAATTTAAAACTATTTGAAATTAATCTATTTTCTCTATCGTTTTGAATGTAATAAAATTAAGAATTTCACCCACAGGGGGAATAGAAATGACAGGTTTTACGGTAGTAAGCATTAGCATTATTTTACTAATTATTTAATTCAGATGAAAGAGCTACTATTGCTTAGTGAACTTTTTTACCTTGCTCAAAACTGTTTTATGAAGACATTTTAGAAGTTATAAAAGTTAATATTTTTATTTAAGGGTTTTTTTACATAACTATCTTTAAACGATCTATTAAAATTTAATACACTTAACTGGAATATATTTTAATTTTTAAAAACCCCAATAACCTATGCTTTCTGAATATTCATGAGATATTCTAGGCTTTTCACATTTCTCTCTTACCCAATATTCACAATAAATCAGTCTACCCAAACAAAGTCTGACTTCCACTTTGTTAATAATAACAAAATTAATTTTTCATATATCATAATTAACTCTTGTCAGCTTTGGGAGCAAATGCTAGTTATAAAATAAAATATTACCACTTTAAAATCCGTTTTTGCTCAGTCAAGCCTAAAACTAGGTTTAAAAAAAAGTAGTTTTTTTCTAAATTATTTTTATTTTTTAAAACTATAAACTAATGTATTATTTTGCAATAATTATAATACAATTTAAAATGTTTAAAATTCACTAATTTCTACTGCAGCAGAACTATTCTGCCGAATAGTTCATCAATATTCGGCCAGGCCGAATATTGACCTTACTCAGTATTCGGCCAGGCCGAATATTCGGCTTGGTGATGAAATGATTATTCGGCGGGCCGAATAGGTCAAATACCGAATAGTTGCCGAATATTCGTTACATCCCTACTTTTAACACGCAAAGTTTTCAATGAAACGTTACCAAACTTTCATAAAACTTGACAGCGTACAAGTGAAGCATTACACTGAAATTTGAATTAAAAATGTTGAATGTTTGATACATTATGGGCATTTAAAGGAATTAATTCTTTACTGCACATGCGCGAAAGGTAGCAATTTTTAACTGTCATCATTTCAAACCCAAGTGTACGGAGCAGCTCATAAAAAATTTCAGTTGAATATATTGAAAATTCAGAAAGATATCGGCAATTCATTGAGGTGTATTTCAACATTTGTTGAAAAAGAACTATTTCTTAAGGGGATGTTCACAAATTAGTCGCAAGTACTTGCAACCATTCAGTGCATTTATGCCGTGATTTGTGACAAAAATGAAATTTTTGTGAACCAACCCTCTCCATCCATGTTCTTGGTAAAGATGGTAAGGAATTCTTCAAATAATCATCTCAAATTAAACGGTAGTTCCCAATCCTTTCGTGTCTTAACTTTAAAAAAAGAGCGGCATTCTGCAAAGTAAATTAACTTGTTGGACGCAGGGACATTGAACATGACAGCCAATGGACTTTTCTCAACCGGCAACATCTTTCGTTTCCGCATCGCGGATCCTATTCTTTTTCCCGTACAAAAACCACTGAGGCGGACATCCTGCATTCTTTGAGATGCGCTTCGTCTTTGGATCGGCCACCCAGAAGGACCGTTCGATTAAAACGACAATTTCAATTTAAAAAATGAAATTCCGTTGAAAGGAGGATAATACTGAGTCTAATGATACAGGATGTCATCACATCATTGGAGCGTTTCAGCTGTATAGGAGTACAATAACTTATTTAAGCACCAGAGGCGTAGTTAGGGTTTCCAGCGCCCGGGGACAACTGAAGATTTTGCGCCCCCCTCGTGCCACTGGGGGCCTAGATGCGCCCCTAAAGGAAATTTAAAAAACATATATGCTTCCTAAATGATAAATAGCAGTAAAAAGCAGCCCTTTTAACTTTCAATTTTATTAGCGACCATTCACTTTTAAGGGGAAAATGGGACACTTTGGATTTGCAAAATTATTTGTCTGATTTCCCACGCACTCCTGTGCTATATTGGTCATTCCCGATATATGTGGTGTTCCCACTTTTTTGTCGAACATATCCACACCTCTTCAAATCAAATAATTTCCTTTTCGCATTTAAAAATAGAATAAATTTGCATTAATTTGGCTCTCCTTGACGTTGCGCCCGGGACAGCTGTCCCTCCTTGCCCCCCTCTAGCTACGTCTCTGTTAAGCACTGTATTTTTCTTTGCATTAGGTGAGTGTTAGAAACAACGATGTGATAAATTTTAATTATTAAAGCGACGGAAGGCAACGGCAGAAGTAAAACCAAAATTTGACTAATATTGGCAAATGTGTGTCCCATGGAATAGAATATACTCTTCGTTGAGATTTTACTTCAGACTACCTTTGATTGTACCTTATAGAGATAGAAAGGGATTGCTTCTCATGAGCTACTGCGAAACAAGTAGTTGTTTGATAAATATATATATAAGGTAAAACCTGGTCAGATGGCGCCAGGATAATTAGCGTCAGACTGAAACCAGGAAAATTTTTCGCGGACAAACGTATGCACTGAGTGGACAGGGTGGCGTAGTGGTAAGGTGCAGGTCGCGTACGCCCAAGATCGCGGGTTCAAACCTGGCCCAAGTCGGTGGATTTTCAAGATGCAGAAAATCGTCTGCGCCCACGTCGCATGATTATGCGGCATGTTAATGATCCCTTGAGTATCCGCTTGGCGTGGATACTCTCGGTTAAATTAAATTCCTAGTGCCATCCGCATCAAATGAGAGCTCAGGTGCCGCCACCTAGGGGAAACTGAGCGTCCAAATTCTCAGTGGCAATGGCATCCACCGACTGTGGTGCTACTTGAAAAAAGGGATGCCGATTACCGGGGGAAGCACTATTAGACTGCAAAGGTTAGTGACCATACGCAGCCCCAGTAGAAAGAAATAAAAGAGAAAAAAACATATGCACTAATCAACGAACGATTGACTTGTGTCACATAGATTAAATGCGACATCGAATCAGTACACGACGAGTTTGTATCACGTGGAATTAATGTTACAATGAATTAAGGTGTGATGCAATAAATTCGAATCAAATATGTATACTGATCCGGCCACCAACAACCACATGCCAAAACAGTCAAATGACAAATTCTATAATTAATGAACTTTTGAGTTCATTGATTTTTTTTCCGAAAACCATTCAGTTAGATTGGTTCTGCTGACAGATTTCGGAGTGCGATATTCATTTGGTTGGCTGAATCTGAGTATACTTAAGTTGAATGTTCTATTTTTCATTCCAGATCCCCTACCGTGCATGTGTTGGCCTCCGTTCTTGCCTGGATGTCTTCCTGCATCAACCCGGTCATCTACGCAGCCATGAACAGGCAGTACAGGCAGGCGTACGTGCGCCTGTTCTGCGGCGCGAAGCGGCGCCTCGGCACCGCGCACCACTCCAGCTCGAGTGGTGCTCGCTCTAGCCACTCGAAGACTCTCATGTCGGAGGTGTTCGTCTTCAATTCGACCGCCAACGGAAAGTCGCCGGTCAACGGGGACAACAAAGAGAACAAGGTCTAGTTTGACCTTGGTTCGCACGACAATCACATACCAAAGATAATGACAAAATGACAGAAAAAGTTGCGCTACGATTCGTTGTTGTTGATTATTTTAACTACAGCTGTTGCAGATTTTTTTTTATGCATCGTTAAAGGAGCAGAACAACAAAAATGAGAAGAAGATGTATAGTACACCACCAGCCATGAATTTGGAATTTTCTAAATGCCTCGAAAATGTCATTTGTAAAACAAGCATGATTTCTGAACATTTTAGATCAAGAAAATCTTCAGAAAATGATTCAGGGACAGCAAAACTGAACATAGCACAGCTTGTAAAAGCAGAGATCAAAGAACTCGTATTGCACGAGCAGTTCTACCCGTGGCAACTTCAAGAAGAACTTAAAGTTCTTGTTCCGCCCACTCAAGCTCTGAGTAAAATTAATGGAACAAGAAAGTTACAGCCAAGATAATCAGACTTTATCCCACCTGCGGAATCGATGGCTGAAAGCAACTTTTTTTTGGAAATCTCCATATATCGCCGGGCTCAGTGCAACTTTCTAGAAAGAACACAGAGTTGATCTAAACCGCGAGTCAGTGGCCCCCATAGTAAAGGACGTGGTCCCCAAGCCCAGACAGAACCTTGAGTTTCAAAAGTTATGTTTTCATGAGAATGTTTTATATGTGTTTTCATGTTACTTCCCTCTTTTTAAAACGTATACGTAACCGTCTAAGCATTTTCATATGTGGCTGAATACAACATCACTGCTTATGTAACATTTACCTAATGTATTGGACTCAAGTTTCGATCACTTGCATTGTACTTTTCTTCTAAGACATTAGAATTCACTGCTGTTAGACTGGATGCCCATTTGAAGAGTTCTTTCGTGTGCTTTGTGACCATCTATACACCGCTCATGGGCTGCAATAGTGGCACAACTCAAAAAAGACGAGTTTTGGACTAGGAACTGATGTTAAAATGAAAATGCACATTCTTTTCAGCAGCAAATACTAGCTCAACTCGTAATTCAATATTAGGTCGTAAGATGGCAGCAAACTAAAGCATTTCTTATGCATTTTCCTTAGCAATGAAAACTTTAAACCCACTTAGGGATCATTCATAAATGATGTCACGCTTCGGGGGGGGGGGGGTTCGTAAAATTGTGACAAAGTGTGACATGAGCACCCGGAGACCCCCCGCGCCTGCCATTTTCTGGCGTATCGGATTTTTAGATGCTGGGGGGCACAAACTGCCCTGGGAGCACAAAGTATGACAAGGGGAGGGGGTCCGCCGAAGTGTGACATTGTGACAAAGGGGGGAGGGGGGTCAAGTATATGGGGAAAAAAGCGTGACGTCATTTATGAACGACCCCTTATCTCAAAACATGAGTTTTTGAGTTGTGCCGCTATTGCAGCACCTGAGCGACATGTTCTACAGCTCCAACTACTGCAGCTACACAAATTCCTGTCCTCTAGCAATTAACATCATTCGTTCATTAATTGTGTTTATTAAGCTACTGCGGAGACTTAGATGAGCGTACTTATCAATCTGCGTCATATAGTGTTCTTTATTGAAGAACCTAGTGGAAGAAAATGTTATGTAACAAATATGCGAACCGAACGAAATAAACGTCAAACTTTATGGCACGATGTCAAAAGATAGAAGGAAATTGTTGCTGCAGAATTCGAATATTTTTCAGCTTTTTTTTTATGTGACAAGGGCCCCTCTGAACTCCGCAACTTCTATTTGGCCTTATCTTGTTTCATCATTGAAAATAGTTTTAAAAGACTACAGAAAGAAACAGTAATACATTCTTGTAAATCGAACAAAAACTTCAAATTTTAAAAAAATGTATCGTAACATGTTCAACCACTAAGCTCTTCAGTTGATTTTTGTCTCATTTGTTACACTTGTATCCAGTGGTTGATTTCAAGAGAGGGTCATGGAGCACGTGCCCCTTCCAACTAGGGGCAAAGAAATTTATAATTATACCTTTAAATAATTTTCTTGTTAATGCAAATAAATTTCCAAACAAATGTCTAAAATTCATAAAATTGTATTTGACAACAATCAAAATTGCTTGCACAAAAATGTTCGCGCAACCATGCTTGTCAAACACGTTGGAGCCCTAATAATAGATGGAAAATCAAAAGAGATCGAAAGAGATTAGTAAAAATATTAATCAAAGGTTGACCTTTATGTTAGAAAGTAAATAATAAATTAATTTTTTTTTAGAAGAAAATTGCAAAAAATATTTGTTAGTACGTGATTCCGCATTTCAAGGACTCATTTTTCGAGTGCCCCTCGAAAAGTTTTGGGCTTCCGCAATAAAAGCAGCTGTTACAATAAGAGGCTCTTTGTAATTCTTGTTTAGGGTATTTTAAAGATATTTCAAATCGAAGATTTGTCAAAAAATTTAAACCTACGTAAATACTTATAAACTTCACTCTTGATTAAAGGTTTCAAATCATCATCGGAATCAAAAATTAGAATTTATCTCAAGAACATAATAACAAAAAATTTGCATCCTTTTTTTCGTGTTACTTTAGAGTCATTTTGAATATAGTAATGCAGAAAATAACGATTTAATTTTTTTTATTACTCTTGTTTTGAAATAACGTGCGGAACATAATTCGTGATTTTTTCAGTTATAATAGTTACGATGATATTGATTAACATTCCATCCGCCATTTTTTGACGTTCTGATAAGTTCACCTAAAAAGTAATATAAAGAAATATTTTGCGATTTACTCCTCCCCCCCCCCATTCCGAAGGTGTATAAAACGAATAAATCACTCAGTTCCTCCCGTATTTTGAAAGAAAGCGAAAATGGTTCTAGTTCGCCAAATAATTCACAGATGTCGCCACTAAAAATAATTGAAATATTTGAGAAAGGACAAGAGGCTGGGATCGCAATCGGCATTTTATCATCACACACACACAGTCCAGAGTTTGTTTCTCATTCATTATACTATTAAGAAATTATCCTCCACTTCTAAATCAATAGAGTTAGCCTCATTTTCATTTTATATTAAAACTGGCACACCTGACACCTTCAGTTCATTTCTGCCTGCAGAGTTTAGTGTTTTTTTCTCAAGCATCTCCAAAATGGAATTACCGTACGTACGTGGAAATCAACACAAAATATGTTTAAAAATTGATTACCCCGACTATAAGCCCACCTCCTCATTTTGGAAATATAGTTGAGATGCATTTGACGGAAAATACTAGCGAGTAATATTAGGACAATGTATCTTCTTTGTATATAATATCCTTTGTAATCTTTTGCCTTTTTTATTCCACGGACCAAATTTTGAAATTTTTGGTCCCGGGTATATGTGATTAAATAATTTTTAATTATGTTCTTGATACCACAAATAGGTTCATAGATTTATTAAAGGGCCAAGGGCCCTCTTGCTGAATAATAGCCCTCCATTTTCATTTTTGACAACCTTAGAAATAAAGTTAAAAAATTAATAAAAAAAAGTTTTAACCTGGTTTTTTTTTTTTTTTGCTTCTCGAGTTCCATCTTGGCCTGTGGAACCGCTTTAACATTTCCCATGTGGGGCCATGTCCATTGTAAACTTGTGCCCAGATGTTGCTCACTTAGTAGCTAACCAACTTAGATAATCATACTGTCTCATAATTACTTGATGAAAATTTTTTTTTGTCTGTCGCGTTTTGTACAATAATTTGTATGAATTGTTCTTATGCGACTGCTATTATTCATAGATGCATTCGTATTTACATAGTCGATTGTTTTTGAAACTAATGTATACTTATTTTTAAATAAAAATATACAGAAATATATTTGTCAATGATTCTTTGATTTCATGTGTGTGGATGCGAAGGGAAGTGGTCAAACATTTCAACACAGTTCAAATACGTCGCTGATAGTCAAGAGGCAACAGTACGAAATACTCGGGCCCACAACTATGCCGGATATCTGAATTTTCGCGTTTTCTGGATGGATAAAAACAGTCGTTTATCGATAAAATTATCAAACCCAAATTGAAATACTATTCCTCCCTCAGAAATAAGTTAAAACTTCCAAAGAAAAAAGATCCAATCAACACTGATTCTAAATTTTAAACGGAACGTCACTAATATTTGCGTACTGGGAATGATTAAGTTTTGCACCAAATCCTACTCTACCCCGTCAAGGGGTGTAGAAATGCACGGCGTACAAACAAAAATGAGTGTCATTTATAGATACAAAGCGTCTAAGAGAAAGCGGGAATAAAATAAAAGTGTTACATAACACAGTGTCTGCAAGGAAAAAAGAAAAGTCATTTCTGTGTTAGTTATCTTGTACAATTTGAATTCTGTCCAAAACAAACAACAAAATTAAATTAAATAAAATTAATCAAGCAACAAAATTAATTAAACAAAATTAAGGGAAAAAGAAAAGTCATTTCTGTGTTAGTTATCTTATTCAATTTGAATTCTGGCCAAAGCAAGCAACAAATTTTTTTTTTGTTTTGTTTTGTTTCTGGCCAAAACAAAACAAAATTAATTTTAAATTAATTTTTAAAATTAATAAATTTTAACAATTAAAAATGTTTAATCATTTATTCAAAATTGTTCTATTTGGCAGAACATTTTGATTTTTATTCAAAATAGGTAGTTTTGAAATTATTTCGGGAAGTGTCTGGGCCACCTACTCCCCTTCAAGTATGCCTTTTCTTATTGGTATGAATAATTAAAAGTTGGCTTACAGTCGGCCACCGTTTATCGCAGTTATTCAGTTCCCGACTATATCACGAATTAGGATTCTTTTTTTTATAAATTAAATATTTTCGTAGTTAGAGCGTAACCTGCTTACAACCTTTTAAATACATTTTTTAAGCATTATTAGAGCCTTCTAGATATAAAATAACACCTCTTTAGTGACCATTACACTCGTATTGCCCGCTATACTCGACAAAATAAAACATATTAGAATATTAAGCCAGGGTTCAAACTGAGGGAAAATACAAGGTGGGATTTCCCACCTTGCCCAAATTTTAAGTGGGATTTTTAAAATTTAAGTGGCAGTAGCGGATTTAGGCTTAGTCCCGTGAGGCCCGGGCCTAGGGCGACAAATTTTGAGGGGCGCCAAAGTTTGTAAGACGACTAAAATTAAAAATCTAATGGGTTTTCTGTAAACTGCAAAACCAAATTTTATTTTTATTTTTTATTTAAAGTTTATTTTATTGCGCGCTCTTACTATCTAAACATAGTACCATTGAATGTCTTTGTTAAAATAATTAATCAGGCTAGTACTAAAATCTGAAATATCTAACAAAAAGATTTTAAAAACTTTTTTTTTAATGCTGGCATATTATTTATTTACGAAATTAGATTATTTTTTTCAAATTTTTCATTCAAAATTTAATTTTAACATTTGTTTTCTCTTTATTATGAAACAAAACATTAATTCACCATGATAAACTATACAAGTGTCAGTTGACTCATACAGTAAATTTTTTATTTTTCAATTTTTTTTGTGAAAATTTTATAGTTATACGTAATGGGAAGCCCTCAACGATCAGCATGATTAATCAGTTTTAAAAGGTCGTAGAATGAATTTGAAAAATCATAAGGGGGCGCCATATCGTCTCGGGCCTAGGGGGCTCTCAAACCTAAATCCGCTACTGTTAAGTGGGAACTTTTCTTTTTGTTTTTGCCTTTAAAAATATTACTAAATTGTCCGATCATGGACTATGTAATAAAAGATGATTATCTAAGCTATGCTCGGAAAAGAAAAAATGAACATCAACAAGGTTCACACAAAACGGATCCTTCACAAAATTCGCGATCGCAAAAACGGGTGCTTTATAAAATGTTAAGCATGAAAAAGATCCTCTGGTATTTTGGTTATTTAACCGAAATTCTTTGATGCGTGATTTTTACAAAAAAATCCTAAAAATGAGTTTAATATTTTCTTATTTTTTCTGATCATATGTCATCTATTGATGTTTTTCAATGAAAACAGTATATTTTAGAAACCAGCATTCTCTTGTAACCTTGTGACCAAGGAAGATTCCCTTTTTCCACTCCTTTTTTTTTTTTTTTTTTTGATTTTGGCCTCTGAATAGAATGAATGAATGAAGATAAGTCTGCATTCACAAAGGGCTTAAATTGTTCAATAATCCCAAGGAGTGAAGAAGTTGTCAATCTTTCCCCCATGTTAGTATGTATGATAAATAGGGTTCCTAGATTCTTCTCTTCATTAATGAGGATACGATGGCAGTTGAAAACTAACATACTCCATTTAGTTTGTATTGAATTATCAGTTTGGAATAGTCGTTTCGTTTCGCGATGTTTTGAACGCGTGTCCGCTCGTTGCGGGAACAGCGCGCAAACGAACTTTTTTTGAGTGGGATTTCAGAAAGTATTGCGGGAATCGCGCGGCCTTGCGCGAACCCTGATTAAGCGTTATAAATACCAGGGATACCCACCAGATGGGCCATGGCGCAGAGAGCGCCAATGAAATTTTTGGAGTGAGCTGTTTACAAGGGGTTTTTACGCCGTGGTGTAGTCCTGGGTAAAACAGTGCCGGACGCTTAGAGATGCGAACATAAAAAATCGGGAGGACGCTTGTGTTAAAATTTTGAAAAGGCCCGGGGTGCTCCGAGTTTAAAAAGTGGGGGTAAGCCATCTTTTGGAGAAGGGGGAGGGGAAAATCCTGTAAATACCATGTCACTAATGTACATGTACACACATGTTCTCAGACACGACCATGAAAATAGTACTACTTGTTCGATAGATGTTATTCGAAAAAAAAAAAAAAAAACAATTTAGTGAAGCCGCGAAAGTCGAAGAGCGAAATAGCGAGGGACGACGAATACATACAGAGAAGGAGAAAGCAACAGGTCTAATTTAATCGGCTGAAACGAATGACGGTGCGGCTAAAAAAGGAATGAGCTTTTGAGAGTACTGCGTTTATCCGTGTGGTTATTGGAGTTAATACTCCTAAGCTCTAGAAAAGTTTGAGTTATTTAACTTCCTAGTCGAACCATTATAGCAGAAAGGATATACAGTTGAATTCTCTTAATACGAAGTGCCAAAAATTCGCGAATTTGTTCGTATTAGCCATTATTCGTAACAACCGGGAATAAGTAAAACTGTGTTAAAAAATTGTCAGAAATGCACGTTTATATTTTAAAAATAAGTACTACTATTTATAATAAAAAGTAACATAAGTAGTGGAAACAAATGATTTATTTTTACTGATATACACTTTTAAATCTTACAAGTACATTGGGAAAACGTGAACTTACCTTTTAAAATTCAACAATTTTGGAAAAAATCCTTATTGGTTAGTTGTTTTTTAGGTACATTAAATTTGATCATTCAAATTTTTCGTTATGGGTCATAAATTTTGTTCTTTAGCCGAAATTTGTATTTTAGTCTTCGTAATATGCGTGAGATATTTAGTGTAATTAAATAATAAACCAAACTTAATAAACAAACTGTTCGTATTAGCCGTGATTTCGTATTAACCGTGTTCATATTAAGAAAATTCAACTGTAGTTGTAAAAACTAAGATGTTGATAGATCAGATTAAAAGAGGCCCGTCATTTCAAAGTGTTAAAGGTATGTAATCAAATACATACTATAGGTAAAAAACAACAAAAAACATAACCATTACCATATGCACAAATACAAGGTGTTTCTAAAAGTCGGGGGGGGGGGGGGTAGCGGAGAATTGACCCAACCCCTGATTGCCCAAATGACGGGCCTAGATTAAAGAACGCAAAGCGCAGAAAAAAATTAACGAAACCGCGGCGAAATTTTACATTATAATGATAACCACATCATAACTTGATATACTTTACGAGCTAAAGAACAATAATAATTTGAATTTGTTACTCTTATCATAGCAATACGGCAGGTGTGCGGCTTCCTTAGAAGCTTCCATTTTGATTTATGTTGGGGAATAGAATCATCAAACATTATTACATTCGACCATAATATTGATAATTGATTGAAAACCCATTTTGATTTATTGCATTTGATTGATATTTTAGTAAGATGGGCTCCTTACAAGCTCTCATTTCGATTCATATTGGTGTATGCATGTTTTTTTTTTTGGATTTGCCAAATTTGATACCGTACTAATGCAAAACGTTCTAAATTTTACATGTTATAAATACAAATAATAGTACATCACAATGCATTAATGACATTCAAATTGAAAACTGATAGAATGTGGCGAATTTGTCATCAAAAGCTCTGGATGCTTCCATGCCAAACGAAACCGTATTTAAAATCAAGAATAAAAGCTTAGACCAAATTAAAATTTCTAGAAGTAAATATAAATACCTTCCACTTGAATGAAGTAACATCAGACAACTAAAGTAATATCGAACAAAAACGTCAAACCACATGCAACACAAACAAATAGAACTCGCAACAGAAGGCTGTCACAATTCACAACGCGACACAAAACAAGGGGAACGAATCCGAATGCAGTCACAGTCAAGCATGGGGGATAAATATTCAAATGTGCGGGCAAGAAATATATACACACAAATAATTATTAATATTAAATTTCAAAATAAGTAGAATATATAAATGAACTATAGTCTGTGTAATTAGAATCGGCGTGTCAAAGTCATACAACTCTACCTTTTCCCCTTCTGATCGCCATGGTTTCCGTGCTGGAAGCTTTTTTCCCACATGGTTTGGGGAAGATAAGTCAGTTTGTTGTTTTAGTTATAATAATAATAATAGACTGATTAAAATCAGATTTATTTCTCAATCGCAAAAATAGATTGCGTGAGATAAAGTATTCTAATATTTTGAACCAATCCAAATATTATTCTAACATTTTGATGTGTTTCAGAAAGCTATTGTATAGCTAACTTATTGTATTTTATATTTTGTAAATGTTAAAATCTTATCTAAAAATTAAAGATTTAATTTATGAGACATTTAATTGCATTTACCTAATATCAAAAATAAATAAATGGAAAATAAATTCTTCCTTATTACTTTTCTCAATTATTCTAATATTTTGAATCTGAGGTGTAGTAATGCAATTGCCTTAACTGCAGTGCAAAAAAAAAAAAGTCTGGCTCTGTTATCTTTCTCGCAGCTGCCATGGAGACAAAGCAGGAAACGCGACCTTGATGCACCTATTCTAATTACACAGACTATAGTTAATATACGTTAGGTGTTGTTGGGTTATTTATATTCAAGGGTGCTCGGTGTAAAAGATAAAAAACTTGGAATTTTGAATTGTAAAATCTTTTTTCATGTCTTCTTTCATTTCCACTCTATAAAATTTCCATTGCTTGTTACGGATATTGCCATTTTGGCAGTGGAGTGCATCGTTTAGAACGTGAATCGTAAAAGAAGTAAGTAGTGTTCATTTGCGAAAGCTGGGGGGGGGGGGGGGGGGTCGTGAAATTGTGACAAAGTGACAAGGGGAGGGGAGGGGGTAACAAGAAATGTGACATCATGCATTATGCAATATAGCGTGACATGTGACAAAGGTGGGGAGGGGGTCAAATATATGGGAAAAAAGCATCATTTATGAACGGCCCCTGTAGCGTATGATTCTATTAAGCTTAGATGGACACTTACCAAAATTATATTTTAAGCGCGCATTTGTTGTTTATTGTCTCTGTTGATTTATCCATTTTCTGTTAAAATATTTTGAAGAAAACGGAAAAAAAAAACCCCCCTCAGCTGCTCAATTATTCTCCATAAAAAGTAAACATTTTCTTATTTTTATTTCTCCTCGCATCCCTATTTCAACGAGATCGGAGCCGACCCAACGCATGCACAATAAAAATGAAAAGACTATAGTTCTTTGCCGTAATGCAGGGATTGGAATGCAGGGTGCCCCCTCCCTCAGAGTGATGGCGCACTCCCACTAAAACACTACGAACCCCCCAAATGTCAACCAACTCCCCCCCCCCCAAAAGCCCCTGAACCCCCCTCGAAAATTTCAACGGTGCAACTGAATCCTCTTTGGGCACCCCTGCGTATTGTTAAAACAATGGGCCTTTATTGTAACAGACAGTGCTGTCCAACCTCTTTTTGCAAGTGACCAAATCACATGCCACGGGCATTTCAGATTCCACCAATCGTGAATGGAAGAAAAGAACTGCCGTTCATTCCGGTAGCTTTTCGTACAGATTGGGTTCTTTAGGTTCGGCTCATGTAACTTATTTGTGAACTATAAAATCCGCCCACTTACGGTGTCTAGTTCTTTAAGGTCAATGAATAAAATATTACATTCAGCTTGAAACGGAAGGCGCTCCTTACTGCCTTAATTCCTAGTTGCTCTGCGAAGGGGAGCTTGGATATCCAAAGGGCATTAGAAACAACAGTGTCAACACAGTAAACATAGGGAATATCAACAAAAATAAAGACAAGTTTCCGAAGAGTTTTAATTCCAAATTTAATCATTAATAATTTTCATTTACAACAAGGCGCTCATTCGTATACAACGAATGAGTTACACAGCAAATATATGTGGCCGACAATATATGTTTCATTCAAATAAATCAAACAATTTCACAATGGATAAAATAATTGGACTAGAATAAATAAACGAGGAGTGAAATTGGGATAAAATCTATTCAAAACGTGTAGGGCTGGGGGCTTCAAAAATGATGAACAAAACAAGGCCTTATTAAAAGCACAAGTTCAACGCACAA
This sequence comes from Octonoba sinensis, assembly GCA_038502835.1. NCBI lineage: Eukaryota > Metazoa > Arthropoda > Arachnida > Araneae > Uloboridae > Octonoba > Octonoba sinensis. The sequence goes on from CM076600.1 coordinate 8,121,054, forward strand.
AACCAGAACTAGCTTGCATCATGGACGGGACCTGTTGAAGGGGGGAAAAAAATCTACAAACATAAACCAGAAATCAACAAGAAGTTCCGTCTAGAACTATACGAGCCTATTTTCCCGTATACACCAGCTTCAAATTTATAATCTAGCTATCTCTCTCTCTTTCTCGTTTAGCTTTAGTTCTTAATTGCTTCAAATATGCCTTTTTCAACGGTTAATACAGATTCGTTCAATCATTCATTTATTCAGTCATTCATGTATTTATTCACTCATTTATTCATTCATTATCTTGTTTATTCATTTAATCTTTCATTAATTCAAAAATATTCTTGAAAATCCCGATCAAAAAATTTCATAAGAAAATAGGCTCGTTAGTTCTGGATGAACTTTTTATGTGTACATGTTCTACGTCATAAGAGCTTTCTGATAAAGTTTGTTCCAAGCAAATCGGCCCGTTAGATCAGGATTTATATAGGATTGAAATTTCCCCGTAGGCACTATGTTAATTTTTTTTTTGAACTGTTCAAAAATGAACAAAAATTGTTCAAATCAATATTTCACGCCAAGAACTTCTTCCAGTGAGCTTGTTCATTGGAACTTGGATCTTGTACCCAGAGTTTACATAATTTGCTTCATTTTCGCCCATAGGCGCTAATGTTAAAATTTTTTGAACTGTTCAAAATTGAACAAAAAATTGTTCAAATAAAAAAGTAAAATATAGAAATGAGATGTCCTCGCCGAGATCTTTCGAATGCAAAAAGAATTTTTCCAATCGGACAATTCGTTCAAAAGTTATTAGGGGGGGGACAGACCGACAGACCGACAGACAGACCGACAGACAGACCGACAGACCGACAGACACACTTTTTCCCCATCTCAATACCCTACTTTCAAATTTTTTATTTTTCAATCTTTATTTAATTACTTCACTTATTTTTGACTTTTCTTGATTTTTAACGATATTTTCACGATACATTAAGCCTTCTTTCATGCTTTATTATTATTTTTTTTTACTTTTACGGGAAAGTAGGCTAAAAACGAGCAAGTAACACCTTTATCCAGCAATGACACCCTTACTCAGCTGTTGATGATGATGGCCCAACTTAAAAGTTATCTCTGAGTTTGAATCTTTTTTTTTTAAGTTCGAAGAGGTAGTTATAATTTCTATACGAATTATTTAAAAAATGGAGGAATAGTTAGAAGGATATAAACTGGCGTGCAAATTTTTCGAAAATGAAAATTGAAAATTCTGTTAAGAATGGAATTTAAGGCGCAATTATTTATCAATATCATAAATCATCAGCATTCAGGCAAAAGTCACAAACTAGAGAACACTACGGTCTTGCTTTTGAAAAAAAAAATACTTACGGGGGAAACATGCAAAATTAAAAGCAGTTGCACCAACGGATTCATCACTCCCTAATCGAAAAACAATAATATTCAATCTTCTTCTGGGAGAAAAAAAAGGCCTCATCGCTCCTTAAAAACTAAAGGGACAGTAACTTTTAACTTGCATATTATCATACTTAAAAAATCCTAAGTACTTTACAGCAAAAGTTATTGGCACCAGCAGTTTGTAGTAACATTTACAAAGTTACTGCTTTGATTTTGATCTGTGCTGTGAATATTATAGAATACAAAAACTTCTACAGCGTTTTCCGACGGCGACAACATTACAACTAATGAGCTTGAACGAAGGCAAGTACAAGTACTGAAAAAGTTTTGAAAATGTATTACATATAAAAATATACATTGCTGTATAACTTGTGGTTAATCTGTATATAAATAAGCAAAGACTAAACAGTTAAGTACAATAATTCTCTCCTCTGCTTATGAACCGAGTTTCGTACTTTTTCTTTATTTAGTAGCTATATGAGTTTTAGTGTTATCTTATCAGTAAAAAATTTTGAATATAGCTAATATTTTTTTCCTTACTTTCGACGACGTAGATTCGAAGTCTCTTTTAGAAGTGTTTGCTAGTAAAAGTCTCTTTTAGAAGTTTTTGTTAGTAAACGTCTCTTTCAGAAGTTTTGTTCGTAATCTATAGATAAATCGACAAAGACAAAACCAGTTAAGCATTTTCCCCTCTGCTTATGAACCGATTTCCGTACTTTTTTTTATTTAGTAGCTATTGATGAGTTTTAGAGTCAACAAAACAAAAAAAATTTTGGAATTAGCTATTCATTTTTTTCCCTCCTTTCTTTGTAGATTCACAGCCTTTTTTAGAACCTTCTATTCGTCATATTTTCATAGTAGCCCTTACAACTACAATCTACAATATTTGTGCATAGTCAAAAATGCATTAATGCATTTTTTACTATTTATAGTTCAAAGAAGAAATGTCAAGAACAAAACAAAAGGGTAAATGTAATCGATTAAATGAATGTTAAAGCAAAATATTACTTATCTTAAGGTACTATTCTTACTTATGTTCATTCCTTTCTAATACATATATATATATGATAAGTAAGTGAGATTATTTGTCCAGTACAATTTCAAACAAAACAAAATACAATTAGAAGCTAACAATGTCTGCTGTAATATAAAGTGAGATAGTAAGGGCGGTGCGACGTGTTGTTTTGCTTCCAATCCATGAAAGTCAGTGTTTGTATTTCAACGTTATTCAATAATAATAAGGTGGCGTGAAGATTTTTTATTAGTATTTTCTTTATGGAAGAAGAGCAGAAAGATAAAATTGATGCATAATATGTGTTTCAAATGCATTAAATTAAATAACGAACTCGGTGGGCAATCAATCACACTGATGAGAGATTTGGGCTAATTGAAATATTTAAACGAAACAAACTTGTTGCCAAACAGAAAAACTAAAATGTCTAAAAGATCCCTTGAAACAAGAGTTTTTTTTTTTTCGAATAACTGTTAAAAAATGATTGAGTTTTTTTGACAAAAAATGAATATGTAGGTATAGTATAAATTGTTTTCGGCAATTTCAGTTGCAGATTCGACTAGAAAGCGGGGGGTGGGGCAAAAGCTATATAAAAAAATATTATTACAAACAAAGTGCAAACGGATCTCAGACGGGCATCAGAAATAAAACAACGCGATATACAAGATCGCTCGTGTGAGACACTTGCATGTGCAAATTTGCCAGTAACTTTCGCCCGTGTCAGACACGGGCAAATGGAAATTTGCTAGTACCGTTCGCCCGTTCCAGACACGGGAAAATGCAAATTTGCCAATAACTGTCGCCCGTGTCAGACACGGGAAAATGCAAATTTGCCAATAACTGTCGCCCGTGTCAGACACGGGAAAATGCAAATTTGCCAATAACTGTCGCCTGTGTCAGACACGGGCAAATGCAAATTTTCCAGTAACTTTCTCCAGTGTCAGACACGGGCTAATGCAAATTTACCAGTAACTTTCTCCAGTGTCAGACACGGGCAAATGCAAATTTTCCAGTAACTTTCTCCAGTGTCAGACACGGGCTAATGCGTTAAGAGGTTAAACGTTCGAGGCTGAACTTCAAAATTGTATGAATTACGGTCGAATTTCGACCGTTGGGCGAATTCTAGTGCAACGAAAAGAGTTGATTAGAAGATCAGGTCGACTGCATCAATATTTTTATGCACGTAGGCAGCTTTCTTTTGTATTTTGAATGCCGACAACATAGCAATTTCAATTTAGGGAACCTTGAATGATATGACTACTGAACCTGACTCTGAGTTTAAAAAGGAATAAGTAGCAAAAAATTATATCTGAGGCGGCACAAGATCTCTGAATGATCAATGTGGTATTTCTGCCTTTCAAAACACTTCCGTATTTCCAGAAACAGAAATTTTTTACCAGATCGAATTGAAAAATATTCTCGTCTTTTAATAGGAATTTTCCAAAATTAATGGTGTTTAACGAAGGAACGAAAACTTCTTCTGAATTTGAGAAAGGGCTTCGTCGTTTAAAAAGGGGAAAAAAACAGTCTTTAATATTTCAGTAACTGATGCCGGTACTGTAATTACCTTTGTATTTACTTTTTTAAAATTGATGGGCATAATCGAGCGATTTTCATGATCGAATGATCGGGAATCGAGTGATTCTGACAATCGAATGATCAGCAATGGAGTGAATCTTCAGTTCCATTTATGTTCAAGGGAAACATTGCTGTTATAAGGGATGAGCCGTACTCTGTTTTCGCTTTAGTTCGTCTATAGTCAACTGCAAAGTTTCTTGACTATGGCGAAACATGTTGAGAGCAAACGACGAAAGTATTTCTCCGCGCGGTGTTCGAATTTTGAGTTAAACTTAGCACTTCGCTATAGAAATATGATAAGGTATTTTAACCTACGCATACATAGCGTTTATTTGTCATAATTTTCATAAAATGTTATATATTTTCAATTTTACGAGAAGTGCAACGCGTAGTAGTACCTTCATTTAGAACTGAACGCTCAGCCAATAAGAGCACACGAGCAGTTGGCGATCTTCCCATAAGCGGTTTGGCGATATTTAGGACGGTTTAGGTTAATGTCTGACGTCTGACTTGCTGGCTTGTGACTTTGCTTAAAGCTAAATAGTTATTATTATTCCATTCGTTAATACCACTACAATATAATTATTTTCGCTAATATCGTAATTTTACATTAAAAACAAACTTATAGAGGAAAATAACCAGGCTCAGGGGGTAACAGGAAGGAAAAAATATATTTAAAAGTATTTAAAAGCCCAATCGTTTTTATGAATAACTGAAGGGAGAAAAGGATTTTCAGAAGAACATATACTTTCAATGATTACATTAACAAGCAATATATTTGATCCAATAACAGAAATTATGATTATGTAAAAAGAAATAGGTTTTTAAATTTGTTTCATCTGTATCTTTTTCTGATAAGCTGACAAATGAGTTTTCAAACGCGCAATGTGCCAAATAGAATATTTCGCCAAGTTGGTGTGGCGTCTTTTCGACCCTCGTCCTTGTAACCCCAAAAGCCTCCCCGTTTGCTCATTTCTTCTGCCGCGCGTTGTGACGTCATTGTCAAGAAACATTGCAGTCTAGTATAGCATACTTGATTTCTTACGAACGGATGCTATTTGCCAGTTTATAAGTTTGGTTCCTTTTAACAGACAGAGAAGCAAGCGTTCTGATAAGTGTGCTAATAAATGTACCTGCAGAACGAACTTCCCTAATACTCGAATGGATTCGTCCTTTTCTGACATGCGCAGGAACGTCCAAGTGTCAGAACTTCGTGGTCGAACTGCAATTCAAAGTCAATTGAGCAGGTTACTTAAATGTCGGATGTCAGTCACAAGTTGATCTGTCTTAGAAAGTTCGCTGCAGACATAGATATGAGATGATGCAAAGTTAAGTTGGATAGTTGGTCCAACGGGATGAGTCACTGGTTGAGCTTCTTGAACTCAGCCACCTGCGAGGCTATGTACTCCAGGATGTGCTTGCCGTCCCTGTTGTCTGATGCCAGCTTATCGGTGATGCACAGAACGTCACCGCATTCACGCACAAAATATTCTATGTCGTCGTCTGAGCACTTGTTGGCCAGCTGGGCCAACCGGGCCCGCTCTGTGCTGAACGCCTCGTCCAGGTCGAAGAGTTCTAAGGAGGGCTTGTCCACTTCGCGGAACGAGGGAGGAAACACCTGTAACAGACCTTTCTAATGAGCAAAGAACAAACGATAATTAAAAAAAAAACTGATAAAGTGGAAAATACCGTACATAGAAGTCCGACCACAGAGTTTTGACACTTGATTCCTTCTGCGCATGGCAGAAAGGAAACGAATGCGTTCGAGTTTTAGGGAAGTTCGCTTTGCAGGTGTGTTTAATAGCACGTGAATTGGAATGTAAGCTTTTCTGTTTGTTAAAGCAACTAAATTTATAAACTGGCATATAGCATCAGGCCGAAAGAAATCAAGTATGCGAAACGAACTAAAACGAAAACAGAATACGACACATTCCTTATGCCAGCAGTCTCTCCCTTGAACATGAATGGGTTCTTCTTGTATAAGCCCACTTTTTTTGGACGAAAATTCGAACTGAGGGGGTGGACTGATACGCGGGTCAAAAAATTCCAAAATATTTAAAAGGTAAAAGATTACAAAGAGGCAATCATTATTTCAATATTCGTCAAATGCATCTAAACTATACGAGCAAGGGCTTCCACATGACATAAATAAGTACCAAACAAATGGTAATGGAATAAATCAGGGTTTAATTTTTAACTAACGAAGTGTGGGAGTCCTGTAGTCTTCGGAGTTCATTCTCATACGTAAATCGTCTTAACTTTGTCTAATATGTAAAAATTCACATAAAATTGTACAGAAGTACAGGAGACATTAGGACATTATTGTAGCTATATTTATGAATGATCATTTTTAAATTTCGAATGCTATTTTAAAATTTTGTTCTGTTTTGTGGGAGTATAGTATTGTATTGAATATAAATATAAGGTGACTGAAAAAAATCAGCTAAGGCTTTCATACGTAATGTCTATGCATATAAAAAATATATATTTACCTCAATTTATTTTGTCACGGGCAATGCCGGGTAATCATGTTGCACTTCATTCAGGAGAAGTAATACCTGAACTAAACATAGAGGTTTGCTGTTTTGTCGGTTGTCGCCAACATTTGCAAATTTATGATTTACTTGTTGAACTGGCAATGCCGGTGGGAACCGGAAAAAACGGCCATGTATATTTTGCTCGTCTTTGTTTCCAATCTTCCAGCGCCAAGCAGGCAATGATATCTTCAAGCGTCACGTTGGTTTGTTTACCTCAGGTATCACTTCTCACTTCTCCTTGAACCCGATGTAGTAACTTAATAAAAAAAATATAAAAAAAAAAACTTACCGCTGGTTGTAGTGGAGCCAGAGGTGTTTCGAATCTCGGCATGATCAGCTTCAGAGGCTCGTGCTTCATATTCAATTCCTTGTAAGCGCTACGGAGAGAGAGAAATAAATCTGCTATGAGTCGATTCCGAATTTTTAAATCTGTTTTTTCTGAATTTAAAAAATATTTTTGTGAAAAGTCAAATAATTTTGTGAAAATTAAAGCATACAGTGATAAAAAATGTTGTTATTTTTTTTTGCCGCTTATTTAAAGAATAATGCTGTAAAACGAACGATATGGTGGTTTGGAATTATGTGAAGGGTTCATTTTGATTAATTGGAATCTTGTGAAGGGTCCGAAAACGAACCTGAATTTCGCCTGGCGCGACCACTGGCTTTGATGAATTGTGCTTACATCAGTTATATGTTGTTTTTCTCAAACTCCTATGGGAACCAAACATAACCTTTGATGTTATTATTTTATTAAAAAACCGGAGTTGAAGAAACTGTTAAATGTAAAAAGAAAATAAAAATAAAACACAAACATTAAGTCTCGTCTAAATCATGAATTAATTACAATACCCCAGTTTATGCGTCGTGCTTCCCCCGTACGGTGGCCGGGGAAGATAGAATAGCCCCAGCGTAGTTATGCGTGTCGTAAGAGGCGACTAAAATAACACTATCCGATCCGGGTAACGTAAGGCCAACTTTGTAGTTGGACTGTGGCCTCGGGTCGGTAAAGCAGGTAGGCAACGCTCTGCCAGCCCAGCCCTTTACGGCCGGTGCTGGTTGTCAAGTGCCTAGAGAGTTTGTGGGAAGTTCGAGGAGCACAGCGCTACAGTCCCCCTCCCCCTTCTACTGGGGGGTTGTCTGTGAAAGCCATCGATGCTATAGGCAATATGGCTGCAGTTAGCATTGGGTACCCCAGTTTATGAGTTAAAGCGAAACATTATAAACCAACTGGCGAATTCATGAACAACTGAGTTTTTCTTTCCTATTCTACATTTTGTTTGGTCATCTTTTCGCAACATTTACTTTATATTTTGTTAATAAAAGGTGGAAAAGCACATTATGATGCTTTTCCACCATTTTTTCAGTATACAAAGAAATTACTATTAGAAAAATACAAAAAAAAAAAAAAAAAGATTCAGTTAGACAAGTCAAGCGAAAAAAAAAAAAAACCAGTAATATTATTATCTGAATTTTTAATCATACCATTTCAGATGTACAATTTCCTAGAAATGAGACGATTGTGAAACAATTTTCTACAAGTTAGGCTTCACAGAGTGCACTCGAAATCAGCATCCAAGACATCAACATCGCTTACAAGTACAGCTCGGCCACGAAGTTCTGACACTTGGACGCTTCTGCGCATGGCAGAAAAGGACGAATCCATTCGAGTTTTAGGGAAGTTCGTTCTGCAGGTGCGTTTATTAGCAGACGAGTCAGAATATTTGCTTCTCTGCTTGTTGGAAGCAACTCAATTTATAAACTCGCATATAGCATCCGTTCGGAAGGAGCCAAGTATGCGAATCAACGAACTAAAACGAGAACACAAACGGCACATTCCTTATACCAGCAGTTCCTCCCTTGAACATCAATGGCTTCTTCTTGGAGCTCTGCCAGTCGAAACTCATTTTTTTTTTTTTTTTGTGGTCAAATTATATCCGTTTATGAAGGACTACAACTTGATGGAGAAGGGGCCTTGGTAGCCTAGTGGTTAGGAAGTCGAGCTTCGGATCGGAGGATCTCGGGTCCGATACCCGAGCCGCTGTACACTTGGGGATACGTGCATGTAAAATCCGTGGACCCTGAAGGCAGTTCCGAGAATAGCGGAGGGTGGAGATTTTCCCTTCCCTTCCCTATTAGGGGAAAAAAGGATAGGTGGCGTGTTTGTGGTGGCGTCATCTGGTGTCATCCAAATACATCATGAGCCAAGTCGCTCTTCCACCGTTGTGGTGCTCATCTATAAACGGAATGTACTCCTTACCGCCTCCATTCCTCGTCGCTCTGCGAGTGGTAGCTTGGATATTCAAGTGACATTAGAAACAACAACTTGATGGTGAATTAAGCGCCCTTTACACATACGTTCTTAACCGCGCGACTGATCGTGGCGCATCCAGCCACGGTCAAGAACGCGAGTAAAACCGTGGCGTTCGAGAACGCGTCGAAAAATGCACCACATTCCTAACCGCGCGCAAGAACGCGTTCAGGTGCGGGGCGTTCCATTGAAGTCCCCTACAGAAGCCACAGCCCGCAGAATTGTCCAGTCCTCCCGCTTTGATGCGCGGTTAGGAACGTGTGTGTAAAATGCATCCTTTCTTGGAGCGCGATCATGAGCGCGCATCCGAGTGTCATTCTTAACCGCCTTCAGCTGGAGCGTCCTAAAATTGCATCTACACGCGCGCTCTTGACCGCGGATCGGAATGGCTCGCCGTCCGGACCGCGGTTAAGAACGTGAGTGTAAAATGCATCCTTTCTTGGAGCGCGATCATGAGCGCGCATCCGAGTGTCATTCTTAACCGCCTTCAGCTGGAGCGTCCTAAAATTGCATCTACACGCGCGCTCTTGACCGCGGATCGGAATGGCTCGCCGTCCGGACCGCGGTTAAGAACGTGTGTGTAAAATGCATCCTTTCTTGGAGCGCGATCATGAGCGCGCATCCGAGTGTCATTCTTAACCGCCTTCAGCTGGAGCGTCCTAAAATTGCATCTACACGCGCGCTCTTGACCGCGGATCGGAATGGCTCGCCGTCCGGACCGCGGTTAGGAACGTGTGTGTAAAATGCATCCTTTCTTGGAGCGCGATCATGAGCGCGCATCCGAGTGTCATTCTTAACCGCCTTCAGCTGGAGCGTCCTAAAATTGCATCTACACGCGCGCTCTTGACCGCGGATCGGAATGGCTCGCCGTCCGGACCGCGGTTAAGAACGTGAGTGTAAAATGCATCCTTTCTTGGAGCGCGATCATGAGCGCGCATCCGAGTGTCATTCTTAACCGCCTTCAGCTGGAGCGTCCTAAAATTGCATCTACACGCGCGCCCTTGACCGCGGATCGGAATGGCTCGCCGTCCGGACCGCGGTTAGGAACGTGTGTGTAAAACGCATCCTTTCTTGGAGCGCGATCATGAGCGCGCATCCGAGTGTCATTCTTAACCGCCTTCAGCTGGAGCGTCCTAAAATTGCATCTACACGCGCGCTCTTGACCGCGGATCGGAATGGCTCGCCGTCCGGACCGCGGTTAGGAACGTGGTGTAAAATGCATCCTTTCTTGGAGCGCGATCATGAGCGCGCATCCGAGTGTCATTCTTAACCGCCTTCAGCTGGAGCGTCCTAAAATTGCATCTACACGCGCGCCCTTGACCGCGGATCGGAATGGCTCGCCGTCCGGACCGCGGTTAGGAACGTGAGTGTAAAACGCATCCTTTCTTGGAGCGCGATCATGAGCGCGCATCCGAGTGTCATTCTTAACCGCCTTCAGCTGGAGCGTCCTAAAATTGCATCTACACGCGCGCTCTTGACCGCGGATCGGAATGGCTCGCCGTCCGGACCGCGGTTAGGAACGTGTGTGTAAAATGCATCCTTTCTTGGAGCGCGATCATGAGCGCGCATCCGAGTGTCATTCTTAACCGCCTTCAGCTGGAGCGTCCTAAAATTGCATCTACACGCGCGCTCTTGACCGCGGATCGGAATGGCTCGCCGTCCGGACCGCGGTTAAGAACGTGAGTGTAAAATGCATCCTTTCTTGGAGCGCGATCATGAGCGCGCATCCGAGTGTCATTCTTAACCGCCTTCAGCTGGAGCGTCCTAAAATTGCATCTACACGCGCGCCCTTGACCGCGGATCGGAATGGCTCGCCGTCCGGACCGCGGTTAGGAACGTGTGTGTAAAACGCATCCTTTCTTGGAGCGCGATCATGAGCGCGCATCCGAGTGTCATTCTTAACCGCCTTCAGCTGGAGCGTCCTAAAATTGCATCTACACGCGCGCTCTTGACCGCGGATCGGAATGGCTCGCCGTCCGGACCGGGGTTTAAAGGAACGTGAGTGTAAAACGCATCCTTTCTTGGAGCGCGATCATGAGCGCGCATCCGAGTGTCATTCTTAACCGCCTTCAGCTGGAGCGTCCTAAAATTGCATCTACACGCGCGCCCTTGACCGCGGATCGGAATGGCTCGCCGTCCGGACCGCGGTTAGGAACGTGTGTGTAAAACGCATCCTTTCTTGGAGCGCGATCATGAGCGCGCATCCGAGTGTCATTCTTAACCGCCTTCAGCTGGCGCGTCCTAAAATTGCATCTACACGCGCGCTCTTGACCGCGGATCGGAATGGCTCGCCGTCCGGACCGCGGTCAGGAACGTGCGTGTAAAGGCCGCCTCACACAACTCACTTGAGGACTTTGGGCAGCACCCTGTCGTCAAACTGAAACAGGGAGGCGCGGAACAGCACGGAGGGGTCGGACGGAATCTCGTCGCACTCCTGCAGGCAGCCGAAGGGGTTCTCTGCCAACTGCCCGATCGACGGAATCGTGTGGTAGTCCGAGATCTGCAACAGACAACGACAATGACATCGAGGAAGTTCGTCACTTTAACGTAGACAGCTCCAGCGCTCACTTATCAATAAGAGTAGCATTTCAAGTTAAAGTCACACACAGTGAGAAATACACAGTAGGAATTTAGGCAAAGGATGCATTTAGAGAATTAACCCCTGCTTCGAAATGGAAAACTTATATTTGGTTCGAGAGTTGACGCTTCCATTAATGGCAGTGAATTGTCTACGATCGATCACAGTGAGGGCTACGAGCAGGTCCGTCATTTCAATTTTTTTCAGGAGGGGTCAAAGGGTACATTCGCCTTGCATTTTTCACTGAAAAGCAACAAAGTACATGCAAATTCATACGAACCCATTATATTCTCAAAGCCAGGCGGGTGAACTGCCCTCCCCTGACCCCCCTAAATGACGGACCTGTCTACGAGATTGAAAAATTACAGAAAGGGAATGTTTCCTGACGATGGTTCAATCTCAAATGAGGAAACTTTTTCAGAATTACATAAGGGTCATTCAAGATCAAATGTTCAGTGATCATAAATGAATAAAACATGAGGATAGCGAGTACAGAGATCGATTCTAGCTCAGAATCGATCTCTGTTGCTAACGCTCAACATAAACAACAGAATAACTTGTTGCTTATGTCCATTCTGGAACAGAATCGACGTAAGCGACTTTTATCCAGTCTAACGAAGAGTCCTTTAATGTGTTGCACATGCAGAATCTCATTGTGACATTAGAAAAGAGCAAAACGCTGGGCTATTGTTTTCCAATTTTCACCATGAAAATTAATGAATCACTTAATATCATTTAGTCTGTCGTATTCACTTCCAGTGTTGCATTGTCCACTCAATGCTGCCACATCGAAGCAAACCGGAAGAAATAATTCAATTTTCATGCTTAGAAAAGTAGGTTATTTATGTGCTCTGTTTTGTTTAAATGACAACGAACTGGAAAAACCGAAATCTAATGAAAGCAATCTTTAAAACACTTTCATTTATGGCAATATTGACTGCACAAACTTCTCTTGCAGATCAAGTGCTCTCAAAAAAGCCCCTTAAAAAAAAAGAGATAAATAAAATAAAAACAAGTACTATTAAGCAGGAAATGTCTACTAAAATGATACGTTTATTTAAAAAAAAAAGATACTCGCCTCTGGATCCTCAGCATCGATGGCATTGAGTTGCAGCCCGGAAGTGGTCAAATGGTTGAAGAGAACATTCTGCAACACAAATGGGAAAGTTATTCAAGATTTATTAAATCGATCATTTTAAGGGAAGAATTTTCTCTTACATTAATATACAACGTTCCATTTCATACGTTTCATAAGAATCAGGAGCCAAATTCAGTCATTTGAAGACATGTTTTTCTTATGCTAATATTACACCGACAAAAAGACAAAAAGACCGAATTTCTGTCGCATACTTTATGCGCATAGCACTATGGTTCTGCATAATTTAATTAACATGCCCTCATTTGGCCAATATCGCTCATTGATTGGCTTTCGCTTATTGCATCATTAAAACTCACTTTCATACAGACGATCATGATTTAATCCCTCTATGACAGAAAATGGTTGATGCAAAACCACTGCAACAGTCTACAGCAACAGGGGCTGTCTCTGCTGATGCTGGGAGGGGGGGGGGGGGTTAGCCAAATTCCTTAGATTAAAGTAATATACAGTAGAACCTCTCTTAACTGGCTCCGGATTAATCGGCCTTCCCTTTATCCGGCCCATATTTTAAAAATACAAAAAGCAAAAGTAGTTTTTAGAGCACTAGTTATATGGAAGAAACTCGAATGAATTGTGTATGTACTCGAATAAACTTTTTGTGGAATCCTCATCTCCCGGACAATGCGGGGAAGTGACGGGTTTCTCGTCTGCAACAAAAACGGGTCACGGGCTTCTTTACTAGAGCTTGATAACTGGTATAAACTCTCAGAGTAACTGTACTAAAATGTAACAAATCTTCATACCTACACTCTCTTTTAAATGTCGACCGGGTGGCGCAGTGGCAAGGCGCAAGTCTCGTACGCCCAAGGTCGCAGGTTCAAATCTGGCCCAAGTCGGTGGATTTTCCAAGATGCAGAAAATCGTCTGCGCCCACGTCGCATGATTGTGATGCGGCATGTTAAAGATCCCTTGAGTATCCGTTCGGCTTGGATACTCTCGGCTAGATTAGATTCCTAGTGCAATCCGCATCAAATGAGAGCTCATTTGCCGCCATCTAGGGGAAACTGAGCGTCCAAATTCTCAGTGGCAGTGGCATCCACCGACAGTGGTGCTACTTGAAAAAAATGGATGCCGATTTCCGGGGGACGCACTAGGCCTGCAAAGGATAGTGACCGTACACAGCCCCATTAGAAAGAAAAAAAAACTCTCTTTTAAATAGCATAATATATCTCCCATTTTTTGCTATCCCCCGCTTCAATCGTAATTTTACTTATCCGGCTTACCATCAGTTACCAGAGGTTCCACTGCACTTGAATATGTTTGAAACAATAACTGAGCCGACCGGACTTCCACCTGGAAGGTCGCGCGTTCGATACCCACTGAAGACCACCATGTATACTTGGGGATATGTGCATGTAAAATCCGTAGACCCCACTACCTCTCCCCGCGCGTAAGCAATCCTAAGGCCTCGGCTAACAGGTAGGGGTCTGGTGGAGAAAAGTACCCTTGGTAAAAAGCTTTCCAAGCATGTTAATATACAGTAAGGAATTTATAACCCCTCCCCCCACACGCACGAGAAAATTATGTCGACGCTACACAATATTCACTATTGGACACATGCTATGAATATAGTTAAAAGGAAAATATCACACGTTTATTTCGGTGAAAATCTTATTTCAGTGCGAAGATAGATCATGAGATGATTTTATTCTTTTTTTTTTTGAGAGAATTTCTTTGATAGAAGCGGGGCTGTTAGTTTTTCTGAAAATGGGGTCATTTATAAATGATGCCACGCTTCGAGGGGGAGGGGGTTCAAGAAAACGTGACAGTTTGTGGCGAGGGGAGGGGAGGGGGTAACACGAAGTGTGACATCGTACATTTTGCTTTCTATAAAAACATTCAAAATCAGCAAATCAAACTTATTTTATGCTAATGTAATATAGCGTGACAAAGGAGAGAAGGATAAAATATATTGAAAAAACGTGTGACATCATTTATGAACGGTCCCAATCGTGTATACAACGTTTGATGAAGACATTGGGTTAAGAATTAAGTGGAGTTCAACTTAGCCTAACCGTCCTTCTCCTCCGATATACTATATCAAATAGCAACAAAAAGAGAAACTTCGCTTTCCAGCCATGATTTCCAAGCGTTCCCCTTTATTTGCATTTCAATTCAAGTGTAGATGCTCTTGTCTCGCATAAAATTAACATCAAAGAGGCTCTTTCACACCAGTCGACAAATACAAAAAAAAAAAAAAAAAAACTCGCCTTTTCTCATCTACGCAAGGGAACGGCATATTTTTGCTTTCAAAAATATGGTCTGCGCTTGCGCTGAAGAGAAAAGACGAGTTTTTTTGCCTTTGTCGCCTTTGGTGTGAAAGCACCCTTACTCGTTGATGTTAACTAAAGGGGGGAAATACGTGTAAAACGGCGTAATTAAGGGCAATTATCATGATTTTTTTAACGTATAAAGAATAAATATATTTTATTGAGACTTTGAAGTTTTTTTATAGATATATTGAAGAACATTTACTGAAATTTTCAAACATTTTTCTTGAAAAATCCCGGAGATATATGCTGCTGCACACTGTAAAACGCCTCCCGGGTCGGCAGTTTGCGTACATCCTGGAGGTCACAATTTTTATCTGAAATCAATTTTTTAAAAAATCTACTTTTATTATAAGTCTCTCTTCTAGTTGAACTGAAATCATCGCAAAAAATTGAAAATTTCAAATTTTTTTAGACTGGGAAAATTAAGTACGATTTTCAACCGTTTTTTTCCCTCTTTTTACAATAAAAAAAGTAAAAATAAAGATATGTTTATGATTCTAGTTCAACTAAAGTGGGTATATATAAAGAAAATGTGTGCTAAATTTGATAAGGATGGATCAAAAACTCTGTGAGTTAGAGTGTACGCAAATTCGAAAAAAGTAGTTTCGAGAAAAACACGTTTGAAAAAAAGAGTGGTATTGAAGGTAAATTTAAGGTAGTAATGAACCATTTTTTTATAATACTTATAAAGATACTAATACTTATAGAAATTTCTATCCGAGGTCTCAATTGTTAAAAAAAAATAAAAGGACATCTGCTAACGTTCTCTAATACCCTGCAGGTCATTCATGAGGGCCTACCTGCTCAACTGCTCCAAAAGGGGCGCTCGCTCAAATGCTTATAACTTTTAAATGACTTGGAATTTTGCTTTGAAATTTGCACGGTATATTATTGAATACTTGTAAAATCGATTTGTGAAGAAAATTTTTAAAAAAATTTTTGAGACCTTTACACGTATTTCCCCCATTAAGATTAAAACGAGTTTGACAAAAGAATAAACATCCTAAATTAATTAAATGTAGCAAGGTCCCTTGAAAAATTGTAATAGCACAATAGTTTCTACTCAAGGACTCGAGTAACTGCATGTAAATATAGTTTCACTACAGTTTTTCTCAGTAAGACAAACTCATTAAACAAAACTTCACTTTGGCATTGCAATTAATGAACGACGTGAGATGACATCCATTTGAATTCAAAACCAGTTGCCGACCGGGCAAAATTCATTTTTCCGGCAAGATATCGCTTATAGAAATAAACAGTCATATCTGCAAAAAATCGGTTTTTTTTTTGGTTTTTATTTTAAAATTTTCAGATTTTTGAGCTCTTTATATTGGGAATATAGCTGCAAGTAAATGTTCAAAAAGGAAGGATAGATGCCAACTGTATTTTTTTGGTGCAATACTGTAATAACTGCTTTTTATAGTTATTTCTAATTTTTTTGACAGCATTAACATACATCATGTGAGAGAAAACTAGAACAATCACTATTTTATGAACAAAATCGATTATAATAATCATTGAAACAAATAAGGTAATTAAATAAAACAAACTGTAAAAAGTTCACACTCCTCTTTTGGGAAACGTCCATTTTGCAGATATGGCACTGTTCATCTCTATAAGCGATGCATAGCTTACGTTAGTAACGGAAAACGTGTGCTTTAACCTAAGGACACTCCGAAACAAAGGTAATCATTTTTGGTGAATGCCTTCAGTTAAAGATTGAAAAAGAAAAGAAACAAGAAAAAGAAGAATAAAATCGATAACGGAAGGAACTGCATAACCTTAAAAAAAAAGCACGTACCAAAATTTTCAAATTTTCTTCGCTATCGATGTAGGCATCACAAAACATGTGCGTCGAACCCAATACCACGATCTTCCCATTGGAGCTCTGAAACAAAAAGAATGATTCTTTTCACATTTTTCAAATTTTGCATTACACAACAGGAAGTGAAACAACGCAAAGCACAAAAAAAAAAAAAAAAAAGCATCGCCTCTAAAGCAGCGGTTCCCAAACAGTGGTACGTGTACCACTAGTGGTACGCGAAGCTTCTCCATGGGGTACACGTGCAGGCATTTATTAAAAATAAATACAGAAGCAAATTAACTGTTGACCGAAATTTGAGGTTAACTCTAACTTCTACTGAACCAGATATCACCTTGCTTGTATCTGCCATGCAGCAGCCAACCTTCTCATTATTATTATTACTATTTTTTTTACATGATAGGTATTTTGTACTTAAAAAGGTATTTCAACTGTTGCTTTGGAAGTACGTATTAAAAATATATTTTATATATTTCATATCTTTTATTTTATATATACAGCAGTGGTACGCAAATGGTTTGCAAAAGAAATGGCGGTACGCGAAGAAAAAAGATTGGGAACCTATGTTCTAAAGGAAAGGAAAAAGGATTTAAAATTTTAAATAATGCTACAGAGTCGAACCCCAAACTAATACTCTGCACTCAACGTTTTTGCTACTATAATAATATTTTTCATAATTCCAAATTTTGAAGTTGAAAAATTATACTTTAACCCCGTTATTTTGAAACATTTCCGGTGGTTAACACTTGTTTAGAGAGATGGAATAGAAATAAAAACTTATTTCTTAACAACAGGTGATACAAAAATATTTCTTTTCATCTTGCATAAAAAGAGATTATTACATGTTTCCTTGATTTATTACTTCAATAGTTTTGAGGGGAAAAGGATGTCCAGAGGTTCGTGAAGAACATCATATAATTTACATCAGGTTTCATTTTATGATCTTTTTTTTTTCGATCGCGATTGAACTCCTTCGTTACCCAGTATGACGTAAAATCGGGAAATGAAGTGCAAACATTCCAAGATTTACCACTAATAGGGGCAGAAGTAAATGCTAATGTTAATTCAATTTTGAGCAAGGCATAATAAAACAAATTTAAGAATTCGATTCCCAAAGAATTAAATTAAAGTCCAAAACATTTAACATCGTCTCACTAAAATGAAAACATTTCCTATCTACATGCATATTATGTAGGGGGGAAAACATTCAAAAAAAGAAGGCTACGATGAAATTAAGTAAACATACGGGGAAAGAAGAGTATAAGTTGAGAATAGACAACATAAGTGGTTTCAACAAGCTCATGTAGCTATAGAAAACAATAAGCAACAACCGCATCAGATGCTGACGCTGATTGAATGTCAGTAAAATCAAAAGAAACAAATTATACACCCAAACACTTTATTTCTGCTTGCTACGCACTTCTAAATTTCCGCAATAAAATAATAATAACAAAACTGATAGCTGCGTTGAAGTGGCTGTTCAAGAAAAAAAAAAAAAAAAAAAACAACGAATTTCAAATATACAAGTTATCTGAATGAACTTGTAGGAAATACTTTCAGTAATAAATGATCTGACAGTTGTAAGAAAAAAGTCGCCATTCCACTGAGCTCTCATGATAGCTGGATTTTTTTTTCTTTCAACGACTGCATTAGACGATAAATGCCCATACTGTAAGCAGAGGCGTAGCTAGAGGGGGCAAGGAGGGACAGCTGTCCCCGGGCGCAGCGTCAAGGGGCACCAAATTAATGCAAATTTATTCTATTTTTAAATGCGAAAAGAACATTATTTGATTTGAAGAGGTGTGAATATGTTCGACGAAAAAAGTGGATCACCATATCATATCGGGAATGACCAATGTAGCACAAGAGTACGTGGGAAATCAAGCAAATAATTTTGCAAAGCCAAAGTGTCCCATTTTTCCCTTAAAAGTGAATGGTCGCTAATAAAAATGAAAGTTAAACGGGCTGCTTTTTAGAGCTACTTATCATTTAGGAAGTATAATTTTTTAAAAATTTCCTTTAGGGGCACCTCTAGACCGCCAGTGGCACAAGGGGGGGGGGGGGGGGCGCAAAATCTTCAGTTGTCCCCGGGCGCTGAAAACCCTAGCTACGCCTCTGACTGTAAGTAACTTTTCGTAAATAGCATTCTGAATTTTATACACCCACACAGTAAAATCGTCTTTTCATGTTTTCTGTGAATCAATTAGATTTTCGAGCTTTAGACGTGACACTCAACGATATGAATTCCGCAAAAAGTGAAATTCCAGAAAAGAACGGATCACCCATTTAGAGGGGAAAAAAGATATCAAGAGATATTCTTACCGGATGGCTGTAGAAGGCACAAACAGGACGGTTCAGAGGAAAAGAGACACTCCCGCTCGAAAGCACGGCGACAGCAGGCTTGGCCACATTCAGGGTAGCACCATACGGATACAGGAACGATAAGGCCCTGTTCAAAAAAAAAAAAAAAAAAAAAAAAAAGAGTTACATCAGTGGTGGAGAAAAAAAAGTGAATTGAAAGTCAAGTAAGTCTACTACTATTGTAGGAACGGAAAGAACACAGAGGCAGACAGGAATGACTTGCCATAGGGGGCCGTTCATAAATGATGTCACGCTTTTTTACCATATATTTGACCCCCCTCCGCCCTTTGTCACAATATGTCACACTTCAGTGGACCCCCCTCCCCATTGTCACATGTCACTATGTTGCATAAGCAGGATGTCACACTTCTTGTTACCCCTCCCCTCCCGTTGTCACACTTTGTCACAATTTCACGACCCCCCCCCCCCTCGACGCATGACATCATTTATGAATGATCCCGAGACATTAAAGAACTAGACATATATATTAAATGCAACTAGGCGGAGTCGATATGGCACACAGATAGGGATCAGGCCGGGACGATGCGACACCAATCCCAATTTTTGTGTGTGAATGCGGAGACGTTCTGTGCATCACCGACAAGTTGTTTGAATTGCAGTTCGACCACGAAGTTCTGACACTTGGACGCTCCTGCGCATGGCGGAAAATGACGAATCCATTCGAGTTTTAGGGAAGTTCGTTTTGCAGGTTCGTTTATTGGCACTCGTATCAGAACGCTTGCTTCTCTGTTGAAAGCAACTAAATTTATAAACTGGCATATAGCAACAGTTCGGAAGAAATCAAGTATGCTAAACGAATTAAAACAAGAACTGAATACGGCCCATTCCTTAAAACAGCAGTTTGTCCCTTGAACATGAATGTCTTCTTCTTGGCGCTCTGCCAGTCAGAGCTCTTTTTGATGGTAGAAGTTTAGCGGGGCGCAGAAGTACAGCTGACCAGGGAGCATTTCCCGCTGTAGGGAGAAACTTAGTAGGTAAGACATAAGACGTTGGACGAAACTGGAAGGTCCGCTTCACGTGATCTCTTCTTCCTTGGTCAGTCACAAAGCGAGGAGGAAAGAGCACGGTGTATGAACCCCTATCCCCCTTCTATACTACGGAAGTTATCTTTCAATACACTCCAAAGAGTGAAATTGCTGCAAAAATGCCATTGAAGATTGCAAGTCACAAAGATCTGAACAGATCAATATGGCCATTGCATTGCTCATGAGTGAGCCCCAAATATGAACTTTATTTTCAAGAATTAAAAAATAAGGCACAGATAAAAGAATGAAGACGGAACATTATTTGACAAGCACTCACTGGGCGTTGTTGGCATCCGAAGCATTTTTACCGGGGATGCTCTTCCCTGCTGCCACACTGATTGACCTGTTGAGGACACCGTTCGACACCAGCACCTCTTTGGGGTGGTGATACTTGTGGTACACGGTCCTCACCACCGCATCTGAAATAAAAAAGCCTTATAAAAGAACTCGACTTCGTATCTAATTTTAAGCAAGTAATATGTATGGAACATGTTTAACTATTCGACACAAGTCAGTATTTAAGGAGCGAAAAGTGCGGAGCAGACTAGTTGTGGGCCAGTTATGGGTGCAACACTCTCCGAACATAAAGGCCACCCTAAACGATATGGCACGAGTTTAGTGTTTATCCATATAACGTTCAGAAGCTTAAGGTAACGATAAATAATTTCATATAAATGCTGTTTTGAACAACGCTGCTTTGCAACATAACACACAACACTACTGTTAGATAGTTTGTTTATTTATAATTTGGTTTTGTATTGGCTCCTTGTATTTGCATACCTGGTGCATTTCCCAAAAACTGTCAACTATTCTTTCATGCGGTACCACTATCGGCGGAAACTATTACCACTTGATAGTGTTGACGCCCAATTTCTTCATCGGGAGGAGGCACTTGAGCTAGGTCGATTCGAAATTGCACCAGGAATTTAATTTAGTCAAAAGCATCCAAGTCAAACTGATACTCAAAGGGTATTTTTACATGTCACATAATCATACAACATGGACGTTTACGATTTTCTATATCTTTAAAATCCACCGACTAGGCCCGGGTTTGAATACGGAAACGTGTGTGTTATTAATAAGTCCCCTTGCCGGCATACAGCTCCACTAAAGTGAAGCAAAACACTATTGAAGTGATCAATAATCTAGTTGCAATGGCATTTTTATACAAAATCGTACTGAAAATACCAAAACTGATAATTCATTGGTAGGACTAATAGCACACAACCGGTTAAAATTCCGTTTTAGATTGATTTACATTCATTCAGAATACAAAAAGAACAAAAAAGTAGCAAAGAATACCCACCGTTGTTAACCATAATCCCCCTCTCCTCTAGCAGAAAGTTGATGTTGGTTTGGTAACTCTTCTCTCCGCCCTCGCCCATCGTCACCAAGATGCTGCCCCCGCGATCAACGAACTCACGCAAGTGGTTGATCTATAACAAAGTTTATGAGCATAATCCACAAATAATGATCAATGACAACGAATTGCATACAAATCATAAAGCATGAAAAATTGTTCGCATTAAGTATGAAGACGTTGCATTTAACCCTTGAAGCACGAGGTTTTTTTTTTTTTTTGGAAAAACTGGTAAAAAATGATCGCGGTTTTTTTTGACAGAAAATGAATATGCATAGGTATAGCATAAATTTTTTTTGGCAATTTCAGTTGTAGGGGGCGACTAGAGAGCGGGGGTGGGGTAAAAGTTATATAAAAAAATTATTATGCAAACAAAGTGCAAACGGATCTCAGACGGGCATTAGAAATAAAATAACGATACAAGATCGCCCGTGTGAGTCACGGGCAAGTGCAAATTTGACGGTAACTTTCGCCCGTGTCAGACACGGGCAAATGCGTTAAGGAGTTAATAACGGCAGGCTTCTGGTTTCATATATTATTCCCATAAAAATAAAAAAATAAAATTAAATAAAGCATTTTCTTGATCACAAATAACTTTCTACACCAGCGAAAGATTTTCCATAACCAAAAGATTTTTAACACTTTAGCGTACTCTCACACCAACGGGGACAAAGACAAAAACTTGTCTGCTCTCGCCTGCGCAACAGCAGAGCATATTTTTGAAAGAAAAAATATGCTTTGCGCTTGCGTAGATGAGAAAAGCCAAGTTTTTCTGCCTTTGTCGCCTTTGGTGTGAGCACCCTCAGATATTCACACTCAGAAATGGAGCTCGCACTTTTGACGATCCTTCAACCGCCAAGAAAATTTCGTCACGATTCTTTCCTCGCGCGATCACGTGACTTAAAAAAAAAAGTGACTACACAAATCTCGCCAATTTGGCGAAAGGTTTACTCGGAGCATTTTTCACGAAGCCATTTCGTCAAATACGACGAAAGTTTCGAGAGGTTTGAGCACGCGCTTCTGGGAGTGCAATTATTTTAATCTGAACTAAAGCAGATTTCTGCGTAAAAGAATAGTTAACACCGTAGATTTTGTAGTTTCGATAGTTTCGTAGTTTTATGAAAATAGTAGCTAATTATCAAAAAAAAAAATAATATTAATAATAATAATAAAAATCAGAAAATTTTATCAAACTTCTGGAAAACTTTTAGCATTCCATTTACCAATGCTGTTAGGCATCTCAGAAATTTAAATCATTAACTATGCCTGAATATTTATTGACGACCGAAGTTTTGAAAAATTTAAACCACTGTTGATATTTACTCACTTCTGTGACGGTGAACTTTTCTCTGGGTCCTGGCAGGACAAAGACTCCCGCTTTCGACAACAACTCAGGCGAGATGTCCCCATTGTTGCTATAAATAAATTACCACACATCAAAAAAAGGCTAATCAAAATACTGTTCAGAAGTCATACATGCATTCAACCCCATATTGGTACACTCACTTTGATTGTGTATAAAAAAAATAAAACAACTGTGGAAAATCATGATTCTAATTTCGAAGTTTTAAATTCTTTTTTCAAACTTCATCACTAAACCATGCTATATACAATAAAATATCATTTATTTTAAATAACTTTGAGTGAGTTTAATAGAAATTAAACCAGCTATATTTCGCCTATAGAAATGAACAGTGTCACATCTGCAAAATGGACGTTTTTCAAGAGAGGAGTTCGAACTTTTTACAATTTGTTTTATTTAATTCGTACTTGCCAACCCTGGGAGACAAAAACTAGGAACACTAGGGGGAAAAAAAATAGGAAACACCTCATGCACAAAAAAAAAAAAAAAAAATTAAAAAGAGTAATGTAAATTATTTAATATAAAAAAGAGTCATGTAAGATCATTTAATACAATCTGTTTTTATTTTATTTTGGAATTTAAAAAAATCTGTTTTTACATTCTTTTGGAATTAAAAAAAATCTGTTTTTACATTCTTTCGGATTTAAAAAAAAATCTGTTTTTGCATTCTTTGGGCTGAAAAAAAGGTTCTACAAGCAAGGGAGGAGGATGAAATTTCGTTTCTGATAAAAGTTGGGCGGATAATATACATATTTACATAGAATGCGAAATAGGCTGAACGAAAAATGTACGTTTAGTTAGAAATGATGCAATATTACATGTATGATTGTCCATCATTTTTGTAATGGAACCAAATATTTCATTAAGAATAAATATTACTTCACACTTCCAATTGTATTTTAACTTAATTTAGCTTTTTAATTTGAGTAGTTTCTCTTTTGTTTCTAAAACAGACGATAGCTTAGTAAAATTTAAAATTATTTTTGAACGAGCGTTTGCTACTGAAGCTGGAAAACTCAAAAGCAAAAATCTGGCAAAGAAAAAAAAAATGTAAAATGAATGCTATAAAGTTATTTTATTGTTCTGACTTATCGTTGTGTGCTTCATCGAAGATATTATCTACTGTGCTCAGCTCTGTGGAATAAAAACATAAAAAAAGGGAGGTATATTATTTTATGTACTATGAAAATAAAAGTTCTATTTCATTCCCCCTCCCGCCAAAATGGTGAAATTTAGCTGCAGCCAACATTTGTTACTAACTTGAACCATTATAATGGTGTAGTTTCACCATGAATAAAACTAGGAACCATTAAAATGGTTCCACTTTGGTACCAGAGGTTGGTTGCGTCTAAATTTCACCATTTTTTTGGTAAAACGTTTGGATTAGCTTTTTTTAAAAGTGCAAATATTTTTTCTGAGGGCATTCTTAAAATTAGTCTGGTCACTTGCAAGTAAAATGACCTTTTTCAGACTATGAATTAAATAAGCGTATCTAAAGAAATTTTTTTTCTGGTAAGATAACTAAAGAGGTTGTTTTTGTTCAGCATCAGAACAAAGTAAAATCTACATATAGTGAAATCCCGTTACAACAAACTCCAAGAGGGGACGAATCATTTTTCGTCGCAATGGAAGGCTCGTTATCAAGGAACATATGTTATCGTAAAGGAGTTTAGAACGGGGGACGGAAGATATATTTCGTTATATGCGGATGTCTCGTGGTATCGATATTCGCTACAACGAGATTTCACCCTATTATCCAATGCATAATGAGAAAAATATGTGCTACTATAGTGCGGAATGTTTTAAGGCTCACTTGTATGTCTTAAAGCCTTCCATTTTGAGACGCCTGGAGAGGACGGAATATCCCTCGGTGAGAGTGAAGCTCTCGTTCTTGGAGCCATCGAAGATGACCACTTTGCTCTGGCTGGGCAAATCCTCCTCCGGATGCTAAGGAAGAAGAGGAAAAAACAATATTAGGACAATTTTATTGACCTAGTACGCGATGGGAAAAAAAACCCCAGAACTCAGAGGGCCAGCAATAGCAAATGTGGGTTCCGATTGGAGAAATCTGACAGGGTGCTTTGAGCTACACTTAAAAAAATTCTAGCTCAACCTTCCACCAAAAAAAAAAAAAAAAAGGTCAAATTTAGCTGCAACCAACATTTGTTATTAAAGTTGAACCATTATGATGGTTCCTACTAACACATTCATGGTGAACTTACACCATTATAATGGGTTAAACTTAGTACCTAAGGTTGGTTGCAGATAAATATTACAATTTTTTTCAATTTTTTTGGTGAAAGGTTGAACGAGAGTTTTTTACACTGTACTGATATGAAAATAATGGTAGTATTTAATGGAGGCAATTCATACAGCGTCATAGGTCACGTGATAGCGATGTAAGCGATGTAAACAAAGGAAGCTGTAGTATCGCTTTACTTCGAGTTCGACAAACCTAATTAAAAACTAGGCCTAAATATAGTTCTACGTTATTAAAAACTAGGACTAAATAAAGTTCGACGTTATTAAAAACTAGAACTAAATAAAGTTATACGTTATATAAAATTAACACTAAATAAAACACGATAACTATTGTAATAATTAATAAATTTCTTTTATAATGATTAAATTAAAGGTAAATTACTTGGTTTATAATCAGCAAAAGCTATGAAACTAGTCGAATTTTAAGATAGCTAATTTTGTTTCGTGAACTCCGCGTAGAACTCAATTAAAAATTTGGTAAACAAATCAGCGATCATCGTTATCACGTGACGCGATGAATTCCCTCCATTGAACGTTTGAATAAAACTACATATAAACGAACCAGGAGCGTAGCAATTTAAAAATCATAGGGGGGGGGGGGGGGCTCAAAAATTTCATTTCTAAATGCTCAAAATTAGTTCCAAGAAAAACCAAATAACAATAAAATCACTAATAAATGAATATTTTTATAGATCATTAAAAATAAATTCATAGTTTTCACAAAATAACCGAAATCCTTATGCAGTATCGTTGCTTTAACTATACATTTATTAAATGTGATGAATGTAAAACAAATAGTAGAACTTTGTTTTAAATCTATCTGTTTATAAAAGGAAAAGTACACAATTAAATATTTTATGCAATTAAAAATAGTGTTAAATGGAGAAACTGGTTAAACACCAGATTCAAAGGAATCCAGAAAATTTCTGTAGTTGGAGGAGGAAAAGGGAAGTGCATTTACAAACACATTTCTTATGTATTTCAGAGTAACTTCATATTTAGAATATAATAAGACTTAGAAGTTCTTGAATTTAAGTGCAAAAAAATCTTTAAATTCTGGTTTTTATTTTAAAAATTTCGCTTTAAAAGCATCTTTATCTCATTTGATGTTTAAATGAAAATTTCCTCCTTTCTAATGCGGGGGGAGGAGGCTTTAGCACCCTGAACCCCCTTTCCTACGCGCCTGAAACGAACTTGTGTTTATTTGTCAAGTATCCCAAAGCAAAAAAAAAAAAAAAAAAATAGCTTGAGAAGCTCGTTTTTTGTAATGTAAAAGTTGCAGAAATTGTTTAAAATATCCATAATGCAAATATTCCTTATAAACATTCCCTTATTCGAAACTATAAGTTGAAGAATTTAGTTAGAATTTATAGAACACATAAAAGGGAGACTCAATTCAAGTGCTTTTCCTCGGCCAACATACAACTATACTTTTATTTCAAACAGAATTCATCTCATGAATTATTTTTACATTCCGTCAAGGCAATTTTTAAATCTGAAATGTTTTTTTTTTTTTTTTGACCAATTGGATATACCTAAATTATTTCTAAACATTCAAAAATGGTATACATACTAAATTTATATTACAATTTCGAGCCGTTGCTCCAGAGCTGCGATATTCAACCTGCTGCCCCCTCCGAGCTTTTGTGAGTGGCCCGGTAATTATATAAATAATTAAATTTAAAAATCACCTCAGTTAATTATTATTTTTTATTGCAACCAACATCCAACATTACTTGGTAGAAAGCAAAGCACAAGGGTAAAGAAAATTCCTGAGACTAAGGGAAAAAATTACTAAGGAGTTCACATTTTTAAAAAGTACCTTAAAAAAGAAAAGTGACTTTCATGTATAATAGATTTCGTCTACTACGTAATAATTTGTGCCTGAAAAGTCAGAAAAGTACTTTTTGAATACCGCAGTGAATAACTTTAATTTACTAGCAATTTAACAAAAAAAAAAATATATATTTTTCTTTTTATCATGGCAGAATTCAGCAAAAAATAACTTAAAAAATGTTCTGAAATAAAATAATAAAAGGATTGAAAATAAATGCTGTTCAAGGGCAGATGAAAAAAGAATGTTATCTGAGAATGAAAACGGAAGGACAAAAGTCGAGTATTCCGTGTGATTGATACATTTCAAAAGAAAATGTAATGTTTCAAATCAGAACATATCATACGATTTATCACTGTTATAAATTATTAGAATTCATAATTTTGAACTCGGGGAAAAAAAATGCGAGGAGATTTTCAAACTAAATACAGCAGAAATGTTTTTAAAAATTACGTAACGTTAGTATGTAAAAACCAAGAACTAATTTTCACTATTTTCAACCCGCCAAAAAAATAAAGAGGTTTTTAAATAAAATTTAGCAGAAGAATACTAACAAATAAATAACAAGATCCAGTTTCGATTGGTGTTTTTTTTTTCAATAAAATTAAAATCTCGTAATGGGTCATTCCACAGAAAGTGGTCCTATGAGTCTCACAATTAAAAGTTGTAGCAATATTAAAAATGAAACATATTTGGAATCTAGAAAATGTGTATTTTCCAAAAATGGTGATATTTTTTTAAATATTAAACAATATTTCTTAAAATTTAAAAAATAAGTGGAACATACTGATATTTTTCATATATTGCATTTTTTGCTAATGTATATTTTCATGGGCATCTGAGAATATAAATTATTACTACGATATATCACTGTATAAACATTTTATCTTTCATATAAAATTTTGAAATTTTCCCTACCTACATTTTTTTCTTATTAAAAGTTGCTTAATGAAGGCAAGATAATTACTGTGTAAACGCGTAACAAAATTATACATTTTTTGTTATAATAAGCTTAATAAAACAGATTTTTTTTACAACTTTATTTTATAAAACAAAATAACGAGTATATTTCAGAGGAAAACTTTAAAATTTTTAATCACCATTAATTTTTTTTCAATAATTAATTTTATCAAAGGTAACACACGTAACGAAATATTACTTGTGTTACATTGCGTGCGCTTTACCGATGTATTATGTCACAGTTTGTTATAAAAATGTTCAAAATGCACTCAAATGATAAATTTATTTAGAACTTATTGAAATTTAAAAATTTGGTTGCTTAAATAGTTATAGAACTAACTCAACACCCATCTTCATTCATACGACTTAAATAAATTTCTTATTCTAGAAAATCAATGATTATAATTTTTAGTGCAAAATTTAAATAAAATACGCAATGGTTCGTACATAAATTTTTTGTTGAGTGAAAACTTTGTTTACTTGCATTAGCAGAGCCAAATCATGGGTTGGAAGCTAAGTGCTAAATCAAGGCAATAGCAGCATTGTTGTACAAAGTTCAGAAGGCTTAGCAAAATTAGCCTTAGCAATTAATGCCTGCTACAACTATTTTGCACATAAGTGATGATAAAATCACTGAATTTATTAAAACATTCAATTCATGGGAAAATGTAAGTGTTATCCACGGCATAAAATCTATGCATGTGATACAGGTATCTCCTGATCAGGTTACAAAACTATGGCCCACAAACAATCCATTTTTGCTAGAATTTCCTCTTGATATTCTAGATTTCCGGCCAACTAATATTGAAGTTCTAAATTACAGTCGTTGGACTCCACTAAAATATATTTCAGATTATACCAACTGTTACGTAATGGTCAAGTTACAAACCATTGCTGAACGGGAAGTGTTCTATCTTGGTTACATTATGGACATAAAAATGCAAATGGAAACCAGAAAATACAATATTTACGGGAAAATACATAGTTTGAGTTTCCAGAGAATGATGATTTTGACGAAGTAGGTGTCTCCACAATTCACTCTGATTTACTCTCTAAACCAAGGAAAAGCAGGGGTAAATTTTTCCTTCCAACTGTGAGCTTCTTCATATGTTAAAATAAATAATTTTTTTTATGTTAATCACAAACAACTGTATCTTTTAGTGAAACATTTGGGATTTTTTTCTTGAAAAATTCAGAAGGTGTAACGCACTTAACGTTCTGATAACACGACGTAACGCGCCTATTTCTCCAATTTTAAAATATTTCTTAAAATAATAAAATTTCTAAAAAATTACTAAAACATATTTCATAAGCTATCATTCCATGAAAAAAAAAATAATCCTACTCATACATACATCACAGAAATAAATTTGTATATTCAATGTTTTGAATATGTTAGATTATAAAGGGTAACACACGTAACGAAATTTCAGAATTTTTTTTAACAAACAGCAAAACAATATATATCTTCGAAATGTTTTTTTGCATACTTATAACACATGTACTTTTATTAGCCAAAATTTAAAAAACCTAAAAAATACCCAACAAGTTTGTTAGAAAGCGGATTGAAGTTGAAAAATGCCGTGTAAATGTAACACACGTAACGAAAGAATCGCCCTAGTGGTATTTTATATTTTAAAATAAAGGCTTCTTTAGCGATACAAAGAAATTTTTTTTTAAATATCCCCTTGATTAAATTAAATAATGGGGAGGATTTTTTAATTCATAATTATTGTCGATTTAACCTCTTAATGCATGCCCGTGTCTGACACGGGCGAAAGTTACCGGCAAATTTGCACATGCCCGTGTCTGACACGGGCAAGGATCTCGCGTTATTTTATTTCTAATGTCCCTCTGCGATCCATTTGCACTTTGTTTGTATAATAATTTTTTATATAACTTTTACCTCACCCCTCGCTCTCTAGTCACCCCCTGCAACTGAAATTTCTATAAAGAATTCATACTATACCTACAAATTCATTTTCTGTTAAAAAAAAAAAAAAAAAATCGATCATTTTTTGCCAGTTTTTATGAAAAAAAAAAAAAAAACTCGCGCTTCAAGGGGTTAATGAATATCAGCCTAAATATGACTAAAAAAATTCCATTTGTTTGTGCTAAGCTTACACTTTAACCAGGGGCATTTGGTCAGGATCGATATTTTTTCCTTTTTTATGCAAAAGGAACAACATGCCTATTCTAGACATATCGCCAAAAAAGAATATGTCTTGAAACGTTAGGTCTTGAGACAAACTACTTGAAGACCAACTACCATATTCATCTGAAACGTACTCTAGAAAAAGGAAATGTGCAGTGAACAGCGATTTCTCTCAGAACTATTCATTCGTGCTTCTTGATGCAGTCCAAGGTTTACATCGCACAAAAATTCCAACAAAACATTAATGAATACATATCTTTCTAATTTATTTTATATCCCGAAAACAAACTTAATAATCTATTATTAAAGACATTTTTGGCGATCTCCAAAGAAGCAATTATTTGGTTCAATTATCGTATGTTCTACACATATCATTACAGCTTTACATGAATTAATTGGCCTACCACCAGAGAGCAATTCACTTGACAATGTATAATCATAAGTTTTCATTGGGGACTTAAATTGACTAGGACCAGCCTAGCTGGGCCCTGAGCCAGTTGCTGGTCGTCACTTTTGTATTTGTATTTGTATCTTGTTTTACGTTTTGATGTGTAATACAGTTGAATCTGTCTATCTCGAATTTCAAGGGAAGGAAAAAATATTCGAGATGAAGAGGTTTTGAGATACAGAGGTTTTGATAAAACTATTAAAATTTGCAATTGAAACAAAGACTATATAATGTAGGTTAAAAATCTTCTGCCTTAGTATTATTAAGCATTTTACTGTAATATTATAGTAACTTTTTTTAACGAGTTTTATACAGTTGAATCTGTCTATCTCGAATTTCAAGGGAAGGAAAAAATATTCGAGATGAAGAGGTTTTGAGATACAGAGGTTTTGATAAAACTATTAAAATTTGCAATTGAAACAAAGACTATATAATGTAGGTTAAAAATCTTCTGCCTTAGTATTATTAAGCATTTTACTGTAATATTATAGTAACTTTTTTTAACGAGTTTTATACTCTTATAAATAGCATCGACAATAAAGAAATAGTATTGAGCATACCCTTTTGCAAGTCTCTCAAAAACAAGACAAGTACTACTACTTTTTTTAGCAAGTACTAGAATAATAGTCTTTTAGTGTTTTTTGTTGTCTGGTTGTTTTCGACTCGATTATACTTTTGAGGGTAGCGATCACTGTAAATCCACCTTGACCAAAATTTCCTGAAATTCGAGGAAAGTTAATGTTTCAATAGCTTTCTCTGCTTCTTTTTACAGCGACATCTTTGTTTTTCTCAAGATCCTCTTCTACTTCCGAATCACCTTTCACGTTCTCAACGATTTCCGCATCAATTTTGTTAGCTGCCAAAAGGTCACTCGGCTTCGAATTAAAAAATGGCAGCAAAACCAGAATTCGAGATATGGAGGTTTTGGGGGAAAACATTTCGAGATAAACATGAAAAAATACATTGAATTTAGGGTATAAATGCAGGGAAAATATAAATTTTCGAGATAGGGAGGTTTTCGAGAAAGACAGGTTCGAGATAAACAGGTTCGACTGTACTTCTGAAATCTGATCAGAAGCCATTCGCATTGCAATTCAATTATGAGAAAGTAAAAGGTTAAAACTTTTTCTCCATGAACCCATCGAAATCCCATTCTAAAATTATTACCACATGTGAGGGGCAAAAAAAGTGATTTTTTCTTCAGATTTTTGAAAAATAAACTTTTTGAGATAATTAAGGTCAAATAATAGTTTCAGTGAACTTGAAAATTTAATATCATAAAACATTAGTGAGTGACATATCATATGAAACCCTATTCCAAGAACTTTAAAATAACTCGAAATAAATTGCTCTAGCTCTAATAGAAGCTGAGAAAAATTGTTTTGTTAATGCTCGATCAGCACTCTTTGTAATTTTTGGACTTTAAGAGGCGCTACATAAAAAACGGAGAGGGGGGGGGGGGGGAAATGTTTAAAAATTTGTTTTTTAATACCATTTCAATATATTTGACCCTGTAAGTTTTGTTGAAATTGGCGGCGGACAAGTTGAGAGGCGTGCTGATTTGACATGGAATGATCCAAAAATGAAATTTCGTGACTTTTTCGGGACCGTTTGCTGATGAATTGAATATTGAATCGTCAGGATATCGGATATCCAGTGTCCCCTATATGACGAAATACGTATCGGATAATCGGAACTGATGCATGAAACTTTTAAATTCTATGCATATTTTTAAACACCCCACAGCTTCCGACTACGTAGTAAATTTGTAATTCACATATATTTCCAAAATATGTTGATAATTAAACTTAAAAAAAAAATTATTTGACATGCCATAAAACTGGATATTTCTTGCAGTAGCTGGATCGTATTCCAAATATTTAAAGAACTTTCGGATAACTTATGTGCGATGCCATAAGAGGGGGGAGGGATCGGTCCCGTTGAATGGAAAATTTTTGTGACCTATTCGTAGTTTTCATGACTTTTTCGTTACTTCGTGACCAATTTCCAACTTCGTGACCAACTTCCAAATTCGTTACTTTTGTGTGACCAACTTCCAAATTCGTGACTTGTGTGACCAACTTCCAAATTCGTGACTTTCGTAACTTGCAGATACCTTGAATTCTCACCAGGCTTGATCAAGATCAGCAAACCAAATTTCATTTTATTCCTCACTTGTTTTCTGAATTAGCAAATTCACAAAAACGTGCTTACACACATGCACTGACAGGCATTTCCCAAAAATTGTAAACTGTGTTAGTGCCCCACACAATATGTAAATCCGTGGAACTTAAAATTTTTTTTTGAAATTAGTACGTTTTCCTAGCCAGGTGGAACATCTTTTTAATTTCTTCCATCATCTATACTTTAAAAAAACGAATTTTCAGTTCACTGCAGATTGCAAGATTTTGAAATCTTACATGCTAAAAGTACAAAATTAATCAGATTGAACGCGTTGGAAAATCGTTTTCTGATAGATGGGGGGGGGGGGGGGGAACTTGAACTAAACCTGGCTGCCATATCTGACAAGTATGTTTACTCCCTGAAATTTGAAATATTAATGTGTTTGCTGATAGGTTTGCAATGGTGATTAATCTGTATTATAGTGAAAACGTCTGCAAGTCTTCATGCTATTTCTACTTCATTTTGATTCCCTCTTTGCTAACATATAAAGCGGCATCCAGATTAAAAAGAAGCAGAAGAGCATCCCATTCTAAAGAGTTGAGGGGGTGGTGAGTACCTTGACATTTAGCTAACATTTTCATAAATAAGGCATTTTACTTTTTTCTCTCATGTTTTTTCTTTTTCTTTGTGTACTCATCCATTTATTGTGAGGAGGAGTCAAATTTTCAAATTTACCCTTTTTTTCACCCACCCCACCCCACACTCATTTTATTTCCTGGATGTTTACAGATTTCAAAAGTGAAATTTCATGACAGTTTCGGAATTCTTTCACTGATACATCGGATATTGGTTCTACCAAATATCGACTATCATGTGACGTATACGTACCAGCAGGCCCGTCATTTAGGGGGTCAATTCCCCTAAATGCCCACAACTTCCAAATACATAATAAGTTTGTAATATATATTCAAAACATTTTAATTAATTGTACTTTAAAAATCAAATTTGACACGTCGAATAACCAGGTATTCCATGCAGTGATCCTATCGGATTCCACATATTTAAAAACCTGCTGGATTTTGAATAGCTGATGTCTTCTGGGGGGAGGAAGTTGGATAAAAAATATTTGGTTCAAAGTTACCCTGAATGACTGTTTTGTATTTACAGGTATATGCATCTACATGTATTTTGTTGTCTTTTTAACGCAATATACATTGAGTTTGACCTCTCCCCCCCCCCCCCCCCCCGAAACAGAATGACAGAAATGACAGTTTCAGTCTATGTTTGAAACTTGTAAAGTCTACACATTTTTAAACATCTTACAACTTCTAAATACGTAGTAAGTTTGTAATTTATATATATTTTCAAAACATTTTAATTAATTATACTCTAAAAATCAAACTTGACACGTCGGACAACCAGATATTCTGTGCAGTTGTTGTATCAGATTCCACATATTTTAAAACCAGTTGGATTATTGATATCAGAGTCTTCTGGGGAAAGAAGGACAGGAAGTTGGATGGAAAATATTTGGGACCTATTCCTAGTTTTCCTGACTTTTTCATTACTTTCATGACATACAGACACCCTGATTTTGCATTTGAGCACCATACCGATTCTCAAAACCTGGTGCCACTAACGATAAATATTTCCAAGCATTCCATAAGTGCCAAAGCAAAAACAGAACTGCTGAGGGGACAATGCGTGTGCTAAAATGTTCACTTGGAATGCTTGTGTAGTCACAGCATAAATGCCAAAGTGATGGTGGCCTTATCCAGCACTGCATGGCAACCGTAGCATGATGAATAACACAGAAAAAAATTGGCTTTTTTACTTATTCTCGAAGACAAATGAAGCCATACAAAAGTGAAAAGCACCAAGTTATAGAATGCAAGTTTTTTCTAAAACTTAACCTTCTAGGAAAGCTCTCGGGTGATAATATCGTCTAGCCATAAACAAGTGGTGTGGTCGAGGGGGGGGGGTGCAGGGGGACGGCATCAACCTTTCCTTTTACTTTAACACAAGAGCCGACAGGGTGGCGTAGTGGTAAGACGCAGACCTCGTATGCCCATGATCGCAGGTTCAAACCTGGCCCAAGTTGGTGGATTTTCAAGATGCAGAAAATCGTCAGCGTAAATGTCGTATGATTATGCGCAGGGCCTGATTAAGGCAGGGGCGTACGGGGCAGCTGCCCAGGGCCCCCACATCTGAGGGGGCATAGAAAGTTTACATTGTGTTTCCTTCTTTAATGAACTTTTTAAAAGTGAAGCAGAGGGAGCCCCAAATAAGTTTTTGCCCCAGGCCCCAATTAGGCTGTCGGGCCCTGATTATGCGACATGTTAAAGATCCCGTGAGTATCCGTTTGGTATGGATACTCTTGGCTAAATTAAATTCCTAGTGCATATTGCATCAATGAGAGCTCAGGCACCGCCATCTAGTGGTAACTGATCGTCAAAATTCTCATGCGGCGAAGGTACCACACTCATTGTGGTGCCGCTGAAAGAGATGGTACCAATTACTGGGGAACGCACTAGGTCTGCAATGGTTGAGGACCAATACCGCAGCCCCATTGGAAAAAAAAATTTAACACAAGATTACTCCTCTTTATTTGAATTTTTACAGACGGGTACCCCCACTTTATGATGTTCTTATATGTAAGCATCCCCCCACCTTATTTTGCAGGACTATACCACTTCCGCAAATAATGCAAACTTATCAATAACTGATGACTTGAGTGATGTACATGTAAATGCTAATAATATTTACATGGAACATCACTCCTACAGAGAATAATGATGCTTTTTTTGGCAAATAGGAATGTGTTTGCATCTAAAAAAAGCATCATCATTTTTTAAGGCAAGTAAAATAACTAATTTAATAATAATAATTTAACTTTGTGCAAGTAAACTGTAATAGAATTATAATATAATTTCACTTCTACTTCCACTTCACACTGCCTTTATTCTCATTGGTTTACAGTTAATTCTCAGGCTATATAAGCTTTGTTTTTGTTGTTTTGTCTGCTTCATTTGGATGTTTTGCATCTAGAAGCTCCCTGTCGCATTGAAAAATGGATTCCAAGCAATCCCGAAACATATGTCTGCGTTTTAATGCGCATTTGTGCTTTAAATTAACCGTGAAATTATATTATATTTCTATTACAACTAATTTAATGTCCCCCTGAAAAAACTATCATTAAAAAAAGCAAGAAAAAACGAAAGAAAAAAATATGATTCATGAACTCATTGTGCAAAAATAGAGTTTGAATAGAATGTTACATTTGTCGAACATGTCTCACTGGTGTTAGTAATTATCCACGATAATCAACGAATGCACTTTAGTTATAATTAAAAAAAAAACTAATTTGTTTCGAAACAGAATAATCCTCAGAAGACTTTAAAGCTCAAATATCAATCATAAAAAAAAATCACTTACATGATTAGCCGCCGTCGGAGTCATTATTGCTTGAAATTCAGTTGTAAAGTTCCATAAAAATAATCATTTTGGCGAACACTAATTGCTGAAGTATTAGAATCTTCCGAATTATTTTTTTCCAAAATAATTTATGTTTGTGGAAAATACATCATTTCTTTTATTTGTTGGAAAAAATAATTGTACGTAATAATGTAACCCTCGTCATATCTCAAAGAAAGAATAAAACAACAATACGTAGGTTCGTTTCCATGGAAACTAGTTACGGTCGTAAAGTAATTTTGACAGGCGTTTGCGTCCTTCCAGAAAGTTAAACTAAAAAAAAAAAGGTTGTGAATTAATTCCACCTTTCACTTTCTAAATTGAGATTTTATGTCGAAAAACATCCGCACAAATCCACCATAACATATTTAAATCTCTAATTTTGAAGAAAAGAAAGCAAAAATGAAAGACTGGGCGTTTCAGATGTCACGAAAATATTTTGTCTGTAACCGATACGTTTTAATATTTGTAAATAAAGTTGAGTAAACTTGTCCCTGTGAAATTATGACTAAGAAACGAATGGTTATCAACCGGTTTATGTGCTTTCTCATAAAAGCATCTGCTTAAATTTGTAGTTCATCCATCAGTTATCTTGTACATTATATATTTATGCTATAAAGTAATAAATTTAATGATGAAAAGGAACTATATTTTTATATGTTTCGAATTTTGAGCAATATTTCATGGTTCTTATAACATGGCCTTTCCCGAAACCAACAGTAAAGAAAGGTAAAACTATCTCCTGATGAACTTTTTTTCTTTATTTGTAATGAAATGCTTTTAATATATTAGTCCGCTCTGTGAATTATTTTAACTTTTACTTCCTTGTCATTGATCAGCCGGATGCCGCATTCGCCACTTCATCACTTCTGTTTTTCTAAATCTTCTTAATTTCTAGATTTTCTATCTGGCGTTTAGTCCCTCTGTTAAAAGTCATACATAAGCATAGCAATGCCATATTAACTGTGTGTGAGAGAGAGGTGGGAGGGGGCGATTAGGCAATACAACACTTCTTTTAAAATTTCACATGAAACTGTCCTCTACTTTTAAAAGGATGTGCAAATTCTTCATATCAGTTTTTCTTGTGTTACTGCAGTGCATACTCAAGATATTTATAAAATCATGATGTAAATCCCAGTTTGTAGAAAATAACAAAATATTCTGGTGATAATTTTCAAAGTTTTAGAACTTCTATGGCTTTGAAAATTCACATGATTGCTAGGCCACTCCGAGCCATTACTGTCATGGCTTATTTTCAACACTGAGTTTTTATTATACAACAACTGAAATTAGCAGAAGGAATCAGTTTGCTTAGTTATTTTTAATGGCTCAAGAATTAGAGCAGCACTTTACTGTGCCAGATGAAGTGTAGCATTTTTTTAACAGAGATCGTTTTGGAAGAAACTTGCTTATACTGTTGTATGTGACTGGCTTATGCTTGCATCTTGAATTGAGACTCTCGGTTGGGGCCCCATCCGGCCGGGGGCCCATGGTATTTTGCCAGCTCTGCCACCCTATAGTTACGCCACTGACTAAAAGTAGATTGTGTATTGTTCAAATTTCAATTTCTTGCAGTCGGTTTGACATTTTTCAAAAAAATCTTTTTTTGGGAGCTTATATTTTCGTGTCATTTTGCTCATATGTCATCTTTATTTTGTTTTAGATTTTCCTTGCTTCTGCTGGAGCCGGGCGAAATCTATTTTGAAGATTACGGCTGCGTCTGCTATCGAGGGGCCGAAACTGAAAATGAGGCACATGCCAGGTGAGACCTAGTCATTCATTGTGATAAATTTGTGTCCAGAAAAACGTTTTTTTTAGGTGATTGATTCCGAGATGTGTGAAATAGGAAAATGAGTTGCAAAGTCTAAAATTTGAGTTTTCAAGTGCAGGGGAAACTTCCCCTAAAATAACTTTTTATGTTTTTGTTCAATAACAAGCCCAGCTTATCATGAAAAACATCACAATAAATTTTCATTTCTCAGACACCTAAGGTGATGGAATTATAACAGTTACTCTTCATTTTTTATATTGTACAGTAATATTAAAAGCAATTGTTATAAGAGTTTGAGGGAAGGCTTCTCTGAAACAAAAATTTAAATTCATTCAGTTTTAAAACTGAAGTCTGTTTTGGACTTTTTAAAACCACTTTCAAAATTCAATTTATCATGCAAATGATTATTTTTCAGTAACAGTCACTCAATGTGGGTTTGCCATGTGATATCGTTTTTCTTTATCTTTTTTTAGTTGAGTATTCATATGAAAGATGTATTTACACTAAAAGGGAAAAAAAATTCAGAAAAACAAAATAGAGCCAACTTTAAATTAAAAATTACACAGGGTTCACACTGGGGAAAAATACAAGGTGGGATTTTCCTCCTTGACCAATATTTTAAGTGGGATTTCTAAAGTTTAAGCCTAAAAAAAAACTTTTTTTGAGTGGGATTTCAAAAAATATTGCGGGAATCGCGCGGCGTAGCGCGAACCCTGTTACATTAAAATGTGAAAAATAAGTTAATTCTTTAAACAACATTGATACAACTTTTTAAACATAATTTATGAAGTCAGTGAAAAATTATGATAGTCTAATCAACCATGTGCTACTTTACATTGAAACTGTTGCAAACTCTGGGCCACATATATTTGTAATTGCTTGATGATTACAAAAGATTTTATCTATCGTAATTTTGCACAAACTTCAAAAAATATGTTTAAATGTCATTTTCAGGTTGTTTAAAGTATTAATTTATTTTGCACTTTTAAGCACATTTTTTAAACTTATTATATGGCCAATTTGTAGATTTTGTATGAGTACGGTTACATTTTCCCTTGCAGTTTCCTATTATCAATTATACCTATGTTTCTCAATTGGCTGGGAATTTGAGAATGGTCTCAATATTAAAACAGTTGTTGTGTGTCTCACTTCAACCTTCATGAAAGAATTCTTTTCATTTTTCAGATCTTCGAAAGGGAGGCTGAAGGTTTGCTCCAAATCTATCCTCTTCGATCCGAAAGATGTCATGGAACCGATTCTTAAGGTAATCTGCTTTTTGTTAAATTTCTTTCTGCTTACATTTTAAATGTATTCATTATTGAGAAACAAAAGGAACCATTGAATGAAACATATTTCGGAAGTTTAAAAGCACACAAGTAGTTATCTCTGCCAGGGTTCGAAAAAACCTGGGTTTTTTCAGAAAAAACCCAACCCAGTGGGTTTTTTTGGGTTTTATTGGGCTTTTTCGGGTTTTATTGGTTTTTTCGGGCTTTATTGGGTTTTTTCATGCTTTATTGGGTTTTTTCAACAATTTGAGGTTTTCTTTATTTTTATTTGTAAGAGGTTGCCTACACATAATGGTATTAATTAAAGTGAAAAAGAATAAATATTATATATTTCTTTAAGGACATTTTATGTTTTAATTAAAAAAAATTTTGAAAAAATAAAATAATTGACTTTTAAATATTTATTATTCCATTCTGTCCTTTACAACTATAAATTAACTTTTAAAAGTCAATTACTTTGCCCCTTGTTTATTGTATTTTCAGTGTTCAATAAAATCCCATCAAAGGGTTTAAGAAACAAGTTATTTTTAAGTTTAGTTAATTGCAATTATTTTATGTTTAAAGGAGTTTAATCTAATTACTTTCAAAATTACTGCAATCTCTTACATGCATCGATGCCGCGGACGCGCTATAGCACGTCAAACACTCAAACATTGGAGGTAGAAACGCAAAAAAAATTATTACATGTCCCGGGCATAATTTTTAGCAATTTTCATTGCAGAAAAAAAAAATCAAGTCAAATATATAAAAAAATCGATAGGCAAAAATATTTTTGTGCTTCCTTAACCACCATTTTGTTAGATGCCATAGATTGTTTTCTTAAAATTAGTTTCTCTTAAAACATATCTATATCATTTTGAGTGAAATTCTAATATTTCTTTCTTTTGGGCATTTGCTTCTATACTTTTTTCAATGGAGAATTTTTTGTGGGAAAGAAATTTTATTTTGATTATGTAGAACAATTTCAAACCCATTCAGCATTTTTGAGTTTTTATCCATGATAAAAATATATTTGGTTTAAATCATTTTTTTTTTCCTGTTTGCATAAGTAGAGTTCAATTTTGAGCATGAAGTTTCAAAAAACCCACCTGTAGGGTTTTTTAAGTGGGTTCTTATTGTTGAGTCAACCCTCAAAATTTTACACCCATGACATATAAGGTATATATGAAAGCATGTTGTTATGTTTGGTCAAAATAGGTATTTCTATTGGTTTACATAAGTAAAGTTCAATTTTAAACAAGAAATTTTGTAAAAATCCACCAGTGGGTTTTTATTTTTTATCTAATTCTCAAAAATTTTTAGACATTACATATAATGTATGTATTCTAAAAGTATGTGTTACGTTTCGTCGAAATCAGTATTTTTATTTGTTTACATAAGTGAAGTTCAATTTTGAACAAGAATTTGAAAAAACCCACCTGTGGGTTTTTTCAAGTTGGTTTTTGCTTTTGAGCTAACCCTCAAAATTTTATACCCATCACATATAATGTATGTATTATAAAAGTATGTATTATATTTGGTCTAAATCAGTATTTTTATTAGTTTACTTAGGTAAAATATAATTTTAAGCAACAATTTTGAAAAAACCTGCTTTGGTTTTTTTCAACTGGGTTTTTTTGAAAAACCCACCCGGGTTTTTTCGGGTTAGGCAAAATCGAACCAACCCTGTCTCTGACTTATGTAAGAAAACTATGTCATAAAAAATATTGTAATGTAAAATCCACATTATTTAAATGTACATTTTTTAAAATTTGAAACTGAAAAGTAATTTCTGTTTGTAATAAAACATTTCCTGAAACTCCAAATAGGCTAAATGGGCTTAATGGGGACTAAGAAGGTTTAAAATATTTGAATTTCTCCCAAAAGGGACTTTTTTATTTACAAAAAGTACTTATCCGACCTATTTTACTATGTGCTTCTGAGATTTATACACAACTAGTGGTGCCCGTACGGCGTTGCCCGGACTGAATTTTAAAAACCTCAGCTACGGCGCTGTCCTTGCTAAGAGTATAAAAAAGAATCGCCTGCAGTGTTTAGAAAACATTGTGTGTCTATTTATCAAAAAGAAAAAAACATTAGACATTGTCAATGCTTGAAAAAGTAATATAACATGTAGAAGGATCAGTTAAGAAGAAAACTCAGGAACAATTCCATCAGTAGGGTCAGATTTGTCACTAGATTTAATTAGGTAATTAAAACTGCCAAATTGTAGCACGGGGTCATTTATTGCGTTACTTTTCATCTGAAATGAGTCTTGGCAATAATCTTAGATTAATTGCAAGAATGAAATTGCAATATCATATTGATTTTATTTCCCATCCATGGGGAACTGTTGTCTCGCTAAACCGAAAGATAAGTTTCATTATGAAATGAAGCTTCGCTAGCGGTACCATAGAGGTGAAATCGTAGGTGATAATATTTATAGTTAAATTATACTGTAAACCATACCTAAAAAACGTATGCACAATTTTGTTAGCATTCTTTATCGCCGGTTTATCACCAACGCCTAATTAAAAAAGTCAAATTGCAGCGTGTCGTCATTCGCCACATTATTTGAAATCTAGAATAAACTATACGTCTGTAAACTTTCCGAGGCTATATTTATTTAAATGCTATTGCGAAATCAAGCAAATCGTAAAACTGGGGAGACGGAACTTTTATCAAGTTCAATCTCGAATTTAAAAATTATTGCTAATTTGAGAAAAACGTTAAATCGAAAATGTGCTTTATTATTGTTTTATCTTTATTAAACTGAACTATTTTGCAAAATAAGTTTTATATGGAAATTAGGCTAAGACTATTCACCCAGAGTTGAGAAAACTGCTAATTATTATTTTTGGGTCAAGGTAAGCCTTAAGAAATCAAACTATAAAAAGCTTATAACTGGCGTTCTTATTGACTTAGAAACTTTGAACAAATTTCATCTTGTGCAGAAAAATCAGCCATTTCGATTGATATATTACA
This sequence comes from Octonoba sinensis, assembly GCA_038502835.1. NCBI lineage: Eukaryota > Metazoa > Arthropoda > Arachnida > Araneae > Uloboridae > Octonoba > Octonoba sinensis. Next base: position 8,163,121 of record CM076600.1, read on the forward strand.
TATTGATTGGTGATATATATATATTGATTAATATATGCAAGGTTTTTCACCCTCATATTGGGGAATTTATGTGGAAATTTGCATAAAATTGGAATGAAAAAAAGAACTACCTGTCGGATTTTTTTCTAGCGGGGCTATAATTCGTCCTCTTGAATCACTCTGTCCATTGATGAAAACCGCATTAAAATCCATTGCGCAGTTTAAAATATCTCTGCATACAGACACGGGAAGCAACTTTGTTTTATACTCTTTTAAGATGACTAAACTGGAATTAAACAAAACTGCAACTTTTGAAAGAAAAGTACTGCAAAGTTTTCTTGGTGGTATAAACGAGAATAATGCTTCAAGAGGATGCCATGTGATGTGCAGTAGAACCCCGATGCACCTTTCTAGCATCTATAGTTTTCCCCTATGTATGGTCTTATTTTAATTGTATTGTTTTTTAATACTCGCCCACATTTTCCATTTTCTAATGTAGTTAAAAAAATGGTTCCATTAGAAACAATTGATCAAGATTATCTGTATATAAAAAGTTTGACATCATTAAAAATAACTAACTTCTGCAAGGAATGAAAAATTTTCTCTTTATCTCATTCTATCTTTTTTTTTTCAGTTTCCTCTTCGAGACTGTCAGACGATTGAGAGGTGGCAAGGTGCTCTGATGTCAAAGTAAGCAAATCTTCTATTGTTACAATAAATCAGATTATCATTTGTTTTCCTTTTATGAACCTTAACCTGAACCTAACCCTGAATATTCAGTATTTTATGCATAATAAATTAGCTTTCAAATTGCCTTCAAAGGAAGAATTTAATTTGCATATGGCTCTTAAAAATATATATATTATTCAGATTCTGTAATAATTGTGGTTCCATCAAATTTCATCAGATGCGTTATGATAAATATTCATTTGCAGAAGCTACCAGTTTTTATTACTTTCTTATCTAGTTATTTACTTTTTTAGTGGCAAGGGTCGTGTTCACATGACCTGTCTTGCATTTTATCTCCAAACACTTGATTACAATTAATAATCACTTATCCAGCTCCCATTTATTGGGGACACTTACAAGAATTTACTTAAAGTTATGTCCTTTCTTGTAATTACTAGAGGCCCCCTGCTCGCTATCGCTCTCCCACCTCTGAACTTCTTATGCAGCTCCTTTGGAACATTTTGCGAGTTTGAGCCCCCTTCGCTTGCTCATTATAAATTAAACTATTTTGGAGTAGCTTTATGGATAGTGTCCGTTCTCTGTCAGAAATAACAATCAATGTTACACACAACTCTTTGGAACCAAAAATATATACAGTAAAATCCGCGTAAGAAGTCCGCCAGAGGACCAAGACAAAAAAAAATTCTTAAATGGGTAGGATCTATGATCGAAAAGGAATATATTTTATGATATTTAGGGATGATATTATTTTATTATTTGGCAGTATTTAAATTACACAGAAAATGGACACCCCCATACAGACTCTACAAACATTCCTTTCTCCCCTTATGAGTCATCATTGTTCCCGTGACAACTGACTTGTCCTCTCTGCCACCTGTTTTTCTGGAACTTTTGGTGTTGAGAAAAGGGTACCCTTGGGAGAAAGCTGACCAAAACAGCTTTTCTAAACCTTCTGATCTTTTTTCCATTAGAAAGAAAAATGTAAATGACTACGTAGATTGAATGAAACGTGAAAAAAAAAAAAGAAACTTTAAAAGTCTTAAGTGTCATTTGAAAGAAAAAATTGACCAATATGAAAAATTTATTAAGGGGGAAAAAATAAGATCAAAGCATTTAAAAAGGGTTATTTTAACAATAGGGAGATGGGAATAAAACTGGTGTTGAACTTAAAAACTTCTTAAGCGAGTTTTACTGTATCATGTAACAAAATGTGCATAAATTTTAGTGCCAGATCAGAAGCTCAGCAAGATTCTTATTGAGAACGTTCCATTTATTTTTATGACTCTTGGCAATGACAGGAAAAATTTTATTTAATGATAGAATTTGTAATTTAATCCCAGTCTTTAACCAATGCTTTCCATTACAGGATCGACAAGGGCAATGTGATCTGTGTTGAGTGTGATCAAGTGATTGAAATGCTGGAAGGCAACATCATCGCTCCTTACACTTTCAGGAGAGTAAGTTGAATATTCTGTATTTCATTATCAGGCCCCGGAAGTTAATGACCTAAAAACTCACTGAAAATTCTGTAAAAACACTCCAAAAATGCCATTAAAGTAGAAAAAATGCACTTAACATTTTGAAAAATGCGCTGCAGATCTAAAGTCACAATTTGACTAAAGCATTTAAAATACTTGTTGTTTGAAAAATTATAATAGCAACGTCATTAAATGACTTTCTAAAATAAATAAATAAAATAATAAAAACAATACATCAATAACTTTTCTCCACCAAACCCCTACCTGTTAGCCAAAGCCTTAGGATTGCTTACGCACGGGGAGAGGTAGTGGGGTCTACGGATTTTACATGCACATATCCCCAAGTATACATGGTGGTCTTCAGTGGGTATCGAACGCGCGACCTTCCAGGTGGAAGTCCGACGTGCTAACCACTAGGCTACCACGGCCTAATACAACAATAACTGTTTTGACAACTTGACTGTCTTAAAGGACAGGATCTTAATTGCCCTGTGTAATTAAATGATTTTTTACATATCAACAACCGCATACAAAAGTAAGGTTTTTGAATCTTGAAAGACTTTTTCTCAATTCTGACACAGTTGGGATAAATTTAAAATAAATAGGATCACGCACGGATCAATTTTCTTCAAACCCACACAAAAAATCCTTGAAATGCTCTAAAAACACACCAAAACTGACACAAAAAAAAATGCCATTAAAGCATTAAAAAAAAAATTTTTTTTTTTGAAAAATTGTAATATCAACGCCATTGAAGGGCTTTCTAAAATGAATAAAATGAAATAATAAAAACAAAACTGGTAAACATGTGTTTTGATAACTTTACTGTCATAAATGAATTGCTCTTATTTGCCCTAAGTAGTTAAATGTTTTCTTTTATTGTTTTGTATTTATTGTTTGTATTATTATTTTATTGTTTTGACCGCACACGAAAGTAAGGTTTTTGAATTTTGAAAAACTTTTTTCAATTCTGACATAGTTGTGGTAGATTTCAAATAAATAGGATCACGCATGGATCAATTTTCTTCAAAACCTCACACTATCTTCTCCAACTATAACACTATCAGATTTTTCAGTGTCAAAAATACTTTTTCTTTAATTTGCCTTCTTTCCGTTTTATGCAATAAGTTTAATTCTACTCTCGACCAACACTTTTAAGTGTTTCGAGAAATCTTATGAATTAATCCAAACTTATTTTTTATCAGAAAATTTTAGAAAACAAATCCAAAACAGAAAAATACTCTAAGAAATGAAAAAAAAAAAAACTTAAAAGTTCATAAAATGTTGTAAAAATCTTTAAAGAAAACGCAAAAACAAAAAAAGATCGAAAAATGCGTTATCATCAACTGGTCATTATACTATGAAACCTTAACATGAGAAGCTTGTCAATAAGCTAAGCCTGTTTTGCTTGTAGCAAAGAATTAATGCACTACATTTCATCCATAACAAAATGTGTTTAAATTTTTCTGCGTGTTTAATACGAATCCATCGCTATAAAAGTTTTATACATCAGTAGCCATTGCAGTATACTATAGTATACTAACATGAAACTAATTGAGTAATTGTAAAAAAAAAGTTATACTGGGTGTTCACAATATGAAGCAAAATGAAAATAATTTTAAGTATATTGCAATTTATTCTATTGGTGGCAAATCCCAATCAAAAAATTTTGGCAATATAAATTTTAACTATTATTTTGCTGTTTAAGCCATTAACCAATAGTTAAATTATAACAATTTAATTTTAAAAAATTGCATCTTAAAGTAGAAATATGTCTTGAAAGTATCACTCATTGTATGGAGTTTTTAAAATATTAATGTGTAAATTAGCTTATTATACAATAAGAAAGATTATTTAAATCTTCCTTTCACTGAACTAGTTTTTACGAACTACAATGAGCAAAAACTTATAACATCTACAGTGTTCTTTTTATAATAATAATTTATCAGTGCTTTTTCTTTTCAGGGTCATTCTTTACTCAAAAGACTCAAGCAGTAAGATAAATGAAGTGTAGAATAATATTATGATTAGTTTAGATAAATGAAATGTACTATAATAGAATAATATTAAATAAATGAAGTGCTAATAATATTATCATGAAGTGTAGAATAATATTTATTAATATATTTATAATTGTTTAATAATATTAATGTAATTAGTGAAGTGTAGAATTCTTCATTAAGTGGTCACCAACGATTCGTATTGTATAGGCCTAGAGGTCAATTGCAGAACAATTTCTAATTGATCTGCATTAATTATTGTATGGTTATCTCACATAACAGTGGCTTCTTTGCACTATTCTTATCAGAAAATAACAGAATTTAAACATTGTGTTCCTGTCTGACAAATTCACACACTGAGAACTCTTTAACATTCTATCTCTACAACCTTCTCTCTGATTGAACTTTTTTTGTGCACATGTAGAATGATTTTTATTTATGTGTTTTTTAATAATTGTATTGCCAAATCAGTGTTTTATATTTTATTTCTATACATCTCTCCTCTCACCATCAAATAAAAATTTTCAGAGGTTGATTGCAGATCATTGTTAGCTTATAAGGTTGATCAACAAGTTGGCTCTCACTGTATGCTCTTATTAACAAGTTACTCACGTGTGGACCCATGTGCCTTGTTGTATATTTGAATTTTGTTTATTTTTATTTCAGGAAAAGATCAGATTCCGCTTCGCCCTGCAATACGTCACTGCTTCTGCTTGCGTCGCACGAATATCACAAGTAAGAAATATTCTGTAGAACGAGGGGTTGTGAAAATTTTTATCCAATTCAATGAAAATCAATTCTGGGGTCATTTGAAATGTTATACAGAACATTTTTCAAATGGACATGAAATGCTTTTTACGAATTATTATTTATTATTTTTATTGAAGGCGGGCTTGAAAATGTTTATGATGTAAGAAGGATCATGAAAATAAATAAAAATGAAATACTGAATCAAAAAGGGTCATGCAACTTGCTCAGTAAATGGGAAGCTTATCTTCCTGCACCACCTGCCCATAATTAATAACTATTCCCTTAGGCGAAAGTTTTCCTGCTTATTACTTTAAATAGGTTTAATATGCTTGTTATTCTAGTATTTATGTTTCATTGTTAACGCAGCCTTTCGATAAGGATCTACATGTAACAGTTAAAGTTTGTTTCCAGCAGGGTTCATTGATTTAAATCGTCTTGATTTAAATTGCGATTTAAATCAAGTGATTTTTTTTTAAAAAAATCATTGTTTTTACAATGTTAGAAAGTTGTAAAAATGAAATGTGTTGCAATTATAACCACTGCTTCAAAGAAAACTGCCTAGGTCCATCTGTCTGTGTGCATAACATATTTCATAAATTTAGAACTAAATACTATTTTTTAAATTTTACAATATTATTCTTATTCTTCAAGCATCTTAACAGCAAAACATAATTCATTCAATCATTCAAATTAGAATTCATAATAATTATGAACCATTTTGTGCTTTTTTATCTTAAAATAGTATTTTAGATCAGTTTAATAAATGCCACACAATAAATAACTCAGAATGATTTTTGACAACAATTGTTAGAATTTAGAATATGTATCCTTAAAGTTTCATCCATGTCCCCTAATAGTTTAAGGTTTTTTTCCTTCTAGAACATTTTTTATCATAGATGTTTTCAATAAAGATATTTGATTAAAATAAAAAGTTTCAGTTTTTAGTAATGGTGTGGGCATATGATTTTACTAAATTGGTAAAAATATTTCAGGCTTTTTCATTTATAAAATAGAAAAATGATTAAAGTACACTCAATGTAAAAATTAAGCACACATAATGATTACTTTTTTTAGCTTTTAACAGCAAAATAATTCAGATTAAATTTGTTCATTTCCGCGGTACTTCTGAGTGTACTGTTATTCCTGGTAGGCTTAAGTTTCATTTGAGTCACGTATTTGTATTAAAATTTGTTTATCATTATTATTATTATTAAAAAATATTTATTGCTGTGAAAATAGCTTAAAGTGTGTTTTTGGATATTGATTAACATGCCATATTGCTTCTATGAATGTATCATAATAAATATCCAAAATATTTAAGGTCTTTTTAAAAAAAATCAAAAAAATCCGATTTAAATAAAAAAAAATCTGATTTAAATTTAAAAAATCCGATTTTTTTTTTTTTTTTTGATTTTTTAAAAAAAATAAAAAAAAATCACAAACCCTGGTTTCCAGTGGTGTTCAGTTCATAGTGCAGACTGCACCCTTTAAATTTTCAAGAGGGTTGTTTGGGGGGGGGGGGTCTATTAGTCTTTTTAAAGGGTATCATTTTTGGGGAGGGGCGAGTACTCTGCAGCTTTAAAGGGCATGTGGCATCACTCTTGGGAAAGATGGACACTCTGATATTTCACATATGTGAAACTATATATTGGAAAAATTTAAAAATCAATTTAAAATTAAGCACAAAAATTGCTGATGCATGTTGCGAGATTTCAAGGAACCTTTTTTGGCTTCAGTTGTATGTTTTTCATCTAGAAGCCTACTCATTTGCATTGAAAGAGGAGTTCTTTGGTAACCTCTAAACAGGTGTCTAATTTTTGCAACTTTTGTGCTTAATTTTATGTTGACTTTTACTTTTTACTTTGTATCACAAAGGTTTAGATTTTATCTTATGTTTCTGTGTTTGAAAGAAATATGGTTATGCAAGAGCTAGTATTTGCAGAACATTTTGAGAATGCACAAAGTGAGGCACAAAATGTCTTATCGAGTCAGCTTGAATCTTAGTAGCAGTTATATTTTGTTATGTGGCTCTAATTTTAATTCTGGACATACAATGCTTCCTTTCTTTTTCAGTTAAAGCGTGCATCCATGTTACCCAGTGCTGACCAAGCTACTATGGTATGTTCAATTTTAACGCATGTTTTCATTTTTTGAAAGAATTCCTAGCGCTGAGTCAGGACAGAAAGATAATAATAGATATAGTTCCGAGTAGCACATTTGGTTTTGAGATTTATTTTATAAAAAAACCCTAATTGAACTAAACATAAATTTATTGAAAAATGAAAATTACATATCGAACTATTTCTGCTCTATTTTATTGAAGCAACATTCTCCTGATGGAGCTACAAATTTATCTAAGGCCCCCTTACAAGAAATAGTAATATTGAATGTTTAGCATTACCAAACCATCAGCCATTTGTTCATCATTAAGTTTCTCAAGTCAAATTTTATTTAGCTGTAAAGTTGGAGGGATAATCATAAATTATAGGAACATAATTATACAGTAAATCTAAAATTTTAAGTTAAAAGTAAGTTTTTATTTATTCATTTTTTCCCTTCAATGGGAGGGGTTTAGCTTCTAAAACCTACCTTGGACATGGCCTCATCAGTAACATAAGTGTAAATGTATGAAGGAACAATAAAACAAATTTTTCTCATGTGAATTGTTAATATTTAAATGCATTGATTATTGATTTAAAAAACCTGTAGGCGGAACTTCACATAAAATACACAAATTGTTTCAAAATAAATAAATAAAGAAAAAAATTGACACTTTTAATAATATTAGACTTTTCAACTTCTCACTTATCATTTCATTTATTTTAGATTGCAGCAATTGTGAACTGTAGGCAAGGTAGCGTCAAGTTTGACACTAGTTGGTAAGTTTTTCTTTTTGAAAGACTCTTTGGGCAGTGTTGATAATTTTTACAATAGTTAATCAATTGAGAGGGGGAAAAAGAAAGAAAAAAAATAATAATAACAATAATAATTCATGAATATAAATGCATAATCTAGTCAGTAGTACTGATGAATTGAAAATCCAAAATATCAATAAAAACTTCATTCCCAATTCCAAAAAGCAATGTACAGCTTTGGAATGTCTACTCAGACTCATGGCAAGGAACAGAAGGGTGACAGGTACCCTTTAAACTTTTTTTTTTTGAAGATGAGGTCATAAGGCCTTGGAAAATAGAATGCTGGATTTTTGGTATAGTGTTTTAGACCTTTAAGACCTGATTTTTTTTATGCTAAGGAGACAACATGTAGACAGCTTTCAGTGATGCCGGAAAACTTAAAATGGTACTTGATATACCGTCTGTTGAAGAAAATGGGTAATACATCGTTTCCATGAACCAGCATTTTCATTCGTTTCCGGCATTTATTTGTATGTCATTCCAGGAATGCATTTTTGCCGTCTATTTAATTGTGCAACCCGCTATTTCCCTGTTCATGGTTTCATTTCGGTTTTCCTGTGATGTTTAATTGTTTATTACGATGTGGCCTAACAGCTGGCGTTAGTTGTCTACATATTGCTGCGAAATATATGAGAATTTGCTTAGCATTTTGCGCGGGCTTTTCATAGCTCAAAGATGTCTGGCAGGAAGCGTTTCGCGAGTGATATAACCTATATTTTATGACGATATTTCCGACACTGATAGTAGTTCCGACTCTGATTTAAAGTATAGTGAAGATAGTTATAGCGAAACTGATGAAAATTTCTCGGATTCATCTGCGGATAGTGATGAATCTAAAAGATCGTTTTGATCATCAATACTGAAAAGATACTCTTTTGCAAAAAAGTTTTGTATATTTGAACTCTAAACTATATGTAGACTTGAAATACGTAATTAAAAAAAATACGCAATTTTTGAACCTATTTTAGTAAAGAAATTACGCAGTGAGAGGGTTAACCCACACAATTGTGTAAGCTTGGGCTTAAAAGGTTATGCCAGATTGACCAATTTAAAACAATCTAAACTCATGGAAATAGTAAAATCTGACGAAATGATGGAAAATATGGAGGCTAATTTCTAAGAACGTCCTGAATGAAAAGAGACATCACTTAACAGATGTTTTTCATAGTTCATTTCGTCAACTACTAATGCCACATGTTTTTCAAATTATGTGAGTTTAGAATCTCTTCACAGTAAGGCAGTAGTCCGTCTACTTTGGCTCATCATTGCGAAGTTTATGTATTCAAAGATGGACATCAGTGGGTCAGAATAAAAGCGTAACTTTATTGCACATACATATTGAGTAGAAAAGGAAACATTAACAACTGCCACACAACTTACGGGAAAACAATTGTTTTAAAGTCACTTTAATTTGCATGAAATTCAGAAAATTCGCTGCCAAATAAATCAATATAAAATTACAAAAGATCAAATGCAACAGCTCACCATGTATAAGTGAAGTGAAAATACTGAATTTCTGAAACTGAAACAGTCGAAAGAAACTGAAAATGTTTGACCACCAATAAGTAGAAAGACAAACATCCATTTTCATGTGGAAGTGGCTGCATTTACTACTTGTTAAGAGTAGCAGCTTTTACCCCACAAGTTTTAATCACTCTATAAATTAAGATCTTATATTGGAATTACTTAATTTCTTACATTACAGAAGGATTGATTCTTGTATCAGCCACTGATCTTTTTTAGTAATACTATGTTTGCAAATCCAGTTAACAATACTTTAGAAGAATATATATATTAAATTGAATGAACTAAAGAACATCCTTTCTCCGGGTTTTCTTTTTTCTAGCCGCTTGCCGATTTCCCATGCAAAGCGTCGTCAGACAGTAATCAGTTTTGATCAAGTCCTTTATAATAAATACTATGCTTGAGATTTTTGTCTTTAAATGGTTGTGGAGATTTCGAGTTATATATTTTAAAAAAATTTTACTTCTATCTGATTCGTCCTAGGTTGGAAGATCTGCATGAGACAATCCTGCTGGAGACGACCAGCAACAAAATCACCCCCCTTGTCGTCAATCCTGGGAGACTCCTGCTGACGACGAGTCGCCTATACTTCCAACCCTACAACAATGCGGAACCCGTGAGTGCTCACTTTTATTTTAGAATTCTCCTAGGCCAGTACTATTTGTACGGTTACTTTGTACAATTTAGTACAGATGCAGTTTTCACCTCAGCGTTACCCACGATAGATTTAATTTTAAAATGGTTCTTACTGCAACATTCCAACAATTATTAAAACTGCGTCTATCACAACTAATTAAAATTCACTTAAAAAGGATTATCTTTTTAGCAACTAAAACTAGTGTTCAATTTTCAGTACAAAAGGGATTAATTTTAAATTACACTGTGCAACACGAAAAATGTCCTTTAGGTGAAAATGTCTGTTTCTTATGTATTTTTGGCTGAAAATTACAAATCTGCAATTATTTTTTACCTACCAAGTGCCATTTTCTCAAAATCTCACATTTTAGCGTTTTACCTATTTTCGGGATAAAAGTGCATATTATCGTAATTTATCGACTTAATTTATTATAATTTATATCTTTCTCACTGAAGTGAGAAATTGACGTTTCTCGTCATTTTAGAGACCTTTTTAATTAACTTGCGTTACTTTAGCGACATTTTTGGCAACAAAAGCTTTATCTTCTTTCTTGAAGTTTCGAGTCATTTGCAGCACAACAAAGGCATTTTGTGGTCTATTTTGCGGAGAAAGAAGAAATAGTATACTGTTGTGATGTGAATGTGCTATTTCAATCATTAGGAGATGAGCACAATTCAGCAGAATGGCGCTTGTTTATCAGTGCTCCTCTATCTATGTATTTTTTCCCTATTTATTCCTGTAGCATATTCTGCAAACACAAAGGAAATTTCAAAATTGTGAGTGGCAAAAACGTATCAAATGAGCCACTTGTAAATCTACAATGTGCCTTTTTTCCATAATTGCACATTAAACTTGGTTTATTGAGATATTTGTGAAAGCTTCGGACAGAGAAAAGCTCCCGGCTTTCTTGCATCTCAGGAACAAATTCAAGAAGTTAAGTGAGGCAAAAGTAAAAAAAAAAAGGATTTTTATTGGCCCACAACTTAAGGAAGTCCTTTCAAGATGAAGAGGGAAAACAAACAGCTAGAAGCCGAAAAATCAGCCTCACTGGCCTTTAAATCAGTGTGCTAACGTTTCCTTGGAAATGAGAAAACTGAAAATTATGAAGATCTTCTTGGTGACATGAAAAAATGCTTTTGTATTATAGGTTGCTATATGTCATTAAAACTACATCTTTTGTACTCCCATATGGATTTCTTTTCTCAAAAATTTGGCGCAATTAATGATGAGCATGGGGAAGGTTTCATCAGGGACATCTCTGTGTTTGAAAAGCGCTTCACCGGTTGTTGGATGGAAGTATACGAATTGAATATTGCTAATATGTTGTCAGGGCACACCAACAGCTGCCCACAAGATGAAACAGCCAAAAAATATCATTTTAGTGTTTGTCTTTTCAATAAGTCAGCCTCAGTTATGTTCTTCTATAAAAAATTGTATAAGTATAATAAGTGGGTCTCCAGCAAAAACGGTACATGATGGTCCATTTTGGTTTGGATATTTGAATCAAGCACTTTTTGTTTATATAGAATCACATAGTTTCATCAAGAAAAAAAAATTCAAATTTTTTGCACAGTGTTTTTATACCTATTCTGATTAATTTCGAGGTTGAAAAGAAATTTAATTTTTTGCCAAAGAGTATAGAAATAAGTATAAAAAATTCAATGTAGCAGAATATTTTCCTCTCTTATTAAATTTCTTAAAATTTAAATGAAAAACAAATGCAATCAAATGAAACCTTTTTAGCTTAAGATGCACATCCCCTTGCTAAAAACTATTTTCTATGCCAAATTTTATTACTAGATGAGCTATTATAGGCTCTTTTCGGCATCAAAATCAGAAAAACAACAGACAAATAAACACATGTCCTTTCCAGAAGCAGCTGTGAAAAAGCTAGTCAAGGGACTGTTCAATAATGATGTCACGCTTTTTTTTCATTGACCCTCAACCCTCCTATTGTCACAAAATGTCACGCTTCAATGGACCCCTTATCCCCCGTTGTCACATGTCACACTATATTACATAGGTATTATGAACTTGCTGTGTTGCAGTTCAAAAGAAACACACTGCTTTATGGATCACATTTCTATTTTTATTTTTGAGCATTTACTGACATTTGAGAGCTAACAATAGCAACGATTATATGCTGTGTACTTAATTTGTATAAAATGAGATTAAGGTTTACAATAAAAAATTAGTATATAATAGTAAACAATTAGTATATAATAGTAAAAAATATTAATTGTTCGAATTATGAAAAAATTAACTGCGCAATTTTATCTTAAAAGTGTACATGCCTAAGAAGATTTCCTCTTAAATTTTTAATTTGAAGTAAATTTATATTTTAATCAGTATCGGTGTTTTCAAAAAATGAAATCGGATAATTTAAGGGGACTGGGATGACCTGTAATGATAACGTTAAATTTAAACTAGAGGATGGTTTTGAGGAGCAAGAAGACAGATTGTCCATCTTATGGAGCTGGAATGTACTAAGGTATAAAAAAACTTCTACTTTTTATATTACTGTAGCTATTAAACGTGATTTATATATATCAAAAACCAGGTTTTTTTATCATATGTACCTGTTTCTCAAGAACCATACTAGATGTCAATATAATTGTTTTTTTTCCTAATAATATTGGGCACAATTTAAATTGTAAAAATACAATAAAACATTTTGAAAAATTACATTTAGGCTATTAAATATACTAAAAAATTAAACAGATTCTGAGGTTTTACAAAAAAAATTATTACTAATAAAAAATTTAAAAGTCAAAATGTATGCAACTTATTTTGTACAGGATAAGGTAACCTTAAAAACAAAACAAACTGCAAGTCTCTTTCATCTACGGTTGCTAAGAAACAGGAACATAAAGTTGTTAAACTTAACGTTGGCAGTATAGCTCATTCCAGTTCCCTTAAAATCAAAAAAACTTTTAAAATAATTTTAATTTGCTAATTTTTAATATTTTTATAGAAACCAAAATGTCTTGTGTTACACTTCTTGTTACCCCCTTCCTTCCCCTTGTAACAAACGGTCACAATTTCTCAAACCCCCTTCCCACCTTGAAGCATGACATCATTTATGCGCGACCCCCAAGTGAGGAGTTGGCCACAACATTTAGCTATGTGATTGTTCCTTTAGTTTGTAAGTGGTGAACAAAACACAGGATTCAGAGAATGCTTAGTAAGTAAACTGTTGAACAGAGCGACTATGGTGGTCACTGGTTGAATCATTTTCATTTCTTTGAAACCTCTTTCCCTTATATCTATTTGTGTCCTGTATCTAGCTGAGATTAGTAATTTTGCTTTTCAGTGGCCAGTGCTGAAGATAAAACTGTCAAACATCAAGAGGGTCATAAAGCGCAGATTCCTGCTGAAGCAAGTGGTAACATTATTTTTCGTTTATAATAATAATTATTGCTTGTCACTGTTGCAAGTTGCCTGCACAGTCTAAGGTTGTTCAGACAAATAATACTCTAAATCAGAATCTCTATCTAGTCCCCCTGTTCCCAGGTCCGTAATTTAGGGGGTCAATTGCTCGCCCCTGGCTTGGGAAATATAATGTATTTATATGTATGTGCATGTATTTTGGTGTTTTCATAATGAAATATACATTGAGGTTATAACCCCCCACCGCAGAAAATTTTGAAATGACGGGGCTGCCCCTTATTTCTTTTTTTTTTTTTTTTACTGCTTAAAAGGGAACTTTTTAATTTCCACGAAATGACTTTGCATGGGTTGCCCAATTATTTGTTCTTTGCAAAGAACAAACATTTAAAAGAAAATATATCTCTTTAAATTAAGCAAAATATAAAAACAAGTTAAACACTGCAATGTGCATTATTTTTAAAATTTCCCATTTTTAAGCATTTTTATTACTAATGCCAGAAGATGCAAAGATATGCAATTGCATAAGCACATATGCATCTGCATGTAACCCACAGTCTAGAAATAAGTGATAGCATTTCTTTTAAATTGTAGGGGAGACTGGGGTAAAATGGACCACCCCCATTATCTATATTATTACTTTCTTCTAATGTTTCATATTTTGGTACAAAGATGATAACATTGCAATAGTGATAATTACTTTGCAACTGTGTATCTAGGTGACAATTCAGCCGTTTTGTTCTAGAAAGTTGAGTTGTGGTTGGTAAAAGTAAATATTTTCATCAAAACTTATATTCTTTTATTCATTCAATAATTATGATTTGAAAGATATTATGCAGCACAATAAAAAGAAAAGATTATATATTATTATATTCAATGGAACTAAATTAATTAAATAAAAGATTTGTTAATTTTTTTGGACAATTTGTTTTAGACTTCCACATGCGGAAAAATGGGCCATGGTCTATTTTAATTCCGTAGTAATAAATTAGCCGTTAGATTTGCTCCAAACTATATGCATAAACAGATATTTTCTCAGGAAGAAGAAATGAGTCTTCCAGTTCCCATGGTAATACAAAAAAACTGCAGACTTTCAGTGACACAAAAATGTTTTGGTATATCATTTGCAAATTTCAATGTGCATTAATTTTTATGTTTTATATGTATAAACCAATATAATATTTCTTTATGTTTTGTACTGTTAAAGAATGTACTACATTAATTTATTAAAAGAAAATTGCCTGCTGTCCATAGCACCTTATTCCATGGACCATTTTACCCCGGGTTCACAGTAAAATGGTCCACTTTCTCACTTTTTATTAAAAATATTTTATTAGAAAAGTATGCACAATAATCAAGTTTGATTGAGTATATTATAAAACCTAATATATAGATAATGTGATTGGCTATTTTCAGGCTTACGAAAACATTACTTTGAGTGTAAGCACTCAAAATTATCAAAAATGGTCTATTTTACCCTAGTCTCCTCTATTCTAATAATGATATTTATTTAGTTACTATATTAATAGGTTTTATTTGTTTACCGTATCAATAGCCTGTATTGCTTGCATTTTTATCATATTACCTTGACCTCCATTTCAGGGTCTGGAGCTTTATTGCTCGAAACAGTCGGCAGTTCAGCATCTGTTTCTGTCTTTTAAGAATCAGACCGAAAGGGACGTCCTTTTTTCCAAGTTAATTGTTCAACCTGGTGAGTATCATTTCAAAATGTTCTTCGTTCAAAAACTAATTATAAATATTTGCAAGAGTTTTTTCATCTTCAGCAAAATTGCACAATAGTGCTGTATGTTACTCTAAAGCAGGGTTGGGAAAAAACCATGATTTTTTTTTTTAAATCAAAAAAATCGGATTTATTTGATTTAAATCGGTTTTTTTTTTATTTAAATCAGATTTATTTGATATTTTTAGAATTCTATTTTTCATTGTCATATTTTTTGCGTTATACATGAAACAGTTTGTCATAAGAAATAATTTCTTAACTATATTGTATATTCTACTCACTGATTACCTAAAATTAAATACCTGAGTTTTAACCTAAAGACATTCTATTATTTTGTAATTGGATAGTGCAAACTAGATAAGAGATAAATTTAAAGAGAAGTGACATCACACATTTTGGTTAAAATAAAAACATTTAAAATCAGCAGGTTATCAGCAGAGAAATAAATAACAATTATAAAAAAAAAATGATTTCAATAAAATAAAAGTTAACCTATGCATTTTATTTATTTATTTTTTTAGATTTGTTGGATATTGAAAGAGATAACAACACTGTATTTCATTTAGGGAACGTTCATAAATGATGTCACACTTTTTTCAATGTATTTGACCCCCCTCCCCCCTTTGTCACATAAGTGTCACACTTTAACATACCCCCCTCCTCCCCTTTGTCACATGTTACGCTATATTACATTAGCATAAAATAGGTTTAATTTGCTGATTTTAAATGTTTTTATAGAAATCAAAATATATGATGTCACACTTCTTGTTACCCCTTCCTCTCCCCTTGTCACAAACTGTCACACTTTCTTGAACCCCCCCTCCCCCCTTGAAGCGTGACATCATTTATGAATGGCCCCTTACATGATTAAAATCAGTTTTTTTTTTCTCTGCTCCAGGAAGCAGTGGTTGGTGCCAGCCATACTGTCTCCACTATTCTAATATTTTATGATGAAATCACTTTGATATTGAAGCTTTTTTTTTTATTTTATTTTTTTGGCTTTGTTCATTTCCACAATAAAAGTTTATGTTTAGATAAGTAGGTTTTAAACAAGCCCAAATAGTTTCTTTATAGCAAACATTTTTTTTTTGGTTAGGCTTTAGTTAAATAAATTAAAATATTTAAGTTTTAAAGAAAATAAATTTTATAATTTTAAAGTTAACACAATTCGATCTATTTTATTATTTCTGGAAATTAAAATTTAAGATTGAAATATTTAAATTATTAAAAGATAGGACAGAAAAAAAAAGTAATTTTAAATTCCTTTACTTAAATTTCTGCTTCTTGCCATTTAATAGTTTTTCTATTTTTTATTACCTAACACCTGCCCCTGCCACATTCTTTCTGATAACTCCCAAAATTCCTGGAAACACTTGCTACCTATTTACACTTACTTCTTGGTATTTCTCTGCTGACTGATTCCCAATTCCTCTGTAAGTCAGGAATGAAGTCAGCCTTATTTAGAAATGAAAAAAAAAATAAAAAAATATTTAAATCAATGGTTTTTAAAAAAAATCAACTGATTTAAATCAGTTGATTTTAATCATGCCAACCCTGCTCTAAAGGTTTATTGTTGTCGTGGAAATGAAATCTAGTGTAGCGAGAAAGAGAGACAGATGCATGTGACTATATCCGTAGGTTTTGCCCGCTAAGCAAGCTCCGGTAATTGTTAAAGCAGAGACGATTATGGCTGTCTGTCTTTCGTGTTTGAATTGAACTCGAGTTCTGGACTTCGGTGCAATAATATATCTATATATATCATTTTGGTGCTGGAGACACTGATTCACTTCATGCTAGTTTCCTAACTTATCCACACACATGATCTTTTTTTTTTCTCAATGTAATTATTATTTAATACAGTGAACCCCGAAAATCCAAAATCCCGGGATATCCAAATTAGTTTTTTTTAACAAATTTAAGTTTGAAAAGCACACACAAAAAAGATGAACCTTTTTATTTTGTCTTAAAACAATTACTATAACCTTATTTCATATAATTAGTTGAAAAATTAACAAAGTACAGTTAGCATACCTAACAAACTGTAAATGTGTCTATATACTTATGTCATGCAGGATTGAAAAACGGTAAAAGTTGGTTATTGAAATTTTTTGGGTTAATCACTTTTCAAAAACAAGGAAATAACAATGCAAACTCATAAAATATCACTTAATCTTTCACTTGAAATTAGTTATCCTCCACTGTCAAAGTGACGAGGGTTTGTTATTATGTTATGGATAGTTTTCCGCTAATACGAACATGCTATAGCCCCAATTACTTCGGATTTGAGGAGTTTGACTGTATCATTATAACTTTTAGTTTTATGAAATTGGATTTAAATAATATTTCAGCTGAGTTGAACTGCAACAAGATTTTTAAAAAATGATATGAAAAAAAGTTGACAGTACCATGTTAACTAAGCAATCCAGTATTTTTTACGTGGTCCGTTTTTTGTGGATTAAAAAAAAATTTTGTGAAAAATCAAATAACTTTGTGGAAATTCAAACTTTGAATATTCAGTGATAAAAATGTTTAATTATTTTTTGCTGCCTATTTAATAAATAAATAATAATTAATTTTGTGAAATGTCTGCAAACGGACTCTGGCGTGACCCTGCTAAGCTAAATTATTATTTTTTCCCTTTCTTTTGCTTGTGTCAGAACGCCTCCCCTATATCTCTTCTTTTTTTAATATACAATAAATTATTGCAAATGCTTTTTAATCAACTTCTTGATCAGAGCTTACAATGTCTGAGTTTTTAACACAGATCTGGATTTTTTGAAACATACTTGAGCTGAAAAGCAATTATTCATGTTAAGAAAGCACAATTGAGCATTAAATTGCAGACACATGTTTCGGGATTGCTTGGAATCATTTGGATGTTTTTACATCTAGAAGCTCCACTGCTGCATTTAAAAAGGGATTCCAAGCAATCCCGAAACATATGTCTGCATCTTAATGCTCATTTGTGCTTTCTTAACGTGAATAATTGTTTTTCAGTTTTACTAGTGCACAAAGTTCACTTACTTTATACTTGAGCTGTTCTTTTCTTTCTTTTTTTTTCAATTTAGCCTTGACAATGTTTTCTTAATAAATTTATTTATCTTTTTTGGAATGTACATATCTGCACTTGGGGGCTGATTGATTGTAATTTTTTTCTTCTTTCAGAGCTGAAGTTGGAAGACACAGGACAAGAAAATATGACTCTCTTGTGGCAGAATGGGCTGATTTCCAATTACGACTATCTTTTGTATCTGAACAGGTTAGTGAATATTGTCAGCAAATGCTTCATTCACTGGAACTACTCTATGTATTTACACTTTAGTATTCACTGTGCAATTTTTGTAGAGGTTTTTATTATATTTTCACGTCATGTATGTTTTTTAAAAAGATTAGACTATTTAAATTTTATTACATGAAAAAAGTTTTGCATTAAATATGAAGCCTTTTAAATGAGACAATCCTTTGTTTTTAAAAAATTGCAATCTTATTTCTTCCATTATTGACAGGGTTTAAATTAAAAAAACCTTTAAAAAAAGCCTAGAGTTTTTTGGTTGTTTTCAAGAAACTTAAACTCTACTTTTAAATATTGTACTAAACCAATTTATTACTTTTATAGACTATGTATCTATTTTTAATCATGTGTCTATGTTTTACTCAAATGAAATGGGAAAAATATTTACCCAAAATTAAGGGAAGAAAAAGTGAGACTAAATTTTTTTTTTATTTCACTTCCAAGTTTTTCTTTAAATTTAAATTATAGCCACATACAATTCCAATTTTTTATGTATAATGAAAAAAATTAATACGGTAAAGCTTTAAGTGTATTTGAATATTTGTCTGCAAACATCTTTAAGATATACCTGCATAAAAGAGTGACATTCAGTGGTGTAGTTGAGCAGGGGGATGACGCAGGGGGACTGTGTCCTCCTACCTTTTTGTTTTAAGACAATCATCTCCCCACTTGTTTTGCATTTTGACATAAGCGTCCCCCACTTTTTGATCATATATATAAGCATCCCCCACCTTTTTTTCCAGGACTACACCACTGGTGACATTGTCCAAAAAGGAAGCTGTTTGGTAATGATAAATATTATACTTAAACAATAATTATGTTTCAGAAGTAAATGTTTTCATTTCAACGTGCAGTAAATTAGGAAAAAACCTTTATTGAGATTGTGAGTTCTTTCAAGCTGGCCCTTGCAACGGAATTTGGTTTGATTTTTTTTTCTTTCTGGGGCCACTCTGGCAAGGTACTGAATACATAGGTACTTATCTCCACCAGACTCCCACCTGTTAGCCCAAGGACAATGTGTTCCAAAAATTTTTAATCAATAAAACACTGTGGGATTTTATAAGTTGGGAAAAATCACACCACACAAGTTTAGCTGAAATATTTCATTTATTGGTGCATGACTATGCATATTAAGATACTAAAATAAAATGAAAACTTTTGTGCTTCATAATAAAAATTAAAAATCAACGTAAAATTAAGCACAAAATCTTCTAGATGAAAAATCTCCAACTGAAGCTCCCTTTTTTGCATTGCAAAAGGTATTCCTTGTAACTTCTTTTGCAAATTTTGTGCTTAATTTTACCTTGATTTTTAATGTTTATCAAGAAACTAGTTTAACAATCCTAAGGAATTTATTTAAAAATAATTGCTGAGAGAGGTAATGGGGTTTTTAATGAGAGAGCCCTGAACTAATTGACAGCAACATCTGCAATTAATCATTACTTCAGCGTTGGCGGATATATATCACTTTAGGTAATCCTGATAAATATCATGATATTACAAGGCGGATATATATCACTTTATGTAATCCTGATAAATGTCATGATATTACAAGCAGAGGCGTAGCTAGGGTTTTCAGCGCCCTGTGGCAAATGAAGATTTTGCTCCCCCCCACCCCACCCCCGTGCCACTGGCGGCCTAGAGGCGCCCCTAAAGGAAATTTTTAAAAAAATTATACTTCCTAAATGATAAGTAGCTCTAAAAAGCAGCCCTTTTAACTGTCATTTTTATTAGCGACCATTCACTTTTAAGGGGAAAATGGGACACTTTGGCTTTGCAAAATTATCCGTTTGATTTCCCACGTACTCTTGTGCTACATTGGTCATTCCCGATATGATATGGTGATCCACTTTTTTCGTCGAACATATTCACACCTCTTCAAATCAAATAATGTTCTTTTCGCATTTAAAAATAGAATAAATTTGCATTAATTTGGTGCCCCTTGACGCTGCGCCCGGGGACAGTTGTCCCTCCTTGCCCCCCTCTAGCTACGCCTCTGCTTACAGTATGGGCATTTATCGTCTAATGCAGTCTGTTGAAAGAAAAAAACATCCAGCTATCATGAGAGCTCAGTGGAATGGCGACTTTTTTCTTACAACTGTCAGATGAATTTATTAC
This sequence comes from Octonoba sinensis, assembly GCA_038502835.1. Classification (NCBI taxonomy): domain Eukaryota; kingdom Metazoa; phylum Arthropoda; class Arachnida; order Araneae; family Uloboridae; genus Octonoba; species Octonoba sinensis. Next base: position 8,183,632 of record CM076600.1, read on the forward strand.
TGAAATTCTTTCCTACAAGATCATTCAGATAACTTGTATATTTCAAATTGGTTGTTTTTTTTTGTTTTGTTTTGTTTTTGTTTCTTTTTTCTTGAACAGCCACTTCAACGCAGCTATCAGTTTTGTTATTATTATTTTATTGCGGAAATTTAGAAGTTACGCAATTTAAAGTTTATTTTGGATTAGACTTGGTTCCAAGTTGACGAAAATAATGTGAAAAAAATAATTATGTAAGAGGTAGTATAATGATGAGGAGAATAAGGATGAGACTGAGAATCAGAAGAAACACAATGATAGTGATTATCTTGTTTAACCCTTTCCCTCTCGCTCCCGTCAAAATCACGGACTGGGGGGTCCAAAAGTAGCGCACCAAAACATTTTATTAAAAAAAGTCCACTCAATCCCGAAAATTTCTTTTTTCCTTCTCTTACATACTAGATGATGGTATCAAACTATTTATAGTATAATTAGAGATTAAACATTTCTTTAAATGTTTTTCTTGAAAAGAATATGTGCTTCTGTTGTTGTTCTCTTGAAAATTATCCGACCAATAAGGGGTTAAGTTGACGCTGATTCGTTCATTAGACCAGCGGTTCCCAAACTGTGGTACGTGTGCCACTAGTGGTACGCAAATCCTCTCCAGGTAGCACGCGTGCTGGAAAAAAGAGGTTAAAACACAAAAACTTAGGATTGAAAATCGAATTTGCCCGATTAGAGTTGGGAGAATGTTGGCTCAAAGTTAAAAATGCATTCCCATTATTGTCAAGAAAAGCCTTGCTGTTTTTAATTCAGTTCACAACCACTCATCTTTGTGAAACTGCTTGTTTCGAAACGATATTTATTAAAAATAATTATAGAAGCAAATTAAATATCGACCCAAATTTGAGGTTAAAACTTACTTTTTAAACTAGATATCACCCCTTTTGCTTGTAATCAGGGGGAATGCCCGGGCCCCGGGCCCCAAACCTTTTTTTACTTACAGGTTGCTCCTAAACAACTCAGTAATTTTGTTTTTTCATTTTTTACATGATAGGTATTTTGTATTTAAAGACGTATTTCTAATGCTGTTTCTGAAGTACGGATTAAAAATATATTTTATATATTTCACATATTTTATTTTATACATACAGCTTTAATTTAATAAATGCTTTTCTTTGCATTAACTATAAAAAATAGTGCGATTGAAATATCCTGGTCATTGTAGTATTTTTCCATAATTTATTAGTGTTCTAGTCTACATAATAAAGTTACATTAGCAGTGCTGCACAAATGGTTTGCAAGAAAAATGGTGGTATATGGAAAAAAAGATTGGGAACCGCTGCATTATTAGACCAAGATAATGTAAAAAAATTTCTAAAAAATAATTTTCTAATGTTGAACATGCCATCACTCACCATCAGTAGAAATGTTTACTGTTATCTTCTATAATTATGGTATTACCGTAATTATCTGTGTATAGCCCGCGGGTTATCTACAAAAAAAACTCCTTTTTTTTTTTACTCTCTGCGGGCAGGCAATACATGAAATTTTAAAAAAATAAGTATTATTAAAAAGACAATAACCGTTCAAAAATATTGAAATATCTTTTCCTGCAAAACAAAATGCAGAGAAATAAGTCGTAGCTTTCGAAACGACGGTCCAAAGCAGATTGGGGCTCAGGCGCTACAGGCGAATGTATTGTTTTCTAGGGCTGTATCCCATGTTTTTTTTCTGGTTGCGGGTTATACAACGAACCTGATTTTTTAGAATGAATCTTTCTTCCTGTGGACAATACAATGATGCAGGCTATTTACCGATAATTACGGAACATAAAAATTAGAAATATGTATCAGTTAATGCATAATTGATATTTTCTCATGATAAATAAAGTTACATTAATTACATGTAAATGCAAAATAAAATGTACCATAGACAGTATAAGGGGTACACATTTTTATGAACATAATGTTTTTTTTTTGTTTTATTAAAGTCAAGTGATATTTATTAAAAACCTTGATATATTAATAGTTTTTATAAATACAAAAAAAATGAGCTAGGTAAGGTTAAATTAGTAATTAACTCATTTAATAATATTTTGAGTAATATGTCACACACGTAAATAAAGTTTCTAAATATGAGTACAAAAATAAAACAACGTAAAAAACACAAATTGTGCTTTTTGTCAGCTTTTTTATATTGTTTTTAGCTTTGTACTCATATTTTACCACAAGCTTTTTTAGCTTTTTTTTATCATTTGTCTTATTAATTTTAACTAGCTTGCTTGATAGTGACATATATCATTAAATATAGATCCAATATATGTCATAAATATCTGATATTTTTTGCCATTGTGATGAATAAAGAAATAAATTAAAAAAATCAAAGAACCATCAAAGACAAATTGAAGGAAAAACAAAAATGTCTAGGGATACAAAAATCCTTTCATAGTGTTAAAAAAAATAATAACTTCAAACAAAACTGCTTTAACTAATAAACTTATTTTCTATTTATTTCTGCAATTTTTATTTAATCTCTAAACATGAAGGTGTTTATTAATGTTCAAGCTTCTGTTTGAAAAGAAAAAAAAAGCATAGTTTGAAGAATTTTCATTAACGCAGGCATTTTTGAAAGGATTGGTGAAGTCTTGTTAAACTGTCACCCTCGACTTTCGTCAGTCTTCGGCCCAACATTATCCTCTTCATTCCAAGTGTACCCAATTGGGTACATTTTAAAGTACTGTTTATTAACTACTGTTTTTGCAATTTGAAAGCTAGAACACCCAATTGCTTTTTAAATTAATCAACAGATAGTTTACTTCGTTTTAAACATAGAAAACATGGAAATTGGGCATTAGTTATTATTTAAACTAATTATTAATTAAAATTACAAAAAAATTTTTGTTATTATTACAGGGTTCGCCCTAGGCCGCGCGATTCTCGCAATATTTTTTGAAATCCCACTCAAAAAAAGTTCGCTTGCGCACTATTCCCGCAACGAGCGGACACGCGTTCAAAACATCGCGAAACCGAACTACTATTCTTAACTGATAATTCAATACAAACTAAATGGAGTATGTTAGTTTTCAACTGACATCTTATCCTCATTAATGAAAAGAAGAATCTAGGAACCCTATTTATCATATATAATAACATGGGGGAAAGATTGACAACTTCTTCATTCCTTTGGATTATTGAACAATTTAAGCCCTTTCTGAATGTAGACTTATCTTCATTCATTCGATTCACAGAGGACAAAATAAAAAAAAGGAGTGGAAAAAGGGAACCTTCCTTTATCACAAGGTTACAAGCAAATGCTGGTTTCTGAAATATACTGTTTTCATTGAAAAACATCAATAGATAAAATGACACATGATCAGAAAAAATAGAGAAAATATTAAACTAATTTTTAGGATTTTTTTTGTAAAAATCACACATCAAACAATTTTGGTTAAATAACCAAAATACCAGAGGATCTTTTTCATGCTTAACATTTTATAAAGCACCCATTTTTGTGATTGCGCATTTTGTGTGAACCTTGTTGATGTTTATTATTTCTTTGCTGAGCATAGCTTAGATAATCATCTTTTATTACATAATTTGTATTGGATCATGATCGGACAATTTAGTAATATATTTTTAAAAACAAAAACAAAAAGAAAAGTTCCCACTTAAATTTTAAAAATCCCACTTAAAATTTTGGTCAAGGGGGGAAATCCCACCTTGTATTTTTTCCCAGTGTGAACCCTGTATTATTTTGTTATTATTATTAATTATTTTGTTTTGTAATCATTTTTTAAATCGGAGAACCAAAATATTGCATCAAAATTGTTTGTGCTTAGTTCTGGGGTCTGAAGAGGTTAAGGTTGGCAGTTTAACAGAGGTCGACTGTATTTCCAGAAAGGGAAATAAAATGCAAAGTGCGCGCACCACCCTAGAGTGATATAAATTCACCACACCAGCAAATACACCTGTGACTAGAATGATATAAAACACTGGAGGAGATAAGAGTCTTTTGGCTTTAGCTGTGTGTTCGAGTTTATTTCTACACGTGACCTAATGGTTTTGTTTACTTTTCAGTTTGGCTGACCGCAGTTTCAATGATCTGACTCAATACCCTGTATTCCCTTGGATTCTATCAGATTATGCATCAGATTCCATTGGTGAGATTTTATTTCTTTCTCAAAGCTTTTTAAATATTTCCTGTTTGTTCATCAATTATTATCACTTTGTTAAGTGTTTGATTGATTCTGTATATATGTATATATTTTTAAAACTCTACTGTTCTAGTAAGATACTTAACATCTTTTTATCTTGATCATTCTCACGTGAAGTAATTTCATTCCCTCCCCATACTTTTTCATGTTTTGAATATGTTAGTGCAACTTTCTACATTATTTTAAAATATATTACTCATTATGATTTGCTTTTCAACTGCTTCAGTTTTTCTACTCATTCCTTTTTCTATTTTAAATAATTCTTTTTTTTAGTGCTTTAAATTCTTCTTAATTTTTTTGTTCAAGTTCAAGTTATTTGACTAATTTTATGTACACTTATAGGGAAATCTGAATTGTTTTGTGCTCTGCTTTTTAAATTTCATGTTATTTTTTCAATTTATCTTTCATTATTTTAAGGAGTTTCATTTATTTTTTTTCATTCTTTAATTTGTTATACTACACTTTGAACAATGTTTGTTCTCTTCTGTTTGGTTTCAGTAATTAGAGAACTTTTTCGTCCTTGACTTGTTTTTGGAATTTATGAAAGGTCCCCCATGTTTATTATTTTCACATCTTTTCTTCCTCCTATTCTACCATTCGCTGACTATTCTTACTTCGAGTTTTGTATAAATAGCTTCAGTTTTCATTTCATACTTGTTTGTGGCTCCTGCTTAGGGGCGTAAAAGGGCACAGCTGTTTCCAGGGGTTGCTCCAGAGGAAATTCGGGTTCGTTTTCTCACCCCCTTCGCAAAAATCCAATTAACAAAAATGGACCCTTCACAAAATTCAAATCAACCAAAGCAGACCCTTCACAAAAATCAAATAAATCAAAACGGACCCTTCACAAAGTTTCAAGCTTCCAAATTGTACTTTTCACACCATTACTTATTATAAAAGCAGCAAATAATAATACAATTTTCCATCTATATGTGCTTAAATTTTCAATTTCCTCAAAATTATTTTATTTTTCGCGAAAATCTCCTTAAAATTCACAAAAATCGGAGCCTGTTAAAAAATGCTTGATGGACCCCTGCTTTCTCAATAGAAAACTTAAAACTCCTTATAACTGCAAAACATGTGTATGTTTTTTTTTTGGGGGGGGGGGGGGAGGCTCTTCAGTGTTGGTTCCTCATGATTGCATGACATTTATTTTACAGGAAATGAAGGTAATCAATTGAGAAAAATTCATGCATTGCAACTTCTTTTGAGATTTTTTTTTGTTGAGGAATTTACTATAATCTTGATGTGGGCAAGAACTATAATCTGTGTAATTAAAATAGGCAATAAATTAGGTATACAATAGCTTTCTAAAACACATCAAAATATTAGAATGAGTTAATTTAGATTGGTTCAAAATATCAAAATACTTTATCTGACGCAATGTATTTTTGCCATTGAGAAATAAGTCTGATTTGAATCTGTCTATTATTATTGTAACTAAAACAACAAACTTATCATATTTGCCAAACCAACGTAGGGGAAAAGTTTCTAGCACAAAAACCATGGCGACCAGAAGGAAAAAAGGTAGAGTTGTGTGACCTAGACATGCCAATTTTAATTACACAAACTCTAGTACATTCTATATTCTGTACTAATAATTCAAGTTTTTTATTTCTCCCCAGATTTGAACGATCCGTCCATCTACAGGGATCTGACAAAACCTGTGGGAGCTCTCTCTGAAGAAAGGCTCGCAAGGCTCAAAGTGAGAATTTTGATGGTTTGATAAAAACTTAGTGTCCCCTCCCTTTTAGCCTACTTTCCCTTAAAAGTTAAAAGAAAAAGAATGAAAGGTGGTTTAATGGGGGGTATTGTAAAAGTATCGTTAAAAATAAGGAAAAGTCATTAAATAAATATTGAAAAATAATGCGCTTAAGTTTAGCTCAAAATCATTCAAAATGTTAATTTAGTACAAGAAAGAAACATTTTGTCTAAGTCATTTTAATTTAAAATTGGAAATTACGAGCTTATGGCGCTTCCATAAGAAGCGCCTAGCTACCCCAAATATGATTGAGATCTATAGCTTGGGAACCCCTAAACCTTTTATACTTTGGGGGACCCTTTGCTCTTGTCTTTTTGTTCCATCTTGTTCAAAGAGCAGAAAAAATAAGACATCGAAGCTTTTTCCTACTCAAATTTCCAAAATTATTGTTGCATCTTTATTTTATCTCTGTACAAACATCTTAATGAGGTAATGAATGGTAAGGTATCTAATTGGCTTTTTTTCCACAATTTATTCAATGAATAATGAACAAAACAAACACTTTTAACTCATACAAATTAATAAAGAAGAACTTTTTTTAATTTTCTGACTGTGATTGTATTTTTGCAAAGTATTTTTTTTTCTGGAATAATTGTTGAAATCTGCACCCTAATGTCATCTTCGGAATCCAATCTGTTTCTGTATTTAGTTTTTGTTACAGCATATAAAGAAAAAGATTTTTCGCTTAAACAAGTTGAAACGAATGTTTTATGTTTCACAGCTCTTTTGAGTAATTTCAGGATATTCTTTTGTAATGTCAAACCAAAAATGCATAATATCAACTTGACTAAATTTTAGTTTCAATGGAGTGTAGGTAAATGATTCAATTTGTTGTTCTGTTTTTTTTATTATTATTTATTTTTGTTATTGAGAGTTAGGAGGTGTGGGTCATGAAAAGGATTTTGGATCCAAGACAGTTTCTGCCTAAACATTTTTATCGGGATTAGCCTTGTTGAATACCAAAATATTATGCAAATTAGGAAAGCATTCAATATTGTGTTGCAAACTACAATCTGCCCAAAATTTCAAGCTAAAATTTTAAACACTTTGATTAAGCAAATTCAGTAGAGCGCCGATGATCCGGACTTGTCGGGGCCGATGCAGATCCGGTTAAAGAAAAATCCGGATAGTTGGATTGACAACTTGAAAGCACCAATAGGGCTAGGTTTTTTAGGCAGCTTCCCTTCACACGTTTTCCAGGCTTAGGACTGCCATTTGTAGTAGTGCATATTGTGTTCCTGGAACTTTAGTTAAGCAGTGATAATTTAACTTGACCCCTCGACCGTGAATGCAGTACTTCCCCTATTTTTCTTCTGTTAGTTTCAATAATTTATTTCCACTCCTATTCATCTGAAAAGAATCTTAATCCTTTTATTCAGTTCCTTCTACTCCCCATGCTAATTGTAACTGAATGAAACATATCTGAGCGGAGGAGGGGGGTGTCCCTGTTTTTTGGAACGTCAAAAGGCAAAGAAAGCAGGTTTTTGACCCCTATTAGAGAGCCTGAAGGTTTGGGTTTTCGTGGGTTTTTTTTTTGAAGAGGGCAGGAAAAAAAAACATGGTCCCTGACCAATCCGGTTGATTGTACGTCCGGTTTAGTGGCGTCCAGATAAGCGCCACTCTATTGTAGTGGCAGAATCCCTGTCAAAGTTCCAGGGAATCCTAGGATTTCACAGAACCCAGGTTGAAGGCCTCTACATGCACTTTGTATTTAAGGCTGAGGACCTCTACACTAGAGACTTTAAATAGAAGTGTAGACTTGTACACTAATTAAAATGATTTTTTTTTTTTTTTTTGAAGAATCTTCTTTTTATTAATGAGACTGAATAGCAGTTTTTCTTGTGCACCAGTGTTATTTTTCTCCTAATGAGTGTGTTTCATTCTTGTTGCAGGAACGGTATGAAGAAATGGCTGATCCAAAATTTTTGTACGGCTCTCACTATTCCACTCCTGGATTTGTGCTTTATTACCTCGTCAGAAAGAGTAAGTTGCAAAATTTTACAATTTTTTAAGATTTTTGAAGTTCTACTATGTTTTTTTTATGAGTTTGCCTTGTATACTTGGGTATGCAGTGGTTCCCAAAGTTGACTGGGCTCTTGACCCATCTAACAAAAATTTCCAATCTTGGGACCCACCTGTCTTGGAGAAAAGAGGGCATAAATATTGGTAATGCTCAGATTCCCTAGTGGCGAGCCATGGAATTACTTTATGCTGACTTATTTGTTCTAATTGAAATTTGAAAAAATATAGGTGTTACCGATATGAATGAAAGGATGTTGAAATAAGAAATACAACTTGATTTTTTTTATTACTTAAATACCTACACCTGTAAGGTTTTTTTTAAGTTAACACAAAGTTATTTAAATGGGAAAATGTATTTGTTTTTTATTTCTCTTCATTAAAGCTTTAGCAACAACTTCAACTTTAGTTACTTTTATTTTCAGACTTCCTATCATTTTAAATTCATGTGTGCAGTGGCGGGGGCCCGCTCAATATAGGGGGATAGGTTAGTTAGTTTGGGAAATACTGTGGGTATGAAGATCATCATTGAGAATTTTGTCTTTCATTTGAATGAATTTTTGAATTATACTTACTAATTCTTTGTAGTCATTCAAACCTCCACAGCAGCAGAGGCAGTCAAATTGGAGAAAGTGCTTGAAGTAATTTACACTTCATTTAATTTTACTGTAAAATTTGCTAATAAATGCTAACCGTACAACCATAGAATGATCTGTATTGGTCAAAAAATATCTAAAACTTTGAACGTGCTTGCAAAGTTTTCTTGGCATAAAATGTTGGTCTATTGAAGAGTAAAAGGAAGAATCAAAAGCCTTACAGAAAAATTGTAGTTTTGTTTCCTGTGTGTTAAATTGTTTGCGTAAGGTTATTTAATTTCTAAAATGTATTAATTGCTTTATTTGATTATTTTAAATGCTCTTGATTTGAAAATGAACTCGCTTAATACGAAATGCCAAAAATTCGCGAATTTGTTCGTATTAGCAGTTATTCGCAACAACGTGCATACGTAAAATTATGTGAAAAAACTCTTAGAAATACATGTTTATATTTTTGAAATAATTATTTCTACTTATAATACGATTCATATAGAGTGAAAACAAAAAATAAAGAGTAAAAAAAGAGTGAGTAAAATAGAGTGCAAAATAAAGAGTGAAATCAAATGATTTTTTTTTTACTAATATCCACTTTTAAATCTTACTAGTGAAGAAAAAGAATTGAGAAAAAGGGAAATTATCTTTTAAAATTTAACAATTTTAGGAAAAATCCTTAATGGTTAGTTTTTTGTTTAGCTACATTAAATTTTATCATATGTGCTTTACAACAATTCAAAATAACCAATAATTTCTTTTTTAAAAAATTAATTATATAACAATCAGGTTTTTTCGTGAATAGGTCAGAAATGCTGTTCGTCTTAGCCGAAATTTGTATTTCGGCCTTCGTAATATGCGTGTGATATTTAGTGTCATTATATAGTAAACCAAACTTGATGAACAAAATGTTCGTTTTAGCTGTGATTTCGTATTAACCGTGTTCGTATTAAGAAAGTTCAACTGTATACATTGAATGAAATTTCATGGTTTATGTTAGTAGCACAGATTCTGGGCAGTGGTAGCCTAGTGGTTAGCACGTCGGGCTTCCACCTGGAAGGTCGCGCGTTCGATACCCACTGAAGACCACCATGTATACTTGGGGATACGTGCATGTAAAATCCGGAGACCCCACTAACCCTCCCCGTGCGTAAGCAATCCTAAGGCCTCGGCTAACAGGTAGGGGTCTGGTGGAGAAAAGTAGCACGGATTCTTTCAATTTATAACTAGAGTTCGCACAACAGTCGAAATTGGACTGTAATAGTTAAATTTAGCATTGAAAACATTATGCTAATTGTATAACTGTATAAGTATTATTCATCAAATTTGGCGATTATTATGTTGAGTTTATTTCGATCTTCCTCACTTAAAGCAAATGTTTTGTAAATCATGGTCGCCGGAGGGCCCATTGCGCTCATCAATGTAACCACTTGTACTTCTGCCGATTTCATACTAAGTTGAGTGGCAGTGGAATAAAACTTAAACATTTGCTTCTATGCACTTCTCATTTTTCATTCCATTGTTTCAAAGAAGCCTTTACTCAAACTCTTATTATAATTGCTTCTAATATGACTGCTTAATGGCAACAAAATCTTTTTGACTAAGAGTTTTATATTTATTACCTAATCATTTACTCAACCAAGACATGTCTTCCTCTGCTATCTATAAAAATATAACGTTACAATTATAAATGAGGCTTGATTGACAAAAGAAATGGGCAAATAATTAGCTAATAATAAACTGTTTCCAAAAAATTTTAATTGATGTAACTAAAACTCATCAATTGGTACTAAATAAAAAATAAGGAAAAATTTTTACTGTTTTGTCTTTGCCTATTTATATATAGGTATAATGCCTACAGTTCTCAAAGTATTATAGTCTCTATAATTAAAATAGGCGCATCAAGGTCACATTTCCTTCTTCGCTACCATGGCAACTCCAAGAAAGATAACAGTGCCAGACTTTTTTTTTTTTGCAATGCAGTTAGGGCAATTGTATTACTACACCTCTGATTCAAAATATTAGAATAATTTGTAAAAAGTAATAAGAAAGAATTTATTTTCCATTTTTTAAAATTTTTGATACTAAGTAAATGTAATTAAATTTCTCGTAAATTAAATCTGGAGTGTTTAGATAAGATTTTAACATTTTCAAAATATAAAATATAATAAACTAGGTATGCAATAGCTTTCTGAAACACATCAAAATATTAGAATACTTTATCTGATGCAATCCATTTTTGCCATTGAGAAATAAATCTGATTTGAATCTGTCTATTATTATTATAACTAAAACAACAAACTGACTTATAATATTCGCCGAACCAACGTGGGAGAAAAGTTTCTAGCACGGAAACCATGGCGACCAGAAGGGGAAAGGGTGGAGTTGTGTGACCTTGACACGCCGATTTTAATTACACAGACTAGTGAGAATTCATTAGACTCACACTTTCTGTAAATAACTGCATCTGCACAGTTATACTTCTGAATTATTGTAGTTGTTTCATGACATTACAGATCAATCAATATATCTTTTCTGGTCTTTGCAGTGCCGCAATTCATGCTGTGTCTCCAGAATGGTCGATTTGATCATCCAGACAGAATGTTCAACAGGTGAATTTCAAATTTTTTAATATTACTGACTGTAAAATGATTCATTTGGGTTCTCCTCGGTTTATTTTGCTGCTTTTTTAGGGGGGGGGGGGGGGAATTTGATATTGACTTTTTTTAAGGTTAAATGTTCTTTGATTGATGTAACATATTATCTTTCCTATAACAAGTTAAACACTGCTTTTTGGAGGAACTGTGTGTTATTAGGAAAAACATACAACTACATTTGTCATCAAGATGCCCATCTCTTTGATCTGACAGATTGCATTTTGTTTTTCCCCAACCTGATGATGATCTCCATCTTCCCCTCAACTAATGGAAAATATAGTATGAATGAAATGAATAATCAATGTATATAAATTTTGTAATTTTTATTCATCATTTTGTGTGCACAACCTTATATTTTTATACAAATCTGTAAATTGAATTACAATCATCACAAATTGTTTCTTTTTCTTTCTCTTTTGGTTATTAAAAAAAAAAGAGGATAACGAAAGGAAAAGGTTAAGTGCTATAAACTGTAAAAGAGGAATGATTCATGTAAAAGCAATTGTATTTTTAAACATGTGTGAATTTTCTAACAAAATTTTAAAAGTATTCTTTGTTTTTTAGTCCTTAAAATTTATCTCAATATTTCTTTTGATTTTGAACGAGAATTAAATTTTAATGAAAGTCTAGTTAGTTACTGATTGTTTCCTTCCAATTCATTGTCCTAACAAGTGTACCATATAATACCAAATACCACCTGGATTTTGTTTGCGTAAAAATAGGTTTGTAAGTTCGCATGATGGTCTAATTGAGGAGTAGTGATGAAGGTGTAAAACAATTTTTTTGTTTGTTGTATTGAGATGTTTAATGTATCAATCCCACAAAAATTTGAATTTGAAGTGCTCATAACATTTCCTGCTACAGTGCAGATTTTTTCTGTTTCAGCGTGCCAGACACATGGAGGAACATCACAACCAACACTTCCGATTTTAAGGAACTCATTCCTCAATTTTATGAGCCAAATGGCGAGGGAAAATTCCTACTCAATGCAAAGGTAACTAAATGATTCAGCCTTTAAAATATAAAGGCAAAGTGACATTTTCGAGTAATACAGAAAAAAACTTGCCGCCTCCCCTAATCCAACCTCTGTTTTCTTAACATTAAAAAGCTCATTCTAGAAGATTAGACATTTGATTCTTGTTAAGAAAATAAAGAACACTGCTGAGGTTTTGTAACGTAAATCAAATACAGTCGAACTCGCTTATAACGAGCTCGGATTTAACGAGGACTTGGATTTAACGAGGGAAGCGAGAATATTTGGTTGGATCAATGTTAAGTCTATGGAACAGAAGTCGCTTTTAACGAGCAAGACCCGGTTTTAGCAAGCAATATTTTTCTGTCTTGCAATCTTTTTCACATCTTTCTAGTCTTTCTGTCTTATTTTTTTTTCTTCTCTGCGGTTTAATACCTTTGTAGGAAAAATTCCCCCAGCATTCCAATCTCAATAGGGAGGGTTCACAAATCCGGTGCAACAGGTGGGACTTATTGTAAACAGGGGGATGGGGGTGGGAGGGGGAGAAATGCTGCACCTGATAAGTGTAGGCGTCAAGTAGGTGGGAGGGTCAAATGTCATTCTTTGACCTGAGTTCATTGAGTACAGACGACAATTTTTATTTAAGACTGTAGCACAACTAGAAATTTTTTCCTGGTTGGGGGAGGGATAATTGTCATTAAATTAAGAAAAGTATTTAATTAAATTAATTAATATAATTAAAGTAAGTAAGTACTAATTAAATTTTAAGTAAACTCAATCATTTGACCACCCAAGCCCCCCCCCCCCCCTCTAGTTGCACGCCTGCCTTAAAGGCCCTTTTCTTAGCACTCGGATTTAACGAGCAAATGTTATGGTCCCTTTTGCTCGTTATAAACGAGTTCGACTGTAAAACATTTTTTATGTCTGGTGCTTAAATATTTAAATTAATTATGTTATTTTTTTTTCTTCTGCATAGAGTTTGAATTTTGGTCTACGAATGGATGGTTCCAAAGTAGGCGATGTGGAGCTTCCTTCATGGGCCAAAGGTCAGTTAAAATATTTCATTTCTTTAAACCAAAGGTTTCCAACCTGTGGAGGCACATTTCATGGGGTCGCCATGTCGTATATCTAATTTTAAATAAAAAAAATTACCACATAGACGAAAACACCCTTTCTTATACTGAATATTGTTTTGAATTATTTTGAGTTGTACTTAAGGGCATAAGTTATAAAGAAAAATCTGGTTGTCATATTGGACCAGAATAAAGTCAATCCAAAATATTTAAAAGACAAATGTACAAAAAATATCTAAGTAATATAGAGGAATATTCAAATAATATAAGAAAAATATTGAAATAATTTCCGAAAAAAATATTCAAATGATATACAGAATTTGAATAAATTCAAATAATTTACAGAAATATTCGAATAAAAGCAGTGTTCCTTTCATTATATAGCAACAACCAATTTTTGTTTGAATCCTTCCATTATTTCTTGAGAGCAGTTATGCATAACAGGATATGCAATGTTCAATTCAGTCAACCCTCTTGGCGTGATTACCGACAAAACCTAATCAGCTCTACTTCCCATTAGGGTTCTCAGACAATTCCGAAAATTTTCAAGGACTGAAAATTAAAATAAAAATCAGTTTTCCTAAAATTTTTCAATTTGTTAATCTTGAGATTTCTTTGACAAATAATATCTGTACTTCTTTTCTTCCTTCAGACAAGCAAAATAGTTTGTACTAGAAATAAAATTTCACGTTAAATTAAAGCACAAATGAGCATTAAAACGCAGACATATGTTTCGGGATTGCTTGGAATCCCTTTTTCAATGCGACAGGGAGCTTCTAGATGCAAAAAGCTCCCTGTCGCGTTGAAAAAGGTATTCCAAGCAATCCCGAAACATATGTCTGCATTTTAATGCTCATTTGTGCTTTAATTTAACGTGAAATTTTATTTCTATTACTTGGCACAAAGTTAAATTATTATTATTAGTTTGTACTACTTTAAAACAGGGTTGGAAAAAACCTGGTTTTTTTGAAAAAAAAAAAAAAAAACCCGGCGTTTTTGGTTTAAACCAGGTTTTTTTGGTTTAAACCGGGTTTTTTTTGGTTTGAATAGCATTTGTAGGAAAAACAATTTGACTTTTGGAAAATCATGGAGATTTTTGATCATTAATTGTGAATAAATGTTATTTAGTATTATTTGTTAAATTATGTTATTTAGTATTATTTAGTAAATTTATTGATAATTAATTTACTAAGTTAAAACCTTGAACTTTAATTACCTTATAAACATAGTTTTTATATTTTCAGAAAGTTAGCTGCAGTAAACATGCGTAAGTTGACCACAGCACTTTAGTGGTCAACTTATAGAGGGTGGGGATTTTTTTTTTTGTCATTTTTTACACTATCCGTTTATTTATTTGTGACTAATTAAAATTAGCTATTTTTAACAATTATATAAAATACCATTAAATTTATTTCGAATGACTTGCAACGTATCCTATACAACTTTAAAATTAAAGCACTTAGTTAAAGATAAATATGTTAGTTTATATATTTGATTGTAAAGCTTCCCTAAAAATGCATAATTTTTTGAAATGGCTAGATCAATTAGAAGAAAACAAAGAAAATTATTTAGAGAACGAAAGAGTGCTCATAGTAGTTTTCTCGAATAGTTCAATTACGCAGAGTTTTAGACAAACTTTATATTGATGTTTCATCCATCCAGACAAATACTGGTGTAACATTATAGCATAAAAAATATTATCCTGGAGAACTTATTTAAGTTTTTTTATCTTTGCAACAATAGATGAACAAATAAATATATTAATAATTAGGCAACCTACTTACAAAGAGTTTTTTATAATACCCCACCCAAATTTGGCGTATATAAGTGGTCAATATAGACAGGTGGTCATTGGTCAAGTTACAAAGGCTTCCCTACATTAAATAATAGAGGGCTCATTCCATTCCCGACCAAAAATGGTCAACTTACAAATGTGGTCAACTTTACATGTTTTACTGTATCGACATATTATAATACTCTACTTATACAGACCTTTCAGCAAATTATTAAGCGTGTTGAGTTTTAACGAAAGCATATATTTTACTAAATTAATAAAAAATAAGCAAAAATGAAAGATATATTAAAAGTAATGTGTGTTGATTTACAGTACCAGCAATATCAACAAATGATTACAAGTCTCTTACTATAGATATATTTTAGTTTGAAAGTAAAAAGAAATCAATGACTTACCGGATTTAGCAATGGTAACACTTATACAAATCAGCAACATTGGCTTAGAAACGATCACCATTATTTTAATTTTTTTTTAAATGCAAACTTTATTTGTCCTGGTTAAATATATTTATAAAAACAAAGACAATTTTATAAAAGTAATACAATGTACAAACTTTATTTTTCCTGATTAAAGGTTAAATATATTTTTTAAAAAGAAGAGAATATTTATAGAAAAAATTGTACTGATTAAAAGAAAGTTTGTTAATTTTCAAATTAAGTAATCCATTATTTATCTAATGGTATGCTTGTAATTTCTGCATAAATTGGATTTTGAAATTTTTTATAATGTGTAAAATGATTAAGAGAAGGTTCGGTTTTTAAAAAAGTTGCTATCACTAACATATTTGCAAATTGGTTATTATGAAGATACTTTATTATTTCTAATATATATTCTTTAACTCCAGGAATTACAATTGAAATATCATTTAATTTTTATAATGTCTGAGAAGAGCTTTTCTCAAATTAGCTTTTTCAGAGCTAATTTTAGAAAAACCCAAATAGGCTGACATATAGATAATAGGAGATGAGAGAAATTTGTACTGATTAAAAAAAGTTTGTTAATTTACAAATTTATTAATTATCCAATGCTGTGCTTGTAATTTTTGCATAAATTGGATTTTGCAATTTTTAATAATGTGCAAAATAAGTGAAAAAAGATTTGGTTTAAACCTTGGTTTAAACCAACCAACCCTGCTTTAAAAAATTTTTAAGACAATATAATAACGTTTCCGGCGGGGGGGGGGGGGGGTGAGATTCTTGGTATTAATTTTAGATATATCATTTAATTATTATTTAAAGCGTTCTTTTTTTAGAGCTTATATATACAAATATATACAGGTATGTATGTACATATGTAATTACGTGATCATGCTCCCCTCACCACTCAACACAGAACACACAATACATACATACCTGTACCCAATGAACCTCCCATGCCCTGCTCTACCCGAAGTGTGCTAGTTCCCTGAGAAACCTTCGGGTAGAGCAGGGCATGGGAGGTTCATTGGGTACAGGTATGTATGTATTGTGTGTTCTGTGTTGAGTGGTGAGGGGAGCATGTTCACGTAATTACATATGTAATCTGTATTTTTAATTAATGGTGCATACTTTTTCCTAAAATTTCCTTTCTCTGAGAATCACCCATGCATAGCTCCATTTCTAGTAACTGATGTAGGAATTCTCTCATTTTCAAAACATACATGAGCAAATTTCACTGAAAATTTCCCTTTTGTTGATTTTATCTATATATGTTAATAAAAAAATGCTCATTTGTATGTTTGTTCGTATGCTGGCTATACAAAGCTACACCAATTGATAGATTGGAATTAAATTTGGCTCAAAATTCAATCATCCCCCAAGAGAGAAAACACGCGAAATCCCATTTAAAAATTTGAACAAGTTTTTTTATATTTTTAAAATTACCATATTAAGATTTGTTTCAACAATACAAAATAGAAAATAATCATGTCATTTTCTAAAAATCTTATATCATTCTGAATCTGATAAAAAAACTGCTTGAAACAGAATTTATTCGACTAGAATAAATTGAGTTAACTCTAAAATAAATAGAGCATGAGTTGTATACCCAGAATCTTATTTCTTCTAATCAGGAGTAAACTAAGCCTTTAGTTTAAGCTATTGTTAAGTAAAGATTTTGGAGGGAATGAATTCCTATTCTCTGCTGTGAAAATAAGCCCATGAATATTTATTAAAAGTTAATTGTTAATTTTCTGCAACTAGTCTCCATGCTGTTTTTACATGTGTTTGGCTGATATATTTTCTCAATATTATTATTGTAGTGAGCAAGTCTGGGTAATTTTGAAAATTTACATACAGTCAGACCTTGATACATATTCACTCTGCACATAAGGTCACTTTTCTAAATTCCTGGATCACAGAATATCAAAGATGTATCAGTTGGGTTATAAGGTCAATTCTCTGATAAGGTCATTTTTGTGAAGTCCGGAGGGGTGAACTTATGTCTAGGTCTGACCATAAAGTTGGTGCAATGAGGATTTTCACCATTTGTGTAAATGAAGATGCATTTGCTTCCAGATCCATGCCACTTTGTCCAAATCCTGAGTGAAGCTCTGGAATCTTCATACGCCTCGGCAAATCTCCACCACTGGATCGATCTAATTTTCGGATACAAGCAGCGTGGAGAAGAAGCCATTAAAGCAAATAATGGTAAGTCCACTCCACAACTTATTATTGGCCATGTCCACCCATGAAAAAAAATAAGCAAATTAATGGATAGATGGTTGGTGTAGTTTACAATTTAAAAAAAAAAAGAAAGAATCTTCATTCAATTGCATTTTTAAGAGCACATATTTTAAAACAACCAGAATGACACTTGAATGTAAACCCTAACTCTTTCACTATGGATCAGTAACAACATTGTTTGCTGGGTTATAGACATAGTCTGTCCACAATGTTTCGTGCCAATGCTTTGCCTGACATGTCGCAATATTTTCAGAGTTCGTGGATGAATTCTGGTGATAAAGTTCTATGTGGATCTTGATCTTATCTGCCAAATGGAATAAGTGAATCAAAAGTAGTGCTTTTAATTAAAAACAAGATATGCAGAAATTGTTATCACCAGACTTCTTTGAATTTATTTTTGAAGAGACTGGGGTCAGGCATAACATTAGTCAGAAATATTATGGATTGACCCCAGCCTTGAAGCAGCCTTTAAGCGAGCTTTAAAAAAGAAATTCAATTAATGTAGTTCGTAAATAGAAAAGTAATTTCATTCCTTTTCTATTGAAGAATTGTATTTATTGCATAGAAAATGAATGGAACTGTTTGCGAAACTAGTCCATTTAATGCAGGATTCATAGTGATTGCAGAGCAGTGAAACACTGTCACAGCTTTTCTGAGCACTTCATTGCTTCTATAGAACCTAATTGACACCCTTACGTTGCCAATCATTTTCTGATTTATTCCATCATTGCAAAACTGCCCAGAGGCATATTAGTACTAGTTCTCCTGATCTTGTCCCTGTGGTTCATATCCTACTTTAAGTTTTAGGTATCGAGAACTTTGTGCTTGGCTCGTTGAACCAAACTGAAAACACACAAGGTAGGCAGTCATTTGGTTCAGAAGCAAACTACCAAAGTACATTTCCAATTCATGTAGAATGCATCACCAGAAAAGAATTGTGTTATTATTGATTTTCTGAATGCCTTTTCCCTTTTTTTTTCAATTTTAAACTTATCACTTTATTTTCTACTTTCTTTTGCAGTTTTTTATCATCTGACCTATGAAGGAGCCGTTGATTTGGATGGGTGCGTAATATGATTTTCTATTTTTTCTGTTTCTCGGGATTCATTTTGAAAATTTGTAGATACCCTGTGTTATAATTATTAACTTTTAAATACTGTAACTGAGGGAGATGCACAAGGAGAAGCAAAGACATAGGCATTTTCATCTTTTTCATTATTTAATGTAGACATTCACAACACACACGTGCACAACATAAAAAGTATTCTACAGACTACTTAACATTATACTCGTCATACTTTGTCCTACACCCTACACTAATCTCGTCTCCGTAATCCTTTCGTTTTTTTTTAAAACTTTAATTCTACCGTCTCTGGCGCCCTCAGTTGGTCTTTATATTTAAGAACAATTTTATAAACTCTAACACCTGTTACTCTATAATTGGTAGAATATTCGACTTGAATAGGCAGCTCAACATATCCAGAACAATCCGAAAGGCATCACCAAGAGATTGTCGATTAAAGTGGTTATATTTCTGATTTGTGCATATCCCAACTGTGTGTGTGGAAGAACAACTTCCAAGTAGTGTTTAAAGTAGGGAGTTAGTCATGAAGATAAGCAGATCTTTAGCAAACGTACCTAGATGATGTGTTCTTTTTTTCAGTATCCGGGATGCAAATGAGCGATATGCTTTGGAGGTACAGATAATGGAGTTTGGCCAGATCCCGAAACAGCTCTTCCAAAAGCCACATCCGTGCAGAAGGCTTCCACCTTCCCCCATAGGCGACCACCTGCCTGAATTTCCTAATCATTTCAAAGATGCAAAGAGTAGAAGTAAGCAATTGCTTTTTTTTACTTGTTACTGTTCTGTTGTAGATTCACATAATAGGATATAGTGACTGCTATAACCCTTCCTACAAAAAAAATTTCTTCACATTAGTCCCAGAAAAAAAAAAAGAAAGAAATTGAGTGACTTCAAATAAGTAAATAATTCAGTAAATACCAGTAAGTTTTTACACACATGTTGATTCTGAACTCTAGAGCAAAACATAAAGAAATGATGGAATGCATCTAAATCAGCAATTTTTGTGATTCACTGTATGAGCGCAACACAAAAATTTAAATCTTTTTGGTACTGCAGTTGAATATATAAAGCACGCCCCCTCCCGTTGATATTTGTAATCGTGGATTTAGAAATATACTTTTCGAACAATGTTCTAAAACAATGTTAGCAATGCTAGTCGGATGTTTCATAAACTAGAACCTGTAATACAATTGCTAGGTTTTTCGATTAGTCCTGAGGTTTTTATTATTAAACTTGAAAATAAATTTTTAGAATTAGTTAAAACTCGTAATACCAATATTTCGAATTTTAAATACCAAATTTTGCAATTTGGAGGCAACTTGAGCACAAGCATATTATGGGTACGATTCATCTAAATCCGTGGTCGGCAACCTGTCGATCGCAAGCCCATTTTCAGGCGGTCGCAACAGCATTTTGGACATTTTATAGTTTAAAAAAAAGTCAAACAACTTTTGAATTAGAAGGAGAATTTATTCCCCCCCCCCCCCTTCAGAAAATGATTATTTATTTGTCAGACCATTTATTGAAACTAAAAAAACTTGCCAGTAATATGGAATGTCAGTCGTCACATTAACTGTGTTCTCGTTGAGTGTTAATTGAAGAATGTAACAGCATTTCACATGTGTGTTTTATTTTAAAAAATAGCAGTTTTTTTTAATAAAATTTAAAGGAAATAATATATTAGTATCTGAAATATTATTTTGACACGAATTAACTGTGTCAACATAACATTATGTTAGAAATTTTAAAGTAGGTACTTTATAAGCATTAATTCTTGTTCTGACAAGAACTAACCTACAATTTGAAAGCAGGCGCAATCCCAACAATGCCCTATTAATAGTGTATACCCCCTCCCCCCGGTCCTCCTTTTCGATCTTGGTGTTCGCCGAACTTGAAAAGTTGATCTACAGCCAATTTAGGTTGCTGACGGCTGATCTAAATGTATGTAGGTACGTCCCTTGTCATTCAATACCAAGTTTTGGCATGATCTCTCATTTTACAACCTGCTTTTACAGATGATTCAGAGTCCAGTACAAGGTCAGAGTCTGCATCAAAAAGGTGGCAAAAGGATATGACACATCTGACCATCTGTTTGGACTGCAAAAGCCATAAAGAGTAGGTTCTTCACTTTTATTTTTCTCATCCATCCGCCCCCCCCCCCCCAATAGTTCATCACATCTTTCTTGTTGTTTTTTGATCCTGTTAAAATTTTAATGTCTTTATTTTTTTTAAGTAGTTATTTGGAATGTTTTCTGTATAGGGGTAAAATGTGGGTTTATGCAGTAGTTATTAAACTTTATTATAAGTAGGTGTTGAATTTTTTTCTCAATTTAGGGGAAAAAAGAAGTTTTGTGCTATACAAAGTATCTGGTATTTACATTACGTTCAATACATTTCTTAGCAACACTTGAAAAATACTGGATTGCTTCCAGTAACCGGTTAAGACTCGTTACCGAACGAAGGGACCCATCTGAACCCTCTGGCTGCATATCCCGCGATTTCCACCAGTTGAGCAGATGTAGGTAAAAATTGCGAAACCAGCGTTTTTTCTGGGGATGGATTTTTTCAGTCTATTTAGCTTTGCAAACCACTCTTTTCCCGTCCATGTAGGGGGGGGGGGGGGGGCGAACAGAGAAGCAAATATAGTGCAAAGTCGAACCTTTTGTTTTTCTGATTCAATCTCAAATGATCTTCATTAATAAAGCTTGCCCTTTTTTTCCAGGCTTATCACAGATGTTTGTATCACAAAAGATCAGAAGTATATTTTCTCCGTATCTCAAGGTTTGTAAGCATTTTCTTCTCTGCACTATTTGTCACAATTTCATCATGTATAATGTTTTCTTTCCAATCGTTATTCGAGACTAAGTATTGCTTGTACACAGTGCTTGCTCTAGACTTAAAAATCTGTGAGTCAGATTGGATCACAGTAAAAAAGAAACTAAGTATCAATTTTTGAAAGATGCCAGTTATTTTAGACAGTTAAAAATATATATGTATTTATATATTTTTTAAAAACTTTCTTGTAGTTGATGATTCTATCCCAAAATATAAAGTTCTACACGAAAATATAGAAGATTAGCATAAGCAGGGTGCGTACGCGACCTGGAAAACCTTGAAAGTCCTTGAATTACATAATTTTTTTTCAAGGCCTTGAAAGTCCTGGAAATTTATAATAATGTACAAAAATGTCTGGAAAGCCCTTGATTTTCTCATTTTTACTATTTCTTTGCAACTTATCGACAGGAAAGTTCACTTTTCTTCAAATTCTTACCTGCAGACATGTGATTTTTTCCGTATTTTGACGGAATTCCGTAGTTTGGTAATTTTGGAAATTAAAAATTTGGAAAGAATTCGTTTAATTTGGTTTTTTTTATCATTTTTTTTAAAAAATTGGAAAAAATTTTTTGAAATTTTAGCCGCGAATTAACGGGCAAATTTACATTATTTAAAATTTTAAAATTTTAAAACATTCGATTCTTTTTGGCGCTTTTTAAAGCGGGCCCAATCCCGATTTTTTTCCCCCGGCTTTTTTCAAAATTTTGGTTTGCATCGGCTTGCAAAAAACTCAGCCTTTGGGTTCTGGGGTTTAAATGGTATTAGGTCCCCTTGTACTTTCAATAAATTTTGGCATGATTCTCATTTTACAATCTTTTTTAAGATGTTAGCTTCCAGTAAAAGGTCTTGCATAAAAACATCAAAAGTTGCCACGCCCATCTGTTGGGTCGCCATAAAGAAGGTTCTTTTTTATTTTTTAAGTTTTAGTTCATACATCTTTTGGTTTTTTTTTAAAATTTTAATTTTTTAAAAATTTATTTAAATTTTTTCTGTTTAAAAATTTTTTCCCAAAATTTGTTAACTTTTTTAAATTTGTTTTTTTTTTTGGGGTTTTGCAATGAAAATTTTAAATTACCAATATATTTTTAGAAAATTAAAAAGACTGGTTTTGCTTAGAAACTTAAGAATTTCTTATTGCAAGGGAATCTGAACCTTGGGTGCATATCCCGCGTTTAATTGAGCAGTTTAAAAAACAAAGCGTTATGTCAGGGTTTTTTTCAGTTTTTTTTTAAAAGTCTTTCCCCATTCTGACCTGAGAAGCAAAAAATGGGAAAAATGGCCTTTGTTATATCTGATTCAATAACTCAAAATCTTCATTAATGTTGCCTTTTTTGGATAAATTTTTATAAATTAAATAGAAGTTATTTTCTTTTTAAGGTTAGAAATTTTTTCTCTAATTTTTAAATCGTCGTTAAATTTTTAATCTTTTTTGGTTTCTTGTAACAGTGCTTGTTAATTTCGGACGGGGTTTAAAAAAAGAAACTAAGTTAAATTTGAAAGACCTTTTAAAATTTTTGTATTTAATATTTTGGAAAATTTTCTTGATTTTTTACCTCAGAGAAAAAAGTGTACGCAACCTTTGGTTATAAAGGAATCTGTGCATAATGTATTTAAAATTTTAAATTTTTTGTTGTGTGTATTGTATCACTGCAGATTACATAATGAGACCTTTTTTTTAAGTACAGATTTCTTTTCAGAAGTTGCTCGGATACATTGTCTTATCCCACATAATTTAAATTAAATGCCCTTTTTTATGAAAAAGAATGCGCATTTTATTTTTAATCACACTTCTGAACCCAAGAGTAACATTTTCTACAAAATAGTGAAGCATGTTGAGCAGGGTTCGTTAATTTAAATCGGCTTGATTTTAAACACAATTTAAATCTTTTTTGGATTTTTTTCAAAAAAATCATTAAATTTTACAATGTTAGAAAGTGTTGTGCAAATGATATATGTTGCAATTAAAACCACTGTTTCTATCAATACTTCCTAGGTCCATCTGTCTGTGTGCATAACAAAATATCATAAGTTTAAAAGCTAATTACTATTTTTTTAATTTTACAATATTACTCTTATTCTTTAAGCATCTTAACAGCAAAGCATAATTCATTCAAACATTCAAATTAGAATTCAAAATTTTGAATCATTCTGTGTTTTTTATCTTAAAAATAGTATTTTAGATGATTTAATAAATGCCATACAATAAATAATTCAGAATGATAGACAGAAAACAACAATTGTTAGATTTTAGAATATGTATCCCTTAAAGTTTCCTTCATATCCCCTAATAGCTTAAGGTTTTTTCCTTTCAAAATATTTTTTTATCATGGAAGTTTTCAATAAAGATATTTGATTAAAACAAAAAGTTTCAGTTTTTAGCAATAGCGTGAGCGTATGATTTTATAAATGGGTAAAAATATTTCAGTCTTTTTCATTTATAAAATAGAAAAATGATTAAAGTACACTCAATGTAAAAATTAAGTATACAAAATTTTTTTTTTCCCAGCTTTCAACATCAATAATTCAGATTCAATTTGTTCCTTTTCTCTGTACTTATGAGTGTACTATTATTAAAGATATTTAAATTATAAAAGTAATGATTGCTTTAGAATCAGCTAATTGCCATGGGGAAGGGGAGGGGGCAAGGCTGCTATGTTGCAAAAAATTGACTTATTGGAAAATTTTATTCATAAAGGTTTTAAGTTTCTTTCATTTTCTATTATTTTACTTATTGATTTATTTTAATGTTCGAAATCATTCACATTGGGTCTTTATTTGTTGAAAACTTTGTAATTTTAGCTGTTTTCACGTTTCTTTGATGCCACCTGTTAGGCACAATGCTGTCGTTGTTTGGTTTTTGCTGCCGTTTGGCAATTTTTTTGCAACTGCTTTCATTTTACGATATTTATTGTTATTTTATTAATAATTCACAAGATAATGCATTTTGAGCAAAAATACAATCAGTATAAAATGCATTTTTTGCTTGAAGTTTTGCAAGTCTAACTTTGACTCGCATCTTCCAATAATGAGAGACAATTTTTTCAAATGATATTGATTTCCATGTCAAATGCAAGTAGGCATTGGCCTTGCATCTTACTAAGTGTAATAATCAGAATAAAAACTTTGTCCTACTAGTAAGTTAAGTAGAAGGCCCGTTAAGTTTTTATCCTGTAGCCACTTGCCAATATTTTCTGTTTTTTGTAGACCTCTTCCTAGAGCTCATTCTAAAAAGAAGTCTAGTAGGGCAATATTTATATTTGAACTTTCCAAAACAGATAAAAAAGCAAGGGTAAAATTTCACCCCGTAAGTTTTAAAGCAATGGGGAAAGAGCAAAATGCCTGTAAATGTTTGTTTGATGATTGCAAAATTAAACTTTAAAGCAAAATTTTGAGAATTATTTTTCTATTAGGGAAAATTTGATTTTATGTTCATCATCAACATTTTGTGGGAGCAGAAGCTACATCCTTACTTCTGGTGCTATTTTTTTTTTGCGATCTACAAATACAAAAAGTAATAGGTGCCTACAATTTATGAAATATATTCAATTAATTTATGGAATTATTTAATTTATGCAGTTTTCAGTATATACATTAGCAAAATTTGTTAGCTACTATAATTTGTTGTGGCTATAATTTGATAATAACCTGCTTAAATGAGATTCTTTATTATATACTATCCATACACAGACCCGGACCGCTATTAATGAGCAATGCCTAAATAAGAGCAACAGTCCCTAAAAACCATAGATTAATTAAGTACAATGCTCGTAAAAAGTAGTTTTTTTTTTTTGGCGTTCGATTTTTGTTAAGAGACCGTTGTACGCCCGGCACTGCTCGAGCTTAAATACAACACGGCATTGAAAAACTTTATTATCTATCGATGCACAAACATACAGACCCGGTCCGATATTAATAATAGAGAAATTCAAAAAATTCGCATCAGAATAAGAACAATTAATTAGCCCTTTCAATCCTTTTTCGATTTTACGCCATTTTCGTTTCATGCATTCAGAATAATTAAAACAATCTTTAAAAGTCCCCGTTAAAATACGAAAAATAGTATTTATTAGATAGCAGACGATAAATAAATTAAAAAGAAAGAAGGATTAAACTACATCAATTTTTAACGGAGAGCAAATACAGTTAAGCCTCAAGGGCTGATCTAGAAAATCTTCAAGGGGGGGGGGGGCGATGTTGGAAATCTCGGGGTTCAATGTAAGGATGGATGAAGGAGATTCTTCATTCTTTTTCAAGAGTCCCTCCCCCCCCCCTTTTTTTCAAACAGCAGGAACAACAAAAAAGAAAATGCTAGTGCACTGATATTTAAAATTTTACTAACACATTTTTTCAATGCATATACTTTTACTCAAAGCCCTTATAAAAGGAACACAATCTGCCATTTTTTTGTTTTCGGAAATCTGTCTATAATTTTTTCAACGTTCAATGTAATATCTTTATGGATATGCAATAGCGCTAATCTGTGAGTCTATCATCACTCATTCTGCTTCTTAGCCAAGTTTTAACCAAGTTAGGATTTCCTTCAAGCTTTCTCAAGAAAAATGTAGGCTTGTAAATACATTTTCTAAATTTGAGTTGATATGTCTAAATTACAAAATAATAGCAATTATTAGTAATATATTTTCTAAAATTTTTAAAATGTAATACTAAATATGTACTAAAAAACCATCAACGTGTATGTGCAATTTCAGACTCCAAGTTTTAGCGTAAATGCTGCAGGAATTTACACCACGTGCTAAGGGTTGTCTAGCTGTCACCAGTTTGATGGGTAGAAGAAAAGAGCAGGGAATCTCTTTCCCATTACTCCGAGGATTAGCAACTCAGCAATACTGAGAGGACAAAGGGACAGGGGGAAAGCATAGAACTTGAAACTGGGCTATTAGGCTGGGATTCCAAGAACATAAAAAAATGGCTGGTCCCGGGGCACAAAGAGTAAAAACTCACTTAGGAGTGTCGATGTAGTATCTACTTGAATCAGCCCAAGGGGGGGGGGGGCGATCGCCCCATCGCCCCCCCTTATATCCGCCGTTGTTAAGCCTCACTTAAAATGCTAGAGAAACATTATCAGTATTGTTGACATTTATTACAAAAATGGCAACAAATGCATTGATTTTAATTCAAGCGGCAACTGCATTATTTATTGTTGGAACGATGCCAACAATGCAAAAAAATAAATAAAACTTGCAAAAACTTGTGTTTTTAATTAAGATCTCCGCTAATTAAAGCCGGACACGGATGAGACCGGGCGATATGGCTTCCCTGGAAAATTCCGAATTCGACGATAGCCAGCGAGATGTCGCAAAGTCTGCCGTTCTCGAGGAGATGAGGTAACAGACAGACAGAAAGACGCGGGCAGGTTTTAATAGTATAGATGGTGTATAAGTGGGTACAGGGGTGCCCACAGGGGTGTAGTATGGCGCAACTTACGCCATCAGGAAAAATTTTGGGGGGGATTTTGAAATTTTTGAGGGGGAATAATAAAAGAAGTGAAATATTCGAAAAGTTAATTGCATGTTTAAAGAGAAAGTTCATTGTAAAATAAGTTATATTCGTCCCTTTCATCAGGGTTGACAAATGCTAATTTGTCACCACAATTCCCCCTATCCCTCATATTCACAGGCATGCCAAGTCTCCTGCTTTTGGCAGGAGACTCCTGCTTTTCTGTTCAATCTATTGTCTCCTGCTAATGCAGAAATTTCTCCTGCTTTTTAGGCAAAAAAAAAAAGTCTCTGAACTTTTCTTCAGTTACATGCATCTCTTTGCAGTAAAAATTTAGAAAGCTTAAAGACTTAATACTTTTGTTAATTTCGGTTTCAAAAGGTTTTTACTGGCTGCAGTCTCATAACATAATTTTTTTGCTTAGTGTTTGTGCATTTAATGACAGCATTAAAATTTTACTTGTAATCGCTTAAATATTTTTATTTCTTGTTCTAAATTATCTTCACTAACAAAACACTTTCGAAATAATTTAGTAAATGATCTAAACAAATAAAACAGCAAAAATCAGCATTTTATTTTAAATTCTAAATTATCTTTTAAAAATGGATAACTTACAAGATATGCATTTTATATCTTGTGGATTAAATTTTATGTTAATTTATATATAAGAACAAAAAATTTACCAGTTTTATACTAGCATTCAACTGGTTCTGCGGTACAGAAATAACTCCTGCTTTTCGGTTTTGTTTCTCCTGCTTTTTCGTTTTGTAAGGTTCGCAGGTCTGTATTCAATAGAATTCCGAAAGCATGAAGGAGGCCGTTAAAAAACCACGTAAATTGTTCTTTTTTTTGCCATTTTCAACCCCCAAATTTGTAGAAATTTCCTATAAACGTAGTTATCGTGACGCTAGCCTCTACCCTCCTACCCCTTAAAGTGCGTCACGGGGTTTTTAAACAGCCCCAAGGGTATGGTAATTTTTTTTTGGGGGGGGGGGGAATGTGCCATAACCTTTGGGGGGGATGGGCACCCCTGAGCGGGTAATGTGGACACTTATACAGTGGAACATCCTTTAAGGGGCACCTCTAATTAAGGGACACTTTTTCTGGTCCCAGTCCCTTTAAATAGGGACTGCAATGTATTTACCTCGGAATAAGGGACACTCTATTTAAGGGACATTCACAGAGACAAATTTATAAAATTTCAAGTTATATAGATAAGAAAAATTTACTGGGAGATGAAGTTCTTCTTTTTTTCTAAAAATTAACTTATGAAAGTTGGTATGAGTCCTAGAAGCTTGAGCAAAAAAAACTTTTAAAATGCTTGCCAAAACCTACTTGTAAAAGCTTTTCTCTCTTTTGTACTGTGATGTGTGTTCAGCATTGACAGACAGTACCCGGCTACCAACAAGTTTTTTATGCAAGGGTTGGAAAAAGTACACTAAATGTAATTTATACAGTATTGAGCAAATAATGTACTTTAAAACAAACCCACCTAATAGATTACTTAACACTTTACCGACCGGCCGTCGATTAATCGACGTTTTGTTCTCAGCGCATACCGACCGGCCGTCGATTAATCGACGTTTGTTCCCCAGCGGTTATCGACCGGTCGTTGATTAATCGACGTTTTGTTCTCAGCGCATACTGACCGGCCGTCGATTAATCGACTTTTGATGTTTCTGTTAGATTCGGTGAGCGGGCGGTGAAAGGGCATAGTATGTTCGAACCGCTACCGGTCGGTAAAGTGTTAAAATGAATTTCAGCAAGTTACAAAACTTTACCAATACAACATTTATGCAAAAATGTTGGTTTTTCAATGAAAAAATTTTAAGTTTCAATAATTTCGACCTATATTTTGTATACATGAGATATTTTCAGAGTTTAAGCTTAAATGGTGACATGTTTATTATTAAAAAGTTAAACTAAGTTAATACACTATATGTGCATGCATCAATTTGAACCTCCAAAGAAGGGACACCTCTACTTAAGGGGCAAATTTCCAATCCTCTTAGTGTCCCTTATTGAGAGGTTTTAATGTAATAGTAAAACCATGATACACATGTATTGAAGTAATGCAATATAGCAAATAGCATGCCACAACTAAAGGGAAATTCAACATTTTTGCAGATGGACTTCTCAAAATGTATTCCCTAGAAGAAAAAAGACAACTCAGGAGCATAAATGTCTACAATATGGTAAGTGTTGCTTCTTCTAGCTGTGTTCTTGGGCATGTACTTGGATCTATAACTTACACATTATGCCTCTCTGCAGGGCCTCTCATCCTGCTCTTTGATGGAAGATGATAGGACAGTTGTTGTCGGCTCCTGGGACAACTATGTGTAAGTATCCTGTATTTGAGGCTTTCAGGTAAACACTTTCAAAAGGATTCCTTTTTGAAATCTTCACTTTTTTCATTTAAAATCCGCCAAAATATTTCATTTAAAACCCACCCAAAATACCCTGAAAATTGAGCCTTTCAGCTAAACCTTTTTAGAGGATTGCTCTTTAAAATCTTGCTTCAATTTCTTTCATTTGATTTATAATCTGCCCAAAATAAACCATTTATTATCTGCCCAAAATATCTTGAAAATAGAGAAATTTTAATGTCTTACATCAGGGTTCGCGCTAGGCCGCGCGATCGCTCGATTCCCGCAGTAATTTTTGAAATCCCACTCAAAAAATGTTCGTTTGCGCGCTGTTCGCGCAACTAGCGAACACGCGTTCAAAACATCGCGAAACGAAACTACTATTCTAAGCTGATAATTCAATACAAACTAAATGGAGTATGTTAGTTTTCAACTGCCATCTTATCCTCCTTAATGAAAAGAAGAATCTAGGAACCCTATTTATCATATATAATAACATGTGGGAAAGGTTGACAACTTCATTCCTTGGGATTATTGAACAATTTAAGCCCTTTGTAAATGCAGACTTCAAGACAATCAAAAAAAAAAAAAAAAAAAAGTGAAAAAAGGCAATCTTCCTTGGTCACAAGGTTACAAGAGAATGCTAGTTTCTAAAATATACTGTTTTCATTGAAAAACCTCAATAGATAAAATGACATATGATCAGAAAAAATAGAGGAAATATTAAACTAATTTTTTGGATTTTTTGTAAAAATCACACATTAAAGAATTTTGGTTAAATAACCAAAAGACTAGAGGATCTTTTTAATGCTCAGAATTTTATAAGCACCCATTTTTGCGATCGCGAATTTTGTGAAAGATCCGTTTTGTGTGAGCCCTGTTGATGTTTATTCTTTCTTTTGCTCAGCATAGCTTAGATAATCATCTTTTATTACATAGTTGTTTTGGATCATGATCGGACAACTTAGTAATATTCTTAAAGACGAAAACAAAAAGAAAAGTTCCCACTTAAATTTTAAAAATCCCACTTAAAATTTTGGGCAAAGTGGGAAATTCCACCTTGTATTTTTCCCCAGTGTGAACCCTGTACATTCTTATTTCTTTTCTATAAGTTTTATTTTCCCATTGCAGATATCTCTACAATGTGGAATACGGGAAGCTGTTGGCCACCACCATGGCTCACGACGATTCCGGTAAAAATTTCTTTTCTTTCTCTTTTTTACTGCAGAAAACTAAATAAATCAACATTCAAACATTATTTTATTTTCAAAATTGTTACTCTAACGGTTTGAGCGCTGAAGAATTTCATTTCCAGCTTTCCAGCCAGGAAGTACAAGTTGATTTCCAGCTTTCTAAATCAAAAGTACAGATGGAATATTATGGGTCAGAAATTAGTTTATGTGCTAAAATGCTATTAGTTTTTGAAAGGTCCCATTTACATTCAAAATTATTGTAAATGGCTTTTTTTTAAATTTTAGTTTTTTATATTGAGATTTGTGTGAAAATTCTGATTTTGGATCGTTATTTCTGGAAAGTTTTAGTTTTACTTTTCCTTTCCCTCCCTTTATATTTAATTCTGCAATTTTTGTTACTTGGATGTGATGCATGAAAGTCATATCTTTTTTTTTTTTGTACATTTTGGCTGTTTTCAACTCTGATTTTATGTCACAATCTGAGTAGTAAAATTTGTCAGTAAAAACAACAATTTTAAGGAATGTCAAAAACTAGCAAACTTTAAGCGGATGGTCGAGAGCAAAGGATTTATCTGTCAAAAGTAATGTCACTCTTTTCTTGATTTCTGCTTATTTATCTTTATTTTTTCTCTCTTGTTACATTAAGGCAGTAAGGCATGGTTATCTTGTTGCTGTTATTCATGAAACATTGAGAGTGTGTTATGCTTCCTTCAATGTAAAATTACTCATTTGTTCATTTATAGTAACTGATGTCTTCTTCAGCAACAATCTGCTTGCCACTGCGTCGATGGATTCCACTGCAAAGGTAATTTTATGCAATTATAGTAATTCATTCTTACCAAATATTTTTTATTAATACAATTGGATGTGGTTCCTACAGATTCTATAAAGGCTCAAAAGTACAAAAAGCAACTTACAAGATGGTAAGAATTTCTTAAATAAAAAAAAATAATCATACTTAAATAATTGCAAATCAAAATGGCTGTGAAACAGACAAATTGATCTTAGTATTTCAGCTGAAAAGAAAAGAAAAGGTAGAAGAGGATCCATCTGAAAAAAAAAATATGTTGTTTAGACACTATACTTTATATATCTCTCCTAATAAAATTGAAACAGAATTTTCCTGAAATCAGAAGCCTATATTTGTTAGGACATTCGTATTGAATAAACGTTCATTAATGAATTTAAAAAAAAAAATCTAATGATTTTATAGTGGATTGTAATAACTTATTGACAAAGTACGTATTTGTTAAAGTTTCACGATATAAGTTAATACGGTGGTCAGTAATAGCCAGTGCCAGGTCTAGGGTGGGTCTGGAAAGGATAGGAAAAAGCAAGCCGGGGCCCGTGCCCCGCGCGGCACTTCTGGGGGCGGCAAATTCAACTGTGATGCACAAAAAAGAAGAAAAGAAAAGAAAAAAAAATCAGGAGAAAGAAAGAAAAAAATATTTAATTAAGAAAATTTTACTTTTGGAAGAGAATTAAAATTCTAGTACTGCGCTCCGATTTTATCATTGATCAGAGCTATTTTGCTAAATATTAAAACCGATTAATAGAATTATTATTTGTATAAACTGTCGGAAATTCGAAAACTTAGGGTAGGGGACGGCAAATTTCAGTGTCAAAATTTAAAAATTAAATTTTAAAACGTCAAGGTTTTTTCTCTCTTGTGATAGTGAAATACGTATAAAACAGACTATGCTCAAACCTGACCATAACCTTGCCCAATGGTTTTTCTTTTAGAAACTTTCAAAGCATCCTTTTGGGAAGAGGGGGGAGCTTGTAAGGGTCGTTTGAGAAGGCAAACACTTGGCTCTTCGATATGGGCGTTAATAAGGAGGAGGGGGATTCCTGCAATCTGGATTTAAAAAAATAAAGGCAATTTTTTTCTGAATTTTTATTATTACTTTTATGAGTAAAATCGTTTAAATTTCAAAAAGTTTTTGTCTGAATTTTTTTTCCTGAAATTTTTCAAGTCCCAAAGCGTCTCCTAAGGCCTCAAAATGCACCAGTGTGCATATAATTTTCAAAATTTTCCTGGGGGATAACTTTGTATATGTCCCCCGGACCCCCTACAACTGTCAGAATTTTATATTTCCAGGCAAAAAGGGCCTTTCATATGACTGTATCCCCCTCTAATGTTGAGCTGAAAAGGCCATGCTGTGGGAACATTAAAGAAAGTTTTATGGGTTTATCAGTGACCCCAAGAGGAAAAGTCCTCAAAATGATAGATAAAAAATGGCCAGCTCATAAAAAGCTATATGAGGAAAAAACAATTGGTTGGAGGGTGCGGCATTTTTAAGTTGTACCCGCCTCGGAAAACTCCAAGATCCGGTACTGGTAATAGCAGTTTCATATCTCAGTTTATGAGTTAAGTTCATTTAACTGTTGAAGTACAATACTATGAGCTATTAGTTTAGAATGTTTAAAAATGTTAATTTCTTTCAGGTGTGGTCTTACGAGTTAGGCGAGGGAGCCCGCCCGACTTTCACATTGAGTGTGAGTATCCTTTTCCTGACCACTTCTTGATACTTGGCAACAATTAATGCATATCTTGATGTCCTGAAGACTGGTCGGATAACACAAATTTCAAGTCAACCTATAGGCACTATGAAGCAAAATTCTGCTCTGACCGTAGACCAGGGGTTCCCAGACTATGGGTCACGACCCCAAGTGGTGTTGCTATATATTTTCTAGTTTTAAATAAAAAAACTTTACCATGTTGACAAAATGACCCTTTCTTATATTAAATGTCATTTTGGCTAATTTTACAGGGTTCCCACGGCCTTAAAAAGTCCCTAAAAAGGCCTTAACTTCAGAAATTGATTTAGGGGCCCCTAAAAGGCCCTATTTTCTTCCAAAAACTCTCAAAAGGTCCTAATTTTTATTTGTGAGGCACTTAAATTTATTTCCACTCTTCCTTTTCCAACTCAGAAGTCATAGTCATAGAACACTAATGATTGGACATGGATTTTTCAAAACTGGTAAATGGGATGAAAATCTACATGGTATTGATATATATATATGTATATTTTTACATCTGCACAGTGGCAAACTTGTATGGATTTTCTATTCTAAGTGAATTTTCATTTGATATTACGATTGTTCTAGAATTTTACAAATTATCTCAGAAGCTAAGTGGTCACAGAGAGATCAAGGATACCATGAAATTGCTTGAGAAATCTTACGTTATGGGGAAAATAAAAAAGAATGTGAAGAAGCATACCTAGTCAGCATTTTTTCCCTTATCTTTAACTTAACCCAAACTTTGGACGATCATGTTGATAATTATTAGTGTTCATTATTGTAGCCTTATTAAAATGCAATGCTTAAATTATTTTTTAAATAATATGCCTTCAGAAAGAACCTTGCTTCAAGATATTGCTATTGCTTGCTTTATAATGGTTTAAAAGCTCGTTTTTATGAAGAAAAAGACACATTTATTTTAAGTCATACTTCTGAGCAGATAAAGTGTGATTTAAGGCAATAAGCGGAGACATCTTCAGTTGGATGCTTTTACCTAGAAGTGCACTTCTGCATTGAAAAAGGGGTTCGTTGCGGCCTCAAAATCTTTTGCAAAATTTGCGTAATATATGTTGTTTTTACTCTTTCAAAATTTTCAGTTGCATGGATTTACATGTATAAAAGGCATAATCATAAGACATATCATATTATTTTGATAATACACTGCGACATTGCAGATTATGTGCTGAGAAAAGTTGCTGGAGGCAAAATAAAATCTGGTTGTTGTTTATAAATTGAAAAGTTAGCTAAGCATAACATTTATGACTATGAAGGAAATATAACTATTAAAGAAATAAATCTTTAAATTTGATAAATCTTTTACGAAAGTCAACTTTTTCAAATTTTAATTCAGTGAGATGTTCATGTTGCTGCTTCATCATTCTGATTAAAGCATTTATTCGTAACAATGAATTGATCGTGCATGAAGATGCATTAAATATACATTAAAATCCATTGGAGGAAAAATTAATAGTTCTTTAGTTGTGATAGCAAAGTTTTGATGTCATTTCCAGAATTGTTCTTATTTTTTTTAACGTTAATTTCAGTGTTGAACATTTGACTATATTCACACGACATACGATATCATTCTTATTTCTTCAAAGAAAAGTTATTCTAAATGTTATATGTGGCCCTAAAAAAGTTACACGTGGCCTTGAAAAGGCCCTAAAAAGGCCTTAAATTTGACTTAGAGATGAGAGTGGGAACCCTGTTTTACATTAAACTTAAGGTCGTGAATTACAAAGAAATTGTCTAGTAACTTGACAATTTTTGTCATATCCGAGCAGAATAAAATCTATCAATGATATTTAAAAGAAAAAAAATTATGAAGAATTTTCATCTGATACATAATTGGAATGAATTTGAATAATTCACAGAAATATTCAAATGAAAGCAATGTCTCTTTCTGTATATTGTAACAACCAATTTTTGTTTGAATCCTTCCAATGTTTTTCATTTGTCTGGCGAGATTGCCGGTAAAAACTAATCAGCATTACTCCTCTTTAGGGTGTATGTGTGCACTAAATTTAGTTCACTTCCAAGCATTATACTGCCAGTTAGACTGGACACAAAATGTGTTAAAGTAAAACTGCAATTTTTCAGTCCAAAGCCACTGTAAATTTGTTTATTTATCAGTGTTCTTGGACATCATAAAATAAACACATTTACACTGGGGTTGGATTCAGAAGCAGCTTTGAAAAAAGTTACTTTCTGGGTCAAAATACTTGTGTAAAAGTGTGTGCAAATGTTCATATATGAGGTCACAGGTTGCTTATTTGTCAAAAATGGGGTTGTGACATAAAAAAGCTTTGGGAACCACTGCTATAGACCTACTTTCATGGCTTAGCTGGACTGGGGCTAACATTCAAAATTTCAAGTGGAGGGAAGATTTCCCTCCAAGCTTTCTATATGTAGGGATTGCAACTTTTTGGAAAGGATAAGAAAAAGTTTTATTCTAATATTTTAGGGACCGTTCATAAATGATGGCACGCTTTTTTCCCACATATTCGACCCACCTCCCCCCTTTGTCACATGTCACACTATGTTGCATAAGGGAGGATGTCCCACTTCTTGTTACCCCTCCCCTTGTCACAATTTCCCGAACCCCCCCTCCCCCTTCGAAGAGTGACAACATTTATGAATGATCCCTTACCTATATGTACAACTGAAAAGCGCAAATTTTTACTGAAATTTTTCTGAATCTTCCTTGAGTGGGAAATTCCCACACTGTCAATTTTCAAGGAGTGGATCTGTAAAACTTGGCCTAAGTTGCCATCATTCTGCACTCAATTTTAGCACCTGCTTAAAAGTTTTAAAATCAATACAATGTTTTGTTTTTTTTTTTTGAAAATTTTTACCTATATAAATTCATTCTAATAGGGCTTTGCTTTATTCTAATAGAATTTTGTGGAGCAGAATGTTAGGACTAAAAATTTTTCATAATTTCTTCCCTCTAATTAATTCATCATTTTATGCAGAACTAGATGTACACATTAACATAATCAACATAAAGCACCCAAATATTTTACAGTTCTGTGTTGTCCATAGGCGGAGCTGGACCATGAAGCAAGTGTTCTCTGCCTAAGTGTAAACGAGGGGAGGACCCTACTGGTGACTGGAACCTGCACTGGATACCTGTACATATGGGACCTCGTCTCCTTCTGCCTAATAGGACAGCACCTATGTGAGCTAATTTACATATTTTTTCCATTGTTCGTTCCTTTCGTTTGCATAGGCGCAGTCTTAGGCTAGTCTCAAATCAAGAGCAACAAACTAACAAAAACTTCTGTCACTCATGTGCTTTCAATGTTTCAACTTAGGCTCAGAACTTAAGTA
Organism: Octonoba sinensis; assembly: GCA_038502835.1. Lineage (NCBI taxonomy): Eukaryota > Metazoa > Arthropoda > Arachnida > Araneae > Uloboridae > Octonoba > Octonoba sinensis. The sequence continues at coordinate 8,220,144 of CM076600.1, forward strand.
AAGAGGTTTTTTTGTTTTTGCTTTGGTCTGAATTGAGTATTATACCCAATCTGGGCTCCGGGAAACACTGAAGGTTCGCAAAAAAATTTAAAAATGGATTGTGCTAATTCTACCTAAAGCAAAAAAAAAAGGGTTAATTTTAATTGGAGGAGACATTTCAGAAGCTTTTTTATGCACAGCTAAGTAGTTGTTTTTCTATATAAGTGATTAAATCTTGCAGGAAGAAGTAAAACTGATACCTTTCTGAATTTTGTTCCTGATGAAGATACTCAGCCAAAATGAGATATTGAGGATTCTTTTGGGCTTCCATGTACTTAATTCAGAAACCACTTTTCAGAAATTGTTAAAATGTATTTTCTTCTTACATATGACCGTGGCGTTCCTAACATAGGTGTCAACCGAGGTGGTAATGTGTCATGTTAACCCCATCCCCACCACCAAAAAAAAGAAAAAAGATTTTGTGTTGTATAAATTGGTCTTTAATCTATATAATTTTCAATATTGCAAAAAAAGAAAAAAAAATTTGTTTGGTATAACTTTTAGTGGACTACTACCTTTATTTTCAACTATGATAAGTTGAAATAGCATCGGTAAAGTTTTGTTATTCAAGTATATGTTTTTTTTTTTTTTTAACTCTTTATCTCATTTTGGATGTCAACCCCCCAACAGCCCACAAAAGGGTGTCAACGCCCTCCATTCCCCGTAGTTATGCTGCTGCTTATGACCACAAAACTTTGTATTTAGGCAAAATAATTGACAAAGAACCACCTGATGGCAATAACTTAATTTTTCTAAAAAGTGTAGCCCTGACTTGTACTTAGTATGGCCGTACTACTGCCTTCATACCGCTTTATAAAGAGGGATAATTTTCCATTTAGTATCATTTGGTGAAAGTATTGAGAGTTTAAAATAAAAAATTTGACCTCCTCCCCCCAAAGTAAATGATGGGCTGGTTTTAAATCACAGCAATGCTTTCCGTTTCAATCAGGTTCTAGTTCATGTGTAAACTGGTTTCTGTTTCATTGTGCTTATTTCGCGAGATGCAATTAAGTTAACTCTTTTTGTTTTTCTTCCAGATCATACTGGTGTGATACATGCCGTACCCTTCAGCCCAGGTAACAATCATATTTATTTTGTAATGATTCATTTTGCTTTATGCTTTATCTTTCGCCGATTGGGACAGCAAGGAAATCTTTTTCATTGAATGCATCTTTTTGTTTTCTCATTGGTTATCATTTACTTCATCTTTAAAAAGCTTTCAGCTGGAGGATTATGATTGACCGCCCATGGTGCAAATTGAAGCAGTGTAGCTTTCACTCTTGCATGCTTGCCAAGTCTACTGTTTTTAACAGGAGACTCCCGTTTTTTTGCGTCTGTCTCCCAATCTTCTTTTTGATCGTAATTTTCTCCCCCCCCCTTTTTTTTATTTTTTTTAGCAACTGTATACCAGGCTGAAGTGATGGCCATCCTGGCATGTGCAAGTAACTGCCTGTATAGAGGCATCTCTGGCAAATCCATCAAGATCTTCTCTGATAGCCAGGCTGCTCTCTTAGCGCTACATAAATGCTGCTTCTCATCAAAAATTGTTTGGGAATGCTATACCACTATTGCCAAATTGGCTGCAGTGAATAAAGTGACTCTTTATTGGGTCCCTGGACACAGTGGCCTTTATGGTAACGAAATGGCTGACCAACTTGCTAAATTGGGCTCTGAAACTCCTTTCATTGGCCCAGAACCTGTTCTTGGTCTGCACTACAATATAATGAGAAACACGATTAAGGAAGTCTTTTTAAAAGAGACTCACAACGCTTGGCTTAATTCCAACAATCAAAGACAGGCTAAGGGGCTCAACCAAAATTACCCATGGTTAAGATCAAAAGAATTGCTGAAACTCAGCAGAAAAGAGATAAGGATGATCATTGGTCTTCTAACTGGCCATTGCAATCTGAAGAGACATCTCAATATCATGGGCATTCTAACTGACCCGCTATGCAGAGGATATCATGCTGCAGAAGAAAGCTCAACACACATTTTATGTGAATACGACTTTTTCTCTGCACAACGATTTGAGTATCATGGATATCATTATATTGAACCCTGGGAACTTCCCAGTTTCCCTGATAATTTACTGCTGAAATTTGTCTCAGCCACTGATCTGCTTCAGACTCCCTAATTGGGGTTGTTAGTACATGCTAGTGCTCCTCAGAGCCACCCCTAAAACAGTTCATTCATTCTCCCATTTTTAGTAATTTTCACTTCTAAGATAAGGGGCCGTTCATAAATGACGTCACGCTTTTTTCCCATATATTTGACCCCCCTTCCCCCCTTTGTCACAATACGTCACACTTCAGCGGACCCCCCTCCCCCCCTTTGTCACGCGTCACGCTGTGTTGCATAATGCAGGATGTCACAACTCTTGTTACCCCCTCCCCTCCCCTTGTCACAATTTCATGAACCCCCCCTCGAAGCGTGACATCATTTATGAATGATCCCTAAATAAGTAAAGCTTCATTTTTTTCCTCAATAGATGACACGTGTGAACGTAGTTACTCACCCATGTTAGTAACAGACATGTAATTTTCCTCGTATTTTGACGAAATTCCGTATTTTTGTTAATTTTGCGAAGTCAAAATTTCAGTTTCGCGAAAATTGGTAATTTTGGAAGACTATTTTTTTCTTTTAATGACAAAATTTTGAAGCAGCATGCGTTCATACTTGCTTTACAAAACTTTTGTAAATTAGCAGTAAAATTTCCGCTTTGTTTGATTTTTGTTGTTAAAATTTTGCTTTTTATATGCTTTTGAGGGTCAGTTCCAATTTTTTTTAAAACTAATTGCATCCGCTTCAGTAAAGCTCCCTAGTTCTAATATACTATCAGATTCTATCTCTTGGACATCAATAACTTTTGGTTTACCGTTATTTTTAATATTTTTTTACAATTCAGCCTCTGTAGTAAAGAATTTGCACTTTCGTCATTTTGCCACACCCACTCGAAATTTCAATGCAAAATTTTAGCCCTTTTAAAAATTTTGGTGATCATATTAATCAATTATAACTATCAATATTGCATCCTTATAAATAACCTTGCTTAAAAAATATTTTTTTTGCATGGAAATTAAATTGCATTCTTTTTTTTCCATAGTCGTAAGGTTAGGGTTTATTTCCCTTTAATTTACTCATCATATATTGTTACAAAATAAATTTTAAAAAATTCTTCCTGTTTTCCTTCAATATATAATTAAAAAATAGCTAAAATTTGTTTTTTTTTTTCCCTTCTATTTTGGAATAATTTTTTCGTTTATTCGTTAAGTGTACACCGATGTAGGCGTGATATTTTGTTTCAATTGTTGTGGTGTAGATATAATCCAGTATTTGGGAGAACTGGATTTTTAAAATGTAACTAAGGTAAATGCACCATTAGAGGATAGTAGAACCAGATCGTTTAGCCTTTTTAGGTTCTAATAAAAAACTATTTTCAGCTTCAATTATTTTTTTGATTATTATGTTACAAATTCATCGTATTATCCGTTGATATAACAAACCTGGACATTTTAGTAAAATTAAAACTCCTAAATTAAAAATTTTATGTCATGGTAATATGTACTAGTGGCGGATAGTGAAAAAATTTGGTGTACTCTAGGCGGATAATTGCTAACCCAGAAGCGGATAGTGGAGTAATTGACGAAAAAGAACCACTTTACCACCATAAAACCTTTTGATTTATTTCAAACGGAACAATAAGATAAATATACATAATAGATAAGATACAAAAAATAACATTATATGGTTTAAATATTGTTTTAATTAAGTACCTAAGCATCACATTAATTTCGATCACAGATTTGTTTCTCATCACAAAAAACTTGTTCAGGGATAAGTGTGGTAGTTCTAAACATAAGTTTCATGCTTTTAGAACCATCACACTACTTTCATTACCGGTTCCTGGGTCTTCATGCCAGTCTTCATTTTCAGAAGAAGATGATGAAGGTAATTTTCTTTTTCGGGGTTTTACCCTTCGCTTATTGGTAACTTTGCTCGTTTCCTTTTTTCGTAATTCTTTTTTTTTTCTTTTTTAATTCTTCTCTGTGTTTCAACTTCAATTTTCTTTTTTTCCCTCTTCTCAGCTCTTTTCTGTTTAGCATTTTCCATTTCCAACTTTTTGTTTATTTTTTTTTTTTTGTATTGTGCTCACGCCAACGTTCAGACGTCACAACGCTAGGAAAAATCTCACGTCTACGTTTATTTTTCACTTCTTGTCTATCCGGCCAAAATAAAGCCCGTTTAAACGGAGAGGGTATATTAGCAGAAGTGGTCTGTAAAGGAGTTTCCTGGCCAGATGGTGCACAAAGTTGCGGAATACTTTCTTTCTTCTCTTTAGTGTCTTGTTGCAAATGTTCTTGGCCCATTATTTTAGTAGTCATCGCTCTCCATACCTCATACAGCGATTGATCCTCTAGTTGGCCTTGCCAGGTTGAGGTAGGGTCTTTAAAAGCTTCGACTTTCTCGAGTCCTATGATATCTTCTAGAACTGAAAGAGCAATTTTTGTATCATTAATTTGCACATCTTGTGAGGTCTTCTCTCTGATCTCTTCAATGGAAACATTCTTGCCAGTCTCTTCAATGGGAACATTCTTGCCAGTAAGAGTATTAGTACCTCTTCTGGATTCCAGGGAACTAGCCCACATTTTCTAAATCCATTTTGAATTGTAGAAGATGTAATTTCTTCAAGTGCTAGTTTTAATAAAGGGGAGAAATCCGTTTTCTTCAAAATTGGTTTTGAATTTATATTTTCTAACCTCCACTTGTGAACTTTCTCTTCGTTTCAGAGATCTAAATACTGCAACATCCATAGGTTGTAATATGTGAGTAGCATTAGGCAGGAGTGCCACTAGAATTATACCATTTTTATTGCAAAACTCACTTGTATGCAAAGTAAGGTGGGAAGCATGTCCGTCTATAAACAATATTATGGGCAGTGGTATTTTGCTCCCAATGAGCCATGGGTGAAATACGTTGGTGATAAACTCAAAAAATAAAGCACCATTTATCTAACCGCTCTCAGATTTGCCCATGCCCCAAAACGGTGGAATACTTTCAGCAATATCTGCAGGTACACGTTCCTACCTGAAGACCACTAATGGTGGAGCCAGAATCCCGGCAGCATTAGCTGTCACCAATACTGTAATGCATTCCTTCTTGTCTGCATTAATTTGTTGGTAGACGGTTTTGTCTCCTTTATTTGCCAATACTTTTGAACCTTTAGGATTCAAGAAAAAGGCACTTTTATCACTATTAAACACACGGTTAGGGTCTGAAAGTATGTGGCCTAAATTGTTTTCCTTCAGGTAATTAAAAACTGAAGAGTACCATTCTAATATCAGCTGGTTTGTAATGGACGCCCTTGATATTATCAAATTTTGAGCCACCCTTTGAGAAATATTCAGATGGCGTTTCAAAAATGACTGAAACCATTTTCGGCCAGGTCGGTTCTCATTAAAAATTGTAGTACAACCCATGTCGGTGAGTAAGCGTTGGACGCTGTCCAAAAGTTCAGTTTTTGAGACAGGGAAACCGGCCTTAGATATAGCTATTATACAATTTTGAAGATGTTGCTCTTCTTGTTTGGTCAAAACTGTATCCGGCCCCATCCGCCTTTCAACCGGCCTTTTTCCTTTAACTTTGTAATATAGGCTAGATAAAGGGACACCATTTTCTTTGGCAGCTGCAGCGATGGGTTTCCCTCTCGAAACCTCACCAAGTGCTTTTAACATATTCTCCTCCGGGTACTTTAATATTTTCGGAGCCATTATTATTATCAATCTACAAGAAATGTAAACGAAGGTCGTCAGTTCTTCTTTAAGTACTAATACAAAAGTAAATTGGAAAAATGACAAAGTCTGATAGCACAAAATGCATATCACAACAAAATTTTCAAGATAGAAAGAAAGCTCTAGTAGCGGATATAAATAACACCAATAGAGGATACCCCTATCCGCCTTTGGTTTCTTCACTGTAGAAGGGAAAAGAATGGCACTGGCATTAGTTAAATTAAATTTCGGAAAATATAACGTCAAAAAAAGATCCATTGTGCACAAAAATTAAATCACCCAATAGCAGATAAGGGTATCCTCTTTTGGTAAAAGCTATGAAATCCGTATCCAGTAGCGGATGTACATTTAAATCAACTTAAAATCAAGAGATAAAAAAGAAGAGACTTAGAAATGTATTTAAAATATATTTGAAAAACAAACGGCCAAAAGATTACCAAGATATAGAAAGAAACATGAGGGAAATACCTTATTTCTCAGTACACTTCTTGTTAGCAAACCACAGATAGAAATGGGCGGGCAGTGACTAGCGGGAAACCTAAAACTGTGAATCTCGTGTTTAACCCTCTTGCAACGTAGGTACGCTCTCCCGGTTTTGTGATGAAACTGTGGAATAAGGCTAGTTAATTATTTTTTTTCGGGGGCCACCTAGCTAGGGAAAAAGTCTTATTATCTTCATTTTTCGAAGACGTTATCCGCTTTTGGTGTAGTATCCGCTATAGGTGCACTTACCTTAATGTAATGCTGGAGATTTTGTGCATTCCGCAAAGTAATGCATTTTCTGTAAAGTGAAACTTGAGAACATATATCGATCATAAAAAATAATTTTGCTGGAAAATATTTTGATCAAACATTCAAATTAAAAGGTTTAATCAAATACTGCTGTAAGGAACAAAATATATATATTTGTGTGTGTCAGTTTAATTGCTCATTGTGTGTGGGGGGGGGGGGGGGGGGGCAGGGCCGGCGCTAGCACGAATGGCGCCCTGAGGCACAAAAAAATTTCCGCCCCTAATATATATTATGAAGGAATAGAGATTAAAAATGATCGATACAAATTTTAATTATACATATTTTAAACTTTAATAATAGATATTACATTATATTGCACTTTCAAAAACCTGAAGGAAAACAATCGCTGATCAGAGTTTACTGAATAAGGAAAAATAAAAAACAGAAAAAAAGAAAAAGCAATAGATTGCGTTTTGCTCGTTATAAAATAGAGAAGATACTTTCTGAAACTGCAAACACTTAAAAGCGACCCCCCCCCCCCCCCCCCGCCCGCGAAAATATATTGAAGCCGCCTGTCGCTGTGGAGAAGAAAAGGATAATGTGCAAAACAAGAAATGACCCAGTAAAAAATATATCCTTTCGACAAAGGATAGAAAGAAACGGAAACGTTTCAAGACATTTCCTGATGTGTTGCTACGTGTAATAGTTGGACATTGAACACTGAACACTATCAATAGACATTGAACACTATCACGAGCGACACTAAAAGTAACTTAAAAGATATAAGACTTTATTTTGAAAACATTTGGAGGGGGGGGGGGGGGGAGTAACCAAACTCCTTTCTGTTTCCTCTAACATCACCAAAGTATCCCGAAATTGCATTGCTAGGAAGATTTCATAAAGTTTTCTGGGGAGAGCCCTCGAACCCCTGCCTCCAGAGTTAGCCTAAGTATTATAGATGTAAGACAGGTTACAAAAATTTAAGTTGCAGAAGCCCCAAATACCCACTCCTCTAACTTCACCAAAGATCTGAACATACATCTACTATATATACATCAAAAAGCTATCATATATGTAAAAAAATTCATATTAACATCATTTCTAGTCATATATATCAGGGTTCGCGCTAGGCCGCGCGATTCCCGCAATATTTTTTGAAATCCCACTCAAAAAAATTTTTTTTGGGGCTTAAACTTTAAAAATCCCACTTAAAATTTTAGTCAAGGAGGATAATCCCACCTTGTATTTTCCCCCATTGTGAACCCTGTATATCTATATATATGTATATATTAGGTCGTTTCGAAAGTTTTGTCCGTTTTAATGTCATGTGTTTTTATAGCTCCATATCTCAATAAATATTTATTCTACTGTGACGTGGTATATACTGATCGACGGATAATTTTGTACTCCTTACATTGATGCTGTTCGGTTTTTTCTAATTTAATTTTTAAAATTATTTTCAGTCCATTACTATATGATGTCATAAAGCGATTCTCGGCTAATTTTTCTCTATGAGTTCAAATTGGACCAAAACGCTGTCGAAACAACCCGAAAAATTAACCAGGTATTTGGCAATGATAGTGCTAATGAACGCACTATTCGACTTTGGCTTACGAAATTTCGTTCCGGAAATTTTAGCCTCAAAGATGAGCCCCGAAATGGTGGATCTAGAGTAATCCAGGACGATGATTTGAGGACCCTGGTGGATAATAACCCATCACAAACGGTGCGTGGGTTGGCGGAAGAACTGGGAGTCAGCTCCTATGTGGTTTTTGATGGTTTAAAACATAGTGGAAATGTCAAAAAATTCGAAAAGTATGGGTCCCACGATGTAAACGATCGGCAAAAATTGTCACGTTTCGAGGTTTGTTCTTCATTGCTTTTGCATAACCAAAACGATCCTTTTTGGACCGGATCATCACGTGTGATGAAAAGTGGATTCTCTACGACAATAGGAAACATTCAGGACAGTGGTTGGACACCGCTCACCCACCCAGGCACTTCCCAAAGGCGAAACCCCACCAAAAATGGTCACTGTTACTGTATGGTGGTCGGCGGCTGTTGTGATTCACTATAACTTTCTGCAACCAGGCCAAACCATCACAGCAGAGTCCTATTGTGAGGAAATCGACGAAATGTACGGAAAATTGCGTCAGCAGCAGTCAGCACAAGAGGTCCGATCCTGTTCCCCGACAAAGCCCAGTCTCTCATCTCATAATCACCGTCTGAAAATTAAAGGAATTGTTCGTCGAAGTTCTGCCCCACCCACCATACTCCCCAGACCTTTCGCCAACGGACTAACATCGTTTTAAGAGCTTTGATAAATTTCTCCCCGGTAGAACCCTTGCCAATCAGGACCTAGCAAAAACGGAAAAAAGCATTAAACATTCATTACTAGATCTATTAGTTTATTTTATAATTCAAACACAATAGAAAATTCAATATTCAGCGCTGAGCAATCTTCTATGTCCAGGCATTCATAATATTAAAACTGGGAAATAGTGGAATTTTAGAGAAAAAAATCCAAATTCCCCTTCAAAAATAATCATTCCCACAATAAATTTCTAAAAATTTTGTTAAATTTGTAGCAAAACATACCCCAGAAAGGGAAGCGTCTGAATTGAATTTTCTTTTCTTTTTGGATGACGAACGTGTCCATCGCTGGAGTGCAAACATTATATGTATCGAAAATAATTAAAAATTTAGCTAAAATATAAATAATACTTGATTGTAAATTAAAATGCAGCATTAAACTGTAGCAGTCAGGTTGGAAACGTTGAACGGATGATTTCCAGAGTCGTAATGCAATCAGTGATGGACCATAATTAGAGGAAAAAAACATTTAAAATATAAGAGATGAGAGAACATCTGTAAATGAGAATGCAATGCAAATACAGTTCATCAGTTTTCCAATCGGCTCAACTACAAAAAAGATTTTACCAAAATGGGTGTTTGGACAGGAAGTCATAAATAAATACAAATTGCTCTTTAAGTTTCTTGATGAGCATCCCTTCCTGGCTTGAGGGTTTAACCCATTAGGACAATTGTTGGCTAGGGGTCCTTCATTTTCAGACCCCAGCTCTGGGTTATCAGAAAACAAAACTCCATCACAGTAGAGAATATTTTCCACGAAACTTATTACTTGTGCGATTGTACTCCAAAATTGCTGCCTTTGGGTAAAAAAGACATCAAGAAGGAAAGAAAACCCTCTGGAGTGATTGAAAGGATCTCTGTTTGTCTGTGTGTGGTACGGTGATTGAAGCCACCTTTCGCTGTAACCCCCCCCCCCCCAAGGTGATAAGGGGGTTGATTATAACCAGATGAAAAGTCTTCTTTATTATGAGCTGCATACTTTGTTCATGATCACAACCCTTCAGAGAAAGAGGAAATAAAATCATATGCATATGTGTTTAATTTTCTTAGGAAAAAAAAAATATGTGCTTTGCAAGGCCGTAACCAGAAATTTTTTTGTGTGCCTCAATAAGTCAATACCCAATGGGGGGGGGGGGTTGAACCCCCCCCCCTGGTTACGCCTATGGGTGCAATCAGAGTAGCACTAGCATCAGTGTGTGAGCAGTTTGTGTGAGTGATAATTTCCACCTGATTATTACATCTTTGCCCATGAAAATGTACATGCTAAGATTGTATTTACAAAAGGTTGGTTATTCCCTCTTTCCTTCCATCGAATTAGTTACTTATGATTCCTAAAATTTCATTTTTATCAGTTAAAAAAATGATTATTTTTCTTCCATTGGAAAAAAGTAGCCAAACGTTTCAAAATTTCTGTGTTTTTAAAGTTTTCACGAATAATCCTGGTTTATTTTCAGTTTTTTTCCACTCTTTACATCTCTAGTTGTAACACCATACAAGATAAAAAATCAAACATTAACCTAAAATTAAGCAAAAATTTTTTTTCAAGTGGAAGACACGTGTTTGGAGGTTACAAGAAACCCCTTTTTTAGTGCAAAAGAATGAGCTTCTAGGTGACAAACATCCAACTGAAGTTGGCTGTTGGTCAATCTCAGTTGGCTTCAGTTGGATGTCAGTCATCTAAAGTCTGTGTAATTAGAATAGGAGCATCAAGGTCGCGTTTCCTACTGCGTTGCCATGGCAGCTGCAGAAAAGATAACAGCACGAGATTTTTTTTTTGCACTGCAGTTAAGGCAATTGCATTACTACCTCTGATTCAAAATATTATAATAATTGAGAAAAAGTAAGGAGAAAGAATTTATTTTCCATTTGTTTCTTTTTGATGCTAAGTAAATGCAATTAAATTTCTCATAAATTAAATCAAGAATGTTTAGATAAGATTTTAACATTTACAAAATATAAAATACGATAAATTAGGTATACAATAGCTTTCTGAAACACATCAAAATATTAGAGTAAGACTTGGATTGGTTCAATATCTGACGCAATTTATTTTTGCCATTGAGAAATAAGTCTGATTTGAACCTGTTTATTATTATTATAACTAAAACAGCAAACGTACTTATAGAAATAAAATTTCACGTTAAATTAAAGCACAAATGAGCATTAAAACGCAGACATATGTTTCGGGATCGCTTGGAATCCCTTTTTCAATGCGACAGGGAGCTTCTAGATGCAAAACATCCAAATGATTCATTTGGATGTTTTTGCATCTAGAAGCTCCCTGTCGCATTGAAAAAGGGATTCCAAGCGATCCCGAAACATATGTCTGCGTTTTAATGCTCATTTGTGCTTTAATTTAACGTGAAATTTTATTTCTATTACTTTGCACAAAGTTTAATCATTACTAAACGTACTTATGTTCGCCAAACCAAGTGGAGAAAAAGTTTCTAGCACAGAAACCATGACGACCAGAAGGGGAAATGGTTGAGTTGTGTGACCTTGACACGCCGATTCTAATTACACAGACTATAGAAGCTTATTCTTTTGCGCTGAAAAAGGGGTTCCTTGTAACCTCAAAACACATGTCTGCAATTTTTGCAAAAATTTGTGCCTAATGTTATGTTGATTTTTGAATTTTACTGTTTTGCAATGGTTTACATTTTATTTCATCATGCAAGTTGTTCAATTATAGAAAAATTCCAGTAGATCTTTCCTTTTTCAGATGGCCAGAAAGTGGCGACTTGCGGTAGTGATGGAACTTTAAAAGTGATTGATGTACAGACGGCCACCCTTCTTTTCAGTGCGGAAGCTGGCGAACAACTCAGGTAATTCCGCTAATTGCTTTACTTCAATAGACAGGCATAAAATAGCAAATAATAGGACAATAAATGCTGGTAGTAGAATTTTTTCAAAAAAGGAACCAAAACATGTTTGTTCCATTATTTATTTCGTAACCTTATGCATAAAATATATAAACTAAAATAGTTGAAGCAATTTTGTTATAAACAAATATAAAGTAAAAGACAAATATTATAATCAAATATTTATAATGAGAGCAGTATTATAATTTTTGAGATTGGCAACAAAACAAAAAGTTAAAAATGAACCATTACAGGATGTGGAACAAATATATATGTTTTGAAGTAAAATGCAAGAAATAGGGCCTGGTGGGGGAAATGAGTCGCTTTTTTACGATTTTCATAGCAACAAAACCAGAAACATTTCCCATTTCTTTGCAATTGCATCTTAACATTGACTTCCTTTAGAACAATTTTATGTAATTTTAATATTTATTTTTTAATTATGAAATAGTTTAACTGAGCTTATAAAGTGGTGACCTATTATATGCCATCGTGGGCTAAAATGGGTCAGAATGCAAAATAATTCTGAAAAAAGTTGGAAGTTTGTTGAAATTGGAAAAAAAAAGTGTAAGTAACATATTTAGCAAGATTTGAATTATGATTACATTGAAATGTAAAAATAATATTATTCTCGATAGTTACATATTAGTTCACGTAACACTTCAACAACATCACTTCTGTCTATCACATAACCATGATCTTTTTTAGGGAACACGTAAAAAAATTTTTTTATTTAATTTCAATAAAATAAACAACATACATTGTTTAAATTTAGGAACTTGCTGCAGTTAGGTACAACAGAGTAAATAATAATAAAAAAATAATTAAATAAAAGGACCTAATCCTAACCCTGACCCATTTTGTCTCATCCAAGAAAACTGATGTAAAAAAGAAAATATTTAATACTTTTCTTAACTGCTCAGCTGGAATCCTTCTCCAAAGTTTCTTAGTCATGTAATCCCTTAAATTTGTGCCGTTATTTGATAAAATATAAAGCTTTTCAGAAGTTGGTAAACCATGTGTTAAGCACACCATCATTCAAAGTTTACAAAAAAAAAAAATTTTGTTGCCATATTTAAGAACCTAACTTTTTTTAGATTGAAAATTGTTGCCAACACATAAAAAAATTATATTAAAAATGTTGGTTTAAAAATTTCAATTTCAAGTGCTATTGTTTTGGGTTTTTTATAAAGAGACCCATTTTACCCCATGACCCATTTTACCCTATCCTCCCCTGGATAGGGTCTGGAGGGGCTCACCAATTTAAATACATATCATAAAATCATGGTTATGTGCAACTGCCGGCGACAAATTACTATTTGTTATACTGACAGAAAACCCAATATAGTTGAGACAAAGATTTAAAAAAAAAATAATATGAAGCAATGCTCCTATTAATAGTTAGAATAAATTATTCATAGAAAAAATACATTTGTGACAGATACTTGCAATGAGCTTTTACTAAGTGGCCAATGAGATGACCTAATAAGCGAAAGTATATGAACATGGGACTGAAAGAGATAAAATCATATCATAAATGCATGAAAATGTGATGATTCATCACACCTAGTGATAAAAATATCTTTTTGTATTCTTCAGATGCTTTTATTCATTGATACTCTGTTAATTCATGTTCTTCAACTTAAATGTTGGCTTCAAATCATTCAAATGACTGATTTAAAAATAACAATAGTTATCTAATAGGCTATATTAAAATCTCCTTATTTTGAAAAAATATTTATTATTTAAACTAATACCGAAAATACCAGTATTTTTCCTTTACACATACTGGCATTACAAAATTGCAAAATAATACAAAATACTGATATTGCAAGCTCTAATTGCAGACCTTGTGCTTCCAGGGGGGAAAAAGTTGACCTAGTTTTCTTTAAAGGATAAAATCAATCTTATTTACGCATAAAAATTTCAAAAGTAATGTATGGCGGGTAAAATATTATGCACCACTCTTGTTTCTTTTTAATTTTAATTATTTTTTTTATTTATTTTTATTATTATCTTTTTAATGCTGCCTAAAGGCAAAATTAGTTGAAGAATGGATGTTCCAACTTACAAAAAATAAAATTCAGGCCTAAATTGTCTTTGTTTTTTTAAGGGGGGGGGGGGTTTAAGTTTACACTAAAGTTTGGGGAAAATTGACTGTTAAGTATAACATTAGAATTCTTCCTTGTCTTATTATATTATAATCTAGAATATTATCCTTATTTTGTGTTCTCCATGTATTCTTTTCTTAACTAAACTAGATTGCTGTATCTGGCAACACTGTAAGCGTGTTGTGGTTGCCTTCCCTGTACTGTGTGTACGATGAAGCATGGCATGGCCACTGCGTTAATTAATAAATTACTTTATGTAAGTTTATTGTATAAACTGAAGATTGACTTTACAAATGTGTGTGCCCACAGGTGCCTATGCTGGGATGGAAGCACTGCTGTGTCTGGGTCTATATCTGGAAACCTGCTGGTCTGGGATCTGTTCAAGGCAGAGCTCCTGGAGACACTATCTGCCCACAAAGGTGTGTAGCATATATTTAAAGTGCTATAACTTTGGAGACTTGCTTGCATTTGATGCACAGTTAAGCTTTGATTATCCAGAATTCTTTGATCCGAAACTTTCTGTTAATTCCGGGGTTGATCCATCATTTTTAACAGGGTCCGTATATTGTGAATTTTAAAAACATTTTTGTGAAAAATCGAATATACAGTAAAACCTCTCAATAAGGGACACTAAGGGGTCTGGAAATTTTGTCTCTTAAATAGAGGTGTCCCTTCCTCGGAGGTTCATAAATTGATGCATACACTTATAGTGTATTAACTTAGTTTGACTTTTTAATAGTAAACATGTGTTACCATTTAAGCTTAAATACTGAAAATGTCTCATGCATACAAAATATAAGTTGAAATTATTGAAATTTAAAATTTTTTCATTGAAAAACTGAAATTTTAGCATAAATTTCGTATTGGCAAAGTTTTGTAACTTACAGAATTTTATTCTAAGTAATCTGTTAGATGGGTTTGTTTCAAAGTACGTAATTTGGGCAATACAGTAGAAATTACGTTCAGTGCACTTTTTACAATTCTTGCATAAAAAAACTTGTTGGTACTGTCAGTCCTTGCTGAACACGCATGTGTTCCATTGTACAAAAGAGGGAAAAGGCTTTACAAGTAGGTTTTGTCAAGTACTTTAAAATACACTTGTTTCTTTGTTCATGCTTCTTGGACTCGGACCAACTTTCAGAAGTTAATTTTTAGAAAAGAAAAATAAGAACTTTAGCTTCTAGTAAATTTTATTATCTATATAACTTGAATTTTGGAAATTTTTCTCCAAGAATGTCCCTTAAATAGAGTGTCCCTTATTCAGAGGTAAATGCATTGCAATCCCTATTCAAAGGGACTGGGAACAGAAAAAATGTCCCTTAATTAGAGGTGTCCCTTTTTCGGAGGTGTCCCTTAAAGGAGGTACCACTGTATATGTGTAAAAATTCAAAATTTAAACATACAATGATAAAATTTTATTATTTTTTGCCACTTACTTAATAAATAAGTCTGTTAAAAGCATGATTTGATGGCTCAAAACTGGGTGAAGGGTCCGAAAACTTACCTGAACTACCCAATTTCTGCTGCAATCCTTGTACTTTTTGAAATTCCTTCTTTTTTCCATTTCTGAAGTGATTACGTAGATGTAAAAGGTATTTCAAAATTTAATTAACTATATAAGTTACTTGTCTGCTAATTTTATCCTGTTCCCATTGGTTCTCTGAACTTGCATATCTTAGCACAAAAAATGTTTCATCATTTTTCATACTTTTCTAGTTTGTCAAAATTGTAAGCTAAAGGTTAAGATTCGCGGTCGCCACTCGCCACGTGGTGACTTTGTTTGAAAAAGTGGCAATTCAAAAACTTAGGAGCGATCGCCACCTTTCTTTTTTTTCATTTTCTAAAGTAAATCCCTCCTTTTCAAATACCATCTATAGAATTTACAACTCTTGCTTCTTTCATGCATACAAGCACAATAAAAACGCATCAATTCGGCATTCAAGTGACCAAGTTTCGGCCGATTGTCTTCATTTGCCCTTGCACAAGAAAAAAAATGGCAAAATTTTTTTCCGATTACGCTACTGTTTTTTCTTTTATTGAATTTCTTCTCTCTGCCATATATAATATCTCCCATCTTTTAAATATAGTAGAAAACAATCTTAATCTTGATTTTTTTTTTTTTTTTCATAGCTTTCATTTCACACTTACATTTCATTTCAGATCAGCCATTTTCGCTTAAACATAAAAAATGGGACTTAAATGTAGGGCCATTTTGAAAATGGTGTGAAAGCTTTTAAAAAAGTGAAAAGAATGAAATTAAAATGTACTGAACAAAACTAGAACTGGAAATATGCATTTTTTCTACTTGCGTTCGAAAATGGTTCGTATTTGTAATCGCAGTTTTATAAAAGGTTCGTTTCTGTGAGGGAGAATTTTGTTATCTGTTGCTTCTATGGATGAAACAATTAAAATTTTGCATTTACATTTTTTGTTCCCTATAACATTAAACATGAAAAACTCTATTTCAAAAATTCATATTCCCTTAATTTACCATCGCCAGAGAAGCAAGTTTTTTCTTTTCCCAATTTGAAAATCATATACTACACTTTTTTTTTTTTTTTTGAAGACTTGATAGTTTTAACAAAATATTATGTTTTCTTCATTAAAATTAAGACACATAAGGAATTGTAGTGCACTGATGCACCATTCCCCCCCCCCCTCCCCCGCTTTACACTTTTACTTTATGAGGCATAGGTGGCCACCAAGTTAATCAAGTTTAGTGGCCACTGGCCATTTCCAAAATTTCTGAGTCTTGACCTTCAACATCACTTTCGATAGTAAAAATAATCAATCAAAGCTATATAGTTGAAAACTCTCAATTAATTAGTTGTGTGTTCAATTCCCTGTTCAATTTTGCTATTAACCTTTTACTGCATTATAAACTGCAGGAAGTTTTTTTCTATGCAATATTGTATTTTGGAAACTACACTGAAAATGAAGGGATTTAACACAAGTGAAATACTCAACCTATAGAAATTTAATTAATTACAGCTAATAAGTACCACAGTAATTCAACCGTGAAATCAATTACGTACACTTTTCACTTAAAATATCTAGTCAAATCGCTTTCCAAGTTCTTAACTAACCCGTTAAAAAAATCAAAGAATTACTAGTTCTTGAATTTTACCACTGGAACAAAAATCTAAAAGTAAAGTAATATGAACAAAATGGGGGTTCAAAGCACAGCCTCGGTTTCAAAGCTATCTTCTTTTCTCCCTAAAATTTTCTTTATAGCATCCTTGCTGAAAAGAAATGTATGCTGGAAGAATGGAATTGAAAGAGTATTCCTTCAAAGCACTCGTAAAAATGATTACTGTGTGGAATTTTCAAGGAAGGGGAGTGGGTGCTTAAGGGTCATTCCTAAATGATGTCGTGCTTTGATGTGGGGAGGGGGTTCGAGTGATTGTGACAGTTTGTGACAAGGGGAGGGTCGGGGTAACGAGAGGTGTGACATTACACATTTTGGTTTCTATTAAAGTATTTTTTAAAAATATATTTTTATTAATTAACATGATTTTCAAATTAAATTTATTTTTAAAGTTTTTTTTTAATTTTCATTATTTGATTTTAAAGTTTCGTTGAATTCATTTTGTATCAAAAACACCAATGCTGATTAGGGTTTAAATTTACTTTTAGTTAAAAGTTTAAAAGGAAATTTTGGGCAATTACACTTTTAAAATAAAATAGCGAGGATCATTTTTTCAGAATTGGAACAGGTAGTAATCTTTATTATATATAAATTACTTTTTGTGTTGTAAACCTTAATCTCATTCCATACCAATTAAGTATACATATAATCGTTATTATTCTTATGCCCTCAAATATCATTAAAGGCTCAAAAGTAAATTTAGAAATGAAGCAGTGAGAAGCAAAGGGATATAAGTGACCAAAAAGCGATTTAGAGTAAAACACGTTCAAAGTTTGGATCTTCTGGGACCTTTGATGTTATTTTTTTCTAAATCACAATAGGGGGGATCAACTGTTAGAGCTATTGCTAACATCTCTTGCCACAATATAAAATGCTGCTTTCCCTACCATTTGCAGTAGTTATCTCAAAATTTTTAATTTTGTCACTTACACCCCTTTGCTTCTAAGTGCGTCATATGTGATCTATGACGTAGTGCTTTGTTTCTGAGCTGCAGCACTGCAAGTATATATTATTATGTAATATAGCGCGGCATGTGGCAAATGAGGGGTAAGGGTAGGGTGACTATATGTCCTCGATTCTCGGGGACGTTCCCCAAATTTGTATATTTTTAATGCTTTGTCCCATAAAACACTTTAACTCCTTGGGGATGCAGAAAGTCCCCAAGTTGAAAATTTTCTATTCTCTCTCTCTAAATTGCTTCTAGATTTGCAATTTTAAGCTTTTAGATAGTATTTTGTGAAATTTCAGATAATATTAGGGCAATTATCAAATTATTGTCTTCGTGTTACAATTTCTAGCAGGCAATGAACTAGGAAAATACGCATAAATTATGTAGAAAATATGCTTGGACACCCTTTTTAATTTATAATGAGATTAATTCTTCACAATAGAGCTGTATATGTATTAGTTTGTTATGTCCCCAAAGACGTGTCCAAAACTTTTTTTCTAGAGTCTCCAAATTGTCCTTGGATTTGGGGACATATCCCCAAATTGACACTCAGAAATAGGGTCACCCTAAGTAGAGGTACGTTGAAGTGTGACATTTTGTGACAAAGGGGAGGAGGGAGTCAAGTATATTGAAAAAAAATGTGACATCATTTAAGAAGTCCCTTATGAAGTACGTTTGCGAGTTTGTAGCGGGAAAAAAAGCGCGAAATTCGCGGTAAATTTCGCGAAATGTTCGCAGAAATACATATAACAAAATATAGCATATCTGCAAATAAAAGTTATTATTCTTCATCGTTAAACCTGGAAGGATTATTAACTTCGTTAAAAATATTTGTATTGGCTAGGATCAAAAACTCTGCATACTTTAAAAAATTTTGAGGCTGGTGCTCACAAATTTTATCGTTAGTTTCTGAAATTTTCGAAAAATTCGGCATTTCGTGAGTCAATAATTAAAAAAATAAAATAAGAAAAATTCGTGGAGTTTATGAAAAAGCTTTAAAAATCGCGAAAATCATCGCGGGAATTCGCAGCGCTACAAACGTGCAACCCTACTTATACGTCAAACCGTCAGTAGATAAAAGGTTTTAAAAAAAGGAATGCTCTTGCTCGTGTTATCACATTGACCTGCCATCATGTATATTGTGCCGTTTTGAAAAGGATAATGGTATGTTCATGTACCGAAATGTTGAAGATCAGACTAAACAAGTTTCAAATAGATCACAGAGATATTTAATTAAACTCCACTGGATTATACAAGGACTATTTACAATAATATACAACTATATACAGTAGATAAAACTATTCTCGGACATTTCATAAGAAATGGCTTTCAATTTTAGGAACTAAGTCCTAAACGACTCACACACAGTACCAAGCAGGTACTCAAATATTTTAATAACAGGCAGTTCACGTCCTGCTAGGACGGGAGTCTTTAATCATCTCCCCGATTCTTCTCTTCAGATGCAGCTCCGATATTTTTGGGGGGGCGTGACATAAACTACCAAATTTTTCTTGATTCGCTCCTATTACGGCGCTACGATCGGGTTCATTTTCCCGCCGAAACATCATTGGGTCAGTCAATGGCGCCACGAAGTCTATATCCGCCCTCCGTACACACGTGCTGCGGCAAACATCTAACCGATACCGGAACATCAGTCTTCTAAGGCTGTAAACCCGACAAAGACGCTCCGTGTCTGCACATCCATTCACTGGCCCGACAGTCTGGCGCCGAACGCCAATCATCCAGGCCGGGCGAAAAGGGTGTACTCCTTACAATATGTTACCGTTAAAGTATATAATGCAGTTATTTCATGGAATACCTAGTTATTCCATGAAGTAACTGATCGTGTCCATTAAAGTGTGTAATATGTTATTAATTTGACACTTTAACTAGTTATTCTATGAAATAACTAGGTATTCTATAAATTAACTAATGAGAGACAGCTAAAGTGTAAAATAAACAATTTATCTAAAAGGAAATAACTAGGTATTCTATAAATAAACTGATAGACAATTAAAATGAAAAAGAAGCAATTTATCTAATTTATGCAGCGTATAAATGGTATTTATGGAAACGTACCATACAATCATTTGTTACAACAACGATTACTAAAATGACACTTGGAATTAATTACAAAGAACATTATTTCTAAAACAAAAACATTTTTTGTTGACACACTGGGTTTTACACGAACATTTTTTAAATCTCTGACCAGTACCTAAACTTTGAGCTGTAGCAACCGACCGGAGCGATATTTCTACATCCGGTACTTCTTCGATTTTAATTAATTTTTGTTCGCAGATACTGAACTGGGATCGGGAATATACAAAACAAGTTTTCTCCCTATATCCTGGAATAGTACATAAATGCAGTAGGGGTGGAAGGTAAATGTTTTTGTCGTGCGAGATATATGATATAGATAATTTTACACTTTAACGGGCTGCAGATCGTTATTCTATGAAATAACTAGTTAAACCATGAAATACAAGAGTTTTACACTTTAACGGACACGATCAGTTATTTCATGGAATAACTAGGTATTCTATAAAATAACGGATTTCATATATATACGGTAACATATATTTCTCTCTTTTCGTCCGCTAGGTAGCGTGACGTGTGTGACGGCGTCCAGGGATGGCGGAGTGCTGGTGACCGCTGGAGAGGACCTTCGCGTCCTCGCTTGGAGGACGGGGGACGCCCGGTGACATGTGCCCTATCTCTTCTCATTGTACATTACTATTTTTATTGTTTGGTTAATAAAATGGATTCAGGGAATCTCTTCTCTCATTTCTGCAATGAGTTTTTTTGTAGCTCCTTTCACACCATCTGATCACACCTCGTTGCTCTGATAGCCACAACCCTCCAAGTCAGCGGTCGGCAACCTAAATTGACTGAAAATCTACTTTCCAAGTTGGACGAACACCAGGGACTGCGCCTGTCTTGAAACTGTAGGTTAATTCTTGTCGCAGAATAAGTTTTGGTTTCTTATAAAACA
Organism: Octonoba sinensis; assembly: GCA_038502835.1. Lineage (NCBI taxonomy): Eukaryota > Metazoa > Arthropoda > Arachnida > Araneae > Uloboridae > Octonoba > Octonoba sinensis. Next base: position 8,241,141 of record CM076600.1, read on the forward strand.
CTTATTTCTAAAATATTTCTGTAATAATGTTAACTCGCATCAAAATAATATTTAAGATATTATTCGTTTTTTCTGTTTTAGGTGCGGTGAATGGTCTGACAAATTATTAAGCATTTTCTGAAAAAATAAATAAATACACAGGCTTGCCATCGAATTCAAAAGTTATTTTTTTTTTTCAAAACTATATAAACTTTCCAAAATGCTGTCGCTATCGACGAGTTGCCGACCACTGCTCTAAATGATACTCTTTAAGCATGGGGTGGTACAAGGAGGGCCAGGTTCACACAGCAAGAGTTAGGCTGGGCTGGCGCCCAGCAAACCTATCTCAGAGTGGTAGTGAACATTCGTTGGACTTCACTTCCCCGTGCCCGAGGGAGGGCAACTCTAAGGAATCGTGCCAGAGTTCGTTACTCCTCTTTGCTCGTTACTCCTCTTTGGTGCAATCTGATAACGAAGCTGACGGGCTTATGCTGTTGTAGGTGGATGATAACTGATGCGATCGTGATTACACTGTGCATAAAGGGGTCGATCCAACACTTTTAAACAGGGTCCGTGTTTTGAGAATTTGAAAGGCTTTTGGGAAAGTTTAAACACTAGTGACGAAAAATGTCATTATTATTTGCCGCTTTAATAATAAATATTGGTATGAAAAGTAGTTTTTAAGCTGGGATTTTGTGTAGGGTCCATTTTGATTGGCGGAAATTTTGTAAAGGGTCCAAAAATGGACCCGAATTTCCTCGCGCGGCCCCTGGTATATGTGACCACAGGGGCACCAAATCCATACACTCGCCACTTATCTTTAACTAATAAAACTAGAACGAACGAAATTTTTGACTTACACTTCGACCACGAAGCTCTGACCCTTGGACTCTTCTACGCATGGAAGAAAAGGACGAATCCATTCGAGTTTTAGGGCAGTCCGTTTTGCAGGTGCGTTAGTTAGGATGCGAGTCAGAATGTTTGCTTCTCCGTTTGTTAAAACAACTGCATTTATAAACTGGCATACAGCTTCAGTTCGGAAGAAATCAAGTATGCTAAACGAACCAAGACGAGAACAGAAACGGCTCATTCCTTGTACCAGCAGTTCATGCCTTGAACACGAATAGATTCTTCTTGGCACTCTGCCAGCCAAAACTATTTTTATAGTAGAACTGTACCCTCCTATAGTCTGTGTAATTAGAATAGGCGCATCAAGGTCGCGCTTCCTGCTTTGCCTCCATGGCAGCTGCGAGAAAGATAACAGAGCCAGACTTTTTTTTTTTTTTGCAGTTAAGGCAACTGCATTACTACACGTCCGATTCAAAATATTAGAATAATTCAGAGAAGTAATAAAAAAGAATTTATTTTCCATTTATTTATTTTTGATATTAGGTAAATGCAATTAATTTCTCATAAATTAAATCTGGAATGTTTAGATAAGATTTTAACATTTACAAAATATAAAATACAATAAATTTGCTATATTATAGCTTTCTGAAACACATCAAAATATTAGAATAATATTTGGATTGGTTCAAAATATTAGAATACTTTACCTCACGCAATCTATTTTTGCCGATTGAGAAATAAATCTGATTTTAATCAGTCTATTATTATTATTATAACTAAAACAACAAACTGACTTATCTTCCCCAAACCATGTGGGAAAAAAGCTTTCAGCACGGAAACCATGGCGATCAGAAGGGGAAAAGGTAGAGTTGTATGACCTTGACAAGCTGATTCTAATTACACAGACTATAATATGGTCCACGTCATAAGTTATGCAAAGATGCGAAATCCCGCATACTCTCGCACTGCCCCGCAGCATTGGCAGATATGTATCACATGATATGTAGCGCAATATTTATTATATATCATGATAAATATCCAACCACCAAATTTGTATTATTTAAAGTTAACCACTTTAAGTTTGTCTTAGATTATCCCATTGATTCACTTCTAAGTTAATGAAATAATGAGTAAATATAATTATGTAAGAGGAAGCATAATAGAACAAGAATTAGTGATGAGCATGATAATGACGAGACAGCGAATCAGAAAATCCGCAAGGGATTCCCTTTTAAATTGACTTTGACTGACTCACCAGTCAAGTAACACACTGAACTCATAATGTAAAGTCATTTTCTCTAATTAAGTTTTTAACATTAAGCATGTCACTAACGAGCATCAATAAACTTTTGTGATTAGAGTTCTATAATTATGACATTATTCCATTATTAAAAAGTATATCAGATATAGCATAATTGGTATTTTCTCATTATAATGGACAAATTTACATTAATGACATAAGATGAAAATGGTAAATTGAATGTACCTCAGACAACGTAAGATATGCACATTTATAGGAATTTAATTTTTGTTTTAAAGGAAGTAATTATTCTAAGAAATAGATTTATTATTTTTCATAAGTACAAGAAAATTTCTACTTAGTGAATGAGGTTTAATTAGTAATTGACTCGTTTAATAATATTCTGATTTATATATAAAGTCTACCGGAAAGTTCTGTCCATTTCAATTACAAGTTTCGACACGTTCTATATTTCATGTTCTTGCATGTTCGGTTCCATGTTTTTATCGCTTAATGTATACATACTGACGTAGCAAATTGGCTATGCTATAATAAGGGGCTGTTCATAAATGACATCACGCTTTTTCCCCATATATTTGACCCCCCTCCCCCCTTTGTCACAATATGTCACACTTCAGCGGACCCCCTCCCCCCCTTTGTCATGCGTCACGCTATGTTGCTCAATGCATGATGTCACACTTCTTGTTACCCCCTCCCCTCCCCTTGTCACACTTTGTCACAATTTCCTGACCCCCCTCCACCCCTAGAAGCGTGACATCATTTATGAATGATCCCTAAAGTTAATTCACATCAGCCGGCAATGTTCAATAAGAAGGACATCATATTGCATCATGATAATGCCAGGCCACATGTTGCTTTGAGGACTCTTAAAAAAATTGCAGAACTCGGCTGGGGAAATTCTATTGCACCCACCATATTCCCCGGACATAGCAACCGCCGACTACCACTCGTTTTTGTCTTTACAAAATATTTTGGCAAGCAAAAAATTCAAAAATGAAGAAGATATCAAACAAGCACTGGTTGAATTTTTCGAATCAAAAGATAAAATATTTTTCAAAAATTGCCCTCAAGCTGGCAAGAAGTCATTGATAATAATGACAATTATATTATTAAATAAAGTTATTTGGCAGTAAGAAAAATTTGTATTTTCTTTTATTCCAAATACGGACAGAACTTTCCGGTAGACCTTATATTATCACACATTTAAATAAACGTGTTTTTAAAATAGTTTTCATAAAAGCATCTGTGATATATATCATAGGTATCCGATTTTTTAAAATATTTATATAAATATGATATTTTTAAAAGTTGCTGCCTACACAATCTCTAGCTTTCGTATAATTTTTATTTTCGAGCAAAATTCCAAACGAAAAAACAGTAAAGTCTTTCGCCCAATGGAGTGCGCAACTTACAGTGTATTGCCATTGACGACCGTAACTGCAGAGAAAACCTCATGTTTTGTTTCTTTCCATAAAAACTAAAATTTAACTCGTTCGATTGCCTATAAAGAATGTCGAAGTGCAATTCTTTTAAAAATGAAACATTGAGAAAAACACTGTTACGGTACTTTATAAAACCATAATAATAAAAGAAAAGCATTTTGGGTTGAGGAACTTTTTTTTTCAAATATTAAAACTTTTTCTATGTTTGACGCACTGAATTTAAATAGAAGACAATGAGAAATATATTAGTTCTACATTCAAAACAAATGAAAAATTAAATTACAATTATTTGTAATGCAGGGTTGCCAGATTTTTCGGACGACTTTTAACCAATTGCGAGAAAGCAATTTAGCCAAAATTAGCCATTTTATGTAAACTGGACGGTTGTTGTTATAATGCCAATTATCGGATATCCAGTGCCTCGTCGGATGGATTTGTACCGGATATCCGGCTCTGATGTTTGAAACATAAATTCTATGCATATTTTTAAACATTCCACTGCTTCCTAACACGTACTAGTTTTTCACTTTACACATATTTTCAAAACATATACCGGACATACGGTGCCTTCTGATAAACCGGTCCGGCTTGTCCACCCTCATCGGATCACCCTGAATAGACAGTGATGTAGTCGAGAGGGGACGGCGTTCCCCTACTTTTTTATTTTAACACAAGCGTACCCCCACTTTTTGATGTTCGCATATGTAAGTGTCCCCCCACCATTCCCCCCCCCCCCAGGACTACACCACTGTGTATAGGTATATACGACCAGCATTCACTAGTTTTTATTATGTCAGTGCATTTTGTTCTATGCAGTTTAAAACCTAACATATACTACCTATAAATGTATATAAATCTCAAAGTTAAATCTTGGTTAAAATAAAGAAAAAACAAATAATAAACTTTAATATAGGAAACCAAATTTAAAATAAAATTAGTCAATGCTAGCCAGAATTGTTTGTGGCTAGTAATTGAAAATACTTTTAACCAGCATCGTACAATAGCCATAATGACTAATTTTAGCCACATCTGGCAGCCCTGTATGAATAGTATAGTTGCCTGATATTGAAAATAAACCACGTACTTTTTCTCCCAGTTTTTTTTTTCTTCACAGAGCAGACGATTCTTTGAATTTTAATAAGCGGTTATTCTTTTTCGATCGCTTTTGTTTCACCGTTCAGAGAAAAAATTGAGCAACTAACAAGAAAGGCATTCTCGTTGCTGGAATAAAGAATTATTGCCCAAATTTTTAAGCTTGTTTGCGTTCGAACTTCCCATCTCTTTGGAAAATTAACTTAAAAAAGACAGCAATATTAAAAAATATGTAAAAAAATAAACTTGTTAAGCTCCGTAATCATAATAAAAGAAAGAACGTTTGAAAGAAGCACTGTCAATTTTTAAATTATTTCTGAACTCATCAAGATTTTTCTTCCTAAGCTCCGCTAACAAAGGTATGTGATTATGTGCTTCTCTGGGTATTTTTATTCAAACATAGATTAATATCTTAATTATTTGCAAGCAATTGATGCCTTTAGAGCTATGAGCTGAGAATATTTTCTTGAAGTTCTAATTTGTAGAATAATCAAGAATTTTCTTTTATTAAAAGTAAACATGGAATTTTGTAAACGTTGTTTATAGAATAAAATAATATTCAGTTATCATTGACAAAAAAAGTAAATAACCTTACTTTTGGTTGTATGGTTTTATTTATTCCTTATAATAATTCTATTTAAGAGAACTGTTTCTTAAAACTGTAAGATTTGCGTCGTTTGAGTAATTTCTTTGTAATGAACTAGTTGAGCAATGTTTTTTTTTTTTACATTCGAACAAAATATATGTATTAAAATTATTTTTATGGAGAAAGTAACCTGAAAGATGTTAAAGGAAACCTTAAAAAATGATCTTCTCAAACAATTATTAAAAATTATCTTTAATTAAACTTTATGAGTTTAAATTAAAATATAAAAGTTATTAAGAATATTCTTTTAAACTTCATTTGCGATTAGAACCATTTATATTATTTTTGTGACAGCACGACCTAAAAGAAGTCCGTGGGGTCTTCATAATATCGAGTTAACTGTATATGTTATTAAACGAAATATGCCGACGAATTCTTTTTTCAATATAACTGCTAACTCTTCCGTTTTTGGGAGAATATTTTCACTGACCTTCCAACCCTCTGGCTAGAAGATAAAATATTCTGCTAGATAAAGAAGCATTTTCAGCAGACATCTGAAGCGGAGCAAAGAAAGTTGTCGTGCTCCACTGAGATCCGATTTTTTTCCTTTTATTTTCTTATAAAAAATAAACTGAAAAAAAGAATATAATGTATTAAAATTATTCGAAACTGGTATTTAAAAATCGGAGCTGGAGCGAAGCAACTCAAAAGAAAAAATGGTTGTCGCATATCCCTGATTTTTCGTGTGAAAACTTATTCATAAAAAGAATGTTTTAAGAACTTTACAGAATATTTTTTATTAGAGTGACCGAACCTTGCTACTTAGCATATGGAAAAAGCTTTTAAATATAGGAAAATGAGCAAAGCTTTTTCAAAACTTTTTCGGGCAGAAGTACTACATATCGTCGACGTTCAGGTAAAAGTAATCAAGTCGAATGCTCCAATTTTGAGATATTACTATTTTAAACCTTCTTTGCGAAAAATTATAAAACATTTTGAAGACCCCTAAATCCTACAAGGGGTTCACTGATGCAACTTTTAACTTGTGTAATTGGTGTACCTTGAAACAACTATTAATTCCAAATAACTACAATAGTCTGTTTCATTTTTTTCCCCTTTCTTCTAACATGGTGACTTTTTGTCAGAACGTTGACGATGCATCCTCAAGTTGTCAAGGTTAAATAAAATAAATTCCTTGAATATGTTTATTGTTGCACACACTGAATTAATTTAAATAGCTCATTACAAAAGTGAGCATGCACCACAGTGACGTTGTCATAGAACGTGATCCTTATTATGTTTCAATAAAACAATTGTTCGAAAATGTTACAAAAATAAATATAAAAAACACCATACACTACATGATCATGCATAGATAATGTTGAATATGAGCGCATTTTTGTCAAAGTAGTTAAGGAGAAAATGCTTTGATTTACATGAACGCATGGATGATGCATTCATGTAATTAATTAGATAGCAGGTGTTTAGCACGCGTGTGACCTTTATATTAAAGGCATAATATAGAACAAATTTATAATATAAATCAAAATGGAATTTACATTTATTAATTATAAGTACCACAAAAATTGTACGCTCAGAAAATAGAACAAATATTGGCAAAACAATAGCAGCCAGCTAGGCAGTTCAAAATGTTAGACACTTAACTAAATCTGATTTTTTTTTTTTTTGCGAGTCACGTTGGTTGAAAACCATCTTTCGTGCTTTGAGTTCGAAAGTGGCGTCTGCAACGGAACACAAAAAACCAAGAATCGGGACCCTAGTAAGATTACTTTTTTAGCAAATTTCATTATTTTTGCCAAAAAACTACTTTGTGTTTCTCTTTGAGAAAAAAGCCGAGGGAAAAGCTAAGGTATGCAAAATCAAAGGTATACGGAAAATATTCAGTATTAGTGTAAATATATGAACATAACAAAACGAAATATGCGAGTTATCTTTGCTTTTTTAACGCAAATTTTGTAAAGCGTCCGTTTTTTTCCGAAACTTGACCGATTTTTAGAACAAAGCAAAAGAGAGATCTATTATAGTCAGAGGCGTAGCTAGGTGGGGGCGAGGAGGGACAGCTGTCTCCGCTCGCAGCGTCAAGGAGCGCCAAATGAATGTTAATTTATTTTATTTTTAAATGCGAAAAGAAAATTATTTGAACTGAAGTGGTGTGAATGTTCGATAAAAAAGTGGGAGCACCGCAAATCATATCGGGAATGACCAACGTAGCAAATGAATGCTGGGAAATCAGACAAATAATTTTGTGAAGCCAAAAGTGTCCCTTAGGAATTTTTCCCTTAGGAATGAATGGTGGCTAATAAAAATGAAAGTTAAAAGGGCTGCTTTTTAGAGCGTTATCATTTAGGAAGCATAAAAGTTTTAATTCACTTTAGGGGCGCCCTTAGGCCCCCAGGGGGGGGGGGCGCAAAATCTTCAGCTGTCCCCGGGCGCTGAAAACCCTAGCTACACCTCTGATTATAGTTACAATGTTTTAGTTCTTTAAAAAAAAAAAAGAAGAGAAACACAGAATTTGAAAGCAGTAATATGTACAATCTATATCTTACAAACCTTTTTTTTTTCTTTATTTTGCGAAGCATTTACGTATCTAGCGAAGAGAAACCCGCTTTCACACAACGTTTGACAGTTTTTTTGTGCCAACTCAGTGCAATCTGTTTCAAAAACTTAATATTTTTCTGAAATAACAGTGGGGTTATTCGAAAAAATGTTCTTATCTATTAGTACTTGCACAAAAAAAAAAAAAAAAAAAAAAAAAAACCCACACACACACAAATTTAGACCTTTTACCATCATGTAATAAAATGTTAATAAACTTAACGGAATTTATGTGATAACAAATGCTTAGTAAACTCGCGTCTTAGGTAAATGTTTTGAGACACTGATGTTTTTCCGAGTAAATAAAATTCACGCATTAAAAAAAAATTCTATAGATCTGCTTCAATGCTAGCGGTTGATTCCAACAGGTTTAAACTTACGCTAAGTTTTTTGTGATTCTTACGTGATTTCTTTATTCATTTGATTTTGCGTTAATTGCGTCGTTTGATTATCGTATAATATTTGATAGGTAAACAGAATGCTTAAATAAAAATAAATGTATTAATAGGTTTCTTTAAATATTACATGCTGCGCATTTATGAAAAAAAGTTTTTTTCTTTTCAATAAGGTCTGAAAAGGTTTCCTGTTTTACAGTTTCTCAAAAGCTTCATTAAAACTAGATTGATTACATTTCGGGAATATACATTTCATAAATTTGATTATTACATTTTGAGTAAACGTTCAATTTGCAAAGACATGTTTGTTCTGAAAAAAGAGCCTTTTTTTTACAAAATTCATATAGCGGTTTCATTAGAAATCGTATTCACATTTAAATAACAATTTTAATAACAAAAAATTGTTATTGAAATTTTCTTATTCACATTTAAATAAGAAAATTCTTTTATTAAAATTTTGATTGTAAATTGCATTAATTAGTCAATGATATACGGTGTGAACAAGGACGAGTTTGAATTTACGCAATATTTATTCAAGTCTAAATCGTCTAAAATTTTAAAAGATATTTTGAAAACTGTTCTTTCTGTCTTGAATTTTTGGTCGGATTAGTGAAAACCAATTTATCTTCAAGTCCAATAAGTCGTTTAAAATATACTTTTAAACTTGATACTTTGGAAACGCACTGTCAGAGAAACAGGTCTCAAAATATTTTAATTACGCATAAGAACTACTATAACGATAACATTTATTCTAACGGAAATACGGGTTTGAAGTGATTAATATTCACGGCAGAATCAGTAACCAACATAAGCGGGTAACATCTTGAAGCATTAGAAATGTATTTACATCCAATATTCCGCTTACAAAGCGAGAAAGAAAGTAGTCCAAAAAGTTTTTTAAGTATTTGCAATCAAATTGCAGCAGGATTCCACCTAATAGAGTTGTTAATTCTTTGTGTCCTTCACATATTTTGAAGTTGCAGACTTTTCGGTTCTCTTTGTTCAGTCATCAGATTGGAGTTCAGCGATACTTTTGGACTCAGTACTACACGTAGTTTTTGGACTTTGAGGAGATTCCTCCTGTGGAATTTCCTCTCCCTCGGCACCGGATTTTTCGTGTTGCGTTTTTGCACCACCTGTTGTTTCTGGTGATTCTCTTTCGGCAACAGTGTCTTCCTTGCTTTCGTTTTTTGAGATATTTGCTGCTTCGATACTTATCATATGTGGTATCTCATGTATTGCACACGAGAGTAAAAGCCTCTGGCAACTGTCTGTTAAAGTATCTTCTGCTGAGAATTCGATGTCTTCTGTTGGCGATTCGGATTCTGATTCTTCAGAATCCGACTCAGATGGAGAATCGCAGAGGGCTTCGGAATCGTCCATTTTTTTCAACTCTCGCAAAACAGCAAGTCCTTTGTATTGTTGATCTTTTATTGATCGATACGCGAGGTAGTCCATCAGTCTCATAGGTTCTGTGTACGCTTGAATTTCATCGAAAAACTTCAACTGTTTGAAGTTCAATACATATTCCAAGAAATCCATCTCCGTATCGTCCATAGTCACCAACCGTCGTCGCATTCTGTCTTCCAACTCTCCAAATATAATTCGAAGTTCTTCCTCTACAGGCTTATTTCCCGGTTCGATACACCTGTGTAGAATAATTGCATACTCCACTTGTACGGACAACAGGTCTTCAAAATCAAAGAGATATCCTGGCAAGAACAAATCCTTTAAAGACTTGAAAACGGCCACGTAAGGATTCAAGGCTTTTTCTATAATTGCCCATCCTCCCCTGTTATCGAACTTTTTTTCATATAGGGATCTCCAGATGGTAGAAAAGAGACCGTAAGATACGTAAATGTATTCTTCTAGTCCATTTCGACTTAAGAAACAAGATAATTCGTAACAGTAAGCCGCTAAGAATATCAATTGAGCATGCGAATACATACCATCGAAGAATTTCGCAGCTTGACATACCGCGTACGTGAACAGATCAAGTCGGCTTCTGCGTATGATATTAAAATCTTTCCCAAATCTTCGAGAAAAATTACTATGTGTCATCTGCCACCCTAATGCTACGCTTTTCAGAATATTAGTGGAATAACGCTTTGATGGCCTTGGCAATTTAGGCATCACAACGTAATTTGCATTGTTGAAATACTTCATTAAATTACACATAAGCTCTACAGAAAAGAGTTCTAGCTCATCGTTTTCATCGTAAATCTTAAGATAAGGAGAAATAGGATTTTTAACTATTGATTCAGCCATTATTTCATGAAATGGCTGCTCACGATTGCATACAGCTGTAAGAGCACACGTGGCTCTATCACCGCTTTATATATCTGAAAATGTTGGTTTTAATTCACTTCGTTTCATTCCCGAACAGATTTACCGAGCAGTGTGGGCTATTCACTTTTCCGTTCACTACTCTTTATAGTTTTCTAACATAAATTAAATTGTATGTTATATTTCAATGCTTTAAAAATGCTGTTGCTTTTCCATGTTCTTTGGCGTGTACCAAAATGTTACTTTTTTATCTTTAAGTATTTGTTAGTTTATTTACGACCTTTGTAGGTCACATGCATTCTCGAGAGGCCTCAGTGGCTGAGCGGTCAAAACGACTGGTTCAATGCCTGCCAACTTGCAGTGAAGAGGCGTAGGTTCGATTCCTACTTTCCCCTGGGTGTATTTCCTTCTTTGTATTGTAATTCTGTTGTATTTTCTTCCTCCATCTGTCATAGTAGACGAGAGTTTGAGGCATATCCTTGAGAACAGCAAATAATATGTGACCTGAAATGATCGTTTACAATTACATATACATTTTCGAGTTTATTTGAGGCAGTGAGAAGCAAAGGGATGTAAGTGACCAAAAAACTATTTTACGATGCATTTTACGCTGAGTAAAATGCGTTCAATCACATTAGGGCGGCGCAAATGTTAGAGCTATTACTAACATCTCTTACCTGAATAGTTATCTCAAAATTTTGAATTTTGTCACTTACATCCCTTTGCTCAAGGCCGTAGCCAGGAATTTTTTTCGGTTGGGGGGGGGGGGGGGGTTGACTTTGAAACACTTATGTTACGGAAAATTTCAGGGAGGAATATATGCTAAATTGCGAAAATTTTCTGGATTCCGGGGGGGGGGGGGGAGGGCCCGTGGCGTTATGCGAGGTTTCCTCCCTCCGCCCCTTTTTCTTCTCAAACTACGCTAAAAAAGAAATTTTATCGAGTTTTTTTTTCTTAATATCAATTGATTGTTTCTTATAGAGTTGAGTGTTCTGAAAGAAATGCGTATATATATATTTTTTATTTTCCTTACATTTTAAAAGAAATTTATAGGTTTTTTAGACAGGTTACTTTATATTAACAGTAGCCTATTCATGATTTATTTCTGACGGGGAGGGGAAGAGAGATATTGCTTGGGAGCTGTTCTTAAAGAACTTCTTTGAGATATCGAAATTTCCCGAAGGATATTCTGATATCCTTCCCTTGTATGCGACCAAGTAAATTAGTTATTTTGTAACTATATGGTACAATAAAACCTGTGAAGTTGACCACCTATGTAAGTTGACCACTCTGTAAGAAAAATCTCCAGAAAATAACGGAAAAAGTACGGCAGCAGAGTGGCCGGATTCCGTTTCTGATAATATTTTCCCGAGACAGAAGTTCCATCTCTTTTTCCTCCGTTAATCCAAATCAGGTCGTGAAAATACAGCAAAGCCCAAAACGGAACAGTTCCGTTCTCGTATTTTCAGAACGTGATGTTTCCGTTTTTAGAAGGAAAAACCATGCATTGAAGTACTACGGAAATCTTTCCGTTAGAAAATTCAGGTTTTTTTTTTAACAGTGCACATTTTCCAGGAACGGAATCAGCCCTATGTTACATAATGTAAGGAAACCTTTGTAACTTGACCACCTGTCTATATTGACCACTTCTGTACGCCAAATTTGGGAGAGAGTATTGAAAAATATCCCTTTGTGAGTGGACCGCCTAATTATTACTACATTTATTTGTTTATACATTTTTGCAAATATAAAAAAATAAAATATCTTCTCCAGAATATTTTTTATGCTATAATGATAGACCAGTATTTGTCTGGATGGATGGAACATGAATATAAATTTTGCCTAAATCTCTTCGTTAAGTTAACCTAATGGGAAAACTACTATGAGCACTTTTATTCTTTAAATAGGTTTCTTCTTATAAAATAAAAATAATTTAACTTTGTGCAAGTAAACAATAATAAAAATATAATTACACGTTAATTTAAAGCACAAATGAGCAATAAAATGCAGACATATGTTTCGGGATTGCTTGGAATCCCTTTTTCAATGCGACAGGGAGCTTCTAGATGCAAAACATCCAAATAAAGCGAACGAATCCAATTGAAATTACAGGAAGTAACAAGGAATATCAATAAAAATAAAGCAAAAAAAAACGACAGCATGCATAAAAATGTGAGAATACATGAAAACTATTTCTTCTAATTGATCTAGCCATTTTGAAAAATATATATTTTTAGGAAATCTTTACCATCAAATAAATAACTTTGATAGTTAATAAGATATGTTTATTTTAACTAATTGTTTTAATTTTAAAGTTGTATGGGATGCATTGTAAGTCATCTGAGGTTAAATTTCTCTAATGATATTTTAGATAATTGAAAGAAACAGCTCATTACTAATTGTAAAGTAACGTTAATAGATGTATATTTTAGTTTGTTACAAATAAAAAAATGCATAGTGTAAGAAATGACAAAAAAAAAAAAATTTCCATCCTCCATAAGTTGACCTCCTGCCTAAGTTGACCACTAAAGTGCTGCAAGTGCTAAAGTGCTGCATTTGACCACTAAAGTGCTGCATTTGGCCACTAAAGTGCTGCATTTGGCCACTAAAGTGCTGCATTTGACCACTAAAGTGCTGCATTTGGCCACTAAAGTGCTGCATTTGGCCCCTAAAGTGCTGCATTTGGCCACTAAAGTGTTGCATTTGACCACTAAAGTGCTGCATTTGGCCACTAAAGTGCTAATTTGACCACTAAAGTGCTAATTTGGCCACTAAAGTGGTCAACTAACACAGGTTCCACTGTACTTTTCTTTCACATGTAGCTGCTCTAGTTCAATACAGGACTACCTGGGAACTGATGATCTGCCTGGCAGAGTGCCAAGAAAAACCCATTCATGTTCTGGAGCGAAACTGCTGGTATAAGGAATGTGCGGCATTCAGTTCTCGTTTTAGTTTGTTAGCGTACTTTATTTCTTCCGAGCCGAGGTTATTATATGACAGTTTATTATAGTCTGGAATATTATAGTATAGAATCGGCGTATTTTGGCAGTTACTGGTTTATCATAGTATAGAATCGGCGTGTCAAGGTCACACAACTCAACCTTTTCCCCTTCTAGTCACCATGGTTTCCGGGCTAAAAACTTTTCCCCCACTTGGTTTGGGAAACAAGTCAGTTTGTTGTGTTTCAGTTATAGTAATAATAATAGACGGATTAAAATCAGATTTATTTCTCAGTCGCAAAGATTGCGAAAGATAAAGTATTCTAATATTTTGAACCAATCTAAATATTATTCTAATATTTTGATGTGTTTCAGAAAGCTATTGTATAGCTAATTTATCGTATTTTATATTTTGTAAATGTTAAAATCTTATCTAAAAACTCCAGATTTAATTTATGAGAAATTTAATTGCATTTACCTAATATCAAAAATAAATAAATGGAAAATAAATTCTTTCTTATTACTTTTCTCAATTATTCTAATATTTTGAATCGGATGTGTAGTAATGCAATTGCCTTAACTGCAGTGCAAAAAAAAAGTCTGGCTCTGTTATCTTTCTCACAGCTGCCATGGAGACAAAGCAGGAAGCGCGATCTTGATGCGCCTATTCTAATTACACAGACTATAATTCGGTTGCTGTTAAGAAACCGAAGCAAACATTCTGATTCGCGTGCTAATAAACGCACCTGCATAACTTCCCTAAAACTTGAAATGAATTTGTTCTTTTCTACCATGCGCAGAAGCTTCATAGTGTCAAAACTCTGTGGTAGAACTATACTGAGACGCATAAAAAAAAGAGAATTTTTTGAGGTGAATACGTCTTTGAATTTGCTACCTACCATACGGGCAATCCAAAAAATCTAATGATAACAAAATCGGGGACGCAGTTTGGCGTTGTAGTTTCGAATCTATCCTCTACATCGAAAATTAAATAATACCACTGGATAGCTAAAGGGAACAAAGAATTCATTACGGTAAACGATAACAGTGACGCATCGCGGGGTGGGGGGGGGGGGGGCGTGTAAAAAGGAGAGCGGCGCCATTTTGAGGTTATTTGCTGCTTATCGAAATTTGCAATTAGTATAGCTTTTGACTCGTAGAAGCTACGATGTTCTTTTAAGTTTTAATCATCAGCTGTCGTCAAAATCTATCGATTGTATATAAAACATTATTTTAAAGTAGTGACAGTGAATATAATAAGGTGTTAGGGGTCATTCCACAGTAACGGACGTTACATTTACACAGCATTTTTCAGCTTCAACGAGCCTTCTAACAAACTTGTTAGGTATTTTTTAGGTTTTTTTTATTTTTGGGTAGTAAAAGTACATGTGTTCTAAGTATGCAAAAAAAAAAAATTGAAGATACATATGTATTTGCAGTATGATAAAATTTTTTTTGAAATTTCGTTACGTGTGTTACCCGAAGAGTAACACACGTAACGAAATTTCAGCATTTTTTTTAACCGACAGCAAATACATATATATCTTAAAAAATTTTTTTGCATACTTAGAACACATGTACTTTTACTAGCCAAAATTAAAAAACCTAAAAAATACCCAAGAAGTTTGTTAATTAGCTCGTTCAAGTTGAAAAAGGCTGTATAAATGTAACGTCCGTTGCCGTGGAATGACCCTTAGAATAAAAAAAATATCAGAAATATATAGATAATGTCGGCTTATACGCGTCGAAAAGCCAAAACTACTAAGTTTTTAATTAATAAAGTTATATTGTAGCACAATAATTATTTGTTTCCTTGATTTTATTCTAAATACATAAATAAAAATATTTTATTTAAAATATATAACCCGTTACATAAACGTATTCACGTACAACACACGGGCGTGTCCATGACACAGCCATACCCCACATTTTTTTTTTTTTGACAGAAAATGAATATATAGGTATAATATGAATTGTTTTTGGAAATTTCAGCTGTAGAGGGGGGGAGATGGGGTAAAAGGGGGTTATGTAAAATATTATTATACAAACTAAGTGCAAACGGATCTCAGAAGGGCATTAGAAATAAAATAACGCTGGATATAAGATCGCCCGTGTGAGACACGGGGCAAATTTGCACATGCCCGTGTGAGACACGGGCATGTGCAAATTTGACGGTAACTTTCGCCCGTGTTAGACACGTGCAGAGGTGTTAAGGGCTTAATGTGTTTGTCTCAAAACAGCAATGTTAACGCATCTTTGTATCGAAAGCAATGTGCTTGAGCCAGAGATACATTTCTTTGCTTATTAGAGCGATAGTATTTAACATAATTTACTTCGATTAATTTTAGGCAATTTGAATTTTGGTGTTAGTTGCTTATTATACTATTATATTGCCGTTCCGGAAGCACAATGACGTAACTGCAAAAATGTGTCAAATGCAAATAATTCCATAGACAATATTAGAAACACATCCCTTACACAGGGGAACATGGACGTAACTATAGAACGACAGTTTGTGTCTTCTAGAACAACGAACAATTTTTAGAGAAACAATGACGTCACTGCACTTAGGGGTTGAAATGCGGGTGATTAAATCCTAATCTTTGGTAAATGAAAGTAAAGTATATATCCTACATAGTTACTCTCAATATACCATTATTTTCTGTCACTTACATTAAGGGCTTAATGTGTTTGTCTCAAAACAGCAATGTTAACGCATCTTTGTATAGAAAGCAATGTGCTTGAGCCAGAGATACATTTCTTTGCTTATTAGAGCGATAGTATTTAACATAATTTACTTCGATTAATTTTAGGCAATTTGAATTTTGGTGTTAGTTGCTTATTATACTATTATATTGCCGTTCCGGAAGCACAATGACGTAACTGCAAAAATGTGTCAAATGCAAATAATTCCGTAGACAATATTAGAAATACATCCCTTACACAGGGGAACATGGACGTAACTATAGAACGACAGTTTGTGTCTTCTAGAACAACGAACAATTTTTAGAGAAACAATGACGTCACTGCACTTAGGGGTTGAAATGCGGGTGATTAAATCCTAATCCCTGGTAAATGAAAGTAAAGTATATATCCTACATAGTTACTCTCAATATACCATTATTTTCTGTCACTTACATTCTTTTCAATTATGCGTTTTATACAACTGCAAATCGTTTTTTTACTCTCCTGTAAAATTGAAGTTTTTGCATTTACGTCACTGTTCTCCGGAACGGCAATATATATCAAAGATAAGTGACCAAAGCGCAAATAATGTTAATATTGCAAGTGAAAAAATACCCAGAGCTCCGTTTTTATACGATAGATACATTTCTGAAGAATGCGTGTAACAAAATTTGTATAAAAAAAGTAACTATCTACGGAAAAGAAGTTTGGTTCTGGATCTCAGAAAATTACTTTTAAGAAACGTAATGAAAAGATTCGCTTTAGTCTTCAATAAAATATGCATGTAATAATATGCAATAAAAATGAAAAAAATTCCTCATGAGCAAAAAAAAAACATTCTATCAGACTGCTTGGTGTCGGATAAAAATGAAATATTTATTTCAAATTCGTGAAAAAAAACATTTTTGTCAAAAACAGAATTAGGCGTCTGTCAAACGTTGCTCTAATCCAGCGTTTCCCTATTGGGATACACAAAACAATCACACTCTTTCATTGCATTACTTTTCTCTAAAAAAAAAGAGGATAACTAATTGGTATAATGTTGATGGAGGCGTTCAGCGTCGAAGTGGCTTAACTGTAAAAAAACAACTTTCTCTAAAAATTTTCAAAAAAAGAAGTGAAAATTTTTCTGAACTTTTGAAAATCGTTGCATAGCACGTAGCACAGTAGGCAGCACGTAGGGTCAGGTGGGGTAAAGTGGACATACGGCAAATGAACAGCTACAGCTTTGAAACAAATAAAGGATTTGTTTTATTTTTTATTTTTCCTTTTAATAATTAAAAATTAAATTTTACATACAAATTATTTAATTGCCACTATTTAGGTGGCGAAAACATTCGATTTGTTTGTTTATACAACACTTTGAAATTGAAACAGCTCTTTTAACTTTTCTCTGGCAGTTTGTTTTAAAGAATTTGCAGCTAATGGACGGTGCAGGTAGTTTTACACAGATCTCAAAAATACGTCCTCACTAACCGCGAAGCTAGATTTAGTTTACGTATTATTTTACACAGCAGTTTATGTAAGATGGGGTAAAGTGGTCATAGTATTCAGGGGCGACGGAACGCGAATTTTATTGACCGGGCCTAGTGGTATGGAATATTGAAGCATAATTAATGGCGCACCAGGAGGAAGGGGAGGGGCTAACGTGGATCAAGCACCCCAAGCCAAAACGATACATAATAATATTATTTTATGAAAGCTGTATTAGCAATATTTTATTTTTCACTTTGTAAAACAGAAAAAAAATACTTATTTTTGATCAGAAGTTCTCAAAACGTCAGTTTCAATGCCATAAAGCAATATACCCTTTACAAATAGGCTTGGAGATGAGGGTTCGAGCTATTTTAAGCCTTCCCAATCCGTAATTACTCGGTGCGCCACAGAGAACATGATCAAGTAATTAAAATAATTGCAATTGTCAGGTTTTTGTTGATTTTTAGTTAGTATAACATATTGAACTTCCAAAAGACAAGAAAAAAAATACATAAAGACTGAATAATTGCAGTACTAGTTTTAATCACAGATGATGAAAGACAGAAATTTTAAAATAGGCAATACATTAAGCAAAATGATATACAGAATATGAATATATATTCCCTAAAGTTAGTGTCACAGTTTGAACTGTAAATAGTGATTTTAGAAGTTCTGTGAAATTTTACTAAAAGTCCTGTGCTTGCCAATCTCGGACGCAGGGACACGAAAACAGCGCGACTCAAAGAAGCTATTCTACACAAAGCGGAAAAATTCGTATATGGTGTATCGTGTATAGCTACGATGTTATACATATAGTCTACGCTCGATATAACGACCATCTGCGTCCCACTGAAAAAGGTCTTTATAACGAGTGGTCACTATAAGAGGTAGAATTTTCTTAAAAAGATACACATGCATCATGCACGTTCCGTAGTTCCATTAAAATTGGTAATTTTTCAAAGATTCGAACTAAATGGTAATTTTTTTTAATCATTGGAATTTTTAAAAAATATCAGGGCAAAATATTAAACATATTTTAACGTAGAAAATATAGGAAGAAAATAATACATGCATATTTCTGGAAGCAAAACTTCTGATCTGACATGACACCTGGCACTGACAGCATGACTCCTCTTATTTCAGAGAATCGACCCTTGCAAAACTATTTGATTCAAACGACAAACTACCAATATGGTCCTGCCATACATCTGTCAACCCCTTTTCCCGGAAATTCCACCGTTTGCTCCCCCTCTATTATTTCCCTACCATGATAAGTGGTATTCCACCCCCCTGACAAAGTTGGACTGAACACTGAAAACCCCATGCAGCTCTCCTCAAACTATAATCAAGCTACAAATTTGGAAACATGCTCTATTTGAAAAAATACCAGAAATACTGTCCGCTGAATTTGGTCGCTGTATTGGATTGGACGATACAGAACGGTCGTTATACCGAAAACACATTAACATAGAGTTCATAGGGATAAAGCTGGGACTTATACCACTGGTAGTTATAATGGAAGGGTCTTTATAATGTGTGGTCGTTATAACGAGCGTCGATATTTACATATTTAATTCCCTATTTTCCGAAGTAATCTCGTTTTCTGCTATTTGAAGATATGAAATCTTCGGCAATCTCTGAAGGATTTTTTATAATATCATCCAAAATATTTTTATGACAGTGTAAGAGCAATAATAAATGATTTCGTCTAGATTGTGTCATTGTAGACACGTTTTTAGTCACCGAAGCGTCGAAAAACATCTTTCTGCGGTGGCAGAAGTCATCGGAACTGTCAAATAAATTCTTAGCACGAATTTGCAATCATTTAAAATGCATATGATGTCTTTCATTGATCTTACTTCTGCAATTTCCTTTTTTGAATTATTATCATTATATGTCTTCAGGAGACCTGGAAGTATTTTTAATTGAACTTTTAATTTTTCGGCATCAATATCTCCAGAATATAACTATAGTATTCCATTTGAAAGTTGTGAACTTCCCTGTAAATCAACGAAACTTGAAATTAAAAGATTTACAATTTCCCTCATTATAGATAGTCTCTTTAAAAAATCTTCGACTTAATTCATTAATTACGAGGTCATATGCTTCAAAAACAATTGCCTCTTACTGTTTCGATTTGTCTCATTTTCTGCATGATCAATGCGTTTTGGAATTTTCCTTTGACGTGGAAGCTTGGGTTCCAGGTTATGCATTTCTTTTGCAGTCTCACATATTGGTTGTATACTGAATCAAAATTGTCTCTCTTCTTTTGTAATGTGTCTTTGCCTAGTGTAATGTTTTGAATACTTTCGCTGGCAGGTAACTGCGACTTTTTGCAGTTCTTTCGAACATTGTTCCGTTACTGAAAAAATGCCTAAAGAGACTTGTAACCCGAAATAAAAGAAAAATCGTCCCATTAGATTCAGTAAACCATTTGCTCTTCGTCCTGCCTCGGATCTTTCTTCGGAGATATTTCTTAAAACCTCTTCCAAAACTTCGTAATAGTGTATAATCGAATGTATAGCTTTATTTCTGACGGTTAGTGACGCAGATTGGTTTTATAGTGGCTATACTTCCATAATTGAAGTTTTTTGAAATTTCTTCAAAAAGGAGCTGAGCCATTCCATTTCGGATCAGGCAGAGGGTGTCACATGACTCTCACAGATTTTTTTGAAAAAATTACAGTAGTTACAACTAAGGGACATATAAATTATCCCAAAAGGATTTTGCAAAAAAAAAAAAAAAAATATATTTCTCTAGTTAGACTTTTAAAATTGGGACAAAGCTGGCCGTTTTCGGAAAATCAGCAAAACACTCACTTTTGAAATGGCCACTCTTTCAAAAGTTTTCAACCGATTCGATTTTTTTTCTATAAATAACGAAGGGTTGGTACTTTAATTACACACTTATTTTAAAAAGCTAGTTGGCTTCATTGATAAAGAAAAAAAATTTTTTTTTGAAGTGATAAAATCGTATTTTTATCGAATTTATGATTTTTTTTCCTTATGAAAGAAATTTATTTTTGACAAAACAGAGGAGGCTATCTAAAGTGCTGTTATGGAAGTTTTGTATCAAATTTTATTGTAAGAAGTAATCAATATTTATTAAGAAATATACTATATTTTGTTATACAATTACTACAGATAAATCGTACTTAACCTTCGTAGAACTTAAAATCTCCTTGCACAAAGCGTAGCTACTGTGATTTAATGCATGTTATTCTGTTCAATCCAATTACTACTTTTAAACTCAAACACTTTATATCAAATATGTTACAGCACTGATATACATAGTTTTAAACAAATGTTATGAAGTTATGAACTTAAAGCAAAATAAGTAGAATCAAGTTCTTGAATAATGTACTCGTTATTAACAAAAAAAAAAAAAAAAATGCAAAGACTAGGAGGATTCAAATGGTGTTATATTTCTTACTTTCAGCACTACTTTATATTGGTCTAGTTCCCTCCCCCCGGATTCTTCTGGCTACTGAAATATTTGTTCTAGATTATCTGTGTATAAATTATTGGATAGTGTTCCTAAACCATCGGTGATACACTCGTAATTAGCCTCATTCAATAATTCTCATTCACACGTTCAATAAATTTTTCTATTTAGAAATCATGCATTGAATTATATTTGTTTAAGAGGCTGTTAGTTTTCCAACTGCTTCCCACTTCTTGTTTGCTCGTGCGTCCTATGTAAGCATTACTATTTTATGGATTTTTACTATTTAGCAGTATTTTAGGATACCCAATAATGTTTTGTTTATATTCCTACAATAAATTTTACATTTGCTGTGTCACGGTATTTGATGTAAAGCGTGCGAGTTTGAAATTAGTAAATGGATTGAACAGAATAACATGCTATAATCACTAGCTACGCTTTGTGCAAGGAGCTATTTAAGTTCTAAGAAGGTTAAGTACAATTTATCTGCAGTAATTGTGTAACAATATAGTATATTTCGTAATAAATATTGATTATATCTTATATTAAAGTGATTAAATAAGTAAGAGTTTAAATTTCTGGCTTTTTTGAGAAACGCACAAAAGGCCATTTTTGAAAAATCATATAAAATATCTGGGGCAAAAATACACAATATAATTGATAGCAGCTCATTAAGAACTTTAAGGGCAACAAATGAGCAGATTTTCAGATTTAAAAAAAATGGCTTTTTTGAGTAATCACACAACGAAAATCGTAATTTTTGAAGATTTTCAAATTTCAAACTTTAAATTTTGAGGGGATAGGCATCTCAGGCTTACAATAAAATTTGATACAAAACTTCCATAACAGCACTTTAGATAGCCTCCTCTGTTTTGTAAAAAATAAATTTCTTTCATAAGAAAAAAAATCATAAATTTGGTAAAAATACGATTTTTTTACTTCAAAAACGACTTTGTTTTCTTTACCAATGAAGCGAACTAGATTTTTAAAATTAGTGTCCGAATAAAATACCATCCCTTCATTATTTATAGAAAAAAAATTATTCGAATCGGTTAAAAACTTTTGAAACAGTGGCCATTTTAAAAGTGAGTATTTTGCTGATTTTCTGAGAACAGCCAACTTTGTCCCAAATTTTAAAAGTCTAACTAGAGAAATATTTTTTTTTTTTTGCAAAATCCTTTCGTGATATTTTATATGTCCCTATGTTGTAACGACTGTAATTTCTTCAAAAAAATCTGTGAGGGTCATGTGACAAGTTTCAGACCTGTCTGCCTGATTTGAAATGGAATGGCTCAGCTGAACTCTTAAGAAAGATTTTAATGTAACTCTTCACCTTCTTTTATTATGAAGTCAGGTCAGAAAATATACGGTACAAAAAAAAGGCAAAACTATTGCCCGAGCCGTTCCACCGCCCCTGATAGTATTAGGGTTAACATGCACTGATGCTCTAAAATTTCCTTTAGGTGAATTTATGTGGTAGACCAGAGATTGACATACATAGGAAATCACAGGAGCTCAGTTTCCATAATTATTTTCACTTTTTAACTATTAGAGGGAATTCAAGCTATTTAAGCAAGGAAATAAATTTTGAAGACTACAGTGCTCACGCTTCTTTTGTTAGAAATTAAGCCACGAGACAGATGTCAGTTACACTTTAACTAATTTCACTAGTACTGTTTCACTAATACCGTATTAATTTATTTAAAAAATAACTTAAATCTACTTTTTAGAAAACCGGAACTAACACAACTGAGCTCAAATGCAATAGAAATTCAAATTACTATAATAGTCTTCTTAAAATGTTGTGTTAAGTATTGGAAAATGCTTAGAAGCACTTTTTAATACAAGAATTTTCAAGTATAAATGATTCATTTATCAACAGACATATAATAAGTATTATTAAGTTTTAAATTTTTAGAACTTGCAGTATTGCGTACAAGAACAATTCATGAAAGGGAGAGAGAATTAAAAATAGCTAGGTTAAAATGAATTTTTCTCCCATTGATTTTTAATAAGCTACAATTATCCAGAACTCTATTAGCAATTTTCTTTATATGTTATTTAAGTAATTTAGTCATCAATTAAAGCTATTTTAACATTTTTCACTGAAAATTTTTGAATTTCATATTTATGTTTTATTAAATGTATGTATCGAGTTAAAGGACAGACTTAAAATCTAATAGTTACGGATTAAAACCCAAGAATACCTACTATTATGTACCCAAACATGTTTTGATATATAACTTAGTTTTAAGACCATATATGCAGCATCTGAAGAGACTGAAGTAATTTACGAGATGTTACGAAGATGAGCTAACTTTTGACCATAATGAAGGACAAATTCAGTTGACGGAAATAAAGTTGTTTTAGTTCTAAAACGAACCTTTGTTGAGTATTTTGAAGTATTATGGTTATTAATACTTTTATATAGATTTTTTTTTAACTATGACCACTTTACCCATGCACTACTCGCTTTACGCCACCTCATGGGGTAAAGTGGTCATACATACATCCCAGAAAGAAGGCGTCATAAAATTATTTTACTTAATTTTTTTTTCTGCTCAAAATGTAATACAATCTGTTCTTTAATAATGTAATGTAAGATAACAAGCAAAAAATCTGAAAGTTTTGAGCAAATTCTTATATTAATTGGCAAAGAAAGTTGAAGAACGTGGGTTTATGATCATTTTACCCCCCCCCCCCCCTGACCCTATATTTTTTTTCTTATGAGTCTAGTTATCTTTTGAAGAAAGAGTCTTCAGAGGAATATATATATATTCAATATTTCTAAGGGTGAAAAATACAATTTTTTCCCCTTAAAAAACCCGAGAATATAACATTTGGTTGGTTAGGCTACTTTGGGGCACGAAACGAGCATTCTAACAAACTTGTTGATTATTTTTTAGGTTTTTTAATTTTGGCTAGTAAAAGTACATGTGTTCTAAGTAGGCAAGAAAAAAAAATTGAAGATATATATGTATTTGCTGTATGATAAAATTTTTTTTGAAATTTCGTTACGTGTATTACCCGATGAGTAACACACGTAACGAAATTTCAGCATTTTTTTTAACAGACAGCAAATACTTATATATCTTCAAAAATTTTTTTGCATACTTAGAACACATGCACTTTTACTAGCCAAAATTAAAAAACAAAAAATTACCCAAGAAGTTTGTTAGAAAGCTCGTTGAAGTTGAAAAATGCTGTATAAATGTAACGTCCGTTGCCGTGGAATGACCCTTCAGATAATTATCGTAAGACAGGTTGTTTCGATTGATTTGAGTTGTGTCGCTTCTATTTGCCCAGGTTCGATATCTATACATTTTTGCGTAGAAATACCAGCGAAATTCTTTCAAAACCACAATATGAAGGTTAATTTCAATTTTTTCAAAATATACTTTCTCAGCTTCAATGGCTCTATCCTAGAATTTGTCTTTGCATTTTCATTTGCGTTAAATATAAAATCTCAGGAGTGTAAAGATTAAATCACATTCTAATAAAATTTTAATTAAATGTATAACAATTTATAGACTTTAGTTTACTTTTAGCAGCAACTGAGATACTGTTATAATCCACCTTCAGGGAATTTTTTCGAGATATTAATTTTGGTAAAATAAATATTTGATGAAATAAGATTAAAATACTTTTAACGCTGTAAACTGGAACATAGCATATTCTGTTTGAAAATAAAAGCTTGTTGGGCAAAAAAGTAAAATTAAAAGCCATTTTTAATGAATGATTGTAATAGTGCGTCTGCTAATGAATAAGTGAATTCATTATCAGAGGTAAGCGAGCAGGCATACCCGTCTGCAAATACTCAATCTACTTTAGGACTGCGACAGAAAAAAATAGTTTTCGCAGTCTCTTTATATTAACATAGATGCTAAATACGACTGGGAAAATATGACGTTAATGAAACTTTTATAGCAAACTACATTAATTCAATGTACAAAACCAATAAAATTAGTACTCAGTGCACCTCTTATATAAATATACACGATATTAGTGAGAGTCTTAGGAAAATATTCAAAAACTTTTACGGAGTTTCAGAAAATATCGGGGTTTTTACAAATTATATATTCAAGCAATGTTTTTAAAACTTGATGATGTTTTGAAAAATATTTTATCATAGGTAAATTTCTCAAAATATTTTAATTTGACGTAAAAACTACATTTTAAAATTAGCACTTATTTCCAATTGAAAAATAAGTTGGAAATTACCGATACTTACGACGAACTCGGCAAGCAACAGAAAATATTAAAAGTAACAAATACATTCAATATTCTTCCTAATAATGAGAGGAAGGTATAGAAATCTAAAATGTTTTTGAAATGTTAATAGGAATCTAAGGCAGATTCCAATTTTTAGGGATCGTGGACTTTCTCTTTCTCCTTTATAGGTTTTGCTGGCTCTTCAGCAGATTTAGAAGTTTCTGGCCGTTTCATTTTCTCGGTTTGGTCATCCGATTTCTTTTTAGTATCCACTTTGGGTTTTGCGCCAGAAGCTGTTGCTGCACACGCCAGAGATTTTCTCGGTACAGATTTACGGCTCGGGGCAACAGATTTTCTCCGTTTCGGTCTTGCGCCAGTTGCTGCTGCTGCTGCTTCTGCCTCTTTCTCGATATCAGCGTCCTTCGTGCTTCTATCTTTGGAGGAGTCCTCGTTGTCACTCTCTTCGGTGCCGTGGATTGAACAGGATTGTAAGCGCAGTCGGCAACTTTCGGTTACAGATTCATTCCGTCGCAAATTGCGATTCAAATCTTCAGAAGGGGAAGGGGCTTCAGATTCCTCGAGTGTGTATGATGTTGGTAAAGCAGCACTTTCTACGCGTCCTTCATCTTGCATTTCTCCTTGTCTGAGATGTTCTATTATTCTCTCCCGGTCGGACGCCGACATATTACTGCTAAACTCCAACCTTCCGGACTTTATCACATAAGTGAAGTAACGCACTTTCCAATTTTTGCGATTCGCCGGACGTCGTCGCGTTCTGACACCCTGCTCTTCAACTTGACTTTCTGTTACTTGCTGAGATGCTTCTCTACCCCGATTTTCGAAGATTTCATACTCATCCAATACTCTCATCAGGTCGTGATAATCGAACCGGGTACCCGGCACGAATAGCTCCTGCGAAATCTCAAAAATGAGAGCAAATTGTGTCAATGCTTCTTCCGCACCTGGCCATCCTCCAGCACGATGGAACTCTGCCTCATAATAGTCTTTCCAGATGGTAGTAAACATCGTGTAAGATACGAACATTAAATCTTCACGTCCATGTCGACATAAGAAACAAGATAATTCGTAACAGTAAGCAGCTAGGAACACCAGCCGAGGAAACGGGAGCATGTTTTTGAAGTGTTCAACCGCATGAGTAATCGCGAACGTGAAAATATCAATATCACGTGTACTTCTTTGCATGTAAGGTAAACCGCTTCTAAATATTTGCAAAAAATCCCCACGCATAAAATGCCATCCTATCGCTAAGCTTTTAAAAAATGTATCAGAGTAATGCCTTGATTGCCTCGGTAAATCGGGCAATCGATAGATATTTTCGTCGTCCAAATATTGCATTAAGTTATATATGAGTTCTACAGAAAATATTTCCCACTCATCATCTGCGTCGTACAGTACATACTTCCGAGTAGTCGGATCATCCTTTGCTCCAGCCATTTTATCATCGGATCGCGATTTACGATTGTGCTAAATTCTGCAAACGAACCTGGCCGCTTCACCGCTTTTTATGTCTCTCAGAATTTTTATTTTTTCCAATTCACTTCGTTTCACTCAATAAACTAACTCGGTTGGCAACGTGCAATATTTTCCGACCGTCAGGGTTATCTACTATTGTGTATTCGATCCAAACATACTTCGGAAATCACTTATCAGAAATTGAAATTTTAAAAACAGTGAAACAATAAATCATAAATAAACATCAAATTTTCTTATTTTGGATTTAAACTGTGAGATTAAATTTATAATTTTTTTCTTTTTAACCACACATAACATAAAGCTGAAAAACAATTATACACGTAGAGAAAGCACAAATGAGCATTAAGATGCAGACGTATGTTTCGGGATTGCTTGGAATCCCTTTTTCAATGCAGTAGTGGAGCTTCTAGATGCAAAAACATCCAAATGAAGCAAAGAAAACAACCTAAAGCACGGCTTATATAGCCTAAGATTTACCAACAAACCAATGAGAATAAAGACAACGCAGAGGTAGAAGCTGTTGTAAGAAATGATCTCAACCTCGATGTGTGAATTAGTGGTATCAGAATCAAGTTCAAGGACATGAACAATAATAAACTTAGGCTTGATACCAGATGTGTCAAATATAAAACTGTAAATAATTTCTTATTTTACAGACGTAACATATTTATTGACGTGAATACGTCTTTAAATTTGCTACCATACGAGAGCAATCCAAACGATCTAATGATAACAAAATCGGGGGATACAGTTTGGCGTTGTAGTTTCGAATTTATCCTCTACGTCCAAAATTAAATTATGCCACTGGATAACTAAAGGATCAAAGAATTCATTACGATAACCGAGAAGAGTGACTCATCGCGGAGGGTAAAGAGGGGAGCGCCGCCATTTTGAGGTTATTTTGCTGCTCAACGAAATTTGCAATTAGTATAGCTTTTGACTCGTAAAAGCTGCAATGTTCGTTTAAGTTTTAATCATCAGCTGTCGTCAAAATGTATCGATTGTATATAAAACATTACTTTAAAGTAGTGACAGTGAATATAATAAGGTGTTAGGGTAAAAAAAATATAGATAATGTCGGCTTATACGCGTCGAAAAGCCAAAACTGTAAAGTTTTTAATTAATAGAGTTGTATTGTAAAACAATAATTATTTGTTTCCTTGCTTTTATTCTAAATACGTAAGTAAAAATATTTTATTTAAAATATATAGCCCGTTACATAAACGTATTTACGTACAACACACGGCCGTGTCCATGACGCAGCCGTACCCCACATTTTTTTTTTCTGTTGCCGTATTAACTGCAAGTGCGTTTATTATTTTGCAGTTTCTTTACGACTAATGACATAAAGTCTGAAACTATATAGGCGTTTATATTCCCTATTATCTAATTTACGCACAGGGAACATCAAATTAAAAAAAAATATCTGTCAAATGTTTCTGCATCAAGCTCGGAGATTTTTAATACAAATTTTTATAGCTGAATGGTTATCGCCGGGTCCGTCATGCAGACTTGTTTCATTGTTAGTCCCGTATAATTCTTCCCGCAAAAAAAAAAAAAAAAGGACCTCTCACTGGCAGAGTGCCAAGAAGAATCCATTCATGTTCAAGGGAGGATCTGCTGGTGTAAGGAAGACGCTGTATTCTGTTCTTGTTTTAATTCGCTTAGCATACTTGATTTTTTTCCGAACTGATGCTATTTGCCAGTTTAGAAATTCGGTTGCTTTCAACAAACAGAGAAGTAAACATTTTGATTCGCATCTGTACTCCCTTTTCTCCAAATAAGAGGAAGATAAAAATGAAACTTTATTTCACCCTTGTAGAGACGTGGTGTCCAGTATACCGGACACTAACTTCAACGGCCGCAGTTTCAGGCTTTCCTCATCAAATTTATTTAACTTTACTCTTTAAAGCTTTATATGTATGTGGCACATATTCTAATTTGCAAAAAGAACTTAATATTTGCAAAAAGAAGAAAATCGTATTCTTTTACTTTCGTTTTTCAATCGCATCGGCTAAACGAAAAATTTAGTGAAAACCGCCTATATTTTTAACAAAATATCGTGTCCTAAATGTCATATATACTAAAAAGCTATGTTTTAAATGGATATGCTATAAGGATATAATACAAGAAATATCTTTTAATTCCAACCCCTTTTTCGTCATAGAAGTTAAATGTTTTGCGTAGTGTCTGCTATACCGTAAAAACCATAATTTTTTAATTTAAGATTCAAAAGGCTTGAAATTTTGTGATTGGCATTGGATATGTTGCAAAGCTAAACTTTTAAGGGGTGCGGGTGGGAATTCACGCCCCTTTTCCACTGTCTCGTCTGAAAGGGTTGATGGACATACAGTAAAACCCGTAAAGTTGACCACCTTTGTAAGTTGACCACCTATGCAAGCTGACCACCTGTCCAAGTTGACACCACTTTTGTTAGGAACGGAATGATCCCTATATTATCTAATGTACAGAAACCTTTGTAACTGTACCACCTAAGTTGACCACCAGTCTATGTTGACCACCTGTCTAAGTTGACCACTTTTGTCAGGAATCGAATTGAAACCTTTGTAACTTGACCACCTAAATTGACCACCGGTCTATATTGACCACTTATGTACGCCAAATTTGGGTGGGAGTATTATGAAAAACCCTTTGTAAGTTGACCGCCTGATTATTACTATATTTATTTGTTTTTCTATTTTTGGAAAGATAAAACTAAAATAGGTTCTTCAGTATATTTTTTATGTTATGTAATGTTAGACCAGTATTTGTATGGATGGACGAAACATCAGTATAAAATTTACCTCTTTGTAAGTTAAGCAGATGGGAAAGCTACTACACTCTCAGAAACGCATGCTCAAATCTCACGAAACTTTCGTCGTATTTGACGAAATGGCTTCGTGAAAAATGCTCCGAGTAAACCTTTCGTCGTATTTGACGAAATGGCTTCGTGAAAAATGCTCCGAGTAAACCTTTCGTCGTATTTGACGAAATGGCTTCGTGAAAAATGCTATGAGTAAACCTTTCGTCGTATTTGACGAAATGGCTTCGTGAAAAATGCTCCGAGTAAAATTTTCGTCGTATTTGACGAAATGGCTTCGTGAAAAATGCTCCGAGTAAACCTTTCGTCGTATTTGACGAAATGGCTTCGTGAAAAATGCTCCGAGTAAACCTTTCGTCGTATTTGACGAAATGGCTTCGTGAAAAATGCTCCGAGTAAACCTTTCGTCGTATTTGACGAAATGGCTTCGTGAAAAATGCTCCGAGTAAAATTTTCGTCGTATTTGACGAAATGGCTTCGTGAAAAATGCTCCTAGTAAACCTTTCGTCGTATTTGACGAAATGGCTTCGTGAAAAATGCTCCGAGTAAACCTTTCGTCGTATTTGACGAAATGGCTTCGTGAAAAATGCTCCGAGTAAACCTTTCGTCGTATTTGACGAAATGGCTTCGTGAAAAATGCTCCGAGTAAAACTTTCGTCGTATTTGACGAAATGGCTTCGTGAAAAATGCTCCGAGTAAACCTTTCGTCGTATTTGACGAAATGGCTTCGTGAAAAATGCTCCGAGTAAAATTTTCGTCGTATTTGACGAAATGGCTTCGTGAAAAATGCTCCGAGTAAAATTTTCGTCGTATTTGACGAAATGGCTTCGTGAAAAATGCTCCGAGTAAACCTTTCGTCGTATTTGACGAAATGGCTTCGTGAAAAATGCTCCGAGTAAACCTTTCGTCGTATTTGACGAAATGGCTTCGTGAAAAATGCTCCGAGTAAACCTTTCGTCGTATTTGACGAAATGGCTTCGTGAAAAATGCTCCGAGTAAACTTTCGTCGTATTTGACGAAATGGCTTCGTGAAAAATGCTCCGAGTAAACCTTTCGTCGTATTTGACGAAATGGCTTCGTGAAAAATGCTCCGAGTAAAACTTTCGTCGTATTTGACGAAATGGCTTCGTGAAAAATGCTCCGAGTAAACCTTTCGTCGTATTTGACGAAATGGCTTCGTGAAAAATGCTCCGAGTAAAACTTTCGTCGTATTTGACGAAATGGCTTCGTGAAAAATGCTCCGAGTAAACCTTTCGTCGTATTTGACGAAATGGCTTCGTGAAAAATGCTCCGAGTAAACCTTTCGTCGTATTTGACGAAATGGCTTCGTGAAAAATGCTCCGAGTAAACCTTTCGTCGTATTTGACGAAATGGCTTCGTGAAAAATGCTCCGAGTAAAATTTTCGTCGTATTTGACGAAATGGCTTCGTGAAAAATGCTCCGAGTAAAACTTTCGTCGTATTTGACGAAATGGCTTCGTGAAAAATGCTCCGAGTAAACCTTTCGTCGTATTTGACGAAATGGCTTCGTGAAAAATGCTCCGAGTAAAATTTTCGTCGTATTTGACGAAATGGCTTCGTGAAAAATGCTCCGAGTAAAACTTTCGTCGTATTTGACGAAATGGCTTCGTGAAAAATGCTCCGAGTAAACCTTTCGTCGTATTTGACGAAATGGCTTCGTGAAAAATGCTCCGAGTAAACCTTTCGTCGTATTTGACGAAATGGCTTCGTGAAAAATGCTCCGAGTAAAACTTTCGTCGTATTTGACGAAATGGCTTCGTGAAAAATGCTCCGAGTAAACCTTTCGTCGTATTTGACGAAATGGCTTCGTGAAAAATGCTCCGAGTAAACCTTTCGTCGTATTTGACGAAATGGCTTCGTGAAAAATGCTCCGAGTAAAATTTTCGTCGTATTTGACGAAATGGCTTCGTGAAAAATGCTCCGAGTAAACCTTTCGTCGTATTTGACGAAATGGCTTCGTGAAAAATGCTCCGAGTAAAACTTTCGTCGTATTTGACGAAATGGCTTCGTGAAAAATGCTCCGAGTAAACCTTTCGTCGTATTTGACGAAATGGCTTCGTGAAAAATGCTCCGAGTAAAATTTTCGTCAAATTGGCGAAATTTGTATAGTAACTTTTTTGAGTCACGTGATGGAGCGAGGAAAGAGTCGTTGTAAATGACGAAATTTTCTTGACGATTGTAGAATCGTCAAAAGTGAGCGTTCTATTTCTGAGAGTGTATGAGCACTATTTTATTCTTTAAATACGTTTCTTCTTATTTCTTTGATCTGATATGGCCATTTTGAAAAATATATATTTTTAGGAATCTTTAGCATCATATAAGTTACTGACATAATTAATAGGATATTTATCTTAATTTTAACTAAGTACTTTACTTTTGAAGTTGTATATATAGGATACACTGTGAGACATTCGGGTTAAATTTCTTTAACCACCCGCCCCGCGAAAAAAAATACCCAAAAAATTGCATAAATGGCGATACATCTATTTCTTATGTATATGTCATGAGTTTCTTACATGAAAAAGGCAAAACTCTAGAGTTCCAATCAACATTAGTCGTAGACACCCCATTTTCGACCTATGGCGATTTTTTGAGATGTTGATTGGAAAGTTTTTGTTCAAGATGAAAATTCCTATGAGATGTAGCTTTTCTTGCTTGCAAATCGGCGGCACACTGTATCAAAATGGACTGGTCAATACCCCCTTCTGCTCCTCTGATTTTTCCATTTTTAATTGAATAAATCATTACTTATAATGTAAAGAACAAATGCATTTCCATTTGTTCAACTTTTTACTCTGGAACCTACATTTTCAGCAAAAATTCATCAAATGGTTATTGACGTTATCCGTACCACAAAAAAGTTCCGCCAAATCGTCTGTTGACGTTACCCGTAGTTAAAGGGTTAATGATATTTTAGATATTGTGAAAAGAAAAAAATCACTATCTTAAAGTAACGTCATTGAATGAAGCTACATTTTAATTAGTTGTAAATGAATAAATGTAAGAAATAACAAAAAAAAAAAAAAAATTTCACCCTCTATAAGTTGACCACCTGTCTTAGTTGACCACTAAAGTGCTGCACCACAAGTGGTCAACTTACACAGATTTTAGTGTATATGAATTTAGTTTCCAATAAGGTTTTATTAGTGTCACTTGTATGTAATCAAATCTGGCAATTCCATTTCCACCAGCTTTCAGAGGTCCGAATTCTTTGAAATTTTGTGCGCATATCAAAAGCTGGTGACAATATAACGATGTGGGCAGTATTTTTTAGAACTCGATTTTGTAACTTTTTCATTTCAATTTTACTTT
This sequence comes from Octonoba sinensis, assembly GCA_038502835.1. Lineage (NCBI taxonomy): Eukaryota > Metazoa > Arthropoda > Arachnida > Araneae > Uloboridae > Octonoba > Octonoba sinensis. Next base: position 8,274,050 of record CM076600.1, read on the forward strand.
TTTGGTGAAATTACTGCACTCCAGCACGCCCAAAAAATTGTTTGAAAAACCTTCAATCTTTCTCACTCGGCATTTCTTTACATTTTAGAGCATAGCCTTGCCAATTTTTTTACCCTGGTACCGTATTTATAATGTTTTTTCCCCTCTAATGGGGCTAAAAATATGGCACTAACCTTTGCAGACCTAGTGCATTCCCCGGTACTCGGCATCCATTTTTTCAAGTAGCACCACAGTCGGTGGATGCCATTGCTACTGAGAATTTGCACGCTCCGTTTCTCCTAGATGGCGGCACCTGAGCTCTCATTGATGCAGATTGCACTAGGAATTTAATTTAGCCGAGAGTATCCAAGCCAAACGGATACTCAAGCGATCTTTAACATACCGCGTAATCATACGACATGGGCGCAGACGATTTTCTGAACCTTGAAAATCCACCGACTTGGGCCAGATTTGAACCTGTGATCTTTGGGGTACGAGACCTGCGCCTTACCACTACGCCACCTTTTCGACGTATTTATGTTAGTACATGCATTTCTTCACACTGACAAAACACATAATAGGTCTCTCTTCAGAATTGGAAAACAATTTAAGTTTTTGTTGCATTTGGTGAGATGCCATCAAATACGAATTGTCCATAGTGACTACGGAAAAGAGCCAATGTTTTTAGTTTTCCACGGAAAATAATCGCTTTTTCAAAAATAATGATAAAGTGTTTAATACCTAATCACTGAGGAAATATCTTCATGTATACGAATTACATTTGTCTTTAAGAGCAATAAATAGCAATATAAAATATTTAATGCCATCAATTGAAGTTACTGTCATTTATTTTTTACCCTTTCTATTAACTAGAGTTTTTACTGAAACTTAGTTTAGTAAAAGAATTTCAAGTTTCATTTTAAACTTTCCGGTACCACATATGGGCAATTCATTACAGAATTATCTAAAGTTTTCTTGTATTTTGTATTTCATGTTTGTGGACACTAAATACACTGATGGAGAAAAAAAATCCCAACACCAAGAAATACTTATTGTAGAGTAATGAAAATCCAGCAATACATTTATATAGGTAACGTACGTAATTGAATACAATTTCAAGATCACAGGTTAATTTAAGCCCGAGAAGAGCCATTGCAGAAGTGAAATACAGGTACATTAATAATCGGTGTAACCGCCAGAATTTTGAATGCAAGCATACAAACGTGCATGCATTGAATCATACAGGTGCTGGATGTCCGTTTGTGGGATGGAGTTCCATGCCTGTTGCAATTGGTCGATCAATACAGGGACGGTTAATGCTGGTTGTGGATGACGCTGGAGTTGTCGTCCAATGATGTCCCATACGTGCTCAATTGGAGACAGATCTGGTGATCTGGCAGGCCAAGGCAACATGTGGACACCTGTAGAGCACGTTGGGTTACAACAGCAGTATGAGGTCGAGCATTATCCTGTTGGAAAACATCTCCTGGAATGCTACTCCTGAAAGGCAGAACAACAGGTTGAATCACCAGACTGACATACACATTTGCTGTCAGGGTGCGTGGGATAACCACGAGAGTGCTTCTGCTGCCATAAGAAATTGCTCCCCAGATCATAACTCCAGCTGTAGGTCCAGTGTATCTAGGCCGCAGACAGGATGGTTGCAGCCGCTCACCTGGCCTCCTCCTAACCAAGACACGGATATCACTGGCACCAAGGCAGAACCGGCTTTCATCGGAAAGGAAAACAGATCTCCACTCCGTCCTCCAATGAGCTCTAACCTGTCACAACTGACGTCGCAAACGGCAGTGGTTTGGCGTTAGTGGAATGACTGTACGCTACAGGACGTCTTGCTCGGAGCTGTCCTTGAAGTAACCGATTGGTAACAGGTCGTTGTGTCACTGTGGTGCCAACTGCTGCTCGAATTTCTGCTGCAGACGCAGTACGACTCGCTACGGCGGTCTTCCCTTTCAGTAGTGCCACGTGGCCGCCCGGAACCCGGTCTTCTTGAGGCAGTGCCTTCCCTTGACCACTGCTGCCAACATTCATGCATAGTGGATGCATTCCTGCCAGGACTTTCTGCAATCTCGCGGAAAGAAAAAATAACGCGACCTCGTTCAAACTCAGTGAGCTGTTGATAATGGCTTCGTCGTCTTCTTAAAGGCATTGTGGACTAACATCAACTCACTACATCAAATCTCGACGCTAAACAACGCTCAGGAACGTTACAGAGCATATTTAAAGTAAACCTGATTTGCATCTTCCGTGTGTCGCTAATAGCGTCACACTGATGCGCTGAGCGCAAAATTTGAATCGACGTCATCTTTCAGATATATAAACACGCCTGCCAAATTTCGTTTCGGTAGCACAACTCCTTCTTGGTATTGGGATTTTCTTTCCCATCAGTGTATATTAACATGGAATTTACGATTGGGTAGTTGTAGGTGATTCAAGTATTAAATGTTCCACAACAAACGGCTCCCATTTCATTATTAACTAAAACGGGATTAACTTGCTGTGCAAACAAATCTAAGTATTTGAAAATACAGTGGAACCCCGCCATTCGTCCGCCTCGCTATTCGAACAACAATAATTAGGCATTTTGGATTATAAAAAAAAATTAATACTCTTTGAGATTTTACTGACAATTTTACCTTTTCAAGGGGACAGAAGAGGAAGTGGTTGAAGAACTTTCTTCTGCAGGGGAGGGGGATAGCAGTATTAATTTCCTTTGCAGAAATTAAAGAGCTGTGTTACCCCTGCGAGAAAACACAGAGTGGGGGTGGGAAAATGTCATCCCGACACTGCTGTGGTCAACTGCGTTAACTTGTTCAACGACGGTGTTATTGACCATTTTAGAAAAAATATGAACAATCGTCAAAGGCAGACAACACTTGACAGGTTTTTAGAGAAAGAAACCCAAGATTCTCCTAGCACAAAAAGACAGGAAAAATAAAGAAGAGCAGAAAGGGAGAAAACACCTGAAGGGATGTTACCTGGTGTTTTTATAGAAGGGGACTCCTTTTCCAACCATTTCTCTTCCTCCTCTCAACATTCCACTTATGCTATCCGCTCACCTCAGTACAAGCAAAGTGCCAGTTAAATTTTTATTAATCTTTAATTTCACGTGCAGTACTGTACATTTGTTTTTCGTAGGTTTAAATAGGCAACCATCTGTGTGTCTGGAACGGATTAATCCAATTTACATTGCATCTTACGTGAAAAAATAATTCGCCATTCGTACCACTCGCCATTCGAACTGCCTCCAGGAACGAATGGTGTACGAATAGCGGGGCTCCACTGTAAATAAGAGTTATTTGCGTATTTCAATTAGTTATATGCTAACGTATGCTCTGATAACAGCATTTCTTATCGTCGATTAATTTAAATCCAGAATTTGTGTTTAAGGGAAAGAAACTAACCTATCTACGAGCAAGAGGAATAAACTACGCAAATTGCCTTGTTTGCTGCGGAAAACTGTTTTACTAAATAGACATCTCTATCATTTGTGACGAGAATAGTTTTTGTTTCTTAAGGCTACAGTGGACACTAAAAGTTATTTTTTTAATTTTTTTATCCACATGTTTAAAATTTTTTGTATTAGTGTGTTTGTAATAACTGAAAGAACTAAAAAGAAAATTGGTGCAAAAAAAATTAATACTTTTAAGAAATTTAAATTTTTTTTAAAAAAATTGATAAAAATTTTAAAATGTTCCCTGCGTCACAAATTTTTTTCAAACTTCAAATTTCCAGTTTTTTTTTTTTTAATCTTTAGGTAAGACTACATAATAGTTGCGATGAATTTTAGTAATATCTGTAGTGTTCAACTAGAAATTTAACCTTTCTGCTGTTAAAGTCATCATTTTTGCTAAAAACTTCACATAAAGGATCATTTCTTTGCTAAATTTCGTAAATTAACACATAAAACAGTGCAGATATTCGCAACTTTTATGTAGTCTTGCCTAGAGATTAAAAAACTGGAAATTTGAAGTTTGAAAAAAAATTGCGACGCAGGGAACATTTTAAAGTTTTTATATTTTCGTTAAAAAAATTTTAAAAAAGTTTAAATTTCTTAAAAGTATTAATTTTTTTTGCACCAAATTTTTTTTAAATACTTTCAGTTATTACAAACACACTAATACACAAAATTTTAAACATGTAGATAAAAAATTTAAAAAAAATATTTTTAGTGTCCACTGTAGCCTTAAAGTTGGTTTCTCAGTGAAATAATTATATGGTTTATTAATTTTCAGTTTTATTTGAGGCTATTCTTGTACAGTAAAACCTGTGAAGTGACCACCTGTATAAGTTGACCACTTTTGCCAGGAACGGAATTAGCCCTATATAATATAATGTTAACACTTAACTTAATGGCAACTTAAAAAACTCTTTTTAAGTTGCCCGCCTAATTAGTACTGTAGTTATTTGTTTATCTATTTTTGCAAAGATAAAAAGCCGACTTTTCCAATATGTTTTTTACGCTATGTTAGTATATGTCTGGATGGATGAAATATCAGTATAAAATTTGCCTAAACCTCTTTGTTAAGTTAACCATATGGGAAAACGACAGTGAGCACTCTTTTATTCTTTAAATAAGTTTCTTCTTTTTTTTCTAATGGATCAAGCCATTTTAGACATTTTTGATTTTTAATATGTTTAGGAAATCTTTACCATCAAATAGGTAACTTAGATAGTTAAAATAAAGATAAATATCTTATTAAGTTCTTTAATTTTAAAGCTGTCTACGATACATTTTATGTCATTCAGGTTAAATTTATCTATTATATTTTAGATAATTGTGAAAAAAAAAATCCAATTACTAATTTTAAAGTAACGTTGATACATGAAGTTATATTTTAACTAGTTACAAATGAATAAACGCATAGTGTAAGAAGTGACCAAAAAAATTTACCCTCTATAACTTGACCACTAAAGTGCCGCACCGCAAGTGGGCAACTTACACAGGCTTCCCCGTGGGAAAATTTTCCCAAATTGATTTTTGCTGGAGCATCAATAAAAGAATAGATCAACCTAAGGAAAACAGAAATCTATACATTTTTCATGACGATGTGAGGTTTTTAGCCTACTTTCTATACGTATATTTGTCTTAAACAATTTTTGCTCAAATGTGAACAGACCAAAAAGCATTTAACAGCGCCTACGGGGAATTTCAGTCCTATATACGTAAATCCTGTTTTTAGAGACTGACTGTTTGAAAAACTTGATCGGAAGGTTCTTATGACGTAGAACATGTACAGATACGAAGCTCAACCCGAACTAAACGAGCCTATTTTCAAATGAAATTTATTAACTGGATTTTTAAAGATATTTCTGAATGAATAAGTGAAAAAATGAATGAGAAAATGAAAGAGTGAGCAAATGAATGAATCAGTTCATGGATGAGTAAATGAATGAGTGAGCGAATGAATAAGTACGTATTAACCGTTGAAAAATATATATTTGAAGTAATTAAGAACTAAAGCTAAAGGAGATAGATATCTAGATTATAAGTTTTAAGTTAGTATGCAGGAAAGTCGACTCCTACCTCTCGACGGAACTTCTTGTTGTTTCAACATTTGAGGCAAAAAGGGATTTCTAAAGAAGTGGGAGTTTTCTCACAGCATTCTAGTCATAGCTGTCAGTCTTCATGTTTTAAATTGCATATTTTCACGATTTTCAATCAAAAATTGCATAAATAATTTGACTTTAATTGTGATAGGTTTTTCATTTTACGCAATCAGTTGGAAAGAATGCTTAATCAAATGGAGATTCAGCAAAAATAACGATCTCTATTTTCTTTCAAAAAATTTGAATTATCAATTTGCTCACCGATCCGTTTGATTACTAAATTTTTTGTTTAATGTAATTATAATTTTTTACTTGAAAATTATTGATGGCACAATACATAATTACTAAAATAGCATATTCATTTTAACGCCTAAATACTGTAACTTTTTTTCTTGATCGAGATCGCTTCTGATCTCTCGGATTTTGGATGTTTAAGTTGTCCGAACAAAGTTCAAACTGCAAAGGGACAAAGGCATTTTGTTTTGGAGACCAATCAATATATATAATCGAAACCTAATTTCTCAATGAATTTTCTGCAAAAACAAACTGCGACAACGTTTTCTCTTCGCAAAAGAAGCAGATAGATCAGTTTTAAAATATTAACAATTGATATAAATGTAAAAGCATAAAAATAGACCAACTTGGGCGTTTGAGATTTCAATGCGAACAAAGGTTAACAGTATTGGGTTGGGTTTTTGTGAATGATTTTCGTGAAGGGTTCAATTTTGAATACTTAACCAAATGAACATAAATACACATGTATAGGAGTTATACATTTGGCTTTTTAAACAATAAAACTAAAATAGCTTGTTTCAATGGCATGAACTCTTAAAACTATTGCTTTGAAAATAAACATGCAATATAATATTTTACTTTCATACTATTTTTAAACATTTCTTTCATTGCGCAGAAATGTTTTCTTCGCCCTTTAAAAAAAATTTAAAAAATGGAGAGAAAGGTTGTTAAAAAACGCGGAAAACTTGTCATTTACAGGGTTTTCATGTTTAAGATTTTTTTTTTTAGATATAACATATCCCAACATTCTATAAACTGAAAAAATAACTTAAAATTCAAAAACCTGCTTGCATGTTATTTTATAAATTATGTCTAGTTGACCCTTAGCAACACTATGCATTGATATACTTTGGATAAAATAAAAGTTCACGCCTTAAAATTTGAGCAAAAAAAAATTGAAAAATTTTATTCAATTCAGAGTTGCAGTTCTTTAAAGAATTTATGATTTTAGCTACTTTTTTTACTTTAACATTCGAGCTTATCAGGAAAAATAATTTAGAAAGTAATGTTTCATGAGCATTGGAATACGTCTGCATTGAAAAGCGGTAAATAAATCATTTTTCTAAGCCAAACCTAACGACTGTAATTACGTTATATTCACAGCAGTTCACATTTATAAAGATATCTATATTTTAAAGAGTTAATTATGACTGGAAAGATCTATTTAATTTTTTGATACAGCGACGCTACATTTATTCAATTATATATGATGTAAACAAAGTTAATGTCCAGTGCGTAGCGAATGTGAATGTCTGCAACATTCATGTAGGTCTAAACCTTTTCATTAACTGCGGTCGTGTACATATTTTTGAAATAAGCTACTTTTAGTAAACAGGATAATTAGAACGAAATCACTACTCAGTTGGTTTGTACATTAATCTAAGCAATATTTGTTAAAGTCAAAATTGGGAGAAAACTTCAAACAGATTTGATCCGAATTTGAGAAAATTAAACTAGACAAATCAATTTAATATTTCATAAAAATTTCAAGGTAGATAATTAAAAATGCATCGACAGAGAAATTGCTTAAAATATTTTAATTATAGGTTAAAAATACAATGAGTTGATAACCTTAAAATGAGTACTTCGTATGTATGGGCTCAAAACAAGGGATACTTACGGCGGTATTTCTAAGCAACATGGACAGGCAATATCTCAATATGATAAAGAACATGTATACATTAAATCTCATTTTAAAACTAAGAATATATAAAAGTCTAAAATGTTTTTAAATGGTTGCAATCAAATTGGGAAAGGATTCCAATTTTAGGAATCTATTTTCCTTCGTCTTTTGCAGATTTAAAACTTCATACATCTACTGAAGATCTCAAACATATGGAGATTTTGACGTTTCAGTCTGGTCCATTGTCTTCGCTTCAAAATAAGACGGGTGTTACAGAAAAAATACCAAATTCAAAAAGTTTCTGGACCATTTCGTTGTTCTCTACGAATTTTCCCTTCCTTTGGCACCAAATTCGCTCATTCGTTTTATAGCACGCGCTGCTCTACTTTTTAGCGAAGCCATAGTCCTTCACACTTTATTTCTTTGATGCGTCGCTTAAGTCAATCCCTAATAAATCCGGTACATTATGTATCAAGAAGGAATGTAATCTCATCAAAGTACTGTTAATTAAATCGTCATTCTCTGTTGATGAAAGAGTCGAATCGTCAGAGCCCGACGCAGATAAACTGCCGGAAATAACTTCGGTATCTTCGAGTTCGTAGAATTTCAGCAAAGCTTTCCGTCCGGAGTAGTTTTCATCTTTTATCGCTTGCTCCTTGAGATATCCTATTAGCTTCTCTGGGGGGAACACGGGCATTTTGAAGAGGAACTTCAGAACTTTAAAATCAAGTATCGAGTCCAGGTAATCCAATTCTCGATCTTCAGGAGTTACCATCCGTCGTTGTAGTCTTTCATTCTGGTCTGTAGAACTATTTCGGTTTTCTTGCCTATTACCCGGCAGTATTCTTTCCTTCACCATTTCATACTCCGATTGTACTACTAGCAAGTCGCTGAAGCTAAACGGATATTCTGGCATGAATATATCTTCTAAGCGGTCGAAAACCTTAGCGTAATGGTTCAACTCTTTTTCTGCACGTTCCCACCCTCCCTTAATTTCAAACTTTTTCTGATATTGGTCTCTCCAGATCGTAGAAAACAAGGAGTAAGATACACAAATGTATTCTTCGAGTCCATTTCTGCTCAAGAAATTAGATAGCTCGTAGCAGTAAGCTGCTAGGTACACCAACTGAACATGCGGCTCCATGTTGTCGAAGAACTCCTCAGCTTGATATGAAGCATACATGAAAAGCTGCCGTCTACCTTTGCGCATGAAAAGCAAAGCTTTCTCAAATCTTTGAGAAAAAATATCGTGCGTGATGCGCCACGCCAATGATACACTTTTCAAAATGGTATTAGAGTAATGTTTTGACGACTTTGAGAGTTTTGGCATAGCGGCGTAATTATCGTCTTTGAAATGCTTCATTAAATGCGACATGAGCTCTACAGAAAAGAGTTCTAGCTCATTGCCTTCATAGAACCTATTAAGGCGATTAGAAGTAGGATCTTCAACTGTTGATTCAGCCATTATTGCGTCAAGTTACTACGTAAGATTAAGTGTACCTGTGAAAGAGAACATGGGTTGTTCACCGCTTTATATATCATCGACATTGTTTTTAATTCACTTCAGTTCACTCAAGTTTAGGGTTTTCGTTCACTCCTTTTTATGGTTATCCTAGGCGCTTCGGCAAAATCAAGTTTATCATGAACTGAAATCAGTAAGAAGGAAAAAATAAAGGAGAAACAAAGGTCATATTATTCTATTTTTGATTTTGCAATATCAAACTGAATTTTAATTGCTTTTCCTTTAACCACATATTCCCAATGCTCATCCGACAAAGGAAATTTGCTCCAGAAAAACTTCAGGACAATTACAGGTGCAAAGAAAGTTTTATTATAACTAGAGTTCGCTCAACAGTCGAAATTCGACCGTAATAGTTAAATTTAGCATTGAAAACATTGTGCTATTTATATAATTATATAAGCAATATTCATAAAATTTGGTGATTATAAACTCTGAATTTATTTTGATCATCCTCACTTGAAGCAAACATATTGTAAATCACTGTCTCCGCAGGGAAATTGCGCTCATAAATGTAGCAGCTTGTACTTCCGCCGATTTCATACTAAGTGGAGTGGTAATTGTATAGAACTTAAATGTTTGTTTCCATACACTGTTCTCATTTTTCGTTTCATTGTTTCAGAGAAGTCTTCACACAATCTCTTTAAGTATTTTTATTAATAGTAATATTACTGCTTGATGGCAACAAACTCTTTTTGACAATTAGTTTTATATTTATTACCTAATAATATACTAAACCAAGACATGTTTCCATTTGCTATCTATACCAATATAACATTATTATTATGAACTAAGCTTGCCTGACAAAACAAACGGGGAAATAATTAACTAATAATAAACTTCCCAAAATGTTTTAATTGATTTCACTAAAACTCGTCAATAGCTACTAAAGAAAAAAAAGTAAGACAATCGGTTGAAAACAGAGGAGAAAATGCTCTTAATTGTATTGTCTTGGGGATCATTCATAAATAATGTCAGGCGTTCGTGAAATTCTGATGAGGGGCTAACAAGAATTGTGACATCATGCTTATGCAACATAGCGTGGCATGTGACAAAGAGGGGAGGGGATATGTTGAAGTGTGACATTTTGTGACAAAGGGGTCGTTTTCATAGTCCAACCAGTTGCTTGCGAAACTTTAAAAAATGCTTTTTTAGAGTGCGTCTGCACAAAATTAGTTCTATATCACGGTCAAATATATGGGAAAAAAGCGTGACATCATTTATGGACGGTCTTTGCTTATTTATATATAGATTATTCTCAAGACAACCTATTAACCTTTACATTAAAGCAGGATCAAAAATGAAACTAACGTATCCTCAGTGGGTCTAAGCCTCTTTTAATGTGGCATCTGCCTGTGCTCTGTTTAGAAGGCCGATAGGCTTGATTCTCGCCAGCCGAGTGAATGACTTTAACTGAATTTTTTGTCATAGGGAATGTTACTAAATAAATTTAATTAGTAATAATATTAATAATTTAACTTTATCTGCCTTGTAATTTTTGATGTGCAAATGAGGTGCTTCCATTGGCTCTTTTCATTTTCTACTCTGGGATAATTGGAAACAATTACGTTTATCTTATTTCCTAACTTCTGGAGAAGTGGATAAATATTATTCTTTGATATGAATTATATACTTTTACGTGTATTTTACATAAATTTAAAGTATAACTTGATTTTTTGTGAAGCATTTTTCTCATTGAATGATCCTATGTTACTTGCGACGACTTTTGACTTTTCTCGCCTATTTTACGACCAGCTAAACTAGACTAGATTTTTCGCCGCACCAGCTGTAGTCACAACATCTCTAGAACAGCGGTACAGTTCGCCCACGAAGTTCTGACTCTTGGACGCTTCTGCGCATGGCCGGAATGGACGAGTTTTAGGGTAGTTCGTTTCGCTGGTTAGTACGTGAATCATAATGCTTACTTCTGTGTTAGTTGAAAGTAACCAAATTTATAACTATAAACACTGGCGTATAGCATCAGATGGGAAGAAATCAAGTATACTAAACGAACTGAAACGTGAACAGAAACGGCACATTCCTTATACTAGCAGTTCCTCCCTTGAAAATGAATGGATTCTTCTTGGCGCTCTGCCACTCAGAGCTCTTTTTTTTATTGCAGAATTGTACAACCTGTGGTTTCTCTCGGGTCTCATACACGTGATACATATTCCACACTTACGGCAATATAAAAATTAATTCAAGCTAAATTCTTAGTTAAAATGTACTTTTTCTTTTCTTAGACTTACGGCAATATAAATATTAATTCAAGCTAAATTCTTAGTTAAAATGTACTTTTTCTTTTCTTACACTTACGGCAATATAAAAATTAATTCAAGCTAAATTCTTAGTTAAAATGTACTTTTTCTTTTCTTTTGTCTTTCTTTCCACTCTTTTACTTTTTTTGATAATATTGTTGCATTCATCTTACAGGCGGTCGTTTTCATGGTCAACTAGTTGCTTGCGAAATGCAAAAAAAAAAATGCTTTTTTAGAGCGCGTCTGCACAAAATAAGTTCTATATCACGGTTTGTCTTGAATCTGTACCGGCCTATTCAACAAAAGCTGAGCGGATTGTATGCAGCCCGAGAGCCACAGACTCAGTACCATAACTCTAGAACATCTTAAGCCTGGAAGAAAGTATATGCCACGTTTTTTTTACTTATATAGCCTCATGAGGAAGGAAATCAGTTCCCATTTACTCCCTAGTCTCTGGTAAATGGAACCACGAATTTATGCACTAACAAATAGTTATAAAGTCAAATCTTTTGCTCACACTGTTACTCACAAAAAAGAGTATAATCTTGGATACTTATACATTTTTATCCTCTCAATTTATCCAAAAAGTAACGGAGGATCTAAATATTAGCATTTTTTTTTCCATTACCCCAACTAGCCTTACACAAAGAAATCAAGTTCAATTTCTTGAGAAACACTGCACACATTTAGCATGTTTAATAACATTAAAAATTAACAACACCATGCGTAATTTTACAAATACATGGGTCTTTCCTTCTGCTTTTCAAATTATTTTGTAAAAGAGTCGACTTTAAGCTAAAGAGTATGTATTTAGTACTTTTTTAGCGTTGATAATTCTTTACTTCAGATCCAGACTAATGTAAGTCACGCTATCACTTTTTTAAAAAACTGAGTGTAAAATCTGAAAGGAATAATTTTTTTGCCGAGTAACAAAGCTGTTACACAGGGTGGGGCAGAAGTAATGACCCGGTTTTGAGTGGGTATTAAGAAAAAACTAATACAATTTGAGACTTAAAACTTATTTTACTTTCATCTGTATATAATCACATTTTTTTAGATTAAGTTTTGAATACCACTTCAGCAAGATGGCGTCCTTCAGCGTCAATACACTGATGCAGTCTATTTTTCCACGCAGAGAGAATAGACTGCATCTTTGTGTGTCAATATTCTGCGTAATGTTACGGTCCCTAGCGGGAGCTTTTTTCTGTGGGGTTATTTGAAAGAGAAAGTTGAGAAACAACAACCCCCATACTTCAGAAGAGCTGAAGGACCGAATTAGCGAGGAAATATCTGCCATACCCCTTCAAATGTGCAGAAAAGTTTCCAAAAACTTCAGAAACGGACTGCGAAAGTGTATTGGTGCTGAAGGCCGCCATCTCGCTGAAGTGGTATTCAAAACTTAATCTAAAAAAATGGGATTATATACAGATCTAAATAAAAAAGTTTCAAGTCTCAAATTGGATTAGTTTTTTTATATCCCGTCAAAACCAGGTCATTACTTCTGCCCCAACCTGTATGAATTACGCTCCAACACATGATTGTTAACATTAAAAAAATGTATGATGTATCCCTTGCTGGTTCGTTTTCGCACATTCAAACAATTTGTATAAAACTTGAAAATCGCCATTTTGGACTTACGTTAGTATGGCTCAGAGGTGTGCAATTCTTTGATCTTGTACAAAGTAGTATATTTTTCCAAAAATATTGACCTTTTATGCGACAAATTAAATAAGCTAAAAAGCAACGCAATTAAGAATAAGTAGTTTTTTTAATTACGAGTACTTTTACATGCTTCCTTTCCCTCTTCTCCTCTAAACTTTTTTATCAAGTTATTCTATTCGTCAAATCTATTTTTAACTTCGTGCCTTTTTAAAAGCATGTATTTTTAAAAGATCCTTTTCTATTTGTAAAATATGCAACAATTTGTTACCTTAGCTACTTCTCAATGAATGTGCTGTTTGATAATAAAAGTGTGATTTTAAACTCAAAATTAATTATGATGGAAAACTTCACAAGTAACCAATTCTCAAGCATACCTAGCTGAAACATTCAAATTCAAAAACTGCATTTCACGCATTTTATAAAGCTACTTTATACTGTGATTTCCCATTCACTCGCTCAAAAATTGAGACATGTCAATACTTGGGTATCGCAATCCGTTATACAGCAAATCCCTCCATCCGACAATATTTCTTTCTCGTTCCAATTCTTAAGTTCCCTGAACGGAAATTTGTTGTATAAAAATTGCTTAGATCATAGAAGTAAAATTTAGTTTAATTTTCATTCCCCATAAAATGAATCCCGTTTATAGGGTTATAAATAGAATGAACCCTTCGACGTAATTATAAGCGATGTTAACTGTTCTATATTTCGTTGTTTTGTAATACAAAAGGCACTATTAAGTTTCAAATTGAAAGGCTTCTCTTCCGCTTTGCGTTAATTTGCTATATAAGAGTTCTTACATCATACAAGACAGACATTTTTATTGCGGTAAGGGGACTCGGCACCTTTTGACAATTATTTTTAATTTAAGAACTTTTACCTATTTCATTTGTATGTTATGGTGTGCTATTGTTCAACAAAATGATTTTCACATGAAAAATCAAAATTCAACTAACAGAAAATTTTAAAATTTAATTTTTTAAAAATTATTTAACAATTTTAAATTTCCTTCTTTTTCATTTCTTGACTTTTTTTTACCAAATTTTTTTAAAGTACAGATTATAGTATGGTTTACAATTTTGGGGGTGGGTTTTGCTATTAAATTATTTGCTAAAACAAAAAAAGTTTTTAAAGTTACATCGATGGTAGAACACAGAAAAAAAAGCGACTTTTGTTACATTTTTTTTGAAAATATATAGCAAATTCCATCCCTAATTTTATCAAGCACATCATATCGAACACACACAAAAAATTTCAAGTTGCTACATGAATATATGTAGAAGTTTGAGCATTTTAAGTACTACAATATGGCGAAAACATACAAACCGAGAAAACGCAGTTTAAAGAATACAAAATCCTACTAAAACATCAGAAATATTCGAGTTCTCTTACTTCTTAACTACATTTATATTTGTTGTATCGCTCAGATATACTAGGAGAGTCAAAACTCATTTTAAGCAAAAAATTAAAAAATCGTTATTTTCAGCCATTTTCTACATTCGAAAGGTGCCAAGTCCCCTTAAAGTGCTTGACTTGTTTTGGCACCTCGAGAATGTATGTCGTTTATAACGTCACTTCGGTTTTAAAGTCAAAAATAGCGTGAACCCTTCGATGTCGTTATGACCGAGGTTGGCTGTACTATATTTCGTAGTTTTATTATCAAGCTACACTAATTACATAAATGGAGGTATTTAGAAACGAAGCATTCTGCTGTCTGTATATTTTTAGACAGACACCTAAAAGAATTGAAAATACAGCAACCCTTCGTTATATCGCGCTTTTTCCATGTCTCCGAAAATGTTAAATTTGAGTTCTCGAAAGTAAAAAATATTACATTTTTGAGTGCAGCCCTTTCCCCTCACAAAACAAAGCCATCGAACAGGAATGTTTTCCTTTCTTCTGAATTTGCTGCAGTTAAAAGCTGCAACAATTCTCCTCCCACTCCCCAACTTACATGCCTGCAGACTGATTCTGCACCTATTTCTAGATACAGTAGGATCAGGTGGGGTAAAGTGGTCATAAATCCACGTTTTTCAACTTTCTTTGCCGATAAATATAAAAATTTGTTCAAAACCTTCAGTTTTTTGCTTGTTATTTTACATTACATTATTAAAGAACATATTGCATTAAATTTTGAGCAGAAAAAAATAAGTAAAATAATTTTATGACGCCTTCTTTCGGCGATGTATGTATGACCACTTTACCCCATGGGATGGGGTAAACTGAGTAGGGCATGGGGTAAAGTGGTCACGTTTAAAAAATCTACCACATACATTAACCTAAAGTAATTTCAGAACATCGGTGCATGTTAAGCCTAATACTATGACCACTTTACCCCACCCATATTACTTAGGGTCAGGTGGGGTAAAGTGGTCATAAAAACAATGCTTTTCAACTTTCGTAGCCAATAAATATAAGAATTTGTTCAAAACCTTCAGATTTTTTGCTTGATATTTTACATTACGTTATTAAAGAACAGATTGCATCAAATTTTGAGCAGAAAAAAATAAGTAAAACAACTTTATAGCACTTTCTTTCTGGGTTGTATTTATGACCACTTTACCCCATGGGGTGGGGTAAAGTGAGTAGTGCATGGGGTAAAGTGGTCATGATTGAAAAAAAGACCATATAAAAGTGCTAATAACCCTAATATTTCAAAATACTCAACAAAGGTGCATTTTAAGAAGGAAGCAATCTTATTTCACCCAGCTGAATTTATAATTGCTCTCTATTACGGTCGAAAGTTGGACTTATCTTCGTAACGTCTCGTAAGGTACTTCAGTCTCTTAAGCTGCTGCATAGGTAGTTTTAAAACAAAGTTAAGTAGCAAAATATTGTAGGATATATAATGGCAGGTATTCTTAGGTTTAAGTCCCTAAATATTATATGGTAAGTCTGTCCTTTCATTTAATACATATAATAAAACCTAAAGATGAAATTCAAACTTTTCCGTGAGAAAATTAAAAATAGCTTTTAATGAATGACTAAATTGCTTAAATTACACATTAAGAAAACATTGCTAATAAGATAGTTCTGAGATAATTATAGAGCTTATTAAAAATCACACTGCGAGGAAAATAAATATTCTAACCTAGCTATTTTTAATTCTCTCTCTCTCTTTCATGTATTGTTCTT
The DNA here is from genome assembly GCA_038502835.1 of Octonoba sinensis. Taxonomy (NCBI): domain Eukaryota; kingdom Metazoa; phylum Arthropoda; class Arachnida; order Araneae; family Uloboridae; genus Octonoba; species Octonoba sinensis. The sequence continues at coordinate 8,290,089 of CM076600.1, forward strand.
GTTCGAAGTGCTGCCAGTTCTAAACATTTACAGCTTAATAATGTTTATAATAAGCCTGTTTAGAATTATTGACAACTTGAATATTATTTTATAAAAAGTGCTTTTAAAAAATTTTCAGTGATAAACACACCATTGTGGGAAGGCCATCTTATAATAATTTCAATCTCTCTTGCCTTTGAGCTCAGTTGCGTTTAATCCTGTTTACTAAAGATTATATTTAAAAGTTATATTTGAAAAATAATACAGTATTAGTAAAGTAAACGTTTAATTAACATCTGCCTTGTGGCTTAATTTTTGACAAAAGAAGTGCTGAACCTTGTAGTCTTCGAAATTTATTTTCATGCGTAATAAATAGCCTGAATTTCCTGAAATAGGTTTAAAAAATTTTTAAATTGAAAACAAATATGGAAGCTGAGCTCCCGTGAGTGCTTATGCAAGTTAAGTCCTGATATATCTTATAAATTAGCCTGAAGTAATTTTAGAACATTGATCCATGTTAAGCCTAATACTATGACCACTTTGCCCCATCTTACTTCAGGAACTATAAAATAATATAAAAACTAAATCTAGATTCACGGTTAGTGAGGAAGTATTTTCAAGATCTGTCTAAAGCTTCCTGCATCGTCCATTTGCTAAAAATTGTTTAAAACAAAATGTCATAGAGAACTTAAAAGAGCTGTTTCTATTTCAAAGTGTTGTATAAAGAAACAAATGGACTGTTTTCTTCAAGTAAAGAGTAACCATTAAAGTAATTTTGAATGTAAAATCTAATTCCTAATTATTAAAAGCTAAGATTAAAAATTTGCACCAATTGCCTTACTTATTTCAAAGCTATAGCTTTTTATGTGCCGTATGACCACTTTACCCCATTGACCACTTTACCCCACCTGACCCTATACTACTGAAAGTAATATGTAAACTAAATCTAGCTTCGCGGTTAGTGAGGACGTATTTTTGAGATCTGTGTAAAACTACCTGCACCGTCCATTTGCTGCAAATTCTTTAAAACAAAATGTCGGAGAGAAGTTAAAAGAGCTGTTTTAATTTCAAAGTGTTGTATAAACAAACAAATCGAGTGTTTTCGCCACGTAAAGAGTTGCTATTAATATAATTTTGTATGTAAAATTTAATTTTTAGTTCTTAAAAGCTAAAATAAAAAAATGAAACCAATTCCTTTATTTATTTCAAAGCTATAGCTTTTTATTTGCCGTATGACCACTTTACCCCATTGACTACTTTACCCCACCTGACTCTAGAGCCTCGGTTATTCGAGGTAATGTGGACGGAGGGTACCGCGGATAATCAACAATTCGGATAACACGGACTTTGTCGAAATTGAGAGAAAAACGTGGTCAAAGATGTGACAAAAGGCATATTCTGAAATGATTCTCTCACATTTACATTTAATGCCACTTTTTAAATTGTCTCTCCTTTATCGAATCTGTTGATGGCTTGTAATTTAGGCTCCAAAAACACAGCAATTCGTTTGCGTTCAGCACTCATCACGTAAAAACTCAGTACAGTACAAACAAAAATAAACTGTTCACTAGCAAAATGAAAAGAAACTGGCGTCAGTTACAAAAAAATGGCCCGCCCCAACGTCGCTTTATTCAAGGACTAATGTACCTCGGTTATCCCGGAACTCGGTTAGTCGGGGCTCGGATAACCGCGGCTCTATTGTATCTTTTAACCCTCTAATTCCCAACTCCGCCTCAAGGCGGACGACGATAACAAAACTTGGGCATTAGAGGGTTAATTCAAATTTAAATAATTTAAAGGAAATGATTGAACAAAAATAACACTAAAAATTTCTACCAAACTATTAACCGCAATGTAAGACAATAAAAGAAATGTTTAATTAACCATCCAATTTCCAACTCCGCCTCAAGGCGGACGACGATAACAAAACTTGGGCATTAGAGGGTTAATTCAAATTTAAATAATTTAAAGGAAATGATTGAACAAAAATAACACTAAAAATTTCTACCAAACTATTAACCGCAATGTAAGACAATAAAAGAAATGTTTAATTAACCATCCAATTTCCAACTCCGCCTCAAGGCGGACGACGATAACAAAACTTGGGCATTAGAGGGTTAATTCAAATTTAAATAATTTAAAGGAAATGATTGAACAAAAATAACACTAAAAATTTCTACCAAACTATTAACCACAATGTAAGACAATAAAAGAAATGTTTAATTAACCATCCAATTTCCAACTCCGCCTCAAGGCGGACGACGATAACAAAACTTGGGCATTAGAGGGTTAATACAGAAAGTATTCGCACTTGGCTGAAAAAAATCCAAATTATACAATCCTTTTCACCAAAAAAGGGAGAGTGATAGGTAAAGGAATTTTCTGGAAAGAAACTGGTTACCTTTATCCTTGACATCATTTTCACACCATGCTCAGGTGGCACGCGCAGGTCCACTCAATTTACTTGTACTTTTTGTGTTATTTCTAACGGCATCGTCTATATCGCGCATCCGGATATATCGCTCTTTGTTGCTGTCCCCCGACAAGCGCAATACAACAAGGGGCTACCGTACTATGTATTCTCAAAATAGTTTTAACTGAGATTCAGCTCACACTTACCGCATAAATATTCTTCATCGGTTTTAAAGGTACTATCAAGAACAATAGCCAGTCGAGATTAATTTTGTCATTCTCCTGTGCTTCTAGTTATTGTTGTTCGATAATAGAAGCAAAGATTCAACATTCTAAATGTTATTTTGCAAAATGCATAAATGGAAATATCCCATTTTACTTACAGAATTTTGTCGACAGGGTGGTGTAGTGGTAAGACGCAGGTCTCGTATGCCCAAGATCGCAGGTTCAGACCTGGCCCAAGTCGGTGGATTTTCAAGATGCAGAAAATCGTCTGCGTCCATGTCGCATGATTATGCGGCATGTTAAAGATCCCTTGAATATCCGTTTGGTATAGATACTCTCGGCTAAATTAAATTCCTAGTGCAGATTGCATCAACGAGAGCTCAGGTGCCCCATCTAGGGGAAACTGAGCGTCACTCATTGCGGTGCCGCTGAACAAGTTGGTACCAAAATCTGGGGACGCACCAGGTCTGCAATGGTTGATGACCAATACTGCAGCCCCATTAAAAAGGAAAAAAACTTACAGAATTTTAATAGAACAGTATAAAATAATTGAAATTAATGCAATGTTAAATAGCAATAGAAATAGCCATAATAGAAATAGCAATGTTAAATAGCAAATAGAAGAGAAAATTCAACATCGTAAATGTTACTTTGAAAGTGCATAAAGTTGAAAATATGGCTTGACGTAAAACTTTTAATGACACAGTGTAAAATAATTAAAATTAATGGAATCATTTTCAAACCCATAAACTTTTACTTCTCAAATTTAGTGCGTTCGATTTTCCCCGAACAAAGCTCTGACGACATAAAAGCAGAGTGGTTTGTATTTTACGTTAGTGACCAATTCGTAATCGAAATATTATTTTCCCAATTAGAGAATGTTCTGCACGTTATAACAGTTATTTTGAATATTACGCATTATGTTCTGAAAATGGGTGAACAAAGGGGATCTCCAAGTTTTTCAGGTTATGTTTTTGTAAATTTAATTACTTTGTTTAAATTTATCTCTTTGAAAAAGCGACGAATTTATCCAAAATTGGAGATATGCAGGAAAATAACTTCGTTGCGGGAAAAATATGGATTTAGTACAAGAAAAATTTAGGCATTTAAGATTTTGATTTTTTTTTTAGTAAATCCTGTTCTAACAGACGGATTTGCATGACGTAAAACACGTACAAGTCATCCATAACTGAACGAGCCTGCGAAACCTTTTGATCTCTATTTTTAAGGATATTTCCTAATGAATAAATGAGTGAGTGAATGAATGAATATGTACTAACCGTTTAAAAAGGTATATTTGAAGTAATTAAGAACTATAGTTAAATGAGAAAGAGAGAGCTAGCTAGATTAATCAATTTGATATTAGTGTATACGGGAAAGTAGGCTCATATAGTTCTCGAAGGAACTTTTTTTAATTATGACTTTGTAAAATGTTGAGTTTGGCGGAAATCCAAACTACCCAAACCCCAAACTACGCTCTTGATTATAATTGCTTTACTTTTTTTTTTTTTTTTTTACACATAAAAAATCCAAAACTCAACTTAATGAAAATTTCAAAATACTCAAAAGGAGTTCGAGTCGAACCTAAATCTTACCATTACATTTTCTTTGCGTAGAAAAATACTTTTGAAAAGGCTTACCCATCTAAAAAAGTTAAACACATTTTTCAATTTTCATTGTTTTATTCGAGAATTCTATGCACTTTTGTTTGCATAAAATGTAAAAACTCTGCTTAAAAATTTAATCACATTGTGAATAAATTAAAAATTCAGTAACCTTCACAGAATTTATCTAATAACGCGTTGATAATATGTTCACGCCGAGGACATATTAGTGTCCTTTAAGTAAGATAAAATTTTACGCATTCAACTCTACCTGAAGAATAGTTAAACACTTTAATGCGCATATTAATGATGGCTGTAAAATACCATTAGAGCTTTTAGCATCATGTCCTGTTTGTAAATAAGAGCGTATTGGGCAAAATAATTTGAAAAGCCGATTTTGATTCATGCTGGAATAACTTTTGCAACGAATAGTGAGCACCAATTAAAAGCCAATCATTTTAGGTAAGAAAAAATGTAGATAAGATAAAAAATTTCGCATTCAACTCTACCTGAAAGATAGTTAAAAAAACACTTCATACAACACCCATATCAGCAATGAATGTAAAATACAACTAGGACTTTTAGCAGCATGTCCTGCTTGAAAATAAGAGTGTATTGGGCAAAATAATTTAAAAAGCCGATGTTGATTCATGCTAGAATAACTTTTGCAACGAACAGTGAGCACCAATTAAAAGCCAATCATTTTAGGTAAGAAAAAATGTAGATAAGATAAAAAATTTCGCATTCAACTCCACCTGAAAGATAGTTAAAAAAACACTTCATACAACACCCATATTAGCAATGGATGTAAAATTCAACTAGGACTTTTAGCAGCATGTCCTGTTTGTAAATAAGAGCGTATTGAGCAAAATAATTTGAAAAGCCGATTTAATTAATCAGTTTTAAATTAACGTAAATGTTACCCTTTTCTTTCAAATAATTCTATCCACAGCTAGGAATTTATTTTGAAACATATCGCTTATAGAAATAAACAGTGTCATATCTGCAAAAAATCGTTTTTTTGGTTTTTATATCAAAATGTTCAGATTTTTGCGCTCTTTATATTGGGAATACTATTGTAAGTAAATGTTCAAAAATTAAGGCTAGAGAACACTAGTGTCACTATGCGTTTTGGCTGGAACCGCTAATTCTCACATGTCAACACCGCCTTATTGCAGAATAATTCGTTTGGTTATATAATTTCAACGGGATAGCATCGCAATTTTTGCAAGTACACTGTTTTATCAGCTTTAATTTCAAAATCCATGTAGTTTATACACTCACAACAGATGGAACTATTGACGTAACATCCGATACGACAGTATTCATTTCAATTTTTCATTTTTTGGTGTCCTTCATTAAGATGAATACCGTCAGGTTGGTAGATGCGTCAGTTTTCATTTCTCATTTATCTGACCTTTCAACAGTTTTGTCGAATAAACTTATGGTTGATTGTGCATAAGGCAGTATTCATTTCAATGTTTTTATTTATTTGGTTGCTTTGTTAATGGAGCTGCAGAACAACTATCCCAATAATGTGCATTTCATAAAAAATAGTTAGAATTGCGTTCCTTAAGCTCTACATTGTAAGAATTACGTTCCTATTTCCTAAGTAAATCAACTTTTATATTTTTATATTTTCTTTTAATTTTCCGTTCAAATACTTTTTAGCTTGCTTTTTTTCAGATAACTTATAGGTAGTATGAAGACCTAATTAAGGCTTATATTAATGAAATAATGTAAACATGTTCCAAGGGGAAAAGTCTAAATAAAAAAATAAGAATAATATTAATTGGAGAAAGTAGTTTTTAATCAATTGAACACTGTTACCCCCATTTAGCTACAGGAACGAACAATGCTTAGTCACTGTACTACTTTTTAATAACTTCCAAACCGTATTTTTTTGGTGTAATACTGTCATAACTGCATTTTTTACAGTTATTTCTAACTTTTTGACATCTTTTAACATCCATCATGTGAGAGAAAAAAGCAATAATTATTTTCCGAACAAAATCGATTGTAAAAATCATTAAAACTAATAAGATAATTAAATAAAACAAATTGTAAAAAGTTTAAACTCCTCTCCTCAAAAATGCGCATTTTGCAGATATGACACTGTTCATTTCTATAGGCGATATCTGTACCTCAGAACTTAGACTAACGAAATTAAAAAAAAATAATAAATAAAAAAATATAAAAAAATGGTAATTTCCCCATACTGTTTAATTGTACGAAAATTAACCAACAAGGAATCAAGCACACAAATTCTTTAAATGTCAACAATCAAGTTTTGTAGCCTAACTCATACAACAGCTTTGTTGCTAAGCAACGAAATCATTCTTTTCAGCTTTTAAGCTCTATTTTAAAAGTAATGATAGTGTGACTTACGTTAGTCTAGCCTTGAGGTATAGATATTGACAAGATATTTTTAGCCAATGAAAAATAGTGCAATTGGTGCAAATTTTTAATCTTAGCTTATAATAATTAGGAATTAGATTTTACATTCAAAATTATTTTAATGGTTACTCTTTACTAGAAGAAAGCAGTCCATTTGTTTCTTTATACAACACTTAGAAATAGAAACAGCTCTTTTAAGTTCTCTATGACATTTTGTTTTAAAAAATTTGCAGCAAATGGAAGATGCAGGAAGCTTTACACAGATCTTGAAAATACTTACTCACTAACCGTGAATCTAGATTTAGTTTTTATATTATTTTATAGTTCTTGAAGTAAGATGGGGTAAAGTGGTCATAGTATTAGGCTTAACACGGATCAATGTTCTTAAATTACTTCAGGTCAATTTATAAGGTATATCAGGACTTAACTTGCATAGGCACTCACGGGAGCTCAGCTTCCATATTTATTTTCAATTTTAAAAAAAATTAAACCTATTTTAGGAAATTCAGGCTATTTATTACGCATGAAAATAAATTTCGAAGACTACAAGGTTCAGCACTTCTTTTGTCAAAAATTAAGCCATAAAGCAGATGTTAGTTAAACGTTTACTTTACTAATACTGTATTATTTTTCAAATGTAACTTTTAAATTTAATCTTTAGTAAACAGGATAAAACGCAACTGAGCTCAAAGGCAAGAGAGATTGAAACTATTATAAGATAGCCTTCCCACAATGGTGTGTTTATCGTTGAAAATTTTTTAAAAGCACTTTTAATAAAATAATTTTCAAGTTGTCAATCATTCTAAACATGCTTATTATAAACATTATTAAGCTGTAAATGTTTAGAACTGGCAGCACTTCGAACAAGAACAATACATGAAAGAGAGAGAGAGAGAATTAAAAATAGCTAGGTTAAAATATTTATTTTCCTCTCAGTGTGATTTTTAATAAGCTCTATAATTATCTCAGAACTATCTTATTAGCAATGTTTTCTTAATGTGTAATTTAAGCAATTTAGTCATTCATTAAAAGCTATTTTTAATTTTCTCACGGAAAAGTTTGAATTTCATCTTTAGGTTTTATTATATGTATTAAATGAAAGGACAGACTTACCATATAATATTTAGGGACTTAAACCTAAGAATACCTGCCATTATATATCCTACAATATTTTGCTACTTAACTTTGTTTTAAAACTACCTATGCAGCAGCTGAAGAGACTGAAGTACCTTACGAGACGTTGCGAAGATAAGTCCAACTTTTGACCGTAATAGAGGGCATTAATAAATTCAGCTGGGTGAAATAAAATTGCTTCCTTCTTAAAATGCACCTTTGTTGAGTATTTTGAAATATTAGGGTTATTAGCACTTTTATATGGTCTTTTTTTCAATCATGACCACTTTACCCCATGCACTACTCACTTTACCCCACCCCATGGGGTAAAGTGGTCATAAATACATCCCAGAAAGAAAGTGCTCTAAAATTATTTTACTTATTTTTTTCTGCTCAAAATTTGATGCAATCTGTTCTTCAATAACGTTATGTTAAATATCAAGCAAAAAATCTGAAGGTTTTGAACAAATATTTATTAGCGACGAAAGTTGAAAACGTTGGTTTTTATGACCACTTTACCCCACCTGACCCTAAACAAAATTCGTACTCCGAGGTGCGTGAAATGTATATTTAATCTTTCAACTGTTAAATTATTTTGATGATTTGGGTACATAAATTGTCTTCCGTTGAGAGCATACTATGTATTCAAAAAAAGAAACAAATTACCCCGAATAATACTCGAGCCTGACATTTTGGAAGACCAGTGCTGTGTGTTCTCGAGATAATCTCGGGTGTGACATTTCGGAACACCAGTGCTTTGCCCGAGATAATCTCGGGCTCAGTTAAAGGATTAAGAAGCGTGTTAAAGTTAAAATTGAGGGACAATTCACAAAAAAAACTTTTAAAATTAATTTTTGTGTCCAATTTTAGATAAAACTTGTGAAAAGCATTTTCACATATTTCCACGTCAAGTAACATTTGAAACATTTCATTAAGATCGGATATTTTCAGAGCACTGTCATTAAGAAATACCCCAAACATTAATTATACATAAAAATGGCATTCAATAAAAACTAAAATAAACATTTCCTCTCATGTTGAGTATGGGTTTTAAAATAGTGGATAAGCATGTTAAATCATACTAGTAACATGGGCATGTAGCTCCTTAAAATATATTTTAAATATATATATATTATATATCTTAGTTAAAAGCAAGGAAGAATATGTAGAAATCTAAAAGGGTTTTTACAACGTTTGCACTCAAATCAGGAAAGTAATTCTAATTTTTAAGATCGTGGTTTGCCGTTGTCCTTAACAGATGTAGAGCTTGATGGATCTCGTGCTGATTTTGCAGTGAAAGTTTTCGACTATTTTGACGTATCATATTTTATTGTTATCCGTGCTTCGTTGTTAGACTCGAGTTTGGTGTTTCTTTTGGGAGTTATTTCACAACTTCTTGCTGAGTCTTTAGAATATTCCATCTGTGACGTTTTCACTTCGGCAGCACCAGAAGTTTTCTCCTTTACTATCGCTCCACCCGCTGCGGAACTAATGGTTGCTGCACTTGTATGAGCTTTTTCGCGTGATGTTTCCACTTCCACTGCAACAAGAATTTTTTGTTTTATTTTTGCACCACCTGATGCTGAGCAAATAGTTGCTACAGATTCAGGAGATTCGCTACATGAATTTTTCACGCCCGCAGCACCAGAATTTTTCTGTTTCATTTTCGCAACACCTGCTCCTGAACAAATAGCTGCTGGATCTTTAGGAACTCCTCCTTGGGAAGTTTTCACTCCCGCGGCACCAGAAGTTCTCTGTTTCATTTTTGCATCACTTGATGCTGAACAAGCGGTTGCTTGAGATTTAGGAGATTCATCCTGTAAAATTTTCACTCCCGCGGCATCAGAAGTTCTCTGTTTCATTTTTGCACCACCTGATGCTGAACAAGCGGTTGCTTGAGATTTAAGAGATTCACCTTGTGAAGTTTTCACTCCCGCGGCATCAGAAGTTCTCTGTTTCATTTTTGCACCACCCGATGCTGAACAAGCGGTTGCTGGGGATTTAAGAAATTCACCCTGTGAAATTTTCACTCCCGCGGCATTAGAAGTTATCTGTTTCTTTTTTGCACCACCTGATGCTGAACAAGCGGTTGCTGGGGGCTTAGAAGATTCACCTTGTGAAGTTTTCCCTTCCGTGGCATAAGAAGTCCTCTGCTTCATTTTTGCACCACTTGATGCTGAATAAATGTTTGCTGAGGATTTAGGAGATTCGCCTTGTGAAGTTTTCACTTCCGTGGCTCCGGATTGCCCCGATTTTACATCTTCGCCATTAGCTGCTGGAGTTTTTTCTTTATCGATATCAATCTCTTCCAGGCTTAGATTCTCTAAAGAGTTCTGAATTTCAACTCTAATTAAGTCTGGTATATCATGCACCATAAAGGAAAACAAATGGACAATGGATTTGTAAGCAAGTACATGCCGTGTATTTTTACGAGTTGGAGCTTGAGATCTTTGTCCTGGTGGAGTACCGGGAGGAGTTCGAGGTCGAGGTCTTCGCACTGGTCTAGTACCGTAAGGATATGGACCTTGAGATCTTCGCACTGGTGGAGTACCTGAAAGAGTTGGAGCTTGAGATCTTCGCACCGGTGTAGTACCTGAAAGAGTTGGAGCTTGAGACCTTTGCACCGGTGTAGTACCTGAAAGAGTTTGACCTTGAGATCTTTGCACTGGTGGAGTACCGGAAGGAGTTGGAGCTCGAGATCTTCGTACCGACGATGTACCGGAAAGAGTTTCAGATTCCTTGAGCTCATAGAGCTCTAGTAAAGCATCACGTCCATCGAATTTTCCCTCTCTTCTTGCTTGATCCGTAAGTTGTTCTATCATTGTTTCAGGGGGGAACGCTGGCGTGTTAATTAGAAACTTCAGAGTTTCGAAGTCAAGCACCAAGTCCAAGTATTCTAGTTCCTGATCTTCAGAAGTCACCTTCCGTTGTCGCATTCTTTCACCCACGTTTTCAAGATCAATTTGGTTTCCTTGATCCATCGACTCATAACCATCTGCTACGATTTTCTTGTACTCCAATTGTAATTTTACTAAATCGTCAACGGTAAACAGATATCCTGGAAAGAATATACCTTCTAAAAAGCTGACAACCCTCGCATAAGGTTCCAATTCTCGTTCTGCATATTCCCAACCTCCCTGATCATTGAACCGTTCCTGGTATTGATGATTCCAGATCGTCGTAAAAAGTGTGTAAGATATAAAAATGCGTTTTTCCAGGCCATTTCTACTTAAGAAATTTGATAATTCGTAACAGTACGCAGCTAAATATATTAATTGAGCATATGGATTCATGTTGCGAAATATACCATGAGCTTCATGTATTGAATACATGAAAAGCTCATACCTACTTCTGCGAATGAATGAAAATGCTTTCTTAAATCTTAAAGAGAAAAAATTGCGCGTGAGTCGCCATGCTAATGATACGCTTTTCAGAATGGTAATGGAGTAATGCTTTGACGGTCTTGGTAATTTAGGCATGACAGCGATGTTTGCGTTCCTGAAACACTTCATTAAATTAATCATTAGCTCCACTGCAAAAATTTCCAGTTCATCCTCTGCATCCCACATCCTAAGCAGTCTAGGAGCAGGAACGCTTGCTTCAGCCATTACTGCGTCAAGTTGCAACTCACGATTACGAGCGAACTTGGCTGTTTCACCTCTTTATATATCTCGGAATTGCATTCACTTCACTTCGTTTCACTCACTAAACGAACTTGGAATTCAATGAGCAGTAATAAGACGCAGCGGGTTCGATTTTTGCTGCCGAGCTGGGTGATTTTTTTTCGACTTGTTCTATTCCATTTTAGATGCTTCTAGCATCCTATTAAGAGGTCTACATGCGTTGCGCCTTGCCTCTGTTGGATCTCCCAATTTTGAACCAGCTCCCAGATGAAAGGCCGTCCTCCATGTTGGCACCCCCAGAAGTATGATTTCACTTTGAGGACATGGGAGCCACGATGGACTTGTGCTCGGTCCCGGAGAGAATCAGTCGCGAGACCCCCTCCCAAACAATGACCTCTGTCAATGTTGCTTCACTTTCGGTGTTCTTTGGGAACCGAGCTTCTTCCAACTGCTCTACTGAAGTACTTTCGACTTGTGTTGTTGTTTTTAATGCCACTTGGATATCTAAGCTCCCTTTCGCAGAGCGACTAGGAATTAAGGCAGTAAGGAGCGCCTTCCGTTTACAGATGAGCACCAGAACAATGGAAGCACGATTTGGCTCATTATGTACTTGGATGACACCAGATGGCGCCGCCACAAACAAGCCACCTTCCTTTTTCCCCTAAGAGTGAAAGGAAAGGAAAATCTCCACCCTCCGGTACCCTCGGAACTGCCTCGGGACTTCAGGGTCCACGGATTTTACGTGCACGCATCCCCAAGTGTACAGTACATGGTGGGTCTTCAGCGGCACGGGTATCGAACCCGAGATCCCCCGATCCGAAGCCGACTACCACGGCCCCACTTTCGACTAGTTACGTGTACTATGTGTGTGTGTAATGTAGCTACAGCTATAAAGATACACAAGGAAAAAATAAATCGACATTTGATCAGTTTTGGTTTGCCGTGTCCCCTTTAAGTTGTTCAAAAAGCCTTAAGAATACGTTTTTAAATTATAGTGTGAATACTTATAAAAAGTTTTAAAATGAAATTTTTTTTTCTTTCTAATGGGGCAGCAGTATTGGTCATCAACCATCGCAGACCTAGTGCGACCCCAGAGATTGGTACCAACTCTTTCAGCGGCACCACAATGAGTGTGGTACCATTGCCGCAATTTTTTTGACGTTCAGTTACCACTACATGGCAGTACCTGAGCTCTCATTGATGCAATATGCACTAGGAATTTAATTTAGCCGAGAGTATCCATGCCAAACGGATACTCAAGGAATGAAATTAGTCAATTTTATTAGTAATTTTCTATCCCTTTCAAGCAACACGTTCATTGCTAAGCTGAAAATTGGAATTTTGCTTGGTGGCTTTTTTCTATTAATTCAATTTTTATTGTGCTTAAAATAAGTTAATATATCATATATATACAGTCAGTACCACCTATATGGTCACCCAGCTTATATGGTTAGTTTTCTAAAGTCCCGTTTAACTTAATAGGGAAAGTACACCATCATGTGATTTTTTGAATTATCGGTTGTCTGGTCGCTTTTCCTTAGGTTGGCATTTTGTTTTCTTTGGAAAAATAAATAGGGTCAGTTGGGGTAATTGTAAACGCTTTTTCAATGTTTTAACTTTTGATCCTTCCCTATCTCTTGAATGAATTCAGAGATAAAATTGTGAGGATTGTAGCCACTACTGTACTTCTAGTGAGTAAATGTGTACAAAAATTTTGACTTTATGACTATTTGTTAGCGAATGAAATCGTGTTTACAATTACCCCAGTGTATTTACAATTACCCCAGAGATCTGGGGTAATTGTAAACAGCGATTTATTTTCAAATAAGGTTGATGCAAATGGAAAATTGGTTCTCAATTTGCGGCCAACAGGCCGTATGTGATCCGCTGAGTTATGTTATGAGTGGGCTGAGATCATTTAAAGAGAAATATCTTGCAAAAAATCAAGTAATGCGACAAACTTATGTAAAATTTGTCCCGCAATGGATCAGTGGGTTTAGCTTGGATCCCACAGAACACTGAAAGTGAAGCACAACTGGCCGTGGTCAACGCTTGGAGGGTGACGACTTCCCGCGACTGATTACTCTGAGACCGAGGGCGCTAAAGCAAACTGTACCTGTAAAATACATCGTCGCTTCAAATAGTCCACCAATTTAGAAATAATTTCCTATGAGGGACCAACCTAGGCGACGATCTCTCGTCTGGGAGCTGGTTCAAAATCATTAAGCCCCTCTGAGCCAAGTATACTTCATTCTGGCGGAGCTAAATAATAATCAGTAGGAGCTTCCTTAATTCATGGTCGCCCTGCAAGGGGGACCTGGATTTCCAAGTGGCATTAGCAACAACAACAACAGTTATATAAAATAGGCACAAAAGTATAGTTTACATCAAAATATAGAGCTTATTGTACCTCAAAATATTGGAAATAGGATAAATTTAAGTGTTTACAATTACCCCAGAGTCCGAAATTTCTGGGGTAATTGTAAACACCTAACTTGTACATGAAAAATAACAGGAATTATTAAATTCATAACTAAATGTTTTTAGCACCATTCCGTTTGACAAATAACAAGAAGTTCCGTCTGGAACTATACGAGCCTACTTTCCCGTATACACCAAATTCAAATTTATAATCTAGCTATCTCTTTCTCTCTCTTTCTTATTTATCTTTAGTTCTAATTATTGAAAATATACCTTTTTCAACGGATAATACATATTCATTCACTCACTCATTCATTCTTTCATTTATTCAGCCATGCATTTATTCATTCATTCGTTACCTCATTCAAGTGTTTATTCATTCATTTACGCATTCATGTATTTGTTCACTCATTTATTTATATTTTCATTTATTCAATAATTTATTCATTCATTCTTTTCCTCATTCATTTATTCATTGATTTATTCTTTCACTCTTTCATTTATTCATTCATTCATTATTTCACTCATTGAGTCACTGAGAAATATCCTTGAAAATCCCGATCAAAAAATTTCATAGCAAAATAGGCTCGTAAGTTCTGGATAAACTTTCTATTTCTACATGTTCTACGTTATAAGAGCTTTCCGATAAAGTTTGTTCCAAGCAAATCGGTCCGTTAGATCAGGATTTATATAGAGTTGAAATTTCCCCGTAAGCTCTGTGTTAATTTTTTGAACTGTTCAAAAATGAACAAAAACTGTTCAAATCAATATTTCACGCCGAGAACTCCTTTCAATAAGCTTGCAATAGGAACTTGGCTCTTGTGCCCAGAGTTTACAGAATTTGCTTCAATTTTGTCCATAGGCGCTAATGTTAAAAATTTTTGAACTGTTCAAAATTGTACAAAAAATTCTTCAAATAAAAAAGTAAAATATAGAAATGAGATCTTTCGAATGCAAAAAGAATTTTTCCAATCGGACAATTCGTTCAAAAGTTATTAGGGGGGGACAGACCGACAGACAGACAGACCGACAGACCGACAGACACTTTTTCCCCATCTCAATACCCTACTTTCAAATTTTTTATTTTTCAATCTTTATTTCATTACTTCACTTATTTTTGACTTTTCTTGATTTTTAACGATATTTTCACGATACATTAAGCCTTCTTTCATGCTTTATTATTATTATTTTTTTTACTTTTACGGGAAAGTAGGCTAAAAATGGTTGAAACCGCTTACATCGCATTTGTAGATGAGCTGGAGAGGAAAATGTAAGATCACTAAATTTTGTTAAACAACTTTTTTCACCATGTCATTTTCAAACAATGGTAACGCTTCTACAGCTGTTTCAAAACATACGAAACTTTTTCAACGTCTTCTCCATGTTGGCAGTTCACCACTCACCCGCAATTAAGTTTTCAAAATCGCCACAAGTTTAGTTATGAAGCTTGTTTACAATTACCCCATGTTTACAATTACCCCAACTGACCCTGCTTCTTGAGACAGGAAGCAAACGGTTTTTACAAACTCTGTTGCAGCAAATTGAAATTTAAAGACTCTTAGAGACTTAGAAAAAATTGCGTTAACAAGCAAGAAGCAACCTCAGTCCTGCTTAACAGAATATTTTTCTGAAATGTAAGGTAAAGAATTAAAGATTTCTAAAATATGTATATGTGTGCTTTAATATTTAAAACGTCTTAGGAAGTTTATTTGTTTAAGCTCCGATTCCAAAAATATATTTATGCCTTATTAACTGTACTTTTTTATTGTTCTGCATATATGGTCAGATGTTTCTGGGCCCCGGAGGTGACCATATAACCGATACTCACTGCACTTCCATTTTTACGTAAATACGATTACGTAAATACTTTAAATATCTATTACACGATATCGCGTGACTGACCGTTTGGAGAGGGCTCACATCATTATATTGCGCGATTGGCAAAAAAAAAAAAAAAAGTGTTAACCCAAGTAGCACTTTATCTTCGCCCAATATTGTAACTTGATTGGCAAAAGAATGGGATAAGACTGGCAAACAATATTGGTTGTAGCTTGGAGGGGATACATTTTAACAATGTTGGCCAATATTGCTACTTCAATCTTGAGCCAATATTGCGTGCCAGCCTTACGCCAATATTGGCTTTACGCTGGCGAACAAGTTTTATTGTTTCTAGTTGCTTAAAAATATAAAAATTGTTATTGTTATTCCTGAATTTAGCTAGAAAAAAAGTGTAAATGCAAAAATTCATGGCGTCATCTATGAGTCGTCGGATTAACCATTCCTAGTGTAGGAATGAGTGAGTCGGGAACTGGGTTCGAACTGATGCCCTCTCGTATCACAATCCAACGCTCTAACCGCTGCGCCACATCTGTTGCCAGCGGAAGTTATACTATATGCTATCTATTTACGGAGGTGGATTATCTTCTATTAGTTGCATTAGGAAGCAATGAAGGTGTATAAAAAGTTATGATAGTTGTTGAAAATGAAGTAGTTTTTATTATTCAGCAACATTCAACAAAGATCTATTGGCTAAACATCACAGAGCAACATTCGTCCAATATTGGTTTACCAGAATGTAGCCAAGTTTGCACCAATATTGCATTCCATTATGAGAGCAATATTGTTGGAGCAGTATTAAACCAATATTGGACCAATCTTGGTTTCCAGGCTATATGCAATATTGCGCATGCAGCATTTAGCCAATATTGGCTGAACATTGAGAAAATCGCTCCAATATTGCCCAAGATATAGCCAACACAAACAATCTTGCGCCAATATTAAGCCAACATTCAATGCTGCTTGGGAAACTAATGATTTCGGCAATGATTTCAGTGGAAACTTTTGCCTATTCGATGGCGGGGCAAACGTTTAATAACAGGTGTCCCATAAAAAAATAAAATTCGGTCTCTTAATCTTTTGGAAAATAGTTTACCCTTTTTAAATAAAGGTAGATATCTTCATTTTGGATCCAGCATTCATACATAATAATACTTCCTATGAACGCTGATCGTGCGTATGAACGCTGATCGTGTGTGCACTCACACACTACATTCCTGGAGTAATGAAAAAAAAGGAAAAAATAATTTTTCTCCTAAATTTTAATGATAATTTTTTATGGAAAAGAAGAATGCACTGTTAAGTTTTTGAAAACTCTCCGACCACAGATTTACTTTGCAAGTAAAAAACGTGAAATAGAGATAGCTAGATTATAACTTTGCTTGTTGGTGTTTACAAGAAAATAAGCTCGTATAATTCTAGACGGAGTTTCTTGTTATTACTGTCAGTTTCGCTTTTTCAACTCCTTTTTCCGCCCTTCTTAATTTTTATTTACTTTTTTATAATAATTAATTTCCCTGCATTAGAAAAATTAATTAGAAAGAAGGTATGGTAGTAGACAAGATTCTTTAAGATTACGTAGCAGACGTCTGGTCCCAAATTTTCATTTATCATCTAAATCTTAGGAATATTTCAAAAAAAAAAACTTTCTCAAACCATAAATGAGCGTCCAGATTGTAATCAAATTTTGCTTAAGCAAGTTGCATGAAATACTTGACTTTTTTTTTCCTATTAAAACATCATATTTTCTGTTAAAAAATGAATAAAACTTAGAAATTATTTCAACTAAACATATACCGTAACATGTGTCTGAAGTCTGTTCGCACTTGCAAAAGCCTCGCCATACAGGTCGTAATGTATTTAAATGAAATAATGTCTTTCTTGTCTGCAAACAATGCTTTTGGCGCTTCTTTTACTAAATTTGAAGGTTCCGAGTTAGGTGCAGAAATAATTATAAAAAACTAAATTTAGCTTTCGTAAAGCTATGGGTACACCTTCAAATGAAGCGTTGTTTTTTCATATAATACTTTGAAATTTTCAGTACTTGCAAATCACTCAATAAATGCATTGTATTTAAAAAAAAATATTGAAATTTTATTTTAAACTTTGAAAAATAATAATTTTTAAATTAAATTTAAAAATGTTCCTTGCGATACAATTGAAGTTGTTATATAATAAAAAAATGGAACATTTACCAAACTTCGGCATTCATTTAAGAATCTGTTAGTAAATTTTTTAAATATATTCTTTTTTGTTAGTCACCGCGAATTGTTTTGAAAAATTTCGCATTTTTAAACCACTATTAATATTTTTAAATTATTTAATAATTTCCAATATCATAATAGAGGCTGAATTTACTTTAAATGTATAAAGACTAGTAAATCACTAAGTTTCAGCTTTATCGAAGAAAAATTAAGTAGCAAGAAACATTTTGAAATCTCAATATGCAGAAAAATTTAGTTTCGAGAAAAATGCATTTTAAATATCTATTCGTGTTCAAATCACGCCCACTTTCAAATTTTAATCTTTATAATTACCTGATATTTATGCATAAATCAAATTTTCGAAACGAAAACAGGTGGGAAAAAAACGTGAAAGAAAACATTTTACAGCCGATTTTTCGAAAAGTAATATTTACCATTCTCCTTAATTCTCTTTTAAAAATTTTACAAAGATTCTTACAAATGACGTTTTATCAACCAAATAATTGGAATCACAAGCATTCATAGACTCCCATTCGCTTTTATCACAGATAACAGCCATTTTTTGCAAATCTGAAAAACTCCAAGTACAGATCCTTTGATCCCCATAACCAGCTAGTTACTTTTACCCTATATATTGTAGAATTGTAATCGCAATACAGTAAAACCCCGTTATACCGCGCATAAGTATACTGCGGAATCGGATATACCGCGGTGACTATCATGTCCCCCGACGTTTAAATATCGTTGCCATTTAAAAGTGATTCCTTATTTATCATTGTAAATAAAGTCAGCTCGAGCACACAAACATTCTATCCAAGGAGCACCCATCCACCCCCTGAGGCATCCTAACAGATAAAGCCCTATTGTAATAGGCGTGATGTACACCTTTTTCGTGTTTTTCCTGTCTTTCAACCTAGAACGTATAGCTTGATTTCAAAATCGGGTGCAATCCCTCTGACTTGTTTCTCTTGACATGGGCGGAGCATTTTCAGAAGTCTAGTCATGCGTAACTTCTTTTATAGCGTCATCAACCTTTGTATTCCAGATTCTTTAGCGTTAATGAAAAGTAAACATATTCGCCAGCGAGAAGTGCGTTCCACCTCTTCCAAATCTAATTTTTTTGACCTCCCCCCTTCACAATCCCATATTGCTCATAAAAAGATTTTTAATCACCTTTTTTCTCCGAACACATTTGGTTTATAACCTATCGCTCGATAGCCCTGATTGCGCAGCCGAGATGTGTGCTTCTTGCACAGCAATTACAGGGAATAAAATGGCAGCAAAGAAGAAAAGAAAAAATTATACTATGGGGGAAGCAAAGTTACGAGCTATTGATCAAGTTAAAAATGATGCAACAAAAGCGAGTATTATTTCATTTATATGGTTCCGCGGTATAGTTTCACTACACCGCGGTTATGTTATAACTAGAGCCCGGAAGTTCAGGCAAAATGCCATAAATGCCCTTTTCTGCCTTTTTTAAACGTTTTCTTCTGAAAATGCCTTTTTCTTTCTTTTTGTTCATAAATGCCTATTTCTGTCTAATTTAAAATTTTTCTGCAAAGCATTTTGTGCTTTTGACCGAGCATAAACGCAAAATGAAGAAACTTTGAAGTACCGAAGTGGTTGTCTGTCATCCGACGTATTGTAATGCATTTATAGAGATTAGGACTTTATTCCTTTTGGGACAACTCCCTCCCTCTGAGGCAGTGGTCACCCCTCGTACAGTACAATGGCTATTCATCTGAGCTGATAGGGTACACGTGCTTGAGTGAGCAAGGGAGGTGAAAGAGATTTTTCTGTCTATGAGATTGACAGTGTTGATTGCATAGAGAATAGATTACAGAAATGAAGCTTTGCTTTTTTCAAAGATGGCACCTTGTAATCCATCTTTTATCGCCCAGAGGGATAGTTTGGGAGACAAAGAGCTTGATGGGAACTCGTTCGCTCGGCAACTAGAGGGAGTGCGTGGGGAATGCCGGGAAAAAGAATATTTCCTCTCCGTTTCTTCCCCCCCCCTCCCCCAAGGGAGGGATTTTTACTTACAGTCAATAGGAGTTATTTTTACTTACAACCAATAGAATTTATTCTTACTTACGGCCCATAACCCGTATGCTCTCTTATCTACAAAACGAATTCACCAAGCTGGTTGAGCACATTGTAGAAGGAGCACGAAATAGTTTTCTCGTACTAGTTATTTCAAAAATGCCTAAAGTAAAAGCCTGCACAAGCAAAAAACTGGACAGTTTTGTGAAAGAGTTTGGGTCGGATGTGTTTTCTACTTACTGATGGGAGCATTCTGTTTTGTAAGGCATGCGAGAAGTCAGTAAATTTTGAGAAGAAGTATTTTATATCTCAGCATTTGGAGACATCTAAGCGTAAAACAGCAAAAGATAAAAAAGATGGGAAAACATCAACTCTGATTCCCACCTGTTTTCAATTATCTTCTCGCAAATCGGAATTTGCAATGGATTTATGCAGATCATTTGTAGATGCAGTGAAAACTTGAAAATAAAAGCATACGAGCTTTTTTGCAAAAATATACGAATCAAAGTGTGCCCTTTGAATCAACTTTAAGGAAAACTTATTTAGATGACTGTTACACCGAAGTTCTTAAAACTATTCAAAATGAAATCGGAACGAAAAACATATGGCCATCTATAGATGAAACGACAGATGTAACTGGACGATATGTTGCGAATGTTATTGTTGGTGTTATGGACCCATTTGAAAAACATAAAATCTTCTTGTTGACATCTGAACAAATGCAAAAGACTAACAGTACTACAATTGCACAGTTATTCACTAATGCACTGGCTTTACTTTGGCCAAATGGTATTGAGCATGAAAGAGTGCTATTATTTCTTACAGATGCAGCCACCTACATGAAACAAGCTGGAAATGTCTTAAAAGTTTTATTTCCTAATATGATCCATCTAACGTGCCTTGTGCATGCATTGCACAGGATATCAGAGGAAGTAAGAGGTCTCTATCCTGAGGTAGACTCGCTTGATTCTAGTGTTAAAAAAGTATTCGTGAAAGCCCCTTCAAGAGTTCAAGTGTTCAAAGAAATTGCACCAGACATTCAATTACCTCCTAAACCGATCCTTACGAGATGGGGAACATGGATTTCAGCAGTCTCATACTACTGCACAAATTTTGAGGAAGTTACTCGAGTCCTTATTAGCTTTTCGGATGAAGAGGCAATATCCATAAGAAAAAGTAAAAGTCTGCTTAGCAGTTCTAAAATAAAAAATGAACTGACTTTTATTTCAACTTATTTTGGGAAGCTCCCTGGAGCTATTGAACACATGGAAAAAAGAAATATGTCTTTGTCCGAGTCACTAAAGATTTTCGACAATACTATTGAAGAACTAATGTCTGTGCCTGGACCAGCTGGTGACAGAATAAGGAAGAAATGTGAAAACGTCATCTCTGCAAATACAGACTTTAAATGCATCAAGGACATTGCAAAAGTACTTTCTGGTGATACTACAGTTGAACTTACCATATCTCCTACCATAGCAAGTTGTTTTAGGTACGCGCCCATAACCTCTGTCGAAGTATGAGAAAGATCCTTCTCTTTGTTTAAAACTATATTGACTGACAGGAGACAAAATTTCTCTTTTGAAAATTTGAAAAAGCATCTTGTTGTGATGTGCAACAACAACCAATCATCAGAATAAATCTGCATACAATATTATTGTAAGTATGAGTTTTCAATTTTTATTTCACACTTACGCAGTTGAGGGTTTGTTTGTTTTTATTTTTTTTTTTTTTTGTGCAATTATGTCCGCTTCTTTTGTACTATTGCTACGACAGTCGAGTAAAATGAATATGTAGGTATACCGGATACTTCTAGCAACTTTTTTTATACCTTGGATACCTATATGGGCTTTTAGGCATTACCAACTACCATTTTGCTCCAATTTTAAGTGCCTTTTTTAAGTGCCTATTTCAAGCTTTTTAAATGCCTTTTTGCCTGCCTATTTTTGAATTTTTTATTGCCTGAAATTCCGGGCTTTAGTTATAACGCGTCTGCCAAACATGTCCCCCGGCACCCGCGTTTTACTGTAATGGTATTTAATTTAAATACAGAAGACAAAGTGTAACCCACAAGGAATTTAGAGCTCATTTAAAACTCTTCTCATTTTGAAATTGAGTATCGTTAGTTTTATCCGAAGCAAGAGAGATGTTAATCTCTTAAGCGTTCTATACATATCAGGGTTCGTTGATTTAACCACTTAACGCATTTGCCCGAGTCTGACTCGGGAGAAAGTTACCTGCAAATTTGCACATGCCCGTGTCTCACACGGGCGAAAGTTACCTGCAAATTTGCACATGCCCGTGTCTCACACGGGCGAAAGTTACCTGCAAATTTGCACATGCCCGTGTCTCACACTGGTGAAAGTTACCTGCAAATTTGCACATGCGCGTGTCTTACACGGGCGAAAGTGACCGGTAAATTTGGACTTGCCCGTGTCTGACACGGGCTTAAGATACCGGCAAATTTGCACATGCCCGTATCTCACACGGGTGAAAGTTACCGGTACATTTGCACATGCCCGTGTCTTACACGGGTGAAAGTTACCTGCAAATTTGCACATGCCCGTGTCTCACACGGGTGAAAGTTACCGGCAAATTTGCACATGCGCGTGTCTCACACGGGCGAAAGTGACCGGTAAATTTGGACTTGCCCGTGTCTGACACGGGCTTAAGATACCGGCACATTTGCACATGCCCGTGTCTCACACGGGTGAAAGTTACCGGTACATTTGCACATGCCCGTGTCTCACACGGGCGATCTTGTATCTCACGTTATTTTATTTCTAACGCCCATCTGAGATCCGTTTGCCCTTTTTGTTTGTATAATATTTTTTTAATATAACTTTTACCTCACCCCACGCTTTCTAGTCGCCCCCTACAACTGAAACTGCCAAAATCAAGTTATACTTTACCTGTATATTCATTTTCTGTCCCCCAAAAAATTTTTTAATTAAACTATCCTTTTTTGCCAGTTTTTCCAAAAAAACCTCGTGCTTCAAGAGGTTAAGTCAGCTTGATTTAAATCAAGTGATTTTTCAAACTAACATCATCGATTTGAATTAAGTGATTTTATAAAAGAAATAGTGACTGAAATCATTTTTGAAATTGGTCTTTATTTTACAGTGTTAGAAAGTGTTGTTTAAAATTGAAATATATTGCATTTACAACCTGTTTCACAAATAAAACTTCATAGATCCATATATGTCTCTCTGTGTGTGTGCATAAATATACTTCATAAGTTCAGAATGATAAAATAATTCAGAATGATAGTGTTTAAAATAACGATATTTAGAATTTAGAATATGAATTCTAAAAGTTTCATCCATGCCCCATAATAGCTTCTTTTTTTCTTTGTAAAATATTTTTCCATCTTCAAAAATTTTAATAAAGATATTTGATTAAAACAAAAAGTTTTAGTTTTTAGTAATGGTGTGAGCATATAATATTATTAAATGGTTAAAAATATTTCAGGTTATTTCATTTATAAAATAGGAAAAAGATTAAAGTGCCCTTAATGAAAAAAATTAAGTACACATAATTACTAACTTATTTTTCAGCTTTTAACAGCAAAGGAATTCGAATTAGTTTTGTTCAGTTTTTCAGTGCTTATAAGTGTTCTATTATTCTATGTAGGGTTGGGTTTCATTTGAGTGCTGCATTTGTATTAAAATTTGTTTATTATTATAATTATTAAAAAATATTTATTGCTGTGAAAATAGCTTTAAAGTGTGTTTTTGCATATTGTTTAATATGCCATATTATTTCTATGAATGTAACATAATCAATATCTAAAGTATTTATGGTCTATTTAAAAAAATTAAAAGAAAACTTCATTTAAATTCAAAAAAAATCCCGAGCTCTGATATATATATATATATATATATATATGTATCCAAAAATGCATAAAAACTCTTCTTTCTCCGTTGTCTTGAGTATTGAAATGCCCCTTCGAAATATTAATGGAAATTTTCAGAAATATTAAAGCAAGATCTTTTATACACAATCCGTTTTAATTACCTTCCCTACGTGAAGTAAACAATAAATCAAAAATTTAATAGACTGCAAAAAACTTAATAGCCTTGTTTATTATTATTATTTTTATTTTTGTCTGAAATGTCCCGTTTGTAAAAATGGGCTTATATATTGAACTAAGGATGTTTTCGCATTTTCACCGAAATTAAAATGCAGTCACTGTGAAAATTCATATTGGCTTAGAACATTTAAAACTAAACTTTAAATGACCACCCCTCCCCGCAACTCCCTCTGTTTTTTATGCACTCTTATGTTGTGCAAAACGTAAAGATTTTTTTTAAATCTTGTAATTATAATGCTCACATGTTTATTTTTAAACAAATAAGCAGTACTCCGGTAACTATATACTTTTACAACTGATAGCTTTTTAGCCACTCTTAAAGAGATATTTAGCAAAATTAGGTATTATTTATGTACCTTAATAACTAAAAAAACAGTATCAGAAAGTACAACAATTTTCGTAGGTTATAGAATCTAGTCCCAGTTCCTAAAAGTTTCTTGTTTGAAGTACTGAATCAAAGAAAAAAAAATTGCTATCTGTGCAAAAGTTTTTAAAACGGATGTGTTTAAGAAATGTCCAATTCCCCCCCCCCCCCTCGAAAGAACTTAAGTTTTCTAAAAAATGTCGCTGGTAATGGTATGTAGCATGAGAAATAGTACTAAAATTTTAAAATGAATTCATGGACGCCGAAAATTAAATTTATTTTGCGTACTAATACATGTGTTGAAAGTTTTAAATATTTTTTTAGAACATAAGAAACTGAAGTAATTATTATATTACTTCATTTAAATAAAAGCAATAAATCATAAAAACTGTTACGATAATGATAATTTAACTTTGTGCAAGTAAACTGTAGTAAAAAAAAAAAATTACGTTAAGAGAGCACAAATAAGCATTAAAAAGCAGACATATGTTTCGGGATTGCTTGGAATTTCTTTTTCAATGCGACAGGGAGCTTCTAGATGCAAAACACCCAAACGAAGCCAAATTTAGCTTCATTTGGGGGTTTATTAATTATTACTAAATATTTGTTAATTATTACTTAATTTATTTGTTTGTCTATTTTTGAAAAGATTAAAAAAACTGAAGCAACTTCTCCAAGATATTTATGTTAGACCAGTATTTGTCTGGATGGACGAAACTATCAATATAAAAGTTGCCTAAACCTCTTTGTAACTCAACAAATATGGAAAATACTATAAGCACTCTTTTATTCTTGAAATAAGTTTCTTCTATTCCTTTTTTCTTCTCTCTGATGCAGCCATTTTGAGAAATTCAACATTTTTAAGAAATCGTCACCATCATATAAGTAACTGACATAATTAATATGATATTTATTTTAATTTTAACTAAGTACTTTAATTTCAAAGTTGTATAAGATACATTGATGTGTCATTCAGGTTAAATTTCTCTAATGATACTCTAGATCAGGGGTCTCCAAACTTTCCAGCCTTAGGGCCATATTGATTACCCTACAACATAATTATTCAACATAAAAATAGATTACTTCAGTAAACTTAATTTAATTTGCTATAAAAAATAAATATGTTCTCTAGAAGGAGTTTTCTTTCAAGTATGCTAGCTCTCCGCGGGCCGGACAAAATCTGTCCGCGGGCCGGATGTGGCCCTCGGGCCGTAGTTTGGAGACCCCTGCTCTAGATCATAGGTTCTCAACCTTTGTTTTGCTCACCGCCCACTTTGAGAATATTTTTTTCTAAAGCCCCCCTTTTTTTACTTGCGAATCTGAAATAGCTATTCCCACGAATATATTTTTAAATGTGTAATATTTTACATTTTATTCGTAGATAGGATATGACCCTATCCTATTTCTGCTTTTAAGGAAGACTATTTTAATGACAGCAATCAAAACGCATACTTAATTATATTGAAAAGTATTTCTATTAAAATTTTCAGACATCGAGCTCGTAACGCAACTAATGAGAAGGTTGAATTTGATGCATTTGAATTAGTTTGCTAATATCAGGCTCGATTTTACTTAAAAACAATCGTAAGTCGCCGCGTTCAGTTATATGGAGCAGATTTCTCTTTTTGGTTACCAGTGTTGTTATAGCACTATAGCCACGTTCAGCTAAATATGAAGATGGGAATGCCATCAACAATCGACCATAAACCTAATACTTTTGTTAGTACATAATCAGCGTGTTTAGTCTATTTTAGACTATATTTAATCAATCTGTCCATGCCCCTCCGTGTCATCTCAATTTCCCCCTAGTTTTCTCCGGGTCTTTTACTGCCCCCCTGAAACTCTCAAACGCCCACAAGGGGGCGTTATCGCTCACGTTGAGAACCTATGCTCTAGATTGTGAAAAAGTTACTATTTTAAAGTAAATGTAATACATGGATCTACATTTTAATTAGTTGCAAACAAATAAATGCATAATTATTTAACAAGAAGTTCCGTCTAGAACTATACGAGCCTACTTTCCCGTATACACCAAATTCAAATTTATAATCTAGCTATCTCTTTCTCTCTCTTTCTTATTTATCTTTAGTTCTAATTATTGAAAATATACCTTTTTCAACGGATAATACATATTCATTCACTCACTCATTCATTCTTTCATTTATTCAGCCATGCATTTATTCATTCATTCGTTACCTCATTCAAGTGTTTATTCATTCATTTACGCATTCATGTATTTATTCACTCATTTATTTATATTTTCATTTATTCAATAATTTATTCATATTTTCATTTATTCAATAATTTATTCATTCATTCTTTTCCTCATTCATTTATTCATTGATTTATTCTTTCACTCTTTCATTTATTCATTCATTCATTATTTCACTCATTGAGTCACTGAGAAATATCCTTGAAAATCCCGATCAAAAAATTTCATAGCAAAATAGGCTCATAAGTTCTGGCTAAACTTTCTATTTCTACATGTTCTACGTTATAAGAGCTTTCCGATAAGGTTTGTTCCAAGCAAATCGGTCCGTTAGATCAGGATTTATATAGGGTTGAAATTTCCCCGTAAGCTCTGTGTTAATTTTTTGAACTCTTCAAATCAATATTTCACGCCGAGAACTCCTTTCAATAAGCTTGCAATAGGAACTTGGCTCTTGTGCCCAGAGTTTACAGAATTTGCTTCAATTTTGTCCATAGGCGCTAATGTTAAAATCTTTTGAACTGTTCAAAATTGAACAAAAAATTGTTCAAATCAAAAAGTAAAATATAGAAATGAGATGTCCTCGCCGAGATCTTTCGAATGCAAAAAGAATTTTTCCAATCGGACAATTCGTTCAAAAGTTATTAGGGGGGGGGGGGGGACAGACCGACAGACAGAAGACCGACACACTTTTTCCCCATCTCAATACCCTACTTTCAAATTTTTTATTTTTCAATCTTTATTTAATTACTTCACTTATTTTTGACTTTTCTTGATTTTTAACGATATTTTCACGATACATTAAGCCTTCTTTCATGCTTTATTATTATGTTTTTTTACTTTTACGGGAAAGTAGGCTAAAAAATGGCACAAAAACCCCTTCCACCCTCTAAGTTGACCACGGAAGTGCTGCACCACAAGTGGTCAACCTACACAGGCTTCACTGTATCTTCCAAGTATTACTCTGAAGTAATAAGTTCAACCTATTATTTTACTATTACCTTTTTAAAAGTAGGTTCTTTGCAAGAAAAAGATCGTATTTCTTGAAGTTATAATGTGACTATACAGACCGACAAGTTTTCAGCAACCGGGGAACGTTGGTATATCGTAAATTGAAGGGTTTGCTGCAAAAAGGATGTAGCTCCAAACTTTAGCTTGAAATGCATAAAAGGTTAATAAAGTTTGAAACTTCAAAATTTCCGCGAATGTTCTCTTTTGCTTTTCCTGAATTACTTTGTATTGAGAATATTTAAATACTTTCTTTATAAAACAATGTTTTTCTTTTTTGAAGAAAACAAGACTGAAGAATCTGCAATTAAAATGCTACGTCTTTTTTTGCAGCAGACCTTTCAATTTTGTACTAGTATTTACATTAAAAGTCTTGTACTTTCAATACTAGTTATTGTACAATACAAGATTTTTTTTTTCGAGACTTTCAATCCAACATAAGTTATTGTACTTTTATTGAAAGTCTCAAAAACGTTACAATACTTTAATGTTTTAACTTCAATAAACTTCTCAGAATTTATGATAGAAATGCGAAATCGCGTACAGGAACATTAGCAATCTTGGCATCAATCCGGTAAAATTAAGTCTTATGATTAAAATTCAGAACGATTTTCTCAAAAATTCAGAAAAGGCCGAGAATGGTGAAAGGTATTTTTTGACCAGCAAAAAAAAAAAGTACCATTCATTAAATACTGCAAGTAGATAAAATAAAACATGTAATTACTTCTAATCCAGTATTTAAATTTGAAGAGTTTATCCATGATCTTTTAAGTCTAAATGAGCCAATCACTATCATTAATAAATGGCGAAACTTTGCTGAACTTAAATAAAAAGCCGATCCCGTTTTGTTAAAAATTAATCTAGAATTTCCCTAAAAATCCGACAAAATCTAAAATTGTCCAAAAAACGTAAGAAATGGATTATGAACGTAAAAGCCGACTCCTGTTAGTTGTAAGTGCCGAAATGAGATCTTTAAAGTTGTCAGATATGTTTATTGTTAAGACAATATCAGAAAGTTAATGTTAGCAGCAGTTTTATTTCTACACAATTCCATTAACTTTTATTTTTAATGCAATGCCAACTCTAACCGATAAAATATTATAATATGTACTTTTAAAAGAGCTACATTAAATCAAACACAGGATGCAAACAAAGTTATTTCTGTATAGCTCGAATTTAAAGTCCGTGCAGTAATGTTTTGAAATAGAGAAATTTTCCAAACATCATCTTGTTTTAAATTTTTTGAAAATCTCTCGTCGTTTATCCAAATTAAGCATTGGAAATGGACTTTTAAAATTGGGTAATTTGAAAATACCAGAGATAAATGCTTTAAAGTATTTTAATTTCACATAAAAGTTACAATGAATGACAACTTTAAAATTAACAGATTCACGCCGAGTTCAAGATTTTAAACAACTGATACTCACCGTGAAATACTTGAATAACCACAAGCAGGTTGTATACTGAAATATTGAAGATAAAATACATTTAATACTTTACTTAAAAACGAGAAAGAATGTGTAGAAACCTAAAACGTTTTTAAAATGTTTGCATTTAAATCACGAAGGAATACTATTAGTGTCATGATCGTTTGGTCTTTAAGGGAGATTCATCCTCTTCCGATTTTGAACTTGACGAATGTTCTGAATCAACAGTCTCGTCGCATTTTAGCCTTTGTTGGAGATTCATCCTTTCCAGATTCTGAACCACCTGCAGATTCCATTTCGGGAAATTCTAAAGTTTCCGGACCTTCCGTTGCCTTTGCCTCGTCATCGGTCTCCTGTTTCATCTTTCTTTTGGGGGGTGGCGTTCTGCTAACGGTTGCTGAATCTTCATCGGATTCTTTTTCTGGAGTTTTCTGCTCCTTCTCACAGTCTCGTCGCATTTTAGCCTTTGTTGGAGATTCATACTTTCCAGTTTCTGAACCACCTGCACGTTCCGTTGTCTTTGCCTCGTCATCGGTCTCCAGTTCCATCTTTCTTTTGGGGGGTGGCGTTCTGCGAACTGTTGCTGAATCGTCATCTGATTCTTCTTCCGGAGTTTTCTGCTCCTTCTCACAGTCTCGTCGCATTTTAGCCTTTGTTGGAGATTCATCCTTTCCAGTTTCTGAACCACCTGCACGTTCCGTTGTCTTTGCCTCGTCATCGGTCTCCAGTTTCATCTTTTTTTTGGGGGGTGGCGTTCTGCGAACTGTTGTTGAATCTTCATCGGATTCTTTTTCTGGAGTTTTCTGCTCCTTATCACATTCTCTTGGTTCCGCTTTTGCAAATTCTGCTATTGCAAGTTGTCCTTTCTCCACAGCGATGTCCTCGACGCTTTGACCTTCTGAGCGATCCGTACTGTCACTATCATGTGTGTCCTGTATTGAAACGGAATGCAGTCTTCTCCGGCAACTCTCAGCTAACTCATCATCCTGTTGCGATTTTCGAGTCAAATCTTCCACAGGTGGGATACCGATTTCAGATCTTCCACAGGTGGGATACCGATTTCATTATCTTCCACAGGTGGGATACCGATTTCATTATCTTCCACAGGTGGGATACCGATTTCATTATCTTCCACAGGTGGGATACCGATTTCATTATCTTCCACAGGTGGGATACCGATTTCATTATCTTCCACAGGTGGGATACCGATTTCATTATCTTCCACAGGTGGGATACCGATTTCATTTTCTTCCCGAAGTCTGTATTTTTTCCCGGGAAATCAGCACGTCCTTCGAATCTTCCATCCAGCATTTCTTCGGTACCTGATATAAAGTAGAAGTAAATCCGGGGGGTACAAGCTTTCTACGTTGATAAACCTTGATGCTTCGAAGTAAATTACATACGCCAGATAATGAATGTTCCAATCTTCGGGAGTCACTAATCGCTTGCGCTTCCTGCGACTCAGACTTCCATAAAGATTCCAGATTTCTACCTCAACGGGCACTATTCTCGGAGTTTGACGACTTCTGATCATGACGATTTCAAACTCCTTTAGTAACTTTGACATGTCCTCGTAATCAAACAGATAGTGTTGGACGAATAAATCACGTAGAGGCTGGTAAATGAGTTTATAAGGTGCCAAGGCGGTTTCCACAAAACCCCAACCTCCAACCCGATTAAAGTTTTCCTCAAATCGTTCTCTCCAGAGGGTATAAAACAGTGTGTAAGACAAATAAAGGTAATGCCGATATTCATTACGTTTTAGGAATAAGAATAACTCGAAACAGAAAGCTCCCAAGTGTATCAATTGGGCATGTGGATACATGCCCTCGTATAGATCCGCAGCCTTACTTTTCGCATACGAGAACAGCTCATGACTACTCGAGCACACGAAAGGAAAGTCTGTCCAAAACATTTCAGCTAACTGATTACTCGTGAGTTGCCATGCTAGTGCTGCACCTTTCAGTATGGCATCGGAGTAATACCTTGATGATAAATTTATTTGGGGCATCAAAGAGCAAGTTGAATCGGTGAAATGACTCAGTAAATCCTCCATGAGCTGTACAGAAAGGGTTTGCAGTTCATCCTCCACGTCAATCTGCTCACGAGTCGGTCCGTAATGAAACATCCTCAGTACCCTTCGAAACCAGCTGCAAGAACGAACTTCGGCTCGCCACTTTATTATAGCTCGGAATTTATTTTTAATTCACTTCATTTCACTCACTAAACAAACTTCGCAGGCAATGAGGTATTATTTTCTAAACGACACGTGACTGCTGTAGAAGATTTTATAATACTTGCTGTGCCGTGGTGTAAGTATATGTGGCAAGCTTTTCGGGCAGATCCAGCTGATACCTTTTAAAAAAAGAATGATCATATTTGCATAGCTAATAAATATTGTTTGTTTACGACCATTTCAGGTCACATTAATATTCGAGTTTATTTGCTATTCTCAAGGATATGTCTCAAACGCTCGTCCAATGTGACAGATATAACAAGACAGTACAACAGATTTACTATACAAGGAAGGAAATACACCCAGGGGAAAGTCGGAATCGAACCGACGCTCTTCACTGCGCTCAGGCAGGTTCCGGAACCAGCCGATTAAACCGCTCAGCCACTGAGTCCCCGCATAGCTCATAAATATATTAAATAAAAGCTTATAACTACATGGGCTTTTTTTAGACATTACTTGTTTACAATTATCTAACTTGTTTCAAAAATAGCCTATAAATTGCAAATAAATATCTATGAAACAAATAATGTTAACTAAGCATCATTATAAATTTTACACCTGATTTCAATTGAACTGTATTTTTCTAGTGCTAATCCCTGAGCAGTAGAGGGCTTTAGTGGCTGAGAGGTCTAAGTCAGCGGTTCCCAATATTTTTTTTTTTTTTTCGCGTACCACCATTTTTCTTGCCAACCATTTGCGTACCACTTAATTTCACAATTTTTGACAGTTATTAATGCAGAGAAAAGGGTTTACTTAAATAAAATTGTATATATAAAATATGAAATACAGTAAAACCCCGTTATACCGCGCCTCAGTATACCGCGGAATCGGATATACCGCGGTGACTATCATGTCCCCTGACGTTTAAACCACCATTTATCATTGCCATTTAAAGGTTTCCTTATTTACCATTGTAAATAAAGACAGCCATAGCATGCAAATATTCTAGCCAAAGAGCGCCCATACCCTTTCAACCATTCATATACTTTCACATGTAGCTTGTCTTCAAAATCGGATGCAATCGCCCAGACTTGTTTCTCTTGATACGGGCGGAACCCACTCTGTCGGGGACTGTTCAGTTCAATGCTTAACTATTCCCTTTTCAGAAGTCTAGTTATGCGTGTGTAACTTCTTATATAGCGCCATGAACCTTTGCATTCCAGATTCTTTAGCATTCCTGAAAAGTAAACACATTCCCCAGTGAGAAGCGCGTTCCTCCCCTTCCAAATGTAATTTTTACCTTAAGATCTATCCCCCTTCACAATCCCATGTTGATAACATAAGTAGATTTTTAAGCACTTTTTTTCTTGGAACACAATTGGTTTATAACCCTATCACTCGATAGACTGATTGTGCAACTGAGATGTGTGCTTCTTGCGCAGTAATTACAGTGAATAAAATGGCAGCAAAGAAGAAAAGGAAAAATTATACAGTGGGGGGGGGGGGGGGGAAGTTACGAGTCGTTGATCAAGTTAAAAATGATGCAACAAAAGCGAGTATTATTTCGTGAATATGATTTGTTATAACGCGGGTGCCAAACATGTGTCCCCCGACACCCGCGTTTTAACGGGGTTTTACTGTATATAAAATATATTTTAATAACGTACTTCCAAAACACATTGGAAATACGTCTTTATGTACAAAGAAAATGAAAAAACGAAATTAATGAGAAGGCGGCTGCTGCACGGAAGATACCAGCGAGGTGATATCTGATTCAGTAGAAGTTAGATTTAGCCTAATTTGGATCGACTTTTAATTTGCTTCTATATTTATTTTTAATAAATATATTAGAAAAAGCAGTTTCACAAAGATAAGTGGTGTGAGCGGAATTAGAAACATCAATGAAATTTTGACAATAACGAGAAATCATTTTTAGCTTTGAGCCAAAATTCTCACAACTCTAATTGGGCAAATTCGATCCGCCTGCAGCGTACCACCTGCAACAGTTTGGGAACCGCTGGTCTAAGTGAAATGGGCAGTTGCTCGTCGTAACTAAGTACTGAGGGGCTTAAATTTATCTTTTGACCAAAGAATAACCTGCTCGGTGAGCAAATTAAAAGTTTATTTTTATGATCTGCAACTGAATTTTTTTCATTTAATTTGGTTTAGAATTACTAATTACTTTTCTGTTCTTAATGTATCGCCAAACCTGTAATGTCTAGATCATTTACATTGTTGATATCCTGTCTCTGTTTTGTTACATGTGCTTCCGTGAGTAAATTGTTAAACATATGTAATATTTCGCTTATAGACAAACCCGCCTGCAATAAATATTTCGGAATATTTTTCCTTTTGAAACAATTGTCTGGCAATGGTGGATTTTTCTTTTTCAAATGTTTTTATTTATTCAAGTGAATTCCATTTCTTTTTTGTCATGTCCGTCACATCTTCTGTTTGCATTCAAATTCTAAACGTTGAAATTTATACATAAAGACAAAAACAAAACAGTTAAGTAGTATTTTCTCCATTTCTTTAATTGAAACAATTTTACAGCACGAAAAGAACAATGTCCTACTCATATCGCTTATAGAAATGAACAGTGTCATAACTGCAAAAAAAATCGTTTTTTTTCTTTGCTTTTTATGTCAAAATGTTCAGATTTTTGCGCTCTTTATATTGGGAATGCTGCTGTAAGTAAATGGTCAAATATAATGGCTAGAGAACAACTGTATTCTTTTGGTACCACACTGTAATAACTACTTTTTATAGTTATTTTTATTTTTTTCTGACATCATTAACATCCATCATGTGAGCGAAAACTAGACCAATAACTATTTTTTGAACAAAATCAATTAAAACAAATTGAGTAAAATTAATTGAGTAAGGTAATTAAATAGAACAAATTGAAAAACGTTCAAACGGCCTCTCTTGAAAAATGTCCACTTTGTAGATATGACACTGTTCATTTCTATAAGCGATTTGTAGCTTATATGCAATATTTGTGATTTATCTCCCATTTTTTTAAAAAAATTATGAATAATTGTGAAACCATGTCTCAGCACATACGCACAGTCACAAATTGTTATCATGTCAGTTTACTTTGTAAATATAGAATGTTCAGGATGCAAATAACCATCTCGTTTGACGTTTGAGAAAGAATTAAGAGGGCGATATCGTCAATCGTGCCAAGGTTTCATAATCACTATTAGGGAGGGGGGAAATCATGATTTCCTATTATTTCTTTCCGTGTCGTGTTGATATAAGATTGGTAAAATGAATGAAAGTAAGAAAAATAGTATTACGTACTGTAACTTAATATTTTTTCACATTATAGACAGAAAATATATGGCATATTGTTTCTCAGTGCATTAACCAAAGTACAACAGAAAAATTGTGCTGAAGTACCGTCAGCTAGATTTCAAAGCCGACAAAGCTCGTTAGTCACGTGACTTCATCCGTTTCGTTGAATGGAAAAGTAGCCACAGCGAGTTGTTTCTGCTTACTTGTTTGACAGCTTTTTCTTCAGTGATTTGAGACGGAAACTATCACTGGACCCATCAGTTCTCTTGCGTTATAATTTAGCTGGCGGAGGAGCAAATGTTACTGGTGTTGCAAGGAGTCCAAACACCAAGGACAACTCAAGGGTATACAGGGCCCGATTAAGACAGTCGGGGGTCCAAGGCACGACATTATTTTGGGGCCCCTTATGGCAGGAAAAGTAAAAATACTGGGTATAATGTATAAAATGGAATAAGCGTGGGGATTATTCTATTAATACTGGGTTCATACCTAGTTGGCAAGGGGTGGGAAAAGCACCTACTGACACGATATTCTACTATTTTACATTCTATATCGTTCTTCTCAAAAAATCATATTCTCAATATGATTTTTGCATTATTCATTGAATAAACAAAACTTTTTAAACACACAAATTGTATTTTCAAATTTTACTGTTTATAATATTAAATAAACAAAAAAAGTCGAGATGCCTCAGCAAGTAAAGGATAGTATTTAGCATGATAGTCAATGAAGATATTGATCTGATTGTGCATAGTTTACCTTGTTTAAGCAAATACTTTAAGCTCGCCATTTAAATCAGTAAAGATCTTTCCATTTTGTAAAAAAATATCTTTTAACTGATATTTTCAGAAATCTTTCTTACAATTTGGGGGCCCCTAAAATTTGGGGCCCAAGGCCGCAGCCTAGTTGGCCTGCGTGGTTATCAGGCATGAGGGTATAGGGGAACCTTCAAAACTGACTTTTTTAATTATGAGTGAATTGATGTGAACATTTTGTCATTTTCTTATGCTGTAAACACACATAATTTTGTAAATTTTTGAAGAAATATTTTGAATGGTTCTTGAGATAATTAAGGTTTTAAATAAAGAAAAATTACTAACTTTTAAAATGTTCCATGCGCAATTGGTTCGCGCACATATTCACCAAACTTTTTCCTTACGCTCATTTGACGCACACAAACAATTGTTACTAAAATTTCCTGTAATATTATTTTTCAAAAGGGGAATAAAAAATTTAAAATTCATTTTTCAGTTTTTTTTAAACAAAATGATGCAATTTCATATTATTGTTATTTTAAGAGTTTATTATTATTATTTTTTAGGAGTTAACCGTTAAGATTATTTTTAGTAACATTTGTTTTTATGCGTCAAATGAGTGTAAGGAAAAGTTTGGTGAATCTGCACAAACCAATTGCGCAATGGAACATTTTAAAATTTGGCAATTTTTCTTCCTTTTAAAGTTTTATAATTTAATTATCTCAAGAACCATTCAAAATATTTTTACAAAAATTTGCAAAATGATATGTGTTTGCAATGTAAAGAAAACTACAATCTTCAGAATAATTCACTTGTGTTTTAACCCTTTGACTACTGGAGACGAATAAAAACTTTTCTTCAGTTTTATCATATCTTTCTGCCATTATATGTTAGTTAATTAACCTTTTTGTGCTATATATTTGCTGTAAAACAAATTTATACTAATATGGGTATTGTTCTATGGGGAAAATGTTCTGTTAATACCATATTTGTACTAAAAATACTACAGCAAAAAGGGAATTCTCACTGGGATTACTGTTCTCCCAACCCCGCGTGAAAGGGTTAAAAAGTCGGTATTGAAGGTCTGTTGTACCCTCAAAGCCAAATAACCAGGTCATTATTGTGAAATGCAAAAATTGACGCAGAGCACTATGGATAAAAAGAAAATTTATTCAATGAATGCTGATGAATCTTACAATCAATGAATGCGAAAGTCTTCAATAGTTATACAAATGATTGATGCCACTGTCATACCCATGTGATGTGCCATATGGTGCCATGAGCACCGGTACCAGAGACGACGCCGCATACGGAGATGACGTCTCCCTATAGACCGGCCTGCTGGGGCCCTTGAGGTACAATTTCGGATCCGCGTACTGTTGCTCCAGGACGTGGGGCGGCGGGGGCTTAGCCGACATCTTCACGTCTGCCGGATCCTCGTGCCCCAGTCCGGGCTCGTTGGACTGGACGGACGCCCGGAACCCGGTGTGGTCGGCTATGTAGTCCACGTGCCTGTAGATCCCGTGAGCGTCTGTGTAGCTGTAGCTGCCCTTGACTGTGCCGTGCTGGTCGCCCTGTTCCTGTCTCTGTTGCTTGTTGCCGTGCTCGTCCACGACGTCATAGCCGAAGTGGAAGGGGTGGGGTGGGCTCTCCTGAAAAAGGAGGAGAAGAACAATGGGTGAAAAAAATCTGTCTGGGGCTTCAGAGCGTTGATCCTAGAACAGGGATGTCGAACCTTATTTGAGACGTGGATCAAAAATTTTTTCTTTCTAATGGGGTTGCGTATGGTAATCGACATCCATTTTTTCAAGTAACACCACTGTCGGTGGATACCTGTGCCACTGAGAATTTGGACGCTCAGTTCCCCCTGGATCGCGTCACCTGAGCTCTCATTTGATGCGAATCACACTAGGTAATTAATTTAGCCGAGAGTATACAAGCCAAATGTCTACTCAAGGGATCTTTTACATGCCGTGTAACCATACGACATGGGCGCAGACGATTTTCTGCATCTTGAAAATCCACCGACTTGTTCCAGGTTTGAACCTGCGAACGTGGGCGTACGATGCCTGCGCCTTACCATTACGCCACCCTGTCTAC
Source organism: Octonoba sinensis (assembly GCA_038502835.1). NCBI lineage: Eukaryota > Metazoa > Arthropoda > Arachnida > Araneae > Uloboridae > Octonoba > Octonoba sinensis. The sequence continues at coordinate 8,327,378 of CM076600.1, forward strand.
TGTCAAGATGAGTAGCACAAACCACATCGTGTGCTGCCAGTACAATGATAGCAAACTTTCTACGAATAATTGCGAAAAGATTGAAAGAATAGTAAAGTAAAGTAAAATATTGTTGTGCATTTTAAATGTAAATTCTTCGTTATTAAAGGGGGCGATTAACACGTTAATTATCAATAGGGTTAAAATAAATTTCTAGAAGAGTAAATACCCCTTCTGGAGTGCGCCAGGCACCGGAACCAGTCGTTAGCTCAGTCACTGAGGCCCCATTAGGAATTTAATTTAGCCGAGGAGTATCCACGCCAAACGGATACTCAAGGGATCTTTAACATGCCGCACGATCATGCGACATGGACGCAGACGATTTTCTGCATCTTGAAAATCCACCGACTTGGGCCAGGTTCGAACCAACGTGGGTCAAATTTTGTAGATATATTTTTTAGCACTAGCTCGTGGGTCAGTAATGCCCATTTGCACCTAAGCTGAGTTTAAAACCATTTAACCGAGTATTTTTAAAACAAAATATCTTTGAAATTCAATTGGCTTAACTGACAAAAATGGGCATGGTTTGAGGATTTAAAATTTTTTGGCGGGGTTAAAAATTCTTAAGTGTTTGGTGCAAATTGCAATAGGTGCTTGAATGAACAAGGAGTATCGAAAATTTTATACATTTTATTTGAAGAAACTGCTTTGAATACGGTTATTTGCTTTGGTTTGTTGATGTTTTTTTCTACAAACAAAATGTGAGCGAAATTATATACTTTATTTGATATTTTGTAGACACTTTAGCTTTATTTCAAATACTACAAACGCATTTGTCGTCATTGGCGAAACTTTAGAACTGTAATGATCAAACTGAAGGTTATAGACAGCATTTAAACTGCTTTTGAGCAGTGCTTGAAAAAATACAAATCGAATATGAATTATCCACATGAATTAGAAAATTTAAATAAACCCGCGTAAAAAAAGGAATAACGGTTTTTGTTGTTTTGTTTGCTTTATTTGGATGTTTTTGCATCTAGAAGCTCCACTATTGCATTGAAAAAGGGATTCCAAGCTATCCCGAAACATATGCCTGCAAATTAATTGCTCATTTGTGCTCTCTTAACGTGGAAATTTTTTTTCAGTTTTAAAGGAATGGTTTCCTAACAAGCGTGGATCAGTTAGGAATCCTGCGTGGGTCAGTGGCTGACCCGCGGGTCATAGGCCCGCCATCACTTCCTAGAACGAAGGGCGAATGACATTTTGAAAAGGGCGCAGATTCTCCATAAGCGGCCTTGGTTTATATCAGAAATGAGAGTTTCCCCATTGCAAAACCGGACCATTCAATAAATCACTCATTAGTATAAAAACAACGTCCATAATCCTTCAACCCCTTAACTGGTTTGCCCGTAAGGCGTACGGGCTACCGAAAGTTGGTCCAACCGATTTGCCCGTACAGCGTACGGGTAATGAAATTTCCGCCTTTCTTGTTTTGAGCCGCCCGTACTTTTAATAGATTGAAAGAGAGCCATTCAGGGGCATGTGTGTTTCAAAGTTATAAAATAAAAAAATGCTTAAATTCATTATTTATGAAATTTTTGAAAAATTCTTTCATTTTCCTTTTATGCCAAGTTGGGACTTTAATCAATGCAATAAAAAATATGTTTTTTTAGGAACATTTGTGGTAAAAAAAATAACCAGTTAAGGGCTTAATTACGTACTGTTGGTTTACGAAAGCCGAGACTATCCGTCGGGAAGATTCTGTTTGGTAAAGGTGATGCGCTGAGATGGGCACGTTTCGTCATTTTTTTTGCTATTTCCCCGATGATGATATATTCTATTTCCAATTTGAATCTTTAACACAAAAGAATAGAAAAAAGGAAAAAAAGGCAGGGAGTTATTCTTTATAAAGTCTAAATTTATAGAGTCTTTATTCTTTATAAACATTTCCTAATCTTTATTCATTCTCTCACCCCTATTTCGATGAAATAGAAGCAGACCCGACGCATGCGTAAGTTAGAGAAAAGCCTCGGCTAAGGAAATCAGACAATATACGTATGTTCTTGATGAGCAGTAAATGATTTTACTCCCACACCATTGCAAAACGTTACTTTTAAAGCTGTTCGATACGAATTATGCCCGCATCATTCAACTGACTTTGAGCGGGAACAAAATGACCACTTCTTGAAATTGGACGAGTTTGTGATACATACATATATGTTCGTCTGCTGTAGTTAAGGAGTTAAAGGCGTAAAATGTAGGGCGGAAAGTGTTTTTTTTTAAGAAAAGCGAGCAGATCCTAAATTTTGTGCATCGCGTAAAGAGCGGGACTTGTACCGGTGTTTCATGCATGTGTGTGTTTTCAGCGAGCGGTTGGAATCTGACTCTAAAATCAGTGCCAAAAAAAAATTTGGAAGTATCCAGAAAATTCGTTTCGTCTTATCTCGAGTTTTGATTTACAGGGATATTAATTTAAAAATCTCAAAAATGTGAACTTACTTTCTTTATTTATTTTCACTATTAAATTTAAGTACAGCTGAACTCTCTTATTACGAAATGCCAAAAATTCGTGAATTTGTTCGTATTAATTATATTTTGGTAACAACCGTGAATAAGTACAATTGTGTAAAAAAAGTATTAGAAATGCATGTTTATATTTTAAAAATAATTACTATTATTTGAATGATTCAAAGATAGAGGGTTTGATCCCTGACCAGACTGACCTGTCCGAAAGTCAACACGTGCACGACCTTTATTCTCTACCCAGAAAGATTCAACATATGATTCGAAATACGTACTTGGTGGTATACAATGATTCAAAATAACAGACAGTTGTCTTTAAGAAATTATATGCAACAGAGAAAATTTTCCGTGAATAGGTCAGAAATTTGTATTTTAGCCTTCGTAATATGCGTGAGATATTTAGTGTCATTAAATAGTAAATCGAACTTAATGAATAAAATGTTCGTTTTAGCCGTGATTTCATATTAACCGTGTTCGTATTAAGAAAGTTCAACTGTATATAAAACTTGTTAAATTACATCCATAAAAATTGTAACTGAGAAAAATATAATTTCTCTATCTCTGGTAATAAATATTACCGTCTTTTTTTTTTTTCGCCTATGAAACTTCTGTGTTATTTTTTTCTTTCCCACCGTGCCAGCAAAACCCAATTAAAAAGAAATAAAATGCTTCCAAATTCTGAACAAGAATGGAACTTCTCAAGCGGCAAAAGCCAGAAAACAAATGGTCACATTATATATATACAATGGCGTACCTGGCATGGGCAGGGCCTGATTTTACACAGGGCACTCTGGGCACGTGCCCAGGGCCCCCCCGATTTTTGGGGGCCCCAAAATAGTTTAAATTCACAAAGATTTTTTTTTAATACTATAAAACGTTTATTATTATATTATTATTATTATTTTTTTTTTTGTGAAGAAGAAAGGAGGTATTTATTTTAGGGACCGTTCAGAAACCACGTGACGTACTTAAGTGCGTCATGTGGTTTCTGAACAATAACTTACTTACCTTTAACATGATACTTAAACATGTTAAGAATCATTAATGTAAGTAAACCTTTTGATAAAATTATAAAACTGGTTTCTATTTGCATTTTCCGTCCGTACCTTTAAAGAGTTTTATTGGTTGTACAAGGTGATCATAAATTCAATAAGTAGGGTAATTTTACTATTTGGTTAACATACAAGTGACAGTACTCTTTTAAGTGCTATTAGTGTAGCAAAAAAATTTAGTTTTTCAGTTCAAGCAACTTAGGGGGCCCCATTTTTATCTGTGCCCTGGGCCCCAAAATTTGTAAGTCGGGCCCCGGGCATGGGTGTCCCCCCCCCCCCTCGAAAAAAGTTGTTGAGTTGTATAAACTTGTAGTTTTGTAGTAATTATTTTCAGTAGTGCGAAAAAAAATGATAAAATTCTATTTTGCTTATTTGGTGTACCTTTCAGTAAACTAAATTAATTCTCGGATATTCGTTGAAATAGCTTCAGTAAAATTGTATACTTTAAGTATACGTATTTGTCAAAAACTCTTTACCTCGGTTAAGGGGTCACCCTCCAACACCTCCGAAAGGGTGTCATCCGGGGTGAATCACCCCCCCCCCCCGTACCACTAACCGTAGTTACGCTACTGATATATGGGGGGCTCAGAATACAAGTGAACCAAGTCCATAAAAAATTTCTTTGTGCTTCAGAGGTTTAAAGTTAAAGCTTTATGACAAAACTACCTCTTTTTTTTTTTTTTAAATTATAAATTAAATTTTAAAAATTAAAACAGAGACTTGGTTCATTATTGCATTGAAATTTTACACAGTTAGGGCATGCTATTGCGCTGTTAACTCGAAAATGACAAAAAGTGGAGTTGGTTCACTATATATATATAAATGGAATCAAGGATTAACCCATTAATAACTGATGCGAAAGCGCAACGTTTTCGCAACAATAGTAAAAACCTTTTTTTCTGCCGTTCTTCTTATGTATATTTTTAGGTAACTTTTTTTTGTATGTGTTACACAACGTTTTAATGAGTATAGGAAGAAAATTAAACCAAAAAGAAAAAATTCCCTAAAAATATACATAAGAAAAATGGCAATAAAAAATAAAAAAAAAACGTTTTCACTAGCTTTGCGAAAACGCAACGTCAGTCATTAATGTGTTAAGCGGGGAAAACTTCTTTAGCGGGTTTCACTATGTAGTTGATTGCTTAATTTTAAACTTTTCCATGCATTTTTTCCCCCACAGAATCGTACACCACCAAATATTTGCAAAATAAATAATTTGTAATGCAAATATGAAAGGTAAGAGAAAAAACTACTGGTAGTATTTATTATTATTATTAGAAAATATACGTACATAACTTTCGTAACTGGCTTTGTACTCCGTTGACTGCGCAATGGGGACGTAAGAGCTGACACTTTTGGCGAAAGAACATTTCCACATCACCAGGAAAAGAAGGAGCTGAAATTAAAAAAAAATTCTAATAGTACTACATTGTAAAGTTTTCTCAAAATGATATTTAGTTCATTCGGTTTTCGTGTTTAGTTATGCCCTTAAAACACCATTAGTTTGTTAGTTTGTTAACGACCATTTCAGGTCACATAAATATTCGAGTTTATTTGCTATTCTCAAGAATATGCCTCGTCTAATATGACAGATAGAACAAGACAGTACAACAGATTTATCATACAAAGAAGGAAATACACCCAGGGGAAAGTCGGAATCGAACCGACGCCTCTTCAATGCGTGCAGGCAGGCACCGGAACCAGTCGATTAGACCGCTCAACCACTGAAGCCCAAAACACCATTACTTATCACTGAAAATTTTGCATTTAGTTGTCATCATTTTTTGGTGTTCAGTAACGAAGAAAGAAATTTTCCAATCACCTGACGGTTTTCGTCTTATCCGACCTGAATAAAATCCATCAAAAATGCTTAAGAGAAAAAAAATGTGCGAAAAATATTCAAATAACCTAGCGAAAAGTTGAAGTAATATATGAAATATTCAAATGATATACAGAATTTGATTAAATTCAAATAATTTGCAGGAATATTCAAATAAAAGCAAATTTTTTTATTGTATCGTGAAAATCATTTGAATCGTTCCATTATTTCTTCAGAGTATAACGAGAAAAACGTTGAATGGAGCCATTTCTCTTGATGGAATGACCACCTGAAAGTAATCAGCACTACTTCCTCTGCCCTCCCCCATTAGAGTCCATGTCTATACCAAATTTAGTTCCGTTCCAAGTACAGTGAAACCTGTGTAAGTTTACCACTTGCGGTGCAGAATCCGTAGACCCCACTACCTCTCCCCGTGCGTAAGCAATCCTAAGGCCTCGGCTAACAGGTAGGGGTCTGGTGGAGAAAAGTACTTCAGTGTTCAACTTATAAACGGTGAAGATGATTTTTTTAAAATTTTGTAATTCTTATACTATGCATTCATTTCTTTTTAAGTCATTAAAATACTTTTAAGTTTATCTTCTTGTATTAACCTTACTTTAAATAGTACTTATCTTTTTTTTTTCAAAAAAATAGCATTAAAGAAATTAAACCTGAAGGGCTTACAATGTATCATAGAGCTTTAAAACTCAAGTCTTAGATAAATAAAGGTAAATGTCTTTTTAATTACGTAAGTTGTTTATTTGATGGTAAAAAGATTTCCTAAAAACACAAAATTGTTCAAAATGTCTATGTCAGATAAAACAAGAAGTTCCATCTAGAACTATACGAGCCTACTTTCCCGTATACACCAAATTCAAATTTATAATCTAGCTATCTCTTTCTCCCTTAGCTTTAGTTCTTAATTATTTCAAATATACCTTTTTCAACGGATAATACATATTCATTCACTCATTCATTCTTTCCTTTATTCAGCCATTCATTCATTCATTCATTCTTTTACTCATTCATATAGTTATTCCCTCATTTATTCATTCTTTTCCTCATTCATTTATTCATTGATTCATTCTTTCACTCCTTCATTTATTCATTAATTCATGCTTTCACTCATTCATTTATTCATTGAGAAATATCCTTAAAAATCCCGATAAAAAAATTTTATAGGATAATAGGCTCGTTAGTTCTGGGTGAACTTTCTATTTGCACATGTTCTACGTTATAAGAGCTTTCCGATAAAGTTTGTTCCAAGCAAATCGGTCCGTTAGGTCAGGATTTATATAGGATTGAAATTTCCCCGTAAGCGCTATGTTAATTTTTTGAACTGTTCAAAAATGAACAAAAACTGTTCAAATTGATATTTCACGCCAAGCGATTCTTCCAGTAAGCTTGTTCATTGGAACATGGATCTTGTACCCAGAGTTTACATCATTTGCTTCATTTTCGCAGATAGGCGCTAATGTTAAATTTTTTTGAACTGTTCAAAATTGAACGAAAAATCGTTCAAATCAAAAGTAAAATATGGAAATGAGATGTCCTCGCCGAGATCTTTCGAATGCAAAAAGAATTTTTCGAATCGGACTATTCGTTCAAAAGTTATTAGGGGGGGGGGGGGGCAGACCGACAGACAGACAGACCGACAGACACACATTTTCCCCCCATCTCAAAACCCTACTTTCAAATTTTTTATTTTTCAATCTTTATTTAATTACTTCACTTTTTTTTTTACTTTTCTTTATTTTTACCGATATTTTTACGATACATTAAGCCTTCCTTTATGCTTTATTATTATTTTTTTTTACTTTCACAGGAAAGTAGGCTAATAAAAAAGAAGAAATTTATTTAAAGAATAGCAAAATTCTCATAGCTGTTTTCCCATTAAGTTAGAAAAAGCTTTATAATTACTGTTTCATCCATGCAGTGCAGACGCATACTAGTATAACATTATAGCATCAAGAAATACCACGGAAAAGGTATTTTTGTTATTAAAAAATTAATATCTTGGTAATAATTAGGCGGTCAACTTACAAAGATTTTTTATAATGCTACCACCCAAATTTGCTCTATATAAGTGGTCACTTAGACAGGTGGTCAACTTACAAAGCTGGTCAACCTTACAGGTTTCATTGTATTATATTTTTCTTTAGCGTGGACACAAAAAAAAAAAGTGTTAAACTAGAATTGCAATCTTTCAGTCCAACTTCGCTGTACGCTGTAAATTTGTTCGTTTTACAGTCCTTGAACATTATAAAATAAACACATTTACAGTAATGTTGGATTCAGAAGCAGCTTAGAATCTACGTTACCTTTTTGTGTTAAAATACTTGTGTGAAAGTGTGTGTGTGTGTGTGTGTGCTCGGGGTGCTTAGTTATTGAAAAGGGGGTCGCGACATAAAATAGGTTGGGAACCACTGATCTAGAGGAAACACTTGCTAATAGAGTGAATCAACTGTTAATGACACATTACTGTATATTTTCTTGGAAAAATTATAAAACTTTGAAATGTTGGAAAATTATAGACTTTTTTACTCTTTTCATGCATAAAATTATTATTTTTTTAATTTTAGGGATCATTTAGAGAAAAAATATTTTTGCTTTACTATATTCACTAGTATTTTCTGTAAAAGTACAAAAAAAAAAAAAAAATTGGAAACACTTTTTGGAATAGTTTGTTTTTAAATAGTATCTAAACTCACGTATGTATTACGCTCCAAAAACACAAATTGATTTTCAAATAAGAATTTCGGAAAAAAACCTCCTTAACTGGAAAAAATCGTTTGCACTATAGACTGATTGTAAAGTCGTTGTTGTTTGTTCTTGTTTCTAATGCCACTTGGGTATAAGAGCTCCCCTTCACAGAGCGCCTAGGAATTAAGGCAGTAAGGGAGCGCCTTCCGTTAATAGATGAGCACCACATCGGTGGAAATACGACTTGGCTCATTATGCAGTTGGAGGACACCAGATGGCGCCACCGTAAATACGCCACCTAATTTTTTTGACCTAAGGGTGAAGGAAAGGGAAATTCTCCACTCTCGGGTACCCTCGGATCTGCCTCGGGACTTCAGGGTCCACAGATTTTACGTACACGTACCCCACAGTGCGATTTGACGAATTTTTGCTGAAAATGTAGGTTTCGGAATAAAAAGTTGAACAAATGGAAACGCATTCGTTCTTCACATTATAAGTAATAATTTATTCAATTGAAAATGGCGAAATTAGAGGTGCAGAAGGGGATATTGACCAACCCCTTTTGATACAGTGTGCCGCCGATTTGCAAGCAAAAAAAGCTTTCATCTCATAGGAATTTTGATCTTAAACAAAAAATTTCCGATCAACATCTCAAAAAATCGCCATAGGTCGAAAATGGAGCGTCTACGGCTAATGTTGATTGGTACTCCCCAGTTTTGCCTTTTTCATGTAAGAAACTCATGATATATGTACATAAGAAATAGATGTATCGCCATTTATGCAAATTTTGGATACTTTTTTTTTTTTGGCGTTCAGACAAACAGACTTGTGAATATATTCCGGTAGTTAAAGGGTTAAAGAGATATGCCCCAGGGAGTTTTGAACTCGATATTTCGTATGTCAATTTGGATCTGGTCCCTTGAAGCACTCAACAGGTAGTCTATAATCGCCGTAATAATTGGAGCGTCAAGAGTTTTGTCTGAGCCACCAAAGATCCAGGATATCCCCCTCATTGCGAGAATTTGACAATGCATACCTAATTCAAGTTGCATTAGGTTTTTCATTATGCAAATGACATATGCGGGGGGTCAGTTGGCATATCGATTAATTTCACTAAGCCAGAAAATTGGGATAACTAATGAAGAAGATGGATTCGTCTATGGAAAGTGAACTGGAACTCGCGTAGAATTTTCACGTCTTTATAATTTTGTGAGTACTTTTTATTGTAGCTCATCGACTATTTACCTTGTGCACTTGTATTTGACAAACAGGCCGAGCACGAGGTGAAGCTTAAGGTCTCAGGTGCACCTAAAAGCATAACCCTTTTCAGGCCCCAACTGACAAGTTTTCCTGCCCAGGGCACTGTTAATTTTTCCTGCCCCTTTTGAATGGTTCACTTACATGTATGCATGTGTGCGTGTACTACGGTCAACGTGAAATGGAATATTATTTTTAAAAAAATATTAAAATTATTGGCAGTTGTTGGTTATTATTAAAATTACCAGCGGTTATTATTAATTAAACTGATCATTTTATGCTACCTTTTTTTAAAACGAAATTTAAATGACATGGAGAAATTTCCTGCCCAGGGCACGGGCCCCGGGTGCCCGTGCGACAGTCAGGGCCGGACCCTTTTACTGCAGGATATAATTTTAGAAAGAAGATACAGTGTTAGTTTAATCTATTCTCAAGACATGAAAAATTTCAATGTTCTATCCAAAATTGTCCAAATCGAACAACCGAGACGCGAAGGGAAATTACTCGTAAACTATAGCAGTCAGCGGCACGTCGATCACAGCTTTGCGGCTATTGATATAGCAGTTAGCGGCAGTGAAAGGGTTAAAGTGGGTCCGGAACCACTAAGAAGTAATCGGAAGAATCACTATAACTATCAATAATGCTTAAATTAGCACTCGGACCGATGGCGAAAGTCTTGTATTCTACCGAATATGTCGCTAGGTGGCCTTTCGTTGTTAGAAGCGTACATTATGATTAACTTTATTTCAGATTCACCGAAGAACTTGTGACTCAAGAGCCGTTTGTTCTCCAGGCAATTTCAAAGGGAGATTCTTTCACCACCAATAAAGTCATCTTCCTTTTGCAGAATATAGAACTGAACAAATCCTGAATTCTCCAGTGGTTGCCCGCACATTTAAATATTGAGGAAAATCAAAGGTCAGACAAACTAGCCAAAGAGGCCAGAAATAAAACTAAGAGAAAAACTGATCCAAACAAAAAATCAGGTTTGTAAAATTAACTCAAAACCGGCTCATCCACTAAAACTACTGTAAGACTCAGAACAGGACATAATAGGTGAATGAAGATTGATAAAGAAGGCAGAAAATGCTACAGAAACTGACAATTGTTCTGAGACAAAATTAACGCCGGACCACATTTTCCTTTGCCCAGCCACCATTGCGAACCTTCGGAAAATTGGTATTCCCTGCCCACATCAATCAACTAATACGACAATAACATTCAAATATTGCAAAGGCATTTATTGAATCTCAAGGCCATATTTACTTCTTTTTTACATCTTTTCTCATCGCGGACACGACAAAAAAAAAAAAAAAAAAAAAAAAAAACGAACTAAATTATAATATTTAGAAATAAAATAAATAAAAACGTAGCAATTATTGAATTGCTTGGTGAATGACTCGTTCATAAAATTGAACACAGAATCATGAAAGCGTTGAAAATTACTCACTTTTAAGTTCTGGAACGTACCCATTTGCTATCCGCCCTCTATCTTACGGGTGGAGAGTGAGGGTTTGTGGTGGCACCTTCTCCGCCATTTATACCCCGGTATTTCAAAAAAGACGCAACAATGTAGGCCATCTAAATCAAGTGTTCCCCCGATGATCATTTTTGCAATACAACAATAGCAATTTTATTGATTTTTTTTCCGTTTCCCTTTTTAACAGTTTGAGGCGCTGATTAAAATGATGCACCGTTTCGCAAAATGGAACCAAGCATGAATTTTCAATCCCATTCTAATGGAACTTTATCGCAGAGATTTGGAATGACCCCACGTACCGAACCTTTAACCTTCGCTGCCGAAAAATGAAATTCATTGACCGTTCCATGGTTTAATTCCCAGAATTACCAAATTCAACTGTCACTTTTCAAAAATGGTCGTTCCGACATTTTCCCCATTGGTTCTATTTCACGTAACAGACTTCGTAGGCTTTCGCTCTTTCTAAAGAAAGATTTAAGAACGTACTTCATGCACGGGTCGCGGGAGTTAAAAGGTTCCATTTTCGAATTTAATGGATCTGAGAATAGTCGGGGATTTATATTTTGCCGAATCCTATTTCGTATTCATTGTGTAGACATTATTGTTCATATTCATGATAAAAAAGAATATAATGGTTTAGTGTTTTTAAAAGCCGTTGAAAGCGAATTCTTTTTTTTTTCCCGAATTATTCTTTTATCAGAACAGACATAAATTCTATTGCGGAATTCTTTTCTTCCAAACACGATTACGATATACAAATTCATAATGAATGGTTCGGTGTTTCTTTTACATGGATTCAAATCTCATCAGGTAAACTTTTTGAATCTTCCCAAAATTTTCTTCTTTCAGTGAAGTTTTTTAATTAAGTGTTTAGTAACCACTTGACATATTTTGTGTAAAGAAAATAGAAAAAGTAAAAGAAAGGAAAAGGGGGGAGTCTATTGAGATGTATAACTAACAAAGCCCTTATATCAAAGGAACATTTTTGGTAGCTGGAAATGTATTTAAGTATGGAAAACAACTTTTCGGATCTTACCTCAAATTTATCTTTTTGCAATGAAGTTTTCTGATTATATGTTCTTTGCCGCACGGCATATTTCGTGCGAAATAAAATATGTTAAGGTTTACGTTAAAAAAATAATAATAAATAAATACATTTAAAAAGAACCCTAGATCTAAAGGGAAATTTCGCAATTTCGAAATACAGTTGAACTCGCTTAATCGCGAATTTGTTCGTATTAGGCGTTGTTCGTAACAACCATGAATAAGTAAAATTGTGTTAAAAAATGTATTAGAAATGCATGTTTATATTTTAAAAATAATTAATACAATTTATAAGAAATTTTGTTCGTGTTACCCAAAATTTGTATTTTAGCCTTCGTAATATGCGTGAGATATTTAGTGTAATTAAATAGTAAACCAAACTTAACGAACAAAATGTTCGTACTAGCCGTGTTCGATTAAAAGAGTCCAAGTGTATCTTTAACACTACACTGCGCAATTGTTTTTTTCTTTGTAAAATATTTTTTGTGTGTGTTTGTTTGTGCTAGTTATAAATGGAAAAAATACTCAAAAAATTCTTATTTAATTCGGAAAAGTAGAATTCGAGAAATATTGACTTGTTTAAAAACAACATTGCGCATTTAGGAGTAACAAAAATAATTCTTTTATATAATTATTTTAACAAATGAAACCAAATTTTAATAAATGGGCATGCATTAGAATGATAAAATAGCACCAAAATATGAAAAATTATTAAAATAATTTACTTTTTTTATTATTTATTAATTTATAAAATTTATGAAAGTAAAAATTTGCAGATGTAACTAATAATTGTGAGTTACATGTGCAAATGTTTACTTTGATTACCAATAAAGTTTAATAATAGTTTCACTAAAAGATTTTAAACAAGAAACCTAACATCTGTAGGGGGTCTATGCGATAATGTTCGTTTTTTCTTTGGTTGAGCATGAATTGATTTTAAACAAAATTCCTAAATAATAATTTAATCGATCACTTTAAGCTAATTTGTGAAATATTTAACAATAATCTTCTAAAAGATACTAAATAAAGTGAAATAGAACAACCTGTGACACATGTTCTTGTTTATACTGCGAATAATGCAGGAGCATTAAAATTGACCCCGAATGCGCGGTGTTGTTTTAAAACAACCAGTAAAAAAGGCGCCTTAATATATATTTTTTCCGAAAATTTTCGGACAACTTATTTTTATTTGATTTTAAAACTATGTAAGCAATTAGAGACTATTTTTTAAAATAAAATTGTTGCTTAAAATTTGTGGGAAAAAAAAAAATTAAGAAGTCAGTTTACAAGATCTAGGGGAAACTATATTAACTAATATGATCACACATACAAAATGAAACGAAAGAATGCGCCACATGTTACAAATGTTACAAAATAAAAGCTTAGTGAACGAAAAATGGAGGTGTTTAAAAACAACACGGCGCAGTGTAGGGTTAAACACGGCCTTTGCAAATCATCTCAAAATTTTCTTCTTTTAGTGAACAGATTATTGACCAACCTCTTTACATATCCCGGGAGATCTGGAAATACCTCCTATCTACACATTTTCCAACTTTCAAATTTTCCTTTTTATTAACTTTATTTAACTAAATATAGTTAAGAAAATCTGAAAATGGAATGGGTAAGATGTTCTTTTGATTTACCCAGCTACGTTATTAACGTGATGTTTTAATTGTCATCAAATATTAATTAAATTGAATCATTTCTAGAAGTAAAAATAACTTGATTTTTTTAAATAAAAATGTTGTTTCTAAAAGAGCAAAGTAACAGTAATATTGTAAGTTGTACAATGTGTTTGTTGTTGTATTCATTGCTGAAAATTATAATTTGACAACAATCAAGAATAAATTTCTTTAAAATGCTGATTAATGATGCCCCTCTTTACTTCTACGCTTTAAACGTATGAAATTTCCAACACAATTCCTTCGTTTTTACGTTTTTCTTAATATATAAATTGATGCGTAATTTCCGTCACAAATTTTACCGCTCATTTATTTATTTAGCTTCCTATTGGATATGTTTTTAATAAATCCATCTACTTCTACTCAGGGAAGATACATACAATTTTCATTGCAATTTGTACTTATTCGATCACCGTTAGTTTTCAATGGATCTTTATCCATGTAATGTATAAAATTTTTCCCACAATTCCTTCGTTTTTTCGTTATTATTATTTTTAAACTGGATGTGTAATTTTCATCACAAACTGTACCGTTTATTTATTTATTTATTTTTACATTGTATATTTTTAATAAATCGATTTACTTCTACCCAAGGTACATGTATGAAATTTTCATTGCAATTTGTACCTATTCGATCACTGTTGGTTTTCCATGGATCTTACCCATGGTGTGGTAATGGGGTGTTTAATTCGTCTGCGGCGACAGTTTATCTTCGCATTCAGAGTGTTAAAGATGGCGTTATGTCATTAAAGATTGGCGTTTCATCATTAAAAGTGACATCTGTTATGCATTCTGAACATGCGCAGGTTTAAATATTCTCAGAGCGGTACGAAAAGGGATAACTAAAAAATGAGTTTTCGGATTTTCTGATGCGGTAAGAAATAGGCTAAAGATCTGGACAATACGATTTTAAAAAAGTAACATTTCGGATTAAATAAGAGCATTGTTATTTGATTTTTAAAAAAGTAACATTTCGGATTAAATGAGAGCATTGTTCTTTGATTTTTAAAAAGTAACATTTCGGATTAAATGAGAGCATTGTTCTTTGATTTTTAAAAAGTAACATTTCGGATTAAATGAGAGCATTGTTCTTTGATTTTTAAAAAAGTAACATTTCGGATTAAATGAGAACATTGTTCTTTGATTTTTAAAAAAGTAACATTTCGGATTAAATGAGAGCATTGTTCTTTGATTTTTAAAAGTAACATTTCGGATTAAATGAGAGCATTGTTCTTTGATTTTTTAAAAAGTAACATTTCGGATTAAATGAGAGCATTGTTCTTTGATTTTTAAAAAGTAACATTTCGGATTAAATGAGAGCATTGTTCTTTGATTTTTTAAAAAGTAACATTTCGGATTAAATGAGAGCATTGTTCTTTGATTGTTAAAAAGTAACATTTCGGATTAAATGAGAGCATTGTTCTTTGTTTTGTACATTTATGGGTGAAAAATTCCGAAAAGACGTTTTTTTTTTTTTTTTTTAAATACAAAAAAAGAGCTTAAAAGTAAGCGTAAAAAATACTTGCGTTTAATGTACCGGGGAAAAATTCGAACATCGTCTGCTGCGTGTCTCAAGTCCCTCCAGTGACGTCACACGGGTAGGGTCCATTGAATATTCTATAGTATCGTACATATCTACATACAGGACGTAATTTTCATCGCAATTTGTGACTACTTAACTTAATAAAGTACAATTGGGGCCTCTGGCTGAGCGGTCAAATCGACTGGCTCCGGTGCCTCCCTGCGCGGAGAGAAAGAGGCGTGGGTTCGATTCCCACCTTTGCCCTGGGTGTATTTCCTTCTTTGTATATTAAAATCTGTTGTGCTGTCGTGTTCTATCTGTCATATTAGACGAGAGTTTGAGGCATATCCTTGAGAATAGCAAATAAACTCGAATATTTATGTGACCTGAAATGGATGTAAAGAAAGAAGAAAGAAGTCCAATTTTGGAGTCTCAGTGGCTGAGCGGTCTAAGCCACTGAGCCCAAACGGGGGCCACAGGAAAATTCTAGGGGGCCACAGGAAAGAATATGAAATTAGGGGAGCCATAAGCCTCAGGAGACCACTGTTTAATAAGGAAAACTTTCACCATAGGGGTAAAATATTCCATTTAATTTTGACCATCTTTCATACTCCTTGAGGCTATTTACAAGATCAACTGCCAATGTGTGTTTTCCTACATTATGGCAAAATAAACAACTTTCAAAGCTCTCATGAAGAAACTCGAAAATCCTCCTAGCAAGCAGAAGTGGGGGAAAAATTGAAGCGTATATTTAATTTTTATTTTTAAAAAAATGTACAGAAATTCTCATATTTTCTATAATTTTGTTTAGGTTTCTTTAAACTGCTGTAGAATTTTCCTGATTTTTGTTGATGATGCAAAGATGCATCATAAACAAAATTGCATTTTACTGTAAGGAGACAGTTCGAACATGATCCCAGAGTAATATTTGGATCGCTTGGTCACATAGCTTCACTTTCTTGAATTGAATAAAGAGCTCTTTCCACCCGTCGCTTGAAAAAAATAGTGACACAACTCAAAAATTACCGAAAATGAGATTTTTAATTGATAATACTGTTAAAAAATTGATCTTTTATATGGAATAAAGACACAAGTAGTAGATAGCAAGGTTGCCGGTTTGTAGCATAAGTTTCTTTTCAGAATGAAATTAAAACGCCATCTTTTTTTTTTGAACAGAGACATGACTTGTGTCTCATCGGTTGTGTTTCGACTGCTGCGTGGGTAAGTACCGTCAATTTTATTGAAAAAAGGCACAAGTCCGATTAGGGCCATAGTGATATAGTCCCATATAGAACAATAAAGACCCATTTTGTGTTGTGCCTGTATTGCTGTTAATGTCGGTTTTTTTTTCATAAAATTATATTATGGACAATCGGAGCTGTGTCTGTATTGATTTTAATGTTACAATATTTTTAAGACCTTTTCAGGGTTATTACACTATTCCTCAAATTGTAGTTTCAGAAAAATTGTTGTTTTTATTCGGAAGAGACGCAACTCAAAGTCTCCTAAATTTGATTACAATTTCTAGAAACCCTAAAAGGCTTGCACAAAAACTGCATGAAATAAACAAAAATAATAGTATTAACCATTTTTAAGGGGCATTACAATAATTAGAAATTGCTATGAATGAAGCAACAATAAATTACACATCGCAACAATTTAAAAACTGGTCTCCTGAAAAAGTTGCTTTTTTGAGTTGTGTCACTATTCTTGTCAAGCAACGCCGCCGCTGACGCAATTTTCATTACAATTTTTTTTTTACCACTCTGGATTTTGTTGAATGTAAATTAATCAGGTGTACCTTTTATAGATTATTTAATAAATTAACAGTCGGTTTTATAAATTTGCATGCGTAACCCATACTTAAATAAATAACAAATACACGCATACATAGTACTCACACACATGAATAAGTATATACGCGCAAGTATACGAGGGGGGGGGCCCATAGAAAAATTTAGTGACCATAAAGATAGCTACAAGTTAAAAAAAGGTTGCTAACGCCTGGTCTAAGCGACTGGCTCCTGTGCCTGGGAATCACTCATAAATGATGTCACGTTTCGAGGGGGTGGGGGGGGGGGCTCGTGAAATTGTGACAAAATGTGACAAGGGGAGGGGAGGGGGTAACAAAAGTGTGACATCCCTGCTTATGCAACATGACATGTGACAAAGGGGGATAGGGAAGTCAAATATGTGGGGAAAAAGCATGACTTCATTTAGGAACGATCCCCTGGCTGCGAGCAGTGAGGAAGTGATGGGTTCGATTCCTGTCCTGTGCTCTGGTTGTATTTTTGTAATTTCTCTCTCTTTGTATTGTAATGTTCTATCTGTCTATTGGACGAAAGTTTTAGGCATATTCCTTGAGAAAAGCAAATATACTGGAAAATGTATGCTGCCTGAAAGGGTGGTAAATGGAGGTAGAGATAAGTCCAGTTTCTACTCACTGAAGCTGTGTACATTTCATTACAGTTTATATCGTTTTAAGTTGTTGGGTATTTTCTATTAAATCGCTTTACCTTTACAAGCAGAAGGTATGTAATTTGTACCCCAATTCTTGTCTATTACGTTTCTGTTACTTTTCAATGGGATACCATTCTATGTAGCTCCATTTTTACACGGTAGGAACTATGCGATTTGTGACTTGTTCGTTTTTCATTTTCAAATGGATGATTTGTTACTATTGTTTCCTTTTTACGCATTGACAGTATGCAATTCTAATTACAATTTATGTTTTTTTGCATTGTAGTTTTTCATGTGGATATTTTGTTTTTTTTACTCATTGGTGGAATGCAATTATCATCGCAATTTATGCTGTTTTGCGTTGTTGTCCTTTTTCAATGGGTTACTTTGTTATAATTGCTTTGTTTCGATAGGGTCGTTGAGTGCCAAAGCGGGCCCTGTGTCAGTTTTGTCGTCGCAGTACGCTTATATTTTAGCCATAGAATCATCATGCAAGGCTCCGATGCTGAACCAGGCTTGCTCTAAAGGCGGGGTCCCATGAATCAGCCATGCCTGACACCCTCTCTCGACGGCCCTGCGTTTCGACCCACTGGCGGCATGCAAATTTTATCACAATTTACACCATTTTAACGCCTTAACAGTCGGGTGATTTTCAAGAAAGCGGTCATAAAATTGCCTATTTTTTAATCCCTGAAAATTATATAAAAACATGTGTATGAACAATATATATATTCCTTTTTAATTTTTGATTTGTTTTTATTTTGAAATTTAAATCACTCCAGCCCGGAAATATCACGGGAGCGAGAAATAGAAGGCGAAACCTCAGCCCGGAAATATCACGGGAGTGAGAAATAGAAGGCGAAACCTCAGCCCGGAAATATCACGGGAGCGAGAGGAAAGGGGTTGAGGTGCTTTTTTCAACTGGATAGCTCCATTTTTATGTATTGATGACATGCAATTCTTACTGAAATTATCTTTTTACATTGTAATTGATTATATAATACCGATTAATTTCTTTCCCCTTGAGGCATGCAATTTTTCATTACAAATCCTGCCTTTCACATACTTGTTGCTTTTCAATAGGATGCTGTATTATTTCGTTCCATTTTTATGCACTGCAAAAGTGCAATTTTCCTTTTAGTTTGTACCTATTACGTTGCTGTTGTGTTCTAATTGATATTGTGAAATATCGCTCTATTTCTCCACCCACTGAAGAAATGACATTTTCATCACAATCTGTACCGTTCAAATTGCTATTTTTCAGTTTGATGCAATATTTACTAAGCTTGTGTCTGCTATTTTTTTTTTTTTTTTTTTAATGCGATACCACTCTGTTTTTGAGGCCATATGATTTTTAATTCGTGCCTTTCACATTATTGTTGTTATTTTTCAGTTGGATGCATCGTTATCTTGTTCTATTTCTGGGACCGAAAAAGTGCAATTTTCTTTGTAATTTGACTGTTTCGTTGTTGTTGCTTTCTGTTGGATATTATGTAACATCGCTTTATTTCTACACACTAAGGGAATGTTCATAAATGTCGTCACATTTTTATTCAATATATTTGCCCCCCCTCCCCCATTTGTCACAAAGTGTCACACTTCAACATACCCCCTCCCTCCCTTTGTCACATGTCACACTATATTACATTAGCATAAAATAAGTTTTATTTGCTGATTTTAAATGTCTTTATGGAAATCAAAATGTATGATGTCACACTTCTTGTTACCCCCTCCCATCCCCTTTTCACAAACTGTCACATTTTCTTAAAGCCCCCTCCCCTCCCCTTGTCACAAACTGTCACTCTTTCTTGAAGCCCCCCTCCCCCCCGAAGCGTGACATAATTTATGAATGACCCCTAAAGGTATGTAAGGAACCGTTCATAAATGATGTCACTTTTTTTCAATATATATATGACCCCCCTCTCCCCTTTGTCACGTGTCACGCTCTATTACATAAGCATGTGTACGTGCAGTTCAGAGACAAAGCGCTGCGTTGTAGATCACGTGTCTAAATTTATTTTTGAACTTTTAATAACATTTGTGAGCATAATAATAATAATAATATTAATGATTGCATGTGTACTTAATTTGTATAAAATGCGGTTAAGGTTTACAACAAAAAAATATGAAAATATATTCACTGTTTGAATTCTGAAAAAGTGTAAATGCCTAAGAACATTTCCTTTTAAACTTTTAATGAGAAGTAAATTAATCAACACCGGTGTTTGCGATACCAAATGATCGATTAAAAAAACCAGATTATAAAAAGCAAAAAACTTTAAAAATAAATTTAATTTCTTGATTTTAAATGCTTTTTTATGGAAACCAAAATGTGTAATGTCACTCTTCTTGTCACCCCCTCCCCTCGTCACAAACTGTCACAATTTTCCAGCCCCCTTCAAAGCATGATATCATTTATGAATGACCCCTAATTTTCATCACAATTAGAACCGTTTTAAGCTGAGCACATCTCAACTACATCAATCAACTTCTATTCACTCAAGATATGCAAGTTTCATAGTAATTTGTACCTTTTGTTTTACTGTTGTTTTTAAAATGTTTTTTATAGAAACCAAAATGTGTAATGTCACCCTTCTTGTCACCCCCTCTCCTTGTCACAAACTGTCACAATTTTCCAGCCCCCCTCGAAGCATGACATTATTTATGAATGACCCCTGATTTCCATCACAATTTGTACCGTTTTAACTCAGTTTTCAGTTGAACACATTTCAGCTACATCAATCAACTTCTATTCACTCAAGATATGCAAGTTTCATAGTAATTTGTACCTTTTGTTTTACTGTTGTTTTTTAAATTGGATAATCTGTTGTATAGCTCCATTTTTACGCGCTAATTGTATGCAATTTTTATTGCAATTTGTTGCTCTTCCTTCGACAGCCGGCGCACAGATGAGCACTTTCGATTACCTTTGTCTTGTCAAAAAGATTATCACTTACACCATCGCAGCTTATGCGAAGTACCTTTAAACAATTTTGAAATTATATTCTGGTTGATATATTGGTTCGTCAAACTTTTTTGTACGTAAAATCGGATTTTATTGTAAGTATTGTTGTTCGTACCGGCGTTTCGTCGCTTGAAAAGAATAGTGACACAACTCAAACAATACCGAAAATGAGATTTTTAATTGATAATACGTTTAAAAAAATTCATCTTTTATATGGAACAAAGAACCAAAGATAGTTGCCCGTAGATAGCATAAGTGTCTTTTCAAAATGAAAATTAAACGCCATTTTTTTTTTTTGAACAGAGGCATAACTCGTGTGTGTTTCGACGGCTGCGCGGGTAAGTACGGCCAATTTTATTGAAAAAAGGCACAACTCCGATTAGGTCCTGAGTGATATAGTCCCTTATAGAGCAATAAAGACCCATTTTGTGTTGTGTCTGTATTGATTTTAATGTTGCAATTTTTTAAAGACCTTTTCAGGGTTATTACTCTATTCCTCAAATCGTTGTTTCAGAAAAATTGTTGTTTTTATTCGAAAGAGACACAACGCAAAGTCTCCTAAATTTGATTAAAATTTCTAGGAACCCGAAAAGACTATCACAAAAACTGCATGAATATAAATAAAAAGAATAGCATTAACCATTTTAAGGGGCATTACAATAATTAGGAATCTTTATGAATGAAACAACAACAAAATACATATATATCGCAACAATTTAAAAACTGATCTCCTGAAAAAGTTGCTTTTTTGAGTTGTGTCACTATACTTTTCAAGCAACGGTTTCTCAACTAGGGAAACACTGGTTAAGGCTCCACACAGTGGTGTAGTCGAGGGGGGACGCCGTCCCCCCACCTCTTTATTTTCACTCGAGCGTCCCCTCACCTTTAATTTCCAGGGAGGACGCTAAGGACGCGAGGGGGCGCTGAGTTTCCTAACTTATTTAATATTCAAAATAGGCACTCATTAAGTAAATTAACAGCTTTATGAAATAAGACAGAAGCTTTTAAAACTATACATAAAGGTTGCTTGCTACTTCTACTTTAAATTCGTGAAAAAAAAGGGGGATTCCCTGATTCTCTCAAACAACAATTAACAATCGCAGGTTAATATTACTCGTCAAAATAAGCGCGTTAAAATATGAGTAAACGGGAACTACATAAATTCAGAGAATTAGTTTCAGCTGTGCTGGCCTGCCTTAGGAAATAGGTGTGCGGGGGGGGGGGGAGGTTTCAAATATCATCATAAGTTTTGAAATCAAAATATTTACACTGCTTGTATTGTTTTTTTTTTTTTTTTTTTTTTTACAAAACAGTGAGACGTTGATATTATTAGAGTAAAAAAGTTGGGGGACAATGAACGTCCTCTTTCGTCGATGGAAAAAAAAAAGTAGCTTTTAACCATTAAAACGTGTAGAATGCTTGTCAAAAATGTCATTTAAATGATTTACTATTTATTTTCATGTTTATAAAAGCATAAATGCATTATTCAAGCACCGTAAAATTGTTTGTGTTAAGTTTACATAATAATTAAAACTGAAAGAATCACTCGCGATTCTAGTAAAGTAATTAAACTATTTGGAGGTTAAAAAAATTAAAAAATGCTATATCAGAGAATTTTTTTATCTTTGCAAAAAAAATACTCAACAACTATTGAATCGGCTCGGGTCCAATTCCCTTTCCTTCAACAATTTCTCTTTATAACACCAGCATTGCAAATGCCAAGTGCAGCTGCCTTTATTTTCTGATTTTTTTCATGGAGAAGGAATGCAGATGTTACGACACAGACTAACAAATAATGTGGGTTTGTATTTTTAACGAAAACTGTCAACTACCTCCTCTCAGATTTTTTTCATGATCCCTCCCCCCCCCCCCCCCGTTTTTAAAAGAAAAGTGGGAACGATTACATGTTTATTTTTCGTTAAAAAGTTATTTTAATGCTCTTTTTCTGAAATAAAAATAAAATATTACAAAATTTCGCTCTCAAGTATTATCCCTTGTTCATAACCAAGAAATACTGAATATTGCTTTAAAAACATAGACGTGAGATTTTTTGTCATTATAAATGAATGCTGGGTCTTAAGAACTAATCTTATTAGATTTTTTTTTCTTGTGAGTTGAAAATTACACTGAAATACTTGACATGTTCTTTATATTTTCATGAGCACAATGTGAGGTCACCGAAATAAACCAATATTTTGAGCACCATCAGTTTTCTGTTGACAAATAATCTTCTGAAAACACGTGATCGTTTATAAAAATTAAGATGTATTTTGAAAAAAAAATATATATATATATATATTTTTATATACGTTGACAATTTTTGAAATTAATGAAATTGTAGCATTTTTATTAAGGTATTGTTCCACCCTGTATCCCAAACTCGTTTTTAAAGAATTAAATTTTTGAAAACTGCAAGTCGAACTTGGACACACAAAATTTCGATCAATAAACATTTATACTGAAAAATTGATTCATATTTTTTATCAATATGTTCTATGTTGTACAAGAAATATTCTAAACTGAAAGCAGATGCAACGAGAGTGTTGTACAATAGCAGAAAAACTGTCAACTGTCTAACACGTGGCATCAAAGAAGCCAAAAAAAATGCGTTAAAAAAACGAAGTATAAACGGGGAAAAATTAAAATAATTATTGCATAAAAAATGTTAAGATGTATTTTGAAAAAAAAAATGTGCATTGATCAATTTTTGAAAATAAAGAAATTTTAGCATTTTTATTAAGATGTTATTAAATCCTGTAGCGCGAACTCGCATTTTGAGAATTCAATTTTTAAAACTTGCAAGTCGAACTTGGACGCATAAAATTTCGATCAATAAATATTTATACAGAAAAGTGTTTCTTATTTTTGACCAATCTTGTGTTTCTTATTTCGACCAATCAATGTTGTAAACTAAAAATGAAATAATGAGAACAACCGCACACTAAAAGCAGATGCAACAAGATTGCTGCACAATTGCAGAAAAACTGTAACACGTGAGATCGATGAAGCAAAAAAAAAAAAAAAACCGCAAAGAGAAAATGTTTACGCTGGTAAAAATTAAAATTATTATCGTACTTTGATTGACTTGACTTTTTATTGTTTACAATTTCGGAATAATAAGAAACATGGCAAGCTAAAAGCAGATGGTATAATATATTATTGCACAGTGACATCTAATGCACTAAGTCATTGTTAAAAGAAAAATGGACAAAAATGAGGCAACTAACCTAGTGCGAAAAACAAATAGCACTCATAAGACGCCTCTATGACTTTTACTTAAACATATTCTATTTCGCGAGCATTCTGCTCAAAGAGAACTATTTTAATAATGAAGATTTTCGGGCAGCGATCGCTTAAACTAGTTCTCCGAATTTTTTATCAAATACTTGTGTGTGTGTTGTTTTTTTTAACTTATGTGCTGCCTGTTATTGTATGGAAATAGAAATTGAGCTATGTTGAAAAAAAGAAAGTGAAAGACAATGTTTTCTGGAAAGTTGTCACTGCGAAAAACATCGGCCTTGCATCGGCTTTTAGATGTTTTTTACGGCCGATGGGCCGATGTTTTTCTAAAGTTAACATCTGCCGCCGATGCCGATGGCCGATGGCAACTTTGTTGATTAATCGGCGCCGATGCATCGGTCGAGCCTTACTTTTGCATATTCAAACTGTATGCATTACGCTTTTTGTTAAACAATTTCAAAACCAAATTAATGTAAAAAAATGTTTGGATTACAAGTTATTATCTGTGCAAAAACCTGTTATGGCACGGCACAAAATTGCGGTGTAAATTCATTTTAAAATGCCTTTATCACTTTCAATTTATTCAGCTTTTTTTTCTTTTTCGGTGATTATCAGGCCCGAAAAATCCAAAAAGTACTTCAGGGTTTTTTTTAATCGTTGATTTTTTTTCAAAGACAATTTTATATAAAACTAAAAAAAAAAATCATAACCACATAAAAAGCCTATATTTTCACAGTCAGAAAAAAATTCAATAAGACTGGAATGAAGCAAAAGCAAATTGATTTTTCTCAGTCCCACGCTTTTCCATTTATTTCCTATTGTTAGCAAACTTTAACTGCTATTGCCTGCTAAATGAAACCATCTATATGGGGAGTGGGAACGTGGGAACCGGCCGAATAGCTTTTCGCTGTCGTGACCCCACATGTTGCCACAGTTCATCAGGTAGCCGATACCCAGTTGAGTATTTTATGATGTTTCCAAATTGCTCCTTGCCCAGGGCTACAAGGCTTCAATCACCCGACCAGAAACTCCTTTGAGACAAATAAACCATGCTGTTTTACGGTCCCTTCAAGATAATTGTTTTCGTTCTTCGTGATTGTCGGTTTCGACCGAACCCCCTCCCCCAAGCCAAAAAAAGAAAACAGATTCGTAGAAAAAGTCTAGAGATATGGGTCTGTTTAAATTGCTCCCGAAAACCAATACTGTCTACACCTGCTGAACGACATCACATGCAAACTAAATTCTAAAAGTGACTGACATAACGCACAAAAATATAATCTGTCTGTCCTAGTAGTGGTACGCTACTGTATCCATTGATGCATTGATCACTCGTTATAGATCGAACAAGCAATTTCTCAAAAAGCACAGGGAAAAAGAAAGAATGAAAAGATTTAGGCAACAAAATCTGTTGGAAACATTTTTAACCCCTTCCAAACGCAGAAATACTAGTACGGAGTTATCAACTGAAATAAGAGATGAAACATCCAATCAAAGTGAATTGTAAATACTTTTTTATGATTTATGGACTCATGTTTAATAGTTTTCGATTATAAAATTAAACTGAAATATAATTCATTTTCTTCTCGCACCGAATTTTAATAAGATTGAGTAGTTTGAATTTTGGTTTGTGTTTTTTCAATTTGAAGTTTCTTTCCTCCTTCTTGGCTAAGTCTTTAAATAAGTGAAACATGAAAAGCTGAAAAAATTAATTTGAAGTTAGTTAAAATAAAAATAAATGTCCTTTTTTTAAAGTGTTTGCATTGAAATATTGTATTTTAATTAAATGAAGTTTTAAAAATTTCTCAAACTCTTTCTCCTCTGCATGAAATAAATACACACACATAGAAATATGGTGAAAGTCAAGGCCGTATCCAGAGGGGGGGGGGGGAGGGCATGACCCACGCCCCCACCCCCGACATCCCGAAATTTTTCTCAATGTTGCATGTCCCTGAAACTTTCCTCAACATAAGTGTTTCAAAGTCAGGGTCCCCCCCCCCTCCCCCGAAAAAAATTCCTGGCTACGGCCTTGGTAAAAGTTAGCTCCTATTGGCCTCCTAGCAAATTTCTAAGGAATGAACAGATCCAACGACACTACATTTGGTTGCCCTCGTTTGTTCGGCGCCTATTGATGTCTATGATGTTATGCAAATAAAATACACAAATTTATCTCTGATTTTAATTCAAAACAAAAATAATTTTTTTCTCCCCTATGCATCAGGTATCCTTATGTTACCCGAAAATAGTAAAAACCACTGAGAATAATTTGTATAGGATTTCTTTTATGTTTTTAATATAATTATTAACATTGTTTGTTGACGAACTGTAGAGTTCTTCAAATTTGAACAATAAAAGTTTTTGACGTTTTTATTTCAGTTTAACAGTTTTAACCTCTGAAATTGAGCATTTGATTAAAGCTAAATTATTGTTTTTGAAACAAATTATATATTATATGCTTTTTTTTCACACCGTATTATATATTATATTTGTAATTTTGCGCTTCGGTATTTTTACGTACAGGGAAGGGTGGTCCAAAATTATTGGGCACATTACATGTTTGTAAAAAAATCAACTGTGTTGCGGAAGTTAATCGAATGAAACATAATCATTTGATACCATGATACCTCCCATTGTGTTGTCTCTCTCTTTCCTTTTTTTTTTTTTTTTTTTTTTCAAACATGATTTGTGCTCAGTAATTTTTACCACCCTGTATAGTGAAAAGAATAAAAATAATTACACTTAGAAAATAGTTTATTATGAGTCACTTAATAGCTATTAGGGTTATAATGTGTAACTTGCTATCTTCCTAAAAATCATGTCTTAACTCTTTATAAGGCTGGACCAAAAGTTCTGGTTTCCTTTTAGTAATGGTAGATCAATATGTATTACTAATGCTCGCAGTATCAGGAATAAGATGGACGAGTTAAATAGTGTTATCGCAGGTGAGGAGTTGGATATTATTGGAATTACGGAAACATGGGTTACTGATGATGATAAGGATTTAGTGAGCATTGCTGGATACAATTTGTTTAGGCAAGACAGGCTGGGTAAGAAAGGTGGAGGGGTTTTATTATATATTAAGGACACTTTTATTTGCAATGAATTGGTCATTAATAATAAGCCTAAGGATATTGATATGGTCTGGGTGGAGTTGCTGAGCAATAAGGGGAAGAAGTTACATTTGGGGAATGTTTACAGGCCTCCTAATGTTAGTCAGGATCAAGACGAGGAGATGTATAGTGTTATTAGGGACATGTCTGGTAAGGGCTCGGTCATCATGATGGGGGATTTCAATTTCCCGGGCATAGACTGGAATAGTTTTTACTCTAGCAATGCTAGGGAAGAAGATTTTCTGAAAGTGATTGGGGACTGTTTTTTGGATCAAGTTGTTACCCAGGGGACTAGGCCTGGTGCTGTTTTGGATCTAGTTTTTTGTGATGTCGGAAGTTGCTAAAGTACCGCATGAAGCTCTTCTTAGCAAACTTGCTTATATTGGTATTGGTGGAAAAACTTTAATTTGGGTTAAAAACTGGCTGACTGGGAGAAAACAGAGAGCAGTAGTGAAGGGTAATTATTCTCAGTGGATTGATGTTTTGAGTGGGGTTCCACAAGGTTCAGTTTTAGGGCCGATATTATTTATTATTTTTATTAATGATATTACTCGGAGTATTTCTGGGAACATCAATATTTTTGTTGATAATGTCAAAAGCATGGGAATTGTGAACACAGAGGAACAAGTCAATCAGTTTCAAGAGGATTTAAATCAAATTTCTAGGTGGGCAATTAAGTGGGGTATGCCTTTTAATATTGGGAAATGTCAAGTGCTTCATTTTGGTCATGGGAATAAACATGCAACCTATTATTTACAAGGTTCTGTCATTAGGGAAGCAGAAGCAGTTGTTGATCTAGGAGTATTGATTAGTCACGACTTCAAGTCCAGTCAGCAGTGTAGCATAGTAAGTAACAAAGCTAACAGGATGCTTGGGTTTATCAATAAGGCCATTTCGAACAGGTTAGGAAAGTGGTATTGCCATTATACAGAAGTTTGGTAAGACCTCATTTGGAGTATGCTGTTCAGTTTTGGTCTCCGTACCTAAAAAAGGATATTACCTTATTAGAAAGGATTCAAAGGAGGGCTACAAGATTGGTAAGTGGTCTTTCAGACTTAGATTATGAGGTTAGGCTTAAAAGGCTCAATATGTATAGTCTTGAGCAAAGGAGAGTCAGAGGGGACATGATTCAGTTGTTTAAATTCATTAAAACTGGAAATGTTGATGGACTACAGCTATGTGCTGAAAGTAGAACCAGAGGTTATTGTTTTAAACTTTTCAAATCTCAGGCTAATCTTGAAATTAGGAAAAACTACTACTTCAATAGGGTTGTAGGCAGTTGGAATAGTTTACCGGAAGCGACTGTTAATTGCAGTGGGGTAAAAACTTTTAAGAAAGCTCTTGATGTTCATTGGGGACTGTTAAATTAACTAGGACCAGCCTAGCTGGGCCCTGAGCCTGTTGCTGGTCGTCACTTTTGTATTTGTATTTGTATAATATATTTTTTAAAATATAGATCAAAAAATAAAATTCATATTTGTCATTAAAAATTACAATGCGTTTTACCTCCCCACCCGCTAAAATAGTTTACTATAAATTTTTAAATTAGTAAATTTTGAGTGAAGTATACTTTAACCACCGGCCACCGCCCTATTAAAGAGTTAAAAAAAGTTACATATTTATGAATATGTGAAACAAAAGAAATATGAAGTTGTTTTTATTATTGTTATTATTTAAAAATTATTATTTCATTTAATCAAGGTAGAAATTTGTATAAGGTATAAATATATGATGTTTTAATACATTGTTTTTAAGCACTTCAATAATTAAAAAAGATTGAAATTTTGTAAATATAAGTATTTTATTTTTACAAGATATATGTAAAATTCATTCTTCAGTGGGGAGCACTGCCTGGATTGTTGTTTTGACTAAGAACTGTCGCAATATTTGCCACCAAAAGACAAACCTAGACTGAATGGCCAGTCATTCCAAAATTTTCCGGGGGTATATATTCAATGCATATTATAGGAAAAAAACAACAAAATACATAATCACACGTATAAATACTATGCGTTTCTAAAAGTCAAGGGGGGGGCGATTAACCCCCACTCCTGATTGATCAAATGCCGCGCCTGTTGAATGGAGGGAAACGACGCTATTTTTTTTTTTAAAACTTTTCCCTTCCCAAAACTCATATAAGTAGCTTCCATTTTTTCCGCTATTTCTAAAATGCAATACCGGCATAGGAGAAATAACCGGGGAAAAATGGAAGTGACTTAGGGGTCATTCCATGCAAGTGATCCAAAATCTCAGAAAAAATGTAACTCACCTTTTTTATTTTCTTCAAATTTGGCTTATCATCTGTACCTCTCAATAAAATTAAAAATCCAAGTTTTTAGATTTTTATCCTGTTTTGTTTCATAGTGATCAGACTTTGATTTTGTAAAAAAAACTCACATTTTTACTTGGTATGCTTCAACACAAAACAGGCTCATCAACAAATAGAAATAAAAAGTTCTAGTAAAAAGCATAATGAATGCCGTTTCATATGATATGTATCATGGCTAATTTTATAAAAATTTTAAATTTAAAGAAATGACCTTAAAATTTAAATTTCTCGAAAAACGTATAATGGAAAAATTTCAAAATATTCTCACATATTTCTGTCTATTTTATCATCGATTATGCAAAATTTCAACATGGGATCTCAATGGGATCATATTTTTCAACCTTTTAAATGTAATTTATTTCACCAAAAAAATAAACATTTTTGTGATTCAAGCTATTTTAAGACGATGGTTCCTTAAAGGCGATGATTTAGTTAGTCTGCTAAACAAATCTATGTATGCGTGAACAAGCATGGACATGTCTGTGCATGAAATTAACAAGTTCAAAATTTATTTGGGGGGAGGGGGGAAACAAATACATACACATTTTTGTCATATCATAGCTCCCTATTTTAAAATATTGTTTACAAATAATTCAATAATTATTTAAAAATGAACAAATTGACTTATTTTATGCATTAATAATAATTTTTTCTGACTTATTCTTTGTTTTCAGACATATTTTAATGATATATTAATGATAGGAAGGGAAAAAAGTATTGAATTAAATTCATCTGAAATAGTGAGGGAGGGGCCGAGCTGGCTTTATTTTACAACTTTTGGTTGTTAGTCTTGATTTGCGCTTATTAGCATCCATTGGACAAAGCAAGACAAAAAAAAAACTTTGTAGCTTGCCTCCAAGGCCACAGCCAGAAATTTTTTTCGGGGGGGGGGGGGGGGCTGACTTTGAAACACTAGCATTGAGGAAAGTTTCAATGAGGAATATATGCTACATTGCGAAAATTTTCGGGATTTCGGGGAGGACCTGGGCTTGTCGCCCCCCCCCCCCTCTCTGGAAACATTTTGAAAGCAAATTGCTTCGGGTGACAATATATGTTCGCATTTGAAAGCGTCCCCCCGCCTTTTTTTCCAGGACTACACCACTGGCACCACACGAAATCAACTGTATGGGGTTTGTACCGGTTCTCTCTAAAGCAAGAAAGATATAACTATTGGGTAGCTTTAAAGGGAGGCGAACAACTTGGTATCACTTTTAGTACCAACTGTTCAGTTAGCTCTTAAAATATTTTATATTTACTTAATTGTAATGTTAACTTTTTACATTATGTGAAAGTAGTTCAGTAAATGATTTATTGGTTTTAATTAATTTATTAGATTTTTCGATGTCATAATAGGGTTTGTATAATTCTCCGTTTTTTATGAAATCTTGCAAGAAAAAAAAAACCTTGATCTGATGAAATTCATTAACTGTAATTGCCAGAAAGTGTGAACTTATTTTGCAATGCGATCAGATACCGCTTCCTGCTTTGCGTTATTTTTCTTCTTTCGGACACTTGAGATGTCTTACATACACTAAGCGTGCATGGTAGTTAATTGAGGAAGTCTTGAGGTGTATTACCATGTATGCTTATGTATGCTTTGAGGTACCTGCTTTTTGTTGTTCGCATAGAAAACTCAGTTTCTGCTGTATTAATCAACTATACAGAATAGCGCAATTCAAATTTGAAAACCATATCCATATAAACTCTAAAAACTGATCCATTAATCGGACAGTTTGTTCCATTTAACCATTAAAAGTTTCTAAAAATCAAGAATCTGGAGCAGAGCGTGGATTAGTGCAGCAACGAGACTCTGAATTGCAGCAGTGCCGGGCAAAAAAATTTGATGTACTCCACTGCTCCGATTTTTTTCCTGTTTTAATTTTTTAATGTATAAAAATAATTTAACTAAAAATATAAGATAAACAATATAAGCTATTGTAATTATTCGGAGAATAGCGTGGAGCTGGAGAGAAACCGGTCAAGTACTTGGGAATCGGAGCAGAGCTGGAGTGGAGCAATTCAAAAGACGGCTGCTCCAGATCCCTGCTGAAAACTCTATCTGTTCTGTTTCGCGCGTTTTGATCTAAAAAATAATAATAATAATAAAAACTATTGGAAACAATTAACCATTGAGCCAAATAGTCAGCGATCACTAAGTACAAAAAATGGCAACGGTTTTCTTTCCTTCTTTCTTTCTTTCTTTTTTTAGCCTACTTTCCCGTAAAAGTAAAAAAAAAAATAATAAAGCATGAAAGAAGGCTTAATGTATCGTGGAAATATCGTTAAAAATCAAGAAAAGTCAAAAATAAGTGAAGTAATTAAATAAAGATTGTAAAATAAAAAATTTGAAAGTAGGGTATTGAGATGGGGAAAAAGTGTGTCTGTCGGTCTGTCGGTCTGTCTGTTTGTCGGTCTGTCTGTCGGTCTGTCTGTCTGTCGGTCTGTCGGTCTGTCCCCCCCCTAATAACTTTTGAACGAATTGTCCGATTGGAAAAATTCTTTTTGCATTCGAAAGATCTCGGCGAGGACATCTCATTTCTATATTTTACTTTTTGATTTGAGCAATTTTTTGTTCAATTTTGAACAGTTCAAAAAATTTTAACATTAGCGCCTATGGGTGAAAATGAAGAAAATGGTGTAAACTCTGGGTACAAGATATAAGTTCCCATGAACAAGCTCACTGGAAGAAGTTCTTGGCGTAAAATATTGGTTTGAACAATTTTTGTTCATTTTTGAACAGTTCAAAAAATTAACACAGAGCTTACGGGGAAATTTCAACCCTATATAAATCCTGATCTAACGGACCGATTTGCTTGGAATAAACTTTATCGGAAAGCTCTTATAACGTAGAACATGTAGAAATAGAAAGTTTATCCAGAGCTTACGAGCCTATTTTGCTATGAAATTTTTTGATCGGGATTTTCAAGGATATTTCTCAGTGACTCAATGAGTGAAATAATGAATGAATGAATAAATGAAAGAGTGAAAGAATAAATCAATGAATAAATGAATGAGGAAAAGAATGAATGAATAAATTATTGAATAAATGAAAATATAAATAAATGAGTGAATAAATACATGAATGCGTAAATGAATGAATGAGGTAACGAATGAATGAATAAATGCATGGCTGAATAAATGAAAGAATGAATGAGTGAGTGAATGAATATGTATTATCCGTTGAAAAAGGTATATTTTCAATAATTAGAACTAAAGATAAATAAGAAAGAGAGAGAAAGAGATAGCTAGATTATAAATTTGATTTTGGTGTATACGGGAAAGTAGGCTCGTATAGTTCTAGACGGAACTTCTTGTTTTTTTTTTTTTTTTGCGCCAAACATAGTTAACCCTCTCGCTGCGTATCCCGCGATTTCTACGGACAGCGTACAAGTGGTAAAATTTGCGCAACCCGCGATTTCTGCGAGGATATATTTTTTCCGTCTGTTTAACACTGCAACCGGGTTTTACCCTTTCATGGTTTTACTTTGCCTTTTCTGTGATGTTTAACTGTTTATTCAGACCTGGTTTTTAGCCTACTTTACCGCAAAAGTAAAAAAATAATAATAATAAAGCATGAAAGGAAGGCTTAATGTATCGTGAAAATATCGTTACAAATCAAGAAAAGTCAAAAATAAGTTAAATAAGTAAATAAAAACTGAAAAATAACAAATTTGAAAGTAGGGTATTGAGATGGGGGAAAAAGTGTGTCTGTCGGTCTGTACCCCCCTAATAACTTTTGAACGAATTGTCCGATTCGAAAAATCCTTTTTGCATTCGGAAGATCTCGGCGAGGACATCTCATTTCCATATTTTACTTTTTGATTTGAACAATTTTTTCGTTCAATTTTGAACAGTTCGTAAATTTTTAACATTAGCGCCTATGGGCGAAAATGAAGCAAATTGTGTAAACTCTGGGTACAAGATCCAAGTTCCAATGAACAAGCTCACTGGAAGAAGTTATTATCATGAAATATTGATTTGAACAGTTTTTGTTCATTTTTGAACAGTTCAAAAAAATTAACATAATGCTTACGGGGAAATTTCAATCCTATATAAATCCTGGTCTAACGGACCGATTTGCTTGGAACAAACTTTATCGGAAAGATCTTATGACGTAGAACATGTACAGATACAAAGTTCATCCAGAACTAACGAGCCTATTTTCCTATGAAATATTTTGTTCGAGATTTTCAAGAATATTTTTGAATCAATGAATGATTAAATCAATAAGCAAAAGAATGAATTAACTGAGTGAATAAATACATGAATGACTAAATAAATGAATGCTTGAATGAATACGTATTAACCGTTGAATAAGGCATATCTGAAGCAATTAAGAACTTAAGCTAAACGAGAAAGAGAGAGAGAGAGATAGCTAGAATATAAATTTGAAGCTGGTGTATACGGGAAAGTAGGCTCGTATAGTTCTAAACGGAACTTCTTGTTTTATATGATTATTCTTAAATGTCAATTTTCCGACACCCTTTTTTAGGATCTAATTTTCGATTGAAAAAAACACTTTTACAACATTTTTTGTGCATTTTAACTGTAAAATATATCTAGATTTGAAATATGTAATTTAAAAAATATATGAAATTTTTGAACCTATTTTGGTTAAAAAAAAACTAGGCAGCGAGAGTGTTAAAATGAAGCGTAAGCAAAGCACTAATTAAAAATAATTTAACTTTGTGCAAGAAAACAATAATAATAAAATTACACGTTAATTTAAAGCATTGTTTTTGCTCATTTGTGTCGTGCCTCGAACGTTTTGAACTGATGAAAAGGGCCATGGGGAATTCTCGGCGAAATGAAGTTTTCGGAACTTGACACAAAATTTTCGGAAAAAATATCCACCACCAATTTAAAATAAGAATTACACACGTACTTAGGTGAGCACGGCCACTCCGCCAACACAAAATACATACGTATACACGTATTTTAAATGAATCCAATTGAATGAATATCAATTTATATATAAGCTCAAAAAAAAAAAAAAATTTTCAGTGATTAAATGAAAGGTCTAATATCAATAAAAAAAGCCTCCCCCCCGGAAACGTTATATTTGTCATAAAAGTTTTTTAAAGTTGTAAAAAATATTTTTCTTGTCTGAAGGAAAAAAAGGAAAGCACAGATATTATTGGTCGAAAAAAATTTTAAATTCATAAATTGAAAAATTTTCGCAAAACCGATGTATTTTTTTAAATTTTCGGAACTGGTCCTCGAAATTTTCGGAAATGTCGGAGAATTTCGGATCAGAATCACCCCTGAAAATGGCTCCAACGATGCCTTAAATGCTGTTGATTTTCATAAAAGTTGAATTTTCATTTAAATTACAATTTTTCAGTTTTTATCATTACCAATGATCAACGATGTTCACATCAGTGAAAATACACTTTTGCTTAACTTCCTTCTGAGTGGGGAATTCCAATTAAATTTCATGTATTTATCTGTCTATCTTTTTAGAGTACGCTTTTAATTTTGTTTTATCGAGACGAATTTAACGTATACTGCATTCAATTATTGTTTGTCTTTGTAAAATGCGATTTACATTTGAACTTAAACATCAGGCTTCCGGAGCACGTACTTTTTTGATGTTCCTATTCTCCAGTTCCGCCCCGCGCTCCGAATAATTTTAATAAATTGCATTATTTAACTCTTTATTTGTTACAGTTACAGTACTAGGAAAGTAGTTTTTTAATTTCTTTTATTCAATTCGGAATTAAAGGGGGGGGGGGGAGGAATTGGGAAATAATAATTCCTTAACGAGCGTATAACGGCTAATAAAAGAAAAGTCAATTTGATTTTTTTTAACCCCTTAAGGGTAGGGTAATTTTCAAGAAAGCGGTCATAAAAGTGTCTATTTTTTTTTATCCCTGAAAATTATATAAAAATATGTAAATGAACAATATATATGTTCATTTTTAGCCTACTTTCCCGTAAAAGTAAAAAAATAATAATAATAAAGCATGAAAGAAGGCTTAATGTATCGTGAAAATATCGTTAGAAATCAAGAAAAGTCAAAAATAAGTGAAGTAATTAAATAAAGATTGAAAAATAAAAAATTTGAAAGTAGGGTATTGAGATGGGGAAAAAGTGTGTCTGTCGGTCTGTCTGTCTGTCGGTCTGTCCCCCCCTAATAACTTTTGAACGAATTGTCCGATTGGAAAAATTCTTTTTGCATTCGAAAGATCTCGGCGAGGACATCTCATTTCTATATTTTACTTTTTGATTTGAACATTTTTTTGTTCAATTTTGAACAGTTCAAAAAAATTTAACATTAGCGCCTATGGGCGAAAATGAGGCAAATTATGTAAACTCTGGGTACAAGATCCATGTTCCAATGAACAAGCTTACTGGAAGAATCTCTTGGCGTGAAATATCAATTTGAACATTTTTTGTTCATTTTTGAACAGTTCAAAAAATTAACATAGCGCTTACGGGGAAATTTCAACCCTATATAAATCCTGATCTAACGGACCGATTTGCTTGGAACAAACTTTATCGGAAAGCTCTTATAACGTAGAACATGTAGAAATAGAAAGTTTATCCAGAACTTACGAGCCTATTTTGCTATGAAATTTTTTGATCGGGATTTTCAAGGATATTTCTCAGTGACTCAATGAGTAAAATAATGAATGAATGAATAAATGAAAGAGTGAAAGAATAAATCAATGAATAAATGAATGAGGAAAAGAATGAATGAATAAATTATTGAATAAATGAAAATATAAATAAATGAGTGAATAAATACATGAATGCGTAAATGAATGAATAAACACTTGAATGAGGTAACGAATGAATGAATAAATGCATGGCTGAATAAATGAAAGAATGAATGAGTGAGTGAATGAATATGTATTATCCGTTGAAAAAGGTATATTTTCAATAATTAGAACTCAAGATAAATAAGAAAGAGAGAGAAAGAGATAGCTAGATTATAAATTTGAATTTGGTGTATACGGGAAAGTAGGCTCGTATAGTTCTAGACGGAACTTCTTGTTAATTTTTGATTTGTTTTTATTTTGAAATTTTAAACACTCCAGCCCGGAAATGTCACGGGAACGAGAGTTTAAACACTCCAGCCCGGAAATACCACGGGAGCGAGATTTTAAACACTCCAGCCCGGAAATATCACGGGAGCGAGAGTTTAAATACTCCATCCCGGAAATACCACGGGAGCGAGAGTTTAAACACTCCAGCCCGGAAATATCGTGGGAACGAGAAATAGAAGGCGGAACCTCATTCCGGAAATATCACGGGAGCGAAAGGGAAGGTGTTAAGGTTGTGTCTATTAAGTGATTAAAAGCGTAGGTAAAAATTTAACATACTATTGAAAAGGTTTAAAATACTATTGAAAACATGGAGAAAAATAATAAAGTTTAACAAGAAGTTCCGTCTAGAACTATACGAGCCTACTTTCCCGTCTATACCAGCTTCAAATTTGTAATCTACCTCTCTCTCTCTTTCTCGTTTAGCTTTAGTTCTTAATTGCTTCAAATATACCTTTTTCAACGGTTAATACATATTCATTCAATTGTTCATTTATTCACTCATTTATTCAAGCATTCTTTTGCCTATTCATTTAATCATTCATTAATTCAAAAATATTCTTGAAAATCTCGATCAAAATATTTCATAAGAAAATAGGCTCGTTAGTTCTGGATGAACTTTTTATCTGTACATGTTCTACGTCATAAGAGCTTTCCGATAAAGTTTGTTCCAAGCAAATCGGCCCGTTAGATCAGGATTTATATAATATTGAAATTTCCCCGTAGGCACTATGTTAATTTTTTTTTTTTTTGAACTGTTCAAAAATGAACAAAAATTGTTCAAATCAATATTTCTCGCCAAGAACTTCTTCCAGTAAGCTTGTTCATTGGAACATGGATCTTGTACCCAGAGTTTACATCATTTGCTTCATTTTCGCAGATAGGCGCTAATGTTAAAACTTTTTGAACTGTTCAAAATTGAACAAAAAATTGTTCAAATCAAAAAGTAAAATATGGAAATGAGATGTCCTCGCCGAGATCTTTCGAATGCAAAAAGAATTTTTCGAATCGGACAATTCGTTCAAAAGTTATTAGGGAGGGACAGACAGACAGACACACTTTCTCCCCATCTCAATACCCTACTTTCAAATTTTTTATTTTTCAATTTTTATTTAATTATTTAACTTATTTTTGACTTTTCTTGATTTCTAACGATATTTTCACGATGCATTAAGCCTTCTTTCATGCTTTATTATTATTTTTTTTTTACTTTTACGGGAAAGTAGGCTAAAAAGAGATAAAATCGTTATTTTGTTTTACTGCATCTTCCGTTATATTATGATGTAGTTTAAACAGTTATAAATATATATTGTGTTGTGACAACGTTCTTTTTAAATAATTGATTAATTTATAATTATTGAATAACTTTCTTTTATTTGTTGCGATTATTGAATTACTGCTTTAAAGCTTCATTACTTCTGGTCACTCAATGTCTATCAATTCTCATATTTTTGTATAGATAATAAGGGGATTTTTTTCTACTGCAGAAGATTTCAAAGAACTGAAAAAAATTGTATAAACTAATGTATTTTAAAAAATAAGTTTATTTTTTGTTTTTGTCGCAGCCAGGAGGCACAGGACAAATAAAGTATATGTAAAAAAAGAAATCCTTTAAAAAGTATCAGACAAATATTTACAACAAATAATTTATTTTCTCTCCTTTATAATACAAATTCCTTCTTTCTGTGCGCGCGCTCATATAAAACAGCACAAAATAAAACGGTTAAAAAAAGCGTATGGTCCTTAGATGTTCTGTACAAATTATCGCTGAGGCAGCCAATCTTATCAACATTTAGAAAACACTTATCCATAAAAAAGAGAGAGAAAATAATTCGGCTGCACCTGCGAAAAGGACCGATCTCTGGTGCTTGAACATCACATTGAAGACGCAGATATCAGTTCAGTTCTCGTTTCTACTGAAAGGTGAACGAGTTCTTAGTTCAAAACCACAAGATTTGTTGGCTGAGGCTTGTGGTGTATAATGCCTTTAATTGTGAGGAAAATGTTGGCAACGACTCACTTGTGCAACACTGCAACACAATAAAGTTCATTGCATGTCGATGGTTTAGGAAATTAACATGTGTCCCAGCGTTTAAAGGTGTCCAAAAAACGGCATGTTTCGGAGTCTTCTTTCTGGAAATTTAGAGGTCTTTCACCTAGAAAATTTTTTTTTTTAGAAAATACTTAAAATTTTACAAACTATATATATTTTTAATCAGAATTTGTAAAAAAATTTTCTTCAAACTTTATAATTTTAAGAGCAAATAAATTATCAAAGATATGTAGAAAACCATTGAAAAAATCCTTTAGATGCTTCTACAAAAACAGGTAGGGTTATAAAATTTAGATGTTTTTCAAATATAAATGGATGTCTTTAGAGTAATAACATTACGTAATGGATTTTTTTTACAAATGAGTATTGAAGTATAGTATAACATTGGGTAGTAATTAAAGTGGGTACTTTTTAGAAAAATATCAATAATTTCATAGAAAGACGAAATGTGAGAAAATTTTACTTAAGTTCTTGGCAATAAATTGTTTTACTTTTCAGAAACATATATACTTTTTTTCGAAATCCATTGATTTTATTTTTTAAATGATTAAAACAGCTAAAATTACAAAAGAATTTTGGATTTATAAGCATTTAAAATATACTTCCAAAACATTAATTATAAACTAAAACTAAAGTCTCGATTATTTAGTTATAATAAGAAAAAAAAACTGTTTTGTTGGTCCTGTACCACTTATATTTAGCTTCTTGCTTTTAATGTATAAGTTTTGAGCAATTTACTCTTAACTTCGACGATTTAATTATCATCAAAAGTATACCGCTCAATTTGAGTTGGTATAGCCAATTTTTTTTATGAAATATATTCTGAAGTAAACTCAAATAAAAAAATAATTTTCCTAGAAGTTGTTTAAAATTTTATAACAAGGATAATAAGAAAACTTACATCTCACCAAGACCAGTCATTTCCTCCGTAGCTGGAAACTCCACCAAAACCTCCTTTGCTGGTTCCACTTCCATATCCTCCTCCTCCTCCTCCGCCGCTGCTCCCTCCATATCCTCCACCCTTTCCACCTCCGCCGCTTCCTCCTCCGTATCCACCACCAAGACCTCCTTTACCACCGCTGCTTCCACCTCCATAGCCACCTTTACCGCTGCTGCTGCTTCCACCATATCCACTAGAGGAACCACCGCTGCTTCCACCACCATAACCGCCACCGAGTCCTCCCTTTCCTCCGCTGCTTCCGCCACCGTATCCTCCGCCAAGTCCTCCACTGCTTCCACCGTATCCTCCGAGGCTCAAAGATGAGTAGTCGTCACCACCACTGCTTCCACCATATCCGCCACCTCCTCCGCTACTTCCTCCATATCCTCCGCTGATTCCACCACCATATCCTCCATCACCACCTGCAGATTTTCCTCCACCGCTGGGAATATTGCTGATGCTCAAACCCAAAAGAGTTATACCTCCGCCGTTTCCTCCATATCCACCACCACCACTGCTGCTTCCACCATATCCGCCACTACTGTTTTTCCCCCCCCTCCCCCCCATAACCTCCAGCTCCTCCGCTGCTTCCTCCATAACCACCAGCTCCTCCGCTGCTTCCTCCATAACCTCCAGCTCCTCCGCTGCTTCCTCCATAACCTCCAGCTCCTCCGCTGCTTCCTCCATAACCTCCAGCTCCTCCGCTACTGCCTCCGTAACCTCCATCCCCACCGCTAATGCTTGCGTATCCTCCTGCACTGCCACCATATCCTCCACCCCCCCGCTGCTTCCGCCATATCCTCCAGCACCGCCACTACTGCCCCCATATCCTCCGGAACCACCACTGCTGCCGCCATATCCTCCTGAACCTCCTCCTAAAGTAATGATACTTATTCCACCACTGTTTTTTTCCGCCTCCATATCCACCGGATGAACCTCCTCCATAGCCACCAGATGAGCCCCCGTCATATCCTCCTGCAGATCCGCCTCCAAGCGCAGCACCATATCCAAAAGTCTCCTCCACTCTTTCCACCACCATAACCTCCCCCGATGCTACCACCATAACCACCATCTCCGCCTCCGCTGCTCTTTCCCCCTCCATAACCTCCACCAAGGCTCGCGCCATATCCACCATCTCCACCACCACTGCTCTTTCCTCCGCCATATCCGCCACCAAGATCAAGAGAAGCTCCTCCTCCGTATCCACCACCTAAAGAAGCGCCGCCATAATCTCCTCCAGACGATCCTCCTCCATAGCCTCCGCCGAGCGAAGCACCGCCATATCCCCCAGTAGATCCACCACCATATCCGCCGCCGCCAGATGATCCACCATATCCTCCACTGGATCCACCTCCGTATCCTCCTCCGCCGCCACCACTTTTACCTCCACCGTTTAGAGAAACTGGAATAGCCAAAAGAATGGTGGTTCCTTTAGCTCCTCCACCTCCACCGCCTCCGTAACCGCCTCCAGCTGCTTCTCCGTATCCTCCTCCCAAACCTCCTCCGTATCCTCCGCCGCCTCCACTTCCACCACCATATCCTCCTCCGCCACCCCCCCTTCCACCTCCGTATCCTCCACCACCTCCGCCGCCACCATATCCTGTTGCAGCCGCAACTAGGTCCGTAGCTACGTTGACGATTGTTTTCTTTTTATCCACTTTACCACATGTTGCTGTGAGTATAAGACAGCTGAGCACCCACAACTGAAAATATAATGCATTTTCAGAATTAGTATACTGATAGAAAATACTGATCGCACTGACAGAAAATACTGACAAAATTTCTTTACAATGGTTATAAACCATATCACTAAAAATATTATTTCTATACAACACAAATTCCCGAAAAATCTATTCATTACATACAATATGCAAAATAGCACCTAGCGAATATAGTTCGTTATTATTTGTTAAAAATACCTAACGAATAAATAAGTAATTAATTTATGGGCCGATTTTGATTCAGTAGTCCCATCTAACATGGTGTGAAAGTAAAATATTTTTATGCAACTATATCGTTTGTTGAAATGGTTAGAGTCCTTGATATTACAAAGAAAGTGATATGCAGTACTAGGGAAACAACGACTATACTATGGAATAACAATTTGAGTCCTTGGCTCATGGGAAAGATTGCGCTCATGAAAGTTTAAATTATTGAACACTCGTGGTTTTAGTGCGGTGAAAATATGGGGAAAACCAATCAAAAAACTAAATGGCAGAATGTCATAAGAGGCGCAAGTGTAAAGCCTACTCCGTTCAAAGTAGTAAACAACGATACAAAGTTTTTTTTTTTAACTGGTCAGCG
The DNA here is from genome assembly GCA_038502835.1 of Octonoba sinensis. Taxonomy (NCBI): domain Eukaryota; kingdom Metazoa; phylum Arthropoda; class Arachnida; order Araneae; family Uloboridae; genus Octonoba; species Octonoba sinensis. The sequence goes on from CM076600.1 coordinate 8,368,886, forward strand.
TTCTTCTGTTCTAAGTTACAAAAATTCTTGTCCCATTACAACGAGGCGAATTTTAGATATAAGGCTTTGTAATAAATTATCAGTGCTGCTGCAATACTGAAACTATAATCACGGAAAGTATTTGAAAATAATGATACCAAACGAACCAAAGCGAAAGCAGAAAAGATCTGCTTACCAGTTAAAAAATCTATATGCAGGATTTTTAAAATTAACTAAAGAAAAAAGAAAGAACTAAGTCATTATGTATCGAAATTCTATAATCCTCATGTGAAAATTTATTTTAAAAGTTTGTTAAATCCTACAGACTTCGGAAGAAGACTTGAGCGATCGACGTTGAAAATACTCTTTGATAATGTTTGGTATTTCAAAACAAAACAAAAAATCGAGCTATTTTAAATCATTAATTGATTTATTCCCAAGTTTTTATTACCTTGTCTTTCAAACCACGAAGACTTTCCATGAAAATCAGAGTACTAAACCGTAACCGTTTTTTTCTGACTATACGTCATAAATTAACAATAGTCAGAATATTTTTAAGAAGCATATGACATTATTTTAGCATAAGCACCTTTTTTTTTTTGGTTACTTTTTAAGTAATATACATGATTTTAAACTTAATTTGGTTTGATGTAAAAATTAAATCCATTACCTTCTTTTATCGAACAACTCAAAAAATATATAACGCGATGCGCTTCTAGTGGCATTTCCCCTATACCCTTCTTATATATTTGTACATATGCATAATATATATACATATAATATGCTTGCCTATGTATGTATGTATATACAAACTCCTTTTTTGAGTATGTTTAAAACATTCAGTTTTTTTTACTAAAAAAATCTAGGTTAAAAAGTCTTAATCCAATTCTGCCAATGAATTACCAAAACAAGCTGAAAATCTTGTAATGTTTACGAGATAAAAATAAACTCGAGGAAACAAAACACTTACAAAATCGCGCTTGCAATTACGTGAGCGATGTATTAATAATTTTCGGTAAGTTCTCACTTTGCCTGGCGGGTAACAATTACCCACTCCCTTCTCTCACCCAATGATTCAGAAAAAAAGCATTAATTGCTTGAAAGGGGAAACTATCTGCAATTCAGGAAATGAAGGCATTGGCAATCTCACATCTCGATGAGATTGTTTACAATGAGCTGTGTCTAGCCCCAGGGCGAGACAAAAATAAGATTCTATGTTGGTGAGCAATTAGGCTCTTGGCTAATTGCCTTGTTTCGCCCAACAAGTGACCGAAGAGACATTGACATCATCTACTGGCCGTTGGTCGAGCTTAACCTCAATCTGCAGAAGGTCAGATATTACTTTTTCTCTCATCCAAAGCGATTGGCTTTGTTTCGTTGTTCATTGGGATGATTGTTTTAATGGTTTCGAAAATTGGAATGTTGCATTATCGTTAAGTATTCTTGGAATTAGAGCAGTTTTTAGGCGTTTATTTATTTGGTGAATTATTTTTTTTCCCAATAATCCGCGTGCGATAAAGATAGCAGGATAGCTAGTAGGTTTCGCCGTACAACATTTATTTTAAGCCAATTCTCGCCCACAGCACTCAAGGGTCAGTGGTTTCTTACTTCAAGAGGGAAGATACCCTTAGGGTCCTTTCACACCAAAAGCGACAAAGACAAAAACTTGCCTTTTCTCATCTACGCAAGCACAAGGAATATTTTTGCCTTCAAAAATATGTCTTGCGCTTGCGCAGATGAGAAACAAGGTTTTGTTTTGTTTTTTGTCTTTGTCGCCTTTGGTGTGAAAGCCCCCTTACAAAGGATGCATTTTCCCCAGTCTGCTTTGTAAAGAATGTATATTCAGCACTTTGAGAAATACGAAAACACTGGTTAGTTATAAATACAAACACAACTTAACCAATTAGCAACAAGTTCTGGGTCCAAGTCAATTTATCAACCCTCGTGAGCTTTCTTGAAACTATGTTGCCCTACGAGACTTCCCTCACTTTTAGTAAGTAATTCTAGGGAATGATCTAAAACTAAGACAAAAAAAAATTCCTAGTTTTTGGCCCTTTAAAAGTATTTTTTCAGATTTTTTTTGGGTTTTTCGCTTTTGTCTCGAGCGATCATTAGCGTAACTAATGTAAATATGGAAATTTATCTTAAATCGTAGTTTATGCCGTGTAAGGCACATTAGTTGCTGTAAATCACCTTATAGAACTTTAAAATATTAATTTGTTTCGAAGAAAAATGTTTTCCGCGATGATCTATTTTTTGTATAAATTTGTTTTTTAGTGTTTTCAGATGTAAACAAAATATAATGTAATGCTCAGAAATTTTGCTTTGAGTATATTTTTTTTACCCATACTATGGAAGAAAACATTGTAAAAAGACTATTTTAATTGTGTTTTTAAAAGATTCTATATTGAAAATGAGACATAAACCTTAAATTATGAGTTAAAAAGCATGAATTGGGTGAAACCATCAAGAACCATTCATTTTTTCGAGTATGGTCATAGGGTTAATTTCGATGAGGCAAATTTTATTCAGTTTCTCTGCTACATTATTATGAGTGCAACAACATTATTAAAGCACAAATTTTAAAAGAAAAAGAAAATACATATTACGTGTTTTGGGATTTTACGGCAACATATTCTTCAGTGCCAAAATCCTTTGAGCTAGTCAAGTCTTCTCTTCTCTTGGGTCGTATTCGTGTTATGATTTTTTCACGTGGGCACATAGCAATTAATTTGAGTTTTCTTTCTTTTTTTTTTTTTTTTTTTGATAGTACTCTTAATTTTTCTAAGAAAAGACCGTTTTCACAAACAAAATCAAACTTCAATTATTTGCGAAAAGAGACAGAACTGCTTTTTTAGGGTGTAGCTGCACAAATTCATATGAGAGCTTATCAAGGCTCTGAACTACCTTTATCGGACCATATGCTAAAACTTCGTCGGCAACGTGTGGCCCGCAGCCCGCAGGTTGACTACCGCGAACTTACAATGAAATCTTCCCGAGATTTATGTGAGTCCTGCTTAGCGTCCGGAAAGTAAAAATTCATTTTCGCATTGAAAAAAGGATTCTTTGTGGCACCGAAACACGTGCATGAAATATTTTCAAACTTCTTGCTTTAATAACGTCGATTTTTTATCATTTATTGCTTCCACTTACAGGTAAATATTTTATTTCTTATTTCGAGAGAATTTTATATTCAAACATAGCATTCATTAGTTAATTAAATAAACTTTTTTTGTTCTATCCCGTTGGCAACAATTCATTAAGCTTTTAATATTAAGTACAATTTTTGTGGGTGGCGTTTTTTTAGCAATAAGGTTTAGTTTTAACTATAGTTTTTTTTTTTTTTTTTTTCAAAATTTTATAGCTGCTGTTCAATAATTAGGTGAACGCGCGCTTTGTCGTTTTTTCTTGGTATTTTATCATCATGTTTTAAAAGTTTTCGACTATAGCTAAATAATCCGAAGGAACTTCTAAACGTTCTTGTGGGGGTCCTGGGTCAGTGAGCTATTGATCTCTCTATTTTTTTTTTTTTTTTTTTTTTATTTTCTCATTTTTATATTTTGATCGCAATTATAATGTGCCGAATTTAAGATGCTTAATACGTTTTTCATACTTGCTATTTTTGCGTGTGTTTTTTTTTTTTTTGCTGTTTTTCATCCTTTTCAGCAAAGTAACTTTAATCTTGACTATCTAGTCATAGTACTTACGCATTGCTGTAAGCAGGACAAAAATTGCATTGGCCCCTAATTTATTTGAATTTTTTTTATATGTTTGTATGTTTATTGGAAAACACTGAAAAATATTTTTAAAATACTGATTTTTTAAAAAGTGAATTTGAAATTGGAAATATATCTTCCCAATTGAACAATTAATTTGATTTCCATACATAATATTCGTAATAATTTCAAGTGCTATTTTGCAATTGGGAGTTACAATTAGGTTTGTAAGATAAATAATATATTATACCACGTGCACAATAAATATATGCAAGACAAAATATTTGCTTAATAACAGTACTTCAATTGTATGTTAATAAACTAAAATTCAGAAATAAAAATGAGAATAATAATAATAATTAAAAAACCAACCTCATTTTATAAATTTTTCTTTCAACATTTTCTAGTTTTACAAGACATAAAAAGTAAGAATTATAAAGTAATAATTATAAGAATGAGAATTAATAATATTATTGACATATTTGTAATAAGATAATTTCTGAAATGATTTGCTAATGACCTGTAATAATAGATCACTATTACATTTATATATATATAAAAAGGAAAAGAATTGCCCATTCCTTTAAAATATATGTAAATTTATATTAAATTTTGGGAAAGCATTCCTGAATTCTCTGACTTTCGAACATTAAGATATAATTATGTTTAAAGTTTAAATTGAAATTTTGAATTTATAAGCAACAGTAAAATTTGGAGCTTTGAAAAGTAAATATTTAACCATCTACTGAATTTTGAAAAGTTAAAAAACATTCTTTAGTTTAAAGTGTTAAACATTTTTTAACATGTCTTTAATATATGAACAGGAAAAAAGACTTCTATGTGAATTGAAAATAAAATTTTAGCATTTAATCACAATAAAATAAGACATTTTAAAAAGTATCTTTAACTGCCAACTAAATTTTTAGATTTCAAAATATACATTCTGTAAGTCTTTCAAGCAAAACCATTTAGAAAGAAATACGTTCAAGATCTCAGAGGAAGTTTTAAGCTTATGAATCCCAACAAAATTTAGAGTTTTTGTAAATACATATTTAACTTTTCCCTAACTTTGAAATTGTAACAAGCATTCTTTATGTCTCTGTTATGTGAAAAGAAAAATTATGTTTAAATCCTAAATGGAATTGGAATTTAAAATCTGTAGTTCGATTTTTGAAAAATAGGTTAGTTAAAAATGAACAGTTATGACAAAACTTCGTAAATTAAAAAAATGTATTTTCTCATTGAGAAAAAAATTAGATTTCTTAAATGCATAGTATAAACATAAATCTTGCATTGTTAATAATATAATAATCACTATTCTATATTTATCAATGAAACGTAGAATGTATTTTTTTTCTTTTTGTAAATTGTTAACATAATACTCCAACGTTTAAAAAATGAAACTAATAATTTTAAATACAACATAGTACATGAATAAAATAAAAAGACCAAATGAAAAAACTTCTATAGAGGGACTTGGGGAAAATGTTTGAGGAAACTTTACTAGTAATATAGTATACAATGAGATTCATTTTATAGTTACGGTCACAGTTAAAAATCGAACCGTCTGTTGGAAAAACGTAATAGTTACGGCGTGCTTTACAGTAGGCTTAAAACTCATTTTCTATATTACATGCTAGAGAATTAAGTCCCAGAACATTTATGCGTACGGCAACAGTTAAAAATTGAACAGTTCTTCCAAAAAAAAAAGGCTAAGACGTAAAAATAATTCGTTTCAGTGGGCTAAAAAAACATTTTCCAACATTTCACGCTTTTGGGGTTTTCCTTTCTACGGATATGTCGGATATGTTTATGAATACGATCACTAAAACGATCAGTTAAAGATAGAATAGTTTGCCAAAAAATGTAATGATTACAACGGAAAAGAAATTTCTCTACATCAGACATAAAACACATATTCCAGTTTCGCATACTTATTTTAGGGTTAAAAAATGCTTTAATTGGCATGGAACATTTTTTAAAAATCCTTTAAAGTATTTACATACGGTATTTGTTCGAAGAAACTCGACTTTGATTAGCATTCTTGCAAACCGAAAATCCGTTGAGGACGAAATTCATAGGTTTTGATAAAGTCAGCATGGAACCTATGTGCTAAAAACTAAGCCGTGGGTATAAATGCAGTATGGTTAGCATGGAAAATGTACCTCTCAGTACTGCATACCTCCTCCAATGGAACTGATCTAAAATTTTGTCGATACGCATTGCTTGTTAAGTTGGGCCGGTAGTAACAAATTATGAAATACTTCTCTGGAATGAGAGAAAAACAGCTGTTACTGTTTAGTTCAAGTGATTTGTTCAAATTGGTATTAAGTAGTCGGGCATCTTAGACAAAGTTTTAATTTTAAAATCGTATTCAAATATCTTGCAACCGTTACAGGATATAAGACATCCAGGTGGAACATCTATTAAATTTCTATTGAATAGTTTAAAAACGCTGGTCTAACACATGTAAGATTGCTTTGCGTGAAATATATATCCAATGCAACGGATCCTTTTTGGTTAGTATTCTTGCCTATAGAAAATCCTTGAGTTCGGAACGATTCCCAAAACAGAAGTAAGTTTCACGTGGTCTTGCGAGCAAACTGAAGTGAAGAGAATAATCCCTAGACTTACCTTTAAGGAAGCCATAGTGTTGGAAGCTCGGAAGAAGCTGGAATTGTGATTGTGTTCGGACGAGAGCGAACCTTTTATATATAGGACAATCGCTGGACATCTGAATGTCCCGGTTTCGGCCAATCCGCCAATTGAAGATGAGAGTCCGATTTTTTTTGCTCATTCTCTTTTTTTCCAGTCGATTGGAGGGAGAATCGAAAACCAGTTGCTTTTTCTTCCCGCGTTTTACCTTCGCTTGTTCTCATAACCGGGTTAATTGCGCAGACGATGCCATTTTCGCTCGCGATGAATTGATGCCACATGCCGAAAGAGAAAGCAAAAGCAAAAAAAAAAAAATTACGCTTTCGTTTGTGTAATGTGTTGCGAGGGAGAGTTCTTTTTCACTTCCCCCCGAAGTGAAAGGAAGATCTGATTTGTTTTTAAATTTTTGTTTGTTTTGGAGAGAACCGCTTTTTTGGGGTCAATAACAATTCCTTCCTTTTCAAGGGGGGTTTTCGTGCGCACTCGAAATAGTGGTAATTCACGATGCATTAACGCGAAAACAGGCGCCTCTTTGGAGTGCGGTCACGATTGGGCTGGAAAGGAACCAGTAATACCTCATAAATATAATGAAAAAAGGAGCTAATATTAGAAAAGCGTCGGTTGCAAAGCTCTTAGAAATATATGCTCCTGTTTTAATTCAAATTCGTTCGCCTCATTGAGAACTCGGTGGCAATAGATGCTCTTACATTGCTATCTTGTTTGTTTGTTGTTTTCCCAGTTAAGTTTACTTATTTTGGTGGATGAAAAGAGTCGTTGCTCGCAAACTGAAATGCAAGGCGTTAATACAGACACAACACAAAACTTTATCCAAAATTAACTCATTAATGCCGATCCAGCATTTTTAACAGGGTCTGCTTTTTGTGAAGTTTAAAAATATTTATGTGAAAATTCAAAATTTAAACAGACAGTGATATTTTTTGCCGCTTATTCAATAAATAATTCTGTAAAAAAGAAAAGGGATTTTTGTAAAGGGGTTTTTTTGGGAATTTTGTAAAGGGGTTTCCCATTTTGATTGTTTGGGAAAGTTTTGTGAAGGGTTCCGTTTTGATTGATTAGAGTTTTGTGAAGGGTCTGTCTTGAATGTTTGGGGAAATTTTTTTTTTTCTTGAATGATTTACTTTACCGTACCGTAGATCAACATCGATTTCGTCACATTAGCTACCACAAGCAGGGGTCGATCCAGCGTTTTTAACAGGGTCTGTTTTTTGTGAATTTAAAAAAAAATTTTTGTGAAAATTCAAAATTTAAACAAACAGTGATAAATTTTATTTTATTTTTAGCGGATTATTTAATAAATAATTCTGTAAAAAGTAACGTTTCGGTTTAGAATCGGGTACCCCTTAGTTTGGTGTTATATTTTGGCGATAAAATTTTATTTCTGGTTAGGCAGCGGACATCTTACCAGTCACATCTTGGCGTCAAAAACAAATCGCCAAAAAATCAAGAGGTACCAGATTGTAAACTTTTATCAAAAGTAAGATTTGGTAGCTTGGAATATTGTGAAGGGTCCAATTTGATGATTGGAATTTTGTGAAGGGTCTGACTTGAATGATTGGAATTTTGTGAAGGGTCCGTTTTGTTTGATCAGAATTTTGTGAAAGGTCCGAAAACAGATCTGAATTTCGTCTGGCGCGACCCCTGACAAGTCTTTGCAATGCATGTATATATCTTTGCATGCATGTATGTATGTATGTTTTTTTACGTACCTGTATGTATTTGCGTGTGTGTAAGAGTGGAAAAAGAGGCTTGTATATGGCTTATGTTCGCTTTAACAAGCCACCAATTGATGGACTGGAATGAAATTTAACTCAAAATTCAATGATCCCATAAGAGAAGTGGTGCACGAAGTCTCATTCGAAAATTAGAATTAATATTTTTTAAAATTTCAATTTTAAGGCTTGCTTTGACTGTACTATATATCTGGAGCGAAGCGTGGTGGAGCTGGAGGGCGGAGCATTGGAGCAATGAGTTTTTCTTTGGAGGGGAGCGCAGAAATTTATCGTGCTTCACTGATCGACATTTTTTAAATAGAATTTCATTAAAATTTTCAAGATAACTTTTCCCATTAAATCTAGTTTCGAGTGAGCAACGACAAAGAATAAAAGATAATTTTTCATCTGTAATTTTATTTATTTTTTTAAATCAAAGATGAGGGTGAATATATATAAAGCATTTTTACTGCTTTTTAAAAATACCATAAATAAAATCAATCAATCAATTAAGGACATAAGTGTGATTCTTATTAAAATTAGATGGAGCGCGGAACGGAGCAGGAGCTGAATCGGAGCAAATATTTGGAACTCGGAGCGGAAGTACTCAAATAAGTTCGTTACTCCATCGCTGATTAAAAATATATATATATATATATATATATAAATTTGGGTCATTTTCAAAATATGCATACATATACTGTTCTAGAGTGAAAAAAGTGATTAGACTCAAAATATGTTACTTTCAACTGATTGTAAGTATTACATTTTAGGGTGGACCTTAATAGGAACAAGTGCGCATTAGGTTTTGGCCGTAATTTCGTAAAAAGGGATCACTCAAATAAGCGTTTTTCTCGAAACGGGCTCTCAGGAAATCACGAAAAAAATTTAAAAATAAAGGTTGTCACCAATAATGAAAAGACAGCTTTCCTTTGAATGTTTCTGTAAATATTTGAATTTATTCAAACTCTGTTGGAAATTTTTAGCATATTATTTGAATTTTCCTACCTTATTAAATTTGTTTCGTGCAATTCTTTCGTTCAAATACTTTTTGACGGATTTTATTCTAATCAGATACGACTTAAATTGTGACGTCTCTAGAATCTTTCTTTGTAATTTATGCCCTTAAATTTAGGCTCCAAATAATTCAAAATTAAAGTTTGAGAAATGGACATACTTTCTAGATCGTGATTTTTTTAAAATTTAAAATTAGAAATTATATGGCGACCCCGGGTTAAGCGCCTCGCGACCCCAGATAAGGTCGTGACCCGAAGGTTGTGAACCCCTGGTATAGATGTAGAACATAACTTAGTAGAACGGGCAACCGAGAGCTCCGTATATTGGTTTCCTAGCATACCGTTTTATGAATCGTGAATTTATAATTTCTCTTAAAGCAGGATATATTTGTTTCGTGTGTAGACTCCCAAGGAATTAGGAAGTAGGAAGCACCCGAGTGGTGATTCTTCAACGCGCCAAAAAAGGGTGAGCCGTTATGGGTGGTCACGAGTTCAGCATGTAAACAAAAGATGTCTCGCCCAGGCAGAGAAAGAAATTTAGGGATCCATTTCAGCCCTTAGGCGATTTCGTTCGACAGGAATAGATGTAGACCTTCTCAACCTTTTCCCGTGTGACGGAACTCTAACGGCCGTGTACTAATATTTCTTGAAAAAATTACCTTATATGATCGATACTTAAATTAAATGATAATGCGTCCTAAAAGATCTCTTTTTAACTGACTTACTCGAGGACGGTTATCAGTTCATATCGTATGTTTTTCTTTCCCTTTCTTTTTTAACCGACTTCACAAAGGAGGAGGTTATACATTCATACCGTATATATGTCTTTTTTTTTTTTTTGTCCACTCATAACGTCTCACCGGATGAACCGATTTTCATGATTCTTTTCTTAATCGATCGAGGGTTGTTTCCCATAGGTCCCATACCCTCGTTTGACTATATTGGATAATCAGAAAAAATTTATGGACAGAAGTGTAGTGATTTTTTTGTTTTCGCATCCATAACTTTTTGATTTTGATGATTTTTTTCTTTAATCGATGAAGGGTCATTTAACTCAAATGTCACAAATCAATTTGACTTTGTTTTTTAGAAAAACGTTATGGGTAAAAAAATAATTATACTTTTTTCAATTGGAAAGGCTTGGCTTGATATTTCTTTGTTGCGAAAATTATTAACAAATATAAAACTCATCGTTAAAAAAGAGTTAGCTGCCACTAAGCAGTAATATTAAAAGCAATTATAATGATATAGTTTGACTGAAGCGGAAATTAAATCAAATCAGTTTGTTGCTCTAGTGACCTTAGAAAATCAACTTCTAAGCGAGATTTATCATACAAATGATTACTTTTCAGTGCCATTCACTCGCAGAAGGTGTTCTCTTTGTTTTTTTAAATTCAAGTATTCCTATGGAAAATGTATTTACACTAAAAAAAAAGTAAATAAAACAATTTTTGGAAGAAAAAAAAATAGAACCGGCATCAAATTTTAAATTGCTTTAAAAAGTGAAAAATGACTTCAGTCTTTAAATAACATCGATACAATTTTTGAAGTCGGTGCAAAACTATGATAGACAAAATCTTTTGTAATCACGAATCAATATAAATAGCTCAGAGTGTGCAACAGTTCCAATATGAAGTAACACATTGTGTAATGGTATTTAGACTGTCGTAATTTTGCACCGACTTCTAAAACTTTATTTGAAAGTTGTTTAAAGAGTGAATTTTTTTCACTTTTAACTCAATTATGTTACGCAATTGATAATTTGAGGTCTGTTCTATTTTTGGGTCATTCCACAGTAACGGACGTTACATTTACACAGCGTTTTTCAACTTCAACGAGCATTCTAACAAACTTGTTGGGTATTTTTTAGGTTTTTTAATTTTGGCTAGTAAAAGTACATGTGTTCTAAGTAAGCAAAAAAAAAATTGAAGATATATATGTATTTGCTGTACATTAAAATTTTTTTTGAAATTTCGTTACGTGTGTTACCCGGAGAGTAACACACGTAACGAAATTTCAGCATTTTTTTAACAGACAGAAAATACATATATATCTTTAAAAATTTTTTTTGCATACTTAGAACACATGTACTTTTACTAGCCAAAATTAAAAAACCTAAAAAGTACCCAAGAAGTTTGTTAGAAAGCTCGTTGAAGTTGAAAAATGCTGTATAAATGTAACGTCCGTTACTGTGGAATGACCCTTTTCCCTAAAAATTCTTTTATTATGAAGCAATTTGAAGGCTGTGTTATGATGACAAATTTCAGAAGTAGTTCCTCGGGTTAAACAAATGAGTTTTATTCTATCCTGCAAGATGGAATCACTGAATGGAAAAGTGCTGAAATGCGTATAAATAACTGTGGCGTTAACTGTTAATTAAAGTCAAGGATCTGGAGCGAAGCGCCGGGCTGGAGGACGAAACAGTGGAGCAACGAAATTTTGCTCGAAACTGAAGCCCAGCCGAAGAAAAAAATCTTGCTCCACTGCTCCGATTTTTTTTTTTTTTTGCTTTTTTATTTTATAAAAAAATAAACTAAAAATTAATATAATCTGTTATAGTTATTCGTAGAATGGAAAGTGGGCTGGAGCGGAGTCGCAAGTATTTAGAAGTTATCGGGGCAACTCAAAAAAGGAGCGGCCCCAGATTCCTGATTAAAACCACGTATAGTGTTCGAAAAAACATTTTTAACTTCAATAAAAGATACCATCAGCTTCATTTTACTTTAAAGGTAACTAAAACACATTGAAGGGGACCTTTTGAAATAAAAGTTTTCCCTTTTTTGTTTTCACTGTAGTTGGACTTATTTTAGCATTGGTTATGTAAATTTTGGCTAAATTATAAATATTAAACCAATACAAAATAATTTTGGCTAAAAAATATTTTTAAAAATCATTTAAAAATAAAAAAAACACAAAAAATGAGTTTTGCGTCTGAAATTTCACGCAAATTCCATAAAAATTTTGTACTCAGATATATAACAATGATGTAAATACTTTCTGGTAAACAGTTGCAGTTTAATGCTATAAGTTTTTGAAGAATTTTGTTTTTAAACTAAGCATATTTTATCAAATTTTTGCTTGTCGCTACAGTTCATAGAGTACGATTTCTTTAAATAAGTGCTTCAGAAAAAGTAATGCCAAAAAAAAAAAAAAAAAATGTAATACGTATGCGAAACTGTATAAAAGTTGCAAGCAAATTACTCAAAAATTCAGAAGTTAGAATCATTATTTGTGTTTTTCATATTTTTCATAATTTTTCTGCAATTCAGAAAAAAAAATTTAGTCAAAAATATTTTAATTGGTGTAATATTTATAATTTAGCCCAAATATGCATAATTAATGATAAAAATAAACTCATGTTTGTGAAAATTGCAACACCATGAAGGACTTACGCGAGTGAGCTGAAATTTTCAGGAAATGCAAAGTAGCGCATGATATGCAAATGATTAGAATTTCAAATCCGTAGCGCATGCGTATGCTGAGCAGCGCCCTCTGAACGGCGGATGGATCCGAATAAATAGACGGCTGTAGCGAGGCGTGTATGGTTATCGGTGGTTATCTGTTAGTGGTAAACGTTAGCTCAATCTTTACTTATGCCTCTTCGACGAAAGAGAGTGAGATTTGAACAACTTACAGAGGTTGAACGGGGGAGAATCATCGGCCTTCGTGAAGCTGGATTGTCGTATCGTGCAGTAGCCGCTCGTGTGCAGCGTAACATCAGCACAGGGATGCGTGTTTGGAAGCAGTGGACGGACGAGGGTCGGACAACTCGGAAATCCGGGAGTGGACCCCGAAATGTGACGTCAACTCGCGATGATAGACACCTGGTCCGCATGACGCGGATGGACCGTACAGCTTCCTCTAGACAATTGGCAGCACAGTGGTCAATAGCTACAGGTGTTTCATTGTGTGCTTCATCAATTCCTAGACGTCTGCCGCAGCGTGGACTGCGCGCAAGGACTCCTTTATACAGGATCCCCCTCACACTAAACCATCGCCGCCTGCTGCTACAATGGGCCAATCAGCATAGAGACTGGCGTGCTGATTGGCAGCATGTCGTGTTTTCTGACGAATCCCGCTTTAATCTGTGGTACCATGATGGCCGCATTCGTGTCAGACGCTATGCCGGTGAACGTCACCTTCCGGAGTGCATTATCGAACGCCACAGTGGACGAACACTCGGAGTTATTGTCTGGGGCGCCATAGCCTATCATGGACGATCTCACTTGGTACGAATTGTGGGCAATCTGAACAGCAACCGGTACATCAGTGAAGTTCTACAGCCCCAAGCTGTTCCCTTCCTTCAAAGCTTGCCAGGCGCTGTATTTTAACAGGACAATGCCCGCCCTCATGTTGCCAGGACTGTTCCATCCTTCTTTGCAACGCAGCAGATACAGCTTCTTCCTTGGAATGCGTATTCCCCGGATATGTCGCCAAATGAACATGTGTTGGATTTCGTTGGTCGGCGTCTCGCTCGTGATCCTCGTGCTGTTGCTTCTGTAGACGAACTTTGGGTACGCATACAAACAATATGGAATGCTCTTCCTCAGGCAGACATTCAAAATTTGTTTGACTCCATGCCACGTCGTGTAGCAGCACTTATTGCGGCGCGTGGTGGCTACACAAAATACTGATTCCGATTTCTTGTTATTGTTTGTTTGCTTTGAAAATTTAATCATTTATTTGTACCACTACCACTCAACTGTGTATTAAATTTCATTCAATTATGACGATTCCTTCATGGTGTTGCAATTTTCACAAACATGAGTTTAAGTCCAACTACAGTGAAAAACTTAAAAAGAGAAAATTTTAGTTTCAAAGGTCCCGTTTCGCATCAAGACTTAATTTCTTGCGAAACCCTTTATTAAGTTCCACGGAATTTTTTTATTAAGCTTCCCATTTTGGGCGGTAGACCCGTAATCCAAAAAGAATAGCTTGTTGGGGGGGGGGGGGATAGTTTTATATGCATTTCGCAAGGGCAGACAATAACTAAATGTCAACATTTTCTAAACGGGAACATCTTCTGGAATGCGTCCTTATGTTTCGGTGATCTATTTTAATCTGCATCCGGAGAGAACATAATGGAATTTGGAAACGTTTGATAGAGGAAGGTCAATTCCACCGCTTCCTGCTTCCAATAGCTTAAGATAAAGAAGTCGCCCATTCTCGAAAGGTTGATGGGTTGCCTTTTTGTCTTGAACGGATGCGCTTTCCTTCTGGCCGAATTCCTGTACCGGTGCACGAACTTGGGGGACATTTAAAGGGGCATTTAAGAAAGAAAAAGAGTTTCTTTTTTTTTTTGAATGAGCTGTTTCACATTTGAAACGTTATCAAGGAGGAGGAATTTAACCAGAAGGTAGACGTTATTAGGGGTTTTACAATACACAGTAAAACCCCTCTGCAACGGATACCAATGGGAGAAAAATATTTGTCCGTCATAGAGTGGTGTCTGAAAAGAGTTTTTTTTAAGGCTCAATGTGATTTACTGGGATTTACCGAGGAATTTAGGCAATTCACTGCTACAGGGACTCATGAGCGATCATCGTTGTCCCGTGATATCCGCTCTTTGTTTACTAAGATTTTCAATTGAGTTCTACGTGGAGTTCACTAGGCAAATTTAGCTATCTTAAAGTTAATTAGCCTATTTTCACAGCCTTTTCTGATTATAACCCAGTATTTTCATTTCATTTAATCATTATAAAAGAAATTTATTTATTATTACAATAGTTATAGTGTTGTATTTAATATTAATCTTATGTTCTGTAAAGAACTTTATTTAGTCCTAGTTTTTAATTAGATTTGTCGAACTCGATGGAAAACGATACAACGGCTTCCTTTGTTAACATTGCTTTCATCGGTGCCACGTGACCAATGACGTTGCTTGAATTGCCTCCATTAAAAACTGTCCGCCTAAGAAGGGTTCACTCTTCAAGGGGGTCCGTTAGGAGAAGTTTTACTGTTAATATGAATGAGTGTAATTTTCATGTGCCATTGTCCAATTCTTGAAAAATTTCAATTGTTTCATCAAAATGTTCATTCGTTAAAATTTCGTGAAAATTATTTACAGCGAGAAAATTTTAAAGACGTTATCAGGAAAAAAAACTGCTCGCTAAATCCTAGTCATGCTTGAAGTAACTGGAAATTGTAAGGGACTGCTAATGTTGAATCAACCATTTTCAGCATACTTTTCGGTAAAAGTAAAAAATAAATGAAAGAGTAGTCATTTAAACCCCTCTATAACGGACACCAGTGGGACAAAAATATTTGTCCGTTATAGAGAGATGTCTGCAAAGGAGGGTTTTTCATGCTCAATGTGTGATTTGCTGCTGAGGAATTAAAAACTGTCCGCCTAAGTCATCTCGACGAGAGCATCTCATTTCCATATTTTACTTTATAAATTAAGCAAATTATGTAAACTCTGGGTATAAGATAAGCTCTCAACGGGAAACATCTTTTTATTTGAACAAATTTTGTTTAGTTTTGAACAGTTGTTTTTTTAGTTCCCCGCAGGCGCTGAATCACATCAGCGCCTGCGGGGAAATTTCCAATCTATGTAAATCCTGTTCTAACTGTACAAATATGGAGTTCAAACAGAACTAAACGAGCTTTTTTTCCCACAAAACATTTTGATCTGGATTTTTGAAGAGATTTCCGAATGAATGAATGAATAAATGAGTGAGTGAATGAATAAATGAATGAGTGAATGTATATGCATTAATTTTTGATAAAGGTATATTTGAAGTGATTAAGAACTAAATGGGAGAGAGAGGTAGCTGGATTAATCAATTTGATATTGGTGGTTCCGGCAAAGTAGGCTCGTATAATTCTAGATGACACTTTTTTTTTCCAACTTCCCACGTTAAAACGGTTTTCATTAAATTCGGAGTGTTGTTATTTTACATTTAGTTTTTTGGTCAAACGTCGTCAGTTTGCGAAAGAGAGAATTTCGACACTACTGCGATAAATATTTTTACTAGTCAATAAAATTTGCTCCTTCACTGAGTTTTATGTCAACAGCAACGAAATCAAATCATAAATTTTCTTTCCGCATCAACAATAGCAGTAATGTTCTGGTTTTGGAAAGTTTGTAAATTTACTCGTAAAAGATGCAAATCGTATTTCATCGGCAAACGAAACGCCGAAATAGATAATGAATAAATGAAACCTGGATTCAATTTATGTTTCGGTCAATGGCAATTGAATGGGAATAATTAGATACTTAAATACAAAGTGAAAGGGAAAAAAATACTGTTTCCTTTTTTTATGAATGCGTGAATTGATTTTAGTGCGGAAAGGTAAACGTAATTTAAAAGGGTGTGCATTTTTATGATCTGCTTTTTGTTGTAAAACTTGGAATATTATCTGATTAGGAAGTTGGTGATTCCCTTAGGGTAAATGTGGGATAGTTGCCAAACTTTTTGAAATGGGCGATTTACATAGAGAAGATGATAATTTAAAAATCTTTAACTTTTGTGATGGGTAGTGTACTTATTAATGAACAAATTATAATTTGCATAATTTAATGCTGTTTGTATTATTTATAGTTAATTACAAATAAAATAAATAACCTTATGAATGAGGATAGATGCCTACTATGTGGGTTAGACGCCGCTATGATATTTTGCCTTGTGGGATAGTTGCCCTGAGGAATTAATGAAAGAATATTATGATTTTCGTAACTTTAATTAACATTTGCTACATAATACAATCAACTGAACTTAAATATTTTGTATTAATTATAATAATCATAATTTTCGATAAAAAATATGTCCTAACTTTACGTTAGATGGCACAATCATCTTTGGTGCTAAATTAAAAATAATTATCACAAATTCTTATTGAGCAGTGCCTTGCCCAAAATCTTAACTATATCTTTTTCCTTTACATATAATTTTTTTTATATATTTTTTATGTCTTTTTTTTATTATTATTATTCATAAGTTTTTTTACGCAATTTATAATATTGTATTTTTTTTTTGACGTAGTCTTAAACGCTTACATTGATTACAATAATCGCCGTACATTGTGCAGGTTTCATGCAGCCAATTTCTACCCATGATGCACTGAATCCAGTCCACCTTCGATTTTGTCGTTTCAAAATCTTCGAAACATTCCACACATTTAGTTGTCTCACTCTGAGAAGATTCTGACTCATTTGAAAGCGTTTCGTCGTTTTCATTGGAAATTTTGCCAATTTTTGCTGCAGTCTGAACATTGCGAACAGAACGCTGAATTGTATTTTGAGTATTCACACTTTTCTTTTTATTTCTGCCTGTAAACCACTGCTTCTTAGATATTTGTTCTTTTGCCTTTTTCTTAACATTATGATTCATTTTCTATTAGTAGAGAATCATCAGAATCACAAGTCTCATCTGAAGCTGATCTAGACCTAGTTTTTTAGTCAATTTTTTGGCTTGTTTGCTGCTTTTACATGGTATGTTAGGAGTAGCTTTACTTTTATTTTTCTTAGCAGCAATGTTCTCCTTGGAAGTCAGAACTGTAGCAGACTGCTTTCCTCTCTTGTAGAATGGTACTGGAATTTTCGGTACAGGAGAACATTCTTGCAAATACTGGCAAGGCGTCTCCTTCTGTATACCTGCATTAGGATGCTGAGAAAAAAAAAGATGGAGTATTGGGAAGATCCCGTTCCGCTATGTTAGAGCTACCAGCAGACTCGTGAATTAGATCTGGATTTGGTGGTGAAGAACTTCGAGTTCGAACCAAAGTTGGCCTAACGCGATCATCGTTGTCGTCTAAACTTCGTTATGTTTGATTACTACATGAGGGACCAAGTCATTAAGAGAACATTTGTTTTGTCTCATCTCTTCAAAAGCGCTTTTAAGAGCGTCTTCGGTTCACACGCGTCGGGGCCCTGCTCTTTCTTTGCGCACGTACTTGCGTGGCATATCTAGAAAGCAAGAAAACAATTATAATTCAGCTCATGATACGGTGTGGGATAGATGCCTCTGAGGGCATCTATACTCACAAAAACTGGGGCATCTATCCTTATTGCGTGGGATAGACGCCCTCTAATGTAACTAATAAATAGTGTTGAAAAATACTGATATAACATTTTGTATTTGATACATAAATAGATTATAAATACAAAAAAATAAACACTTACTTTATAGCATCAGAAGTTCCAGGCTCACAAAGATTATATGTAACCCAAATCCACCAATCTGTCGTCATTTAATTCGTTTTTCGCTGCACAACTCACGACACGTTCGTTCCAACAAAGTGCGAGGCATCGACTGGCGGAAGTGAGGGGGCAAGCTTACACTGAAACAAAACATTGCGGGTGTAATTCTCATACAGATCGCTAGGCGTTTACTTAGGCATCTATCCCCCTATGGCGTCTATCCCACATTTACCCTATAGCTTGTTTTCCTTTTTCTTGAAAAAAAAGAAAGATAGAAAATGAAATAAAAACCCTGAAAATCTGTTTTATCTATCTCTTAACACGTTGAGGACAGCGTGTACCATCGGTGGCTCAAATGCGAATAGTTCATCTGGCGGCATGTGCCACTGGTGGCTTATATCAGCTATTGTCTTGATCCGTTTTAACACGTTGAGGACGACGTGTACCACCGGTGGCTCACATGCGAATAGTTTATCTGGCGGCGTGTACCACTGGTGGCTTATATCAGCTACAGTGTTATAACACCGTTTTATTAGATGAAAAAACTTCATGTGGTTAAAAATATCTTTTTTATTAAAAACTTATTTTTACAGGTAGCAAAAATCTGCACCGTCCTCAACATGTCAAAAATATCTCAAAACACGAAATTAAGTTTAACCCTTTATCTACCGACGGTACTTACAAGTACCATTCTCTATAAATTCCATCCCAGCAACCATTTTTACCAATATTCTGATGGTACTTTACCGGAACAGTCTTTAAATTCCCCTTTTTCAGGATACATATCAGCAAGGGTTCTATAAAGAGCATTTTAGCGAGGAAAGGAACATAGATAGTTTTAAAACCGATGCTGTGCATTGAACTTCCATTTTGTTCAGATTGCTCCCTTAGAGTTTCGCTCCAGAAAAGTAGTAAAATTCAAGAATCAAGTCACTGATTTTTTTAATGTGTTAGTTACGAACTTAGAAAACTATTTGACGAAATATTTTGATTAAAAAGTATATGTAATTAATTTTACAGGGTAAATACTCTATGGCACTTATTAGCTGTAAAAAAATAAATACTTTTTATTGGTTATTTTATTTATGTAAGTCCCTTAATTTTCAGTGTAAATACCTAGACAAATTATTTCTGTAAAAAAAATTACTGCAGATCATAATGCGGTAGATAAAGGGTTAAAACGATTTATTTTTAGGAATTATTACGCGATTCGAAAAAATATTTTCTTCATTTTTCGATAAGGTTAAAGATATCTATTTACAATAATATAAACAGGATTCTTAACTATAAATGTATGATTTTCTTGTTTTTAAGCATGCATCATTAACGATGCTCTTTGAATCATGCGTGAGAACGGACTCTCGTAAGTAGTTACTTCCAAAATTATTTTCTTATTTTGGCAACAGTCACATTTTTCTTTACTTCGCAGATTCGAAATGGCACAAAACTCTGTCTTATCAGGAAATAGACTTCACAAAATTAAAAAAAAAAATATTAGAGAAAAATTCAATTTGCGTTTAATGCAAGAAAGAATTATAATTCTAAAAGCCCTAAAACTATTTTCCCAAAATAACTCGTAGAAGTTGGCAACAATAATGCTCTGACCGGCTGGACCACATTTCATATTCGTTGAAAGGTTATAATTAAATAAAACGGTCACATTGTGTTCGAAAAACGGAAGAGCTGTCAAAACGAAGACGCGGTTGTTTGAAAACATTATGAGGTTGTCGCTTGTGGTTTGCCAGTCTTTTATTCTTCTCAGAAAAAAAAGAAAGAAAACATTTCAGTGAGTATTTTTTGAACAATGAGGTTGAACATTGAAAAACTTTCATTGCGTGGACTACTTGTTTGTATCGTTGACTTTTTCTTGCAGTTGAAAGCAGAGCAAATTACATGGCCCGACATGCCCGGGGCATGTTAAAATTCCGATCGGGCATGAATTTTCTACCCTTACATGCCCGGCCGGGCATGTAATTTTTTAATGAAATATTTCTTTCTAAAACTTTATTATTTTGCATTTTATTGAAAAATCTCTGCATGCTTACGGGAGCTGAAAATTGACAGGTTGACGGTCATGCATGTCCACAATAAAATTGGTAATACTATTTTAAATTTTGCAAATTTTTACTTGTAATAGCTTATTATGTAATGTTTATTTGTAAAGTAATTTTTTAATGATTTAGATTAACGTTAAAATAATTCTTTATTCAGATATAAAGGTGACAATTTATTTTTTTGTCGGATTAGTGCTGTAAGACAAAATCAAATGCTTTTTTAATCTATCTATATATAAATAAAACCAAAAGTTTGTGTGTGTGTCTGTCGATCGCCTCCTGCCGAGATGGAACGGTCTAGAAGTACGAAATTTTGGTTACAGGTACCTTGGGTCAGGTCCTCGTGCACCTCGAAGCGTTTTTCCGAAAATTCGAATTTGTTCTTCTTTTATTCCAATTTAAGCAAAACTGGTAATTTTAGGAATATCTCATCGAAAAAACGTCACACCTTTTCGATTTTTTCAGCATATTGATGCCCGTAAAAAACCGCACAAGATGATCTCTTTCTGAAGTTCGTAGAACAAATACAACACGCTCAATATTCATTTAAAGTAGTTTTCGAACTTTAAAGCAAGGCTTACCTCTGAATTTATCTGCCCAATTTGCGTGTTTTCGCCAAAATAAATACTACTTTTGTCGCCAACTAGATGATTTTTGTTAACGTAAGGAATAAAAAAATGACGTTTTACCATCATTCATGCCGTTTTATGAGTGTAACAAATTCTGAAAATTCATTTCATTTTTTAGCATACTGTAGACGATTTTTAATTACTTCTTGAGGTTGATTCTTCTTTGTTTTTTATCGATTTAGTATTATTATATCAACTTAAATTTCACAAGTCAGGATTGGTTCAGTGCTAAACATTTTCTAACTTAAATGTGCATTTGACTTTGGAAATACATTGCTTTCCTTTCTTTCGTTTTTATCCAAATTTTATGAAAGTGCTATTTAATTCAATTTTCAGGAAATCCTTTCTCGATTTTGCAAGCAGGATTTATAGGAACTGACTTTATTTTGATGGGGAATTTAAGATGGACTGTTGGTAATTTTAGGAACAGTAGCTCTTGAAGGTCAGTATTCTAATGGGTATTTTTAGTCACTGACGTCTTTATTCTAATGGAGATTTTTTGAGACTAATCTCCTTATTCTATTAGGGATGTTTAGGAATAGTTGTCTTTATTGAAATGGGGGGGGATTTAAGGATTTTTTTCTTTATTGTAGCAAAAATATTCAGGGACAGTTGTTCTTTAACTGATGGACATTTTTAAACAGAATACAGCTCTTATTCTGACGGGAATTTTTAGATGTATTGGGGCAGATATTGTAATTACGATTTTTATGGATTCTTGATATCATTCTGGCACAATTATCTCGCTGCATGTGATCATTTTAGTTACTGTTGCAATTACTCTAATGGTAATTTTTATGAACTGTTGTTGGCATTTTAATGTGGATTTTTATGGACTGTTATTTTGGTCTAAAAGGAATTTTTCTAGGCTGGTCGTTTTAATGCAATCGTGTTTTTTAATGATTTTTTTCTGTTTATATAAGTTTTATAAGGCCTGTTGCCCATCTGCTACTTGGATTTTTTAAGAAAATTTTCCTTACGTATTTACAACAGAATTTTGGACATACGTCACTTAGCCTGCGAATGATGCAATGATTTCCCGCGCAAAGCCGGGCATGTCAGCTAGTACTCAATAAAACAACCTTTGGGCATGTAAAAATTTTGCTCGGGCATGTATTTTTTAGACAAACGTGCCCGGTACGGCATGTAATTTTTTAAAGATTTTGCGAGCTCTGGCTGAAAGTAATGAATTCTCGCAATCCGTTTGGTTTTGGCCACGAATCTGGAGAGGAGAGCCGGAGCTACGAGAATTTCCTTGAAACTGGAGCGGAGCTGGAGCAAGAAAATTGCTTTGCTCCGCTGCTCCGATTTTTTCTTTTACCGCGTATTTGGGAGGAGCGTGGAGCAGAATCGCGGAACAACGACATTTTGTTCGAAACTTTTGCGGAGACGGAGCAAAACATTTGCTGTGTGCTCCACTGCTCTGTTTTCTTTTTTTTTTTTTTTGAATTAGATTCAAAAACTTAAAAATAAATACAGTGAACCCCGATTTTACGTACCTCGAATCTACGTTTTCCCAGCATTTTACGTTTTTTTCATCAGGTCCCAGTTTTTCCGTATACTAATAATGTTAATTTTTCCCGGATTGTGAGTTTGCTATATATGAAATTTCCCGCATTTTACGTTTTCCCTGGAAAGTGAAAAAAAAAAAAAAATGTTCTAAAATAAGCTATTTTTTTCCGTCTGTACTTTTTGTCAGCCGATGAAGATCAACAAAAAGAGCCGGAAGCACAGCCCCTCCCTTCTTTCACTATAGCAATGAAGAGCTTACAAATAGCGAAAGACTATTTTCTTTCAGAAAGACTATTTCTTCTAAAGACCAGGGAAAAAACTTGCAACGTATTTCAATCCTAGAAGATGCTGCATTCACTTTGAACTCAATGACTAAAAAACAATCCACTATTACGGATTATTTTCAGCTTAAACGGCAGGAATCGCATCTAAATGTGTTAAAATTATCTTAAAATGGAATGTATAATAATGTTCTTTTCGTAAAATATAGATATTATCCTTTTTGAAAGAGTCATCTTTACTACCTTTAGTTTTTTTCTATTTGATTTTTGCATTCTACATATTTCCCGTATTTTGCGTTTTTCATGTATTTTACGTTTTTTTGCCCAGTCCCTTGAGAAACGTAAAATCGGGGTTTCACTGCATAAATAGTAAACAAATTTCGTTTTCTCCATTTTTTTGTGCTTCTTTCTTTTCTTCTTCTTCTTTTTTTTTTTTTTTTTTTCAAACAATGTATTTAAAATACAGTAAAATCTGTAAAGTTGAATATCTTTGTAAGTTGGCCACCTGTTTAAGTTGATCAACTTTGTCAGGAACGGAATTATCCCTATATTATTTAATTTAGGAAAACCTTGTAACTTGACCACCTAAGTTGACCACCTGTCTATATTGACCACTTATGGACGCCAAATTTGCGTGGGAGTATAATAAAAAGCCCTTTGTAAGTTGACCACCTAATTATTACTATATTTATTTGTTTATTTTTGCAAAGATAAAAATAACTTTTCCAGGGTATTTTTTATGCTATAATGTTAGACCAGTATTTATCTTGATGGATGAAATATCAATATCAAGTTTGCCTAAACGTCTTTGTAAGGTAACCATATGGGAAAACTATTTTATTCTTTAAATAAGTTTCTTCTTTTTTCTTCTATTTGATGTAGCTATTTTGAAAAATTATGTACAGTGAAACCCTGATTTTACGTTTCTCAAGGGACTGAGCAAAAAAGCGTAAAATACGGGAAAAACATAAAATACGGGAAATACATAGAATGCAAAAATCAAATAGAAAAAAACTAAAGGTAGTAAAGATGACTCTTTCAAAAGGTATAATATCTATATTTTACGAAAAGAACATTATTATACATACCATTTTAAGATAATTTTAACACATTTAGTTGCAATTCCTGGCGTTTAGGCTGAAAATAATCCGTAATAGAAGATTGTTTTTTAGTCATTGAGTTCAAAGTGAATGCAGCATCTTCTAGAATTGAAATACGTTGAAAGTTTTCCCCCTGTTCTTTATAAGAAAGAAAATAGTCTTTCACTATTTGTAAGCCTTTCATTGCAATAGTGAAAGAAGGGATGGGCTGTGCTTCCGGTTCATTTTGTTGATCTTCATCGGCTGACGAAAAGTACAGACCGAAAAATATTGCTTATTTTAGAACATTTTTTTTTTTTCACTTTCCAGGCAAAACGTAAAATGCGGGAAATTTCATATATAACAAACTTACAATCCGGGTTAAATTAACATCATTAGTATAAGGAAAAACTGGGACCTGATGAAAAAAGCGTAAAATGCGGGAAAAACGTAGATTCGGGGGACGTAAAATCGGGGTTTCACTGTATTTTTAGAAAATCTTTACCATCATATAAGTAACTTACATAATTAATAAGATATCTTTATTTTAACTCAGGTTTTCCCTTTTAAAGTTGTATAGGATACGTTGTAAGACATTGAGGTTAAATTACTCTAATGATATTTTAGATAATTGAAAAAAAAAAAATTGCTATTGTAAAGTAACGTTAATACACGAAGCGCTAATACGCAAGCGGTGAACTTACACAGATTTCACTGTATTATGTATTTATTGATGAATAAATTGTCTATAAATGACTAATTTAATTTTTATCACAACTGCCTAAATTTTTATCTCCCATTGATAACTTAACTAAGAAAAGCGATGAAAAATGTAATTTCTATTAAAATAACACGGAGCCGGAGCGAGTACCTAGAAATCGTAGCGGAGCAACTCAAAAAAGTTGCTGCTCCAGATCCATGGTTTTGACAGCTATCGATTTTTTTCCCCTTCTGATAAATAGTGTCTAAAATTTTCTTTTCTTCTCTGTAATTTTCGTATATCCACTTGGCTAAACTACTATAATAATAAATATTATTGTTATTTATTAAACATGAAGATAAGGGATCATTCATAAATGATGTCACGCTTCGAGGATGGTTCGGGAAATTGTGACAAGGGGAGGGGAGGGGGTAACAAGAAGTGTGACATCATGCATTATGCAACATAGCGTGACGCGTGACAAAGGGGGGGAGGGGGGTCCGCTGAAGTGTGACATATTGTGACAAAGGGGGGAGGGGGGTCAAAAATCTGGGGAAAACGCGTGACGTCATTTATGAACCGCCCCTAACCACCCACTTAAGAAATGTTCAAAAGAATCAACAAGTACTTTATTCGAGAGATTAAAAGGATACTGAGAACCTTAAAAGAATTACATACTTTAAACATTCTCTAGAATCCCTTTTGTATTTGCTCCAATGATGAATTAGTTGCTCCAAATCTGAAGGAATATGCATTATCATTCAAAGATGCTAAAATAGTTCAAGAGCGATTTAAAGATCTAATCTTTTAAAAATTCGATGTCAAAAAATATGCAACATATGTACAGATGAAACATAATTTGCCATCTGAATTTTTAACAAAAGATGACAGTGGACCAGTCGGTAGAAGCTCGGTTCCCGCAGAACACCTAAAGTGAAGCAACATTGACTGAGGTCAATGTTTGGGAGGGTGACAACCTCTCGCGGCTGGTGTGCGCTAAAGGGAGCTGGTGCACGTTAAATAGCTCGTGGCTCCAGTGTCCTCCAAGTGAAACGATACCTCTGGGCGGGCCAATCCCAGGTGACGGTCTCTCCTCTGGGAGCTGGTTCAAAAAATTAAGAGACCTTTCAAAGGGGCGGAAATCGGACTCCTGCCTACAAGGGCCCCGTTAGACTCAGGAGCAGCGTACCCATTTCTTCCTCGCCATACCCAAGGACACGACAACAACACTACAAGAGATGAAATCAGGGATTTTTCATCAAAAATGTCCCTCCCTTCTCACATGCGCAATTGCCCAATTATTAATTTTTTTTACAAAATAGATGTTTAAATCGTTCTTTTATTATTTTATCATCTTTGAATTGCTAGCAATGAGGAGGTAGAGAATAAAGGCAGGATTTGATGAACGTAGCTTCATTTTAATTGAATTTTTAATTTTTGATCAAAAGTACCACTCCATCGCAAAGGGGCCGTTCATAAATGATGTCACGCTTTTTTCCCATATATTTGACCCCCTCCCCTTCTTTGTCACAATATGTAACACTTCAGCGGACAACCCTCCCCCCTTTGTCAGGCATCACGCTATGTTGCATAATGCATATGTCACACTTATTGTTACCCCCTCCCCTCCCCTTGTCACACTTTATCACAATTTCACGAACCCCTCTCCCCCCCTTGAAGCGTGACATCATTTATGAATGATCCCAAACCGAAAATACGCAAAAAAAAAATAAATAAATAAATACATATTTAGCTCACTCTTTCAATGTTTGGCATATTTATGTTGTAAACAATAAGATTCAGACAAAAAAAAAAGTTTTTTTATTAGCAAAACTTCACCAATTGAATTTCGATTTTATTTTATCAAATACCATTCCGTCATTAAGCGGAAAAACACGCAAGTTGTTTTAAAATATAAATATTTAAATCGATCTTTCAGGGTTTTGTCGTATTTTTGTTTTAAACAATGAGATGCAGAGGGAAAAAATGTGTTCAGATTAGCAAAAACTTCACTGTAATCCCTTGAACTTTGATTTTTGATATAAAACATCTTTCCGTCACATATAGAATTACCCAATTCAAAACATTTTTCAAAACCCGGTTACTCCCTTGAAGCACGAGTTTTTTTTTTTTTTTTGGAAAAACTGGTAAAAAATGATCGAGTTTTTTTTGACAGAAAATGAATATATAGGTATACTATAAATTGTTTTTGGCAATATCAGTTGTAGGGGGTGACTAGAGAGCGGGAGGTGATGTTATTTTAAAAGTATTACACAAATAAAGTGCAAACGGATCTCAGACGGGCAATAGAAATAAAATAACGCGAGAAACAAGATCACCCGTGTCGGACACGGGCATGTGCAAATTTACCGTTAACTTTCGCCCGTGTCAGACACGGGCATGTGCAGATTTGCCGGTAACTTTCGCCCGTGTCAGACACGGGCATGTGCAAATTTGCCGGTAACTTTCGCCCGGTGCAGATTTACCGGTAACTTTCGCCCGTGTCAGACACGGGCATGTGCAAATTTGCCGGTAACTTTCGCCTGTGTCAGACACGGGCATGTGCAAATTTGCCGGTATCTTTCGCATGTGTCAGACACGGGCATGTGCAAATTTGCCGGTATCTTTCGCCTGTGTCAGACACGGGCATGTGCAAATTTGCCGGTATCTTTCGCCTGTGTCAGACACGGGCATGTGCAAATTTGCCGGTAACTTTCGCCTGTGTCAGACACGGGCATGTGCAAATTTGCCGGTAACTTTCGCCTGTGTCAGACACGGGCATGTGCAAATTTGCCGGTAACTTTCGCCCGTGTCAGACACGGGCATGTGCAAATTTGCCGGTAACTTTCGCCCGTGTCAGACACGGGCATGTGCAAATTTGCCGGTAACTTTCGCCCGTGTCAGACACGGGCATGTGCAAATTTGCCGGTAACTTTCGCCCGTGTCAGACACGGGCATGTGCAAATTTGCCGGTATCTTTCGCCCGTGTCAGACACGGGCATGTGCAAATTTGCCGGTATCTTTCGCCCGTGTCAGACACGGGCATGTGCAAATTTGCCGGTATCTTTCGCCCGTGTCAGACACGGGCATGTGCAAATTTGCCGGTATCTTTCGCATGTGTCAGACACGGGCATGTGCAAATTTGCCGGTATCTTTCGCCTGTGTCAGACACGGGCATGTGCAAATTTGCCGGTAACTTTCGCCTGTGTCAGACACGGGCATGTGCAAATTTGCCGGTAACTTTCGCCTGTGTCAGACACGGGCATGTGCAAATTTGCCGGTAACTTTCGCCCGTGTCAGACACGGGCATGTGCAAATTTGCCGGTAACTTTCGCCCGTGTCAGACACGGGCATGTGCAAATTTGCCGGTATCTTTCGCCCGTGTCAGACACGGGCATGTGCAAATTTGCCGGTATCTTTCGCCCGTGTCAGACACGGGCATGTGCAAATTTGCCGGTATCTTTCGCATGTGTCAGACACGGGCATGTGCAAATTTGCCGGTATCTTTTGCCTGTGTCTGACACGCGCATGTGCAAATTTGCCGGTATCTTTTGCCTGTGTCAGACACGGGCATGTGCAAATTTGCCGGTATCTTTCGCCTGTGTCAGACACGCGCATGTGCAAATTTGCCGGTAACTTTCGCCTGTGTCAGACACGCTCATGTGCAAATTTACCGGTAACTTTCGCCTGTGTCAGACACGGGCATGTGCAAATTTGCCAGTATCTTTCGCCTGTGTCAGACACGCGCATGTGCAAATTTGCCGGTAACTTTCGCATGTGTGAGACACGCGCATGTGCAAATTTGCCGGTAACTTTCGCCCGAGTCAATAAAGGGGGGTAAAGGGGTTAAGGGCTTAATTTATTAATTCCCCTGCTCTGCTCGCAATAGAGGCACGAACGCTTAGATCGGGGTTTCTCAACCTGGGGGCCACGGAAAAGGTCTTGGGGGCCATCAGAAAAAAAAATGCGAGCCTTGAATCTTGAAAACGGGGCTGTGGCTGAATTTTTTCAAATTTGTAAAGGGATCATTCATAAATGATGTCACGCTTCGAGGGGGAGGGGGTGTTTCGTGAAATTGTGACAAAGTGTGACAAGGGAAGCGGAGGGGGTAACAAGAAGTGTGACTTCCCTGTTTATGCAACAGAGCTGACATGTGACAAAGGGGTTAGGGGGTCCGTTGAAGTGTGACATTTTGTGACAAAGGGGGGAGGGGGGTCAACTATGTGGGAAAAAAGAGTGACGTCATTAATGAACGGTCCCAAACTTTTTCACACAGGAAGACAAAATATTCCCTATTAAATTTACCATTTTTACCAAGTGTCTTTATAGGTGTATAAATGACAGAAGAACGTGTCTTAATTTTAAAAAAAACCTCAACACACAGCATAGTACTTGCATTAGTTAAGTATCCCGTAATAAAATAAGTACATAAATATTTAAAACAAAATACTTGATATGAGATAGGTGTTTGCCTTCAATTTTATTTTACCATGAATGTTCCTTGCTCTAGAAGTAACACATAAGATTTTATCCTTTTTCAAGAGTGTTTGGTGAGTTCACATACACAATGGGGGAGGGGAGCACAAAGGAATTTGTTGCTCGTTAGTGGGCCACAACTCAAAAAAGGTTGAGAACCCTTGGCTTAGTGGCTTAGACTAGACGCTTGCGTTTTTCTGTTACGAGGAAAACTTTAATGTTTGAAATGGAGAAGTTTAAAGGGTAAATACACTATCACAAACCCATTCGAGAAATTTCTCTCTCCCAAAGATATCATCAACACGTGTGCACAGCCTACGAGGAAGGCGTTCTGATTCGTTTTAATTCGCGGAAAGGTCCCCAGGGCGATTTAGGCTAGATGCGGATATGAGAAATTAATTGCCTCTTTATTTAGATGCTATTCTCCCCGTTATTTTGCAATTTAGCTGTCCCAATTTCGCGGAGGGTCGGGATTGCAGGTAACGCTTGCTTTCGGTGCAAAATAGAAATAGTGTTCAAGTTAATATTTCTTATCTTCAGCGATTCCAAACTGAAAAAAGAAGTTCCGTCCAGAACTATACGAGCCTACTTTACTGTATACACCAACTTCAAATGTTTGTAATCTAGCTATCTCTCTCTCTCTCTCTCTCTCTCTCATTTAGCTTTATTTCTTAAGGGACCGCTCATAAATGATGTCACGCTTTTTTCCCACATATTTGACCCCCCTTCCCCCCTTTGTTACAAAATGTCACACTTCAACGGATCCCCTTCCCCCTTTTGGCACATGTCACGCTATGGTGCATAAGCGGGGATGTCCCACTTCTTGTTACCCCCTCCGTCCCTCCCCTTGTCACACTATGTCGCAACTTCGTAAACCCCCCTCCCCCTCGAAGCGTGACATCATTTATGAATGATACCTAATTACTTCAAATATACCTTTTTTAAACGGTCAATACATATTCATTTACTCATTCTTATTCACTTACTCATTCATTCACTTATTCAGTCATTCCTTTATTCATTATTTACTCATTCATGTATTTGTTCATTCATTAATTTATTTTTTCATTCATTCATTCATTTATTTATTTTACCCCCCCCACCCCCCATTTATTCACTCATTTTTTTATTTTACTATTTATTTACTCATTTATTTATTCATTCATTCTTTCGCTGTTTTTTTAATCATTCATTCAATCAAAAATATTCTTAACACTCCCGATCAAAACATTTTGTAGTTAAAATAGGTTTGGTTAGTTCTGGTTGAACTTCTTGTCTGTACATGGTTCTACGTCGCAAAATTTTTCCGATAAAGTTTGTTCCAAGCAAATCCGTCTGTTAGATCAGGATAAATCAAGGGAAAAAATTTGACCGCATGCGCTAACGTTAAAATTTTTTTCAACTGATCAAAAAGGAACAAAAATTGTTCAAATTAAAAACTATTTCACGCCGAGCGCTTCCTTCCAATAAGCTTGTTCATAGGAATGTGGATCTCATGCCCAGAGTATACATAAATTGTCCATAGGGCTAATGTTGGGATTTTTTGAATTGTTCAAAATTGGATGAAAAGTTTTTCAAATAAAAAAAGTAAAATGGAAATGACATGACCTCGCTGAGACCTTTCGAATACAAAGAAATTCTTACGAATCGGACAATACCTTCAAAAGTTAATGGGGAGGGGGGGGGGGGGCAGACAGAATGACAGACATCCATTTTCTCTATTCCAAAACCCTAATTTCAAATTTTTTATTTCTCAACCCCTTTTTCTTTATTTTTAACGATATTTTTACGATTCATTAAGACTTTTTTCATGCTTTATTATCATTTTTTTCTTACTTTTACGGGGAAGTAGGCTAAAAAGTGGACACTAACAAGCAGAAAATTTTCCATGCATCCTCTACTCTTGTCACTAGTCAGGCATATACAAGTAGTAGTAATAATAATTTAACTTTGTGCAAGTAAACAGTAATAGAAATAAAATTTCACGTTAATTTAAAGCACAAATGAGCATTAAAACGCAGACATATGTTTCGGGATTGCTTGGAATCCCTTTTTCAATGCGACAGAGAGCTTCTAGATGCAAAACATCCAAATGAAGCAGACAAAACAACAAGAACAAAGCTTATATAGCCTAAGAATTAACTGTAAACCAATGAGAATAAAGGCAGTGTGAAGTGGAAGTAGAAGTAGAAGGGAAGGCACCAATAAGAGAGCAACAAACGAATGCAGTTGAAAGTACAGGAAGTAAAAAGGAATATCAATAAAAACAAAGCAAAAAAGACAACAGCATGCATAAAAATGTGAAAATACATGAAAATTGCAAAATAATAAAATAAAATACAAAGAATAAAATGGAAATAAAATAAGTACAGAAAATACCAAAAAAAAAAAGCAAATCAAAGTACACATGTAAAGGAGGGGGTTCGTTTGTTGCTCTCTTATTGGTGCCTTCCCTTCTACTTCTACTTCCACTTCACACTGCCTTTATTCTCATTGGTTTACAGTTAATTCTTATTAGACTATATAAGCTTTAAAAATAATTTAACTTTGTGCAAGTAAACAATAATAATAATATAATTACACGTTAATTTAAAGCACAAATGAGCAATAAAATGCAGACATATGTTTCGGGATTGCTTGGAATCCCTTTTTCAATGCGATAGGGAGCTTCTAGATGCAAAACATCCAAATGAAGGGGGATTCCAAGCAATCCCGAAACATATGTCTGCATTTTATTGCTCATTTGTGCTTTAAATTAACGTGTAATTATATTATTATTATTATATACAAGTAGGTTAGTTTTCTGACCTTAACTTAACCTCTTCATTCCAAGTGTACCCAATTGGGTACATTGAAGTCAACCCCTTCATTCCAAGTGTACCCAATGGGGTACACTTTAAAATAGTATTTATTAATTACTGTTTGCGCAATTTGAAAGCTAAAACACCCAATTGTTTTTTAAATTAATCGACAGATCGTTTACTTCGCTTTAAACATGGAAATTGGGCGTTAATTGTTATCTAAACTAATTATTAATTAAAACTAAAAAAAATTTAAATTATTTTTTAAATTAGAGAACCAAAAAATTGCGTCAAAATTGTTTGCTTGGTTTTATGGTCTGAAGAGGATAAGCTATGTTTAAATTTAAGATTTAACAATTGATAATGAGTAATAATATGTCATCCGAATGTACAGTAGCATATAACTAATTACCCCTCTATTGCCCACGTGTTGTTATCGTCGTCCGCCTTGAGGCGGAGTTGGGAATTAGAGCGTTAAAATGAAACACACGAAATTTCATTTTTTTTTTTTTTAATTTTTATTTCTCATGGCAGATTTATGAGCAGTTATAACAAATAACAGATGTCAAGAAAAAGAACAGAAAATGGATAACCAAAACATCACATACATAAATACGTGAATGCGCTTTAATAAAAGGTACCAAATTGTATAAAATGCTGTAAGACATCTAAAAGCAGTCGATACACTTACAAAGAATTACAACATTTAAGATTCAAATATTTACATGAAATATTGCACATGATACATAAAATGAATTAGTAGACATAGCATGATTTATATATTATTAAACACAAGATGTAATATAATTGAAAAAAATAGAACAGACCTCAAATTCAATGCAGATCAATTATAAACTATGCTAAAATGTAAAAAATAAGTTTATTCTTTTTACAACATTGATATTACTTTCGAACATAATTCTTGCAGGCGGCGCGAAATTATGACAGTCTAATTTCCATTACACTTGTTAATTACTTTATAAACTTTGGGTCATTTATACTTTTAATTGATTCATGATCGCAAAAGATTTTATGTATCATAATTTTGCACGAACCCAAGGCTGTTTGTACACAGTGCGTCAAAGAATTTTTAAGACTACTTTAAGACTAGATGGAACTAACCTTACAGTGGCGCTATCTGTGTTATCGAGCATTCGTGAAACTCCTTCACTATCACCTGATCCACTGCCAAAACCTCAGTGCATTTGTTTACTTTTTTTACTTTCATGACCTTGACACTATGCAAACAGCTTCGACGAGAGCTTTGGAGGCAGTCCCACAATGCATTCGAATCGTTGTTAAACCGCTGTATAGTCTGTGTAATTAGAATAGGCGCATCAAGGTCACGTTTGCTGCTTTGTCTCCATGGCAACTGCGAAAATGATTGCAGAGCCAGACTTTTTTTTTGCACTGCAGTCAAGGCAATTGCATTACCAGACCTCCGATTCAAAATATTAGAATAGTTGAGAAAAAGTAATAAGAAAGAATTTATTTTCCATGTATTTATTTTTGATATTAAGTAAATGCAATTAAATTTCATCTGAAATGTTTAGATAAGATTTTCACATTTACAAAATATAAAATACGATAATTTAGCTATGCAATAGCTTTCTGAAAGACATCAAAATGTCAGAATAATATTTAGATTGGTTGAAAATATTTGAAAACTTTGCCTGACGCAATCTATTTTTGCCATTGAGAAATAAATCTGGTTTGAATCCGTCTATTATTATTATAACTAAAACAAGAAACTGACTTATCATGTTCCCCAAACCAAGTGGGGAAAAAGTTTCTAGCACGGAAACCATGGCGACCAGAAGGGGAAAAGGTAGAGTTGTATGACCTTGACACGCCGATTGTAATTACACAGA
Organism: Octonoba sinensis; assembly: GCA_038502835.1. NCBI lineage: Eukaryota > Metazoa > Arthropoda > Arachnida > Araneae > Uloboridae > Octonoba > Octonoba sinensis. The sequence goes on from CM076600.1 coordinate 8,402,527, forward strand.
CTATAACAAATGTATGGAAGCCGAAGAAGTTTATTTTTAATAAAATAACTTTAAAAATATAATTACGATTTGTTATTTTATTTTATAAACCTGGTCTTAAGAATTCTTTGACACACTATGTAGGACAACATAAGTCTAAAAGCAAAATAATATGAAGAGGTGACAAGACTTTTGAACCAGCCTATATATTCGATCATGCTGGTTCCGAGCGATAGACACGGTTCATAAATGATGTCACCCTTCAACATACCCCGTCCCCCTCATCGCATGTCATGCTATACAATTACAGAAGGGGATCATTCATAAATGATGCCACGCTTCGAGGGGGGAGGGGGGTTCGTGAAATTGTGACAAAGTGTGAAGAGGGGAGGGGAGGGGGTAACAAGAAGTGTGACATGCATTATGCAACGTAGCGTGACGCGTGACAAAGGGGGGGGGAGGGGAGTCCGCTGAAGTGTGACATATTATGACAAAGGGAGGGGAGGGGGTCAAATATATGGGAAAAAAGGGTGACGTCATTTATGAACTGCCCCTAAAAGCAAAATAATATGAAGAGGTGACAAGACTTTTGAACCAGCCTATATATTCGATCGTGCTGGTTCCGAGCGATAGACACGGTTCATAAATGATGTCACCCTTCAACATACCCCGTCCCCCTCGTCGCATGTCATGCTATATAATTACAGAAACATTTGTTCTTGCAGTTCAGAAACCACTTCGAAATAGATCATATTTCTAAGCTTATTTTTGAGCTTTTAGTGACCTATGGGGCCGTTCATAAATTACGTCACGCTTTTTCCCCATACATTTGACCCCCCTCCCCCCTCGAATCGTGACGTAATTTATGAATGATCCCTTTGTGAGCATTACAATACATAATGATTAAGTGTGTACTAAATTTGTATAAAATGAGATTAAGGTTTAAACAAAAAAACATAATTAGTACAGTAAAACCTGTAGAGTTGACCACTTTTGTCCAGCCACGGAAGTAGCCCTTCACCCTCTACCTCACCCTCTATAAGTTGACCACCTGTCTCAGTTGACCACTAAAGTGCTGCACCGCAAGTGTTCAACTTACACAGGTTTCACTGTATATAATAGTAAAAAATATTAATTGTTCGAATTCTGTAAAAATGACCCGCGCTATTTTGTCTCACAATTTCCTTTTAAATTAAACTTTTAACTAGGGATGTAACGAATATTCGGCCACTATTCGGTATTCAGCCTATTCGGCCCTTCAGCCGAATATTCGGCTGGCCGAATAATCATTTCATCACCAAGCCGAATACTGATTAATGTCAATAAACGACCTGGCCGAATATTGATGGACTATTCGGCCGAATAGTTCTGCTGCAGTAGAAGTGTAAAAAAATAAAGAAATTTGTACATTTTAAACATTTAAAATTGTATTGTAATTGTTGTATTAAAATTGTATTATTATTGCAAAACAATACATTAGTTCATAGTTTATAAAAATAAAAATTATTTAGAAAAAAACTACTTTTTTTAAACCTAGTTTTAGGCTTCACTAAGCAAAAGCAGATTTTAAAGTGGTAATATTGTATTTTATATTTAGCATTTGTTCCCAAACCTGGCAAGAGTAAATTATGATACATAAAAAATTAATTTTGTTATTATTAACAAAGTGGAAGTCAGATTTTGTTTGGGTAGATTGATTTATTGTGAATATTGGGCAAGAGAGAAATATGAAAAGCCTAGAATATATCATGAATAAATGGAATGAATATCATCATGGTTTTTGAAAATAAAAATATATCCCAGTTAAGTTTATTAAATTTTAATAGATCGTTTAAAGATAGGTATGTAAAAAACCCCATAAAATAAAAATATTAACTTTTATCACTTCAAAAATATCTTCATAAAACAGTTTGTAGCAAGGTAAAAGTTCACTAAGCAATAGTAGTTCTTTCATTTGAATGAAATAATTAGTAAAATAATGCTAATGCTTACTACCATGAAACCTGTTATTTCTATTCCACCCGTGGGTGAAATTCTTAGTTTGTTTACATTCAAGAAAATAGAGTAAATAAATTAATTTTAAATAGTTTTAAGTTCTTAACAAACAGAATTAAATCATACATCACAGATTGTGTGTAATTGGTGTTTGACTTTGTCAATAATTTTAAATTTGTCAAATACTTTCTATTACAACGATTTTCTAGAAATTTTAATATTCGGCCTAAGACATTGGCCGAATATTCGGTTTCGGCCTATTCGGCCTAGAAGAAATGTCCGAATATTCGGCCTCGGCCTGGGAGAAGTGGACGAATATTCGGTATTCGGCTATTCGGCCAAATCACTATTCGTTACATCCCTACTTTTAACTAATAGTTTCTTTAAACCTTAGTCAGCACCGTTGTTTCGGATCCAAATGAAATCAGTGAGAATGCCAAAAAATAAATAAATGAATATAAAAACAGTTAATCCGCTTATATTACGTGTTTTTATTGCAACCAAAATGTGGTGAATTCACACTTCTTCTTACGACGCCTTCCCCTTTCCCAAACTGTCCCAATTTCTCTACTCCCGCCCCCTCCAAAGTGTGACATCATTTGTGAAGGATCCCATAGTGATAAATTTGCACATATTTCTAGCGAAATTACTCCTAAATTCTGAATGATTTCAACAAATGGTCAGTATTAACTTCATCTGCGGGTAATACCTCAATAAACTGTAATAAAAAAAATAATTTCACGTTAAGAAAGCACAAATTAGCATGAATTAGCAAAATTCGATGTTTTGCATCTAGAAGCTCCCTGCCGCATTGAAAAAGGGATTCCAAGCATTCCCGAAACATATGTCTGCATTTAATGCTAATGTGTGCTTTCTTAACGTGAAATTATTTTTTCTTACAGTTTACTTAGCAAAGTTAATTTATTATTTTAATACTTCAATACAGTGAAACCCCGATTTTACGTCCCCCGAATCTACGTTTTTCCCGCATTTTACGTTTTTTTCATCAGGTCCCAGTTTTTCCGTATACTAATAATGTTAATTTTTCCCGGATTGTAAGTTTGTTATATATGAAATTTCCCGCATTTTACGTTTTGCCTGGAAAGTGAAAAAAAATGTTCTAAAATAAGCAATATTTTTCCGTCTGTACTTTTCGTCAGTCGATGAAGATCAACAAAATGAACCGGAAGCACAGCCCGCCCCTTCTTTCACTATTGCAATGAAAGGCTTACAAATAGTGAAAGACTATTTTCTTTCTTATAAAGACCAGGAAAAAACTTGCAACGTATTTCAATCCTAGAAGATGCTGCATTCACTTTGAACTCAATAACTAAAAAACAATCCACTATTACGGATTATTTTCAGCTTAAACGCCAGGAATCGCAACTAAATGTGTTAAAATTATCTTAAAATGGTATGTATAATAATGTTCATTTCGTAAAATATAGATATTATACCTTCTGAAAGAGTCATCTTTACTACCTTTAGTTTTTTTCTATTTGATTTTTGCATTCTATGTATTTCCCGTATTTTATGTTTTTCCCGTATTTTACGTTTTTTTGCCCAGTCCCTTGAGAAACGTAAAATCGGGGTTTCACTGTAGTTATTCCACTGATGCCATTTAATAAAACTTAATACAAAGATTACTTTTTTATTTCTAAACTCAGAAATATTCTTCTCAAAATTCGTTAAGTTCTCAAAGTGTATTCTTAATGTCATCCATCATAACCACAACTGTAACTCCATCAAGATTTAAAATATTCTTTAAAGAAGTAATCCAGTAGTCCATAAAATTTCTTCTGAATGAAAAGTAATTACGTTTCTATAAACTCTGCTCTAGTTACGTCAGAACGGGGAAATGATTTGTTGCCACAGTTTATTTTGAAAATAATAACGTTTATATTAAGGTAATGTTGTTCTAATTATTTGGTAAATTGGTTCCTTTGCTCCAAATTTGATTTTTGAATTGCAAAGGATGTCATCTGATTTCATCAGAAGTATATTTTATGGCGAGGTGGGGGATACAGTGGACAATTTTATGACTTCATTAAACTTTATAAATATTTTTAATTCTGATGTAATAAGTAAGTATTGTAAAATGTCTAAAAATAAGCATTTTACACAGTGCTTGAAATATTTATTTTTCCTCGTTTGAAATGTGATAGTCTTTCGGTTTTTATGAAACACAAGATTGGAATAAGAAGAGATTGTTTATTATGGGTCGTTCATAAATGATGTAACGCTTTTTTTTTTCATTTATTTGACCCCCTCCCCCCTTTGTCACAATATGTCACACTTCAGCGGACCCTCCTCCACCCCCTTTGTCACATGTCACGCTATGTTGCATAATGCATGATGTCACACTTCTTGTAACCCCCTCCCCTTGTCACACTTTCACGAAGCCCCTCCCCCTCGAAGCGTGACATCATTTGTGAACCCTTAGGATGTTCGATTACATAAAAAGGACAGCTACCTATTGATGAATCAGCAGGCACTGGTTAAATGGGAGGGAGTAGATGTTGTGGCAAGCAATTACTTGTCCAAGCACCCAAAATTGACAATGCAGTTCTACTGCAAAGAAAAGAGCTCTGACTGGCAGCGTGCCAAACAGACCATTCATGTTCAAGGCAGAAACAGCTAGTATAAGGAATGCGCCGTAATCTGTTCTCGTTTTAGTTCGTTTAGCATGCTTAATTTCTTCCGAACTGATACTGGCTTAAAATTTGATTTCTTTCAACATAGAGACGCAAAATTTCTGATCCGCGTGGTAATAAACGCACCTGCAAAACGAACCTCCCTAAAACTCGAATGGATTCGCCCTTTTCTGTCATGCGCAGAAGCTCCCAAGGGTCAGAGCTTCGTGGCCGAACTGTATTTTCGTATTCGTATGTCATTAATCCGTTAGTGTTGCAACAATTATTCAAGTCTGCCAATGAGATTTCCACAGGTTAATTCCATGTAAGACAGACATAAAAAACACATTGCTTTTCGTTTTGTTTCAGGCCCTAAAAACTAAAATAACTAAATAAATCTTGGGTGCACGTCTTTACACCTACTTCAAAAATGGTGGAAGAATTTTAGTCTATAAAATAAATGTTTTGAATTTTCATGTAAAAGCATGTCCAATTTTTGCCATGTCTGTCATGTTTTTACATATTAATTCACAATATTTATTTCTTACACTAAAATTCTTCCACCATATTTGAAGTAGGGGCGAAGACGCGAAGGCATAACAAAATTAATATCGTTATTTGACTGGAAATGAAACTAAAAAGATGTGACAAGCATGACCAAAGACCTATGGAATTAATCTCCAGTCATTTTAACCCCACTGCGGTTTCTAGGGAAGAATAGAAATTATTTTTATAAAAAGGGTTGGTCAAGAAATACAGGACGAACTCGTGGACAACTCTCTTACCTTATTAAAATCTTTACAGATAGTCAAATTAGTTTTCAATGTTCACACGACAGCATGGAAAATCCAATTCAAACTTTGATTTGCGGACACGCAAAGAGGAGTTGTGAAGGGTTGTTGTTGTTGTTGTTACTAATCCCCCTGGCATAGGAAAGCCTACTACCTGGACTAGAAGATCAATAATCCACTGGCTTAGGGTGATATGCAGCTTCATTTTAGAGCGAGGAACCACGAGTGCTGAAGACTGACTTGACCTCAAATTTTTGTGGTCTCTTAATTTTTGAACCAGATCAAAAATGAGTGACCGTCACCTGGTATTGGCACCCCCAGAGGCTTCTATCGCCTGGTCCACTGCGGGACGTTGTGAAGGGTTAAGTGACAAAATGGAAAACTTGGAGATAACTAGAGAAAATGGTATAAAAAACATACACCTGATTCTTGGCACAAGATAACTCGAACGGTGCTCTTATCCCGCGATTTTTGGGGGTGGGGAGAGAGAGAGAGAAAATATGATAGTAATAAATGTGGGAGGCCTTAATGGCTCCCATATGATTTTAACTTTGCACGCTACTAAAAATCTTTCGTCAATTATATCCCTTTGTTTCACATATTCACTCGCATCTTTGCTATCGAGCGTGGACCTTTTCGCGCTAATGGAAAAAAAAAATCATTGAATGACACGTGTCTCGTGGTTTTTGAACAATTCGTACTTTATAATTACGTTATGTTTTCTTTTCACTCATTAAATCTTTGTTTTAATTAGTAGAAATTTTTACTTTATTCATTCGACTTTCTTCCTCGGAATCTAAATTTGCTGATTCAACTTTGGTGACTCCACTAGAAAGTAAATTGCGCGCGAGATTTTCAGTACCGGTTGTCTTTTCTGCAGAGCAAAGTCGTAGGAAAAATATTTATAGCTTCCCGGATTTATGCAATACCCTTTCTATCACAGAATCAAGCAACAAGTGGCTGGGTCAAAAATAGAACCAGAATCTTCTGCTTACCGGTAAAACAATTGAGGCGAGCAAATGACAATATCTCTCATAAAATGAGATTCACTAGGTTACAATTTTAAAAAATCAAGATAGAGTAAGAATATAATTAAAATAAGGTCATTATTTAATTTATTTATTTATTGTGCAAAGAAAAAAAAATGATAAGAACTGTATTTTATGTAATCGTGTATGAAAAGCATCAGCAAATTTCATTCTGCATATCCTTTCCATTTCGAACCATGTCTTGTAATCATAAAAGGAACCAAAATAATTCCAATTTTCTTTCACCAAAATGTGTTCCCAATAATTGACATTCACCAAATTTGTTAATGGAAATGAATATTGATCGATTTTTAAAAATAGTCGGCAATTTTTCACGCACTTCTTAATTTGGATGAAAACTGATTCATCATCATTTCGTGGTCAAAGCTCCTTTCCGAAAGCGAGTTTGAACTCCATTATTGCAACTGGACCGACAGTGCCTTCAGCAAGAGATGATTCTGCTCGACACCTCCTTCCTTCCTATCGCTCGATCGGCGGAAAGATTCTTTTCTTCAAAAACCCCTTCTATTTCTGGCCATCATCTATTTTCGAACCTTGCCCCACCGAGCACTTTCTCCGATGACGCCTAGCTACGATTACCTCATGATTCATCTTCCTGACAGCTTGACCTAACTTTCGACTGCTCCCGATTCGGAGGCTCCCTCCTTTTCACGTTCGATTCAATTTTTCCTTCCGCAGCATCTTCGAAAAAAAGGTATGACTTCCTGATTCTTTCAAGAAATTCGGAATCTTTCGTTTGTGAAGAGTTGAAAAGCTTTTTGGCCACTTGTTTTCTTCTCCCCCCCCCCCCTTTCTTTCTTGTCAGACAGCCCCTGGAGGAGGAGGTGTTATTTGCAAACGATAATGGGATGATCTTCTTTTCAGATGCTTGATATTTCCTGGTGACTTCATCCGTCAGAGTTCTGGTTCAAGGAAGGGGGATGCTTTCTGAAACGTATCGATCAAATTGATAAGACGTGAAACTTAAATGCGGCTGTCACAAAAAGTTCTACCATCTTTCATGTGGATATTCTAGACTTTAAAAAATATTCAGTGTATCTACAGTTCACGAAAGTCCCGGAAAATCACGAATTTGAAAATCGGTCACGAAAGCTGCGAAAAAGTCACAAAAACTACGAATAGGTCACGAAAATGTTCAGCCCAACGGGCTTGTTGGTCCCATCAGAAGGCACCTGATACCCGGCATCCGACAGGTTTTTATAAACCAGGAATCCGATGAGGCCACTGCACGAAATATCCGGCTATCCGGCATGTCAAATTTTATTTTTAAAAACAATTAATTTACATGTTTTGAAAATACATATATATTAATTACAAACTTACTACCTGCTTGGAAGCTGTGGGATGTTTAAAAATATTTATAGAATTTACAAGTTTCAAACATCAGGGCCTGATGCCCGAACCATGCAGGAGAAACCGGATATCCGGTGTCCGGAAGAATCAATGTCCGATGTAAAATTGTGCATCATATTTACTCCTTTACATGAAAAGTGAAATTTCAAAACTGGACACTAACACGAATTCGGTTGTTCCTCCTATCCTAACCACTAGTGTACCACAGCCTCTAGGTGTAGGCAGAACTGGCCGGACGACGTCCAACCTAAAACCATTAATAGATTCCGTCTGAAAATAATATATATTAATTTTTTACATATGAATCCCTACTATATACATGCAGATACATAGGTAGATGAAAAAGTTATATGAATAAATAAAGTATGCGTTAGGCGCTGGAGCAGCACTATACTCCATACTTTTAAAGATATTTAATTAATAAAGTAAGATGATTAAGAAGATCAATTTAGGGCATGTAAGCAACAATAGGTTATTGCATTAAGCTCCCCGTTCACTGATGAAGAGAGCAAGCTGCTCTTTTTTGTTTAATTTTTATTTATTTTCTCTTATATTCACTTTGTGTATTGTGTTCTTTGTTTTATTGTTAAGACTTAGTGCTCTGGGTTCATTGTTACGGCTTAATGCTACAGCTTATTGTTATTTACACGAACTAATTTAATCTTCTTAATCATTATACATCATTAATTAAATATACATGTATATGTGCGTGTAGTTAAACATTTTCCATTATATTGTTTCGACAGTCGTTTAATTTTAACGATTTTGCTATTTATCAAACTGTTTTGTATTGGTTACAGGAGAAGAAGAAGCACCTGAAAAGTGAGACGTGACACTCCAAAAGGGGGAAGAAAGGAAAGAAAGAAAGAAAGCTGAAAACGGTTATGCACGGCTGCATCAAAGCCAGCCTTTGTAATTGATTTTTCATGACTTCTGGCATTCGCTTCAAAGCCGGTGAGCTTTTCATTTATATTTTCTTTTTTAACATTTGCCACAAGTTTAACTTTGTGGTGCTTATAAACAGTAGAGTTCAAAGCATCAATGTTCCAGACAATAGATGAAAATGAGTATTAAGTGTTATATAATGTTGTTGTTGTTGTCGTGTCCTCGGGCGTGGCGAGGAAGAATGGGTACGCTGCTCCTGAGTCTAACGGGGCCCTTTTAGGCAGGAGTCCGATTTCCGCCCCTTGGAAAGGTCCCTTAATTTTTTGAACCAGTTCCCAGATGAGAGACCGTCACCTGAGATTGGCACCCCAGCGGTATCGCTTTACTTGTAGGACATTGGAGCCACGACCTATTTAACGTGCATCCAGGTCCTGACTTCACACAGGGCATTCGGGGAACGTGCCCTCCGATTTTTGGAGGCGCCCAAATAGTTTAAATTCCCAAAGAAATTTTTTAAAATTTCAATAAAACGTTTATTATTATTTTTTTTTTCTTTTTTTTTGTGAAAAAGGAAAGAGAAATTTATTTTGGGGACCGTTCCTTTAACGCACCTTTAAAGAATTTTATTGGTTGTACAAGGGGATCATAAATTCAATAAGTAGGGTAATTTTATTATTTGGTTAGCATACTATAATAGTATGTATGTATATAAGTATGTATATATATATATATATATATATATATATTGACGAGAAACAGAGTTTCTTGAATGCTGTTTTAATGGTGTGAGACTTACGGTGCCATTCAAGGGCTTTAATGTGTCGTAACACTTGTCGCTTACAACATTTCGACACACATTTACAAACATATTTGATCCAAACCCAGGAATTGTTTGTGATAGGTTCCCATCATACCCACTGCACCACAAAACGCAGCATTTTAGTGACAGTACTCTTTTAAGTATTATTAGTGTAGCAAAAAAATTTAATTTTTCAGTTCGAGTCCCGTTTTTTTTCTGTGCCCTGGCCCCCAAATTTGCAAGTCGGGCCCTGCGTGCACCAGCTCCCTTTAGCGTATACGGCCCTACAGAAACCAGCCGCGAGTTTTATATAATAAAATAGAAGTTTAAATATTTTTTATGCATCGTGCGAAAATAGGTTGAACAGCTAAACTAGTACAAAGTTTATCAGTAACTTCCCTTCTGAAAATTAAATACGCACAATGAATATTAGGATGCATATGCCAGACGTTGGTCAAGTCAGGGTTCTTTTTGTTTCCTCATTGTACTACAATGGTCATTTTACTGTTTTTACTTTTAAAAAAATATTTTCAAACATAAGCAGTGGTCGTAGTTTTCCTACAATTCTTACAAATCCTACTTTTTGAAGAAGTGCCGTAATGTCTTAGTTTGACATTTATACTTAATACCTTACCGTTTATGAACTTCCTTCTTATAGAAGGGAACCTACATATCGTGCAAATATTACAACGTCATATAATTCCTACAATTATAGAAATGATAGGTCAACGCAGCCCATTTACCAATCGCTTTCTAAGAAATAGACATAGTATGTAATCTATGAAAATGAATCGATATTTTATTTTTTTAAAAAATCAACACTATTCAAAATTGTGTGAATATAGCTATAGATAAAATAAATATTATTTATATAGAAAACGACATTTGCAATTCTGCGAAATTCGTTCATTTTGTAAAATTAATCAGGGAAAATTTTGACTGCACCCGTAACTAGAATAACACTTTCCATGCAATTCAATAAACGTTTGATTTTTTCCCCCTCTAACATAAGAAAATTAACTGGTTTCTCGTAAATCAAAGAAAACCGACATTACCAATGTTGACGAGGTTGCGTGTTTCAATAGAAGTCACTCATTTCGATAGATGAAACGCACAATCGCCGCCTAATGATCCCATTTCGTTGAACAGCGAATCCAATTGATTCATTCCGAGCCGGCTATAAGACGCGATAGGATTACCTATGCAGAGAACCCTTAAAAAGCGCTTGACCACAGCTCCGTTGAAGCAGAACGATGGATGGATGAATGTTGGCTAACATTGGTTTACTCTACTTCTTTTTGAGTCCTTCGAATAAGACGATTTCCACTAAATAAATCAAATAAAACAAATAAAATGAAGACTTGTTAGCTTTCATTGTAATATTTTATTTTACTTTGTAGCATAGGGGCCGCTCATAAATGACGTCACACTTTTTCTCGATATATTTGACTCCCCTTCTCCCCTTTGTCACATGTCACGCTATATTACATTAGCATATGTAGGGTCAGTTTGGGTAATTGTAAACAAGCTTCATAACTACACTTGTGCTGGTTTTGAAAACTTAACTGCTGGTGTGTGATTAATCGGCAGCATAGGGAAGCCACTGAAAGAGTTTTGTAACTTTCGAAACATTTGTGGAGGCGTCACCATTGTTTGAAAATGACACAGTGTAAAAAGTTGTTTAACAAAATTTAGAGATCTTACATTTTCGTCTCCAGCTCATCTGCAAAAGCGATGTAAGTGGTTTCAACCATTTTTATTTGTCATATGGAATGTTGCTAAAAGTATTCAGTCATGAATTTCATCCTCCCTGTTATTTTTTATGTGCAAGTCAGGTGTTTACAATTACCCCATATATGTCTTACTCTGGGGTAATTGTAAACACTTAAATTTATCCTATTTCTAATATTTTGGAGGGATAATAAGTTCTATATTTTGATATAAACTATACTTTTGTGTCTATTTTACATAACTGCTGTTGTTGTTGCTAATGCCACTTGTAAATCCAAACCCCCCTTGCAGGGCGACCATGAATTAAGGAAGCTCCTACTGATTATTATTGAGCTCCGCTAGAATGAAGTACACTTGTCTCTGAGGGGCTAAATGATTTTGAAACAGCTCCCAGATGAGAGATCGTCACCTAGGTTGGTCCCTCAGCGGAAATTATTTCTAACTTGGTTTGCATTTGAAGCGACGAAGTATTTTACGTGCACAGCTCCCTTTAGCGCACTCGGTCTCAGAATAATCAGTCGCGGGAGGTAGTCACCCTCCCAAGCGCTGACCCCGGCCAGTTGTGCGTCACTTTCGGTGTTCTGTGGGATCCAAGCTTAACCGACTGATCCACTGCGGGACAAATTTTACATAAATGTGTTGCATTACTTTATTTTTTGCAAGATATTTCTCGTTAAATGATCTCAGCCGACTCATAACATAACTCAGCGGACCGCAGACGGCCTGTTGGCCACAGATTGAGAGCCTTTGCTCCGGAACTTCTTAAGCCCTCAAGCACACTGTGTATGAAACAATTTTCCATTTGCATCAACCTTATTCGAAAATAAATCACTGCTTACAATTACCCCAGATCTCTGGGGTAATTGTAAACACACTGGGGTAATTGTAAACACGAGCTCATTCGCTAACAAATAGTCATAAAGTCAAAATTTTTGTACACATTTACTCACAAGAAGTACAGTAGTGGCTACAATGCTCACAATTTTATCTCTGAATTCATTCAAGGGGGATCAAGGGGGGTAGGGAAGGATCAAAAGTTAAAACATTGAAAAAGCGTTTACAATTACCCCAACTGACCCTACTTACAGTTGAGAAAAAAAGCACTGCGGGATAGACCACGTTTCTAATTTTAATTTTGAGCTTTTAATGACAGTTGTGAGCACAATAATAATAATGATTATAAGTGTACTTCATTTGTATAAAATGAGACTAAGCTTACTACAAAGAAGATAATTCATATTTATATATATTTCACTTAGCGTGGACCAGTTACGATTAAATTTTGCGGTACGATACGATAAGGACATCATGCAAAAATAAACTAAGGTAAAACAACATTTAAAAAGTTGTTTAACTATTAGAATGGAGAAGTAACATAATATTTGTATTTATTATCGTAACTTGCGGGCTTTAACACATTTATTTCTATTTCTTAAAAAGTATTTCTATTCATAACTCAATGTTTAATTTCCGAGTCTTTGGAGTGGCAACACATTAGTTTGTTTATATCTAGCGATCTTTTTGCCGTATGAACTTTAAAGCGTTTTTTAAAGAATTTAAACTTTCACTTAACTTGGACCAGTTACGATTAAATTTGCGGTACGATACGATACAGACATTATGCAAAAAACAAACGGTACAACGATATTTAAAATTTTGTCATGGAAAAGTAAAATAATATTTGTATTTATTATTGTAACTTACGACCTTTCACAAATTCATGTCTATTTATTAAAAGTAGTATTTCCATTCATAACTCGACTTTTGATTTTCGATTTTTTGGAATGGCAACACCTTATTTTGTTTATGTCGAACGAACATTCTCAAGTTCGATTGTTGAACTTATAGCCCACAGATGATCTGCGGGGTACCAGTTAGTTAGTATTCACAGTACAAAAATTAATTGTTCTAATGCTGAAAAAATGACCCGTGCTATTTTATCTTAAAAGAGTAAATGCCAGAGAAATTTTCCTCTTAAACTCTTACTAGAAGTAAATTTAAATCTTAATCAGCATCGGTGTTTTCGATGCAAAATGAAATCAGTGGAACTTTAAAATCACATTCCGGAAATAAAAAAAAACTTTTAAAAGAAATTTAATTTGCCGATTTTAAATGTCATATAAATCAAAATGAACGATGTCACACTTCTTTTTACCCCCCCCCTCCCTTGTCACAAACTCACACTTACTTAAACCCCCGTCCCCGCCCCATAGTCGGTGTATATATACTAGAGTTCGCCCAACAGGTTAAATTCAACCGTTATAATTAAATTTAACATTGAAGACATTATTTATATAACTATATAAGTATTATTCATCAAATTTGACGATTATAACGTCGAGTTTATGTTAATCATCCTCACTTAAAGCAAACACATTGTAAATCATTGTCGCGTCAGGCCCAATGGCGGTCATCAATATAGCCGCTTGTGCTTCTGCCGATTGTGTACTAAGTTGAGCGGCAGTTGAATAAAACTTAAAGGTTTGCTTCCATACACTATTATCATTTTTCATTTTCCATTGTTTCAGGGAAGTCTGTACTCCGGTTGCAAAAATCGCGCAGCACAGCAGCGAGCGCGCTGCAGATTTATCTTGAAGCTTGCAGATTAATTAGTCACCCTACAAAAAAAAATATTAGTAGTTAGTTTTTTGCTACTACTACTCTACTAACTACTAGTTAGTAGAGTAGTAACTAGTAACTAGAAGTTTGTAGGGTTATTAATGGAACAGGTAATTGTTTACCCTGATTTCACTAACTTATATAATAAATAATTTTCAAATATTAAACCGTGTTATATTGTTTTTACTTCATTTTCTCTTAGCTTGCCTCAACTGCATGGTCAATTTTAGATTTTATTAATTTATTTATAAATTGAATAATTATAACATTTATTTATTGTCTGCATGTGTTATTGTTATACAGTAAAACCTCCAAAGTTAACCACCTCCCTACATTGACCACCTCTCTATGTTGACCGAAATTTTATAGTTTGAATGGTCACAATACATTTTCAATGGAGATTCTCCTCTCTATGGTGACCACCTCTATAAGTTTGACCACTTTTTAGTAGGCTATTTGAAATAAAGTTATATTACTGTCTGTAACTTACCACTGCCACTGATGTTTTCTTGAATTTGCTTTTCCCCGGTTCATTGGTCATTCGGCTTGTTTGAGTATCACGGGCCAACCGCACATTCCGTTCTTTTTAATTTCTTCTGAGCAACTTAAAGATTTTGCTGTAGAAAAATGCCCAAGCATGCTAATAGACTTGTAAAACTGTGAAAGTGCTTCTTACAGTTACCTAATGAACAAAAAGAGGACTTAAAAGAAAAATTGGATCATTCCTTAAAACAAGAAGTTCCGTCTAGAACTATACGAGCCTACTTTCCCGTATACACCAAATTCAAATTTATAATCTAGCTATCTCTTTCTCTCTCTTTCTTATTTATCTTTAGTTCTAATTATTGAAAATATACCTTTTTCAACGGATAATACATATTCATTCACTCACTCATTCATTCTTTCATTTATTCAGCCATGCATTTATTCATTCATTCGTTACCTCATTCAAGTGTTTATTCATTCATTTACGCATTCATGTATTTATTCACTCATTTATTTATATTTTCATTTATTCAATAATTTATTCATTCATTCTTTTCCTCATTCATTTATTCATTGATTTATTCTTTCACTCTTTCATTTATTCATTCATTCATTATTTCACTCATTGAGTCACTGAGAAATATCCTTGAAAATCCCGATCAAAAAATTTCATAGCAAAATAGGCTCGTAAGCTCTGGATAAACTTTCTATTTCTACATGTTCTACGTTATAAGAGCTTTCCGATAAAGTTTGTTCCAAGCAAATCGGTCCGTTAGATCAGGATTTATATAGGGTTGAAATTTCCCCGTAAGCTCTGTGTTAATTTTTTGAACTGTTCAAAAATGAACAAAAACTGTTCAAATCAATATTTCACGCCGAGAACTCCTTTCAATAAGCTTGCAATAGGAACTTGGCTCTTGTGCCCAGAGTTTACAGAATTTGCTTCAATTTTGTCCATAGGCGCTAATGTTAAAATTTTTTTAACTGTTCAAAATTGAACAAAAAATTGTTCAAATCAAAAAGTAAAATATAGAAATGAGATGTCCTCGCCGAGATCTTTCGAATGCAAAAAGAATTTTTCCAATCGGACAATTCGTTCAAAAGTTATTAGGGGGGGACAGACCGACAGACAGACAGACCCGACAGACCGACAGACAGACAGACAGACCGACAGACCGACAGACAGACAGACCGACAGACAGACAGACCGACACGACACACTTTTTCCCCATCTCAATACCCTACTTTCAAATTTTTATTTTCAATCTTTATTTAATTACTTCACTTATTTTTGACTTTTCTTGATTTTTAACGATATTTTCACGATACATTAAGCCTTCTTTCATGCTTTCTTATTTTTTTTTTTACTTTTACGGGAAAGTAGGCTAAAAAAGGAAAAATTTGCTGTATCTTCAAAATTTTTCCTTAAAAACTGCTAAAAAAGTTTAATAAATAAATCTCTAATGTACTAAAGTTTTCCTAAAAATTCCCTAAGTTGACCGCCTCCTTATGTTGACCACTTAGTTAGTCTCTAAGGTGGTCAACTTATGGGGGTTGTACTGTATTTCAACTATTTAAAAATGCATAGTTTGCTACTTTTATGATTGTAAATTTGGTTCCACATCATTTGGTGCCGCAGATAAGTTTTGACTTCTGAAACGTGCTGCGGATTGATACAGAAAATTCTGCTCTCTCTACTGGGGTCTGCACTCACACTCTTATTATAATTGCTTTTAATATTACTGCTTAATTGCCGCAAACTCTTTTTAACCATGAGTTTTGTATTTATTACTTAATCATTTACTCAACCAAGACATGTTGCCATCTGCTATCTATAACAATATAACATTGCAATTTTAAATGAGCCTACGTAGTAGAGCGGTGCATGTGCACTCACCTTTTTGCTGAACTAATTCCGTTAAAGTTATGTAAATTATATATGCATATTTAAAAGAAAAGCAATGTATTCTCTTTCTCTCTCTCTCATGCTTGCTAAATTTGGGTCACTTTCCAAGATTCTACGCAAAAATGTCCTTGAAGCTTTAATGTTTGGTTTCATTTTTCATTCAGACTGATAATGCTGAAATTCCTTTCATTATGAAAAGTCGATCATTTAATCATTTTTCAAGAATGATCTAGAAAGAGAACTTTTGAAGTAATTCTCGGAAGCCGTGGTGGAATAATATTTCAATCTTTCCGAATCTGCTAGCTTGCGACCTATTAATCACGACTACCTTGCAAAGCATCTACGCTGTATAAATATTCTTAAACTATCCAAGCTGCAAGTTCTGGAAACCTTTATTACTTACGGACTGAACCAACACCCCCTGAACTAGAAAGCCTCCGGACTGAAACTATTGCGCACCGTCCGTAGGCCGATTTTCACCCCGCTCGTCAGCCGATAGCATTCGTAAATGGGACATTACTGGATTTCGGCAGGAAATCTTTGCATAAAAACAAAAGGATGCCATCAGAAATAGCAGAATGAGCTCAACACATTTATATACTTACTCAGTATAGAAAAAAAGTTAATATTTCCACTTCGAAAATAATTTTTCTGCATTCAGATAATTAACCTCTACTTTTCACGAAACATGATTACTACAATAGAACTGCAATTTTAAACATTTTATAGGTGTTATTTTTGATACATAAATGCTTATCAAGATATATTGAAGGATTATATTTTATTTAAGCTTAATATTTTAACACTAATGTTTGTTCATTTTAATATAAGAAAAAAATCAATTTTCATACAGTTTTTAATAATATTCCTGAAACTTATGAAGTTATTAATGTCACACTTGTGTGATAAATGCAAATCTTGACTAAGGTTGCTTAGATACTAAAACTTTAAAAATCAAATTGAAATGAAGTAATAAATTGAGGCAAAATATTTAAAAGCAAGCAATAACGGAAAGCTTTCTGCAGATTTTGAATTTTTAATGTAAAACTTATTTTCTAGGAGCCTGGTCACTTCTGAACAACGCTATACGACCACTTGAGAATACTCTTGCACGCCACATTCCTAAAAGAAACCAACAAAAGTGACGAAAAAGTATTTACATAGTGTTCTTATCAGGTTCCCACAATTACGTTTTCTATTCCGGTGGTCTTTTATGACTGTGTGATTGGACATTGCAAACGGGCTATTGAAAATGAAAATAAAAGCTTTTGTCCAGTGGACATTTTATGACTCACTCATCTCAAAATTCTAGAAATTAGGAAGATTACCTTTTACTGGAAAATAAAAGATGTTTTAAGGGCATGTTTGCGTTACTCCATGATCTTTCCTTCTGCGAAGGCTACGGAAAAAAAAACTGTGTGATGAGGAAAAGAAATGTTTTAAACTATTGAAAAGCGGAATTACGTTCGACATTCTGATGCGAAGTTCAAGTTAAAAATTAATGATTTACAAAAAAGCAAAAAGCGGAACAACAGGGGTAAATAATTTCCAACACTAAATTATTAAGCTATTTTTTTTTTTTTTTTGGAAAAGAACTAAAAAAGAAGTCAAAAATAAATTGAACAGAATTAAATCCATTAATAAAAGGTCTGTACAGAATCTTTTCCTTATTTCCTTGTAAGATATAGTTATGCATGAATCGAAAAAAGTGGCAAATCGTGTTATCAAAAACACAAATAACATTTAATAAAACAAAATAAACATATCAAATATACATTACAAATATAAGATTACACTACGATCCCGAAAATCCATTTTCTATTCTCTTCATATTTTAAACAATGTATAATCTCACGTGCTAATTAAAAGATAAAAATTAAAGTTATTATTCTCAACAGAAATATATTTTTCGCTCGTGAGAAATATTAACAGATATAAACCTCAAACTTTTTAAACTGAGAAGTTTTTTAAAGAAAAGTTGATGCATTGTTTTTTTTATTTTTGTACGTGCTACGTTTGAGTAATTCATAAATTTCCCCCGAAATATAAGAAGTTTCAAACATTGAAAAAGCTTTGATACTGGAATCTTTTATTAATTAATGAGTCACAGTTTTTCAATGCATTTGTCACAAAATGGAACACCTCAATGTACCCCCTTTCCCTGGTTCAAAGGGGGTTCACGTATTTAACTTTTAAAAGCATATTTTATTTTAGTTGTAAATTTGGCCACATCATTTGGTCCCAATAAGTTTTAAACTTCTGAAACTTTCTGAGTTTAACAAAAATCTATCTCTGTGTCTCCTTCTATTTGTATCCCCCATGAAAATTTAAAGGTTTTACGGAAAAAAAGGTTTAATGTTTAAAAGGGGTTTAAAAAGTAGAAATCTCTACGGGTTTTGGGAGAAATTATTCGCTCTATTTTTTTTAAATAAGTGTTAAGGGCCCAAACTCTTTTTCACCATTTTAATTTAACTTATTCATTTTCAACCATGTTCCCCATCTGCTTTCCATACAAAATAAATTCAATTAAAAACCACAAGAACCCCCCCAAAACAGAAAAAAAAAATCATATTTAACACAAAAAATTATTTTCCTGTTCTAAAAAATGTTCTTTTGGGTATTAAGGAAAAAAAAGCGTCCTTAAATTTAATGTTTGGTTTAAATTTTTTATTCAGTTCTGAAATGTGTTTTTTCTTATGAAGTGGATCTTTAAAGTGGATTTTAAATTTGAAAGGCTTTTGCAGTAATCCAACCCTGATGGAATAATGTTTAAGTTTTGTCCCCTAGGTGCAGCAGAAGCAGGTACCTTGCGGCCTACGCTGATAAAATCGCTTTTTCCAAGGAAAGTTCGGGAAGGCTTTTATTAGGGTGGACTGAACCCACCTGCAACGCTGCCCGCGGGAGGGAGCGCTACTGGGAGGTCAGGGACCGTTTGAATAGACAAAATTTATTCTTTTTATTTACTTTTTTTGCTATTTTATTCTCTTGTTTGGCAGAATTATTTTTTCGTTCCCGCCATCAAAAGTATTCAAGAAAAAGGTTTGATTTTTATTTATTTAAACGTTTTCTCTAAAGGTCGAGACGAGCGGTCGCCACTCGCCATTGGCGACTATAAATTTTTATTTGGCGACCACAAAATGTTATGTAGGTCGTCAAAGATGGCGACTAGAAAAGGTTTGTGTAATTCATTATTTTTTAAGATATGGCTTTGTGTAATTTTGTGACAAAGTGCAGTTTGGGGTACATATATGCACATATTTGCATGCAAAAGGAAGCCCTGGTTGAGGAGGGGAGGATCAGTTTGAAACATGGTTCAAAGTGGCGACTAACTTTTTTGGGTTTACCGGCTACTGGCCGCCATCAATTTTTTTAGTCTCAAGCATTAATTTTCTCCCAATAAAGTTGGCTTTTGCAAATGTTGTTGTTATTGTTGCTGAAAATCCCCAAGAGCTACGTCAGGTCCGTGATATTGTGCACCCGCTCAAGTCCGGCAGACCGCTTCATCGTGGCGAGGAGGTGCTCCTGTTTGGAATGGATGAAGTACGTCGGAGTTTTACTCCTGGAAGGGCGCCCCTAGTCGTGAAGGCCATTCTAATTTATCCAGCTAAGGTCTGCCAGGCATTGGAGCTGAGTCAGTCTTATCCCTTTAGTGCTCTGGTCTTTAACCACAGGAGCTGTTTGTATATTTTCCAAATCCATCGTTAAGTCACCCAATGATTTTCATGCTGCATCGGTCGTTGCGCAGTCGAAAAAGGACCGCGCTCCCGGCTTAGGGACAGTTCATAAATCACACTTTTAAATATATTTGTCCCCCTTGCTTGCAGCTCAGAAACAAAGCACTGCATTATAGATCACGTTTCGAATTTTATTTTTGAACTTTTAATGACATTTGTGAGCACAATAACAATAATGATTACATGTGTACTTAATTTGCATAAACTGCGGTTACGGTTTACAACACAAAAAAATGATAAGCACAGAACAGTAAAATATATTAGTTGTTCGAATTCTGAAAAAATGACCCACGCAGTTTTATCTTGAAATGGTGAACGCCTAAGAAGACTTCTTTTTAAACTTTTAACAAGAAGCAAATTTGTGTTTACGATACAAAATGATCAATGAAACTTAGGAAAATCAAATTAGGAATTACAAATTCAAATTACAAAAATTAAAAAAAACATAAAAAATAATTTTAATTTGCTGATTTTAAATGTTTTTATAGAAACCAAAATGTATAATGTCTCACTTCTTGTTACCCCCTCCTCTCCCCTTTTCAAACTGTCACAATTTCTCGACCCCCCCCCCCCTCGTGACATCATTTATGAATGACCCCTTAGGGAGAGGACCCAGTCCGAAAAATACATTGCAGTGAGTGGTTGACCAATGTGCTGAATTATTGCGAGTGACGTCAAAACCCAATAAAGTGGTTGTTGTTTTCAACCACACGCAATGTATAGCTGCAATTCTATCACTATTAACCATTCAGTAGATTGAAACGGAGTCGAAAAGGAAAAATCATACATTCTTGATGCCTGACTGCTGAGGTATTTTACTTAATTGGTCTCCTTCATCCCATTTCGCGCTAAAACAATCGCGTGTCAGAAGAAGCGCTTCCTTCCGCTGTAAAGATGTAGGACAGAATTCGAAGCGTGAGCCGAATCTCCAAAACTCCCCACTGCACTGTTATTCAAATTCTGTTCTTGTCAGGAAATCGTCAAGTTTTCTCTTTGTCGATCGCATAATCACGTCGGCGGGAAGAAAGATGCTCGTAATAGCAGGGTGTGGTGGGTAATGATGCGTTCGGAACGATTCAGGTTTTATCTTCGAAACTACCGTCGATTCAAAGAGCTGCTTTTGTTGATTGTTTGGAGTTGTGGAAAAGGAAGTGGTTTATGTGAGGTGTGAACGTTCTTCGACTCGAAGTATTTGTTCGCACTCTGCTTGGGCCCGAGTTTTATATTAGTTGTTGAACACCTTTCGCTTTGAAGAAGGATTTTCTCTTTGCTCAAAATCTTAGTTTTTCTTTAATCTTTAAAATCGCTTTCTTAGTTCTTGTGATGCTTCCATTATTTATCAGGATTTTCCTTTCGATCTTTAGAATGATTTTCTTGATTCTTAATTTTTTTTTCTCTTTGTCATTGGTTTCTGCCTTCAATATTCAGAATCTTTTTCTTAGTTCTTGGTATTTTTTCCTTTATTCATTGCGGTTGTTCTTCCAACCTTTAGCATCTTTCTCTTAATTCCTTAATTCATTGCATTTTCCCCTTAATCATTATTTTTCACTCTAACTATTGAAAATGTTTCAGTTTTCCCTTAATCACTTTGTTAGTTCTTGTGATGCATTTCCATTTTTTATCAGAACTTTTCCTTCAATCATTAGAATCATTTTCTTAATTCTCAAAGTTTTTCTGCTTGTCATTAATTTTTGAATATTCAGAAAATTTATCTTAGCTCTTCGTATTTTCCCTTATTCATTGTGATTGTTCCACCCCAACCGTTGGAATATTTCTCTTAATTCATTGCATTTTCCCCATAATCTTTATTTTTCACTCTAATTGTTAAAAATGTTCCTTAGTTTTCCTTCAATCTTCCTTTGATCACTTTGTTAGTTCTTGTGATATATTTCCATTATTTATCCGGATTTTTCTTTTAATCATTAGAATCATTTTCCTAATTCTGAAAGTTTTTCTCCTTGTCTTTAATTTTTGAATATTCAGAATCTTTCTCTTAGTTCTTGGTTGTGACTGTTCCTCCAACCTTTGGAATATTTCTCTTAATTCATTGCATTTTTCCCTTAATCATTATTTTTCACTCTAATTATTAAAAATGTTCCTTAGTTTCCCTTTAATTTTCCTTTAATCACATTGTTAGTTCTTGTGATATATTTCCATTATTATCAAGATTCTTCTTTCAATCATCAAAACCATTTCCTTGCTTCTTGGAAGTTATTTCTCTTGGCATTAATGTTTGCTTTCAATGTTCAGAATCTTTCTCTTACTTCCTAGTATTTTCTTTAGTCATTGTCATTGTTCCTCCAGCCTTTAGAATCTTATCCTTACTTAATTGCAATTTCCCCTTAATCATTGCTTTCACCCTGATTATTAAAAATGTTCCTTAGTTTTTCCTTTAATCTTTAAAATTACTTTCTTGCTTCTTGTGACATTTCCATTATTTATCGGAATTTTTCTTTTAATCTTTAGAATCATTTTCTTGATTTTTAAAGTTTTTCTCCTTGTCATTAATTTTTATCATCAATATTTAGAATATTTCTCTTAGTTGTTGGAAAATGTTTCAGTTTTCCCTTAATCACTTTGTTAGTTCTTGTGATGCATTTCCATTTTTTATCAGAACTTTTCCTTCAATCATTAGAATCATTTTCTTAATTCTCAAAGTTTTTCTGCTTGTCATTAATTTTTGAATATTCAGAAAATTTATCTTAGCTCTTCGTATTTTCCCTTATTCATTGTGATTGTTCCACCCCAACCGTTGGAATATTTCTCTTAATTCATTGCATTTTCCCCATAATCTTTATTTTTCACTCTAATTGTTAAAAATGTTCCTTAGTTTTCCTTCAATCTTCCTTTGATCACTTTGTTAGTTCTTGTGATATATTTCCATTATTTATCCGGATTTTTCTTTTAATCATTAGAATCATTTTCCTAATTCTGAAAGTTTTTCTCCTTGTCTTTAATTTTTGAATATTCAGAATCTTTCTCTTAGTTCTTGGTTGTGACTGTTTCTCCAACCTTTGGAATATTTCTCTTAATTCATTGCATTTTTCCCTTAATCATTATTTTTCACTCTAATTATTAAAAATGTTCCTTAGTTTCCCTTTAATCTTCCTTTAATCACCCTTAATGACCCTTAGTCATTGTGATTGTTCCACTAACCTTTAGAATCTTTCTCTTAGTTCATTGCATTTTCCCTTTAATCATTATTTTTCCCTCTAATTAGTTTTTCCTTTAATCACTTTCTTAGTTCTGGTAATATTTCCATTATTTATCCAAATTTTTCTTCCTATCATAAAGATCAGTTTCTTGATTCTTAAAGCTTTTCTCCTTGTCATTCATTTCGGCGTTCAAAGTTCAGAATCTTTCTCTTAGTTCTTGGTATTTTTCCCTTAGTCAGTGTGGTTCTTCCAACCTTTAGAATATCTCTCTTAATTCCTTAATTCATTGCATTTTTTGCTTAATCATTATTTTTCACGCTAATTATTAACCATGTTCCTTAGTTTTTTGTTTAATCTTTAAAATCACTTTCTTAGTTCTTGTGCTTTTCCATTATTTATCAGAATTTTTCATTTTGAATCTTTCTCTAAGTTCTTGGTATTTTCCCCTGTTCATTGTAATTGTTCCTACAACCTTTAGAATCTTCCTCTTAATTCATAAATTATTTTTAAATATTTAATTTCGTAAGGTTTGCTTGTAAACACTATTAATTGATATTTTAAGAGTAGATATTAACTAGGTTATGAGATACCTGGTGCAAGTTGTCGTGTTTGAAATTGGATGCGTGTCTTCGAAGGTTAATATTTATAATCTTTCTCTTAGTTCTCGGGCTTTTTCGCTTGGTCCTTAAAATTTCTTCTTCAATCTTCCTCTTAGAGGATTTTCCCTCCAATACTTACGATCACTTTTTATTTCTTAAGATTTCATTTTTATATATTAAATTTTTTCTGCAATCTTTAGATTTTATTTTTCTTAGCTCATAAAATTTTTCCACTTAAACTCGTCAATAGCTACTAAACAGAAAAGAAAAACTAAGAAAATCGGCTGAAAAACAGGAAAAAATGGTTCTTAACTGTTTTTTCTTTGCTTATTTTTATATAGATAAGTCTAACTTTGGCACACTTAACATTAAAAGATGAAAATACGATGACAGTTTTTGTTTATACTATCTTCAAATAAAAGTATATTTGTTTGTTCTGTTTTGGCATAAAAACCTTAATATATACAATTGAAAATTGAACAAAAAGTAATTACGTATGTACGTTGATACTTTAATCTTGTGTGAAACTTTTGTCTATCCTTTTATACTATTGGAATAATAAATTATAACCTAGGCGGCCTGCTTGAGCAACTAAGTTCCCATCAAGTATAAACTCAGACAAAAGTAATGTATATTGTAGATGTCTTTCATTTTAACAATCCTAACCTTGGAAGAATTATAATGTTTAAAAACGAAATTCACAGACAGTTTGTGTTTAGACTATCTTTAAATAAAAGTGCTTGTCTGTCCTGTTTTTGCATGAAAACTTGGATATATATGGTTTAAACATGATCAAAAAATAAATAAATAAAAAGTGCTCATTTATGTACGTTTTTTTAAATTAAACTTTTGTCTGACGGTTTACATTTTTGACTGAGCAATTGTAACTTAGTTGGTCGTACGAACCACTAAATTTGCATTGCTGGTGTCTCGTACATCGTATTTCACTAGTTATTTTTGAATGTATTTGCGCACGTTAATTCTTTTAAACTTTTGTCTACCATGTTATATTTTTGGACTACTAAATTATTACCTAGATAATCAAAAAAAAGTCTGCTTGAACCATTAAGTTACTTGTGTCTCGTATATCGCATTTTATTAGTAATTTTTCACAGAGATTTAATCGTAAATTGAATTCGTTCCACTTCTGACGATGGACAAAAACAGAAAACGGAAAGATTCCCAGCGATATTTGCATAAAATCCCGGAAGATATTTCCCAAAATCTCTATTGGAAGGCTCTGTGCGCACAGATCCCGCCAGCTCCACAATAAATATCCTTTTATTGTCTTCCCACCAGAGAGCCCGCGGGTTGCATGCGTCTCTGATGGGATCCTCTTCCCACCACACGGCGCGAAATTTTGTTCTGCTTTGCTTGGTCTGGAAGGAGTGAAAGTCTTTCTTTTCCTGTTTCATGTGGAGCGAATCTTCGCCCGCAGGTGGGTCAGGATAGCAGTTCGATGATAGGATTTAAGAAAATATAAAACTACGCAAAATAGGGCCACGCTAATCGTAAATTTTGGAGATGGCAGAATAATTGCTGCTTGTGGGCATGGATGTTAGTCTGAGAAGGAGAAGCGAATAATTAATTGGTATGGATTACAAATTAAACCGTTTTATGGAAAGGATTTGTTACGGGGTAAAGGAATAGACTGCCGAAGAATAAGCAAACATATTTATTGCAACTTTTTACATTGTAATCCAGAGTACGGTATTTTTTTTTTTTTTACTTCATATAAAGAGGTCATCTATTCGTCACAGAAGACGAGCATTAAAAGTAAAGGCTTAATCAGAAACCTTCAAGCCAAATGGTAGAGGCTACACAAGCTAGATTTTTAGTTATTTATTTAGTTTATGTACAGTGGAACCTCGCTATTCGTATGGAATTCGTTCCAGGAAGCAGTTCGCGTGGCGATTTGTACGAATGGCGAGTTATTTTTTCACGCAAGATACAATGTAAATTGGATTAATCTGTTCCAGACCCACATATCGTTGCTTATTTAAACCTATGAAAAACAAATGTACAGTGCACTGTACAAGAAATTATCTATATAAATAAAAATGTAAGTGCTCGTTTGTTCATAACCTCAAATCTCCGAAAGTACTTCACGGATTTTAATGAGGTTTCCATCAATAGGCACAGTGATTCAAGAGGGAGGTTTATAGACCCGTTAGAAAAAAATCCGACAGATAGTTCCTTTTTTTATTCCAATTTTACGCAAATTTCCACATGAATTCCCTAATATGGGAGGGAAAAAAACCGTGCACATATTAATATAATATACCGATCGAAAGCGCTGATTTTTCTGCGCAAGATGAAAGTTGTTTGAAGTTTCTAAGTCAATAAGAACGCCAGTTATAAGCTTTTTAGTTCGACTTCTTAAGGCTTACCTTGATCCAAAAATAATAATTAGTAGTTTCCTCAACTCCGGGTGAACAGTGTTAGCTTAATTTATATAAATAAAAATTTAAGTGTTCGTTTGTTCATAACCTCAAATCTCCGAAAGTACTTCACCGATTGCTCTGAAATTTTGCCAAAACATGTGTTTTTATATATCACTTTTAATTTATTTTAACTTTTCATTTAATTATTTCGTTTTTTTATGTTTTATTAAGGATAATGAGCCACTGCAACGTGTGGCAGGGTACAGCTATTTCCATTTTGATTTTAATATTTTGTGTTTTTTCTGTTTGTATTAAAGTATTTGTTAGTATTTTTGCACCCGAAGATTAAATGGGACTTTAAAACAAAGATTACTTATTTTGAATGTTAACAGTTTCATTTAGCTATTTTCATTTTGATTTAATTTTTTTTTTCTTGTATTGAGTCATTGTGGACTATTTTTCACTTAACAATTAAGGGGAACTTTTAAACAAAGATAATTTATTTTGAATGGCAATTTTTTAATTTATAATTTTTGTGTTTGTTTTTCTTCTGTTTGTACATGGTTTATGTTGGAATTTTTCAATGTGCCGTGCCAGACAATATTAAAATCTTCACAGACAATGGAGCGACAAAAAAAAAAAAAAATTGCCCGCTAGCATTGTGAAAAAAACATATAGCTCAAGACCAATCAACCAAATTGAGCAGTTAAGATCTAGACACGGATTGCTTCTCAAGTGTACAATTATATATTGCGTGTTCTAGAATGGGTAAACCAGACAATCAATATTTTCAGACAATGAAACAAGTATTGTGAAATGAAACATGTTAGAAATATGTGCTTTCTCTTGCTTTTCCATCGAACCAGACTGAGCCACAGCAAAGCGTGGCCGGGTACAGCTAGTACATAAATAAAAATTTAAGTGCACTTTACTGGTACTGAGGGTATCTGATGGCGTAAGTGGAATGTTGGGTGGAGGAAGAGAAATGTTGATGCTACTCTTTGAAAGAATAGTCACCTTCGATAAAGACATAAGGTAACATCCCCTTAGGTGTTTTCTCCCTTTATTCTGTTTTTTTTCTTTTTTCTGTCTTTCTGCTCTAGAATAATCTTGGGTTTCTTTCTCTAAAAACCTGTCTAATGTTGTCTGCCTTTGACGATTTAGCAGAATTTTTGAAAATGATCAATAGCATTGCCGTTGAACAAGTTGATGCTGCTGTTGATCACAGTAGTGTTGGGACGCCATTTTCCCACCACTCTCTCTGTTTTCTCCCAGTGGTAACACAGCTATTTAATTTTTGCAAAGGAAATGTTTTCCTTAGTACTTTCCTCTTATGCAGAAGAAAGTTCTTCAACCATTTCCTCCTGCAGCTCCCCTTTAAAAGTTAAAATTGTCAGTAAAATCTAAAAATTATCAAAATGTTAAAAAATGCAAAACACCAAACAAATTATTTCCAGACGAGTTAAAAATGAGAAAAATTTCTGGATGTCTGTATTTTCTTTAAAAAAGCCAAAATGGCAACCCTGGTCCCCGGCGCCGTCCGAATCTCGGGGAAAGCGTACGAATGCTGAGTTGAATTTTGCTTGAACATGTTGAACGAATAACGAGTTGTACGAATAGAATGGCGGGGTTCCGCTGGATTTTAATTATTTCATTTATTAATTCATTTTTATTCAATTATACTTATTTTTGTTGCCAGGAATAAGATCGTAAGACCCTGTGAAGTAAGAATTTTCTTTCTGCACAAAGAACATTGAAAAATCTCAAAACAATATTTATTGTTACGAATATGACCTATTCCGTAGTTATTTAATTTTCTTCGCATATGAGTTCAGAAGCAACACTTCAACTCTAGAACACGTAAAGTAAGATTGTATTATCTAGTGCAGCGGTTCCCAAACTGTGGTATGCGTACCACGAGTGGTACGTGAAGCCTCTCCAGGTGGTACGCGTGCGAGAAGGAAAAAAAGAAGAAAAGATTAAAATATAAAAAAATTTAAAATCAAAATAACTAAAGCACTGTATGAATCAGCCAACCGCAAGCGACGTGAGTGGTAAACTCGGTGTCACGCGCGGGGCGCGTGTGAGCACCAATGCGACGGGGCTGCTAGATGGTAGAGGCAGCTCTGGTCAACTCGGGCTGGCTAATTCGTTTTGTTTTAGTTCATCATTTGTTTTGTTGTGTGTCCATATTTTATATTGGAATAATATTAAATAGCTTCCATTACTTATTATGGTCGTTTTGAGAGGTACTTACCCAATACAATTACGTGAAGGTATTTTTACGTGATTTTATTTGATTTAATTTTATAAATCGAATTTGGTATTAAACATTAATAAACATTTAAAGGCGGCTTAAAAGAACAACATATAATTCTGTGGGACTCTGCATAAACTATAAAAATGGTGTGATTTATATTATCTATTCGTCCTAGTATTTTCTATTCTGCACAATAAAGTGTTCTATTCTATATAATAAAGTTACATTAGCAGTGGTACGCAAATAGTTTGCAAGAAAATGATGGTACGCGAAGGGAAAAGATTGGGAACCGCTGATCTAGTGATGAAATACGAAATGTATTGCACTAAGTAAAATTAATCGTTATGGATTTGATCTGATTAGTTTCCTCACCCCACACACACGCAAAACAAAAATAAACTCTATTGATGTTTTTTGTTGATTAGTTCAAGAAGATAAATGAGTAAAAATAAGAAACAAATTTTATTGTGTTTAAAATAACATTAAACAGTTTATTTTATGCGACCTGAAAAGGAAAGTAATACATTCAGAACCTCAAATAATCAAGCGTCTATCATTGTTATAATAAACATAAAATCATGAAAGTTATTGCATATAAAATTGAAAGCAATAAATTTCTCTCATGCTAATACTATTTTACTATCTCACGAGAAAAGTTTATTAAACCAAAACGGATGCAAGTCTGATATTAAAGAAATGACAAAAACTTCCGTTATCATGTATAGCTTTATCTTCTTTAATGAAAACATATTTTGTATAAACAATAACAAAAGTAACTCAATTTAGATCTCTGCATGTTTTTTTCTTTTCCAGTTGTCTACTCTTAATAAATTTGAAACTTATATTCCATTTTACTTCTTGGCATCACCTAATTGAATCTGCTTCCCCCAACACAGCACGTTTACCCTACTTTCAAAGATGCAATAATAAATGCGATAGTTTTAATAAAAGCGAAGAAAGAGAGAAAAAATGGCTGCTTTTACTCTGAAGTACAACTGAAGATGTTGCATTTTAAAAATTCTTCTTATTATTTTTTTTTTTTTTTTGAATAAATTTTTGATCTTAACAATTCTAATGAATGAAGAGCACAAGGTAACGCTGTCAAGATAAGTTTCTTTTTCTCCAACCGGGCTGCATATGGTTACTAACCCTTTTGCAGACCTAGTGCCTACCCCGGAAATCGGCAGCCATTCTTTCAAGTAGCACCACTGTCGGCGGATGCCATTACCACTCTGAGAATTTTGACGCTCAGTTCCCCCTAGATGGCGGCACCTGAGCTCTCATTGATGCAGATTGCACGTGGAATTTAATTTAGCCGAGAGCATCCAAGCCAAATGTCTACTCGAGGGATCTTTTACATGCCGCAGAAACATACGACATGGGCGCAGACGATTTTCTGCATCTTGAAAATCCACCGACTTGGGCCAGGTTTGAACCTGCGAACTTGGGCGTTTGGGCGTATGAGGGCTGCGCCGCTGTGCCTTACCACTACGCCACCCTGTCGACTGTCAAGATAAGTAGAACAAACCATATCATATACTGCCAGTACAAAAATAGCAAACTTTCCACGAAAAATTGCGAAAACATTGAAAGAATAGTAGAGTGAAATATAATATAGGCCGTTCATAAATGATGTCACGTTTTTTTCCCATATGTTTGACCCCCCTCCCCCCTTTGTCACATGTCACGCTATGTTGCATAATGCATGATGTCACACTTCTTCTTACCCCCTCCCCTCCTCTTGTCACACTTTGTCGCAATCTCACGAACCCCCTCCCCCCTCGAAGCGTGACATCATTTATGAATGATCCCTATTGTTGTGAATTTAGAATGTAAATTCTTCGTAATTAAAGGGGACGATTAACACATTAATTATCTATAGGGTTAAAATAAGTTTCTAGAAGAGTAAAATACCTCTGGAGTGCGATTCCTGTGGTGCTGTAAGCCAATGCAGAAAATACCGTTTTACAGAGATTGTCGATTGACAGGAACATGGTCTAAGGGATCATTCTTAAATGATGTCACGCTTCTAGGGGGGAAGGGGTTCGTTAAATTGTGACAAAGGGGGTAAGGGGGTCCGTTGAGATGTAACATTTTGTGACAAAGGGGGTAAGGGGGTCCGTTGAGATGTAACATTTTGTGACAAAGGGGGGAGGGGGTCAAATATATGGGAAAAAAGCGTGACATCATTTATGAACGGTCCCTTCTCCATCAGATAGATCGGGAAAAAATATTATTTGATAGAAAAGAAAGATGTTTTTACAGAAAATAAAAATCTACTGATATTTCGTTTCAGGAG
This sequence comes from Octonoba sinensis, assembly GCA_038502835.1. Lineage (NCBI taxonomy): Eukaryota > Metazoa > Arthropoda > Arachnida > Araneae > Uloboridae > Octonoba > Octonoba sinensis. Next base: position 8,433,184 of record CM076600.1, read on the forward strand.
TAGTAAAAAATAAATAAAAAGTAAGATTTACCACTCCAGACTGCTTCTCACTCTGCCTGTTTCGAAATTCGGCTCGGTTGCAGCTCCCCTCTATTTTAACTGGTATTTCAAAAAATCATCAACAGCGTTTAAGGTCTGCAAACAAGGGCTCGTTTGTTCCATATTAATAATAAAATATTTATTCGTGCAGTTCACTTCCCATAGTAAGTATTCTTTTGGGAACTTTTCGCATTAGCAGTTACAATAAAAATTAATTTATTCTTGAAGCAAAATAAAAAACGCAATTTGGTGGTATATTTAGCTGTTATGACTTATAATGCATGCTTTAATTCTAAATTAATGAAACTTAATTTAAATGTCCGGAAACACTAGTATATTTTAAAAGTACGTACGGGGCTTGGGCATAAAGCGCTAACAGATAAATTCCAAGTAAAGATTAAAATGGTAGTCAAAATAAAGATCAAATTCGGTATTATTGTAAATTATTATGAATTAAGAGTTGATTAAAATACTAGAGACTCTTTTTTCGCTAAACATATTTTTGTTGCGGCTTTTCCTTCTAAGGTATCACTCCATGTAGAATCAAATTACTTTCTCAATGAGAGAATAACAAATCGTATTAAATTGATTTTCCGAAATCGAGTACACAGAGTGAAATTCTGATTGCGTTTCTATTATTTTTAGTTTATTTATAATTATGAAAGTGCGTTTCAAATTCTGCAACTTAAAACTTGTATGGAATAACTTCATATGATAATTGCCTCGAAATATTTTGGGTGTAACTTTTAAATTAAATACTAAATTTATCTGGCATTACGAAACGTAATTAGTCGGGAGCGAAACCTAATCTAAATAGTTTACTTTTCCGAAACATTAACCACGTGACATCATTAACCAATAAAAATTCCTGGAATGTTGTTTTATTTCTTGATTAGTTATGCACACAAAGCTATTGTTCTTTTAACGGAAAATACTAACCGCTACAAAAATATAAACACATTTTCACGTGTTTTCAGTTAGTTGTTGGTTCAGAAAGAGCTTAATTGCCCTGTAAAAAGACAATTAGTAGTAATAGCAACACAACACTTGTTAATATGATGTCACTTCAGATTTGAATAACTAGTGTTTTTAAACAGGGGGAAAGTTCAAGAACCTCAGAGTTATTTGGACGGGGAAAGAATCATTGAGCTTACATATTAACCTTCTTGGCATTATGAGAAAAAAAAAAAAAAATCCTACTATTTTATGTGTGCAAAATGCCAGCACAAATCACGGCTTTTTTGTGCTGGCAACAATCTTTTTCTTTTTTTCAAAAATTATTCGAAATTCATCTGCTTTATTTTTACGAGTTTTAAATGGCGGTTATGGTTGTTGTTTCCTCGCGCGAAGCGAGGAAGGATGGGTGCGCTGCTCCTGAGTCTAACGTGGCCCTTATAGATAGGAGTCCGACTTGCGTCCCTTTTTGAGAGGTCTCTTAATTTTTTGAACCAGCTCCTAGATGAAGAGACGGACACCTGGGGTTTGCACCCCCAGAGGTATCCAATGCTTACTACGGCCATACTGTCTATATCTTTTCGGTTTCACAGACTACCCCCATTACAAGGGGATGCGACCGCAGCACTGTACTCCTTCGAACCTCCCACAAATTCTCTAGACACTTGACAACCAGCACCGGCCATAGTGCACGTATCCCCAAGTGTGCATGGTGGGTCTTCAGCGGGTATCGAACCCGAGACCTACCAGGTGGAAGCCCGACGTCCGCACCACCAGGCTACCTTGGCCTACAGCTTCTACCGACTGGTTCACTGCCGGACGACGGTTATGGTACTTTAATGTTATGTGAAGTTTGTGAAGAATTCCTTACCGTCCTTACGTACCAGGAACATGGATGGAGACGGTTTGGTAACAAAAATTCAATTTTTAACACAAATCACAGCATAAATGCACTGAATGATTGCAAGCACTTGCGACTGATTTGTGAACATTCCCTTAAGAAGTAGCTCTTTTCCAAAAAAATGTTGAAATACACCTCAACAAATTACCGTCCTCTTTCTGAATTGTCAAGATATTGAACTGAATTTTTTTACGAGTTGCATTGTGTTTGAAATAATAACAGTTAAAATTGCTATCTTTCGCGCATGCGGAGTAAAAAATTTATTCCTTTGAATGTCAATAATGAGTCAAATATTACTTTTATTCCAATTTTCACTATAATGCTTCAATTGCATGCTGTCGAATTTTCTGAAAGTTTGGTAAAGTTTTGTAAAAAACTTTGGCGTGTCATAAGCGAAACACGTGTGAAGGAAATGATAGAAATGCCTATATTTTCCTAAATATCTGTACAATTTTTACAAAAATGCACAGAATGATTTTACAAGGCAATTAAATTATTTTCTAATGTACATCTTATTCCCAGCTTTTTTACGATGCAGGATCATCCAAAACATTTCTCTCCTTTTTCAATTTGTTGATGGTCCCTTAAATGCAAGAGTGAAGGAATTCTTGCTGAAAAGTGGGAACATTGTAGGGGGATTAAAATATGACCAGATAAGTAAAAATCGGATTTTCGCACTAGACTGAGTGCTAAACATGAAAATACGAAAAATACGTAGTGCGTCTATTAATTTTGCCAGGGACATAAATTTCTCTATATTGGCGCATTCAATGAACAGTGTATAAATGGGCATTTTATCAGTGTATAAATGGGCATTTTCACTATTAATTTTCACTATAATGCTTCAGTTGCATGCTGTCGAATTTTCTGGCATTTTATAAGCTTTTTCAGTACTTAATTAATGAAATAAAGATTAGTTTATTTGAAGGAATTTATAGTAATAGTAGTTTGAATTTTAACTGAAAGTTCTAATTAAATTCTACTAAACGCATTTACTAAAAAGTTTTGTCAAAAAAATAAATGCAAAAATCCCTAATCTCCGTGGATAGCGAAAATTCCCCTAGGGAGTCATTCAAAAATTCGAGGGGAGTTCGAGAAATTATGACAGTTTGTGACAAGGAAGGGGGAAGGGGTAGCAAGAAGTGTGACATCAGGTATTTGAGTTAAGTAAAAACATTTAAAGTCTAAACGGTTAAAGATTTCTTATACTATTAATGTTTTTTTTTTTTTTGTTTTTTTTGTATTCTCATTGATTTCCTTTTGTATCGAAAACATCGATCCTAATTAAGATTTTTTATGAAGTTTAAATTAACTTCTAGTTAAAAGTTTAAATGTGAAAGGATATCTTGAGCCTCATCCGGTATTATTTTACACTTTTAAGATAAAATAATACCGGATCAGTTTTACAGAATTCGAACAATGGAGGCAATTTAAGCAACGTCATTGGTCACGTGTCAGCGATTAAAACAATGTAAACAAAGGAAGCCGTAGCATCGCTTTACTTCGAGTTCGATAAATCTAATTTAAAACTAGGCCTAAATAACGTTCTACATTACATAAAATTAACACTAAGTAAAACATTATAACTATTTTAATAATTAATGAATTTCTTTTATAATGATTAAATGAAATGTAAATACTGGGTTATAATCAGAAAAAGCTGTGAAAATAGTCTAATTAATTTTAAGATAACTAATTTTGCCTGGTGAACTCCACGTAGAACTCAATTGAAAATCTTAGTAAATAAAGAGCGGATATCACGTGACAACGATGATCGCTCATGAGTCCCTCTAGCGGTGAATTGCCTCCATTAATATTTTTACTACTACATACTAATCATTTTTTTTTTTTTTGTAAACCTTAATTTCATTTTATACAAATTAAGTACACATATAATACGTAATCATTATTATTTTATACTCACAAATGTCATTTAAAGTTTAAAAATAAAATTGGATATGTAATCTATCACGTAGTGACTTTGTTTCTGAAGTGCAAGTACATATGCTTATGTAAAAGAGCGTTACATGTGACAAGGGGGTAAAGGGTATTTTGAAGTGTGACATTTTGTGACAAATGAAGGAAGGGAATCAAATATATTGAAAAAAGTGTGACATCAGTTAAGAACGAGGCCTATAGCGAAATGTTCCACGGGAACCAAGTGATTTCGTTACAGATTTCACTATTATATATACAATATTTAGGATTCGATGAGTATTACTGGATCGACTGTAGCGTCATCGGGCGAAAAAAGCGATACAAGTAAGGACATGGACTGGAGATCGGGTCCTAAGTGGACGTGGGTGGTATTGCGGGTGGTGAGGCTTTTGGAATAATCAACACATATACCGGCAAAGAATGAAACGCCGGCATTCTATAGAATGCCTAGGCATTGTATATAATGCCGGACGTTTTTAGGCAATGTGTGAAATATGAGAAGTATTACATGCTTTCCTTAGGCATTGTATATAATACCTAGGCATTCTTTAGAATGACAAAGGCTATTTAGGCAATGTGTGGGAAAAACGTCCTCATGGTATTATGTAAATGATGTGCATTTCTCAAAAAAAAAAAAAAGTGTTATTTTTTTTTAAAAATGAGAGTGTCATTAAAAAAGAAATTATTTTTGTTTTTTGTTATCACATCGTAGCAATTCAGCAACCAATAGTCCCGGGATTCTTCTTAGTCGTCATTTTGACTTTTTGTACATCATTTTTAAATTTTGGTAAGTAGTTTCGGTTAAGAAAGCACTATTTTTTCATTTTTCACTTACGGACGGAGTTCTTAATGCATCGGAGATGTATTTTATACTTTGCCGGTTTCTCATTTGGCATTCTATAGAATGCCTAGGAAATGTGTGGAATATAAATCGTTTCATACATTGCCGGCAAGTTTTAGGCATTGTATACAATGCCTAGGCATTCCATAGAATGCCGGATTTCAAACTTTGCCGGTAACATATATACAGTAAAACCTGTAAAGTTCACCACCTCAGACCTTTGGTGGTCAGCTTACAAAGTTGACCAGTTTTGTCAGGAACGAAATTAGCCCGATACTTTATAATGCAGGGAACTTGACCACCTAAGTTGACCACCTGTCTATATTAACCGCTTATTTACACCATATTTGGGTGGGAGTATTATAAAGAAAAAACATTTGTAAAGTTGACCGCCTAATTATTTCTACATTTATTTGTTTGTTTATTTTCGCAAAGATAAAAAAAACTAAAATAACGTCTCCAGGATGTGTTTTATTCTATAATGTTAGATTATTATTTGTCTGGAGAGATGAAACATCAATATAAAGTTTGCCTAATCTTCTTTGTAAGTTAACTATACGGGAAAACTACTATGAGCATCATTATTTTATTCTTTAAATAAATTTCTTCTTTTTTCTTCTATCTGATGTTGCCATTTTGATTAATTATGTATTTTTGGGAAATCTTTACTATCATATGAGCAACTTACATGATTGATAAGATATTTATCTTTATTTTAACTAAGTACTTTACTTTTAAAGTTGTAAAGGATGCACTGGAAGTCATTCGGGTTAAATTTCTCTTATGATATTTTAGATAATTGAAAAAAAAAACGTAATTATTATTTTAAAGTAATATTGATACAGGAATCTATGTTTTAATTAGTTACAAATGAATAAGGGATCATTCATAAATGATGTCACGTTTCGAGGGGGGGAGGGGGGTCCGTGAAATTGTGACAAAGTGTGACAAGGGGAGGGGAGGGGAGGGGGTAACAAGAAGTGTGACATCATGCATTATGCAACATAGCGTGACGCGTGACAAAGGGGGGAGGGGGGTCCGCTGAAGTGTGACATATTGTGACAAAGTGGGGGAGGGGGTCAAATATATGGAAAAAAAGCGTGACGTCATTAATGAACGGCCCCTAATTGCATAGTGTAAGAAATGACCAAAAAATAAATTTTCCTCTATAAGTTGACCACTGAAGTGCTGCACCACAAGGGGTCAAATTACACTGGTTTCACTGTATATATATACACATATATATAAGCACACACACGCACACACACACACACACACACATATATATATAGCGTCGATATTCCTCCCCATCACAATTGCACGCTTACGCTCTAATAATGCTCCCGTCCTAAACCAAAATCTGAGTATGTCCTTGTTTATGAGAAATGTTTAAATCTACATAAGGACCTGAAAATCAATATTTTGTCCCGGGGCCTAGCTTGGACAGTTTCAGACATATTAACTCTTCTACTAGCCAATAACTTTGTTGGGTGCAAAAAGTATGTACTTAATTCGTCGGCTTGGAACCTTGTTTTCGTCAGCGCGTTTTTTCCTTCGAGTTAATATTTTTTGCGCCAAACCGTTGTTATTGAAACTGCGACCTATATTCCGTGGCCCGAGGCTGACCCAGCTGGCTGTACGGAGCAGACGCAATGTCACGGCTTTGAGCTTAAGATAGATTTCAGGATTTTTTTTTACGTTGCACTCTCCCCAATTTCGAAGATCACTTTCCTCGTTTTCACACCGGATTTCTCCCAAGTTGAATAACACCTCATTTATTTATTTGTTTCCATGCCTTGTTTGGTATGTCATCGAACGATTCATTTTCAATCGATTCTGGTTGTAATCGATTCAGAAGTGGACGTAAATTCGCGGTCGCGAGGGGAATTGAAGGTGAGAAGAAGATGCGACTTTTGTGTTCTTTTCTGATGGCTCGTTTGTAGATTGGGCTTTTTATGGGGGGGGGGGGTCAATTTTCGGTGGTATTTAACTTTATGGGGTTAGGTTGGTGATTGCAGTCCATTCGGCTTAGTTTTTTATGCTCGGGGGGATGCATTTTAGTTCGCCACTCTTCCGCTTGGTTTTCAAGGTTTAAAGATGGCTCTTCTTTATGCTTAGATTGTAATACATGGTTAGATACATTTCAACACTTCTACCAGAGGTACTTCCCCCTAATAGCAATGACGTACCCCCTAAAAATCTACGGAACCCCCCGAAACGATGACACTCTCGAAAACGATGGGTTAAAGATGGTTCTTCTTTTTGCTTAGATTGTAATACAGGGTTAGATATATTTCAACACTTCTACCAGAGGTACTTTCCCCTCATAGCAATGACGTACCCCCTAAAAATCTATGGAAACCCCCTCCAGAAACGGTGACATCCCAAAATCGTCCAAACCCCCTGAAAACAACTCCCTAAAAATTTCAATGGCGCAATCTGCGTCTTGACCCTCCCCCTCCCAGACCCGTCATTTCAAAATTCTCTGGGGAGGAGTTTAAAATGGGATAAACTCAATGTATATTGCATTAAAAAAAACAACAACAAACATGTGCATACATATAAATACATTATATTTCCCAAGCCAGAAGGGGGGGGGGTGCAATTGACCTCCCTGGCCCCCTTAAATGACGGGCCTTCTCTCCCCCCATTTGGCACCCCTGCCTCCACACACAACATCAGTATTATATTTTAAACTTTAACTACGGGTAACGTCAATAGACGATTTGGCGAAACTTTCCTGTGGTACGGGTAACGTCAATAAGCGATTTGAGGAATTATGCTGAAGGTGTAGGTTTCGGAATAAAAAGTTGAACAAATGGAAATGAATTCGTTCTTTACATTATAAGTAATAAGTTATTTAACTGAAAATGGCAAAATTAGAGGTGCAGAAGGGGGTATTAACTACCCCCTTTTGATACAGTGTGCCGCCGATTTGCAAGCAAAAAAAGCTATATCTCATAGGAATTTTGATTTTGAACGAAAAATGTCCAATCAACATTAGCCAATAACAAAATTCGCTATGGCGAAAGCGTTTTTTCCTCAAAAAATCGCCATAGGTCGAAAATGGGGCGTCTACAACTAATGTTGATTGGAACTCTCCAGTTTTGCCTTTTTCATGTAAGAAACTCATGATATATACATAAGAAATAAATATATCGCCATTTATGCAATTTTTAGATACTTTTTTTGGCCTGCAGACAAACAGTTTTGTGAATATATTCCGGTAGTTAAAGGGTTAAACATAATTTTGAAGCATTACAGTTACTCTAATATGGTATCCGCAATGTAATAACGCATGTGAAGACGACTGAACTGAAAAAGAAATTGCTGCAAACTCTGGATAAATTTTAATTTATATTTAATTTGTGGTTAAAATGATCAAAGCAGCATTTTTGAGCCGGCTTGGAAATAGTATTTTAAATTTTATTTAAATAATTAACCCTCACCGTGTAGCCATTTGGCAACATATTTCAAATTTTGTATTCAAAAAACTCATTCAAATTGACAAAAAATACTTTAAGAATTACATTCTTTTTAAGTCAAAAAGTCGAGTAATATGCCAATAAAAGGCATTACCTGCTCTGGTTTCAGCTTGTAAGCACAGATTTTTGACTATTCCTTGCTCATTTTTTTTATGCTGTTTATTTCATAATTTACCATTTGGCACACTTTAAACTATTCTAATGACAAAAATTTAATGGAGGCAATTCACCGCTAGAGGGACTCATGAGCGATCATCGTTGTCACGTGATATCTACTCTTTGTTTACTAAAATTTTCAATTGAGTTCTACGTGGAGTTCACTGGGCAAAATTAGTTATCTTAAAATTAATTAGACTATTTTCACAGCTTTTTCTGATTATAACCCAGTATTTACATTTAATTTAATCATTATAAAAGAAATTTATTAATTATTGCAATAGTTATAGTGTTTTGTTTAGTGTTAATTTTATGTAATGTAGAAGAACTTTATTTTGGCCTAGTTTTTAATTAGATTTGTCGAACTCGAAGTAAAGCGATGCTACGGCTTCCTTTGTTTACATTGCTTTAATCGCTGCCACGTGACTATTGACGTTGCTTGAATTGCCTCCATTGGGATTTAAAAAAAAAAATTTCCTATTACTTATAGAGTTATTAGAATCACATATCTTTTTTCTTGCAAAAAAATAAAAAATCATATAGGAATAATTTATTTTTTACTTTTTAGCACAATAGACTGTTATGCGACTTTTAGTTTGAGTTTTCCTCTTAATTCTGTCTTGAAGGCGGTTCTGTTTTACTATTGTTATTATTATTAAATTCTGGTAAATGTAAATATTTTTATAAAAAATAACATAGGCAGATGAAATGGCACACGTTCTTTTTTAGTCATCTTAAAAAACAACATAAAAAAAAACTTGGAATCAGATTGCTAAACAGGAACTAACAAAATCATACGCGGAATACGAATAGACTTCTGAAAAACAAAACTTCCTGTTTTTAAAAACATTTGAAAATACCACAAAAATAAACAGATTAGATGAATTTTATTTTGAGTTTTGAGAAGTCATCATTCTGAACTCTTGATAATTACTACAGACGTATCTGCTTTATGTAAACCAATTCTTCTTAAACAAGGATCTTCATTTTTAATCATTCATTTAGTAAGAAAATATGAAGGTAAACCTCGTCAATGTACAGGAAACAATACTCTTCACCCATAAACTTTTTCTGTAAATAAAACAGTTAGTTAAGCGAAGGTATGGCTCCTAAGTTGGAGTGCTCTTTAATCAATCAAAAAACAAAAAGAGAGAGAGAGAGAGAATTATCCAGATCGCTTCATGCAGTGAAAAGATATGGATGAATAAAAAAAATGGTAAATAAGTGAAAGTTAGAAAAAAATGCTTGCGGTCCGAATTGATAAATTCCACCTTTTTGAAACCAGCTAAACAACGTCGATCACGCCCGTTATTTCAAAATTTCGAGGGAGGACGGAGCTAAAGGTCTATTTTTAATGCAACAAAATGCACAAAAATATGTATAAACTCAGTGTATTTCTAAAAGTCAGTGGGAGGGGGATTGGGCCCCGATCGTCCAAATTACGGACCTGGTTTCTACGACTGCATTATTGTTTTATTTTTTTACACGGTTTTATTTAACTTGATTTGTCACGGAAGTTTGGTACGCTGTTTTCGACCACTATTACTGCATAAATTATCTTCAAACATCGCACAGAAGCTTATCTTCGATAACAATACAATACAGTAAAACCCCGTAATACCGCGCCTCAGTATACCGCAGAATCGGATATAACGCGGTTACTATCATGTCCCCCGACGTTTAAACTACCCTCTATCATTACAAACCACCCTTTGTATTTCAAATTCTTTGAAATTTTTGAAAAAGTTAACCTATTCAGTAGCAGATAGCGGAGGGTTCTGGAACAAAGCGGCGCGCAGTGTCAAGGTGCTGCGGCGCTCCCCTGTTGGTCCCTCGGTAGAGCGGTGCGCCGCGGGCTGGTCCCTTGTACTTGAGAGCGGTGCTCTTAAGTCACCGTTGATGGAGTGTTGAATGACTATGAACAATGGAAAAGTGTTAATTGAAATGAGTGAGATGTGAACTTTTTTGAAATGAAATAATAATTGATTCATATTGTTTTTCATGAATTAATTTAAATAAGTGGGATGGAACATAGCTTTTATTTATTTTATTTTATGTATTCATATTTTTTTTATTTATTTTGAAACTAAAATGTGAATTGATTCATATTGTTTTTATTAACTTATTTAAATGAGTGGAATGGATTTTTAAGTGGGATTTTTCTTTTCTTTTTTGAAATAAAGTGTTAATGGGGTCCTATTCTTCTTTATAAATTTGAATGCAACCTTTGCATGAATGGTAATATGATGAATAAGTGGAGCATCTGTTAAAAATATGTTTTATGAATATAAATAATTGGGAAAAAGTTGGTTTCGTGTGAAATGGCAACATTTTATTTGAGTTAAGTTTTCAGTGTGTGGCAACAGTATAGCAATGAGAAAGTTTTTTTCACTGTGGAATGGCAACAGAGTTCTATTACATTAGTTGTGATCGAATAGCAACAGTATAGTATGACTAAAGTTTTTCACTGTGGGAATGGCAACAGGGGTGTTTTTTCTGTAAGGAAAACTTCTTTTGGTTATCAGAGACCTTTCAGCCGTGGTTGTGTTCAAACGTGCTGTGCGTCATATTTTTAGCTCACAAGTCGTTTCGAGAATATTCTTCCGTTATAGTGTCGGCTTGACAATGAAACCCTCAACTTCTGCTAAAAAGCCTAAATCTTCTGTGAAGAAAGTGCGATTTAATGTACCGAAGTCAAAGAAAGAAAATCGTGCTGCGAGCGTCACATCTTTTTCTCCAGATGCAGTACCGAAGAACCATTTCCATCTTGGTGGTAACAAATATTTGGTTGTTTCTGACTTTGCCAATACTGTGCGTATTCATTTGCGTGAGTACAAACTGAACGAAGCTAATCAGCTCATTCCAACCCGCAATGGTATTACCTTAACGCCTTTCATTTGGGAAAGTTTTATGAAGAAAATGAATTCGATGAACTTTCCAAAGGACTTGCAAGAAATTATCATCATTCGTGACTGTCTCATGATATCGACCACTTTCGTTGAAAATGAACTTTACGTAAATTTGCAAAGATATTTTGTGAAAAAGAATTTTTCTCGTGAATTTCTACCGAACATTTGTTTGCTAAATGAAAATCAGTGGAATCAGTTAAAAATGATCCATGAAGAAGTGCTATCTTCTACATTTTCAGTTATGTTCGGTCGCGTATTTCAAGACTGTATGCTTGAAGAAGTCAAGAAACGCGTCCCAAATCCTTCAACTAGGGCTCAAACTGTTGTAGATGATACTGAACTCGCGCTGACTACTTCTATGGTAGACCTTTTAAAAGATCATCTCGAAAGAAATGTCAATGTTCTCTTTGAGTGTAATGGATGTGCAACTGAGCAGGGAAATCAACTTGCTCACGAATGTGTCACTTACAATCATGAATTTAGAATTTATGTTTATGGTAATTTAGCTAAAGTAAAGCTAGGATAGATTGCGCGGTCGGAGAGATTGCGCACCTACGAGTTCGGGGGGAAGAAGTAGGGTGCACGCGACCAAACGCCATGCATTTGTACAACGACAATAGTGGAATGTCCACTTGAAAGTGCAAGTTGATTGATATGAACGTCTGTGATTAAGCATCGATATTCTATATTATTTTCACAAGGTAAGTGCTTGAATTTTCATAATGCGTTTTTTGAAATTCTATAGAGTAGCAGTAGTACAAAATATTCTAAACTTAAGCGACTTTTCGTAATCTACTAAGCTAGACTAACAGTAGCTTTACCTTAGCTAAATTACCATAAACATAAATTCTAAATTCATGATTGTAAGTGACACATTCGTGAGCAAGTTGATTTCCCTGCTCAGTTGCACATCCATTACACTCAAAGAGAACATTGATATTTCTTTCGAGATGATCTTTTAAAAGTTCTACCATAGAAGTAGTCAGCACGAGTTCAGTATCATCAACAACAGTTTGAGCCCTAGTTGAAGGATTTGGGACGCGTTTCTTGACTTCTTCAAGCATACAGTCTTGAAATACGCGACCGAACATAACTGAAAATGTAGAAGATAGCACTTCTTCATTTATCATTTTTAACTGATTCCACTGATTTTCATTTAGCAAACAAATGTTCGGTAGAAATTCACGAGAAAAATTCTTTTTCACAAAATATCTTTGCAAATTTACGTAAAGTACATTTTCAACGAGAGTGGTCGATATCATGAGACAGTCACGAATGATGATAATTTCTTGCAAGTCCTTTGGAAAGTTCATCGAATTCATTTTCTTCATAAAACTTTCCCAAATGAAAGGCGTTAAGGTAATACCATTGCGGGTTGGAATGAGCTGATTAGCTTCGTTCAGTTTGTACTCACGCAAATGAATACGCACAGTATTGGCAAAGTCAGAAACAACCAAATATTTGTTACCACCAAGATGGAAATGGTTCTTCGGTACTGCATCTGGAGAAAAAGATGTGACGCTCGCAGCACGATTTTCTTTCTTTGACTTCGGTACATTAAATCGCACTTTCTTCACAGAAGATTTAGGCTTTTTAGCAGAAGTTGAGGGTTTCATTGTCAAGCCGACACTATAACGGAAGAATATTCTCGAAACGACTTGTGAGCTAAAAATATGACGCACAGCACGTTTGAACACAACCACGGCTGAAAGGTCTCTGATAACCAAAAGAAGTTTTCCTTACAGAAAAAACACCCCTGTTGCCATTCCCACAGTGAAAAACTTTAGTCATACTATACTGTTGCTATTCGATCACAACTAATGTAATAGAACTCTGTTGCCATTCCACAGTGAAAAAAACTTTCTCATTGCTATACTGTTGCCACACACTGAAAACTTAACTCAAATAAAATGTTGCCATTTCACATGAAACCAACTTTTTCCCAATTATTTATATTCATAAAACATATTTTTAACAGATGCTCCACTTATTCATCATATTACCATTCATGCAAAGGTTGCATTCAAATTTATAAAGAAGAATAGGACCCCATTAACACTTTATTTCAAAAAAGAAAAGAAAAATCCCACTTAAAAATCCATTCCACTCATTTAAATAAGTTAATAAAAACAATATGAATCAATTCACATTTTAGTTTCAAAATAAATAAAAAAAATATGAATACATAAAATAAAATAAATAAAAGCTATGTTCCATCCCACTTATTTAAATTAATTCATGAAAAACAATATGAATCAATTATTATTTCATTTCAAAAAAGTTCACATCTCACTCATTTCAATTAACACTTTTCCATTGTTCATAGTCATTCAACACTCCATCAACGGTGACTTAAGAGCACCGCTCTCAAGTACAAGGGACCAGCCCGCGGCGCACCGCTCTACCGAGGGACCAACAGGGGAGCGCCGCAGCACCTTGACACCGCGCGCCGCTTTGTTCCAGAACCCTCTGCTATCTGCTACTCTATTCTGTTGTCCTTGAGAGTGTATGTAAAAAAGCTTAAAACTTTGTTTCTTTGAAAAGTGCGTTCCTCCCCTTCCACACAAATCTACTTTTTCTTAGAATCTCTCCCCCTTCAGTCTCCCCAAGTAGCATTTTATCTTGGCCCAATATTGTAACTTGATTGGCAAAAGAATGGGATAAGACTGGCAAACAATATTGGAGGGGATACATTTTAACAATAATGGCCAATATTGCTACTTCAATCTTGAACCAATATAGCGTGCCAGCCCTACGCCAATATTGGCTTTACGCTGGCAAACAAGTTTTATTGTTTCTAATTGCTTAAAAATATAAAAATTGTTATTCCTGAATTTAGCTAGAAAAAAAGTGTAAATGCAAAAATTCATGGCGCCATCTATGTGTCGTCGGATTAACCATTCCTAGTGTAGGAATGAGTGAGTCGGGAACTGGGTTCGAACTGACGCCTTCTCGTATCACAATCCAACGCTCTAACCGCTGCGCCACAACTGTTGCCAGCGGAAGTTATACTATATGTTATCTATTTACTGAGGTGGATTATCTTTTATTAGTTGCATTAGGAAGCAATGAAGGTGTATAAAAAGTTATGATAGTTGTTGAAAATGAAGTAGTTTTTATTATTCAGCAACATTCAACAAAGATCTATTGGCTAAACATCACAGAGCAACATTCGTCCAATATTGGTTTACCAGAATGTAGCCAATTTTGCACCAATCTTGCCTTCCATTATTAAAGCAATATTGTTGGATCAGTATTAAAGCAATATTGGACCAATCTTGGTTTCCAGGCTATATGCAATATTGCGCATGCAGCATTTAGCCAATATTGGCTGAACATTGGGAAAATCGCTCCAATATTGCCCAAGATATAGCCAGCACAAACAATCTTGCGCCAATATTAAGCCAACATACAATGCTGCTTGGGTCATGTTGATAACTTAACAAGATTTTTAAGCTCACATTTTCTCAGAACAGTTGTTTTTGTTGCGGTTGATATGGTTTTAGCTTAGGAGGCGTCTGAATAACCTATCACTCGATGGACTGACCGCTGAGTTGTCATCAGTGTGCTTCTTGCACAGTAATTACAGCAAATAAAGTGACCGCAAACAAGAAAAGAAACAATGATACAATAGAGGGAAAGTTACGGGTAATTGATAAAGCTAAAAGTCGTGCGAGTATATTTCCTGAATATGGTTCCGCGGTAGTTTCGTTATATCGCGGTTATGTTATAACGCGAGTAGCAGATAGCGGAGGGTTCTGGAACAAAGCGGCGCGCGGTGTCAAGGTGCTGCGGCGCTCCCCTGTTAGTCCCTCGGTAGAGCGGTGCGCCGCGGGATGGTCCCTTGTACTTGAGAGGTGGTGCTTGATCTTTTTGTATGGTCAAGAAGGAGTGGTTAGGTAACAATGACTCCGATTCAGATACGGAAACTCCATCGTAAATGAGGAAAAAAATGGAAAGTGCATGGATTTAAAAATAATAAAAGTACTTTAGGATAAAAGAACAGAAAGACTTCAAACAACAAACATCCTTTATTTTTTCTTGACAACATACATACAGTGTGTGCAATACAAGGGAAAAAGAAGTAACATCTCAAACAATGGTTACAAAAAGTAAGAAACCTCATTGATAGTAGTTATAACTCTTTACATTTTCTCAAACGATGTACAAGCTAACCGATTGTATAAGTAGTGGATATACATAAAAAATAAAGTATAAACTGTTATATACATATTTACAGGCTGAAAATGATTGCATACATATTTACATATAGTACAAAAATTCATATTACTTTTATTTCGCTTACATGGATGATGAATCATTATCATTATTTGAAACATCGCAATGTCCGTAAGCCAAAGTTTTTACCCCATCATCTAGAATGTATCACTTGCAATCATAAGGACATAAGGTAGATTTTCGAAATAAAATGGTTTGCACTTTATGATTCAAACTTCTTATTTTTGACGTCTCTGCTGGACTACGTTCTTAACTGAAAAGACAATTTTTATAATCCTCATGCCTCATCATTCGTTTAATAATATTTTTAGATACTCCTTTCACTGTGCGTTTTTTTATGTTATCGCATTTTAAGCTATACATTTTCGGCTTTAAACCTACAAACTCGGTAGCAAGTTTCGAAGCAAGCTCATCTTTCATTTTCCCTACAACTTTACGATTCCTCTCACTGTAAAGGGGGTGGTTTTTCGGATAGTCTGAAGTATCGAGTAGGTCGAGGGCCAATTTTAAATCATCATAAACATTTTCTGTTTCAATTTCATAACAAAGAGAATCTGTGTCTGTGAACAGGAGAATTGCTTTATCGTCATATGTTTTCTTAATGAAATCATACCTGAGAGTTTTGATATGTCTAATATAGAAAATCCTACGCAAATGGGTCTGTTCAAAACGAGAGAAATTTTCTTTCTCTCCACTGATGCCAAATCAGGAGTGATAATTTTATATGCATAAAAAGATTGCGAAGCAACCAGCTTTAAGGCCTTTTTCGTATCTTGTACAAGATCAATATTTCTTCTGTTTCTTAGATTTTCCATCGTCTTTCCAAATACCGCGTTGTTTAGTAACTTAAATAAATCTTTTTCAAAATCGGATGTTGCGTGTTTTCGCATGTCGGTGTTAAAGTCTATGTATTCTTTGAGCCATGGACTTTGGTAAAATTTTAATATGTTTGTTATTTGAATGGGATGTTTGTTATTTGAAGTCTTTCTGTTCTTTTATCCTAAAGTACTTTTATTATTTTTAAATCCATGCACTTTCCATTTTTTTCCTCATTTACGATGGAGTTTCCGTATCTGAATCGGAGTCATTGTTACCTAACCACTCCTTCTTGACCATACAAAAAGATCAAGCACCACCTCTCAAGTACAAGGGACCAGGGGCGGACTGGGAAGAAAATTCGGCCCGGGCATATTTCAAACAGACCGGCCCTTGGGAGGGCAGGTATTTTGCAGATTGCAGGAACTAAAAATATTGTCAGTAAATATGTCGATTAAAATATTAAATGTTTACGCGACAGTTATTTTTCTTATTCAGCATGGAAGTGTAATGATACGTAATACAGTATAGGACCATAAATTCGGAATCCCAAAAGACCCAAAATCCGGAACTTCTTCAAAAAAATCAGGAAATATTTTGCGCAGTGTTCTTTTTTTTTTTTTTCTGGAAATATGTCATTTTAAAAAGAAGGAAAATAAAACGCAATGAACATGTTTAAGATCGGAAATGTGCAGCTCGAATTTATTTCTCGATTTTCTGAAAAGGGTTTGTTTTGCGATTAGAATTAGAGTGTTATTAATGGTTGCTTTAATTGTGAGTTAATATCATTAAATTTTGCTTTTTTTATTTCTTGTTGTTTTATTACATTAATTTTTTTTAAATGAGCTCTAATTTTCTCGCGATACAGAACATTCGCAAAATTGAAATTCGGCGTTTTCGCATTTTCCCGATCGTCTGATCTTTTACTGCAATTAAGTAACTAGAGAATATAAAATCATATCAGAAATTACCAGAATTCTTTTCTTTTATTGTTAAGAGATTAAAATAATATCGGAAAAAGTCTAGGTTTTTCGATGTTTTGCCTTCGAATGTAAGCCAACTACCAACTTCGTTTTTTGTGATAATTTCATGACTTATAAGGCGAATGTATACGATAACCACAAAAACAGTGGCGTAGCTTGGCCCCAATTTCGGGAAGGGGGAGGTCTTCTGGAGGAAGGTCGATTTCTCGCAGTTAATTTTACGAAAACAATTGGTCGAATTGATGATTAAAAAAAATTTTATAAATGGAGTTTCTAACCAGACTCATTTTAATGTGAAAATTGAAGGGAAAAAACATATTTATCAACTTAAAAACAATCCGATTTACGTTTTTATACCAGGGTGTATAAAAATCATGATTTTTTAAAAAAAATCAAAAAAATCGGATTTTTTTGATTTTAATCGGATTTTTTTGATTTTAATCATGATTTTTTTATAATTCCAATTCTATGGAATATAATCAATTTTGTGTACCATAGATTTAAAGTTGTATTGTATTACTATTGTTACTTATGGTATACATTGGAAATAAACATTACTAACCATTATCAACAAAATATTTCTTAATAATTTAAAAGCAAAAGGTGAAATAAGAAATAAACAATAACAAAATGATTTCAAACTACAAATCAAGAAAGAAATTGTTTATCAAACAATATGTGATAATTATTAATTCTACATCTACAATATCAAATTATTTAAACAATCATTTAATTAGTTTTATTTAAAGATTTAAACATAAGGACTAATTTAGCTGCCTTTTCTACACCCAATTGATTCCGTAGTTTAGTATGTACAAGTCCAAAAGTGGAAAACATCCTCTCTATCCCTGCAGTTGTTCCTTTTGCAGTACATAACAACTGTATTGCATCAAACTCTTTTTGACCTACACAGTTCTTTAGAAGCGCAATTGATTTCCACCATTCCAAGATGTTTAAAGATTCTAGAGATTCTTTATCAAACAAAGTTCCATTAAACGGAGGAGAGCGTACAATGAATTTTAGCAAAATACTTAATAAGGAGGTTTCTCCATACTTTTCTTTAACAAAGTTTACAGCTTGATCTTTTTCATTTAGTGTTAAACATTGTACTTCAGAATTAGGATCCAAGAGGTAAGCTAGGAAATGAGCTGGTGTTAACGCTTGTTCATATCGTTTAGTAAAAAATTTTTTGCAGCAATTATTATTAGAATCTTTCAGAGTTTCCTTTAAATTTTTCCAGATGTTGACAACATTTGATAAACTACAATTATCTTTCTGCATTTTATCTAATGCCACAGAAATGGGTTTTAACATTAAAAGCATATCTTCTGCATTTCTTTTAATTGCCATATTCATGACTTTTGACCTGATATTGGTGTCGATATCATCCCTATTATCCTCACAAACTTGCATGAAAGTTGACCAATTCTTGATGTAGCTTTCTAATGAATCACACATAGAATTCCAGCGCACTTCAGTTGGCCGAATTAATCCAGTACCTTTAAGCTCATTGTATTTAGCTCTAATTATTTGATGATTTCGGAAATATGTTATAACTTGTAAAACATGTTCTGTTACATTAGGCATGAAATCTTGCAAATCTTTTGCCAAAAGATTGAGCAAATGAGCTGAACAGCCATATGATATTATATCAAATTTTGCATTTAATTCGTCCCTCATTTTTGCCATATTTGAAGCATTATCAGTAACAAAGCTACGTACACGGCATTTAAATTTTTTTTCTTCATTTATTATTGTTTGTGTAACAGCAGCAGCTAAATTTTGGCTAGTATGTGATGTTAAGGATGTGTCGATTGTGTCTACTAAATAAGTATTACCTTCCATAGTAGTAACACATGCACAAAGTAATGGTTGATTGTGTATATTAGACCAACCATCCACTGACATACATACCGTTTGTTCAGATAATTCACCAGTAATCTTTTCTATCTCATGTTCATGAACAGCATTTAAGAGACGATTGCCTAAATCAATTTTACTCGGGGGTTTATACCCAGGTCTTAGCATTTGTATTAGCTTAAGAAAATGTGGATTTTCAACAGAACGAAAAGGTATGTTGGAGGAAAAAAAGAATTTGGCTACTTGTAAATCTAGTGTATCTTTGAGATTGGTTGGTGTTTTCACAATAAATGGGCTAATATCTGTAGTCTTGAATTTCTTTATCTTTATGTCAGTATCAGTAGCAGTCAAATCTTCATCACACTGAATACGCTTATTACAAGGATCTGGCAGATTTTGGCTTTCAATTTGAGCTTTATTATCTGTTCCTCTGTTGTAAGTAGCAGTAACATCTGTGTAAGAAAGGAAAAGGAGCCATAAGTGTAATTCTATTTATTTTTTATTTTAATGTAAAAAAAGAACTTAAAATATTATGATATGAATTAAAAAATAACAGTATAATAATAATAAAAAAATTATTACCTAAAGCATCTTTTTCTTGTTCACAATCTTTCTTCTTTTCAACTTCATTTTTTGCTACACACACTTCATGATGCATTATCATTCTTGATACCAATCCTTGCATTTCTTTTTGGCATAATTTACATATTGCTTTAGATCCTTTCTTTCCTAACTCAATTTTTTCATTATAATAGACCCAAATGGGATCTTTTTTCCTTCCAGCAGACATTTCAAATTATAATTAAAGCTAATAATAAGTAAAAATGACTATCCCAGCTACCCTAAGTATGCTAACAAACACTAATTCACAACTCAAAGAATGATAATGATGCAAAACAAAAATAAAGTTCAAAATTAGCACTACAACTTCTACCAAAAAATATACACTTATACTTCAACTAACAATATGTACTACAACTTCCACTCCTGGTGCTGCTGTTGTTGTTTTTGTTTTGTAATGTTCCATGCTGCTATCATAGCTGTAATCATATGTAAACTGTTTTTAAAAGCAAATGAGTCACATTGAAAGTAGAAATGTTGAATTATATGAGTGAGATCTGAGAAATATATAGAACAGTCTACTTACTTGTTTATGTTTGAAACTTAGAAAAATATACAAAAAATGTTCAAGACTATACACAAAATTGATTTTTTTTGATTAAAATCAGTGATTTTTTTAAAAAAATCATTTGATTTAAATCATGATTTTAATCAATGATTTTAATCATTTGATTAAAATCATTTACACCCTGTTTTATACAATTTCCGCTTCAGACAGAATTTAACTAGAACTGAAGCTGTTTTAGGGGAAAATACAAGAGAAAAATACAATATTATGTTAAAAATTAAACACTGATCAAGTTTACGTGCCTTGGAAAGGATGGTGATTAACGAACAATTTCTGAATCGCCAGTCTGAGGGAATACAATGGAAAGAATAAAACTGTTAAGTCAATCCAAATGTTTTTAAAAATTGCTAATACAGAAAGTTAAATATGCAATAAAACAAGAATACCTTTAACAAAAAAATAAAAATAAAACTTACCAAACTTAACGAATTTACAGGAATAAAAATTTATGTCACATAGAACATAGATTCGAAATATTTTATTTTTGAATCGAAAGGGAGGGGGGGGGGGATCTTGGCGTGGGCATCTCATTTCTACATTTGACTTTTAGATTTGCCCATTTTTTCGCTTAATTTTGAATAGTTCAAAAAATCTCGACATTAGCGCCTATGGGCAAATTATGTGAACTCTGGGCGTAGGATCCAAGCTCCTATGAACAAGCATACTGGAAGAAGCTTTCAGAGTAAAAGATTTTTTGATTTGAACAATCTTCATTCATTTTCGAAGAGCTTAAAAAAGAAAAAAAAATTAACTTAACCCCTACGGAGAATTTTCAATCTTATATAAATCATGATCTAACAGACGGATTTGCTTGGAACAACTTCATCGGAAAGATTTTATGACGTAGAACATGTACAAATACGAAGTTCAATCGGAACTAAGGGAGCCTATTCTCATATGAAATTTTTTCATCGGGATTTCTAAGGATATTTTTGAATGAATAAATGAGTGAATAAATTCTAAAATAAATAAATGAGTGAACGAATGGAAAAATAAATAAATGAGTGAATAAATACATTAATGAGTAAATGAATAAATGAAAGAATGAATAATGAATGAATGAATATGTATTAACCGTTGAAAAAGGTATTTGAAGTAATAAGAACTAAAGCTAAATGAGAAAGAGAGATAGCTGGATATTAAGTTTGAAGTTGGTTTTTAACGGAAAGTAGGCTCGTATAGTTCTGGACGGAACTTCTAGTTAGATAATGCATTAGTACTAAAAGCGGCAAAAATAAAATTACCTTCAGGAAGTATCTAGTGAAACGAAATCTGATTCAGCAGATTGTACTTCTTCAGAGGACATCAACTTTCTCTTTTTATAACAATCATCATCAATTTTCTCTTTAGAATTAAAAAAGCTTGTAATAGGTTTATGCTCGCGTCAATATTGCTTCTCATTCAATGCACTTCTCTAAATATATTGGGTTGGAATTCTGAAAGAAAAAAAAATGCGCACGACAGACCGACCCACCGACGCATAAGGGGTGGAGGTGGTGGATACAGCTTTCACGAGAGGAGTGGTGGGGCTCGAGCTCATGGTAAAATATTCATACAGCAACCTACAGGCAAAGTAAACGACCATTGGGGGAAAAAACCATTTAAATTAGAATAGTTTATGCTTAAAGAACGTGAGAAAATAGCCTTTTTATGGCTACAGTACCATTTGTTAGGGGAGAAGAGAGATTGAGAAAGAAACTATCATTTTATCTCCCACTATCTCCCCATCTTCCTGTTCTACGCATCTGTTTCTGTATATGCAGCTGAGACGTTATTATTGAATGGTCAGTAGGGTTTAGAAAGTGGAGAGCAATTAACGCAATCCCCTGTGGTGTTTGCAAAAGGAAGAAGTCATAAAAGGGTCTTTCTTCCGCTCTGGGCATGAAACGTTGATAAAATTGTTAAACGAAGGAGCATTGTGAACACTCATGGGAAAGATTCTAGTTTAGATAAATTTATTGTTAAAAGTTCGGAGTGCTTGCATTTGAAAGCTATTTCCAGCTTCCTTTTTTTATTCTAATAATGTTTCTTTGCTAGTTTGTGTGTGTCCACTTTCATTTTCAATCTTCTCCAGACTAGAGACCCATATCTAATATTAGTAATTCTCATAACTGCAAGAGTTGCACTGAATATATTCTAGTTTTAAATTCGACTGCGAATCAAAACCTTCCCGAAAATGCTGCCAAACCAAAGATTTTCCAAAATTTTTCATGCATTTTAGCTCACCAGAATTTAATCTCAACTGGAGCATTTCATGATAGTTTAAAAATATATATATTCTTTGCTTAAAATTAAAAGAAAATCATTAGAACCTATTGCGATAGCAACAAAAAGCCTACATTTAATCGATGTACTATATAAAATCATTTCAGGTTTGGGCTTGCGAGGTATTTAGGGGACAAACCGCTAGGAAAGTGGTACGATTAGAGGTGCAAATTTGGCACTCCGTGAATTCCCTCGATTTTTAAAGCTGTTTCCTAAAATCTGCGATTTTTAAAAAAAAAATACCACGATTTGTGCGCAAATTGTTTAAAATTTGAGACTTATTTTGTTTTTACTTACACTTTAACGTCAATTTATCCTGTTCTGAAGTTTTAAAATATACAACAGATGTACTAAACTTTTAGAAGAGTTCATCAATAGAAAAATAACTATAAAACTAGTTATAGATAATTCCCCTCATGTTTAGAGGAAGTTTTTGATCCAAATCAATACAAATATTTAAATGTTTTTGACGAAGTTGATAGTTGTTCCATTGTTAACAATAACCCTATGATACCCCCCTCCCAAAATGAGTTACACGTTGAAGGAGGGCATTCAACTCTGGAAATTCAAGAGAGAAAGTGTTCCCAACCTGTCCAAAGTGGCAATCCAATGTTTGTCAGTTCCGTCTAATAGCGCAGATGCTGAACGGTCCTTTTCTACATATAAAAACGTGTTAAGTTATAATGACGAAGCATTAAAGAAAATAAGTTAATCACGCTTTTTTTTTCAGTGTTCACTCTATTCAATTATTATTAAAAAAACATATTTTTAGAATAGTATAAAGCGTAAAGAGAGTTAAGGTCTCAAAAAAAGTTTTCGGACACCAACATTTCGGTGGGGTCCCTCTAAGTCTCTAAGTATCTAAGTCAAAATTTCGGGGGGGGGGGGATTGTCCCCCCCCCCTTATCTACGCCAGTGGCCAAAAATACTATAAAGGAGCAAAATGCTAATAAAAACTTCCAGAACAAATTATATGAGCTCTGATGCTACTTACTACTTTTTTTGAATGAGAACCCAAAATCCGGAAAATTCCGAAATCTGGAAAGATGGCGGCCCCGAGAGTTCCGGTTTTGAGGTCCCATACTGTATATAAATTAGCTGTTAACAGTCGCCGCACTTTAGGGCGTTGCGCAGTGAGACAATAGGCTGAGACAACTGGCCGGAGAGAAATTCTCTGGGGCCGCCCCTAAGAATTTGCATCACCTGGATTGAGAAATTCTCAGGGCCGTATTTTGTAGCTTGTAGGGATTAAAAATATTGTCAGTAAGTATGTAGATATGTATTTGAATAATATTAAGTGTTTAAAAGATAGATCATTTTTTCTTATTCACCATTGGGCCAATAATACGTAATATATTAATTAGCTGCCATCCTTTAGGGTGTTGCGCCGTGAGGCAATCGCCTCGCCGCCTTAACCTCCCCCGCCTGCACTGCTCATAATCAAAAACATCAATTTTGCGACTCTCAAAAGTTTGCATAACAGACGGCCGCCTAGATTTTCTATATGGACGAGCCGGCTCTGAGAATTTCTCAAGCCAGTCTCGAGAGCTCGTCCATATGGACGACTTGGGCGGTAGCCTAAAGCGCAAAACTGATGTATTTTATTTATTTATTTTCAAAATTTAAAAATAAAACATAATCATTTTTTCTCCTCGGGCAGCCGTTTAGGTTGTCTATAAGGGACCCGCTGGCCCTGAGAAATTCTGCCCCCTCCCCCTTGTTACCCAACAGCCAGACCCTAGAGATTTTGCCCCATTGCTGCATTGCACTCTCTGAAGCCCGGGTTACGGCAAAGTTTTGGTCCCCGTTTTTTTATGAACATTGTAAAAGCTGTATATTTTATTGAAAAAAGATAGATATTTTGCGACCGGCCCACCGGGCATTTGCCCGAATGCCCGCATAGCCAGTCCGCCGCTGCAAGGGACCATCCCGCGGCGCACCGCTCTACCGAGGGACCAACAGGGGAGCGCCGCAGCACCTTGACACCGCGCGCCGCTTTGTTCCAGAACCCTCCGCTATCTGCTACTAGCAGTAGTACAAAATATTCTAAACTTAAGCGACTTTTCGTAATCTACTAACGCGGTGCCAAACATGTCCCCCGGCACCCGCGTTTTAACGGGGTTTTACTGTATTCCATCCATTTTATAATTTATCACAACGTTAATTAGGAAAAAATTAATATTTTTTGACTGTGAGGAAATTATCAGAATTATTATTTGTCGAATGGCAACGATAGCTTAGTTTGGATAATGCAACGATGTTTTGATTTTTAAAATACTCAAATCATGGCGAAAAAAGAAACTGCGACGCAGCGGAATAGCAATAGAATTTTTTAAATAAAACCGTGCAACTTAAAACATTTTTTACCTGTTTTATTATCGTGTAGACTTGTCTTCACATTTACTAACTAACTTTAAAATCCCGAGCTACTTCATTCTCAGCGCAAAACTGCTGATGTATAGATAGTATTTGGTTGGGTGTGGAAGGGGTGTTTTTCTGCCGGAGTTCCTAAAATAGTATAAGAGCCCAGAAATAAGTCCAACACGCCCATTTCTAACGATCTCGATCGCCACTTTGCAATCATTCCTAATCTTTTCTCCTTCAGATTGTGACCTTTTGAAGAACAATCCTGTCCGAAACCATTTGAATGTTATTCACACATAGCTGTAAAACAGCTGTTTCTCCGCTTTCGACTAAAGGCAGTGAGGAAAAAGGGCGGGGGGGGGGGGGGGGGGGGAACTGCATGAGTTATATCTTCTATCAAACAAAATAGTTAAGATAACTCAGTTTGAGACTGATGATCTTTTTTCTCTTGAAACCTTCTTTGCAGCAATCGTAATTCATTTCGAAAAGGCGTGCAGATTGGATGGCTCAGATTTGGAAAAAATTTGCCTTTTCATTTTATTCCTATTGTCTTGATGTATTCAGAGGTTCGTTTACCTTTAGTTTGTCTGAATAAATAACGATGTGGGCAACTAAAAATACACTTTCTTAAAATTATCTCTGGCTAAACGGTTATCTTGATATATATTTGAATAAGCATGTAATATTGAAGTCAAACGTTGGAAGATGCAGTAGTCACAATAGTACAACAAAGAACCCCTGCTGCGAATTTCTCTCTGTAACGAAATTTGTAATGTTAAGGGGCCTTAGCACCTTTTGATAATTTTTTCTTATTTTTGATTTTTCACGTACTTCATTTGTATATTATGAATTGTTATTTTTCACCAAAATTATTTTCGCATTAAAAAAAATCAAAAAAATCGGATTTTTTTGATTTTAATCGGATTTTTTTGATTTTAATCATGATTTTTTTATAATTCCAATTCTATGGAATATAATCAATTTTGTGTACCATAGATTTAAAGTTGTATTGTATTACTATTGTTACTTATGGTATACATTGGAAATAAACATTACTAACCATTATCAACAAAATATTTCTTAATAATTTAAAAGCAAAAGGTGAAATAAGAAATAAACAATAACAAAATGATTTCAAACTACAAATCAAGAAAGAAATTGTTTATCAAACAATATGTGATAATTATTAATTCTACATCTACAATATCAAATTATTTAAACAATCATTTAATTAGTTTTATTTAAAGATTTAAACATAAGGACTAATTTAGCTGCCTTTTCTACACCCAATTGATTCCGTAGTTTAGTATGTACAAGTCCAAAAGTGGAAAACATCCTCTCTATCCCTGCAGTTGTTCCTTTTGCAGTACATAACAACTGTATTGCATCAAACTCTTTTTGACCTACACAGTTCTTTAGAAGCGCAATTGATTTCCACCATTCCAAGATGTTTAAAGATTCTAGAGATTCTTTATCAAACAAAGTTCCATTAAACGGAGGAGAGCGTACAATGAATTTTAGCAAAATACTTAATAAGGAGGTTTCTCCATACTTTTCTTTAACAAAGTTTACAGCTTGATCTTTTTCATTTAGTGTTAAACATTGTACTTCAGAATTAGGATCCAAGAGGTAAGCTAGGAAATGAGCTGGTGTTAACGCTTGTTCATATCGTTTAGTAAAAAATTTTTTGCAGCAATTATTATTAGAATCTTTCAGAGTTTCCTTTAAATTTTTCCAGATGTTGACAACATTTGATAAACTACAATTATCTTTCTGCATTTTATCTAATGCCACAGAAATGGGTTTTAACATTAAAAGCATATCTTCTGCATTTCTTTTAATTGCCATATTCATGACTTTTGACCTGATATTGGTGTCGATATCATCCCTATTATCCTCACAAACTTGCATGAAAGTTGACCAATTCTTGATGTAGCTTTCTAATGAATCACACATAGAATTCCAGCGCACTTCAGTTGGCCGAATTAATCCAGTACCTTTAAGCTCATTGTATTTAGCTCTAATTATTTGATGATTTCGGAAATATGTTATAACTTGTAAAACATGTTCTGTTACATTAGGCATGAAATCTTGCAAATCTTTTGCCAAAAGATTGAGCAAATGAGCTGAACAGCCATATGATATTATATCAAATTTTGCATTTAATTCGTCCCTCATTTTTGCCATATTTGAAGCATTATCAGTAACAAAGCTACGTACACGGCATTTAAATTTTTTTTCTTCATTTATTATTGTTTGTGTAACAGCAGCAGCTAAATTTTGGCTAGTATGTGATGTTAAGGATGTGTCGATTGTGTCTACTAAATAAGTATTACCTTCCATAGTAGTAACACATGCACAAAGTAATGGTTGATTGTGTATATTAGACCAACCATCCACTGACATACATACCGTTTGTTCAGATAATTCACCAGTAATCTTTTCTATCTCATGTTCATGAACAGCATTTAAGAGACGATTGCCTAAATCAATTTTACTCGGGGGTTTATACCCAGGTCTTAGCATTTGTATTAGCTTAAGAAAATGTGGATTTTCAACAGAACGAAAAGGTATGTTGGAGGAAAAAAAGAATTTGGCTACTTGTAAATCTAGTGTATCTTTGAGATTGGTTGGTGTTTTCACAATAAATGGGCTAATATCTGTAGTCTTGAATTTCTTTATCTTTATGTCAGTATCAGTAGCAGTCAAATCTTCATCACACTGAATACGCTTATTACAAGGATCTGGCAGATTTTGGCTTTCAATTTGAGCTTTATTATCTGTTCCTCTGTTGTAAGTAGCAGTAACATCTGTGTAAGAAAGGAAAAGGAGCCATAAGTGTAATTCTATTTATTTTTTATTTTAATGTAAAAAAAGAACTTAAAATATTATGATATGAATTAAAAAATAACAGTATAATAATAATAAAAAAATTATTACCTAAAGCATCTTTTTCTTGTTCACAATCTTTCTTCTTTTCAACTTCATTTTTTGCTACACACACTTCATGATGCATTATCATTCTTGATACCAATCCTTGCATTTCTTTTTGGCATAATTTACATATTGCTTTAGATCCTTTCTTTCCTAACTCAATTTTTTCATTATAATAGACCCAAATGGGATCTTTTTTCCTTCCAGCAGACATTTCAAATTATAATTAAAGCTAATAATAAGTAAAAATGACTATCCCAGCTACCCTAAGTATGCTAACAAACACTAATTCACAACTCAAAGAATGATAATGATGCAAAACAAAAATAAAGTTCAAAATTAGCACTACAACTTCTACCAAAAAATATACACTTATACTTCAACTAACAATATGTACTACAACTTCCACTCCTGGTGCTGCTGTTGTTGTTTTTGTTTTGTAATGTTCCATGCTGCTATCATAGCTGTAATCATATGTAAACTGTTTTTAAAAGCAAATGAGTCACATTGAAAGTAGAAATGTTGAATTATATGAGTGAGATCTGAGAAATATATAGAACAGTCTACTTACTTGTTTATGTTTGAAACTTAGAAAAATATACAAAAAATGTTCAAGACTATACACAAAATTGATTTTTTTTGATTAAAATCAGTGATTTTTTTAAAAAAATCATTTGATTTAAATCATGATTTTAATCAATGATTTTAATCATTTGATTAAAATCATTTACACCCTGTTTTATACAATTTCCGCTTCAGACAGAATTTAACTAGAACTGAAGCTGTTTTAGGGGAAAATACAAGAGAAAAATACAATATTATGTTAAAAATTAAACACTGATCAAGTTTACGTGCCTTGGAAAGGATGGTGATTAACGAACAATTTCTGAATCGCCAGTCTGAGGGAATACAATGGAAAGAATAAAACTGTTAAGTCAATCCAAATGTTTTTAAAAATTGCTAATACAGAAAGTTAAATATGCAATAAAACAAGAATACCTTTAACAAAAAAATAAAAATAAAACTTACCAAACTTAACGAATTTACAGGAATAAAAATTTATGTCACATAGAACATAGATTCGAAATATTTTATTTTTGAATCGAAAGGGAGGGGGGGGGGGATCTTGGCGTGGGCATCTCATTTCTACATTTGACTTTTAGATTTGCCCATTTTTTCGCTTAATTTTGAATAGTTCAAAAAATCTCGACATTAGCGCCTATGGGCAAATTATGTGAACTCTGGGCGTAGGATCCAAGCTCCTATGAACAAGCATACTGGAAGAAGCTTTCAGAGTAAAAGATTTTTTGATTTGAACAATCTTCATTCATTTTCGAAGAGCTTAAAAAAGAAAAAAAAATTAACTTAACCCCTACGGAGAATTTTCAATCTTATATAAATCATGATCTAACAGACGGATTTGCTTGGAACAACTTCATCGGAAAGATTTTATGACGTAGAACATGTACAAATACGAAGTTCAATCGGAACTAAGGGAGCCTATTCTCATATGAAATTTTTTCATCGGGATTTCTAAGGATATTTTTGAATGAATAAATGAGTGAATAAATTCTAAAATAAATAAATGAGTGAACGAATGGAAAAATAAATAAATGAGTGAATAAATACATTAATGAGTAAATGAATAAATGAAAGAATGAATAATGAATGAATGAATATGTATTAACCGTTGAAAAAGGTATTTGAAGTAATAAGAACTAAAGCTAAATGAGAAAGAGAGATAGCTGGATATTAAGTTTGAAGTTGGTTTTTAACGGAAAGTAGGCTCGTATAGTTCTGGACGGAACTTCTAGTTAGATAATGCATTAGTACTAAAAGCGGCAAAAATAAAATTACCTTCAGGAAGTATCTAGTGAAACGAAATCTGATTCAGCAGATTGTACTTCTTCAGAGGACATCAACTTTCTCTTTTTATAACAATCATCATCAATTTTCTCTTTAGAATTAAAAAAGCTTGTAATAGGTTTATGCTCGCGTCAATATTGCTTCTCATTCAATGCACTTCTCTAAATATATTGGGTTGGAATTCTGAAAGAAAAAAAAATGCGCACGACAGACCGACCCACCGACGCATAAGGGGTGGAGGTGGTGGATACAGCTTTCACGAGAGGAGTGGTGGGGCTCGAGCTCATGGTAAAATATTCATACAGCAACCTACAGGCAAAGTAAACGACCATTGGGGGAAAAAACCATTTAAATTAGAATAGTTTATGCTTAAAGAACGTGAGAAAATAGCCTTTTTATGGCTACAGTACCATTTGTTAGGGGAGAAGAGAGATTGAGAAAGAAACTATCATTTTATCTCCCACTATCTCCCCATCTTCCTGTTCTACGCATCTGTTTCTGTATATGCAGCTGAGACGTTATTATTGAATGGTCAGTAGGGTTTAGAAAGTGGAGAGCAATTAACGCAATCCCCTGTGGTGTTTGCAAAAGGAAGAAGTCATAAAAGGGTCTTTCTTCCGCTCTGGGCATGAAACGTTGATAAAATTGTTAAACGAAGGAGCATTGTGAACACTCATGGGAAAGATTCTAGTTTAGATAAATTTATTGTTAAAAGTTCGGAGTGCTTGCATTTGAAAGCTATTTCCAGCTTCCTTTTTTTATTCTAATAATGTTTCTTTGCTAGTTTGTGTGTGTCCACTTTCATTTTCAATCTTCTCCAGACTAGAGACCCATATCTAATATTAGTAATTCTCATAACTGCAAGAGTTGCACTGAATATATTCTAGTTTTAAATTCGACTGCGAATCAAAACCTTCCCGAAAATGCTGCCAAACCAAAGATTTTCCAAAATTTTTCATGCATTTTAGCTCACCAGAATTTAATCTCAACTGGAGCATTTCATGATAGTTTAAAAATATATATATTCTTTGCTTAAAATTAAAAGAAAATCATTAGAACCTATTGCGATAGCAACAAAAAGCCTACATTTAATCGATGTACTATATAAAATCATTTCAGGTTTGGGCTTGCGAGGTATTTAGGGGACAAACCGCTAGGAAAGTGGTACGATTAGAGGTGCAAATTTGGCACTCCGTGAATTCCCTCGATTTTTAAAGCTGTTTCCTAAAATCTGCGATTTTTAAAAAAAAAATACCACGATTTGTGCGCAAATTGTTTAAAATTTGAGACTTATTTTGTTTTTACTTACACTTTAACGTCAATTTATCCTGTTCTGAAGTTTTAAAATATACAACAGATGTACTAAACTTTTAGAAGAGTTCATCAATAGAAAAATAACTATAAAACTAGTTATAGATAATTCCCCTCATGTTTAGAGGAAGTTTTTGATCCAAATCAATACAAATATTTAAATGTTTTTGACGAAGTTGATAGTTGTTCCATTGTTAACAATAACCCTATGATACCCCCCTCCCAAAATGAGTTACACGTTGAAGGAGGGCATTCAACTCTGGAAATTCAAGAGAGAAAGTGTTCCCAACCTGTCCAAAGTGGCAATCCAATGTTTGTCAGTTCCGTCTAATAGCGCAGATGCTGAACGGTCCTTTTCTACATATAAAAACGTGTTAAGTTACAATGACGAAGCATTAAAGAAAATAAGTTAATCACGCTTTTTTTTTCAGTGTTCACTCTATTCAATTATTATTAAAAAAACATATTTTTAGAATAGTATAAAGCGTAAAGAGAGTTAAGGTCTCAAAAAAAGTTTTCGGACACCAACATTTCGGTGGGGTCCCTCTAAGTCTCTAAGTATCTAAGTCAAAATTTCGGGGGGGGGGGGGGTTGTCCCCCCCCCCTTATCTACGCCAGTGGCCAAAAATACTATAAAGGAGCAAAATGCTAATAAAAACTTCCAGAACAAATTATATGAGCTCTGATGCTACTTACTACTTTTTTTGAATGAGAACCCAAAATCCGGAAAATTCCGAAATCTGGAAAGATGGCGGCCCCGAGAGTTCCGGTTTTGAGGTCCCATACTGTATATAAATTAGCTGTTAACAGTCGCCGCACTTTAGGGCGTTGCGCAGTGAGACAATAGGCTGAGACAACTGGCCGGAGAGAAATTCTCTGGGGCCGCCCCTAAGAATTTGCATCACCTGGATTGAGAAATTCTCAGGGCCGTATTTTGTAGCTTGTAGGGATTAAAAATATTGTCAGTAAGTATGTAGATATGTATTTGAATAATATTAAGTGTTTAAAAGATAGATCATTTTTTCTTATTCACCATTGGGCCAATAATACGTAATATATTAATTAGCTGCCATCCTTTAGGGTGTTGCGCCGTGAGGCAATCGCCTCGCCGCCTTAACCTCCCCCGCCTGCACTGCTCATAATCAAAAACATCAATTTTGCGACTCTCAAAAGTTTGCATAACAGACGGCCGCCTAGATTTTCTATATGGACGAGCCGGCTCTGAGAATTTCTCAAGCCAGTCTCGAGAGCTCGTCCATATGGACGACTTGGGCGGTAGCCTAAAGCGCAAAACTGATGTATTTTATTTATTTATTTTCAAAATTTAAAAATAAAACATAATCATTTTTTCTCCTCGGGCAGCCGTTTAGGTTGTCTATAAGGGACCCGCTGGCCCTGAGAAATTCTGCCCCCTCCCCCTTGTTACCCAACAGCCAGACCCTAGAGATTTTGCCCCATTGCTGCATTGCACTCTCTGAAGCCCGGGTTACGGCAAAGTTTTGGTCCCCGTTTTTTTATGAACATTGTAAAAGCTGTATATTTTATTGAAAAAAGATAGATATTTTGCGACCGGCCCACCGGGCATTTGCCCGAATGCCCGCATAGCCAGTCCGCCGCTGCAAGGGACCATCCCGCGGCGCACCGCTCTACCGAGGGACCAACAGGGGAGCGCCGCAGCACCTTGACACCGCGCGCCGCTTTGTTCCAGAACCCTCCGCTATCTGCTACTAGCAGTAGTACAAAATATTCTAAACTTAAGCGACTTTTCGTAATCTACTAACGCGGTGCCAAACATGTCCCCCGGCACCCGCGTTTTAACGGGGTTTTACTGTATTCCATCCATTTTATAATTTATCACAACGTTAATTAGGAAAAAATTAATATTTTTTGACTGTGAGGAAATTATCAGAATTATTATTTGTCGAATGGCAACGATAGCTTAGTTTGGATAATGCAACGATGTTTTGATTTTTAAAATACTCAAATCATGGCGAAAAAAGAAACTGCGACGCAGCGGAATAGCTTTTTTTAAATAAAACCGTGCAACTTAAAACATTTTTTACCTGTTTTATTATCGTGTAGACTTGTCTTCACATTTACTAACTAACTTTAAAATCCCGAGCTACTTCATTCTCAGCGCAAAACTGCTGATGTATAGATAGTATTTGGTTGGGTGTGGAAGGGGTGTTTTTCTGCCGGAGTTCCTAAAATAGTATAAGAGCCCAGAAATAAGTCCAACACGCCCATTTCTAACGATCTCGATCGCCACTTTGCAATCATTCCTAATCTTTTCTCCTTCAGATTGTGACCTTTTGAAGAACAATCCTGTCCGAAACCATTTGAATGTTATTCACACATAGCTGTAAAACAGCTGTTTCTCCGCTTTCGACTAAAGGCAGTGAGGAAAAAGGGCGGGGGGGGGGGGGGGGGGGAACTGCATGAGTTATATCTTCTATCAAACAAAATAGTTAAGATAACTCAGTTTGAGACTGATGATCTTTTTTCTCTTGAAACCTTCTTTGCAGCAATCGTAATTCATTTCGAAAAGGCGTGCAGATTGGATGGCTCAGATTTGGAAAAAATTTGCCTTTTCATTTTATTCCTATTGTCTTGATGTATTCAGAGGTTCGTTTACCTTTAGTTTGTCTGAATAAATAACGATGTGGGCAACTAAAAATACACTTTCTTAAAATTATCTCTGGCTAAACGGTTATCTTGATATATATTTGAATAAGCATGTAATATTGAAGTCAAACGTTGGAAGATGCAGTAGTCACAATAGTACAACAAAGAACCCCTGCTGCGAATTTCTCTCTGTAACGAAATTTGTAATGTTAAGGGGCCTTAGCA
Source organism: Octonoba sinensis (assembly GCA_038502835.1). Taxonomy (NCBI): domain Eukaryota; kingdom Metazoa; phylum Arthropoda; class Arachnida; order Araneae; family Uloboridae; genus Octonoba; species Octonoba sinensis. Next base: position 8,467,084 of record CM076600.1, read on the forward strand.
CCTTTTGATAATTTTTTCTTATTTTTGATTTTTCACGTACTTCATTTGTATATTATGAATTGTTATTTTTCACCAAAATTATTTTCGCATGAAAAACCAAAATTCAACTAATGGACAATTTTAAAATTTATTATTATTTTTTTTTTTCTTAATTTAACGATTTGAATTTTTTTCTTATAGTTTATTTATAGATTTTTTTATTATTTTTTTTAAGTTCATTTAATAATTAAATTCATTCATTTTAATATTCATTTGTCTTTATCATAGTATGCTTTACAACTTTCGGGATGAGTTTTGTTATTAATTAATTAGTTTTTGAGAAACATTTTTTAAAGTTACATCCATGGTTAGAACACAGAAGAAAGGGATTCTTGTTAGCTGTTCATTAAAAGAAAATTCTCAATATATAGCAAAATCCATCTGTAATTTTATCAAACACATCATATTTAACACACAAAAAAAATTTCAAGTTCTTACATGAATCTATCCAAAAGTTTTATCTTTTAATACGATTTTGCGAAAATGCAGTTTAAAGAGTGCAAAACTCTTGTGCTCACTTACATCTTACATCGCTACTTAACAACATTACCACTTACCTAACAACATTTGTATTGATCGTATTGCTTAAAAACTTTGCTCAGTTATACTAAGAGAGTCAAACCCCATTATAAGCAATGAAAATTTAAAATCGGTATTTAGATCAATTTTTGTCATTTGAAAGGTGCAAAGTCCCCTTCATGTTTACTAACATTCAAAATATTCGCCATATAACGACGTGATAATCTCCAGCGAATTTTTTCTGACATATAACTTTTCGATTTTTGTCGTTTTTGACGGATTGCTGCTAATTTTAATGCAACCAATTTGATCACACGTGCGTGTTTTGGGAGCCACCAGCATTGTTTAGTTCCGGAAAAACTCGTAAAAATGCAGGGTGTCTGCAGGTCACGAAAGTCACGAATTTGGACATTGTTCACGTATGTAACGAAAAAGTCGCAAAAATTACGAATAGGTCACGAAAGTTTTCCGTCCGACGCGATCGGACCGCCTAGAAAAGACATCGGACATCTAGTATTCAATAGGCTTTTAAATATACGGTTATCAGCCATGTCAAGTTTTATTTTTAAAGTTAATTAATAAATTTATTACCCTCATTTAAATGCAATCCCTTTAACTGGCAGGCAGTAAATTAAATACATTTAAGCATCAACTGAATAATCTACCAGATTTATAAAGCACAATATTACTTGTAGTGGTATAGCCCAATTTTGGTAACCAGTTAATTCTTAGGAACAATAGCAGAAAGGTCTCTTTAATTGAAAAGTTTCGGTGGATAACAACCAGAAATTTGTAAAAGGCAACTCTGGCGAAATGCGAGCTATTTCGGACTCAAATTCACTATAGCTGTTGTTTCACCATCATGAGATTCTTCTATTTAATGACCTATATACAAGTAATATTATAAAGCACAATATTACTTGTAGTGGTATAGCACAATTTTGGTAACCAGTTAATTCTTAGGAACAATAGCAGAAAGGTCTCTTTAATTGAAAAGTTTCGGTGGATAACAACCAGAAATTTGTAAAAGGCAACTCGGGCGAAATGCGAGCTATTTCGGACTCAAATTCACTATAGCTGTTGTTTCACCATCATGAGATTCTTCTATTTAATGACCTATATACAAGTAATATTATAAAGCACAATATTACTTGTAGTGGTATAGCACAATTTTGGTAACCAGTTATTTCTTAGGAACAATAGCAGAAAGGTCTCTTTAATTGAAAAGTTTCGGTGGATAACAACCAGAAATTGGTAGAAGGCAACTCAGGCGAAATGCGAGCTATTTCGGACTCAAATTCACTATAGCTGTTGTTTCACCATCATGAGATTCTTCTATTTAATGACCTAATTTCTCGAAAAATCTCCATCAAGTTTCTCAGGGGTGACACCTTTTTTTTTTTTTGTGCAAGTGCTTGATGAAGCAGTGTGTTAAGCGAAATATGGGTACTCTCCTAGCAATTTATGGAAATCTTTATTATTAATCTTTTGACTACGGAAAACTAATAAGGAATTTCAGGCAGCTTTAACACATCTTTCTGCTATTATATGTTAGTTAATAAACATATTTATGCTATATTTTTGCTGTAATACAAAATTTATATTAATATAGATACCATATTATGGGAAAAATCTCTTCTTTGAATGCCATATTTATACTAATAATATTACAGCAATAAGGTAACTTTCTGTGGGGCTACTCTTGTCCCAGCCCCGTTTTGAAAAGGTTAAAGGGAAAGTTTAAATACTGAATACATTCAAAAATAAAATTTAGCACTTATATTTTTTGAGATACGGTCTATTACAGTCTATTTATAATTAAAGGGAAGGTATTTTCTGCGACGTATAAATATACCCACGGAAGTTACCGCATCAAATGCTCGGAGCGTACACATACGCCGGCGGCTGTGAAGGTGTTAAGTATAATAATTAGTATGCATTTTTTCCCCTACTCTAAGTTATAAAATAAATATTATTATTACTGTTATTTTTTCTCTTTCATTTTGCGTTGCCAAACAAGAAATGTCAGATGTACAATTCTTCATATTTTTAAGAAAGAAAGCAAATTTTGAATCGTATGATAAATTCAATTAGCTTTCCAGAATCTTAATCACAGTCTAAATCACAGGATAAGAATAGACGTCAGGATGCTCAGAAATATGTCCCTCACCGCAGCTGTGGGGAGCTTATCACTGCCAGTGATCAATTGGTCAAGAACCCTGCGAAAACAACAAAGCATCTGCTGCTATCTTATGTAACGATTCAGAGAACTTTCGCGTAAACCTCAAATGAAGATGTTGATACCGAAATAGTGCTCTGATTCCATTCGCCTTTGTGGTGTCTGTAGTCTCTAGACGTTCATTAGGAAAAACAAAATCCTTCACCTCGAGCGAAAGTTTGTGACCTGTTATTCAGAATTAGGATGCAAATTTGCGGTGGCAAGTGTCTTAGAGTAGGGGTAGACGGGATGTTTTTTCAATCACCAAAATGTGTGTTCGACTTTTGCTATTGATCGTAATTGCTTGTGGTCTGAGGTTTATAATTTATTGCAGACATAGTTTCTGAGAAAATTTTGCATAGTAATTTTTTTTCTCTCTTTGACCTAACAGGAGTAGATGATTCTGCTGTACCAAACATTAATCTTCATAAAATTATTTGAAAATTGTGCTTTTTTTTACAAATATGACTGGAAATTTTAAGTGAGGAAAAAAAGATTGGGAAGTTGTTCAAATTATCAGGTAAAATTTTCGTTCACGCACGTTTAATTGGGGTAAAAAAATAGTAAATTCTGTGGGCTAAACGTCAGGTGCTAACCCTTAGCGGAACACTGGAGGTTGTTTCAAGACCCATTTGGTCTATGAAAAAAAGTAGTAAAAACTTTTTACTAAGCATAGTGTAGAGTAGTGTTTCCCAACCGGTAGTTCGCGAAAATAATATTATAATGGCGGAATTTTTAAATACTAATGTAAAAAATATACCGAAGTAATAAATTAACATACATATGGACGGAACGCGTAAATTATTTTTTTTTAATGAATTGTTCTCCAGATAATGTAGAATAATTGGTACTGTCATAAGAAGCGTGTGTATAAAATTTGAATTGTATATCCTACTTTTAAGGTGATTTCGAAAATTTTGGCCAGATTCCAATAACACAGTGGTACTAGAAGATATTCAGTGCTTTATTTTAAATTTTGGACCAATGTTTCTCCTATCATTTTCTACTTTTCCGCGTTAGCGTGAAGAAAGAGTCAAAAATGTGAAAATTTTACATTATTTTCGTCTACTTCCTCGTATGTAAACCGTAAAATTGGAACGGAAGATATTTCTTGATTAATTTCGAATTTTGAATTCGCATTTATCATACTTTCTTTCAACTTACATGCGCTATCGCAAAAAATACAGTAAAACCTGTAAAGGTGACCACTTTTGTCAGGAACGGAATTACCCCTATATTATCTAATGTAGAGAAACCTTTGTAAATTGACCACCTAAGTTGACCACCTGTCTATATTGACCACTTATGTACGCCAAATTTGGGTGGGAGTATTAAAAAAAACCTTTGTAAGTTGACCGCCTAATTATTACTATATTTATTTGTCTATTTTTGGAAAAATAGCAAAAACTAAAATAGCTTCTTCAATAAATTTTTTATGCTATAATATTAGACCAGTATTTGTCTGGATGGTTGAAACATCAGTATAAAATTTGCCTAACCCTCTTTGTAAGTTAAACAAATGGGAAAACGACTATGAGCCCTCTCTTATTCTTTAAATAAGTTTCTTCTTTTTTCTTTGATCTGACATAGCCATTTTGAAAAATATATATCTTTGGGAAATCTTTAACATCAAATAAGCTATTGACATAATTAATATGATATTTATCTTCATTTTAATTAAGTACTTTACTTTTGAAGTCGTATAGGATACACTGTAAGACATTCAGGGTAATTTCTTTAATGATATTTTCGATAAGGGATCATTCAGAAATGATGTCACGCTTCGAGGGGGGAGGGGGTAACAAGAAGTGTGACATCATACATTATGCAACATAGAGTGACGCGTGACAAAGGGGGGTGGGGGGTCCGCTGAAGTGTGACATATTGTGACAAAGGGGGGAGGGGGTCCGCTGAAGTGTGACATATTGTGACAAAGGGGGGGAGGGGGGTCAAATATATGGGGAAAAAGCGTGACGTCATTTATGAACGGCCCCTAATTGAAAAAAAAAAGCTAATTGCTATTTTAAAGTAACGTTATTACATGAAGCTATATTTTAATTAGTTACAAATGAATAAATGCATAGTGTAAGAAATAACAAAAAAAAAAAAAATCTCCACCCTCTATAAGTTGACCACCTGTCTAAGTTGACCACTAAAGTGCTGCACCGCAAGTGGTCAACTTACGCAGGTTTCACAGTATGTAAATTTAGATATTTCTGCAAACTTCCATTTGTAGAATTTAATATATTTCAAACAACAAACGAAACTAAAAGATTTATTGTTTGATTCAAAAATGTGTACGTATAACTTCCTGTGTCATTCCAGAACTTTTTCGAACTATCGGAAAAACAATTTCTAGACACAGGTTTTGAGTATACATATGTTATTAATAACTCAAATAGAGCTAAAAAAAGTAATAATTAAAAATATATATTCGGTTTCTTGTAGCTGTTATTCTAGGTTTCATTTATACCTCGATGTGTTGCAATCATAGTTTGATTTCTTTTAATAAACTCCTGGGAAACATGAAAATTATTGGGCTAGCAATTTCTGTGTTTAATTTACCCGTTACTAAGGGGTTCGCCATTTGCTTTGGGATTATATAGGGCGTTCGCAAGGAGAAAAAGGTTGGGAACCGCTGGTGTAGAGTTTTGGCAACTTTCGGACAGACATCAGTATTCTTTTTTTTGCAAACATGAGGAAGATCTCAAGTTATTCGGTCAAAGTTGAGAAGTTCCTGTAATAAACTTCTCTAATTCCTGGAAGTGTTGTAAGAAAACTTACTAATCACCAAAAGTTGTTATAAAGCCTCTTGACAAGAAACTACTGCAAGAGTCGGCTAGATCAGCGGTTCCCAATCTTTTCTTTTTTTTCGCGTACCACGATTTTTCTCGCAAAACATTTGCGCACCACTGCTAATGTAACTTTATTGTATAGAATAGAACACTAATAGATTGTAGAAATATACTACGACGACTAGGTTATTTCAGTCACATCATTTTTTATAGTTAATGCAGAGAAAAGCGTTTATTAAAATAAAGCAGTATGTATAAAATGAAATATATAAAATATATTTTTAATACGTACTTCTAAAACATCGTTAGAAATATGTCTTTAAGTGCAAAATGCCTATCATGTAAAAAAAATGAAAAAACAAAATTAATGAGAAGGTTCTGCATGGCAGATACAAGCGAAGTGATATCTGTTTCCGAAGTAGTTAGTTTTAACCTCACATTTGAATCGACATTTAATTTGCTTCTATATTTATTTTTAATAAATATAATATTGGAAAAAGCCGTTTCATAAAGATGAGTGGTTGTGAACTGAATTAAAAACAGCAATGCTTGTCTTGACGGGAATTCATTTTTAACTTTGAGCCAACATTCTCCCAACTTTAATTGGGCAAATTTGGTCTTCAATCCTGAGTTTTTGTGTTTTAACCTCTTCTTTGATTTTTTTATTTTTTCCAGCACGCGTACCACCTGGAGAGGCTTCGCGTACCACTAGTGGTACGCGTACCACAGTTTGGGAACCACTGGGCGAGATCTTTCATCCAATACAAGGAGTTACAATAGGAATTAATAATTATTTCGGGTCTAATACGAGCAGTTATAGTAAGAATGTTCTTTGGCACGAACCGTCTGCCAAACACATAAACAAGTACAGCGGAACCTGTGTAAGCTGACCACTTGCGGTGCAGCACTTTAGTGGTCAACTTAGAGAGGGTGAAGTAGAAGGTGGAGGAAGTCCACTAATTCCGTTCCTGACGAAAGTGGTCAACTTAGACAAGTGGGCAATTTACAAAGGTGGTCAACTTTACAGGTTTTACTGTATGTGCCAAAAACGTGTACATGTGCTACAACTTTCAAGCTATTTCTTTCTCAAAGAAGGAAAAATATTTTAAGTAATTTTTAAACGGTCCATTTTTATACGTGCCATGAAGCTCAAATTAGTATAGTAAACTTCTTCCCGAAATATTTCGATTTGTTTTTCAAGCACTAAATAACTGAAATAAAGTTTAAATTATTAAAACTATATTCATTACGCATTTTGTAAGTAACCCGCGAAAACGCGTTTTTCCCCTATTTTTTTTCTTCCTAAAAAATAAAATACCAAATACGCAAAATTACTACTATGAAATACCCTAGAAAGCAGTTACAATGAAAATTGACTAATCTTACTGAATGAATAATCAATTCTAAAATTGCTGCTCGAGTCTCTAAGGCCCATCGCGCGTCCTCCCGGGTTAATTAACTTATTATCGTATATTTACTCAATCTATACTATTAAAATCTGCCCGCGTCTCTGTGTGTGTGTGTGTGTGTGTCTGTCACCTCATCTCCTCGAGAACGGCAGGTTGCCCGACGTCGGGACGGGTATCGTCGGATTCGGAATTTTCCGGGGAAGCCATATCGCCCGGTCTCATCCGTGTCCGGTTTAATTAGCGGAGATATTAATTAAAAACGCAATTTTTTGCAAGTTTTATTTTATTTTTGCATTGTTGCATCGTTCCAACACTATATAATACAGTTGCCGTTTGAATTAAAATCAATGCAGTTGTTGCCATTGTTGTTGTCAATGTTTCTCTAGCATTTTGAGTGAGGCTTCGCTGTATTTCCAATGATAAATTTAATCCCTCTTTCTTTTTAATTTATTTATCGTCACCTATCTAATAAAAACTTTATTTTTCGTATTTTAACGGACACTTTTAAAGACTGTTTTAATTATTCTGAATGCCTGAAACGCAAATGGCGTAATATCGAAAAAGGAAAATAGTTAATTGTACTTTTTCGAATGCAAATTTTTTGAATTTCTCTATTATTATTATCGGTCCGGGTCTGCATGTCTGTGTATGGATGGATATTAAAGTTTTTTAATGGGGCCGTGTTGTATTTAAGCTCGCGCAGCGCCGGGTGTACAACGGTTTCTTAGCACGCGTAGCGCCGGGCGTAGCCAGTGCAACACGGATCTAATCAACAATCTTTAATTAATCTACGAGACTACTCTTTCGATTATCGAGATAAGCCCGTGCAAAGCCGGGTGACGCATGAAAACGACGCAATATTTGAGATGGCCCGTGCAACGCCGGGTGACGCATGAAAACGACGCAATATTTGAGATGGCCCGTGCAACGCCGGGTGGCACACCAATCTAAATTATTTTCCGAAGCTCGAAGCCCTCTTAAAGAAATCCTTGCATCTGCTTATCGTTTATTTCCGAAAACGAAACTGCAGTTGCTACAAAAACACATTTATAGCAACGCATTAACCCTGTTACATCACACTTGATGAATACACCTGTTGCTTTTTTCTTTTCACCATCCAACGCTACCTTTCGTAATTGATGTGCTAATCTATTTTCTGGCAAAGAACCTTTCAGAAATAAACAATCCACGGCCAATGATCGAGGAAACATAGATCCAAAACAAATCACCCACCTTTGACTGTTAAGGTTGGAATTAGTTGTTTTGTGTAGAAAGCATTCCACTTTTTGAGCGTGAAATCTAATTTGCATGGCCAATGAATTCCTCGAAGATGGATTGACCGCCATTTTTGACTGGCCAGTTCATTGAATCCGACATTTTGCCTCGTGCCTTCGGAATTAATTGCTACTATTTGTTACTTAGAATAGCCCTTTTTTATTAATCATTGTCACACGCGATCTTATTTGCGGTTACAGCGTAATGAATATTATCGCCTTTCGATTTTCATGATCTGGTTATTTCTCTCGCTGTTTATAAAAAGTAAAAGGACGGCTTTGTGTAGTGTTCAATTGTTGGATAAAAGTTAGCGATATTTAAATTAGATAATCGGATGTTATTAATGAATATTCACTGATATCATCAGATTAACGGGAAATAATTTTTATTTATTTTTTTACATAATGACTTTTTCTTCTTATCATGAGTAAGGTATCAACTCGTTGTACAACAATTAATAATCATCTACTTGGTTTAAATAGAATGAAAATTTGATATGTATCATAAAACATACCTACAGGGAGTAAGTACTCCTTGTGTATATGCTACGTTTTTGATACTAACGCTAGGTTATAGAGTGGTTTTTTATAATCAAACCATTCCCCCCCCCCCCTTTTAAACGAATAATTATATTATTATTCGTAAGTTACACAATTAAAAATCAAATTGCGTTTCGTGGAACCCTGAGGCTCCACGATATAATTCTGGATACTCGTGATTCACAAAGAAAAATAATCCGAATATTTATTAATATAAAGCACTTAAAAATAGTTGCCTAGTCATTGCCCCTAATCCTGCGTCATGGCAACCTATAACAATCCTAAAAGGATTAGATCTAAGCGGTAGATTAGAGTGGAGAAGAATTGACTATCATTTATTAACTAAAATATATAAAAAAGAATGAATTAGAAATGCGACCGAGGAATGACATCCCTAATACTAAACCACTACAGTATGTAAAGCAACAAGAAGTTCCTTCTCCAACTATTCCAACATACTTTCCCGCATACAACAATATCAAATTGATCAATCTCTCTCTTTCTCATTTAGCTTTAGTTCTTAATTTCTTCAAATATACCTTTTTCAACATTTTATACATTCATTCACTCATTCATTCATCCACTCACTTATTCATTCATTCATTTGGAAATATTCTTAAAAATCCAGATCAAAAAGTTTCGTGGAAAAATAGGCTCATCTAGCTCGGGATGAACTTCGTATCTGTACATGTTCTACGTCATAACATCTTTTCGATAAAGTTTGGGCTAAGCAAATCCACCTGTTAAAACGGATTTATATAAGATTGAAATTTCCCCGTAGGCGTTAATGTTCAATTTTTTTGAACTGTTCAAAATTGAACAAAAATTGTTCAAATCTTAAAATTTTTCCCGTTGAGAACTTATTCCATGAGCTTGTTCAAACAAACTTGGATCTTATGCCCAGAATCTAGATAATTTGCTTCATTTTTGCCCATAGGCGTTAATGTTAAGATTTTTTGAACTGTGCAAAATTGAACGAAACATTGTTTGGATCAAAAAGTAAAATATGGAAATGAAATGTCCTCGCCGAGATCTCTCGATTGCAAAAAAAAGATGTTTCGAATCAGCTGATTCCCTTTAAAGTTATTGGTGGAACAGACATTCCAACAGACACACATTCCCCCCCCCCCCCCCCATCTCAAAACTCTACTTTAAAATTTTTTATTTTACAATATTTATTTAATTGTTCAACTGATTTTTGACTATTTCTTATTTTTAACCATATTTTTACAGTACATTGCCTTCTGTCATTCTTTTTTTTAACTTTTACGGGAAAGTAGGTTAAAAAGGCGAGCACAGCCCAATCACAAAATGGCTGGAAATTAACTTTAAGGGATTTTAAAAACAGCTGTGAAATAGAACAATTGTATCAACCCCATTACTAATCGCACCGCCGCTCAGCATTATGGCACACAAAATCTGATGCCGCCCCTCAGTCACATATGAAGCATTTTTTCAATGTATGAAAACAACTACAGTGAAACCCCGATTTTACGTCCCCCGAATCTACGTTTTTCCCGCATTTTACGTTTTTTCATCAGGTCCCAGTTTTTCCGTATACTAATGATGTTAATTTAACCCGGATTGTAAGTTTGTTATATATGAAATTTCCCGCATTTTACGTTTTGCCTGGAAAGTGAAAAAAAAAATGTTCTAAAATAAGCAATATTTTTCCGTCTGTACTTTTCGTCAGCCGATGAAGATCAACAAAATGAACCGGAAGCACAGCCCGTCCCTTCTTTCACTATTGCAATGAAAGGCTTACAAATAGTGAAAGACTATTTTCTTTCTTATAAAGAACAGGAAAAAAACTTGCAACGTATTTCAATCCAAGAAGATGCTGCATTCACTTTGAACTCAATGACTAAAAAACAATCCACTATTACGGGTTATTTTCAGCGTAAACGCCAGGAATCGCAACTAAATGTGTTAAAATTATCTTAAAATGGTATGTATAATAATGTTCTTTTCGTAAAATATAGATACAGTGAAACCCCGAATTTACGTTTCTCAAGGGACTGGGCAAAAAAACGTAAAATACGGGAAAAACATAAAATACGGGAAATACATAGAATGCAAAAATCAAATAGAAAAAAACTAAAGGTAGTAAAGATGACTCTTTCAGAAGGTATAATATCTATATTTTACGAAATGAATATTATTATACATACCATTTCAAGATAATTTTAACACATTTAGTTGCGATTCCTGGCGTTTAAGCTGAAAATAATCCGTAACAGTGGATTGTTTTTTAGTCATTGAGTTCAAAGTGAATGCAGCATCTTCTTGGATTGAAATACGTTGCAAGTTTTTTTCCTGGTCTTTATAAGAAAGAAAATAGTCTTTCACTATTTGTAAGCCTTTCATTGCAGTAGTGAAAGAAGGGACGGGCTGTGCTTCCGGTTCATTTTGTTGATCTTCATCGGCTGACGAAAAGTACAGACGGAAAAATATTGCTTATTTTAGAACATTTTTTTTTTCACTTTCCAGGCAAAACGTAAAATCGGGAAATTTCATATATAACAAACTTACAATCCGGGTTAAATTAACATTATTAGTATACGGAAAAACTGGGACCTTATGAAAAAAACGTAAAATGCGGGAAAAACGTAGATTCGGGGTACGTAAAATCGGGGATTCACTGTATTAAAAATACAGCTTCATGCACCAAAATTACTTTAAAAGAGTAATTAGTTTCTTTTTCACAATTATTTAAATTATCATTAGAGAACTGTAAGCTGAATAACTTAAAATATATCCTATACAACTTTACAAGTAAAGTACTTAGTTAAAATAAAGATAAATATCTTATTAATTATGTAAGTTACTTATTGGATGGTAAAGATTTCCTAAAAATACATAATTCTTCGAAATGATTACATCAGATAGAGGATAAAAAAAGGAACTTATTTAAAGAGTAAAAGAGTGATCATAGTAGTTTTCCCATATGGTTAATTTACAGTGAAGTATAGGCAAACTTTATATTGATGTTTCATTCATCCAGACAAATACTGGTATAACATTATAGCATAAAAAACCTATAGAATGTAATTTAGTTTTTCTTATTTTTGCAAAAATAGGTAAAAAAAATAAATATTGCAATAATTAGGCGGTCAACTTACAAAGGGATTTTTATAATACTCCCACCCAAGTTTGGCGGACATAAATGGTCAATATAGACAGGTGGTCAACTTAGGGGGTTAGGTTACAAAGGTTTCCCTACATTATATAATATAGGGCAAATTCCGTTCCTGTCAAAAGTGGTCAATTTAAGCAGGTGGTCAGCTTACAAAAGGTGGTCAACTTGACAGGTTTTACTGTATTTAAAATATTTTTTGTAACTGATACATGTAAAAGCGGCATTTAAGTTCCACATACTAATAAACATCATACTAATGAAGTACTCGTGGGTAAAATTAGGGTGGTTTTCGCTAACAAAATGATACAATTATGCGAAGCGTACAGTTATACGCAGATACCTTCGTGAGTTTTTTGGAATCAAAAGCATTTTCAGAGCTTAAAAAAATTGTCCGAAATGAATATTCAGAGAGATTTTCCGTTATGAAAAACCCGTCTGCAATAAATATTTTTCCTTTTGAAACAATTGTCTGGCAATGGTGGATTTTTCTTTTTCAAATGTTTTTATTTATTCAAGTGAATTCCATTTCTTTTTTGTCATGTCCGTCACATCTTCTGTTTGTATTCAAATTCTAAACGTTGAAATTTATACATAAAGACAAAAACAAAACAGTTAAGAAGTATTTTCTCCATTTCTTTAATTGAAACAATTTTACAGCACGAAAAGAACAATGTCTGACTTATATCGCTTATAGAAATGAACAGTGTCATATCTGCAAAAAAAAAAAATCGTTTTTTTTTTTTGGTTTTTATATCAAAATTTTCAGATTTTTGCGCTTTTTATATTGGGAATACTGCTGTAAGTAAATGGTCAAATATAATGGCTAGAGAACAACTGTATTCTTTTGGTACTACACTGTAATAACTACTTCTTTTAGCTATTTCTAATTTTTTTGACATCATTAATATCCATCTTGTGAGAGAAAACTAGAACAATCACTATTTTCCGAACAAAATCGATTATAATTATCATTGAAAAAAATAAGGTAATTAAATAAAACAAATTGTAAAAACTCCAAACGCCTCTCTTGAAAAGTGTCCATTTTGCAGATATGACACTGCTCATTTCTATAAGATATTTGCAAATGACATGATACATGAGATCTATGATTTCTGGGATAGTATGTTATGTACTGAAATGAAAAAAATCGAATATCGTCGATTCCCACGAAAAACCTTTGCTGGCTTCAAGCCCGTCATTTGGGCGATCAAGGGGGTCAATTGCCCTTCCTCCCTGACTTTTAGAAATACTTTGAATTTATACACGTTTTTATGTATTTTGTCGTTTTTAATCTACAATAAGCATTGCTTTGCCCCCTTCCCAACCGCCCACCCGGAAAACTTTGAAATGACGGGCGTGAATGGCCCTGCGGTCAAGTTGCGAGAATAGATGGAATTTGATTCCGAAGATTAACTTATAATAATAATGTTTTAATGCCATAAGACGTGTAACAGTTTCAAAGAGTTTGGCGCTCCTTGAAGTGAAATTTGTAAAAATTGCCTATATATATTATTTCTCTAGCTTGTTTTTCTGTCTCTCCGCGATATGTTCCTTATTCTTTTATCAAATTCCGTGATTTACCCCTCATTTTAAAGCTTATCGTGGGGGTTAATGACGAAAAATTGACCCACGGTCTAAAAATGTTCCACTTCTCTTAAATTTGAGATTTAAAATCATCTAGGAAAAGGTCCTTTAATGGATGCCAAATGGGTGTTGTACATGCTGGCACCATCTGTTATCAAGAAAACAAACAAGAAACTCTTCTGTTTTTTATTGTGTAGAAAATTGGTAAGTTTTAGCTGCGTCCGTGTGTTAAACTTATTCAATTGTTAGACTCTATACATTTATATTATGAATGTGTAGAGCCTAACAAACCAGCAGTAGCTATATTTTAACGAAAGCAACTGTTTCATTATTGCATTTTAATGCTATGTATACTAATAATAAAAATAATTATCATTATTATAGTGGTTATTTTATTATTTTGAATATCTAAACAATAGTGGGGGAAAATTGTAACAGCTATTTGTACTGATGTGTTCAATGATAAGCCTTCTTTTGTACCAGTATCCGTTTACTTTTTTCTATCCATCTTCATAATGTTCTTTCTCCCAAATTAATGCGGAAGGAGGCAATTCACCAGCTAGAGGGACTCATGAGCGATCATCGTTGTCACGTGATATCCGCTCTTTGTTTACTAAGATTTTCCATTGAGTTCTACGTGGAGTTCACTAGGCAAAATTAGGTATCTTAAAATTAATTAGACTATCTTCACAGCTTTTTCCGATTATAACCCAGTATTTTCATTTCATTTAATCATTATAAAAGAAATTTATTAATTATTACAATAGTTATAGTGTTGTATTTAGTATTAATCTTATGTTCTATAAAGATTGATTAAATTAAATGTAAATACATTTAATTTAATCATTATAAAAGACTTTATTTATTATTACAATAGTTATAGTGCTGTATTTAGTGTTAATTTTATGTAATGTAGAAGAACTTTATTTAGGCCTAGTTTTTAATTAGATTTGTCGAACTCGATGTAAAGCGATGCTACGGCTTCCTTTGTTTACATTGCTTTCATCGGTGCCACGTGACCAATGACGTTGCTTGAATTGCCTCCATTCCACACGGGTCGACTAGTATGCATATTATTATGTTAAAGTTAAGAATGTTTAAAATTACGAAGACGAACCAAATTGTCTGTGTAAGTCATAAACTGGTTCATATAGATAACTATTTTTACCACAAAAATCTTTCTCACTTAGAAATATTCACTGATCATTTGTATCCATACATACGTACTTACCTGCGTACTTAATTTTCAATTTGTTACTTTAATCAGCTCCTGAAGAAATCGTAATTATCCCGTGACTTTAAAGAGCAATGGAATGATAAATACTTTCCGTGTGAAATATCCTAGAAATCTTGTCATCGTTAATTAATTGACTTGAATTCAATTAAGGATCGGAAAAATTAAAAGAAACAGAAGATAAATGTTTAACTGTGATAATTCATTATAATGAGAGCTATGTTGCTCCAGGAAAGAAAAGAAAAGTTCCCAGCATCAGTCCATTAAGCGTGATCACTTAGAGCTATCATTATCTAAACTGTACACAAGAACCGAGTGAATTGTAAAGGGTCAATCAGGGTTAAGTGTCCTTATTAAATTAAACAAGTGTGGCTATGTGTGTCACGACAGTTCGTCCTTTTCTTTGAGCGTTTTTTTCCGGGTTCTCACAAATTTCATCAATTAAACGGAATTGTTTTACCCGAATGATCTGATTTTGTTGGAGATGTTCTTCTGCCAATAGAACGCACATGTCTTTCGTGACCTGCCGCAGGTGATTGCAGCGTTTCCTTATTGCGGGGGTGTTCGTGGGTGTCCATCGAACGGGAAAAGTACCCACAATGTTTTAAGTGATCAATGGTTTGGTGCTCAAAGCCTGGAAGGCAAAACTCTAAAGGATTATGTCATTAATGGTGCCGTTAGTTTTCCCAACTTGATCGCTGTTTAACGAAATGCTTGTGATTTATTCGCAGTTTTTTGTAATGCACACCGTGGTCCCAGTAGTAAAATTTTCTGTGTCAATCTGCAGTACAAGTTTCAGAAATCAAAATGTATCTGCGGCACCAAATGTTGTGGAACCAAATTTGCAATGATAAAAAATAGCAAACTATGAATTTTAAAATAGTTAACATATAACAATAATGCATGCAGACAATAAATAAATATTATAATTATTCAATTTATAAATAAATGAATAAAATCTAAAATTGTACGGACAATTAATGCAAGTTAAGATAAAATGAAGTAAAGACAATACAACAAGGTTTAATAGTTGAAAATTAGTTGTTATATAAATTAGTGAAAACAGGGTAAACATTTATCCGAGTCATTAATAACCCTACTAACTAGTTTTGAAGTAACATGTCTAGAAACAAACTTTGTGGACACATGCTTAAAATGTTGAAAGTAGGAAATCCCATATTTTTCAATTAATGAAGCTTTTAAAAATTTACGGATGTTCTTAAACCCACTTTTAGGACCATTGAGCACAATAAACACAAGCCTATCTGATGTGCTAATGTTTTACAATGACCCATCATTTTTCCAACAACCCTTTTTCTATCCTCCAATGACCAAAAATTTTTGTAAGGTGGCTAATTAATCTGCAAGTTTCAATATAAATCCGCAGCGCTCGCTGCTACTGGGAACGTGGTTATAATCATACCTACGCAGAGTTCATTCTAATAGATGCATGTATGTCATTGCAACTTGTGGTACATGCAGTAACCAACGTTAACGCGTCTTTCATTTATTTGTCGTTTACATTAACCCTCTAACTGATTATCCCGGGGTGTGGTAGCCTAGTGGTTAGGATGTCGAGCTTCGAGATCGGAGGATCTCGGGTTCGATACCCGAGCCGCTGAAGACCCACCATGTGCACTTGGGGATACGTGCATCTGAAAACCGAGCACCCCGAAGTCCCGAGGCAGTTTCGAGGGTACAGGAGGATGGAGATTTTCCCTTCCCTTCACTCTTAGGCCAAAAAAGGAAGGCGGCGTATTTGTAGTGACACCATCTGGTGTCTTCCAAGTACATAATGAGCCAAGTCGTGCTTCTGCCGTTGTGGTGCATATATAAGCGGAAGGCGCTCCTTACTGCCTTAATTCCTGGTCGCTCTGCGAAGGGGAGCTTGTATATCCAAGTGGCATTAGAAACAACAACAACTGATAATCCCGCGATTTCCACGTGCAACGTAAAATGTAGCGAAAATTTCTCATCCCGCGATTTTCACGGACATGAGCTTTTTAAGCAGATTTAAAATATTATTCCGGCTGTTTCATTGTGAAAACGTCAGTAATGCAATTTCTCAAGTAGTTGGACATTCATTAAGGTTTTATTCCAGAGATAGTCCAATAGTAGTAAAGTAGACCAATTTTTAGCTAATCGAATTCGCTAAAAAAATTATTCAGAGGATTAATAGGGCCTTTTTCATCACCAGTTCCAATTCATTCCTTTAATTTTAACACTGGAAATTAACATCCGTTACATCCAGTAGCTTCTGTTACACGGCATATTTAATTTTTCTTAACAGCAAAATATGACTGAATTTTGATTTGAAGGTTCTGATAAATTCCCTACATGTCCCCTTGTAATGTTATTTTCAAATTACTTTAACAAATGTACAGTAAAACCTGTTAAGTTGACCACCTGTCTAAGTTGACCATTTTTGTCACGAACGGAGTTAGCTCTTCACCCTCTATAAGTTGACCATCTGTCTAAGTTGACCACTAAAGTGCTGCACCGCAAGTGGTCAACTTACACGGGTTTTCCACTGTACTTAATAGATTCACTGACTTTCACAACTCATGACACCATAGGGCAAATGATGTTCTATTTTATGTAACATCCGTTACAGTCAAAGAATTTTTTTTTTCCCTACCTCAAAAAAAAAAAAAAAAACATAATACAGTAAAACCTGTAAAGTTGACCACCTTTGTAAGCTGACCACCTGTCTAAGTTGACCACTTTTGTCACGAACGGAGTTAGCTCTTCACCCCCTACAAGTTAACCACCTGTCTAAGTTGACCACTAAAGTGCTGCAGCGCAAGTGGTCAACTTACACAGGTTCCACTGTACTTAATAGATTCACTGACTTTCACAACTCATGACACCATAGAGCAAATGATGTTCTATTTTATGTAACATCCGTTACAGTCAAAGAATTTTATTTTTCCCTACCTCAAAAAAAAAAAAAACATAATACAGTAAAACCTGTAAAGTTGACCACCTTTGTAAGCTGACCACCTGTCTAAGTTGACCACTTTTGTCACGAACGGAGTTAGCTCTTCACCCCCTACAAGTTAACCACCTGTCTAAGTTGACCACTAAAGTGCTGCAGCGCAAGTGGTCAACTTACACAGGTTCCACTGTACTTAATAGATTCACTGACTTTCACAACTCATGACACCATAGGGCAAATGATGTTCTATTTTATGTAACATCCGTTACAGTCAAAGAATTTTATTTTTCCCTACCTCAAAAAAAAAAAAAACATAATACAGTAAAACCTGTAAAGTTGACCACCTTTGTAAGCTGACCACCTGTCTAAGTTGACCACTTTTGTCACGAACGGAGTTAGCTCTTCACCCCCTACAAGTTAACCACCTGTCTAAGTTGACCACTAAAGTGCTGCAGCGCAAGTGGTCAACTTACACAGGTTCCACTGTACTTAATAGATTCACTGACTTTCACAACTCATGACACCATAGGGCAAATGATGTTCTATTTTATGTAACATCCGTTACAGTCAAAGAATTTTATTTTTCCCTACCTCAAAAAAAAAAAAAACATAATACAGTAAAACCTGTAAAGTTGACCACCTTTGTAAGCTGACCACCTGTCTAAGTTGACCACTTTTGTCACGAACGGAGTTAGCTCTTCACCCCCTACAAGTTAACCACCTGTCTAAGTTGACCACTAAAGTGCTGCAGCGCAAGTGGTCAACTTACACAGGTTCCACTGTACTTAATAGATTCACTGACTTTCACAACTCATGACACCATAGGGCAAATGATGTTCTATTTTATGTAACATCCGTTACAGTCAAAGAATTTTATTTTTCCCTACCTCAAAAAAAAAAAAAACATAATACAGTAAAACCTGTAAAGTTGACCACCTTTGTAAGCTGACCACCTGTCTAAGTTGACCACTTTTGTCACGAACGGAGTTAGCTCTTCACCCCCTACAAGTTAACCACCTGTCTAAGTTGACCACTAAAGTGCTGCACCGCAAGTGGTCAACTTACACAGGTTCCACTGTACTTAATAGATTCACTGACTTTCACAACTCATGACACCATAGGGCAAATGATGTTCTATTTTATGTAACATCCGTTACAGTCAAAGAATTTTATTTTTCCCTACCTCAAAAAAAAAAAAAACATAATACAGTAAAACCTGTAAAGTTGACCACCTTTGTAAGCTGACCACCTGTCTAAGTTGACCACTTTTGTCACGAACGGAGTTAGCTCTTCACCCCCTACAAGTTAACCACCTGTCTAAGTTGACCACTAAAGTGCTGCACCGCAAGTGGTCAACTTACACAGGTTCCACTGTACTTAATAGATTCACTGACTTTCACAACTCATGACACCATAGGGCAAATGATGTTCTATTTTATGTAACATCCGTTACATCAAAGAATTTTATTTTTCCCTACCTCAAAAAAAAAAAAACATAATACAGTAAAACCTGTAAAGTTGACCACCTTTGTAAGCTGACCACCTGTCTAAGTTGACCACTTTTGTCAGGAAGGGAAGTTGCCCTGTATTATATAATGAAGAGAAACCTTTGTAACTTGAGCACCTAAATTGACCACCTGTCTATATTGGCCACTTATATGCGCCAAATTTGGGTGGGAGTATTGTAAAAACCCTTTGTAAGTAAGCCTAATTATTATTATATTTATTTGTTTTTCTATTTTTGCAAAGATATAAAAAAAACTAAAATAACTTCTCCGGGATATTTTTTATGCTGTAATGTTAGATCAGTATTTATCTGGGTGGATGAAAAATCAATATAAAGTTTGCCTAAACCTCTTTGTAAGTTAACCAAATGGGAAAACTGCTATGAGCCCTCTCTTATTCTTTAAAAAATTTCTTCTTTCTTCTTCTATCCGATAGAGCCATTTTGAAAAATCAGGCACTTAGAAGCAAAGGGGTGTAAGTGACCAAAATGACAATTTTGAGATAGCTAGTGCAAATGATAAATTAAACACCCTTCTGTTTTGTGGGAACGACATTTTAGTTTTAGCTTTGACATATACTGCAAAAAAGTGCGGTTTAAAAAAATTACTAAATAAAAGCTGCATTCCGTTTGGTGGCAAAGGGATGCAAGTGCACTTACATCCGTTTGCCTCTCAATAAAATTATTTGATTTTTCAGTTAACTTAAATACGCTATGCAGACGATCTATTTACGAAACTTAAAGCGAAGAAGAAGTAAACAAGAAGTTCCGTCTAGAACTATACGAGCCTACTTTCCCGTATACACCGAATTCAAATTTATAATATAGCTATCTCTCTCTGTCTTTCTCGTTTAGTTCTAGTTCTTAATTGCTTCAAATACACCTTTTTCAACGGTTAATAGCAATCAATCATTCATTTATTAAGTCATTCATGTATTTAGTCACTCATTTATTCATTCATTCTTTTGCTTATTCATTTAATCATTCATTGATTCAAAAATATTCTTGAAAATCCCGATCAAAATATTTTATAGGAAAATAGGCTCCTTAGTTCTGGATGTACTTTCTATTTGTACATGTTCTACTTCATAAGAGCTTTCCGATAAAGTTTGTTACAAGCAAATCGGTCCGTTAGATCAGGAATAATATAGGATTGAAATTTCCCCGTAGGCGGTATGTTAATTTTTTTTTTGAACTGTTCAAAAATGAACAAAAATTGTTCAAATCAATATTTCACGCCAAGAACTTCTTTCAGTGAGCTTGTTCGTGGGAACTTGGAGCTTGTACCCAAAGTTTACATAATTTGCTTCATTTTCACCCATAGGCGATAATGTTAAAATTTTTTGAACTGTTCAAAATTGAACAAAAAATTGTTCAAATCAAAAAGTAAAATATGGAAATGAGATATCCTCGCCGAGATCTTTCGAATTCAAAAAGAATTTTTCGAACCGGACAATTCGTTCAAAAGTTATTAGGAGGGGACAGACCGACAGACAGACAGACAGACCGACAGACAGACAGACAGACCGACAGACAGACAGACAGACCGACAGACAGACAGACCGACAGACAGACCGACAGACAGACAGACCGACAGACACACTTTTTCCCCATCTCAAAACCCTACTTTCAAATTTTTTATTTTTCAATCTTTATTTAATTACTTAATTTATTTTTGACTTTTCTTGATTTTTAACGATAGTTTCACGATACATTAAGCCTTCTTTCATGCTTTATTATTATTTTTTTTACTTTTACGGGAAAGTAGGCTAAAAAATAGGAAAAGAATTGTTGAATAATAATTATAACAAGAAGTTCCGTCTAGAACTATACGAGCCTACTTTCCCGTATACACCAAATTCAAATTTATAATCTAGCTATCTCTTTCTCTCTCTTTCTTATTTATCTTTAGTTCTAATTATTGAAAATATACCTTTTTCAACGGATAATACATATTCATTCACTCACTCATTCATTCTTTCATTTATTCAGCCATGCATTTATTCATTCATTCGTTACCTCATTCAAGTGTTTATTCATTCATTTACGCATTCATGTATTTATTCACTCATTTATTTATATTTTCATTTATTCAATAATTTATTCATTCATTCTTTTCCTCATTCATTTATTCATTGATTTATTCTTTCACTCTTTCATTTATTCATTCATTCATTATTTCACTCATTGAGTCACTGAGAAATATCCTTTAAAATCCCGATCAAAAAATTTCATAGCAAAATAGGCTCGTAAGTTCTGGATAAACTTTCTATTTCTACATGTTCTACGTTATAAGAGCTTTCCGATAAAGTTTGTTCCAAGCAAATCTGTCCGTTAGATCAGGATTTATATAGGGTTGAAATTTCCCCGTAAGCTCTGTGTTAATTTTTTGAACTGTTCAAAAATGAACAAAAACTGTTCAAATCAATATTTCACGCCGAGAACTTCTTTCAATAAGCTTGCAATAGGAACTTGGCTCTTGTGCCCAGAGTTTACAGAATTTGCTTCATTTTCACCCATAGGCGCTAATGTTAAAATTTTTTGAACTGTTCAAAATTGAACAAAAAATTGTTCAAATCAAAAAGTAAAATATAGAAATGAGATGTCCTCGCCGAGATCTTTCGAATGCAAAAAGAATTTTTTGAATCGGACAATTCGTTCAAAAGTTATTGGGGGGGGGGGGGGACAGACCGACAGACAGACAGGCCGACAGACACACTTTTTCCCCATCTCAATACCCTACTTTCAAATTTTTTATTTTTCAATCTTTATTTAATTACTTAACTTATTTTTGACTTTTCTTGATTTCTAACGATATTTTCACAATACCATTAAGCCTTCTTTCATGCTTTATTATTATTTTTTTTTACTTTTACGGGAAAGTAGGCTAAAAACAAGGTTTAAATCGTCTGCACATTTTATTTTTGTCATGTTTTGTTTTCGGCAATTGGCAATTTGTCTAATGGCAATGCTTTTTAGTTTGTTGATAAATATAATTATTCGAAATTTATATTATGCAGTTTTTAATGGAGTTTATATCACTAACAAGCGATCTTTATTACTGTATAAATTAGCAAAATGAACAAGACACGTTTTTCATTGAGTGGCAAAGGGGTGTAAGTTAACTAGTTAGAAGCAAAGGAGTGTAAGTGAAAATAAGCTATTTTTTAAAAAAATCCTACTCCAAATCTAATCATCAGAAACACTTCAAACTTCATAAACTAACACATACATATAGGACTCGAAAATAAAAAAAATATTCACAGGAAGAGCCTCTAGAATTTAGTATAGGAATTAAACTTCAAACGAGTTTTACTCAAAATGATACTTTAGTCACTTACATCCCTTTGCTTCTCACTGCCTCAAATTATGTATTTTTAAGAAATCCTCACCATTAAATAAGCAACTTACATAACTAATAAGATGTTTAACTGAGTACTTTAATTTTAAAGTTGCACTGGAAGTCATTCAGGTTAAACTTCTCTAATGATATTTTAGATGATTGCGAAAAAACATAGTTAGTTACTATTTTAAAGTAACGTTGATACATGAAGCTATATTTTAAATAGTTACAAATGCATAAAGGCATAGTGTAAAAAATGAAGAAATGACAAACAAAAAAAATCTCCACCCTCTATAAGTTGACCACCTAAGTTGACCACTAACGTGCTGCACCGCAAGTGGTCAACTTACACAGTTTTCACTGTATATAAATTTTCAAATATCTAGAGTTTATCTTTAGTATTAGTTTTCTTGGGGAAAAAAACACTTTTGATTCTGAACATTAGTATGCATGTCATGATCTGCTTTATATTTCTTTTTGTGCATGTATGTATGTAACATCCGTTACTATTTAATTCACCACTACCGAAATAGCCAATGAAAAAAAAGCACATTATTATTTTAAATCAAAGCGCCTCTTCTCTAACCTTCTTTGTCCCCCCTCAATCAAACTATAAATTTGGGCTGTGCCTCGAAACGTCATCAACGATTGCCTTATCTAAAAAAACTTGTTCTCTTTGCGACTTATAAAAAAAAAAATAATAATATTCTGAGCTTTGAGGAAACTTTGAACCACAATCTAGATCTCGCAGAAAGTATTGTTCTTAAGAAAACATTAAATAAGAATAGCCCTTTCAACAAAAGATCTTCCCCGTAAGATTGTTGTGAAATATCAGTTTGATAAAAAGGAAATAAAATGTACTTTTTGGAAACAAAGAATTCACAATGTTTGAAGCAATATTTTTTTTCCTTGTGGTAGTTATTGCCTAGAGCAGCGTTTCCCAAAGTGGGAACCCTAGGGTTCCGCAGAAGGTTGGCAGGGGGTTCCTTGGCAATTAATTATTACATAAAATTTTTAGTCATGTATAGAAAATGTGTCGTGATGAAATTTAGTAATTCACTTTCTGAAAATAAAAATGCATTTGAACAAATGCAAAATAAAAAATAAAAACTGTTCAGAGAATTTTGTAAACTAGTTCCTTGATGTCAAATTAATGTAAAAATTGCAAAATGACTCGTTGGCCTTCTTAAGAATACTCTGAAGCTCTATTAGGGTGGGTCAAAGCCTATACGTCGTTTGGTGATTTAAAAGGTTGACAATTATAGTTGATGATAATGACTAATGAGCAAAAGAGGGGGGTTTAGTTGGTTTTTGTAATACTTTTGACTTGATCTAAAGAAAAGAATCGAAGAGCACAGTTTAGTAAACATTTCTTTTCTTTCCAGAATTTTACATTATTAAAACTTTTTAGTCTAAATAGGTTTTTTTTAAATTTATTTCTGGCGGGGAGGGGGCTTTAAATAAGCCTTGTCCAAATCCTTAGATATATGACTTTCACTAAGAACACTATTTTGGGTTCCTCTAAGTCAACGGCTCCCAATATTTCATTTTCGCGTACCACCATTTTTCTTACAAACCATTTTGCGTACCACTGAATAGAACACTAATAGATTATACATTGATTTTTTTTTACCTGTACGTGTACCGCCTGGAGAGGCTTCGCGGACCACAGTTTGGGAACCGCTGCTCTAAGTGAATCGTTAAGGGTTCGTGGTCAAAAAAATTTGGGAACCTTTACAAGACCTCCGTAAGCAATTTAGACGTCGATTTCGAGAAGAGTACCTCAGTCAATTGGTACAAAAAGCTCGTATTTTTTGACAGGGTGAAAAAATTAAATGTAAAAAAAATGTAATTGACCAATAAATTGTACGCAGACGAGCGAGGTGCTCGCATTTATATGAACGATTTTGGTTTGAGTAAAAGCAAACTCGTGATAATTATTAAAAATCCAAGATATATTGATATTTTTTTTTATAAATACGAGTAGATTTTCAGACTAATAAAGGTTTAATTGTCAATTATCTGATTTAACAATATTCCGGTTATATAATAATATCGTCTTCATCCGAGCATAATTTTTTACTAAGTGTGAATAGGAATATTTGTGATGCATATCTTAATGTATGTCCGATACATATCTGATACGTAGAGTTCCGAGAACTCGGCACTCGATAACGCGGCAGTCCGGATAACTCGCCACGTCCTGGTTGGCGGAAAAAAGCAGAACGCTAAGACCACGAATTTTATGGATGCTTCTGAGCGTGTCAAAAAAGGACGAATCTATTCGAGTTTTATTGAAATAACTAAAATAAATTCGAAGTTTGTTTTGAAGGAGCGTTTATTAGCATACGAATCAGAATGTTTACTTCGCTGTTTGCTAAAAGCACTAATTTTTTTTAAACTGGCATATCGCATCAGTTCGGAATAAATCAGTATGCTAAACGAATTAAAACGAGAACAGAAACGCATATAGCGAATTTGCGGTCATAACGTAATGCAATCGCATCCGTTTATAACGAAATCGAAGGAACCCAATGAAAATTTCGTTATTACCGTAATTTCATTATAAAAAAATAACGAATAGTACGCGGCAAAACAAGGGGAATACAAATTATTACGTTATGACCTATACTTTGCGTTATGAAATACGATTTCGCTATAAACGAGCGTGACAGTCATTTGAATTCACCTCTTGTTTCACCGAGTACTATTCGTTATTTCTTATAACAAAATTACGGTAATAACGAAATTTTTATTGGGCTACTTCGATTTCGTTATAAACGGGCGCGATTGTATTGAGAATAACCTGTTGCTATGGAAAATTATTAGCGGTAATTATTGATTAACCCAGTTATTTCATATTACATTTTTTAAAAAGATTTAAATGCTATTATGGAAAAATTTCATGACCCCTTAGAAAGTTCCTGCCCACGGCACGGGCCCCGGGTGCTCGTGCGATAGCTAGGCCCTGGTTGGATTACAGCTTACAAACCCGTTATGATCCAACACGTGTAATCTGATATCCTTTTCTTAGATAACATCCTCTTCGGCGAAACGGATCAAGAACATGTTAACTAAGTGACATTTCCCGCTTCTATATATACACATAAGTAATACAAACAAGAAGTTTAAAGTCTGGCAGGTGTGCGGAGAGAGAGAGAGGAAAACTGATTCAAGAAGGTGATTATAAATATGAAAAGACAGAGAGAGAGAGCCTCCGAGCGCTTCAGTCTCCGCAGGAAATGTTGGCCGTGTTAGCTACAAGATCACGTTTGTGATTTATCTGTTTGTAACTTTGTATTTTTAGCGTCGTTATAGAGAACGCTCACTCTAGAATACTAATTCGTTTTCTGTAAAATTAGAAATTAACTATTAAACGAGAGGAGAGTATCATCAGGGCTGCAAAAAAGCTGGCTTTTTTTTAAAAAAAAGACCAGACCGGTCGGCTTTTATCAAAAAACTCCTGTCTTTATTGGCCTTTTTTATTTAGACGCAATACTATTTACAATTTGCACCTATATTATGTCAATTTATGTTGAATGAAGCTAAAATCTTGCTTTTAATGGAGTTTATTTAAAATTAGGTTCAGAATTATTTTGTTACACCACCTGAATGGATTCTACAATGCTGATTACCAGTTTCGGGTTTGTGTGCTCAATTTCGTGAGACTCTCTCATTAAACCCTTGCCTAATATTATAGCTAGTACACAATCTATCTCTTTCAACACAAAAGGAGAAGGAAATTAAATCCAGGTTGGGAGAGAGGAATCGAATTTGTCTTCTTCTATAGTCGAGCACAATACCTTATCTTAATAAATATGAGAAGCTATTCTATTGCAGATTCAATTACATACTTCTCACTTAAAACATTAAGAATTTAATTACTTTAAAATAATTCGGAATAGTGAAACTTACACTAAAGGACTATGTTCATTAATTTCTTTTCTAGCATACATTTGACACTACAAACAAAAACATTCTTTCGCTCAAGGCGAGAACAGTAAGAAAAACAATAATTCGGAATATTTCCTTTCCGTTAACATAATCCTAATTCACTAAACTAGTGTACCTACAGCACTACTCATGGCAAGAATTTAAAAGAAGTCACCTGTGGTGACTAGTTGTCTCGCTTATATATAAGGGAATTTATATATACATATATATATAGCATTAAAAATTTTTAAGATGAATATCATTTTAGTACAATTTAACGTTGACCAGCAGGTCTGCTTCAAGATGGGCATCTTTATTTTATGCAATTTATTTGTCGAACAGCTTTTATTTTTATTTGGATCGGAAAACTAGTTAAGGTTCTGAAAACGCATAAAAAAATTAAAGGTGCTTTTAAAATATGCAAAAGATTATTAGTTAAAGATTAAGGCAAATGATTGGTAATATTTAGTTCATATAGTAGTGTCAAGTCAAGTGCATTTTTGAATTCTTAGTGAAAATCTTTGAAAATGAATCGTTTAAATTGCTTTGAATTTAAATAAATTTCTAATAAGGAGCATTTCCTTTTTGCTATTTCTGTAATGTATCTATCCATTAAAAAAATTTCATTCTCATTTCAAGTTGTTTGCTATTGCAGTAATAAGTTAATTGTATAAACGATATAAATGTAATTTTTTATTTAATACTTTTTTGGAAAAAAAATTTAAAACTTTTTTTGAATAAAAGCCGGTTTTTAATGAAAAAAGCCGACCTTTTTTAAGCAGTTTAAACCAAAAAATCCGGCCGCCTTTTTTTGACCCGGCAGCCCTGGGTATTATGGAATACGATTTTTATTTGTGAATTTTGCTTAATATTTAATTGATTTAAAATTTTAAACTCAAAGGTAATAACAACTTTAACCCTTTATCTACTGCATTCTGACCAGCAGCAATTTTTTTCACGTAATAGTTTTTTGGAAGTTAACTACACTTAATCTTAAGGTACTACATGAATAAAATACTACTCAGCCTGTAGAAATTTAATTCATCACAGCTAATAAGTTCCACAGAGTAATTCAACTGTGATATCAGTTACATACACTCCCAACTTAAAATATGAGGTGAGATCATGCTTTAAGTTCCTAACTAACATATTTTTAAAAAATCAGAGAATTAATTCTTGAATTTTTTCAATTCTTCGGGTGGAAAACCAAAAAAAGGTGAACAATCTGAACAGTTCAAAAACAGCATAGGTTTTGAAGCTATCCTCTTTCCACGCTAAAATATTCATTCTTAGAATACTATAATGAGTATTTAAACGATTTTCATTGATTACCTATAGTTAGGCTTACCATATTTTTGGTTAGTGAAACCACAATAATATAGGATGGGCATACCGTATGGTCTGGGGGGCATGGAATACCCCTCACTAGCGGGGGGGGGGGGGGTCTGGGGAAGCTTTAAAAAAATTAAAAGAAAAATGGTGAGTTTTAATTTTCTTTTTAAGCCCCGCCAGAGGAGTGGGGAATTTGGATCTCTAAATTGTTAGTCTATCCACTTTCTAAAAATAAAAAAGGAATTTTTGCTACTTAATTTAGTTTAAAAGATTTTTTTTTTTTTTTGCTTTTTAATGAGTATTTTTTTCTGGTCTACCATCTATAAAGAAGTTTTAATAAAATAAAGTTTAAAATACTGCATAAAATTGTTGAATTGAACAACTAATTACAAAGTCTTTTTTTTTTTTTTTTTTAAATTACAACTTTTTGTCTAACTACAAAAACCATTTCAAAATAACATTTTTGTCAGACTAAAAAAGCAATTAATAAGTTAACAATGTTATTCTTTGTTTTCAGCCCACTCATATTTCCGACTTGAATGTACTTTTTTCAAGATGTCTTTGCTAAGCTTGACTTTTCATAAAGTCAGGGCAAAGAAAACCTTAAAGTTTATTTTACATACAATCAATGCTCTTGCAGCTCCCTCATTAATGCTTTGTCATCTTAAAGATTCTTAATGTCTTCATAAAATATTCTTAAAAACATAAATTCATTACTTTTTACGTCCTGCAGCCGTTTCCGGGACATTGATAAAACTGGGCGGGACACGGGACAAGAACAAAATACCGGGACTGTCCCGGGCAAACCGGGACGTATGGCAAGCATACCTATAGTGAGTATTTTACTTAACACTCGTTGTAGCACCCTTGCTGAAATGTACCCTAAAAAAGTGGAATTAAAAGAGTGTTCCTCTGAAGTACCGTCGGAATGTTAATCTTAATTGATTAGCATATTTGAAAATATATGTAAATTAATAATTTATTACCTATTTGGAAGCTGGGGGATGGTTAAAAAATTTGTGGAATTTAAAGGTTTTCAACATCAGTGGGGAGCCGGATATCTAATCGACCCATCACAGGCGGGGTCACCGGATAAACGATGTCCGGCAAAATAAGTATCCTGGAGAATGCAGGATTTTTACCGTCCCCAATTGAAGTCCCTCGGGGTCGGGACGCGGGACAATTTCTCAAAATTCGGGACTGTCCCTTAAAATCCGGGACGTTAGAAGCAAAATAGTTAAGGGCAATTCCATGAAAACAGAGACATCAACATAAACTTTTTTTCTTCTTGCAGATATGCATTTTTTTTTCCTCTGAGGTAAAAATATGTGAATTTTTATAAAATTATGTTTAAAAAGTTCGCAGTACCTTTTTGTAAGTTTTATAGGCAATGTTTGGCAATGTTACTTTTGTCACATGTGTTGTAGTCTTTAGAGAGATTCGGAATGTTCATCTTGTTTTCGTAAAGAAATTAACAGGTATGTATAAAATCTTATTTTTTATTGAAATTTAGTCTATATGTGAGGTTAGGCCAGTAAAGGATCTTTAAACTGTGATTATTGTATTGAGAATTATTTTTTATAAATTAGGCCTCATAGTGATGTAACGTCAGTCACAAAAATTTATAAAAGTTTTTATTACTTAAAGAAAATTAGTGTTAAGAATATAATTCCACACAAAAAGCTTTTTATATCTAAAAACAGGTATGGGTAGCATTATTGTACTCTATTATGGTATTTTAGATCAATTTCAGAAAAATTAAATTAAATTTCAAGACAGTGTGGATTTTAAAAGTTAAAAAACTTAGTCAAATTGTAACGTCAGTCACCGTGGAATGACCCTTAACAGAAAAAAAAAAAAAAAGAAACAAAGAAAGAAATGCAGACCAGAAAACCAATGAATGGAAATGCTATTTTTTTCCGCACTGAAATGTTTTACTTGCAAATAACAACTCTAACTAAAGGACGCTTTTTATTACTTGAGGAAAATTTATAAATAAGCTTAAAAAATTAGGTGATAAACGCTTCAGTTTTTTCTTTTTATTTTGTTTTTCAGTGTTTAACTTTCTATTACACAACTGATAATGCTTTACTTTATTATGCGCGATTAATCTAATGATTTTGCAAACTAAAAATAAGTATTAATTCGAAGAATTAACAAGTTTCTAGATAAAGAATAGAAAAATTGGTAGTTATTTAATAAAATTATGTTTCAGCAAAGCTTCGGCTCAAAATCCCATACAACTTTTTAACTTCAAAACTCGCCCGAAAAATATTAGATATGCAGTTTGTAATAAATTAAATTTTAATATTTATATGAATTAATTGTAACTTTGATTTTTTTAAAACTCTTTTTTATTGATTTTTTTTTTTTCTTCCTTCTTTTTCATTTCATTTCTTTTTTTTTTGAATCAATGAATGAATGAAATGATTTAATTTTCTATAAGGCGCTTTTTTTGCTATTTTTTTCCACTTAATTAGGACAAATATTTAATAAGTATTCTCTTTTTATTCACTTTTCCCTTCGCAAAAAACTTACCATAAAATTTGATTTGCGGTACACAATTTAAAAATAACCTATATGTAATTTATAAAAAAAACTTTTTAAAAAAGAAATAAATTTTAAAACATGTACATAACGATTTATTGATATATTTAAGTACCTGCCGACTGTGGTGGCGCTTATAGCTTGAAGACCCTAGCAAAATGTTTGATGAGCCCTCTTCAAAAAATAATCTTTTAGGTTCCCTTTTGTTATTCTCCTGACCTCCTCTTCCAGCAAGGGTCCTATTTCACCATCGGTAAGCACTGGCTATTAAAAATAGAAATCAAACAAACCAAAAAGCAATTTTGAAGAAAATATTTTAGAATTTTATCACAATCTTTGCGTTTAAAAATAGCATCTACATAATTGCAATCGCTCCAGTTGAACAACCTCAATGTTAAGAGAAATCATAAATGTAATTACAAAAAATTGTTTGGCAACGGTATGCTCGATTACGAAATGAATGACAGTGGCGTGTTTTTTGTTGTGTTGTTCTTTCAAACGCTAATTCTGAATATTTCGTGTAAGTGTTCTGCTTTTATTCTTCGTTTCGCTACCGGTTACATTTCAGATCAAGTTTCTTTGCATTATTAAAAGAACGACTTTAAAAGCACTGCATTCCAAACACTGCTGCTTTAAAAAGTAATTTAACAGTCATTGTAGTCCAACAGATAAGTTTTACTATTTTTAAATACATTACTTGGGGTCGTTAACATTTCAAGAGATTTGTTGTTTGTAAACAGAAGTGCGGAGCACACGAATCAGAATTTCACTTAAAATGCAGGATGTGTCAATTTATTTTCATTATTTTTAGAATGATTCTGAAGAAGAGATTTTAGACACGTAATGGGGTTCCTGATTTAAAAAGGTGCTTTTTATTTATTTTTTACTTTTTGTCATATCCCTGCCCTCCCCTCCCCTCTCCTCCTCAAACCGGAAAAAAAAAAAAATCTATTCTGATTAAAACAGGAATAGAATGTTTTTTCCCCTCCTAAGAATTTTTTTTTTTAATTTTTTGCTTCCAATGGGGCGCGTATATATTAGTCCTCAACCATTGAAGGCCTAGGTGAGTTCCCAGAGATTTGTACCAACTCTTTCAGCGGCACCACAATGTGGTACCGCTATGCAAATGGTTTAAATAGAGAATTTGAAAGATTCTTAATTCGAAGCAATAGCTTACTGTAACGAAAAATGAATATTCTGGCGAAACTTTTACCGTCCCCTGTTGAAGTCTCTCGAGACGCGGGACGATTTCTCAAAATACGGGACTCTCCCTTTAAAAAATCCGGGACGTAAGTAGCAAATAATTAACAAGAAAAAAAAACGAAAGAAAGGAATGGAAATCATAAAATCAATGATTGAAAATGCTTTTTTTCCCCGCATTGACATGTTTATAACAATTCTAACTACACTATTTATTAATAAAGCAAAATTCAAATACGCTAAAAAAATTAGGTGATAAACACTCGAGTCTTTTCTTTGTACAGTAAAACCTGTGAAGTTGACCACCTTTGTAAGCTGACCACCTGTCTTAGTTGACCACCACTTTTGTCAGGAACGGAATTATTCCTATATGATATAATGTAGTGAAACCTTTGTAACTTGAACACCTAAGGGGACCACCTGCCTATATTCATCACTTATGTACGCCAAATTTGGGTGGAAGTATCATGAAAAAAACCTTTGTAAGTGGTTTTTTTGTGAGCTTCATTAGATGTTTATTAATTTTAATGTGAATCTCGGAAACTTTTTTGCATCGATCGTTTCATCGGTGCGTTTGACATTAAGTCTTTCTTTCAACCAAATAGCAATGACAGATTTTTTTACTTTTTTTATTGCTCTTCTACTTGAAAGAATATATCAACTTCTGCCTTACCACTGAGAAATGGTCATACAATTTTGTTATACGCTTTTGCCTTGATGTAGTCCCGTTACATGAAGTATAGTTGGATATTTGAACATTGTATACGTCCTTTTAGTGCCAATTTCTGCATTTTTAATGTTGTTTTCAGCTTTATTCAGGCCCTAAATATAGCCCGTTTAGGGCTATATTTAGGGCCTAAACGGGCTATATTTAGGGCCTGATAAGTACCACTTAGGGGGTACTTATAATGGTACTTATAAGTGGTACTTATAAGTACCACTTACTCGCCGGCAGAGTGGAGTAATGGTAAAGCACTGGCCTCGTACGCCCAGGGTCGCAGGATGAAACCCGGCCCAAGTCGGTGGATTTTCAAGATGCAAAAAATCGTCAGCGCCCATGTCGTACAATGATGATGCGGCAAGTAAAAGATCCCTTGAGTTTCCGTTTGGATTGGCTACTCCGGGCTAAATTAAATTCCTAGTGCAGTCTCGCATCATTTAGAGATTAGAGGCCACCATCTAGGTTGAAACTGAGCGTCAAATATTCTCATGCGGTAATGGCATCCGCCGACTTGAAAGAATGGATACAGGTTTCCGAGGAATGCACTATGTTCGCAAAGGTTAATGACCATACGCAGCCGCAATAGAAGGGAAAAAATAACGCTTACCTTAAAATCCCCCCCCCCCAGGAACCATTTTTATGAATATTCTGATACTACTTTGCAGGAACTCTTTTGATTCTGCTTTTTCAGGAATGTTCTGATTTTCTTAACGTGTTAGTTAAGAACTTAGAAAGCGATTTGACCGGATGTTTTTAGTGCACAGTGTAATTGATTTTACAGTTAAATTACTCTGTGAGTGTTATTCAACGTAACGAATTAAATTTTACAATTAGTCCCCCTTTAAAAAAGTGGTTTTTTGTTTTTTTTTTATGCAATGTAGTTACTCAAAAAAAAAAAAAAGGTTACGTAAATAATTCGGTAGGCAAAAAGTTAAGTATTTCTGTTTATAAGCCATCGTCGCCTCAACGCCGTTGAATTGTTTGCGCCTTCTGCCGCCCAGAAATGCAACGCCCAAAAGGACGCCTTTCATAATATTCGCCCACATTGATCACATTTTGATCAGGCCGTCACGCATGCACATCAAAATTTCCACGCGATGGATGCCACAGGAGCATCTAGTTTTTTCACATAAGAAAAGCCTGAAGATAAGAAAACAATACTTCTTACATATAAACCGCACTGAACGACGACGGTTTGTGATTATTAACATACAAAAAGTGTAAGAAAAAAAATTCAGTGATTTCCCCCTTGACTTTTCCTTCCAAGAGATCGTTCATAAACGATGTCACGTTTTTTTTTTTTTCAATATATTGGACTCCCCCCCCCTTTGTCACAAAATGTCACACTTCATCATAGCCCCTTCCCCCTGTATCACATGTCACGCTATATTACATAAGCATATATACTTGCAGTTCAGAAACAAAGCACCAGCGTTATAGATCACGTTTCTAATTTCATTTTTGAACTTTTAAGGACATATGTGAGCATGATAATGATTACATGTGTACTTAATTTGTATAAAATGATGCTAAGGTTTACAACACAAAAGATAATTGGTATAGAACAGTAAAATATATTTATTGTTCGAATTCTGAAAAAATAACCCTCACATCTATATATATATTTCAGTTAACGTGGACCAGTTACGATTACATTTTGCGAAACGAACGATACGACATCATGCAACAAACAAACTATGGTAAAACGAGATTTAAAAATTTGTTTAATGATTAGCATAGAAAAGTAACGTAATACTTGCATTTATTATATTTATCATGGTAACTAACGGACTTAAATAACCACTTTATTTCTATTTCTTAATAATTTCCATTCATAACTCAATTTTTAATTTCTGATTCTTTGAGTGGCAACACCTTAGTTTGTTTACATCGCGCGTGTTTATATCTAGCGATCTTTTATTAAGCCTTTCGAATTATAAAGCGTTTTTAACGATTTCAAAATGGTTAATTTCCGATCCGCAGATGTTCTGCGGGAGATCAGCTAGTTTTATCTCAAAATGTAAATGCCTAAGAAAATTTCCTTTTACACTATTAACAAGAAGAAAATTTAAACCTAATCAGCATCGGTGTTTACGATACAAAATGATAAATAAAGCTTTAACAGCTTGAAGCACGAGTTTTTTTTTTTTATCTGAAAAACTGGTGAAAAATGATCGAGTTTCTTTTTGACAGAAAATGAATATATACATGA
Organism: Octonoba sinensis; assembly: GCA_038502835.1. Classification (NCBI taxonomy): domain Eukaryota; kingdom Metazoa; phylum Arthropoda; class Arachnida; order Araneae; family Uloboridae; genus Octonoba; species Octonoba sinensis. Next base: position 8,501,565 of record CM076600.1, read on the forward strand.
ATATATACATATATATTTGACAGAAAATGAAATGAATGTTACATCTTACATGCTTTATTCTAGACTGAATCAGATTACATTGCATTCTAGGTGTCGCTACTCACCAATATTTAAGATACAGTTACAGTCATGCAACACCTTCCCTTTTACAATAAAAATTATTTAACTCACATATATTAAACACCTTCCCTTTTACAAAGCAAAAATTTTTACATATAATGCACATTATTTAAAAAACACTGATTACAATGAGAGAAAAATATATATGTACAAACTAAACATACAAGACTTCTATGTACACGGAGAATTATTTTGCAGTTAGTCCATAACGTTCAGGCGGTTTAACAGTTCGGCCAAACCTTGTTACATAATGTTGAGTATTAGCATTGTTTGACTTACTGTTGATGTTTGGACTATGTGTCACACCATTATTAATAGAATCACTCATTTCGATATCGCGTTTGAATTTTGGTTCATTGCCCGATTTTCGTAAATGAACTCGATTTCGCCTCACAATGCGATTATTCTCGTTTTTTACCCAATAACTTCGAGGCATTTTATCCTTCTTGACTATTGTACCTCTTTCCCATGTATTACCACTACGAACTAAAACATGCTCATTAGCAGAGAGATCGTTAAGTGGCTTAGCAGTTTTGTCATAATACGACTTACTTAATTTCTGTTTTTTAATCACTTTATCCTTGATGTTAGTTTGAATCTCGGGTTTTAATAATTCTCGGGTAATGGGTATTTTAGTACGACTTCTTTTACTCATTAATGCTTGGGCTGGGGAAAACTCTAAACCTTTAATTGGTGTATTCCTGTACTCCATAAGAGCAGTGTATATATCTTTATTCACATCAAAACATTTTTTAAGTATGTTTTTGGCAATTTTAACCCCACTTTCGGCCTGACCATTTGACTGTGGGTATCGTGGACTGCTATTTATGATTTCAAAGTCCCACTCAGATGCAAATTTTTGAAATTCCTTAGAATTAAAAGGCATATTATCTGCAACTAGAAATCTGGGAATACCATGGATACTAAATATCATTTTTAAGTTGTTAATGATTTCACCTGCTTGCTTATTAACAATGGGTACTATTTCTAACCACTTAGTTAAATAATCAACTAGTACTAAATAATCTTTTTTACCAAATTCACAAACATCGCAACCTACTTTTTCAAAAGGTAGCGATAAAATTTCATGAGAAATGAGTGGTTCTTTACAATTTTTTGGTCTAAATTTTTCACATGTTGAACATTTAGCAATTAAATTTTCAATATTATTAAGCATTCCTGGCCAATAAAATATTTGTCTAGCTCTAGATTTACACTTTTCCATACCGAAATGACCTTCGTGGATCTTATCCAACATTTCTTTTCTAAGATCATTGGGTACAACAATTTTATGATTTAAGAAAACAAGTCCATCTTCCTCAAAAAGATCTTGCCTTAATTTAAAATAAAACCTAACATTTTCAGGTACATCTTTCTTTGATTGTGGCCAGCCATTTTTACACAACGATATTAAATTATTTAATACAGGATCCCTTAAAGTACAATCTTTAAATTGTTTCAATCTTTTATTACTAACCTGTAAGTGCCTTGTAGCTTTGACACAATGAATTATTTCTTTGAGAAATGGATCATTATCATCAGTTTCATTTATATAAGACCTAGATAATAAATCGGCAACATGCATATGTTTCCCTGGTACATAAACTATATTAAGATCATACTTGAGTAACTTTAATTTCATTCTTTGCAACCTGCTAGACAAAACATTAACAACATTTTTATTATGAATTGATACAAGGGGCTTATGATCACTTTGGACAATTACTTTTCTACCATAAATAAAATTGTGAAATTTTTTAGTTGCAAACACAATACTCAAATACTCTTTTTCTATCTGAGCATAATTTTGTTCTGCGTCAGACAGAGCACGTGATGCAAAACCGACAGGTTGTCCATCCTGTAAAAAACAGCACCCTAATCCACTTTTAGAACTATCGCATTGTAGTACAATTTGTTTTTTAGAATCAAAAGTTGCTAAAACAGGAGCTTGACTAACTTTATTTTTTAATTCACTAAGAGATTGTGAATGTATAGGCAACCAATCAAACTGAACAGTATTTTTAAGCAGCTCTCTTAAAGGAGCTGTTGTTTCAGCCATATTAGGAATAAAATTTCTAAGATAATTAATCATCCCTAAAATTCTCTGCAATTCTTTTTTGTTACTCGGATTTTCTAAGCTTAAAATAGCTTTGACCTGCTCAGGATCTGGTTTCATTCCATCCTTATTAAAGATATGACCAAGATACTTAACTTCACTTACTCGAAACTGCAGTTTATTTTTATTAAACTTCACATTTAATTTTCTAGCTCTTTCAATGACTTTATTTAATATAATATCATGTTCTACTTCGTCATTAGCATATATGAGCATATCATCAAAATAAATTAACACACCTGGAATATCCCCAAAATTTTGCTCATTAAACTTCTGAAACAGTTGGGGGGCAACAGACACTCCAAAAGGCAACCTATTAAATTTATACACAATACCAAAGGGAGTACTAAATTGACACAATTTACTCGACTCTTCATCAAGCTCTATTTGATAAAACCCATCTTTTAAATCAAACACACTATAAACAGATTTATTGCACAATTTAGGTATTAATTCATCAATCATTGGAATCAAGTGATATTCTTTCTTAATCACTTTATTTAAGTCCTGTGGGTCTAAACAAATTCTGATTGAACCATCTGGCTTTTCTACAATAACTAAGTTACTTATCCAGCCATTTGGACTTTCTACTTTACTTATAATACCAGTTTGTTCCAAATCACTTAATTTCTGTCTTAATTTAATTTTAATTGTTTCTGGAACTCTCCTAGGCGGTCTAGCAATAGGTTCTGCATTTACATCAACCTTAATAGAGCATGTCATATTAAATTTTCCCAAACCTTCAAAAACATCTCTATTTTCCTTAATAAAAGAACTTTTATCCCTTATTTTAACATCATTAATTTGTTTCCTTTGAATAAGTCCTAATTCTTCACAGCTAGTCAACCCAAGTAAAGCTCCAGAATTACAATCCACAATTACAAATTCCAAGCATTTTTTAATATTATCAAGTTTACACTCTAATTCAACTATTCCTAGAGGTTTAATTTGGCTTCCACCATATGCCTCTAAAATTAAATTAGTATGTTTCATTAACTTATTACAATTTAACGATTTAAAAATATTATTTGGCAATAAGTTTACATCCGAGCCCGAGTCTAATTTAAATTCTAAAGTTTTCTGTCCTACCTGTATTTTGTGCACCCAACAAGAACCTCTGTTTTTGCGACAAACAGAACCCACAACAAATGTCGAGTTAACTGATAAACTTTTACCTTTGTTTTCGTGCACTTTAGAATGTTTATACTTGTTATTCATACAACCGACAGCAAAGTGATTTAATCCCTTACACAACCTGCATACTTTACCATACGCTGGGCAGTTCGCTCTTCCATGTTCAGTAGAACACTTTTTACACAAATAAACTAAATTTTCTTTGGGATAACTTCTTTTCCGTGAGCTATTTTCTTGATTCTGCTTCGTACAAGGAACATACCTCGCAGTTAAAGCACCACTTCGCTTATTTAGAAGATGGATGTCTGCTTTCCGTTGAATGATGTCGGCTTGTAACCTACTCATTTCAGCTGCTCGGCAAATTTCAATTGTTTTCCGCAAAGTTAATTCACTTTCGCGCAATAACCTTTCTTGTATCTGTTTGTCAGACACGCCAATAACTATTCTGTCTCTAATTATAGAATCATTTAAAGTTCCATATTCACAGTACTTTATTAACTTCCTTAAATCCGTTAAGAATTCGTCGAATTTTTCACTTTGTTCTTGTGTTCGGCAGTTAAACACATACCTTTCAACGACAACATTTCTTCTCGGATTAGCGTAATTTTCAAAGGCAGCAATGACGTCCTTAAAACTTTTTCGCTGAGCATCCGTTAATTCGAAAGTATTATAAAGTTCCACCGCTTCCTCGCCGAGACAATTTAGCAAAATGGCGACTTGTACATCACTGTCTTTAGCAGCATGACCACCAGCTTTTAGAAATATTTCAAAATTCTGACGAAATCTCCTCCAGTCTTCGGCGATATTCCCAGTTAGATTGAGAATTTTCGGCGGCTTAATTCCTTCCATAATTTAACTAGAAAGTTAATTTCCAACTTGACTTAGGTCCGAGTTCGGCTGCGCCATGTTACATCTTACATGCTTTATTCTAGACTGAATCAGATTACATTGCATTCTAGGTGTCGCTACTCACCAATATTTAAGATACAGTTACAGTCATGCAACAGTATAGTATAAATTGTTTTTGGCAATTTCAGTTGTAGGGCGTGACTAGAGAGCGAGGATGGGGTAAAAGTTATATAAAAAAAATATTATACAAACAAAGTGCAAACGGATCTCAGAGGGGCATTAGAAATAAAATAACGCGAGATACAAGATCGCCCGTGTGAGACACGGGCATGTGCTAATTTGCCGGTACCTTTCGCCCGTGTCAGACACGGGCAGCTGCGTTAAGGGGTCGAAATTAAATTACGAAAAAAATTAAAGTAAATTTAATTCGCTGATTTTAAATATTTTTATATAAACCAAAATGCGTAATGTCAAACTTCTTGTTATCTCCCCCCCCCCTCCCCTTGTTGCGAACTGTCATCACAATTTCTCGAACCCCTCACCCCCCCCCCCTCGAAGCGTGACATCATTTATGAATGACCCCCAAGTCCGTTCGAGACCTAAGTGTATCCTCGTCCGAAATGATGCAGCCTATTCTAAGCTGGAAGCGTGTTCCCCTTGGATTGAGAGAGTCGTGCAAATGGATGTACAATTTTCTACACGGTAAATGAATTTAATCCCCGAACCTTGAAAGCAATCTGCATTTTAGCGATGATCACGACGGGCAGCTCTCGGCACTCTCTCGAGTCGATGATGCGGTCAGAAATGGGCCATCAGATAAATGGGTCCATTGTCGAGAACAAAAGAAACGACGGCGGTCCATTATCGCCGAGTGGAGGAAGATCTCCGAATCGAATTAGAAACAGAGACGGTTTTGACAAGTGTCACTCTGAAGAGGACAGGCTGTCCTGTCAGACATTTTGGTTCCCACAGTACTTCTGATTTCGTCTTGAGTACTACTATATTTCAGAGGTGGTTATTTTGTCTTCGCGTGCTGGAAACATCTGAAGCATGTCTATGTGCCCCCTCTAAAGGATGGTGTACCTGCCGCCAGGGTAGTTTGTGCGGTTGAAATCAAGCGTAACGTTCGCGTAAAACCCAGGCCTTAAGTCCAGAGGTCCAGTTTGGGGATATTAGTTTTCCGAATCGTCGAGAAAAGTAGTAGAATATTAAATATTTTATGCATATTTTAATAATCCATAATTCTTATAGTAGGATCAAGGTGCCTACAGGTCACGAAAGTTCCGAAAAAGTCCCGAATTTGGAAATCGGTTGCGTAAAAGTGACGAAAATTACGAATAGGTCACGAAAAGTTTTCGTCCAACGGGACCGGTTCTTTTCTGAAGCCACCGACAGGCATCCAACAGGTCTTTAAATATCCAGAAAATCCAGTTTTTAAATATCCGGTATGACAAATTTTATTTTTAAAATTAATTAATCAACATTTTTTGAAAATACAGTAAAATCTGTAAAGTTCACCACTTTTGCAAGCTGACCACCTGTCTAAGTTGACCACTTTTGTCAGGAACGGAATGAGCCCTATATTATATAATGTAGAGAAACCCTTGTAACTTGACCACCAAAGTTGACCACCTGTCTATGTTGACCACTTATGTACGCCAAATTTGGGTGGGAGTATTATAAAAATCCCTTTGTAAGTGGACCGCCTGATTATTACTCTATTTATTTGTTCATCTACTTTTGGAAAGATAAAAAAAGAACTAAAATAGCTTCTCCAGGATCTTCTTTATGCTATAACGTTACACCAGTATTTGCATGGATGGGGATCATTCATAAATGATGTCACGCTTCGCGGGGGGGAGGGGGAATTGTGAAATTGTGACAAAGTGTGACAAGGGGAGGGGAGGGGGTAACAAGAAATGTGACATCATGCATTATGCAACATAGCGTGACACGTGACAAAGGGGCTCCGCTGAAGTGTGACATATTGTGACAAAGGGGGGAGGGGGGTCAAATATATGGGGAAAAATTTATGAACGGCCCCATGGATGAAACATTTATTTAAAGTTTGCCTAAACATCTTTGTAAATGAACCGAATGGGAAATTAGCACTCATTTATTCTTTAAATAAGTTTCTCCTTTTTTCTTTGATCTGATATAGCCATTTTGAAAATTATATTTTTTTAGGAAATCTTTAGCATCCTATAAGTAACTGACATAATGAATATGATCTTTATCTAAGTTTTAACTAAGTACTTTACTTTTGAAGTTGTATAGGATACATTGTAAATTCTTCAGCTTAAATTTATTTAATGAGATTTTAGATAATTGTGGAAAAAAGACCAATCGCTATTTTAAAGTAACGTCATCACATGAAGCTATATTTTAATTAGTTATAAAAGAATAAATGCATAGTGTAAGAAATTCCAAAAAGAAATAAAATCTCCACCCTCTATAATTTTACCACCCGTCTAAGTTGGATACCATAGTGCTGCACAGCAAGTGGTCAACTTCAGCAGGTTTCACTATATATGAATTATATATGAATTATAATCTTACTACATGTTTGGAAACTTAGGGATGGTTAAAAATATGAATAAAATTCACTAGTTTCAAGCATCGAAGTCGGATATCCGGTACTTATACGTCATGCAGGTGACACCGAATATCCGATACTTATACATCACGCATTTGACACCGAACATCCGGTACTTATACGTCATGCAGGTTTCACCGAATATCCGGTACTTATACAACACGCATTTGACACCGAACATCCGGTACTTATACGTCATGCAGGTTTCACCGAATATCCGGTACTTATACAACACGCATTTGACACCGAACATCCGGTACTTATACGTCATGCAGGTTTCACCGAATATCCGGTACTTATACATCACGCATTTGACACCGAACATCCGATTCTTATACGTCATGCTGGTGACACCCGATATCCGATGTACAGCAGAACCAATATCCAATGTATCATCGAAAGGTCCCGAAATGTCAGTTTTGCAAATCTATAGACAACTTGTAGGTTTTTACTGGTGCAACTTTTATTAAGGTGTCGAATTTTTTTATATTTTGAAATAACTAATAGCAAACTCTAATTCGCTCTAGTAGTCCATCAAAAAAATTTTGCGGGCTTGGTGACTTTTACCACCAAGGTGATATTTGGTGACTTTTTTACTTACGTTATGTCGACGAAGACAATTTTAAAATACTTTTCGTGCTCGAAATTATCAAGAAAGAACAATAAATGTTCTTTTTTAAACATAAGATAATGCAAAAAAAAAAGCTTAAAGACATGTGTTTCCCAATGAAGAACAAAAGTAAATTTCCCTCTCACTAAAATTGTTTAAAACATGATCGACTGAAAATTTCTTTTTTTGCAGGCTAAAATAGTAAAACCTGAATCAAGCAACAAACCTAAATATAAAAAGTTCCCTTCGACTCATTTTTCGGCCATTGGAACCAAAAATGTCGGATGGATAAGTCGGCCCTCGGTACAGCTGTCTTTCAGTTTGAACAAGAGAGGGAATCCGTTTTCTACTTCTGCTTTCGACTGACCTCTAAGCCGGCCTTTCGGTTTTGACCCACTTCGCCGACGGGATTCCTCCAAGAGAGTATTCTTTGTGGTCGCTGTCACTTTCGGAGCGGCGATGCACGCGATTTCCTGAAGTAATCTGAATTGCTGATCGGGGGCACACGCTGGACGTGGGCCATTAGTCCTTGTCTGTCGGATTGAAAGACACACAATGAAACATTGTTCCATAGAACATCCTCAATTACTGACGGACGTAATGGATTCGATAATGCCGGACGCGTTATTGATATGTAATAGCCTCCGAATGCAAATGCCGGGTCATGGTGCGAATTCGCTGAATAATGAGGATGGCAAAAGTTGGAGTTGAGTAGGTAATGGCCAACATTTTGACCCCAGTTGTCATTTAACAGACGTGAAAGCGTTTCAGAGCTGTGGTTCTCAACCTTTTTTTACCTAAATGTCCTGATGCCCCCCCAATGGTAATAGATGATTCATGCTATTACATATCTGACAACCCCTATTGTGAAAAATGCAAAAGATAATCTAAAAATTTGCAGAAGAAATTACGTAAAATGCAGACGATTTTACGCAATGCCAAATTATACCATGGATTTTTAAAGTAACTAAAATTTAAGTTTTATTATCTTTAAACTGAATATTCATAATTATTAAATGACGACATTTTCAACAAAACACATGTTTATAAAATGAGGGATTTGGTCTAATTATATTATAAAGTTATCTTTTGCCATTATTATTAATAAGACAAATTCAACACCTTTGACTATTATGAAACAAAACGTTGCAAATTTTAAAACTAAATACTTGCAAACAAATACAGTGAAACCTCGCTATTCGTACACAATTCGTTCCAGAAGGCAGTTCGAATGGCGAGTTGTACGAATGGCGAATTATTTTTTCACATAAGATACAATACAAATTGGATTAATCCGTTCCAGACCCACAGATGGTTGCTTATTTAAACCTATGAAAAACAAATGTACAGTAGTGTACATAAAATTATACACAAATAAAAATTTAACTGCATTTTACTGGTATAGAGGTGAGTTGATGGCATAAGTGGAACGTTGAGAGGAGGAAGAGAAATGTTCACGTTACTGTTTGAAAGAGGAGTCCCTTTCCATAAAAGCATCAGGTAACATCTCTTCAGGTGTTTTCTCCCTTTCTGCTGTTTTTTCATTTTTCTGTCTTGATGCACTAGAAGAATCTTGGGTTTCTTTCTCTAAAATCCTATCCAATGTTGTCTGTCTTTGAGGATTGTTCAGAATTTTTCTAAAATGGTCAATTATAGTGTCGTTGAACAAGTTAATGCTGTTGACCACAGCAGTTTTGGGATGCCCTTTTTCCACCACTCTGTGTTTTCTCGCATAGGTAACACAGCTCTTTAGTTTCTGCAAACGAATGCTTTCCTTACTACTTTCCTCCTGTGAAGAACAAAGTTCTTCAACCACTTCCTCTTGCTTAGAAAGTTAAAATTGTCAGTAAAAGCTCAAAAAGTATTAAAATTAAACAAAAAAATCCAAAACGCTGGACGAGTTCAATATGAGCATAATTTCTCGATTTTTTTCTTAAAAAAAAGCCAAACCGGCAACCCATCTGGCCCCTGGCGCCGTACGCATCGCGGGACAAGTACGAATGGCGAGTTCCATTTTACTTGAACAAGTTGTACGAATAGCGAGGCGGACGAATGGAGGGTTCCACTGTAAATTTCTTTCTTATTTCTTGTGCAAAAAATCGTCATGTTTAAATATATCGCCATGAGGGAGAAAATATCACTAAAATGTAAACTAGACGATAGTTCGAGTTCTGAGCCTATTGGTCGAAGTTCGGTTCAGGCTTGGTTCTCCAACGCATGTGCATCCTAATCTGGATGCGCCTAAAGAGTTGCGTTTCATACTTTATTACTCTTAGCAAAATTGAAGAAGATCTGATCATCAGCGCAGAAAAGCGAAAAATGGAAACTCAATGAGGAAAACTTCTGCAAAATGAGGAAGGGTTGGCAGCTATTGCTATTAATATTGCCCACAAATAATAATACTACATGTTGATCATAATGTAAGAGTAAAATGATGATTACAACTAAAAATTAGTGGAACGTAATAAAAAGGAAATCAATCAAACTCAATACAGAGCGCTCCTTAAAAATCCAAAATGCTCCCTGGTGCCCCTTTTCTCAATCACACGTTAAAAATTCCGATTTGTGTCATTTTTTAACCGACTTCCCACAAATAGAGGAGGTTATCAGTTCAAACCGTATGTTTTTTTTTTTGTTTATTTGTTTATCGATAACTATATCAGAGCCAGATATCTGGTGCTTATACGTCATTGGTGACACCGGATATTCGAAATTTGACAGATTCAATATTCTATCCGATGTATAGCCGAACACTCATGAAAAAGTTAAGAAATTTTACTTTTGAAAATCTCTAGACACTCGGGAGTTTTTAAAGATTCCCCCCCCCCCCCCGTTTCCCAATGGAGAGGTGGCGAATGTTACAGAGAACTTTAAGCTGTAAACATGATTAATTACAAACAATAGAAGTAAGAACAAGAAGACTGAAGTCATTAGCTATCGATGAGCGATCTTGCCTCCTAAAATCTCACCACCTCTATAAAATCACATACAGCCCCACATCAGAGCTGGTCCTCCCTGTCTATAATTTCTCTACAGTCACAGAGTGGGCAAATAGGATCGATTTTGAAATACGATTCAGATGGTAGGCAAGGCAATCATGTTCATTTTTTCCCCTTAACATAGGGGTGTTTGGGATTTTACCCGACTTCCAGAAAATTTGTTCCAAAGGAGAAAAATTAGAAAGTTCCAGTTCGTTATTGATGTAATTTTAAAAAAGCTGCCGCTCCGTGAGAGTCGAGTATTTCCCCCATTGCGTCCCCTTATGTCCGCGCATGGTTCTTTGGACCAGGCATTAACCCAAAATATGTACGTAGGCCCATGGCTGAGTGGTAGCTTTCCGTGCTGCCACCTGTCCGGGGATCGATTCCCGACCCTGGACAGGGTCGACTCAGCCTTTCATTTCTTCAGTGGGGTCAATAAAATAAGGACCAAGCATGCTTGGGAACTAAACACTGGGGGTCCCGCGTCAGGCCGACCACTTGACCGGAGCATCTGCTTCTGCACCCCAGGGCCCTCGGTCTCGAAAGCTGGCATGGGCACAGTAGGCCATGAACCCCGATGGGCTGTCGTGCCCATCGGGGGAATTAGTTATGTACGATATAAATTTCTAAAAATTGTCATTTGTAATTAATCGGTATGGGACAACCTTTCCACCTGTCTTCTAAAGACAAAATACTTCATGTGTAACTGATGTATCATGCTAAGCCTGTAAAGAATTTTACCACTTTTTAGCTTCTTTGGAGGATATTTAAACAATTGAAAGCACTTTATGATAACAACTGCTTACTTGAATGGAACCGAAATAGAAACATTCAGCCTATTCATCTAATCCTTATCGGATTAGCTTCAGTGTCGTTTTTGACGAGTCACATGACTTAATGGCATTCGATTCTCTAATGAGATATCGAATTCATAATGTGACCGGATTGAAAACGATAGCAAAGTTAATATGAGGCTTACGAAAATCAGACTGATAGATACTGTGATACTGTCAATGTACAGAACCCAACCCTCCTTCTAACCGAGGGCCCAAAAAAAAAAAAAAAAATCGTTCGCTCACCACATTTTGATAGATTTTAATCACTGTCGTATTTCCTTTCACGCCTAACCAGCATCGCAGGAGATCGAAATCAGACGATCTTGCTTTTAATCGAACGATCGAGAAAACCACCTTACTGAAAATTTCGTGTCTGTAATTAGACTGCTCTCGTTTAGAACAGCCAACGACCTCTTTCGACCAAACACCAACTCACTTTCGGTTTCTCTGAAAACGAATTTTCCCGCCAGCGAAGAAAAACAAGCATCAAAATTCAGCTCTGGTGGCCTCCAGTCTAACGTTCGATGACCCATCCTCGTTCGAACACTTTTCCTTCTTCCTGCAAAAGCGAACGATTTCTGCCCCAGTGTCAAGGGTTAGTAGGCGCACGGTCTCCATTCAGTTGTCTTCAGGGTTTATCGGGCAACTTTTACGATCTCTCTGGTGGCATCAGTCCGGGTGGAAGTTGCCCATTATCCACTTTCTCTCCCGGACGACGCAACTGAAACAACCACCTGGGCGGAAGTGTTCCACCCGGAGGCTAAAGATAATCCATTTGATTGCTGCCTCCGAAACTCGTGATTTTTTTGTTCCGAGATATTTCGAGAGCTGCGATTGTTCTTTGAGTAATCGATCATCGTAAACGATTATGGATGGTAGCATTTGTGATTGATGCCTATACCTCCGGTGTTATGCAGATTTCTGTCTCTGTTCTAGAATGTTCTAGAATATCAATATTTGATACAACAACTGATAATTCAAAATTAATGAGAAGCATCAAAAATAGCTTCCCTTACATATAAGCTTTTCATAGTGACAAGATTACTCTTCTTAGTTAACTATACTTAGCAATTCAAAATATCTGCGAAATTTCATTTTTTTTTTTTAATTTAATAATTGTAAGACAATTGCTTTTATGAATTATTCAAAAATACTGCGATCTGGACTTTTTTACTTCCTTCTATATACAATGTTTCGCGGAAGGTATTGGATTTGTAAAGATTCTCGAATTTCGCAGGATTTGCATTTTTTGAGGTGTGCTGAACCCATTTCGACCATTTTTGGAAAATGTTTGTCTGTGTGTCTCACTGTTAAAAATTTCCGTAAGAAGATAGTAAAATAACCATTTATTTGATTGTTATTTTACCATATTTAATTGCAACAGTTGAATAACCATTAAAAAGATAGTACTCAATTGCGACTGATTGCGAAAAAAATCGTTTATTCTCTGTTTATCCTAAAGAACGTTTAACTAACCGTAATTTTCAAGCGCCCAATAAGAATCGGGCGTCCATCTTGGTTGCGAAACCTTACCGGTCGTACGTTGTTTTAAAATAGGAATACGGATTTATCAACAAGTGTACATAAGAAAAGAAGAAAAAAAAGTGGTTTAAGCAGTGGATACTAAATAGAAACACATACACACGTAAATCAAAAATTGGAGACATCGGATTCCCAAACTGTTTGCGAATGAGCGAACCCATAGTTTGAGCTGCTGAAGCTTGTTTGTATTTGAATTTTTGCAGCAAATAAAATGATTTTCGTCAATATACAGTAAATTTAGACCAAAAATAAATTTAGAAAAATTGAAATCTCAATTTTAAGGCTGTTTGCCTGTTGGAAAAGATTTATTGATAAATAAACGTCCGCTTTACGTGATGACGGTGGCCGAGTGGATAGAGAGCAAGACTTGTACACCACGCATTCGCGGTTCGATTCCTGCAAGCTTCGTTTACGGTTTCTACGCCTCGAAATAATTCAAAAACGGTGGAAATTTTGTTTTGAAACCATTTTTAAATGGTTATAAAACCGTAAACTTTTGTATTTACGGCTTTTTAACCAAGTTAATTGGAAATGGTTAGGTACCGTAAAGACAGAAAAATGTTCCAAACCGTAAATTTAATGGTGAATGAGATGGGCAGACTGCTGCCAGTCATTTAACAGTAATTTCATGATGAAATTTCTAACAGTGCCGTATGTAGTCTTTTTTACTTTTTTCTTTTGGTGGCCGGTGTAACTCAAGTAATAAAGTTGTTGTTGTTACTAATCCCCCCTGGTATAGGAAAGCCATCTACCAGGTGCAGAATATCAATAATCCACTGGCTTAGGGTGATATGCAGCTTCATTTCGGAGCGAGGAACCACGAGGGCTGAAGATTGACTTGACCTCGAGTTTTTATGGTCTCTTAATTTTTAACCAGATCTCAGATGAGAGACCGCCTCCTGGGATTGCCACCCCCAGAGGTATCGTTTCACTTGGAAGACTTTGAAGCCACGACCTATATAATGTGCACCTGCTCCATTTAGCTTACACGGCCCACAGGAACCAGCCGCCGAGAGGTTGTCACCCTCCCAAACACTGACCTAAGTCGATGTTGCTCACTTTCGGTGCTCTGCGGTAACCGAGCTTCTACCGACTGGTCCTTTGTAAGACTTTATGAATTAAATACATTCAAAAATACAGCAATCTGGAACAGCCACTTTTTACTTTCTTCTAGATCCAATATGTTGCGGAAAGCATTGGATTCGTGAAGATTTTCGAATTTTGAAGGATTTACGTGTTTTGAGGGGTGCTGTCCATTTTTGGAAAATGTTTGTTTGTGTGTCTGTATGTGGTCTTTTTTCTTTTGGTAGCTGCTGTAACTCAAGTAGCATGGAATCAAACAAAATTTGGAAATTTGGTACATGCATGGACATTAAAGGGAACTGGTGCTGATTAGTTTTTGGCGCGAAGCCATTCGAAGGGGACGGAGCAATCGAACGTTTTTCTCGATTAGCGTGAGTGCTATATCTCGAGAAGTAATGGAACAATAGAAGAATTCCAACAAAATTTGGCATACAAGTGGACCTCAGTAGGAACTGGTGGTGATTACATTTTGGCGCCATTCTCTCCAAGGAGGGTGGAGCAATCGCACTTTTTATTACTTTTTTGTGAACAGAGGCGCGTCTTAATTCGGACCAGACACGCATCTTGATGCTAATTTTAATGTAGTCAAAAACTGCGTTCAGCGTCACCGAGGAGAAAAAGATGAACTACTTTTGAGAGTTTTGCTGTTAATTCAATCACACCCTATTGCTGACACTCCTTTCTATTACTTGTTAATAATTGCGAGTAATTTTTATGGGTTTTGGAAAACTGCTTTTATTACTTTGACATTTTGCTTCATTTAAATAAAACTGCCATTTCTACCAACGACTTTAGTACTCTAATCTATGGCTGTCCTTGTTTTTAAATTGATTTCAAAATTCTCTTTTTCTTCTCCCCCTTTCATTTTTAAAGAATGTAGTGAACCGTTCTCACCCTTAGGTGGCACTGCCATCAGCTTTCGGTTTCGTCATCAGTGACGTAGCCATTACGAAAACAGTTCCGAGTCTGTCAGCGAGCTATGCACATGCATCTGTGCCGCTCCATTGTTTTGATTTTCTGTTATGTGATAATAAAGTTTATTTTGGTAATTGATGACTCCAGTGCTCTCTCATAACTGATAAATTCAGTATCTGCAACTCCAACACCATAAGAATTTCAATCACTGCAAGCAAATATAATTCGTACTGATGTTCCGTATCACAGTCATACTTAAAATAGCATTTTCAAAAAATATATCTATTTCATAATTCTAAATACGTTTCTCATTAGATACTTTGCCTAACCATTTAACTTAGGGTTTTTTGTCATTTTGGTGACTTTTTTTTTCTTTTATTCCATACGAAAGGTTACTTTTTAGCGCTTTGGATTCTTAATTAGCGCGTTCGATTGATACGTAACAGTAATGTATTCAATGTTTACTCCCCCCGCCCCCACCCCATATTAGGGAATTATGTGCAAATTTTGCTTAAAAATTGGTCACAAGAAAATTTGTATAAGCGGATACATACTCTACTTCCAAAGATTTCGTTATTTGTCAGTGAATATGGATATTTTGCTTTTATATATACTGTTGGAAACTAGTAATATTGATATTATTGGAAATGTTATAGTTTGGGATCTGGCAACAATATTAGGTTATTTAAAATTAGTCAGTTTATGTTCCAGTAATAAAGAGGTTGGTTGTTGTTTAAGTCAAGATGTATGTTAGTCATATTAAATGTTTCTTTTGTACAACTGTGTGTTGTTTTCTCTCACCCCCCATTAAAAAATCAAATATGGTAGCAGAGCTTGTAGTTCCCATATAGTTAATATTGGAAAGTTTGTTTTGTGATTAAAAATGATGGAGCGCAGAACAGATAAAGCGATTCCTGTAGTTTTTCCAATATTTACAGGTGAGAATTTTTCGATATGGTCATTTAGAGCAGGGGTCTCCAAACTACGGCCCGAGGGCCACATCCGGCCCGCGGACAGATCAGCTTCCCCGTCGCTAATGGCATCTGGCAAAAAAGTAATCATAATTTACACCACTAGTGGACTGATTCAACTTTTTACACCGGCAACAATTAATGATAATATGGTTTTGGCCCTTGGAATTTACTGGAGTAATCAATATGGCCCTAAGGCTGGAAAGTTTGAGACCCCTGATTTAGAGTAAAGTCAATTTTAGAAGAAAAAGAAGTTGACTCTGTGATATTGAATGAATGTGACTTAACTACAGACGAAAATAAAAAGAAAGATGTTAAAGCAAAAATGTTGATAGTTGAAGCTATTAGCGATAAGTACATTGAGTAAATTAGAGCTGCAAAATCTGCAAGAGAAATGATGAATTCACTAGAATGTATTTTTGAAGGAAAAAGTACTTTATCTAAGCTATATTTAAGAAAGAAGTTGCTAACTATGAAACTGCAGCCAAATGAGAAATTAGCGAGCCATTTTCGGAAGTTTGACAGTTTGTCAAGAGAGTTAGAAGATACTGGTAGCAAAATGGAGGAAAGTGATAAAGTCTGCCATTTATTGCTCAGAATACCAGATAAATATGATGCTGTAATTACCGCGATTGAAGCATTAACCCTACACTGCGCCGTGTTGTTTTTAAACACCACCTCCACTTTTCGTTCACTAAGCTTTTATTTTGTAATATTTGTAACATGTGGCGCATTCTTTCGTTTCATTTTGTATGTGTGATCATATAAGTTAATACAGTTTCCCCTAGATCTTGTAAACTTAACTCAAGAATACCAGATTCATCTTTTTTCACAAAATCGTAAGACATGTTGATTTCGTGAAAAACAGTAACTTCTTAAATTTTTTTCCTACAAATTTTAAGCAACAATTTTATTTTAAAAAATAGTCTCTAATTGCTTATATAGTCTTAAAATAAAATAAATATAAGTTGTGCGAAAAATGGAAAAATATGTATTAAGGTGCCTTTGTTACTTGTTGTTTTAAAACAACACCGCGCATTCGGGGGCAATTTTTATGCTCCTGCATTATTCACAGTATAAACAAGAACAGGTGTCACAGGTTGTTCTATTTCACTTTATTTAGTATCTTTTAGAAGATTACCGTTAAATATTTCACAAATTAGCTTAAAGTGGTCGATTAAATTATTATTTAGAAATTTTGTTTAAAATCAATTCACGCTCAACCAAAGAAGAAACGAACATTATCGCATAGACCCCCTACAGATGTTAGGTTTCTTGTTTAAAATCTTTTAGTGAAATTATAATTAACCTTTATTGGTAATCAAAGTAAAAATTTGCACATGTAACTAATAATTATTAGCTACATCTGCAAATTTTTATTTTAATCAATTTTATAAATTTATAAATAATAATAAAATAAATTATTTTAATACATTTTCATATTTTAATGCTATTTTATGATTATAATGCATGCCCATTTATTAAAATTTGGTTTCATTTGTTAAAATGATTATATAAAAGAATTATTTTTGTTACCCCTAAGTGCGCAGTGTTGTTTTTAAACAACATGTCAATTTTTCTCGAATTCTACTTTTCCGAATTAAATAAGAATTTTTTTAGTATTTTTTCCACTTATAACTAGCACAAACAAACACAAAAAAAAAATGATGAAGAAAAGAAAATGGCGCAGTGTAGGGTTAACAGAAGATGTTACGTTAGAATTCGTAAAGGCTAGATTATTAAATGCTGAATTGAAAAAAGAATCTGAAATTGAACGAGTTAACAATAACGCTACTTTTAGTACTAGAAACGTATTGAATAACAAAAATGTAGTTTGTTACAAATGTGGGGACAAAGGGTCATTTTCAGAAGTTTTGTACGAAAAATGGAAGTTCATTTCAGAGGGGGTTTCCTTCATCAAAGAAAAATACTCAAAAGTGGAATAATAAACCAAATAATTTAAAAAGTCAAGCTTACGTTTCAGAGCCATCTAATGATAAATTATCATTTGTAGCACTTCATTGTGCTCAGGATACAAAATCAACTCATTTTGTTATTGATTCGGGGCCCAGTGATCATTTAGTTAAAGAAGACTTAAAAGAATTTTTGACAAATATAGAATATTCAGAAAATAAAATTCCTTATTAAGATAGCTAATGGTGATGTGTTGGTAGCTAAAACAAAAGGTGTGTTACAGTTTCAGTATAGAAATAATACTGTAACACTTGAAGCGTCACTAGTAAAGGGACTGAGTCATAATCTTTTGTCTGTAAAGAAGTTGGTGTCTTCAGGAAAGAAAGTAATATTTACTCAACGTGGTGTAAAAATATTTAATAGAAATTGTTGTGTTGAATGTAAAGAAAGTGGAAAACTTTATTTAATGAAAGTAATTTTTACTAAGCCAGAAGAATCTTTACTTACAAATACCGATGGCGATCTTTGGCACAGAAGATTGCGTCATTTGAAGAGAGATGGTTTAAAGGAACTTGGTTTACCAGTAAGTGATGAAGTTTGCGAATCTTGTATTAAAGGAAAGTCAACAGGATTGCCATTTGAGCAGTACATTCACAGATACTCGAAAAGAATTGGGGAGCTCATCCATACGGATATTTGTGGTAACGACGCCTAACCGGTGAAAAATATTTTCAAACAATTTCCGAGGATTATTCTCATTTTGTAAAAGTTTATCTTTTAAAAGAAAAGTCAGAAGCAGAAGAAAATATAAAATCATATGTTAAGGAAATTGAAGCTGAATTTGGAAATAAGGGAATTCGAATAAGATGGTGGAGAATTTACTTATAATAGATTAAGAAAGTTTTGTTCAGAAAGAGGCATTGTTCTACAGTATACAATGAGTTACACGCCTCAACAGAATGGTGTTGCGGAGAGATTTAACAGAACATTCTTAGAAAAAGCAAGAACAGTATTCATTGAAACATATTTGCCGAGAACTTAATGGGGAGAAGCAATTAGATGTGCTGCTTATCGATTAAATCGTTCCTCAACGAAATGAATGGCGAAGTTCCTGCAAAATTATGGTATAGAAAATTGAAGTTAGACAAACTCAGAGTATTTGTTTGTAAAGCTTGGGCACACATTTCACCTAAACAAAATAAGTTAAAAGAAAGAGCTGTAGAAACTAGAATGATTGATTATTGTGATAATGGTTACCGATTTTGGAATCCTAAAAGTGGAAAAAATATTTTATCTCGTGATGTGAGATTTGATGAAAGAAAAATTGATAAAAATTCAGTAGAACCGAAAATGTCTACAAGCCAAACGAAAACAAATAATGATGATGCTTCTGATGATGATTTAATACTTTATAAATGAATTGAGGATGAAGATGAAAAGAGCGAGAGTAATCTGGAAGAAATGGATAGTCGAAAAGATCCTTCCAAAGTGGAAAGAAAAATTAAGATTCCAGAGCGATTTAAAGATTACGAATTATATACTGCCTATTGTTTAATAACTTAAAATGATGATCCAGCAACTTTTGAAGATGCAGTAGAAAATCCTGAATGGAGGAAAGCAATTAATAGTGAAATTAAGTCTCTTGAAGAATTGAAAACTTGGGAAGAAACTAATTTGCCAAAACAAGAAAAAGCTATTGATGCAAAATGGGTATTCAGAACCTAAGTAGATGGAGCCAAAAAGGCAAGGTTGGTAGCTAGAGGTTTTCGAGAAGAAACAACATCAGCTATGTATGCTCCTGCTGCCAAACTATCAACAATCCGCATGTTAATTTCACTTGCATTGCAGAAAGACTGGAAAATACATCACTTAGACGTGCGAGTTGCGTTTCTAAATGGAAATTTGAAGAAAAATGTACATATTAAACCTCCAGATGGTATCAAAGTTTCTGAATTGAAGGTGCTGAAATTGAACAAGTCTCTTTATGGATTGAAAGAATCGCCAGACGTTGGAACAACAGATTTATTGAATTTGCAATGAAGCATGACTTTGAAAGATCAAAGAATGATTTTTGTTTACATACAAAAGAAGATGTGATCATTGCCATATATATTGACGATATTCTTCTAACAGGCACAGATGAGTCTATTGTTGCAGTAACACATTTTC
Organism: Octonoba sinensis; assembly: GCA_038502835.1. Taxonomy (NCBI): domain Eukaryota; kingdom Metazoa; phylum Arthropoda; class Arachnida; order Araneae; family Uloboridae; genus Octonoba; species Octonoba sinensis. Next base: position 8,521,401 of record CM076600.1, read on the forward strand.
TTAAAAAAGAATTTAATACTAAAGATTTAGGTGAGCTTAAAAATTATTTAGGTATAGAAATTGGGAGAAATGAAACAGAGATTAAAATTAATCAAGAGAAGATGATAGAGAAGATTCTATGTAAGTTTAATATGCAACATTGTAAAGAAAATTCCAAAGGAAAATAATCTAGTAATAGATCCAAACGGGGGGGGGGAGAGATTATTAGAAAATGTTTACTGTATGACAAGTACTTTTCAGATAAATTTTTGGGAGGCATGTAATTCAAACTTCACTGTACATACTCTGTGATTGCAAAAAGCAAATATTTAGGGGCATTTGTGTCCAAACTTATAAAACAAAACAAAAAAATTGCAATTGCATTTTTATTAAAAAAAAGAACTTAATTTATTTCAGTTTTCTTTTATACCTCATTTGGAAAATTATTTTATGCAACAAAATATGCATTATTTGAAGTAATTTCTGGTAAAAAGAAAAGCTGACCAGTTAAGTGGTTAAACGAGTCCAAAATGTGGTCCAATTATTCGAGTTATTCTTATTGATTGTTCCAGTCTCAAAGTCTGTAGGAGTTGAACATTTTTTTCTTGAAAGGAAAATATGTTAACTTTACATTTAAATTGCAGTGAAACTTTTTTTTAATCTTCTCTAAACATTGGGACATTTGTACGCCTGTCAAAAATAGATATGCTTCATCCTTAGAATGACAAATTAAATTTATTTTCATGAGAAAACTCATGGACGGAGAAGAAAACGCCATTGTGCATCTTTTTAAGTCACACAATCGTTGCTGTCGTTAACTATATCACGTTCGCAGTTTTATAATCTCTTAATAACTCGGTAAGGATTTTCTATAGTTATGCATTAACGGAGCGTGCCAGCAGAGTCGTCGTAGTCATGGACTGGCTGTTATCCACGTCCTCGATAAACCCTCGTATTTACATTTAATCCAGGAGAATAACAGTGATGAAGTCTATTATTGGTATCTAACTAAAGCAAACTATTGTAAGAAAAGAACCGTGCAGCAAACTATGTGAAAAAAAAACTCTTAACTATTCTTTTGCCTACAACTTTCAGGCAAACTCAAACACATGCCGCCACCCCAACTACGCCACGTCCCTTTTTCGATCTGAGGCTAAAGGGGAGGGAAATTTCCTTCTGCCTCGGGTCTTCAGTCTGTCCAGGGATTTTACGTGTGCGCATCCCCTTGTGCACATGGGTGATCTTCAGCAGGTCGGGCTCCAAACTCCAAACTTTCTGGTTCGAAGTCCACCGCCCTACCCACTAGGACAGCGGTTCCCAAACTGTGGTACGCGCTCCCTCTCCAGGTGGTACACGTGCAGGCGGATCGAATTTGCCCAATTAGAGTTTTCAAACCTAAAACTAAATTCTCGTTATTGACAAGAAAAGCATTGCTGTTTTTAATTCTGTCCACAACCACTTATCTTTGTGAAACTGCTATTTTCAATGTAATATTCATTAAAAGGAAACATAGAAGCAAATTAAAGGTCCTCTCACATTTGGAGTTTAAACTAACTTCTACCGAACCAAATATCACCTCGCTAGTACCTACCATGCAGCAGCAAAAATTCTTATTAATTTTTATTTTCATTTTATTTTCATTTTTCGTTTTGCATGTATTTTGTACTTAACACGTTCACGTCGGTGTGATCCACCGGTGGGTCGCACTTGACTGTTCTGTGGGGCGGCGTGACCCATCGGTGGGTCACGCTTGACTGTTCCGTGGGGCGGCGTGCGTCACAGGTGAGTCACTTGTTTTCAGAAAAGAAGTCGCTAAAGAATAAGTTTATTTTATTTTTTCTCAACATTATACATAAAAATTCGAAGGCCTTCACGAAGCGTAAGGATACAAGACAGTCCCGCCGCACGCGGAAAAACGTAGATATTTGCCCCGGCGTGAACGTGTTAAAGACGTATTTCTTTTGAGTTTTGGAAGTATGCATTAAAAATATATTTTATATATTTCATATATTTTATTTTTTATATACAACTTTATTTTAATAAATTCTTTTCTCTGCATTAATAACTATCAAAAATGGTGTAATTTATATTACCTAGTCGTCCTATTATTTTTCTATAACCTATTAGTATTCTATTCTATATAATAAAGTTAGATTTTCGCAGTGGTACGCTAATGGTTGCAAGAAAAGGGAGGTACGCGAAAAAAAGATTGGGAACCGCTGCACTAGGGTACTACCGCCTCGCAGTATAACATGTATGTATAAAAATTCCCTGACGCTATACACATTCCACGTCAGTTTAAAAGAATAATTGAATCGATGAGTTCGAAAACTAGTCATCTCCATCAAAGCTAATTTTACAGGAGAGCCAAAAAAAACTAAATTATTTATCTTCTAATTATATTCATTTGGGGTTTTTTCATTTTTTTACAGTACAATCGGGCTGTTTACTTAAGATTCTATCACTTCTATGGGATTATAACAATTCTTGTTTCATATTAAAAATCAATTAAAAATTGGACTTTAATATTCTAATCCACACGGTTTTTTTTTTTTTTCCTAATTGATTTCAAAATGTACTCTCAGATGCTTCGCCTAGCATTTTATTTGACTCAGTTTCTTTTTATTTCGTCTCTTAATCCTCGCCACTAACTAAATACAAGATTGAAATATATTAGCCTTTCTCTTTTTTTTCGCATTACGCGCTCCTTAACCACGATAAAGCATCTCTTTTGTCCAGAAGAAAAGTTTCGCAAAAACGGACCTTGTTAAACACCGGCATTAAAACACCTCCTTTCATCCACTTTGTCGTAAGGGTGAAGAAAATGTTGACAATGTAATTGCCCACCGAATGGTGTCTGCAATTATGTTGTCATCCTTTTCTGCAAGCGATGTTGCGTTTTTTTTTTTTTTTTCCTTTATTATTTTGAAGATTCCATTAGCGAGCTACCTGATTAAGATATTTCATTTCTTCTTCCCAGAACAAAAGCTCTACTGCTCGGTGTAACTTTTTCGTATCAACCCCGTTCGGAGATTTTTTAAAAATTTCTTTTCTTTTAATAATGACAACACTTTTTTTCTTTGGTGTTTTTAGAAAGAACCGACTTAAATTATAATTTTATTATACCTAATTTTCGAAAACAAGAAACAATACGCTTTTGTTGCGATGAGCTAAAAAGTTTAAAATAATCTTTGAACATTGAGATATGTTCAGTAGCAATTGGACGTCCCATGACTAGGCATAACATAATATTTTGAATGAGCTTAAAATAATCAGCGTAAAAATATTGATCGCACTATTAATTTTAATATTAAAAAAAAATGGGGTGCTTGACACGACCTGTTTTAAAATTTCTTCCGTAGAATAATTATCAAAATGTAAATAGAGAAGTACCCCACGCTTTCTTTTTAATATTAAGCTGTTGTTTCAAATGCAGCTGCATATGGAACTAACCATTTTGCAGATCTAGGGCATTCCCCGGTAATCGACATCCATTCTTTCAAGTAGCACCACTGTCGGTTTATGCCATTACTACTCTGAGAATTTGGACGCTCCGTTTCCCCTAGATGCCGGCACCTGAGTTCTCATCGATGCGGATTGCGCTAGGAATTTAATTTAGCTGATAGCATCCAAGCCAAATGTTTACTCAAGGGATCTTTTACATGCCGCGTAATCATACGACATGGGCACAGACGATTTGCTGCATCTTGAAAATGCACCGACTTGGGCCAGGTATAAAAAAGTTGACTTGAAAAAAGTTAAATAAATATTGAGGGTAATTGTGAACACGATTTCCGTGTTTTAACTTTATGCTTCCCTACCTCTTACCTGATTAAGACAAGACACCTGATACAAGTCATAAAATTGCGAGCATTGTAGACAATACTATCAGAGCGGCCGGATTAAAGCCGCGCCAAAAAAAGCCGGCCGGCTTTTTTTGGTTTAAACCGCTTAAAAAAGGCCGCCTTTTATTAAAAAACATTTTTTAAATTTTTTTTCCTAAAAAGTATTAAACTAAAAATCATATTTATATCATTCATACAATTAAATTATTACTGCAATAGCAAAATACTTGAAATAAGAATGAAAATTAATTAATAGAATAATACATTAGAAATAGCAAAAAGAAAGTACTCCTTGTTAGAAATTTATTTAGATTCAATGCAATTTAAACGATTTATTTTCAAAGATTTTTTACTAAGAATTCAAAAGTTCACTTGACACTACTATATAAACTAAATATTACCAATCATTTGAAGTAGTCTTTAACTAATAATCTTTTGTAGATTTGAAAACTTTTATTTTTGTTTACTTTTTTCAGAACTTCTGGTTCTCTGATCAAAATAAAAGCTATTCGTCAAATAAATTGCATAAAATAAAAGATGCCCACCTTGAAGCAGACCAGCTGGTCAACGTTAAATTGTACTAGAATGATATTCATCTTAAAAAACGCAAATGTTATGTAATGTTATATTTAAAAAAAATTCCTTATATAAAAGCGAGCCAACTACTCACCACAGACGACTTCTTTTAAATTTTTGCCATGAGCAGTGTTGTAGGTAAACACTAGTTTAATTAATTAGGATTATGTAAGTATTTTGTTCAAAAAAAGGGGGGGGGAGATACTTCAAATCACTGTCTTTCCTACTCTTCTCGCCTTGAGCAAAAGACTTTTTTGTTTGTAGTGTAAAATATATGATAGAAAAAATTAATGAACATAGTAGTTCTTTATTGCAAGTTTCAGTATTCTGAATTATTTTAAATTCTTAACATTAAAATATCAATTTTAAACAACAAGTATGTACTTGAATCTGTAATAGGATAGCTTCTCATATGTATTAAGAAAAGATATTGTGAAGAATTTGATTCCTCTCACAACCTGAATTTTATTTCTTTCTTCTTTTGTGTTGAAAAAAATAGATTCTGTATAGCTATAATATTAGGCAAGGGCTCAATGAGACTCTCACGAAATTAAGACAAACACGAAAATGGTAATCCGTATGTAAAATGCATTCAGGTTGGGGAACCAAAAAATTCTGAATCTAATTTTAAATAAACTCCATTTAAAAAAAAAAAAAAAAGAAGAATTGAGCTTCAGTTTACACAAATTAACAGTAGCAACATAAATTGACATAGTATAGGTGCAAATAGTAAATAGTATTGTGTCTAATTGAAAAAGGCCAATAAAGACCGGCCCTTTTTAAAAAAGACCGGTCTTTTTAAATAAAAGCCGGTCGGTCTGGCCTTTTTTAAAAAAAGCCTTTTTTTTTTTTTTTGCAGCCCTAAATACTATACTCCTTGTGAGTAAATGGGTACAAAAATATTGACTTTGCGACTATTTGTTAGCGAATGAACTATCGGTGTTTACATTTACCGCATATATTCTGGGCTTTAAATGTAAACAGGGATTTATGTTTCCGTAAAGTTGACATAAATAGGAAATCGTGGCATGCACAATGTGCTTGGATGGTAAAAAAAAGTTCTGAAGCTATGGTCCTCAATCTACACCCCATGAGCCGCATTGTGGTCCGCCTAGATCATTTAATGAGAAATATCTTACAAAAAATCCAGTAGTGAGGTAAATTCATTTAAAATAGTTACAAAGTATAATTTGCATCAAAATGCAAAATCTATTGTCTAGAAATGGAAATACGATAAACTTAACTGCTTACAATTACCCTTGAATTCAAAATGCATGAGGTACCAATTGTAAACAACTATAACTTGTAGTTGAAAAATAACACGGGTTTGGGGGAATTCATAGCCTGAAAGTTTTTAACATCCTTCCATTTTACAAACACAAATGGTTGAACTCGTTTACTTCGCATTTGTAGATGTGCTGGAGAGGAAAATAAGATCACGAAACTTTGTTTAACAATTACAAACTGAATAAATTCCATCATCCCGTCAGGCTTCATTGTCATCGACTCTTGATATGTGTGCAAAATAGAATTCCGATATTAATAAAATGGATTCGGATTTATGATATAATGCGAGGAATTTCTTTTGTATTTAACTGTAACTTTTTATTGTAAACTCACTGCGACCGCGGGAAATGTAAACAAGAACAAGAATTCTTGTCACAGTACGAAAATAAGTACTCATTAATTATATTATGCGTATTTGAATTATATTGTATACATTTAAATATATGTATCTTTCAAATTTTAAAATGTACCATACTAGTATACTTATATTATTTGCACTCAGGAAATTTTAGAATTAGAGTTTTCTTTTTCTGTGTGAATTCTAACGCTTTTTCCTCATATGCTTAAATGATTGTAGAACATTTTTAAAATTTTTACCTTTTTTTTCATATTTAATTACCTATGTATATTTTTTTTGTTGTAATGCATTAAAGTTAATAAAATATATTTGGTGTTTATTTATTCTCAATCCAGACATTAGATTTATTGCTTTTATTTCCCGATTTGTAAAATCATTGGTGATATTTGTAAATATGATCTGGTGACAAATGTCACCATGATGGCATGAACGTTGCATATGAGATTATATGTAAAGAATACATTAATTCAGCTCGTGCTTTTTTATTTTATTGTTATTATTACACTTACTTATTTTTTTTAAGTTGATTTTTGGTGTTTCAGTAATGAGAAATAATTTCGGAATGTATTTCATACAACATTTGCCAATGTCTAAAAAATTGTTATGTTTATTATTGATAGGAGATAAAATTCATATTTATTACCTGGTGAAGAACTTCCTTCATAAGCCCATTGTGCAACTTTTGAGACTTAATTGTGGGATTGATAGCAAGGAAAGTGAATATTAGAAGTAATTGTTATGATTTTAATTTAAGTAGTTTGATACAATTTTTGAATTATTCTCAAAATTAACTTATTTTTACGTTTTACTTTTTTCTTTTGTTTTAATGTCAAAAAACACTAGCGACTGGCTATAAAAAGACTGATAATAAGATAATATACTTCAAGTACAGCCATTCAGGAAAACTTTGAACCACATCATTTCTTGTAGTATATTTAATTTCATTTAAAAATTAAGAGTAGAAAACAGATTTTATAACCTATTTAGCTGAGTGCAGTACTGGACCTTCTAATTTCCTTTTTTCAGTCAAAAATACTGACAGATATAACATGGTTCAAAGTTACCCTGAATGATTGTAATTTAAAAATTAATTATTTAAGGTAGTTTTATCTGAATTCAAGCCACAAATATAGAAACCTTATGAACATTTATTGTTAATTAGCTTTAGAGACAAGTCAAAAAACAAGTTAATCAAAAGTAGTTTTTTTTACTGCATCATAATTTTTCCTCAAAATACAAAAAGCCAACTTCAAAGCACCATTAAAAAATTAAATTAATTTACTTCTTTTAAACTCATTAATATGATCAAAGGAATATCTTTGATACAAATGAGAAATTTTGAATATTTTATGTTGTTCTCTCAAATAAAAACTATTGATAGTAATGTGGACTTATCTTACATATAATGACACTTTTAATTTTGGAGTCTTGTTGATGATTCTCACTATCCATTCTGGCTATCCTTCATTAAAATTGATCTTATTTATCAAGGGCGTATCCTGAGGGGGGGGGAGGCCCCGAAATTTTTCATAATGTAGCATATATTCCTCCCTGAAACTTTCCTCAACATAAGTGTTTAAAAGTCAGCCCCCCCCCCCCCTCTCCCACAAAAAATTTCTGGATATGGCCTTGTTATTTATATCTAGTAATCTCTGTACTAAAAATGTTGTTTTGCATTTATTTTTCTTTTCTTGTATGTTACTTATTCTTATAGCATGTCTTATTTCTAATGTGCACCTTTCTAAAATATGCCATTAATGAAAATATGATACATTTGAAAGGTTTAATGATGTAATTTTTTTCTTTTTTCTTGTAAAATCTCATGACTAAAGAAAAAAAAGGTTGGATCCTGGTTGAGCCACACCATTGGTAAGAATTACTTTGGTTGGTGATAATTGGCCATCTTGGTAACCCTACTTTGATACACTAGATATAATATTGGCGCCATTTTGTTCTGGCTTGGCGCTTTTTTTGGTTTTTCGCCGCTAGGATTTTACCAAAAATAATAATCATTAATATGTACATAAAAAAGCTCATTATGTTTGCTATTTAAAGCAAGAGCAACTGACGGATTAGAATTAAATTTGACACAAAATTCAATCATCCTCTGTGAAAGATAATGCACGAAATCTCATTTGAGATTCAAATCGGCATTTTTACATTCTGAATTCAGAATATTTCCAACAATAAACAAAAGAAAAAAATGTCTCGTTTTTCAAAAAATTATATCATTTTGAAGCTGATAAAGGAAGCTATGGCAGGTAGAATTTGTTTGTAAATTCTAGAATAAATAGAACTTCAATTATTGCCCAGAATTTTAGTTCTGCCAATGAGGCTTATGCTGAGCCTTTATTGTCAATTGTATTTTTTTCTGTTTAACATAGCGGTGGCTGAAATATGTTATTGCAACGGGAAACTCCAAGTAATGTTGCTACTAATAAATTAATTTTAAAAAAAAATTTTGGAGATAAAATAGGAAAGTTATACTTCTAATAAACAAAAAGAGTAAAGTAATGTATATTCTATAATAAATTATGTTAAATTCAAAGCTCATCAGTTATGATTTTTTTCTCTTCCATTTTTTTAGCCTACTTTCCCACAAGAATTTTTAAAAAGGGGGGGGGGGGATAGAACCAACTTAAAACTTAAAAATTGAGCTAAAAAGTAAATATTAATTCATTCTTTAAATAATATTGGTACAACTTTTAAATATAACTTTTGAATTAGGTGCAAAATTATGATAGATAAAATCTTTTGTAATCTTAAATCAATTATTAAATATAAATGGCATGTTTGCAACAGTTCTTAGGTAAAATAACACGTTGTGTAATAATAATTAGAGTCATATTTTTGGCCGACTTCTAAAATTATGTTTAAAAGTCATATGGTATTGTTCAAAAAATGCATTTATTTTTGACATATTATCGTAATTTTTAATTTGAAGTCTGTTTTATTTATTTAATATATATTTTTTTTTTTTTGCAAAAAATATTTTATAACCTATGAGATTTTTGAATAGCAATGAATAAAAAAGCTGTAGGATGTTGGAATTATTGCACAGGACATCAGGCTTTTATTGTGCTTGATATCATAAGGAAAGAAATCCGACAGCTTCACTCGTATCCTAGTGTAGAGCTCTGAATTAGGGATGTAACAAATAGTGATTTGGCAGTAGCGAATATTCGGCTATTTCTTCCAGGCCAAAGCCAAATGTTAAAATTTTTAAATTATCGTTGTAATGCAAAGTATTTCTCAAATTTAAAATTATTCACCAAGTCTTAGCCACCACCAATAATTCCACACAAACCAATTCCAACACCAAACACCAATTCCACACAATCTACAATGTATGATTTAATTCTGTTTGTCAAGAATCTAAAACTATTTAAAATTATTGTATTTCCTCTATTGTTTTGAATTTAATAAAACTAAGAATTTCACCCACAAGTGGAATGGAAATGACAGGTTTTAATCTAGTAAGCATTACCATTATTTTACTAATTATTTAATTCAAATGAAAGAACTACTATTGCTTAGTGAACTTTTACCTTGCTCAAAATTGTTTTATGAATATATTTCAAAAGTCATAAAAGTTAATATTTTTATTTTATGGGTTTTTTATACCAATTTTTAAAAGATCTATTAAAATTTAATGCACTTAACTGGAACATAATTTTATTTTCAAAAAGCCCAATAACTTACACTATCTAAATATTCATGATATACTCTAGGCTTTTCACATTTCTCTCTTACCCAATACAATAAATCGGTCTACCCGAACAAAGTATGACATCCACTTTGTTAATAATACCAAAATAAAAGTGTCACATTCTCCACCATAATCAACTATTGCCTGCTTTTTTGAGCAAGTTCAAAGTACAATATTTCAACTTTAAAATGTTTTTGTTCTGTCAAGTCTACAACAACGTTTTAAAAAAAGTAGCTTTTTTCTAAATTATTTGCATTTATTTAAATTATATACTAATGTATTCTTTGGCAATAATTATAATACAATTTTAAATGTGTAAAGCTAATACTTTCTTTATTTTTTTACATTTCTACTGCAGCAGAACTATTCGGCCGGATTTCCCCGAGTCAATTTTCGGCAAATCCGAATTTAATCTCACTCGGTATTCGGCTAAGTCAGGAAATGACTGTTCAGCCAAAGGGCCCAATATTCCTTACATCCCTACTGTGAATGTTTAGCAGTAAAAATGCAGACATTTTAATTTCCTGCAATATGTAGGGGAACCTTTGTACTATGGGCCCTGTTGTACTGTGGTCCTAATGATAAAAAAAAATATTTCACGGATTCATTTTGCAATAGGACCACTGGTTCATGTGCTACCTGTTAGCTGTCATTTATAACTAATTTTGATAGTTGGACTCGAACGAGATCTGGCAGTAGGAGACCAAAAAGAATTTGTGACCCTAAAAGTAATTTTTTTTAGTTTCTTCCTTTTGTAAATAACTTGTTTCCTTTGTTAAAAAGTTTAGTAATCTTTTTTGTTTATGTTTAACAGTTTATTTGGCCGTGTAATTGAGCGTTAAATCATTTTCAATTCCTAACCTATTACTTAAAATAAGTAGGGTGTTGTACCTTGAACCTAAAAAAGCAGTTGTACTACGGATAGGTCCATGGTACAACACTTTAAACCGTGGGCTGTATTTACCTTGTTATATTTAAAATATTTTAACATGTTACGTATTTACAGTGTAATAAAATAGTTTATTTTTTTAACAGATTGTTGATACTTCTCACATACAAAAATGCCTCGAAGTAAAACGGGAATTACGAGGCCATCGCCAAATTATGATAAAATAATGGAGGCTGTAGAGCTTATTAAAGATAATAAATTAACAGTTTACAGTGCAGCTAAGACTTATAGTTTATCAAAAACTATGCTGACACCTCACTTGAAAAAATAAAATTATCCTACTGAGCCATTTAATTTAAAATCAAAATTTGCAAGTCACAAAGTGTTTTCAGATAATGAAGAACTCTTGTTACTAGATTATATTAATAAAGCTTCTCAACTACAATACGGCTTGACACTAAGAAATTTGATGAAATTGGCGTATAAATTTGCCAAGTCAAACAATATTAAATATCCTGAAAGTTGGGATCGAGATAAAATTGCGGGTGTCTATTGGATGAGGTTATTTAGGAAGAAATACAAGAAAATGGAAAAATCTACTATGGAAAAATGTAAAAAGAGCTGGAAGTGGCCAGAAAAACCAGATGAAATCTTATATCCTTGGGAGTAAAAGAAAAAATTAAACCACCCTCAAAATGCCACTCCAGAAGGAATTTGTATGAAATAAAAGAGATGAAAAAATATTGGCAGTACTAGAAGGGGTATATAAAAACAAAAAGAATAATAATAATAAAATTCCAAGCATAATTATTGAACAATAACACGTTAAAGTGATCAAATATCTCATAGAATTATGAATGTTAATTAATATAATGTTTATTAATTGCTAAATAAATTTTTATGCTGTTTAATTTGTTTTATTAATAAATGTTAACAACTTTAATACAAGATTTAATAGAGATTTGTAATATAAATAATGTTTTTCTCAAGCATAATAATAGTAGGTCCATAGTACAACATATATAGGTCCATGGTACAACAGGGGTGTTGTACCTTGGTCCTAATTCCTTTTTTTTTTTTTTCAAAAGTCTAAACGACATATGATTTATTTTTCTACCTTACTTTAAAAATAGCACTTATGTTCATAAATGACCACAAAACATTACGTAATACGAAAAATGCATCTCACTATAGTAGTTTTTGAGCAAATAATTAAAAATAAAAAATGTAGCCAAGATACAACAGGTTCCTCTACCATCTCTTTTGTACTTAAATGAATTTCATGACTTTTTTGCATGCTGTGTAAAATCAAAATTCTATAAATGGCTTTTAAAAAATATGTATTAGTCTATTATGGACTTCATCTTGTTTTCCTTTCTGTACAAATCATAATATCAGAAAATCATTTTTGTTGCAATTATTTCAGAAACATTGCTGCTTGTTGGTGCATTTTAATAATATCTGTGAAAAGAATGCCGAGAACTGTGATGTATGTTGTGGAACAAACAGATTCACCTCAAAGTAAATACAGGTAAATCAATTTACTAAATCAGTCGGTAGGACTGTAAATTCTGCCAATGTTCTGGTTTCAGTTATAATTTACTGTGGGAAAAATATTTTTAACTTGTCATTCATGAGTGGTTCAAAACTAAATGTGTGCGTGTCGGACAGGGTTTAAAATTAGGATGTAAAAGTTAGGCATCACTGGCACCTAGATTTTTTTTTTTGTTGCCAATAATGTTCTGCTAGGTGTAATTTTAAAGTATTCAAATTGCTTAAGCAGATATATCAACTTCCCAAATCAATATCCCAAAGCTTCAGAACCTTTTGAGAAATGGGATAAGTAAAGGAAAATTTTCTGAAAATCAATATCAGTTAGCTGAATTTTGAGAAACTGGTAATGTTAAAACTGAAAAAACAATTATACACATAATGAAAGCACAAATGAGCATTAAGATGCAAAATTATGCATCTTTAAATGCATAATTTTGCATCCTGAATGCTTTCTTTACGTAAATAATAATGCTTTCTTTACGTGTATAATTGTTTTTCAGTTTTACTGGTGCACAAAGTTTATTTATTTTATTTAACTAGTAATGTTAGTTTTAAAGTTTATACATCTATAAAAAATTTATTTTAACCAGTTAACTGTGTAGCCCGAACTGAGCTCGGGTGGAGGTTTATGGGCGTTAACTGTGTAGCCCGAGCCCCTGGAAAAGGGGCAATGGGCTTTTTTACAGTACTTCTTGCTCCCTGAAACTTCTTGTGCGGCGGGTTTTCCGAGATTAGCTTCGCACAAAGGAATGGTCAAGAAAGGGTAGGCGTCAAATTGTCAGTCAGATTTACTTACACTTCACCGGATTTTCTATGCCCACGTGCTCGTAGGGACAGCGGTAAATTTGACCTCGTGTGACTAATACGACAGTAAGGAATATTTTTTGTTGGAAAGTATTATTTCTGTAAAAGGTGATGGAAAACTTAACTCGAAATTATATATTGACGCAAAATATAATGTATCTGAAAATGAAATTTGTGATCAAATGAAAGAAATTCTTATTTAACATTGTTTTTCCTTGGATTAAAAATTCGAACAAGCTTCTCCAATAAATAAAAAAAACATATAAAAATAAAGAAATATATTCTTTTTTCTTTTTTTTTTTTAAATTTAATTTGATTATTTTAAACCCTCCTTCATGCAAAAAAAAGGGGGGGGGGGACGCTTTACACTGAAACTTGGGTTGAGGGTGTATTAGGGAAAAAGGTACATATTACATGCCATGAAAAAACACCAGCTCGGATAAATTGAGAAATTTCCAAACATTTTAATGGGCAGAATTTCCTTTTAAAGAAATCTTGAAAAGCACGCGACTTATAGTTATCGATTCGCAAAGTTTCTTTGCGTTTCTTTCCTTCTACCTAAAACTTTCAGCTGAATGAACTCATATTGATGATAAATGATTAGAAAGAGGGGCCCCGTTTAAGTCCCAAACCAGCGTTTAACCTCTTTTGTTTTAACAAAGAAAGTTACAATAAAAATTCACTGATTTTTATGCAAATTAATTACGTTTGCATTGATTTTTCCCTGTTAAATAAATGATTAAACATGGAATCGCATTGTTTAAAACAATCCGTTGTTTTGCATCAGTAATATTAACAGTAATTATCATAAAAGTTTTGAATGAACCTTTGTTAAAACAAACTTGAAATACATTGACTCCAGTCCAGATAGCCCTAGTGCTGGATCTAGGGAGAGGGGGGGGGGGGAATCCGGGGCCCTTGCCGTGGGTGACACTTTTGGGAGTGGCAAATTCAACTGTGATGCACACACACAAAAAAATAAAACAGAAGAATAAAGAAAGGAAAGAAAGAGTATTTAATTAAGAAAATTTAACTTTTGGTAAGAGAATTAAACTCCTAGTTCGGCGCTTTAATCATTGATCGGCTATTTGGCTAACGATTAAAACCGGTTGATGTAATTATTTATTTGTATAAACCGTCGGAAACTCTGAAATTGAGATACAATGAATATGTTGCGTCGTTGATCAGTTGGCGGGCTCCTGTGGCAGGCACCTGCTCCTACGGGAAAGGGAGTTTTAGAGAACGGCAAATTTCGCATTGTCAAAAATGTAAAAAACAGAAGTTTTTTTTCCCTTGTAAAAGAGAAATATAAATCATGCTATGCTCAAACAATACAATAGCTTTTCTGTTACAAATTTTCAAAGCATCCTTTTGAAAAGGGGCGAGGAGGAGGGAGAGTCATTTGAGAAAGCTGACACGTGGCTCTTCAATATCGGGGGTTTAAAAGTCTTGCCACCTATATTTTTTTAAAATGCCAATTTTGTTCTGCATTTTCATGAGTAAACTTTTACGTTTTAAAAAGTTTTTGTTTGCTTTTCCTCTCTTACTAATATTTTTGCAGTCTCAAATGCACCTCTTAAGGCCTCGAATTGCACCAGTTTGCATATAGTTTTCAACATTTCCCGGGGGAGAATCCCTCAGACCCTCGTCAACCGTCAGAATTTTTTATCTCCAGTTAAGGGGGGACTCTCAATATTGCTCTATCCCCTAATGTTGAGTTGAATAAAGTTTAGTTGAAATATGAAGAATAATTGTGTGGAGGGAGGGGGGAAGCGACATTCTTAAGTTTGGCCCCGCCACGGAAAACTCCAAGATCCGGTATTGTTGTAGTCTGTGCATTTGCGTTTATCGATGAACACTTTTTTTTTTTTTTGCCCGAATTCACAATGCAGTGTAAGGAATCATACGAAATCGGACAAAGAGTTTATGTAATAATGTCATATATTTTCTTTACCAGACCCTTACCTGTTAGCCGAGGCCTTAGGTTTGCTTGCGCATGGGGCGAGGTAGTAGGGTCCACTGATTTTACATGCACGTATCCCCAAGTGTACATGGTGGGTCTTCAACGGGTATCGAACACGCAATCTTCCGATTGGAAGTCCGACACTAACCACTAGGCTACCACGGCCTTTGCTAAAATATGCTGGATCAACCCCTGCATACATTAATCGCACAGTAGCATTTATTGCAGAAGTTCATTTGAACAGGAGGAATTGCACACTATTTTTTGGATAGCTTCCTATAAGAGCTCATGCCCTATCAAAACACTTAATTTGGTTTCGAACGCGCGAGCCTCTAGTTGGAAAACCGATACTCTAACCACTAGGCTACCACGGCCTCATAATGTCATATACTGGAGCAGCGAGACCCTAATTTCGGAAGGGAGGAAGGTCTTCGGGGACGGGGGGTGGGGGCTAGATAGCTCGCTACTAATTTTATTGTTTTACGAAACCGAATGCCGAATTCTAAGCAATCCCGTATCTATCGTTAGCTTCAGGCGGTATCCTCATACTAAGCCAGTCGATGTAATATATTTTGGTTTATAATTTTGCACCTGTTTCATAACATATGTTTAGATGTAGCCTTAATCACTTCTTGGATAATGAATTTATTTTAAAATTTTTAGAGCAGTTTACAATTATATGAAGATAGTCATTGAAATTATGCATGAACTAAAAATAAACAAATAATTGTTAGAAACAGCACGATTTTACTTTTTTAGAGGAACTACTTAATACTTAGAGGACCCTCGTTCACTCCTGATAAAAATTCAAAAACTTCAAGATAAAAAAATTAATTTTAGCAGCTCAAAGCTAAAATCTACACAAAACGGATACCTGAGCATTTCCCATATGATATTTTTGGCTGCAAATAACTGAACCTTTGCTACCGGCATTGAGACTTCCTATGAAGCGAAAGGAATTTAATATTAATAGATTTAAATTGCGGTGGTACGCTGCTGAATTTTTCGCCCCCCCCCCCCCCCCCTAAGGCGGGTAGAAGGACCAAAAAAAGCCGGCAACACCTTTTTTTGGCCTGGCTAAAATTTGGCAACCCTGCTTTTAGTATAGTCTGCGGTTGCTGCATTTGGAGCGAATACTTGTAGATGCTTTCATAAGGTCAGACATTAAGTCAAAGTAATGACAGTTCTGATTTCAGTGTTTTTTCTGACATTGAACAATTTTCTGAAGGAAATCAAAATAGCAATGAAAACTATGTACTCAACGTTCGCAGATGGTGTAAAGTCGATGGGTGATTGGTACTTCACAAAACACAATCATGGCTTCCTTTCCCAGGAAAACCAGGATTGAAATTCTACGTTACTGACGAACTTTTTTGATGAATAATGTTAAACTTAATTGTCAGAAACGCTAACAAAATACTTGTATTTAAAAAAAAGAATTTAATACTATATGCTTTGTTTTCAAAAAAGTAATTCACATCAAATAAGCAAATAATTTAGCAAAGTAAGTGCGGTGAAAATTTTCGCGAATGCAATCAAATTCTGCTTGGAATCTCCGTACAGAAAGAGCATTTCTACTACAAAAGCATTCGTAGATTAGAGAAACATTTTCTCTCATGAAATTTTCTGTACTTCAAAAATACGTCAAAAAAATCCTCGCTATCACTTACACACCCGGTTAAAGTTTCCTATGAATCTAGATTCCAGAGCGTGTATTGGTTTCTACAAACATGTTCTTTCCCCGAAAGAATGCATACTGCTAATTTAATATTTTACTAAATCAAACTTCCCCAACTGTGACCTAATTCTTTCCATGTACTATTCTAAACGTGATTCTAAATAGAAATTTTCAACTACCGAATTCCATTTCTCAGTTTTCTTTTACTATGGGTAGATCAGAGGCTCCCTGAAGCAGCAAAAGTTGCCCTATACGCCCCGTACGGGGGGGCCCCCCGGAGCCCCACAGAAAATGGGGACCTTTTAAAGCAGTATTCGCAATATCAGTAAGTTAATAACTTAGAGAAATCTAAACTGCTTTACACCAATTTTAGTAATTTATTGCGTGTTTAAAGCTGTAAAAAATATTCCTCTAACACTCTTCGTTATCGGATTTATTTATTTGTCAGATGAGCAAATCGTGCCATCGGATTACTATACTCAGCCTCAGATTGGCAAGAAATGATTATTCAATAATTGTATTAAATAATGTAAAATTTGTATACTTAATGTAAGATATAGCTAAAAAAAATTTTTCCCTTGAAGGGGATTGAACCTCTCTTTCAAGTTAACGACCTCCACATCTGCATGCTCCCTCTAATTCATATGACTTTGATTTAAGAAACACGTTAGAATTTGCAGATAACCACTTCTCGAAACATGAGTTCAGTGACATAATGTCACGAATAATTTTGAGACGACTTTATAATGTAAAACTTGCAAAGTTTTTTTTTTTTTTTCTAGTGTTATAAATGCTTATAATTATGAACATATTGCACATTTAAAGTCATTAATATAAGCATGGATTAGTTTGAATTTCGTTATTCGAAAACCTAGATTTCATTTTGGTTAAATTCCGGGTTACACTTGAGATTGGTTTGCCCCGATTCACATGTATATGACGGAACACAAATTTAACACTTTTAGTCACAAATTTTTAAGGCAAAACTATAAAACAGTTCATCGATTAGGTTTTGCGTTATTTACAACATTTGAGGCATTATATATGTTTTTATTCATAATGTGTTCTCATATTCTTGTAGAAAATGGATTAACATTTCATAGGCATTTATCAGATTCTCATGATGCTAAAAAGCAATCAGGTAACCATGGGACACTTTATTGCTTAGGAAATACAAATGGAAAAAATGTCGGGCATAAGGTCAGAAACCAAAAAAATTACGGACAGAAGTTCCATGACCAAAAGACAGACAGTATATTTCGATCCTTATGAGGTTCACTTTTTCCCTTTTTTTTTTTCCCAGTACGTTTCTAAACATAACTTGAATTTCATGAATGTGCTTTTAATGCTTTTCAGCTTTGAAAGAAACAAAGAAAAGGATTTGACTATTCATAATGTCGTTTTTTTTTTTTTTTTCCCTTATTACCTAAATGTTATGAAATATTAAAGTAAACGATCAAGGCACTATTTAAAGCTAGAGAAGTTAATTTGCAATTGCCGAATATAAAATAACATTTAAATTTAGTTAACTTGCTATGAAACATAATGAAGTAAAAAAAGCGTGGAAAGTCTTCTGAAGCTTGACGCTGCTTCTCTCTCTCTAAACTTCGACGAAAAAAACATATACAAAAGGAATTCAGTGCCTGCAAAGACAGTACATTCCATCCGCGCTCCCCATTCCCCCTAGGAAAACGATTAGAACCCTTTAGCATGCTTTACTGAATCGGGGCTTCAATACAATGAATACAATACTTCTATAGACTTCCTTTGTAAAGTAAAGGGAGGCCAAAGCGTGCATTGCTGGGAAGTAAAGATATGCTTTCCGAAATGCTTACACATTTAATGACCATTTTTGGCGAAGAGGTTTACACAGTAGACAGGTTAATCAGCGATTAGTGAAGAAAAATATTAGATGATAGGTTTAACTATTTTTTCAAGTGTTAATAAAAATTCATAATTAAAAAATTTTGAGGGCAAGAAGCTATGACAGTATTCACAGATATCATAAAAACTCAAAATACAAAAGATTAGATAAAATGTAATTATATAAAGTCAGAGACAAAAAAAAAAGAAAAAAAATTTACAACTGGGGGAAAAATTGTGTTGTCAAACTAAAATATTTATAAAAGGTTAGGCTTTTGACGCCTAATGACGAATTAACGTGAAATCGCAGTCCTCAAACAGAAATTTTAGGTGTAAAACATGACTAACTACTTCTAATTTCGAATCCTGATGTCAGTTAAGACTGATTTAACTCGGAATGCATGCCTAAAAGCACATGCTTAAAAATCCCTCTAACAGCACACCTGAAATCACAAGTAACAGAAATTTCAACCCTTTAATGTATTGATTTTTAATCCTGTGTCCTACATCCTGAAGCTTACATATTTATCCTGTACCTCACACTTTTCATGCATTGATAACCTTGCAATTATTATAAAAACATGTATAATATCTTTTGTAAATTTTTGCTATATTATGGTTTTTATTATTTACTTTTTATTATTTCTGCACAAAGGTCAACATTTCCCCCCTTTTTTAACAAATGATTCTCATACATGGTGGTAATGCAATGTTAAATTTTCAGTGTTCTTTTTGCAGAATAATCACACATGTTTTTGAAGAATACTGTACTATAATATATTGGTGCCATCTTTGATGCAATAAATTTATGAATAAATTTAACCATTGCGATTTTTTGTCCTTCTGTATACCACAATAAATTTGATTTATGTAATATAGGATTACTGTTGTTATTTCAATCATAATAATCATCTAAACAATATGAAGCCATAATATGTATCACTCAATATAGTGAGTTTTGGGTTATACTGAAATCACAATTTTGCATCAGTTGAAGAATTATTAGTCCCAAATATTTCCTTCCATTACCAAATTTTGTAATAGATAATTTAACCTAGATACCATAATGTCAAATAAAAATATTTTAGTGTATAAAAAAGAGTGAAGATAGCTTTATTTTTTTAATGACAATAAGTTAACTTAGTTCTTATTAATTTTGTAAGTTTCTCCTAATTTTATAAGTTTTATCTTAGAAACTTTTTGTTATTTCTAATTACTAAATAAATAATGCTGTACTACAAAATTTTAGCCAGTTACTTAACTTGAGTAAAGAGTAAAGAAAATTTTAACAATTAAAGTTCTTAAATCAATTTTCAAAGTTTAAGAAAGAGAAAAAAAAAATGTGACTAACATAACAAAGAAAAACTGCACAGAGGATTAATTTAAAAAATATATTTACCTTTTGAGACATTCAAAAAATATTTTTTTTTTACAAGTGTGACGTAGAACGACCTTTCAAAAAATGTATTCAGTGAACAGAAGAACTCTGGGTAAAAAAATTTTGAATTTGATAGGCTTAAAATATTTAACATTTAACATGTTTCTCTCACCATAAAATTCATACCAACCAAAGTTTTAAAAAAACATTTCTAGACTCTGGAACTATACTTTTCACTAAAGAAAATGATATATCACAGTTAGATATTGCAAAAAAAAAAAAGTTTGTGATAAGAGGTAACATTTTCAATGAATGACCCATACTAAATGTGTTATCATTTATGTAATGATGTCATATATTTTCTTTACCAGACCCTTACCTGTTAGCCGAGGCCTTAGGTTTGCTTGCGCATGGGGCGAGGTAGTAGGGTCCACTGATTTTACATGCACGTATCCCCAAGTGTACATGGTGGGTCTTCAACGGGTATCGAACACGCAATCTTCCGATTGGAAGTCCGACACTAACCACTAGGCTACCACGGCCTTTGCTAAAATATGCTGGATCAACCCCTGCATACATTAATCGCACAGTAGCATTTATTGCAGAAGTTCATTTGAACAGGAGGAATTGCACACTATTTTTTGGATAGCTTCCTATAAGAGCTCATGCCCTATCAAAACACTTAATTTGGTTTCGAACGCGCGAGCCTCTAGTTGGAAAACCGATACTCTAACCACTAGGCTACCACGGCCTCATAATGTCATATACTGGAGCAGCGAGACCCTAATTTCGGAAGGGAGGAAGGTCTTCGGGGACGGGGGGTGGGGGCTAGATAGCTCGCTACTAATTTTATTGTTTTACGAGACCGAATGCCGAATTCTAAGCAATCCCGTATCTATGTTAGCTTCAGGCGGCGGTATCCTCATACTAAGCCAGCGATGTAATATATTTCGGTTTATAATTTTGCACCTGTTTCATAACATATGTTTAGATGTAGCCTTAATACTTCTTGGATAATGAATTTATTTAAAAATTCTTTAGAGCAGTTTACAATTATATGAAAGATAGTCATTGAAATTATGCATGAACTAAAAATAAACAAATAATTGTTAGAAACAGCACGATTTTACTTTTTTAGAGGAACTACTTAATACTTAGAGGACCCTCGTTCACTCCTGATAAAAATTCAAAAACTTCAAGATAAAAAAATTCATTTTAGCAGCTCAAAGCGTAAAATCTACACAAAACGGATACCTGAGCATTTCCCATATGATATTTTTGGCTGCAAATAACTAAACCTTTGCTACCGGCATTGAGACTTCCTATGAACGAAAGGAATTTAATATTAATAGATTTAAATTGGGGTGGTACGCTGCTGAATTTTTCGCCCCCCCCCCCCCCTAAGGGGGTAGAAGGACCAAAAAAAGCCGGCAACACCTTTTTTTGGCGTGGCTAAAATTTGGCAACCCTGCTTTTAGTATAGTCTGCGGTTGCTGCATTTGGAGCGAATACTTGTAGATGCTTTCATAAGGTCAGACATTAAGTCAAAGTAATGACAGTTCTGATTTCAGTGTTTTTTCTGACATTGAACAATTTTCTGAAGGAAATCAAAATAGCAATGAAAACTATGTACTCAACGTTCGCAGATGGTGTAAAGTCGATGGGTGATTGGTACTTCACAAAACACAATCATGGCTTCCTTTCCAGGAAAACCAGGATTGAAATTCTACGTTACTGACGAACTTTTTTGATGAATAATGTTAAACTTAATTGTCAGAAACGCTAACAAAATACTTGTATTTAAAAAAAAGAATTTAATACTATATGCTTTGTTTTCAAAAAAGTAATTCACATCAAATAAGCAAATAATTTAGCAAAGTAAGTGCGGTGAAAATTTTCGCGAATGCAATCAAATTCTGCTTGGAATCTCCGTACAGAAAGAGCATTTCTACTACAAAAGCATTCGTAGATTAGAGAAACATTTTCTCTCATGAAATTTTCTGTACTTCAAAAATACGTCAAAAAAATCCTCGCTATCACTTACACACCCGGTTAAAGTTTCCTATGAATCTAGATTCTAGAGCGTGTATTGGTTTCTACAAACATGTTCTTTCCCCGAAAGAATGCATACTGCTAATTTCATATTTTACTAAATCAAACTTCCCCAATCTGTGACCTAATTCTTTCCATGTACTATTCTAAACGTGATTCTAAATAGAAATTTTCAACTACCGAATTCCATTTCTCAGTTTTCTTTTACTATGGGTAGATCAGAGGCTCCCTGAAGCAGCAAAAGTTGCCCTATACGCCCCGTACGGGGGGGCCCCCCGGAGCCCCACAGAAAATGGGGACCTTTTAAAGCAGTATTCGCAATATCAGTAAGTTAATAACTTAGAGAAATCTAAACTGCTTTACACCAATTTTAGTAATTTATTGCGTGTTTAAAGCTGTAAAAAATATTCCTCTAACACTCTTCGTTATCGGATTTATTTATTTGTCAGATGAGCAAATCGTGCCATCGGATTACTATACTCAGCCTCAGATTGGCAAGAAATGATTATTCAATAATTGTTTTTAAATAATGTAAAATTTGTATACTTAATGTAAGATATAGCTAAAAAAAATTTTCCCTTGAAGGGGATTGAACCTCTCTTTCAAGTTAACGACCTCCACATCTGCATGCTCCCTCTAATTCATATGACTTTGATTTAAGAAACACGTTAGAATTTGCAGATAACCACTTCTCGAAACATGAGTTCAGTGACACACTGTCACGAATAATTTTGAGACGACTTTATAATGTAAAACTTGCAAAGTTTTTTTTTTTTTTTCTAGTGTTATAAATGCTTATAATTATGAACATATTGCACATTTAAAGTCATTAATATAAGCATGGATTAGTTTGAATTTCGTTATTCGAAAACCTAGATTTCATTTTGGTTAAATTCCGGGTTACACTTGAGATTGGTTTGCCCCGATTCACATGTATATGACGGGGACCTCACTTTTAGTCACAAATTTTTAAGGCAAAACTATAAAACAGTTCATCGATTAGGTTTTGCGTTATTTACAACATTTGAGGCATTATATATGTTTTTATTCATAATGTGTTCTCATATTCTTGTAGAAAATGGATTAACATTTCATAGGCATTTATCAGATTCTCATGATGCTAAAAAGCAATCAGGTAACCATGGGACACTTTATTGCTTAGGAAATACAAATGGAAAAAATGTCGGGCATAAGGTCAGAAACCAAAAAAATTACGGACATAAGTTCCATGACCAAAAGACAGACAGTATATTTCGATCCTTATGAGGTTCACTTTCCGTTTTTTTTTTTCCCAGTACGTTTCTAAACATAACTTGAATTTCATGAATGTGCTTTTAATGCTTTTCAGCTTTGAAAGAAACAAAGAAAAGGATTTGACTATTCATAATGTCGTTTTTTTTTTTTTCCCTTATTACCTAAATGTTATGAAATATTAAAGTAAACGATCAAGGCACTATTTAAAGCTAGAGAAGTTAATTTGCAATTGCCGAATATAAAATAACATTTAAATTTAGTTAACTTGCTATGAAACATAATGAAGTAAAAAAAGCGTGGAAAGTCTTCTGAAGCTTGACGCTGCTTCTCTCTCTCTAAATTTCGACGAAAAAAACATATACAAAAGGAATTCAGTGCCTGCAAAGACAGTACATTCCATCCGCGCTCCCCATTCCCCCTAGGAAAACGATTAGAACCCTTTAGCATGCTTTACTGAATCGGGGCTTCAATACAATGAATACAATACTTCTATAGACTTCCTTTGTAAAGTAAAGGGAGGCCAAAGCGTGCATTGCTGGGAAGTAAAGATATGCTTTCCGAAATGCTTACACATTTAATGACCATTTTTGGCGAAGAGGTTTACACAGTAGACAGGTTAATCAGCGATTAGTGAAGAAAAATATTAGATGATAGGTTTAACTATTTTTTCAAGTGTTAATAAAAATTCATAATTAAAAAATTTTGAGGGCAAGAAGCTATGACAGTATTCACAGATATCATAAAAACTCAAAATACAAAAGATTAGATAAAATGTAATTATATAAAGTCAGAGACAAAAAAAAAAAGAAGAAAAATTTACAACTGGGGGAAAAATTGTGTTGTCAAACTAAAATATTTATAAAAGGTTAGGCTTTTGACGCCTAATGACGAATTAACGTGAAATCGCAGTCCTCAAACAGAAATTTTAGGTGTAAAACATGACTAACTACTTCTAATTTCGAATCCTGATGTCAGTTAAGACTGATTTAACTCGGAATGCATGCCTAAAAGCACATGCTTAAAAATCCCTCTAACAGCACACCTGAAATCACAAGTAACAGAAATTTCAACCCTTTAATGTATTGATTTTTAATCCTGTGTCCTACATCCTGAAGCTTACATATTTATCCTGTACCTCACACTTTTCATGCATTGATAACCTTGCAATTATTATAAAAACATGTATAATATCTTTTGTAAATTTTTGCTATATTATGGTTTTTATTATTTACTTTTTATTATTTCTGCACAAAGGTCAACATTTCCCCCCTTTTTTAACAAATGATTCTCATACATGGTGGTAATGCAATGTTAAATTTTCAGTGTTCTTTTTGCAGAATAATCACACATGTTTTTGAAGAATACTGTACTATAATATATTGGTGCCATCTTTGATGCAATAAATTTATGAATAAATTTAACCATTGCGATTTTTTGTCCTTCTGTATACCACAATAAATTTGATTTATGTAATATAGGATTACTGTTGTTATTTCAATCATAATAATCATCTAAACAATATGAAGCCATAATATGTATCACTCAATATAGTGAGTTTTGGGTTATACTGAAATCACAATTTTGCATCAGTTGAAGAATTATTAGTCCCAAATATTTCCTTCCATTACCAAATTTTGTAATAGAAAATTTAACCTAGATACCATAATGTCAAATAAAAATATTTTAGTGTATAAAAAAGAGTGAAGGGTAGCTTTATTTTTTTAATGACAATAAGTTAACTTAGTTCTTATTAATTTTGTAAGTTTCTCCTAATTTTATAAGTTTTATCTTAGAAACTTTTTGTTATTTCTAATTACTAAATAAATAATGCTGTACTACAAAATTTTAGCCAGTTACTTAACTTGAGTAAAGAGTAAAGAAAATTTTAACAATTAAAGTTCTTAAATCAATTTTCAAAGTTTAAGAAAGAGAAAAAAAAAATGTGACTAACATAACAAAGAAAAACTGCACAGAGGATTAATTTAAAAAATATATTTACCTTTTGAGACATTCAAAAAATATTTTTTTTTTACAAGTGTGACGTAGAACGACCTTTCAAAAAATGTATTCAGTGAACAGAAGAACTCTGGGTAAAAAAATTTTGAATTTGATAGGCTTAAAATATTTAACATTTAACATGTTTCTCTCACCATAAAATTCATACCAACCAAAGTTTTAAAAAAAACATTTCTAGACTCTGGAACTATACTTTTCACTAAAGAAAATGATATATCACAGTTAGATATTGCAAAAAAAAAAAAGTTTGTGATAAGAGGTAACATTTTCAATGAATGACCCATACTAAATGTGTTATCATTTTTTTAATTATATTTTTATCAGATGTTATTGCTAATACTTATTAACTAGCATTTTTTTGTTAAAACATTATTAGAAAAAAAATCCATCTATGGTTATTAGGTATAAGATGTAGCATTCTTCCATCTTGTAAGGTGTAAGTTTCAGCATATTAGCTTTTACCCTTTGGCTAATAACAGCAAATGTTTTGTTCCTCTCATAGGAACCCTCCTTTGGGGTTGAAATTGCCTCCCATCTGTCCATCCATGCCAAAGGGCAGGTGAGAGGCAATTACAACCTCAAAGAGGTAAGTATGATTAAAGATTATATGGATATCAAAATAAACCCTTATGTATTTGGAGTACATTTCCCTGGAGAATGGTAAAACCACAAAGAAATCCCCCCCTCCCCTCAAGAGCAATAACTTTGGGATAAGAACTCTACCTCAAGTAAAATAAAATATTAATCACAACATCAACTGAATATTATGCAACAGAAAAATGTTCTTTAAGTTTATAATTTTCATTTATTATATCAACAGCAAAATGCACTTTACCAATACGTACAAAGATTTTAAAAGAAAAAAAAATATGTACAATGCAAAAAATATTCACAATATCAATGACACGTACGCCCAAAATGGCTTTTACACACTTTTGCTAAAAATTGCATTTGTCCTTCCTAGGGCTAGTACAAATCTTTGCATTATAAATTTCTTCAATCGTGCAACATCACAACATCGACACATAATGATGGCACTAGACAACACAGCGCAGTTCAAACATCGGGGGCTTTCGAAGACAAGCGATCGATCTCGTTTTGCAAATTTTTCCTTGCCTGCAGCTCGTATTTCTCACGGAATAGTCTGGTTGCATAAATATTGGGAATTTGCAGGAAAAGTTTCAGAACCTAAAAAAATGTTCAGAAATGAAACCTTATTTATAACAGAGAATATGAGCTAGAATCATGTTAAAAATCAAATGTAGACATTTGAAAGATAATGCTAGTTTCATTTGCTACATTAGAAAATTATTTTTAATAAAATAATTTTTATAAAAAAACAGAACCGACTTCAAATTAAAAATTGCGCTAAAAAGTAAAAAATAAATTCATTCTTTAAACAACATCGATGTGACTTTTAAACATAGTTTTAGAAGTCGGTGCAAAATTAGTATAGATAAAATATTTTGTGATCATGAATCAATGACAAATATATATATTTCCGCAGAATTAGCAACAGTTCCAATAGGAAGTAGCAAATGGTATAATGGTAATTAGACCCATAATTTTGCACCGACTTCTAAAACTATGTTTAAAAGTCACATTGATGTTGTTTAAAGAATTAATTTATTTTTTTCTTTTTAGCTCAATTTTTAATTTGAAGTCGGTTCTGTTTTTTTATAAAAATTATTTTATTTTATTCTTTTTAATGTAAATACATTTTCTGTATACATACCCTATTTTTTAAAAAATCCATATCAAAGGGCAAAACTTCTTTAAATGAATGGCAGTAAAAACTAGTTATTTGCATGATATATTCCCTTTTGAAGTCTATTTTAGCAAACAAACTGATTGGGTTAATTTTTGCCACAGAGAAGCCTTCAGTCAAACTCTTGCTGTAATTTCTTTTAAGATTATAGCCCATGACAACAAACATGTTTTTAACAATGCTTTTATATTTATTAATAGATTTCCCAACAAAGAAAAATCAAGCCAAGCCTTTCCAATTAAAATAAAAAATACTTATTTTTCACTCGTAACGTTTTTTCTAAAAAACAAATGTAGGCAAAGTGATTTGCAATGTTTGAGTTGGACGACCCTCCATCGATTAAAGAAAAAAACATCGAAATCGGTTCATTTAGTCAAAAGTTATGGATGAAAAGACAAAAAAAATACTACATTTCTGCCCATTACTTTTGCTTTAATTATCGAATATGGTCAAACGAAAGTACGGGACCTATGGGAAACCACCTCTGATCGATTGAAAAAAAAAATCATGAAAATCGGTTCATCCGGTGCGAAATTATGAGTGGACAAACAAACAAAAAAAAAAAACAGCATACATACAATACGAATGTATAACCTCCTTCCTTTGTGAAGTCCGTTAAAAAGCTTTCTGTTTAGATGATAAAAGGATCGAGATTCAGAATAAAATATAGCGAAAAATGAAACTTTTATGAGAAATTTATGACTTGATCAGGCCATTATCTCCTTCGAGAAAATCTTTTTCTTTTTTTAGACTGTTTTTGAGATTGAGTTTCGAAACTTGTTTGAAAACTGCTAACTTTCTGTCATTTTTAACAGTTAGATAAGACACCAACTGTCGGCCATTCTCTGAAGACTTTTTTTTTTTTTTTAAATTCAATAAAAATCCTTATCCACACATGTCATTTTTTATCTCTATGTGTATTATTCTGTAAATTATTGTAGTTTTGAATACCAACTGACCTTTCAGCTCTCTTGGCAACCTATGACTCAAAAGTTGTATTTACATCACATTTAAGTGTACATTTTGTTCATTATTTCAATTTTGGTTACTTATTTCAAGCTATCCCTCTTGAGTTCTTAAATTAAAGAATAATACATACAAATAAATAAGAAATCAAAAATATAATGATTACATGAAGAATGCATATTGAATAAATTGAAAATTTTAAATTGTTTTCACAATAAAATTTGTGTTATTATTTACCACTAAAGCACTTTTAAATTGAAACATCCGCAACATGTACACATTATTATTTTTTAAATGTTGAATTTTATTTAGAAACTTTACGCCTAACACTAACATAGGTAATGGTTACATACATTTAAAAATACAAAAATTAAATGCTAAAGTTAAAAATTCTTTTATTGTAGTACACATGTCCTACTCACAAAAATGGATTGAGCACTTTACCAAAACTAAAGTTTAATAGTCTAAATTCAGGTTTTGACTAGAATGGAACAAAGCTTCAGCCACTTTGCCAAACCTTCGCTCCACCGGAATAATAAATTGTGATTTGGCCTATGATAATTTATATTGTAATTATTATTATTTAAAATATTGTCTTTTAAGTTATACAGAATTGTACCTCATAATAAAACATAGTAGAAATCTATATTTAATTTAAAAGTGTGTTTTAAGCTCATGAAACCAGAAGCCATTCAATAACATATTCGCTTTAATTGAAAGTTGCCAAGAAATACATATCTTACAATACATTATATTAGGTTAATGATAATATGAACCTCTCTATAGAATGAATCTAGTAAAATATTGCATGAAACATCTTTCAAACATATCAAACTAGCTTTGAAATATACAAAAACAATAGCACCCTTGTTTCCATTGCCTACAAGAACAGATTTGCCAGTAATGGGCACCAGGACGATAAAATATGCAGAGAAGGGAACTATCCAAAAAGAAAACTGATTTTTTTTAAACAAAAATTTTTCTACCTTCTACAATACGAGGAAATGTATTTTAACTATGATAAAAAGCTACATTCAGAGCCCCAGAACAGGTTTGGCATTCCTCTAATTCCTAGCAAAAAAAAAAAATGTTCCACACCTGAGTAAGATCTGGCTGGGGGAAAATGTTTTTAACACTTGTTAAAAACTTAAAGGTGAACAGAAACTGATGCTGAAAAATTCATTGGAATTATTAAATAACTTATGTAATGAGTAGCAAGTACTTTAATTAGTACTAAAAAGAAAAGGCGTACTATATTATTTTTATTATGCAAAATAAACATTGATGACTATGAAAGAAAAGTAAATATAAAGTTTTGATTTCATGTGTTACTTTAAAGGAAAATTCATAACTTTTAATTTAAATTTTTCACAAAAAAGGTGCACACTAAATTTAATACTGAATGATACATTAGTAAAAAGAAATGCATATTTACCTTGATTTCAAAA
The DNA here is from genome assembly GCA_038502835.1 of Octonoba sinensis. NCBI lineage: Eukaryota > Metazoa > Arthropoda > Arachnida > Araneae > Uloboridae > Octonoba > Octonoba sinensis. The sequence goes on from CM076600.1 coordinate 8,550,788, forward strand.
AGCTTACATTAAGATGCCCAAATATCTATTATAACATTAAGATATAACATTTCCTAAATAGTAGCTTAATTTTTTTGTGATTTATTATTTGATCATACCAGTTAGATATTATAAACATTAACTTAATTGTAGAATATGCTTTTAATATTCCAAATATTTCTTTACTGATGGCTTTGATTTAAAAATACACAGTAAGCTGAAAATGTTATGTGAAACTAAGAATATTGAAACATATGGAGCATATGATTTATAATTTTGTTGAAAGCTAAAGTTCAGTAAGTACAGCAGTCTCGGCCGTTACTTGGGGGAAGCTAATTTAAAATTTTCATGAATCACGAATCCTACACTTTCTTCTATATATAGAAGAAAGTAAAAATGAACAGGAATGAAATAGAGCTGGCAACCTCTTTTTTTTTTTTTTATTTGCTCTTTTTCAACTTTTCTATGACTTTCTCAATAAGAACATATTCTCAAAGTTCCCTACAATTGCTATAAAATTCGGTAAATTTAAAGTATATGCCACAATTTACAGTCTGTATATATAGTCAAAATGTCAAGTCCCTGTCGATAACAATGATGAAATTCATTTTCTTGATCATTACATTGCATAAAAGTAAGCACTAAAATAACTTCTTTCTTTAACTGGTGTAAAATTTCTTCGCTCGAATATCTCACTCCTAAAATTGAAAATCGATTGTACAAAACCTTGTAAAATGAATTCTGAAGTTTATTTCCCCAAATTAATTCAAAGGATTTCAGACATCAATTTCGTTTTCATACGAAACATTATGTAATCATTCTGCCGTTCAAATCCAGTTTGTGAACATGTCCGGAGGAATTTCGAGCAAACTATTTCATAACCTTTTTATAAGATTAAGTACTCACTGAAGTCCATTTTGAAAATTACTTTAATAAATCAATAATAATTACCTTTAATCGTAAGAAATCATATTTAAGTGATGGTAAAAATGCATATTCTTCCCTAATTTGTGTAGCATATTTTTCATATTCTGGAAGAGAAAGAAAAATGTTGTAAAGCATACTACTAATTTGTTAAAAAATGAATAAAAACAATTGTACTTGAACAGATCATCTAATATCCATTCGTTCTGAATTCAAATTCTTTATGATGCAACAAAAAAGGTTGAGAAGAACTCTGCATTGATATGAGACTAATTATGATGTAGAGAGTTTCAAATTCCAATAGTTATAAATTGTTTTTAAATTTCTTTTATTACTTATAGAGATATATTTTTAAGTCCTACCTATTAAATATGAATTAAAGACTATGCAGTGCTCCCACCGGCCTCTCAGAGTTTGTATCAGATTTTGGAGCAGAAAAAATGTGCTTTTGTATCAGTTTGGAGCAGAAAAAAATGTGCTTTTGTATCAGTTTGGAGCAGAAAAAATGTGCTTTTGTATCAGCTTGGAGCAGAAGAAATCGACTTTTGTCTCAGTCTAGGAGCTAAATATATCAACTTTGTACAATTTTTGGAGGATTCTTTTTTCTTTATTTTTTAAATATTAAGTGGCTGTTTTAAAGCAATGTTTCTTTCATACATCAAGGGTAATAGCAGTTTCAAGTCTTCAAGATGATAGGAAATGTAAACGTCAGCCATCTTTCAAAACTGGATTATTTTAATATTTTTTAAGAAATTATTCATAACCTATTCAAAAAGTAAGACTAATTAAATCTATAACCCTTATAAAGGTGTTTTTAAATACTTTTCTCAAAAAAGATTATATTTAAAAAAAGTTTTCTTGTTTTTTTCCTCTGCTAATAGTTAAGAATGGTTGGAAGAAAGCTTAAAATTTTCTTCTTTTTAAAAATTATTGCATTCCTTCCTTTTTTGTTTAGTAGCTAAAACACTATTTTTTCAAGAAAATAAGCAAAAACAAACTAATAAGAAAGGTTCAGTTCAACTATTTTAAACTATTTATCAATAAAAATTTGTTTTTTAAATGGTACTTATTTAGGTTTAACCATTGTGACTATAGTAACAGTAAAATTTTGCATGAATTAAATATACTTTCAAATTTTATCGAATAATGTTTGAATAACCGATTTTCCACCTGCAGTTTTATTTATTATTTTTCTGATTAAAAAATATTCCTTTAAATTTTAATCCGAAATAGTCCCTTAAATGCTTTGGAAGTAAATGCCGCCAAAAGTAAATTGCTGAGTTTCATAATTTTGCAGCAAGAAAATTCAAAAACCAAATTGTATTTTTCAGTTCTATAATAGAAAGGCAAAATTTATTTTTTATTATATGTTGATAATTTAATGCCTAATAATTTATTTTTTTTCCAACAATTTATTTTTACATCTTTTAAAAATTGTGTAATAGTTACAATTAAATTTTAAAAGCCTTAGGGCTACAGTTATTGAATTCTGAAAGCAACTAAACTGAATTAAAAGAAAAAAAATGCAGGATAATTTCATAACTTTCAAATCTAATTGAAAAATTGAAACTTTAAGCAAGAGTACTTTTATGAGGTCGTTCATCCACACCAAAATTTCCATTTCTTCTTATAATATTGCTTAACATGTTTGCTAAAGATCATTAATTCATTAAGATATACATACGTTCTTTTAATGATTTTTCTAACTTAACTGTAATTTTTTTACTCATTTTGTTCTTTATAATTATGTTTTATGTTTTTTAATTGCTTGTGGTTATATTATATTGATGACAAAGCTTAAAGAGTAATGAGAAAAGAAACAAAAGCTGCAACTCAATGTTGAATTTTACAGCGTTTGAAAGCCTACCTCTAAACACTTTCGGGAACAAAGATATATTTTAAGACAATGTTTTTATTGAAAATAAAAATAAATTCTATTTATTTACTTTGAGAAGAAACTTTATAAAAGCTTGAAATGAAAAAAATCCGATTTTTGTGGCGGATGCAAAAAGATTGCAGAACGTATGCGCTCATTTGCTTGCACGTGGAAAGTAGGCTTAAAGAATTTTAAAGAATTATTATAATGAAGCAGCGCTCTTTTAAATATCTGTTCTGTTATTGATTTTTCAGAATGATTAGTATTTCCTAAACATTAGAGAACACAAAGTGCACTGAGGAAAAACGCTAATTTTTTTTTCCCCACGTTCCATGAAATTTTAAATTTTTAAACTATTTCAAGAAAAACTTACGAAATAAAATGCTTAACATAAATAGTGATAAGATGAACGATTTTTCTCTATATAATACTACAAAATATTAGAAATTGTCTCACTGTTTCTTCTACAAGCGTGGGATACCATCACTCATTCTGCTCGATTTTCTCATCCATAGTTGAGATTCTTAAGAGAGGGTAGAGCTAATATTCTTCAAAAAACTACTTCCAAGGTGAAAAACTAGTTTCTCTAAAGGAAAAATGTAACAACTGATGTCAATTTTAAGGTTAAAAAAAATATATCTTCGATTTTTTCCCGAAAATAGCGATTTGGCGCAAATTTTCCAAAAAAACGCATTTTGTAGCAGCATGTAGCAGAAAAATCGTTTTGGCGTAGTTTTGCGCAATTGGCGCAGACGTGGGAGCCCTGGACTATGTTTCAAATTCCAAGAGTACATTTTAGTAATTTCTAAGAATTACTAAAAAAATTAGCTCATGCATACTATTCTTTTACCACTGTAAAATGATGTACTACTTTCCTTGCATTTTTAGCAAATAAAATGATTGTCTTTTTTTTCATTTTGAAAGAGAAAAAGATCACAGTATTGTCTTAACATTAAGATACAAATGTAGAGATTTAATTATACTATTCTGGGCTTAAAAACAACAATAACAGCATAAAGGGGTTTTTTTTTAAATTAATTAAAAAATGTCATTAATGAAAAACTCACTATTTTATTCCCAGAATTCAATAGTGGGAATTTGGAAGGAAATGGTTTTTGTATTAAATAAATTTATATATATGTTACCGTTAAAGTATGAAATCCGTTATTTTATAGAATACCTAGTTGTTCCATGAAATAACTGATCATGTCTGTTAAAGTGTAAAACTCTCTTGTATTTCATGGTTTAACTAGTTATTTCATAGAATAACGATCTGCAGCCCGTTAAAGTGTAAAATAATCTATATCATATATCTCGCACGACAAAAACATTTACCTTCCACCCCTACTGCATTTCGTGTAAAACCCAGTGTGTCGACAAAAAATGTTTTTGCTTTAGAAATAATGATCTTTGTAATTCCAAGTGTCATTTTAGTAATCCTTGTTGTAACAAATGATTTTATGGTACGTTTCCATAAATACCATTTATACGCTGCATAAATTAGATAAATTGCTCCTTTTTCATTTTAATTGTCTATCATTAGTTTATTTATAGAATACCTAGTTATTTCATTTTCGATCAATTGTTTATTTTACACTTTAACTGTCTCTCGTTAGTTAATTTACAGAATACCTGGTTATTTCATAGAATAACTAGTTAAAGTGTCAAATTAATAACATATTACACACTTTAACGGACACGATCAGTTATTTCATGGAATAACTAGGTATTCTATGAAATAACTGCATTATATAGTTTAACGGTAACATACATATAAACTTAATGAGATAAATTGTTCTAATGGCGTTATCGGAACATGTGCAAGTAAAGTGTCGCTAAAAATGACTATCAAGCATGGAGGTTGTTTACCTTCTGGTTCAGAACCCAGGATGCTTACATCAAAATCTAAAAAGTAATGGACGTCATCATTTCCATAAGACCCGTCCGCCTTGTGCACTTCTGTGCAGTGAGCCTGCGATGCTGCAATCATTTCTATGACTTTATTCATCAGCTCCTTGTCCTAGGGACGAGAACATCATACATTAGTAAAAAGAAATTTTAGCACTTGAATTTACCCATAAAAGAAATAACTCCTCAAAACCATCACATTTACAAAAGCAATTTAGAGTATCTTTAGCTGTTCCTGCTACATTTAATCATTTGGGGTAAATTTCCAGTTTATTGCTGTAGTAGTAGGAACCTATCCTTATTGGTGCTTTTAAATCTACCTCTGCAGAAACAGCTCGCTATATTGATTTTATTGTGAGCAGCAAGCAATTTAATTCACCCCCTACGTCCTCGACTACACCACTGCAGATTAAAAAGTGTTTGACGAGAAAACTCCTAGCTCAAAAGTTATCTTTTTTTAAAAATTATTATTATAAAGTTCATTCATACAGTAAATAAAATAGGAGCAAAAAACGAATTGGTGGTCAAAGGCTGAAAAAGTGATCTCAAGGGCAAAAGCTCATATCACTTTTCTGAGGCATATGACACAGTATGAATGAGAATAATTTATATCTTTTTCTACTAGTAATGAGGCTTAAAAAGGGAAAGAAACTTAACTATTTTTTACCCTTTTGTTTGAGATGAAAATTAGTTTTAATTACCTGTAAGGGGAGGTTTATAAATGATGCACTTTTTTCAATATATTTGACCCCTTTTGTCACAAAATGTCAAACTTCAGTATACCCCAACCCCCCTTATCACATGTTGCATAAGCATATGCATTAGCAGTTCAGAAGCAAAGATCTACTTTGTAGATCACATTTTCAATTTTATTGTTCAACTTTTGACGATAGTTGAGAGCATAACAATATTAATGATTATGTGTGTACTTTAATTTGTATGAAATGAGATTAAGGTTTGCAACAAAAAATATAATTACATTATAATAGTAAAAAATATTAATTGTTCAAATTCTTTAAAAATTACATGTGCCATTTTGTTTTAAAAGAGTGAATGCTCAACAACCTTATAAATATAAACTTTTTAACCAGAAGTTAATATAAAATTTAATTAGTATTGATGCTTTCAATATAAAATGAAATCAATGAGAATACAAAACAAAATAATAATAATAAGTTAAACTATTTAGTGTCCTGATTTTAGATGTTTTTATTTCAACCAAAATGTTTGATGTCACACTTCTTGCTACCCCCTCCTCTTGTCACAATTTCTCCAACCACCCTACCCCTCTCGAATAGTGACATAATTTTTGAATGGTCCCTAATAGTATGAAAGAAAAAAATTTATTACAATTTCAAAACATTTTTAGTATTTTAAAATGTGTGTAATGTTGCTGCAGTGAAAAGCAATGAACATACAAAAAAAATTCTTCATGTGTGTAACAAATGAAAGTTAAAAAAAAAAAAGATTTTGTAACTGGCCAGATTTCATCTCATCCTTTTCTAGTCTAATATCCTTTCATGGTATATATATATTTTTAAAACTATGTATACAATGTTTAACTTTTTATCTTTTTATGAGAGAAAAAATAAAACAAATTAAGTATTGAAAAATATGTTGGATTTTATGGTAAAAAGAATAATACATGTACGCAACTAGTTTCCCCCCTTTTTCTCTCCTTTCCTCCTAAATCTATTCATTATTTGTGAAATGCAACAATTTACATTATAAATGACTATTTTGTTTAAATCAGTAATAATAGTAATAATAATAGAAAGCAGGATTTAAAAAAACACAAATGGAAAAGAATAAACATAAATTTAAAGAACAAAAAATACAAACCACTCACAAATAAAGTAGAAGCCTGACTGGAAAGAGATGAAAATTAAATCTTTTTCCGTCCGCTTGATATTTGGGAGAAAAAAGATTGAAAGAAACTAAAAAAATGAAATAGTTTAATAAATTAAAAAAAAGAAATTATTTTAAATAATTAAATCAACATTATTTAAAAAAGAAAAAGAAAGAAAAGAAAAAAAAATCATGCATTCCTTTTAACTCCAATGTTAAAAACTGCTAATGCATTTTGTGAGTTCAGTTACATAGTTACATGCAGCAAGAACATTCTAAATTAAAAACGCATGCAATTGTGGTTTTAAAAAAATAGAAATAATAAAGAGAAAACTTAAAACTTAAACAACTGTTACTAAAAACTTGAAGTGAAGGTCTACTGTCTAAGCAAAGGTTAGACAATACCTTGCTTCTATCATCTAAGCAAAAATTGAAATAGCAACCATTTAAATATTTGAAAAAGAAAAGAATTCAATTCTTCACACTAGATACACAACTTGATAACAAATGGAATGATCAAATGCAGTGGTGTAGTCCTGAAAAATAAAGTTGGGGGGGGGGGGGACGCTCATACATACAAAGATAAGCAATTGAAATCAAAAGTGGGGGGACTCTTATGTTGAAATGTAAAAAGTTTAGGGGGGCGCTTATATTAAAATAAAAAGATAAGCGGATGCCGTCCCCCTGCGTTCCCCCACGCCTACACCACTGATCAAATGAGACAGTCAAATTGCCCTTTATATAGTTATCCTAGTGAAAATGGTCAGGAATGGTTTTAAAAAAAATGATCTTGATTAAGAAAGTTCTCTTCCAGTTTACTGAGATGCTTTCAAAGAAAGGTATAGAATGCAATCTATGTTCAAACTTAATTTTTTATTAAAAAAATAATAATAAGTACAGTTCAGAGAGAAACAGGAATCGAAAGAAGTTACACTTCTGTACATGACAGATATAGCATTCAAATTTTGTCAATACACAAAACTCTACACAATACACTTTTGTCAATAAACAAAATAGTGTTATGTTTTAGATATTAATCATGCAAATCAGTTTATGAATATGGTTACATACATTGATAATACATATAAAGAAGAAAAAAAATTAAAAATGGAAGTAAATGATTTCTTTTTAATGGAAAAAGAAATGGTATTTGATGGAAACTTTGATTTTTCAAATGCTTGGCACACAGGATTGATGAGTTGTTTTTCTAATATAAAATTCCTTTTTTTTTCATACTATCTGTTTTCATTGCACTTTCCAAGCTAAATGCTTTTTGCCTTGTTTGTATATTTATTTCATATAGCTTTGAAGCTAGACATCTGCAAAATCAACATTTTTGAATATTTGGTATTCTGCTAAAGCCACTATTCAATACAACCTAAGTTATAACCCCTAGTTAATACCCAGCCTTATTGATTTTTTTTATAAAAGTATATCAAATCAAAAGATAATTTTTTAAGGTTTATAACTTATTTTACTAAATCTATAAAGACTGAATACATAAGTTGATTAGACCCTAAATAGGCATTAAAAATATTCGTCGACAGAATTTGCATGTAATATCTAAAGATCATTGATAGAATGTATGGATCTATATAGTTGATCTTCACAGAATTTGATAGATTATATAGTTAGCAGTTGTAGATTCAATGGAGATTTCATTTTTACTTCTATTGAAGATATTTTTAGATTCTGTACGGGTTGGCAGAAATTTAATAGAAATCTATTCTAGCCTAAAATGTTAATCTAGACCCATGAATTCTGATTTTTGAATAACAGTGAGAAAATTACATCAATTTCTAGTATAAAACAAAGAATTATAAAAATTAAATTACAAAACAATAAATTATAACACGCACCTCATCCACACCAGATTCGCGAGAAAACTTTCTGAAGAGGTCTATACTCTGTTCTTCGTTGTCCTGCTTTTGGGGGTCATATGCCAAGCTGTTGAACATTGAAATTGTTTGCATTAATACAACATCACATATTATATATACAGCATATAACTTTTTGTCAGGTATTCAGAAAACCAGGGAACTTTTTTCTTGACTTTCTCACTATATTTTATGTATTTTTTAGTATTTTCAGTGAAGAAATCACACTTTCCTTTCAGTTTTAAGTATTTGTTTTAAAAACCTATGGGAAAAAACATACTTTTCCACTATAAGTAGGCATAAAAGTATATCATAATGCATAACAAAATATATTGATATACTTCACTGTAAATTTTTGGCTTTTAAGTTTTAATTAATTTTTATAAGAAAAAGTTAAAGATTGTTATTCTTATTTTGAAATGGAATGCTATTTTAATTTGGGCTTGATAAGGATGCTGCTTTTTTTGGCTATGTCACGAAACCAGGAAATTAAGATATCCAGAATAGCAATGGTCCCTAATATTCTCAGGGGTTATGCCAAAGGAAATTCAAGTTCATTTTCAGATCCTTCATAACATTGCAATCAATCAAAACAGACCCTTCACCAAATTCCGAGCGACCAAATCATACTTTTACAGAATTATTTATTAAATAAGTGGCAGAAATAATTTTAAAAATTATCACTATCTTTAAACTTTGAATTGTCACAAAAATATTTTTTAAATTTACAAGAAACGGACCCTGCTAAAAATGCTGCAGCGAATCCCTGATTCTGATATTCTGAATAAATGGTTCTCTGCTGAACGCATAAAAAACTATTGCCCTATTGTATAAAATTCAAATTAAGTGCACCTACTCATGGAAAAAAATGGCATAAGAAACTGCTTTCTTGTCTTCAATGTCGGTACTGACAGATTCCATGTGGCAGAACATACTCTGGAGATGTGGAAACGTGTGATACTTCCTATTGGGCTTCGAAAGCTCCTCTTCTATCACATTCCACCAAGTTTCAATAACATCACGTTCAATGCCTTCTGTCAAGTTCAACCACCTCTGACGGAGTATCAGGGGAGCGTTGTCATTGAATGAAGCCATTTGCAGTTGGCTGAAAATGAAGTAGAAGCGTTAGCACGACAGCAGAAAATACAACACAAAATGTACACCAACAACAGGCGCTAGGCCCAACAAGGTTGGTGAAAAGATGACATTATCTCAATTTTTGTTTTAATCCATATGGAATTCATTGTTAAGTTATGTTTCAAAGCTGGTATGGGGCTTTGGCTCTCGGCGGCCCTATGTAAAGGAATCATTTGAAGTGTTTTTGCACAGGTATTCTAGAAAAACTAATGAGTCGCATATTCAACAATTATTCATAGCACAATGTTTATCTTTTAACTTTTGCGGCACATTGTTTTAAAGAAAATAAAAACAATAACTGCATTGGTTAATAGCAATATCCAACTGAATAAAAAAACTTTAAATAATTATTAAACTGTATGTCTTACAAGTAATTAACTTTTTTTCAGATGGGTTAAAATATATCCCACTCTGCATAATAAGCTATGCAAAAGGAAAAATCAATTTAACCCATTTTACCGGAAAATTATTAAAAACACAATTAAAGTGTCTAATTTCTAAAGTAATTTTTAAATGTGTTATAATTTAATTAAAAATTATGTTAGTTAGAAATATATTTGTATTGTTTTTATCACCTGATTTTATTCTTATAACTTAAATTCCTGTACAGCTTTTGGTTTTGGACAAAAAGAAACTTTTTTAGGGGGGAGGGGTACGATAATATGATAAATAATTTTATATATATATGTATATATATATCCATGTAGTTTAAAAGCAAACATGATGTTCATAACATATTGAACTAATTCAAACCATAAAAAACATATGGCAGAATCCTCGTCAGTAGTTTTAGAAAAGAGTTAACATAAATCTAGTCTTTGTGATCATTTGCACAATTTAATAATAGATTTTAAAAGCGTAAAATTTATATGTGTGCTCCCCCTCCCCTCTTTGCCCCCCCCCCCTTTTTTGACAGTTATTGGGGATCATTTGTATTTGATCAGATTTGAATTTTAGTTACTTCTGAAGAAGACTAGCTAAATTTCATGCAGGATTAATACATTTTATCATGTAGGTAATACAAAATATTTAGGAATAGAACCAAAAATCATGGGCATTTTTACAAGAGGTATGCTGAGCGATAATCAAAACGAATGGATTAGGTGAATTATTTTGTGACTTTCTTAATGTATTTCGCTAGTTCTCGCGTGAGGTATAAAATATTTTGGATAATAGATGCAACAAAAGACTTACGTTGTGATAAAATTTCTGGGTAAGGTATCAAATCAACTCGATTCAAGATTGCTAAGTTATTTATTGATGCATGGGCGATTCTGACGAGCTTGCCGATCTAGCAGACGAAAAAATATGGCGGACGAGCGGTTGTCGTTTGACATCAGATTGGTTTTTCTTTTATTTTAAAGGAACTCAAAAAAATATTCTTAGTTAGAAATTCACTCACTTACTAAAATAAGAGACTAAAAGGTGGGGTTTTTTTAGTATTGCTTATAATTTTTCATAAAATTTTGGCTTTAAAATAAAAACTGATAAAAACTTTTATGTCAAACGTAGTGGCAATATTCCACAATTTCATTTGTTTACAATCAAAATTTCCGTTTGGAGAGCTAATCTTCATATAGGAAAGTTTGCATTGAAGTAAACCATTGGATGTGAGTAGATTTCAGGTTGTAAGAATTAGCGTTTTATCCATGGCGAAAGTGCAGCTTCGTGCAGTAGACTTGCAGTTCATAGATTACTTCGCCAATTTCGGCAAAGAAATGGCTCTCTGATTACAGCGCCAAGATGAATAGTGCTCTCTAACATCAGAAAATGAATTGTGGCGGGACGTTCATAAACAAAAGTTTATAAATCAGTTTCCGAATAAGCATGTATATTTAATTTTCTAATATAAGAATAAAAGTATCGTAATAAAAAGAACTTTAATTGGCACACAATAAAATTCATGAAGAACTTTTAATGGCTGGAAAACGTAACAGAAATCTAAAAGAAACGAATAGCAAGGAACCGCCTTCGAAACAATCTATGAACATTTGTCCGAAGCATCTTTTTCCCAAGCCTTCCATTAAGCTAATTAGAAAAGAACTGTTATCTTGGTATGATAAAAATCAACGGGTTTTGCCTTGGCGACAAATAGCTGCAGATGAAGTTGATCCAAATGTGAGAGGATATGCTGTTTGGGTTTCGGAAGTGATGCTGCAGCAGACGCAAGTTGCGACAGTCATACCTTATTTTAATAAATGGATTAAGGTAGAAATTCTGTGGCATTTCATTTGCTTTCTCTGTGTTTACCTGGTAAATCTATGAGCATATTATCCATGTGAAGCATTTTTATGCACTGCTAGACTAAATCCAAAAATAAGAATACAAAACAAGGTATATTCCGGGGGGGGGGGGAGATACCAGTTAATTTAAAATAAAGAAAGTTAGAGCAAGGCATTTATAATACCTTAATCTCCTTGGTCAGTGGTTAATCCTCTGCTTTTGTTATTTAAACTTTATTTGTTTATCTTTTTACTTCAGTTGGATATTTTTCATCGAGACAGTTTTGGTGTAAGTTGCCATACATACTTGGATATGAAACTATGAAAGTTTAAAATTGTTCTCTTTTGTTTTACTGTATAAAATTAATTCCTTTAAATTTATCAATTATTGAATAATTTCATTTTAAATTTCACTATAATGTTTCTCTTGTATACTGTTGAGTTGTTTCTTGTATACTGTCAAATTTGGTTAAGTTTTGTGGAAAACTTTGTGTAGTTATGAGCCAAAAACATGTGAAGAATTTTTTTAGTTTTTTAAAGATGGCTTATAATTTAGGGAGTATACTAGAATTTTTACAGAAATGCACTGAATAATTGTTCTTAGTTTGTACATTTTTTTGTGAAATTTATAGATTATTTCCAGTTTTTTATGATGCAACATGATCAAAATTTTTTTTTTCCTTTTTCAACTTTCTGTTTATTTTCTGAATGCTCTCATGATTTAATTTTTACTGGAAAATATGAACAACACTAAAGAAAAACAAAGTAAAAATTGGAACTTCAATAAAACAGAGTGTTAAATATGTATTTATTGGCGACTTTTTCGTTGGCACCATAAACCGTCGCCAACAACAAGATTTTTATGTCGCCAACTTCAAATAGAATACAACACTCTTGGCGATGATTTTATCGCCAACAATGTCACATCATACACATAGCAAACATGTCAAGAAAAATCACTAAAAAAACAGTAAAATACCAAAAATTGCAAATTATATCTTAGACACAATATCAACGCTACTATGTAAAGCACGTACAGCATGTTTCAACAGCAATTCAATACATTAACGGATCGATAATTACTCGAAAAATAGAATTATTTACTTTACAAACACTCAGACTTGAATAAAAACAATTTCTTGAAAGAACACGCAATTTATGCCCAATAATAACTATTGCAATTATTCATTATTGAATAAAATGATATGCATTCTTTAATGAAAAACATAATTAAAATATCGCACAATTCAACGCAAAACGAATGTTTATTAAAGCTGTGGGAATTTTAAAATAAGAGACTCCATTAGAAAATATATAACTGATCAATTAAAGCACATATTACATCAATCTATTGGAAGCCTACACTAAAACTAGCATAAAAACTAGACAACAAAATTAATAACGGTCATCACTGAAGTACATTTATTTTCCAGTTCGTGTGCTTAGTCTCGGGACTCGCTTATGAACTGTCGTCCAATATGACAGATAGCACAAGACAATACATGAAAGATTTTATTACATCACAAAGAGAGGAAATAACAGAAATACACCCAGGGCAAGGTGGGAATCGAACCCACGACCTCGTTACTGCGCGCAAGCAGCGGGCGGAAACTGGTACTAAGACCGCTCGGCCACCGAGGCCCCAACGGTCATCACTTCAAGTACATTTTGTCTTAAACTATTGGAAGCCAACATTAAAAATACCATAAAAACACTTCATTGAAAAAACACGCATTTTATGCACAATAATGACTATTGCAATTAATTATCATAACATAAAATGATATGCATTACTTAACGAAAAACATAGCAAAAATATCACGCAATTCCGAGCAAAACTTCAAGTACATTTTACATTAAACTAACGGAAACCCACTTTATCAAAACCAGCAACGCCACTAATTACTACAGGTAATATTTTAGAACAATTGAAAATTCATTGTTTTATAACCTTACAAACACATAAAATAAGCAAATAATAAATTTAGAAAAATAAAGAACTCACTTTAAACCAGTTGGCTTTTCAATATTAATCCCAAATCACTACAAACTTGCTATCCAATATGACGAAATGGTCCGAAAATTACCACTTAATTTTTCATTGCTTTTAGTCACAATTAACCAAACTTATGCACTTATCAATCAAAACAATTTCATACTTCAGATAGTAAAAGCGCCAAATCACGTTTCCTTCCATTTTAACGCATTCAAAAACATGGCGCCTTAACAATCTATTGTAATATAGAATCATTCCTTTGGCCGCAATAGAAAACAATTGAATAAAATTAATGCACCTTAACACTTTACATTCTTCCTTTAGCAACAGGAAAAATCTCCACAAACTTTAAACATAAAATAAACTATTAAAAAGCTACTTATTCGCAAAAAAAAAATTTCTAAAAGTTCAACAATCACACCGACAAAAAGCCATTCCGCATCATACACTGAGGGTTGCCACACATTACATCAGCCAACATCGATGGCGCTGGGTTGCCACTGAAACTATCGCCAACCAAAAATCTGGCGCGCTAGCTCGAATGTCGCCAAGGGGGGATTATATCACAGTAGTACCATTGCTTAAAATTTGTAGCGTGTCTGGTACTATCAACAACTTTTCACCTTTTGTTTACAACTTTTTGTTTATCCTCTGAATGCTCTCATGATTGGATTTTTTCTAGAAAATGTGTACACTAACGAAAAACAAAATAAAAAATGGAACTTCAATGCAAACCCAGTGTTAAATATGTATTTATTGCTTAAAATTTGTAGCTTGTCTGTAACTTTTATTTTTCTTTCCTTTCCCCCAAAAAAGCCCTCTTTTAAAGGAAAATTTTTGCATTCTAATTTTATGAGGTTTTAAAGTCTTTGACCACTTATGGGACATCCTGTATTTATTATCTTTGTTGATAAGGATATATATCTTGGTTATATTTGCTTAACTTTTCATTTCTTTTTTTTTCTTTTCTTAGAAATGGCCTACGATTGAAAAGTTGGCCTCAGCCGAGTTGGAGGAAATATATAAAGTATGGGCGGGACTCGGTTATTACTCCAGAGCACGTAGACTGCTCGAGGGAGCCAAGCTCGTGATGACGAAGCTGGGCGGCACGATGCCTCGGACAGTCGAGGAGCTCACGAAGTCGATTCCCGGGATCGGTCCGTATTCCGCTTCTGCCATCGCTTCCGTGGCTTTCCGAAAAGTGGTTGGCGTGGTAGACGGCAATGTGATTCGAGTGTTGTCTCGGATGAGGGAAGTGGGAGCCGACGTCTCTCGCTCAAACGTTCGAGATCATTTGTGGTCAGTATTGCTTCCCTTTATGTCTATATTCTATTTAAACAGGGAGAATCTTATGTTGCTTGTACAATTTGTTCATACGTATAGTTGAAATATACATACTTTTTCAATTCAGGCACTTAGGAGCAAAGAAATGACAAAATTGAAAATTTGGATTTTCACTAGTCCCAGGAGTTTTTGGAAAGTACTGTTTTATAGTCTGTGTAATTAGAATAGGCGCATCGAGGTCGCGTTTCCTGCTTTGTCACCATGGCAACACTTCAAGAAAGATAACAGAGCCAGACTTTTTTTCGCACTGCAGTTAAGGCAATGGCATTACTACTCCTCCGATTCAAAATATTAGATTAATTGAGAAGATGTAACAAGAAAGAATTAATTCTCCCTTTATTTGTTTTTGATACGAAGTAAATGCAATTAAATTTCTCATAAATTAAATCTGGAATGTTTAGATAAGATTTTAACATTTTCAAAATAAAAAATACAATAAATTAGGTATACAATAGCTTTCTGAAACACATCAAAGTATTAGAATAAGATTTAGATTGGTTCAAAATATTAGAATACTTTATCTGATGCAATCTATTTTTGTCATTGAGAAATAAATCTGATTTGAATCCGTCTATTATTATTATAACTAAAACAACAAATTTAGTTATGTTCGCCGAACTAACATGGGGAAAAAGCTTCTAGCACGGAAACCAAGGCGACCAGAATGGAAAAAGGTTGAGTTGTGTGACCTTGACATGCTGATTCTCATTACACAGACTATAATCAAGGTTCAACTTGTACTGTGTGGCAGATTCAGACAAATAGAGAAGTTTTGTTCTTTAATTCAAGAAAAGAAGATTGAAATATAAAGAGCTTTTTTTGTATTTTTAGTTGAGTGATGTCAACATTCATGCATATATTCATACCTTTCTTAAATTTCCGAGAAGTTTTTATTCATTAAAAAAAATCTTAGACTTTTGCTCTTTGTCCCCACAAATGCAATTATGCAACAAATAAGGCATTTTCCCCCAATAGCCAATCTTAAGAGTCCTGCCAATTGCTCATTGAAAACAATCCTTTGTTGTGAGAAGCTACTGCTATTTTTATGAAATGATGCACTATTAGATGTATGTTTTTATAAAATCAACATTTATGTATACTTTCAGAAGAATTCTGCACCATTTTTTAAAATTATTTTTGAAAATTTATCTAAAGTACGCCTGAATAGTACAGTTTTTTTTAATGTGCAAGCAACAATTTAGTACTTTTTGTAAAATTTTTGTTTTGCCCATTCTTTACAACGTTTGGTATATTCCCACCCTTATGCCTGTGAATGGAACATAATGCTCATTTTATTTCTGTGTATTCAAGGGTTCTGGCAAACGCAGTGGTTTCCGATACCAGGCCGGGAGATTTCAATCAAGCCCTCATGGAACTGGGAGCTACCGTATGCACCCCACAGAATCCAAAGTGTTTCGAGTGCATGGTGCGCTCTTCCTGTGCTGCTCATGCAAAAATGAAAACATGTAAGATTGGTTTTTACTCTTCAATATTAAGTTATCAAGATTGCTGGATGATTTCTTTTTTATTCACCCAAATTTGGCGATTAGAACGTAAAGTTTATTTTGATCATCCTCTTTTAAAGCAAACGCATTGTAAATGACTGCCGGGCCAATTCCGTTCATAAATGTATCCGCTTGCTCTTCTGCCGATGTCGTACTAAGTTGAGTGGCAGTTGAATAAAACAAAGGTTTGCTTCCACACCCACTATTCTCAACTTTCATTTCATTGTTTCAGAGACGCCTTCACTCAAACTCCTATTATAATTGAATTTGAATTGAAGTACATTTATTTTCCAGTTCGTGTGCTTAGTCTCGGGACTCGCTTATGAAACGTCGTCCAATATGACAGATAGCATAAGAAAAAAAAAGAAAGATTTTATTACATCGCAAAGAGAGGAAACAACAGAAATACACCCAGGACAAGGTGGGAATCTGATGGGCCATTATCCCTTCTAAAGGACCCATTATTTTTGCTAAGAAATAATTCAAAGCTAATACAATTCTTAAAAGAATAGCAGAGATTTATTTATGAAAATTATTTCAATAACTTTACAATACAACGTTAAAAATATCACCTAAAGCCATTCGTAAAAAAAAACAATAAAGTTGACTAGATTTTTATATTTCAAGAATAAAATTTAACTATCGGGCATTTCACACAGAGTCGATGCAGCTCAAGAAACAACTATCCCTAAGAAAGTATTCTAAGGCACATGGTCCGTCTCACCGGGTAAAAACGTCAACTTCCCGCTCGCTCCCCGAGCGAACGTCTCAAGAGAAGTTCTAAAAGGATTAAGAGAGAGAAGCGAGCGAGCGCTACGCTTAAATACCGGAGGGTGATTTGCGTTTGCCGCTGAGCACGTGTACGCACATGCGTCGATGACACGTGATGTGCATTCGAGAAAATTCTCGATCGGGAAAACCGGCAACGCCCCCAAGTGGCGGATTTAACCAACTAATCAGTTTGAAAAAGATTCGCGAGTCGGGAGGTACGTCGCAACTTAGCTGACTCTTACTGTTTACAATGTTAAAGGCTTAAACCAAATAAAGAAGTAAGTTAACAAAATTAATTTTACTTTTGAATTAAGTGGGGAGAATTTAAAAAAATAACATTTCCTATCAGAATCGAACCCACGACCTCTTTGCTGCGCGCAAGCAGGGGTCGCAGGCCTCCTTTTTTTGAAACATGCTCCTTTTTTCCTTTTTTCCCTCGTTTAAATCCTTTTTTCTGAAACATGCTCCTTTCTTCCTTTTTTTTTGTTTTCTCCTGATCGCACTTCTTTTTTAATTGTCCTGAATGTTGTTTTCTCAGCATTTTCTTCTCGCATCGTATGATTCCTTTCTTCAAGGTCAACTGGATAACCAATCCTAAACGTTTTAGGATGAGCGGCTGTCATTTCGTCGAAAATGGCTTCCCGTGTTTGAGATTTCAATCCTTTTGCATCTCTTAAATATTTCAATTTTTTAAATGTTTGGAAGTTATTTTAACATGTTCTACCTTAGAGTAGCGTATTTTATTTTTTATTTTAATAATTAATAAACTAATTTTGTTTACTTTTTATTTAATGTATTTTTGTTATTACTAATTTTTATTAAATTTTTACTAAATAAACTTTTAATTCTTTATTTTGTCATTTGTTTCAAACAGCTACTTACAGGGTATAAAGATTTTTCAAATATTAAGGCAATAATTTGGATGGCTTTGAAAAGTATACACAACTAAAAGACCACAGCTAATGGTGTCTGATAACATTGGGAATACTCTCAGCTAAGCACAGCTGCTAAGTAACATGGCTTTAAGCAGGTTTGGATTGGATGCAGTGCTTACATTGAACATTCAATATATAGACTTGGTTTCGGTACAATGTATACATTGAGAATGCCCCATTCTCAATTCAGGAGTGATTGTGTTTCAGTTATGCACCGGAATTTCTATATTTTTTAGATCTTGACACCGGAAATTCGGTACTTTCAAAATTTCGAAAATTGGCGATTTTATTTTCATGGTTTTTAATTCGCTTCACATTTCCCACGATAACGCTGGTTTTATTAGTATTGCTCACCCCTATTAAAGCCATCCTAATGTTATTCTATTTGTAGAAATTCTTTTATTATTCCTGCTATATTTGATACCTTCATTTTTAAAAAATGCAATCTTTTTGCTTCTGCTGTTAGAATTAAAATTATTTTCACAATTGATGTCTATTAAGAATTGTTAAAAGGCAAGTAAAAAAAATTTGCTTTTATTTTCAATAAAATCTTGATTTGAAATTTTTTAAACGATATTCTTTGCTTGTTAGCAGTGTAAGCTCTCAATTGTCAGAAAGTTGAAAAATGCTGAATTCAGGTTTACTTTTCTTTGTCTCAATTATTTAATTTTTCGTAATAAGGAATAAAACTGATAACATTTTAAAAATTCCATTTGAAAAGTCAGAATCGGTGACTACGCACTAGTTGCTGTTTCATCATAATAATGACCATTTTTATTTAAAGCATATTCATCGCAATGCATGAATGAGTCATTTAAAGTAAAAATAATTATTTTAAATTCAGGTCAAGCAAAAAGATGAATCTAGCAAACATCTTGAGAACCGATTTAAAGATTTAACATTCTAATAGAAAGTTAAATCTTAAAATCGGTTCTCATTGTATAGATTAGGACATTTGCTAAGTACATCGCATTAAATTCTTTTCCGTAGTAAGCAGCAACTGCAATATTTATTGATTTCAAAACACTTTATCAATTTTAAAGAGCAAAAGTCTTTTTTTTTTTTTTCAAAATTACCCGAGAAAGATATTTGAATTTCGCACCCGCTATTATAAAGGATAGAGTTTTTAGGGTTATATTAAGAACTAAGAACTACAGTACCGAACCCCAAATTCGGAATCCCGAAGCTCGGAAAATCCTAAAATTCGGCACTTTTCCCGAAAATTTCCGTTTTTTTTTTTTTTTTTTTTTTTTTATAAATTCAGAAAAATATTAATGTAAGATACTGTTAAATTAATAAATGTCAGTAAATTTTGATTCAATTAGAAGCAATTTTGTAGATATGTTTATGCTTTATATGAACTAAACTCAGGAAACCAAGATAAAACCAGAAAACCCTACTATGTTGAAAAGTGAAAATTGATTTCTTGGGCTCAGTTAAGCACCTTTTTCCCCTATAAAAAATTATATTTTCCCTTAAATTCTTAAAAATTTGTTTTTCAAGTTTCAGCGGTGTCGCTGACGCGCTATAGCGCGTAAAAGACGCGTGATGCGCGAAAAGGACCCGATATTTAAAAGCTCACGCGTCCTAAAGGACGCGCTATTTTCCTTTCATTACTTTCTGTCAAGTTTCTTAAAAGTGAACCAGAGTAGAATGGAAGTTATTTTATCCTGAAAAGATTTCCAAGAAGTCCATTATCCACTGAGAACAAGTTCCTAACAACCTTCCTTATCAGTATTTTCCTTCCAATCGCACCATGCACAATCGGCTCAATGGAACGTATTCCTCACAGGGGGCTCGATATTTGTCCCCAGGGTAAAATCTCACTCTGGTAGCTTTTACCTTACAACATGTCATATCTCCTCTATTCTTTTCAAAGCCCCTCCCTCACCCCTTTCATTACGACAGGCACGTGTCAGTCGCCGACTCTCGAACGTCCGCGAGTGCTCTACACATGCTCTTTAATAGTTTTAAAACAGTATTGGAAGTGATTGTGCTCCAGTTATTTTTCTAAACGTTTTCCAAATTTGGTACGATCTTGTTGAAAATTATTGCTTCAGATAACCAGAGGAGAAATGTTTTAAGTGCAATTCTAAAATTATTTTATTCAGAGAAATTTGTTTATTTGCCGATTTTTATTTCGATCACATTTTGAAAAATGCAATCCTTTTGCATCCGCTCTGGAAGTTGAAAGTTTTTCATTTTTTTATGCTTAGTAAGCTTTGTTAGAAGGCAAATAAATGAAATTAATAATTATTTTCATTAAAATTTGATCACAAGGTGTTTAAAAAAAATTGTGTTCTCGTTAAGAGGGCAAGCTTTAAAAAGTTAAGAAATTGAATGCTCAATCGCGGGTTTAATTTTATTTTGTTTCAATAAGCTTAAGTTTTCGCAAAAGAGATTCAAATAAAGAACGAAACTGATAAAAACTAATGTTGCATTGGTAGGGGTCTGAAAAGAAAAATTGGTGTTTATGCACACCTTGGCTGCTTTATTACTGCGATAATCACTTTAAATCAAGTCATTTATTTATCACCATGAGTTGATAGTGCATTTACAGGATATATTATCTAAAATTCATTTCAAAACATTGTTTCATTTAGCACACTTCTTTATGAAATATGTGAAATCTTGGAGTATCTTTTTCATTCTATAGATTAGGAATTTTGTTTATTCCATCTGGTAGTTATATACATAGTAGGCCACGGTAGCCTAGTGGTTAGAGCGTTAAACTTCCACCTGGAAGGTTGCGCGTTCAATACCTGTTGAAGACCCATCATGTACACTTGGGGATACGTGCATGTAAAATCAGTGGACCCCACTACCTCGCCCCCTGTGCAAGCAATCTTAAGGCCAAAGCTAACAGGTAGGGGTCCGGTGGAGAAAAGTAGTTATATATAGCTAGTACATAACATAGAATTTCGGTACTTGCTTTTATAAAAGAGAAAGGTTGTTTTTAGGGCTATATTAAGGAAATTTTTTTTTGTGCATTATGGTTACTGTATTTTTACAAACTGAAGCAATAGCAACATACGAAAATGCTAGGAAAAAATGCTTTGGGGACCCACAATTTTCAAGATAGGAGTCGATTTTTTTAAAATTGTGGGTCCTTGGGACCCAGTTCTCTGAGTACCCAACGACACCCCGAGTTTTATTCCCTGGAAAAAGAAAAAAGAAAGAAAGATAAAGAAACTTGCTCTATTTATTTTCTTAGTGGTCATAAATGGCGCCCAGTAACCCTTGCAATTTGTACAAATGGCCTGGCATTTTAGTTTGACTTCTCTGCTAATATTTTTTTTAGATGTAGCTCTATTTTCTTTTTCATGCAATGACAGGTGATTCAGTGAAATGGTAACCCTCTCATGCATGCATTTATTTATTTGTGTTATAAACAAAAACTTTATATGCCGCAAACTAATTTAGTATCTCTGGATTGTTGTGTAATAATTTATTTTTAGAAATTTTGTCCTGTATAGTCAAAAATTTGTGTTCTTGCATGAAGACGTTTTATGCTTTTTTCCCATATTTATTCAATATAATAATAAACATGGCAGAATTGAATATTCAAACTTCATTCATAAGGAAAAAGGAAGCTGTAAAATAATCCCAAATACTTCCCAGTAATGTAAAAAACGCTTCAAAACAACTAAACAAAATTTGATTCGAAACTAACAAGGGAGGGGTACGAAGTGTTAATCGCCAATATGGAAGTGTCATACATCGTTGGATAGGTCTCACCGAGCATAGTTCTCGTGTGCAGTATTTCGCTTGAATGGGCCTCCTAGGTGGCGCTGTGATCGATTTAGTGTTACATAGGGTAAAATTGTCGTTCGATAAATAGAACATGATGCCATTGATATTCAACTAACTTCTTGCAAAAGGAATTATTCAGAAGCAGACGATTTTAATCGTCTGCTTCCAGGTACACACACAAATATACTGTCTCTAAAAAATTAAAAAAAAAATTTTAAAAATTCAATTTTTTAAAAAAAGAAAATTTTCTTTTAAAAAAGCCAGAACAATTTTTAAATTTTTTTTTTTTGGAAAAAAAAGGGGGAAAAAATTTCTTTCATTTGTAATTTAATACTCATTTAATAAGTATATAACTGCTTATTCATTTTCACCCTTTTTTAAAAATTCGATAAACCCACCTTGAAAATCCCATCAAAAAATGCACACGAGAACTATGCTCGGTGAGTTCCCTGGATGAACTTTTCATCGGGGTTAACATGTTCTACCCTCCCTTAAGATTCTTTCCTAAAGTTTGTTCCAAGCAAATCGGCCTGTTAGATCAGGATTTATATCGGATTGAAATTTCCCCGTAGGCGCTATGTTAATTTTTTTTGAACTGTTCAAAAATGAACAAAAATTGTTCAAATCAATATTTCACGCCAAGAACTACTTCCAGTGAGCTTGTTCATTAGAACTTGGATCTTGTACCCAGAGTTTACATAATTTGCTTCATTTTCACCCATAGGTGCTAATGTTAAAATTTTTTGAACTGTTCAAAATTGAACAAAAAATTGTTCAAATCAAAAAGTAAAATATGGAAATGAGATGTTCTCGCCGAGATCTTTCGAATGCAAAATGAATTTTTCGAATTGGACAATTCGTTCAAAAGTTATTAAGGGGGGACAGACAGACACACTTTTTCCCCATCTCAATACCCTACTTTCAAATTTTTTATTTTTCAAACTTTATTTAATTACTTAACTTATGTTTGACTTTTCTTGATTTCTAACGATATTTTCACGATACATTAAGCCTTCTTTCATGCTTTATTATTATTTTTTTACTTTTACGGGAAAGTAGGTTAAAAAGGGAAATAACTGCGTATACATTTTCATCCTATGTATGACTAAATCGATCACAGCGCCACCTAGGAGGCCCATTCAAGCGAAATACTGCACACGAGAACTATGCTCGGTGAGACCTATCCAATGATGTATGACACTTCCATATTGGCGATTAACACTTCGTACCCCTCCCTTGTAAGATTTTCTCTTCTTTCTTGAATCCTCCACGGACTCCCAAAGATATCTTAACCCTTTAACTATCTTGAATAATCTATAAAACATTTTGTGGATTTTCCCAAAAACTGTTTGGAGTGTCCAGATGAGCATGACATGCAAATTGTAGCACAAAAACGAATCTGTATAAAAATTTTAAGCAAAAATGCATGTCACCTCATATGAGGCTTTCATGCATGAGAGGGTTAACTACCATGGTGGATATGATTTTTTTTTTGCCGAATTGTGTGTTGTAATTTGGAGCGTTTTATTTAAATCCATGAATAAGTTATTTTTTTTTTTGGTAAAAATTTTTAACACATGGCTTTACTTATATTACCTTTTCCAAAAAAAGTTACTTATTTATGTACCAGTTAAGAAAACTGCGCATATTAGCGTTGATGTTTTCGTAAATCCGCCATTTTTGGTCGGGTCCCGAGCATTCCGAATTTGGGGTTCGGTACTGTATATATCACTGTTCATTAAAAGTAATGAAAGTGACAAGCCCTTTTCACCCTTAAAAAGTTAAGGTTAAAAAAGGCTTAAAAAGTTTCTTGAACCGAAGCATTCTACGTATGTAGTTGCAAAAGAAGATGGGGGAAAACTGGGGGGGGGGGGTGAGCTCTTGAAAAAGCTCCAGAAAATAAGAAAAGAGAAGGTAAAAAATGAAAAGAAACGAAGCCGAAGGAAAAATTAGTATAAGTTAAAGAAATTAATCTGAAAAAATGTTAATTTGCAAAAATACCTTTTCAAATCTGTTTAAATAAGAATCAAAATTAATTCTATGATGGGGGGGGGGGGAATTTAAATGTCAATAGTAAAAGAAATAAGGAATGCTTGACAAAGTACTTGCAAAAAAAATTTTTAATTTAAAACAAAAATAAAAGATTATCGTTTTACTTAACATTCGATTTTTTTTTTCTTTTTGTTTTGTTTTGTTTTGATTTCTTTCTTGCTTTTTTGCATGCTACTTAATTAGGAGCATTACCTGCATGCAAACTGACTACCTACTACATTTCATATGTATTTTGTGTGTGTGTTTTTATATGTATATATATATATTCGGAGAGTGTCGACAATCATCGGAGGATATCGACATATGCCACATAGAGAATGTCGAAACCCTTTCACCATCTATCAGACCCGGTGATTGTCAACATTCTCCAATTTCGGACATACGCCGTAAGATATATATATGTATATAAATTAAAATTTTTAAATCTTTATTAAAATTTCCTGAATTTTTCATTTGTGCCTAACCAGGGACTTAAAATTCAGGGAGGGGGGGATGGAAGGATTACATCCCAAATTTTTCAGATCCCCGACAGGTATAGACAGGTTGGGGAATCCAATCCATGGAAGAGAGAAATTTTCGGCTTAAACGAACTTTATTATACATTCTTTGGTTAAAACCATATTGCCAATCCTAGTATGGTAACATGTATGTATGTAAGAACTGTTATACCCCCTCCCACAAGGAGAAAATTCTGTTTTTCCCACTGTATACCTTTCCTGTAGAAGCAGAACTTATTCTTGACTAGGATGTAAAAACTTTTACAATCAAGAAATACACAAAAGTCCTGAAAAAAAACAAATTCTTTGGCCATTATGTCTCTCTTCTGAAAATATGTAAAGCTATGTATAAAGCTTGGAGGGTCTCTCCCCTCCACTTGAAAATTTGGATTTCAGCCCTTGTTAAAAGTGTTTACTAGTTTATCAACAGTACTAGCTAAACTGCATACATAACAATTAAGTGTATATGTATTGCTCTTCAAACAAACACCTTGAAATTTCAGTGTAAGCACTTAAATTTCTGCAATGATACTAGTAAAATTTCAGGCATAGAAAACATAGATACCTACCTTGGACAAAAATATTTTTATTGTTTCAGCAGGTAATCTATAAAGCAAAAATGTCAAAATAGTGGTTGAAAAAATGTAGAAGATTGAAACCTTTATCAGTCTGATCTTTCCTTTGTGCTAAACTAAAATTTGAGGACAGTAACTAATGGTTTTCTCACTTCAAATATTTTGGAAGGATTTAAGTATTTTTTCTGAAGTAAGATGTAATTTTGTTTTCCTATACTTTTTTTGAATAATCAATTCTTCTTCAGTTTTCAAAATATCAACTTTGAAAGGATTTTTCTTTTAATTTTGTTTTATAACTATGCCGTTAATGTTATGCATATGCATAATGCCTTAAAAGCATCAGAACCATTCCTTTTTTTTTCATTATGAAATTCCTTTTTTTTCGTATCAAGATTCCTTTTTTCCTTTTTTTTTCTTCCAAATTTTCACTTCTACCCCTGCGGGCGGAAACTGGTACTAAGACCACTCGGCCACCGAGGCCCCCATTATTATTGATTTTAGTATAGATGCTTAATGGCAACAAAATCGTTTTAACAATGAGTTTTATATTTATTACCTACAATATGATTGGGTGTTATTTAGATTTAATATTTTCATACGTAGTACAGTCTCTTCTTACAAGAAGCTGGTAGTCAATCGGCAAAATTCTTTACATCAATAGTGACAGAGACAGAATTTTTATCACCGACTTGATTTATACATCATGCCTTCTAATTTAATGTGCCATGATGTTGCCATTCCTTGAATTGTTGCCTGTTGTATTTAATCCTCCTTTGAAATTTAGCTTCTCCCATGAACCATGATTTGTTGATTGTGCTATGATGTAATAAGAAATAAGGAAATTGTCGCTGTGGGTGAACATAAGACATCTGTAGCAGAGATGGGAAATCTGCCCCAACTTGAGCCAATTTTCACTTCCTGATACGTTCCAAAACAAAAAGGCTTACATTAACGATTTCTGCACTAAACTGCAACAAAATTGTTATTTTATTGATCTAAAAGGTTTTTTGAAAGGCAACCAATAGCAGTTAATTGCACTTTTTGTCACTAAGAGCCACATAAAAAAGAAAAAATTAATTTTTCGGGCTATCAACAATGGGAAGATGAATAAAATTAACTGTTGCACAAAATCAAAAACACGAGCTCATCTTATTTTTTTCTGCTAACTGTGCACGTCTCTCGTGTCGGTTATGTTCTCTGTAGTTTGAACGTTGCTTCTTTATTAAATGTGTTGTCATTTTCTTGCTTATTTAATATAATCCAAGTAGTATTACGGAAATTCCTGTTCAAATGTAATTAGTTTTCAAGCTCCTTTTTATCAGTGCACATATACTTTTTTCTAGTGCTCTATTTAAATTTTCATTTATTTTACAAAATATTAGTAAAAGCCTATTTTTTAGAAATGCCAACATTGAACACGTGCTACGCCAAAAAATGTGTTAAGGATTTCAATATTTTTGCTTTAGCACCCTGTAAACATTTCAATTATTTTTTAAGTTGTTATTTGACATAAGCTATTTTAAATTGACTTATTTTATTTTTCATTTTGATATTTTTAGTAACTTTTATTATTATTATTATTATTTAATTGTTAATCGTTACTATTTTTGGTGGAATATTATAACCTTTAAATAAATATGCAATTAATTGTTAATATACCATTTGTTTGTAAAATAAAATTACTGTTATAAAATTGAAGCATTATTTTTGCATTTTAATTGGTTTTTAATGTCTGTTAAAGTTCATAGATATAATTCTATGCTACTTCTAAGAAAGTAGAGAATAATGCAGACGAGTAAATTGGAAGAAAGTAATGTAAGTTTGAAATATTACACAAGGTCTCCTTTTTGCTCAAAACATCAATAGTAGAAAATCAGCAATTACAAAATGCTGTAAACTCTAAAGGTATAAATGAGAGGAAAATTGCCTCGATTAAACCATGAACTTAAATTTGGACCTATATTTGAAAAAAAAAAAAGTATACATACTTTTTATGAGCTGTATACACTCGTTTAGACGTTATTACATACCTTCATGTACTGTATAACACTTGGGGTTTTAAGTGGTTGTTTTTTTATTATTCGGGAACTAAATTGTGTTTGACTGTATAGCTGATCAAATTAATTATGATTATTATTGTTTTCTTTTTTTTCTTCCATTTTGCTGGAAAGGATTATGTTATCAAAAACACATTATGTTATGAAGTAAATAGCATTAATTTTTTGCCTAACAGTCAGTAGGTGCTGTGAAGTAATTTATGTAAGTAACTGTTTTGGAGCAAATCAGAGATGTTTTTGTCATGTCCAAATTTTTTATTTGGCGTAAAATCAATGGTAGTAGTCTGGAAAATATTATGTACACTGCAAAAAAATAATTCCTCCTCAACAATTTTTTTTTCAAGCAGCTGAAATTGTGAATTAACCTGATACAAACTCATTGACCTAATGCAAAACTGAGCTCTGATAGAAAAATTGAAAGTTGACCTGACTGGGTTCGTACCAGAGAAAATTCAGGTCCATCTATGGACCCTTCACAAAATTCCAATTGATCAAAACGGGCCTTTCAAAAAATTTCAGTCAATCAAAACTGACGCTTCACAAAATTTTATTCAGTCAAAACAGACCCTTCACAAAATTCCAAGCTATCAAATCTTACTTTTGCAGAGTTATTTGTTAAATAAACAGTAAAAAATAATAAAAAAATTTAACACCAAGTTTACATTCCTCACAAAATTATTTAATTTTTCACAAAAGTCTTTTTAAAATTCACAAAACCGGTTAAAAGGCTATATCCACCCTGGTGAAGAGGAGTTTTTGTGTAAAAAATGTTTGGTATTTTGTTGCCGAGTGATTTTTTTTAATTTTTCTTGTTAGGTTCCTGTTATTTCTTGGTGAAGCTGTTAATTCCTATTGTGCGAGCAAATACTGATTATGTAAATTTTTATTTTTGTTTTGATCATGAGCTGTAACCTTAACTCTAGACGGCGCTACTAGACTGCATATACATGTGAAAATAAACTTTTTTCAGTTCAACTGGAAATTGTAGTCTGAGTTTGATTTGTTCAGAAATTCTATATGTACGTTGGGAAATTTTTCCCTATTCAGATTTAAAATTAAAACACTTTCAATTTGTGTGCACCTATATTATATGATTTGACATTGATTGAACTTGTTTTTATTTTCCTTTTACCAAATGGGAAAGCATTTTGTCCATTTTGAAATAAATTGCCTAGGTAAATAAACCAGAAACTAATATTTAGGCAATCTAACAAATTCCCGAGTGATTTTTCAATGAAAGAAAAAATATTTCATTTTCTACTGTCTAAAATTTATTTTGCAGTGTATACTTTAAATTTGGAAGCTTGAATTCTTTTCAAAATGCTTTACAGTATAGCCACTTAGCTGTTTCTCGTATCTGTTTCACTGTAGAAGAGTACAGAACTTTAACTTAAGAATAAATGACAACTTCTGAACAACGTGTGAACATTTTAGCATGTTTAGTGAATGCCCTTTTTATGAAATGAGTTTGTTGATGCTATATACTTTGTTAAACTAACCCCTAATGCTTATTTTACAGGTACAGGAACTGGAGGCTTGGATTCATTTTTAAAGATCAACGGTAACAATAAGTCAAAGTCATGTTCTGATGGTAAATTTTATTTAAAAAAAGAAAAAATATATATTTTGTTGTTGCATTGCTATCATTTGTATTACGTTATTTTGTGTAAAAATTGTGTCTGATAACTCTCATCTACTTAAACTAGATTAATTTGCTTTCCTGTTATTAACTTGATTAAAAGTTGGTTAACATTAAGATTTTCCATGTTGTTATGTATTCAAAACATACCTTAATATGTTGTTTTTTTTTCCTTCCTGATTTTGTCCTTAATTATGCATTGAAATCTATTTTTTTGTTTTGAAATTTAGTACCGGAGTTTGATTTTTTTACATTTATTTTTTTAATGATTATTCTTATTTAAATCTGATTTTTTAAAAAAAATTTTTAAACAGGCCCTAAAGTCTTTAGATATTTATGATATTACACTTATAAAAGTAGTATGACATGTTAAACAGTATGCAAAAGAACATTTTGAGCTTTTCACTGCAGTAGATATTTTTTAACAAAAATAAAGATGGACAAATTTTTAATATGAAATTATTAAAGTGAAATTTAACCCCACCAGGGAATAATAACACACTCTAAGTAAAAGGAAAAAAATGAGCAAATTTAATTTGAATTCTTTTGTTGTTGAAAGCAGAAAAAACGCAAACACTTGCGTGCACTACATGTTACATTGAGTGCACTTTATTCACTTCTCTATTTTATGAATTTTTCTATTTTTTTAAATATATTAATATTTTTAAATTTACCCATTTGGTAAAATCATATGTTCACTCCGTCCATTACTAAAAACTGAAACTTTTTGTTTTAATCAGATATCTTTATTGGAAATTTTTAAGTTGAAAAAATATTTCACAAGGAAAAAAAACCTTAAGCTATTATGGAACATGGATGACACATTTTTAAGGATACCTATTTTAAATTCTAAACAACTTTGTTTTAAACTGTATTATCCTCAATTATTTTCTGTGTGGATAGTGGAACAAAAATACTGTTCTTAGAATTGAAACACATTAAATGGGTCATGATTACTATGAATTGTTCATTGAATTATTTTTTAATGTTAAGATATCTGAACAGTAAGAATAATATTGTAAAAGATGAAAAATAATAAACGGTAATGAAATAGATAATACACACACAAACAGAGGGATCTATAAAGTTTTGCTTGAAATACAGGTTGTAAATGCAACACTTTTTTTGTTTAGAACTACACTTTCTAACACTAAAATCAATTTTTAGAAAGGAAAAAAAATAATGATTTAAATTAATGATTTTATTTAAAAAATCACTTGATTTAAATCAACGAACCATTGTACCTGTAGAAAAAAGGTATGTAAACAATGTACTGAAATAAAATGTTCTTTAAAATATTACAGGATATTTTATAATTTTTATTTATATGTTGGTTTTGGTCAATATTCCAAATGATTTGAATTTCTTTTCTATTAAATGTAAGGCAAAGGCAGGAATTCAGTAGGTCTTGCTGATGATTTTTGAACAATTTGTAAGCAAATAACGAAATGTAGAGTGCACTTCTAAAAGCCATGTTAATTATTATTTGCTGGTTCTGTAAAATTGTGTTTCCTCTGTTCTGAGTCTTAAACAAATTTCTCCCCTGTTTAGTTGAAGAGTGTCACCTGTGTTTGCCCGACCATCTCTGGAAAGCAAAGTTAGTAAACTGTTCAGAAGATTTGTCTTCTTCTTACTTTATTCCCCTCATGTAGGGTTGCAAGTTTGTCCTGCCATGAATTCCCTCAATGATTTTTGCTATTTGTAAAGCTTTTTCCTATGTTTTTGTTTATTTAGTTTATTTTTAATTACTGACCTGTGAAATGTTTGAATTCTCACGAATTTTAGAAAGTAAATATAAAATCTGGAAGTACCCAAAACTGTAAACCAATAAAAAGTTCAAAATTATCTTTTTGAAGGCAGTAACAATAAACATAGATTTCATCAACGAGCTTCAAACTTTTTTAAAGCATGCAGAGTTTGTGATCCACTGGCGGCTCCAGGGGGGAGGGTACAGTGGTACGGCCGTACCCCCTGTTCTAACTTGAAAAACGGGGCGCCAAATCGTACATTATTATGTGGGATTTCTCCGAAATTTGATTTTTTTCCAAAATTGAAAATTGTCAAATCTACTGAAGTTTTCGAAAAAAAAAAAAAAAAATGCCAAAAATTGCAATTTTAAAAAGTCTACTAAAAATTTTTAAAAGTTGTCAAATCTACTTTTTAATTAATGGATAAACTTATCTTTTTCTGTGATGATAGCACTAACATATGACGTTTCCCCCAACAAGTTCCCTTTCTCCTCAAAAAAAAATATAAAAACCTACTGCAGGAGAGGAGAATTTTTCCAAGTTCGTCAACAATAGCCCCGTTTACACGTGCAAGTGAAATTCTCAGTATTTTACCGGAACCAGAGAATTTTCCTTGAACGGCAATAAATTTTTCTTGTAAATATTGTAAATAAACTCCTTTCTTACTCATAAAAGAATTGCAGTGATTGGTGGGGGGGGGGGGGGGTCGGAGTCAAGCTATTCTGAAGTACTCCCTGTTGAAAAACACTGGAGCCGCCAGTGTTGTGATCCTAGTCAATACAAATATTTAAATGTTTAGCTGATAATTCTTCCGTTTTTTAACTATGTCCCTATATTTAAGGATGAAGAATAACTTTCATTGCAGGTGTCCTATATTTTATTATTTTTGTGTTCTCACAAACATTTCTCGGAATTTGCCACAAAGTTTGGGCCTTTTTTTTACTTTTGTTTGACCATATTCAATAAGAATTTCATTCATTTTTTTTTGGAAAATGAATGAAATTCTTGAAATTCTTGCTTGGACATGTGTGCCAACTCTCCTGCTTTAACATTCAGTTTTCTGCCTCATGCCTTCAGAGAAATGTCCTCTGCTTTTTAAGGGAAAAAAATTGTTTCAGAAGTTATGAATCTCATAACCATATGCAAGGGCTTTTGCTGATGTCTTTTAATTTTTAACCAACTTCACAAAGGAAGGAGGTTATACATTTGTATTGTATGTATGTCGCTTTTTTTTTGTTTGTTTGTCCACTCATAACTTTGCACCCTATGAACCGATTTTCATGATTCTTTTTTAATCGATAAGGGGTCGTTTCCCATAGGTCCCGTACCTTCGTTCGACCCTGTTTGATAATTAGAAAAAAAGTTATGGGCAGAAAGACTGTGCCATTTCTTTGTTTTCTTATCCATAACTTTTGACTAAATGAATCGAATTTGATGATTTTTTCTTTAATCGATAGAGGGTCGTCTAACTCAAATATCGCACATCAATTTGACTACATTTGTTTTTTAGAAAAAACATTACGAGTGAAAAATAAGTATTTTTTATTTTAATTGGAAAGGCTTGGCTTGATTTTTCTTTGTTGGGAAATCTATTAATAAATATAAAAGCACATGTTTGTTGTCATGGGCTATAATATTAAAAGAAATTACAGCAAGAGTTTGACTGAAGGCTTCTCTGTGGCAAAAATTAATCCAATCAGTTTGTTTGCTAAAATAGACTTCAAAAGAGAATTTATCATGCAAATGATTAGTTTTTAGTGCCATTCATTTAAAGAAGTTTTGCCCTTTGATATGGATTTTTTTTAAAAATAGAGTATTTATATATAAAATGTATTTACACTAAAAAGAATAAAATGAAATAATTTTTATAAAAAAATAGAACCGACTTCAAACTATAAATTGCGCTAAAAAGTAAAAAATAAATTCATTCTTTAAACAACATCCATGTGACTTTTAAACATAGTTTTAGAAGTCGGTGCAAAATTATGGGTCTAATTACCATTATACCATTTGCTACTTCATATTGGAACTGTTTCTAATTCTGCGGAAATATATATATTTGTCATTGATTCATGATCACAAAATATTTTATCTATCCTGATTTTTCACCGACTCTAAAACTGTTTAAAAGTCACATCGATGTTGTTTAAAGAATGAATTGATTTTTTACTTTTTAGCGCAATTTTTAATTTGAAGTCGGTTCTATTTTTTTATAAAAATTATTTTATTGTAGTAAAATATTAAAAGTATTCCCCCATAATTGTTAGACTGTGAAAGATGTTTTAAATAATATAGTAAATGATTTTACAAAATAAAAATAGCATTAATAAATAACTTATTTTTAGTTTTTAATTACTTTTCAACTATTGTTGCGTTTAAAAATACAAATTTTCTATCCTGTGGATTAATTTATATTTAAGAGAACATGAAAATGATCTAGCATTTATATGGTTGTGAAGTGCAGACACATTTCTCCTGCTTTTTCATTTTGTATGCTTGGCAAGTCTGCTGGGACAGTAGTTTAGCTACAGAAATTATGATTTTACTGTAATAAGTTAAGTATAAATATGGCGTCCAAAGAAAAATTTCCCTTAGTATTATGGCTTTATTAGTATAAAATTTGTTACAATAAGAATTTAGCAGAAATACAGTAAAGCAACATTTATACATTTAAAATTATATATATTAATCAAAATCTTGATAAACTTTTGATTATTACAAATTTTATCTTACTAATAACATTAAAAAAAATCAGTATAATTTATTTCCTGACCAAGTTTATTTTTACTTTCACACATGCCATCTTTTTCATTGTGAAAACAATTTCATATTCATAGCGGTATTTTCAAATTCATAGCGGCCAACTAATAAGAAAATCCATGATAAATTCAAAGTATGTTTTAAAAATCTTACTCACCATTTTCTCCAGTAATGTAAATGTTGAAAGAGCTTGAAGTTATGTTAAAAAGACATTGACAGAACTCTCTCAATGCAGAAAGAAGGATTAGATAATGGCAACTGGTCACCCTGGGAATTTTTTATTCTAGAAAATTGATGAGTTGTGAAACCATTCCATTCAGAACTAAATGTAATAGAAATATTTTTAATTTGTCTTTTTGTATGCATATAGTATTTATAACACTACACTGTGCATTAAATGTTAATCTTTTTTTGGTTTAATCAACCGTTTTTAGCCTACTTTCCCGTAAAAGTAAAAAAAATTAATAATAAAGCATGAAAGAAGGCTTAATGTATCGTGAAAATTTCGTTAGAAATCAAGAATAGTGAAAAATAAGTTAAGTAATTAAATAAAGATTGAAAAATAAAAAATTTAAAAGTAGGGTTTTGAGATGGGGAAAAAGTGTGTCGGTCGGTCTGTCTGTCTGTCGGTCTGTCCCCCCTAATAACTTTTGAACGAATTGTCCGATTGGAAAAATTCTTTTGCATTTGAAAGATCTCGGCGAGGACATCTCATTTCCATATTTTACTTTTTGATTTGAACAATTTTTGTTCAATTTTGAACAGTTCAAAAAATTTTAACTTAGCGCCTATGGGTGAAAATGAAGCAAATTATGTAAACTCTGGGTTCAAGATATAAGTTCCCATGAACAAGCTCACTGGAAGAAGTTCTTAGCGTGAAATATTGATTTGAACCATTGTTGTTCGTTTTTGAACAGTTCAAAAAAAATTAACATACCGCCTACGGGGAAATTTCAATCCTATATAATTTCTGATCCACCGGACCGATTTGCTTGGAACAAACTTTATCGGAAAGCTCTTATGACGTAGAACATGTACAAATAGAAACTTCATCCAGAACTAACGAGCCTATTTTCCTATGAAATTTTTTTATCGGGATTTTCAAGAATATTTTTTAATTAATGAATGATTAAATGAATAAGCAAAAGTATGAATGGATAAATGAGTGAATAAATACATGAATGACTTAATAAATAATGATTGAATGAATATGCATTAACCGTTGAAAAAGGTATATTTAAAGCAATTAAGAACTAAAGCTAAACGAGAAAGACAGAGAGAGAGATAGCTAGATTATAAATTTGAATTCGGTGTATACGGGAAAGTAGGCTCGTATAGCTCTAGACGGAACTTCTTGTTATTTATATTTTATGTATTTCCATAATTGAGGAGCATTTTTACAAAACGATACATCATAAAATATTTTTTTCAATAAAGGAATTTATTTATTTATTAGGCATGGGGTATGTGGGTTATATAAGAATGCAAGTTTATTCGATAGTTATTTCAGTTTTATATTTTAAACTTACTACAGAAGGAACAAAAATAATAAC
This sequence comes from Octonoba sinensis, assembly GCA_038502835.1. Classification (NCBI taxonomy): domain Eukaryota; kingdom Metazoa; phylum Arthropoda; class Arachnida; order Araneae; family Uloboridae; genus Octonoba; species Octonoba sinensis. The sequence goes on from CM076600.1 coordinate 8,585,744, forward strand.
AAATTAACTGAAATAATGACACAAAAGTACGAGTTTTTTGAACTTTGATACATTATCTGTTGATGTCTCAGTTTGAAAAACCCGATACAATTTTAGTTGAAGGGCTTATTATATAACTGGTTCTTTGTCATTGTAATTATGTCAAATATTGCCGTCTTCAGGTGCAGGACCCTAGAGCGCATTTGTATAAAATAACTAATCATCAAGGTCATTAGAAATATCACAAAATTTAAGAAAATGTTCAACGTCTGCTTTTTTTTTTTTTGATGATACCATTTTGGTTTTAGGTAACTGTTCACAATCAAATCGCAATAAAGATTTGCCCTTCTTCTTTATTTCTGCAATTACTGGCGCAGCAGAATATGCATACTGGAACTCCAACTTCTATATTTTTTAAAGTACAGGATCCATCTGTAGTAATGTATATTATTCGTGTTTCAGATACCTTAAATGGCAGTTTAGCCCTTATAATTTTGTTGGCCTTTTCTTTCATGTCATATGTAAACCAATCTTTATCCCAATGGTGACTTTGCCATGTTTATTTGAAATAGAATAATATTCTTTTGTCGACACGATGACCTCACGTAGCCTGCAGTCCTTTTCAACCCTTCCTAATACTCTATCAGGAGGCATCAAGCTATGACCTCGAATAAGAAAACTGTGGCTTAACTCATTTAAAACTTTACTAGTCGCCATGAAATATGCATAATAGGATAACATGATGAAATTTTTATTTTGACTGCTACAAGAATCGGAGTACAGGTCCAGCTTCAAATTTTTCTTCTTTTCTCTAAAGCATACTTCTATATTTTTCAAATAATGTTGAAGTGCAGATGCTACCGTATAATTCCGAGAATCCCCCCACCCTTCTTCCCTCTGAAAGTCTTCCATTTTTCCCCGTGGGGGGATAATCGGAATTTCGGCGAAACTTGCAATTTAGCTTTATAGCATGGGGGGATAATCGGAAGTTCTATACCCGATTTCGTAACAATTTTATTTTATTTTTTCCAAACAAAAAATATATAGTAAAAGGAAATACATTTAATGCAGGTAATATTAATAATTAAATTCACTTTTTTAAGACAGCATAGCTCGACAAGCATGGCATTTTGATGGAAGAAAATTTGCTCTTAGAATTCACAGCTGAATGACAACCTGAAATGGTTCACTCAAACTCAAACACACGTGCACCGATGCATGGAAACAGAGCTCCGACGCAACTGTTTGCTGATTGGTTGAGCCTTCGGAGCCCAGCCCCTTCCTCCTCCTTCCTTGGCGTCATGGTTGCCATATTGGGCAAAAGTTCGCCGATCCGGCTACTTTTTCCCACGCCGATTGATTAAAAGCTTCTTTAGCTCACCTATTTGGCTATTTTTCCAGATGTTTTCGATTACTTCCTGTCGGAAATTGTGGCAACCCTGTTTGACTTCTACGTAGTTTCTAAGGGAGAGGGCAACTGAAATTGGATTTCTTTCTGTTTTTATGGGATGGGGGGGAAAAACGGAATTTTGCTTCTACCTGAAAATTTACTTTTTTGCCCCATGGGGGGATAATCGGAGGTGGGGACTTTTTCGGAATTATACGGTATATCATTAGCTCCTCGGCCGCTCAAATTTTTTAGCCAAACATAAAATTCTATATCGCCCTTTCTGTTTCACTTTAGGTTTATGTTGCATTACACAAAAATTGTATCACCAGACTTCAGGGGCGGACTGGGAAGAAAATTCGGCCCGGGCATATTTCAAACAGACCGGCCCTTGGAAGGGCAGGTATTTTGCAGATTGCAGGAACTAAAAATATTGTCAGTAAATATGTTGATATGTATTAAAATATTAAATGTTCACGCGAAAGTTATTTTTCTTATTCAGCATGGAAGTGTAATGATACGTAATACAGTATAGGGCCCCAAATTCGGAATCCCAAAAGACCCAAAATCTGGAACTTCTCAAAAAAAATCAGGAAATATTTTGCGCCGTGTTTTTAGCCTACTTTCCCGTAAAAGTAAAAAAAAATAATAATAAATGATGAAAGAAGGCTTAATGTATCGTGAAAATATCGTTAAAAATAAAGAAAAGTCAAAAAAAAAGTGAAGTAATTAAATAAAGATTGAAAAATAAAAAATTTGAAAGTAGGGTTTTGAGATGGGGAAAAAGTGTGTCGGTCGGTCTGTCGGTCTGTCCCCCCCTAATAACTTTTGAACGAATTGTCCGATTGGAAAAATTCTTTTTGCATTCGAAAGATCTCGGCGAGGACATCTCATTTCCATATTTTAATTTTTGATTTGAACAATTTTTTGTTCAATTTTGAACAGTTCAAAAAATTTTAACATTAGCGCCTATAGGTGAAAATGAAGCAAATTATGTAAAATCTGGGTACAAGATATAAGTTCCCATGAACAAGCTCACTGGAAGAAGTTCTTGGCATGAAATATTGATTTGAACAATTTTTGTTCATTTTTGAACAGTTCAAAAAAAATTAACATACCGCCTACGGGGAAATTTCAATCCTATATAATTTCTGATCTAACGGACCGATTTGCTTGGAACAAACTTTATCGGAAAGCTCTTATGACGTAGAACATGTACAGATAGAAAGTTCATCCAGAACTAACAAGCCTATTTTCCTATGAAATTTTTTGATCCGGATTTTCAAGAATATGTTTTAATTAATGAATGATTAAATGAATAAGCAAAAGAATGAATGAATAAATGAGTGAATAAATACATGAATGACTTAATAAATAATGATTGAATGAATATGTATTAACCGTTGTAAAAGGTATATTTGAAGCAATTAAGAACTAAAGCTAAACGAGAAAGACAGAGAGAGAGAGATAGCTAGATTATAAATTTGAATTCGGTGTATACGGGAAAGTAGGCTCGTATAGTTCTAGACGGAACTTCTTGTTTTTTTTTGGAAATATGTCATTTTAAAAAGAAGGAAAATAAAATGCAATGAACATGTTTAAGATCGGAAATGTGCATTTAAAAAAAAAGTTATTTCTCGATTTTCTGAAAAGGGTTCGTTTTTGCGATTAGAATTAGTGTAATTAATTGTTGCTTTAATTGGGAGTTAATATCATTAAATTTTGCTTTTTTTATTTCTTGTTGTTTTATTACATTTGTTTTTTTTTTAATGAGCTCTAATTTTCTCGCGATACAGAACATTCGCGAAATTGAAATTCGGCGCTTCTCGCATTTCCCCGATCGTCTGATCTTTTACTGTAATTAAGTAACTAGAGAATATAAAATCATATCAGAAATTACCGGAATTCTTTTCTTTTATTGTTAAGAGATTAAAATAATATCGGGAAAAGTCTAGGTTTTTCGATGTTTTGCCTTCGAATGTAAGCCAACTCCAACTTTGTTTTTTGTGATAATTTCATGACTTATAGGTGAGTGTATACGATAACCAAAAACAGTGGCGCAGTTAGACCTCAATTTCGGGTGGGGGTGGGGGGTTCTTCTGGAGGAAGGTCGATTTCTCGCAGTTAATTTTACGGAAACAATTGGTCAAATTGTTGATTAAAAAAATTATTATAAATGGAGTTTCTAAGTAGACTCATTTTAATGTGAAAATTGAAGGGAAAAAAACATATTTATCAACTTGAAAACAATCTGATTTACGTTTTTATATAATTTTCGCTTCATACAGAATTTAACTAGAACTGAAGCTGTTTTAGGGGAAAATACAAGAGAAAAATACAATATTATGTTAAAAATTAAACACTGATCAAGTTTACGTGCCTTGGGAAGGAAGGTGATTAACGAGCAGGACAATTTCTGAATCTCCAGTCTGAGTGAATACAATGGAAAGACTAAAACTGTTAAGTCAATCCAAATGTTTTAAAAAACTGCTAATACAGAAAGTTAAATATGCAATAAAATAAGAATACCTTTAACAAAAAACATAAAAATAAAATAAAAGTAAAACTTACCAAACTTAACGAAGTTACAGGAGTAAGAAATTTTGTCACATAGAACATAGAACTATTTTTAATCTCAACTGATAACTTTTGTCCCATTATCATTTTTAGCCTACTTTCCCGTCAAAGTTTTAAACAAAATTAATAAAGCATGAAAGAAAGCTAAATGTATCGTGAAAATATCGTTAAAAATAAAGAAAAAGTTAAAATAAGTGAAGTAATTAAATAAAGACTGAAAAATGAAAATTTTGAAAGTATGCTTTTGATTTGCCCATTTTTTCGCTTAATTTTGAATAGTTCAAAAAATCTCAACATTAGCGCCTATAGGCAAATTATGTGAACTCTGAACGTAGAATACAAGCTCCTATGAACAAGCTTACCGAAAAAGCTCTCAGAGTAAAAGATTTTTTGATTTGAACAACCTTTATTCATTTTCGAACAGTTCAAAAAAAAAAAATAATAACAATAACATGACCCCTACGGGGAATTTTCAACCTTATGTAATTCATGATCTAACAGACGCATTTGCTTGGAACAAACTTTATCGGAAAGATTTTATGACGTAGAACATGTACAAATACGAAGTTCAATCGGAACTAAGGGAGCCTATTTTCATATGAAATTTTTTCATAGGGATTTCTAAGGATATTTTTGAATGAATAAATGAGTGAATAAATTCTAAAATAAATAAATGAGTGAACGTATGGAAAAATAAATAAATGAGTGAATAAATACATGAGTAAATGAATGACTGAATAAATGAAAGAATGAATAATGAATGACTGAATACATGAAAGAATGAATAATGAGTGAATGAATATGTATTTACCGTTGAAAAAAATATTTGAAGTAATTAGAACTAAAGCTAAATGAGAAAGAGAGATAGCAGGATTATAAGTTTGAAGTTGGTTTTTAACGGAAAGTAGGCTCGTCTAGTTCTGGACGGAACTTCTTGTTAGATAATGCATTAGTACTAAAAGCGGAAAAAATAAAATTACCTTCAGAAAGTGTCTAGTAAACCTAATTCTGATTCAGCAGATTGTACTTCTTCAGAGGACCTCAGCTTTCTCTTTTTATAGCAATCATCATCTATTTTCTCTTTCGAATTAAAAAAGCTTGTAATAGGTTTATGCTCGCTTCAATATTGCCTCTCATTCAATGCACTTCCCTAAATATATTGGGTTTGAATTCTGGAGAAAAAAACATGCGCAGGACAGACCGACCCACCGATGCATAAGGGATGGAGGTTGTGGATACAGCTTTCACGAGAGGAAAGTGGGTGGGCTCCAGCTCATGGTAAAATATTCATACAACAACCTACATGCATAGTAAACAACCATTGGGGGAAAAAACCCTTTAAATTAGAATAGTTTATGCTTAAAGAACGTGAGAAAATAGCCTTTTTATGGCTATGGCTACAGTACCATTTGTTAGGAAAGAGGATAGATTGAGAAAGAAACTCGAGCATTTTATCTCCCACTATCTCCCATCTTCATGCTCTGCGCACCTGTTTCTGTATATGCAGCTGAGGCGTTATTATTGAATGGTCAGTAGTGATTGGGGTTAAAAAGTTGAAAGTGGAGAGCAATTAACGCAATCCCCTGTGGTGCTTGAAAGCCCCTTCTTAAAAGGAAGAAGTCATAAAAGGGTCTTTCTTCCGCTCTGGGCATGAAACGTAGTGAGGGACTTTGGGCCCTGGGAGCATTGTGAACAGTCATGGGAAATATTCTAGTTTAGATAAATTTATTGTTAAAAGTTCGGATTGCTTGCATTTGAAAGCTATTTCCAGCTTCTTTTTTTTTTAATTCTAATAATGTTTTTTGCTAGTAATTGTGTGCGAACACTTTCATTTTCAATCTTCTGCAGAGTAGAGACCCATATCTAATATTAGTAGGTCTCATAACTGCAAGAGTTGCACTGAATATATTCTAGTTTTAAATTCGACTGCGAATGAAAACCTTCCCGAAAATGCTGCCAAATAAAACTTTTCCAACATTTTTCATGCATTTTAGCTCACCAGAATTTAATCTCAACGGGAGCATTTCATGATAGTTTAAAAATATATATATTCTTTACTTAAAATTAAAAGAAAATCATTAGAACCAATTGCGATAGCAACAAAAAGCCTACATTTAATCGATGTACTACATAAAATCATTTCAGGTTCGGGCGGGCTCGGGCTTGCGAGGTATTTAGCGGAGAAACCGCTAGGAAAGTGGTACGATTAGGGGTGCAAGTTTGTCACTCCGTGAATTCCCTCGATTTTTAAAGCTGTTTCCTAAAATCTGTGATTTTATTTTAAAAAAATACCACGATTTGTGCGCAAATTGTTTAAAATTTGACTTATTTGGTTTTTTACTTACACTTTAACGCCAATTTATACTGTTCTGAAGTTTTAAAATCTATAACAGATGTATCAAACTTTTAGAAGAATTCATCAATAGAAAAATAACTATAAAACTAGTTATAGATAATACCACTCATATTTAGAGGAAGTTTTTGCTCCAAATCAATACAAATATTTAAATGTTTTTGACGAAGTTGATAGTTGTTCCATTGTTAACAATAACCCTATGATATTCCCCTCCCCCAATGAGTTACACGTTGAAGGAGGGCAATTCAATTCTGGAAATTCAAGTGAGAAAGTGTTCCCAACCTGTCCAAAGTGGCAATCCGATGTTTGTCAGTTCCGACTAATAGCGCAGATGCTGAACGGTCCTTTTCTACATATGAAAACGTGTTAAGTTAATGTAACCTCCCCCGCCTTAGCTTCCCCGCCTGCACTGCTCAAAATTAAAAACATCAATTTTGCGGCTCTCAAAAGTTTGCATAACAGACGGCCGCCAATGTTTTCTATATGGACGAGCCGGCCCTGAGAATTCCTCAAGCCCAGCCCCGAGAACTCACCCACAACTTAGGCGGTAGCCTAAAGCACAAAACTGATGTATTTTATTTATTTATTTATTTATTTTCAGAATTTAAAAATAAAACATAATCATTTTTGCTCCTCAGGCAGCCGTTTAGGTTGTCTATAAGGGACCAGCCGGCCCTGAAAAATTCTGCCCCCCTCCCCCACCTTGTGGCCCAACGGTCAGACCCTAGAGATTTTGCCCCATAGCTGCATTGCATTCTCTGAAGCCCGGATTACGGCAAAGTTTTGGTCCCCGTTTTTTTATGAACATTGTAAAAGCTGTATACATTATAAGAAAAACATAGATATTTTGCAACCGGCCCACCGGGCATTTGCCCGAATGCCCGCATAGCCAGTCCGCCGCTGCCAGACTTGACTGAGAGTCAAATACTTCTCCAACACTTCATTTTGGAAGGGGTTGGTTCTGCTGGCAATCAAAACAAATTTTAATAATTTTATCCTCATCTTGGGTGTCATTGAGTAGACTGAAAAACTTTTTCGCCCTCAACTTGTGCCTGCGGTATTCAGTGCGAATATCGTTTTTTATCTGGAAGTCATTTTAATTAAAATAAAAAACGACAAACTCCTTGCAAGCCAAACAGGTATCTTCATGGGGATTTCCGAATCCAAGGTTAAATTTTGTGTAAAACACCGACTTATACTTAGATAAAGCATTGATTATGCATTGATTCAAACTAATGTAAAAGTACGATGCAATGTGGTGTAATAATTTCTTGATTTTTGTCAGTAAAAGGCAGCAACACAAGAAATAAATCGTATAATGTATCATTCTGAAAACATAAGTTCTACAAAGATGTATCACTTTGAAAAAACTAGTCAACTTTGCTGTAGGGCTGTGGTAGCCTAGTGGTTAGCACGTCGGACTTCCACCTGGAAGGTCGCGCGTTCGATACCCACTGAAGACCACCATGTATACTCGGGGATATGTGCATGTAAAATCCGTAGACCCCACTACCTCTCCCCGTGCGTAAGCAATCCTCAGGCCTCGGCTAACAGGTAGGGGTCTGGTGGAGAAAAGTCGACTTTGCTGTACTTTTTGAGTGGTTTATGTGTTGTTTCTAGAAAATTGGTTAATACAGGTATGTTCAGCTATAGAAATAATATACAAAACGGCCAAAAAAAAATATTTTTGTTTGCTGTATCACTTTGTAAAAAGGCTCCTCAATTTATGTGCTAATTTTGAAATTTTTCAATGGATCAAACAAATTAGCTTTTAAATTTCATTTCCCCACCTTTTATATAACTGCAGATGATATAGACTGTTGCAACATCTCTTTCACAATTATCTATGAATTTCATAAAAATTAAATTCAAGGGTCGCGTCAGAGGGAAATCCGGGTCTGTTTCCGGGCTTTTCCTAAAATTCCATTCAATCAAAACGGACCCTTCACAAAATTCCGAGCTGCCAAATGGTGCCCTTTTTACAGAATTATTTATCCAAAATAAGCTGACTAAGCAGCAAATAATAACAAAATGATTTATTACTGTAAGTTTAAATTTTGAATTTTCACAAAATTAATCGAGTTTTCACAAAAATCAGACGCTGTGCAAAATTTTGAATTAATCCCTGGAAAATGTGGCTATTATTAAGAAAATACTGAAGCTACTGAACTAGAAGGGTCTGTTGCTTCTAGCTGTTAGCTGAAAATGTTCTCATGGTAATAATGCAAAGATAAATTTTGCTAAAACGAGATTTAAATGTCCCACAGTCCTCGGGTCACCGTCTTCCCCGTCAAGGCTCCGAAAAAGAAAGCTCGAGAAGAGAGGGTGTTGGTTTTGGCTCTCAACAGAGAAAACAGATTCCTGATGACCAGGAGGCCAGAGGAAGGATTGCTTGCGGGTCTGTGGGAGTTCCCGAGCTTAGTTTTGACAGATGGAGAAGAAACCGATCCGTCTGTAGACGTCCTGTTGAAAGAGTTGGGAATTGAAAGATCCTCGGTGATTTCCAGGAAGCATGTAGCAGAGGTGAGTAGAAGTTCGTAAAATGTATTTCTTGTCATATGTTAATAATTTAATGTTGAATAATTCATTTATTTATCTTTTCCTATTTTTATTTTCAAAAATTGTGTCATAGTTACAATTAAATTTTTGGGGCCTTAGGATTACTGGAATTGATTGCTAAAAGAAACTAAATTGAATGAAAAGAAAATGAAATGCATGATAATTTCATAACTTTCAAATCTAATTAAGAAGGAGGTATACTTTTATGAGGTCCTTCATCCACCCCCAAAATTTTTTCTTTTTGAAATAATACTGCTTAACATGTTTACTAAGGATCTTCAATTCATTAAAATATTGTATTTTTTTCCCTTCTTCTTTCAAAATGATTATTGTTGTTATAAAGCAAAATCTGGTGCAAATTTAGAAACTTTCGTTTTTTTAATGACTTTTACTTTGAAAGGAAACATAATAAATAGTTGAAATTTAAAAAAACTTACTTTTGTGAGGGATGAAAAAAGATTGCAGAATGTATGCGTTCCTTCTCTTGCACTTGGAAAGTAGGATTAAGGAATTTTAAAGAGTTGTTGGAATGGAGTAGCAATCTTTTTAACACCTGTCATTAGTTTTTCGTATTGATTGTTCTTTCCTAAACCTTAGAAAATACAAGTATACTGAGAAGAAACGATTAGGAGGGGGGGGGGGTTCTGTGTTCTATGAAATGATAAACTTTTTTATCTATCTCTAGAAAAATTTAAAAAATAACATTTTTATTTTGCAGATATTTTAAAAGAAATGATTTTTCTCTCTATAATGTTACAAAATATTGGAAATCATCTCACTTTTTCTGCTACAAGCCTTAATAAAATGATTAGTTTAATCGGATAAATTTTACCTCATAAAATGATCATTTATCTGAGTTATGATGCAATTACATACATTGAAAAGAGCTAAATAAAAGCCAAAAATGAAAATGTTTGGATTTTTAAAAAAATGAAAGAATTTCAAAGTAAGTACAGCGACATCTGTGTAAGGTGACCACTTCCAGTGCAGCACTTTAGTGGGCACCTTCGACAGGTGGTCAACTTACAAAGGTGGTCAACTTTACTGGTTTTACTGTATTTAGAAAAATTCCCATTGGCAAAATTTTGGACAGTGAAATAAGTTGACATCACCTAATGCCATAGCTGTGCTTTAAACTTTGTTGTGAGAGCTTCATTTTAAAACGTGTTTACTGTCCTAGGTGGTGCACATCTTCTCTCACATTCGGACCACATATGTGGCGGAACACATTCACGTGGAGCCCTCTCTCATCCTGGGAGAGTTGGGGCGTCCGACATCTTGGTGGAACGCTGATGAAATTCGGACTGCTGCCGTTTCCACCGCTGTCAAGAAAATTCTGGATGCTGTGGAGAAGTGCTTGAAGTCGAATTCATCTCCTAAAAAGGTTTGTTTATTTTCTATTCAATTATTTCACACCTTCTCATATTTCTGTAAGATTTCTGGGATCTCTGAATATTTTTGAAATATTTTTTTTTAAAAATTTGGGTTTACTTTTCCTTTTTTATTTTTGCCTTTCATTTATCAATTTCAGACAACAGTTTATGACAGATTTTAGCGAACAAAAAGTTCGGAGTAAATGAGTGGAGCGGGCATTATTTATTGGTTTTAATTGTATGTACACTTTTGTGGAATAATTATGAAGTTATCTCCTAATATTCTTCCAACTGTGATTTGAAAGGTCTCTAGTGATTCTAAAAGTTAAATTCAAATGCCATTTGTACTGTCATTTGTACATCATTCGTGGCCATTGGTACACAACGGACTGAGTAAATTATACCAATTTTCCTTTCTGTTGCTTGACTTCTGCTCTTTTCTTATTCATTTTTAGCCTACTTTCCCATAAAAGTTTTTTTTAAATGTATGAAAGAAGGCTTAATGTGTCGTGAGAATATTGTTAAAAATTCAAAAAGGGAAAAAAATAAGTAATTAAATAAAAATTGAAAAATAAAAATTTTGAAAGTTCGGTGGGGAAATGGTGTGTAGTCAGTCTGGCTGTTGCAACTGTTTTTAGCCTAAGCTTATCCCTAAGTTAGTTTTGAGTTATGTTTTGAAATTGAAAAAAAAAAAAAAATGCTTGGTGATAAGACTGCGAAATAATAAAGATGATATGCAAAAGGTTATTATCTTTTCAGTGATTCCTACCTTTCTGTATGTTATATATTATGATGATTGTATCAGAAAAATATATAGGAATAAATGGAGAACACTTTTTCAAATTATGTGCAAAATAATAATGCACTTATGTTCATAACGGACATATTCTCTTAAATTTGTGAACTTTTACGGTAAAATATTGTTCAAAAAATAACTTCTACTAACACCGTAATAAATTATAATAATAAAATTACACGTTAATTTAAAGCACAAATGAGCAATAAAATGCAGACATATGTTTCGGGATTGCTTGGAATCCCTTTTTCAATGCGACAGGGAGCTTCTAGATGCAAAACATCCAAATGAAGCAGACAGAACAACAAAAACAAAGCTTATATAGCCTAAGAATTATCTGTAAACCAATGAGAATAAAGGCAGCGTGAAGTGGAAGTAGAAGTAGCAGGAAGACACCAATAAGAGAGCAACAAACAAATCCAGTTGAAAGTACAGGAAGTAAAAAGGAATATCAATAAAAATAAAGCAAAAAAGACGACAGCATGCATAAAAATTGCAAAAATAATAAAATAAAATACAAAGAATAAAATTGAAATAAAAATAAGTACAGAAACTACCAAAACAAAATGCAAAACAAAGTACACATGTAAAGGAGGGGGAGGGGAGGGAGGGAGGAAGGAGAAAAATAGACACAAAAAAGGAAAACAACAAGAAAACATAGAAAGAACAACAAATTAAAGAAATTTATGCCAGACCTGTGAAAAATAAGGAGTTGAGGAAGAATCAACTATTTTGTGTCTATTTTTCTCCTTCCTCCCTCCCTCCCCTCCCCCTCCTTTACATGTGTACTTTGTTTTGCATTTTGTTTTGGTAGTTTCTGTACTTATTTTTATTTCAATTTTATTCTTTGTATTTTATTTTATTATTTTTGCAATTTTTATGCATGCTGTCGTCTTTTTTGCTTTATTTTTATTGATATTCCTTTTTACTTCCTGTACTTTCAACTGGATTTGTTTGTTGCTCTCTTATTGGTGTCTTCCTGCTACTTCTACTTCCACTTCACGCTGCCTTTATTCTCATTGGTTTACAGATAATTCTTAGGCTATATAAGCTTTGTTTTTGTTGTTCTGTCTGCTTCATTTGGATGTTTTGCATCTAGAAGCTCCCTGTCGCATTGAAAAAGGGATTCCAAGCAATCCCGAAACATATGTCTGCATTTTATTGCTCATTTGTGCTTTAAATTAACGTGTAATTTTATTATTATTGTTTACTTGCACAAAGTTAAATTATTTTTAACCGTAATAAATTATTTTCTGATTCATCAAATAGTGATTACCAGTTGGTTAATTATAATTAAATGATTTATTATCAATAAATAATACAGAAATAGAATTCTATTACATCACAGCATTAATTTTATACATCAAACAAAGGTGAAACATTAATGAATTTTCCTTTTGTCCAGTTTCTTGCGACGTCTCGGGCTTTTTGCGGAAAAAGTGGGCAAAATAACAACCCCGCGTCCTGGAGATATATTCTACATAATTCAACACATTACTAATGAAAGATCATCAGCAATAGAAATGATTTAATTATTTAGGCTGCTTATTATATAATAATTAAATTACAATGAATCCTGAAAAATCTTTTTATGCAACTTTTCATAAATTACACGTAGATATACTGTCATGCATAACTCTTCAATTATCAAATGACATAAGTGATTTAAACTTTTTCTTTTGTGTTCTAATTTTAATTTAGTTAGAAACTTTCTTTTAAGATTTTGGGAATTTTTTATACAGCCCTCAACAAACCTTTATGCTTCTGTCTTCATCTGGATCAATCTCTAGTGTGACATTTTTCACTTTTTCTATATTTGTGTTATTAAAATAAAGCTTCTTTAGGAGCCTTTGAGGCCTTTTCATTGTCATCTTTTCCCTCATATGGATATTGATGTTAAATTTCAAGAAGATTGCCATAGGGTGTGTATAAAATTTTCATATGGGGTTTGATACTTTAATTTTCTGTGATTTTGTCATTAAACCCGGGTTCTCATTAAATACGGAAAGTGTTAAGTTATGTTTGATGATCTAATTTACGTATTCCTTTTTATAATATGGTAATTTATGAGGATAAAGTTTACCAAATGCGTTAAATAGCATTTATTTCGGAAATCTGCATTCTTTTTGGCAAAGGACGAGGTGAGATATTTTTGGTTCTTTGTTTATGTGTAATTATTTATAATTCTGTGGTGAATGTTTTAAAGTGTTGTCCATAATGTTTACCTGAGTGTTGAAAGGAATTATTGACTAAATAAATATTAAAAATGTCATGTTTTGGAATGTTTTCCTGCAACGTATAATGCAGTGCAGGTTATCCTAAATCGATTATTTTGTGTGCAGCTTAGTGCCCGAAATTACAGTAATGCAAAACCACATTTAAAAAAAAGTTTTTGTAATATGAACTAATATTTTCCTGACAGCAATAATAGCTATAAATATTCAAAGAAATTTAAAAAAAATAAAATATCTCTATTTTTGTTGATTGGTCTTCGCTACATTATTATTTTCATGAATTGGTGTCAAAAATTCTCCTTGTGAGCAGTATTTGAAAGTACTTTTAAGTCAAAGTACGGAAGGTATAATTCGTAAGAGAAATGGAATAGTTTAACAATGTAATGGGAGTAAACCAAAAATTATTTCTTCATCCAAGGACTAGGGTCAAACATCCCTTAGTTGCCTTTAAAAAAAATAAGTAAATAAAAAAACATATTCAAAAAAAAAAAAATAAGTATGCTGTCTTTTTTTATATTTTTGTTCAATATTTAAAAAAATCATCTTACTTTATGTATGTTTAAGACAGTTGGCACAGCAAGTAAAGTACTTTCTGGTTAAAAATGATGTGACATGTGACACATGCTTTCGCTTTGTCAAGAAACGGAAAAAACAGTTAAGACTATGGTACTCATCAGCTAAATAAATATTTCAAAGCAAAAAAATAAAATAAAATATGTGAATCAAACGTCTCCTTTGTCAAACCTTCCTTATATTCTCCTAACTTAAGAGATTGCTTCGTAAGACTCAGTCCCCCCCTCAAGAACTTTTCTACTTTTATTAGACTAGAGAAATTTAATAACATCACTAGAAAAAGCTTGTAGTATCATTTCTATGTACTGTCCTACTCATTCTGTACTTTAACAACCAATTTGCAAGCTAGATGAATGGTGTCGAGTTATTTATGCATTTATTTTAGTATTTAGGGGCCAGAATGACAAAGCCAAAACAGGATGTGATCAATCATTTTGCCAATTAGTCGAACTAATTGGCTCTCCTGTTAAATATATAAATCTTGGTAGTGAAATGATGTATTATAAAATCAGGTATTTGTTGATTTTTAAAGGGAAATTCCAGTGATATTTTTAAAAAAATAATTAAATGGCCTTAGTCTTTTAATTATTATATCATTTTCTCCTTTTTTAGAGTGCTTCAAATAAGAGGAAAAGGGCACCAACTGATTCCAGACAAAGTTCCATCAAATCATTTTTTACATAGGGAGCCATAAATAAAATTTATTTTTTGTATTTTATAAATCTTTTTATAAAGATCATTTTTAAACTACTTGCTTTGTGTTTTTTTTTTTTTATTATTGTAGATTGGTTGCTTATAGTGTATTATAAACTTAAAACTGCTTTTACCACAATCTTCATTTCATAGGTGTATTTTGTTAAGTGTAAATGAGCTAAATGATGGATATTTTTGACTGGAAAACCGGGAATTGTCAGGAAATTTTTCCCATCCGGTAAAAGTCGTGTAATTAGGAGAAGGAACTGAAATTTTAATTTCTTTGTCTTTAGCATTAGATGCCTGGATTACAACATCAATTTTGCAAATGCATTTTTTTTTTTTTTTTCAATATGATTGTTGTTCTTATCCGATACCACCAAGAATATAAATACATTACATATAAGGGACCATTCATAAATGATGTCACACTTTTTCCCCATATATTAGACCCCCTCATTCCTTTGTCACAAAATGTCACACCTCACCCTCTCCCCCTTCATCACACTATGTTGCAAAAGCATGATGTCACACTTTTTGTTACCCCACCCCTCCCCAAGTCACAGTTTGTCACAATTTCATGTACTCCCCTCCCCCCTCGAAGCATGACATCATTTATGAATGATCCCTAATATATTATATTAGAATTTAGAATATAAATAAATGTAATATACTTTAATTCTATTATGTTTTTGCTGTTAAACAAGATAATTATTGGTAAGTTAACACTGTAAGCATTTGAATTACTAATGGCTGTTTATCACACATGCATTTTTTTTTTTTTTATTATTATTTTTTTTTTACGCTTTTATGTTATTCAAATGCAAACATTGATTCTGACATTTTTTTTTTGTCAATTAAAATTCCACATTTCTTTAGCAAAATCTTATTGGCTGTTAACTCTTCTGCTTTGTACTTAGGAGATACTAAAAAAATTAGCATGAGACAATCTATTCTTGCTTTTCTTAAAAAGCATGAACTTGATCTTGTTCTGTTTAGGTTATTTTCTTGATTTTTTTGAATAATTCAGTTCGAATATATTATAATTATCTATCAGCAATTTATCTAAGCCAATGGAGATAAGTTTGAAATATTAAGCAGATCCTCTACATTCTGTCCCTATGCATTGAAAAATTTTGATCTTTATCTGTCGATATAATTTTAATTTTCTTCAAAAATTCGTGTAAGAATTGACCTATTTCTTATGTGACTTTTTAGGGAATCATACAAACTTCTGATGGTAAGCAGAAATTCAATCTGTTCTTATCATGAAACCTTAATAATTAAATTAATTTTGGTTTTGTTTTGAATTGAGCAGGTATTCATCCCCATTTTTCACAAGTTGCATGCTAATTAAACTTGGCGATAATATTTTCAAAAATCCTTTTTTTTTTAAATTAAAACACTCGATTTAAATCAAATACACCCTGGTAAAAACTTTTCTTTTTATATCTCATTGTAAGTTTTGTGAGGAAAATTCGCGATTGCGTTTCATATTTATGCGTCATTTTTGCATTTAATTTATTATTTAATGAGATATTTATTTGCTGTCTAGATTTGTTTCTATAGATTTAAATTTATCACTTCCAACAATTATAAGTTTCTAACATTTTTCATAATTCATAAACATTTTTTTATTGTGCATACCTTCTTTATATTCATTATGTTAAAATAACTAGAAAATAACTAACATTAATACCTGGTCTTAGTATTGAAAAAAAAAGTGAAGAAGGTATTAAAATGTTGCATATAAACATTTATAGTTACATTTTATAATTCAACATGATCACAATACTAACAAGAAGTTCCGTCTAGAACTATGCGAGCCTACTTTCCCGTATTCACCAACTTGAAATTTATAATCTAGCTAACTCTCTCTCTTTCACCTTTGAGTGATTCCATACCAACTCACCTAAAAAAAGAAAAGTTGGTCGCATGACCAACTCGGATTTTTTTCAAATTTGGAACACAGATTGATAATATAGAGGCATGAAAAAGTCCAAATTTTTAGCTACCCACTCCACTTATTTTTAAATATACGGGTCCTCAAAGTTTACCTGCCACCTCCAAATACTGAGAAACTGATGTTTTTTAATTTTTTTCTCTTGGAAACTCTATTCATGCAATATGAAAGTGTTAGATACCTATAGAAACTAAATGTTTCAGGCATTCATAAAAAAAATACTACAATGTTCATAATGAAAATTGTTAAGGTACAGTACTCTTAGAAGTTGCAACTACAAAAATTCGATTTTCCCGATTTTGCTAAAATTGAGGATTTAATTCCAAGAAAAGGAAAATAAAACTGAAGGTTTACTGACTTTCTGGTAGAGTACATGTGTTCACCATAAATTGCTACACAATAAATTACTTGGGTTTCTCACTCCTTCTTGGAAATATTTCAGCTTAAAGACAAGCCATGGGGCAAAAACATGCAATTTTGGCCAAATTGTCAGCCATTTTTCTCATAAAGAGCAAGCACTAGAAAATATTTAATTTTTTTAAAAATAAGCTACTGATGTGTCAGCTATTCGCCGGAAAAGAGTTTACTTCTGGTTATTTTTTTTATAAAGAGATATCCTGCTGATAGTATATGCATGTTTTTCTCTAATACCATATGAGTGATTCCATACCAACTCACCTAAAAAAATAAAAGTTGGTTGCAGCACCAACTCCGATTTTTTTCAAATTTCATACACAAATTGGTGATATTGAAACATGAAAAAGACCAAATTTTTAGCTACCTACTCCACTTATTTTTAAATATACAGGTCCTCAAAGTTTGTCTGCCACCTCAAAATACTGAGAAATTGATGTTTTGAAATTTTTTTCTCTTGGAAACTCTATTCATGCAATATGAAAGTGTTATATATCTATGGAAACTAGATGTTTTAGGCATTCAGAAAAAAATACTACAATGTGCATAATGAAAATTGTTAAGGTACAGTACTCTTAGAAGTTGCAACCACAAAAATTCGATCGGCGTAATGTTACGGTCCCTGATTTTTTTTTTTTTTTTTTTTTGTGGGGTTACATAAAAGAGAAAGTTCCCCATACTTTAGAAGAGCTAAAGGCCGAATCATCGCGGAAATATCCATACCCTTGAAATGTGCAGAAAAGTCTGCCAAAAATGGACAGCAACAGTGTATTGGTGCTGAAGGCCGCTATCTGGCTGAAGTGGTATTCAAAACTTAATGTAAAAAAATAGCATTAAATAAAGATCAAAATAAAAAAAGCTTTAAGTCTCAAACTGTATTAGTTTTATTATAACACTTCAAAACCGGGCCATTACTTTTGCCCCACCCTGTATATCCAGAAGTATTATTAAATTTAAAAAAATAACAATACTGGCAACTGTTATAATCTCTTTTATTTGGTTTAGAGAAGGGGGGGGGGGGGCCTCTATCCGTTAAATATCGTATTTCTTCACTAAATACTAACTTATTTTTTTTAAAATAAAAGGGTTTTTAAGACATATATTTCTTAGATATATTTAAGACATCACAAAGTAGAGTAAAACTTAGTTTTGTTTTAATGCCAGAACGTAGTAAAAACAAAATGCTGCTCCATTATTCAATGCATCATTCCCCAAATAAAACTACTGAAGGTAACTAAATAATGTTCAGAGAGTAAATAAAATTTAATACATAATATTTAGGTAATATTCAGTAAGTTGTTTTTTTTTAAATTAATGCTAAGACTGAGAGGGGAAACACAGGCAGATGGTATCAGAGAAAAGCATGCATATACTATGAGCAGGATATCTCTTTATAAAAAAAATAACCAGAAGTAAACTCTTTTCCGGTGAATATCTGACACATCAGTAGCTTATTAAAAAAAATTTAAATATTTTCTAGTGCTTGCCCTTTATGAGAAAAATGGCTGACAAGTTGGCCAAAATTGCATGTTTTTGCCCTATGGCTTGTTTTTATGCTGAAATATTTCCAAGAAGGAGTGTGAAACTCAAGTAATTTATTGTGTAGCAATTTATGGGGAACACGTGTACTCTACCAGAAAGTCAGTAAATCTTTGGTTTAATGTTCCTTTTATTGGAATTAAATCTTCAATTGTAGCAAAATCGGGAATATCGAATTTTTGTAGTTGCAACTTCTAAGAGTACTGTACCTTAACAATTTTCATTATGCACAGTGTAGTATTTTTTTCTGAATGCCTGAAACATATAGTTTCCATAGATATATAACACTTTCATATTGCAGGAATAGAGTTTCCAAGAGAAAAAAAATTTAAAACATCAATTTCTCAGTATTTTGAGGTGGCCGACAAACTTTGAGGACCTGTATATTTAAAAATAAGTGGAGTAGGTAGCTAAAAATTTGGTCTTTTTCATGTTTCAATATCACCAATTTGTGTACGAAATTTGAAAAAAATCGGAGTTGGTCATGCAACCAACTTTTATTTTTTTAGGTGAGTTGGTATGGAATCACTCATATGGTATTAGAGAAAAACATGCATATACTATCAGCAGGATATCTCTTTATAAAAAAAATAACCAGAAGTAAACTCTTTTCCGGTGAATAGCTGACACATCAGTAGCTCATTTAAAAAAAATTAAATATTTTCTAATGCTTGCCCTTTATGAGAAAAATGGCTGACAAGTTGGCCAAAATTGCATGTTTTTGCTCTATGGCTTGTCTTTAAGCGGAAATATTTCCAAGAAGGAGTGAGAAACCCAAGTAATTTATTGTGTAGCAATTTATGGTGAACACATGTACTCTACCAGAAAGTTAGTAAACCTTTGGTTTTATTTTCCTTTTCTTGGAATTAAATCCTCAATTTTAGCAAAATCGGGAAAATCGAATTTTTGTAGTTGCAACTTCTAAGAGTACTGTACCTTAACAATTTTCATTATGAACATTGTAGTATTTTTTTTATGAATGCCTGAAACATTTAGTTTCTATAGGTATCTAACACTTTCATATTGCATGAATAGAGTTTCCAAGAGAAAAAAATTAAAAAACATCAGTTTCTCAGTATTTGGAGGTGGCAGGTAAACTTTGAGGACCCGTATATTTAAAAATAAGTGGAGTGGGTAGCTAAAAATTTGGACTTTTTCATGCCTCTATATTATCAATCTGTGTTCCAAATTTGAAAAAAATCCGAGTTGGTCATGCGACCCCCATCAGGTGAGTTTGTATGGAATCACTCCTTTAGCTTTAGTTCTTAATTTTTTCAAATATACCTTTCTCAACGGATAATACATATTCATTCACTCAGTCATTCATTCTTTCATTTATTCAGCCATTCATTTATTCATTCATTCGTTTACTCATTCATGTGTTAATTCATTCATTTACTCATTCATGTGTTAATTCATTCATTTACTCATTCATGTGTTAATTCATTCATTTACTCATTCATGTATTTATTCACCCAATTATTTATTTTTTCATTTATTCACGCATTTATTCATTCTTTTCCTCATTCATTTATTCATTGATTCATTCTTGCACTCTGTCATTTATTCATTCTTTCACTCCTTCATTTATTCATTGAGAAATATCATTAAAAATCCCGATAAAAAATAGGAAAATAGGCTCGTTAGTTCTGGACAGGGTTCGTTGATTTAAATCAGCTTGATTTAAATCATGATTTAAATCGCGATTTAAATCAAGTGATTTTTTTTAAAACATCATTGATTTAAATCAAGTGGTTTTTTTTCAAAAAAATAATGGATTTTACAATGTTAGAAAGTGTTGTAAAAATGAAATATGTTGTAATTACAACCACTGTTTCAAACAAAACTTCTTAGGTTCATCTGTCTGTGTGCTAACATATTTCATAAGTTTAGTACTAATTACTACTTTTTTAATTTTACAATATTACTCTTATTCTTTGAGCATCTTAACAGCAAAGCATCAATCACTCAAATTAGAATTCATAATAATCATGAACCATTCTGTGTTTTTTACCTTAAAAATAGGATTTTAGATCAGTTGAATAAATGCCACACAATAAATAATTCAGGATGATAGTGTTTAAAACGACAATTGTTAGAATTTAGAATAAGCATGATTAAAGTTTCATCCATGTCCCCTAATAGCTTAAGGTTTTTTCGCATCTAAAATATTTTTTTATGATAGACGTTCGCAATAAAGATATTTCATTAAAACAAAACGTTTCTGTTTTTAATGATGGTCTGTGCATATGATTTTTCTATTCTAAATGAGTAAAAATATTTCAGGCTATTTTTTTTATAAAATAAAAAAAGTGATAAAAGTAGACTCGATGCAAAAATTAAGTACACATAATTGTTAATTTTTTCAGCTTTCAATAGCAAAATAATTCAGATTAAATTTGTTTTCTGTGTTTATGAAGGTACTATTATTCCTGGTAGGGTTAAGTTTCGTTTGAGTCATGCATTTGTATTAAAATTTTTTTATCATTATTATTATTTTAAAAATATTTATTGCTATGAAAATAGCTTAAAATTGTGTTTTTGCATATTGATTAACAAGCCATATTGTTTCTATGAATGTAACATAATAAATATCCAAAAAATTTAGGTATTTTTTAAAAAATAAAAAAAAATCCGATTTAAATCAAAAAAATCTGATTTAAATTTAAAAAAAATCCGATTTTTTTTATTTCTTTTAAAAAAATAAAAAAAATCACGAACCCTGGTTCTGGATGAACTTTCTATTTGTTCATGTTCTACGTTATAAGAACTTTCCCATAAAGTTTGTTCCAAGCAAATCGGTCCGTTGGTTCAAGATTTATATGGTATTGAAGTTTCCCCGTAAGTGCTATGTTAAGTTTTTGAACTGTTCAAAAATGAACAAAAACTGTTCAAATGAATATTTCACGCCAAGAGCTTCCTCCAGTAAGCTTGTTCATTGGAACGTGGATCTTGCACCCAGAGTTTACATCATTTGCTTCATTTTCGCCCATAGGCACTAATGTTAAATTTTTTTGAACTGTTCAAAATTGAACAAAAAAATTGTTTGAATCAAAAAGTAAAATATGAAAATGAGATGTCTTAGCCGAGATCTTTCGAATGCAAAAAGAATTTTTCGAATCGGACTGTTCGTTCAAAAGTTATTAGGGGGGACAGACAGACCGACACACATTTTCCCCATCTCAAAACCCTACTTTCAATTTTTTTATTTTTCAATCTTTATTTAATTACTTCACTTTTTCTTGACTTTTCTTTATTTTTAACGATATTTTCACGATACATTAAGCCTTCTTTCATGCTTTATTCTTATTATTTTTACTTTTATGGGAAAGTAGGCTAAAAATGAAGCCTTAAAAATGCTTTGAATACCTGGTATGTTAGGTATAGGAAAATTAGTAATTATGTTTCTGAATTTATAAAAATTTAAAGATCATGATGGCATGTAATATTTAAAATCCATCTAATATCATCAATATTGTTATGCACAAATAATGGACATAATTAGTTTTAATGTAAACAAAAACTTAAAAGAATTTTTACGAATATTAGCCATTTATATTAACTTTTTGATTGCTTACTCTCAAATATAATACTGAAACCAGGCCAAACACAAAATATGAAATACTCATGGGTGATTCTCAGCACGAAAAAAAAAAAAAAATCTGAACTACACACAAAATTTTCGGAAAACGTATGCACCACAAATGAAAACTGTATAGTATACAACTAGATGACACCGCCTCCCCCCCCCCCCTCCAGCTATACTTCCGTAAAAAAAACTGCTTACATAAAAGTACTGTAATATTAATACCAGAAGTCATGTTTTTCTTAAAACAGTCTTGTTTTATTTTGCTCATCTCAAAGTAAAATGAAAAACACACATTATTTGCCAAAGAAATCTTAAAATTAATAATTAAAAAGTTTTCGTAAAAACCGATTTTTTTCTTTCTTTTTTTTTAAACTTTATCTTTCTTTTCTTTTCTTTTTTTTCTTTCTTTCATATTTTATGACTTATTTATTTTCGAAAATCTTTTTAAAATTTTCGGATATTTCGATCAGAATCACCCATGGAAATACTTTTAGCCTCTGATGTATTTAAGTAAGTTATAATAATGTTTATCAATTTTTGAACTTTAACTTTTTTAAATTTAAATGCACTTTTTCTCTGCATAGTTAAAATTTTACTTTTAATGAATTAAATATTTTACTTTTATTTTATCGTTAGTACATTACATGAATAAAAAAATAGATTTTGAAAGAAAACAAGAAGTTCCGTCTATAACTATACGAGCCTACTTTCCCGTATACACCGAATTCAAATTTATAATCTAGCTATCTCTCTCTGTGTCTTTCTCGTTTAGCTTTAGTTCTTGATTGCTTCAAATATACCTTTTTCAACGGTTAATACATATTCATTCAATCATTCATTTATTAAGTCATTCATGTATTTATTCACTCATTTTTTCATTCATTCTTTTGCTTATTCATTTAAACATTCATTAATTCAAAAATATTCTTGAAAATCCCGATCAAAAAATTTCATAAGAAAATAGGCTCGTTAATTCTGGATGAAGTTTTCTATTTGTACATGTTCTACGTCATAAGAGCTTTCCGATAAAGTTTGTTCCAAGCAACTCGGTCCGTTAGATCAGGAATTATATAGGATTGGAATTTCCCCGTAGGCGGTGTGTTAATTTCTTTTTAACTGTTCAAAAATGAACAAAAATTGTTCAAATCAATATTTCACGCCAAGAACTTCTTCCAGTGGGCTTGTTCATCGGAACTTGGATCTTGTGCCCAGAGTTTACATAATTTGCTTCATTTTCACCCATAGGCGCTAATGTTAAAATTTTTTGAACTGTTCAAAATTGAATAAAAAATTGTTCAAATCAAAAAGTAAAATATAGAAATGAGATGTCCTCGCCGAGATCTTTCGAATGCAAAAAGATTTTTTCGGATCGGACAATTCGTTCAAAAGTTATTGGGGGGGGGGGGGGGGCAGACAGACAGACAGACCGACAGACACACTTTTTCCCTATCTCAAAACCCTACTTTCAAATTTTTTATTTTTCAATCTTTATTTAATTACTTAACTTATTTTTGACCTTTCTTGGTTTCTAACGATATTTTCTCGATACATTAAGCCTTCTTTCATGCTTTATTATTATTTTTTTTTACTTTTACGGGAAAGTAGGCTAAAAAACGATTTTTATATTGTACAGGTAAAAGTTAAAATGCACGACAGCACTCGGAAAGAACTGTATGACTCATGCTTTCCCATTGCTGCGGCTTGTCCTTAATTTCGGTGGTATCGGATTATTAGGGGGGGGGGGCAGACAGACCGACAGACACACTTTTTCCCTATCTCAAAACCCTACTGCTGCTATTTTGTTGCATCTGCTATTTTGTTTTCGTTTTCTAGAATTGTTTAGCAAACGAAGAGAAGGATGGGGAAAAACAGCATCATCGTATCTTTTTCTCACCCTCCCTTTACATTCGATTTAGCACAACTATTTTGGCAAGCTCTGCCAATAAAGGCAGGGTCGAATTGAATTATAAAATTTATATTGCTAAAGTTTTTACGTTACCGAATTTTACTTTCTGTTCATTTTGTGAATGTTTGTTGGTACATACTAAATATTTTATTGTCTCATACACGCTTTTTATCGTTTTGTTAAGGGTTTTTTCCTCCTCAATTTCGCCGTTGGTATCGTATTTTCATTGCGAAAGGTTTTCCAGCAGTAGAACCTACAATCTGCAACGTACCCAGGATTAGTTATACATCGGATATGTTTGCTTAAATGTATGGATACTTAAAATCCTATAATTGATACTAGTCACTATCAAACTATTTAACCCCTTTTCCCCCTAATGCAAAAAATAGTGTTCATTTCATTTTGTAGTTAGTTTTTTAAAACATTAAGAAGCTCTCTTCGCCCTACAACTTCTTCATTAAAAGTTAAGAAATAAGGTATTAGCTTCCAGTGCCTCTGTCCTAGGTTCACAAAAGCTATTTGCAGTCAGTCTAATTAAAAGGGGAAAAAAAGAACTTCAGAAAAAAAAAACAGACTAGAGCAATTTTTTCCCGCTACGGACATTGAAATAGATAAAAAGAATAGAATATAATTTATATTTAAAACAAAAGAAGTTGAATTAACAAATTTTAAAATAGATTTATTTAGATGGATAAAAAAAAAAGTGCCGACTTGAGGATACAGATGTACCACAGAATTCGAAAATTTTTTAAAAGTAGTGAAAGTTTGTACATGAACCAACTAGGTTTCAGAAACCAAAACAAGTTTTTTGAAAAAAAAGTAAAAAGCATTTTATCACCAATTACTTTTATTTTTTTAGTACACATCACTTACAAATGAAATACCATTCTCACTTATTTCAAAATAAGATGTAACATTTTTGAAGAACAAAAGTAACATCTTTTAAAGAATAAAAATACTGCGAAGGAAAACAATACAATTAGCACTACGACAGGTGTTAAACATGCGTAACGGAACAGCGGATGATCGAAAATGGCGCGCAAGTGAACAATTCTTTTTTGTACACTTTTTGTTAATTTTGCAGCGATTGCAAGTTTTTAGTTCGAACGCTGAAAGCCAACATAAAAGAAAATCACATTCATGGATCCGTTACTCGGGGCATTCGAGCTCTTTTTTGACAGTTTCTACGACACCAAGATACAGAACATTGTTGCATCGAATCAAAACTTCTCCCAGATTAGCTGCACACTGTTCACCGACGATTTCTTCGCAATCGGCCAACTGCAAGTTCATATATTCATCCACTGCTATGAGATATCCTCTGTATGTCAGTCCCCATTTCAATTTAACTGAGATAAGTTTGCCGGTAAGATTATTTAGAAATGGCTTAGGGTTCAAAGGAATATTCCTTTCTTGATGCATTTTATCCGTGGACAAAATAACAATCCAGTACAGACGGACACCCAGCAAATATAGAAAGAATAAAGAATATGCTAGAACCAATTTTGATTTATGCGCAGGGTTGCCAGTTGAAAACCTAAGCCAAATATATAGCCAAAACAAAACTTGAAAATCAGCCAAAAATTGCAACCCCCCCCCCCCCCCCTGATGATTGATTGCATATGTTTTTAAAACCGTAATTTTGACCGCATTAGAATAGATGACATGTATTTATTGCGTGACTTAAAAATTACTATTTTAATATTCTGATTTTCATTTTTAAACACTTCGGGTCACTGATGTTAAGTATTCATGGTTATGATTTATGCTGCCCCCCCCCCTCCCGTCTATCTACATCATTTGGAAACTAAGTAATCATTAATTGTGAGAGAACATTGTGAAGCACACATTAAAAACTATTACATACACGGGGGGGGGGGGGGTTGTAAATACAAGGAACGTCGTTTTCAATGCGAAAAGAGCTATTCTCTCAATTCGTTTCCAGTGAAAGGTGCAAGTTTAATTCAAAGCATACGTTTCAGCGCAAATAATTTTTGATATTTTTATAATAAAAATATTGAATTGCTTTTGAAAATTATTTGATTTTCCTTTTATTTTTGATGTTTCTTACAGTGTTTAGGGTTAAAAAAAAATGCGCGACATTTTAATTATATGAAGCTGCATGAAAAATCAACTGCGTTTTGTTTTATGCTTTTTAATTTTTTTGCTACCTAAGTATAACTAAAATTAGCCAAATTGGCTGTTATTAGCCAAAGCTAATAGCCGTGTATGCAATTAAAATGTATTCATAGCGCTAAAATTGGTTTCCATATTCAGTAACTAATCGTTCTTTGGCTTTTTTTTTTTTTTTTTCCATTTTTTTTAAAAGGTAAATAATGGCTTCCCCCACCCCCTCCGATGCTAAAAGTGTTTTATTTCAGAAATACAGTCACTGAAAAGTTCCTAAGAGGTCATTCACAAATCATGTCACGCTTCGAGGGGGGGGGGGGCAAGTTCGGGAAATTGTGACAGGAGGAGGGGATAGCAAGTGTGACATCACACATTTGGGTTAAAATAAAAACATTCAAAATCAGAAGATTAAATATTTGTATACAATTTTTTAATATGTCTCTTGTTTTGCATTCTCCTTGATTTCATTTTGTGTAAAAAACTATTGTTATGCTCACGTGACGTGACAAGAGGGGTAGGAGATATGTTGGTTTTGGTGATAAAGGAGGGGAGGGGGGTTGGATATGTTGAAAAAAAGTCTGACATCATTTATGAATGGCGCCTAACTGAATGGCACACAGAAGAGAGATTTGGCTTTATTTGCTGCTAATTCCTCTATTTGTGCTTTTCAGTTAATTCTGAGCCAAACAGCAGGATTAATGTATGAACACAGAAAGTTATAAGTTGAATTTCTTAAGAATTTTCACTTAAGTAATTTTATAACTTAAATAATTATTTGTTTATTTATTTTTTAAGTAAATACATAATTTATGAATATTTATGTTAATATTGATACTTTTAATGTTTATTACCGTTCAATCATTTCAGCCCAGCAGTCTGAAAATATTAGAAAATGAAGAAATTTAAGCTTTTGATAGGTATATTTTAATTTTAATATTCGTAAAAGTGAAATCTAATTATATATTCAAATGAAATTGATAAGTTATGGTTAATTTGGTCATAATACTAGGCGCACTCATAAAAGAATATTGAGGGAGATGGATTTCTCTAATTATTTTGACAGTTGCTTACAACTAACTAAAAAAGAAAATATTGAGAAAATATATTTAAATTTGTTAAAAGTTGGCTTCAAATTAATTTGCAAGTAATTTTGATGCATTTAGTAGTAAATGATGGTTGAAATAAACATCCACTTCTACATTTTATTATTTTCGCAGCGTGTACATTCATGATGTTCCTAGTTAAAAATAGGCTGCTGAATTTACAAAGGAATCAGTTGCTTCTGTGTTCTCACTGTTCAAGTTCAGTAGCGCACAGCTCGACCCCGGAATTTCGACATTTGGACGCTTCTGCGCATGGCAGAAGAGAACGAATCCATTCAAGTTTTAGGGAAGTTCGTTTGCAGGTGCGTTTATTCAGGGCCCGACTTAGCCGTATTGGGGCCCGGGGCAAAAATTTATTTGGGGGCCCCCTCTGCCTCACTGCTTCAGTAATGAAAAACCGAATAATATAATATAAACTTTCTATTCAATTTGGGGCCCCCTCAGATGTGGGGGCCCGGGGCAGCTGCCCCGTATGCCCCTGCCTTAATCAGGCCCTGCTTTTATTTGGTACGCGAAGCAGAAAGCTTGCTTCTCTGTTTGTTGAAAGCAACTCAATTTATAAACTAGCATATAGCATCGGTTTGGAGAAATCAAGTTTGCTAAACGAACTGGAACGAGAACAAAAACGGCACATTCCTTATACCAGCAGTTCCTCCCTTGAGCGTGAATGGATTCTTCTTGGCACTCTGCCAGGCAGATCGCTTTGGTTCATGGTAGAACTGTATTCAGGATGAGTGGACCTTACCCGCGTGACGTCAACTCGAGGGTGTATGAGGCGTTGCGGACGGATTTTGCACCGTACATCAACGTATGTAGAAAAAAATATAATTTCACGTTAATTTAAAGCACAAATGAGCATTAAAACGCAGACATATGTTTCGGGATTGCTTGGAATCCCTTTTTCAATGCGACAGGGAGCTTCTAGATGCAAAAACATCCAAATGAAGCAGACAAAACAACAAAAACAAAGCTTATATAGCCTAAGAATTAACTGTAAACCAATGAGAATGAAGGCAGTGTGAAGTGGAAGTAGAAGTAGCATTGAAAGCACCAATAAGAGAGCAACAAACGAATCCAGTTGAAAGTTCAGGAAATAAAAAGGAATATCAATAAAAACAAAGCAAAAAAGAAGACAACATGCATAAAAATTCCCTGCTACTTCTACTTCCACTTCACACTGCCTTTATTCTCATTGGTTTACAGTTAATTCTTAGGCTATATAAGCTTTGTTTTTGTTGTTTTATCTGCTTCATTTGGATGTTTTGCATCTAGAAGCTCCGTGTCGCATTGAAAAAGGGATTCCAAGCAATCCCGAAACATATGTCTGCGTTTTAATGCTCATTTGTGCTTTAAATTAACGTGAAATTATATTTTTTTCTGTTTACTTGCACAAAGTTAAATTATTATTATCAACATATGTATTTTTTATTTTTATGAGCTCTTAGAACGGGAAAGTTTTCCGGTGCGGGGTGCTTGTGGCAAATGACTTCTGCACATGGCAGCAGGATGAATTTCTTCGGTGGCGGAAGGGTTTGAGGGAATACGTTTTCTGCGTACAGGCGTTTTTCGCGGCAACACCGTGGCGGGAATTCTTTATCAATAAAATGTTAATTTTTTTTGGAGGGGGAAGGGGACATTTCTTATAAGCTGTTTTTACGGAGAATTTTTTCACGGAGCGAAGGTTATTTGCGGGAATGTGATTTCTGAGTATATATGTTTATCACGGGCAACGCCGTGCCGGGAATACTTTATTTCAGTTAAACTTCCTTTTTTTTTCGGGGGAGGAGCGATGTTTTTGTTTCTCTTTGAGTTCTTGGAACGAAGAATTTTTCTGGTGTGAGGGGCAACTCCGTGAGGGAGGGATTTATTTTATTTATATCAAAATACTCAGATGGGCTCTGTGCCCCTTGCACCACATTTTAGGGGAAGCTAAATCGACTAAGTGTGTGTGCGTATGTATTTTTTTTTTTTTTTTTTCAAACTAAAAACCGAAAAAAAAATTCTAGTTTCAAATTGCTTAAAATAATTAAGGAAAAAAATTGAAATGCTGAGTCAAATTTTTATTGGTTTAACGCGAATAAAAAATAGATGGATGGACGAAGAGAGAAAGAGGGGGTAGGAGGTCTCAGTAAGTAGTGCAAATGTATTTGTATTTCAGAAACCAATGTTAAATGTTTACATCTTATCTAAGAATCACCCTACTCGGAGAACGAAGGCCCCTTGGAAGTGGCGATACAAAACAAGGCCAATGCGTCAGCCCCCCCCCCCCCCTATGCCCCTTTTCTGCAATAAAACCATGAAACTGTCCCAATGATGTATTCCTTTTAGCTGACAATGACGGGTGCTTGTCTAATTATTGGTCTTAAGGGTAGGGCCCTCATGGTCCCCGTTAGTCACCCGAATTTCCAACATCTTTAGCGGATGAAAATTTAATAGAATCATCCTAGTTTGTTATGTAGAACACTTTAAATTTCTAAAGAATTATTTTTAAAATTACAACTACAAAATTTAAGAATAAAATGAATTTTATATTTTGAAAATAGATTTATAGTTATTTAATATAAATTTAGCTCTTTTAACATATTTATTTATAGTTTAAAAGAGCACTTACAATGAAAACATCAATTACATATGCTGAAAATTGAAATGAAAGTTGATAATTTTTTCCATAGCTATTTTTTTATGGTTTTTTCCTAAGGATAATTTTAAAAAATATGACTTCACTTAAAAGTATTGCATTTTAACTTTTAAATTATTGCTGCTTTACTGAATAATTACTGCTAAAAATGACTTCCAAAAATAAAAGCTACCAAGTACTGTAAGTTTTAACTGAAGTCCTATCAGCAATTTGATAAGATTAAAACATTTCAGTATATTTTTCTGCTTTAACAAACAAAATAGTTATATGTGTTTAATTTTCTGTTGTAAATGTACCAAAACGAAGTACAGGCAGCGAAAGTTTGAGAACTTTTGGTCGGTATGAAACAAAAAAAATGAGATGTGAAACGATGAAGCGCTGCAGAAAGGGGGATCACTTTGATTGCGCAATGAAATCTTGAAGCAGGCCAAGAAGTAAGGGAGAAACTGCTGACTTCGGAGATGGCCCTGCCTCGGTGGCCGAGCGGTCTTTTAGTTACCAGTTTCCGCCCGCTGCTTGCGAGCAGTAGCGAGGTCGTGGGTTCGATTCCCATCTTACCCTGAGTGTATTCTTGCAATTTTCTTCCTTGTATTGTAATAAACAGGTGGAAGTCCGACGTTCTAACTAACCACTAGGCTACCACGGCCGCGGAAAAGGGCACTGAACACTACATCAGTTTATCATCTTTTATTGTAGTTTTTTAACGAATTAGTTTCAGTTACGGTGTCCAAAAATATAAATAAACATCGCTTTTTTTTTGTCTCCAATTTGATTTTGCGTAGAAGTTACAGATACTAAGAAATTTAAACTTCACTATTCTGAAGATGAAGTTACATTTAAATTTAATTCATAAATATTATTAAATGAATATGAAAAATATTTTTCATGTTCTACGCGTAAATATATGAGTTTCCACATGGTAAGAAAATAAACAGTAAAATTAGTTTTTTTATTCTGATCAAATTATAATTCCCCTTTCCCTCAGTAATGCTAGAAAAAAAATTCATTCTTTTTAGGGCTCGACCGATAGCATTTTTTGACCGATGGGCCGATGCCGATTGTTGGCCGACTGTTCCGAGATCGGCCGATGGCCCTTTCCCTCAGTAATGCTAGAAAAAAAATTCATTCTCTTTACTGCTCGACCGATGGCATTTTTTGACCGATGGGCCGATGCCGATTGTTGGCCGACTGTTCCGAGATCGGCCGATGGCCGATTGCCGATTATTTTCCTCTTCCATCGGCCGATGGAAAAAATTCGCTTTAAACCAGTAAAACGCGTAGAATGCTTCTCAAAAATGTCATTTAAATAATTTATTTATTTTTATGCTTATAAAAACATAAATCCATTATTCAAGCACCATAAAACTGTTTGGGGGAAGTTTACGTAATAATTAAAACTAAAAGCATCACACGCGATTCTAGTAAAGTAATTAAACTCTTTGAAGGCAAAACAAAATAGCTATATCAGAGGATTTTTAATTCTTTTTTCTTATCTTTGCAAAAAAACTCAACAACTATTGGATCGGATCGGGTTTGCTTCCCTTTCCTTCAACATTTTCTCTTTATGACACCTGTACTGCAAATGCCAAGTGCAGCTGCCTTTATTTTCTTATTTTTTTTCATGGAGAGGAATGCAGATGTTGTAATACAGACTAACTAATATTGTGGGTTTGCATCTTCAACAAAATTATCTACCCCTTGACAATTTTGTCCATTTTTTAACTCACAATTTTGTCAATTGGGGTTGACAATTCCCTCCCCTCGGATTTTTTTCATAATTCCCGCCCCCCCCCCCCCCCCGTTTTAAAAGAAAAGCGGTAACGATTATTTGTTTATTTTGCATTATAAAAGTTATTTTAACTAAAACTCTTTTTATAAAATAAAAATAAAATATTAAAAAGTTTCGCTCGCAATAACGCTCCCCCCTCCCTGGTCATAACCAAGAAATACTGAATATTGCTTTAAAAACATAGACGTGCGATTTTTTTGTTATTACAAACGAATAAAGGGGGGGGGGTGGCTTTAAGAAGCAATCTTATTAGCTTTTTTTACTTGCGAGTTGAAAATTACACTGAAATACTTGACATATTCTTTATGAGCATAATGTAAGGTCATCGAAATAAACCAATATTTTGTAACATGAAAAATATTTTCAGCACCAGCAAATCTTCTGAAAAAGACGTGTTCGGTTATAAAAATTAAGATGTATTTTGAAAAAAATATATTTTTATATACGTTGTCAATTTTTGAAAATAAACAAATTGTAGCATTTTTATTAAGATATCACACCCTGTCGCGCGAACTCGTTTTTTAGGAATTAAATTTTTGAGAATTGCAAGTCGAACTTGGACACATTAAATTTCGATCAATAAACATTTATACTGAAAAATTGATTCATATTTTTTATCAATATGTTCTATATTGTAAACTAATAATAAAATAACAGGAAATATTCTAAACTGAAAGCAGATGCATCGAGATTGTTGTACAATAGAAGAAAAACTGTCAACTGTCTAACACGTGGCATCGAAGAATCCAAAAACAAAGTACGCTACAAAACGAAGTTTACACGGGGAAAAATTACAATAATTATCGTATAAAAAATGGTGATGTATTTTGAAAATTAAGATGTATTTTGAAAAAAAAATGCAGTGATCAATCTTTGAAATTAAAGAAATTTTAGCATTTTTATTAAGATGTTATTAAATCCTGTCGCACGAACTCGCATTTTGAGAATTCATTTTTTGAAAATTGCAAGTCGAACTTGGACACAACATTTCGATCAATAAACATTTATACTGGAAAATTGTTTCTTATTTTTTATCAATCTTTTCTATGCTGTAAACTGAAAATAAAATATTGAGAATAACCGCACACTAAATCAGATGCAACGATATTGCTGTACAGTTGAAGAAAAACTGTAACGCGTGGCATAGAAGAAACAAAAAAAAAAAAAAATACGCTAAGAGAAAAAGTTTACGCGGGTAAAAATTAAAGTTATTATCGTCCTTTGATTGATTTGATTTTGTATTGTTTACAATTTCAGAATAATAAGAAACTTGACAAACTAAAAGCAGCTGGCATAAGATTATTGCACAATGACATCTAATGCACTAAGTCATTATTTAACAAAAAACGGACAAAAAAGAGGCAACTAACCTAGCGCGAAAAACAAAGCACTCATAAGATGCCTCTATTACTTTCACTTTAACATATTCTGTTTCGCGAGCATTCTGTTCAAAGAGAAATAATTTTAATAATGAAGGTTGTCGGGCAGCGATCGCTTAAACTATTTTTCCGAATTTCTTATGAAATACTTCGTAGAATGACATTATTTTTGTCCTTTTTTTAAATGCTGTTCTGTTATTGTATGGAAACAGAAATCTAGCTTTGGAAAAGAAAGAAAGTTGCAGACAGAATGTTTTCTAGAAAGTTGTCCCTGCGAAAAACATCGGCCTTGCATCGGCTTTTAGATGTTTTTCAAGGCCGATGGGCCGATGTTTTCCTAAAGTTAACATCGGCT
Source organism: Octonoba sinensis (assembly GCA_038502835.1). Taxonomy (NCBI): domain Eukaryota; kingdom Metazoa; phylum Arthropoda; class Arachnida; order Araneae; family Uloboridae; genus Octonoba; species Octonoba sinensis. The sequence goes on from CM076600.1 coordinate 8,619,076, forward strand.
GCCGATGCCGATGGCAACTTCGTTGAACAATCGGCGCCGATGCATCCGTCGAGCCTTAATTCTTTTCATTATTTTTAGTATCAATATCATACACATAATTAGTCTTGTTAGTCGGACAATTACTTTTCAATTTCAGAGCTCAGATATCCGCAGATGTTCTGTAGGGAGTCGGCTAGTTATTATACATTCTTTAATGATTTCACTGCTCTTTCAGGTTTTAGAATTTTCAATGAATCTGGAATTAAGTAAAGAAGAATTTTCAACAATTAAGAAATTTGAATAAAATTAATGTTTTTGTTCAGTGCAATACCTAACATTGTTTTAGGTTAAGTTTAAAAGGTTTACATTATTATTGTGTCGATTTCCCTTGAAAGGTGAATAAAATACAATTGTTTGCAGGATATAATCTTTGCAATAACTGATTTTTTTATACATGAATATTTATTTATTTAAACAGGATTTACAAACTGAAACTTTAATTAGTTTAAGATTCGAAAGCTTCAAACAATTGATTTCAATAAGTTTTATCCCCCCCCCCCCTTCCATTAAAAAAAACTAATTTCAGCTTGGAGTAGGTTTTGTTCAGTTTTAAAAATTCATCCGCCATGTTCTTCTTGAAATAGCCCTCTTTTCAATGAGAGGAAGAATTATGGGCTTGCTCCGGCCTTGAAACACATGTCTGTAAATGTTTTTCATATTTAAGCATTGACATATTGTTCTTTTTTACTGATAATTGTATTTCACACACTGCATATGCACACAAGTTATTGAGCGATTATCAAAGGGGTCGAGATAATAGCTTAGAATATGAAAATAGTATTCTCAATACACCAACGGTCACAACACACTCAAAGAGTCAAAAAAAAGCAAACTAAATCGTCCCCCCAATTTGATATATTACTAATTCTAAGTATATAAGTATATAAGTAAGAATATTTTAAAACGAAGAAAACTTGTTATCAAAATATCGCAAGGTTTAACAAGAAGTTCCGTCTAGAACTATACGAGCCTACGTTCCCGTATACACCAAATTCAAATTTATAACCTAGCTATCTCTTTCGCTCTCTTTCTCCTTTAGCTTTAGTTCTTAATTTTTTTAAATATACCTTTTTCAACGGATAATGCGTAATCCTTCACTCAGTCATTCATTCTTTCATTTATTCAGCCATTCATTTATTCATTCATTCGTTTACTCATTCATGTGTTTATTCATTCATTTACTCATTCATGTATTTATTCACCCATTTATTTATTTTTTCATTTATTCACTCATTTATTTATTTTTTCATTTATTCAATCATTTATTCATTCTTTTCCTCATTCATTCATTCATTCATTCATTCTTTCACTCCTTCATTTATTCAATGAGAAATATCCTTAAAAATCTCGATAAAAATATTTCATAGGAAAATAGGCTCGTTAGTTCTGGATGAACTATCTATTTGTTCATGTTCTATGTTATAAGATCTTTCCGATAAAGTTTGTTCCAAGCAAATCGGTCCGTTAGATCAGGATTTATATACTATTGAAATTTCCCCGTAAGCGCTATGTTAATTTTTTGAACTGTTCAAAAATGAACGAAAACTGTTCAAATTAATATTTCACGCCAAGAGCTTCCTCCAGTAAGCTTGTTCATTGGAACGTGGATCTTGCATCCAGAGTTTACATAATTTGCTTCATTTTCGCCCATAGGCGCTAATGTTAAAAATTTTTGAACTGTTCAAAATTGAACAAAAAAATTGTTCAAATCAAAAAGTAAAATACGGAAATGAGATGTCCTCGCCGTGATCTTTCGAATGCAAAAAGAATTTTTCCAATCGGACAATTAGTTCAAAAGTTATTAGGGGGGGGGGGGGGGCAGACCGACCGACACACTTTTTCCCCATCTCAAAACCCTACTTTCAAATTTTTTATTTTTCAATCTTTATTTAATTACTTAACTTATTTTTGACTTTTCTTGATTTCTAACGATATTTTCAAGATACATTAAGCCTTCTTTCATGCTTTATTATTATTTTTTTTTACTTTTACTTGAAAGTAGGCTAAAAAAGAAGAAACTATCGGCACATAATAGATTATTATAAGGGAAAATATACACGCCAGCGCCCCATCCCCTTTTTAGTGTTTTTATTGATTCCTATGTTTATTTTTAAGATTTAAATCCGTCTTTTATCAACTTTCATGAACATAATGACTATAGTTTTATGTTCCCTACACTCTCCACAATGCATACAATATAGGAGCTCAGAATAATTTTGCACTGGGCTTAGGATCTGTTCTAAGTTGTTCGTTTCATTACAACTTTCGCCCTCACTTTTCACTTTGAAGGTTGGGACATGTCCTGGGTTCGAACTTAGCGGTCATTAGTCGTATTTTGCAACTAAAAATGCTGCTTGACCACCGCGATTTCACATCCAGTCGCCACTTTTGACCTCTAACCTTTCATAAAACTTTTTTGTATACATATTTCATCTAATCTTCTGTATTTTGAGGTTTTACGATACCTATGAACACAATCGTAACTGCTTGACCTTCAATTTTTTTAATCGTGAGTTTTTACTTACAAATGGGCCATTCCATGAAAACAGGTACATGGGTGGTCAATTTTAAAATCATACTTATGTGGATAATTTTGGTATGTATTAAAAGATAAAATGTCAAATTTTATGTTTTGAGTAAGAAATCAAAGTTTATCATTTCTGGATTGGCAACACAGTGCTCTAAAGATTTTTGATTTGTGCAAGCAAGTTCATTGAGTTTTCGAACGAATTTTGCATGATTGTTTTGGATAAAAGAAATCAACTGAAACTCCTGATGTCAACTTTATACGTAAGTCTAAAAGTTAATTATTTTATTTTATTAAGCTTTAAGATCTAGGAGATATCTCAATAGCTATACTAGCACCCACAAAGAGCTTATTTTTCGTGTCCCGCACGTGACGAAAAAGATGAATATTTTCATTCAGGTTAAAAATGAAGCGCATTTATTTTGTGTAAATGGCATTTCTAAAGCAGATTAATGTAGTACACATATCCTATGCTAGTTTTAGATTTTAAAGTTACTTTTACTTGTAAAAAAAATCCAAAAACAAAACTGTCCCGCACGTGACGCATTACATGTTGGAAACACAACTCCAATTTCTAAATGTTGATAAGAATTTTATTTCAACATAACTTGAATTCTTTAATGGTTTTTTGTTTTAAAACTGTGTTACTCTAAAGAAATAAATTATACATTTTCACATATTAATAATAGTTTTTGCTAAATTATGTATTTAATGGAGCATACATTTCTAAAATTTTACATTTTTCATTACAGAATGCCCTATCATTTCAAGGATCATTTATGTTTCAGAACAGATTACTCAAGTCATATAGAAAGACAAATAAGAATAAGCAAGTTTAAAATATTCATAATAAATTATAAAGCAACTACATTTTTTATCGATGAGTTGTTTGGAAGAGCATTATTTTTTATTTTTTTCAATATTTTATACAACATCGTAACAACATAGCTTAAACATTATGAGATTTATTTTAGAAAGTCTATTTAGAATTAGAGCTGAATTTTTTCCCTTTTATGACTTTTTGCACAAAAACTTTAAATAATATTTTAACTTTTTAACATTAATAAAATTTGATTTTTATTGAACAGAAATGGATAATGGAAGGACCTAAATCAAGTGCTGAAAGAGTGAAAACTATGAGAGAAAAAAAGGTCCACATTTCCAGAAGGAAGAAAATAAAAGGACAAATGGACTGAATAAATGAGGAAAGACTATATGACTAAAGCCGAAAAAGAGAAACAAAAGCTCTAATACTACAAGTGGCCAGAGCACCCTTATAGAATTCCCTATATCTTTAAAGATGTTTTAAGAAAGATATCAGCTCCCGCTTTATCTAACGACAGAAAAGTTTTAAAATTTTGAAAAAATAATAAAACTTTTTTCATTTAGTCTAATTCTAATTAAAATTTTATATATTTCTCGGAATAATCAATTTGCGCATATATTCTATTAAAATTATTGCTTTGTGTTTTAAAGTGTATAACTAATAGATTGTTTGATGTTTTCATTTAATTTCTAACATTCTGAAAACATGTATTACATAAGCATTTGCAATATGTCCCGCACGTGACAACTGTGTCCCGCACGTTTACACGATACATTATAATTTTTTCAACTGTTAAAATTATTATTTCTCAAAACTTTAGATATGTTTTATTTACATTGGAGCCTTGGCTTTCAATTCCTGTATTTTGTTTTGTCACTGCATGATTAATAGAACAGAAATTCTAGTTGATTCATAATGAAAATTAAGAGAGGTTGACTTTAAGTGTCCCGCACGTGACACATGAAGATTAATTTTATTTTAAACTATAAAAAAGATTTCTGAAAGATAAGTACGTGTCAAAAGCCTCTTTGCACCATAAGTAAAGATTAAAAAATACAATTGCTTCCACTTGTTTAAAATCTTCTGCTCTATGACAAAAGTTTGGTAAAACTTTTGGGTTCATATGTCCCACTCGTGACGGTGGAATGGCCCAAATGAAGTTTTGAAAGCAACACAATATTGTAAATAACACTTGAAAATAATGGTTGAGCAAATTAGCTGATTACTGGGGACTGATTAAAATAAACGTTTATATTAATTCACAAACTTAAGTGAAATTACCAACTTCTCAAAAGTTACTAAAAGAAATTGATTTTTGAACATTTTCCTCTTACTTATCAAAAAATTTTCTCTGTAGGGTTGGGTTTTTTTTTTTAACAATTGCACAACTGACTTCATGGTTATTAGTTGCCAATCTCTGTCGCTGCTCTCAATCAGCTGCCTTTCAATTTGAGTTATTTTTAAATTAAGCCCAGCAGAACATTTTTGGCAACTAAAACAAAGCAGCTAGGTGCCAATGACAGCTAACTTTTACATCATAATTTCGAACCTTGGACATGTCCCCATTTTGTCATTAAAATATTTGGTCGCCTCAGATTAAATGGAGAAAATATTTTTCGTATGTTAATTGAAATACCGCAGAGAGAAGCGACTAAACAGTGATGTAAAGATGTCAGAGGGGAAATGCCCTTTTCGTCGGTTTTTCGTATGTTAATTGAAATACCACAGAGAGAAGCAACTAAACAGTGATGTAAAGATGTCATCGGGGAAATGCCCTTTCCGTCGGTTTTTCGTACGTTAATTGAAATACCACAGAGAAAAGCAACTAAACAGTGATGTAAAGATGTCAGAGCGCAAATGCCGTTTTCGTCGGTAATAAAGTGTCATAGGGCTGTTACAACTAAAAACAAAAACAAAAACAAAAAATATATATATATATAATTAAATATTTTCTTAATCCATCGCATTCTTTATTTGTAATGAAATTTTTAGGAAGTGTTGTGTTCAAGGGTTTTTTCGTTTTTTTGAAGAGTCATTGGGAGACTGCGTCGTTTTTTGTCATGGAGCTACGACAATTTATTGATTATCACAATAGTCATTGTGTTTTATTTAGTATTAATTTTATATAACGTAGAACTAGATTTAGTCCTAGTTTTTAATAACGTAGAACATTTAGTCCTAGTTTTTAATAACGTAGGACATTATTTAGTCCTAGTTTGTAATTAGATTAGTTTCAATTGATAGAAGAAGTTTTAGTTAGTAATAATTTAGGCTTTATAGGGCTTCATGGACCAATTTAAACTAATCTAATTGAAATTTCTTCTTGTTTTTAAGTGGAAATTTAAAAAATGGCTTGTCAGCGCACTCAGCTTTTGTTCTTACGTTAGTGCACTCCTATGCAGCACAGTATGACATCTTTTAAAACTTTATAAAATATTCAAGCAAAAAAAGTAATGTTAAACAAGCGAACTCGAAGTGAAGCGATACTACAGCTTCCTTTGTTTACATTGCTTTCATCGCTGTCACGTGACCTATGACGTTGCATAAATAGCCTCCATTGGGAAGCTAATTTGACTTTCATTTTCTGCTTCCTGTAACTTACATGGGCAGCTCTTATTTTGTTACCAAAATGTAATCTTTCAGATGTTTGAAGGTTATGAAGTTTTTAATGAACCTAAACTATTAAGCAATCTTCATAAGCTAAGCTACCCTTGTTGCCGAAAGTGTTATGCACCAACTTCAGCATATGACAAGTATCTAAAAATACAGATATCTTTGAGTCAACATCAACTGGGTTTTAAAATGCTGAACTCATGTGATCTGGGTCCAGAGAACACGCCAGATCACTCATCATTGATAGGTTTGCCGAAGGCCCATCAAAATGTCAATGAAACGACTTTGACACCAACTTATTTCAATATTTGTAAAGAGTTACTGATTAAATTTTTTCTGTGACTTCCACTAATTTGGGACCGTTCATAAATGATGTCACCGGTCTTATCCCGTATATTTGACCCCCCTCCCCCTTTTGTCACAAAATGTCACACTTCAACGGATCCCCTACCCCCTTTGTCACATGTCACGCTATGTTGCATATGCATGATGTCACACTTCTTGTTACCCCTCCCCTTGTCACAATTTCACAAGCCCCCCAATCAATCCCCTCTCGAAGCGTGACATCATTTATGGATGATCCTTTCCTGCTTTTATTGGTAAGTTTTGGAGAATTTTGCAAATTTAGAGAATTAAAGCTACTGTTAGCTTTTGTTTGTTAGTTCCGCTACAACGATTTCGCTATGTTTAAGATATTGAATTTTTATGTTTTCACTTAACAGAAGGACGTGTAAGCAAAAATTTAAAAGACATTTTTTATTTGCTCTTGCTGGGGACCACTGAGTTAAGTTCTTACTAAACTACTGATAAATGCTTATTTGTTTAGAAAATACTAATTTTAAAATGGATAACCACTTGTGTATTTTTCAAATAATATTTTGTAGAAATGATTTTTTGTTGTATGATTTTAATGTATGTTAGTTCTGGGTTAAATTTAATTTGTTGAAATACTAGATGAATAAAATATTCAAAGATCAAGTGTGTCCTTCAACTTATTTCAAGTATGAACTGTATTGCTCTTAAAACTAGAGCTTTGAATGTTGTAGAAAGATTATTTTGCAACTGTTTTGCAAACATTTGTTTTGAAATGCAAAGCATTTTTAAATGAAAACAGGGTGAAAGTTAAGTTGTTTTTGAGTTTTTATATCTACAAACAAGTTGTAGTTTAAGGAGAGTTTTCAAATTATGAAAATATAGCCACCTTAAAATATGTAGAAGAGATGTTATCTTTTAGAAAGCTATGATTCAGGAACTGAAATATAATCCATTTCCTCGTGGTTTGTTGAACAAGAATGAATCGGTTATGTATTAATGAACTAAGAGTATGTACTGCATGCAATTTAAAAACTAATTACCATTTATCACTGAAGATATTAATAACAATCCATATATGTGTAAAATACTAGGTTTTATAACTTAAAGGGGGATAACCAAAGCTCATAAATGATAAATACCTGAGTATGTAATTAATAATTCAGCGCTTATTATTTTTCATTCCAGTTTCACAAAGCAACATATATTAAAGCCAAAAAAGAAAAATTCTTCCAACTTGATGTGTAAATTATTTTGGTTTTTAATTTGAGAGCAGTTTAATCACCCGTAAATTTGCACAAATCTCAACATTATTTTATTATTTTAAAACTATGTGGATGAAGTATAAATTATATGAATTCATATTCTCAGTAAAAGTGAGCCTTACATATGCTATGCACCAAAAAAAAAAAAAAAAAAATTATATGTCAATTCATAACATTAAATATTAGATGAGAAAGTTTTTCCAGAAATATATTTTTTCACAATTAAAATGTTTAATGAGGTTTTCAAGTAATTCATTTAAAGTTATCACACAAAATTTGTTATTGTTCTTACTACATGTGATTATTATATGTCTTTCTCTTATCCTCGTTCAAAACATTAGCTGAGATGTAATGCTGTGCACTGAAATAATATTCAGTGTGTTAAAAATTTCAATCGCCTGAAAAAAAATTGGAGTTTTTCTATCACAATTAATAATAACTGTGTAAAAAAAAAATTTAAAAAGGTAGCTTGAAACTTTCAACGTTTTTGCATGTTTGAAGAAGAGATTTCAATAACTACTTGATTACATATAGCACTAAACAAACCTTTTAGCATTACTTTTTTAATACAAAACCTTATTATGCCTTAAAAATGCTGCATTTCATCGGGTAGTTTCAAGTTTTTGAAATACTTTTAGTTGTGAATTTATTGGGGGGGGGGGGGGGTGGCATGGGTAATACCCCTATCAATTGAGAGTTTACCTTACCTGACCCACATCTTTAACACCTTCTTTAAAAAAAAAAAAAAAGTCTATCGCATGCTCATTTCTATAAACTGAAATTTATTAACTTTTTTTTAAATATTTCATTTGTTAAATGAATTGGTTTGAATATAATTTTAAAAGGAACACCTTTCCTTTAAAAAAAATCATTTCCGAAGCGCCAATACAATATATCTTACAAAGTGTAGAGGAAACAAGAAAAAACTAATGCTTTTATTCCCATTTAAATTATTATGAGAGCTCTTGTTCATAACTTTACGATTTTGTTCAAGATTTAAAATGTAAGAATTATAAACTAGGGGGAAATATTTTCAAAACTGATGTTGAAACATCAAAAAATTGTATTTATTAAAAAAAAAAAAATCATTCATAGAAGAGCCTTTCCATTTCAGATCAGGCAGGGGGGTCACATGACCCTCACAGATCTTTTTGAAAAAATTACAGTAATTACAACTAAGGGACATATAAAATATCCCAAAAGGATTTTGCAAAAAAAAAAAAAAAATATTTCTCTAGTTACAGACGTTTAAAATTTGGGACTAAGTTGGCCGTTTTCAGAAAATCAGCAAAACACTCGCTTTTAAAATGGCCACTGTTTCAAAAGTTTTTAATGGACTCGAATGATTTTTTTTCTATACATAATGAAGGGATGGTATTTTATTTAGACACTAATTTTAAAAATTTAGTTGGCTTCATTGATAAAGAAAAAAAAAGTTTTTCTAAAGTGAAAAAATAGTTTTTGTTCCGACTTCATTATTTCTTTTTCTCATGAAAGAAATTTATTTTTGACAAAACAGAAGTGGCGAACTAAAGTGCTGTTATGGAAGTTTTGTATCAAATTTTATTGTAAGCCAGATGTATATCCTCTCAAAATTTAAATTTTAAAATTTGAAAATGTTCAAAAATTACGATTTTTGAAGTGTGATTACTCAAAAAAGCCATTTTTTAAAAATCTGAAAATCTGCTCATTTGTTGCCCTTAAAGTGCTTAATGAGCTGCTATCAATTATATTGTGTATTTTTGCCCCAGATATTTTATATGATTTTTCAAAAATGGCCTTTTGTGCGTTTCTCAAAAAAGCCAGAAATTCAAACTCGTTCTTATTTAATCACTTTAATATAATATTTAATCAATATTTATTAAGAAATATACTGTATTGTTACACAATTAATACAGATAAATTGTACTTAACCTTCTTAGAACTTAAATAGCTCCTGTAGCTACTGTGATTTAATGCATGTTATTGTGTTCAATTACTAGTTTTAAACTCGCACACTTTACATCAAATATGTTACAACACTGATATAGATAGTTTTAAACGCATATGAAATTATGTACTTAAAGCAAAATAAGTAGAATCAAGTTCTTGAATCATCTTCTACTCGTTATTACCAAAAAAATGCAAAGACTAGGAAGGTTCAGATGGTGTTATATTTCTTGTGGTATTATATTCTGGCTATTGAAATATTTGTTCTATATTATCTGTGTACAAATTATTCGATAGTGTCTCTAAACCAACGGTGATACATTATTAATTTGCCCCATTCAATAATTCTCATTCACACTTTCAATAAATTTTCCTATTTAGAAATCATGCATTGAGTTATATTTGTTTAAGAGGCTGTTAGTTTTCTAACTGTTTTCCCCTTCTTGTTTGCTTGTGCGTCAAATGTAAGCATTACTATTTTAGGGATTTTTACTATTTAGCAGTATTGTAGGATAGCCAATAATGTTTTGATTGTATTCCTACAATAAATTTTACATTTGCTGTTGCTTGGTATTTGATATAAAGCGTGCGAGTTTGAAACTAGTAATTGGATTGAACAGAATAACATGCATTAAATCACAGTAGCTACGCTTTGTGCTAGGAGCTAATTTAAGTTCTAAGAAGGTTAAGTACAATTTATCTGTGGTAATTGTGTAACAATGCAGTATATTTCTTAATAAATATTGATTAAATATTATATTAAAGTGATTAAATAAGAACGAGTTTGAATTTCTGGCTTTTTTGAGAAACGCATAAAAGGCCATTTTTGAAAAATCATATAAAATATCTGGTGCAAAAATATACAATATAATTGATAGCAGCTCATTAAGCACTTTAAGGGCAACAAATGAGCAGATTTTCAGATTTAAAAAAAATGGCTTTTTTGAGTAATCACACTACAAAAATCGTAATTTTTGAACATTTTCAAATTTCAAAATTTAAATTCTGAGAGGATATGCATCTGAGGCTTACATTAAAATTTGATACAAAACTTCCATAGCAGCACTTTAGATAGCCACCTCTGTTTTGTGAAAAATAAATTTCTTTCATGAGAAAAAAAAATCATAAACTCGGAACAAACACTATTTTTTCACTTCAGAAAAACTTTTTTTTCTTTATCAATGAAGCCAACTAAATTTTTAAAATTAGTGTCTAAATAAAATACCATCCCTTCATTATTTATAGAAAAAAAATCATTTGAATCGGTTAAAAACTTTTGAAACAGTGGCCATTTTAAAAGTGAGTGTTTTGCTGATTTTCTGAAAACGGCCAACTTAGTCCCAAATTTTAAACGTCTGTAACAAGAGAAATAATTTTTTTTTTTTTTGCAAAATCCTTTTGGGATATTTTATATGTCGCTTAGCTGTAACTACTGTAATTTTTTCAAAAAAACCTGTGAGGGTCATGTGACAAGTTTCAGACCTGCCTGCCTGATTTCAAATGGAATGACTCAGAAACTAAACGAGCGCAAAGAATCAAATCCGTTCGATGGCCAAACCAAGATGGCGGCATTCAATTCAGAAAAGTTGAAAATTTCGCGATTATGAAAACTGAAAAGGTAGAAATTTTCATGTGAAAAATAAATAAATTATAAAGAAATCGAAGAATGGTACGAACTTTTTTTTTAATCTGTCTTTAAGTATTACAAAAAAAAAAAAGTGTTAAAACATACAGAAAGAAATAAAAAAACAAACCTTTCCTTAAATTTTGAAGGAGAAACTATATTACATCTAAATGTTTCTAAGAATTTCTTAGCACTACTCATAGTAAAAACCTTTTTTTTTTTTGCTAAAAAAATCTTATGTTTTAAAATTTGCAGCAGGGAAATGTATCAAATATTAACTTTTCAAATGATCTGAAAAATTTATAAGAATTGTCTCAATATATAAATATTCACTTAATTACATTTAAAAAGATGTGTAAGGTAAAGTAAATATATGCAATTCATATATTTACTTTTTCTTCTTCATATAAACAAGGTATATTTGTCGTCAAAACGGTTTTTATTTTTAATTCAATCATTTTTTACAATTTTTTCATTTATTCTCCATTAAAGCTCTTTTTTTTTTCCTCAAGTCATTTTTAAAATTATTTCTCCAAGTTAACAGCATAAAATAGATGATATTCATTTCTGTCCACTACTAAGGCAAATACGTGTCTTATAAATGTCCACTATAGATACAAATGAAGCGTTTAGTAAATTGGACGTAAAAATCCTAATTTTTCATCAAATGATATTTTATAGGTATTTAACTTTTAGAGAAATAGTTGGCGATGAAGCTAAATATGCAAACATTGATGTAAGTCCCTTGAAAAAATTTTGCCACATAAAAGAGTACGAAAATTTTCTTAATTGTGTCCACTACCGGGTCATTTACTTTACGTAGTGAAAAATGTATTGAGTGTTGTACAAATATTCAAATATTGTAAATTGTAGATGAAAGTAAGGATAGTAGTAATGAAGAATAAAGACTTCTAAAAAATGGGTTCGACTCTACGTCGAAATGGGGGGGGGGGGGGCAGATAATTAATATATAATGCTAAAAACTAAAACATTTTTAGTTGTTAAGTCCATCCTTCGACATTATCAGTATAATAATCTCTTTGTCATCGCATAATATCAATTAAAAAATTAACTGATATTCACTAAAAAATATATATAAATTACTTTTTTGGCATGTACATTGGATTCCCGCCATTCGTCCACCTCGCTATTCTTACAACTCGCTAATTTACCAACTTGTTTAAGTAAAATTCAACTCGCCATTCGTACTTGTCCCGCGATTCGCACGGCGCCAGGTGCCAGCTGGGTTGCCAGTTTGGCTTCTTTTTAAGAAAAAAGTCGAACGATGATGCTCATTTAGATCTCGTCGTGAAGCAATTTGTTTAGCGTTTTGGATTTTTTTAAATTTTAATACTTTTTAAGATTTTACAAACAATTTTAATTTTCTAAGAGGAGTAGCAAGAGGAAGTGGTTGAAGAACTTTCTTCTTCACCGGAGGAATGTAGTAAGGAAAGCATTTCCTTTGAAGAAATGAAAGAGATGTGTTACCCTTCCAAGAAAACACAGAGAGTGATGGAAAAATGGCCTCCCAACACTGCTGTGGTCAACAGCATTAACTTGTTGAACGACAATGTTATTGTGTTATTGACCATTTTAGAAAAAAATCTGAACAATCGTCAAAGAGACAACATTGGACAGGTTTTTAGAGAAAGAAACCCCAAGATTCTTCTAGTGCAAAAGACAGAAAAGAGAATGAACAGCAGAAAGGGAGAAAGAGAAAACACCTGAAGGGATGTTACCTGATGTTTTTATGGAAGGGGACTCCTCTTCCAAGCAGTAACATGAACATTTCTCTTCCTCCACTCAACATTCCACTTTTGCCAACAGCACACCTCAGTACAAGTAAACTGCAGTTAAATTTTTATTTTTGTATAATTTCATGTACAGTACTGTACATTTGTTTTTCATAGGTTTAAATTAGCAACCATCTGTGGGTCTGGAACGGATTAATCAAATTTACATCTTATGTAAAAAAATAATTGGCTATTCGTACAACTCGCCATTCGAACTCCCTCCTGGAACGAACTGTGTCCGAATAGCGGGGTTCCATTGTATTTGATTTTCAAAAATTGTAAGTTATATTTATCATAATTATTTCCCACAAAATGACCAAACAATAACATTTTGTATACAGCAGAGGAAGTTATTCAGGGAAGCAGCAAATTTATAACTAATTAAGAGGGGAAATACGTGTCAAGGTCTCAAAAAATTAAAAATTGTTTTTCATCATAAATCGATTCTACAACTATTCAATAATATGCCCTGAAAATTTCAAAGCAAAATTCCAAGTCGTTTAAAAGTTATAAGCATTTGAGCGAGCGTCCCTTTTGGAGCAGTTGAGCAGGTAATCCCTTATGAATGGCCTGAAGGGTATTGAAGAACGTTAGCCAGATGTCCTTTTGTTTCTTTTAACAATTGAGACCTCGGATAGAAATTTATATAAGTATTAGTTTCTATAAGTATAAAAAATAATCGATTCATTACTGCCTTAAGTTTACCTTCAATACCACTCTTTTTTTTTCAAACGCGTTTTTCTCGAAACTACTTTTTTCGAATTCGCGTACACTCTAGCTCACGGAGTTTTTGATCCATCCTTATCAAATTTAGCACACATTTTCTTTATATATACACGCTTTAGTTAAACTAGAATCATAAACATATCTTCATTTTTTCTTTTTTTATTGTAAAAAAAGGAAAAAAAAAACGGTTAAAAATCATACTTAATTTTCTCATTCTAAAAAAAAAATAGAAATTTTAAATTTTTTGTGATGATTTTAGTTCAACTAGAATAGACACTTATAAAAAAAAAGTAGATGTAAGAAAAAAATTGATTTCAGATAAAAATTGTGACCTCCAGGATATACGCAAACTGCCGACCCGGGTGGCGACTTACAGTGTGCAGCAGCCGATATCTCCGGGATTTTGCAAGAAAAATGTTTGAAAAGTTCAGTAAATGTTCTTCAATATATCTATAAAATAACCTCAAAATATCAATAAAATATATTTATTCTTTATGCGTTAAAAAATTAATGAAAATTGCTCTTAATACGCCGTCTTACACATATTTCCCCCCTTAAACAAGCGAGACTTGAGCAGCTATGATAGCTGCTTCAAACTGGTCTCGCTTGTTTATGTCAAGTGACTGACAAGCGAGATGAAAAAGCTTTAAAGTATATTCTCCCGTTATTTATCAGACAGAAAAATCGGCAGCTGATGGCACGCTCAAATAGCCTTGTTGTTGTCAAAAGAGAAGTTTTAACTGCTAAAAACAAATCTGCGACGTAAAGTATTTTGTTTATAAACAGGGAATAAAGCTTTCAAATTAGTATCGAAGATTCCTGAAAGATTTTCAATTGTTTCAACACTTCAAATGCCAATAATTGCATTTGTAAGAAGTCCGGTAGCGAAGCAATGTAATAATTAACTTCCAAGGAAAACTGCGGGGATAAAGGTGTTTTCAGTGACAACAAAACCTTTTCAAATGAAAAGCTAATATTTTCGCTGTAAACATAATAACATGTTTTTTATTTAAAGGACGTGTGTACATTATAATGTCACGATAATATAAATATCTTTCTATTCATAATACATAGTCAGGTTCTTTATTGCTTGTCAACACATTCACTTGTATGACGCGCGATTTTTGACTTTTATTACGTTCTCAGATTGGAAAGATTCTGAATGAAAAAGTAAAATCAATCAGAAGCCCAAATTAAAAAGAAAAAAAAATCCGTTCGGAAAGAAACTTTTCGAGTGCTTAGATATTACGTTTCCGTTTCAGGGAATGCTTAGGGCAAATGTGTAGCGAGAATTTTACGTCACAGCCGTGTTACTTGTACAAAGAAACAAAATTTGGTACACCTAACATATGACAAATATGGTGGAAAATACTAAATACTGCATCAAGTATTTCTATCGTGAAGGAAAACGAAAGAAGAGAAAAGTAAAACTTCAAGTGAACTTGAAGTTCACCAGGTTTACCTTCACGTTTTACCAGAAGTATATTTTCTTTCTTTCTTTCTAATGGGGCTGCGTTTGGTCATCAACCTTTGCAGACCTTGTGCGTACCCCGGTAATCGGCACCCATTTTTTCAAGTAGCACCACTGTCGCTGGATGCCATTGCCACTGAGAATTTGGACGCTCAGTTTCCCCTCGATGGCGGCACCTGAGCTCTCATTTGATGCGAATTGCACTAGGTATTTAATATAGCCGAGAGTATCCAAGCCAGACGGATACTCAAGGGATCTTTAACGTGCCGCACAATCATGCGACATGGACGCAGACGATTTTCTGCATCTTGAAAATCTGCCGACTTGGGCCAGGTTCGAACCTGCGATCTTGGGCGTACGAGACCTGCGTCTTACCACTACGCCACTCTGTCGACACCAGGAGTATATTGAAATGTCAATTTCAGTGTACAGTAAAACCTGTAAAGTTGAACACCTTTGTAAGTTGACCACCTGTCTAAGTTGACCATTTTTGTCACGAACGGAATTAGCCCTTCACCCACTACCTCACCCTCTCTAAGTTGACCACCTGTCTAATTTGACCACTAAAGTGCTGTACCGCAAGTGGTCAACTTACACAGGTTTCACTGTACTCCCAAATAGGGATGTAACGAATATTCGGCCACTATTCGGTATTCGGCCTATTCGGCCCTTTGGCCGAATATTCGGCTGGCCGAATAATCATTTCATCACCAAGCCGAATATTCGGCCTGGCCGAATATTGATGGACTATTCGGCCGAATAGTTCTGCTGCAGTAGAAATGTAAAAAAATGAAGAAATTAGTAGATTTTTAACATTTAAAATTGTATTATAATTATTGCAAAATAATACATTAATTTATAGTTTAAAAAAATAAAAATAATTTAGAAAATCTACTTTTTTTAAACCTTGTTTTTTGACTTGACTGAGCAGCAACAGTTCTTAAAGTTGCAATATTGTATTTTATATTTAGCATTTGCTCCCAAAGCTTTCACGAGTTAATTATGATATATGAAAAATTAATTTTGTTATTATTAGCAAAGTGGAAGTCAGACTTTGTTTGGGTAGACTGATTTATTGTGAATATTGGGTATGAGAGAGATGTGAAAAGCCTAGGATATATCATGAATATTTAGATAGCAGTTACTGGGATTTTGGAAAATAAAAATATATTCCAGTTAAGTCTATTAAATTTTAATAGATCGTTTAAAGATAGGTATGTAAAAAACCCCATAAAATAAAAATATTAACTTTCATAACTTCTAAAATATCTCCATAAAACAGTTTTGAGCAACGAAAAAGTTCACTAAGCAATAGTTGTTCTTTCATTTGAATTAAATAATTTATAAAATAATGCTAATGCTTACTACCATTAAACCTGTCATTTATATTGCACCTGCGGGGGAAATTCTTAGTCTTATTACATTCAAAACAATAGAGAAAATAGATTACTTTTAAATAATGTTGAATTCTTAACGAACAGAAGTAATCATGCATCATAGATTGTGTGTAATTGGTGTTTTACTTTGTCAATAATTTTAAATTTGTCAAATACTTTCTATTACAACGATTTTCTAGAAATTTTAATAATCGGCCGCCGACTATTCGGTATTCGGCCTAAGACATTGGCCGAATATTCGGCCTCGGCCTATTCGGCCTAGAAGAAATGGCCGAATATTCGGCTTCGGCCTGGGAGAAGTGGCCGAATATTCGGTATTTGGCTATTCGGCCAAATCACTATTCGTTACATCCCTACTCCCAAATAATTGTAACGTAAATACCATGAACAATCTATGGAAATAATTTGAAAAAACCTATGTTCCTTCCATAAAATACAGAATTTTCCGGATGGCATTAAATTTTAAATGTTATTTTTGAATTTATGTGGCTGCCCAGATGGTGGCATGAGCTGGGTCAGTTACTCGTCACCACTCTTGTTTAGAACAGGTATCGAACTGTTTTGCTAAATTTAATATTTTAAATTGGTGTTAATGAATGAAATGTATGCGCAAAATTCCTCCCAATTGTTTCTGGGGCAGCAAGGAATGAGTTTTACTTCTCAGACGAATTTTCACATCCTTTACACTAACACATAGACATTTATGCATGTATACTTATATATTGAGGGTTTTATTTACAACTCATTGTCGTTTTCCGTGCAAATCACGAAATTAACAATTCAGAATGCATGACGCATAATATGTGCTATCGTTTACTGATACTGTTCAATATATTAATTGGAAACATTTGTTACATGGCAGAATAAAATTACTTTAAAATAATTTTTAAAAAATCATCAGCAACCATTCAGATATAGTAGAGTAAGTTTTCTTTCTAATGGGGCTGCAGTATTGGTCCTCAACCATAGCAGACCTAGTGCATCCCCAGAGATTGGTACCAACTCTTACAGCGGCACCGCAATGAGTGTGGTACCATTGCCGCAATTGTTTTGACGCTCAGTTTCCCCTAGATGGGAGCACCTGCGCTCTCGTTGATGCAAACGGCACTAGGAATTTAATTTAGCCGAGAGTATCCATGCCAAACGGATACTCAAGGGATCTTTAACATGCCGCATCATCACACGGCATGGGCGCAGATGATTTTCTGCATCTTGAAAATCCACCGACTTGGGCCAGCTTTGAACCTGCGAACTTGGGCGTAAGAGGCTTGCGCCTTACCACTACGCCACCCTGTCGACTAGTAAAGTAAATAAAACATCCTAAAAAAAATTAAAAAGAATCCTGGGTGAAATAAATTAAAAGAAAATACAGCACAAAATTCGAAATCTTAAGCCCTACGAGGTCATTCCATGTAAATTGTTACCTCCCTTCGCACACACAAAAAGTATTGTTACATCTGTAACTGTATTAAGGTAAATGACCCGGTAGGGGACACAGTAAGAAAATTTTCGTACTCTTTTACGTGTCAAAATTTTTTCAAGGAACTTACATCGATATTTGCATATTTAGCGTAATCGACAACTATTTCTCTAAAAATTAATTACCTATAAAATGTCATTTGATGAAAAATTATAATTTTTACGTCAAATTTACTACACGCTTCATTTGTATCTATAGTGGACATTTATAAGACACGTATTTGCCTTAGTAGTGGACAGAAATTAATATCATCTATTTTATGCTGTTAACTTGGAGAAATAATTTAAAAAATAACTAAGGGACCATTCATAAATGATGTCACTCTTTTCCCCTATATATTTTCCCCAAATTCCTAACCTTCTTATTGATCGGCTTTAGTAAAGAGCAGCCAATGTGACCGTTGTGGAGGCAGCTATTAAATAGTATGATCCATGCACTTGCATAGATGCTCCATGCCAACTTTAGTTCTATTAACCAGCACTAGGAATCGTTCGCTATAGGTTCTGATCATTTCATTCAAGTTTAATGTTGCATTCGCTTATTTTAGGAGCTTAAAGATCTAAGTGTCCACTACTAAAGCAGTGTCCACTACTGAAGACCACCATGTATACTTGGGGATATGTGCATGTAAAATCCGTAGACCCCACCACCTCTCCCCCTGCGTAAGCAATCCTAAGGCCTCAGCTAACAGGTAGGGGTCTGGTGGAGAAAAGTGTCCACTACCATACCTAAGGCTTCGGCTAAAAGGTGCAAGGGTGTCCGATGGAGAAAAGTGTCCACTACCGGGTCATTTACCTTATACCTTTTGTTTTTGCTTTTTTCAGCCAATTGTATAGTTTCAGAATCAAAACTGTTTTTATAGTTTGGTTGGTTTGATTTTTATGATGAAAGAAACACATTGGGAAATGTTAAATCTTTTTCGCCCATCTTTTTCTCCCCATTAAACTAAATTTTTTTGACTCAGACTTAACTAACCACCACTTGTCAAGTGAATACAGTGATTTTGGGGGCAGTGAGAAACGATGGTAAATCTTGAATCATTTCTCTGCACTTTTTCACCGAAAGAAACGGAAAATCCAAGGGCTGCAAAATTGCCTATCTACATACCATTGAATTTACAATGACCTTGTAAAAATTAGCAGATACGCAAAAATTATATATCTTTTAAAGAGGACAAAATCTAAATGAGGAAAACAGGTTCATAAAGGTAAGTTAATGTCCTAATGTCCTTCAACCAAAAAAAAAAAAAAAAAAAGCTCTTAATGGGCAATGAGGCGGGATAAAACTTTTATTACACATAGTAAGGGGTAAGGTTACATTCAATTAAAATATTTTTTTTTGTTTCTTTTTGTTTGGTGCTTTACAAACGAAAGAAACAAATATTTATTTTGTCTAATTTTTATATGTTTAATAAAAATAAAGTTGTAAAATAAAGGAATTAGAGATTATTATTTTTTTGGAACCTAACCCGCTCTTTTTATAGCACTGAGTCTCACATAACGCGGTTTCATTCAACATGACATTTTCTGGGATCGTACCTACCATGTTATAAGAGGATAACCTATATTCTTACACAGAGCCCGATTTACATTTTGAATCACTATAGGCACAACTCATGTTTGGGGGCCCCTCACACAACAAAACATTTTTAAGACTAACATTCAGTACGTGTTTGTAAAACTTGCCAGTCACACCAAAATTTGGGGGCCCCCAAAGCGCAAAAACTAATTTGTTTTTCAAATGTCAAAGAGTCAGACTAACTTTTGGGAGCCCCCAACGTGCAAAATGATTTTGTTTTTAAATTACGAAATGTTTGAATAAAATCTGGGTTCTCCCAAAGTGCAAATTCGATTTTGTTTTTCAAATTTCAAATTGCCAGACCAAAAGTTGGGGGCCACCAAAGTGAAAATTCCTTGTGGTTTAAAAATAATTTAATAATACAAATTTTCTGTGAAGCAACAGAACACTAGCAGTTTGTTTTTGAAGGATGCTATTTTTAAATATTTTTCTAAAAAAATTTAAATTACAAAAAAAAAAAATAATAATAATAACCAAAATTAGGAGGCCCCTCAAAGTGGGAGCCCTAGGCCCGGGCCTCACGGGCCTAATGGTAAATAAGGCCCTGTTCTTACCTAGAAAGTATTAAGATAAGACATTCAGAACTTTGATTTTAAGTGCAGCGTTATGGTTCCTTTCGATTTAACACAGCACGGCATATAGTGCAGTATTAAACAGCAAGGAACCATAATATATACTTGACGTTTTATCTTAGCATTCTGCGCATCTAAAAAAAATTTTATACGCAAAACTATTTTCATATAAATAAGAGTGACCACCACAAATATTCCACCTTCCTTTTTTTACGAAAGGGTGAAGGGAAGGGAAATTCTCCCCCCTCCGGTACCCTCGGAACTGCCTCGGGACTTCAGGGTCCACGGATTTTACATGCACGTATCCCCAAGCGTACATGGCGGTCTTCAGTGACTCCGGTATCGAACGCGAGATCCTCCGATCCGAAGCTCGACATCCTAACCACTAGGCTACCACGGCCTCGCTTCACAGTAAAATCATCTACACAATTCACGGACTTGCAGATGCAAGGATAGAGCTTTAAATGTATGTTTTTGTATAAAGTCAAGTTCAAAATTCGGGGATTTTTCATTTTAAAAATGATACTGTGCAAATGTCAGTTAATTACACTGCTCTCTATAAAATATAATAAGCATGTTTAAATGAATATTGAAACGAAGCATTAGATTATTTTTGAAGACTTAATTTTATCCCCCCTAATTGAAAATTTCGTATTTCCTGAGAATCACCCATGTATAACTAACGACACTTCTAGATGCGCTTTAACATTTAAAAAAAAAATAATCATAAAACCTCGCAAAGAATGGTCGAATGTTGTCAGCTAGTAGTATAAAAGAGCTACAGCCACACTTTTGATTTTATTATAAACGAGGGCCTTACCCAAGGTACCTGTAACCAAAATTTCGTACTTCTGGACCGTTCCATCTCGCACGGAGGCGATCGACAGACAGACACACACAAACTTTCGGTTTTATGTATACAGATTAATACGCTGCAAAAATCTAAAACGTGGGACATTTCTTCGATGAGATAATCCCAAAATTAACAGTTTTTCTTAAAATTGAAATAAAAAAGAACGAATTCGAATTTTAAGAAAAACGCTTCGAGGTGCACGAGGGCCTTACCCAAGGTACCTATAACCAAAACTTCGTACTTCTGGACCGTTCCATCTCGCCAGGAGGCGATCGACAGACAGACAGACGTACACAAACTTTCGGTGTTATTTATATAGATTAATAAATCATTCAGGGGAATCCACGTCCCAAATTGACAAAGAAAAAAATTTTAAGCGAATAAATAAAAGGGAAAGATAAATGCAACTTATGTTATTTATTCATAAAGGAGAATTGTTATACATCTTGATTGTTAATCACTGTTTAGTCATTTGACTCACAAACGGAATTTTCACTTTTATAGCATTACTCGGACACTAGTGAACAATAACAGACCCACTTCGACTCTTCGTATTTTTGAAACCTTTAAGATCTTCAGTATTGCTGGAATTTTGTCCTCACCTTTACGCAAAAACCGTGGTGGTAAGCTTGGCAGTATCATAATGTCAAAAAAGACGCACACTTAAAGCTTTTATATGCGACTGTGTACGCATATTTCTAGAGAAAAAAAGAGAGTTCCCCAAAATCAAATGACGTCATTTGCAATTGTATCATGTGAAGAAACTTTTAAAAAATGTATTCAGATTTTACGGATAAACCTCACCGCTTATCCATCTCACAGCCTACGGACTCGGATCTTCTGAAGGAGAAATATTTTAGTAAAAACTTGTAACGAAGCTGAAGTTTCGCTTTAACCTTCGGCTACTGAAACTCTTTTTTTACTCTCGTGGGGGGGGGGGGGGGGGGAAGGGTCGTTAAGACCATTTTCATACCGTTATAATTGTGGTAGATAAGAGCTTAGCTATGCAGCTTGCAAATAACATCACGTTTTGAGAAAGGATGAGTGAAAACGTATATTCCTTTTTTTTTTCTGGTAAAGAACATACTAGTTTTCTCAAACGATTTTTTAAGCAGTATTTCATGACGAAAGTGGGATATGACGTCAAAGATAAAAATCATGTCATTTTTTGAAAGCTTTAAAATGTATTTTTATCCATTATTTTAGCTGACTTTTTTTGTCACGAAACTCTAAACTGCGTCATGACATAAACTTCTCGATATTTATTTTCTTTATCTCTAAGTATTTTTTCGAGGAATTAATTATATGTTTTGCATCTTCAAGGCTCATCTTTTTAAGCTCAAACATTGACTAATATCATTCATTGGTCTTAAAATGTATTAAATGCAGTAGCGAACGCGAAACTTTTTTAAGTGGACGAGAGAGTGGGGGTGGTGATCTTCAGGATGTTTAAAAAATCGACGGCATATAAAAGCCAGGGATGTGGAGAGTGCAGCAACGAGATTTTGCATATTTCGAAAAATTATAGAAGATTAGAACAAAAATGAACAAGCACTCTAATTTCAGCTAATCAGAGGCCCTGGGATGCGGCAAAATATAGTTTTTATCGGAGATCTGCAGTAGCCCCTTTTTTGAGTTCTCTTCTTTGACTTCTAAATTCTTAATCCGGCTCCGCTCCGTACTTCGAATAATTTTAATAGATTACATTATTTATCACCTTTTTAAGTTTTTTTATATCATAAAAAATTTAAAAAGGGAAAAAACAAAATATCGGAGCACAACAAATTTCTTTGATCGGGCTCCTCTCCAGTTTCGAGAAAAATCTGGTAGCTCCACTGCTCCGTGCTCCACACTCCGTTTTAGATCCCTGTAAGAAAGTCAAGGTTTCTTCTTTAAGATTCTTCTACACCCTCGCCTCCCCCTCCGTGAATACTACACTGATTAAACAAGTAGTAGTTCACATGTAAATTTCGGATTCAAAAGAAATATGCAGCTGCGGTAACAATTTATATCTGTTACTTCGATGCAAAAATATGTTCTAAAGCCATTTATAAAATAATTTTAAATTGAATACTTTTTTGAATCTATAAAATCTTTATATATATATATATAACATTAAAAACTAAATAACTTTTTTAAAACCCCTTTTTAAATTCTGTTTCGTTTTTAAAACATAAATATTTTATAGATGTCCCCTAGCCCGGAAAACTAACGCTGGAAAGATTATGTAATGTGAGCTAAAAATAGTTTTGCAGCAGAACGAATAGAAAAATCGTTGCTTCATCACGTGACATATAGCTCGAGGGATTATAAAAGACGATCTCGCAAGCTTTTCGCGGGAATTCACGATGTAAATATTGTAGATAGAAGAGTGATGTTTTCTGTCGTCTTGTATTTTGAAATATGTGTATTTAATATGTGAAGCTACTAATAAATCAAAGACTGAAGATTTTCGGCCATGATTGACTTACCAACGGACATTACATTAAAATAACGGCTGCTTGTAACGGTGATGTTATATATATATATATATATATATTATGTGTGTGTGTGTGTGTGTGTGTGTATGAGTTTTGTAAGTTTTCCAAAGGGCCAAAGCAGGCAATTGCTTACAAAGGAAGTGGGGGTGGTGCATTTTCAGGGTTTATGTGTAGAAAAATTAATTTATCTCAAAGATTTTTACTTTTTTCTGGTCACTCACGGAAGTTCGGTGGGCCGCATGTGGCCCATGGGCAGCCGGATGGGCAACGCTGTGGTTCATTGAAGTTGAAGCATAATTCATCTAAAACTTTTACGCGGACAATTTTTGTTGTTAATTTTCAACATTTTGTAAGTAATACAAATACTACTAAAACTCTCTAAGCCAACTGAAGAAGCGTATACACTTATAAGTAATGAACAGATTTAATTGAACTTAATTTTAAACAAGAAGTTCCGTGTAGAACTAGACGAGCCTACTTTCCCGTATACACCAAATTCAAATTTATAATCTAGCTATCTCTCTCTCAGTCTTTCTCGTTTAGCTTTAGTTCTTAATTGCTTCAAATATACCTTTTTCAACGGTTAATACATATTCATTCAATCATTCATTTAAGTCGTTCATGTATTTATTCACTCATTTATTCATTCATTCTTTTGCTTATTCATTTAATCTTTCATTAATTCAAAAATATTCTTGAAAATCCCGATCAAAAAATTTCATAAGAAAATAGGCTCGTTAGTTCTGGATGAACTTTTTAACTGTACATGTTCTACGTCATAAGAGCTTTCCGATAAAGTTTGTTCCGAGCAAATCGGCCAGTTAGATCAGGATTTATATAGGATTGAAATTTCCCCGTAGGCACTATGTTAATTTTTTTTTTGAACTGTTCAAAAATGAACAAAAATTGTTCAAATCAATATTTCACGCCAAGAACTTCTTCCAGTGGGCTTGTTCATGGGAACTTGGATCTTGTGCCCAGAGTTTACATAATTTGCTTCATTTTCACCCATAGGCGCTAATGTTAAAATTTTTTGAACTGTTCAAAATTGAATAAAAAATTGTTCAAATCAAAAAGTAAAATATGGAAATGAGATGTCCTCGCCGAGATCTTTAGAATGCAAAAAGAATTTTTCGAATCGGACAATTCGTTCAAAAGTTATTAGGGGAGGGGGGGGACAGACCGACAGACACACTTTTTTCAAATTTTTTATTTCTCAATCTTTATTTAATTACTTAACTTATTTTTGACTTTTCTTGATTTCTAACGATATTTTCACGATACCATTAAGCCTTCTTTCATGCTTTATTATTAATTTTTTTACTTTTACGGGAAAGTAGGCTAAAAAGGTTCAAAATTTGTGCATTTTGACCTTTAGATTAGAAGAACTAATGCGGTTTGTAAAAATGACTGGAGCTTAGTTCTTACGAAATAAAAGAAGGTAACATTATTTCGTTCTTTACTTTGTTTAAATGTCAACTATCTGCGTCACATCGATTAAAGATATCTTTTGCATCCTTAGTTACAATGACTCGATTCTTTTTATGCACCATTTCTCTGAAAACAAGGAAGAAGCTGAAAGCTTATTGCTCTGTAAGAATGAAATAATTTTTAATGATCACAAAAGGTTTAACATTTGCGTCTGAAAATTTCAATTCCTAGAGACGAAACCTTCTCCCCCCTCCCTCCTTTAAATATTGGTCACTCAATGCATGATAATATTAACCCTTTAGCTGTCACGTCGGGTCATATTGACCCAGGTGCAATTTTAATTTCTTGTCTTTTCTATGCTTTTTAACCGACTTCACAAAGGAAGGAGGTTATACATTCGTATTGTATGTATGTCGTTTTTAATTTTGTTTGTTTGTCCACTCATAACTTCGCACCGGATGGACCGATTTTCAAGATTTTTTTATCAATCGATCGAGGGTGGTTTCCCATAGGTCCCGTGCCTTTGTTTGATCACATTCGATAAATAGAACAAAAATAATTGGCAGAAATGCGGTCATTTTTTTGCTTTTTCATCCATAACTTTTGACTAAATGAACCGATTTTGATGATTTTTTCTTTAATCGATAGAGGTCGTCCAACTCAAATATCGCACATCAATTCGACTATATTTGTTTTTTAGAAAAAACGTTATGGGTGAAAAATGAGTATTTTTTCATTTTAATTGAAAAGGCTGGGCGTGATTTTTCTTTGTTGGGAAAATTGTTAATAAACATGAAACTCATTGTTAAAAACATGTTTGTTGTCATGGGCTATAATATTAAAAGAAATTACAGCAAGAGTTTGACTGAAGGCTTCTCTGTGGCAAAAATTAATCCAATCAGTTTGTTTGCTAAAATAGACTTCAAAAGGGAATTTATCATGCAAATGATTAGTTTTTAGTGCCATTAATTTAAAGAAGTTTTGCCCTTTGATATGGATTTTTTAAAAAATAGAGTATTTATGTACAAAATGTATTTACACTAAAAAGAATAAAATAAAATAATTTTAATAAAAAAACAGAACCGACTTCAAATTAAAATTTGCGCTAAAAAGTAAAAAATAAATTCATTCTTTAAACGACATCGATGTGGCTTTTAAGCATAGTTTTAGAAGTTGTGAAGTAATTAAATAAAGATTTAAAGATAATTGTTTAATATTGTTATGCTCACAAATATCATTAAAAGTTCAACAATAAAATTGAAAATGTGACCCAAAACATAGTGCTTTGTTTCTGAACTGCCAAGTACAGGATCATTTTTTCAGTAAGAACCGATTGCGCATCGTGTTTGCGCATTCAGTCAGGTGACGTCAGTTCAAGGTCAGCAACTCTTTGACCGGTCCCCCACTATTTTTTTTTTTTTCACGTCTCTGCCAGTGGCTGGTTGTGTGGTTCAGTAATCCCGCCGATTGTGAAGTGCGTGCCGTAATTCGGTTTTGAATGCAAAAAACGTTCGTTTTGCTGAAATTCAAGAACAAAAATGCAACTGGACAATTGCCACTGGAAAGTACTGAATCATCCGCCTTACAGCCCAGACTTGGCACCATCAAACTTTCATCTCTTTCCAAAACTTAAGGCATTTCTCAGTGGGAAGCGTGTTTAAAATCAGGCGGCGAGTTCTTTAATGAAGGAATCCAAAAGATGGTACCACGACTTGGCAAATGCGTGAATGTTGATGGCGACTATGTTGAAAAGTGAAAAAATGTTCATATTTTACTTTCTGATATAATTTGTTGTTAAATAAAGTTTTTTTTACTCCATTACAAAACGGTTCTTACTTAAAAAACGACCCTCGTGATTATGTAAAATAACGTGGCATGCGACAAAGAGAGGGGCGTATATGTGACAGTTTATGACAAAGGGGACGAGCGGGGTCAAATATATTGAAAAAAATTGGGACATCATTTATGAATGACGTCGTTCTTAGAATCTGAGAACCAATAAATATTAAACTGCTTTGCAGTTGGTGCCATAACGATCAATCAATGTTTGGTGTCTTCGCAAATTCGTTTCCCTGAAATTTTCTCACGTTTGCAAACAAAAAAAAAAAAAAATCAAACTTAAGAAAAGTACAAGCATTTCTTTCGGACAGAGTAAACAAAATCATTCCTTTCGCGAATTTCATAGCTTCGATGTGTACTTACGGATTTCTAAGCAACCAGATGTGAAAGAAATACTTTGTGCACACTGTAACTTCAGCAAATAGCAAAAGCTTCTTCCTGATTAAAATTTCCAAATTTGACGAAAAATCGGACTCTTTTATGCTTTCTAAGTAAAGGGAATTCTTAGATTTATCCGAAAATTTAACATTAAAAATTTTCTTCTTGCTTATTGAACACAGGAGAGTAACAAAACTTATATATAATGAGGACTTCACTGAATTTTACATTTTAAATGAACCAGAGAATTTTTAACATAACTTAAATTTTTTTGTCATAACAATAGATTTTTCCTTCCTTTAAAGTTCTTTTTTTATTTAGTTATTTATTTATTTAATCATTTTATTTTATTATTATTCTTTTTTAGTGTTATGCCATTGGTCAACTGACAGATTTTTAATCAGCATTCTACTATATTTTTTTGATGTAAAAAAAAGAAAAAGGCAACATTGATTTGACTACGACCCACTTTGGGGCAATCATTTTGTTTTAATAATCAAATAATTATCTGTAAATAGACACTTATATAAATGGAAATAATGTATTTATATACAAAGAAATTTGTAATTATGTAAGATAAATGACTCGGTAGTGGACACAGTTAAGAAAATTTTCGTACTCTTTTACGTGGCAAATTTTTTTTAAGGGACTTACATCGATATTTGCATATTTAGCTTCATCGCCCAACTATTTCTCTAAAAATTAAATACCTATAAAATGTCATTTGATGAAAAATTAGGATTTTTACATCAAATTTACTAAACGCTTCATTTGTATCTATAGTGCACATTTATAAGACACGTATTTACATTAGTAGTGGACAGAAATTAATATCATCTATTTTATGCTGTTATTTTGGAGAAATAATTTTAAAAATGACTAAGGGACCATTCATAAATGACGGCACGCTTTTTCCCCATATATTTTCCCCTAATCCACAACCTTCTTATGGATCGGCTTTAGTAAAGAGCAGCCAATGTGACCGTTGTGGAGGCAGCTACTAAATATTATGATCCATGTACTTGCGTAGATGCTCCACGCCAACTTTAGTTCTATTAACCAGCACTAGGAATCGTTCGCTATAGGTTCTGATAAGTTCATTCAAATTTAATGTTACATTCGCTTATTTTAGGAGCTTAAAGATCTAAGTGTCCATTACTAGACCTTCCACCTGGAAGGTCGCGCGTTCGATGCCCACTGAAGACCACCATGTATACTTGGGGATATGTGCATGTAAAATCCGTAGACCCCACTACCTCTCCCCGTGCGTAAGCAATCCTAAGGCCTCGGCTAACAGGTAGGGGTGTGGTGGAGAAAAGTGTCCATTACCGGGCCATTTTACCTTATATAAAAGGCTGTCAAATTTAAAAAAAAAATTTAAACTTTATTTAATAAAACACTGACAAAAGGAGAAAGTGAAACCAAATTAAATTGCCATAAAATGAAAAAATATATCTATAAAATGTGTTACCACACAATGAAATAGCTGTCAAACCTTCTTTTTATGTTTTGAGCTTCGTTCCAATGCGCCTCATAAATTGCCCATCAGTTCAAAGAAGTGGCTAATATTCTAGAATACAAGGGAATGTGACTAATAGTGGAAAGATAAGCTTAGTTATTCAAAAGAACATGAAATATTGCTCAAATAAAAATGTTTCGTTCAACTAAGTAAGTTATTAATTAAGCTGATCAGGAGGTTATCAATGTTCTTTCTCCCCTTTTCCAAAAAAAGAAAAAGAAAAAAATGCAAGGGAAAGAGTTACATTTCTTTCAACGGTTTTCTTTTGGTATAACAGAAAGTGCCGAAACTGTTAAATTTAATGTTTGTAGCTTTGTCAAAATATTTTTCTTCCATCAGAAATTACTGAGCATGAAGTATGGCACGAAAAACCGTATCATCACCTCTTCCCTGGTTTTTTCTATTGCGCGCTTATTTTCCCAAATATCTCAACACATTGGTAAAACAGAGCGGATGGAAATAAATTATTAAGCGATGCATGGCAAAATCTCAAACATAAGTGTGGCAGCCAGAATGAATTATAGCAATTAATGTTAAATTGACATATACATATATTTTACAGCTGGAGTTAGTGAAATCATCGCTGAAACAAAATGGCGAAATTTGCTCCCGACTATAATAATTCGATCGCGACTAGCTGTGTATGCCTTTTTATTCCCTTTCATCCTTCTAATATAAATGCAGAAAATAACTGAATAAAAACAATAAAAAAAAGTAAAACAAAGTAGCAAACGCAGGGGCAAAAAGCACAATGTGCTTGCTTGCTTGCTCGCTCGCTCATTGCCAATCTGTCGCCCGTTGGCGCCAACTTCTCACTTTCACAACGTCTTGATCAAGCGGCTTGATTCGAAAAGATTTGATCTGTGTTACCTGCTTGGCAAAATTTCGCCCCCTTTGGCAATTCTCTTTGAACTGTAATTTTTTTTTTCAAATGTTTATCTCGGCTTATATCCGAGTTTTGAATTTTTGGTACATTTTTGAAGGAATAATGCACTCTGGGCTCATACACGGATCGGCTTATATTCGGAAATATACGGTAATTTTAATCCCTTCCCTCTCAATTATTAATTCGCAAAATGTTATCCATTTGAATAAAACATGAAACGACTTACATATTGCATCATCAAACATAAC
Source organism: Octonoba sinensis (assembly GCA_038502835.1). Taxonomy (NCBI): domain Eukaryota; kingdom Metazoa; phylum Arthropoda; class Arachnida; order Araneae; family Uloboridae; genus Octonoba; species Octonoba sinensis. The sequence goes on from CM076600.1 coordinate 8,648,862, forward strand.
TAAGTCCCGTAGAATATTAATGAATATAGTGGAGTATCGTTTATACGACGCCGAAGGGAATATTGAACGTCGCATAAACGATAACGCCGTAAAATCTATTTCCCTCCTGGCTAAATCCAAGATTTGGGACTGCACTAAAGGGGCCATTCATAAATGATGTCACACCTTTTCCCATATGTTTGACCCCCTCCCCCCTTTGTCACGTGTCACGCTATGTTGCATAATGCATGATGTCACACTTCTTTTTACCCCCTCCCCTCCCCTTGTCACACCTTCACGAACCCCCCTCCCCCCGTCGAAGAGTGACATCATTTATGAATGATCCCAAAACGTCGTATAAAGTGTAAACGTTGAATGAACGATGCTCTAGGTACAGTATCGAGATATCGGTATTTAATTTTCTTTAAGAATAATACTGATACATTAATAAATCAATTATTCAGAAAACAAAAGGGTATTTTCAGATACTTTTTACGCAAAAATTGACACGTAAGGGTATCAGAAAGTACTGCGGTTGTTTAAATTATTTTCATAGGTAAATGTAAAAGTATCACGTTTAAAATAATTATTTTGCTCTAAGAAGCTCAATAAAAATGACTTGATACTTATCACATTATTCATTTTGAAGACAATGCGTAGGATTGATATCGCTGCAATGAAGCGAAATTTGGCTGAAATAGTCATTAGTTGTCAGTACGCATGTGTTAGTGTGGTGAAAAAACTCGTTTATATTCATTAAAAGAACAACACTATCGTAATGATAACCGTCATGAAATATTAATGTATCGTAAATTCAGTAACATTTGTTTCATGGCATTCTGTTTTAAAAGCAAGAAATATTTAATCAGAAACTCAAACAGCACTTTCAGTACTCTTAAATGCCTTTCACGCATTTTACAGTGGTTCTTCAGAATCTTATGCAAGTTTCAAATAATAAAGAAAACCACTCATTTGATTATATGAACAACGATATCTTAAAAGCGTGGGAGTACATGCTCGTTCAATAAAGATTTCCTTAAAGAAAGAAAGAAAAACTTTTGTATTCTATTGTTTGAAAAAGTTTTTAATTTTTGTCTATTGTTTATGAATTATCCGGTATATATTGTTTCAACACTTTTCTACTACAATTCTCCTTCTGTATGTGTTCTAAGGGTTATATAGCACACTCTTACTTTTTAGTTTCTCAGTGAGATTTTGGACAATGTTGAACGAGAGCAAAGAGTAATAGGACGAGAATTAAATTTCAAAACTAAGCGTAGCACTTCTACAGTTACTTCCTGTGAGTTTGTTTCGAGTTCTCTGAAGCATAACCTCAAGTGAGGAACTGTTTTTGAGGTTCTAAAAAATCCAATGTGCGTGGTTCTATTGTTCTCAAATTGAGAACGAAAGCAACACTTTCTAGTTTTATCCATAGAAGGTAGAAAATTAGGTTATAACTTTAAATCATGAGATAAAACCATGGGAAATATGTTACATACAGTCCCCGCCGCTTTGTAAACTTTTTTTGCTGCAGCCATCTGAATTTTTTTTCCTCTGTGACTGAATTTTTTTCCTTTGTGAAAAACATCCAACTGAAGTTAGATGTTTTTCAGAAAGGAAAGCTCATTCTTTTGCATTGAAAAAAGGGTTCCTTGTAACCTAGAAAGACATGTCCGCAATTTTTGCAAAATTTGTGCCTAATTTAAGTTGATTTTTAATTTTTTGGATGACATGTAAGTATTAGATTTAGTACTGTAGTCTCGGTAATCTGGCAGATATCGGACCTGGTTACTGCCGGATTACTGGAATGTACTAAAAATACGCATATAAATACCTGGACAAATTATTTATTTTAATGTACTACATAGTGTTGTTTACATTGTTCCTTTGAAGTTGAAGGCATAAAATAGTTGTCCATTTTTGATTGTTTTTTGATTGTTTGATGATGCGTTCATTGAAAACGTCTTTCAGCTGATTTAAGCCACTGTTATCAATGGCTGTTTCATTATTTTTTTTTTTTTGATATTGCTCCAGAAGGTCCATGTTAGGCCACAAGTTTGCCCACGAACAAACAATCACTTTTTAATCACTCACAATAGCTGCGCAGAAACAGGTTTTCAACTCTACTACCACGCATTTACTAGCTTCTTATGAAACGCCGGATTACTGGCAGGGCTGGAGCAGTGAAGTGCCGGATTACCGAGAGACTACTGTACAATGTTATTACATTTATCCTTAATTTTTACCACAAATATACTTTTTTTTTAATGTAAAATTTTTATTTCCACCAAAAAAAAAAACATACTTATTGCACTTTTCTTAGAATGTCAATCTCAAGTTATGTTTATTGGTGGTAAAAAGCAATTTGTTTTAAATTAAAAAAAAAAAAAATAAAAGATCCGATCTAAATAAAACAATCAATTAAATCCGTTTTTCTTATATTTAAAAAAAAGATAATCATGTTTTTTTAAACCCTAATATTTATTAAAAATTAAATGTCAAAGAAATTTAAATTTGGCTAATTTTGATTTCATGCGACCAATATATAACTCGTTACACACAAAACTGGTAAAATATATTTTAAACTCTTAAATTGTTTCTAAAACCCGTTAAAATGAAAAGTGGAGGCTCTCATTTTCAGGGAATGTAGTACGCAATGGCATTGAGACCTACAAATAAAAAAAATCAAAATTTTTGAAATTGGCTTTTTGCGAGATAGAAAATTTTTCAGACCACGGCAGCAAAAAAAGTTGAACCGATATTTTTTAATGTAGTCTCTCATTTTAAACAGTATATAATTAACTTTCAAATAAAATAAAATTAAAAAAACGCAACAAAATATCTTGCTCCGTTTAGGAAATAGAGCACTTTAAAGTTTTTGTTGAAAATCGCAAGTGAGAAAGGCCGGCCACTGGGGGCGCCATCTGTAGCGGCCTGTATCTCGGGCCAGGAATATTTTTTGATCAAAACAAACATATACCTATATCTTACTTTGTCCTAAATTTTAACATACGTTTAATACAAAAAGTTCTGAAGTATTGAAGTTAACCCCCCAGCCTGAATCGACATGGACCAGAAGAAGAAACACACACGTGATATGCAACCATATTATTTGAGAAAACGTCTGCAGTGCTCTGCAGCAGCGCTTAACTTGTATAGCTAGGCTTGCCATATTTTTAGTTAGTGAAACCGGGACACATTTATATGGGATGGGCATAACGGGGGTCTGGGGGTGTGGAAAGACCCCCAGTAGCGGGGGAGGGGGGTCTGGGGAAATTTTTCAAAAATTAGAAGCAAAATGGTGAGTTTTAAGCCTTTGTTTTTGCCTCGCAAGTAACAGGAATGGGGAATATGGAACCCTAAATTGTTAGTCTACCCACCTTTTAAAAATAAAAAGGGAATTTTCGCTACTTAATTTACTTAAAAATATTTTTTTTCCCTTTTTAATGCTAATTTTTTCTGGTATACCATCTAGAACGAAGTGTAAATAAAATAAAGTTTAAAATACTTCATAAAATTGTTTAATTGAACAATTAATTACTAAGTCTTATTTTTTTAAATTACAGTTTTTTCTCCAACTACAAAAACCATTTCAAAAAACATTTTTGTTAAACTAAAAAAAGCAATTAATAAGTTAACAATGTTACTCTTTGTTTTCAACCCACTCATATTTCTGATTTGAATGTACTTTTTTCAAGATGTCTTTGTTAAGTTTAACTTTTTCATAAAAGTCGGAGCAAAGAAAACGCCAAAGTTTATTTTACATGCAATCCCTGCTCTTGCAGTGGGCACCTCTGTCATCTTAAAGATTCTTAATGTCTTCATAAAAGATCCTTAAAAACATAAATTCATTACTTTTAACACCTTACAGCCGTTTCCCGGGACATTGATAAAACTGGGCGGGACACCGGGACTGTCCCGGTCAAATCGGGACGTATGGCAAGCCTATGTATAGCAGATCAATAGTTCATGTATAAGTAAAATAATTTAATTATCCTGTATCAGAGTATTTTAAAGTTCATACGCAATTAAAGTCAATTGTTTGTATGAACACCATTAAAATAATAATAAAAGGCGTGGTCTGTGCCAAAATAAGAAGTTTAAAATAAACTCGGATTCTTTGTAAGGTTTAGAAGTTCTCTAAATTAACTACAGTAAAACCCCGTAATACCGCGCCTCGGTATACCGCGGAATCGGATATAACGCGGTTATATCATGTCCCCCGACGTTCAAACCAAGCTGTGTATTCCAGATTCCTTGAAATTTTTGAAAAGTAAACATATTCTCTAATCCGCGAGAGTGTATAAAAGCTTAAAACATTGTTTCTTTGAAAAGTGCGTTCCTCCCTTTGCACAGAAATCAACTTTTTTCTTGGAATCTCTCCCCCTTCATAATCTCACGTTGATAACCTAACAAGATTTTTAAGCCCCCATTTTCTCAGAACACAATTGTTTTTGCTGCGGTTGATATGGTTTCAGCCTAGGAGTCTCAAAGAGCAGAAAAAGTTAATCTGAATAACCTATCATTCGATAGACTAACCGCTCTGTTGAGAAGTGTGCTTCTTGCACAGCAATTGCAGCAAATAAAATGGCAGCAAACAAGAAAAGAAACGATTATACAATAGAAGAAAAGCTAAAAGTAATTGATAAAGTTAAAAGTGGCGCAACTATTTCGTAAATATGGTTCCGCGGTACAGTTTCATTCAATAGCGGTTATGTTATAACTCGGGTGCCAAACATGTCCCCGACACCCGCGTTTTAACGGGGTATTACTGTAATAAGACTGTTATGATATTTTCTTATTAGTTCTTAAAACTTGGTAATTCTTGTCGTACACTGTTGTTGAATGTACATAGGAAACTTGTACAAAAAAAAAAGTATTGCCATACATTGAACTGATAAATTTCTATCGATAAATGAAAGCTGAAGGATGCATTTATTAACTTTTTAAAACGAACTATCAAATATGTGTGTCAAACTGATAGCGGAGTAATGCTTTTTTTTTAAACCTCAGATTTTGTAGTCTTGGAGTAAAACAAGCATTGCACAAAGAGTGTCATTAAACTGTAATATACGTCAAGTTTCCTTTAACTGAATTTGAAAAAAAGAAAGAGAGAAAGAATCAGTGGGGTTAATGAGATTATTCCTTATGAGAGGAAAAGCTCGTTAAATGTTATACATTGCGCAAAATTGATTTATTTTTTTGATATGCTACTAAGATCTATATGGTGATAATTTCTTCCAGCAAACTGATTCAGCGAAATGAGTTGACATATTAAACCGATAAAAGATAGTACCAGAATGTCTTCATTGAAGTTTCGTTTTGATTATTTCCTTTAAGCACTTAAGGTGAAAGGTAACGCGATAAGAGAAACATTTAAGAGGATATTTATTTTTTTACTTTGATGTACATTTTTACTATTCCCAACATTAATGGCTTCAATATGTGAAACAGTACAAGTTTTTCTAGGGGAAAACTGCTCACAATTGTAAAATTGTTATTCATTAACATTTAATTGCAATTCAAGCTCGTTTACAATAAATATCAATTGTTTGATCTTAATGAGTACGTGATGGAAATATTTTACGTAAATATGTGCAGTAATTTCGAGTTTTAAACCTCGTGGACGACATTATGCACATTTGCACATGGGAGGACATTTGTTGACTTAGAGGGAGGGGGGGAGACATGTTTTTTGTCTACAAGCCGATATGGATTCCTTGAAAGAATTGCTTGATAATATGTTGCAGTCGACATAATTGTAACGAGTAATAGAAGGTAATCATGACCGATAGGGCAAGAAAGTTCACTGTATACTAGATGACATCCAGTATATAAATAACACGGATCAGTTAGGCTGTTTCAAACTATAATACTTATGCAGTAACCACGCTCCTATTTGTAATTTTATCCATTGATTTGTAGCTTTACAGTGGGCAAGAATTGTTTAACTCTGTCCTTTGAAGAAATACAATATATTGTTTATTTGAAGTAAAATATCTCCATAACTCGAAAATTATGATTTTTGATTTAATTCTGCAGGAAAATTGCAATTACCATTGCAATTATCCTTATAATACTCTCACTCAAAATTCATAATTTTTTGAGCTCTGATGTTGTACAATAAATGAGCGATATATATATATTGAGTACAAAAAGTATTTTTTAAGTTTAATTTTGTAACAAAACTGTAAAACCACTGACTAAGTTTTTTTTACAAAAACCGTTTCAAGCCATTTATTACACAAAAATGTTCTAAATCTCGTTCAAAAAACTGGAAAATCTTTTAAATTTAGAAACAGGGTCATTCCATGTCAACTGGACCAGTGGTCCCCACTCGACCACATCCAATTTTGATAAAATTTTGCACAAAGTTTCTAGTAGGTATAAAACTAAGTTAGCCAAATTTTTAGACCTTGAAAGTAAAAACTCATGTAGCAAGGGGCCCCTAAGCTTAAGAACCAAAATGGCTGCCATTGACGAACGAAACACATAGCCATGTTTCGATGTACCTGGAGAGCCACATACTAAAAGCACAATCCTGAAATTTATTTCGCTCAGACAACTTTTTGTTCTTAATCTAATAGTAAAGTTTGAAAGACCACCAAGACATTATTTGTTATTGTGTTCAGTCAAAGTTGGCTAAAAATTCAATTTGACAAAATTTTTACAAAACTTTATACTTCTCTAACTTGTCAGTGACAAAACTTATACACTTGTAACTTTGTATATATCTACGTCAACTACTTGTCGACGTATGCTGAAAATTTCAAAAATTTCATTAAGAAATTTTAAGGTTTTAATTTATATCTATCTAAACATGCAGTGGTTTCCAAACATGGCGAATTTTGATCATTTTTGAACCATTATATCTGAGGGGGAACTTAATGAATTTTCTTCGTTCCACTTTCATCAGATAGAGGAAAGCTTTCTCTACCAAACTTGAAATTTTCAAAAAGGTTTTTTTTCGTAAGCCGGAGAAAAAATCTTTCAAATTTGAGTTAAAAACCATGGTGATATGTGCGCATTTTTAGCCTCAATTTAGCTTTTTTTGAGTTTTATTTGACATTTAAAAGGAGAGAAACTTGCGTTGGGTCCTGCAGGGCTCGCGCATACTTGTATTTGAAGCATTAATCAATATTATTTGTAAAAATTGACTCAGTTTTGGAAGATGATGGTCAAACTTTGTCTGGTAAAATTTCGACCAAAAGACATTCTAATACTGAGCAATTGATTTGTACTTTTGCTTAATATGCTTTATATTGTGAATTATTAATAAAAGAACTAGAAATATTGTGAAATGAAAGCAGATGCAAAAAGATTGCCGCGCAATTGCAGTAAAACGCTCTTACTGTTCCTAACAGGCGGCGTCAAATAAACGTAAAAAATAAGCTAAAAGTAAAAAACTTTTCGCAAATAAAGACCCAATGTTTCTAGTTTCGATTTGTCAATCTTTTAGTTGTTTTAGCCGATTAAAATAGATTTTATAAAACAAAACATCCACTGTTTTATATATTAAGTTAACATTCGCTACTTTTAAGTACAGTAGAGCGTCGGTTATTCGAGCCCCGACTAACCGAGTTCCGGGTTAACCGAGGTACATTTGCCCTTGAAAATTTTTTTTCCTGGAGGCCGATAGCGGCGTCAATGACTGACGTTAGTCACTCAATTATTTTTCTGGTGATATAAAGACCTAGAACAACAGTCAAAGACAACTTCAACAGACCCTTTACGGCTACAACCATTTCGTAAAACGGCACCAAAGAAGCGTGCGAGTTCCGTTAAACAGAAAACAATATATATATCTACTGTTGAGGATCTGTTCACGTGATTTACTTGAGTCATGCCATAAATCGTGTCTGATGCAACAAGTCAACCTTGGTCTGACAATGAGAAGACTTCACTTGAAACTTGGATCTCATGCAACGAGGTTGGAGCCTTTTCCAGACACGCTCCTTCAAAAATGCCCGAAATAATATTTTTAGTCTAATTTTTAATTTAGTTATTGTTCTGTGTTTAATTGTTAAATAAAACTAATTAAAAGGCAAACAAGGACTTAATTTTGGTACTTTCACCTTTGACTTGGCATCACTACACCGATACTATTTGTTCTCTAGTCAAGAATAGAAATGAATACCCTTTTTTCATATCTACTATAGATTTCTTCAAGAGACAACGTTAACTGAAACATGTACTCTACTGATGTGTACATATAAAATTAGATATTTGTATGTATGTAACGTCATTTTTTCATTTCATAATATGTACAGTAACTGCCTTTTTTTTACATCTTTGACGGCATTTTCATTCATTTCAACCCATGTTTCCCCCTCGATTTGGACAGAGTGCGTGTTATCCGAGTTTTCGATTATCCGAGGTACCCTCGGTCCACATTACCTCGGATAATCGAGGCGCAGTATCAAATCAAAAACCTATTTATAAAACCATACGCTCGCACTATTCTTATCTTGGACAGCACCCTTCTGAAATGTCTCTTGGTGCGCCACTGTATCCGGAACCTCCCATCCCTCAATAATTCATTTATAAATTAAAGGAGTTAAATTTAAGATAATAAATATAAAATACTTCATATACATTGTCCATTCTAACCTCGCAGAACTATTGTAATTGCACAGGCTGCATTTATTGCTTATTAAGAATGAAATTCGTTTACACGTGGCAACCTTTTCTTCTGACCTTTTTTCGCTTACTATCCTCCGACTACCAAAACTAAATGCATCTTTTTAGCTGAATAATCGTTAAATAGGCTGGTTTTTTATGGGTTTGCCCTGGACGAATGGACTATTTGTCAGTCTTTCCCCCACAAAAGATGGATTGGCGTTTTCAGATACGATGGTCGAATTCTTTGAAAGTACGTGACGTCTGCCTGATTGGTAACCTTGAAAAATACCAGCTGAGCATTTACCACATACAATGGATAGCTGTGCGCCCCCGGAGCTTGCTTGCCTTGTTTACTCCCCTACTGGGGGTTATTTGTCACTCCAAGTTGTTTAGAAACTTCTCGATAAATTTCTGATGATTATCTATCCCTTAGGGTGTGGTGTAAGATGTGAAACAGAAAAAGATTTCGGCTGTTCATTCTAATCTAATCAGACTTGAATTTTTCTCTATAGAACTTACTCTTTGGAGAGATAAGGAAAAGCTGTTTTGGCATTGTGCTGGTACATAGAACGGTAACATATTAAATTAAGATTTTAGGGGGGAGGGCTGGAGGGCATGGGGCCTTCGTGGAGTCAAGAAGTGCCTTGCCGTGGCACCTGCTTGCGCGCAGTAAAAGGTGATGGGTGCAATGCCTGTCTCCAGGGCCTGATTAAGGCAGGGGCATACGGGGCAGCTGCCGCGGGCCTCCACATCTGAGGGGGCCCCAAACTGAAAAAATTAAATACTTTCATAAAGTTTGGTTCTGTATTTCTGAATTAGTGAAGGAGAGGGGCCCCCAAATAAGTTTGCCCCGGGCTCTAATTATGCTAAGTCGGGCCCTGCCTGTCTCTTTGCCTGGGTGCATCCCTGTAATTCCCTTCTCTTCGTTGTAATATGTTGTCTTGTATTGTCATGTTCTTTGTGTGATATTGGAGTTTAAACATAAGTCCTTCGCATCGTAGCAAATAAGCAAATAAACTCGTATGTGCATGTGACCCGTAATGGCCTGTATAGTATATCAATAGCAAGACTGGCACTGCATTTTCGTTTAAAATATTCGTTCTTAAACGTACATTTTTGAAAGGTTATCAGTGAATAAGAATTGCAATTTACCTTCATTCTCGTTATAACCGAGTTCGACTATCTGTATATTATATGTTACGGCCAAAGCCCGAAGCCCGTCCACTTCGCGAATTGGCCGGCCATTTCGCACTTTGGCCAAGTGGTATGGCCAAAGTGCGATGCAATTGAAACGATCAGTGAATATTCTACTTTGGCCGGCTATTTTGCAAAGTGGCCACAATGTTCCCGCCAAAACGCGATGTGCTCATTCAAGAATGATCGGTAGGCGACTAAGTGTGCAACAACAAACCGCTGTAAATGCAGAAGCAACCAACTTTTATGTAATTCGAAATGTCACAAAAGTTCAGCTTGTTGTAATAAGTGATTACGGTGATTTATAATTCATTTTTTAATTAAAGGAAAAGAGGTAATTTTTTTATGTTGACCATTTTACTGCTTTTTTAAATATCTTTTGTATTTCTAATGAATTTTACTTTACAAAAAAAAAAATTGTAGTGGTTTTTTTTCACATACCGGGTGGTACGGTGGGACCACAATTTTTTAATATTTGTTTTATTAAAAAGTTAATTTGCTAATATTGCCCCTTTTGTTTTCTTTCTTAATTTAAAAATATAAATCTTCTAATTTAAAAATATAAAAAAATAGACAAGTTTTTAAACAAAAATTTGAAAAATTTAATTTTTTACTTTGTTTCAAATGGCCACATCCCACAGCAGTTAGCTGCGGGTACTGCAGCTAATATTTTTTAAAGAATGAAGTTATGGCTATACAGAACCAATAATACGTGCCAATGATTTTTTCTTCCAACTTTGGCTGATCCTCCCATGCCACTTCGAGATCTGGCCGGCCAATTCCCGAAATCAAGATTAGATCGGACATTCACTGTAAACGGACGTTCACTGCACTACGGAAATCTTCCGTTAAAATCAGGCAAAAAACACTGAAAATTCAGGGTTTTTTTAACTGTGTTGGCCAGCCAATTTACAGCGTTCTTAGCCATTTCGCGATTTGGCCGGCCAATTCGCGGTGGCCGAATTCGGGCTTTGGCCGTAACATATCGCCTATAGAAATGAACAGTGTCATATCTGAAAAATGCGCATTTTTGAGGAGAGGAGGTTAAACTTTTTACAATTTGTTTTATTTAATTATCTTATTAGTTTTAATGATTATTACAATCGGTTTTGTTCAGAAAATAATTATTGCTCGTTTCTCTCACATGATGGATGTTAAAAGATGTCAAAAAGTTAGAAATAACTGTAAAAAATGCAGTTATGACAGTATTACACCAAAAAAATACAGTTTGGAAGTTATTAAAAAGTAGTACAGTGACTAAGTATTGTTCGTTTCTGTAGCTAAATGGGGGTAACAGTGTTCAATTGATTAAAAACTACTTTCTCCAATTAATTTTTTTATTTAGACTTTTCCCCTTGGAACATGTTTATATTATTTCATTAATATAAGCCTTAATTAGGTCTTCATACTACCTATAAGTTATCTGAAAAAAAGCAAGCTAAAGAGTATTTGAAAGGAAAATTAAAACAAAATATAAAAATATAAAAGTTGATTTACTTAAGAAATAGGAACGTAATTCTTACAATTTAGAGCTTAAGGAACGCAATTCTAATTATTTTTTATGAAATGCACATTATTGGGATAGTTGTGCTGCAGCTCCATTAACAAAGCAACCAAATAAATAAAAACATTGAAATGAATACTGCCTTATGCACCAATCAACCATAAGTTTATTCGACAAAACTGTTGAAAGGTCAGATAAATGAGAAATGAAAACTGACGTATCTACCAACCCGACGGTATTCATCTTAATGAAGGACGCCAAAAAATGAGAAATTGAAATGAATACTGTCGTATCGGATGTTACGTCAATAGTTCCATCTGTTGTGAGTATATAAACTACATGGATTTTGAAATTAAAGCTGATAAAACAGTGTACTTGCAAAAATTGCGATGCTATCTCGTTGAAATTCTATAACCAACCGAATTATTCTGCAATAAGGCGGTGTTGACATGTGAGAATTAGCGGTTCCAGCCAAAACGCATAGTGACACTAGTGTTCTCTAGCCTTAATTTTTGAACATTTACTTACAACAGTATTCCCAATATAAAGAGCGCAAAAATCTGAACATTTTAATATAAAAACCAAAGAAAACGATTTTTTGCAGATATGACACTGTTCATTTCTATAAGCGATATATACATACAATGGAGCATCGTTTATATGACGCAGAAGGGACTACCAAAAACGTATAAATGATAATATGTGTATATAAAAGCGTGAAATATTTGCTTCTTCATTTTCCCATTTTGTAGGACTACGTTTCAATCGCGTCAGTAATGAGGAAATTTATACGAACATGTGATGCCTCTCTCTCACTTCGTAATATTTTCAAGAGCAGTTTCACAATTTAAAGTGTGGTTAGCAATCTGATAAAATAGCTGATAATTTTCTTCCTGAAACATTTTCGGTAAATATATCATTCATTTTCCTGCAACGGAATCCATTTCATTTAATACAAGAGTACCAGGGTTGGTCGATCAAGGTCAGTAAAAATGCTCCCGCGAAACAAAGAAACTTTTTCAATGTAGCTCGGCAAAGTACGATTTAATAAACCTAAAACACCTTACGAAAACGTGCTGTCATTATTTATTCAATAGGAAAAATCATGCTTTATTCTGGACTTATTCTTATTGTTACATTAGCCCTCTTACAAGTAAATGTTGTCTCTTAACAATCGGGGATTTAAACGTGCAATATAATTGTTTGAAACTTCACGACCTGACTAGTTTAAATGTGGAAATCTAGTGACAGACATCAAACGGTAAGGAAGTTATGAGGGTTCTTAGCAAAAAGTGTTGTCTATGAAAAAATATGTATTTACAACAAATAAACGATTTCTATTCATTTATTTTTTTCAGACAAACGTATTTAAGTTATCAAACACCGAAAGACATTATCCAAAGAGTTGGCCCTGAAGTGCGTTCAAAATCAGACAACAAAAAGTTTTATTTCAGCCCGAAATTGGATGCCTTTAATGGAATACATACAGTTCACACGTTAAAGGTTAAAGGGGAAGCAATATGATGAAATTATTGTTTGCAGACTCATCATCAATGTTTCCAGATTTATAAATTGCATATCTGATCTGTTCCTGAATCGTGGGGGTGATAATTGATACCCGCTGATTGATTTGAAGATTTCAATCATTCACTATGCTCCAATACTCGACTTCGCGATTCAGGAACATAATCAGATTTGCATTTAAAAAAACTGAGTAGTAACTGAAGGTTGAGCCTGGAACAGGCTTCCGCTTTAACGTGTGAACTAAATTCAATTAAGATTTCCGATTCCAGGGTGAAACGAAACATTTTGCTGCCTGATTTTCAATTTTTTTTAATGTCAAACTTTTCAATCCATATATTCATACGTGATAATGTGCTTCAGTGCCTAATAGCTTAAGTAAGATAGTTTGAAAATGATTGAGTTAACTGATTGAGTTGGGAGAAACCGTAAATTGCTACGGAAGCAAAATAACCATTCCGGTGAAAAAATGTTGGATTTATATTCATTCTCTTGTTCTTTGTAGGGGGAGGAACTGCGCTAAGGTAAAAGTTTAAATAGTGATAGGAGGTAATCCTGGAGCTGTACCTTTGCAGAAAATAATTACAACAAATTAGTTACATAATAGCTGACACAACTCCCTTCTTGCATGACGATGAAAAAGATCTTCATTTTATATCTAAGCTTCACTATCTATGCATATCTGGTTTCTGGTAAGTCCTTTTCAACAGTTTGGAGACACAGTCCTCCTATAGTGCTTCTAAAGTCTAGAAATACTAATCTGTTTCTTTTTTTTACACATGTGTAACAAATTAAGAAATGTACATCTCAGGGGTAAGTTTAGGTTGAAATTGTAAAATTCATTTTCTTCTTTCTATGCGTGTCCTTCAACTGGTTACGCACTCCAATGAGCACATATAGGTACAACGGTGGTAATTAGGGTGTGATTCTGTGATTACTAATTTCTTGTATCACGTTGAAATTGTAACTTTCATTTTCATCTTTCTATGTGTGACCTTCAACTGGTTACGCACTCCAAAGAGCACATATGGGTTCAACGGTGGTAATTAGGGTGTGATTACCCAAAAGCGCAGGAAACTCGTGCTCCCTCCAAAAATTAAGGGAAGGCTCAAGCGGAAAATATTATTCATTTTATTTCACCCCTTTTAAGAGATGTTCTCGGCATACAGCTAGCTTTTGCTTTTATTGAATTTCAACTGCTCTATAGGTTGCAGAAGAATAACTACCTGGCGGTTGGGCGGTCCCAGAGTTACATGTTAAATGGACGAGATATCTTGTCTAAAATTGCAGAGTGGTTTTAAAGCAAATACAATATTACCTGTTTCAATATGTATATTAAGTTGTTGTGATTCTTATTTATAGCAATTGCAAACTAAATATAAGTAATAAAAGTTTAACCCTCTCGTGTCGTCCTGCCGACCCTCGTATGAGGCTTCTACTTCAAGCAGCGATATTTTGGTTTTAAAAAACAGCAAAATTTATCTTTATTTTACTCAATGACATCACTTGTTCATGCATAACACATATGGGACTTTAAAATGGCTACGAGAATCATTAATTTATAATTATGTCATTAATCAAGCAATCGTACATTTATTTTGAATTTTGTAAGTCACAGAATTTACCTATATATCTTCGAATAATTTTTTTTAAAGTATACAAGAATAAACAAAATTTATAAATTGAAAATACTGTTATTGTCTTATTATATTGATGTAATGAGCATGCACTATGCATCCGTTTTCACATAGCACTAAAGTATCATAACTCTCACATAAGGCTTGTAAAAAGAAAAATCAGAAGGAATAACTTTTGAAAAAATACAGGGTGTTCATTAATTATTGTCGGGGCTTCCGTACCTCATAACATTCGAATAAAAAATATTACGCAAAACCGATTACGTATTCGTAAATTACAACTCAAAGAATTTTATTAATGATATTAAAAAGATTAATGAATGGCTGCCCTTCGTGGCTCGTAACACATCGAGACGAAATTCGATTTCCCTCCAACTGTTCTCCAGCATTTGTGGGGTTAACATTTTGGATCGCAGTAACAATTCTGCGCTTCAATTCATCAAGAATTACACTGTGCAACACGAAAAATGTCCTTTGGATGAAAATGTCTGTTTCTTATGTATTTTTGGCTGAAAATTACGAATATGCAATCATTTTTTTTGCCTATCACGTACCATTTTCCCAAAATTCCACATTTTGCTTTTTACGTATTTTCTAGACAAATGTGCATATTTTTGTAATTTATCGACTTAATTTGTTATAAATTATATCTTTCTCATTGATAGTGAGATCGTTGCCATTTTAGAGGCCTTTTTAATGAAGTTGGATTACTTTAGCTACATTTTTGGCAACAAAAGCTTTATCTACTTCTCGAAGTTTTGAGTCTTTTACAAGACGACAAAGGCATTTTGTAGACTATTTTACGGAGCAAGAAAAAATGGTATGCTGCTGTGATGCGAATGTACTATTTCACGCATTAGGACATGAGCACAATTCAGCAGAGTGGCGCTTGTTTATCAGTGCTCCTCCATCTAAGTATTTTTTTCCCCTATTCATTCCTGTCGCATATTCTGCAAACACAAAGGAAATTTCAAAATTACAAGTGGCAAAAGCTTATCAAATGAGCCTATGATGATCTACAATGGGCCCTTTTTCCACAATTGCACATTACACTTGGTTTATCGAAATATTTGCAAAAGCTCTGGACAGAGAAGGAGTGGCTTTCTTGCATTTCAGGAACAAATTCAAAAATTTAAGTGAGGTAAAAGTAAAAGAAAGCTTTTTTATTGGCCCACAACCTTAAGGAAGTTTTTTCATGATGAAGGGAATGAAAAGAAACAGTCAGAAGCAGAAAAATCAGCCTGGCTGGCCTTTAAATCAGTGCGCTCACGTTTCCTTGGAAATGGAGAAAGCTGAAAACTACAAAAAACTTGCTGGTGACATGATGCAATTTTTTTGTATTATTAGGTTGCTATATTTCATTAAAACTACACTTTTTGGGCTCCCATATGGACTTTATTTCTCAAAACCTTGGTGCAATTAATGATGAGCATGGGGAAAGGTTTCATCAGGACATCTCTGTTTGAAAAGCATTTCAGCGCTCGATAGCATGGAAGTATACGAATTGAATATCGCTAAACTGTTATCAGGGCAGACCAATAGATGCCCACAAGAAGAATTGGCCAAAACAATCCTTTTAGCCTTTGTGTTTTAAATAAGTAAGCCTGAGTCACATCTTCTTAGGGGCAGTTCATAAATGACGTCACACTTTTTTCCAATATATTTGACCACCTCCCCCCCTTTGTCACAATATGTCTTACTTCAGCGAAACCCCTCCCCCCTTTGTCACGCGTCACGCTATGTTGCATAATGCACGATGTCACATTTCTTGTTACTCCCTCCCCTCCCCGAGTCACACTTTGTCACAATTTCATGAACCCCCCCCCCCCTCGAAGCGTGACATCATTTATGAATGATCCCTTGCCGTTTTACCGATCGGGACCACATTCGGCACGGTTAATGTTTACGACCCGAGAAACGCATCGCCGCAAAAATGAAAGTTGTGACTCAATTAGTTTTTTTAAAATTAATTTTTAAAAATTTTTCAATAATTTTTTTGACCCGTTTTATTTTAGTTTTGCATTGTTGCCCTCATTTTCAAACATATAATTACAGTTTCCGTGTGAACAAACAAATCAATGCAGTTGCCATTGTTATTGTCATAAATGTAACCAATATACTAATAACCATCGAAACGTTTATCTCCGTTAACGTCATATTGGGTGAGGCTTCGCTGTATTTCAATCTCCGTTAAAAATTAATGTATACGCGAATTTAATTTAATCCTTTCTTTCTTTTTAATTTATTTATTTATTGTCTGCCCTTTTCATATTTTTCTTATTAAAGTGGCAGCGCTCTTTTTTCCCAGTTTCGTTAAAACTGTTGTTTTGAAAAGCATAATAACATTTTCAATAAGTTCTTTGGATGATAAATATCTAGACACACGGCAGTGTGTCCGCCAAGTTCAGAAAGTCAGCCAAATTAAGATACGGCGACACCGGCCACTGTGTATATTTACTTGAACCATTTCGAGCTACTTTTGACCCCACCATTACCCCAAAACTATTAAACCTACATACTTGAAATTTTGAACGTCTAATAGCGATCCCTTTAACCCCTAGAATATCAAATTTCATTGATGTACCTCTTATGGTTATGGAATTATTACGGTTTAAAAAGTGTCATTTTCATCACTCACTCACTCACTCATCAAAAACCTAACCTACTTCTAGGAGACTTAGAAACTTGAAACTTGGTATCAAGGTAGACAACTTGGCTGTTGTCTACCTACCCTTACACTATAAAGGAAAAAATCCGAAACTTCAAAAAATTACATTATCTTCGAAGTTACTAGCATACTCATAAGTAGCATCATACCTAACGACTTCAACAGCAGCCATATTTTTCTGCCGTTTAAAGTAAACAATACTCTCTCGCGCTTGAAGGTAAATAATTGATAATTGATGCATTGAAATTCACTTTCCGCTTTAATTTTTCGCCTTAAAGCTTAACTCAAGCTGACTACAAAGAATGTAGTGTGGTAGTTATACAGAACTTTTCAACGTTTTAAATAAAAAATTAATTAAGTAAATAGAGGTTTACGGACTTATTACGGAGAAATGTTAACAGTCGAAAAAATCTTAAATAATTAATAGCGAATATTCAGCTTGGTTTAATTTAATATAACTTATCATCAATATAAAAACACACATCTTTTCAAAAATTAATGATATCCCAACAAAACATAAATGTGAAAAAAGGGCCAAGTTCGATAGAACAAAAACGGCCTTCGGAGTAGTCGGTGCCAGCGATAAAAGAATTGATATCTAACGGGTGCCAAGTTCCATAGCAGATCCTTTGATCAGGGCTGTAAGAGCGTATAATTTTCCTTAATTTATTTAAAAACATTATTTTATCGGATTCCTAACTTGGCAAGTGTTAATTAAGGTAAATTACATTCAAAAAATTTAACTCATTCAATTAGCAATTTTTAATAGTTAGTAAAATCATGTGGCAAGCTATTATAGTTAATTTCTAATTGTCTTCTTATCGTCTTCTTGAACGTAACTTATCTTAATTAAAACTTGCCAAGTTAGGAATCCGATAAAAAAATGTTTTTAAATAAATTAAGGAACATTGTACGCTCTTACAGCCCTGATCAAAGGATCTGCTATGGAACTTGGCACCCATTGGATATCAATTCTTTTATCGCTGGCACCGACTACTCCGAAGGCCGTTTTTGTTCTATCGAACTTGGCCCTTTTTTCACATTTATGTTTTGTTGGGATATATTTTTCACAAACAATTTGATTATATAGTAAATAAATGTATAGTAGTGTGGGGCAGTAAGCGAAGGGTCGTCCTCGCCACCTGATCTGGGTCATTCAGTTTGAATGAGCAGACACCTTTGCACAAATCATTTTAATTACAATTTATAATATCTAGAACAGCGGTCATTTCGTATGACTGCCGGGCGTACTAGTTCTTCTATAAGAAAATTGTATAAATATGAGAAATGGGTCTCCAGCAAAAACGCTACGTGATGGACCATTTTGGTTTGGATATTTGAATCAAGCACCTTTTGTTTATATAGAATCACCTAGTTTCATCTAAAGGACAAAAAAAAAAAAGTTCAAATTTGTTGCACAGTGTTATCCGAAGGAGAATCTTTCTTGTACGTGGTGCTGAAGCGACGTTGATTAGTTATAACTGATTTAGTTACGAAAAACCGCAATACACACATTGCTTTTTCTTGCACGGTCGCCATTTTTACTTATGACGTCATAATCACCCAGACTGCAAATGCGCTAAGATCGCATTGTTGCACGTAAAATTCTTTGAGTTGTAATTTACGAATACATAATCGGTTTTTGCGTAATATTTTTTATTCGAAAGTTATGAGGTACGGAAACCCCGACAATAATTAATGAACACTCTGTATTTTTCTTTGCACATGATTTGTGGTGGCATTTTATACACATTAAAAATAAATTAATTCTATTTATTTTATTTTTTAGAGCTTAAGCAAATCACAATATCGACATACTTTCAGAGGAAATGAGTGGCTAAATATTTCTGCCGTAAAACCCCAGCACTAAAATATAGCAGGAAATCATAAAAAAAGTAAGATTTAGAGGACATAGTTTGAAATGTCAATCCTGAACACACCTCCTTTGTTATGAAACTAATTTCACAGTTCAAGCGCAGCTCAAATTAGAAACATTTAAACCTGTATTTTGAATGTTCGAAAACAAAAGATTTCGAAGCAGATATTGGATATCTATTGAGAATATTACATATTAGCGTTTCTAATAGCGTCATCTTTAATTTGGTTTTTTATAAATTTCCTTGAAAGTGTGCATTATGCTAAGAATTGTTTCTAGGTACTCAAAATAGTATGCAATTTTGGTAAGAATATATAATTACTAGTCAATAATCACGGAAGTTTTTCCTGAATTTTTTCTTCCTTTGTGTAAGATAAAACTTCTAAGTAATTTAAGGAAGAAAGAGACGTTTTGTGAGTGTATGATTAATATTGTCTAATGCTCTCGTTACAAGGAACAATATAGTACTTACTTTCTATAAAGTGTGATGCAATGTATTGCTGCAACGAGTCTTGCTTACCTCAAAAATGGGGGAAAAAGGAATTTCCTTTCTAGGGAATTAATTGAAACTGTTGGGTTATAAAAGGAAAAATTTTGTACATAAAAATGAATATTTTTATTTTAAGAGCTGTACTAAAAAGTGCAGTTTTAAAAGAAAAAGAAAAAAAATTAATATATTTTATGAAAAACAAAATCATAGGTATTAATTAAATATTCATTAAATAAATATGACATAAATCAATTAGAACGAGCTCTACGCAGGTTTAAATAGGGTAATTTTAACAATAACGCGGTGTGTATATGTATAATACATACATGCACATAATACAGTCGACTCCGGTTATAAAGTACGTAAGGTATAACGTACTATCGCTTGTAATATACTCAGATGCTTGGTCCCGAGTGAAGCTCTGTGCGATGTACCGATTTACAGCTGCGGCCATAACAGACTATGCAAAAGTCTTATTCTGGTTATAACGTACTTCTTACAGACTCGATGAAATACGCCAAATTTGGCTGTCAACCTTGCATTACCGGTTTATAAGCTGTTTTGGAAGTTTGATTCATGCATTATCAGGGATAATGATCTACGCGAAATGCATGAATCAAACGTCCAATCGGGTGTTCCTAATGACATCCGAAACGCCATCCGATAGTGAGATTCCTTTCCGTTTAGAGTCTCAGGTTCAATTAATAAAGACACTAGTAAAAGTGATGATGATGAAGCTAAAATTGAAGAGGACGTTCCAAATCTATGTATCGGATGTTCCCAATGACATCCGAAACGCCATCCGATAGTGAGATTCCTTTCAGTTTAGAGCAGGGGTCTCCAAACTTTCCAGCCTTAGGGTCATATTGATTACCCAACAACATAATTATTCAACATAAAAATAGATTACTTCAGTAAACTTAATTTAATTTGCTATAAAAAATAAATATGTTCTCTAGAAGGAGTTTTCTTTCAAGTATGCTAGCTCTCCGCGGGCCGGACAAAATCTGTCCGCGGGCCGGATGTGGCCCTCGGGCCGTAGTTTGGAGACCCCTGGTTTAGAGTCTCAGGTTCAATTAATAAAGACACTAGTAAAAGTGATGATGATGATGAAGACAAAATTGAAGAGGACGTTCCAAATCTATGTGATGAGGCTTTGAGTGCAAGAATTCCATGCTGACTCTTCAAACGCTGAAAGCTCCATTATAAATATTGACAATGTAATTTTTACTGTTTTTACTGTGCTATCTAAGAAAAGGAAACAACGAAAAATGACCAATTATTCTTCTAAATAAATACATGCAACTACAATAAGATGGTTTTTTTTCTTTTTTCTAAGAAATTCATTCATTTTCGATTTGAAACCTCTGTCATTGTGTTTGTTATTCTGCCCTTTTTTTCCTTGCAATTTATGCACTGAATTTTATTGATTATTTTTTATAATGTACTTCGATTATAACGTACTTTATTTTCCGGTTCCTTGATAATACGTTATAACCGGAGTCGACTGTATATGGCATTTTCCACGTTTGATACTAACTATGTATGCGGATTTAGAGGCTGGAGTTCCTTCTTCATTTAAATTAGTTGTTGAAGGATAAGTCTTTAGTTTTCAAAGTCATTTTAAACCATTAAATATAGAAGATGATAATTTCAGAGATTTCTGTGAAACTGAGAATATTGTGTTGGTTTTAAATTATATGCGCGCATACATATTGATATACTAGTCAAGATCTTACAGAAAGTAGATTGTTCCCTTTTTCTGAACTTCGCAGTGTCTCTGCAGGGGCCCTCCTCTTACATATTACCCCCCAGAGCTCAAAGGTAAGTAATACTTGTCTGTTTCTCATGGCCTTTAAAATGAAATCGGAAAGCTTGTAAAAAAACTTTTCAAAAGTTGCAGTTTTTGGATACACTAGTGAAAACAGAAGTACGAACACAAATCCATTGAACCTAATGATATTCACTGTGAGTTAAAGGAGCTTTTAATGTCGAATACGTTTTTTTGCTGTGGCCTTAGAGGAAGGAGTGTTCTTCAAAAAAGGCAAGACTTTCTTCTGTAACATAAAATACACAAATATATAAGTATGTATTTGTTTTACATTCCTGAAAAAGGAAATGTAAAGCATAGTCAGAAGGTCACGTGACAAAGGGAATGTATCAGCTAAATAACACTGACTGTAACATTTTTTTTTTCAATACAATCTGGTCGTCACACTCATTACTGCTATTTCTGAATATAATTAGTTTTTTCTTCTATTTTGAAATGTGTTTTTGAAATATTACTTCTCGTTGTAATATCTCAAAATAGAATGACTACTTTTTGAAAAATTTTCTATGTGTCATGGAACTAAATCATAAGAAGACTGAAAAATAAAATCGTGTAGCGGGATTATGGAAGACCACAACCTTAAATTTTGATACCTTTATGTCGTTTGAATGTTGTCAGCTTAAAAAATTAGAAAAACTTAATCTTAGCCCTTAGCTCATCCTCCATCTCTTTACCAAATTAGCTACACTTAGAATATCAGATTAAATTCTTGAAAAAAGCCGCCGCTAGGTCAAAAAACTGGAGGGGGGGAGGGCAATATATTAGTGTTATATGCGATAAGGTTAATATTCGAGTCGGAGGTCTTTGCCCAAGAATACATTTTGCTCACTTAACTCACTTCTTACGAACTCATGGGTACATAATACATAATACGAATCCGTTCTGAGAGTAACAACCCCCCCCCCCCCCCACACTTTACAACAAGTGAACACTGCTTCTGCAAAAGCAATTTCAAATGTCTACAGCCCTACTGAAGCAGATTAGTTTGGGATGTGAGCAGGGTTCGAAATTAGCGGTCGTTAGTCCTATTTTGCAACTAAAAATTCCCGATTGACGATCACAAATTTTACATCCAGTCGTCACTTTTGAGGCCTAACCTTTCATAAAACTTAGTTTGACAATCACAATTTGCACCAAGTCGTCATTTTTAACCGACTTCACAAAGGAAGGAGGTTATACCGAATGTATGTCGTTTTTTTTTTTTTTGTCCACTCATTACTTCTCACCGGATGATCCGATTGTCATGATTTTTTTTTAATCGATCGAGGATGGTTTCCCATAGGTCCAGTACCTTTGATTTTTATTCATTCACCTTTTTTCAATCTAGCATAACTTGATACAGTTATATTTCTATGCACAAATTTCCTCTAATTTTCTGTATTTCGACCTTCTTTTGACCTTCAAATTTTGAATTGAGAATTTTTACTTACAAATGAAGTAAGTAACACTTGAAAAAATAGTTAAGCTCATTTCTTTTTATTAGGCACTGATTCACACATGAGTAAAATTAACAACTTTCTTAAAAGTTACTAATATTCAATATTTTCCCCTTACTTATCAATAATTTTCTCAGTAAGGTTGTGATGTTTTGCGATGTTTTTTAACAATTGCACAACTTTCTTCAGTTACCAGTCGTTACCATTCCCCAACAATTTGAATTATTTTAAAATGACGCCTAGCAGATCATTTTTGGTAAGTAAAGCAAAAAAGCTAGGTGCCAATGACGCCTAACTTTAACAACCTAATTTCGAACCCTGGATGTGAGTAGCATAAACGATGAGCTCTAGTTCTGCATTGCCTTGTATCCACATATTCAACCCATCAACATCTTTCATTTTAATAAATTTGAACTGAACCACGAATCTTCATCAGCACATCCGCAGAGGGGACTGACTTTCGATCCTTTGCACGAGACTGTATGTACTTTAAGCTGCTTAGTCTGGAACCATAATCTTATTTGAAAGTTCATTTATTGATCTAGTCTTCGGGTTACAATCCTTATGATAATGTTTCTAACTATTACGGTTCTATTACGGAATTTGGGGAAATTATCTGCAGGGGTTAGTTCTTTCATTTTACTGTTGGGGCGTTTATTTCTTGTCACATACATACACACTATCGGAGCTTCTTACCGAATTTAAATAGCATAATATTTTCTTTTCAAAATTGCAGTAGGGCGATCCAGTATCCTACCCCGGCTACATTTTTCTCTTAATGAATATCTGATTCAGTCATTTTTCTTAAAGTTCATTTTACAAACTTCACCATTGATAAAAGTAATAGTTTCTGAATGCTCATGAATTAGAAATAAACACACCAATAAGAAAGGGGGGAAATTAAAACAAACACCGAATTCCTTAATTCATGAAAAGCTGATTTCTCTTAGTAAAATTTGTGTGATGCATTTTGTTTTTATTCCACTTTAACGTCAAAACTCTTACTTCATAAGCTTCATGAGGAAATTTTGAATAGCCCTTCTGTGGATTAAATGTGAAAAGGCTCGAAAACGCATCTCGTGTATTCGATTTCATAGATAATGCATTTCTATTTATCGTGTCTTTCCTTAAATATCCCGCATTTGTAAATTGTATTTGACACTTTCTCACAGTCAAGAACTATTCGTGTGAAGTTCATTTACTCCTAGAAGTGATCTTTAGTGAGCTGTTTGCAATCAGAAAATTCGGGAATAGGAATTACCTTGAGCAGAAAAAAAAAAAAAACTTCCATGGTATCTATCATGAGACAAACAATTATACTTCAAAGAAGATTTATAAAAACAAGAATGTTGACGTACGCTTGGAATTAAATCTTAACTTCCTTTTTTCCCCCTCTTACTTCTGAGGTCATGCTTATTACCTATGAATTAAAGAAAACTCGTCTGCGGTCATCATACTAAAAGGAAGAAAACCTTCGATTCAATCATCTCGGAAAATTATATAAAAGGAATTACGTATACACAAACACTTGCTGGAGCGATGTATATGAATTATCTTTTATATTCTCCAAGAGGATGCTTGTTGAAGTTCTAATTATTATAGGAAAAAGTGAAGCTTACCACAAGGCAAATTTAAGATTAACTTGTTTTTGGTGTAAACATAAACAATTGATGTTATTTATTTTCCCGGAGAATTTGAGGAATCACTATGAACGAGCCAATCAGGACCTGATTTACGGTACAATTGAAGGAGCACGTGCTGAGGACCCGTTTACTTTAGAGCAGGGGTCTCCAAACTACGGCCCGAGGGCCACATCCGGCCCGCGGACAGATCAGCTTCCCCGTCGCTAATGGCATCTGGCAAAAAAGTAATCATATTTTACACCACTAGTGGACTGATTCAACTTTTTACCACCGGCAACAATTAATGATAATATGGTTTTGGCCCTTGGAATTTACTGGAGTAATCAATATGGCCCTAAGGCTGGAAAGTTTGGAGACCCCTGCTTTAGAGAGCACCAAAAGCTTCAATGCACACATTTTAAAAGTATAAAAGTAACAGCAAAAAATAAATGTATACTTTTTTTTTTCATTTTGGAAAATAATGAACAATAATAATGTTATTTTTCAGGGCAGAATAGTTGGCGCTAACAGCAGTACATACTATGTAGAGTGCTATTGAAGCAAAAGAAAAAAAAAATGTACTTGTAATTTGGTATTCAGGTTTAACGAATCTTTTGCTTCTCTCATAATATCCACACTAGTAAGCAGGGCTGCAAAAAAAAGCCAGCTTTTTTGCAGGCCAGACCGGCCGGCTTTTATTAAAAAAGACCGGTCTTTTTTAAAAACGGCCGGTCTTTATTGGCCTTTTTCAATTAGACACAGTACTATTTACTACTTGCACCTATACTATGTCCATTTATGTATTTTAATTATTTATGTACATTAATTTGTGTAAAATGAAGCTCAAATCTTTCTTTTAATGGAGTTAATTTAAAATTAGATTCAGAATTATATCGTTACACAACCTGAATGCATTTTACAATACTGATTACCATTTAAATTTAAATGCCCCGTATTTTTTACAAGTGCATTTAAAAAGAATTTAACAATAAATCATTACGTTTTTCAAGTTGGCGTAAGGGAGAGTTGAATGTTTAAATATTTTAAGTTTTACAAAGATTCAAAATAAAAAAATGCAATGTAAAATCCGAAAGTACATTGAAAGAACCTGCCTTGTGTTTCTATTACCAAGTCCTTTGTATCTGGCATCTTACATAAAAAATAAACTTTATTTTATGGAAGGCATTAAGATAATTTTATCCTGTCATTCTTCAACGCTTTTAATATTGTACATCAAACAGAAGCATCATTAATATTCATGATTTCTGATTTTCCTTTATTGATTGTCAGGTCATTCACTTCGTAGATCTTTTGAATTCTTTTCCATTTTTAAGCATATTTAAGACATTAAATTGATAGTCAAAACTGAAAAGGTTGCAATTTGTACCGGTTATAAAAATGTCATGAAGAACATTCTCGCGAAATTTCTAGTTCACGCAAATGCGCAATAATGTCACGAATCATTTAAATGACTGACGTATTCTTTGCAAATTGGCGCAGTAAGTTCTTAGAACCGAGGTTCTTTTTATTTATTTATTTTGTTTTTTGTTTTCTTCCTTTTAAACATTTTTAGCCGTAACAGTTTATAAGATTTGCTTATCAAGCATATATTTAAAGGGTAAATCAAGGAATAATATCGTTTTTTGCTCGTTGACTTGAGTTCCGAAAATTAAAAGATGGAATCTGAACTTTGGATTCAACTTCTATTAACTTTTATTAAAGTTGACGGATATTTGCGGCATCTCTTCGCAAACGTTCACTGTGCCCCTTTACCTCAATAGAGGTTACGCTTCCTTTGATCAAATTAAACTGAATCTTTTTTTTTAAGTTGGAAAACTTGTGATAGTATATAACTTCAATTTTCTCATAACTTTCAGGATATGTTAGTAGTGCTGTGATAAGAAAAAGGGAAGTCTACCCCCTTTTAAATCTGATTTGTTTGCCCTTGAACTAAATTCAGAAATAACATAACACTTGGGGAGTAAGAGTGCGGCCTCATTGAGAGCGATGGGCCGCTAGGGTACGGCAACGCTTTATCGCAAAGAGGACATCGAATGGTCAGAGGGAAAGTTGGATTAGATCGTGATATCCTTTCACGCACGAAACCGTTTCTGCAGGGAGGGATCAAGTCGCCCTTGGAAGAATTAACGTAGGGAAGCGTTTTTTGCGGTAATGCAACTACAGTCAACGCTCTTTATAACGACCACACATCATAAAGACCATTCCATCATAACGACCAGTGGTAAAAGTCGCAACTTTATCCCTATGAACTCTGTTTGCTTTCGGTATAGTGTCCTTTCTGAATCGCCTAATCCAATACAGCGACCGTACAAGGTGTCATGTCAGCTCAGAAGCTCTGCTTCCAGATGTGTGAATGTAATTTTTCCCTATATTTTCTACTTTAAAATCTGTTAATATTTTGCAATGATAATTTTTTGAAATTTCCAATGATTAAAAATAATTTCAGCATTTAGTTGGAATTTTTGTAAATTACCAATTTTAATGGAAATACTGAATATGCATGATGCATGTATATTTTTTAAAGAAAATTCTACCTCTTATAGCGACCAGTCTTATAAAGATCTTTTTCTGTGGGACGCATATGGTCGTTATATCGAGAGTCGACTGTATTAGAAATCCAATCCTTCTCTTCTGCATCGGATTGTAAAGCAAAAAACTTTGTGGGAATGGTTTGGCGCCTAATCTTAGTAGGGCTATTTTCACACAGGGTTACTTTTTTGCCTAATCAACAGCAATGTTTTGTTATTCCCAATGATTGACAGGTGAGCATTTCCCCTTATCAACAGGACACCCTCAGCACGTGGTGTCGTACTCCATACACATGGTTACTCTTTATATGCTTTGTTAAATAAAAATATCAGAATGGAGGCAACTCAAGCAGCGTCAATGGTCACGTGGCAGAGATGAAAGCAACAAAGGAAGCCGTAGCATCGTTTTACTTCGAATTCGACAAATCTAATTAAAAACTAGGCCTAAATAAAGTTCTACATTACATAAAATTAACACTAAATAAAACACTGTAACTATTCTAATAGTTAGTAAATATCTTGAGTAATGATTAAATTAAATATAAATACTGGGTTAAAATCAGAAAAAGCTGTGAAAATAATCTAATTAATTTTAAGATAACTAATTTTGTCTAGTGAACTCCACGTAGAACCAGGGCTATATAGAGAGAGAAGAAGGGCTAGTTCATTCGTTTCTCTCCCGTGGAACCGGGAGGAAACAAGTGATGACGTAGGCATGCTGACAAGACAGAGATCGCAGGAGAAAAAACGCGTACTGCTAAGAACAAAATTGATAAAAAAAGAGTTTTTTTTTTCAAACGCAAACAGATTTTGGAGTTATGAGGGGGTTGTAATATACTTAAGAGCAATAAAGAGTAGTTGATTCAATTTTGATACAGACAAAAATGAAATTCTAAGAAGTTGAAAAAAAAAAAGAACATTTCTTTTAGTACAATGCAAATTAAAATACAAATTAAAAAAGGGATAATGACTTAGATTCTTTGTTTCTAAAATTTTGTGTACCAACATAATATCATTAAGGACACTAAATTTGGAATTTAAAAAAAAAAAGGAGCTTACTTGATTCAAGTTTTTATCTTTTTCGATTACACCCATTTTTGAACTTTCTGCATTTCTTTTCGCTTGGATGAAACTGAGTTTTTTCTGTTGATTTGCCGGATCCTTATAAATGTTCTCAAACGGCAGAACAGCCGAATTACGCTTTTTTCAACTGTCGGAAAACGTTCTTGAAGTTCATTAATAAGTTCCTGAATGACTCCTTTACCCTTTCGGAAAGAGGATCCATGAACACATCGAAATATGCTGTCCATCTCGTAAACGGTGTTCATCCAAGAAGATGATGGAAGAGTAAGTCCGCCCAAAGACAACATTTTAGTCCACTTTAAATGATCATCCTCTTGTTGAGATTTGACCGATATTGTTCCTAAGGAGCTATCGACGCTCCTAACCTTATGGGCAATATATCCAGCGATGTAGGCTAACGCTTCTTTTTCCAAAGTTTCAATATTTTCATTTTCAGCCGGATTCATCATTTCGATTTCCCAAGACATTGGAATGGGATAGTCTGTGAGAAGGAATTCCTCTTCATTTGAATTTTCTGCAACAATGTTCTCCTGAAACTCATTTTCAAAAGCATTTTTGAGCAATTCAGCACTTAAATAGGCACTTTCTTTCTCGCTTTGGAATTCTGTGTTTACTTTGGCTGATAAATTAGGGACTTTGTTACACATTAATAAATGTTTCAACCATTTAATTACTTCTGAAGGGCTTGGGTGATCATCAAATCGTCCAAGTCCTCGTATTTGACTGAAAAGGCTTTCTAAGGCATCTTGCGTGAGCCTAGCAGTAAGCAGATATTTTACTCCATCGCACTTTAAATCTTCATGTAAAGCTAATAGAGAATTTATAGAAATTATAATTCCTTTCTGGAATGGTAGGAGCCCTTTCTTCCCTGTAACTCTCATATCGTTTATCTTCTTTTACTTTAAGTAAAATATCTTTTTGCTCAGCAAAATGTTTTGGATTTCCAAATGCCGCTCGCAAATTTTTCCCTGGGGGTGGATCGTGATGCTTACTGTTCATTATATCAAAAAAACTGTCGATCAATTTGAAAAAATTACAAGCTTTAAGATTCCCAGTTAATCTTAATATGCCTGTTGCTACAGTAGCTGAAAACAATGTTTTTGCTGGGGTAACTTTTTGGCGATCATTGCCTTTAACATGTAAAGAGGCTGGTTTCAGTTTGTGGCATAGCTGAACTTCGCCATTGTCTTTGTTCAGTAGTTCTTCAATAATTGCAGTTGTTATTTTTGTCCCATCTTTTAAAAGCAAACCACTATCTAAAAAGTGATTTCTGAGTAATTTTATGTAGTGGGGCATATCTGCGAACATATGAATTTTTGAAGAGCTTTTTATAGGATTGAAAAAGAAGCTTTGCTGCAGTGTTATATTTAATTCCTTCCAAAGCGTTCCGCAACCTCCTAAATCGGAGACTATTGCTTTGACGCTTACATTAATGTTTTCTAATTGTGTTCTGATTCTAAAAAGTAACTCTTTGTCCATTTTCACTTCGAAATCATAATAAACTGGCTGCTTCCAGTTCGAGAACAATCTCCTTAAAAGGACAAATTGCACTTTTCTAAACGGACCGAAAATCTCGTCCATTCCAGTGTCGTAACATAAATTTGATGACACATGCATCTCATCAAAACTCAGAACACACATTCTTTCTATATTAGTTGCATTCTCCGAATTCATCTTCATCAGCAACAAAACATTTTTTTGTAAACCAGGTTCACAAGAAAATTTTGTGCACCAACGTTTCAAAGTGCTTGCGCTAGGCAGTGGAATCTGCATCTTAAATTTCCAAAAATCATAAGCTTTCGCAGACACAGCGCGAATAACTATGCAACGAGAAATGTCTTCCACAGTCCATCTTATTTTTTGCGATTCTCTCTTTAATGCCTGTATTTGCGTTTTAGAGAACATACGACTAAGTTTTGTTTCTAAATTATGTTGCTTTTTAGTTTTAAACGCATTTTTCGTATTTCACTCTTTTGCTCTTGAATCTTATTTAAGAAAGACTTTCGTGATTTATTCCACCGCTTCATTCGCCGAAGAGATTCTTTTCTAATTCTATTTCTGTCATTTTTTGTAAGTTTTAACTCATGTTCTAGAGCTTCTATTTTATTTTTTAAGATCAAAATTTCAAGATTGTCATGGTCAAGAAAATCTATATTTTCTTCAGCTTTGAACTCTGATGATGATAACTTTTTTGGGCTCACCTTGTTTAATTTCTCTAAAGCTGTGCTTAACGTACTTCGTTTTTTCAGCTTTTGCCTTCGAAGGGAGTTACTCTCAGAGGTAGCATAAGAAATATCAATCTTTGGCACAGCATCAGATTTTAGAATTTTCCGCATCGGGAGTCCCAGCAAGCGATTTTTCATATCATCTTCATAATCAGCCTCTGTAAAATGATTGCTGCATATTCTGGCACACTGAATGTTCACAGAATCTTGGCGGCGGCATTTATTGAGCCATTCTTTGCACAGTAAACAATTTTTTTTGGAAATGAATGAAACGTTATACCTTTACCTTTTGTATTTTTATGAGTATTCCGGCATGTTGCTACCGCACAGGATGACATGTTAATGTATAACTGCAATGAGCTTAGAGCATCTGCTTCCTAAAAAAAATACGAGAAGGCCAAAAATCTGCTGAAATGTAATTTTTTTTGAGCTGGCGAACTGAGCCTCGTGCTGACGCGATTTAGTGTTTTTTTATAACTCCATCTCTCTTCTTATTTCTTGAAAGATAAAAAAAAAACACACATCCGAGGGAAACTCTGATTTTGGGAGTGGTATTAAAATCCCTCCCCACAAAAATTACTGGTTTAAGGGAAATTTTAAAAATATTATTTGCTAATTACATTTTTGGGCGTGAGTAAAAATAATTCCCACGGAATCTAATTCGTTAAATCAGTTGAACATTATACTGAGAACATTCGAGAACATTCAACCCTTTTTTTGTAAACAAGGTCGAAAAAACAGGAAGTTTCCACAACAAACAGGAACACCCCTGTTGCGCCTGAGAGTGGTTGCTAATTAAAACCAGCAATACTCCAGGCAAGAGAGCAACCAGATGCCAACAAACTGCATTCTCACGAAACCCAAACATTTTAAAATTTAACTTCAGAAAACTATTGATATGGACGCAAGGAAAAATATTTCTAATTATATTTTTCTCAGCGTCCAAGCACCTTCTAGCCACCTCCTAGGTTCTCCAAGGTGGTCAGTCAGCACAGTGACGTCACAGGGAGAAACCGGAGGGACCCATAGAGGTGAAATAGTAGGGGTAGAGGGCGTGAAGCAACCACTCTAGCGCGCCCAAGATGAAATCACGTGATGTGTGGACCGATTTCGAGTTGGCTGCAACCGTCTGCTACGTACAGCATTTAAATCTGTACTCCGTTGATTGCAATCGGCTAATTTTTTTAACTGTTACGGATTTTTAATCATGGTACATTATTGCTGCGCCTTTGGATGTCAAGAGAAATATTCCAAGGATAGTTCTGTATCATTTCATAGGTAAGGGCGACAATTATATTTATTTTTTCTTCTTTAAAAAATGATTTTCAAATGCTTCAACCCTTACCCATGTGATGATTTTTTTGCTCTGTTTCGTGAAATACTTAATAATACTTGTTCAATTGTGATTAGTTATGTGTTTCATACTGGCATTGTTTGTTTCCCTTAATTAAGTATCCAATAAATGTAATGCTTTGATATTTATTTAGTTTTTATAGCGAAAAGCCTTGATGCTCTTGTCTGTTTCTCTTGGCGAACTATTTTGTCGCCAACAGATTTGTAAACAAAACAGCTTCGTTTCGCGTTATGGTTCTTTAAATTGCCAATAAAACTGTATATTATCCCATGAGTGAGTGTTAATTGATTTTCCTAAATTAATAAATAGGGAAGTTTATATGTCAATTTTAAATGTTTCACTATTAATAGGGTATATCATTAAAGAATGATTAAATTCAGTTAATGATTAAAGAAAAATTATGATGTTTTGTTTGGTTGTTTGATGCTGTATGTGTAATTAAGATCAGGTAAACATTTAGTAAAATCAGGGTAGCTGTTAAAAAATAACCTTTTTAAAGAAAGAAATTATACATTTAACATAATTTCATTATTTTTAAATTTTAAGTAAACTATAATTCTTTCTTTTCTTTTTTTTTATTTTTATTAAACAGTCTAGGACCTTTCATAAATGATGTCACGCTTTTTTCCCACATATTTGGCCCCCCTTCCCCTTTGTCACAAAATGTCACACTTCAATGGACCCCCTCCCCCTTTGTCGCACTCCCTCCCTCCTCAAAACGTGACATCATTTATGAATGATCCCTTATGTGACTCATTATAATTATGTAGATACTTAAACATATTGTTTTTCCTTCTAAAGTTTTCCTAAAGATGAAGGAAGAAGAAAGTTGTGGGAGTCGAAATTAAAGAGAGACAACTTTAAGGCCACAGATTACACAAAAATCTGTTCCAAGCATTTTACGCCAGACTCCTATGATAGAGGAAAACTTGGAGGAATATGGTTAAAGAAGGATGCAGTTCCAACTATTTTTAATTTCCCCCAACACTTAAAATCTGAAGCAAGTACGAGACATGTTTCAACCAAGCGACTTTCCCAAGATATAATTGAACCAGTATCAAAATCAAGTATGTATCCCTTTTTGCCAAGCTTTATAGTAAAATTTGTTTTTAATTGAAAATGAATTTCCTTACAATTAAGAATTGGTATTGGTGTCATTTAAACAATTAATTGACCATATCAATGCATTAAATACAATTTCAATTACAGCAGATATGTATGTGGTTAATTATTAAGAGGGTTAATTTATTCCAGGAATGTTAATTTTCTGTTAATGTATTTAGCGACAGTCAAATCTACATTCAGTTATTAATTAATACATTTACTTTCGATTTCAAACAATTGGGCATGACAAAAAGTTAGGATCTGGAGAACTTCCCGTCCGCATTTTATTTATCAATAACTCTGGAAGCAAACAGATAATAATGTATATAATCATTTGATAGTAGAAAATTAAATACCCCCCCCCCCCCATATTAATAAACTTTAACACTACCTATTGCTGAAGCTTTTTTTTTTTTTTTTTCTGGTGTTTCCTTTTTTGGCAAAACATTTTTCAATTCTTTCTCTTTTTTTCTTAGGTAAAAAACGTAAACATTATATTGGAGATTTCGAGGATGTTGACATGGCATCTCCAACAAAGGCATGCCAAGTCTTGAATATGGCCAAACAACAGAGTGAAGCGAATCGAAAAAAGGTAAAATCCTTAAAGGAAAAATCAAAGACTTAAAAAGAAGGTGTCTTCCCTGAAAGAAATTTTGACTGAAGTGAAGAAGAAATCTTTGATTTCTCAGTCTGCTTGTGATGTTTTGGAGGTAATTATTTAATGATTAAAAATTTAAATTTCTTATCTATACTACTTTATTTTACAAAGCGTTTGAAGCTTTGTTCTTGTACATTTCATAATAATTAAGTATATGTGCATAATTAGAGTTCACTTAAAATTTAAGGAAAAAATTTATAATTTTAAATATAAATTTAAATTCATGATTTTAAATATAAATTCAAATTCATGATTTTTATCTTGATTCCTGAGGCTATCATAAGAATTTATAAATTTTGAAAATTAAACTGAAGACTGATAAATATTGTTATAATATGTATAATATTTGGCTTATTTTGCATAACATGAACATAAATTTCATAAGCAAAAGCTTAATAGAAATATTTTTTTGCAGTTATCATTGCCCGGTCCTGCAACCGAGTTGTTGAAGCGGGTTCAGAAGAACCAAATTGCAACGCATAAGTATAGTGCAGAGTTAAGAAGCTTTGCTCTGACTCTGCACTTCTACTCTGCAAAAGCTTACAAATATGTTAGAAAGATGTTCAATACATGTTTGCCACATCCCTCAACTATTAAAAAATGGTACCAGGCTGTTGAAGGGTCTCCTGGCTTCACAGCTGCAGCTTTAAATGCATTAAAAGTGAAGGTGGCAGAAGCAACTGCTGCTGGAAAGCCGGTGAAGTGTGGACTTATTACCGATGAAATGTCCATTCGACGCCATGTTGAATGGGACGGTAAAAAGTTCAGTGGATATGTGGATTTTGGCACTGGAGTGGATGACGACCAGCTTCCTGAAGCCAAAGAAGCGCTGGTCTTTATGCTCAACTGCATAAATGGAAGTTGGAAAATTCCCATTGGCTATTTTTTCATTGATGGCCTTGATGCCACAGAGAGGGCAAATTTGATTAAGACAAGCCTGGAGTTTATTCACGACACTGGTGTGGAAGTTGTTAGCTTGACGTTTGACGGAGCAAGCGTGAATTTGGCAAGTGCTAAAATGCTTGGTGCTGAGTTTGATCTGGCCAACCTCAGACCTTCCTTCTTGCATCCAATTACAAAACAAGAAATTTTTGTCATATTGGATCCCAGCCATATGCTAAAATTGATTCGTAACACTTTGGCTTCCAAAGAATCAATTTGGCATCCAAGAGATGGTTTCATCTCTTGGAAGTATATCATTCTTCTAGAGAAATTGCAAAATGAACAAGGCCTGCAAGCTGCCACAAAACTCAAAAAAGCTCATGTTGAATGGTACCGAGAGAAAATGAAAGTTCGTTTGGCTGCCCAGACAATGAGCAACAGTGTAGCTGATGCACTGGAGTACCTTGAAAAGGATGCAAAAAATCCCAATTTTCAGGGCTGTGGTGCTACTGACAAATTTCTAAGATGTTTTAATAATTTATTTGATTTACTAAACTCTAGGAATTTGGCTAGTAAGGGCTTCAAAAGCCCATTTTGTAAGAAAAATGAGGCTAAGTTCTCCTCCCTGATGGAAAATGCCGAGTTGTATATTGAAGAGTTGAGAACGGCACCAAATGGAGTACCCATCCTGGAAAGCAATAGGAAAATTGGTTTTTTAGGTTTCCTAATTTGCATTAGTAGTGTCTCTTCATTATACAAGAAGCTAGTTAATGCTCCTGGTGCTGAAATGTCATTTTTGATGACGTACAAATTCTCCCAGGATCACCTGGAAATGTTTTTTTCGGCCATAAGAAGTAAAGGAGGCTTTAATAATAACCCTACTTGCAAACAATTTCAAGCGGCTTATATAAGACTCCTTTGTCACGCAGAAATTGTAACTATGGGAAAAGAAAATTGTACAGCATTAGATTCCTGTTCAGTTTTAAAAATATCAACTTCCCACAATGTTTTTAACAAATGCATTAATGAGGATGGCAAAATTGAGGAGGATGAAGAGTTAAAAACACCAGAAGTTCACTTAAATGAATATGTGTCCGATGTTTCAGCTCATATTGCAGGGTTTGTCAGCCGTAAGCTAATAAAGAACATCAAATGTAACTCTTGTGCATCAGTTTTAACATCTACACCTCCTACCTCTACTCAATCACCAAGAAATTGCAAATTAACGTGGAGAAAAAACAAGGGCGGCTTAGTTTTCCCATCTCCAGATGTCATCAAAATCTGCAAGATTGCAGAACAAAAAATAAGAATGATGCAAGCAGGTGGAAAATTGCATGCAAAAAACGTAGTGCAAAAATTAATAACATCAAGTTTGCAAACAATCAATTCCAACTCAGTGAATGGGTTATTTAACAATTTAAATGAGCATTCCTATAATCCACTCAATCCTTTACATAGTCATAAAATTTTGCTAATGAAGTCTGTTCTTTTTGACTACATAAAAATTCGCCTTTGTCATATTGGCAAACTTCTCACCCAAAAGTTGCAGAAGAAAAAATGTAGGAGTATAAATACAAAAACCATTTTGTTTCAAGGGCAATAAGCAATTCTACTTTATATATTTTATTTATTTATAAATTGACTTGTTTATTAATTTTTTCCTAATCATTAATGTATGTAATTGGAGGAAATGCCCTACTAGAGAGCACTCGACAACTTGAGATAGTATATTCCTTGATATATTCTGGTTTTGCCATTCAGTGCTTTGAAATGGAGATTACTCTATATTTAATGCCCTAAGTAAATTCTTACTCGTAATTTTATATTCTTTGACTACATCCTGTTAAGAGATGTGCGTTTTTTTTAAATTATGCAACAAGTTACAATTTTCAAAACATCATATTTATATTTACAGTTTTTTGTTTGTTTGTACATTCTGTCTCTGTGATAACTTGAAATTGAATATTCAACTTTTTGAAAAATATTTACTTTTGTGTTACTTGTTTATTATTTTTTTTCCCTTATTCATTAATGTATGTAATTGGAGGGATGTGAAGGTCCAAGTAGAGAGCACTCAACAACTTCAGATTACATATTCTTGTTTTGCCATTCAGTGCATTGAAATGGAGATTGCTCACCAGCTAATGCCCTAAATAGAGTTACTCTCCAGCTAATGCCCTAAACAGCTTTTTACTTGTAATTTTGTATTCTTTGACTACATCCTGTTATGAGATGTGTGTTTTTTTTAAATTATGCAACAAGTTACAATTTTCATAATATCATTTTTTTGCTTGCTTGTACATTCTGCCTCTGTGAGAACTTGAAACTGAATATTCAACTTTTTGAAAAATATTTACTTTTGTGTTACTTGTTTATTAATCTTTTTCCTTATTCATTAATGTATGTAATTGGAGGGATGTGAAAGTGCTACTAGAGAGCACTCAACTGAAGTGGAAATTACTCTCCAGCTAATGCCCTAAATAAATTTTTCTTGTAATTTTGTAAGGGCTCTTAGTAATCTTGTAAGGGGTGACTCTGCTGCTGTACAAGCAGATTCTTTGACAGCATCCTGCATATTTTCTAAAAATTATGCACCAAGTAATAATTTTATGATTTTTTTAAAATAAAAGCATTTTTAACATTGTTTTGTTCTCTTATCTTTTGAATTTCCATCATTACGTAAGTCTCTGTAGTTTTCAAAGAGTCCATTGCCGACAGAAGTTATGATTTTTTAAAATTTCGTGTCTCTCTTTAACATGATTTAACTGTTGAAAAAAAAAAGAATAGAGTCGTATAAAACCTCTCTTTTCACACCACAAAGGGGGGGGGGGGTGTAAAATCCCCATCCATTTGGGAATTTTTTGAAACTTGACTATTGTGAGATTCAAAACGAAATTTTAAAAAATGTTAAAGAAAAAAATATTTAGCGTTAAGTATTATAGCCGAAATTAAAAGATATATTACTCGTAAAAAATATTTTGTTTGGTATTTTGACAATGATCTTTAAAACATACAATGCAAGTACAACACAAAATCTATGCTTTCATAAATAACTTTAAACTGATATTTTTTGTACTGAGTTTTGAAAAGTGTATTTTACCGCACTTTTTTTCTTTTTGATAAAATAATAAATAAAATGTTATGAATTACCCATGTTTTCAAAGCATTTGTATTTATGAATGATTCTTAGTAAAAAAAAATCCGACTTAATACAAAATTTTCTAAAAAAGCATGCATATTGAATTTTAAATAAAAATATTAAATTATATAATTAGATGAACTTACCACCGTCCTATGCATATTGAATTTAAAATAAAAATTCAAAATTATATAATTAGGTGAACTCATCCCCCCCCCCATTTCCACACTGCATACGTACACAAGCTAAAAAACGAAAAATTATTACAAGTTCAGAACATCCTGTGTGTCAAAAGGCAGAAATAAACGCTAATTCTAAGAAAATCAAGAGTAATAAATAAAAACCAAACTTTCATTGGATTATTTTAGGTACAGGTTCTTTAAAACTATCAGAAAAGCTGCCTGCCGAATTTCAAACCGGACGCATGCTGTTATTATAAATTGCACATTAAAATAAAACCGCTAAGATTTTTTTCAATAGATTTTATTGAAAATGTAGTTAATGAATATTTGAATGAAGGAAACCGTTGTAGAAAAAGCGACGCATTCTATGCGCGAAGAGAAAGCAGCAAGATAACAGAATGGGAAATACTTGTGCACCAAGATGCACGATCTTCGCCAAATATCGCACACCCGACCAGGTCAAATACCACGTGATCTGTGGTTAACTCTGGCGTGTGTTTTTCGAGGAGAAACTGGTCACTCGCGTCCTCTACGTACTATCTCATCTCTATGGAGGGACCACATCGGTGAAGCGCTTCATAAAGAAATGAACTAGCCCTTCTCCTTATCTTTATAGCCCTGCGTAGAACTCAATTGAAAATCTTAGTAAACAAAGAGCGGATATCACGTGACAACGGTGATCGTTCAAGAGTCCCTCTAGCGGTGAATTGCCTCCTTTAAGAATATATGTATGTATTACACTGTAACTTCTATAAAATCAATTCATAGTAGAAGTGCGGCACTGTTGGACGGATACCTGTTTAGAATAGCACAAACGAAAAAGATACATCTTCTTAGCAATTAGCTTCAGATAAAACAGGGCCGGATTAACAAACTTTATTCCTATATGCAGTAATTAGAGTTTTCAGGTCCACACTATATAGTAATTTGTCGGATCCATTTTTAAGTACTATCTATAAGACAACAATCAAACGGAAGTTCGAAAGAAGATATGTATTTACACAAGTTTCATTTCTGTATCACAACTAAATGATGTTTTATCGAAAATGAAAGTATTCCATCTATATTTAGAAACCGCTTTTATGCAGTCAATTACTGACAGATTAAATTAATTTATAACTCATTGAAATACACAACTATTAACAGACTTTTAGAAAAAACACATAATCAATAACATTTGGGAAAATTATTTCCCTTTTAGGCGAATGTTAGATAATAATAAAAACTTTTTTTTTTTTTTTTTTTGCAACATGGTGAAATTTAATGAGAATTCTTTTAAATGAAAAAAAAAAGGATTAAAGTTAGGGATGCACCGATTAATCGGCAGTGATCGGACACTTTGCCCAGAGGTGCCCTCTTCCTAGAGCGATAGTGCACCTCCCCCCCCCCTCCTCCAAAAAAGAACTAAAAAGTATCAGGGTAACATCTTTCAAAATAAGATCTCATAAAAGTAAATATAAAAGATTTACAAAGAAAACAGAAATTTAAATTAGTACTTTATAAACTGATTTTACAAAAAACAAATAATAAAAAGATTTTACAAAAGAAGAATTTTTTTAAAGTCATTCAGCAGACCTATAATAAAGGCTTTTATTGAATATTTTAATTTGGAAACTTTGTGAATAAGACGTAGTTTTATTTGGTGAAAAGAACAAATCAGGCACTTATAAGCAAAGGGGTGCAAGTGACCAAAATGAAAATTTTGAGTAAATAAATTTTTTTGATTTTTCAGTTAGTTTAAATACGCAATGCAGACGATCTATTTATAAAACTTGAAGCGGAGAAGAAGTAATAAAACATTTTTTGGAAAAAAAAATAGAACCGACTTCAAACTATAATTTGCGCTGAAAAGTAAAAAATAATATTATTCTTTAAGCAACTTCGATACGACTTTTAAACATCATTTTTGAAGTCGGTGCAAAATTATGAGTCTAATTATAATGACACCATGCATTATTTAAACTGAAACTGTTGCAAACTCTACACTATTTATATTTGTAATTGGTTCATAGTTACAAAAGGAATCATGCATCAAAATCCATCATAATTTTGCACTGACTTCAAAAATTATGTTAAAAGTCGTATCGAAGTTGCTTAAAGAATAATATTATTTTTTACTTTTCAGAGCAAATTATAGTTTGAAGTCGGTTCTATTTTTTTTCCAAAAATTATTTTATTTCATTCTTTTTAGTGGAAATACATTTTTACATAAATACTCTATTTTTAAAACATACATATCAAAGGGGAAAACCTTTGAGGGAATGACACTAAAAACTAGCCGTTTGTAAGATAAATTTCGTTTTAAAATCGATTTTAAAGAGTCACTAGAGCAAGCAAACTGATTGGATTTAATTTCTTCTTCAGAGAAGCCTTCAGTCTATTTCTTGTTATAATGGCTTTTAATATGACATCTTAATGGCAACAAACTCTTTTTTAACAATGAGTTTCATTTTTATTAACAACTTTCCCAACAAAGAAAAATCGAGCCAAGCCTTTCCAATTAAAATGAAAAAGTACTTATTTTTCACCCATAACGTTTTTTCTAAAAAACAGATATAGTCAAACTGATCTGCGATATTTGAGTTAGACTACCCTCTATCGATCAAAGAAAAAATAATCAAAATCGGTTCATTTAGTCAAAAGTTATGGATGAAAAAGCAAAAAAATGATCACATTTCAGCCCATATTTTTTTCTCTAATTTTCGAATATGGTCAACCAAGGTATGGGACCTATGGGAAACCACCCTCGATCGATTAAAAAAAAAATCATGAAAATCGGTTCATCCGGTAAGAAGTTATGAGTGGACAAACAAAAAAAAAAAAAAAAACGACATACACACAATCTGAATGTATAACCTCCTTTCTTTGTGAAGTCGGTTAAAAATAGGAAAATAATGCCGAATTGTTGAATAATAATTATAAAATAATATTAAATCGCCAAAAATGTTTTAAGTTACATGGTTTTCTTTAAATTCAAAGCATCGTTGCATTATCCAAACAAAACTATTGTTGCCAAACGGCAAATGATAATGCTGATAATTTCCTCAGAGCCAACATTATTAATTTTTTTTCCTAATTGACGTTATAATAAATTATAAAATGGATGGATTATTGTATTGTCATCGAAGATAAGCTCGTATGCAAAATTTGAAGATAATTTATGCAGTAATAGTTGTCGAAAACCGCCTTACAAAATTCCGCCACAAGTCAAGTTAAATAAAACCATGTAATAATAAAAAAGGATTAAATCGTCTGCAGATTTTATTTTTGTTATGTTTTGTTTTCAGCAATTTGTTTTTGTTTTGGCAATGATTTTTAGTTTGTTGATAAATATAATTATTCGAAATTTATATTATGCAGTTTTTAATACATTTTATATGAATAAAAACTTATTTTTATTACTGTGCAAATTAGCAAAATGAACAAGACACGTTTTTCATTTAGTGGCAAAGGGGTGTAAGTAAAGTAGTTGTCAGCAAAGGGGTGTAAGTAAAAATAAGCTATTTCTTTTTTTTAAACCTACGCCAAATCTAATCATCAGATACACTTCACACTTCATACTTAAACTAACACATACATATAGAACTCGAAAATAAAAAAAAATATTCACATGAAGAACGTCTAGAATTTAGTATAGGAATTACACTTCAAACGAGTTTTGCTC
This sequence comes from Octonoba sinensis, assembly GCA_038502835.1. Lineage (NCBI taxonomy): Eukaryota > Metazoa > Arthropoda > Arachnida > Araneae > Uloboridae > Octonoba > Octonoba sinensis. Next base: position 8,690,082 of record CM076600.1, read on the forward strand.
AAAATGTTACTTTAGTCACTTACATCCCTTTGCTTCTCACCGCCTCAAATGTTATACTCGTATTTTAATGATACATTGAGAAGGGGGGAAAGGATAATTGGATGTGCAATGATTTTTGCAGATTTTTTGTAACAATGCTTTACTTTCATGTTTCGTAGCTTAAACTTCATTCGCGCAATCGCGTTTTCACTTAAATTACCTATAAGAGAAATTAAAGGAAAAACTCTTTCAAAACATAGGAATAAATATAATGATGTAAAAATTTCCTTCATCCATACGTTAATCTCGTCTGTGATCACAAGGTCATAGATAGATTGTATATATTTATTTATAGATTGAATATTTAGTTTGAATGTCTTTTAGAAAATAAGGACTTTTAATCTCGTTAGTTCATGAATTTAATAAGGATGCTCTTAGATTAAAGCTTCTTCGGCGTGTAATATTTTTATTTTCTGCTTTGCTTTGTGTCATTTTTTTGCTATAAGGCATATGCATTTTCGTGACAGTTTGCTGTCTTCACCTCAATAGCTAAATAAATTTTAAGACAATGTCCTACACTTGACAGCTATATTTCGTTTAAAAAATAATAATTAAAAAATACTGGGAAAAAATTTGACTGAAGGATTTCTTCAGGAAATTTTTTTTCACTACTTTTTTTAATTATATATTTCTTAATGACTTCTAGTAGATGTCAATTGTGGAACATTTTCCGATAATAAATCCGATAAGTGTTCTGATAATAAATAACTATTCTCTTAGCTTGCTTAACTATAATTTAGGGTAATTGTATTGATTGTTTTTTCACACGTCTGTTAAGCTAATAATTACACAACTTCGTAACAACATTTGAGGTCACATGGATTCCCTTTTAAACCAGTTAAACCGAGTTTGGAGACAACTGAATAAAGTTGATTATATATTCTGGCGCAATAAAAATTGAATCATCAATATGGGGAACTATGTTGAAGGATACTTACAGAAATGTTTATGCTGGAAATTATATTTCATATTTGTTTTCAAATATTAGATTATGAAGCAATTTCCTCCTAATTTGAAGCAAAAACTATTACTAAAAATTAATTAGCTGATTGGTTTGCTTTAAATATTGTCTTTTAATCGGTTACCTAGGGGAAACTCGCGCAAGGACATAATGTAAATAATGGCTTACTCGGGCTGTAATGTACAGGAGCTGTTTCGAGGGGCCCCATGAACATATTTTTCTTATAAGCATTGGAGTTGATAATGGCGGGGGGACTGTTAAAATATTTGCATTGTATCGATGATCTTGAGTATTATTGAAGCTTGCCACATGAATGATTTTAATTGTTCTCAAGTGTTCAAAAAGAAATTTAGAGCGGCAAATAGTTAAAGAAAAGCCACCTACAATAGGGTTTTGTCTTTAGAATTGTTTTCGTTGTCCAATAATTGAATCGTTTATTTCAGAAACCCGCCAAACGGAAAGTTTCAAAATTTCAAAAAAAAAAAAAAAAAAACATTTAGCATCATATAAAATTTTTCCAATAGCATTTACCTTTTTTAAAACTGAAAGTAATACATATTTGAATATGTTTCTTTCAGTGAAAAATATTGTAATCCCTGCTGAACAATTTAATATGATGCTCTGAACGTTTTCCCCAAAGAGGAAAATTTGGCGCTTGAGGGGTTTCTGAAATAAACGATTCAAATGTAATAATAATTTAACTTTGTGCAAGTAAACAGTAATAGAAATAATTCCATTTGTGCTTTAAATCAACGTGAAATTTTATTTCTATTGCGATTCAAATGTAGTTAAACTGAATTTTGCATATTTCACTTTCAATTTCGTTCAAGCATTCGATCCATCATTAAGTTCACCACCTATGTTAATTGTTCGGATCCTTATAGAGAAGGATTGGGGTAAAATGAGTCATTTTGTAATTTACTCTCTGTAAACAAAAATAAAACTAACTTTTTAAGCCAAAATTTGTTATAATATTACTCAGTTCGCTGGCAACAATTTTTCATCCGTAAAAAATAATTTCCTTAAATCCATTAACGAAAGAAAAACACATTCTGAACTTTGGATTTTGCTTTGCAAAATACATGGTAACTTATTGAATGACATCTTTTATGCTTCATTAAATATAAAGGAGAAATTTAAAGTATTTTCTCAGAGAAAAAAAATATATTAAAATTTTTTGTGGATGGGGTAAAACGAGTTATTGTTAGGCTTCGCTGGTTTTTCTTCATTGTAGTGAATTACGTAATGTTAAATTTAAAAAGCTAGTTGCATTAATTCTTCAAATGGAAGTTAAATTTGCAATGCAAAAAAAAAAAAAAAAAAGGAATGTTTCACATGACCTTTTTTTATTTTTTATTTTTTTAATTTTAACTTATAATATTAGCTTAAACTCATTACTTAGTCACTTTGTTACGGATACATTTTTATCAAGTTTTTACATTAACTTCTATAACAGGGTGTATCTTTTGTCACAGTAGACCTTTTGGTGGTGTTCATTTCACATGGTAAGGTCTGCATTGGTAGGGTATGTATGCTTTAATAGAAAGGTGGACGTTGATATTGTTGAAAAGACTGATACCTACGAGTTTTTAAAGAGCCAATTTTCAATAACAGTGAACAGTGTCTTTTTAAAATTATTTTGTTTAAGAGGATATATAGTATCTTTTTATTATAATGAGCTTTATAACAAATATTACCCCATTTTACCCCTCGGCTTAAATTGCGTTATACTTTACCACACCTTGGGGTAAAATAGGTCAACACTTTTGCCACTATTTTTAAAAAAATTATATTTAATATTTTTACCCTAAAATTACACCAAATTGTTCGGGACGGACATACGTCAAAATATAGATGAAAATAAACATGATAAATTATGGTTTTTGTTGCTAAACAGGAACTTAAACCCGAAAATTGCTCAAAAGTAGCTAATTTTTCCCGCCGTACCTAATGAAGGTTCCTGTTTGTTAATGTCTGGAATTTGAGAATCGAATATAAGGGAAACTCGTTATGTCACCGTAAATGTAACTAGACGTTATCGTCAAATATTCTAATCAGCTTTCCATTATGAAAAATATTTGAAATCTAAGATTATAATTCAAGGTCTTCAGTTCCAGCACTGTTAAAAAAAACCCTGAATTTTCAGAGTTTTTTTTCTGATTTTAACCTCTTCAGACCCCAGAACTAAGCCCAAGCAATTTTGAAGCAATTTTTTGGTTCCTTGATTTAAAAAATGGTTACAAAACAAAATAACGAAAATTTTTTTTTTAAATTTTAATTAATAATTAGTTTAAATAATAATTAATGTCCAATTTCCATGTTCAAAATGAAGTAAACTATCTGTTCATTAATTTCAAAAACAGTTGGGTGTTTAAGCTTTCAAATATCACAAACAGTAGTTAATAAGCAGTATTTTGAAATGTACCCAATTGGACTGAGAGGTCTACGTGGCCCACTTGGAATGAAGACGTTAAAGGAAGATTTCCGTAGTGCTTCAGTACATGGTTTTTCCTTCCAAAAACGGAAATATCACGTCCTGAAAATACGAGAACGGAACTTTTGCGTTTTACGGTTGCTGTATTTTCGCCATGGCTGCCTGCGATCATATAGCGGCTGTCCAGACGCGGCGCGAGAACAAAGGAATAAGCGTTCAAACGATAGTTATTTTTTCCCTCACTGGTGCGCTGCAAGCATGTACTAGTTTTGTATGGAAATACATTAAGAAAGCATTGTTTTTGCCGGGTTTGCAGCATGCATCATGAAGATTTCTTTTTGGTAAATTTTTAGTTCATGCATTACTGATCGGAAATTTGTCTCCCGATGTTTAATTGTGTCTAACCTATACATATTTATTTTAAAGAAATTTTTCATCGTAAATGAAATAAAACGACAGAAAGCAGTAGAGCGATTTTTCTAAGCATTAAATTAGTGAATGCATACATTTTATAATTTTAGGGATTTACTAAATTCACGTTTGGTTTATATGCATATATTTTATCTGTTTTTTCACTCCATGTCACCTATTCAATTATTCTGTAAATAGAAATCGTGAGTTTGATGCTTTAGATGATATTTTTAACCAGTGAGGGCTGACCTTTGCATTTTCCCCTTATGTCTCGAACTTTACTGGTTTTATTTATTTATGCGTTGGTTTTATTTATTTGTACTTCAGGTTATTAATAAGGAAACAAACGTCATTATTGCCCAAATTTCAGAAAATATATTTCGGGGCAAGAGGAATCCTTTTATCAATGAATAGGATTGTACGCATCTGGATGCAAGTAATTCGAGTGATTTACACTCACTTGGATAACTTACATTTTTAGGTCAAATCCTTACGCATTGACAAAGGGGCTCCTTTTAATTCCAAAACATGTGTATGGAGTAATTTTTGCAACTTGCGCTATAAAAACGTTGGTCCGCTCATTATTTTTTTACCACTCAAAAGTAAACTTTGAACTTAATATTATGTCTAGATTATGCTTTTAAATATTTTTTTTTTCTGTTCTGAGACGTTTAAATTTCTTATGCTTGTATAGAATGATAAAGTTAAAAGTGGAATGAGTGAGAGAAAATCTATATTACAAATCTAGTAATGTACCTTTTTAAAATTAAACTCGCGCCACATGAACAAGGGTTACAATTGAAATAACTAAAAGGAAGGGAGACTTCCCTCTAAGATTCGTTGTTGATTCTCCACGCGTTCATGAGTACACTCATTTTGTACACCATAAAGCCTTAAAACACAGAAAAGTAAATAAACTATCTAAGGGACCGTTCATAAATGATGTCACGCTTTTTCCCCATATATTTGACCACCCTCCCCCCTTTCTCACAATATGTCACATTTCAGCGGACCCCTCCCCCCTTTGCCACATGTCACGCTATGTTGTACATGCCTGATGTCACACTTCTTGTTACCCCCTCCCCTCCCCTTATCACACTTTGTCACAATTTCACGAACCCCCCCCCCCTCCCCCTCGAAGCGTGACATCATTTATGAATAACCCCTAAAGCGTATTTCTGATTTCTAATTTTAAAGTGGGGTAACATTAATTTAAGAAAGGATTTAAGGAAAATCAGATTACAGAAAATCAGAGAATCCGAAAGCTTTTGGTGGATTTCATCGAAGAAATGCCGGTTGCAAAGTCTTGGTATTAAAAATTGAGAATATTCAGTGTAGTTCAGAAAAAGAGAAAAAATGGGTGAGAGGGGGAGGCTTACAGATAAGAGCACAATTTATTGTAATGAAATAGTGGTGGAGGGACGATCGTGTAAAATAAAAAAGTTTTGGGCGGATCTGCCCCTCCCCCCGACTGAGAATACTCATTGCTTTTTGTGTCAAGGAGTATGTCGTCTAAATAAAAATGTTTAAAGGGATATTTAAAAAAAAATTGCTCTTACCCAGGGGTGTCGACGGGGGAAGTTCATGGCGTAGACTGCGCCATTAAATTTTTTGATGAAATTTTTGACACCCCCTGGACTGGGTGGCATGTTTTCATCGAGTTTTAGCCCTTTTGGGTGGTTGTCTTTTTTGGAGGACTTCGTACCTATTAGTATGCACTATCTTGCTTAGGGGGTTGGCACCCATTTATTGTCAGTTACAAGTTTTAAAAATAATATTGATAATTCTGAACTGCTTATAATGAAGCGTTTTAAGTAATTATTTTTAATTTCTCATTTATTGTACTTAACTGTAATATTTGAAAATATTTCCCCTTGATTGTTTATTTTATTGAATCGTTTTCTTTTACAAAGGCCTAATCTTTGACCTTTCTTACTTAATATTTTAGGATTTTTTCTAAAAATTTGACTAGTGTAATTGCTTTAGATGAGACCAGCAAAAAAAAAGTCGCTACTCTTATATGATAATCCATCTGTTGAATTTAACTGAAGTCAGCTATACTATTCAATGCAATATTAGTTATTAGTACTATGCTATTAGCCTGTCAATAACAATAAAAAATTGTTGCATTAATCATTTACTTAATTACATAATCTTTATTTGTTAAGTTACTTCACAACCGAACTGTTCCACTTTCCTGTAATAATTAAATTTACAATAAATGGAATTGAAATAATTCAATTAGCACATTAATTTAAAATAACTTTTTTAATCATAACCTATGTCATTTTTCTTTTAACTGCTGTTATTTAATAGTATTAACATGAATGTAGTGAAAATTGCTTAACAATAAAGTAACTAATAACCATTTAAAGACTATTCAATACGGCTTTCAAAAACCTGCTAGCCAATTTATTTGTGCTACACAATGTGAAAGAATGACTGTAGTTCAGAAAGTTATGCGCAATTATTGTCGTTCAAAATAAAAATAAATCTGAAAGCATAATATGATCAGCCAATTGCGAAGAAAATTTTCTCTGTGTTCATTATATATAAAAGTATACGTATGTATGAAAAGTTGTATCTTAACGAGCAGCTTCAAAGTCTGCATGTGTTACTACCAAAAAACGATCTTTTTATTTTTTTCCTCTGTATTAAAAACCTTTTAATGGCAAATACATAACCCTGCAACGTATTTTGAGGGTTACTTTTGCCCTCAACACTTAAATGTTTATCTTTCTTGAAATTCAAGCCTTTAACGCGATGATATTGCAATGGTTAGACCTTTAAATTCTCGCTTTTAAGTACATGCTAACAGCGCCAATTGACTGAAGTGGCAGAAAATGTAAGTTCTGCTTGCACGCACTTTTTCGCCCGTTTGGACAGCCGCTATTGATCGCAGGCAGCCATGGTTTTCACAACCCGAGTTCGATTAACGGAGAAAAAAGAAATGGAACTTCTGTCAAATCTTGGGAAAATATTATCAGAAACGGAATATTTCCGGCAACTCTGCTGCCGTACTTTCTTTGTTATTTTCAGGAAATTTTTTTTGCAGTGAGTGCTGGACAAGCATGTTCAGAGAATAAAACTTTGTGGAACCATAAATGCTAATATAAATACTAAATACAATAGCCAAGAAATACTTATATCATCTAATTGCAACAATAATACTTAGTTGAAATTGAAACTCTTATGTCAATCGTCAAACCTGCATGCTAAAAAGAAATGTGTCATCTAGTACTTTTTAAACTGCTATGCAAACTAGATTTTAAACTTCGCGTTAAGTTTGTTTTTTCACACTAGTCGCAGTTTGTTACAGTATACCAGAAAGGCTTCAACCTTCTTTCAATGATGAGCATTTTAATTAATGCCGGCATAGTTTAAAATTTAATCAAGATTCTGCCTGTAGTGATTAAACAAAAAAAAAAAAAAAAAAGTAAAGGAATAATAACAGCCAAAAATCATCTGATTTAAAAATTAAATTACTCCTTAAGACTGCCAGAAGTAGAATGTATAAATTTCAGTGCTCTCTGGGAAATCTTAAAATTGTTATTTTCCTCTCGAAAGTTTATAAAAGAAAGGTAGTTCTACTTTTATAAAAGCTCTTTGTCTTTTGATATAAGGTATGAAAAAAGGAAAAGAAAATCAATCAACATAATTTACAGTCTTGGGCTTTACTGACCCTGACCGATGCTACTACAAAAGACCTATCTCTTACTGAAGGTCAGGGATTACTGCTTTAATACTACCGCTCTTTACATTTCTGTCTGCAAATGATTGGATGCCTGCAGCAAGTTCAATGTTACATTGTTGGCATGTGTAAGAAATATAGTTCAATTATGGAACTGATGTTTGTTATATTTTAGCAGAAATAAAGAGATTGAGTTGTTAAAAAATATTCTCAGGTAATTAATTATACTTAATGACAACTCCATAATCGAAACTGAAATTTTGTAAACGATTCTGAAAAGGAACAATGCTGTTAATAACAATGGACAAGCAGTATAGAGCTGATTCAAGTTTTATTTACTGAAAGTAAGTCAAAGTCCTATGTATCTCGTGTTTGGACCTTGTCAAAGTTAGCAGGACTTTAAAGTCCGGTTCTACACAGCTCATTCATTTGTTGGAGAACATCACAAGCTAATTTCTCTTTGGCTGGAGACAAAGAAATGAGATTATACAAAGTCAAAACGGTTGGAAACTTAAAGTAAAAAAAAATAAGAATAAACGGTTCTATTGAGGAACATAAGTCGGAAACAACATCCATATGTTGGCAGGGAGTACGAAGTCATTGTGATGAAGGGACTTCATCAAAAATAAATGTGTTTTTGATGTTTTGCACATATGTACATACAGGGCTATCAAACTTTGTAACTCTAAATGTCATAGCAGTCTGATATGAGAAATAAGTAAACTTACAATATTTAGTAGTAATTTGTAGTAATAGCGTTAAACTTTATTTGAAAAAATGTTTTTTTTTCTTTCTAGAATATCGGCTTAGTTTGTTTTTTATATGTAACTTCAGTTTTTTTTTATGTGCAACTATTTCGTACAAGTTCATGCAAGTTGTATTTTTTTCATTTCACAATACCCCTTATTCAAATTTCGTTCAGGCTAAATAAATGTATGTGGCTTAAAATAGTCATTTACTTACTTTTTAATTATAAAATATAAATATTCGTGGTGTCTTACGCAATAGTGTCCAACGAAAAAGTATCTTTCTGAGTAGTAACTACTCAAAAAAAAACTGCACTCTATTCTACTGGCAAAATCAGTCATGATATTTAGCACATTTAGCATTAGGAGTTGGGAATTATGCAAACAAACCGGTTAATTTGATAAATTTTTAAACATTTATCATATATACCAAATTTAGTGGTGATTAAGCATAATTAACGGTTTTTGCATATAATCACAGGATTAGTCTCATTTACCGTAACATATATATTTAATTTACTGACATTTTATCTTAAAACTACCATTCTGAAAATAGACTAACATTTTCACGATATGTTTTCCGAGTTACTTAGCAGAAAAGCGGATAGGAATGAAAATTTCTTAGCAAATATTTAAACTGTGAAGATATTTTCGGTCTCCCTATATTTAGTGCAGTAGAATTTTTAATTCATTTTCTTTTGGGACGCTTGTGAGTAAGGAAATAAAAGAACGATCAAACAATAACTAAAGTGTCGCTGGAGTAAAAGTAGAGTAGGTTTATTGCTCTTAATTTAAATTTGTATTTGTTTTAACACACTTTAACTCAAATACTCATTCAAACAGGCTTGATAATTATTTACACAACCCAACGTTTCTTTCTTTTTTTTACATGAAACAGTTAAAGGGGTGTCCTGAATTAGAGTGTATTAAAACAGTATTTTTTGGTGATTTTTTTCAGAAGGGAAAGAAAGAAATGAAGTTATTGAATGAGAAATGAAGGTATTGATTATTGAGGAATGGTTACGTACATTTAACAAATACAAAAAAAGTAAAGTATATATATATATATATATATATGAGGTTTCTAATAAATTAAATACATTATCATTATTCCTTTCTTTGTCTTTGTAAAAGCAAACTACCGTTGGGACCTTTTAACGTTACTTTTGTAAACCTGAACTAAAACCAATTGGGTCCTTTTTACGGGTCCACTCTAAAACGTGAACCAAAGCTATAACCCTGAGCTCTGATTCGCTAAAAGACCCCAAGAAGGGTCTGGAAAACAAAGGTTAGCGTCACTTGGTGAGCTGATGCTTAAAGGATAACAGAGAGAAATTGTGCTCCCCTGCGAGATGTTCCTTATGGGGACCGCTTTTGTAAATATTATCTTAAATTGTAAATATTCATTTCATTCATCATTGTAAATAGTATTCTTGTAAATACCTGATGAGTAGAAAATAAAGGAAAGAAAAAAAAAATGAATGCTGTTTTGTCCAGTCACGAAACTTAGCCCGGCTGCTGATACGGGACATGGCATATATATATATATATATATATATAACAAATTTCTAAGCCTATTTCATGCGCGTTTCGTCGCTGTGTTGGCGGGCATGATAGCTAAAAAACTAAGCGACTTACTTAACAGAACCAAAAATATTTTCCTACAATATTAAATTCTCTTCTAAATGAACTGCAAAAAGTTTATTTTTATTTATTTAATTTATTTATTTTCTGAAAAGAACCTTTTTTTAAGAACCAGATTTTTAAATTTACATTTTTTTTTTTCAGTTTAGAAGAAAATTTAAAACTGAAGGAAAACAACTTTAGTTCAGTTAAATAAGTCGATTAGTTTTTTAGCTATCACGCCTGGCCCTCAGGGACAAGACGCCCACAAAATAGGCTTAGAAATCTGTAATAATTTTTCTCTTACTTGTTTATTTATTTATTTTTTGTGGGTGTTTGTTAAATATATTTAAAACCATGCCTCAAAGTCAATAACTTCATTTCTTTCTTTCCCTTTATTTATTTATTAATTTTTCTGCGTATAATGTATTTTAAAAACTTTTTTTCACGTTGAGTCTAATTAAACAATGGTATTACTCCCTTTTCATTCACAGTTACAAAAAAGAGCTAAAATTTTATTTTAAAATTTTATTAATCGAAAAAAAAACTGCAATTAAGGTAAATGACCCGGTAATGGACACTTTTCTCCACCAAACCCCTACCTGTTAGCCGAGGCCTTAGGATTGCTTACGCACGGGGAGAGGTAGTGGGGTCTACGGATTTTACATGCACATATCCCCAAGTATACATGGTGGTCTTCAGTGGGTATCGAACGCGCGACCTTCCAGGTGGAAGTCCGACGTGCTAACCACTGGGCTACCACGGCCCAGGTGGGACACTGCTCTAGTAGTGGACACTTAGATCTTTATGCTCCTAAAATAAGCGAATGTAACATTAAACTTGAATGAAAATATCAGAACCCATAGCGAACGATTCCTAGTGCTGGTTAATAGAACTAAAGGTGGTGTGGAGCATCTATGCAAGTACATGGATCATAATATTTAATAGCTGCCTCCACAACGGTCACATTTGTTGCTCTTTACTAAAGCCGATCAATAAGAAGGTTAGGGATTCGGGGAAAAATATATGGGGGAAAAAGCGTGACATCATTTATTGAATGGTCCCATAGTCATTTTTAAAATTATTTCTCCACGTTAACAGCATAAAATAGATGATATTAATTTATGTCCACTACTAATGCAAATATGTGTTTTATAAATGTCCACTATAGATACAAATTAAGCGTTTAGTAAATTTGACGTAAAAATCCTAATGTTTCATCAAATGACATTTTATAGGTAATTAATTTGTAGAGAAATAGTTGGCGATTAAGCTAAATATGCAAATATTGATGTAAGTCCCTTGAAAAAAATTTTGCCACGTAATAGAGTACGAAAATTTTCTTAACTGTGTCCACTACAGGGTCATTTACCTTAATTAAAATTGGAGAAACGAAGTAAAATCTTCTAATATCAAAGAAAAGAATTTTTGGCCAAAATTGGATAATGACTCGGAACGTATTCGTGCAGTTGCTTGGGATGGTACCGAGGACATCACACAAACAATAAAAAAACTTTCTGACCTTCTATTTAACCTTCACTAACTCCTCATAGGTACACGAACTTTGTTGGGAGTTTTAGAATATACCCCGAGTTAAACCAGTTGAGCTTCAAGAAATATCAATTAATATCCTTTCGCAAGACGATGTGTCTGGATAACACGCATGAGATATTTTTTCTAAACTCACCATAGCTGGGATTTTGTGATAGAAAGGCGCTGGTATCAAGAAGATAAGTAAAAAAACCAAAACAACAAAGAATTGTAACGAACGTCGTTATCTTTGACCCTAAAAGAAAAATAAAATCGACACAAGTAGCTATTCCACTTTCATCTGTTACAACAGAAAAATGAGAAATTTCAGAGTTTTCATCAGAAGCATTTTTTCCTTTTTTTTTTAAACTATTGCTCCAAACCCCTGAAACTTACCAGCAAGGCTATTTATTTATCCTGTCAACCACAAAAACCAACAATCACTAGCTGTAAATAAAAGCGATTTTCAAGGTCAAAAAAATATCTGCCATTATTTTTTCCTTCACATCTTCCTAAGTGGCCTACTCGCGTATATCTGATCTTTTTATGTGTGTCAGGCACGGCAGCCTGTTGCTTTTATCGTTTTCTTCTGTTGTAATTTCCCGCAGTTTTGGAATAATATAGAAAACTATTGAGAGAACTATAACTCATTTTCCCCAATTGTGTTGGCATGTTTATATCCACTGCACGATTATTATTATGATTAGTTTCCAGTTGATTTGAAAACAATAGCACTGAAAAAGAATTTGACTAAAAAATAATTTTTGAAAAAAATAGAACCGACTTCAAACTGTAAATTGCGCTAAAAAGTAAAAAATAAAATTATTCTTTAAACAACTTCGACACGACTTTTAAACATAATTTTTGAAGTCGGTGCAAAATTATGACAGTCTAATTATAATTACGCCATGTGTTATTTACATTGAAACTGTTGCAAACTCTACGCCGTTTATATTTGTAATTGGTTCATAGTTACAAAAGGAATCATGTATCAAAATCCATCATAATTTTACACCGCCTTCAAAAATTATGTTTAAAAGTCGTGTCGAAGTTGTTTAAAGAATAATTTTATTTTTTACTTTTTAGCGCAATTTATAGTTTGAAGTCGGTTCTATTTTTTCCAAAAATTATTTTTTTTTATTTTTTTTAGTGTAAATACATTTTTATATAAATACGCTATTTGTAAAACATACATATCAAAGGGGAAACCTTCTTTGAAGGAATGACACTAAAAACTAACCGTTTGCATGATAAATTTCGTTTCGAAATGATTTTAAAGGATCACTAGAGCAAGCAAACTGATTGGGTTTAATTTCTTCTTCAGAGAAGCCTTTAGTTTATTTCTTGTTATAATTGCTTTTAATATTACATCTTAATGGCAACAAACTCTTTCTTAACAATGAGTTTCATTTTCATTAACAACTTTCCCAACAAAGAAAAATCGAGCCTAGACTTTCCAATTAAAATGAAAAAATACCTATTTTTCACGCATAACGTTTTTTTCTAAGAAACAGATGTAGTCAAACTGATGTGCGATATTTGAGTTAGACGACCCTCTGTCGATCAAAGAAAAAATAATCAAAATCGGTTCATTTAGTGAAAAGTTATGGATGAAAAAGCAAAAAAATGACCACATTTCAGCCCATAACTTTTTTCTAATTATCGAATATGGTCAAATCAAGGTATGGGACCTATGGGAAATTCCACTCGATCGATTAAAAAAAAAAAATTCACGAAAATCAGTTCATCCGTTAAGAAGTTATGAGTGGACAAACAAACAAATAAAAAAAAAAACGACATACATACAATATGAGTGTATAACCTCCTTCCTTTGCGAAGTCGGTTAAAAATATATTATGGGTTTAGAAATATAATTTCACGTTAATTTAAAGCACAAATGAGCATTAAAACGCAGACATATGTTTCGGAATTGCTTGGAATCCCTTTTTCAATGCGACAGAAAGCTTCTAGATGCAAAACATCCAAATGAAGCAGACAAAACAACAAAAACAAAGCTTATATAGCCAAGGAATTAACTGTAAACCAATGAGAATAAAGGCAGTGTGAAGTGGAAGTAGAAGTAGCATTGGTTTACAGTTAATCCTTGGCTATATAAGCTTTGTTTTTGTTGTTTTGTCTGCTTCATTTGGATGTTTTGCATCTGGAAGCTTTCTGTCGCATTGAAAAAGGGATTCCAAGCAACCCCGAAACATATGTCTGCGTTTTAATGCTCATTTGTGCTTTAAATTAACGTGAAATTATATTTCTAATACTGTTTACCAACACAAAGCTAAATTATTATTATATTATGGGTTGTTAAGTAAATATTTTAATTTCACATTCTTTTGAAATTTTATAACAATCCTACAACAGCATAAATTCTGAAGTATTTAGTGCAAGAGTACATTAATGTCTCTCTCTCGCCCAAATGACGATGTACTATAGTCACTATACCATTTATACCGATACAGGGCTGCCCCGATGTTCAACGGAGCAAATCTCCCCCCCCCCCAAAAAAAAACAACCTCCTTCCCCTAATTAAGTCAACTACTTTTTTTTTTTTACATTTCCTACTAATTATGAAAAAGATCTCTGCATCTTGCCTTTTAGAAATCACGAAGAAAGAAATGAAATGAAGATATAGGCTTGCTTAAAAATAAAGAGAACAAATATGAAAATGTTAAGCTTAACATTTACGACAGCAATTACAAATTCAAACTATGATATGAGTGACATTTTTCAAAACAGTAACTGTAATTTACTAAAAACAGTTTTTTAACGGTTCTCAATGTTACGTAAATAAAACATTTTTCTTTTCTTTTTTTTTAATTTTTAAAACTTTTTGTCTTGTTTGAAAAAAAAAGAAAAACCCTTCTATGTTGCGTCTGAGTAGCATGTTTCATTGTTGAATATGAACTATTTTTCTTGAGGCTTGAACAGTTCAAAAAACTTAGTATTTGTTTCTATTGGGAAAATTTAATCTTTCACTATTCATCAGAAAATAGGCAGATTTCATTCGTATAAATTTCATAAGAGAAAACTTTTTGTAGTTGAATATGATATGATTTTCTTCTAAAAACAAAACTACTTGAATTGTTGAGAAAAGAATTGAAAAATATTTATGAATTAGTAAAAGAACGAACAAAATTCGGTACTCGATACATTGTGTAATGTTTTTTTCCGTTTTAGTTAGTTTTTTTTTTTTTTTTTACAGGAAAAAAATCTCAGAAGTTCTCATATAATAATTGAAGAAATAGACATCTGACAATGAGTTCTTTACGCTAAAAATGCAGATCAGTTTTTAATTTTACCAGTTTTCATTTCTTGACTTTTTTTAGTTTTACTTTTCTGTGTTAAATTATTAAACTTTAGAATTTTTAAATTTTCATTATTCTCATGTGTAATGATAATAATATCGTACATTTTCCCCAATAACATCATAACTCATCATATCTACAAATTTCGTATCTAAGGAAAACTGCTGCTATATATATATTCTTTTTAATAAGGGTCATCGATGGAGCGATGACTAGAGGGCCGAAAATCGGACCTCACACTTGGAAATGCCTTTGCAATGCTTTTTAAGCAAAATTTCTTGGAGGAACTTTTTAAAAGTTGCAGGATTCTTCAAAAAGGAAACAGAGAGCAGTAGAAGGGTAACAGGGTGCAACATGCAGTCAAAAAACACGAATTATCACTATATGTCAAGGCCATAGCCAGAACTTTTTTTCGGGGGGGGGGGGGGGTCGAAATTTTCTTAAAATTTAGCTACATCCTTTTTTCAGCAGAATCTTCAATCGACTTTGTAACCTTATGTTGAGGAAGGTTTCAGGGAGGAATATATGCTACACTGCGAAAAATTTCGGGATTTGGGGGGGTGGACCCCCATGGATAGGGCCATGCTATATGTAACGTCGATTGGCGAGTTCTCATAAACTGTTCCGACTAACAGTACTTGCAGTTGAACCTATGGTCACAATCCATGTCAAAAGTGTAAACCTCAATAATATGTTCAACAAGTACAAGTCCTCACTGGCTGGCCTCTTTTTTAATAGTTGGAGAAACAGTACGATCTCTGGAACATCACTTTTAAGCATTCAAAAATCTTTCAATTTTTCATCAAAATTTTCACTGAAAGGAAACAGAATCAAGAATTGAAGATTCTGCTGAAAAAAGGATGTAGCTAAATTTTAAGAAAATTTCGATTTTGCCCCGTATTTAGGTTTAGAAAAAAATAAAAATTAAAAAAAGAACAAACGCTTTTGTTTTATACAAAAAATATTTCAATATTCTCGATACACAGTAATTTATAAAAAGAAAAAAGGGGAAAAAAGTAAATTCGCATGAGCTTTCAATTTTCAAACTTTATTACCTATTTTTTAAAGCTCGTAATTTGGAATAAAATTTCGAGCTACATCCTTTTGCAGCAAACTTTTCAATTGCTGTTGCAGCGGATAGGTAAACATGACAACAAGAATAACGGCGGGAGCGTGTCAGTTTTTTTATTACCAGGTATGCGTTGTGTGTCATGTGCATCGTGTGTCAGATACTAAAATGTCATTTTAGGAAACTCACGGGGTTGCACAGTTTCTTGTATCATTTCTTTAGCTCTCTCTCTCTTTTTTTTAAGTGTTAAAACTTCCATCTGAACAATTTATTTTACTCTTTTCCGACACATAGAATGAATATAGAGCATAGGTTATATTCTAAATATTGTCTTCACTCTTTGGCCAGATATTTCATGAATTTCAGGTTTCCCATCCATACACATACCTATATACATTAAATAAAACTTGAATAAAGTAACAAATATTATCTATATATATATATTCAGGCTTGGAGTCGATTACAAAGAAACGTAATCGATTACGATTACGATTACAAAGGGAGAAATTGAGAGATTATGATTACGATTACGATTGTAATCCTTTGCCAAAAAGTAATTACGATTACGGCAGCGATTACAGTCGTTGAAAAATGTAATCGATTACGATTATGACATCCGATTACGATTTTGATTACGATTAGATTAGCATAAAATTATCCGATTTTATGCATACAACTCTCATTTTCACAATAGTGTCATAAATCAAAAAGTTATGATTTTTAATTAAATTTTTGATTTTATAAGAGATAACTGAAACGATGATGAATGCAATTATAATGAAACAATTTCGTCATCACAGTTCTGGAATTATGACGTCGTTGCAGAAATGAAAAATTTGCATTATATATATATATATATATATATTATAATCAGGAAAGGCACATTCAGTATTTTTCGAATATTTAAAACTCATGTGAGGGATAACTACATTGATCGTATTTTGTATATAAACAAAGACGATGCACTAAATGTATATATAATGCATAAGTGATTTACCTGGTTCATTGTTATTTTGTGTGCATACAATCAAAATTTAGTTGGCCGCAATTTCTGAAAATGTATATTTCTCCATTGTATTTATTTTCTAGTTTAAATTGTGCAAATATTTCACATAACACCAATTAGTTTACTGAAAATAATAATTTTCTATGATTCTTTATGAAATCACTTATAAGATGTGCATGAATTGCACGGGATAACAAAATATTCAGACAGTGTAAGAGATAAATAATCTTTTGAAAATAAATGCTGCATTTTAGAATAATTTCAAAAAATTTGAACATGAACATTCAAATAACTCTTAGCAAAATTAGTAATCGTTAAAAAGTAATATGAAGAATAATTATAATACGAATGACTATAATATTTTAATATGATTTTTGTGGTTTTTTTTTTTTTTTTTCAACATGCACGAGCATTTATTTTTTTCCATGTACTAACTGTTTTAATAAAAAAATAAAGTGCAACTAATTTTACAACACAAATTTAACGTACAAGATTCAACTGAAATACAAAATTCTGTTAAGGTAATTCTAAGAAGAAAAAGATAATTAATTTTTTTAAATAATTCCTAAATATTAATTCATGCATGTAAAAAACAATTGGGAAAATGTCTGAACATATATCATTTTCTTTTACATACCTATTAATTAAAAAGAATATTAGCATTAAAATATAAATAAATTTAAGATTTAAATGTATGTACTTTTTTAAATATTCGAAGAACATATTTTTAAAAATAATAATAATCACACGTACCAGGGTTAAGATTTCATGCATCTTAAGCATAGAGCATCATGTAACGCTTGCTCCTAAATTGCTGAAGTGTAAATGTGCTATTCTTTAGAAAAATTCTTCACTTCTGCCGTTAAAGAAAGGTGAAAACACAAAAGTCATTTCATGTATCTTTATGTGTGTAGGTGATAGTACCAACACTAGATTTTCAGGGGGGGGGGGGCAGCCTACTGGGAAAATGGTGCGCCCATTCTTAATGCCGGCTCCAAACCGGGACCCCCGCGGAGAGAAGAAAGGGGGAACTCTCTTTTACTCGCGGCGGTCCCGTCCAGACTCTCGCCTATTGCCCAACCGTTTGAATATGTTTTGAAGGGGTAATTATGGAAGCAAAATGACCGATGCATTTGGTCCTTCTATAGACACCTTCCCCTTTCTTATCTACCCCGAAATCTGTGACTTGCGGACAGATTACCGCTCTTGTACCGAAACTGGACGACGCGAGGAGACCGGAGACCCCCCCCCCGAGAGCCCCAAGGCGATGCGAGTGACATATCCAGACCAAACTCCCTTTCTTCTCGGGCTCTCCAGCCATTCCCCAGAGAGTGGAGCCGCAATTAAGAATTCTGAGAGACCGCAACAAGTAGGACAACAAGCGTCTCTAGCAGACTATTATATGGTCCTGCCATCAAGGCTCTGCGACCGCCACACAGAACCTTTTATATTATGATCGCCCATAGGTTACAGACCGCTTAGGATAGGACTTCAGTACACAGTTTGAATCCTTTTTCTTGTAATCTTACCTCTTCTATCCAAGGGTAGCGCTAAAAATTTCAGCTTTCAGCAGGTCAAGATTACACGATTGCAGGACTAGCAGATTACGGATTTTTTCCTTAAGATTACGATTAAAATTCCGGGAGAAAAAGGATTACGGGATTACACAACTTCGATTATGATTATGAGAATATGCCATCATCAGATTACGATTACGATTACGATTTTGTCAAAATGTAATCGATTACAGCCGATTACGATTACGTAATCGCGATTACTCCAAGCCTGATATATATATATATATATATATAACATCACAGTTACATGCAGCCGTTATTTTAGTGTAATGTCCGTTGGTAAATCAATCGTAGCCGAAAATCATCATCCTTAATTTATTAGTAGCTTTACATGGTAAATACACATATTCCAAAATACAAGACGACACAAAACATCCACTCTTCTATCTACAATATTTACATCGTGAATTCCGCGAAAAGCTTGCGAGTTCGCCTTTTATAATATCTCGCGCTATATGTCACGTGATGAAGCAACGATTTAACTATTCGTTCTTCTGCAAAATCATCTAGCCTCGCATTACATAATCTTTCCCGCGTTAGTTTCCCGGGCTAGGGGACATATAAAAAATAGTTCTGTTTTAAAAGCGAAACTGAATTTAAAAAGGGGTTTAAAAGAGTTATTTGGTTTTTAATGTTATATATATATATATAGATAATATTTGTTACATATTGTATGTTTTTTGTCTCCATTTGTTTCGCTACATGTCTTTTAAATGTTTAAATTCAGATCATGCTATATGTGCTTGGTAAAAAATAGCTGTAATAATGGGCTTACGTATTCTTAAGCACTTGTTTTTGGAGGCCATTTTAACAATGCTGCAGAATTTAATTGGCTACTTATTGTCTAATTGTGATAGCAAACGTGCTTTTTGAAGGTAAACCTGCGTGCGAATGCTGAAACAGTAAACACATTTTAACTTAAATTGTGATTCGAAGCAGTTCTTAAATATATATAAATTGAACTTTTCTTGCATTCGTTAATCAGAAGTCCCTGACGCAGTAGAGTTATCTTTAATCATTATGCATAAAGACCTCGGACACAAAAATTAGTATTAATATCAGCAAACGAAATCAGTAATTAAGAAAGTAACAGCGTGGGTAATTCCTTCTGGCAGATGATATCTATATCTTCATCTAGTCATTTCCACTAACTTTCCGTTACAACAATGCATAAGAATCTAGTGAAATTGCTTCTAGCCGATTACGTCACAGCATACGTAACCGACGTCATGAATGCGTAATGGACGCTCTGATAGTAATTAATTATTCCAGTTCAGTCTCAACAGGTTAGAATATCTTAGGGTTTACCCAAAACTGATATTCTCCCTTCCCCCCTATAGTGAAGTTGCTGTGAGTCTACTTTTTTTGTTGCCTGCAGTTTGACTTTAATCAATTCTATTAATGACTAATATATTCATATCGGTCATTTCTGAGCAAACGTGTTTTGTAATCGGACAAGTCATTACTCCTTTTGAAGAAAGGAGAAGCTTATGATGTGTTTTCTTTTGCAGTTAAAACATTTTGCGTACTTAACTAAAATTATTAAGC
Organism: Octonoba sinensis; assembly: GCA_038502835.1. Lineage (NCBI taxonomy): Eukaryota > Metazoa > Arthropoda > Arachnida > Araneae > Uloboridae > Octonoba > Octonoba sinensis. The sequence continues at coordinate 8,710,034 of CM076600.1, forward strand.
CGGTGGAATTTAAAAGACAGCTATCATTTCATTCATAATCCAAACATTCGCCAGCTGGAATAAAACCAGGTCCCCTTTTTCTCGGGTCTCTCCTTATAGGACGGGCGCGATTGTGCACATTGGTGGTTTACACGCATATGAAATGGCTTTCTATAATAAGTAGATTATATTAATAATAACTGCAAGTAAATTGTCAAAATAGTTGAAAAAGCTTAAAAAGTATCTTGCAGCTCTCAGATGACAACCAGAGGAACAGTAATGAAAATTCAAGCCCTTTCATTTGGAAAGCAGACAACGACAAGAAGTTCCGTCTAGAACTATACCAGCCTACTTTCCCGCATACACCAAATTCAAATATATAATCTGGCTATCTCTTTCTCTCTCTTTCCTTCTCGTTTACCTTCAGTTCTTAATTGCTTCAAATATATCTTTTTCAACGGCTACATATTCATTCATTCATTCAGTCATTCATTCACTCATTCATGTATTTATTCACTCATTTCTTCATTCATTCTTTTGCTTATTCATTTAATCTTTCATTAATTCAAAAATATTCTTGAAAATCCCGATCAAAATATTTCATAAGAAAATAGGCTCCTTAGTTCTGGATGAACTTTTTAACTGTACATGTTCTACGTCATAAGAGCTTTCCGATAAAGTTTGTTCCAAGCAAATCGGCCAGTTAGATCAGGATTTATATAGGATTGAAATTTCCCCGTAGGCGCTATGTTAATTTTTTTGAACTGTTCAAAAATGAACAAAAATTATTCAGATCAATATTTCACGCCGAGGCTTCTTCTATTAAGCTTGCTCATATGAACTTGCATCGTGTGCTCCAGAGTTTATACATTTTGCTTTGGTTTTGCCCATAGGCGCTAATGTTAAATTTTTTTGAACTGTTCAAAATTGAACGAAATATCTTTCAAATCAAAAAGTAAAATATAAAAATGAGATGTCCTCGCCAAGATCTTTCGAATACAAAAATAGTTTTTTGAATCGGACTATTCGTTTAAAAGTTATTAGGGGGGAGGGGGACAGACCGACAGACAGACAAAAAAAGAGCGACAGACCGACAGACACACTTTTTTCCCCAATCTCAAAACTTTACTTTCAAATTTTTTATTTTTCAATCTTTATTTAATTACTTCACTTATTTTTGACTTTTCTTGATTTTTAACGATATTTTCACGATACATTAAGCCTTCTTTCATGCCTTATTACTATTATTATTTTTACTTTTACGGGAAAGTAGGCTAAAAAGGACATTGTGAGATACATTTTCAGAGAAGTAGGCACTGTGCTGTTGTGACTGTACAACTACCTGAAATCGCGGAGCAATCACATCCCCCCCCCCCCCCCCCCGAAAAATCAAGTGCTCTATCTCTCCAACCGCACAATTTCACCAGGTTTTACCTTATATATACTAATTTTGAAGCACGAAAAAATTTCTTGGACAGGTTTGCACACAAGTTGTGTGCCTTATTTATGCACTTAACAAAATTTGCCGCTGAGTTTAACGTAAAACCTTATGTTTCATGATAACTAATTTTCTGCTTTTACCATCAATATTGTTATTGACATGTTAAACTATTTTGATCTAGCCGCAGTTATAGTATCATAATAGTTTCATCACATGAAATAGTTATGACTAATTTCATTCAATAAAAGTCGGATATTTCTCTCATATTTATAAATGGCAGATATTTCAAAGGAACAAGTAATTTTTGGGTGACATATAAAAATCAAAATTTTTTACATCATAAACTGATTGTTAAAATAGGAGAATAATATCTTTTTTTTTTCCCCAAATGCAAAACTTCCAGGAATATTTAGAAATAAAATAAGTATAAAAATTAATTTATTTTCATCGTTTTTTCAGAGAAGTTGCTGGTGAAAACATGCATTTGATTGAAATATAGTAATAGTTATTCGTTTTCAAAGAAAACATTACTCTGTTGTGCTTTCAAATATAGCTGCACTTTATTTTGATTACATCACATTTCGCCCGAAAGCAACAAGGAAAGTAGTAATCACTTAATTAATAAATATCGTGACGTGGCATGTAGTTAAGACAGTGACACACGACGATCTAACGAATTAGAACAGGAAGTATTATTCATTTCACTCAGTAATTAAGCAGAATTTTATGAAGTTCGCGTATTGTTTTCAGCAATTTTAACGTGAATAGCAGAACCTTTACAACATTTACATAAATGTTTGACAAACATTTTCAGTAACAGCATTTGGTGTAATTGTTCAGTTTGGTCTGATGAGAAAAGTCTGTTTATTGTCTCTTGCTGCAAATCTCGGAAATCAAGCAAATATTAAGAAAGGCTTGATTGCTGCGAACGAAACATTTAACGTAATTAAATGTCAACTAAGGAATAAACTAGCAAAAATGCTTTAAATGTTCTGATGATAAAAATAATTAATTATGTAGTCAATAAAGGTATCTGTGATTTGTAATTTCTCTATTTTTAATTGTCCCACTCATTTTTAGCCTACTTTCCCATCAAAGTAAAAAAAAATATATATATATATATTAAGGCATGAAAGAAGGCTTAATGTACCGAAAAAATATCGTTAAATATGAAGAGAAGTCAAAAATAGGTGAAATAATTAAATAAAGATTGAAAAATAAAAAATTTGAAAGCAGGGTTTTGAGATGGGGGAAAAAGTCTGTCTGTCGGTCTGCCCCCCCCCCCCCCCCAATAACTTTTGAACGAATAGTCCGATTCTTTTTGCACTCGAAAGATCTCGGTGAGGACATCTCATTTCCATATTTTACTTTTTGATTTGAACAATATTTCGTTCAATTTTGAACAGTTCAAAAATTTTTAACATTAGCGCCTATATGTAAAAGTGAAGCAAATTATGTAAACTCTAGGCATAAGAGTCGAGCTCTTATGAACAAGATTATTAAAAAGTTCTCGAAGAAAAATATTTTTTGAGTTGAACAATTTTTGTTCATTTTTGAACAGTTCAAAAAAATTAACGGTACTTTTTCCTTTATCCCGGCGCAGGCGATAAAGTCGCCAATAATGATGCAACCAACGCCAAACGGTATGCCTCCGCTGGTAACCTTTTGCGTGTTTTGTTGCCTTGGCGAGATTTGTGCCGGGATAAAGGAATTCATTTTGAAACAGTTCACCAAAAAAAAAAAGATTAACATTACCGCCTACGGGGAAATTTCAATCCTTTATAAATCATGAACTAACAGACAAATTTGCTTGGAACAAAATTTATCGGAAAGATGTTTGACAGTAGAACATGTACAGATACGATGTTCAACCAGAACGGACCGAGCCTATTTTCTTATGAAATTTTTTGATCGGGATTTTTAACGATATTTTCGAATGAATGAATGATTAAATGAATGAGTGAATAAATCAGTGAATAAATACATAAATGAGAAAAATGAATGAATAAATAAACGAATGACTGAATAAATGAAAGAATGATTGAATGAATATAAATTAACCGTTGAAAAAGGTATATTTGAAGTAATTAAGAACTAAAGTTAAATGAGGAAGAGAGAGAGAGAGTTAGCTTTATTATAAATTTCAAGTTGGGGAATAGGGGAAAGTAGGCTCGTATAGTTGTAGACGGAACTTCTTGTTAATACTATTATTGTATTTACTGGCATAAAAATGAACTCGTCAAGTACTGCATAGTCACACTCTCAGAAACCCATGCTCAAATCTCACGAAATTTTCGTCGTATTTGACGAAATGGCTTCATGAAAAATGCTCCGAATCCTTTCGTCAAATTGGCGAAAATTGTGTAGGAACTTTTTAAAGTCACGTAATCGTGCGAGGAAAGAATTGTTGTAAATGACGAAGTTTTCTTCACGATTCGAAAATCGCCAAAAGTGAGAGCTCTATTGCTGAGAGTGCACCCATAATTAAGAAGTAATAATTATAAAAACCATTTAAATGAACTATTAACCTGCTTCAAAGTGATCCTTCCCTCTAGGGTATCTTTGAACCTTGTCAGAAAGGCATTTAAAAAAAATCCTTTTAATAAAAGTAGTATAGTGCAACTTGGGCCGTGGTAGCCTAGTGGTTAGCACGTCGGACTTCCACCTGGAAGGTCGCGCGTTCGATACCCACTGAACATCACCATGTATCCTTGGGGATATGTGCATATAAAATCCGTAGACCCCACTACCTCCCCCCGTGCGTCAGCAATCCTAAGGCCTCGGCTAACAGGTAGGGGTCTGGTGGAGAAAAGTATAGTGCAACTTTGGAACAGTAAAATAAAATTTATAAATCCCAAAAAAAAAAAAATCTATTTCACATCGTCACAAGATTTCGATAGTTTATGATAGTGCACAGAAGGACTTCAAGAATTTCAACAACTTCAAGGGTAATAAAAAATAATTTCACGTTAAGAAAGCACAAATAAGCATTAAATTGCAGACATATGTTTCGGGATACGTTACGGGGTTTTCATATTGGCTACGTTACAAAGCCATGCCTTAAGGGAAAAAAAACATTTACGCACTTTTTCCAAAATTCCGTTTGATAAGGACCTCGGCAACTTTCTACTCTGCCTATTTACAAATTCTACTCTGAGTATGCGTCATCAAAAGTAGTAATGGAGTATGGAATATTAATAATCTTTCATAAACCATTCAGTACAATTACAAGATAATGCATCAGAAGGAGAGAAAACATCTAGAGTAATTTATTTTTCATTAAAAAATTCTGTTTGCTTAAAAATATTAAAACACACTGATCGGGAATACGAGAAGCTGTCCAATTGCAAAATTAGAATACAATGAAAGGAAATGCTTGTAGAAGATTTTTAAATGATTAAAGTAGAAGTGTTTAAGGAAAATATTTTTGGTTTTATCTTACTTATAGTTTATCCTGGAATATATTAATATAAATTTAGGCTATAAATCGAAATCTTTGCTTATCATTGCAAATAATTATAGTATTCATATTTAACCAGTAACATAATTATTCAAAACTACTAGCATGAAATCAGATAAGGGAATTTAAATGACAAATAATAGAAAAATATTAACTTTCTTACAGTTCGACGACGGACTTTTGATATTTATTTGTACGCTTCTGAGCATGTCAGAAAAGAACGAATCCATTTGAGTTTTAGGGAAGTTCGTTTTGCCGCGTTTATTTAGTACGCGAATCAGAATGTTTGATTCACTGTTTCTTGAAAGCAATTAAATTTATTAACTTGCATACAGCATCAATTACTTTAAACGAACTAGAGCGAGAACATAAACGGCACATTCTTCATACACCAGCAGTTCCTCCCTTGAACATGAATGGACTTATCTTGGCACCCTGCCAGACAGAGCGCTTTGGATGATGGTAGAACTGTATTACAGTAGGAAAACATGATAGAATTGTAAATGAGGGTGACGGGAAGAGAATTCACCAAAAACAAAACGAAGCGAAATGAACTGCAAAACAGAAAACGAAATGAAAAATAAAATTGAAAAGAGAAGAATAATGCAAAATAAAATAAAATGAAATAGAAAATAAAATAAAATAATATAAATTACAAAATAAAGTAAAAAATAGAATAAAGTATAAAGAACAAAATAAAATTAAAAACAAAATAAACGAAGATAAAGTGCAAAATAAAATACAATATGTAATAAATAGATAGTTACTGTTCCTTCAACTTTTTTCTTCTAGTAAGGACGACGCGTAATGGCTTTTTAATGGAACCACAGGTAGCCAATTTTTTCATACTTACTTGAAGCGACGAGGTAGTAGGCCAACTGTATTTTGATAAACTTTTCAACTTATTTTTCCTCATTACATAAATTCTTACTCGTGTGGAATAGAATTACAGAAATAGTAATAGATAAGCTTTTATTAAATCGGTGTCTTTTATAGCAACCCGAAAGGCTCACCATCGACACCAGATCAGGAGTCAACAAGATCTAATGAAAGCAATATTTAAGTCGGTTTCAGTGTTTGCTATGTTCATATTTGAACGTTTTCCGGTTAATTTCAGATATTTTTCGTCACTTTTGCATAAATTCAAATTTTTGGGAAACGCCAGGGGAAATACATCCAGTATAAAGGAACCCTTGATACTGTGCTGTTAAACGATGAGAAAAACTTATGCTTTGCATACTTTTAACACCTGTTGTATTCGTTTTTTTTTTTTTTTTTCAGCTAACACTTTCAGCAATTTCCAGTTTTCAATCATTTTTTTATGTATAAGCCCAATAAGACTGTAATAGATGCCGGCGTGCTATCAACCTTTAGTTTTCACCCTGTTTGGTGTAATCTCCTATTATTTGTTTAAAATTCTGTTTTGTTTTTAATTGAGCTTTGTTGCTCAGGCCAAATGAGGAGACTGATTTTTTCCTTTATCTCTGAAACACCATTTTATCTGCGTACAAATTAATAACCTATGTGACGCATAAATGTTTGAAATTCTGTGAAGTGCAATTTAGGGATAACACTATTATTTGTCTAAAATTCTACTTTTTTTTAAAATTGAGTTTTGTTGCTCAGGCCAAATGAAGAGACTGGCTTTCTCCTTAGTCAGTCACTGAAGCACCATTTTAGCGGGGTACAAATTAATAACGTATGTGACACATAAATGTTTGAAATTCTGTGAAGTGCAATTTAGGGATAGTACTATTATTTGTCTAAAATTCTACTTTTTTTTAAAATTGAGTTTTGTTGCTCAGGCCAAATGAAGAGACTGGCTTTCTCCTTAGTCAGTCACTGAAGCACCATTTTAGCAGGGTACAAATTAATAACGTATGTGACACATAAATGTTTGAAATTCTGTGAAGTGCAATTTAGGGATAGTACTATTATTTGTCTGAAATTCTACTTTTTTAACAATTGAGTTTTGTTGCTCAGACCAAATGAAGAGACTGGCTTTCTCCTTAGTCAGTCACTGAAGCACCATTTTAGCAGGGTACAAATTAATAACGTATGTGACACATAAATGTTTGAAATTCTGTGAAGTGCAATTTAGGGATAGTACTTTTATTTGTCTGAAATTCTACTTTTTTAACAATTGAGTTTTGTTGCTCAGACCAAATGAAGAGACTGGCTTTCTCCTTAGTCAGTCACTGAAGCACCATTTTAGCAGGGTACAAATTAATAACGTATGTGACACATAAATGTTTGAAATTCTGTGAAGTGCAATTTAGGGATAGTACTTTTATTTGTCTGAAATTCTACTTTTTTAACAATTGAGTTTTGTTGCTCGGGACCAAATGAAGAGACTGGCTTTCTCCTTAGTCAGTCACTGAAGCACCATTTTAGCTGGGTACAAATTAATAACGTATGTGACACATAAATGTTTGAAATTCTGTGAAGTGCAATTTAGGGATAGTACTTTTATTTGTCTGAAATTCTACTTTTTTAACAATTGAGTTTTGTTGCTCAGACCAAATGAAGAGACTGGCTTTCTCCTTAGTCAGTCACTGAAGCACCATTTTAGCTGGGTACAAATTAATAACGTATGTGGCACATAAATGTTTCAAATATTGTGAAGCAAAATTTAGGGAAAGAAAATCCCTCTAAACTTGCACCGTAATGATACTGATTTTAAAAAGACATTTAAAAACGTCTTGAAGAGGCACGAAAAACTTCCTTCAAAAACCTAAAAGTATATTCGGTGTCTTACTGTAACAGACAGCACATCACAGCGTGACATGCGTCATTAAAAGTAACAGCATTTGAGGCAGATACGAAAGCAAAACTGAAGTAATTATTGTTTATGGAATCCAAACGTCAAGAACCCTGTTACCTGCAAAAAAAGCAATTTGTGACCCTGCCATAGAGGAGGACAAGGCACAGAATGAGACATGCAAATTCTTGTCATGTTCATGCCTTGACCTCGTTTGCTTCTTAATATTCACACCAGAAGAAATGACTTGGTTTTCATTTCCGTAGGCGTCTGGAACCCATTTGATAGTCGAAGGATACAGGAAATATTTTATCGATATCAGAGGTGCAACATTTCACTTAAAATATATGCAAAAATTTCTACTAAGTGGGAGCCAACACGGGATTTCACACACACCGATAACTTAAGCATTCATAAGAACTATACATTCTGGTCTTTCAGATGATGTCATGGGGTAATGTAAAAAATAATTCTGTAGTTTCTAAATTAAAAAACTAAGCTCTTAAACTGGTAGAGGTATGGAAAGTTGTCCGGAAAATTGAGATTACTGTCTATGGAAGAAGACTTTTTAAACGTTCACATCAAGCGACTAGACCTACTGGCAGACAATTTTCGGTATTTGCATTTGCATGCTAGATGAGTAGAAGTGCGGCAGCAGTTCATAAGGTGAACAAATTGATGATGGATTGATCCTAATTACGGTAGAGTACAGAGGTTGTTGGTGGAAGGAAACAATAGAAAAAATGTTAGGTTTCCATGAACGCCAACTATGGCAAAGAATATGGCGCTCTGATAGAATCCACATAATCTACTCAAGTAGTAAAATGATCCGGTAATGAAATAAAACAATAACATTATTTTACCATCCGAAAAAGTCGTCTGTTTTTGAATAATACTTTTTAGGGGCCGTTCATGAATGACGTCACGCTTTTTCCCCATATATTAGACCCCCCCCCCTTTGTCACAATACGTCAGACTTCAGCGGACCCCCTCCCCCCCTTTGTCACGCGTCACGCTATGTTGCATAATGCAGGATGTCACACTTCTTGTTACCCACTCCCGTCCCCTTGTCACACTTTGTCACAATTTCACGAACCTCCCTCCCCCCTCGAAGCGTGACATCATTTATGAATGATCCCTTAAGTAAATAATTTTTTTAGAGTACTAGATTGCTCGATTCCTCTGGTGAAAAAAATATTCGAATTATCGAGTAGTTAAGACTGTTTGAATTCTATGGTTCAGGTTTCGAACAAATTAACTCCGCAAAATCTGAAGGAAAAAAAAATAGTGAGGAAGATCGCTGTTTCTAGAATGTTTATTGCGATCAAGAAAAATTTCTAAAATATTGATAAATACAAAAACCGAGAAATTAAAAACTAAGAACAACTTTTATGCTGAAACAGAGATACGTGTTTAAAAGTACTGAGTGAGCTTAATAGAAAGTAAAATAACGCTTAAAGGTCGATTTTCAGAACAAGCATGTAATTAGAGCTTTTTTAAGGTGGATAGAATATCTGAAGTTTCACTTAGCAAAAGTTTTTTTTTTTTTTTTTTTAATTTGGCAAAGGCTTTAGGGCAGGTATGAAGAGCGTTCTGCTCGTGGAGCATCGTTTATATGACGTTTACATTTATACGACGCTTTAGTGTGGTCCGAATTATTGGATCTAGGCAGAAGGGAAAGTCGATTATACGGCATTTTTCGGTAGTCCCTTCCGCGTTGTATGCTCGGATATATACAGTCGACACTCGTTAACTCGAATCTCGATGATTCGAATCTCGATGATTCGAATTTCTTGATAATTCGAAGTTGCGGGTCTGTCCCTTGAGAAACTCTCGTTAAAATGAATAATTCTCATGTGTTCCGATGCACTTGGTAATTCGAAGTTCGAAGTGAAAACGACTGCAAGCCACCAATAAACAAGTTATAATCTGAAGTTGGTGGCTCTCGCTCCGAAGTTGTTTTTCACCTATAAACTCAGCATTTACGCCCCAACATACACTGCTTTTCTTTTTGGAAAGGAAAAGCAAATGTTGTTAAATGTTGTTAGATGGCGCAATGTTGTACACTGCTTTTCTTTTTACACTGCTTTTCTTTTTGCCAAGGAAAAGCAAATGCTGTTAAATGTTGTTAGATGGCGCAATGTTGTACACTGCTTTTCTTTTTACACTGCTTTTCTTTTTGCCAAGGAAAAGCAAATGTTGTTAAATGTTGTTAGATGGCGCAATGTTGTACACTGCTTTTCTTTTTACACTGCTTTTCTTTTTGCCAAGGAAAAGCAAATGTTGTTAAATGTTGTTAGATGGCGCAATGGTGTACACTGCTTTTCTTTTTGCCAAGGAAAAGCAAATGTTGTTAGATGGCGCAATGTTGCAAAAATGTTGTTAAATGTTGTTAGATGGCGCACATGTATATTTTTTTCTTTCGTCTTTTCAGCACTCAGCTTATCAGTTCACTAGCAGCGCGTTAGTTAAACTTCGTTTTCCAGCGCAATGAATGCTCCAAAAAATATAAATCCCTGTTAATTTCTAAAAAGCAACAATTGATCGAAACGGATGGAATATCAATGATGTAGCCAAAACTTTGGATTACCGTTATCCACAGTGTCAATGATTTAGAAGCGCAAAGATGCCATTCTTGCAAGTAGTTCGGCAGGAAGAATAAATAAGCACCAAAGGAATTTCTCGTAACTAGAAGCATATTTATTCAATATCTTACTCAATGTCGGACCCAAAACATACCGATGAGGTGTAATACTCATGCTCATATACATCTTTAAAATTGCTTGCCCCCAAGCTAATTCGATGTTTTTTCTTCTCCCTTCTAATTTTGAACTATTTAATAAATCGAACTTTCGGTTATTCGAACTTTTTTCAAGGTCACCTGAGTTTCGATTTATCGGGAGTCTACTGCAAAAACCAATTTGCCGATTGAGGTTTCAGGGTTTCAAGCCCAGGCGGTGGATTTTCATTTATGAACCATTCATTGTGGTGGAAATGCTTATGAAGATTTATGAAGTGTAATGCTGCATGAAATAAATCATGCCAGTATTGTAAAATTTCTAATTTAAAGCGAAGTAATAAAGCAACTATTAATATGTAATAGTTATACCTATCACGCCTGAATGCTGAATGAACAAAAAATTAGTCGCTCGTGTATAATGTATTATTTTCAATTTGCAGTATAATACGTTTAACATGAAACTGAGGCGACTGGCGACCGAACTATTTTTTCCGTGTTAAAAGGATTTCGAGTTAAAAGATTCGTAATACATGCCATTTTCGTAATACATCGTGTATTGTCTGGACAGTTATAACATTTCGTGTTAACCGATTTTTCGTGTTAAGCATTTTCGTGTTAAAAGTATTTCACTGTATATGTGTCAATTCAGAATAGTGAAAAAAGAAGAAAAAACTCTGAACTTCGGATTGTGCCAGGAACCTCACCGTCCGGATATCCGGTCAACTAAGGCAATCCGAACTGTAAAACACGTAACGATTTATATATATATATATTTACATTAGACCCGTTTAAGAAGTTTCCGCTTCAGAAGTTTTCCCGTTTAAGAAGTTTTTAATTTCCATACCAGTTTCGTTCCCATTTCCCCAATGGTAAAATAACCCTTTTAAAAAGTTTGATTTTATTTTTTTCCCGGTTAATAAGTTTTCATATCGGTCATTTTTTTTCTTCAAATGTCACTTTAGACTTCTAAATTTCTTCTTTTCACGTTTTTTTCTTTTTTTTCAATTTGCGTAGTTATTTTCATTTATAATGGAAAAAAGATCAGAAGAAGGTTTAGAAAAACTGTTTTGGTCAGCTCTTTCTCAAGATGCCCTTTTTTCAACACCAAAAGTTCCAGGAAAACAGGTGGCAGAGAGGATTAGTCAGTTGTCACGACCGATAAGGGGAGAAAGGAATGTTTGTAGAACCTCTTATGGGGGAGTCTATTTTATGTCTAATTTAAATATTGCCAAATAAGATCATCCCTAAATATCACAAAGTAAATTCATTTTCAAACATAGAGCCTACCATTTTAAGAAGATTTTTTTCTCTTGGTCCCCTGGAAAACTTCTTAAGCGGGTTTTACATATTCCTCGAAAGGAGGTTGGCCACATAATTCGCTGTTGTAATTTTTGTGTTTTGAATAATTTTTGCAATTATGAATTTCAAATATTATTTTAGGCCACGCGTATGCTATCTGATTAACGTGTCATTGCTTTTCTTTATGCTTTTTCTATTAGCGTTTATATTTAAGATCTGGCGTTTAAATTGGAGATATGTCAAAATTAGATGAAAACTTTTCTTAATATATCACGATTTCTCCTCTCTCACTAAACACTGCCTGTGCGGGACAGTCTAATAGGTGCTGCTTTATTGACAAATGTACTAAAATGTTTTTTTTTTAATTTTTATGTCTTTTTTTTGCATTTCATTTTCTTTAAAGATTCTTCCATATATATTTTTTAACGTATTAAAATTGTCTAAAAGTCATCTTTTACTTTCTTTCGAAATTACAGGGTTAACAAAATTTTAGGGATGTAACTCAAAATTCCAAAATTTCCAAGTTTTCTATGTAGAGGAAAATATTTCACAAATAAAACTAAAAACTTAAATAGTTTATCTGACAGCAACTAGACAAATTTTGACTCAAGACAAAACGCACAAGTTTTAAAATGCACACCTAATATCAAACCATTTTGTTATTACTAAATTTTTTAACGACCTTCAAGAGATTACTTTAACCCTTTATCTACTGCATTATGATCTGCAGTATTTTTTTTTACAGAAATAGTTTGTCTAGGTATTTACACTGAAAATTAAGGGATTTATATAAATAAAATGCTCAGTCTATAAGTTTATTTCTTTACAGCTCATAAGTGCCACAGAGTATTTACCCTGTGAAATTAATTACATACATTTTTTAATCAAAATATTTCGTCAAATAGTTTTCTAAGTTCTTAACTAACACATTTAAAAAATCAGTAACTTGATCCTTTTCAAGTGCGAAACTCTAAAGGAGCAATCTGAACAAAATGGAAGTTCAAAACACAGCATCGGTTTCAAAACTATCTATGTTCCTTTCTTCGCTAAAATACTCTTTATGCTAAAATGATGATAAATACTCTTTATGCTATAACGACTCTTTATGCTATGCTATGCTTTCGCTAAAATACTTGCTGATATGTATCCTGAAAAAGGGGAATTTAAAGATTGTCCCTGCAAAGTACCATCAGAATATTGATAAAAATCGTTGCTGGATGGAATTTATAGAGAATGGTACTTATAAGTACCGTCAGTAGATAAAGGGTTAAAGTGGAAATTATAAACGACCGATCAAAACATGAGCTTGAAAGCATTAATTGTGTAAAATTATGGAGTGAAAAAGAATTGAAAGCGAATCATAACAATAATAAAATTGTAACTATCTCCTGCTAAAGGTCAAAAACCTCGCTTGTTCCGTTTTCCGCAACATTTCACGAAAATTTGGTTTTCCTTCCAACAAGCAATTTATATCTTTCATACGGAATTAAGAAATAAATACACATTCTTTAAAAACGCCTTTTTTGTACTTAACAGATTAATGATGCTGCCGTTGCTGTCTGACACAAGCAATTAATACACCTTCAAAAGATATTTCAAATTAACTGCTCTAGTGATACTGATACTCTATTGAAACTGCACTAGTTGGTAATAACCGCGGATGATTAATGATTAGGCGGATGGATTTCAAAGAAGGAGAGAGGCTTCAATCGAAGACTTGACGGTTGGGCTTCAAGTGTCATTAAAAAGATCGTCTAGAACTATAAGCGAGGCTATTTTCCAGTCTTCCAGGACGGTTGGTTTTTGCACGTTTTTGGCTCGTTACTTGTGTCTTCATCTGCTGAAATAATTGTTTCACAACAAAACAGAGCTTTGCATGAAAAAAAGAAAGTAAAACTTACTCTAAAAATGATAAAAAGAATTCGTGTCAGGGTGGCTGGTACTCGGAGTAGATTTTGGGCACGCAAATACATGCATGTATAACCACCGTTGAATACATGATTTAACATAATTGTGAAAAATATTTAATACATTAAGATTAAGCATAAATATATATCTTATATATATTAGCAATAATGTCAACGATGACTACAAAATACATACAATAATAGCAATTAATGAATTACTATCATTCTATACATATGACGACTAAACCAAAGATAACTAAACCTTGGTCACAAGGATTATTTCAGGATGACCAAGCATTTATGATATATTCGTATTTGACGAACAACTGCAAATGTATATTATTATGAAACGATCTCTGAAGCAAAAGTCTTCATTATTTCTTATATTACCATCAGAAATATCAATACGTAATTTCTAAAATAATGAGATGTTTGTGTTTTTTACTTATGGTGAATTAAACATTTGTTCGAAGATAATGATCATCGAATTTAACAACGTGTTGTTTTTTCCGATTTTCAATGCGTTGCAAAATTATTCTTACTTAGGCAGAAGAATTTTGCTTGTTTTTTGTTATCCGAGGCATGGAGATATTGAGGCTTCCAGTAATTAGGGTAGAGCGGATTACGAAGGACTTGATTAACACACGGCCGCTTGGGTCTGCGGATCAGGGCACCATACTTTTAGAGGCCCCAAAATAGTGTAAATTTGTTCATTTCTTGGTCTTTTTTGACATGGGAGGAGGGGGACGGGGGTAAAAGAAGATAAAATTTAAAAAAGAAAAAGCTAAAAAACTGTGAAAATATAAGGACTTTCTTGTGAAGAGGGAATCAACTTTTACCAGCACTTGGGAATCACTCTGGCTTGATTGAGCTCTGGTATTACGTTGAACGTCTTTTGCTTAATAAATTAGTTTGATTAATAATGTAAAAAAATTAAAACAAGCTTAAATTGAAGCGTGCATTTCGAAAGTTTCGTGGTTGAAGGTAACTCTTTCTTTATGCCTCAACGTAACCTTTGTGGGTAGCAGACAGGCACGTCAATTGCGGTTCCGTTAAAAAGTTAAACGATGGTTTTTCCCTTATCTTTCTTAAATACCGTTCAAAATTCTACCTCACTAGACTTGGTTCCTTGAACCGATGCTTGTCACGTTGCTCATAACAAAAGAAGTTCAACATTTTATCGCCTCCTTTTTCTTTTTTTTTTTTTGTTCGGTAAGTTATAATTTTGAAAATACCAAGTGTTTCTCAAGATTGCAGTTAATGTAGTGGCTACATTCATCAGACAATGCCCTGAGAAGAAACAGTTTGGTAACAAAAATTATACGTTAAGTCAGTTCATTTGAAAACACGCGATTCTGTTCAAATACAAAAAATAGCATCATTTCCCTGCGAATTGACTGTCAAGGAACTAATTCGTCCTTGCTCAGCATCACGCTTTAGACGCAATCAGTAATTGCTACTTAGGTGTGTCATCAGTGAGGCTTAATGATTGATATATTTTAGGAGGATCATAAAAATTTCGAACTTTATATTGTTTTTACTTTCGTAGTTTTCAATATCCCTGAAGATTCATAAATCACATTTTACGACCTGCTGATGAGCATCTCCAAAAGATGTTTCGTTATAAAGTTGGGGCAATGGTATTGATGATGTGGTAACTTTCTTGAGGTTTGTTGATTTGCAAAACTTATCCACCCTGCGGTTGGGCAGTCTTAGAGTTACATGTTAAACAGACGAGAAGACGAGATATCTCGTCACGAACCGCAGGTTAACCAAGTGCTGCACAGGAAATTTGGTCGGAATTGTTTGGTTCTGATGCTGAGATTTTAAATTATGTAAAATACCTTTCCGTACACAAATTTAGTTGTTACCTTTGAGCTAGTTGAGGCTGGACTATTAAAAGCCGAATACAAGTGACTGCTAGAAGCTAATAAGTTATGATAGGTCGATTTTAATTTATGTAAAATACCTTTCCGTACACAAATTAAGTTGTTTCCTTTGAGCTAGTTGAGGCTGGACTATTAAAAGCCGAATACAAGTGACTGCTATTAGCTAATAAGTTATGATAAGTCGATTTTAATTTATGTAAAATACCTTTCCGTACACAAATTAAGTTGTTAGCTTTGAGCTAGTTGAGGCTGGACTATTAAAAGCCGAATACAAGTGACTGCTATTAGCTAATAAGTTATGATAAGTCGATTTTAATTTATGTAAAATACCTTTCCGTACACAAATTAAGTTGTTAGCTTTGAGCTAGTTGAGGCTGGACTATTAAAAGCCGAATACAAGTGACTGCTATTAGCTAATAAGTTATGATAAGTCGATTTTACAATGGCAGAGAAAGACAAATACAAGTTTCCAGGTGACATGGAGCCCTTTAACTCTAAAGTTCCATAAAGCAATAAAGAGAGAATAATGAACATAAAAATCAGCATAAAAAGACAGTTAGTTGATTTTGTCATGCATAAGGCGCAGGAATTATGGCGGAGGGCAAAAAACGCTCGTTTTTTTAAAAAATTTAATTCCTTTAGCAAGAGTGTGGAAGCATTGTGGGAATACATGAAAAACGTACATACAAAATTTTGAATTAATCAATAAAAATATTCCAATCCAACTGGAAAATATTTTTATTGATTTTTGTCGGAAATTGAAATGTGTGCCTAAAATTACATCAATTTTAACATTTTTGTGATTTTTCATATTTTAAAATCGTTTTGTAGTTGTGAATTTTGAAAATTATATATATACAATATGTGAAGAGAGAGGATTTTTTTTAATGTTGATGACTACGATTACTAGCCAACAGATATGTGATTTTGCGAAAAACATTTTTTTCCCACAGGGTAAGAATTATAGCTTTATAAACTGTATTCCAAGAATAAGGAGAATCGGTGGATCCATATAGATTGGGAAAAGATAAAGAATTATTTAAGCTCTGTCTAGACATTATTTGCACAGCAGACTGTCCTATGACTGAATCTCATGAGAAGGAAAAATTATTGCTATCAATTAATTTTCCTTCTTTTTGGTGCATTTAAAAACGCAAACAATACATACTTTGTTGTTGATGTGAATGTATCTGTATTTTCTAAAGCTCTCTTAAACTCATTGTTTTTCGTATACATAATATTTCAAAGAAATGAGTATTTGAGGAAAATTCAACCTCAGCAAAGGGCGTTATGCGTCTATGACGTTAATTATCGCATTTTTTCCGCGTATAATTGTTGTAAAGCTTTTCCTCAAACTGTATTAATTAGCCAAGAAATAAAAAGAAGCCTCTAGTCACTGTCTTGTCAGCGTGAAGTGTTATTTTCGGTCGGTGGAATAAGGCTTAAAATGACAGCTGTTATTTATTGTGATGAAAATAAGCTTTGTGAATTAAAACATTAGCACGTGCCACAAGATCGTTGGCTCTTGTGGACAAAGAAAAGGAAATTTGAGATTTTAAAGCCATCATTGGCTTATGAAATTATTCGTATTGTTTTTCGTTTTTTACATTTTTTATAAATATATTCATAGTTATTCCTTTTTATTTAATTTATTTATTCATTTTTTCAAGCTTCAACGAAATATTTGATGGAAGCCAATATTTACGAGTACTATAACTGCATCTTATATACTTAATCTTTCGATACACGTGACCTGCTGTGTGCTTCAAAAACTGATATGCAGTGAAATCCTGTTAGAGCGAACTCCAACGGACAGGGAAAATACTTTGTTGTAACGGAATACACATTCCCCTGTTGGTTTTTAAAACGGGACTAAAATTTGTTTCGTTGTATCCGTATTCGCTGTAACGATATTTTATTGTATATTCAATCTTGAGTGACCTTACCTGAGACTTTACTATCTAATCTAGAGTTAGAGGTTCTTGGACGTTGTTGACTATAGGCATTTAAAGTTGATAACTTTGAGTTCAAGTATGCTCCCTGCAGCCCCAGAAATTGTTAATGTACCATTTGAAATTTTGGCTATCAATCATCAACTGAATCACGTTTATGATTTCTACCGAATATATGTAGAAATTGTTTCACGAAAATTTTAAAATGAAGAAAACTAAGCCTATAAATTAGGTTTGTGAGCATCTCTTATTGCAATCAAAAGTATATATATTCCTTCAATTTTTGTAGCAGGAATTTACGAAATGCAACAAAATGTAAAAAGATTTGAAGATCTAACCTTTTCGTCATTTCTAGACATACTTTTTTAAGGAGAAAATACCTTTTTGTGCGAAAGTTAAAATAAAAAAAAGTGCGTTTAAACTACAAAATTGAATGTACGTGTTTTGGGGTTACAGAATCATTTTTTCAATGTAAAAAAATGTGAGCATATGAAGGAAAAGACATCTGACAAAAGGACTTTTGTGACAGAAGCGTTTATTCAAATGAGCAATGCTCTAAGCATTTTCTACCAAGTTTTATAAAAAGTGAAAGTTTTACTTTAGTTCCGGTAGTGATTAAAAGATCGCTGACCGAATCATGGCCAGCGTTAAAACTACAAAACAGCAATACAAAATTGTATGCACGCGTTTCGGGGGTAGAAGGAATCCCTTTTTCAACGTACAACGATGTGAGCTTATGACTGAAAAGACATCCGACAAAAGAGCTCTTGTGACAAAAGACCTTATTCATGAGCAATGCTCTAAGCATTTTCTAAGTTTTATAAAAAGTGAAAGTTTTACTTTAGTTCCGGTAGTGATTAAAAGATCGCTGACCGAATCATGGCCAGCGTTAAAACTACAAAACAGCAATACAAAATTATGCACGCGTTTCGGGGGTAGAAGGAATCCCTTTTTCAACATACAACGATGTGAGCTTATGACTGAAAAACATCCGACAAAAGAGCTCTTGTGACAAAAGACCTTATTCATGAGCAATGCTTAAGCATTTTCTAAGTTTTATAAAAAGTGAAAGTTTTACTTTAGTTCCGGTGTGATTAAAAGACCGCTGACGAATCATGGCCAGCGTTAAAACTACAAAACAGCAATACAAAATCGTATGCACGCGTTTCGGGGGTAGAAGGAATCCCTTTTTCAACGTACAACGATGTGAGCTTATGACTGAAAAGACATCCGACAAAAGAGCTCTTGTGACAAAAGACCTTATTCATGAGCAATGCTTTAAGCATTTTCTAAGTTTTATAAAAAGTGAAAGTTTTACTTTAGTTCCGGTAGTGATTAAAAGACCGCTGACCGAATCATGGCCAGCGTTAAAACTACAAAACAGCAATACAAAATCGTATGCACGCGTTTCGGGGGTAGAAGGAATCCCTTTTTCAACGTACAACGATGTGAGCTTATGACTGAAAAGACATCCGACAAAAGAGCTCTTGTGACAAAAGACCTTATTCATGAGCAATGCTTTAAGCATTTTCTAAGTTTTATAAAAAGTGAAAGTTTTACTTTAGTTCCGGTAGTGATTAAAAGACCGCTGACCGAATCATGGCCAGCGTTAAAACTACAAAACAGCAATACAAAATGTATGCACGCTTTCGGGGGTAGAAGGAATTCCTTTTTCAACTACAACGATGTGAGCTTATGACTGAAAAGACATCCGACAAAAGAGCTCTTGTGACAAAAGACCTTATTCATGAGCAATGCTTAAGCATTTTCTAAGTTTATAAAAAGTGAAAGTTTTACTTTAGTTCCGGTGGTGATTAAAAGATCGTTGACCGTGGCCAGCAGCATCATTAGAGCCAATTTGCAAAGATTCGTGTTTGTACTGCCACTGACCTACATAACTTCATCCAGCAGAACAAAATGACTTGTCTCAGAACAATAACCGACTCCCTTTCTTTGTAGCAAGTATCCGATGTCTATCTAACCTTGAAAAAAGTCACTAATTCCATCGTGAAAATCTTCCACCTTTGCCAAATTTCGACATTACTTTAAAAGCAAAAAAAGTCGTTTTTAAGTAGATGCAAAAGGAATAAATAAATGCTCCTTATGACCTTTGAGAGTTATTATTTTTTGAAGACAGCAAAACTGCATACTGCCTTTCCTTGAGTTTACATCCTGATATGGA
The DNA here is from genome assembly GCA_038502835.1 of Octonoba sinensis. Lineage (NCBI taxonomy): Eukaryota > Metazoa > Arthropoda > Arachnida > Araneae > Uloboridae > Octonoba > Octonoba sinensis. The sequence continues at coordinate 8,729,644 of CM076600.1, forward strand.
TAAAGCTATTGTGGGTTAATAGTCAGATGTAGGTTTGTAACTCTGATGGGCAACATATTCAAAGCACTCAACCTTGAGCGGAAATTTTAGAAAATTAGTGGTAAACTAGCGAGCCTTTGAAGCAGTTGACACACTGTTATTAAAGGTTCACGCAAGTGACTGCTCTAAGCAGTTTGGTAGCAATAATTACCTGGAATGTCTACTTAAGGAATTTCAGATGAAGGAAAAAATTTGCTTACTTGTTTGTTTCTTTTCAGCTAATATTAGGAAAGAAACATTTTCTTTAATAAATATGTTTCTTCGATGTTATAAGATGTCTTTTGTCTTTTTTTACGCGCAAAAAGTAAACATTTTCGTAGAACATGTGATAAAACTAAAAATGATGTACAAATACTTGCCATTCTGTAATTTGTACTGCCGTGCTAAGCGCAAATGTCGTATCTGCAGTTGAGCTCAAAATGAGATTTTGAAGAATAAAGTTTTGCTTCTCCATGCATTTGATTCAGACAATCACTTTTTCGAAAATTTTTTTAAAATGTTTCCCAGTCCCATTTGACCACGAAGCATTGTATTTACGTAAAGTAAGTGACAAAGAACTCTGGTTGCCCTAACTCAATTTGCCAAAAAGTACAGACGCGACTTTTGTGTTTAGCACTGCAGTATAGTGCTCTTAAATGTGTTTTTCTTATACATCCTGCACAAAAAAATTAATGCGTTTTCCCAAAACTAATCAATAACACTGGCACATATTGCCATCCATAAATCTGGATGCTTCAAGGGACTAAATTATTGCTTACATAAAGTTGATTTCTTTCCAGAAAAATCCTTTGGATAAAAAAACAATTACCGTTTTTTATAGTATGAAATACCTTTCCACGTGGCGGAACTCGGAAGGATTAAATTTTCTAACTCATTTGGAGCTTTCTTACAGTTGCTACTCCAGAAACTAACCTTGAAGAGTATAAGAATCTCTTGTTCGATCTGACGCTTCTCTTTATTTTCGCAGAAGACTTCAAGGACGAAAGTGAATTATTTGCCCCTTCCTTGGGAAAAAGAAGACATGAATTGGACTAAAACCTCAAATTTGGATTCCATGTACTCGTGAGATAAATTTAGTAGCATAATGACACATTAATTGTTCTCAATTTGTCAATAATTTTATGCGCTATTGTGTTTAGTAAGGTATCTTTTCCCCATCGAAGTAAAGTGCTTTAATTTATAACGCCTAACAGAAAATTCGTACAAGGTCTAATCATTTACTTTAAAATAAAATTTATTCCATAAAAGTATTGAACAGAATAAGAACATTTGAATCCACTAATTTGCTTACATTAGCCTCTAAACTTTGTGATTATCTCAACAAAATATCGTTTTTCTTGCACTGTAAAAAAAATCTCCTGAAAGTAACGGAAAAGGTACGGCATCAGAGTTGCCGGAAATATTCCGTTTCTGATAATATTTTCAAGAGATTTGACAGAAGTTCCATTTCTTTTTTCTCCGTTAATCCAAATCAGGTTGTGAAAATACAGCAGCCTTAAAACGGAAAAGTTCCGTTCTCGTATTTTCAAGACGTGATATTTCCGTTTTTGGAAGGAAAAACCATGTATTGAAGCACTACGGAAATCTTTCGTTAAAATCAGTCAAAAAACACTCTGAAAATTCAGGTTTTTTTTTAACAGTGTAGACTTAGTTTTCTACCACTGTTCATGAGATATTTGGACAATAAAGCTATTTTTCTGATACTTTTCTACGTTATGATATGGTTAAAGATTCGTTCCATCATATGGTTACAAATGTAATCAATTAACATCAACCAAGTACTTTTTCTTAAACGTTTCTAGGGCTAATCATAAACTATATGTAGAAAATAATTTCCTTAATTGCCCATATAGCTTATGAATAAGCTATTCATGAGATATCTGGTCAATCAAGAAAAGCGCTCAACTGGAAAATGTAACAGACATTAGTTAATCTGATTCAAATAGAGATTTTCTTAAGTATTACTGTATCTGTTCATGAGATATCTGAACAATCAAGGAAACTACTGGTGTAGTTAAATGATTTTAACTACATCATAATTTCTACATTTAAGCGAAGCAATGTTTTGAAACTTCATTGCTGTAAAACAATTTATCGGGCATTGAATATTATTCAAAAGACTTCCATTTCCATAAGGTTTTTTTAGCCATATATTATTTCTACTCCTCAAAAAAAAAAAAAAAAAAAAAGAATAATTAAATAAAATAAAAAAGAAAACGATTTTTACTTACGATATAAATTAAGGACGGCCTGGACAACAGGGTGCAATGAAAAAAAAGAAACTTTTGTTTTTTTTTTATAATATCAAAATGTAGTAGTGACTAAAAGTTGTACTTCATATTGAATAAGAGACGTAACGAATTGCATAATTTTTGCGATATATTTTGAGGACCTACTCATACACCGAAATGTCATCGCGTTCGAACAAAAAAAAAAAAAGTGTTTTAATATTAATTACAATGCATAATTCTGTGTCTCTCCTAACAATCCTGCCAACAATCATCTTGCTGATAACCTACCTATATTGTATATACAATGTTAAAAATTTCCGTAGGAAAATAGTAAAATAACCACTTATTTGATTGTTATTTTACCATATTTAATTAAAACAGTTGAATAACCATTAAAAAGATGGTACTCAAACCGCTGATTGTGAAAAAAAAATCGTTTATTCTCTGTTTATCCTAAAGAACGTTTAACTAACCGTAATTTTCAAACCCTCAATAAGAATCGGGTGTCCATCTTGGTTGCGAAACCTTACCGGTCGTACGTTGTTGTTAAAATATAAATAAAGATTTATCACTTCAAATCTGCATGTGTATATAAAAAAAGAAAGAAAAATAAAGTGGCTTAAGCAGTGGTTACTAAATAGAAACACAAACACACGTAAATCAAAACTTGGAGACATCGGATCCCCGAACAGTTTGCGAATGAGAGAACCCATACTTTAAGCTGCTGTAGCTTGTTAGTATTTTAATTTTTGCTGCAAATGAAATGATTTTTGTTAATATACTGTAAATTTAGACCAAAAATGACTTTGGATCCAATCAAAAACTGAAATCTCAATTTTAAGGCAGTTTGCCTGTTGGAAAAGGAGATTTATTGATAAATATACGGCCGCTTTACGTGGTGTAGATGGCTGAATGGCTAGAGCGCAAGGTTGGTATACCATACACCCGGGTTCGATTCCCGCCCGCTTCGTTTACGGTTTCTACGCCTCAAAATGGTTCAAAAACGGTAAAAATTTTGTTTCGAAAGCATTTTTAAATGGCTATAAAACCGTAAACATTTGTATTTACGGCTTTTTAACCAAGCTGATTGGAAATGGTTTAGGTCCCGTAAAGATAGAAAAAAGTTCCAAATAGTAAATTTAACGGTGAATTAGATGGATAGACCGCTGCCGGTTATTTAACCGTAATTTCATGGTGAAATTTCTAACAGTGTAGGCGGGAATAACTGCTACTGTAACTTCTCGTTATATCGCGCTGTGAGGAGGCAACCTACCATGTGCAAGTAAATATTTAGCTTATTGAATTAGAATGTCTTTCTTACAAAAAACTACAAAATAATATTAGCTTACTAATTGCTTTTTTAAGTGAAGAAATGAATTAAGAATCTTTTTATTATGTTTCGTGTAATAGGAATTCAAAGTTTCGGCTCAAACTGCATAGAATTTAAATGAATAGAAAACATTTCCATTTTGTTCATTGATTAAAAAAAGAAGAAAAATATTTTTCCTGAGAAATACAATGCTTCTGTATCAGTGGTTTCTAATTTAAAGTGTTGTTTTTTAATTTATTTATTGATATATTGGTATACTGATGATTTACTGATATTTATTTTTTAATCCGAGAGACAAACGAAAAGTTCGATATATCCGAATGAGCGATATTACTAAAAGCGGTATAACGAGGGGTTGCTGTATTTTAAGAACATCCTCCTAATTAACGAAGATTTTGGCTCATGGGTCAATCCAAATTGCAGGTGGATTCTGTGTGGTAGGTTCCTCCTGATTGTGAGTAAATTTGCAAAGGAAGGCGTTACGTTGAAAACTTGAAACCTCAGATGCCGCAATCCAATCAGCAGGATATCGGTAACTACTTCACGTGGTTGGGTTTTCTTTAATTGGGAGAGTAATTAAGACTCATCGTAAACAATTATTTAAGGATTGTTTACCACACTATGACTTTCACCAGAAATTACCGTTGCGACCGCAATAAGTGGAAAATTCATGACTATCGTTTCTCTGAAAGATTCAAGTTTGTAAAAATATTTCAACCACTTTGCATTTGGGTATTGATGATACAGACTGCACTGGGATTCTAATAACAAAATGAAGATAGTGGCCAGAATGCATGAACCAAATAAGAATGCTTTGTGAAGCTGAATTTAGGATTATGTGAATACGTTAGGGGCCGTTCATTAATGATGTCACGCTTTTTTCCCATATATTTAACCCCCCTCCACCTTTTGTCACAAAATGTCATACTTCAACATACCCCCGTCCCCCTTTGCCACATGCCACGCTATATTGCATAAGGATGTCACACTTCTTGTTACCCCCTCCCCTCCCCTTGTCACACTTTGTCACAATTTCACGAACCCCATTCCCACCTCGAAACGTGACATCATTTATGAATGATTCCTTACTAGAGTTAAAAGGAAAGCCCTTTATTTAATTAAAAACCAGAGCACCGAAATTTGCAATAGTATTGCGGACATTTTCATATCAAACTTTTTTTTTCAATAAGGCGTTTTTTCATATTTATAACAAATATAGGGCAAATCCATTTGGGCTGTGCAAAAGCAATTCTAAGGCCTCGGATAACAGGTAGGAGTCTGGTGGATAAACAAGACCATTTGTGATGGAAATATTTTTCTTCAAAATTTAAAATTCAATTGACGGCTGTGAAACTATGTCATCAAAACGTACATTTTTTTCATCTCACTGTCAGCAAATTAAAGTTGGTAAAACACTAAAAAACATTAAAGAGTTATTCTTTTTATTATTGTTAATTTGTTTATTTTAGTTCTTATAATTTATTTTAAAAGTTTTATATATTTATTCAGCTGTTTATTTTATTTATTTATTCAGCTGTTTAATTTTATTTATTTATTCATTCATTTATTTTATTTGTTTGCTTACATATTTCTAGACTTGTGTTGGAATGATTTTTGTTAAAAAAGTGTCATTTCGACATAAATCTAAAAATATGGACAAAAATAAACAATAATATTAATAACTAGCGGTACCCGCAACGGCGTTGCTCGTGCAATGTTAAAATAATGGCGCCTAAGGCGCAACTTGTTTTTTGTCCCAAGCAAGTCACCGAAGGCGACCTCTTAGGTCACTTCTGAGCCGATAAAAACTTATTTCAGCCTGTATTTTTCTACAAATGTATATCTACAAATGTATATCTACCTTGACTTAGGTGTAATTTTTTTTCACTCTATCACTAATAACCTATATTTATTGATCTATATTTGTATCATGTGGCATATTTATCTTTATTACATCATCAAAACTTTTACATAGCTTTTTTTTTTACTCTGACTCTGATAGATAGCAGTACGTTCTTTCTGAGTCTGAATTCAAAAATATAACTGTTATTTCATAAATGTTGATTTAAACCAATAAAAAGAGTAAATTGTGATACAAAAATTAAAAAATAAGTGTATTAGTAGCTTTATACATAAACATACATTTTGAAATCAAATCAGAGAAATGAATTTATATAATTGTAAATATGAAATTTTAATTGCCACAAATTAGTCTAAATGGGGAATTGATAATTGATCAGACAAAGCCATTTAATAAAGATCATCTGAAAAATCTAGCAGTTACTGATCATCCTTAGCCTATTCAAGAAAAGCAAAAGCCGCGGCGAAGAGATGCTGGACTATGTATATGTAAGCAATTTGATGAAATAAAAAAAAAAAAAAATCAGTGGCATCTATATGGGAAGTATGTTGATAGTGAAAATTGTATGGAATGCAGTGGCGTAGCTAGCATTTGTGTGACAGAGTGGAAAAGATTACTCCTTCCCCATCCAAAAAAAAAAAATCATGTAAACCGTGAAGTATGCGTTTTAATGAAATATAATAACTTTTTGTTAAAAAAATTGCAGTTTTGGAAAAGAAGAACACCATTTGCATCATGAGCCTCATAATATTTAAAGTATTTGTTGAGGGCACTGGTTATGATTAGCGGTTAAAAACATTGTGAATATTTTTTAAAGGAAACACTTTGCTCAAAAATAGAAAATTAAATTAGATATTTTTTTTCTCCCATTTTAAGTATTTGTTTTATTCTAGGGAGCTTTTAAAGGTTCATTTTTTTCTCCATCGGGGCTGGTTCTCACCCCTGAGTGGGTGACACCTGGGGCAGTCCGCCCCCACTTAGTTACGCCAATATACAAAGACATTTCTTTAGTAGCGGATAATGGAATATCCTGCCTATAGCTTTGCTTTTGGAGTATCACATCAATTTTTGATATGCATCGCTTAAAGACATATCTTGACAAAAGTAAATTCGAAAGTAAATGTGAATGCAGAAAAGGGAAATTTTATGGTTCAAAGCTGAAAAAGAATCTGTTACTAAATTAGTACACTACAAATGCAAGGAAAATTTTATTCTTATCACGGAATCCTACCTACAGTTCCTAATGTTAGTGCAATGGACACTTGCTTAGTTATGAGCAGAACATGGAACATTGCTTTTTTTTTTACAGCATTCAATGCCACAAAAATGGCAATCGGGGTGATGTTCTGACACGAACATTCATATTTTTAATATGCTCAAGTCGTATTTTTTTTTTTATCTAGTATTGTTTCTTGGCTAATTCAGTGGTGAAAGTTCTCTCTGGCTCTGATTTCAACTCTGTAAAGAACACTTTTTTATAGGTAGGCGAGGCATTTTCAATGAAACCGATAGACTAACGATTTGAATTTTGTTACGAATGATGAATTCTTGAAATGGTTGGGAACGTTATCCTTTTATGCTACAAATGATGAATGGCAGATTTCAACTCTTTCAAAAAGTATAATATCTATATTTTCGAATACATACCATTTTAACGCATTTAATTACGAATTCTGGAATTTAGGTTGAAAATAATCTGTAATAGTGGATTGTTTTTTAGTCATGGAGTTGAAAGTTACTGAATCTTCCAGTATTGAAATGCTTTGCAAGTTTTTTCCCTAGTCCTTATGGGAAAGAAAATATTTTCCACTATTTGTAAAATGTCCACCTTATGTAAGCTGTTCGGGTCCAATAAGAGTAAAGTACATAGCATGTAATAGTGACATGCTAATGAAATCGTCTTTAGACTCGAAGTGTTGGAGCTTTGTTGGTTTATAAAATGGCAAAAAGAACGAACTTCTCCAGTTCCATACTGGAAACGAACGAACTTTCTCACACCTGGATAAACTCGAATAGCCCCTTTTTGAAATTTCTTGAAAACAAAAACAATCCTTGATTGTGATTTATTTTGTGAGAGAGTAATAATTAACTTTTAACAATGTGCTTAAAGCTTTAAAAAGCACAAAAGGAAAAATATTTCTAATTTTAGAAAAATTTTCTTTTTACACTTTCGAGGGAAAACATAAAATATGGAGAATTCGATAAGTAATAAACTTAAAATCTGGGATATTTTAACATCAATTAGGATACGGAAAAACTGGGACCTGATAAAAAAAACGTAAAATGCGGGAAACTTAGATTGGCGAGACGTTAAATCGGGGTTTCACTGTAGATATGAAAACTTTTCACTTATAATATGATAGAATAATGATAAATATGATGAATTCTTGAAATTGTTGTCCTTTTTTAATACAAATGATGAATGGCGAATTATTGAAAATTATGTGAACACTACACATTTATTCAAGTGTGTGAGTATATTTAGAAATAATAATGGATATTAAAGTAATCACAAAATATTAAGCAAACATTACAAATTTACATAAGTAAAATGCATAAATGCCTCAACTATTTTTTAAATTCTTTATTTAAAAACAACTTACTTATTTTATTTTGAATGTGTGTATCATGGGAGATCGCAACCCCCCCCCCCCCCCCCCCCCCCCTCAGATTCGTCACTTTTCTGGAAAGTAGTACCAAATATTTTGCTTGTCTGAAGGTAGAAAGAAAAAAAGATACTAATTACAAAAGAAAGTTGAAATTAATACATTAAAATTTTTTCGGAAAACCGTTTTTTTTTTTTTTTTTTAAACTTTCGGAATAGGTGCTCGAAAAGTTTCGGAAATGTCGAATCATAATCAGCCACCTATTTGCTACTGATGTAAACTTTTGGTAATTGCAACTTTTAATAGATTGCAGCAGAAACAATATGACCCTGCTTATAACAATAAAACTATCTTCAGCCGGCGAAACACACTCGCCTCATGCATGGCTCAAATCATGTTTACGTTTACATTACATTCAACCGCGGAGCGCGGAAATCCTAGCTATCTTCATTTCAATTCTAAAATTATTCGAACGAAGTAAAGAAAATACTGGGGGATTAATATTTTAATTGTTAAATTTAAAAAAATTCAGGCCCAATTAAAAAAAAACGGCTTCGTCTTGCAAAGCATCAGGCTATAATAGAATTTTGTGCCAATTTTTGCAACCGTACGTTGTGTAGATTTTGCTGTAGAGCGCGCAGCCACAACCTCAAAAGTTCATTTTATATATGTAGATAATAAAAATCATTTGTGACTGCAGCTCAGCGTCTGAAGCACAAACCATTTTCTGCATTGAAGAATGTAACCCCATAACATGATATGAAGGGGTTTTTTTTTTTTTCGAAATTCGTTCTTGAATAACGTTGTTGATATAATTTTTTGCTTTCTTCACAAAAGTAAACTTTAGTTTGTATTCATAATTAATGTTGTTTGAAAAAATAATCAGTTAAGCAAACTTTAAAAGTTCTTACCTTATAATGATAAATGTATTGCTTTTAATAAATTCACAATATTGCAATAGCTTAACTTTTACTTTACTTTACTTACTTAACTTTTTATTTTTTACAATGAGTTATATAGGAAAAGTGTGTGAGAAATTGCAGTACTAGTTCCTCAAACATAAAACCTCCACACTCTCTTCGAATAATAAACGACTTTCATGCTGATTAATATATTTTCACTAGTGTTAAATTTTCAGCAATTACGTGAAGCCATAATTTTCAGTTTTCCTATTTTTAACTTTAATGCTGAATAGAAATTCTGCTTTTGATCAAGTTTAGGACAGAACATTTCCAATCAGGTCAGGGATCCGATAAAATATTCTGTCTAATTAAATTGAAGAACATGCAGTTATAATAAAAACAAAAGGAAATCAATAGCTATCTCAAGAAAGAACTATGAAGGCATTAATAACAACAAATTATATTCATTAACTTCGAAAAAGAAGAAGGTCTAAAACTCCTTTTGAAGAGAAAGAGAGTTTGCTTTATGAAAAACGCAATATTTTACAAGAACCGCCTACAATTTACCGTGCTGCCTCGATATCTTTATTTACTTCCCACAAGGAAAAGTGTGTCCTTTGTGTTTAACCTAAATCTGGGGACATCTTATGCAAAATTGCAATATTTGCATGACTCCGGTGGAAAAGTTCCTCACCCTAAGATCTCTGTTTGCTTTCTAGCTTGAAAAATTCTTCTAATTTTCCTTATTCATATTTCTCTCTCTTTATTTTAACATTTTCGCGTTTTGTGGAGAGAAAACTAAACTTAGCTTTTTAATGGGCTGTTCTTCCCCTTAAAATAACAGAGGCTATTTCAGTGAAACTGTATTTCATGTAAACATCTTCTTTCAGGTAACAAAAACTAAATAACAAAAAAAAAAAAAAAAAAAAAGAAGAAAACTTCGTTTTTGAAGTTAATAAAATGTTTATATAAGTTGTGTTCTGTGTGCTTTTTTTTTAATTTTATGGGTTGTACCTTGGTTTTTGGCACAAAAACTTATTCATTTCGTTTAATGTTAAATTTTAATACACAAGATACGAAACTGATATAAATCACATGCGAGATGTCACCATGAGGATTTCTCTGATAACACTAGATTTACCAGTCCAGTCGTTTTGACTGTTTCGAAGCTCCCATTTTGCATAATTTGTTACTAATCCAGTGCAACTTTCAATTGCATTGGCCTTTCCTAATAATAATTCCTAATACCAATTGGCCTTTCCCAGTCTTGTCCACCCTAAGTAGGACAAGTTAATGTGACTGAAAATTTTATTATAATTAGTAGCAACTTGGCGTAAAATGAATGTTTAGAACTGGTTGAAAACGGTCTGGTAAATCTCGTGTTAAAGGAAAGCACTGAAACTGAAGATCTCTTTACTTTCAAATTGAATGTTTGAAATGTAACTGGAAATGGTATTATATTTATATACATGTTAAACATTTTTCATTGAGGGGTTTTTCTTCTTTTTTTATCGGACAAAACAAAAGTATTTTTCAAATTAAAGTAAATTATTCCTCTTTCAACTTAGTTCGTTATACCACCTTTTAGGTTAGTATCGAAAATGCAATTAATATTTTCAATTTTTTGTACTCTATGTTCTTTAAACATATATTTAATGTAAGAATGGACAAAACTTGGACTTATGCAAAATTCCGAACAGAATGTTTTAAGAAATGGTGGATTATTTACACGAAATTAATTTGCTTTAAAGAATGCAAATTTCTTTTCAAACAAAGTCTATATTTTACTGGTCTACGAAACTGGAAAAAAAGTTCCGTATGCTGAAGAGAAAAAAAAAGATAAGGGGGGGGGGGGGTGCTTTCTTTTGTATTTCATGAGACGTGTGATTGACTTTTGTATTTCACGAGACGTTCCAGAAAGTAAAGATTTTTAAGACACTTCACATCTTTTTTATATTTTTTTCTTGTATTGTTTTAAAGTTGTGAAGCGTTTATAAATTAGTCTTTCAAATAGGAAAGCATCAAAAATCTTGTCATATGCTGAGTTGGCAAAAAAATGTCAAATGTCTTTAAAATTATATTTCCTTATCAAGCGTTAAACACAAAGAAAGGTCTGTCTGGGTGAAGGAAGACGGGATGACCCTCACCAAATTAGTAAAAATTCATCATAACACAAAATGGCTTCTCAGAGACAACTCAATTTTTTCCATCTCATAAGGGATCCAGCAGAAAGGGAAATAATATGTTGGTACACTTCAGCTGAACAATATGTAATATTCATGTGTAGATTGATAGTTAGATAGATTTGAACCTGATAATAGCTAAACGTTAACGAAATAAACTGTATGAACTGTAACAATTTATCTCAATGATTCAAAAAAAAAAAAACTTGTTTGTTAATGTTATATAAAAGCAAAACTCAAAATACGCAAATTTCATTTCAAACAAGGATAAGATTATGGAAGAGGAGTTATGAGAAGCATCAGTAACTGGTAAAAAATCATAATTTCATCCCGAGGCGGACTCATGAATAATTTTTGGAGGGGACACCAGGAAGTATCAAGTGGTTCTCCCTCATAAAACTTTTAATGTTCAAAGTCTCATAAGAGTTTGTGTCTTAATTATTTCATAAAACCAATTTATCTGCTGTAAAGTACAGAAAATTGTGTAAAAAATATTCAATGTGCTAATTATATTCCTTTGGGAGGGGCACGCGCCCCTTGTGCACTACCCCCTCCCCCTAACTATATTCCGCCACTGATCTCATCGGAGTTACCAATCTCTGCACGAACTTTTATTGCCATGTAATTCAGCTAAATTTATATTATAGATTCGAACACCTTTCTGTCTTTAAAAGTTCACCTTTGCCCCAATGCGATCCTCATTAGTTGGTAAAGGCAGGCTCCTCAGATCAAGCCATAAGAACAGATCAAGCCATAAAGAGAAGTTTAACTGATTTAAATTATATGAATAATTCATGTTTGATTCAAATGAAGGGGGTACGTCCTTGTTTACAGACATAACCTTCACAATCGGTTTCATTTTCTTGAACTCCTTTTATACTGCAGATAAGTTTTAGTTTCGTTTTTAAACGTTATTACAACTTTTGAATGTCTAAATCCTTTTATTCATCAAATGAAAGAAAAAATAGAATGTGACATTCTTATGTTTTGAACATCTTATCGCAGAAAGTTCATTTAAATATCTAGCCTTCCACGCAACATTTGTTAAACAGAAAAAGCTAATTGCTTTTATCTTTGATGTGGATTATTTGAAGGATGATTTGAATTGTATTGAGCTATTTCAAAGAAAGAGGTTTAAGACATTTTTAGCTGTTTACGAATTAGAATCCTAACAAACGATTGACCTGATGTGAGAAAAATAACCCAGTGCAGGAAATGGATGACGGACTTTTGAAATTTTAACATTTCTGTTAAAGGTAATTTTTGATGATGCTTATTTTAACTGTGCGGTTTGGATTGTTTTGTAGCATATAAATATTGACAAAAAGAGTCCCTAACAAATGTGAATGCCATGCTTTTACCAGCTACGTTTGTGAAACAGAAATAAATGCAAATACGCCCCATCACTTTATCTATTCTAGAATTTTTCGAATGCTTTTACGTTTTTAATTCTTGCTGACAAATTACGTTTTCTGTAGAAATGCTTGGTTTGATTTCACCTCTAGCTTCTTGAACTTCCAGTTTATTTTGATTTTTCACACCAAATAGTACCAGAAATCTCACTGGCTTGCTTCTGATGAGGGCTGTGTATCGACATTTTCTCTTTATTTCTCTTAATTTATTATTATAATTATTACGTATATTTAAGTTACAGAAATCTCACTGGCTTGCCTCTGATGAGGGCTATGTATAGACATTTTCTCTTTATTTCTCTTTATTTATTATTATAATTATTACGTATATTTAAGTTACAGAAATCTCACTGGCTTGCTTCTGATGAGGGCTATGTATCGACATTTTCTCTTTATTTCTCTTTATTTATTATTATTACTATTACGTATATTTATTTATTCATTTTGAAACCATCAAATATAAATTTCTTAAGCTTTTTTTCCTAGGCTAAATTTAATAAACTTATGTAATTGTGTCCTTTAAAATATTTTACACGAATTTACACTGTTGCCTTTTTAAAATTTTTACAGTGACTTAGTGTTTGGGTTCCTGCTTTTTAAAAATTTAAACAGATACAGTGAAACCTGTGTAAGTTGACCACTTGCGGTGCAGCACTTTAGTGGTCAACTTAGACAGGTGGTCAACTCATAGAGGGTGAGGTGGAGGGTGAAGGGCTAGTTCCGTTCCTGACAAAAGAGGTCGACTTAGACAGGTGGTTAACTTACAAAGGTGGTCAACTTTACAGGTTTTACTGTATTACTATTTTACGTTAATGTGTATTGGTGAAATATTCAGCATTTATTAAAGCAATTTGCAATGATTTCAGAATCAAATTATCAGTGCATCAAATTCTACAGAGTTAAAAGCGGCCTTTACACACACGTTCTTAACCGCGATCCGGACGGCGAGCCATTCAGATCCGCGGTCAAGAGCGTGCGTGTAAATGCAATTTTAGGACGCTCAAGAACGCGGTTAAGAATGACACTCAGATGCGCGCTCATGATCGCGCTCCAAGAAATGATGCATTTTACATACACGTTCTTAACCGCGCATCAAAGTTTGAGGACTGGATAATTCTGCAGGCTGTGGCTTCTGTAGGGGACTTCAATGGAACGCCCCGCGTCTGAACGCGTTCTTGCGCGCGGATAAGAATGTGGTGCATTTTCAACACATTCTTGAACGCCACGGTTTTACTCGCGTTCTTGACCGTGGCTGGATGCGCCGCGTTCAGTCGCGCGGTTAAGAACGTATGTGTAAAGGCCGCTTTTTGACTGAAGCGAATTCTTTACATGAAAAAGGAAAAGAAGGGAAAAAAATACTATTTGCATCGATTATCAAAGATTTGACTTGCCCTTGGCATCCATGGAAATGTACATAAATCTCAATCAAAGCAACAGCACGATCATTTTGAGTTCGCGGATTACCGTGAATTCAAATGATGTAGGAAATCAAAAACCGTAATTCTGATGTTAGAGTAACATTTTTGTGGACAAGTTCTTTTTTTATTATACTTTCAACTGTAAGAGACCTTAGGACTGATGATTTTGACCTTATGAACTCGTTTTCAGAACAATTTGTCATTCACTTTCATGTGAAGGGGCCCGAAATGACCTTCATCTTTAATTGTCTATGCTAATAGACAGGCATCTGCTGATATTAATAACTTATTTAAAACGAAAGTCCGCTTCCGCAAACGTGCCTCAAGAGCACGCGATTTTTGTCACCTTTGACCTCAATCAGAATGCATTGTTGTCGCCTCATGAAGTTCATCTTCACCGGTAAGAGAGTTAATCCTCCTACATGGCGTTATTTTTGGCGATAGGGGGAAAGCGCCAAATGTATCTAAATTCTAACTAGAAAATATTACACTAAAACAATATCCTTAACTTTGCAGGATTTTTCAATATACAGTAAAACCAGTAACTAATTTATTTTTTTTTTTGTTCTTTCATTGATTTTTTTACTTTTATATAGTTAGTTAATTAATGTATTTTTATTGATTTATCTCTCAGTTATTTTTAGTTATTTATTTTTGCATTTCGTTAGGTTATTATAGCCGCCCATTCCTTTCAACAGTTTATTGATTACTGCATTATTCTCATGTGTTTCAAACATAGGCGTAACCAGGGCGGAATTGGGGGGTTCAACCCCCTTCCCCCCATTGGGTATTTAGTTATTTAGGCACATTTAGGCACACAAAAAAATTTCTGGCTACGTCCTTGCAAAGCACATATCTATTTTTTCCCCTAAGAAAACTAAACACATATGCGTATGATTTTATTTCCTCTTTCTGAAGGGTTGTGATCATGTCCGACATTCCGCTCGTGATATTGTTCGATGTCCTTTCCCCGAAAGTGTTTCTGAAAGTAAAGTGTCTTAAAAACGTAATTTCTCTTTTCTTTCTTTTTTTAAAAATTGTGATCTGAATTTTTTCGGGAGGGGTTGCCTTGCTTCGAGGGGGTATTTCCCTCCCCCCGAGAGATGCCTGAAATAAACACGGAGTATATCGTTAATGACAAGTATTTATGACTAGTAAAGTTTGAACTCTTTTGCACTTCTTATTGGTGTTCAGTCTGTACATTTTTAGGCTGACCCCCCCCCTCTTTCACCAACCCTAGTTACGCCTATGGTTTCAAACGTTTATTATTCTAAATACGTAGTCACGCTCCTTTCAACAGTTCCATTGAGTACTGCGTAATTCTCATGTGTTTCAAACGTTTAATATTGTAAATATGTAGTAAGGTGTATGATTGTAAAGATTCGGACGAATTTCTTCCCGCCTTTGGCAACGATCATTTTTTTTCCTTTTATTACTATCAGTTTTGTTTATTATTGCTAAGGGATCATTCATAAATGATGTCACGCTTCGAGGGGGGGAGGGGGGTTCGTGAAATTGTGACAAAGTGTGACAAGGGGAGGGGGTAACAAGTGTGACATCATGCATTATGCAACATAGCGTGATGCGTGACAAAGGGGGGAAGGGGGTCAAATATATGGGAAAAAAGCGTGGCATCATTTATGAACGGTCCCTAACGGAATTGAGTCTATTTTCTTCCCACAGATTTTAAGATTTAACTTTTCATTCCCCCCTTTTTTATATATATTTTTATTTTTTCCCCGAAGCGAATCCATTTCCAAATATCAAGCGCAATTGAATGAAAGAAAAAAAAAGTTTATCGTATTTTTTTTTTTTTAATTAAAAGGGAAATGGCATAAAAAGTCAGGCTAGTAACATTTTCAATCAACTCGTGTTTTGTAAAATCTAATGCTCATAAAAGAATTTTTTTACTTTTTTCAGAAGCATTAAAAAGTGGACAGTAAAATGCCTTAGGTCGTTTTTACAAATACAAATATAAAAGTGACGACCAGCAACAGGCTCAGGGCCCAGCTAGGCTGGTCCTAGTCAATTTAGCAGTCCCCAATGAACATTAAGAAATGTTGTCTATTGAAAGAAAGCTAAGCAAAATAGCTCCCATGGAGAAATAAGCAAAAGCATAGCTCATTCGTCATGCTCTTTTTCATAGCTTCAAGCTGTCAATACGAGTAAACAAACACTAATAATTGTTCCCTTAAAAAGCGAATGACCCTTTTCAAAGCAAATTAGCGCAGTCTCAAGAGTGCTTATAATGGAGAAACCTTCTAGGATTTCAACATTACCTACTAATAGGCTTTTTATTAGCAGTGGCAAGACATGATTCTGAAATCGTTTTCTGTATCAACAGGAATGATCATGCTACACAAATACGAGTTGAGTTGAAAATTTAAAGGCTCCGAATGTTTGAAAGACTAAAATATATTTCAACAAGAACTTCCGTCTAGAACTATACGAGCCTACTTTCCCGTATACACCAAATTCAAATTTATAATCTAGCTATCTCTTTCTCTCTCTTTCTTATTTATCTTTAGTTCTAATTATTGAAAATATACCTTTTTCAACGGATAATACATATTCATTCACTCACTCATTCATTCTTTCATTTATTCAGCCATGCATTTATTCATTCATTCGTTACCTCATTCAAGTGTTTATTCATTCATTTACGCATTCATGTATTTATTCACTCATTTATTTATATTTTCATTTATTCAATAATTTATTCATTCATTCTTTTCCTCATTCATTTATTCATTGATTTATTCTTTCACCCTTTCATTTATTCATTCATTCATTATTTCACTCATTGAGTCACTGAGAAATATCCTTGAAAATCCCGATCAAAAAATTTCATAGCAAAATAGGCTCGTAAGTTCTGGATAAACTTTCTATTTCTACATGTTCTACGTTATAAGAGCTTTCCGATAAAGTTTGTTCCAAGCAAATCGGTCCGTTAGATCAGGATTTATATAGGGTTGAAATTTCCCCGTAAGCTCTGTGTTAATTTTTTGAACTGTTCAAAAATGAACAAAAACTGTTCAAATCAATATTTCACGCCGAGAACTCCTTTCAATAAGCTTTCAATAGGAACTTGGCTCTTGTGCCCAGAGTTTACAGAATTTGCTTCAATTTTGTCCATAGGCGCTAATGTTAAAATTTTTTGAACTGTTCAAAATTTAACAAAAAATTGTTCAAATCAAAAAGTAAAATATAGAAATGAGATGTCCTCGCCGAGATCTTTCGAATGCAAAAAGAATTTTTCCAATCGGACAATTCGTTCAAAAGTTATTAGGGGGGGACAGACCGACAGACAGACAGACCGACAGACAGACAGACAGACCGACAGACACACTTTTTCCCCATCTCAATACCCTACTTTCAAATTTTTTATTTTTCAATCTTTATTTAATTACTTCACTTATTTTTGACTTTTCTTCATTTTTAACGATATTTTCACGATACATTAAGCCTTCTTTCATGCTTTATTATTATTTTTTTTTTACTTTTACGGGAAAGTAGGCTAAAAAGTATTTCTATTAAATGATTCCAAACGTGATAAAAAAAAATTTTGGAAAAAAATAGAACCGACTTCGAATTAGAAATTGCGCTAAAAAGTGAAAAATAAATTACTTCTTTAAACAAAATCGATACGACTTTTAAGCATAATTTTTGAAACCTGCGCCAAATTATCTAATTATCATTACGCCATGTGTTACTTTGTATTGAAACTGTTGCAAACTCTGAGCCATTTATACTTGTAATTGATTCATGATTACAAAAGTAATCAGGAATCAAAACGTATCATAATTTTGCACCGGCTTCAAAAATTATGTTTAAAAGTCGTATCGATGTTGTTTAAAGAATTAATTTATTTTTCACTATTTTTCGCAATTTATAACTTGAAGTCGGTTCTATTTTTCTAAAAATTATTTTATTTTATTCTTTTTTATATAAATGCACTATTTTTTTATAATCCATATCGAAGGGCACACCTTCTTTGAGTAAATGGCACTAAAAAGTAATCATTTGTATGATAAATTCCGTTTTGAAGTCGATTTTAAAAGGTCACTAGAGCAAGCAAGTTGATTTAATTTTTGCATGAGAGAAACCTTCAGTCAAGCTCTTGTTATAACTGCTTTTAGTATTACGGATTAAGGGCGACAAACTCTTTTTAGCCTACTTTCCCGTAAAAGTAAAAAAAAATAATAATAAAGCATGAAAGAAGGCCTAATGTATCGTGAAAATATCGTTAAAAATCAAGAAAAGTCAAAAATAAGTGAAGTAATTAAATAAAGATTGAAAAATAAAAAATTTGAAAGTAGGGTATTGAGATGGGGAAAAAGTGTGTCTGTCGGTCTGTCTGTCGGTCTGTCGGTCTGTCTGTCTATCGGTCTGTCTGTCGGTCTGTCGGTCTGTCGGTCTGTCTGTCGGTCTGTCTGTCTGTCGGTCTTTCCCCCCCTAATAACTTTTGAACGAATTGTCCGATTGGAAAAATTCTTTTTGCATTCGAAAGATCTCGCCGAGGACATCTCATTTCTATATTTTACTTTTTGATTTGAACAATTTTTGTTCCATTTTGAACAGTTCAAAAAATTTTAACATTAGCGCCTATGGACAAAATTGAAGCAAATTCTGTAAACTCTGGGCACAAGAGCCAAGTTCTTATTGCAAGCTTATTGAAAGGAGTTCTCGGCGTGAAATATTGATTTGAACAGTTTTGTTCATTTGTGAACAGTTCAAAAAATTAACACAGAGCTTACGGGGAAATTTCAACCCTATATAAATCCTGATCTAACGGACCGATTTGCTTGGAACAAACTTTATCGGAAAGCTCTTATAACGTAGAACATGTAGAAATAGAAAGTTTATCCAGAACTTACGAGCCTATTTTGCTATGAAATTTTTTGATCGGGATTTTCAAGGATATTTCTCAGTGACTCAATGAGTGAAATAATGAATGAATGAATAAATGAAAGAGTGAAAGAATAAATCAATGAATAAATGAATGAGGAAAAGAATGAATGAATAAATTATAGAATAAATGAAAATATAAATAAATGAGTGAATAAATACATGAATGCGTAAATGAATGAATAAACACTTGAATGAGGTAACGAATGAATGAATAAATGCATGGCTGAATAAATGAAAGAATGAATGAGTGAGTGAATGAATATGTATTATCCGTTGAAAAAGGTATATTTTCAATAATTAGAACTAAAGATAAATAAGAAAGAGAGAGAAAGAGATAGCTAGATTATAAATTTGAATTTGGTGTATACGGGAAAGTAGGCTCGTATAGTTCTAGACGGAACTTCTTGTTTAGCCTACTTTCCCGTAAAAGTAAAAAAATAATAATAATAAAGCATGAAAGAAGGCTTAATGTATCGTGAAAATATCGTTAAAAATCAAGAAAAGTCAAAAATAAGTGAAGTAATTAAATAAAGATTGAAAAATAAAAAATTTGAAAGTAGGGTATTGAGATGGGGAAAAAGTGTGTCTGTCGGTCTGTCGGTCTGTCTGTCGGTCTGTCGGTCTGTCGTCGTCTATCGGTCTGTCTGTCGGTCTGTCGGTCTGTCCCCCCCTAATAACTTTTGAACGAATTGTCCGATTGGAAAAATTCTTTTTGCATTCGAAAGATCTCGGCGAGGACATCTCATTTCTATATTTTACTTTTTGATTTGAACAATTTTTTGTTCAATTTTGAACAGTTCAAAAAATTTTAACATTAGCGCCTATGGGCGAAAATGAAGCAAATGATGTAAACTCTGGGTACAAGATCCAAGTTGCAATGAACAAGCTCACTGGAAGAAGTTCTTGGCGTGAAATTTTGATTTGAACAATTTTTGTTCATTTTTGAACAGTTCAAAAAAAAAATTAACATAGTGCCTACGGGGAAATTTCAATCCTATATAAATCCTGATCTAACGGGCCGATTTGCTTGGAACAAACTTTATCAGAAAGCTCTTATGACGTAGAACATGTACACATAAAAAGTTCATCCAGAACTAACGAGCCTATTTTCTTTTGAAATTTTTTGATCGGGATTTGCAAGAATATTTTTGAATTAATGAAAGATTAAATGAATAAACAAGATAATGAATGAATAAATGAGTGAATAAATACATGAATGACTGAATAAATGAATGATTGAACGAATCTGTATTAACCGTTGAAAAAGGCATATTTGAAGCAATTAAGAACTAAAGCTAAACGAGAAAGAGAGAGAGATAGCTAGATTATAAATTTGAAGCTGGTGTATACGGGAAAGTAGGCTCGTATAGTTCTAGACGGAACTTCTTGTTAACAATGAGATTGATATTTATTAATAATTTTCCCAACAAAGAAAAATCAAGCCAAAGGTTTCAGCGTTAAAAAGGTCAAATGTTTCATTACTTTATTAAAGAACATAGGATAGGGCAGGGGGTGAGGTTAAGGGGGTCATACATCAAATAAAAAGCTCTATGATTAGTATGCAAACATCGTCTGAATTGAGTAATGATTCATAAAATAATCAAAATGCAGCAATTAGGCTTTCTTTCTAAGTAAAATTCATGGTATTAAAACACATAGTAAAATTGAAAAAAGGTTAGAATATGTAATTAATATTATAAAGCAGTCCACTTCGAAAAAAGTTGGCTGCTATTGCAAAGCACCTTTACGCTTCAGAAGCTAACCCGACGAATAAGAAGTTTGATTTTCGGACGAATGGTATCGACGAAGTGAAAAAACATTTGCTTGAACGGTCTGACAACGACAACGTCGTTCTTTTTTTTAGCCTACTTTCCCGTAAAAGTAAAAACAAATAATAATAAAGCATGAAAGAAGGCTTAATGTATCGTGAAAATATCGTTAGAAATCAAGAAAAGTCAAAAATAAGTTAATTAAATAAAGATTGAAAAATAAAAAATTTAAAAGTAGGATTTTGAGATGGGGAAAAAGTGTGTCGGTCGGTCTGTCGGTCTGTCGGTCTGCCCCCCCCCCTAATAACTTTTGAACAAATTGTCCGATTGGAAAAATTCTTTTTGCATTCGAAAGAACTCGACGAGGACATCTCATTTCCATATTTTAGTTTTTGCTTTGAACAATTTTTTGTTCAATTTTGAACAGTTCAAAAATTTTCAACATTAGCGCCTATGGGTGAAAATGAAGCAAATGATGTAAACTCTGGGTACAAGATCCAAGTTCCCATGAACAAGCTCACTGGTAGAAGTTCTTGGCGTGAAATATTGATTTGAACAATTTTTGTTCATTTTTGAACAGTTCAAAACAAATTAACATACCGCCTACGGGGAAATTTCAATTCTATATAATTCCTGATCTAACGGACCGATTTGCTTGGAACAAACTTTATCGGAAAGCTCTTATGACATAGAACATTTACAAATAGAAAGTTTTTCCAGAACTAAAGAGCCTATTTTTCTATGAAATTTTTTGTTCGGGATTTTCAAGAATATTTTTGAACTAATGAATGATTAAATGAATAAGCAAAAGAATGAATCAATAAATGAGTGAATAAATACATGAATGACTTAATAAATGAATGATTGAATGAATATGTATTAACCGTTGAAAAAGGTATATTTGAAGCAATTGAGAACTAAATCTAAACGAGAAAGACCGAAAGAGAGATTAGCTAGATTATAAACTTGAATTCGGTGTATACGGGAAAGTAGGCTCGTATAGTTCTAGACGGAACTTCTTGTTTTTTTTTTCTTGTCGTCTGATATTATCGGTATCGTGTAAAGCGCCCTTATCCCACATATCCGTTAGTCTTTTTTCTTTGTACAATTTTCCAACTAAACCATAAATGTGGAATCCTCCCAGATGCAACTGGAAATACTGTGACGTTTCAGCTAGTGAATAACACTTAATTCCAAGGAGGCAATCCACGTGGTTTGATATCTGAAATAAATTACGCTAACATTTTTTAAGTGGAATATGTGTACCACTCGTGATTGTGACGACTCAAAGAACGTCAGCAGAAGTATAAAAATACCTACGTCAATGTCCTTAAAATAGCCAAAGTCTACGAAGAACAGAAAAATCATTTACCTTCCATAAAACATCCACCGCGCCTGCATTGGAATACCTAATTATTACACGAGATGATCTCTTTCCGGCAACCAGAGACGTGCATAGAGTACGAATGATTGTGGCCAGGGTATTTCCCGTGTCACCGGTTTGGGATTTGTTCAATGAAAATGGTTGTGCAACATTACGCACGCAGTCTTGGTAAAAAACCTACACTGCAGCACTTTCTTGAAAAATTGCGTGCGTCTCATTTGTTGACCGATTCCGTTATTAATCTGCGGATTTTCGAATGAGCATTGTTCTTGGAAAACGGTTGATGCAATTAAAATTGTTTGAAATTTCACCTTTAAACTATTTTTGTCTCGGTTATGGTTTTTCCTGTTTTGGTTTACTAAAAGTTAATTAAACCTGCTCAATAGAATAAAGAGAGATTTAGTAATAATATACCTAGAAATCCGACTGAAAGTTTTTGAAATGCATTTATTTTGCTTCTTCTTCCCACAACCATAAAGATTTTTTTTATTTATTTCTTTTTTTAGATGGAACCCTTATATACACTTACATAATACTCATTCTAAATGATAAAAACTCAAGTGAAATCAAGGAATTCTCGTCTTTTCCGAATGAGCACTTTTCGATAAAGTGAAATGATCGGTCAGCAAAGGAAGCAGAGTCATGACTGCATAATGTTCAAGAACCATTCTGTGGATAAATAAACAGCGTTTTGTTTGAAAATTTGTCAAGATATTTGTTATTTGGTCCTCGAATGAAACCATTTCTTAAAACCTTATGCTGAAAAAGGGTTTCAAAAGGTTTTTTTTCTTTTTAAATATTTTTAGCTTTTACAGAAGAGTATTTAATATATTTATTTATTTTTTTATTACTTTTTAATGAATTCCAACGAACAATGGAGGCAATTCATCGTGTCACGTGATAACGATGATCGCTGAGTTGTTTACCAAATTTTAATTGAGTTCAACGTGGAGCTCACGAAGCAAAATTAGCTATCTTTAAATTAATTAGACTATATTCACCGTTTTTTCTGATTATAATCTAGTATTTACATTTAATTTAATCATTATAAAAGAAATTTATTAATTATTACAATAGTTATAGTGTTGCATTTAGTGTTAATTTTATGTAATGTAGAAGAACTTTATTTAGGCCTAGTTTTTAATTAGATTTGTCGAACTCGAAGTAAAGCAATACTACAGCTTCCCTTGTTTACATCACTTACATCGTTATTACGTGACCTATGACGCTGTATGAATTGCCTCCATTGAGATGAAAGTCATTCATCTCAATCTTTAACTAAGTATTTATTTTTTCACAAAAACATACTTCACTTCTACTTCTCCAATCTACGAGAAGGAAGAAAGTTTGATGGAACGATGGAAGCTAATCACACTAGTAAACCACAAATTATACGTTTCTTAACGTGATCTCCCATAAAATCGTGTTTTTTTTTTTTAAAAAAGATTCACGCTCTTCAATTGACCCTGTCAGTCAGGCTTTCAGGGGTGTTCTTCCCTTTGTCCTTTATCTGACGTGTTTAGAATCACTATTCAAACTCAGTCGTTACTGAATAGTCAAAGTATTTCTCTGTTTCCAGTAACTTCTCCTTTCTATGTTCCCTCCAAATTCTCTTGCCTTCTTTTCGAATTCTTCATCAATGGAGCAGAAATTCCTGTTGTTAGATCTAGAACTGTCTTTTTTATGGAAAGGATTTGAGTTCTAAGAAGACTCCATCTGTTGTAAATTTCAAAGAACGTGTACTAAATTTGAAAATGTAGGAGAGTATTTTTTTTTTTTTTTTCCTTTTCTGTTTGACATCCTACGGGCAATGAAATGTCCACCGGGAGTGAGGGAAAGAGAGGATCCCTTTCCATGCTAGAGAGTCCCCCTCATGCTAGAGAGTCCCCCTCATGCTAGAGAGAAGTGATGAACGGTTAAAATATGAAACTGTTAATCGTGATATTTTCTCTAAAACGTTTAGCTCTAAGATGCAACTTTTTTTTATTACTTTTAAACAATCTAAATTTTGATAATATAATATCCAAAGTAACTAATATTTTTTCCATGAAAAACTTAGCATAATTATGAATTAAAATTCTATTTGCAAACATAATATAAAGAAATTAAGATTTCAATAAGAAATTCTCCTTTAACGGGAGTATTTATTGCGATTATTATTATTATTATTATTATTATAAACATATTATTCATTTTCATTTTTATTATCTTTGAAGTAGCTTAGCCAATCAGATGTTTTGGGAACTCCCTCAGCTAATGATATCACGAAAATTTTCTTCAAAAACACTTGAAGACGACATTTACATTATTGAAGAATGATTTTAAAAATGGCTTCAGCTCTCTCACTCCCAACAGTGACGTTTCTCGTTGGAAATGAGACTGATGAATGAAAATTATAAAAAGCTTTACTTTTACTTCACACGAAGAATGCATATTTTTTATCGGAAATTTTTCATGTCTTTAAAACAAAATTATTTTATTCTTCATAGCAGCATAGAACCCTAGAGCAAAATGTAAAATTTGTGTCTTTGGTTATAACGTGAGCTGTCAGAACCTGATATTGATAGTTGCTTTGATATTTTTACGCTAAATCAGTTCAAGTATTACTTCATTGCTTACAAATTTCCCTTTTTTACTCAGCTTCATTGATTGACGTGCAATATTATACATATCATTTAAGACCTAATTTTATAATTCATTAAGACCTTTTTAATTTTATAGTTCACGTAATGCGCCCAAGTAAGAGACAAAAAAATGTATTCCTTCCACTGCACTACATTAACTGCATTAACTGTTATTTCCCGACGATTTACTTCATCAAACAATGATGAGCGTTATCTTTCTGTTAAATGTAGTTTGAGAAACGTTACTACCAGGGTTCGAAATTAGATTGTAAAAGTTAGGCGTCATTGGCGCATAGCTTTTTTGCTTTAGTTACCAAAAATGATCTACTTTGCGTAATTTTAAAATAATTCAACTTGTTTGGGGAAAGGTCAACACTGGTAACTGAAGAAAGTTATGCAATTGTCAAAAAATATCGCAAAACATCACAACCTTACTGAGAAAATTATTGATAAGTAAGAGAAAAATATTGTATTAGTAACTTTTAAGAAAGTTGTTGATTTTACTTAAGTGTGTGAATCAGTGCCTAATAAAAAAAATGAGCTTAACTATTTTTTCAAGTGTAACTTACTTCATTTGTAAGTAAAAATTCTGAATTCAAAATTTGAAGGTCAAAAATATACGAAATACAGAAAAGTAGATGAAATTTGTGCATAGAAATATAACTGTATAAAGTGATGCTAGATTTTAAAAAGATAAATGAATAAAAAACAAAGGAACGGGACCTATGGGACACCACCCTCGATCGATTAAAAAAAAAATCATGAAAATCGGATCATCCGGTAAGAAGTAATGAGTGCACAAAAAAAAAAAAAAAAACATTCATTCAGTATGAATGTATACCCTCCTTCCTTCGTGAAGTCGGTTAAAAATGACGAGTTGGTGCGAATTGTGATTGTCAAACTAAGTTTTATGAAAGGTTAGCGTCAAAAGTTACGAATGGATGCAAAATTGTGATCGTCAATCGGGAATTTTTAGTTCCAAAATACGACTGACGACCGCTAATTTCGATCCCTGGTTGCTACGACAGACAACAAAGCGGATGATGCATAGTTTTCCTACTTGAGTTCTTTCATTTGCCTGCTTTTAGCATAAAAGCATTGTTTTCACAGTATAAACTTCGTTATCTTTAATTTCAAATATTTTTACTTGCCCTGGCTTATATTTCCGAAATTTGACAGCCAAAGAGTGAGTAACAATTATGGAACAGAATAAAGAAGAAATGAAATAAATTTGTGCAAAGGTTCTATTTCTTTTTTTATTCAACTAGTAAATTCATTTCTCCGCATAGCTCTATTTTCTTGCATTGAAGTTACTCCGATGGCATATCTGCAACTTTCGTAGCAAACTCGAGACAAATAATTTCATTTTGAAATACCGTCCAATGGCTATCCACGGTTTTCTTATTCTGGCAAGAAACCATTATAGTCTGTATGTTTTAATCAGAGTTTATTTATATTTACAAGTAAAAGAATGTCTTACGTTTCTGCCTGTAATAATTTACCCTTATTAATTTAATTTTTATTCACAAAACCATGTAGTCGAGTCAGGGCAGGCTTCCATGATTTTTTATTTGAACTCAATACCGTTCTCTCAATTTCAGTAACACCCCGCATTTGTGAGCGACCCCCCGCCTTTCTTTTTCTAGGACTATATTATTGGTCTCAAATTCTGATAAGATAATATTTCTGAATTTATAGTTAAAGACAGAAAAAAGCTAAAAATGGTCACATTATGCTTTAAGCGAGCACTTTTTAGTCTAAAAATAATCATTACTGCACTACTATTAATGGGTAAAAGTATAAAGTACATATTGTAAATAAAACGTAAAACATTAAAAATTGTAATATGTACACCAGCACGCCATCATATCCTATTTGAAAAAGACATGTTGTTTCCTTTTAATTTATTATTATTACAATGTGTCAAATTTACGTTAAATTGATTCAGATTTTTTTAAAATTCATCCTTCTTTTTACAGAGTTCCCTGCTAATATTCAATTCGTGGAAAACATTTTTTTTCCCTCTCTTTTTTTCTCTTTATAATTTAGTTATTTGTTTATTTTAAATTAATCATTTGATTTAAAAATAGTTAACATTAACCAAAATGATGATCACAAAAAACGATACTTTTACTGTGAAAATGTATTAAAATAAAATGAGTACATTCAACGGTTAGTAAAATTAACCTTGATCTCAATAAGCATCGGCTACTGTATTATTGTTATCATTGTAAATTTTATTTATTTTCATTTAAATTTAATCAATTACATTTACTCCCAATTAAATGTAAGTATTTCATACATATAAATATTATGTATGAAAATCAGCTGCGAAACAACATTTTTATCTAGCAATACTTACTTATTGATTCACAAAAAGACATCAATGAAATAATTTCTTCCTATTCGATGGCTACTTTTACTCTTCCCATGGATCTTTGCCCTTGCTCTTTAAAACGTAAATGACCACCTGTCACACACAATATACAAAAGATAACCCATCGCTCACGTGCGCATTTGACCTCTAAAGATGAGGGATGCGCCAACGCCAAGGTCAAAGGTGAACCCTTGTGGCAACAAATGAAAAATCCTTTTATTGACTCTATTTCAGAAACGAAAACTATAGTCAACATTAAATTTCGATTACTAGTAGAAATTTATTAGTCGAAAATGATAATCTTCTTTGAAGAATGGCAAGTTCTTGATAAAATTTGCGTAATGTATTGCTGAACACGTAAAAAGCAAATCTTCATTTTTACCTATCAACATTAAGACCTTGAGAAACTACTTACTGATATATATTTGAGCTATCCCCCCCTCCCCCCAAAGTATTTTTTCGTTTCATTAAGATCTGGGAAGGAAAAAGAATCATTAAAAAATTTCAAGGATTAGATTTCGCATTTTTGATACAGTGTTTTATCAGGAGAAACAATAGAAATTTATCTGATAAACAATTTCGCGAAAAAAAAAATTACATCTTTCTGCCTTCCTTAATGTTTACGATTTGCAATTTAAGATCGCGTTTTAAAAAGAACAAGGGCGCATTTTTTCATTGTGGACTTGCAATTCTTTGTTTATAAGCAATAAAATGAACTTAAGATCATTACACTAACATTAAATCGCATCCGTACATCAAGCCAACGGCACTCAATAACAAAATTATCTTTGATAATATTCATCGTAAAATAAAAGACATTTTTCCTCTTAGAGTAAATCTCAAGAGTATGAATTTCTCTCCTGTTTTTTAGAAATATGACGACTGAAAGGCATTAAGAGTCATATCATGTCATAACTAAATATTTATGCGTAAGTTGCTCAAAGCTAAAGAGGGATTTTTTGTTTTATTTTATTTATTTATTTTTTAACACATGAAGGATGCAATTCCGGAAGAGTTTTATACTAACCCTTCATCTACCGACGGTACCTATGAGTACCATTCTCTATAAATTCCACCCCAGCAACCATTTACCAATATTATTATGGTACTTTGCCGGGACAGTCTTTAAATTCCCCTTTTTCAGGATACATATATCAGCAAGGATTCTACAAACAGTATTTTAGCGATTAAAGGAACAGATAGTTTTGAAACCCATGCTGTGTTTTGTACTTCCATTTTGTTCAGATTGCTCCTGAGTTTCGCTCCAGAAAAGCAGTAAAGTTCAAGAATCAACTCTCTGATTTTTTTAATGTGTTAGTTAAGAACTATGCGTTTTGACGAAATATTTTGATTAAAAAGTGTATGTAATTAATTTTACAGGGTAAATACTGTGGCACTTATTAGCTGTAAAGAAATAAACACTTATATATTCATCATTTTATTTATCTAAATCCCTTAATTTTCAGTGTAAATACCTAGACAAACTATTTCTGTAAAAAAAATTACTGCAGATCGTGATACAGTAGATAAAGGGTTAAACTGAAAAATAAATAAAAAGTAAAATTTTCATTATTTTTATGGTACATTTTCATTGCAGACGTTAAATTAAAAATATTCATAAAATGACATCAAAAGGCTTTGTGTCAAAAACAGTTATGCTTATTTTTAGTTTGATTAATTCTGGCAGCGCCTCTTAAGTTTTTGGTCAATATTGTAAGAAAAATTTATAGGAACAGAATATTTCATATAAAACTAAACAATGTATAGTATGCTTTCCCTCTCACTCCGCGGAATTGTTTCTAGTCGGACTTCTCAGTAAATATCCAGGATACAGGATTTTGCTGATTTTAAACATATGTACTGGAAAATTCTCATACCTGCCAACATTTCGAGGAAAACATACAGTAGATTGCGATACACTGCAATTTCGCATATATTTTTCATTGTTTTTTTGGAGTAAATGAGGAGTTTTAACAATCACTTAAATTACAACCACCCAAAACATCCCTACGTGATATGTTTTCCAGCGTAACTAACAAAATAATCAGTCATCTAAAGTTATAATTGATTTCATAATGTCTAAAACTGTTAAGATTCCTGTGTAAATCCATTTGTCAAAGAAGTTAAATAGGATAATAACGTTGTTGTTGAAGGGATTTTTTCATATAAAATTCTGTATTTTTAGGGGATTACACCAAAATTTATGAAAACCAGGAGATTTTATATACAAACCGGGAGACCAGTAGAATAGGGGAAAATCCAGGAGTCTCCTGGAAAAACCAGTAAAGTTGGCAGGTATGAATTCTGTACCAAAAGGAAAAAATTATGAAATTTAGTTCGCTATTCACATACTCTGACAGTTCCAGCGTCCACCAAGGCAAGCTGAATGGCAGAGGGCCAAGAAGAATTCATTTATATTCAAGGGAAGGGAGGAATTGCTGGCATATGAAACGTGCCGTTTTTGTTCTCGCTCTAGTTTTTTTAGCATACTTGATTTCTTCCAAATTTATGCTATACAAGAAGTACTCGCACGGCGTTGCACGTGCTGAACAGTAAAGATGTCGTCTAAGTCGCTTTCCTTGATAAGAGTATAAAAACCGTCGCCTGCCGTGATGTCCTTGATAAGAATGTAAATATACGTCTCCTGATGCGCTGTTCCAGCTAAAACTATAAAAACCGTCGCATGCGACGCTGTCCTTGCTAGGAGTATACAAAAAACCGCCTGCGGCATAAAGCCTGTAGCGTTTGAAAGACTTCATCTGTCTATTTGTCATTAAAAAAAAAAAAAAAAAAAAAAAAAACATTAGACATTGTTAACGCTTGCAAAAACTAATATAACATGTAAAAGGATCAGTTAAAAAACTTGAGACCAATTCCGTCAGTAGAGTCAGATTTGTAACCAAAGGGTACTTAAAACTGCCAAGTTGTAGCACGGCGTCATTTGTTGCGAATATTTCATCTGGAATAAGTCTTGGCGATGATTTTAGATTGATTCCGCCGAAAACTAAACTGATGTCTCTATTTTGAAGAATAAGTTTTAAATCGAAATTATGCTGACACTATTCACGCGGAGTTGAGGAAACTGCTAATTATTATTTTCGCGTCAAGGTAAGCCTTAAGTAATCGAACTAAAAAGCTTATAACTGGCGTTCTTATCGACTTAAAAACTTAGAACAAATATCAACTTGTGCATAAAAATCAGCGCTTTCGATTGATATGTTACATTAATATGTGCAAGGTTTTTTTTTTTCATCCACATAACGGGGAATTTATGTGGACAATTGCGTAAAATTGGAACAAAAAAGAACTACCTGTAGGATTTTTTTCTAACGGGTCTATAAACCTTCCTCTTGAACCACTCTGTCTATTGAAAAAACCGCATTAAACTCTGTTGCGTAGTTTAAAAGATCTAAACGTACATAGTGTAAAAGATCTAAACGTAGAAAAAATCATTGAACAATTAAAAAATTAATTTAAAAAATACTAATTGAGTCACAACTTTCATTTTTGCAGCGATGAGTTTCTCGGGTCGTAAACATTAACCGAGCCGAATGTGGTCCCGATCGGTAAAACGGCTTAGAATTCTATAGCGAACAGACAGACAGATCGACAGACACTGCTCTTTTATATATATATATACCAGTTTATAAATTTAGTTGTTTTCAACAAACAGTCTTGAAGCAAACTTTCTGATTCGCGTAGGGGATTGCCTTCCCCCTTGTATCCGCGCTTGTAAGTTTCACATACTGAAAAAAAAAAAAAACAAGAAGTTCCGTCTAGGGCTATACGAGCCTACTTTCCCGTATTCACCAATATAAAATTGATAAGCTCTCTCTCATTTAGTTTCAGCTCTTAATTACTTCAAATATACCTTTTCCAAATGTTTATATACATTCATTCACTTATACATTTATTCATTCATTTATTCACTCTGAAATATCCTTAAAAATCCATATCAAAAAGTTTGGTGGGGAAATAGGCTTTTTCAACGGTTTGTATACATTCATTCACTTATTCATTTATTCATTCATTTATTCACTCTGAAATATCCTTAAAAATCCATATCGAAAAGTTTCGTGTGGAAATAGGCTTTTTCAACGGTTTGTATACATTCATTCACTTATTCATTTATTCATTCATTTATTCACTCTGAAATATCCTTAAAAATCCATATCAAAAAGTTTGGTGGGGAAATAGGCTTTTTCAACGGTTTGTATACATTCATTCACTTATTCATTTATTCATTCATTCATTCATTCACTCTGAAATATCCTTAAAAATCCATATCGAAAAGTTTCGTGGGAAAATAGACTTTTTCAACGGTTTACATACATTCATTTACTCATTCATTCATTCACTCACTCAGAAATATCCTTAAAAATCCATATCAAAAAATTTCGCGGGGAAATAGGCTAGTTTAGTTCTGGATGAACTTCGCATTTGTACATGTCATAACATCTTTACGATAAAGTTTGTTCCAAGCAAAACCGTCTATTAGATCAGGATTTATATAGGATTTAAATTTCCCCGTAGGTGCTAATGTTACTATTTTTTTTTTACTTTTTGAACTGTTCAAAAATGAACGATACTTGTTCAAATCAAAAAAATATTTTACGCCGGGTGCTCATTCCAGTACGCTTATTCATAGAAACTTCGATCTTATGCCGAGAGTTTACATAATTTGCTCCATTTTTGCTCATAGGCGCTAATTTAATCAAAAAGTAAAATAAGGAAATGCGATGTCTTCACCGAGAACTTCCGAATGCAGAAAAGCAAAAAAAAATCTTTGGAATCGGACTATTCCTTCAAAAGTTATTTGGGGGAGGGGGGAGGCAGACATACACATATTGTCCCCATCTCAAAGCCTTACTTTTTTTTTTCTATCTTTATTTAATTACTTCACTTATTGACTTTTCTTTACTTTTAACGATATTTTAACCGATGCATTACACTTTCTTCCATTCTTTTTTTTTCCTACTTTTACGGGAAAGTAGGCTAAAAAGGGGGGGGGGGGGGAGCAAATAGAGTACAGTAGAGCCTCGATTATCCGAGGTAATGTGGACCGAGGGTGCCTGGGATAATCGAAAACTCGGATAACACGGACTCTGTCCAAATCGAGAGGGAAACATGGGTTGAAACGAATGAAAATGTAGTCAAAGATGTAAAAAAAGGCATATACTGTACATTTATTATGAAATGAAAAAATGACGTTACTTACATACAAATATCTAATTTTATATGTACACATCATTAGAGTACGTGTTCCAGTTAAAGTCGTCTCTTGGAGAAGTCTCTATATATAGTATACATATATATTGTTTTCTGTTTAACGGTTGTTCTAGGTCTTTATATCACCAGAAAATAATTGGATGACAGAACGTCAGTTAGTGAAGCCGTCAGCGGCCGCTAAAAAAAATTATTTTTCAAGGGCAAATGTACCTCGGTTAACCCAGAACTCAGTTAATCGGGACTCGGATAACCGAGGCTCTGCTGTACTTCATAACAAGCTAAATTGCGCACGATATGCTTTTCCTTTCACCTTGCAAAATTTGTTCGGTTGGGCTTCTCAGTAAATATTGCACTAAGATGAGTCGGTAGATTTCGTGGTGTACCACAGGAGAAAACAACGGCTTTTATCAAGCATCGTAGGTGGAAAATCACATAATTGTTTTGAAAAACGTCAACCGCTGTTGTTCGTAGAAAAATGTAATAGAGAAATTACCGCGATGTTATTTTACCGTTTCTTGGAATATAATTAATTACCTTAAAAACAAATCGCAAATAACAGTCCATCATTCTAGAAGGATGCCATGTACCATTTGTGTGTAACTCACTGCATAAGACACTTATTTTCATTTATAAAATATCCTTTTGTAACAAAAGAAACTCTTATTATTTATTATATCATAAAAAATGCTTATTTGTCTATTGTCAAAAATTTTCTCTTCCAGTACTTTCGTTTTTCATTAACTCTTCACTTTTCTTCCTATTATTTCCGCATTCATTTAATTAAAGGATACGTGGCGTGTGTGTAAATACGTTAAGTTGAATATACATAAAAATATCTACTATGCTGATCATGCTGCTCAGTTTTAATATTTTGTTGCTATCTTATCCAGAGTACTTCTTTCTAGAAACGTCATCAATGAGTTAACGAACTCATAGTGGTACACTAGATTGTTCTCCACGATCTATCAGGGTGTAATTAATAAATATTGACCTTTCGTCCTCCTATTCCGTATTATTTTCGTTTTCATTTAATTAAAAGAAACGTGGCGTATGTGTAATACGTTAAGTGAATATACATAAAAATATCTACTATGCTGATCATGCTGCTGGGTTATAAAAGTTTGTTGCTATTTTATCTAGAGTACTTCTTTCTAGAAACGTCATCAATGAGTTAACGAACTCATAGTTGTACACTAGATTGTTCTCCACGATCTATCAGGGTGTTAATTAATAAATAGTGACGTCTCGTCCTTCTATTCCGTATTATTTCCGTTTTCATTTAATTAAAAGAAACGTGGCGTATGTGTAAATACGTTAAGTGAATATACATAAAAATATCTACTATGCTGATCATGCTGCTGGGTTATAATAGTTTGTTGCTATTTTATCTAGAGTACTTCTTTCTAGAAACGTCATCAATGAGTTAACAAACTCATAGTTGTACACTAGATTGTTCTCCACGATCTATCAGGGTGTTAATTAATAAATAGTGACGTCTCGTCCTTCTATTCCGTATTATTTCCGTTTTCATTTAATTAAAAGAAACGTGGCGTGTGTGTAAATACTTTAAGTGAATATACATAAAAATATCCATTATGCAGAGCATGGTGCTTAGTTATAATAGTTTGTTGCTATCTTATCCAGAGTACTTTCTTCTTTCTAAAAACGTCATCAATGAGTTAACGAACTCATAGTTGTACACTACATTGTTATCCACGAGCTATCAAGGTGTAATTAAGAAACATTGACTTTTCGTCTAATGACTAATAGTGTTTAAAGAACTATTTCAGCTCGTGTTGTTTTTTTCGGAAATAGTAAATATAGGTATTATATCCTTTTATTACTCTTTTTAAGCTATACAGCGTATCAAAAGAAAAAAAGAAACACAGTAAAATAGTTTTTTTATCAAGTTTAAAGGGAATGAAATCGTCTGAAGGAAGCAACATTCGTTAGGAAACAGTTTATTGAACTTCATATTCATTTAGTTGAAAATGCTACAAGAAATTATACATTTGAATAAACTTTAACAACCGTATTTAGCACTCAATTTGAGTAGTCATTCGGGAATTGATTTATATATGTGCATTAGAATCAAATTTTCTTTCAGCTGAGATCAGGAGGGGGAGCGCAGTTTTGGGATCATGCAGCAAAATAAACTTTTGACTAAATTAAAAATTGATTTTTTTTAATGGAAAATCTGTTGATATTAAGTTATTTGCTAAAAATGGAAAGGAACTTTCTCTTAAGAAGTAGGCGTTTAACTTTGTACGGAAACAAATTGTGAAAAACATCGTTGCGAAATATGTGTTTTCAGTTTGCACTTCATAACGTTGAACTACCTCTTGTTTTTTCGAAAATATATCATTAATGAGGATAGTTCCGTGCACAATCATTAAAAGATAAAATCACAAAATAATAGTAATAATAAAAATATCTATATAAAAATAGGTAAAGACAAGTACCATTTTTTCCTCTGTTTTCAAACGATTTTGTTACTTTTTTATTTATTCTCTTACTTTTGACGCAGACTCGAATCCTTTTTTTTCTTCTTTTTTTTTCATAAGTCTCTATTTGTCGTACTTCCATACCATTCCTTACATCTATAATCTATAATATTTGTACAATACTCAATGTATTTTTTACTATTTATAAGAGAAACTGTAATCTATCAAATGAATGTCGAAGCCAAACAATACTAATCTTAAGGTATCAGTTAATCCACTTGAAAAATACATTTATATGCTAATAAAACTTTCTGAACAATGTCAAACAAAATAAAATACAACTTGAAAATGCTTAAATGTAATATAAAGTGTAATAAAGTTTATGTTTAATGTAATATAAAGTGAGAAAATGAGTGCGGAAACGCGTTATTTTGCTTAGAATAAACGCTTTGTAAATTTCTTGATTTGCCTTATCGTTTTGTACTCTCGATAAAATTGAAAGTGTTAATTTACTGAATAATAATAAAGTGGCATGAAAAATTTTATTTCTATTTCCTTTTACGGGAGAAGAAATGAAAAAAGATAAAATTTATGTATAATATGTGCTACAAATTTGTTAAATTAAACAAATAACTCATTGGTCAATCAGTCGCACTGAGGAGAAATTATCAATAATTAAAATATTTAAACAAAAACTGTTGTCAAGCAGAGAAACTAGAATGTCTAAAAGGTGTTTAAACGTTCGAGGTAGAAATTAAAAAAATTAATGTATTACGGTGGAATTTCAATCGCTGGACGAATTCTAGCATAAATTAAAATTCATTGAAAAATAATTTTAAATGGGCCATTGAAAATTCTTAAAAATTCACTTAAGATTTTGCGAAATGTATCATTTTAAGACAAGTTGACAGTGTCAGAGTGATCTGAGCTCGAACAATAGAAATGATTCATCTGATT
Source organism: Octonoba sinensis (assembly GCA_038502835.1). Classification (NCBI taxonomy): domain Eukaryota; kingdom Metazoa; phylum Arthropoda; class Arachnida; order Araneae; family Uloboridae; genus Octonoba; species Octonoba sinensis. The sequence continues at coordinate 8,765,321 of CM076600.1, forward strand.
CACACTTAACGGGGACAAAAAGAGAAGTGCAACAGTCGAAAGGATTTGAAATGTCTGTCTTAAAAAGAATTTTTAAAAAAGGTCTAACTTACTTGGGAAAACCTTAAAATTTCTATGTGGCGCAAAAGAGAAACATTAGAATCGAAAAATTCAGGAGCCAGAAAATGTCATACCGCTACATGAAAATTCTATCGTATGTATAAATATGTGGTACATCGTCCTCGGCTGTACAGCATCACGTGAGATACAAAAGTTGAATTACTTCAAAATCGCTGCAGACAGTAAGGATTCCGAATCCAGTCGTAAAAGTCCCCGAATCCTTACTGTCTGAAGTACTCATGATGACGTTTCTAGAAAGAAATATGTGGTATACTATGGAATACTTTACTCTTTTTTTTTCCTGGTGAACATATCTTAATACTTCGCCACGATTAGGATTTCGATGCAGGGTTTGGTAATTAATCAAGATACCTTAGGCGTTCAAGTAAGTTATCACCATTACTTTATTAGAGATATTAATATAATTGTGATAGATAGCTTCCTTTTGTTATCGTTTGTTCTTCGTTTCTCGTGAATCACATGTGATACGTGCCTCCTAGTCCTTATATAGCTATTAAACATAAAATGTAATTTTACGTTTATCTCAGGTCTGAGGGGGACATAACAGATGGTAGTAATAAGTGTTACTAAACTAATGAAGGCGGAGGCGTTAATAGTGGGCAAATAAAGAACGCTACAAAAAAATGTACAAGAAAAGGGTAGTTTCAAAAAAAGGTCCGTTTTTTAAATAAAAGAAAAATGCAGTAAACATTTTAAAAAATTCTATATCCTGCATTATTTTATCTATCTTTACGTAATGTCCATTTTTGCAAACATTTGTCAAACCGCTCAATAAGTTTTTTAATTCTCGCGCTTACGAAATCTGCTGCCTGAAAAAAAAAAAAAAAAAAGCTGCTGGCTGATTTCCATCGTCATTATTGCTGCTGAAAGTTATTTACATAAGTCATCACTGCCCAAACTGTTAGAAATGTCATCATGAAATTACGGTTAAATGACCTGCAGCAGTCTGTCCATCTAATTCACCGTTAAATTTACGGTTTGGAACATTTTTCTATCTTTACGGGACCTAACCATTTACAATCAGCTTGATTAAAAAGCCGTAAATACAAAAGTTTACGGTTTTATAACCATTTAAAAATGTTTTCAAAACAAAATTATTACCGTTTTTGAACCATTTCGAGGCGTTGAATCTTCGAGGCGTAGAAACCGTAAACGAAGCGTGCGGGAATCGAACCCTATGTGTATGGTATACCACACAACCTTGCTCTCTAACCATTCGGCCATCTGCACCACACGAAGCGGTCGTTTATTTATCAATAAATCTTTCTTCTCAACAGGAAAACTGCATTAAAATTGAGATTTCAGTTTTTAATTGGATCCAAAGTCATTTTTGGTCTAAATTTACTGTATATTGACGAAAATCATTTTATGTGCTGCAAAAATTAAAATACAAACAAGCTTCAGCATTTCAAATTATGGGTTCGCTCATTCGCCAACAGTTCCTTTCCGATGTCTCCAATTTTTGATTGGAGTGGATTCGTGTGTACGTGTTTCTATTTAGTAACCTCTGCTTAAGCCACTTTTTCTTTTCTTTTTTATATACACATGCAGATTTGAACTGATAAATCTTTTTTCATATTTTAACAACAACGGACGACCGGTAAGGTTCCACAACCAAAATGGACGCCCGACTTCTTATTGACTACGAAGCTTTGTGCCGCTTGTAAATTACGGTTAGTTAAACGTTGTTTAGAATAAACAGAGAATAAGCGATTTTTTTTTCACTATCAGCGGTTTAAGTACCATCTTTTTGATGGTTATTCAACTTTTGTAATTAAATATGGTAAAATAACAGTAAAATAAATGGTTATATTACTGTTTTCTTCCGGAAATTTTTAACAGTGTAGTTTTCTAGATCTAGGTTTTTTTCTCTGTTTCCTTTTCTTTTTTAAGGGGGGGGGGGGGGAATATTCGTTTTTCTCAACACAGTGTATATTAAACATTCAAATGTATTGATAAATACAGTCAATCTTTTAGAATTTGTTTATCTCATATATACCTATTAGTAAATTAAATAAAGAAAAACGTTAAATACTATGATTCCTATCAAGGGAGGGGTTCGCTTTTTTTTCTTCGCACTAGCGAAGAAAAAGTAGGAAATGGTAGGAGAAACATATGTTCAAAATTTAAAAGAAATCAATAAATATATTTCGATACCTTTTGGAGGTTCAAATTTTCGAAATCAGGTAAAAGTGGAAATAAATGCATTTCAAATTTTGAACATAAGCTTCCCATGTCAGTCCACAACTTTTACGCCGTTACGGGAAACCAAGTTTTGAGAAAAAAATATATATATACTCCGTCCTAATACGTATGTAAGTTTATTATTTCATATTTTGCTTTACGATAATTAATAAAAATTTCGCCATTGCAATATTATTTTCGCGAATGTTTTCCAACCGGTGGTTCGTGAACCACCGGTTGGAAAACGCTGCTCTAGATTGTTTCTGGATTCAGTAGTTAGTAATTAATTATTAAAGAACAATTGATCTTCTGAAAATAAATAACTAGTTTCTCCCAATATTATGTTCTCAATAACAGAAAGTATCTATACTGAATATCAAGCAACCGGAAAGACAACTACATGAATTAAAATGAATGCCATTTGATCGTAACTTGTTTAGTGTGTCACTCTTGTCAACACTTTGTGTTCTAGATATAAATATCCTTGGTAAGTTTTTCAAAGACTTATACTACTTTGATAAACGCGTCTGTCAGCAAGTATTCAAAGACGAAAGACGATCATTGTTCTGATAAAGAAACATTTAGTATTCTCTTAAATACACGCCGACATGCCTAAAGTACATTGTGTTAAAAAAAAAAAAAATGCCCTTTCTAGTGACCTAGAAGAAATGGTACTAAATTTGTGTCCAAATCATAGAATGCCCTAAAGCATACTATTCTTTATAACAACTTGAGGATTTAGACATTTTTGATAAATAAGCAGCCCGTACGCTTTTTGAACTAATATAATTTAGTACCTTAGTTTTAAGCATCAAAATTAGCGAATCCAGGGGAGGAGCTTGAGGCTACAGTTTGCCCCAGAGCCAAGACAGAATTCTTATTTATTTATTTATTTGCTAATCACTACACATAGTTGTTTTTAATCTTGTTTTTGTAAGGTGGCAACATTGCTTTCTGGCATGATAGATTTGATTTTTTTTTTTTTTTTGTAGTTTCAGTTATTTTACTCGTTGTAGCGTTTAAGTGGTAGGTTTTATGTCCATAAAGATTTTATTGTAATTATCGAATGGGTTGTTTTTTCTTGTCAAGTTTAAAACTTTAAACATTCAACCTCAGTGGTTTTTCCTTTTCATACGTTTTATTTAAACATATGTATGAATTTATGATAATAGATTAAGAAAACCTGATCCTGAAGTGTAAGGGTGATTATTGAGGGACTGGAAAGGTTATGAGTAAATGTTTTTATACAGATGTCTTTCTATTACTTAAGGTATCTAAGACGAAAGTCAAAAATTACGCAGTTGAAAAGGAATAAAATAATTGAAAATCATACATTTAATTATGTTCTTCAAAATAACATTCGCCTTAGGCAGTATTTATGCCAATCATTAATTGTGGGCATATGGTACGAACGCTGCCATTATTTAAGTACACGATTAACTTGGATATCTTTACAGCAAACATGCCACCTCCATTTTAAAAAAATAACTTGATGGAGGAGTTGTAATTTGGGGATTTTGTGGTTCTTTGGGAGTGATAGAACCCAGAATCTTAGCGCATCAGGCCCATGTGATAATTCAGATCTACTTGGGTAATTTTTGAAAGCAATTTCAGATTATGGAAGTAGAAATCAAATGTTTGGCCAAAATAATCAAAAAGATGTGGAACATGAGTTTTTTACTCATCATAAACACGGGGTCTTTGGCTCCTCAATACCAGGTGATATTCACCACCGGAATATTTCAAATAGTTTTTGTCAAAAAAAATCAGATTCTGGATGCATAAAGCAAGTGCTTGCCAAAATAATATAAAAAAGGGAAATATGTGAGCGTCATATTAAGACAAAATTGTCAATTTCTGAAACCCCCTATTTTTTAATGCACAAGAGGGCAAGAAATAAAATCTTTTACCTTTTTGCAGAAGAAATAAATGATAAATTCAACGCTTTTGAAGAGTAAATATTTAAAAATTCTATCATAATTCGTGCATTTTTAATAATTTATTGTAGTAATCAAATTACAGAATAGAGTAGTTACTTTGATTTCAGCAAAAGCGATGCTGTAACGTTGCATTTTTTGTGTTTTAATAACATTGATTTGGTCATTTAAGTGCTAGTGTCTCATTTTAAAAGTTTTTTCTTACTTTATAAGTTAGTAATGGATTTTATGTGCATAATGGATTTGGATTATGTACTGAGTGATAGTGGTACAGCGCAATGTGCTTATTTTTGCAATGATCATCCCTTACTCAAATGAAAAGTTCTAGTTTTTGCCTCTTTTTACTTGTCATTTATGCAAAAAAAAAAATCGGGTGTTCCTTTTTTTAAATTCTTTTCGGTATACACGAAGGATTTCGAGACTTATTATCATGTACTTCTCTCAATAAAAAGTAGAAGAAAATAGTTTGAATTAAATGAGTAGTATGAGTAACATTGATAAGATGATAATCATACAAATTTTTTTCGATAAGATACGAAAATTTCGGTTGCCCTCTGAGTAGTCTGTGATTCATTACTATCAGTATTTCTCCGGATAACAGATTATTTGCACGCACTTCCGACTAATTCACCCCCTTTTATCGAGTGTCAAATAGGGGATAATCTGTGTTCTTTTCAGGCGTGTGGCCTTTATACAACAGGAAAATGAATTTTTAAATAGGAGGTAGGAAACAATCGAAATCAATCTGCAGAAAATTCAAAAATAAAAGGTGAATTAAATTTTGAACTTGAGTTAGAAAATTTTTGCAAAAAATCTTCCGAAGCATTCCTTATATATCCCCCCCCCCCCCCCAACTGCTTTGTACTATCATTTTAAAATTATATACAATATCATATCTCGGATTATTTAGGACTTCATTGAGATATATACTCAAAACGTGTACTTTTCTTTCACAATGTATTCCTATTTATCCATCTAAATTCTGTTTTAATTGATGCAAAATAAAGGAAGAGATGCGAGCCAATTAAATTCGATAGTATAGATAAAACATTGTAAAAATACAGGTTTTTATTTCAAAAACACCATCAAATGTAATTTAAAAACAGGTGATTGTAACATCAAGAAGCGATGTGGAAAAGTTACTATGTCACTCTTAAAAGGACTGTATGGTGCCTAGAACCATTTTATTTTGATACTTATGTAGTTTTTAAATTTTTAAACTTTTTGAACATTCGTGACAGAAACAGGCCGACTGGTTTCTCGTTAAGTAGACTAAATGCAAATAAATCAGAATCAGGAAATTTTCTGAACCAGCAAAAAATAAAAAAAAGAAAGAAAGCAAAAGAAAAAGGAAGGAAAGAAAAAAGGAGAGGAAAAGAAAAGAATGAGGAAAATAAAAGAAAGACAAAAGAAACTGAAGGAAAGAAAGGGAGAAGAAAAAAAGAAAATGCGAACATTTCTCTTAAAAATAAAAAATCTCCGATTTTCAAACGCTCACGAACTGTCTCAGATTTATTCCTCTAAAAATATTGCAATATTTTGATCGCCTAGCTGCAGCACTCAACTTAATTACTCAATTGAACAACTGGTCTGTTTTGGAAATTATGCAGAAAACAATAAACGGCCTTATTTTTCTTTGATTATAATAATATCGTGAAGAAATTTCAAACGGTTCATCGCTCAAATTGAATTTAACATATTGCTAAAACAATTTTGAATGTAAAATGAATGTAGAAAAAATTTAGAAATTAAGCTCTTTAAAATACGTTAAAGTGATAATTTGTTCTAAAAGAAACAAAAAAAAATATTTTTCTTCGAAAAAGATTATTTCTATAGCACTAAATAAAATGAAAAAAAAGCTATTGAATAAAAGAGTTCACATTTCGATTTTTTCGGTCGATTTCTAAAATTCTTAAGAAAGCTTTATTAACAACCAGGCAGCTTAATGCTGGTGAAAGATGCATGCAGGACAATTATCATTGTTCTAATTTCTACTTTTTTCCCCCAAACTTATTTTCATATTTATTTACCTAGCTTCAATCGTATGGTGTTGACCACTTTGAACCCTTTTATCTACACACTGTTTTTTTTTTTTTAATTCGTATACTTCCCATGTCATAAGTGTGTATATGTATTTATATTTATGAACACGAGTGTCTGTATATGGAACAGTCATGGCATCAAACTATGAGAGGTAACTTGAGATCCACGGAAATGTAGCAAGATTATGCTGCAGTAATATAGAAGTCCGTCGTTTAAGCTTTCTGCAATGTACTCATTCATCAAATCAATTGCAAAGCTCTAACAAATATACAAATATCACAATTTTAAAAATCAGTTGTTTCAACATTGTTATTTGTTTGGTTATTTTACTTTTTTATTTATTTATTTATGTTTAACGTACTGTTCTCATGCACCAATAACAGATGCGAGGGTTGGTTTTTCTGCCCAACGCACGTGCTTCTAGAGGAGAGAGAGCGAATTTTCGGTTGATATGAATGAATTAACAAGAAGTTCCGTCTAGAACTATAGTACTATACTAGCCTACTTTCCCGCATACAAAACCTTCAAATTTATAATCCAGCTAGCTCTCTCTTTCTCGTTTAGCTTTCGTTCTTAATTGCTTTAAATATACCTTTTTCAACGATTAATACAGATTCATTCACTCATTCATTCATTCATTAATTCAGTCATTCATGTATTCATTCATTCACTCATTCATGTGTTTATTCACTCATTCGTTCATCATTTAACGGCGGATCTAGGGGGGGGGGCGATCGCCCCCCCCCCCTTGGGCTGATTCAAGTGGATACTACAACGATACTCCTAAGTGAGTTTTTACTCTTTGTGCCACGGGACCAGCCATTTTTTTATGTTCTTGGAATCCCAGCCTAAACGCCCTTCAAGTTCTATGCTTTCCCCCTGTTCCTTTGTCCTTTAGTATTGCTGACTTGCTAATCCTCGGAATAATGGGAAAGAGATTCCCTGCTCTTTTCTTCTACCTATCAAACTGGTGACAGCTAGCCAACCCTTAGCACGTGGTGTAAATTCCTGCAGCATTTACGCTAAAACATGGAGTCTGAAACTTTTCATTGAACATTCATAATTACAGATGTTTATATAAATTGCACATACTCGTTGATGGTTTTTTTAGTACATATTTAGAATTACATTTTGAAAATTTTAGAAAATATATTACTAATAATTGCTATTATTTTGTAATTTAGACATATCAACTCAAATTTAGAAAATGTATTTACAAGCCTACATTTTTCTTGAGAAAGCTTGAAGGAAATCCTAACTCGGTTAAAACTTGGCTAAGAAGCAGAATGCGTGATGATAGACTCACTGAATTAGCGTTATTGCATATCCATAAAGATATTACATTGGACGTTGAAAAAATTATAGACAGATTTGCGAAAGCAAAAAAACGTCAGCTTGTGTTCCTTTTATAAGGGCTTTGAATAAACGTGTATGCATTGAAAAAATGTGCTAGTAAAATTTTAAATAGCACTACACTAGCATTTTTTTGTTGTTGTTCCTGCTGTTTGAAAAAAAGGGGGGGGGGGGCGGAGGGACTGTTGAAAAGGAATGAAGAAAATCTCCATCCATTCTTACATTGAACCCCGAGATTTCCAAAACCCCCCCCCCCCCCCCTTGAAGATTTTCTAGATCCGCCATTGCATTCACTTATTCATTTAATCATTCCTTAATTCAAAAATATTCTTGAAAATCCCGATCAAAAAATTTCATAGGAAAATAGGCTCGTTAGTTCTGAATGAACTTTCTATCTGTACATGTTCTACGTTATAAGAGCTTTCCGATAAAAGTTATTCCGAGCAAATCGGTCTGTTAGATCAGGATTTATATAAGATTGAAATTTCCCCGTAGGTGCTATGTTAATTTTTTTGAACTGTTCAAAAATGAACAAAAATTGTTCAAATCAATATTTCACGCCAAGAGCTTCTTCCAGTGAACTTGTTCATTGGAACTTGGATCTTGTACCCAGAGTGTACATAATTTGCTTTATTTTGGCCCATAGGCGCTAATGTTAAATTTTTTTGAACTGTTCAAAATTGAACGAAAAATTGTTCAAATCAAAAAGTAAAATATGGAAATGAGATTCTCTCGCCGAGATCTTTCGAATGCAAAAGGAATTTTTCTTACGTTCTACGGATACTTCGTTCAAAAGTTACTAGGGAGTGGGGAGGTGGACAGACCGACAGACCTACAGACACACAAATTCCCCCCATCTCAAAACACTACTTTCAATTTTTTTATTTTTCAATCTTTACTTAACTACTTAATTTATTTTTGACTTTTCTTGATTTCCAACGACATTTTCATGATACATTAAGCCTTCTTTCATGCTTTATTTATTTCTTTTTTAACTTTTACGGGAAAGTAGGCTAAAAACGTGTAATTCATTGTTCCAACATTTCCTATTTTATAAATTAAATAATTAACTATTGAAATAAATTGTGCTGAAATTGTCATTACAGCAAATTTGGGAGATAAAATCCATACTATACTAAAATAGACTTTTTTCCTTCTTTAGTCAGACAGTTAGTTATACGTTTTTATCAACAAAAAAAAAACCTTCAAGCAAGTTTTTAAAGATCCGTTCCTTGCCTGTCCTGAAGTTGTTAGTAATTTGGTGAATAAAAATTCTTCTCTTGAAGTTTGTTTCTTTTATCTTGGTTTCTATTTTAATTTTGTTTTATTTATCTATGTAGTTTTTACATATTTGTTTACATGTTCGTATGAAGAGACTGTAGGCAACTTCATAACCTCCTCATTCCAAGTGTCATTTGTGCAATTTGAAAGCTAAAACACCCAATTGTTTTTGAAATTAATCAACAGATAGTTTACTTCGTTTTAAACATGGAAAACATGGAAATGGGGCATTAATTATTATCTAAATTATTTATTAATTAAAAGTAAAAAAAAAATTTTAGTTATTTTGTTTTGCAATCATTTTTTAAATCAGAGAACCAAAAAATTGCGTCAAAATTGTTTGTGCTTAATTCTGGGGTCTGAAGAGGTTAAAGAACTTTCACCAATGTGGCTGTTCTAAAGATTTTAGTAGTTTAAAACCTATTTTAAGTAATTTATTTAAAGTTCTAGCAATGAAAAAAAAAAATGGCGTCATTTTTCTCATTTCAAGGAAACACAAGATGTTCGTCAATAACTAAACGAGCCTAACTTCCCGCGTAACCAACAACGAATTTGTAATTTGTCTCTCTCTTGTGTAGTTGTGTGTCATATCAAAACGTATTGAATCGCTTCTAATAAAAACGAAAACTATTAAGGTAAATGACCCGGTAGTGGACACTGCTCTAGTAGTGGACACATAGATCTTTAAGCTCCTAAAATAATGGAATGTAACATTAAACTTGAATGGAATTACCAGAACCTATAGAGAACGATTCCTTGTGCTGGTTAATAGAACAAAAGTTGGCGTGGAGCATCTATGCAAGTGCATGGATCATGCTATTTAATAGCTGCCTCCACAACGGTCACATTTGCTGCTCTTTACTAAAGCCGATGAATAAGAAGGTTAGGGATTTGGGGAAAAAAGCGTGATATCTGTTATTAAGGGTCCCTTAGTCATTTTTAAAATTATTTCTCCAAGTTAACAGCATAAAATAGATGATATTCATTTCTGTCCACTACTAATGCAAATACGTGTCTTATAAATGTCCACTATAGATACAAATGAAGCGTTTAGTATATTGGACGTAAAAATCCTAATTTTTCATCAAATGACATTTTATAGGTCATTAATTTTTAGAGAAATAGTTGGCGATTAAGCTAAATATGCAAATATTGATGTAAGTCCCTTGAAAAAATACTGCCACGTAAAAGAGTACGAAAATTTTCTTAACTGTGTCTACTACCGCGATCTCTGCAGAACATTTCATCCTTAAAAAGAAGAGGGGAAAAAACGCGAGCACAAACGCAAAAGAATTAAAAAAAAAAAAAAAAAAAAAAAAAAAAAAAACGATATGTTCTGCAGGATAAAGGTCAAGATTCGCTGCCGCCACTCGCCACGTGGCGACCTTGTTTGAAAAAGTGGCGATTCAAAAAATTAGGAGTGATCGCCACTTTTCCTTTTTTTAAAAATTTTCTAAAGTAAATCCCTCCTTTTCAAATACCTTCTATGGAATTTTCAACTCTTGCTTCTTCTGTATGCAAGCACAATAAAAACGCATCAATTCGGCATTCACGTTACCGAATTTCGGCCGATGGTCTTCATTTCCCCTTTCACAAGAAAAAAATGGCGAAAATTTTTCTCGATTACGCTATTTTTTTTTTCTTTGAATTCCTTCTCTCTGCCATATAAATCTTTTAAATATAGTAGGAAACAATATTAATCTTGATTTTTTTCCCCATAACTTTCATTTCAAACTTACATTTCAGATCGGCCATTTTCCCTTTATAAAATCGGACTCAAGTGTCGCGCCATTTTGAAAATAGTGTGAAAGCTTTAAAAAGAGTTTTGAAAAGAATGAAAATTAAATGTAGTGAACAAAACTAGAACTGGAAATATACATTTTTTTAATACTTGTGTTCGAAAATGGTTCGTATTGGTGATCGCGGTTTTTGTAAAAGGTTCGTTTCTGTGAGGGGGATTTTTGTTATCTGTTGCTTCTATGATGAAACAAGTAAAATTTTGCATTTACATCTTTTGTGCTCTATAACATTAAACATGAAAAACTGTATTGAAAAAATTCATATTCCCTGAATTTACCATCGCCAAGGAAGCTAGTTTTTTCTTTTTCCAATTTGAAAGTCATATACATTTTTTTTTTTTGAAGACTTGATAGTTTTAATAAAATATTATGTTTTCTTCACTGAAAATAAGACACATAAGGAATTGTAGTGCACTGATGCACCATTTATCCCCCCCCCCCCCCCCCTTTGCACTTTTGCTTTATGATGCATAGGTGGCCACCAAGTTAATCAAGTTTAGTGGCCACTGGGCACTTGCGAAATTTCTGAGTCTTGACCTTTACTGCAGAACAACTGACAAAAGAATGTTTATATATTCCAATGGTGCAACACCTGGCCATAAATCCGTTAGAAAGTTGTTAAAAGCAGGCATTGTCACAATGTATGGGCCAAATTTTTATAAACATTTTGTAAACAGTACATCTGCATTAATGTAGCAATATCCGACTTCAAAAGTCATTGACAGAATTGCAAATTCTGAATGTATGCCTTGGTTTTAAATAAATAATCTACTAGTTAATTAATATTCTTATATCTATTTTGTGTTGTACTGTGGTCCATCAAATTTGAACGACATGCCTGCAGAACATTTGGAACTGTTTGAGGTCATGTTGCAGAACACTGAATATAATTCTGCTCCTGGGCCGGGTCATTTATCTTACTTATTGTGCTTATGTAAATCAAATTCATTCTCTCAATATTAGGCATTATATTTCAATAATTTCTTACTGTCAATGTAAAGAGGTACTTTCACTTCAAGAGATGAGGCACCCAGAAGCAAAGAGCAAAGGGATGTAAGTGACAAAATTGAAAATTTGGCGATAACTAGTGCGAATGATAGAGAAGGCACCATTTTAAATTGTGGCAAGAAATGTTAGTCATAGCTCTAACAGGGACTCCGCTACAACGTGTTTTAGAAAAAAAAATAACATTAAAGGTCTTATAAGATCCAAACTTTGAACGCGTTTTTCTCAGAATCATTTTTTGATCACTTACATCCCTTTGTTTCTCAATGCCTCAAATGACATTTTCAAACTGAAATTTCATTAGGTTTTTGGGAGAAATTCTCGACATTTTCTGTAGAGCAGATGAAGCAGACAAATAAAAATGATTGAAAAATATGTTCAAAAATCACAGGATGCAACATTAAAATTCCAAAATCTCATTCAACTGTGTGATACCGTCGACACAATGGTAAAGTTGAATATTTGATTTTCTTGCGAAAATAGGTTTAGGCCCTTAAACAAAGCAAGTATTAAAATGTAAGTTAACCTTCAATAGTTTAGAATCATTAGACATACATACAAAGACAACGAATTCTTCAATGAAAAACTTGATTAAATAGAAATATTTAAAGTTACTATTTGCTCGCATGAAAAATTTAATTTTCGCAGATTCGCAACTTTACCATTGTGTCGACGATATGTAACAAATACGTTATGGACATTATTGTAAATTACATCTTAAAAGCACACGTGGTTATCCAATTATCGCCTACACGTAAAATCGCGACAATATTATAACTTGATATTTTTACTGATTTTAATAATTAAATAGCGTAATAGGTAATGTATGTTTTATCCTGTAGCCAATTTATTGAAATGCTTGCATTCAATATTGTTTAAGAAGAGAAGAAAAAAAAAGCAATCAATGTTTGGGACTTGACGCATGTTTCTTCACGTGAGGCGACAGTAAATGCTTTGTTTGGAAATTGACAGAAAATCGCATCAACTCTAATTGCCTTTCCTGGAAGATCACGGAATGGATTTTAAGACAATGGAATCTTTTCAGAGCGATCAATACAGTAAAATACATTCTAAAAGGGAAGTATGGCGTCAAAACACAAAATTGCTGCCTTATTACAGTGGGGAACCACCACAATTTTTCGTGAATGGCTCTGACGTCAAGAAATGAGCGAGTGAAAGGGGAGAGAGAATAAACGGGGATGAATTTCCAACTGCTTATCCTTCAATGTTACAAGGAAAGTGAACTTGCAAGTTGAAAACTTTTTTTTCTACATCGTTTCTTCCATTCTGTTTACCTGCAAGTAACGCCAATTAACTGCCGGCAACAACGAAACCCAAATAGGCTCCTCCTACCCGCTACGTCAAATTGACGTCACTAGGTGGCGCTAGTACTTTCAAGCGCGTAAAATAAAGCATGGACGCGTATTTCTCACATGCTTACTTTTCAGATTGGTTTCATTTCTAAATGTCCACAAATTCCCATGGTGTCCAAAGTTGTGAAGACTTGTTTACAGAATTTTAAAGCTTAGACAAATTTGTGACATTGTAAAATTCACTAATTTAAACGCATATATATTATACATATATATATATATATATATAATTTTTTTAAATCTTTTTGTTTGAAAATGAAGCTTACAGCCGCAAAAAGTCGTCTTATTATTTCTGCATTAGGAATTTTTGGATTGTTCGTACTTACAGGAGGTTCCATGCTTTTAGGATTTTTTGAAGACATAATCCATTTTTTCCTGAAGCGAGTAAGTACATTACAATTTATTTTAATATTCTGCAGCAAAAAAAAAATTTATCACAATGCTAATTACCCTTTTGCTGTCTACGCAAAGGATTTTTATTATTGCTGCACCGTTTCCTAAAACTAAACTGCTGATACCATAAAAAAATATTTTAATTTTTAGTAGTAGTTTATTTTCAATTTGGAAACTTTTTAAAAACTAGTAGCCTCCAAAAAAAAAAAAAAAAGTGAATATCTTGAAACGTTTGTTAATAATAATTAAATATGTTGTTTTCGCGTAAATGTCGAGAATTTTTTCCAATGTTTATGATTTTTTGCTGTTAATTTTCAACTTATTTAATATTATTTATTTATTTTTACGACTACAGTTTAAAGTGAAACTTTTTTGCTCATGTGTACTATTTTTAATGCGACTTTAAATTTAAGACGAAATTCAAGAAAACTTGGTAAAAGTCTGAAATAAAGTCACTGAACATGAATTCTAAGTGTTATTGACATTCATCTTGTTCGTACAGGAGTGCTTACAGTTACAGAATTTGTTGAGCAGAGTAACTTTTGTTGTCTTTTCTACGGATTTTTTCCCCGCTTAGATTTCAATGTGCAACTTCGGCGTGCCTCATGTGGTTCAATTTTCTTACCGAATATTCAATGTGCGGGTGACAAGCGTGTTGTTATATGTGACATTAAAAGTTGAAATACAATAGAAATAAGGTGTTTACATACAAAATACAAGGAAGTGTTATGAAGAGTATGGAGAATTATTTTTGAGACTTGACGACAATTTGCTATCTTTTAAACCATCTGTAGGCTAGGAGCTGGAATTGAATGCAAACCCAAAGAAGATTCTAGTATCGGATTAAAGTAAATATTTCCTCTTAGTTCGCATCTAAATAATATCTTTTTTCGTTGTCTAGAGTGTTGTGCAACAAAAGTTACTAATAAAATCAACAGAAGGAAAACTGTTTTAAGCACGGTACCTTTTATACAAGGGGTTAAGTAAAGGCTCTTGTCCGTCATTTCCTTATTTAAAAAATCTTTACTTACTTATGAATGAGCTCGATTACCTTTTTAAATTCTATTAGAGTCGGATTTTTTTTTTTTTTTTCGGGTTTGATTCATGAAGCTAATAAGGCTTCCTGAAGATTAACATTTGAAGAATTGACATTTAAAGAATGGAAATCTTAAACATTTCTGTTCATGGTCTTGAAACGTCAGCCATAATTAAAATAATTAGACAAAACAATTAAAGTGAAACGATAGACGTTTGATATATCAAGCTTTATTACATTATGCCTGAATGATTTTGACGATATTTCTTGCTTGTGCGGTACAACGTGCTCTATTTTCTATATTTAGACATGTATATTTTATATTTTTACGCACATATTTTTTATATATTTAGACATCTACACCGATATTACTCTTTAAGTGATTACCTTAAAATTATATCACTGATTACTGAAATTATAAAAGTTTATACATCAGAAATTTATTTTTCAAAAAAAAAAAAAAAAAACTCTTATGTTATTTTATTTAGAAAACTACTACATATTTATACTAGAACTTGACTAGAACGCATACTGAAAACAGTATGAAATCGTAACCCCTTTTGCTTTAACTATTTTTATTTGTTTTAATTATATTTAGTTTCTCAGTTCATAACTTTTCGAAATTCATTTCATTCGAAGCGTTTGCAAAAATATTCTTGAATTGCAATGAATTCAAAAGAGAGGAGGAATAAAAATAACGATAATAAAACAGCAACATTTTTATGCTCACTGTAAGCAATGTTTAGAAAATTAACGAAATTTCATGAAAGAAAAAAAATTAACTTTGTAGATTCAAATCATTTATACATATATTTTTTAATATCTTGGGATTCTCGGTCAAGAACGGAAAAAGTCATAATTTGAAATCGAGAAAATAAATTTTAATCCTTAGTAATTATCATTTATAATGAAGGTACGGCCATCAGAAAAGAAAAATATAGCCCAGTCAATGCATATTTTCTGCAATCATATACTCCTCTCCTTAAGCATCCCGAGAGACATTTCGAAACCGAAAGCAACGAAATTAAACTTCTGTGTAAGTAGGAAGAAAAAGTCTTCTGAAACCTCGTGGAGAGTTGCTTGACAACCTGGCTGCTTGACATTGCATCTAGGGCATCGTTTAATAACCTTGAACAAACGTCATTAATTTGAGAAATTAATCTGAAAATCTTAAGTTTTGGCTGCGTTTTTATTTATGCTTTCGCCCCAAACTAGTCATTAAATTCAATGATGATTTTTTATATTATAAGCAGTCTTTTGTGCGCGGAATTAGCAATCGAGCAAAGATATTTTGTCTCTGTTTGGTAAACATTCTCGTAAATATGTGTTGCATTACATTAACATTTAAAATATAGTTACGTATATGTTTTGTTCAAACCGTATCTTTGACTGAAAGGGTCCATTTTTGCTGTGAAAAAAGAGTCGTTTGGTTTTTTTTCTACAATCATTAAAATTATTTTGAAAATTGTAAAAAAGTATTAGTAATTTACTGGTCTTTATTTTCTTGTGTATGTATATTAATAGATTAAAAGTGAAAAGTCTCATTCGAAAAGCTTTTAGTAGGCACCAGTAGTGGGTGAAGAAGAGGAAGTTAACCTTCCCGGTTGATTATTGAACTTACCAAAGTAAACAAAATAGTATAAGGGTATTGTAAATTGTTTCCTTAAAATCGGCAAAGTCAAAAATAATAATTGCTTTAAATATTCCTGCAAAATATGCGCGGAAAGGAAGTTTGAAATTTAAACAAGCTATCAAATTATTGGCCCCTCTCATTTAAATCTTAAAGTAGAAATTTTTTAATTGATGAAGTAAGTTTTTCACCATAGAGCAAAAAATAGTAAAAATTAAAATATCCTCCAAATTTAAGAAGAACATTGTGTTCAATTATGATGTATAATTCCTTAATACGTATGAACTAAATTAAGGGGAAATTCGGAATCTGGCTATGTTTTCAATGTATTGTACTTTTTTGTTATTTTCTTTTCAATTTCGAAACAGTTTAGTACAAACATTTAGCTTATACTATAAATAAACTTATTATCTTTAAATAATAAAAAAAAAAAAAAATCATGTGGTTTTAGTCTAATAGCCCAGATACATTTCCTTCAAAATACGTATACGTTAAAAGTTTACAGCTTATCTTCAGTATCAGTACTTCCACTGATCCAGACGTACTCGGTTTTACTTATGGCTCCCCCAAGTCCCTAGATACCTGTTTGGGAAGGATTTTTTTCTGCAGGTGTGCTGGCATGACTCGAACTTTGACCTTTCTTTCCCCTTCTTTTGTATTATTGGAACTTGACCATCAATAGCTATCAGCATGAGACGGGAGGAGGAATTCCATTTCAGTCTGAATCAGTTGGTACCACCCCAAAGTGTCGCCTCGGAAAAAGTTGCTTTCTTGTTTGCAATGTCACCCAAGGTCATACTTTTGGGGTTTTAGGAAATGCTGATACAACATAGAAAAATGCTTTGACTACATATAAGGCTAATAATGCTTTAATTCTGAGTTCGTTCTTTAAAATATTTTTTCTGAATAATCAAATAAAAATAAATGAATAAATAAATAAAATAAAGAAAGACATTGAAATGCGAAATCCAAGTTTAATGATCTCGGATTTAAAAAAAAAAAAAATAAATAAATGCGAAGCGTTTCATCTGGTGGAGTATAATTTAAATATGAAATGAACCCAGAGCATATCACCTTTCAAAATTGTTTTGTCTACTATAAAAATGTTAAGGGGGACGAATACCCTGAGACCATTTTTTTTCTCTATGGTGTTTAAATTTACAATTTTTGTCTCATGTCATGTTACATCACTTCATAAGAAATTTAATATTAAAAAGAACTGGATTTTAAAATGTAATTTGAATAATTTAATTTTTAAAAGGAAAATTAGCAATTTTTAAAAATGCACCTTCTTTTTTAAAAATTGGCGTTAAGTCTCAATTTTTTTATTGATTTATTACTCAAAAAGCATTGCTTTGATTTTTTTATAAGTCAAATACTTTTTGAGAAAAAAATAAAAACTGAAATAACGCAAAAAAACAACGAAAAATTCAAAAAATCTTCGAAAAGAATTAAAAAAAAAAAGTACTTAAGTTATCATAAAAGTAGAGCATAAATTTGGCTTATATAGTTTCAGGAACATGTGGGAAAAAAATCAACATTATAGATACAAATTTAAAAAAAAGCCTTTGCATTTTGATTCAGATGAAATGCACAAAAAACAAAGTGAGAGAAAACAACATTTTAAGTTTTCGGCTTGCAAAAACTTAAATCCTTTCTTTATCAAAATTTCAAGTAAGGAACTTTTTTTTTTCAGTTACAGCCACGATGAAAGTGCTTCTTCTTGCTTATTTTATTCAAAAAAAAAAAAATAATAATAATAATAAATAAAATAAATATGTGGCTTATATTCAGCACAGTTACGGTTGCAGAATGAAAAGGGGGCCCCTCACACCGTAATAAAATCAATGATAAATCAATAAATATTACTTCAATTTTTCTGAAACTTTCAGGGAACATTTTTAAAGATTTATTTTACTACTTGAGCCAATAAAAAACTTTTTGGTGTTTTTCAACATTTTTGGGTACCTTAAGTATAGCGTGGTTTGAGCTTTTTATATTTTTATTATTGTTATTAATTTTTTAATTTATCTTTTTTATTTTAAAAACTACTAACAGATATCTACTATTTAAAAAATAATTCATCGCTTATTGATCAATGTATTTTATGTTGTATGGACCAATATATTTTATATTGTATGAAATCAAAACATTTTTGGTTAATGCTTAGTTATGGAGTGAAAGAACGATTTGATTAAAAACTAATTCAGCAAAGATCAATATTTTCAAAACACGCTAACATATGTGTAACATAAATATCCCAGTCTGTCCGCCATCACTCATCTCATCATCGAATCATCACTCTGTTTAAACTTTAAAGACCATCTCAATTTAATAACAATATTTTTGAGTCATCTTTTAAATGTTGATAGACTGAGAGCTGACAGTAATCGTAATATGCACTTTCAAATATATTTTTTTTGTTGGACTACACGTTTTATTGACTTATCTTTATGAAGCAGCATTAACACTGTGATGCACAATCCAATAAATTTGAATCAAAGAATTCTTGAAATAGAAAACAAACGGGAGGAAATATTATTCCAAGCAGCGCGTATCTGCAATTAACTACCTAATACAACCTTTCTCAACAAGAAATGCATTTATTTTATGATTCTGTAGCAGTGTTAGTTCTGTTGTTACATTATGTAGAAAGTTTTGAGCTGTTCTGATTTTCAGAACTATTGTCCATTGTCAAAAGCACCCACAAAATCCTTAAATCTCATTTTCCCCCCATTGTTTGCGAGTAGTATGTCCACACGTGCTGCTTTTCCGCTTGAGGAAAATCCCGCCACCCATCAGCGTTGACATCTTTCTGGATGTCATTATCGGAAGACTTTTTAGATGATACGATTCGCTTTATGGATCAATATTTATTTCACCAGGAAAATCGTAAAAGGTTACTTTCTCATTTCATAACAACTCGCTTGTTGACGTGGCATTTTCTCACCTTCTTAATTAATTTCCTCATCAGTGCATGCTGCGTAATTCGGAGCTTTTACTAAAGAATTTCTAACTGCTAACTGCATCTAATTAAATCAATTACATAGTTTCTAAATTCAAGTAAAATGGCGTAACCAAAACCATGGAATATTATGCAGAAAAGTAGTTGTGGTAGTTTTGAATGCCTAAAGAAAAGAGTTCTAAACCTGGGACCAGTGTTTTCCCAAAGGTTAGCTGAAATTCAGTCACATCCGCGATACATGTTAGCTGAATTTTGTCGGCAGTCATAAATTTTGAATTTTATTGCTATATTTAGTAAAGAATTCAGTACGTTTTTCAATTAAAAAAATATATTTGTATTATTATTAATGCTATTATTTTTTTTAATTTATTGAATTTATTATTTTATTGTATTTGGGTCTTTAGTAGTTCAGAGTGAAGTAAGACACAATAATCTTTCAAATTTGAGATTGAATTTAAGATATTTGAGAGTAAGGATTCGCGACTCAGATGTTTTTCACCAAAAAGATACACTCTGTATAGACGGGAACAAATTTCATAATAAAGCTCCATGGTAAGAAAATAATTAATTATTTTTTCTTTATAATATTAATAAATCTCTTTGAAGGTAAAAAACACTTTATAGCTACAAGAGCATTTGTTTTTGGTAGAAAGCTTTTTTTTTTTTTTTTTGACCACATGCCGCAGGTTTTTTTTCTAATTATCATTTATTTAATTTCATTCTTTTTTTTGTTATAATTTCTAAATTTTTACTAGCAATTGCGCTTGCGGACCGGGGGAAAAATCTGTTATTACTCAATTATATTTTTGTTGTAATCTTCCTTCATTTATCACTTTGTTTTTATTTTATTTGAATTCTTAGCAATCTTTCTATTAATAAAATTATTATTAGTAGTAGTAGTCCAATTGTTCTAAGAAAACTTCCTTCTTTCCGTTATATTTTTATAGCGCCTTAGTTGCAACTTCTAACAATGTTATTTACTGAAAATTCTCTTTTTGGTTGGATCGTAGTATCTTTATAGAAATTTCACCTTTTTCTATTTTTTTTCAAATATTGTAAAGCATAATCAAGGTTGTCGGCAAGAAACAACCAAAGAAAGAAAAGAAAAAAAAATAGGTGTGCGGCTTTTGCACCGACGTGCATTGCATTTTTAATTACCTTCAGTTATTCGTTGATGACAGGTCTTCCACATTCTACCATTTATGACAATGGCGCTAAAGAGAAAAAGTTCAATTGAACTACGGAACTTAAAGTTTTGTTTTACATTAAATTTAGCAGAACAAATTTAGAATGTTTTAAAACAATGGGTTATTTTCTTCTTCTCTCTTTTTTATAAGTTAAAGTTGGGAAGAGGCTTTTGACCTGATTAAATTTCTTCTACAATCATATTGCGTTGGTGGTAATTTTTGGCTTAAAAGTACATTTAGTACGTGTGGTATTTAATTAAAACAGTTTTTATGTATGCACTGTAACATCTAGATATGTTGAATATTTTTTGCTATAATAAAGCGGGAAAATTACTGCAAACCTGAAATCGGCAAATTTGTAGTCCATTATTGCGTCCATATAACAGGATTATTTCCTGAAATTACAGGAATTGAAGGGTTGCAAGATTTTACTGTCAATCCCACTTTATACAGTAGTGCAAAGCAGCTCGAGAGCGAATACTATGAAAGAAATTAAGCTTAATAACTCATTTAGTTACGTAACTCAATTTGTTTACGTGATAAAAATTGAATGTTTTCAATCCAAATTTTGAAATTATTTACGGAAATTCTAATCTTAGAATTAACATGGATAAAATATTGTGCATACAGATTTGTCGTGATTTTTCACTTTACAATGAATGATCAGTGGTTTCGTTAGAACTGTTTTAATTCTCCCCCCCCCCCCTTACGCTAATATTCTTTGATAAGATAATTCTTCAATGAGAATTTATTAAAATAATTCGCGTATTACAGTTACAGAACATATAATTTTTGTAATCATTATATGATGTCTACATGAGCAGCCTGATTCTGATGCACTTCGGACTAATTTTCGTTTTCAAGCCGGTCACATGCTGAATTTGATATTTAATTTAAGAATCAAACGCGATTTTATCACGTGACTATTCGAAAACAGTAGCCTTCCTAATCCGATACGGACGAGAGCCTGGCTGAAGT
This sequence comes from Octonoba sinensis, assembly GCA_038502835.1. Taxonomy (NCBI): domain Eukaryota; kingdom Metazoa; phylum Arthropoda; class Arachnida; order Araneae; family Uloboridae; genus Octonoba; species Octonoba sinensis. The sequence continues at coordinate 8,786,605 of CM076600.1, forward strand.
TCTACAGGGTTAATTCAAGGAAGGAATCCCCACTCAGCAGCAGATTTTAGGGGGCTTAGGGTGCACGTGCCCTTCTCAAAAGAATAAGATATGTCTGATTGCCGGATTAAATATTTTTTCTTATTCTACTGTACTTTAAAGTAGATGTTTTAAGGGATAATAAAAAAATACAAAAACTCTTCATGAGAACTCTATTATGAAAACTGCGAGGCAGAACCATCTGATACTCATTGGTGTACCTCCAGAAATTATTCCTGTGTCTCCGTTCAATCAGAAGATATTCCCCCTAAAAATAATAAATTGAAAAGTTTTTCTAAAGAATGTGGCAACGCTACAGAGCCAACGCCAAATTTTGATCGCAAAGAGCAACATTTTACCATTGAATTAATCATGAAATAAAATTTATTAACACATAAACATTATTAAATTCTAGCTGATTATATTATTGTTTTCTGCAAATGACAATGAATACTCGCACAAGAAGAGTTCTTAATTATTAATGTTTAAAGTTTTTTTTTTTTTTTGGAAATTTCAACAAAGCGCGTGACATGAGCGTAGAATTGTACTAAAAGAACAATAATAAAGATTTCCTTGTCTTTAATTTTGCGATGTAACACAATTTCAGAAGTCAAGAAGGATAGCAGACATTTTCTTTCTCTGACAATAAAGAAATCTGAAACGACTTACGAATTTTTATCCTAAGCAAAAAAGAAAAATAAATAAATAATAGCCTTGCAAGGACCTTAGATTTGCTGACCTTTTTTGAGAAAACCTTGATATTGTGCTCCTGCAAAGTGGCGTGATTGAAATTCTATTTCAACCGAGGAATACCTGCGCCGTTCATTATTATAAATACATTTATGGCGACTTATCTTTTCCCTCGCTCTTTTTTTTTTTTTTCAGTTATTACTTTCCCTAACAGCACGTAACAAAAAAGCTAAGATTTTTTATAACTCTTGACGACAGCATTTTGCGAGGAATTGTCAATATTGTTTGATCTCGGGCAAAAAGAAAAAAAAGGAAAATAAATCTTTTTATACACTAAAAATTTTGCTTTTAATTGCCACCATTTTTGGTGTTTCTGAACACGATTTTTGGCGTTTAGTTGGTGTTAAGTTGAAAATAATTCATTTTTGATACGTTTTAAATTTTTTTATGCGTCTGTCTAAAAAATATAGACAGCAGAATGTTTTTTTAGCATATGATGTTCATTAACTCATCTACGCATCAAACATTCATTACAATGGCTCATTGATCTTCTTTTCATGGAAATGAGCAATTGCAATGACATTTAGATACGTATCGGAGTTAAGACATTTCAGGTGCTACGGAACGTTAACTGTCTATATCCTTTAGACAACCACATAAAAAAAATCTAAAGTACATCAAAAATGAGTTATTTTCAACTTTACACCAACTGAACTCCAAGAACATCGTGTTCAGTAACATCAAAAATCGTGTTCGGCAACATCAAAAATCGTGTTCGGTAACACCAAAAATCGTGTTCAGTAAAACCAAAAATCGTGTTTAGTAACACCAAAAATCGGGTTTTGTAACACCAAAAATCGTGTTCAGTAACATCAAAAATCGTGTTCGGTAACACCAAAAATCGTGTTCGGTAACACCAAAAATCGTGTTCAGTAACACAAAAAATCGTGTTCCGTAACACCAAAAATCGTGTTCGTAACACCAAAAATCGTGTTCGGTAACACCAAAAATCGTGTTCAGTAACACCAAAAATCGTGTTCAGTAACACCAAAAATCGGCTTTTGTAACACCAAAATTCGTGTTCGGTAACACCAAAAATCGTGTTCGGTAACACCAAGAATCGTGTTCCGTAACACCAAAAATCGTGTTCAGTAACACAAAAAATCGTGTTCCGTAACACCAAAAATCGTGCCCAGTAACACCAAAAATCGTGTTCGGTAACACCAAAAATCGTGTTCGGTTACACCAAAAATCGTGTTCCGTAACACCAAAAATCGTGTTCCGTAACACCAAAAATTGTGTTCAGTAACACCAAAAATGGTGTTGAGTAGCACCAAAAATCGTGTTCAGTAACACCAAAAATCGTGTTCGGTAACACCAAAAATCGTGTTCGGTAACACCAAAATGACGAGATCACTTGAAACAGATGACAAGATCATTTTTGGTGTTCAATTGGTGTAAAGTTGAACATTATTTATTTTTTGATGTATTTTAAATTCCATTAAGGGCCTGTCACAAAAAATATAGACAGTATAACGTTTCTTTGCACATGACATTCGTTAACTGCGTTACGTATCGAAATGTCATTACGATCGCTCATTTCTATGGAAATTGGATAAATGAGCAATCGTAATGAACTTTTGATACGTAGATGAGTTAACGAACATCATATACTAAACAAGAAGTTCCGTCTAGAACTATACGAGCCTACTTTCCCGTATACACCGAATTCAAATTTATAATCTAGCTATCTCTCTCTCTCTGTCTTTCTCGTTTAGCTTTAGTTCTTAATTGCTTCAAATATACCTTTTTCAACGGTTAATACATATTCATTCAATCATTATTTATTAAGTCATTCATGTATTTATTCACTCATTTATTCATTCATTCTTTTGCTTATTCATTTAATCATTCATTAATTAAAAAATATTCTTGAAAATCCCGATCAAAAAATTTCATAGGAAAATAGGCTCGTTAGTTCTGGATGAACTTTTTATTTGTACATGTTCTACATCATAAGATCTTTCCGATAAAGTTTGTTCCAAGCAAATCGGTCCGTTAGATCAGAAATTATATAGGATTGAAATTTCCCCGTAGGCGGTATGTTAATTTTTTTTGAACTGTTCAAAAATGAACAAAAATTGTTCAAATCAATATTTCACGCCAAGAACTTCTTCCAGTGAGCTTGTTCAAGGGAACTTATATCTTGTACCCAGAGTTTACATAATTTGCTTCATTTTCACCCATAGGCGCTAATGTTAAAATTTTTTGAACTGTTCAAAATTGAACAAAAAATCGTTCAAAAGTAAAATATGGAAATGAGATGTTCTCGCCGAGATCTTTCGAATGCAAAAAGAATTTTTCCAATCGGACAATTCGTTCAAAAGTTATTAGGGGGGGGGGGGACAGACCGACAGACAGACAGACCGACCGACACACTTTTTCCCCCATCTCAAAACCCTACTTTCAAATTTTTTATTTTTCAATCTTTATTTAATTACTTAACTTATCTTTGGCTTTTCTTGGTTTCTAACGATATTTTCACGATACTTAAGCCTTCTTTCATGCTTTATTATTATTATTTTTTACTTTAACGGGAAAGTAGGCTAAAAAAGATTCTGCTGTCTGTATTTTTTTTAGACAGACACTTAAAAGAATTTATAATACATCAAAAAATGAATATTTTTCAACAAAAATGGTGGCAAGTAAACGCAAAAACCTAACCGTTTAAAAATGCAATGTTTAACTGCAAATAGATATATGTCGTGTATTCATGTGGGTCAGAAATACTTCGTTATGCAATACAATGTCTTATTTCAAGGCCACTCAGTCCCAGTAGTTGCTAAAGTTACAAAACGTAATAACGGGAGGAAAAAGATCGCTCAATGTGGAAAATTAGCTGTCAAGTTATATACCCGGAAAAACAACGAGACCCTCCATCATTGCATAGCTGTTTTCTTACGGCATTTACATGAAACTGAAGTTTACCTTTACTGCAATCTTTATATGTAACAACATATGAGCTTTGACAAAAAGAACACTGGAATTTGCATTGAATCGTAGAAATTAGGTACAAACGTTTGTAAGGGGGAAAAATAGACTTTAAAAGGCATGTTGTTATAAAGTATATGTAAGCTAATTGGCCTTATGATTTGTCTTTGTCATTCTGAAAAATATTAATTCTGCTCCAAAAACCACTAAAAAATTATTCCTAAAAAAAGTTTCCGCACATTTTACGGCAAAATTTGTAGTAATTTTTCTTCTACCTTACTTTTTACGGAAAACGTACTGGTAACATGGATTTCAGTATTTTTTTACCTTAAAATTTCGCTGCATTTTAAAAATTTCCCTGAATTTTTTACAGTGCACATACTGATGACTTCTTAACTGTTATATAATCACTGCATATAATCACTGAAAAGTAGAAAATGCATGACGTATGTAATATCATTCTTCTTAGTGCATTAAAAATTTTACGCTACTGTATAAAACGAAAATGAATACATTCTATCTTTTTTATTCTTAAATGTACGACTCTCATAAGGAAAAGGAACATTGAATCTTTGAAAAAGATTCAATACGAACCTTTTTTTAATCTTGACGTTTCTATTCTCTAAAGCTCGTCTTGAATGGGACAGTTACCGCAAGTCATCCAGAACAAGATCTAAACACTCTCTTTGAAGCAAAAGATATGAATCACTTTCACTCGGATAACGATTAAGATGACATACCTTCAATGCATGTTCTTACGTTGAATGGAGCAAAATAGATGAGAGCCTTTATTTATTATTTTTTTAATGTGCTTTTGATGTAGTTTAAGAAGAATCGAGATTATTTATAGACTTCAGCTGAAAGGAAAACCGTACGAAATGACTTTGATTCTTGGCTGACAGCAGAATAATTCGGTTACAAGTGCTAAAATGACAGCTTTTCAGTTACTGTGTTGATATTGTTTTGTTCTGATGTCTGACTCGTGGCTCTTTAAAAGCATGTTTTGCACGAGACTCGAACGTCTCGGGATCCGATCAAATTGTGCGTTAGCAGTCAAAGTGAAATTACGTTTAGGCTATTTCATTGCAGACGTTCGGTTTCGTCTTTTGTGACGTGACATTATATACTTATTACTTTCACTCCCCCCAAAAATGAACTCTCTCAAGGTCAAACACCTCATCGGAGTCGAATTATAACCCCCCCCCCCCCCTTTCCTTCCCAAATAAGAAATGAACGCTCTCAAGGTCAGGCCTCATCGTATTCGAGCCGAACTACAAAGAGTGCATCCGAATTCTAAAAAGTAAAGACTCTTGTCAAGTATGAATTTTAACTTTAAAAAAAAACAAATCAAAACTGCTCTTAATGGAAGTTTTTAACAATCAATTGCAGTAGGATTTAAAAAGAAATATAATATCCCCTTTATATTACACATAATTATTACTTCTTAAAAAAAGTTTTATTTACTGCATTTCTTTAATTATCAGACTTTCGTCCAAGCAGGAGAAAGATGCTATGTGCCCTTGATCATGTAGTGTCGAGCCATTGCGTAACTTGTCTTACAGCTAATGGAGAAAGTGTAGAAAAGGAGAGTTTATTTTATAAATATCAGGAAAATCTTTTTGAGTTGCTCTATCTTGCAGTGCACAAAAGAGGAGTTATTTGCTGAAAAAAATAAACAAAAAAATAAAATTAATACCTCAAATTGGCTGATCGTAGAATGCTATAATCATTTACCAGGATTTGTAGGTAAATTAAGCAAACTCTAAAACTCTAACCATGCAATATTTAAAGCTATAAAAAAGATTGATTTCCGTCAGGAATGATTTTTATTACTCAACACGGCAAAGTTGTCTATTTTCTTTAAGTTACTAAATCGAGAATATGGTTGGAGTAAAAGACTTAATAACACACAACTTACTTAAAGCAAAGTAATATATTGCGGTATTACATAGAATAAGCGACCTTCCACAAAATTCTATAACCTTGCCTTGAAACAGATTATTCTAATCCGAAGTCATCGTCCGATTATACATTAGATCAAAAAAAAAAAAAAAAACTTACGATCCTGTGCTGTCAGTCTTAAACTCTCAAATTATATTTGCTTGAAGTAACGAAATTCTTGCCTTGCTTCTGTAGCATCAAAACATGAGAAATAATGTGTGTAATTTAATATCATGATAGATAACGAACTTTTCTACTATGGTGAAATTTTGCAGTAGAATATTTATGTGTTAATGTCTTTTTAAGTTGATTTTGAGGTTCTTTATTAACTAAATGAGGAATTTATTAAATTTCTGAACTTTTCTCATATATTTTGCACCCAATCATTAAATAATATGCCGAAATACATGAACATTACAACGAAATTTAGTATCATCAGAATTAAATTCTGTAAATGGTGCTAAAATTATTCTAATTTAATTATTCTTATCACTTTGTATGAGCAAAAAAATACGTAATTTTCACATAAATTCAACTTAGCTTCAAATAAAAATGCAGTGTCCATAATAAACGTATTTACAAAAAAAAAAAAAAATGGGGTCACAACACGTTTCGTTTGCAAAAAAGTACAATTTTTCGTTTTCCTTTTTTGTATCATCAGAGTCTCGAATTAAATTTTTTTTTTTCTAACTTATCCGTATTGATGCAGATAAATCTGATCAGATTAAAAGTGATCAGGGCTCGATCCAGGAGAAAATTGGTTCCGTTTTCTGCCTCTTCCACAAAATTCAAATTCATAAAAAAGTCCCATTTACGAAATTCAAATTTAGAAACAGGTTCTTTTACAAATTTTTATTACATCGAAAAAGATGCCTTTTTAAAAAATATTCCGCGATCACAACATTTTGTCACAAAAATATTTTTTTTTCTTCCCAAAAATAATCCTCAAAAAAAAAAAAAAAAAAAAAAAAAAAAAAAAAAAAAAAAAAAAACCTGGATCGACCCCAAACGATACTTTATAAAAATTTTAGCCAATGGAAAAATATATTTCATTTTTTGGAGAAAATTGGGGCCGTTTTCTGCCTTTTCAGAAAATTCAAATTCATAAAAAAGTCCCATTTACGAAATTCAAATTCAGAAACAGGTTTTTTTACAAATTTTTATTACATCGAAAAAGATGCCTTTTTAAAAAATATTCCGCGGTCACAACATTTTGTCACAAAAATATTTTTTTCAAAAAAGGATCCTCAGAAAAAAAAAAAAAAAACCTGGATCGACCCCAAGCGATACTTTATAAACATTTTAGCCAATGTAAAAAGGTATATCAATTTTCACTTCATTTTGTTTCTGTTATGGAGTAGTTTATAGATGAATATTGCTGATATGAGACAACCTCGACTTCTAGAAGAATATGATAGTCTGATTATAGAGCTATTGTGTGTGGGGTTGGGGTAGTGGGGGGGGGGGGGTGGATATCGTGAGTAAGTAAATATATTTTCATTTTAAATAAATAACAATGAGAAAACACATCATTTCCTGAAGAAACGTCTACTTATTTCATCACTTGGTGCTTGAGACATATTTACGAATTTTGTTGCTCAAATTATATATCTGCGTTCGTGTTCAGGAAGTAAGGGATGTAGCAAAGCAAAGAAGGCAGCAATACCTTTCTTTTCTGAATGTTACTAAAAAACATGATTTTCTGATTATCACACTGATGTCATCGCTAATAGATAAATGCATTTTTAATTTTAATAAAAAAACTGTGAGCAGACGCATAGTTTCCTGAAGAAAATTTAAATTTATTTCATCATTTGGAGATTGAGATATATCTATAAGTTGGAATTATGTCCCAGCGTTTGTGCTCAGCGATAAAGGGATGTACGAAGTCGATCAGGAACATTCATTTCCGAATGAAAAAAGAAATACATTACCGAAGTCCAATTTTACAGGAAATATAATAATATGAAAAATCTAGCAAATTAAAATTCCCAAATGAACAGGAAAATTAAAAACGAATTAATCCACAGGAAAATCAACGAAAAATAATAATGAAAACATTCGCTAAGATGACATCAGCTGAAGGAAAACAGGTAATTTCTTCTGAGGTAAATAAATCGTTAAAAGCAACAAAATATTTCAGTTTTAGTTAAACTAAAGAGAGCTATTGATAAAAACTGTCTAATCAAAAGCTTAAAAACGCAAGAAAAATGCCATTTTATAAAGACATAAAAAAACATGTGCAGCACAAATTCTTCCGGGAAACCGAAATTATAGTGGTAATACGTATTAGAACAACTTTCAAGTTCTATTATCAATCAAATTACACTGTTTACTTAAGATAGCGTTCTTATTTATGAAAACTTTCCTTGATGATTCTAATGCATGCTCTCGGGTTTCAAAATGATTACGATCATTTTATGCCACCGAAATCCCTCAATGGGGATGGGATGATATTGTGACATCTACATGTTTGCCGGTGCTTGAGTTTATGTAAGATCGAATGCACTAAATTATATTGCTCGTTTAAAGGTCCCCATTTGAGACCTCGGGTTCAGAGGCCCAGGGGAAGGTTAATATTATATAATTGCCACTACAAGCATTGAAAAGACTGCTAATTGGTTTGCGCAACTCTTCAGTCGAAAGTCAAAGACCTGATTATTAAATGGCAATTTTTGGGAAAGCGAATTATAGGCAGAGATATCCTTGGGAATTTTTGGATTCTCAAACTGATTGATATTTCATGGAGGAAGCACATGGAAGCTAGTTGATATATTTTATGGCGCAAGTATTCTTGTCAGCACTTGCGACATTTGCTTAGTTTTACTTGAGTCATAAAAACGCATGTTGAACCCATAAAAGCTTAAAAAAAGCATAATAAAGGACTCAAAAATTTTAACGTTATGTTTTTGTATACAAAATTAACAATAAAGATCTTATGCAGTGCAAGACCACAAATAATCTTAATACTAAATTAAACATGGCTATATAATTTACGTTTAAAGTTACACAAACTTTTTTTTTTTTTTTGCAATCTTAAGATTGTTAAATGTTTCTCACGTCAGAAGAAAAACCTTTTATTCACAAGAAAGTTTGTCCCATATTTGTTTGTGAGTTTGACAAGGAAAAACGCGAGAACTCTTTTTAGACAATCCGGTAATCTTCAAATGTTTCTCTGTTGCTTTCCTTACATAGCTCTTTAAGCCATAAATTCGAGGTTTCAGACTTTATGCCAATCAATGTGCTACTATCCGAATGAGTTTCGCGCGTTGGCATTACCTTGCATACATAGTAATACCACAATTAATTACAATACTTATTCCATCACGTATTTTTCAGCTCTTGTATATTTACTCCGCGTGCATTTTCAACTGAATACCTAAATTTTACGGAGTTACTGAAGTTAGTGTGTTTTTTGTCTTGTGTATTTTCGGGTTGTATGTGAGTGAAAAGAATTTCAAGTTATTGAATTGCCTACGAGAAAATAATATTTAGGAGGAGGCAGTGCCTGATTACCGCACAGGCCAAATAGGCCGCGGCCTTGGGCCCCCAAATTGTAAGAAAGATTTTTGAAAATATCTCTTAAAAGTTAATAAAATGGAAAATCGTAACTCATTTAAATGGCTAGCTAAAAGTATTTGCGTAAACAAGGTAAACTACGCACAATCAGATCAATATCTTCGTTGACTGTCATGGCTAAATAGTGTCCTTTAATCGCTGAGGCATATCGTTTTTTTCGCCCTTGCCAATTGGGTATGAACCCAGTATTAATAGAATAATCTCCAAGCTTATTCAACTTTATACATTATGCCCAGTATTCTTACTTTTCGTACCATAGGGGCCCCAAAATGATGTTGTGCCTTGGACCCCCGAATGTCTTAATCGGGCTCTGGGAGGAGGGGAGGTTATGTATATATATATTTCTATATAAAAAATTTTCTTGTTTAAAACTCAACAAACATTTGACCTATTGGAATCATATCAGTTCTAAACCTACCAGAGCGCTCAAATGAACGCTTTTGAGCTCTTTATCAAATTTGTTACATTCCTGGTTTCCATTATTCTTGTTCTTACTGCACGACTTTTTCTATAATATATAGCTACTTAAGTTTCTATATATGTATTACAGAAAAATCGTGCAGTTCAAGCAAAAGTTCAAGGAAAATGAAAAACCTACAATTTAACAATTTTTAAAAATAAACCCGTTATAAATTTTGCAAGGAAAGCAAGTTTTAATACATTTTTTTGGTAATTATACCCACACACATGACTTGTCAGAGCATCTTTTTGACATCCGGTTTCATATCATGCTTTGATTGTGTTACTGGTCTAACATAAAGTTTGGAGTTCAAGGAAGATCAAGGATACTTTAAAGGGTTGTAGGTGAAGATTGTTTCAATGTATCTGAAGAGCTGCGTAGTTGCAGTTTCAAAGAAAAAACTTGATCAAATAACTATAAAAATATTATTTACAGTAGAGACTAACTGAGTTCCGGGTTAAGGGGTCTGCCTACGTTCGGAGGCTTTTTTCAAAACAATGAAATAATTACTAAATGCATATTATTTTAAGTTAAAAAGTATTTAAAATTAAAGAAACAAACTAAATAATAGCTATATTTTTATAAAATTTTGAAAAATTGGGAAATTTTAGCAAAAAATAGGCGAATTTTACAGTTTACGCCAAACACTCTATACTCACTTTAACTCGATATATTTTAAAATCCTTAATAAAATATGTTTCTATATTACTTAACTGTGTTCTGAACTAAAAGTTTTATAATAGGTCCAAAATTGAGAAAAATATAGCAGTTTTGTAGAAATTCATACTTTTTTCCTCGAAAAAAACACCATATTTCACAAATAAATGCCTGTAAAATTTTTAAATACTGACATAGAGCTTTGATTTTAGTTCAAAACACAGATAGCAATGTGTAAAACAATACTTTAAAAAATCACAGTAATGGGTATAAAAATTTTCGAGCTATGAGATCTGCCGTGAAAAAAAATATCGAAAAACGTAGTTTTTCAGAAAACGCATTTTAAATTCCCCTTTTATGTGCTCGCGATGCGACTTCTGGTTAACTTAATTGCGTGTAACTTCGTTTCTGTATATCGTAGAAATAAAAACCAAACATTTTTGAAATCTCGAATACTTATTCTTTTTAAATATAAAAGAAAAAAAATATCGATTTTTTTTTTGTGCAAAAATCGTCTTTTTGGGGCAGGCAGACCCCTAACCGAGGTACATTTGCCCTTGAAATTTTTTTTTTTTTCTGATGGCGGCGTTACTGACTGACGTCAGTCATCCAATTATTTTCTGGTGATATAAAGACCTAGAACAACCGTTAAACAGAAAACAATATACTATATATAGAGACTTCTCCAAGAGACAACTGATGTGTACATATAAAATTAGATATTTGTATGTATGTAACGTCATTTTTTCATTTCATAATTAATATGTACGGTAAGTGCCTGTTTTTTTACATCTTTGACGACATTTTCATTATTTTCAACCCATGTTTCCTTCTCGATTTGGACAGAGTCCGTGTTATCCGCGTTTTCGATTATCCGAGTACCCTCGGTCCACATTACCTCGGATAATCGAGGCTCTACTGTACTGTAAAATCACACTCTGCTAGATAAGTAGATGGTCTTTACTAATTCGTGTTTTCTCTTGATTATAAATCAACGTGGTTAACAAAGAAAAGTGAGTTTCTTCTTAAAATTAAATTTTCAAGATTATCAAGAATCGTATAATTTTAGAGTTAATGAAAGTGGTTTTTGTATAGCTAATTAAAATATTTTTGAGCATATTTACTATTGAGATAAATATTAGTATGAGATTCTTTAGGTAATGATATAATCAATAGGAGTACGCAGTGAAGTATTTCGTAAACTCCTACTTTATTGGTGCTTGCTTAATCTTCGCAGATTATGTGTAATTTCTGTGGGGTATGTTTCTGAATTCAACATTTATTCCCAATTTAGATATATAATATATCAGGCGGAAAATGATATTTAATCTAAATTCAAATATCTAATAACGTAAATGCTGATTAATAAAGTCTGTGGAATAAAGACGGTGCCATTGAGTTTTTTTCGGGGGGGGGGGGGGGGGAGGGTCGTAGTTTTTGCAGGTTCCGTAATTTTTTAAGGAGTGCGCTGTCGCTCTGAGGGGGGCACCTCTGGCATAATCAACAAGGCAGAACAGGGTTCGCGCTAGGCCGCGCGATCGCGCGATTCCCGCAATATTTTTTGAAATCCCACGCAAAAAAAATTTTTTTTTAGGCTTAAGCTTTAAAAATCCCACTTAAAATTTTGGTCAAGGAGGAAAATCCCACCTTGTATTTTTCCTCAGTGTGAACCCTGCAGAAATAATAATAATAAAGTACCAATCTCTGTAAGATGTAAGATGTGTAAGATGAGAGGCCGGAGTCGATGGTGGTAACCTTGTTCTTAACCGCTTTCCTAAAAGGCGCGCCCACTGGTTAGGGGCAAAGATGGCTATTTAAAGCACTGATTCGCTATAAATATAAAGTTTCGATATAAAGAGCGAAAACGTAAAATAATATTTAAACAATCATAATGCAAAAAAAAAAAAAAGAACCAATTAAAAACTTCTATTTTAATGAATTAAAAAGATGGTTGGACAAAAATATTTTTGTGTTTCTTGATTAATGTGAAAACCAACAGTGCAAAAAAAATTTAAGATGCTTTCTTTAGACAGCAACTGAAAATTTTTCATAGAACAAATCGAACTATATTATTTTAATTTACGTAAAAAAGAATAATTAAATAAATAAATGAATAAAAGAAAGAAAGGGGGGAGTAAACTACTAAATTACTCGATTTAATAGGATTTTTTTTTAAATTTTAAAGTGCTCAAATCTAACTTCAAAATAATTGTTCATAACAATTTAATTTTAAAAGTTTGTAATGAAAGGAGAAAAGGGAAGGATTTTTTACATTCTGAAAAGTTTCGGAGGTTTGGATGTATAAAATTATTTTTAAAAGCAATTTTTTTTTCCAAAATCTATTATTAAAATCAAATGTTTATCTGAATTAGTGAGCTTTAAAATAATTGGATGGTAATATTTACTCTCCTACTTCTATCTCTTTTGTTTCTTCTTTCTAGTACTTTTTCCTTATTTATCAGTGATGATGAAATAATTGAAATCATCGTTAATAGTACGATAACACTAGTAATAATTAACAATAATTTTTAACAATATTTTTCCCTTTTTTTAAAAATAAATTAGTATTAGTGCTTCAATTATGTTGAGACTTAGCCTTTATATTAATGACTGTTCATTACTTTAGCATTAAAACCGCTTTTTTAATATTTCATATAAAATCTTCCAACTCCAAATTTTGCAAATTATTTCAACTGTTTTCTTCCAAAAATGTTCAATATTTGAGGCGCAATATGTCTCGACGATTTACATAAATCTCCAGCTGTAAAATATTTGTTTAAAACAAACATCAAGGATGCAGCCTTGTATGAAGAGTAAGTGAAAGTTGTGAAACAGCAACTCTGGAAATTCATCATATAATTACTAACAAGCAGCTTTCAACTAATTTGCCCTATCATGCACTTTTGACCTGAAGTTTCCTGTCGTTACCAAAAGTGGCGTCACCAGTGACGTCAAAAAGAGAGCCACTAATATGTACTTTCTATAAATAATAAATGGTCACATCAGACGCAGTTGCCAATAGTCAACTTGTCAAACTCCAGACAACAGGAGCGGTCAAGATGTATTGCTGAAAAAGAAGACGACATGAAGTTGCTCAAGAATTTTTAGCAAGTCATCTTTCTACCACGATGAATTTGATCTGCTGTCTTCACTGCTATAACCCGGAGCTATAAAATCAAAAACTGGCATTTAACTTGGGCATTCCCCAGATGCGATCTCTGAGATTGCTTTCATTACGGATTCCTTGTGAATTGTCGGAATACGGAAACGTGTGATGTTCTACAGAATTAAAAGGGCACAGTTATGAAAGTCTAATCAGTTTCAATAATTTGTCTTATTTTTCTGAATAAGTATAAATGAAAAATATGGATTGACATTTTTACATTAAATCTATGTCATGCCGAAGAAAAGAATTTAGTACAAAATACCGAAAATAACAATTTGGTTGTTAAATATATATATATATATATATATCGCTGCTCTAGTTTTATGGTAGTAATGGAAAACTCTGCTGCTTTAGTTTCAATGCTTTTCTTATCTGTGAAACAAAAGAGGAAAAAAAGCCTGTAATACTTATCTTAAACATTAACTTTTTTATATTAGATAATTTTGCTGCAGTAGCTTTATAATATGCGTTGCCTTGTTTATACTGAATATTCCTACTCTCCAAGAGTCTATGGAGACTTTTTACCAATGACCCCTTTTTGTAAAATTTTATTATTTTACCGAAAATATGATTTATTTTGCGTAGTTCAATAATTTTTTACTTTAAAAATGGCAATTAAATTTTCAGAAAAATATAGAGGAAAGAGTGATCTAAGTGCGTGAAGTTAAGTCAAGGGTAATGATAAAATTAAGGATTTAAGGAGATTGTCTTTATGCTAATAAATGCTAATTTCATTTCTTAAAGATTTTAATTTAAAAATCGTGTTTTTCAATCATGAAAGACCATTTTTTTCCTTTCACAATTTTCGTCCATGGCCCGCTTTTGCGAGTGAGAGTTGCGCAAATTCCGGTTTAATGTGTAAAACTTCTATCAAGATAATTTTTGTGAAAAGTTTTTAAAAATTATTTTTTACATTTTTTTGGGAAGCATCCAATTTAAGGGGGAGTTCTATCAGTCCTAAAGAAGAGCTTCGGAATCACAGCAAAAATTAGCTTTTTGTCTGCTTTTATTTAGACATGAAATTTATAAATCAAAACTTATGTGACACAACATGTATTAATCATGCTTATTCTTTTACTACTGGAAAATTAAATTTCAACGCTATATGTTTGTGAAGACATATAAGTTCATAACAAAAGTTTCTACCAGTTCTTAATTTTTTTCGAAAATTTTGCTCTGCATACTCTGCGAAAGAAAAGCTAACATTAAAAATTTACTTAAAACATCACATGACAAGTTTTGTTCAATGATAGATTTTTGTTTTCTTTGTACAAGTTCAGTGGCCAAAGCTGTCAACAAAGATTCGCGTTTTGTTCTTTCGTGACATTCAGACTTTTACCTGTTTGGCTACGTGGTCACGTAGTAAATAAAACATACAGTCGAAGAAAGGTTTCAAGGAGAAATTTGTTTCGTTTTCGAGTTCCTTTTAAATAGAGGGCATAATACTTTTATTTTCTCCAGAACCTTCCTTTATCGTCGTATTTGCAAAAAGTCATTTTCTATGCACACAACGTTAAGTTATTGTTCAGTTAATTAAAGTGGAATGGATAACAAAAACAGTCTGATTACGCACAGCTTAATTCTTCATTTAGGTATAATAGTTTAGCAAAGAACATTCAGTGAAATAAAAAAAAAAAATGGCTAATAGAGAACCTTACTATTCTATTTTGAAAGTGATGTGCATGAATGAAAAATGTCAAAAATTGAAATGTTTTCGACTTTTCTTATTGAACCAAAGTGTGTAGTGAATTCGTGAAAATTTCACGAATTGCTAATAATTCAAGAAACCTGGGGGTACATTGCAGATGCTTAGAAACCTATTATAATCGATGCAGCCGTTCTACCCTTAAACTATTAAAATAAATATATATTTTAAATAAAATAACTTTTTAATTAAAACATTTAAAATATTGATTTATATTTTAAAACTTGCTATTCACTTTTTAAATTTTATTTTTGAATATTAGGAGCTTATATTGAAGCCGGGCAGTGAATTTTACGACATTTGGAAAGAGTTACCGATCCCTATCTACCAAAAAATTTACGTCTTCAATATTACGAATCCTGCTGAGTTTTCCAATGGAGCTAAACCAAATGTTGAAGAGATAGGACCCTTTGTCTTTAGGTATGTCAAGCTTTCTTTCTTTCTTTTTGTTAATGCGACGCAAAAAATGTATTTTATAATTATATACTGAAACTTCAGGAGAAAAATTATAAGGTATTTTCATGTGGACTTTATTCCCGCAGCAAGAACAGGTTTCAGTATACATGTTGCTGCGTTATTAAAATTAAACTGTACACAAGAAACGTGTGAATAATTTAAATTACAGAAAGCAAATTTTGTTGAAAATTTCTTATTGTTTCGGGAATTAGCCTTTATTTTCAAAGCATGTCATAAAGGTTGTGGAATATTTGGCATCAATAGCGCATTTCATGAAACAATAACTTAAGGAATCCTTCAACTTTAAGTTTTATTTCTTTAATAATCAGAAAATTTTGTAAATACTATAACAGATGCAATATTTGTATTCAAAATTATTTTACTTATATTGCTTTTCATTTCTTCCTGTTACATTTTGAAATTAGTGAAAACTAAATAACATGACTACACAGTGCATTTAATTATATAAAATGGATGCACTACTCTCAAAACTGCAGTTGTCATTCATGAAAATTAGTAGATGTATCCTCGTGCCTCTCTGATTCAAATGTCCTATTAACGTAAAGCGAACTCAAGTAACTATCTTACACATTATAAGACATTTAAAAAATAGAACATTTAAAAAATAGATTCCAAAATGAAATCTGCAGATTGATGATTATGGAAATAAATTATACAACTCGATAACAATACCCTAATCATAATAAAGATCAAGCGCTCTCTAGCAGATATTTGAAGAGACAAGCGGTCACCTTCTAGGACTCGGTAGAAACATACCTCTTCTATCAATATAGAACTTGAGACGATTGATAAACTAGACATACAGAACAACAAGTTTAATATTTCTCCAGAATTTTTTAAAAATGTCTAAAATCCAAAGTTTCCAAATACTTTTTGGTAGATAGTGTAGAAATACATACACATGTAAATCAAAAACTGGAGACATCGGATTCCCGAACTGTTTGCGAATGAGCGAACCCATCATTTGAGCTTCTGAAGCTTGTTTGTATTAATTTTTGCAGCAAGTAAAATGATTTTCGTCAATATACAGTAAATTTAGACCAAAAAAGACTTTGCATCCAATCAAAAACTGAAATCTCAATTTTAATACAGTTTGTTGGAAAAGGAGATTTATTGATAAACAAACGGCCACTTTGAGTGGTGTAGATGGGCTGAATGGTTAGAGCGCAGAGTTGGTACACCATACACCCGGGGTTCGATTCCAGCACGCTTACGCTTCGTTTACAGTTTCTACGTCTCGAAGGTTCTACGCCTCGAAATTGTTCAAAATCCGTAGACCCTTACAGTTTTGAAACCATACTACTTATAAATGCTTATGAAACCGTAAATGTTTGTACTTACGGCTATTTAACCAAGCTGATTGGAAATGGTTTAGGTCCCGTAAAGATACAAAAATGTTCCAAACCGTAAATTTAACGGTGAATTAGATGGACAGACTGCTGCCGGCTATTTAACCGTAATTTCTTGATGAAATTTCCAACAGTGTACTTTTAATTGTTTAGCTAATTATTTTATATTTTGTGACTTGCTAAGTTTGTGCTCTTATTAACCATTAAAATGAAGTGAAGGGGGGAGCTAACCGATGTTTCCCCCCTTTTCACAAAACTAATACAACTGCATACATCGCACATTTGATTAATAAACTCCTTAAAAAAACATTGTTGAATTTGTCTACCTGAAAAAATCTGCTACTGAAACGAACTTTAACCCACTAATATTCAATAAAAAATAACAAGTATGTTAAATTCCATACGTATTACTATTAATCATATTTTACTTTTAAAAAGGATATGATTTTTAGTGTATAATGTCAGTTAATAAAATAAAATATGGACAGACGGAGAGGCACGGATTATTTTTTAAAGTCTTACTTTTGAGTATCAGCAAAAAACTCATTTCATGTGAACTTACTCATGTTTCGTACAAACTGTTTTAAAACTTTCTCAAGTCTTATGATCATATTTCGATTATTTTTAATAATTCTGAAAATTTTTCAAAGTTTCTTAAAATTCTTAAGTCAAAAAAGAACTCTAGAATGCAAACAGTTAGAACCTTCACGTAAGCTTAAATTCGCTTTTGACAGGAATCCATCATTACCCCTCGAGCTTATTGATAGAAAAGTGTCTCCCGCTGCGGTGTTGCCGAAGAGAAAGTGTTAATTTGTAACATTGAAACGGGTGGTCTTGCATGTTTTGGAATGACATTTTTTATATTTATGCAGAGGTCGATGGCTGAAAGAAGGAATGCATTGGAATGAGGCAGACGGAACAGTAACCTACAAAGATATCAAGGAGTACACTTTCGTCAGAGAGATGTCAGTTGGGGATCAAGAACAGAACATTTACACTCTAAACGGTCCCTTGCTGGTAATACTTTTTCTCTATCATAGTTTCATAGTTTATAATGGTAATATACTTTGTTTTTTCGATATGCTAGTATTACCAAAATTACACACTACAGTGAGACACTTTTATTACTGCTTTGGGGCCATCAGTTGGACAGATTACTTATTTATTTATTTTTAAATAGTTCTTTAAATCTGAAAATCTAGAGTTTAATATTTTACAATTACACAAAAGTAACACATTCAGTCTTATTCTCGTCCACATCAGAGGCGTAGCTAGCATTTTCAGCGCAAGGGGACAACTGAAGAGTTGGCGCCCCCCTCACTCCGCACTCCTGGGGGCTAGGGGCGCCCCTGGTAGGGAATTAAAAAAACTTTTATGCTTCCTAAATGACAAATAGCTCTAAAAAGCAGCCCTTTTAACTTGCATTTTTATTAGCGACCATTCACTTTGAAGGGAAAAATGGGACACTCTGGCTTCGCAAAATTATTTGTTTTTCTTCTTTCTCAAGTGACCTTTCCTGGGTTCTCTGGGCGTCCGGTTCTTTTATCTCTGCTGCTCAAAGAAAATGCCTTTTTCAGTTCGAATAATTTTCTTTTCGCATTTAAAAATAAAATAAATTTACATTAATTTGGCGCCCCTTGACGCTGCGCCCGGGGACAGCTTGCCAGCCCTTTGCCCCCCTTCGCTACGCCTCTGGTCCACATCGGATCAGCTTCGCTATCGTTTTCGACCGGGCGAAAACGATATCGGAATTAATCCGAATCGTACCAGAATCAGGCTGCTTCTAGACACATTCTAATCAGTAGGTTAGTTTAATGCAACCCGTTCCGCCCTCCTATTGACCATCTTTCTTGGTACCGTTCTCAATTAAACAACATAGGAATTGGTCCGTGGTTAATTGAACAATCCAACAATCTTCAACTTGTCTAAACTGCTAGTAAATGCATTTCTTAATCTCGCTCATAGAATTTTTCTGCTAAATTAATACCCATTTCTAGCAATCGTCATTACAAAATATTATTTATATAAAGGAATATAAATTTTATATTCCTTTCATATATGAGCCTTGAAAGCCGGAATCCAAAGATATACAACATTTTGTCACCCATATCATAAATCACAAGGATTTTGTTCTATTAATTAGCGCTTCATGTTTTCTTCATATCTTCTTGTTTGAACTTGAATCGATTTCATCTCATGCTTTCCTCATTTTTCAGGCTGTCATCAATTATGTTGAAGATTACGCGCCATTTTTTATCCGTTCCCTGATTGTCGAAGTCATGAATGGCATTTTTGAAAGCTATAATGAGACCTTGCTGGTGCACAAAACCATCCGGGAAATTGTCTACGAAGGATACTACGAGCCGATGGTAGCGGATTTAACTAAAGTGGTTGAGCCTTTTATTAATTTACCACTCAAGCTTGTCAATGATACTTTTGGAATTTTACATGAAGTAAGTTATTTTTTATAAAACCATTTGTTCTTTAAAAGTAATGCACAATTCGATTCCTTAAGCAAGACTGTATTATTCAACTCATAAGTAGTCTTAGCATGTTGGGGAAAACATTCTCTAACTCAGGAGTGGCAAAATTTTTTCACTGCAAGGAAATATTAAATTTGGCAGTTGGGCAAAACGCCACAAAAGCAGTACGATAATAATAATAATAAACTTTTGTAATTAACTTCTTATCATACAAATGTAATAATAACACTAATGTACCATAACCACAACAATTTCAACGACACCTGAACAAATTTCTGGAATGCAGGTACTCCCTAACACTACATACCTGTTTTTGTTATCTTTCTTGTCATTTCCAAAATTATTGAATGGCAGTACCACCCCCCGTCCCCTCCCCCAGTAATCCGCCTATGCTTGATGCCACTTCCCATCATTAGGTAACTTCGTGAGCTGTGTCATACCTGTTAATTTACGTATTGCATATTATTAAAATTTGCATACAGCTCGGATTTTCCACGATTTGAAATCGAAAGTTATAACTAATATAACATCAATAATGTGTGCCCTGAAAACGATATATATGTAAAAGAAAGAACTTTTTTATTTAAAACAAATTCATTAAATTTATTCCTCAGCACTAATCGAAAAATTTCCTTTCAATGTCGAATATTCACTTTCTTTTTTGATTGCATTAACAGTTTCGAAATTCATTAAAAAATTCAGAGTATTTTAATCTTCCCATTACTAATGCATATTCTAACGTTTTACAGAGGAAGCATATTGGGGACGGAGTTTTTACTATAAAATCAGGGGTCAATGGAATTGAAGACTATGCAGCAATTCAGAAGTGGAACAATCAAACGTAAGTGTCATCATTTTATTTTGTTCAGTTAATTTTCTTCTTTTTTTTAATGACTTTTCATTAGTTTGGTCATTATTCAAGCAGAAATCACGGTACGAGATATGAGTCAAATTCTTGAACAAGACACGAATGGCACGCTGCGTTATCGGAGAATGAAGAAATTTCTTTTATATAGTAGTTTCAAATGTGTCGAAAATCGCATTGCGGTTGTTCCCAGTTTCGCAAAGACAACAATCATCCTTATCTCTGACTTCGTAGGCAAGCAATTCTCAAGTTCGCGGAAACTACTCGTCACCCTTTTCTTAGCTGATAAGCAGTATGTGCTCACGTTAGGTAGAGTTTAAAGGAAATACACAACTTTTTAAGATTTCTACATAACTGTCAGACAATTTCTCTGCTACGAGAAAACAAAATTCGTATTCTGACCTCATACATCAAAAAATGATATCTTCCATTAAACGGCCGCTGCATATGGGGGAAAGAGGTATGGATGGGGCCTAAGAGGGAATACTATTGGAGACCGTGATTGGTAATTTTATAGAAAGAGAAGGACATCAAAAATCTAATCGTCGACCGTTTCACCTACGGCTGATTTACAATATAATTGTGCGTAAAATGTTTCAGTCATCTAATAATATCGTTAGCTCGCTCTTTCTTTTTTCTGAGAAAAATTATTCATAAAAAAAACGGGATTACATGCGCGCATATGCAATTGCATTTTTTGCATCTTTACACGTTGATGTATATAAATGCATAAAAGCGGAATTTTTAAAATATAAATGCTTTATTGTGTGTGATCATTGGATTTTAGATTTTTTTTAAATCTTAAAGAAACATTAAAAATAAATGTTCAATTTTTTTTCAAAGAATAAAAATATCGGCCGACACATGGAAGTCATTTCGTGGCAATAAATACTGCTTCGATTGCAATAAATGTAATTAATGTGCGTGCCGTTTTCTGTGCGAATAATTACTTACACACACACACATATTATATATATATATATATATATATATATATGTATATATAGTGAAACCAAAAACTATATAAACAAATAAACCAGATCCAAAGTTCATCTAATTGGAAATTCTTTTCAACCTTCTTTAAAAAAAATATATACTTATTTCATAAACGCACACATGGTTTGTAACACTTACTCAAATAGCGGGGAAAAAATTAAAATTCTATAATCTCAGCACAATGAAAGTTTTTCTATAACGTGTTATTCAACTGGACTTCATTATGCGGCATCAAAATAACGTCTTATTGTTGTTTGACAAATTATGTTTTTACCTATGATTAATTCTCAAAGATGCCTAGATAATTCTTCATCCATTCAGGAAAATTATGATATATAACATCACAGCGTAAAAACAATTCTGGATTTTTAAAATTATTGTTGTTATTATTAATAGTCAGGTGGTCAATTTAAAAAGGGTTTTTACAATGCTCACAGCCAAATTTGATGTAAGGTAAATGACCCGGTAGTGGACACAGTTAAGAAAATTGTCGTACTCTTTTACGTGGCAAAATTTTTTCAAAGGACTTACATCAATATTTGCATATTTAGCTTAATCGCCAACTATTTCTCTAAACATTAATTACCTATAAAATGTCATTTGATGAAAAATTAGAATTTTACGTCAAATTTACTAAACGATTCATTTGTATCTATTGTGGACATTTATAAGACACGTATTTGCATTAGTAGTGGACAGAAATGAATATCATCTATTTCATGCTGTTAACTTGGAGAAATAATTTTAAAAATGACTAAGGCACCATTCATAAATGATGTCAAGCCTTTTCTCCCATATATTTCCCCCAAATCCCTAACCTTCCAATGGATCGGCTTTAGTAAAGAGCAGCAAATGTGACCGTTGTGGAGGCAGCTATTAAATATTATGATCCATGTACTTGCAGAGATGCTCCTCGTTAATAATTCTATTAACCAGCACAAGGAATAGTTCGCTATAGGTTCTGATAATTTCATTCAAGTTTAATGTTACATTCGCTTATTTTAGGAGCTTAAAGATCTAAGTGTCCACTACTAGATCAGTGTCCATTACCTGCGCTGTGGTAGCCCAGTGGTTAGCACGTCGGACTTCCGCCTGGAAGGTCGCGCGTTCGATACCCACTGAAGACCACCATGTATACTTGGGGATATGTGCATGTAAAATCCGTAGACCCCACTACCTCTCCCCGTGCGTAAGCAATCCTAAGGCCTCGGCTAACAGGTAGGGGTCTGGTGGAGAAAAGAGAAAAGTGTCCACTACCTACTTAAGGCTTCGGCTAAAAGGTGCAAGGGTGTCCGATGGAGAAAAGTGTCCACTGCCGGGTCATTTGCCTTATATTAGTGCTTAAAATAAGCAGGAGGTCAAGATTCATAGGTTGTCAAGTTACAAAGGTTTACCTTCATAATGTAACATTAATACAATATATAAACATCGTTTAAATATCACAAGGCTTTGGAAAATGATTTTTTTAACATATTATATGCAACGATAATTTTGCAATTCCAATAACGTGTTTTTTCATTTATTTTAGGTCTGTCAACTGGTGGAACGATAAATTTTGCGATCAAATCAATGGCACAGATGGTGTTCAATACGCTCCTGGAGTTACTAGAAATCAAACATTGAGCATTTTTAACCCCAACTTATGCAGATCAATGCCAATAAAATATCAAAAAGATATTACAGTTCATGGAATAAAGACTCTTCGATTTGGAATGCCTGAAAATACTTTGTCCAGTTCGGCAAAGAATCCTGAAAACAAATGTTACTGTCAAGGCTCACATTGTATTTCTGGAATTTTGCCACTGAATTGCAAGAAAGGTAATTATCTTCATGTTTTCCTCATTTTGTTCTCTTATTCACGTAGAAGAATACTATGACAACGAAATTCTTAGTCCCTCAATTACGGAGACACAAACTAGTACAAACTAAAGCGGTTTTATCCTTCAAATTTTAATTTCACTTGAAACTTTTGTAAGACTATTCAATAATAGTCATGTATATAAAGAAGTTTGAATTTTTATTCCGATAGAAGCCAAATGAAGCGTTTATGTACACGATATATTTCATTTTACGTTGCAATGGTAAGTTAACCCAAAACTTCTAAAAATTTGTATATTTATTTCTTATCATTAAAATCATTCAGTACCTTCGTATCTGCAGTGAAAATGCAATGTGTTCCGATTTAATCATTTTCCAGTATCATTATTAACTACCCCAAATGTCAAGGGAACTTTGGATAACCTCTCAAGATCTCCGGGCATTCTGAATGACATCCAACAAATACGAGTTGTGTGGGAGCTGGTCAAATACCTTATGAAAGTTACTACAGAGCCCCGGTAACCTTGTCATTACAATGCATTGAATTAATGATACAGGACCCACAGAGTAGAGAATAAGACAGAGACCACACGCCTCAGCTGAGACTGAAGCTCTTTTCGCGCAGAGGATCTTGGGATACTTCGGGCAGAACATTGGCGGTATATTGAATGTTGTGTTCATTTTTCCGCGCGGTGATGTTATCAAGGTAGAATACTTTGGGGTTAGATATCGGTTTTTAGTTTAGAATCTGGTAAACCACATAATTTTAACCTCTTTTATGAGTTCTAAGTTGCACCTAAGTTTTTCATATCCAATTTCTTTACCTTTAACTACCATAAATGCTTTTCCTTAGCTTTAAATACCCAGAAAAGCTTTAGATACCGTGCAATGCTTTTCTTGAGCTTTAAATACCCAAAGAGTAGAAAATAGGACAGAGACGAAAGGCGTATGGAAAAATTGCAAGGTGGAGGCATGATTTAATTCTAGTTCTTTAGACTGATAAGTAAGTGATTTGATCATATCAATATAATTGAACTAGGTAACTTTGCATGATTTGGAGCTATAAATTAAATAAATAATTTTCGAAAGCATACTATTTTGAATTATTGTAGTACACTATATTATTAACAACACTGAAATTTTATATGCTGAAAAAGTATATTATAAAAATTAAAAATATTCCGATAAAAACAAACTTTCCTCAATTGTACATACATAATGAACATTTTTAGAAATAAAAATGAATTTATTCTGGAAAAATCGCAGCTCATGACATTTACATTCACCATGTGAAGATTTTCGTTCTAATACCCCATTTTTGTACAAAGAAAAATAGTGTAGAATAGCGGTTTTTCATACTTAATGTTTTTGAATTCTCTGCCCACTTTAAACTTCTATTTACAATTTTGATATTTCCAAGACCACATACCAAACAAAAAAGATTAAAAAATCATGCATGTTGCATCTAATAATTTTTTCAAAGCTGTCAAAAGTCTTAATTTCGTTCCTACTCAATTGTACATACTTTATTTTTTTCAGTATCTCCTGCATATTATGTATTTAAGTAAAAGATTGTAAGAAAATCGAGTTATTTACTTAAGCTAATTCTACAAAATACAGGGTGCGGCACCAGAATTTCCTTTTTTGAAATGTGCGACTTTCAGGCTATAAATGTTGTTTCGGGGTGTTAGTTGTCTCATTCCAAAGGGATGGTTCTAAAGTTTTGTTCCCACCTTGGTCAGTCGCCATTCTGCATTGGAATTTCGGAGGATCGTACGTTTTCTATCGAGGTCTACTTTTCGAATGAACATTCAGTGATTTGAAGTGGCTAGCAGCTTCCCGGCTTTGGGCCCCTTGTGATTTTTCTTCGGGGTTTTTTTTGAAATATCGACTTATATGTCAATCGTTCAATGACCCTACAACACCTGAAGGCCAGCATCCAGGCTGAAATAGCTAACATACCCGCTGCTACGTTGGTAGGATCGTGACAAGCGCTAGAATTCGGCTTTCAGTGCATGGGGAATGGGGGGCGTCACCTACCTGGTTTGATTTTCAAAACTGTGTAAAACATAACTTTAGACATGTACCTATACTATAAAAAAATTTAAAGTTTATAAGATTCATAAAACGGGTTTCATTGAGTTTTGAAAAAAGGAAGTTATGCTGCCGCACCCTGTACAAATAATCGCAACTATCGAACGTAAAAAAAAAAAAAAACCGCCGTTATAGGGATAAATTGTCTTACTTGAATTTGTTGTTACTCTTAAATAGTTTATAAACTGTATCTATAAAGTATTTTGCAAAGAATTATACAATCATAAAGCTTTTAACAAGAATTGAGGTGATAGGAAAAAATAAATTCAGCTTCGGACTTTTTTTCCCCGAACAATCCATCTGTTTTAATAGCAATGCTAAACCCCCAAAACCACAACGCGAATCAAGAAGAGGAATCTCTTTCTGCCCCAAGCATCCCATGATCCTTTGCGATCGCGGCTTCAGAATCATTTTCTTTCTACCATACGCCTGCCGTCTCTGTCCTATTCCACATCCAAACTGTAGGCCAGAACTTACATGCATTAATACATATCAGAAACAAGGTATCAACTCCAGCTAAGGTTTCGGCAATAAATTAATAAAATAAAAATAATAGCAGAGCAGAAACGATATTGTCATAAGCTATGTTAAAAAACAGGAATATAAATTTGGGACAAAATATCGAGTTGCGAGAAGTAAGATCCATCTCTTGCTAGTAAAAGTTGTGAATTATTTCACATATTAACTACATTTTACATACACGTTTCAAATGTAGTATGTTAAAAAAAATTTTACTTACTCTTGTTATGAAAATTTGCTGTTTCTTTGAAAATGAAGTTGGTTATATTTTTTCTAATACGTGTTTTGTTTTTATCAAGGTGCTCCTTATGTGATCTCTTATCCACATTTCCTGCAAGGAGACCCAAAACTTCAAACTGAAGTAAATGGTGTAAACGCTTCCGTTGATAAGCACAGAACCTATGTTGACATCGAGCCAGTACGTATGCTTTGCTTCGTTGTTTTGATGATCCTTGATTTGTATGACCTTTTTTTTAAGTTAACGTGTTACAATTTTTATTTTTACTTTCAGAATACTGGTTTCGTTTTAAATGCCGCGTTCAGGATACAGTTGAATGGTGTCACAAGACATTTAGAAGATTATACGTAAGTAGTTTTTACTAAAGTTTCTATTACAATGAATTTTATATTGTTTAAATATAACCAGGCTTGGAGTAATCGCGATTACGTAATTGTAATCGATCACATTTTGGCAAAATAGAAATCGTAATCTGACAATGACATATTCTTATAATCATAATCGAAATTGTGTAATCCCTTTTCTCACGTAATCTTAATCGTAATCTAAAGTGGAAAATCTGTAATCTGGTCTTGTAATCGTGTAATCTTAACCTGCTGAAAGCTGAAATTTTTAGTTTGCCTTTCTACCCTTGAATGGAAAAGATGAGATAAATGTTACAATACTAACATAGAAAAACGATTCAAGCTGCTTACTGCTCGTAGAATGGCCGTTTGTAAATGAGGGTCATAAAACGGATCTTAACGGATCATAAAACGGATAAAGCCTTTCTTAAGTGGGTTACGATTACGGTGGTTTGATTACGATTTCGTAATCAAACTTTACGATTTGAAACTTAAACAAACTTAATTCTTTAACGACTGTAATCGCTGTCGTAATCATAATTACGTTTTGGCAAAGGATTACAACCGTAATCGTAATCATAATCTCTCAATTTTTCTCTTTGTAATCGTAATCGTAATCGATTACGTTTCTTAGTAATCGACTCCAAGCCTGAATATAACATTCAATTAAAAAAATACCCTTCTAATTTTATGTTACTTGTTTTACAGAGCACTACAAAAAGTAACAGACAGTATAGTTCCTGTGCTTTGGATGAGCGAAGTAAGTGTATATTGATAGCTAAAATTTCATTACTGACAAAAAAAATAAACAAAGAGAATCGATTGCATTTTTTTCATCGGTGCATTATTTTAGTTGTATATAGAAGCATATTAGAATTATATGAACACCGGAAATGTTGGCAGCAATTTTTTTTTAATGTTATGTTATAAGTTAGGGACATTGTACCATAAATCGACAAAACAGATAACGAACTTTGTCATAAATATGTAATGACCGTAGAGAAAACTCACGCACTCTAAACTTTCTCATATTTGTGGAATCACCCAATAAGTTTCATGCACTGTTTCAACGGCAAGTAGTTGGAGCAGTTGTCACTGCACAAAATATGCATGCTAGTTTACAGACTCCTATGTGCTGAAGCAGTCCAAATAACAAGTGCTTGATTTTTTTCAAAGTATTGTACGTACATTAACATACAGTGCTAGATTGGAAATTTAGCTGGTATTTAATATTTTTTTAAGTTGTAAAGTAAAGCAGATGGTTTATCGACGACAAATCTTTCCAACTATTTGGTGATTGAAGACTGATATATCAAAAATAAACCTTCGTTTGCACTGCTTAGTCAGAAAAACGACGTCAACGAAACGTAGAATATATATATACACTCTTCTTAATTCTTTTAGATATTTTTGTACATCATTTTTGAATTCTTAGTCGTAATACAGATATTTAAGCACCTTAATATTGAAGTTATTAAAGGTGTATATTATTCGTGTATTTAAATAAACAATTTTTAAATTTATTTCCTTCATTCATTTTTAATTGTTACGCTAGAGTATAGAGATACGGTATTAAATCTTGCGATTTTGTGAAATATGATGCAAAAATTTTCTACCACAAAAGAAAAAAGAAGTGATAATCATTCACCTTTAGATGCGCGTTTAATACGCATACTTTGAAACATAAATTTTTAATAATTCAATATTTAAATGTGTTAAAATCGACTTGCAGCAATGATTACTAGTTCTTTTGAAACTAACTGAAAAAATCTTGGTCATGAATAACCAGTTGTCGTCCTCATGTTCCATGTACCGAAATGGTTGCTGCATCAACCTTTATGACCACAAACGAAACAGGAGTCGGAGATTCTCTGTTTTAATTTTATGACTTATTAAAATACACTCGTTGTTGTCCTCATCTTCCATGTACCGAAATGGTTGCTGCATCAACCTTTATGACCACAAACGAAACAGGAGTCGGAGATTCTCTGTTTTAATTTTATGATTTGTTAAAATACACTCGTTGTTGTCCTCATCTTCCATGTACCGAAATGGTTGCTGCATCAACCTTTATGACCACAAACGAAACAGGAGTCGGAGATTCTCTGTTTTAATTTTATGACTTATTAAAATACACTCGTTGTTGTCGTCATCTTCCATGTACCGAAATGGTTGCTGCATCAACCTTTATGACCACAAACGAAACAGGAGTCGGAGATTCTCTGTTTTAATTTTATGACTTATTAAAATACACTCGTTGTTGTCCTCATCTTCCATGTACCGAAATGGTTGCTGCATCAACCTTTATGACCACAAACGAAACAGGAGTCGGAGTTTCTCTGTTTTAATTTTATGACTTATTAAAATACACTCGTTGTTGTCCTCATCTTCCATGTACCGAAATGGTTGCTGCATCAACCTTTATGACCACAAACGAAACAGGAGTCGGAGCTTCTCTGTTTTCATTTTATGACTTATTAAAATACACTCGTTGTTGTCCTCATCTTCCATGTACCGAAATGGTTGCTGCATCAACCTTCATGACCACAAACGAAACAGGAGTCGGAGTTTCTCTGATATTAAAATACACTAGTTGTTAATGGGTTATCAGACAGACTTTGGGGCTTCAAAAATCGGTTTTAAGAGCAACCTTAAATGGCTATGAATTAAGAGCTTATGTTTCATTTGAGTTTTTAGATTCTCAAAATAATAAGTAGATTTCTTTGAAATAACTCATTTTTTTCTATTTTAGGAGGCTCAGTTAGATGTTTACTTCGCAAATTATTTCAAGACAAGGGTGGAAACACCAATTATTGTCTTCAAAGCTCTAACAATAGCAGCAGTGACGATTGGTGCCTTTTGGGCATTGTCTTCCGTTGTGTTCCTGTTATGCATAGAAGCTAAAGTAAGTTTTAACTGTTCTTGGAAAGTTAATTATGGCGGTTTTGGTATTATACATTCCCAAAAATGTGAATTTATAATTTATACATTTTATTATGATATAAAACTGATAATTTTTCTATTTTTGAAAAATAATTATAGTAGTTGCTATTATACCTATATTCTCATAACTATATTTGATTTTGTTTAGGTGAAACCTGATAAGTTGAAGAATTCATTGGTTTTGAAAACACTAAATTCCGTCTATACGAGTGTAGCTCTTTGGCCTCCGGTTGAAGACGAAATAAAAGAAGCAAATATTACAGAGAAAACTTATTTATGAAGTAAGTTTCAAGTTCTTATTTTCAATGACAAAAGCGAAATAAATATACATATAAAGCGGCAGGAATAGTCATGCCTTTGAAGGAAATTAAAAGATTTCGTTGAGCAATTTCTGTTCCAGAAATGTGAAATTTCTAATTTAAAATTTCGAACTTCATTCATTAACATAATGCTGGTTATAACAAAATTTGCATATACTGTCGGCCCCGTTTAAAGGAATACCGTCGGTTCCAGCATATTTTATTCGATTATGCGGGGTCATTTTCTTTACCTTACAGATGTGATAATATTGCCTCGAAACGTAATAATAAATCAGTATATCTAATTAAAAGAAGTTATTAATGTTAGTGTTTAAAAGTTTTTTCAAATAA
Organism: Octonoba sinensis; assembly: GCA_038502835.1. Classification (NCBI taxonomy): domain Eukaryota; kingdom Metazoa; phylum Arthropoda; class Arachnida; order Araneae; family Uloboridae; genus Octonoba; species Octonoba sinensis. The sequence goes on from CM076600.1 coordinate 8,816,588, forward strand.
GATAAATAAAAACAAAATAATTAAATACATTATTATACATTTTAAGTACAAATTAAAATGATGCTTCCTTCCAAAACCTTCAATTTATCACTTAAATTAAATCTTTTCTCTTCGATGTCATAATTGTCTACTGCACAGAGCTTTTAAGCATCAAACGAAAAGTTACAGAATCAGACTAAACAGAAACCTTGTTTCCAACTGCATTACACCTGCTAATCAGTCCTCACCCCCACAGGGACCAGGGACCATTGTGAGGAAAACCAGTTTCCCCCTTTCTTCTAGAAAAAGGGAACCTGGTTGTCTTCAACATTGCAGCTTTCAGCAGCTCCAGCTTTCTCCTTATTCTTTTGTATTGCTAAATATAGAAGATTCCAGAAACCCTTTAGAAAATGACCTCTGTTTACTTCCGGGTGGGAGGGGGGGGGGGAGGCGAATCATGAAAGAGAACGAGCGACTCTCAAATTTAGTGTTCATGGGGACGTGTTGCTGAAAGATCTACTTGAAAATTCAAAAATTGTTCTTATTTACTTATTTATTTTTGAAATTCAATCAATTTTTTTATCAAAAATATTTTTAAAGCAGACCAGTATTATTCCTTTATCCGGGGAAATTGTTCGATTTAACGACCGTTAACATTGCATCTATGGGAAAATACTCTGCTCCGGAAGGTTTTATTCTTATAAGCGGGTTATTCCTTTATCCGTTGCCCGATTAAGCGGGGCTGACAGTACCAGTGATGCCTAAGCTTTATTGAGTTTTGCATATACCAGCGATTCTTACCCTTACCCGAAGTAAATAATGACTAATCACAACAAAAAGAAAACTGAACGAAACTCGTGTTTCTCAATTCCATGGCAGCAGAGAGGGTAGTCATGAATCTTCTGAAGAATCCACCGTCTGCAAGGGGCTGTCATTCAGTGGCAGATCTAGGAATAATTTCTGGAGGAGGCACGATGGAATGAAAAGTAGTTTTTCACTCGTAAACTTTAAACAGAAGTTCTCATTAGAGGGTTGTGTTTTTTTGGATCCCTAAAACCAGTTAATCTACTTTAAAATACAGAACAATTATTTATTACTTACTTCGAATGAAAAAAGCTTCAATTTTTTACAAAGAATATTTTAAGCTAGTTAAACACTAAACCGCAGAGACAATTTTACCAAATGCCCCAATAATGAGCCATAATGACGTTGTCTTAAGAATTAAAGCCAAGAACGGCGGAAAAGAGGTCTTGATTCAGCTGTTTAAATTTATTAAAATTGAAAGAGTTAAGGGGACTTGGCACCTTTTGACGATTTGTTTTAATTTAAGAACTTTTACCTATTTCATTTGTATGTTATGATATGCTATTGTTCAACAAAATGATTTTCACATGAAAAATCAAAATTCAACTAACAGAAAATTTTAAAAATTAATTTTTTTTAAAATTATTTAACAATTTTAAATTTCCTTCTTCTTTTTCATTTCTTGAATTTTTTTCACCAATTTTTTTTAAAGTACTTATTATAGTATGGTTTACAATTTTAGGGATGGGTTTTGCTATTAATTAATTAGTTTTTGAGAAAAAAGTTTTTAAAGTTACATCGGGGGTAGAACACAGGAAAAAAGCGACTTTTCTTACATTTTCATTTAAATTTTTTTTTTTTGAAAATATATAGCAAATTCCATTCCTAATTTTAGCAAGTACATTATATCGAACACACAGAAAAAATTTCAAGTTGCTACATGAATATATGCAGAAGTTTTAGCATTTTAAGTACTACAATATGGCGAAAACACACAAACCGAGAAAACGCAGTTTAAAGAATACAAAATCCTACTAAAACATCAGAAATATTCGAGTTCTTTTACTTCTTAACTACATTTATATTGGTTGCATCGCTTCAAAACTTCGCTCAGATATACTGGGAGAGTCAAACCACATTTTAAGCAAAAAATTGAAAAATCGTTATTTTCAGCCATTTTCTACATTTGAAAGGTGCCAAGTCCCCTTAATAGGCTAAATTTGTACTCAGAACGCATAACTATTGGACAAAAGTGTTTTTATTCAAATTATGTTTTTTTTTTTTTTCTTTTTTTACACGATAACTTAACAAAATTGTGTTATCAAGAAAATAATTTAAAAATTATTTTATGAGATTGTTACAAATTTATTTTATCCGTTTTGAAAAGGGTACATACCCCCTAAACCCCTTTAAAATTGACCACTGCCTGTTATTAACATTAATGATTAACGGGATGCACATTACTCATGTTTTTCTCTAGTTGAAGAATCGAATTAAACACTCCTACTTAACATCTCCTTTTCCGTGTTAATTTTTGGACGATACATGCTGCTGATTATAGTGGCATCCAAAAACCCAACTTCGTTGCAATAAGACGTTGGAAGTGAAAGTAAAATCTTTTGAGTTTAATCATTTAGAAACAGAGACGTTACGAGGTGGGAAGAGGGGTTTGGGCTTTAGAGTTAGACCCCCCTCCCAAACTGTTGTTTCCGTTATCTGTTTTAAAGAAACCTCAATTAATTAAACGGTCAGACCTCGCTATGTCATCCCGGTTCATTGAATATCAAATATGTATGAATTAGTGATGCAACGGATCTTAAATTTGGCCGGATAACAGATACCGGAGATCCGGCCCGACTTTGAGCCGGATATCCGGTATCCGTACACATTACTTTTTTTAATGAGTATTTATATTTAATTGGATTAAACAAAAAGCATTATTTTTCCTTTGCTTATATGATTATATATTTCTTTCAAATAAACTTTCAATTAAAAGTACTTAACTTTCAATTTCCGAATATCAATAACTATTACGTAAATAACACTTGGTTGAAGAATGTTATCTGCACTAAGTATTTTGCTTAACTTAAATAAAACCACTGATAGAATATTTTTAGTATATGTAATTTCCATTTTCTACAATAATTCTGATGAATTATATATATATTTCCTTTATACCTTTCTACTTAATATTTTATTTCGAGCCAAATGTTACTGCCGGATAATCATAATATCCGGACATAACCGGATATCCGGTATACTAGCCAGATCGGCCGGATAGATACTGCCTGCCGGATATCCGTTGCATCTCTAGTATAAATCCATTATAAGGTCACGCCGCTTATAAGGTCAATTTCGTGAAGTCCAGATGGGTGACCTTATATCGAGGTCAGATTCTATAATGAAAGTGAAGTGAGAATATTTCTCGGAAAATTTTTAAAACAGATTTAATTTGACATTGGGATAGTTATCACTCTGTGTCACCCCATCAGATTAATAAAAAATACATACATATATTTTTGTTCAAAAACAAAAAAAGCACTTAATTTGTTGAGTCTTAATTTTGTCCAATTTTAACCCATTAATGCCTACCGTCCTTTTCAGGGACAGTCTGAAAAGTACGTCTGAAGCACCCAAAAATAAACATTTCAACAAAAAATTGTTCAAATGTATTCCTAACCAGTTATTTTAAGGTTAGGAATACATTAAAACAATTTTTTGTTGAAATGTTTATTTTGGGGTGCGTCAGACGTACTTTTCAGACTGTCCCTAGAAAAGGACGGTATGCATCAATGGGTTAATTTAAAAGTTTATGGATTGTGCAACTGTAAAAGAAAGGTATATTTAAATAAATATTGTTACTTATGCTAAACAATGATAATAGAATTAGTTTAATGTGACTCTATATTTTAATATAATGTTTTTTCTATTTCTAGATTATTTTTCCAAAGAAATAACAAACATTTGTGATACCACATGAACTGAAGTGCTGAGCGCTTTTTGGACTCCTTTAAATATCATAATTTATATTATCATACTCACTTATTTAATCTACCTTTCAAGACTACATCTCCATTAACTTCACTAACGAACATATGTGTTATCCTTGAAATCAAAGAAAGATTTCTTTAACTAGTCCTTTCATTGCTGGATGGGAACTAGGTAACTGGTATTTAAGTATGGAGCAACTCAGGACTGAAACTGAAGCCTCAAACACATAGGTTGTTTCTTACGTTCTGAGATCAAGAAAGTTTGTAAACAATGATTTCATTCATTGGTAATTGTCTATAAAAACATCTTCATCATTTTAATTAAGGAATGAAACATAACAGGAGCATTAAAAACTAATTGTGATACAGAGGTGAACTGGACTTTTATACGAACTTTATTTTCGTACCAATACTTATATTTTTGTCTTAAGCTTCATAGACAATTTAATTATTTTTGTATTAATTTTACAGAATTTTTTTTTTTTTAAAAAGCTTGAAACTTGAAAAGAAAAAGAAAAAATGTCACAAATAATTTAATTACGTAGAACATCGTTTATACGACGTTGACATTTATACGACGTTTTGGCCATCTTTGGTTTTAGTGTGGTCCCAATTCTTGGCACTAGCCAGAAGGGTTATACGACGTTATCGCTTATAACGACGTTTTTCGATAGTCACTTCGGCGTCGTATATACGATACTCCACTGTAATAAATAAAATTTTGCAAATAACTTTTAAATTAAAATACAAATGGTAATGAAATTATTAGACCTCCAAGATCTGTGCCAACAAGAGTACTACTAATCTGACAATATGAAGACCTAGAGATACTATAAAGAATTTTTAACATATTTTCCACAAAACTCATGATTTAAAGTATTTTACAGTGCCTTATAATCTACATGTAGTTTACCTGTAAATTCCAAATTACTGCAAGAAAAGCTACATTAGTTTTGAAAAACACTTACCAAACTAAATACTAATACAAAAATTATAAGATATACATTTCTTTGCTTATATACTCACGTTTTGCTTATATACTCACTCCAAACAGAAGACATCTTAAATCATGTGCTTAGGATTTATTGTCACTATTTCATTGGAGACACTTTTTAAAACATTCCAATAAGTCTTAAACAATCGAGTCATTTCTATAAGAGTAATAAACTGAATAACAGAATATATTTTTAAGAGTAAAAGTATTGCTTATTTTGCAAGATAACCGACATTGTTGACGTTTCACCATTTAGAATACTAAATATAAATTTCAGCATAATTTCAGCATGATGTACTTTTATTTTTTCAAAGTAGCACAACTAGAGAAATAAGAAACCAAGTTGAAATGTATCATACAATATTGAATTACCTTTTACGTATTTGTTACGTCAGTGTCAACTGCTGCAGTACCGGATCTTGGAGTTTTCCGAGACTGGGCAAGACTTAAAAATGCCGCCCCCTTTCCATCCAATTATTGTTGATATTTCATATAATTTTTATGCGTTAGCCTTTTTTTTTTTTTTTTTTTGAGGATTTTTCACTTTTGGGTCATTGATAAACTTTAGTTAATGATCGCACGACATGTCCCTTTTAGCTCAACATTAAGGGGGTAGAGCCATATGAAGGGTCCCTTTACTGTTATGAAATTCTGACAGTTGAAAGGGGGTCCGGGGGATTCTCCCCCGGGAAAATTTTAAAAATTATATGCAAATTGGTGCCTTTTGAGGCCTGAAAAGATGCATTTGAGACTGCAAAGTTATTAGGAAAAAAAAAGGAAACAAATTTTTTCTTTAAATTTAAACGCTTTTTACTCATAAAAATGCAGAATAAAATTGGCATTTTGTTTTTAAATCCAGGGGGCAGAACCCACTCCCCTTCTTCTTACTAACGCCCATATCGAAGAGTCACGTGTCTGCCTTCTCAAACGTCAGTTACAAACTCCCACCTCTTGATAAAAGGATGCTTTGAAATTTGTTAAAAGAAAAACTATTGTATTGTTTGAGCACAGCATGATTTATACGCATTTCACAAGGGGGAAAACCTTGACTTTTTAAATTTTGACATTGCGAAATTTTCCGCCCCCTAACTTCAATTTTAGAGTTGCCAACAGTTTATACAACTAAATAATTCTATTAATCGGTTTTAATCGGTAGCGAAATAGCTGATCAATGATCAAATCGGAGCTCCGAACTGGGATTTTAATTTTTTTCCAAAAGTTAAATTTGCCTTCATTAAACATTTTTTTCATTTCTTTCTTTATTTCTTCTTTTTTTTTTTTCCTTTTGTGCATCACAGTTGAATTTGCCGCCCCCAAGAAGTGCCGCCCGGGGCATGGGCCCCGGCTTGCCCCACCCTACATCCGGCACTGAACTGCTGTATATTTATTGCCAATATGAAAAGATATGAAGTACTATTTTTATAATTACTATTATTCAATAATATGTATACCGTGTGGGTATTTCTTGGTAGCAGAATGTGCCAGTTGCTGTGTGATTTATTTTCATTCCAACTTTAAATGAAAATGTCATTATTTAAGTTCCAGTATTTATTTCATCATTTCAACCAATTAATTGTTCCTTTATTTATGAGATTGTGAATTGTTCTGTTTTTGTACAAATAAATGTGTAAGTGAATGTTACGAATAAAATAAATTGTGATTTTATACAAAGTATTTGTTATTGTTATTCCATGAAAAGCATTTTTAATTGAGTAACTGAAAAATGAAATATTGAGAAGAACAATTCTTGGTTTTATGACAGGAAAAAAAAAAAAGATTGCACCTTTTAAATGAATAAGTAAGTAACATAAATACATGAAAAATAATAATTAAGGTGGTTGCGGATCGTAAGTTAGTTCAATGTAAATAAAAAATTCAATAATTATTAAAGAAAAAAAAATATCATCAACTACTCCATTACACCTGCGAGCAGGTTTCAGGGGTGATACTACTCAAGGGAGCCCCCCCCCCCCGCCCTCAGTGATGGCACACCCCATAAACTACGAGACCCCTCAGATCAGCCAAACAGTCGACCAACCCCCCCTCCCCAAAAGCCCCTCCAATGCGAAAGCTTAGTTGAAAATTAAAAATTACCGTAAACGATAGTTAAAGAGCTTAGTCGATGAGCATGTTACGAGATATTTTTGAAGAAATAAGTTTTTTGGGCGGATAAACATGTTGTCTCGTTTGAACCATAACGCTTATTTTTTCCCTTTCCCCCAAATAAATCTCCCTTTTATGCCACACAATTCGTCCAAATTGGAAAGATGAGATATCGGAAATCTACTGTATGTGACTATCATAATTTGGATTTATAATAGAACATAATATACCTCCCGATGGTACGAAGAAATTTGTTTTCAACCCTTTTTTGTCATACTCATTTGAAAACAGTAAGTTATGTACAGCGCATTCATAAATATGAATACGCTGTACATAACTTACTGTTTCCAAATAAAACACGTAAGATGATTGATAGTAAGAACACCCAATTAACAAAACGGCGTGAATTTCACAATGCTCCCATTCCCATATATACATACTAGTAAGCCCGGCGGTCATACGAAATGACCGCTGTTCTAGATATTATAAGTGTACAATTCTCACAGTAACTGGAAATGCACATCAAACCAAAGAGCTATTTATCAGGTAGAACAGTCAAGTTTAATGAATAAATGATAAACATATAATAATTTCGGGAAAAAATATTCTTGCCGAAAAAAAAACATCTCAGTTATAATAATCTGTAAAATTAAAATATTATTTACTACTATATAATCAAATTGTCTGTGAAAACTATTTATTTATATCCAACATAATCATCATCAAAACAATAATTTTAACAAAACTGGAAAAAAAAAGCTGCCACTTCAATATATATAAAAGGCGCAGACGATAAATGAATTAAAACAAAGAAAGAAGGATTAAATTAAATTCGATTACACTGCTGTAAATTCGCTAAGCTTTTGGCGAACTTCTATTTTGTAGAAGTTCGTCGTAAGTTCTCTTCCATAAAAAACGTTTTCATTATAGAAACAATTGTGTAGATGGCAGCACGAAGCAGTTTTCTCGGAATCAGACATTCGGAGTAACCCATCGGCGACAAACAGACTCTTACGCTGCTTATATATAAGATGTTACGGTGGATGTCGACATTTCCCAATTTCGGACATTCGCGTAATGGATAACGAATGGCAATGTACAATACTTTACTGGAAAGTTGGGTACTTGCATTGGGCCTTGATTTTCTTATTGAACTGTACTTTATTCTTACACGCATAAAAACTTGACTTTTTACCAATCCTTTTCGTAAAGAGAAAGCTTGGCAAAAAGCCTTGCCAAATTCCAGTTTTTGCACCAGCACTGTTCAGAGCGGTAGTTATTACAAATGAAAAAAAAAAAAAAAATTCTAAACATTTCCCTTTCCCCCTGAATTGAACTATTATAATAGTTCTTGTGTGTGTGTAATCTAAGGTTCATAGTTTATAGTTCATAACTTCAAATACTATGGCTCTCAGGTGCTGAACTTCTTCCAGTGAGGATAATAAATTTTTGTGATTGTGTACAAGCCAACAAATTATCAAAACTAATTTAAAATGCGCAAAAAATAAAAATACTCACGGAACTTACAAATAGTTCAATTTTTGCTTGTGATCCAGAATAAATATAACTTGAACCGAGACGTGGGGACATACAACAAAATAAAATATGAATTTTACACAAATAATATAAGAGAAGTGTAAGTGTTTAGATTTTATTGAAAAGGAGCGAGAGAGGATAAAAATGATATCATTCGAGATTGTGTATTCGAGGTATATATTATGTGCAAAATAAGACGTTACGGATAAATTTTCAAATTTAAGAAATTTGAAACTTTTTTTTTGGACATTTATTGAGAAGGCAGTGATAAGTCTTGAACAAAAGCAAAAAAAATAATAAGAAGAAGGTAAAAAATCTGTTTATCAAGCCCAGCAGCAGAAAGAATGCCGTATGTAGTGGCGCCATCTAGTTTCGATAAAGGGACAAATATTTAACGGCATTTATCCAATGAGGCATCTGCCTTGTCCGCACAAAAAATTGGAAATAGCCGATAGGTATCCCTACATTTACTCTGTTTCGTCCAGTTGTAATGTTATTTCAATAGAGATATTAGCTATTTAAATTTTAAATTGCTGCATTAACAGATTTTTAAAAATTTATTTCTGCTTTTCCTTTGAACAATGGCGTAATGTTCAAGGCCGTATCCAAAGGCTAATCTAATCCCCTCCCCGAAATCCCAAAAATTTTCGCAATGTAGTATATATTCTTCCCCGAAACTTCATTCTACACTAGTGTTTCAAAGTCAGCCCCCCCCCCCCTCCCCGAAAAAAAATTCTGGCTACGGCCTTGGTACTGTTGCGTTCCTTGCTGTACTTCGGAAAATAAAAAGGCCCGAAATATCCTGCTATTTCTTTTCACGAATTTCCAAGAGATAACAAACTTGGTACACAATGGATCACACATGACATATCTAGATTCTACACTAAAAGAGTACTAAATTGATTTTCTAAACTTATATTTTTCAGTGCTTATTTTATGCATCATATTAGATGCATTTAAGCTAAGCTTTTCGTAGTCTTTTAATAATTATACCTGTACGAATCATCTGATGATGAAATGAAAAATAATGACATCTTAAAAAATTTTCGCATTCATATCGGATCAAAGAGCGGATGTAAGTTCACTTTTTAATTTATTTGGCATTCCAATCCGTTGTAATGAATAACTAACGTATTTTAAATAAATATGTTATATTTCTCGATGATTTTTTACTTTTACTTTAAAATCTGCATTAATATGCATACATGCAAAGGGTGTATCTTATTCAGAGTTGTGGCGATTTAAATCCATAAAATTAATTAAAATAATTCCGAGAATAAATTAAAAATTGCGAAAGATGAATTTAAAAAAAAAAAAAACCGCTTTGACGACAAATACTGTTAATTCCTTGTTTATATGAAAAAGTAAATATATAAACATATCAAGCTTGGTTATTAAATTATTCACCTTTTTAAATGCAATTAATATTTGATATATTTCAATATGTTTCTAATTTTAGAACATTGATTGATTTTTTAAAATTCAAATCCTTTTTTTTTCTAAAAAAAAAGGTTTTTACTATGAGTAGTGTTAAGAAATTCTTTGAAACATTTATCTGTATATAGTTAAGTTTCTCCATTGAAATTTCAGAAAAAGCTCGTTTTATTATTTCTTTCTGTATTTTTTAACCCTTCATTTCGTTGTAATATTTGAAGAAAGATTTTCGTGCCAAATTTTTTGATTTCTTTATTATTTATTTAATTTTCACATGAAAATTCCTACATTTTCAGCTTTCATAATCGCTAAATTGCAGGGGCGTAGCCAGGATTTTTTTTCGCGGAGGGCTGAAAAATATAAATGTTACATTCGAAAACGATAACTATCAAATCAAAATCAATCAAACTAAAAAAAAAAAAAAGGAATCTTAACGCTTTTTGCATAAACTGCATTCAGGAGAAATACCTTGATTAATTGAAACAAATCGTTTTTAAAATAAAGAAATGAGAACTTATATTTCAATTAAAGTTTAATAGTACGTGTAAAAATAGTATTTGAGCAAAAAACAAAGTCTTTCTTCAACATTACTTTTCTAACAAAACTCTGTTAATTACCATGTCATCTGAAACCATAGGCGTAACCAGGGGGGGGGGGTTTGGGGGTTCAACCCCCCCACCCCCAATGGGTATGTACTTATTGAGGCACATTTAGGCACACAGAAAAATTTCTGGCTGCAGCCTTGCAAAGCGCAATTTTTTTTCCCCTAAGAAAATTAAACACATATGCATATGATTTTTCTTTCCTTTTTCTCTGAAGGGTTGCGATCATGGCCAAAGTATGCAGCTCATAATAAAGAAGACTTTTCATCTGGTTATAAGGTTACAATCAACCCCCTTATCACCTTGGGGGGGGGGGGGGGTTAACAGCGAAAGGTGGCTTCAATCACCGTACCACACACACACAGAGATCCTTTCAATCACTCCAGAGAGGGTTTTCTTTCCTTCATGATGTCTTTTTTACCCAAAGGCAGCAATCTGGGAATACAATCGCACAAGTAATAAGTTTCCTGGAAAATATTCTCTACTGTGATGGAGTTCTAAAGCCCAATTGTCCTAATGGAATAAACCCTCAAGCCAGGAAGGGATGATCATTAAGAAACTTAAAGAGCAGTTTGTATTTATTTATCACTTCCTATCCAAATACCCATTTTGGTAAAATCTTTTTTGTAGATGAGCCGATTGGAAAACTGATGAACTGTATTTGCATTGCATTCTCATTTACAGATGTTCTCTCATCTCTTATATTTTAAATGTTTTTTTTTTCTTATTATGGTCCATCACTGATTGCATTACGACTCTGGAAATCATCCGTTCAACGTTTCCAATCTCACTGTTACGGTTTAATGCTGCATTTTAATTTACAATCAAGTATTATTTATATTTTAGCTAAATTTTTAATTATTTTCGATACATAATAATGTTTGCACTCCAGCGATGGACACGTTCGTCATCCAAAAAGAAAAGAAAATTTGATTCAGACGCTTCCACTTCTGAGGTATGTTTTGCTACAAATTTAACAATTTTTTTAGAAATTTATTGTGGGGATGAGCATTTTTGTAGGGGAATTTGGATTATTTTCTCTAAAATTCGACTATTTCCCGGTTTTAATATTATGAATGCCTGGACATAGAAGATTGCTTAGCGCTAAATATTGAATTTTCTATTGCGTTTGAATTAAAAAATAAACTAATAGATCTAGTAAGGAAGGTTTAATGTTTTTGTGAATCAAGGCCGTATCCAGAGGTTAAGGGGGACCCACGGGCAGCCCCCCAGAAATCTGTATCATATATTCCTCCCTGAAACTTTGCTTTACATAAGTGTGTCGAAGTCTGGGCGCCCCCCCCCCCCCGAAAAAAAATTCTGGATACTGCCTTGGCTCCGCAGCAGGGGGAGCATGTTAAGAATTAGGAAGGGCAGTGTATACTTCAAAATCATACCCTTTATATATACATATATATGATTAGAAATGATGTTAATATGAATTTTTTTACATATATGATAGCTTTTTGATGTATATATAGTAGATGTATGTTTAGATCTTTGGTGAAGTTAGAGGAGTGGGTGTTTGGGGCTTCTGCAACTTAAATTTTTGTAACTGGTCTTACATCTATAATGCTTAGGACAGGGGTCTCCAAACTTTCCAGCCTTAGGGCCATATTGATTACTCCAGTAAATTCCAAGGGCCAAAACCATATTATCATTAATTGTTGCCGGTGGTAAAAAGTTGAATCAGTCCACTAGTGGTGTAAAATATGATTACTTTGTTTTCCAGATGCCATTAGCGACGGGGAAGCTGATGTATTTTCTGTATCGTATGGGTATCCGTTATAATGGGGTACCCGCATCGTATCGCCATAGTAATCATTGATTACAAAAGTAATGAAATACACAAGTAATCATTGATTACTTTTTTCTTCAGTAATCGTTACTTCGGTTCCTAACGAGTACTCAAGTAACGAATGAGTATTTTTTTACATGAAAAAAAAAGTCCGAAAAAGTACGCCACGTTTAAAAAAGGCTGCAAATCGAACTAAAGTCCGCAAAACGGCAACACTGCATATTATTAATTTTCCTGTCATTATCTGTAATTTCTAGATTAGTCGTAGAGTACGAGCGAGCCATGAGGAGTAACGTGACAGGACATCTGGTGGACACAAGCAGAAATAGGTAGTACCTTCTATCCCTAACAGATGGCGCTAATAGCACTTACAGAATAATCTCGTTGGTTCGATAAAGTTCTGGTGTCTTCCACTCACTTCTAGATGGCAGTAAGTGAAATATATAAGAAGGCTAGTGGCGCAACCACAAGTCAGTTCCTATGACACTGCTGTGAAATAAAATAGTGCGTACCTCCTTAAAACGTGTTTGTGCGTGTTTAAGTTTAAGACATCTTTGTAACAATATTTTTATTTGAATTTGTTGCTTTTGTGTGTGATTTAGTAGAATGGAAAAGAAGCGAAAAATTGATAGTGAATGCAGAAAATTCAAAGATCAGTGGAACATTCAGTATTTCGTAATTGAGTCCAGTAACAAGGCGCTATGTTTGATTTGCAATGAAAGCATAGCCGTTCTCAAAGAATATAACATTAAACGTCATTATGAAGCAAAACATTTTCAAAATTACTCAAAATATACAGGAAGTTTGCGGACAGAAAAATTCGAAGCTATGAAGCGCGGATTGAAATCGCAGAAATCTTTATTTACAAAACTCAAAACTGAACAAGAGGCTGCAACTCGTGCCAGCTTTCGTGTGGCTCTTGAAATTGCAAAACGTGGAAAACCATTCACCGATGGAGAAATGGTCAAAGAATGCATAATCGCAGTAGCTGAAGAAATGTGCCCTGAAAAGGTAAATTTATTAAAAACTGTCAGTATGTCAGCAAACACTGTGGCTCGAAGGGTAGAAGACATCGCTGAAAATATATCCTCTCAACTGTTCAACAAAAATGGACATGTTGAGTGGTTTTCTTTGGCCTTGGATGAGTCAACGGATGTGTCAGATACTGCTCAGGTGTTGATTTATATTCGAGGAGTAGATAAAAGCTATGAAGTGCATGAAGAACTTCTTGATATGTATAGTATTCATGGCACAACTACTGGTTCAGATATTTTTAAAGGAGTTGAAATGGCCATTAAGAAAAGAACCTTCGATGGAAAAACTTGAAATGTATTACAACTGATGGAGGCAAAAACATGAGTGGGAAAGATAAAGGAGTGGTCGCTCTTGTGTCAAAGGCTGTAGAAAATGACGGTGGTTCAAAACCAATAGTCTTACATTGTATCATTCATCAACAGTCTTTGTGCGGAAAATGTTTGGATATGTCTGAAGTTCTGAAACCAGTCATATCAACTGTTAATTTTATCAGATCTTTTGGGCTGAATCACCGACAATTCGTACAATTTATTAAAGAGATTGGAGAAAATGACTTACCTTATCATACTGCCGTACGTTGGCTTAGTTGTGGGAAAGTCCTTCAGCGCTTTTTTGAACTTCGAGCAGTGATCGAATTTTTTTTGAATGAAAAGCATCGCCCTCTTACTGAATTGCAAAACAACGCATGGATGTGGAAGTTAGCATTCTATGTTGATTTGACAAAACATGTGAACGAACTGAATTTGAGATTGCAAGGAGAAAACCAGCATCTTCCTGATTTATACAATAATATCAAATCATTCCGGAAGAAATTGATACTGTTTCAATCACAACTACGAAGTAAATGTTTTTCACATTTTAAAACATGTGAAATATTTAGCCACACCACTGAGACCGAGTTTCCTATCGATTTTGCAATCTAAACTTTGAGTGCTTTGAAAATAAATTTTGATACTCGTTTCTCGGACTTTGATGCCATTGCGAATCAAATTAAGATTTTTCAGAATCCTTTTGATACTGACATTGAAACCCTAGCCCCGGAACTTCAAATGGAAATGATTGATCTACAGTGCAGTGATATAATTAAGAACAAATATCAAAACTTATCTTTGTTGGAATTTTATAAGTGTCTTCCACTGACACAATTTGATAATTTGCATAAATTTGCTCGTGGGCTGTTTTCTGTTTTTGGTACTACTTATTTGTGTGAGAAGACCTTTTCCAAAATGAAGTACACAAAAAATGTTTACAGATCTAAATTAACTGATGAGCATCTTAAATCTCTTTTAATAATTGGTACAAGTAAAATTAGTCCACAACTACAAACTATTGTCAGTGGAAAATCTCAATTACATAAATCTCATTAGTATTTCATATGTCGTTATGCTTGTTATAAGTTATCTTTTCATTTAAAATGTATAAAATGTTAGTTGGATTCATTTCAATAATTTGTTAGTTAGTAAATAATAACCTACAACAATGTTATGAGTAGTTAGCCCATGACCATATCAATGTAGATGTCATATTAATAATTATTCAACATAAAAATAGATTACTTCAGTAAACTTAATTTAATTTGCTATAAAAAATAAATATGTTCTCTAGAAGGAGTTTTCTTTCAAGTATGCTAGCTCTCCGCGGGCCGGACAAAATCTGTCCGCGGGCCGGATGTGGCCCTCGGGCCGTAGTTTGGAGACCCCTGGCTTAGGATAACTCTGGAGGCAAGGCTTCGAGGAGTTTGGTTACTCTCCCCCCCCCCTCCTCCCGCAATTTTTTTCAAAATAAAGTCTTATATCTTTTAAGTTACTTTTGGTGTCGCTCGTGATAGTGTTCAATGTCCTTTCCCTGAAAGTAAAGTGTCTTAAAAGCGTAATTTCTCTTTTCTCTTTTCTTTCTTTTTTTAAAACTTGAGATGTGAATTTTTTTTGCCGGGGGGGGGGGAGGAGTTGACTTGCTCCGAGGGGGTAGTTCCCCCCCCCCCCCCGGGAGATGCCTGAAATAAACACGGAGTATATCTTTAGAGACAAGTATTTATGACTAGTAAATTTTCAACTCTTTTACACTTCTTATTGGTGTTTAGTCTGTACATTTTTAGGGTGACCCCCCCCCCTTTCACCAACTCTAGTTACGCCTATGTCTGAAACTGAATAGTGTATGTATAGCCGTAATAGTACGCCGAGTTCGTCAACAATTCGGCAGACTTCCACTTCATCATCCACATCCCCCCATTCACCTTCAATCACATCTCTATATGAAGGAAGATCATCTTCATAGAATGAATAAGATGCACGGTTCTATGTCTTGAAAACTCTTTTCAACAGCGTGTTGGGGAATAAGGTTTCTCAAGGTAGAAATTTTGTCTTTATGAGGCAAAAAGCGCTCATTAAAGGCGGGAGTCGTAGTAATACGATTTAGCTCGACTGTACCTTAAAGGCGGGAGGGATTGCGGCCCCTTTCCATGCGCCACTTTATATTTGTACTTAGTATGTTTTGTAGTTGGAAGCTGTTCGGTTGTTCAAATTCTACTTAAATAAACTTTTTTAAGTCTAAATTTTTTTTATGATCACACAAAATATCGCCCGCTCTAGGCCGAAAAACGAGGCGGGGTGGCCGCCGCGCTACCTAGCATACTTTCGTCGAAATCGCCCGCCGTTAATGTGTTAATAAAGACAATTATTTAAAGCAAAAGATATTAAATTCAATTTCGAGTTCCAAGTTCACACTTACTCTTTAAATTGTATTTCAATTGCACATTAATAGCATTTTTTTAATAAAAAATAAAGTACCTAATGTAAAGGAATAGCTTATTGATCTTGTAAGCTTGGATTACCCCGTAAACTCTTAATAAAAAGTTGAATACTTTACCGATTTTGAGAAATCGTTCTAGTTTTAGCTAATGAAGCCGAGCTGCCAAATTTAACATAGAGGTAAAAACACCTAGAGTGTAAATTTCAAGAGAACCACCCAAATATAAGCCGACAAAACAACTGAAAAATATTATAGAATCACGATTTTTATTTCTTACCAAGATGATCTAATATCGTCACTTAACCGCAGTCGAGATAAATCGTAGTACTACGACTCCCGCCTTTAATGTGTTAAATAAACATCAAATACTCTTTAAAAAATTGAATCAAATAATAACAATAATCCTCATCATTAGTTTTACTTAATGAATTTGCCATACATTCATATATTTCCTTTCGTCACATTAATTTATTCGAGTATTTTTATGAGTAGGCATCCAATCATAAAATAGTAATTTCTTGGAATGGTTTACTATTATGTTTCATCCTCCCACGGAGACCATATGCGCTCGTTCATCGCCGTATACATGGGCATTTTGACATCGAAAAAAAAATATAAGTGGGGAAAAAATCACATGAATGTTTTTAGCCTCGATTTAAACATAAAACCCTTATAATTATAGTAATTTCAAATTAACTTCAGAATTTAATATGGTAATATTAAATGTTTTAATCTTAACCGAGGAGTGTTATATCACATTTCTTGTTACCCCCTCCCTCCTCCCCCGTATGGTGGCCGGGGTTTGATAGAATAGCCCCAGCGTAGCTGTGCGTGTCGTAAGAGGCGACTAAAACAGCAACATCCGATTCGGGTGACGTAAGGCTTGCTTTGTAGCATGACTATGGCCCCGGGTCGGTAAAGCAGGTCGGCAAAGCTCTGCCAGCCCAGCCCATATGGCTGGTGCTGGCTTGTCAGTTTGTCAGAGAGTTTGTGGGAGGAATGACGGAGGACAGCGCCACGGTCGCACCCCCCTCATACTGGGGGGGGGGGGGGTAGTCTGAGATAACCTAATCGGTTCAGTCAGTATGGCCGTGGTTTGCATTGAGCACCCCCCCCCCTCCTCTCCAAGCGTGACATCATCGGTACTCAGTGAAGTATTTTGAATCTGTTTGAACTTCATTTGTAAAATAATTTACAGTATCATACAGGCTTATAATTTCATTACAATTTCTCAAATAGTAAGGAGCTTTCAACGTAAATTTTATTATCTATTTATAAACTTTGGGTAGTCCAAGGTCCCTTTCGATTCCCTTTTGTGTGCCCCAGGTTTTAAAAAGTAAAGAAATATTTTTGAAAAGAGTTCTACTTACGAAAATTATGTGATGGATAATATGGAAAATTAGCCGTCCTTGTGAGAAATCAAGCTACGAAAAATAGAAAACAGGAGCTAACACTCTGAATGAGACGTTCTCAATATGAGTGGAAGGTCGAACCGTTAGAGGTCAAGTACAGAGCCAACTACTCCACACAATAGGGAATACTGGTTCTTTCTAGGAAACAAATTAAACCCTGAACTTTTCCAGCTAGTTATCCACACTCAGGGACGTAACTAGAGGGGGGTATGCCCCGGGCGCCAGATTCTTTTAGGGGCGCTTAATTGACTAAATGTGTGTTTGCCTAAACACATATACTTTTTTTGTGTATCTAAGGGGGGAGGGGATGCTAAATCCTGGTTTTGCCACAGTTAGAAAATGACCTAGTCACGTCCCTGTCCACACTGGTAAGTGTTGTCACTTGTCACATGATCAACCGATCAACCACACCGCATTCAGGCCCTAAGGGATTCGTATTCGTATCTCTTCTCTGGGATGATGTTTGTCGCGGACAGAGCCTTCTTTGAGAAACTTGACCAATGCGCTTTGTCCCAAGCTGCGCGTCCTCCGGGAGAAAAATTCCCTCTCTGCGCACTCACCCGCGAACAGTTCGCAAATTTAGAAAATAACAAGAGCTTTAATTTCAAACTAAAATTATCTAAGCATACATAGATCTAACTTTCGAAGTTTCCAACTTTCGAAGTTGAATAATTTCGACGGTGGCTCCAGCCCCTTCAGCCACCCCTTGGCTACGCGCCTGATAAATTGTCAACTTTTCCGAATTAAACTGGATAGCCAACCTCTGAAATTTAGGTTTCACCGCCAAAAACACCAATAGATGGCGGCATACTTACGCTGTTTTCGGGCGACCAACCTCGTTTGAACTTCGCGATTGAGAAGGTCATAATACAATAACCGTTCAAAACTTTTGGTGCCAGTGCATGTAGGATATCCATCAAACAGGGCCGGCGCTAGCACGAATGGCCCCCTGAAGCAAAAAACTTTTCCTCACCCCTACTATATATTATGAAGAAATATAGATTAAAAATGATCGATACAAACTTTAATAATACATATTTTAACTTTCAAAAAGCAGAAGGAAAGCAATCGCTGATCAGAAGGGACTGAATAAGGGAAAATAAAAAAACAGAAAAAGTAAAAAATGCATTAAATTGCGTTTTGCTCGTCATAAAATAGATAGGTTTGACTACTACTAACTTTGAAGCCCAGCTGCCGGCTGTTGAGTTGGAGAGTTAATCAATTCTAATGGTCACTTACAGTATAGTTTAATTACTTAGAAAAATCATTGTTAGAACATTCGGAAGTTGTGGCATTCTTAGTATAGAGAGCCCATCCACCACGACAAGGTGGTACAAGGATGAGAAAAGTCGGTTTTTAAGTGTCCAGAGGCCAAAAACCGCATAAAAAACAAACGTAATATCGGTTTTTAATTTCTTTGAGATAAAAACTGTTGTTTTTTACTTATAAAGATGCAGTCAATATTTATGGCCAATGCGCCCCTAATAACGGCGCGCCTCACCGCCTCAGCCTAGCGCCGGCCCTGCCATCAAATACAACCAAAACTTAAGATCCATTATGCCTGTTTAGAAAGGAAGAATAACTCTGAGATATGGTAGCAAAGGTAGCATTGTGAGGCCAAATTACTTTATGTAGGAGTACCCCCCATCCACAACAACTAGCGTTTTCCCCTCTATAATTTCATTGCTCTGGTTTGGTGTGAAAGCCTTGTATAAAGACGACTTATTGCCTTTTAGCATACCTTCTTCCGAGAAAAGCGACATCGGATAGGGTGCAAGTTCGTATGGTAAAAACACCTTCAAATCTTCATCAGGCTGTTTCGAAAGGCACAATCTTTGGAGAAGTGTAAATGGATCGACAGCAGTTCCTTTAAAAGGGTTCCTACTTTAAAACTACAGTCGACGCTCGATATAACGACCATCTGCGTCCCACAGAAAAAGGTCTTTATAACGAGTGGTCGCTATAAGTGGTGGAATTTTCGTTATTCAGTATTTCCATTAAAACTGGTAGTTTTTAAAAGATTCCAACGAAATCATTTTTGGAATTGGAATTTAAAAAAATATATCAGTGCAAAATATTAAACAGATTTTAAAGTAGAAAATATAGGGAAAAAATTACATTCACATTTCTGGAAGCAGAACTTCTGAGCTGATATGACACCTCGTTCGGTCGCTGTAATGGATTAGACGATTCAGAAAGGTCGCTATACCGAAAACAAATTTACATAGAGTTCATAGGGATAAAGGTGGGACTTTTACCGCTGGTCGTTATAATGGAATGGTCTTTATAATGTGGGGTCGTTATAAAGAGCGTTGACTGTATTTACAACAGATGCTAGGGTTACCACATTGTGCTTCCTTTTGTAAGTTACATCGTTAAAATTGCCGTAACTGACCATTTTTGTGACCATTTCCATATCAACTTCTTATCTTGGGCCAAATGACAGTTGACATCTGTCCCCCCAAATATGTCACTGTTTAAAGACATTACGGTGTTTATCTCTGAAAGGGGGTGTGTTGTGAAAGCCACTCCCGCAATTTTATCAAGTCTCGTCGGGGGAGATATTTGTTTTGAAAAGCGGGGGTGGGGGTCTGTTTCATCCTCTTTATCGGCTACGAAGTAGGCATCGTTTCTCAAGGTCAGACAAATGACAAGTGACAAGGCCGTATCCAGAGGGAAAGGGGGGGGGGGGGGGGACGGGCCGGGTCCCCCCGAAATCCCGAAAATTTTCGCAATGTAGCATATATTCTTCCCTGAAAGTTTTCTCAACGCTTGTGTTTCAAAGTCAGGGCCCCCCCACCCGAAAAAAAATTCTGGCTACGGCCTTGGCTACTTGCCTCTACTTTTTCTCCATCATTGAATAAGCTTTCAGACACCTATCTCTTTAAATTATTTTTGTAAGTTAGGAAAAAAATGCCGAACTTTAAGAAGCTGTAACGCTTTTGCTATTCATGCTACAAAAAAGTTGTATCGCTTTTTTTTTTAGTAAAACGTAACAGTAGAATGTATCAATTATGTGCTCTAAATAAATTATGTGCATCCTCCCAGTTACACAATATTGTATATTATCCGTTATTGGAGTCTGACGACGATCCAAAATTGCCTGCGTGGAGCCGCGGGGGGTGGGGGTGGGGAGAGGGCGAAAGGGGTCTCAAGAAAATAAAAGGTTGATAAACTATCAGAAAATATAGATTCTAGTCAAATTTTAATATTTCACCATTATTTATAAGGAGTTAATGCTTTTCTTACGAAGTTGTGAAAAATTGTCCATTTTGAAACGGCTGTAGCCAACTTACTTTTTGTACTATAAGAAAGTTGTAGGAAATTTTGTGCTCTATAAATTTTACACTGAAAATTTCTCTCTAAATTCAACCATTTCTGAGATATATCGAAAAAACGACAAAAATCCTAAATTTTGGTGGTTTTTCGGCCGCCAAAAGTTCTCCCGGGGTCTTTCATGTTGGATAAATCAGTTTTTTCACGTTGGCACCAATATATACTATTTTTAAAAAAAATCTTCTACCCCACCTTTTGCAAGGTAAGCCCTTTTTTATACCTATTGAATGAACTAAGAGGAAAACGTGGGTAAAAACGGGTGAAATGAATGAAAACGTTGTCAATGATGTGAAAAAAGGCATTTACTTTACATATTATGAAATAATGATTCTCCCACACCTAAATCGGAAGCCGTTTTTAGCCTACTTTCACGTAAAAGTAAAAAAAAATAATAATAAAGCATGAAAGAAGGCTTAATGTATCGTAAAAATATCGTTAAAAATAAAGAAAAGTCAAAAAAAAGTGAAGTAATTAAATAAAGATTGAAAAATAAAAAATTTGAAAGTAGGGTTTTGAGATGGGGAAAATGTGTGTCTGTCGGTCTGTCCCCCCCCCCTAATAACTTTTGAACGAATAGTCCGATTCGAAAAATTCTTTTTGCATTCGAAAGATCTCGGCGAGAATATCTCATTTCTATATTTTACTTTTTTATTTGAACAATTTTTCGTTCAATTTTGAACAGTTCAAAAAAATTTAACATTAGCGCCTATGGGCGAAAATGAAGCAAATGATGTAAACTCTGGGTACAAGATCCATATTCCAATGAACAAGCTTCCTGGAAGAAGCGCTTATCGTGAAATATCAATTTGAACAGATTTTGTTCATTTTTGAACAGTGCAAAAAATTAACATAGCGCTTACGGGGAAATTTCAATCCTATATAAATCCTGATCTAACGGACCGATTTGCTTGGAACAAACTTTATCGGAAAGCTCTTATAACGTAGAACATGTACAAATAGAAAGTTCTTCCAGAACTAACGAGCCTATTTTCCTATGAAATTTTTTTATCGGAATTTTTAAGGATATTTCTCAGTGAATAAATGAATGAGTGAAAGGATGACTCAATGAATAAATGAATGAGGAAAAGAATGAATAAATGAGGGAATAAATACATGAATGAGTAAATGAATGAATAAACATTTTAATCAGTAAACGGATGAATGCATAAATGAATGGCTGAATAAAGGAAAACATGAATGCGTGAACGAATATGTATTTTCTGTTGAAAAAGGTATATTTGAAAAAATTAAGAACTAAAGCTAAATGAGAAAGAGAGAGAAAGAGATAGCTAGATTACAAATTTGAATTTGGTGTATACGGGAAAGTAGGCTCGTATAGTTCTTGACGGAACTTCTTGTTTAATTGTTTCTTCAGAGGCGTAGCTAATGTTTTCAGCGCCCGGGGACAACTGAAGATTTTGCGCCCCCCGTGCCCCTGGGGGGCCTAGGGGAGCGCCTAAAGGGAATTTAAAAAACTTTTATGCTTCCTAAATAATAAAGCTCTAAAAAGCAGCCCTTTTAACTTTCATTTTTATTAACGACCATTCACTTCTAAGGGAAAAATGGGACACGTTGGCTTCGCAAAATTATTTGTCTGATTTCCCACGCACTCCTGTGCTACATTGGTCATTCCCGATATGATTTGCGGTGCTCCCACTTTTTTGTCGAACCTATTCACACCTCTTCAGATAAAATAATTTTCTTTTAGCATTCCAAAATATAATAAATTAACATTAATTTGGCTCCCCTTGACGCTGCGCCCGGGGACGGTGTCCCTCCTTGCCCCCATCTAGCTACGCCTCTGTGTTTCTTGTTTATCGAGTCTGTTAATGGCTTGTAATTTAGTCTCCAAAGACACAACAGTTCGTTTGCATTTAGCGCTCATCACGTAAACAATACAGTACAGCACAAACGAAGATAAAACAACTGTTCACTAGCAAAATGAAAAAGTAAAAAACATTGGATGAAAACATCATCGGCAAAGATGCCTCGGTTAACCCGGAACTCGGTTAGTCGGGGCTCGGATAACCGCGGTTCTACTATATTAGAATACGAACGAAAATCCTTCCAGAAATCACCCTCCGAATGAGGAAAACAAATCCTAAAAAAAACACATTCATAAAGTCACTAAAATTAAAATAAAATAGTGATTTTATCGAAGAAATAATTATTCTATCTCTAAAATAAGAAAGAAGAACCAAACGCTAAACATAGCTAGATAAAATAATTGAAAATCGTCTGCTGCAAGTTAATAATCTTCAATATGTACATAAAATAGAATGAATTATTATAACTTTTAAAGAAACGTTAATAAAATGGCATGAGCAAAAATAAAATAAAATAGAACGTTTATCAATTGTCTGCGGTCAATTGCACTGCTTTGGAAAAGTTTTAATTTCCTGAATGAACAAAGAAGCATGAAACAAAATTCCTTCTGAATATTTCGATCTTTTATTAGGGAAAAACACATGCAAATCTGCAAGCATTTCTTCGTATTAGAAACACAGAAAATTTACGTATGCTCTTAAAATTAGAGCATAAAAAGGACAAATTCGAATTTTCTGGAAAAGGCATGGAAGTGCAACAGGCATGACCCAAGGTACCTATAGCCAGAATTCCGTGCTTGTACATCTAGGTAGGAGGCAACTGACAAGTACACATGCACACACTCTACTTTACTTATATATATTTATTTTTATTTACTTTATGTAATTTAATTACGCTTTACATCAAATAACACCATCAATCAGAGCAGGAAAAAATGCTTTTTATTATAACCCATTTCGTAGACACCTTTAACACTTTTGAAAAAATTTAATAGTCTTCACACATAATGTGGGGTTCCTCCCCAGTCCCAACAACCTTGTATTAAATAGTACTTAATTTTTCTATTATGTAAAGAGCATTGTCTGAACAATGCTGTATTTGTAGATAGTATTCTTTGTCGTAAAAGCAACGTTTATAAGCATCTACTTTTGGTGCATAAAACACCAGGAACGAAATACGAAACAAATCATTTATTCTTGTTACCTATAAAATTGCTTAGACCGCTATCCGAAGCAGCCCTTTCGAAGACGCCACCATTCTTCTTCATGTTTTGACACTGTAGAAAATAAAACAAATTGAAAATTAGTTTTATCATAGCTATTGGTTGTTGTTGCTTTCTGCTGTTGCTGTTGCTGTCATCGTATCCTCGCGCGAAACGAGGAAGAGTGGGTGCGCTGCTCCTGAGTCTAACGGGGCCCTTATAGACAGGAGTCCGACTTCCACCCCTTTATAATGTGGTCTCGTAATTTTTTGAACCAGCCCCCAGATGAGAGACCGTCACGTGGAGTTGCCACCACCAGAGGTAGCGTTTCACTTGGAGGACATTGGAGCCACGACCTATTTAACGTGCACCAGCTCCCTTTAGCGTACACGGTCCTACAGGAACCAGCCACGCGAGGTTGTCACCCTCCCAAACACTGCTAAGTCGCTGTTGCTTCACTTTCAGTGTTCTGCGGGAACCGAGCTTCTACCGGCTGGACCACTGCAGGACATAACAATTGGTATTTTAGAATTTTGCAATGTACACAGTAATTAATTTTTCTTTGTTGTTGTGGTTGTTGTTACTGATGCCACTTGGGTATCCACGCTCACCTTCGCAGAGCGAACAGGAATTAAGGCAGTAAGGGAGCGCCTTAGGTTTTATAGATGAGCACCACAACGGTGGAAGTACGGCCTGGCTCATTATGTATTTGGATCTCACCAGATGGCGCCACAACAAGTACGCCACCTTCCTTTTTTGAGCTAAGAGTGAAGAGAAGAAAAATTCTCCACCCTCTGGTATCCTCGGAACTTCAGGGTCCACGGATTTTACATGCACAAATCGCCAACGTTTATGCCTTAACAAACCTTTAGTTGTAAAATTCTAAAAAGTAGCTATTGACGAGTTTTAATGATATCCATTACAAAAATTTTGGAAGCAGTTCATTATTTCCACTTCTCTGTGTCATGCAAGCCTCATTTATAACTGTAATGTTAGATTGTTATAGATAGCAGTTGACAAAATGTCTTCATTAAATAAATTATTAGGCAATATAAGTATAAAACTCATTGTTAGAAAGTGTTTGTTCCATTCAAGCAGTAATATTAAAAGAAATTACAATAAGAGGTTGAGTGAAGGCTTCTCCGAGACAATGGAATGAAAAATGAGAGAAGTGTATGGAAGCAAACATTCAAGTATGAAATCGGCAGAAGTACAAGCGGCGGCTATATTTATGAGCTCAATAGGCCCTGCGGCGACCATGATTCCCAATACATTTGCTTTAAGTGAGGATGATCAAAAACTGGACGTTATAATTGCCAAATTTGATGAAAAATACTTATACAATAATGTAAATAGCATAATGTTTTCAATGCAAAATTTAATTATTACGGTCGAAATTAGACTGTTGGGCTCCAGTTATTATTAACCGGCTTCCCGAAGAAGGAGGTTATATATTCATATGTCACTAGCTTTTTATTTATATGTATATACATTTATTTATATATATATATTTACAGTAAAACCTGTTTTTGTGCGGTGGATAGGGACCGCATAAAAGAAATCGCACAAAAAAATATTCGGAAATTTTATAAATTCTTACATATAATGAACAACTTTGTACGATATACCACCCAAAAATTTTTTTATGCGGTGGATAGGGACCGCATAAAAAAAGTCGGACTTAGAAAATACATCAATGATTTATGAAATAGATGAGAGAATGCTTTCAATTAAATTAAATAATTAAATTAGACCTAAAGAAATTGTAAAAATATTTAATTCTTCATTGTACATATACATGGCAAGTTTTAGTTAAGATAAGTTACGTTCAAGAAAGATAAAAAAGACAATTAGAAATTAACTATAATAGCTTGCCACATGATTTTACTAACTATTAAAAATTGCTAACTGAATGAATTAAATTTTTTGAATGTAATTTACCTTAATTAACACTTGCCAAGTTAGGAATCCGTTAAAAAATGTTTTTAAATAAATTAAGGAACATCGTACGCTCTTACAGCCATGATCAAAGGATCTGCTATGGAACTTGGCACCCATTAGACATCAATTCTTTTATCGCTGGCACCGACAGTTTTTGTTCTATCGAACTTGGCCCTTTTTTCACATTTATGTTTTATTGGGATCTCTTTTTACTCGTTTCTGGTAGCAGTATTTAATTCCAGTTGGCAACTCGCCCCACTGTCTGGTGGAGGATTAGGGCTCCTGGCGAAACCTCCTTAAAAAAAAAAACTCATCTCAACTCTTACCTCCGTGGTGATGTGGAAAAAGAGTTAATTGAAACAACAATATGCAGAACATTTAACAAACTGAAGTTTCAGTTGTGGCAATAAAATAATCCAATTCAACTGCGATAATATAGCATATTCAAGGAAGACACACAGCAATAAAAACTTAGTGTTCTAAAAGACCCACCTTAGCTTTTATTTACTGCTCGAAAAGATCGTTCTAGCTATCAATTTAGTAGTCTAAAAATACAAGGGGATGTTTTAGTCTTTTAGCTCTCTACACTGTAAAATTTTGCGTTCAGTTTGCCACCATTTTTTGGTGCAACTGAACACGAATTTAGGTGTTCCGTTGGTGTTAAGTTTAAAATTATTCATTTTTGATATATTTAAAAATTTTTATGCGTTTGTCTGAAAAAATATAGAGAGTATAATGTCTCTTAGCACATTTGTGAACTTGCCGACAAGGTGGCGATATGGTAAGGAGCAGGCCTCGTACACCCAATTTACGTAAACATCGTAAAAAAATGTTTCATAGATGGGAAGATAAAGAATATTCCATTCCTTTGCTTCCCTTTATTTAATGATTATTAACATTTTTTCTTTCTCCTGGGCCAGCCAAATGCTACATTCTGAATTTACGGAATGAGAAATTCTCTAATCGTCTATTATGCGGGACGTCATATCGATGTGTCCTAAAGTAAGTTAATCGCTCGGTGCTCCTTTCAAATCTCTCGGAGCCGGAGCAAAGAAATGTGCTGTGCTCCAATGCTCCGTGTTTAGCTTACTTCCGCGCAATAATGAAAAAAATAATAAAAAAGCATAAAAGAACACTTAATGTATCGTAAAAATATCGTTAAACAAAGAAAAGTTAAAAATAAGTGAAGTAATTCAATAAAGATTGAAAAATAAAAAATATTGAAAGCAAGAGTTTGAGATGGAAAAAGTGTGTGTGTGTGTATCTGTCTGCTCCCTCCTGTCTCTCGTAATAAGTGTGTGTGTCTCGTAATAACTTTTGAAGGGATTGTCCAATTCGAAAGCTCTCGGCAATGACAGCTCATTTCCACATTTTACTTTTCGATTTGAACAATTTTTCGTTTAATTTTGAACAAATAAAAAAAATCCCAGTATTAGCGCTTATGGGAAAATTATGCAAACTCTGGGCGTAAGATCCAAGTTCTTATGAACAAGCTTACTCGAAGAAGCTCTCAGCACGAAATAGTTTTCGATTCGAACAACTTTTGCTCATTTTTGAACAGTTCAAAAACGTTAACAGCGTCCAAGGGGAAATTTCAATACTATATAAATTCTGCTTTAACAGACGGATTTGATTGAAACAAAATTCATCGGAAAGCTCTTATGACGTAGAACATGCACTGATAGGATGTTCATCCAGAGCTAAAAGCGCCCATTTTCTCATGAAATTTCAGCTGAATTTTTTGTTTTAATGAATGAATAAATGTATGAGTGAATGAATGAATGCAGGAATGAGTGAGTAAATAAAAACTAAAGCTAAATGAGAAAGAGAGAGATAGCTGGATTATAAATTTGATATTTGTGCATAAGGGAAAGTAGGCTCGTATAGTTCTTAAGAAATTTAAACAAAAAGTCCGTTATCACATCAAAAATGAACAAAAAAAAAAAAAAAGATAATTAAGGCAATCTACTAAAAATATTTGGAGCACGGTGCGTATCTGGAGCGGAGCAAGTCAAAAACGTGACTGGTTCAGCTATCTGTTCAAAAGTCGATATAACGCAGGGTCGTTATAACGTGCGTCCATACATCGAAGTTGTTATAGCTGTACTACTAAAAAAGAAATCAATGACGGAAAGTTAAATATTAATGTAATTAGAATAGCACTTTGTTTTCCGTAATGATTCCTTCGTCTTGCTTTAGCAGTAAAATAACGTAAAATAAACGATTTTGGAGTATTGTAAAAAAGGTTCTATAATTCTGTAAAGCCGATTCCTGATGGCATTTTCCTGCCCATGAAACTTTTTTGAAAAGTTAAAAAAAAAAAAATCATTAGCGCCTACGTGGAAATTTCAATCCTATATAAATCCTGATCTAGTAGACGAATTTTCTTCGAATAAACTTTATCGGAAAAATTTTATTCCGTAAAACATGCATAGATATGAAGTTCAACCAGAGCTAAAAGGGCCTATTTTCCTATGAATATTTTGATCGGGATTTTTAACGATATTTCTGTATGAATGAGTGAATAAATAAATGAATGAATAAGGTGAATGGAATGAAAGAATGAGAATAAACGTGGAGAAGAATTGACAAAATAATTACATGAGTGTATAAATACATGAATGAGTGAATGAATATGTGGTAACGTTGAAAGGGTTTAAAGTAATTAAGAACTAAAACTAAATGAGGAAGATAGAGATATATAGCTAGATTAGGAATTTGAAGTTGGAGTATACGGGAAAGTACGCTCGTATAGTTCTAGAGGGAAGTTCTTGATAAGGCTTTTATTCTCGACGACTCGTTATTAAAGTTCATTTTAACTACATTTAGTGTACTATAGGCTACTTAAGGTTGATTGTTATTAACATTCCTCAAGAATTTATTAGCGCACACACTAATGTATATTTGAAAAAACACACGACTGCCCTCATGAAAACGGATATATTCCTCTCCGTTTCTCTCTATTCTTTTTTTTTTTTTGGACAGAGAGAGAAGTTTTACAATTACATTTAAAAAGTCTAACGAAAAGAAGCTTTCCTGTGCAAAACAATTTGCCTATCCCATGATCCAAGCTTAATATAGTAGCAACGTCTCTCATGGGATTGCTAGGCAAGTTTTTGTCTCCTATTATAAAAATTTAATTGGCAAAACTATTTAACTCTAATTACATCTATTAATTACATTTAATAATACTACTTTTATATTTAATAATACTGTTTTTTACTCTTTTACTTCACAGTATAATATTTTCAAAATGAATCACATCAAGCATTAAGTAAAACATGTTCTCCTTTTTTTAATTACACAAGTTAAAAATCAGAAGATATTTCTCTTACAATTTTTTTTTTCAATTTATGTTTCATTTACTGAGGAAAAAAGTATTTTCCTTGAGTCACTCGAATTGTTCAACAAATGTAGGTTTTTATTAATAGGAGGCCCTACTAATGATTCGGTTCTTGAAATGACTTTATTGAGAGTTTTTGAAGTTTGTTTCTTGCTTTGTAATTACTTTATTAAGAGTTCATGAAACAATGAAATCCCAATATTTAGATAAATTAATACACATCCTAACAATCTCGAGCCTTAGGAATGTTTAAAAGGACACAACTGCGAGCCAGAAAAAGAGTAAAAGTTGCACTGAATATGAGCAAACAGTCACAATTATTTTGGAAGTGCTTTTTAACAGGCCAAATTTTACGTTAGATTTTACTGTTTTGTTCCTCCTTCGGAATCAAATTTTCTGTCGCTGTGCAGAAGCTTTGCTCGATGTAATATGACACGGACTGCATTATCCAATCATACACGAATTTTTTCATTCGTGTAATCAAATCGTGAAAAATAACTCAAGAAAAATAATTTCTTCTTTTTCTTTCTTTTTATATAAGATACAGCAATTGGGAAATGCATTTAGTATGTTGCTCGTATTTCTTACGAAGGATATTTTCTTGTCTAAAATAAATTTTGTCTTTTGATTTTTATTAATTATTTTACTTAAGATACTAGTAAAGCTCGACATATATATTTTCATAGCTAATATAAAAACAAAACATTTTGCTTTTTCCGGTAATTATTTAAATTTCCCAAAATTATTTACCTAAAGTAGCAAAATTGAAAAGATAAACTAACAATTATCAAACCGCAAATTTGGAGCATCCTCACACTCAGCAACGCATGCTCAAATTTCACGAAACTTTCGTCGCTTTTGACGAAATGGCTTCGTGAAAAATGCTCCGGTTGTACCTTTCGTCAAATTGCCGAAATTTGTGTACGAACTTTTTTAAGTCACGTGATCACGCGAGGAAAGAATCGTTACAGATGACGAAATTTTCTTGACGATTGAAGAATCGTCAAAAGTGGGAGCTCAATTTCTGAGAGTGCTGTTACTGTCCAACGAAAAACATTTTTTGCGGCAAATAGAATTAGGGAACTTGTGTTTTAATAACATTGCACCGAAGTGGTTATTTTTTAACCGACTTCGCAAAGGAAGGAGGTTATACATTCATATTGTATGTATATCGTTTTCTTTTTTTGTTTGTCCACTCATAACTTCTCACTGGATGAACCGATTTTCATGATCTTTTTTTTAATCAATCGAGGGTGGTTTCCCATAGGTCCCGTACTTTCGTTTGACCATATTCGATAATTAGAAAAAAAGTTACGGGCGGAAATGTAGTATTTTTTTTTGTTTTTTCATTCATAACTTTTGACTAAATGAACCGATTTCAATGTTTTTTTCTTTAATCCATAGAGGGTCGTCTAACTCAAATATCGCAAATCAATTTGACAACATTTATTTTTTAGAAAAAACGTTACAGGTGAAAAATAAAGTATTTTTTATTTTAATTGGAAAGGCTTGGCTTGATTTTTCTTTGTTGGGAAAACTATTGATAAATATAAAAGTAATTGTTCAAAAAAGTGTTTGTTTCGATTGGGCTATAATATTAAAAGCAATTACAGCAAGAGTTTGACTAAAGGCTTCTCTGAGGCAAAAATTAATCCAATCAGTTTTTTTTGCTAAAATTGACTTCAAAACGGAATTTATCATACAAATGATTAGTTTTTAGTGGCATTCATTCAAAGAAGGTTTGCATTTTGACATTGATTTTCTAAAAATAGAGTATTTACATAAAAAACGTCTTTACACTAAAAAGAATAAAATAAAATAATTTTTATAAAAAAATAGAACCGACTTCAAATTATAAATTGCGCTAAAAAGTGAAAAATAAATTATTTCTTTAAACAACATCGATGTGACTTTTAAACATAGTTTTAGAAGTCGGTGCAAAATTATGAGTCTAAGTACCATTACACCATTTGTTACTTCATATTGGAATGTTGCTAATTCTGCAAAAATATATATATTTAATTGATTCATGATTACAAAAGATTTTATCTATCCTAATTTTGCACCGACTTCTAAAACTATGTTTAAAAGTCACATCGATGTTGTTTAAAGAATTAATTTATTTTTCACTTTTTAGCGCAATTTATAATTTGAAGTCGGTTCTATTTTTTTATAAAAATTATTTTACATTATTTATTTATTTATTTATTTATTTATTTATCATTTACAAAGAGGATAATTTTTGAAATTTTTCCATGTCTTGTGGAGTTCTGTGTCTCACAAGAACAACACTAGTTTAACTAAAAACACATTTTATTACATCAAACAATCAACGATCGGAAACTCGACTACACTGACACTCCCACGCACACAACACACACTTATATGTACATGGCTGTTGCCAGATTAATTTGCATATCCCTTACAGTCTCAGATAACTAAAGATTTATTTATTTTTCAGAGACCGATGTGCTACTTTCGTTACATCAAAGCTATACTTAATGCTAGCTCATCATCATGATAAAGCAGAGCTGTTGTCTTTTTCGCTTCGGGTTTGTATGAAATTTTAATTTTCTTCTGTGTATTGATAACCCCATGAACATCTGCAACATTTAAAACACAAAACATAACGGATTTGTTCATGCAGTAGGTCTTGATTCATTTACCTTTTCTACTCGTGAATTATTTCATGTAATCCAAGGAGTTTAAAGTGATTATGTGAGATTTATCAAGAATTTTCGTGAAAAACGAAAAAAAAATACTAAGTTTGAAGTATTAACGCAAGATAAGAAAAAAATAACATTTACCAGTTATCATTTTGAGACACCTATCTTTAAATAGCATCATTAAGCTTCAAAAGCTACTAAAATAAAACAACACGTACTCTTTAGTCACCAAATACTCCAGCAATTTAAGAGAATTGGAAACCTGGAGCACGGACTAAGACTATATGTTACACTCATTTCATTTGAAAAAAGTGCAATACTTTTCTCCAATACTCTTTTCGCAAAGATAATGAAATATTTATATTTATTTAAAGTATTACTTAAAGATAAATATTTTTACGTGTGTGATTTAAAGCAAAAGAAAATCTCATAATTTTAAGGTTCACATCTATAGGTACCTGCGTTATGAATAGTTTTGGTCTTATCATGGTTCAATTACATAAAAATACCTTTTTGACAACAGAATGCGCCAATTTCCAACAATAGCTATTAAGAATCGTTCCATTTTTGAACATATACCAAAATCTAAAAAAATGTTTGCAGAATATTTTTTGCACAAATTTAAATGTACGACGACTGCGAGAAGCGTTGACAACGGGGAAAAAAATCTTCAACTTTGTACAGTTGTCAATAAAATACAGTTGGTCCGTTGCCAATAAGCCTTTAGTATTTACCTCCTTCATTAAATTTGTATCTTTACAATCCTTTTGTGCATATTTACGATTGAATAAATTTCTCTAACATGCAATACCTGTTTAAGTTAAATACTGAATAAGTGATTAGCTAAATTATAAAAAGGAAATTTTTTGCGCCTACATTGTTTATGTAGAAAAGTATTTAACGCTTTACTCACGTGATTGCTAGCTGGATTCATCCATCTCGCATGGATGATTTATTACATATATTATTTATACGAAAGTGGGAAATAATGGCACCTGCAAAGAAATGCAATGCAATTACTTTCCTCAAAAGAAAACTAATACGTATATCAGTGGTGTTCCTAGCATGGGTGTCACCTGGGGATGTAATTTGTTTTGCCATTCCTCGTTCCTAAAAAAAAAACTTTTTTTGTATAAATTTGTAATTTATAAATCAGTTTTGTAATTTATATATTCAGTAGAGAAACAAAAGAAATATCACCAGTAAAACTGTGTAATTCAAATATATTTTTACTTCAAAAACTCTAACTCATTTTGGGTGTCTCCCCAACAAACCCCACAAGGTTGTCACCCGAAACGGACAAGCCCTTCCGCCCCCCGTAGTGACGCAACTGCATATATACATATTTTCATTGAAATTAACTAGCATGTTAAAAAATCTTGTACTTATCTATCGAGCAAAAAAAGCATAACTTCAAAAAGAATCTGGAATTTAAGTAAAAATATATTATTCGTGCCTATAATTTAATACGGGAACCTACGCCCCACCACCACCACCGAAGCTCGCTTAGTTCATTACTCTTTACTACATCATCCTACTACCTCTATTCATCTTATAGACGGATAACAATAAGCACTGCAGCGAGCGCTGCAGATTGATCTTGAAGCTTGCAGATATATTAGAGACCTAACAATTTTTTTTACTAGTAGTTAGCTTTTTGCTACTACTACTCTACTAATTACTATTTAGTAGGGTTATTAATGAATCAGATAAATATTTACCCTGTTTTCACCAACTTATATAATAACTAATTTTCAAAAATTAAATTGTCTTTACTTCATTTTCTCTTATCTTGCATTAATTGCATGTTCAAGTTTAGATTTTATTCATTTATTCATAAATTGAATAATTATAACATTTATTTATTGTATGCATGTATTATTGTTATATGTGATCTATTTTTAAATGCACAGTTTGCTATTTTTATGGTTGTAAATTTGGTTCCACATGATTTGGTTCCGCAGATACATTTTGACTTCTGAAACGTACTGCAGATTGATACAGAAAATTCTGCTACTGGGACAATAAGTTTAACTTTCACTTTTTCCCAACTGGACCCCACTTCCTTGGAACCCCAAAACCCCCCACTTAAGGTCACGCTTAAACCGTCAAGTTATCTCCTCAATATTTTGATGCATGCAAGTTTATATCAGTGTTGACAGTAGAATCGAAGTGGAAATCGACGCACAAATGAGAGAGAAGCATACAATGGGCGACGAATTAGCGGAATATTATTTATGGATCGTCTAATTCGATCGAACCGATGGTAAGAGACCACCTCCCCTCCCCCCCTTCCAGAAGGCATTGAATATCATGTATCGGACCAGAATATTTCAAATATCCGATTTCCGCTCTGTCATTGCAATAAAGGTCTACACTAATTGAAATAAAATTTCACGTTAATTTAAAGCACAAATGAGCATTAAAACGCAGACATATGTTTCGGGATTGCTTGGAATCCCTTTTTCAATGCGACAGGGAGCTTCTAGATGCAAAATATCCAAATGAAGCAGACAAAACAACAAAAACAAAGCTTATATAGCCAAGGAATTAACTGTAAACCAATGAGAATAAAGGCAGTGTGAAGTGGAAGTAGAAGCAAGGCCGTAGGCAAGGGGGGGGGGGGCCCGACGGGCCCGAGCCTCCCCCGAAATACTTTCGAAATTTTTAACTAGTCTGAAAAAAAAATTGGTAAACAAAAAAAAAAGATTTTGTTCCTTGAACCAACCTGTTTGGGAGTTTGGGAGCGGGGGGGGGGGTGGGGGGTCCTCTGTTTTACAAATGGGGAAACGATAAGACGGCGCTTCCAAAATTTAGAGTCAAAAACCAGATCTCAAAAAAAGATGCTTTCCCTCAATTCTCCAGTCGATAGGTTCCCCGGATTGATTCCTTGCCTAAGGGCAAGGGCTACATATGGTTCTAATCACCCGACCACACAGCAAGAACAGCAAATGTACTGATCCCTTTTTGGCAAAATGCGAGCTACATGGAACCACATCTGCCCTAAATATACGTACAACAGTTTAGGTGCTTTGTCTATCCTTGCCCGAAGGTTATATTTGTGGAAATGGCGACACTCCCATTAAGTTTGCACTGGCTGTATGGTTTTCGCGCGCTTTTCGCTGACTTATCGGGGATTGTTATAGTTTTCCCGCGCTTTTTTGTTTGCCCTGGCTGTAGCCCATATTGTAGAAGTAGGAGCTAATGCCTAATGGACAGCGTCGTCTACGATTGCGGGATGTGGTATTTGTGCTGTTATTGCTGGGACAAATCTTTATTTTTCTTTTCTTTTTTCAACTAGCAATTCGTAAAATCGAATCAACATAGAAACGCTTCCGACAAGGGGGCGGAGGGAGGGCTCTTGCCCCTTTGCTGATGCCTTGACTTTGCCTTGCGGAACACAGGCAGTTGAGTGGGCTCTTGTGCTCTTGCAAAAGTCTCCCTTGCTTGCCTGTGCACAAATTTTGATTATGAGTAAAAGAAAAAGTGAAAGTATTTTGTCCTATTTTGGGAAGAAACCCTGTAGTGATGAACAGCAGAAAGGGTATGATTATTTTTATGTAATTTTTTCAAAATAATATTTTAGCTGCCCCTCCTCTTTTGTTTTTGCAATTTTAGTTTCAACTTTTTATTTTCTTCCTCACATGCTGAGAAACTGCTTATTAATCTTTCTTTTTTCATTTTTTAACTTCATAGGGGATGATGTCACACTACTTCGAGAAATTGTGACAAGGGGATAACAAGAAGTGTGACATTACACATTTTGATTTCTATAAAAACATGTAAAAAATCAGCAGATTAAACTTATTTTTGTTTTTCATAATTTTATTTTATAATTTCATTGATTTCATTTTACATTGAAAATACCGATGCTTATTAAGGTTTGAACTCGCTTCTAGTTAAAATTTTAAAAGAAAATCTTCTTAGGTATTTACTTTTAAGATAAATAAGCGCGGGTCATTTTTTTAGAATTCAATTATTTGTTTTACTATTATGCACTAATTATCTTTTTTCTATTTTAACCTTAATCTCATTTTATACTCAAATGTCATTAAAAGTTAAAATTAAAAATGCGATTCTTTAACGTAAGTACTTTATTTCTGAACTGCAAGTACATGTGCTCATATAATATAGCGTGACATGTGACAAAGGGGGTAGGGGTGTGTTGGAGAATGACATCTTGCGATGAAGAGGGGAGGGAGGGGGCTCAATTATATTGAAAGAAAGTGTGACACTGTTTATGAATGATCCCATAGAGCTTTTACAATAACATTGCGAGGTGAAAAATAGCACGACAAATTATAATTTTACTTAGCCTAGTCATAAATTTACATTAAACAAAAAAGATCTTGGTTGGTTCTTCTTATTATATCGCTCATCTGCTGCAATAGTGGCACAACTCAAAAAAAAAAAAAAAAACTCTCGTTTCGGACTAAGAACAGATTGTAAATATGAAAATACACATTATTTTCAGCAGCAATACTAGCACAACTCTTTAAGTCAAAATTAGGCCTCAAGATTTAATAATAACTAAAGCATTTCTTACGAATTTTTCTTAGCAATGAAAAGTTTAAACCCACTTACCTCAAAACATGATTTTTTGAGTTGTGCCGCAATTGCAGCCCATGAGCTATATGTCTAATTTTGAAAGTGCTTTATAATTGTCCACGTCTGCAAATCAAAGTTATACAGCTTTTTTTGACTTCAAACTTAAAAAAAAAAGAGTTTGCTGCATTTAGGTTAAGGAAAAAGAAAACCTCCAGTTTTTAATTATTTACATTTAGTTATGACAAAATAGGGAAGACTTGAGAATAAGTATAAATTGCTTAAATTGTCTAAAATAAAACGGAATAGGGAGTAATTCTCAAAACAACGTATGTTTTCTGTTAACTCTCTCTCTTTTTTTTTTTTTGTTGAAGTAATACTTCTGTGGGCGAAATTGAAAACATAATTTCATCATGCAACATGCAACCAGTGCTTCTTTCAGGCATCTCTCCGGGGGGGGGGGGGAACTGCCCCCTCGGAGCTAACCAACTGCCCCCCCCCCCTGGAGAAAAAAATCCAGTTCACAGATTTTTAAAAAAATGAAAGGAAAAAGAGATTACACTTTTAAGACATTAGTTTCAGAAACACTTTTAGGGAAAAGACATCGAACACTGTCACTAGCGACACCAAAAGTAGCCTAAAAGATAAGAATTTATTTCGAAAAATTTGCGGGAGAAGACTAACCACACTCCCTTCTGCTTCTTCTAAAATCACTAAAGAATCTCGAAATTGCATTGTTAGGAAATTTTCAAAAAGTTTCCTGTGAAGAGCCCTCAAACTCCTTCCTGCCTCCAGTAACATTGACAAAGATAGACTGAAACTTCATTTTTAAGACTGCAGTTTCGAAAATTTTCTTAGGGGAGAATTTCTGAAACTCCTTCCTCTAACGTCCCGAAAGGGCCTAAAATTGCAATCTCAGGAGCCAAATTGCGAAAAAATTCCGGGGGGAGGGAACCCCCGGACCCCCCTTTCAGAGATAGTCTAAACATTATAGTTGTAAGATCAGTTTCAAATATTTAAGATGCAGAAGCTTCCACAAAACACGGTCCTATCTACACCAAAGATAGTCAAAAATACACCTACTGTACATGGTATCAAAAATCTATCATATACTATATAAAATATATTAATATTATCATTTCTAGTTACATCTATGTATAAATATAAAAAGGTAGTGATTTTGGAAGCATACACCGCCCCTCCTTATTCTTAACATGACCCCCCCCTCCCCCGGAGCAGAAGGTCTGAAAGAAACACTGCATGCAACGGAAGGGCTGGTAGGTGTGACGTCCCCGAATTTTTTCGCAATGTAGCATATATTCCTCCCTGAAACTTTCTTCGACATAAGTGTTTCAAAGTTAGGGCCCCCCCCGAAAAAAATTTCTGGCTACGACCTTGAGTAGAAGTAGCAGGGAAGGTACCAATAAGAGAGCAACAAACGAATCCATTGAAAGTACAGGAAGTAAAAAGGAATATCAATAAAAACAAAGCAAAAAAGACGACAGCATGCATAAAAATATGAAAATTGCAAAAATAATAAAATAAAATACAAAGAAAAAAATGGAAATAAAATCTCCTCAAACGAAAATTTGATTTTTAAAATTTAATCGATTAGCATATTTTGAAAAGACAGTTGAATGAAAAACTTGCAATGTCTTGGAAAGTTTTGGGATGTTTGAAAACGTGTAGAAATTATGGTTTGAAATATCAAAGCCGGATATACCGGCCCGGATACGACGTAAAGAAGTTCCCATATCTCGCTCTGAGGCGCTTACTAATTATCACAAATTACCATTAGTTGTTGAGAAGCGACACTGAAAAACGCACAATTACCTGTTTCAAGCACGAACAGTTTGACTTGGATTTAACATTGCACTGTTCTTTTACTAATCCTGATCTTTAACCTCCCCCCCCCCCTATAGCATTTTTAAAAAATAGCTAATTGTACGCGCTAAATGCATTTTTAAAAGCAGCTTTCTGTACATGCTAAATGCATTTTTAAAAAACAGTTAAATGTACATGCTAAATAAAGTTTTAAAAAACAGCTAACACACTGTATTTCGCCAGCCGGAAAGGAGGGTTTGAGTAGTTGCCCATAACGTGACATGAGACAAAAATTGTAAATAAAAACATCATGGAGAAAAAAATGGTCTCATGGTGCCGGCTCCCCTTAATGTTAGATGGAAGAGTGAAAAACATCCAGCAAGAAAAAAAAAAGGTAGTACCATAAGTTAATAG
This sequence comes from Octonoba sinensis, assembly GCA_038502835.1. Taxonomy (NCBI): domain Eukaryota; kingdom Metazoa; phylum Arthropoda; class Arachnida; order Araneae; family Uloboridae; genus Octonoba; species Octonoba sinensis. The sequence goes on from CM076600.1 coordinate 8,855,120, forward strand.
GGCCGTGGTAGCCTAGTGGTTAGCACGTCGGACTTCCACCTGGAAGGTCGCGCGTTCGATACCCACTGAAGACCACCATGTATACTTGGGGATATGTGCATGTAAAATCCGTAGACCCCACTACCTCTCCCCGTGCGTAAGCAATCCTAAGGCCTCGGCTAACAGGTAGGGGTCTGGTGGAGAAGAGTACCATAAGTTAAAGCACGGGGAGGGCGTTGAGCGAGAGAGTTAAAAGCTAGGAACCTACCGTGCGTGCCTCGTGCCATAAACAAAACTAACAAACATACTAACAAACATACAACTCATCGCATTTTTTGCCAAACAGTATTTACTAAAATATTGGTTTGTATAATTCAAAGTACCAGGAAAATTAAGTTCAAGTTTATCTCGTAGGTTACTGGGGTCATATAAGACTTTTGCGTTTTTTGCCCTGAAGACCTTTGGGATAGCTGCAATCATGTTTTAAAAGTGCATTTCTAACCATTGTTATGGACATTGAAAAAACACGTTTATTTAAGAAAAGGAGGTTGCCGTATAAAGTTTTCTATGTCTGGTGTTAAATTTGGAAAATGCGACCTGTGCCGTTCCCAAATACGTGATTCACAAACTGCCATTATCTTCGGTATCTTGAAAAAAAAAACAAATGGAAGAAATTTCACCTACTAAAAACTTAAGAAATTTTCATGGAAATCGAAACGAGAATAAGCTAAGTTTCGGCCAAAATAAGCCATGTTGTCCCAATATTTGAAAATTTTTCAAAGTGAAATGAGCAAGACAATGTTTAAAATTGCAACGTCCCGTTTAACCCCTTCCCTCTCGCTCCCGTGAAAATGACGGGCTGGAAAAGTCTGGGGAAGGGGCAATTGCACCCTCTCGCTGGTCTAGAGGACTCTATTAGAAACAGCATTGAACCACCTTGCTTTTAACGTCATAGTTTTAATGGAGACTGTGGTTTGAATGTCAACTTTATTAAACCGTTTAAAAAAGTTCTAACGTCTTAGTTATAAGAGGTTTTTTTTTTGTTTCAAAATACGTCCATTTAATTTTCAAATCTCTCAAATCAGTTTTGTTTATAACGTGACATCGGTTTTAACGTCTTCATTTCTGTGGACCCTTCGATGTCTGTATTCACGGTTTTCCCCGCACATTTTATAAACGACAAAGAAAAAAGCTATTGTTTTTTAATAAACCCACTCCTGTTTTTAAAAGCTACTACAACTGCACATTCACGATAATTGTAGACTACGACTTCCTTTCGTCTCCAGGTAGAAACCGAGTGTCAGGAAAATAAATAGGCATTTTTCTTCAAAGGTGTGGGGTAAGAGTAAAGGAAGCATATTCTTCTCTTAACCATCCCTCCCCCCTTTCCTCTCTCTCCCTATCGAAAATCTTAAGCAATAACTATTTTACATAGGAAAAACATGCAATCAATGTTTTTAAAATTTATAATCAAGAAATAAAAATCTCTCTCAAAAACAATTAAAAAACGTTCAAAGACATCTAATGTTTTCCTCCCTCCCCCTCCCCCTACAGAAAAGCAGTGGAGATATGCAGATATACTTTTAAAATTTAGAAAAAGTCCTGATTGCGTTCTTTTTCATTTGGAAATAATAATAATGAAAAGGAGATTGTACAAAGTAAAAATAGTCAGTAATTGAAAGTATCCATAATAAACACACAGTGGCTTTTCAATTAACTGAAATAACTTTAATCACGAACTGAAGTGAAGCTAATTAACATGTGAGAATTCAGGTGTAAGTAAATAAATTGCAAGACTAGAATAGGGATTAAAATCTATTAGGGGATTAATCAGCAGTACTCGATCGTTTGTTTTTTTCTGTCTTTTCGGACTACATATTTCGGATACATTATATCACCAACATAAAAAATAATTTACTCTAATATGCATTTCTTTGATAATGTCACTGGATTCGTCCACCAGTGTGTCTACATTTTCAAAAATTAAATTTCGTGACCACTCTTTGATACATAGATTGATATTGATTCTGCCGGATATATTGAACATCCGTTGTCCCATGTATAACGTATAGGTACCGGAAACATGTCAATTCTTTAAATATTTTTAAAGATACCACTGCCGCCAATTAGGTAGTAAGTTTGCAATTGACAAGTATTTTTGAAAGTACATTTTAATTAAATTTTCAAGATCACATTTCGCAAGTCGGATAACCGGGTACTTCGTGCAAAAGCCTGGTATTTAAAAAACTGAAGGATATCGGATATCCGATGACTTCTGAAGAAGCGAATTCAATGGTCTCCGTTGAACGGGAGATTTCCTCTACCTATTCGTAATTTTTGTCATTTTTTTTATTAGTTTCGTGACCGATTTTCGCATTCATGACTTGCACTGAACGGTAATTTTCATAGCGAACTAAGCTGCAATTCCTTGCGTAAAGGAAAGAAAATGCTCTATTTAGGGAGAAACAGTATTGTGATAAATTTATATCATGGTTGTCGATTTTCCTTTTGCCTTTACCGCGTCGCTCACAAAACCTCGGCGAGCTCCGAGTGAATCGCGCAGATTTCGGTCTTTTACAAAACCCGCGAATGAAAAATATCAACCGACTCGGCACCCAAACCGCCATAGGAGGCTCTAATTTCAAATGGTGATATTTTGGTTTCAAAAACCGCAAAATTTATCTTTATTTTGCTCCGTGACATCTCTTATTCATCTATAACGCATACGAGACCCTAAAATGTCAAAGAATCATTCATTTGTAACTATATGTCATTAATCAATCCATTGCACATTTATTTTGAACTTCGTCATTCACGGAATTCACCCATGTGTTCTTTTGTAACTTTATTTTTTTTCGAATATAAACGAATGTTTAAATAGTAAATATTTTGTTTGCCATTACATTGATGTAATGAGTCTTCACACTACCACTAAAGTATCTTAAATTTCATATTAAGCTCGTTTTGAGAAAATTATGAATAAAATTAAAAAGCAGAAGTGTTTACTTTTGGAAAAATAATTCTTTTTCAACAGCACTTGTTGGGGAGTTTTATGCACATTAAATAGCAAACATTTTCATTTTCCATGTTCTCCTATGATTCTGGGACGAGAGAGTTAAACCACTTATTAACCAACAAAGCATAATCAAACGCTTACCAGAACTTTTCCAGAAATGTCATGCCCCATCTCTTCAGATTGAAAACAATACACCAGGATTGAATTCACAACATCGAGTCCTTTTGTTTAACCAACGATCAGGAATGAACATCCAAAATAACACCGTAGCTCACCGACAGTCTTCCAGCAACAGCTAGTAACAAATGCCACAAGAAAATGATCCTTTAAAACCTCTGGGATGAATTTATTACAATATCAATACACACACAACAGCACCGGGACTCACAAATTCGACACGCAACTTGAAGAACAGGCAGCGCACAGGCCAAGAGAGGTTGAAATCTTACCAACTCTTTGCGGACTCGCTGACTGCCTTAATTTTTTTTGCGTAGAAACCGACTGCGCAGTTGAGTCAAGCTATGTTCTGACCTGATGGACCAAGGGCATCCAGAGGAACCCCAACGATGGATTTATTGTTTTTTTACTCATTTGTCGAGTGCTGCCCTCCGTTTCACACACATGAGTGTCTTGCTGAACAGTACAGTTTATGAACTTACATTTGTTGAAGTGTAAAGTAGGGTCAGGTGGGGTGAAGTGGTCATACAATCCACGTTTTCAACTTTCTTTGATAATAAATATAAGAACTTGTTCAAAACCTTCAGATTTTTGGCTTGTTATTTTAAATTATATTATTAGGGAACAGGTTGCATTAAATTTTGAGCAAAAAAAAAAGAGTAAAACAACTTAAAACCCCCTTCTTTCTGGGATGCATGTATGACCACTTCACCCCATGGGGTGGGGTAAATTGAGTAGTGCATAGGGTAAAGTGGTCATAATTGAAAAAAAAAAAAAACTATAAAAGTATTAATAACCATAATACTTCAAAATACTCAACAGAGATTCATTTTAGAACGAAAACCACTTTATTACCGTCAACTGAATTTATTTATGTCCTTCATTACGGTCAAAAGTTAGCCTCATCTTCGTAACGTCTCGTAATTTACTTCAGTCTCTTCAGCTGCTGCATATATGGTCTTAAAACGAAGGTTATGTACCAAAATATGTTAGGATACATAATAGTAGGTATTCTTGGGTTTTAATCCCTAAATATTAGATTTTAAGTCTGTCCTTTAAATTAATACATATAATAAATATAAATTTGAAATTCAAAATTATCAGTGAAAAAATTTAACATAGCTTTGAATTGATGACTAAATTACTTAAATAGCATATTAAGAAAACATCACTAATAAGAGAGTTTTGGATAATTATAGCTTATTAAAAATCAATGGGAGAAAAATACATATTTTAACCTAGCGATTTTTTAATTCTCTCTCTCTTTCAAGTATTGTTCTTGTTCGAAGCAGTACTAGTCCTAAACATTTACAGCTTAAGAATACTTATAATATGTCTGTTTATAAATGAATCATTGATACTTGAAAATTCTTGTATTAAAAAGTGCTTCTGAAATTTTTCAATACTAAACACACCATATTGTAAAAAGACTGTATTGTAGTAATTTCAATCTCCATTGCATTTGAGCTCAGTTGTGTTAGTTCCAGTTTTCTAAAAAAAAAAAAAAAAATTGAAAAGTTATTATTTAAAAAAAATACAGTATTAGTGAAATTAGTTAAAGGGTAACTGACATGTCTCGTGGCTTGATTTCTAACAAAAGAAGTGCGAGCGCTGTAGTCTTCAAAATTTATTTTCTCGCGCAAATAGCTTGAATTCCCTCTAATTGTTAAAATTTGAAAATAAATCCGGAAACTGAGCTCCCGTGAATTCATATGAAAGTGAATTCCTGGTCTTCCACATAAATTAACCTAAAGTAACAGCAGTGCATGTTTAGCCTAATACTATGACCACTTTACCCCATCTTACTTAAACTACTGAAAAGTAATATATAAACTAAATCTAGCCTCGCGGTTAGTGAGGAAGTATTTTTGAGATCTGTGTAAAATTACCTGCACCGTCTATTTGCTGCAAATTCTTTAAAGCAAAATGTCAGACAGAAGTTAAAAGAGCTGTTTCAATTTTAAAGTGTAGTATAAACAAACAAATCGAGTGTTGTGCCACCTAAAGAGTTGCTATTAATATAAGTTTGTATGTAAAATTTGAATTTTAATTATTAAAAGCCAAAATAAAAAAAATAAATCAATTCCTTTTTTTATTTCAAAGCTATAGCTTTTTATTTGCCGTATGTCCACTTTACCCCACTGACCACTTTACCCCACCTGACCCTAAGCAAATAATGTGTAGCGAAGATTACACGTTAAGGACAAGATAAAAGTACTGATGCTGGGAAAGGAGGTGTAAATTCTGGAGCGTTTATCATTTTCTTTCACCTTAAGACTTTCAACTTTTAATTGAAAAACCATTATAACCAAAAATAAACTCTCAGAAAATGATTTTAACCTCAGAAATTTATTTAATGTTTTGAAGCACGAGTTTTTTCGAAAAAACGGGTAAAAAATGATCGAGGTTTTTTTTTTTTTTTTTGACAGAAAATGAATATATAGGTATAGTATAAATCGTTTTTTTGCGATTTCAGTTGTTGGAAGTGATTAGAGAGAGGGAAATGTGATGAAAGTTATATAAAAAAAAATATTTTATGAACGAAGTGCAAACGGATCTCAGAAGGGCATTAGAAATAACATAACGCTAGATACAACACCGCCCGTATGAGACACGGGCATGTGCAAATTTTCCGGTAACTTTCGCCCGTGTGAGACAAGGGCATGTGCAAATTTGCCGGTGACTTTCGCCCGTGTGCGACACGGGCATGTGCAAATTTGCCCGTAACTTTGGCCCGTGTGAGACACGGGCATGTGCAAATTTGGAGGTAACTTTCGCCCGTGTGAGACACGGGCATGTGCAAATTTGCCGGTAACTTTCGCCCGTGTGAGACACGGGCATGTGCAAATTTTCCGATAACTTTCGCCCGTGTGAGACACGGGCATGTGCAAATTCGCCGGTAACTTTCGCCCGTGTGAGACACGGGCATGTGCAAATTTGGAGGTAACTTTCGCCCGTGTGAGCCACGGGCATGTGCAAATTTGCCGGTAACTTTCGCCCGTGTGAGCCACGGGCATGTGCAAATTTGGAGGTAACTTTCGCCCGTGTGAGACACGGGCATGTGCAAATTTGCCGGTAACTTTCGCCCGTGTGAGACACGGGCATGTGCAAATTTTCCGATAACTTTCGCCCGTGTGAGACACGGGCATGTGCAAATTCGCCGGTAACTTTCGCCCGTGTGAGACACGGGCATGTGCAAATTTCTAGGTAACTTTCGCCCGTGTGAGACACGGGCATGTGCAAATTTTCCGGTACCTTTCGCCCGTGTGAGACACGGGCATGTGCAAATTTTCCGTAACTTTCGCCCGTGTGAGACACGGGCATGTGCATAACTTTCGCCCGTGTGAGACACGGGCATGTGCAAATTTGGGTAACTTTCGCCCGTGTGAGACACGGGCATGTGCAAATTTGCCGGTAACTTTCACCCGTCTCAGACACGGGCAAATAATTTAAGTAGTTCATACTTAGGTCTCCATTTTAACTATCATGTTAAAGAAGAGGTGGTTAATGTCATTTTCAATGAGGATCTACAGGGAGCGCAATTTATTGACGTAGTAACCGATGTGTCTTTAAAAGAGGTGTCGTAAAAAACGAGTCCGACTGAATTTTTATAGTTGTTAGGTGTATTAAAACACTGTATGCTTCAGAAAAAAATCAAAAAAATATAATGTGAATATTTTTATTATAAGCGTTAGCAAGCAAAAAGTTACTTAATGTACTAATGTTAACTTGATCTAAACTGAATAAAATTTTACACATTCATTTACACTGTAAAATAAACACGATTTTTCAGTGTTTTTTGACTGGTTTTACCGGAAGATTTCCGTAGTGCTTCAATACATGGGTTTTCCTTCCAAAAACGGAAATATCACTTCCTGAAAATACGAGAACGGAACTTTTCCATTTTATGGCTGCTGTATTTTCACAACCTGATTTGGATTCGCGAAAAAAAAGGAAATGGAATTTCTGTCAATTCGCAGAAAAAGTTTAATAGAAACGGAATATTTCCTGCAACTCTACTGCCGCACTTTTTCCGTTATTTTCAGGAGATTTTTTATTACATTGCAAGATGTTGCCAATAATTATTGGAAAGGTGCTTGCTTGCCAATAATATTGGAAAGGATTCAAAGGAGGGCTACAAGATTGGTAAGTGCTCTTTCAGACTTAGATTATGAGGTTAGGCTTAAAAGGCTCAATATGTATAGTCTTGAGCAAAGGAGGGTCAGAGGGGACATGATTCAGTTGTTTCAATTCATTAAAACGGGAAAGGTTGATGGACTACAGCTGTGTGCTGAAAGTAGAACCAGAGGTCATTGTTTTAAGCTTTTCAAATCTCAGGCTAATCTTGAAATTAGGAAAAATTACTACTTCAATAGGGTTGTAGGCAGTTGGGATAGTTTACCGGAAGCGACTGTTAATTGCAGTGGGGTAAAAACTTTAAGAAAGCTCTTGACGTTCATTGGGGACTGCTAAATTGACTAGGACCAGCCTAGCTGGGCCCTGAGCCTGTTGCTGGTCGTCACTTTTGTATTTGTATTTGTATTTATAATCAGAATAGTTCTTATGATAGCCGAGATTTTTCTCGAAGTACTAAAAATTCCTTGTTTCCATAACTTTTAATTCAATTTCCGGAGAATCATGTTTCAGTCATGTGACGCTTTGCTGGAAACGAGATAACTCAACGATGAATAATTGTATCATAATTATCTTTATACCTACCTCTAAAATTTGTGTAATACAGTGTGCTCTGACTCAATCAGAGCGTTTTGCGAAGAAATAAATTTTAAATAAATTTTTAAATTTTAGTAACCTTTATCCTCCATCAGCATGAAGAAATATATTATTTATAATTTCCAACTAGAATTGTATACCTTAACAAATTACATTTTAAGATAAAATATTTATGCGAATTAGGAATATTGATTTAGCAATTAGTATGACTTATTCTCGCTGAAATATCAGTAAACTCACACCATTGATCTACTATAGTGGATTTTTAAAACTTTTTCTTTTCTATTTTTTTCAAGTGTATACGTATACCGCGATTATTAACTCGTTGATCAGGAATGATTCATTTTCCAGCTGATAAAAGCTGATCGGTAGAAATTTTGCAAGGCATCAGTAAATATGTCTCAGCTTTACGTTGCAGTATCACTTATTAATTTAGGTGATTATTTTTATTAATCACTTATTAATTAGGAACTTCTCTTGGCAATAAAGTCTTTATCTAGAAATGTAAAAAACAATTGTATGCCTAAACAAATTACATTTTTACATGTCATATTTATCCTAATTAGATCATTGAATATTAATAAGGCGGCTAATATTTAGTTTAAGATGATTTATTCACCCTAAAATATCGGTAAACATACCGCTGACATACTATAGTGGATTTTTAAAAGAAATTCATATGTGTACGGATACCATGATAATTGACTTGTTGTTGCATATAGGAATAGTTCATTTCATTTTCCAGCTGATAAAGGCTGATCGGTAGGATTTCTTCGCACGGTGTCTCTTTTTTTCGTTGCCATGAGTAAGAATTTGTCTTGGCAATGAAGTTTTTTTTTTTTTCAAGAAACGTATCAAGCAATCTAAAGTACGCAAAGCGTCGATTCTCACTAAATTTATTTCTATTTTAAAAGTAGTTTTCGATTTACGTTGACGATGACTTCAAAAGCCTGAAAAGTACAGAAACATATTCTCTTCGGTTAGAAATAATTGGTACGTAATTTTCTGTATTCCACTGATGTTTAGTTTAAGCCAAGGTAAAAAGGGTCGGTGAATTTTTGATATTGATGCTTCAAAAAACTGAACATCAAACTTATAGCCTTTGATCATTTTTTATTGTTACAATAAGCCCTCGACAACAGTACCCGACACTATTCAAATCAGTGTTTAACAATATCAGCCTTTTGTTAAAACCAAATTGTAATTAACGAATTCAAATCAAAGTAAAACCGTTATAAAATAGCCACTTAATAAGTTCAGGACCACCGATTTTAGAGATCAAAGTTAAGACGCTTGAATCTAATTACCACGTAATGCAGCGTTTACACCAAAGTCTTCCACTAAGTTTTACTCGAGTTGCGGCAATTTGTTGCCTTTTCTACAAAATACAGCAACTTTTTCTGTCTCAAATTTGTGGAGAGACAAATCTTCCACTAAATTTTGGTTTCCCACGGAGTGTCGGTAAAGATCAAAGAAAGTTGACAACTAAAAGTGGAAGACATGTTGCTGCGCGCTTTGCACTAGTAACTTGTAAGCAATCCACTAGCCATGGACGTGACAGGGCGCCAATTCTTTGGCAACAAGTTTTCCACTTGTTGCTCTAAATTTGAGAAGAGCAAATTTTAGTTTTCTACAAAAAATCTTCCACTTGTTGTTCTATAATTTGAGAAGAGCAGCTTTTAGTTGACAACTTAGTTTTCTACAAACAATGTTGTCAACTTTTAGTTGTCAACTTTGGTGTAAACGCGACTTAAGAGAAATCATGGTCATAAGAGGTTTTTTTTCGAAGTATGTATGAGTTGCAGGCTTGACTTTTCCTTTTTTAGAACAATATTATTTTTCGAACAACCCTTTATTCAGGATCATCTAATTGATCACAAATTATTAGCAGGGTTAAAGTTTCAACTGAGATGGGGCTGTAATGACTAGCCCATCTTATTCATATTGTCTTCCAGCGAGAGTGGATTGTTCTATTTCCTTTGTAGGACACTGAGAATAAGATGGGCTAGTTGCATTATCTTGCATTTTGTTCTTCATTTCAAGTTCGAGTCGTCTGAGAGTTGTGGATTGTGTTCCCTGATTGCTTTGAATCGAGCTCAAAATGCATCAAGACATATCTATTCCTGTGAACCCTAAGCCATTTCTTAATAATCTCACAGGAAAGCGGCTCATCGTTCGATTGAAGAGACTTACAGAGAATATCTGATAGCAGTGGACGAGTACATGAATCTGCAGTTGGCTAATTGATAAGAAATCGCCGATGAGCAGACGACAGCTAATCTGGGGGAAGTCATGATTGAATGCAACTATGTCCTGTTTCACGACGGCGTGAAAATCCTTCAACGACGGCGGAATCTTTCAAAGAACCTGCTGGTTAAGAGTAATGATAAACATGAATCCATCAATAAGATTTTTTTTTAATATTGGCTTTGAACAAAAAAAACCAGTTGTGGCTTCAAAAACAAAAAAAGTGTGAAAAAGAATTGTTCTTTATGCTTGCGTGTCCGATGTTAATTATACGTGTTAGAAATTTGTTGAGTTACTATTATGTTTCTTCTTTATGGTATTATTGGTTTAAAGAACGTTACCGTTTCTCACTAATTAAAATGAATAAAAAATAGAGAAGTTTAATATTTTTGTTGACTTGAGGAAACTAAAATGGATTAATGTGTAAGGCACGAAATACAAGGTGAAAGTTCTTTAGAGTGTGAGAAAAGGAGCAGTTTCAAAACACACACTTAACAGTTTGCTGCAAACCGATGCAAGAAATAAGAGTTTTACAGAGACAGGTCGGGAGAAATCGCGCCAACACAGAATTGTACGGGAACCTCCTCAAACATTGCTAAATGTTTGGGAAGTATCGACATATGCAATGCATTGAGAACAAATATCAGTTTTATGTTTTATTGCTTCTAGAAAAGGAGTCCAGTAACTTAATACCCAATTATTTTGCATTTATTACTTATTTTTGCTAACTTAATCACTTAATGCATAGCTCAAAATTCTTGAAAGCTCATTAATCAATTTGGTGTAATATCATACTTTAAGCATTTCAAATCAAAATCAAAAACTCAATTTATTTCGAAACTTCTTAAATTGAAATGCTCTTATCGTTTCGTAACGAACAGTAATCGGCGACAAAAGCACGGACACTATTTAATTAAGTGGACCCGAACCGTTTCGAGGCGGCCAATTTGTAGTCAACTTTCTTCAAGCGTTACTCCTCAGCCATAGGGAATTTTTCTTCGCGGTTTTTATTTATTTTTTTAAGTAGGTCTTTCTCTATATGTAGACCAAATTGTATCCAAAAATATTGAATATTTATTTTTTTATTCAATATCAAAGTATTTTACAATTTCATAACTTCCGGAACATTTTTCTCATAATACATTCAAGATTTTATTGATCTTATTTTTTTATTTTATTTGTCACATCTTATAATGAATTCACAACCAGGGATATTTAAAAATTTCACTTTATAAAAATCTGGTCAGCTAAAAACTTTTCGTAGTGAATACACAACATTGAGAAAAAATTGTTTTTTGTAGGTTGTTTTCAAAATTTTGGAAAACCCTTGGTTGTAAATATAGGCCTAATATATCCAAATCATATGCCAAAAAAAAAAAGTATATTGATTCATTTAGCCGTTTTTGAGAAAACGGTTCCGAAAGAGGAAAAAATGTAACTTTTCAGGACAGCCGATTTAATCCAGAAGTTCAAATTTCCCGCTATTCCCGGGCTTTTTGTTCTCTTAGTTCGATATTTCCATGCTATGAATGCCATCGATTGTTACTGTCACTACCATCGATAGTCTGTATATCGAAATAAACTCGAAAACACAAGGAAGGTTTCCATTAAAGAGGCAAAAGAAGGGACATCTTATGCTCCGGGTGCTTTTTGATAAACATATTTATTCATAATTTTAGTATAGCCAGTAGCAATGTGTTATTTTGCATAATACTGTTTATAAATTATACATGTATGGACTAAAATAATTTTTTTTTGTTTCGATTTGTTTTGATTACCCAAAAAATACTATATAGTTCATAACAAATATCATTTCTGTGGATGTGTGCATCTCAAATATATATAGTTGCGTTGCTAATGATACTCTTGGTCAAAAAAGAAAAAGATATAAAAAGAAATGATGGGTAAAGTATTTCTCCTTGCAAAGCAAGAAAACCCAATTTCGCTAGACCAAATTTCGATAGACTCGCAACTTTCAAAAAATCATTTCAAGTACTTAGAATGCTCAGATTTACATAATTTTTACAGCAAATGATCCAGGAAGAGTTCTAGTTTTAATTAAAAAAATTAGAAAAAAAGGGAATTTTTTCACCCAAAAACGGTTCGGGTCTCCTTAAAGCTTAAGGAAAAGGAAAAGGAAAATTCAGTTTAAATTTTAATGTTCTACTTTAAACAGTAATATAGAGTAGGGATCATTTTCTCTTGATACATTATATAATTTTTAAAAAATTGCACCGGTTGTTCAATAGTTATCAGAAGTAGAAGTAAGTAAAATTCATATCAAAACAAAATTTCTTATTGGTTCGTAAAATATTCTAGTAAATACATAGATTTCAGAGCAAAATTTCTTATTGGTTAGCCGAGTATTTTATCAAGTGGCAACAGTTAAAAACTTAACGGAATAGAACACTGTAAGTCTTATTCTAATATTTTGATGTGTTTCAGAAAGCTATTGTGTACCTAATTTAGTGTATTTTATGTTTTGTAAATGCTAAAACCTTATCTAAACATTCCAGATTTAATTTAGGAGAAATTTATTTGCATTTACTTAGCATCGAAAAGAAATAAATGGAAAATAATTTCTTTCTTATTACACCTTCTCAATTAATCTAATATTTTGAATCGGAGGTGTAGTAATGCAATTGCCTTAACTGCAGTGCGAAAAAAAGTCTGGCTCTGTTATCTTTCTTGCCGTGTTGCCATGGGGACAAAGCAGGAAACGCGACCTTGATGCGCCTATTCTAATTACACAGACTATAGTAAGGTATTACGAAAATTATGTGGAGATAATTAACACGCTAATGCATGTAAATCTCATATGAGGTGACATAAGTTATTGCTTCTAATTTTTATGCTGATTCGCGTTTGCGCTGCAATTTTCATGTCCTTCTCATCTGGAGGCTCCAAACAGCTCATTGTAATCACGAAAATTTTATAAGGTACTCAAGATAGTTAAAACTGTAAGATATCTTTAGAAGTCCATGGAGCATTCAAGAAAGCAGAGAAAATCTCAGTTTCAAACCAAATTATGGTCACTTATTTTGGAGAGTGTATTACATTACCGGAAGTTTGGTATTATTTTACAGCTTCTTATTCCTTATAAATGAAGGGTAAACTCCTAGGAGAGCCCACCGCTTTTCAAAATCGCCAATTTGGCGTCCAATTCGTAGAACGATAGAAGCTGGGTTTCTATCAAATCTGGTTTACCAAGATTCCGTACTTATCGCCAACCACGCCAATGGGGTGGGCTCTCCTAAGATCCCCCCAAATGAAGTTTGAATATTCAGTTTTGCCATGTTTATAATGATATTGAATAAATATGACAAAAAGCATAGAACGTCCTCATACAAAGGCACAAGTTTTTGACTATACAGAACAAAAATTTCCAAAAATAAATTATTACACTACAATCCAGAGGTACTAAATAAGTTTGCAGCATATGAATTTTTCTTTTTTAACGCAAATAAATAAATGCATGCATGGGAGGATTAAAGTTCAAATCAAAGCTTTCAGATGTGATATTTTTAAAAAGCGTTATTTGTAGGTTTTTGAAAATTTTCTGACCTAAACGTTAAATCAACTGTAAGTATAACGCTTTTAGTTCAATTCAAAGCTTTAACAGCAGATTTTTTAAGAAATATTTAACATCGTGTTTATTTGCATGTCTTCTAACACTCCAGATGTCATAAATATTAAATCAAGCTTAAACTTAAGAGTTTTTGTGTTAATACCTTTGGTTTACATCTTGCGGACTGAATATGCTTCAATTAAAGTAAAAAATTGAACTCAAAATTTGTTAAACTCACTAGTGCTTACTTCATTTTGAAATTTAAAATTTAGTGAGCCTTAGGTTCATAATTTTAACATGAAATGTTTTCAAATGCACAAAAAATTTTAATTTGATACCGTATTTCTTTTATGCACATATCAGGAGCAAGTTTAGTACAGGAAACCGTTGAAGATTTATTTTGGTTGGCGATAAAAGATGTCAAAACAGTGATATGTTAAGAACTCAAAAAAATATCACAAACTAAAGTTTCAAGTTTCAAAAGCAAAACTAATTACTGCCAACAATTCTTGTCGCCAACACATTCCTGTACTAAAACTGTACTACAAACAAAAACTTAGAAATTAAAGGTATCTACAATTTACCTTCGTTTTAAAAAACGTTAATTCTTTTGTTTTTTTTTCTTTTTTTCTTTTTGTAGGTTTTAGAAAAAATTTTGATCTTAAATATTAAATCGAGATTAAGTTTAACATTTTAAAGATTATAACTATAATTTAGAGATTTTCAGTTACTATGTTTCAAATAATATATCACAAATTGAAAAGAAAATTGATTTACACTTTGAAATTTCTACTTTGAAGCCATCTTAAGTATAATAGTACTTATCAATTATACGCCTTGTCTGTTTTTGCTCACCAACCATAATCATATAAAAACATCAGAGCGATGTTATTATATTTTAATTAGCATTATTAGCGTATGAAAGCTTCGCCAAGGTAGGGCGTATACTTGATAAGTAGATGCATAACTTTAACACGAGATGTTTTCAAACGACAAAAGATGTTAATTTAATGCTATATTACTTTAAGATATTAATCGGTTAAAGGGAATACTTTGGCGATAATTTTTTGAATTGTCACTAACATTAATTTATCGGTTACAACTACTACCTTGTATTTGGGACTTACTTATACAAAAATGCTCATTCATTAAAATGCAGAAATTTATTTCTTTTGGAGAGCTTAGCACTGAAGGTCGGTCCGAGTAACCGATAAGTACCTTCTTTAACACACAAACCAGAACTTGCAATCAAATGCACCAACAAATTGCCTTCTTTATTTGGTACTTATTGGTTAAAGGGTTTACCCAACCGTTAAAAGTCGCCATTATCGCCCAAACAAATGGAAAGAAAGTAATTTAACAACAAAGAAATTTTTCGGAATTTAAATATATCGTGCCTGTTTTGGTAGGTTAAAATTTACTTATTTTCTGTTACATATAGTATTTTCTCTAGGACGACAGGAATGTCCATGTGAAAATAGATTTAGTTTATGTAATAATTAGTTTTAACGTACAATTGCCAGCTCAAACGAGCAGAAATTATAGTACATTTTCACGAAAAGTTATTAAATTTAGTTTTTGTGATAAATCATATTTTTACACGCGCTGACATCTTATGAAAGAATATGACGTGATAATTTTCATATATGACGAAATATGTAATCAAGTATGTAAGTGAAATAGTCCATTTCCAAAAATGTAAATCAAATTAAGATTACAAGATTGTGACGGTTTCCGAAAAATGTTTTGTCATATTTGGTTTGGTTATATTTTGTTTTTTTTTTTTTAGATTTTGTTTTGTTATATTTTGTTTGGTAATGTTAATTGGAAATTTTTTAATCAAAATCAAAATTCTTATGGAGATGTAGCTTTTTTTGCTTGCAAATCGGCGGCACACTGTTTCAAAAGCGAGTGGTCACTATCCCCTTCTGCACCTCTAATTTTGTCATTTTCAATTGATTAAGTTATTACTTACAATGTAAAGAACGAATTCATTTCCATTTGTTCAGCTTTTTATTTTGAAACCTACATTTTTAGCAAAAATTCATCAAATCGCTTATTGACGTTACCCGTACCACAGAAAAGTTTCACCAAATCGTCGTTACCCGTAGTTAAAGGGTTAAATACGATGAGCGTTTTAAAATTTGGTGAACGCATTTACATATTTACAGCCCATCTTTAAAGTCTGTCTATGCAAGTAAATCGTTATTAAATGCGAAATTAAATGGTCAACACACCAAATCGACATTGGTTCGACTTGGATATTTCCCGACGAGTGATCGATAGAGCGACAGCAGAAATTTAAAAATTCGGTTTGTTTATAGTGTCATGTTTCGAAAAACAGTCGAAATGTGAGTTGTTTGTTTATTTTTCACCTATAGGCAGTGAAAAAAAAAATCTTTAACACGACGCCTTCCATAAGAAGTATTAAAGAAGTTGTGTTGTTAACACGCTTCATAAATATTATACGTAATTTATGAACAGCTCTTACCAAAATTTCAGAAATTATTGTTTTTGGGGGACACGATTTTCCCTTTTCAGCTCTAACTTTGGCCTTTCATTTCCAATCTCTGCCCGTTTGGGCGCTTTCTTATGATTCCATCTACGTGCCGGAGAATGATGCCCAGCTGGTGGCGAAGACAAAGGAGTTCAAACTTCAATCCTGGCTGCCATATCTCGACACGGAAGGAGTATGGGATCTGATTCCGGTTCCGGAAATCAAGAAAAAGAGAAGCCTTCTGGGCCGCCTGGTGGGTATATTCAAGAAGTAACCACCTAATTTTTTTTTCTATTTTTAGTTCATTATTATTTCGGAGAGTTTAGTTAATTAGATAAGTAACCAGACTAGGCATTTTGTTTTTAAGGGGGCACGATACCTGCTTCCATTTTTTTTTTTCGTTTAACAGTCAAATAAAAAATATTACACGCATTTAATTCCAATTATGATTAGAAATGATATTTGAAAGTTTAACCTCAATGTGATCAACCATTAATTTAAAATGAAAAAAAAAAATAATAACTTTTTTTTCAATATTTTAAATTTTTTTCAACTTAGTTATATCTTTTTTCAAAAGTTTTTTTTTTCTTTGTAATACTTCCCAAACGTTATAGAATAAAAATTAGCATGGAATTAACTACCTGAAAATTAGTAGTCTTTTAGCAATTTTTTTCCGTTAAAAACTTAGAAAAAACAAAAAATTCGAAATTTCAGATTCAACAATTAAATAAAAACAATCTACAAAATTCAGAATCAAGCCCATGTTAATGTTTGTTAAACATACTCCGTGGAATGCACATACAAAGTTTCAAAGCTGTATCTTTGAATAACAAAGTTTCTTTTGGATTTTACTATACGTAATTGGTTAAATATACAAAGTAGAGAAAAATGAGTTCAAATATTTTAAATACAGAATGAAAACAGCTAAAATTATTTACAAAAACCGTAATATAATTTAAGATTTTGCACGCATAGGTTTGAGCTTTTGCATGAGGCTTCAAAACAGCATTATCTGTCGATAATAGTAATTTTTTAAAAATCGATAATTTGAGTAATTCTGAGGTACTGTGCCTCCTTAAAATGGCTTAATATAATAAACTTCACAACAAGTAATTATTTAGTAAATGCAGTTATATTTCAGCAAAATGTCCAAGGTCTCTTGACTGTATCTCAAATTACACAAAGTTGAATTTTTATTAATAAAAAATGAGTGATCAATATTTACCCCCAGAAACACAGTGATCTAGAATTACCCCGGATCACCCTATTAGTTAAAAACATTTTGTGTTAACCTTAATATTCGTGCTTTTCAGTAAAAACGCAGCAATTAATTTTTTTCACTAAAAATATAAAATCTCAATAAGTTTTAATAAGTTTTATTTTTTAGATAATTTTTTAGAACTAGACTTTTCGTGAAATGAAATTTTAGAAATCATATAGTAGATTGAATACTAAAAATGTTCAGGAAGTTTGGTGACTTATCTGATAATTAGACTCTCTCTTGGGAAGCGGGCTGGGGATTGAGGTCACTGAAGATTGATTCAAATTTAGAAGAATTTCGGTAGAAGTTTCGTGGAAGCAAAGGTTTCAGAAAACAGATTCGGCCCATTAACAAAATTTTTATTTTGCGTTGTAATCGTTAGTTTTGTATACGATTTTTAAGCTTTTGTTGAACTTGAGGGAACTTGATGTTTATATTTCTGATTATCTTTATATCATTAAAATCACACGTTTTGACCGTCATGCTCAAAATTTTATGATACAGAGTTCGATGATTGTTTACCTATGTTTCAATAAAATGACACTTTTTGGCAGCCATATCAAAATTTCTCATTTTGATGTTTTACTCTTGTGAAGAGGATTTATTTTGATTTTTAACCTCAAGTTTCTGTTTTCTATGAATTTATTTAAAAGTGTTTCATGAAATGCAAAATAAGAACTGAAACCTTGCTACGACTCTTTTCCTGAAATTCAACGCGTAAAACGGTAGTTCGGGTTCCAATAGCCTCAAAAATTTATTTTTCTTGATAAAAAGTCCATCATTTAAAATCGGAGATTTTGGAAAAGTTCCTTGTTTTTTTTTATAGGATGGGGGAGATGGAGTAAATGTTAAATAGCCCTTATGTTTTGTTTTTTTCTTTAAATGAATTATCTGTATAAAGAATAAGATATTTAGAGATTAATTATAACTATCTCCAAGTCCTTTAGAATAGAAATGAAAACACGATATTAAAATGATAGGGAAAATAATAATGCATGCAGGTGCGTAATTTCAAAACTATCCGAAACGCGTTAGCATAACAGAATAGTGGTAATTATCGGTTAAAGCGCCTACCTCGTAAACTCGCCTAGACAGACCTACATCGCCAATCAAATGGAGGGTTCAGAATACAAGTGAACCAAGTCCACATTTTGACAATTTTGAGTTAGCAGCGCAATAGCACAAACTATGAAAAATTTCAGTGAAATAATGAACCAAGTCTCTTTAAATTTGATATAAGGTACTTGTACCCAATATGGACAGTGCTCTCAAGATGGACACCCCTAATATCTTTAAAAGTAACAAATTTGATCGAGAAATCGCACTACTTGTCCCTGAAGAAAAGCAGTTGAAAAGATAATTTAGCCAGGAAAGTGAAAAAAAACGTGTTGATTGCCATTTTGAAGGACATTTTTTTTTCGTGGTGTGCTTATCGTAATTACTGGTAAGTTTCACTTCGTATTAGATATGGTAAAATTACTTTAATTATTGAAAAGTGGAGTGTTTTAGAAAGCTGATAAAACATATTTTTGATTTCTATTGCATATATTGCTTAAAAATGTTTTCTTTGTTTATTTATTACAAGTTTTTTTTAAACTACGCCCGATTCCCAATATGGACACCTTATGTCCAAATAAAAACTTCTTCATCATGGGCGCTAAGTCCCACACAGTTCTCATGGACATCTCTGTCGCAGTTGATGCATGGTAGCATGTCTGCAACAGCATCAATACTTCATAAGAAGCAGTACCAGCTCTCCTTTGTTGATGAAGCACAGCAAGTGCATCTTCAGATTCATAAATTTGTAAAATATCTGTTTAATGTTATTTTGTTTTGGTAATTCATAATAAATTAATGTTTATATGTATTGATGTTAATTAATGCTTTTGAAGACCTGCGGCCAAGCATCAAATGCGACAGATATGTCCGTGAGGACTGCATGGGACTTAGCGCCCATGATGAAGTTTTTATTTGTCCATCGTGTGAGGACTGAGGAATAGCAGATCCAATAAAGCTAAGCAAAATCAACTACATTATTTCATATATTATGTAGTAACTGAGGTGCTTTGCATGGCTCTTCGAAGAGCCACAACCGAAAATGCCCCCCCCCCCTTTCTAAAGTGCATGTTATGAAGATATTTACTGTGCCCCGCAATACTGTAAGCTATATTTTTTTATCCCCTCTCCTCTAAAATCCCTTGGAAGAGTATATCTTCCATACACCCTGTGTAGTAGGTCAATAAGAAGTGAGATATCCCTAATATGGATATGCATGTCCATAATAGGGACAGGTGGTTCCTTATATGGACACTTGTATTTTTCTTTTCTTTTTTGTTTTTATCATTTAGAATAAACCATTATAATTACAAGGTCGCTAATTTTAATAATGGTAGTCAATAGTCCAGGGATAGCGGTCATACGTTTTTGGAGCCCTATGACGTGTACACGGGAGTGAAAAAAATACATTTTCCTTAAGCTGTCCATATTGGGTACAGGTACCTTATAATTTAGAACATTTTAAGATGAAATTTGTTTATAAAGGTTTAAATTTAAACCTCTGTAGCGCAAATAAACTTTTTATGGACTTGGTTCACTTGTATTCTGTACCCTCCAAACGTAAGCAAAGCAATTTAATTCTAATTTAAATAGGTGGCACTTTTTTGTTTTATTACAAAAATTCATGTTTGCGATAATTTGGAAAACAATCGCCAACGTCGCACCTTTAACAGAATGGCTATTGTAGTTAAACTTTGGGAGGACTGTATAAATTCTATCCGGACATTACTTAATCATAATCTAGGAAAAGAAAGCGTTTTAAAAGATAGATTATAATAATTTTGTAGTTTAACTTGGTATGCATCAAAAAGACTGGTTACAACTAAGTTAACATGCATAGAGACTCCGTAATTTGAAAAGCAGTTGACATTTTAAAAAATTGTAAATATCATCGGTAGTTCTGTTAAAAGACGCCAAGCCCAGTTTTGAGACGATAGTAGGCATTTCATTTTACAGACCCCTCTTAGCTACAGTAGATTTTTTAAGTCATTGGTTTACATCATGAAACAGTTAATGCAAAATTCTAAATCACTGCTGCAATCCGTCGACTTTTACTATAGAACGCAACGATTTGTTCCATAAGAAGCTTTAGAAACAGTGTCCTCCTCTTCATTCATAAAATAGCCAACACTGCATTTTCAGCAATAATAATAATAATGATTACAGTCAGATATCGTCAAATTGTTATTATTGATCAATGCATTCCTCTATGTAAGGAAAAAAAAAAAACCAATCGCCAAATAACTTTAAAATTTCACATTTGCAATAATACTCGCTTTTCCTTTACTACTGGGTTATTTTAGTATAAGCGGACCGATTTTGCCATTATTGCACAGTATACAATGGGATCCACAAAAATGTATGCACTCATCGACAGTAAACCTACTCAGAACAAAATGATTGCGGCTATGAATCGTGCTTGGTATTGGTAATGGTACTGGAAACCATTACACCAGAAACATTGAAAGCCGTAGTTCGGTCAGCTGTTGAGAGGCATTTACAATGTTTAGCTGCTAGGGGGATCCCTTTGAACACATGTAATTGTAACTACATTTTACAATACTAACTTAAAATCTTGTTACAGAACATTGAAATTTAAAAATTATATTTAAAATAAAGAAATTCACTGTCAACTAGTGTATACATTTTTTGGGCGCCTCTGTATTGTTTACAGTTAAAAATACCGATTTCAATGCCATTATTCGCCACATGAAGGGGTGGGAAACAAGTCAAGTGATTATTATTTTTGAGAATTACGGTATTTTGCAATACGGTTTTAATGTTGCGGTGTTAAATAAAAAAAATAATTTATCCCACAATTTTTTACGATTCAAGTTTCTACCACGTTGTACTTTTCTCCACCAGACCCCTACCTGTTAGTCGAGGCCTTAGGATTACTTACGCACGGGGAGAGGTAGTGGAGTCTACGGATTTTACATGCACATATCCCCAAGTATACATGGTGGTCTTCAGTGGGTATCGAACGCGCGACCTTCCAGGTGGAAGTCCGACGTGCTAACCATTAGGCTACCACGGGGGGGGGGGGGGGGACCACTAGGGAACTGGTTGAACTCGGTGGTACTGCCGAAGTCTCTTTTTTCGCAGGTTGCTGGGGGTGAAAAGTCCCACCGATGTGTGAATGGTGTTGCAGCAATAGAAAATACTGTGGAGCAATCCTTTTTGTGTGCATATAGTTGGCGCATTTTTAAAGTAAAGACTTTTGCAAAGAACTCTTCTCAGTAGCTCCGTCTATATTTCAAAGGATGGCGGAGGATTAGGGCTCCTGGCGATACCTCTTTAAAAAAAAAACGCATCCCAACTCTTACTTGGAAAAGAGTTACCAGATCCGGCAATAAACCTTTGAGATACAGATGAAGTTACCCAGATCTCCTTCAGTTTCGCATGTTATCTAGTACTAATGCTAGATCACGGGATAAAGACCTTTCAGGTTTGATCAATCTATTATAGTAAGAGAGTTTTCTGCTCACTCTAGTAGCTTTCACAATAGCAAGTGGCCCTTTTGGTTGAGCTCAGGGAGCTTATTTGTGTCCCATTCTTTAACGTCTTTACAAAGTGTATTATTGTGAGCGTGTATAAACGTAGCATTCGGCGATTGTTTTGCCAACAGTTTGCGATCATTTTTCATAATTCGGTCAAATAATATATCTAAACTAAAACTAAACTAAACTGAGTGGCACGCCAGCCCTTTTGGGGACCATGGCCTACTGTGCCAATCCCAGTTTTCCAGACCGAGGGCCCTGTGGTACAGAAGCAGAATTTCCCGTCAAGTGGTCAGCCTGATGCGGAACCCCCAGTGTTTAGTTCCCAAGCATTCTTGGTCCTCATTTTATCGACCCCGCTGCAGAGATGAAAGGCTGAGTCGACCCAGCTATTAGTTTATATCATTGACGCTATTAGTTTGGACTCTAAGACGTAAAAAATAGTTAAAATCACATGAAATAACTATTTAAAACGAAACGTTTTGCTCCCAATTACTGAAGGAAAAGCAGCAAAGCTGAAAGAAAAGTTTACTGATTGTTTTATCGTTGCCATCCCACCAAAATGATTTGTGGGATTAACCACTCTGATTTCTCCCATCAAAAATATTGCTTTTTTAAATAACAAAAACTGTTATAAGTTTAGTGATTTTATCCATTTTTTATACAGTAAGTTACATTACTTTAAGTATATGTGTGCAGTTTATGTTTCGTACAAAATGTTTTTCTTAGTTATTTTTTAAAGTTAAAAACTTACTAGTCATTAATATGTCCCCTCTGTTACAAATTTTTGAATATGTTTACTTTATTCAAAAAATAAACAAACAATAAACTGCAGAAGAGGCATTTACAATAAAATTTATTAGTATAATCATGTTTTGTAATAATTTTGAATTTTTTTTACTAATTAAAAAAAATATAACAGTAACACAGGGGACATAAATGAGTAATAGAAGGTACAAAGCTGGAATGTCCTCTCTGTTACAACTTGACATGAGAATTTTAAATAAATCCTATTGGTTGCAATGTTTATAAGAATTTTAGGAATGTATCTGGAAGTAGTAAGATCTTGTTTAATCTAGTTTCTTCTGGTTTGAGAGCATTCATTCTAAGCTGTGCCATTTTAGTTTTGTTAATTGTTTGACTTTATGAGTTATCAATATGGGGAAAACAGCAGCAGAAAGAATGAGAAGATATAGAGCCAGAATGTCTCAAGAAAAAAAAAAGATATGTGTATGAAAAAGGACAGAGAACATAAAATGAAAACTTATGCAAACAGAAGTATTTTGAAGAAAAGTATTGATTAGGAATATGATAAATTGAAGAAAAGGAGACAAAAGAGAAAATGAAAAGGCATTAGCAATGGCAGTAAAAAGTTTTGATGGATATTCACCTTACAACACTTCTTCTCAGACGTTGGGAAAAGCTGTAAAAAACGCTAAACGTGCACTGTCTGTATCCCCAAGGAAACATAGTACAGCTCTACGCAAAATTTGTGAATCTATAAATTTAATTCTCCCCCCTCCCCCCAAAAAAAAAACAGCCCAGTAATAAACTCTCTGATGAAACAAGAATACTTGTACTGGATTTCTACACACCTGATGACATTTCTTATCAGACTCCTGGGAGAGCAGACAGCATGATTGTCCGAGAAGGTGGACAGAAGGTTACAATAGCAGAAAAAGTACTTGTTAAGTACCGTTATGGAAGCTTACCAAGCTTTTAAGCAACTGTATCTAAGTACTGAAATTGGCAAGTCCCAAGTTTGCTGACCTGCGACCGAGCCATATTTTATGCATAGGTCAAACACCACAAAATGCATGTGTATGTTCTCTTCATAAACTACACTACTGAAATAATTTACTACTGAATAATTTACTACTGAAAGCACACAGCTTCTTGCCTAATAATAACGCGGAGCTACTGAATATCGCTACTTGTAATAGTCGATCAAGTGCTTGCATGAAAAATAGATGTGAAAAATGCTAGAACAATCTCCTTTTCAATCAGTTTCTAAAAGAAATTCCAGAAGAAAATTTACAAGAACCCTTTAAGTTGTATCAATGGGAAAAAGACAGCAGTATCAAAGAAAGCAGTAGGTTATTAAATGGGGGCACTCTAACCGATGTAATAGAGAATTTAAAAATCTGTAGGAAAAATTCATATTGCACTGCTACGAAAAGTCAACTCAAACCGATTATTTTAGGAAGCTTAGACACAATCCAGAAAAGTGCGTCTTACAAGTCTACTTCAGTGAGAACTTTACTTTTTGCACTCAAAATGAGATGCAGTCGGCCACTGGACACACAAGTAGTGTTCTTTCTATACTGCTGTTGCTTGGTTCCCTTAAAATGATCTGATGGATGAAAAAGAAAATAAAAGTTATGTCATTCCCTAGTGACTATAGGCAGCATGACAAGTATGCCATTCACACCTTTAATGAAATCCTATTTAGAAAACTTAAAACCGAATGTCCTTCATTAGAAGAAATTGACGTTTTCAGTGAGGGGTCCATCGGGCCAATTTAAACAGAAATACACGCCGTGCAATGCCACATTTTCACCCTCTAAAAGTTAACTGGCATTTCTTTGCCACAAGTCATGGTAAATGAGCAGTTGACGGGTTAGGAGGTACAGTAAGAATGGTTGTGTACAGAGGAATAATATCTGAAAAATGGACTCCTTCACCAAATGGTGCCTAATCATTTGTTAAAAGGGTGCAAATTCTGTTTGCCAGGGTGATAGAGTTCATCTATTGCCCAAAAGGAGACATTGAAAGTAATATCCCTGCATTTGAAGAACGAGTGAAAAACATAAAAAGTGTACACAGATACGACGCATTCATTGTGTTAGAGTCATACAAAATTATGTCATTTCCTGTGCATCTGTCTCGACTGAAGATTGAGAAACTGTTTACCTTTGGATTTGGTTAATCAGCCTTCTTCTACTGATTTAATTGTTGGCAATTTTGCTATTGTTAAAGTCTAAGGAAAAAAAAGACTAGTAAAATTTGTTTGCCAAATCATCGAATTAGAGAGGGAAACAGACAATATTCAGGTTGTTTATTGAACACGATCTGGTGGACAACAAAACTTTTAAATAAAAGTTACAGTGATGTATCATGGGTTAACATGTCGTATATTATAACTGTGTTATCAGCTCCAACTTTAAATAACAGAAGTGTTACTTTTGATAATAATGTTCTGTTGTAATGCAACCAAGTATATGCACCTATTGAAGCTAAATCTGTAAGCTGTACCCTATGTTACATGTCATGTCCCTCTGTTACACATTGCTTTCCACATTTAAATAAAAGGAGTATTTGATTTAAATATACCAATGCATAATTTTATTAATTTAGAATGTTCAGAGTTAAAAAAAAATAAGTTTTTTAAAAGATCTCCAAATTTACAGAATTTAATATAAATTATAGTATATGTCAAACACTGTTGACATTTTGTTTTCCTCTCTGTTACACATACTTTAATTTAATTAAAGAGATCAAATGGAAATATAATTTCAATGTAGAGTGAAATAATTATACACTGCTACTTAAAGTTACAGATTGGCCTACTAATTTTTGTCTTTAAAAATTTTGTGTATTTTTTTAAAAGCAAAATCTGCGTACGATGTCCCCTCTGTTACCCCTTAGAACTCCACAGGCCTGCCTTTTTCCTAAAATGACCCCAAAAGTCCATCTTAAAATCCCCATTGATTAAGAACACCAGTTCCTAAAAATCCCGCTTTGTAAAATCATCAAAACATTTTCTGAAAATTCAACAAAATATAACTTGTATCAAATTCGGCTAAAAAAGGTTTGAAAAAGAAGAACATTGCTTCCAAAGGCAAATAACATATACATTTAAGTTAGAAAATGTTTTCCCAAAACTGACGTGTGAAATGCAAGTTGAGAGAAAGAAATAACTAAATGCTGCACAAACGGAGCCAAATAGACAGTACAAATCTATATAAATAAAACAGAGAGTTTGTGTGCTCAGTATGTAAGGTTTTTTTTTTTACAGCTAATAAGTGCCCCAGAATATTTTAACGGTGAAATAATTTACGTAGTTAATCAAAATAGTTCGTCAAATAGTTTTCTAAGTTCTTAACTAACACATTAAAAAAGAATCAGTGAGTTAATTCTTTTAACTTCACTACTTTTCTGGAACGAAACTCTAAAAAAAGGGAAACAATTTGAAAAAAATGGCAGTTCAAAGCACCGCATCGGTTTCAAAACTGTCTTGATTTCTTCGCCAAAATACTTTTTATGAACAGTTACGGTTCTGGGCTATATTTTCTTGTTAAACATTTATTCACTTCGCTGCCAATTTACATTATTATCTTACATGGTCTTTACAGAGGTTCAGATTCCACATCATTGGTCTAAAGTTCTTAGCTGTTTCGAAGTTACGGGCACAAGCTCTCCCGCACAATAAATGTTCTAAAGTTCTTAGGTATTTCTTTCACACGGGCACAAGCTCTCCCGCACAATGTTGCGACTGGATGGGCGCAACTCCTCCCTGTGGAGCATTCGAAGACCTCCTTCTCATCCGACCGCAATCTCTTAGGCAAGCGAAAGTCGATTTCCTCGCCTCCGCTTTCGAGGGCAGCTTATATAGGGGATGCCTGACCTTAGGCCGACATTGCGAGCAAGGGGACACACGTGCAACATTTCCTGTCGTGTACGTCCCTTCGTCCTGTCACGTAGGCCCCGTAGGTTTGCCGGCCTAGGCCTAACCTGAACCCCCCGCCCAAAACTGACTACTGGGCTAGCAGCTCTGTAGACAGTCCAGCAGATGTATGCTGGGAGTCCCCTGAACCATATCCTTCCGAAAACATACCTTGGATGTCACCATCCCTCTCTTCATCATTTAAAAATAACCTGGAAAGCACATCGGCATTCTGATGCGCTGCCCCCTTACGATAAGTAATTTTTAACTTGTACTTTTGTAACGCAAGGATCCATCTCTGTAACTTTGGACTTGGAGATACATTCTATGAAATAAGAATTAGGGAATTACGGTCAGTAATTAATTCTACCTCAGCTCCAAAGCTCCAGATCTCAATTTTCTTTATTGCCCATACCACGGCATAGTCTTCCCTTTCTGTCCTCGAATTTTGAACCATGCAAGGAAGAAAGTCTTCCTCGCTGCTGTTCCGAATGACTGTTGTTTTCCGTTCATCAGAACTTTCATTTATTTCGCCTTCTTTCGCCCCTGTAGGCCCGTTACCCCATTATAACCAAATTTTAACTCAAAATCAAAGTCTATATTTTCAAAAAATATTTTCAAACTTTCATCTCCTTCCCGTCTCAAAAATCTGAGATCCACTCGCAAGTTCACCTCAATATTACCTAAAATTTCCATAGCTACCAAGCATTTATTCAGCCAAATTAATTTTCGCAATTAATTAAATTCCTTTCCAACCGTTGCCTCCCACCGGATTTTGGCGCTACCTAAGACCTTCCGTGATTTTCTTTGAAAACATCTATCTCCTATTAAATCAGAGTCCCGAACCTTTCCCGAAAATTTTCCGGATCCCGTTCGACTTCGAACCTTAAGAGTTTTGTCCCTCTTAGTTTTCTATGTCCTGGAACTTTCGTTAGCCTACCTTCGACGACTCCTTATCCCCGGATTCCTTGACTTTAACCGGACTCACCAGCGGTGCTTTCCTCTGGAAATTTCCTCGGTCTCTCAGTTACATTTTGCCCTGATATTTTGTCCGATTGATAATTCGACCCACCAGTGATATACTTCCTTTGGATGTACTCCTACCTTCATGAGTTAAATCTGATCCAAATATAGGCACTTAAATCTATTTCATCATAGTCCAGATTTTCCTATCTGCCATTATCCTTCATATTTTCTATATGACCCTTTGAGCCGTTAGTGTATTTCTCCTTTCGCACCCTCGAATTTTTCTCCGCCCTCACTCCGCTCTCAGGAATGACAGAAGTATCGATTTTGTTTCCTTTATCATTTTCAACTTTTCGGCGCTTCCCACTACCGTGACTAATCTGAGTTTTTCACCTAACACTCCCGATGAGCCTTTTCCTAACGGGACATTATTACAAATGAATTTTAACGCCTCCCCACTTCGCTGCTGCAATTTTAAAGCAGGAGTTCCTCTTTCCCTTTTCTGGTGGCGCATCACACTCCATTGTGAAAAATCCGCGTCCCCTCTTTTCACTACCCCCCTCTCTCTCTCTGCGCTATCTTCATTTACCGGACAAAGGCTATCTGCTGCTTGCGCTTTAAGTACTTTGTGATCTCTAGGGGTTAGCAACAAAGTTCCGTTTAATTTTCGTGTGCTCGCTACCGTTACAGAGATCTCTGACTATATTCGTTCAAACTCTTCATTTTATAAACTCAAAGGAATTCTTATAATATCAGATTCTATATGCTCGCCAAATGCCGGCTCTAATAATATTCTACCCCTTGGTTTTATATCCCTTTCTTGCAATAAATTCTCGTTTATTACAGAAATTTGGGCTCCATTGTCAATGATCCCTTCTATTCCTTTATTCCTATAGTTAACCTTTACTTTCATACGATCAGCCACAACCCTTTCTTTTACCTTTAAACTGTCCCCCAACACTGCTCAAGTTACTTTGGCTATTACCTTGTCTTGGCTCTGCCATAGTATCTCTATTTCTGGTTTTTTATAATTATTTTCACCCCTTTGTACCCTTACTTTATCCCTATTTTCTTCACAGTTTTTCGCGATATGACCTTCCATTTGACATTTATAATAAATTACTTTCCCTATCACATCATATCTTTCAACTTTAAATTTATTCCTCTCCTTTGATTCCGGACTGTATTTAGTTTTAATTAAATATGAATTTTCCATAGCATTTTCATGTATTTCTGCTAAGTAGGCCGCTTCGCTAACTTTAAAAACCTGCTCCTTCTCCTGAAGTCCTACACAGCGTTCAGTTTCAAGTGGAATCTCTGCTTTTAGCCTGTCCACTACTATTATGTTATTAATTTCTTCTGCCGTTTCCGCATTTTTACTTTTAATGTAAAATGCCCATAAGGAATTAATTCTGTCCGCGAATTGCGTCCATGACACATTCGGTCTCTTTTTAGCTGGATAAAATCTCTTTTTATACTCGTCAGGAGTTAAGCTATTGTGCTTTAGAATTTCCTCCTTAATTCTCCTATACTGATTTAATTCCTCAGTTTTCAAGTTCACAAATAACGGACTGACTAAGTGACTTAGCAATGGCCTAATCAACCTCTCCTGTACTTCTTCTGGAACCTTCTGCGAAGCAAAAACCCCTTCTACTGTTTCAAAAAATAAGGGTAGATCTCCAACGTCCGGAGACACAGGTGGGATTAATGATTTCAAAACCTTATGGAATCCTTCCAAATTATCCATAATTGGATTATCCCTTTCCCTTTGTCTAAAATGACCATCATTTTCCTGTTCTAATTCTAGTTTTCTAATTTCTAACTCCTTCTCCCTTAAAGCAATTTCTTTTCCCCCAATTTCTAGCTCTTTTAATTTTACTTGTAATTCACTAGCACTAGCCCCATCCATTCTGTTATTCTTGCGCTGACTTCTTACTACAGGTGACACGCAAAGCAAACCCCCAAAATGGAAACAGTTTAAATGTGGGGACTTACCCTAAACAGCAATCTCTGGAACTCCTACGCTCTCCGCACGTTGACCACAATGATAGGTTTCACTTTCTCTACTCGCTCTTGCTCCAGGCGTTAAACGTTCGTTGGTCGCCAGTGGCCATCTCTGCAGGCCAATCAGCGTGTCCGCGTCGTAGTAATTTTCCCTCCGGTCAACTTCGGCTCTTTCTCCGAGAATAATCAGCTCATCAGCAATCACTCTTGCTATTCTTTAATTTCTCCGATGAGGACAATGATTATCTTTCACTAAACAATAGTTCATATCTTTATATCATTTGTGGTTTCTGTCTCAGGTCCTGCCGTGCGCTTCAGTTACGGCTCTGGGCTATATTTTCCTGTTAAACATTTATTCATCCTATTTACTTTATTATCTTACATGGTATTAACAGTGGTTCAGATTCCACATCATTGGTCTAAAGTTTTTAGCTGTTTCCAAGTTGCGGGTACAAGCACTCCCGCACAATAAACGTTCTAAAGTTCTCAGGTATTTCTTTGACACGGGCACGACAAGCTCTCCAGCACAATGTTGCGCCTGGATGGGCAACCGGGTAAAAGCACAGAGCGCTTTTACCCGGTTGCAATGGGTCGTGGCGGTGGATAAAGCTCATGTGCGAAAAAGGGGGAGGAGAGATGAGTATGGGTACACGATAAAAGCAATAAATAAGAATATAAAAAGTTCCATAGTGAGGGAAGAAAAGGATGAAGAGTATGTACATATTTACAAGGAGTGGGGTAGTAATTCGCCGCCTGAAGTTCCAGGCGTTGGTCTGAAGGAGTAGAAGGGTTCGCGTAAGCATAGTAGGGAATTAGGGCTTCGGACAGGGCGCCGGGGTGGTAACCGACAGTAGCCGGCGCTAGGTGCCGAGCGGAGCAGGCGGAATACGCCTCCTCGTACTACGGAGGCTGTTCGTCAGATACATGGTGTCAGATCGTGGATTTGCCCCCGCGGTTAGCAGTGTAGGAAAGTTGATCTTTCACAAGAGGGTTGGGGTGTTTTTCAAGCCTGGTGAAGAAATGAGTCGCTAAGTTCCTGATGTGTGTTGGGATATACTCGATTTTGAGCTCATTAGGTCGCACGTCGTTTCTCACTTACCAAACGGCATTGGCGATTTTCCTCAGGAATAGGTATTCGGTGGCTTTTAGAGGTTGTAGGTTAGATTTTGCGGTGTGCCTCCACACCGGGCTTGCTTAGTTGAAGGTAGGCCTTATTATTGTTTTATACAGATCTCTTCGCCCCCGCTTTCGAGGGAGCTTATTAAGGGGGTGCTTGACCTTAGGCCGACATTGCAAGCAAGGGGACACACTTGCACCATTTCCTGTCGTGTAGGTCGCTTCATCCTGTCACGTAGGCTCCGTAGGTTTGCCGGCCTAGGCCTAACCTGACAAGAACCCTTGCTGTGATGTATCCTAAAAAATGGAATTTAATGAATGTTCTTACAAAGTACCAACAGAATATTGGTAAAAATGAATTCTGGATGGAATTTATAGAGAATGATACTTATAAGTACCGTCAGTAGATAAAGGGAATTTTTAAATGCTACTGTTTATGATGCAATGGGCACGTTTAAGGAGTTTTACTGTTTTAATGGGACATTTAGGGGCTGTTGCCTGTCTTCTACTGGGATTTTTTCACTAAATTTTCGATTATATATTTACAACATAATTTTACACATGTGTCACTTGTCCTAAGACTGGTGCAATGTTGGCCCACGCAATGCCAGGCACTTCAGATAGGAAGTTGAAAAAATAAGATTTATTCAAAAAAACAAATTCGCTTTAGAGCTTTCTAGAAATGTTCTAGAACAGTGGCCGCCAAACTGTTGATCGCTAGCTATAGTAGCTCATTGGGTAATTTTTGGTAGCTCCATTTTTAGCTGATTTCGACCCTCACAACGACTGTTTTCACGCACAAATTTCGCCAGAATTCTCATGGAATGGTGCGGGCCTCAGAAACATTCCTTAAATTTTAAGGAACGTTATTATTTCAGTATAAATACAATGAAACCTATATAAGTTCACCACTTGTGGTGCAGCACGTTAGTGGTCAACTTATAGAGTAGAGCTTTTTTTTAAATATTTCTTGCTATTCATTTTTAAATAATTAAAATGTAGCTTCCTGTAATGATGTTAATTTAAAATAGTCATTAGCTTTTTTCCATAATTATCTAAAATATCATTGAAGAAATTCAACCCGAATGACTTGCAATGTAGCCTATACAACTTACAAAGTAAAGCACCGAGTTAAAATTAAGATAAATGTGATATTAATTATGTCAGTTACTTATGTGATGCTAAAGATTTCCTAAAAATATATATTTTTTCAAAATGGCTATATTAGATCAAAGAAAAAAGAAGAAATTTACTTAAAGAATAAAAGAGTGCTTATAGTAGTTTTCCCACTTGGTTCACTTTCAAAGAGGTTTAGGCAAACTTTATACTGACGATTCATCCATCCAGATAAATACTGGTTTAACATTACAGCATAAAAAAAATATTCTGGAGAAGCTATTTTTGTTCTTTTTTTATCTTTCCAAAAAGAGATAAATAAATATACAGTCAACGCTCGATATAACGACCATCTGCGTCCCACAGAAAAAGGTCTTTATAACGAGTGGTCGCTATAAGAGGTAGAATTTTCTTAAAGAAATATACATGCATCATTGCATGTTCAGTAGTTCCATTAAAATTGGTAATTTTTCAAAGATTCCAACTAAATGCTCAAATTATTTTTTATCTTTGGGAAATTTAAAAAAAAAAATATCAGTCCAAAATATTAAACAGATTTTAAAGTGGAAAATATTGGGGAAAAAATTACATACACATTTCGGGAAGCAGAACTTCTGAGGCGGCATGACATATGGCACGGACAGCAAGACTCCTTTTATTTCGGAGAATTGACCCTTGGAAAACCACGTGATTCCAACGACAAACTACCAATACATCTGTCAACCCCCTTTTCCTAAGAAACCCGGAAATTCCACGATTCCTCACCCTCTATTCTTTCTGTACTGTGATCAGTGGTAATCCCCCCTGTCAACGTTGGACTGAACGCTGAAAACTCCATGCAGTTCGTAAACTATAACCAAGGTCATTTCAAGTTTCAAATTTATGAACATGCTCTATTTGGAAAAATACCAGAAAGAGTGTCCCCTGAAGGCGGTCGCTTTATTGCATCAGACGATACAGAACGGTCGTTATACCGAAAGCAAATTAACAGAGTTCACAGGGATAAAGTTGTGACTTTTACCACTGGTCGTAATAATGGAATGGTCTTTATAATGTGTGGTCGTTATAACAAGCGTCGACTGTAATAATAATTAGACGGTCCACTTACAAAGAGGTTTGTACTTTGGTTTTAACGTCGAATTTATTTTATCGTTCTAGAATGAAAATTCTAAAAATTAAGGACGTGGAAAAAAGTTGTTAGTGTTTTCGAATTATCACCCGCGTTCCACCACCTAGTAGCTGTAACCCTCAGATCTAACTCTTTGAACTTGATCCTTAACCTAATGCCCATTCTTTGATTTCTGGAATGCCACATTTTAACCACCTGCACTACGATCTAACTTTCGCGCTCTATGATATAACGTGCGGTAAGGCGTTTCATTGAAGCCACACCATGTCTGCGAGCGCAAACAATATCAAATACAATAACTGTTAATGATGAAACATTACCTGAATAACCCATAAAAGTAACTTAACCTAAAGGATTAAATATATTGAGGTGGATGTGAACAAAAAATAAGTGTATTTAAAGATCCCCACCCCCTCCCATGCATTATCATATTTCATGTCGCTCCTATCAGAAAAAAAAGTTCCTTTAAGCCGCGTTTACACGATGCCAGTTGAAGAGACAATTGCCTGCAGACAGCTTATTGGCATAAAGTTATTGGCTACGTGTGAACAAGTCAGCACTGTTAAAAATTTCCGTAAGAAAATTGTAAAATAACCATTTATTTGATTGTTATTTACCATATTTATATACAACAGTTGAATAACCATTAAAAAGATGGTACTCAAACAGCTGATTGCTAAAAAAAATCGTTTATTCTCTGTTTATCCTGAAGAACGTTTAACTAACCGTAATTTTCAAGCGCTCAATAAGAATTGGGCGTCCATCTTGATTGCGAAACCTTACCGGTCGTACGTTGTTTTAAAATAGGAATACGGATTTATCAGTTAAAATCTGCATGTTTATATAAAAAAAGAAGAAAAAAAAGTGGCTTAAGCAGTGGTTACTAAATAGAAACACATACACATAAATCAAAAAATGGAGACATCGGATTCCCGAACTGTTTGCGAATGAGCGAACCCATAATTCGAGCTGCTGAAGCTTGTTTGTATTTTAATTTTTGCAGCAAATAAAATGATTTTTGTCAATATACAGTAAATTTAGGCTAAAAATGACTTTGGATCCAATCAAAAACTGAAATCTCAATTTTAAGGCAGTTTGCCTGTTGGGAAAGAAGATTTATTTATAAATAAATGACCGCTTCCCGTGGTTTAGATGGCCGAATGGCTAGCGAGCAAGGTTGGTGTTCCTGTAGACCCGGGATCGATTCCTGCAAGCTTCGTTTGCGGTTTCCACGCCTCGAAATTGTTCAAAAACATTAAAAATTTTGTTTTGAAACCATTTTTAAACGGTTATAAAACCGTAAACTTTTGTATTCACGGCTTTTGAACCAAGTTGATTGTAAATGATTCGGACCCTTAAAGATAGAAAAATGTTCCAAACCGTGAATTAAATGGACAGACTGCTGCCGGTCATTTAACCGTAATTTCATGATGAAATTTCTAACAGTGAGGCCAATTGGCGAGCCAAATGCCTCGACAGTTGTCCTGAAATTCAGTTGGCTCGAGGAGCAGACAGAGGACAATGAACTGGGCCCAGTGAGGCTCCCCCCCACCACTATGAATCACAGTTTTCGAGCCAGTTGGCGCCATGTGAACGTTGCAGCCAGTTGATTTGCTTTGTGTTGTGCCAATTCACTCGTGTCAGTCAAGTCTCTCAGCCGTTTTTCGTCATCAACTGCTCTCCTAATACTTTCACATTGCGAACAGGTTCTCTTCCAACTGGCCTGGCCATAACATTCCTCCAACTGTCCAGAGACAATTGGCCTTGGCAATTGTCCCTTCAACTGGCATCGTGTAAACACGGCATTAGCCCTTACGTTCATTAGCATGCAACTGTGCCAGTTTCTTAAAATTCTTTACTAAACATTTCTCCGCTGCTTTTGCAATTTTTAATGATAGCATAAAATGAACCACCTTAAAATAAAAGAGAACAGACATTAATCTAAATTTCACTCAAAGTTATTATGCGTATCACGAATTTGTAATATGTTGCTCTTCAACATTGGATCGTGGTTTTTTGCTAAAGAAAATACAATTTAAAATAACACTATGCAACACGAAAAATGTCCTTTGGATGAAAATGACTGTCTCTTATGTATTTTTTGGCTGAAAATCATGAATCTGCAATTATTTTTTGTCTATCACGTACCATTTTCCCAAAATTCCACATTTTAGCTTTTTACGTATTTTCTGGATAAATGTGCATATTGTCGTAATTTATCGACTTCATTTATTATTAATTATATATTTCTCATTGACAGTGAAATCGTTGCAATTCTAGAGACCTTTTTAATAAACTTGGGTTACTTTAGCGACATTTTTGGCAACAAAAGCTTCATCTGCTTCTGGAAGTTTCGAGTCCTTTACAAGACGACAAAGGCATTTTGTAGGCTAATTTGCGGGTATAGAAAAAATAATATGCTGCTGTGATGTGAATGTACTTTTTCAAGCATTAGGACATGAGCATAATTCAGCAGAGTGACGCTTGTTTATCAGTGCTCCTCCATCTAAGTGTTTTTTCCAATTCATTCCTGTAGCATATTCTGCAAACACAGATGAAATTTCAAAACTATGAGTGGCAAAAACATATCAAATGGGCCACTTGTAAATCTACAATGTGCCTTTTTAAAACAATTGTACATTAAACTTGGTTTATCGAAATATTTATAAAAACTCCGGATAGAGAAAGAGTGGCTTTCTTGCATCTCAGTAATAAATTCAAAAATTAATGTTATGCAAAAGTAAAAGAAAGGATTTTTATTGGCCCACAACTTAAGAAAGTCCTTTCGTGATAAAGAGTATACAGTGTTCCCTCACCATTTCGCGCTTCATGTTTCGCGGCTTCAGTGCTTCGCCGGGTTTTCCAAAATATTCATCAAAAATTAAAAATGAAAAAATACAATCATATCGGCAGCCACATTGCGGAAAGGAGCGTTGTTTCCTGTTGATGAGCGAGAGAGAAGGATCTCTGCATGTCAAACACAGAGATGAGTTGACTCAGAGTACATACCACGGGCTCTCAAAAGCTCCCACCATCACAAGACTCTTCGCCTCTCTCAGAAAGCAATGTTTATTAATGTTTATTACTGAACTATAACGTTTTGTAATTAACTTTATTAATTAGCACCGACAAGTTTAAGTAAATACGTGTACTGCTGTAATTTTTGTCTTAAATGTCTGAAGTATAAATACTGTTTACATATTTAAAACATTCGTTTACCCGCATACACGAAAATTCTTAGGGGCAAATCCTACTTCGTGGTTTTTCAGTTTTCGCGGAAGGTTCTGGTCCCCATTAACCGCGAAAAACGAGGGATCACTGTAAATACAAAGAGTCACAAGCCGAAAAATCCGCCTGGCTGGCCTTTTAATTAGTGTGCTTACGTTTCCTTGGAAATGAGAAAGCTGAAAACTACGAAGATCTTGTTGGTGACATGATAAAAAGCTTTTGTTTTGCCAGGTTGCCATATGTCATTAAAACTACACCTTTTGGATTCCCATATGGGCTTCTTTCCTCAAAACTTTGGTGCAATTAAAAATGAGTATGGG
This sequence comes from Octonoba sinensis, assembly GCA_038502835.1. Lineage (NCBI taxonomy): Eukaryota > Metazoa > Arthropoda > Arachnida > Araneae > Uloboridae > Octonoba > Octonoba sinensis. The sequence goes on from CM076600.1 coordinate 8,891,697, forward strand.
GAAAGATTTCATCAGGCTAACTCTCTGTTAAACAAGAAGTTCCGTCTAGAACTATACGAGCCTACTTTCCCGTATACACCAGCTTCAAATTTATAATCTAGCTATCTCTCTCTCTTTCTCGTTTAGCTTTAGTTCTTAATTGCTTCAAATATGCCTTTTTCAACGGTTAATACAGATTCGTTCAATCATTCATTTATTCAGTCATTCATGTATTTATTCACTCATTTATTCATTCATTATCTTGTTTATTCATTTAATCTTTCATTAATTCAAAAATATTCTTGAAAATCCTGATCAAAAAATTTCATAAGAAAATAGGCTCGTTAGTTCTGGATGAACTTCTTATCTGTACATGTTCTACGTCATAAGAGCTTTCCGATAAAGTTTGTTCCAAGCAAATCGGCCCGTTAGATCAGGATTTATATAGGATTGAAATTTCCCTGTAGGCACTATGTTAATTTTTTTTTTTTTTGAACTGTTCAAAAATGAACAAAAATTGTTCAAATCAATATTTCACGCCAAGAACTTCTTCCAGTGAGCTTGTTCATTGGAACTTGGATCTTGTACCCAGAGTTTACATAATTTGCTTCATTTTCGCCCATAGGCGCTAATGTTAAAATTTTTTGAACTGTTCAAAATTGAACAAAAAATTGTTCAAATCAAAAAGTAAAATATAGAAATGAGATGTCCTCGCCAAAATCTTTCGAATGCAAAAAGAATTTTTCCAATCGGACAATTCGTTCAAAAGTTATTAGGGAGGGGACAGACCGACAGACAGACCGACAGACCGACAGACAGACCGACAGACAGACAGACAGACCGACAGACACACTTTTTCCCCATCTCAATACCCTACTTTCAAATTTTTTATTTTTCAATCTTTATTTAATTACTTCACTTATTTTTGACTTTTCTTGATTTTTAACGATATTTTCACGATACATTAAGCCTTCTTTCATGCTTTATTATTATTTTTTTTTACTTTTACGGGAAAGTAGGCTAAAAAGCGTTTCAGCGGTCGATAGAATGGAAGTATACGAATTGAATATTGCTAATCTGTTATCAGGGCACACCAACAGATGCCCACAAGATGAAATGACCAAAAAAATCGTTTTAGTGTTTGTGTTTTCAATAAGTAAGCCTCATTTACATTCTTCAATAACCAAATTGTACAAATATGAGAAGTGGGTCTCCAGCAAAAACGGTACGTGATGGACCATTTTGGTTTGGATATTTGAATAAAGTACCCTTTGTTTATATAGAATCACGTAGTCTCATATAACGGACAAAAAAAAGTTCAAATTTATTGCACAGTGTAATAAAGACAACGTTTCTATGTATAGAGGAAACACAAGCGTGGAAGAATCAAAGACAGAGCAACAGTTTTAAATGTAAATAAGAGGTAATAAAAGAAAGCAAATGGTTTGAAATAATAAAATACCAACGAAATGAAAGTACAAGCACATACAAATACGACTGTCGACAGAGCCCATTAAAAAAACACTACCGACGTGGCGGATAGGCCTTTTTTTTTCTGCGATAAATGCCTATCGACGTGGTATACACGTCGCTGGCGGTTTTGGAACAAAAATACCTCGATGTGCGTCGCACTCTTTATAGCGCAAGTGGTTAATGCTGAGAGTTTCGAGCTTCAGCTATTTATCGCTTATAGAAATGAACAATGTCATATCTGCAAAAGGGACATTTTTCAAGAGAGGAGTTTGAATTTTTTACAATTTGTTTTACTTAATTATCTTATTTTATTCAATGATTATTATAATTCATTTTGTTCAGAAAATAGTTGTTCTAGTTATCTCTCACATGATGGATATTAATGACGTCAAAAAATTAGAAATAACTATAAAAGTAGTTATTACAGTATTGCACCAAAACAATACAGTTGGCCTCTAGCCTTGATTTTTGAACATTCACTTAAGCCGCCTTTACATGATGCCAGTTGAAGAGACAATTGTTGGGACCAATTGTCTCTGGACAGTTGGGGAACGTCATGCCCAAGCCAGTTGGAAGAGAACCTGTTCACACTGTGAAAGTATTGGCGTGGCAGTTGATGACGAAAAATGACAAAACAAACACAGCAGACAGGACTGACAAGAGTGAATTAGCACAACACGAGGCAAATCAACTGGCTGCAACGTTCACACGGCGCCAACTGGCTCGACAACTGATTCAGAGTGATGGGGGACCCCACTGGGCCCAAAGTTCATTGTCCTATTGTCTACTTCTCGAGCCAACTGAATTTCAGGACAACTGTCGATGCAGTTGGCTCGCCAATTGGCCTGAATGGTTCACTCGTAGCCAACAACTTTATGCCAATAAGCTGTCTCCAGACACTTGTCTCTTCAACTGGCATCGTGTTAATGCGGCTTTACGGCAGTATTCCCAATATAAAGAGCGCAAAAATCTGAAATTTTGATATAAAAACCAAAAAAAAAATTTTTTTTTTTGCAGATATGACACTGTTCATTTTCATAAGCGATATGAGTGCATGAGAAACTGTGAGAAACATCTGGCAAATGAGTGAAGAAATAACAGATCCCGAGATTGCTCAAACTAAAATAGGGTTCTGAAATCAGCGATACAGACGAGTACCCCGTACTACTACTGGAGCTTTAAAAAGCAAGCGTCGCAACGAACCCTACACTGCGCAATATTTTTTGCGGTTGTTGTCGATTTTCTTAGATTTAAAATATAGGGTTCAATGACCGTTCGTGATTTAAATATTTAAATTACAGTGCTTATCTCTAGAAAAACTCACCTGAAAAAACGCTCACCTTTTTTAGCCTACTTTCCCGTAAAAGTAGATAAAAAGGAATGAAAGAAGGATTAATGTATGGTAAAAAAAATAAAATGTCAAAAATAAGTAATTAGAAAAATATTGAAGAATAAAATAAAAATTGAAAGACGGTTTTTGAGATATTAAAAGTGTGTATCTGTCGGTCTGTGTGTCTCACTGAAAAAATACCTTTTGAAGGAACTGTTACATTCGAAAAATCTCCGAGAACATCTCATTTCCATATTATACTTTTTTATTTCAACAATTTTTCGTTCAATTTTGAACAGTTAAAAAAATCTGAAAATTGGCGACTATAGACAAAACTGAAGCAACTTATGCAAACTCTGGGCATAAGATACAAATTCACATGAATAAGTTTATTGGAAGAAGCTCTCAATGGAAAACATTTTTTGATCTGAACAGCTTTTGTTCAATTTTGAACAATTCAAAAAAAAAAAAATGACATAAGCGTTCGCGAAAAAATTTCAATCCTATATAAATCCTGATCTAACGGACCGATTTGCTTGGAACAAACTTTATCGGAAAGCTCTTATGACATAGAGCATGTACAAATAGGAAGTTCATCCAGAACTAACGAGCCTATTTTCTTCTGAAATTTTTTGATCGGGATTTTCAAGACTATTTTTGAATTAATGAATGATTAAATGAATAAGCAAAAGAATGAATGAATAAATGAGTGAATAAATACATGAATGACTGAGTAAATGAATGATTGAGTGAATATGTATTAACCGTTGAAAAAGGTATATTTGAAGCAATTAAGAAGTAAAGCTAAACGAGAAAGACAGAAAGAGAGATAGCTAGACTATAAGTTTGAAGCTGGTGTATACGGGAAAGTAGGCTCGTATAGTTCTAGACGGAACTTCTTGCTTTCCAATGACATTACAACTAGCACCTGAATCAATAATCATAGGCATTTTAACATTTCCGACAAGGCATGTAATGAATTCACTTTTATCGTTAAAAGGCTTTTGAACTGAAAACACGAAGTCATTTTCATATTCATTATTACTATAATTTAAATTTCTCACCACCTTTTCTCCTTCTTTTCTTTTCTTTGGCGCCTTACAAACTTTCGCAAAGTGTCCCAAAAATCCACAGTTCACGCATTTCTTGCCTTTGGATGGACAAATAAAGGATTTTGCAGTATGTCCTTCTTTACCACATTTCCAACAAACAAACTTCTTGTTCTCGTCAAAACCAGACCTTTTCTTCTGAACTGGCTTGATTTTTAATCTATTTAGATGATCTTCTTGTGAGGAAATATTTTCAATAGCAGCCGACTCCAAACGGGACTGTTCATAAGAACGGCATAAAACTTCAGCTCTTTCTAAAGATAATGCACCTCCTTCATCAATCAATTTTATTCTCAGTTTTTTATACGGACACTTGACGACAATTTGATCTCTAATATGCCGATCAATTTCACTTTTCACAAATCCACACAAGGCAGCTTGTTGGCGAAGTCTTATTATAAATGAATCCATACTTTCATGCTCCTCTGGCGACATATCTCTGAATTTTAAACTTTCGAACGCTTCATTTACTGAAACCGCAAACTTCTTCGTTAACATAGATATGGCAGTCTTATATTCATCATCTGATACATTTCCAGTCTCTTCTAGTGCAGGTAATGCGTCAAAAATATCTTGAACATCTTCTCTAGCAAAATGCAATAAACATGCTTTTTTTCGATGTACATTTGTGATACCGTTATCATCAATAAACAGTTCAAATGAACGTAGCCATTTTGTCCATCGAATCTCTCTTGTGCCGCGGTCGGCATAAGGATTAAACTTTGGAATTTCTGCACCCATATCCATGTTTTAAAATACACTTCAAGTATTCGTATGTATTTTAACAATTAATTTACTCGTCGCCAAAATATAATGTAATGGTAACACCTTATACCTTTACAGAAACTAACAGCATTCAAGCATTACAAAACGCAAAACTAAACTCATTTATTTCTCTTCTAATTTACATTCTCTTATCCACTGTTGCCACTCTGTTACAGAAATGCTACACATGCCTTTCCGATTTTTGCAGCATATGAATGCTTGTAAAAAACAGCATAAGTTGATCTCTCTGAAGTTCGTGGAACAAATAGAACATGCGCAATATTTATTTTAAGTAGTTTTCGAATTTTAAAACGAGGCTTACCTCTGAATTTATCTGTGCAAGTTGCGTGTTTTCGCAAAAATAAATAGTACTTTTGTCGCCAAAAGGAAAACTTCTGCTAAAGCAAAACTAATGAAAATTCTTTCCGGATTAAATCGCAAATATATATTTTTCTCGCCAAGAAGATATAACTTTTCCCTTTCGTGTAGTTAATTGTTTTTAGCCTACTTTCCCGTAAAAGTAAAAAAAATATATATAATAAAGCATGAAAGAAGGCTTAATGTATCGTGAAAATATCGTTAGAAATCAAGAAAAGTCAAAAATAAGTGAAGTAATTAAATAAAGATTGAAAAATAAAAAATTTGAAAGTAGGGTTTTGAGATGGGGAAAAAGTGTGTCTGTCGGTCTGTCCCCGCCCTAATAACTTTTGAACGAATTGTCCGATCCAAAAAATTCTTTTTGCATTCGAAAGATCTCGGCGAGGACATCTCATTTTCATATTTTACTTTTTGACTTGAACAGTTTTTCGTTCAATTTTGAACAGTTCAAAAAAATTAACATTAGCGCTTATGGGCGATAATGAAGCAAATGATGTAAACTCTGGGTACAAGATCCAAGTGCCAATGAACAAGCTTGCTGGAGGAAGGTCTTGGCGTGAAATATTAATTTGAACAGTTTTTGTTCATTTTTGAACAGTTCAAAAAATTAACATAGCGCTTACGGGGAAATTTCAATCCTATAACGGACAGATTGCTTGAAACAAACTTTATCGGAAAGCTCTTATAACGTAGAACATGTACAAGTAGAAAGTTCATCCAGAACTAACGAGCCTATTTTCCTATGAAGTTTTTTTATCGGGATTTTTAAGGATATTTGTTAATGAGTGAAATAATGAATGAATGAATAAATGAAAGAGTGAAAGAATAAATCAATGAATAAATGAGTGAATAAAAATAAAAGATAAATAAATGAGTGAATAATTGGATGAATGAGTAAACGAATGAATGAGTAAATGAATGGCTGAATTAATGAAAGAATGAATGAGTGAGAGAATGAATATGTATTATCCGTTGAAAAAGGACTATTTGAAATACTTTAGAACTAAAGCTAAATGAGAAAGAGATGGCTAGATTATAAATTTGTATTTGGTGTATACGGGAAAGTAGGCTCGTTTAGTTCTAGACGGAACTTCTTGTTAATCCACTGTTTTACGTTTCGTAATTATTTTGCATAAGATGCATAACTCTAATTTTTCTGTATAAGATGATGTCTTTTTGAAATTCGTGAAACAAAGAAAACACACGCAATATTCATTTGAAGTAGTTTTAGAATTTTAAAACGATTATTAAAATTACCTCTGAATTTATTCGCTCAATTTGAGTATTTTCGCCGAAATAAAGAGTTCTTTTGTTGCGAAATATATGATCCCTGTTTAAATCTTATTAGTAATATTTCTCTCATTCAATTCAATACGTGATTTTCATTGTAGGATCTTGGCGTATTTGCGTTACGCTTCCATTACAGTAGTGCAATTTGGCGAACTTCTACTTTATTTTAACTTTTTTACGAAGCGGTTTTGGTTGGTTTCATATTTTACTCAAGTGTATTTTATAGCATTTATTTTATAGCATTTATTTATTTTTTGTTCTGACTATTTGCCTCCGCTCGGACAAGATTTAGTTATCTCTTTCTATCAACTTATATTTCCCACTGTATTGGCTCAGTACTAAACATTTTCTAAGTGAAATGTGCATGTTTATTTGCCTTTGGAAATATTGCTTTTCTTTCTTCCGTTTTTAGCCGAATTTTATAAAAGGACAATTTTATTGAATTTTCAGGAAATGTTTTGACGATTTTGAAAGCGGGATTTTTATGAACTGGTGTCTTTATTCTGATGGGGATTTTCAAATGGACTGTTGGTAATTTTAGGAACAGCAGCTCTTACAGGTCTGTAGTCTAAGGCGCATTTTTAGTCACTGATGTCTTTATTCTCACAAAGGGACGCATGTCCTTATTATATTAGGAATGCTTAGGAATAGTTGTCTTTACTCAAATGGAGGGCGTTAGGGGATGTTTTCTTTATTGTAGCAGAAAGATTCAGGTGCCATTGTTCTTCATCTGATGAGCATTTTTAAAGAGAGTACTGCTATAATTCTGATGGGAATTTTTAGATGTGATGTTGTCTATATGGTAATTGGGAGTTTTACGGATTCTTGATGTCATTTTGGGACAATTATCCTGATGAATAAGTGCATTTTTACTACTGTTGCTCTTACTCTAACGGAAATTTCTTATGAACTGTTGTTGGTATTTTAATGTGAATTTTTATGGTCTTTTTGAGGCTTATTTTTAATGTAATCGTGAGCTTTACTGTGAGATGGGATTTTTAAGGACTGTCGCCCATCTTCTACTTGGAGCTTTTAAGAACATTTTTCCTTATATATTTACAACAGAATTTTGAACATGCGTCACTTAGCCTGCGAATGATGCAATATTATCCCGCGCAAAGCCGGCCATGTCAGCTAGTATGCAATAAAAAGGGTTAAGTATTTAAATTCTACCTGTCGTCGTCAAAATTCATAAAAATGAATAAAAAGTGCTTAATGAGAATTCCGCCAAGCCTCTGACGTTATGTAAAATCTATATAGATTCTGAGAGTGGGCAAAGAGTTATGTTTGCAATAGAGAACGTTATTTCGAAGAGAACAGATTCTCTTTATAATTCTACTCTAAAATAGTTTGGTTTGAATGAGCGAGCGAAGCAATCCTAAGTTGCTGCGTAAGCCGTTTTGGGGGTATGCGAACGATAATGAGGAAGGAACGAGAACCCCTTATTAAATAAATAAATAAATTAATTAATAGCGATGATATTAATAATAATAAAATTAATAACAATGAAAACACTTTAAAAAAGTAATTTATTTCACTGAATTTCAAAAATATTCGACACATTTACGATTTCAGCATTTAAGAATAAATTTTCAAGTAAAAACAAGATTATAATTGATTAGAAAATTTTGTTTTTCAATGCAGTAGCACAAATTTATAAATAATTAAATTTTTAAAATTTTTCACTTCTCTGGCATTACAACTACAAATTATAATCATTTGATGAGATCAACAAAAAGGATGCTCTTCTAAAATTACATGCAAGAATTAATTTTTACTTATAGCAAATTTATGCGATTAACGAATTCAGAACGTGGAACAAGATCAATAGAAGATGCAAAGATTACGACATATTTTCACGCTTATTAAAAATTAAGACTGATAATCATCCTGTCATTTTAATTTTTATAGTTTTGCCTTAAAAGTTAATGAATGCCGGAGATTTCGATGTCTCTTTGCACTATCTTTTCTTGTGAAAGATTGTGCACATATATCGCATCTATAACTTATTTTCTTGCCTTTTATGCCATGTCGAATGCTTTTATGTCGTTTCAGATTGTCCAATCTTGTAAAGGCCTCCCTGCACGAATTACAGGAATATTTTTTGCTTTGTTTTTGAGCGTGAACTTTTAAATGTCTGTTCAGACTATAACGTGTGGTGAACGTTTTTTGGCAAACTTCGCAACTATGGGAAAATTCTGTTCTGATTGTTGGACTTTTCTGGGCGCTTATCGTTTTCATGTTACTAGGGTCCGCGCGGCACTGGTCTATTATTTTGTTTTGACGTTTATCCTTTATTTGAGTGAAGTTTCGCTCCAAAAGACAAGTCTGTTCCTCCTCATGAACAATTTCGTGATTTATCAAAAGAGAGTAGAACAAATATTCTTTGCCGCATACAGAGCAAACAAACATCCTCATTGCTCTGTACCTATCGTAATGTTTATTAAGATCGTCTTTCTGCAAAAAAGTTTTGCTGCAAACGGCGCAGTTATAAAATTTTGAGCCTCCTGCCTTTTTCAGGTGCCGCTGTTCATGGTATTCCAGAAATCGGACTTTCGTGAATATCTCACGGCAGACATTACAAAAGTACGAGTCAACTAAGTGCTGCTTTTGGTGGAACTTCAAACAAGTCTTCGTGCTGCAGATTTTTTCACAGTTCTGGCAAGCGTATACTCTATTTAAATTAGTTTCGTCAAGTTTAATTTTTGAACTTTTCTGCACAGAATCTAAACATATATTTTTCTTGTCCAGTTTCACTAAAAAATAAATAACAAAAAAGTACTCATAAATAACACTTAATGCACAATCCTGAAAAAGGTAAATTGCTATGAAATAACGTGCGGAATAAAATTATTGTTAAAAACTTGAGAAGGAAATTTAAGAGAAGTAAATTAAAAAAATTGTGAATACTCCTGTAGGGCAATGTGCATGTGGCAAAGTGAAACGGTAAAATATTTACTCTGTTTGCAGGACCACTTATTTAATAGCATTTTAACGCTGGTACAAAACATGTACTTGATTCCAGTCAAAGCATAGTTAACTCTAAAGATCAAGCTACAAGGGTATATCAAAAGAAAACCTTAAAAGTGTTATGAACTATTTATTTTAACGACTGAGTAAAACTTGAGGATATCATTTGTCGACATAGTCTTCTTGACGTGTTATGCAATTGTTCCACCGCTTTGGAAGCGCATGAATACCACGTTGGTTCGAAGAATTCTTTTGGTCGCGCCTGTAACCACTCATGCACCGTGGTTTCTACTTCTTCATCACTTTGGAAATGCTTGCCTCCCATTGCATCTTTAAGCTGTCCGAGCACATGAAATTCACTTGGGGCGAGGTCTGGAGAATAAGGTGGGTGAATGAGGCATTCAAACGTGATATCCTGGGAAGTTTGAACCGAAACACGGGGGCTGTATGTGGTGGGGCATTTTCATGCTGTAACAACACACCTAATGTGAGAAGTCCTCGCCGTTTACTTCTGATTTCTTGCCGATCTTGATTTTTCAGAACATTTCAATAAGAAGTGCTGTTTACTGTCATTCCCCTGTCCATGTAATGCTCGAAAATTATTCGGTTTACATCCCAAAAGAGAATCTGCAGTGAGCCTTCCCAGGTCGTTGGGCGTTCGCTATTGATATGATACCACTTTTAAGCTTTCTGTCCCAGTCATACAACTTCAGCGGGGACAAACACGAATCCTTATACTATACCGTCATCCTGCGATGAATTTCTGTTGGTTTGACACCTTCATTACTCAAAATACGAATCACACTTTGCTGTTCTAACGCGGTGCATGTTGATAGTGGTGCAGCCATATTGTAACTGATGTTACTGCTAGTGTGTGTGTTGCAAGGTCACTATCCCACATGGTGACCATTGTGTGAACTACAAGGAAGATCCCTGCCATCTGGCAAATCAATCCTACAACTTTTCAGAACTTTATAAACGAGAGATCCGGAGAACGAGCCGGCCAGGGAAGCAATTCAATCTGGCGGTGGACGAAGAACCCTTGGACAATGCGTACCAAGTGTGGTCGCGCATTATCATGTTGAAATATGGCTATGAGCAAGCCCTGAAGGCAAAGAAGGACAACTGGCTTTAACACCTCGGAGATGTAGCGCTGGCTGTTTAGAGTTCCAGCAGTGCGCACTAGAGGAGTGCGAGAGTGATATCCAATACCCCACCCATAACATAATACCCGGTGCAGGACCAGTGTGGCGGTGCAAAGCGTAGCTGTTCAGCATCCTCATTCCACGGTGTCTCCAGACTCGAATCCGACCATCGTGGTGTTTCAGACAGAAGCGTAACTCGTCAGTAAAGACAATTTCATTCCATTCTGCCGTCCACATCCTTCTTTCATTGCACCATTGGCGGCGGAGACGTCTGTGGTTCTGCGTCAAAGGTAGACGGATCAATGGACGTCTTGCGGACAGACCACTCTGCTGAAAACGGCGTCGAATGGTACGCGCAGATACTGGATCATGCGTTACAGACTGAATCTGCTGTGCTATGGTTCGTGATGTGACTGAGCGATCCGCCACTTCCATGTGCACAATATGTCTGTCATCACGTGAAGTGGTGCACTGAGGTGGATGCGATCGATCATGTCGGTCCGTCGTACCCTCTTGTATCCAACGATCACATATCCACATTACAGGTGTTTGGTTTCGTCCAACACAACTACCAATTTCCCTGAAAGAAAATCCACAATCTCGGTAGGCCACTATCCTTCCTTTGTCGAACTCGGATACTTGATCAAAAGATGATCGCTGTTTTCTACGAGGCATAATGGATCGTTTTTTGTAAAAAACCACTAGGCTACCACGGCCCTTTCTTACTTGCTTAAATAAAGGTGTAATATTCACCGATTTTAATGAATCATAAATGGGAATAAACCATACGTGTTCATTGTCGTGAAACTTTTGAAAAAATAACCTGTCATTCTAACGATAACTGTTGTGTCTGAAAATTTTGTTTCAGACATAACAGTCTGAACAGTTTAGACACAACAGAAAATGTTGTGTCACAAGAAAAATACAATTTCCGTACTTAAAATCGTCGAAATCTTCAAGCCTTAAAAAGAGCATTCAATTGGCGCCACAGACGCACCTGATGTGCGTCTGCGCTGAAATTCTAATCATTTGCATATCTCACCTCCGCTAATGCATGTTGTAAATTTCATGTTATTTGCAAGGTTCCTTCAGGGTGTTGCATTTACGGTGGCCAGCAGTGTATGAACATAACACCGGGTGGGGCAGAAGTAATGACCTGGTTTTGACGGGGTATAAAAAAAAATATACAATTTGAGACTTGAAATTTTTTAATTTTGATATGTACGTAATCCCATTTTTTAAGATTAAGTTTCGAATACCACTTCTTTTCTACCACACCTTGTGAAAAATATATATTTATCGTCAGAAGAACTTATTGAAAATTTTATTATGCTCTTCAAAACAAAAGTTTTGACGAAACTGGGAAAAAGAGCGCTGCCACTCTAATAAAAAAAAATATAGAAAGCGCCGACAATAAATAAAATCAATTAAAAGGAAAGAAGGGATTAAATTAAATTCGCGCATACATTAATTTTTAACGGAAATTGCAAATACAGCGAAGCCTCACTCAATATGCTAGAGAAACGTTTCAATTATTATTAGTATATTTGTTACATCTTTACAACAATGGCAACTGCGTTGATTTGTTTGTTTACATGGCAACTGTAATTATATGGTTGGAAACGTCGGCAAAAAAAATGCAATAATAAAATACAACGGGTCAAGAAAATCATTGAAAGATTTTAAAAAATTAATAAAAAAAAAAAAAAAAAACTAATTGAGTCACAACTTTTATTTTTGCGGCGATGCGTTTCTCGGGTCGTAAACATTAACCGTGCCGAATGTGGTCCCGGTCGGTAAAACGGCCTGGGATTCTATAGCGGACAGACAGACAGAATATGCCGCTTATATATAAGAAGAGATATATACTTGTGAATACCAACATAAAGATTCAATAAATACACATCGTATCTTCTTCTTATATATAAGCGGCTTATTCTGTCTTTCTGTCTGTCCGCTATATAACCCCAGTCCGTTTAACCGATCGGGACCACATTCGGCAGGGTTAATGTTTACTACCCAAATAACTCATCGCTGCAAAAATGAAAGTTGTAACTCAATTAGGTTTTTCACTCATTTAGGTTTCAATATCATATATATATATATACTAGCTGAGACGCCCGGCGTTGCACGGTCTATTTTAAATTATATTTTGCAAATACAGCGATGCCTCATCAAAATGCTAGAAACGCTGATTATTATTATGTTTGATTTGTTTGACAATAGCAACTGCATTGATTTGTTTGTTCACACGGCAACTGTAACAATTGTTGAAACGATGCAACAATGCAAATAAAATAAAACGGTCATCATCCGGGTGAAATAATTTTAAAGTTAATTTCAGTGAAAAAACAATTTCAATCTACAGAGAAAAACGCTTATAACTTCTCTTCTAGTTAGTTTAGAAGCTTCCAATTTTAGCACGTAGCGAAAAACTCTGCCTCAAGTAGTTTTTTACACGCTTTTCAATGGTGTCAAGCTCGAAAGGATGTGATAATTTCTTCCGATAGAAAAGGGCTATTTTATGTAATTTTCGGAACTTTGCTCCAATTGGTCTTAGCATGATGATATATAGCCTAAAGCCTTCCTCAATCAATGGGCTATCTGACACTGAAAGAATTTTTCAAATCGGACCAGTAGTTCCTGAGATTAGAGCGTTCAAGCAAACAAACTCTACTGCTTTATAATATATATATATATATATATATATATATATATATATATATATATATATATATATATATATTTATCTATATATATATATATATCTATATATATATATAAATATCATATATATATATATATATATATTTATCTATATATATATATATCATATATATATATAAATTTATATATATAATATTTATATATATATATATATATATATATATATATATATATATATTTATCTACCATCGCGGATCACGTGACAGAACATTCCAGAAATTTCCATCAAAGACTAGAACTGTCAATCACGTGATCCGAGATGGTGCCAAGCTTGGCGAGAAACGACATCGATACCTCAAAAATCGTAACATTGCTCCTTCCTCAAGGTCTGCACGTCCCGGGCAGTACAATTCCTGGAGAGGAAGCTACGTTAACATTACAGTACACTGCAGTTTTCACTAAAAACTAATTACAACACATAAAATAATACAGTTACCAATAAACATTAAACATGAACAAGTATTACTAAATACATTAACACATCATTAACATTATTAAAATAGAAAAAAACTTTATGTGCACTATTTACAAAAATGAGGAGGTGGGGCCGGAGGAATGTCCGAAAACCCAAATTGTCCTTGGCAGTTCTCCAAATCCAGCTCGATAAATTTTCAAGAAGATCACACCGCCAAACGAGGCAACAATTTCAACACTTGTTGCTTTCAGCCTCCTTTAACTATTTCCGGACTTGATCGCAAGTCTCCACAATCTTCACGTCCAAATTTTCTAGCAAGATGAGAAACAACTTTGTAAACAAAGTTCTCGCCTTCATTGCATTTGTAATTGCATCAAATGGAAACATCAAGACTCACGCTGCTTGAATCAAAAAGAAGCACAACGTCTGCAGCTTTCCCCACAGGAACAAGTTCGCACCGCTTTGCAGGCCCCATCAGCGCAGAATCCGCAAGTGCATCCACAGGAGCAGGCTCCCTCGCTCCTACAGGACCGCACAGACTCGCAGGCGCTCTGCCCTCACGAGATCCGCCAGCGCAGCAGCCGCAGGACCCTCCAAAGGAGCAGGCGCCTTCGCTTCCACAGGAACCGACGGCACGGCATTCGCAACCCTCTGCGACTGAACGGGCTCCTTGACACCTCCATCAAGTCCATCAGCCAAGGCAGCAGCAGAAGGCCCACCAACAATCCCCAAAGCATCCAGTCCTGCAACCCCTGCAGCATCCTCAACAACCCGACTCTGAAAATCACTGTAGGAAGCAGTAGCAGTGATGGCAGCGTAAGCAACTTCCTTCGCCAAACACATTTCTTCAGTCTCTTTCAATTTGGTCAATTGCTTCGCATCAATTTCTTCACGATGAAATTGTTTCATTTCCCTTTTAAACTCGGCATAGATCTTTGGCTTCCCGCTTTCATTTACTACTTAAAATGAACTAAGCTCCAGGTTTGGTTGGATTTTCGGAACGCCGAATTTTTCACCGATAAGTGTCTTTGCATCGAATTCCGTATTTTCCAGATTCAGAGTTACCTGAGACCTCGCTGTGCCGCCGAAAAGTTCCTCAGTCTTTGTGAAGTCCACACAACTTTTCTCCATCGTACACCCTTGCACCTTTTAGCCGAAGCCTTAGGTAGAGAGCCGATAGTCCACACAACTTACATTTGCTCGGTCAATTTGATCGCCAACAACAGTCTCCACTTTTCCACACTGAAACTCGCCAACACGGGAATCCGCAGCCGCCGCCAAGTCCATCGTGACTCTTCAAGGAATTGATTTCACTTTTCAGTTATTTTTGGTTGGCGTGAATTTTGGCAGTCAAACAATTTGTGTCTCTTTTCACGGAATTTATAATACTTTTCAGTTCTTCTTGACTGGCGTCAATTTTGGCACTCATATCATTTTTCAAAGAATTGATAGCTTCAAACTCCATTGCTCTTGTATCACCTTGCCAAAGTTCTCCCACAAAAGTTCTCAGTCAATAAAATTTAAAAGTCCTAACGAGTTCCGCGTTGGGCGCCAATTGTTACAGGTTCATCTTCTTACTTTGAAATTCATGACTACTTCCTAATACAAAACGCACTGAGCAAGTTATTTTACAAACTATTTACATTATCCACACTATATACAACTTTAGCATAAACATATTTCTAGGAGCTCACACATTACCGAAAAATCAACGGTAATCCCGTATTTCTTAACCAAAATACGAAAAGAGCCAAGCACGAAGTTTGTAGCACAACGGCTCACACTTTTATCAGGCACTCGGCCAAAGTTTACAACGTAACTCAACTCCCCGAACTCCCCGACTCTTCTGAACTTCTCGCAGGAACTATTTTGTATACCATCGCGGATCACGTGACAGAACATTCCAGAAATTTCCATCAAAGACTGGAATGGAGGCACTCAAGCAGCATTGAATGTTGGCTTAAGGGGTGTAGGGTGTCTTAACGGTGTCGTGAACAACACAATGCAGATAACATTTCGATTGCTAATGTGCTGCACATGAATATTCCAAAGTGCTTAATTTTTTGGCAGTATGTTTTAAAAAGTTGGATTTTTTTAGGGAACTTAACACTAATTTTAAACTTATAGTAATTATTTTGTAAAACAGCAATAAAGTTAGGCCAAATAGTAAACAAATTTATAACGGAGTATCCCACTGCGCGCATGATTGTGACTTAATAAAAGCTGTTAGGACTTCAATTTCACTGTTAAAACAATGTTGAAGACTTACTCTAAGATGTATACCTGCTTTTATACCAATTAAATAAAAAAAAATATTTTTAATGCATTGCAACCTAAAACATGTAACGATTTTATTAAAAATTTAAAGCATTATTATTTTTAAAAAATAATAATAATGGTATTTTGGTTCATACTGAGGTATACATTAGTAACTACAGTATAATGCATAATCCCGTAAAATTTTTAGACAATATCTGCATTAGTTTTGAAAATATTGTGCGCGAAAGGTCAGAAAATGCATTCAGAGATAAAAGCGTTTAAAGTTGCTTTTTTGTAATACATGAATAAAAACAAAACTGAACTTACTCAAAACATCTCTAAAATGTACGTCTCTCTTTCTTTAACAAAGTAAATGCCATTTAATAAAAAAAACAACAACAAAATGATTTTTTTTTAAATTATTGCAATTGTTTCAGCTCGCAATAATATTAACGACTCTGTTCAATGTGAGACGTTAACGTCTAAAAACAAAATAACAATTTTAAAAAAGTAATTATTTGGTTCATACTGTTCTATAAATCATTAAATAGTGCATAATGAATAATTATGCTCAATTTTTAGACAATACATGCATTATATGAGAAAATATTGTGCGCGAGAGATAAAAGATGTAATTTTAAAAAAAAAGAATTAAAGTTGCTTTTTTGAAATGCATGAGATAAAATTAAAGTGAACTTACTCAAAATCCTCCTGCAACGTATGTTTTTCCTTCTTTTAACAAATTAGTCTTATTTTCCTTAAGTTTTCTCATTCTTTTGGCTCTGCGGGCTTCTTTTGTTGCTGCAAGTGCACGTTTTTCCGCTGTCGCTACTCTAGCAATATCGCCTTTTGCTAGAGTTAAGCAGGTTTCATATTGAATTTTAAGGTCCAAATGACTGAGAATTCTTAACATGCTTTGCATTCCATTATTAAATATGCATATAGCAAAATAAGTTGCTATCTCTGCAATTTTCACCCCTGAACTAGTAACTTTTGGGCAATACTTCCAGATTAGCGAATTTAAGGATTCGTTTGAGTTTTGAGTTCTGCCTCCTAAACACCTCTTAAGCAACTTAGGGTGGGACAAATCTGCAAATATTGGTTTTATTCTATCCATTACAGCTCTTGCGACAGTATTTTTATGTTTAAATTTTGCATTACTTTGTGACGCCAAATTGAATTTGCACCAAGTGTTTGGACCGTTTGGGCAGAAATAGTGCATTGGCTGAGCATCCATACTGGCATAGTGGCTCCAAATTGCCCAGATAGCAGTTCGCATAGATTTAATGCTCTCTGGATTTCCTCGAATGGCATTTCCATAATATTTGGTCAAGTTTTTTATGAGGTCATCTGTCAGTCGACCTTTCCCGCCAATTGTTTTCCCATCTGAAAGTTTCTCCTTCTTATTCAAATTTCGTAGTCTGGAACCAATTCTTTTTTGAACATGGCCTACACATTCAATTTTTTCAACTTTCACATCTCCGTACGGCATTTTTTCAGAAATGGCTTTGAAAGTTTTACAATCCCCATCGCCAATATATTCAGTGTATTTCACACCATGTTCTGCTTCTGACCGCCCGAAGAGTTTCAACATTCCTTCGACCTCCATTTTCCCCGCAGAGCCATAGTGGTTCCTGCGACAAAAGGGTTTATGGCGACAAAGCCACTTCTGTTATTTTGGACCTACCTTTGGACCTTTATACGAGCTGCAAATTTTGCAGAACGAAGAAAGCACTTCAGCTGCGACAACTTTCCCCGTCTCACCGCCAATCAAGGTGCACACGCCAATAAGGGATGAATGTCCGCGGGTCTTCCAGGTCCCATCTCCACTTACAGTAATACAGTTAGTACTTCCATTCAGTTTGTTTTCTTCAACTACCGAATTCCTCATACTTTGCTCTGCTTCTTCTTTTATTGCCTTTGCAATTTTGCAGTTGATTGTATCATAACTTTTTCTGTCGATAGGTTTGGGGAGACTCATAACTGAACAAAATGTCTCTAAAGAACTTAAGCCAGCCCCAATACTTCTCATGGCAAGCAGCGATCTTCTGTTTATCTCCGGAATGTTACGCTTTTCTCCAAGCATATTACAGGAAGGAAACGTAGTTTTGTTTTCACAACTCAAACAGCTGATCTGAAAATGGGATGATAGCCCACGAGTTGATTTTTCGGTAAGGGTTAAGTGGCTATGACACACATTGCAACAAGCTATTTCTGATAATTTGGACGAGAACAGGGCCAAATCTATAATTCTATAACCTTGAAAGTGATTGTCACTTTTTCTCAAATTATTCTGCAAATTTTCTTCATTGCATTGAACTTTTTTGCTCAACGAACTTCTGTTCTCAGATTGTGCATCACTGTCTGAAAAAATCTGAGAAATTGAATTTTCCGATTTACAAACTTTCTTAAACTGATTTCCCTGAAACTTCTTCTTTTTAGGTCTTCGACCAGAAGCTCTCTTTGGAGGCATATTAATCAGCAATAAAAATCGGCAACTAAAACCTGCAACAATACGCTAAGAAGGCTAAAAACCAGAAATAATACACTAAAGAAAGATACTCAATTTGATGTTCAGCGCTCAAAAAACCACGTTGTAAACAAACAGCGAGTAGAAGGAACGAAAAGTTGAGTAGTTTAGCTGCTACTAACTAAGTATGGTGTTTTATAATGCCAATAAAGGCTTTGCTAATAGACAAATGAAGAAAAAACTCGAATCTAAAAAAGGTAAACAAACAAAAGGGGGCGTGTCAATGTCCCTTTAAATTATGATTTACGAATAGTTGCTTTAGGTTTTTAGCTATAACTTCGGAAATTTTGGGTTTTCGCAAAAAAGTTTGGTATCAAAATACTGAGCATTAATCAGGGAATAACATATATTTTTTTGGAAAAATCGAAAATTTTGAAGTTTAAGACACCCTAGACCCCTTAATATCGGCGCAAGATTGTTTGTGTTGGCTATATCTTGGGCAATATTGGAGCGATTTTCCCAATGTTCAGCCAATATTGGCTAAATGCTGCATGCGCAATATTGCATATAGCCTGGAAACCAAGATTGGTCCAATATTGGTTTAATACTGCTCCAACAATATTGCTCTCATATGTGAAGGCAAGATTGGTCCAATATTGGTTTAATACTGCTCCAACAATATTGCTCTCATAATGGAAAGCAATATTGGTGCAAAATTGGCTACATTCTGGTAAACCAATATTGGACGAATGTTGCTCTGTGATGTTTAGCCAATAGATCTTTGTTGAATGTTGCTGAATAATAAAAACTACTTCATTTTCAACAACTATCATAACTTTTTATACACCTTCATTGCTTCCTAATGCAACCAATAGAAGATAATCCACCTCCGTAAATAGATAACATATAGTATAACTTCCGCTGGCAACAGATGTGGTGCAGCGGTTCGAGCGTTGGATTGTGATACGAGAGGGCGTCAGTTCGAACCCAGTTCCCGACTCACTCATTCCTACACTAGGAATGGTTAATCCGACGACTCATAGATGGCGCCATGAATTTTTGCATCTATACTCTTTTTCTAGCTAAATTCAGGAATAACAATAACAATTTTCATATTTTTAAGCAATTAGAAACAATAAAACTTGTTCGCCAGCGTAAAGCCAATATTGGCGTAAGGCTGGCACGCAATATTGGTTCAAGATTGAAGTAGCAATATTGGCCATTATTGTTAAAATGTATCCCCTCCAAGCTACAGCCAATATTGTTTGTCAGTCTTATCCCATTCTTTTGCCAATCAAGTTACAATATTGGGCCAAGATAAAATGCTACTTGGGCAATTCACTGCAACGTCATTGGTCACGTGGCAGAGATGAAAGCAATGTAAATAAAGGAAACCGTAGCATCGCTGTACTTCGAGTTCGACAAATCTAATTAAAAACTAGGCCTAAATAAAGTTCTTCTACATTACATAAAATTAACACTAAATAAAACACTATAACTATTCTAAAAATAAATAAATTTCTTTTATAGTGATTTAATTAAATGTAAATACTGGGTTTTAATCAGAAAAAGCTGTGGCAAATAGTCTAATTAATTTTAAGATAACTCATGTTGCCTAGTGAACTCCACGTAGAACTCAATTGAAAACCCTCGCAAACAAAGAGCGGATGACAACGGTGATCGTTCATGAGCCCCTCAATCGGTGAATTGCCTCCATTGTCTATCACGTCATCCGAGATGGCGCCAAGCTTGGCGAGAATATATGATCTTGAATGTCACCGGGGTCTTACTTCGGGATCAAGTGGCCCATTCTACTTTGTTAGGAAAAATACACATTAAACTGAAGTTCCTGTAAGTCAAGAAGTTGATTAAAAAGTTACAAATCAAATAATTAACTTACAGTCCCACCTGTGCAATCAACTAACACGAACGTAATCAACTACAACGACTGATTTTACCCTATATTCCGCCCCTGAAATGTTACTTATTTACCAAATATATTTAAAAAATTATCGGTACCAGTCGGTTTATAGCGGTGCAAACCGAAAGCATTGACTCACACCACTGCAAGTTAAAGGACTTGGCGACGATTTTCCGAATTATTGCCAACAAGATTTTTTAATATAACAAAATAAGCACCACCTATATAAATTCCAAAACATTGCGATTTCATAATTTAATTATTAAAATTATTATTTTGCATTTGACTTAGCGATGTTAATCTCTCTTGGCAAGCTCCCTTAAACAGAATAAGTAAGAAATAATCTTTTAAGAATTTCCTTTACTAAATACCAAGAAAGAAAAAAAAAACCTTACTGCCCTGTTAATGGTTGAGCTGGCGCGGTTTTGAATTCTAGCAGCGATTTTAATGATCGGGTGTGCCATTTCTTCTAGTCATGTCTTCGTGCACTATAAGTTTTATCCACAGGACTCGGTCTGTCTAGCCAAAAATAAGTTCACACGATAGTCGATCATTTGATTAAAAAGAATGCGTGTACTACATATTTTCAAGGATTCCATTTGAGTGTGACGGAAAAATTTCGCAGACTTCGCGATGAAGATTTTGCATACATGTTTTGGAATTACTTTATCTTACCTTATGCATTAGGTACCCCTTACCTTTGCAAGAAAAATGTTTACGTAGACTCTGTTTACTAGTTCCGTTGCAAACAATTTTACAAATTGGGCTGCTCTCCAGATGTAAAGGATTCAGAAGTATATTTTGGCGAGATGCTGACGATTTCGTAGGAATATCCGACATCTCCACATTATTATTTTCTGATTTTAATTTCCGATTTAATTTATGATTTTTATTACCTTTAGACATTTTCATCAACACGTCAAATCAATTGAACTTTAGATAGTTAGATATCAATTGAACTTAGATAGAATTTTTCAAATGTAAAGCATGAACACAACCAAGGCTGAACTTGATCGTAACCGTTACTGTTAAAAATTAAACTAGATCAAGTTTAGTCATGACACAATAGAGTAATCATAGGAAAAAAAAAGCACATCTTAATGCTAATCTAATGTAGTCAAAAATTGCGTTCAGCCCCTCTACGGAGAAAAAAATTAACTACTCTTGACGGTTTTAATGTCACCTTCTATATCTAATACTCATTTCTGTTATTTTTTTTGCAACTTTTATGGGTTTTGGAAAAATGCTTTTATTGCTTTGAAATTTTCCTTGATTTAAAAGAAAATGCTATTTCTACCAACCTTTTTAATACCATAATCCATAGTTGTTTTTTCTTTTTAAAATGATTATAGAAATGTCTTTCTTTCTCCCTCTTTCTATAGAATTTCATTAGCTGCAAGCAAAATATATTTCACACCGATGTTCCATGTCACAGTTATACTTAAAAAAACATTTTCCCAAAAAATATATATCTATTTCAGAATTCTAAAAACGTTTCTCATTACATACTTTGCCGTTTTGAACTTAGATCAGAAAAGCTACGTTATCCGAAGAAACAGAAACGAGAAACCGTAATTCCAATCGAGGTTTCGGCTGTTAAATTTTAGCACTGCCGCTACTGCAGTTTTTTTAAATTTTACTTAAGTTTTTGGTGGTGTCTCCGGCCACCACCGCCGTTTCGATAAAATTATCTCTGCACCGCCACCTTTCTAGTTAAGAACACTGCCTTAACTTTGGTTTTTGAATCTAAGCACCACCGCTGTTTTGACTTTAGATCAGAAAAGCAATGCTATTCCGAAAATAGAGTTTGCAGAGAGAAACTAATTTTAATCTCTACGCTTCCCAAAGGTTTCAGTTGTTTTATTTTAGCACCGACGCAATTGCAGGTTTTAAGTACATAGCACCACCGCTATCGCAGCTTTTCAGCATCTAGCACCGCCGATATAAAATTTTAGGTCTCTGAGCACCAACGATAATACAGTTTTAGTCTTCTTTGCACCACCGCCAAAACAGTTTCAGACTTGTTTGCACTGCCGCCACAAAGCTGTGTATCTGCGGACACAACCGCCGTTCAGATAAAATTATCTTTGCACCGGCACCCTTTTACTTACGGACACCGCCACAACTTTGGTTTTCGAATCTAAGCACCACCGTAGATTTGAATTTAGATCTGAAAGGCACTGCTATTCCGAAAAAACTGTTAGCAGAGAGAAACCGCAATTTCAATCTCCACGCATCGCCGGGGTTTCAGTTGTTCCATTTTAGCACCGCCGCTATTGCAGTTTTTCCGTACATAGCAAAGCCGCTATAAAATTTTAGGTCTCTGAGCACCACCGCCTGTACAGTTTTAGTCTTCTTTGCACCACCGAGATAGAGCTGTGTATCTGCGGACAAAACCGCCGTTCCGATAAAATTATCTCTGCACCGTCACCTTTTTATTCAAGGGCACCGCCTCAACTTCGGTTTTGTCTCTACGCACCACCGCCGTTTTGAACTTAGATCGGAAAATCAAAGATATTCCAAAAAAAAAACAGGACATTCGTAATTTCAAACTCCACGAATCGCTAGGTTTCAGTTGCTAAATTTTTTCACCGCCACTATTGCAGTTTTTAATTACATAGCACCACCGCAATAAAACTTTGGTTCTCTGGAGACCACCGCCAATAGAGTTTTATACATATTTGCAAAGCCGCTATACATTTATAGGTCTAAGAACACCACCACCGCTCCGATCAAATTATCTCTGCACAGCCACTTTTCTACTCAAGAACACCGCCGCCAATTTGGTTTTTGAATCTAAGCACCCCTTCCTATTTGAATTTAGATCAGAAAGACACTGCTTTTCGGGAAATACAGATTTCGGAGATAAACGGTAATTTCAATTTACACGCATTATCTTGGTTTTGGTGTTTCTATTTTAGCACCGCCGCAATTGTAGTTTTCAAGTACATAGGACTATCGCTTTCGCAGTTTTTTCAGTACATAGCAGTGCTGCTATAAAAATTTTTGTCTCTGCGCACCACCGGCAATACAGTTTTAGACTTCTTTGCACCTCCGCGAAAAATGTTTTAGACTTCTTTGCACTTCCGCCAAAACAGTTTTAGACCTCTTTGCACCTCCGCCAAAACTGTTTTAGACTTCATTGCACCTCCGCCAGAACAGTTTTAGACTTCGTTGCACCTCCGCCGAAACAGTTTTAGACTTCTTTGCACCGCCGCCATAGAGCTGTGTATCTGCGGACACAATCGCCGTTCCGATAAAATTATCTCTGCACCGTCACACTTTTTATCAATGGCACCTCCATAGGTTCGGTTCTGTCTCTACGTCCAAAGCCTGTTTGATCTTAGATCAGAAAAGCTACGCTATTCCGAAAAAACATCAGGGAGAATCCGTAATTTCAATCTCTATGAATCGCTGGTTTTCAGTTGCTCCTTGCACCGCCGCTATTGCAGTTTTTGATTACATCGCACCACCGCAATAAAACTTAGAGTTTTAGACATATTTGCAAAGCCGCTATACATTTATAGGTCTAAGAACACCACCACCGCTCCGATAAAATTATCTCTGTACCGCCACTTTTCTAATCAATAACACCGCCGCCAATTTGGTTTTTGAATCTAAGCACCACCGCCGATTTGAATTTAGATCAGAAAGACACTGTTTTTCGTGAAATACAGATTTCAGAAATAAACGGTAATTTCAATTTACACGCATTATCTTGGTTTTGGTGTTTCTATTTTAGCACCGCCGCAATTGTCGTTTTTAAGTACATAAGACTATCGCTATAGCAGTTTTTCAGTACATAGCACTGCCGCTGTAATTATTATGGTCTCTGCGCACCATCGATAACACAGTTTTAGACTTCTTTGCAGAGCCGCCATAGATCTGTGTATCTGCGGGCACAACTGCAGTTCAGGTAAAATTATCTCTGCACCTCCACCTTTCTGCTCAAGATTACCAAAAGCAATTTATATTTTAAATCTAAGCACCACCGCCGATATTAATTTAGATCAAAAAAGACACTGCTATTCGAGAAATACAGGTTTCAGAGATAAATTCTTATTTCAATTTACACGCATCATCATGGTTTTGGTGTTTATATTTTAGCACCGCCGCAATTGCGGTTTTTAAGTACATAGGACTATCGCTATCGCAGTTTTTCAGTACATAGCACTAACGCTATAAAAAATTTTGTCTCTGCGCAACACCGCGAACACAGTTTTAGACTTATTTGCACCTCCGCATAAACAGTTTTAGACTTCTTTGCACCTCCGCCAAAAAAGTTTTAGACTTCTTTGCACCGGCGCCAAAAGAGTTAGAGAATTATTGCACCTCCACTATACATTTAAAGGGCTCCGAACACCACCACCGTTCCGATAAAATTATCTCTGCACCGCCACATTTTCCTTCAAGAACACCGCCGTCACATTAGTTTTTATCTCTAAGCACCATTGCCATTTTGAACTTAGATCAGAAAAGCTGCGCTTTGCCGAAAAAGCAGTAGAGAGAATCCATAATTTCAATGTCCACGCTTCGCCGGGTTTCAGTTGCTCCATTTTAGCACTGCCGCTATTGCAATTTTTAATATCATCGCACCGTTGCTATAAAATTTTGGGTCTCAGGGCTCCACCGCCAATACAGTTTCAGACATCTTTGCAACGCCGCTATACCTTTATAGGTCTCAGAAAACCAACACCGCTTCGATCAAATTATCTCTGCATCGCCACCTTTCTACTCAAGAACACCGCCGCAACTTTTGTTTTGAATCTAAACACCACCGCCGATTTGAATTTAGATCAGAAAGACACTGCTATTCAGAAAATACAGTTTTCAGAGTTAAAATGTAATTTCAGTTTACGCGCATCATCGTGGTTTTAGTGTTTCCATTTTAGCACCGCCGCAATTGCAGTTTTTAAGCACATAGGACTATCGCTATCGCAGTTTTTTAGTACATAGCACCGCCGCTATAAAAATTTTGGTCTCTGCGCACCACCGCCAACACAATTTTAGACTTCTTTGCACCTTCGCCAAAAGTTTTAAACTTCTTGGCACCTTCACGAAAAAAGTTTTAGACTTCTTTGCACCTCCGCCAAAACAGTTTTAGACTTCTTTGCGCCTCCGCCAAAATAGTTTTAGACTTCTTCGCACCGCCACCATAGAGCTGTGTATCTGCGGACACAACCGAAGTTCCGATAAAATTATCTCTGTACCGTTACCCTTTCACTCAAGGGCACCACCATAACTTCGGTTTTGTCTAAGCACCACCGCCGTATTGAACTTAGATCAGAAAAGCTACGCTATTCCGAAAAAACAGCAGAGACAATTCGTAATTTCAATCACCACGAATCGCTTGGTTTCAGTTGCTCCAGTTTAACACCGCCACTATTGCAGTTTTTATTTTCATTTCACCGCCGCTATAAAATTTTCACCACTGCCAATAATGTTTCAGACATTTTTGCACCACCGCTATACATTTATAGGTCTCCGAACAACACCACCGCTCCGATCAAATGATCTCTGCACTTCTACCTTTCCCTTCAAGAACACTGAAGCCACTTTGGTTTTTGAATCTAAGCATCACTGCCGCTATTGCAGTTCTTAATTATCTAGCACCGCCGCTATAAAACTTTGGGTCTACGGGCTACACCGCAAATACAGTTTCAGACATATTTGCACCGCCGCTATACATTTATAGGTCTACGAACACTACCACCGTTCCGATAAAATTATCTTTGCACCGTTACCTTTCCTTTCAAGAATACCGCCGCCACTTTGGTTTTTGAATCTAAGCACCACCGCCGATTTGAATTTAGATCAGAAAGACACAGCTATTCAGAAAATACAGTTTTCAGAGATAAACTGTAATTGCAATTTACACGCATTATCGTGGTTTAGTATAAAAATTTTGGTCTTTGCGCACCACCGCCAACAGTTTTAGTCTTCCTTGCACCTCCGCCAAAACAGTTTTAGATTTCTTTGCATATAAACCAAAACAGTTTTAGACTTCTTTGCACCTCCGCCAAAACAGTTTTAGACTTCTTTGCACCTCCGGCAAAACTGTTTTAGACTTCTTTGCACCTCCGCCAAAACTGTTTTAGACTTCTTAGCACCTCAGCCAAAACTGTTTTAGACTTCTTAGCACCTCCGCCAAAACTGTTTTAGACTTCTTTGCACTTCCGCCAAAACAGTTTTAGACTTCTTTGTACCTCCGCCAAAAGAGTTAGACACTTATTGCACCTCCGCTATGCATTTAAAGGGCTTCGAACACCACCACCGTTGTCACTTTAGTTTTTGTCTCTAAGCGCCATTGCCTTTTTGAGCTTAGATCAGAAAAGCTGCGCTATGCCGAAAAAACAATAGAGAGAATCCATTATTTCAATCTCCACGCTTCGCCGGGTTTCAGTTGCTCCATTTTAGCACTGCCGCGGGTGCAATTTTTAATACCATAGCACCGCTGCTATAAAATTTTGGGTCTCCGGCTTCCACCGCCAACACAGTTTCAGACATCTTTGCAAAGCCGCTATACATTTATAGGTCTCAGAACACCACCACCGCTTCGATCAAATTATCTCTGCAACGCCACCTTTCTACTCAAGAACACCGCCGCAACTTCGGTTTTGAATCTAAACACCACCGCCGATTTGAATTTAGATCAGAAAGACACTGCTATTCAGAAAATACTTTTCAGAGTTAAACTGTAATTGCAGTTTACGCGCATCATTGTGGTTTTAGTGTTTCCATTTTAGCATCGCCGCAATTGCAGTTTTTAAGCCCATAGGACTATCGCTATCGCAGTTTTTTAGTACATAGCACCGCCGCTATAAAAATTTTGGTGTCTGCGCACCACCGTCAACACAATATTAGACTTCTGCATTTCCGCCAAAAGTTTTAGGCTTCTTGGCACCTTCACGAAAACAGTTTTAGACTTCTTTGCACCTCCGCCAAAACAGTTTTAGACTTCTTTGCACCTCCGCCAAAACAGTTTTAGACTTCTTTGCACCTCCGCCAAAACAGTTTTAGACTTCTTTGCACCCCACCTTTCCGGCCCCCAACACTGTTTTAGACTTCTTTGCACCTCCGCCAAAACAGTTTTAGACTTCTTTGCACCTCCGCCGCTACAATTTAAGACTTCTTTGCACCGCCGCCAAAGATCTGTATCTGCGGGCACAACCGCCTTTAAGATAAAATTATCTCTGCACCGACACCTTTCTACTCAAGAACCCCGCCGCCAATTTGGTTTTAGAATCTAAGTACCACCGCCGATATTAAATTAGATCAGAAAGACACTGCTATTCCGAAAATACAGTTTTCAGAGATAAACTGTAATTTCAACTTTCACGCACAATTGTGGTTTTGGGGTTTCCATTTTATCACCACCGCATTTTCAGTTTTTCAGTACATAGGACATTCACTATCGCAGTTTTTCAGTACATAGCACCACCGCTATAAAAATTTTGATATCTGCGTACCACCGCCAACACAGTTTTAGACTTCTTTGCACCTCCGCCAAAACTGTTTTAGATTTCTTTGCACCTCCGCGAAAACAGATCTAGACTTCTTTGCACCTCCGCCAAAACCGTTTTAGATTTCTTTGCACCTCCGCCAAAACAAATTTAGACATTTTTGCACCTCCGCTAAAACAGTTTTAGACTTCTTTGCACCTCCGCCAAAACAGTTTTAGATTTCTTTGCACCTCCGCCAAAACCGTTTTAGAGTTGTTTGCACCTCCGCCAAAACAAATTTAGACTTCCTTGCATCTCCACCAAAACCGTTTTAGACTTCTTTGCACCTTTGCCGAAACAGTTTTAGACTTCTTTCACAGCCGCCATAGCGCTGTGTTTCTGCGGGCACAACCGCCGTTCCGATAAAAGTTTCTCTGCACCGCCAACTTTCTACTCAAGAACACCGCCGCCAATTTGGTTTTTGAATTTAAGCACCTCCGTCTACTTGAATTTAGATCAGAAAGACACTGCTATTCTGAAAATACAGTTTTCAGAGATAAACTGTAATTTCAACTTTCACGCACAATTGTGGTTTTGGGGTTTCCATTTTATCACCACCGCATTTTCAGTTTTTAAGTACATAGGCATTCACTATCGCAGTTTTTCAGTACATAGCACCACCGCTATAAAAATTTTGATATCTGCGTACCACCGCCAACACAGTTTTAGACTTCTTTGCACCTCCGCCAAAACTGTTTTAGATTTCTTTGCACCTCCGCGAAAACAGATCTAGACTTCTTTGCACCTCCGCCAAAACCGTTTTAGATTTCTTTGCACCTCCGCCAAAACAAATTTAGACATTTTTGCACCTCCGCTAAAACAGTTTTAGACTTCTTTGCACCTCCGCCAAAACAGTTTTAGATTTCTTTGCACCTCCGCCAAAACCGTTTTAGAGTTGTTTGCACCTCCGCCAAAACAAATTTAGACTTCCTTGCATCTCCACCAAAACCGTTTTAGACTTCTTTGCACCTTTGCCGAAACAGTTTTAGACTTCTTTCACAGCCGCCATAGCGCTGTGTTTCTGCGGGCACAACCGCCGTTCCGATAAAAGTTTCTCTGCACCGCCAACTTTCTACTCAAGAACACCGCCGCCAATTTGGTTTTTGAATGTAAGCACCTCCGTCTACTTGAATTTAGATCAGAAAGACACTGCTATTCGGTAAATACAGTTTTCAGAGATAAACTGTCACTTCAATTTACACGCATTATCTTGGTTTTTGTGTTTAAATTTTAGCACCGCCGCAATTGCAGTTTTTAAGTACATAGGACTATCGCTATCGCAGTTTTTCAGTATATAGCACAGCGGCTATAAACGTTTTAATCTCTGCGTACCACCGCCAATATAGTTTTAGACTTCTTTGCACCTCCACCAAAACTGTTTTGGACTTGTTTGCACTTCCGCGAAAACAGATTTAGACTTCTTTGCACCTCCGCCAAAACAGATTTAGACTTCTTTGCACCTCCGCCAAAACAAATCTAGACTTCTTTGCACTTCCGCCAAAACCGTTTTAGATTTCTTTGCACCTCCGCCAAAACCGTTTTAGACTTCTTTGCACCACCGCCAAACAGATTTAGACTTCTTTGCACCTCCGCCAAAAGAGATTTAGACTTCTTTGCACCTCCGCCAAAACAGTTTTAGACTTCTTTGCACCGCCGACATAGAGCTGTGCATTTGCGGACACCACAGCCGTTCCAATAAAATTATCTCTGCACCGCCGCCTGAATCTAAGCACCACCACTGATTCGAATTTAGATCAGAAAGACACTGCTATTCGGAAAAAACAGTTTCCGGAGATAAACTGTAATTTCAACTTACACGCATCATCGTGGTTTTGGGGTTTCCATTTTAACACCGCCGCAATAGTATTTTTTAAGTACATAGGTCTTTCGCTGTCTTAGTTTTTCAGTACATAGCACCACCGCTATAAAAATTTTGATTTCTGCGCACCACCGCCAACACAATTTTAGACTTCTTTGCACCTCCGCCAAAACTGTTTTAGATTTCTTTGCACCTCCGCGAAAACAGATTTAGACTTCTTTGCACCTCCGCCAAAACAGTTTTAGACTTCTTTGCACCGCCGACATAGAGCTGTGTATCTGCGGACACAACAGCCGTTCCGATAAAATTATTTCTGCACCGCCGCCTGAATCTAAGCACCACCGCCGATTCGAATTTAGATCAGAAAGACACTGCTATTCGGAAAATACAGTTTTCAGAGATAAACTGTAATTTCAACTTACACGCATCATCGTGGTTTTGGAATTTCCATTTTATCACTACCGCATTTTCAGTTTTTAAGTACATAGGACTTTCGCTATCGCAGTTTTTCAGTACATAGCACCACCGCTATAAAAATTTTGATCTCTGCGCACCACCGCCAACACAGTTTTAGACTTCTTTGCACCTCCGCCAAAACAGTTTTATATTTCTCTGCACCTCCGCGAAAACAGATTTAGACTTCTTTGCACCTCCGCCAAAACAAATTTAGACATCTTTGCACCTCCGCTAAAACAGTTTTAGACTTCTTTGCACCTCCGCCAAAACAGTTTTAGACTTCTTTGCACCCCCCACATAGAGCTGTGTATCTGCGGAAACAACAGCCGTTCCGATAAAATTATCTCTGCACTTCTTTGCAAGAAGTTTGACTGAGCATAAATTTTTATTAAACAAAAATTGCCAATTTTCCTTCCCACTTTACCCTGGATAGGGAGTGGCAGCGTTAACGGCCGGCATGTTTACAAATTGTAGAGGTTGATATCCCAAAATCTTGTTTCTGAAATTGGAATTTTAGTTTGTTGCTACTGATTAAAATTTGGTAAAAAAATTTGCATTTATGCTTCATTCTAGAATTTAAAATATATTTATTTTGCGGATGTTTTTAAGTTAGACTTGAGCCATTTGGTTTGTTTCTTGTCTTCATTTCTTTTTCTTTAGCAAATCGATTTAAATGTCGTATCCAAAAATCCTAATGAACGCTCGAATATAAGAAGATTTTTTCAAAGCAGATTTGCACAAATATGGGTATATTTACTTCCTAAAATCTGATAAAATTCCTTAGTGACACCTTTGCCTTTAAGAATGCCATCTCCTTCCGTGGATTTCTTCCGTTTTTTTAATGAGCTTTTGATTTTCTTCTAAAATTTTGAAACGAGAGTTACATGCCTTATTTTCGAATTCTTTTTTGGGCTTAGTTGTTCAAGTCTTTCAAAGGCCTTTTTCAAAACAATTCGCTTCCGTTTTCTCTCTTCCCTTGTGTTTAAACATGCAGTTATAGCCGCTACTTTTCTAGAGGTAGCAAAAGAGTTGGCAATGCGGAAGATTTCAAAATTTATTTTTCTGTAAATACAAGTGAACTATTCTGTAAATCCTTTGCATAATCTTCTTCTTTAAATTGAACAAGGCAAATTTTCGCATTCTTAATGTTTACTTAATCGTTTCTTTTGCATTTCTGTAGCCAATCATTAGCAGCAACAGCGTGCTTTGGGAAAGCGCGGTACATTACACGTTTGTCTCTTAGTTTTTTCGGTAATAATTATTGCATGTTGCAACAGCACAACTTGACATTATTTTCATATCATTTAACTTTAAAAACAAGAAATTTTCTTTAAAAAAAAAAAAAAAAAAAAACAAATTTATTTTAAATAAAAACTTTCTTAAAAAATACGAAATTCAGAACTTTTATTAACATTTCGACGGGCGCGCTCCAAATTTTGCACCATCGGGGGCGCTGTATCTCACAGATACATTTCGTAATATCAATGCGTTAATTTAATTATGAAAGTTTTTTTTAAATGTTTTTTTGTTTTTGGTACCAGGCTTCACCTCCCTTACACTCGGACCCTTATTTCTCCTTTATTTTCTTTATTTCAATACAAAATACAATGAAAATATTAAATTACAACGCAAATACTTACTAGCAGAAAGAAATGTAAATTAATAAAATGTAGGAGTACAATAGGTGTATATATATAATTATATTAAGTGAAAATATTCTTAATTGAAATATTAACCAGTGGCGGATCCAGAGGGGGGGGGGGCACGGGGGCCCGTGCCCCCTCCAGACGCTTTAGGTAAGGACTAGAAAGAATTGACTTTCTTTTCTTCCTTTACGCTAAAAACGAGGAAAAAGAAACTATTTTGCAGATGGAGCTATAAAACTTCTATTCTATGTGACTTCTATTCTTTCAATTCTATGTGACAAACTGAGATAACCGGGTAATTGCTAAGACAGAAAGAAGCAGACACCTGCAAAATCACTTAGACAGTTGATTTATGCTCACGTTAAATCTTCAATAGACTTGAAGAAGACTCCATTTGACCCCCCCCCCCCCTCTAAATTTTCGCGAAAATGAAGTTATTGGTGATTTTGCGAGCTGAAAATTTCGCGAATTATATATGAACAAAACCAAAAGTTAAAAAAAAGTGCTCAAGAAAATAAGTGCTTTCACAGTATATATTCCTTTATTATATATGTCCAGTTTTTAAAAAAAATGTGTTTTTTTGTATTTAATTAGGGAATAATTAATTAAAATTTTATTGATAATTTAAATTTAATAAATCAATTAAGTTTAATTAAATAATTGATTAAATTATATTTGGAAATTAAAACGGATCACAGTTTCTGGAGTTGTGTCCCCCTACCCCTCTATTTTGTTTTTAAGCTGAAACCACGCACATCAGCCACATTGTGCCCCCCCCCCCCCAGAATTTTTTTCTGGATCCGCCACTGATATTAAATATTCAAATAATTTTAGGAAACGAAAAAAATAATTCGACTCCGATACATTTGGTTCATCAATTGCACTTTTAAAAAAAAAACATCACGGTTTGCTCTAAGCAAAAGCCTTCGCTGCATTTTAGGCACTTATATTGCGTTTACCTAGTCTTTTTGTTGAATGACATTCCATAACCAGAATGACATTCCATGAAATCTCCTTTGTCCTTATCACTTTCATCGAAAATTTGTACATCTAAATCTTAAATTTCATCAAAAAAAAAAAAAAATTTTATGAATGTTTCAAGATATTTCTGATTATTTAAATCTAGAAAGCGTTTTTTATTCATTTTCAAAGCAAAATAAACGCAAAAATTAATAAAATTAGTATAACAAACGGAAAACGTCATCGGTCGCGCTGTATCCCACAGATACAAACCGCAAATGAACCCTCAAAAGCGGGAGAAAAAAAACCCGACACCTACTCCCACAACATTCTAGGAGACCTAGTGACCGGAAGGGCAGATGTTGCTCTGGTCAAGGTCGTAACATTCCTCTTTCAATTTAAAAGAAAGTAATTTCAAAGCTTTGTATCTGTGAGATACAGCGCGACCGACGGAGTGTTAAACTCAAAAAAAGATTTACATGGTCTGAAAGACGAATGTGTTACGACTACTGTCTCCCAGTTTGTCACAACGCTGACGTCACAAACTTGTTTTTCTCCCATAGAACTACTCAGACAGAATTCCCGCGACAAACAGCTTTTTTCAAAGGGATGAAACAGCCCTTACTATTTAAAAGGCCCTGGCTCACAATGCTCCTTAAAGCTTCTGTTTAACAATTTTATCAGCAGTCCCTCACTACGTCTCATGCCTAGAGCTTTAGGAAGACCGTTTTATGACTTCTTCTTTTTAGCTTTCAAGCACCACGGGGGAATTGCGTTAATTGCTCTCCACTCTCAACTTAACCACAATCTATGCTGACCATTCAATCATAACCGCCTCGGATAAACAGATATCGTTTACTTTACATACAGAAACAGATGCGCTGAACACGAAGATGGGAGAGAGTGTAAAGTGATAAATGTCATTCTCGTCAACCTCTCCTCTCCCCTAACAAAGAGTAGTGTAGCCATAAAAAAGTAATTTTCTCACAATTTTTAGACATTAAATATTCTAATTTAAATGGGTTTTTCCCCCAATGGTCGTTTACTTTGCCTGTAGGTTGATGTATGAATATTTTAACATAAGAACGAGCCCGCCCATTTTCCTCTCGTGAAAGCTCTACCCACCTCCACCCCTTATGCATCGGTGGGTCAGTCTGCCCTGATCAGCTTTCACCAAAGTCTTAGGTTTTACTAAGCATTTTCTTTCAGAATTCCAACCCAATTTAATTGAGGGAGTGCATTGAATGAGAGGCAAATAATGAAGTGAGAAATTACAAGCTTTTTTTAAGCCGAAAGAGAAAATTGATGATGATTGTTTCTAAAAAGAGAAAGTTGATGTCCTCTGAGGAGAAAGAAGTACAATCTGCTGAATCAGAATTAGTTTCACTAGACAGTTTTGAAGGTAATTTTATTTTTGCCGCTTTTAGTACTAATGTATTATATAACAAGAAGTTCCGTCCAGAACTATACGAGCCTACTTTCTTGTATACACCAACTTCAAACTTATAATCCAGCTATCTCTCCTTCTCATTTAGCTTTATTTCTTAATTACTTCAAATACCTTTTTCAACGGTTAATACATAGTCCTTCACTCACTCATTCATTCTTTCAATTCCAGTTAAATCCTGTCCGAAGCGAAAGTTATATAAAACGTAATTCAGATTGTTTTTAAGTTGATAAATACGGTTTTTTCTTTTTTACTTCAATTTTCACATTAAAATGAGTCAAATTAAAAACTCCAATTATTAATAAAATTTTAATCATCTACTCGACTTAATTGTTTTCGTAAATCAAAGAAATTAACTGCGAGAAATCGAACTTCCTCCAGAAGAAACCCTTCCCCCGAAATTAGGGTCTAGCTGCGCCACTGCCCTGTTACATCAGCGTTTTATGCATACCGCTCTTATAAAACTCAAAAGACATCTGTTCAGTTTCTCTCTCGTAAATGTTTAAAATATGGAACTATGTGTTCATTTAGTTTGAAAATCTTTCTTTTTTATCGGATTTTCCAGCTTTTCAACATACTGTATCATACAGTGTATAAAATAAGATAGAAAGTGGGTGAGAGTAATGTCTCCCAGTGCCGAGATGTTGTCGCCCAGTCACTGCAAATGGAATCTGCAAAAAAGAAAAGAATGGAAGTAGATATCCAGAGTCGGGGATAGAACTCCGGACCTCCCGGACGGCATGCATTCTGATCATGAGTAGGTTTTATACACACTTAAAAACTAATTTTCAAGGAAGGAGAGAAGGAGGGAAATTTTTTTTTTTTTACAGATGTATGATACAATGCGCTCAAATCTGTAAAATGAGATAAAAAGTTAAGAATTTCAAACTAAAAGTTCACACAGCGTAGTGGTTGTGAACATCTCAACTCATCTGACATTATTCAAAAACTTACATTATTCAAAAACTAACAAACACTGCATTTTCGTGCAACTGTAAGCTTTTAATTTTTGGAAAAATGATATCTGCAAATAAGTTTTATACTTGAAAATAGTTATTTTTTTTAAAATAAAATATTGTATTTAAAAATATATCCGTCATCAACCTTTCACAACATATTCTATAACAGTTCCTCGTTTTGAACACCGACATCTTTTGTGCTTTATAAAAGTTGTTAAATATGCATACTATTATGCTGATGTGCAGGGAAAAATCCGAATCCTGCGGTCTCATGCAGGTAGTAACCATTTGAAAAAAATTGTTCCAGTCATTACAAAGGAGAAGAGAAGCTCGTGGACTAAATCTCTCCTTTTCTCCAGTCTCATTTCTACTAAATGTAAAGTTCTATTGTGTGGCTTTTTAATTCGCTCATGGGTGAAGAGTTGAAGTTCAATGAATTCTCACATTTAAAGGTACAATTGCGATGATTTGTTTGTTTTTTTATAAAGCATCGTTTTATTTTGATTTTATAATTTGCTTTTTACTCTACCGTTTAGTGACTGATGGGCTTTTCAAAGCGGATTCAAAATGTAGGCCTATTGTGTCTGACTCGCTCGTTTCCGTAAGAATTGACGTTGTGTTAAATATTAACTAATAAATTATTAATTTATTTATTTAAAGCAAAAGATTTCTTTTCTTTCTCCTCAAAATGTTAGAATTTCATCTAAACTGATGAAATCTCTCCAATTGCATTTCATGCTGGGTGGCGATTGAGCTAAAAGTGGTGTCTATGCTCCTCATATTCAATGTTTTGCGCAGTTGCCAATGAAGTGGAATAAAGTCTCCTACTGATGCATTATCAGGAAACTCTTAATTGAATAGATCCAATTCTAAGCAATACCCCCCCCCCCCCCCAAAAAAAAAACACACAAAATGCTTCTGCAGCATTACCAGGGTTCGTACGGTCCTTAAAGGTCCTTAGAAAGTCCTTAATGTTCATTTTCATTTTAAAGGCCATAAATAGTCCTTATTTTTTATTCCAGGTGCTTATTTTATTTTATTTTTTTGTTAAAATAAGAAGGTACTCATGCGCTGCTCTATTTGTTTTGTTATCTTTTGTATTCTTCACAGGAATCAAACTTATTTCATTTCAACTACTTAATCGAACCTTAAATTTGGTTTGCTCGGGTCCGCTACTGTCGTGGCTTTCGAAAAGACCCAAAACGGCGGATTGACAAAACCACAAATGGCGGATTTACATAAACACCATTGCACTTTTACTACAAATTGCAGTGCTTTCTCAACTCGTAGATAAATAATTATTAATTCTTTTTTGAAAAGATATAAGTAAATTGATGTGTTATATATTTTTACAAAAAAAAAAAAAAAAGTTCATGGATTTTGATAAAATGCTTCAAACTACAACACCCAATTCAGTTAAAATGAACTTGTACCCACCCACATGGCAGCTCCCAATTTGCTATTTCCTGCAATTGTTTGAGAAAGAAAATCGAGCTGCATCTAAAAAAAAAAATTAAAATATTAGTAGAAAAGTTGAATCAAAACACTAAGCATGTTTACAAAATGCAACGGTGCCGTGTAACTGGGCATCATTCAAGACCACAGAAAAACAATTCACACAAGTTCCCTCATTTTGCTTTTAAAAGAGAAAAGAAGAAGGAATAAAATTTGAAAAACGGACTTTTAAGGACTCGAGGGGAAAAATTTAATAAATAATTAAAAATCGGGAGTTTTCGAAAAAGGGCCGAATTTTGGGATTTCAAATTCGGGATTCGATACTATTTATTAAGTTTAGTTAAAGTAAATAAATTTTTTTTTTGCATGAAAATTGTTACTAAATCATCTACATTCTAAACAATTTTCAAGAAAGCAAGTAGTAGCAGAATACTTCAAAGAAGCATATTGTTGACATCTAGCTCAATAAAAGAGATACATTTAACTAATATGTAGGCAAAAAAAAAAACTTTCAGCTTTTTTTGCGTTTTACCGATTGCATGTATGATTATCGCTTATTTATACTGTTAAAGGTAAAAGAATGATTTATTTTTATTGAATTTCATTTTTTTTACATCTTACACTATACTAAGCGCCGAGGTGCCAACTCTCCCGATCGCTTTTCAGCTGATCTTTCGCTAAACAGTTTGTTCTCCCATTGTTTTTTTTTTTTTTTTAGATCAAAGAAATTCGAGTATCGAAAATTTGTTATAAAGCAATGTTTTAATATTTAGTAAACTGTGATCGACCAATTTGGCTTCTCGATCTTTCGCTGTGGGGTTTTGCTGTGTGGGAGATGATGGATATTTGCTGTGTTAATCAAAATTTGTATCTCGTGAAATTTCTTATTTTGCAGTAAATTGAAGGAATCAACCTCTTCTTAAACCTATACACTGTAGTTTCCAAATGCTCCGTTTCCCCCTAGTTTTTCTGTTTTTATTTTGAACTTCGAAAATTCGATTTTTTGCGAAAAGATCCGATTTTTCAAGCTAATGTACAACTATTTTTATCTAAAAGAATAGTACTACAAGACAAGAAAATTTTTCAACAAACTTTTTAAAAGACATGTATTAATTTACTTGAATTTTCATAACTTATAACGCGAAAATATAAAAACCTATTTTTCGGAAACTTGCTAACATCTAGCATGTGCTTCGCCGAAAATTGCGCGCAGCTTTTGAGACTTCTATCTTTTTGCATCCTGTAAATATATTAATTATTTAGAAAGTTGACAGTTATTATAGTATTTGCAGCTTGTAGTCCATTTTTTATTTGTATGTTGTTTCCAAAATGAAATATATTTATCAAGTTGAAAAAGTTTTTTTTAGGATTTTTGCAAGCTCTTCTAAATAATTTTTAAAAACTTATTTATGGCAGAATAAAAATTTAAGTAAGCCTAAATTGAGATGCTGGCAACATAAGTTAAGTAAAATGAACAAAAAAATATAAATTAAACACAAATTCTCAAGACAAAGTGCAGCATTTTCTTTAACAATTTTTTTTTATTTAAATTGTTTTTCATTTAACTTGTATTTTATAGCACTAACCATTTTTGCTAATTTTTCATATCATGATAATTTGCTTATATATGATTAATACTTGTGTTGTGTGCTTCTTATTACTAGCTCCAATAATTATTTAACTCTCTGACTGTAATGGACATTAGAAAAGCAACAAGTCAAAGAAAGCTCCATAAAAGCGTTTGTGTTGTGTTCCTAATAAAAATATGATGTTAAATCAATTTCCTCTTTCAATAATGCTTCCTTTGGGAATAAACATAACAGTTTGTATATTTTTGAAAAATTTTTGAGGTCCTTAAATTTTTTTTATTGGTCCTTAAAAAGTCCTTAGAAAGTCCTTATTTTTGGTTTTACCAAAACCGTACGAACCCTGATTACCAGTACTTCAACTGTGATTGATTTTGCCTTTTGGGCCCAAAGAATAAGTCTACGGTTGAGCAACATTGAATGCTCTTTAATCCGTTATTTGGGATCGGATCCTCTTAACCGGGGAAATAATGCATCAAATTAGTTTCCAAATATTCTTCAGGTAATAGGTACTTTTCCATTTCAAGGGACTGCTTGTCGATGGTAATTTTTTTTCGACAAATCAAACTTCTCACGCAAAGCATCATTGGCTAGATGATTGGCAATTTTTTTGCGGTCCCCTGAAAGGGTTAAGCACCGTAGGATGATCTTTGGAATTTCGTTTCATCTAATATCTAGAAATGCTCCCAGCCCCCTCTAGTAAGATAATCTAATCCATTCTTTCTTAGCTACGGAATTAAGGGTGGCCGTAAGATGTTTCGATGGGAATGTTGGATCTTCATGAAGGAAATGTTAAAAGTGTTTTTTTCTGATTTTGCGACTTTTCCACCCCATCCCCTACTAATGAGCAATGGGGAATACTTATTTCTGATCATCATAGTTGGGTGTGGGAGAATATAGTTTGCGTGTGCCTTTTTTTGCTTTGACCTAAGATGGCATTCTTAATCAAACAAAGATAACATCAAATGTTTTTGGTATTTTTAATCCTCATTGAATCAACCATTCAACTAGGTACATGAATATCAATTTTATTAAAAAATTAAATTTAAATCTCTTTTCATTTGGTTCCACATAATTTTGAATGACTTTTGCCATTCTGGCTTTCAAAAAACCTTTCATGATCTCTGTAGTATTTTTCATTTTAAAGCCCTTTTTGTATAAACACTTTAACATAATATAGAAATTTAATAGTTTGAAATGAAACAATTTTTTGTGGGATTTTTTAAAATTAAAATTTTTTTCAAATATTGTGTTTATCACTAGTCTCTCACAAAAAAACAAAAACAAATATTAAACTTTCCTTCATTGACATGCATAGAAAAGTCTCAAAATGGTCTTAGGACTTTAGAAAAACATTTGAATGAGAGATTTTAGCTCAAGATTTTTAGAAATAACTTCTTTAAATACATGCGGTGTAATCCGGATCCATCGTTCCCGCACTTATGGTTTTTCCTTGTTGTCTTCATTCATTGAACCCATCATGCCAGTTCTGTTCCATTTTGACCCACATGTGTAGCGTTCATGTATAGTTGTGTGAGAAATGTGTTAAATTGATCCGATTACATAATGTACGTTTTTTTTTTCTATTTGCAGGATAAGCTTCAAGAACAAGAAGCCTACTATACAAATTATTCCGGGGAAAAGAAAAACTGCCTTAAAGGAACAATGGGCTCTGTAAGTTTTTCATTTTTTGTGTGATTGTTTTATTGATTTATTACTCAAAAACTGCAAACACAAAGCTAGTTATAGTGAGCACACTCTTGCAGTGGCGTAGCAAGATTGGGATTTGGGGGGGGGGGGGATTCTTCGGGAGAAGTGAGCTAATTTCATTGTCTTACAGGAAAATTGGCCAAATTCTAGACAATCTTTAGCATTTCCTCCCCCTTTGTCACATGTCGCACTATGCTGCATAATGCATGATGTCACACTTATTGTTAACCCCTCCCCTTGTCACAATTTCACGAACCCCCCTCCCTCCTCGAAGCATGACATCATTTATGAATGAACCCAAAGCGTAATATGAAGTACATTCGCTATATAGTATGTAAAAATCAGTATCACTCAGCGAGTTTAAATTTTTCCTTCTATAATCTTGTTAGAATTATGTTATAAGTTTTATTGCATTAATACCATACTATTGGGTTCCATGAGAACAGTTTGCCTTCAAAAAGGTTCCACAGAAGGTTTGTGATTTTTAACATTTTTTAAATTTAAATCAGATTTTTTGTTTTTTTTTAAAAACAGACCTTTAAAAACTTTGCATATTTATTTATCCTCCTGAGACCTGAGCAAAATAAAATACACATACTCTCTCAACTATTAGTTTTTTTGAACAATTGGGCATTAAAAGTGATGTTTTTCAAAAAAATAATAATCATGAATTTTTAAATTTTTCTGGGGGGGGGCACATCCATTTGAATGTATATGTGGAGGTCATAACTATTGAGATGATTCAGAAATAAGTACTATGCGATACTTACACAAAAATAGATAAACAAAAAATTTTATTCATTACTTATAACATAAAAGAAAGAGATCAAACTTGTATAAAAATCCTAGAACAATATTAAAAAAGAAAAATAATAATGTGAAAATCAAAACAACCGCTAGAGCGCCAAATTTGAACTCGACTCGTGTTCTTTGCCGTATTGTAAACAAATAAACCACTGTTTCCGAATTCTCAAAGTTAAAATGTGATTTCCTATTCGTCCTTTATAATTCCAGTCCAGGTCTTGCTGCTAAAATTAAAATCTGTCACAACAGGGAGAAAAAGCAAAACATCCATTTTATTGGATGCCAGGTATCAGGAGAATATGTTACTCTTATAAAAATAATATGACACATTAACCATTATGGCAAAAACACATTTTAAGCTGTTTTCATTGCAGTAGATATTTTTAATGATAATAAAAATTAACAACTTTTTAATACACATGCATGGTTCAAATGAAATTTAACTTTACCAGGAGTAATAGTACACTCGGGTGCAATAGAAAAAAAAGAGGAACAAATTTAATCTGAATTCTTTTGCTGTTGAAAGAAAAGAATAAAAAAATTGGGTGCAGTGAATTTGGCTTAAAATGCACTTTATTCATTATTCTATTCTAAAGATGAAATAACAACTTGAAATATTTTTTTTAATTTACCCCTTTCTTCCATCACAAGTAGAAAAAGAAACTTGCTCTGTTATGGAACATAATTACATATTCTAAATTCTGAACAACTTTGTTTTTATTGTCTTGAATTATTTATTGTGTGGTATTCAAAAGGTAGAACTAAAATATTTCTGTATTATTACTATACTAAGTGGATTATGGTTACTGTGAAGCATTCAATGAAGGATATTTTATGTTAAGACATCTAAAGAATAATAATAATATTGTAAAAATTAAAAAAAAAATAATAGTAATAATTATTTATATATAATACACACACATACACAGGGGGATCTATGAAGTTTTGGGAAAAAGCACACACCTAGACAAAGGGATCTATAAAGTTTTGCTCAAAATAGAGTTTGTAAATGCAACACATTTTATGTTTTAAACCAACATTTTCTAACACTAAAATCAATTTTTAGAAAAAGAAAAAAATATAATGATTTAAATCAACGAACCCTGGTTCCACATAACAAAAAAGTGAAGAAAGGCTTATTTAGTTGTTTGCAAGTGCTTTCAAATATTATTAAATGTCTGACCTTACAGCTTGTCAAGGTGAACCTATTATATTGAAACACATTGATATGTTTTTGTATTTTTTGTTTTGATGAGCGGCACGCAACTTACATTCTGATGACGTTGTACTGCTGACTATTGCCGGTTAAAAATCTTAAATTTAGATGCAGAATTTATGCTGCAGATTAAAATAATAAAAATTATTATTAAAATTGCAGTTCTTTCCCGGTCGGCACGTCAATCAACGTTCACGCAAAGCATCTCACTCTCACGTAAATTATTACTAATTATTCGTAAAAATAATTAGTAATAATGGCTCTCTGAATGTGGCTCTGTGTTTTGTTTCATGCCCAAATCATTCCGTGCTGACAGGTTGTCTTCCTTTTCAGACTGAAGAAGGAGAAGGTCCTTTTTTGCAGCTCAAGCAAGAGAATGTGAGTCTTTTTAACTGTTCAATCTTATTTTACCCAAACAAATTTAAATATTGCATATATATAAACATTGTATTGTTCCACATAGAGCTCAAAACTCGCGGTCGCCAGTCGCCAAATGCGACCAATTTTCACGTTTTGGCGACCATTGTTTTCATTGAAGTAGCCAATGTGGCTACCATTTGCTAATGCTAAAATCCTTTCCCAATAAAGAAGAAAGAAATTGGAGTTAATTTTTGTGCCCCACACGGAAACTAGGTTTTCCTCCGATTTTTACCGAAAATTGCGTACCGTGTTTGAAATTTCAATCTTTTTCCATCCTGGAATTATTACAATTATCTTGAAAGTCTTAAGGTATTTTTGCATGCACAACCTTAAATCTGCTTAGTTGTCGTTTCATTTTAACAAATAATAAGAAA
Source organism: Octonoba sinensis (assembly GCA_038502835.1). Classification (NCBI taxonomy): domain Eukaryota; kingdom Metazoa; phylum Arthropoda; class Arachnida; order Araneae; family Uloboridae; genus Octonoba; species Octonoba sinensis. The sequence goes on from CM076600.1 coordinate 8,934,282, forward strand.
AAAAGTAAAGATAGAAACAGTCAAAATGGTCACGTGCTTCGCCGAAAATTGGATTCTACGTTAGAGATTGTAATCCTTTTGCATCGGATACAAATTTCAATTATTTTCTAAATTAGAAGATATTTTTCGCACCTACTACCTTAAATCTGCTTATTTTGCATTTTATTTTAATAGTTTCTGGCTTTTTTTTTTTAACACTGCCGATATTAAACACGTGTTTGTCGAAAATTGCGTTTATCATTATTATTGTTTCATTGATTTATTTACTTCAAATTTGATTTTAGTATTGAAAGCTATTTACTTTTTAGAAGATACTAAATTTTGGATAAATAAGAAATTTTTAGAAAGTTGTTAATTTACCTGGATCTAACTTCTTAAAAAAATACAATAAACAATTATTGAAAACTGTTAGCTAAATAAACAGTTATTGAAAAGAAGTGTTATCAAAAACCATAAAATAAATAAGAATTTTTTTTTACGTAATGATAATAATAATAATCAGTGCCGGATCTAGGGTGGGGCTAGCCCTGGCCCATGCCCCGGGCGGCAGTTAGGGGGGCAGCAAATTCAACAGTGATGTACAAAAGGAAAAGAAAGAAAGAAAATGGGGGGGGGGGGGAAGAAAGAAAGAAAAAAATATTTAATTATGAAAATTTAACTTTTGAAAAAGAATTAAAATCTTAGTTCGGCGCTCCGATTTTATCATTGATCAGCTATATTGCTAATGATTAACTCCGATTAATAGAATTATTTATTTGTATAAACTGTTGGAAATTCTAAAATTGAGGTTAAGGGGAAGAAAATTTCGCAATGTCAAATTTTAAATTTTAAAAAGTCAAGGTTTTTTCCCCCTTGTGATAGCGAAATATGTATAAATCATGCTATGCTCAGACAATACCCAATGGTTTTTCTTTTAGAAACTTTTAAAGCATCCTTTTGGGAAGGGGTGGGAGCTTGTAAGTGTCGTTTGAGAAGGCAAACACTTTGATATGGGCATTAGTAGAAAGGAGAGGGACCTGCCCTCTGGATTTTTTAAAAAATGTCCATTTTCCTACATTTGTATTATTATTTTTATGAGTAAAAGTGTTTAAATTTCAGAAAGTTTTTGTTTGTTTCTTTTCCCCTAAAATTTGCTTCCCCCCCCCCTTAAAAAGTCTCAAAGGGTCTCCTAAGGGCCTCCACTTTTGGAAACTATATGCACCAGTTTGCATATAGTTTCCAAAATTTTCCCAAGGAGGGGGACCAGAATTTCATATCCCCAACATATGCTCTACCCTTTAATATTGAGCTGAAGGGTCAATGCTGTGGGAACATTAACAAAAGTTTTATTGGTTTAACAGCAATTCCAAAAGGAAAAATACTAAGAAATAAAAATACCCACGCATGAAAGTTATATGAAATATCAACAATAATTGGTTAGAGGGGGCGGCATTTTTAAGTTTTGTCCCGCCTCGGAAATCTTCAAGATGTGGTACTGATAATAATGTGTGTGTATAAATAGAAAAAAAAGCCAGAGTAATTTTGCCAAGGTAGATAATTGTTCAATCAACTTTTAGTAGGAATTTAGGCATCGACAAGCAAGAAGAAAGGGAGTATTTTTTCAATTCTGAGAAAATTAAGTTCCAAAAGACGGCATTGTAGGTTATATTGAAAAAGTCCATTCATATTTTTGGTACTAGATTTTGCGCTATTCCCTGTTCGGATTTTAATACATTGCATTGACAAATATGTTATTATTACATGTATTTATTTCAAGTATAATGATTAAACATTAGCTAAAAAATTAGCCCCGGAGGGACTAAATGTTCTTAAAATGTCTAACTTTAAAAACACCTGCGATTGCGTGCCTGAGAAGAACTACATGGCTTAGTTAAATGTAAATGTAATTTAAACGCTCATCGCAATTTATACCAGTTTCGTGCTTTTTAAAACAATGCACAGTTAAATTTTTTTGCAGATGTGCACATTTTTTAAGTTTGGCTACCATTTTTTGAAATTTGGCTACCATTTTGTGGGGTTTTAGTAGCCGTTGGCTACCAATCAAGAATTGGAGTTTTGAGGTATACCACATCATCAATCATACAGCATGCGTGAACTCGGGGTAGAAAATAAATAATATGTGAATTTTTTTTTTCTGTGTTAGTTAAGCATTTGAGTTAAATAGCTTTGTATCCTTAATTTACATTAATTTATTTTGAGGTGTTTCTCAATTTTATGAAACCGTGTCATACATGCTATAACGATCCCTCAATGAACAGACTTCGTAGATTGCTATAACCAAGGGTTCGTTACATCAGATTTTGCAAAAAAAAGTGTTAACCGACTAAGATACTTCTATATAATAAACATATTTCTAACAGTAATCAGGATAGAGGAGTTAAATATTAACTTTAAATATGGTTTTTTAATAATAAATAAACACATTTTAAAAAATAACCATATTATTTATCCATTAAGAAAAGATGTTATTATTGGCTGTAAACTTTTGGATTTTATATCCACCCTAGTGTTTGACTAGACTAGAGCACAAATGGCAAGGAATGCTGTTGAGACAAATTGTATGAAAATCTTAAAATTTTGGACCGCTATAGCCGATTTTCTAATGTTTGGTGACCATTTTAAACATTTGAAAATGTATCAATGACATAGGGTTTCAGTTGGGACCATTTGGAAGGTTCGTTACTACCTATGGATCGTTATATCCCGGGTTCGCTATAGCAATATTCGACTGTATCTGACTTTGCTAGAAATTATATCTTTGATGCAGCGTTAAAAAATATTGCGTTGCCTTAAAAGTGTCTCAAAGTTTCGAGTGGAAACCGTGCATACTTCCATTGGATTTCAATCAAAATGATCCAATCTGATCTGAACCAAAAATTTGAGTTTGAAAAAAAATCACGATTTCTATCAGCCCTGGAGGCATACATCATGAGTGATTTTCTTGATGTGAGAAGCACGTGTTTCACGACTCGTTGACTGTCAGCATCAGAGACCAACTTGTTGTAATGAACTTCCAATGGGCAGAGTGAAAAAATTCGCTAACTATGACATAATTTATGCCACAGAGAAGCGTGACTGTACATTCATATGCACAGGGGTCACAGACGTCCTCTATATCCTATATTATTGAAAAAGTGGAAAAAAAGCCCTATATCGTCCAGTATTTTGAATTGGTCCTATTTTTTCAAACTTGTCCTGCATCATTCTTGTTTGTTTCTAAATTTATACTCAATAAAGCATACCTTAACCTCAGCGGCTGTCGTAAACCCACCATTTCTGGTCTTGTAGGTCTGCCATTTTTGATCGTGTTCCGAAGTTCGGCAAGTTCCAAAATGTGCCATGGCGTCGGTCCCGAGCATGCCAATTTAAATCATTATAGGTTTTACTGCTACCTAAGGGCTAAATCCATTATCTAATAAATGATAGCACCCCCCACCCCACAGTCTATAGCTGCTAGAAAAGTCTAAGTTTGATTTTTGTTGGTCTATTTTTTAATTCTTGTTTTATATTAATACTAGCGGTACCCACATGGCTTTGCCCGGGCTGAATATTAAAAACGTTGCCTACGGCGCTGTTCTTTCTAAGAGTATAAAAAACATCACCTGCCGCGATGTCCTTGATAAGAACGCAAAAAACGTCGCATGCGGCGCTGTCCTTGCTAAGAGTATAAAAAATATCACCTGCGGCATAAAGCCTGCAGTGTGTGAAAAACGTTGTGTGTGTAATTAAACTACGACTAATTAAAAAAGTCAAATTTTAGCGTGTCGTTATTCGCCACGTTATTTGATATCTATAATAAACTATATGTCCGTAAACTTCTACAGGCGATATTTATTTAAATGCTATTGCTAAATCAAGGAAATCGCTAAATCGGGGAGACAGAACTTTTATCAACTTCAGTCTCGAATTTGAAACCTATTGCTAATTTAAGAAAAACGTTAAATCGAAAATATACTTTGTTAGTTTGATATGCTTTATTCGGAGTTGAGGAAACTGTTAATTATTATTTTTGGATCAAGGTAAGCCTTAAGAAATCAAATTAAAAAGCTTATAACTGGCGTTGTTATTGACTTAGGAACTTCGAACAAATTTCATCTTGTGCAGAAAAATCGGAGCTTTCGATCGATATATTACATTAATATATGCAAGGTTTTTTTCACCCCATATTGGGGAATTTATGTGGAAATTTGCGTAAAATTCGAATAAAAAAAAAAACACCTGTCGGATTTTTTTCTAACGGGGCTATGATTCGTCCTCTTGAATCACTCCGTCCATTGATGAAAACCGCATTAAAATCCGTTGCGTAGTTTAAAAGATCTCAGCGTACAGACGCGGGAAGCGACTTTGTTTTATACTCTTTTAAGATTTTAAAACAGTTTATGCTTATTATTTATTTTATCTAAGAACTGCTTACTAATACTAAAAACAATTTTTTTCAAAAATCATGATTCCCCCCTCCCCCCTCCCAATCTGAAATTTATCTGTTTGATAGGGAGGGGGGGGGGTACTTTTAGAACCTTACCATACATATAATGGCGACTTTTACTGCTTTGGTGTAGTTAGTTTTCTTTTAGACGTCTTGTCACTTGATCACGTCTTGTCAGATGTTAAGAATAAATTTTAATAACATGAAGGAAAAAATACAGTAACCTGGTGTTCATTTGGTCCTTTAAATTGACAAGTGATATTATAGCACATGACCAGTATAGTAAATAGTTTACGTAATATATACATATATTTTTAAATTACCATTTCAGAGAAAAATGTTCTCAAATATTTATTAAGTACAGCTAATTAATAGTTATGCATTACTGATATTGCAATACAATACAAATTGATTGGATTGGACCCATTTAACTTTAACACACTATTGGATAGTTTAAGAGACTTTTGGACTGTTTTAAAAACCACTTGTCCGTCCAAAGCCAGTTTTCGAAGTCCAAAATTGCATCCCTGATTCAAGATATTGAAGCAGCTAAAGCCATTATTTATGCAGGAAATAATAAACTGATACGGGGCCAGAAGGGATGAGTGAAACGCATATTAATGATTTTAATAATGTTTCTCCACCCTTCTTTAGATGTAGTTCTATTATTTCTTTTAATAATCCACACATCTTTTATATTAAAAAAAAAAAACCCTCATTTTTCTGGTGTCCTATATTTTGTACAAAAAATTCCATATTTTTAATTTTTCCACTACCAGACAGGTTGCATGAATGTGAGTGTGTTTTTCAAACTCAGGCATTGAAAACATGCATATTTGTGTGAGTGGCTGTAATGAGCTCTCCTTTTTTTCTCGTTCAGGCCAGGCTTCGGGAGCTGTACCGGTGGAGATCCAGGGAGATTGAGCTCAAAATGGGGGAGCTGAGATCAGCACTGCACCAGGTAAGGTGAACCTCTGTCGTCATGCATGAGAATTGTCTTTTTCATGTTTAGGATAATTATGTCCAATTAGATTTAATGTAAGCATGAAAACAGCAGTAAAATAAAACAAACTGATTCACAAGTCTAGGAATTGCATTTTTCTCCTGATTTATATGCTCAGAATTTCAGAAATGTTTGCTCCTAAGGGGTCACTCACAAATGATGTCACTCTTCAAGGGGGGGAGGGGGTTACAAGAAGTGTGACATCGCACATTTTGATTTTGATAAAAGCATTTGAAATCGGCAAATTAAACATATTTTATGCTAATGTAACACAGCGTGACATGTTACAAAGGGGATAGGGGGGTATGTTGAAGTGTGACACTTTGTGACAAAGGGGGAAGGGGATTCAAATATATTGAAAAAATGTGACATCATTTACGAACAGTCCCAAAATCAAAAGGAAAGAAGTGTTCCATTGAATCATCTTAAACTGATGCACAGTGCTTTATTACAGACTAACTAGGTTATGTGGGGGGGGGGGGGGAATCGGACGTGAAAAGAACCTCTAAATCTAGTGCAAAATACATTTTCCAAATGTCAAATTATTATTTCCCCTTTTAATTACTTTTTACCTTAACTACATAACTGCTCTGTATTTTGACTTTCTACTGGTGTCAATTCTTTTTTCCCCCTCATATATATGTTTTTATTAAAAAGCTGCTGGATATCTACTACAGTATAGGACCCCAATTTCGGAATCCCGAAATCCGGAAAACCCAAAATCCGGAACTTTTTCGAAAAAAATCGGTAGCTGAAAAAAAACAGCTTTTCTTTTTTGAAAAAAAAAATCGGAAAATGTTTCGCTTTGTTCTTTTTTTTTTTGGAAATAGGCGTTTTAAAGAGAAGGAAAATAAAATGTAATGAACATGTTTAAGATCGGAAATCTGCTGTTTTCAAAAAAAAATATTTCGTGATTTTCCGAAAACGGTTCGTTTTTGCGATTAGACTTTATTAATTGTTGCTTTGAAAAAAAAAAAAAATCGGGAAATGTTTTTCACCTTTATTTTAGAAATAGGCCTTTTACAGAGAAGGAAAATAAAATGTAATGAACATGTTTAAGATCGGAAATGTGATGTTTTCAAAAAAATTATTCCACGCTTTTCTGAAAAGGGTTCGTTTTTGCGATTACTTTTTCTTAATTGTAGCTTTAATTCTGAGTTAATATCATTAAATTTTGTTTTCTTTTTTTTATTTCTTGTAGTTTTCTTATACTTATTTTTTTAAATGAGCTCTAATTTTCGCGCGATACAGAACATTCTCGAAATTAGAAAATCCGCGCTTCTCGCATTTTCCCGATAGTCTGATCTTTTAATAATTTAGTGGATAGAGAATATAAAATCATATCAAAATTTGACAGAATTCTTTTCTTTTATTGTTAAAGAGGTTAAAATAACATCGGGAAAAGTCTAGATGTATCGATCAATGCTTTGCCTCGAATGTAAGCCTACTCCAATTCGTTTTTTGTGCTAAATTTCGCGACTTATAGGCGAATATATACGATAATAAAAATGCTATAAATGTGAAAGATGCTAATAAAAAGTTCCAAAGCAAATTATATGGGCTCTGATGCTACTTAAAACATGTTTTGAATGAGGACCCAAAATCCGGAAAATTCCGAAATCCAGAAAGATCGCGGCCCCGAGCGTTCCGGATTTGAGGTCCCATACTGTAGTTTAAAAGTTTGGGTTAAGGCAGCGTGTCTTAACCTGGGCACCGAATGTGGAAAAAATGAAATACAGAGCAAAACTAATTGAATCGTTTATTTTGTAAAGGTAACAACTCTGAAAAACAAAATTTTTTTCAGGAGATATAAAAAAAATGGCTTATGAAAAGTTGGTAAACTTTACGTATCTGATCTTTTTACTATTTTTTTAGTAGGTAGTAGCAATGCAATATTGGTAAATTAAAACGATTTTTGATTAATTATGCCATAAGAATTAATAGATTAAAATTAATAGATTAATACTGAGAGTTCTTTCTTTTACAAAACGAAGATATTACCTTTTGGAAATAAACGATTCAATTGCAATTTACCGAGTTTTGTGGTTCTAATCTATTGATACCCTAATTTCAACATAGCTGTACTTTCGTGTGCTCCATCAGCTATTCGGACATGTAACTCTTATAAATTATTCAGTCACATATTTTTGTGAATCTCTATTTTCAGCCATTGGCTTACATAAAGTCGGAATACCAACCGAGCTGGACGCTGAAAACGAACTGAAGTGAACTTTGTCAGTTTTTAAAACAGTTAATGTTTGAAGGAAAACAGTACCATTCCTCTCGAGGTTGTGAAAGTGGCTGGTACCATATGCCAACCCCCCATAGATACTACTTAACCTCAAATTTATTTGATCTGTGTTTGATTCTTTGATCTTATATGTCCCAATAATAATAATGCTCCAAAGTGGCCTTTACCCCACAGCAAGGACTTGAGAAACAAAGTGAGCTGTTAGCATATATTTATGCTCTTGTACAGTCATAGTTACTGTGAAGATTTAAGCTATATAGTACAGTGGAACCTCGGTAGCTCGACACGTGGATGAGTCGACTACCTCGATAAGTCGACATTTCCTCCCTTAATGCCTGGCCCAATGCTAAATTCAACGGTCGAAAAACTCTCTAACGCGACACACAATTTCCAGAAACCACTGTAAGTCAATCTCCATTTTGTATTCTTGGTAGTTTTTCTTCCGTTATTTTTTCACGGTGTACAATTCTGAGAATTTTACAGTGATATTTCTTCGTCTATAAGTCAATTCTTTTCTGGAAAGTGTTCCTGGAAGATTCTCCTTGTTCCCTGGGGATCCTCTCCACTACCCCATTTGCAAGGAGTATGTGAATATTGACTCTGGATTGGTCACATCAGGACCTCTAGAAGATGGAGATATTTTAGAAGCTATAAATCAAACTACAAATCCGTTAAATGCTTGAAAGCTGAACGAACACAAGAAAAAAGTGAATTGCAAATTAGCAAGTTTAATAGCGCTGAGGAATTTATGTTTTCTATTCAGAGGGAAAAACTAACAAAAATTACGTAATTTTTCTCATGAGGTATTATGATTTTATATATTTATTTATTTGTAATGTATAACTTTTCAAAATAATACTAATATAATAACAGAGAAATAATAAATGGGGATAATTTCATTCAATGGAATAGGCTGTTATAACTTGAATGGTAAGTAAATAACAACACAGACCAATATTAGTAATTGATGTTATGGAACCTCGGTAACTTGACACCCGCTTTTCTCGACAAGTTTTCGTGTTCCCTTGGGGTGTCGAGTTATCGAGGTTCCACTGTATTAAAAAACAAAATCTGTATCAACATAGCTATCACACTAGGGGATAAAATTATTTTTGAATGCTCTTCTGAAGTTAGCATGGTGGCAAAAGCAGAATTTTGATTGGAGCAACAATTGTACCAGTGCCGTAGGGAAAAAGTTTAAAATTTTTGCAGTAATATTACATATTTTATGTGTGGAAATCTATAGCTTCATTCAATAACCGGCTTCAGCCTCAAATTCCGATAATACCACTCGTATTGAGGGCGCATGGTGGGAGACCTCACATCAACTTTCAAAAGGAGGCACTGAACCACAAACATTGAAATCCCCTTGGTTAAAGTGAACAAAATTGTATTTTGTAGTTTGAATAAAATACTTTTCTTTTGCATTTATTTCCCTGTATGCATGATTTATATTCCTTTCACAAATTTAAAGAGTAGGATCGATCATTAATTAATATCTAGAAGAGAAAGTTGAAATGAACAGTTTATTTTGAAAAGGTAATGTCTCTTAACAAGGATTTTTTTTTTCTGGAGATGAACTGATTTGTGAAAATTTGGCAAAGTTTAGGGTTTGGCGCTCTGTTATTTTATTTTGGTAGGCAATAAGAATATTTATTTGAATAAAACAATTTTTGATTAACTATGCCATTTAATTTATTAAATTATAACTGAGAGTTTTTCTAAATGGAGATGTAAACTTTTCGAAATAAACGATGCAAATGTTTTGAAGCTCTTAATGAGACCCATGGTCAAAGTTCATCCTCGTGTGGTGTCTGCATAGCTTCCCACTGTCATCCTTTTATCCTGATTGCAAACAAAATTATTTCAGGCCAACGAAAAGTACAAAGAGTTGGAATCTGTTGTGGGAGAATCCCGATCTCTCGCCTCTGACTCAGGACTCCGAAGAGAGGAGCCTGACGAGGAATCTGTAGCCCAGGTAAGGATGTTAATCTGTTAATGTGGATGAGGTTTAACAGCACCCCAATGTCAATCTGGATGTGGCATTGAGACATTTAGCTGGAGGCATTGAGCCTCAATACTTGGAGGCTCAATGCCAAAGACCAAGTCCAATTTCACTCGGAATTGTTAGGTCTGAATAATGACAAAATAGTTATCCCAATTAAGTGTCCGCCTTAATCGGAGCTGCAAAAAAGCCGTCCTTTTTTGGAGAAGACCAAAAAACCAGACTGGCTGGCTTGTATTAAAAAGGAACAGTCTGGTTTTTTTTTTTTGTTTTTTTTAACCAGTCTTTACTGGCCATTTTAAATTACACACAATACTATTTACTATTTGCACCTATACAAAGTTCATTTATGTTGCTATTTCTAATTTTTGTAAAATGAAGCTCAAATGTTTTTTTTTTTTAAATGTAATTTATTTAAAATTGGATTCAGAATTGTGTTGTTACACAACCTGAATGTATTTTACAATACTGATTTCCGTTTTCGGTCTTGTGTGCTTTTTTTAAGACTCTTATTAATCCCTAGCCTAATATTATAGCAAGTGCACAATAAATTTTCTTCAACGCAAAAGGAAAAGCAAATTAAATGCAGGTTGGGAGAAAAATCAAATTCTGCTTCTTCTTTGGCCAAGTGCATCTCAGAGAGCAAAACCCAATACCTTATCTCGATACGTATGACATCCTATGTTGCAGATTCAAGTATACTTCTCACTTAAAATTGCTATTTTAATATTAAAAATTACTTTGAAATAGTTCAGAATATTGCAACTCGCAATAAAGAACTACGCTCATTAATTTTTTTCCAGCATATATTTTACACAACAAACAAAAAGAGTCGTCTGCTCAAGGCGGGAGGAGAAAGGAAAAATTTACAACTTCTAGTATTTTGTTTCCTTTAACAAAATCCTTATATTACTAATAATCCATTATCTTACTAAACTAAACTAGTGTTTTCCAACAGCATGTTAAATATTTAAAAGAAGTCACCTGTGGTGAGTAGTTGGCTCACTTTTATATAAGGGAATTTTTTTATGCATAGCAATAAAAAATTTTTTGGATCAATGTTTTCCTAGTACAGTAGAGCGCCGATTATCCAAGGTAGATCCGGTTAAAGAAAAATCCAGATAATTGGATTGCCAACTCTTAAGCACATACAGGGCTAGTTTTTTTTGGCAGCTTCCCTTCACACTTTTTCCATCCTTAGGACTAGCATTTGTAGTAGTGCACATTTTATCACATTACAAATGGCGTGTTTGCCATTGCATTGCTGTTTTTTTTTTAATATCTGGCACAGTTGGTGTACCGATGCCATATTCAATGGCTATGTTGTTTCCATTTTCTCCTTTTTTCTATCTTTTCACAATTTCTATTTTCTTTATCAAAAGATAACACTACTCTTTTGCGATTCCCAGACATGTTTCAAAAACACCTTCTATGCTTACAGATCACAATCAGAAAAATGTGGGTTCCTTTAGCTTTGTGTAACAGGTGTCCAGTATGAAAGCGCACTACCACGTGATCGTTTCGCGAGGTGCACGGTCTATCTTTTATTCCGGTGACTTTCTCAACAAGTTTTCTAGAAATTTAGTTAAGCATAAATAATTTAACTCCACCCCTTGACAGTGAATGCAGTACTTCCACTATTTTTCTTCTGTTAGTTTCAATACTGTACTTCTGCTCTAATGCCTCTAAAAAGAATCTTAATCCTTTTGTTCAGTTCCTTCTACTCCCCATGCTAATTGTAACTGAATCCAACATACCTGAGCAGAGGGGGTGGGGGGAGGAATGCCAAAAGGCAAAGGAAGGTGGTTTTCAACCTCCAATCTGAAGGTCAGGACTTTAGTCTTTTAAAAAATACAGTAAAACTTGGATAATTCGAAGCTGAAGGGACCACAGCTAAACTTTGAATTATCCAAAACTTCAAATTACACAAGTCTAATTTAAAAATACACAAGAAATACACACGAAATACACAAGGCCCACGAATGCCGATAATGTTTATTCCGTCAAAAATCACGTCAATAATCTTTTCTGGAAAATGATGCCAAAGCATGTAATAATAAAATAATTAAACATTGTATTTGTCAACAAAATAAAATTTATTTTGTACATAATATAAAAGATAAAACTATAGCATATACATGCGAAAACAGGAACATATAAGTAGAGTATTACTTTTTCAGAATATTCTTCGGTTAAGTACTGAAAATTATATAAAAAATTACCTGCCACAGTTTAAAAAAAGAAATTGAGAAATTTCAGATTGCTTCTCTGAATTGAGTCTTTTGATTTTAACAAAGAACGAAACATGTATTTTCTACACATGATCTGACCATTCGAGCAACTAATAATAATCAGTCACATGTTGAAAAATTGTGAAGAGAAAGGGATTAGGCATAATTCACTGTTAACCAGTAACCAGTAAAGTGTTAAAAGAGTACCTGAAAGACTTTCGGTCTCAGGGGTCAATGCGGGAGGTCAGTTGTCACGTTCCCAACAGGTGGATGAAAGGATGGAATCTTTTACAATAGAAAGCAAGTCAGAAATCTCGGTAATCTACCATTTGTTGCAAACAAACAAGTAGGATAAAATTTTAGCAGACAAGAAAATTATTTCAACCTACTTTTGTCGATTTTGGTTGTGAAAACCTTCGAATTAAAGAAGTTCGAATTATCCAAAAATTTTAACATTGATTTGAATACAAAGTTCAAGGGCCCAAGTGAAATCTTCGAATAAAAGACCTTTTGAATTTTCCAGGTTGTACTGTATATTTTTTTTTTTTTTTTGCAGAGCGTAGGAGAAAAAAAACGCATGATCCCTGACCAATCCGGTTGATTGAACGTCCGGTTAAGCGGCGCTCTACTGTACATTTTTATATTGACCACTGGTGTTGTTGACCAGTTGGTCGGCTTTAAGGTGGGCATCTTTATGCATTTTTTTTTTTTTTTGACAAATAGCTTTTATTTTTATTTGAAGCAGAAAAGTTGTTAAGGTGCAAAAAAGCATAAGAAACATAAAAGGTGTGTTAGCCCTTTCTAAGGTGGTAAGAGGTATGCTTGCCACCAAATTCATCAAATTATAGGTGTTTATAGTACGCTATTTTACCCTTTCTGATTGGCAAAATCTGGCAAAGAGTCTGGGAAATATATTTACCACCACATGCATCAATATGCAAATATTATAACTATCCCCCGCCCCCCCTCAAAGAGGGAGTTGCGGGGGGTGGAAAAAATCATGCTAATCTTATTTATTGTCCTACATGAATTCCTTTTTTGAAACAAAACAAAATCTGAAAAATATTTTAACGTCCCGATACTACAAAAAAAAAAAAAAAAATGGCCCTATAAAGGGGCATTTAATATGCACAAAAATTATTGGTTAAAGTCTATAGTAAATGATTGGTAATATTTAGTACAAAATTGAATAATTATATAATTCATTCCAGTGAAATATAGAAGTGTCAAGTGAACTTTTGAATTCTTTGTAAAAATCTTTGAAATTAAATTGAATTTAAATAAATTTTTAATAAGGTGTGTGCACCCAAGGGTACATGGTGGGTCTTCAGCAGGTATCGAACACGCGACCTTCCAGGTGGAAGTCCGACGTGCTAGCCACTGCTGGTTATTGTCTAACAAATCATTAATACAAGGGAAAAGTCATGAAATTTTACTTTGGTTTCCGTTTTTTGGTTGTGCTCATTGCTGTTGAAGTCTGAAAAGAAAAAAAAGCAGCTGATTTACAGTCCACTGAACTGCACAGAGCCTGGGTGATATTACTGCCCTTTGCGATTCCTCCGCCTCTTCCTCACCTTATCTTCTTAGCTTAACTTCCACAATGGGATGGAATCCGTTGAATTACTATTTTCCGGACTTAAACAGCTTCCTCAAAAGAAATTGGCGATCTGAAACAAGAATAAAAGAAGGCTCTTCGGTCACAGTTCACAACTCTCAAAATTGTCGCCTGTTAGTCTGAAAAACAGTTGCCCGAAAAAAACCAAAAAGGTGTCATCTTCAAGACTGATGGGAGTCTGTAGTTGTTGTTGTCTCTCCTTCAAAGGCCCTGTTGTAAATTTTCAATGGAAATTTATAGGGGGGGGGGGATTAACAGTAAATGACTGTGTTCATGTAAAATTATCTTTAAAAAATCCAGATCAAGGAGTTTCAAAGGATAGAAGCTTTGCTTAAGGTAAAACTACCAGTAGTGGACACCTTAAGGATTCTTTTGTTTGTTTGTTAATATTGCTTGGACCAAATTCACTGTAGGGGAAACTTATAATTAGTGATAGCTGCACAAACTATTCACTATCATATTGTTACAAGAATTACATTAATAAAATGAATAGGATTTTTTTTTTTTTTTTAAAGGACAATGTGTCAGTAGTTTACACCAAGCGAAAACAAGAATATTTAGTAATTGGCACTTTTTTATTTTCAGTAGTTGACACTCTACTCTTTTTTTATTGAAACTCTCTAGTAGTTTACAAATGTTTTGAAATAAAAAAAGGTTGCCTCTTGTGTATAATTTCTGAAATTTCCCTTTGTTGGAGGCATCTAAAAAATGAAAGAGGGAGCCATTCAGGTAGTTGACACATTGTAACTCCAATAGTTGACACCTCTGTCAACTATTGGATATTATCAAATTATATTACTAGCCACAAGTTGACACCCCATTTCAACTACTCAGTATTATGTCGTGTTGAGTTTCAGTAGTTGACACAATGTCAAAGAGCTATTTTTTGTTTTTTAGGTTTTTTTAAATAACTTTATGTACAACTAGCGGTACCCGCAACGGCGTTGCCCGTGCAATGTTAAAATAGCGGCGCCTACGGCGCAACTTGTTTTTTGTCCTAAGCAAACCACCGAAGGCGACCTATTAAGTCCCTTCTGAGCCGATAAAAACTTATTTCAGCCTGTATTTTTCTACAAATGTATATCTACCTTGACTTAGGTGTAAATTTTTTTCAATCTATCACTAATAACCTATATTTATTGATCTATCTTTGTATCATGTGGCATATTTATCGTTATTACATCATCAAAACTTTTACATAGCTTTATTTTTACTCTGACTGATAGATAGCAGTACATTCTTTCTGAGTCTGAATTCAAAAATATAACTGTTATTTCATAAATGTTTATTTAAACCAATAAAAAGAGTAAATTGTTATACAAAAATAAAAAAATAAATGCATTAGTAGCTTTATACATAAACATACATTTTGTAATCAATTCAGAGAAATGAATTTATATAATTGTAAACATGAAATTTTAATTGCCACAAATTAAAGTAGTCTAGATGGGGAATTGATAAATTGATCAGACAAAGCCATTTAATAAAGATCATCTGAAAAATCTAACAGTTACTGATCATCCTTAGCCTATTCAAGAAAAGCAAAAGCTGCAGCAAAGAGATGCTGGACTATGCATATGTCAGCAATTTGATGAAATAAAAAAAAATCAGTGGCAGCTGTATGGGAAGTATGTTGATAGTGAAAATTGTGTGGAATGCAGTGGAGTATCTAGCATATGTGTCACCCAGTAGAAAAGATTACGCCATCCCCATCAAAAAAAAAAAATCATGTAAACTGTGGAGTACGCGTTTTAACGAAATATAATAATTTTTTGTTAAAAAAATTGTAGTTTTGGAAAAGAAGAACACCATTTGCATCATGAGCCTCATAATATTTAAAGTATTTGTTGAGGGCACTGGTTATGATTAGCGGTTAAAAACATTGTGAATATTTTTTAAAGGAAACACTTTGCTCAAAAATAGAAAATTAAATTGGATACTTTTCTCTCCCATTTTAAGTATTTGTTTTATTCTAGGGAGCTTTTAAAGGTTCATTTTTTTCTCCCTCGGGGCTGGTTGTCACCCCTGAATGGGTGACACCCGGGACGGTCCGCCACCACTTAGCTACGCCTAAGACATTTCTTTAGTAGCGGATAATAGGAATATCCTGCCTATAAATTTGCTTTTGGAGTATCGGGTCAATTTCTGATATGCATCGCTTAAGAGACATATCTTGACAAAAGTAAATTCAAAAGTGAATGTGAATGCTGAAAAGGGAAATTTTATGGTTCAAAGCTGAAAAAGAATCTGTTACTAAATTAGTACACTAAAAATGCAAAGAAAATTTTATTCTTATCGCGGAATCCTACCTACAGTTCCTAATGTTAATGCAATGGACACTTGCTTAGTTATGAGCAGAACATGGAATATTGCTCTTTTTTTTACAGCATTCAATGCCACAAAAATGGAATCGAGGTGATGTTCTGACACGAACATACATATTTTTAATATGCTCAAGTCATATTTTTTTATCTAGTGGTGTCTCTTTGGCCAATTCAGTGGTGAAAGTTTTCTCTCTGGCTTTGATTTTGACTCTGTAAACAACACTTTCTTATAGGTAGGTGAGGCATTTTCAATGAAACTGATAGACTAACAATTTAAATTTTGTTACAAATGATGAATTGTTGAAATTGTTGGGAACGCTATCCTTTTATGCTACAAATGATGAATGGCAGATTTCAACTCTTTCAAAAAGTATAATATCTATATTTTTGAATACATACCATTTTAACGCATTTAATTACAAATTCTGGAATTTAGGTTGAAAATAATCTGTAATAGTGGATTGTTTTTTAGTTATGGAGTTGAAAGTGAATGCTGAACCTTCCAGTATTGAAAATGCTTTGCAAGTTCTTTTCCTAGTCCTTATGGGGAAGAAAATATTTTCCACTATTTGTAAAATGTCCACTACATGCTGTTCTGACCAATAAGAGTGCAGTACATAGCACACAGAGGCGTAGCTAGGGTTTTCAGCACCCGGGGACAACTGAAGATTTTGCGCTCCCCTCACTTCGCACCCCTGGTAGGAAATTAAAAAAACTTTTATGCTTCCTAAATGACAAATAGAACTAAAAAGCAGACCTTTTAACTTGCATTTTTATTAGCGACCATTCACTTTGAAGGGCAAATTGGAACACTTTGGCTTCGCAAAATTATTTGTTTTTCTTCTTTCTCAAGTGACCTTTCCCGAGTTCTCTGGGCGTCCGGTTCTTTTTAATCTGCTGCCCAAAGAAAATGCCCCCTAGCCCTTCCTAGAGAGTCATCATGGGTTCAACCCATAGAAAACATCCCAACTATAACTCAAAAGTTTTTTCACTGCTTTTTAAGGCAATTTTGCACGCACTCCTGCGCTACATCGGTCATTCCCGATATGATTTGCAACTCTCCCACTTTTTTGTCGAACATATTCACACCTTTTCAGTTCAAATAATTTTCTTTTCGCATTTAAAAATAAAATTAATTTACATTAATTTGGCGCCCCTTGACGCCCCGGGGACAGCTGTCCCTCCTTGCCCCTCGCCCCCTTCGCTACGCCTCTGATAGCACGTAATAGTGACTGCTAACGAAACCTTCTTTAGACTCGAAGTGTTGGAGCTTTGATGGTTTATAAAATGGCAAAAAGAACGAACTTCTCCAGTTCCATACTGGAAACGAACAAACTTTCTCACGCCTTGATCAACTCGAATAGCCCTTTTTAGAAATTTCTTGAAAACAAAAACAATCTTCGATTGTGATTTATTCTGTGAGAGAGTAATAATTAACTTTTAACAAAGTGCTTAAAGCTTTAAAAAAAGCACAAAAGGAAAAATATTTCTAATTTTAGAACACTTTTTTCTTTTTCCGTTTTTGAGGGAAAACATAAAATATGGGGAATTTGATAAATAACAAACTTAGAACCCGGGATATTTTAACATCAATTAGGATACGGAAAAACTGGGACCTGATGATAAAAACGTAACATGCGGGAAAAACGTAGATTGGTGGGATGTTAAATCGGGGTTTCACTGTAGATATGAAAACTTTTCACATATAATATGATAGAATAACGATAAATGATGAATTCTTGAAATTGTTATAGATGTTATACTTTTTAATACAAATGATGAAAGGTGAAGTCTTAAAAATTATGTGAACGATGCACATTTACTCAAGTGAGTATATTAAAAAATAATAATGAATATTTAAGTAATCACAAAACATTAAGCGAACATTACAAATTTACATAATGCCTCAACTATTTTTTAAATTCTTTATTTAAAAACACCGTACTCATTATATTTTGAATGTGTGTATCATGGGAGGTTGCAACCCTCCGCCCCTATAAATTCATCACTAAAGCAATGCCCCCATCAACATGTTCAAAAGGAAAATTAAATTCTTTATCGATCCAGTGAAACTTGTTTGCTACTTGTTTTTTGCATTTAATGGATATTATTTTTATGAATAGATACTATGATACTAATAAGTTCAATAATCTGTTAACATATTAAATTTTTTAGCCCAGTTGAATTAAACTGGTTGGGCGAGTCACTTAATTGAATAATAACAGTTGAAGTCGATATATATTGTTTAAGTAGGCCCAACAACATTTTAAGAAAGAAAATCACCTATCAAAAAGAAATTTTTCACTTCTCCAGTAAACCATGGGCGATTCTAAGCAAAAAAAAATCAGAACTTCAGTCAAAATTTTGGGAAAAAGTATGCACCATCAATTTAAAACAAAGTATATAGGTTAATAATCCCCTCCCCTCTAAAATTAAATTTCATTAAAATAATCTATCAAATCTCAAAATACTTTTCAAAATGGGTCAGTTAAAACACTGATTTTCGTTACATGCAAGGCACTCGCCCTCGCCTCATGGCTCAAACGTTGTTTTGTTTACATTCAACCGCGGAATTTCTAATCCACTTCACTTCATTTCTTCAAACAGCTCGTAAGAAGTAAAGAAAATACTGGAAGATTAATAGTTAATTGTTAAATTTAAAAAAATATTAGGTCGAATTTCAAAAAAACGGCTTCGTCTTGCAAAGCATCAGGTTATAATAGAATTTTGTGCAAATTTTTGTAATCGTACGTTGCGTACATTTTGCTGTAGAGCACGCAGCCACAACGTCAAAAGTTCATTTTATATATATAGATTAATGCCCAAGCCAAAGTACTAAATACCTGCTTAATCAAAATTATAAATTTTCAATGCTTACTTTTCAGCATGTTCTTAGCAACAATAAAATTTCAATAAACATTCGAAAAATGTGCACTGTTGTCATCAGACAATCGTGGCAGAACTGGCGCTAAACATGGTGGTACGAAAGTTCACATTGCCACCACTAGATAACTATACTACACAGACAGACAAATATTAATCATCTGGTGCCTTTTTTTTTTTGCTTATTAATGAATTTTTTCTTTATAAGTGTCAACTACTAATCCAGTGTCAACTACTTGTGATTTTAACTTAGTTCTGGATCAACTTAATGTCTGTGCATGTGAATCCTGAGCTCCTACTGCTGAAGTTCATTCCAGGAAATCTGCCTGTTCGATCAGAATTCATATAGAATCTGAATTTCCCCTAGCCTGTTAAGGTTGAATTTTTTGCAACTGTTCTAAAATGAACAATAAATTGTTCATATTTTTAAAAAAATGAGATGGTAGTGAGGTGTCCACTGCGAGATCATTCAAATGAATTTTTTCTTGTTCCTATTGAATTGTTTATTCCAAACTTATTGGGGGTGGAGAGAAAGACACATATTTAACCCATCTCAATACCCTACTTTCATGTATTATTAATTTTTATTCTTCATTAAATAATTTAAATTTATCATCGCTTTTTCTTGTCTTTAACAATGTTCTTACAATACCTCAAGCTTTCTTTCTTACTTGTGGGAAAATAGGCTAAAACTCAGAATTAAAAATACAAAATGTTTGACTGCCTCAGATCATATTCAAAGAAAGAACAGAAGAAAGAAAGAAACTTTCTAAATTATGCATATTCTAATATAAAAATATAGACATATAAGCACTTTAAAAAAAAAAAAAACACTGTGTGTATAATTTCCTATTTTTGTATGTATTTAATAATGCATTGTATTCTATTGTTTATAATTTAAAATATATTTTGTTGTCACACACAGTGGTTATTTATTTCATACAATGTTTGAGTCCGTGAAATGATTTTTCGGCTGCTTCGAAGTTTGGCTGTGGTCTCTTCTCTTTGGGTTTATCAATAAGGCTATTTCAAACAGGTCTAAGGAAGATGTATTGCCATTATACAGAAGTTTGGTAAGACCTCATTTGGAGTTCAGTTTTGGTTTCCGTACCTAAGGAAGGATATTACCTTATTGGAAAGGGTTCAAAGGAGGGCTACTAGGTTGTTAAGTGGGCTCTCAGACTTGATTATGAGGTTAGGCTTAAAAGGCTCAATTTGTATAGTCTAGAACAAAGTAGAGGTAGAGGCGACCTGATTCAGTTATTTAAATTCACTAAAATAGAAAATGTGGATTATTGGCATTTATGCACAGAAGGTAGAACCAGAGGTCATTGTTTTAAGCTTTTCAAATCTGGTTAATCTTTAAATTGTAGGCAGTCGGAATAGTTTATCGGAGGCGACTGTTAATTGCAGTGGGGTAAAAACGTTTAAAAAAGCTCTTGATGGTCATTGGGGACTGCTAAATTGACTAGGACGAGCCTAGCTGGGCCCTGTGCCTGTTGCTGGTCATCACATTTGTATTTGTATTTATAAATTATATATGTTCTGCTGTATATTCCGTATCTGCATGGATTCTTAACCCACCAATGTTATGGCCTTGGGTTCTGTTTTCTTGTTGTTTCAGTTTGATCATAAGTAAATCTCTTTCAGGCGGACCATAACCTTCCTCTTGCCTGCGCAAAGTGCAATGAACTGGAAAAGGAAGTGAAAGACCTGAGAATCCTCTGCGATGTGAGCCAGCGAAAAGAAGGTCCTCTCAAGGAAGTGACTGTCCAGGTATGTTAAAGAACCCTGACCAACCAAGGGTATCGGTTACTTCTCAGCAAATGTCAACACTCTCTTCCCTATTAGGATAAGGAAACCTTAAAACAGGGTTGCCACACGCCTGGAAAACATGGAAAACCTGGAATTGTCAGGGGAAACTCAAATGACCAAAAAGGGTCAGGGAAGAGTCGGGGGAAACTCACAAATCAATTTCTATAAAAGTCGGGGCATTCCTTTTATTTTCCAGTTAGCACAGCTCCGTTAATTATCAAGGATACGTAAACCAGTAAACTTTTTGCAGTGTTATAGTTTTTCACTTTGTAGGGATCAATCCAGTGGTGTAGTCCTGAAAAAAAAGTTGGGGGGAGATGCTTATACATAAAAAGGTAAGCAATTGAAATCAAAAGTGGGGGGACGCTTATATTGAAATGAGAAAAGTTTGGGGGGGATGCTTGTATTAAAATAAAAAGGTATGGGGGCGCCGTCCCCCTGCGTCCCCCCTCGACTACACCACTGGATCAATCCACAATTTTTAATAGGGTCCTGTTTTTGTGAATTAAAAAAAAAAAAATTGCAAAAAATAAAATAGTTTTTTTGGAATTTTAAAATTTAAACATAGTGACAAAAATGTTTATTATTATTTGCCGCTTAATTTATTAAACAATTCTGTCAAACAATTTGGTCGCTTGGAATTTTGTGAAGGGTCAGTTTTGGTTGATTGGAATTTGAAGGTTCTGAAAACTAGCCCGAATTTTCTCTGCGCAACCCCTGCTATGCCAAAAAACTTACAGTATTATGCTTGAGATAAATATATCAAAATTACAACTTTTGGGCCATTCCATCGTCACGTGTGGGACATTTGTACGCACATTTTGCTTATAAATAGTACCATAACATCTATATGTATTAAAAAAAGAAATCTAATGAGATTTCCATGAACTACACATAAATCTCTATTTTTTAGGACTAATACATTTTCAAAAAGTAACAAAACATATTATTTACACTCATTGAATCAAGTGTCACGTGTGGGACACAGCTGAAATATTAGATGTTAGTTTTTCAAGTTGAAAGAGAAAATTCAGCTAATTGGAATGAATTATCAAATTGCTGTATTTTTATTCATAAAATGTATACATCTTTAAATGAGTTTCAATAGTTTTTATTTTTCTATAAATGTAATTATTTTTGTAATTATTTTTTTTACTTTGCATGAGACCGTCACGTGTGGGACACTTGTAAGAATTGTATGCTGTCCCACACGTGACAGAATACAATAATTCAACTTATCACTAACTTTTTAGTATAAAACATAACTTTACTTGTCAGAGCCATAAAATACTATAAACTTTTAATGTTAAAATTAATTTATGAAGCAATGTGATTAAATGAAACTTTTAAAAGTAATTTTCACAACATTTATTGATGTATCCAAACAAAAAGCTAAGACAACATAAAAGTTACAAAACAAAAACAAAGTTTAAATTTTTTAAATTGGCCACGGTTATTCACAGTTATTGGTGGAGACATTTTCTTCAAAATGTCATGCATTTCATATGTGATGCAACTGCATGGAACTGGACATGAGTACATCCCTGACGTCCCTTCTGCTTTATGCATTACAGATATTTTGATTTTGTAAGGACTTTCCATGTGTAATTTTACTCCTAGGAATGCTTTGGAGTCGAAAATAACCACCACCCAGTCGCCTTTGCACAGATTTAAAATTTTAACTTTCTCCTTTTCTTCACCACTGATCACTCTTTCGGTGTCATTAGTAGTAATTTTGCACATAACTTTCTTCTTTCCATTGTATGATGTGATATTGCTGAATCCCTGGAACATTTGATACAATATGCCATGGTTTGCATGTTTCAACTTCTTTTTTTATCTTTTCTTCAGTGTGCTCTGGCCACTTGTAGTATTAGAGCTTTTGCTTCTCTTTTTCGGCTTTAGTCATATAGCCTTTCCTCCTTTTTTTCAGTCCATTTATCCTTTTACTTTCGTCCTTCTGAAAATTTCGACCTTTTTTTCCCTCTCATCATTTTCATTCTTTCAGCGCATGATTTAGATCCTTCCATTTCTGTTCAAAAAAAAATTATTAATGTTAAAAAGTTAGAATATTAGGAAAAGTTATTGTGCAAAAAGTCATAAAATTGAAAAATAATTCAGCGCTAATTCTAAATAAACTTTCTAAAATGAATCTCATGTAATGTTTAAGCTATGTTGTTACAATCTTATATAAAATATTGAAAAAATCAAAAATATTACCCTTCCAAACAACTCATCGATAAAAAATGTAGTTGCTTTATCGTTAATATTTTAAACTAGCTTATTAGTCACATTTGTTTTTGTATAAGATTTGAGTAATCCGTTCTGAAACATAAATGATCACTGAAACGATAGGGCATTCTGTAATGAAAATGTAAAATTTTAGAAATGTATGCTCTATTAAGTACAAAATTTAGCAAAAGCTATCATAAATATGAAAAATTGCACAATTTCTTTAGAGTAACGCAATTTAAAAACTAAAACCCATTAAAGAATTCAATCTATGTTGAAATAAAATTCTTATCAACATTTAGAAATTGGAATTGTGTTTCTTATATGTAATGCGTCACGTGCGGGACAGTTTTGTTTTTGGATTTTTTCATAAGTCAAAATAATTTTAAAAGCTAGAACTAGCATAGGATTTGTGTACTACATTAATCTGCTTTAGAAATGTCATTTAAACAAAATAAATGTGTTTTATTTTTAACCTAACTGTAAATATTCATCTTTTCCGTCACGTGCGGGACACGAAAAATAAGCTTTTTGTGTGTGATAGTATAGCTATTGAGATATCTCTTAGGTCTTAAAATTTAATAAAATAAAATAATTAAACTGTAGACTTACCTATAAAGTTGACTTCAAGAGATTTTGTTGATTTCTTTTATCCAAAGCAATCATGCGAAATTGGTTCAAAAACTCAATGAACTGCACAAGGCAACCATCTTTAGAGTACTGTGTTGCCAATCCAGAAATAATAAACCTTGATTTCTTACTCAAAACATAAAATTTGACATTTTATCTTTTAATACATACCAAAATTATCCACATAAAAATGATTTTCAAATTGACCACCCATTTACCTGTTTTCATGGAATGGCCCTTTTATTGAATATGATAAGAGCAATTGGACAAAAGTATGTGATGTTAACATTGTTACTGCAGTCCGTAGCTATTTAGAAGAAAATATCTTGCAGTAATAGTTTGCAAATTTGACCTCGATCAACCTCGAATTTCTTTCTGAAATCACCTGGTAAATCTGGAAAAGTCAAGGAATTTCGTCCCCTCAACTTTACTGTCAACCCTGTTAAAATCTTGAGAAGTTAAAATCCCTTTTAGAATAAAGGGAGAGCAGTTAATGAAACCTGCGTTGGATACCCAGCTGGTTTGAAACACAACTTGAGCACTGTAGTTGTTAATTAAATGTGGAAGCACAGATGTACAGTCCAACCTCGTCGCCGTCCTCTCAGTTCGCCAAGAAAAGGGATGAAAAAAATGTTCTATAGAAATATAATGCAAATTCCTTCACTAAACCACCACCCCGCAGTTCGCCAACTGCCATTTACAACAGCCAGCGACCATTTGTCTCAAAGGGAAATCATGAATACATCTCTGATTGTTCAGCATTTAAAAAAGAAGGCCACTAAGCTGTCCAGCTTCTGCTATCTATCTTCCCTCTGCCCCCCTTCACACCCAGTAATCAAGGTGCATTGTTTCCACTGTTCCAACAAGTTTCTGGTCAGAGTTAATACCTGGAAACATTGGTTTCATCCTTTCAACTCTTGAGATTTCCCAGTTCTGCCTTTTTTTTTTACGCTCTTCTCTTAAAAGGTTGGAGTTTACAATGAGCTGACATGTCGGAACATGCGTGTCCACCCCCCAAAAACTGTCCCTCTGTTTTCTTGGAATTGCGAACGCAGAGCAATGGAAACCCCTCTGCTAATTCCAAGAAACTCCAGTTCAATTCAGTTGCGACTGACAAACGCATGTTCGTCAGCCCCGAAATGTTTTCTGTTGTGTTACACAATGCTTCATCTAGTGTTGCTGTTTTCGTGGCGATGCATGAAACCCATTTCAAAAGTGTTCATTCTTGTGATACAACAGGCTTCAGCACTTTAGGGGCCGTTCATAAATGATGTCACACGTTTTTCCCATATATTTGACCCCCCCTTCCCTGCTTTGTCACAATATGTCGCGTTTCAGCAGACCCCTCCCCCCTTTGTCACATGTTATGCTATGTTGCATGATGTCACACTTCTTGTTACCCCCTCCCTTGACCTTGTCACACTTTGTCACATGTTATACTATGTTGCATAATGCATGATGTCACACTTCTTGTTACCCCCTCCCTTCCCCTCGTCACTTTGTCACATGTTATGCTATGTTGCATAATGCATGATGTCACACTTCTTGTTACCCCCTCCCTTCCCCTCGTCACACTTTGTCACATGTTATGCTATGTTGCATAATGCATGATGCCACACTTCTTGTTACCCCCTCCCTTCTTCCCCTTGTCACACTTTGTCACATGTTTTGCTATGTTGCATAATGCATGATGTCACACTTCTTGTTACCCCCTCCCTTCCCCTTGTCACACTTTGTCACAATTTCACGAACCCCCTCCCCCCTTGAAGCAAGACATCATTTATGAATGATCCCTTGGGACGCCTGGTCAAAATTTTATTAATCTATAACACCTTGTTCTTTTGTTTAGTTTTGCAAAAATGTCAAAAACAGTCAAGAAAAAATTATGATTTCAAAAGCAAAACCAATTCTAAAAGCCCAAGTCGGGAATTTATTGCTGATCACTTTTTCGCCATTCTGAAAAATAAAAAATAAAATGATAAATAAATGAAAAAATAACCAAAGAACTGTCGAAAACAAATTGTGGGAAAAACAAAAAAGGTTAGGCATCCAAAAACCCTCCATATAGTGTTTAAAAAAAACAAGAAAAGAAAAACGAACTTCAAACAAAACTATTTTAACTGGCCAGTTTATTTTCTGTTTATTTCGGCAATTTTTATTTAATCTTTAAACATGAAAGTGCTATTAATGTTCAAGTTTCAGTTTGGAAAAGAAGGAAAAGCTACTTTGAAAAATTATGATAAATACGGGCATTTTTGAAAGGATTTGTGAAATCTCGTTAAACTACCATCCTTGACTTTCGTCAACTTTTGACCTGACATTAAGCTTGGCGGTTTAACGAGGTTCTACTGTATTTAAAAACCTCCATTAGTATAAGAAAAACTGTCCCTCAAAATCCTTTTCAGAATGTGGATAAAAATTATTGGCCAACATCAACATTCCTTCTAAGAGTTGCAACTTAAAATATCCTGGTTGAAGAAAGGACAATGGTCCAGTAAATTTTCCATTACAGTTATAGAGTTGATAGTTGTTAAAAAAAATAAATAAAATCCATGTGATAATGGTCCCATACATATCCCGGTCAGAGCAATTAAACCAAAGTGAAGCTATTAATCATCTCTGGGTTGCTGGAAATAAATTTTAAATAGTTTGAAAAGAAAGGGTTAAACGTAAAAGAAAAAAGAACAGTTGAAAATCTGTGGGGCCCCAAACTGCTAAAGGCATTGTAAATAGAACTTCAGTCAGCAGATATATTTTTAAACAAAATGGCAACAAACAAATAAAGTTAAAACAAGTTTCTTTATCAACAGTCTAGAAAAAATAAATAGAACCTAATTATGTGAAAAGGTAATTTCAAATTACAGCAAAAAAAGGTTGTATAACTTCATTTAGAATTAAATTAGAGGTTGCCCAAACTTCAAAACTGCCCCAAATTTCGTCCTTCAGAAATGCCATTTTATGCAATTCCTTGGTTGTCAAATCAAACTTCGGAGGGTTTGAAGCTTTCTTAATCTTCGAACCTTCCAAATTTGATGAAAACCGGATTTGTGTATGGAACATGCACACACAGTCTTTTTTTTTTTAATTTTATTTATATAGATAGATTAAAGAGAGCGGGTACCATGAGACCATTTTTTTTCTCTATGGTGTTTTTATTTACAATTTTTGTCTCATGTCATGTTATGTGACTTCATAATAAATTTAATATTAAAAAAACTGGATTTCTTAAATATTATTTGAAAATTTTAATTTTTAAAACAAAATTCAGCAATTTTTAAAAATGCATCTTCTTTTTCAAAAATGGGTGTAAAGTCTCGAAAATGTTTTATTGATTCATTACTCATAAAGCAAAACGTTTATGCTTTGAATTTTTCATAAGTCAAATACTTTTGGAAAAAAAAAATAATTGAAGTAACGCAGAAAAAAGAGCGAAAAATTCAAAAAATATACAAAAAGATTTTTTTTTTTTTTTTTAAGTACTTAAGTTATATTAAACATAAATTTGTTATGTATAGTTTCAGGAACATATGGGAAAGAAATCTACATTATAGATCCAAATTTTAAAAAGCCTTTGCATTTTAATTGAGATGAAATGCGTAAAACACAAAGTGAGAAAAAACAGCATTTTAAGTTTTCGGCTTGCAAAAACTTCAATCCTTTCTTTATCAACATTTCAAGTAAGGAACTTTTTTTCAGCTACAGTCATGATGAAAGTGCTTCTTCTGGCTTATTTTATTTTAAAAATAAATATGTGGCGTATATTCAGCACAGTTACTGTTTCGGAATGAAAAGGTGGCACCTCACACCGTAATAAAATCAATGATAAATCTATAAATATTGTTTCAATTTGTCTGAAACTTTAAGGGAACATTTTTAAAGATTTATTTTACTAATTAAGCCAATAAAATTTTTTTTGGTGTTTTTCAACATTTTTGGGTGCTGGCTCCCCTTAATCTGTAAAGTGTGGAGGTCTATCTTTTTATGTTACGAAAATTTAAATTTTGAAACTATTATGCTCTGAAAAACGTTTCAAGTTGCCTATTTTGGTCCCCCAGTGCTAAAATCTTGGCCACAAAGCCAAAAAATGTTGGATTTCTACAAAGAAGTAAACATTGAATGGCATATTTAAAAATTCTTTGAAATTGTTTAACCTTTTGGAGAAATATTTAAGTTTGGACTTTTTCTACTTGAGTTATGATTATGCTGTTGGCTCGTAGAACCTTGTGAGCATGGAACACCTGTTTGAGATGGATCGTTCTTTTTCAGGGAGCAACCACTGGCAGAGAACGTGAAACGTCCAAGCGTCAGGCTGAGAATTCCAAAGAAGAACCCCCCAGGTGAGACCTGTTGATGTATCATTCCAAACTGTAACCACTTGAGGGCATCCTTAGCTCCTTCTTCACTCTGTGTGTTTGTTCAATTCTCCCCTCGCCCCCAGTTGTTTGATGTTAACAATTACATGAAAATATCTTTCAGATTTAAAGTGTTATTCCATACATTTACTATACTTGATACTAACACATAGCAGGTATACATCCGTACCACAGACTAAAAAATTGTTTTCCCTTTTTTTGCAGCGTGCAAAAAAAAAAAAAAAAATGCTGGTTACCTGCAAGTAGTAATTTTATCGTAATGTAATAAGTAGCTAAGGGACCGTTCATAAATGATGTCACTCTTTTTCCCCACATATTTGCCCCCCCCCGTCCCCCTTTGTCACAAAATGTCACACTTCAATGGACCCCCTCCCTCTTTGTCACATGTCACGCTATGTTGCATAAGCAGAGGTGTCACACTTCTTGTTACCCCTCCCCTCGTCACACTTTGTAACAATTTCACGAACCCCCTCCACCCCCAAAGCGTGACATCATTTGTGAATAATCCCTAATGTTCTCCGATCCTTAGGAGAAACTTTTAGTTTCTTATTAATATAGCAAAAATGTAATAAAAATAACTTTTGTAGTAAGATAGTAAGAAGGGAAGTAGTTCTAAGAAGGTTAAGTACAATTTATCTGTAGTAATTGTGTAACAATACAGTATATTTCTTAATAAATAGTGATTAAATATTATATTAAAGTGATTAAATAAGAACGAGTTTTAATTTCTGGCTTTTTTGAGAAATGCACAAAAGGCCATTTTTGAAAAATCATATAAAATATCTGGGGCAAAAATACACAATATAATTGATAGCAGCTCATTAAGCACTTTAAGGACAACAAATGAGCAGATTTTCATTTTTTTAAAAAATGGCTTTTTTGAGTAATCACACTTCAAAAATCGTAATTTTTGAACATTTTCAAATTTCAAAATTTAAATTCTGATAGAATATGCATCTCAGGCTTACAATAAAATTTGATACAAAACTTCCATAACAGCACTTTAGATCGCCACCTCTGTTTTGTCAAAAATAAATTTCTTTCATAAGGAAAAAAAATCATGAATTTGGAACAAACACTATTTTTTCACTTCAGAAACATTTTTTTTTCTTTATCAATGAAGCCAACTAAATTTTTAAAATTAGTGTCTTAATAAAATACCATCCCTTCATTATTTATAGAAAAAAAATCATTCGATTCGGTTAAAAACTTTTGAAACAGTGGCCATTTTAAAAGTGAGTGTTTTGCTGATTTTCTGAAAACGGCCAACTTTGTCCCAAATTTTAAACGTCCGTAACTCAAGAAAAAATTTTGTTTTTGCAAAATCTTTTTGGGATATTTTATATGTCCCTTAGTTGTAACTACTGTAATTTTTTCAAAAAAATCGGTGAGGGTCATGTGACAAGTTTCAGATCTGCCTGCCTGATTTGAAATGGAATGACTCTCCCTATCCTTTTCCAATTTTCTCGGGTTACCAAGAAGAAAAAGTCAAAAATATATTAAATTTTACAAAAATGCAAAGTTTTACATCATTTTCGGCCAACTTTTCACATATAAACCCCAAAAAGGAGCCCTTAAGATAGCGGAAGGGGCCGTTTATAAATGAGGTCACGCTTTTTTCCCATATATTTGACCCCACCTTTGGCCTTTGTCTCATGTCACGCTATGTTGTAAAGTGTATGATGTCACACTTCTTGTGACCCCCTCCCCTCCCCCTGTCACACTTTGTCACAATTTCACGAACCCCCACCCCCTCGAAATGTGACATTATTTATGAATAATCCCGAAGAGGCTCTTTATTTTGAGCTGAATCTATCAAGCCCGAAATCGTTTTATTCCACCACCACCAAAAAGTTTTCAATGAAAAAAATTAGTTTAACGCAGTTTAATATTTGGAAGTTATTTGTTATATAACTTGGTGTAAGCAGGGTAAACATTTATCCGAGTCATTAATAACCCTACTCACTACTTTTGAAGTAACATGCTTGATAGCAAACTTTGTGGACACATGCTTAAAATGTTGAAAGTGGGAAATCCCATATTTTTAAATTAATGGAAGCTTTCAAAAATGTTCTTAAACCCACTGCAGGACCATCGAGCATAATGAACACGCAAGCTGATGTGCCAATGGCTCCCAGTGGCCCATCATTGCCTCTTGGTCTTTTTCCCATCACATTACTTATTATTGAACCCAAACTCTCACATATGCTTCTGACACAGGAATGTACAAAAATAAAATATAAAATGCTAAAAATCACAGCAATTGCTAAAATTGATGGGGGAAAAAGAAAAAACCTACCAGTTTGTTTCCCAGTTAAACTAATCTTACCCAAGAATTATAATTTTCTCCAAAACTTCTCAGTTACACTCGTTTTTTTTTTTTGAAAGGGTGTTTGAAATACCCATGGATTATTTTGAAGCTTTATGTTTATCAATTAATTGTATATTTAGTAAAAAAATATTCACAAAAGCTCTGTTTTTATTTCGTGATAAGTTTCTGCATAATAAGTGAGATTTAAAGAAAACATATAAAATTAAAATATTTTTCTAATGCTTATTATTAACAATCATAAAGCGAATTTAATCAAAAGAATTTAGTTAAAAGTGCGACCAGCAACCTGGTAAAAAGTAAACCATTATTAGTTTTTCTGTCCTGCGTGATTTATAATCAATGCAAAAATATAAGTATCAGAATTTTTTTTTAAAGTTGTATAGGATACATTGTAAGACATTCAGGTTTAATGATGTTTAACTAATTGATAAAAAGTCGCTAATTATTATTGTAAAGTAACTTTAATACATGAAACTACAATTTATTTAGTTACGAATAAATAAAGGCATTGTGTAAGAAATGGCAAAAAAAACTTTCCATCCTCTATAAGTTGACCACTAAGTTGCAAGACCGTAAGTGGTCAACTTATGCAGATTTCACTGTATCTGATAATCGATAACATGGTATTCTCATGCAATGAGCCGGGACTCATCACGGATTTTATCAAGATCCAAACGTACATTTATGTTAATTTTGCATTATTTTGAATGCTTATAGGCTTTTAAAAACGACCACCCCCCTCCGGTATGTTTGTTTACCACATTCTTTTCTCATAAAGCTGTTTTTTTTAATGCTTTTGTCTGACATTTTTGGATAATAATGATAAAATGCAGAGATTTCTCTTTATTTCTTTAATAATTATTCTTTATACAGGGTGGGGCAAAAGTAGTGACCCAGTTTTGAAGGGTTATTATAAAAAAAATCTAATGCAGTTTGAGACTTAAAACGGTTTTTATTTTGATCTATATCTAATACCATTTTTTTTACGTTAAGTTTTGAATACCACTTCAGCAAGATAGCGGCCTTCAGCACCAATACACTGATGCAGTCCATTTCTGAAGTTTTAGTAAACTTTTCTGCACATTGCAAAGGGTATGGAGGATATTTTCTCGATAATTCGGTCCTTCAGCTCTTCTAAAGTACGGGGAACTTGCTCCTTCAAATAACCCGACAAAAAAAAAAAGCTTAGGGACCGTAACATTTCGCGGGATATTGAAATGCACACAAAGATGCAGTCTATTCTCTCTACATGGAGAAATAGACTGTATCAGTTTATTGCTGCTGATGGCCGCCATATTACTGAAGTGATATTCAAAACTTAATGTAAAAAAATGGTATTATATACAGATCAAAATACATAAAGTTTTAGGTCTCAAACTGTATTAGTTTTTTTTTATAATCCTTGAAAACCAGGTCATTAC
Source organism: Octonoba sinensis (assembly GCA_038502835.1). Taxonomy (NCBI): domain Eukaryota; kingdom Metazoa; phylum Arthropoda; class Arachnida; order Araneae; family Uloboridae; genus Octonoba; species Octonoba sinensis. The sequence continues at coordinate 8,965,823 of CM076600.1, forward strand.
TTTTGCCTCACCCTGTAAATCATTAATAATGGATTTTTCAGTTTTTAAAATATTTGCATTGTAAAAGTTACGTTGTAATGCATTATGTTAAAATTCTCAAAAAAATCGGGATGACGTTCTTTATCAACAAGGAATATTGGTGTTTATTACATGTTTTTTGTCATCTGTGTTTCTCACAAAATGCTACTACTACGTATGGGAACCCAATTTCGGAATCCCGAAATCCGAAAAACCCAAAATCCGGAACTTAAAAAAAAAAATCTAAGCTCTAATTTTCGCGCAGTATTGAAAATCCGCGGTTCTCGCATTTTTCCAATAATCCGATCTTTTACTGCAATGTTTTGTCTAGAGAATATTAAAATCATGCAAAAATTTGACAGAATTCTTTTCCTTTATTGTTTAATTGAAGAGGCTAAAATGACATCGGGAAAAGTCTAGATGTTTCGATGCTTTGCCTCGAATTGTAAGCCTATTCCAACTTTGTTTTTTGTGCTAAATTTCGCGACTTGTAGACGAGTATATACGATAGTAAAAATGCTATAAATGAGCAAAATGCTAATAAAAAGTGCCAGAGCAAATTATATGGGCTCGGATACTACTTACAAAATTTTTTGAATAAGGCCCCAAAATCCGGAAAGTTCGCGGCCCCCGAGTGTTCCGGATTTGAGGTGCCATACTCTGCTTCAGTGAAGTACATTACTGTTAATAATAATTTAACTTTGTGCAAGTAAACAGCGATAGAAATATAATTTCACGTTAAATTAAAGCGCAAATGAGCACTAAAACGCAGACATATGTTTCGGGATTGCTTGGAATCCCTTTTTCGATGCGACAGGGAGCTTCTAGATGCAAAACATCCAAATGAAGCAGACAAAACAACAAAAACAAAGCTTATATAGCCTAAGAATTAACTGTAAACCAATGAGAATGAAGGCAGCGTGAAGTGGAAGTAGAAGTAGCAGGGAAACACCAATAAGAGAGCAACACACGAATCCATTGCAAGTACAGGCAGTAAAAAGGAATATATTTGTTTTGGTATTTTCTGTACTTATTTTATTTCCATTTTTTCTTTGTATTTTATTTTATTAGTTTTGCAATTTTCATGTACTTTCACATTTTTATGCATGCTGTCGTCTTTTTTGCTTTGTTTTTATTGATATTCCTTTTTACTTCCTGTACTTTCAACTGGATTCGTTTGTTGCTCTCTTATTGGTACCTTCCCTGTTACTTCTACTTCCACTGCACACTGCCTTCATTCTCATTGGTTTACAGTTAATTCTTAGGCTATATAAGCTATGTTTTTGATGTTTTTGTCTGCTTCATTTGGATGTTTTGCATCTAGAAGCTCCCTGTCGCACTGAAAAAGGGATTCCAAGCAATCCCGAAACATATGTCTGCGTTTTAGTGCTCATTTGTGCTTTAAATTAACGTGAAATTTTATTTCTATTACATTACTATTGCTTTTGAGGATCAATGTATCCACTTTGAATTGAGTCTGTCATAGCAAAACTCTGGGTCTTTTGCGATAGGCCCGTCGGTAGGTATGGCACTTTTAACCCTCTAATGCCCAAGTTTTGTTATCGTCTTCCGCTTTGAGGCGGAGTTGGGAACTGGAGGGTTAACATTCAAAGGTTCTCTTTCCAGGAAAATACGTCCCGTGCCGGCAAGAGCATCGGGGGAGGACGTGTCTCGGACGGACGAAGATGGGACGAGTCCCTTGCACAAGGCAGCGAAGGACGGAGACGCGCAGAGGGTGAGGGAGCTGCTCGCCAGAGGCGCAGACACTCGCCTCCGTGACGGGAAGGGCAGGACGCCCCTCCACGTGGCCCTGCTCGAGAGGAAGGAGAAGGCGGCGGACCTCCTGGCAGAAATGGACTGTGGGAACGACACGGAGGATGAAAATGGATTTACACCCCTTCATTGGGCCGCGAGCAGGGGCTTTGTGCAGACGGCGCTCAAGCTCCTCGGTGGCGGCGCGAGGACGCGTGCCCAGGATATAGGCGGCAGGACGCCCCTCCACTGCGCCCTGAGGAACTGCAAGGAGGACGTGGCTCAGCTCCTTGCAGGAGCGGACGGCCGCATCGACAACCCAGACCATTTGGGGAGGAGACCTCTCCATTATGCCGTGGAGCATGGGTTTGTGGGAGTAGTGACGATGCTCCTATGCAATGATCTGGACCCGCACACGATTGGTAACGGGGGGAAGTATCCCATCCAGCTGGCTCTGCCGTGGAGGAGGCGTGACGACGTCTGGAAAATGATCCTTTCCGCTTGTGCCTTGAAGGACATTGTCGTTAACTGGGAAAGGCTGAAGCTCAAACCGCACCACCTGCGGCTCTGCCTCGGAGAACTGTCTCTGTGCATGGAAGAGATCCGGCTCATGAAAGGCGCCCGGGTGGGAGCTTCCTCCGTTTCGTACCACGACCTCGCGACGCGACACAAGAGCTGGACGGCGCCGCGTCTCCCGGGCGACGGCCGCCGAGACGTCATGCGACGGGAGAGAGACTTTCCCCGCTATGGGGAGCTCATCTTGGTCCGGCTGCTGTCGGCCGAGGAGTGGAGGCTCTGCAGGGATTGGGGCCTGCGGTGCTTCTCCCTGCTTCCCCCCGAGTTGCCACCCCTCCCTGTGAAGTGCACGGCCGTCGTCCTGCTCAGTCTGAGTCGCAGGGACATCGAGAACTTTGTTCGTGCCGTTCCATTCCACTCCCTGGAATAGTACTCCTGTCCCCTGCCAAGAGAGACCTTCTGAACTGTGCAGTCCCCCGCCCGGGAGTAGTGCTCCGATCGCTTGCTGGGAAGACCTTCTGAACTGTGCAGTCCCCCTCCCGGGAATAGTGCTCCGGTCGCCTGCCGGGAGAGACCTTCTAAACTGTGCAGTCCCTCTCCCGGGAATAGAGCTCCGGTCGCCTGCCGGGAGAGACCTCCCGAACTGTACAGTGGTTTCATTTTAAGCTGTAACAGTGAGTTGCGGTTTCGTGAAAATTCTGAAACTGAACTGTGGCGAGTTTTGGAAAAAGTACTCTCTCCATCTTGCATTTATGTTTGGTGACAGATCATGACATCACGGCAGCCGGTAGATTTCCACGATCGATGCGTTCTTTTTTTGTACTGCGGGGGAGAATCTGAAAATAAACTGTATAGAAAAGACTGAATACAGCAAAAAAAAAAAAAAAAAATCTGCACAGTGGATTGTATGTGGTTGCATTTGCAGCCTCTATTGCATCCAAGACTCAAAGGTCCTTCTGTCTCTGTGTGTGTATAACATATTTCACATAATTTTAGGGCAAATTGTTAATATTTTTAAATTTTACAATATTATTCTTATTCTTCAGTTTTCTTAACATTCATTCAACTGTTCATATTCCAATGGAGGCAATTCAAGCAACGTCATTGGTCACGTGGCAGCGATGAAAGCAATGTAAACAAACAAAGGAAGCCGTAGCACATCGCTTTACGTCGAGTTCGTCAAATCTAATTGAAAACTAGGCTTAAATAAAGTTCTTCTACATTACATAAAATTAACACTTAATAAAACACTATAACTGTTGTAATAATTAATGAATTTCTTTCATAATCTTTAAATTAAATGTAAATACTGGGTTATAATCAGAAAAAGCTGTGAAAATAGTCGCATTAATTTTAAGATAATTCATTTTTCCTAGTGAATTCCACGTAGAACTCGATTGAAAATCTTAGTAAACAAAGAGTGGATATCACGTGACAACGATGATCGCTCACGAGTCCCTCTAGCGGTGAATTGCCTCCATTCAACATAATTATGATCCACTTTATGTGATTTTAATTTTAACAAAAGTATTTTAAATTGATTTACTGAATACAATAAATAATCTATAATGATAGCGTTAAAGACATTGTTTTGAATTTAGATTACATATGCTTAAAGGTCTTCTCATATTAGCTTAAAGTTTGTATTTTTTTTCCTTTGTACTATGTGTTTTTCATTTCAGACATGTTGAATAAAAATATTTGATTAAAACATCACGTTTCAGTGTTTAGTGATGGAGTGAACGTATGATTTTACTAAATGAGTAAGTTGCAAAATATTTGGTACTTTTCCGTTTCTAGGGGTCTGGCGATTGTTTATTTCTTTTTCGCCAAACAAACTACTATACGACTTTTTGTTTTGCCGTTGGCGATGTTTAAGGCTCTTCGCTACTAAATCGGAAACTCGGAGCTGACAAAATCTCTGAAATAGTGGCAACTCTGTGGGAGTGTTTTCTTCAGACTCTTTGCACTGGTAATTGGTCTATTCTTGTGATGGACAGTGTCAATCACTATGCCTCTCAATGGGCAGCTATAAATCTTTTGAAGGGGAACCTCGAGACACCCCTGGTACTTGCCGTCTGCGGTCGGACCTTTGGGCACAGGAGAGGAGTCCAAAACACCTAACCTTTTCCTCAAAAAAGAGTGTTCCTGATGACCCTCAGGGCTCCGCTGATGCATACGTACTAACATCTGGAAGTGGGGATTCATTCTACGCTCTCTTTTTTTTTCAACCTCGGAAAAATCTTGACTCTCCTTTGGAACGAACAAATTGTTTCTTGAAGCTTGCACTGTTGAAGCCGACTTCTTTCTTTCTTCCTTTGAAATTCAGTTCACATGATCACATGACTTATCGTAAAATACACTTTATTATTTTTCCGACGTACTTTTTATTTCTTTCAATCTACTGCTAGAATTAGTAACTGTTAGCGGTTTTAGAATATGATTTTATCTTGTAACACATAGAAAGCTTAGTGACGCGTATATACCTTTGAATATTTTGTATATTTTAAACAAACCAAAAAAAAAGACATTCAGAAATAAAAACAATGTTTTTTTTTTTTTTTTAAATTTGGTTAAAATTAATAGAAAATGCAAGAGGAAATATGGGTAATTCTACAAAAGAGGGAAAGTCTGTGTTCCATATAGATGTTTTAGCTACGTTTCATTTTTTAAAGAGTATCTAGACACACGGCAGTGCGTCCGCCAAGTTCAAACACGGCGCCACATCTGCCAACGTGTATTTTTACCCGAACCATTTCGACCCCATCATTACTCAAAAACTATTATACCTACATACTTGAAATTTTGTACGACCAATAGGAGCCCCTCCCCATCATTACTCAAAAACTATTATACCTACGTACTTGAAATTTTGTACGACCAATAGGAGCCCCTTTAACCTCTAGAGTATTAAATTTCATTTATGTAGCTCTTATAGTTAGATAATTATTAAGGTCTGAAAAGAGTTATTTTTATCACCGACTGACTGACTCACTCATTAAAAACTTCTGCTTCTAAGTGACTTAGAAACTTGAAACTTGGCATCATGGTAGACATCATGGTAGTCTCTGATTTTTCCCTTTATATAAGCTTAATGCTTATATAAAAGGAAAAATCCGAGACTTGGAAAAAATACATTATCTTGTATTTCTTGTAACGGAACAACAGTGTGCTAAATTGGAATCATGTACGTCCAAAGATGGCATAAAATTGTTTTCTTTTGTCCCTGTTTGTTTATCTACAAACAAAATAAGTTCAAAATTTGACTCCAAACGAAGAGCACTTTAAATTTTACTACCCTGGCTAATAATACAAAAAATAAGTAGCTCATTAAGATAAATTACGTGCAAGGACAGGATAAGAAGACAATTAAAATTAACTATTATAAGCTTGCCACGTGATTTTACTAACTACCTGTTAGAAATGTTTCTATTTGTTGGAGTTTTTTGAATATAATGTATTGACATTTAAAACTTGCCAAGGTATAAATCCTATGCCAGAGAAAGTAACAACTTGTTTTTGAAGGAATTGAAAAACACTGTACACTCCTACAGCTATGATTGGGTGATTTTCAAATTTGTTGACGGATTGGGTTTGACACGATCTGAAAATTTTTGTTGCATCAAACATAAAAACTTGCCTATGTATGAATTCCTTATAATTTACTGCATTCTGAGCAAGTAGTTTTTTTTTGAGTTAATTTATTTATATTTTAGATATTTCAAAAAGTGTCTTGACAAGTGATTGTTTTTCTCACGAGTGTTACCGTTATTAAACATTCTGTAAAATAATCCTTATCAATAATTTATCTTAGACAGAACTAATAAAAAAATAATTTCAGTTTTAAAGTAAGCAGTAAAAATATCGAAATAGTTCTAAAATAAATAGTTATCATTCTGCAAACCATATCTTTAACTTAAGTAAAGGGAAGATAATAGTTTGCAACACATCACTTTCTTATTTACTTAAAGTAACAACTGGCATACCTGAACAAGTGTTTATTATTTACTCATTTATTTATTTATTTATTTTGGGGGGGGGGTACAAGTAAGGGAGTTTTTCTTTATTTACCCCTTAAAAATAGAACATATCTTAAACAAAACGCACAAAAATCATATCTGCCAACGTAAAAATTTTGTGTCAGGGTGTCTCTTTTAAAATATATATATAGAGAAATAAAATATAATCTTGAATAAAAAACTAATATCAGCTTGAGTTAAAGCTCATAAAATATCTATATCTGTAGATTTATTTATTATTTGGTTGTTTTCAGTCATGATTGTAACTTCTATCTCTTAACAAGTAATACTCATGAGTGGGTATAACACTCATGAGATTTATTAAGAAATTCTTCCCTAAAAAAATTCTGACTGTGTTTCTGAAAATTTAATTGGACCGATTGATTCCTCTATAAGAAATACACTATTGCTGAATTGCTTATTTTTATGCTGTAAAAAATATTGGGAAATAAATGGGGAACACTCCTGAGAAGTAATAAAAATACTCATCATGTTGAATTGTTTGTTCCACTATAAAACAGTAAAGGAATAAAGCTAACCTATTCTAGATGGTACGAGGTTAAAGGAAACATACGAGGTTTCCCTACCACAGAAAATAATTACAATATTTAAATATTTTGAAAGTTGAATGATAGGAACTTTCTCGAGGTAACACTCATGAGCTGCATGTCCGGACAAAAACTTTCTTTAAATTTTAAAATATTAGATACACATTTTAGTAAAATCACTTGCATTTTTGTTAAGTAAACACATATTACTTCATGTTTTAAATTATATTGAATAAAAAAATTACTTGGAATAATAAAAAAAAAAGACCCTGGTTCTGTGAATTTTTTGCTCCGGACACGCAATTTTTCATTTCTTTCCAACTAAAATAATAGAAAAAGCCTACTATTTCCCAACTTGGAAAAAATGTAATGAATGCATTTAATTAACTATGAAATTATGCTTCCCTACTGGTTTTTATAATGTCAGAGTAATAGTTTTATCGACATGAAATTCAGATTTTATACTGCGGACATCAAACCGTCAAGCTCTTTGAAAACCACCCGATTAAACCATCTGCTATGGAACTTGGCACCTCTCATATTTCAACTCTTTTATCGGGGACACCGACTATTCCGAAGATTGTTTATTCTACCGAACCTTTTGTGTTGAACTCTGCTATAACGTCATTCAAGGGACCGCGATATTTATGACGGTATAGCCAAGTGACGCTATAAGCGATCACAATTACTATTGATGGATGAATGAAGGGACTGGAATTTCTTGACGTTATAACGGAGATGTCACTATAAACGATGTCGCTATAACCAAGTTCAACTGTATATATATATATATATATAAATATATATATGTGTGTATATATATATATATTGTATAATTTTAAACTTGTTTATTACAGTAATTCTCATATTTAACTTTGCCAAAATTTAAATTTATACTTCGTTAAAAATAATTTTTTTCAGTGAAATATCATCCACGTGCCCTATCCCGCAGCTATAGTTTTTCTATTCTAAAAACCCTGGACATGAAATGGTGAGTGATTGCAGCTGCATTTTTTTTCTATAATTAAATATATGTATGTTACGAAAATTAATCGTAAAAAACCCAAAAAACAGTGGGAAAATTCATTTCAAAATATAAATGTAAACGTTGGCCCAAGACCCCTTTCCAGTCATTCATATGGCCGAAAACTAAATACTTCTTTGTGTCTCAGAAAATAAGTTTCCTAAAACGGCAACAAAACAGGCAAAGATGCATTTCAGTTTGCTCACTCAGACTGAAGTTGCAGTTTTCAATTTTTCAAGCATTTTTTTTATTTGTAACAATTTTAATTTCATTTTCAAGGTTCCTTCAAGGTTTCATTGGTTCTCCCTCGTAAATATTTCATAATAAAGTTGCCATCAGAGGTTTTTATGTTCCTTTAGTATCCTTCAAAACTAATTACAGTAAAACCTGTAAAGTTCACCACCTTTGTAAGCTGACCACCTGTCTTAAGTTCACCACTTTTGTCAGGAACGGAATTAGCCCAATAATATATAATGTAGAGAAACCTTTGTAACTTGAGCAAAAAATCTTGTTTAGGTAATCTTAAATACTTTGTAAGAAGTAAAAATAGTATTAAAATTGACATATTTAAAATCTTTAAACTATTTTAATTGCACTTTATCTCAGGAGTGTTACTTTGTTTCTTAAATGAAGCATATAACATTAAAAAAAAATGCATTTTATTGAAAATTAACTGTTTTCAATGCAGGTTCATGGCATTGTCTTTCTAGACTTTTGCGACCGTTTTCGTCGCGGCATTGGGGCAAGAACTCAAAATTCAAACAATATTATAGAGAAACTATAAATAAATTATGCGTTTTACATAAAAATAGGACTTTGGTCTTGAAAAAGACCGTTTTTTTTTTGCTTAGAAAGCGGCCAGAAACAAAAACAAACTAAATCACGAGGCGAAAGTGCGAATCGTATGTAATCATAAATGTAAACAAAACACAAGCAGTGAAAGTTACAGTGAAGAATCATTTCACTTCACTTTCAAATTTAAAAAAAAATAGTTTCCAAAAAAGAATGATTTAATTTCTTTCGAGAAATAATCTAAACTAAAAAAATAGCAGACGACAAACAGTAGCGCCCTCTTTTTGCTGTCTTGAAAACAGTTGGGATCATTTACAAAAACAAGAATATCTTCGGAACTATTGCTTGCACAAGTCTGAAATTTTGCATGAAACATTAAAACAGTTTGAGCAATTGAAAAATGCAATAAAATTTTTTTTGATATTTTGGTCGATTTTGAGGTACTGGCTTAAGAGCTTTAGAGGCCCTAAACACTAAAAATGATTTGCCCACAAAAATTGCAGATTCAAAATGCAGTTGCATAAAACGTTTTCAAACTAGTAGAAAAATCTTATAATAAATTGATCAAAGTTTGAACAAACAAACATTTATTTTTTTAGCTTAATTGTTGCTTGGTTGAATAACTCTTGGGATCATTCATAAATGATGTCCCGCTTCGAGGGGGGAGAGGGGTTCGTGAAATTGTGACAAATTATGAAAGGGGAGGGGAGCGGGTGGCAAGGAAGTGTGACATCACGCTTATGCAACATAGTGTGACATGTGATAAAGGGAGGTCAAATATATGGGGAAAATGCAAGACATTTATCGACGGTACTAATTCGACCCTTGTGCTAATTTTCTCTGTAAAGGTCTGTGATTAAATCTCCCTAATCAATTCTGGCTGGAGATATTCAAGAATTTGTGTACGCTTGTAATGTCATTTAAGAAATATTTCTCTCATTTTCGCTGTTTCAAACATGCAAATAAAAACGAAATAGACATGTACTTGATTTTTCAGGATTGAGATAAGACAGAAAGATGGAATGTTTTATATAAAGAACTTTTTCATTTTACCCTAAAATTTGAAAATTCTTACAAATGAAATTAATTTATGAATTATTTAATAGACAATAAAATTTTTCTGAGGTGCCCCTCATTGGTGAACTAAGAACGTGATTATTTTGCTTACGGGTTACTACAGCACTCGACATTGCTCAGAGGGGGGTGGGCATCCGGCAACCCTCTCTTTGGTAATATACAAAGACCAAAATCTTTAAATTATTCTCTCGGTCTCGGTTTGATGTATAGAGTATGGATTAGGGGGCACTTGCATGTAATGCAATACATCTCTACTAATAATAAAACAGCAAGTATGTATGTGTGTGTTGATTCCAATGCCTTATAATCGTGCTCTTTGTGTGGGTACCTGAATCACAAAAACATTACGCGTTTTTTTATAGTTTCTTTTTGCTTTTTTTTTATGTTTGCGTCTTTGTCACAAGAAAATAAGTTTGCTTAAATATGTAGGATCGCCGGTTGATTGTCGTGGGAGGCTAATTTTTAATTCTGTGGTATGCTATACATCTCAATAGAATAACATAATGTATACACATTTTTAAAAATACCAGCGTATATATATAATGGTGAACCAACTGGTCTTTTCACTTCTTAACGCGGGGAGGGCCGTGCGGGTACCGCTAGTATTATATATTGTTCTATAGATATTTCGCTGGTTCTTTTCTTGAAATATATTGATTCATAGAAGAAAACATTTGGTCTATTATTTAATATTTAATATCATTATGCTGGTTAATTACAATTTTTTAGCACTAAATGAAATAATGAATTTTGTAACATTTTTGTTTTTTGTAAGTAATTACATTACGTTAACAGCCCAAATTACTTTTTGAACACAAATAAATACATAAATGAAACTATTTTTTTCATCTGCACTTACAATATATCGATATTTCTTTAATATACTCTTCAGCATTTAATGTTCAAGTTGAAAATAAAAATATTAATGAACATAAAATTTTGATTCATAGTAGCGAAATGTAAACGTGGAACAGCTTTATTGATCGATCGATCTATATTGCATTTTTAGTTTAGTCTGTACTACGGTTTCTGCTATGTTAAAGACGCAGTATTCGTTTTATCATAAAACGATTTTCTTCATCAAGCATCGAGGAAAATAGAATGTAATGCAAAAACTTCTTTTCCGCTTGAACTCAGAACCGAAAACCAAACGGGTCTCACAAAACATATAAAGCCGCGTATAGGCTGGAGCACTAATGGGCGAATGAGCATTTTCGGAGTCATTAACGACTAGTGTGGACGGCGTCCGAACGGGAGAACCCCACACTGTGGCGCGAACGTCCCCCATGCTCGCTCGGAGAGCGGTTTTTGGACGAACCCTTTGAGCTAGTTTGGACGGTTTTGAACGCATTCCGGCGAACAGTGCAGAGATGGAAGACTGGAATCAAGCCGACATTTTTGGCCTCATTGAGAAATACAGAGAGTTCCAAATACTTTGAAAACCTCAAGATTCTTATTACGTCAACCAATACAAAAAAGAGGATGCATGGAATGAAATATCTAAGCAATTAAATAGTAGCAAAGAAAATTGTGAAAAAAAAGTAGGAAAGTCCTTTCAATTTTAAAATTAAAGTCTTGCCCCAAGTTTCACCCCAAAGTGAAACTGAAAGATATTTGTTGATTAAATTCAAATTTGGGTTTCATATCTATCACACTTGCTCCCATAAATAAAAGCATTATACACACGTAGCGTAACTGTTGCCTTTGTACTTTGAAGTAGGAGAGAAAAGTCATAACAAACCATTACCAAATACAGTAGTATTAAAGCATTGGAAGTTAAAATAATTAAACAACGTACGTTTTAAATGTTAACGAATTGCAGACGATAATTAATAAATAGAAAATATTAGGTAAATATAAAACGAAATATGCAACAATTTAAACTGAAGCTTTTGGTTTAAAAGCATATTTTGAGCTTAAAATATTGTGATACGTTTTTATCTTCGAAAACCTTAATTTTTATTAGTTATTCATAGGTGATGGAATGACACAAATGGATGTCATTCTGTTACTATGCGATTTCAATAACTTTATTTCCATAATCGAAAAACTTATTTTCATGTGAAATGTTGAAAATAACTAGAAAAATGTTTTGTAATAAAATGCAGTTCAATGCAGCTTTTTTCTGGCATTAGTTAGCGGAATTATCTCTGCATTATTATTGTTATTAAACATAGTTGCAGTTGCAAGCCACGTCCTTACCACGAAAGGGCTGAGTTTGAAATATAATTTTAAATTGAAATTTTGATTAATTTTATGTATTATTTAAAATTCATTGAGAAGTTCATAGTTTGAACTTGATTTTTTAATTCGAAATGTAGGCGCAAGAAAGAAGTGTTTCCTAGTGACCCAACATGGCGGGCGGTTTGCACGGAAAGAAGCAAATTGGACTAACTCAAACCCCTTAATAGATCAGCGAAAGAGGGGGGGCTTCCCGGGGACTCCAAAACCCCCTCAGCAACCCCCCACTGAGCTAATCTTGCTCGTTCGCCCATTTGTGCTCTAGTCTGTACGCGGCTTAAAGCGATCGGTAAAGAATGGATGGACCTCCTGGGCAACTTGTGAACAAAGGAGACTGATTGCTTGTCACTTTAGGGAGAGGGGAAAAGGCAGAAAAGGTCCCTCGAATGGGAGGGCCAAGGTGTGGTTTGTTACGGGGCGTGAATTTTCGTAGTTTTTCGAAATTTATCGAAAACAACTTTTACTTCTACTTATAACTCATGAGCAAATTGTCTCTCATATAAACTTAAAATATGTTTGTAAAGAGAAATATTCAAGCTTGGTTCGCTACTTTTCCGTTTCTCCGTATCTTTTTTCAAAGTTTTAAAAATTATGAATTGAAATTTTAAAATGTTATAAACATTTTTTGAAGTTCACCACAGAAAAAATGAAAAGTAGCAAACCGTTAACTAGGTCCACTCTATGAATATGAGTAGAACTTTTTGCAGATTTTCCCGCAGAGATAGCATTAGCGCCGAAAAGCAAGATGGAACGTAGCGAAGAGCCTAAAAGCATCTTTGGCGTAACTTAACTATCGCCAGGCCCTTCCTCCCTCGAAACGGAAATTACCAAATATTTAAAGTTATTGCATTCGTAAAATGAAAAAATGATTAAAGTGCACTGGATATAAAATGAATTTTTTCAGCTTTCAGCGGCAAAAGAATTAAGGTTAAATTTGTTCTATTTTCTTTCTGTACTTGGAGTGTACTATTATTCTTGGTAGTGTTAAATTCCATTTGAATCATGCATTACAGTTATTTTACAATATACATTTCATTGATAAAAGAATAAAGGGATTCTAAATTGCTACATTTTTATCACTATCGATCATAAAGCATGAGGCAAAAATCTCACCATCACATATTTTCTTGAAAATGAGCAGACGTGTATTACTACTTGAGAAAATGTGAAATCTTCCCGAAACTCCTACTCGTTTTTGATTTGCAGAGTTGTAGAGTCCGACTACGATCAGAAGATGGCAAATTGGGAATGGCTCTTCTAGAAACTTCCCTAAAAGAGATTGAAAAGATTAGGAAAATCCTGTTCACTGTTAAAGATTTCCGTAAGAAAATAGTAATATAACCATGTATTTGATTGTTATTTTATCATATTTAATTGCAACAGTTCGATAACCATTAAAAAGATAGTACTCAAACGGCTGATTGTGAAAAAAAAATCGCTTATTCTCTGTTTCTCATAAAGAACGTTTAACTAACCGTAATTTACAAGCGCCACTAGGTCTCGTAGCCAATAAGAATCGGGCACCCATCTTGGTTGTGGAACCTTACCGGTCGTACGTTGTTGTTAAAATATGCATAAAGATTTATCAGTTCAAATCTGCATGTGTATATAAAAAGAAGGAAAAAAAAGTGGCTGAATCAGTGGTTACAAAATAGAAACACATACACACGTAAATGAAAAATTGGAGACATCTTATTCCCGAACTGTTTGCGAATGAGCGAACCCATAATTTGAGCTGCTGAAGTTTGTTTGTATTTTAATTTTTGCAGCAAATAAAATGATTTTCGTCAGTATACAGTAAATTTAGAACAAAAATGACTTTGGATCCAACCAAAAACTGAAAACTCAATTTTAATGCAGTTTGCCTCTTGGAAAAGAAAAGTTATTGATAAATAAACGGCTGCTTTGAGTGATGTAGATGGCCGAATGACTAGTTCGATTGCCGCACGCTTCGTTTACGATTTCTACGCCTCGAAATGGTCCAAAAACGGCAAAAATTTTGTTTTGAAACCATTTTTAAATGGTTATAAAACCGTAAACTTCTGTATTTACGGCTTTTTAACCAAGCTGATTGGAAATAGTTTAGGTCCCGTAAAGATAGAAAAATTTTCCAAACCGTAAATTTAACCTTGAATTAGATGGACAAACTGCTGCCGGTTATTTAACCGTACTTTCATGGTGAAATTTCTAACAGTGAGATTGCTTGGTTCAAAGCTGTACACATTTAAGGGGGGAAATAGGTGTAGAGGTATTAAAAAAATTTCTTTTTATAAATGGATTCTACAAGTATTCAATAATATACCCCGAAAATGTCAAAGCAAAATTCTAAGTCGTTTAAAAGTTATAAGCATTTGAGCGAGCGTCCTTTTGGAGCGGTCGAGCAGGTAGTCATTCATTTTCATGACCTGAAAGGTATTAGAGAGACAGAAGAAAATTAGAAGATGATTCTTTTAACAACTGAGAGTCTTAATTGTTAAAAGAAACATCTGCTAACGTTCTTCTGTTAGAAATTTAAGAAATTACGAAGAATAGAAATTTCTACCAGAGGTCTCAGTCTGAGACCTCTGGTAAAAATTTCTATAATTGTTAGTGACCCGTGATGACGTTCACATTTTAAAATCAGTCTTAAATTGATTCATTACTGCCTTAAATTTACTTTCACTACCACTCCTTTTTTTTGAAAAGCGTTTTTCTCGAAACTACTTTTTCGAATTTCTGTACACGTTAGCTCGCAGAGTTTTTCATCGATCCTTGCCAAATTTTGCACACATTTTCTTCATATATATGTGGTGGAGGGAAACATCTCAACCCTTCTCTACAATCTGATCACGAGTGCCCTCGCAGAGAGAATCGAGAGACGAGACGAAAAAGCGCAGGGATGTGCAAGCTATGATAAATAGCCTCGTTTTGACGTTAACCCAATTTTCAACGTGTTTCACCAGCCTTGACGCGGCCAGCTATCTGTATATATATTTCTTACGTAATTGTCTCAACTGTGCTGTCCTGAATAAAACTGTGTTCGTCCAAAAACACCTATGCGATTCCTGCCCCACGAAAGGAACTAAAAGCTCACATATATGCGCTCTATTTGAACTTCAATCATAAACAATATCTTTATTTTTACCTCTTTTATTGAAAAAAAAAAAAAAAAAAGTTCGAAAATCGTACTTAATTTTAGCTTTTAAAAAAAAAAATAAATTTCCGATTTTTTGTGATCATTGTTGTTTAAATAGAAGAGACACTTATAAAGCATTTTTAAAAAAAATGGATTTCACATAAAAATTGTGACCTCCAGGATGTACGCAAACTGCCGAGTGGCGACTTACAATGTGCTTTAACCTCCCTCCCGCCCTCGAAGCGTGACGTCATTTATGAATGGCACCTTCTGCACGAAACTGTGTAAAAAAAAAAAAACTAAAGTATACATAATTCTGTCATCTATTCACGTAAAACAAAAGTAAGACATCTTTCAAAACATAAAATTATATTTAGCTCGTAATATAAGAAATTTATGTGTGTAATTGTAAGTGTATTACTAAAAGTAAGTAATATATACAGTTATTTTTTTTAAATAATTTTTTCTATATACATAATAGAAGGATAAACCAATAAAGATTTTTACCACTTTTACTACAGACTGCCAAAGCTATTTCCGGTTTCTGTGCCTCCGCAATCCCATCTTACTGATCAAAAACTCTGAAGTAAAGAAATAGTCTTTTTAACTTTCTCTAAATGCAAGGGAAAGTGAAAATAATCCATCAACTACAAGATAACCTGTAATTTGGTTTCTCAGCAAATCTCACTTACAGCGAGTTATCAAACGGGGGACAGTCAACAAGTTAAACTCATGAAAAGGAACAATGCGTATATTTTTTTAAAAATGTAAATAGTATTAATGAATTATATGGGTGCCATGGGTTTTGCTAAACTTTGATTGTATTTTAGTTAGCACATAATAACTCTGCAAGTATAATTTCATAAGCTGATTGCCATTTTCTGCTAGAGGTGCATCAATGTCAATTCTGCCCGCTTTGAATGTAAACAAAAGCCAGTTGGATTGTTACAGAGCCAGGTATGTATCAACAACAGTTCGTGATCTGTGAACAATCCTGCTGGTATGAGGAATTCCACTGCGTGATAAGATTTCGATGTCTGCAAAACATATAGATGTAATGTCAGTGGGGTAATTGTGAACACTTTTTCAATGTTTTAACTTTTGATTCCTCCCTGCCTCTTGAATCATTTGAGAGATGAAATTGTGAGCATTGGAGGTAGCTAAACTTGTACTTCTTGTGAGTAACTGTGTACAAAAATTTTCACTTTATGACTATTTGTTAGCGAATAGACTCGTGTTTACAATTATCCCAGAGCCTCTGGGGTAAATGTAAACGGAGATTTATTTTCAAATGAGGTTGATGCAAATAGAAAACTGCTTCATACACAGTCTGCTTGGAAACTTAAGAAGTTCCGGAGCGATGGTTCTCAATCTGCGGCCAACGGGCCGCATGTAATCCGCTGAATTATGTAATGAGTCCTCTGGGATCATTTAATGAGAAATGTATGTTGCAATAAATCAAGTATTGAGGCAAATTTATGTAAAATGTGTATCTCAGTGGATCAGTCGGTTAAGTTGGGATCCCACAAAGCACCGAAAGTGAAGCACAACTGGCCGTGGTCAATGCTTGGGAGGGGGACCACTTCTCGCAACTGATTACTCTGGTACCGACTACGCTAATGGGAGCAGGGCTCGTAAAATCCCTCGTGGCCTCAAATGTCCTCCACGTTAGCAATGATATCTGCTGGTGGGCCAACCTAGGGGACAACCTCTCACCTGAGAGCTGGTTCAAAATCATGAGGCCTCTCTGAGCCAAGTGTACTTCCATTCCAGCAGAGCTCATTAATAATCGGTAAGAGCTTCCTTAATTCCTGGATCCCGTGCTGGAGCGGTGCTGGATTTTTCAAATGGCATTAACAACAACAACAACAGTTATGTAAAATAAACGCAAAGGTGTGATTTACATCAAAATATAACACGTATTGCCTTCTTAAAAGATTGGAAATAAGTGTTTACAATTCCCCAGAGTACGAAATATATGGGGTAATTGTAAACACCTAACTTTGCACATGAAAAATAACAGGGAGGATGAAATTCATAACAAAATATTTTCAGCAACATTCCATATGACAAATAAAAATGGTTGAAACCGTTTATGTTGCATTTATAGATGAGCTGGGAGACGAAAATATAAGATCACTAAATTTTGTTCAACTTTTTTCACTGTGTCATTTTCAAACAATGGTGAGGCCTCCACAGTTATTCCGAAACTTACAAAACCATAGCTGCCAACCCTTCTTCATTTTGCAGAAGCTTTCCTCATTTAGTCCCTATTTTCTGCTTTTCTGCATTAATGATAAGATCTTCCTCATTTTTGCTAAGAGCAATAAAGTATGACGCGCTACTCTTTAGGCACAGATTAAGATGCACATGCATATGCATTGAAAAACCACGTCTGAACCGAGTTTTTGCCGCACGTGCCACGAATGTTTCCTAACCGCTCCTTAGACTGCAAAATGATCACACATGCTCGGCGTGCCCTCTTCAGCTTCGACCAATTGGCTTAGAACACAAACTATCTTCGGCGCGTCATCTGGTTTACAGTTTAGCTATGTTTTCCACTTCATGATGATATATTTGAACATGACGATTGTTTCCTCCTTATGTAAACTTTAATTCTGGTAGGGGGCGCAACAAGCGCCCTCTCTGTAACTTAGCTGTAACGGGAATCCCGGGAGTTGTGTGATGTACGTCCCATGTGCGGGCAACTAAAGGCGCAGCGCACCCACCGCTGCCATTTCTCAACTTTCTCATCTCATTAAACTTTATTGTTATTGTTTGAAATGGGTAGTTATTTCAACTAGTAGTAAGTCTACATTTCCTTAGTTAAGAAAATTAC
Source organism: Octonoba sinensis (assembly GCA_038502835.1). Lineage (NCBI taxonomy): Eukaryota > Metazoa > Arthropoda > Arachnida > Araneae > Uloboridae > Octonoba > Octonoba sinensis. The sequence continues at coordinate 8,983,764 of CM076600.1, forward strand.
AGTCCACCACAACTGAGCATGTTCCGACGCAACATGGTCCTTCTACACCGGAGTTAGAATTGGATAAATAAGTCATTAATCTGTTCATATAGCCAGCCATTATGGCAACCAAACCAACTGCGAACGTCATCCTGAACAGAAAAAGAGGAAACATCAAGGGACAGTTAACTAAAATCGAGAATGCAATAACTGGTGCGAATATGACACAGCGTGAATTAGAGTTGAAGAGTAGCACGGTTCAAAGTCTAAAAATCAAGTTAGACGAGCTTCGAAACGAAGGATATTCAATCATCGAAGAACAAGGTTTAACAGAATTCGAAAACCTTATCACAGAGGTTGAAGACCAGCTTGAAGCTCTTGAGGTGAGATTACTTGAATTATTAAATCCTAGTACTGAATTAAATAATCATACTCTTGCTGCTTGTAATAACAATTCTAATAATACTCAGATAAAATTACCTTCTATAGCATTACCCCAATTTTCTGGGTTATACACAGAATGGTTGCAGTTTAAGGCACAATTTACGACTCTAATTGACGAAAATAAATCATTGACCGAGTCACAAAAACTATACTTTTTGCAGTCATCCCTTACCGGGTCTGCAAAACAATTGGAAAATATAGATGATTCTTATGAATCATTACTAGACGCTTTGAAGAAAAGATTTGAAAACAAACGATTAATCGTTAACAGCCACATATCAGAACTACTAAGTATTAGCAAGGTCAGAATCGAAAGTGCTAAGGAAATTAGAAATTTGATTGATAAACTATTAAGCCATTTAAGAGCCTTAAAACAACTAGGGTTAGAAAGAAATAATCTATCTGAAGCAATTTTGATGAATATTGTTCTCTCAAAAATAGATGTTCAATCGCGACAGTCGTATGAAATGACATTAGATTGTAATGAAATTCCCAACTGGGACAAATGTATAGAATTCCTATTAAAACGCAGTCAAGCATTAGATAACGTCCCGATGCACAATACGTTTGCTTCAAAACCAAAACAAGAATTCCTTTCGAAACAAAAAAGTTTTGTTTTGCAGAATGACAAAAATGTATGCCCTTTATGTAACTTTAATCACGTGATATATAAATGTAAGCGTTACTTAGATCTATCTGTTGCAGATAGATTAAACTGTATACGAAAGTTTCAACTCTGTTATAATTGCTTAGGAACTCATAAAGTTTCCCTTTGCAAAAAGCTAAACAATAAATGCAAGACATGCCTTTTAAATCATCATAGTACAATTTGTAAAAAAGTATCTCATAATTCACGCGTAGAAAGATCGGACATTAATTCCTCTTCGAATGAAAATGTAATAACAGAAAATAAAACATCTTTCAAAGAGAAAGAAAGTGAGGAATCCCAGACTGGCGCCAATAAGGAACCAAACCCAAATCGTTTGTCAGCTCTCACGTTGAAAGAGTCAATAAACAATTTATTCATTCAAGGCTCAAATGTGCTATTAAGTACAGCAATTGTTTATATTAAGGGTATAAATGATTCCTTTTTTCCATTTTATGCGATTTTGGATTCGGGCAGCCAGATTACGTTGTGTTCGCAGGAAGTATGCAATATATTAGGAATAAAACGTTTTAATGTCAATACGTCAATCACTGGGTTAAATGGATCTTTTTGTAAGGTTAAAAAAGGAATTACAGCAGAAATTTCCAATAAAGAGGGGAATTTTCGGAAAACAATAAATATGTTAGTTGTTCCAAAAACCACGGATTTGACCCCTTCTAGGCCAATTGACATTTCTAATCTGCAATTGCCGGAAAATTTAAAGTATGCTAATCCAGAATTTCATAAACCGCAGCGTATTCAAATATTATTGGGTGGAGATACATTTTACGAATTATTGTTAAATGGTCAGATAAAATTAAATGATGGTTCGGTAATTTTGCAAAATTCACAACTAGGATGGATTGTTACGGGAACATTGAATAATAAAAATAGCAATACGACATTTAAATGTCATTTGTTAGAAAATCAATGGGAATTTGACTTAAAAAGGTTTTGGGAACTTGAGGATTTAGGAATAAGAGATGATCCTACAAGTGTTGACAGGGTTCAGGCTTTGGAAAGGTTTCATGAAACTGTAACATTCAAGGACAATCATTATGAAATAACCCTACCTTGGATTCGGGAATGGAACATTTTAGCTGATAATTTCAATATAGCTGAAAAACGACTCAAGGGTCTTATAAAAAGAATGAGACGTGACAAAACTCTCTTCGAACAATATCGAGAAATATTAGATGAATATTTAGACAAAAACATTATTGAACCTGTTCAGAATTCAGAAAGGATATCTGATAGACCAGTTTTCTATTTACCTCATCATACTGTGTTAAAACAAGACAGTGTATACACTAAATGTCGCATCGTATTCGATGCTAGTTCTCACGAACAAGGTCAGTTATCTCTGAATGACTGTTTAGATTCGGGTCATAATTTAAACCCAAATGTGTTTCATTTGTTGTTGCACTTTCGTTTTAACAAAATTGCTATGTTGGCAGACATTGAGAAGGCGTTTTTACAAATTTCTATAAATCCAAAGGACAGAGACGTTTTACGCTTTCTTTTTGTGAATAAAAATCCTGCAGACAACGAACATTTCTGTACTTTAATATATAGATTTAAGCGTTTAACATTCGGCTTGAATGCCAGTCCCTTTTTATTGTCTGCAACAATTAAAGAACATGTTTCCAAATTTCAAGATGAGTACCCTTTAGCGACAGAGGTGCTTAACAACTTTATTTATGTAGATGATTTAGTCAGTGGTGCTGACACAGTCCAAGATGCGTTAACTATTTCACAAGATTCTCATAAAATAATGCTGGAAGCTGGCATGAATTTACGTACGTGGATTTCTAACAGCGAACCACTTATGGAGATATGGAAAAATCTAGGATTTAGTATCTTACCTCAATCTTCTAATGAGAATGAAAAACAACTGCATAAGGTTTTAGGAATCTATTGGCAGCCTGAACTGGACATACTTGTAATGAATATCGATAATTTACTGGAATTTTTAGATAATGCAAAAATTACAAAGAGAACTATATTGCAAGCAGCAGGCAGAATATTTGACCCTCTCGGTCTGATATCGCCATTTACAGTCAGATTAAAGTGTTTATTTCAAGAACTTTGGGTACGAAAGGTGTCTTGGGATGAAGACTTGCCTCCTGACATTACGACTATTTGGAAAGGATGGATTTCGGAAGCTCCTTTATTACGAAAATTACAAGTACCGCGAAATGTTTTTGAAGGATTTGACTTACACAATAGTGACCTAGTATTGCACACCTTTTCGGATGCTAGCCCAAAGGCATACGGGGCTGCTGTGTATTTACAAATCAATTCTGCGAATAAATCAACAGTAAATTTGGTTACTGCTAAATCCCGAGTGGCACCCTTGAAAGGGATGTCTCTCCCCCGCCTCGAGTTACTAGGCGCCTTACTGGCTGCGCACCTTGCAAATGAAGTAAAAAAGGTATTGCTCCAAAAAGCACCATCATCCACCTACTATTGGACAGACTCACAGATTACCTTATATTGGATCAAGGGTTCTGCTACGAGGTGGAAGTCCTTTGTGTCTAACCGAGTACGGGAAATTCAGACTCTAACAGATTCGTCTCACTGGTTTCATTGCGCAGGTCCTGAAAATCCTGCCGATCTCCTTACACGAGGAATCAGATGCGAGAATCTTTTAGAGAATTCTAAATGGTTTAATGGTCCGGAGTTACTGGTCAGTGGTGAACATTACGGTGCTGTAAGTATAGGGACTCCTGACGAAGACTCGTATCAGCATGAACTAAAAAAGAACATTTATAACGACTCTTCATTAGCAAATGAACAAAAGTTATTTACACTTAAAATTGATTCCTGTGTATTTGATCATATTCTTAGCATATCTAATGAATATTTAAGGTTAATTCGTGTATCTAGTTTTGTTTTTAGGTTCCTCTTTAATTGTAAACATCCTGAGAACAAAAGGAATGGTCCCTTAAGCAGTGTGGAATTTAAATCTGCAGAATTATTTTTAATTAACTCTGCTCAACGAAATATTTTTAAAGAGGAGTTTACAAGTTTGGAAAATGGTAAACCCATATCAGGTAAGAGCAGACTTGCTTCTCTAAATGTGTTTTTGGATGAGAAGGGGACCTTACGGGTTGGAGGGCGTTTATCCCAAGCGGATTTGCCCTACTCAGCAAAATTTCCAATGATCTTGCCTAATGATCATCGATTAACTAATATTATTGTAATATATTTTCATTTAGGACCACAGGCTTTACTTTTCCATATCAGACAGAAGTTTTGGCTGATCAATGGAAGAAATATTTGTCGACGAATTGTTCACGATTGTATCACTTGCTTCAAAAATAAGCCTGTGGCCACTTCTCAGTTAATGGCTGATCTGCCAACGGAACGCGTAAATCAAGGCTTTTCCTTTTCTAAATCAGGGGTTGATTACTGTGGGCCATTCTTTATAAAATTCAAAAATCAAAGGAAAGGTGTATTGAATAAAATTTATGTAGTAGTATATGTATGCTTATGTACAAAGGCAATACATTTAGATTTTGTTTCGGATTTAACCACGCAAGCTTTTATTGCTAGTTTGAAGCGTTTCTTTGGCAGAAGAGGCAAATGTTCAAAAATAATGTCAGACAATTCTAAGACGTTTGTTGGAGCTAACATTGAGTTAAAGAAGCTTCTAAAAATGGTTAGCTCTCCAGATGAAAACTTAAGTAATTTTTTAGCCCAAGATGGCATCGAGTGGGGTTTTATTCCTCTTAAATCGCCAAATTTTGGTGGCATTTGGGAAGCGGGGGTAAAATCGTTCAAATTCCATCTAAAACGGGTAATTGGCAACCAAAATTTGACTTTAGAGGAGTTTTTGACTATTTTGGCAGAAATTGAAGGAGTATTGAACTCTCGACCTCTCACTCCACTGTCAACAGAAATTGACAACTTTGAGGTCTTAACACCTGGCCATTTCCTCATTGGAAGGCCAATTACTTCAGTCCCTGAACCCCCATTGCTTGAGATTTCTGAAAACAGACTTTCAAAATGGCAAAAAATTGCCAAAATTTCGCAAAGAATTTGGACTTTATGGAAGCGGGATTATTTAAATAATCTTCAGGAACGGTCCAAGTGGAGATTGAGGAAAAATGATGTACAAGAGGGAACTTTGGTGTTACTAAAACAGGAAAATTTGCCCGCAACTCAGTGGGCAATGTAAAGAATTACAGAGATTTTTAAGGGAAGGGATAATTTGATTAGAATTGTCAACTTACGTCTGCCAAACGGACGAATCCTTAAAAGAAATGTTAGAGACATTTGCATTTTACCAATTGGATAATTAACTAAGATTCTTTCTTCTGCAATTTAATGTAATATTTCCTTATCAGTATTTAATGTATCTTATTGTTGTATTTTTCTGGTGTATTCTATTGTGTTATCATTGCATTGCTTATCTTATAATGTTGTTGTTATGCGTGTTTAACTATTGAAATTTTTATTTCAATCCCCGGGGGAGTGTTTCCTCCTTATGTAAACTTTAATTCTGGTAGGGGGCGCAACAAGCGCCCTCTCTGTAACTTAGCTGTAACGGGAATCCCGGGAGTTGTGTGATGTACGTCCCATGTGCGGGCAACTAAAGGCGCAGCGCACCCACCGCTGCCATTTCTCAACTTTCTCATCTCATTAAACTTTATTGTTATTGTTTGAAATGGGTTGTTATTTCAACTAGTAGTAAGTCTACATTTCCTTAGTTAAGAAAATTACAGTCCACCACAACTGAGCATGTTCCGACGCAACAACGATTTTTTGTACAAGAAATAAGAAAGAAATTCACTTGCTTACAAGTATTTACTTTTTAAATTTGCAGCAATTTGTTTCATAATAGAGATAATCAAGGTCTTGAACGGTCTTATTAATAATCATGGCAAAAGATTTGTTTTTATAATATAATTGGACCAAATCCCTCATTTTATAAACATGGGTTTTGTAAAAACAAATTGTTAGTATTCAGTAATGATAATAAAACTTAATTTATAGTTTACTTTAATCATCTATGGGTGTAATATGGCATTGCGTAAAATCTTCTGCATTTTATGTATTTTCTTCTGCAAATTTTTAGATTATTTTCTGCATTTTTTGAAATAGGGGTTGGCAGGTATGAAAAACTCTTTCAATGTCTTCCCTATGTTGCCAATCCATCACACACCAGCAGTTAAGTTTTCAAAACCACCACAAGTGTAGTTATGAAGCTTGTTTACATTTACCCCATGTTTACTATTACGTCAACTGACCCTAATATATTTCTATTAGTTACTGTATGTAAGCAGTGGTTGTATTTTGTTTCAATCACATCGTGTTTTAGAGGTATGCACTGATCACTTTAACCATCCTGATTTTACTCAAATCGAAAACATTTGTAGCGTTAGAAAATGCTCATATATAAAAACAGCTTTCTTGGTTGAATTATGCAATTATATTAGAAAAACTACAGCAGAAGTTATTACCTAAAAGCACCTTTTCTAATTTATAATTGACAAAACAAAGCCATAATGTCTTTGTTATGTTTAAAAATAACTAATTACTAGGAAATCATGTCACCTAGAAATGGCAAATAAATTAACTAGGTGACAAATGAAGATCCATATTCGTTTCGCCCTGAATATTTGTAAAACTGAGGAAGTGACTGGAACACCAGATGAAATTCCTCTTTCCAGTACCAAATTTTATTCTGCAAGTTTTATGCATCCCGCCAACCCTGGGCTCTCCTGGATAAATCAAGAGTTTTTTTGGGGAGGATGACAACCAAGCGCAGATCCAAGAGGGGTCAGAGTCTCCTAATGCATGACTAAAGATTGACTAGAACTGTTTTTAATTTCGAAAATTTCCACAAGACAGCACTCAAACCTTTGTTTCTATCGTTACTAAAGATAACCAATACTACACACTTATTAAACATATTGTCAAAAAAGTGAAGGAAAAAAAACGCGTTTTTGTTCGGGAAATTTCACATAAGCTGCTGAAAAGTGCTTTGGTCAACAACAGGAGAAAAAAAACTGAAATTTTGAACGGTCAAAATGCATGTGGACATGAAATATTAAAGAAACTAGCGTGGTCGTCAAATTCAATGTTCTGTAAAACTTCTTTAAGACTACCATTAATGATATTTTTTAAAAAGTATCCTTATTTGTGGCTTTATCCCACATACGGACACTTAAAAGTTTCCATGCCTCAACTAATTTTCGAAATTTGTCGCATGGTGAAAAATCCTCTAAAAAATGCTCTGCCATAAAGCATTAAAATTTCTTAATACAACAGAGAGCCAAATTTGACAAAAATCTTCATACTATAAAGTAAATGGTGTGATCCTTCAGTCATGGGGATCAGGGCCGTGGTAGCCTAGTGGTTAGCACGTCGGACTTCCACCTGGAAGGTCGCGCGTTCGATACCCACTGAAGACCACCATGTATACTTGGGGATATGTGCATGTAAAATCCGTAGACCCCACTACCTTTCCCCGTGCGTAAGCAATCCTAAGGCCTCGGCTAACAGGTAGGGGTCTGGTGGAGAAAAGTCATGGGGATCATCCATAAATGATGTTACGCTTCGAGGGGGGAAAGGAGGGTTCGTGAAATTGTGACAAAGTGTGATAAGGGGAGGGGAGGGTGTTACAAGAAGTGTGACACCATGCATTTTGCAACATAGCGTGACATGTGACAAAGGGGGAGGGGGAGTCCGCTGAAGTGCGACATATTGTGAAAAAGGGGGGAGGGGGGGTCAAATATATGAAAAAAAAGCGTGATATCATTTATGAACGACCCCATGCTAGAAAACCATTTTGCTATTTACATTCAAAAAAAGATTCGAACTGTGGAAAGAACAAAAACCCAGAAAGTGCCTTTTAAGTTGACTATAAACAGGGGTTGCCAAATTTAAAAACTGCATATACAAGACAAGAAGGACAGGACGACAGGGGGGGGGGGAGGAAGATATCCGGTATCCGTCCAATTTTTAACTATCCGGAATCTGATTCGGTCACAATAGGAAAGATCCGGTTATCCAACATGCCAATTCCTATTTTAAAAATTTTATTACATAACATATATTTTGAAAATGCAGTAAAAACTGTGCAAGTTGACCACTTGCGGTGCAGCACTTTAGTGGGCAACTTAGACAGGTGGTCAACTTATAGAGGGTGGAGATTTATTTTCTTTTTGCCACTTCTTACACTATGGATTTATTCACTTATAACTAATTAAAATATAGCTTCATGTAATGACGTTACTTTAAAACAGTGATCACCTCCCCCCCCCCTCCCCCACACAACTAATCAAAATGTCATTAAAAATTTAACCCCAATGACTTACAATGTATCCTACACAACTTCAAAAGTAAAGTACTTAGATAAAATGAAGATAAAGATCATATTATTTGTGTCAGTTACTTATACAGTAAAACCTCTTAATAAGGGACACTAAGAGGACTGGAAATTTCGTCCCGTAAATAGAGATGCCCCTTTCTTGGAGGTTCATAAATTGATAATTGGTTATAATACACACATATAGAGTATGAACTTGGTTCAACTTTTTAATAATAAACATGTGTTACCATTTAAGATTAAACACTGAAAATGTTTCATGCATACAAAATATAAGCCTTTACAAGTAGGTTTTGGCAAGCACTTTAAAATACACTTTGTTTCTTATCCAGACAAATACTGGTCTAGCATTATAGCATAAAAAATAGCGTAAAGAAGATATTTTTTAGATTTTCTAAAAATTTATACTTTTCAAAATGGCTATATCAGATCAGAGAACAGAGAAGAAATATTTAAAGAATGAGTCAGTGCTCATAGTAGTTTTCCCATTTGGTTAACTTACAAAGAGGTTTAGGCAAACTTTATATTGATGCTTCATCCATCCAGACAGATACTGGTCTAGCATTATAGCATAAAAAATAGCCCGAAGAAGATATTTTTTAGATTTTCTAAAAATTTATACTTTTCAAAATGGCTATATCAGATCAGAGAACAGAGAAGAAACATTTAAAGAATAAGTGAGTGCTCATAGTAGTTTTCCCATTTGGGTAACTTACAAAGAGGTTTAGGCAAACTTTATATTGATGCTTCATCCACCCAGACAAATACTGGTCTTGCATTATAGCATAAAAAATAGCCCGAAGAAGATATTTTTTAGATTTTCTAAAAATTTATACTTTTCAAAATGGCTATATCAGATCAGAGAACAGAGAAGAAACATTTAAAGAATAAGTGAGTGCTCATAGTAGTTTTCCCATTTGGTTAACTTACAAAGAGGTTTAGGCAAACTTTATATTGATGCTTCATCCATCCAGACAGATACTGGTCTAGCATTATAGCATAAAAAATAGCCCGAAGAAGATATTTTTTAGATTTTCTAAAAATTTATACTTTTCAAAATGGCTATATCAGATCAGAGAACAGAGAAGAAACATTTAAAGAATAAGTGAGTGCTCATAGTAGTTTTCCCATTTGGGTAACTTACAAAGAGGTTTAGGCAAACTTTATATTGATGCTTCATCCATCCAGACAGATACTGGTCTAGCATTATAGCATAAAAAATAGCCCGAAGAAGATATTTTTTAGATTTTCGAAAAATTTATACTTTTCAAAATGGCTATATCAGCTCAGAGAACAGAGAAGAAACATTTAAAGAATAAGTGAGTGCTCATAGTAGTTTTCCCATTTGGGTAACTTACAAAGAGGTTTAGGCAAACTTTATATTGATGCTTCATCCATCCAGACAGATACTGGTCTAGCATTATAGCATAAAAAATAGCCCGAAGAAGATATTTTTTAGATTTTCTAAAAATTTATACTTTTCAAAATGGCTATATCAGATCAGAGAACAGAGAAGAAACATTTAAAGAATAAGTGAGTGCTCATAGTAGTTTTCCCATTTGGTTAACTTACAAAGAGGTTTAAGCAAACTTTATATTGATGCTTCATCCATCCAGACAGATACTGGTCTAGCATTATAGCATAAAAAATAGCCCGAAGAAGATATTTTTTAGATTTTCTAAAAATTTATACTTTTCAAAATGGCTATATCAGATCAGAGAACAGAGAAGAAACATTTAAAGAATAAGTGAGTGCTCATAGTAGTTTTCCCATTTGGGTAACTTACAAAGAGGTTTAGGCAAACTTTATATTGATGCTTCATCCATCCAGACAAATACTGGTCTAGCATTATAGCATAAAAAATAGCGTGAAGAAGATATTTTTTAGATTTTCTAAAAATTTATACTTTTCAAAATGGCTATATCAGCTCAGAGAACAGAGAAGAAACATTTAAAGAATAAGTGAGTGCTCATAGTAGTTTTCCCATTTGGGTAACTTACAAAGAGGTTTAGGCAAACTTTATATTGATGCTTCATCCATCCAGACAATACTGGTCTAGCATTATAGCATAAAAAATAGCCCGAAGAAGATATTTTTTAGATTTTCTAAAAATTTATACTTTTCAAAATGGCTATATCAGCTCAGAGAACAGAGAAGAAACATTTAAAGAATAAGTGAGTGCTCATAGTAGTTTTCCCATTTGGGTAACTTACAAAGAGGTTTAGGCAAACTTTATATTGATGCTTCATCCATCCAGACAAATACTGGTCTAGCATTATAGCATAAAAAATAGCCTGAAGAAGATATTTTAGTTTTTTTTTAATCTTTCCAAAAAAAGATAAACAAATAAATATAGTTATAATTAGGCGGTCAACTTACAAAGGGTTTTTTATAATACTCCCACCCAAATTTGACGTACATAAGTGGTCAACATAGACAGGTGGTCAATAAAGGTTTCTCTACATTATGTAATATAGGGCTAATTCCGTTCCTGACAAAAGTGGGCAACTTAGACAGGTGGTCAACAAAGGTTTCTCTACATTATATAATATAGGGCTAATTCCGTTCCTGACAAAATTGGTCAACTTAGGCAGGTCAACTTTACAGGTTTTACTGTACATGTAAATTGAAATCTTGTTACCCATTTGGAAGCTGTGGGATGTTTAAATAATGCACATAATCAACAGGTTTCAAGCATCAGAGCCCGATATCCGATACTGACTTCTATCACACAAGGGTCACCAGACATCCGGTGTCTGGTAAAACCAATACCCTGGCAAGGATACGGGACTTTTGTTGTTTCTGTTGTTGTTGTTTCTAATGCCACTTGGGTCTCCCAGCTCCAACCCTGGCAATATACGGGACTTTTGTTGTTTCTGGTTTTGTTATTGTTTCTAAATGCCACTTGGGTATCCCAGCGCCTCTTCGCAGAGCGACATGGAATTAAGGCAAGAAGGAGCTCGTCCGTTTTTTGAGCTCCAGAGCGGTGGGAGAACGACTTGGCTCATGATGTATTTGGATGACACCAGATGGCGCCACCACACATACGCCAACTTCCTTTTTTTGACCTAAGATTGAAGGGAAGGGAAATTCTCCACCCTCTGGTACCTCGGGACTGCCTGGGGACTTCAGGGTTCATGGATTTTGCATGCAGTGTAGTAGGATGTGAAATGGAAAAAATAAAATGCATTTAAAAAAAGAAAAGAAATGTAAAAAATTATATATACAGTGATACCTGTGTAAGTTGACCACTTGCGGAGCAGCACTTTAGTGGTCAACTTAGACAGGTGGTCAACTTATAGAGGGATTTTTTTTGTCATTTCTTACACTATACATTTATTCTTTCGTAACTAATTAAAATATGTCTTCATGTATCAACATTACTGTAAAACAGTAATTACCCATTTTTTTTTCAACTATCTAAAATATCATTAGAGACATTTAACCTGACAACTTTAAAATCAAAGTAGTTAGTTAAAGTAAAATTTTATCTGAAATCAATTTTTTTAAAAATTTACTTTTTTATAAGTGTCTTTTCTAGTTGAACTAAAATCATCAAAAAAATTGAAAATTTCTATTTTTTTTTAGAATAGGAAAATTAAGTACGATGTTTACCGTTTTTTGTTCTTTTTTTTACAATAAAAAAAGTTAAAATAAAGATATGTTTATGATTCTAGTTCAACGAAAGCGTATGTATATATATATATGTAAAGAAAATGTGTGCTAAATTTGATAAGGATTGATCAAAAACTCCGGGAGCTAGAGTGTACGCAAATTGGAAAAAAGTAGTTTCGGGAAAAACGTATTTGAAAAAAAAAGAGTGGTAGTGAAGGTAAATTTAAGGCAGTAATGAATCAATTTGTTTCTTATAATTATAGGTACTAATACTTATAGAAATTTCTATCCGAGTGTTAAAAGAAACAACAGGACATCTGCTAAAGTTCTTCTGTCCCTCTAATACCCTTCAAGACATTCATGAATGATGGATTACCTATCCAATCTCTTCTAAAGGGAGCTAGCTCAAATGATTATAATTTTTAAACGACTAGGAATTTTGCTTTGAAATTTGCAGGGTATATTATTGAATAGTTGTAGAATCGATTTATAAAGAAAAAAAAATTAATTTTTTGAAAACTCTACACCTATTTCCCCCCTTAAGTATAACATCAAAATATTAGATTTGAAAAAAATAGTTATGCATGCGAGTGAGGACCAAATATTAACATAGACTGCGCCTCCTATTGTATGCAACGTAAAAGCCGGCTGTCAAAATAAAAGAGGTAAATATGATCACAAAATGGGGTTTGGGGGTATCGGTGGGGTGGTGGGGGTTGGGGGACTAAATTTGCGAGGAACACCATTCTCTGGCAAGAACTAGAGCACCTTTTGGCTACTATAAGGTAGATCGTTCAGTTCGTTATATCGTCTCCTGATTGCAATCAGAATTGATTTCAGGTTCATAGCCTAAAATTAGCCCTAATGCTCGACTTAGTATTATATCTTTGGTCTGCCGATCCGTATCCTCTGATTTTATTCATTTTAATTTCTGTTAGAAGCCTCTTAGCCACTGCTGGCGTTGGTGTGTGCCAACCCCATCAGCGTTTCCAGGGAGTACCACTTGGAGGTGAGCTTCTGCACTCCCCTTCCTTCCGATGTTTTCCCTATTGCGATCCCCGAGCCGAGATGTTATGGCTCATTTATGATGTTTTAGACAGCTTTATGGAGTTTTTGAGTTATTCTGAAGAAAGGTTTGGTGTGCTTTTAAAGGTTTAAATATTTGAAGTAAAGGAATCCTATAGAATGAGTTTGATGATTTAGAACTGTCCTTCTGTTGTTAGAACTCATGCTTTGTTGGTTTATTGTATTAAATAGTGCATGGAGCGAAAACTGAAACAGCGCAATCTTAGCAGCTGATTTAAGAACATCCAGGCTTGAATTTGAAATCACATTATGAGCCTTCATTGGCTTATAGTCAATCACGTTGCTTTGTTGCCTGAGAATAATCTTGGCTTTCACGTTATCGACAATGCTCCTGGATTCTCTCAAGAGCTCGCGCAAACGGAAGAAGTCATCAATTTCATATTTCAAATCAGTTTGTGTTCCACGATGAATCATTTTCTCCCATTCTTCAATTCTAACGACGTTTGAGCGGGTCTCTAGCAAAGAATCTGAAGCTGCAGTAAGCGTTGTCGTATTTTCTGGTAATATTGCCGCAATCTTCAGCTTTTCGCTCGGAATGGTTCACTATGGACTGAAGAGACTGCGACAGGATTCCTTTCAGGTTCAACAAGGAGTCATGTCATCATGATATGTTGGTTCAGAAGGATTCATTTTATGATTTGCAGGATATACAGAACTCATTTTATAACTTGCAGTACAGGCCGTAGCCAGAGGGGGGCCAGGTCGGGCAATGCCCGACCTATAAAATGTTTTGCCCGTCCTAGCTTGATTAATTGGACCTTAATAATCTTCGGTATTTCTGTTTTTAACTTTTTGATTTGTTTAAACGCAAAGTCATATCGAAAAAATCCTGTTCCCATGACTTTTATCCCTTATTTCAAATTTTAGAAAAAATAAAAAACGTGAAAGTTTTCTTTTATACAGCTCATTTTTTCCCCCGTTTTCAATCTAAACAAGGCACTAATAAGAGGATCATGGGCAGTCCAGTTTTTTACTGTAACATACCGATACATATTTTATGCTTCAATATCTTACTTTGAATGATCGTTCACATTAAAATTATCTATAAAAAACGTTCCCTTTTTTATGTTATTTCATATATTTTATTAATTTACAAAAGACATTCTTAGAATAAGCTTCAAAAATTCAATTTTGCCGTTTGTAAGTTTTAATCAAGTATTTCTTTTAAGATCAAATAATTTCAGTATTGAATTAAATTAGTATTAGTTTCAGTAATTAATTGTTTAATTAATCAATTAATCAATTAAATAATTGCATTAATTATTACTTGAATTATTAATTTAAATTTTAAGAAACCGCCCAAAATGAAGCATAAATTCTAACATGTTAGAAAAAAATTAAAAAACTAGTCTGCCCCTCCAGTCCAAAAGTTTGCCCCTACTGAAGTCAGAGTCTGGCTACAGGCCTGTCTGTTTCTGAGGATTCTTTGATCTCACTTTCGTAGACAGGAACGTTCTTTCTGTTTTTGCTGTCAGAAGAAGTCGAAGGTTTTTCGACTTTGATGATATTTATTTTAGAATCTTTTCCTTTTCGTGCACCTAAAAGTAAAATTACATCCATAAATAAATTTTAAAAAGAAATTAATAAACAAGTTTGAGGAAGTCATACATTCTTTTTATTCTAATAAGTAATGGCATGAATGGTTAAAGATACAGTGGAACCTCCATTCATTGTCTCTCCGAGACAAGTTATTTCGAACAACAGATATAGGAAAATGCCGAATGAGGATGAGCATTCAACATCATCTTCGGAAAAAATAAAAGACGGTAACTAATACGCCGTTAAAAGTACAGCAAAACTGAAACGGGATGTGAATGCATACATTCTGCGAAAAATTTGTGAAATGTATTAATAAACCTATTTATTTACTTAAAATACCGAAAAATGCTCGCTTAGACACTCTTTTATACTCTTATGCCAAACGAAACATTTTCAACATTTGAGACCATCTTCTCTTTCGCTTAATTCATATGAATACCTAAAGTTTTATAATCATTTCACATCCTTCAAGTTATTCAGCAAATGTGGTCATCAACATCATCATCCATTTTTTCGCTTCTGTGATTATTTCTTGCACAGATAAATTAAAATACATGTCGTAACTTCTTGATCTAGTGATGTGTAACAGTGTGTAAGAGCAAAAGGTTACCTTTACAACTTTTTATTCAATCGGGTTAAAATGCTTCGACGATAGATACGGGAATCTGCTAGTTTGAGAAACGATCTAAGTTGGTATAGTTAACATTCTTCATACAGCATTCGCAAAGGGACCTTTAAAGCAAAATGCTGCATACGGGAAAACGTAATATGCGGGTGCGATTAATCGACACTCTACTGTATTTTCCTTTTTAAAAAAAATTCCTTTCGAGGTTTGCATTAAAAAGAGAAAAAGAAAGAAAGAAAAAGAATAGTAACGTCTTTGGTCTTTGTCCTTAAAGTTTTCGACGCTCTTTTAAAAAATTCAAATAAACAAGATTTGGGTTTTTTAAGTACATAAGTTAATACATAAAATACGAAAAACAAAGACAAAAAACAATTGCGTGGTCACCGGACAGTTTAAAATTTCTTGAAATGCTGTGGAATTAGGAATACAGATGGATACAGTACTACATGTTTAGCTCGAACAAATTCTTACTTTCGTAATTAATTAAAACCGTACTGTCATTGCAAAAGCGTCACCTTTGACTTTGAAATTTGTACACCATGATATCTTGCTCCAGCATTGATTGAAATTAAATACAATAAAGAATTTACTTTACAATGCGCGACTCAAAAAAATCTATTTTAACGCCAAATTTGGGGTGAAAAAATTGTAATCTTTAAACTCGCTTCCTAATATTATTATTAATTTGTGCTTTAAACGTCGTTTACTGTATTTAAAACTCCCAGATTCATTAAATTTTAGCGCAATAGTCTAGTTTCCTCCATTCGCCAGCTCAGATTTTGCCAAATTTGGAAGAACAACTACTAATCAGCAGTAACTTGAGAAAACATAAACTGATATTATTTTTCATTCAATTTTTACTATTTTTGCTTGAAATAGCAAAGATTTCAATTTAAAAAAAAAAAAAAAAACTTGTTTTTTTCTTTAGTAAGCCGTTAAAAAAAAGAAGGGGAAAAAAATATAAAAAAAAAAAAAAAAAAAAAAAAAAAAAAAAAAAAAAAAAAAAAAAAAAAAAAAAAAAAAAAAAAAAAAAAAAAAAAAAAAAAAAAAAAAAAAAAAAAAAAAAAAAAAAAAAAAAAAAAAAAAAAAAAAAAAAAAAAAAAAAAAAAAAAAAAAAAAAAAAAAAAAAAAAAAAAAAAAAAAAAAAAAAAAAAAAAAAAAAAAAAAAAAAAAAAAAAAAAAAAAAAAAAAAAAAAAAAAAAAAAAAAAAAAAAAAAAAAAAAAAAAAAAAAAAAAAAAAAAAAAAAAAAAAAAAAAAAAAAAAAAAAAAAAAAAAAAAAAAAAAAAAAAAAAAAAAAAAAAAAAAAAAAAAAAAAAAAAAAAAAAAAAAAAAAAAAAAAAAAAAAAAAAAAAAAAAAAAAAAAAAAAAAAAAAAAAAAAAAAAAAAAAAAAAAAAAAAAAAAAAAAAAAAAAATCTATAATGCGTAATAGCTTTAAACATATGCAAAACATTTCCGTCAGCAGTACTTTAAGTTGAAGATATGAAGGGGGAAAATATAATGATGTTTGCAAAATTAAAGTTTCTGATAAGCAGATTTCAAGCAAAATGGTTATCTTTTTATGTGAGAGAACGAAAAAAAACTTTTTTGAACGTAACATTCAGGTAGCTTGGATTAAGGAATAAATGGATTACACTGTTTTTAAGACACTGTTCAGATAAGATCATAAGCATCGTAATTTAGAAAAGAATGAATGACTTTGCTTTGCTATAGACTGCTGTTATCTTGTCTTCATTTGTGATTTAAAGCAAGGTGTGTGACATGTATCACCCTTACTGAACAAGATATATATACGTGATGAGATTTTTAAAAACTTCGCATTTTCGTAATTGCGCTTCCTTGTTACATCAATTCGCTATCCACGAAATTGTAAGTTACATTTTTGAACATTCCTCAGTAACTAAATATTTATTCATTTCCAGAATTGTCATTAGTGTTATTTGGTAACTTAATGTTACTGTAAGAGGCAATGATGAATTTTCAAACGCGATAACAAGCTGCATTTTACATTATGAAGCTACGCTTGATTTTCTAGTTAAAAGTTAAGAGTAACATTAAATTATTACTAATATGTACGCTGTATTTTTAACGTTATTATCCAATCGATTGAGTTTTAAAACAATTAATTATTGCATATTTAACATGGGGAAATGTATTCATTTTAAATTTTAAATTGATATTTTTGCTTCATGGGAAACAATTTAAATGAGCAGAGTAACTACAGAAGCATGTGAACCATTAATTACTTTTTAAAGAGGCATCTTGTTAAATATACGGTTTGCATGCTCTTAAGGCACGTCCCATTTTGTAAGAAGTCTACCACCAGTATAAAATAAACTTCTTTTCTATCTGTATTCATGATTTATTATCTAGTCGATAGTTTAGTACGATTACTGATGGAAAGTCATTGCTAGTCTCGCAGAGGACCAGTTGGGAGGGTGACAACCTCTCGCGGCCGGTTGCTTGAGACCGTGTACGCTAAAAGGAGCTGGTGCACGTTAATTATGTTAAAATAATTAAAAACAAAATAGATAATGAAAGGCACCTTTAAAATGAAAAATGGAATGAATGGAAATTACTGCATTATTAAAAATAAAAGACATTTATTTGAAAACACTTATTTCTTGACAATAATAATAATATAATTACACGTTAATTTAAAGCACAAATGAGCAATAAAATGCAGACATATGTTTCGGGATTGCTTGGAATCTCTTTTTCAATGCGACAGGGAGCTTCTAGATGCAAAACATCTAAATGAAGCAGACAGAACAATAAAAACAAAGCTTATATAGCCTAAGAATTATCTGTAAACCAATGAGGATAAAGGCAGCGTGAAGTGAAAGTAGAAGTAGCAGGAAGACACCAAACGAATCCAGTTGAAAGTACAGGAAGTAAAAAGGAATATTAATAAAAATAAAGCAAAAAAGACGACAGCATGCATAAAAATTGCAAAAATAATGAAATAAAATACAAAGAATAAAATTGAAATAAAAATAAGTACAGAAACTACCAAAACAAAATGCAAAACAAAGTACACATGTAGAAGGGGAGGGGAGGGGGGAAGGAGAAAAATAGACACAAAAAAGGAAAACAACAAGAAAACCTAGAAAGAACAACAAATTAAAGAAATTTATGCCAGACCTGTGAAAAATGAGTTGAGGAAGAATCATTAACCAAATTAGAACTATTCCTGTTAATATGATAAGCTTCCCAAAAGTCAAGCTCTAAAGGGGAAGAACATTTTTGAATAATTTTACCAGAATTGAAATTAAAAGAGTGGTTGGAATTCCAACAATGTTGAGCAATGCTAGACTTATTTAACTCTTGCTTTCGTACATAACCTTTATGCTCATTTAAGCGAATTTTCAGAGCACGTTTTGTCTGTCCAATGTAAGAAAGGCCGCAACGGCAACTAATTTGGTAAATACCCCAAGTGTTAAGTTGATCGACAGGATCCTTAAGAGAAGAGAAGGAAAGTTTGTTACTAGGAGAAAAAACGACTTGAAATTGAAAGCTTTTTAGGATTTTAGCAATACGGAAACTGACAGAATGAAAGAATGGTAACACAACCAAATTCTTTCTAGAAACCATATTATTGGGACCAGAAGTTTTCTTAGAAAGTTTGTTATGAATAGAATCAATTAAAGAGTGAGAAAATCCTCTATCAACAGCTACAGCTTTCAGATAGTTGAGTTCAATCTTGAGAAGCTCAGGAGAAGAGCAAATATTAATAGCACGATGGACCAGAGCATTAAAAGCCGAATATTTTTGGTTGGGAGGATGAGACGACAGTCTGTGAGGAGGTAAAGAAACAGCGAAAGGTTTACCATAGACAGAAGTAGTGAAACCAGACTCACTCTCAGAAATAAAGACACCAAGAAATGCGAGGCTGCTATTAAGTTCTTTCTCACAAGAAAACTGGATATTAGGATCAATGGAGTTCATAATAGAAAGAGCATCATCAATACCTAACAAGTTACTGTCCGTTAGGACAAAACAATCATCCACATAACGAACATAAAATTGAAATTGCAATTTCTGGAACAGTTTTTCCTCAAAATAATGCATATAGAAATCACTTAAAATAGGACTAAGAGGACTTCCCATAGCCAGGCCATCTACCATAGCATAGAATTTGCCATTAAATACAAAAGTGCTCTGTTGCAAGCACACACGAGTAAGGAAAACTAATTCCTCAATTTCCACAGAAGTAAAATGGAATTCCGTAAGCCTTTTCCTGAGGCAAGTCAAAGCGCCATCAACAGGAACATTAGTAAACAAAGAATTAACATCAAAAGAGGCCATAACTGAATTATTCGGAACGAAGTTATGAAGTTTCTTAACAAAATCGGTGGAATTTTTAACAGTGAAAATATTCTGACTCCTAAGTGGAGAAAACACAGAAACTAAATACTTGGAAAGTTTATATGAAGCAGTGCCAATATTGGAAACAATTGGTCTGAAAGGAATACCTGCCTTGTGTACCTTTGGTAAAGCATAAAAACGCGCACAATTAGCAACAGAAGGAATCACAGACCGTTTAGCAATCAAAGGAATAGAATGAACAGACTTAACAGCAGAAGAAATAGCTTTTAACTCTTTGTCACTAGGATCTTTATAAATTTCAGAATAAGGACCAGAAGCAATCAACATTGGAAGCAATAAGATGCCTAACCGACTCTTTTTGAGTGGAAGTTAAGGCACTAAATTTGAAAGCTTTTTCAACCGGAGCAATAAGTTCAGAAAAAGAAGGCTTTTTAACCAAAGCAAAATTGTTATTACATTTCAGAGCATTAATTTCATTACTATTCAAAGGAAATTTCGAAAGATTTACAACTGTAGAAATAAAATTTCACGTTAAATTAAAGCACAAATGAGCATTAAAACGCAGACATATGTTTCGGGATCGCTTGGAATCCCTTTTTCAATGCGACAGGGAGCTTCTAGATGCAAAACAAAAGGCAATGAAGAAAAGAACAAAAAACAAACACTCACCAAGCAGCGAACAGATGGAAGAACAAAAACAAAAGAAAGAAGAACAAAATTCAAGGCACGTTAAGCCTAACGGATAAAAATAATTTAACTTTGTGCAAGTAAACAATAATAATAATATAATTACACGTTAACTTAAAGCACAAATGAGCAATAAAATGCAGACATATGCTTATATAGCCATATGCTTATATTAGCTTATAAAAACAAAGCTTATATAGCCTAAGAATTATCTGTTACAGATAATTCTTAGGCTATATAAGCTTTGTTTTTATTGTTCTGTCTGCTTCATTTGGATGTTTTGCATCTAGAAGCTCCCTGTCGCATTGAAAAAGGGATTCCAAGCAATCCCGAAACATATGTCTGCATTTTATTGCTCAATTGTGCTTTAAATTAACGTGTAATTATATTATTATTATTGTTTACTTGCACAAAGTTAAATTATTTTTAACTTATTTCTTGATTAATCAACATCATAAAATTGAAATTATTAAGATCAAACGTTTGATGCACTATTAAATTATGATTTTCAATTTATGCAATTCATATATATAGTTTAATTTATAATTAATTAAAACACGATTTAAAACAATTCACACATATATATTGAGTAAAATTTAGGATTCATTAGACCTTTGTTTAGACATCAATTGTTCGATGAACAATTTGAACTAAAATTCAAATTTCATTTTGCAAGGAAGTGTTCGTTATTTTTTTCAGAATTTAAATCAAGTTCCGGAGCACAGGGTCGACGTCTGTGTCTCACGGAATATGATGCAAAAATAGGTATAAAAAAAATTTCTCACTTGATGATGAAATTGCAGCAGGGATTCATGTAATACGGTTTTGGCCAACACTAGATTTTCTTCTTAGTGCGTGAATGTATGTGATTTCTTTTAGCACCACTTTTTGATGATTGCGTGATGAGAAGGTTCAACGATGTTGTTCATATTTTTTTCTTCGTTTGCTTCCTTGGTCATCTATCTTGCTATAAAGAATCACTATCCATTTGCATCTTCTCTTTTCTGACTCTCAAAATGTATTTTCTTGATTATTTTAATGATTGAAGCTTTTTTACATCTTATTTAGTATAATATTTTCTAAAAATGATCTTCAAAACGATTTTTTTTCCTTTTTCTTTTTGGGCCATTCGCCCCCCCCCCTTCGCCAAATTTTTCGTAGTTCTTCCATCGTGGTCAGGAGTCGAAGCGTAAAAATGGCAGAAATGTTACTTACTATTTCGGCGTCATCTGCTGTCATTGGTTGAAAACCAGTCCTTATCCATTTGAAAAATTCAGCCTCTTAACAATTGTTAACTACATTTACAGGTGCTGCCATCTGGCAATGAGTTTGCTTATGAATAAAAAAACAGAATGTGACATATTGTTACACTACCATTTTTACAAATTCAACCGACTGTGAATTCTTAAACGGATTTCATATAGCACTAGATGGGGTGCCCATTCCCCCTAAGATTGATAATGCACCCCTTCAACCCCCTCAGAAGTTACGGATTACCTGTCAGAAATGATTTCTTCTTGAGATATCGTTTCTGAAGGGTATAAAAAAGAAAAAAAGAAAAAAAAAAAGCTGAAAGACCCGCGAAAACACAGCGTTAAAAATTTCGATGGCGGATGAACCCCTCCCCCCGCCACACTCGTCGTGGGCATCTAATAATCATAAACTATGCTTGTTTACGTTTTCCTCTCTAATAATCAATAATTACGCTTGCTTACATTTTCCACTCTAGAAAATTGGAAACTATCTAAGCATGGGAGTCGGTGGCTTTCATTTGAAATTCACGTTTTCCTCAACTCATTCCTTAATCTTGCCTTCCTTGCAGGACATAATGAGCGTAAAAACTTAAAAATTAGGTCGTTTCGAAAGTTTTGTCCGTTTTTACGAGTCTACTTCAAATTGTAGTGTCTCAGTGAATATTTATTCAATTTAATCGGAATAAGCTCCATTTTCATCAGTGTACTTCTGCCAACGCAACACAAGTCGATTGATTCCGTCGGCATAAAAATTGGGTGCTCGGGATCCGA
Organism: Octonoba sinensis; assembly: GCA_038502835.1. Lineage (NCBI taxonomy): Eukaryota > Metazoa > Arthropoda > Arachnida > Araneae > Uloboridae > Octonoba > Octonoba sinensis. The sequence goes on from CM076600.1 coordinate 9,006,076, forward strand.
TGAAGTCGACGAAGGCCGTTTTTGGTAGGTCCTGATTATCAAAGGTTCTACTGGTGAAAAAGTTATTGAAGTGCTTGAAAAGATGGTAGTCGGTTGGCGAGAGGTCTGAGGAATATGGTGGGTGAGGTAGAACTTCGACGCTCAATTCCTTTAATTTTCAAACGGTAATTTGTAATACATGTGGCCGGGCGTTGTCGTGGAGCAGGATCGGACCTCTTCTGTTGACCAGTGCTGGCTGCTGCTGACGCAATTTTCGGTACATTTCGTCGATTTCCTTACAATAGGACTCTGCTGTGATGGTTTGGCCTGGTTGCAGAAAGTTATAGTGAATCACAACAGTCGCTGACCACCATACAGTAACCGTGATCTTTATTTTTTGGTGGGGTTTCGCCTTTGGGAAGTGCCTGGGTGGCTCATCGGTGACCAACCACTGTCCTGAACGTTTCCTATTGTCGTAGAGAATCCAATTTTCATCACACGTGATGATCCGGTCCAAAAAGGATCGTTTTGGTTGTGCAAAAGCAATGAAGAACAAACCTCGAAACGTGACAATTTCTGCCGATCGTTTAAATCGTGAGGCCCCCACTTTTCGAGTTTTTTGACATTTCCAATACGTTTTAAACCATTAAAAACCGCATAGGAGCTGACTCCCAGTTCTTCCGCCATCCCACGCATCGTTTGTGATGGGTTAGTATCCACCAGGGTCCTCAAGTCCTCCTCCTGGATTACTCTAGATCGACCACTTCGGGGCTCATCTTCGAGGCTAAAATTTCCAGAACGAAACTTCGTAAGCCAACGTCGAACAGTGCGTTCAGTAACACTATCATTGCCAAATGCCTGGTTAATTTTTCGGGTTGTTTCAGCAGCGCTTTGGTTCAATTTGAATTCGTAGAGAAAAATTGGCCGAAAATCGCTTAATGACATCATATAGTACTAGGCTGAAAATAATTTTAAAAAATAATTTAGAAAAAAACGAACAGCATCAATGTATAGAGTACAAAGTTCTCCGTCGATCAGTATATACCACGACACAGTAAAATAAATATTTGTTGAGATATGGAGATACAAAAACACATGACATTAAAACGGACAAAACTTTCGAAACGACCTAATACCACGCTTAGTTCCTCTGCTACCGGGCCGATGTTAGGCTCTCTTTGTAGAGAGACTGCGGCACAGTAAAGCAGGTAGGCAACGTTTTGCTTTTCGTGACCCTTGAAGTAATCTGTTAAGGCCTGAGATGCTATATACGTTATGACGTAATTAGCATTATATGCCATGACTAATTCTAAGTACAATGAAACTTAAATGCCTCTATAATTAGCTGCAAATTTAGTAGCTTCTTGTAAGAATTTTTAATTTCATGTGCAGATTAAAATATGTACAAGGTGGTTATAATTAAACTTCCCCTACTCAGGGCATCCTACATCTAAAACCGTTCAACGGATTGACACCAAAATTGGTACGTGGACTATACAAGAGATGCGCTTAAGGAATCATGAAGAAGAAAAAAGTTCTAAAAATGGCAGCTACGGGCGCTGTTTAGACTTATAACAGGGTTTTAAGGCAGGAAATGACCAGTACGGCATAAAAGCAATCATATTAATATTTATAAAAAAGAGCAAAATTTATTTCATGATAACCTAAACTTGTTTTCTTTTTTCTTTTTGCCACACAGATGAACTGTTATAACTCTTTCTTTACTTTCATTTTAAATGGCAAGATGATAAATTTGGACGAAAAAGTGTACAATAAATGTTGATATTATTATTTTTATTCCGTATTGGTCATTTCCTACGTGAAAACCATGTTATGAGGCTAAACAGCGCCCGTAGCGGCCATTTTAGAACTTTTTTTTTTCTTCATGGTTCTTTGAGCGCACCTCGTGTATAATCCACACACCAATTTTGGTGTCAATCCGCTGAACGGTTTTAGCTGTAGGATGCCCTGAATAGAGGAAGTTTAATTATAACCACCCGGTATAAGTAAACTTTGTGCAGACTACTTCAATGTACCTACTGTTATGTTTAATCTCTTAAAATTAGGAAACCATGGAGCTAGTTCCACTGAAGTATATGAAGTTAATCGAGACTTGCATACTATATCTTTGTTTTCTTTTTTTAGTAAGTAGATTCGTTTTTCTTTACACGATATCAGATTGAAGCAACTGTTCCAATGTTTCAGAAAGCGAATCGCTTTCAATGCATTTTGTTATTATATATATTGTTATATATATAAACTATTAAAAGTTGGTATTATTATGTTGGTATTATTAATTTTCGGCAGAATTTTAGTCATGTGCTCATATATTAATTGTAATTTCAAAAAATTACATATTTTGAATGGAGCACTGTTAAATGGTAAAACAAACTGATAAATTGTAGTTATTTTCCTGAACTGGTAGCTTTCATGATCAGAATCATTTGAATTAGTTGGGATTTTTTAAATAAGTGAAAATTTAAATACATGATGTCTTTTATCGATGAAGATGTAATACGATTATCTTTTGTAATAATTTAAAATTTTGCTAAGAAAAGCTGCTTTGTAGTAACAGAGTCCAAAGAAAATGGTGAATACAAAAAACAAGTCAGAAGGGAAAATAAATTGCATGTTATAAAATTTAAAATTTGGTTTTCTAACAAAACACCTTTACTTTTCCATTGTACAGTTACGAAAAAGCAAAAAAGAATCAGTAAATATTACGACGCATGGCTAATAATATTGCATTATGGTCTAACAGATAAAAATAACTTATTATCATTTGCACATGCGAAACAGTTTTATGTTTTTCTCACATTTTGCATCACATTAATAGCACTGATTCAAAGAAAAGCAAGTAAAATGACAGTTAATTTAGAAGTTTGTTTTATTTGGTTCTTTTTCATGTACTAATGGCACGTGCATTACTTTTTAAGTTCTTCGAGATGATTCAAATAATAATCGGAAGTGCATTATGACATAATTTCATAATTGCATAATATTCTACGAATATTTACTTACAAACAGTAATGACCACTCCAAAACATTATATAACCTCAGACAAATTTGAATTAAAATGAAAAATGGATCTTAACAGAACACATTGTATGCTTTTTTGTTTTCTCATAACAAAAATTTATTTTGAGTACAAGGATAAAACAATGTAAATCAAGCACAAAATGGAAAATCATAATGAAAATAGGTATTTCGAGCCTACAATGGTGCCTCTTCATCCGTGGAGGAAAGAAAATGCTCAACACATTGGAAGAATAGAGGGAAACAACGCCTCCATCGTTCCTATTTCATGTTCCTGACCTCTGATTTTCCTTTTTCATTCATTGCCTTTGTTCCTATTGGTTAATCTCTAATTCGACCCATTTGGTACGAATACCGGTTGTCCTTATGGTTGTTGTCTGTTCACTCACAACTTTCTTGTTGTGTGTGTTGAGCACTTTTCTTTCCTGCACTGATGAAGAGACTCCATTGAAACGTCGAAATAGCTATTTACATAATTGATTTGACAATTTGTGCTTTATTGACGTTGTTTTTTTCCTTCTACTCATATTTTAGCACAAAGCATTTTTGATCATTTGCCTTATAAAAAATTACGTTGTTCTAATAAATACATTAGTCACAGGAAAAATATTTTTTCCCTTTTAAAAAATTTTCAAATCAGTTTGTGACAATTTTTTGAAATAAACTAAGCATATATAAAGCAAAATTTTTGCCATTCAAAAATGGTTGCAGTGAACATGCAAATATATAGTATAAAAGTACATAGATATAGTATAATTGTATATAAAAATATTTGCTACAAACAATGTTCATGCAGCAGCTTCACTCAATGATAAACCTGATCCTAGAGCATGTAATGCCATTCATTGGCATTTTAATTAGCTTTTTGACTAAAAGTGAATGTAAACATTATCCTTAGAGGATTTTCTGCCTTTTACTATGGTAGGTTATTTTTTAATACAAATTTTAGAAGTGCTGCTTAGTGACTACACCATGGAATGGTACGGTTAAAATTATAGTTATTTTTTTCTACCTAGTTGTAGTCCTATTGTATTGGTGAGTCGTAACACGAAAGTGTAGTAAAAAAACAGAAAATTTATACATGAGTTAAGATATAGAGTTTTATTTTTGGTGCTATATAATAATTTTAGAGTAACTTCTTTTACAATTCAAGGGCATGTGCATAGCTCAACCGGGTCCTTGCCTTTTGGATCTTCAAAAGATTGTTTTTACGGACCCTCAGCACATAGCTTTCATTTATACTGCAAGACTCTGTTGGATATCTGGTTGTCACAATGCTAGGTTAGGTTTTTTTTTCACTCTCATAAGTATTGAACACTTCTGTGATAGTTTCAGCCACACACACACACACACACACATGTGTGTGTGTGCGTGTTATATGGGCTGATTATATATATATATATATATATATATATATATATATACATATATATTAACCAGCTTATTGAACATTACGTGTATTTCCATTAATTCCCTGGGCAACAATTCTTGATGAATTCAACGTGCTGAACACAAATACAACCATGAAAACTGTGCTTTGGCTCTTGTTACTGAGATTCAGGGGTGCAAAGATATAATGTACCTAATGCTTTGATGTCACTCTTATGAAAACATTTTAAAGAATAAATTTATTTATTGTGCATTATAAGTAATATTACATTTTTAGATGTCCCTGTAAACATATGAATTAATAAAACGTGTAATAAAATAAACATTTGGAGTGAAAAACCAAAGAATTTCAAAAAATAAACAAATATCATAATTAAAATTCAAGAATTTGTTCTCTATATTTTATTTGTCCTTTTGCCAGTGTAATACCACACAAAAAGTATGGCACAACTCTTTCTAATGTGTTCAAGTAACATCAGGCTTATTGCATAACAGCCTGGTGTATTTTTTGATAAGTGTTGAAGAGTGTAGGTGTTTGTCTTCTCGTCAGTGCGGTACTGGACTTTGTTGAAAATGAGCTTTTATATTTACGTGTAGTCATTTCATAATTTCATTTGCTTCATTTTGAAGCTATTTGCAGCTGTATTTGCAGCGCGAAAATGCAATAATGATCCAAATAACTTTTGTTAAATTTGTGGTAACGTGACATTTGAATCACAGAAAAAGCGCATTACTGACGCAATCAGGAAAGCATATTTCCTCTACTTTGGTTGCAAAATAGGCGACCAAGATAAAAAATGGGCGTCTTACGTATGCTGTATTGTATCACCTGTGCAACAACACTTTCAATGTGGGTGACAGGTAAAAGAAAAAGTATGATATTTGTTTGCTGGAGAGAGCAAAGCAATCACGTAAACAAAACGATTTCGCTAATCTTTGTAAGACTCTATGTTGTCACTTTTGTTATGTACACATTTATTACGCACTGTAGGTATTGGTAAGACTGGTATGCATTAGTACTTTATATTGTTACCTTTATTTCTTTATAAATTAAATTGGAAACAAGACATAAAATGCATTATTGTTGCATTCTTTTATCCCGATCATACAAAGTAATATTTCAACATAACAAAAAAACTAGAGCCAATTTCATTTTTTTATTGCCATATTCATGATTAGCAAGTTAAATTAATAAATATTTCGACACTTCCATTCAAGATACAATTTCATTTTTGTCCAATGTTATGGTTGATTTACTCTTCTTTTTTTGACACAGAATGGGCTTCTTTGTAAATATGGTAAGGCAAAACATTTTTTGCATTTACACTTCGACTTTTATACATGATTTTGAATTCGCAAAAATGCAGTTAGTTCGGATCATCCGTAGTTTATTTTCATTTTTGCATTACCGATATACATTGTCTTATTCTTTTTTCTTTTTTTCTCTTTTTTCTTTGCAAGTGTAAGTGTTTCTTGAAGTAAAACAGAGAGTAGTAATTTTGTTAAGGACTATTTATCAGATAGCGACCGTATATATAACGAAAGAAATTGACTGTTTCGTCAGTGAAAATTCTATACTGATACAGCCAATGAGAGACGTCCTTCGGACAATCTAGCTCTTTCATTGGATGTAGCTGATTTTGTCTCATTCTCACCGATTATGTTTTCGGCACAACACATTGTGTTCTCTTTTTTATAATTGGATTCTTCTAATAATTATTTGATAAACATTTTCTTTTTACTTGTTTATCTTTTACTGCACAGGCTACAGGCCTAACCTGTGACATGAGGATTTTTTGGCTGTACGAGGATTTTAATTTCTTTTAATTTTTTTCGTTGACTACGAAAAAGCGTGACAGCTTCAAAAAATTAACTTGCTAAAACAATACATTTTTTACAGGAGGCGTCGCTTTTGATATGCTGAAGAACAAACAATCGGCTGTGGCAGTTTGTAATTTAATTACCTCAATTTCAATGCTCGGAATCCCTTGGAGCAGAAATATTGGAACACTTACTGGACTAATGGTTATAAATGGCGCGTCTGCAGGCTCTGTGTGTACATGTAAGAGATGTATTTATTACCCTATATTAGGATCACATGATGCCAGCTGTAAGCAACAAATACTAGAAAATCTTGAATTTTTTAAACATGACAATATCCTAATTACTGTATTATTTTATAATATAATTTTATAAGTATATGAGGAGAGGAATGAAGGAGACAATTTCTTATACGTTTCAAAAAGATTCATAGCTTTTTTTCCCCATGTATTGTTAAAATTTAAAATAATAATAATAATAATAAAATCAAAAAAATAAATAAAAGAAAAAAAAAGTTGATATGCTATTTTAAATGTTTGATTATGTATTTTAAATTTTCCGTGCTATTACTTTATACATTATACATTACAAATTCTTCTTTAAAATTTTGCACGAAACCATTCATTAGAACAAATGTTTGACATTTCCGCTTCTCGTATAACGAGTTCAACTGAATATGCAAATTGAGATTTCAAATTCGGTACTTGGATTCATTTTCATTTAGATATTTCACTGCAAGATATTATATATTTTATTTTATTTCATTGTTATTATTTTTTCGTATTACTTATTTTTACTTTGCCAATATCGGTTCGGACTTTCCACTAAATTAGCATTAAAAGTTTATAACGTATTTAATAAACCCCTTACATTTTTTGCAGGTGGTAACGTTTTCTGTCTAACTTTATGGGGAAAAGACAGTGGACCGTTTTATCAAGCACTGCATTTTACTTTCGGAATTGGATGCTTGTTAGCTCCTCTGGTCGCTGCGTCATTCACTGGCGACTATGCTCAACAATCTTCAATTCTTAGTTTCAATTATACTCTTAGCAATGAATCCTTTCCTAACCTTACCAATTTGAATCAAAGTTTTTCTAATGAATTAGATTTACCAGCATGGTCAACGCCGCCAGTTACCTATCCTTTTACAATAATTGGATGTTATGGTTTTGTAGTGTCAATATTGCTATTTGCAATCTTGTTCATTTCATCAAGTAACGAAGATCATCAAGAAGACAAACATACTAAAACGAGGGAAAGAAGCCTTGCATTCATTTCCTTACTAGTGGTACTATGTGGGTTTCTTCTTTTTGTGGAGACAGGAACAGAAATGGGATTTGCTCAAATGTTAACATCATATGCTGCGAAGGGAAGTTTAAAGCTGCCTACGACAATTGGGTCTTACATGACATCAGCTTTTTGGGCTGCGTTTACAATATCTAGACTTGCTTCAGTTTTCTTAGCTACTAGATTCAGCAATTTAACTTTGCTAGTTTATGATTTAGTCATAACTTCTATAGGGGCAATATTGCTGCTAGCACTGTCTAATCACGAATGGGTTTTATGGCTATCCTCAGTTCTTCTTGGTATTGGAATAGCATCGTTTTTTCCAGCAACATTAGCCTGGTTAGACACCTACATAAATGTCACAAATAAAATTGCTTCTCTTATGGTTCTTGGTGGAGCTTTAGGAGAAATGTTAATACCTTTCACAATAAGTACTTTTATGGAAAGTATTCCGGAAGTACTTGTTTATGTCGTCGTGGCATCTTGTTTCTTCTCAAGTTTGACAGTACTGATAATGCATTTGATATTAAGAAAGACGGAAAATAAATACATTAAAGAATCTTCAGCTAACCCGGACACTAGTACGTCTGTGGTTGCATGAAAAATTCTTTAAATGTTTAAAATTTTTATTTTTTTTACTTATAATAATGTGCACAATAAAATAAAAGCAATATTCTTTTTAGAAGTGTTTGTCTTGTCATTTTCTGTTTTTATATTTTATGCAATGAATTTTTAAAAATAAATTTATCCAGATTTTCCAAAAATGAATTTCTTTAGTCTGTAATAAAAAATATGACGAAAGCACCTAAATTCGAGATAATAGTCCTGCTTTTTTACGCAATTAGTTGTGATGGAAGGATGAAGATTGATGCGTTAATTAAGACAGTTTGGTGTTTGACCCCACATATTTAAACTCACATATACCACATTCTATGAAGTAATTAGCATCAGAAACTTTACATGTAAAAAGGTAAATTTCTCGAGTCAGTTTGGTCCATTTTAAAATTAAGATAGGTTTTGTAAACTTGAGATTTGCGATTGCTGAAAGGAAACTTGTTCTGTTTGCTAAGTTCAGAGAACTTACGTGTTGGAAATTTATTAAGTGTCCAAAGAATGAAAATGTAAAGAAACATTTGCAATTGAGCTTGAATTAACTAAAGAACAATGAAAATCGCAGGATATCGATCCGGAATGTTCCTCTTACCGAGCACTGGAAGTTAAATTAACCCCCATTTCGCCAGGCGCCAAAAAATTACGAGACTTCATATCACATAATCACATAAAATAAGAATGACAAAATGTGCACATACTGCTGCTAGGAGCAATGATGTATACAATATAAAAAATATATAATACATACTTCATGGAAAATATATCTAAATAAAAGAAATAAAAGGCAAGAGTTAAATAAAGATCTTACCGAAAATGAACTGAAATGGGAGCTCGAAGTTGCTAGAAACAAAATCTTCACAAAAATATTCCAAAATGAACGCGCCAGCAGCAAAACAAATACTTATATATATATATATATATATATATATATAATAATTCCATTTTAAGTTTTATTTTTCTTGTCTTTAGTTCGTTCATTTTGAACTATTTTTGCGCTGATTTTGTTTATAGCAGTTTGGCGCTGACATTTCAGTACATTTTCGGTAATTCTTTAGTTTTCCCTAAAATATGTATTTAAAATAAAAATAAAATATTGATTTTGCAGTAAATTTCAGATTGACTATTCATGCGAAAAATTTCAGCTCAAACTAATTTTTCACAGATTACGGCATTGTACTGATAAAAAACGGAAAATAAGTACTTTTTTTAGTTCAAACATATGATATGATACTCGATGTCAAGATAACGAGAAAGGGTATGTGACAGTGACGTGAAAGAATAAAATGATGCAACGGCATAGAAAATTAACACAATCGTTGGTTTCTTTTCAGAGAGACTTTTGAATCAAGGATTGCATAGAAAAAAGGTGAAAATATCCACTAAGAAGTCGCGAATTTTGAATGCGTGCAATTTTTATCTCTGTTTTTGAGCAGATTTATTTTTGAATATTACTGTTGTTATTATTATTTTCACACCTACGGAGTCCATAACGCACCCAGATAAGAGCTGTTCATAAATGATGTCACACTTTGTTCTGCATTTTCGACGCCCCCTTCCGCCATTCTTCACAAAATGTCACATTTATCATACCCCTTCCTCCCTTTGTCACAAGTCACGCTGTACGACATTAACCAGCGATTCCCAAAGTAGGTTCAGCGGAACCCTAGGGTTCCGCAGAAGGCTCTCAGGGGTTCCTTTGACAATTTTTTATTACATAAAGTTATCTTCAGTAAGTCATGCTTAGAAAAACCGAAGTGACGCGATGAGAGCTCTATTAGAAATTTATCTGAAAGTGATCGGTAAGCCCTTTCTGAAAATTAAAATACATTTGAAGGAAGGAAATAAGAAATAAAATCTTCAGGAAATCTAAGTTAGTTAATGTAAAATTAAAGTAAAAATTGTAGAATGACTCGGTGCTCCAATGAGACGGGTCAAAGACTATATACGTCGTTTGGTCATTCAATGATAAAAGGCTGACAATTATGTTCAACGACATTGGCTAATGAGTAAAAAAGAGAGTTTAGTTTGGTCTGTTGGTTTTTGTAACACTTCTCACATGATCTTCGCAATGAGTCGAAGAGTAAGTTTACTAAACAACAAACTGATGTTTTGGTGATGGCATTGGAAAACAGTATAATTTAATTCCTACATTTAATGGTTCCAAAAAGTCATGTATCACAGTCATGTATCATTTGTGTTCTTTCCACTTAAAGAAATAGATTTTTCTGCTGAACAATGTTCCAGCTCGTACTTTCAACTGACCGCTTCAATGACATCCCTCGAACAGTGCATCAGCTTTGAATTTTTACTTTTCAATCTGATATAAATAATGTAGAGAAAATCAGGGCATTCTTAAGCAATAATTTTATCTAAATGGCAAGAAGTCAATTGGGGAAATAAAACTGGCCTCATGAAATACTCGATTTGGAGCAGTAATGATGTACAAAATCTGTATATAAATAGGCAAAAACAAATCCGTTAAGTGCAACTTTCTCCTCTGTTTGTTAACCGATTTTCTTACTTTTTTTTATTTAGTAGCTATTTATGAGTTTTAGTGTTATCAATCAAAACATTTTGAAATTAATTAGTTCCCCCCCTGCCACTTTCGACGTAAATTCGAAGCCTTTTTTAAGAAGGCTTTATTCGTCATATTTTCATGCTACTCCTTAAAGTTACAAGCTACAATATTTGTAATACAAAGCACGATACCTTTTTTACTATTTCTTAATTTAAAGAAGAAGAAATATCAAGGAAAAAATAAAAGAGAAAATGTAATCGATTTAATAAATGTCAAATCATAATAATACACTCTCAAAAATAGAATCATCATGTTCGACGATTCTTCAACCGTCAAGAAAATTTCGTCATTTACAACGATTCTTTCCTCGCGCGATCACGTGACTTAAATTATTAAACAAATGTCGGCAATTTGACGAAAGGTTTACTCGGAGCATTTTCGCGAAGAACTTTCGTCAAATACGGCGAAAGTTTCGTGAGATTTGAGCATGCGTTTCTTAGAGTGGACTAACCTTAAGGTTTCAGTAAATCTATTTCTAGGTAACAATGTATATATATGATAAGTCAGATTGCTTGTCCAGTACAATATAAAACGAAATAAAAAACAATTTGAATCTAGCAGACTCTAAAGTAGTTTAAAATGAGGTATACGTGAGGGAACGTGTTATTTTGCTCCAAATCAATGTTTCGCGAGTTTGTTGATTTCCATAACGTTTTTAATTTTTATTAAATTGAAAATGAGTGGTTGGATTCCTAATTTATTCAATATCAATAGGGTGGCTTGAAATTTTTAATTTCTCTTTTCTTTTTAGGATATGAAGTGCAGAGCATAGGCGTAACTGGGGTTGGTGAAAGGGGGGGGGGTCACCCTAAAAATGTACAGACTAAACACCAATAAGAAGTGTAAAAGTTGAAAATTTACTAGTCATAAATACTTGTCTCTAAAGATATACTCCGTGTTTATTTCAGGCATCTCCCGGGGGGGGGGGGGTGGCTACCCCCTTGGAGCAAGTAAACTCCCCCCCCCCCCGGCAAAAAATTCAGATCACAAGTTTTAAAAAAAGAAAGAAAAGATAAATTACGCTTTTAAGACACTTTACTTTCCGAAACACTTTCAGGGAACGGACATTGAACACTATCAATAAGCGACACTTAACGTAACTTAAAAGATATAAGACTTTATTTTGAAAAAAATTGCGGAGGGAGAGTAACCAAACTCCTTTCTGTTTCCTCTAACATCACCAAAGTATCCCGAAATTGCGTTGCTAGGAAGATATCAAAAAGTTTCCTGGGGAGAGCTCTTAAGCCCTTGCCTCCAGAGTTAGCCTAAGCATTATAGATGTAAGACCAGTTACAAAAATTGAAGTTGCAGAAGCCCCAAATACCCGCTCCTCTAATTTCACCAAAGATCTAAACATACATCTACTATATATACATCAAAACGCTATCATATATGTAAAAAAATTCATATTAACATCCTTTCTAGACATATAAAACTGTATATATGTATATATAAAGGGTATGATTTTGAAGCATGCGGTGCCCTTCCTAATTCTGAACATGCTCCCTCTGCTGCGGAGCCAAAGCAGTATCCAGAATATTTTTTCGGGGGGGGGGGGGGGAGCAGACTTCAACACACTTATGTTAAGCAAAGTTTCAGGGATTAATATATGATACATTGGAAAAGATTTCTGGGGGGGGGGGGCGGCACGTGGGTCTCTTTTCCCCTGTGGATACGGCCTTAATTCGCAAAAACATTAAACATTCATTACTAGATCTATTAGTTTATTTTTTAAATCAAACGCAATAGAAAATTTAATATTTAGCGCTAAGCAATCTTCTATGTCCAAGCATTCATAATATTAAAACTGGGAAATAGTAGAATTTTAGAGAAAAAATCCAAATTCCCCTACAAAAATGCTCATCCTCACAATAAATTTCTAAAAATTTTGTTAAATTTGTAGCAAAACATACCTCAGAAGTGGAAGCGTCTGAATCAAATTTTCTTTACTTTTTGGATGACGAACGTGTCCATCGATGGAGTGCAAACATTATTATGTATCGAAAATAATTAAAAATTTAGCTAAAATATAAATAATACTTGATTGTAAATTAAAATGCAGCATTAAACCGAAGCAGTGAGATTGGAAACGTTGAACGGATGATTTCCAGAGTCGTAATGCAATCAGTGATGTACCATAATAAGAAAAAAAAAACATTTAAAATATAAGAGATGAGAGAATATCTGTAAATGAGAATGCAATGCAAATACAGTTCATCAGTTTTCCAATCGGCTCAACTACAAAAAAGATTTTACCAAAATGGGTGTTTGGACAGGAAGTCATAAATAAATACAAACTGCTCTTAAAGTTTCTTGTTGAGCATCCCTTCCTGGCTTGAGGGTTTAACCCATTAGGACAATTGTTGGCTAGGGGTCCTTCTATTTCAGACCCCAGCGCCTACAAACACCGTTTTATCAGAAAACAAAACTCCATCACAGTAGAGAATATTTTCCACGAAACTTATTACTTGTGCGATTGTATTCCCAAATTGCTGCCTTTGGGTAAAAAGGTCATCAAGAAGGAAAGAAAACCCTCTGGAGTGATTGAAAGGATCTCTGTTTTTCTGTGTGTGGTACGGTGATTGAAGCCACCTTTCGCTGTAAACCCCCCCCCCCCGAAGGTGATAAGGGGGTCGATTATTACCAGATGAAAAGTCCTCTTTATTATGAGCTGCATACTTTGGTCATGATCACAACCCTTCAGAGAAAGAGGAAATAAAATCATATACATGTGTTTAATTTTCTTAGAAAAAAAAATCTGCTTTGCAAAGGCCGTAGCCAGAAATGTTTTTTATGTGCCTAAATAAGTAAATACCCAATGGGGGGGGGGGTTGAACCCCCCCCCCCCCCTGGTTACGACTATGGAGCAGAGAGATGAAATATATGTATAATATGTGTTACAAATGCTTCAAATTAAATAACAAACTCAGTGGTGAACCAGTTATACTGAGGAGCGGTTAACGCTAGTTGAAATATTTAAACAAAACAAACTATTGTCAGACAGAAAAACTAAAATGTCTAAAAGTTGTTTAAATGCTTGAAAACTGAACTTGAAAAGAATGAATTACGGTCAAATTTCGACCAACGGGCGAACTCTAGTATGATTTTATCAGTAGCCTGCAGTGTTTCATTTTATTAAGTTTAATTAATTAATTGGACATTGAATGATTGTTATTGGTGATTGATTAGTGCAATGGAAACATTAATTTCAGATAATTAATCGTTAGTATAAATAAAAATCGACTAGTATTTTTCTCCCTTTGTTAAAACTGTTAATTTAAAATAAAATTTTCAACGTTATTTTGTTAAAACTGCAATTTTTAATGTGGATGAAAGTATTAAAACAATAGAGTCACTAGGATAACTTTCATTTTAACTAGTTATTGAGCCTTAACTTTTGACACTCAGTGCAATAACTTGAAAGGGCTACAGTCATAAATACAAGAAATCTCTCCCGGCTGAACAGTAGGAATCACTAATGGTTCTTTAGAGTTCATCTTCTTTGAAACAACCTTTTCACTATAATGCAATATTTCACGCAATGAGTTTTTGTTTTGAGTTTTAATAAACGGAAACCAGTATTTAAGTAAGCAAGCTACATTAATCCTTCTCGTCTTTGAAATAACACATCGATGCAAGAAAAATCGATTTTTTCGGGACTACGCATACTAAAACACGAATTCAGATTCTAATTGGAAGCTACGCCAGATCTACGCATTCAAATATCCGAGATAAAGCCTCCTACCTTTACAGCCATTATTAACAATACAGTGAAACAATTACATTATTGAAGTTAACGGGACTTACTTTAAAATTGTAGCAGGTGTGATAAATTACAAAAACTTTGTTATTTCTTCCTATTTTCAATTGCAATAATATTTTTCATCGACAGCCCGATAACTTAAAGATAGGTTGCATATGTATTGTTTGGGCTATGATGCGTTCGAATGTGAGCATGCGCAGTGCGCGCGAATGTAAGTCAGTCTTCGTTTAGATTTCGATGAAGTCGGACGTCCGCTTCCTAAGCACGGAAATAAACCGAGCTTACGGAAAGTGACTCGTTCCCTTTTTTATACTTCCACTGTTTATTTTATCTCAGGAGTTTAATTATAATCTGTAAGCTCCAACATGTATTTAATTCAGAAAGATAACCAATGGTCGCCTTTGTTAGATTTTTAATTAACTTCTAAATCCAAGGGCATTCGTTGGAATGCTTTTCAATGGGCTGGGGCAAAGAGGAGCCGGAGAAATATGAAGGAGCTATCTGTGGAAAAATCCGAAAAACAACACCTAAACTAGTTTGACCAGAAAAGGCTTAAAAACATATAGTGACGAAAGGTACATTTGCGGAGTGAGCAACAATAACCATTCACTCATAGTAAACTCACTTATCGTAGGAGATTCTTACTCTGGTTTCCCGTCGCAAATGTTGAACCTTCACAAATAAACACAGATATGAAAATCACCACTTTATTGCACATTAACACCAATATCCAGCATGGCGCGGGAAGTGGGAGCCACTTTTAATTAATAAAAAAAAACTATCCGCTCAGTAAACTCTCCTTCCCCACTTATCCTGATTCACCGTTGAGCCACTATTTCTGCCTGCCGCTCCTTCTTGATTCCAGCCAACTTCAACTCCAGTCGGGCCGAATTATACGCGTAATAAGACACCCACCCCCCTTTTCCCGCTACGGGTTACAGTTCTCCTACTGGTGACAAACGATGAGGCGGGCACAGTTAATCAACATAAAGGCAAGGCTCCACACTATCCAAATTAAATCTTTGCGATATTAAAATCTTCAATTAAAAATAGGTAATTTAAATGGGCAAGAGGCTCCTTTAAATGGGCAAGGTGCCCCTTTAAATCATCCTTGTCCAGATCATTAAACTTATGATTTTCAATATGAGCACTAATGAGGGTTTCTCAAAATAAAAGAGAATCTTTAAGGGTTCCATGCTGAAAAAAGTTTGGGAACAGCTGACATAAACATATACTTGCAGTTCAGAAACAAAGCAAAACATTTAAGATCACTTTTCAATTTTCTTTGTAAACAAACTAGGCGTAGCAATATTACAGTAAAACTCCTTTATAGCGAAACCAGCAAAACAAAAATATTTGATCGCAATAGAGAGGTCTCCGCAAAAGAGTTTTATATATAGTATATATTTATTGGCTCAATAGTTTACTATCGGGGATTTGAAAACTTTCCGCGTTCTAGTGGTGTCCGTTAGGGGAAGTTTTACTATATTTGTTAGCTTGAAAAAGATAATAAAAGTATGTGCACTAATTTTGTGTGAAATGAGAATAAGGTTTACAAGAGCAAAGGGTTAATCTGTACTAATATTATAAAGCTCAAGAGTTTGTTTGCTTGAACGCGCTAATCTCAGGAACAATTCGTCCGACTTGAAAAATGCTTGCAGTGTTATTTATCGAGGAAGGCTATAGGCTACATATCATCACGCTAAGACCAATAGAAGCGGAGGTCCGAAAATTGCATAAAATAGTCCTTTTCTATCGAAAGAAATTATCGCATCCTTTCGAGCTTGATACCATTGAAAAGCCCGTAAAAAATTATCTTAGGAGGAGCTTCGCCCTTCGTGCTAAATTTGGAAGCCTCTAAATTACCTAGAAAAGAAGCTATAAGCGTTTTTCTCTGTGGTTTGAAATTATTTTTTTGCCGTAATTAACTTTAATTTTACTTGAACCAGATAATGACCGTTTTATTTTAATTGCGTTGTTGCATCCGTTTCAACAATTGCTATCGTTGCCGTGTGAACAAACAAATCAATGCAGTTGCCATTGTTAAACAAATCAAATATAATAATAATCAACGTTTCTAGCATTTTGATGAGGCATCGCTGTATTTGCAGTTAATTTAATGTATGCGAATTAAATCCTTCTTTATTATTTTTGAACAATTGATTATAAGGCACTTGTATCCAATATGGACAGTGCTCTCAATATGGAAACCCGTAATATATTTTAAAAGTAACAAATTTGATCGAGAAATATCAGTATATGTCCGCGAAGAAAAGCAGTTGAAAAGATAATTTAGCCAGGAAAGTGAAAAAAAAGCGCGTTGTTCGCCGTTTTGAAGGAAACTTGTTTTCTCGTGGTGTGCTGATCGTAATTACTGGTAAGTTTAAATCCGTATTAGATATGGTAAAATTACTTTAATTATTGAAAAGTGGAGTGTTTTAAAAAGCTGATAAAACATATTTTGATTGTTATTGCATATATTGCTTAAAAATGTTTTCTTTTTTATTTATTACAAGATTTAGTAAAACTACGCCCGATTCCCAATATGGACACCTTATGTCCAAATAAAAAGTTCTTCATCTTAGGTGCTAAGTCTCACACAGTCCTCATGGACCCATCTGCCGCATTTTATGTATGGCCGCATTGCCTGCAACAGCATCAATACTTCATAAGAAGCAGTACCAGCTCTCCTTTGTTGAGCAAGTACAGCAAGTGAATCTTCCGATTCCCAAGTTTGTAAAATATCTGTTTAATGCTATTTTATTTAGCTAATTCATTATAAATAAATGTTCATATGTGTTTTTAATCTTAATTATAGTAACTGTACATTACATTACGAAATCAGAGGGGAAGTACACCTTTTTACAGGTTTGTCACTGTCCAACTGTAAGAAGGAAGAAGACATAACGTCGGCAGGCGATAAACTTAAAAAGGCATCAAAGTGGTAAAATCCTTGTTCAATAAGACGCCATCTGATCAATCCTCCAAGAAAAAAACCCTCCAAAAAACCCTTACAAAAAAATTAAATAAAAAGCCTCCCCTCAGTAGGATATCTGTTGGCGAAATCGCATTTAACAGTGGGATCACTTCGTCAACAAAGAAGAGCTGGTACTGCTTCTTACGAACTATTGATACGGTTGCAGACAGTGCGGCCATGCATCAAATGCGACAGATATGTCCATGAAGACTGTGTGGGACTTAGCGCCCCTGATGAAGAAGTTTTTATTTGTCCATCGTGTGAGGACTGAGCAATCGCAGATGTAAATTCTGCAGACAGATGCAATAAAGCTAAGCAAAAGCAACTATATTATTTCATAATATTTTGGTGTAAGTGAGGTGCTTTGCATGGGTCTTCGAAGAGCCACAACCGAAAGTGACCCCCCCCCCCCCTTCTAAAGCGCATGTTCTGAAGATATTTACTGTGCCCCCCTGCCCCGCAATACTTTAAGATATATTTTTTTATTCCCTCTCCTCTAAAATCCCTTGGAAGAGTGACTCTTCCATGTGACACCCTGTGTAGTAGGTCAATAGGAGCCACCTGTATCTAATATGGACATGCATGTCCACAATAAGGACAGGTGGTTCCTTATTTGGACACTTATAACTTATTTCTTTTGTTTTTATCATTTAAATTTAACCAGGATAATTACAAGGTCGCTAATTTTAATAATGAGAGTCAACAGTCCAGAGATAGTGGTCATACATTTTTGAAGTCCGATGACGTGTACACGGAGGTGAAAAAAATACATTTTCTTTAAGATGACCATATTGGACACAGGTACCTTATACAAACAATCTATAGCTATATCTATATTAATAATATAAGGCTGAAGGGTTTGTTTGCTTCAACGCGCTTATCTCAGGAACTACTTGTCCGATTTAAAACATTCTTTCAATGTTAGATAGTCCATTTATTGAGGAAAGCTACAGGCTATATATCATCACGCCAAAACCAATAGGAGCGGAGCACCAATGAAGAATGTATCAAAATCGTTTCTTTTTTTTTCGAGAGCATATCTCTATAAATACATCACTTTTTATCCTCCGCCGGAAAATGAGCATTATTTCAGATAGACCGTGCAACGCCGGGCTTCGCAGCTAGTACAGTATATTTAAGCTCTTCCTAATGGCGACTCTTCAAATGCGAGCGCTCCTCTTAGGCGGACAGTTTTCCATTTCCCGCTAGTAAACCATTCAGCTTAAAATAAAAACACTCTTTAGCAGACACTTCTCCATTACAGATAAATATTTTTGTCTCGCTGGTGTCCGTTATAGGGGAGTTTTACTGTAACAAAATATTAATATATAGGAGCAATTAAAAACAGTAGTATTTTAGAATTTGAGATATTTTGCTTTGAATTTTAGCTTTAATTAATAAAAAGCCTTGAATAGATTGAATTAAAAAAGAAAGCCCTAATATTAGTTTTATTTAAGAGGATTGCCAATAGAATTTTGAAAATAAACGTGAAATGAAGAAAAAACGTAAAGACAAATAATATAAAACTATTTGTCATTCTAGAAATGCAGCAAGGTCGGTACTTGGATGGAACAATTTTTTATGCAAGATGGAACACGAACACTTGTTCTTCATTTACTACAAAACTTTTGCAGCTGAATGTTTGTTTAATGATATAGTTATCAGCTAATACTTTCCGTTGGAATATACTGGAGGCATGATCCTCGTGAGACTTTTGGCAAGTTGGGGGGGGGAGGGGTCTTCTTAAATGAGTGGCGCTACTAGAATTCCGTCCTGGGAAGGGGTAGGGTTGGTCTTCACATGTATATATTATGTTACCATACTAGGGCCATCAATATTGCTTAAAACCAAGAACCTGAGTGGTATGGTTGACCCTCAATTCCCCCCTAGTTGCACCCCTTTCCCAAATCCCTTGTGTATGCTGAAAGCCGGCTCAGATCCGAGTTCCTCGAAACAGAACAAAGACTGGCTGTGGTAAACATTCAAGTATAGATTACACGCATGAGCTGAGAACGCCATACACTAAATGCAATATATTGTGTACAGGAAAGTCAGTATATTGAAAATACTGCAATTTGCCCCTTCCCAGGGCGGAATTCTGGTAGCGAAACCATAAAAGAAGGACCCCTACTTGCCAAAAGTCTTACGAGGATCACGCATTCTTCTTCTACAGAAATGTCTTAAAGCTGAAGCTCTGAAAACGCAGCTTCAAGTTGAACTCTCCAACTCGTTGGATCCACGCCTGGTATTTAAAATATGATCATAGTTTGTAATGCAATCTGTATGATTATAAAACGAAAACTGTAAATCAACATCATTTCTGGGAAGGGTATAATCAGCTCAGAAACAGGTGCAAAGCATAATCAACTATACCACTCCTTACATAATATTTTCTATTATTCTCTCATTTTACCATTAGTTTACTGCATACTACCTGACCAGGGAACCTTTACAACCTTTTATAGCACTTAGATGACCAGGGACCCCCTACCTGTACCAGGGAAAGTGCTATATCCTTCGAAGTGCGCTTTGTGCAGAACGTAGCAGTTACTGTGGCGAAGAAAAGAATTGTGATCAAGCGACACATGTCCTACATTCTCTCGTATAAACGAAAAATTTAGTTAAAATACCCGTTAGCATATGGGAAATAATCCTTAAAATTCCCTTTAAAAATGAGGGAAATAGTCCCAAGTAATTTTTTTTTAGAATGAGTTTAATAGTTCTCTAAACACTTCGAGATACTAACTTTCCATTAGTCTAAGGATAACAGTTCCTAAATAAGTTCAACAGTGTACCTGAAAATATCTATTCGAGTAAGGGCAACAATTCCTGAACAGACCCGGACTGGCTCCCTCTGGGGCCCTCGGGCAGGTATTGAAACGGGGCCCCCTAGAGGAAAATTTTCCCCGTAAGTTTTTTAAACATTATGTGTCTGGAAACCGTCTTTTGCTTTGTTAAGGTCATATATAGTATTTAAACTGAAGTGATTTATATATTAAAGAAGAAAAAAATCAAAACAGTGTTTTAAAGTTTTGCTTGACAACTGTTTAGTACATTGAAATTTCAATACCGGATCTTGGACATTTCCGAGACGGGGTCAAAACTTAAAAATGCCGCCCCCTCCAACCAATTATTGTTGATATTTCATATAACTTTTTATGCAATGGCCATTTTTTCCTTTGAGGATTTTTCCCTTTGGGGGGGCCACTGATGAATCTCAACTTTGCGGCCATGTTCCCACACATTAGCTCAGCATTAGGGGGCCAGAGCCATATGAAGGGTCCCTCTTAACTGGAGATATGAAATTCTGGCAGTTGAAGGGGGTCCGGGGGTTTCTCCCCGGGAAAAATTTTGAAAACTATATACAAACTGGTGCAATTTGAGACCTTAGGAGACGCTTTGGGACTAAACTTACTTTTGGAAAAAAAAAGCAAGCAAAAGCTTTTTGAAATTTAAAACGCTTTTACTCAAAAAAATGATAATAAAAATTCAGAAAAAAAATTGGCATATTTGTTTAAATTCAGAGGGCAGGACCCTCCCCTCCCCCTCCTTCTTACTAACGCCCATATCGAAGAGCCAAGTGTTTGCCGTCTCAAACGACATTTACAAGCTCCCACGCCCCCACCTCTTCCCAAAAGGAGGCTTTGAAAGTTTCTAAAAGAAAAATCATTAGGTATAGTTTTTGCAGATCACGATTTATACGCATTTCACTACCACAAGGGGGGAAAACCTTGACTTTTTAAAATTAAATTTTTTAATTTTGACATTTCGAAATTTGCCGCCCCCTAACCTCAGTTTTAGAATTTCCAACAGTTTATGCAAAAAAATAATTCTATTAATCAGTTTTAATCGTTAGAAAAATAGCTGATGAATGATAAAATCAGAGCGCCGAACTAAGATTTTATTTCTCTTCCAAAAGTTAAATTTTCGTAATTAAATATTTTTTCTTTCTGTCTCCTTATTTTTTTTTCTTTTCTTTCTTTATTTCTTTTTATTTTTTTTTTCGTGCATCACAGTTGAATTTGCCGCTTCCAGAAGTGCCGCCCGGGGCATGGGCCCCGGCTTGCCCCACTCTAGTTCCGGCACTGCGAAATTTCATACTATTTTTATTATGTCTCACTCACTTATCTAAGCCAAGAGCACTGACTAAAAAATAAACTACTATTTATTAATTAACGAATTTTTTAAAGGAGTTTTCACTTAGGGGCCAACGATAAACCCGTAAAATTTTCAAAACTGTTTCCATGGCCAGGCCCGTTCAGCTGAACATTAGGGGGGATAGAGCCATATGAAGGGTGCCCCTTTATTGGAAATATAAAATTCTGCCAGGTAAAGGGGGTCCGGAAATTCTTCCCCGGGAAAATTTTGAAAACTATATGCAAACTTTTGCATATTGAGGCCTAGGAGACGCATTTGGGACAGCAAAAATATTAGGAAAAAAAAAGAAGCAAATAATAGCTTTTTAAAGTTTAAAAGGTTTTATTCATTAAAAACTCATAAAAATGCAGAATAAAATTAGCATTTTTTTAAAAATCCGGTCCTCTTCCCCCTCCCCCTTCTTACTAACGCTTAACGCTCATATGGAAGAGACACGTCTTCTCAAACGACACTTGCAAGTTACCCCCTTCCCGCCTTTTCCCGAAAGGATGCTTTGAAAGTTTGTAAAAGAAAAGTTATTACATTGTTTGAGTATAGCGTGATTTATATCTCACTATAACGAGGGCGAAAAATTCTTGGCTTTTTTTTAAATTTCAACTTTTAAATTTTGACAATGCAAAATTTGCCGCCCCCTTAAAACTGCCTTCCTAAGAGCCCTTGCCTGCCACAGGAACCAGCCGACTCATCGACGACGCAACATTATTCAGTATAACTCAGTTTTAAAGCTTCCTACAGTTTATACAAATAAATACTTCTGTTAATCGGTTTTAATCGTTAGCAAAATAGCCGATCAATGATCAAATCGGAGCGCCGAACTAGGATTTTAATTCTCTTTCCAAAGGTTAAATTTTCAAAAATAAATATATATTTCTTTTTTTTTATTGTATTTTCTTTCTTCTTCGCTTTTTTTTTTTGGGGGGGGGGGCATCACAGTTGAATATGCCTCCCCTCAGAAGTGCCGCCTGCCGCCCGGGGGCCCCAGGCGGCTGAGGTGGCACTTCTGAGGTGCTTTTTTCTGAGGTGGCACTTCTGAGGGGCGTTTTTCCCCCTCCTCGTTTGGGGGCCCCCTAATCCGGGGGCTTCCAGTCGACCTGGCCAGTCCGGGCCTGTTCCTGAATAACGTTTAACTGTCCCATTGATTTCCATTAGTATATAGTCAATAGTCCTTTTAATTCTCATCTGGTTAAGTATAACATTCCTAAAATATGTACAGCAAGAATCCCGAATATAATTGAAACAACAGTCACTGAAAATTTCCATTAGAGTAAGGGCAAAAGCTACTAGAAATCCTCATCAGAATGAGATGAAAATTCTCTAAACGTTCCCTCTGGAATGAGAAAAACACCTTGAAAATTCCCATTAAAATCAGGACATTATTCCTAAAATCCCGATCAGAAAAATTAAAACATTTCCTAAATAACCTTAATGGTCGGTCTAATGATACTCATCAAATTAAGGGAAAATCTTAGACTTTTAATATTTAACTGAGTTT
Source organism: Octonoba sinensis (assembly GCA_038502835.1). Lineage (NCBI taxonomy): Eukaryota > Metazoa > Arthropoda > Arachnida > Araneae > Uloboridae > Octonoba > Octonoba sinensis. The sequence continues at coordinate 9,029,168 of CM076600.1, forward strand.
CATTAGATATGTAGCTTTACGCATTTTAAATGTACGCTACAAGAAAAAGAGTCGCTCGTTGAACACTTTGAACTATGCCATATTCCCGTTACATGATGTATCGATAGAGCACGTAAAGTTGATTTTTCCCAAGAAAAGAAAAACATACAATTAGTAATTAAAGAGCTAATCTTGACCTAGATTAAATCTTTTACTGTGTCAGAAATATCTCCTTTGTCGATAATTATTACTCGTTATTAAAGCAACAAAATAGTGGGCAGAAAAAATACAGACTGTAACTGCAGACATAAATCAAGACTGCAATTCTTTTTTTTAACAAGGCAGATTTTTATTTTATCTCTTACTATACTATATAATAAAAATGTCACTGCCGTTGTACAAAACTTTGTTCCCAAAGCTGAAATGAGATAAATGCTCAAGGGCATGAATATTGTTTAAGAAAGATTTCTTGGGTCAGAGCAAGAGGTAAGTCTTTTTCTGCTTTACAAATTTCAAAAATACCATTTTAATTAGTTTTTAGCTAAATAAAGGGATTGTACTAATCAAATTCGCCTTCGTAAATTTAGTTGGTACAACTGGGTATAATGTGAATTTGTAGCATAAATGGTTTCGTTATTTGTTCTCATATTTTTTGTGAACAGCTATAATCTGTAACTTATGAGTATATATTTGATGCTATAAAGAAATTGCTTTTTTTTCTCAAATATTATCCTTTATGGCTATATCAGCGCTTCTGCTTCAATTTACCTTACTAAGGACAGTATATTGATCATTTCGTTTTTATTTACGATATTTTGGTTTGTTACGTTGTCAACTAATCTTCTCTTTTTACAGACCATAAGCATTTGCAATTTTTGGTCCATTCAAAGAATTGCTAGCTAACTTGTGTTTATTGTCATGAGTACTAACATAAAAGAATTTCGTCGAAGCTAATACTCCATTTTTGTTAGAAACAACTTGAGTTTTTCTTTTGTGAAATAAAAAAATGAGGAATTCATTCATCAGTTTCGTCCGCTATCAAAAACACATTTTAATGCATAATGAATTTAAGACTAGTATGCATCACAATTATATATGCTTCACAGTTTTTTCAATGTAAAAACGTTGAACTTTATTGAAATCATTCATTTTAACCTAAGTTTTTAAATGATTTAACAATTTCTCCGTAACCTTTTCACCCTCTAATTTAAGTGAGAAAACATCTTTAATAATTTATTAGTGTATCTTATTCTTAGGTTTCGCAAAAAAAAAAAAAAAAATGTTTTCTGCGTCAATTAAAAAAAAAAAAGAAAAGGTCTTTCAGTATTTTAATTATTTTCGTGGTAAATCTAAAAAACAATCACAGGGATGACCTGTTTCAGGTATTTCAACAAAAGATGTTGGTTTTAAAAAGTTTCAGCCCATAACTACATCTTGAAAGAGATTACGGATGTCTTACTAGATCTTTTGTTTGAAGTTTTGTTCCTGAACAAATGTTAAATCAAATAGTGCTGGTTTTAATATGCTGAAAATCTAAAAAAAACTCATGTTTGGGTATTAGTTAAAAAAAAGTAATTGGAGAAATACTAATTTATATTATTTCATACGTGTCAACTCTCTAAGTGATAACAGAAAAGACCACGTGACATTGATATCACAAAATAAGTGGATGTGACAGTAAAGAAAAGTCACTTAGTGTTCTAACTTGGTTTCTTTCTACAGAGACTCTTCACCCTAATATTGATGAAAAATGGCGAAAATATCAGCTAAGACGTTGCGAATCTTGACTACATGCAATTTTTATCTTTGTTTCATTACTTTGGTAAGTACCCGCTGAAAGATTTTATTGATTTACTTTAAAGTATTTGTTCTTGGAATCTACTGATTAGCTAACCGGTTACTGATAAAATAATTACTGGAATTAGTTTATTATTTCTGACTGCGTTTTTTTTTCATGAAAAGCCTAAGTATTTTTTCCCATAATGCACTGAATTCGATTAAAATCATTTCAGATACCTGTAAAAAAATAGCTTTCGTTATGCATTCATTTTAACGAAACATATTCTTAACTAAACAAGAAGTTCCGTCTAGAACTATACGAGCCTACTTTCCCGTATACACCGAATTCAAATTTATAATCTAGCTATCTCTCTCTCTCTGTCTTTCTCGTTTAGCTTTAGTTCTTAATTGCTTCAAATATACCTTTTTCAACGGTTAATGCATATTCATTCAATCATTATTTATTAAGTCATTCATGTATTTATTCACTCATTTATTCATTCATTCTTTTGCTTATTCATTTAATCATTCATTAATTAAAAAATATTCTTGAAAATCCCGATCAAAAAATTTCATAGGAAAATAGGCTCCTTGGTTCTGGATGAACTTTCTATTTGTACATGTTCTACGTCATAAGAGCTTTCCGATAAAGTTTGTTCCAAGCAAATCGGTCCGGTAGATCAGAAATTATATAGGATTGAAATTTCCCCGTAGGCGGTATGTTAATTTTTTTTTGAACTGTTCAAAAATAAATAAAAATTGTTCAAATCAATATTTCACGCCAAGAACTTCTTCTAGTGAGCTTGTTCATGGGAATTTATATCTTGTACCCAGAGTTTACATAATTTGCTTCATTTTCACCCATAGGCGCTAATGTTAAAATTTTTTGAACTGTTCAAAATTGAACAAAAAATTGTTCAAATCAAAAATTAAATAATATGGAAATGAGATGTCCTCGCCGAGATCTTTCGAATGCAAAAAGAATTTTTCCAATCGGACAATTCGTTCAAAAGTTATTAGGGGGGACAGACCGACAGACAGACAGACAGACAGACCGACGGACAGACAGACCGACAGACCGACCGACACACTTTTTCCCCATCTCAAAACCCTACTTTCAAATTTTTTATTTTTCAATCTTTATTTAATTACTTAACTTATTTTTGACTTTTCTTGATTTCTAACGATATTTTCACGATACATTAAGCCTTCTTTCATGCTTTATTACTATTTTTTTTTAACTTTTACGGGAAAGTAGGCTAAAAAGTATACGTGCACATGCGTATGTTTGTAAATGCATTGTAGTTATAATTAAAATTCCCTTGTAAAAGGTGCTCTGCAGTTTAATACGCAAAGCATTGCGTCCAAACTAGGGATGTAACGAATATTCGGCCACTATTCGGTATTCGGCCTATTCGGCCTGGCCGAATACTGGGTAAGGTCAAATTCGGCTTGGCCGAATGTTGATGGACTATTCGGCCGAATAGTTCTGCTGCAGTAGAAATCTAAAAAAATAAGAAATTAGTGGATTTTAAACATTTAAAATTGCAATATAACTATTGCAAAAGACTACATTAGTATATAGTTTTAATAAATAAAAATAACTTAGACAAAAACTACTTTCTTTAAATCTTGTTTTAGGCCTTGACTGAGCAAAAACAGATTTTAAAACTGTAATATTGTATTTTATACTTAGCATTTGCTCCCAAAAGCTTGCAATAGTTAGTTATGGTGGAGAATATGATAAATTAATTTTGTTATTATTAACAAAGTGGAAGTCAGACTTTGTTTGGGTAGACTGATTTATGGTGAATATTGGGTATGAGAGAAATGTGAAAAGCCTAGAATATATCATGAATATTTAGATAGCATAAGTTATTGGGGTTTTTGAAATTAAAAATATATTCTAGTTAAGTGTATCAAATTTTAATAGATCTTTTAAAAATAGATAGGATAAAACTCCATAAAATAAGAACATAAACTTTTATAACTTTTAAAATATTTTCATAAAACTGTTTTGAGCAAGATAAAAGTTCACTAAGCAATAGTAGTTCTTTCATTTCACTTAAATAAATAGTAAAATAATGCTAATGCTTACTACCGTAAAACCTGTTATTTCTATTCCGCTTGTGGGTGAAATTCTTAGTTTTATTACATTCAAAACAATAGAGAAAATAGATTAATTTAAAATAGTTTTAAATTCTTAAGAAACAGAATTAAATCATACATCATAGATTGAGTGTAATTTGTGAATAATTTTAAATTTGACAAATACTTTCTACTACAACGATTTTCTAGAAATTTTAATATTCGGCCTAAGACATTGGCCGAATATTCGGCTTCGGCTATTCGGCCAAATCACTATTCGTTACATCCCAAGTCCAAACTTGAGACATGACGTATATACCACATGCGCTCCGGAGTTTAACAAAGATTTTAGTTCAAAATTATACTGTACACTAAGGGTCGCTTTGTATAGACATAAGGCATACGTTCGTTAATTATTGTACATTTTAACTTGATATAAATTGTGCTTTAAACTATTCTAATTGATAATGCATTCCATGTAGGTCATTTCCTATCATTTAATTTACTATTTTTTCATGCAAAATACTGATATTTTTTTTGAATTTTTTTCCTTGAAATTTTTTTAGTGCATTGACTTGTGTATTTTCCATATAATCAAACCTGGTGTCAATCTGTAATACACTGGTGGCAAAAAGAAGAAAATTTTATCTTCTTAGTATTTTTGTGGGGGACATCTGCATAATGAAACAAGCAGCCTTCCATGTCAGCTGGAAAAAAAAATCACGTTATAAAAGCACAAATGAGCATTAAAATGCAGACATATGTGTCGGGATTGCTTGGAATCCCGTTTTCAATGCAATGGTGAAGCTTCTGGATGTTTTTGCATCTAGAAGCTCCACTATTGCATTGAAAAGGGGATTCCAAGAAATCCCGAAACATATCTGCATTTTAATGCTCATTTGTGCTTTCATAACGAGAAATTTTTTTTACAACTTACTTGTGCACAAAGTTCCTTTATTAGTTCCGTGTCAGCCTCCCCCCGGTGAAAAATACCTACATTTGATGCAATTCAATTTTCTAGAACTCAAAATATTTTTATAAAATGCACATATTTTATATCGAATTTTGGATGATTTAAAATTTTGTTTGGAGTCGAATTACAGCAGAGAATTGCTGTACTCTCTTTATCTATTATCTGTACTGAAAATGAGTCAAGAAACAGAGATAATTGGGAGTGTGTAAGGTGTATGCTGTATATAATTGTGGGCAATATTCCTGCCACCTTGGAATTTTGCCTTGGTCGATTGGGCTGATGTCCAGTAGTACTCTCCAGCTGTGGGAGCGCACGCTTTCTCCGTAGTATTGGATAATTATGGATTCTTTGACTAGTGGAGGATTGAGTATTTGTGCAGAATCCCTTACCATCCTTACTAAGAACATGCATGGTAAGAGTCTGCTCATGAATAAGAGTGTCAGGTCACTAAAAGTGTCTGGTCACTTCTAAGCTATATAGTGTATCTTGCTACTACTTGTTTAATAAGTAAAGGTTAACATTTAAAATTGATAATTGCAATTAATGACTTAAGATACAGAAACATTTAAGTTGAGTCCTCCTTCTAATCATGCTTCTGAAGGATTGAAGTCTGTTTCATCGTGAAGGAAAGCATTTGTACTTAAAATATGTAACATTAACTTCTGAAGAGATTTATAGGAGGAGTAAACGTATATTATTTTATAATGAAGTGAGCAATTTTTTTTCATAGAAATCCACCTCGCTACGAGCTTATGTGTCATTTTATTTCAGCAAAAAAGGAATATGAATTATTTTGTTGAACACTTTGAACGCGAAGAGTATTTAAACTTGCCATGAAACCCGTCCGGAACATTTATTTTTAAAGTTTCATTTCTCCATAGAACAACTTGGTAAAACCATAGGGGAAGTATACCTAGAGAAAGAATAAAACACTTCTGGAATCGCGAGAAAAGCTGCGCCAAGACATGGCTCTTCATTGGAACGTGGCATTTCTTTCCATTCTCAATGAAACTTGGCGGCACGGCGTATTGTCTGGTGAAAACTGATAATCAAATTAAGGGGTTATTCTAGTGTAGAGACATGAATTTCGCCCGGTTTTTGAAGCGCCGTACAAAGGAAATAAAAAATGTTTTTACTATCCTTTTTTTTTCGTTTGTTTATTGATGTTTTATTATTACATGCAAAAATGGACCAAAAAAAAAACAATTAAAATTGCCAAAGTTATGAGCAGTTAAAGTGTGGGCTCCAAAAAAAAGAGGGTGTCCTGGCGTGCATTATTCCAACCCTCCTGGTGATCTGTAAAATAAAACACAGATGGATTCTTAGTTATTATAGATGCCGCTATCGTATGAACCTTGGAAAAGTTTCAAAAAGATTTTTTCAGAAAATGGTGGCTGTTTGAACAAAAATTTTCTTTTTTGCATATTTTTTTAACAATTACGAATTTTTAAAAAATACCAAATGAAAAGTTACAGTTTTGGGCAAGGTTTACACGGTAAAGGGATGTATAAAGAACATCCTCTATAAATGTGAAGTAAATCGTCCAATTAGAACTCGAGATATCCTTACCGCCAGCTCGAAAAAAGTAGTTCGTAAACTGCAGAAAACAAGTTTTGAGACAAGTTTTCGGCAGTTTTACTTACAGAATGGTACAGAATTTTTACATATTTTTAATCAGCGATTCCTGCTCCATATAAAATACCTTCCTCTACTTCAAAATGCTCATTCTCCGATGTTCTCTGGTGAAGACGAGCAGTTCTACCCTCCTTTGACGACTTTGAAGTCCGGAGTTTCGAGCGCTCGATACGCACTTCGTCCCGTCTCGCTGCAAAAGCATTAGCTTCTGGGCCAATCGTGATTCCCCTAACATCTAAGATTCTTAATATGGGCATAAAACCTTTATTGAACATATTAACTGCGAAGGTTGGTATGAAGGTTGGCGCAAAACTTAAAATAAAACTAAAAAAGAGAATATTCCAACAAAACAAGTTTCTATGTCCTTCAATTAAATATAGATTTAAAAGGGATACTATACAATAAAGATTTTATAAGGGATATTCAACCGTAGGGACTCGGGAACGCCTACCGTCTTTTGTTGACTTGCAGCGGTCGGACCGGAACCGATGCTACGTCACTAAAACGGCTATAACTCATTCTCCCCTTTAATTTTACAATGTTGCATTGTGTATATACAAAGACTGGTTTTACGTGAGTGTAAAGCTTTTTATATGTACATGACCTTTGGATTCATAGTGTTTTAGTTACTGAATTTTTGGTTAGCTCTACATCTTGTAAAAGTTTAAAATTTTACTTTTATCTCCTCAGGGATTGCTTATTGCTGTGCCTGGCCCAACACTTCTAGATTTGCAACACCTTGTAAATACTGAAATTACACAAATCGCTTTTATTTATACTGCCAGATCGGGTGGATATATGATGGGATCTCTTATAGGTAAGTAAATTGATGTTATACAGCACCCCAATAACAAACCCATTTTGTAAGTTGAAGTTACCATTTTTCAAAAGTAAGTAACGATTTCAGTAACTAAAACTAGCAAAATAATCGTGTATTACTCATAGCGTTGAAAGTTTTGTTTAATCGCAGAAAAGGTTAAGATTTGGAAGAATAGCATCATAACTGCCGTACATTTTCAAATTTTCCATCAATTGTTATCGATTAATTTTGGTCAGTACCAAATAAGGAAACAATGGGAAAATTTCAAGGTCTATATACCTCATATGACTCAAAGAGCAAACTAAATCTATCACCAACACCTTAAAGAGAAATAATCGAATTTATTCTAATTTAAACAATGTCCTTTAAGCTAGTAATTTAAGATTTTATATTCGAAAGTTTTACGGGTTATATCAAACATGTAACAATGAATCATATTCATTGCTGTTTAAACACGAAATAATTTAAATATAAATAACATAATAATGTTAAATTCTGAATAAATATTTTTGTGTTACAGGTTTTTCATTCTTTACCTTTAGCAGTTGAATAAAGAATTTCGTAACACTAATCTTCTTTTGAACATTTTAAGCAGTAGAATATTCAAGAACTTGAACTGATTATCATCAGTTAATGTTTTCATAATTTTTGATCAGACATTTACAAAATATTTCTTTCGAGTTTTTTATTATTTTTAGATGACTTAGCAGTCTCCGCAACGGTAGAATTCGTTGCACTCCGCTTTTTAGGACCCGAACTTGAATCCCGACAATCGCATATATGTTCGGTCGGTGTTTTGCTTCTTTCGATCACATTGGTTCAGATTCCACCCAAATAAGCCTGAAAAATGTGTAAGAGATTGATCGTCTGAGTTAAAATGCTCTATAAGGAGATGAAAGAAAGAAACAGGCAGCTTCATAGAAATAGTTACAATAATATTACGACCCACAACTTTTGATCAGACATTTACAAAATATTTCTTTCGATTTTTTTTTTTTTTTTAGATGGCTTCGCAGTCTCCGCAGCGGTAGAGTTTGTTGCACCCCGCTCTTTAGGAGCCGAAGTTGAATCCCGACAATCGCATATATGTTCTGTCGGTATTTCACTTCTTCCGATCACATTGGTTTCAGATTCCACTCAAATAAGAGTGAAAAATGTGTAAGAGGTCGGTCGTCTGAGTTAAAATGCTCTATAAGGAGATGAAAGAAAGAAACAGGCAGCATCATAGAAATATTTACAATAATAGTACGACTCCCAATTCTGTTATGGATATAAATTTCTTAACTAGTAAATGAAGTTTTTCAACAGCAAAAAATTGTACCCAATTATTTCAAAATTTCATGACATTATGAACTTCAGTGTTGGCATGGGAAAAATCTTTTTTTAATTTTTTAACTTTAGAGTTACTGTGTAAGTAGAATATTCTCACATAAGTACCAAACGATTCTGGCTTAACAATGACATGAAGGTCCTGAAGCTTCGCTCACAAAGCTCTTTATATCTTGTAAGAAGGATTTATTCAATATTTTTCCTCTATTGGTTAAGCATATTTATACATGATTTGTAAGTGTTTAGATTGATATAAACGCCTGTGAGCATTTCTAGTGGGTTATATAAAAATAAAATAATCCTGCTCAAAGTGTATTTCTACCAGTCAAGTCTATACGGATTTAGCAAATAAATCATTATACATGCACCATGCACCCCCCAATCCTTCATTGTCGTGCTCGCGTGTTCATCAAAAATCGCAGACCTTCGGGAGCTTGTGGTTGAGAACGGTGCAAAGTTTAACTTGTCATTAGGTAATTTGTTTGTGCTTCTGTTAATGGATTAATGGTAGATGATGTAGGTTAGATTTTCTATACGAAGGTAACTTAATTAAAAACTGAGTTTTTAAAAATAATTTCTCAAGTCTAAGCGTAGTAAAAGACACAAAAACAATTTTCTGCTCATATACGTCGTTCAGTAGTTTCTACTTGTAGTTTCCAACGTTCGAAAAAAAAGTTAAAAAAAAAGACATCCTATCTAGCAACTCGACGTTGGAGCTTTCTATTACACTGTCGACTGCATTACCACTGGTTTTATGCCACTATCATTAGATACGAAGAGAGCTCTGACGTTTTTCTATAGGGTTCGGTGGGGGAAAATGGGTCACTTTTTAGCTATTTTCCTATTTAAAGTTTCGTAGCAACAAAACCAGAAACATTTCCCATTTCTTTTCAATTGCATCTTCACATTGAACTCCTTTAGATCAATTTTATGTAATTTTAATATTTATTTTTTAATAATGAAATAGTTTAACTGAGCTTATAAAGTTGTGACCTCTTTTACCCCATCGTGAGGTAAAATGGTTCATAATGCAAAAAATGCTGAAAACAGTTATTTATTACTTTGAAATTGAAAAAAAAAGAAATGTAAGTAATATATTTAGCAAGATTTTCAATTATGATTACATTGAAATGTTAAAATAATATTGTTCTAGATTGTTACAATTTGATTCACATAACACATGAACAACATCACTTCTCTCTACCACATCAACATGATCTTTTTTAGGGAAAACATAAAAAAAATATTTTAAATTTAATTTCAATACAATAAACAACATACATTGTTTAAATTTATTAACTTGCTGCAGTGGGGTACAACAGAGTAAATTTTAAAAATAATAGAATCGAACTACTTAAGCCTAACCATGATCTATTTTACCCCATCCAAGAAAAACTAATGTAAAAAAAAACAATATTTAATTTTTTTACATGCTCGGCTGGAATTGTTTTCCAAAGTTTCTTAGTGAGGAAATCCTTCAAATTTGGGCTGTTATTTGATAAAATATAGAGCTTTTCAGAGGTTGGTAAACCATGTGTTTAGCACACTATCATCCAAAGTTTACAAAAGAAAAATTCTTGCGGTTCCATATTTAAGAACCTAACTTTTTTCAGAATGAAAAATGATGCGTAACAAATTGAAATATAATATTAAAAATATTGGTTTAAAAATTCAATTTCAAGTTCTATTTTTGGGTTTTTCATAAAGTGACACATTTTACCCTATGATGTATTTTACCCCATCCTCCCCTAAAGTTAAATACCAATAGTGGAATATATAAAAATAAAATAATCCTGCTCAAAGTGTATTCCTACCAGTAAAGCCTATAATAATTGAGAAAATAAGTCATTTTACATACACCATGCATTCACCAACCATTTACATTCATGTTTTCGTCAAAATCCGCAGAACTTCGAGAATCTCTGGTTGAGAACGGTGTAAAGGTTAATTTGCGTGCGCTTCTCTTAATGGTTTTATAGCAGGTGATGTAGCTTAGATTTTCTTTTCGAAGGTAACTTAAATAAAAACTGAATTTTTAAAAATAATTTATCAAGCTCATGCGCAGTAAAAGGATCAAGAACAATTTTCTACTCACGAACGTCCTTCAGGTTTCTAGTAGTTTCAAATGTCCACAAAAAAAAAAAAAAAAAGATTCAAATCCTATATAGCAACTCGACGTCGGAGACTTCCCGCGTCGTCTTTATGCCACTATTAGTCCAGTCAATAGGTATAAAAAGGGCTTACCTTGCAAAAGGTGAGGTAGAAGATTTTTTTAAAAGTAGTATATATTGACAAAACTGATTTATCCAACATGAAAGACCCCGGGAGAACTTTTGGCGGCCGAAAAATCAACAAAATTTAGGACTTTTTGGCGTTTTTTCGATATATCTCAGAAATGGTTGAATTTAGAGAGAAATTTTCAATCTAAAATTTATAGAACACAAAATTTCCTACAACTTTTTTGTAGTACAAAAAGTAAGTTGGCTACAGCCGTTTCAAAATGGACAATTGTCGGAGAGATTGCGCACCTGCGAGTTCGGGGGGAAGAAGTAGGGTGCACGCGCACTAACGCCATGCATTTGTGCAACGGCAATAGTGGAATGTCTACTTGAAAGTGCAAGTTGATTGATATGAACGTCTGTGATTAAGCATCGATATTCTATATTGTTTTCACAAGGTAAGTGCTTGAATTTTCATAATGCGTTTTTTGAATTTCTATAGAGTAGCAGTAGTACAAAATATTCTAAACTTAAGCAATTTTTCGTAAGCTACTAAGCTAGACTAATAGTGGAAAGGCCAGCATTTCTTTCTAGAAGCCGCCATATTTAAGTAAAAGTCCGCGCAATCTGTCCTACCGAGATAGTATAGTTTGTGCGTCTTGTACTTAGGAGAGATTGCGCGTTTCTCCCGTTAGTTTTCATGCTAGGGGAGATTGCGCATTATATAATTACCCATAGCTTGTTGGTAATACAGCATAAATGGCAAATTATATGTGAAACGTATGAATCGATTAAATTCGCTGCGTTAATGGATTAAAAGGGGCGTTCTGAATTTTTACTAAAACATAAAATGTAAAATGCGTATGCCCTCCCAACAAATTTTTAAGACTTGAATATTGTAAAACTTTAAATTGATGTTTGGAGTTATTTCTTTATATAAAAAATTCACGGGTGTCTCTTTAACAGGCATTAATCAAATATTTTGACTATAGTTCTATATCGAGAGGATAAAGTTGTCGTGACTTTATAATTTGTGTTTTCAAGGGACTGAAGCAGTTTTTTATACCGTATAAATCGTTGAAAACAAGTTCGTGTGATTTTGTTTCTTTTGAAGATTTACGTTATGAAATATACGTTTCGGAACTAAATGTGCTAATAAAAAAATTTGTGATCAGATTTCTTTTCTTAGACGAAAATTTTGCAAATAAATTAATAATGTTCGAGTTTTATACAAATATTCTTGTTAATAATCTATTTTTTCAAACAGTTAAATGCCGTCAAAATTAAAAAGAAAACAAAGTGCAACGAATGTTACTGACCCGCACGTATATTCGAGAGAAAAATTAAGAAATGAGCAGCTACAAAAAGGAAGCGAACATCTGAAGATAAGATGGCTTCCAGAAAAAGTGGGAACCAAAAAACTTGCAGGAAAGAGAACAAAAAAATGTTTGAATTTTGAAACATCTTCGTCATCAACCACCTCAGAAGAAAATAATGTCAAAATACTGAATCTTTGGGACCATGTCACACAGGACAACGAGGATGAGTGCACTGAATGTCTGAAACTGTACCAGGAGACAACTTCGACCAGTGAAATTAATGCCTACCGCTCCTTTTCAGGGACAGTCTGAAAAGTACGTCTGAAACACCCAAAAATAAGCATTTCAAAAAAAAAAAAAAATGTATTCCTAACCTTATAATAACCCGTTAGGAATACATTAAAACAATTTTTTGTTGAAATGTTAACACTAATGTGTGCATAGAATTCAACTATGCACCATGTTAAGTGTGCTATTTGTAGCAGATGGTTGCACTACTTACAACAATAAGTATACCGATTGTGGACGACGACAACTTCGGTTAACGAACAAAAGACACTGAAACTGAAAATCAATAAGATTAATTATAATTTAAACCTTCTTCTCTTCTTTATTTTGTTTCTTTAATTAAAACACTGTTTTTTCCGATTCTGTAATCATTGAGTCAAAATATTTATTCCTATTACAATTGTATGTGTTTATAAAAACTCTTACAACAACATAGTTTTTGTGTAAATATTATTGCTAACAATTTCATTGCAGTTTTTATGATAAACAATCTCTCCTACCCATGTGCGCAATCACACCTACCCTGTAAGGACAGATTGCGAAAAATTAGTCTTCTTGGTTTTTTTACAGCTGTTGCATTAAATTAAAGCAAAGCATCGAAATGTCAATGGAAACGCATAAAAAACAAATGAAGTCACATTTATTCATCAATAGTTTAACGAAAAAGTCATACTTCGATTTTTTAAAATTATTTTTCCAATTGTGCGCAGACTCTCCTAGCTTTACCTTATAAAATATTGTGTAACTGGGAATGATGCACATAATTTATTTACAGCATATAATTGATACATTCTACTGTTACGTTTTAGTAACAAAAAAAAGCGATACAACTTTTTTGTAGCTTGAATAGCAAAAGTGTTACCACTTCGTAAAGTTCGGCATTTTTTTCCTAACTTACAAACACAATTTATAGAGATAGGTGTCTGAAAGCTTATTCAATAATGGAGAAAAAAGAGAGGCAAGTAGCTACTTCTCTGACCTTGAGAAACGATGCCTACTTCGTAGCCCATAAAGAGGATGAAACTGACCCCCACCCCTCTTTTCAAAACAAATATCTCCCCCGACGGGACTTGATAAAATTGCTGGAGTGGCTTTCACAACGCACCCCCTTTTCAGTGATAAACACCGTAATGTCTTTAAATAGTGGCATAGTTGAAGAGACAGGTCATTTGGCCCAAGAAGTTGGTATGGAAATTATCACAAAAATGGTCAGTTACGACAATTTTAACGATGTCACTTACAAAAGGAAACACAAGGTGGTAACCCTAGCATCTGTTGTAAATCGTTTTAAAGTAGGAACAAGGAACCCTTAAAGTAACTGCTGTCGATCCATTTACACTTTTCCAAAGATTGTTCCTTTCGAAACAATCTGATGAAGACTTGAAGGTGTTTTTATCATACGAACTTGCACCCTATCCGATGTCGCTTTTCTCGGAAGAAGGTGTGCGAAAAGGCAATAAGTCATTTTTATACAAGGCTTTCACACCAAACCAGAGCAATGAAATTATAGAGGGGAAAACGCTAGTTGTTATAGAAGGGGGATATCTCCTACATAAAGTAATTTGGCCTTACAATGCAACCTTTGCTACCATATTTCAGAGTTATTCTTCCTTTCTAAACAGGCATTATGGATTAGTTTTGGTTGTATTTGATGGATATCCTACACGCACTGGCACCAAAAGTTTTGAACGATTACGGAGAATGAGGGTGCACTGCTCCCTTAAAGTAATATTTGAAACTAATATGACCAATCAAATCCCCCAAGAAAGATTTTTGGCAAATGATCAAAACAGGAGTCGTCTGATTAAACTGCTAAGCACCCATTTTGAAGTCAAGCAGGCCCCAAGTCAAGCAGGCCCAAGAAGATGCCGACTCACTGTTAACACTGCCCTTTCAAAAGCGAAGGTAATTGAAAAAGTTATTATAGTTGGAGAGGATATTGATCTCTTAGTGTTGATGACAGCATTAGGACAGTAAGTCAGCAACTTGTTTTATTTAAAACCTGGAAGGGGGAGTGCTGGTGATTTGCTTTACTCGACTAAATCATAAGATAAGTGCGACCCCAGAAGTGTTGTATTCCTCTATGCATTTAGTGGATGCGATACGACGTGGGCTATCTTTGGGCAAGGCAAGATTAAATTGTGCAACATTATAAACAAATTTCCTGAAATGAAAGGAGTCATTAACGTATTTATGGATCCACTCAGCCGTCACGATGACATAACAAATTCTGAAAACACTATACACAAGCGAAATTAATTAATCCTCCGAATCCTTGGACGCTTTAAGATTTCATCTTTTTGCAAAATCAGTGTTCTGCAGAAAAATTCATCTTGCTCAACTACCTACTACGCGCGATGCTACGTTCTATCATTCCTATCGGTGCTACCACCAAATTCAAAGTTGGGTAGGCAACGACCTCAATCCGGAGCAATGGGGTTGGGAACACAGAAAGGATTGTCTAATGCCTGTTGAAACAAAAAGCGATTCAGCTCCTCAGACTCTTCTGAAGAACGTGTCTTGCACCTGTAAGAAACGTTGTAGTGGCGTCTGTTCTTGTCGAAAGTCAGGTTTGAAATGCTCTAGTATGTGAAAAAACTGCAGTGGCACGAATTGTGAAAATGTTGCCGAAATGTCATCTTTGGAAGACGCTGCCGAAGATGATAACTTGTTCTAACTGGTTATGGAATCACGACAACACGAAGAGGAACAGCTTGAGGACGACAGCTTCCTTCTAACTCCTATAAGTTCTGAGCCTGATGAACCCGGGCCTTCTAAGCGGATTCGAAAAAGATAAAAATGATTTTATGTTTTAATGTAATTTTTATTAATTTGTTTCAAGGCTTCATTTCCCTGTAATTTACGTATATACATGTTATTAATACTATAGTAATTATTGTTAAGTAATTAGTAGAATTGCAATATTTATACATTGAGACAGTCAGTTTTTGTTTTTATTTACATTTATACTCAAATATCGCTTTTTTGTTAGTATGAAGTAGAATGTATCAATTATATGCTGTAAATAAGTTATGTGCATCATTCCAGTTACACAATATTGTATATCATCCGTTATTGGAGTCTGACGACGAGCCAGAATTGCCTCTACGTGGCCGCGGGGGGTGGGGGTGGGGAGAGGGCGAAAGGGGTCTCAAGAAAATAAAAAGTTAATAAACTATCAGAAAATATAGATTCTAGTCAAATTTTAATATTTCACATGCATTATTTATAAGGAGTTAATGCTTTTCTTACGAAGTTGCCAAAAAATTTTCCATTTTGAAACGGCTGTAGCCAACTTACTTTTTGTACTATAAAAAAGTTGTAGGAAATTCTGTGCTCTATAAATTTTACATTGAAAATTTCTCTCTAAATTCAACCATTTCTGACATAAATCGAAAAAACGACAAAAAGTCCTAAATTTTGGTGGTTTTTCGGCCGCCAAAAGTTCTCTCGGGATCTTTCATGTTGTATAAATCAGTTCATGTTGGCACCAATATATACTATATAAAAAAAAATCTTCTACCCCACCTTTTGCAAGGTAAAATGTATATATTGACTGGACTATATCATTAGATACGAAGGAAGCTCTGGCATTTTTGTACCACTGGCTGACGATTCGGTCACTAATCTGTATTTATAACTAAATGTGTTCTGCAGGTACAAAATACGGGGGGGGGAATTTTGTTTTCACTTCAGGAAAGATTCAGGTCCGTTTAGAGTTTTTACTATAATATATTTCAGTTATGAAACGATCCGAACAATCGATCAGTAGTTCCAAATTACGAGCCTAATTTTACGGTATGTCATTCATGATTGAAATTATGTGATTGAAATTGGGTATTGGCTATACTGCAAGTCATCCAGTGACTTTTGTTCTTTACATTTTTTTTCCTTCGATTAATTTTTGTATGAATAACTCTTTTTTTTTTAAAGGTATTTTCTTAAAAATTGTATGAAAGAGCAAAGTAAAAAAAGAAGAAGAAGAAGAAAACACTGATTTTGGGGGTTGGAGGTTTCGCAACTAATTCCATTCTATGTTTAAGTTGTTCCATTTTATGTAAACAAAAGTACATGTATTAATTTTTGCTTGTTTACCAGGTGGAATTATTTTTGATCTCGTGAAAGCCAAGCCTACTATCTTAACAGTTTGCAGTTTTGTTTGCACAGTTACTACATTTTGCATACCGTGGAGTAGAAGTTTGGGGGCCCTTACAGGATTCATGGTAATCAACGGATATTCTATGGGACATCTTGACACAGGTACAAATATGATTACCTATCTTCCAATCACTTTTATGTATTATTATTACTGTTATTATTATTATTATTACTGGTAAGGAACAAGTTAGGTATTCCCTCAGAAGTTACAGGTTTGACCAAGAAGCCGGAACAGGCCTTCTGCCTAATCCTTGAAGAGGAAGAAGATTATTATTAATATTGCATTTTAAAGTCATAGTAGAATGCTGATTGAATGCTTGTGAGGTGATCAGTAGTATAACATTCAAAATAACTTAACTTTAAACCGTGAAAATCTGTTTAGTTTGAAAAAATAGAGTTAGTGAAATTTACCTCCCAATGTTCCTAATTCTCCCCTACATATACAGAGAAAGAGAGGAGGAAACTTCATAATGTACCCATTGCAAAGAAGGTTATACCATTGAAAGTTAGGTATTCTCTCAGCTATTCAATGCATTGTCTTTTATTAATATAACTTTTTTAAGCGTGAAAACGAGCTAAAAATGAAATGCAGTGTAAAAAGTTGTAGTTCAACTTTTCATCAAAAAAAAAAAAAGACAAAAAACAAAAAGAAAAATAATGAAAAAATGGTGAAATTTAGCTGCAACCGACTAAAGTTGAATCATAATAATGGTTTCTAGTTTCACATGTAAGGTGAAACTAGGTGAAACTACACCATTATAATGGTTCAAAAAGTATCAAATGTTGGTTACAGCTAAATTTCGCCATTATTCTTTCACCCATGGCTCATTGGGAACAAAATACCACTACCCATATTACTGTTCAGAGACGGACATGCTTCCCAAATTACTTGCATAGAAGTGAGTTTTGCAATCAAAATGGTATAATCCTAGTAGCACTCCTGTCTAACGCTACTCACATATTTCAACCCATGGACATATTACCCCATATTACAACTCCGTGTTTAGATCTCTGAAACGAAAGTGGCAAGAGAAAGTTCACAAGTGGAGGTTAGAAAATATAAATTCAAAACCGATTTTGAAGAGAAGATATTTCTCCCCTTTATTGAAACTAGCACTTGAAAAAATCACATCTTCTACAATTCAAAATGGATTTAGAAAATGTGGGCTAGTTCCCTGGAGTACAGAAGAGGTACTTAATACTCTTACCCGGCAAGAATGTTCCCATTGAAGAGACCGGAAAGAATGCTTAAATTGAAGAGATCAGAGAGAAGACTTCCCAAGATGTGCAAATCAATGATACAAAGATTGCTCTTTCAGTTCTAGAAGATATCATAGGACTCGAGAAAGTCGAATATTTTAAAGGCATCACTTCAACCTGGCAAGGCCAACTAGAGAATCAATCGCTGCATGAGGTATGGAGAGCGATGACTACAAAACTAATGGGCCAAGAACATCTGCAACAAGACCCCAAACAGAAGGAAGAAAGTATTCCGCAACCAGGAAACTCCTTCACAGACAACTTCTGCTAATATAAACACTCTCCGTTTAAACGGCTTTATTTTCGCCAGATAGACAAGAAGGGAAAAATAAACGTAGATGTGAGATATTTCCTAGCATTGTGACGTCTGAACGTTGGCGTCACTACAATAAAAAAAATAAGCAAAAAGTTGGAAATGGAAAATGCTAAGCAGAAGAGAGCTGAGGAGAGGGGGGAAAAAGAAAATTGAAGTTGAAACACAGAGAAGATTCAAAAAAGAAAAAAGACAGTTACGGAAAATGGTAACGATCAAAATCAGCCAAAGACCAAAGGGCTAAACCCCGAAAAAGAAAATAACCCTCATCATCTAAAAATGAAGACTGGCAAGAAGAAACAGGAACCGATAATGAAAGTAGTGTGACGGTTCTAAAAGCATGAAACTTATGTTTAGAACCGCCACATTTATCCCCGAAGAAGTTTTTTGTGATGAGAAACAAATCTGTGATCGAAATTAACGTGATGCTTAGGTACTTAAGTAAAAAAATATTAAAAAACTATTTTATGTTACTTTGCGTATCTTGTGTGTATATTATATATATTTATCTTATTAGTCCGTTTTAAATAAGTTAAAATGTTTTATGGTGGTAAAGTGGTGGTCTTTCGTTAATTACTCCACGATCCGTCTAGAGTACACCAAATTTTTTCACTATCCGCCAATAGTACATATTGCAATTTTCCTAAAACTATTAATTTAGGAATTTTAAATTTCCTAAAATGTCTAGGTTTGTAATATCAACGGATATGATCGCTTTGTAACATAATGTACAGAAAATAAAAGAAGCTTAAAATTAGTATTTTTTAGAACCTATAAAGGCTAAACAATCTGGTTCTACTATCCTATAACGGTTCATTTACTAATTATTTTCATAAGGAAAAATGAAATAATTTATGTATCTAAACAACGGACAGAAAACCGAAAAGGCCATAATAGTCTTTCATAAAATAATCTCAAATTTAGGTAAGTACTTTTTCTTCTCAAAAAATAAAAATACTCAATGTATGAATATAAAATCTACTGCATGAACACCAACATGCTTACATTAAATCAATATTTCCTGGTCTTCATCATTTAATAATAAATTAATTTGGTAGCCGCAACTCTGTCGATTGTTTTTCTTGTCGAGAGTAATATATATAGATTATAAAAAGTGAAAAATAGAAATATATTTTTATAATGTAATACTGATTTTTCTTAAAAATTTTAATAGGTTGTAACGTATGTTGTTTAACTCTATGGGGAAAAGACAGCGGGCCTTTCTTTCAAGCTCTTCATTTCACCTTTGGACTGGGAGGACTAATTGCTCCACTGATCGCAGCACCATTTCTTGGCGATTACAGTTCAGAACTAGGTGACTTAAGAAACAGCTCGAATTTCACCATGAGCACTGATATGCTTTTGCCTCAGAACACTTCCCAACCGCCCATCACATATATTCCAAAAATCACATATACTTATTCCATTATTGGTTGCTTTTCCCTCTTGACATCGGTGAATTTCCTAATTCTTTGCATTATGTCAACGACAGAGGTGTCTGGACCTAAAAGTGAAGAGAAAAAAACAAGAGAAAGAAGTGTCGGCTTAGTGTTACTTCTTGTTGTGCTTAATGTTTCTTTATTTTTTGTTGAAACTGGTGTAGAAATTGCTTATGCCCAAATGCTTACATCGTATGCCGTCAAAGGGAGACTAAAACTAACTGCAACTGTTGGCTCTTTTATGACGTCAACCTTCTGGGGCGCATTTACAGCTTCCAGATTCATTTCTGTTTTTCTAGCTATTAAACTTAGCAATTTCACTATGATTGTTTCCGATATTGTAGTCACATCTATAGGAGCTTTAATTCTTATAATATTTGCAAATTATGAGTGGTCCTTGTGGGTGTCGTCTGTTCTTTTAGGAATGGGTATAGCATCCTTTTTCCCTTCCGCTATAGGATGGCTAGATACATATATTAACGTAACAAATAAAATTGCATCAGTTTTTGTTGTTGGTGCAGCAACTGGCGAAATGGTTATTCCATTTGCAATAAGTTATTATATTGAAACTCTTCCTGATGTTCTCTTGTATGTAGTCCCAGCATCTTGTGCCTTCTCTGCCACATTAGTCTTCGTTTTGTATACGATATTAAGGAATAAAGATACCAAATTCATAACAGAAGAACCATCCTGTAATGTTATAAGTGGCGCTCATATTAAATAATGTTCATATCCTTGTAAGTTCCTGAAAATGTTTTTAAGACATTCGTTTTCATTTTGCGTATGATATGACGAAATAAAGAATCGAAATTCATAACATAAGAACCATCCTGTAATGTTATATGTGGAGCTCATATAAAATAGGGTTCACATATCTTCTGTACGTTCCTGAAAATACTTTAAACACATGCTGATCAGTTTTCAACTGTGTTAAAAAAATAAAATGAATTTAATACTATTTTTCTTTCATGCATTTTCTTTTATGGTAAAGTGACTGCCCAAAAATCCTTGTTTTGGCGAAATTTTTCGATTTTTTTTTTTATGTATTCATTTTATAGCTTAAACATTAAGGGTTACGAAAACGCTTCGTTTTTGTTGTTAAGATAATTAGAAGCAAGGATATATTGTAATTACTACACCAGAAGTCAAATTTTGTGTGCATTTAAATGTGTTTTCTAAGAAATTGTGCCTTGCGATATTTTTCTCTACGATAAACATCACTAAAAAATATCTTTTTAAGATATTGAATGCAAATTTTGAGGAAATGTTTTATTCAGTTCTATCTGTGTTATGAACTAAAATCTAACATATATATATGTATTTATTTTTTTATTGCCTCTTTTGTGAAAACATACCGTTAGTATTTTTTAAAAAAGTGAGGTTTGGCATAAAATATCCAATATTTCAAAAACTTTTCAAACTATTGTAAATGTTTTAGTTCATAACACTGATAAAGGTGTTATTTATGTCTTGTATAAATATTATTGAAATATATTTAATAGAATTGTGAGCAGAACGTTTTCCGTAACTACAATTTTCCGCTGACATTTTACAAAAAATTGCCAATATTTCCAAAGTCAGTGATAAGCTTAAAGAAAATACATTTAAATTATTAGTTTTATGTTGAATTTCAATTAAAAACATGGGCTATTAATTGAAAATTCATATATTTGAAAAAAAAAAAGTGCTCCGAAGGTAGTAACATACCTTAAATGACTGGAGAAGAAGAAGAAGAAATTTTGTATACCAGCTTTTTAACTAAAGACTAAATTCTAATTTTATGCACTAGCCGTTTATAACAAATATAAAATATTACATCATGTCTGTTGAGAAATTGTTTGCTTACGTCTTAGAGTTGAAAACATCTTAAATACTTGAGAATATTTAACTAAAAACTAGAAAACACTTTTTTGTCTTTTTTCTTAATAAAAAAGGAAAGATAATTTGCGTTGTTACTTTCTAAACAAAAAAAAAAATTGTAATTTTTTAAACCTTTTTTTAGAAAATAAATTTATGTCGTGAATAAAAAGAAAAAATTCGTTTAGGTGTTTATGTTTCAACTATAAAGTAAAATATTAATTTTACGTATTAGGTTGTTAATTATCAATTCCTAAATAACATTGTAATTGCAATAATTCCCATTTACTTTACATTATTCTTTTAGAATATCTTTCGTTTGCGTAGTTTATTTACAGCACACTGCAAACAAAATGATATTAGTACAATGAAGTTTATTTGCAGTTTTTGCCTTTTAGACTTGTTTTAAGAAGTATGCATCTTTAAAACAAATTTCTTGGGCACACACTTGTTAACATTGTTTATGGCACTGCTTACGAGTAGAAACATCAAAAATGAGTCCAGTTCAGAAATAATTGGTAAATATCAGATATACTATGAAAATACTCAATCCTTCTCTAGATTAGGCAAACATCAATTTAGCTCTTCTATTAAAAAACCATAATTTTCCTTAATAAGCGAGTTAAAACATGATACATTTGTTCGCTGACTCACTATAAGAAAGCAAGACAGAAATTGTTTGTTTTTAACTGAGATCTTCATTAGTTATCAGCTCAAAACATAGCATTTATATTTAAAAATAAATAAATAAATAAACAAGATAGTATATAAATAGTTTTACAAAACTTTCTTCAATCTTTTTAAGATATTAAGTCTTACAGTTAGCATTTTGACAACGAGACGCCAAGCTAAATTACGTAAAACGAAGGAAAAACTCCAAAGGTTATACTACTTTCAGAGGAAACTGTTATAAAGTGCTTATTCAAGGAAAACATTTTGAGATAAGTCTTCTTTTCTTCGACTAAAAATTTTACATGAAAAAGTCAATTTTTTGTTGTCAAAATGGCATTTTGAAGCTCCATTTTCGTAATTATTTAAAAGAGCTATAAAAAAAGAACTGCAATCAAAATTTACTTCATTTTTGACTGAAAGTAATGGTTATTGAATCATTTTGATACACTCTGTAGTAAAAACGTCATAACTATTTCTGTAAAGCGATATTTTACTATGGATGAGACTGGAAAAATGTAATAAAGAATTTCAAGAAAAAAACCTTTTTAACAATTTTTTTTTGGAGGGGATCTCAAGGTAGCACTAAATTAACTGACGAAAACGAATAACAAACATGCCCGAATGATCTCACATGGATCAATCTAAATGTATTTGTAAAAACGTAATGAACGACGAATACAAAGTGAAACAATACAACCTACTATCAATTTCGCACACACAGCGACTAGGAGTGGCTTACCTGGATTAGTAACAAAGCTGAAGGAATATGACCTAGCCGTATAGGATCAGATCATAAATATGTAATGGGGATTTAAAAAATACTGGTATTTGGAAACTCGTCGATGCTTTATTGTGAACTTGCAAGGTTTTTTTTTCTAGAAAGGGACAAAATTCATTTAAACTACTTTTATTGTTTATTAATTTTACAAATTAAGACAATATTCAGTTCCTTTAATTGTGGTTATTATTTTTAAAATTTCCATATAATAATCTTTTCTTTAGCATAAAAAGAAGGGAAAAGGTCTATGATTACAGAAAGTTTGCCTTTATTTTAAGCACAACTAAAAAGTGAGAATATTTGGATGCGCGTCACTCCCACATCGAGTTGTTCACATCGATTTGTCAATGTGTGAAGCCGACATGAAATCATCAAAATACAATTTACTACATTTGCGTTAGTGCAGTTACTTTATCCGGAAGAAAACGAATGAGTAAGTTCGATGTTTCCTTGCTTCCCCACAGTGTGTGTTGCGTGAAATAATAATATTTTCCTAGGTCCCATGACAGTTATATATAACTTTATCTTGTGCGTGTGTATGTGTGATGCTCATAGAGCCAGTTCTGGATAGCCAGGGTTTTCTGTTCTTGGTGTAAAGAAATTACAGCAGAGTACAAAGTTTGGATTCATGGGTTTGACTTTTAGTTGCTCAAAGCGGCTACGTAATGGTTGACAGTAAGGCTCGACCGATGCATCGGCGCCGATTGTTCAGCAAAGTTGCCATCGGCCATCGGCATCGGCGGTCGATGTTGACTTTAGAAAAACATCGGCCCATCGGCCTTGAAAAACATCTAAAAGCCGATGCAAGGCCGATGTTTTTCTCAGGGACAACTACCCAGAAAACATTATCTTTAACTATCTTTTTTCTCCCTAGCTAGATTTCTATTTCTATACAATAACAGGCAGCACAAAAGTTTTAAAAAAATGTCATTCTACAAAGTATTTGATAAAAAATTCGGAAAAATAGTTTAAGCAATCGCTGCCCGGAAACCTTCATTATTAAAATTATTTTTCTTTGAACAGAATGCTCGCGAAATGGCATATGTTAAAGTAAAAGTAGTAGAGGCGTCTTATGAGTGCTATTTGTTTTTCGCACTAGGCTAGTTGCCTCATTTTGTCCATTTTTCTTTTAATAATGATGGTGCATTAGATGGTCATTGCGCAATAATATTGTACCATCTGCTTTTAGTTTGTCATGTTTCTTATTATTCCGAAATTGTAAATAATACAAAGTCAACTCAATCAAAGCAATTTTTAAAAATTGAATCGTCAAAATGCGAGTCCGCGCAACAGGAATTAATAACATCTTAATAAAAATGCTAAAATTTCTTTATTTTCAAAGATCTATCAATGTATTTTTTTTTTCAAAATACATCTTAACTTTTTTTATACGATAATTATTTTAATTTTTCTCCGTTTATACTTCGTTTTTTTTTTAGGCATTTTCTTTTTGGCTTCTTTGATGCCACGTGTTAAACAGTTGACAGTTTTTATGCTATTGTACAACAATCTCGTAAAAATAATAAAGGCAGCTGCACTCGGCATTTGCAGTGCAGGTGTTTTAAGAGAAAATGTTGAAGGAGAGGGAATTAGACCCGATCCAATCCAATAGTTTATAATTACTTTACTAGAATCGCGAGTGATTCTTTTAGTTTTAATTTTTTGTAAACTTCCCCCAAACAGTTTTACGGTGCTTGAATAATGCGTTTATATTTTTATAAACATAAAGATAAATAAATGATTTAAATGACTTTTTGACAAGCATTCTACACGTTTAAATGGTTTAAAGCGACTTTGTTACATCGGCCATATAATCGGCAATCGGTCAACAATCGGCATCGGCCTATACGCCAAAAAATGCCATCGGTCGAGCCCTAGTTGACAGTGATTTCTTGAAGGATAATAATGGTTTGTGCCAGACTGTCACGATATTGTTTTCCATTCTTTGACTGAATCATTATAATGTTTTTTTCTTGGTAATATAGTCAGTACAGATTGATAATCATAAAATTAGTTCTCAAAGCTTAAATTTGTGAATAAACTAAGGAAAATGTTTAACTTATCTATATAGATGAATGTTTTACTTTGATTCATTGTCTATGTTTTATGACTTTGACACCCACTGTCTCTTTTTCGTACAACATTTATTATTGATAAATGATATTTTGACGAACGCTCAGACACAAAACATCTTGCTTAAGAACTTCACACCATTTAGAGAAATAGAGAGGCACTGTCTTTTACACTGCTGTTACCTACCGAATAATATCAAGTTTAAAAAAAGGGCCATCTATTGCAGATATCTCTAATATATTTTTGACCTATGAAATTTATTTCTAAATCAGTAAGTGTTTAAAGATAAGTTTCAATTGTAAATTATCTTTTCTTAAAATAGAGGTAGTAGTCATAACTACCCATTTCAAGCTTGCATTTTTAAACACATGCTTTCTGAGTAGCATTTGTTTGTTTTCCTTCAAAAGACATCCGACGATATCACATAGAAGAAAATTAATATTTGAAATTCCAGCATTCTTCTGGAAGGAAGCTTAGAAAAATAATCAAACTTTGCTATCATGTTACGTTGCCTTTAGATAGTACGTATCAGTTCATCAATCCTATCGTTTTCGGAATGCTATCTCTGAACCAAATTACGTAAAACGATTAGAATACGAGTAAGGAAAAGCTTTCCTCGTCTTCGATTCCGTGCGGAAAAGAAGGTTTGTCCAGAGGGGATTTAAACGTTGTGCACAGGTACGAATAATAATGGTTTTTCGTTAGGGTTATTTCTTCGTAAAAAAATTACATTTGCAGCAACGAAAGACAAACATTTTTACAGTGCTTACAGAAATAATTAAATACTAAACGTTTTTCTCATAATAATGTATTAGGTTCAAAAAGCATAAAATATAACTTAAAGATCAATTTTGTTAAAAAATTTAATAATTTTTGTGATGTTTGATAATGTGACCTACGCAATATTTTTGCCGCCTAATGAAATGCTACTTTAACTGTTATAATTATTTCTCGGAAACTTACAACCCTAGAATTTTATAATTGTATATGTTTAGGATCAAGAATGCAAAAAAATATTCTGAATATGGATTAGACCATCAAATTCCTCTCAAATAATAATTATAATAAAAAATGTGATAAAACTCATGTGACCAACGTATCAGAAATTTACCGAAAAATAATGCACCCTTCAAATGTAATGATTTATTTAAATTAATCTTTATACGGTACTTTTCAAGTGCACATGTATGAAACGAAAAAAAATTCCATTTAAATCTGCAGAGTTGTATAAAATAATTTTTTTTTTTTTTTTCTGGAACTTGAATATTTTTTGATGGCTACGAATAAAACCTTGAATGTAGTAAAAGCTTATTTTAAAAAATTTCACTTCTTCATCACATCTGACAACACGGTCTTGATCCTATTTTACACCAAAGGACACACTAGTGTTTTTACAGCTCAATTAATGAATCATTTTCCAACTATGAAATATTTTCTCTTAAAAATCTGGCTGGTTTCATTGCTGTCACCTTATGTACTTGTATCTATGCTTTGAACTTTTTTATTTAATGTATCAAATTTTCGCTTATAGAACATCGATAATTTCAGCACACTTATTTACGATATATTACGAACTAAGGGAATTGACTTGACTCCGTTTTTGCAATGAATGATCAACTATTTAGGCTAAACAGTCATCAGGTATCAAATAAATTGTAGCTGTAGGGCCATTCCATTGTGACGGGTGTGACTCCCAGACATGAGTTTTAAAGCTTAATTTATATTTTTGGCAATGAACTATTTATAAATAGCAAAAATTTTTTTTAAAACTGTGTTTACCTTTGCATTTGCTCTAATGACTGTGCAGAAATAAAACTGTGGGAGTTCTTAATTTTTTAAAAATAAATTTTAAAATCTTGTGACGGGTGTGACTTTTTCGGGACATGACTTTTCACTTGCTATCATATTTGCCAAAATTCCTGTGAATTTTTAAGTGTTTCATCATTGTAGCATTTTTTTCCTATTGAAGGAGATTCAGATGAAACTTAATACATATTTTTTATATTAAGTTTTAAATTTTTTGACGTTTGGGAATTTTTTTTGCAATGTGACGGGTGTGACATAAATGTGACGGGTGCACTGTGTGACACTGTGAAAATTTTACATTTTTGAGAAGCAATTTTTTAAAAAGCAGTAATTAGTACACATAGTAAACTTGACATTAGCCAATATACACTTACATTTTATTAGAAATAAGAAATATATACATATATACATATGATTTAGAATTTACAGTGACCTCTACTCGTCACAAGGGCAGGTGGAGCAACTTTCTCAATGATGACGGATATTTTTTCAGTGGAAATATCGACATTTTCTGGCCAAATCCAATAGGGTCCACTAGCCTGCATATATTTTAAATTTACTTATTCAAAAACTTTGATCTCTTCATCATCAGAATCTGCTTCACCACTTAAAGCTACTAAAAACATGTGGTATAGTTATGAGATAAAGTTATGGTTAAAAATTTGAAACTAGATTTTATAGGTACTAGAGTACAGCTAAGAATATGTAGAAAATATCTATTTTTTTTCCTTTGAAAATGTATTATGAGCCAAAAAAAAAAAAAAAACTATAAAATAGCTGCAAAACATCAAAGTTATTCAATTATATCAAATTATATTAATTATAATAATAATTATTATTTTAACATACTGCCCTAATTCTTTAGAAACAAATGCTTTAACTTTCTGTTCCATTAATGAAATATTTTAAACTATCTTAAATGGTGTCACACCCGTCACAATCACTTTGTCACGCCCGTCACAAGTTTTTGTCACACCCGTCACACCAAAATTTTCACAGAAAATAAAAATTTAATGATATTTGAATATTTTATACCTATTCACACTTGCAATAATTAAACTTTCAGAAACCTTCGGATTTTTCCATGGATTAATGCATTTTGCTAAGGTATGTAAAGCATATATTCTATGACGGGTGTTGCAAAGAAACTTTATAAATAAATTTGCATTTAAAATAAGATTTAATGCATATTTATGGAAGATTAAATGCTCTAAAAGGGAGACAAAGGTCATAAATTGTAATATATCCACATACAATGAAATTGGTGTTGTATTAAATATTCAGAGATCATTAATATAATTCAGAGTGAATGAAAATATCCAATTTTTCCTAATCGAACGTGTGCTACAATGCACAAACTTTAAGCCCCCCCAAAATAATAAAAGGATTATTTTTGTGAAATATTTCTTTACATTTTCATAAACCACATATCATTACCTTTAATTTGACATTATTTGAAGCAATACAACAATTTTAAAATTTCAGCCCTCATGTCCACTTTCTCATGGAATTGCCCTGTAGTATTTTTATGCATTTTTAATGGGTTGCGTGTATATTGGTTCTTAAACATTGCTGACCTAATGCGTTCCCAGAGATTGGTTGGTAGCAACTCTTTCACAGGCACCACAATGAGTGTGGTACCGTTAATTTTTACGTCCTGTTTCTTCACTTGAAAGGGAGAGCCCCCAGGCCCCAGACTGTTGATGCGAAATTGCCATAGGAATTTAATTTAGCTGAGAGTATCAAAACCAAATGTCTACTCAAGGAATCTTTTACATGCCTCATAATCATGGGACATGGCTGCTGGCGATTTTCTGCGTTTTCATACAAGGCCGTAGCCAGAAAATATTTCGGGGGGTGGGGGCTGACTTTGAACCACTTATGTTGAGGAAAGTTTCAGGGAGGAATATATGCTACATTGCGAAAATTTTCGGGATTTCGGGGGGGGGGGGGGGATTGGCCCGTGCTTCCCCCCTCTGGATATGGTCTTGTTTTCATAATCCACCGACATTGCCAGGCCTGATCCTATGAGCTGGGACGTACAAGTCTCGCGCCTTTCCACGACGCCTTTTATTATTATTTGTTTTTAAGCATAACATATTAAGCAGAAATGTGCCATGGCCATTTCACTAATGTAAACGTTTCAAGCTCAAACATGTATGACCATGAGAGTATCTCTACTCTTATAGAAGCTTCTGCATAGCTTATGGTTTAAGAGATTCTATATAGTGAGTTCGTGAATACTGAAGAATTCGTAGCATACTGAAGCTTCATCTAAAATGCCAAAAAATTATGTTAATTTCCTTTTTCAAAATTAAGTTTCTAAAATCCGTTCATTCCTGCAGACGTTTGAAGCAGATGATCCGGCGACAAGATTTTCAGAAATAAGATTAACAGGCGCATTTCAACATACCACTACAAAGAAGCAAACGATCAAATGCCCGATTGTAATCCTTAAAAGTTCAATGTTGTCTTGGTTGACAGCAGCAAGATAGACAACCTGGAAAGCTCAAAGAAATTGGAAACAAAATGTCGAGACGTGTCTTTATTATCCTATTTGTGAGATGGACAGTCGCAGTTTAAATTAGAAATGACACGATGTTTCAAAAATGTCAGCGGCTCTGTTTAAACCAAATAATACACCCTGTTGTTTATTGCCTGTTGGCTTCATGTCAATCACTCCATCTTTAAAGGCAGAAAAGAAAATCTTTACGTTTTGTTTTAATATCAGATTGAACAAGTTATCAACGTATGTGTGGTAAACAATAACTGTAAAACTGTTGTTTATCGCACATGGACACTACACATGTACAGCGTGCAAGTACGCATGTATGCTGTACCACACGTGTACAAAATTGTAAAATTGCGCACTTACAGAATGGTCATTGCAAGGGATACGTTTCTTTCTCTGGTGTGTAAACTGTTCTCATATTGATATTGGAAGTTCAAAGTTCATATGTAGACACGTGTTAGGTAATCTCGTAAAACACACCGACGACTTTGAATGTATATGTTACCGTTAAAGTATATAATGCAGTTATTTCATAGAATACCTAGTTATTCCATGAAATAACTGATCGTGTCCGTTAAGGTGTGTAATATGTTATTAATTTGACACTTTAACTAGTTATTCTATGAAATAACTAGGCATTCTATAAATTAACTAATGAGAGACAGTTAAAGTGTAAAATAAACAATTTATCTAAAATGAAATAACTATGTATTCTATAAATAAACTAATGATAGACAATTAAAATGAAAAAGAAGCAATTTATCTCATTTATGCTGCGTATAAACGGTATTTATGGAAACGTACCATAAAATCATTTGTTACCACAAGGATTACTAAAATGACACTTGGAATTACAAAGAACATTATTTCTAAAGCAAAAACATTTTTTGGTGACACTGAGTTTTACACGAATATTTTTTAAATCCCTGACCAGTACCTAAACTTTGAGCTGTAGCAACCGACCGGAGCGATATTTCTACATCCGGTACTTCTTCGATTTTAATTAATTTTTGTTCGCAGACACTGAACTGGGATCGGGAATATACAAAACAAGTCCTCTCCCTATGGCCTGGAATAGCCCATAAATGCAGTAGGGGTGGAAGGTAAATGTTTTTGTCGTGCGAGATATATGATATAGATTATTTTACACTTTAGCGGGCTGCAGATCGTTATTCTATGAAATAACTAGTTAAACCATGAAATACAAGAGAGTTTTACACTTTAACCGACACGATCAGTTATTTCATGGAATAACTAGGTATTCTATAAAATTACGGATTTCATACTTTAACGGTAACATATACATGGATATCAGTCATGAAAATTCTGTAAAGTGGAACTATCAACCTGGATACGTATTTCATGATTAAACATAATCAATGAAAGCGTCAAAGAAGCATGAAAGCAGCAGAAAAAATTGCTAAATTTAATAAACTATCGAAATCCCGAAACGAATAGAAACTTTCGCATGCCATTGGTTGGCTATCGCTCACAATTTTCAAAATACACAAACATTTTCATTGATAATGGATTATTTACCTAATATTTCTAATTTTTACGTTTTAGGAATTTTGAAGTGAGCAAGCTGCAGACCAATATCAACATGATAAGGTTAACTCCGAAGCGCTTAAAAATGCTAAAAACATTCAACTTTTACCTCTGCTTTATAGCGTTGGTAAGTATTAAAAACTAATCTATTTACCCAATTACTACTTGTGCGCCATTTATTTTTCAGAATAATTCCCATGGTTGCTGATACTGTGATATGGTTTCGGATAAGAATACTTATAACGGGAATTTCAAAAGAAATATATCGATGTTATGAAAATTAGACGATGTTTAATTGGAATGAGCCTTAGGTAAAAACCTACACACGATTTATGTACCATAGAATCTTTCTTTTTTTTTTTGCCAGGGGATGTTAATGGCTATACCAGGTCCTACTCTTTTGGATTTACAGCATCTAGTTGGTACAGATACAGAAAGCATTGCCTTCATATTTACTGCAAGATCTATTGGCTATTTAACTGGAGCTCTAGCAGGTTAGCAAATCACTACTTTATACCATAAACAAGTTATCCAAGCTAACAAATTTTATTGATTGTGTATCACAACTGTATTCTTTAAATCACTACAAATTTATACGTACACTAGGTTTAATTAAAATTTGGTTACTATTACAATTATTTAGTTTAAATTAAGATTTACTGCCATATATATATATAAACATTGAAAACTAAATAACTTTTTTTAGATCCCTTTTTGAATTCTGTTTCGTTTTTGAAATACAGATATTTTTTAGATGTCCCCAGCCCGGGAAGCTAACGCGGGAAAGATTATGTAATGTGAGCTAAAAATAGTAACGAATAGCAATACCGGTGCATCATCACGTGACATGTAGCTCCAGAGGGTATAAAAGGCTCTCGCAAGCTTTTCGCGGGGATTCTACTTTGGACTTAACTTCAGACTACTGGCATGTTCCTGTACACCCTAAAGATACAGAAAAGTTGGCATTTGCCACCACTTTTGGCTTATTTGAGTGGTTAAGACTCCCTTTTGGCTTAAAAAATGCTCCTGCTATTTTTAACAGAACAATTAGAAGAATTTTGAATAAACATAAAGTTAATTTTGCATGCCATTATTTTGATGATATCATAATTTTTTCAGAATCCAATGAACTACATCTTGAACATTTAAAACAGCTATTCCGAATTTTCACTAAAGAAAATGTAAAGCTAAAATTGGCTAAATGTACATTTTTACAACAACAAATAAATTTTCTAGGTTATAACACGACGGAAGAATCAAACCCGACAATGTCAATATTGAGAAAATTAAGAATTTGCAACCACCTACTAATGTGAAAGAGCTCCAAAGATTCTTGGGCACAATTAATGTCCATGATAAGTTTATTCCAAATTATGCCAAATAGCGATACCCATTAAACAAATTATTAAAGAAAGGAAAAAAATGGAATTGGTCAGACAAGTGGCCAAGAGACTTTTGAGACTCTTAAAAATTTACTTATCTCTTAACCTATTTTGCAATTGTATGATGTAAACAAGGATTGTCATTTATTCGTGGATGCTAGTAAACAATAAATTGGTTCAGTTTTAAAACAAACAGATGCAAATGGTGTGTTACATCCAATAGCTTACCATTCACGAGTTTTAAAAAAGTATAAGGAAAATTATTCTATAACAGAGCTTGAATGTTTTGCAATTGTTGATAGTTTAGACAAATTTTTTCATTATATTCATGGTAAGAAATGTACAATTCACAGTGACCATGCGGCTTTAGTTTAGCTAAAAAATGTTAAACATATCAGAGGAAGGTTGTTTCGCTGGTTACTAAACTTAAGTATGTTTGATTATGAGATAAAATATCAAAAAGGTACAACAAATGTTGAGGCTGATATGCTTTCCAGAAATGCAATTGCAGAATCCTTCCATCAAGTTTCCCATTTACTATAATTACAAAGTATAATTGTTTCTCAAAATAAAGGTAATGTTTAGGGACCTAAGTATAAAAAGATAAATGATGTAGTCTATGTTAGGAAAAAAGGTCTTCTAAAAATTGTGGTACCATTCTCATTAAGATTAGAAGTATTGCGAAAAGCTCATGAAGAATTTGGACATCCAGGTGTAAACAAAACAGTACAAAATCACTCCTCAATACTTATTGGCCTAAAATTACAGACGATATAAACTCTTATGTTAAACACTGTCATACTTGTCAAATTAATAAGAAAAAAATGCAGAAAAGGTTTGGGTTGCTGTGCTGCAAGAGGTACCTCCGACAGACCAACCTTTCGAATGCTTAAGTTTAGACACAGTAGGAGGGTTTAACTATTATAATTCGACAAAGAAATATTTGCATTTAATAATTGACCATGCTACACGTTATATTTGGGCTTTTCCATCAAAAAGTGTCACGACTGAGACCTATACAAACTGTTTAAAACAAATTTTCCAAATTCAAACTCCAAAGAAATTATTAACTGACAGAAATGCAGCTTTCACTTCATCAAAATTTAGAAGGTTCCTTGAACACAATAATGTCAAACAGTTGCTTACTTCGTCTCATCACCCTCAAACAAATGGAAAAGTTGAGAGGGTAAATCAAGCAATAATAACCCGATTACGGTGTAAGGTAAATAATTCCTCAAGTAAAACTCCTTGGACAGGCCCGGATCTGCGTACCCGCAGACCCCGCAGTGCGGGGGGGCCCAAAGCTTAAAAGGGCCCAAAGGAAAAACCCTTTTTTTTTTTTTTTTTTTTTTTTTTCTAGAAGTCATTGAAATTTTGAAGTTGGAACTTGGATCATAATTGAAAATTTTATTTTTGAATATCATCAATGTGTGCAAAAACAAAGGAGGAAAATTCCGATACTAATCCAATGGGCACCTGGCACTCTTTGCTATACTGAATCGAACCGTTCTCCTCCACCGCCCAACCTCATTAGTGGGTTGATTGATGATACCCCAACGGGCCTTTAACTCGTCTGTACAGCACTACAGCTCACAGAAAATAGCGCCATACGACAATAGTTAAGACAGCCACTTTACTTTTGAATGCGTAGTAGGCCTTGACTTTGACCAGTATCGGAGGTCAAGGGCCGTGGTAGCCTAGTGGTTAGCACGTCGGACTTCCACCTGGAAGGTCGCGCGTTCGATACCCACTGAAGACCACCATGTATACTTGTGGATATGTGCATGCAAAATCCGTAGACCCCACTACCTCTCCCCGTGCGTAAGCAATCCTAAGGCCTCGGCTAACAGGTAGGGGTTTGGTGGAGAAAAGTATCGGAGGTCAGAGGGGGGGGGGGGGAGCGGCGACAGAGCACCGGGGGTGCTTCGGAAAACATACCCAACAAGGAGCAGGTTGGATGACGTGAGGAGAAACTTGTCATCAAGGCCCTAGAGACAAATTATTTTCGGGGAGGCCTCCACAAATATTTTATGTCCTGATTTCGTAAAACGTCATAATATCCATCTTCAGAGCAGAGCTACCTAAAGGCAATGGCAATATGAAATTCTACTTAAATGGAAATTATGCAATTGAGATGCAAACCAAGGCCGTAGACAGAATTTTTTTTGGGGGGGGGGGGGGGCTGACTTTGACACACGTATATGGAGGAAAGTTTCAAGGAGGAATATATGCTACATCAAGGCCGTAGCCAGAGGGGGGGTAGCCGAAATCTTTCCCAATGTAGCATATATTTCTCCCGGAAACTTTCCTCAACATAAGTCAGGGCCCCCCGAAAAAATTTTCTGGCTACGGCCTTGTGCTACATTGCGAAACATTTTGGGATTTCGGGGGAGGGCCAGGGCCAAGGACGTAGCCAGAATTTTTTTTCCGGGGGAGGGGGGCGGGGCCCTGACTTTGAAACACTTATGTTGAGGAAATTTTCAGGGAGGAATATATGCTACATTGCGAAAATTTCGGGATTTCGGGGGCCCGGACCCGTATGCCGCCCACCCTCTGGATACGGCCTTGATGCAAACTAAAGGAAAGAGAGATTTTTATTTTAAACAGGGAAAACATTTTGGACAAAGTTCTGGGTGCGTTTGAGTTTGGGCTCCCTAACTCCTACCCCCTTCCCCTCCCCTTTAAATAAGTCGATTGGACCGATTGCTCCGAACTCATAATAGGGCCACGCACAGTGGCGTAGCTAAATGGGGGCGGCCCTTCCCGGGTGCCACCCGTTCACGGGTGACACCCAGCCATGACGAAAAAAAAGAGCCCTTAAAAGCTCCATTAAACATAGCAAATACCTGAAATTGGAATTTTTTCTATCAATTTCTTTCAATTTTCAACTTGGAAAAGTGTTTCTTTTCAAAATGTATTCAATCTGTTTTATAACTGCTAAACACACCATTGCCGTCAACAAATACCTTATATAGTATTATGACGACGATGACAATAATGGCATTCCATACTCCCCAATTTTTTTTTTTTTTCGGTTTCATAGTTGCGATTCTTTTTTTTTTTTTCTAAATGGCATCACAATGAACTCGCGCTAACATAATTTTTTTTTTGTTTAATCTTTTCCATGGGGTAGCACCATCAATAACCGCCCCGGGTGTCACCCTTGCTAGCTACGCCACTGCCCGCGCATAGAGGGGCCTCGCACTTTAGGCGCCTTTGCTTTCATTTTTCCAAGCGAAAAAGAAAATTTAAGCATTTAAAACAAAAAAGCGAACATGTAAGTTTGACAAATTTACAAGCCTTCAGCATGTGTACTTTAAAATATGAGGCCGTGAGAAGCAAAGGAATGTAAATGACCAAAAAACGATTCGGAATGAGAAGTGTTCAAAATTTTGATCTTATGGGACCTCTTTAATGCTAATATTTCTATAAATCACGCTCTTGTAGAGCACCTGTTAGGGCGATCACTAATAACATCTCTTGCCATGGCTGTAGCCATCTGCAATGTTTTTTTTTAATTTTAAGTTCACGGTTTGATATCGCATTTTAGCGCTCAAAATTGCGACATTGTACCTAGATAACCAACCCTTTTGTTGAAGGGGGTGGGGTGGGGAGGGCTAAAGACAAGTTGACGCTTAAAAAACCCCAGTTTTATTACACATAGCTCCAATCACTAGACCACACAAGAGCAAGAAACGTACAGCAGCTTAGGGGCTTGTCGGTCTCCCTGGTTGGTCCTTTCCTGGGTCTGTTTATTGCCCTGGTGAATGGCGACGTTCGTCAACTCATTACCCATATTGAGAAAGTGGGTGGGGGGTAGGGCTATTGCCCCTTTGCTAATGTCTCTGTACGAATCGTATTCTTTCTTCGCAAACGTAGCAATGAACAGGGACATTGGTAGTTTCTACCTCTACATAGCTACGCAGCATTCTTTATTCGAACACTGCAGTTATCCACAAATTCTGAGTAGTTTGATAGCAGAAAAGGTATGAATATTTTTATGCAATAATTTCAAAATATTAGAACATTAGAAGCCCCCAACCTCTTTTTTTCTTTTTAAATTTTAGTTCTGTTTCTTTCTTCGCATGCTGAGAGCCTTTTTTATCCTTTTCTCTTTCTTTTGTTGCTTTTGAACTCCAAAGGGGATTCAGTAATACATCGTAAGTAAATAATACTAAGAAAAATTGTCCCTTTTACTTAGTCATACCTTTACATTGAACAAAAAATACCTTGATACTGGTTATTGCTTGAAATATGTTATCTTATGTATCTACTTTTGTGGCATATTATATAATGTACTTTTTTTTTGTAATTGTCCACATTTCGAATTATGACGCTGGTGCAGCAAATGAGTGAGTGACACACACATATATATAAATATTGGTTATGAACCTTATGTCCGGATACCATATAAATAGTATGCGACCTTTAAATCTGGAACGCTCATGGCCGCGATCTTTCCGAATTTCGGAATTTTCCGGATTTTGTAAGTATCATCAGAACAAATATAATTTGCTGTGGAACTTTCAATTAGCATTTTATTAATTTATAGCATCTTTATTATTGTATATACTCGTCTATAAGTCGCGAAATTAAGCACAAAAAACGAAGTAGGGGTCGATTTGCGCAAAGATTAAACATTGAAAAATCTAAACTTTTAACGATTTGTATTTACTTCTTTAATTAAACAATAAAAGAAAAGAATTGTGTGAAATTCTTAAATGATTTTATATTCTGTAGCCACCAGGGGCGGATCCAGGAATAAATTAAAGAGGGGTTAAAAATGGTTTTCCCTTGTACATATTTTTATAATAAAGGTTTATAAAGTTTTTTTTCATACTTTGAAATCAGTTAAACCACATTTAAATGCAAGAAGAAATAAGTAAAAAGTATTATGTGTAAATTATGTGTATAATGTGTAAATTGTACATTTCTTTTGGAGGGTACACGTCCCCTTCCCCCCCCCCCCCCACTTAAAATCCGCCACTGCTAGCCTCTTACTTAGACTTCTAATTTCGGTAAAAGATAAGACAATCGGAAATTTGCGAGAATCGCCGAACTCCAAATACGCGAATTTTCTGTATCACGCGAAAATTGGAGCAACAATAATAATTATAATAAACCTCTAATAACCAAAAAGGCAAAATTTAGTAATAGTACCCCATAGTTAAAGCAACAATTAATAAAAACTATAATCACAAAAGCAAACACTTTTCAGAAATCGCGCAACCTCAAATATGGAAAGCTTTTTGTACACGATTTTGAAAACTGCCATTTCCGATATTAAACATGCTCATTACATTTTATTTTTCTTCTTCTTGAAATATTTATTTCCTTATTTCCAAAAGTTTCCTGAATATGCAGTCAGTGGCGTAACTATAGGGTGGCAGATCTGGCAAAATGCCACGGGCCCCCGGCTGATGGGGCCCCCAGCCCGAGAAACTGCGAGCTCAGAAGTATCCTTACATTTTAAACATAATTTAGCAAAAATCATAAATTTTATATTAAAGTTTGACAAAACTAAACACCATATACCATTCCAAATAAATAATTAAGATTTATACGCATTTCAGGCATTCATAAGAACAGGATCAATTTTAGAACGCATCCATTAGTTGCTTCATTTTTTGCCGCGGTAGTTTGGTGCTGCTGACGTGCTACTGAGGCTTGGGGAATTCCCGCAATTTGTTAACCGAGACCAAAAAAGTACTGATCTACTAAAAAAAAGCTCTAAAAATTGTTGAAATATGTATATATAAAAAAACATATCTGAATCGGTTGAAAGAGAAAATCTGTTTTCGGTACACCTTCAGAGGTAAAATAAAAAAGTCTTCGTGTATTAGAGAACTTGCTGATTCATTAACAATAAACCTTCCGCCTGTGTGAGTCTTCCCGCCAATGCTTGCATTGGTGGTCAGCCTCTTCTTGGACAGGAGGGATATTCTATAACATTGAAAACTAAATAATTTTTTTAGACCCCTTTTTGAATTCTGTTTCGTTTTTGAAACATTGATATTTTTTAGATGTCCCCCAGCCCGGGAAGCTAACGCGGGAAAGATTATGTAATATGAACTAAAAATAGTAACGAATATCAATACCGGTGCATCATCACGTGACATTTAGCTCCAGAGGGTATAAAAGGCTCTCGCAAGCTTTTCGCCGGGATTCACGATGTAAATATTCTTGTAAAAACGTCGATGTTGGTGTTCGTCTTTGTATTGCTTTGAATGTGTATTTCGCATGATGAAACTCGAATAAATCAAGGATTTAAATAGACTCTGGTCAAGACTGTTTCCCACGATGACTTCATAGACGGACATTCGAGAAAATGAAACGCTATTGTAACGGTGATGTTACATATATATAGTGAAACTCCTCCTACCGGGCATCCCTCAAATACAGACAAATATTTTGTAGAATGTTTTATTGTATGTACACACACACACACACATATATTATTTATATACACACATATATATATATATATATATATATGTTTATAGTTTATTCCCTTGTGGAATTAAGTTATTGTTATTGAGCTGATTAATATGGGCTTAATTTATTGCCATTAATCTAATTAATAAGTGCGCGTCCCGCCCATATGTTAAGAATTAAACTTAATTCAATGCCGCTTTCAAATAGGGGAGCGAATGCCCTGAATTAAATGAAGCCCTGAATGCACTGCCCATTTAAATGAATTGTAATTGCTTATAGGAGTTTTAAAAAATCTAGAATTTGTTTATATTTATGAACAAACTTCTAATTTAATGCCGCTTTTATACGAGGGAATTAGAGAGTACCCGGCATGAAATAGGAACCCGTTGGAGTAACCTGAATGGTCTTGTATATTTCGTGTATAAATAATTGCAACGCGGTAAGTCACCTAATATATATATACTTTGACCTAACAACACTCTAACACACTCCAAAAACACTAAATATTAATTAAAAAAATAACAGATAAAATTTAGTCTGTTGAGGTTTGCTTGAGTAATATTTTATTAATACTCTGCCTTTATAACATTTATATGAATGTCAAACATTGCATGTAAAAATATATGGTAGCCGTACCTTTTGTTTTACGTAACAATATGGCATAATTATATATTAAAATAACACTTTGTCACACTTTGCATTAATCTGTAGGTTAGATTTTAACAAAAGGCTTACCACACGTAAAAGTAATTTCTAAATATTTAACCTATAGGCGAAAACTATAAATCGCTTGAAAGCATTCAAATACGCACGTTTGTAAAAGCAACAAATAAAATTTAATTTCGTGCAGTTAGGTCGATGTCACATTTCCTTTTGTACGTGTTAATGCATTTCGAAAGACTCCTTCATTTTTCAAACTGAATTTTCTTGGTTTCATTGAGTAGGTTTATCTTTGTGTAATAATTATTGTATACAAATTTACAGGTGGTGTGGTGTTTGACTATACAAAAAGCAAATTAGCACTCTTAACAGGTGGGAGTATACTGGCAACAATAGCCACTTTTTGCATTCCATGGAGTAAAAACCTTAAAATGCTTATTGGATTGATGGTTCTTATCGGGCTATCACTAGGATCACTAGATACAGGTAACATAAAAAGTATTTTCTCTAAATCCTAAAAGTAAATTATTTTCAGATTTGAGTACTAATCATCTAAAAGGTTGCTCCAAGACACGTGTAGAAATAATTTTTTAATTCATTACGTAATGCTCAACGTACTCATGCTGGACGCAGCTTTAAATGTTCACATGCAGACGTGGTAAAATGAAACAATTTTGATTCAATTCTGTGGGGAGAAGGCATTATTTAGAGAACTGAAGTTTAAATTTTCCAAGTTAAACAAAGGGATTGACTTCTCACTATCTGCAGTCTGAGAAACAAAATACACTAGAACCTTAATGCGTCGTTCCCTCATTTATCGTTTTCTCGTATGTATCGTCGTGTTTTAAGGGTTTAATGGTATTGTCTTGTTGTATACTCCCCCGCATTCGTCGTTTTACCGTATGTATTGTTTGAAATGAAAGGTCCCGTGAGTAACGATGATTCCATTTTTTTTAAATATGTACGAGGAGGGATATACTTGAATTTTCCCTATTTACTGTAAATGGCTATCAATATTAAACTGATAAATAAGGATTTCTCAAACTTAAAAAAAAAAAAAAAAATTTAGAATGTTTTCTACAATTTCTCGGGAAATATTTTGAGCTTTATCATTATTTTAGTTTTATATTAATATGATTTTTAATAGTAGGAGCACGTTGGGCAAAGTAAAATAGTGAAGATAAATGATGTTCTTGAAAGGGAAAAAAATTAGAAATTTAATTTAAAAGTAACAGTACATAAAGAGAGAACTTTGAACTTTATAACTGAACTTGCATTGAAACATTTTATTTATTTGAGGCAGTAAATTGGTACGTTAAGTTAAAAGTGAAAAAATATCACTACACACCATACATGGGGCAAATTGAAGAATAGAAATATTTTCCTAATAAATTAGTTTTCTATGGAATAATGCTACCTTTGCATTCGTATGTCGCTTTACGGTAATCCAAATAACATGTAATAATTCATATTTACGAGTACGGAGGGCTTAAAATACTTTTCATTGCATATGAATGATTAAGTAAATGACTGATTGGTACAACGAGCGAATTAATAAAGGAATTATTCACTGTAAAACATTCTGGTTCAACCTTTCACTAAAAGTTGGTGAAATGCAGCTGCAACCAACAGTTGGTACTAATTTGAACCATTATGATGGTTTACTAGTTTCACCATGAATGTGGTTCAGCACTGAACCATGATTACGGATTTTTTTCTAACCAGCATTACGGTTCAACTTTGAACCATGATTACGGAGTTTTTTCTAACCAGGACTGCGGTTCAACTTTGAACCATGATTACGGAATTTTTTCTAACCAGTATCACGGTTCAACTTTGAACCATGATATCAAATTTTTTTCTAACCAGTATTATGGTTCAACCTTGAACCTTATCCATAGATTTTATTTTAACTGGTAACTTGGTTCAACTCTGAATCGTAACACTGTCACATCTCAGAGTTGTAGCATGAAAGTGAAGTTTGAACTGCACCATTTTATGTTGCAATGGTGGCTTTTAACATAAATAATTTTATTTTTTTATGTTCAAGCGTAAGACAGGAAACAAGCTTATTACCAATTTTAATTTGCAAAGCGAATTTTCTGTTTTTTAATACGTAAATTTAACTTAAGTTGTTGCTAATTTTTGATTTAATTCTAAGAACAGATTCATTGCTAGTAGGAAGTCCATCACTTCAATAATTGCTTCAATGTTCCATATATATATATATATATATGAACTTCCCAATGCACTGTATCAGAAACTAACTGTATTTTTTAACTAACTATGTTACTTAGTTATATTCTTCAAAATTGCAATACAAGTCACTGTTAAAATTTTTAAGCCCCCTCCCATAAGGAAGGCCTTTGCAAACATATGTACACTTTTTTATGTTCGTCAACAGACAGTTTTAACAAAAATGGCGTTTGAAACTTTTGCTTATAAGTTAATAATCAATTGACAGCGAACATTTTAAATTTCTGAATTATGTAACTTTTTTTCAAAAATATATTTCAACACTCTTTATCATCAAAAATATTAAATTTATTTAAAGGCATACCTAGGTGACCGAAAACATAATTAAAAAACCATGAAATGCACAAATAACAATAATTAAAAATTATTGGGGGGCTCCGGCACAGATCCAAGGCTAAAACGTGCAGTAGTTCGTGCCACTTCAGGCTAATACCGCCCAGATGAGTGTAAGACTTCACCCTGTAAAGATATAAAAGAACTGACAGTAAAGCTTATTTTATTTGTATGCCGTCTATTCAATGTTATGTTGACATCAACCTTGTTGTGCAATGCACCGTTTTTGTTGATAAAACATCTATTTTGCATTTGGCGTTCTGAAATCTCCGATTGCAACCTTTTCCCTAATTTCTAAAACTCTATTATTGAAATAGGTTCATTTGCTTAATTTTGTTAGAATGATTGGGACGAAATTTTCGAAGGAATTATGGGTGAAAATTCTGTAAAATGGCAGCCGTGGTCGAAAAATGAAAGTTTAATTATTTTGAAAATACAACAGTAGTCAGGGATCCAGGAATAATTTCTTGAGAGAACACCAGGAAGTAAAAAGCAGTCTAAAATCCACCACTGGTAGTAGTTAGTCAAAAAATATGGATGTAAAGAGCAGAAAAGAGAAAGGTAACAGCTCGGAAAAGTGGTTTGGTAGTAACGAGAGAAAAAATAATGTTGCAATGAAATGTAATAAGAAAATATGCAATTTCCAATACGTAAACAAATCATTGTCACAACTGTAAGTGTAGAGCCGGAGCAAAATGTAAAATAAATGGGGGGGGGGGGAGGAGGTAGTATTAAATCACGTAAGAACAAGCATATATTGAAGCAAAATCAAGTAAACATGCACAGGTTGAAAATTTTGGAAAAAAGTTAATTTAACATTAAAGACAACGAAACTGCTATTTCGAAAATCGCGCAAAATTGACCCAATTTCTCAAAAACATTTATAGTAGACATGTTTTGAATACAAAACTGTTTTTATCTGCTCTTGGTGGAATAGTTAGTTCGAATGATTAGGAAGTAAGAATCATTACAAATCAAAGACACAACCTGGATCGGTTTTCGAGGGGAGGGGGGGGGGGGGCAGAGGTCAAGTTGATGACAGTGTTTTTTCTTTATCAGAATATTTTTGTAAAGGGTTTTTTTTAATCAGATTATTTGGGGGGATTCTTCCCCCCCCCCAACTTCCTGGCTGTGGCCTTGGAATCAAAATTCAACGAACTACATTTATATAAATGAGTGTTTTCTTATCAGACAATCTTTTACTCACTAATTTTCAAATTTCCATTTATAGCATGCAAAATTTTAGAAATTTTCGCCCCTTCAGCTACGGGATCGGAAATAAACAGAAGAACTGAATTTTATACAAATGAGGTTTTCTTATCAAAATATTCAAATTGTGTTTATAGCATGTGAAACTTCAAAAAATTTTGGAAGTGGAGAGGTTCGAACTTTCGCCCCCCTCCCCCTCCACAGGATACGCCTTTGATAAAAACTACGGGTAAAATTTGTGCAAAATGGGTCCAACAACAAATAAATTTTAAAACGACAGCAACAGGGAATTAAATAAAAATTAAGAGGTGGAGCTAGAAAGGTAACGCCGTAGAAAAGTATTCTTGAAAATAAAAATGCAAAAAATAAATGATTTAGAGTAAAAATCCCGATAATAGATGCAACTTTTGAAATGTAAACACGTTAACGTTACAAATTTAAATGTAGATCAGGGGACCGAAAAGTAAAATGTATGTGGGTGAATGATAAATCAGGTAAAAAAAATAATTTAATATTGAAGCAAAATTAAATAAATATACGCAGGTTTAAAATTTTGAAGTTAATTAGTCAATCTAACGCTGAAGGTGACACTATTGGTATATGATAACATTTTTGAAATAGGCTTTACAACCTATTTTGTGCGTATTAAGACATAAAAACACAGAAAACAATAAATATAAAACAAAAAATTAGATATATATACATCGAAGTTTACTTACCTTTTACTGTTGTGAAAAATAAATGCTTCAAGTCACAGCTTGACAAGATGGCGGCTCTTTGTTTCCGCCTGGGTGCCGGGTTCGTCTTTTTGGTTTAAGGTTGAACCGAAATTATGGTTAAAGGTGTAACTTTAGATTTCGCACTTTGCTTGAACCATGATTTTGGTTCAATCATCAGCAGCCCTTCAGCTTTCACCATATTTGTGGTGCAACGTTGAACTGTTTTTTTTTACAGTGTTGAATGGAATAAATAAATGATTGTTTAAATGATAATTTCATTTAATAAATGAACAAATAAAATTATTAATATTTGAATAAATGAA
The DNA here is from genome assembly GCA_038502835.1 of Octonoba sinensis. NCBI lineage: Eukaryota > Metazoa > Arthropoda > Arachnida > Araneae > Uloboridae > Octonoba > Octonoba sinensis. Next base: position 9,073,330 of record CM076600.1, read on the forward strand.
TAAATAAGCGACAAATTTAATTACCTGATGATTGATGTAGGGGCAACTTGAAATAAAATACAATTTCACTTTTCCCCATATACACGTGGAAAATTGTACTAAACATTTGTAAATCAAAACAAGCCTAACATAAAATAAATAAACACTGCACTGGACATTAGTAGGTCTTATTAAAAATTCAAAACATTAATAACAGGAATTTTATCAATATATAATAGCAAAAAATATTAAGTTGAAAGTTGAACCATTATAATGGTTCCTAGTTTCACATTCATAGTGACACTAGATGAAACTTACGCCATAATGGTTCAACTCAGTACCAAATGGTTGCAGCTACAGTTTACCATTTTTCCATTTTTTTGGTTAAAAGTTGAACTAGACTTTTTGATAGTGTAGATAGTTTTACAGTACCCCTTTTTTCGTAGTATCGTTGCTAGCAACTTGAGTAATCAATTTTCAATTGTCATTTTAGCATTTTGCATAAAGAGGCATATGAGCCCTCATATTTTAAGCAACATCAAATCTTCACTAAATGGGGCGTCGTTTAGCCTCTTTTAAATAAACTGATACATATCAGGGGGAGTAAAACATTGACACAGTTATTGGAGTCGGATCTTAAGTTCCCTATTACCGTCTTTCTTTAAAACTAAATTGAATATTAATGATACGCCATGTAATCCTCTCATGCATAAATTTTTCGTTTGAGTTGCAAAAGTATTTCGATATTCTACAAACCCATTGAGTATCGTCTGATTGCGGTGTAATAATTTATTTTCGTAGATGTTTGTCTTGCATAGTCAAAAATTGGTTTCCTCATATGAGGGCATTATATGCTTTGATATTATATTTAATCAATGTAATAATAAACATGAAAAAAAAAAATTCAACCGGCCTCTTTAAGGTAGGAGAAGTACATAAAATTATACCAACCTTTCCAGTAATGTAATATACTCTACAAAATAAATAAACAAAATTTGATTTGAAAATGCGATTTTCACTTCTTTCTTGAATCCTCCATGGACTTCCAAAAAGATCAGATTCTTTTAACTTTCTTGAATGGCCTGTGAAACTTTGTGGGGTTTCCGAGAACTGTTTGGAGTCCCCAGCTAAGGCCTACATATGAATTACAGCACAAATGCAAATCTGAATAACATTTTCAAGCAAAATTTTAGGCGTCCTCATTTAAAGCCCGTATGCATGAGAGGATGAGAAATGAAAGTTGAGGAAAATAAGTATTTATTAAATTTTGCGTTTATATTCAAATACTTTCTTTAGTTATAGTTTCTCTGATAATTAAATTTTCCTTTTCAGGCTGCAATGTCTATTTCTTAAACATGTGGGGTGAAGAAAAAAGATCGTTTTATCTAGCTTTACATTTCATGTACGGCGTTGGAGGACTGATTGGTCCTCTCATCGCAGCACCTTTCCTTGGAAACTACAGCACAATTGCCGATGATCATACGAATAGAAGCAAAATAGAAATGTTAAATTCATCATATTTTCATTCAAGTAGTACTGATTTAACTGCGGATGAGATCGTCGCAAACGTCAGTTCCATTTACTCCATTATTGGCGGTATTTCTCTGCTGGCAAGTGTCCTTTTCTTAGCCGTGACAGTTTTATCAAGCTCACAAGCAGCTAGCTTTCAAGAGGAAAGCAAAGATAAATTTCAAAAAAGAAGTTCGGTTTTTATGTGCGGAATTCTTTCACTGTTTTCACTGTTCATCTTTGTTGAAACTGGAGCAGAAATTGGTTACCCTCAGATGTTGACTTCTTATGCGGTGAAAGGAAAACTACAATTATCTCCATCCACTGGTTCATACATGACATCTGCATTTTGGGCAGCTTTTACAGTGGGAAGGCTGGTATCAGTCTTTCTAGCCATTAAATTAAGCAGTTTTAAATTGCTTATTACAGACATTGCAATTGCATCTACAGGTGCGTTAGTATTTTTAAGTTTCTCCAGTCACGAATGGGCTTTATGGATAACATCTATTCTTTTAGGATTTGGTGTCTCTTCCTTTTACCCATCTGCAGTGAGTTGGCTCAACAAATATATAAATGTGACAAATAAAATTATATCACTATTTGTTCTTGGCTTTTCAGCAGGTGATATGGTGATTCCTATCACTATTAGCAGATTTATTGATGATATTCCAGAAGTTCTTACTTATGTGGTTGTAACTTCTTGTCTCTCCATAGCAATACTTGCCTCAATTTTGTTCTTAATATTAAGAAAGAAAAAGCAAAAAGATGTAGTAGTAGAGAATATTGCCTTGCACTAAGTTATTATTCTCTTGGTTTTGTCTTTTATTTTTTACACAGTAGACAATATTCAGAAGAACCTCGAACAACAAAACATCTAAAAACAGAGTCCTCTTTTACCCAAAATCGTTTTTAAACGAGACAGTTATATGCAAAGTTTTTAACTACATGAAGTTGGACTAGACATGTGAAAAGAAATTGGAAATATTAAACAGTGATTAATTGTCTTTACTTATTACTCAAAAGAAAATTTCTGGTTTTTTTTTTACACTTTTTAAAACCTGTGATTAAATTGTCAACGGTATAAAAAGTTTAAAATTCCTTAAAAATTCCATCCATTGGATTATAAAGTATTAACTATTTTTAATTATACGTACTGAGACCGTTCATAATTCGCATAATTATTCCTTGATTATTAAACTCACCTGCTAAATTTGACGAATTTATCCAAAAAACGGTGACAAAAAAAAAAAAAAAAAAAAAAAACGCTATCTTTGCAGCGTGTTTAGCCGCAAAAATCAAAATAAACAAAAATACTTCGTTCGAATTTAGAACACAGCCTTAGTTCAACGCTCGATTCGTCTGTAGAGAAAGAAAAGAGGGTTTTCTGATTCAGGAACGTCTGCAAATCCAAATATTAGATTACCTAACTGAAGAAATCAGCTTTAAATGAAAACATTTTTGATGCCTGCCCTGTTCATAAACATAATTTTGATGAAATAAAATTAAATAGTAGAATACACATTTGTAGAACATTTTTAGCGTAAGTTATGAATGCGTACTGAATGTAAATATTTTTGACTATGCGGTTTACGACCTTTCATAATTTGCATAATTGTTCGATTTTTAAATGCTAAGGTAGATGGTTTTACCCAAGAAGAGGTAATAACAGCAGAAGCTGAACTAGCGTTGAAACATGTTTTAGCCCAAGTAAAAATAAATGAAAGTTATCCTTTCGATTTTAGAATGACGCCTTTATATTCGTCTGTAAATAGTAAAGGAGGGTTTCTGATTTACAAACGAGTACTACATCTAGAAATAAAAATATCAATAAATGGAAAAATTAGTTTTGAACTGAAGCCTTTTTAATGCAGTCTTAATAAAAGTAATTTTGATGAAATTAAATGTTACTTAAAGGTACGTTTCCTAAGAGGTGGCTGACGCTGAGCGTCTGACGCGATATACTGCTTTATATGAAATCTTATGCAACCATTGCCTAAGAAGCGTCACTGCGTGGACAGCGGCTGGCGGCGAGCCGCGCGGCTAGACCGCTCTTTGAGCAGTACTGAAGCGGACGCTTGCGTGTAAAATGACTTCTAAACTAGTGTTTTCAAGGTGTTGTCGATAAAAAACTAGCATTTAAGCATTTTGACGCTAAAGCTACACTAGAACTTTAATTACAAACTTTAAAAATGGACAAGAATAGGTAAATTTATTAATATTTGGCAATTATGAAAAACATTATAATTAAGCAGGCCCAAAGGAGTCACTAATAATTATTAAACTTGCTTTCAATTTAGTATGTATAAGTTAATTATTAAATACATTGTGTAGTACTGATGCAATCTTTTTTAAAAGTGTATTATATTCCCCCCTTTAATGTTATCACGCCCCTAGGGGGCGCGCCCCAGAGGGGTTAATAGGTTGAGAATCGCTACTCTAAAATATACTTATGTAACAAAAATGTTCTTTTTTTTAGCGTAAAGTTACAGTCAGTTTTTCTTCAAGGGTGATGGGATACTGATGTCTATTTGAAAAATCTGTTCGAATATCATAATTTATAAGATCCAATACATAATTAAACTGCGCGACGTTTAGCCTAAAAATTTCCCGGAACTTTTTGTCATCCTGTAGTAAATGCTGATTGAAAAGTTTTTCAAAGAAACCTTCATCTTTCCTTCTTTTAAATAAGGTATGGACTTCAGCATTACCTTCAAGCATGATTCGTCCCCCCCCCCATAGACTTTCTTCTTCTTTAATTTCTTCAAGCATTAATAGGCGTAATAGACTATCACGGTTACTCATTTTTAAAACATTTTACTCTGAAGGGCCGCACACAACTGACACTTCAAAAGAAACAATCAAGTACGCGTCAGCCGCCTCTTAGGAAACGTACCTTAAAAGCACATTTTGTAAACTTTTTAAACTTAAGTTATGAATTTATAATGAATTACGTTAAAAACGAAAATTTAAGGATCATAAAAAATGTGTAAATAAATAAATAAAATACAAAAGTAAGTAAAATTTCAAGAATAATTTAAGAAAGTGTCCCTGATACGGAATTTATCTCTGTTCTACATCGAATACTTCTGATCCCAATTGTAATGCAGCCTCGAAAGAGCTTTTGCGGGGCTCTTTGATGATTTGTGCCTAACATTTTTTTTTCTGTAATTTCATTCATATTTTATTCGAACTATAGCACAAATAACGTTTGTAAAAACTTCAGGAGGATTCATTAATGCGTGACCGTCAGTTTAGCTGGTAGGTGAAAAATCAACGACCACTAGAAGCTCCGGTTCGAAAACGTAGTTCTGACGCTTGGGCGCTTCAGCGCATGGCAGAACCGAGAAATAATCACCAAATCAGAGCTTTCTCAAAATAAGTTATTAAGCAAATCCAAATTACAAATGCTGTCCTTCCAAAATTTGCGTTCCTATTGAAAAATCAAATAATTTTTACAAAATTATTTGATTTTTCACAAAAATCTTTTTAAATTTCACACATATATGACACTATGAAAAATGTTGGATCGACTCCTGAAAAATGCCAAAATAATGCAATCAGCTTTTACAGTAGGACTTAATTTTTAAACGAAGAAGTGTGGCAGCCCTATGATCTTCAGAACGGATTTTAATTTGTAAATAATCTGAACCGTTAAATATGCAAAACTTCACACAAAACTGTACAGAAGGGCAGAAGCTGAGTTCCCTTGAGCTCCATTGAAAATTAAGCCCTTCTTCATAGAATTAAAAATCATCTAAAAAAAATTATTACGATTTACTCAAATCATCAATTCAACTTAAAGTCAAAATGACAAAAGCTGGATGGTTAATAAATATACTGCCCGCCTAAGCAAGGGTTATGATGGGCATCCCCATTCTTTCTTGGAACTTTTCTTTTTCATCCATAGATAATTTGCTTAGCTTACAATATAGTTAGAAACATGTGCAAAATAAAAATAATTAAGGGATGTTTCTATTGCTAGGAAAAAATTTTTAAAAAGAAGAGAAAACTATATGTGAAAGAAATTCGTAAAGGTATCAAAACTACTCACAGAAATAAAACAATCTAACTTTCAAATTTAAGGAAACTAGAGTTCGCCTGACATTCAAAATTAGACCATGATAATTAAATTTAGTTTTGAAAATCTTATGCTATTTATATAATTACATAACTATTATTCATCAAATTTGGCGGTTGAAACGTCAAGTTCATTTTGATTATGCTTACTTTAAAACAAACGAATTGTAAATCATTTTCACCGCAGGGCCAATTACACCCATAAATTTAGTCGCTTGTACTTCTGCCGATTTCGTACTAAGTTCAGTGGCAGTTGAATAAAACTTAAATGCTTGCTTCCATACATTATTCTCATTTTTCATTTCGTTGTTTCATAGAAGCCTTCACTCAAACTCTTATTATAATTGCTTTCAATATCAGTCATTTTCAGGCTCCTATTCTTGTGATGATCTCCATTCTACAATATTATTTGCAAAAATGCAAGTTAACGCTGTAAGTAAATTGATTTCAAAATTTTTTTTAACAGCCTGCCCATCCCCTTTTCCCCGCATTTTTCGAGGAAAAAAAAAAGAAATGAACGAGGAAATAATTACAATAAGAACCTCAACCTTGATTGTTAGATCCACTCACACTGACATTTTTTCGGCAAAATTATTCTGCATTCTGCGCACACGAACAGCATGAGATATTGGAGAAATATTTGCGTAAAACACACCAACCTGCTATTATCATAACTCCGATGATAATTAGTTGCTCGGCAAATGATCCGCAATTACTGCCCCTACCGGAATTCCAGTATTGCTAAAGATTACATGAGTAACGAACTACAACTAAAATTTTCCTACTTTGGGTCAAATTTTCAGAGAAATGGTAAAATCGCAAAGAAATTGCCCATTCCTGAGCAAATGCTATATCTACGCCCATGTCAGACAGTCATTCCCGATATGTTTTGCAGTTAAGGAAACAATATTATTTATAACAGTTGTAACTGGTTATGAGACTAATAATGCAGTAATGGCTTACTTGTAAACTCCGTTCGCTTTGCCATGCTAAAGTAGTTTTGTGGAGAGTAAAAAGTGCTAGTCTGGGCAGGCCTGCATTGAGTTCTATAGGCAGGATGGTATTTTGTAGTGATGGGCATAATCGAGTGATCATAATCGAGAACTCGATTATTCAGGATAACTCGAGATCTCGAGAACTCGAACATCTCGAAACCTCCATTGAACATCTCGAGAACTCGAAATGATCACTCGAGAACTCGATATAATCACTCGAGAACTCGATATAATCACTCGAGAACTCGAAATGATCGGTCGAGAACTCGAAATGATCGGTCGAGAACTCGAAATGATCACTCGAGAACTCGATATAATCACTCGAGAACTCGAGATAATCACTCGATTGCTGATTATTCGATTATCAAAAACGCTCGAGTACTAATCACTCGATTATTGAAATCTCTCGATTATGCATATCACTAGTATTTTCGAGATACTGAGGGGCTCGGGTCAAATTGCAGGATGGGTGGTCTTTTAAACGATGCAAAAAAATTTTACTTTTTCCTGAAATTTTTTTCCGATTTCATCCTCGAAAGAAATGTTTATCATGTACGTCAACCCCGACGAACTATTAAAATTTCCCCGATGTGGGGGGGGGGGGGGGGGCAAGATCTATCCGACATTGAGGCAGCTGCCCCCCCTGCCCCCTAGCTGGCGCCGCCCCTGTCTGTTTTTGTTGTCATTTATTCTCGTAATTCTATTCTTCTTCCATTAATACATCTGCATTTGAAAAATATTTTCTGAAATAATTCAAATAGTAATACTTCTCTGCTGGATCTACATGATTTCCAAACTCATGCGTAAATTTTCTTGAAGAAGCTGAAAAAGATGGGGAGGGGGGCCTCGCAGACACGGTTTTGCCTTGGACCTCGCAAACTCTAGGGCCGGGCCTGCGGCGATCTTAAAAGCTTTGTCATTAAAACCATGCACGCGATGTTATTTTGTCGCATTCTATTATTAACTCATGTTTGCTCTCTACAATAGATGGCGCCACATTGTTATTTATACTTTCAGAAACTGCTGCTGAAGAAATGTTCGGAAGAAAAACAAAAGGGGTCTTTTAATCCATGATATTGAATAAATTGTGAATGTTATGAATTCAATGATACTTTTAAAATAACCTTAATTCAAATGGTGATTTTAATAACCGGAAAAAAGTTTTTTTTTTTAAATTATTTATTTATGTTTTTTCTGCATCCCCTCCCCCCCCCCCGCCTTTTCCCATTTGCCTTTGTAGATGTTAAAATATTTTAATTAAAAAACGTACATCGTAATGTATTATCAGGGCGGTAAAGAGATCTTATTTCATGTGTATTATATACTTGAATGATGCATTTTGCATTCCATATATTTTTTTTTTCGATATTAAATATGCAATACTTAATGACGAATATATTGATTAAAACCAATTGAACACTCAAAACATCCACACCACCGGATATGAACATATTAGGACATTTAATTTTATTGTTGTTTTATTGAAAATGTATTCTTCCGTTTTAAATGTGAGAAAATTCAATTGCCATACAAATCAAATGTTGCAAAGCTTTCCATTACATATTAAGCAGTTGACTGTAAAAAGAAAAAAAAATGTAATAATTTTTAATACCCTAAAGCAATTAAGGTTTATCCCTCGGCAAAGAATATGCAGTAAAACCTCTCTGCATCGATATTAGTAGTATAAAACCCTTATTTGAAAACGGATTTTCTCATTTCTTGAAATACTTCGTTCGAATAAGCATGTATAGTAGAATGATTTCTGTAAGCATTAAAATTCGTTTATTTATTACGAATTTAGCAACATGCTTTGCAAACTATAAAGAATCATGACATATCATGGAAAAAAAAAAACAGATACTTAGCATCCAACGGTAAATATGCTCATTTGTTTACACATACTAAAACCATATTTTAATGGTTTTTATAGACGCTAAAAAAATAATGCATGACTCTGAAAAGATGACGACTAATCCACAGATAGTTCAGGGAGAAGAAGCAGTAGTAAGAGAAATTCTGAACTGAACATGGATACTGAATTGTGATGCAAGTGTGAAGCAACTTAGCCTCTTTACCTGAATGTGGGAAATACTCATAAACACTTCGTACTTTATCACGCGTAACCAGGCCGAAACATAGCAACCGCTATATAGTGGTCGCTTATACGCAAAGCTGCAACATGGAAAAGGTCATCTTACCGCAACGTTTGTGTACATATTTAACACACTGTAAGAAATACTGGTACTGGTAGCTATTGCAATTTGTTACAGGTGACCCAGATAGAAATTTTTATTTGCAACAGAATTGCAGCAACCTTGCTTTGCAAGATTGGAAACTTGCAGCAAGTTCATAATGCAAGCCTGAAAGTTCAAAGCAAGTCTGTAGCAAGTTTATGCAAGTGCCGAAGTCACCACACTTCGCACTTGCAGTGAACTTGTCATGCAAGTCACGTCAAGTTCACTGCAAGTTTGAGACAAACTGGTAAAAAAGCTAGCTTTGCTATATCAAATTTGCAGCAAGTTCCTTGTGCATTTACCATTGACGTGCAAAGCTTAGTTTATATAGATTAATACACTTCAATTTGCATGGAGTTTAATTTACTAGTTATTTTAGGCATTTTTTTTTTTTTTCATTTTTAATGTATGATCATTTAAAATTATAATTTACAAATTTTATGTAAATAAGATCATTCAAATAGGTACAAAACATAAATAAAACAAGACTAAAATTGCTTATTATCATACAAGCTTTATTTTCACTATTTTTAGAACATTTAATGTTACGTGAATAAGAACACTTAATTTATATATACAATATAAGACCAAAATTAAGAAGCTGGAGCATCACTCTTCAAAAATCACATGACTGAAAATATTTAATGAAGCTGACTACATACCGTAGCATCAATATTATCAGCAATGAATTACCACTATTGCTTTCAGATGATATAAAACTTGTATGTACATATACATATACAGTCGACGCTCGTTATAACGACCACGCATTATAAAGACCATTCCATTATAACGACCAGTGATAAAAGCCCCAACTTTCTTCCTATGAACTCTATGTTAATTTGCTTTCGGTATAACGACCGTTCTGTATCGCCCAATCCAATACAGCGACCGCATTCAACGGACACTATTTCCGGTATTTTTCCAAAAAGAACATGTTTCTAAATTTGTAACTTGAAATGACCTTGATTATAGTTTACTGACAAGCTGCATGCAGCCTTCAGTGTTCAGTCAGTCCAAATTTGACAGGGGGAGGGGATTACCACTCACCATAGTATGGAAAGAATAGAGAGGGGGAGAGAGCACGTGGACTTTACGGATTTTAGGAAAAGGGGTTGACAGATGTATTGGTAGTTTTTGTCATTTGAATCACGTGTTTTCCCAAGGGTCGATTCTCCGAAATACGAGGAGTCTTGCTGTCCGTGACTGGTGGTGTCATGTCAGCTCAGAAGTTCTGCTTCCAGAAATGTGAATGAGAGGGTTCGAGAAAAATTAACCTGCTCTTCAACCTGAATGTTGACAGGTTCCAGGTCACGTGCCTTGGATTAGTTATCCTCTGGGGGAAGGAGCGAAAAAAGAATAAGGTTCTTCAGTGAAATGCATACTGCAAACAGGAGTTGCATTTTCGCTATTGAACGAGATGGCAGGTTCAAACAAGCGCAATGCGATATGTCTAGATACTAAAATTAAAATCTTAAATGAAGTTGATAAAAAAGTTTTAAAAAAATGCGAAATTGCTAGAGTTTTCAAAATTCCCAAAAGCACCTTATTTGCCATCATTAACAACCAGGACTCAATTTTAAGAAAAGAAGAAATTGGAGTCAAATCTTCTAGAAATCGGTCCCGTGAAGGGAAATTTCAGAAGATCGAAGAAGGTTTATATGAATGGTTGAAAATAATGCGATCAAAAAATGTCCCAATAGATGGAAATTTGCTGAAGTCAAAAGCTCTAACTTTTGCTCAAAAAATGGACATTGACGAAACTGTGTTCAAAGCTTCGGACGGATGGTTGCAAAAATTTAAAACCAGACATGGTCTTTCATTCCGGAAGCTTTGTGGCGAAAGTGATTCTGTGAATGAAGAAGCAGTGGACACATGGAAAAAAGAAAAGCTGGAAGAAATTATCAAAAATTATACTCCAGAGGATATTTTTAACGCAGACGAGACTGGACTGTTTTTCATGATGAAACCTGATAAATCTTTCGTTTTAAAAAACGAAACTGCGAGTGGAGGGAAAGAAGCCAAGCAAAGACTAACAGTTCTCTTATGCTCAAATATGTCTGGTACTGAAAAACTTCCACTCTTAGTGATCGGAAAATCAAAAAAGCCGAGATGTTTTAAAGGACTCAAAACCTTACCTGTCACGTACAAAAACAACTCCAAATCGTGGATGACATCTGTCATTTTTGAGGAATGGCTACGTTGCTTGGATAAGCAAATGACAATTCAAGGTAGAAAAATTATTCTTGTAATTGATAACTGCACGGCTCATCCCAAACTAAATGGGTTGAAATCAATCACCGTGGAATATTTTCCACCTAATGTCACATCTGTTCTTCAGCCACTAGACCAAGGGGTCATTATGAGTTTTAAACGCAATTATAGGAAGTTACTACTGCGAAGAGTTGTTTCTGCACTCGACGAAGATCAAGATTACAAAGTTGATGTCCTAACAGCTTTGCATCTCTCTAAAGCAGCATGGAATGACGTCTCAGAAAAAACCATCAAGAATTGCTTCCATCATGCTGGTTTTAAAAAGCAAGAGGAAAGGGAACTCACTTACTGCTGAAATAATTAGTCCGGCAATCGAAGATGAAAATTTCGTTGAAGAAGAGGAAATGCTGCAAGAAATTTCTCAGAAAATGAACATGGATGCAACGTTGAACTTTGACGATTACGCTAAAATCGATAATGACTTGGAATGTGTCGAGCATCTGTCAGAAGATGAACTAATTTCCCGTTATTGTGGACAGGAAGAAATTGATGCATCATCATCAGATGAAGAAGAGGAAGAAATTGTAACAAAAACTCCTAGCATAAAAAATGTGTCTAATGCTATCGAGACTTTAAAATGTTTTTTTGAAAGGCAAGAAAATACAGAACACTATTTGTCATCAATAACTGAAATGGAAAATTATGTTTTGCAAAAATCACATGTGCTAAAAAGGCAAACAACCATTTCTGATTTTTTCTTCCGAAAATGAATGATTTGCAAGTATGTAATTTTTTCCTTATATTTTCTACTTTAAAATCTGTTTAGCATTTTATTATAACATATTGCACTGATAATTTTTTTTAAATTCCAATGATAAAATATAATTTGAGCATTTTGTTGGAATCTTTGAAACATTGGCAATTTTAATGGAATTACTATACTGCATGATGCATGCATATACATTTTTAAATTCTACCTCTTATAGCTACCACCCGTTATAAGGACCTTTTTTTGTGGAACGGAGATGGTCGTTATATCGAGCGTCGACTGTATTTACAAAAATTGGAAGTGAATGAAATTTGCAAAATACATTTAAATGATCGAATAAAATTTAGTTCATATAATCCAAAAAAAAAAAAATCCTGTTTATGAATGAATAGATAAGAACAATAAAGTAAGTAGAGTAAAGACACACAGTAGTGCAACTACTGGAATCTTGCTTGAGAGCAGTTTAGACACAGGAATTCATCACATATAAACAAGTTTACTTGTTTGTGTGTGCGTGTTTAAAAAGAAAAAAAAAACACTTTTTTCAAAGAGAGGTTTTCTTTTTTTATGTATCGTAAACTTTTCACATTGAAAAATGTATATGTAAGCAAATTGATTTTTATCTCCGAAACATCTGTGATACATATATAGAATCTTTGTTTGTTCTAACTGTTATTTATATACTTTACTGCTTGATTTGTATTCATTTATGATATCAAAAAATGCGCTTAACAGAAATTATAATTTAAAAATAAAAAGAGTTGTTTAATTTGCATCCCTGCTTTCAAATTCCTTATTCATTACTAATAAATATCCAATCACTAAGCCAATTTTTTTTATCAAAAATTCCTTTTTTTATAGTTTTTTTTTATTTAAAAATTTTTTCAAAAGTGTTTCATCTAAAAAATAAAATGAAAGATCAAGTAAGTAAATGCTTGTTACTTTAAGATTGGTAGTGACCCTTTACCAAGAAAAGAGAAATTATGAATTTTTAATTATTAAATTAAGTTCACAAGCAATAAAGAAAGAAGAGGAAAAAGTAAACTACTGAAATAAAAATTTAAATAAGCCATTCTAAACTATCTTATATTAAAATAACTTCCAAAATAACTGAATGATGCAAAAGTATCGAAGTCTCCGTAACACAAGAGGCGACTTTCGGCAAAGCACGTGTTCATCATTTAGATGTTTGCAAAAAAAAATAAATTTCTAGCTGTAAAAAATACAAATTACAAACATTTAATTAAAATATTTAAAACATTACTGGAAAATTCTTTTTTTTATCAATCTAAAAAAATATATGTTGCTAAAAGGCGGAAATTTGTCCCCCAGCACAGATTAGCAACCCTGAAGGTATTAATCCTGCACATTGTCTCCTGTCTTTTGAAAAATGATATTAATGCTAAAATAACTTGAAACCAAAGTACTGTATTAGTGGATAAAAAAAATGACGTTTAACTCACTTTTCATAGAAGTTCGCATAATTATTCAAATTTTCACAGAAGGTAAACTAAATTCCACCTAACAGGTTTCTCATTAGCTTAAAAGTTACAACAAATAAATAAGATTCATGTCACGTTATGTTTGTCTGTGTGTTTTGTGACAATAAATGAAGTTAGACTACTGCTAGAATACCGCAATATTAATAATGATAACATCAAAATTAATTTGCCTCTAAAAGTTCACTTCTTTATGTAAACTAGTGCCCTCCCAACAGTCGAAATTCCACTGAAATAATTAAATTTAGCATTGAACACATTATGCTTTTCACATAATTATACAAGTATTATTCATCAAATTTGGCGATGATAACGTCCAGTTTATTTTGATCATACTCACTTAAAGAAAATGTAGTGAAATCTGAGGTTCTATTTTCAGAATTTTCTTCACTGTTCAGTACATTTTCTGCATTTGATTTTCTCTCGATCGCTCTTAAAATAATTGCCATGTAGAAAACAATAAAATAACTTTCGTTGATGAAAGCAGTTTTTGTGAGCGTATTTGTTCAATTAAAATCAAGATTGCTCTGAGACCGGTGGTTTGCGTCGAGTGGAAAGAGGGATCGCGAATGTAATGGCGGAATTTTTATTTGCTAATGTAAAAGAAATAACGAAATAATAAATTAACCTACATTTAAACAGAGCGTAGGACCGATTTTTCATAAATCGCTTTGCAGCTACTGCAGAATGGGCCGTTATAGGATTCATACGTAAAAAGTTTTAAATGCAGTTATTTCTATTTCTGCACACTCTCAGAAATAGAGCTCTCACTTTTGACGATTCTGCAATCGTCAAGAAAATTTCGTCATTTACAACGATTCTTTCCTCGCTCGATCACGTTAGTTAAAAAAGTTGCTACAGAAAGTTCGCCAATTTGGCGAAAGTTTTACTCGGAGCATTTCCCACGAAGCCATTTCGTCAAATGCGACGACAGTTTCGTGAGATTTGAGCACGCGTTTCTGAGAGTGCATGATCTCAAATACTGGCATCTTGAAGTGATATCGGCAGATACAGTAAAACCCCATTATAAGGCGCCTCAGTATGACGTGGAATCGGATATAACGCGGTGACTATCGTGTCCCCCTACGTTTAAACAACCCATAATCGTTGCCATTTAAAGGTGATTCCTTATTTACCACTAAATAAAGCCAACCGCAGTCTCTTAGGAGCCGAAATATTCTAGTTAAAGAGCTCTTATCCCTCCACCATACACACTAGGAGATAAAGCCCTCTATTGTGATAGGCCTGATATACACCTCGCTCACGCTATTTCTGACTTTCAACCTGACTCAATCTGTCAGGAACTGTTCTGTTCAATGCTTTTAACTATCTTCATTTTCAGAAGTCTAGTTAGGCATGTGTATTTATAGCGTTATCCACCTTTGTATTCCATATTCTTTAGCATTCCTGAAAAATAAAAATATTCACCGGTGTATGCAGGTTGTTATTCTTAAGCCCCCTTATTCTTGGATGACAGTTGGTTTGTAACCCAAGTAGCATTTTATCTTGGCCCAATATTGTAACTTGATTGGCAAAAGAATGGGATAAGACTAGCAAACAATATTGGCTGTAGCTTGGAGGGGATACATTTTAACAATAATGGTTAATATTGCTTCTTCAATCTTGAACCGATATTGCGTGCCAGCCTTACCCCAATATTGGCTTTACGCTGGCGAACAAGTTTTATTGTTTCTAATTGCTTAAAAGTATAAAAATTGTTATTGTTATTCCTGAATTTAGCAAGAAAAAAAGTGTAAATGCAAAAATTCATGGCTCCATCTATGTGTCGTCGGACTAACCATTCCTAGTGTAGGAATGAGTGAGTCGGGAACTGGGTTCGAACTGACACCCTCTCGTATCACAATCCAACGCTCTAACCGCTGCATAAAAGGTTATGATAGTTGTTGAAAATGAAGTAGTTTTTATTATTCAGCAACATTCAACAAAGATCTATTGGCTAAACATCACAGAGCAACATTCGTCCAATATTGGTTTACCAGAATGTAGCCAATTTTGCACCAATATTGCTTTCCATTATGAGAGCAATATTGTTGGAGCAGTATTAAACCAATATTGGACCAATCTTGCCTTCCATTATGAGAGCAATATTGTTGGAGCTGTATTAAACCAATATTGGACTAATCTTGGTTTCCAGGCTATATGCAATATTGCGCATGCAGCATTTAGCCAATATTGGCTGAACATTGTGAAAATCGCTCCAATATTGCCCAAGATATAGCCAACACAAACAATCTTGCGTCAATATTAAGCCAATATTCAATGCTGCTTGGGAACCTACCGCTTGATAGACCGATTGCGCAGTTGAAGTGTGTGCCTCTTTCACACCAATTACAGTGAATAAAATGGCAGCAAAGAAGAAAAGGAAACATTACACTATAAAAGAAAAGTTACGAGTAATTGATAAAGTTAAATACGATGCAACAAAAGCGAGTATTATTTCGGGAATATGGTTCCGCGGTAAGGTTTCACTGTAACGCTGTTATGTTATAACGCGGGTGCCAAACATGTCTTCCAATACCCGCTTTTTATCGGGACTTTACTGTAGTCTCCAATTTATTTTAAATTTTGAATGTATTTTTCTACCATTTGCCCTTTTTTCCGAGTCAGCATGGAAAAAAGAAAAGAAAGAGTTGGAAAACATGAAAATTTTAAATTTTGCATTATTTTCGACTATTTTTTAACGTATAAACCC
Source organism: Octonoba sinensis (assembly GCA_038502835.1). Taxonomy (NCBI): domain Eukaryota; kingdom Metazoa; phylum Arthropoda; class Arachnida; order Araneae; family Uloboridae; genus Octonoba; species Octonoba sinensis. The sequence goes on from CM076600.1 coordinate 9,089,319, forward strand.
CAAACTGGTACCGGAAAACATTTATTGACTCATGTTAAATTTTGTACCTCATTAATAATACTTTCTTTCTGCCGTCAACTTATCTGCGCAATCGCTGTGAGAAAAGGAAAAATATGTAAATTATAATGTTTTTGTAAATTTCCATACATTTTGCTGAATTTCCTGTATTGCAAACAAAAAATGGAACCGAAAGATATGTATGGGTTCGTTTAAATTTTTATATGTATATTTTTCATGCCATATTCCACAACTTTTTCGCACTATCGGGAAATAATTTCAGCGAATACGTATGTTTGTCGCTAATAGTAGAGAAAGCATGAAACTTAAATGAGCAGGTTTAAATTATTTTTATAAAAACAATTTTGTCGAAAAAAATGTTTGAATAAGAAATTTAATAAGATTTGTTAACATGGCTGCTGTAAGTAAAAACTGGGAAATTTGATTTGTAGGCAGTGGCCGGTTCACTCGGTTTTGTTAGTGGCCACTTTTCAAAATAGCTCATAAGAATTGAAAACTCAAAAAATATGAAGTGGCGCAAAGTCACCCTGAATAACTGTATATGTTTTACTTAGGTTACAAATTATGGCTTGTTACTGTACTTACATGAGCGTGAGATAGGCCACAATCTCTATTAGCAATCGTTTTGGAATCCGGTCGAGCTTTAGGCTCGCCTGAATCCGATTCTTTTTCTTTCAATGCGAATATCCTCTTTTCATAGGAATATATTCTTTTCTTACCAAAATTCTAAAAATGAATGAAATTATTTTGGCATTAATAAAGCCACTTTTCGAGAACATATCGAACTATCTTATCTATTCTTTTGGCAGTTAAACGGAGTGAATCGGAACACTTCCAACCTTCTAAAGCAGGGGTCTCCAAACTTTCCAGCCTTAGGGCCATATTGATTACTCCAGTAAATTCCAAGGGCCAAAACCATATTATCATTAATTGTTGCCGGTGGTAAAAAGTTGAATCAGTCCACTAGTGGTGTAAAATATGATTACTTTTTTGCCAGATGCCATTAGCTAGCTCTCCGCGGGCCGGACAAAATCTGTCCGCGGGCCGGATGTGGCCCTCGGGCCGTAGTTTGGAGACCCCTGTTCTAAAGGAAAAAAGAACTGGGATTTTCCCCCCTAGAAACTTTGGTATTATTTTGTTTTAGCAGTTTTGAGCGAATCGTATGCATTTTAAATAGTTTTCATATTTTTATTGGTGTTGCAATTTACTCCTGTCTGTGGGGTAACTATTAATTTATCTGCTTCACATCTAACATAATTACTTGTATACTAAGAGTTCAGTTCTGCTGGTAATCCTGTAAAACAACCTGCAACATTTGTTACATTTGTGAGCTGGTCAATTGTCTTTAATTTTCCGTAGAAAGTACAGGCAGTCAAGGACGTAACTAGAGGGGGTATGCTCCGGGCGCCAGATTATTTTAGGGGCGCTAAATTGACTAAACGTGTGTTTGCCTAAATACATATTTTTTTTTTTTGCGTATCTGAGGGGGGAAGGGGCGTTAAATACTGGTCTTGCCCCAGTTAGAAAATGACCTAGTTACATCCCAGCAGGCAGTCTGCATTGGTTGAAATATTGGTATTATTATTATAAACTGCTTTGCTTCTCATAAAAATAATAAAAACAGCATTAAATTACTATGTAATTAGACAAGCTTAGTTTTCACTTGTCAGCATAACTGTTAAGCAAGCGGGGTTGCAGCAATATAAGTATATGGTTTAAATGAAAAGCTAAGGCACATAGATTTGATAAAAGGAATTGTTGGATAACTGTTAAATATCAGTCCAATCCACAGATTGCATCATATTTTCAAAATGCGCCCCACTACCACTTGTTTATTCGTGGAATTGGAACTTACGTGGCTTCATCCTCGACTTTTAGGAAATTGTACAATGCAAATCTATACTAACAAAAGAAATGTTGCTCCAAATGCACCGAAAAGCACAAGTAGAGGAAATGGCAAAAAATGGAACCAAATCTCCCTGCTATATACCATTCAGTTAGGCACCTGGAGATACAATATGCAACCAAATTTAATAATATAATAGTTGACTTGTGTTATAGCAACCTTTGGGAGAGTACCAATTCACTGTGGCGAAAGATAATGTCATTTCATTTTCAATATAAGGATCCTTGATACACCGACTTTGAACCAGGCAAATCAAGTTTTTCTTTTGTTGCAAATTTAGAATCTTGCATTTATCTGGAAGATAAAAAAAGCGTTAACTTGCATTAAAAAGAACCTAATTCGGAAATGGAATCTTTTACCCCACGCAGCAAACAAATGTATTAACAAATGTAAGTTGCTCTATGCATAATTTGCCTTCTAGATTTTTAGAGGATACTTAAATTGTTCATATCTTTCTTTTGAATTCAATTCACTTACAGCAATCTATTTCATTTATTAATTCTTATAGTAAATTCATATTTACAATGTATTTTAAATAGTACATGTATTTTAAGTTGTAACATGAAACTATTACTTTCAGCTTATTTAAAGAATGATTCATAATACATCATTATTACTTTAAATGTACTTACAAGTTCAAAGTCTTTATTTGATGTTTGTTTGAAAGTAACCATATGTAGGTACGAAAAATGCTCTCACAGCATAGTTTCCTCACTCACTATCCGTGCTTTATTCCATGATTCGTAGCAATGTAACTATAAAATATAATCATTGAATAAATACAGAAAAAACAACGTACATATGATCATGCATTAAAACACGTTACACAATAATTCTAATAAATAAAGTCGTCTTTAGTAATTTATTAAGTAAATCATCTACAAATAACAGAAATCAGCAGAGAAGAAATATTAACATAGCACAGATAATAAATGGACGCAAGTATAAAAACTGCAATTATTATATTCACAACAGGAACAAAATAAAATCATTAGTATAAAAAAGATTAGTTTTCTACATTACTATGCGAAATACATGAAATACTTACACATACAATGATACAACATACACGCAAGCCTACAAGGCGGGAAAAAATACCACCATGAAACACTTGGCATGCTTTCTTTTTGACCCTTGGCGAGGTTGCCATAATTGTTGCTGTTGTTGTGTTTCCATTTGGCAGGTCCGGTTCCTTAGATCTGTTAGAATCCTAAATCCACGCCATTTGTAAACAAATTCAAACACTCAATTATAACGGTTGCAGGCAAGCAGCATGTGGTGACGGAAAGAGCGTTGTTGACGGGATGTCGGAAAGACGGAATGTTTTTATTTATAAATATTTTTATTCAAAACATTTTCTGTCGATTTACAGTAAAGAAATTTCAACTCGTCAACCAAACGACTTTGAAAGCCCATCAAGGGAGTGGTAATATTCCTCTTTCTTTGGAGAAGCACTGCGCGTTATACTTGGAGCAGGAAGTTTTGCGTTTCTTAGCAAATTTAGGACTAGATAACAAGAAAACTTGACAATGCTTCAAATACGTCAGGCAAGTACACAGGCCTGCAAACTCGCATTAAAGAACACAGTCCGAATGCATTTTTTATTCTTTGTTCCAGCCATTCTTTGAATTTAATAGACAATTTTGCTGGAGAAATTTGTAGCTCTGCCGTGCACTATTTCATGTTTGTGCAAAAGCTATTCACTTTTTTTTTCTGCGTTGACAACTTTAATGGACAAACTGAAGATGATTAAAGACAAACAACTTTTTCTCTTAAGAGAATTTCAGATACTAGATGGTCGGCCAGAGCAGACGCAGTTATAGCCGCCAAACTTGGATTTGTTTACAATATAGGACATTAAATAATATTGACATGATTTTTTCCACTCTCCCTTTGAAGGGGCCGGGTGATAGTTTAAATATTTGAATATTGACGCATGAATATTTGAAAAAACGCTTACTATAAACATCTATAACTTGATGGATTTGCTGAGAAGCGTACTTCCCACCGCCTTAGAAAGGGCTAAACGAATTTCGCCTAAAATGCGAAAAACAAGTCATTGTGGAAGCCACTTCTCTTTTTTAGAAAAAAAAAAAAAAACGAAATATGAAACTGCGCTAATGATTGTAATATGGAATTCCATTTTGCAACGTCTCAATGCCGTTAGCAAATCTTTGCTAACCATAGAATGCGAGATATTTAAAGGGACAACTCTCATTAGATCAGTAGGATGTCTTATAGATAAATTTAAAAAGAATTTGAATTAGTAGAATAGGAGGCAAAAAATAATAATATCCTGTCTGCCATTTCATATTGAAGATGAGCAACGTCGGAGGAAGAAAAAAGAAAAATCTTTTTTGACGAAAAAAATGAAGGCGAAGTAGAAGTAAACTTTAAAATTGATTCCATTTTACGTAATTTGTGACAACATTATATCACAATTATGCCAAAGAGTTGAAAAGTATAACTCTGTACAAGAACCTTTTAGTATTTTTTAAAAATCAGATTTAACTTTAGAAGAAAAAAAGATTATCTTCGAAAGTTGAGAGAACTTTATAGAAATGATATTGACGTTTTAACTTTAGAGGATGAAATTGAGCATTTCTTAATATTTTTAAACGAAAATGAATATTCTAAAAGCTATGCCAACACTTCCTCAGGGAAGAGTGATGTTGATTTCAATTGCATGTATGCCTCCGCAAAAGAAATGGCATGCCCGTTTCCAAACACAGAAAACACTGTTGAAGGTTTTTTTGACGATTCCAATCTACAATGCGCAGCAGAAAGGTCTTTTTCTGCGTTAAAAGCAGTAAAAAATTATTCAAGAAATAACATTGTGGAGGATAAATTAAATATCTTAGCAATAATGTACGTAAGAATAGCAGTACAAATTTAAACCAAACAAAATAAATAAAATAATTTTTATAAAAAAAACAGAACCGACTTGAAACCGAAAAATTGCTCTAAAAAGTAAAAAATAAATTCATTCTTTAAACAACATCGATGTGACTTTTAAACAGTTTTAGAAGTCGGTGCAAAATTAGGATAGATAAAATATTTTGTAATCATAAAGTCAATTACAAATATATATATTTCCGCAGAATTAGCAACAGTTCCAATATGAAGTAGCAAATGGTATAATGGTAATTAGACCCATAATTTTGCACCGACTTCTAAAACTATGTTTAAGAGTCACATCGATGTTGTTTAAAGAATGAATTTATTTTTTACTTTTTAGCGCAATTTTTAATTTGAAGTCGGTTCTGTTTTTTTATAAAAATTATTTTATTTTATTCTTTTTAGTGTAAATACATTTTGTATATAAATACTCTATTTTTTTAAAAAATCCATATCAAAGGGCAAAACTTCTTTAAATGAATTTCACTAAAAACTAATCATTTGCATGATAAATTCCCTTTTACAGTCTATTTTCGCAAACAAACTGATTGGATTAATTTTTGCCACAGAGAAGCCTTCAGTCAAACTCTTGCTGTAATTTCTTTTAATATTATAGCCTATGACAACAAACATGTTTTTAACAATGCTTTTATATTTATTAATAGATTTCCCAACAAAGAAAATTCAAGCCAAGCCTTTCCAATTAAAATAAAAAATACTTATTTTTCACTCGTAACGTTTTTTCTAAAAAACAAATGTAGGCAAATTGATTTGCAATATTTGAGTTAGACGACCCTCTATCGATTAAAGAAAAAATCATCAAAATCGGTTCATTTAGTCAAAAGTTAGGATGAAAAGACAAAAAAAAAAAAAAAAACTACATCTCTGCCCATTACTTTTGTTCTAATTATCGAATATGGTCAAACGAAAGTACGGGACCTATGAGGGAAACAACCCCTGATCGATTGAAAAAAAAATCATGAAAAACGGTTCATCCGGTGCGAAGTTATGAGTGGACAAACAAACAAAAAAAAAACGACATACATACAATACGAATGTATAACCTCCTTCCTTTGTGAAGTCGGTTAAAAAAAGACATTTTAATCAATGTAGATTTTGGCAAAGTAATTGATGATTCTGCAAAAAGGAAAGTTCGAAGGAAATTTTTGTGACTATAAATAAAAATTTATATTGTGTAAATAAAAGTAAATATTTTTACTGTTTGTTTTTCTAAAATTGTTTATAAGTTGTTTTTTTTTTACTGTGCCTTCTGGGAGGGACCGGTCCCGTTACATGAAAAATTTTTGTGACTTTTTCGTTACTTTCGTGACCGATTTGAAAAGTCGAGACACCGTCGGAACTTTACGTGACCTATAGACACACTGTACTTGCAAAACGATAAAATCAGAAACGGAATGACGGGGGAAAATGTCGTTCGAACCCAGGTCTCCGCGAAAACTATGAGATTAAAAGCGAGGCATTACTTTTAATGGAGATCTGCTGGGTCCAGCGATAATGGACGTTATAACCAATGTGTCGTTAAAAGAGGCGACATTTCTAGTGGTCTAGTGCAGAGGCATGAATTTCGCCCGGTTTTTGAAGCGCCGAACAAAGGAAACAAAAAATATTTTCTGTATAGATTTTTTATCATTTGTTTATTGATGTTTTATTATTACATACAAAAATTAACCAAAAAAAAAATATTAATTAAAATTGACAATGTTATGAGCAGTCAAAGTGGGGGCTCAAAAAAAAAGAGGGTGTCCTGCCGTGTATTATTCCAACCTTCCCGGTGATCTGAAAAATGAACAACAGACGGATTCTTAATTAGCATAGATGCCGCTATCGTATGAACCTTGGACAAGTTAAAAAAAAAATCACAAAATGGCGGCTGTTTGAACACAAATTTTCTTTTTTGCATCTTTTTTTAACAATTACGAATTTTTTAAAAATACTAAATGAAAAGTTACATTTTTGGGCAAGGTTCATACGATAAAGGGATGTGTAAAAAACATCCTCTCCAAATTTGAAGTAAATTGGTTCATAAGAACTCGAGATATCCTTACCGCCAGCTTGAAAAAGTAGTTTCGAGAAAAACGCGTTCAAAGTTTTGAGACACTTTTTCGGCAGTTTTACTTATAGAATGGTACAAAATATTTACATATTTTTAATCGGCGATTCCTGCTCCATATAAGAAACCTTCCTCTACTTCAAAATGCTCGTTCTCTGATGTTCTCTGATGAAGATGAGCAGTTCTACCCTCCTTTGACGCCTCTGAAGTCCGGAGTTCCGAGAGCTCGATACGCGCTTCGTCCCATCTCGCTGCCAAAGCATTAGCTTCTGGGCAAATCGCGATTCCCATAAGACTTTTAATATGGGTATAAAACCTTCATTAAAAATACCAACTGCGAAGGTTGGCTCAAAAAATAACTTAAAATAAAACTAAACGGAGAATATTCCAACAAAGCAAGTTTTTATGTCCTTCAATTAAACATAGATTTAAAAGAGATACTATACAATAAAGATTTTATAAGGGATTTTCAACCGTGGGACTCGGGGTTCGCCTACCGTCTTTTGTTGACTTGTGGCGGTCGGACCGTAACCGATGCCACGTCACTTAAACGGCTATAACATGAAAAAATAGGAATTTTAAAAAGTCCTTTTAATGGCATATTCTTGAATGTCTAAACTTTGTAAATATGAAAAAAAAAATTTCGATTTTTCAAAATTCTACACTTGAATACCCCCTTAAAGATGAGTTCGATAGTTATTCAACGCACACACAGAACCGCAATTCTCCTTCCACGTTCCATCTTAAACATTTTTGTCAGCAGTGTTAGTGCTGCCGTCTATTGAAAAAATTACGAAATTCTTCTCTGTATTTTGTAGTGCTGCCACGTACGGGGGAAAAAAAAGAGTAAACAGTTCCTCTGATTGCAATACATAAAACTAAATCGCGTATTATAAACGATGCTTCGGATTTTGCCATGAAATCTTTTTACGCCACAAGATCTGTACGTTTTTGATTTTTGCTCCACTTAATTCCGTTTTGTGCGTTTAACAAGGTCCGTTGTGAATGGTTTTGCAACACAAACTTTTATTTCAACTTTTTTAAGCGTTTGTAGTGAACCGTTCTCACCCTTAGGTGGCACTGCCATCAGCTTTCGGTTTCGTCATCAGTGACGTAGCCATTACGCAAACAGTTCCGAGTCTGTCAGCGAGCTATGCACATGCATCTGTGCCGCTCCATTGTTTTGATTTTCTGTTATGTGATAATAAAGTTTATTTTGGTAATTGATGACTCCAGTGCTCTCTCATAACTGATAAATTCAGTATCTGCAACTCCAACACCATACGTTTGAAAACAGATTTTAAGAAGACATCTCGTTTTCTACTTGTAGCTTTATAATTTTTGCCAGATAGCCCTGTTATCTCGGCGATTCTTTGTAGCTCTGAAACATGTGTACAATTTTTTCATTGTCAACTTTTCCTTTTGGCGTTGTTTTTCACGCCACTATGTCTTTGTAGTCTGATTTATTCTTTCATCTTTTATTCATATGTTTCTTTTTTTGTAGATTGCAGTGTAAACATGCAGCTAAAATGTTTGATAGAAAATCGTCGCTTTAGAAGTGGTTATTACAATAAATCATTTTGGTGGGGTGGCAACGAAAAAACAATCAGTAAGAAGTAGTGATGGGCATAATCGAGAGATTTCAATAATCGAGTGATTAGTACTCGGGTGGTTTTGATAATCGAGTGATTATCTCGAGTTCTCGATTGATGATTTCGAGTTCTCGAGCTCTCGATTAATCATTTCGAGTTCTCGAGTTCTCGATTGATCATTTCGAGTTCTCGAGTTCTCGATTGATCATTTCGAGTTCTCGAGTTCTCGCTTGATCATTTCGAGTTCTCGTTTGATTATTTCGAGTTCTCGAGTGATCATTTCGAGTTCTCGAGTTCTCAATTGATCATTTCGAGTTCTCGAGTTCTCGTTTGATCATTTCGAGCTCTCGAGTTCTCGTTTGATCATTTCGAGCTCTCGAGTTCTCGTTTGATCATTTCGAGTTCTCGTTTGATTATTTCGAGTTCTCGATTAATCATTTCGAGTTCTCGAGTTCTCAATTGATCATTTCGAGCTCTCGAGTTCTCGATTGATCATTTCGAGCTCTCGAGTTCCCGTTTGATCATTTCGAGTTCTCGATTGATCATTTCGAGTTCTCGAGTGATCATTTCGAGTTCTCGAACGATTATTTCGAGTTCTCGAGCGATTTCAGAATGGAATGAATCTCTAACAGGGAGGCCATTTAGTGAGTCAGAAGGGAAAATTTTACAGCCCCTCCCGAGCCTTAATATAATGTATTTTTCCGTAGGTGCAAGTATTTTCGTGTCAAGGAACTGGACAAAATTTTTGAGTTGCTCCGATCTGACAGTTAAATATTTGTTCCAACGCAGCTCCAGCTCTCCTCCGTGCAGCGAATAGCTTTAATAGAAATCATCTTTATTTATTTAATTAAATAATTAAATGATAGTAAATTTATTTATTTATAGACAATTTATTTTGAAAAAAATCTTTTTAAAAAATTACGTTTCGTTTTACGTTGTTGTTCACTTAAAACTAGTTTTAACGAAGAAAGATGTCATGTTTGATGAAATTCTAATTTTAAATGATCAGAGCAGTTAAGCGCAACAAGTTTCCGTGTTTTGGCTCCGCTCCTACTCCAAGCAAAAACTAGTTGCTCCACTGCTTCGTTCTGCTGCTCGACGCTCCTCTCTAGATCGCTGTTTATTGTTTTTTTTTTCATGTAACATGGGCCGAGTTTATGTCCCCCCCTTGAAATAAAGGGGAATGATCTCGACAAGTTATTGGTCATCCATAAATGATGTCACGCATCGAGGGGGAGGAGGTTCATGAAATTGTGTCAAAGTGTGACAACGGGAGGGGGGGGGGTAACAAGGAGTGTGACATCGCACATTTTGATTTCTATAAAAACATTTAAAATCAGCAAATAAAACTTATTTTATGCTAATGTAATATAGCGTGAGCTGTGACAAAGGGTTGTAGAATGTAAGGGGGTATGTTGAAGTGGGACACTTAGTGAAAAAGGGGGGAGGTGGTCAAATATATTGAAAAAAGCATGATATCATTTATGAACGGTCCCTTAAAACCCCGATTTTAGAATGTCAATGTAAAAAACTTTTCAGTGGACGAGCAACCGAACCCCCCTCCCCTTATGCTCTTACCCCTGATGACACACTAACGATAACCTAGAAATGCGTTTGTAAAACTTAAATTTCGAAAAATTTTGGGAAACCCCCCCCCCCCCTCCCGTTTTTTTAACGTCATCAAAAACAGTTTACCATTCCGTTTCCTGCAATTTCCGGGAGATGTCCGGAAGTCCCCTAAACTCCTCATCCACTTCCCATCACCAAAAATATACTAAAATAACGCACATTTCCGCAGATAATTCCGATTATCAGCTTTCCCAAAGAGCTCTATAAATACAGCATTAAGCTGCGAATTTATCACTTACATTTCAAAAAAATTCTAGAATTGTGCCCCTTCCCCCCCAAACGCCACCAAAAAGTTCAAAACGTTTGCCAATTTCAAAGTAATGCCCCATAAAAATCCCCCCTTAACCCTAGTAGCACCACCCAAAATTGTGTTTTCATTATTTCAATTTCGAAAAATTTCCGTCACTTTTCATTTCGTTAACATGATAAAAATAGTAAAAATAGTCTCAATTTCTATTTTTTATATACTGAACTCTAGAAATTTTTTATTTTCCCTCCCCCTCTTTTCTCAGGAAAAATAGCCTAAAGTAACGTTCTCGGGGGTTCCCTTTTTTACTAACATCTAAAAAATGCAACACAAAACTGCGATTTTAGCGTCTAAATTTCTAAAACTTTCGGAGAAATTGTACGGACCCGTTCCCCTAATGTCACCAGCGATAGCTTTAAGATATATTTTGAGGATTTTAATTCAGAAAATTATCCTCAAAGACTCCCCCGTGAAACCCCTTTTCTCTAGCACTTCAATTCCATAAACTATTCAATGTAAAGAGATATGTAACCACATCTAGATATAAAGCAATTCTGCGACGATAAAAAAACTAGAGGTGCAAATCAAATAAACATGTCAACTTTTAAAAAAATGCATTGCTTTCGAAAGGACGGGAGTGCTTCCCGGCCTCTAAATTTGTTTATAGCAATGACTTCCTCTTAAATACGCAACTATCCGCCTTTGTTTCCTACTCACACACGTAGCCCTTTTCGCAATCACGTGACTATGAATCATCCAAATGTGTTACCCGAGAAGAAAATCATTCGAGTCATTCATTCGATTCTATCTTCCGAGAAGTAAACCAACCGAGTTCTCGAGATGTTTAATCGAGTTCTCGAGATGTTCGTCTGATTCGAGTTCTCGAGTTGTCCTGAATAATCGAGTTCTCGATTAGGATCACTCGATTATGCCCATCACTAGTAAGAAGTGCTTTTCCTTCAGTAATTGGGAGCAAAACGTTTTGTTCTAACTAGTTATTTCATGTGATTTTAAGTATTTTTTACTTCCTAGACTCCAAACTAATAGCCTCAATGATATATTATTGAGTCGACTCAGCCTTTCGTCCCTGCAGTGGGCTCAATAAAATGGGACCAAGCATGCTTGGGAACTAAGCACCGGGGGTTCCGTGTCAGGCCGGCCACTTGAACGGAACTTCTGCTTCTGCACCATAGGGCCCTCGATCTCGAAAACTGAGATTGGCACAGTTGGCCATGGCCCACATAAGGGCTCGCGCGCCGGAGTTTAGTTTAGTTTTAGTTTAGACATATTATTTGACCGAAATATGAAAAATGATCGCAAACTGTCGGAAAAACAATCGACGAGTGCGAAGTTTATACACGCTCACAATAATACAGGTTGTATAGACGTTAAAGAATGAGACACAAATAAGCTCCCTGAGCTCGACCAACAGGGCTAATTTCTATTCTGAACTACCATAGTGAACAGAGAAGCTACCATAGTGAGCAGAGAACTGTCTTACTACAGTAGATTGATCAAACCTGAAAGGTCTTTGACCAGTGATCTAGCATTACTTCAGGATAACATACGAAACTGAAGGAGATCTGGGTAACTTCATCTGTATCTCAAAGGTTTATTGCCGGATCTGGTAACTCTTTTCCACATCACCCAAGGGGTAAGAGTTGGGATGCGTTTTTTTTAAGGAGGTATCGCCAGGAGCCCTAATCCTCCGCCATCCTTTGAAATATAGACGGAGCTACTGAGAAGAGTTCTTTGCAAAAGTCTTTACTTTAAAAATTCGCCAACTATGTACTAACGAAAGGGATTGCTTCACAGTATCTTCTGTTGCTGTTCTATTCCATTCGCACATCCGTGGGACTTTTCACCCCCAGCAACCGGCGAACATAAGAGACTTCGGCAGTACAACGTGGTAAAAACTTAATTAATAAAAAATTGTGAGATAAAGTATTTTTTCTTATTCAACACCGTCACATTAAAACCGTATTGCAAAATGCCGTAATTCTCAAAAATAATAATCGCTTGACTTACACCGGTATGTTTTCCACCCCTTCATGTGGCGAAAAATGGCATTGAAATCAGTATTCTTAACTGTAAACAATACAGAGGGGCCCAAAAAATGTATACACTAGTTGACAGTGAATATCTTTATTTTAAACATAATTTTTAAATTTCAATGTTCTGTAACAAGATTTTTAATTGATATTGTTATATGTAGTTACAATTACATGCCTTCAAAGGGACCAGCAGCTAATAATCGTCGATGCCCCTCAACAGTTGACCGAAATATGGCTTTAAATGTTTCTGGTATAATGGCTTCCACTACCAATAACAAGCAGGATTCATAGCCGCATGTCATTTTGTTCTGAATAGGTTTCCTGTCAATGAGTGTATACATTTTTTGGACCCTTCTGTTTAAATATGCAATAATGGCGAAATCGGCCCGCTTATACTAAAATAACCCAGTAGTGAATGGAAAGCGAATATTATTGCAAAGGGGGAATTTTAAAGTTATTTGGCGATTGTTTTTTTTTTTTTTTTGCTTACATAGATGTGGGATCTACACAGCCGTTGGTGAACAGTTAAACTGATTTACATGTGGAACTGAACTACAATCGTTACTGAACTGAAATAGATTTTTGCCGATTGTCAACGGAGCTTGCATAAAAGGCGTTCCAAGTTGTGTTCCAGTGCAGTTGAGTTGACTTGAGTTGTTGAGTTAGTTGTTCTTCGGAGAGAATGGCCAAGCAGTGCTCTCTCGATGTTAAAATTAATTTTTTTGTATATAGCTGTAAAATATGTTCGTTTCTTGATTAAATGGTTAAAATTCACTTGCTGTTTCTCGGCCCAATTACTGTGAGAAAATAGGAATACTACATAGAGGACTGCATCGATCAATAATAACAATTTGACGATATCTCATTGTAACCATTAGTAATATTCTTCCTGAAAATGCAGCGTTTGCATTTTTATGAATGAAGAGGAGAACACTGTTTCTAAAGCTTCTTATTGAACGTATCGTCGCGCTCTATAGTAAAAGTCGACGGATTGCAGCAGATTCAGAATTTTCTATTAACTGTTTCGTAATGTAAACCAATGTCTTAAAAAATCTACTGTAGCAAAAATGGGTCTGTAAAAGGAAATGCTTTCTTTTTTCATAACAATGTGAAAGCTTAGGTCATCGTCTCAAAACTGGACTTGTCGACTTTTGCCAGAACTTTCTTTTCCTAGATTATGATTAAGTAATGTCTGGATCAGGCTTGGAGTAATCGCGATTACGTAATCGTAATCAGCTGTAATCGATTACATTTTGACAAAATCGTAATCGTAATCATAATCTGACAATGGCATATTTTTATAATCATAATCGAAATTGCGTAATCATGTAATCCCTTTACTCCCCCAATTTTAATCGTAATCTTGAGGAAAAACATCTGTAATCTGCTGGTCCTGCAATCGTGTAATCTTGAACTGCAGAAAGCTCAAATTTTTAGTTCTACCATTGAATAGAAGAGATAAGATTACAAGAAAAAGGATTCAAGCTGTGTACTGACGCGACCTATCCTATCCTAAGTAGTTTGTAACCTGCGGGTGATCATAATATAAAAGGTTCTGTGTGGTGGTCGCAGAGCCTTGATGGCAGGACCGTATAGTCTGCTAGAGACGCTTGTTGTCCTGCTTGTTGCGGTCTCTCAGAATTCTTAATTGCGGCTCCACTCTCCACGGGGAATGGCTGGAGAGCCCGAGAAAAAAGAGAGTCTGGACGTCACTCGTATCGCCTTGGGGCTCTCAAGGGGTCTCCTCGCGCCGTCCAGTTTCGGTAAAAGAGCGGTAATCTGTCCGCAAGTCAAAAAGATTTCGGGGTAGATAAAAAAGGGGAAGCACTAATTACCCCTTCAATACATATTGGCTTACTCAATACAAACGGCTGGGCAATAAGCGAAAGTCTGGACCCGGCATAAGAATGAACGCCGCATTTTCCTTTTCAATAATCAAAGCAGACTGCCCCCCGAAAGTCTAGTGGAAAGAGAATGCCACGTGTGATTATTATTACTTTTTAAAAATATGTTCTTCGAATATTTAAAAAAATACATACATTTAAATCTTATATTTATTTATATTTTAATGATAATATTCTTTTTAATTAATAGGTATGTAAAATAAAAAGAGATTTATGTTCAGACATCCTCCCAATTGTTTTTTACATGAATGAATTAATATTTAGGAATTATTTTAAACAGTTAATTATCTTTTTCTTCTTAGAATTACCTCAACAGAATTTTGTATTTCAGTTTAATCTTGTACGTTAAATTTGTATTGTAAAATTACTTGCACTTTATCTTTTTATTAAAACAGTTACAGGGAAAAAAAAAATATATGCTGATACATGTTAAAAAAAACTCCACAAGAAATCATATTAAAATTTTATAGTCATTCATATTATAATTATTCTTCATATTACTTTTTAACGATTACTAATTTTGTTAAGAGTTAACTGAAAGTTCATGTTCAATTTTTTTGAAATTATTCTAAAATGCAGCATTTATTTTCAAAGGATAATTTTTATTCAGATTAAATATATAGACAATAGATAACAAAATATTAAGATAGTGTAAGAGATAAATAAATCTCTTACACTATCTGAATATTTTGTTATCTCGTGCAATTCATACACAAAGAATCATACAAAATTATTTTTCTCAGTAAATTAATTGGTGTTATGTGAAATATTTGCACAATTTAAACTATAAAATAAATACAATGGAGAAATATACTACATTTTCAGAAATTGTGGAAAACTAAAATTTTGATTGTATGCACACAAAATAACAATGAACCAGGTAAATCACTTGTGCATTATATATACATTTAGTGCATCGTCTTTGTTTATATACAAAATACGATCAATGTAGTTATCCTTCAGATGAGTTTTAAATATTTGAAAAATTTGGAATGTGCCTTTCCTGATTTTATATATTACAAATTTCTCATTTCTGCAACGGCGTCATAATTCAATAACTGATGTTGAAATTATTTTATTATAGTTGCATTCATCATCATTTAAGTTATCTCTTAATAAATCAAAAATTTAATTAAAAATCATAACTTTTCGATTTGTGACACTATTGCAAAAATGAGAGTTGTATGCATAATATCGGATAATTTTATGCTGATCTAATCGTAATCAAAATCGTAATCGGATGTCATAATCGTAATCGATTACATTTTTCAACGACTGTAATCGCTGCCGTAATCGTAATTACTTTTTGGCAAAGGATTACAATCGTAATCGTAATCATAATCTCTCAATTTCTCCCTTTGTAATCGTAATCGATTACGTTTCTTTGTAATCGACTCCAAGCCTGGTCTGGATAGAATTTAGATATTTCTTCCAAAAGTTTCACTACAATAGCCATTCAGTTAAAGGTGCGACGTTGGCGACGGTTTTTCAAATTGTCGCAAACATGAATTTTTGTAATAAAACAAAAAAGTGCCACCTATTTAAATCCGATAAAATTGCTTTGCTTACATTTGGAGAGCTCAGAATACAAGTGAAATAAGTCCATAGAAAGTTTCTTTGTGCTACAGAGGTTTACATTTAAAGCTTTATAACAAAATTTCCTCTTAAAATTTTCTAAACTATATATTAAATTTTAAAAGTTCAAAAAGATACTTGGTTCATTATCTCACTGAAATTTTACATAGTTAGTGCATGTTATAGCGCTGTTAACTCGAAAATGACAAAAAGTGGACTTGATTCACTTGTATTCTGAACTCTCCATTTGGCTGCCGATGTAGGTCTGTCGAGGCGGGTTTACAGGGTAGGCACTTTAACCGATAAGTACCGCTATTCTGTTATGTTAACGCGTTTCGGATAGTTCTGAAATTACGCACCTGTATGTATTATTATTTTTTCCCTATCATTTTAATATCGTGTTTCCATTTTTGTTTAAAGTACTTGGAGATAGTTATAATTAATCTCTAAATATCTTATTCATTTACACAGATAAAATTAATTAAAAGAAAAAAAAACATAAGGGCTATTGAACAGGTACTCTATCTCCTTCCCTCCTATAAAAAAAAACAAAGAACTTTTCCAAAATCTCCGATTTTAAATGATGGCCTTTTTATGAAGTAAAAATAAATTTTTGAGGCTATTGGAACACTAACTACCGTTTTACGCGTCGCTTTTCAGGAAAAGAGTCGAGGCAAAGTTTCAGTTCTATATTGCATTTCATGAAACACTTTTTAAACAAATTCATAGAGAACAGAAACTTGAGGTTAACAATGAAAATGAATCCTTTTCACAAGAGTAAAACATCGGAATGATAAAATTTTGGAGATGGCTGCCAAAAAGTGTCATTTCATTGAAACATAGGTAAACAATCATAAAACTCTGTATCATAAAATTTTGAGCATGACATTCAAAACGTGTGATTTCAATGATATAAAGATAATCAGAAATACAAAGAACAAGTATCCTCAAGTTCAACAAAAAGCTCAATTATACATTTATAATCGAAACTTGTATACAAAACTAATGATTACAACGCAAAATAAAAATTTTGTTAATGGGCGGAATTTGTTTTCTGAAACCTTTGCTTCCACGAAGCTTCTACTGAAATTCTTCTAAATTTAAATCAATCTTCAGTGATATCAATCCCCAGCCCGCTTCCCAAGAGAGAGTCTAATTATCAGATAAGTCACCAAACGTCCTGAACATTTTTAGTATTCAATCTACTATATAATTTCTAAAGTTTCATTTCACGAAAAGTCAAGTTTTAAGAAAATCACCTAAAAAACAAAACTTATTAAAACTTTCTGATATTTTATATTTTTAGTGAAAAAAAATTTAACTGCTGCATTTTTACTGAAAAACACGAATATTAAGTTTAACACAAAATGTTTTTTAACTAATACGGTGACCCGGGGTAATTCCCCATTTATGTGTTTTTGAGGATAGTATTGATCACTCGTTTTTTATTATTAAAAAAAATATCCTTGTGCAATTTGAGATATACTCAAGAATTCATGGACATTTTGCTAAAATATAATTGCATTTACAAAATAATTACCTGCTGTTACGTTCATTATATTAAGTCGTTTTTAAACTGCACTCAGAATTTGCCATTTCAAAGATGGATAACTAAATATGCAGAATTTTACAAAGATCCTTCTTCCTCTTCTAATTACAAAATATTTTGTTCTACTTTGTATTCATATTATATACAAATAGGGCAAGATTTTTATTGGTTGTTTTACATCTTCTGTGAACATTAAAAATTGTTATTTAAGGTTGTACCAAATGTTGCCCCTTGTATATGGGGTAAATAAGGATCACTGGGGTAATTCCTGGCTACTTGCGGTTTTTGGCGTAAATTTCATTAGAAATCGCTAAAAAATAATAATTTCAGTTTTTTTTTTAATGACGGATCACAAAATGTCGAATACTAATGAAAAAAGAAACAATAAGTATATAGGAACATGTTTTATGAACAGAGAGGATAGCAGATCATTAGTGGAAAGTTTAGAAGTTGATCAAATAAATAAAAATACCCAATTAGATGATGCTAAATTCTTGTTGGATGCTATTCACAGAAACATATCTTTACACATATATTATGCAATACATTATGATAATGATCCAATGTATATTTGAAAAGCTTTAAATGGAGAAGGACATCTGATTGAAATGAAGTTTTTGGAAAAAGATGGAGGCAACTACAGATGGCCAAAAAGGGACAAAATTGAAAAGATAAATGTGAAATATACTTTTTTATGGTCCTGTGACCTTAAATGGAACTGACCCATTTACAGTTTGATGACACTGCCATAGACAGTGCATATTAGTGTTACAAGAAATTCTGAAAAGATTTTTAGAAATTATAGTTAGTTTTTTTTTAATAAATCAGCTTGTCAGCTACTAAATTCTGTGTTACCTATTCATTTATTTTTTAATGTATTAGTTGTTAACTACTTTCATATATAACAACTTTTATCAATGAAATGCCATTCGTTAAATGAAGTTTGAGTGATCAGTATTTGCCCCAGAAGTGATCAAGAATTACTCCATTCCATGAATAATTCCTAATCACTGAAAATTTTAAATATTGTAATTTCTCTTTTTATTTTCAGAAAAATAAAAATGTTGCATAGGAATCGGTCCATAAGTCATCAAATTTTCAGGAAAAATTAGAATTCTACAGCAAACGTTTTTTTTTTTTAAAGTGATGTTTGTATTGGTTGATTGGGAATTACCCCAAGTCACTCTGTATAATTTCTGAAATTTCATTTCCCGAAAAGTTTAGTTTTAAAAAATCATCTAAAAATAAAACTGTTAGTAAAACTTATTGATATATATATTTTTAGTGAAAAATATTAATTGCTACGTTTTACTGAAAAGCTCGAATAATAAGGTTAACACAAAACGTTTTCTACTAATATTTAATAGTTAACTAATAATTAATTTTACTAGGAGTATTTTAGCAATAGCATAAATAAAAGTAAAGATAAACTGCATTATTACCATACGCCTAATAAAGCTTAAAGTTTGTCATACTTGAATTAACTAATTTTAATATATCTCAAAAAAAAAAAAACGCACACATTGTCATATATAAACAGCTTAATTGAATGGAAAAGTGCAGCAGTTTAGAAACGAAATGCCTAGTCTGGTTACTTTATAAAAACTAAACTCTCACTTCTGAAATAATAATAAACTATAAATAGAAAAACTAAAGTAGGTGGTTATTTCTTGCAGATACTCACCAGGCGGTGCAGAAAACTCTTCTTTTTCTTTATTTCTGGAAGCGGAAGAAGGTCCCATACTCCTTCTGAATCCAGATACGGCAGCCAGGCTTGCAATTTGAATTCCTTTGTTTTGGGCACTAACCGGGCGGGTTTGGATGCCCGTCGTGGCTTGTAATTGAGCCTTTGTTCCGTAAATTTGGCGAAGTCCTCCTCTTGTTCCTTGGGTTTGTAGAGGGAGTCATAAGAGAGAGCCCAAACGGGCAGAGATTGGAAATGGAAAGTCATGGTCAGAACTGAAAAGGAAAAAGCGTGTCACTCAAAAACAATTAATAATTTCTGAAATTTTGAAAAGAGCTGTTCATAAATTATGTATAATATTTATTAAGTGTGTTAACACCGAATTTTTAAATCTCTACCTGTCGCTCTATCGATCACTCGTCGGGAAATATCCAAGTCGAACCAATATTGATTATGTGCGTTTACCATTTTATTTTGTTTTACCTGCATAGACAGACTTTAAAGAAGTGCTGTAAGTATGTAAATGCATTCAACAAATGTTAAAACGCTCATTGCAAATACATTCACCATGTCTTTGTCCTAGTTCAGTACTAAGACATGTTGAAACTGCCATTTTAAGATAAACGCATTTAAACATCTAATTGAACGTTTCGCGCTGTTATTTAGGAAGTGTGTCAGGGCAAAGGAAATATATACCTCCTAGTCCTCACCGCTGTTTTAAGTTACAGACGTGCAGTCTCATATAGTCATCATACGAGTCTCACGCTGTTGTTTTGAGATATGTAATTAGAATTTACTTACAGAATGAGGGACTTACATGTTTTTTTTAATTTAATTTTATTTGTAAAGATATATCAGCATTGAACTGGGGCAGCGATAGGTTACAACGCTCGCTGTACTTTTTTGCGTGCGTTTGTGACGTTTCGAAAATTAAGGCACCTCTAACGAACATAATATTTTCCGGGCTTATAGGCAGCGGTTCAACCAAGATTTTCTGGCTAACGTTTTGCCTGAGATGTTTCAGGCTTTTCTTCGGAGTGAAACTGAAGTCTAGGCAGAGGTCTGGTCGTTATATATCAAGCGTCATATGTGCTTAAACCTCATTGGATAAGCTACCAAACTCAGGCTTAGATTGATGGCCTGGGGCTCAGGCTCAAGCCTGGGATTGGTGGCTTATCCAATGAGGTTTAAACACATGTGATGCTTGATATACAAGGACCAGACCTCTGCCTTGACTTCATTTTCACTCCGAAGAAAAGCCTGAAACATCTCAGGCAAAACGTTAGCCAGAAAATCTTGGTTGGACCATGGCGTATAAACCCGGAAAATATTATGTTTGTTATGGACACCGGCCGTGAAAGACTAAGTTACTATAAAGCACATCTGATTGAAAGAAACACCCATTCTAGACCGCTTACCACATTTACATCAATGTCCCACTTACTCCAAGTACACACGGTGTGCTTGGAATGTGTTTGTGTGCGAATGGCCAGCAAGTTTCTTGTACAAGTGAAGCAATGTCTTTCAAGGGACTGGTAAAGGGCGATGTATGGATGAAAAGATGTATAAACGCAATTTCACCAAACCATTAATTGCTAAAGATTTGGTCCTACCAATCCAAATTTATGATTGCGTAATGTTTTTGTTTTTTAGGATGGCACTAGTATATTATTATTATAACTATAAAAAAACATTTTGCAAATTCGTGCAAAAGTCTTCGCTCCCCTGCCCCCCCCCCCCCCACCAGTCATATATAATGGTTTTAAAGAGGAACTTGAAATGTTCAACCTTTTTGGCAATTCCGTTTTGGTTTCTGTATTCTTTTCAACTTGTGAATTTTTGCTTTCAACGAGTGCTTTGTGCTACCAAGAGTTTTTGATTTTTAAGAAGCAGACGCAACAGAAATGTTAAAACCGCTGGTGCTTAAAGACAAGACTTAGAAAAGGACTAGTTTATTTGTCAAACCAGATGAATGACATTTTGCTTACTAATATGTCTCCCTGCATTAGGGGGTAGAGGAAGAGAGAAAACATGAGCGATTTTTGAAGTGTGATTACTCAAAAAAGCCATTTTTTAAAAGTCTCAAAATCTG
Organism: Octonoba sinensis; assembly: GCA_038502835.1. Classification (NCBI taxonomy): domain Eukaryota; kingdom Metazoa; phylum Arthropoda; class Arachnida; order Araneae; family Uloboridae; genus Octonoba; species Octonoba sinensis. The sequence continues at coordinate 9,110,538 of CM076600.1, forward strand.
CTCATTTGTTGCACTTGAAGTGCTGAATGAGCTGCTATAAGTTATATTGTGTATTTTTGCCTCAGATATTTTATATGATTTTTCAAAAATGGCCTTTTGTGCCTTTCTAAAAAAAGCCAGAAATTCAAACTTGTACTTATTTAATCACTTTAATATAAGATTTAATCAATATTTATTAACAAATATACCATATTGTTACACAATTACTACAGCTAAATTGTACTTAACTTTCTTAGACTTTAAATAGCACCTTGCACAAAGTGTAACCTCCGTGATTTAATGCATGTTATTCTGTTCATTCGAATTTCTAGTTTCAAACTCACACGCTTTACATCAAATATCTTACAGCACTGATTTACATAGTTTTAAGCACAGATGTAGTTATGTACTTAAAGCACAATAAGTAGAATCAAGTTCTTGAATCATCTTCTACTCGTTATTACCAAAAAATGCAAAGACTAGGGAGGGTTCAGATAGTGTTATATTTCATACTTTCAACATTACTTTATATTGGTCTAGATTTTTTTTCACCGGATTCTTCTGGTTATTGAAATATTTTTTCTAGATTATCTGTGTACAAATTATTGGATAGTGTCCCTAAACCATCGGTGATACATTCGTAATTTGTCCCATTCAATAATTGTCATTCACACGTTTAATAAATTTTCCTATTTGTTTGTTCGTGCGTCCCATGTAAGCATTACTATTTTAATGATTTTTACTATTTAGCAGTATTTTAGGATTGCCAATAATGTTTTGATTGTATTCCTACAAGAAATTTTACGTTTGCTGTTACATGGTATTTGATGTAAAGCGTGTGAGTTTAAACTGTAATTCGAATGAACAGAATAACATGCATTAAATCACGGAGGTTACACTTTGTGCAAGGTGCTATTTAAAGTCTAAGAAGGTTAAGTACAATTTAGCTGTAGTAATTGTGTAACAATATGGTATATTTATTAATAAATATTGATTAAAGCTTATATTATAGTGATTAAACAAGTACAAGTTTGAATTTCTGGCTTTTTTGAGAGAGGCACAAAAGGCCATTTTTGAAAAATCATATGAAATATCCGGGACAAAAATACACAATATAACTTATAGCAGCTCAATCAGCAAGGGCAACAAATGAGCAGATTTTCAGATTTTTTAAAGATGGCTTTTTTGAGAAATCACATTTCAAAAATCGTAATTTTTGAACATTTTCAAATTTCAAACTTTAAGTTCTGAGGGTATATGCATCTTAGTCTTGCAATAAAATTTTATACAAAACTTACATAACAGCACTTTGGATTGCCACCTCTGTTTTGTCAAAAATAAATTTCTTTCATAAGAAAAAAAAATATAAATGCGGGAAAAATGCGATTTTTTTTCACCTCAAAAACACTTTTTTTCTTTATGAATGGAGCCAACTAGATTTTTCAAATTAGTGTCTAAATAAAATACCATCCCTTCATTATTTATAGAAAAAAAAATATTTGAATCGGTTAAAAACTTTTGAAACAGAGGCCATTTTTAAAGTGAGTGTTTTGCTGATTTTCTGGAAACTGCCTTCTTTGTTCCAAATTTTAAAAGGCTGTAACTAGAAAATAAATTTTTTTTTGTAACTACTGTAATTTTTAAAAAAAAAATCTGTGAGGGTCATGTGACAAGTTTTAGACCTGCCTGCCTGATTTGAAATGGAATGACTCGTTTCATTTCGAAGCATGTATGCAGGGTCGCACCGACGGGGATGGACGTACGAAACCAGTCCCCACCCCTTCCAAGAAGACGTCGGATATCTGGTATCTGACCAATATTTTTAAATATTCGCAACCCGATCCGGTCGCTGCAAGAAAGATGCGGTTATCCGGAGCGTCAAATTTGATTTTTTAATTTTAATTAATTATCATGCTTTGAAAATACATGAAAATTAAAACTTACTGCGCAGTTGTGTGCATTGAGACCTTTAAAATATGCATGGAATTGACATGTGTAAAATAATAGAGCCGGATATCTGGTACAAATAAATCACACAAAGGCATCGGATATCCGGTATCCGGAAAAATCAATACAGTAAAACCTGTATAAATTGACCACTTGTGGTGCAGCACTTTAGGTGTCAACGTATACAGGTGGTCAACAGGGTAGAGAATTTTTTTTATTTTCATTTCTTAAACTATGAATTTATACATTTGTAATTATTTAAAATATAGCTTCATGTATTACCGTTACTTTAAAATCGTAAGTAGCTATTTTTTCCACAATTATCTAAAATATCATAAGAGATTTTTAACCTGGGTGACTTACAATGTATGCTATACAATTTTAAAAGTAAAGTACTTTGTTAAAATAAAGATAAATATCTTATTAATTATGTAAGTTACTTATGTGATATTAAAGATGTCCGAAAAATATATACTTTTTTAAAATGGCTACATCAGGTAGAAGAAAAAAGAAGAATCATATTTAAAGAATAAAACATTACTCATAGTAGTTTTCCCATATGGTCAATTTACTAAGAGATGTATCATTAAAATTTAAATTGCAGGAAAAGAGATAAATGAATAACAGGCTGTGTTAAAGATAAACAAAAGTAAATTGTCTTACCGTAGGATAAATCTTTCACGAGAGTAAAAATAATTACAGCACTAGATAAATTAATAATCGCTTGAGAATTTTAACGATGCTTGCACGTTCAGGAATTTCACTCAAACTGATTATTGAATTTCAGTGTTCTATTCTTGTAAATGTTTAACTGTTGCCATTTGATTAAATATTCGGCCAACCAATAAGAAATTTTGTTTTGAAATGTATGAATTTACTAGAACATTTTGCCAACCAATAAGAAATTTTGTTTTGGAATGAATTTTAGTTACTTTTACTTCTAATAACTATCCAATAACGGACATATTCAAATTACAGAAAAGATCCAAACTCTATATATTGCTGTTAAAATTATAATAATAGACTTATATAATAATAGACTTTCTGCCTATAAAATTAAATGAATAGTATGTGGCAAATAAATATTCCACCGATCTTTATTCAATTCCTACTGTTAGTTCACACTCTCCCTATATCTTGTTCACATTTTCAATCGTTAATAAAATATTCAACCCTTCAAATTCAAATACATTTTTTAAAGCTTGTAGTGGACGACCCTTGATTATTAGTGCATTTTTTTCAAATATTCATTCATTCATTAAATTGAACCGCTATTCATTTTAGTTTTATACGGATTCCATTAGTAATATGTGAAGCCATATGTCACTATTTATAAAGGATATACACGCAAAATTTGATTCTTTAGAACTCATTGATTTCCATTCTGCTTGCGCTAACACAAATTAAAAAAAAAACGAAAAACGTTAATACTGTTAATAATAAAATAATTTTTGGAAAAAAAATAGAACCGACTTCAAACTATAAGTTACGCTAAAAAGTAAAAAATAAAATTATTCTTTAAACAACTTCGATACGACTTTTAAACATAATTTTTTAAATTGGTTCAAAATTATGACAGTCTAATTATAATTACGCCATGCGTTATTTTACATTGAAACTGTTGCAAACTCTACGCTATTTATATTTGTAACTGGTTCATAGTTACAAAAGGAATCATGCATCAAAATTCATCATAATTTTGCACCGACTTCAAAAATTATGTTTAATATTCGTAATCGAAGTTGTTTAAAGAATAATTTTATTTTTTACTTTTTAGCGTAATTTATAGTTTGAAGTCGGTTCTATTTTTTTTCCCAAAAATTATTTTATTTTATTCTTTTTAGTGTAAATACATTTTTATATAAATAATCTATCTTTAAAAAATACATATCGAAGGTGAAACCTTCTTTGAGGGAATGACACTAAAACTAACCGTTTGTATGATAAATTTGGTTTTGAAATTGATTTTAAAGGGTCACTAGAGCAAGCAAACTGATTGGATTTAATTTCTTCTTCAGAGAAGCCTTCAGTCTATTTCTTGTTATAATTGCTTTTAATATTACATCTTAATGGCAACAAACTCTTTTTTAACAATGAGTTTCATGTTTATTAACAATTTTCCCAACAAAGAAAAATCAAGTCCAGCCTTTCTAATTAAAATGAAAAAATATTTATTTTTCACCCATAACGTTTTTTCTAAAAAGCAGATGTAGTCAAATTGATGTGCGATATTTGAGTTAGACGATCCTTTATCGATCAAAGAAAAAATAATCAAAATCGGTTCATTTAGTGAAAAGTTATGGGTGAAAAAGCAAAAAATTACCACCTTTCTGCCCACAGCTTTTTTTCTAATTATCGAATATGGTCAAACTAAGGTATGGGACCTATGGGAAACCATCCTCGATCGATTAAAAAAATTTATGAAAATCGGTTCATCCTGTAAGAAGTTATGAGTGGACAAAAAAAAAAAAAAAAAAAAAAAACGACATACATACAATATGAATGTATAACCTCCTTCCTTTGTGAAGTCGGTTAAAAATATTTAAAATAAGCTTTTTCTTTGTTGACCTAAGTAGGAATTGACTTTAATTGTTTTATTTATGTATTACTTGTTTTTAAATGTTTATCATATTTTTCGGTGACTTGAAACCAGGGATCTAGCGCGAAGAGCGGAGCAGGAGCGCGGAGCAACGAGGATTTTCTCGAAACTGGAGCGAATCCGGAGCAAAGGACCTTGCTGTGCTCCACTGCTACGATTAAAAAATACTTTTTTGATTTTTATCAAGTAAAACAATCAACCAGAAGCTTGAGATAAATCATAAAATCTATTAAAATTGTTTAGAGTACCAAACGGAGACGGAGCAAGTATTGATGGAGCAGCGCAACTCCTTCGAGTTGCTCTACTGGTTGGCTCCAAATCCTTGATTAAAAGCAGTTTTTCGTCAGCCCATTTAAAGAGGGTCCAATTCTTATATTAGCCATTGCACTTGTGAAGCTGTCCTTCTTAATAGTATTTGCATATTAAATGACTGCGTTACACTAAAAATTTGAGAAAACTTTAGATCTATGCATCGCCAAATTTCCAAATTGCACCACAGATCAGACTATGAAGAATGATGTTTCATTTTATTATAGTATTTGCTTCTTTGTTAATGTTTCAACAGAATGCAGTAAACATTTATAGCCAGAAATAGGCGCCATTTTTCCTTGCAGCAGCCAACATTCTTTATGGTGTATGAGCAGAGGGGTTTAAACCCAATACCCTTGCCCTGATGCCTTTAATCATTATTAGATTCTCCGTTGCATACAATAGCGAACCAAGAATTTTGCTCTGAAAGGGGGTGGGGTGTCATCCCTCGTTTTTCCCTTGGTCTAGATTAGGGATGCCCCGGATAATTATCTTGCCGGATATCGGATTTCTGATGTTCCTTTTCTGACTGAGCCGCACCAGATAGAGATATCCGGCTCTATTGTTCGAAACGCGCAATTCTATAAGTATTTTTAAACACCCCCTAGAAAGCTAGCTTCCAAATACGTAGCTGTGAAATTTTAATTTAGATGCATTTTTAAAATATGCTAATGAACAACCGGATCTTTCGTGCAATGTTCGATTCATATTCCGGTAATTAAAACAACATTGGTCGGATATCGGATATGGAAACGCCTTCTGAGGTGGCGTGGGGAACCGTCCCGATCATCCATTCCAGTCCGATAGATGCACCTCTGGGTATATGTTTTTTTTTTACTTATTTGCGTTAACCAAAGTTTGATATTTACGCTAGTCTTGGCGTTATCAAACGGTACTTATCGGTTAAAGGAAGTACCTTGGCGACTTTTCCTCAAATTGTCTTTAACGTATATCTATATAATATGCATTTGTTAATGGTGCCTTTTGTTGACAATAAATGCATATATACAGTGGAACCTAGTCATTCGTCCGCCTCTCTATTCGTGCAACTAGTTATTCGTCCAACTTGTTCAAGTAAAATTCAACTCGCCATTCGTACGCTTGCCCCGCGATTCGAACGGCACGAGGGGCCGGGTAGCCAGTTTGGCTTTTTTTTTTTTAAGAAAAAAAAAATCGAGAAATCATGCTATTTTTGAACTCGTCTGGAAATAATTTGCTTAGCGTTTTGGATTTTTTAAAAATTTAATACTTTTTTAGATTTTACTGACAATTTTAACTTTCTATGGGGAGCGGCTAGAGGAAGTGGTTGAAGAACTTTCCTCTTCAGAGGAGGAAAGCAGTAAGGAAAGCATTTCCTTATTTCCTTTTGCAGAAGTTAAAGAACTGTGTTACCACTGGGAGAAAACGCAGAGACATAAAACGAAAAAATCGGTTGGATATCGAATGCCTGATACCTTCTGAGGTGTACCCCTCGTAATATATATGTTCATGGTAGGAATTTTCTTGCACCAGTTTGATAATTACTGTTATAGCTGACTGTTTTGGCGATAAACTCAAAGTTTTGGAATTCCGTCACATTCTTGTAATCTTAAACTGATTTACATTTTTGGAAATGGACTTACATACACTTACATACTTGATTACAAATTTCGTCATATGTGAAAGTTATCACAAGTCATATAATTTCATAAGATGCCCAGCGCGTGTAAAAATATAATTTTTCTCAAATATTATAAAAATTAATAACCTTTCATGAAAATGTACTATAATTGCTGTTCTTTTGAGTTGGCAATGGAGTGTTTATTTATGTTTGGGTAAACGGTACTTATCAGTTAATGGAAAATCCCTCCAAATGACATCAAAATATACACTGATGGCAGCAAAATGGATGAACGGACAGGCAGTGGAGTGTATATTGAAACACCTCGAGAGAACGACACTTTTCATCAACGCAACCCCGATTTTTGTTCCGTTTTTCGAGGCGAGCTAATTGCAATCGACAGGGGACTAGAGAAAATCATGAGTGAAAGGAACTTTGGAAATATTTGGATTCTATCTGACAGCCGTAGTTCAATCCAACACCTCAAAAATTGGGCCCTCATTAGAGATAAAACCAGTTTATCGATCTTACAAAAACTAAAGCTCATTTCCCAGCAGCATGAAGTCCACTTTCAATGGATCCCGTCCCATGTCGATATCCACGGAAATGTGTAGGCTGACACTCTTGCAAAGAAGGGACTAGACCATCCAGTCCCCTCTACCTCAGAGCTTACACACCTTGAACTTTTCGAAAGGCATAAGGCCCAGAACAAACAAAAGTGGCTGCTGCCTCCTCCTCACTACTGGTATAGAGCGCAAAGACCAGGACTCTCTCTTTCTCTTCCTGGAGACAGGCAGACAAACACTTGCTTGTCTCGTCTTGCCAGTGGACACCTGAAAAGTCTCACTTTTTCTGATAACCATAAGATCTTCCCCCTTTGCCCCAAATGCCAGCAAACCCAGGCATCACCTGAGCATATCTTGACCTGTTTAGGGCTGGACTGGGACGACATCCAATCCTCTCCCCTTTTGGTTTCGGACTTCCTTTTTGTCAACGGATTTATTGATCTGGTCTGACTCCGTCAGACCAGATGGGAATTAGCAACAACAACATCAGTTAATGGGACTACCTTGGCGACTTCCCCCCGAATTGTCGTCAATACATCTGTAAATAATACCTTTTGTTGGCAATAAATGCATATACATTAAAATACAGACATTTAAATACAATAAGTTCAAAAAGCTTAATGTAATAAAGATGCAAGATATATTAAACAAAATGTATTTTCACATGGACATTTCTGTCGTCCTAGAAATGAAAATGTATGTAACAGAAAATAATTAAATTTTAATCTACCAAAACAAGCACGATATATTTAAATTCCAAAAAATTTCTTTGTTGTTACATTACTTTCTTTCCATTTGTTTGGGCGATGTTGGCGACTTTTGCATGGTTGGCTAAACCTTTTAACCAATAAGTACCAAATAAACAGAGGCAATTTGTTGGTGCATTAGATTGCAAGTTTTAGTTTGTATGTTAAAGAAGGTACGTATCGGTTAAACGGCCAGCCTGCAGTGCTAGCTAAGCTCCCGAAAAGAAAAATAAATTTCTGTATTTTAATGTATGAGCATTTTTGCATAAGTAATTCCCAAATACAAGGTAGTTGTTACCGATAAATTAATGCTAGTGACAATTCAAAAAAATATCGCCAAAGTAGGCCCTTTAACTGATAATTATCTTAAAGAGATATATCATTAAATTAACATCTTTTGTCGTTTGAAGACATTTAGTGTTAATGTTATACAGGTACTTATCGGCTATACGCCCACCTTGGCCACGGTCTTAGTCGCTAACATGCTATTTAAAATATAATAACATCACTCTGATTTTTTTTTTCATTTGTCTATGTTTAGTGAGCAAAAACAGATAGGGCGTATAACTGATAAGTACCATTATACTTAAGATTGCACCAAAGTAGAAATTTCAAAGTGTAACTCAATTTTCTTTTCAATTCGTGATATATTATTTAAAACATATTTAACTGAAAAGCTCTAAATTATAGTTATAAACTTTAAAAATTCTAAATTTAATCTCGATTTAATATTTAAGATCAATTTTTTTTTTGAAAAGTAACAAAAAGAAAAAATAAAACGAGAAACTTAACGTTTTTTAAAACGAAGGTAAATTTTAGATACATTTGATTTCTAAGTTTTTGTTTGTAGTACAGTTTTAGAACAGGAACCGGTTGGCGACAAAAATTGCTGGCTGCAATTAGTTTTGCTTTTGAAATTTGGAACTTTAGTTTGTTACACATATTTGTTATATATATTTGTTGAGTTCTGAACATATCGCTGCTTTGACATCTTTTATCGTCAACCAAAATAAATCTTCAACCGGTTACCTGTACTAAACTTGCTCCTGTTATGTACATAAAAGAAATACGTTATCAAATTAACATCTTCTGTTCATTTCAACACATTTCATGCTAAAAATTAGGAACAGAAGGTACACTACATTAAACATTTCAAAATGAAGTAAACATTAGTGAACTCAACAAATTTCGAGTTCAATTTTTACATTAATTGAAACATATTCAGTCCACAAGGACCAAACCAAAGGTACTAACTCAAAAACTCTTAAGTTTAAACTTCATTTAATATTTATGACGCCTGAAGTGTTAGATCTACAAAACAAGAGATTAACTATTTTTAAAAAAATCTGCTGTTAAAGCTTTGAATTTAACTTAAAGTTGATTTAACGTTTAGATCAGCAAATTTTCAAAAACCTACAAATAACGCTTATTAAAAATATAACATCTAAAAGCTTTGATTTGAACTTTAATTATCTCCACATCATTTTCTTAATAACTTACTAACACTTCCTTTTTTAGTATGGCCTTCCTTTAGAGAATTATATCACAAGAAGCGATAATTATAAAAGGATATCACTCTTCACGATGCTAGAACGTTCGGAAAATTTTCTCAAAATGATTTTTGAATTAGTGTTCTTTTCCGTTAAGTTTTTAACTGTTGCCATTTGATAAAATATTCGGCCAACCAATAAGAAATTTTGCTCTGAAATCTATGTATTTACTAGAATATTTTACGAACCAATAAGAAATTTTGTTTTGAAACGAATTTTATTTACTTCTACTTCTAATAACTATCCAATAACCGGTACAATTTTTTTCAAATTAAATAATGTAGCAAGAGAAAAAGATCCGTTATTACTGTTAAAATTAAAACATTAAAGTTTAAACTGAATTTTCTTTTTCCTTTTTTTTGAGATTTAATTAATTAGTTTTTGTACTTTTGTCGCCGATTACTGTTCGTCACGAAATAATAAGAGCATTTCAATTTAAGAAATTTTGAAATAGAGTTTTAAATTTCGATTTGAAGTGCTTAAAGTATGATATTACACCAAATTTATTAATGAGCTTTCGAGAATTTTGAGTAATGCAATAAGTTATTAAGTTAGCAAAAAAAGGTAATAAATGCAAAATAATGGGGTAGGAAATGACTAGACTCCTTTTCTAGAAGCAATAAAGCATGAAAAAGTTTTGATAATGGTTCTCAATGCATTGCACAAGTCGATACTTTCCAAACATTCAGCAATGTTAGAGAAGGTTCCCGTACAATTCTGTGTCGGCGCGATTTCTCCCTGATCTCTCTCTATAAAACTTTATTTCCTGCCTCGGTTTGCAGCAAATTGGGATGTGTGTGGCTTGAAACTCCTTTTTCTCACACTCTAAAAACTTTCACCTTGTATTTCGTTCCTTTCACATTAATCCATTTTAGTTTCGCCCAGTCCACAAAAATATTAATTTTTCTTTTCTTTAATTAGGGAGAAATGGTAACGTTTTTAAACAAAAAATACCATAAAGAAGAAACATAATAGTACCTCAGCAAATTTTTACACGTACAATCAACAACGGATGCGCAAACATACACTGTTAAAAATTTACGTGAGAAAATAGTAAAATAACCATTTATTTGATTGTTATTTTACAATATTTAATTACAACAGTTGAATAACCATTAAAAAGATGGTACTCAAACCGCTGATTGCGGAAAAAGTCGTTTATTCTCTGTTTATCCTAAAGAACGTTTAACTAACCGTCATTTTCAAGCGCTCAATAAGAATCGGGCGTCCATCTTGGTTGCGAAATCTTACCGGTCGTACGTTGTTGTTAAAATATGAATAAAGATTTATCAGTTCCAATCTGCATGTGTATATAAAAAAAGCAGAAAAAAAGCGGCTTAAGCAGTATTTACTAAATAGAAAGACATGCACACGTAAATTAAAAATTGGAGACATCGGATTCCCGAACTGTTTGAGAATGACCGAACCCATGATTTGAGCTGCTGAAGCTTGTTTGTATTTTAATTTTTGCAACAAATAAAATGATTTTCGTCAATATACAGCAAATTTAGACCAAAGGTGGCTTTGGACCCAATCAAAAACTGAAATCTCAATTTTAATGCAGTTTTCCTGTTGAAAGGAAAGATTTATTGATAAATAAACGACAGCTTTGTGTGGTGCTGATGGCCGAATGGTTAGAGAGCAAAGTTGGTATACCAGGACAACCGGGTTCGATTCCCGCAAGCTTCATTTAGGGTTTCTACGCCTCGAAGATTCTACGCCTCGAAATGGTTCAAAAACGGTAAAAATTTTGTTTTGAAACCATTTTTAAATGGTTAAAAAACCGTAAACTTTTGTGTTTACGGCTTTTTAACCAAGCTGATAGGAAATGGTTAGGTCCCGTAAAGATAGAAAAATGTTCCAAACCGTAATTTTAACGGTGAATTAGATGGACAGACTGCTGCCGGTCCTTTAACCGTAATTTCATGATGAAATCTCTAACAGTGTAGTGAACAATTCTTTTTCGCACTTTTTGGTTCAAAGTCAATATTTGAAAAATATTATTGATGGATCCATTCATCGTAACCAGCGGTTCTTTGTCGGATTCCGATTCCACGCCGCTGAGAAAAAGGACATAGTTGCATCTCATCATGACTTCCCCCAGATTAGCTGTCGTCTGCTCATCGGTGATTCCTCGCCAATTGGCCAACTGCAGATTCACGTACTCGTCCACTGCTATCAGATACCCTCTGTAAGTCACTTCAATCGAACGATGATCCGTTCCTGTGATATTATTAAGAAATGGCTTGGGGTTCACAGGAATAGATCTGCCTTGATGCATTTTGAGAGCGTTTGAAAGCAAACAGGAAACACAACCTACAACTCTCAGACGATTAGAACTTGAAATAACAAAATGCAAGATAATGCAACAAGCCCATCTAATTTAGTGTCCTACAAAGGAAATGGAACAATCCACTCCCGTTGGAAGGCAGTGTGAAAAAGATGGGCTAGTTATTACAGCCCCATCTCAGTTGAAACTTTGACCCTGCTGACAGTTTGTGATCACTTAGATGTTGCTGAAGAAAGGGTTGTTCGAAAAAAATATTGTTCTAAAAAGGAAAAGTGCAACTCATACATACTTCGAAAAAACAAAAATCATTATGACCACGATTTCTTTTAAGCTGCGTTTACACCAAAGTTGACAACTAAAAGTTGACAACATTGTTTGTAGAAAACTTCCACTCCTCTTCAGAGAAGCAGGCGTCTCCAATCTCTGGGATCGCCGTAACTCTTCCGTTCTCAAATTTGGACTACGCCATCTTGCCCTTGGCAAACTATCTCCCCTTTCTTCAAAAACCGACCAAAGACAAAAAACTTCTGAGAAAAAGAGAGACAACCACTATATCTTTCCTATCATCTATAACTATCTTTTTACCAACCAAATCCAACCTACCAAAATTATTATCAAAAAACTAAAAGAAAACCCAAGCAACCTCTGTAACGTCAATATCATTACCGACGGACTAAATTTTCAAAGCAAAGCTAATAACCCAACCACTGCTAACTTCCTGTTTAATGAATACGTTAATCTACACCTGGAAAATAATATCCTCATCAGCACAGATGCATCGAAAAGTAAAACCATTACTAGCATATCAGCCTACAACCACAGCTCACAAGAAGGGAAAGCCGCTATCATCAACAAAAACACCTCCGTTTTTACCGCCGAAGCTATAGCCATCGCATTTGCAATTTCTGAATACATCTCTGAAAACAAAAACTACACCATATTCTCGGACAGCAAATCTAATCTTATAGCCTTCGATCACTTTACAGTCAAATCCAGTTCTGCTACCTTTCTTATCCTTGATTCAATCACAGAAGCACTCTCTAAAGCTAGCTCGATAAAGCTAATATGGTGCCCAGGACACCAAGGCATCCTCATCAATGAAAAAGCTGACATGCTTGCTAAAAAAGGACCCTTTAACTATTCTTATCACCACGATATCTCCACCGAAGACATCATTTCAACCATCAAGAAAGAATCACTTAAGAAAATAGAGGAAGACTGGCTAAATTGTAAATATTATCAAAATTTTAGTTATTTATCTTCCATCCACAATTATTCCAATTGGACACCTAATCGTAAAATGAACGTTCTACTATCCCGCCTCCGCACCAAAACGTTGCTTCTCAACACCACTCTCCATCGCATCAACAAGAACATCTCTCCTATGTGCTTCTCCTGCAATCAACTCGAAACCTTGGAACATTTTCTCCTGTCTTGTTCTCGCTTTGCTCTCCTCAGACGTTCTCTGTTTTCCTCGCTCGGTCTTCCCTGCTCTGGCAGTTCGGTCTCTGATGTGATCAAAGCTATCTTTGCTTGTCGCTCGTCTACTCGAGCTTTTTGTGCTTTTCTCGCCCGCTCAGGGCGTTTTTGAGGGTCTACCCTCGGTTTTTTTTTTTTTTTTCCTCGGCTTCCCTTGCTCCCCTCCGGAACGGCCGCCGCCATTGTAATCTCGCCTAGTCCTTTCTGCCGGGATATAAGCCGCCCTCTCGGGAAAGGCAAAAATCTCCAAAAACACTTTCAATTCAATTCAATTCAATTGTAGAAAACTAAGTTGTCGACTAAAAACTGCTCTTCTTAAATTATAGAACAACAAGTGGAAGATTTTTTGTTGTAAACTAAAAGCTGCTCTTTTCAAATTTAGAGCAACAAGTGGAAAACTTGTTGCCAAAGAATTGGCGCCCTGTCACGTCCAGGGCGAGTGGATTTCTTACAAGTTGCTAGTGCAAAGCGCGCAGCAACATATCTTTCACTTTTAGTTGTGAACTTTCTTTGATCTTTACCGACACTCCGCGGGAAATCAAAATTTAGTGGAAGATTTGTCTCTCCACAAGTAGAAGACAGGAAAAATTGCTGTATTTTGTAGAAAAAGCAATAAATTGCCGCAACTTGAGGAAAACTCAGTGGAAGACTTTGGTGTAAACGCGGCATTAAGTGGTAATTAGATTCAAGTGTCTTAACTTTGATCTCTAAAATCGGCGATCCTGATCTTATTAAGTGGTTATTTTATAACGGTTTTACTTTGATTTTAATTCGTTTCTTATAATTTGGTTTTAACAAAATGCTGATATTGTTAAGCACGGATTTGAATAGTGTCGGGTACCGTTGTCGAGGGTTTATTGTAGCAATAAAAAATGATCAAGGGCTATAAGTTTGATGTTCAGTTTCTTGAAGCATCAAAAATTCACCGACCCTTTTTACCTTGATTTAAACTAAACATCAGTGAAATACAGAAAATTACTTACGAATTATTTCTAACCGAGGAGAATACGTTTCTGTACTTTTCAGGCTTTTGAAGTCATCTTTAATATAAATCGAAAACTATTTTTAAAATAGAAATAAATTTAGGGAAAATCGACGCTTTGCGTACTTTATAGATTGCTTGTTACGTTACTTGAAAAAAAAGCGTCATTGACAAGACAAATTCTTACTCATGGCAACGTAAAAAAGAGACACCTTACGAAGAAATCCTACCGATCAGCTTTTATCAGCTGGAAAATGAGAATGAACTATACCTATATGCAACAACAAGTCAATTATCATAGTATGCGTACACAAATGAATTTTTTTTTTAAATCCGCTATAGTAGATCAACGGTCTGTTTACCGATATTTATGATCTAATTAAGATAAATATGACATCTTAAAATGTAATTTGTTTAGGCATACAATTGTTTTTTACATTTCTAGAGACAGACTTCATTACCAAGAGAAATTCCTATTTACTGCAACGTAAAGCTGAGACATTTACTGATGCTTTGCAAAAATTTTACCGATCAGCTTTTATCAGCTGGGAAATGAATCATTCCTGATCAACGAGTTAGTAATCACGGTATACGTATACACTTGAAAAAAATAGAAAAGAAAAAGTTTAAAAAATCCACTATAGTAGATCAATGGTGTGTGTTTACTGATATTTCAGCTAGAATAAGTCATATTAATTGCTAAATCAATATTCCTAATTAGCATAAATATTCTATCTTAAAATGTAATTTGTTTAGGTATACAATTGTAGTTGGAAATTATAAATAATATCTTTCTTCATGCTGATGGGGGGTATGGGTTTATTAAAGTTTAAAAATTTATTTGAAATTTCTTTCTTCGTTAAACGCTCTGATTGAGGCACAGCACACTGTATTACACATATTTTAGAGTCACATGACTGAAACATGATTCTCCGGAAATTGACTTAAAAGTTATGGAAACAAAGAATTTTTAGTACTTCGAGAAAAATATCGGCTATCATGAGAACTGTTCTGATTATTGGCAACATCTTGCACTGTAAAAAAAAATCTGCTGAAAATAACGGAAAAAGTACGACAGCAGAGTTGCATTAAATATTCCGTTTCTGATAATATTTTTCCGCGATTTGACAGAAGTTCCATCCCTTTTTTCTCCGTTGATCCAAATCAGGTCGTGAAAATACAGCAACCGTAAAATGGAAAAGTTCCGTTCTCGTATTTTCAGGAAGTGACGTTTCCGTTTTCGGAAGGAAAAACCATGTATTGAAGCACTGCGGAAATCTTCCGTTAAAATCATTCAAAAAACACTTTCAAAATTCAGGTTATTTTAAACAGTGTAAATGAATGTGTGTAAAATGTAACTTTTTGCTTGCTTTTGCTTATAATGAAAATATTCACATTATATTTTTTGGATTATTTTCTGAAGCATACAGTATTTTAATATACCTACCAATTATAAAAACTCAGTCGGACTCGTTATTTACGACACCGCAATTAAAGACACATTGGTTACTACGTCAATAAATTGCGCTCCCAGTAGATCCTCATTTAGAAGTAACATTAACCACATCTTTTTTAGCATGATAGTTAAAAGGGATATCTAAGTATTAACCACTTAACGCATTTGCCCGTGTCTGACACAGGCGAACGTTACCGGCAAATTTGCACATGCCCGTGTCTCACTCGGGCGAAAATTACCGGCAAATTTGCACATGCCCGTGTCTCACACGGGCGAAAGTTACCGGCAAATTTGCACATGCCCGTGTCTCACACGGGCGTAAGTTACCGGAAAATTTGCACATGCCCGTGCCTCACAGGGGCGGTGTTGTGTCTAGCGTTATGTTATTTCTAATGCCCTTCTGGAGATCCATTTGCACTTTGTTAGCAAAAATGTTTTTTGTATAACTTTTACCCCATTTCCCTTTCTCTAGTCACCTCCAACAACTGAAATTGCCGAAAACAATTTATACTACACCTATATATTCATTTTCTGTCAAAAAAAAAACTCGATCATTTTTTACCAGTTTTTCTGAAAAAAAAAAAAAACTCGTGCTTCAAGTGGTTAAAATCATTTTCTGTGAGTTTATTTTTGGTTATAATGTTTTTCAATTAAAAGTAATGTTTTTCAATGAAAGAAAATGATAAACGCACTAGAATTTACCCCTCCTTTCCCAGCATCAGTACTTTTATCTTGTCCTTAACCTATAATCTGTACTACACATTATTTGAATACTTTACACCTCAACAAATGTAAGTTCAGAAATTGTACTGTTCAGCAAGACACGCATGCATGTGAAGCTGTGGGCAGCACTCGGCAAATTAGTAAAAAAACAATAAATCCATCGTTGGGGTTCCTCTGGATGGCCTTGGTCCATCAGGTCAGAGCAATGCTTGACTAAACTGCGCAGTCGGCTTCTACGCAAAAAGTAAGGCAGTCAGCGAGTCCGCAAAGAGTTGGTAAGATTTCAACTTCTCTTGGTCTGTGCGCTGCCCGCTCTTTAAGTTGCGTGTCGTATTTGTGAATCCCGGTGTTGTTGTGTGTGATGTTGTAATAAATTCAACCCAGAGGTATTAATGAATCACTTTCTTGTGCAATTTGTTACTAGCTGTTGCTAGAAGACATTCGGTGAGCTACGGTGTTATTTTGGATGTTCATTCCTGATCGTTCGTTAAACAAAAGGACGCGATATTCTGAACTGGATTCCGGTGTATTGTTTTCAATCTGAAGAGATGGGGCATGACATTTCTGGAAAAGTTCGGGTAAGCGTTTGATTATGCTTTGTTAGTTAATAAGTGGTTTAACTCACTCGTCACCAGATATGAGGAAAATGAAAATTTTTACTATTTAATGTGCATAAAGCTCCCCAACAAGTCCTGTTCAAAAATAATTCTTTTTCCAAAAGTTAGCATTCCTGCTTTTTTATTTTATTTATAAAGATACTTTAGTGGCAGTGTGAAGACTTGTTACATCAATGAAATGGCAGACAAAATATTTACTATTTAAACATTCTTTTATGTTCAAAAAATTTAAAATTACAAAAGAACACATGGGTGAATTCCGTGAATGACGAAGTTCAAAATAAATGTGCAATGGATTGATTGACATATAGTTACAAATGAATGATTCTTTGACATTTTAGGGTCTCGTATGTGTTATAGATGAATGAGAGGATCGAGTACTGATGATTAATCCCCTAATAGAGTTTAATCAATACTCTAGTCTTGCAATTTATTTACTTACTCCTGAATTCTCACATATTAATTAGCTTCACTTCAGTTCGTGATTAATGTTATTTCAGGTAATTGAAAAGCCACTGTGTGTTTATTATGGATACTTTCAATTACTGACTATTTTTACTTTGTACGATCTCCTTTACATTATTATTATTTCCAAATGAAATAGAACGCAATTAAGAACTTTTCTAAATTTTAAAAGTGTATCTGCATATCTCCACTGATTTTCTGTCGGGGAAGGGGGAGGGAGGAAAACATTAGATGTCTTTGAACTTTTTAAAATTGTTTTTGAGAGAATAATTTTTATTCCTTGATTATAAATTAAAAAAACATTGATTGCATGTTTTTCCTATGTAAAATAGTTATTGTTTAAGATTTTTGATAGGGAGAGAGAGAGAGGAAAGGGGGGGATGGTTCAGAGAAGATTATGCTTCGTTTACTCTTACCCCACACCTTTCAAGAAAAATGCCTATTTATTGCCCTGACACTCGGTTTATACCTGGAGTAGAAAGGAAGTCGTAGTCTACAATTATCGTGGATGTGCGGTTGTAGTAGCTTTTAAAAAAATGAGTGGGTTTATTAAAAAACAATAGCTTTCTTCTTTGTCGTTTATAAACTGTACGGGGAAAACCGTGAAGATTATATAACTTCAAATACAGACATCGAATGTGTTAGGTTTGATATTTTTTATTTGGCAACCAGCAGTATGCAAATAATTTACAGTATTATATCATTTTGATTTTCAGTATTGGCAACAGTCTTTGTTAAAATGCCCATGTGCTATGTTTTTTTCTTGCCTTTCGCCCGATGTGTGTTAAACGTTTTTTCCATGTATGTGTTTGTATTGTGTCTTAAATTTACGTTAGTTAATTTTGTTACTTTTTTTTGCCATGTTCAATTCTAAGCCAGAATAAATTTTATTTTATTTGAGAAAACTGCCTATCTCTGCTAAATACAACCAACAGGTTTCGCGCTCAGGAGTTATTTCTCGGCAGTTTAATAGTATATTTTGGCTGAATTGTTAGTACGAATAAAATGGCAGGAGGAAAGGTAACTTTTGTGAAACTTAACGGCACAAATTATGATGTTTGGAAGTTTAAAATGGAAATGTACTTGGCGGATAAAGATTTGTGAGATGCAATTATACATGATAAACCTGAAAAAGCTGGTGACGAACAGAATGTTTGGACTAAAGCTAATAAATCTGCACGCGCTAAAATTGCATTATATGTAGAAGATAACCAGTTAATTCACATCAAGCATGAAGAAACTGCGAAAGGTATGTGGAATTTTTTGCTTAAAGTTTATGAACAGAAGCATTTGAATACTAAGTTATTCTTGCAAAGAAAATTATATAGCTTAAAATATGAAGAATCTGTTAGAATGAAAGATTATATTCATAATATTTTGGAAATTGTTGATGAACTTAGAGGCATAGGAAAAATTATTCCGGAAGATGATGTTGTAGCACTATTGTTATGCGGAATGCCCGAAAGTTATGCTGCCTTAATTACAAGTTTAGCAGCACGACCTTCTGAAGAGTTATCGTTAGAATATGTAAAAGGAAAATTAATTGCTATATATGAACGCAGGGAAGAAACTATAAAAATAAACAATGAGCAAAAATGCTTTAAAAATAGCTGTTAAAAATCAAGTTAAAAATGAACATTCTAAAATGGTCACTGAGAATAAATTTAAAAGAGTTTGTCACTATTGTAAGAAACCTAATCATATTAAGAAATTTTGCTATCTGTGGAAAGCTAAGCAGCGTAAATTACAAAATCATAAAGTAAAAATTTTAGAAGAAAATCTTAGTATAGAAGACAAACACAGAGAAGGTAAAGATTTTCAATGTTTTAAATCAATTCTAAAATTTCTTGTACAAATTAATATATTGATTCAGCTGCGTCAGCACACATGACGAAGGATAAAAATTTTTATTCCGGAAATATGAGACTAAAAGAAGGAAAAGTAAAGGTTGCTAGTGGACAACTACTGGACATTAAAGGAATTGGTGATGGTTTCATTGAATATAAAGGAAAAGATAATGAAACAAAATACATAAAAATTTGCGATGTATTGTATATTCCTGGCTTAGATAGTAATTTGTTGTCCGTGAAGTGTCTTGATCAGAAGACTATTTTATAAATTTTGGATCCGGTATGTGTGAAATTAATAAAGATAATGAAATTATAATTGAAGGGTGTTTAGCAAATGATTTGTATAAATTGAATAGGAATGAAGTTGCAAGTAAAGTTACAGAAGAGTCGCACATAAACTGCATACACATGTTTCATTGAATATTTAGCCATAGTGAGCCTCACGCGATTCAGCAACTACAAGATGAAAATTTGGTTACTGGTCTTAGAATGAGAGACTGTAAATGTAAAATGAAGTGTGTATGTTGCGTAAAAACGAAGATTGTTCAGAATATTTATCCCATGAAAAGTGAAAATAGAGCAGCGAAAGTTGGGGACCTGTTTCATGCAGATATTTGCGGGCCATTTACTCAACAGACATTTTCTGGAATGCGTTACATATTAACTTTAATCGATGATAAGTCAAGATTCCTTACTGTTTCTCTCATGAAAAGGAAAGATGAAGCAGCGAATAAGATTGAAGAAGATTTAAATTTTGTGAAAACTAAGTTTGAAAGAACACCGAAAGTACTACGTACTGATCGAGGTGGGGAATTCGTGAATGAGAAACTGAAGAATTATTCAACTAAGAATGGTATAGAACACCAGTTAACAGTACCATATTCTCCTCCACAAAATGGTGTTGCAGAAAGAAGAAATAGATACTTAGTTGAAATGGTTAAGTGTATGTTGGCAGATTCCAAGTTAGATCAAAAGTTTTGGGGAGCTGCAGTAATCACATCATCTTATTTGCGAAATCGTTTACCGACGAAAGCTTGTATCTTGGCTTCATATGAAATTTGGAATAGAAGAAAACCAACTGTACAACATTTAAAGATTTTTGGTAGCAATGTTGTATATTATATACCATCTGTACAGAGAACAAAATTGAACAAGAAGTTCCGTCTAGAACTATACGAGCCTACTTTCCCGTATACACCAAATTCAAATTTATAATCTAGCTATCTCTTTCTCTCTCTCTCTTTCTTATTTATCTTTAGTTCTAATTATTGAAAATATACCTTTTTCAACGGATAATACATATTCATTCACTCACTCATTCATTCTTTCATTTATTCAGCCATGCATTTATTCATTCATTCGTTACCTCATTCAAGTGTTTATTCATTCATTTACGCATTCATGTATTTATTCACTCATTTATTTATATTTTCATTTATTCAATAATTTATTCATTCATTCTTTTCCTCATTCATTTATTCATTGATTTATTCTTTCACTCTTTCATTTATTCATTCATTCATTATTTCACTCATTGAGTCACTGAGAAATATCCTTGAAAATCCCGATCAAAAAATTTCATAGCAAAATAGGCTCGTAAGTTCTGGATAAACTTTCTATTTCTACATGTTCTACGTTATAAGAGCTTTCCGATAAAGTTTGTTCCAAGCAAATCGGTCCGTTAGATCAGGATTTATATAGGGTTGATATTTCCCCGTAAGCCCTGTGTTAATTTTTTGAACTGTTCAAAAATGAACAAAAACTGTTCAAATCAATATTTCACGCCGAGAACTCCTTTCAATAAGCTTGCAATAGGAACTTGGCTCTTGTGCCCAGAGTTTACAGAATTTGCTTCAATTTTGTCCATAGGCACTAATGTTAAAATTTTTTTAACTGTTCAAAATTGAACAAAAAATTGTTCAAATCAAAAAGTAAAATATAGAAATGAGATGTCCTCGCCGAGATCTTTCGAATGCAAAAAGAATTTTTCCAATCGGACAATTCGTTCAAAAGTTATTAGGGGGGGGGGGGGACAGACCGACAGACAGACACACTTTTTCCCCATCTCAATACCCTACTTTCAAATTTTTTATTTTTCAATCTTTATTTAATTACGTCACTTATTTTTGACTTTTCTTGATTTTTAACGATATTTTCACGATACATTAAGCCTTCTTTCATGCTTTATTATTATTTTTTTTTACTTTTACGGGAAAGTAGGCTAAAAATGGAAAAGTAGGTATATTTCTTTGATATTCAGATAAATCAAAAGGATATCTCGTAATGGATAAAGAAACTAACAAAGTAATTGTAACGAAAAATGTAATTTGTATTGACAGCGGGAGAAATGAAGTTTTAACAAGCGTTGAGGAAGATGAAAGACAAAATAATGAAGTAGCTTGTGATCTATATGAAGAAAAAGAAGTTAAACATAAAGTTGAAGAGCCAAAGGAAAAGTATAGACGTTCGGAGAGATCGAATAAAGGTGTACCTCCAGATAGATGGTATGCGCTTATAAAACGCTTCAATTAGTTCAAGAACCTTCTTCTTGGAACGAAACGAAAACGTTACCACAAGAAGAACAAGAAAAATAAATAGAAGTTGCAAATGAAGAAATGAATTCAATGAAAAAGAGAGATGTGTGGGAATTAACAGATTTACCAAAAGGAAGAGCAGCAATTGATACGAAATGGGTATTTAAACTCAAACAAGACGAAACAGGACAAATAAACCGTTATAAAACAAGACTTTGTGCGAGAGGATTTACTCAAAGGCCTGGTGATGATTTTAAGGAAACATTTGCCCCAGTTGCAAATAATGCAACATTTAGAATATTGCTCACAGTTGCAGCAGCAAGAAGTATGAAAATTAAACATCTAGATGTCAAAAATGCTTTTCTGAATGCTGAGATAACAGAGGAATTATACGTAAAACAACCAGAAGGCTATATAAAAGAAACTGAAAAAGACAAAGTATACAAGTTAAAGAAAGGTCTTTATGGTTTAAAGCAGTCTGCAAGAGTTTGGAACGAAAAGATCAACAAAGTTTTAGCTTCAAATGGTTATTTTTGTAGTAAAGTAGATCCATGTTTCTTTAAAAGAAAAGAATCAAATGCTAGGAGCTATATTTTACTTTACGTCGATGACATTTTGATATATACTTTAGATGAAGAAGCAGAGTTGAAAATGATAAACATGTTTCAAGAACATTCTGAAATTACAGATTTAGGGAAGATAACGTATTACTTGGGAGTTCAAGTAGAACGATTTGAAGATGGAAGCTTTGCAATTAATCAAGAAACTAAAATTAAGCAACTTGTCATGAAATACGGCTTAAATGAAGCGAAAGAAGCAAATATTCCAATGAATCCTGAATTCGTAAAAAGTGAAGAAAAATCAAATGAATTAGAAAATAATATCGCTTACAGAAAAGTAATTGGATCGCTTTTGTATATTTCAACAACATCGCGACCTGATATATCCACAGCCATAGGAATTTTGTCACAAGTAAGCAAACCGACTCATAGGGATTGGAAGGCTGTGAAACAAGTGCTGAGATATTTGAAGAAGACCTCGCATTTTAAACTGAAGTTTGGAAAAGATACATCTGGTTTAGAAGTATTCGTTGATGCAGATTGGGTAGGAGGTCTTAAAGATCGAAAATCAGCTTCAGGTTACATCACTATGCTCGGAAATGCACCAATCGTCTGGTCTAGTAGAAAACAAAATTCAGTGTCCTTGTCTTCGACTGAAGCGGAATTCATTGCGGTATCGGAAGCATGTGAGGAAGGAAAGTGGATATCACAACTCATGAGTGAAATAGAAGGTGATAATAATGGAATATTTACAATACATGAGGACAATCAAAGTTGCATTGCAATGATAAAGAACGAAAAGGTGAGTCAAAGATCAAAGCATATTGATGTTCGGTACTGTTTCATTCGAGAACTTTATAAATAACGAGTTATAGACATTAACTATTATGAATCTAAAGACATGATTGCCGATATATTGACTAAGCCATTAGGTAAAATTAAATTTGAAAAATTTTGTAAGAAAATTATGTTTGACATAGCTGGTTGAGGTCGCGTGTTAGGTTTGATATTTTTTATTTGGCAACCAGTAGTATGCGAATAATTTACAGTATTATATCATTTTGATTTTCTGTATTGGCAAGTCTTTGTTAAAATGTCCATGTGCTATGTTTTTTCTTTCCTTTCGCCCGATGTGTGTTAAACGTTTTTTAAATGTATGTGTTTGTATTGTCTTAAATTTACGTTAGTTAATTTTGTTACTTTTTTTTGCCATGTTCAATTCTAAGCCAGAATAAATTTTATTTTATTTGAGAAAACTGCCTATCTCTGCTAAATACAACCAACAGAAGGGTCCACAGAAATTAAGACGCTAAAACCAATGTCACGTTATAAACAAGACTGATTTGAGAGATTTGAAAATTAAATGGACATATTTAAAAAAAAAAAAAAACTCTTATAACTATGACGTTAGAACTTTTTCAAACGGTTTAATAAAGTTTACATTGAAACCACAGTTTCCATTAAGACTATGACGTTAAAAGCAAGGCGGTTCAATGCTATTTCTAATAGAGTCCTGGAGACCAGCGTTTTTCTTGACGTTATAACCAATATTGCTTTGAAAGCTGTATCGTTATAAGCGAAATATCCCGTATTACCATGTGCGACGAGTATTTATACTGAGAAGTAGTACAATGTTTGGGACAAATAAAACTAAAAGCTGTTTGGTGGGGAGGGGGGGGGGGGCACGCCACTCGAAATGACTAGCAGATTTCTCTTTATAATTAATTTTTATAAAAGATAAATAATATAATCCATAAAAATTATTCCGAGCAAGGAGTCAAGCAACACAAAAAATCGGCTGATCTAGATCCCTGATTTCAATTAGGAAGCGACAAAGAAAGAAAGAAAAAATTTATAATAGTTTCTCGACACCTGATTTTTCGTCCTCATTGTTTTTCATTTTGCGGTTGTTGCAATTCGTATTGAGCAGACAATTATAAAACTCCTTTGAAACTTTGATATCCTTTCTAGCATTTGATTCATCCAAGTATCCAAAAACTGAAGGAGATATGGGTAATTTCATCTGTATCTCAAAGGTCTATGGTTTATTGCCGGGTCTAGTAACTCTTTTCCACATCACCCAAGGGGTAAGAGTTGGGATGCGTTTTTTTTAAGGAGGTATCGCCAGGAGCCCTAATCCTCCGCTATCAGACCTTTGAAATAGAGACGGAGCTACTGCGAAGCGTTCTTTGCAAAAGTCTTTATTTTCAAAATTCGCCAACTGTATACATCCAAAAAGGACTTCTCCACCGTATGTTCTATTGCTGCAACACCGTTCGCACATCAGCGAGACTTTTCACCCCCAGAAACCTGCGAAAACAAGAGACTTCGGCAGAACAAAGTGGAAGAAATTTAAATGATAAAAAAATTGAGAAAAAATATTTTTTCTTATTTAACACCTGAACTTTAAAGCCGTATTGCAAATTTTAGTAATTCCCAAAAAAGAATACTCGCTTGACTTACACCGGTATGTTTTCCACCCCTTTATGTGGCGTATAATGGCTTTGAAAACTGCGTAAATCAGTATTTTTAACCATAATACAGAGGGGCCCAAAAAATGTACACACTAGTTGACAGTGAATTTCTTTATTTTAAACATAATTTTCAAATTTCAATGTTCTGTGACAAGAATTTAAGTTGGCATTGTAAAATGTAGTCACATTTACATGTGTTCAAAGGGATACCCCCTCCCTAGCTGCTAAACATCGTCAATGCCTCTCAACAGCTGACCGAACTACGGCTTTCAATGTTTCTGGTGTAATGTCTTCCATTACCAATACCAAGCACGATTCATAGCCGCAATGTCATTTTGTTTTGAGTAGGTTTACTGTCGATGAGTGTATACATTTGTTTGGATCCCTCTGTATACTGTGCAATAATGGCGAAATCGGCACGCTTATACTAAAATAACCCAGTAGTAAATGAAAAGCGAATATTATTGCAAATGTGAAATTTTAAAGTTATTTGGCGATTGTTTTTTTTTTCCTTACGTAGAGGAATGCATTGATCTATAATAACAATTTGGCGATATCTGATTGCAATCATCATTATTGTTATTGCTGAAAATTGCAGCGTTGGCGATTTTATGAATTGAGAGTAGAATATTGTTTCTAAAGCTTCTTATTGAACATATCGTTGCGCTCTATAGTAAAAGTCAACGGATTGCAGCAATGATTTAGAATTTTCTATTAACTGTTTTATGATATAAACCAATGACTTAAAAAAATCTACTGTAGGGAAGAGGGGTTTGTAGGATGATATGTTTACTATTTTTCATAATATTGTGAAAGCTAATGTGGTCACCTTCTCAAAACTGGACTTGGCGTAATTTACCAGAACTTCGATGATATTTACAATTTTTTAAAAATATCAACTGCTTTTCAAATTACGGAATCTCTATTTTCTTATTACTTAGTTGTAACCAGTCCTTCTAATGTATGACAAGTTAAACCCCAACATTATTATGAGGTATCTTTTAAAAAGCTTTCTTTTCTTAGATTATGATTAAGAAATGCCTGTATAGAATTTAGATTTTCCTCCAAGAGTTTCACTACAATAGCTATTCAGTTAAAGGTTCGACGTCGGCGACGCTTTTCCAAATTGTCGTAAACATAAAATTTTGTAATAAAACAAAAACGTGCCACCTATTTAAATTCCATCAAATTGCTTTGTTTAGATTTGGAGGGTTCAGAATGCAAGTGAACCAAGTCCACAAAGAGTTTCTTTGTGCTATAGAGGTTTAAATTTAAAGCTTTTTAACAACTTAAATTTTTACCCGTTAAATTATTTTTTATTATAAATTAAATTTTAAAAGTTCAAAGAGAGATTTGGTTCATTATTTCACTGAAAGTTTAGAGTTAGTGCATGCTATTGTGCTGCTAACTCCAAACTGAACTTGGTTCACTTGTATTCCGAACCCTCTATATGATTGCGTTGCAAGTCTGTCTAGGCGTGTTTACGAGGCTAAATAAATGTTTAATCGTTTTAACCGATTAGTACTGGTATTCTGTTATGCTAACGCGTTGCGGTTAGTTGTTTAAATTACGCACCTGTATGTATTATTTTTTCCCCTATTATTTTAATATCGTGTTTCCATTTCAATTTTAAAGGACTTGGAGATACTTATATTGAGTCGTCTAGTTTTAAAACCAGCCACGTCCAAAAAAAGAAATTTTCCGCGACTGGCAAAAACTAATATCTAGGAAATTCGAATCTCTAGCTAAGAGCATTAGGGTACATCTTTAAGTTGCTGAAATTTTAACACAAAAGTAATTTTTCCTTGGAAGATATTTGGAGGGAAAAGAAGAAGAGCTGACAAACATGGTCGATGGGGGGGGGGGGGGGGGGGGATCTGGTTTTGTAACTAACCGGCACATTTGAAACACACTTTTAGCATGATGTAGCTGCTTTAGAAACTTTAAAAAAAATAACACCATATGAAGATTACTTGAAAGTACATATTAGAAAATGTAAAAAAGTTGAAATCGAAAAAAAGTTAAAGTATCTGGTTTTGGATCTAGACGACTCAGTTATTCTCTAAATATTATCCTTTACACAGATAGCTCTTTAAAAAAAAAAAACATAAAGACAATTTAACAGCTACTCTTTTTCTCTATCCCCCCCCCCCCCCCGCCATAAAGAAATAAGGAACTTTTCCAAAATCGATTTTAAAGGATAGCCTTTTCATTAAGTAAAAATAAATTTTAGAGGCTGTTCGAACGCGTCGAATTTCAGAAAAAGAGTCGAAGCAAAGGTTCAGTTTTATTATGCATTTCAAGAAAAACTTTTTAAACAAATTCATAGAAAACAGAAACTTGAGGTTAACAATCAAAATGAGTCCTCTTCACAAGAGTAAAACATCGGAATGATAAAATTTGCAGATGGCTGCCAAAAAGTGTCATTTCATTGAAACATAGGTAAACAATCATAAAACTCTGTATCATAAAATTTTGAGCATGACGGTCAAAACGTGGGATTTTAATGACATAAAGATAATCAAAAATATGAACAACAAGTACCCCTCAAGTTTATCAAAAATCTCAAATATGCATTTAAAATCGAAACTTTTATACAAAACTAATCATTGCAACGAATAATAAAAATTTTGTTGAAGGGCCGAATTTGTTTTCTGAAACCTTTGCTTCCACGAAGCTTCTACCGAAACTCTTCTAAATTTAAATCATTCTTTAGTGACCTCAATCCCCAGCCCACTTCCCAAGAGAGAGTCTAATTATCAGATAAGTCACCAAACTTCCTGAGCATTTTTAGTATTCAATCTACTATATGATTTCTGAAATTTCATTTCACAAAAATACTAGTTTTAAAAAATAATCTACAAAATAACACTGTTATTAAAACGGATTGATATTTTATATTTTTAGTGAAAAAAATTGATTGCTGCGTTTTTACAGAAAAGCACGAATAATAAGGTTAACACAAAATGTTAACTAATATTAGTTGTTAAGTAATAATTAATTTTACTAGGAGTACTTTAGCCAATAGTATAGTGTACACTGTCGTATATAAACGGCCTTATCGAATGGAAAAGTGCAGCAGTTTAAAGGGGCACAGTACCTCAAAATTGCTCAAATTATCGATTTTTTAAAAAATACTAATATCCACAGACAAACTGTTTTGAAGCCTCATGCAAAATGTCAAACCTATGCGAGCAAAATCTTAAATTATATTCCGTTTTTTGTAAATGATTTTAGCTGTTTTCATTCTGTATTTAAAATCTTTGAACGCATTTTTCTCTACTTCGTTGTTTTAACCAATTACGTATAGTAAAATCCAAAGGCATTTTGTCATTCAAAGACACAGCTTTGAAACTTTGTATGTGCATTCAACGGAGTATGTTTAACAAACATTAGCATGGGTTTGACTCTGAATTCTGTAGACTGCTTTTATTTAATTGTTGAAATTGAAATTTTGAATGTTTTGTCGTTTTTTCCGAGTTTTTAACGGAAAAAAATTGTTAAAATTCAACTAAGTTTCAGATAGTTAATTCCGTGCTAATTTTTATTCTATAACGTTTGTCAAGTATTGCAAAGAAAAAAGACTTTTGAAAATAGAATATAATTGAGAAAGTTGAAAAGAATTTAAAAAATTGAAAAAAAAGTTTGTTTTTTTTAATTTTAAATTAATGGTTGATCACAATGAGATTCCACTTTCAAATATCATTTCTAATCATAATTGGAATTATACGCATGTAATATTTTTTATTTGAATGTTAAACGAAAAAAAATGGAAGTAGGACCCGTGCCCCCTTAAAAACAAATTCCTAGTCTGGTTACTGATTTAATAATTAAACTCTCTGACTTCCGAAATAATAATGAACGAAAAATAGAAAAAAAATAGGAGGTGGTTACTTCTTGAAGATACCCACCAGGCGGTGCAGAAGGGTCTTCTTTTTCTTGACTTCCGGAAGTGGGATAAGGTCCCATACTCCTTCTTGATCCAGATATGGCAGCCAAGCATGCAGTTTGAACTCCTTGGTTTTTGGCGCAAACCGGGCGGGTTTGGATATGCGTCCTGGCTTCCGTTTGAGCCTTTGTTGAGTGAATGCTCCCCAGTCCGCTTCTTGTTCCTCGGGTTTGTAGAGGGAGTCATAGGAAAGCGCCCAAACGGGCAGAGAGTTGAAATGAAATCCCATAGTTAGAGCTGAAAAGGAAAAAGCGTGTCACTCAAAAACAATTAATAATTTCTGAAATTTTGAAAAGAGCTGTTCATAAATTATATATACATAATATTTATCACGTGTGTTAACGCCATGACTTCTTTAATACTTCATAAGCAAGGCGTCGTCTTAAAGATTTTTTTTTTTCACCGCCCTATAGGCGAAAAATAAACAAACAACTCGCATTTCGACAGTTTTTCGAAACATGACGCTATAAAGAAACAGGATTTTCGAATTCCCGCTGTCGATCAATTGATCACTCGT
Source organism: Octonoba sinensis (assembly GCA_038502835.1). Lineage (NCBI taxonomy): Eukaryota > Metazoa > Arthropoda > Arachnida > Araneae > Uloboridae > Octonoba > Octonoba sinensis. The sequence goes on from CM076600.1 coordinate 9,139,730, forward strand.
TGGGAAATATCCAAGTCGAACCAATATCGATTTGGTGCGTTGACTAGATAATTACGTTTTACCTGCATAGACAGACTTTAATCTCTTCATTCCAAGTGTACCCAATTGGGTGCATTTAAAAATACTGTTTATGAACTACTGTTTGCGCAATTTGAAAGCAGAAACACCCAATTGTTTTTGAAACGAATCAACAGATAGTTTACGTTGTTTTAAACATGGAAATTGGGCATTAATTATTATTTAACACGTTCACGCAGGGGCAAACATCTACGTTTTCCTGCGTGAGGCGGAACTGTCTTCTATCCCTACGCTTCGTGAAAGCCTTCGAATGTTTATATATAATGTTGAGAAAAAATAAAATAAACTTATTCTTTAACGACTTCTTTTCTGAAAACAAGTGACTCACCTGTGATGCACGACACCCCACGGAACAGTCAAGTGTGACCCACCGACGTGAACGTGTTAAACTAATTATGAATTAAAATTAATTTTTTTTTCTTTTTAGTTATTTTGTTTTGTAATCATTTTTTAAACCAGAGAACCAAAAAATGTTTGTGCGCACTTCTGGGGTCTCAAGAGGTTATACATCTAGTTGTCCGCTCCACGTTTTCATTTAGGAAGTTAACCAGGCTAAATTTATTACATATGCACATAGCATCCTAGTCCGCACTGTTGTTTTAAGTTACAGACGTGTAGTCTCATGTAGTCCTCATACGAGTCTCACGCTGTTGTTTTAAGCTACAGACGTGTAGTCTCATGTAGTCCTCATACGAGTCTCACGCTGTTGTTTTAAGCTACAGACGTGTAGTCTCATGTAGTCCTCATACGAGTCTCACGCTCTTGTTTTAAGCTACAGACGTGTAGTCTCATGTAGTCCTCATACGAGTCTCACGCTGTTGTTTTAAGCTACAGACGTGTAGTCTCATGTAGTCCTCATACGAGTCTCACGCTGTTTTAAGCTACAGACGTGTAGTCTCATGTAGTCCTCATACGAGTCTCACGCTGTTGTTTTAAGCTATGTAATTAGAATTTACTTGCAGAATGAGGGACTTGCATGTTTCTTTTTAAATTTAAATTTATTTTTAAAGATATCTTCGGATTGAACTGGGGCAGCTATATGTTGCAACGCTCGCTGTACGTTTTTGAGTGCGTTTGTGACGTTTCGAAAATTAAAGCACCTCTGCTTGAAAGAATCATCCATTTTAGACTGCTTACCACATTTATATCAATGTCGCACTTACTCTAAGTACAAACGCTGTGCTTGGAGTCTGTTTGAGTGCGAATGGTCAGCTAGTTTCTTGTACAAGTGAAGCAACGTCTTGCAAGGGACTTTTCTCTACCAGACCCCTACTTGTTAGCCGAGGCCTTAGGATTGTTTGCGCACGGGGCGCGGTTGTGGGGTCCACGGGTTTTACATGCACGTCCCCCCGAGTGTACATCTCAACCTTTAAGGTGAAAGTCCGATGCTCTGACTACTAGCTACTACGGCCTCTTTTTCAAGGGACTGGTAAAGGGCGTAGTATGGATGAACCGATGTCCAAACGCAATTTCGCCAAACTACTAATTACTACAGATTTGGTCCTACCAATCCAAATTTATGATTGCGAAATAATTTGCGTCCTAGGATGGCACTAGTATATTATTAGTATAACTATAAAAACATTCGTACCCCCTCTCCCCACACCAGTCATATATATATATATATATATATATATATATCCGCAGACAAAAGGGTGTCAGTTCTGTTTGATCATGTTCACATTTTTCCATCTCACATGTTACAAGAGCTATAATTTTGAACTTTCATTTGCTTTGTTGTAAAATTACTTTATTTGCATATGGTTTGGCGATGTAAAACTCTCTTGGCGACCGTTGCACGATAAATACCAAATTAAAAGATAACTTGTTGATACATTTGATTGCAAGTTTTAGTTTGTGTGTTAGAGAAATACAATATCAAATTCATATCTTTCGTCGTTTGAAGACATTTCGTGTTAAAGTTATGCACTTAAAATGGCACCACAGTATAAATTTCGAAATGAAAAAAAAAAAAAAAGAATGTGGGTGAAAGGGTCGTTTATACCCTTGCAGTAATATTGATAAGGAGATATTATATAGTCGCAACTTGTTACATAATTGTAAACAAGGAACTGTTGTAAATAAACTGTGAGTTTGTTAGCACTATTTTTCTGAAACATATTCAGCGCATAATGTGTAAACTAAAACTACTAACTTTAAAATGTTAAACTTAAACTTGATTTAACATTTAAGATTAGAAAATTTTCTAATCTTAATAACCTAGATAAATAGAAAAATTAACGTGTTTTAAAGCAAAGGTAATTTGTTGATACATTCGATTGCAAGGTGGAGTTCGTGATACAACTTTAGTATAGGGACAGAAATTGTTGAATACAATTAGTTAATTTTTTTTTCTTTTCAAATTTGGATTTTTTTTGTTACATACTTGGTGAGCTCTGAACATATCACTGTTTTAGCGACAGCTTTCGTTCTCAATCAAAATAAATCCTCAACCGGCCCTTATACTAAAGCTGTTCCTAGAATTGTATATTAAAAAATACAGTATCATATAAAAATCTGTTTATTTGAAACCTTTTCATGTTAAAATTATAAACCAAAGTAGAAAGTTCAAAATATGTAAAAATTTGTGAGTTTAACCCATTTTTAGTTGAATTTGCTACATTGATTGAAGCATATTCAGTTCATAATGTCTAAAACAAATATATTAATGTAGGAACCATAAAACTTTCAGTTAACAAAGGGATTCAAACATTTGAAGTTGGTTTAATATTTTAGTATAGTGAATTGACATGTTGATTTAATTGAAATGATACATAACATGTTGAAGTAGATTTAACATTATGGAGCTGAAAACTTTTGAAAATTTTCAAATAAACACAAAATTAATAACGCTTTTTGATTGAACTAAAACTGTTAAACCTAAAATTGATTGTGAATGATGTGAAATTTTAAGATAAGAGACATTTTTCTAAAACAACTTCTGCAAATACACATAAAACGTAAGTACATCAGTAAATTGTCTTACCTTAGCAGAAATCTTTCACGAGAATAAATAATTACAGCACTAGCTAAATTAATAATTGCTTCAAAATCTTAACGATACTTGCACGTTCAGAAATTTTCTCAAACTGATTATTGAATTTCAATGTTCCATTCTTTTAAGTTTTTAACTGTTGCCATTTGATAAAATATTCGGCCAACCAATAAGAAATTTCCTTTGGAAATGAATTTTAGTTACTTACTAATAATAACTATCCATTAACGGACATTTTTTTTTCAAATTACAGAAAAGATCCAAGCTCTATATTTTTGTTAAAATTAAAACATTAAGATTTAATCTGGATTTTAACCGACTTCACAAAGGCAGGAGGTTATACATTCATATTGTATGTATGTCGTTTTTTTTTTTTTTTGTTTGTTTGTTTGTCCACTCATAACTTCTCACCAGATGAACCGATTTTCATGATTCTTTTTTTAATCGATCGAGGGTGGTTTCCCATAGGTCCCGTATCTTCGTTTGAACATATTCGATAATTAGAACAAAAGTTATGGGCAGAAATAGGGTCAGTTGTTTAGTTTTTCATCCATAACTTTTGACTAAATGAACCGATTTTGAGGACTTTTTCTTTAATAGATAGAGGGCCATCTAACTCAAACATTGCACATCCATTTGACCGCATTTGTGTTTTTAGAAAAAACGTTACGAGTGAAAAATAAGTATTTTTTATTTTAATTGGAAAGGCTTGACTTGATTTTTATTTGTTGGGAAAACTATTAATAAATATAAAACTCATTGTTGAAAAAGTGTTTGTTGCCATTGTGCTATCATAATAAATGCAATTACAGTAAGATTTTGACTGAAGGCTTCTCTGAGGCAAAAATTAAGTCCAATCAGTTTGTTTGCTAAAATCGACTTCAAAACGGAATTTTTCATACAAATGATTAGTTTTTAGTGTCATTCATTCATAGAAGGTTTTCCCTTTGATATCAATTGCTTAAAAATGAAGTATTTATATAAAAAAAATGCATTTACACTAAAAAGAATAAAATAAAATAATTTTTGGAAAAAAAATTAAGCCGACTTCAGATTATAAATTGCGCTGAAAAGTGAAAAATAAATTAATTCTTTAAACAACATTGATGTGACTTTTAAACATGGTTTTAGAAGTCGGTGCAAAATTATGAGTCTAGTTACCATTACACCATGGGCTACTTCATATTGGAACTGCTGCTAATTCTGGGCCATTTATATTTGTAATTGATTCATGATTACATAAGATTTTATCTATCCTAATTTTGCACCGACTTCTAAAACTATGTTTAAAAGTCACATCAATGTTGTTTAAAGAATTAATTTATTTTTCACTTTTCAGCGCAATTTATAATCTGAAGTCGGTTCAATTTTTTTTCCAAAAATTATTTTATTTTAGCTTCATTTAATTAGTTTTTGTGCTTTTGTAGCTGATTACTGGTTGTTAAGAAATGATGTGAGAAGAGATTTTATGACATTTAAGAAATTTTGAAAAAAATAGAGGTTTTAATTATAATTTGAAATGCTTGAAATATGATATTACACCAAATGTACTAACGAGATGCAAAAAATTTTAATAATGCAACTAGTGATTAAATTAACAAAAATCAGTAATTAATAAAAATAAACGCTAGAAAATTATGACTCTTTTTCTAGAAGCAATAAAGCATGAAAATATGATGTTGGTCCTTAATACATTGCATACGTCGAAACTCTCCAAACAAATGTTAATACAATTGAACTTTCTTAATACGAGCACGGTTAATACGAAATCACGGCTAAAACGAATATTTTGTTCTCCAAGTTTGGTTTCCTATATTACGCAAAATATCTCGCTCATATTACGAAGGCTAAAGTACAATTTTCGGCTAAGACGAACTAAATTTCTGATCTATTTACGAAAAATTTGCATGATTAAATTCAATGAACCTAAGAAACAACTAACCATTAAGGATTTTTTCTAAAATTCTTAAATTTTAAAAGGTAAGTTCACATTTTCTTAATTTACTAGTAAAATTTAAAAGTGTATATTAGTAAAAATAAATCATTTGTTTTCGCTATTTATTTTACTCTTTATTATAAGTATTGGTAATTACTTTTAAAATATAAACATGCGTTTCTAATATTTTTTCTAAGCAATTTTTCTCATTCACGGTTGTTACGAATAACGGTTAATACGAACAAATTCGCGAATTTTTGGCATTTCGTATTAAGCGAGTTCAACTGTATTTAGGGAGTCTGAGCCTTCTTGGATCTGAAATCCATAAGATAACAGCACCTGAGTGGATGTGTAAAAGGTGCAAAGAATACAACATAAAGGTGCGTCACAGTTAAAAGAAGAATAGTTTTAGCACCGACATTTACTAGTTTGCTGCTAACCGATGATGGAACGATACATTTACACTTAGTCGGGCGAAGTTGCGCCAGTAATTTGCGGGAAACTCTCAAATTAATAATACTTGAGACTAAAAAAATTTGATGGTGGCCAGTGGCGAGAGTAGGGGAATAAGGCCGTTTCACCAACAGCAGGCGGATCGCGGATCAGGGGGCGTGGTCCCACCGCCTCCCAATACCCCTAGGCGTGCCCTCAGGCGTTAGTCGAGTGGAGTTGAGTTGTATGCCCCCAGGCATTTTTCGAGTGAGAGTTGAGTTGTTTATGCCCTCAGGCATTTTTCGAGTAGAGTTGAGTTGTATGCCCTCAGGCGTTTTTTACGAGTAGAGTTGAGTTGTTTTTCAAAAATTTATAGTTTTGGAATGGCAACACCTTTTTGTTTCAGTTTACGACTTGATGCAATGTAATGTCGATTGCAGCGCCATCTATGAGAAGAAAATGCAACTATTTTCGAACTTAGAATTTTTTTTCTACTGTTTTCTTTCAGTATTCAAGCAGGAGCTATTTTATATTACAAAAAAAAAAATTATAATGTATAATGAATTAAATTTATTGTCGCTATTTACATCCTATTATGTATTTATTTCTTTTTTCGACTTAGAAAGATTTTCAAAAAAAAAAAAAAAAAAAAAAAAAAAAAAAAAAAAAAAAAAAAAAAAAAAAAAAAAAAAAAAAAAAAAAAAAAAAAAAAAAAAAAAAAAAAAAAAAAAAAAAAAAAAAAAAAAAAAAAAAAAAAAAAAAAAAAAAAAAAAAAAAAAAAAAAAAAAAAAAAAAAAAAAAAAAAAAAAAAAAAAAAAAAAAAAAAAAAAAAAAAAAAAAAAAAAAAAAAAAAAAAAAAAAAAAAAAAAAAAAAAAAAAAAAAAAAAAAAAAAAAAAAAAAAAAAAAAAAAAAAAAAAAAAAAAAAAAAAAAAAAAAAAAAAAAAAAAAAAAAAAAAAAAAAAAAAAAAAAAAAAAAAAAAAAAAAAAAAAAAAAAAAAAAAAAAAAAAAAAAAAAAAAAAAAAAAAAAAAAAAAAAAAAAAAAAAAAAAAAAAAAAAAAAAAAAAAAAAAAAAAAAAAAAAGCTTAATGGCTCATTGTATATTAACAATCAACAAAGAACAACACACGAAACAGCAGAGCAAAAGAAACGGATCAAACCAAACAATAAACAAGACACCAACAGATAAGGCTACCCCCCCCCCCCCCCAGTTAAAATAGCTTTCTCATTCAATTTTGTCATTGGTCAGCTTTAAAGTTCCGATTATGTGACGAAACGCCGAGCAAGTAAAGCAGTCGATGACAACCCTGTGCGTTTTGATCGAAATCCAGGTGACAAGTTGAATGCCAATATTCGATCAGTTTTTTGAAAACAAATCGAATTCGAGTTGAAAATTCGATCATTTTGGATTTGATCGAACGCATGTCAGTTGAATCTGCGCATTCATTTAGAGGCAGCTAAATGGTTTCCTTGATAAACTTGCTATTGCTAGACTGCAGTCATCTCAACTCTTGTAGTTTTTCTAAACAGCATAACACCTATATGTGGTCACGATAGAGTAAAAAAAACTTAATTTTTGGCAATTTGTAAACAGAAATTAATGCATTATGTGCTAACACAACCATCGCAATATTAAGAAGGTTGAAAAACCAGTGTAATATATTTTATTTATTTGACTCATGACCATTATTTATAAAAATCCGAGGTTCTATAATTTCTGTAAGAATAATATGCAATAATTTAGACATCATCAAAGACCAAATTTGTGACCCAGCGTAAAGTATTTGGCTCTGAACCACAAAATTCTGAGGCTTTGTAAGATACATTCTGGAGAATCACGAAAACCTAATATTCACCACATTTTCCCTGTTTTTTCATACCGAATTGCGATAGTTTCAATTCCAAGATGTCGGTATTGCTGTCCTATCACGAGTCCAGGGGATTTCGTACTGGATCACAAATTTGAAGAGTTTTGGTTTCCATCTTCGAAATGAGGATTTATACAGGATCCAAATTTCCCCACAAAGCCTGCTGGTTCCTTTTGAGTGTCCAGAATTTAAAAAAAAAATGCTTAAATCAAGTAATGAACCATGGGAATGAGGTGTCATAGTGAAGATGCTTTCTGAAGAGTCGGACTGTTTTTTTTTCAAAACGATTTAGATTAGTTCCATTATTTAAAGATTTCACCAGTTTGAGATAATTGAATCATAGCATTCTTTCCCAGTTTCAAGGCTCCCTAAGTTCCATATTTTTTCCTTGGCCCCCGTTGAGAAAGTTTGGTCTCTAGAGCAGGGGTCTCCAAACTTTCCAGCCTTAGGGCCATATTGATTACTCCAGTAAATTCCAAGGGCCAAAACCATATTATCATTAATTGTTGCCGGTGGTAAAAAGTTGAATCAGTCCACTAGTGGTGTAAAATATGATTACTTTTTTGCCAGATGCCATTAGCGACGGGGAAGCTGATGTATTTTCTGTATCGTATGGGTATCCGTTATAATGGGGTACCCGCATCGTATCGCCATAGTAATCATTGATTACAAAAGTAATGAAATACACAAGTAATCATTGATTACTTTTTTCTTCAGTAATCGTTACTTCGGTTCCTAACGAGTACTCAAGTAACGAATGAGTATTTTTTTACATGAAAAAAAAAGTCCGAAAAAGTACGCCACGTTTAAAAAAGGCTGCAAATCGAACTAAAGTCCGCAAAACGGCAACACTGCATATTATTAATTTTCCTGTCATTATCTGTAATTTCTAGATTAGTCGTAGAGTACGAGCGAGCCATGAGGAGTAACGTGACAGGACATCTGGTGGACACAAGCAGAAATAGGTAGTACCTTCTATCCCTAACAGATGGCGCTAATAGCACTTACAGAATAATCTCGTTGGTTCGATAAAGTTCTGGTGTCTTCCACTCACTTCTAGATGGCAGTAAGTGAAATATATAAGAAGGCTAGTGGCGCAACCACAAGTCAGTTCCTATGACACTGCTGTGAAATAAAATAGTGCGTACCTCCTTAAAAAGTGTTTGTGCGTGTTTAAGTTTAAGACATCTTTGTAACAATATTTTTATTTGAATTGTTGCTTTTGTGTGTGATTTAGTAGAATGGAAAAGAAGCGAAAAATTGATAGTGAATGCAGAAAATTCAAAGATCAGTGGAACATTCAGTATTTCGTAATTGAGTCCAGTAACAAGGCGCTATGTTTGATTTGCAATGAAAGCATAGCCGTTCCCAAAGAATATAACATTAAACGTCATTATGAAGCAAAACATTTTCAAAATTACTCAAAATATACAGGAAGTTTGCGGACAGAAAAATTCGAAGCTATGAAGCGCGGATTGAAATCGCAGAAATCTTTATTTACAAAACTCAAAACTGAACAAGAGGCTGCAACTCGTGCCAGCTTTCGTGTGGCTCTTGAAATTGCAAAACGTGGAAAACCATTCACCGATGGAGAAATGGTCAAAGAATGCATAATCGCAGTAGCCGAAGAAATGTGCCCTGAAAAGGTAAATTCATTAAAAACTGTCAGTATGTCAGCAAACACTGTGGCTCGAAGGGTAGAAGACATCGCTGAAAATATATCCTCTCAACTGTTCAACAAAAATGGACATGTTGAGTGGTTTTCTTTGGCCTTGGATGAGTCAACGGATGTGTCAGATACTGCTCAGGTGTTGATTTATATTCGAGGAGTAGATAAAAGCTATGAAGTGCATGAAGAACTTCTTGATATGTATAGTATTCATGGCACAACTACTGGTTCAGATATTTTTAAAGGAGTTGAAATGGCCATTAAGCAAAAGAACCTTCGATGGGAAAACTTGAAATGTATTACAACTGATGGAGGCAAAAACATGAGTGGGAAAGATAAAGGAGTGGTCGCTCTTGTGTCAAAGGCTGTAGAAAATGACGGTGGTCCAAAACCAATAGTCTTACATTGTATCATTCATCAACAGTCTTTGTGCGGAAAATGTTTGGATATGTCTGAAGTTCTGAAACCAGTCATATCAACTGTTAATTTTATCAGATCTTTTGGGCTGAATCACCGACAATTCGTACAATTTATTAAAGAGATTGGTGAAAATGACTTACCTTATCATACTGCCGTACGTTGGCTTAGTTGTGGGAAAGTCCTTCAGCGCTTTTTTGAACTTCGAGCAGTGATCGAATTTTTTTTGAATGAAAAGCATCGCCCTCTTACTGAATTGCAAAACAACGCATGGCTGTGGAAGTTAGCATTCTATGTTGATTTGACAAAACATGTGAACGAACTGAATTTGAGATTGCAAGGAGAAAACCAGCATCTTCCTGATTTATACAATAATATCAAATCATTCCGGAAGAAATTGATACTGTTTCAATCACAACTACGAAGTAAATGTTTTTCACATTTTAAAACATGTGAAATATTTAGCCACACCACTGAGACCGAGTTTCCTATCGATTTTGCAATCGAAACTTTGAGTGCTTTGAAAATAAATTTTGATACTCGTTTCTCGGACTTTGATGCCATTGCGAATCAAATTAAGATTTTTCAGAATCCTTTTGATACTGACATTGAAACCCTAGCCCCGGAACTTCAAATGGAAATGATTGATCTACAGTGCAGTGATATAATTAAGAACAAATATCAAAACTTATCTTTGTTGGAATTTTATAAGTGTCTTCCACTGACACAATTTGATAATTTGCATAAATTTGCTCGTGGGCTGTTTTCTGTTTTTGGTACTACTTATTTGTGTGAGAAGACCTTTTCCAAAATGAAGTACACAAAAAATGTTTACAGATCTAAATTAACTGATGAGCATCTTAAATCTCTTTTAATAATTGGTACAAGTAAAATTAGTCCACAACTACAAACTATTGTCAGTGGAAAATCTCAATTACATAAATCTCATTAGTATTTCATATGTCGTTATGCTTGTTATAAGTTATCTTTTCATTTAAAATGTTAGTTGGATTCATTTCAATAATTTGTTAGTTAGTAAATAATAACCTACAACAATGTTATGAGTAGTTAGCCCATGACCATATCAATGTAGATGTCATATTAATAATTATTCAACATAAAAATAGATTACTTCAGTAAACTTAATTTAATTTGCTATAAAAAATAAATATGTTCTCTAGAAGGAGTTTTCTTTCAAGTATGCTAGCTCTCCGCGGGCCGGACAAAATCTGTCCGCGGGCCGGATGTGGCCCTCGGGCCGTAGTTTGGAGACCCCTGCTCTAGAGGAATAGGACAACAAATTCGATAATCGACAAACATGCGACACAATAGCCATTTTTTCATCTTTTTGATCGCTTAAAATATTAAATACAATGTAAGGGTTTATTTCCCCCTTAAGTCCTGCAGATTGCCTCAACGTGGCAAGGGGGTGGCACTGGGCGGAATGGGCGATGCACGTCGGGAGTTTTATAACTCCTGGTAGGGTCACCCATGGCGAGAAGGCCATTCCATATGCTCAGCTAAAATCTGCAGGCGAACCCAATCCAAGGTGTGAGGTACCGTGCCGAGGGATGTGTGGCATCTGGGTCATGATGTTGCTAACGGTCCACTCGAGGTACCTGGCGAGTCCTCGTTTTATCTAGCCTTGCGCCTGCACAGGGAGGCTATGCAGGTGTTGACTTTTTATTTCCTCCCAGTTATTTGGTCTTTTATGGATTCTTCTTTAAAAAACTCTCAAAATTCAAAAATTGAAAAAATTTCCAAAAAAAATGAAGAGTTGAGTCATTCTGACGAATGTACTAAACGGGCCTGTGAAACAACTCCTATGGAGTTGGATCCTGGCACTAGGGGCAACACCAGCAATCCTGCTGCTGGAGGAAGTGAAGTTGCAAGTCTGCAACCCACCAACTCTGCAGCAGGGGAGCAGGTAGTACTTATTAAGACACAAAGAAGGAATAAACGTAGGCAGGAAAGAAGGAAGTTGGATCGAGAGGCGAAAGCCACTATGACAACTAATCCTGAGAAGTCTGTCGGAACCAAGCGACTGCGGTCTGAAGTTTCAACACCCTCTCCTGCCCAAACTGCCGTACATAAGAGGGCAAGAACTGTGCAATCACGGACCTATGCCCAAGTAACGAATATGTTCAAGATGGCTATTGTGAAGGAGGCCTATCCAAAGGATAAGCTCACTCAGGGGGACATCGAACATATTCAGATGGAGATATTGAGGAGAACGGACATGATCCCTGATGGGAATCATACGCCGAAGATCTCCCGGATAATTGCAAATGCTGGAACATTGCTCATCTTTTGTGGTGATGTTGAAACTGCAGAGTGGTTAAAGTCGGTGTTTCATGGTAATGGCGAGGTTGTTGGTGGCACTACACTCAAAGTCTTGAAGGCTAGTGAACTTCCAAAACCTATTAAGGTGGCATTCAAAACAAGAGACCTTTTCACTAAGGATGCAGCCCTGATGCTAAGGCGTCTTAACAAGTTAAACCCTGGATTGAATTCGGAGGAGTGGCGTTTCATCCACAAGTTGGAGGAACAATACACCATACGATGGATATTCGAGGTTGACTGTGAGGCTGCTGAGGCTATCAGGAATGCAAACTATGGTGCTTTTACAGGTCTCGATCATGGGATCTTCAAAATATTGAATGACCCCAATAAAAGGACGGAAGATATTTCGGCTGAACCATCTACCTCCTTACAGGAACAGTCTCCTGAAAGCAAGGAAACCTCCTCCCAGGTAGGTGATTCTGACAAAGATTCTGATTTACTAATGTTTAATGAATTAGAGTTAGGTTCTAGCTCTGACGAAACATTGCGTGCCCATTCACCTCTGTCAAAAGAGATGATGGAAGAAGTGTTAGAAACAGAGCATACGGAGGGTGATGGTCAAACCACCACCTAATCTTGACTTGTTTGGTTTTGTCCTCACTTGTCTTTTCTTTTTGGTCCTGCTTTTTACTTATGGCTGGTCGCTTGAAAGTTGGTCAAATCAATCTTCATCATAGCCGTGCTGCTTCTGCTCTTTTGAGCATGAAAATGGCTAAAGGAGACTTTGATATTGTTCTTATTCAGGAGCCTTGGACCAGAAATGGACAGATTCTTGGTCTTAGTAGTCGGGATCATAAGATTCATTACGATCTTACCTGTGATAGGCCCAGAGCATGTATTATTACTAGCACTGGGCTTAATGCTCTAAATTTAGTTAGCTACTTAGATGGTGAAAATGTCGCAGTCAAGGTTACTTTTGAGGTTGCTGGGCATAAGGATGATTTTATCTTTATGTCTTCTTATCTCCCTTATGAGAACAAGGATCCCCTCTCAGTGAAAATGAAAATTTTTATTGAACACTGTAAGATGGATAATAAGAAGTTTATCATTGGTTGTGATGCTAATGCGCACAATGTAGTCTGGGGCAGCTCTGACTGCAACAAACGCGGTGATAGCTTACTTGAGGATATTTTATATTTTAATTTAAACATTTTAAACAAAGGCAATGAACCTACCTTCATTACTGCAAACAGAAAAGAGGTTATTGATCTAACACTGTGCAATAACTGTTGCACTAATCTGGTTAATGACTGGAGGGTGTCTGATGAAGTTACTTTATCAGACCACCGCCTGGTCACTTTCTCTGTTTCAGGTCCTACGAGACTAAAAAACATCCAAAGGAACCCCAGAAACACCATTTGGGCCTCCTATGTGGAGGATTTGGAGCATCTTACTAGAGGTAACTTTAGTAAATTTAACTCGGTAGCTGACTTGGAATTGTCTGTTGATACAGTGCAACGCGCCATTCTCCAGTCTTACTACCAAAATTGTAAGGCTACTGTTATTGACTCGCCAAGGTTAGTTCCTTGGTGGACAAAAGAGATCAGTAATCTACGTAGTAGGTGCAGGAAGCTCTTTAATAGAGCAAAGAAGAATGGTGATTGGGTATCTTATAAAACTTACCTCACCAACTATAATAAAGCTATCCGGGATGCAAAATATAATTCCTGGAAACAGTTCTGTGATAATATCAACGATGTTTCTTCAACTGCCAGAATTACTAGATTCATGGTCAGAGATAGAAACAGTGATCTTAATACAATTAAACTTCCAAATGGCAGGTATACGGAATCAGGAGGGGAAACTCTGGCAGAAATGCTAAGAGTTCACTTTCCAGGTTCAGATATCATTAATGGCCCAGTCCCTTCTGCTACCATACCTACTCGTAGATGTGTAAAGCGTAAATGGGTGTGTGCTAAAAAGATTATTACCTATGAACGAGTCGTTTGGGCTATTGATTCTTTCAAGCCCTTCAAAACCCCTGGTGTGGATGGCATATTCCCCGCCCTTCTTCAGAAAGGGTTAAAGACTCTTGCCCCCATACTTTGTAAGATCTTCAGAGCATGCATTGCTTATGAGCACGTTCCGACTGCTTGGAGGCAAACTAAGGTTATTTTTATACCTAAAATTGGAAAGGATAATTATTGTGAGGCTAAATCCTTTAGGCCCATTAGTCTCACCTCTTTCCTCTTAAAGGCTTTAGAAAAGCTTATTGATAGGCATATTAGAGAAACAATTTTGTTGGTGTCACCACTCTCTCCCTCTCAGCATGCTTATCAGTCTGGCAGGTCTACTGAAACTGCTTTGTATAGTCTCTCCTATATTTTGGAAAAGTCTATAAAAGACAAGGAAATAGCCCTAGCTGTCTTCCTCGACATTGAAGGGGCCTTTGATAGGGTACCTGTAAACACTATTTTGGGTGCCCTGATCAGGCGAGGTATTGACACAACTATTGTTAATTGGATTGAAAATCTGTTATATAGGTATGTTAACGCCTCTCTGTGTGGTGACGAACTTACTGTGCAAGCAAATGCTGGCTGTCCTCAGGGTGGTGTACTTTCACCTACCCTTTGGTGTCTCGTAGTCGATTCACTTTTAAATAATATTACGGCTTTTGGTCTTTCCTGCATCAGCTATGCTGATGACGTAACTATTGTAGCCAGAGGTAAGTTTATTGACACTGTCTCCTCCATTTTATCGCAAGGGTTAAAATGTGTGGAAAGGTGGTGTCATTCTGAAGGTCTCTCTGTGAATCCTCTTAAAACTACTATGGTTGCTTTCACACGCAAGAGAACTATCGAGGTGCGTAGTGTCAGCTTCTTTGGACAATCTCTCACCTGTTCTGATGAGGTAAAGTACCTTGGAGTCTATTTCGACTCCAAACTTAACTGGAACAAGCATTTTACCCATTGCCTGGCCAAGGCTTGTAAAGTATTTTGGTCCTGCAAAAGAGCCGTTGGCTGTACTTGGGGCCTTAAGCCCAAGGTTGTCCATTGGATCTATACGATGATAATATGTCCCATCATTACGTATGGCTCCATTGTTTGGTGGTCAAGAACCGGCTTAAGTACTGTTAAGACTGAGCTTAACAAGTTGCAAAGGATGGTCTGTATTGCCATAAGTGGTTGTATAAGGACCACACCTACTGCTTCTCTTGAGTTGCTCTTAGGTCTTTGTCCCCTCTACATGCGCATTGAGACTGAGGCTTTTTTGTGCATGGAGAGGCTTAAGCATTCCGGGCTCTGGAAATCCTATTCTGGGTACCTTTCCTGGAAAAACTTTGATGAGGAGGTCCTGGGGCATCCCCTTTCTGGCTTGCCGAGTGATTCTTTTGACACTCATTGGGCGTTTGATAGGCCCTATCAAGTGATCTTTCCCTCTCGCCGTGATTGGAGTGATCTGCCTCCAATGCACGGCAAGAGTTGCGCTCTCTGGTTCACTGACGGCTCCAAAATGAATTTGAATACAGGTGCTGGAGCTTATTGTCCCAGTGATGGCACTGAGTACTCCTGTCCTCTAGGCAGGTTCAGTACTGTCTTTCAGGCGGAGGTCTTTGCTATTCTTAGGTGCTGTATTTTGTGTTCAGAGAAGGGCTACCGTAACAGGTGTGTTCATATCTGCTCTGATAGTCAAGCTGCTTTACTGGCCTTAAATAGAGTTGCTATGACTTCCCGAATTGTTTGGGAATGTTTCAACTTGCTTTGTACTCTTGCAAAGCATAATAGGATTACTCTTTATTGGGTGCCTGGGCATTCAGGTGTCGCGGGCAATGAAATTGCTGATCGCCTGGCTAGGAAAGGTTCTGACACTCCCTTTATTGGCCCAGAGCCTGCAATTGGGATTTCTAGGAATCTTATTAGGACCACTGTCTTTAATATTTTTAAAGATAAGCAGTATCGTAACTGGCGTAATATAGATGGACAACGCCAAGCTAAAGAGCTTAATTACGGTTGCCCCAGCATCAGGGCGAAAGAGTTACTAAAACTGAATAGAAATGGTATCAGGAAGGCAATTGGTCTTCTTACTGGTCACTGTACCTTAAAGCGGCATCTCACTATTATGGGGGTCAGTAACGACCCAACCTGTAGGGGTTGCCATTTTCATGAGGAAACCGTTGCACATATCTTATGTAGTTGTGAAGTGTTTTCTGCTTATAGGTTTGAACACCTGGGTCGTCATATCATTGAACCCTGGGAAATTCATGACATCCCTATTAGGTGCCTGCTGAACTTTGCATCAGCTACTGGTCTCTTCTAGAGGCATGCTCATCTTTTTGGGGTTTAGTACAATAGACCTCTGGTCGCAGTGCTTGGCCGTTTGTGCCCCCCTTTCCCTCATTTCATTTCAAGGGTTTATTTGAGCCCTGAATCAATTTCATTCGCCACTGTTCGCAATTAAAGCCGTTAAAAGCATTCATTACAATGATCTTGGATTTAACCTCTAATCTACTCTGGCAACAATCAAGTCTGATCTATTGAAGGTACTAGTGATAGGGGAAAAATAAAAGCAATAAAACTTTTCAGTTCATTGTCCTGGAAACAATTTAAATTTAATTTCAAGTTGGCAACATTTTGAATGGGACGTGTTTAAATCATTTCAGTCGCCATCTTGACGAATTGATCATGGAAAACATAAAACTTTTCCTTCTTTGTAGTTTTCTAATATATTTGTTTTTACTTGTTTTCTCTTTTGCAGGTACAGGAACCACAATCTGGCTGTTTATCTTCTCCGGGATTGGGCATCTCCTCTGCCTGGAAAGGAAACCTACCCAGCCCCGACTGGACAAGGCCACCAGCATTGACCCTCGTGAGCTTCAACGGCGTGCCACATCGGAGAAATCATGCCAGACGACCCGAAAGCCCGGGGGAATTCTACATATTCTGGAACCGGGAAACACCACCTGCTGTTGCGCAACGGAGGGATGTCCTTTGGGCGCAATCACCAGCAGAAGGCCTTTAAATCCAGTCTGGGGTTGGATCACATTCCTGATAAGGAGGTTTATGAACGGTTTTACGAAAAATTGATTGTGGATTTAAGAAGGGCATTTCCCGCCGAACCGAGTGGGAAAAAGTTATTTTTTGGCAAGTTCTGCCTGCCCTGTAGGAAAAAATAAGAGTGCGGCGGGAACAGCTAGATGAATAGGGGTGGGGGGATCAGGTTTATCGTCATTTCGGAACCGCGAAAGTTTAGTTAACAACCAGAGTAACCAGCCTAGGCGATTGGTTTTAAACTGCAATTGTTTTCCTTTCAATGAGAGGTCACTATCTGACTATTTATAGTAATATATTTGACATACGTTGAAATTTTTTAATGTGAAACTTTAAATTTTATTAATCATTTCACCTTAAACACTTATTGCTTTTAACTAACATTTGGTTATAATACGCATGATGTTAATATTTATTTTTACTATTTTTAACATACTTGTAGTCAAATTCAGTAATATTTTCTGTTACTTTGATATTCGTGCTCTAGAGTACAAACGCAGCAAATTATTTTTTGCAATAAAAATATAAAATATTAATAAGTTTTAAACTGATAAAGAACATTTTCATTTTTAAGCTGACTTTTTAAAACTAAACTTTTAGTGAAATGAAATTTTCAAAATCATTTCTACGGATAGAATGCAAAAAGTGTTCAGTAACTTTGGTGACTTGTTTGATAATTAGACTCTCGCTAGGAAAGCGGGTTGGGTATTGGGTATTGAATATAAATTTAAATTTTGTAGAGTTTCGGTAGAAGTTTCGTGGAAGCAAGGGTTCAGAAAAACATTCGGCCCATCAACAAAATTTTCATTTTGCGTTTTAATCAGTAGTTTGTTACTATGTTTTGACAATTGTGTATTTTGAGATTGAACTTGAGGTACTTGTTTTATATTTCCTAAGATTGTTCTCCTTATATTAATCTCATAATAATCACATGTTTTGGCCGTCATGCTCAAAATTGTATGCTACAGATTGTTAAAGTTGTTTATCTATGTTTAAATAAATGACATTTTTGGCAGTTGAGTCATCTCTAAATTTTCGTCACTCAGATTTATTTCCTTTTGTTTATACTAAGTTGACTCATTTTGATTGTTGACCTCAAGTTCTTGATTATGATAAACTAGTTTTAAAGTGTTTCTTATGAAATACATAAGAAAACTCAATCTTTGCTTCGACCCTCTACCTGGAATTCTAAGCATAAAACGGTAATTAGTGTTCGAATAAAGTCTCTAAAATCTATGTTTACTTAATGAAGAGGCCAATATTTGAAATCGGAGTTTTCCAAAAAGTTTAATAGGGGGGGGGGGGGATAATTGTAAAATTCCCCTAATGCTTTTTTTAAACGTAAATTTTACTAGAAGAAGAGTTCTTAGGGTATCTTAACTAATAATTATAAAACTTCTTTAAATTATTAATGAAAACGAGATACACACTATAAATACATGATTTCAAAACAGTGCTCAATCGCTTTAACCGTAACAGAATGCCGGTACTTATCGGTTAAAGGACTTACCTTGCTATACTCGCCAAGAGATATTTCCATCACCAAATTAAATATGAACAAAGCATTTTTATTAAACATTTCTTGTTGGCGACAATTTAGAAAGCAGTCGCCAATATTGGCTCTTTACCATAAGGTATAAGCTCGCAAAAACTCTAAAAGTGGACAAGATACTATATAGCTCTCAGGTTCAGATGTAATCACAGACAAAGGTGAATTTCGGTATTTTTTTTTAATGTGGGAACACGTTACAATCTTACTAAGTTACTTTGGTGATCTTCATTAAAATATCTAACCGTTTAAAGTCCCCTTAAAAATAAGTATACGTAATGACACAGATAATGGATTTGAAAAGAAAAATCAAAGGCGTAGTTTGAGTCATGACATCCCTGTATCGGCACTAATTATAAGATGGGTATTAATGTTATGGGCACTAATTATCTTCCCATTTCCATTTTTGTCTCCGACACCCCTTTGCTTCAAGGTGCCTCCTTTAATGCTTGCTCAGACTTTTTTTTCAATTCCTACTATTAGTTCTCTCTCTATATCTTGTTGAAAATTTCAATCTTGAATACAATACTTTTTATTTATCCACTCAAGTTCAAATACCTTTTAAAAACTTGTAGTGGATGACTCTTGATGCTAATACAGATTTTTCCAAATATTTATTCATTAATTACATTTAACCGTCATTCATTTCAGTTTTAGATGGACTCCGTTAGAAATATTGAAGCCATAGGTCATTATTTGAAAAGCATTTTCCCCACGAAATTAATAAAAAAGAACTATTTTTTTTTTTTTTGCTGTTGTTGAATTAAGTAATAATTGACTTGACTTTTTTATATTACTTGTCATGATTTTTTTTCTTCCACGTTGTACTGCTGAAGCTTTTTTTCACAGGTTTCTGCTGAAAATGAAAAGTACCGCCGGGATGCGAATGGTGTTGCCGAAATACAAAATACTACGCAGCAGTCCTTTCGTATATATAACTTAGAGGCCATTTTTAAATAAAGAGGTAATATTTTTAGAGTTATATTTCTTGAAACGAGCTTTATTCTCCTTGGGATCATTCATTAATAACGCCACGCTTCGAGGGGGAAAGGGAGTTCGTGAAATTATGACAAGGGATGGTTAACAAGGAGTGTGCCATATTGCTTAGTTAACATAGCTTGCCATGTGACAAAGGGGGGTTAAACAAAGTATGCTTAGGAGTGACAGTTTGTAACAAAAGGGGAGGGGTCGAATGTATGGGGAAACAGCGTGACATCATTTATGGATGGTCCCATACCTAGTTTGGTCCGACGAGAAATGATAGCGAAAGCAAACATAAAAATAGCTGTAATAAACTGGGAAAATCTCGTTATTTATCGCCGAAGTGATTCCAGTTTAGTTTCCTTGTTCAAGCTTTCTTTTTGAACAAATTGTAACTTTTCTTTTTGTTTCAAACTTTTTAATTTGATTACTGTTTAGCTGAAGCGATGAAGGAATTAAAATTCACATAACCACTTTGCCTTATTTCAGAGGATATGCGTTTGAAAGAAATCGCAAAATTTAAAATTATGTTGTTTCTAATATTTCCAGTGCCAAGCAGCGAACGGTAGCAAAGCAAGGCGCCAAGTGGCGCGTTGCTTTAAACACTTTCTCTATCAATTCTCGCTTATTATTATTAACCGACTTCCCGAAGGAGGAGGTTATGCATTCATGTGTATGTCGCTTTTTTATTTATTTTTTTTTTGTCCACCCATAACTTCTCACCAGATGAACTAATTGTCATGATTCTTTTTTTTAAATTGATCGAGGGTGGTTTCCCGCTCCTTTGTTACCCTGCAATTAGAAAAAAGTTATGGACGAATATACATTTTTTGTTTTTGTTTTTTCATCCATAACTTTTGATTAAATGAACATATATTTAATAAACACTTTTGAATCGATAGAACTTAATATTGTACAACGATTGAACTACAATTGTTCTTTAGAAACTACGGCACGGCTCTTTCATCCGTAACTTTTGACTAAATGAACCGACGGATTTTGATGATTTGTTTTGAAATCGATAAAGGGTCTTCTAACTGAAATATCACACATCAATTTGTCCACATTTGTTCTTAAGAAAAAATCTTATCAGCGTCATCTTGTCTAGACGTGTATCAATAACATAATGGGAATTATATATCAAGGAAAAGTAAATTATGCGCTTCCTCTCTACAATATCCAAGCATAATCATAAGCTTCAGTGAGAGGCTGGGGTAGCCTACATTTCTCCACTAGACCTGTTAGCCGAGGTATTTTAGGACTGCTTGCGCACGGAGCTGGTGGCCGTGTTTGGCTACTTCTCTCCACCAGACCCCTACCTGTGAGCCGAGGCGTTAGGATTGCTGGAGCACGGGGCGAGGTAGTATGGTCCACTTATTTTACACGCACGTATCCCCAAGTGTACATCGAGGATCTTCAGCGGGCATCGAACGGGCGACCTTCCAGGTGGAAGTTCTACTCGGTAGCGTAGGGGTTAGGATTTCGGACTTCCAACCGGAAGATTGTGTGTTCGATACCCGACCCGGCGAAGACCCCCCCATGTACACTTGGGGATACGTGCACGTAAAATCTGTGGACCCCTAAGTCCAGAGGCAATTCCGAGGGTGCTTGAGGTTTGAGTATTTCACTCTTAGGTTTAAAACGGAAGGTGGCGTATTTGTGCTGGCGCCATCTGATGTCATCCAAATACACACTGAGCCAATTCAGTATTTCCACCACTCTAGTGTTCATCTATAAACGGAAGGCTCTCCTTACTGCCCAAATTCCTGGTCTCTATGCGAAAGGGGAGCTTGAACACCCTAGTGGCGCTAGAATCAATAACATAACCAAACATGCATCTAACAAACAACTAAATCGAAACTTTTCATGTAAAACGCGATCAACTACGCCGTCTCCTAACGAACCAATACTTGTATCGAGTAATAACGATACTTATTTATAATTTTAAAATAAAATTACTTGACACAGCGAACAGAATATATTGATATAAAGATGCTCCGATTTCAGGTAATACGCCGATACAGAAACATCTCTTTTTACTCGTTTCTAGTACCAGTATGTTATTCCAGTTGGCAACTCGCCCAACTGTCTGTGATGGAGGATTAGGGCTCCTGGCGAAACCTCCTTTAAAAAAAACGCATCTCAACTCTTACCCCCGTGGTGATGTGGAAAAAGAGTTAATAGGAACAACAATGTACAGAACATTTAACAACTGAAGTTTCAGTTGTAGCAATAAACTAATCCAATTCAACTGCAATATTATAGCACATTTTAAAAATTGGAACACACACAGCGAGGAAAACTGTTCTAAAAGACATACCTTAGCTCTTATTTACTGCTCTAAAAAGATCGTTCTAGCTATCAATTTAGTAGTGTAAAAATACAAGGGGATGCTTTAATCTTTTAGCTCTCTACACGTTATAACGCAGGATCGTTATAACGTGAGTCCATACTTCGGAGTCGTTATAACTGTACTACTAAAAAGGAATTCAATGACGGAAAGTTAGATATTAATGTAATTATAATAGCACTTTTTTTTCCATAATGATTCCTCCGTCTTGCTTCAGCAGTAAAATAACGTACCATAAACGATTTTGTAGTATTGAAAAAAGCTTCTATAATTCTAAAAATACGATTCGCGATGCCATTTTCCTGCGCATGACATTTTTTTTGAAAAGTTCAAAAAAAAATGCAGTGCCTACGGGGAAATTTCAATCTTACATAAATCCTGATCTAGTAGACGGATTTTCTTCGAGCAAACTTTATCGGAAAGATGTTATTCGTAGAACATGTACAGATACGAAGTTCAACCAGAACTGAAAGGGCCTACTTTACTACAGTAAAACCCCGTTAAAACGCGGGTGTCAGGGGACATGTTTGGCACCCACGTTATAACGAATCTATACTGCGGAACCATATTCACGAAATAATACTCGCTTTTGTTGCATCATTTTTAACTTTATCAATTGTTCGTAACTTTTCTTCCCCCTATAGTATAATTTTTTTTTCTTCTTTGCTGCTATTTTATTCACTGTAATTGCTCTGCAAGAAGCATACATCTCAGCTGAGCAATCAGTCTATCGAGCGATAGAGGTTATAAACCAACTGTGTTCCGAGAAAAAAGGTGCTTAAAAATCTCTTTATGTTATCAACATGGGATTGTGAAGGGGGAGAGGTCCTAAGAAAAATTTAGATTTGGAAGGAGAGGAATGCACTTCTCACTAGGGAATATGTTTACTTTTCAGGACTGCTAAAGAATCTGGAATATAAAAGTTAACATCGCTATAAAAGAAGTTACACACGCATAACTAGATTTCTGAAAACGGATTAGTTAAGCATTGAACTGAACAGACCCTGACAGTCCCAAGCTGTCAAGAGAACCAAGGCAGGGCGATTGCACCCGATTTTGAAATCATGCTATATGTTCTAGGTTGAAAGACAGAAAAAGCATGAAAAAGGTCTACATCACACCTATCCCAATAGGGCTTTATCTCTTAGTGTGTCTGGTGGGGGATGGATGCTCTTTTGGCTAGGGTATTTGAGTGCTCTTGCTGTCTTTATTTACAATGGTAAATAAGGAATCACCTTTAAATGGCGATGATAAAGGATGGTTTAAACGTCGGGGGACATGATTGTCCCCGCGGTATATCAGATTCCTCGATATGTGGGTGGTATAACGGGGTTTTACTGTATGATTTTTTTATCTAGATTTTTAACGATATTTCTGAATGAATTAGTAAAAAATGAATGAATAAATAAATGAATGAATAAATAAATGAATGAATAAGTGAATGAATGAAAGAAGCTTGCTTTTTTAATTACACATGTTAAAAATCAGGAGATACTTCTCTTAATATTATTCTTTTCAATTTTTGTTTCATTTACTAAGAAAAAAATAATTTGCTTGAGGCACTCAAAATTTTCAAGAAATGTAGGTTTTTTATAAAAGGAGGCCCTACTAATGATTATGTTCTAGTAATTACTTTACTGAGAGTTCATGAAACAATGAAATCCCAATATTTAGAGAAAGTAATACACATCTTAACAATTTTGAGTCTTCGGACTTTGGAGAAGGACACAAAGGCCCGCTAGAAAAATAATAGAGAGTGCAATAAAAATGAGTAAACTGTCACAATATTTTGGAAGTTCTTTTTAACAGGCCAAATTTTACGCTATATTGTACTGTTTTTTTTCCCCTCTTTCAGAATCAAAATTTCTGTCGCAGTGCAGAAGCTTTGCTCGGTGCAATGTGACACGGAACCTGTGACTGCATTATTCAAACATACATGAATGAAAAAGAAATAACTCAAGAAAAATGATTTTTTTCTTTTCCTTTCTTTTTATAGAAGATACATCAATTGGGAAATGCATCTTCTCCTATGTTGCTCGTGTTTCTTAGGAAGGATATTTTCTTGTATATAAATTTTGTCTTTAGAATTTTAATAATTATTTTACTTAAGATACTAGTAAAGCTCGACACAGGTATTTTAATAGCTAATATTAAAACAAAACATTCTGATTTTTTCCTCTAATTACTAAACTTTCCCTAAATTATGCAACGTAAAGCAGCAAAATTGAAAACACAACCCAACAATTATCAAGCTGATAATTAGGAATATCATGTTACTCTCCAACGAAACACAACTAAATTGAAAGGTTTACATTTCTTGCTACAAATAGAATTGGGGAACTTGTGTTTAAATAATATTGCACAGAAGTGATTGTTATTTTTATTATTTGTTATTTTCTTTATTAATTTTTCACAAAAAAAGATTTTTTGAAACTGTTCCATGTCTTAGATAACTAAAGATTTATTTATTTTTCCGAGACATATATGCTTCTTTCGTTACATCAAAGCTATTAAGTTAATATAAGGTCATCATGAAAAGCAGAATTGTAATTTTTTTTTCTCTCCGGGTTCAATGCAATTTTAGTGTTCTTCTGTGTATTGATAACCCCATGAACGTGTGCAATATTTAATACACAAAATATAACGCTTTTGTTAATGCAATAGGTCTTAAATCATTTACCTTTTCTACTCGTGAACTATTTCACTTAATCCAAGGAGTTTTAAGTGATTATTTGGGATTTATCAAGAATTTTCGTGAAAATAATTTAAAAAAAAAGTTTGAAGTATTAACGCAAGATAAAAAAAAAGATCAGTTATCATTTTGAGACACCAATCTTTAAAT
The DNA here is from genome assembly GCA_038502835.1 of Octonoba sinensis. Taxonomy (NCBI): domain Eukaryota; kingdom Metazoa; phylum Arthropoda; class Arachnida; order Araneae; family Uloboridae; genus Octonoba; species Octonoba sinensis. The sequence continues at coordinate 9,164,177 of CM076600.1, forward strand.
AGCATCATTACGCTTCCAAAGTATTGGGTTTGTTTTGGAATTCATCTAGCGATACATTTAAATTGAAGGTTGCATCAGCATTAAAGCCACCCTACACTAAAAGACGAATTCTTCAAGAATCGGCCCGCATTTTTGATCCTTTGGGATTGCTTGCCCCGTGTATCATTATGATAAAAATGTTTTATCAAAAGCTGTGGCTCATCAAGGGGGATTGGGACTCTCCTATTCCACCACAACTAGTACACGAATGGATGAAATTTCAAAAATCATTTAATGAAATAGATCAAATCACCATTCCTAGATGTCTAATTATAGATTCCGAGAGGGATATTGAAGCACATGGATTCGCAGATGCATCCTCATTGGCTTACGCGGCTGTAATCTATAGCCGCCAAAAAGGTAACGAATCTATAAAAGTTTCTCTAGTCGTTTCTAAAACAAAGGTTGCCCCAATTGAGCAAGTCTCCATTCCGAGATGGAATTAAGTGCAGCTCACTTCCTGTCAAAGTTATTTCAAAATGTGCTGAACACTTTGCAGAATTTCAACATTCGCATTTTCGCCTGGACAGATTCGAGGGTAGTTTTATCTTGGCTATCTGCCCATCCACGCAAGTGGAAAACTTTTGTCGCTAACAGAACTTCTCAAATAATCGAGGTTCTTCCCGCCAGTTGTTGGAATCATGTGTCGTCGAAAGACAACCCTGCAGATATCGCCTCCCGTGGTATTGACCCAAAAAGTCTCATAAAATGCAGTTTGTGGTGGTATGGTCCACAGTGGTTAACTTTAGATGAAATGCATTGGCCAAAGGCTGAACCAAATTTGTCTGAGAGTGTTGAGGCAGTTAAAATTGAAGAAAGAAATGATCCTGTATTTGCTTTTCATAACCGTTTAGAAAATCGGTTATTTACACATTTATTCGAACATTATTCCTCATTATCTAAAATAATTCGTATTTTGGCATATTGCCGAAGATTTATTAGGCTCTGTAGAAAAAAACGGAGCTTCCAATGAATGCTTCAATTGGTTCGCTTAGATACGCAGAAGTGAGAGCGGCTGAAGAAATGATCATTCATTGGGTACAAGATATAGATTTTTCTGAAGACAAGCAATGTATTGAGGATCAAAAGATTCTAAAAAAGCATAGTTCCTTTACGTTCACTTTTCCCATTTATAGATGAAAACGGTCTCTTACGGGTGGGAGGACACTTACAGAATTCTGAATTGCCTATGAATCACAAGCATCCACTAATTCTTCCTGCTCAACACAAATTTAGTGAATTAGTAGTTAAAGAGAAACACGCTACATATTTGCATGCTGGTCCTACAATGTTATTTCATATCATAAGGCACTCTTATTGGATAATCGGAGGAAAAAGATTAATCAATAGATGTATTAATCATTGTATAAAATGTCACAGATTTAGGACTGGTACTGCTACTTCACAGCTTATGGGCAATTCGCCTAAGCCCAGAGTGACTTTAGAGCGACCCTTTATTCAGTGTGGCATAGATTACGCGGGACCCGTCTCCATAAAATTTAACGAAGGACGTGGTGCCAAAACTACAAAAGGATATATAGCTCTATTTGTGTGTTTATCCACAAAAGCCATACATATTGAAGTAGTTAGTGATTTAACTACTGACGCTTTCATTGCTGCTTTACGTCGCTTCAGTGCTCGTCGTGGCACACCTCGTCACATTTACAGTGACAATGCCACAAATTTTCAAGGAGCTTATGGTAAGCTTGATGAGTTGCAGCGGACTTGGATTACAGTCCCTAACTCCACTTCAGTCATGAACTATTTGTCTCAGTCTTCAATTGAGTGGCACTTCATTCCTCCTGCTGCTCCTCATTTTAGAGGGATCTGGGAGGCAGGAATACGATCCGTAAAGTTCCACCTTAAGAGACTTCTAGGGGAAGTGGCTCTCACTTTCGAAGAGCTAACGACACTAGTCACCCAAATAGAGGCGTTATTAAATTCTCGTCCTATTACATGTGTAGATGTCAATGATATAGCTTCTATTGATGCCTTGACTCCCTCGCATTTCCTTACAGGTGATGTAATCAATTCAGTTCCAGATGCGGCGACCCTCTCTGAGCAGAATTGGAAAGGAAAATGGGAACTCCTTCAGAATATAAGACGGGGCTTTTGGAAAAGATGGTCAAGAGAATACCTGTCATCACTGCAAAGTCGGCAGAAATGGACATCACCACTTCCGAACATAAAAGTGAATGACTTAGTGCTCCTGAAGGAAAATTCACCACCCGGCACGTGGCCATTAGGTCGTGTAATTGAAGTTCACCCTGGTGAAGATAACTTAGTTCGAGTGGTGACTGTGAAGACAGCGAAGGGAACTTTCAAGAGACCCACATGCAAAATTTCACCCCTTCCTATGTATTAAGAATAAAGTCCTAATAGGGTGGGAGTTATGTACGCGCCAATATGCAAATTTCGCCGCCTGGCGGAATTGCCACATAAAGAACTCTCAGTGAACGGACAGTACTACTGCTACTTCCACCTTTTCACCGCTAGACGTCCGACTCCTAATCGCGGCTCTACCCGCATGGCTTTCAATTGCTTCATGTAACATTCCGTCCCAGGACATTCAAATTAAGTCTAATAATTAACAAGTTAAATGTTCAAACTAGTTTTTAATGTTTCAATGTTTCTATATTGGAATTGTAGTTATGTTGTTTAAATATATATATTTTCTAAAGTCTTAACTCAGTCATTAAGCAAACATATTCGCATCAACAGTAACTTCGCTGACATTTTTGGGATTGACATGTATAAAATGCTCATCCTATGTAAATACATTTTAGTTTAGCTAAGTACCATAGATAAATTCAACTGTGAAATCAATTATGTACACTGTTTGCTTAAAATACCTGGTCAAATCGCTTTCTAAGTTCTTTACAAACACATAAAAAATCTCAGAATAATTCTAGAATTTTATCACTTTTCTTTGTGAAAAAACTAACCTAGTATTTACTGCATAATTTATTTTATGCAATCTAATTTTATTTTGGGTAACTGCATTGAAGGTTATAGAATTTGCATAAATAAACTACTCAGACAATAGAAATTTAATTCATTACAGCTAATAACTACCACAGAGTAATTCAACTGTAATATCAGTAACACACTCGTCATTTAAAATATCTGGGGAGTTGGGTTTTTCAAGTCCTTAACTAACATATTAAAAAGACATCAGACTAAATTCTGATTACCACTTCTCAGCCGCGAAAAAAAAGTAGCAATCTGAACAAAAATGGCAGTTCAAAACAGAGTTTTGGTTACAAAGCTGTCCTCTTACCTCGCTAAAATACTCTTTTTAGAACCCCCGCTGAAATGTATCATTTTAAGTGGGATGGAGAGTGACATTTATAAGTACTCAGTACATCAAGGGTTAAAGTGATGAATATGAAGTGTTCACCTTTCAGAGTCACAGGAAGCCCTTTGCTTTAACTGCTGCTGTAACATATCACCTTAAAGACACCTTATTTACAGCATGTACCATTAAGTAATATGTGTGGGGTCAACTTTAAACACGAAGGCGGGAATTATATAACAGCCCTCTCTTGACCACCCCTAAATTATGGCCATGGTACGTTATAATATATTACAGAAAATGTGTCATTAATACGATCAACTTTCTTGCTACAATGAGTTTCATATTTTGCCATGCACTGTGGTAAAGCGTCAACTGTCAATTACAAGAAGATAGCACCTTAAAACAGCGGTTCCCAAGCTGTGGTACCACTAGTGGAACGCGAAGCTTCTCCACGTGGTACGCGTGCAGGCAAAAAAAATAAAACAAATTACACAAAAATTTCAAAATTATAACAATTAAAATACTGTTTGAGTCAGTCAATTGAAAGGGACGTGAGCGGTAGAATAGGGGCGCATTTGGGCACCGAGGTGACGCGACTGCTAGACACTAAAATCACCACATTTTCAGTTTTGTCCAGCTCGAGAGGACTAATTCGTTCTCCCTTTTAGTTCATCATTTGTTCTGTTGTGTGTCCATTTTTTATAAAATAATATTGAATTGCTTCAATTACTTGTTACGGTTGCTTTGAGAGGTACTTACCTAATAGGACGTGAAGTTATTATCACATACTTAGCGACGTATGTGATTTTACTTGGATTTAATTTTAAAAATTTAATTTCATATTAAACATTAACAAATATGGAAAAGTGGCTTAAAAGAACAACATACAATTCTACCGGACTATTGGTTACAAAGTTCATTTGTGTGGTAAACACTACAAGTCACAAACTTCGTTCTTCCTTCTTCTAAGCCTTTTAAAATCGTAAAACGCTCATTAGAATCGAAAAGGGACCATTTTAAAATTGTAAAAAACTCTTTAAAATTCGAAAGGCTTATGATCGCTAAATATAAACATGAGAATGATCGCCCGATTTTAACAAACTAAGGTGCTGCCACTCCAAAGCATCGGAAACTATAAAGTGAGTTATGAATGGGAAATACTTTATAAAAAATAGAAATAAATTTGTTAAAATCCGCAAGTTACGATAATAAATATAAATAGTAGGGTCAGGTGGGGTAAAATGGGCCAATTTTTAATTTTCATATTTAAAGTTTCATAGCATCAAAACCAGAAACATTTCCCATTTCTTTTCAAATGCATCTTAACATTGAACTCATTTAGATCAATTTTATGTCATTTTAATATTTATTTTTTAATTATGAAATAGTTCAACTGAGCTCATAAAGTTGCGACCTGATCGTGGGGTAAAATAGGTCATAATGCAAAATAGTGCTGAAAACAGTTATTTATTACTTTGAAATTTAAAAAGAAAAAAAGTAAAATAACATATTTAGCAACACTTTGACTTATAATTACATTGAAATGTTAAAATAATGTTGTTATAGATTGTTATATATTGGTTTACATAACACTTCAACAGCACCACTTCTCTGTACCACATCAACATGATCTTTTTTAGGAAAAAAAATTAAAAAAATTTTTTTTAATTTAAATTCAATAAAATAAACAACATACACTGTTTAAAATTTACTAATTTTCTGCAGTGAGGTGCAATAGAAAAAATGTTAAAAAAATAATAGAATAGAACTAGCTAAGTCTAACCATGACCCATTTGACCCCATCCAAGAAAAACTGGTGTAAAAAATTCAATATTTTTCTTTTTTTTACATGCTCGGCTGTGATTGTTCTCCAAAGTTTCTTTGTGCGGAAATCCTTTAAATTTGGGTTGTTATTTGATAAGATATAGAGATTTTCAGAAGTTGGTAAACCATGTGTTTAGCACTCTATCATCCAAAAATTACAAAAATATTTTTTGTGTTGCCATATTTAAGAACCTAACTTTTTTTAGAATGAAAAATGTTGCCAACACATTGAAATATAACATAAAAATTATTGGTTTAAAAATTTCAATTTCAAGTTCTATTATTTTGAGTTTTTTCTCAAGTGTCCCATCTTACCCCATCCTACCCTATCTTATCTTTCTGTGCTAATCATTTAACAAATTTTTAAATATCGTTTTACCACAGATTGCCCTTCGCATGATGTCAGTATTGTACTGTACCTCCAAATGTAAGTGGTCAACGTTAAGTGAAATATACATATGGATTATTTTAGTTATTATTCAAAAATATAGTCGAGAGTTGCAATTTTCAGGTATTCCTGCCGCAAAGGCGGAAAATTGAAGGTCCTTTTATGACTCAGCGTTACACGAGAATCAGGTTCTTTAACCCTCTAATTCCCAACTCCGTCTCAAGGTGGACGACGATAAAAAAAATTTGGGCATTAGAAGGTTAAAGTATCGTTTGCAACCTAGGGGTTGCGTTTAATAAGAAGGGATGTCAAAGAATGACAAAAACGTAAAAAATATTATTTTATTAAACAAAATACCTTAGATTATGATTAAATGTTTTAAAATTCAGTGTTGTACAACGAAAACGTTGCCTCTAAGAGGGTCGCAAGGCTTTTTATGCATGTTTTTACCTTTTTAGGAGGATCGCCATTTTGAGAAGGTTGACAAATGATCCCTTAAAATATAGAAAATATAAGGAATGTCATTTTTAAATATAAATAATTTTGGATTTTTTGGCTTGAGAAAATTAAATGAGTTAATGCAAAAAGAACGAAAGACAACGTAAGTTTGTAGAGAAAGGGAACAGTTTCAAAACACACACTTCCCAGTTTGCTGCAGGACGATGCAGGAAAGAGAGTTTTACAGAGACAGGTCGGGAGAAACCGTGCCAATAGTTTAACACATAATGTTACGAGAATTTTCTCAAATACAAATGCTTAGAAAGTTTCGACCTATGCAATGCATTGAGAACCAATAACATAGTAATTTTCAGGTTTTATTGCTTCTAGAAATGGGGCCTAATAATTTGCTAGCCATTAATTTTTCATTTATTACTTATTTTTATGGACCCAATCACTTATTTCATTATTCAAAGTTTTTGAAAGCTCATTAATAAATTTTGTGTAATATCATACTTTAAGCATTTCAAATTAAAATTAACTCAATTTATTTTAAAATTCCATGAATTGAAATGCTCTTATCATTTCATAACAAACAGTAATCGGCGACAAAAACATGAAAACTAATTAATTTAAGCTTAAAAAAAGGAAAAGGAAAATTCAGTTTAAATTTTAATGTTTTTATTTTAACAGTAAAACAGAGTATGGATCTCTTTCTCTTGCTACATTATATAATTTGCAAAAACTTATACTTCTAATAACTATTCACTAACGAGTACAAGTAAATAAAATTCATTTCAAAACAAAATTTCTGATTGGTTATTAAAATGTTCTAGTAAATACATACATTTCAAAGGAAGATTTCTTATTGGTTAGCCGAATATTTTATCAAATGGCAACAGTTAGAAACTTAACGGAATAGAACACTAAAATTCAAAAATCATTTTGAGAAGATTTCTGAGCGTGCAAGCAAGTGATATCCTGTCGCATCTTATGATATATTTCTCTAAAGGTAAGAAAATTTGCAAATTTACTTATGCAGTCACGTTTCAAACAGATCTCGTTTAGAAATATTGAACGCGAAAAATAAATTATCCTAAAACCACGAGTATTAGTAAAATCTGAAGCGACTCTACTGAAATAGACTAAGTATTAGTAAGGCATTAGGAAAATTATGTGTAGCTAATTGAAGTTCAAATCAAAGAATTCAGATGATAATTTAAAAAGCGTTATGTGGAGGTTTTGAAACTTTTCCTATTGTAATGTCAAAAAAAATCAACTTTAAGTTTAACGCTTTTGGTTCAATTCAAAGCTTTAACAGCAGGATTTTAAGAAATAGTTAATCAACTTTTCTAACACTCCAGATGTCGTAACTATTATATCTAGTTTAAACTTAAGATTTTTAGAGTTAATACCTTTGGTTTGGACCTTGTGAACTGAATATGTTTTAATTAATATAAAAACTGAAATCAAAATTTGTTGAACTAGTGTTTACTTCATTTTGAAATTTATAATTTAGTGTACCTTACGTTCATAATTTTAACATGAAATATTTTCAAATGCACAAATATGTTAATTTGATACCGCATTTCTTTTATGCACTTACCAGGAGCACGTTAAGTACAGGGAACCGGTTGATTTTGGTTGGCGATAAAAGATGTCAAAGCAGTGATAGGTTCAGAACTCATCAAATGTATATATAACAAACTAAATTTCCAAATTTCAAAAGCAAAGCTAGTTGCAGCCAACAATTTTTGTCGCAAACCCGTTCCTGCACTAAAACTGTACTACAAGCAAAAACTTAGAAATCAAATGTATCTTCGTTTTAAAAAAAACGTTAATTTTTTTTTCTTTTTGGAGGTTTTTGAAAAAATGTTGATCTTAAATATTAAATCAAGATTAAATTCATTATTTTTAAGTTTATAACTATAATTTAGAGATTGTCAGTTAAATATGTTTCAAATAATATAGATTGAACTGAAAATTGGTTGAGACTTTGAAATTTCTACTTTGATGCCATCTTAAGTATAATGGTATTTATCGGTTACACGACCCTACCTGTTTTTGCTCACCAAACATATCCAGAAGGAAAAAAACACTGCGCTATATTAGATTTTAAATAGCATGTCAGCGACATTGCTAACACCGTCGCCAAGGTAGGGCCTATAACCGGTGAGTTCCTGTATAACTTAAACACGAAATGTTTTCAAACGACCGAAGAATTTAATTTGGTACTGTCTTCATTTAACTTGTTAATCGGTTAAAGGGCCCACCTATGCAATAATTTTTTGAATTGTCACTGACATTAATTTATCGGTTACAAGTACCTGGTATTTGGGACTTGCTTATACAAAAATGTTCATACATTAAAATACATTTTGGTGAAAGGGTTTAGCCAACCGTGCAAAAGTAGCCAACATCGCCAAAACAAATGGAAATAAAGTAATTTAACAACAAAGAAATTTTTCGGAATTTAAATATATCGTGCTCGTTGAAATATATCAAATGCCATTTTGTTAGATTAAAATTTAATTGATTTCTGTTACATACATTTTCATTTCTAGGACGACAGAAATGTCCATGTGGAAATACATTTAGTTTATGCATTTTGTTTAATATATCTTGTTTTTTTTTTAACTTTTTTTTTAAGCTTTTTAAACTTACTATATTTAAATGTCTGTATTTTAATGTATATGCATTTATTGCCAACAAAGGGTAGTATTAACAGACATATTGACGACAATTCGGGGAAAAGTCGCCAAGGTAGTCCCTTTAACCGATAAATAAAATTTACCCAAACATAAATAAACGCACAATTGCCAACTCAAAAGAACAGCAATTATAATACATTTTCAGGAAAGGTTATGTTTTGTATAAAAATAATAACCTTTCCTGAAAATGTATTTGAGTAATTTCAATATTTATCTAGTATTTGAGATAAATCATATTTTTACACCTGCTGACATCTTATGAAAGGATATGACTTGTAATAATTTTCATATATGACGAAATTTGTAATCAAGTATAAGTGTAATAGCCCATTTGGCAAAAATGTAAATCAGTTTAAGATTACAAGATTATTGTGACTGTTTCCAATAAATTGAGTTGATCGCCAAGACAGCTATAACAGTAATTATCAAAGTGGGGTGCAGGAAAATTCCTACCATGAACATGCATATAACGAGGGGAGCATGTCAGAAGGCATCAGGCATTCGATATCCGACCGATTTTTCTTTTTAAGTCTCTGTGTTTTCTCCCAATGTAACACAGTTCTTTCATTTCTGCAAAAGGAAATGCTTTCCTTACCACTTTCCACCTCTGAAGAGGAAAGACTTTTAAACCTCACTTCCTCTTGCCCTTAGAAAGTTAAAATTGTCAATTAAATCTGAAAAAGTGTTAAAATTTTTAGAAAATCCAAAACGCCAAACACATTATTTCCAGGCGAGTTCAAAAAGAGCATGATTTCTCGTTTTTAGCCTACTTTCCCGTAAAAGTAAAAAAACATGAAAGAAGGCTTAATGTATCGTGAAAATATCGTTAAAAATCAAGAAAAGTCAAAAATAAGTGAAGTAATTAAATAAAGATTGAAAAATAAAAAAATTGAAAGTAGGGTATTGAGATGGGGAAAAAGTGTGCCTGTCGGTCTGTCTGTCTGTCTGTCGGTCTGTCTGTCTGTCGGTCTGTCTGTCGGTCTGTCTGTCGGTCTGTCTGTCGGTCGGTCTGTCTGTCGGTCTGTCGGTCTGTCCCCCCCTAATAACTTTTGAACGAATTGTCCGATTGGAAAAATTCTTTTTGCATTCGAAAGATCTCGGCGAGGATATCTCATTTCTATATTTTACTTTTTGATTTGAACAATTTTTTGTTCAATTTTGAACAGTTCGAAAAATTTTAACATTAGCGCCTATGGACAAAATTGAAGCAAATTCTGTAAACTCTGGGCACAAGAGCCAAGTTCCTGTTGAAAGCTTATTGAAAGGAGTTCTCGGCGTGAAATATTGATTTGAACAGTTTTTGTTCATTTTTGAACAGTTCAAAAAATTAACACAGAGCTTACGGGGAAATTTCAACCCTATATAAATCCTGATCTAACGGACCGATTTGCTTGGAACAAACTTTATCGGAAAGCTCTTATAACGTAGAACATGTAGAAGTAGAAAGTTTATCCAGAACTTACGAGCCTATTTTGCCATGAAATTTTTTGATCGGGATTTTCAAGGATATTTCTCAGTGACTCAATGAGTGAAATAATGAATGAATGAATAAATAAATGAAAGAGTGAAAGAATAAATCAATGAATAAATGAATGAGGAAAAGAATGAATGAATAAATTATTGAATAAATGAAAGTATAAATAAATGAGTGAATAAATACATGAATGCGTAAATGAAAGAGTGAAAGAATAAATCAATGAATAAATGAATGAGGAAAAGAATGAATGAATAAATTATTGAATAAATGAAAGTATAAATAAATGAGTGAATAAACACATGAATGCGTAAATGAATGAATAAACACTTGAATGAGGTAACGAATGAATGAATAAATGCATGGCTGAATAAATGAAAGAATGAATGAGTGAGTGAATGAATATGTATTATCCGTTGAAAAAGGTATATTTTCAATAATTAAAACTAAAGCTGAAGGAGAAAGAGAGAGAAAGAGATAGCTAGATTATAAATTTGAATTTGGTGTATACGGGAAAGTAGGCTCGTATAGTTCTAGACGGAACTTCTTGTTTTTTCTTAAAAAAAGCCAAACTGGCTACCCTGGCCCTTGACGCTGTCCGAATCGCGGCGCATGCGCATGGGAGACACAGGAAAAGTGTGAACTAATAGTAGGAATTGAATAAAGATCGGTGGAATGTTTATTTACCACATTCTATTCATTTAATTGTATAAGCACAAAGCATTACTAAATATTAAAGTAACGCATTTAATATTCCATGGCGTTGGGCTATAGGGCGGAATATGTCCCACCCATAGTACAATGGGTGAGCGTCTGAAGCTTTTCCTCTAGCTAAAAAGAAAAAAATGACGCAATTTTCATTATGAGGAGAAAACTCATTTGACATTTTGACAATGAAAACTTTTGAGATCCATTTCCATGTAGATCTATCATATTTTTGTGTACCGTACAAAACCAAGGTCAGCATTATAATCAATAGGTAAAAATGCAATTTTCTAAATGAAGCTCTTTGCATCTTTTGGTAAGATGGAAGTAAAACTTCAACATGATCGAACAGAACGGACAGCATTTGACTGCTAATTGGCGCCAAAAATCAAATGCCAAATTTAGGGACAATTCTACTACCAGCCAAAGCGATCTGCCTGGCAGAGTGCCAAGAAGAATCCATTTACGTGCCAAGGGAGGAACTGCTGGTATAAGGAATGTGCCGTTTCTGTTCTCGTTCTAGTTCGTTTAGCATACTTGATTTCTTTCAACCTGTTGCTCTGTGGCAGTTTATAAATGGAGTTACTTTCAACAAACAGCGAAGCAAACATTCTGATTCGCGTACTAAATAAACGCACCTGCAAAGCGAACTTCCCTCAAACTCGAAAGGATTCGTTGCTTTCTGCTATGCGCAGAAAACAACAAAATTCCTTGATCGAACTGTAATTTGTAAAGGTCGAGACTATAGGTCTCAACTAGCCATTGGCGACTATAAATTTTTATTTGGCGACCACAAAATATTATGCCGGTAGCCAAAGCTTTCGAATAGAAAAGTTTTGTAATTTATTGTTATTTTTTTAAAAATAGGGCTTTTTGTCATTTTGTGACGAAGTGGAGTGGGAGGTATATGTATGCACATTGCACATGTTTATATGCAAAATGAAGCCCCGGTTGGGGAGGGGGGATCAGTTGGAAACTTGGTTCAAAGTGGCGACTAACGTTTTTGGGTTTACTCGCCACTGGCCACCATCAAATTTTTTTAGTCTCAAGTATTATTAATTTGAGAGTTTCCCGAAAATTACTGGCGCAACTTCGCCCGACTAAGTGTAAATGTATCGTTCCATCATCGGTTAGCAGCAAACTAGTAAATGTCGGTGCTAAAACTATTCTTCTTTTAACTGTGACGCACCTTTATGTTGTATTCTTTGCACCTTTTACACATCCACTCAGATGCTGTTATCTTATGGATTTCAGATCCAAGAAGGCTCAGATTCCATAAATACAGTTGAACTCGCTTAATATGAAATGCCAAAAATTCGCGAATTTGTTCGTATTAACCGTTATTCGTAACAACCGTGAATGAGAAAAATTGCTTAGAAAAAATATTAGAAACCCATGTTTATATTTTAAAAGTAATTACCACTACTTATAATAAAGAGTAAAATAAATAGCGAAAACAAATGATTTATTTTTACTAATATACACTTTTAAATTTTACTAGTAAATTAAGAAAATGTGAACTTACCTTTTAAAATTTAAGAATTTTAGAAAAATCCTTAATGGTTAGTTGTTTCTTAGGTTCATTGAATTTTATCATGCAAATTTTTCGTAAATAGATCAGAAATTTAGTTCGTCTTAGCCGAAAATTGTACTTTAGCCTTCGTAATATGAGCGAGATATTTTGCGTAATATAGGAAACCAAACTTGGAGAACAAAATGTTCGTTTTAGCCGTGATTTCGTATTAACCGTGCTCGTATTAAGAAACTTCAACTGTATTAACATTTGTTTGGAGAGTTTCGACGTATGCAATGTATTAAGGACCAACATCATATTTTCATGCTTTATTGCTTCTAGAAAAAGAGTCATAATTTTCTAGCCGTTTATTTTTATTAATTACTTATTTTTGTTAATTTAATCACTAGTTGCATTATTAAAATTTTTTGCATCTCGTTAGTACATTTGGTGTAATATCATATTTCAAGCATTTCAAATTATAATTAAAACCTCTATTTTTTCAAAATTTCTTAAATGTCATAAAATCTCTTCTCACATCATTTCTTAACAACCAGTAATCAGCTACAAAAGCACAAAAACTAATTAAATGAAGCTAAAATAAAATAATTTTTGGAAAAAAAATTAAACCGACTTCAGATTATAAATTGCGCTGAAAAGTGAAAAATAAATTAATTCTTTAAACAACATTGATGTGACTTTTAAACATAGTTTTAGAAGTCGGTGCAAAATTAGGATAGATAAAATCTTTTGTAATCATGAATCAATTACAAATATAAATGGCCCAGAATTAGCAGCAGTTCCAATATGAAGTAGCCCATGGTGTAATGGTAACTAGGCTCATAATTTTGCAACGACTTCTAAAACCATGTTTAAAAGTCACATCGATGTTGTTTAAAGAATTAATATATTTTTCACTTTTCAGCGCAATTTATAATCTGAAGTCGGTTTAATTTTTTTTCCAAAAATTATTTTATTTTATTCTTTTTAGTGTAAATGCATTTTTTTATATAAATACTTCATTTTTAAGCCATTGATATCAAAGGGAAAACCTTCTACGAATGAATGACACTAAAAACTAATCATCTGTATGAAAAATTCCGTTTTGAAGTCGATTTTAGCAAACAAACTGATTGGATTTAATTTTTGCCTCAGAGAAGCCTTCAGTCAAAATCTTACTGTAATATCATTTATTATGATAGCACAATGGCAACAAACACTTTTTCAACAATGAGTTTTATATTTATTAATAGTTTTCCCAACAAAGAAAAATCAAGTCAAGCCTTTCCAATTAAAATAAAAAATACTTATTTTTCACTCGTAACGATTTTTCTAAAAAAACAAATGCGGTCAAATGGATGTGCAATGTTTGAGTTAGATGGCCCTCTATCTATTAAAGAAAAAGTCATCAAAATCGGTTCATTTAGTCAAAAGTAATGGATGAAAAACTAAAAAACTGACCCTATTTCTGCCCATAACTTTTGTTCTAATTATCGAATATGTTCAAACGAAGATACGGGACCTATGGGAAACCACCCTCGATCGATTAAAAAACGAATCATGAAAATCGGTTCATCTGGTGAGAAGTTATGAATGGACAAACAAACAAAATAAAAAAAAAAACGACATACATACAATATGAATGTATAACCTTGTATGGCTTCTGAAGCGAGATCTTGAAGACGTTGCAAACTCATATCTGCAGTCGTATTTCTTTCCCTTACGAATCGTTTTATATCCGCCCAAATAAATTCTATTGGATTTAAGTCACAATGGTGTGGGGGAAGTCCTAAGATATCATGTCCTTTTTCTTTTAAAAGTTCATCAATGGAATATTTTTTTTTCGGAAGGTGCATTTGCTGAGATAAGTTCAATTAATTGAAATTTTCGCATTTTTTTATCATGCTCAATCTGCTTTTTCTCCAGCCAGGCACACATTTTATCCTTTGTAGAACTTTTCGTGGGTACGGGATCTTGAACTTTTGTGTGGTAAGCCGCATTATCCATAACAATGACTTGAGTTCTGTAGAATATTTGGTAGCAACTTTTCAAGAGTCCATTTTTTAAAATTATCAAAGTTCATCTGCCCGTGATAGTCTCCAGAAGCACATCCAGCTTTAAATATCAATCTGGCGTTTGGAATAAAACCAGATTCGCTTCCAGCATGAACCACAATCAGACGATAGCCTGCGCTGTCTTTGATAGCAGCCCCAATTTTTTCATCCATCCAACATTTTTGGAAAGAAAGATTGCTGTCCAGCTACGTTTCATCTATATAAACGATGTTTCTTTTCGCTTGTCGAATTTTTTTCATTTCTCTCTGAAAACGAAATCCTCATGCTACAATGTGTGACCTTTCAACTAGGATCCGCCTTTGGTTTTTGCAACGTTTATACTTGAAACCTGCAATGCGAATGTATTTTCAGTGACTTCCTCTTTTCCATGGGAAATTAATCGCTTCTTTTACCACGGGAAGCAAACGGGATAAAGATGGAATTTTTTTAGCAGCATAAAATTCGTTCACTACTTTTCGAAGAACGCAGGTATCAAAACTATCTAATATCGCGTTTCTAGCATCTGGACGCTTTCGATGCTTCCCCGGAGTAGCTAAAGATATGGGCATCAAAAGTGTTCCAGCTTTGGCCTCATCTTCACAGTACTTAATTACATTATTTATTAAATTCTTCTCTTTTGAGTGAATAGTTTTCCCTTTGAGGGACATTTTGCTATGAAAACAGCAGTTTTTTAAATAAATATAGTGAACCAGCTAGAGTAGAATGATAACAAAAGGAATAACAGCAAACGATAAAGCAAAGCAAGTGAGAAAAAGAAAACAACAAATGGTTTGGCGCACTGTAGTGTTGTTTCATTTATAAGCTAAGGGATGATTTTTAATGGACACCCCTGCCTTGAAATGAACTCTGCGTCTCATAAGGTGGGGCGAATTGCCATCTCGTTGTGAACAAACAATACTATCATGTATCCTGACGTTTAAACCACCCTTTGTATTCCAGATTCTTTGAAATTTATGAAAAGTAAACATATTCTCTAGTCTGTGAGAGTGTATAAAGGCTTAAAACAATGTTCCTTTGAAAAATGTGTTCCTCCCCTTCCACACATATCTACTTTGTTCTTAGAACCTTTCCCTCTTCATAATCTCATGTTGATAACTTAACAAGATTTTTAAGCCCACATTTTCTCAGGACACAATTGTTATTGTTGCGGTTAATATGGTTTTAGCTTGGGGAGTCTCAAGGAGCAGAGAAATTTAATCTGAATAACCTATCACTTGATAGACTAACCGCTCAGTTGAGAAGTGTGCTTCTTGCACAGCAATTACAGCAAATAAAATTGTAGCAAACAAGAAAATAAACAATGATACAATACAAGAAAGGTTGAGAGTCATTGATAGAGTTAAAAGTGGCGCAACAGGAGCCAGTATATTTCTTGAATATGGTTCTGCAGTACAGTTCCACTATATTGCGAGTGCCAAACATGTCCCCTGACACCAGTTTTTCGAAACAGGATTGTACTGTACTACTCATAGGTTTTGGTATGTCCTCAGAAACGTTCCCGAAAATATTTCCAAGTGTCCCCAAATTGATGTTTAGAAATATGGTCATTCAATTCATAATGCAATAAAAAATTATACTTAATTTAACATCTATTTTAATGCCTCAAATTCTCAAATGGCACCTAATTTTTAAAATAAAAAAATTGATTTTGAAAATGTGGAGGAATAAAAAGCATCAGTTATTTTATGTTTTTCCCTAAAATTCTCTGTGGTTAAAATTTGAAAAAAATGTTGAATGCATATGAATGTTTTTCCTGACAAACCATTTCAACTTTCAACGTTCTAGGTCTATTCCTGGACGTCATCTTTGTGGCTGTGATGAAAGCCTGCATCGGGAGAAAGAGGCCTTCGAACAATGAGAAGGAAGACATGCTGATGACCTGGTCTGTCGACAAAATGTCCTGTCCGTCCGGTCATACCTCTAGGGCAGTCATGTTGACCCTGCTTTTCATTTATTCAATACCATCGATGTACCTTCTGCACCCGGTTCTGATTATTTGGTGTTTTTGTACTTGCGCGTCCAGAGTTATGCTCGGCAGGCATTACGTTGGTGATGTTTTGTTGGGGATGCTCTTGGGGTACGTCGAATATTACGTACTGGATTACGTGTGGGCCGGTCCGGAAACCGCCAAGTGGTATTTGGACATATTCGGAGATTCTGGCAGCATTGTTGAGGATTTATAGTTGTTATGATCAAATATTAGGATTTATAGCAGTATTATGTTAATTATAAAATTTATATCCCTTCCTTTGAGCAACTGAGCAATAGTGTATGTGTTCCTTTTGTTTGAAAATTTAATTTAAAAAAAAAAGGTTGAAAGTAATAGTTGTTTTTAGTTAAATTGTATTTTATTGGTTTAGTCTCCGAATTATCAATTCAAACGAAATCAAAAAGCAACTTTTCTGTAAAATGCACTGCACTATATTTTTCACTCAGTCCATCTGAAAGAATAGAATGCACTGTACAGACTATTTTAGTCTGTGTAAATGATTCAAAAAATATAATGATGTAATTAGGCATCATTTATTATCACTCTTGAGAGGTTATTAAAAATCTGGGAACTAATCCCCTTTGGACTACCTCTGCACCTATAATTATTATTTCTTCTCCTAATTTATTATGTTTGAAATGAGCAGAACTTTTGAAATGTTTAGAACTTAAAACTTTAGAAGTGCATGACAATTCAATTAATATGTATTTTTTGCTTTAGTGGTAACTCAATTTTATTTGAAGCTCTGAAGCAAATTAAAAGGTGGTACAAAACAATTTTCTCATTCTGTGCTAAATTTCTTAAAAAGGCAAAAATTGCACTATTTAACAAGTAAAATAGAGCACCTGAGGCCGGAGACTAAACCAAAATACAGTACAACTATTAATGTCTCCAAAATTCATTAAAAAGTCAATTTGAAAATTATTTTCTTTTTTTTTTTTAATTGTGAAAACATATTTCCCCCAGTCAATACATCTGAGGGCAGTAAAATTTAAAAAAATAAGCATTAATGATATCTTTTAATCATTGTTCTATGCCGTACTAAAAATTTTCCTTTTTATATTTTTGTTCAAAAAGATAATTCCCAATTGTCTGAAATTTGCATTGGTTTCTGTATAATGCAGTTTTCAACTGTTTTGTGATGTGCTCTTTGTGATATTATAACTACATAGGTGCTGCAATGTTCCTTGCATTGCTAAGTACAATTTTCTTACATTGCTTGTATTGTTGATTTATTTTTATAACTGAAGTTTCCTGATGCTTGCAAGGAAGTGTAAATCATA
The DNA here is from genome assembly GCA_038502835.1 of Octonoba sinensis. Taxonomy (NCBI): domain Eukaryota; kingdom Metazoa; phylum Arthropoda; class Arachnida; order Araneae; family Uloboridae; genus Octonoba; species Octonoba sinensis. The sequence goes on from CM076600.1 coordinate 9,181,915, forward strand.
CTTGAGATTTTCAGAGCTAAAGTGGTTCAAATGAATCAAAACTTTCACCAGAGTCAATATAGTGTGTAGGTTCTGGTAAAAGTTCCGATTTATTTTTAGAATGCACAAGTTTATAAACTTTATCCTGGTAAGGACATGTGCCGATAGTGGTTCTACGTGAAAGATTGGATGCTGGTTTCCTGTAAATGCACTAGGTCTGAAAAGGTTAATGACCATATGACCCCCTTAGAAATAAATAAATAAATAAATAACCTTGATCCTGGATCAATTCAAAGCTATAGACAAAAATAATTTATGGATTTTACCCTTGAACGCCTCACTCAAAGTTTAAACATATTTTTATTATTTTGTTATGATTTGCAAATCCTTCAGAAAAATGGTTTATTATTATTTGTTGCTTTTTATACTATTTAATTTTACTTTTTAGGGTCTTTATGAAGTCATTTTGACACAATGTTGATTAGTTTGTTTCTTTTGTACCACGAGAGCTTTATATATTTTTACCGCATCAATAACTAATGGATTTTACACACAAAAACACATTATGTACTTTTATTCCTGAATGCCTCGCTCAAAATTGATATTTTAAAACATTATGATTTTGTTATAATTTGCAAATCGTTTAACAATATAGTTTATTATTATTTGTTGTTTTTTATACTATTTAATTTTAGTCTTTAGGTTTTTTATGCAGTCATTTTGGTACGATGTTTATTAGTTTGCTTCTTCTGCACCGGAGCTTTATATATTTGTCTTTCATCATTGATGTCACAGAACCATCCTACTCTTTTGATTTTGAGCATCATAAATTTCGGTTTGCCTCAACAAAAGTTTAAAATTTTTGTAATTCTGCATTTCAAGTAAAGATTTAAACTTAAGCCAGAGATGCCGAACGCTACGGATTCTCCGTAGTATCTACGGAAAAATACAAAAATTTGAAGTTGACTACGGACTACGGAAAGCGCTTTTTTTTCTACGGAAAATAAAATATTTTAGCCGAGTTCAACTTTTCGCGCTTGGCGTGCATATAAAAAAAAGATTCACCAACAACCGCCAAAACGAGCGCTTACTGACGCTTCGTGGTAGTTTAGAGCTGCGAACAATAGGAGATTGGCGACGATAGAAAGCTCAGAATTCCAGTTCTAACCGGAATTTTTCCCAGGGTGGAGCAATATTTACAGCAACTCTGTTCTTCAGCGAGAGAGTTCGGGCAAAGTTCTTCGGATTTTTTCGCTTACTTGCACGACACAAGTGCTTTTAGCCTTTTAGCATTTGCAGTTGCTTATTGCCATGCTTATTGCATTCTTTGTTGCGTACATCGTTTGCTCGTTTGGTTGTCAACTATTTGGTCCTAAATTAATTAACGAATTCAGTTAGAAATTGAATTTGTATTTTATATTGAAAAATAATCTTATTGGGTGAAAACATAACCGGGAAATCAGGGAATTCTCGGGGAAGTTTTATGTTCTGAAAAATATCTGGGGATATTTAAATTTTCCAAATATCAGGGAAAATTATTCAAACCGGCAAGCGTCCGAAGTTTCGTCGGCGAAATTTCCTTTCGTTGCCCGTGTTCAGCACTATTGCCGATTTCCCATTGGTTGAAAGCGCTCTTTCTCTGATTAAGCAATAAAAAAGGTCACTGTTTTTGTGTTTGAGAAGAAGGCATTGCAATCTTACGTAAAAGAACGTGTGTCAGCGTTTGTTTCCGAGAATCCGCCATTTTTGGTCGTGTCCAAAATTCGGCCTAACACCGTTCTCCAGCGTGCCGAATTTGGGGTTTGGTTCTGTGCATTATTCTGTCGGGGCGCAGAGGGCCGTGCTCCCCCCCCCCCCCCCCACGTAATGATTTGAAATTTTTAAAACTTTTCTTTACTCAATACAGGAACATTATGCATCTTGAGAAAATAAAGTAATATAAGTATAAAATAATGATTGGGGGGGGGGGGGGGGATATCTTCATTCTAAAAAAAAAAAAACTTTAGATTGAAAACTTTCAGCAGTTGCAGATTATATTACTTAGAAAATTAAGTTATTTTCTCCTCCAGGGTGGTAAAGTTCTGGAAAACCGGAAATTTCACGAATTTTTTTGCCGAAGTTCCGGAAATTTTATTTTGCTTTGACCCTAAATTTTCCGCCCTCATTTTGCTTTTTTGCTTTAAATTGAAGCAATGCATATTTATTATTTGATTTGTGCAATTCTTTTAAATATATTGGGCCTTTCTACGTGCTTCAAGAAAACGTATGCGTTCTTTTCTTTACGCGATCTTTCTGCATCCTGTACGTGAATCGTATTTTTTCCATTTTAACCCTTTTTTAAAATTTAATTATAAAGTAAGTAAATAAAATTCCTTTTTATTTTTATCAATATCTTACCGTATATACTTCCGTGTAAGTCGATTCGCATGTAAGTAGAATCCCCAACTTTCAGACAAATAAACAGAAACCCGCGTGTAAGTCGACCTTTCAGAGATAAATCGGGAACGTTTTTGCCGCGAATTTTTAGACATAAATGTTTTTAAAAGGGAAATGAATTGTAATTCCAATTGGAAATTTGTAGCTATGATGTGGAGTTGCATTTTTGCGATCGCTATTTTCGTAAAGGGTTCGTGTTTGCTGTTAGATTGTTAATTGTTGCTTTTATTCTGAATCAATAAAAAAAAAGAGCTTTTGCATTTTAATTTCTTGCAGTCTTATTAAATGCAATAAATAATTTTCATAATGTTTTCTTCATCATTTTGATGATTTTTTAGAGGAAATTGCATTTTTTTTTAAATAATCCACACATTTATTAAAATAGTTTCCCCTCTTTGCACCATTTTCCTGTTGTCCTATATTTTATAGATTTTCCATTGCGACCCCTGTTAAAATAAGTACTTTTTTCCATTTCTGTCTGAATCAAGTAGTTTTCATAAATTTTAACTAGATAAATTACATTTCGTCTTATATGCCAGAAAACCTATGAAAAAAGTTCGAGGTTCAGGAAATTGTTTTGAAAGTTCATGAAATGCAAATCCTTACTACTATCACTCCTGAGCCTTCACTGAAAAAAAATGGAATTGCACAAAGTTCAGTTGGAAAAGTAGTGTCACCCTCCCTAAATATTTTTTCTGGATTCTCCACTGTGAAACAGTCATTACACATGGCAATGACGCTGTGTAACTCACAATTTAAATAGAACGTCAGGTAAATTTTTGGAGCCCAATCAGGGAGTTATCAGGGGTTTTTTTTTCTTGGATTCTGTTGCCACCATGGTTCAGCTGAGGCAAATATTTTGCTTTTAGGTTGAATATTGAGTAGTTTTTGTATCCACGTTTCTCCGGTATTATAAACTACTGATAAGCGCTGAAAACTACTGAAAATCATTCAGGTTACTACTGAAAACCTTAAGATTAGAGTGGCATCTCTGACTTAAGCTGTAATAGCTTAAATCTGTATTTTTAAAAGTAGCCTTAATTAACTTCAAGTGCAATTTTGAGAAATATTCAAACTTTAATTCATGCAAAGTACATTTTAAAATTTAGCATGTTCATCCTTCTTATGGGATTTCAGTTCTAATCTAGTTTTAAAATCCTTTATTAATATCTTTTTTTTAGTTGGCTTTATTGCAATGTAAATTAATTGTTACAAAATACATAATTTTGACTTACAATCATATCCTAAACTGAAACGAAGACATATGTTTACAGAAATATTTGATGATTGTTTGACACATAAGATGCTGTAATAAAAATTTAAAAATAACAAACGTCCTGTGACCTACGCATAGTGTGAAATGCTTTAAATGTGATATTTAGTGATCATGTCTTTCAAACATTACATTTACCCAAGCGGATCATTATTGTAGGGAAAAAGAACATCTGATTTAAGAATGACTGTTTCGAGAAAGTGTTTCTCAGGTTAAAAAGCAGCTGAAACATATCATTAGGATTAATAATTACACTTTGAAAATGTATCCCAAAATAATGCTTGAGCATCCAACACTGATTTTTAAACCTGAAGCTTCTGTGTATATATATTCCAATTCTTCCAAGGGTGCCATAGCGTCTTTCCATTCTCCTTGTGGTAATTCATTGCCTATTATAGGTTTAATTATTTTGACTTGAACTATACAAAATATTGAGGAATAAATAGCATTCTAGTTCCCAGGGATGTAACTAGGTCACTTTCAGTGGTGTAGTCGAGGGGGACGCAGGGGGATGGCATCCCCCTACCTTTTTATTTGAATGCAAGCATCCCTCCCCCAAATTTTTTACATTTTTCCTGAGCGTCCCTCCGTTTTTGATGTCAATTGCTTTTCTCCATATATATAAGCGTACCCCTAACTTTTTTTTCAGGGCTACACCACTGGTCATTTTCCAACGGGCAAAACCCACGCTTTAGCCCCTCCCCCCCCCCACACACATATACAATTAAAAAAACGCACGCACACTTAGTCAATTTAGCGCCCTGGGCAGCCCCCTTAGTTACGTCCCTGCTAGCTCCATTGACATTCCTGATGTGATAGGCGAACAAAAACCTGATTCATATAGGCTGATGAAATAGCAATGATGAGTCATTCGTATTAGACCCAAAGTTTTTGCTGTTGAAAAACTGAATTCAAAGCTGCTACATTGGTCTTTAGAAGCAAATGATTTATTTAACTAAAAACAACAATAAAATAAACAGCTGATCCACTTAAACCTATACTGGAAAAATATCAGTTGGTTTGAATCTGCTAATACTTTAAGCTAGTGGTTTCCACCCTTTTTTTTCTTGCAAACCCCTTCTGATATCTGAAAGAATGACAAACCCCTTTCTATAATCTACAGTGATGGGTAAAAAACTACAAAGTTTGCGAGCAGAAGTATTTTCCATATTGCACAATATTTTTTAACAAAAAATTTACATATACAGTAAAATTCGTTTAAGAAGTTCCCGTTTAAGACGTTTTCCCGTTTACAAAGTTTTTGATTTCGACGCCAGTTTCAATCCTATCGCCCTAATGTTAAAATAACACTTTTAAAAAGTTTTGATTTTATTTTTCTCCTGCTTAATAAGTTTTTCATATCGGTCAGTTTTTTTCTTGATGACACTTTAGACTTCTAAAGTTTCTTTTTTTTTTCACATTTCTAAAAAAAAAAAAAAAAAAAAAAAAAAAAAAAAAAAAAAAAAAAAAAAAAAAAAAAAAAAAAAAAAAAAAAAAAAAAAAAAAAAAAAAAAAAAAAAAAAAAAAAAAAAAAAAAAAAAAAAAAAAAAAAAAAAAAAAAAAAAAAAAAAAAAAAAAAAAAAAAAAAAAAAAAAAAAAAAAAAAAAAAAAAAAAAAAAAAAAAAAAAAAAAAAAAAAAAAAAAAAAAAAAAAAAAAAAAAAAAAAAAAAAAAAAAAAAAAAAAAAAAAAAAAAAAAAAAAAAAAAAAAAAAAAAAAAAAAAAAAAAAAAAAAAAAAAAAAAAAAAAAAAAAAAAAAAAAAAAAAAAAAAAAAAAAAAAAAAAAAAAAAAAAAAAAAAAAAAAAAAAAAAAAAAAAAAAAAAAAAAAAAAAAAAAAAAAAAAAAAAAAAAAAAAAAAAAAAAAAAAAAAAAAAAATTTCTGGATAAATGTGCATATTGTCGTAATTTATCGACTTCATTTATTATTAATTATATATTTCTCATTGACAGTGAAATCGTTGCAATTCTAGAGACCTTTTTAATAAACTTGGGTTACTTTAGCGACATTTTTGGCAACAAAAGCTTCATCTGCTTCTGGAAGTTTCGAGTCCTTTACAAGACGACAAAGGCATTTTGTAGGCTAATTTGCGGGTATAGAAAAAATAATATGCTGCTGTGATGTGAATGTACTTTTTCAAGCATTAGGACATGAGCATAATTCAGCAGAGTGACGCTTGTTTATCAGTGCTCCTCCATCTAAGTGTTTTTTCCAATTCATTCCTGTAGCATATTCTGCAAACACAGATGAAATTTCAAAACTATGAGTGGCAAAAACATATCAAATGGGCCACTTGTAAATCTACAATGTGCCTTTTTAAAACAATTGTACATTAAACTTGGTTTATCGAAATATTTATAAAAACTCCGGATAGAGAAAGAGTGGCTTTCTTGCATCTCAGTAATAAATTCAAAAATTAATGTTATGCAAAAGTAAAAGAAAGGATTTTTATTGGCCCACAACTTAAGAAAGTCCTTTCGTGATAAAGAGTATACAGTGTTCCCTCACCATTTCGCGCTTCATGTTTCGCGGCTTCAGTGCTTCGCCGGGTTTTCCAAAATATTCATCAAAAATTAAAAATGAAAAAATACAATCATATCGGCAGCCACATTGCGGAAAGGAGCGTTGTTTCCTGTTGATGAGCGAGAGAGAAGGATCTCTGCATGTCAAACACAGAGATGAGTTGACTCAGAGTACATACCACGGGCTCTCAAAAGCTCCCACCATCACAAGACTCTTCGCCTCTCTCAGAAAGCAATGTTTATTAATGTTTATTACTGAACTATAACGTTTTGTAATTAACTTTATTAATTAGCACCGACAAGTTTAAGTAAATACGTGTACTGCTGTAATTTTTGTCTTAAATGTCTGAAGTATAAATACTGTTTACATATTTAAAACATTCGTTTACCCGCATACACGAAAATTCTTAGGGGCAAATCCTACTTCGTGGTTTTTCAGTTTTCGCGGAAGGTTCTGGTCCCCATTAACCGCGAAAAACGAGGGATCACTGTAAATACAAAGAGTCACAAGCCGAAAAATCCGCCTGGCTGGCCTTTTAATTAGTGTGCTTACGTTTCCTTGGAAATGAGAAAGCTGAAAACTACGAAGATCTTGTTGGTGACATGATAAAAAGCTTTTGTTTTGCCAGGTTGCCATATGTCATTAAAACTACACCTTTTGGATTCCCATATGGGCTTCTTTCCTCAAAACTTTGGTGCAATTAAAAATGAGTATGGGGAAAGATTTCATCAGGCTAACTCTCTGTTAAACAAGAAGTTCCGTCTAGAACTATACGAGCCTACTTTCCCGTATACACCAGCTTCAAATTTATAATCTAGCTATCTCTCTCTCTTTCTCGTTTAGCTTTAGTTCTTAATTGCTTCAAATATGCCTTTTTCAACGGTTAATACAGATTCGTTCAATCATTCATTTATTCAGTCATTCATGTATTTATTCACTCATTTATTCATTCATTATCTTGTTTATTCATTTAATCTTTCATTAATTCAAAAATATTCTTGAAAATCCTGATCAAAAAATTTCATAAGAAAATAGGCTCGTTAGTTCTGGATGAACTTCTTATCTGTACATGTTCTACGTCATAAGAGCTTTCCGATAAAGTTTGTTCCAAGCAAATCGGCCCGTTAGATCAGGATTTATATAGGATTGAAATTTCCCTGTAGGCACTATGTTAATTTTTTTTTTTTTTGAACTGTTCAAAAATGAACAAAAATTGTTCAAATCAATATTTCACGCCAAGAACTTCTTCCAGTGAGCTTGTTCATTGGAACTTGGATCTTGTACCCAGAGTTTACATAATTTGCTTCATTTTCGCCCATAGGCGCTAATGTTAAAATTTTTTGAACTGTTCAAAATTGAACAAAAAATTGTTCAAATCAAAAAGTAAAATATAGAAATGAGATGTCCTCGCCAAAATCTTTCGAATGCAAAAAGAATTTTTCCAATCGGACAATTCGTTCAAAAGTTATTAGGGAGGGGACAGACCGACAGACAGACCGACAGACCGACAGACAGACCGACAGACAGACAGACAGACCGACAGACACACTTTTTCCCCATCTCAATACCCTACTTTCAAATTTTTTATTTTTCAATCTTTATTTAATTACTTCACTTATTTTTGACTTTTCTTGATTTTTAACGATATTTTCACGATACATTAAGCCTTCTTTCATGCTTTATTATTATTTTTTTTTACTTTTACGGGAAAGTAGGCTAAAAAGCGTTTCAGCGGTCGATAGAATGGAAGTATACGAATTGAATATTGCTAATCTGTTATCAGGGCACACCAACAGATGCCCACAAGATGAAATGACCAAAAAAATCGTTTTAGTGTTTGTGTTTTCAATAAGTAAGCCTCATTTACATTCTTCAATAACCAAATTGTACAAATATGAGAAGTGGGTCTCCAGCAAAAACGGTACGTGATGGACCATTTTGGTTTGGATATTTGAATAAAGTACCCTTTGTTTATATAGAATCACGTAGTCTCATATAACGGACAAAAAAAAGTTCAAATTTATTGCACAGTGTAATAAAGACAACGTTTCTATGTATAGAGGAAACACAAGCGTGGAAGAATCAAAGACAGAGCAACAGTTTTAAATGTAAATAAGAGGTAATAAAAGAAAGCAAATGGTTTGAAATAATAAAATACCAACGAAATGAAAGTACAAGCACATACAAATACGACTGTCGACAGAGCCCATTAAAAAAACACTACCGACGTGGCGGATAGGCCTTTTTTTTTCTGCGATAAATGCCTATCGACGTGGTATACACGTCGCTGGCGGTTTTGGAACAAAAATACCTCGATGTGCGTCGCACTCTTTATAGCGCAAGTGGTTAATGCTGAGAGTTTCGAGCTTCAGCTATTTATCGCTTATAGAAATGAACAATGTCATATCTGCAAAAGGGACATTTTTCAAGAGAGGAGTTTGAATTTTTTACAATTTGTTTTACTTAATTATCTTATTTTATTCAATGATTATTATAATTCATTTTGTTCAGAAAATAGTTGTTCTAGTTATCTCTCACATGATGGATATTAATGACGTCAAAAAATTAGAAATAACTATAAAAGTAGTTATTACAGTATTGCACCAAAACAATACAGTTGGCCTCTAGCCTTGATTTTTGAACATTCACTTAAGCCGCCTTTACATGATGCCAGTTGAAGAGACAATTGTTGGGACCAATTGTCTCTGGACAGTTGGGGAACGTCATGCCCAAGCCAGTTGGAAGAGAACCTGTTCACACTGTGAAAGTATTGGCGTGGCAGTTGATGACGAAAAATGACAAAACAAACACAGCAGACAGGACTGACAAGAGTGAATTAGCACAACACGAGGCAAATCAACTGGCTGCAACGTTCACACGGCGCCAACTGGCTCGACAACTGATTCAGAGTGATGGGGGACCCCACTGGGCCAAGTTCATTGTCCTATTGTCTACTTCTCGAGCCAACTGAATTTCAGGACAACTGTCGATGCAGTTGGCTCGCCAATTGGCCTGAATGGTTCACTCGTAGCCAACAACTTTATGCCAATAAGCTGTCTCCAGACACTTGTCTCTTCAACTGGCATCGTGTTAATGCGGCTTTACGGCAGTATTCCCAATATAAAGAGCGCAAAAATCTGAAATTTTGATATAAAAACCAAAAAAAAAATTTTTTTTTTTGCAGATATGACACTGTTCATTTTCATAAGCGATATGAGTGCATGAGAAACTGTGAGAAACATCTGGCAAATGAGTGAAGAAATAACAGATCCCGAGATTGCTCAAACTAAAATAGGGTTCTGAAATCAGCGATACAGACGAGTACCCCGTACTACTACTGGAGCTTTAAAAAGCAAGCGTCGCAACGAACCCTACACTGCGCAATATTTTTTGCGGTTGTTGTCGATTTTCTTAGATTTAAAATATAGGGTTCAATGACCGTTCGTGATTTAAATATTTAAATTACAGTGCTTATCTCTAGAAAAACTCACCTGAAAAAACGCTCACCTTTTTTAGCCTACTTTCCCGTAAAAGTAGATAAAAAGGAATGAAAGAAGGATTAATGTATGGTAAAAAAAATAAAATGTCAAAAATAAGTAATTAGAAAAATATTGAAGAATAAAATAAAAATTGAAAGACGGTTTTTGAGATATTAAAAGTGTGTATCTGTCGGTCTGTGTGTCTCACTGAAAAAATACCTTTTGAAGGAACTGTTACATTCGAAAAATCTCCGAGAACATCTCATTTCCATATTATACTTTTTTATTTCAACAATTTTTCGTTCAATTTTGAACAGTTAAAAAAATCTGAAAATTGGCGACTATAGACAAAACTGAAGCAACTTATGCAAACTCTGGGCATAAGATACAAATTCACATGAATAAGTTTATTGGAAGAAGCTCTCAATGGAAAACATTTTTTGATCTGAACAGCTTTTGTTCAATTTTGAACAATTCAAAAAAAAAAAATGACATAAGCGTTCGCGAAAAAATTTCAATCCTATATAAATCCTGATCTAACGGACCGATTTGCTTGGAACAAACTTTATCGGAAAGCTCTTATGACATAGAGCATGTACAAATAGGAAGTTCATCCAGAACTAACGAGCCTATTTTCTTCTGAAATTTTTTGATCGGGATTTTCAAGACTATTTTTGAATTAATGAATGATTAAATGAATAAGCAAAAGAATGAATGAATAAATGAGTGAATAAATACATGAATGACTGAGTAAATGAATGATTGAGTGAATATGTATTAACCGTTGAAAAAGGTATATTTGAAGCAATTAAGAAGTAAAGCTAAACGAGAAAGACAGAAAGAGAGATAGCTAGACTATAAGTTTGAAGCTGGTGTATACGGGAAAGTAGGCTCGTATAGTTCTAGACGGAACTTCTTGCTTTCCAATGACATTACAACTAGCACCTGAATCAATAATCATAGGCATTTTAACATTTCCGACAAGGCATGTAATGAATTCACTTTTATCGTTAAAAGGCTTTTGAACTGAAAACACGAAGTCATTTTCATATTCATTATTACTATAATTTAAATTTCTCACCACCTTTTCTCCTTCTTTTCTTTTCTTTGGCACCTTACAAACTTTCGCAAAGTGTCCCAAAAATCCACAGTTCATGCATTTCTTGCCTTTCGATGGACAAATAAAGGATTTTGCAGTATGTCCTTCTTTACCACATTTCCAACAAACAAACTTCTTGTTCTCGTCAAAACCAGACCTTTTCTTCTGAACTGGCTTGATTTTTAATCTATTTAGATGATCTTCTTGTGAGGAAATATTTTCAATAGCAGCCGACTCCAAACGGGACTGTTCATAAGAACGGCATAAAACTTCAGCTCTTTCTAAAGATAATGCACCTCCTTCATCAATCAATTTTACTCTCAGTTCTTTATACGGACACTTGACGACAATTTGATCTCTAATATGCCGATCAATTTCACTTTTCACAAATCCACACAAGGCAGCTTGTTGGAGAAGTCTTATTATAAATGAATCCATACTTTCATGCTCCTCTGGCGACATATCTCTGGATTTTAAACTTTCGAACGCTTCATTTACTGAAACCGCAAACTTCTTCGTTAACATAGATATGGCAGTCTTATATTCATCATCTGATACATTTCCAGTCTCTTCTAGTGCAGGTAATGCGTCAAAAATATCTTGAACATCTTCTCTAGCAAAATGCAATAAACATGCTTTTTTTTCGATGCACATTTGTGATACCGTTATCATCAATAAACAGTTCAAATGAACGTAGCCATTTTGTCCATCGAATCTCTCTTGTGCCGCGGTCGCCATAAGGATTAAACTTTGGAATTTCTGCACCCATATCCATGTTTTAAAATACACTTCAACTATTCGTATTTATTTTAACAATTAATTTACTCGTCGCCAAAATATAATGTAATGGTAACACCTTATACCTTTACAGAAACTAACAGCATTCAAGCATTACAAAACGCAAAACTAAACTCATTTATTTCTCTTCTAATTTACATTCTCTTATCCACTGTTGCCACTCTGTTACAGAAATGCTACACATACCTTTTCGATTTTTGCAGCATATGAATGCTCGTAAAAAACTGCATAAGTTGATCTCTTTCTGAAGTTCGTGGAACAAATAGAACATGCGCAATATTCATTTTAAGTAGTTTTCGAATTTTAAAACGAAGCTTACCTCTGAATTTATCTGTGCAAGTTGCGTGTTTCCGCAAAAATAAATAGTACTTTTGTCGCCAAAAGGAAAACTTCTGCTAAAGCAAAACTAATGAAAATTCTTTTTGGATTAAATCGCAAATATATATTTTTCTCGCCAAGAAGATATAACTTTTCTCTTTCGTGTAGTTAATTGTTTTTAGCCTACTTTCCCGTAAAAGTAAAAAAAATATATAATAAAGCATGAAAGAAGGCTTAATGTATCGTGAAAATATCGTTAGAAATCAAGAAAAGTCAAAAATAAGTGAAGTAATTAAATAAAGATTGAAAAATAAAAAATTTGAAAGTAGGGTTTTGAGATGGAGAAAAAGTGTGTCTGTCGGTCTGTCTGTCTGTCGGTCTGTCCCCGCCCTAATAACTTTTGAGCGAATTGTCCGATCCAAAAAATTCTTTTTGCATTCGAAAGATCTCGGCGAGGACATCTCATTTTCATATTTTACTTTTTGACTTGAACAGTTCGAAAAAATTAACATTAGCGCTTATGGGCGATAATGAAGCAAATGATGTAAACTCTGGGTACAAGATCCAAGTTCCAATGAACAAGCTTGCTGGAGGAAGCTCTTGGCGTGAAATATTAATTTGAACAGTTTTTGTTCATTTTTGAACAGTTCAAAAAATTAACATAGCGCTTACGGGGAAATTTCAATCCTATAACGGACAGATTGCTTGAAACAAACTTTATCGGAAAGCTCTTATAACGTAGAACATGTACAAGTAGAAAGTTCATCCAGAACTAACGAGCCTATTTTCCTATGAAATTTTTTTATCGGGATTTTTAAGGATATTTGTTAATGAGTGAAATAATGAATGAATGAATAAATGAAAGAGTGAAAGAATAAATCAATGAATAAATGAGTGAATAAAAATAAAAGATAAATAAATGAGTGAATAATTGGATGAATGAGTAAACGAATGAATGAGTAAATGAATGGCTGAATTAATGAAAGAATGAATGAGTGAGAGAATGAATATGTATTATCCGTTGAAAAAGGACTATTTGAAATAGTTTAGAACTAAAGCTAAATGAGAAAGAGATGGCTAGATTATAAATTTGTATTTGGTGTATACGGGAAAGTAGGCTCGTATAGTTCTAGACGGAACTTCTTGTTAATCCACTATTTTACGTTTCGTAATTATTTTGCATAAGATGCATAACTCTAATTTTTCTGTATAAGATGATGTTGTAGTAAAGTCTATTCCATACTAACTATAGTCAAGGTTTTGAAGTTAAAATTGCGTGTCACTCGTACAATGATAACTCTGTCATCTTATCAAATATTTATTACATAAAAAATAAACACAATCATGCAGTATTAAACAATTAAGAATGAGGCTTCCGAACAACAAGCGTCGACATACATCGCTACTCCAACAACCGCTAAATTAAAAAATTTTAATTAGAGTTCTTTTTTTTGGTGAAAGTGAAAGTTATTATTTTTTTAGAAGTTGAAGTGCTTAATCGCCACAGTACTCCCCCCCAAGTGCCAAGGGCACTGATGTTACAAGTATTTTCTGTTGAAGCGAACTTGTCTTCCTGAGCGAGTGGTTATTGGGACAGGTTGTACTATGTCTGTGGTTTCATTTCTTGGAACGGGTTGCTGGATGTCGGTGGTTTCATTGCTCATTGGGAGAGCAACAGGGACGTCAGCTAGATTATGCGTTGAGGGCGCACAGTTGCTTGCAGTAGGCAGGTCGTCAGTAGCTAAGGAAAAGCTTGGCTTGAGACGGTCAACACTAATCGTGCTTGGTTTGTTGTTGATTATCAGGGTGAAGTGTTTAGGAGTGCGCTCTATGACTTTGTAGGGGCCATCGTAAGGTGTTTGTAGCGGCTTCTTAACTCCACCGTGCCGAACAAAAACATGGGTGCAGTTGAGTAAACTTGGGTTGATGAAAGGTGTTTGTTTATTATGGGCAGATCCTGGTGTCGGGGAGAGATTTTGCATGATTATCCGGAATTGTTGTACAAATTCAGATGGTTCTTCACTGGATATCGTGGACGGAGAGAGAAATTCTCCTGGCAGTCGGAGTGTTGAGCCATATACCAGCTCTGCAGTAGTGCACTGGAGATCGTCCTTGAAGGTGGAACGCAATCCCAAAAGCACAAGAGGCAATGTTTCAGTCCATCGATGGTTATGGTAACATTTAAGAGCCTGTTTGAGGGTACGGTGAAGTCTCTCGACCATTCCATTGCTAGCAGGGTGGTATGGGGTTGTTCTTATATGCTTAACTCCCAATAGTCGGGAAAGAGAAGCAAAAAGTGTGGATTGAAACTGCCGACCTTGGTCTGTTGTAATGATGGATGGTACCCCAAAACGTGAAATCCAGTGATTCACAATTGCACGTGCCACTGTTTCAGCACATATATCAGTCACGGGTATAGCCTCGGGCCATCTGGTGTATCGGTCGACGCAAGTCATGAGGTAAGAGAATCCATCAGAGGGTGGTAATGGACCGACCAAGTCAACATGCACATGGTCGAACCTTCGTGCTGGTTTTAAGAATGGTTGAATAGGGCTGTGAGTGTGCTTGCTTATTTTAGATTTCTGGCAGTCCACACAAGCACGTGACCAAGTAACAACATCCTTAGCCACAGACGGCCACACATAATGGTCCAGTATTAGTCGTTTAGTAGCACGGATACCTGGGTGAGATAAGTTATGGAGAGAATTAAAAATTGGCTTTCTGAAATTGCTTGGTACAAATGGTCTCACCTTATCGTCTGTGATGTCGCACCAAAGTCTCAACGTTGGAGAAATTGGCACGGATTTCAGTTTTAGGGAATGGTTGGTTGTGCCTAAGAGATTTTGTAATTCGGCGTCGGTTTCTTGAGCTTGTGATAAAGATTCAAACTGTATTGGAGTTGGACAAATCTCTTGAATGCGAGACAATGTGTCAGCGACGACATTATCTTCTCCGGCGATGTATTTGATATTGGTTGAAAATTGTGCAATGAAGTCGAGATGTCTGAGCTGGCGAGGGGAACAGGTGTCAGAATTTTTAGTAAATGCAAAAATTAAGGGACGGTGATCAGTAAAAATTGTGAAGCATTGGCCTTCAAGTGCGTGCCTAAAATGCTTTACAGCAGAGTACATAGCGAGAAGTTCTCGATCATATGTGCTGTACTTGGCTTCGGCAGTCGATAATTTACGAGAAAAGAATGCGAGCGGTTTTGGGCCATTAGGAGACTGGGAATTTAAAACTGCTCCAATAGAAGTGGTTGAGGCGTCGACCATGAGGGCCAGTGGATGCTCAGGTGACTGAAACGTCAATGTTGTGGCATTAATCAAATCGGATTTGCAATTTTCGAATGCAAGAGTCGATTTATCATCCCAAGGCACAGGACGTTTGTCGTTCTTTTTAGAATTTTTCAGAAATTCATTTAAAGACGCTTGCGTTTCTGCGGCTTTTGGCAAGAACCGCCGGTAGAAGTTTAGCATCGCTAAGAAACGTCTCAGCTCAGAAATAGTTTTCGGTTTCGGGAAGTTAATGATGGTCTCAACTTTATCAGGAAGCGGCTTAACGCCTGCAGCAGTTATGAGGCACCCGAGAAATTTTACGGCAGGTTTTCCCAATACACATTTGTCAGGGTTTAATTTTAACCCATGCTTTTTTAACCGGGATAACACCTCGTGCAAATGTTTAGCATGCTCAACATCTGAGCAAGAAGCTATTAATATGTCATCGAAATAGGGAATACAACAGTCAAGATTGGATAAAACTTGGTGTATATACCTTTGAAAACTTTGCCCTGCGTTCCGCAATCCGAATGGCATAGCAGTGTATTCGAACAAACCAAACGGTGTGGTTACAGCTGTCTTGGGTATATCAGCAGGGTTTATAGGGATCTGGTGGTACGCTCTTGCTAAGTCGCGAGTAGAAAAAATTATTTTTCCATGCAAGCTTTGGGTACAATCCTGGATGTGCGGAACGGGATAGCGGTCAGGCACGGTTGTAGAATTGAGACGACGGTAGTCACCGCAAGGGCGATACTCACCGTTAGGTTTTCTGACAACGTGCAAAGGACTTGCCCAGGAGCTTTTAGATGGTCGGATGATGCCCTGAGCGGATAAATATTCAAATTCTTTTTTAACAGCTTTAAGAATGTCGGGAGCTAGTCGTCTAGGTTTTGAAAATACAGGCGGACCTTTTGTTTCGATATGATGGTAAATTTGATCTTGCCTACTACCTTTCATGGGTTGCGATGGGTTTAATAACTCAGGATACTCACTAAGGATTTTATCCAGTATGCCATCACCAACCAATATAGCGATGTTCGATTCAGGAGAGTTAAGTGAAGGTAGTTGTCCATTAGAGGAAAGTCGAGTATTCGCATCAATAACTCTATGGTTTTTAGCATCAACTAGCAGCTTGTAGTGTTTTAAAAAATCTACGCCGATAATAGGTTGTTTAACGTCTGCTACTACAAAGGACCATATAAAATCACGGCGCAAATTCAAAGTGATGGTCATGCGCTTTGTTCCATAAGTAGCAATTTTTGTGCCGTTGGCGGCATACAACGTTAAATATTGCGATTTAGAGTGCGGAGCGTACGTTTTAGGAATGACTGATACGTCCGCACCAGTGTCAATTAAAAAGGAAAGTTTAGACTTTGAATCGGCCATTAATATGCGATTAAGGTGGCGGTCAGCATTATGGCCGGTAAGCGATCGCCTTACACGTTTCCCGAATGACGAAAAGAGCAAGGAGGGTTGCATTTTTTGGCATTCTCACCAAAATTAATATGATAGAAACATAAACCATTTTCTGGCTCTTTATAGCTTCGATTGCGAGAATTGCTACGGTAGCGAGAGTTATTTCGGTGTCTAGGATTTCTAATGTAATTGTCCCTCCGTGTACTTCGCTCCTGAACTATAGAAGTTAACTGTTTGACTTGCAGGGTTAATTGGTCAATTTGCGCCTGTAGCGCGATATTTTGTGGTGCAATAGAGACTTGTGCAGAATTAATGGACGATTGAGGCGTTAAATCGTGGATTTTATCTGCAATAGATGCGAGTTTCGTTAAATCTTCATTTAAAGCTGCCAAAATCGATTGCGTGCTGTTGGGCAGTCGTCCAAGCCAGAGTGATTTAAGCAATGGCTCACCTACGGAATCGCCACCTAGAGCACGCATGCGTATAAGCAATTGTGACGGACGTTGGTCACCGAGCTCTAACCCTTGTAACAATGTCCTTATTTTAGACGACTCGCTTTCTGAGTGTAATTCAACCAAACGTGTTTTTAACTGCTCATATTTGTTGGTTTCGGGAGGTCGCATAATGATATCACTTACGGAGCTTAGTATGTCCGAATCAACAGCTGCCACAACATAATTGAACTTGGTTTCGTCAGTCGTCACATGTGCCAAGGAAAATTGTGCTTCTAAGCGGAGGAACCACAGGCTAGGATTATTCTTCCAAAACGGCGGTGGTTTCACCGCAACGTGAGAAATTTGTGGTTCGTTGAAAATTTGATCTTCAGATGTCGACATTATATATAACTTGAGTTACAAATATAATTCCATTAGGGATTAACACGTAAAAAAACACACATTAAAGTAGCACTCAAAAAGAAAGTTATTATCAAGGCGACAATTATCATAAACGACATTACAATTTATCATTAGTAAGCAAAGAGAATCTATGTCACTCAACATCGAAAGGCAATGTACCAACTCGTGAATATAAAACCAAATTCATTTAGACAAATAAAATCGTGCGGTAACTTACGCAGCTGAGATATTTTTCGATTGCACTTATCATCGTAAAAGTTCACACGTTCTTTGGTCACCAATGTAGTAAAGTCTATTCCATACTAACTATAGTCAAGGTTTTGAAGTTAAAATTGCGTGTCACTCGTACAATGATAACTCTGTCATCTTATCAAATATTTATTACATAAAAAATAAACACAATCATGCAGTATTAAACAATTAAGAATGAGGCTTCCGAACAACAAGCGTCGACATACATCGCTACTCCAACAACCGCTAAATTAAAAAATTTTAATTAGAGTTCTTTTTTTTGGTGAAAGTGAAAGTTATTATTTTTTTAGAAGTTGAAGTGCTTAATCGCCACAATGTCTTTTTGAAATTCGTGAAACAAAGAAAACACACGCAATATTCATTTGAAGTAGTTTTAGAATTTTAAAACGATTATTAAAATTACCTCTGAATTTATTCGCTCAATTTGAGTATTTTCGCCGAAATAAAGAGTTCTTTTGTTGCGAAATATATGATCCCTGTTTAAATCTTATTAGTAATATTGCTCTCATTCAATTCAATACGTGATTTACATTGTAGGATCTTGGCGTATTTGCGTTACGCTTCCATTACAGTAGTGCAATTTGGCGAACTTCTACTTTATTTTAACTTTTTTACGAAGCGGTTTTGGTTGGTTTCGTATTTTACTCAAGTGTATTTTATAGCATTTATTTATTTTTTGTTCTGACTATTTGCCTCCGCTTGGACAAGATTTAGTTATCTCTTTCTATCAACTTATATTTCCCACTGTATTGGCTCAGTACTAAACATTTTCTAAGTGAAATGTGCATGTTTATTTGCCTTTGGAAATATTGCTTTTCTTTCTTCCGTTTTTAGCCGAATTTTATAAAAGGACAATTTTATTGAATTTTCAGGAAATGTTTTGACGATTTTGAAAGCGGGATTTTTATGAACTGGTGTCTTTATTCTGATGGGGATTTTCAAATGGACTGTTGGTAATTTTAGGAACAGCAGCTCTTACAGGTCTGTAGTCTAAGGCGCATTTTTAGTCACTGATGTCTTTATTCTCACAAAGGGACGCATGTCCTTATTATATTAGGAATGCTTAGGAATAGTTGTCTTTACTCAAATGGAGGGCGTTAGGGGATGTTTTCTTTATTGTAGCAGAAAGATTCAGGTGCCATTGTTCTTCATCTGATGAGCATTTTTAAAGAGAGTACTGCTATAATTCTGATGGGAATTTTTAGATGTGATGTTGTCTATATGGTAATTGGGAGTTTTACGGATTCTTGATGTCATTTTGGGACAATTATCCTGATGAATAAGTGCATTTTTACTACTGTTGCTCTTACTCTAACGGAAATTTCTTATGAACTGTTGTTGGTATTTTAATGTGAATTTTTATGGTCTTTTTGAGGCTTATTTTTAATGTAATCGTGAGCTTTACTGTGAGATGGGATTTTTAAGGACTGTCGCCCATCTTCTACTTGGAGCTTTTAAGAACATTTTTCCTTATATATTTACAACAGAATTTTGAACATGCGTCACTTAGCCTGCGAATGATGCAATATTATCCCGCGCAAAGCCGGCCATGTCAGCTAGTATGCAATAAAAAGGGTTAAGTATTTAAATTCTACCTGTCGTCGTCAAAATTCATAAAAATGAATAAAAAGTGCTTAATGAGAATTCCGCCAAGCCTCTGACGTTATGTAAAATCTATATAGATTCTGAGAGTGGGCAA
Source organism: Octonoba sinensis (assembly GCA_038502835.1). Taxonomy (NCBI): domain Eukaryota; kingdom Metazoa; phylum Arthropoda; class Arachnida; order Araneae; family Uloboridae; genus Octonoba; species Octonoba sinensis. The sequence continues at coordinate 9,201,316 of CM076600.1, forward strand.
AGAGTTATGTTTGCAATAGAGAACGTTATTTCGGAGAGAACAGATTCTCTTTATAATTCTACTCTAAAATAGTTTGGTTTGAATGAGCGAGCGAAGCAATCCTAAGTTGCTGCGTAAGCCGTTTTGGGGGTATGCGAACGATAATGAGGAAGGAACGAGAACCCCTTATTAAATAAATAAATAAATTAATTAATAGCGATGATATTAATAATAATAAAATTAATAACAATGAAAACACTTTAAAAAAGTAATTTATTTCACTGAATTTCAAAAATATTCGACACATTTACGATTTCAGCATTTAAGAATAAATTTTCAAGTAAAAACAAGATTATAATTGATTAGAAAATTTTGTTTTTCAATGCAGTAGCACAAATTTATAAATAATTAAATTTTTAAAATTTTTCACTTCTCTGGCATTACAACTACAAATTATAATCATTTGATGAGATCAACAAAAAGGATGCTCTTCTAAAATTACATGCAAGAATTAATTTTTACTTATAGCAAATTTATGCGATTAACGAATTCAGAACGTGGAACAAGATCAATAGAAGATGCAAAGATTACGACATATTTTCACGCTTGTTAAAAATTAAGACTGATAATCATCCTGTCATTTTAATTTTTATAGTTTTGCCTTAAAAGTTAATGAATGCCGGAGATTTCGATGTCTCTTTGCACTATCTTTTCTTGTGAAAGATTGTGCACATATGTCGCATCTATAACTTATTTTCTTGCCTTTTATGCCATGTCGAATGCTTTTATGTCGTTTCAGATTGTCCAATCTTGTAAAGGCCTCCCTGCACGAATTACAGGAATATTTTTTGCTTTGTTTTTGAGCGTGAACTTTTAAATGTCTGTTCAGACTATAACGTGTGGTGAACGTTTTTTGGCAAACTTCGCAACTATGGGAAAATTCTGTTCTGATTGTTGGACTTTTCTGGGCGCTTATCGTTTTCATGTTACTAGGGTCCGCGCAGCACTGGTCTATTATTTTGTTTTGACGTTTATCCTTTATTTGAGTGAAGTTTCGCTCCAAAAGACAAGTCTGTTCCTCCTCATGAACAATTTCGTGATTTATCAAAAGAGAGTAGAACAAAAATTCTTTGCCGCATACAGAGCAAACAAACATCCTCATTGCTCTGTACCTATCGTAATGTTTATTAAGATCGTCTTTCTGCAAAAAAGTTTTGCTGCAAACGGCGCAGTTATAAAATTTTGAGCCTCCTGCCTTTTTCAGGTGCCGCTGTTCATGGTATTCCAGAAATCGGACTTTCGTGAATATCTCACGGCAGACATTACAAAAGTACGAGTCAACTAAGTGCTGCTTTTGGTGGAACTTCAAACAAGTCTTCGTGCTGCAGATTTTTTCACAGTTCTGGCAAGCGTATACTCTATTTAAATTAGTTTCGTCAAGTTTAATTTTTGAACTTTTCTGCACAGAATCTAAACATATATTTTTCTTGTCCAGTTTCACTAAAAAATAAATAACAAAAAAGTACTCATAAATAACACTTAATGCACAATCCTGAAAAAGGTAAATTGCTATGAAATAACGTGCGGAATAAAATTATTGTTAAAAACTTGAGAAGGAAATTTAAGAGAAGTAAATTAAAAAAATTGTGAATACTCCTGTAGGGCAATGTGCATGTGGCAAAGTGAAACGGTAAAATATTTACTCTGTTTGCAGGACCACTTATTTAATAGCATTTTAACGCTGGTACAAAACATGTACTTGATTCCAGTCAAAGCATAGTTAACTCTAAAGATCAAGCTACAAGGGTATATCAAAAGAAAACCTTAAAAGTGTTATGAACTATTTATTTTAACGACTGAGTAAAACTTGAGGATATCATTTGTCGACATAGTCTTCTTGACGTGTTATGCAATTGTTCCACCGCTTTGGAAGCGCATGAATACCACGTTGGTTCGAAGAATTCTTTTGGTCGCGCCTGTAACCACTCATGCACCGTGGTTTCTACTTCTTCATCACTTTGGAAATGCTTGCCTCCCATTGCATCTTTAAGCTGTCCGAGCACATGAAATTCACTTGGGGCGAGGTCTGGAGAATAAGGTGGGTGAATGAGGCATTCAAACGTGATATCCTGGGAAGTTTGAACCGAAACACGGGGGCTGTATGTGGTGGGGCATTTTCATGCTGTAACAACACACCTAATGTGAGAAGTCCTCGCCGTTTACTTCTGATTTCTTGCCGATCTTGATTTTTCAGAACATTTCAATAAGAAGTGCTGTTTACTGTCATTCCCCTGTCCATGTAATGCTCGAAAATTATTCGGTTTACATCCCAAAAGAGAATCTGCAGTGAGCCTTCCCAGGTCGTTGGGCGTTCGCTATTGATATGATACCACTTTTAAGCTTTCTGTCCCAGTCATACAACTTCAGCGGGGACAAACACGAATCCTTATACTATACCGTCATCCTGCGATGAATTTCTGTTGGTTTGACACCTTCATTACTCAAAATACGAATCACACTTTGCTGTTCTAACGCGGTGCATGTTGATAGTGGTGCAGCCATATTGTAACTGATGTTACTGCTAGTGTGTGTGTTGCAAGGTCACTATCCCACATGGTGACCATTGTGTGAACTACAAGGAAGATCCCTGCCATCTGGCAAATCAATCCTACAACTTTTCAGAACTTTATAAACGAGAGATCCGGAGAACGAGCCGGCCAGGGAAGCAATTCAATCTGGCGGTGGACGAAGAACCCTTGGACAATGCGTACCAAGTGTGGTCGCGCATTATCATGTTGAAATATGGCTATGAGCAAGCCCTGAAGGCAAAGAAGGACAACTGGCTTTAACACCTCGGAGATGTAGCGCTGGCTGTTTAGAGTTCCAGCAGTGCGCACTAGAGGAGTGCGAGAGTGATATCCAATACCCCACCCATAACATAATACCCGGTGCAGGACCAGTGTGGCGGTGCAAAGCGTAGCTGTTCAGCATCCTCATTCCACGGTGTCTCCAGACTCGAATCCGACCATCGTGGTGTTTCAGACAGAAGCGTAACTCGTCAGTAAAGACAATTTCATTCCATTCTGCCGTCCACATCCTTCTTTCATTGCACCATTGGCGGCGGAGACGTCTGTGGTTCTGCGTCAAAGGTAGACGGATCAATGGACGTCTTGCGGACAGACCACTCTGCTGAAAACGGCGTCGAATGGTACGCGCAGATACTGGATCATGCGTTACAGACTTAATCTGCTGTGCTATGGTTCGTGATGTGACTGAGCGATCCGCCACTTCCATGTGCACAATATGTCTGTCATCACGTGAAGTGGTGCACTGAGGTGGATGCGATCGATCATGTCGGTCCGTCGTACCCTCTTGTATCCAACGATCACATATCCACATTACAGGTGTTTGGTTTCGTCCAACACAACTACCAATTTCCCTGAAAGAAAATCCACAATCTCGGTAGGCCACTATCCTTCCTTTGTCGAACTCGGATACTTGATCAAAAGATGATCGCTGTTTTCTACGAGGCATAATGGATCGTTTTTTGTAAAAAACCACTAGGCTACCACGGCCCTTTCTTACTTGCTTAAATAAAGGTGTAATATTCACCGATTTTAATGAATCATAAATGGGAATAAACCATACGTGTTCATTGTCGTGAAACTTTTGAAAAAATAACCTGTCATTCTAACGATAACTGTTGTGTCTGAAAATTTTGTTTCAGACATAACAGTCTGAACAGTTTAGACACAACAGAAAATGTTGTGTCACAAGAAAAATACAATTTCCGTACTTAAAATCGTCGAAATCTTCAAGCCTTAAAAAGAGCATTCAATTGGCGCCACAGACGCACCTGATGTGCGTCTGCGCTGAAATTCTAATCATTTGCATATCTCACCTCCTCTAATGCATGTTGTAAATTTCATGTTATTTGCAAGGTTCCTTCAGGGTGTTGCATTTACGGTGGCCAGCAGTGTATGAACATAACACCGGGTGGGGCAGAAGTAATGACCTGGTTTTGACGGGGTATAAAAAAAAATATACAATTTGAGACTTGAAATTTTTTAATTTTGATATGTACGCAATCCCATTTTTTAAGATTAAGTTTCGAATACCACTCCTTTTCTACCACACCTTGTGAAAAATATATATTTATCGTCAGAAGAACTTATTGAAAATTTTATTATGCTCTTCAAAACAAAAGTTTTGACGAAACTGGGAAAAAGAGCACTGCCACTCTAATAAAAAAAAATATAGAAAGCGCCGACAATAAATAAAATCAATTAAAAGGAAAGAAGGGATTAAATTAAATTCGCGCATACATTAATTTTTAACGGAAATTGCAAATACAGCGAAGCCTCACTCAATATGCTAGAGAAACGTTTCAATTATTATTAGTATATTTGTTACATCTTTACAACAATGGCAACTGCGTTGATTTGTTTGTTTACATGGCAACTGTAATTATATGGTTGGAAACGTCGGCAAAAAAAATGCAATAATAAAATACAACGGGTCAAGAAAATCATTGAAAGATTTTAAAAAATTAATAAAAAAAAAAAAAAAAACTAATTGAGTCAAAACTTTTATTTTTGCGGCGATGCGTTTCTCGGGTCGTAAACATTAACCGTGCCGAATGTGGTCCCGGTCGGTAAAACGGCCTGGGATTCTATAGCGGACAGACAGACAGAATATGCCGCTTATATATAAGAAGAGATATATACTTGTGAATACCAACATAAAGATTCAATAAATACACATCGTATCTTCTTCTTATATATAAGCGGCTTATTCTGTCTTTCTGTCTGTCCGCTATATAACCCCAGTCCGTTTAACCGATCGGGACCACATTCGGCAGGGTTAATGTTTACTACCCAAATAACTCATCGCTGCAAAAATGAAAGTTGTAACTCAATTAGGTTTTTCACTCATTTAGGTTTCAATATCATATATATATATATACTAGCTGAGACGCCCGGCGTTGCACGGTCTATTTTAAATTATATTTTGCAAATACAGCGATGCCTCATCAAAATGCTAGAAACGCTGATTATTCTTATGTTTGATTTGTTTGACAATAGCAACTGCATTGATTTGTTTGTTCACACGGCAACTGTAACAATTGTTGAAACGATGCAACAATGCAAATAAAATAAAACGGTCATCATCCGGGTGAAATAATTTTAAAGTTAATTTCAGTGAAAAAACAATTTCAATCTACAGAGAAAAACGCTTATAACTTCTCTTCTAGTTAGTTTAGAAGCTTCCAATTTTAGCACGTAGCGAAAAACTCTGCCTCAAGTAGTTTTTTACACGCTTTTCAATGGTGTCAAGCTCGAAAGGATGTGATAATTTCTTCCGATAGAAAAGGGCTATTTTATGTAATTTTCGGAACTTTGCTCCAATTGGTCTTAGCATGATGATATATAGCCTAAAGCCTTCCTCAATCAATGGGCTATCTGACACTGAAAGAATTTTTCAAATCGGACCAGTAGTTCCTGAGATTAGAGCGTTCAAGCAAACAAACTCTACTGCTTTATAATATATATATATATATATATATATATATATATATCTATATATATATATATATATATATATATATATATATATATATATTATATATATATATATATATATTATATATTATATATATATAAAATATATATATATATATATATAGATATTTATATATATATATAGATATATATATATATAGATATTTATATATATAGATATTTATATATATATATATATATATATATATATATATATTATATATTTATCTACCATCGCGGATCACGTGACAGAACATTCCAGAAATTTCCATCAAAGACTAGAACTGTCAATCACGTGATCCGAGATGGTGCCAAGCTTGGCGAGAAACGACATCGATACCTCAAAAATCGTAACATTGCTCCTTCCTCAAGGTCTGCACGTCCCGGGCAGTACAATTCCTGGAGAGGAAGCTACGTTAACATTACAGTACACTGCAGTTTTCACTAAAAACTAATTACAACACATAAAATAATACAGTTACCAATAAACATTAAACATGAACAAGTATTACTAAATACATTAACACATCATTAACATTATTAAAATAGAAAAAAACTTTATGTGCACTATTTACAAAAATGAGGAGGTGGGGCCGGAGGAATGTCCGAAAACCCAAATTGTCCTTGGCAGTTCTCCAAATCCAGCTCGATAAATTTTCAAGAAGATCACACCGCCAAACGAGGCAAAAAAAAAAAAAAAAAAAAAAAAAAAAAAAAAAAAAAAAAAAAAAAAAAAAAAAAAAAAAAAAAAAAAAAAAAAAAAAAAAAAAAAAAAAAAAAAAAAAAAAAAAAAAAAAAAAAAAAAAAAAAAAAAAAAAAAAAAAAAAAAAAAAAAAAAAAAAAAAAAAAAAAAAAAAAAAAAAAAAAAAAAAAAAAAAAAAAAAAAAAAAAAAAAAAAAAAAAAAAAAAAAAAAAAAAAAAAAAAAAAAAAAAAAAAAAAAAAAAAAAAAAAAAAAAAAAAAAAAAAAAAAAAAAAAAAAAAAAAAAAAAAAAAAAAAAAAAAAAAAAAAAAAAAAAAAAAAAAAAAAAAAAAAAAAAAAAAAAAAAAAAAAAAAAAAAAAAAAAAAAAAAAAAAAAAAAAAAAAAAAAAAAAAAAAAAAAAAAAAAAAAAAAAAAAAAAAAAAAAAAAAAAAAAATCTTACGTCAGTCATAGCTAAGTTTTGCGCTTATGCTATGACTGACGTAAGATGACTAAGGCGGCCCTTTGTGGGAGGTCATTGTCAAGGTATTAATTTGTGAATATCAGTATGAAAGAAAACTCAACTTCAGTAGAGTAAAAATTATTTATTTCATTATTTATCAAAGGAACACTGCTCAAATATATACAATATAGCAAAAACATTACACAGTATAATTTATGTGTACAACAAGTACAAACTTTCATTCAAACATCTATATATTATTCTTTTTCCTTCAGAACATCGAAGGGCAAAATATTAGAAACGATATAGACAATATATTAATCTCTTATATTCCATTTGAAATCTATCAGAGCTAGTGTTTTTGACTTCTGAGATTAAAAAGCACTTTAAATGATAGCAGAGATTGTCTGATTTGAGATAGAATCAACATAACAAAAGATAAATATGGATACCAATTCTTTTTCCAAAACTTTTTTAATGTCAGCAAAAACTTTACTTTTTACTAAATTAAAACAAAATCGTAAAAGTTGTGGACTGGCATATTAAGCATATGTACAAAATTTGATATGCACTTCAACAGTTACCTGCTTCTGAAAATTTGGATATCAAAGTAGTATCGAAAGATATTCTTGATTTATTTTAAATTTTGAACGTATGTTTCTCCTAACATTTCCATTTTTTTTTCCTCGCTAGTATGAAGAAAGAGTCAGAAAAATGAGAATTTACAAAAATTAAAAGTTTTGCATTGTTTTCGGCCAATTCCTCATAGCCGACAAGTGGAGCCAAAAGATATTTATTCATTAATTTTAAAATCAGGTTTACCGCACTTTATTCCGACTTTCGGGAATTTTGTACATTTCAATCAGAAAATTGAACTGGGGGATATTTATTTGTTCAAAATTTTGACATATTTTGCTTGCCATTCCACGACTTTTTCGCACTAATTTTTAAAGATAATTTTTGTGAATACATATATTTTTACAGTAAAACCCGCTTAAGAAGTTTTCAGGGGTCCAAGATGAAAAAAACTTCTTATGAGGGAAAACCTCTTAAACGGGTAGGCTCCATGATTGAAAATGAATATACTTTGATATTTAGGGATGATATAATTTTATTATTTGACAATATTTAAATTAGACAGAAAATAGGAGACTCCACAAACATTCCTTTCTCCCCTTATCAGTCATCATTCTACTCGTGGCTAGAGTCCCTATCAAGGAACTCTACTCGAGGCAACTGACGAATTCTCACTGCCACCTGTTAGCCTGGAACTTTTAGTGTTGAGAAAAATCCGACTAAAACACCTGTTCTAAACCTTCTTCTGATCTTTTCTTGGAAGAAAAATAACTAATGTAGGTTAAAAGAAATGTGAAAAAAAAAAAAAAAGAAACTTTAGAAGTCTAAAGTGTCATCAAGAAAAAAACTGACCGATATGAAAAACTTATTTAGCAGGAAAAAAATAAAATCAAAACTTTTTAAAAGTGTTATTTTAACATTAGGGCGATAGGAGTGAAACTGGCGTCGAAATCAAAAACTTTGTAAACGGGAAAACGTTTTAAACGGGAACTTCTTAAACGAATTTTACTGTATATGTAAATTTTTTGTTAAAAAATATTGTGCAATATGGAAAATACTTCTGCTCGCAGACTTTGTATTTTTTTTACCCATCACTGTAGATTATAGAAAGGGGTTTGTCATTCTTTCAGATATCAGAAGGGGTTTGCAAGAAAAAAAAGGGTGGAAACCACTAGCTTAAAGTATTAGCAGATTCAAACCAACTGATATTTTTCCAGTATAGGTTTAAGTGGATCAGCTGTTTATTTTATTGTTGCTTTTAGTTAAATAAATCATTTGCTTCTAAAGACCAATGTGTCAGCTTTGAATTCAGTTTTTCAACAGAAAAAACTTTGGGTCTAATACAAATGACTCATCATTGCTATTTCATCAGCCTATATGAATCAGGTTTTTGTTCGCCTATCACATCAGAAATGTCACTGGAGCTAGCAGGGACGTATCTAAGGGGGCTGTCAGGGCGTTAAATTGACTAAGTGTGTGTGCGTTTTTTAAATTGTGTATGTGTGTGGGGGGGGGGGGGGGGGGGGCTAAAGCGTGGTTTTTGCCCGTTGGAAAATGACCAGTGGTGTAGTCCTGAAAAAAAAGTTAGGGGGACGCTTATATATATGGAGAAAAGCAATTGACATCAAAAACAGAGGGATGCTCAGGAAAAATGTAAAAAATTTGGGGGAGGGACGTTTGCATTCAAATAAAAAGGTAGGGGGGATGCCATCTTCCTGCATCCCCCTCAACTACACCACTGAAAGTGACCTAGTTATTTCCCTGGGAACTAGAATGCTATTTATTGCTCAATATTTTGTATAGTTCAAGTCAAAATAATTAAATCTATAATAGGCAATGAATTACCACAAGGAGAATGGAAAGACGCTATGGCACCCTTGGAAGAATTGGAATATATATACACAGAAGCTTCAGGTTTAAAAATCAGTGTTGGATGCTCAAGCATTATTTTGGGATACATTTTCAAAGTGTAACTATTAATCCTAATGATATGTTTCAGCTGCTTTTTAACCTGAGAAACACTTCCTCGAAACAGTCATTCTTAAATCAGATGTTCTTTTTCCCTACAATAATGATCCAATTGGGTAAATGTAATGTTTGAAAGACATGATCACTGAATATCACATTTAAAGCATTTCACACTATGCGTAGGTCACAGGACGTTTGTTATTTTTAAATTTTTATTACAGCATCTTATGTGTCAAACAATCATCAAATATTTCTGTAAACATACGTCTTCGTTTCAGTTTAGGATATGATTGTAAGTCAAAATTATGTATTTTGTAACAATTAATTTACATTGCAATAAAGCCAACTAAAAAAAAGATATTAATAAAGGATTTTAAAACTAGATTAGAACTGAAATCCCATAAGAAGGATGAACATGCTAAATTTTAAAATGTACTTTGCATGAATTAAAGTTTGAATATTTCTCAAAATTGCACTTGAAGTTAATTAAGGCTACTTTTAAAAATACAGTTATAGATTTAAGCTATTACAGCGTAAGTTTAAATCTTTACTTGAAATGCAGAATTACAAAAATTTTAAACTTTTGTTGAGGCAAACCGAAATTTATGATGCTCAAAATCAAAAGAGTAGGATGGTTCTGTGACATCAACGATGAAAGACAAATATATAAAGCTCCGGTGCAGAAGAAGCAAACTAATAAACATCGTACCAAAATGACTGCATAAAAAACCTAAAGACTAAAATTAAATAGTATAAAAAGCAACAAATAATAATAAACTATATTGTTAAACGATTTGCAAATTATAACAAAATCATAATGTTTTAAAATATCAATTTTGAGCGAGGAATAAAAGTACATAATGTGTTTTTGTGTGTAAAATCCATTAGTTATTGATGCGGTAAAAATATATAAAGCTCTTGTGGTACAAAAGAAACAAACTAATCAACATTGTGCCAAAATGACTTCATAAAGACCCTAAAAAGTAAAATTAAATAGTATAAAAAGCAACAAATAAAAATAAACCATTTTTCTGAAGGATTTGCAAATCATAACAAAATAAAAATATGTTTTAAACTTTGAGTGAAGGGGTTCAGGGGTAAAATCCATAAATTATTTTTGTCTATAGCTTTGAATTGATCCAGGATCAAGGTTATTTATTTATTTATTTATTTCTAAGGGGGTCATATGGTCATTAACCTTTTCAGACCTAGTGCATTTACAGGAAACCAGCATCCAATCTTTCACGTAGAACCACTATCGGCACATGTCCTTACCAGGATAAAGTTTATAAACTTGTGCATTCTAAAAATAAATCGGAACTTTTACCAGAACCTACACACTATATTGACTCTGGCGAAAGTTTTGATTCATTTGAACCACTTTAGCTCTGAAAATCTCAAGTATGATTTACACTTCCTTGCAAGCGTCAGGAAACTTCAGTTATAAAAATAAATCAACAATACAAGCAATGTAAGAAAATTGTACTTAGCAATGCAAGGAACATTTCAGCACCTATGTAGTTATAATATCACAAAGAGCACATCACAAAACAGCTGAAAACTGCATTATACAGAAACCAATGCAAATTTCAGACAATTGGGAATTATCTTTTTAAACAAGGATATTAAAAAGGAAAATTATTAATACGGCATAGAACAATGATTAAAAGATATTATTAATGCTTATTTTTTTAAATTTTACTGCCCTCAGATGTATTGATTGGGGGAAATGTTTTCACAATTAAAAAAAAAAAGAAAATAATTTTCAAACTGACTTTTTAATGAATTTTGGAGACATTAATAGTTGTGCTGTACTTTGGGTTTAGTCTCCGGCCTCAGGTGCTCCATTTTACTTGTTAAATAGTGCAATTTTTCCCTTTTTAAGAAATTTAGCACAGAATGAGAAAATTGTTTTGTACCACCTTTTTTAATTTGCTTCAGAGCTTCAAATAAAATTGAGTTACCACTAAAACAAAAATACATATTAATTGAATTGTCATGCACGTCTAAAGTTTTAAGTTCTAAACGTTTCAAAAGTTCTGCTCATTTCAAACATAATACATTAGGAGAATAAATAATAATTATAGGTGCAGAGGCAGTCCAAAGGGGATTAGTTCCCAGATTTTTAATAACTTCTCAAGAGTGATAATAAATGGTGCCTAATTACATCATTATATTTTTTGAATCATTTACACAGACTAAAATACTCTGTACCCTGCATTCTATTCTTTCAGATGGACTGAGTGCAAAATATAGTGCAGTGCATTTTACAGAAAAGTTGCTTTTTGATTTCGTTTGAATTGATAATTCGGAGACTAAACCAATAAAATACAATTTAACTAAAAACAACTATTACTTTCAACCTTTGTCTTTAAATTAAATTTTCAAACAAAAGGAACACATACACTATTGCTCAGTTGCTCAAAGGAAGGGATATAAATTTTATAATTAACATAATACTGCTAATAAATCCTAATATTTGATCATAGCAACTATAAATCCTCAACAATGCTGCCAGAATCTCCGAATATGTCCAAATACCACTTGGCGGTTTCCGGACCAGCCCACACGTAATCCAGTATGTAATATTCGACGTACCCCAAGAGCATCCCCAACAAAACATCCCCAACGTAATGCCTGCCGAGCATAACTCTGGAAGCGCAAGTACAAAAACACCAAATAATCAGAACCGGGTGCAGAAGGTACATCGATGGTGTTGAATAAATGAAAAGCAGGGTCAACATGACTGCCCTAGAGGTATGACCGGACGGACAGGACATTTTGTCGACAGACCAGGTCATCAGCATGTCTTCCTTCTCATTGTTCGAAGGCCTCTTTCTCCCGATGCAGGCTTTCATCACAGCCACAAAGATGACGTCCAGGAATAGACCTAGAACGTTGAAAAGGTTTGTCAGCAAAAACATTCATATGCATTCAACATTTTTTTCAAATTTTAACCACAGAGAATTTCAGGGAAAAACATAAAATAACTGATGCTTTTTATTCCTCCACATTTTCAAAATCAAATTTTTCTATTTTTAAAAATTAGGTGCCATTTGAGAATTTGAGGCATTAAAATATGTGTTAAAATAAGTATAATTTTTTATTGCATTATGAATTGAATGACCATATTTCTAAACATCAATTTGGGGACACTTGGAAATATTTTCGGGAACGTTTCTGAGGACATACCAAAACCTATGAGTAGTACAGTACAATCCTGTTGAAAAACTGGTGTCGGGGGACATGTTTGGCACTCGCAATATAGTGGAACTGTACTGCAGAACCATATTCACGAAATATACTGGCTCCTGTTGCGCCACTTTTAACTCTATCAATGACTCTCAACCTTTCTTGTATTGTATCATTGTTTACTTTCTTGCTTGCTACAATTTTATTTGCTGTAATTGCTGTGCAAGAGGCACACTTCTCAACTGAGCGTTTAGTCTATCAAGTGATAGGTTATTCAGATTAAATTTTTCTGCTCCTTGAGACTCCCCAAGCTAAAACCATATTAACCGCAACAATAACAATTGTGTCCTGAGAAAATGTGGGCTTAAAAATCTTGTTAAGTTATCAACATGAGATTATGAAGAGGGAGAGGTTCTAAGAACAGAGCAGATATGTGTGGAAGGGGAGGAACGCATTTTTCAAAGGAACAATGTTTTAAGCCTTTATACACTCTCACAGACTAGAGAGTGTGTTTACTTTTCAGAAATTTCAAAGAATCTGGAACACAAAGGGTGGTTTAAACGTCAGGAAACATGATAGCATTGTTTGTTCGCAACGAGATGGCACTTCGCCCCACCTTATGAGACGCAGAGTTCATTTCAAGGCAGGGATCCGTCAAAATCATCCCTTAGCTTATAAATGAAACAACCCTACAGCGCACCAAACCATTTGTTGTTTTCTTTTTCTCACTTGCTTTGCTTTTATTGTTTGCTGTTATTCCTTTTGTTGTCATTCTACTCTAGCTGGTTCACTATACTTATTTAAAAAACTGCTGTTTTCATAGCAAAATGTCCCTCAAAGGGAAAACTATTCACTCAAAAGAGAGGAATTTAATAAATAATGTAATTAAGTACTGTGAAGATGAGGCCAAAGCTGGAACACTTTTGATGCCCATATCTTTAGCTACTCCGGGGAAGCATCGAAAGCGTCCAGATGCTAGAAACGCGATATTAGATAGTTTTGATATCTGCGTTCTTCGAAAAGTAGTGAACGAACTTTATGCTGCTAAAGAAAATCCATCTTTATCCCGTTTGCTTCCCGTGGTAAAAGAAGCGATTAATTTCCCATGGAAAAGAGGAAGTCTTTGGAAATACATTCGCATTGCAGGTTTCAAGTATAAACGTTGCAAAGACCAAAGGCGGATCCTAGTTGAAAGATCACACATTGTAGCATGGGGATTTCGTTTTCTGAGAGAAATGAAAAAAATTCGACAAGCGAAAAGAAACATCGTTTATATAGATGAAACGTGGCTGGACAGCAATCTTTCTTTCCAAAAATGTTGGATGGATGAAAAAATTGGGGCTGCTATCAAAGACAGCGCAGGTGTATTGTCTGATTGTGGTTCATGCTGGAAGCGAATCTGGTTTTATTCCAAACAACAGATTGATATTTAAAGCTGGATGTGCTTCTGGAGACTGTCACGGGCAGATGAACTTTGATAATTTTACAAAATGGATTGTTGTAAAGTTGCTACCAAATATTCCACAGAACTCAAGTCATTGTTATGGATAATGCGGCTTACCACACAAAAGTTCAAGGTCCCGTACCCACGAAAAGTTCTACAAAGGATAAAATGTGTGCCTGGCTGGAGAAAAAGCAGATTGAGCATGGTAAAAAAATGCGAAAATTTCAATTAATTGAACTTATCTCGGCAAATGCACCTTCCGAAAAAAAAATATTCCATTGATGAACTTTTAAAAGAAAAAGGACATGATGTCTTAAGACTTCCCCCACACCATTGTGACTTAAATCCAATACAATTTATTTGGGCGGATATAAAACGATTCGTAAGGGAAAGAAATACGACTGCAGATATGAGTTTGCAACGTCTTCAAGATCTCGCTTCAGAAACCATACAAGATATCGGAAGAAATGAGAGGTGGGAAAGGCATTGCAAACACATAGAACACGTTGAAAATAATTATTGGGAGATTGACGGTGTTGTCGAGGAAGTTGCTGAAAATATTCGTTTCACCATTGGTTCCGATTCTGACACGGAGAGCAATTCAAGTAGTGATACTGATAATTCTGACGAAGAACCTTAACTTTACTTGTTTTTTTAAAGTCATATGCCTGAAACTCTTTTTCGTTTTCGGCGCAAAATTTTTATTGATTAATTTTATCAAAACTAAAAATACGATGTTTTGAATCAGTTCAGGTAAATATTTAATAATACTTATTCCATTATAATTCACACATTGAAAATAAAATATTTTTAAAACTACTATTTCTATTCATGAAGTAATTTAAATCTGTATTCTACAGTATTATCATGTAAAAATATAACCTATTCATCATGGGGACCATTCATAAATGTCACACTTTTTTAAATATATTTGACCCCTCCCCCCTTTGTCACATGTCATGCTATATTACGTAAGCATAAAATAGGTTTACTTTGCTGATTTAAGGTTTTTATAGAAATCAAAATGTACGATGTCATACTTCTTGTTATCCCCTCCCCTCGTCACAAATTGTCACACTTTCTTGAACCGCCCTCCGCCCCCTTGAAGCGTGACATCATTTACGGATGATTCCTTATTAAAAATTAATTTCAGTTTAAAAAATCCATTAAAAGTAACATTAATACTGCATTGTTACCTTCTAACAACAAATCAGAATATATATTTTTTAATTTGCTATTCAAAATAACATTTGTTCAGCACTGTTTCACAGAAAATGTGCTGGATTACCTTCAAAATGAAACTAGAAGGATGTATAAAAGTAACTTAAATTTGTGCAAATAAACTGCAAAAAATAATTTCACGTTATTTTAAAGCACAAATAAGCATGTGCTTAAAAATAACGTGAAATTATTTTTTATTATAGAAGGATGTATTTAAACAGCAGGTGCTGCTGAGGCGCAGTACTACGGGGTTTTACTGTACACCCATAACATGAAAAATGTTCCAACTATTACTCTGCAAAAAGTATATACATGCATTTTAAACACATTACAAACACTCAAATTTTAGTATATACATACCTATTTTCTTCAGCATTTTTTTTCGATCAAAAAAAAAAAAAAAAATGTTCAATGCTTACTTAAAAATATCTTTTACCTACGTAAAAGAGCGAAATTGTCCAGAAGGAAGGAGGACAATTGCAGGTCTTAATATTGAAAAATATTACAAACACAACATTGTTTCTGAAGTTTGTTTTCAATGTGCAGTAAATTCTGAAAGAACCCACTTTACCAAGATAGCAGGTCTGTTCAAGCAGGGCCGCCGCTAGGCTGAGGCGGTGAGGCGCCCGCCTCAGGGCGTGTGGTTCTTAGGGACGCTTTGGCCATACATATTGACAATCTTTATAAGTAAAAAACGATAGTTGTTATCTCAAAAAAATTAAAAACATATTACTGCTGCTTTTTATGCGGTTTTTGGCCTCTGGACAGTTAAAAACCGATTTTTTCTCAACCTTGTACCACCTTGTCGTGGTGGATGGGCTCTCTATACTAAGAATGCCACAACTTCCGAATGTCCTAGCAATGATTTTTCTAGTAATTATACTATACTCTAATTGAACAGTAGAATTGGTTAACTCTCCAACTCAATAGCCGCCCCAACTGGACTTCAAAGTTGGTGGTAGTCAAATCTATCTATTTTATGACGAGCAAAACGCAATTTATTGCTTTTTTATTTATTTTCCCTTATTCAGTCTATTCTGATCAGCGATTGTTTTCCTTCAGCTTTTTGAAAGTTAAAATATGTATAATTAAAGTTTGTATCGATCATTTTTAAGCTGTATTCCTTCATAATATATAGGAGGGGGCGGGAAAATTTTTTTTTGCCTCAGGGCGCCATTCGTGCTAGCGGGGGCCCTGTGTTCAAGCGGGCTCACTCGAAAAAAAAAAACAAGGCGAGTTTTTATGGGCTGGGCCCACTTTGGCAAACCCTGGCTTTATGTGAAAGAACACTTGCAATTGAACCTCTACAAAAATGATTACTAATATTATTTTTTCCCCGGCTATTTTAAGTGTATTTCTAAAACAATAAACAAAATAACTTTAGTGCCTATTGGAGAAATTTAAACCTTTTTATTTAAAAAAAAAAAAAAAAAAAGCAAGAATGTAGCAAAGAAGAATGTAGTAGTGAATAAAAGATTAAATATATTTCTATGATGATTAAAATTATAGCTTCTACCCTTCCTTTCTTGAATTTCACACAAATTTTTAATAATTGCTACATGAGCTACATACAATGATAATGTCAAAAAAAAAATACAATTACTTCTTGTGTGTTATGGAGAAGATGAGTTTTTATAATAATTTCATGATTTTTCCTACAAAATATGAGAAATATACCTTTTAAATCCTCAAACTGAAATTTGTGATGGACAGAAGCAGTAAGATAAATTCAACTGCATGTCCAAGTTTCTAAGGAAAAGAGTTTAACTTCTGCTATGGAAACCTAAAGATGAATTTAAACAACTAGGAAAGTGAAAATAAAAAATATATTTTTATGTAAGCTAATAATTCATCAATACACCATCTGGGACGGTTTAAGAACCTCAGATGCTCAAAGCACTAAAAACTTTTGGTGCCCCCCTACATTCAAAATCAAATGACAAGCAATAAAACTTTTAAAAATTTCGTTCAGCAAATTCAAAATCTTGGCACCAACAAGCATTTGTTCATGACGCTTAATTTAATTTGTAGTTTAATAACAGTTTTTTTACTTCTTTTCCTGGCGAAGTATCTCATTAAATCCTCACAATCAATCCTATGTAACATTTCTGCCTGTGTACATGATAGACATGTAGCTTTCAGCTAGCTCGCTGTATATTTTATCTAAAGAGATCGTTTAATGTATTTAATCTTGTAGAAAAGTAATTTTAAGCTTCCAAGTATATTAGACAAGAATTTTAGAAAATAAACAACTTAATGTTTTAGTTTAAGAATATGACCTGTTATTAAATAAGTAATGGTTTTTAGAAGCTACAACTTTACAACAAAAGAACTTATACTAACAGGGTTCGCGCTAATCCCGCAATATTTTTTGAAATCCCATTTTAAAAAAATTTGTTTGCGCTTAAATTTTAAAAATCCCACTTAAAAATTTGGTCAAGGTGGGAAATCCCACCTTGTATTTTTCCCCAGTGTGAACCCTGTATCAACTTTGAAAAAAACATACTTAGCAAATATTACCTAGAAATCTAAATACAAAAACCGCAGATCACCTCCCCATTTTTGCCCAAGTTTTTTCTATGTAAAAAAAATCATTAAAATTTCAAGGTACATAAAAAAAGCAAATTACTACATAATTAGCTATGGATGCCAGTTTTTAACTTTTCTTAGTCATGATAAACTTTTTTAAAAATCAAACTTGCTAAATACATTTTTCAAAAGTAATTTTATCTCAAGTTAATTATTTGTTTAAAAACTGCATTTTCGTTTTACTCTTTAAAAAAAGTTTTGTTTCAGATTTTTCAATAAATAAGAGGAAATGCAGTTTTTTTTTCCTTTAATATCCTCATTCTACGTGGATGCCTATCTACTCAACTGTACTGGTTTATATTAAAATAAAATTGAATAAAAAATAACTTTCCTCAGAAGACCGAGATATGTTACAAAAAATAATTTAATCCCATGAACGGTTTTTGGGTTTCATGTTCAAAAAAGATTTTCATGAGGTAGAAATGATTTTAAATAGAGCTTTTTGAAATAAGATTCCTCCAATTAAATAACACTTAGGACAATTTTCATGCAAAGTTATAAGACCATAACAGATGAAAGTAAGAGATAAAATGCTGAAGTGTTTGAAAAATTCTCCACCATTCATGTGGGAATCACCATCACCGGGCGTCAAAAATTGATGAACTAAAAAAATCCCTGAAAATGCTCTAAAGACGCACCAAAAATGACCCAAAAAATGCCATTGAAGTCAACAAAATGCACTTAAGACCTGGAGTCAAAATTCCATTAAAGCATTTAAATTTTTTTTCTTGAAAATTATAATAATGCCCAAATAAACGGTAAATGTTGTTTTGATAACTTTAATGTCTCAACAGGATTTTAATTGCCCTGAGAATTATATGTTCTTTTACATTATCAAAGATCGCATATGAAAGTAAGGTTTTTGTATCTTGGAAAACTCAAACATAGTTGGGATAAATTTGAAAGAGGTAGGATAGCCAACAAATCAATTTTTTTTTCGAACTCACATGCTGTATCATCTCCATTTAAAACTTAAGAAACTTTTTGCAAGGACAAAAATACTTTGTTTTCTCTAATATAATTCATCTTCATTCATTTTTGTGCAATAGATTTACAGTTCCACCCTCGACCAACCCTTTTAAGTGTTTCATGAAATTTAATGAATAAATAAAACTAAGTTTTAATCAGAAAATTTTTAAAAAGCTGTTAAGTCTTTGTACAGCTTATAAATGCTGTACAAAACTGGAAAACGCGGAAAAATGCAAAATATGCATTATCATTAACTTCTGGGGCCTGATTATCACCAACTAAATAGCCAAAACAATTTTGTTGAATCGAAGAAAGAAAGAAGGGAGGAAAAAGGATAAAGAAGCGAGTTTTAAGGATATTTAGAATGGACTCTGCACAAAGAGTCATAATATTTATTCTTCAGTTTCAAAATAAATATAGTGTAATCATGAAAAAAAAAAAACCAAAATTAACACAAAATGTATTCAAACTATGCCAAAAAATGTACACACATATCAATATTAAAAAAAATATGATAAAAAGATTGAGACAATAATTCCATGTCCAATTCCATAAAAAAAATTAAGCATAACTGCAAAAAAAATAAGTTCTTATTTCTGATTTAACAAGCTAAAGTATTTATACCTCTGAAACAAATGGAAAATTTACGGTATAAAAATAGATGAATTTAATACTTTTTCAAAACAAATGTTTGCTTATGCGGGTTTACAGTTACCAAAATACAGTTCAAATACAAAACATATTATACAAGCAAAACCATACTTTTTAAATCATCAAATACTAAATGAAAAATGATAGGTTGATTCGTCTGCGCTTAACGGATTTGTTTAGTTAAGAGGCATGAGAGGCTATACTCTGCCAAGGTATTGTGGAAAGCCTGAACAAAGCAAAATATATGAACTGAATTACATATATATATATATGGGGGTCATTCTCAAAAAGTGCTACAAATGTTGCACTTCAAATTCACTATTCATTTTTTTCTCATTACATTATTTGTATTTATTTTGTTAAAAAGAGCATATTTGTAAAATATGATTTCATTAGTTTCAAGATTTGATAAAGAGAAGAAAAAAAAACATCTATAAACATATCTATACATGAGAAAATTTGACTGTCCACATAGACAAAGTCAAAAAAAAACGAGCTATGAAAAAAAGCAAAAAAACTTTTTCCCATCGTTATAGTCTGGCATTTTTATAGCTTTCTGTGGTATCTTAAATGATTATTTTTATCACAAAATATTTTTCTTTAAAAACTTGATATATTTTGTCCTGCAAATTGTGTTTTTAAAAATTTGTCCACTATGTGACCACAGCACAAGTTGCAAAAAAAAGAGCACTTTTTATTGAGAAGTTTACGCATTGCTGTTATCAGTTCCCCCTATGGTTAGTTTTACTTTATTTGAATAATGTTCTTTTTGGAAAAAATATATTATCTGAAATATTAAGGAAAGTATAAAAAATCAATGTAAACCTCTGTTACCTTATTTTAAACTCACAAGTAATTAAAAATAAAGTTAGTCAAACATTTTAAGCCCTATTGGATACGATAATAGTGAACTAGATAATAGATAATGTAAACTAAATAAACAGAATGAATAAATACAAAGTAAAGGTTGTGTGTCCACTCTGTTACCATGGTTTAGGAACAGATAAGAGAAAATTTATCAGTTTTAAAATAAAATATTAAATTAAACATAATTTTGATGGATTAATACACTAGTAGTTTACTTGATAAATTTCGTGCAAAATAAAAAAAAAAGCAGTCAATTTATTTGGCTGACTTTTACATGGCCAGTATCATTTGCCACTTTCTATGTAAAATAAAATGTATAAAAATATTCCATATTAATTTGATGTAGTGTTATACACTTGTTTTCTATATTATATCATTACTTATAAAACTAGGTTTAATATACTAATTGTCAAGAAAAAGTATGTATTTTTATCTATTATTGATCATTGCTTAGTTTCTCCTTTTCAATAAGCAATAAATAAAATTTAGTAAATTATTAATAAATTTCATTAACATAGTTTTCTGAATAAATAACTAAAAGGTGGAGAACAAATGATATATATATTTCAAAGCATTAAATGATGGAATTGTAACAATTCTTGAAAATGACCTATAATATAAGTGGGATAAAAGAGGGCAATTATTATGATTATATTTATCTATTTTTATTTCTAACAAAAGCTGCTCAATTAGATACAAATACAATTTTGAATTTTGTGCAGAATAAGGCTCTTTAGAAAATAAACCAAGAAGTATTTTCTTTTTTTTAAAAAATAAACATAAGTAACCGAAGAAAAAAAACCGCAGAAAAACAACATAAGGGTAGATGAAGAAAAATTGGAATATTGATTCAATGCAAGACATATTTTAAGCACGGCCGTTTGAAATAGAGATGACTTTAAGCTGATTTGTCAGGGAATAGTGCTGTGCTTTCAGAAATTAACTTCATTTGATGGCAGGTAAATCTCT
This sequence comes from Octonoba sinensis, assembly GCA_038502835.1. Classification (NCBI taxonomy): domain Eukaryota; kingdom Metazoa; phylum Arthropoda; class Arachnida; order Araneae; family Uloboridae; genus Octonoba; species Octonoba sinensis. The sequence goes on from CM076600.1 coordinate 9,222,444, forward strand.
TTAGGTATATGACAATAGTTCAACAAAAAAGAGAAGAAAATGATGGGACAGTACTTGTCCTGAATCAGGCCAGAAGCTTCAGAAGATTTCCTTGTTTTTTTTTAATCAGATTTTTGTGACTTCAGGATTATGTTTTTGAAATTATAACTATTTTTCTGAAAATATTTTTTTTTTTTTTTTTTGGTGTATGGAAAACATGGACGGTTCAACAAATCTGAAATATATGTAGCAGTAAATTTTATTCTATTTTGAAGTTAACTATTATGAAATTGACACAATAAAAGAAAGACTTGAATGCATAGTGTTTATGCTAATGAAAATCATACCTTTTTTTGAAGTACACACATTTTTAGGACATTTAAAAAATGCATTCGTAAAGAAAAGTGTTCTTTTTTAAAAGGCTTTCTTTCTAGTTTAAAAATCAATACTAGACTTGTCCATCATAGGACAGGGGCGAGTATTTTTGAGCTACCCTTTAGTATTACATACCTGCCAACCCCAGTTTTGAAAAATGCAGAAGATAATCTAAAAATTTGCAGAAGAAATTACGTAAAATGCAGAAGATTTTACGCAATGCCAAATTATACCATGTATGACTAAAGTAACTAAAATTTAAGTTTAATTATCATTAGTGAATATTTACAATAATTTTATGTTGACATTTTCAACAAAACACATGTTTATAAAATGAGGGATTTGGTCTAACTATATCATAAAAACATCTTCACAACAATTCAACACCTTCAGACAATTTAACACCTTTGATTATTATGTATTATGAAACGAAATGCAGCAAATTAAAAAAGTAAATACTCCTAAAGAAATGAATTTTTAAATTTCTTTTGCAAAAATAATCATGTTTAAATGTATCGCCATGAGAGGGAAAATATCACTAAACTGGAAACCAGACGCTGCGCCAAGGATAGTTCGAGTTCTGAGCCTATTGGTCGAAGCTCAGTTCAGACTTGGTTTTCCAACGCATGTGCATCCTAATCTGGATGCGCCTAGAGCTACGTGCCATACTTTATTACTCTTAGCAAAAATGAGGAAGATCTGATCATCAACACAGAAAAGTGGAAAATGTAGACCAAATGAGGAAAGCTTCTGCAAAATGAGGAAGGGTTGGCAGCTATGGTATTAGGTGTAATTTACTAGAAACCTCGACTGCTATGGTTTTAAAGCGACTTTCTTAATGCTTCAAGCAAAAGTCAAATGATTAAAGAAACTATAACTAGTTTTTAATTACTTTCTGGGACCCTCAGTTAGAAAATAAAATTCAAGAATTTTACAAGGACTGTAAGAATTCTGAATAACTATGTGGACCCTTCAAAACATAAGAAAATATAAAAAGAAATAAATTTTTGAAATAGGCAATTACTAAAATGAACACGAATGAGTTCCCATCTTTGAATGGATATCTTTCACGTTAGCAGAAAGTTTAGTGTGAATTAAAGAGAGAATTTATTTAATAAAATTAGCTTTTAATTGAAGCTACTAAAAAATCAATTTGATTACAGCTGAAGGAAAAAAAACTCAACTTCAAAAAATTACATTTATCTGAAATACATTTCTTACCCAGTATTAAATTGAAGAAGAAAGCTTCCTTTTTAGGATCTTCCGCAAACCAAAGTAGAATTATGCTTCCGCAAATCCAAAACACTCCGTGACAGGAGTACTCCAGAGCCTTCATGTGCGGTCGATAACTGCCGAGGGGAGACTCGCTCGAAGCCGAGAGGCTCAACTGCAAGCTTAAGCTTTTATCAAGCTGCACGAGAGTAGAAAGAGCTGAATCATCTTTATTCTTCTCCATTCTTGGATTTCTACAAAAATTAAAAAATATTAATTAAAGGAAAGAATTGTTTTTAGGCTTTTAATTAAAAAATGTTGAGCATTACAAAAAAAAAAAAAAAATAAATAAATAAATAAAAAAATTCAAAGGATTAACATACAGTTAGCTCCGATTTCTGCATCTCTCTCTTTTACGTCTAAGTCTTGAGCAAAAATATGTAAAAAAATATTAGTAAAATCTCCCTCATAAAAAGGCAATTGGTTCCAGCTGAACAATTCGCTATGCAGAAATTAGATTTATTCAGTTATTTAAGTAAGTAAATGTTAAAAACTTTTTAGCAGATACAATAAGTTCAGAAGTATTGCACAAGACACAGTTGGGCATTCGCTGTTAAGAGATTATACTGAACATTTTTCAAAAATTTAAAATATTCAGTTATACACTGCTTCTTGATTCGTAAACAATGAATGACGTAATAGTGCATAAAAGTTTACTCCACCTGTAAGAGGAATGATGAATAAAGTAAAATTCAGCTATGCATCTGTGCTTAACTACATTTTCCATACCACAAATTGGTGCAATATAAAAGTGATCCCTAAGATAATATTCATGCTTATACACTAATAAGAAACAAGTATTGAATCATATTGCATTTTTTTCCCATATGAATTATTTGATTACATTTCTAATGATTTTAAAGAGTCAAATTTTTGGCAAGATGGTAATGTTATAAGAGTAGTAGTAAAATTAAGTCATTTTTTACTTCTGTAAGAAAAAAAAAGGACGTTAAAATAAAGTTATCGTATAAATGATAAAACCGACATTAAAAAAAAAAAAAAAATTTTTTGCACAGTTCTTCTTCCTTTTTTATAAAAAAATCCACGACTTTTGCAATTACATCTTATGAATGTTATGTGCAAATTTAGAAATCTTGTTCAAAAATAATATTAATAATAAGCTGGGACAAGTTCAGGACCAATTTCAATTGTAAAATGGTCTAGTAATCTGCTAGACACAGTATGGTCCCCAAATGCCATTTCTTTCCCCAAAAGAGAAAAACGTAGGCCGGTAAATCATGATGCAGGTTTTAACGAGGATTTAATACTGTGATGACTTGGGATGTTCTAAAACTTGCTGTAAACATTTTTCTTTTTTTTTCCCGAGTTTTTTTGCACAGATTTTATGTATCATTCAAATGGAAATTAAGTAACTAAAAAAATCAATTTTCCCCAAATCATACCAACAAAATTTAAGGTATGGGTCATATTCAGGATTTCTCAAAAGATACTGGGGGCTGAAAAGCAGTGGTAAAAGTGGGTGAACAAAAAGTGGGGGCAAGGCAAAGATGATTAGACTCAGCATATCTCCCCCCCCCCCACCCCTTTTCTCCACCAGACCCCTACCTGTTAGACGAGGCCTTAGGATTGCTTACGCACGGGGAGAGATCGTGGGGTCTACGGATTTTACATGCGCATATCCCCAAGTATACATGGTGGTCTTCAGTGGGTATCGAGCGCGCGACCTTCCAGGTGGAAGTCTGGCATGCTAACCACTAATTATCCTAATCCAGTAAAGGAATTTATGATTTATGATTTGACGAAAAAAGGTCGGTCATTAACCTTCTTTTTTTCTTACCTTAATAATGATATTAAATAGCTTTTAACAAGACAATTTCTATTTCCCAAACATTAGACAAGTTTCTAGCATTTGTTACTGTTTTTATCAATAATCAGCATGTTTATTTCTTACTAGGAAATAATAGCTTAATTCGAAGTAAAGTAATAAGTCAACATTAGCTGCACCATTATTGTTTATATATATATGTTTAAATTTTGCTAGCAACATTGTACATTCTAATCCTTGAAAATAAAAGTTAAAGTTTAGTTTTACATTTGCATTTTTTCATGTAAATTTAAAGAAAACTTTAAAATGTCAAAGAGAAAAATAATTGAAGTAAGCATATGAAATAGTAGTAAAAATTCAAATTTAAAGTGCACCAAGTATATAAAAGTAGTAGTATCATTATGGAAAGTAAATTGTATAACTCAGTTTGACAAGAGAATGTACTTTAATTCTGGTACTAATATGCAATAATGTGGGCCTGCCCACTGGGCAGGACGTTTATAAATGGGCATTTATGTCGGCATCTGTCCAAAGAATTTTTAGGTGCCCAAATCTGGGCTTTTGAAGAAATATATCTTATTTTATACGTTGACATTTTTAATGATTATTACAATTTATAAATAATATTACAATTATTTTACAATGTACATTTCATTGAGAAACGTATAAAGGGCTTATAAATTGCTTTATTTTTATGAGTATTGATCGTAAAACATGGGGTCATTCTATCTATGTCAATTTAACACAGGGCCACCATCTCATATTTTCTTTAAACTTGACAGAAAGAGTACTACTGATATAGACTTAGGAAAATGTGAAATTTTTCTGAAACCTCTACTCGTTTTTGATTTACAGAGGTGTAAAATTTCACTGAGAACAAAAGATGGTAAATTGAGAATTGCTCTAGAAACTTGCCTAAAAAAGGAAGAAGGTACTTTTGATGTTTGCAATGTAATTTTCACAATGGCTCAAAAATTAATCAAACCTTGTTGCAAATGGAAATAAAATTCTAGAGTTCGATGAATTGGGTATGGGCAGATCTGAATGTCAAAGCCACTTCTCAGCGAGCAGCAGTAACGATTAGATAAAACCCAATGAAAAAGAAATAACCAATTTCATTTCATTTGTATGTGTGTTTTAATTTTTTTATTATTATTATTAGTGGTATGCAACATAATATATATGTTAAGGGTTAGCAGTTAGCTTATTTATTATGGAATATAAAAAGCCAACTAAAATGTTATTCAAACTAAAATAATTTTTTAGAAAAAACTTAAAAACATTTTATCTGCTTTGATTCATTGGTATCTGCAGGTGGAAATATTAATTACAACTTCTTACAAATAAATTACATTATATTTGTCAGGTTTGAAGTATTTCCTATTATTAATGAGAATTTCTCCGATTGTTCCACAATAATCAGTATTTCTTTAAAAAAACTCATAAATGTCCGGGCATTTATGGATTTTGGGCTTTAGTCCCAATTTATAAATGCCTGGGCATTTTACAACGCTACTAATATGTCATGCCCAGTATTGTTTATTACTTCAAGAAATGTAAAATTAAATTCTACCTTAAGGCTGCTCTTGAATTTCAAATCTTTGAAACCAATGTTAACCTACGGGAAAAGTTGGACTAAGTTTTAGAAAGTTCCTTTGAAGTTTTCGAGTCCGGAATTTTTTTTGAGTATTTTTCAAGCCTATATCTCAGTCTTTTAGTTTTTACTTTTTTTAAATATCACTTACCGTATTTAAAAAAAATCGTTAAAAAATGAATTTTGGAAAAAACGTGGTACTGCCCTAGACGTTTCGCTCTATAAAATATTTTCAAAGCATGTTACAGAAATTTGGAAAACAACGAGACCAGCAAAACATTTCCAGCTTTCTTTTGAACCTTTCTTTGAAATAATACGAGCATTTTTTAAGACAAAAAAACTCTTCCAAAGTTTGAAAATATTTCCAAAAAAAGCTCGAAATTCCTCTTAGACACGCCTCTCACCGCTTTCCATGATTTTTGACGTCGATTAGCTTAACGACTGTCACTCCCGGGAGCGTTGCTGTTTCGGATTCGGACAATGGGGAAAGTGTGCCCCCCCCCCTTCAACCGGCTGGGTTTCGAAGACACAGAAGACAGACCTCATGTTTTTTTCAAAAGGGAAGAAAATTCAGACAAGTCTGCTTTTTCCAATGTTTGTTTGGAGATGCTATGATCACTTATATGTAATCCTTTATAGGGGTAAATTCCTTGTTTCCAAAGATCTATAAAAATATTTTTCATGAATTAAATAAGGGGGAGATTTTTTGTTTTTTACTGAAGGAATAAAGGAATGATAAACTTTAAATGTTTTCATAAATTATAAAGAGATTTTTGAGAAAATGAATGTATTTTCAAAATTTTAAATTGGCCTCTTTCTGAATGTAATGTTTCAATATCTTCAGTTTGAGAACCAAAAAAAAAAAAAAAAATTAATTAAACTTTTCAACATCTTCCGAGTGAAGCTGGAATTTTGAAAAACAAAATTACAGATAAAGATCAACTGATGGGGGGGGGGGGGGGGGGGGTTACTAACAACCTCCCTTTCTTTTTTTCCTTTTTCTAATGATTTTTTATGCCATTCGTAATATTTATTAACTTTTTCTTTCATAAGATTTTTCCACCTCTCGATACCTTTTACTTCTTTTTATCCTACTTTTCCGTAAAAGTTTAAAAAACAACAACGAAAGAAGGCTAATGTATTACATCACAAGAATATCGTTAAAAATAGGAAAAGGTCATAAACAAGTTACCGTAATTATCTGTGTATAGCCCGCGGGCTATCTACAAAAAAACTTCTTTTTTTACTACCTGCGGGCAAGTTGAAGAAGTGAAAGTCAGTGAACAGAATTTCACTTATCACATATATTTTATACAATTTTCCAAAGGCAATTTTACACGTCTACACTACAGATAACAAAGAATTATTAATTTTCCAAAATTTTGCAGCAATTAAAAAAAAAAAAAAGGCTTTGATTGGAAAATACCTCTTTTGATGCAGCTGTTATTTTGAGATGCTTGAAAACTGGCTAGCAGCAACAACCCAAGCCCACTTCTGTCACACTGGATTCTGCAAAAAAAATATGTCAATGGTTGAAAAAACATATTATAACTTCAGTTCCAGGAAATTAAATTGAACATTTTTAAGATTGCAACAATACATTTTAATCTTAATAGATGATATTTCCTTTATTAGCAAAAAATACTACGTTGAAGAGTAGAAGAGGAATAGAAGTTTCAAACATTTCAATTTCTCATGTGTAACAAGCAAACATTGTCAATGATTTCTTTTTCATGTTGGGGGGAGGGGGTTGTATTTAAATTAATGAAAAAAATACGCAAGCTTTGATTAAATTTCTACATAATAGCCCTCGTGTTAATAACAGATACATCCCTTGGTTAGTTTTAATTCAGTATGTAAATTTCAGTAACAGATTAAATCATTGTTCTCTTTTCTTCTGATACATTAAATGCATTTCTATTCAAAATTAAGAGAATTTGAGTCTGCATTGAATTTTATGCTAAGAAATGAATGAAATGAAAATCACTGCCACGAAAAGAAGGCCAGAGTCTTGTGTTTTAAACAAATAGTGCTTGCATGTATGTGTTCAGAGCTATAAAAAATAGGTTCTATAAGCGCAAGTGGCGGAATACACAATTTGTTTGCTAGTTTAATTTACTAAGCATTGTATAGGCTGTCAGATTCCATTAATTACCGGTAGCATATCCATCTATTATCTAGCGGTTATGAAGCATTTCAATTTAACAAAGTTTTTTTTTTTTGGCCTATTCAAAATGTCGGTATTCTGGTTTGTCAGTTACACACAGTACTACGGGAAAAATTATGGAAGGGGTGCACAAATGTCAAACATTTGAGAAACACTGCCCATTCAGTATCCTGAAACTGTTTCTATTAGGGTGGACATGACATTGAGCATTGAATTCTCTCAAGATCTGCTTTTTATCTCCAGACAATTGGTCAGTTCAATTAAATGCTTGTGTGGTTATTTATTTTTGTAAATTAAATCTGAATCTACTTTAGTTATGCAAGAAAACGTTTTTGGTGAGTAGTGCAATGCTTTTCATGAGGAAAAAGCAAAAATAGAAGTTAAAAATCCACTACTTAATTAAGAGATATGCAACAACTTTTGAAGAGTGTGTGGAGTGGTGGGGGTTAAATCAGTACATTTTTATAAATACACGGAAACATAGTAGATTTATGGCGAGAAATACCGGTAACACTTTACATAACATTTGATTCCCTTCAATACGAGAGTAAAGAAATAAATAACAAGGATGAAAAATGATTTTATGAGGAAAATAAAAACTTGAAAATCAAATTGGTTACTTATGTGCAGATGACAAGGAAGTAACAGAATGACAGGACAAACCATAAGAAGTGGTATACTTTTAAAAGTGAAGGATCATCGAGTCTTACAATGAACAAATTTTTATCAAAGTATATACGTTAACGAACAAAATTGCAACATAAACATTCTAAATCTGAATCTGGTAGGAAAACCGCTTAATTATTCCTTTCTACAAAGTGAAGAAGTACGTCAACATTGTAATCGGATGTCACATTTTAGCATGCTTTAAAACATATTAATCATGTTCATTTGGCTACACTGTAAATCTTTAATAAACACTGAATAAAGTGCAAAAGCAGCACGATTCAGAAATACTTACGCAGCGCACGTCAATCAATTTTAGTTAAATGGGCAGCACAGCAGAAATCAAAAAAGATTTCAGAAGAGCCGCAGCATGTTTGATGCCAAAAAAATTTACTATTGAAGATTACTTTTTTATATATAAGCAATACTGGTAAATTACAAGTTTGTTTCTAAAAATTTTACTTTTATTATTAGAAGCCTAATATAATTTCTACTATATTTTTCAATTTTCCAATTCAAAATTTATTTGAAAATCACATGTTGTCCGTTGTTAACTGCAAGACCAAGGAATTCTGGGAATCGAAATCGAAGTACAAACTGTAAACAATGTAGCAGACAGAGTTGTTTAACTTTCTAATGATCAAATTTAAATAACTATATTTTTATATTATTACATTGCTTGAAATTGCATAGCAATTGGGTAAAATGAGGTTTAACGAAAAAGAAGTTATTTGCTTTTCAGCTGAACCTGGCGATAAGGAAGGGAGATTATTTTACAAAGGCCCTGGTTTTAGAGAAGGTGAAAAAAGATTTCTCATTCAGAATTTTTTTTATAAATTGTGCATAACACATTGTCGTTTGCTATGATGGTACAAAGATGTCTTACAAGTCATGTGTATTGTTGTTATCTGGTGTAGAATAGTAGGGAATCTGGTGTATCAATAGTAGGTTTTTTACATCTTAAATGACAAAACGATTTGGGAACATTTCCTAAGAAAGGAGGTGTTTCTTGGGCCCAGACATTTTAATCTTCTCACCGAAAGTTATTGCTTTATTTGATGGTATTTCCAAAAAATAATAAGAATTCGTGGGTTTATAGGTTATCAAATTGAATTTTTGTATGTATGAGTGTCCATATCATTTTGGATTTCAATTTCATTTACTCCTAACTGAGGCGAAATTTTCAGTCATTTTCCCCCCCCCTTCAATAATGTAATGTGGCGCCGATTTTAAATTGCTCTTTAAACAGCTTAATATTTTTTGGTGTCTAATCTTGTTTTGAGTTTCATCAGATAGAAATAAAACATTTTCCTCAGAGATAGAAGAAACTTATAAAGGGTGGTTATATGATGTTAATAATAGTGAACTTTAATGTTTTGGATACAGATAAAAATAAATGGAATTCTACACATATTACATCAGCCAAGGGAACTAAACTTCTGCATTTCTTTTCAGCATTAGGATTTTTGTCTAGAGTAATTTGCACTGTTTACCCATAAATTCTGAAGCTTATATCAACCTTTCGCATTTTATTTGTTGCAAATTTTGCCCTGCCTTATCTGCATGCAAAAATACTTAACAATTTCAAAATGAAGGAAATAATTTCATTATATGTAATAAGTACAGTATTTTTCTGGTAGAATGACATGTCGTGCAATGATAAAAAGAATTGCATCATGTTGACAAAAAAACACTAGAAGAAAAAATGGGATGCTTTTCCTTTTTAAAGTTTCAAAGTTCTATAATGGAATAATAAAAAAAATTACCTTAAAATGTTTCAATTTCTAGCCAAAGTCTTGCTTCCCTTTGCATCCCCTCTGGGTACACTATAATTGTCAACAATTAAATTGTCTACAATTATTATTCTTACATTTCAGACGCATGTATTTTATAATTTACAAATATTATCCACTGTCTCATGCAATTGCATGTAAAGAAAAAAGATACAAAATAACACAGCTTTAGTTGAAATTAATTATTTATGAAACACTTGAAGGTTCACATGTTCACAAATATTTTCAACTTCAAATAATGACCAAAATTGTATTGCTACCAAACTAAGCCAATCCTTCTCCGTCAATATTTTAATATCCATATAATTCCACCAATAAGGTTTTTTATAGTTCATTTATAATATCGAAATTTTCAATTACTTCTTCTTTCCGTTCATTTTTGAGTTCTTGGTATTTTATTTCTAAAGCATTTTATTTACTATTTCTTTTATTTTCCAGCAGGGTTCGTTGATTTAAATTGGCTTGAATTAAATCATGATTTAAATCAAGTGATTTTTTTCAAAAAAATCATTGCTTCTACAACGTTAGAAAGTGTCGTAAAAATGAAATATGTTGCAATTATAACCACTGCTTCAAAGAAAACTTCCTAGGTCCATCTGTCTGTGTGCATAACATATTTCATAAATTTAGAACTAATTACTATTTTTATAATTTTACAATATTATTCTTATTCTTCAAGCATCTTAACAGCAAAACATAATTCATTCAATTATTCAAATTAGAATTCCTAATAATCATTTAATAAATGCCACTCAATAAATAACTCAGAATGATTTTTAACAACAATTGTTAGAATTTAGAGTATGTATCCTTAAAGTTTTATACGTGTCCCCTAATAGTTTAAGGTTTTTTTCCTTTTAAAACATTTTTTATCGTAGATGTTTTCAATAAAGATATTTGATTAAAACAAAAAGTTTCAGTTTTTAGTAATGGTGTGGCAGGGTTCGTTGATTTAAATCAGCTTGATTTAAATCACGATTTAAATCAAGTGATTTTTTTAAAAAAATCATTGATTTAAATCAAGTGATTTTTTTCCAAAAAAATCATTGATTTTACTATGTTAGGAAGTGTTGTAAAAATGAAATATGTTGCAATTTCAACTACTGTTTCAAACAAAACTTCCTAGGTCCATTTGGCTGTGTGCATAACATATTTCATAAGGTTGGAATTAATAACTATTCTTTTAATTTGACAATTTTTTTTTTTAATTTTACAATATTCTTCAAGCAGCTTAACAGCAAAGCATCATTCATTCAATCATTCAAATTACAATTCATAATACATAATCATGAACCATTCTGTGTTTTTTAATCTTAAAAATAGTATTTTAGATCCATTAAATCAATGCCACACAATAAATAATTCAGAATGATAGTGTTTAAAACAACAATTGTTAGAATTTAGAATTTATCCTTAAAGTTTCATCCACGTCCCCTAATAGCTTAAGGTTTTTTCCTTTTAAAATATTGTTTTATCACAGAAGTTTTCAATAAAGATATTTGATTAAAACAAATGTTGCAGTTTTCAGTAATGGTGTGAGCATGTGATTTTTCGAAATGGGTAAAAATATTTCATGCTTTTTTATTTATAAAATTGAAAAATGATTAAAGTACATTCAATGTAAAACTTAATTGGGTACTTTTTTTGCAGTTTTCAACAGCAAAATAATTCAGATTAAATATGTTCATATTCTCTGTACTTATGCATGTACTATTATTCCTGGTAGGGTTACGTTTCATTTGAGTCATGCATTTGTATTAAAATTTGTTTATCATTATTATTATTAAAAAATATTTATTGCTCTGAAAATAGCTTAAAGTGTGTTTTTGCATATTGATTAAGATGTCATATTGTTTCTATGAATGTAACATAATAAATATCCAAATAATTTAGGGTCTTTTTAAAAAAATAAAAAAAATCCGATTTTTTTTTTTTTATTTTTTTAAAAAAAATCACGAACCCTGTGGTGTGGGCATATGATTTTACTAAATCAGTAAAAATATTTCAGGCTTTTTCATTTATAAAATTGAAAAATGATTGAAGTACACTCAATGAAAAAATTAAGTACACACAATTGTTACTTTTTTTAGTTTTTAACAGCAAAATAATTCAGATTAAATTTGTTCATTTTCTCGGTACTTCTAAGGGTACTGTTATTCCTGGTAGGCTTAAATTTCATTTGAGTCCTGCATTTGTATGACTCAAATGTATTAAAATTTGTTTATCATTATTCATTAAGAACTATTTATTGCTGTGAAAATAGCTTAAAGTATGTTTTTGCAATTGATTAACATGCCATATTGTTTCTATGAATGTAACATAATAAATATCCAAAATATTTAAGGTCTTTTTTTAAAAATCAAAAAAATCCAATTTAAATTTAAAAAATCTGATTTAAATAAAAAAATCCAATTTTTTTTTTTTTTTTTTTTAATTTAAAAAAAAAATCAGGAACCCTGTTTTAAAGTGTTAAAATGAAACCATAAGCTTAGAAATCTTTAATGTTTGCATTTCTTTCCTTCAAATAATTGGCAAGCTTACATGATTGAATATCATTTTAGTTTACAAGGAAAGATGGTTTAAACTCAAGGGAAATCTACTTTACTACTTTCGACTGAACGAACATGGGGCCGTGTATGAAAGTGAAGTAAGTTTTGTTCATATTCTATACAGTTATTGTCTACACATACGGGGCCGTTCATAAATGACGTACGCTTTTTTCCCATATATGTGACCCCCTTCCCCTTTGTCACAATATGTCACACTTCAGTGCACCCCGCCCCCCTTTGTCACGCATCACGCTATGTTGCATAATGCATGATGTCACACTTTTTGTTACCCCCTCCCCTCCCCTTGTCACACTCTGTCACAATTTCCCGAATCCCCTTCCCCCCTCGAAGTGTGACGTCATTTATGAATGAGCCCTACATGGATTCCAAGGTCTTAAAGTTAGTGGGACTGAACAAAAGTGTTTCTTTCAGAAATCTCTGGGGGGGGGGGCACACCCCCTTAGAGCAGGTTGCCCCCCTCCACCAGTTGAAAATTCGGATCTCAATTTAAAAAGAAAGAAAATAGAGATTATGCTTTTAAGACTTCAGTTTAAGAAATACTTTTGAGGAAAAGACATTAAACACTATCACTAGCGTCACCAAAAGTAACCGAAAAGATATGACTTTATTTTAAATAAAATTGCCGGGGGGTCAACAAACTCTTTTTTTTTTGCTTCCTCTAACATCATCAAAGAATTCTGAAATTTCATTGTTAGGAAGATTTCAAAATGTTTCCTGGGGAGAGCCCTCGAACCCCTGCCTCCAGTAATGTTGACAAAGATAGGTTGAAACTTCATTTTTAAGACTTCAGTTTCGAAAATTTTCTTCAGCTGAGAGATTCAGTAGATGCAGTCTATAACTGCATCTACTGTATATAGTAACTGGAATCTATTATATGTATTAAAAAAATCATATCATTTCTAGTCATATGTATATAAAATGATATGATTTTGAAGCATACATTCCCCCTCCGCATTCTTAACATGCCCCCCCCCCCCCCCGGAGCAAAAGGTCTGAAAGAAACACTGCTGAACAAGAGTATGATGCATAGAAAATTATACATGCAATTCTTATTTTGATACATGTTTGAATATGTTGATAAAAATATATCAAAGAGTAAAACAAACTAAATATTGTCTTCTTTTGGCTCTGGTAAAGGTTTAATTATTTAGTATTCATGAAAGAAATACCAAGAACAGAAATAACAGCATACACCTACCAAAAACTGCATGAAGCAAATTTATTATTATATTTTATTCAGTTAAGTGCATAATGTGTAAAGGTTGTCCATGTAATGTAAGACAATCTCATCTAACACGATTAGATGATTTGACAAAAGGAGAATTCAATTTGTATTGGATGCTTGAAACTTTGAGATAAGTAAAGGGACATTCACATATTGAAGTTTTAAATTCACTTTTAATGCCCATTTAGAACTTCTCAAAAACTTCAAGATAAAAATTTGAGATATCCCGAGTTTACGGTACATTGTAAAATATTTCTGCCATATATTTTGAAACTGTGCTTTTGCGTTACATGCCTACCAGTTTTTGGCACCTTTTGAGGAAAGCTTGCATAATGACTGATATACAAGAGCCTTACATATGAAATAGATTACTTATAATGTGCTGTCAAGTAGTATTAATAATCAGCAATGGTCCAAAGTTAAAAAATTTCCAGAATCCATTAGGTGTCGTTTAACGGAAACATACCTTCAAAAATGCTTAAGCTTATTTCACTTAAAAAAATTCATTGAATATGTAGCACTTGATTCATGACAGCAAAAATATTTTCACTGATATCTATACATATTGTTAACACATTGAGGGGGTTGGCTCGGCTTCAGTTAAGTTTTGGAGGGGCAAATAAAACATGGTTCAACAAAAGAGGAAATGACCAGTAAAACAAAAAAGATTTTGATTCTCACAATCATTCTTCATTTTGGTGTCATATAGCTTGCAATTGCATGGAAAAGGAAACTACTGCTGCCAATTTCCATCTAGAAGAACTATTTGGCAACCTTATTTTTGAAAAAAAAAATTACAAATTGCTTATCCACTTGTCACTTTACCCTATATGAATTCTTTGCAGAATAGTATAGTTAAGGTATTACTGGCAAAGTATGAAACGCCGGCATTCCGTAGAAGGCCTAGGCATTGTATATAATGCCGGACCTTTTTAGGCAAGGTGTGAAATACAAGAAGTATTGCATACTTTCCCTAGGCATTGTATATCATACCTAGGCATTCTATAGAATGACAAATGCTATTTAGGCAAAGTATGAAAAAATATCCTGATAAAGTAAATGATGTGCATTTCTCAAAAAGTAAAATGGTATTCTGCAAAAATAATGAGTGCCATTCAGAAAACTTTTTGTTTTCCACAATCATTACATCGTAGAGATTCAGCACCCAATAGCCCCTGTTTTCCGTCTTAGTAGTCATTTTAGCTTTTTGTACATCATTTATTAACTTTTAATAAGTAGTTTCGGTTAAGGAAAAACTTTTTTGCAGCTTTAACTCTCATTTTGCACTTACGAACGGAGTTCTTATTGACTCTGAGACAGGGTTGTTTGGTTTAAACCACGTTGGTTTAAACCATGGTTTAAACCAAGGTTTAAACCAAATGGTTTTTTTAAAAAAACCACTTGGTTTAAACCAAATCTTATTTCATTTATTTTGCACATCATTAAAAATTGTAAAATCCAATTTATGAAGACATTGCAAGCACAACAATGGATAATTAATGAATATGTACATAACAAACTTTTTTTTAATCAGTGCAAATTTTTCTCATCTCCTATCTACATGTCAGACTATTTGGGTTTTTCTAAACTTAGCTCTGAAAAAGCTAATTTGAGAAAAGCTCTTCTCAGTCATTATAAAAATTAAATGATATTGCAATTGTAATTCCTGGAGTTAAAAAATATATATTAGAAATAATAAAATATCTTCATAATAACCTAGTTGCAAATGTATGTTACAGATAACACTTAAAAAAAAAAAACTTTTTTCATTCATTTTACACATTACAAAAAATTGCAAAATCCAATTTATGCAGACATTACAAGCACAACATTAGATAAATAATGAATTACTGAATTTGTAAATTAACAACTTTTTTTTTTCTAATCAGTGCATTTTTTTCCCTAAATTATTTTCTTATTTAAAAAAAAATATATTTAATCTTTAATCAGGAAAAATGAAGTTTGCCCATTGTATTACTTTTATAAAATTGCTTTTGCTTTTATAAATATATTTAATCAAGAAAAATAAAGTTTGTATTTAAAAAAAAAAAAAAACTAATGCTGTTAATTTCTAAGCCAATGTTGCTGATTTATATAAGTGTTATCATTGCTAAATCCAGTAAGTGTAAAATATATCTATAGTAAAAGACGTGTAATCATTTGTTGATATTAATGATACTGTAAATGAACACACATTATTTTTAATATATCTTTCATTTTTGCTTATTTTTTATTGATTTAGTAAAATATGCTTTTGTTAAAACTCAACCCGCAAAATAATTATTTCTTTAATAATTTGCTGAAAGGTCTGTATAAATAGAGTATTGTAATATGTTAATACAATAAAACCTGTAAAGGTAACCACCTAAATTGACCACTTTTGGTCAGTAACGAAATTAGCCCTATATTATTTAATGTAGGGAAACCTTTGTAACTCGACCACGTATGTACGCCAAATTTGGGTGGGAGCATTATTAAAAAAAACCTTTGTAAGTTGGCTGTCCTAATTATTACTCTATTTATTTGTTTATCTATTTTTACAAATATGAAAAGAAACTTAAATAAATTCTCCAGGACAATATTTTTTATGCTATAATGTTAGACCAGTATTTGTCTGGATGGATGAAACATCAATAAATATAAAGTTTCCCTAAACCTCTGTGTAAGTTAAGCATCCGAGAAAACCACTATGAGCACTCTTTTGCTTTCTAAATAAGTTTCTTATTTTTCTTCTATTTGATCTAGCCATTTCAAAAAATTATGTATTTTTAGGGAATATTTTCTATTAAATAAGTAACTCACATAATTAATAAGATATTTATCATTATGTTAACTAAGTGCTTTAATTTTAAAGTTGTATAGGATACATTGTAAGTCATTCAGATTAAATTTATCTACTGATATTTTAGGTAATTTCGAAAAAAAAAAAGCCAATTACTAATTTTAAAGAAAAGTGTTTACATGAAGTTATATTTTAATTAGTCTCAAATGAATAAACACATTGTGTAAGAAATGACAAAAAAAATCTCCACTCTATAAGTTGACCTCTAAAGTGCTGCACCGTAAATACGCATTTCACTATAGGTAACTTTCTGAAAAAATAAAAGCTATATCTAGAAGGTAATTAAAATTCAAGGTTTTAACTTAGTTATTTAATTAATTATCAACAAATTTATTACTAATAACATTTATTCACAATTAATGATCTAAAATCTCCATGATTTTCCAAAAGTCAAATTGTTTTGCCTACAAATACTATTTAAACCAAAAAAACCCGGTTTAAACCAAAAAAACCTGGTTTAAACCAAAAAAACCGGTTTTTTTGGTTTTTTTCCAACCCTGCTCTGAGATGTATTTTATACTTTGCCAGTTTCTCATTTGGCATTCTATAGAATGCCTAGGAAATGTGTGAAATATAAATTGTTTCATACATTACCGGCTAGTTTTAGGCATTATATACAATGCCTAGGCATTCTATAGTATACCGGGTTTCAGTTCAGACTTTGCCGGTAACAAAGGCATTAAATGTTAAATTTTCTATGATTCTTTTACAAAAAACTGAACTTTACCTCAGTTGTTTTTCCTTTATCAATATATATCATGGTTATGACAATATACTTTTGGCATAATGATTTGTATTCAAATAATTAATCAACTTTTCTTTTATAGCCTGTTGGTGTGATTGTAGTTGAGCAATGTAGAATTCAGCCTGAATTATACACAGAAATATCAAATGCATTTTCCATTAGTAAGTAATGTAAAACATTCCAAATACTTTTTGTCTTTGTGATAAATAGTAATTAATTTTGTTGCTTGAAGCATGAATCAGTAAAGAAAACATAGTTTGTGAGAATTCATTGTTTTCAGTCGAGTTTTTTTTTAATGTCCCTAAGTGTGAAACAACAATTATGTATGAAGTGATGTTAAAAAATTGAAAATAATCATACCTAAATTTTTAGTTTCTTTCTGCACTTAAAAAAAATAAATAAATCTTCAGTGCAAATTTTCTTTCTTTTTAATTTTTTTACATGCAAAAATTCTTGATTATATACTTTTTTTTATTTCAATAGTAATTTAATATTGGTTGAAATTAATTAATAGAGTTAGTTAATTAGAGGATAGTATTGTCATCTTCACTAGTATGGATTTAAATATTTTAGTTGTATTTATGAGTTTTATCTTTTTAAGCAAAGTGATGTAATTTATTTTGATTTACAACTAAAACAAATAACCTAGAATAAAATTTTAGAATTAGGTAAACTTTCAATCAAGTTGGTGTAAAAAGCTAAAATTTATGCATATGCATAACTTTTGTGACATGGAAGTTATTTTTATACTTTATATATCATTTTTGAAAATAAAACCAAAGTTCGCCGTGAAGTCTACATTCAACTGTTTTTCCTAAATTTTTCAGGCTCAGCTTCAAACGTTTAAACAGCTTTTAGACATTTTAATTTTCCCGTTTGATAACAGTTTTGTTTAAATATTTCAATTAGCGATAATCTCCCCTCAGTGCAACTGGGTGACCCTGAGTTAGTTAATTAATTTAATGCATTTCTAATGCATATGAAACATGAATTTTATCTTTCTGCACTCCTTCTCCAGTAAAGAAAATGGAAATAAAATTCTTCATGCCACTATTATTATTAAATAAATTTCAAAAACCTCTTCCATTTTTATCAAGAGTTCAAAACTGATGCAAATCAACGAACTTACAAAGTGTTGGTTTGGAGCAAAATAATGCATCACTGCAACTATTATCTCACTTTATATTATATTAAACATTATTAGCTGCAAACTGTATTTTATTAATGTTAGCATTGTACTGAATCTGACTGACCTATCATATAAATATATATGTCTTAGACATGCAGGGTTCGCGCAAGGCCGCGCGATTCCCGCACTATTTTTTGAAATCGTACTCAAAAAATGTTCGTTTGCGCGCTGTTCCCGCAACTAACGGACACGCGTTCAAAACATCGCGAAACGAAACTACTATTCTAAACTGATAATTCAATACAAACTAAATGGAGTATTGTTAGTTTTCAACTAACATCTTATCCTCATTAATGAAAAGAAGAATCTAGGAACCCTATTTAACATATATAATAACATGGGGGAAGATTGACAACTTCTTCATTCCTTTGAACGCAGATGTTCATTCATTCTATTCACAGAGGACAAAATCAAAAAAAGGGAATCTTCCTTAGTCACAAGGTTACAAGAGAATGCTGGTTTCTTAAAACATACTGTTTTCATTGAAAAACATCAATAGATAAAATGACATATGATCAGAAAAAATAGAGAAAATATTAAACTAATTTTTAGGATTTTTTTTTAAAAATCACACATCAAAAAATTTTGGCTAGTTAACTAAAATATCAGAGGATCTTTTTCATGCTTAACGTTTTATAAAGCACCCATTTTTGCGATCGCGAATTTTGAGAAGGATCCATTTTCTGTGTTGATGTTTATTTCTTTGCTGAGCATAGCTTAGATAATCATCTTTTATTACGTAGTTTGTATTGGATCATGATCGGACAATTCAGTAATATTTTTAAAGACAAAAACAAAAAGAAAAGTTTCCACTTAAATTTTAAAAATCCCACTTAAATTTTTTTTTAAGGTGGGAAATCCCACCTTGTATTTTTCCCCAGTGTGAACCCTGACATGGATTAACCGACACCTTAAGATTAGTATTATTTTACTTTGACATCCCTTTAATAGATTACATTTTTTCTTTTATTTTGCTCTTGACATTTCTTCTTCTTTGAATTATAAATAGTAACAAATGTGTTGTGTATTGTACAAATATTGTAGATTGTATTGGTATGAAGTAGTATGAAAGTATGGCGAATAAAAACTTCTAAAAACAAGCTTCAAATCTACACCAAAACTAGAGGGAAAATACTATTTCCAATTTTTTTTCCCATTGGTAACACTAAAACTCATCAAAGCTAGTAAATATTACAAAAGTCAGAAAATGGGTTGGCAAACAGAAAAAAAAATACTTAACTAGTTTGTCTTTACCTATTTATACATAGATATTTTTATGTTTTGATCCTGTTTTTTAAAGTTATTTTCACTGGTTTGGCAATTATTACATTTATTATATTTTTCATTTAATTATTTTTCTTTTTATTTTTTAGCTTTTGCAAATGATTTAGAAAAACGACATTATTTTGGATGTCAAACGAAAAAACAGTGTGAAGAATGGATGAGTGTCTTAAAAGTGTGCAGGTTGAAACATTTTCCTTTTTCAAAATAAAAGCTTGAACATTTTGTGCTGAAAATGCTAACAAATATTATGACTTTTTGATTTTGAAATTTTGATCTTAATATCTACTTGATTTTTACTGACTTGAAGTTTTGATTTTTATGATATTCATGTACTCAAAACACCTTTGTCGAGCTGATTAATCAATTAGAATATCCAATTCATTATTTTATGATGTATATCCTAACCAAAACACCAGTAAACATACTACACATGTGTAAATTTAACTGGAATTCAATGAAACCGATTTTTAAATTTGAAAAAAAATTTTAAACTTTCAAAAAGTTAATTGAACCATATGAAAACCATCTTTTGATTATAATCAACTCAAAACTACTTTTTAGCTTTAGAACTACTTTTTAGCTTGGACATCATTAGTATGTATATCTTACGACTACTACACAACAAAAACTTAGAAGAAAAATGAAATCTTACTTTATTATTTTGTAGCATATTTGTACATTATAAAGCTGTGCTATGATATGTATATTTAAGTCTTTCTTAAATTAATTTAACTAATGTGAGCCACACTTGTACCTCAGCAGTAACATATTTGGTATGGAAGCAGTAGCTCCCGAGTTCTAATCTCATCTTTGCGCTGCTGTGAGCAAGGAAGAAGTGAAGTGTTTATTGCAACATATTATCAAGCCCTCATCAATGGGAGAATTTTCTGGTTTACTTACACAAATGGGAAGCGACCATTCTTTGAAGTCCTCCAGAAAGGCAACTTTGCCCTTAAGTGCTCTGTACTCAAAAGCAGGGGTCATGCCAGGGGAAATTTGGGTCAATTTCCAAACCCTTCACAAAATTAAAATCAATCAAAATGGACCCTTCACAAAATTTAAAGCATCTAAACCATACTTTTTACACCTTTATTTACAAAAGAGACAAACAGTAAAGAAATTTTATATGTTTAAGTTTTCAATTTTCACAAAATGATTTGACTTTTCATAAAAAACTCTTTAAAATTCACAAAAAACGGATCCTTTTAAGAAATGCTGGATCGACCCCTGAAAAGGTCATAAAAAAAACTTATTCTGGCACTGCAAAGGGTAGAGAGTTGCGAAGAAAAGTACAACCTGCTCCCGAATAAACAAACAGACAAATGAATATATAATGATATTTCTTGAAGAAATTTATGTTCCTTCACTAGAAATAATTAAATATATATCAATAGGTGATATCCAGTAAATATAAATGTTTAGAGCTGTTGGTTAAATACTATTGTACTTTAAAAATAAATACAACTTATTTATATATATATATATATATATATATGTGTAAACTATACAATTTCTTTCTTATTTTATACTATTAACAATGAAAACATTCACTATTTGAATGCAAATGGGATAAAATTTCAATTTTTGGGATGTTATTTTTTATTTCTTAATTTTTTTCCTATTATAAGAGAAAAGTTATTATAAATGTTGTGCTCAAATTGTTTTGGATTTTACCGGCATACATATAACAGTTTTATTTTGAATTTTAGCTATGAATACCAAAGAACACGATTAAAAGAGCTGCAAACTTTATTATGCCAAAGAACAGGAGTTGTAAGTCTGATTTATGTAGTAATACTTTTCATTTATATTATATGATTATCTTATAATGATATATCTTATAATGATATATTTTATTACTGTAACACACATTTCCTTATATTATTTTCTAATTATTTTTTGAATCAATTTTTACTCAGCAGATGGTGCATATAACAAAATGTACATTCCTATACTTAAGCTTATTCTTTCTATTACTTTGATATTATTTTTATTAAATAATTTTTGTACAAGTAGTACAATTTGATTTCATGTTAAAACAAATACTATTTGAACTCAAAGTTTAATTTTTATGGCTTATGGGAACTTAGCTCCTGTACTTCTTGAGATTTGATCCTATAATCATACATATCGGTTTAATTATAATTTACTTGCTAAAATAGTTTTTGTTTGATCCCTGAAAAAATATCAGTTTTATTTTTTAATGTTGAAATGATCCCCAAGAAAAAATTATTTTTAGAATTTAAATTTAGCTAAACATATTTAAGGGAAAAACTTAATTTAAATGAACATAGTATCTAAGAAATGTTACTTGTAAAGAATAATTAATGTAAAAATTAATAATAATTAATATATCTTTTCAGTGCAGTTAACTCATTATAAAAAATAATTTATTTAAGGATTAAAAGGAAATTAGTAGAAGACCATTATAATGCTCACCTTAAGACTTGAGGTTCAGCATTTCATAGATTTTAACCTTGCATATATTATGTGACAAATTTACAAAATAATATTCCAAATCTAACAATATACTTGCACATTTGAATAAGTTTAAAATACAATAAGTTTTAAAGCATATATTATGCAATTTAGTTATCATTCACAAATAAGTATGGTTCACCAGCAAAAGTAATCTCATTATCCTGAACTTTTGTTTGTGTAGCTGCAATTAGAAAGTCAATATGACTTTACTTTTTAAGCATGAATTCCATTTTTATTTAAAAACATTGGATGCTTTTACAATTATAAAAGCAACAGGGTTGCCACAGGCGACTAAAAAGCAACTATTTGCAACTATTTTCAGCATCAGGCGACTATGGCAACTATTTTCTTCAAAATCGGGCAAAAAAGCAACTAATTTTTCCAAGAGGCAACTATTAGGCGACTTTTTTTTGCCTCTCTTGGAATTCTTTTATTCAAATGTACCAAAAAATATTTTTGAGGAAAAAAAAATTATTTTATTTCACGGAAAATCATTCCATAATTTTTCAAACTTACATCTTGTCCCAAGCGACTGCCTACACTTCATATTGACCTTGAAGCAATTGCCAATGAAGCTGACACTGCTGCCAATGAAAGGGGTTAGTTTGCTTTTTTCATGGGTGATTTGGTAGTCAACACAGAAGCTGCGCTGTGTGCACGCGATATGCATTCAATATCGCAATATGCGCCTTTTCTCTTAATTTTTCTGTAACCCTTACCTTTTCTCTCGAACACTGGCAACCAATGGCAGTGGTGCTTGACCACAATATCCACGGTGTTGCATGGTGAAGAATTGCAACGATATGTCCGAAACACCCAATCATCACATAGACAGACATGTGTTTTTTCTGTATTTTTGGAAAGTAAAGATTTCGTTTCCACGAAAATCCCTTCTTTCTTTTGAATGAAAAGTTTTGAAAGTAGCCAGCCTGCCAACTTTTACAAACTACGAGTAAAATTTACGCATTTTTTCTGTTTTTCGCTCTTTAAAGGCTTGGTCTTGATTTTTTACGCATTTCGAATTCCGATTCCATCGGCTTCGGAAAAACTTCCTAGTGCTCATTTACTATCAGATTCTGCACCTTGGAGCTCAATAACTTTGAACTTACCATAATTTTTCATCTTTGTTACATTTCAACTACTGTAGTACAAACTTGCACGGGCGTCATTTTGTCACGCCTCGCTTGAAATAAAATAATTTCTGTCAAAATTCTTGTAAGTTTTAGTGATCATACAAAAATTAAATATTTCAGCCTTGTTAATAATCTAGTTTTAAAAAATATATTTTCCAAAAATGTTTTTTTTTTTCTTTGCCATGTAATTTCAAATTGATTTTTAAAAATTTTTAATTATCTCAAGCAATTGTCTATTGGGTGATTTTTCCAATATTATAAAATAATTGTTAAATTTGTGAAAAAAAAGTAAATTTAATGTTTTCGATAGTGTCTCCTCTTGGTCTTAGAATTTCATTAATCAAGTAGCTCAATATCATACATGTATCTAAAAGATCAGCTACTGTGTGTTTAAATCTCAAGTATTTTTTATTTTCTATTAATAATCTTGCTCTTCTCATATTGCAATCTTTTTTTTTACTTCACTCCTTATTCACTGATATTTTTAATCTTTGGTAGATATGAAATAGTTATTTCAGTTTAAAAAGTTAATGCTCGGAAACGTGTTTATTTCATATAAAAATGCAATTATTTTTTTATAAATTACACTGTATTCATAGCAACTCTTTATGTATAAATATAAGATCCGAATGTAATAAGTAAATACCCATCACTGAACAAGTTAAGACTTGTTTGTCATTGAGCCATGGCTACTATTTAGGCTACTATTTTCATCCTTTTATGCTACTAAAGCAACTATTTTTGTTCCATTTCTTCTGTGGCAACCCTGAAGCAACAACTAGCAATAGGCTCTGAGCCCAGCTAGTCAATTTGCCAATCCCCAGGGAACATCGAGTGCCCTCATAAAACTTTTCAACCCACTGCAAGTAGCAGTCTCTTCCGGTAAACTATTCCAACGGCATATAACCCAATTGAAGTGAAGTCATTTTTCCTCATTTCTAGATGAGGCTGAGATTTGAAATGGTTAAAACAATGACCTCTGGTTCTACCTTCTGTGTATAACTGTATTTTCCATTTTGATGAATTTAAATAACTTAATAATGTCCCCTCCAACTCTCCTTTGCTCCAGATTATACATATTGATCCTTTTAAGCCTTTCCTCATAATTTAAGTCTGAGAGGCCACTTTCTATGAAATGCTAGTGTTAAAAATAGACTTGTGTGGTTGGTGCTTTTAAAATGTTAAAATTTCATTTTGTTTAAAATATTTAAAATTCATAATTAAATGGCACCTTTAAAATGGAAAATACACCAATTAATTTAAAATGTTAAAATAACTAAAAATGGTGTGTCCATGAAAATGTTTATACATAAACATGCATTGTATATACAATAAAAAAATACATAAATTTTCATGACTTACCGAATAGATTTATTTCCATAAATATAACAATCAAATCACCTGGCCAAGCTTATCATATTAAATATAAAATGAATACTGTGCACAGCATATTAATACATGAATATATAAAAATAGATACTTGATTACATTTCAGCACCATCATCTTTGATCGTAAATCGTGGAGTTCATGAAACAAGAAGATTATTTTGAAAGTCGTGGAATCACAATTCTTTCACTCATATTTTTAAAATCGCGTGCACATGACACATTCCACTAACGAGACTTCAATTTAAAATTTTTAGAGGCCACACATGATGATTAAAAAATGCGAAAATTATCGTGAAAATTGGCCTGGGGCTGCACGTGGGACGTTCATATTTCTTCGAAAAACATCTTTTTCCATCAAATATGTTTCAAATCGTCGAGGTGACACAATGTTGATTTATAGAACACGATGTTTCACATTTCATACTTATTTTTTTTTTTGTTCATCGAGACATTTTTATGAAAAATTATCTTCTAAAAACATTTCTTCCTGCGTCTCTTCCACACAAAACTAGGAGAAGATGCCATTTTCACCCCTTCACACCACACAACAAATCGGGGAGAGTCAAAAAAGATTTCGAAGTTCCACGCTATGATGTGTTAGTCACGTGCTGTCACATAGTGCAATCAGGAAGAAGACAAATTGTCAATATTTTTCATATTCATGCACCTTTTATGGCGTTTTTGCAAACAAGTTTTACCTTTTAACACTTTTGCTTTCTGTAAGAAAATGTCACAGCAACTTTTTTTTTTTTTTTTATGTTTATTTACTTTTTAGCTATTTTTAAAATTTATTTTTCCCCTTTGTGAATAGGATCCTCTTGCAGCATTTTCAAAGATGAACGAGAAAGATATCGAAGAAACCGACTCCGACAGCTACTTCAACCGTGTACATTTATTTTCTAAAGTGAAATCAGGTATATATTTAAAAATATTTTCGTGAATTTATTTACGCTTGATTTTATTTTCTTTTTTTTAAAATGATTCATGTACTGGCTTTGAATGTGTATTATTCCGTCGATTACACTTGATAATTGCTCAAAATAACTATCAGAGAATTATTCTTCATTTTTATTTCGCTTTTAATTATATATGTTTCATAATAAAAATAAAAATCAAAGTGCAATTAAGCACAAAATTTGCAGAAATTGCAGACACGTTTTTGAAGTTACAAGCAACCCCTTTTTCAATGCAAAACTGATCTTCCAGGTGAAATTTTGTCTGAGAAGTTTACTTTTTTTGGTTTCTCATTTTATATACTATTTGTATATTCATTTAAATACTGTGAGAAAAACCTTACGATAGGAAAATTTTATTCAAAAAATATTGTAAATTTTATTCATAAGTCTCCTGCCAAAATCCCTAGCTTCTTTTGGATGTTTTTCATCTAGAAGCTCACTCTTTTGCATTGAAAAAGGGGTTCCTTGTGATCTCAAAACATGTGTCTGCAATTTTTGTGCATAATTTTACATTGATTTTATGTTTACTTTGTAGCACAAAGATTTACTACTTTGTTTCACGTTTCATTACGTTTTGTGCAAAAAATTAAATTTTAGTATTTTGTTTAAGCTGGGTAATTTATTTACAATATTGGGAGAGATGACCAAAAATTAAAAATATATGAACCTTTCTTTTTAATTAGAATACAAATATTGCCTTTTGTTTTTTATAATTTTTTAAATTATATGCCACAAAAGTTGTTGCTTTAAAAATTTCCATGAATTTTGTCAATGCTAATGAACTTTTTTTTAACACTCAAAGCAAAGAAATTTTGATGTATAATTCAATGCAATTTTCTACATATATGCATTGTAGTTCTACTTTGTCTTTTCAAAGTTAACATAGTTAAAACTTAAAAGCAGTGTTTTTGTCTTATGCTAATATTTAAACGATATCCATAGCACTGTAATTCAAGAAAATTAAAATAGTTTAACTGTTGAAAATTTACACTTTTTAATTTCTTTCTATTAATATAACTGTTCCTAATTCTGGCTATTATTGATTGAATTGTTTATTTCAGATTTTACAAATCACTTATGAGCACATCAAACTTCTGTACGTATAACTTTTATTTTTATTTTTTCATTCCTTATATATTTAATTGCTGTAGTGTAAAGGCACCTATTATTGAAATGCTTCTGATTATTGGCACCTGTAGTAGAAATTTGATAAACTAAGTTTGGGGTTATGCGATGCAAATTTGGTGATATGTAAAAAAGGCCTTTACTCTATTGCTTGCATTTTTTTCACACAGAAAAAAAGTGTAGCATATTTTGCTCGTATATTTATGTGTAAAAGTTTACATTTTTTTTGCTTTAGTTGCATTTTTAAGAAATTAATTTATGTACAAATGTGCAATAGAAATAAGTTAGCATTTTGCGTTTGACTTCATTTCCGAAATTTCTCCTAACTGATGAAACATGTATTGTACAAAGAGCTATCCTTTTCTTGAAAATAGAAACCATGCCTAAGTTTTTGAGCAAATTATAAACTTCTTAAGTAATGTACAGTAAAGCCTGTAAAGTTGACCACCTGTCTTAGGTGACCACTTTTGTAATTAACGCAATTAGCCCTATATTTTATAATGTAGAGAAACCTTTAACTTGACCACTGAAGTTGACCACCTGTCTATGTTGACCACTTATGTATGCCAAATTTGGGTGGGAGTATTATAGAAAACCCTTTGTAAGTTGACCACCTATTACTATATTTATTTGTTTATCTATTTTTGGGAAGATAAAG
Organism: Octonoba sinensis; assembly: GCA_038502835.1. Taxonomy (NCBI): domain Eukaryota; kingdom Metazoa; phylum Arthropoda; class Arachnida; order Araneae; family Uloboridae; genus Octonoba; species Octonoba sinensis. The sequence continues at coordinate 9,249,673 of CM076600.1, forward strand.
AAACTAAAATAGCTTCTGTGGGATTTACTTTTTATGCCATAATGTTAGATCGATATTCGTCTGGATGAATGAAACATCAATCTAAAGTTTGCCTAAACTTCTTTGTCAGTCAACCAGATGGGTGTGATATATTTGTATAATATATACTTTAACTGTAATCCTCTCTGCTCTTAACTGCAACCGTCTGGCATTGTAAAAAGATGGCTCGATGGAGCACAGGGAGCACTCGAACGAGGTTGCATGGACTTCAATAAAGTTGTTATGTTGTCTTAAAGACTTGTCATTAATAAATACTAGGAAGGATACAACAATGGGAAAACTATTTTATTCTTTAAATAAGTTCCTTCTTTTTTCTTCTGTCTGGTGTAGCCATTTTGTAAAATATATCTATGGAGGAAATCTTTAGCATCCTATAAATAACTGACATATTTAATATGATCTTTATCTTAATTTTAACTAGTACTTTACTTCTGAAGGATACATTGTCAGTCATTCGGGTTAAAGTACTTTAATGATGTTTTAGATAACTGTGAAAAAAAGCTGATCACTATTTTAAAGTAAGGTCATTACATGAAGCTATATTTTAGTTAGCTATAAATGAATAAAGGCACAGTGTAGTAAGAAATGGCAAAAAAAAAAAAAAAAAATCCCCACCTTCTATAAGTTGGCCACTAAAGTGCTGCACCACAAGTGGTCAACTTACGCAGGTTCCACTATTTTTTTCCTCTGGTACCTGGTAGTCAAATTTAATTTATGTTTTAATCCCTTATGTACAATATGAATGACATAACGCACATAATGAACAAAAGTAATATTTTCTGTTACCATAACTTTATCATTCAATTGATTTCTTCAGTCTTCTTCGACAAATCAAATTTAAACTATACTTTATCAGATAATAATAATTTAACTTTGTGCAAGTATACAGTAATAGAAATATAATTTCACGTTAATTTGAAGCACAAATGAACATTAAAACGCAGACATATGTTTCGGGATTGCTTGGAATCCCTTTTTCAATGCGACAGGGAGCTTCTAGATGCAAAACATCCAAATGAAGCCCGAAACATATGTCTGCGTTTTAATGTTCATTTGTGCTTTAAATTAACGTGAAATTATATTTCTATTACTGTATACTTTATCAGTCAGATATTTCATACACAATGGGGCCATTCATAAATGACCTCACACTTCTTTCCCATATATTTGACCCCCCCCCCCTTTGTCACAATATGTCACACTTCAGCGGACCCCCTCCCCCCTTTGTCACGCTATGGTGCATAATGCATGATGTCACACTTCCTGTTACCCCCTCCCCTCCCCTTGTCACACTTTGTCACAATTTCACGAACCCCCCTCCCCCCCTCGAAGCGTGACATCATTTATGAATGCTCCCAATGCTGCAGTCTATCTAATTATTAAATAATTATACATCAAATAATCATTTCTTACTTTAATTATTTTTCAAAACTCTAAAGCAGCTTTTTCAGCTTCTCTTTGAGGAACTTGAAAATTACACGAGCATGAAATCTATTTATTATGTAAGCGTTTCTTTAATTGTATTCCGCGGAACCCGGTTCCGTCTAAATCCCTCAAAGGTTCCATGAAACTTGCAGGTTATCCATTCATAACATTCAAGAAGGCCATTGAAAAATCAATAAAATTTTGAATAAGCACTATACCTATGGGTGGTTCTCGGTGGAAATTTTTATTTCCGGAACTTCACTCAAAATTTTTGTAAAAAGTGTGCACCATGAACTTAAATTAAAAGTTATATAATAAGGCGAATTTGTCCCCCCACCCCACCCCGCAAATGTAAGATAATGTAAGTAAAATTAAATGAAAGATCTGATATTAATACCAGAAGTTTTTTTTCCAGAAATGATATTGTATTGTTGAAAGTTTTTTTAAAGTGGTATAAAATATTTTGCTTGCCTAAACGTTGAAAAAAAAGCAGATATTATCAGTTAAAGAAATTTTAAGATAAATACATTGAAAAATTTTAGGAACAGGTTCTTGAAAATTTTCGAAAATGTCCGATCAGAATTGCCCATGATTATACCTCTTCCAAATTAAAGAAGTAGAATATTAGCTAACTTTCGCTTCCATTTTAGTAGATAACTTAAATAGTTGATGCGAATGCAACTGTTACATTGTGAGTATCTTGCTTAGGATAGGAAGTCTCAAAGATCAGAAAATGCGGGAGAATTCCCTATACATAAATGCAAAAGAGTGCTGTTTAAAACCGTTTTTCAATAAGATAATTGAAGTTATTTAAGTAATTTTTGTCTCAGCTGTTTTTGGAATTATTTTAGATATTAACTGATGCGATTGTCATTTTTATTGCAAGTGATTCATTTCTAGATACTTCATTAATATTATACTACTTTCGTAGTGTAATATTAATGAATATAGAAATTAAACAGGGGTTCCACGGTAGAACTTGACCTTAAAAAGAGTTCCGTGAATCAAAGAAATTAAGAAATGCTGTATTAAGTGATTTTTTTTACCAACTCTCTCTCTCTTTGTATTTTTATTTACAATTGGCAATGATGTAGATCTTTTTAAAATTATTTTTACACTAGTTTATTTTAATCAAATTATTTTTTTTTACACATGGAATTCAATTAGTAAAAATAGATTTTAATGCAATGTGCTCTTATTAACCTGAGAGAACACGCGCTTCCTAAACCAACGTTAAGACGCGCGGGGGTCATGGAATGACCCCGAACTAAAACGTGGTTAAAAGCGTTACTTCTTTACTTATTTATGTCAAAGCGATACCGTCCATTTTTAAACATTAAAATTTACATTTAAACACTAGTGCGATGCATAAATTAATTTTAAAGGGCGATACGTAAAGAATAAATTAGCTTCATGTATTGCGCTAGTAATTAAAGGTAGTTTATTACACGTCTCTAAATTAAGTAACTAAGTTCATAAACATAGTGCTAAATAATTATTTTTTTAACTTGTAAGTATTTGTGAACTTCATAATAAATATTCCAGCTTTCATTATTGCTATTTTTAACATGAAATTCTTAGAGAAACATATCATTTTGTTTTTGCTATGATCATTTTTAAAGTATGATTTTAACTAACCAAACGGGTATTGATGGCGTGAAAATGCCTGAAATACTTTCAAAACACTAGCAAATGGTAGATTAGGGGGAGAAACATAGCTACTGATAAGAAAGGAATGAGCAGGTGGCTAGTTTTCTAGGAATTGGAATTTGGATATAGCTTGGGGTCATAAAATGACCCCCGCGCGTTCTCTCGGGTTAACCAAAATATGTTACTTTAATAAATTTTGTTTCTTGCCAGTCGTATTGTAATTAGGAATTTTATGCACAATTTGTTAATAAAAGACCTAATTTGGCAGCCTTATAGTGAAAATGTTCAATATTTACTTTACTGAAAAATTGAAAGATCTGTATTTAATTGATTTTTTTTTTGTTTTTTTGTTCAGATTCCATTCTACAAAGGAAACCTCAGGATTTACTTTGATACATATCTATTCGTACAAGGTTTTTAATATGTTTTAATGAAAACACTATTGTATTTTTTGAAATCATATTGCACATGTTTTGTAATGCTCTTGTTATGCATTTATGCAAAGTTTTGAAATACTCAAATTGTTTTTAATCAAATTATTATATTAAACCAGATATGAATGTATATTTTTCACCTACAAGTTATTATTGTTATTATTTTTCTTTTTAATATTCAATATTTATGTAGATTTTTTTTATTGTAAAAGTTACAAAATATTAACCAGAGTGCCTGTACATGTCAAAGATATATTTTTGCACACAGTTTGTCATTACCTGCCTTGTTTTGTGTGTGGTGGCATTCAACTATTAAAATAACTTTTGAAAAAAATTGTTGCTTGTTTCATTCTGTACTTAAATTACTATTTTTAGTTTATTTCAATGAAAATTATCTATTGAAATCCAATATTTATTCAAATTAAGATGTAAAAAAATGCATTCTTTTATTCTTTTCAAGAGTTGGAAAAAACTTTTTTCTCAGGCATTGGTTCCTGTCATGTGTTTTACTAAATTTGCTTCAGTCACAAATGGTCACTATTTTAAATAATTGGTCAGTATTTTCACTTTAACAAAAAGTTTTGTCTTGGATACTCACAAAGCACATAATAAAATAAAGAATTGATTGATTTTATTTCAATATTAATCATGGACAATTTTAAATTTTCAAGAGCAGTGGTTCATGAGTGATTTTCTAAACATTTAAAATTGTGCTCCTGCCCAAACATATTTTTTCAATATAATTTAAATAGAATTTGTGAGTTTATGTGTATTGCTATTATTCTTTGCAGGGCTGGAGGCAGTGTTCTTAATGTAATTTTGTAACAGAAATCAGAATTTAAATTAACTTGCATTTTTTTAAAGTTGTCCTCCTGGAGCACTAAACTCTGCAAGGCATATTATTTTCTCATTATTGTACAAGAATTTTATTTATTTATTTTTAAATTTTTGTAGGGAATTTCTTTTTATATTTTAAATTGTAATAATTTGCCAAAAAAATAAATTCTGCATTAACTATAGAAGTTGATTTAAGAAACGTATCGATTATCAATAACAATTAAAGCATTTAAATTTGACGAGAACTCCCTTCCTCCCCTTCCATAAAATAACGCCATTATTTTGGTCTGAGTCATTTGTTCGAAACTTATACTTGAGAACATTCTCTCACTGAATAAGTTTCACATCTTTGCAATGCATTAAAAATTCCTGCAGGCTTATTTTCGTGGAACTGTAAGCAATATTATTCGTCAAAAAAATCTTAAGGTAAATCAATAAAATAATTCTGGGAAAACAGATTTTTTTTTCAAATTCAGAACAGGTTTACGAAATTTTTTTTAAATGTCGGTGAGTTTCGAAGCTGTTAAGGGTCATTCCATGGCAACGGATGTTACATTTATACAGCATTTTTAAACTTCAACGAGCTTTCTAACAAACTTCTTGGGTAATTTTTAGGTTTTTTAATTTTGGCTAGTAAAAGTACATGTGTTCTAAGTATACAAAAAATTTTTTGAAGATATATATGTATTTACTGTCTGTTTAAAAAAATGCTGAAATTTCGTTACGTGTGTTACTCATCGGGTTACACACCTAACGAAATTTCAAAAAATTTTTTATCATACAGCAAATACATATATATCTTCATTTTTTTTTTTTTTTTTTTTTTGCATACTTAGAACACATGTACTTTTACTAGCCAAAATTAAAAACCCTAAAAAATACCCAACAAGTTTGTTAGAATGCTCGTTGAAGTTGAAAAATGCTGTGTAAATGTAACGTCCGTTACTGTGGAATGACCCTTAATCACTTTAGAAAAATATTTTGAATGGCAACTAACAGTACGATTGAATTTGGTAATCCAATAAAAGTAATAAGTGTTATTTTTGATTGACAACATAAAAATTAAAACGCATGAACTCGTAGGACATTTTAATGTCTGGTGCTGAAATCTAGTGCATAAAATAAGAAATGAACATTTTATGGGTATTGAAGAGTCGATAGTTTTCAGTATTTTTAGGCCGGCCCCGGGTCGGTAAAGCAGGTCGGCAAAGCTCTGCCAGCCCAGCCCCTTATGGCTGGTGCTGGTTGTCAGTTTGTCAGAGAGTTTGTGAGAGGTTCGAGGAGGGCAGCGCTGCAATCGCATCCCCTTCTACTGGGGGATAGTCCGTGAAGGCCACGATGCTATATACGGTATGGCTGCAGTTTGCATTGAATACTTTTACGCCAACAAAAATGCACCAAAATAGTTTATAGCCTCTTTAAAATGTTACGTTCGAGGACTTCATCTAGGAAATACCGCACTCATAAGAAATAGAAAAAATAATCATACCTTGTGATGTTGAATGCAGTTGTGAGGGAGGGACCTGAGAAACAAATTTATTTTCTATTTTAATAGCATTTGGCAATTATTTGAAGCAAACTCAACTTTCAAGCTATGATCCCTATTTAAATAAAGTAAGACCATTATCAGGCAATGAAATTTCTCCAATAGTTTGAAATAATGCAAGAATTAATAAATTAGGTGGTTAAACCATTATAGAATCAATCAATGCAGGTTTAAAGTAGTTCCACACAACATAAGAATGAACAAATGTTCCCCAGATGCAATTTATTTTATTTGTGTATCTTTCTTTTTAAATATAAATTACAGGTGTGCCCAGGGCACTGTCAATTTTTCCTGCCCCCTTTGAGTGTTTCACGTGTATGTATGCATGTGTGCGTGTACTATTGTCTTGGTCATTATTAAAAATAGCCTCTTATTTATCAAATTATCAGCGGTTATTATTATTTTTTTTTCTTTCTAATGGGGCTGCATATGGTCATTAACCTATGCAGACCTAGTGCGTACCCCGATAATCGGCATCCATTTTTCAAGTAGCACCACTGTCGGTGGATGCCACTGCCAGAGAATTTGGACGCTCAGTTTCCCTTAGGTGGTGGCATCTGAGCTCTCATTTGATGCGAGTTGCACTAGGTATTTAATTTATCCAAGAGTATCCAAGCCGAACGGATACTCAAGGGATCTTTAACATGCTGCACAATCATGCGACATGGGTGCAGGCGATTTTCTGCATCTTGAAAATTCACCGACTTGGGCCAGGTTCGAACCTGCGATCTTGGTTATTATCAATTAAGCTTTTTATGCTACAATTTTTAAAAAGAAATTTAAATGATATTATGGCAAAATTTCCTGCCCCTTAGAAAGTTCCTGCCCAGGGCACGGGCCCCAGGTGCCCGTGCTTTAGTCAGGGCTTCGGTGTGCCCCTCTGAATAAATAAACAAAAAAAACTATGATTCCTTCGTTGCTCTCATATGTTATATATACAGGGTGGGGCAGAAGTAATGATGCAGTTTTGAAGGATTATAAAAAAAAAAAACTAATAGAGTTTGAGACTTAAAACTTTTTTATATTTTGATCTGTGTATAATACCATTTTTTTATATTAAGTTTTGAATACCATTTCATCAAGATGGCGGCCTTCATCAGCAATACACAGATGCAGTCTATTTCTGAAGTTTTGGGAAACTGTTCTGCACATTTCAAGGGGTGTGGTGGATATTTCCTCAACATTTCGGTCCTTCAGCTCTTCTTCTAAGTCTGGGGGGTGACGTTTCCAAACTTTCTTCTTTAAATAATCCTACAGAAAAAAAGCATCTGCTAGGGACGTAACTTTACGCGAAGTATTGAAATGCACACGAAGAGGTCGAGCTCTCTGTGTGGAAGAATAGACTGCATCAGTGCATTGCCGCTGAAAGCCGCCCTCTTACAGAAATGGTATTCAAAATGTAATGTAAAAAAATGAGATTATACAGATCAAAATATAAAAAGTTTTGTATTAGTTTTTTTATATATAACCCTTCAAAACCGGGTTATTACTTTTGCCTCACCCTGTAGTATACATTATATATAGCATTTAGTATTGATATGTAGAAGATGCACAATGAATGACAAAACACCAGCGAGAATATTGCGAAAATAAAGTACTATTTTGGCAATTAAAAATAACCTACTGCATTACCGAACCAATCAGCAGGATGGAAAAAAACACAATTTTACATTTATATTATTTACTAAAAATCTGATGGAACACTAATAATTGTGCAGTTTCTGTGCCAATTGCTTTTAATGTAAAACTTTTGTTTAAATCAAAGATGTTGCCAGCCGTAAATACAAAACTCTCTCTCTTTGCATATTATTTTTAACTAGCTGACATGCCCGGCGTTGCGCGGGTTAATATTGCATCATTTGCAAGCCAGGTGACACCTATCGAAAATTTTGTTGTAAATATATAACAAAAAATTAAAAAAAAAAACCCAAGTAGAACATAGGCAACAGTGCTTAAAAATCCCATTTAAACAGTAAATATCATTAAAAATCACGATGCATTAAAAGCAACAGCCTCGAAAAATTCTCTTTAGGCCAAAAATAACAGCCCATAAAAATCCCCGTTAAAATGCCAATAACAGTTTAAAAATTGCCATTAGAGTAAGGGCAACAGTAACTAAAATGCACATATTCATCGGGATAATTGTTGCAAAAGGATATCAAGAGTCCGCAATTACAATACTATAGACAACATTACAGATAAAAACTCTGATTAGAATAAGAGCAGTATTCCTTTTAAAAATCTCATCAGATAAAGAATAACGGTCCCTGAATATTTCTACTACAATATAGAAAACGTTCCTTAAAGCCCTCCATTTGAATAAAGACAATTATTCCTAAACATCCATCCTAATAAAATAATGACATTATTCCCAAAAAATATCCATTGAAATAAAAACGTCAGTGACTAAAAATACACATTAGACTACAGACCTTTAATAGTTGAAGCTCCTGAAATTCAAAAATCCATCTAAAATTTCCCATCAAAATAAGGACAGTTCCTATAAATCCTGCTTGCAAAATCATCAAAAGATTTCCTGAAAATTCAATTAAATAGCACTTTCATAAAATTCGGATAAAAACGAAAGCACTATATTTCCAAAGGCAAATGCACATTTAAGTTAGAAAATGTTTAGTACTTAACCAATGCTGACGTGTGAAATTTAAGTTGATATAAAGAATTAAAAAAGACTGTCCAAATGACGCCAAATAGGCAGTACAAAAAAAAAATGAATATTATGAAATGAATCATTGGAGTAAAATTAGGAATCAATCAAAACCGCTACGCAAGAAAAGTTAAAATAAAGTAGAAGATCGCCAAATTGCAGTTACAATAATAGAAGCATAACAAATGCGCCAAGATCCTATAGTGTAAAATCCATATGGAATTTAATGAGAACAATATTACTAATAATTGGCGCGGTTTGAAAAAGCTACGAAGCACAAAATAATATGCTGAGAACAATTAACAGCACGGGGAAAAAAAGTTTTCATCTCTTGGCGAAATTATAAATTTCATCAAAAATTAGCCTTCCAACCTAGTAAATGTAAGCAACTTGATCCAAAAAGGATTTTCATTAGTTTTACGACGCAGAAATCATCTATTTAGCGACAAAAGTACTCTTTATTTTGGCGAAAATGCTCAAATTGAGGGAATAAACTCAGAGGTAAGCCTCATTTTAAAATTCGAAAACTACTTAAAATGAATTTTGCCCGTGTTCTATTTGTTACACGAATTTCAGAAAGACATCATCTTATGCAGTTATGCAGAAAAATTAGTTATGCACCTTATGCAGAAAAATTTCGAAACGTAAAATAATGAATTAAACACAGTTAACTGTACGAAAAAAAAAGTTATCTCTTCTTGGCGAGAAAAGTATATGTTTGCGACCGAATAGGATTTTTAATATTTTTTTAAAGGATTTTCACCAGTTTTAATTTAACAGAAATTTTCCTTTTGGCGACAAAAGTGCTCTTCATGTAGCGAAATTACGCAAAATGAGCAGATAAATTCACAGGTAAGCCTTGCTTTTTAAGTCCGAAAACTACTTCAAGCGAATATTGTGCGTGTTCTATTTGTTCTACGAACTGCAGAAAGAGATCATCTTGTGCAGTTTTTTACGGGCATTCAAATGCTGAAAAAAACTAATACGTGGGACGTTTCTTCGATGAGATAAACCCAAATCAACAGTTTTGCTTCAAATTGGAATAAAAGAAGAACAAATTCGAATTTTCGGAAAAACGCTTCGAGGTGCACGAGGACCTAGTCCAAGGTACTCCTAGTCCAAGGTACTCCTAGTCCAAGGTACTACAATTTCGTACTCCTAGACCGTTCCATCTCGCCAGGAGGCGATCGACAGACAGACACACACACACACACACACACACACACACACACACACACACACACACACACACATACACACACACACAAACTTTTGGTTTTATTTATATAGATAAGTCGTCTGTCGTAGCAAAACGCAGTTACATTTCGGATTTCAAGATCCAGCAGAACTATTTTAACACAATGTGTGCGGGCACATTTCGCGGCGGAACCGTGCCGGGCTCGGGGGTTTTGCGCGCAAATTCAGTTATTTAGTTAAATCTCAATGTAAAACAAAAATTATTTAATTTTTTAACCTAAACTTTTAGTATTTTATATTGAAATATATAATATTATGATTGTTGTAAACAAAAAAAAAAATTTAGTGGATAAATTTATATAATATGGCAAATATGAAAAATCAAATCGATGTATATAGTTTTAATTTTTTCTAATTATATTATTTACAATCAGTCTTACATTATAAAAAATGAAAATATCAATCATAAAACTAATAGCGCTATGAGTCGTCTGCTGTGATTTTGTATATCACTGCAAAGGGGTTTTGACATGCTCTGTTCCATTTCATTTTGGGCAAAGAATAGCAAAAAATGTGTTTACCAGCCCCATACTTCTTTCTCTAAAAGCGATACAAAGAAACCATGCCGTTACACTAATCTGTGCTACTAGTACGTGTCCTGCGCTCAAGTATCAATAGTCATTAAACGTACTAGTACGTGTCCCACACAATATGTTAATATTTCTGATATGAAGAGAAATTTCAGCTGCCAGTCACAGCTCCGACGACACAACAAAAGTAGACGGTGATAAATCTAGTTTCCCTGAAACTGTTTTTCAAACCAGTCGTTTAAACTTATTATTCCATAGATGCTCAATAACATCTGATGCAGTAAGAGAAAGAAAACAAGAAAAGAGTGGGTATTATTGAAAATCTCCAAACATTTCAGAAATTTGGTATAATATGCATCAATAATGGTGTCAGTCGTTTGTGAGAATGTACTGCTGAAAGTTTCATCTTAAAATTTCTGACTACACAGCAGATATTTTTATTGATTGATAATTGATTGTTTTCGTTTAATAAATTGCCCAGGGGCTGACTAGTAGTCTTCCTTGCTACCATGCCACGTACTGTTCTCCACCAGACCCCTACCTGTTAGCCGAGGCCTTAGGATTGCTTGAGCGCAGGGCGAGGTAGTGGGGACCACTGATTTTACATGCACGTATCCCCAAGTATACATGGCGGGGATCGAACGCGCGACCTTCCAGATGGAAGTCCGACGCTCTAACCACTAGGCTACCACGGACTGAGACGGGATCCAAAGGTTGAAGTTACGCCCAGAACATGGAGGTCCCCAGTTGCTCCCTCAGAAAACATTTTTAAGAATTGATTTGGTGAGAAACACATTAACGTAAGTCTTTTTTTTTTTGAAAATGTGGTTAATTCAATTTAATTTAATTAATCCATGCCACAGGGTACCAGGGTTCGATTCCCGGGCTGGGCAGGGTTGACTCAGCCTTTCATTCCTGCAGTAGGGTTGATAAAATGAGGACCAAGCATGCTTGGGAACTAAACACTGGGGAATACGCGTCAAACCGACCAATTGACCGGAACATCTGCTTCTTCACGCCAGGGCCCTCGGTCTCGAAAACAGGGATGGGCACAGTAGGCTATGGCCCCCAAAAGGGCTGGCGCCCCACTGAGTTTAGTTTTTAGTTTAATAAAATAAATAAATCGAAAAATAAAAGAAGAGAATCGTGAAATTGGATGCAATCGTATTCGTCAGGCAAAATATTAACATGAAGAGCATTACAGTTAGCCTAATGTTATTTTTCTTAAGCTATTCATCACATGAATGGAAATTAATATCTCAAAGTTGCAACTTATAAATCATTTAGACAAGCGAATTCATCATTCTAAGGAAGGTGTTTTGCTTTAAACCTCCCTTTTCATAGAAGGAAATGAATTCTTAAAAATCAAAATGAGTTATTACTGATCAACGAAACACAACCGAACCCATCTTTTTTTAGCATAGAAAATGGACAAATATAGTACAACAAATTTGTTCATATAGAAAATGAACAAATGAATGATAGATGCTAATTTGAACTGGTTAACCTAGCTCCTGTGACATGAAAAGCGTAAATTCGAATCCACTAGACAATTTAATCACTTTGTGTCAGACTGCTGAAATTAATATATAAATCAATTTGTTTCATAGCATTTGCTGCTGAAATAGGAAGTTTATTTTGAACATTATTTCTTTATTTAGGATTTCAATAAATTGCAAAATTAGTGAAATTAAGAAGTTACCTTATAGATAGCGCTATGAAACGTTCTAGAACAAAGAAGAAGAGAACCGCCGTCTTGTTGGTTTGTTTGTTTGTTTACGACCATTTCAGGTCACATAAATATTCGAGTTTATTTGCTATTCTCAAGGATATGCCTCAAACTCTCGTCCAATATGACAGATAGAACAAGACAGCACAACAGATTTTAATATACAAAGAAAGAAATACACCCAGGGCAAAGGTGGGAATCGAACACACGCCTCTTTCTCTCCGCGCAGGGAGGCACCGGAGCCAGTAGATTTGACCGCTCAGCCACTGAGTCTTGTTGGTTCTGTGTTGTTTTAGTCTGTTTTATTTTGTTTTTATGTCATGTTGTTGCTTGTGTTTTGTAACAATTAAAAACGATTAAGGTGCATGAGGATCTTTGTTTCAATGATAATAATTAAAAGAAATCAATAATACAGTAGACCCCCGTTATACGACCGCGCCTCGGATATACCACGGTGATTGTCATGTCCTCAGACGTTTAACCACCTTTTATTATTGCCATTTAAAGGTGATTCCGTATTTACCATTGTAAATAAAGCCAGTCCGTGCGCACAAATATTCCAGCTCTGATGTACATCCTTTTCACGCTTTTTCTGTCTGTCAAGCTATGAAACTATACAGCTTGATTTCAAAATCGGGTGCAATCGCCCTGACTTGTTTCTCTTGACGTGGGCGGAGCTCAATCTGTGAGGAACTGTTCAGCTCAATGCTTAACTGTGTTCCATTCTCAGAAATCCAGTTTGCGGGTGTAAATTCTTGTATAGCGTTATAAACCTTTGTATTCCAAATTCTGTAGCATTCCTGAAAAGTAAACATTTTATCCAGTGTATGAAGGCTTAAAACATTGTTTCTTTGAGAAGTGCGTTTCTTCCCTTCCACATCTAATTTTTTATGAGGACCTCTCCCGCTTCACAATTCCATATTGGCAACTTTAAAGATATTTTTAAGCCACCTTTTCTCGGAACACAGTTGGTTTATAACCTTTCGCTCGACAGACTGACTGCGATTGCGCAGTTAAGATGTGAGCTTCTTGGGCAGAAATTATAGTGAATAAAATGGCAGCAAGGAAGAAAAGAAAATATTATACTATAGAAGAAAAGTTTCGAGGAATTGGTAAAGCTAAAAATGATGCAACAAAAGCGAGCATTATTCCGCAATATGGTTGGTTCCCCGCGGGATAGTTTCTCTATACCGCGGTTATGTTATAACGCGGGTGCCAAACACGTCCCCCGACACTCGCGTTTTAACGGGGTTTTACTGTATTTAAATCTCTATCTATCGGTTTTATCTTCTCCGAACGTTTTTTTTTTAAATTTATTTGAAGTTCTTTCAAAACTAATGAAGAGTTCTGGAAATTCCTACAATTCTTGCATGAATTCATGATGGAACCTTGGCTGCTGACAGTGAAATAGATATGAAAATTTTCAATTTAAAGCCCGCATGATGGTGTCGTATTACGGCGCGGAACTCGTACGCCCCAGGTCTTTGGATCGAGCCTGGTCGTGTCGGTGCATTTTCAAGATGCAAAAAATCGTCTGCGCCCATGTCGTATGATTGTGCGGTATGTAAAAGATCCCTTGAGTAGACATTTGACTTGGATGCTCTCGGCTAAATTAAATTCCTAGTGCAATTTCGCATCAGCAGAGTCCGGGTGCTCGCTCTTTCAGGTGGAGAAACCGGACGTGAAAACTTCTCATGCGGCGATGGTACCACACTGATTGTGGTGTCGCTGAAAGAGAGGGTACCAATTTCTGTGGAACGCACTAGGTCTGTAATGGAGGCAATTCAAGCAACGTCATTGGTCACGTGGCACCGATGAAAACAATGTAAACAAAGGAAGCATTGCTTTACATCGAGTTCGACAAATCTAATTAAAAACTAGGCCTAAATAAAGTTCTTCTACATCGCATAAAATTAATACTAAATACAACATTATAACTATTGTAATAATTAATAAATTTCCTTATAATTATTAAATTAAATGTAAATACTGGGTTATAATCAGAAAAAGCTGTGAAAATAGTCAAACTAATTTAAAGATAACTAATTTTGCCTAGTAAACACCACGTAGAACTCAATTGAAAATCTTCGTAAACAAAGAGCAGATATCACGTGACAGCGATGACTTCTCAAGTGTTCCTCTAGCGGTGAATTGCCTCCATTGGTAGAAGCCAACAGCACCCCGTCAGAAATAATAAAGCCATCTTGCTTTTAATTGAAAATTTAAAGCAAGAATTTATACACAGCGCCCTCCATTATATTCATTTCGAGCGTATTTTTGGTATATATATGTAAATTGTTTTTCCTTTAAGTATATTCATCTCTTTCAACTGACTGTTTTGAGGATGATGATTCCATGGTGAAAACTTGTTTACTATATTCACAACTTGCAGTAGAAGTAATTAAACAGCACAGTAAATTGCAGACACAAAACATATTTTTGATGCGTTGATTGTTAAACCTTCGGTTTATTTGCGAAGACTCAAACTATTTCGTATTTGTTCAAACTAAGAATCCCAGTGGTAGCCTTCCGTGCTACCATACAGTAGGTCCGGGGTTCGATTCCCGGGCTGGGCAGGGTCGACTCAGCCTTTCATCCCTGCAGTGGGGTTGATAAAATGAGGATCAAGCATGCTTGGAAATTAAACACTGGGGATTCCGCGTCAGGCCGACCACTTGACCGGAACTTCTGCTTCTGCACCCCAGGCCCCTCGGTCTAGAAAACTGGGATGGGCACAGTAGGCCATAGCCCCCAAAAGAGCTATCGTGCCACTGAGTTTAGTTAGTTTTTGAAACTATTTCGTACAAGTGTTTCAGATATTGTAGTAAACTAGTTGACATCGTGGAGGAAGTAGGTTTAGTTTTAACAATTCCTCGTAGGAGGTAATCGCTTTTAGAAAGTAAACAATCTATTTCGAATAAAGTGTAGATAACTTTCCTTCAAATACTTGATGAAACATCAATACTTGAGCAGCAACTGTTCCAACAGCTTTTAGCAAAAAGCCTTTATTCAAATCAAATACGTTGTTTGCTGTGAGTACAATTGTATCCCTTATAGCAATGTTTCTTATAATTTCTCTTTCTCTTGAAAAATCAGCTATAACTCTAACTTCTATGTTCAATAAAATATTTTTAACACCTTGCATATTGATGGAAATCTTTGATGCACACGTTGTAACGGCTCCAACAATACAAGGAAAGTACAAAACGGTACAAATAAGCTCCGGTATTTTTCTGTCAAATGTGTCAATTCGTGTCATCAGTCCAAAAATGCTTAAAGATATGTACATCAGCTGATGCAGAATAAGACAGAAAACTACAGAAGAGTGAATAACATTGAAGTGCTCGACACATTTTAGCAGCTTGATGTATCTTTGCAGCAGAGGTAGTAAATGCTTAAGGGAATGCAAATAAGTAAATTTGTTTTTAAACATTCGAAAATAATCGTTAAAGATGCAACAATTGCTGCAATATAATAAAGCATACGCAGCAGGGTAGAATATTTCATGGGGATTGATACAAACATTATTCACGATAACCCACAAGGAAGGCCTCAATCTTTTAACAAACTTCACTCCTGTCCACACAAGAGAAAAGAGGGCTAGAATTAAAATCATTGCATTAATTGTTCTAGCTTTTGTTCTTTTTATTTGAAAAATGCTTGTCATATCAATAAGTAAAATTCTCAGCTGCTTTCTTTTAAAGTACAACATAAACCACATAATATTAGGCAGGATGTATATTATAACACGTGGCACAGAGTACTGAGGATATTTTGTAATATTGAAAATGTATTTATAACTACCACATACACAAGCGAGTTGCATTATAATGGGAAAGAAAAGAAGTTTTATTTTTCCGAAAAATGATCTCTGTTTTTCTTTGCGTACCGGGAACACTTCGATACCTAGATACGAGAAAAACGCCCACAAGCAACCAAAATCTCTTTTCAAATTTTCTGAAGGCATCATCACGAGGATGGAAATTGTAACAGTATTTTGCTTCTCAGAAAGATGTACATTAACTTTAATGTTTGTCTCCTTTTTGCAAACTAAAAATAGAAAACACTTTTTTCAGTTTATAGTTTCATTACGAGATATTCCTGAGCTATTGCAAATTAGGCATGATGTTTTTTTTTTGGTTAAAAAATTAATATATTTTTAAATAGTATAATTTTCTGGAACTATATTAATGATTCTTCCAAGAACAGTTGAATATGATATCTTGTTTCAGACATTGATTTTAAGGAATATTTTGAACACTTTCAGACGGAAGGAGCGCCACTAAATTTCTTGGAGAACAATTTCGAGAATATCTTAAAATGAAGAAAAATATGTCCATTTTAAGGACACAAAGTTACATCACTGACAGACTAGTAACTAGAAAAGTACGGTTTTAAAAAATCATCTCGAATCAAAGCTGAAATGCGAAAATAATAAATAAATAAAAAAAAAACACAAAAGGAGTTTAAATTGCTCCAAATAGTTTTCATAGTGAAGTGGAGCTATGGAAATCAATTTGGTGATCAAAAAGGCGAAAAAAAAAAATCAATTTGGCGAGCAATGGCAAAATTTAAGCGATACAGATTAAAATGAAGTTGCAGTTATTTAAAAGACACGCAAATGATTTACACAAATGCAAAATGATTTAGTTTTATTGGAATATTCGTTTTAAAGCACTAACGATATTGGATTTTAGGATAATACTGGTCTACAAAAAAAAATCTAACCCGACTTTGTTAACTGATCTTAGAAGTATTTTTAACGCTGATTTCGAAAATGAAAACCATTTTTCCCTATCACGTAAGGATTTTCCGTGCAAGGTGCTGTAACATTAATAACATTTACCCCAAATTATACCTTACAAGCAAATACACTTTAGTGATAAGAAAAACGGTTCTCCTTTTCAAATTAAGCTTGGAAAATACTTCTAAGAACAGTCAATAAAGTCTATAGGACCTCCCCACCCCCTTTTTAAGGGCATTGTAATTTTTGCATTTGTAGCATTTCTACTAAAAATCCAAGTAACTTTCTTTTTAACTTCCAGCAGTAGTCTGCTAACTTAGTTGTACTCCTCCTGACCTCATATATCCTTTCCATAACTGAAATGTCCTCCTGATGGAACCGTTCTCCATGTTCATCGCTTTTAGGGATCATTCATAAATGATGTCACGCTTCGAGGGGGAGAGGGGGGTTCGTGAAATTGTGACAAAGTGTGACAAGGGGAGGGGAGGGGGTAACAAGAAGTGTGACATCCTGCATCATGCAACATAGCGTGACGCGTGACAAAGAGGGGGAGGGGGGTCCGCTGAAGTGTGATGTATTGTGACAAAGGGGGGAGGGGGGTCCGCTGAAGTGTGACGTATTGTGACAAAGGGGGGAGGGGGTCAAATATATGGGAAAAAAGCGTGATGTCATTTAGGAACGGCCCCTTATGACAATGTCAACATTGCAGCTTATTATTACTGCATATGGTGAATCTGTTCGTATAGTTTCGCTTTTAATTAGCTTAAAACATTAAAAAATGCAGTGTACGTTTTCATCCGAAGTAATTTAGTATATATTTTTCCGCATTTGCAGCTTAACCGGTTTTAAGGGGGTCTGAAAAATAAAGAAACTCATATTGGTATTTTTATTATAAAAAATCCGCGAAGCAGAGCATGTTTTTATTTCTTTGAATTTATTGCAGTCCGAACTAATTTGGGAGGAAGGATGTTATGAAGAAGAATAAAAAGAAGTAAGCGGGTGTTGGTGCATAAGAAGGCATGTCACTGAACACATCAGCACAAACAGCTGTTACAACTTTTTTCCCACTATTAATTAAATATTCAAAATAATAAAATAATCACAATCGTAATGATAATTATTTTTATTAGTAGTATACGTAGCATTAAAATACAATAACGAAACAGTTCCATTTCTTAAAATATGTTACTGTTCATTGGTTAGGCTCTACACATTCATCATATAAATAAATGGGTAGAGTCTAACGATTGAATAAATTTCACACAGACGCAGTTAAAACTTTCCAATTTGCTACACAATAAAAACAGAAGAGTTTTTTGTTTGTTGACTTGATAAAAGATGGCGCCAGCATAGACAACACCCGTTTGGCATCCATTAGAGGACTTCTTCCTAGTTGATTTTAAATCTTAAATTTAAGAGAAGCGGTACATTTTTAGACCGTGGGTATATTTTTCGTCATTAGCCGGCACGATAAGCTTTAAAATGAGGGGTAAGTCATAGAATTTGATAAAAAAATAAGGAAGATATCGCGGAGCGACAGAAAAACGGGATAGAGAAATAATACTCGTAGATGAAGGGTCCACTGGAAAAACGACCTAAGCCACATACTACTTTTTGAACTTTGCTTTATGTTTTATTTTGAATTGTGTATTATAAATTTGAATTTGGGTGTTGCGGAAAAGTAGTTTCGTATAGTTAAATATAAAATAATTGAATAAAACATAAAGCAAATTTCAAAAAGTAGTATGTGACTTAGGTCGTTTTTCCAGTGGACCCTTCATATATAGATAGTAAATGAAAAAAAATTTTGATAGCCCAATAGGTGCAACGCGTCTAAATTCGTTTTCCTTTCCATTTTTTCGATTTTGGAATAAATTTTCTAACAAAACAGCATGTTTAATACTTAATATCCCCACGGAATCGGCAACAGTTAACTGTTTAAACATAATAAATGTCATTTGGTTTTCAAAAAAATCATAAACACATTCACAAATGCAACGTGAGTAACCCTGTCAGAAATCAGAGCGCGATTAACGGAAGGTTAACTAGAAGTTAATTTAAACCTTAATCATCATTAGTGCTTTCGATACAGATGAAATCAATGAGAACACACACAAAATAATGAAAAAAAATATATATAAAAATACTTCATCTGTTGGTTACAAATGTTTTTATTTGAACCAAAATATGTGAAGTCACAAATCTTACTACCTCCTCTCTTCCCCTTGTCACAAACTGTCACAATTTCTCGAACCCCCCTCTCCGCTCAAAGAGTGACATCATTTGGGGATGACCCCCAAGCAGATTCAAATTTCAACATTAATCTTCTAATGCAGTGACATAAAGTGTTATCAAGTTTGAATCAGTGTCCAGAGTAGTTTATCTCATAAATACTTTTTGTCAAATTAGAGCTTGAAAGCTTCGAAACCATCAACAAGCATAAATGCACTAATGATTTCGTGTGCTCAAGAAAACTTTATACGAAAGAAATGCAACTAATGTATCAATACAAAACATAACATACTTAAAGGATTAGTAAATGCAAAATGACGAAATACGATTTGAATATCGCATTTTACAAGAAAGATAGTTAACTGTAGTAGAATTGCCGATTGTTTATAACTATACCCATTTATATTATGATTATCGATCAGAAAAAGAGCATATTATGGTAAGTAGTAAACTTCACCGATGTTTTAATAAAAGTAGTTTTATAAACATCAGCAAAATCAAGTAACAGCATTGATGTTTCACCAAATCAGATTTAAATTGAGAGCCCCATTCACATACTATGCAACTTCAATAAGCAAAATTAGATTTTGTTCATTGAAGTTGTATAGTCTGTGACTTTAATATGATTTTCAATGTTATTATAAATATTTCACTTCAATATAATTTTAATAAAAGTAGTATTTTTGACATTAATAATACGGTACCACGGTAATTTTTTACCAAGTGAACGTGTCAATTTAATTTCACAAGCCGATTCGTTTTGGACGAAAACAGATTTGAAAGTTTTAATGTCACATAATAAAACTAAACGTGATAAATCTTAGCATTCTCATTTCAAGCTTTTGTCAAAATCTCGTGTTGCTAGATCAAGGAAATTCAAATTGAGTTATTATGCTGGCATACATTTTTGACGACTTTTCGTGGTGTAAAGAAATGTAGCCTTGAACTGTCAGAAATCTTTTATAATTTTTGAAAAAGGGACATGGGAAAACAATTAATTTGCTATCTCAGAATTTTGAATGAAATATCTTTTAAAAACGTGGAAGAAAATACAAGGGTAGCTGTTTACATTAATGATTTTGGCATTTTGACGTAGAAGAAGATACAAGGATAGGTGTTTACAATAACGTTTTTGGTATTTACACGTAGAAAAAATACTAAGATAGCTGTTTACCATAACAATTTTGGTATTTAAAGCCAAAAATGGTATTATTTCTTATTTCATATGGATTGCGCACTGAACGTTTGCAAGTGTAATCGAGAACATCGAAAAATTGTTAGTAAACTGTTTCTGCCATTCGGGATAAGTGTGGAAAAATTGTAACTTAATCATGAAAGGAGTAAATACAATGAAACATGAAATTTCAAACAACTATTATTCAAATTGTTTATCGAACCAAATTTACGTAATACGCATATTTGGACACTTGTGGAACTTTGTATCTTACCTTGGAATACCGGTTTTCGAAAGTAAGGGACAAATAACTACTTTGCGACGAGTAAAATATTTCTGCTATGCTGTTTCAATGTCCGTGAATATTCCGTTTCTTATATACTTTGTTCTACACAGGAACTTGCATCCTATACCTTTTTTCTTCACCACAGTTGGAATTACTGTTCCAATTATTATGTGGTTTGTCCTTTATTTGAAAAGAAAACGGATTCAAAACTTGCTACTTTCTATGAAAATTTTTGAGGAAAACAACGGGAGAAAGGTTAGAAGTGGCAAGATAATAAATTTGCTGATAATTATGCTTGTTATTTCTTCTGTGCTATTGCCTTCGATTAGACTGCATGATAGATTACAGAGTAAATACCAACGCTTTTCTTTCATTTATTTAGCTATATATTTTAAGTTAGAAACAGAAAATATTTTATTTCCTATAGTAACATCGTTAATTTACTGCAGCATGTGTTGCGCTTTTGTAAGATATCTGAAAATATTTGAAGCAAATATAAAGGGAAAAGCATTTCATTTACCTAATAAGATAGGAAAATATATTAAACTTTTAAAATGCATAGACGCATTCAACAGTACGTTTTCTAGTCTTGTTTTCTGCCTAATAACACATCAACTCATTATCATATCTTTCATGATTTTTAGCATTCTATTTCGCCCTAGTTATGCGTCGAATCATTTTAAGGATATAATTGACCACACTTTTTATTTCTGTATAAATATTGGTTCTGTTACCATTTGTGCGACGGAAATACCACTGACTATTGAGCGAATAAAAGTCAAAATTCTGGACTTGCAATTCTTTTACCGGAACGAAAAGAACTTGTCGAATTATAGAAGAGCGTTGCAAAATGTTCTGGACAGAGACACTATAGTGCTGACTGCTGGTGGCATCTTTGAGTTGAGGAAGAGCTTCTTTTTTACAGCTGTTAGTGCTGTCTTGGGTCAAGTGTTAATAATTTATCAAATTTCGGTGAACAACAAAACTTCTGGGACAGGGTAATCTCTAGTAACGTGTTGCTCAACGTCAAATATGCATCCCATATAATAAATTCATTGGCATGAATTTCGTTGCTGAAATGTAAGCTGTTGTAGCAGGTAGTTCAGAGTTAAATGTGCATAATATTTTTAACACGAATTTCGTTGCTGAAATGTAACCTCTAGTAACAGGTTGTTCAGCGTCCAATATGCACCATTTTTGGCATGAATTTCGTTGCTGAAAATTAATCTCTAGCAGCAGGTTTTTCAGTGTCAAACATGCACAATTTTTGGCATGAATTTCACTGCTGAAGGGTAATCTTTAGTAGCAGGTTGTTCAGCGTCATATATGCACCATTGTTGGCATGAATTTCTGTGCTGAAAGGTAATCTCTAGCAGCAGGTTAATCAGCGTCAAATATGCATCCCAATTTTGGCATGAATTTCGTTGGTGAAAGGTAATCTCTAGTAGCAGGTCGTTCAGCGTCAAATATGCACTATTTTTGGCATGAATTATCGTTACTGAAAGGTAATCTTTAACAGCAGGTTGATAAGCGTCAAATATGCACCATTTGGGGCATGAATTTCTGTGCTGAATGGTAATCTCTAACAGCAGGTTGATAAGCGTCAAATATGCATGACACGTAATCTTTTTTCTGCATTAATTACGTTGCCGAAATGTATTATCTAGTGTTAGATTGCCTAACATCGAATATGCATTATGTGAAGTCTTATTTTTTAGAATGAATTACGTTTAGTGCACAGGATGTAACTTTCCGCTGAAGTGGTTGAGAAAAAATCTCCAAAATTGATCTCAGCATAATCATTTATCCTTTCACCAATGACATCTAAATTCGCTTCGTTTCGTCGTAGAAGAAAACTGGAAAATATCTTGCACAGACACTGTGGCTCTAACTGCTCATGGCTGCCTGCGATCATATAGCGGCTGTCCAGAGGCGGCGCCAGAACAAAGGAATAAGCGTTCAAACGATAGTTATTTTTTTCCTCACTGGTGCGCTGCAAGCATGTACTAGTTTTGTATGGAAATACATTACGAAAGCATTGTTTTTGTCGGGTTTACAGCATGCATCATGAAGATTTCTTTTTGGTAAACTTTTTATTTATGCATTACTGACCGGAAATATATCTCCCGGTGTTTAATTGGGTCTAATATATATATATATTTATTTTAAAGAAATTTTTCATCGTAAATGAAGTAAAAACAGCAGAAAGCAATGGAGTGTTTTCTAAGCATTAAATTAGTGAATGCATACATTTTATAATTTTAGGGATTTACTAAATTCACGTTTGGTTTATATGCATATATTTTAATTGTTTTTTCACTCCCCCATGTCACCTATTCAATTACTCTACAAATAGAAATCGGGAGTTTGATGTTTTAGATCAGTGGTTCCCAACCTTTTTTTCCTTGCGAACCCCTTCCAAGATCCGAAAAAAATTGGCGAACCCCCTTCTGTATCGTTAAAAATTATTTTCCCGATATTGCGAAGAAATTATAGAATATGGAACGGTATGAGAAATATACGTACAAATTTTTGAATAATCAATGAATATCACTCGGTTCCATTTTCGGGCTGAAGTATAGAAAATTATCAAAAGTTGGATATAAAGTGTGATAACCGGGAGTGCAAAATTTAAAATTAACGAATAAATGTCTTCCGGTTCCACTTTTAGGGCTGTATGTGAGTAGCAAAGGGATGTAAGTGATCATAAAACGATTCTGAGCAAAAAGCGTTCAAAGTTTGGATCTAAAACAAATTGGGGCGGAGCAACTGTTAGAGTCATTACTAACATCTCTTGTCACAATATAGAATGGTGCTTTTCCTACCATTTGCACTAGTTATCTCAAAATTTTCAATTTTGTCACTTACACCTTTGCTTCTCAGTGCTTCATATAAAAATTAGCCGAAATAATGCCAAATTTTTCATTTTTGTAAATTCATATTTTCGACTCGTTCTTCGCGCTAGAGAGGAAAAAGAAAGAGAAACATGCGTTCAGAATTTAAGACACATCGAAGAACAACTTTCAATATCACGTTGAAATTCACATTTTTAGCCTACTTTCCCGTAAAAGTAAAAAAAATAATAATAAAGCATGAAAGAAGGCTTAATGTATCTTGAAAATATCGTTAGAAATCAAGAAAAGTCAAAAATAAGTTAAATAATTAAATAAAGATTGAAAAATAAAAAATTTGAAAGTAGGGTATTGAGATGGGGAAAAAGTGTGTCTGTCGGTCTGTCTGTCTGTCGGTCTGTCTCTCCCCCCCTAATAACTTTTGAACGAATTCTCCGATTGAAAAAATTCTTTTTGCATGCGAAAGATCTCGGCAAGGACATCTCATTTCCATATTTTACTTTTTGATTTGAACAATTTTTGTTCAATTTTGAACAGTTCAAAAAATTTTAACATTAGCGCCTACGGGTGAAAATGAAGCAGATTATGTAAACTCTGGGTGCAAGATCCAAGTTCCAATGAACAAGCTCACTGGAAGAAGTTCTTGGCGTGAAATATTGATTTGAACAATTTTTGTTCATTTTTGAACAGTTCAAAAAAAATAACATATTGCCTATTGGGAAATTTCAATCCTATATAAATCCTGATCTAACGGACCGATTTGCTTGGAACAAACTTTATCGGAAAGCTCTTATGACGTAGAACATGTACAGATAGAAAGTTCATCCAGAACTAACGAGCCTATTTTCCTATGAAATTTTTTAATCGAGATTTTCAAGAATATTTTTGAATTAATGAATGATTAAATGAATAAGCAAAAGAATGAATTGATAACTGAGTGAATAAATACATGAATGACTGAATAAATGAGT
Organism: Octonoba sinensis; assembly: GCA_038502835.1. NCBI lineage: Eukaryota > Metazoa > Arthropoda > Arachnida > Araneae > Uloboridae > Octonoba > Octonoba sinensis. The sequence continues at coordinate 9,274,044 of CM076600.1, forward strand.
GATTAAATGAATATGCATTTACCGTTGAAAAAGTATATCTGAAGCAATTAAGAACTTAAGCTAAACGAGAAAGAGAGAGAGAGAGATAGCTAGAATATAAATTTGAAGCTGGTGTATACGGGAAAGTAGGCTCGTATAGTTCTAGACGGAACTTCTTGTTGATATTATGTAGCAGTAGAAAGAGGTACATTTCAAATTTTGTACGAAATCTTTGTCAGCCCACAACATGTACGCATCATCGAGAAAACAATTTATTTAGAAAAATTATTTTTACACTTTGAATAATTACGCATGCAAACACATCATTTCATTTTTATTTTACACCAGCAATTAAAAATTCCGCCATTTCAATATTATTTTCGCGAACCCCCTACCTACCCCACGTGAACCCCTGGGGGTTCGCGAACCAGCGGTTGGGAAACACTGCTTTAGATGATATTTTTAACCAGTGAGGGCTGACATTTGCAGTTTCCCCTTATGTCTCGAACTTTTCTGGTTTTATTTATTTATGCATTGGATTTATTTATTTGTACTTCAGGTTATTAATAAGAAATCAAAGGCCATTATAGCCAGAATTTCAGAAAACATATTTCTGGACAAGAGGAATCCTTTATCAATGAAGAGTACGCTACAATGAAGAGTATGCTACATGAACATGGGTTACAATTGAAATATCTAAAGGGAAGGTAGGCTTCCCTCTAAGATTTGTTGTTGATTCTCCACGCTTTCATGAGTACACCAATTTTTTACACCATAGAGTCCTAAGACATAGAAAAGTAAATAAACTATCTAAGGGACCGTTGATAAATGATGTCTCGCTCTTTTCCGATATATTTGACCCTCTCCCCCCCTCTTTGTCACAAAATGTCACAATTCAACGGACCGCCTTCACTCCTTTGTCACAAGTCACTCTATGTTGTATTAGCCTGATGTCACACTTCTTGTTACCCCCTCCCGCCCCTTGTCACAATTTCACGAACCCCCCTCCCCCCTCGAAGCGTGACATCATTTATGAATAACCCCTAAAGAGTAGTTCTAATTAAAAAGTGGGGGAAAATTAATTTAAGAAAGGATTAAAGGAAAATCAGGTTACAGAAAATCAGAGAATCCGAAAGCTTATGGTGGATTTCATCGAAGAAATGCCCATTGCAAAGTCTTGGTATTAAAAATCGAGAATATTCAGTGTAGTCCAGAAAAAAAGAAAAAAGAGGTGGGAGGGGGGAGGCTTACAGATCCTCCATCAGCATTATTTATTGTAATCAAATAGTGGTGGGGGAGGGGTCTTTTAAAAAGTGGAGGGACGATCGTGTAAAATAAAAAAGTAGGCGGACGGTACCCCCCCCCCCCCCCGACTGAGAATACTCATTGATTTTTGCTGTCAAGGAATATGTCATCTAAATAAAAATGTTTAAATTGAAATTTAAAGAAAAATTGCTCTTATCCAGGGGTGTCCACGAGGGAAGTTCATGGCGTAGACTGCGCCACTAAATTTTTTTATGAAAATTTTGACACCCCCTGGACAGGGGGGCATGCTTCCATCGAGTTTTCGCCCTTTTGGGGGGTTGTCGTTTTTGGGGGACTTCGTACCTATTAGTATGCACCATCTTGCTTGGGGGGTAGGCACCCATGTCAAGTTTGAAAAATAATCTTGATAACTCTGAACTGCATATAATGAAGCGTTTTAAGTAATTATTTTTAATTTCTCATTTATTGTACTTAATTGTAATATTTGAAAATATTTCCCCTTGATTGTTTATTTTATTGAAGCGTTTTCTTTTACAAAGGCCTAATCTTTGACCTTTCTTACTTAATATTTTAGGATTTTATTCTAATTATTTAACTAGTGTAATTGCTTTAGATGAGACCAGCAAGAAAAAAAAAGTCGCCACTCTTATATGATAATTCATCTGTTGAAGTTAACTGAAGTCAGCTATACTATGCAATGCAATATTAGTTATTAGTATTATGCTATTAGTCTGTCAATAACAATAAAAATTGTAGCATTAATCATTTACTAAATTACATAATTGTTCAACTAATCTTTATTTGTTAAGTCACTGCACAACCTAACTGTTCCACTTTCCTGAAATAATTAAATTTACAATAAATAGAATTGAAATAATTCAATTAACACATATATTTAAAATAACTTTATTAATCATAACCTATGTCATTTTTCTTTTAACTGCTGTTATTTAATAGTATTAACATGAATGTATTGAAAATTGTTTAATAATAAAGTAACTAACAACCATTCAAAGACTATTCAATAACCTGCTTTCAAAAACCTGCTAGCCAATTTATTTGTGCTGCACAATATGAGAAGATAAATGTATTTCATAAAATTATGCGCAATTATTGTCGTTCAAAATAAAAAATAATCTGAAAGCATAATATGATCATCCAATTGCGAAGAAAATTTTCTCTGTGTTCATTATATATAAAAGTATACTTATGTAAGAAAAGTTGTATCTTAACGAGCAGCTTCAAGTCTGCATGTGTTACTACCAAAAAAACTATCTTTTTATTTTTTCCTCTGTATTAAAAATGTTTTAATGGCAAATACATAACCCTGCAACGCATTTTGATAGTTATTTTTGCCCTCAATACTTAAATGTTTATCTGTCTTGAAATTCAAGCCTTTAACGCGATGATATTGCTATGGTTAGACCTTTAAATCATCTCTTTTAAGTACATGCTAACAGCACCAATTGACTGAAGTGGCAGAAAATGTAAGTTCTGCTTGCACGCACTTTTGCGCCCGTTTGGACAGCCGCTATATGATCGCAGGCAGCCATGAACTGCTTGAAATATGTTTGAGCTAAAAGAAAGTTTCTTTTTTACTGCTGTTGGTGCTGTTACGGTCCCAGTGTTAGCAATTTATCAAATTTCTGGTCAACAAAGTAACTTCTAATAAAATATAAATTCTGATAACTGACAGCTCAACGTCAAATATGCATAATGTGGCATCTTATTTTCAGTTACTTGTGTGCTATATTTATGTACCTTTCAGATGTTAATGGCTGCTACATCAGATTCGTGAACGTGTTTCTAACCATTTAAAAATATTTTAGAACTTAAAAAAACCTTATTTAAAAAAAAACTTTATTTGTATCTGCAAAAACGTCAAATATATTTTGTGTAAGATGCATTTTGAAAACTTATAATGATCATGCATGCAACTATGAATCACAGTTAGAATGTAAGAATTATTAAAAATCTTGCGAGAAACTTAATTGTTTTCCCTGTTTCACCTTCTTCCTCTTTTTTTATTTTTTTTTGGAAACTTAGCATGTTTATTGTTGTTGTCGTCGTCGTCGAGTCCTCGCGCGCGGCGAGGAAGAATGGGTACGCTGCTCCTGAGGCTAACGGGGCCCTTGTAGGCAGGAGTCCGATTTCCGCCCCTTTGAAATGTCTCTTAATTGTTTTGAACCAACTCCCAGATGAAAGACTGTCATCTGGGATTGGCACCCCCAGAGGCATCGTTTCACTTGGAGGTCTTAGGAGTAACGACCTATTTAACGTGCACCAGCTCCCTTTAGCGTACACGTACCGCAGTAACCAACCGCGAGAGGTTGTCATCCTCCCAAACACTGACCTCAGTTAATGTTGCTTCACTTTCGGTGTTCTGCGGGAACCGAGCTTCTACCGACTGGTCCACTACGGGACAAGCAGGTTTATTCATGCGCACAATTACTAATATACTTAGCGTGCAATATATAGTCAAAAGTCAATGGACAACTTTATTTCAAACCTTTTTTCAAATTTCCAAGACAATATGGCACAAAATGCTTTGGAATTTCAGTCATATAAAGGGCATGCTTCCATTCATAATTTTCTGTAAAAACTTCACGCGTGGCTTTAGGGGACCAGCAACAAATTGTAGAAAAATAAAGATGTTTTCGATCATTTTGTTAGGTAAAGTGGTTGAAAAAAGCTGTAAATTTCGCAGAAGAATTTACATGCTATGTACAATACTACGTATTTTCGTAAAACTAGCACGCATATTCAGGATGTTATAATCATTTCTTTCCAAAATGCCAATTTCCCCAGCATGTTTTTAAGCTATAACACGCAGAAAGTTCTGCACAAAATTTCCAAATTAGGAGTACTTAAAGGAATTCCTTGACACTGAGCACGTGCGAATTCTAATTGTTAACTTTCATAGCGTCATACCCAAGTATATGGCATCAGCTGTGCTGCGAAGGTACTTCTAATACTCTGGTCACCCGACCGGCGCGTAAATTTTGGTAGATCACTGCCAAAGTCAGGTGGTTAACATGCACATTGTAGAACTACTGATTGTTGATTTTCCATATTTTGCCAATTTATTCACATCAAATAGCGCGTGGCTCAGAAAGAAACTGACGATTATCTTTTTATTTATTTACTAGCTGTACCCGGCCACGCTTTGCTGTGGCTCAGTCTGCTTCGATGGAAAAGCAAGAAAAAACACATATTTCTAATATGTTTCATTTGACAATGCTTGTTGTTTCATCGTCTGAAAATACAGATTGTCTGGCTTACCCGTTCTAGAACACACAATATATAATTGTACACATCAGAAGATCTAAACTGCTCAATTTGATTGATTGGTCTTGAGCTTTATGTTTTTTCACAATGCGTGCGGGCATTTTTTTTTTTTTGTTCCATTGTCTGTGACGATTTTGATATTGTCTGGAAATCGAACTAAAAAGCTTATAACTGGCCTTCTTTTTGACTTAGAAACTTCGAACAAATTCCATCTTGTGCAGAAAAATCAGCACTTTTGATTGATATATTACATTAATATGTGCAAGGTTTTTTTCACCCCCATAATGGGAAATTTATGTAGAAATTTGCTTAAAATTGGAATAAAAAAGGAACTACCTGTCGGATTTTTTTTTCTAACGGGTCTATAAACCATCCTCTTGAATCACTCTGTCTACTGGCAAAATTTTAAAGCAATCGGTGAAGTACTTTCGGAGTTTTGCGGCTCGCACAAACGAACCCTTACACTTTTATTTATATAGATTCCAAGACGGCTGCATATGGTTACTGACCATTTTGCACAGCTAATAAATTCCCCGGAAATCGGCATCGATTCTCTCAAGCAGCACCACTATCGGCAATTTAGCCGAGAGCATCCAAGCCAAATGTCTACTCAAGGGATCTTTTACATGCCGCATAATCATACGCAGACGATTTTCTGCATATTGAAAATCCACGGACGTGGACCAGGTTTGAATCCGCGAACTTGAGCGTACGAGGCCTGCGCCTTACCACTACGCCAACCTGTCGGCTTGAAGATTTTTTTGTTAGATATTTGTTCGCATAAATATAACAGAGAGGCGGGGGAAGGGGCACATTCCCTTAAAAACTATACCAATAAACGACCCCCCAAATCGGCCAAACTGTCGACCAGGCCTCTCAAAAGCCCCTGAAACAAACCCCTTCCCCCAAATTTCAATGGTGCACTGTGTGCCATGACCCCTATGGAACGCACCCCTAAATATAAAGTACATGAAAAGCTGTGACATCAGTAAAAGAAGCTCGATCATGGCTTTTTTTTTTTTGCATAAAAATAAGTAATTGTGAAATAAATTATTTCTTTATTTTTTGGGTGGTTGTAGTTTCCCTCCATCAACCACAAGGGGGTGGGGGGAGCTCACAATGGAAGTTGAAAACGGTACTTTTGCTCAGTGGCTTCATAAGTTAGGAAACCACTGCTCTGTTTTACCTTTTTTTTTTTTTTGCACCAACTTTTAAAAAGTTTCTGCATATATTTGCTTAAAATTATTTTTAAAAAGAAAAAAAAAACAGAATACCTTTTTTTTTCTTTTACAATGCATTTTGTTGAAAAGGTACCCCTGCCCCTCCATGAGGAGAGCAGGAAAAACTGAAAACGATAATACTGCAAGCATTCTGGTTCCATATCGGAAATTTGCATGTTCAAATCACGTTGGGTTCACCAATTTGGGGCGGAGGAGCTGGAGGTGGAGACCCGTCGTCAATAGGGATAGAACCCTGTACCAAAATAGGAAGCCACTACTTTACATCTTTGCTTGAAGACGTCTAATGACCAGGGGCAAAGTTGGATTATAAGCTGTTGACCCCGCACCAGAATACTAAATATTGAACCCTCACAATAAAAATGCATAAAATTGGAAAGAAAAAAAAAGTTCTCAAAGCATCGAAAAATCTTCGTTTAAAAAAGAAATAGTTTTCAATAACTAATAAAGAACAAAATATTCCTCGGATGAAAATAAAATTCATAAAATGAAGCTCGGAAATATGAGAAGAGTAGCAAAACTGTTGTATTAAAAATTGAATTCTAAAATGAAAAATATACAACATTAAAATTATTTACATAAAAGAAAAAAAGAGATACGGGCAAAATAATTTTCGAATGTTTGATATTCGAATATTTTTACAACAAGATAATCCACTTTAATTATTCATTTCCGCGAAAACGATTTCGATTACATAATACAGTAAAACCCCGTTATAACGTACCTCAGTACACCGCGGAGACCATCATGTTCCCCGACGTTTAAACCACCCTATAATCTTGCCATTTAAAAGTGATTTCACAGATTAAGCCCTATTGATAGGTCTGAGGTACACCTGTTTCACGCTTTTTCTGTCTTTCAATTTAGGACACTATATAGCTTGATTTCAAAATCGGGTGCAATCGCCCTAACTGGCTCTGACTTGCTTCTCTTGACCTGGGAGGAGCTCAATCTGTCAGGAACTGTTCAGTTCAATGCTTAACTAACTTCCATTTTCAGGAGTCTAGTTATGCGGGTGTAACTTATTTATAGCGTTATCAACGTTTGTATTTCAGATTCTTTAATAGCATTCTTGAAAAATAAACATATTTTCCAATGTATGCACAGGCTTAAAGCATTGTTTCTTTGAGAATTGCTTTCCTTCTCTTCAAAATCTTATTTTTTCTTAGAACCATTCCCCCTTCAGCAATACCACGTTGATAACATAAAAACATAAAAAATACTTTTAGGCTCCCTATTTCTTGGAGCACAGTTGGTTTATAACCTATCGCATCGATAGACTGATTGCGAAGTTGAGATGTTTGCTCCTTGCACAGCAATTACAGTGAGTAAAATGGCAGCAAAGAAGAAAAAAATAGCCTATAGATGAGAGGTTACGAGTAATTGATAAAGTTAAAAATGATGCAACGGAAGAGATTATTATTTCGTTAATATGGTTCCGCGGTATAGTTTCACTATACGCGGGTGCCAAGCAGGTTCCCCGACACCCGCGTTTTAACGGGGATTTACTGTATCCGAAAACTTCAAATTTGAACAAATTCGCCCATTGCGGAATAGCTCAATCTGTTTTAAATACTTTTTTAAAAATCAATCTGATTTCCAAATACATCCCCAGATCAACGGTTCATCAACCCTTTATAGCGCCATTTTTTTTTTGTAGTATCGGTATGTAAAATATTTTTCAGATTTTGTTTTTTTTTTTCAAAAAAGAGATTCATATAAGACAGTAAATAAGATTAGCATGATTTTTTCCACACACCCCGCCCCCCTTTAGGGGGCGGTAGTTATAACCTTAGGCTGTTATTAAGAATGCTACTATTTTACTTGCTGTAATGAAGACAACACACGTATAAAATAAACATTTAATGGACAACACAAATGCGATAAGCGACAACGACAACTTAACGTACATTTACGAGCAACGTTTCAATAAAAACATCTTCTTTCATGTTGCCATTCGGATTTTACAAATAAACCCTATATAATATTTGAATACTTTTCTCCACCAGACCCCTACCTGTTAGCCGAGGCCTTAGGATTGCTTACGCACGGGGAGAGGTAGTGGGGTCTACGGATTTTACATGCACATATCCCCAAGTATACATGGTGGTCTTCAGTGAGTATCGAACGCGCGACCTTCCAGGTGGAAGTCCGACGTGCTAACCACTAGGCTACCACGGCCCAATATTTGAATACTGATGCATGTGTTGGTAAATATATTTCACAGAGTCTTTGCATAATTCTGCCAATCAGAAAGGGTAAAATAGCTTATTATAAACATCTATCATTTGATGAATTTGGTGGGAAGCATACTTCCCACCACCTTTGAAAGTGTTAAATAAAGTAACGCCAGAAATTTTGATAATAGAACTAATCATTTCGTGATTATTCAGATTAAAGGCTAAATTGTAACTACCACCTTAATTGGGAGTTAGAAAGCACGTTTTAAACGCATTATTGCTTGTTATGCATTCTCCCGGACCACCAAGAGTTTCGAACGCTGCTCTATGGTCGAACAAACAAAATGCAAGTTTAACCGTCTGTATACTCTGAATGACTGTTTAAAAACTTTCATGCTGAAATTTGCAATATATAAGTACTTTGTGTTCTCATGAAATCAGATACACTGCTCGACATTGAAAATGCAACACCAAGAAGGAGTGGTCATAAATTTATGCAAATTTTAGAGTAGACGCACGTCACTGAGTTGTGCGAATGATGTGAAATGCGCAGCTCTCCGACGCACGTGAAGTAAAATATAAGGGAGGGAACTTGCAGAACGGGCAATATTCATGTCGTTATTTCTGCCAGACGAATTAGCGAAGAAACTTTGTTTTTGTCTCGGAGGATACGTGTAATAGGAGAGAATACCAGGCCGCCGTCAAAGAAGGCACTTCCAGCAGAGAGACGATTTTACAAGAGGTATGGTGATCGGACTGAGAAGGGGGAGTTAGTCCTTACGTAAAATCGCAGCTGATACCCACATGGATGCGAACTCGGTGCATCGGCTGTGGCAAACATGGTTGGAACAAGGAAATGTGGCAAGATTGAGGGGTGCAGGCGCAGGCAGAGTGACGTCAGCACGCGTGGATCGACGCATCCGCCGACAAGCTGTGGCGGACACGCAAGTCACTTGTACCTCGATTCTGTAGCATGTGAAAGATACTCTGGAAGTTCCCGTGTCGACTAGAACCATTTCCCGTCGATTGGTTGCAAGTGGCCTGCAATCACGGCGTCCGCTAAGAAGACTGCCATTCACCCCAAAGCATAGACGCCAACATTTGGAATGGTGCCGGACTAGAGCGACGTGGATGATAGAATAGCGAAACGTCGTGTTCTCGGATGAGTCACGCTTCTGTTTATCCAGTGACAGTCGCGCATACGTGTGTGGCGTCGACGTGGAGACAGAGCTAATCCGACGCCCCACAGGGCGGCAACGTGGCATAACGGTTTAGGGCGCTATTGCGAATAATTCCATATCACCTCTAGTTCGTATTCAGGGCACTATGACGTTTAAACGATACTTGGATAATGCACTGCGGCCGGTGGCATTCCAGTACCTTCAGTGGCTGCCTAATGCAATTTTTCAGCAGGATAACGCTCGACCACACAGTGCTCGCATCTGCCAACATGCTCTTTAAGCTATACAGATGCTTCCCTGGACACCGTACTCTCCTGACCTATCACCGATCAAACATGTGTGGGATGTGATTGGACGCCGTTTGCAGACTCAGCCCCTGCCTCGTTCAGAAGACGAACTGTGGCAAATGGTTGAAAGGGAATGGAGAGCCATCCCTCAGGACACCATCCGCACTCTTATTGACTCTATGCGTAGACGTGTTTCTTCGTGCATCGCTGTCCGCGGTGTTCCTACATCCTACTGAACCGACACCGTTCTCGCTCTGTATTCTGACTATCATTTTGAAACAAAGATCACTTATTGTTCCTTGCTGTCTCTGTCTTTTTTCCAAATTTCATCACTTTCTGACCACTCCTTCTTGGTGTTGCATTTTCAATGTCCAGCAGTGTAAATGAATACTGATGGGTCTCATAAAACTGAATTTGGATGTAAAATAAATTTAGCATCTCATAAAATAGAAATCTATGAATTTTTTTTTTTTTTTTTGGCAGAAAACATGCTTAAAAATTCAGTCATTTTAAACTTTCTTGACACTGGAAGGGCAATTTTTCAATGTGATATAGAGCAACCAGAAAATTTTATTAATGTTATCAATATCCATTTTTATTTTTTAAAATTCATCGGGAAATTTAATCTGCTGTCGTAACAAAAAATATCTTTAAAAATTATTTCTTCTGTGTAAATATTTGTTTTGCAAACCACTCCACTGATTGATTTTTATCATCAATAGAGCACTATCGGTATCGTTAATCAATGTATGCATTTACAAGCAAACGAAAGTTGTGTGTACGCTTTAAAAAATAAAAAACACTCATTATTCATGCAAACAGAACGAAAAGTGTTATTGATCCTATTTATGAATTAAGAGGTCCCCCCCCCCCCCAATATGTTTCTACAATAAAAGTCGGTTGGGATAGGAAACTTTCTTTACAATATCATTGACCTTTCAGCTTTAGGCCAGCTTAACTTTTAGAAAAATACATGAATAAACATCGCAATAGTGGCTTTTATATATTCTAAACGTGAATGTGTATGTACGGCAATAAAATATCGCCCCTGTGAATTTGTAAAAAAAATGGTTAACCCCGAAGTACACGCTTTTCAAACTGAAGAATTCTCGAACCAGTTTAAAATGCTTGAAAAACCCAATCGGCATGCTACAGAAGAAGAAACCTCTGGATTTCCATGGAATTTAATACCTTGCGTTTGGAGAAGTATTTTTGAAACAAAAACGCAAAAACGGAAATCCAGACTACTGCATCATTGTCAAAATGTTTCAATTTTGACTCTAATGATTTGCAATCTTCTGTTTTATTTATATGCACGCATCGCAAATGGCTCTAAAATTACCTATTATATGCTATTTGATACATTCTCGTATACTGTGCCAATAGTTATCTGGCTTATGATGTTTCTACAAAAACAAAATTGCGAAATATTTCTTGCATCTTTAGTGGATCTGCATCAAAAATAAAACATCGTTCTTGTGTAAGAGTTATTAATTTTTTGGCAATGAGTGTAGCAGTTTATCCATTTCTAGCTACAGGTGTGAAAATGTGTCTAAGAACCTACCCGCGCTTATCATTGTATTTCGTTTATTTGGGTGGTAGATTTCAGGAGACATTTGTGCTATCCGTATTCACATTAGCTTACTGTAATATCTGTTGTGTTTTTATCGAATGCTTAAAAGACATAAAATATAAATTAGTCCTCGAAGTGGTCGATTCTTGACAATTATCATATTTGTTGAGAAAATATCTGCATATCTTGAAATGTGTTGATAAATTCAATCGAGTGTTTTCGCAACCACTATTGCTTGTTGTATTGTAAACAAGTACGCTGATATGCGTAAGTATTTTAGACATAGAAAAGTCGTCGTTGCACTTTGGGTTGATATTGTTTCTGTTGTTTATTGTTTCTAAAATACCACTGGGATCATGACCATTCATGCAGCGAAGATATCTAATTTGATGAAGGATATTAAAGACATCTGTTTAGACATTGAAGTTGCCGAGTTTCAATCAGGTTTCTCAGAAAAAAATAGGAGAGTTCTAGGAAACATTTTGAAAAGGGATGTACGCAAGTTGACAGCTTGCGACATGTTTTACTTATACGGAAGTTTCTCATTAAAGATAATTGATGTGGTCACTGCTCAGTTCTTAGTTTTTTATCAGATCACAAATTGAAATATTTTAAGTGTTCATAAGACTTCAAAGGCTTACATGTAGTTGATCTTGTGTTGGTTGTTTATTGTTTCTTCAATACCACTGGGATCATGACAATTCATGCAGCGAAGATATCTAATTTGATTAAAGAAATTAAAGACATCTGTTTAGACATTGAAATTGCCGAATTTCAATCAGGTTTCTTAGAAAAAGATAGGAGACTTCTAGGAAACATTTTGAAAAGGGATGTACGCAAGTTGACGGCTTGTAACATATTTTATTTAGACTGAAATTTCTCATTAAAAATCATTGATGGAGCCACAGCTCAGTTCTTAGTTTTACATCAGATCTTAAATTGCAAGATTTCAAGTGTGGACATAAAGCTTAAAGCATAGAAGTAAAAAAAAATACAGACTTCTGTTTGCAGTCTCAATTTTATATCGCTCCTTATTAGTGTAAATCTTTTGTTTTCGATAAATTTCGGCAAATCGAAATATCATTCACACAGTTAACGGATCATTTGAATGATTTCTGCAGGTGGTCTAACATATTTTGTGCTACATTTCAAAGATTTGACCAACGGTCAATGCATTTAAACTGTAAGTAATTCATATCAATAAAGTTGTCGCACTATTTTGTAAAATTCATTTTATGTGTATTTATGCGGCATCGAGATCATTCACAAATGTTGTTACGCTTCGAGAGGGGAGGGGGCGACCGATATATTGTGACAGTTTGTGACGAGGAGAGGGAGAGTAGCAAGAACTGTGACATCGCCCATTTTAGTTAAAATTATAATTTAAAAAAAATTAATCAGCATATTGAATATTTTATATGATTTTGTTTTATTATTTTCATTAATTAATTTTATTTATTTATTTAATTTTTTTTTATTCTAACTGATTTTATTTCGTGCCGAAAATTTCAATGCTGAGCAAATTGTTTTGTTTCTGAATCGCAAGTGCATATGCTTATTTACTACAGCATAACAAGTGACGAAGGGGGGGGGGGGATGTCAAGTGTGGAAGGGGGGAAATATATTTTTTAAAAGTGTGACATTTATTAATTGCATGCAATTTTAGCTGAATTACAAATTGAATTAAATATAATTTAGCTCAATTTTTTAAAATATTAAAAACAAATATATAATTAAAATTACCTATATATTTATTAAGGTTATTAGTAAAGATGGTGTGGCTCTGTATGAGGTATACAAAACGTATCTCAAGCCATGCTTACACCTGATACATAGCATGGAATAAAGCTTTATTTTTCGTCTAAGAAACACGCATGTCAAGAGTAAGTAATTTTCCTAATTGTCTCCTTGAATTACACAAAAGTAGACCTGGTTGATTTAAAAGTTCCTTAAATCGATTTAACAACCGCCTAACTTCATCGCGATATAGTGATGAGCTTATTAACACTTAGTTTTAAAATTCGTTAGCTAATTCATGTTACCGAATACATATGTTTACCGCCATATTAATAATAGGAAAGTAGTTTTAGTTTTTATTTAAACTTGGATGTTTTGCAATTATATTTTCATTCCATATGAACTATTGTTTAATATAGAAAACAAATGTGTTAGAAAACTTTCTGGTTTTTTTACTCATTACTAGCGACTACAGAAGGCGGTTAGCCATTTTCTTTCGGCTCTCAGAAGGCGCTCGCAAGTAACAAAAGGTTGGGAACCACAGCCCTAAAGGAAGGGCCTGATTTTACTTGAAATAATGTACAGTGGAACATCGTTATTCGTACACAATTCGTTCCAGGAGGCAGTTCAAATGGCGAATTCTTTTTTCACATAAGATACAATGTAAATTGGATTAATCCATTCCAGACCCACAGATGGTTGCTTATTTAAATCTATGAAAAACAAATGTACAGTACCGTACATGAAATTATTAATAAAAATTTAACTGCACTTTTCTTGTACTCAGGTGAGCTGATGTCATAAGTGGAATGTTGAGAGGAGGAAGAGAAGTGGTTGAAAGAGGAATCCCCTTCCATAAAAACATCAGGTAACGTCCCTTCAGGTGTTCTCACCCTTTCTGCTGTTCTTTCTTTTTTCTGTCCGTTTGCACTAAAAGATTCTTGGGTTTCTTTCTCTAAAAATATGTCCATTGTTGTCTGCCTTTGACGATTGTTCAGAATTTTTCTAAAATGGTAAATAATATTATCGTTGAACAAGTGAATGATGTTGACCACAGCAGTGTTCGCATGCCATTTTTCCACCACTCTCTCTGTTTTCTCGCTGGGGTAACACAGCTCTTTATTTGCTGCAAAGGAAATGCTTTCCTTACTACTTTCCTCCCCTTAAGAAGAAAGTTCTTCAACCACTTCCTCTTGCTCCCCCCTTAGAAAGTTAAAATTGTCAGTAAAATCTCAAAAAGTATTAAAACCTAAAAACAATCCAAAACGCCAAACAAAGTATTTCCAGACGAGTTCAAAATGAGCATAAATTTCCAATTTTTTTCCGAAAAAAGGCCAAACTGGCAACACAGCTGGCCCCTGGCGCCCTACGAATCGCGGGACAAGTACAAATAGCGAGTTGAATTTTACTTGAACAAGTTGGACGAATGGCGAGTTGAATTTTATTTGAACAAGTTGGACGAATGGTGAGTTGAATTTTACTTGAACAAGTTGGACGAATGGCGACTTGAATTTTATTTGAACAAGTTGGAGGAATAGCGAGTTGAATTTCACTTGAACAAGTTGGACGAATGGCGAGTTGGAAGAATGGCGAGTTGAATTTTACTTGAACAAATTGGGCGAATAGCGAGTTGAATTTTATTTGAACAAGTTGGACGAATGGTGAGTTGAATTTTACTTGCACAACTTGGACGAATGGCGAGTTGAATTTTACTTGAACAAGTTGGACGAATGGCGAGTTGAATTTTACTTGAGCAAGTTATACGAATAGCGAGTTGAATTTTACTTGAACAAGTTGGACGAATGGCGAGTTGAATTTTATTTGAACAAGTTGGACGAATGGTGAGTTGAATTTTACTTGAACAAGTTGGACGAATGGCGACTTGAATTTTATTTGAACAAGTTGGAGGAATAGCAAGCTGTACGAAGAGCGAGGTGGACGAATGGCGGGGTTCCACTGTAATGTTTGCCACATAAGTAAACGGTATTCGGATTCATGTTTAAATTTTCTGCCTATTATGCCACATAATAGGCTTTCCGAAATTCATTTAAATGCCCTCGGCAAGTTTTTGCTACATATTTTCACTTTGAAATGTATTTCGAGATTTTCAAACTTGCGCTGCAAATTTTGGCGTCATAGCGACAAGTTTGACTCGTACTTTACTAATAGATAGCAGCACCAGTTATTGAAACTGTTTTATACTTGGTCCCGACTCTAAACTACATTTTATTTAAACAATATTTTCACTAACTATTCATGTAATAGATTTTGTTTCGGTTTAACCCCTTGAAGCACGAGTTTTTTTTTCAGAAAAACTGGTAAAAAATGATCGAGTTTTTTTTTTTTTTGCAGAAAATGAATACAGTAAAACCTGTTTTTGTGCGGTAGATAGGGACCGCATAAAAGAAATCGTACAAAAAAATATTCGGAAATTTTATAAATTCCTACATATAATAAACAACTTTGTACGATATACTACCGATTTTTTTTTATGCTGTGGATAGGGACCGCATAAAAAAAGTCGGACTTGGAAAATACATCAATAATGATTTATGAAAAAGATGAGAAAATGCTTTCAATTGAATTAAATAATTAAATTAGACCTAAAGAAATTGTTAAAATATTTAATTCTTCATTGTACATATACATGGAGAAGTTTTCAAATTATACATTAAATAGTTTGCTCCTACTCGTCGTAATCCAAAACGCGCATCTTCTTGTGACGAATTGGTTGAAAATCGCTTTCGTCGCTTGAAGATAGGATTTCAATTGATTTCTTTTTTGGTACCATGAAGTCAGTGATCAGTTTTTGTGACGACGGTCGACTGGTCAGTTGCTTGTAAACGTCACGATAGTGAGACATGCATGATTTCAGTTCTTTTTGGAATTTTAAGCGTCTTTCCTTACGCATTGGTATCTATTTTAAGAAAATGCGTTTCCAATTTTTTAGAAATCTGGATCCCTGCATATATTTCATCTGCTGTAATAGATTCCGGTTCTTCTTGTCCATTTTCATAATCTATCAAACTATTGATAATGTCACTATCATCGAGAGTTTGGTCCTCAATCATCTCGTCAAGGTCATTTTTGCCGAAATTATCAAAGCCTTCTCCTATAATTTTTATTTATACAGTAACCCAGACAACCACCTATCTCCACACTACAGCCTGTAGATATCCAACGGATTACGAGTTGGATATGAAGTTTATCCTGTAGACATCTGTGGGATGTCCAACTGATCCAGGAATATCCAGAAGTGGTAGAAAAGGTTGCAACGTTTGGACGGCCCACGGACGTCTGGATATCCAGACGTGCATAGTTCAGGCTAGAGATAAGCAGGGGAGGTTTTGGATGGCTCACAGTTATCCTGTGGATATCTCTTCCCTGTCCATAAGATATCATATCCAGATATCTTCTAGCTATCCTGTGACTGTTAAATAGATGTCTATTTTAAATCTTCTAGATGTATTTGAGATATCCAATAGGATATGATCTGGATATAATGTTTGTTTTATATTTTTAAGCTGTAAAGAGGTTTAAAAATTGCAACTTTTTGTATTAATAAAATAAATTATTTATAAACACCTTATTTTACAGGCTGAACCTACCAAGGCCAACCAAGGAACTTACCAACCTTACAGGCTGAACTTACGAATGGGCACTTACCAGGTGCTTACGGTATAAATAAAAATTATAATTAGTTATCATTTTTAAATATGTAAATATACATTGATAGGAAACATTAAACTAGTGCTAACGCCGCTAAGCTTCATATACCGCATAAAAATTAATCGCACGAAAAAAATCACAAAAATAAGAGCGCACAGAACCAATCGCACAAAAACAAAATCGCATAAAAAAGGACCGCACAAAAACAGGTTTTACTGTATATAGTTATAGTAATAATTGTTTTTGGTAATTTCAGTTGTAGGAGGGGACTAGAGAACAAGGGTGGGGGCAAAAGTTATATAAGAAAAATATTAAACAAAGTGCAAACGGATCTGAGAGGGGCATTAGAAATGAACCAACGCGAGCAAGATCGCCCGCGTGAGACACGGGGATGTGCAAATTCGCCGGCAACTTTCTCCCGAGTCACACTCGGGCAAATGCGTTAAGTGGTTAATAATGAGATTTGATTCTTAATCAATAGACGAATTGAGTGTGATGGAGGAAAATGCCCTAAATGCAAGCAAGAAAATGTTTTAAAAACACATAAGAGAATGTTTACGAAAACAAACCAAAAACTTTTATTGATGTCATTGTACGTGTATTGAGAATGTTATTCAGATGTTGTTCAACTCATAACTATTGGATTACAGGGCTAGAAAAATCTTTAAAATTTTACATGCCCAGAAATTGTTTTATTGCATATTAATAAAAACATTTAAATTTGTCGTATAGCATTAATCAGGTAAAAAATTAAATTAACAGATTCATAAGTAAATCAATAATTATTTTAGCGTTTATCTAAATCATCAAGAAATTACATTGCAAATAAATATTACACAATAAGAAGTAACAAGTCAAAATTCGCAAAATTTTAATTATATTACCAATTTTATTGTTGACATGCACGTCCGTCAACACGTTAATTGCGAGCTCCAGTAAGGATGCGGTGAATTTCCAAAAAAATACGAAATAATAAAGTTTTAGAAAAAAATATTTGATTAAAAATATTACATGCCTTGCCGGGCTTGTAGGGGTAGAAAATTTATGCCCTATCCGAATTTTTACTTGGCCCGGGCATGTCGGGCAATATATTTTTCGAGCAATGTTGGATTGATGACTAACATTTCCGCTACCTTATTAATACAGTAAAGCCCCGTTAAAACGTGATTGTCAGGGGACATGTTTTGCACCCGCGTTATAACATAACCGCGGTAAACAGGAAATAATGCTCGCTTTTGTTGCAACATTTTTAACTTAATCAATTGCATCCTAATTTTTCTCTCCCCCCCCCCCCCCTATTGTATAATTTTTTCTTTTAGTCTTTGCTGCCATTTTATTCACTGCAATTGCTGTGCAAGAAGCACACATCTCAACTGCGTAATCAGTTTATCGAGGGATTCAATGGAACGATCCGCATCTGAACGCGTTCTTGCGCGCGGATAGGAATGTGGTGCATTTTGCAACACATTCTTGAACGCCACGGTTTTACTCGCGTTCTTGACCGTGGCTGGATGCGCCACGTTCAGTCGCGCGGTTAAGAACGTATGCGTAAAGGGCGCTTTAGTGTGTCTGGTGGGTGCTCTTTTGGCTAGAATATTTGCGTGCTCGGGTTGGCTTTATTTACAATGGTAAATAAGGAATCGCCTTTAAATGGCAATGATAAAGGGTGGTTTAAACGTCGGGGGACATGATAGTCACCGCGGTATATCGAGGCGCGGTATAACGGGGTTTTACTGTATCTGATCGCATAGACTAGATTTTGCTTTAAAAAAAAAAGGTGTAAGATTCCATGCTTGCGTCTTTCAAATTAAGTCAGAATAATTTTTTTCTAGTTTTGATGATACTCAGCAGAATTTACAACTTATTAGATCCCGGTCATAATATAAGGAATTTTATCGAAGTTTTTACAGAGCATTATGCATTCATATTTAGAAATATTTTCTTTTCCCATACAACCTATGTATTTTTAATCTTTCGGTTCTAAACGTTATACTTTTGGTAAATCGTATACTATCAGACAAAATATGCTTTTAAAAAATTAAAAGCAAAAAGTTACAGCTCTACCACCAGAAATAAAAGTGATCGACTGGCACAGTGCCAAGAAGATTCCATTCATGTGCAAGGGAAGGCCTGCTGGTGTAAGGAAGGTGCCATTTCTGGTCTCGTCTTAGTTCGTTTAGCAGACTTTATTTCTTCCGAACTGATGCTATATAACATTTTATAAATTTAGTCGCTTTCAACAAACAGAAGCAAACCTTCTGATTCGCATCCTAACTAACACACCTACAAAGCGAACTTCCTTAAATTTCGAATGGATTCGTCCTTTTCTGCCATGCGCAGAAGCGTTTGTGTCAAAACTTCGTGGTCCGAACTGTACATAAATTTTCCGCTGAAATACAAATATCGAGATTTATTATTGTGCAAAGTACCAATCTAGTGAGATAAACGAACAAAAACGTTACCAAGGAAGAAATTATAAGTTACGGAAGGCTTTATTTCATTATGAGAAAGGATTAACCCCTTAATGGTCGGGTAATTTTCAGGAAAAAGGTCATAAAAGTGCCTATTTTTTATCCCTGAAAATTATATAAAAATATGTGTTTGAACAAAAAAAATTTATTTTTAATTTTTGATTTGCTTTTAGCTTCAAATTTTAAACACTCCAGCCCGGAAATATCACAGTTGCGAGAAATAGAAGGCGAAACCTCAGCCCGTCATTTTCACGGGATCGAGAGGGAATGGGTTAATTTCATATCAAATAAGTCCAAAATCACAAATAGAGCATTGTGTTATTGAAAAGGCTAGTAACACCTCATTAAATACGATGTGTGAAGCTGCACTGGAAATATTAACCAATGCGTGACCCTAAAATAGCTAGAACTGTTGGATATTCTATGATATATTTCATTTGAAAAAAAAAAGAATGCCAGATATATTTTTCTAAGGATAGTAGATAAGTGAAGAATAAAATGTTCAGGATACGTGTCGACAGCATAATAAAAGAAACTTCTGGATTTCCTTGGAATTTAATACGTTATGGGAATTGATATTTTTGGAGCAGAAAGGATAAAAAAAAAATTCAAAAGTTGTACGTTTTTGCCAAAAAAAGGGACAATTAATGTAGGTAAAAACCTTAAATGTTTAGAATACTTGACGACAGCATTATGAAAGAGATTTCTCGATTTCCTAGGAATTTAATATCGTATATCGTGGGAATTCAGATTTTCGGAGCAAAAACGATAAAAAGAGTAAACCAAAAACTGTACGTTTTTGCTAAAAGGGGACAGCTGTTGTTGTTGTTGTCGTGCCCACGCACGCTGCTCCTGAGTCTAGCGGGTCCCTTGTAGGCAGGAGTCCGATTTCCGCCCCTTTGAAAGGTCTCTTAATTTTTTTGAGCTAGCTCCCAGATGAGAGAGTCACCTGGGATTGGCACCCCCAGAGGTATTGTTTCACTTGGAGGACATTATAGTCACCACCTATTTAACGTGCACCAGCTTCCTTTAGCGCACACAGACCGCAGCAACCAGCCGCCGAGAGGTTGTCACCCTCCCAAACACTGACATCAGTCAGTGTTGCTTCACTTAGATTGTTTTGCGGGAACCGAGCTGCGGGACAAGGGGATAGCTATTATTGGTAGTTGAAAATACTTTAAAATTTTCAGAATTTGCGAGGGGGAGGGGGAGAGAATACTCGATACATATCAAAGAAAACTTCTTTATTTCCTTGGAATTTAATATCTTATGTTGGAATTGATATTTTTGCAGCAGAAATGGGAAAAAAAGTAAATCAAAACTGCGTTTTTGCCAAAAGGGGGCAATTACAAATGATTTGTAATCTGCTGTTTTATTCCTATAGATGTTATGCAAATGACTATGAAATTAAAGTCTCTTGTATATATTCTAGAATATCGTGCAAGAATATATACAAGTTGTTCGGCTTATGATGCATTTTCATAAAAATCAGATGGAAGGATTTTCAGGATGTTGGATGGATTTGTATCGAACGATAAAGAAAAGTTAGAATGTAAAAATTGTGAATTCTTTGGCAGGAAGTTTTGCAATCCTCCCACTTCTAGCTACTTCGCCGAAAATATGCCTATGCACATAACCGCTACTGTGAATGTAATTGTGTGGTAGATTGTGTTTGCATTGAAGGCTCAAGTTTTTAAAAAGTATGTAAAGGGCATGCAATAACGAGCAAAAGCATGTACACTATGAATTATTTACTCCTAGAAATTAAAATTTATTTTTATTTAGACTAAATGACAGTCCAAAACTACACATTTATTGGAAAGCCACTCATAATTAATCCCTTACGATTATGCATGGTCCATTTTGTACCAGTGAGTTTTCAATATTAAATACATTATTCCCAAAAGCATATAATTTATTTCATCATAATCTTACGAATAACAAAGAAATTAGAATGCAATATTTGTTGAAATAGAATAGACGATAACTAACGTAAAAGATGAAGTAGACCCTGAAAATACGCAGGCGCCTTACAGCCATTTTGTCATATTTGATGCGAAAATATCTGCATAGTGTCAATCTACAAAAAAAATGGTTTTTTTGGTTTTTATATCAATATTTTCAGATTTTTGCACTCTTTATATTGGGAATACTGTTGTAAGTAAATGTTCAAAAATTAAGGCTCGAGAACACTAGTGTCACTATGCGTTTTATCTGGAACCACCAATTCTCACATGTCAACACCACCTTATTGCAGAATAATTCGGTTGGTTATAGAATTTCAACGGGATAGCATCGCAATTTTTGCAAGTACAATGTTTTATCAGCTTTAATTTCAAAATCCATGTAGTTTATATACTCATAACACATGGAACTACTGACGTAACATCCGATACGACAGTACTCATTTCAATTTTTCATTTTTTGACGTCCTTCATTAAAATGAATGCAAATCGTCAGTTTGGTAGATACGGCAGTTTACATTTCTGATTTATTATTACCTTTCAGCAGTTTTGTCGAATAAACTTACGGTTGATTGGTGCATAAGGGAGTATTCCTTTCAATGTTTTTATTTATTTGGTTGCTTTGTTAATGGTGCTGCAGCACAACTATCACAATAATGTGCATTTCACAAAAAAAAAAAAAAAAAATTAGAATTGCGTTCCTGTTTTAAGTTCTAAATTGTAAGAATTACTTTCCTATTTAATAAGTAAATAAACTTTTATATTTTTATATTTTGTTTTACTTTTTCTTTTAAATGCTCTTTAGCTTGCTTTTTTTTCAGATATTTTATAGGTAGTATGAAGGCCTAATTAAAGCTTATATTAATCAAATATTATTATAAACATGTTCCAAGGGGAAAAGTCTAAATAAAAAAATAATAAAAATATTAATCGGAAGCAAGTACTTTTTAATGAATTGGGCAGTGTTACCCCCATTTAGCTAAAGGAACGAACAATACTTAGTCACTGTACTACCTTTTAATAACTTACAAACTGTATTTTTTGGTGCAATACTGCCATGACTGTATATTTTACAGTCATTTCTAACTTACTGACATCTTTTAACATCCATCATGTGAGAGAAACAAGCAATAATTATTTTCCGAACAAAATCGATTGTAATAATCATTAAAACTAATAAGATAATAAAATAAAACAAATTGTAAAAAATTTAAACTCCTCTCCTGAAAAATGTGCATTTTGCAGATATGACACCGTTCATTTCTATAGGCGATATCTTGAAATGTGTTGAGAAATATAGTGTGTCAAAGAATTTTTAAGACAAGGTTTATAAATAAATTAAAAACAAGTAATTATATTTTTAAAAAGTATTTTGATTCAAAATAAGTTCCTTCGGCTTCAATATATTTGTTACAGCGGTTTAACAACGATTCGAATGTATGTTACAGCTCACATTGGGGGACTGCCCCCAAAGCTCACGTCGAAGCTGTCCGTACTCATTGTCTCAAAGAATTTTCAAAACTACATCTGGAACTAAGCTTACAGTGACGCTATCTGTGTTATCGAGCATTCGTGAAGCTCCTTAACTATCAGCCGATCCACTTCCAAAACCTCAGTTCATTTGTTCACTTTTCTTTTTACCTTGGTGACATTGACACTATAACAAACTTCGACGCGAGCTTTGGAGACAGTCCCACAATGTGAGCTGGCGTTCGAATCGTTGTTAAACAGCTGTAACAAATGCATTGAAGCCGAAGGAGCTTATTTGGAATAAAAATTCTTTAAAAGAATATAATTACTAGTTTTTATTTCATGAACCTAGTGTTCAAAATTCTTTAACACACTGTGCATAATCAACAATTTTCCCAACCAGCGCTACTTCTCATATTAGAAACAAGTACGCTGATACGCATTAGTGTTCTAGACGTGAAAAAAAGACAACATGTGGTTGGATTTTGAATTGATCTTGTGTTTGTTGTTTACTGTTTCTCTAATACGACCGGTCTCTTGGTAATTTATGCAGCTAAAATATCTATTTTGGTGAAAGAAGTCAAGGACATTTGCCTGGACGTTGAAATTGAAGAACTTCAGTCGGTTTTCTCAAAGACAGATAAGTTAGTTTAAAAAAAAGAAACATTTTAAAAAGGGACGAGGGTCAACTGCACTCCCCATTATACCTGTCAATCAAACAAGGGGTGAACTGCACTCCCCTTGATATTTTTATCAATGGTCGAGCTGCACTGCTGGGAGGTGGAAACACCTGTTCCTTCTTGGCTCCAGCTTGGTGGATCATCCACCATCTTGGGCCACCTTTATTACTGAGCTATGCTTCAACACGATTGTGGTTTCGTGTAATTAATATAAATATAATATATGATTAGATTCTCGAAAGTTACGTTTAAGAGTAAGCAGTAAGAAGGTTACATTCAAGGAAAGTTTAAGAGTAACAAAACATAAGTTTTCTTTTTTAACTTTTACCCATAAATGATACCCTTGTTATTAAAACTTGATTGTACAAAGTACAAAGGTATTTTATTCCACTGATTTTTTACCACAAACATATCAAATATGCGATTCATATTTAGATGGATGGATTATCAAAATAATTTCAGTTACTAAAGTAACCAATCAAGTATCTTAATTAAACAACGCATTAGATTTAACAATGTAAATAAAAAATCGTTAATTTGTTTTACAATGAAAACGAACGTAGTTAATACATTTGCATGTTACAAATAAGGATGTAACGCGAATAGTGGTTTGGCTGAATAGCCGAATACGCAAAATTCGACCTTTTCTCCCAGACCGAAGTCGAATATTCGGCAGCCGAGCAATAAAATCTCTAAAAATTAATTGTAATTGAAAAAATTTAAACGAAATTGCAATGTGTTTAAATATTTTCCCCATGTTTTAGTTAGGTTTCTTTTAAATTTAAAAAACATCTATAATTAAATGTATTTCCTGCATTGCTTTGAATGCAATACATCTGATAATTTTACCTCCAAGTTGAATGCAAATTACGCATACTTTGTATTATTAAAATAAATAAATCATTAATATAAATAAATACGCATGGAAGTATTTGTATCATTAAAATAAATATTGACTTAAAATGAAGCACTAATATTTAGCGAACTTTTATCCTGTTCGGAACAGCTTTATTCAACTTTTTGAAAAGTTGTGGAAGTTAACATTTCTATTTTATGAACTTACTGAAATTTCTATTTGCAGCAGTTTCTAAAAAAGTCTTAAGTGACTCAGGGTATAATAGCAATTAGACTCTTATAATTCTGTGCCGACTTTAAATATTATGTTTAAAAGTAGTATCATTTTTGTTCAAAGAATGAATTTATGTTCCACTTTTCAACGCAATTCATAAATGTTCTGCTTTAAAATGGGATAGCTTTTCCTTCTTTAAAAAATTAATTTTAATGCTTATTTATTTAACTTATTTCTGATTTTTGAGCAATATTTTTGCAATGCATTTAGGATATCTTTCAGGCTTCTTCTTATTTTTTAAAATTTTTACCAAAAAGTGGCCAAAATCGGCTGTACATAAATTATACGGACTGGCGTTTCCGGGTATTTTAAAACATGGAAGGGGGGAACTTCCGGTGTAATTCGGACATTTTTCCCGGAGGCATGCCAGTGCAGCTCGGACATAGAGATAAGATCACAGCAGTGCAGTTGGTACGCCCCGCCCATCTAGCAGTGCAGTGAACCTATACCCTTTAAAAGAGGAGATTACAAATTAATTGCGCACAATATACATTATTTTGATGGAACATTTCTGCTGAAAATCATTTGAGTAGTCATTGCTCAGTCCTTAGTTTTCTATCAAATCTTAAATTGAAAGCAAAAGTTAATGTGGGAATAAAGTCAAACTGGAAACAGTTTAGTATTCGGTAGTTTAGCATCAACGATTGGCAGACAATAAACGTTTAGTACTAGTGGTAAATTGTAACCAACAGAACCACAACACATATCCTCTAATTAGAAGTCCTTCAAATATTTGAACAACTCTTGTGAAGTAATTTTATCATTCTTACTTAAGTTATCAAGCCAACAGCAACATAAAATATCGTAGTATATATATATACATTCCGAAACCTGTAGGACTATTTTTCTTGGTTTCTTTTGAATACGTTATGCTCCCCGCCCACTGATGAGGAGAGTTATTTGTTTTTGTTTCTTATTTTATGACTTTTAATTTTTGTATTAGCAATTTATACGTTTCGTTAATGTTAGTTTACATGTCCCGGATCTTTCATTTTCTTTTCATTTACATCTATATTTCAATATATTAAAGTTCGCTGCATAGTGCTGCATTTGCGCCTGGCACTAACTTTGACAATTTCATATACTTAACAACTTGCTACACCTATATATATATATATTTTCAATCTGGTAACCTCACAAGGCTCACAAGTAACCTCACTTTACGGTAAGATAAATTTCAGATATTTAACACGAGTTACTTCTCTGACTGAAAATTAAAGCATGAGTCACCGATGGTCGAGCGTGGGCCACGGGAAAATTAAGCGAGAGCCACATGTGGTGATCGCCGCCCGATGGAGCATTTACCGTTCGTCACAGATGGTACGCACCGGCACAAACATGCTAATGAAACTATATTGTGAAAGAAAGCAATGCAAAGCGACTAGTCAAATGTATCATTTCATTGAATATTGATACACTACCGAAGCATTATCTTCATGGAAATTTGAAACGGCTCACGATACACACCCAAAAAAGGATGATGCAATGATTTACTGCAATTTTGTAAGCATATTGATTTGTGAATCAATGAGCTTTCATTGATTCACAAATCAATACGTTTACAAAAATGCAGTTAAATATTTGTTGCAAAATAATTGTAGCTTTTTGTCATGATAGAAGGATCAATAAAAAATACAAATTCAGAAGCAACAACCAGCAACAGGCACAGGGCCCAGCTAGGCTGGTCCTAGTCAGATGTGGTGTGAAAGAAAATTTTACAACAGCTGTCTGAAGCCTTTTGCTTCTTTTTAGCAAGATGTTATATATTTCACATGGAGCCTTCTACCTCTTAACTAGTCACCAAGAAAGATTAACTGCATTCAGATTAGTAAGGATAAAATTAATCAAACAGTTAAACGAAATTAATCGTGACCGCTTTCAATCTGACATAATTTAATTAAGATTAAAATTTCGATTAAATAAATAAATGAATGAACTAAAAAGTGAATGAACGATTGTCATAAACTAAGAAAATATCTAAATTTATGAGTTATAGTGAATGAATGAATGAATGACAAAACGAGAAAACAGACTTTTATCATGGTTGTTGTTGTCGAGTCCTCGCTCGTGAGGAGGAAGAATGGGTACGCTACTCCTGAGTCTAACGGGGCCCTTGTAGGCAGGAGTCCGATTTCAGCCCCTTTGAAAAGTCTCTTAATTTTTGAACCAACTCCCAGATGAGAAACCGTCACCTGGGATTGGCACCCCCAGAGGTATCGTTTCATTTGGAGGACATTGGAGCCACGACCTATTTAACGTGCACCAGCTTCCTTTGGCGTACACGGACACCACAGCAACCAGCCGCGAGAGGTTATCACCCTCCCAAACACTGACCTCAGTCAATGTTGCTTCACTTTCGATGTTCAACGGGAACCGAGCTGCTACCGACTGGTCCACTGCGGGACTTTTATCATGGTATACCATATTTTTGGCTTGTAGGAGCTTACTTATTATGGGTACAGATATTTTTTTATTTTCGCTCTACTGTCCTCGTCACTTCTGTCCTTTCAGATAGATTTCATACTACGAAACGTTTTTAACTCTTTAACTACGGGTAACGTCAATAGACGGTTTGGCGAAACTTTCCTGTGGTACGGGTAACGTCAATAAGCAATTTATTGACGTTAATTGACGTAATTTACTTTTTTTATTGGTTAGCCAACAACAAAATTTGCTATGGAGAAAGTTCATGTAAGAAACTCATGACATATACATAGAAATAGATGTATCGCCATTTTTGCAATTTTTGGATACATTTTTTTGGCCTTCAGACAAACATTTGTGAATATATTCCGGTAGTTAAAGCGTTAAAAAGTATACTTGTAAAGTGCATGCCGGAATAAGGAGCAAAAGTTTGCACTCTATGAATTATTTACTTCTAGAAAATAAAATAGTTTAAACTTTATTTTTATATCGACTGAATGACAGTCCAAAACTACCCATTTATTGGAAAGTCACTCATAATTGCTTCCTTATGATTATACATGCTCCATTTTGCCCCAGTGCGCTTTCAATACTAAACACATTACTTCCAAAAGCATGTAATTTATTTCATCATGATCCTACGAATATCAAAGAAATTAGAATGTAATATTTGTTGAAATAGAATAGTCGATAGCAAATATTCAAGTCAAATAGCATAGTTACTCATAACAATAAAGCAAATTCAGGGGAGAATTATTTGTTTCCAAAACTCAATCGAGATTCAGGTTTTTCGAGCAATTGGTAAAAGCAACAATAAATGGCCATTTTCAATCATATCATTAAGTTATCTTCAAAGTACCACAAAAAAGTAACTACAGTGCATTGTCCGTGCTATTTGCTTTTATTCTGTTTTGCAAAATGAATTGATCTTTTGCTGTGGGAGTTCTTATTTTCGTTTAATTTGTTTACTCTGTTTAGTTATTTAATTTCGTTTAGTTAGTAAGCATTTTTCATTTAGCTATTTTTGTTAGTTAGTCTGTTAAAACTAAACAATTTTCTATGATGGATAGTTCAGTCGCATACGCATATACTTTCAATTCGGCATTTGAACTAGTACCTTTTCAAGTACCTGTACAGGTATCAAATAACAAGACAATATTTTCAACATTACGGGCTTTTTATCAGTTTGAACTCGTATGCTATGATTTTGCTGGTACAAGTATCAAAGTAAAAAAAATAGATCTTTGTTACGATGACGTTTTAAATATTACCTGAGGCTAGGCAATTTCTTTGCATTAGAATTCTTATAATTAAATTTAGGTCTCTTTATTTTATTATAGAGACATTGTGTTGGTTAAAAAAGTGGGAAATACTCTAAAAATAGATATGAGGTTTCGTAAAATTTCTGAAATTGACAGCGAAACGTCTTTTGGTAGAAAAAACGACTCAGAGAAAATAAATCGCACGTTTGGAAATTACTGGAATGTTGTTTCATATCTTGGTATCAATGTTTTCCATAGAAGGTATAACATCGGAAGCTCCTATGTGTTTCAATTTCTTAAAACGTTCACCCTGCCTTTTCTCATGCTGTGTAACTTGTTATACACGTTTTACAGATTCTATGAAAAATCTGGCGCCGATCTGACAGAGGTAGAAATTGCGCCAAATCCTACCTTCATGATTCTAGACACCATTGTGGAACTTCAACCCATTGTTATCTGGTGCCTCATGTGGTTGCGAAAAAAGCAAATTAGACATTTACTAATTTCGGTGTCTGCCATGAATGATGAAATAAAAGCAAATACTAACTCTACGAGGAATTCAAAAATAATAAATTTCTTTTTCGCAAGCGTTATGTTGGGATTTGTTGCATCAATTGCGATAAAGATTTGCTTCAATGCATATAAAGATTTTCTTATGATGGATTATTTTGCGTATGCTTTGATGAGAACACAGGAAATGTATATGTCATGCTTATTTTCGTTTTCTTATTGTAATGTATGCTGTGCATTCATTGACATATTAAAGAACATAAAACTTAAATTAAACAGTCACAATTATACGAGATACATTCATGCCAAAGACGATTTAAGACAGTATTTATTGATTTTGAAACTTATATCGAACTTCAGCGCTCTTTTCACGACGCCAGCCCTCTTGTTTATAGCACAAATATGCTTGATCATAACTGCAGAAGTAGTGGACCTTCAACAATACAAATGGAATACACGGAATGTGATCGAGATTATTTTTTGCATGTATTTCTACGGAGGTATTATTGGACTTGTCACACTGTACGCAGCTGAAATACCCGATCTCACGGAAGAAATTAAAGATGCGTGTTTGGACATTGAAATAAATCGAGTTGATTCCAAATTATCAAAATTAGAGAGAAAATTGCTGAAGAATGTTTCCAAAAGAAAAGTAGCAACCTTATCGGTTGGTAAAGCTTTTGTCTTAGATCGAACCCTTTTGTTTAAAACAATATGCGTTGTGACTGCCCAAGTAATGGTATTCTCACAAATTTTGGCATGAGGAATAGGTAGGGGAGGATGGGGTTAAATGGGTCATGGGGTAAAATGGGTCACTTTATAAAAAAAACCAAAATAATAGAACTTGAAATTAAAAATTTTAAACTAATATTTTTATTGTTATTTTCTATGTGTTGGCAACATTTTTAAAATCTAAAAAAAAAGTTAGGTTCTTAAATATGGCAACAAAAAGTTTTTTTTTGTCAACTTTGGATGATGGTGTGCTTAACACATGGTTTACCAACTTCTGAAAAGCTCTATATTTGACCAAATAACAGCCCAAATTTATAGGATTTCCTCACTAAGAATCGTTGGAGAACAATTCCAGCTAAGCAGTTAAGAAAAATATTAAATATTTTCTTTTTTACATCAGTTTTTCTTGGATGGGGTAAAATGGGTCATGGTTAGGATTAGGTCGTTTTATTCTATTATTTTTTTACTTTGTTGTATCTAGCTATAGCAAGTTCCTAAATTTAAACAATGTATGTTGTTTATTTTATTGAAATTAAATTAAATTTTTTTTTTAATGTTTTCCCTAAAAGAGATCATGTTGATGTGGTAGAAAGAAGTGATGATGTTGAACTGTTATGCGAACCAATATGTAACAATCGAGAACAATATTATTTGCACATTTCAATGTAATCATAATTCAAAATCTTGCTAAATATATTACACTTCCACATTTTTTTCCAATTTCAAAATAATAAATAACTGTTTCCAGCATTATTTTACATTACCAACCCATTTTACCCCACGATTAGGTGAAATAGGTCTCAACTTTATATGCTCAGTTAAACTGTTTCATAACTGAAAAATAAATATTAAAATTACATAAAATTGTTCTAAAGGAATTCAATGCTAAGATGCAATTGAAAAGAAATGGGAATGTTTCTGGTTTTGTTGCTATGAAACTTTGAATATGAAAATAGCTAAAAAGTGACCCATTTTCCCCCGCCTGACCTTAAGTAATTAAAGGTTTTAAAAGCGCACTTAGCTTGAAAATGTAACGATGCAAGTGCATAATTTGAGTATGAAATATTTCACATGTGGTGAAGATTGCTTGGTAGTTTCTTATTTCCATGGTTCTGTGTTATTTAGAAAGACCGGCTTGAAAATATAATAACGCAATTGTATAATTCAAAAATGAAATGTTTCAAATCCTATGAAAAAGTGCTTAGTATTTTTTAGCTTTTATGCTCCTGTGTAATTTAGAAAGACCAGCTTGAACATATAATAATGCAGTTGTATAGTTCAAAAATGAAATGTTTCACATCCCATGAAAAGTGCTTAGTATTTTTTTATTTTCATGCTTTTGTGTAATTTAGAAAGACCAGCTTAAAAGTATAATAACGCAATTAAATAATTCAAAAAGGAAATGTTTCACATCCTATGCAAGGTGCTTAGTATTTTTTATATTTTCATGCTCCTAATTGTAATTTAGAAAGATTGTAATTTAGAAAGACCGGCTTGAAAATATAATAACTGAATTGCATAATTTAGAAATGAGACGTTTCACATCATATGAAAAGTGCTTGGTATTTAATTGTTTTCATGGTCCTGTGTTATTTGTAAGATTAAAGCTTTGAATTACGTCGTCCAAAACAAGTGTTTTTCCAGAATAAATATTCAATAAAGATACTTTTTTTTTTTTTGTATTGTTCCAATAAGCTTCATAGGCTCTTATTTATAAGAACATTTTATTATTTTGGATTTAACATTAGCAATGATAGTGTCACCCAAGAATGAGAGTATACGGTTTCACTACACGTTTGAAAAAATAACGTCAACTCATTAGGTGAATTATCTCTGACAATACACATGATTTTAATACAAGAATTTTAGATCACAATTTTATAGTTGATTAACCGTTAATGTTGTGATACATTTTCTATCTATTTTTCTCACAAGCATTTTCGTAGACGTAAATAAAGAATCTTTCCTCAAAATAAAAATAATAAATAAAAAAACAATTTAGTTGTTAAAGCGAATAATTTACCAAATTCTACTTTATCAGTAGTGTATAAGATTTTAATTTACTCCGAAAACAGCATTTAAATATGAGTCCTGTGATTTTTACGTACTTGCTTAACACTTGTTTAGAAATGAACTACATAATTAATAAGTAAATTATAAATTGGTTGCATAATGATATTTATATACAAGTCTCTTGCAAAATCAAATCCTTACATTTGAATTTCTGACACAACAAATGCATTGCAAAAGTCTGAGAAAGCAAAAAAATACTGAAATACAACATACTATCATGCACTGATTATTTCCATCCCCAGGTGGTTATCTCCTTCTCTTGAAACTACATGCTTCAGGTCGGTAGTGAAAATACTGGACACTTTGAACACCTGTAGGAAAAATAAAGAACTAAGTACAGTGGTACCTCGAGATACGATTGCCCTGACATACCAGTTATTTGAGGTACGAGCGCTGTCGAGTAGCGAAGTTTTGTTTTGAAATACGAGCGATATTTGAGATACGAGGAACGGCGGGGCCTCGGTGGCCGAGCGGTCTTAGTACCAGTTTCCGCCCGCTGCTTGCGCGCAGTAACGAGGTCGTGGGTTCGATTCCCACCTTGCCCTGGGTGTATTTCTGTTTTTTCCTCTCTTTGTGATGTAATAAAATCTTTCATGTATCGTCTTGTGCTATCTGTCGTATTGGACGACAGTTCATAAGCGAGTCCCGAGACTAAGCACACGAACTGGAAAATAAATGTACTTCAATTCAAACGAGGAACGGCCAGCTGCGACGCTGCACACGGCCCACCCAGTTTACTGCGCCTTTTCGCTTTACATTCTCTTTTATTGCGTTTTTATACAATATTTGACATTTATAAATATGTTTTTCTTATTCAATAACACGGATTAACATAATGGCATTTCAATTAATTTCAATGGGGAAAATTTCTTTGAGGTACGAGCTAATTGACATACGAGCAGGGTTTCGGAACGAATTAAACTCTTATCTCGAGGTACAGTAGAGCCGCGGTTATCCGAGCCCCGACTAACCGAGGTCCGGTTTAACCGAGGTGCATAAGTAATTGAAAAAAGCGTCTTTAGTGCGAGCCTTTTTCTTCTTTTTTTTCTTTTTCTTTTCTTTTTTTTTCTTTTTCTTTTCTTTTTTTTCTTTTTTCTCTTTTTCCTTTCTTTTCTTTTTTTTTTGCGGGCTAATAGCATTCCTGACAAACAGAAAACTCTTATGAACTTCTTCAAAAAATAACTTTTTAAACTGGAATATGTACTCTGCGTCTGTATATATGTACAACTAAACATTTGTATGCATGTAACGTCATTTTTTCATTTAACAATATGTACATTAAATGCCTTTTTTCACCTCTTTGACGACACTTTCATTCATTTTACCAGTTTACCAACGTTTCCGTCTAGATTTGGACCGATTCCGTCTTTTCCGAGTTTTCGATTATCCGAGGTACCCTTGGTCCGCATTACCTCGGATAATCGAGGCTCCACTGTATCACTGTACATGAAAACTTAATGATACAGCGTTGCTCTAAATCAGCGTTTCCCAACTGGTGGTTCGTGGACCCTCTGGGGTTCGCGCGGTGTAGATAGGGGGCTCGCGAAAATAATATTGAAATGGCGGAATTTTTAATTGCTGACTTAAAAGAATAAATTAAATAATAAATTTACATATGTAATTAGGATGGTGGGTAAAAATTATTTTTTTGAATACATATTTTTCCCGATAATGCGTAAAAGTTGTAGACTAACAGTGAAATCATTAGTACAAAATTTGAAACGCACTTATTTCTACTGCTGCATAATATCGAAAATTTGAATCTCAAAGTGGTATCGAAAGTTATTCAATGATTTGTTCTAAACTTTGAACGTATGTTTTTCTTTCCTTTTCTTCGCGAAGAAAGAGTCGATAGCATGAAAATTTACAAAAATGAAACATTTTGCATCTTCCTTCTTTCGGCTAATTTACATATTCGGCTAATTATGTGACAAAAATGTATAATGCATAAAAAACATAAAAGCATTTAAAAAGAACTGTTGAATACAGAAAGTGAACGATAATGTTTTAGAATAAAAATTTTGCCAACCAATGCAGTTTTACAGAATCGATTTTTTTGTTTTTGCTTTACAGAAAGGAATTGAGATTCATCAAGACATAAAAGTGTGTGAGTATGTAAACATGAATAACGTCTCACAAATAAAATCTTGAAACCAACATCATAAACCAACTATTGATTTTAACAACGAATAAAACAAAATTTACATTTTTATTTGGGGGAAATTTATTATAAAATAGCACAGAAATTTGTATTATTTTGTGGGGGAAAATGTAATGATGGTTTGAGGGTTGTAATTGACAGAAGATGATGTAACATACGCTACATTTCTGCATTTTGTCAAATTTAGTTTAAACCCTTGAAACCATGTTTTACTATTCATTAAAAAGTTTAGATTAAACGTTTTAATACTTTTTTGGGTGGAATAAAACTGTACCTTTTAACTATTTTTTTGCATAGTTTAAAATGTTCATTCTCAACATTATGAGAAAAAGTCAAGTAACAGCAAAAAAAATCCGAAACTTACCATGAGTAGACACACAACAAGACCCAAAATGAATCCCGTCAGGACGTCACTCCAATGATGCTTGTAATCAGCGATTCTTGAAAGGGCAGTCAATAGACCAATTAACAAAAATAAATATTGAACGAATGGCTTTAACAAGCTGCTGGATTTCCAAGATACACGCTTCTCAAAATACAACTAGATGGGGGAAAATATGATACTACAATAATGTAAAACTTTTTAACCCCAGCACAACAGTAAATTACAAGAGCGAAACTACACGTCAAATGTTTGTTTGTTTGTTTACGACCATTTCAGGTCACAAATATTCGAGTGGGGCCTTCGGTGGCCGAGCGGTCTTAGTACCAGTTTCCGCCCGCTGCTTGCGCGCAGTAACGAGGTCGTGGGTTCGATTCCCACCTTGCTCTGGGTGTATTTCTGTTATTTCCTCTCTTTGTGATGTAATAAAATCTTTCATGTATCGTCTTGTGCTATCTGTCGTATTGGACGACAGTTCATAAGCGAGTCCCGAGACTAAGCACACGAACTGGAAAATAAATGTACTTCAATTCAATTCAATATTCGAGTTTATTTGCTATTCTCAAGGATATGCTTCAAACTCTCGTCTAGTTTGAATTGAAGTACATTTATTTTCCAGTTCGTGTGCTTAGTCTCGGGACTCGCTTATGAACTGTCGTCCAATACGACAGATAGCACAAAACAATACATGAAAGATTTTATTACATCACAAAGAGAGGAAATAACGGAAATACACCCAGGGCAAGGTGGGAATCGAACCCACGACCTCGTTACTGCGCGCAAGCAGCGGGCGGAAACTGGAACTAAGACCGCGCGGCCACCGAGGCCCCCTCTCGTCTAGTACGACAGATAGAACAAGACAGATAGAACAAGATTTTAATATACAAAGAAGGAAATACACCCAGGGGAAAGTGGGAATCGAACCCACGCCTCTTTCACTCCGCGCAGGGACGCACTGTAACCAGTCGATTAGACCGCTCAGACACTGAGGCCCCTACACGTCAAATATGAATGATTTTTCGTGTATCACATTGAGTTACTCGTATTTGCGCATTTCAGTGAGCATCTCCGCCAACGGCGATGCCTCATCGGCGCAAATGGTGTGTTTAAAATTTTCAAAATGAGTTGATCTTAAAACAATGTTGGAATAGATTTAAAAACGAGAAGTTCCGTCCTGAACTATGCGAGCCTACTTTTCCGGATACACCAAATTCAAATTTATAATCTAGCTATCTCTTTCTCATTTAGCTTTAGTTCTTGATTACTTCTAATTATGCCTTTTTTAACGGATCGTATTCACTAATCCACCCCGTGCGGAATTCCGCTCTAATTTGGAAGAAAGGACATTATGAAGAACAGAAAAAAGCAAAAGGGTGTTGGTACAAAAGAAGGCATGCCATTGAACACATCAGTACAAATAGCTGTTACAATTTTTTCCCATTATTATTTAGATATTCAAAATAATAAAATAATCACAATAATAATGATTAGTATTTTTATTAGTAGTATTCAATGCATTAAAATGCTCTAACGAAAAATTCCACTACTTAAAATATAGTTACTGTTGGTTGGTTAGGCTCTACACATTCATAATACAGTGAAACCCCGATTTTACGTCCCCCGAATCTACGTTTTTCCCGCATTTTACGTTTTCTTCATCAGGTCCCAGGTTTTCCGTATACTAATTATGTTAATTTAACCCGGATTGTAAGTTTGTTACATATGCAATTTCCCGCATTTTACGTTTTCCCTGGAAAGTGAAAAAAAAATGTTCTAAAATTTGCAATGAAGAGCTTACAAATAGTGAAAGACAATTTTCTTTCTTATAAAGACCAGGGAAAAAACTTGCAACGTATTACAATCCTAGAAGATGCTGCATTCACTTTGAACTCAATGACTAAAAAACAATCCACCAGTATTTTACGTTTTTTTTGCCCAGTCCCTTGAGAAACGTAAAATCGGGGTTTCACTGTATAAATGAATGTGTAGAGCCTAACGATTGAACAAATTATTACACAGACGCAGCTAAGACTGTCCAATTTGCTACACAATAAAAGCAGACGAGTTTCTTGTTTGTTTACTTGACAACAGAGGGTGCCAGCATACACAACAGCAATTTAGCATCCATTAAAGGACGTCTTCGTATATGATGAGTTTACATAATTTGCTTCATTTTTGCCCATAAGCGCTAATGTTAAAATTTTTTGTACTGTTCAAAATCGAACGAAAAATTGTTCAAATCAAAAAGTAAAATATGGAAATGAGATGTCCTCGCCGAGATCTTTTGTACGCAAAAAGAATTTTTCTAATAGTAAATTCGTTCAAAAATTATTAGGGGGGTACAGACCGACACTTTGACGATTCTTCAATCGGAAAGAAAATTTCATCATTTATAACGATTCTTTCCTCGCGCTATCACGTGACTTAAAAAAGACACGACACAAATTTCGCCAATTTGAAGAAAGGTTCATTCAGAGCGTTTTTCACGAAGCCATTTCGTCAAATACGACAAAAGTTCGTGAGTTTTGAGCATGCCCTTCTGAGAGTGCGTTAAATCTGTCATAGTCACGAAGTCCTTCGAGTTCCCATTGCAAATCAATATTTCTAGGGGTAGCAGAAGCGGAGTAGGTTGGCCCCTGTTTTGCATTTTAAAAAAAAGGCAAAATCTTGATAAGTGGTACTTCCATCTATCGCGTGTTGTATGAGCAAAGTCGGACTTCAACCCTTGTAGTGTTCACGTTAAACTGAAGAAAATTCAATTGGACTTAAATCAGGCAGGATATTCTTTTCGGGCTCGATTTTGGGAGTAAACATAAGAAACAACAACAACACTAAGTTGGATAGTTGGTTTAATGAATTATTTTTACTTACCACTGTATAAAGCATAGTAAATGTCGCAAAAGAAGCGTGACCTGATGGGAAGGATAGTCTAAAAATGGAGCATGAAAATACGTAAATAGAAAATAATAACGGTGAGATACTTTATAAACGTGCTACATTGAATAAATGTGTCAGTCTTAAACTGTTAAATCTATAATAATAAGACATGAATTCTGATATCAATCAAAAATGGTAAGAACATTTCACAAAAAAAAATTCTTTTACTAAGTTATTTATTACAAAAGATCTTTTTAAAATAATTAACTATATATATACAGTGACACCTGTGTAAGCTGACCACTTGAGGTGTAGCACTTTAGTGGTCAACTTATAGAGGGTGGCGATTTTTTTTTTCTTTTTTTATTTTTGATCATTTGTTACACTATGCGTTTATTCATTTGTGACTAATTGAAATATCACTTTACTACGTTACTTTAAAATTAGTAAGTAGATACTTTTTCACAACTAGTATCTAAAATATCATTAGATAAATTCAATCTGAATGACTCACAAATGTATCTTATACAACTTTAAAATTAAAACACTTAGTAAAAATGAAGATAAACATGTAACTTTACTTATTTGATGGTGAAGATTCCCTAAAAATATTGTACATAATTTTTCAAAATGGCTAGCTCAATTAGAAGAAAAAGAAGAAACTTATTTAAAGAACATAAGAGTGCTCATAGTAGTTTTTCCGTATGGGGGGGTTAACTTACACAGAGGTTTAGGCAAACTTTACATTGGTGTTCCATCCATCCAGACAAATACTGGTCTAACATTATAGCATAAAAAATATCCTGGAGGAGATATTTTAAGTTTTTTTAATCTTTGAAAAAATAAACAAATAAATTTAGTAAAAGTTAGGTGGTCAACTTACAAAGGGTTTTTTATAATACTCCCACCCAAATGTGGCGTACATAAGTGGTCAATATAGACAGGTGGTCAAGATACAAAGGTTTCCCTACATTAAATATAGGGTTAATTCCGTTCCTGACAAAAGTGGTCAACTTAGACAGGTGGTCAACTTACAAGGGTGGTCAACTTTACAGGTTTCTTATATATAAGCGCCTTATTCTGTCCGCGATAGGATCCCAGGCCGTTTTACCGATCGGGACCACATTCGGCACGGTTAATGTTTACGACCCGAGAAACGCATCGCCGCAAAAATGAAAGTTGTGACTCAATTAGTTTTTTTTTAAATTAATTTTTTAAAATTTTTCAATGATTTTTGTGACCCGTTTCATTTTACTTTTGCATTGTTGCCCTCATTTCCAAACATATAATTAGAGTTGCCGTGTGAACAAACAAATCAATGCAGTTGCCATTGTTATTGTCATAAATGTAACAAATATACTAATAACAATCGAAACGTTTATCTGCGTTAACGTCATATTGAGTGAGGCTTCGCTGTATTTCAATCTCCGTTAAAATTTAATGTATACGCGAATTTAATTTAATCCTTTCTTTCTTTTTAATTTATTTATTTACTGTCTGCCCTTTTCATATTTTTCTTATTAGAGTGGCAGCGCTCTTTTTTCCCAGTTTCGTTAAAACTTGTTTTGAAAAACATACTAAAATTTTCAATAAGTTCTTTCGATGATAAATATATATTTTTCACAAACAATTTGATTATATAGTAAATAAATGTATAGTAGTATGGGGCTGTAAGCGAAGGGGCGTCCTCGCCACCTGATCTGGGTAATTCAGTTTGAATTAGCAGACACCTTTGCACAAATCATTTTCATTACAATTTATTAATATCTAGAACAGCGGTCATTTCGTATGACTGCCGGGCGTACTAGTTACTGTATATATATATATATATATAATATATATGCCCTAGCGAAATAAATCGGCTTTGCTCCCTACATTTATAACATAAATGTTAAGCAGCATGAAAACAGTTTGCAGAATATCACCAATTAGTTTTAATTTAAAATCATAGGCTTATTTTTAACATAAGTAACATTTTAAGCAATTTAATAAAAAGAGATTCAATTGAATATTATTATGGATCCGTTTGATACAGCTAAAATTTGATATAACGACACAAATAGAATTCCGGATATGATCATTACAACGTGTCGCATCGATATTATGTATCTGAATTTATAAATAACTTCTCACGTAATTACATATCTCTTATAGAAATGAACAGTCTCATATCTGCAAAATGGACATTTTTCAAGATAGGAGTTTGAACGTTTTACAATTTGTTTTATTTAATTATGTTATTTGTTTCAATGATTATTATAATCGAGTTTGTTCAGAAAATAGTGATCGTTCTAGTTTTCTCTCACACGATGGTTCTTAAAGATGTCAAAAAATTAGAAATAGCTATAAAAAGCAGTTATGACAGTATTGCACCAAAACAATACAGTTGGTCTCTAGCCTTCATTTTTGAACATTTACTTACGGCAGCATTCCTAATATTAAGAGCGTAAAAATCTGAACATTTTGATATAAAAACCGAAAAAAAAAAAACAATTTTTCGCAGATCTGACAGTTTATTTTTATAAGTGATATGTAAAAATAGAAATACAAATTAGAATATCTTTATGAACGGGGAAAAGTCAAAGTAAACAACATCAGGTCCTTGAGGAGTTAAGTTTTCGTTCCTGTAAATTTTAGGAAAGGCAAGAACTGCGATCCAGAGTTCAAAACATATCTTAGACAAACCCTCTGGTTAAGCATTATTATTTTCTCGGTATGAGATTCTAACATCAACAGCAAAAATAATTAATTACCTGCTATCTGATACGACATCTTGATTTGTGTTAAGACACATGTAATTTTTCACGTAAGCATGAGGATCTCTCAATGATGCGCAGTCAACATCAGGCAAACAAGACTCAAAGAAGTTAGGCCTCAGTCTGCCAGTAACAAATTTCATAATGTCCGTCGTCAGTTCTGTTAGACTTGCTCCAAAGAAAAATACTCCGGCGTAGGAATGCGTATTTTTTATAAAAGTTGGCACTGGAAAGCCGCAGAAATGCCATTTAGAGGCATCCACTTCAGACGAAGTCTTGCATTTAATAAACTCAGTAATGCAAATCTGAAAATAATGATAATAATAGTAATTAGGTTAAGGAAACAAAATGCTTATTTCGTAGGATTTTTAAGGATTTGTTCGGTAGCAGTGCTGATATCACTGCCACGAAACTTGTTGTCCATAAAAATAACTGAAGTTGACTTGAGAAACTGAAAAAATAATTATCTTTAAATTATAAAACATATTTTCAATACTTGATTTACTACAAATAATTGGGCTACAAAATTTTTCCTCGTTTATACATTTATTATTTACTACCGGTACCCGCACGGCTATGCCCGTGTTAAAAAATGAAAAGACCAGTCGGTTTGCCATTGTGTATACAGTGATAACTTGTTTAGGTGTAAATTATGTTATTTTATTAAAACGAATAGCATTCCACATAATTAAAAATTAGCTGCCCACGGCAATCAGCCAGAGATCCTACATATTTAAGCATTTTTTTTTTACATAACACGCACAATAAAAAGGGAAAATAGAAATGAAGGAAACGAAACAAAACGAAAACCAAAATACTTAAAAGAAAACGCATTTTGTTTGTTCAAGTACCCACACAAAAAGGACGATGATAATCCATTAGAATAGTTTTAATTAATAAAATAGTAGTATAATTAATTTTTGTCTATTATTCATTGACATTAAAACAGAAAGACGAAATTTTGTAGCTCGCAGAAACTAACAGCAGCAAGAAAAGCTTTGAAAGCGGAAAAACCTTTCATCCGAGCTCAAATAGGCAAATAACATGTATGCTAATTCACTGGAGAAAAAATAGAATAAAGTAAATAAAAATGTAAATAGTAATAATAAGTTGGAAAAACAAAAACCGCTATAAAGTATTACATTTGTTTAAGAAACCCTTGTGTAGTATGGAGAATGGTCCCGTAAAATGTATGTCAAAATAAGTAAATCAAAATAAAGCTATCGATCGCCTGTGAGTCGCAGGAAATAAATTTTAACTCGTTTAAAAAAAGAATAATTAAAATAAAAAAAAAAAAAAAAATTAATTAACAATTGGCGTGTCCTCAAAATGCTAAAAACCGCAAGAAGTACATTTTAATTCGTTTAAAAAAAAGGATCAGAAGCCTTTTGTCGGCATGGTAACAATTCAAATAAAGTTAAAGTTAATTACCGTAAAAAATAATTTCAAACTACAGAGAAAAACGCTTTTAACTTCTTTTCTAGTTAATTTAGAGGCATAAAATTTTAGCATGTAGAGCATAACTCTTTCCGGAGTAGTTTTTATGCGCTTTTTAATGGTATCAATCTCGTAACGATGCGATAATTTCTTCCTATAGAAAAAGACCATTTCATGTAATTTTCGGCTGTAAATTGGAATAAAAAAAGAACAATTTTGAATCTCAGAAAAAAAATTTCGAGGTGCACATCCCCATGTTCCAAACTAATTTCGTACCAAATTTCAGGAAAATCCGTCAAACGGTATTGGCCCTACGCCGGACACAGACACACAGACAGACATACTTGCTGCTTTCTTATTAGCTAGCGGTACCCGCACGGCTATTCCCGTGTTAAAAATTGAAAAGATTGGTTCACCATTGTGTACATAGCGGTAACTTTGTAAGTACAAAGATAAAACAACGTAAAAAAGCACAAATTCAGAATTAAAAAAAAAAAAAAAAGAATTTTTTAAAAAAAGAAATAAAAGAATAAAAAAAGAAATTTTTTATTCTGAATTTGTGCTTTTTTACGTTGTTTTATCTTTGTACTTACATTTTAGCACAAAGCATTTTGATCATTTTTCTTATAGCGGTAACTTTGTTATGTGTAAATTATGTTATTTTATTAAAACGTATAGCATTCCACATAATTAAAAATTATCCGCCCATGGCAGTCAACCAGCGATCCTACATATTTAAGTATTTTTTTTTTTTACAAAACACACACAATAAAAGAGGACAAAAGAAAGAAAGAAACGAAGCAAAACGAAAAATAAAATATTTAAGAGAAAACGCATTTTGTTTGTTTAGCTCAAGTACTCACACAAAAAGGACGATTATAATCCATTTGAATAGTTTTAATTAATACATTTTAATATAATTAGTTTTTATCTCTTATTCATTGACAGTAAAACAGAAACACGAAATTTTGTAGCTTGCAGAGACTAACAGCAGCAAGAAAAGCTTTGAATGCGGAAAAACCTTTCATCTGAGCCCAAATAGGCAATTAACATGTTTGCTAATTCACTGGAGAAAAAAAATTAAAATATAAAAGTAATAATAGGTTGGAATAGTAAAAATCGCTATAAAGGATAACATTTCTTTAAAAAAAACCCTGTGCAGTATTTTAATTCGTTTAAAAAAAAGAGAAATCAAATCCTAAAAGAATAAATTAATTAAAAATCGGCTGCACCTTAAAATGATAAAAACCGCAAGAAATAAATTTTAATTCGTTAAAAGAGAAAAGGATCATAAAGTCATGGTAACAATTCAAATAAAATTGAAGTTAATTATCATGGAAAAATAATTTCGAACTAGAGAAAAACGCTTATAACTTCTTTTCTACGTTGTTTAGAGGCTTCGAATTTTCGCAAGCAGAGGAAAACTCCTTCCGGGGTAGTTTTTTACGCGCTTTTCGCGCTTTTCAACGGTATCAAGCTCGAAGCGATGCAATAATTCCTTCCCATAGAAAATGACTATTTTATGAAACTTTCGGCTATAAATTGGAATAAAAGAAGAAATTCAAATTTCAGAAAAAACTCTCCGAGGTGCACACCCCCATGTTCCAAACTAATTTCGTGCCAAATTTCATGAAAATCCGTTGGACGGTCTGGGCCCTACGCCGGACACAGACAGACAGACACACATACTTGCTGCTTTATTATTAGTAGAGATAGAGATTATTATTTTAATTTCTTAACTAAATTTGCAGCGGTAACATACATTTGGTTCTAGTCATATTACATCATCTTTAATGAACGCCTTTAAGATCGTAAACCCTGAAGAATTTTACCACCGCAAACAGCAATAAGAGTAATTTTACAGATAACAAAAGTCAAACGTGCTAATGATAAATTAAGAAAGAGAATTTCTTTATAGCTTGGCTGTTATTAATTGATGCAAAATAATGCAGTAATCGCTCAATACACATTTCCCTGGTATTAAAAAAAATGGCCTTACCGATTTTATGGGTTCTTAGCACAGCAAAGAACAATGCTGCGTCATTTCATCAAAAGAGGGCGTGAGTTACCCTGAAGAACTTTAGAATGAATTATTTTTTAATTAATTTATGTTTGTATCACCAGCCGTTTTTGAGTGGCAACGGCAAGATTAAGATTAATAGTATTCTCAAGATCTTCAGGATATTTTACACCTTCCATTGATGAGTTGACGCAACAAGCAATATAGTAATTTGACAAACAACAAATAAATTTTTAACTGACAAAAATTGACCTTACCGATTCTATGAAAAATCCTAAAGAGATTGAAATTAATACTCTGTCATTTATATTCTGATTATTGTAACGAGAAAATTTTATATAACGTTTAAAGTGCTTGACACTAAAGATTCTTTAAACAGCAAAAAAAAAAAAAAAAAATGCTGCTCCATCTCATCAATAGAATGCGTCAGTTAGCCTGAAGATCTTTAGAATGAATCACTTTTAAATAATGTTTACATCACGTGCCGTTTTTGAATGGCAACGGCGAGATAATAAAAAAAAATAGTATCTTCATGGTATTTTACGGCCTCTATTAATGAGATGACGCAGCAAGCAATATAGTAATTTGACAAATAACAAATACATTTCAGATCGTACTTTAGATGAGCTGAGTTGTAATGTAATCTGAATCCATCCAGCACGGATTCGATTTTCTATTATCTCAGATTCATGAAGTTGAAATCAAACTTGCTAACGATAAATTAAGACTGAATTATTTTACTGTTTAAACTCTTTATCCCTGTAAGTTGGCAGTTATTAATTGTTGCCAAAACAAGACAGTATTTGGTCAACACACTACTTCCTAACATAAAAAAAAATATTTTAATCGTTTAGTTCAAAAAGGTAACATCTCCGTTTTGAAAAAAAAAAAAAACTTTCAGTATTAATTTATTAATTTTTATATCATAATTAATCAAAAATCGTTTTAATTTAACAATATTGCATTGTTATCGCCTGCTTAAATAAAATAGTAAAAGATCAGACCCGTTAAGTTTTCCAACTGTTCATAAGCCTTTTTGTTCTGTCTTCTGGAAAAAAAAATTGTTTTTAAGAGTTGTTACCTTTTCGAAATAAACGATTAAATTATATTTGATCGATTTTATGTAAAATCCCGCGTAAATTAAAATTTTCGTTCTGACATTCAAATTCTGATTATTTACAAAGACAATTCTGTTTAATGCAAAATAAACGCTTCATTGCGCTACTAAGAATCTTCATGGCTTAAAACTTTTACACCTTTCATTTAAATATCAAGAGGAAAACAAAAATAAAAGGATTTGCATTTACAAATAGATACTACAGGCTGGTTATAATTAAACTTCCCCTATTCAGGGCATCCTACAGCGAAAACCGTTCAACGGATTGAGACCAAAATTGGCATGTGGACTAGACACGAGATGCGCTCATGGAATCACGAATAAAAAAAGAATAAAGAAAAGTTCTAGAAACGGCCGTTAGGGGAGCTGTTTAGCCTTATAACAGGATTTCAATGTAGGAAATGACCAGTATGGCATAAAAAACGATATCAATATTTATGAGAGGAGAAAAAATATTTCATAATAACCTAAACTTGATTTTTTTTTTTTGCCACACAGGTGAATTGTTATAGCTTTCTTTACTTTCATTTCAAATGGCAAGATGATGGATATGGACGGAAAAGTGTACAGTAAATGTTGATATTATTATTTTTATTCCTTATTGGTCATTTCCTACTTTAAAATTCTGTTATAAGGCTAAACAGCGCCCCTAGTGGCCATTTTTAGATTTTTTCATGATTCCTTGAGCGCATCTGGTGTACAGTACACATACTGATTTTAGACGACATTTTTTCTTCTTTCCAGTTGCAGTTACAGATAATTTAAAATTGATACGAGTACATATGCATATATGACGCAAGTTAAAAGTCATCAAACGGTACGCTTTATAGCAACCATGATTTTATTATGAAATAATTGAACAATAAGCAACAACTCAACAGTTTTGAATGCCCTGCATAGGGGACGTTTAATTATAAGCACCCTGTAATTTTAAGCCTTTATCAGAATGATTATTTGTATAAGCATATACCACTATAAATCCAATAGCAGTCCCTATACCATACAGCATGGGATCTGATATCGTAGACTTTTTATAAGGGTACTTCAGGGTTTCATCGTCACAGTAAAATCCTCGTCTGTAAGGTGTGAACGTCCCGTAAAACAGAGGGATGGGA
Source organism: Octonoba sinensis (assembly GCA_038502835.1). Lineage (NCBI taxonomy): Eukaryota > Metazoa > Arthropoda > Arachnida > Araneae > Uloboridae > Octonoba > Octonoba sinensis. The sequence continues at coordinate 9,319,022 of CM076600.1, forward strand.
GCTGATACTGAAAAAAGAAGAGCAAAACGTGTCATACACTGCAAAACTTATGTGTATTTTTTACACGGTTTTATTTACCTTGGTTTGTCATAGAAGTTCGTTACGCGGTTTTTGACCACTATTACAGCATAAATTATCTTGAAACTTTGCTCACAAGCTTATCTTCCGATGACAATACAATATTCTATCTGTTTTAGAATTTATTATACCGTTAACTAGGAAAAAAATAATAATATTGGCTCTGAGGAAATTATTAGAATTATTATTTGTCGAGTGGCAACGATAGCTTTGTTTGAAATATTTGGATAATGCTGCGATGTTTTGAATTTTGAGAGGCTAGGCGCCCGTTCGCAGTCCTCTTTATGATTTGCTGGGCCGGTGGCTCACTAGATAGTGATAGTGATAGTGATAGTTTTGAATTTTAAAATACTCAAATCATGGCTAAAAGGAAACGCATCGAGTTTTTTTTTAAACAAAACCGTGTAACTTAAAACATTCTTACACGGTTTTATTATTTTACTTAAACTAAACAAAACAATGCTTTAAAATAACTTCTCCTACGCGTCACAAGCATGAAATTGATCACAAATTAAATTTGAACGCTTCAGCCACATTTACTTTAAATTCTCGTGCACAAAGCAGAGGGTAAAATCACATTTAAGGATGATTAAAGTACATTTTTCGACAATTGTAGTGTAAAGACTCCAAAGACCGATTAAATGTAATTAAAAATGGAGTTTCAAGTTGAAATTTGAGTGCGAAATTCTTCACGAACACAACCCTTAACTTTACCTCGTACTAGATAGAATATGTTGTTGAACACGTAAAGGAAAGGAGGGTAAGAGTACGCGCCTAGTGGATTGTTCGTTATAAAAATGAGAATTGAAAAGTGAGAACCTTGAAAATTGACTGAATCATAGTTTATTAACTTAGAAACTTAGGTACACAAAATGAAAGTTTTATCTTAAAAAAATATATGAAAGAAAGCAAGCGGAAAAAAAATTGCAAATGCGTACTCTTACCCGACCTGGCGGATAAGAGTACGCACCCAGGAGGGGCATTCAGAAAATTTAGCAGTTGTCACATACAAATGCTCCAGTGCCTTTGTAACTGGAACATTCATCATGCCACCACTTCTTACATAATCCACACTGGATCCAATCTTCATCATATGATTGTTCGCAGCCTGGGCATATTGTCGCCTCATTGTTTGCTGAACTTGTTGAGGGAACTGGGTTGTCGATACAATAAAGAACAGGTTTTTTCTTTGCTTTCACGGTTTTTCCTTTTTCAGGTTTGGCCTCATTTTTACTGTTCATAGCAGCTCGATTAGCCTTTGCTTCTTCCAATTCTCTCTTTCTCTCTACCTTTTCCTTATGTGCGTACTCTTACCCGCCGATGTATTGCTCCTCAAAATCGTCCATAGATGGCTGTAGCATTCACAATAGTACAATTCTGACATGCCCACGTTGTTCGGAAGGGAACAAATCTCATAATGATATCTACTTAAAAAGCAAACATCAATCCTTTATTGACAAAAAAATTAATATTTCTTCACAGAAAAATTACATGCCAACATGCAGAAATCATATTTTACCTGATAAATAAACGACCGCAATAATGAAAATAACAACGGCGGTCTCTTGAGCCAGCTGAAAACAAACGTGTTGAGTTGATCACACTCGCTTCTGCTTGCCAACAGGGAAAAAAGTCCCTGCGTACTCTTACCCTCCTTTCCCTTAACTAATCAAGTTAAAAAGTAAACGTATCTAATTTTAAAATCAAGAAAGCTTTTGTCATAAAATTGAAAACCATTTACAATTAAATCATTAAAAACAAACGTTCAATCAAGAAGTGCAATAGCTTTAAAACCCGATTTTTATAGATTGCTCCAAAAATCAGTTATTTATCAATTTGAAAAACACAACACATATAAAATTTTAGCTGAATTGATCGTTGTATTCATTTTCAGTTTTGCAATACTTACCTATAAAGAGTAAGATGTAATCTATCAGTATTCTAGCAGCCAATCTATGTTTTCTTTGCATTTTTATGTCACCCTAAAAATATAAAAAATTGAATTCGTTTCTGCAGAACTAAAGTTCTCGTAATCAAGGGTGCAACTTGGGTTTTATTTTTTTGATTTTATATTAATGATCAAGCACAAGATTTTATATCACGAAAATGTGCCCATAAATATTAAACGCTTAAGAACCAATTTCGTCTCAGTTTGTCAACCGATTTTCTTACTTTTTTTATTTAGTGGATGGTGTGAGTTTTAGTTTTATCAGCAAAACACATTTCAAAATAGTAGTAACTTTTTTCTCTCTCATTTTCGGCGTACATTCGGAGCTTTCTTAAGATTTCTTTATTCACCGTACTTTCATACTACTCCTTACCTCTGCACTCTGCAATATTTCTACGGTACTCAATGCAATTTTTGCTATTTAATATTCGAAGAAGAAGAAATGTCAAGAACTAAGCGAAAAGAAAATGTAATCAATGTATCTATTAAATGAATATCAAAGAAAAATAATTCTAATCTTAAGGAGTCAATCTACTTCCAATATACATATATATATTGGAAGTAGATTAACTGACACCTTAAGTTTAGAATATATATATATATGGGCTCGGTATCCAGGGGGATGGCCGTGAAGTTATGATCCATCTTATCACAAATACAACATTTATGCACGTGAACACACTGCACAAAAATACAGTTAACATTTAACATCGTTGTCATGGCACATCCTTCTTCCGTCGTATCCTAGCTCCATCTGACTGCGCGCTGCCGCGTCACAACATACATCTAAGTAACAGCGCGCGCTCAGAATATAGTTCTTACGTATATTTATTGTTAATTGTGGTAAAAATCCCATATATATATATATGATAAGTCAGTCAAATTGTTTGTCCAGTACAATGTCGAACGAATTAAAATACATTTTGTAGCTAACAATTTCTAGTATAACATAAAGAGAAATAATAAATGCATTGACAAGTTATGTGAGGTAAAAAGCGGTAATAAATGCGCTGACGCGTTATGTTGCGTTTTGTAAGTTTGTTGGTCTGCATCAGCGTTTCGAACTTTTGAATAAATTGAAAGTCAGTGTTTGTATTTCTAATTTATTTCATAATAACACAGTGGCATGAAAGTTTTTATTTATATTTTCCTTGCAGGAAAATGCGGGCAGAAGGATAAAATTACACAATATGTATTGCACATGCATTCAATTAAATAACTGACTCAGTGGTCAATCTGTCACACTGAGGAAAGATTATAGCTCATTGTTTTGTTTACATATTTCATCGCATCGTTTGAAGTATGTCAAGAAAACAAATTGTTTTCAAACAGAAAAACTAAACTGTCTAAAAGTTTTTTAAACATTTGCTGAACTTGAAAAATGTAATGAATTATGTTCGAATTTCGACCACGAACTCTAGGTTTTTTAACTTTTTGTAAATTTTTAGTAAATGTCTTATTAAAAAAGAACTAATACATATCGGAAAAAATTGTTTTTGATTGTATAAACATCTTATGACAGGATTCTTAATTCTTTTCTTATCAGTGATAAAATATTATCATTAACTGATTTACTGATAAAAAATAAATATTCAATAAAAATTTTCAAATTTTTTAAGCGAAGAATAGACATTTTACATAAATATTACCTTTCCTTAGCAGAAACACTACATTCCACTTTTAGTGAAGTATCTCGTACCTTTACTCTCCCGAAACAACCACTTTAAAATATTTTTTCTTCATTATATATACATAGATTCAGTGATGAAACGCCAACAATAACTTTATTCAAAGTAAATACATTTCGCAATAACAAATTTAGCAAAAAAAGAATTCAATGTCGTGTAACTGTCACAGGGACGAATTTATTTATTATTCATCTATACAAGTATGAATTTTTTCGCGAAAAACTGAATAAATTAGGCATTAAAAAGTTCCTTTTTCAGCAACTACGTTTCCATACCTAGATACTACGTTTCCATATTTATCGTCCTTTGTGTTAAAATATAAAAGCGTGATGAGGATTATAATAATCTGTACTCATATAAAAATTCAAACATAATACTATTTAAAACATGCAAAAAAAAAATATCACAAATGGTTTGTGCTGAAATATGAGTACTAGAATAATAATTTAACTTTATGTTAAGTGAACTCTAATAAAAAAAAATTCACGTTAAGAAAGCACAAATAAGCATTAAAATGCGTAAGAGATCACAAATAAGCAATAAAATGCAAATAAGGCAATTAACGCTTATTTGCGCTTTCTTAACGTGAAATTATTTTTTATTACATGAGTATTAGAGTTTGCTCAGCGGTCGAAATTCGATTGCAACTTGCTAAATTTTTCGTTCAGCCTTTATAAGATGTAAAAAATGATCGCAAATGGTTTGTGCTGAAATATGAGTACTAGAATAATAATTTAACTTTATGTTAAGTAAACTCTAATGAAATATAATTTCACGTTAAGAAAGCACAAATAAGCATTAAAATGCGTAAGAGATCACAAATAAGCAATAAAATGCAAATTAAGCAATTAATGCTTATTTGTGCTTTCTTAACGTGAAATTATTTTTTATTACATGAGCATTAGAGTTTGCTTTGTAGTCGAAACTTGATTGCAACTTGCTAAATTTTTCGTTCAGCCTTTAAAACATGTAAAAAATGATCACAAATGGTTTGTGCTGAAATATGAGTACTAGCGTTCACCCAGCGGTCGAAATACGACCGTAGCTTGCCAAATTTTTCGTTCAGCTTTTAAAACATGTAAAAAAAATCAGAAATGAAGGGTCCACTGGAAAAACGATCTAAGTCACATACTACTTTTTGAAATTTTCTTTATGTTTTATTCAATTATTTTATAACATAAACGTTAATTTTAACTATACGAGCCTACGTTTCCGTAACACCCAAATTCAAATTTATAATACATAATTTATATCCATATTCATAATAAAACATAAAGCAAAGTTCTAAAAGTAGTATATGACTTAGGTCGTTTTTCCAGTGGACCCTTCAAATAGTTTGTGCTGAAATATGAGTACTAGAGTTCGTTCAGCGGTCGAAATTCGATCGTAACTCGTTAAATTTTCCGTTCAGCCTTGAACAGTGAAACAACTTTTAGACATTTTAATTTTCTACTTGATAACAGTTTGTTTTATTTCAGTCAATCAGTGAAAATCTCTCCTCAGTGCGACTGATTGACCAATGAGTTAGGCATTTAACCCTACACTGCGCCGTGTTGTTTTTAAACAACACCTCCATTTTTCGTTCACTAAACTTTTATTTTGTAATATTTGTAACATGTGGCGCATTCTTTCGTTTCATTTGTATGTGTGATCATATTAGTTAATATAGTTTCCCCTAGACCTTGTAAACTGAACTCAAGGTTCAGCTTTTTTCACAAAATCGTAAGACATGTTGATTTCGTAAAAAACATTAACTTCTTAATTTTTTTCCCTACTTTTAAGCAACAATTTTATTTTTAAATTAATAGTCTCTAATTGCTTACATTGTTTTAAAATAAAATAAACATAAGTTGTCCGAAAAATTTCGGGAAAAATATATATTAAGGCGCCTTTTTTACTTGTTGTTTTAAAACAACACCGCGCATTCAGGGACAATTTTTATGCTCCTGCATTATTCGCAGTATAAACAAAAACAGATGTCACAATTTTATTTCACTTTATTTAGTATATTTTGGAAGATTATTGTTAAATATTTCACAAATTAGCTTAAAGTGGTCGATTAAATTATTATTTAGGAATTTTCTTTAAAATCAATTCACGTTCAACCAAAGAAGAAAGGAACATTATCGCAGAGACCCCCTACATATGTTAGGTTTCTTGTTTAAAATCTTTTAGTGAAATTATTATTAAACTTTATTGGTAATTTTATTTTGGTTATTAATTTATTGGTAAAAAATTCGTACATGTAACTAATAATTATTAGCTACATCTGCGAATTTTTACTTTAATAAATTTATAAATAATAATAAAATTAATTATTTTAATAAATTTTCATATTTTAGTGCTATTTTATAACTATAATGCATGCCTATTTATTAAAATTTGGTTTCATTTGTTAAAATGATTATATTAAAGAATTATTCTTGTTACCCCTAAGTGCGCAGTGTTGTTTTTAAACAACATGTCAATTTTTCTCGAATTCTACTTTTCCGAATTAAATAAGAATTTTTTTTAGTATTTTTCCCACTTATAACTAGCACAAACAAACACACAAAGAAATTTTACAAAGAAAAAAATAATTGCGCAGTGTAGGTTAATTTAATGCATTTGAAGCACATATTATGCATACATTTTATCTTTCTGCACCCCTTATCGGGTAAAGAAAATAAAAATTTTCATGTCACCCTATTATTTTTGAATAAATTAGAAGTAGAAACACTCACTTTCAACTTAATCAGGAGTTGCACTAATACAAATCAAAAACTAACGAAATTTTGATTTGAAGGAAAATAACGCGTCATCGCATTTAGTAACCCACTTTATATTTTATTAGACATTAATAGCTTCAAATTATTTTTTATTCTGTTATTTTGTTGACATTGTCGGACAAACAACCTAATTGACTGATCATATTTGTATATATATATATAAATGTATATATATACTGGAAATTAACTAACATCCACCTTAAGATTAATATTATTTTGCTTTGCCATTCATTAACTTACATTTTCACTTTTGTTTTGTTCTTGACATGTCTTCTTTTTTGAATTATAAATAATAAAAAATGTAGTGAGTATTTAAAAATATTGTAGATTGTAGATGTAAGGAGTATTATGAAGGTATGACTAATAAAGACTTCGAAAAAAAAAAGGCTTCGAATTTACGTCGAGAGTAAAAGAAGAAAAAGAAAATTAACTATTTTCAAAACTTTTTTATTGATATTATTAAATAGTTACTAATTTTTAAAAAAAGTAAGAAAATCGGTTGACAATAGAGGAGAAAATTGTACTTAATACTTTTGTCTTTGCCTATTTATGCATAGACAAAGCAAATATTTTTCAACGTAAGTAAAGTCTCAGTTATTCAAGAACGCACTTTGTAATATATACTCGTATTTAAAACAGAGCTTAATTTTTAGTAAAATTGTGCGTCATTGTTGAAAAAAAAATAAGTACGTTTTTTATACATATTCAGATAACATTGAGCTAATAATTTTACGATACATGAAGACTTTTTACATGCTTTTTTTTTCTTTTTACTTTCACGGGGAAGAATGCTAAAAGTGGTATTTTATCCTTTTTCACCCTTATTACCTTTTAAACCTGACGTATCTTTTTTTCCACATTTTTTTCTTTTTTCTTCAATAATTTCGTACATATTTTCGTACTTTCTTTTTGGGAAGAATATGCTAGTATATTACTTTCCACTTAACCAACAAAAACCTTAATTTTGGTATTGCAGTAATAAAGTATTTAAATATACAATCGATAAGAAGTGCATGTTTACCTTCATACGTCCATTAAAAATCGGTGAAAAACAACACTGTGAAGCAAAATTGCAAAATAAATTCCATGGATGTGCTTCGGGGTTTCAAGACCCCCTTTTATAGGCGTTTCTCGGGGGAGTTTTGAGCTTTAGGAGGCAACGCAACCTGTAGTCGGCGACATATATATCTACATACTTTTTCAACATTTTCAATTAAGGCAGTGGGAATATAAGGTCTAAATGCTCACTCTCCATTTGTGTGCACCACTTCTCACGTGATGCCATTTAATGAGACCATTTTTAACTTTGCATTGCAGTAGCAAAGTAGAAAGTATTCAATACAATCAATAAGAAATAAAGGTTTACCTTTGTACGGAATTTAAATGGAACAACGACCTTGCGAAGCAAAAATTGCATGCACGTGCTTCGCAGTATCCAGGAACCCCCTTTTTTAGGCTTATCGCTGGGAGTTTTGACATTTTGGAAGCAACGCAACCTGTAGTCGGCGACATATATATCAACATAGTTTTAAACATTTTTAACTAAGGCAGTGGGAATATAAGATCTAAATTTTCCCCCCATTTGTATGCACCACTTCTCACCTAAGGCCATTTAATGAGACCATTTTTAATTTTAGCATTGCAGTAACAAAGTAGAAAGTATTCAAATACACAGTCAATAAGAAATAAACGTTTACCTTTGTAGGGAAATTAAATGTCGGCCAACGCCCTTGTTTAGCAAATATTTCAAAATAAATTGCAATGCACGTGCATCGCGGTTTCCAGGAACCCCCTTTTTTAGCCGTTTCTCGGGGAGTTTTAAGCTTCCGGACGCATCTCAACCTGCAGTCTCCGATGTGTCTGCATAGTTTTCAAACCTTTTCAATTAAAGAAGAAAAAAATATAAGGTCTAAATAGCTATAAAATTATGTCATTTTTATACATCATTTCTCATTTGAAGTCGTTTTATCAGATCATTCTTTGATAAGCTTTATAAGTGATAAACAAAGAATGAAGGTTGCATGGAATGCTCTAAGACTGATTTGCTCTAAATGCACTGGTTTCTAAATGTTTCTTAAAACTTTTACAGGAAACATAATGTAATTTTTCTGTATATCTAATAAATACAAAAATTGTATAAATTTATCTTTGCGGAATATTTAAGATGTTTAAAAATATGGGTCGATAAAAAGATGAAATAAGACAATATCTTTAACCCTTTATCTACTGCATTATGATCTGTAGTAGTTTTTTTTTTTTTTTTTTTTTCAGAAATAGTTTGTTTAGGAATTTACACTGAAAAATAAGGGATTTACATAAATGCACAGTCTATAAGTATTTATTTCTTTACAGCTCATAAGTGCCACAGAGTATTTTAACCGTGAAATTAATTACATACACTTTTTAATCAAAATATTTCGTCAAATAGTTTTCTAAGTTCATAACTAACACATTAAAAAAAATCAGTGACTTGATTCTTGAATTTTACTACTTTTCTGGAGCGAAACGCTAAGATAGCAATCTGAACAAAATTAAAGTTCAAAACACAGCATCGGTTTCCAAACTATCTATGTTCCTTTCCTCGCTAAAATACTCTTTATAGAACCCTTGCTGATATGTATCCTGAAAAAGGGGAATTTAAAGAATGTCCCGGCAAAGTTCCATCAGAATATTGGTAAAAATGATTGCTGGTATGGAATTTATAGAGAATGGTACTTATAAGTACCGTCAGTAGATAAAGGGTTAAGAGGAGACAATGTAATGCGACAATTTCAATATTTTATGTCATTTATTATTTTTATTTTCTTGAAATAAAATCTGCTAGTGAATGCTAGTGGTTGTACCCGATTTCCTTATAGTCGTTCTTTACTGTATTCAACCAATTATCGGCCTATGTCAGAAAGATTTAACGCTATATCAATGAAGGTATCATTTCTCACGCACATCGTAACGAAGACATATACAGTGAAACCTGTGTAATTTGACTACTTCCGGTGCAGCACTTCAGTGGTCAACTTATAGAGGATGAAGATTTTTTTTTATCTTACACTATGCATTTATTCATTTGTGACTAATTAAAATATAGTTTCATGTATTAACGTTACTTTAAAATAGTAATTAGCGTTTTTTCCAATTATTTAAAGTATCATTAGAAAAATTTAACCTGAATGACTTACAATGTGTCCTATACAACTTTAAAAGTAAATTACTTAGCTAAAATAAAGATAAATATCTTATTCATTACGTAAGTTAATTTTATAATAGTAAAGATTTGCTAAAAGTACATATTTTTTCAAAATGCCTACATCAGATAGGAAAAAAAAAGAAAGAAACTTATTTAAAGAATAAAAAGTGCTCATAGTCGTTTTCCCATTTGGTTAACTTACAGAGAGGTTTAGGTAAAATTTATATTTATGTTTCATCCATCCAGACAAGTACTGGTCTAACATTATAGCATACAATATATCCTGGGGAAGTTATTTTAGTATTTTCTATCTTTTCAAACATAGATAAACAAATAAATATAGTAATAATTAGGCGATCAACTTACAAAGGGTTTTTCATAATACTCCCACCCAAATGTGGCGTGCATAAGTGGTCAACATAAACAGGTGGTCAACTTAGATGGTCAAGTTACAAAGGTTTCTCTACATTAGATAATTTAAGGCTAATTCCGTTCCTGACAAAAGTGGTCAACTTAGACAGGTGGTCAGCTTACAAATGTGGTCAAGTTTAGATATTTTAATGTATACACTTGAAAAATGCTAAAATTACTTACTTAAATTTAAACATTAAATCCATCGACAGAATATAATAAAGCATTTATTCTACAGCTTATTTCTTATTGTAAACGCACCAGGGGAAAGTTATACTACAGTTAACAGCAGAAAAGCTGTCTGCTACGAAACGCGTATTTTTCAAATCAGAATTTCCATTTGTTTCCGGTTGCGAGGACAAATCTAACAACTATTCTTTTCGAAAAATGAGCAGATCTTCCTTCCTTTACACAGTTTGATATTCTGTGAACAATGCCGTATTTACGGACCCAAATACGAAATACAAACTAACGTTTCAGAATAGAAGACAAAATATCTTTGTTAAAAAAATAGAATTTTGGCCTACTTTTCCGTAAAAGTAAAGAACAAATAAATAGGGGGAAAAACGCTTAATGTCTCGTAAAAATATCCTTAAAAATAACGAAAAAATAAAAATAATAAAGTAATCAAATAAAAGAATGAAAAATAAAAAATTTGAAAGTGTGGTAAGTAAGACGGGGGGAATGTGAGTATGTCTGTCCCCCTAATAACTTTTGGGGGAATTGTCCGATTCGAAAGTTTATTTTTTCATTCTAAAGATTTTGGCGAGGACATCTTATTTCGATATTTTATTTTTCGATATTTTTGAACCATTTTTCGTTCAATTTTGAACAGTTCAAAAAATTTTAACAAACTCCAGGGTTCGCGCTAGGCTGCGCGATCACGTGATTCCCGCAGAATTTTTTGAAATCCCACTCAAAAAAAGTTCGATTGCGCGCTATTCCCGCAACTAGCGAATACGCGTTCAAAACATCGCGAAACGAAACTACTATTCTAAACTGATAATTCAATACAAACTAAATGGAGTATGTTAGTTTTCAACGGCCATCTTATCATCATCAATGAAAAGAAGAATCCCGGAAGACTATTTATCATACATAACAACAGGGGGGAAAGATTGACAACTTCTTCATTCCTTAGGATTATTGAACAATTTAAGCCCAATTTAAGCTGGGAATGCAGACTTATCTTGATTCATTCTATTCAGAGGACAAAATCAAAAAAAAAAAAAGTGGAAAAAGGGAATCTTCCTTGGTCACAAGGTTACAAGAGAATGCTGGTTTCTAAAATATACTGTTTTCTTTGAAAAACATCATTAGATAAAATGACATATGATCAGGAAAAATAGAGGAAATATTAAACTAATTTTTAGTATTTTTTGTAAAAATCACACATCAAAGAATTTTGGTAAATAACCAAAATACCAGAGAATCTTTTCCATGCTTAACATTTTATAAAGCACTCATTTTTGCGATCGTGAATTTTGTGAAAAATCCGTTTTGTGTGAACCTTGTTGATGTTTCTTCTTTCTTTGCTGAGCGTAGCTTAGATAATCATCTTTTATTGCACAGTTTGTATTGGATCATGATCGAACAATTTAGTAATATTTTTAAAGACAAAAACAAAAAAAAAAATTCCCACTTAAATTTTAAAAATCCCACTTAAAATTTTGGTTAAGGTGGGAAATCCCACCTTGAATTTTTCCCCAGTGTGAACCTTGAACTCTATCGGAAAGTTCTTATGACGTAGAACATGTGCAAATAGATACGCAGTTCACTCAGGAACTAGACGAACTTATTTTCCGATGAAAGGTTTTGATCTGGATTTTTGAGGATATGTCTAAATGAATTACTCGTAATACATTGAGAGGATAAATTAATCCATAAATAAGTGAATGCATGTATAAATAATTGAATGAATGAATGAATACTTGAATGAGGGAATGAATAAATGATTAAGCAAATGAATGTGTAAATGAATATCTATTAACAGTTAAAAAGTTAACAGTTGGTATTTGAAGTAATTAAGGGGAACTAACCCTAAATGAGAAAGAGAGAGATATATAAGGGATCATTCATAAATGATGTCACGCTTCGAGGGGGGAGGGGGCTCGTGAAATTGTGACAAAGTGTGACAGGGGGAGGGCAGGGGGTAAGAAGATGTGTGACATCGTGCATTCTGCAACATAGCGTGACATGAGACAAAGGGGGGGGGAGGGGGCAAATATATGGTGAAAAAGCGTGACATCATTTATGAACGGCCCTAACTAGATGTAAGCATTTGATGTAAGGCTCGAAAAATTCTTGACGGAATTTCTTGTATATGCTGTAATGTATATTACAGAATTATTTTTGCTAATGGGTGAGCATGAGTAAGCAGCTCCACCTTGCGGCAAAAACCTAAAACTGAAGCATTCTTAATCCTTCTCTCAAGAAACATTTCATTGGTAGTATTGAAGCTGAAAATCGTCAGTATTGAAACTGACTAAATTTAAAAAAAAAGGAGAAGAAACGGAATAAGTAAAATAAATGTAAGTCACATAAAAGCAATGAATAAAGTTAGTTTCAGAAATTTTCAACGGGCAGAGATAATTGCAAATATTTTTTCCTTTCTTTTTTTCCTTCTTTCGTTTTAAGTGCGGTATATGAATTTTTTTTAAATCAAATATTGAGATTTAGCAAAATTGTGATACATGTTTTGTGTGTTTATACTTTTTTTAAAAGTAAATGTTAAAATAGTGTTCTTCAAGAAAAACTGTTTTTCCTTACTTTAATATACGCATTATATTATTGCGCATATTTTTTTATGAACCCCTTAACTGGTTCATTTTTTTACCACAACTGTTCCTAAAAAAAGCATATTTTTTATTGCATTAATTAAAGTCCCAACTTGGTATAAAAAGAAAATGAAAGAATTTTTCAAAAATTTCATAAATAAGGAATTTAAACATTTTTTTATTTTATAACTTTGAAACACAAATGTGTTTCAAAATTATATGACTCCCTTTCAATCTATTAAAAAAACGGCAACTCAAAACAAGAAAGGCGGACATTGCAATGCCCGTACGCTGTACGGGCAAATTGGTTAACTGGTTAAAGCTAAAATTACGTTTTATACTAACTATAATTTCCATCAATGGGCTAGTTTCCATTTAGCAGAAGCCTTCATTTCGCTTATAAGAGATATAACGGATGAACAATTCCTTATTTCTGTGGCATATTACGAGTTACTGTTTGCGCAGAAAGCAAAAACGTTTTTCTGTTTTTTTTTTACTTGTCAGAAAGTCCGATTTTCTCCCATCGGGGGGATGGGAGAAACCCCTTTTGTCTGTGTGTGTGAGTTGTGTAATATCTTATTACCATACACTTACTGGAGGCAATTCGAGCAACGTCATTGGTCACGTGGCACCGATGAAAGCAATGTAAACAAAGGAAGCCGTAGCATTGCTTTACATAGAGTTCGACAAATCTAATTAAAAACTAGGCCTAAATAAAGTTCTTTTACATTGCATAAAATTAACACTAAATACAACACTATAACTATTGTAATAATAAATAAATTTCGTTTGTAATGATTAAATTAAATGTAAATCAGAAAACGCTGTGAAAACAGTCTAATTAATTTTAAAGTGGCTAATTTTGCCTAGTGAACTCCACATAGAAATCCATTGAAAATCTTACAAAACAAACAGCGGATATCACGTGACAACGATGATCGCTCGTGAGTCCCTCTAGCGGTGAATTGCCTCCATTGCGGTGCAGCACTTTAATGATCAACTTAGATAGGTGGTAAACTTATAGAGGGTGAGGTAGAGGTTGAAGGGTTAATTCCGTTCCTGACAAAAGTGGTCAACTTTACAGGTTTTACTGTACGTGAAAATTTCTTTTAGTTACGTGAAATTTGTTTGCACACTCATTTTTGAATATTTTTAGGGGAAAACGATGCCTGAACTCGTTGAATTGGTTACTCAGTATAAGCCGGAGGTTATCTGGTCCGATGGAGACTGGGAAGCTCCTGATACATATTGGAAAAGCAAGGAATTTCTCGCTTGGCTGTACAATACAAGGTAATGACGCTTCACTTGTGCTTTACGATTCGTTACAACTGTGAATTGCCTCCATAACATATATACCAAGATCCTCAGTTTTGAACAGATGATTTTTGAAATATTCGAAGGTCGACATTATTTAATCGATTTGGACAGATCACTAAAAGATCCCAAGATTTTACCGTAATGATTCAATAATTTACAAATGTGGTGCACACAAAATATTGAAAAGAAAAAAAGATGGTCTTAAGCGATAGTTTGATTTTCATCCTATTACATTTGCGCAGCATATTTTGAAAAAAAAAAAAAAAAGGTTATGTAGCGGCACCTACAGAGGAGATTTTCAAGCATTTAATTTTAATTTATCTGAAACACTTCGACTCCTCGATCGATATAGATAAAGAAGATGCTTTGGTACACCTACCGACTAAACGTTTTAAATTAACTTTACAGGTTTGCAGCTTCTCTTCCAAGCGTGATTTCAAGAATGTTTTTCTGCTCCAAACCAACAGTTCTAACATTAAGTGAAATTTGAAAGTTTAATATACAGTGGAGCACCGTTTATACGTTTCTCGTTTATACGTTTTTTTGAGCGGCCCCGGCGAAACCTCATACAAATTAATGTTAAATAATTTCGTTTATACGTTTTCCTGAAATTGCACATTTCATTTATACGTTTTTTTCTCTCCCCAAGTAAAAGAAAAAACGCACATTTTAACGTGATTCGACGCTAGCGATTGTCCAGTTTAGAAATCCCATTTGACCTTGACCCACACCTGCTGTGACCACTTACGGTGGTAACGCACCTGCCTAAATGAACAAAAGACATACCCCGGAAGAATGCGAATATCCTAAATTCACAGATAAGAGCATTCTGATTATGGTGCTACCTTTAAATAGCAGGTGACAAGCGCTTTTCCTCTCCTACCAGTGTTGCCACGGCAGGCGCCCTTAAATTTCAGTAAGTAGCCTAGGGACTTTATGGCAACCCTGCAACCCTGCTCCTACCAACTTTATAAAATTCTGGGATCTATCGTTTACTAGCATTCACGATGGCTTCGAACTCGCGTAGAAGAAAACCTCTGTCTCTGGAAGAAAAAATGTGCATTTAAAACAAGGAATGAAAACCAACATTTAAAAAGAGTTGACCTACTCAAAAAATTAGGTTTACCAGTTTCAACTTTAAGCACCATAATTTATAAGCGTAAGATCATCGGGGAAACCTATAATCAAAGTGGTGCTAGTGCTTCAAAAAAAACTTCGAGTTCAAAGTGGAAAATTTTCGGATGTAGAGAAAGTGCTTTTGCAGTGGTTTAATCAGTGTCGTAATGCAAAAATTCCCATCAGTGGGTCCTTTGCTTATGGAGAAAGCAAAAGAAATTTCGAAGAAGTTAAATGTAGAAAGAGATGCATCATTTTCCTCGGGATGGCTTCATAAAT
Source organism: Octonoba sinensis (assembly GCA_038502835.1). Taxonomy (NCBI): domain Eukaryota; kingdom Metazoa; phylum Arthropoda; class Arachnida; order Araneae; family Uloboridae; genus Octonoba; species Octonoba sinensis. Next base: position 9,334,588 of record CM076600.1, read on the forward strand.
TTAAGTTAAAACACGGAGGCAAAGCTGTAAGTGGAGAGTCAGGAGATGTTGATTGTGAAACAGTGGATGATTGGATTCAAAACCAATTGCCAGAACTGCTAAAAGAATATGAACCAAAGAACGTTTTTAATGTGGATGTACACACTGCATGAATATGAAACGTAGTGATTGTAATTCAATGTATTATTAAAAGTACTCATTATTTACTTTTCATAATATTTTAAGTTACTGTTTTGCTTTCTATTACGAAAATGTTCGTTTTGTTTTGTGATTTTCGTTTATACGTTTTTTCATTTATACGTTTTTTTCGCTCGGTCCCTTGAAAAACGTATAAACGGTGCTTTACTGTATAATTTATGTGTATATAACAAAAAAGGTGGCAGTTACTAAACAAGGAACTTTTGTCATTGTAATATTGAAAGAGGGTCAAAAGCGTTTCGGTTCTCATGTGCAGGTTGTGTGAGCGATGCTTTGAGACACCTACCGGCTAAACGTTTATAAATTAATATTGCACGTTTGAAGCTTCTCTTCAAACCGTGATTTCAAGAAATCCGTTCCTGTTGCAAATTCGTCGAAACATTAAGCGAATTTTAAAAGTTTATATATAACTTAAGTGTATAAAAATACTGGTGGCCGTTACTAAATTAGGAACTTTTGTCATTGTAATATGGAAAGAGGGTCAAAAGCTTTTCGGATCTGATGTGCGGGTTGTATGAGAGGGTGGCTTTAAGAAACTCACTTATAATGGGTGTAATGAGTCCAATAACAAGTAAATTAAGTTTATCCATTCAAATACTGCAGCTTTTCCAAACCACCGCGTGAACCCCCCGGGGGTACATGCGGTGTAGAAAGGGGGCTCGCGAAAAAATTATTGCAATGGCGGAATTTCTTATCGCTAACGTAAAAGAAAGAATAAATTAATAAATTTACACAAGTGTTAGGAAGGAGAACAAGAGTTTTTATGATTATTTTTTAATAAATTGCTTTCCAGGTAATGCAGAAAAGTAGTGAACTGTCATAGGACGCATACATACAAAATTTGAAATGCACTTATTTCTACTTGGGCCTGATTTCTAATTTGGATCACAACCAAATTTATTATTTATTGATTTATAATATTTTCAATTTTAAAATAAATTTTTCCTCTACCATTTCCCACTTCTTCCTCGCAAACGCAAAGAAAGAGTCGGAAATATGAAAATTTACTGCATAAAATGGTAAAATTTTGCATTATTTCAGGCTAACTTTTCATTATACAGACCCTAAAGGGGAGCCAAAAGATATTTATTCATTTATTTGAAATTTGGACTCGCATTTGTCACACTTTATTCCAACTTTCCTGCATTATCGCACTTAAAAATTAGAAATTATGCAAATTTTAGTTTTTCTTTAAGTTTCAAAAACTTTACGAATTCTGTATATTTCAACCGGAAAGTAGAACCTACCGGGAAAATATCCTTTAAAATGTTTTGGGCATATATATGTTTACTGCTGTAATGATAATTAAAACGAACAAATAAAAAAATGTAATATTGATTAAAAAAAACGTTTGTAGCTGTATTTTAGTTATTATTTAAACTTGGATGTTTTACAATAATTGTATTTTCATTTCTTGTTATGAAGTATTGTACAACACGGAAAACAAATGTACTTATAAATTTTATACTTTCGTCACCCGTCTCAAACGACTACAGAAGAGGGTTGGCCATTTCCTTTCGAATCTTAGAAGGGGTTCGCAAGTGAAAAAAGGTTGGGAAACACTGAAATACTGGAACTAAAGGCAAAAACTGAGGGAGGTCTTTAGTAGCTAGTGGTTGGTAGTTGCAATAATGTTTCAATAGTCGTTATTTTTTTACTTAACGAAACGATATGTTTTTTTTTTTTTAATGAATAGCCCTGAAGGCAGCAATTAATGAAAAAATTTATTGTTATTATTTTTATATGTTTATTACATTTCAAGATGTTCTTTTGTTTTGGAGCGTATGGGGGGAGTAATATTTTTATGAAATGATTTAAGGTTTTAGATCGATTGGCCGAGGGACACAAGATCTTCTAATCACTATTTTTAAAATTTACTCTTCCTGCGGCCGATACTCTTTACTAGAAATTTTTTTTTTGTATCTAAATAGCAAGTTGATTTCTAATGGCAGTCAGCCGTTTATGCGTAGTAAGAAGCATGCAGCGTGGTGCGTAACACGCATTGTGTTTAGCTGTGATACATCTTAGTAACATTCCTTTCGTTCGCTACGTCAGTTAGAGATAAATGAGATAAAATAAGTCTAATAAATTAACTGAAGCGTCCACTGGAGAAACGACCTAAATCACATACTACTTGATGAACTTTGCTTAATGTTTTATTCATTCATTTTATGAGATAAATGTTAATTTTAACTATACGAGCCTACTTTCCCGTAAAACCCAAATTCAAATTTATAATCTAATACATAGCATAGTCAAAACTCACATACTACTTGATGAACTTTGCTTTATGTTTTATTCATTCATTTTATAAGATAAATGTTAATTTTAACTATACGAGCCTACTTTCCCGTAAAACCCAAATTCAAATTTATAATCTAATACATAGCATAGTCAAAACTCACATACTACTTGATGAACTTTGCTTTATGTTTTATTCATTCATTTTATAAGGTAAATGTTAATTTTAACTATACGAGCCTACTTTCCCGTAAAACCCAAATTCAAATTTATAATCTAATTCATAGCATAGTCAAAACTCACATACTACTTGATGAACTTTGCTTTATGTTTTATTCATTCATTTTATGAGATAAATGTTAATTTTGACTATGCTATAAATTAAATTATAAATTTGAATTTGGATTTTACGAGAGAGTAGGCTCGTATAGTTAAAATTAACATTTATCTTATAAAATGAATGAATAAAACATTAAGCAAAGTTCATCAAGTAGTATGTGAGTTTTGACTATGCTATGTATTAGATTATAAATTTGAATTTGGGTTTTACGGGAAAGTAGGCTCGTATAGTTAAAATTAACATTTATTTTATAAAATGAATGAATAAAACATTAAGCAAAGTTTATCAAGTAGTATGTGACTTAGGTCGTTTTTCCAGTGGAACCTTCAACTATTATGGTATATTTTTGAAAAGTGTGTTCTCATAAAGCAAAGAATAAAGTCAGTGTCATATATGATACCTTTGCTTTATGAACGTGGTTTCTAAAACATTAAATTCGATATTTGAGCAGTAATAATAAAATTTCTATTCTGATAAAAACAATTGAAAACGTGTTAATCTCTCTGTTCCAGTGTGCACATGAATTTGATCGCCATCATTAAACTACTGATCAACTAAAAGATAAAGTATCAAAAATGCTTTGTGCTAAAATATAAGGACAAGGAAAAACAACGCAAATACAGCACAAATTGTAAAAACAACAATGCAAATATAATAATAAATTAACTTTGTGGAAATAAACTGCAATAAAAATTGTCGCGTTAAGAAACCACAAATGAGCATTAAAATGCAGACAAACGTTTCGGGATTGCTTGGAATCCCTTTTTCAATGCAATGGTGGATGAAGCTTCTGGATGCAAAAACATCCAAATGAAGCAATGTGGATGTTTTCGCATCCAGAAACTCCACTATTGCATTGAATAAGGGATTCAAAGCAATTCCGAAACAGTTGTCAGCATTTTAATGCTCATTAGTGCTTTCTTAACATGAAAATTTTATTACATTTTATTACAATGCCAAATAGCATTATTAAAATTATTTACATTATTGCTTTGACAATTTGTGCTTTATTCACGTTGCTTCTTCTTTGTTCTCATAATGATCAACTATTATTTTATGGTTGCGGAAACTGTTTTCTCATAAACAAATATATAACACCAGTTTCATACAATAAACTTTTAGTAGTGTTATTTCTTTAAATATTTAATTAGCCGTTTGAGCTTAAAATTTTAAACTGAAAAAAAAAAACTAAAAAATTTTTTTGTAACCCAAAGTTTCTTAGCATACTCTAACTTTCTAAAATCATTCAGTTTTATTTTAAAGTTTCTATTCCTTTTATTTCCAAATTTTTAAAACTTTATAATATAAAAATACAGTAAAACCTGTAAAGCTGACCACTTGTATAAGTTGACCGCTTTTGTCAGGAGCGGAATTATCCTTTTATTATATAATCTACGAAAACCTTTGTAACTAGACCACTTATCTTGACCATCTGTGTATATTGACCGCTTATGTACGGCAAATTTGGGTGGGATTGTTCTAAAAACCCCTTATAAGTTGGCCGGCTACTGATTACTATAATATTTATCTATTAATTTATTTAAGAAGAGATTTCAAAAATAACGAACTTTACCAGGTAATTTTTTATGCTATAATTTTATACCAATATTTGTCTGAGAGGATGAAACATCTTTCTAACTTGGCCACATGGGAAAAATACTATGATAATTCTTATATTCTTTAAAAAAAATTCCTTTTTGCTCTATGTGAGATAGCCACTATGATTAATTATGTATTTTTAGAAACTCTTTACCATTAAATAAGTAACTTACATAACTAATAAGATATATATCTTTACTTGATCTACGTACTTTAATTTTAAAGTGTTACGATACTTTCTGAGCCCTTCAGGTTAAATTTCTCTAATGATATTTTAGATAGTTGCGAAATAAAATAACTATTTACAATGTTGAAGTAACGTTAATGCATCAAGCTAAACTTTAACGTGTTGATTAGTTAAAAGAATGAATGCATAGTGTGGGAATGACAAAATAAAAAAATGTATCGCTACCCTCTCTAAGTTGACTACTGAAGTGCTGCACTGCAAGTGGTCAACTTACAAAGGTTCTACTGTATTTTTATCTACTTTTCCTCATTTTGTAAGAAAGCAATAAGACTCTAATTTGTCGAAAGTTTTACATTAATAAATGCAATTAAAAATGTTACTTTTAAGCCATGATCTCTTACTATTTTCGAATTTTGTCTTCTCTTCTTCTCAAGTAAAGATATGACTTCAGCTTGTCATCTGTTAAAAATAAGACACATCAAGACAGAAATTTGTTTCATATATTTATTAGGACAAATACATAGTTATATACTATCATATATATATGTATGTATATTTAGATCACAAACACAAAGGATGGTTATGAATTGATGCACGGAAAGTTACATATTTGTGCTCTACAAACAGTCACAAGCTCGACAAATACAATAGTGGTATCTTGGTTAGAAATTGTTATACGGAGAAGAACAGTTAATTTGTACAATCTCTGTGTACTCTGCATTATATACACACATCAGAATAAATTGCTATTGACTATGCTATTCCAATTCTATCACTGCAGAAAATAATTAGAAAACAGATAAGGTTTTGATTTTTGTACTAGGTTTTTGCATTTATTATCACTGAAATTAGTACAACTTAGTACAGCAATTAAAAGCAAATTTTCAATGGAAGTAGATCCTTGTTAATACAACTTCTTTAATACAATTCCTTTGATTGGATCTGTTTGAAATGGCATGTTTTAGTGGAAAATTTATTTATTTCTTTATCTTTCTATATATTTATTTATGTGGAATGATTATGTATTATGTGGAAATTCAAATTTCCATTGAGAAAAATGGCTGAATTTAACTACTATTTCTATCATACTATTATTTTAAGGTTACCTTTGAGTGGCATTCATATGACCTTCACTGGGTGTGTGTTTACAAATTTCGCCCAATCCACATAAATTATTTAAATTACGTTCACTATAAATCATGAAAATATTAACTAAACAACAGATCATATAAATTTATTTGTAAAAAATTTACCTACTTTTGCATCTAAACCAAATCTAGTTATCAAGTCGATTTTTTGTCTAATAGGAGAGGGTCTACTACCTGTGATGTAATTTAGTGATTGTTTCTCGATTCATTGTTGCATGACACTCAATATTGGCCAATTATGGTGCGTACACAACAGAATGTTGAAAGCAAATCTGCCTAAGGTGATATCGTCGGCTGGTGTAATGCTTCAAAATCACCATGGGCTATTTTATGTCATGTATAGAAAACTAAACTACATCGTAGTTAACTAAAATAATACGAAATACAAAGCCATATACTGAGTCACACCGAGGCGATGACGTAGAAAGGCGGGAACTCATGTCATTGGTTCATAAACTACACTTCCCCCTGAAAACCATGATTTTTCGATTGCTGTTTGCCATAGGGAAGCTGCAATTGTTGGTTTTAAGGCCACAGAAACAGTCTAGCAACAACGATAAGTACGTGGCTAATGTGAAATCAGCATAGCTCCTTCAAAACAAATAAATGCAAACGAAATACTCTTATGTTTTTATATAAATTATAGTTAACTGTTCTTTCACAGATATATGGATAGTTCAGAGCACAAGTGAATAAAATTCATCGTATGTAATTTCCGGAATTTAGCTCTCCAAATTTGCGAAATGTCTGCAAGCCATATAGTGGTGATAAAATCAACTAACGGCTTGGCTAATGTTTGGTGTTTAAATGCAAAAGATTTTTTTTCTTTTGCCAACTGGGCACGAAATGCGCCAAAGTGTACACACAAAAAAATTCACTTGTGCTTTGAACTCACAACAGGTTATCATCGTTACATGTAGCAGAGTGTTTATGAGGTTTAAAGCAATATGTAAACTGGATATATACAATAAGATGCAACTGCATAATAATATCAACACATGTATTGAAAAACAACAGCAATTGATGAGAATGTCTTTTGTTAGGTTACAAAGCTAGCCGTAAAGGACTTTTTAAGGCGATGCTTGTACAAAACAATCTCAATTATGTTTGTGATTATTCCTCAAAGCTTAAGCTAGAACTTCATTTGCTTTGATACTTTTTTTTTTTTGAAGAAAATTTCGTGCATCATTGAACAACAGTATGAGATATTCTTTATACAAAGCTATAAAAATACTTATGGGAAAAATATTGACGATGGTTTCATGAAACTATGGGTTGAAATGCGCCATAAATTGCAAATAGCAAGAAGCCAAGATCATACATATATACATGAATAGAAAATGTTGTTTGTGTATAAATGAAAAACGAAGAATCGAGAAGTATAAGAGCCAAATCTGGAAATATGCGTGATGTCTTATGTATAAGGAGGAGATAACGAACATATAAAGGACTGAGAACTGCACAGGAACCCATAACTGAGAACACCATAGAAAGCAATAAGCTATACAAGTAACTGGAGTGCTATCTGCCGCATTAGGCTATGCGTGTAACTGGAGTGCTATCTGCCGGAAGATAAGGAATCGAGTCTGCCGAACGCGGAAGAATTTTTTCAACTTGACTCATCAATTTCGGATTCAAGTTGTCATAACTTTCACAACTTAAGGATTCGAATAATGGGTGGAATGTCAAAAATAACTCTACATTCAAATACATTTTTTGCTACTTGTGGTGAATTCATAGCATGCATAGTTTGATGATAGGAATTCAACACACTGCAAACAAATCTCAAGGTAAAATTTTGCACATTTTAAGTGATTTATTAAAAGATATTTACTCTTATTTTCCTCCAAACTTGCTTCAAGTTTAAAGTTTGCGCAATGAACGAATTTAAAACAAAATTTATATGAAGCAAGCTTTTAACTTGTTAATCGTAATGTTTTAATTTACGCACTCAAGAGTATTAATTATTTTTATTAAGAGTAAAAAATCTTAGGGTACGTTGCATCAAAAAATAGTGCCAACTTTTTTTGCTGATAAATGGTTATACTCAATTTTAGTATATTTTAATGCAACATGCGCAAGTGAGCACCAAAGCACTATAAAATTAAGTACCGACCTTTACAGCCAGAAATTGACACAAATTTTTAAGAGTACAGAAGCAATTTTGCAGGGATGAATTAAAACTTTATGATGATTTTGGTCATCGTAATGTTATAATTTTTGTAAGCAAAAGTGCTTCTGTGCGCTGTAAAAATTCTAGCGGTATCCACCAGAAAATTGTGCCAATATACTGACTACAAAGAATGGTGCTCAATTTCATTATGTTTTGATTCAACATGCGCAAGTGAGCACCAAAACACTATAAAATAAAGCACCATCCTTCGTAGCCTACGAATTGGCACCATTCGTCGGTGTAACATACCAGCAAAAGTTTTACATTGCATTTAATGTGAAATGACAACAAAGAGAAGCGAGGGACTATATTCAAAGATCGAAGGTGTTTCTTTGATTTGAGTACACAATGACAGCACTCCTGTTAGCTACATAGCTCCATAACTGAAAATCATCGTAGCAGGCAATGTGGTAGAAGAAATTTTTTTGCTTTCCATCTCGTCTTACGACATAAATTTCGAGCATAAATAGCATGATAGAGTTTATTCTTCTAGTATTCAAAATTTGTTCGTATTATGTCCAATAAACATTTTATCATTTATCACCATAGTACATTCTATTAATTTTCTACAATTTTCCTGTGACGTTTCCGAGGTTGGGGATTCATAAACAATCCTCAGTCCTTTTTTACCTGTTCTACTGGCGTTGAAATTAGTACTCCAACGTACAATTTTTGTAAAATCATGCAACGAATCTTTCTAATAAAATTTCAACTGTTTAAACAGGTAATAAAATTTTTTCAACTTAAAAAAAAAGGTTTTATTAAACAGATACTGCTATTTTAAGAATTTTTTTTCTTCAAATATTTAAAATTTAAATCCGAAAGGAACCAGGATAATCTGATACAGTCAAAACGTTTAGGGAAAGATGAACCAATTATACTTAAAATGTTAGATGTGCATTTGGAGTTGCAATAAATGTTTTTGTTACCCTATGGTGCTAAAACACCATACGTACTGGAATTCATTTATCATAAATTGCATGATAAAGGAACAATAAAGTTAAAAACCGGTAAAAAGCTCTGAACTTTTTCAATTTAGTTGTAGAATGATGATGGCAAATAGAGTTAAAGAAATTTAAAGTCTAAAACTCAATTCTCATAAATTTCATCATGCAAATACTTGACGCTCTCATAAACTGCGTACTGTTTCTCGAAATTCCTACATAAAATATTTTCATTTAGACTAACCGAGCAACTTTGTTTAGCTAACGGTGAATTTTAATAAAATTTATTTTCGTTTTGCATATGAACAAGATAAAGTATCTCATTACCCTGAATTTGATTGTGCATGAAATGTTTTTTGTTCTACAAATAAAGATACGCTTCACTAACGGTAATTTATAAATCAAATCAAATCAAATCCGAGCGAAGAGGTGGGCGGTAGATTCTGCCATCTACCGGCTGAAGTCGAAAGCGCACCCACTTTTGCTCGCTTCACAAAGATACGTCAACAACAACAACAAATCCAAGTGGAAGCCATACGTCTTAAGATTAAAATTTAGTTTCATATAACAATAGTTTATTACAAGAAGTATTTTCGAATGATAGATCGCTTTTCGTATAATTGAAAATACATTTCATATAATTGGTGGCACTATTGATATAGAAAATATATCAGAATGAAAAAAATTCTCTCTACAATCGCAATCACGTTTTATGTAATTAGTCTTCGTTTGTGACAGAAATCACATGTGAATTTAAAAAATATTTATCATATAGTTAACTAAAGATACGTTTCATATATGTAACGCTAGGTTTATTACCGTCTAAATATAGAAACCAGAACTGAGTAAAAATTATTTGCTCTACATTAAAAATAGCGTTTCATGCAATTACTAGTACTATAATATAAAGAACAACACCGATTCAATATAATTTTCAAAAACTGGTTCATTCTTTTCCTAATCGTTGTTGTCAATTACTTCGCTTTGAATATCTCTTGGTTAATCATAATATTTTTAATTAAAAAAATATAGAATCGAACCATTTTGTTCAATTTAACACAAGATTGACGAGGCCCGTTTTGAACCATTTCTAAACTTTCACTTTACACTAAGTTACTAATAATTACAATAAAACTTTCAGTCACACTAACTTGTCCTACTTACCTTGTACTAGTAAAAGCCTGTGCAATTGAAAGTTGCACCATAATTAGTAACAAATTATGCAAAACAGAACCTTGGAAGCAGTCAAAATGACTGCTTCCTGGTCAATGTAATGAAAATGAGAAAAATCCAATACTTGAAAATGAGAAATATCTAATAAATACTTAAAAATAAAAAATATTTCTTTTTACTGGTGGGTGAATTGCACACGTGCAAGTATTTTCATTTTTATGACAGCTTACTTCATCATTAGGTTGGTAAAAATATTTAGGTACTTAAAATTACTTGAATGCAACTTATTCGTTTCTAATTTATATGTTTGTCAATTATGCCACACGTTTTCAGAACTTTACATTTTACCAATAGGATATCTTCCCTTTTTCATTTTTTTTTTAAATTTTATGAGCTCTTCGCTGATTATACTCAAGCAACTTTTCTATAAATCAAGTATACATAAATAAAATTGATTTAGGCACATTTGAAATAGATACGCACTGTTTTATCTTACAGATTGCATACATACGCAATATAATTTGTAGATCTGTTTATACCATATTTATTAAAAATAGGATTCTATCGAAGTTTTGCTTGGCGGTTTTCGATTCCTTATTATGGTTGAAAACAATTTGTGCATGAACAGTTTATAACAGCAAAGAATCAGAGCGACTTTTCTATTCAAAAACATATAAGAAAAGCTGCTTTTGCGATTCAGGTACAAGTGCATAGATTCACATTTTTAATATAAGTAACTAATAAGTATCAGTGGTTTTACTTCTTGAATATATGTACATAAATTTTACTTTGCAGTGCATTGCATTAAAGAATGAAAACACAAATACCATCGATCAGTATCAGCATTGAATTAATGTGTGTTCAGTTCAATAAAATTAATAAGGAGGTTTTCTTTAACCACTAGTACGATAGTCATTAAAGAAATGATTCATGCTTCATTCAGTAAAAATTGTCAAAAAAAATTCGCGCGCAGGTAATTATGAACATTTCGCCGTTATGTTGAATTGCATTGTTAAACCACAAGGCTGCTGAGAACTCATTGTGGTGATATTTCTGTATGGAAATAGAAATCATGCTTAAATAATGTCACCCTCGTTTGCATTTTATGAATGACTTTGATCTGTGATTAGGAGATTAAATCATCCGTCCTCATCGTGTCCTGCATTTCTAAATAAATTTCCCAGTTTACTCTGAACCAGTTGAAAAAATTAGGTTCAGTAACAAAAGTTGAACCTAAGAGTGGAGGTACAATAGTTCTACCATTACAGAGTAAAATTTATAACTTAATAAGTAAAAACGTCACTGGTAGTTACTAACATGGAGCTTTGGTGATGGAGATTCATTCCAATATTTTAGCATTTTCAAACAGGTGCAGTAAAAATATTATATTCGTTTATCAGTATTATGTTTAGTTTTCTCTCATTATGGTTCTTTTTCTGTAAATTGAATACTAAGAGTGAGTAAATATGTAATGTTTTGGGAATTTATTTTCCGTTCTTTTTTGCTAAGAAGCATTCTTGAAAAGAGAATGATTTTATCCTAACAAAATTCATGTTACAATTGAGCCTTCAAATGTATGCATAAAAATGTGTATTTAGTACACTTTTAAAAGTAGGAATATTTCGTAAAATTTGGGGGAACTATACGAGTATAGAAAAGTTCTTATAAACAATAAACATTATCAAATAAATTAAAATGGTAAAATTACGATTTTCAGTTCAATTTACTCAGAAGTAAAATTAAGTTTCAAATTTTCGTTAAGTTTTATGGTTTGTATTAAAATCATTTAAATTTTTGAAGCTTTGCTAAATATCTATCCTGCACTCCTGCTAAAAAAGCCAAATATTCAAAACTTTGCAGCTTATAAAGCTAATCATATTTGAATTTTGTGCTATTTTTAAAAATAAATGAAGTCTTATCATATTTGTACTTTTTGTTAATAAACATAAGCATGAAAATCCTCTTCACTTATTGTCACATTGAATCTCTTATAAGCCAGTTCTGTGAGACAAGTTTTTGAAGATGACGCCGGTTATGAAACAGCACAGCTGTTTCTCTTGATCTTTTTGTTCTTGATGACATTGTTGTTGGACTTCGGCAACGCGTAGAGAGGAAGAGACGTTCTCCTTTTCTGGACAGCTGGATTCAGGTCATAAGGAAAATTGGCTTGGACGAGAATTTCCTTGAATATCTTGACGATGTTGCTGCCCTCCTTTGCAGAAGATTCTACAAATCGATTCTCCCAATCGATGGTGACGATGGTATCTGCTACTTCCTTCTGCACCATCCTCTGTTTCTCGAGGTCACACTTGTTGCCAACCACCACGATGGGGACGTCGGATCGCTTGTGTTCCATAATCATCTGCTTCAATCTTCGAACTTCTTCGAAGGATTTGTCATCGTTGATGGCGTAGACCAGGATGAAAGCATCTCCAGTGTCGACGGCGAGCTTTCTCATGGCTGGAAACTCATAAGTACCACTAGTGTCAAGGATGTCAAGTACTAAACCAGTATTACCTACATCGTACTCACCCCTGTACAGCTCTTCCACCGTGGGCATGTACTCGTTAGGGAAGTAGTCGTACAGAAACTGGTGGACGATTGCTGTCTTGCCGACGCAAGCAGCCCCCATCAGGACGAGCCTGTAGTGACCTTTGATGTCATAGCAGCTGTTTTCGTTGACGCTGTTCAGTGATGGAGTGTGGGAGCTCGGCATAGTGACAGTCGAGTGTATTCAGGAAAGGATAAACTGTGACTTGAAAATTCGTCTGGAGTAGGCCTAATAAATGCAAGTTAATCACAAATGCTTCCTATCAAAGCTTTATTGGTGCTCTAAGAGAAAGTAGATCAAAAAATCAGAAAGTTATTTTTAAATAAAGCTCTAAAATGCAATGAATATCAAAGGGACACACGGTTATTTCATTTCACACATTAAGTAAACACACTATTACTTTACAATAACAATAATGCGTGATTTAAAAAGGTTCAAATTGGCAAAATAGTTGCTCTTAAAATTTATTTTAATGAAATTAAAACAAATGCAAAGTTCATTTTATGTACTTTTTATTTTATTATTTTCTACACTTCCTAATTCTTTTTTCGCGAAAATTCATACGGATTAAAGTAGTTAAGAAAATGAAATATTTTTATTTACCATCATTACCTTGAAGACAAATTGAAGTTGTGTCACAAAACTCATAAAAAAAGGGCAAAAACTAAATAAATACATCTGTCAAGACAATGAACAATTAACTCAGAAAAATCTAAACCAAAAAAAAAAAAAAAGACTACAATGTGCTATACATACACATCTTTTATTTTACTTTTAACTCATATTTTTACATCTGCTTGTATCTCTATATGTTGTTGATTTTGTTCGTATGCATCAGTTTTTACCTTGGCCGCCTTTATTAGTTGCTTTTAAATTTTGCCTCTATCGCTCTTTGAAATTTAACCTGGCTGTCTAGCTAACCATTTACTCAAGTATATGTATGCCATTCATCTAACACAATATTTACTTCTATTATCACTCTTTTTTTTTTTGGTTCTTTATTACTATTCCTTGTGATTACTTCCAAACAACTTTACATTATTATATCGCTTACTCTTTCTTCTACACAGGCTTCAATTTTCGTATGATTTTACTATCAAGGAATTTTCTCTCTATCCAGTCTTGGAAAAAAGTGAGGGGACTATTGCAGCTGCTGGCATTCCGACATCCCCTTTGGCTGCACTACTTCTATTCATGTATTTTTTACCTCTTATTTCTTTAACCTTTTAATTTCTTATCAGTTTATGCATATTTTAATTTTTATAACATCTTTCAAAAATTACATTTGTCTTCTTTACTTTTCTAACGAATATAATTTATCTAGATGTTGTGTCCTATTATTTCTTAACTATAGACTGAAGATAAAACTAGACTGACCACTTTAATAGAAATATAATTTCACGTTAATTTAAAGCACAAATGAGCATTAAAACGTGAAATTATATTTCTATTACTGTTCACTGAACAAAGTTAAATTATTATGACCACTTTAATGTCTCTCTTTTTCGTTTACATTCACGTTACACATTGCTTAAAATAGAGCGCGTAGTCTATCTTTATTACCAGTTTCTGCAGATAAAGGCCCTACCATGTTATCTTAGTGTTCCTATCTACATTTTAATGTCTCTTTTTTTTACATTCACGTTCCACATTGCGTAAAATGGAATGCGCAGTCTAACTTTATTATCAGTCTCTACACATAAATGCCTACCATGGTATCTTAGTGTGCCTATCTACCTCTTTAATGTTGCTTTTCTTTTTTTACATTCGCATTCTAAATTGCGTACACGGTTTCCACATTGCGTAAAATAGAACTCGCAGTCTATCTTTATTATCAGTATCTACACATAAATGTCTACCATGTTACTTTAGTGTGCCCCTATGTACCTCTTTAATGTCTCCCCTTTTTTTCATCCACGTTGCTATGTCCACACATCGCTTTTCATAAAATCGAATACGTAATACCAGTGGTTCCCAAACTGTGGTAAGCGTACCACCAGTGATACGTGAAATCTCTCTAGGTGGTACGTGCACAGGCAAAAATATCTATCTATAATGTATCGATCTTCTATTATATACAATAAAGTTATATAGCAGTAGTAGGCAAAATTGTTCGCAAGAAAAATGGTGGTACGCGAAGGGAAAAGATTGAACCGCTGCGTAATACTAAAGTAAAATTAATTTCAATTGACCTTATTTTCATTTTGAGAGTTATTTTTAGGGTAACTTATAAATTATTTCATTCTAATACAGAATAAAGACATATAAATTTACTCTTACCTGAAAACAACATAATTCCAACTTTTAGAAGTTAAAACAAATCCATGACAAACCACTAATAAGCTACGGTATACAACAAAAATGAATCATTGCAAATAGTTTTAAAAATCTCCAAATCTTGTCTATTAGCTTGGTAAATACAGGAAAAATGTGTTACTTACATAAAATCGATATTTTTCCCGAGGTATGCCTTGGAATGTGTGTGACAAAATAGTGTTGCATGGAACGAGTTCCAGTAACTATGGGCCCATAGCCTGCAAAAGATACCAAAGAGACCAGACAGAAAAAATTGTGTCAATTTGATTTCTTTCCAACTACTCCTCACCTCATCCAACTTCCTCTTAAAAAATCAATAAATAAAGCTAATGGAGGCAATTCACCGCTAGAGGGACTCATCAGCGATCATCGTTGTCACGTGATATACGCTCTTCGTTTACTAAGGTTTTCAATTGAGTTCTACGTGGAGTTCACTATTCAAAGTTAGCTATCTTAAAATTAATTAATAACCCAGTATTACATTATTTTTAATCATTATAAAAAAAATTTATTAATTATTACAATAATTATAGTGTTTTATTTAGTGTTAATTTTATGTAATGTAGAAGAACTTTATTTAGCCCCAGTTTTTAACTAGATTTGTCGAACTGGAAGTAAAGCGATGCTACTACGGCTTTCTTTGTTTACATTGCTTTTATCGCTGCCACGCGACCAGTAACGTTGCTTGAATTGCCTCCATTCTCAAAAAATAAAAACAACTGACATTTTACAGTTCTACCATCAACCAAAGCTATCTGCCTGGCAGAATGCCAAGAAGAATCCATTCATGTTCAAGGGGGGAACTGCTGGTATAAGGTATGTGCCTCGTTCCAGTTCGTTCAGTATACAGTAAAACCTGTAAAGTTGACCACTTTTGTCAGGTACGGAATTAGCCCTTCACCCTCTACCTCACCCTCTATAAGTTGACCGCTTGTCTAAGTTGACCACTAAAGTGCTGCACCGCAAGTGGTCAACTTACACAGGATTCACTGTACAGTAAAACCTGTAAAGTTGACCCCCTTTATAAGTTGACCACCTGTCTAAGTTGACCTCTTTGGGCAGGAACGGAACTAGCCCTTCACCCTCTACCTCACCCTCTATAAGTTTACCGCTTGTCTAAGTTGACCACTAAAGTGCTGCACCGCAAGTGGTCAACTTACACAGGTCTCACTGTACAGTAAAACCTGTAAAGTTGACCACCTTTATAAGTTGACTACCTGTCTAAGTTGACCACTTTTGTCAGGAACGGAATTAGCCCTTCACCCTCTATAAGTTGACCGCTTGTCTAAGTTGACCACTAAAGTGCTGCACCGCAAGTGGTCAACTTACACAGGATTCACTGTACAGTAAAACCTGTAAAGTTGACCACCTGTCTAAGTTGACCTCTTTTGTCAGGTACGGAATTAGCCCTTCACCCTCTACCTCACCCTTTATAAGTTGACCGCTTGTCTAAGTTGACCACTAAAGTGCTGCACCGCAAGTGGTCAACTTACACAGGATTCACTGTACAGTAAAACCTGTAAAGTTGACCACCTTTATAAGTTGACTACCTGTCTAAGTTGACCACTTTTGTCAGGAACGGAATTAGCCCTTCACCCTCTATAAGTTGACCGCTTGTCTAAGTTGACCACTAAAGTGCTGCACCGCAAGTGGTCAACTTACACAGGTCTCACTGTACAGTAAAACCTGTAAAGTTGACCACCTTTATAAGTTGACCACTAAAGTGCTGCACCGCAAGTGGTCAACTTACACAGGTTTCACTGTACTTGGTTTCATCGGAACTGATGCTGTATGTCTTTATAAATTTAGCTGCTTTTAACAAACAGAGAAGCAAACATTCTGATTCGCGTACTAAATAAACACACTTGCACAACGAACTTCCCTAAAACTCGAATGGATTCGTTCTTTATGCCATGCGCAGAAGCGCCCAAGGGTCAAAGTCCCATGGTTGAACTGTAACTAACTATATATAAAAGACAAAACAGTTACGAACCATTTTCTTTGTTGTTAAGAACCTTTTGTTCTTTTTGTTGTTGTTGTTAAGAACCTTTTTTGTTGTTGTTGTTTAGTATCTATTTACGAGTTTTAGTGATATTAATTAAAAATTTTGGAAACAGTTTATTATTTAGTTCATTATTTCCCCTTTTCTTTTGTCCGGAAAGCCTCATTAATGATTGTAATGTTACATTGTTATAGATATCAGTTGGCAACACGTCTCGGTTGAGTAAATTATTAGGTAATTAATATAAAACTCGTTAATTATTTCCCCTTTTCTTTTGCCCGAAAAGCATCATTAATGAATGTAATGTTATATTGTTATAGATATCAGATGGCAACATGTTTCGGTTGAGTAAATTATTAGGTAATAAATATAAAACTCATTGTCAAAAAGAGTTTGTTGCCACACTCTCAGAAACGCATACTCAAATGTCACGAAACTTTCGTCGTATTTGACGAAATGACTTCGTGAAAAACGCTCCCAGTACACCTTTCGTCAAATTAGTGAAATTTCTGCAGAAACTTTTTTAAGTCACGTGGTTGCACGAGGAAAGAATCGTTGCAAATGACGAAATTTCCTTGACGATTCAAGAATCGGCAAAAGTGAGAGCTCTATTTCTGAGAGTGCATTAAGCAGTAATATTAAAAGCAGTAAGGGTTTAAGTGAAGGCTTCTGTGACGCAATGGAATGAAAAACTGAGAATAGGGGACCATTCATAAATGATGACACGCTTCGAAGGGGGGAGGGGAGCTCGGGCAACTGACAAAGTGCGACGAGGGGAGGGGGTAACAAGAAGTGTGACATCATGCATTATGCAACATAGCGTGACGTGTGATAAAGGGGAGATCTGGGTCTTCTGAAGTGTGACATATTGTGACAAAGGGGACGAGGGGGTTCAAATATATGAGAAAAAGCGTGAAATTATTTATGAACGGCCCCTAGTGTATGGAAGCAAACAGTTAAGTTTTATTCAACTGCCACTCAACTTAGTAAGAAATGAACCGATGTACAAGCGGCTACGTTTATGAGCGCAATGGGCCCCGCAGCGACCGTGATTGACAATACCTTTGCTTCAAACAAGGATGTTCAAAATGAAGCTCGACGTTATGATTGCCAAATTTGATGAATTATATTTTCATAATTATATAAATGGGATTATGTTTTCACTGGCAAATTTAATTATAACAGTCGAATTTCGACTGTTATGTGAACTCTAGTTCAAATTAAAAGACATTGACGAGATGACTCGCTCAGATTGGGAAACGCGTAGAGGCCAAATCAGCACCATTCGATGACTGGTGGTTGCATGTTATGTGATATTCCTTCTAAATTAAGGTTGCCAATTTTTTTCACACCAGCTTTCGGGTCGCAAAATTTTAACCATTTTACTCCACAAACTGTGAGAGCACTGAAAACATAATTATTTTCCAAATTTGGTGCTATTTATCTTTCAATTTGGGTAGTATTTTCTAAATTTGGTCGAAATTTGGTAATATTTTTCTATTAGTAACTACTACATGCTCCAATAGTCACGAGAGTGTCAACCACCCATGTCGGAGAGCATTTAGAATGAACCAGATTCTGATGTGCTTAATTAATTGGAAACTGCAAGAGACGTCTTCATTCCTCCCCCCCCCCCCCCCCAACCCCATTGAACCTCCATCGGAATAATTTACGTTCTTCGTACTGAAAAAAGTTTTCCTGAAACGCTAAATGAACTTCTCCTAATTAAGCGATCACAACTCAGAACCGATTAAATTTTCAACAGACGCAGCAGAAAAGTATAACCTAAGTTTGAAATTTAGTTTTAATTTTAATTAATATATTTTCTGAAGTTGAATACCGTTATTATTTTTAAATAAGTATACGATTTCGCGCAATCATTAAGGAATGGAGGCAATTCACCGCTAGAGTCACTCATCAGCGATCATCGTTGTCACGTGATATCCGCTCTTTGTTTACTATGATTTTCAATTGCGTTCTACGGGGAGTTCACTAGGCAAAATTAGTTATCTTAAAATTAATTAAACTATTTTCACAGCTTTTCTGTTTATTACCCAGTATTTACATTTAATTTAATCATTATAAATGAAATTTACTAATTACTACAATAGTTATAGTGTTTTATTTAGTGTCAAATTTATGTAATGTAGAAGAACTTTATTTAGGCCTAGCTTTTAATTAGATTTGTCGAAGAAAAGTAATTGTAATTAAAAATATTTTTTCTGATACATAACAAATTGAAGAATGGGTTTGGTGCAAGAGTGAAAATAAACAAGTTTATTGGGGAATGATGTTCATCACACCATAATTCAAGAAATGCCATAATTATTATAATTTTAAAATGATAATTATCATTAAAGTATCTTAGAAATGAAAAGAAAAACAGAAAATAAAAAATAATGACAATAAATAAATAAAAACAAACGAAAATAATAAAGAAATAAATATTAAAACGTATTCCTAGTTTTTAATAACTAATTCGAAAAGAACATAACGTTACATATTTATATTTTTTAAATTCATTATTTAACCAATTATTTTTTTTTTTTTTTGAACAAGATAAAATTGTAATGAATAAAGCAAAAAAAAACCTAAAAAAGCTGAATTAAGAGAGATTACGCTGCTTAAAACTTAAGAAAGGGTTAGAATGAGTAAAATAAGCGAAAGGAAAATAATTTAATAATAACAAAAAGTGAGGGTAACAACAGCTAATGTCACTTTCAAAATATAATTAAAGTATTCTGTGGATCTTGATTCAATACCACTTAATTTCGGTTTTATTTACCTTTTTTAAATATAATATCAATATAATTAATTTACCTTTTTTGCTTAAATTTTACGAGATAATTAACTAAAATGACTAAATATCCATAAAATACATAAAACATTCCAATTCAGTTACAATGTCTAATCCTGCAGAAAATTTAAAACAATATATATATGTATATCTACATTTAGTATAAGAGATGGACGAATTAGGCTCGGATAACTTCATCAATAGAAAAACAAAAGAGAGAAAGATAAAGAAATAAAATGTTAATTTAAAATGGCGTGACAGGAATACTCCAGAAACTTCTATCAATGACTGGAATTTTCTAACGTGATCGGAAAGTCGCCAAGCTTGGCGAGAAACAGCATCGATACCGCTAAGTTCAATCTACTAAGTCCTAATGGTTTTAGAAAAATATTTAACTATTACCTCACTATTTTCAGATTATTTGCATTTCCGTTTAATTTTTCATTTCATTTTTTAAAATTTTGTTCCACTTATTGAAAGGTAATTAAAACAAGACGAAAATGAATTTTAATATAAGTCAAAGAAGAGAAATATAAAGTGGTAAGAACACGTTTTTGTGCATTAACTGTCTTATAGGTTTGAAAAAGTGATACACTTAAATTTATCTGCAATTTTTTTCATTTTATTTATATTACCATTGTGATTTTTTGAAATTATGGTAATTAATTTATTTTAAATTTTGAAATGATTATCGACAAAAATTCAACAAATATCTTGAATATTTGGAATTTTATATAAAATCACATTTAAAAATTAAAACATATAGTTAAAATTTATATAACCTGATAGTTCAGGGAAATTTTAAGAGCAATTATGGGAAAGTAGTGATAACAAGTGATCAGGAGAAGTCTTATTAACCAATCAGCTTTCTTTTCTTCTTTACTTTGAATAAAAAAGAAAACTATCTACATCTATCCTTTAAAAGAAAATTCTCTGAAAATACGTCTAACAGAAAGCTTAAAGAAAAGAAAGGTACACAGTTTTGTATTGAAAAAAAAATTAATAATAAGTATAAAATATTTTATATGAAGTGTAACTTAGACATTTTAAAGTGTACTTGATTATCTCGAGTTATAACTCGAAATAATCGTGAGACCCTGGAAATATTGAGACTGCATTCGAGATCGTGACCCATAGTTTGGGAACTCGTGATTTAGACTATGATTAGACTACACGGTTACACTCGTGATCGTACTGCATAATATATAACATACAAAATGCTGTAAAGTTCATTTTTTACATACTTTCATTACATACTTTCTAATGTTCTATCAAGTTTGTAATATTATAATATAATACATACGACTATATTGCATATATTATTAAGTAATTTGAATCAATGGGCTTAATTCATTTATACGATACATTCTACTTTATGCTCGCTTTACGTCGGGTGCGACAGCGCTGAAATTTTTGTCACATGTGCACATCATGTTTTCTACTTAATTTAACTAGCATGCCCTCATGTTGCCAATCGCTTACTTATTAAGTTGATCTTTAAATACTTTTTCACTTGATCGAGCCTCAAAAGTCGAGTTTAAAAGAATCACTAAAGCAACATAGCAAAATTAAGCTAGACGAATTAAAAACTCCAAGAAAAAAAGAGAGACAGATATACAGAAGTTTTATTTTTTTTTAAATTAATTCCATGAGCTCTATACTTTCTTAGATATATTTAGAAGCTTTGGAATGTAAGTTTTTAAATAGCTTACATTTTAAAAATCCGCTGGTTCATTAAAATTTAAAAAAACCAACTCCCGTCGGTATACATATATCTAGGGGATTCATTGAATACGACACACATTTTTTATAGTTTAACTAGAACATTAGAAACTAAAAATTCAATATTCTTTTTATAGAAATAAAATAATTGTAACTTCAAAAATTTTTTAATACACCACATGAAATAAATAGCATCAATTTTACTCAAGTCTGCAGTGGACACTAATGTTTTTTTTTTTTTTTTAATTCTTTATGTACAAACCTAAAATTTTGTCAGTTTGTACTTATGTTGGAAAAATGCTCCACAAAAAGTTTGGCTTTAAAAAAGGGTAGTGTTTTAATAAATTAAAAATTTTTCTTAAAACTTTTTAAAAACGTTCCACGTGCCGCAATTTTTTAAAAAAGCTGAAATTTTTTTTCTGATTTGAAATCTTTAGATATCCTTTCATAAATGAATGGATAAAATAGAACATTTTATATGATAAATTACAAAATACAGACGAAAATGCACTTTTATATAAAATTTTGTGATTTTTTTCAATAACTAATTCAAATATCTTCTTCCAAATAATTATTACTGCTACATTCCATCCATTAAACTATAACTACGTAGTATAAGAATACTTCTAAGCAATAGCATAAAAATTGGGGCACGTGGAACGTTTTGAATTTCTGTTTTGAGGTTAATTTTTGATTATGCGAGAAAAGGTTTTTTTTAATTTTAAAAGGGGGTAACTATATAAAAGTACTTATAGATTAAAAAGTTTAATATTGTAAACAAATTTGACACCTAATAGACATTAATACAGTGTAGGCATACTTTATACCATTTGGCCAATCTTCAACATTAAAGTGTCCACTGTGGCCTTTAACTACGATGCAGAAACTGTTTTAACATGGTCAGAAAAAAATAATGAATCAAAAGAAGCTTACCTTCCGTTTCGCTACTAAAGAATTCCACAATAGTGCTGCCAATTGCCGGCGATAGTTGTAAAGATCGCTAGCTATTATGCACAGCATTTGCAGATACTTCGACCCCAATTATAAAGCAGCAAAAACTCGGAAAATCCACAAAAACCTTTCGACGAAATGTCTTCAGGACTCTGGCCCGAAGAAAAGTTATGAGATGTCTCAAGGATGATCGGCAGGTATCTATATAGTTTCTGTAGCTCCAAACGCGCATGCGCAGCCGAAGCCACGTGTGCGAAGAAAATAGAAGACGGAGGGTGGTTTAACAATAGAGCGATCGTTTATAGAACTGGGAACAGATGATATTGAGGGCTGCGGCAAAAGGAGATGCCTGGTGCAGAAATAAGGATAAAAGAACCTGTTGCATTGCATTTTTGGTTTATTTTTTTACCAAAAGTTTATTATTGCGTCTCTTCAGAGAGTATTATTATTAATTTATTTTCATCTACCGCACGTGATTGTGATGCACGTGATTCTTTAAATAATGGGATTATGTGTCTCATTTGAGCATTTTTCCCTTTTCAAGTGTATTTGTTAGCAAAAATTTCTTCTTTACGCGTTTTACCAACTATTTTTAGACTTCAGAGAAGAAAAAGGACGTCGTTTAAGAATGCTTGGTAGAAGATAAATTGGAAATAAACGTCTTAAAATAGGAGGCCAATATTATCGACGAATGATGTTTTTCCAATTCCGAGGCTACTTTTCACGGGACATAAAAATTAAATGTGTTTTTTTCTTTTGCTATTTCTATTTATCTGCTGTTAAAAAATGTTCGCTTTATATTTCCGACCATACGTTTCACAGGTGAAATGTCAAACTTGATTATTTTCAAAAGAGGAAAAAACAAAAGATTTTTTCCACGTTATTATTTATTTATTTAGTAATTATTATTATTATTATTACATATTTATTAGTTTTATGGTATTTATTAATTATATTATTATTATTATTATTATCATTATTTTTTTTAAATTTAATATTATTTAAGTATTTTTTCGGTAAGCAATAAAATTATTATCGTTTTAAGATTTGTTCTAAGTGCACAAAATTGAACAAAAGCAAATTAGTTTTTTTTTTTTTTTTTTGAGGTGGGTTTAAAAATACTATATCATTAATGGTAATTATTCGAATAAACAGAAGCATTTTCCCCTCCATCCTAAAGGAAAATGCTTCTGTTTATTCGAATAATTACCATTAATGACATAGTATTTTAAAACCCGCTTCAAAAAAAAAAAAAGAAAAAAATTTAAAAATTTTTTAAAAAAACTTAAATTGCTTTCGTTTAATGTTTTGCACTTAGAACAAATCTTAAAACGATTTCTTTGGAAATAATTTCATTGCTTACCGAAAAAATACTTAAATAAAATTAAATAATAATAAATATAATAAAATAATAGTAATGATAATAATATAATAATTAATAAATACAATAAAATAAATAAAGAAATAAATCTGTAATAATAATAATTAATAAATACAATAAAATAAATAAATAAATAAATCTGTAATAATAATAATTAATAAATACAATAAAAAACATTGTGAAAAAAATCTTTTTTGCCACCCAGAAATATATATATGCAATTTCTATTCCTGTTTTATGCTTCAAATGTTGATTTTTGTACTGAATATTTCTGAGCTTTTTACTGCTTAATGAATGATAATTCAGTGAGATGTCATTTCTTTCAGTTTCTTGCGCAGATTACGAATATACGAATGCGGAAATCGAAACTGGTAGCTTTAGTACAGTTATGAAAATAAACTGAGAAAACGTCAGATTATAATCAAAAAGAAATTAATTTAATATGCTTCGTAATTTTTATTTTTTGTTCCATTACGTGTCACACATTTCTGTACTTCTGTTTAAAAAGAGATAATTACGTAATTTCCAGAATAGATCAACTGACATATCCGTCAGCAATATCAATAATATCCCAAAATACAGTAAAACCTGAAAAAGTTGACCAACTTCGTAAGCGGACCACCTGCCTAAGTTGACCACTTTCGTCAGTCACGGGAATTAGCGTAGAAAAAAGTGTAGCCCAAGGATAAACATTGACTAGTCTATAATTTAATCATAATTTTTCATATATTACGCAGCTTTTCTATACTTTTGCTAAGGGAAAATCGGAAACGTGAAAATAAATGTTATGCCAAAATCTACTTCATTTTCGGATAACTTCGCACTTTTACCCCTGAAAATGGAACCGGGAGATGATGGATTAGTTTAAAATTTTTTATTTATGTTTCTCATACATTCTGCTAAATAATCGCCATCATCTCAAAAAGAAAATTAAAATTTTGAAAATTTACGAAATTGTTCAATTTTACCTTAATTTGGTGCGTGTTTTGCCCCAAAACTGGAACCGGAAGATATTAATTAATTAAGTTAAAATCTTGTGTGCATGTCCCTCATGCCACCCCACAACTATTCAGCCCTTACGCAAAAACAATTTCCAAAAAAAGTTTTTTACGCTCCGCCCTAATACACATTCTTCTTGAACTAAATAGAACTATTATATTTAATAATTTAACATAGATTGAAGTTGTAGTTTATAAAACAGATTCTAGTTGGCCCTGACAAGAAATATTTAATTTCAAAGTACTTAAGTTAGCTAAGTACATCTTTCAAAAAGCTAATAAGTAAAAATAAGTAAAATAATGCGGAAGATAATACATGCCAAAAAATATTAATGCACAATAAACAAGTTAAGTTTACAGGGTTCGCGCTAGGCCGCGCGATCGCGCGATTCCCACAATATTTTTTGAAATCCCACTCAAAAAAAATTTTTTTCGGGCTTAACCTTTAAAAATCCCACTTAAAATTTTGGTCAAGGAGGAAAATCCCACCTTGATTTTTTCCCCAGTGTGAACCCTGGTTTAGAACTCTTTATCTGTTACACAACTTTCTACTCGTTATCAAAGCATAAAAAATCATTTTTTATTTTCCGCAGTTACAGGTTTTACTAGTACTTTCTGAGCTTTTTATTTACAAACATCGTCTTCGTGTACAAAGCAATATTAAAGAATTTATTCCTAGCCGTATTGTGACATTTCTTTAAAACTCATTCATAACCTTTTTAAAATGGCTGGCGTATCTTCAGCAGCTGCTGGAAGAAAGAGATCACGTGAACCGTTACCACGTGGGGGAAAAACGGGCAGACAAAATCTTTATATAGACTGCTATTGTTATGTGAGCTACGAAGATACGATTACGCTTGCATTTCCTTTGTCCACAGATATTTCCAGAATTTTCAATTTTTCACTTTCGCCAACGCACTTTCTTTTTGAAATGCAGAACTAAGTATTCGGCATTATATATATAGAAATGAACGTTAAAAAAAATGTTTGCTCTCTTTACAAAAGCTTGGAGATGCACGTAAAAGTAGAGTACATATTTTCAACTATTACAGTTGTATTTTTAAAATGCTCGTTGTGTTTGCTCGTAAAATGCTCGTTTTTACTAGTAGACCCGTGCGGAATTCCGTACTAATTTAAGGTAAAGGACATATTATGAAGAAGAATAGAAAAAAAGTAAACGAGTGTTGGTACAAAAGAAGACATGCCATAGCACACAGCAGTACAAATTGCTGCTACAAAATTTTTTACCACTAATATTTAGATATTCGAAATAATAAATTAATCACAATAATAATGATAATTATTTTCCTTATTAGTATACATAGCATTAAAATACAATAACGAAACAGTTCCATTACTTAAAACACAGTTACTGTTGGTCCATTAGGCTTTCTGCATATTCATAATATAAATGAATGTGTGATCCGTAACAGTTAACTAACTGGATCAAGTTCAGCCTTGGTAGAGCTTAACAATTGAATAAGTGTAGCACACAGACGCAGATAAAACTGTCCGATTTTCTACGCAATAAAAACAGAAGAGTTTCTTGTTTGTTAACTTGATAATAGATGGTGCCAGCATACGCAACATCCGTTTTTCGTCCATTAAAGGACCTCTTCCTAGATGATTTTAAATCTCAAATTTAATAGAATTGTTACATTTTAAGAACGTGGGTCTATTTTTCATCATAAGCCGGCACGATAAGCTTTAGAATAATGGGTAAATCATGGTATTTGATAAAGGAATTAGGAAGATATCGCAGAGCAACGGAAAAACAGGCTAGATAAATAATATATATAGATAGATGAATGCGATTTAAACGTCAGGAAAAAAAATTGGGCACAATGTTACTTGTAATGAGGTTTTTTTTTCTTTCTTTCTGTTTAAATTGGGCACAATGTACTTGTAATGAGGTTTTTTTTCTTTCTTTCTGTTTAAATTGGGCACAATGTACTTGTAATGAGGATTTCTTTTCTTTCTTTCTGTTTTTTTCCCCTTTTCTTTTTCCAGGACTTCGAATTGAGAAATACACGATGCACTTAGGGACCGTTCATAAATAATGTCACGCTTTTTTCCCCATACATTTGACACCCCTCCCCTTACAAAATGTCACACTTCAACACACACCCTTCCCCCTCCCCCGAATGGTGCCCGGGGAAGATAGAATAGCCCCAGCGTAGCTATGCGTGTCGTAAGAGGCGACTAAAATAGCACTATCCGATCCGGGTGACGTAAGGCATACTTTGTAGTATGACTGTGGCCTCGGGTCGGTAAAGCAGGTAGGCAACGCTCTGCCAGCCCAGCCCTTTATGGCCGGTGCTGGTTGTCAAGTGTCTAGAGAGTTTGTGGGAAGTTCGAGGAGGACAGCGCTGCGGCCGCACCCCTTCGTATTGGGGGTAGTCTGAGATAACCGAAAAGGTTCAGTCAGTATGGCCGTGGTTAGCATTGAGCACCACCTCCCCTCCCCTCCCCTTGTCACAATTCACCCCTTCCCCCTCGAAACGTGACATCATTTATGAATGATCCTTTAGATGCAAAGGGCGTTGAATGACAAAAGACATATTTTGAGTAAAACGCAATTAAAGTTTCAATATTGTGAGCACTTTAACCCCTTAACGGTCGGGTAATTTTCAGGGAAACCGTCATAAAAGTGCCCTTTTTTTTATCGCTGAAAATTATTTTAAAATATGTGTATGAATAATATATATATATATTCATTTTTAATTTTTGATTTGTTTTAATTTTGAAATTCTAAACACTCCAGCCCGGCAATATCACGGGAGCGAGAAATAGAAGGCGAAACCTCAGCCCGTCATTTTCACGGGAGCAAGTGGGAAGGGGTTAAGGGTGCTTTCACACAAAAGGCGACAAAGAGCAAATCTTGTCTTTACCACACCTGCGCATGAGCAGAGCATATTTTTGCTTTCAAAAATATGCTTTGCGCTTGCGCAAATGAGAAAAGACAAGTTTTTTTTTTGACTTTGGTGCCTTTGGTATGAAAGCACCTTAAATGCAGGTTTCTTTCCTAAATGACGTTGCAGAGCAGGATGTAATTTTGGCTGTGACAAAAGTTTTTTGCCACAAAACATATAGGAATCTATATATATATGTCGTGTCCCGTATCAGCAGTCGGGCTAAGTTTCGTGACGGGACATAAGAGCATTCATTTTTTTTCTTTCCTTTATTTTCTACTCATCAGGTATTTTACAAGAATACTATTTACAATGATGAATGACATGAATATTTACAGTCGATGGTAATATTTACAAAAGCGGTTCCCATAGGGAACATTTCGCAGGAGCACAATTTACTCTGTGTTATGCTTTAAGCATCAGCTCACCAAGTGACGCTAACTTTTGTTTTCCAGACCCTTCTTGGGGTCTTTTAGCCAATCAGAACTCAGGGTTATAGTTTTGGTTCACGTTTTAGAGTGGACCCGTAAAAAGGACCCAGGTTTTAGTTCAGGTTTACAAAAGTTACGTTAAAAGGTCCCAACGGTAGTTTGCTTTTACAAAGACAAAGAATGGAATTATTATAATGTATTTAATTTATTAGAAACCTCATATATATATATATGTATATATATATATATATATTTCACTTAACGTGGATCAGTTACAATTAAATTTTTCGATGCGATACGATAGTGCCCTCATGCAAAAAAAAAAAAAAAACCTATGATAAAACGATATTTAAAAAAAATTGTCCAATGATTAGCCAAGAAACGTAACATAATATTCGTATTTACTATCGTAATTTACAGACTTTAACAAATTTATTTCTATTTTTAAAAAGTATTTCCATTCATAACTCAATTTTTAATTAGCGATTCTTTGGAGTGGCAACACCTTTGTTTATATCGAGCGATTATTCTCATGTTTAGATTGATTGTTGAACTTATAGACCGCAGATGTTCTGAGGGGATCCGCTAGTTTTTATCATTTTCAGTAATTAACTCTAAATTTTCAATTTCTCACTTTTACACCCTTTTTTTCTGAAAGTCTTTTATAAAATTCAATGTATTGCCAATTTTACTGCATTGATCCGATCATTGCATTAGTGGACATCCAATGTATCTCTCATTACAAATACAGTGAAACCCCGATTTTACGTCCCCCGAATCTACGTTTTTCCCGCATTTTACGTTTTTTTCATCAGGTCCCAGTTTTTCCGCATACTAATAATGTTAATTTAACCTGGATTGTAAGCTTGTTATATATGAAATTTCCCGCATTTTACGTTTTCCCTGGAAAGTGAAAAAAAAAAAATGTTCTAAAATAAGCAATATTTTTCCGTCCGTACTTTTCGTCAGCCGAAGAAGATCAACAAAAAGAACCGGAAGCACAGCCCGTCCCTTCTTTCACTATTGCAATGAAGAGCTTACAAATAGTGAAAGACTATTTTCTTTCTTATAAAGACCAGGGAAAAAACTTGCAACGTATTACAATCCTACAAGATGCTGCATTCACTTTGAACTCAATGACTGAAAAACAATCCACTATTACGGATTATTTTCAGCCTAAACGCCAGGAATCGCATCTAAATGTGTTAAAATTATCTTAAAATGGTATGTATAATAATGTTCTTGTCGTAAAATATAGATATCATACCTTTTGAAAGAGTCATCTTTACTACCTTTAGTTTTTTTCTATTTGATTTTTGCATTCTATGTATTTCCCGTATTTTACGGTTTTTTTTTGCCCAGTCCCTTGAGAAACGTAGAATCGGGGTTTCACTGTATGTATGAACATTACAAACATGAATGGCATGAAAAAAGTGTGTTGTAACTGATAGTTGCAATCAGTAATTTAACGAGAAATTTTTCATGGGGTTGGCTATTTGGAAAGAACCAAAATATCTAATATATTTTTCAAAAGAGAAAGTTCCTTTCAAGAAAAAACCGCTGAATTCTGCTGAAAAGTAATATTTAACTAACTTCTTGCAATTGAGTAAAATGGCTTATTTTCAACCATATAGTCGTGTTCTTGGAATAACTCCCAGTAAAAATGACTTAGGTATAAAAATTGCAGTTTTTGTTTTCGAAGTAAACAATTTACTCGGCACGACCTCATTTATGAGAAACCACAAAAACAAAAGGAGGGGGGAGGTCAAAAAATTAAAATTCATTAACTGAATAAAAGCACACTGCAAACTTTGGTGTCAAACCCATGCTAATTTTTGTTAAACATACTCCGTGGAATATACATACAAAGTTTCAAAGCTGCATCTTTAACCGTAGGGATTTTACGACTCGTAATTGGTCAAAAATACAAAGCAGAGAAAATTTGCATCTAAAGATTTTAATTGCAAAATAAAAACTGCTAAAGTCATTTAAAAACCCGGAGTTTCTTTTTAAACATTGCTCACAAGAGTTTGAAATTTTGCCCGAGGCTTTAAACGTTTTATCTATCGACATACAGTCACTCAAGAAATTAAACTAACAAGGGTACCATATAAAATATACGTGTTAGCCCTTCAATACAACACAACATTTATGAGTAAGGAATCTACCGTTTCGGTTTACTTTCTTCAGAAACCCTTCATCATACAACACAATATTTATGTGTCATTTAAAATTCATCTGGGTTACTTAGATAAAACCGAAAATTTATGTATTGTAATTGAGGAACTTTGTTAGCGTTGAAAGGACATGTGTTATATATATATATATATATATATATATATAGTTTTTTTTTTTTAAGTTATCTTGGATATGAATAGGAACGAATTATTGAATAGTCTCTATAAATTTGACAATGCCATAAATCCTACACATCTGCTAGATTGACCTGATTATTTTCATGTACGATGACATATCCATGCTGATAGTTTATGTCTGTATTTTCTTCCATTGGTGAATTTCCCCTCCAACCATACCGTAGCAATAAATTTTCCTTACTCCATCGTTCTTTATCTGGTATAATGTCAGTAACTTTAAGTTTTTTCTTCGATAGATTTAGCTTATATTCTATATCATCTTGATTCTCATGTATGTCATCTTCACATAAAGGTAGAAAATAGTCAACGGGGTATACTTTTGAGGAGATTTCCACATGATCTCTGTAATCTTCGACATAAGAATATTCTAAGACTCTGATATTCGGTTTAAGTTTTTTGAAATAATTGGTAATACGTTCATTAGTCGTCCAAATAACGTCGGTAGGTTTCACATCCACATTTTTTATTAGTTCCTGTATCTTATTCTCGTATGGATTGATTTTGCAGTCCGAGTAACGTAGGCTAGGAATTTGATACTTGTTTTTCACTTTAAAAATAAGTGATAATTTATAACCACGAGTTACAGTTTCGATTTTATGTGGAATATGTTGTGGGAAAAAACAACCAATTAATCCCGATTCAATTTGTACATCAAACGGACGGATCACTTCTTCGGAATTCAATTTCAGAGCAAGTTGTCCTCCTTCATATTCCGAATTTAGATTAATGACAAAAGTTCCTAGGAGATGAGGTTCGTCTGTATCTAGGTGCCAGTCAAAAAAACCTTTTTCATCGTACAAAACCAGTTTGTATAATTCTAAATATTCATCTTCAAAATCAAATTTACACCGTAACTTTATATTTTTTGTTTCGTATGATTTTCTAACTGACTCGTCATATATTTTTTGCTTTTTACAACCAAAACTCGATTTTTGTAATTGAGATTTAATTTCTTCACATGTTTCTTTATCAAAAAATTGAAATAGATCAAATGTCAGTATATCGTTTATAATTAACGGAAACTTTTCTTCTCTTTTTTCTGCATCAATCTTTAAAAGCCGTATTTCATCATATAATATATCTCTGTTAGCTATGTATTCTTTTAAAATATCCATTTTGTATTTAGAAGTCCAGATGATATTTATACAATAAAAGAGAGAGAGAAAATAGAAAAAAAAAACACGTTAATAGATATTTTTTAAAAATATATACTTTTTAATAAGATCACATTATATTTAGCAAGTGGTGTTTTTTTTCTAATGTTGTTCTTTCGAGATTTAAAAAAAAAAAAAAAAAAAGGACAAATAATATTTATTTTATGAATAATGATTAACAATACTTTATGCTAAATTTGAATTTAGATTGCACCACGGTAGCATTAAAATCATCAATCTACATGTTCATAACTTTTTTTAAGCTGAATGGTAATGAACGCTTTTTTCTCCTCACAAAATATAGCTAATTGTATAAAAGTTTTAGTTATTTAAAATAAATATTCACCTAACATGAGTAACACTGTATCATTTTCACACTATATGTATAAAAAAATCTCCCCAGAAAACATCCGAACTAAAACGGCACATTCCTGCATCATTTTTATAATATGTGGGTCATTTTCTAAAAAGGTGCCTCTGAAAAGCGTTTTTTTTTTATTGTTATCTCCCTAAAGAACAACCATTCCTTCTTATGATCCATTACTATATCATTTTCACACTATATGTATAAAAAAAATCTCCCCAGAAGACATCCGAACTAAAACAGCACATTCCTGCATCATTTTTATAATATGTGGGTCATTTTCTGAAAAGGTGCCTCAGAAAAGGGGTTTTTTTTATTGTTATCTCCCTAAAGTACAACCATTCCTTCTTATGATCCATTACTGTATCATTTTCACACTATATGTATAAAAAAAAATCTCCCCAGAAGACATCCGAACTAAAACGGCACATTCCTGCATCATTTTTATAATATGTGGGTCATTTTCTGAAAAGATGCCTCAGAAAAGGGTTTTTTTTTAATTGTTATCTCCCTAAAGAACAACCATTTAACTGAGCCAAGTAGTTTCTTAAAGACTTACTAGAAATGTCCTCATTTGAATTTTTGTCTCATATTTAAAAACTGAAATACATCTTTAAAAATAGGTGCCCATTTTGAAATAGTTTTGTTTGATTGCAATTAAAAAATATTTCTGCACTAATTCCCCAGCATTACCATCCTAGGGTGTTAGATTTGTGAGTAAAGTAAGAATTTTATGTGCGGTGTGACGAGATAAGTGAAAAACAAAAATATATTTTTGCTGTCCTTATGAGTTAGTTTAAACATCATTTTTGTTCTTTACATACTCATGTTAGGTGAATATTTATTTTAAATAAGTAAAACTTTTATACAATTAGCTATATTTTGTGAGGAGAAAAAGCGTTCATTACCATTCAGCTTAAAAAAGTTATGAACATGTAGACTGATGATTTTAATGCGACCGTGGTGCAATCTAAATTCAAATGTAGCATAAAGTATTGTTAATCATTATTCATAAAATAAATATTATTTGTCCTCTTTCTTTTTTGAATCCGAATTGAAATTGAATAAGAATTCCACAATTTTATATATATATAGTCAAATTAAGGGTATAGGAATGCAAACCTTTTTTTTTTGTTGCTGAAAAAAAAAAAGTAAACTTTGCACATTATGGTAGAAGCTATGGAATCAACAGCATGTTTATGTTCCACGTGTTCTCCCGATGGGAACTTTACAAGTAACTCAAGGGATTTTTTGAAGAATTAGATGACTCCCGACGAGAACTGTTTCTCATCCACTAATCCCTCAACAGAACTTTTTGAAGAAGACTTTATAAGAGGTGATATTAATTAACTCTTTTCACAAAGTTCATTTTATGTAGAAAGATACATTTTCAATAATATTTTACCTAATTTTTATGGAGCGTACAGAGATTATTTAGAATTCGAAGAGTTTCCTGATAAACCAATTTCAAAAGTAAAAGTTGAATCGTTACCAACTAAACTCATCAAAAAAGAAGATGTCGATAAAAGTGTACAGTCTGCTTGGATGATTTCATTGAAAGAGAAACAGTCAAGTGCCAACATTTTTACCATGAAAAGTGTATTATTCCATGGTTGAAAATGTATAACATTTGTCCAAATTACCGAGAAACTATAAATAATAAGCCAAAATGTAGAAACAGACCACAATCATCAAATCAACAGCCACTTGAAGATTTTTTCTCAACAAGCATAATTCCATTTCGATTCTTACAGTGAGAGAGGGGGGAAATTAAATAAAAATAAATTCAAAAAGTCCAGTTATTTTTGGATTATTCATAATAGTTTTGAATTATAGTTATTTTAAAACGTTTCTCTAGCATATTTAGTGAGGCTTTTTTCTTAGAGAAGAACTTAAAATTTAACAGAAACTCTTTTATAAATCTTTGTCATTTGTGCTTTAACGACAGCCATGTCATATTTTTATGTGGCAACATTCAATTTAGATATTAAATGTCCCATTTCAGACTTAAAGATCATAAAATTCAAATATAAAATCACTCGTCTGAGCTATTATAATGTGACTATTGAATAGTCTCTGTAATCTCTGAGTAACGGAAGAATGGTGGTAATTGACTAATTTGATTGCGATTCATGAAAATTATACTGTAGTCTGTAAGAGTTTTAGGTAAATATTCCCAATGTTATGACATATTCTCATATATTTCATGAAATATGAAAATTTCACGTGATAGGTCATATGTTTAAAAAATTGAAAATACAATAAAAATATGATTATTTATGACAAAATACTACAATTCAGAAAAATATAGATAATCGATCATTTTTTCGGAATCTAAATCTTAGAAAATGAAAAATTTTCTTCTTATCTAAATTTTTTTTTTTTTTTTTTTTTTTAGATAAGAACATTTTAATTTTCAAGAATCTTATTTTCTAAAAAAATGATCGATTATCTGTATTTTATTCAATTTTCAAAAATTCCACTAAATTATGAGGCAATTTCGCATAATTTAAAAAAAACAACTAGATATTGTAATATTTTCATATACTGTGAAATATCTGAACTGTAATTTGAAACATTTTTTCCATAATATAAGAAAAATTACTATAGTTTCAAATTTTTCCTTGATTTCCCCTAATCTATTACCATACACTCAAGAGTAAAAGTTTACATTTCAATTCAACTATATTTCATTTAAAAAAATGTGAAAATGTCATAATTATAGAACACCATACCTATTCAGTCTTCTGGTTTCAATCCATTCAGTCATTTACAACCATTCCTTCTTAAGATCTGTTCCTAAAATTAACAATAATGTATCATTTTCACACTAAATGAATATAAAAATATATATGAACACCCAGAAGACATCTGAACTAAAACGGCACATTCCTGCAGTGTTTTCCTATTATTCTCTAAAAAGGTGCCTCTGAAAAGTGTTTTTTTTGTTATTGTTATCTCCCTAAAGAACAACCATTCCTTCTTATGATCCATTACTATATCATTTTCACACTATATGTATAAAAAAAATCTCCCCAGAAAACATCCGAACTAAAACGGTACATTCCTGCATTGTTTTCCTATTATTCTCTAAAAAGGTGCCTCTGAAAAGTGTTTTTTTTTGTTATTGTTATCTCCCTAAAGAACGACCATTCCTTCTTATGATCCATTACTATATCATTTTCACACTATATGTATAAAAAAATCTCCCCAGAAGACATCCGAACTAAAACGGCACATTCCTGCATCATTTTTATAATATGTGGGTCATTTTCTAAAAAGGTGCCTCAGAAAAGGGTTCTTTTATTGTTATCCCCCTAAAGAACAACCATTTAACTGAGCCAAGTAGTTTCTTAAATACTTACTAGAAATGTCCTCATTTGAATTTTTGTCTCATATTTAAAAACTGAAATACATCTTTAAAAATATTTCTGCACTAATTCCCCAGCATTACCATCCTAGGGTGTTAGATTTGTGAGTAAAGTAAGAATTTTATGTGCGGTGTGACGAGATAAGTGAAAAACAAAAATATATTTTTGCTGTCCTTATGAGTTAGTTTAAACAGCATTTTTGTTCTTTACATACTCATGTTAGGTGAATATTTATTTTAAATAACTAAAACTTTTATACAATTAGCTATATTTTGTGAGGAGAAAAAAGCGTTCATTACCATTCAGCTTAAAAAAAGTTATGAACATGTAGATTGATGATTTTAATGCTACCGTGGTGCAATCTAAATTCAAATTTAGCATAAAGTATTGTTAATCATTATTCATAAAATAAATATTATTTGTCCTTTTTTTTTTTTTTTTAAAAATCTCGAAAGAACAACATGAGAAAAAAAACACCACTTGCTAAATATAATGTGATCTTATTAAAAAGTATATATTTTTAAAAAATATCTATTAACGTGGTTTTTTTTTTTCTATTTTCTCTCTCTTTTATTGTATAAATATCATCTGGACTTCTAAATACAAAATGGATATTTTAAAAGAATACATAGCTAACAGAGATATATTATATGATGAAATACGGCTTTTAAAGATTGATGCAGAAAAAAGAGAAGAAAAGTTTCCGTTAATTATAAACGATATACTGACATTTGATCTATTTCAGTTTTTTGATAAAGAAACATGTGAAGAAATTAAATCTCAATTACAAAAATCGAGTTTTGTTGTAAAAAGCAAAAAATATATGACGAGTCAGTTAGAAAATCATACGAAACAAAAAATATAAAGTTACGGTGTAAATTTGATTTTGAAGATGAATATTTAGAATTATACAAACTGGTTTTGTACGATGAAAAAGGTTTTTTTGACTGGCACCTAGATACAGACGAACCTCATCTCCTAGGAACTTTTGTCATTAATCTAAATTCGGAATATGAAGGAGGACAACTTGCTCTGAAATTGAATTCCGAAGAAGTGATCCGTCCGTTTGATGTACAAATTGAATCGGGATTAATTGGTTGTTTTTTCCCACAACATATTCCACATAAAATCGAAACTGTAACTCGTGGTTATAAATTATCACTTATTTTTAAAGTGAAAAACAAGTATCAAATTCCTAGCCTACGTTACTCGGACTGCAAAATCAATCCATACGAGAATAAGATACAGGAACTAATAAAAAATGTGGATGTGAAACCTACCGACGTTATTTGGACGACTAATGAACGTATTACCAATTATTTCAAAAAACTTAAACCGAATATCAGAGTCTTAGAATATGCTTATGTCGAAGATTACAGAGATCATGTGGAAATCTCCTCGAAAGTATACCCTGTTGACTATTTTCTATCTTTATGTGAAGACGACATACATGAGAATCAAGATGATATAGAATATAAGCTAAATCTATCGAAGAAAAAACTTAAAGTTACTGACATTATACCAGATAAAGAACGATGGAGTAAGGAAAATTTATTGCTACGGTATGGTTGGAGGGGAAATTCACCAATGGAAGAAAATACAGACATAAACTATCAGCATGGATATGTCATCGTACATGAAAATAATCAGGTCAATCTAGCAGATGTGTAGGATTTATGGCATTGTCAAATTTATAGATACTATTCAATAATTCGTTCCTATTCATATCCAAGATAACTTTAAAAAAAAAAACTATATATATATATATATATATATATATATATATATATATATATATATATATATATATAACACATGTCCTTTCAACGCTAACAAAGTTTCTCAATTACAATACATAAATTTTCGGTTTTATCTAAGTAACCCAGATGAATTTTAAATGACACATAAATATTGTGTTGTATGATGAAGGGTTTCTGAAGAAAGTAAACCGAAACGGTAGATTCCTTACTCATAAATGTTGTGTTGTATTGAAGGGCTAACACGTATATTTTATATGGTACCCTTGTTAGTTTAATTTCTTGAGTGACTGTACGTAATAAAAATTTGTTCGATATTTTCCACATTTTGAGGTACTGTGTCCTTAAAGCTAAAAAGTAAATTCTTTTAGTAACCATAAAATTCAACACATTTCGTGCATACTAGAGAAAGCGTCTGTCTCTCGCAAACACAGTGTGTGCACACTATAGAAAACGTCTGTCTCTTGCAAACACATCTTGTGCACACTAGAGAAAACGTCTGTCTCTTGCAAACACATCTTGTGCATACTAGAGAAAACGTCTGCCTCTCGCAAACACAGTTTGCGCACACTGGGGAAAACGTCAGTCTCTTGCAAACACATCTTTTGCACACTAGAGAAAACTTCTGTCTCTTGCAAACACATCTTGTGTACACTAGAGAAAACGTCTGTCTCTTACAAACACGGTTTGTGCACACTAGATAAAACGCCTGTCTCTTGCAAACACAGTTTGTGCACACTAGAGAAAACGTCTGCCTCTTGCAAACACAGTTTGTGCACACTAGAGAAAACCGTCTGTCTCTTGCAAACACTGTTCGTGCACACTAAAGAAAACGTCTGCCTCTTGCAACACATGTATGTGCATAATCCTTATCTAGCATTTGTTGATATTCATATGAGTTTCGCTTTTGTTACTTAAACATCAATAGAAAAATAAATTGAATCCTATTTCCAAATTGCTATCTACAATTGAGTTCTCCCAACAATGCAAGGTATTCTTTTTGGGGTTGAGAAAGCAGATGAAAAATAAGATATCACCGACAACTGTTGCTTTCTGCAGCCATTGAAATCAAATGCATTCGATTTCGGATCATATGATCTTACATCTTTCGACATTCTTTAGGAAAATAATCGATGTTGATATCAATCTTCTTGTAGTTTTTAAAATAAATATTTAGCATCACTACATAATTATTGTAAAAAAGATTTCGGTAATGTTCCGCTATTAACAACGATCCCTTTTATTTTCTTGTTGATTTGTGATTCCATTTTTAAAATACAGTTCAAATTTAAATACATACAAAGAAATCCGTACTCTCCGTAAAAGTTAAAAAAAATAATAAATAAGTATAAAAGGCTAAATGTATCGTAAAAATGTCATAAAAATTAAAGAAAACTTAAAACTAAGCGAAGTAATTAAATAAAATGTTTTGAGATGGGGAAAATGTGTGGGTGTCTGTCGGTCTGTCTTCCCCCCCCCCCCCCATTAACTTTTGAAGGAATTGATTTCGAAAGATTTTTTTTTCTTTCTTTTTTTTTGTATTCTAAATATCTTTATTTATGAATTTTAATTTTTTATTTGAACAATTTTTGCTCAATTTTGAACAGTTAAAAATTTGTTATCATTAGCGCCTGCTGGAAAATTTCAATACTACATAAATCCTGATCTAAAAGACGGATTTTCTTGCAACAAATTTAATCGGAAGGTTCTTATCGCGTAGAGCAGCTACAAATATGAAGTTCAACCAGAAAAAAAAACGAGCCCATTTTCCTGAGAAATATACTGATCGGGATTTTTTAGGATATCTCTGAATGAATAAATGAATGAGTGAAAGAATGAATGAATAAATAAGCGAATAAATAAGTAAATGAATAAATAAATAAATGAATAAATAAATAAATAAATAATTTAACGAATGAATGAATACATGAATGAGGGAATAAATAAATAATTGAATGAATGAATGATTAAATGAATATGTATTTACCGTTGAAAAATGTATATTTGAACTATTTAAGAGCTAAAGATAAGTGAGATGAGAGCAAGAGAGATAACTAGATTATAAATATGAAGTTGGTGTGTACGGGAAAGTAGGGTAGTATAGTTCTAGACTTGTTTAACCACTTAACGCATTTGCCCGTGTCTGACTCGGGCTAAAGTTACCGTCAAATTTGCACATGCCCGAGTGTCACACGGGCGATCTTGTATTTTGCGTTGCTTTTATCTCATAGTAGACGGGCATTAGGAAATGCCCGTCTGAGATCCGTTTGTACTTTGTTTGCATAATAATTTTTTATATAACTTTTACCCCACCTCCCTCTCTTTAGTCGCCCCCTACCACTGAAATTGCCAAAAATAATTTATACTATACCTATATATTCATTTTGTCAAAAAAACTCGATTACATTTTTACCAGTTTTTCTGAAAAACTAGTGTTTCAATTTTTTAACGTATGAAAAAAATAATCAAAAAAATGAGATAAACACTATAATCTATTAACATTATTCGGCGTACGGCAGCGTTTCTCAACCTTTCAGCATTCACGGCCCAATTATCTATCATAATTTTCATCGCCCCCCCCCCCCACTTACCGTAAAATGTATACAACAATACTGTATATTGAGTACTGATTCTGTTTTTGAATTATTTTTAACTAACTGACAAAACAAGAGTAAACAAGAAGTTCCGTCTAGAACTATACGAGCCTACTTTCCCGTATACACCAAATTCAAATTTATAATCTAGCTATCTCTTTCTCTCTCTTTCTTATTTATCTTTAGTTCTAATTATTGAAAATATACCTTTTTCAACGGATAATACATATTCATTCACTCACTCATTCATTCTTTCATTTATTCAGCCATGCATTTATTCATTCATTCGTTACCTCATTCAAGTGTTTATTCATTCATTTACGCATTCATGTATTTATTCACTCATTTATTTATATTTTCATTTATTCAGTAATTTATTCATTCATTCTTTTCCTCATTCATTTATTAATTGATTTATTCTTTCACTCTTTCATTTATTCATTCATTCATTATTTCACTCATCTTCACTAAACTTTCTATTTCTACATGTTCTACGTTATGAGAGCTTTCCGATAAAGTTTGTTCCAAGCAAATCGGTCCGTTAGATCAGGATTTATATAGGGTTGAAATTTCCCCGTAAGCTCTGTGTTAATTTTTTGAACTGTTCAAAAATGAACAAAAACTGTTCAAATCAATATTTCACGCCGAGAACTCCTTTCAATAAGCTTGCAATAGGAACTTGGCTCTTGTGCCCAGAGTTTACAGAATTTGCTTCAATTTTGTCCATAGGCGCTGTTAAAAATTTTTGAACTGTTCAAAATTGAACAAAAAATTGTTCAAATCAAAAAGTAAAATATAGAAATGAGATGTCCTTGCCGAGATCTTTCGAATGCAAAAAGAACTTTTCCAATCGGACAATTCGTTCAAAAGTTATTAGGGGGGGACAGACCGACAGACAGACCGACAGACAGACCCAGACAGGACAGACAGACAGACCGACAGACTGACAGACAGACAGACCGACAGACCGACAGACACACTTTTTCCCCATCTCAATACCCTACTTTCAAATTTTTTATTTTTCAATCTTTATTTAATTACTTCACTTATTTTTGACTTTTCTTGATTTTTAACGATATTTTCACGATACATTAAGCCTTCTTTCATGCTTTATTATTATTTTTTTTTACTTTTACGGGAAAGTAGGCTAAAAATGAGATAAATACTATAATCTATTAACATTATTCGGAGTACGGCAGCGTTTCTCAACCTTTCAGCATTCACGGCCCAATTATCTATCATAATTTTCATCACCTTCCCCCCCCCCCCACTTACCGTAAAATGTATACAACAATACTGTATATTGAGTACTGATTCTGTTTTTGAATTATTTTTAACTAACTGACAAAACAAGAGTAAAAACGAGTAATTTAGTCATAAAATTAATTTAGAGATAAATCACTATTTCAATTTTGGGCATTAGTAAATCAGGATTTTTCGGCACTAAAAACAAAGTCATTTCGTATTCTATTACAATGTTCAGCATCCTCAACAACTTTTGTGAAACTGGATTTTCTGCTGTGGCTTCTTTGAAGACAGACAAACTATAGATCTCTGCTAAATATAGAAACAACTGAAAGTGGCTATTGCTAATATTAAGCCTTCCTTCGAAAAACTTTGCTTTGAAAGCCAGGCCCATGGAAGTCACTAATAATTATTAAATTTGTTTTTAAGTTAGTGTGTTTCGATTGAGAAGGTTTAATTTAGTTTTTTTTTTTTTACTTAATAATTTATTAAATATGTCTAAATGTATTTTGTTCTCTGTGTATGTGTGTGCTTCCTTTCAGTCAGATAATCAAGTTTTTAAAGTAATATTTCTCTTGGATAATCTCGCGCCCCCCTTCTCATGTGCTCGCGCCCCAATAGTTGAGAATCACTGGAGTACGGAGAGGAGTCGGAGCGACAGCTTGGAAGTCGGAGCGGAGCAGGTCAAAAAAATGGTCGGTTCAGATCTCTGGTAGGCGTAATAGTGCTCAGATTTAAATTTAAACCGCCCTTTAGGTTTGTTTTTCTTCCTCTTGCCATCGCGTGGTTTATAAAAATGGCACAACCCCATCTTTCCGGAAGTGAATGACATTTTAAAATTCACATTCTGTTTTGATTCCAGTTTACTATTAATCGTGCAATGCTTTTCATTTGTCCCTTTGTATTTATTCAGCATGCTTTGAATATTCAATTCGATGTACAGTGCCTTTTTATTGAGATTCCTCTGTGTTTTTGACTCGAGCCCTGTAGCATTTGTTGTTCATTTTCCTTGCATGACCATTACTTGGAAAAATCAATATTTTGACTGACTATGCAGACAACTCAAATGAAAACATCCTTTGTTCATTTGCATATGTATAAACTAGTAATCCCGGTGGTCATACGAATTGACCGTTGTTCTAGATATTATAAATTGTAATTAAAATGATTTGTGCAAAGGTGTCTGCTCATTCAAACTGAATTACTTAGGTCAAGCGGCGATGATGCCCTTTCGTTTACTGCCCCATACTACTATACATTTATTTACTATATAATCAAATTGTTTGTGAAAAATATATATATATCATGCTTTTCAAAACAAAAGTTTTAACTAAACTGGGCAAAAAAAGCGCTGCCACTCTAATAAGAAAAATAAATAAGCGCAGACGATAAAGAAATAAATTAAAAAGAAAGAAAGGATGAAATTAAATTCGCTTATACATTAGTTTTTAACGCAGATTGCAAATACAGCGAAGCCTCACTCGAGAAACGTTTTGATTACAACAATGGCAACTGCATTGATTTGTTTGTTCACACGGCAACTGTAATTATATGGTTGGAAATGAGGGCAACAATGCAAAAATAAAATAAAATGGGTCAAAAGAATCATTGAAAAATTTAAAAAAAATTAATTAAATAAAACTAATTGAGTCACAATTTTCATTTTTGCGACGATGCGTTTCCCGGGTCGTAAACATGAACCGTGCCGAATGTGGTCCCGATCGGTAAAACGGCCTGGGATTCTATAGCGGACAGACAGACAGAATAAGCCGCTTATATATAAAGAAGATAATCTACAGAGTGCGTATTTTGTTAGATGTTTTCGACATTGCACAAAACTTAGCTTTCCTACTGCTTTCTTTTAGACAAGAATGTCTGCCATGTCTAAAAAAGCCGACTGTTCCGTATAACCTTAATTTAAGTTGTTAATGCATCCGGTCCTTAATTTCTACTAAATCAAAGTGCGGAATCCTTACATTTTTCACAACTTATATTCAAGCATAATAAGTGTAGGAGGCACTGAGCTAAATAAGAGAAACCTGGAGCGAGGACTGGGCGGTCGAACCGCTTCACACCCTTTTCAGCCATCAAGGCAAAACGCGCAAACTACCAATTCGCGCAATGATAAAACCTCTAACTTTAAAGAGTTCTAGAGCTCTTAATTCTTTTCCGATTTTTCTAAAAAATTTTATTCTGATGCCTGACATATAATAATTTAAAATTTCTTATAGCATTTTAGAACAATTATTCATACATTTTTTCACGATAAAAAACATTATGTGACACTTTTTATTATCTTTGAATGCTATATGGGAGTGTGCGACTATGGCAGGTTTAAAAAATGTTTATTTAGACAGGAAGACACCCTGATTAATTGGTTTACTCTCCTTGACTACTGATGAATAAATACTTTACACAGTTAAATTATAAATCTCATAAGAAGTTTCAGTGGAGCAGCTTCGAACAGCATCAATATAGCGACTTTTATTCCCAAAAACGATAAATGCGTTTTTAGAGTTCTTACACTTCGATATTGCACTTAAACATAATACAATTAAAAAAGAAGAAGCACTTAAAATAAGAAGAAAGAAGTCATTTTTTTGGAGATATTATAGGATAACATTTTTATTTAAAAAAGTTAGCCAATAACTGGAATGGAGCATGTCATTTTGAGATGAATCTGAAATGTATAAGCATTTACAAATTTTATATTTTACAAGTTTGCTTGCCTATGACCAAGTTAAAAATTTCTCACTAATAGAACATTTCATTTATGGATATTAAATGTAAATAAGAATAATAAAGAAATACTACGTATTTTTTTAACCATGCACAAATTAAAAATAAAGGTGATCAGTGCATCTGCTGGGAAAAAGTGTGTGCTGTAATTCAAAGTTTTATAAGCACATTAAAACTCTTTGAGTGCAGATGTTAATTTAGTAACAAAAAAACATAATCATAATAATATTTATCATGATTTTTTAAATCATGCACAAATAAGCTGATCAGTATATTAACAGGGGAAAAGTGCTGCAATTCAAAGCTTTATGAGCTCATTAAAAATCTTTGAGTGCAGATGTTAATTTAGTAATAAAATAATAAATTATAATAAAATAAATGTTTTTAAAAAACAACCACATTTTGACAAAATAAAAATTAACACACGCAAAAATCAAAATTTTACTCAAGTTAATTCAAAAACATCAAAATTATTATTGAAATTTCCATTAATTAGCAAATTAAGATAAAAGCAAAAAAGGTACATGATTTAACTATTTGTATAACTGATATTTTCACTTATAATAAAATATTACGTAATAAGGTTTAACTATCGAGAAAACAGGAGAAATATTTAGGCTATAATGCTAAAAGAAAAAGGTTTTCAGCAATGTAATTAAGTTGTAATATTATGATTTAAGGTAAACTTTATTCATCCAAAAAACAATTTTGTGTACATTATGGACATAGTAATTAAATTTCTGTGAAAAAGGCCATTCAATGATAGAATACGAGAACAAGGCATTTAAAGTTTAAATAGCCAATGCGCCATCAAAA
Organism: Octonoba sinensis; assembly: GCA_038502835.1. Taxonomy (NCBI): domain Eukaryota; kingdom Metazoa; phylum Arthropoda; class Arachnida; order Araneae; family Uloboridae; genus Octonoba; species Octonoba sinensis. The sequence goes on from CM076600.1 coordinate 9,379,067, forward strand.
TGAGCTTTAACACCGTTTTCTTTTAAGTTTCACGAATTTATATTTACATCCCTTTGCACAACAGGATGCAAACATAGTGCTAAATGAAGAAAAGAAAATTTTTTGATAAACTATGATAAATTAAACCGAAATTTGTAACAATACACCATACGAGCCAATGCTTCCACAATGGGAAGTCAGCGATGTTTTGCCTTGATGGCTCGAGCACTCTTTTATTCATGCGCGTCGGCTCGCAAGCTGCCTTGTTGAAGCATGGGAAGTCCTCACTCCAGATGTCTCTTATTTAGCTCAGTGGTAGGAGGTCGGTACGGAGCCCGACCTATTTGAAGTGAAAATACGGGCTGCACTGCGACGGCGACCTCGTGATTTGAAGTCTTAAATCGAGAGACGTTGCTACGATGCTACATGGTCTTTTGTAACTCGATCTCCTTATTTACGACGACGTTACGACGATTCTCCTTACGAAAAAGGCTCCTTATTAAGAAAAAGGCCTTGAGTGCAAAGGGTTAGCTTTTATGTTTTCAAAAATATCTTCATAAAACTGTTTTGAGGAAGGTAAAAGCTCACTAAGCAATAGTAGTTCTTCAGTTGAATTACATAAGTAGTGAAATAATGCTAATGGGTACTACATTAAAACTTGTTATTTCTATTCTTCTTGCGGATGAATTCTTAGGTTTATTACATTGGAAACAATAGAGAAATACATTAGTTTGAAATAGTTTTAGATTCTTAACAAACAGAATTAAATCATTAATCATAGATTGTGTGGAATCTGGGTTTGACTTTGAATAACTGTAAATTTGACAAATACTTTCTATTACAACGATTTTCTAGAAATTTAACTATTCGGCCTAAGTCATTCGCCGAATATTCGGCATCGACCTAGAAGAAATGGCTGAATATTCAGCTTCGTCCTGGAGGAGGTGGTCGAATATTCGGTATTTGGTTATTCGGCCTAATCACTATTCGTAACGTCCCTAATTGTTAATTTTAGGGTCCAAGTTGCCTAGTGGTCATGATATCGGCCTTCGAATCGGAGGATGTGTTTGTTGTTCGAAGCATTCAAAATCCCTGTGTGTGATCCATTGGATAATAATTTATTCTTATAAATTTTACCGCTAGATTTACCAGACCAGTCATTTTGAAAATCCCTGTGTGTGATCCATTGGATAATAATTTATTCTTATAAATTTTACCACTAGATTTACCAGACCAGTCATTTTATCTGCTTCGAAGCTTCCATTTTGCATAATTTATTACAAATTATACTGTAACTTTCAATTGCATTCTCTTTTCCTAATTAATACACGGTAAATAGGACAAGTGAATGTGACTGAAAATTTCATTATAATGAGTAGCAACTAGGTGTAAAATGAAAGTTTAGAAATAGTTGAAAACGGCCTATCCAGTGTCAAGCTATTAAAATCTGAGTTACTTGATATTCGTATTAAGCAACTACTAAAGCCTGCTTGATTCAAAGTATTGCGACTTTCATCGACCTCCATAACCGATGAGCTCTTTTTTTTGGGGCCCCTCAGTACGTACTCCAGAGGACCTCGCATGAAAAGATCAAATTTTCAAGCCAGGGATTATATTCTTCGAATTGCGGGGGTCGGTGACAGTGTGGTAACACTTTTGCCAAGTCTCAATAATAAAATAAGTTCTAAAATTAATTAAATTTTGAAGAAAATTTAATTAAATTCTTCAGGTCTTAACGAGTGAGCCACAAAATAAGATATAACATGTTAGAATAACATGTCAAAAAACAAATTATGAAGGTACAGAAGCTTGTCAGTAGACAAGAGAATCGGATTAGCGGATGAAACCTATCGTCCAATGGGAGGCCGACAAGCGACCAATGCGCACCTTACGGTGGTTGGAACGCAATGATGTCACTTGCCCTGCGAGCAGTCGTAGTTTTTTTGTCAGGTACTGACATAGGCGTAACTAAAGTTGGTGAAAGGGGGGGGGGGGTCACCCTAAAAATGTACAGACTAAACACCAATACGAAGTGTAAAAGAGTTGAAAATTTACTAGTCATAAATACATGTCTCTAAAGATATACTCCGTGTTTATTTCAGGCATCTCCCGGTGGGGGGGGGGGGGAACTACCCCCTCGGAGCAAGTCAACTCCTCCCTCCCCCCCCCCCTCCGGCAAAAAAATACAGATCACAAGTTTTAAAAAATGAAAGAAAAGAGAAATTACGCTTTTAAGACACTTTACTTTCGGAAACACTTTCAGGGAAAGGACATTCAACACTATCACGAGCGACACCAAAAGTAACTTAAAAGATATAAGACTTTATTTTGAAAAAAATTGCGCTGGGGAGAGTAACCTAACTCCTTTCTGTTTCCTCTAAGATCACCAAAGTATCCCGAAATTGCATTGCTAGGAAGATTTCAAAAAGTTTCCAGTGGAGAGACCTCGAAGCCTTGCCTCCAGAGTTATCCTAAGCATTATACATGTAAGACCAGTTACAAAAATTTAAGTTGCAGAAGCCCCAAACACCCACTCCTCTAACTTCACCAAAGATCTAAACATACATTTACTATATATACATCAAAAAGCTGTCATATATGTAAAAAAATTCATATCAACATCATTTCTAATCATATATATCTATATATATGTATATATAAAGGGTATGATTTTGAAGCATACACTGCCCTTCCTAATTATTAACATGCTCCCCCTGCTCCGGAGCCAAGACAGTATCCAGAATTTTTTTCAGGGGGGGGGGGGAGTGGTCCAGACTTCGGCACACTTATGTAAAGAAAAGTTTTAGGGAGGAATATATAATACATTGCAAAAGATTTCTGGGGGGGCTGCCAGTGGGTCCCCCTTCCCCTCTGAATACGGCCTTGATTCACAAAAACATTAAACATTCCTTACTAGATCTATTAGTTTATTTTTTAATTCAAACGCAATAGAAAATTCAATATTTAGCGCTAAGCAATCTTCTATGTCCAGGCATTCATAATATTAAAACCAGGAAATAGTCGAATTTTAGAGAAAAAAAATCCAAATTCCCCTACAAAAATGCTCATCCCAACAATAAATTTCTAAAAAATTTGTTAAATTTGTAGCAAAACATACCTCAGAAGTGGAAGCATCTGAATCAAATTTTCTTTTCTTTTTGGATGACGAACGTGTCCATCGCTGGAGTGCAAACATTATTATGTATCGAAAATAATTAAAAATTTAGCTAAAATATAAATAATACTTGATTGTAAATTAAAATGCAGCATTAAACCGTAGCAGTGAGATAGGAAACGTTGAACGGATGATTTCCAGAGTCGTAATGCAATCAGTGATGGACCATAATAAGAAAAAAAAAACATTTAAAATATAAGAGATGAGAGAACATCTGTAAATGAGAATGCAATGCAAATACAGTTCATCAGTTTTCCAATCGGCTCATCTACAAAAAAGATTTTACCAAAATGGGTGTTTGGACAGGAAGTCATAAATAAATACAAACTGCTCTTTAAGTTTCTTAATGAGCATCCCTTTCTGGCTTGAGGGTTTAACCCATTAGGACAATTAGACTTTAGGACTCCATCACAGTAGAGAATATTTTCCGGGAAACTTATTACTTGTGCGATTGTATTCCCAGATTGCTGCCTTTGGGTAAAAAAGACATCAAGAAGGAAAAAAAAACCCTCTGGAGTGATTGAAAGGATCTCTGTCTGTGTGTGGTACGGTGATTGAAGCCACCTTTCGCTGTTAACCCCCCCCCCCCCAAGGTGATAAGGGGGTTGATTATAACCTTATAACCAGATGAAAAGTCTTCTTTATTATGAGCTGCATACTTTGGCCATGATCGCAGCCCTTCAGAGAAAAAGGAAAAAAAAAAATCATATGCATATGTGTTTAATTTTCTTAGGGGAAAAAAAATTGTGCTTTGCAAGGCCGTAGCCAGAAATTTCTCTGTGTGCCTAAATGTGCCTAAATAAGTACATACCCAATGGGGGGGGGTTTGAACCCCCCAAACCCCCCCTGTTACGCCTATGGGTACTGAGTTGTACCCTAGAATCAAGGGCGTAACCAGGGGGGGGGGTTGGGGGTTCAAACCCCCCCCATTGGGTATTTAGTTATTTATTCATTTTTTTCCCTCAACTTGGTGGAAATCATGTCAAGTCAATCGGGTTGTGGGCTTGGAAAAACCTTTTTTTTTTTACTTCGTGTGAACAACATAGGCGACAAGATGTGGAATTCCCCTCATCCCTTTCCTCGGGCAAAATCGTGGAGATGGACGTTGAAGGACAAGACCCTCGGGGCCCGGAGCACGGTACACCGCTAGTTCATATTCGTTGAGAAACTGAAACTAAAACGGAGAGTCACGTGATAAGGGGGGATGCATCTGTCAATCGTCATTTAGGGGTGTCAATCGTCTGCACTTGTTGTTTTTCGCTGTATTTCCCTCGCTTTTAACTTTTCGCCCGCTTCTTGTTTTCGCGGGCTTTTCGCTGGTTTAACAACGGTCTAACGTTTAAGTTGTAGCCAACGGAATTGGTGGAGGGTTGCTATTGCTTTCGGCAACTAAGCTTCCGAGAAAACCGAGGGATGTGATCTTGTTGGGGAGGGGGGGGGGACGCAATGGGATAGTCTTTTGTATCTATAGCCTTGAAAGAAAATCACAAATTAGTTACAGATGTGCAATGTCTTTCTTTTCTTTTTTACCAATGTACTGTGAGAGTCATGTGCTTCAGTTTCTGCAGTTCAAAAATTCAGATTCATGCATCACTCATTTAGTATCAAAATGCGTAGCATTTTCCTTCCCTAACTTACCTTTTCAGTTTAATAACAGTAATATTAAAGGATTATAAACATAATTTTAAGTGACTTCTGCTGACTTATATTATCAATATTCCTACAAAATCCCAATTAACGTACAATATGAAAGTACTTAATATATATATATTATATATTTCTAATGATATTTTTATATTTATGTGTATATATTGTTTTTTATTCCTCTTTGCGCTATTGCACTATAATTAGGTAAGTTTTAATATTTTCCTTCCGATCTTGAGTTAGCAAACGGAAACTTTCTAAATTGGTATTGTTTTTGATATGAAAAGTCATTCAGCGGGAAAAAAATAAAATCAAAACTTTTTAAAAGGGTTATTTTAACATTAGGGAGATGGGAATGAAACTGGTATTGAAATTAAAAATTTCTTGAAAAGGTTTTACTGTATTAAGATTTTAATTTGTACATACTAATAATGAAAATGCATAAAAACTTTTTTTTTACGAAAGTCCTGTTAAAATTTTTGTAAAATGGTATTTTGCTCGCATAGGCGTAACCAGGGGTTTGGGGGTTCATCCCCCATTCGGTATTTAGTTATTTAGGCACATTTATTAGGCATACAAAAAAAATTCTGGCTACTCCTTGCAAAGCACATATCTATTTTTTCCCTAAGAAAAATAAACACATATGCATATGATTTTATTTCCTCTTTCTGAAGTGTTGTGATCATGACCAAAGTACGCAGCTCATATTACAGCGGTCTTTTCATCTGGTTATAATCAACCCCCTTATCACCTTTAGGAATTTTACAGCGAAAGGTGGCTTCAATCACCATATCACACACAGACAGACAACAGATATCCTTTCAATCACTCCAGAGGGTTTTATTTCCTTCTTGATGTCTTTTTTACCCAAAGGCAGCAATTTGGGAACACAATCGCACACGTTTCCTGGAAAATATTCTCCTGTGATGGAGGTTTGTTTTCTGATAAAATGGTGCTGTAGGCGCTGGGGTCTGAAAATGAAGGACGCCCTAGCCAACAATTGTCCTAATGGGTTAAACCCTCAAGCCAGGAAGGGATGCTTATCAAGGAACTTAAGAAAACAGCAGTTTTTATTTATTCCTGTCCAAACACCCATTTTGGTAAAATCGTTTTTGTAGATGGGCCGATTGGAAAACTGATGAACTGTATTTGCATTGCATTCTCATTTACAGATGTTCTCTCATCTCTTATATTTTAAATGTTTTTTTTTTCTTACGGTCCATCACTAATTGCATTACGACTCTGGAAATCATCCGTTCAACGTTTCCAAGCTCACTGCTACGATTTAATGTTGCATTTTAATTTACAATCAAAGTATTATTTATATTTTAGCTAAATTTTTAATTATTTTCGATATATAATAATGTTTGCACTCCAGCGATGGATACGTTCGTCATCCTAAAAGAAAAGAAAATTTGATTCAGACGTTTCCACTTCTGATGTATGTTTTGCTATAGATTTAACACAAATTTTAGAAATTTATTGTGGGGATGTGCATTTTCGTAGGGAAATTTGGATTTTTTTTCTCTAAAATTCCACAATTTCCCAGTTTTAATATTATGAATACCTGGACTTAGAAGATTGCTTAGCGCTAAATATTGAATTTTCTTGATAAGATATTTTTAATGTAATCAACTTGATTACTAACATCGGGGTTTAAATGAGGATGCAGATTTGTATAGAAATGCGTAGCATTTTCTCGTATATAATCTGTAATTGTTTGGATGCGAAGATCTTGATGAAGATTTCGATTCCTAACATAGGTGGGGACTTTAGTAATTAATCTTGACATTTTATTTTGGTATTCTTGAATTTTATTAATATGGGTTTTAGCAGCGTAGCCCCATACTTCTACACCATATAAAAGCTTTGGTCGTATGATTTGCAGATATATAAGTCTTTTTGTGGCTAGTGTTAACTTATCGCTAGCCAGGAAGGGGTAGTTTATAATCAGTTTTTTTTTTTTTTTCATTTAAGAACAATTTCTTTGATGTGGCTGCTAAAAAAGCCAGGGATTACAAGAATTGCTTACATATGTATATATACTTCTATAAATTATGGGTAGTACTGGTGGTAAAAAATTAAAATCAATTTACTGTTGTCATTTGCTGCAAGTATATATTTTTTTATTTAAAGCAAATAATGAGACGAACAACAGGAAAAATATATTGAAAAGCCTATTATTTATGAAATCATAGTAGCGGACCCAAATAATCTAATTTGTTAGTTATTTCGTAACTGACGAATGGGCATTTTTCCATCTCTAATTAGCGCCAAAATCATTTCGTTTTTAAGTTGATGTTAATAGTTTTGCCACAAACTTAAAAATGGAATAATGCTCGTACTTTGCAGCTTGAGGGCGAAGAAATTTTTCGAAAAGTAGTAAAACCGACCATAAGTTACTAGCTGCGCCATCTATCGGTTTAACGAAGCAGTATTTTGAGTAGAATTCCATAGAGTTCCTAAGGCAGGGGTTCCCAACCTGCGGATCGCGGCACATTTCTTACGTAGCACGACATTATTCAAATCTTAATATTCACTATATCTGTCGCGTCAACTCCACAAATTACAACAATTATATATTTGAAGATCTTACTTGACGCGTTCGGTTCTTCTGACGCCAGGAATCTGATATTTTTGTTGGTCATCAAGGACAAAATGGCCTATATTTACAAACAAAAATTTCAATTTAACTCTATTTACAGAATTTAGAATTATTTACAGAGCGGCTATTCCTCTTCCCACGTTTGCGTATTTCTTCCTCCGGAAATTTCGTCGAAAAAAAGTTTTGTCTTGCAAATTAGACCTATGTATTTAATAAGACAATAATGATAGTAATGATTAAACTTTGTGCAAAGTAATAGAAATAAAATTTCACGTTAAATTAAAGCACAAATGAGCATTAAAACGCAGACATATGTTTCGGGATTGCTTGGAATCCCTTTTTCAATGCGACAGGGAGCTTCTAGATGCAAAACATCCAAATGAAGCAGACAGAACAACAAAAACAAAGCTTATATAGCCTAAGAATTAACTGTAAACCAATGAGAATAAAGGCAGTGTGAAGTGGAAGTTTGAAGTAGTAGGAAAGGCACCAATAAGAGAACAACAAACGAATGCAGTTGGAAGTACAGAAAGTAAAAAGAAAGCAAAAAAGACAACAGCGTGCATAAAAATGTGAAAATACATGAAAATTGCAAAAAAATAAAATAAAATACAAAGAATAAAATGGAAATAAAATAAGTACAGAAAATACCAAAACAAAAAGCAAAACAAAGTACACATGCAAAAGAGGGGGAGGGGGGGAGAGAGAAAAAAAAATTGACACAAAAAAGGAAAACTAACAAGAAAACCAAGAAAGAACAACAAATTAAAGGAACTTATGCCAGACCTGTGAAAAATAAGGAGTTGAGGAAGAATCATTAACCAAATTAGAACTATTCCTGTTAATATGATAAGCTTCCCAAAAGTCAAGTTCTAAAGGGGAAGAACATTTTTGAATAATTTTCCCAGAATTGAAATCAAAAGAGTGGTTGTAATTCCAACAATGTTGAGCAATGCTAGACTTATTCAGCTCTTGCTTTCGTACATAACCTTTATGCTCATTTAACCGAATTTTCAGAGCACGTTTTGTCTGTCCAATGTAAGAAAGGCCGCAACGGCAACTAATTTGGTAAATACCCCAAGTATTAAGTTGATCAATATTGATACTTCAATATTCAGAAGGGATCATTAAGACGAAACCTGATGCGTGTTTTTATCATGAAATTTGTTCAATCGTTCCTCAGTCTACCAGTCGGTAGAAGCTCGTTCCAGCAGAGCACCGAAAGTGGAGCAACATTGACTGAGGTCAGTGTTTGGGAGGGTGACAACCTCTCGCGGCTGGTTGCTGTGGTCCGTGCACGCTGAAGGGAGCTGGTGCACGTTAAATAGGTCGTGGCTCCAATGTCCTCCAAGTGAAACGACCCCCTGGGGGTGCCAATCCCAGGGACGGTCTCTCATCTGGGAGCTGGTTCAAAAAATTAAGAGACCTTTCAAAGGGGTGGAAATCGGACTCCTGCCTATAAGGGCGCCGTTAGAGTCAGGAGTAGCGTGCCCACACTTCCTCGCCACGCGCGAGGACACGACAACAACAACAGCAACAATGCTTTCAATCTAACTCCCATTGTGAACGTGCTTACTTTAGTGATTTTTTTCTCAGAAAAATGTCCAAATTCACAGTGAAATTGGATTACGATGTGGCTTCTTTCGAATGTAGCATTCTCTACTTGCTACCCGTACTCGCAGACTTGTGTAAAACTGAATATATATATATATATACACTATATACAGTAACCTCTCGTTATATAGCGCCTCGTTATAACGCTCATTCGGATATATCGCGCTTTTTCTATGTCCTCGAAAATTTTGTTTCAGTTTTCGAAAGTAAAAATATTGCATTTCTGAGTAAAGCCCTTTCCCCCCAACTAAACAAAGCCATCGAACAGAAGTGTTTTTCTTTCTTCTGAATTTGCTGGAGTTAAAACCTGCAGCAATTGTCCTCCCACTCCCCAACTTACTTGCCTGCAAAATGATTCTACTCCAAACCTGTTGACGCTTTACTTGTTCTTTTTTGTATTAATTCTGTGGCCCATTAATAAATGAAAGAGACTGTTTACTGCCCAAGGGGAAAAAATAGACCCATTCCTGGATACCTTTTAGTACAGAAAGGAGCCTGGCTGAACAAATCCATATTATACAATCCCCTTAACCAAGAAAGGGAGAGGGGAGAGTGATAGGTACAGAATTTTCAGAGAATAAAATGGTTACCTTTATCTTTGACACCGTTTTCACACCATGCCTCTGGTGGCATGCACAGGTTCACTCAATTTACTTGTACGTTTTTACCTATTTCTAACGGCATCGGTCATATCGCGTTTTTATTTTGTTGTCCCCCGAAAAGCGAGATGTAAAACGAGGGGCTATTGTATCTATATATATATATATATATATATGTATGCTGTCGCGGCCTGTTTAAGTGTTTAAAATGGGGTCGCAACATGGAAAAGGTTGGATACCACTGTACTAAAAGGACTCTATCTGTCCATGCTAGAGTAATGCTTCATTAAACCAGTAGATGGCGTCAGGCACCTTCTGGCAGGTAATAAGGAATATTATTGTGCCTTACCTATTTTTTTCCCTCAATCAAAAATAAAATAATAATAATAATGTAATAACTTTAAACATCAAGCTATATGATAATACGAGCAATTTTTAAAATTTGATACTCATATTGTAATATTTTGTGTTAAGCCAAAAATAATTTTTGCTACTATATAATGACAAAATTCCTGTTACTAATATTTTAAATTAACGAAGTCCGGAAACGAAGGATAGTGCCGGTTCATGGAAACGATGTGGATGTATTACCATTTTCTTCATCACATGGCGGCAAAAATACCATTTTAAGTTTTCAGGCATCACTGAAAGCTTTTTCCACATGTTTTCTGTTTCACATAAAAATTAGCTCTCAAAGGATTAATTTGACTATTAGTTATTTGCATTATTCTGTAAACAAGAATGAAAATTTAAAATTTTCATAAAGTTCCAGAATAAATGTCTTTTCCGTGTAAGTTTAAAAAAAAAGTCTGGAATTTTCAAGATACTTATCCAGCACCACTCAACACAACTCATTGTTCACCCAAAACAGACATTTAAAAGAGTACCAAAGCAAATATCAGCGAACGTTTTCCCACGCAAGGAATGCGTCTATTTCGCCTCCAAGGCTATAAATATTGAAATCCAAAATCCATAGAATTCGTTGCTTTTGAAAGCTTTCGTACAGGAAATCTGTTGTCGCTTTGAATAACCACCCAACCCCATGAATGAGGAGGAAAAAACATGAATGTAGTATCAGCTGTTTGTGAGAAAATACATCTTCAGTGGGGCTGGGCAAAAAAAAGAAAAGTTCCCTGTTACATCATACCATCATTTCCCTTTATAAAGTTCCTGTTTTTTGACAATTTTAATCAGAAAGATAGATAGCTCGGCAAAGTGCTCATTAATTTATCAAAAAATGAATACTTTTGTGGTTTTTGCTCTTTGCTGCCTAACTTTTGCTGCTTGTCAAGAGGAAGAGGAATTTGGGCAAAAATGGAAAAACTATATGCGAAAGAATTTTTGTGGTAAGTTTTCGATTTCTATGAAATATACATGCTGATCCACTTATACCAAAATATACATTGAATGTTCGAAGTTATAAAAATCTGATTTAGTAAAAAATATTGTCAAATTTTTGTAATGATTAAGTATGCAATACAAAGGTAAAATAATTAAATTTTATTTTTTAATATTGTTTCAGGATTTTCATACAAGTTTGATCTCTTTTCTTATGTTATCTTATAAGTAATGAATAAATTTTTTTGTTTATCCATTTTTGTGTAAGTATCGCCTAGTTCTGCTATAGCTATGACCATAACATGCATTCAAATATATGTGCCACCCCCCCCCCCCAGAAAAATTTAAAAATTTAAGTGTATTAATTTTTTGAAAATCATCATTTTTAATGCCCAATTGTTCAGAAAAACTAATATTTGAGAGAATATGTTTATTTTATTTTGCTCGGGTCTCAGGAGGTTATAGTACTACTAGCTGATCTCCCGCAAAAAATCTGCGGGATATAGGTTCAACGATCCAAGGCTGAACTTGCCATCAAGTTCAGCCTTGAACAATCAAACTTGAGAATGATCGGTAGCTAAAAATAAACCAAAATGTTGCCACTGAAAAGAACCGCAAATTAAAAATTGAGTTACGAATGGAAAACGCTTTAAAATTCAAAAGGCTTAAGAAAAGATCGCTTTATATAAATAAAAACTAAGGTGTTGCCACTCAAAAGAATCGGAAATTAAAAATTGAGTTACGAATGGAAATACATATTAAAAAAACGCTTTAAAATTCTGAAGGCGAAAGAAAAGATCGCTGGATATATATATAAAAAAAAAAACTAAGTTGTTGCCACTCAAAAAAATCAGAAATTAAAAACGAATAAAAATAATTATTAAGAAAACGCTTTAAAATTCAAAAGGCTTAAGAAAAGATCGCTGGATATAAAAAAAAAACTTAGGTGTTGCCACTCAAAATAATCGGAAATTAAAAATTGAGTTATCAATGGAAAAACTTAAAAAAAAAAAAAAAATATTTCGAAAGGCAGAAGAAAAGATCGGCTCGATATAAACAAACTGAGGTGTTGCCACTCCAAAGAATCAGAAATTAAAAATTGACTTATGAATGGAAATACTTTTTAAGAAATAGAAATAAATTTGTTACGAAAAAAATCCGTAAGGAACGAACGAAAGTCCGTAAGTTACGATAATAAATACAAATATTATGTTTTTTTTTCTATGCTAATCATTAAACAAATTTTTAAATATTGTGTTACCATAGTATGCTTTTTGCATTACTTCAGTATCGTATCGTACCACAAAATTTAATCGTAACTGGTCCACGTTATGTGAAATATATATGTTACAATTAAACTAAATTAATTATTACTAAAAATCGGATAAAATCTCGATTTTCGGATTTTTGCTCCAAATTATACTTTATATATTAGAGAACGGTTGTGCAAAGTTTCAAAGTCCTACGTACACTCTAAGATATCTCATTTTTGATTTTATATGAGCATTTTAACACTTTTTTACCTAACCAAAACCTTTAAATGGCTCTTTCTCAGCTTCGCTTCTTTGCATACTATGTGATAGTTAAAATGCTAAAGCTTTTTCAAATATGCATCTATTCACTTAGAATTTTTATTGATTGCTCCAAATGTTTGACTAAGTGTAATCTAGTTTGGAATTTTTGGTGAACTTATTAGAAATTATTTTAAAGCAATTTAACTAAAAAATCTTGCAATACCGAGATTTTTCTCAGATTTTTCAGTTTGAAATTTTTTTTTTCAAGAACTGATAAAGACATCAAAAATTCCATACTACAAAGTGAGGAGTATAGTTTCTTCTTTCTTGTAAAAAACATCCAGGCAAAAATCTCCCATTTTAAGAAAATTTAAATTTTGTAAATTTTCTTTTTCATTTTGAATTTTTTGACTATTTTTTTATGTTTTTCTTCTATAACACATCAAGTTTGAGTCATAAACATACATTACCAGTCAATACACCTTGAATTATGTTCAATTTGAGAAGGTGGAGTTTTAGGTGCCGAGTCCCCTTAAACAACTTTTCGACATTTCGGTTTTTCTGTGTGTCAACAGTTTGTTTGGTTTAAATATTTCAATTAGCCATAACCTCTGCACGTTGCGACTGACCACTGAATTAGTGTTTTATTTTAATGTGTTTGTAGCACATATTATAAAGAAATTTCATCACTTCTTCTCCCGTAGAGAAAATAGAAATAAAAATTTTAATGCCATCCTCTTCTTATTGAATAGATTAGACACAATCACTCACTTTCAAATACAAATACAAAATTGACGACCAGCAACAGGCACAGGGCCCAGCTAGGCTGGTCCTAGTCAATTTAACAATCCCCAATGAACATCAAGAGCCTTCTTAAAAGTTTTTACCCCACTGCAACTGACCAGTAGTTACCTCCCGTAAACTATTCCAACTACCTACAACCCTACTGAAGTAGTCATTTTTCCTAATTTCAAGATGAGCCGAATTTTGAAAAGCTTATAAAACAATGACCTCTGGTTCTACCTTCAGCGCATAACTGCAGTCCATCAACGTTTTCTGTTTTAATGAATTTAAACAACTGAATCAACTCCCCTCTAATTCTCTTTTGCTCTAGACTATACATATACAATTTAACTTTTTCTAGACTATAATATATCAGTTTAAATAAGCGTTCAAAACTCTAATGAAAATCAACAACTTTGCGAAAGCAAAATTCGAGGCAAAATACACATGCACACACACACACATATATACATACATATATATGTATGTATGAATTAGAAATGGAGTAACTGACATTTTAACATTTATATTATTTTGCTTTGACATTCATTTAATACATTTCATTTTCTCTGTCTTTTGCTCTTGAGATTTCTTCTTTGAATTATAAATATTCAAGAATATATTGAGTGTTGTTCAAATATTGCATCTTGTCGATGTATGGATTAGTATGAAAGCTTCACTTGTAATGAATTCAAATAAAGGCGTCGAATCTATGTCGAAAAAAATTTAAATTAGAAAAAAAAGTAACTATGTCCATAAATGTTTTATTGATAACACTAAAACTCATCAATAGCTACTAAATAAAAAAAGTAAGTAAATCGGTTGACAAGCAGAGGAGAAATGGTACTTGTAATTGCCTATTTATATATCGATATGTGAGAAACAATTTTAACTATGTGAAATAATAATTAATTAAACAAATAATTAAAACAGTGTATTCTCACCGCAACAATCAAATATTCAATATGAAATAAATTGAAAGACAACTTTGGAAAAGAAAAAAAAAATATATCTTATAAAATTAAAAAAAAAATTTTTTTTTGAATAGCATTATAAAAAGAGAGAGAGACAGAGAAATAAGAACAGTGAACGGTTTTCTTGCTCCGGCTCTAGCTTCGAGCAAAATCTCTTTGATCCACTGTACCGCGCTTCTCTATGTTTTACTCTAGATCCTTGATACAAACGCTAAAATTTCATAAACTTTTTAAAATAAAATACTGGTAATAAAAATAAAAAAACTAGTAGTTTAAAAATAACACGTATTTAATGACAATTTATAATTTAACAAACATCAAGTTGTAAAAGTATAATTTAAATGCAAAATCACACATTTTTTATCTAACAGTGGAGTATATTTTAAGTAAAAAAATCACATATTTTTTATCTAATAGTGAAGTATATTTTAAATACAAAATCACATTTTTTTATATCTAACAGTGGGGTATATTTTAAATACAAAATCCCATATTTTTTATCTAACAGTGGAATGACGAAACCTTACGTAACACGAGATGATGAAAGGTACAAAATTTTTGCCCAGACACTTTTCTATATTTCATCAAATATGTCCTTATCTCTTTGACACTTGAAGTATACAGCCTTACTGTTGTGAAGTTTTTCCTCCAGTTTCTTTTTCATTTTCATTTTATCGCTGCCTCAAATGAAGAGCAGACAACAAAAACACGATATTAAATTTAGCTCTGTTTTAGAAAATATTGTGTTGTCATAGCTACGGAGCATATTTGAAATCGTGTTCGCAGTGTATATATATATATATTTTATTTTTCATATAACGCAGTTCTTTCAAACTGGAAATATAACATGTTCTGCGAATTTCATTTTTGAATTTCTGTATTTCTATGAATTGAACAATTATGATATAAAAAAAAAAAAAATTGCAGTTTTGGATTATATTTTTGAAGTACAGTGATCCCTCGTTTTTCGCGGTTAATGGGGACCAGAACCTTCCGCGAAAACTGAAAAACCGCGAAGTAGGATTTGCCCCTAAGAATTTTCGTGCATGCGGGTACACGAATGTTTTAAATATGTAAACAGTATTTGTACTTCACACATTTCAGACAAAAATTACAACAGTATACGTAATTACTTAAACGTGTCGGTTCTAATTAATAAGGTTAATTACAAAACGTTATAGTATAGTATTAAACATTAATCAACATTGATTTTTGAGAGAGGCGAAGAGTCTTGTGATGGTGGGAGCTTTTGAGAGCCCGTGGTATGTACTCTGAGTCAACTCATCTCTTTGTTTGACATGCAGAGATCCTCCTCTCTCGCGCATCAACATGAAATAACGCTTCTTTCCGCAATGTGGCTGCCGACATGGTTGTATTTTTTAATTTTTATTTTTTGATGAATATTTTGGAAAAACCCGCGAAGCACTGAAGCCGCGAAACATGAAGTGGCGAGGGAATGTATTGACTTAGCATAATTACTTATCTACAGAATTTATGTTGAGTTTTCAAAATGTTGCTATTGTAATATACTAGCACAAGGTGATAATGTTTTGCCTACTTTCCTGCAAAGGTAAAATAATAATAATAATAAAGTATGAAAGAAAGCAAAGCTTAATGTATCGTAAAAATATCGTTAAAAATAAAGGAAAGTCAAAAATGAGTGAAGTAATTAAATAAAGATTGAAAAATAAAAAAAAGTTGAAAGTAGGGTTTTGAGATGGGGGGGGGGGGGGGAATGTGTGCCTGTCCGCCTGCCCTCCCCTAATAACGTTTGAGATAATTGTCCGATTCGAAAGATTTTTTCTTTATATTCGCAAGATCTCGGCGAGAACAATCTCATTTTCACTTTTTACTTTCTGATTTGAACAATTTTTCGTTCATTTTTGAACTGTTGAAAAAACACTAACATAGCAACTACGGGGAAATTTCTATTCTATGTAAATCCTGATCAAACAAACGGATTTGCTTGGAACAAACTTTACCCGAAAGAAGTTATGACGTAGAACATGCACATCTACGAAGTTCAATCAGAGCTAAACGAGCACATTTCCCTATGAAACTTTTTTAACTGGATTTTAAGGATATTTCCGAATGAGAATGAATAAATGAATGAGTGAAAGAATAAATGAATAAAGAAGTGATTAAATGAAAAAATAAATAAATGAGTGAGTAAACGCAAAAAATAAATGAGTGAATAAATGCATGAATATGTATTAACGGTGAAAACAATTAATTTTTTTTAGGATTGAACTACGGCAGATATTTTAAAATCAATATTCGAAATACCACGCTCAATTTTTTAAATTTACCTCAAATTTCAATTAAAACTAGATTACATCACCTTTTGTATATTGCCTTAAGACTACAAAAATAACCGAGATATTTAAACGACGCGGTGTTTTAAACCCAGAATTTAAATTCCTTATTCCTCGCTCAGTTTTTAAAGTATACATAATTGTTGACATTTATACTCATTTAGATGGAATAGATATTTCCTTAATTATACAATATATATAACCGTGTATAACCATTTATTATATATACAGCCTATAACCGTAAATCATTTCCTAATAGATAAATTTTAGCCCTTTTCTTAATTATTTATCTAAGAGCAATTAAAACTTTAAAATGTAAGTAAAGTTTCATCCTTTTTAGTTTTTAAAAATACGATTTGTAGTAACATAAATTGACTAACAGACAAATCAAGCAAGAAACTGTTTCTGTACTAAACCCTTCTCGGTGGAGGTCGCATGCCATCCGACGAAGATAAAATTTTTATGCTTGAAATTGAATTCGTCGTTACTTAACGCGACTCTTTAAAATCCGCAATTTTGTTTCTATTTCTGAATATTGCTAAGAGATGTCGCAACTACTCCTACTTTCTTCACCCATTTCCGCATGACATTACTCGCCTTGTATTAAAATCAAATCATTTTATACTTTCCGTATTTTTTTTTTGACGCGTATATGTGTGTGTGTTTTAATTTTACTGTTAGGGGGTAGTGGTATGTAACCTAATATATGTTAGGGGTTAGCTGTTAGGCTAATAATAACAGAATATCAAAAACCAACTCAAATGTTACCCTATAACTAAAATCCCTTTAACCAAAATATTAAATTTTGTATCTGCAAGTAGCAATATTAATAACTATTATTTCTAACGAATAAATCACAAACAATTAAAAACACATGAATGCCCGGGAATTTATGGATTTTGGGCATTTGCGCAGGTATTTTACCTGGGCATAAGTCCCAATTCATAAATGCCCAGGCATTTTACTAGTTACAAGTAGGAAAATGCCTGGCCTGTACTTAAAAATATTTTTTGCGCTTAAAACCTGCTTTTGAAGCAGAATTAAAGACTGCAAAAATTCATCACTCTAAATACTCCAAATAATCGTCATAAAAGGATGGCACGCTTTTCCCCCATATATTTGACCCCCTTCCCCCTTAGTCAGAAAATGTTACACTTAAAGGAAACCCCTACCCCCCTTTGTCACATGCCACGCTATGTTGCATAAGCATGATGTCACAATTTTTGTTACCCACTCTCCTCCCCTTGTCATAATCTGTCACAATTTCACGAACCCCCTTCCCCCTCGAAGCGTGACATCATTTATGAATGATCCCAAATCAGGTTTGAAGAATTTCGAACTATTAATAAGAATTTCACGGTTGAACAATAATCAATATTTCTATAAAAAACGCATAAATGCCCGGGCATTTATGGATATTGGGCATTTGCCCAGGCATCTTACCTGGGCATACATCCCAATTCATAAATGCCCCGACATTTTACAACACCAATTACAAGTATACTCACAAATATTTTTTGCACTGAAAATCTACTTTTGAACCGTCGCGTTCAAGACGGCAAAAATTCATCACTCAAAATAGTCCAAGGGACCATCCACAAAAGGATGTCACGCTTTCCCCCATATTTTCCACCCCTCCCCCGATTGTCACTAAATGTCACACTTCAACGGACCCCCTCCCCTTTTGTCACATGTCAGGCTATGTTGCATAAGCAATGATGTCACACTTCTTGTTACCCCTCCCCTCCCCTTGTCACACTTTGTCACAATTTCATGAACCTCCCCCCCCCTCAAAGAGTGACATCATTTAGGAATGATCCCCAATTTAAAAATTAAAAAAAAATTATCCTACTTAAGTGTTAAAATGGCTATGTTGGAAATCAACACTGAAATCTGAATTATGTTGATTTATTTATTCGGAAATTATTTTCACAGTAAAGTAAAATCACACACAGATAATTAACCGTTGTTTTGCACTTTGTTTTGATTGCAGAGGGAGATGATGCTGGTAAAGAAGCTGTAGTCAACTGCGCGGAAATGATACCAGAAGAAGTAAGTTTATATTAGTTATTAACCCCTTGAAGCACGATTTTTTTTCTAAGAAAAACTTATAAAAATATTTACAAACAAAGTGCAAGCGGATCTCAGAGAGGAATTGGAAATAATAAAACGCGAGACACAAGATCGCCCGTGTGAGACACGGGCATGTGCAAATTTGCTAGTAATATTCGCCGATGTCAGACACCGGCATGTGCAAATTTGCTGGTAACTTTCGCCCGTGTGAGACACGGGCATGTGCAAATTTGCCAGCAACATTCGCCGATGTCAGACACGGGCATGTGCAAATTTGCTAGTAACATTCGCTGATGTCAGACACGGGCATGTGCAAATTTGCTGGTAACTTTCGTCCGTGTGAGACACGGGCATGTGCAAATTTGCCAGCAACATTCGCCGATGTCAGACACGGGCATGTGCAAATTTGCTAGTAACATTCGCCGATGTCAGACACGGGCATGTGCAAATTTGCTGGTAACTTTCGCCCGTGTGAGACACGGGCATGTGCAAATTTGCCAGCAACATTCGCCGATGTCAGACACGGGCATGTGCAAATTTTCTAGTAATTGTCGCTGATGTCAGACACGGGCATGTGCAAATTTGCCAGCAACATTCGCCGATGTCAGACACGGGCATGTGCAAATTTTCTAGTAACTTTCGCTGATGTCAGACACGGGCATGTGCAAATTTTCTAGTAATTTTCGCCCGTGTGAGACACGGGCATGTGCAAATTTTCCGATAACTTTCGCCCGTGCCAGACACGGGCAAATGCGTTAAGTGGTTAAGTTTACGCTACGTATTTTTTTTCTCTCATGCTTCATACATTAAAACTTCAGGATGAATCACGCAAGAAGTTTCTAGAAGTTTACAAAGGTATACTTTAGTTTTATTTCCCCAACATTTTTTTTTTATTACAAGGGGGTATTATGGGATTTTTATAAATTAATTAATTTTTAACCATTGACTTTATATCAATGTTCTGACTTTGTTGTCAACCATGTTGTCAACCATTTTTAAGTTCTTCATTTTACTTGTTTGCAATTGCTTTAAGAACTTTGATGCGAGCTTATGTATTTTTAACTTATTTATTCATTTATTTATTTATTTATTTAATTTAAGACTTGTTTTTGTACTCTATCATCTTTTCGACAAGTCGTTGAGCCATGGTTTTACCTTTATATTTTCAACCCCAATAATTCTTCCTGTTATAGTATTGTGATTTTTTTTCCTTTTTATTCATTATTTTTAATTTGTTCATGGTTTTTTAAAAAATAATTCGGTGTTTAAGCAATAGATTAACCTTATTCATGGATGATTTTTATTGCCAAATAAACAACAATGCAACATTTATTAAGATTTTTGTTTTTTTTTTTAAACTAGAACAATAATATCACGTACGATATTTTTTACGAGAACAAAAACGTTTCCCTTAAAATAATCATTTTATTATTTTTATTTTTACTTACAGTTTCACTTGTTATCCCAATACTACATACAATCACCATACTACAGTTCTTTGAGAGACATCGCTCTCTCTGTCTCACCTTCTACAATAGTATTTTTTATTTTCTGTTTTACACGTTTCTATATTTATTCAGCTCTTAATATTTTTAAGAACAAAAAGTTAAAGCCCAAATCCAAATCTGAAATACGCAATACTTTGATACACTCAAATAAAAATACAGGACATAGCACTACTTTTTATGTTATTTTCCAGATGAAAGAGTTTATGTTAGAGAAGACGGAGGCAGCGGACATACCCGGAGCACTACAGGTGTTTTGTGATAATGAGGAATTGGAAAAAGAGGTAATTCCTATGCTTTAAATCGAGACCTCTGTTAAAATATAGATCCGTCTATTTAACTATTTTCCTACTAATTGTCCGCAATTTTTGCTCGATGCGTAGTGCCATCTCCTTATTGAAAAATTTCTATTTTCTTCCACACGTTCTATTTATTTCACGATTTTGAAATAAAACTACTGTTGCAATAGATTTTATAAATCTCACGATTTCTCTTAAATTAATTAGGAGCTTAATTTGAAACAAATCGAAAAGTTAATAGGGAAATTATTTTCCTACATTTAACTTTCCTTAAACTTGTCAAACGATTATTTCGGTTTCTAAGAGCTTCTAAAACTGAAATCTTCACCAATGGATTCACCAAATGAAATGGCTTTATTTTTATGTTATTGCATCTAAAAGCTCCCCTATTGCATTGAAAAAGGGATTCTTAGCAATCCCGAAACACATGTCTGCATTTTAATGCTTATTTGCGCTGTCATAAAGTGATTTTTTTTTTACAGTTTTCTTGTGTTATAAAGTTCCTTTATTTTATAGATATAGTCATTAAATTAATGATTGTTTCGCTAATGTGGCATTTATTAGTTTTTCGAAAATACATATTGCACCTCTAGTGTAAGAGGGAGTCAACTCAAAATCCACTGCATTCTTATGAGAGTTGTTTGAAAATTTTAATCATAATCTTAAAATATCGCTTTCTTTTTAAATTGCATTTATCTGAGGTAAATAAAGTTATGGATTGTTATAACTTTATGTGGGCATATTTTTAAAAGTATGCACAATTTTGTGGTAGTTATTGAATTATCTCATAATTCATTTCTAGCAACGACTTTAAATTTAAATACATTGAATAACTTTAAAAGCAATGCAAATAAATTGATATACTTCTTGGGACCATTCATAAGTGATGCCACATTTTTTAAGAACATATTTGATCCCCTCCCCCTTTGCCGCTAAGTGTCACATTTCAATATGCCCCCTACTCCCCCTTTGTCACAAGTCACGTTATATTATAATAGCATAAAATAAGTTTAAGTTGGACATTATTAAACGTCTTTATAGAAATCAAAATGTGCGATCTCACACTTCCTGTTGCCCCCTCCCTTCCCCTTATCACAAACTGTCACACTTTCTATAACCCGCTCCCCCTCGAAGAGTGACATCACTTATGCACCTCTTAAATCGGGTTCGCACACTTTTAGGCCACTCCCCTTTTTGTAAGGACTTTCCCACCAGAAATTTTATAAAACTATCTAATACATAAAGCACTGTGAAATTTTTTAAGAATTAAAGAAAAAAAAACCTTCTGGTATACTGATAGAGACAAGTTGTTACAGAATGTGGTGTAGCCTAAGAGCGCACGAACCAGCTTACAATTAACACACCGTAATAAAAATATTGCAATTTGATTTATTTCAGGCTTGCAAAGAATTTAAAGAGAAAGGAATTGAGGTGAGTTGTATTTTTCTGCTATTTTATTATTGCAAGTTTTGCTAAATAATGCTGGGAGCATTTTTACAGCTTTAAATGGAAAGGGCCACTTTAAGGCATGACATTCTTTTCAGATACCTACTCATTATCAGATTACATGGAATCTTAACTGTCCTTCTTGACTTGCCAGTAACTTAGAACGAATAAATCATACGTACATGCAAAGCAGCGCAAGCATTGGCGGATTCAAGTAACGTCATTGGTCACGTGGCACCGATGAACGCAATGTAAACAAAGGAAGCCGTAGCATCGCTTTGCATCGGGTTCGACAAGTCTAATTGAAAACTAGGCCTAAATAAAGTTCTTCTACATTACATAAAATTAACACTAAATACAGCACTATAACTATTGTAATAATTAATAAATTACTTTTATAATAATTAAATTTAATGTAAATACTGGGTTATAATCAGAAAAACCCGTGAAAATAGTCTAATTAATTTTAAAATAACTAATTTTGCCTAGTGAACTCCGCGTCGAACTCAATTGAAAATCTTAGTAAACAAAGAGCGGATATCACGTGACAACGGTAATCGCTCGTGAGTCCCTCCAGCGACGAATTGCCTCCATCGGTATAACATTCACATCTATTGGTATAGCGCCCTATCTCCTGGGGCTCAGTCCTAAAACCACGTAATAAGCACACATAAACGGCTAGTGGTTGCTTTTTTTAAAAAAAATTACTTCTAAAAAGGAAAATTAAGAATGTGTGTGTTAAAGGGTTAATAAATAAGTACAATTGGTATTTCCAAAGGATATGTAATTCATTAGGAAGAATAATTAAACAGTTTTCTTGGATTTAAACGGATGAAAATGCATTTTATTAGACATCGGATTTCTGTAGCGCTATCTGATGTGCACACATACCTTTTGAGCCTACTTTCCCGTAAAAATTTTAAAAGAATAATAATAAAGCACGAAAGAAGGCTTTATGTATCGTAAAAATACTGTTAAAAATAAAGAAAACGGAAATAATTAAATAAAAATTGAAAAATAAAAAATTTGAAAGTAGGGTTTCGAGGAAGGGGAAAATGCTTGTCTGTCGGTCTGTCTGCCCCTCACCCCCCTAATAACTTTTAAGCGAATTGTCCGACTCGAAAAATTCTTTTTGCATTCGAAAGATCTCGGCGAGGAAATCTCATTTCCCGATTTTACTTTTTGATTTGAGCAATTTTTCGCTTAATTTAGAACAGTTCAAAAAAATCTTTTAGCGCCTATGGGTTCATGAATGAGTAAATGGATGAATAAATACATGAATGCGCACATGAATGAATGAATAAATGAAAGAATGAATATGTATTATCCGTTGAAAAAGGCATATTCGAAGTAATTAAGAACTAAAGCTAAATGGAAAAGATAAAGAGATAGCTAGATTATAAATTTGAATTTGGGTGTATACAGGAAAGTAGGCTCGTATAGCTCCAGACGGAACTTCTTGTTAATTTTTTGTAACGCAAGTGTATTACTGAAAAGCTTTTCATATCGCAACGTTGTTGTTGAGCGATTTATGAAAGAAACATTGAAAAAGGAAATGATAGAAAGAAAAAAAAGAAAAGCAACCGAATAAGTTTAGTGGTGCCCTCTTTTGACTCTTTACTAAATAAACGCTTTTAAAGAGAAAATACATAGAGGTTACAATTCTAGTTCAGTGGGAGTTTGCACTCAAGTGGAAGCGGCAACGTAACTATAACAGAAAAGTAGAATTCGGAGATAAATTGGAAACATTTTTCTTTTCAATGGCAGATTATCATACTTTCCAGCAACAATTGTTTTAATTTTTTTTAATGACATGTTGATACAAATTAATTCATAAAGTAGTCTCTATCTTTTATTAGAGTCTTTTTTTTCTCTCTCTCTCTATCTTTAATTAGAGTATTTCTTATAGTCTCTATCTATCTAGAAACCGTATTTTTATTTTGGAAATGCGAAAATTTCAAACTTCAATGTTTAATTTTTTTTTCTCTTTTGGTATAGTTTAAGGGGGGGGGGGGATACGTGTAAAACGGCGTATTTTTCACGAATTTTTTAAGGTACAACGAATAAATATATTTTATTGAGATTTTGAAGTTATTTTATAGATATATTGAAGAAAATTTGCTGAAATGTTCAAACATTTTCTTGAAAAATCCCGGAGATATTGGCTGCTGCACACTGTAAGTCGCCACCTGGGTCGGCAGTTTGCGTACATCCTGGAGGTCACAATTTTTATCTGAAATCAATTTTTTTGAAAACATACTTTTTTTATAACTGTCTCTTCTAGTTGAACTAAAATCATCATAAAATATTGAAAATTTCTATTTTTTTAGAATAGTGAAAATCAAGTACGATTTTTAACCGTTTTTTTTTTTTTTGTCCTTTTTTTACAATAAAAAAAGTAAAAATAAAGATATGTTTATGACTCTAGTTCAACTAAAGCGTGTATATATAAAGAAAATGTGTGCTAAATTTGATAAGGATTGATCAAAAATTCTGCGAGCTGGAGTGTACGCAAATTCGAAAAAAGTAGTTTCGAGAAAAACGCGTTTAAAAAAAGAGTGGTATTGAAGGTAAATTTAAGGCAGCAATGAATCCTTTTTTTAAAATACTTATAGATACTAATACTTATAGAAATTCCTATCCGATGCTTCAATTGTTAAAAAAAATAAATAAAAGGACATCTGCTAACGTTCTCTAATACCCTTCAGGTCATTCATGAGAGACTACCTGCTTAACTGCTCCAAAAAGGGCGCTCGCTCAAATGCTTATAACTTTTAAACGACTAGGAATTTTGCTTTGAAATTTTCAGGGTATATTATTGAATAGTTGTAGAATCGATTTATAAAGAATTTTTTTTTAAATTTTTTTGTGACCTTTACACGTATTTCCCTCTTAATTTATGTAAAGTAATGGGTGTGTGATGTTGTGAAATTGCTCTAGTCATTAACGTGATTGAACTGCAGTTATCAGTTGAGTACATAATCATAATAGTTGAGACAACTCAATTTTTGCTCTATAAAATTTCAAATTCTTCAAAAGCATGTGAAGAGAAATTACGAAAAAGAGCGCATGAAAAAGTAAATTTTGGGACCTCCAACAAATAGATGAGAAGTTTATACAGTAAAACCTGTAAATTTTGACCAAGTTTGTAAGCTGACCATCTGTCTAAGTTGGCCACTTTTGTCAGGAACGGAATTACCCCTATTTTATCTAATGTAGAGAAACCTTTGTAACTTGACCGCTTAAGTTGACCACCAGTATATGTTGAACACTTATGTACGCCAATTTGGGTGGGAGTATTATAAAAAATTCTTTGTAAGTTGACCTCCTAATTATTACTACATTTATTTGTTTAGCTATTTCTGGTAAGATTTAAAAAAAACTAAAATATCTTCTTCGGGACATTTTTTATGCTAAAATGTTAGACCAGTATTTGTCTGGATGACGAAATATCAATATAAAATTCGCCTAAACCTCTTTGTTAGTTAACCAAACGGGAAAACTACTATGAGCTATAAGTTTCTTCTTTTTTCTTTGATCTGATATAACCATTTTGAAAAATACATATTTTTAGGAAATCTTTAGCAGCATATAAAATACTGACATAATTAATAGGATATTTATCTTAATTTTAATTAAGTACTTAACTTTTGATACGTTGGATACATTGTAAGACATTCGGGTTAAATTTCTTTAACGATATTTTAGATAATTGTGAAAAAAAAAAAAAAAAAGAAAAAGCTAATGACTATTTTAAAGTAACGTCATTACATGAAGCTATATTTTAATTAGTTATAAATGCACAGTGTAAGAAATAACAAGAAAAAAATCTCCACTCGCTATAAGTTGACCACCTGTCTAAGTTGACCACTAAAGTGCTGCACCGAAAGTGGTCAACTTACACACTGTACTTACGAAAGAAACTCATAAGGTTAGGACGTGTGGAGTTGCTAAAACTTATACCATTCATTTTGATTTTATTTTTATTTACTTAAAACATACATTTTCAGTTATACGTGTCGCACATTTAGTTTTTTTTTTTTTTAAATATTTTTTATATGCACACACACACACACACTTACAGGTGTATGTGTGTGTCTAATCATTCAAAAAAAAAAAAAAAAA
This sequence comes from Octonoba sinensis, assembly GCA_038502835.1. Taxonomy (NCBI): domain Eukaryota; kingdom Metazoa; phylum Arthropoda; class Arachnida; order Araneae; family Uloboridae; genus Octonoba; species Octonoba sinensis. Next base: position 9,405,055 of record CM076600.1, read on the forward strand.
AGCGCATACATCAGTTATGACTATTTAGAAACTTTACGTTCGCAAACCCTTAATTTAGTTTTCAGGCGCTCGTAATTTAACTACTATCCCAAATATTATTTTTTTAAACTTAAGTCATGAAATTATTTTTTAGTATGTTATAGCTGCAATTTTTTTAGTTTCTTTGTGCTTACTGCTTACCATTTAATTAAGTTCAATTAAAAGAAGAATCGAAACACATTTTAAAATTTTAATTTTTTGAAAACTCTACCATAACATTCTATCTGTTCAATTTTAATATGCGTTGCACTTGAGGAGAAAAAACTTCAAAATAACTGGAATTCTTTTACATTTTTTTTCAGATTAATGAAGAAGATGCAGAAAAAGTAAAGGTTGGTGAAAATACTTTTCAATTTCCGCGTGAATATCAATTTTTTTAGGTAAAATTACATCATGAAAACATGATGTAATTCTACGTAAAAAATTGTTGTTAATATGATTGTTTTAAAATAACTTAACAACATTTTTTAAGACATTGTTTGGGTACCGGATAGCCTTACAGAATAATGCTGCATTAAACTAAATCAATAAAAACTTTATTAAAGGAAAAAAGAATTTTTTCTTTTTAATCTAAGGACACCACTGCATGAAAAATTGCCCGGAACATTTTCCTTTTAAATCAAATTTAACCCCTTTTATCTCGCTCCCGTCAAAATCACGTGTTGGAGTGTTTAACGGTGGAGCACCAAAACATTAAAAAAAAAATTTATTCCTCAATCCCGAAAATTTATTTTTTTTTTCTTTTCTTACATACTAGATAATAGTATCAAACTATTTATAGTATAATTATAGAGATTAAATATTTTTTAAATGTTTTTCGTGAAAAGAATAGGCGCTTCTGTTGTTGTTCTCTTGAAAACTATACGACCGTTAAGGTTTTAAGCTGTTTAAGACAAAAGGCTCTATGGCGAAATTTGAGGAATAATTTTCAAAATATACATACATATACTGTCCCAGAGTGAGAAAAGTGATTATACTCAAGACATGTAAATTTTAACTGACTATAAATATTAAATTTCTTTAGTTATACTGACTATAAATATTAAATTTCTAAACTTCTTCACTATACAACATATTTCTAATACAAAAAATGCCATTTACATATTTTTTACCGCAAAGGTACAGACTTTTATATTCTTCCATTTACACGACAATAGACTTGACATTAACAGCCAAACAACTTCCATAATCTCCATGCTAATTCATAACTCTAAGAAATACAGCAAAATGTTTAAAAAAATAGTTATCAAATAATATTCAAGTAAAAGAAAGCACTTAATTCATATTTATAACATAAAAATTTAGGTACCAGACTTGACATTGAATAAAAATACTCCCTCTATAAGAACTTCTTTACACACACCTACACGCCTGCAGTTTTTCAACTGCTAAAAAAATGGCTACAGATAAATATTTAACTAGTAATTAGCTCTTTTATTGAAAATGTGTTGACATTTATTGGTACAATTTTCAACCCTTTTTCATGAAACCGGACTCGACAAAATATGAGACACAAAATGCCTTCTTCTATGTTACAAATTATCTTTTATGTTTTTTTAATGAATATGATTTAGTAAGTTATTTTTTAAAAAAAATTACACCACTCCAAACTGCCCCCGTCCACCCGGTGGAAAATTTTGAAATCACGGGAAGTCCCGCTGTAGACGTTTTTTAATTACATGGCTTCAAAACGTTTATTATGCAAGTCTATGGCCCCCAGCAGGAATCGAAGCTGATTTCTAGTTCCTTTCATACTTGAAACATTTAAATACACCCGAGACTAAGCATCAGATTAAAAAAAAGCACCATCAAATGACTATTTGGAGTAATTAATATTCCAACTGGTCAAGCAGCGAGTTTTGCAACAATGGTGTTTCGCGCAAATTTAGTTAAACAGAGATAATTTCGCGTGATGACAATTAAGACACCAAATACAGACTCTCCCCCTCATTTCTTAACTACTTTCTCAATTTGCCCAATGAAAGGCGCACACATTATCATTGCTCTGAGGACTAAACAATGTGTTCGCATCACACAATTCCGTGCTTCCAGCATCCGGCGCGAGGAATCATGGGAGAACGGAATGAACTATTGTCATTTTTTGAGCGTTACGAGATGACTTTAAAATCTACCAAAAATGGTATGAAGACCCAAAATTGGTATTACTGCTGTCTTCGTTTCTTAGCGATGACATACGATTATCAGACGGGTGCACATGAAAAATAACATGATGAACTGAGACTGCCGTAGATACGGGGGGGGGGGGGGATAAAAAAAAACCTGAAATGGTGAAGATTGTATAGAATTTGACCAATTTTTCCTGTAAAACAAGGAAAGTAGCTTACTTTTCCCGAACAATATCCCCCTAAAAAGGTGAAAATTGTCTAGAATTTGACCAATTTTTCCTGTAAAACAATGAAATTAGCTCACTTTTCTCGAAGACACCCCCTAAAAAGATGAAAATTGTGTAGAATTTGACCAATTTTACCTGTAAAACAATGAAATTTGCTCACTTCTCTCGAATACCCCCCCCCCCCCCATTCCGGGTATAGCTACGTCACTGAACTGCTGCTTAATGTTGAAAAAAATTTGAAAGAAAACTTTTTATGCCCCGCAAGGTTATTTATAAGAATAAAAGCCTTGTATTCCGTATCGGCAAAGGCGTGGTCGGTTGAAGCTACCAGGAAGCTGCAGGTACCATTGCGATCGATATGGGCACCTTGTGCTAGCCAAATGAGCAAGATAATGCAGAAGAGGTCAGTCATCTGGGTGAAGATGCTTTATAGAAAAAAAAACTGGACATTCCTACATAAAAACTTAAGAGAATAATATTTCTAACATTTTTTGTACCAGAAACACTCAACAACCACAATTCAGAAGAACATCACATTCAGCTAATGACCGAATTGTATGCCTTCTTATATTATCTGAATATTTTAAGAGGACTATACACTTTTAACCAATCCAAAAAGTGGAAAATATGCCTCAACTTTGAGATTTTTTAAAAAAATACCCAATGCATCAAAACTTCTAAAATTTCCAGGAATTTTAGATACAATATAAATAAATTAATAAAAAATATTTTTATAGTTTTAATTTAATTAAAAATTTAGTTAAAATATATTTATTTAAATCCCGTTTTCGCGGCTTTCGAAAAAAAAAAGTCTCATTGCGCTCATGATATTTCTTGAACATTTTGCAAAATTTCATAAAACTGATTTTAAATGAAGCACAACATTCTGTTCAAACTTCTGATCTAGGATCTTTTTATTTGTTTAATATTTTTTTAAATAATGAGGCATTAATTAGATAAAACTCATTTTTCGTAATACTTTCAATCTTTTTACTGCACTTTTTTCCCTTTTCATCGGAACTTCATAATTCTAGTTCATTTTATTAATTTATCCAAGATTGATGTTGAAAAAAAATTGGCGGGGGGGGGGGGGGTATCTTAAACGGCTTTGAAGATATCATGCACATGCGACACTATATTTCGAAACATGGGAAAATGGGATTTAAACTAAATGTTTAAATAAATTAAAACTATAAAATATTATTTTTAAGTTATTCATATTGTATCTAAAATCCCTGATTATTTTCGAAGTTTTGATGCATTGGGTATTTTTTTAAAAAATCTCGTAGTTGAGGCATATTTTCCAGTTTCTAGATTTGTTAAAAGTGTATAGTCCCCTTAAGGTAACATTTAAACACTGTTCTGATTTTTATTTTCTTTTTAGAGCTGCATGGAGTCATGATGAAATTTTATCAGAAGACTGAAAATATGAACTATACTTTTATGTTGATTCTTACTTAAGTATGATTTTCATTAAATGTATAGCATAAAAATAAAAAATAAACATCTCTATATATGATAACATTTATTTAAATTTGACAAATTTATTTTTTTCTTTTTGCAAAAAGAGGTTCCCTTTTTCAATGTTCACTGGTTTTTCTTACAACTTTCAAACCAAAGACTGAATCAAAGTTTTTTTCTTATTCGAAACCGAGAACACTAACTCACAACTTTTCATTTGCTCTGAAATTTTATAAACATATTTCAGCAAATAAATTTCAATTTATAGAACATCGTTTCCCAAACTGTGGTACGCGGTGGCCGTGGTAGCCTAGTGGTTGGAACGTCGGACTTCCACCTGGAAGGTCGCACGTTCGATACCCACGGAAGACCACCATGTATACTTGGGGATATGTGCATGTAAAATCCGTAGACCCCACTACCTCTCCCCGTGCTTAAGCAATCCTAAGGCCTCGGCTAACAGGTAGGGGTTTGGTGGAGAAAAGTGGTACGCGAAGCCTCTCTAGGTAGTACAGTACGAGTACGGTCAAAGAAACCGATCTATAATCTATTGATCTTCTATTCCATATAATAAATTTATATAGCAGTGGTACGCACAATGGTTCGCAAGAAAAATGGTGGTACGCATGAAAAAAAGATTGGGAACAGCTGGTATAGAAAAAGGCTTTAGAAAAAAATATGTATCCAATATAAGGCAATCCAATCTTGTTCCGACTGTATTTTTTTCACATTTGGTGGTCAAATTCTATCAAGTAATTATTTTAATTTTCTTTAAATGTATCATATCCCTTCTCTATAGTGTTTTTTTTTTCTTAATCCGTCGCCGTTAGAAACAAAAATTGTCAGAACAGTAGTACCCCCATAACTCGGTCACACCCTGGTAGGATGACAACACGATAATACGCATTTCTTTAAAAAAAACAACTTTTCAAAGTCGGCTAGTTAATTTTCATTATAGACAGCTTTATGCTTTCATAAAATATTTTTCTGGGGTCTGTCTCATCCTGTACATTTCTGTACACTGGTACTGCATATTCATTTATTTTCACGTAATAGAGGCTCTACGCCTTCATAAACTACGTACTACTCCCCGGTTAAAGAGCACTTGGTCAGTTTGTTCTCTGTTGTATTCTCAAGCCCATAATGAATACAAAAACAGCATTGATTTTCTGAGGATACATTTGTATTTTGTAACCCTATTCCCGAAAACTTTGCATTTTCTAAAACTTGGAGACCCTTCGTTCCACAGTTTTCGAGACTCTACTGTAGGGATCATTCATAAATGATGTCACGCTTCGAGGGAGGAGGGGTGTTCGTGAAATTGTGACAAACTGTGACAAGGGGAGGGGAGGGGATAACAAAAAGTGTAACATCATGCTTATGCAACATAGCATGAAGTGTGACAAAGGGGGGAGGGGGTTCACTGAAGTGTGACACATTGTGACAAAGGAAGGAGGGGGTTCACTGAAGTGTGACATTGTGACAAAGGGGGGAGGGGGTATGCTGAAGTATGACATTTTGTGACAAAATGGTGGAGGGGGTCAAATATATGGAAAAAAGCGTGACATCACTTATGAACGGTCGCGTACTTAATTTTAAATGGAAAAAGGCAGCTCTATACAAATGTATGTATCTATACATAAAATAGGCAAAGACAAAACCCTCAAGAATAATTTTTTCCTGTTTCTCAACTGGTTTTCTTACTTTTTTTGTTTAGTCGCTATTGTCGAGTTTTAGACATAACATTAATTTATAAACATTTGGAAGCAGTATATTATTACTTATTTTCCTCTTTCTTTATCAGATAAACCTCATTTATTAATTGCAATGTTATGATGTTACAGATAGCAGATGGTAACTTGTATAGGTTGAGTAAATATTGGGTAATAAATATAAAACTCATTGTTAAAAAGAGTTTGTCACCATTAAGCATTAATATTAAAAGCAGTTATAATAACAGTGAGTGAAGACGTCTCTGAAACAGGGAAAGGAAAAATGAGAATAGTGTATGAAAGCAAGCATTTAAGTTTTATTCAACTGCCACTCAACTTAGTATGAAATCGGCAAGAGTACAAGCGGCTACAATAATGAGCCCAATTGGCCCTGCGACAATAATGATTTACAAAACGTTTGCTTTAACCCTACACTGCGCAGTGCTGTTTTTAAACAACGTCTCTATTTTTCGTTCACTAAGCTCTTGTTTTGTGTTATTTTTAACAAGCGGCGCATTCTTTCGCTTTATTTTGTATGTAAGATCATATTTGTTGGTACAGTTTACCCTAGATCTTGTAAACTAGGCTCAACCTTCATCTTTTTTTCACAAAACCACAAGACATGTTCGCTTTGTAAAAAACAATAACTTCCTTTTTTTTTTTTACAAATTTTAAGCAACAATTTTATTAAAAAAATAATTTTTAATTGCTTACATAGTTTTGAAATAAAATAAATATAAGTTGCCCGGAAAATTTCGCGAAAAATATATATGAAGCCTTTTTTACTTGTTGTTTTAAAACAACGGCCGCAAAAAGAAAAAAAATTGCGCAGTGTAGGGTTAAGAGATTATTTATAGCATAAAGTTTCTAGCGCTAAATAAAATTAATACGGTCGAATTTCGATTGTTGGGCGAATTCTAGTATTTGTTAATTTGTAGGGATAAAATATGGTAAAAACAACAAACTAGTAAAAACTCGTGTACAAAATCAAATTTATTATTTTGAGTATCAAACGGAATTCTTTACTTTGAGCTCTTCTTAGAAATAGATAAATTTTTCGAAAGCATAAAAAAAATGTGTGTTTACTGAAAAGATTATAACAGCATATTATTTTGTTCCTGAACATTTCAAACAGATTCTAAGATAAGATTTAAACTATAACATGAATTTGAGAAATTAAAGCCTCTTTTACAGGATCATCTAAGTAAGGAGAATTTCAAAAACAGTTTAAGCAAAATCTTAGAAAACTAATCTCAGTATTCCTTAGAAGCTGAAAATTCGTAGAAACTAAACATCGGCAAAGGTATAAGATATTTGGAATGGAATAGCAATACTCTTAAAGAAAATATAACTTTATTTTATTAAAGATAAGTTCTGTCATGTTTGCTAAGCTATATTACACTTGATGATTTCTGGTGGAATTTTGTAAAGTTTACTTTAGATTCATTCTCGTGCGATTAGAAAATTTAAGTGAATTTTAACAAACTTTAAAAAATAACTTCCTTTAAATAAACGTTATGTGTACTTTTAGAAGTGGTTGAAAACTGAACTGATACAGAAAATACTTCATAGCAAATATTGTTAACACCTTCCCTCTCGTTTCCGTGAAAGTGACGGGCTGAGGTATCGCGTTTATGTATCGCTCCCGTGAAAGTGACGGGCTGAGGTATCGAGTTTATGTATCGCTCCCGTGAAAGTGACGGGCTGAGGTTTCGCGTTTATATATCGCTCCCGTGACATGTTCAGGCTGGAGTGTTTAAAATTTCAAAATAAAAACAAATCAAAAATTAAAAATGAATATATATATATTGTTCATACACATATTTTTATATAATTTTCAGGGATAAAAAATAGGCACTTTTATGACAGTTTTCTTGAAAATTACCCAACCGTTAAGGCGTTAATGCCTTTCTAAGTATAATGTGAGAGTGCCTTTCAGCCACTATTTAATTTAGCGAAGATTTACTAACGATTTTGTTTTACTTAGGTAAAACTATAGAGCAAACTTTTGACAATATTGAGAGTGCTTTTCAGCTGCCATTGAATTTAGCGAAGATTTACTAACGATTTCGTTTTACTTAGGTAAAACAATAGAGTAAACTTTTGATAATATGAGAGTGCTTTTCAGCCACCATTTAATTTAGCGAAGATTTACTAACGAGTTTGTTTTTACTTAGGTAAAAAATAGAGTAAACTTTTGATAATATTAAGTAACTTTTTGATATGAAAGATTTATGAAATAGCGAGAAAGTGATTTCCAAACAAACTAAATAACTAAATTACCGTGAATATATTTTCAAAAAATTCAATTTTTCATTTAAATCATCGAAAAACTTTCAAAACGCACAGAATTCAACACAACCAATTCCTCACAGTAATCCGAAACACATATTGTGGTAAACTTCTTCAAAATCGCTCTTCGTCACTTGAAGATATTAGAATTGATTTAGTTTTTAGCCAACTGTCCCGCCAACAGTAAAAAAAAGTATGAAGAAGACAATGTATCGTAAAAATATCGTTAAAAATAAAGAAAAATTAAAAATAAGTGAAGTAATTAAATAAAGATTGAAAAATAAAAAAATTTGAAAGCAGGGTTTTGAGATGGGGAAAATGTGTGGCTGTCGGTCTGTCTGTCCTCCCCTAAGAACTTCTGAGGGAATTGTCCGATTCGAAAGATCTTGGCGAGGACATCTCATTTTTATATTTTACTTTTTGATTTGAAAAATTTTTCGTTCAATTTTGAACAGCTCAAAAAATTTTAACATTAGCAAGTACGGACAAAAATTAAGCAAATTATGTAAACTATGGCACGACATCCAAGTTTATATGAGCAAACCCATTGGAAGAAGCTCTCGGCATAAAATATTGATTTGGACACTTTTCGTTCATTTTTGAACAGTTCAAAAAAAATTAGCATTCGCAAGTACGGACAAAAATTAAGCAAATTATGTAAACTCTGGCACGACATCCAAGTTTCTATGAGCAAACCCATTGGAAGAAGCTCTCGGCATAAAATATTGATTTGGACACTTTTCGTTCATTTTTGAACAGTTCAAAAAAAATTAGCATTCGCGCCTACGGGGAAATTTCAATCCTATATAAATCCTGATCTGGCAATGGCACCTAAATACAGGCGGCGCCATTTCTGAAATCCTTGCTACTTGAAGCATCCAAAAAAGTCTCAAAATCGTAATTATTTATGATCAGTAGTAACAATATCATTCATTAACTGATTTCTGTTTAAAATAGCTTTTTAAAAAGTTGCAAAAGGAGTAAATAATTAATAAAAAATCAAATACATTATGCATTAAAAACAATGCTCAGAACGGTCATATAATTTGGTTACAACTTTTTATTTTTAAAACAATTTAACGTACAAAATATGAATTTACAAAAAAATCAAACTTAAGTTAAGAAGAACAACAAACACACGAGATAGTCTCAGAATCTTGAAGTTAGCACGAATACATTTTTTTCTGCATCTTTCACTTTCAAATGACATTGTCATCTGTAGCTTCTTGAGTAACTTTTAAAACCCACGCCCATTCGCAAGGAAGAGTATTAGGTGCCAAGCTAGGGAAGCTGATGGAAATAGTCTTGGGAGCAACTTTGTAAACTAATGGAGTTTTTACCCCAAGCATAGTTATGACACTATTCTTTTTCACTTGCAAGGATCCGAGAGTTAACAGGTTGTTTTTCGGCCAGCTTAGAACTATGGCGTAAACGGCGGATCCCTTTGATGTGTACCTGTAATTAAAACCACTATGTTATAATTAATCTTAAAATGTCTACATCCAAGAAAGAATTTAAAAAGAAAATCTAGAACCGGGATTCCTTAGTCGTGGCCCCCTTTGGAAGAATTATAATATAGTCATTGCACACTAGTCATACAATATCTATGCATGGTATGGATAACTAGTAGGCCCGGCGGTCATACGAAATGACCGCTGTTCTAGATATTATAAACATACAATTCTTCCAGTAACCGGAAATACACATCAAATCAAAGAGATATTTATCAGGTAGAGCAGTAAAGTTTAATGAATAAATAATACACATATAATAATTTCGGAAAAAAATATTCTTACGGAAAAAAAACTAATCTAAGTTATAATAATCTGTAAAATAAAAATATTATTTACTATGTAATCAAATTGTTTGTGAAAAATATTTATTTATATCCAGCATAATCATCGTTAAAACAATAGTCTTAACGAAACTGGAAAAAGAGCGCTGCCACATTAATAAAGCGCAGACGATAAACAAATTAAAACAAAGAAACAAGGATTAAAATAATCTCGCGTTTACATTAATTTTTAACGAAGATTGCAAATCTAGCGATGCCTCACTCAAAAGGCTAGAGAAATGTTTTGATCATTAGTCGTTTTCATTATAGAAACAATTGTGTAGATGACAGAACGATGCAGTTTTCTCGAAGTAAGAAATTCGGAATAAGCTATCTGCGACAAACAGACACTTAAGCGGCTTATATATAGGATAGTTATATCTGTATGATTTTAGAGATAAATCGGAGGATCAAGTTCAAAAATGATGTAAATGATGGTGACACAGATTTGATTTACGTTTTCCGAACTTTAGTAGTAAATATCACATTTTTTTGCTTCTGCAACAACAAAGATTTAACCATTCATTAAGTCGCCTTGCATATATGCAAAGCTAAGTTTGAATTCGATTGTCCATGCTGTCTATAGTTTAACATTGAATATTTATTAGACCACTTGCCAAGGTGCTTGTCTTTGTAAGGTAAAATAATTGACTACCACAGTCTGTCCTGTATTTTTTCTGTATTCTTTGGGCAATTGTTATTCTTCTCGTGAAAAAGCGTGTAGTGAAAAGTTAATATGTGCACGGATCATTTCTCATGCTTCGGTGTGGCACCCCAGGATACCGTAGGTCACAGTTTGGAAAGCGCTGGTCTAGAAAAATGCTTCTCAGCAAAACTGATATTGCATAGTAATAAAAAATATGTGGCAATCAGAACTATTTGTTGTAAGCGGAAAAAAACTTGCATACAAAATCGAAAAGATGAAGGTTTTTACTTGCCATGCTAAGGAGTGTTCCTGGTAAAAGTTTTGACAGTTAAAATTTCAGATTTACTTGATTGTATATCCTTAATGTTTAATATTCCATTAGCGTTTTTGGAGTATTGCACGAATTATTTAGTTATTTGTTTTAGAATTTCTAGAAATTAAATTACTTTTAAACTCTTAGGAAATTTATCATTCCTTACAAACAAGATTCTGACTTTCGCAACACAACTTACTCATCCTTACATAATTTATTCTTGTAAAAGTTAAAAAACAACAACAAAAAAAAAAAAAACTACATTGCTATTTCCTATAACCAACGTAATAAAGGGTTAATCTAAATGTGTCATGATGAAGAAAACTGCCCGCATTACAGAAGTGAAACAGTAATTGCTGATATTATTATAATCCATAAATATAGATAAATAACCAGTTTTAGTGGATACTCCATTTACTTTAAGAAAACATTTACTTGAACTTTAGAAAAGCATGAGAAAATGTTTTAACAGAAAATTCCTTGAGTAAAAGAGAAAAATTCTCACCATACTCCTGGTGTCAAGGTATCATTTTGAGCTGTCCAGGGCCTTGTACTGTAAATGCCTTCACCGTTTACTTTCAACCAGGATCCCAACTGCTGCAGTCTCTCTTGGAATATTGGGATAATTCTCCCGTCATGGGTGGGACCAATGTTTACTAGAAGATTTCCTCCACAACTGGAAAGATTTCAGTGTTAATGGGCAATTTAGAATTTCCGTTTTCGCCGTCAGCGCCAAGTTGCCAATGTTGGCAAGTTTTATGTTAACCTATTTCGGTAAATAAATTGTCAAGGAAGTGGAATGGCGGAGCATTGCTCGAAACTGGAGCTGAGTAGGAGCAAGGAAATTATGTTTCGCTCCATTGATCAAAAAATTTGAAAACTTTTTGACTTTTTCATCAACCCAAAAAATAAATTAACTAAAAAAAAAAGAGATAAATAGTATAATCTAGTAAGATTATTCGGTGCACGGAGCAGAACTGGAGAGGGAGCTACTAAAAAAAAAATTTGGTTGATCCAGATCCCTGATAACTGTGCATTAAGGAATCACATGACTGGCTTTGACAAGAAAACTTCCGATATACGAACGATTAAATGAGTCATTTGTTAAAATAAGTGAGGAAAACCCGATTGCCTCACTAGTAGCATACTCAGATGGTTATTAGCCTGTGTGTCAATATAAGAATTTCCTCTCGTTACTGTTTGTTTTACCTATTGACTTTACAGAGCTAGACACTGCAAATAGGCGTAACGATGGTACTGTATACACAGGTAAGAATCAATAGGGCTCAGATGTCCCAACCTGAATTAAGCAAGGCGATTTTCTGTACAAGTAGACCTGAACAACGAGCTTCTGAAGAAACTTAGCAGATAAGATGAAAGGCATTTGGACGAAGCGGATTGGAGGAAACTGGAGGGTCACGTGAGATATTGCTCCTCGGTCATACACAAAGTGTAGTGGATACCGCGGAGCAATGTCTAGTTTTGAAGTCTAACGTTCTCCCCGAGAAGGAATGAGCTTCCTTGTGGCCAGGAGTCATGTTTTGCGTAATCATCTAGGTCGCATTGTTCCATTGTACGACTCCCAGCTACGAATTGTCCAATAAAGAGCACAAGTTCACTGTCATTAGAAAATTTAATAATGCTGTAAATACTTTTCATAACCAAGTCACTTCTCAGCCGTTAAGCTTTGCTGAATGAAGTGGGATACTCGAGATATTAAAAGATTGAATTGAAACTCGAGACATTAACTGACGGTTTTTGCGAGTGCTCGTATATTAACGAACAGTTTATCTCAAGCTAAACCATACCATTTTTGAGTTAATCGTCTAGAACAGGGGTCTCCAAACTTTCCAGCCTTAGGGCCATATTGATTACTCCAGTAAATTCCAAGGGCCAAAACCATATTATCATTAATTGTTGCCGGTGGTAAAAAGTTGAATCAGTCCACTAGTGGTGTAAAATATGATTACTTTTTTGCCAGATGCCATTAGCTAGCTCTCCGCGGGCCGGACAAAATCTGTCCGCGGGCCGGATGTGGCCCTCGGGCCGTAGTTTGGAGACCCCTGGTCTAGAAGAAGGTAATCAAATCAAGTGTCTTTAGCGGCCGCACAGTTGGTACCTCAACTAATTTTGTGTCAACAATAAAAAAGTAACAATCAATTCGCGAGGCCATTAAATCATAAAAGCCCAACGTTTCTCACCTCACTGTTTCAGCTAATGTGGTAATGAGTTCTTCGATGGTCAAAAAGTTACTCAGGTCAGCGTTCCTTCGATAACCCCATGAGAGCTTGTCCAACGTCATAGCATTTTCCCACTTGTGAGCCTGCAGAGTTTCTGAAAAAAAAAGGTATATAAGGTAATATATAAGGTGTATAAGGTAATTTGAAAGTTACAAAAACGGATAAACATTCATGTAATGCAAATTAATCGTCATGCAACTATGTCATGCACTATACCAAAAAACTAAATTCATTGTCGACATTGTAATAAAAATAATCTCGATTATGTAAAGTAAAAAAACAGAGCACGCCAGATACTTTTATCGTGATTTTCTCGAAAAGATTTATTTGTCACATAACACGCTTTCTACTAACTTTTTACACAGCAAGTTAGGGTGGATGCACACCAAGCAAAACAGCGACGGGCAACAGCCAAGAAACATTTCAGGGCTCTTCATTGGTTCTGCACATTTTAATAATCACGCCATCGTAACGACTGATTGGATTTTCTTATTGCGTCATTAAACTTGACTTTAGTGCAGACGACTTGCGATTTGTTGATTGAGCTACCGAAAACACTAGTCATTATTGTTAGGTTGATTTCCATAGCATTCTATCTAGTTCTTTTGGAGTTTATTCTAGTTTGGAGTTAAAATAAGGCGATGAGAAGCAAAGGGATGTAAGTGACTAAAGTAACATTTTGAGTAAAACTCGTTTAAAAAGTTTAGTTCCTATACTAAATTCTAGAGGCTCTTAATGTAAATATTTTTTTCTATTTTCGAGTCCTATATGTATGTGTTCGTTTATGTATGAAGTGTGAAGTGTTTCTGATGATTAGATTTCGCGTAAGATTAAAAAAAAAAAATAGCTTATTTTTACGTACACCCCTTTGCTTCCAACTAGTTAACTTACACCCCTTTGCCACTAAATGAACAACGTGTCTTGTTCATTTTGCTAATTTACCCAATAATAAAGATAATTTGTTGGTGATATTAACTTTATTAAAAACTGCATAATATAAATTTCGAATGATTATATTTATCAACAAACTAAAAATCATTGCCATTAGACAAATTGCCAATTGCCGAAAACAAAACATGACCAAAATAGAATCTGTAGACGATTTAACCCTTGTTTTTATAATAATTATTCAACAATTCGGAATTCTTTTCCTATTTTATTTCTCCTTCTCCGCTTTAAGTTTCGTAAAGAGATCGTCTGCATCGCGTATTTAAACTAACTGAAAAATCAAATAATTTTACTTAGAGGCAAACAGATGTAAGAGTGCACTTGCATCCCTTTGACACCAAACGGAATGCTTTTATTTAGTAATTTTTTAAAACCGCACTTTTTTTGAAGTATTTGTCAAAGCTACCACTAAAATTTCTTTCCCACAAAACAGAAGGGTGTTTAATTTATCATTTGCACTAGCTATCTCAAAATTTTCATTTTGGTCACTTACACCCCTTTGCGTCTAAGTGCTGGAATGTCGCCGTAGGTGTCAATGCATTCCTTACTGAGGAAAAAGAAATATTAAAGGACATTTATTGGTGACAAATTATTAAGATTCACTTACTTGGATTAAACCGATCGGTGCATGTGTAATATCCTCCATGTTTACAAGGAATGCCAGAGCCCCATCTGTCATTTACGACCACAACATCCTTTACCGGGCTAAACAAAAACAAATAATATTTAAAAAAAATTAAGTCAATTCCTACCTAGGTCAACAAAGACAATTTTTATTTTAGTAGCATAAGCAGGATGGGAATTCACGAGTTCTTCTAAAGAATCAAATTTCGTGCGCTAAATGCTTCAATATTTCTAATGGAATCCATATAGAACTAAAATTAATAACAGTTAAATTTAATGAATGAGTTAATATTTGAAAAACAATTCACATCAAGTGTCACCCACTACGAGTTTTTAAAAAATGTATTTGAACTTGAGTGGATCAATAAAAAGTATTATATTAACGATTGAAAATTTGAACTAGATATAAGGGAGCGGATGAAATAATAGTAAGAATTGAATGAATGAAAAACAAATTACATTGATTCAGGTAGATTTAATAATTATTTAATTAATCAGTTAATGCACTGGCAAGTGTTACATTGAGTAACTGTTATAACACTACACATTTTATTACAATTACTTTATTAATGAATGCTACTCTAGTCACATTTTTACGACAGAATATCGTCGCCCTTCAGGTAAGTGTCACTTAGTCGAAGGCTCCAGTTTTCAGAAATTTTCAATTTAAACCTTTGAATCGGGGGCATCGACTCTAGGGTTTGCTGTAGTGAGAATGATTGCGGGGGGGGGGGGGGGAGCTGGACCACGCTTTTATGTTATATTTTCACAATTAAAACATATATTTCCTTTTCTGTGGAATTTTTTTCTTTGGATTCCATCACAATTGCAGAAAAAATTATAATTTAATTGCTTTTGAATTTTAATTTGACTTGAATTTGTAACTACTCCTTGTACATTTAGTTTGATATTATAAATCAAATATTTCTCCTAAAAAATCCATGTAGCACATTTTTTACAAGAATTAAATTTTGAAATTTTACTTCCTTTCTAACCACGCCCATTTTGCACCTAAGTACCTCCACTAACTTCCAAAACATGGCCACACATGAAAACCGTTGCACAAAATGGTAAATTATTTTAACGATCCATAACTACAACGACAGGTTTACTGATGAAAGTTTTTAATTTGTATAATTGGCTTACCTCATAAAATGTGTCATTGTAAATTCTAATCACTGCCGTCGAGTGTCCTTTTTAGCTTGCTTTTCGTAAAAGTAAAAAAAAAAAAAAAAGAAAGAAGGCTTAATGTGTCGTAAAAATATCGTCAAAAATAACAAAAAGTCGAAAATAAGTTAAGTAATGAAATAAATAATGAAAAATAAAAAAATTCGAAAGTATGGTTTTGAAACAAAAATTGTGTCTGTCGGTCGGTCTGTGTAGCTAGATTATCAATTTGATATTATCGTATACGGGAAAGCAGGCTAGTATAGTTCTAGAAGACGGAATTTGTTTTTCAATGAATTTAAGAATTTTTCCCAAAATAACGACGATATGCTGCTCATTGTTAAATTTTTACGACTGTAATTTTATTAGCAAAACATTTTCCAGCAAAGTTTGTGTTGCTTTATAAATATTGAAAATTATAATTTCGGAAAACAATCCCCCTTGCAGGTATTTTCTATTTTTACAAAAAGTTTTATAATTCAAGTTGTAACGAATCGTAAAACACAAGTGAAGCGTCATTACCTTGTATTGTACAGCCAAGCGAGAAATTCCTTGCTTTTCCAGTATGTATCAGGAGCTTCCCAGTCTCCATCGGACCAGATAACCTCTGGCTTATACTGAGTAACCAATTCAACGAGTTCAGGCATCGTTTTCCCCTGAAAATATTCAAAAATGAGTGTACTAACAAATTTCACGTAACTAAAAGAAATTTTCACGAACAGTAAAACTTGTAAAGTTGACCACTTTTGTCAGGAACGGAATTAACCCTTCAACCTCTACCTCGCCCTCTATAAGTTTACCACCTATCTAAGTTGATCATTAAAGTGCTGCACCGCAATGGAGGCAATTCACCGCTAGAGGGACTCACGAGCGATCATCGTTGTCACGTGATATCCGCTGTTTGTTTACTAAGATTTTCAATGGAGTTCAACGAGGAGTTCACTAGGAAAAATTAGCCATTTTAAAATTAATTAGACTGTTTTCACAGCTTTTGATTATGACCCAGTATTTACATTGAATTTAATCATTATAAAATAAATTTATTAATTATTACAATAACTATAGTGTTTTATTTAGTGTTAATTTTATGTAATGTAGAACTTTACTTAGGCCTAGTTTTTAAATCGATTTGTCGAACTTGAAGTAAAGCGCTGCTGCGGCTTCCTTTGTTTACATTGCTTTAATCGCTGCCACGTGACCAATGACGTTGCTTGAATTGTCTCCATTGCTCAACTTACACAGGTTTCGCTGCATTTGGAAAACAATGTAGCACGCGTGAGGTGGAGAGAAACAAAATGGTGTAAGTCAAGCGGCTAAATATTTTGAAAAAAAAACGGTACCTTGCATCACAGTTTTTACATTACGGTAATTAATAAGAACAACTAATGGCGCCATCTGTTGATAAATTATGAAAATATTTTTTAGTTTACTGTAAATAAAGGTAGTGCGATTCCATAGTAGGGAAAATTGAATCGTCTACATTTTCAACAAAATTCGACTTACACCAGTAGGTTTCTCACCACCACATGTACTGAAGACCATATCGATTGTGTTGAGCTATGTTATTTATGTGTTCTATATAAATCAATGTCTTGCTATTCCCCTCCTTAATAATGATTATGCAACAGTCGCCTGCAACGCCACCTTGCATGGTGCGCATGCGTTAATCAGAGCTCAAGAAAATGTGGAGCTGAGAACATGTATGTCTTAGGTCTCTATGTATTTATGTCCTGTCCGTATCCGATATTAAAGGATTATTTTACATTATCAACTGTCTTAATTCTGCATAGCTTACACACTCTGCTGATTTAGCCCAACAGATTGAACATCAGGAAGATGTCGCAATGTCAATCGATGTTACCTGACAACAATAACAAAATGTTCTTCCTGGATGAAGTAAACAAAATGTTTTTTCCTAGATGAAGTAAACAAAATGTTGTTTTTCCTAGTTGAAGTGAACAAAATATTGTTTTTTCTAGATGGAGTAAAAAATATAGTTCTTCCTGTATTTAACTACATGTCTTTTTACTTTAGATTATTTTCAAGCTAAATTTTTTTAGTTTAAAAAATATTTAAGGTTACGAGAGAGGGAGACTAATTTTCTCTTAAAATTCCAGTTTATTATGCTAAAGAAATAACATTTTTACTACAAGTTCCAAACAGTTGGAAGATTCTTAAGAGATTTTTTAGTAATGTCGAGAACATTTATGGGCTATTTTTATGATAAAATCCTATTGAGAATGCAATAAGTCTCAAAATAGTAGACAAATAAAAATGAAATGCGAGTAGCACGAAACCGCATTGCCGCAAGAGCAGCCTAGTACGATCCATCAGGGGGAAGAGACATTGTTTTGGAAATCAAATATTTTTTACCAAATGATCATGCGTTTAAATCTTTTAAATGTAATACAGTAACCCCACATTATATCGCGCCTCGTTATATCGCTCGCTCGGATATATCGCGCTTTTTCTTTGTCTCCCAAAATTTTAAGTTCGAGCTCTCGAAAGAAAAAATATTGCATTTCTCAGTGTAGCCCCTTTTCCTTCATTGAAGAAAGCAAACGAACAGGAATGTCTTCCTTTCTTCTGAATTTGCTACAGTTAAAATCTGCAGCAATTCTCCTCCCACCCCCCAACTTACATGCCTGCAGAATGATTCTGCTCAAACAAGTTGACGTTTTTTTCTTTTCGCATTGATCCTAACGCCCATTGAATGAAAGGGACACAGATTCTTAATAATAGCAAATAGAACAGTTTAGTTTTATTTGCTATTATTATTAAGAAAGTTGTCATTATGTAAGATTAAACTAAATTTTTTACGGTTGACACTCAATTTACTTGTACTTTTAGAGTTATTTCTGACAGTATCGGTTATTTCGCGCATTCGGATATATCGCGATTTTTTGCTGCCCCCCCCCCCCCCCATAAGCGCGATATAACGAGGGGATACTGTACATGTTTAGAGGTAATAAATAACCCCTTTTACAAAGCAGAAAATCATTTGATCTTTCGACGCTTCACACAAACTAGGTAGCCGGAGGATGGATTACCACTTAGAAATTTAACGCTAAGTTTCCCTCTAGTGGTGGCACCTGTGCTCTAATGATACCAAATTGCATTAGGAATTTAATTTAGCGGGGAGTATCCAAGCTAAACAGATAGTTAACCGTACACTGCGCCGTGTTGTTTCTAAACAACGCCTCTGTTTTTCGTTCACTAAGCTCTTATTTTGTGTTATTTTTAACATGTTTCTTTCGTTTTATTTTGTATGTAAGATCATATTAGTTGATATAGTTCCCCTAGATCTTGTAAACTGAGCACAAGGTTCATCCGTTTTCCAAAAATCGGAAGACATGTTGATTTTGTAAAAAAACATTAACTTGTTAACTTTTTTCCTACAAATTTTAAACAGCAATTTTATTTAAAAAAAGTATTTTATTGCTTACATAGTTTTAAAATGAAATAAATATAAGTTGTTCAAGATTTCGAGAAAAATATATACAGCCATGGAAAAAATTATAAGGGCACGTTGAAAAATGAGTATTATATATTAAAATAATCATCAACTGCAAACAAAATCACATTTAATTAACTACTTGTAATTAGGAAACATTAGAAACTTGTTAATATGAAATTAAATTACAGTAAAATTATTAAATCACAAATTAATACAAATGTATTATATGAAATATGGAAAAAAGTATAGGGACATTAACATATATGTCTCGAAATAAATTAGTATTCTACAAAATCAACTTTTTTCTCAATTACCTTTATTAATCGTCCAGTCATTGACTCAAAAAGTTTAGTTAAAGTTTGTTTAGAAATGTTTTTCCTCGCCAAATAAATGGATGATATCAGTTCGTCTTTATTTCCATATTGTGTCCCATTTTTATACACCTCTGTAGCTAAAATGCTCCACAGATTTTCTATGGGGTTTAAATTAGGGCTTCTTGCCGGCCAGACCAAAAGTTTCACTGAATTGGCCTCGAACCATGAACATGATGCACGAGACACATGGCAACTTGCATTGTCTTGTTGAAACAAAGAATCACCACTTGTGATAAGGGGTGCTTCAGGTAATAAATTTTCAGCTAACTTGTCAACATATGATTCTGAATTCAGACGACCTCGAATGGACACTATTGGTGTTGTTCCATTGGCTACAAAACCTGCCCACACTATCACAGAACCGCCTCCGAACTGTCGTTTGGAAACAAATGGTCTGTCTTTTCGCAAATCATACCAGTAATGGCGAAAACCATTTGGTCCGTATAAATTAATTTTTTTGTTCATCAGAAAATACAACGTCTTTCCATCTAGACCCAAAAGAAACGTATTTCTTAGCGAATTCCAATCTACGCTTTTTGTGAAGTTTTGTACGTGGCGGACGTGACCGAAGTTTAGCATATCCAACATTGGAATTCTTATGCAAAACATTACGCACTGTTCGGCTAGTGCATGGTAAATTCATTTCTGTTTTAATTTGAGTAGAACTACTCTATTTTTTTAAGCAAGCTCGACGGACAATTGAACGTTTCTGGCGCATAGTAAGAGTGGGAGGCCTACCTGTGCGCTTTATCTTTCCATACTCCTTTGGATTCTTCAAAAAATTATAAATTACTGTTTTCGATCTGTTTATCTACCTTGAAACTTCACGTCCACTCATTCCACATTTTCTGTATGCAATAATTTGTCCCTTTTCACATTCAGAGAGTTGTGTGCCGCGCGGCATGATAAAGAATGAGATAAAGTGAAAATTTTTACTGCGTAACAGTTTTGGGTTATTGTAAACAACCATATGATACGACTAAATATGCAAATTTTTGCTTTCTATTTCAAAAGAAATGTATGTCCTTATAATTTTTTCCAAGTAGCAAACTATTAAAATCTTAAAAATCCATGTATTTTAATAATTTTAAAAATTTTCGGAGAAAATTTTGCTTTAAAATGTCTCTTTTTACGTATTTTTAGAACAAAAATTTTTGCATACTTCTTTAGCCAAGCAACTCCTAGAATTGGCGACTTTTCGCTTGTCCTAATAATTTTTTCCATGGCTGTATAACGAGGGGCTACATTAAGAAATGGTCCTGAAAAATTCTGATTGCGTGAATCAAAGAAAAAGAGAAATAAAAAAGATCTATCCCTTTTGTCAGATTTAACTATTTGATAAAATTTAGCAATTTAATTTTCTTTCAATGCGTTACTGCAGAGAAATTTAGTTTCGCAAAAGAAAGGCACAGTGCGTAACTATAGGGTGGCAGAGCTGGCAAAATGCCCCGTGTCCCCGGCCCGATGGGGCCCCTAGCCCGAGAGGCTGCGTGGTCAGAAGTAACCATACATTTTTAACAAAATTAAACAAAAATTATGAATTTTATATAAGTATTTAAATTAATTATTAAAGTTAAGCAAAACTAAAGACCATATACAAATTCAAATAAATTATTGAGATTTATACGCATGCATAAGAACAAGATCAATTTTAGAACGCATCCATTGGTTCTTCATTTTCTACCGCGGCACTTTGGTGGCGCTGTCGAGCTACTGACGCTTGGGAAATTCCCGCAATTTGTTAACCGAGACCGAGAAAGTACTGATCTACTAAAAAGCTCTAAAAATTGTTGAAATATGTATATAAAACAGACATATCTGAATCATTTGCCAGCGAAATTCTCAGTTTTCGGTCCAGTTGAAAGATAAAATGAAAGCCTTCTTGTATTAAAGAATGCTGATTTTTTAAGAATAAAGAATCATTTTATGTCACCCCTCTTTCCTGAAGCATTAACGGTATTTGTTACAATTCCTGTGGCTACAGATGGTACTGAAAGATCATTTTCGAAACTGAAATTAATAAAAACTTATTTAATTACCTCTAAGGGACAAGACAGGCTAAATAACTTGGCTATTCTGTCAACTGAAAATTCTTTAGTCCGATCTTTAAACTTTGATGAGGTTATTGATACTTTTGCGCAAAAGAAAGCTCAGAGAAAAGAGTTTTATTGACACATTATGAGCGGGCTAAGTTGGCCAAGTTAAAAAATGTTCTGAAAAATACACCAATTCATACATTATATGAAACATTATTTTTTCCCTTGTGTGACTTAAAAGTGGTGATTTTAAACGGGTACAAATACCAGTCCCGCTTGTTCTAGAACATTCCAGCTGCGGAAAGACGCAATTCCTGCAGAACTGCCCATGCGCTCGATATAAAACAAGAGGTATATAAAAGCGGTGAAGTGAGTGCTTAGGTGTGTGTACTTTGGAGTGACCGTCTGTAACGGTTTAATTTCCCAGCTATTATTTGAATTTGTCTATGTTCAGTTATCAATAAATTCTCGAGTTGAGATTATACTTGGTTTATTATTATTCACGAAAAACTACGTGACAATAAATATCTTGTTCAGATTAAACTATTTAACCGACTTCACAAAGGAGGTTATACATTCGTATTGTATGTATGTCGTTTTTTTTTTTGTTTGTCCACTTATAACTTCGCACCGGATGAACCGATTTTCATGATTTTTTTTACGATCGATCACTGGTGGTTTCCCAAAGGTCCCGTACTTTCGCTTGATCATATTCGATAATTAGAACAAAAGTAATTGGCAGAAATGTAGTATTTTTTTTGTCTTTTCATCCATAACTTTAGGCTAAATGAACCGATTTTGATGATTTTTTCTTTAATTGATAGAGGGTCGTCTAACTCAAATATTGCACATCAATTTGCCTACATTTGTTTTTTTAGAAAAAACGTTACGAGTGAAAAATAAGTATTTTTTATTTTAGTTGGAAAGGCTTGGCTTGATCTTTCCTTGTTGGGAAATCTATTAATAAATATAAAAGCATTGTTAAAAACATGTTTGTATTCATGGGCACAAGAATATTAAAAGAAATTACAGCAAGAGTTTGACTAAAGGCTTCTCTGTGGCAAAAATTAATCCAATCAGTTTGTTTGCTAAAATAGACTTCAAAAGGGAATTTATCATGCAAATGATTAGTTTTTAGTGCCATTCATTTAAAGAAGTTTTGCCCTTTGATATGGATTTTTTAAAAAATAGAGTATTTATATACAAAATGTATTTACACTAAAAAGAATAAAATAAAATAATTTTCATAAAAAAACAGAACCGACTTCAAATTAAAAATTGCGCTAAAAAGTAAAAAATAAATTCATTCTTTAAACAACATCGATGTGACTTTTAAACATAGTTTTAGAAGTCGGAGCAAAATGATGGGTCTAATTACCATTATACCATTTGCTACTTCATATTGGAACTGTTGCTAATTCTGCGGAAATATATATATTTCTAATTGATTCATGATTACAAAAGATTTTATCTATCCTAATTTTGCACCGACTTCTAAAACTATGTTTAAAAGTCACATCGATGTTGTTTAAAGAATGAATTTATTTTTTACTTTTTAGCGCAATTTTTAATTTGAAGTCGGTTCTGTTTTTTTATAAAAATTATTTTATTTATTATAAATATGTAATACCTATAATTTTTAAATCAAAATTTATTCAATATTTAACTAAAATTCACACAATATTGGTAATACTGTGTTGGGTAACTACTTCAGTGATTTATTAAAATTAAATTACAACGTGACGGTTTTTTCTGCGGCCCCATCCAATGAATTTGCCACGGGCCTCAGATGGCAGTGGACCAGTCGGTAGAAGCTCGGTTCCCGCAGAACACCGAAAGTGAAGCAACATCGACTTAGGTCAGTGTTTGGGAGGGTGACAACCTCTCGCGGCTGGTTCCTGTAGGACCGTGTACGCTAAAGGGAGCTGGTGCACGTTAAATAGGTCGTGGCTCCAAAGTCCTCCAAGTGAAACGATACCTCTGGGGGTTCCAATTCCAGGTGATGGTCTCTCATCTGTTAGCTGGTTCAAAAATTAAGAGACCTTTCAAAGGGGCGGAAATCGGACTCCTGCCTATAAGGGCCCCGTTAGACTCGGGAGCAGCGTACCTACTATTCCTCGCCACAAACGAGGACACAACAACAACAACCGGAAAGGCATCTATAGTTTGTCACCAAAACGCACTTGATATTTTTGCTGTAACAAATTATTAGCTATATCAAAGTAAACTTTTCAAAAATGTCTGTGTTACTAAGATAGAATATGTGATACTTACATCAACGAAGTACTGCGTTTGGTACTTGTTTGCTTTGTCTTTCAAGTACAAAGGATTGAACCACTCGTACATCGAGTGATAAACGCCAAAATGCAGATCTGTTTTATTGCGAATTGCAGCGGCAAGATCTCCTAAAAGATTTTGAAAATAAATTGTGCAGTTATTGTATTAATAAAAAATAATAAAAAGGGATAATAGAAACCAGATTAGTATTTCTAGATGCTGAGAACGGACGCTACGCTGAATCTCAACGCCACAGGTAGCCTTGACATCAAAAGCTCTTATACAATGTCTATCAGATGTACCAGGAACATGTGATGTAAGGGCTGTGTCGCTGAGATTGAGCCTGGCACTCTTTAAATTTACGGTTTTAGGGGAGTCGGCACCATGAGACCATTTTTTTTCTCTATGGTGTTTTTATTTACAATTTTTGTCGCATGTCATTTTATAAAGTTAATATTAAAAAAAACTGGATTTCTTAAATATAATTTGAAAATTATAATTTTTAAAACGAAATTTAGAAATTTTTAAAAATGCATCGTTTTCAAAAATGGGCGTAAAGTCTCAATTTTTTTTATTGATTCATTACTCATAAAGCCAAATTTTTATGCTTTGAATTTTTTTATAAGTGAAATACTTTTGAGAACAAAAATAAAAACTGAAACAACGCAGAAAAACAACGAAAAATTCAGAAACCTACAAAAAGATTTTTCAAAAAGCACTTAAGTTGTCATAAAAGTAAAGCATAAATTTGTTATGAATAGTTTTCAGGAAAATGTGGGGAAAAAATCCACATTATAGATACACATTTTAAAAAAGCCTTTGCATTTTACTTGAGATTAAATGAGCAAAAAACTAAACGAAAGACAAGAGCATTTTAAGTTTTCGGCTTGCGAAAATTTAAATGCTTTCTTTACCAAAATTTCAAGTTAGAAACTTTTCTTTTCAGTTACGGTCACGATAAAATTGATTCTTCTAGCTCATTTCATTTAAAAAATAAACATGTGGCTTATATTCAGCACAGTTTCGGTTTCAGAATGAAAAGGTGGCAAATCACACCGTCATAAAATCAATAAATATTACTTGGAGTTTTCTGACACTTTCAGGGAACATTTTTAAAGATTTATTTTACTACTTAAGCCAATAAAACGTTTTCCTTTTTTTTTTCGACATTTTTGGGTGATGACTCCCTTTAAGAACAAAAAGTCAGCACCCTTGATGGGCTCTTAAATAAACCTGTAAACCTTTAAAAATAGCTTCGTTACCTAATGAGCTTGTTAAGAGCAAGCTTGAAAGTCAAACGCGCAACCGAAATCTACAGGCATGCGTCTTCACGGACATCGTGACAGCTGCAGAATCTTTGTCTCACACTTTCTGCTCACGTCCTCTGGCTCTGTTTCCCATTTTGTTCTAGAGTTTTCGAACAAATTCCATCTGACGTAGATTTTGTTTTCCTTCTTTTTCCTGATCAGGTTTAGAATAATAATTTTAGAAAATGAGTCTTTTTTCCTCTGTCGAAACAAATCTTTAAATTGGAATTTAAGAAGTCGCAAATTCAAAATTTCAAATGGAACGGCCTGAGTGTGTATGTGCGTTACAGAAGAGGATGGTTGAATTTCGTGCCAAATTTCCGTCCAAAGCCTCATTTTTTTTTTTTTTTTTTGTGGCTTTGTATTGTGAGCGCACAAGCATACAAACATACGCACAAACGAGCACTTTTATACGAGTACATACAAGTATCTATATGTGTGTGTGTGTGCAAATTTTTTTTTTTTTTTTTTTTTCATGGAGGTATTTTAGGATTTTCACTTTTGGAAAAACATCTCGTAAACTTTCCGACAGTTTTTATCATTTTTTTAAAAACTATTTTGGACTTTTTTTCTCTATCGACTATTGCAGCGGTTCCCAATCTTTTTTTTTTTTTTACGTACCACTATTTTTCCTGCAAACCATTTTGCGCGTACCACTGCTAATATAACTTTATTATATCGAATAGAACACCAATAGAAGATAGATAGATTTGTTTTATTTGCACGTGTACCACCTGGAGAGGCTTCGCGTACCACTAGTGATACGCGTACCACAGTTTGGGAACCGCTGGACTATTGCATTTCATAACATTCCTCTTAACTCCGAAACACGTTTATTTTATTTGCACGCGTACCACCTGGAGAGGCTTCGCGTACCACAGTTTGGGAACCGCTGGACTATTGCATTTCATAACATTCCTCTTAACTTCGAAACACGATTATTTTATTTGCACGCGTACCACCTGGAGAGGCTTCGCGTACCACTAGTGGTACGCGTACCACAGTTTGGGAACCGCTGGACTATTGCATTTCATAACATTCCTCTTAACTTCGAAACACGTTTATTTTATATGCACGCGTACCACCTGGAGAGGCTTCGCATACCACTAGTGGTACACGTACCACAGTTTGGGAACAGCTGGACTATTGCATTTCATAACATTCCTCTTAACTTCGAAACACGTTTATTTTATATGCACGCGTACCACCTGGAGAGGCTTCGCATACCACTAGTGGTACACGTACCACAGTTTGGGAACAGCTGGACTATTGCATTTCATAACATTCCTCTTAACTTCGAAACACGTTTATTGGATTTTCCCTACAAATGTCTGCCTTATTTACGCAAATGACCCAGACATTTGTATGAAATGCAAAACAATGAATATTTTGTCATCGTAGAACAAGATCTAACTAGACGACATACGCTTGTGCAGTTCGTCTCACCCGATTTAAAACTAGTAACTAAATAAACTATCCCTGGTTTGAGACAGAACTATTTTCATTAAAACAGACATCTTTTGAAGTAGAAAGTCAGAGTTGATGAAGATCTAAAAATACACTTCTTCCCCACGACGCACCGTCAAATCAACACCCCTGTCAAATTATCACTTTATTTCTAAATTCTGCATTTCATCATCCAACTTAAGTTCGCCTCCTAAATGCCACGCGTAGACAGATTGATGAAAGCACTGTTTAGTCGCCGTCTGATTTTCATATTTTGGATAATATTTCCGGCCTGGGATTTTGAAAATTTTAATTGATGATGACGAGGAAATAATGAACACGGCCCCTCAAAAGCAAATAAATTTCTGTCAAAATGTGTTTATCCAAGCTCCCGACTCACTCAAGTCAATTCAAATGCAGATGAAGGGATCAAAATTCATCCTTTTCTGTTTAAAATACAGGGTTCTAATAAAAGAAGTGCGGTATAATAATATTCAGAAAATCAATTTAGAGGTCAAAACTTTTGTTAAGGGCAATGCTCCGTAGAAACGCAAATGAAATCTTAAAATTTCTCACGAAGTTATTAACTGAATAAAAGCAGATATAATTGGAGACAAAATTGGAAATTCAATAAATTTTCGTTATTTTCATCGCAATAATGCGGATTTTTTCTTCGAGTTTCTTCAAGGAATAATGTGATAATGCCAAAAGAAGTTAAGAGGATAAAAGCGCGTTTTCATTTTTTTTTCTCTTTTCGTTTTTTTTTTTTTTTTTTTTTTGTTAATTCGAATAATAGCTGCATTTATACTTGTCGTCCTTTCAACTCCTTAACCTGTAAGTGATAGTTAATTTCAACAACTTTCAGTCTTTGTGAAGGTAGAATAGAAAAAGTAAAATAGGAAATTAATATACTCTTTAATATTAACTAATGATTGTTTTCCCCGGTTTTATTGCATACTCATATACTGTGTTTTCTGCCATATAATTATGTTTTTCATTCGATTCCATATAATGCATTATTGCTTTTTACCTTTGGTCCAATATGAACGCGTTGTTGCTTTTTACCCCTAGGTCCAACATGAACGCATTGTTTCTTTTTACCCCCTTGGTCCAATATAAACGCATTGTTGCTTTTTACCCATTTGTCCAGTATGAATGCATTGTTGATTTTTACCCCTTGGTCCAATATGAACGCATTGCTGCCTTTTACCCCTTGGTCCAATATGAACGCATTGTTGCTTTTTACCCTCTTGGTCCAATATGAACGCATTGTTGCTTTTTATCCCCTGGTCCAAATATGAACACATTGTTGCTTTTTACCTCTTGGTCCAATATAAACGTATTATTGCTTTTTACCCTTTTGTCCAATATGAACACATTGTTGCTTTTTACCTCTTGGTCCAACATGAACGCATTGTTGCTTTTACTCCTTTGGTCCAATATGAACGCATCGTTGCTTTTTACCCCTTGGTCTAATATGAACGCATTGTTGATTTTTACCCCCTGGTCCAATATAAACGCATTACTTTTTATCTCCTGGTCCAATATGAACGCATTGTTGATTTTTACCCTCTTGGTCCAATATGAACGCATTGTTGCTTTTTCTCCGTTGCCCCAACACTGTTCTCCCTTCCTTAATGCTTCAAAAATGTGTCTTTTCATCTATCCCTTACTCACATACACTATAAAAAATGTATATTGTACAATACTAAATGGCGCCAATTTTCTAGTTGCACTAAAGGTGACTAAGTTCATGCTGCTTGCACCATAAATTCAAAGTACCAGTTGCTCCAACACATGGAGCAACTGGTGAGATACCAGCCATGGCTGGTGAGATACCAGCTTTATCGTTGACTTCCATCTAACATAAGTGATGCCTCTGCCAGCTGATAAGTGCATGATAGAAAAATAGAGTAAACTTTAAATCAATATGTCTTGAAAAATTAACTACTTTCGCCAATCTTCACTGTAAAAAATTCTAGTGCAACCTTTCACCAAAAAAATGAAAAAAAAAAAAAATGATGAACATTAGTTGCAACCAACATTTGGTAATGAAGTGGAACAATTACCAATGTAAGACAAAATGATCAAAATACATTGTGCAAAAATGTAAGTACAAAGAAAAACAACGTGAAAAGCACAAATTTAGATTAAAATTAACGCAAATAGCTATTTCGAAGCTACAAATGGAGCCTCTTCATCAGTGCATAAAAGAAGAAGAAACGCTCAACACACGTGCATGGAAGCTGTGAGTGAACAAGTCAAAAAACCAGAGAGACACCGGTATTTATACCAAATGTGTCGGATTAGCGATTGACCAATCAGAGGCCAGGAACTTGAGAGACACCGGTATTTATACCAAATGTGTCGGATTAGCGATTGACCAATCAGAGGCCAGGAACAAGTTCCTGGCCTCTGATTGGTCAATCGCTAATCCGACACATTTGGTATAAATACCGGTGTCTCTCTGGTTTTTTGACTTGTTCACTCACAGCTTCCATGCACGTGTGTTGAGCGTTTCTTCTTCTTTTATGCACTGATGAAGAGGCTCCATTTGTAGCTTCGAAATAGCTATTTGCGTTAATTTTAATCTAAATTTGTGCTTTTCACGTTGTTTTTCTTTGTACTTGTAATTACCAATGGTTTCTACTTTCACACTCATGGCGAAACTAGGTGAAGCTACACCAGTATAAGGGTTCACCTTTATACCTGGTTGCAGCTAAATTTCACCAGTGTTTTCCTTTTTTTTATGAAAGCTTGAACTAGAATTTTTTAGTGTTTAACCAATTGGATTTCATGCTGATTTCGCCAGAAACTGCAAGTTTTAATGTTTTTCACTTACTTTCAGCTATTCAGTGGCATGGCGTCGAGAACGCTGGTGGCAGGCCTGAGGTCGCGTGTTTGAACGTAAGGTAATTTTTATAAGGGGCCGTTCATAAATGACGTCACGCTTTTTTCCCATATATTTGACCCCCCTCCACCCCTTTGTCACGCGTCACGCTATGTTGCATAATGCATGATGTCACACTTCTTGATACCCCTCCCCTCTCCTTGTCACACTTTGTCACAATTTCGCGAACCCCCCTCCCCCTCGAAGCGTGACATCATTTATGAATGATCCCTAACGCTGAAATAACTTCTTTTACATTTTGCCCTTACTTGAAAAATGAAAAAAAAAAAAAGAAAAGGTAAAATTAAGTCCCTGTCCTTTACAGCCAGCAAATTGGCATTTATTAATACAACATAAGGCTTTTTTTTACAGTATGAAAGAATTATTGAGATTCCTGCTTTAACAGAAATATTACATAGTTCTACCTCCCTTGATCTCCTAGAACCGTAGCATTCTTATCCCTTCCAATATCTCATATGAGCGCATCATTGTTTTTACGTCTTTGCTTCAAGAGAAATCTAACGTAATTTTTCCTCCTTTAATTTCATAGAATCCTATCATTCTTATCTATTCCATGCCTTCATATAAATGCATCATTATTTTTCCTTCCTTACGCAAACTGGAATGTAACATTGTCTTCCTCCCGTAACTACATACAAATGTAACTTTGTTTTCCCTTCCTTGACCCCAATACGAACGCAACATTGTTTTTCTCCCTTCCTCTAAAAGAAATATAACATTTCAGCCTTCATTAATCCTATAGAAACGTATCATTGTTAAAAGTAAGAAACTACAACGTGTAAAAAGTACAAATATATGAAAGATAAAACCTGTAAACAGTTGTTTCGAGGCCGAACCACGAGCCCTTCATCAGTGCAAATATGTGAAAAGAAAAGGTCTAGAATACCAAAGCGAGTAAGTGAACAAATGCACCTGAGCAGGACAAACATAAACACTGGGCAGTCAACCGAAAGTGCTACGTCAAAACATAAAAGGCGGGAAAGTTATTCTTTTGCAATACAAATAAATTTTTTCAGTCTAACAATTTTTTTTTTAAATTCTGAATTGATATTTGATTTGAATTTTCAGAATTTAATGCATATATAAGGTACCAATTAAAACGAATTATTTCATTACATGTTTCTATTTTTTTTTTGTTTCGAGAAGTAACACCTGTTATTAGAGAGATCCAACCTTTAAAGAGATATTACTTTTCTCCACCAGACCCCTACCTTTTAGCCGAGACCTTAGGATTGCGTGCGCACGGGGCGAGGTAGTGGGGTCCACGAATTTTACATGCACGTATCCCCAAGTGTACATGAGGGGTCTTCAGCGGATATCGAACACGCGACCTTCCAGGTTAAAGTTCGATGTGCTAGCCACTAGGCAGCAGAGGCCTACTGAAGATATATTACTGCATTACATCCTTTAAAATATATATAAATAAATAAAAATAAAAAAATAATTAAAAAAATTTAAAAACTTCGAAATTTTGAAGAAAAAACCTAGATTTTTTATAAACTATCTTTTCTTGTTTTCATGCATAAAGTTATTTCTTGTAGGGATCATTTAGAGGAAAAATATTTTTGGTACTATGTTTGCAGATATTTTTGTTGAAGTACGAAAAATTTGGAAGCACGTTTTGCAGTATTTCGTTTTTAAATGGAACCGAAACTCCCTTATGTATTAAGCTCCCAAAAACAATCCATTTTCAACGAAGAATTTCAAACGAACTTCTTGACTGAATTCTGTACCTTTAGACGAGTGATTCTCATCAGTTTTTATTACAGTAAAATCTGTAAAGTTGACCACTTTTGTAAGTAGACCATCTGTCTAAGTTGACCACCTTTGTAAGTAGACCATCTGTCTAAATTGACCGCCTTTGTGAGTAGACCATCTGTCTAAGTTGAGCACTTTTGTCAGAAACGGAATTATCCCTTCACCCTCTACCTCACCCTCTATAAGTTGACCACCTATCGAAGTTGACCGCTAAAGTAATGTACCGCAAGTGGTCAGCTTACACAGGTTTCACTGCATTTTATTTTGTCACGGCACACTTATAACGATTTCGAAATTTGGCGGCACACAAAGAAAAAGATAAGTTCCAAAAGTTTTTTACTTACCAATAATTCACTGTGTAAAATAATTTATGATAATAATTTTGAATGTAAAATAAAATAATATGTGTACTACAAAATCAACAGTACGTTTATTATGGGATTGAGTACAAGGTAATAACAAGAATACTTTTAATGAGAAACTTGAGCTGGCTTTTTTTTTTATAGTTCAATTTATATTTGGTCGTAAAAATGAGAATGCAACTATCATATCGTCTTCCACGTTTAACAGTCTGGATCTTTTTTTTTTTTTTTTTGCTTTTATGTTGGCTAAAACATAAAATCCGAATTCTCGTTAGTAAGATGTAGAAAATTGTAAAAATATTTTAAAAGCTTTTTTGGCTATCATAGGATAATCGCATCTAATGTTAATCCAAAATGAAATAATTGATTCTTCAGAATTTTGAAATGTAATCTGGATTATTAGCAGTTAAAAACAGTTAAAAATATGGTATTTAACTGCAGAAACAACAAAGTGGTTGAGAATCACTGCATTAGACGAAAAAAAAATATCATTACTAAGTCGAAAAGAAATGTAAGCTGTTTGGTAACTTTTCAAGAGTCATGTAACCGTGAAGAAAGAGTCTTGAATTCAATATTTACTAAAGAGTCATGAAACCGCGAAGAAAGAGTCTTGAATTCAATATTTACTAAATCGAAAACAAGTGTAAGCTGCATGGTAGCATTTAAAGAGCTACCTGGCAGAGAACAAAGAGCCTTGAATTCAATATTTACTATGTCGAAAAGAAATGTAAGCTGTATAGTAACTTTAAAAGAGTGATGTGGCCACGAACAAAGAGTCTTGAATTCAATATTTGCTATCTCGATTTGGTCCTGTTCCCCTTAAAGTCAACAACTTTCCACACCTAAGCTTGAGCGTTCGGAACTTACTTTTATGTATTCCGACAATCGTTAAAAACAGAAACTATTCTTCGAACTTGCACACAACGAATTAAAAATAAACGGAACAACTGGAGCGTCAACCTGAATAGATTAATAACTATAAACAATCAATGGTTTCTTCGAAGTAATAACAACACTAGCCCCTCAGTCCAGATTAAAAATAACTACTAAGAGTCTTTGGAATTATAATTCCGTTATAAATATGAGAATGAACACCTTTTTTACTCATAAGAGGGAGGGGGGAGATATATTTTTTTTCGCTTAATCTTATTTCTTTCGAATATCCTTTTTCGCTGAAAGATTAATGCGCTAATTATAGCATACATCTTCATTTGAAATTTCCGCTGCTTATATTTTTAAACTTAAGTTAGATATAAATGGTAATTAATCTTGTTTACGCAAACATGCTTTACGCAGAACAAAACGGAGTTCCATTTAAATTAATTTATATTCATAAGTTTAGCACTTTTACGTCTTCAAAACATGTTTACCGTTTTAGATTTTGGCCACGTGTCATCAATAGGTAACATAATTTCTATTATACGTAATCTCTTTTTGGAATGTTTAAATATATAAAAGCAGAGGGAAAAAGTTTTTTGATAAAAAAAATAGAAGAAGCCACGAAACAGAGTTTATTATAATAGTTGTGAAGCAAGGCTCGCTGTCATTTTATCACGCTATTTAAAACTGATTTCTTTAAATTTCATTAAAAAAAATTGCACTCATAAAGATCATTATGAATCATTTATTGTGTCATGATGCTTATGTAACGTAGCGTATATAAATCTTCGCTGCTCGAGGGGTACACCAACATCATCAGTTTATTTCAAAGCATTTATTTACTTATCGTCATAGGTATGAAATCATAATACTTCCAGTTTCACGCCTATGCGTTTTCTGAATGGCTGTTATTCAGTTATTCAGTTATCGTCATAGTCAGTTTGAAATTTTAGCAAAAAAGATATACAGTACATCAAGTAACAAGAAGTTCCGTCTAGAACTATACGAGCCTACTTTCCCGTATACAAAATATTCAAAATTATAATCTAGCTATCTCTTCCTCTCTCTTTCTCCTTTAGCTTTAGTTCTTAATTTTTTCAAATATACCTTTTTCAACGGATAATACATATTCATTCACTCAGTCATTCATTCTTTCATTTATTCAGCCATTCATTTATTCATTCATTCGTTTACTCATTCATGTGTTTATTCACCCATTTATTATTTTTTTCATTTATTCACTCATTTATTCATTCGTTTCCTCACTCATTTATTCATTGATTCATTCTTTCAGTCTGTCATTTATTCATTCTTTCACTCCTTCATTTAT
The DNA here is from genome assembly GCA_038502835.1 of Octonoba sinensis. Taxonomy (NCBI): domain Eukaryota; kingdom Metazoa; phylum Arthropoda; class Arachnida; order Araneae; family Uloboridae; genus Octonoba; species Octonoba sinensis. The sequence continues at coordinate 9,438,821 of CM076600.1, forward strand.
TCATTGAGAAATATCCTTAAAAATCCCGATAAAAACATTTCATAGGAAAATAGGCTCGTTTGTTCTGGATGAATTTTCTATTTGTTCATGTTCTACGTTATAAGAGCTTTCCGATAAAGTTTGTTCTAAGCAAATCGGTCCGTTAGATCAGGAATTATATAGTATTGAAATTTCCCCGTAAGCGCTATGTTAATTTTTTGCACTGTTCAAAAATGAACAAAAAGTGTTCAAATTAATATTTCACGCCAAGAGCTTCCTCCAGTAAGCTTGTTCATTGGAACGTGGATCTTGCACCCAGAGTTTACATCATTTGTTTCACTTTCGCCCATAGGCGCTAATGTTAAATTTTTTTAACTGTTCAAAATTGAACGAAAAATTGTTCGAATCAAAAAGTAAAATATGGAAATGAGATATCCTCGCCGAGATCTTTCGAATGCAAAAATAATTTTTCCAATCGGACAATTCGTTCAAAAGGTATTAGGGGGGACAGACAGACAGACCGACACACATCCCCCCCCCCCCCCCATCTCAAAACTCTACTTTCAAGTTTTTTATTTTTCAATCTTTATGTAATTACTTCACTTTTTCTTGACTTTTCTTTACTTTTAACGATATTTTCACGATACATTAAGCCTTCTTTCATGCTTTATTCCCTATTATTTTTACTTTTACGGGAAAGTAGGCTAAAAAAGATATACAGTAGCTCCTCGTTATATCGCGCTTGTCGGGGGACAGCAAAAAAGCTCGATAGATCCGAATGCGCGGTCTAGGGTCTAACCGATGACATTAGAAATAACTCAATGTACAAGTAAAGTGAGTGGACCTGCGCATGCCACCTGCTGAGCATGGTATGAAAACGGTGTCAGTGATAAAGGCAACTACAGAAGAACCTCCATAAATTGACCACCGAAGGGACTGTAACTAAGTAGTCAACATACGGAGACGGTCAACTTAGGGAATTTTTAGAAAAAAATTAGTACAATATTAGAGATTATTTATTATACCTTTAAGTATTTTTTAAGGAAAAATTTAGCACTTACTCAATTTCATTTTTACTGAAGGTACTGCAAATTTTTACTTTTTTTAAAGAAATGATTGAATTTTTTTTTAGTTCTCTTTTTAATCATCAGGTAACTGTAAAAATCCCTTTCATCAGGAAAACATCAGTGGTGAAGTGACAGAGAGTGAATTATAAAAATTTATTTCATATGACCTTCTAAAATGTGGTCAACAATCAACATGTGGAGGTGGTCAACATAGAGAGGTAAATCTCCATTGAAAATGCGTTGCGATAAGTCAAAGTATAAAATTTCGGTCAACGTAGGGAGGTGGTCAACTTTGGAGGTTTTACTGTATTTTCTTTACAGAAAATTCCTTTACCTATCACTCTCCCTTTCTTGGTTAAGGCGATTGTATAATTTTTATTTGTTCCGGCAAGGGCGAATAATTTCTATACTAAAAGGTATTCATAGACGCGTGTTTTTTGTTCTCCTTGGGCAAGAGACACCTGTCTCTTTGATTCAATGGACAAAAAGAACAAATAAAACGTCAACTGGTATAAGTAGAACCGCTCTGCATAAAATTTTCGGATACATAAGAAAAGCGCGATATATCGGAATGAGCGGTATAACGAGGCGCGATATAACGAGGGGTTACTGTAATTCTAATTTCAAGCCAAAAGTAACAGCGACGCGACTAAATTTTTGTCGAGGCCCTCCTGCTTACATCATTGAATCTACTTACAGGCAATTCAAGTAACACGCCCGTGCGCTTACTGATTGGCTGTCATTCATTCCTTCATTACGGATTGCGTGACAAAGCACCTTGATTTGTTGATTGCGCACTCTCAGAAGCGCATGCTCAAATCTCACGAAACTTTCGTCGTATTTGACGAAATGGCTTCGTGAAAAATCCTCCGAGTAAACCTTTCGTCAGATTGGCGAAATTTGTGTAGTAACTTTTTTAAGTCACGTGATCGCGCGAGGAAAGAATCGTTATAAATGACGAAATTTTCTTGACGATTGGACAATCGTCAAAAGTGAGAGCTCCATTTCTGAGAGTGCGTTGAGGCGTAAAATAGAGTAAAAAGAAAGATGTAGTCGTTGTCAATGTTAGGTCATACTAAATGCGTTTTCACACCAAAGGTGACAAATGCAAAAAAAAAAAAAAAAAAAAACCCTTTTCTTTTCTTATCAGCTTTTCAAACAACTTTTTTGTCTGTCGCCTTTGGTGGAAAAGCACCCTACCAGTCTACACAGAGATCAGAACGACGTATTTTGTGGCTGTCGCGGATGGTTAGAGGTCACCATAAAAGTTGTGAATGACACTTGACTTCCAACTGAGCATAATGGTCGCGCAATTCCTTAAAAAATACAATTTGCAAAGATTGCAAATAAGTCCCGAAAAAATATATAGAAGAAATTCTCTTTTTTATACACATTTGTAAAAAATAAGTTAGCAAAAATCTCAAAAATTGTCGTCTCAGAAAAAAAAAACATGTACACACAATGATGTATACTAAATACTTATAAAAAATGCTGAAGAAGGCGGAATAAAAAAAGCTTCGAATAAAAATTTTTTAAAGCAAACTGTGAATAAAAAATATGAATTTAAAAAAGGCTCTAACTCTTTTTTATTTACCCAATAGATCTCTTTTTGGTCCAACGTCTTTTGCATTCCAGTTCCAAGAGACTTTAGAAGGCCAAAGCGTGAAACCCTCATGGTGCTTGCTTGTCAATACGATGTATCTGAAATTGAAGAAAAAAATAATATTTTAATACTGATTATTTACGGAGATTAGGAGAGGTGCGTGAAGCAACCAGTTTTTGCTTGAAACAGGAGCACGGTAATTTATTGTGCTCCAATACTCAGATTTTTTTAAAATTAGAATACGCAAATATCGCATTTAAAAATTTAAATGCGACATTCCTCCCGAATAAATATTGGTTTAAAATGAAGAATGATAAAAGAGAGAGTTGATTTGTCATCTGCAAGATAAATTATCTAGTCGGCTGGGTGGCGTCGTGGTAAGGCGCGGGACTCGTACGCCCCAGTTCATAGGATCGAATCTGTCAGTGTCGGTTGATTTTCAAGATGCAGGAAATCGTCTGCGCACATGTCATATGATTATGCGGCATGTAAAAAATTCCTAAGGTAGAAATTTGGCTTGGACGCTCCTCGGCTGAATTAAATTCCTAGTGCAATTTCGCATCAGCAGCGTCCAGGTGCTCACTCCTTCAGGGGAAGAAACTGGACTTCAAAATTCTCCTGCGCCGATGATGCCACACTCATTGTGGTGCCGCTGAAAAAGTTGGTACCTATCTCTGGGAGCACATTAGGTCTGCAATAGTTAAGAACCAATACATACGGGGCCGCTCACAAAGGATGTCACACTTTTTCTCATATATTTGACCACCCTTCCCCCATTTGTCACAATATGTCACACTTCAGCGGACCCCCTCGCCCCTTTGTCACATGTCACGCTATGTTGCACAATGCATGATGTCACTGATGTCAAGCTTTTTTCCCATATATTTGACCCCCCTTCCCCCCCTTTGTCACAATATGTCTCACTTCAGCGGAACCCCTCCCCCCTTTGTCACATGTCACGGTATGTCGCACAATGCATGATGACATACTTCTTGTTACCCCTCCCCTCCCCTTGTCGCACTTTGCCACAATATCACGAACCCCCTCCCCCCTTGAAGCGTGACATCATTTATGAATGATCATTTACCAAAATAAATAAATTATTAACTTAAAGAAATAAAAATATTCGGAGCAAGCAATAGAGCTGGTGTGGTGCAACTGGAAAAGGCTCTTGCTCCAGTTCTCTAATTATTCAAGTAAAAATATCATTCTATTAACGCTGAAGCTTCATTAAGTATATTTTAAAGAAAAAAAAAATTAAATTTTTGTACTTAAAGTTTGTTTGTTTGTTTTTAAAACCTGAGGTGGCACTGAAGTAGATGATCCTTCTCCCCTCCATCCCCCCCCCCCCCCATTCATCCAAAAACTTAGGGAGAGAACGAAAAATTACTTCAAAGAAAAAAACTTTTATGAAATTTACTATTTCTAGAAAAGGAGCATTTTATTCCCAACACATAATTACATTGCAAATATCACACTCGATAAAACTCATTATTTGTTCAAACGTTTCCGAGAGAAAAATAAAAAAAAATGCTTCCGTTTTAAAGATTTTTACTTCTTTTAGAACAACTATAAAATCAGAACACTTATTTAAAACTAATTAATTGTTCAGCAACAAATACAGAAAAGAAGAACTTATGTTAAAGTCTAACTTAATAAGCTACTAAAAACAAGAGTATTATTTTTCTGCATGGACTTATCGTAGAAATAAAATCCCATTAAAGTAAAAATTTACTTTCAACTAAATGTCTTTCAGCGTTTAGCCATTGTAGAAAAAAAGTATTTAATAACACTAATCTTTAACTCAAGATTCCAAGAAAGAATAAAGTTTAGTGGTTTAAATACCACCTGACGATTGCATTTAGAATTTTCAAAATCCAATTAATTTTAATTTTGAATAATCACATTCTTTTGTCTTGCTACTGCAAGTCTTTGTTAAGCTTCCAAATAAGTGTCTTGTTTTTTTTCTTTCTTTTAATCCAAATATTTCAGAATGCTTTGCTTTCGAAGAATGAGGAGTTGATTTAATTAGGATAATGTAATTTTTAGGTCATTGCCTTTGAGCTTTTCTTTTTTGTAGAAATTAAGAATTTAGCGATTAATTTATCCGATTTTTTTTCCCAGCAGGAACATTTTTCTACGAAATTGTGTTTCAAAAAAGCATTAGGATTTCTTGAAACTATGTTCAGTGTGATATGCCTTTAACCCCTTGAAACACGAATTTTTTTCGGAAAAGCTGGGGGGGGGGGGGGGGAAATGATCGTTTTTTTTTTTTTTTTTTGACAGAAAATGAATATACGGGCTGTCCGAAAATTATATATACAATTTCAGAACGTTAGATTTAAAGAGGTTAAGGAGATATTTGCATGCGGTTTGTTGCATTCAATGTAGAAACACTTGAAGTTTTTCCTGTTCAGTACACCATGTTCAGTCTTGTTCAGTATAGTGGGCAGCATGTGTGATACGAAGCACATGCAGACGAAAATCAATTTCAGCCCATGTGCGCTGCAGCAAATCGTCAGTTACTGTCTCAAAAGCAGCAAAGATACGCTGCTTTACCTCTGCAAGCAGTTCCTCTAAACATCACTAAATAATCTCGAAATTACATTGTTAGGAAGATTTAAAAAAGAGCCCTCGAACCCCTGCCTCTAGTAACGTTGCCAAAGATAGTCTGCACTGTTAAAAATTTCCGTAACAAAATAGTAAAATAACCATTTATTTGATTGTTATTTTACCATATTTAACTAAAACAGCTGAATAACCATTGAAAAGATGGTACTCAAACCGCTGATTGCGAAAAAAATCGTTTATTCTCTGTTTATCCTAAAGAACGTTTAACTAACCGTCATTTTCAAGAGCTCAATAAAGCATCGGGAGTCCATCTTGTTTGCGAAACCTTACCGGTCGTACGTTGTTGTTAAAATATGAATAAAGATTTATCAGTTCAAACCTGCATGTGTATATAAAAAGGAAGATAAAAAAAAGTGGCTTAAGCAGTGGATACTAAATAGAAACACATACACACGTAAATCAAAAATTGGAGCCATCGGATTTCCGAACTGTTTGCGAATGAGCGAACCCATCATTTGAGCTGCTGAAGCTTGTTTGTATTTTAATTTTTGCAGCAAATAAAATGGTTTTCGTCAATATACAGTAAATTTAGACTAAAATTGACTTTGGATCCAATCAAAAACTGAAATCTCAATTTTAATGCAGTTTTCCAGTTGAAAAGGAAGATTTATTGATAAATAAACTTGGTATGCAAAGAACCGGGTTCGATTCCCGCAAGCTGCGTTTACCGTTTCTACGCCTCGAAGATTCTACGCCTCGAAATGGTTCAAAAACGCTGAAACTTTTGTTTTGAAACCATTTTTAAATGGTTATAAAACCGTAAACTTTTGTATTTACGGCTTTTTAACCAAGCTGATTGGAAATGGTTAGGTCCTGTAAAGATAGAAAAATGTTCCAAACCGTAAATTTAACAGTGAATTAGATGGACAGACTGCTGCCGGTCATTTAACCGTAATTTCATGATGAAATTTCTAACAGTGTGAAACTCCATTTTTAAGACTGCAGTTTCGAAAGTTTTGTTAGGGGAGAACTTCTGAAACGCCTTCTTCTAACGCTCCCAAAGAGCCTAAAACTGCTTTCTCAGGAGTTAAATTGCAAAAAAAAAATTCATAGAGGTGTACTGAACAGAAAAAACTTCAAGTGTTTCTACACTGAATGCAACAAACCGCATGTAAATATCTCATTAACTTCTTTAAATACATCGTTCTGAAGTTGTATAGATAATTCTCGGACACCCTGTCCACACATAGCATAAATTGTATTTGGAAATTTCAGTTGTAGGGGTGACTAGAGAGTGGGGTAGGGTTGGGGTAAAAGTCATATACAAAAATTATTGTACAACCAAAGTACAAACGGATTTCAGAGGGGCATTAGAAATGAAATAACGCGAGATACAAGACTGCCCGAGTGAGACACGGGCATGTGTAAATTTGCCGGTGACTATCTCCCGAGTCACAGCCGGACAAATTCCTTAAGAGCACTGTTAGAAATTTCAACATGAAATTGCAGTTAAATGACCGGCAGCAGTCTGTCCATCTAATTTACCGTCAAATTTACGGTTTGGAACATTTTTCTATTTTTACGGGACCTAATCATTTCCAATCAACTTGGTTAAAAAGCCGTAAATACAAAATTTTACGGTTTTATAACCATTTAAAAATTGTTTCAAAACAAAATTTTCACCGCTTTTGAACCATTTCGAGGTGTAGAATCTTCGGGGTGTAGAAACCGTAAATGAAGTGCTTGGGACTCGAACCCCGACTGTGTGGTGTACAAGTTTCGCTCGCTATCCACTCGGCCATCTGCACCACGTACAGCTGACGTTTATGTATCAATAAATCTTCTTTTCCAACAGGCAAACTGCTTTAAAATTGAGATTTCAGTTTTTGATTGGATGCAAAGTCGTTTTTAGTCTAAATTTACTGTATATAGACGAAAATCATTTTAATTGCTGCAAAAATTAAAATACAAACAAGATTCAGCAGCTCAAATGATGAGTTTGCTCATTCGCAAACAGTTTGGGAATCCGATGTCTCCAATTTTTGATTTACACGTGTTTCTATTTTAGTAATCACTGCTTAAGCCACTTTTTTTTTCTTTTTTTATATACACATGCAGATTTTAACTGATAAATCCGTATTCCTATTTTAAAACAACGTACAACCGGTAAGGTTTCGCAACCAAGATGGACTCCCGATTCTTATTGAGCGCTTGAAAATGACGGTTAGTTAAACGTTCTTTAGGATAAACAGAGAATAAACGATTTTTTTCGCAATCAGCGGTTTGAGTACCATCTTTTTAATGGTTATTCAACTGTTGTAGTTAAATATGGTAAAATAACAATCAAATAAATGGTTATTTTACTATTTTCTTACGGAAATTTTTAACAGCGTGGTTAATGGAAAAAAAAAAAAAAAGAAAATACAAACACAAAGCGACAAACAGCAAGAAGTGCAGGACCCAGCTAGGCTGGCTATAGTCAATTTCACACGCCCTAATTCAATTATAGAGCCCTTTGATATTTGTTGGATTTCCTGTGATATTGATTATAGAATAACAATCCTCTAATGTTCTATTATCGATATCACAGAACACTAGATGATCCACATGGATCCCTGTCGAATCCTCAATCGGTTTACACCTAGACTCTACAGAAACTGACATTTTTTTGTTAATTACCTTTAAGAGGAGCGGGTACTATAAGACCCTTTTTTTTCTCTATATGGTGTTTAAATTTTCAATTTTTGTCTCATGTCATGTTACATCACTTCATAATAAATTTAGCGTTAAAAAAGTGTATTTTTAAAATATAATTTGAATAATTTAATTTTTTAAGAGAAATTTAGCAATTTTTAAAAATGCATCTTCTTTTTTAAAAATTGGCGTAAAGTCTCAAAATTTTTTTATTGATTCATTCCTCAAAAAGAAAAAATTGTATGCTTTGATTTTTTTTTTATAAAAAATTGAAACTTCATTACCGCAAAAAAAAAAAAAAAAAATAATAAAATAAACAACAAAAAATTCAAATAATCTTTGAAAAGAATTTTAAAAGAAGAGTACTTGAGTTACCATAAAAGTAGAGCATAAATTTGTCATATATAGTTTCAGGACCATGTGGGAAAATATCAGCAATATAGAAACAAATTTTAAAAAGACTTTGCATTTTTATTCAGATGAAATGCACAGAAAACAAAGTGAGAGAAAACAGCATTGTAAGTTTTCGGCTTGCAAAATCTTAAATCCTTTCTTTATCAAAATTTCAAGTAAGGAACTTTTTTTTCAGTTACAGTCACGATGAAATTGCTTCTTGCTTATTTTATCCAAAAAAAAAAATATGTTGCGTATATTCAGCACAGTTACGGTTTCGGAATGAAAAGGTGGCCCCCTCACAGCGTAATAAAATCAATGATAAATCAATAAATATTGCTTCAAGTTTCCTGAAACTTTCAGGGAACATTTTTAAAGATTTATTTTAACTCTTAAGTTAATAAAAAAATGTTTGGTGTTTTTCAACATTTTTGGGTACTGGCACCCCTTAAGTTTAAAAAAAAAACCCACAAAATTTCGATTTTTCTGGCTTTTAGTTTTCGAGTTATTAATAAATTTTCAAATAGTCAACAATACTCAAATTTGTTGGCAATTTGACATGCTTAAGCACACACAGCAGAAGATAATGACATGAATAAGAATTATCTTTGATTTTTTTTTTTTTTTTTCAAGTTTTATCATTAAAAAGTTGCACTCATACAGATAGATCATGATGAATCGCTTATTGAGTCATCATGCATGAGAGGCGTCATATTGATATCATTATTTTCTGCTTTTATTTGTTGATATGAAACAAGTATATTTTAGTTAAAAAAATTTGAGAAAAAAAAAAAAAACAATAAATACAATAATAAATATATATATATAGGCGAAAAGAAAAAAGGAAAAGAGCAATTTTCAAAAGGCATGTCAACAAGTTTACTTCTTTGTATCATAACACACACACACACATATATATATATATATATATATATATATATATATATATATAATAAAAAATTAAAATTTAACAATCTGAAAGGATCACGAAACCATTTGCCACACAACAGATTGGTGGTCCTCGTGTCATTTGCGATAGTTATCTCCAAATTTTGATTCTTGTCACGTGCACTAGATGTTTCGATTCGCTATTGATGTCCTAAATTTTATAGCGGGGTGTTAATTGGTCACATTAGATATATATTTGTATTTTCAGGTACGGTAAGAAGTTTGCAGTATACTTGGTTTCAATGTTTCTCACCGAAATGCGTGAATTAAAATTATCCCTCTACGAAGAAGAAAATTAATTTGCTACGAAGTCGATGAAATGAATGATTTTTTGAAGTAGATATTTTCTTTGAGAAAAATAGTTTAAAAGAAATGAGTCAAAGAGCATTAGCATTTTAATAGGGTATTTTAAGCCGAATAATGGAACTAAAATTATTTTTGGAAAAAAATAAAGCCGACTTTAAATTATAAATTGCGCTAGAAAGTGAAAAATAAATTATTTAAACAACATCGACTTTTAAGCATAATTTTTGAAGTCGCTGCAAAATTATGCTGGGTTTTTATTCATGATTATTTTTGTAACTATGAATGAATTTAAAATATAAATGGGCTAGAATTTTCTAAAGTTTCAATGTAAAATAATGCATGGTATAATAAAAGTTAGACCGTTATAACTTTGCACCGAGGTCAAAAATTATGCTCAAAAGTCGTATCGATGTTGTTTAAGAATTCTTTTTTTTTTCATTTTTCAGAGCAATTTATAATTTGAAATCGGTTTTATTTTTTAGTGTAAATTCTCTGTTTTTATATAAATACTCTGTTTTTATATAAATATTCTGTTTTTATATGAATACTCTATTTTAAAAAAATACATATCAAAGGGGAAACTTTATTTGAGAGAATGGCCCTAAAAACTAACCATTTGTATCATATATTCCTTTTTGAAATCGATTTTAAAAGGTTACTAGAGCAAACAAACTGATTGGATTCAATTTTTTTCTTAGAGAAGCCTCCAGTCAAATTCTAGTTAAAATTGATTTTAATATTACAACTTAATGGCAACAAACTCTTTTTTAACTATGAGTTTCATAAAAATAAAAATAATTTAACTTTGTGCAAGTAAACAGTAATAGAAATATAATTTCACGTTAATTTAAAGCACAAATGAGCATTAAAACGTGCGATATTTGAGTTAGACGACGCTCTATCAACTAAAGAAAAAAAAATCATCAAAATCGGTTCGTTTAGTAAAAGTTATGGATGAACAACCAAAAAAATGACCACATTGCTGCCCATAACTTTTTTTTTCTAATTATCGAATATGGTCAAACAAAGACACGGGACTTATGGGAAACCACCCTCGATCAATTTTAAAAAAATATGAGAATCGATTCATCCGGTGAGAAGTTTTGAGTGGACAAGCAAACAAAAAAAAAATCGACATACATACCCTATCAATGTATATAATCTCCTTCCTTTGATAAGTTGGTTAAAATACCATTTGCTTTTGAAGATGTTCTTGGATTAATTTAAATCATTCTATGAAGAACGAACGTAAGTAATATGACGTAACATTAGCAGTATGACGTAAAACAAACATAGCATTGCATGATAGAATAAGAATGCGTGAAATCAATCATGATCAACATTTTTGACCAAACGGATAATTTTAAACCCTTGTAAACATTAGCTAAAGTACAGAATGAATACGCACATTTGCAAAGAGCTGCCATTGGCTGATGACATTTTACGCAGAATTGCGTGACACGAATTTAAAAAAATAATAATACAAACAAATTCTGACGTCACATTTGAAATAATTATAGGTTTCTATATTTTCCGACTTGTTTTGTAAAATTAACGTACCGTCATAACCACTCAAGATATATCCGGATAAAATTAAGCATTTATACGTTGACAATGACGGTATCCATAAATCTCCTTTGAAGAACTTTCAACTTGACTTCCCCAAATGTATATACACAAGGTTTATTTTATTTCCGCTAAGCTATCAGCTATTTGCAAACACCGCTCATCCGGAGCTATATTTATTTCCAGCGACCTTAACCTGCTTTACCAAAATGTTTGATCTTTGTTTATTTCGCGCGGGAAAAAGATATTACCAGAAAGCTATAAAAAATTCTCATTTCTGAAGTGTTTACTTTAAACCCGTAAAGAGCGAGTATCAATGGTTTTCGGGAAAAACATGGAATTTCCTTGGAACATCATCACAGCTTTTCGGATTTGCTTAGCTATTTAAAATCGAAGGTTTGATCATGAAAAAAATGTGTTTTGGAAAACCGTCGATTTTTGTTAGATATGTTAAAAGGAAATATGCGCAGATTTCTGGGTGGGGGTGGGAAGAAAAGAGAAAACACTTATCTTCTCAATTTCACCCAGGCCTACGTAATGCTACCTGTCATTTTTCTTTTTGCTAACATTTGCCGTATTTTTCTCTCTTGTTCAATTTCTATTTTAACCGAGAATTTCTTTTCCAATAAACCACCCACGAAAATTCAGTTCCCGGCAGAATAATAAAACTTGTTTATTTATTTCAGAAAAGATGGATACGTATGTTATCTTTAATCTCTCAATTTCTGTTTTGAGTAGAAAACAAATCACGTATCTTTTGAAACTGCTACGCATGTAAGCCCCATCTTTAACCTCTCAGCTTTTCTTAACCTCCTCAGACCCCAGAACTAAGCACAAGCAAATTTGACGCAATTTTTTTGGTTCTCTGATTTAAAAAATGATTACAAAACAAAATAACAAAAAAAAATTTTTTTGTCATTTTAATTAATAATTAGTTTAAATAATAATTAATGCCCAATTTCCATGTTTAAAACGAAGTAAACTATCTGTTGATTCATTTCAAAAAGAATTGGGTGTTTTAGCTTTCAAATTGCACAAACAGTAGTTGATAAACAGTACTTTAAAATGTACCCATTTCGGTACTTTTGGAATGAAGAAGATAATATAATATTTATTGCAATTCAAATAAATTACCATATTTTCTAAGCCTCTGTCCAGATTGCTGTCACTGAAATTCCTTTCTGTGACAGTAATCCAATTGTTTTGTTGACAATATGTCTAGCATTGTTCAAAATGTAATAATTTTTGTTTAGTATTATAATTCAATATTCATTCGTTTAAATAACGAATACCTTTGTGACTTATAGTTAAAGTGATTTAATTACTAATTTTAAAGCACTTAAATATTGTTTGACAGTGTCCTTCGTTTGATGTCTCATAGGCTATATGTAAGTGATGTATTTCGATTTTTTTAACGAAATATGACTCATAAATCAATAAAAATTAACGAGACGCAGAAAGCGTTTTAGCAGATTACTGAAAACTATATTCAGAAATGAAGTATGCAAATGAAATGCGACAGTTACTTACCTTTTATCTGTTTCTTTGCAGTTTAGCAGTGTTAAGTTATTTACGTTGAAGTTAATATTTAGAGTGCACTCCGGGACCGTCATTTAGGTCATCGGGGGGGGGGGGGGTCCATTGCTCCCCCCCCCCGAATTTGACAGATGCAATATGTTCTTGTTTTTTACCGATGGTATACGTATACATTGAGTATGTACCCTCTCCCCCCCCCCCCCCCAGAAAATTTTGAAATGACGAGTCTAATGCACTCGACATTTTGAAGAAAGTGAAGCACTATTTATTATTGAAAACCTAATTATCAAACTCCTATACATGTTGTAAATTTACTGTGTCACTTCCGCTTGTTAAACTTTTTGTCGAGTTTAAAATGGTTTTGAGAAGATAAAATCGCATCTATTTCTATTTTCAAATGGATTATTATCACAAAAAAAGATTTAAACATCATTTTTAACTTTTTACAGCATTTTTGTTTTTTTATTTGTTTTTAAAAGTTTCCATGAATTTCTTCACATTCTGATTCATTTCCAAATTATATTTTCGTTATTTATTTATAGATTTTTTTGCATTTGATTTTTTTTTTTTACATTGAAATGAAAAATAATTGGAGAGATAAGTGGCATTAAAGAAATGAAAAATACATTTCAGTCACAATCTGTATAATCTAATATTTTTTGGTTTACGGATTATTTTTTGTGAACATTAATATTTACAATATAAAACGGATTTTTCAGTGTTAAACGTAGCTTAAAAGAATTCTAAATCTAAAGATTCATATTTGACTAAGTGCTTTTTAGCCAGGAGCAAAACTGAATGATGTGCAAAATGTTCTACATCATTATAAATTAATGCCATCTAAGCAAATTAATAAATAATAAAAAAATGCTCAAGTAAACCAAATATTTGACAACAGTTTTTAGTTTAAAGCTTTTCAATTACTTCAATTATTTAAATCATGTTTCCGGAATTTTAAAATTTTTGTAGACATTTCGAATGCTTAACGTGATTGTATCATCAAAAAGTTTAGTAAATTAATATACAGATTTCATGATATTTTCGGGAAAATGACATTTTTTAAGAAGTATATTGATCATACATTAATAATTAATTTTTTAACGCATTGAACTTTTGGTTTTGCATAATGTATTATCTTAGCCTAGTGGTTAGGATATCGAGCTTCTGATCAGAGGATCTCGGGTTCGATACCCGAGCTGCTGCAGACCATACTTGGGGATACGTGCATGTAAAATCTGTGGATCCTGAAGTTCCGAGAGTGCCGGTGGGTGGAGATTTTCCCTTCCCTTCACCCGTAGGTCTAAAAAGGAAGGTGGGGTATCTGTGGTGGCGTCATCCAAGTACATTATGAGCCAAGTCGTACTGCCACCGTTGGTGCTCATATTGAAACGAAAGGCTCACCCTTCTGCCTTAATTCCAGGTAGCTCTGCGACGGAAGATTGGATATCTAAGTGGCATAAGCAACAACAACAACAATCCAAACAGTAGCGGTAGTAGCAGGACGTGGTAGCCTAGTGGTCAGAGCATCGGACTTCCACCTGCAAGGTCGCGCGTTCGATACCCACTGAAGACCCAAAGCATGTACACATGGGGATACGTGCATGTAAAATCCATGGACCCCGCTACCTCGCCCCGCGCGCAAACAATCCTAAGGCCTCGGCTAACAGGTAGGGGTCTGGTGGAGAAAAGTAGCGGTAGTAGCGCCACCAAGTCTGATACAGTGAAATTTGTGTAAGTTGACCACTTGCTGTGCAGCACTTTAGTGGTGAACTTATACAGGTGGTCAACTTATAGAGGGTGAGGTAGAAGGTGAAGAGCTAATTCCGTTCCTGACAAAAGTGATCAACTTATACAGGTGGTCGACTTACAGAGGGTGAGGTAGAAGGTGAAGAGCTAATTCCGTTCCTGACAAAAATGATCAACTTAGACAGGTGGTCAACTTATAGAGGGTGAGGTAGAAGGTGAAGAGCTAATTCCGTTCCTGACAAAAATGATCAACTTGTACAGGTGGTCAACTTACAGAGGGTGAGGTAGACTTACAGAGGGTGAGGTTACTGTATTTGAAACCTGCAGTATCTACAGACATTTTTAAAACGTCCTAGAGCTCCCAAATATGTTGTACATTTTTAATTTACATATATTTCCAAAAAAAAAAATACTAATTAACTGAATTTTAAAAGTCAAATTTTTGCTTGAGAGGAGACTTCAACTCTACGCCTCCTCTGCAGATACATTTCTTTCTAACCGGCCTGCGTATGGCAACTAACCTTTGCAGAACTAGTGCATTCCCCGGAAACCGGCATCCATTCTTTCAAGTAGCACCGCTATCGGCGGCTGCCGTTAACGTAGAACCTCTGTTAATTGTCTTAATGGAGGCAATTCAAGCAGCGTCATTGGTCACGTGGCAGCGATGAAAGCAATGTAAACAAAGGAAGCCGTAGCATCGCCTTGCATCGAGTTCGACAAATCTAATAAAAACTAGGCCTAAATAAAGTACTTCTACATTACATAAAATTAACCCTAAATACAACACTATAACTATTGTAATAATTAATAAATTTCTTGAATAATGATTAAATTTAATGTAAATACTGGGTTATAATCAGAAAAAGCTGTGAAAATTAATTAATTTTAAGATAACTCATTTTGCCTAGTGTACTCCACGTGGGGGCCGTGGGTAGCCTAGTGGTTAGCACGTCGGACTTCCACCTGGAAGGTCGCGCGTTCGATACCCACTGAAGACCACCATGTATACTTGGGGATATGTGCATGTAAAATCCGTAGACCCCACCACCTCTCCCCGTGCGTAAGCAATCCTAAGGCCTCGGCTAACAGGTAGGGGGTCTGGTGGAGAAAAGTGTACTCCACGTGCACTAGTGCAATACTCCATTGAAAAACTTAGTAAACAAAGAGCGGATATCACGTGACAACGGTGATCGTTCATGAGTCCCTCTAGCGGTGAATTGCCTCTATTGGGACAGATGGTAAGCTGATTACGTAAAAATACGGTTAAAGCGGGGGATAGCAAAAAAGGGGAGATATATTATGCAATTTAAAAGAGACTGGAGGTGAGATGATTTATTGTGCTTTAGTACAGTTACTTTGAGAGTTACATACCAGTTATCAAGCGCTAGTAAAGAAGTCTGTGACCGGTTTTTGCTGCAGACGAGAAGCAAGCATAGACCCACCATTTGTTTAGGAACATCACAACCATGGGAGTAGCTGATCGACGTATCTCAATGCTTCAGTGTTCTTGCTCCGTTCACATGAGTGAAAAAATATACTCTAGTACCGCAGCACCTGTTTATTCCATATAACTAGTGCCCTTAATGGTATTTTTGTTTTTTATATGTTGAAAATATGGGCCGGATAAAATGAAGGCCGGTTAAGAGACCATCCAAGCCAAATGTCTACTCAACGGATCTTGTACATACCACATAATTATACGACATGGGCGCAACTGGTTTTCTTCACCTTGAAAATCCACCCACTGACTGCTAGTCTTGATCCTCTGACCTGGGGCGTGGTAGGTTCCGCGCCTTACCACGACTACACCATGCCGGCCATCTGCGGAAAACTTACCGGATGTTCATCTTGACATTCCGAATAACCAGTTGTTTAAGTACAAAGATAAAACAACGTAAAAAAGCACAAATTCAGAATAAAAAGTATCGCAAATAGCTATTTCGAAGCTACAGTGGAGCCTCTTCATCAGTGCAAAAAAGAAACGCTCAACACGCAACTAGAAAGCCGTGAGGAAACAGGCAAGCACCAGAGAGACAACCGGTATTTATACCAAATGTGTCGGATTAGCGATTGACCAATCAGAGGCCAGGAACAAGGCGGGAGCAAAGCCCAAGAGGAAAAGGCGGGAAAGAACAGGAAATGGCGGGAAAAGACAGGAAATGAAAGAAAAATTATAAAAATTGTTTCCAAATGTCGGGAAAATATGGAGTACTGGGAAAATTATTTACTAAAGAATGAGAATTTTTCCAAATGTGATAAGCTTCCCAAAAATCAAGTTCATAGACCGAAGAGCATTTACTGATAATTCTAGCAGAAGAAAATTCAAAACAATGATCAAAAGTCCAACAATGCTGGGCATTAGAAGAACGCGCAAGTTCTTTACGCTTAACAACTTTCAAGTTCTTTCAGACGGTCAGCACAAAGCATTTTGATCATTTGTCTTAAACCAGTTGTTTAGTGCAGTGGCCAAATCGGATTCTGGATACTTAAAAATTGGATAACTGATGTCTTCTGGAGGGGGACCAGTCCCTCTCCGTCGGTGCGCCCCTAGAACCAGGTCTATCAAAAAAAAAAAAAAATTATGAACTTACCTTGCTCCTGAACTAACAAATATATTAATCCATTGATCAATATCCCATAGCTCAGCTGTGAACATGCTTGACATATCCGGATACGTGATACTAGGCGCATAATTTTCAGACATAAATCTCACATAGTCTTCATCTCTGGAACCTTTCCAATAATACCACAACCATGCTGGCTGAGGTCCAAAAGAAGGCACAGAAAAAACACCCCAATGGATGAAAATACCTATTTTGGCTTCATCGTACCAAGAAGGCAAGGGTCTGGAATCCAATGAAGTCCATTCCGCTTCATAAGTAGAAATAGTTTGAAATATTGAGATTAAATACGCGATGCATAATATTAACTTCATATTTTTCTTCTTTATCATGTTTTTAAAAAATAACCTCATGAGATATTTAAACAGTCCAACCACAAAACTTTAGAGCCTTGGTCGTTTCTGCGCATGTCAGAAAAGGACGAATACATTCGAATTTTAGGGAAGTTCGTTTTGCAAGTGCGTTCACTAAGAAGGGAAACAGAATGTTTGCTTTTCGCTTTGTTGAAAGCAGCCAACTTTATAAACTGTCATAATATCAGCTTTGAAGAAATAAAGTATGCCAAAGAAACTAAAACTAAGACAAAATATGGCACATTCCTTTTATCAGCTGCTTCTTCCTTAAATATGAATGGATTCTTCTTGACACTGCACCAGGTAGAGTTTTTTTTTTCCGGCGGAACTGCAAAGTCTGAGGAACTCAAAAATTCGACAAAATTGTTACAGTCAAATGAGTGATGAAATAAACAATCTTGATTATAATTTCGACAAAAAATTCCTATAAGAGTAGAAGTAATAAAATTTTCATTTTTGGTCTTCGTGATACAATGTCCGGCAAGTTATAATATACGTTGAGCAAAGATCCAATATCTCAAAAAGGCACAATAGGTTCTTTCACATCAACTGCAATGAATAGTATCGTATATCAGTCTCTCTCCACATCAGAAAGACAAACAACCCCAAAATGTTTCTATGATAAGGCGTTTGATTGTTAGGGAAAAAACAATTTTTCATCACGCTGGAAAAACATTCATAAAAACCTTGCCTCATACAAAAACAGATCACAATTGATGTTTTCCTTTTTTTTCGAACTACATATGTTATTATTTTTCATATATGTTATTGCATTTTACCACTCACCACTACATTTTTAGTTACCATATTGATGTAGGATAAGTTGCGGCTTAAGTTTTACATCAAGAAATTTCAAGTTTTGTAGATGATTTTTTTTCCCAAATGCGTTTTTCCAAAAGGATAATTTTTAGAAAAGCAATGGTTTATTAACTCAAAATCAAGAAAATAAAACTATAAGCGAACATATTTTGGCTACTTCTTCACTTAATTAAAGAGCGAGTACTACCATAAAAGGCAAAAATGTCAACACACAGCATATTTTGTGTATTTTTACTTTTTCGGTAGTTACAATAAATTGCCAGGCAACTCAAATTCAAAAAGTCATATTTCTTAATTTACACTTTGAAAATTATAATAAGTGTGGTTATTTTTACTTCGACTTCCTATCGCCCTGTAGTATATCAGAATTTTTCACATTGAAATAAAAACTTTTAATTTTCCGTATAGCTCGTGCAAAATGGTGACATTGGAAGAATCTCAAAATTATGAAATAATCATTAAAAATTTTGTGCAGAAATTATGTAACGCAGGGGAAATTTCTGGTTTTATATATCTCTATAAAAACGAGAAAATTTTTTTTCTCCAAGCAGATAATTATGTATGAAAAAAATACCCAGAGATTACAGTTATCAATTTCCGTTGGTTATTTATCGAAAGAAATATCTAGCATTAAATTGTGCAAGAATGCTGAAAGATTTCTTTGCTAACCTGCGTAGAGAGATGTACGATTAGATTCTTAAACTTATTTACGCAGCAATATTATTTCGCAAATATCTCTCGATAGATTTTGGATAAGTTTCTATTTTTCTTATATTATCTTATCAATATCAAAAAGACCATTTTGAAAAATGCACCAAATAGCAGCTATTCTACACATTTTGTTTACGTTTTCCTTTGTTTAGTTTCGATTTAAGAAAAAGGTCAACGTTCTGAAACCGGTTCCAATTTACGACTTTTGAAACATTTTACACATCCACGTTATTAATAAATTTGTGAAAAGTGATTTTTACATAGGCATTTGCATTGTATAAGTTTAGTAAAAATCAGAGCAGCAAGAATAATCTATTACCACGAATTCATTTATTCGATTTTTGCTTATCATGATTATTTATGCCAAAAACATTTTTCAAAATTTCTTGTGATGATAACAGTTGTTTTAAGCGCAACATTATCGTATTAATTATTTAATAAATAATGCTCCTTTTTCTTTAGTTGTTGCAAAATTAAAGGCCACATTTTTCGACTTTTCTATTGCAACATTTTTGCACTAACCCTTAAAGCACGTTTTTTTTTCTTTTTTTGAAAAACTAGTATAGTGAAAGTTATTCTTGCAATTTCAGGTTGTTTCAGGTGACCAGGAAGCAGAGATAGGGTAAAAGTTTATTTTTTGAAAACAAAAAATTAGACAAACAAAATGCAAACGGTATAAGACGGGCATTAGATATAAAATAACGCGGGGCATGGGCAAATTTTCCGATAACTTTCGGCAGTGTCCAAAATGCAAACGGTGTAAGACGGGCATTAGATATAAAATAACGCGGGGCATGAGCAAATTTTCCGATAACTTTCGGCAGTGTCAGACACGAGTAAATGCGTTAATGGGTTAATAAATAACGCACCTTTTTTAATTTTTTTTTTTGTAAAAGTTATTGCCATGTTTTTCTATTTTTCTCACGTTTTTCTCTTTTACTCCCAATTTATTCAATTAATGTCCCTTTCAACTACGAAAATACATTAAACGAGAAATTCAATTTAAAAAATTTTTAAGATAAAATACATTAAGAATTTAGAATTTTGATTAAGTAGAGTTGAACTTTAAAATATGCTTGTAACCGACTTGAAGGAAATATGCACATGCACATGTATAAAGGTTTCAAATATTAATCAGAGAAGTGTTTTAAACACTTAACCCTAAACTGCGCCGTGTTGTTTCTAAACAACACCTCCATTTTTAGTTCACAAAGATTTTATTTTGTAATATTTTTAACTTATGGCGCATTCTTTCATTTCATTTTGTATGTGTGATCATATTTTTTAATATAGTTTTCCCTAGATCTTGTAAACTGAACCCAAGGCTCATCTTTTTTCACAAAATCGTAAGACATGTTGATTTCGTAAAAAACAGTAACTTCTTATTTTTTTTCTGCAAATTTAAAGCAGAAATTTTGCTTTAAAATTTACTGTAATTGCTTACATAGTTTTAAAATAAAATAAATATAAGTTGTCCAAAAAAAAAAAGTCAGACAAAATATATATCAAGGCGCCTTTTTTAGCCTACTTTCACGTAAAAGTAAAAAAATAATAATAATAAAGCATGAAAGAAGGCTTAATGTATCGTGAAAATATCGTTAAAAATCAAGAAAAGTCAAAAATAAGTTAAGTAATTAAATAAAGATTGAAAAATAAAAAATTTGAAACTAGGGTTTTGAGATGGGGAAAAACTGTGTCTGTCAGTCTGTCGGTCTGTCTGTCTGTCTGTCTGTCGGTCTGTCCCCCCCCCCCCTAATAACTTTTGAACGAATTGTCCGATTCGAAAAATTCTTTTTGCATTCGAAAGATCTCGGCGAGGACATCTCATTTCCATATGTTACTTTTTGACTTGAACAATTTTTTGTTCAATTTTGAACAGTTCAAAAATTTTTACATTAGCGCCTATGTGTGAAAATGAAGCAAATTATGTAAACTCTGGGTACAAGATTCAAGTTCCCATGAACAAGCTCACTGTTCAGGTCGTGGCGTGAAATATTGATTTGAACAATTTTTGTTCATTTTTGAACAGTTCCAAAAAAATTAACATACCGCCGACGGGAAAATTTCAATCCTATATAATTCCTGATCTAACGGAAAGATTTGCTTGGAACAAACTTTATCGGAAAGCTCTTATGACGTAGAACATGTACAAATAGAAAGTTCATCCAGAACTAACGAGCATATTTTCTTATGAAATTTTTTGATCGGGATTTTCAAGAATATTTTTGAATTAATGAATGATTAAATGAATAAGCAAAAGAATGAATGACTTAATAAATGAATGATTGAATGAATATGTATTAACCGTTGAAAAAGGTATATTTGAAGCAATTAAGAACTAAATGAGAAAGACAGAGAGAGAGATAGCTAGGTTATAAATTTGAATTCGGTGTATACGGGAAAGTAGGCTCGTATAGTTCTAGACGGAACTTCTTGTTTGTCTTTATGTTGCTGAATGCTTTCCAGTTGGTTCGCAGGAAGCAGTTGTCGGGAAAATATTAAAAATTCTTGCAGCAACCCTAGATAATTCCCTTGTACTGCAATAGCCTTTCCACCAAGTTATTGGAGATACATTGGTTGCAGCTTTCCTTAGGATATCTTTGCTCCAAATCTATCGTGTGGCACTTTATTCTGCTATATTTGCCTTATTGTAGCCTCATTTGTACCAAAGGTGCTTTTAGAAACTTCAATTATGATTTCCATTGCCAAAATAAATTCATCTTTTGACTGACTTTTTTGTCCATAGTACCGTGGGTCAAGGAAATTTGCTGCTGAATGTATTGAGTGGAAACAAAAATTGTATCTGTTTGTTAAAAAGCCTTCAACAGATTTTTTTCTTTTTTGGTATGCGGTGAAAAAGACCTTAGCTCTTTTATTTTTTCATCATTTTTTAAAAATGTAGCAGTGACTTCTGAAACCATTGGCGCATCTCCCTCTATCTGTTGTTTAGCTGCAGAAATTCGTACCAGTAAGTTATATGCAGTCCGAACTTGTACCCAAAAGGTATCACTATCAAGTGATTCGAGAGATCTGGGCGAGGACATCTAAATTCTATATTTTACTTTTTGATTTGAATAATTTTTTGTTTAATATTGAACAGTTCAAAAAATTTAAACATTATCGCCTATGGGTGAAAATGAAGCAAATTATGTAAACTTTGGGTACAAGATTCCCATGAACAAGCTCACTGGAAGAAGTTCTTGGCGTGAAATATTGATTTGAACAATTTTTGTTCATTTTTGAACAGTTCAAAAAAAATTAACATACCGCCTACGGGGAAATTTCAATCCTATATAATTCCTGATCTAACGGACCGATTTGCTTGGAACAAACTTTATCGGAAAGCTCTTATGACGTAGAACATGTACAAATAGAAAGTACATCCAGAACTAAGGAGCCTATTTTCCCATGAAATTTTTTGATCGGGATTTTCAAGAATATTTTTGAATCAGTGAATGATTAAATGAATAAGCAAAAGAATGAATGAATAAATGAGTGACTAAATACATGAATGACTTAATAAATGAATGATTGAATGTCTATTAACCGTTGAAAAAGGTATATTTGAAACAATTAAGAACTAAAATTAAACGAGAAAGACAGAGAGAGAGAGATAGCTAGACTATAAATTTGAATTCGGTTTATACGGGAAAGTAGGCTCGTATAGTTCTAGACGGAACTTCTTGTTACTTGTTGTTTTAAAACAACACCGCGCATTCGGGGGCAATTTTTATGCTCCTGCATTATTCGCAGTATAAACAAAAACAGGTGTCACAGGTTGTTCTATTTCACTTTATTTATCTTTTAGAAAGATTATTGTTAAATATTTCACAAATTAGCTTAAAGTGGTCGATTAAATTATTATTTAGGAATTTTGTTTAAAATCAATTCACGCTCAACCAAAGAAGAAACGAACATTATCGCATAGGCCCCCTACAGAAACTAGGTTTCTTGTTTAAAATCTTTTAGTGAAATTATTATTAAACTTGATTGGTAATCAAAGTAAAATTTTGCACATGTAACTAATAATTATTAGCGACATCTGCAAATTTTTACTTTAAAAAATTTATAAATATTAATAAAATTAATTATTTTAATAATTTTTCATATTTTAGTGCTATTTTATGATTATAATGCATGCCTATTTATTATTGATTTCGCTTCATTTGTTAAAATGATCATGTAAAAAAATTATTGTTACCCCTAAATGCGCAGTGTTGTTTCTAAACAACATGTCAATTTTTCTCGAATTCTACTTTTCCGAATTAAATAAGAATTTTTTTAGTATTTTTCCCACTTATAACTAGCACAAACAAACACAAAAAAAATATTTTACAAAGAAAAAAAATTGCGCAGTGTAGGGTTAATTTGATTAAATATTAGCAACACATCGCAAAGGAAATTATAGATAAGCCTGTAGTTTTATTTAAATTTAAAAATCAGAAGGTTAACACAAAAAAATATTGGCCTTTTTTTTTTACTCATTCGATAATTTGATTGAGTAAGCATTTGGTCAGAGGAAACTGAAAAGTTTTAGAGAATTATTCTAAACTCAAATATTTCTTTCTCCACCACACATACCTGACTAAAAGGAACAGTTGATGTGAGAAATCAAATATTTATAATACTTGAATACTTCTCATTATTATCGAAGTATTTAACAATTTTTGACTCTAGTTGAAAAACAAATTGTGCAGTTTTTTCAGTTTCCGAATTAAGTACTTAGATGCTGTATTAACCCTCTAATTCCAAACTCCGCCTCAAGGCGGAGGACGATAACAAAAATTGGGTATTAAATTGGGGTAATCGTGTACATATATCATGAACAATTTAAAATTCTACACGATATTCAATACGTTAGAAACAGTGCACTTTGTAAAATTCTATCTTATGTAACAAAATCTGTAAATCTATCTGTCAGTCAAAATCTGTTAATCAAAAGTATTTTTTTCTATTTCCTTTAAGTACACTTCCACTGAATTCCCGAATCCCGGGGGGGGGGGGGGCATAAATCAATTCTGAGATTTACTTTAACCTATCTCTAAAATTTTATCAATACAGCTTAAAGTTTTGGAAGTATAAACGTAAAATTAAAAAAAAGAATGCTATAATAATTCGAAAGAAGTAATATTTCTGCAAATATAATTGCTGTAATTTTACATTTACAATTCATAAAATTAGCATAATTTGATCTGAATCTCAGATCTGAAACTCACTTTGCACCAGAAGCTTGAAAAACATTCGCCCATTCTTGTGGATCATAAAATTCTGCGGTAAACATCGATCCAAAGTCTTGGTATTCAAATCCAGGTTTGAAGTTCGTTTTCATGAAGTTGACATAATCAGAGTTATTATTCTTCCAGTAAGCCCAGAACCATTCGGAACCAAATGAAGGGACGGAAAACAATCCCCAGTGCAGGAAAATACCAATTTTGGCATCGTCGAACCAAGATGGCAGTGGTCTCGAATCTAGCGATTCCCACTTTGGAACGTAATTTCCGTTCGTAAATGACAAGAGTCCTACGCCCAAACTAAATATGAATAGAAGTGGGATACCCATCTTGATCGAACAAACTCAACTATTTGCTGATGTAAAAGTTGAAACAAATCACTCTCTCTAACCACTGATGGGAATAAATAAAGATTTACTAATCAGTAACAAGTAGATATTTTATCGTTACATACAAAGACTACTGATAAGTAAAAATAACACAACCACAGCTGATAGAGGAACTCAGAGCTTCTGTGTTCAATGTGAACGCTGATGTAGAAAAGTTTGTACTAATCTATTTTACTTTGATTGGGAAATTCGTATTCATCCTCAATGACATTTTTCTTAAATGTACTTAAAATTAACTGACCAGTAAGATTCAAGATTGACTGATCAGTAATAAGTAGATACTGTATCATTATATACAATAACTTCTGATAAGTCAAAATAATACAACCACAACTGATAAGAGAAATTAACTACGGCAGTACTTAATGATGAACGTTGATACAGTTTGAATCAATCCCCGGTACTTTGATTAGGAAATTCTTATTCATCTTCAATAACACTAATCGGAAACTTATTTAAAATTAACCGATCAGTAAGATTCAATATTGACTGATCAGTAATAAGTAGATACTGTATCATTATATACAATAACTTCTGATAAGTCAAAATGATACAACCACAACTGATAAGAGAAATTGACTACTGCAGTACTTAATGATGAACGTTGATACAGTTTGAATCAATCCCCGGTACTTTGACTGGAAAATTCTTATTCATCTTCAATAACATTAATCTTAACTGTATTTAAAATATCCTAATTAGTAACAAGTAGATACTGTATCACTGTATAAAAAACCTTCTAATAACGACACATCTCAACTGATGCAGAAATCGAGTACTGCAATTTTCAATGATAAACACTGAAGTAGTTTGAATTAATCTCCTTTTACTCTGATTAGAAAATTCTTACCATCTTCAATAACATTAATCGAAAATTTATTTAAAATTAGAAAAATAATAACACTACCAAATTACGATATTAGAGGTTTAAAAACAAGAAATCTTAGCTTCGAAAACCCAAACATAACCCAGCGTTTCATTGCTAAATCAAATTTATTATACTCTTATAGTAATACACGCTTCATGGTCAAAAATTAATGGGAAATTTCAGAGGAAGAGTAAACTATAAATTTCGAAAAAATGAGAGAAGACGTGAAAACGCATTCGTTTAACAAAATTGTTGTCGCTTTTTGGGGTTCTGAAAAACGGTTTCGTCAGTGTGTTCAAGTGAAGATATGTAGTTAGAAAACAAGTTATAAATTCATAAAATAATATTAAGCAGTATTATATAGCTCAATGAAACTGGGCTCAAGTTTTAACATTGTAGAACTGAGGTTAACTCAGAATATCGTAAAAAACATTTTATTCGAACCATATACTACCCCCAAAAACTAGAGATGTCGGGTGGAAAATTTACCGGAAAATTTTCCGCTATGTTTTTCCGGAAAATTTTCCATCTCAAAAAGTATATTTTACACTAAATTTTGTGTGTGGCTCAATAAAACTATTCATGTTTTCTGTTATTAACACATTTCAGCTTTATTTCAAGAAACAATACTGAATTTCATTCCAACTTGGTGTACCAAACAATATGGGGTTCAGGAACAAAATGCTTTGACAGTTTGTTAAGAACAAAGAACTACTTACAGTGTGCAGGGATAGATGACGAACTCCCACATATACCTTCAAATGTAAGAAAGCAAGTACTTGATAGTGATACCTTTTGGGTTAAGTTCGGACTGCATATAACTTACTGGTACGAATTTCTGCAGCTAAACAACAGATAGAGGGAGATGCGCCAATGGTTTCAGAAGTCACTGCTACATTTTTAAAAAATGATGAAAAAATAAAAGAGCTAATGTCTTTTTCACCGCATACCAAAAAAGAAAAAAATCTGTTGAAGGCTTTTTAACAAACAGATACAATTTTTGTTTCCACTCAAAACATTCAGCAGCAAATTTCCTTGACCCACGGTACTATGGACAAAAAAGTCAGTCAGAAGATGAATTTATTTTGTCAATGGAAACCATAATTGAAGTTTCTAAAAGCACCCTTGGTACAAATGAGGCTACAATAAGGCAAATATAGCAGAATAAAGTGCCATACGATAGATTTGGAGCAAAGATATCCTAAGGAAAGCTGCAACCAATGTATCTCCAATAACTTGGTGGAAAGGCTATTGCAGTACAAGGGAATTATCTAGGGTTGCTGCAAGAATTTTTAATATTTCCCCGACAACTGCTTCCTGCGAACCAACTGGAAAGCATTCAGCAACATAAAGACAAACAAGAAGTTCCATCTAGAACTATACGAGCCTACTTTCCCGTATACACCGAATTCAAATTTATAACCTAGCTATCTCTCTCTCTGTCTTTCTCATTTAGTTCTTAATTGCTTCAAATATACCTTTTTTAACGGTTAATACATATTCATTCAATCATTCATTTATTAAGTCATTCATATATTTATTCATTCATTCTTTTGCTTATTCATTTAATCATTCATTAATTCAAAAATATTCTTGAAAATCCCGATCAAAAAATGTCATAAGAAAATAGGCTCGTTAGTTCTGGATGAACTTTCTATTTGTACATGTTCTACGTCATAGGAGCTTTCCGATAAAGTTTGTTCCAAGCAAATCGTTCCGTTAGATCAGGAATTATATAGGGTTGAAATTTTCCCGTCGGCGGTATGTTAATTTTTTTGGAACTGTTCAAAAATGAACAAAAATTGTTCAAATCAATATTTCACGCCAAGACCTTCTTCCAGTGAGCTTGTTCATGGGAACTTGAATCTTGTACCCAGAGTTTACATAATTTGCTTCATTTTCACACATAGGCGCTAATGTAAAAATTTTTGAACTGTTCAAAATTGAACAAAAAATTGTTCAAGTCAAAAAGTAAAATATGGAAATGAGATGTCCTCGCCGAGATCTTCCGAATGCAAAAAGAATTTTTCGAATCGGACAATTCGTTCAAAAGTTATTGGGGGGGACAGACCGACAGACACACTTTTTCCCCCCATCTCAAAACCCTACTTTCAATTTTTTTTATTTTTCAATCTTTATTTAATTACTAAATTTTTTTTTTTTTGGGTTTTCTTGATTTCTAACGATATTTTCACGATACATTAAGCCTTCTTTCATGCTTTATTATTATTATTTTTTTTACTTTTACGGGAAAGTAGGCTAAAAAGAGGAACAGATTAACAAATGAACGCACAGCTAAACTTGCATCTGTTTCTCAAAATCTACATTTGACGAGCAATACAGTGGTATGTTCAAACTGCGAGCAAAATGTACTAGAGCAACACACTGACATTGAAACAGGTTCTTTGAGTCGTTGCCATTCTGACCTGGATCTGTCCATGTTCTCTGTATCTGAGAGTGATCTGGAAAGTTTGGATGTTATGGAACCTGAGTGATCCTGCTGTTTAAGGGTCGATGGTCAGTGCTAAAAGTTTTGTTCATGAAATAATTTTAAAACGCAATAGTATTGCGAATGTTAATACAGCAAAACCTCGCTATTCGTACACAATTCGTTCCAGGAAGCAGTTCGAATGGCGATTTATTTTATCGCATAAGACGCATTATAAATTGGATTAATCCGTTCTAGTCCCACAGATTTAAACCTATGAAAAACAAATGTACAGTAATACTGTACATGAAATTATACATAAATAAAAATTTAACTGTACTTTGCTTGTATTGAGGTAAGCTGAGTGGAGTGTTGAGAGGATGAAGAGAAATGTTGATGTTACTGTTTGGTAGAAGAGTCACCTTCCATGAATACATCAGGTAACATCACTTCAGGTGTTTTCTCCCTTTCTGCTATTCTTTCTTTTTGCACTAGATGAATCTTAGGTTTCTTTCTCTAAAAACCTGTCCAATGTTGACTGCCTTTGACGATTGTTCAAAATTTTTCTAAAATGGTCAATAACATTGTCATTGAACAAGTTAATGCTCCTGTTGACCGCAGTAGTGTTAGGAGGCCATTTCTTCACCCCTCTATGTTTTCTCCCAGTGGTAACTCGGCCCTTTCATTTCTGCAAAGGAAATGCTTTCCTTACTACTTTCCTCCCCTGAAGAAGAAAGCACTTGTTCTTGCTGCTCCCTAAGGGGGGGGGGGGGCCTTAGAAAGTAAAAATTGTCAGTAAAATCTCAAAAAGTATTACATTTTTTAAAAAAATACAAAACGCCAAACAAATTATTTCCAGGCGAGTTCAAAAGGAGCATAACTTCTCGATTTTTTTTAAGCCAAAGTGGCAACCCTATCTATCCCCTGGAGCCGTCCGAATCGCTGGGGCAAGCGTACATATGGCGAGTTGAATTTTACTTGAACAAGTTGGACGAATAACGAGTTGTACGAATAGCGAGGCGGACAAATGGCGGGGTTCCACTTTATTGAAATAAAGTCTTGGGGTCGTGACCCATAGGTTGGGAACCACTGATATCGTACATAAGAATTTAAAGATTAAAAACATTTACAATTTATTGAGTGAAAAATTTTCCGGAAAATTTACCAGAAAATTTTCCGATTCAAAATTTTCCGGAAAACCCACATCTCTACTCCAAACGTCATGAAAAACTATACAGACATACAGACTGACCAACGCGTATTTTGACCATTTGAACGTTTACATTCAAATTTTGCTATTTTCAATTACATTAATTTATTTGCGACATATTTTAGTTCTTAATGACGTTATTACGAAATAAGCCTATCTTCATATTTTTGTAAGTTATAATAATATTTATTATTTATTTACTCATTTATTACCATTTATTTTACCACTTTTAATTAAAAGTGGGATTAAAATTATCTTTCAAACTCGTAAGATTAAAAAGCATGTGATTTTTAATCATGTCTTTTAAAAACTCCGAAATATATATCCAATTTCTATCGCCAATTTACGCTTTTTTCCCTTGGCTGTTTAAAATCGTATGAGATAGATTCGTTATGACATTTATTTCAAATATTCAAGTAATATGACATTTACTCCAAATAGGGAGACAATTCGAAAGTTTAAAAACTAATATTGATGCTTGAAATCATTTTTAAACATAGATACATTTTATCGAATTAATTTTATTCCCCTTCCCCTTCCACGCTGAATAAAATTAATAAGAATGCACAATTCCAAAACCCAATAGATATTTATTCTCAGCGCGTAACTCGCGTATAAACGTCAATTTCATAATACTTATCGTAATGAGTGAATTTAACAAACTGGAAATATTTTCACTGCATCATAAAAACTACTATCGGGATTTAATACCGGAAATAAATTTGTATCACTTAAATTAATGAAAATTCGAGTCAAATTTTAAATTCTCAAAAATAAAACATACTATTCATCTTTAATAAACTCTCATTTGTATCTGAAGTTATTTTTGGAACATAGACTGTGAATGAAAATGTTTAAAAACATTATTTGATAGAATTTCTTCAGCGATATTCCTTCCAAAGCACAATTAAACATAAACATTTTAATTAATGCCTACCACACACATCTTCAACACGAAACTCAATTCGACGTTTTCCTGTTAATTTAATATTCAAAGGTTAAATTTAAATGTCAAGCTTGCGTTCAGGCCTTGTCGGTACAATTTTAATTTAAGAATATTCATACGGGTTAGGAGCTACGAAGATAATTGAAACAAACATTATACTCATAGGTTTGTTTGTTTTTTTTCTGGCAAGATAAGAAAATCAATTAATTTATTTTTTGCTCCTCTAGAGTAAGTTAAAATTTCAAGTTTTTGTGCTGTGAAGTAAGGGAGCGTTCATAAATGATGTCACGCTTTTTTTCAATATTTTTGACCCGCCTTTCCCCTTTGTCACAAAATGTCACACTTCATCATACCCCATTTTCCCCTTTGTCACAAAATGCCACACTTCATCATACCCCATACCTCTTTGTCACAAAATGCCACACTTCATCATACCCCATACACCCTTGTCACAAAATGCCACACTTCATCATACCCCATATCCCCTTTGTCACAAAATGCCACACTTCATCATACCTCATACTCACCTTTGTCACAAAATGCCACACTTCATCATACCCCATTTTCCCCTTTGTCACAAAATGCCACACTTCATCATACCCTATACCCCTTTGTCACAAAATGCCACACTTCATCATACCCCATACCACCTTTGTCACAAAATGCCACACTTCATCATACCCCAACCCACCTTTGTCACAAAATGTCACACTTCATCATACCCCATACCCCCTTTGTCGCATGTCACGCTATATTACATAAGCATATTTGCTTGCTGTTCCGAAACAAAGCATTACGTTATAGATCACGTTGCTAATTTTATTTTTGAACTGTTAATAACATATGTGACCATAATAATTGTAATAGATCACGTTGCTAATTTTATTTTTGAACTGTTAATAACATATGTGACCATAATAATTGTAATGATTACATGCGTACTTCATTTGTTTAAAATGAGGTTAAGGTTCACATCATAAAAGATAATCAGTATAGAACAGTATAATATATTAATTGCTCGCATTCTGAAAAAAATGACCCACGCAATTTTATCTTGAAAGTGTAAATGCCTAAAAAAATTTCATTTAAACTTTTAACAAGAAGTAAATTCAAATCTTAATCAGCATCGGTGTTCGCGATACAACTTGATCAATGAAAATCAAATTATGAAAAATCAAAAAAACTTTAAAAGTAAATTTAATTTGCGGAATTCAAATGTTTTTAAAGAAACCAAAATGTGTAATGTCACACTTCCTTCTTGCCCCTTTCCCCACTTCTTGTCACAGACTCACAATTTCTCGAACCCCCATCCCCTCGAAGTGTGACATCATTTGTGAATGACCCATAAGGGATCATTCATAAATGATGTCACGCTTCGAGGGGGGAGGGGGTTTGTGAAATTGTGATAGTGTGACAAGAGGAGGGGAGGGGGTAACAAGAAGTGTGACATCATGCATTAAGCAACATAGCGTGACGCGTGACAAAGGGGGGAGGGGGTTCACTGAAGTGTGACATATTGTGACAAAGGGGGAGGGGGATCAAATACATGGGAAAAAAGCGTGACGTCATTTATGAACGGCCGCTAATTAGATTTTAATATTCGATGCTTTCAGAAAGAAAGGGAAAAGCCAACAGTAAATTTCTTTCAGAACATGAGCATCACATCACGAATGTAATACCCAAATATTGAACAACTTAGAACGACAAATTAATCATTTGTTGCTATGTTGGTGATTCCGTAAGGGAATGCTTATTAACAATGCAAAATCTATGTAATGAAATCACAAATAAACACACTAATTACTGCATTGTTACATTTTGCAAGCTTAATTTAAATATTAATGCATGACTCCATGTTTCTATAACATAAAGACTGAAATAAATTTTAGGAAATATACTGTCCTCGCATATACAGATTACGATTGCATTATATTGAATAGAACACTAATTAAGTGCATTTTACTTAAAAGCCGTCCAACTAATCCTCCGAGATTCTGATCATTGTGTACAACATGAAGAAAAACACAGTTTTGTACGATGATGATGCTTATAATTATAGTAGGATATAGTTTTCTGCTCTGTTTTTCGAATGATTTTTAGATTTGCTTAAAGTGCCAACATATCACAAATAGATTGCCGCATTTTTCCAGTTCTTTTTAAGCTTTTAATGTGATTTTTTTAGTACTGTAGTAATTTATTTACGAAATAAATAATTTTCTTAATAAATAATTATTTCTTTATGATTTACAATCTATCCTATACAACTTTTAAAGTACACTACTTAGTTAAAATAAAGATAAATATATCTTATTAAAAGATTTCCTAAAAATGCATAATTTTTCAAAACAGCGACATAAGATAGGAGAAAAAAGAAGAAACTTATTTAACTTTTTATCCATTTGCGGTACTTATAAGTACCATTCTCTATAAAAGTCCATACAGAAGCCATTTATACCAATATTATATTGGTACCTTGCAGGTACAGTCTTTGAATTCCATTTTTTCAGAATACATATTAGCAAGGGTTCTTTCTATACAGAGTATTTTAGCGAGGAAAGGAAGATAGTTTTGAAACCGATGCTGTGTTTTGAACTGTCATTTTGTTCAGATTGTTCCCTTTTTTCGAGTTTCGCTCCAGAAAAGTGGTAAAACTCCAGAATTAAGTCACTAATTTTTTCTAATGTGTTAGTTAAGAACTTAAAAAACTATTTGACGAAATATTTTGATTAAAAATTGTATGTAATTAATTTCATCGTTAAAATACTTTGTAGCACTTATTAGCTGTAAAGAAATAAATTCTTATAGACTGAGCATTTTATTTATGTAAATCCCTTAATTTTCAGTGTAAATACCCAGACAAACTATCTATGTAAAAAAATACTGCAGATCATAATGCAGTAGCTAAAGGGTTAAAGTACAAAAGAGTGCTCATAGTAGGTTTCCCATATGGTTAACTTACAAAAAAGCTTAGGAAAATTCTATATTGATGTATTATCCATCCAGAAAAATACTGGTCTTACATTATAGCATAAAATTTATCCTGGAGAAGCTATTTTAGATTTTTTCATCTTTTCAAAAATATATAAACAAATAAATATACTAATAATTAGGCGGTAAACTTACCAAAGGGTTTTTGATAATACCCCACCCAAATTTGGCGTACATAAGTGGTCAACATAGACAGGTGGTCAACTTAGGTGGTCAAGTTACAAAGGTTTCCCAACATTATAGGGTCAGGTGAGGTAAAGTGGTCATACGGCACATAAAAAGCTATAGCTTTGAAATAAATAAGGCAATTGGTGCAAATTTTTAATCTTAGCTTTTAATAATTAGGAATTAGATTTTACATTCAAAATTATTTTAATGGTTACTCTTTACTTGAAGAAAACAGTCCATTTGTTTCTTTATACAACACTTTGAAATAGAAACAGCTCTTTTAAGTTCTCTATGACATTTTGTTTTAAAAAAATTGCAGCAAATGGACGATGCAGGAAGCTTTACACAGATCTTGAAAATACTTCCTCACTAACCGCGAATCTAGATTTAGTTTTTATATTATTTTATAGTTCTTGAAGTAAGATGGGGTAAAGTGGTCCTAGTATTAGGCTTAACATGGATCAATGTTCTAAAATTACTTCAGGTTAATTTATAAGGTATATCAGGACTTAAATTGCATAGGCACTCACGGGCGCTCAGCTTCCATATTTATTTTCAATTTAAAAAAATTTTAAACCTATTTTAGGAAATTCCGGCTATTTATTACGCATGGAAATAAATTTCGAAGACTACAAGGTTCAGCACTTCTTTTGTCAAAAATTAAGCCACAAGGCAGATGTTAGTTAAACGTTTACTTTACTAATACTGTATTATTTTCCAAAAATAACTTTTAAATTTAATCTTTAGTAAATAGGATTCAACGCAACTGAGCTCAAAGGCAAGAGCGATTAAAATTATTATAAGATGGCCTTCCCACAATGGTGTGTTTATCACTGAAAATTTTTTAAGAGCACTTTTAATAAAATAATTTTCAAGTTGTCAATCACTCTAAACAGGCTTATTATAAACATTATTAAGCTGTAAATGTTTAGAACTGGCAGCACTTCGAACAAGAACAATACATGAAAGAGAGAGAGAGAGAATTAAAAAAAAGCTAGGTTAAAATATTTATTTTCCTCTCAGTGTGATTTTTAATAAGCTCTATAATTATCTCAGAACTATCTTATTAGCAATGTTTTCTTAATGTGTGATTTAAGCAATTTTGTCATTCATTAAAAGCTTTTTTTAAATTTTTCCCTCACGGAAAAGTTTGAATTTCATATTTAGATTTTATTATATGTATTAAATGAAAGGACAGACTTACCATATAATATTTAGGGACTTAAACCTAAGAATACCTGCCATTATATATCCTACAATATTTTGCTACTTAACTTTGTTTTAAAACTACCTATGCAGCAGCTTAAGAGACTGAAGTACCTTACGAGACGTTGCGAAGATAAGTCCAACTTTCGACCGTAATAGAGGGAAATTAAATAAATTCAGCTGGGTGAAAAAAAGATTGCTTCCTTCTTAAAATGCACCTTTGTTGAGTATTTTGAAATATTTGGGTTATTAGTACTTTTATGTGGTCTTTTTTTTCAATCATGACCACTTTACCCCATGCACTCCTCACTTTACCCCACCCCATGGGGTAAAGTGGTCATAAATACATCCCAGAAAGAAAGTGCAAAATTATTTTACTTATTTTTTTCTGCTCAAAATTTGATGCAATCTGTTTTTTAATAACGTAATGTAAAATATCAAGCAAAAAATCTGAAGGTTTCGAACAAGTTCTTATATTTATTGGCGACGAAAGTTGAAAAACGTGGTTTTTATGACCACTTTACCCCACCTGACCCTATAATGTAGAGCTAATTCCGTTCCTGGCAAAAGTGGTCAACTTTACAGGTTTTACTGTGTATTATATATAAGTATACATAAAGTTATTATTATTACTTATCCAATTATTGTTATTATTTGCAATAAGTAGCAATACTTATTTGGAATACAACCATTTCAAATAAATTTTATACATTCTCTTTTGCCATGAAATTTAAGCCTTTTACAGCTATGGATAAAAAATTAATCAAAATCCATTGGCTAAACGCAAACAGCCAATATATTCCCCATTATTAAAAAAAAAAAAAAAAATGTTTCTTAAGAGACTAAAAATGGACAATCGATTAAGGCTCAAACGCTCCGACTTCCCATAGTGTGATTATTCAGTCGAAACTTGGTGCTATATATACTGAGCGTCAACTGTATAAATTTCATATATTATAAAATTCATGTGCTAAATTCCATTAAACATGGAAGGCCTGGCTGTGTATTTGAGGCTGTGAATGACGATTATGCTGTTAAAAAAATGATGTCAAAAAAAAAGGCTTACTTTGCTCCAGATGCTTCGAAAATATCTGCCCACTCCTTAGGGTCGAAGAATTCCGCCGTGAAAAGAGGTCCGAATTCCTGATAAGAAAATCCAGGCTTGTAATTCTGGGTCATGAACTCCACATATCCCTTCGATTTTCCTTCCCAGTTGGACCAAAACCACTCAGAGCCAAAGCTAGGCACTGCAAACACACCCCAGTGAAGAAAAATACCAATTTTGACGTCATCGTACCAAGCGGGAAGTGGTCTTGCATCTAAGGATGTCCAATCCGGCTTGTAATTTGCACGCGATGATGCCAACAATGCGGCTAAACATAACACTAACCGGCAATCCATATTATTTTAGATTTATGCCTTTAAAAATAGTACGATTGGTGCTAATACTGATTAAGCAATGTTTAACACCCAGCAACCTGTAACAGTGATAATCTTACACAAAAATATTTTAACGATAACACTATCTTCGCTTTCTAAACATCATTCTTCGTTTTATATCAGGAGCAAGATATCAATATTTCGTGCCCTTGGTCTAGAAGTTCCCATGCAATCTGTATACTTGATCCATAAGATTAGAAACGTGATTCTGATGAATTTTTGAGTTGTAGTGGAGTCTCGATAATCCGATCTTCGGTAATTCAAAAGTCCTTTTAATCTGTAACTTTTTTTTTAAGCATATTTTTTTGGAGTGAAAAATAACTCATGTAACCGTTACTCAACAAAATTACGCAGACTAGCTCTTATTATTTATTACACAAAATATTTAATTTAAGCAGAGCACAGAACAGTTACAAAGGAAACAAATTACTTGACAAACATTTACATCTACGTAAGGGTCCGGCAGACCAAAGTACAGTAGTCTCTCGGTAATCCGGCACTTCACTGGTCCGGCCATGCCAGTAATCCGGCGTTTCATAAGAAGCTAGTAAATGCGTGGTAGTAGAGTTGAGAACCTGTTTCTGCGCAGCTATTGTAGCGCAGCTGCTGTTCAGACAATAAATACCACACGACGCAGCCGTTAGTTCCTTCGCTACATCTATTACTTGGGCAGAAGAAAATGGCGTCTCTGCTCGTGACATTTTAGTGTTGAAACGTCTTCAAGAAAACGCATTGAAAATGTCATTTAAAGTGAAAAAACAATCAAAAATGGACAACTATTTTATGCCTTCAACATCAAATTAATAATGTAAACAACACTATGTACATTAAAAAAAAAAATTTGACCAGGTTTTTTTATGCGTCTTTTAGTACATTACAGTAATCCGGCAGTACCCTGGTCCGATATCTGCCGGATTACCAAGAGACTACTGTACATCTTATCTGGTTGGAAGCTGGAGAAAGACTGCGCTAGTTCTTTCCGCCGCCAGATGGCGGTTGGTGAAATATTGGAGAAATAGTTCCGTTAGTCGTTCTCCAACTTCTAACCGGATAAGAGGTACTTAGGTCTCCCGGACCCCTACGTAGATGTAAATGTTTGTCAAGTCAAGAGTTTGTCAAGTAGTTTGTTTCCTTTGTAACTGTTCTGTACTCTCCTTAAAGTGAATATATTTTGTATAATAAATAATTAAAGCTAGTCGGCGTAGTTTTGTTATAAGAAAATTAAAATTTTTTGAATTGGGATTTTTTACTAACTAATTGTTACTGAGCTAGATAAGTTGAAAGACTTTTTAGCTTTTTTTTGGTCAAAGTGAAGATTGTCAAATTGCACATTTAAAGTTCGGAAGAACGGTATTAGCCAAGACTTTGGCAGGTTTTCTCAAAATCAGTTTAACGATGAACTTCTCATGTTTATATACCAAACTTTGTAAAATAAACTGTAATTAAACCTAATGTAATTCATGTAATTTAACTATACTTTAAGAGTAATTCCGTCAATCAGTATTTGCTAATCCCGAAAGGCTCTAGTCCCGATCATTTCGGGTTAGCGGCTGTAGTTGGAAAATTAAGCAATGAAATAATAGGAAGCCGTAACCATACAAAAGTCTTATACAGTAAAACCCCGTAACACCGCGCCTCAGTATACCGCGGAATCGTATATAGCCCGGTTACTATCCTGTTCCCCGACGTTTAAACCACCCTATATCATTGCCATTTAAAGGTGATTCCTTTATTTACCATTGCAAAAAAGTCCAGCCGACAAAGTCTCTTCCGAGTGGCTTATAGCATTATTTACCTTTGTATTCCAGATTCTTCAAAATTTCTGAAATTAAACATATTCTCTAGTCCGAGTGAGTGTTTAAATACTTAAAACATTGTTTCTTTGAAAAATGCGTTGATCCCCTTTCACACATCAGGCACTTAGAAGCAAAGGGGTGTAAGTGACCAAAATGAAAATTTCGAGATAGTCGAGATAGCTAGTGCAAATGATAAATAAAACACCCTTCTGTTTTGTGGGAAAAGAGATTTTAGTGGTAGCTTTGACAGATACTGCAAAAAATCGCGGTTTAAAAAAATGACTAAACAAAAGCTGCATTCCGTTTGGTGGCAAAGGGATGCAAGTGCACTTACATCCGTTTGCCTCTAAATAAAATTATTTGATTTTTCAGTTAGCTTAAATACGCGATGCAGACGTTCTATTTATGAAACTTAAAGCGGAGAAGAAGAAAAAAAATAGGAAAGGAATTCCGAATTGTTGAATAATTATTATAAAAACAAGGGTTAAATCGTCTACAGATTCTATTTTGGTCATGTTTTGTTTCCGGCAATTGGCAATTTGTCTAATGGCAATGATTTTTAGTTTGTTAAAAGATATAATTATTCGAAATTTATATTAGGCATTTTTTAAAATTTATTTTAATGAGCTTTATATCACTAACAAACTATCTTTATTACTGTGTAAATTATCAAAATGAAGAAGACACGTTTTTCATTTAGTGGCAAAGGGGTGTTAGTTAAATAGTTGGAAGCAAAGGGGTGTAAGTAAAAAAAAAGCTAATTTTTAAAATAATCCTACACCAAATCTAATCATCAGAAATACTTCAAACTTCATACTTTTAACGAACACATGCATAATTGACTCGAAAAGAAAAAAAAATATTTACACGAAGAACCTCTAGAATTTAGTATAGGAATTAAACTTCAAACGAGTTTTACTCAAAATGGTACTTTAGTCACTTACATCCCTTCGGTTCTCACCGCCTCACATCTACCTTTTAATTAGAATATTTCCCCTTTGATAATATCATGTAGATAACTTAACGAGATTTTTAAACCCCTATTTTCTCAGAACACAATTGTTTTCGTTGCGGTCGATATGGCTTCAGCTTAGGAGATCTCAAAGAGCAGAAAACTTTAATCTGAATAACCTATCACTAAATAGACTAACTACTCAGTTGAGAAGTGTGCTTCTTGCACAGTAACTACATTACAGCGAATAAAATGGCAGCAAACAAGAAAAAAAACAACAATTATACAGTAGAAGAAAAGTTACGAGTAATTGACAAAGTTAAAAGTGGTGTAACAAGAGCGAATTTATTTCGGGAATATGGTTTCGCGGTACAGTTCCACTATACCGAGGTTATGTTATAAACGTGTCCGAACGTGTCGCCCGACACCCGCGTTTTAACGGGGTTTTACTGTATTTAAAACGCTAGCAATATATTTATACCGTTTATTGATTACAAACTTATATCAACCACACATTGTCTATTAAGCAAAAACTCCAAAATGAGTATTGCCCTCATTTCCAGATGTGAACAAAAATTGACATTTTGCAACTCATGATTGATTTATATATTAGTTATGAGCTTCAATTTTATGTAAATTTCTTTCTTTCATTTTAAGCGACATTTTCATTTAAACGCACCAATAAATAAATGATCGAAGAAATAATCGCACATCCGAATTTTTTCACCACTTTAATAGGAGTGGGTACCATGAGACCGTTTTTTTTTTTTTCTCTATGGTGTTTTTATTTGCAATTTTTGTCTCATGTCATGTTATATCACTTCATAAGAAATTTAATATTAAAAAAATCTGGTTTCCTTAAATATCATTTGGAAATTTTAATTTTGAAAACAAAATTTAGCAATTTTTAAAAACGCATCTTTTTCAAAAATTGGCGTAAAGTCTCAAAATTTTTTTATTGATTCGTTACTCATAAAGCAAAACTTTTATGCTTTGAATTTTTTATAAGTCAGATACTTTTTGAAAAAAAAAAAAATAAAAACTGAAGTAACGCAGAAAAAACCAACGAAAATTTCAAAAAGCCTACAAAAAGAATTTTTTTTAAAACGTACTTAAGTTATCTTGAAGGTAGAGCATGCATTTGTTATGTATTGTTTCAGGAACATGTGGGGAAAAAATCCACATTATAGATCCAAATTTAAAAAAAAAAGCATTTGCATTTTAATTGAGATGAAATGCGCAAAAAACAAAGTGAGAGAAAACAGCATAATAAGTATTCGGCTTGGGGGTAAAAAATCGTTTCTTTATCAAAATTTCAAGTAAGGAACTTTTCAGTCACGATGAAAGTGCTTCTTCTTGCTTATGTCATTAAAAAAATAAATATGTGGCTTATATTCAGCACAGTTACGGTTTCGGAATGAAAAGGGGGCACCTCACACCGTAATAAAATCAATGATAAATCAATAAGTATTGCTTCAAATTTCTTAAACTTTCAGGTAACATTTTTAAGCTTTTATTTTACTACTTAAGACAATAAAAAAATGTTTTTTGTTTTTCAACATTTTTGGGTGTTGGCTCCTCCCCTTAAACCATAAAAAACAACACCAAGTGATGCACATTCTATACGATATAACGTCTCAAAAAAGTGAATCGCAATTACGAAAAGCAGAAATACATTTATACGTTTATTTATTACAAACTTATATAAATCGCACAAGTCTGTTAAGCAAGAACTATAAAATGAATATTTCGCTCATTTCCAGATGTGAACAAAAAATTGTAATTTTTGCACAGTTCATGTTTGAAGAATATACAAACTAGTTAGGAGCTTTAATTTTTTTTCCTTTTTTACTTTCATTTTAAGCAAAATTTTCATTTAAACACACCAATAAATGATCGAAGAAATTATCGCACATCTGAATTTTTTCACCACTTTATACCATAAAAAACTACACTAAGTGATTTAAATTTAGATACGATATCACTTCTCAAAAATGTGAATCGCAAAAAGTGAAACCTACAGTAAAATCATTTTCAATTTTCGTACATTACAGAAAATTTTATGAGGTATAACTATCACTTGCCTTTTAAGGTTCCGTTGTATTATTCGCAGAGATGCCTTTAATGTAGGGTTTGAATTCAATACTTTATTAAAGAAGTTTTTTAAGCGTTCAATGAACTTCCGGCAGGGTAAAGCTAACGTATACGGTTTCCTCAGACGTTTCTTTATTTAGCAATGGTAAGGGAAGACCGTGAATTGTTCATCATTTTGGTGTATCGTATAATTTTCTTTGTTCGGGTTTTTCTTTTCCTTTCTTCAATTTCCTTTCAATCTTTCGTTAAAAAAAAAAGTTGAAATACCTTCAAACCCACACCGCGATTACGAATATCTTTTATACCGGAAGCACGTTCATATCTCAGATAATTTAGATTGCTTTTTTCAGGAAAATTTGGAGATTTGATATGAATTAAATTTTATTGATATGCGTTTAAAAGAACTGGAAAAACTTTTAACTTTTAATGCAATTCTGTCACCAAAATTACCTTCAAAAACTACATATTTCAATTTAAAAACAGTTTTTCAAGACTGATTATATTTATGATATTCTATAACTAATTCCTTGGATTAGCGATAAAAAATTTTTTCCATCTAACTATGCCGAGAAAACATGAAACGTACTATACATAGGAGTGCATGTTACTGGAAAGTGCTGCATATTTTCAAACACTTCCTAAAATAAAGAAAAACATCACACACCCCCCTTCACTTTGCTTTGTAGATGAAAATACATTTCGTA
Organism: Octonoba sinensis; assembly: GCA_038502835.1. Taxonomy (NCBI): domain Eukaryota; kingdom Metazoa; phylum Arthropoda; class Arachnida; order Araneae; family Uloboridae; genus Octonoba; species Octonoba sinensis. Next base: position 9,480,154 of record CM076600.1, read on the forward strand.
ATTAAATATTGCTTTTTAATTTTACAATTTGTTTCACAACTTTGTTAAGAGTAAAAGTATCCCCTTGAACTAACTTGGTCTGCAAAAATATAAACACAAACTGTCAATCTTTTTTTCTCGTAGTCATTTAAATTTCCCGAGCCCCTTTAACCACATAAGGGGACTTGGCACCATTCAAATGTAGAAAATGGCTGAAAATAACGATTTTTCATTTTTTTTTTGCTTAAAATGTGGTTTGACTTTTCTAGTATATCTAAGCGAAGTTTTCAAGCGATACAACCAATATAAATTTAGTTAAGAAGTAAGAGAACTCAAATATTTCTGATGTTTTAGTAGGATTTTGTATTCTTGAAACTGCGTTTTCTCGGTTTGTGTGTTTTCGCCATATTGTAGTACTTAAAATGCTAAAACTTCTACATATATTCATGTAGCAACTCGAAATTTTTGGTGTGTGTTCGATATGATGTGCTTGATAAAATTAGGGATGGAATTTGCTATATAAATTTAAAAAAAAAAATTAAAAAATGAAAATGTAACAGAAGTCGCTTTTTTTCTGTGTTCTACCGTCGATGTATTTTTAAAAACTTTTTTCTCAAAAACTACTTAATTAATAGCAAAACCCATCCCTAAAATTGTAAACCATACTATAATAAGTACCTTTAAAACAATTGGCAAAAACGTCAGGAAATGAAAAAAAGGAGGAAATTTAAAATTGTTAAATAATTTTTAAAAAATTTAATTTTCAAATTTTCTGTTAGTTGAATTTTGATTTTTCACGTGAAAATCATTTTGTTGAACAATAGCACACCATAACATACAAATGACATAGGTAAAAGTTCTTAAATTAAAAAAAAATGTCAAATGGTGCCAAGTCCCCTTAACGCATTTGCCCGTGCCTGACACGAGCAAAAATTACCGGCAAATTTGCATAAGCCCGTGTCTCACACGGGTGATCTTTTATTTCTTATGTCCCTTGAGATCCGTTTGCACTTTGTTTGTATAATAATTTTTTATATAACTTTTACCCCATCTCCGCTTTCTAGTCATCCCCTACAACAGAAATTCCCAAAAACAATTTATACTGTACCTATGTATTAATTTTCTGTCAAAAAAAATTAGATCATAATTTGCCTGTTTTTCTGAAAAAAACTCCTGCTTCAAGGGGTTAAATGCGCTTTTGGTAGCGTAAAAATGAGTTACCCCCATCATCCATCTTTCGAAACAATATCAATTTTGAATTTTTTCCATTTCAAGCATGGGTCAATGGTGAATCTACCTTCGTGGAGGGATTCCTGAAGAATGTTGCCTTACATTTAACATACAGAATAAGAGTTACCCAGTACAATGAAAATAAAATCGTACAACGTAAAATGAACACAAATTTTGCAAAAGATACACACATTACCAGTACCGGATCTTGGATTTTTCATTTTTCCGTGGCGGGGAAAAATCCAAGATCGGGAAAAAAAAATCAAAGATCAAGAGACCAAGAAAAAAAATTCCGCCCCCCTTTAAATTTCTCTATCAAGTTGTATTACGCATATTTTTAACCCCTTGCAGCACCATTTTTTTTTCTGAAAAAACTGGTAAAAAAATAATGGGGGGGGGGGGGAATCAAAAAATATTAGTATATAAGTATAGTATAAATTGTTTTTGGCAATTTCAGTTGTAGGGGTGACTAGAGAGTGGGGGGTGGGGTAAAAGTTATATAAATTATTATACAAACAAAGTGTAAACGGATCTCAGACGGGCATTAGAAATAAAATAAAAGCGCGATACAAGATCGCCCGTGTGAGACACGGGCATGGGCAAATTTGCCGGTAATATACGCAGATGTCAGACACGGGCATGGGCAAATTTGCGGGGACTTTCGCCTGTGTGAGACACGGGCATGTGCAAATTTGCCAGTAATATTCGCCGATGTCAGAAACGGGCATGGGCAAATTTGCCGGTAACTTTCGCCTGTGTAAGACACGGGCATTTGCAAATTTGCCAGTAATATTCGCCGATGTCAGACACGGGCATGGGCAAATTTGCCGGTAACTTTCGCCCGTGTGAGACACGGGCATGTGCAAATTTGCCGGTAACATTCGCCGATGTCAGACACGGGCATGGGCAAATTTGCCGGTAACTTTCGCCCGTGTGAGACACGGGCATGTGCAAATTTGCCGGTATTTTTCTCCCGTGTCAGACACGGGAAAAGGCGTGAAGGGGTTAATAAACACTGAAGAAGGTAGTATTGAAAAAAAAAAAAATTTTACACTAAAAAATTCCAAACGTACACTTTTGGTAAAAAAGTAAAATTACGTACCCAAAATTGCAATTAAAAAGTCTTACCCATCCGCCCCTTGAAGAGAAGATACACCCTCTTTCCACCCTTTTCTTATCCGCTGAGAACGGATGTAATGTTGGAATGGAGCAATTTGACCTTCACTGCCGTTGGACGTATCGGCAAGATTTTCGTTCTGTATTTTACGCGAAGTTTGGGCAAAACATTCTAAACTGAAAAAAAAAACCTCATTAAAAATCAGGGCAACCGCATATGCACTTAATCTAAGAAAAATCAATGTAGAAATTAACCCTACAATGCGCAAAAATTTTTTGCGGTTGTTGTCGATTTTGTGAAAAAAGATAAACCTTGAGCCCATTTTACAAGATCTAAGGGAGACTATATTAGCTAATATGATCTTACATACAAAACGAAAGAATGCGCCACTTGTTAAAAATAATACAAAACAAGAGCTTAGTGAAGGAAAATAGAGGTGTTGTTTAAAAACAACACTGCGCAGTGTAGAGTTAAACCTCTTCCAAACTCAAAAAAATTAAAATGTTAACCATACCTTGCAGGCACATGGCCGACATCTTCAATTTAAATCCACTGTCGTTCATGTTTATCCATTTCGTGTTGGTTCGCAAGCTCATAATGCCAACACATTTATTCAACAGCTTTCACAAGCAACAACATCATGGGTATTTACGAAGGTCAATCTTCTTTGACTTTTGCGGGCCGCGCACAGAATGGTGAAAGATACTGAAGTAAGCAGCCAACAGGCTTTTTGCAGGCTGCTTGCATCCTGCTTTCTCGCCTTCTTTCTTTCTTTATTTCTTTACAACCAATTCAGGTCACATAAATATTCGAGTTTATTTGCTATTCTCAAGGATATGCTTCAAACTCACTTCTAATATGACAGATAGAACAAGACAGTACAACAGATTTTAATATACAAAGAAGGAAATAGACCTAGGGCAAGGTGGGAATCGAACCCACGCCTCTTTCTCTCCGCGCGGGGAGGCACCGGAGCCAGTCGATTTAACCGCTCAACCACCGAGGCCCCATATTCAACAGTTTTAACATGCAAAAAGATGATGGGTATTTACGAAGGTCAATCTTCTTCACCTTTTGTGGGCCGCGCACAGAATGGAGAAAGAAACTGAAATTTCGGTGCAAGTCAGCATGCTTTTTGCACGTTGCTTACATCCTGCTTTCTCGCCTATTTGGCCAATATTCCGCCACGAAACTTACAGATTGGCGCGTGCAGCCACACCGTCCTCTAGCAAAAAATCAGGAGTGTCCATCCCACGATGTCCTTGTAATTACGATGACCTGCAAACTCACTAAAAACACCCCCACCTAAAAGTTTCAATAGCTTGGGTATGTATTTTACTACTTTTTTAATGCAAAAGGCCTAGAGTTTATATCCCCCTCCCTACCGGGGAACTGAAATGACGGACCTATGTGAAACACTGGAAATAATAAACTCTTTTTTTATTTACTTATTTATTCCAATGGAGCTGCGTATGGTTACTAACCTTTGGCAGACCTAGTGTCTTCCCCGGAAATCGGTATCCATTCTTTCAAGTTGCACCACTGTCGGCGGATGCCATTACCACTCTGAGAATTTGGACGCTCAGTTTCCCCAAGAGGGCGGCACCTCAGCTCTAATTGATGCAGATTGCACTAGGAATTTAATCCATTAATGCCTGACTTTTTTTTTTTTTTGTTTCTTTGGGACGGTCTGAAAAGTACGTCTGAAACATCAAAAATAAACCTTTCAAAATAAAAAAAATTTTAATGTATTCCTAACCAGTTATTTTAAGGTTAGGAATACATTAAAACAATATTTTGTAGAAATGTTTATTTTTGGATGCTTCAGACGTAATTTTAAGACTGTCCCTAAAAAGGGACGGTAGGCATTAATAGGTTGATTTAGCAAAGAGAGCATCCAAGCCAAATGTCTACGCAAGAGATCTTTAACATGCCGCATAATCATACGACATGGGCGCAGACGATTTTATGCATCTTGAAAATCCACCGACTTGGGCCAGGTTTGATCCTGCGAACTTGGGCGTACGAGGCCTGCGTCTTACCACTACGCCACCACCTCGGCAATAATCAACTCTTTGAAATGGTTTGACGTGTGTTGGCCCGCCAAGTTACAGTTCGACCAAGAAGTTCTGACACTTGGGCGATTCAGCGCATGACAGAAAAGGGCGAATCCATTCGAGATTTTGGGTAGTATGTTTTGCAGGTGCGTCTATTAGCACGCGAATCGGAATGATTGTTTCTCTGTTTGTTGAAAGCAACCACATTTATAAACTGGCAAATAGCATCAGTTCGGAAAAAATCAAGTATGCTGAACGAGCTAAGGCGAGAACAGAATACGCCGCATTCTTTACACCAGCTGCTTCTCCCTTGAACATGATTGGATCCTTCTTGACACTCTCCCAGTCAGAGCTCTTTTTTGCGGGTAGAACTGTACGAGAAAAAACTGATACTGGGCAGGAGGGAAGGGGGCGCCTTTGACATGACATGTAGCATTTGATTAGCATTCCTGAACCGTGAAATAAACCAGAATGCATCCGCAATCGATAATTTGAAAATAATAAGTATTACACAAACAAGTATACACAATAACAAGAAAATAACAAGTATTACACAAACAAGTATGCACAATAACAAGAAAATAACAAGTATTACACAAACAAATATACACAATAACAAGGAAATAACAAGTATTACACAAACAAGTATACACAATAACAAGGAAATAACAAGTATTACACAAACAAGTATGCACAATAACAAGGAAATAATAAGTATTACACAAACAAGTATACACAAAAACAAGGAAATAACAAGTATTACACAAACAAGTATACACAATAACAAGGAAATAACAAGTATTACACAAACAAGTATGCACAATAACAAGAAAATAACAAGTATTACACAAACAAGTATACACAAAGACAAGAAAATAACAAGTATTACACAAACAAGTATACACAATAACAAGGAAATAACAATTATTACAGAAACAAGTATACACAATAACAAGAAAATAACAAATATACACAAGTATTACAAGAATATACGTTTTGAGCATAAAAGATGTTTTTCTGGGAAATAGATGTTCTTCTTTAGGAAAATATCGTATGTTTAAAACGTATCTTTATGGCCTTAAAATATACCAAAAGCACAGAACTTGTAACAATTCATGGAAAGTCAAATTTATTATTAGAAGGATTAAGTAAAATTCTTCATTTTGAGCCTGCTTTTTGAACTAAATAAATTTTTTTTTTTCAAAAGCGTAAACAAATTGGGTGATTAGAGAGAAATATTGTGCAGCGCCATATCATTTTGTTCTTAAACATTTTTAAGCAATTCCAAGAAAATATTCAAAATCTATCGTGCATTTAAGAAACTAAAACATTTTCTGCAGAAAAATGCTCGCACATCTAAGGAGAATTTCAAAGAGATTTTATGCTCCAGGAAAACTAATATCAATGTTCTTTCGAAGCAAAGAATTTATAAAACTACAATAAGGCATTTGGTTGTACGAAAATTTGAGAATTTTCGAAAAATATAGTCTTATTTTACTGACGGTTCTACTTTTTATAACTCAGAAATTTTAGTGTGTTTATTTTTTGACATTAGTTCAAATTTATTTTAGGATTATTCGGATAGCACAAAAAGTTTAAAAACAAATTTCAATATCTCATTAAATATAATTTCGTTTAAAAACAAGTTCTTTTTATTAAAGTTAGTGTGTACTTATGTGATAAGCAAAATATTTCAAGGAAAACCTTTTTAAAGCCATTCTAATTGAATGTAAATGCTCTTAAACCTCAACTTAATTAACAATAGCTTTAATGATTATTTTTGTTTCCCTTGGGTGACTCCTTATTATAACAATTCGTTTGTCTATGTGTCCCCCTCCCCCCCCCCCCCCGGTTAAATCAAGCAATGCAATATCGGCATCATTATTTTAATGAGTAAAATAGTTTCAAAATATATAAATTCTTTTATTTAAGCAACAAAAAATTATTGAACATAATTAAATTTTAATTTTTAAAAGCAGAAAAATTCTGTTTCGCTTGGTCTCCCCCCCCCCTCTCTCCCTTATTCTTAAACAAAATCTTTACTGATTTCAAAACATTAATTCAATCCCAGAGTAAGGTGCACTTTTAATAAAATACTCGAAAGTCTGAAAATTTAGACATATTTAAATTCATATCCACACATACACATATCAAACGCTCTATTCTATGTAAAGTAATTACGTAAGAAATACATTTAGTTTTTTTTCTTTTCGTGCACATAAACCCACATAAAAATGTTTTCTTTTCCTTATAAAGTTTGAGCACTAAAAGTTAAAGCAAACTTAAGGCGCGTTTACACCAATGTTGACAAAACACTGTTTGTGGAAAACTAAAAGTTGCTCTTCTCAAATTATAGAGCGACAAGTAGAAGATTTTTTTTGTAGAAAACTAAAAGTTGCTCTTTTCAAATTTAGAGTAACAAGGTTGAAAACACGTCGCCAAGGAATTGGCGCCCCGCCACGGGGCGCGTCATGAAGGGGGAACAACAAAGTTTGGTCCGTTGTACCCCAGGACGTGGACCAGTGTACGCCAAGGCCGGGGCACAGTGGACCACTCTTGTGATTCCACTCAATTAATTTTTTACTTATAATGCATATCAAATATTTTTATAAAAAAATTAGGACATGACAACAAAGATTCCAAGAATGCCTGCAATATTTTTCAAGAATACCTGGTTTTTTTCCCTTTTTTGCTAAAAAAAAAAATAATTATCAAAGTTGCAAAACTGGTCCACTGTGCCGCGGTCTCCACAACAAAGACAATCTCGTGTCATAACAAGAAGTTCCGTCTAGAACTATACGAGCCTACTTTCCCGTATACACCCAACTTCAAATTTATAATATAGCTATCACTTTCTCTCTCTTTCACATTTAGCTTTAGTTCTTAATTACTTCAATATACTTTTTTCAACGGATAATACATATTCATTCACTCAGTCAATCATTCTTTCATTTATTCAGTCATTCATCTACTCATTCATGTAGTTATCACTCGTTTATTTATTTTCTCATTCATTCACTCATTTAATTACTTTATCATGTATTCACTCATTTATTCATTTATTCGTTCTTTGACTCATTCATTTATTCATTCATTAATTCTTTCACTCCTTCATCGATTCAATCATTCATTCTTTCACTCATTCATTCATTCATTTATTTATTTATTTATTGAGAAATGCCCTTAAAAATCCCGATCAAAAATTTCATAGGAAAACAGGCTTGTTCAGTTCTTGTTGAGCTTCGTATCAGTACATGTTCTAGAGCGTAATATCTTTCTCATAAAGTTTGTTGCGAGCCAATCCGTCGTTTAGATCAGGATTTATATGGAATTGAAATTTCCCATATGCGCTAATGTTAATTTGGTACCTTTTCATTATCAAGGCGCAAATCTCGCCGAGCAAAATTTTTGGCGACGGAACACACAAAATTAAAACAACGACGATATTCCGTTTGGCGTTAGTTGCATCATTATTGGCGACTTTATCGCCTGCGCCGGAATAATGGAAAAATGCCGCAATTTTTTTTTTTTTTTTGAACTGTTCAAAAATGAACAAAAACTGTTCAAATCAATATTTCACGCCGAGAACTCCTTTCAACAAGCTTGCAATAGGAACTTGGGTCTTGTGCCCAGAGTTTACCTAATTTGCTTCAATTTTGTCCATAGGCGCTAATGTTAAAAATTTTTGAACTGTTCAAAATTGAACGAAATATTGTTCAAATCAAAAAGTAAAATATGGAAATGAGATGTTCTCGCCGAGATCTTTTGAATGCAAAAAGAATTTTTCGAATCGGACAATTCGTTCAAAAGTCATTAGGGGGGGGGGCAGACCGACAGACTGACATACAGACCGACAGACAGACATTTTCCCCATCTCAAAACCCTACTTTCAAATTTTTTATTTTTCAATCTTTATTTAATTACTTCACTTTTTTTAAACTTTTCTTTATTTTTAACGATATTTTTACGATACATTAAGCCTTCTTTCATGCTTTATTTATTTTTTTTTTACTTTTAAGTTAAAGTAGGCTAAAAAACAAGCAACAATAAAATACAAGCAATAATTAATTTCTGCGAGGCTTTTGAGCAACGCATAAATATAACGTTCTACTGCAATTCATTATTTAATTTGTAACAATTCTATTATTATTCATAAGTATTCCAAATTGTTTACAGACATCAAATAGCGCAAAAAATATTCATTCGCTTTTAGGATATTATTTATCCTAATGATTAGAACACGTCATATTTTATTTGTATATGAGCAACACTATTTATTTTAAGAAGCATAGCTTCAATAAATAATCAGGAAAACACAGACGTGTTAAAAATTAATCAATTCTGAAGAAGAAAGTATTACTTTTACGATCAATATCCAATAAGAAAATATTCCTTCGTCTTTTGGTAGGAAATTCCAAAGGTCAAATTTCCCTTGTTATCTGGGCTAATGTTAGGCCTCCGTGATTAGTATGCTTTTGCTGTGGTTTCTGCTCCTGTGATGTTATTTTTAGCTTGACAGCAGACGATATTTTGCCGCTGGTGTCGCTAAAATCATGTCAAAGATGTAGGAAAAGCGTATAATAATCAGTTGCAGTGAAACTGTTCTTTGTTTAAGCTAGCAGCAGACAGTGGCTGAACAAGCATTCACTATCCTCGGAACATGGCTTCAAAATAAATATTGATATATTCTACTTTGCAGGAAGTTCCAATAAACTGAAGGATGCAGTTGTTTTCAAGAAAACGGGTCAACTTTAGGGAACATTCATAAGGGACCGTTCATAAACGATGTCAAACTTCATTCAATATATTGGACCCCCCTCCCCCCTTTCTCACATGTCACGCTATATTGCATTAGCATAAATTTAATTTGCTGATTGTTTAATTTGCTGATTTCAAATGTTTTTATATAAATAAAATCCATAATGTTACACTTATTGTTACCCCCTCCCCTCCCACAAACTGTCACACTTTCTTTAACACCCTCCCCCTCGAAGCATGAAATTATTTATGAATGACCCCTAAATGATGTCACGCTTCAATGGGGGAGGGGGTCCGGGAAATTGGGACACCGTGCGACAAGGGGAGGGGTAACAGGAAGTGTGACATCATGTTTATGCAACATAGTGTGGCATGTGACAACGGGGGGAGGAGGGTGTGTTGAAGTGTGATATTTTGTGACAAAGGGGGAAGGGGTATGTTGAAGTGTGACAAACGGGGGAGGAGGTCAAATATATGGGAAAAAAACGTGACATCATTTATGGACGGTCCCGTAATGATCATTCATAAATGATGTCACGCTTCGAGGGGGGAGAGGGAGTTCCTGAAATTGTGACAAATTATGACAAGGGGACGGGAGGTGGTAACAAGAAGTGTGACATCATGCTTATGCAATATAGCGTGGCATGTGACAAAAGGGGAGGAGGGTATGTTGAAGTGTGACACTTTGTGACAAAGGGGGAGGGGATATGTTGAAGTGTGACAAAGGAGGGAGGGGTCAAATATATGGGACAAAAACGTGACATCATTTATGGACGGTCCCGTAATGATCATTCATAAATGATGTCACGCTTCGAGGGGGGAGAGGGAGTTCCTGAAATTGTGACAAATTTTGACAAGGGACGGGAGGTGGTAACAAGAAGTGTGACATCATGCTTATGTGATATAGCGTGGCATGTGACAAAAGGGGAGGAGGGTATGTTGAAGTGTGACACTTTGTGACAAAGGGGGAGGGGATATGTTGAAGTGTGACAAAGGAGGGAGGGGTCAAATATATGGGACAAAAACGTGACATCATTTATGGACGGTCCCGTAATGATCATTCATAAATGATGTCACGCTTCGAGGGGGGAGAGGGAGTTCCTGAAATTGTGACAAATTTTGACAAGGGACGGGAGGTGGTAACAAGAAGTGTGACATCATGCTTATGTGATATAGCGTGGCATGTGACAAAAGGGGAGGAGGGTATGTTGAAGTGTGACACTTTGTGACAAAGGGGGAGGGGATATGTTGAAGTGTGACAAAGGAGGGAGGGGTCAAATATATGGGACAAAAACGTGACATCATTTATGGACGGTCCCGTAATGATCATTCATAAATGATGTCACGCTTCGAGGGGGGAGAGGGAGTTCCTGAAATTGTGACAAATTTTGACAAGGGACGGGAGGTGGTAACAAGAAGTGTGACATCATGCTTATGTGATATAGCGTGGCATGGGACAAAAGGGGAGGAGGGTATGTTGAGTGTGACAAAGGAGGGAGGGGTCAAATATATAAGACAAAAACGTGACATCATTTATGGAAGGTCCCTTACTTCTAGGGAAAATATAATATTTGCCGCTTTCAAATTTCCATCTACCCTCCCTTTCCGTCCCATGGCATGGTGCATCATACGGGAGCAGTTTCCAAAAAAAAAAAAAAAATCAATACCACTAGAAATATAAGCATGAGCAAATAAATGAATCTTTAAAGCCGTTTATGATTAAAAGGAGTTGCTTCCTCAGAATTTTGTTTGTTTCAGATTGTAGAGAAAGTGAAGCGTTTCCTGAAAAAAAAGGGGGGGGGGAGGCTTTATAAGTAATAATTAAATTGCAATATGCTCTTGTTTTTGATCAAGAAATAATTAACTTAAAAGCAGTTATAGTTTTAATTTTACCAGAATAAATATTTTATGCTAAAATAACTTTATATTTTCATTATACATTGCGGAAAAATAATAACAAAAACAACAGTTATTTTTCTTAGACAAAATGTATAAAATTGTTAGCAGAGTGTTTTGAAAGAAATGTTACAATATTTTTTGTTCTTCTGACATGTACTCACAAACAGGGCCCAATTAAAACAGTCGGGGGCCCAAGGCACAACGTTATTTTGGTTGCCCCCTATGGTATGAAAAATAAAAATACTCGGTATAATGTATAAAGTTAAATAAGCTTGTAAATTATACTATTAATACTGGGTTCATACCCAGTATTAATACAATGGCACTGAGTTGGCAAAGGGGGGAAAAGCACCTACTGACACGACCCACTACTATGGGGCCGTTCATAAATGACGTCACGCTTTTTTCCCATATATTTGACCCCCTTCCCCCCCTTTGTCACAATATGTCACACTTCAGCGGACCCCCTCCCCCTTTGTCACGCGTCACGCTATGTTGCATAATGCATGATGTCACATTTCTTGTTACCCCCTCCCCTCCCCTTGTCACACTTTGTCACAATTGCACGAACACCCCCTCCCCCCTCGAAGCGTGACATCATTTATGAATGATCCCTATTCTGCATTCTATATTGTTTTTATTCAATATGATTTTTGTGTCTTTCTTACAATTTGGGGGCCCCTAAAATTTGGGGGCCTAAGGCCGCAGCCTAGAGCAGTGGAGCACGGTAAATTTATTTGCTTCGGCCCCACTCCACTTACGAGCCAAATGTCGTTGCTCCACTACTCCTTGCTCCAGCTCCATGCTCCGCTATATTCATTCACTTATTTTAAAGCTCATGAATAATTCAAGAAAATAAAATCGGAGCAGTGGAGCAGAGTAAATTTATTTGTCTCGGCTCCGCTCCAGTTTCCAGCAAAATGTCGTTGCACCACTGCTCCCCAATCCTGCGCCATGCTCCGTTTCAGATCCCTGGTTGAAACACATAAAAAAAGCGCCTGGCGATATTAATAAATGTATAGCTGAGGTGTTGAGAAGCATAGTGGGGTAAGTCATGTGATTAATAAAATATTATTTTGCATTACGGTTTTGACGTTGCGCTATTGAATAAGAAAAAACTCATGGTGCCATCTGTTGACAAATGTTTCGAAGTATTCTTTTGTTTATTGTAAATAAAAGCAGATATCATCCTATAGTATAGATAATTGAATTAACTTTTTTTTTTCTTTCCATTGGCGCTACGGTATTGGTCCTCAACCATTGCAGACCTAGTGCGTTCCCCAATAATTGGTACCTCTCTTTCAGCGGCACCACAGTGAGTGTGGTACCAGCGCCGCATGAGAATTTTGACGGTCAGTTACCACTGGATGGCGGTACCTGAGCTCTCATTGATGCAATATGCACTAGGAATTTAATTTAGCCGAGAGTATCCATGCCAAAGGGATACTCAAGGGATCTTTAACATGCCGCATCATCATACGACATGGACGCAGACGATTTTCTGCATCTTGAAAACCCACCGACTTGGGCCAGGTTTGAACATGCGATCTTGGGCATACGAGACCTGCGTCTTACCACTACGCCACCCTGTCGGCTAATTGAATTAACTACATTTGCAAAAACATTTGATTTACCCCAGTATTTTTTTCACCTCCTTAACCCTCTAATTCCCGACTCCGCCTCGAGGCGGACGAGCATATTGACCGATCCTACCTTGTAGTGGGGTTGCCCTCGACTCTACTTCTCTTCCTCTTGAGTTTTAACCATCTAGGGACCATGATGTCATTGAAAAAGTCAGGAGGCGTATTGACAAGGGCGTACTAGGGCCTTTTCAAGGCGTACAAGGGCCGTGGTAGCTTAGTGGTTAGCACGTCGGACTTCCATCTGGAAGGTCGCGCGTTCGATACCCACTGAAGACCACCATGTATACTTGGGGATATGTGCATGTAAAATCCGTAGACCCCACTACCTCTCCCCGTGCGTAAGCAATCCTAAGGCCTCGGCTAACAGGTAGGGGTCTGGTGGAGAAAAGTAGGAGGCGTGGTTTAAGCCTTCTACTGGGTAAGATCGGTTAATATGCGGCGGACGACGATAAAAAACTTGGGCATTAGATGGTTAACTCTTCCCAATGGGGTTTCGAAATCAAATATGGAAAACTAAAATACATCTAAGATTTTCGGTGCATGTCATTAGGTACGAAAAGAACAAGCCTTTCCTAAATTGTTTGTCAAGAAAACACATTCCGAATCATCTTCCGATAAACAAATGACTTCAAGTTATGCTTATAGATACTAAGCCCTTATGGATGTGTGGTATAATTGAGGTCGCATTACTTCTTCCGACAAAAGCTTGATTGTATAGTAACCCGTATGCAATAAAACCTAAATAAGCAGATGCTGACCCAAAAGTCTTTAAGAAGTAGGTTAACGAATATGCTTTTGTCATCTTTCATTAGCGACTGACAACATCTGGGTTGAAGCGAAAACTCGCATTCGGCGCGCCAATCGAACAACACAGCAGCTTTTTCTTGATATGATATTTCTTTTTAAATATGTGACTAGTCGTCTCGTGAGGCATTCCGCGCTAATGTGTTGGAAAGGAAATTATGAAGAAGAATAGAAAAAAGTAAACGGTTGTTGATACAAAAGAAGGAATGTAATGGAACTCATCAATATAAATAAGTGTTACAATTTTTCCCCACTATTATTTAGATATTCAAAATAATGAAACAATCACAATAATAATGATTATTATTTTTATTATTAGTATACATAGCATTAAAATGCAATAACGAAACAGTTCCATTACTTAAAGCAGGGGTCTCCAAACTACGGCCCGAGGGCCACATCCGGCCCGCGGACAGATTTTGTCCGGCCCGCGGAGAGCTAGCATACTTGAAAGAAAACTCCTTCTAGAGAACATATTTATTTTTTATAGCAAATTAAATTAAGTTTACTGAAGTAATCTATTTTTATGTTGAATAATTATGTTGTAGGGTAATCAATATGGCCCTAAGGCTGGAAAGTTTGGAGACTCCTGACTTAAAGTATAATTACTGTTGTTTGGTTAGGCTCTACACATTCATAATATAAATAAATCTGTAGAGCCTAACGATTGAATGAGTTTAACACACAGACGCAGCTAAAACTGTCCAATTTTCTACACAATAAAAACAGAAGAGTTGCTTGTTAGTGTATTGGTTACAGATGTCGCCAGCCTACACAGCAAAAATTTGGCATCCATTAAAGGACCTCTTCTTCGATGATTTTAAATCTCAAATTTAAGAGAATCGGTACGTTTTTAGACAGTGGGTCTATTTTTCGTCATTAGCCAGCACGATAAGCTTTAAAATGAGGGGCAAATAATGGAATTTGATAAAAGAATAAGGAAGATATCGCGGAGCGACAGAAAAGAGGCTAAAGGAATAATATATATATATATATATATATAGATACGTACAGAAAACGGAATGCATACGTTAAGGTAACTAGAAAACTAGAGCTCGCCCGACCGTCCAAATTCGACCGTAATTCATTATATGTTTCAAGTTCAGCCTCGAAAATTTAAACAACTTTTGGACATTGTAGTTTTCCTGTTTGACAATAGTTTGTTTTTGTTAAACATTTCAATGGAGGGTGAGCAATAATCGCTCCTCAGTGCGAGTGATTGACCACTGAGTTGGTTATTTAATGTAATGCATTTGTAACACATATTATACATGCATTTTATCTTTCTGCACTCCTTGCTTTGTAAAGAAAATATCAAGAAACATTTCCATGCTAAAAATTGTCCTGCAAATGGATTAACTGACGCCTTAATATTAGTATTGTTTTTCTTTAACATTCACTTAATAGATATTTTTTCTTAACAATTTTTCTTCTTTGAATATTATAAATAGCAAAACATGTACTGAGTATTGTACAAATCATGTGGATTATATACGTCAGGAGCAGTATGAAAGTATGACGAATAAAGGGTTCTTAAAAAAGGCCTTGAATCTACGTCAAAAATAGGGGGGGGGGGATTAACTACTTCAAAAAAACTTTTTATTGATAACACTAAAACTCATCATTAGCTACTAAGTAAGAAAATCGGTTGGCAAGCAGAGAAGAAAGGGTATACTGCTTTGTCTTTACCTTTATAAAGATAAATCTAAATATTAAAGAAATTACTTTTAATGCACTGAAATGTCAGCGTGGAGCTTCTAGTTTCTACTATCTTGTGTTAAATATTTCATGTTTTCGTTCATTTAAGTTTAGCGACACCACCCAGGGCCTTGTTTACCATTAGGCCCATGAGGCCCGGGCCCAGGGCCCCCACTTTGAGGGCCCCCCCTAATTTTGGTTATTATTATTTTTTTGCAATTTCGAATTTTTTAGGAAAATATTCAAAAATAGCTTCTTTCAAAAACAAACTGTTAGTGTTCTGTTGCTTCACAGAAAATTTGTACTATTAAATTATTTTAAAACCACAAGGAATTTCCACTTTGGGGGCCCCCAAATTTTGGTCTGACAGTTTGAAATTTGAAAAACAAAATCCATTTTGCACTTTGGGGGCCCCCAGGTTTTATTCAAACATTTTGTAATTAAAAAACAAAATCATTTTGCACGTTGGGGGCTCCCGAATGTTAGTCTGACTCTTTGACATTTGAAAAACAAATTAGTTTTTGCGCTTTGGGGTCCCCCAAATTTTGGTGTGACTGGCAAGTTTTACAAGTACAAACTGAATGTTAAGTTTAAAAATTTTTGTTGCGTGAGGGCCCCCAAACATGAGTTGTGCCTATAGTGATTCAAAATGTAAATCGGGCCCTGGACACACCAGCGAGAAAAACAGATGTAACAGTGGTTTTCCCCGCGCGACACTCTTAAAGCACACTGACACACGAGAGGCCAAAATAAACTGCACCACGCTTGCCGGATTTGACTAATATTAGTCAATTATGCTATTTTTGATCACACTTGACAAGAAAAACAAAAAGTTCCGTCCCGTACACGCTCATACTCAACTTCTAATTTATAATCTAGCTCTCTCTCTCTTTTCGTTCAGCTTTAGCTCTTTATTACTTGAAATAAAGAATGAAATGAATCTTATAATAACCTTTTTCAACGGTTAATATATATTCATTCATTTAATAATTCATTTAATCATTCATGTATTTATTAACTCATTTACTTATTTTTTCATTCATTCTCTCATTCATTCTTTCACTTATTCATTGAATAATTCATTCATTCAAAAATATTCTTAAAAATCCCAATCAAAAAAAATTCCGAGAAAATAGGCTCGTTAGATCTGGATGACCTTCCTATCTGCACATGTTCTACGTCATAAGAGCTTTTCGATAAAGTTTGTTCCAATCAAATCGGTCCGTTAGATCAGGATTTATACAGGATTCAAATTTCCACGTAGTCGGTAATTTTAAGATTTTTGAGCCGCTCAAAATTTAACAAGAAGTTGTTCAAATAAAAAAATAAAATATTGAAATGAGGTGTTCTCGCCGAGATCTTTCTAGTGCAAAAAAAAAATATCTTTCGAATCGGACAATTCCTTCACAAGTTATTAGGGGGGGGGAGGCAGACAGACCGACAGACAGACGCACTTTTTCCCCATCTCAAAACCCAAGTTTCAAATTTTTTATTTTTCAATCTCTATTTAATTAACTTATTTTTGACTTTTTTCGATTTTTAACGATATATTAAGCCTTCTTTCATGCTTTATTATTATTATTTACTTTTACGGGAAAGTAGGCTAAACATTCAAAAACATTAGCCAAACTGTTATTTGGCTACTTTTATATTTTATAGATTCACTAAATTTTTCACCACTTTTCCCGGGAAATTTTGGACGGGAAAAGCAATCGTGTGTCAGTATTCAAGATTTGCATGTCAAAATATTTATAATACCATTCAGGACTAAAAACTTTTTCATGCATAGGTGTTAAAATTTATTATTGAAATATTATAAGTTATAAAGAGATAATATTAGGATGATAATTTTTTATATTAGAATTTCTTTTTGTTTATAAATTATTTAAAAATAAAATGATCATAATATGTTTTATCTATTGTCTATATGTGATTATTTGTTTGTTTTTATACTTGTATTTTGGTTGTATATTCGCAATAGGAAGAAAATTCGAAAATTTGACCGAGACTTCTTTAATTCAAATTTCAAGATTTATTTCGAAAACAATAAGTATTACAAAATATTTCCTTTTTTAAAATTTTACATCATTATGAAGCTGGAAAAAAAAGCGATTCATGCAGAATTTCTTCGGAAACACCACAAGATCAAGAACATGGGTTATTGAGAATTTTACTTCTTCTAAGGAGGATTAAGTTCGGGCTTTAGTTCGCAGAAAGTTAATGGAAGTCTTGTTATGATGTTAATTAAATTGTTTTATTTTCCTTCAGATTCGGCGAATTTGAAAAGAAAGTATCATTGACTTTCATTCTTAGAGATTTTGTTTGCAACAAAACGTAAATAAAATACTCCCAGGAATAATCGATTCGCTCCTTCCAACAAATTTAATTAAGTTCCATCGATCTGTTTAGGTGCTAAACTTTAAATTCTTTGTTTTTGATCCGTTTCTTCAGAAGATCGCTGTTTCGGGAGAGGTAATACATATTCAAGGTTAAGAGAACATCGAAGAGCAATTTTACATGATTAATTTGTCTTCCTTGCCTGCATTATTCTTATGATGTGGCGAGCAGCGAGAGAAAGGATGTTTATTTCATGTCACTTGCTGAGCGGTTGCTCAGGAAAAAAAATATCTTGTTTCATGGTTTAATTTTTTTAGCCTACTTTCCCGTAAAAGTAAAAAAAATAATCATAAAGCATGAAAGAAGGCTTAATGTATCGTAAAAATATCGTTAAAGATCAAGAAAAGTCAAAAATAAGTTAAGTAATTAAATAAAGATTGAAAAATAAAAAAATTGAAAGTAGGGTTTTGAGATGGGGAAAAAGTGTGTCTGTCGGTCTGTCGGTCTGTCTGTCTGTCGGTCTGTCCCCCCCTAATAACTTTTGAACGAATTGTCCGATTCGAAAAATTCTTTTTGCATTCGAAAGATCTCGGCGAGGACATCTAAATTCTATATTTTACTTTTTGATTTGAATAATTTTTTGTTTAATATTGAACAGTTCAAAAAATTTTAATATTATCGCCTATGGGTGAAAATGAAGCAAATTATGTAAACTTTGGGTACAAGATACAAGTTCCCATGAACAAGCTCACTGGAAGAATTTCTTGGCGTGAAATATTGATTTGAACAATTTTTGTTCATTTTTGAACAGTTCAAAAAAAATTAACATACCGCCTACGGGGAAATTTCAATCCTATATAATTCCTGATCTAACGGACCGATTTGCTTGGAACAAACTTTATCGGAAAGCTCTTATGACGTAGAACATGTACAAATAGAAAGTACATCCAGAACTAAGGAGCCTATTTTCCTATGAAATTTTTTGATCGGGATTTTCAAGAATATTTTTGAATCAATGAATGATTAAATGAATAAGCAAAAGAATGAATAAATAAATGAGTGACTAAATACATGAATGACTTAATAAATGAATGATTGAATGTCTATTAACCGTTGAAAAAGGTATATTTGAAACAATTAAGAACTAAAACTAAACGAGAAAGACAGAGAGAGAGAGATAGCTAGACTATAAATTTGAATTCGGTGTATACGGGAAAGTAGGCTCGTATAGTTCCAGACGGAACTTCTTGTTTTAATTTTGTTATTTTTCTTTTTGTGACTCTTATCTATATAAGTAAAACAGAGAGTTTGTGTATCAATTTGTGTGTGTATCGGTCGCCCCCTGGCGAGATGGAAGGGTCTAGAAGCACGAAATTTTGGTTACAGGTACCTTCGATCAAGTCCTCGTGCACCTCGAAGCGTTTTTCCTAAAAAATTTTATTCCAATTTCAAACAAAACTTAATTTTGGGATTATCTCACAGAAGAAATGTCCCAAGGTTTTAGATTTTTTAAACCTTGGGACATTGGTAAAAAACTGCACAAGATATCTTTCTGGAGTTTGTAGAACAAATAGAACAAGCGCAATATTCGTTTTTAGTAGTTTTCGAATTTTAAAACGAGGCTTATCTCTGAATTTATCTGCTCAATTTGCGTGATTTCGCCAAAGTAAATAGTGCTTTTGTCGCCAAAGGAAATTTTCTCGTAAAGTAAAATGACGAATGAAATTTCTTTTTGGATCCCGAGAGTCCAGTACGTACTGCATAGGTTGCTTACGCTCAAATAAAATATTTTACTACAGGTGTGTTCTAATTCGACATTTTATGGAAAGTTTAAGGGAAAAATTTTCACAACAACGCTCATTTTTGACGAAACTTAAAATCACGCCAAATTTTGCATTCCGATCTATATTTAACTTTTTTTTTTTGAAAAAGAATTCTGCATTGAAACTTGCACGGAATGTTATAGTGTCACTTGGGGTAATTGTAAACATGGGGTAATTGTAAACAGGCTTCATAACTACACTGGTGGTGGTTTTGAAAACTTAACTGCTTGTGAGTGATAAACTGGCAGCATAGGGAAGACATTGAAACAGTTTCGTAAGTTTCGAAACAACTGTGGAGGCGTCACTATTGTTTGAAAATAGCCCAGTAAAAAAAGTTGTTTAACAAAATTTAGTGATCTTACATTTTCCTCTCCAGCTCATCTACAAAAGCGATGTTAGAGGTTTCAAACATTTTTATTTGTCGTATGGAATGCTGCTAAAAACATTTAGTTATGAATTTAATCCTACCTGTTATTTTTCATGTGCAAGCTAGGTGTTTACAATTACCCCATATATTTCGTACTCTGGGATAATTGTAAACACTTAAATTTATCATATTTCCAATGTTTTGGGCGGACAATAAGTATTATATTTTGATGTAAACTACACTTTTGTGTCTATTTTACATAACTGTTGTTGTTGTTGCTAATGCCACTTGGAAATCCAAGCCCCCCTTGCAGGGCAACCATGAATTAAGGAAGCTCCTACTGATTATTATTTAGCTCCGCTAGAATGAAGTACACTTAGCTCAGAGGGGCTTACTGATTTTGAACCAGCTCCCAGATGAGAGATCGTTACCTAGGGTGGTCCCTCAGCGGAAATTATTTCTAACTTGTGGGACATTTGAAGCGACGATGTATTTTACGTGCACAGCTCCCTTTAGCGAACTCGGTCTCAGAGTAATTAGTCACGGGAGGTGGTCACCCTCCCAAGTGTTGACCAAGGCCAGTTATGCTTCACTTTCGGTGTGCTGGGGGATCCAAGCTTAACCGGCTGATCCACTGCGGAATAAATTTTACATAAATTTGTCCCATTACTTGATTTTTTGCAAGATATTTCTCGTTAAATGATCTCAGCCGACTCATAACATAACTCAACGGACCACTGGCTGCTGGTGGCTGCAGAGTGAGAACCATTGCTCCGAAACTTCTTAAGCCTTCAAGCAGACTCTGTATGAAACAATTTTCCGTTTGCATCAACCTTATTCGAAAATAAATCACTGTTTACAATTACCCCAGATCTCTGGGGTAATTGTAAACACACTGGGGTAATTGTAAACACGAGCTCATTTGCTAACAAATTGTCCTAAAGTCAAAATTTTTGTGCACATTTTACTCACAAGAAGTACAGTAGTGGTTACAATGCTCACAATTTTACCTTTGAATTCATTCAAGAGGTTGGGAAGAATCAAAAGTTAAAACATCGAAAAAGCGTTTACAACTACCCCAACTGACCCTACTAATTTACCAGACGATAAATATTTAATTTTTTTTATTCAATTACAAAACTGTTGGGTACTGTGTCGAAAAATATTACTTTTCTTTTCTTTTCTTTTTTTCAAATTGGCGAGTTTTGAAAACTATAGAACTATACTAGCCTACTTTCCCGTTGACAATCATACTCAACTTAAAATTTATAATCTAGCTATCTCTCTCTCTCTTTTTCGTTTAGCTTCAGATCTTAATTACTTCAAATATACATTTTTCAACGGTTAATACATATTCATTCACTCATTTATCTATTCACTCAATTACTAATTTTTTTATCATTTATTCTCTCATTTGTTCATTCATTCTTTCACTATTCATTTAATCATTCATTCATTTAAAATTATTCTTAAAAATCCCAATCAAAACATTTCATAGGAAAATAGGCTCATTAGTTCTGGATGAACTTTCTATCTGTACTTGTTCTACGGCATAAGAGCTTTCCGATAAAGCTTGTTCCAAGCAAATCGGTACGTTAGATGAGGATTAATGTAGGATTGAAATTTCCCGGTAGGCGCTCTGTTATTTTTTTTTTCTTTGTTTTTGTTTTGAACTGTTCAAAAATGAGCAGAAATTGTTTAAATCAAAAAATATTTCACGCTGAGTGCTTCTTCCAATAAACTTGTTCATAGGAAATTGGACCTTGCTCTCAGAGTTTACATAATTTGCCTATAGGCGGTAATGTTAAGATTTTTTGAACTGTTAAAAATTGAACGAAAAATTGGTTAAATCAAAAAGTAAAATATGGAAAATGACATGTCCTGTCCGATATCATCCGAATGCAAAAAAAAAAAAATCTTTCGAATCGTACAGTTCCTTCGGGGCCGTTCATAAATGATGTCACGCTTTTTTCCCCTATGTTTGACCCCCCCTCCCCCCTTTGTCACATGTCACGCTATGTTGCATAATGCAGGATGTCACACTTCTTGTTACCCCCTCCCCTCCCCCTGTCACACTTTGTCACAATTTCACGAACCCCCCCGCCCTCTCGAAGCGCGACATCATTTATAAATGATCCCTCTTTAAAAGTTATTAGGGGGGAACAGACAGACTGACCGACCGAGACACTTCCCCCCCCCCCCCATCTCAAAACTCTACTTTCAAATTTTTTAATTTTCAATCTTTATTTAGTTACTCAACTTATTTATCATTTTTCTTGATTTTTAACGATATATTCACGATACATTAAGCCTTCTTTCATGCATTCTTAATTTATTTTTTCTACTATTGCGGGAAAGTAGGCTAAAAAAAGCCTGAAAGAAGGCTGGAGATATGAATGCTTTTCTATATTTAAAAATCTTGTCTTCTTAACAAAACATTTTATGGGCGTCATGTGATACAATTTTAGTAATCTTTTCTGTCACACCACCAGAGGGGCCCTTCATAAATGATGTCACGCTTTTTCCCATATATTTGACCCCTCCCCCCTTTGTCACATGTCACGCTATGTTGCATAAGCATGGATGTCACACTTCTTGTTACCCCCTCCCCTTCCTTTGTCACACTCTGTCACAATTTCGCGAACCCCCCCCCCCCCCCTCGAAGCGTGACCTCATTTATGAATGATCCCAGAGCTACTATAACATTCCTTTATGTTTTCAAAACAGATCTGAATCAAAACGAGCAAAGAAACGACCTTATTCTTTAATTACACACACACACACACAAATAATCTTTTGTAATAGGAGATTGAAAGATTACGAAGTCAAGGTTGTCTAGGCCGTTTCATTGCCATAATGACAAAAATTTTGCTAGACGTAAGTAATGATGTAATATTTTTTCAGAATCGGAGCTTTTCCCATAATCAAAACTTAATGGATATAATAGTTATGACGAATACAATTCTAATAAATGTTTTTTTTTCTTTCGTTCCATTTATGTTTGTATATAAACCTGCTCTTGACTGGAACTGGGCAATCAAGAATTATTTTTCCCCAGTGATTGTGTTCGTTCAATTTAAAAATACCCTAACATCAAAAAGTTGGGTTTTGGAAAGAAAGCTACGGGCAAAAAACTGAGAGAAATTAAGTAATATTTTCCGGTTCCTTAAAAGCCCCAAAATTTAATATTTTGAATGAAATTTCGAATATTCGGGACACAGCATAATTTTACGCCAAGTGCAAAAAACTGAGAGAAATTAAGTAATATTTTCCGGTTCCTTAAAAGCCCCAGAATTTTCTGTTTTGAACAAAATTTCGAATATTCGGGACGTAGCATAATTTTACGCTTTTTCCATAAAATGAAAAAGTTGTGTATTGGCAAATTAGCTGTGACTAAAAAAATTTTTAAGAAAATAAAAATAGAAATATTTTTGAAATTTTTTCTCAAAAAATTGGAATTTTTAGGAACCATAATGAACCCGAAGAAATCAGTGAATTTTAATCAAATTAAAGAGCACAAGAATTTAGGATGTTACATCAGCTGGAAGGCTCAATTTCTGAATTGATATACGGACTTTTTTCCAAAAATCTGAATGTTATTAGTGAAAAAATGTATAAGAAAATCCATCAGGAAATGAAAGAAATGGAAAGGACATATTAAGGTTGCTGGACTATTAAACCCGGTTTAGACGACACAATAAAACGTAGCGATTTGGGAGACCAGTTTTTAAATTGTTGCGATAGGTAATTTATTGTTGTTTCATTCATAACAATTCCTAATATTTGTAATGCCCCATAAAAATGGTTAATACTATTCTTTTTGTTTATTTCATGCAGTTTTTGTGCTAGCCTTTTAGGGTTCCTAGAAATTTTAATCGAATTCAGGAGGCTTTGAGTTGTGTCTCTTTCGCATAAAAACAACAATTTGAGGGATAGCGTAATAACCCTGAAAAGGTCTTTAAAAAAATTGTAACATTAAAATCAATACAGACGCAACTCCAAATAAGTCTCTATCGTCCATAATAAAATTTTATGAAAAAATTCTACATTAACAGCAATACAGACACAACACAAAATGGGTTTCTATTGCTCTATAAAGGACTATATCACTTAGGGCCTAATCGGAGTTGTGCCTGTTTTCAATGAAATTGGCAGTACTCGCCCCAGCAGCAGTCGAGACACAACACGAGTTATGCCTCTGTTCAACAAAAAAATGGCGTTTTATTTTCATTCTGAAAAGACACTTATGCTATCTACGGGCAACTTTGCTATCTACGACTTGGTTCTTTATCACATATAAAAGATCAATTTTTTAAAAGTATTATCAATTAAAAATCTCATTTTCGGTATTTTTTGAGTTCTGTCACTATTTTTTTCAAGCGACGTTATGTCGATTTGGTTGCTAAATGCGAAGAAACATACGGAATTGCTCTGTTTGTATACAGTCGTGAAGAAAATTAACTCATTCAGAACAGTGTTCAAGAAGGAACAACTCTTTAAAAGAAAAAAATTTTCAGGAGAAAGAAAAAACAGGCTTATACACAGTTGGAAAACTTTATGGGTCTGATTTTTTACTATTTTATTTTAGCAGATAATAGCAATGTAATATTGGTAAACTAAAGCGATTTTTAATTAATTATGCCATAAAAATTAATAAAGCAATACTGAGAGTTGTTCTTTTCACAAAACGGAGATGTTACAATTTCGAAATAAATGATTCAAATGCTTTGTGGGGGGAATTCACATGAAATTGCAAGCGGCATAGAATTAATTCAATATAACTACAGAAATTATGAGCGAACAGGTGAACAACCCTGTGCAATCGATTTTACGGGGATTAATATAATGGCAGACGTAATTAGAGGACAGTTACATTGCAATGCTAGGGCAGAATTACTCGCCAGTGACCCTCTACAATAATAATAAAATTTAACAATAATAATACAATAATAGTAATAAATCTCATAGCACACCCATATATGAAAAGAAACTTAAACATATTTGAAAAAAATCTACTGTCAACCTAAAAATAAATGAAGTTTTTACCTAAACGAATTATAATAATGTCAATTAAGGGGAAAAGCAGCGCGTTTCATTATTTGTATGCTGCATTATTTAGTGAGATTGCTATTAGGCGAAGTCTTTCCGCGACATCTCCATGAGACTTTTTTTTTCTCCATGGTGTTTTTATTTACAAATTTTGTCTCATGTCGGGTTATACCATTTCATAAGAAATTTAATATTAAAAAGAACTGGATTTCATAAATATAGCTTTAAAATTTTAATTTTTAAAACGAAATTTAGCAATTTTTTAAAGATGCATTTTCTTTTTCAAAAACTCGCGTAGAGTCTCAATTTGTTTGTTGATTCATTACTCATAAAGCAAAACTTTTGTGCTTTGAATTTTTTATAAGTCAAATACTTTTTGAGAGAAAAAAATTTCAACTGAAGTAACGCAGAAAACACACCGAAAAATTCAAAAAACAAAAACCAACAAAAAGAAAAAATATATATAAAAAAATACTTAAGTTATTATAAAAGTAAAGCATAAACTTGTTATGTAGAGTTTCAGGAACATGTGGAGATAAAATCCAAATTATAGATACAAATTTAAAAAAGTCTTTGCAGTTTAATGGAGATGAAATGTGCAAAAAACAAAATGAGAGAAAATAACATTTTAAATTTTCGGTTTGCAAACTTTGGCTTGCTTCTTGATCAAAATTTCAAGTAAGGACCTTTTTTTTTTCAGTTACAGTCATGATGACATTGCTTTTTCTCGCTAATTTTATTTTGAAAAAATAAATATGTGGCTTATATTCAGCACAGTTTCGGTTTCGGAATGAAAAGGTGGCAAATCACACCGTAATAAAATCAATGATAAATCAATAAATATTGCTTCAATTTTTCTGAAACTTTCAGGGAACATCTTTAAAGATTTAATTTACTAATTAAGCCAATAAAACGTTTTCGGTTTTTTCGACATTTTTGGATGCTCCTTAAAAGAGAAAAGTGCCTTTTTTTCTCTAAGTTTTTCTGATGAAGAACTCACGTTCTATTTATTCTAGTGTTTTAGAAAAAAACATATTGTCGAAGTTTTCCCTCCACTTAAGTCAATAAATATAACGTGGTCAATATATGGGCAATCAGATATTAAAAATAAATTTGGTGGATCATTTTATCTATATTTCGTTTTTGAAGTCAAGTCAACTTCCTTTATAGTTAAAAAAAAAGCCAAATTCAACAAGAATAAAAGCAAATATATGTGCCACTACTTCTGTAGTGTTCAATACAACGAATGCGTGGTCAATATACCGTGTTCAATATATGGGCAATCAGGCATTAAAAATACATTAGGTGGATCGTTTTATCTATTTCTCTTTTTTGAAGTCAAGTCAACTTCCTTTATAGTTAAAAAAAGCAGAATACAAGAAGAATAAAAGCAAATATATATGCCTCTACTTCTATAGTGTTCAATACAACGAATGCGTGTTCAATATATGGGCAATCAGGTATTAAAAATAATTTGGTGAATCATTTTATCTATTTTTCTTTTTTGAAGTCAAGTCAACTTCCTTCATAGTTAAAAAAAAGCAGAATACAACAAGAATAAAAGCAAATATAAATGCCACTACTTCTAAAGTGTTCAATACAACGAATTCGTGTTCAATATACCGTGCTCAATATATGGGCAATCAGGTATTAAAAATAAATTTGGTGGATCATTTTATCTTTTTTTCTTTTTTGAAGTCAAGTCAACTTCCTTTATAGTTAAAAAAAAGCAGAATACAACAAGAATAAAAGCAAATATATGTACCACTACTTCTATAGTGTTCAACACAACGAATGCGTGTTCAATATACCGTGTTCAATATATGGGCAATCAGGTATTAAAAATAAATTTGGTGGATCATTTTATCTATTTTTATTTTTTGAAGTCAAGTCAACTTCCTTTATAGTTAAAAAAAAAGCAGAATACAACAAGAATAAAAGCAAATATATGTGCCACTACTTCTATAGCGTTCAATACAACGAATGCGTGTTTAATATACCGTGTTCAATATATGGGCAATCAGGTATTAAAAATAAATTTGGTGGATCTTTTTAGTTATTTTTCTTTTATGAAACCATATCTATTAGTAAAGTATACTGATGCACCAAACTGATATTTTTTTTTAATTTTTCAACATCAAGGCATAGTGTATACTGTGTTATATTTACAAAAAATAATTTCATATAACATTTCTTTTTCCGATAATTTGACCTTTTTTTTTTTCTTGCGTGTGTGTATAAAAAATTAGGCACAACAATACGATTTTGCAACTCATCTCTTTCAAAAAACTTTTTCACATAGCAACGGGAAGTTGAGAAGGGTAAAGAAAAAAAAAGCGTCAGAATGACCTTGAAATGCTGTACTTTTGTCTGGAAAGCTTTGATCTGAAGCAGCAAGGATGAAGGTATAATTGAGAAATCTGAGCTGATAATTAAATTACTGTCTCGACAGGCAAAAAAGAACCATTACATGAAAAGGTCACTTATATTGAACTGTGAAGGAATTCTTCCAACACTGAAGTAAGGAGATTTAGAAAAATTGGCTTCATTGTTCTTAGTTACTTATTATTTATCGTTAATTATTGAAGAATTTGATTTTAAAAAAGAAATTTGTATGTCACTAAGAAAAGTAGGAAAACGAAATTTCTAGAGAGAAAATATTAAAAATACAATTAAGGTTATTACAGGAGAAGATGTCTAGCAAAAAATCAATATCTAGTTAAACGCAATTCTTTATTTAAGCACAAAAAAACCCTATTCTTTTCTCAGCCAATTATATTTTAATTTAATAAGTTATATGTTTTACACATTTTATTCGACGCAATTTGGTTACTTACAAGAAGGCTTATCGTAAGACTTTTAATTATTTTTGTAATCATGTTATCTTGAGAATAATGCATTTCAGGATTTAGTAAATACACGCAAGAACTTACTCCGATACCGCATTGCTCCAAACACTTTTTGTTAGAATTCATGTTATTTGTCATCGCTTTTTATTTAGTTTATCAATTACAAAAATTACTTATGGATAGTTAATTACACTAGTCGACAAAAATAAGCTTTTTTCCCCTAACACAAATGAAATTAGCTGTTTTCAACTAATTGTGTAGCGTAGAATTGGAATATAATTGTAATAAAGCTGTAACACTTACAGCGTTTTATTATGACTATCTTACAGTAATAGAAGGAAATCACAAATGCATTGAAATCACAATTTTCATCATGGTTAATCCCATTAATTTATCATGGAACTCTATTTCAATTGAAAAAATATACATATTTAGACTAGTTAAAAGATAAAACTAACAAACTTTTATAAATGCGATGAAATGGTACCATTTTTTCTCTTATGTGGCATTAAATCTCTTTAGAAACCAGCAATAGTCACCCATCATTCCCAATGGCATTAATATCGGGTTTCTATAATCCTAATCTCCTTGTGAAATCTTTCCTCTTTTTCGTTGATAATTTCACCAAGATTTTCTGTGATGAATGTGAACGTAAAAAAAAAATGGGTGGTCATTCCTTTTTTACAAAATTCTGTCTTTGTTGCTCGACTATCCCACAAACATAAAAAGCAACAATGCTTAGTAAATCCACCCTGAAAATCTATTAGTATAGTGGAGACCTTTAAGTCTTCACAGATTCTCCAATTGAACTGTTTGTACTTAATTGTGGTTAGAATAGTCACCGTGTTGGCATAAGTTTCTTTCATTGAAGCTAAATAGGCAACTGGTTCACGCTCTAAATCATTCAGTTCATTTCGACGAATAAAATGGAGTTCACTCCAAGTCTCAGGTCTGAAAATTGGAGTCACAAGTATCTTCAGCAACGTCTTCAACGTCACTCATATCTTGAATGTTAACACATTAAAGGCGGGAGTCGTAGTACTACGATTTACCTCGACTGTAGCTTAAAGGCGGGAACCGTAGTACTACGATTTATCTCGACTGTATCTTAAAGGCGGGAGTCGTAGAAATACGGTTTATCTCGACTGTAGCTTAAAGGCGGGAGTGGTAGTAATACGATTTATCTCGACTGTAGCTTAAAGGCGGGAGTCGTAGTAATACAATTTATCTCGACTGTGGCTTAAAGGCGGGAGTCGTATTAGTACGGTTTGCAACCACATTGCGCAATCCATGCGCCACTTTACAGTTGTATTCTTCACTTTCTTTACATTTGTACTTGTACACTAGATTCTTCTCATAAATATGTACTTTAAAACATTTTTTGTAATTAGTGTTTAGTTCTTTTTAAATATTTCTTGTAGTTTTAAGAGTTTAAATAAACTTTTTTAAGTCTAATTTGTTTTATATGATTACACAAAATGTCGCCCGCTCTAGGACGAAAAACGAGGCGGGGCGGTAGCCGCGTTACCTAGCATACTTTCGTCAAGATCCCCCGCCTTTAATGGGGTAATATCTTTTTAATTCATTGGGGCATTTGGTACCAATGTCTTCGCCATGAGAGACCGGTCGGAGTGCAGATTGGATATTCGGAAACCCAATTTTATGTTGTTTTTTTTTTTTTTTTGGAATATTCTTCTGTGTTTGTACGACAAAAGTTACATTCATCAAAATGCTTTGAAGGTTCTCTCCACACCATTGGCACAGCAAACGCTAAAAAGTCTCTTTTGCATTTCATCTACTGTCCAAGAGCTACATTGCAACTTATGCAACACACGTGAGGAGTACAACTTTTATCCTGGTCGCCACCTTTTGCACCCGAAGTACAAGAAATAAGCCTTATTAACTGCTTGTGTTAAATGTCTAAAGGCACACAACCAGGGTCCGACAAATCCAGGGCGCCAGGTGGTCCGGGCGACTAAAAATATGCCTTGGCGACTAGTTTTTCAGGTGGCGACTATGTTCGCAAATGAAAGTATTATAGCTGGCTCCTAAGATTTCCGCATTTTTGTAGGACTCTGCACACAACTATATTCAACAAATAATGTTCATATAATGGGATGCGAGAAATAACTACACTGTTAAAAATTTCCTTAAGAAAATAGTAAAATAATCATTTATTTGATTGCTATTTTACCATACTTAATTACAACAGTTGAATAACCATTAAAAAGGTGGTACTCAGACCGCTGATCGTGAAAAAAATCGTTTATTTTCTGTTTATCCTAAAGAACGTTTAACTAACCGTCATTTTCAAGCGCTCAATAAGAATCGGGCGTCCATCTTGGTTGCGAAACATTACCGGTCGTACGTTGTTGCTAAAATATGAATAAATGTTTATCAGCTCAAATATGCATGTGTACATAAAAAAAGAAGAAGAAAAAAGTGGCTACTAAATAGAAACACATATGAAATAACACATATAAATAAAAAATGGGAGACATCGGATTCCAGTACTGTTTGCGAATGAGCGAACCCATCATTTGAGCTGCTGAAGCTTGTTTGTATTTTAGTTTTTGCAGCAAATAAAATGGTTTTCGTCAATATACAGTAAATTTAGACCAAAAATGACTTTGGATCCAATCAAAAACTGAAATCTAAATTTTAAGGTAGTTTGCCTGTTGGAAAAGAAGATTTATTGATAAATAAACGGCCGTCTTACGTGGTGTAGATGGCCGAATGACTAGAGCGCAAGGTTGGTGTACCATACACCCGGGTTCGATTCCCGCATGCATCGTTTACGGTTTCTACGCCTCGAAGACTCTGCGCCTAGAACTGGTTCAAAAACCGTAAACTTTTGTATTTACGGCTTTTTAACCAAGCTGATTGGAAATGTTTTAGATCCCATAAAGGTAGAAAAATGTTCCAAACCGTAAATTTAACGGTGAATTAGATGGACAGTCTTCTGCCGGTTATTTAACGGTAATTTCATGATGAAATTTCTAACAGTGTAGATACGGCGGAATTGCAGAGTACCAGAAGGATAGGATTGTCACATGCAAGTCACAAAGATCAGGAAAACTAGTTGAAAGCTCCAATTTTTGTTACACAAAAATGTGACGTGGTGGAACTTTTTTACTTGCAGGTATTTAAATAACAATATGAATTAATAATAAAAAATAATAATTTGGTTGTTGTTAGAGAACCACTGTAGACCAGTGCTATTAAAAGAGAGTTGATTCAATATTATTAACGATTCCTTTAATTCATCGACCTAAATAGGGGTGTCCGAATGGGGCCATTATGCGAATCGACTGTGCATAAGTTGAGCTTAGTATAGTTCAACCACAAAGTTCTGACCCTTGGACGCTTCTGCGCATGTCAAGAAAGGACGAATCCATTCGAGTTATGGGGAAGTTCGTTTCGCAGGTGCGTTAGTTAGGATGCGAATCAGAATACTTGCTTATCTGTTTCTAGAAAGCAACTAAATTTATAAACTGGCATATATATCATCAGCTCTGAAGAAATCAAGTATGCTGAACGAGCTAAAACGAGAACAGAAATGGCACATTCCTTATACCAGCAGTTCCTCCCTTGAAGATGAATGGATTCTTCTTGACACTTCGCCAGTCAGAGCGGTTTTTTTTTTTTTTTTTGTTGGTAGGACTGTATACATTTGTAAAGTTCTTTTTTGCACACCATTCCAACAGCAATAACTCGAGTTTAAGTTATCATTTTATTACTGTGTTTTTTTATTCACAATCTACACAAATTTCTGGATAATTTGAGCCTATACCCTAAGTGACTGGTAAGTAAAAAAATTTTTAATATAATTTTAAAGCTATGTGTTTGCATAAAACATGTTTTTTTTAATGCATTCCAGATATACCAAACCAAGATAATACAAAAATTATAGAAACTAATTTTGCTTTAGGGAACAGAGTATGGCACATCATTTAACAACAATATTGTGGCTGTAGGTAAATTGGATTTTTTATAATCCTCGCTCAAAATTATGCTAGTTAATTAATTAAATGTTAATTAATAAAAATTAAAGCTATTTTTAATTTTTTCTCTTGGAAACACTTAAACGATTCAAAGTGCAAAGTCCCGATATTTAAAATGAAAATTAAATTTAAAAAATATTTTTCAAACATATACGTATGTCTTTTAGCATATCTTATAATATTTTGTCTCTCTCGAACAGATAGTAGATAAAAATGTTCAATGATAGTGCATAACAGTAATGTCTACATGTCTATAAACAAAAATTCCAGGTGTGAATTCCATAGTAACGGACGTTACATACATACATAAAAAGAAATATAAAACATATCACAAAATGCATACTAATGTTTCACAATCAAAATTAGTTATTTTCCTAATAAAACTAATACTATGTATAGATTGTACATATTTGAAAATGTATATTATGCTTTTTGAGGTAGTAAGAAATTAAATTCTTTGACTGTAAGAGATGTTACATAAAATCGAAGATCATTTGCACTATAGTGTCATTAGTTGTAAAAGTATGTGAATCTATGATGTACGTTTGTTTAAGTAATGTAAAAATACCATTACAAGACATGCAGGCAATTTATCAGAATTTTCAAATAAAAATTCAGTCATATTTTTCTGTTATAAAAAATTAAATATGTCGTATAACAGACGTTAGTGGATGTAACGGATGTTACGATCTACGACAGGCATGCTATTTCTGCAATGAATGTCAAATCTATATATGAATATCTTATATCTTTACTTCTTATAAACTATAATGGAATCACAAAAGACACATTAAATGTGTTCTAAGATTTAAAAATTGACCTAATAGTTATTAATGATAATCATAGCATTATAATTATAAAATATAATAAAATAATTTTTGAAAAAGAAAAATAGAACCGACTTCAAACACTAAATTTCGCTAAAAAGTAAAAAATAAAATTATTCTTTAAACAACTTCGATACCAGTTTTAAACATAATTTTTGAAGTCGGTGCAAAATTAGGACAGTCTAATTATCATTACGCCATGCGTTATTTTACATTGAAACTGTTGCAAACTCTGCGCCATTTATATTTGTAATTGATTCATAGTTACAAAAGGAACCATGCATCAAAATTCATTATAATTTTGCACCGACTTCAAAAATTATGTTTAAAAGTGGTATCGAAGTTGTTTAAAGAATAATTTTATTTTTTACTTTTTAGCGCAATTTAGTGTTTGAAGTCGGTTCTATTTTTCTTTTTCAAAAATTATTTCATTTTATTCTTTTTAGTGTAAATACATTTTTGTATAAATACTCTATTTTTAAAAAATACATATGAAAGGGAAACCTTCTTTGAGGGAATGACACTAAAAACTAACCGTTTGTATGATAAATTTCGTTTTGAAATCGATTTAAAAAGGTCACTAGAGCAAACAAACTGATTGGATTTAATTTCTTCTTCAGAGATGCCTTCAGTCTATTTCTTGTTATAATTGCTTTTAATATTACATCTCAATGGCAAAAAATTCTTTATAAGCAATGAGTTTCATGTTTAACAATTTTCCCAACAAAGAAAAATGAAGCCCAGCCTTTCCAATTAAAATGAAAAAATGCCTATTTTTTTACCCATAACGTTTTTTCTAAAAAACAAATGCGATA
Organism: Octonoba sinensis; assembly: GCA_038502835.1. NCBI lineage: Eukaryota > Metazoa > Arthropoda > Arachnida > Araneae > Uloboridae > Octonoba > Octonoba sinensis. Next base: position 9,513,410 of record CM076600.1, read on the forward strand.
TTTGAGTTAGACGGTCCTCTATCGATTAAAGAAAAAATCATGAAAATCGGTTCATTTAATCAAAAGTTATGGACGAAAAAGGAAAAAAATGACCACATTTCAGCCCATAATTTTTTTTCTAATTATCGAATATTGTCAAACAAAGGAATGGGACCTATGGGAAACCACTTTCGATCGATTAAAAAAAATCATGAAAATCGGTTCATCCGGTAAGAAGTTATGAGTGGACAAATAAACAAAAAAAATTAAAAAACGACATACATGCAATATGAATGTATAACCTCCTTCCTTTATGAAGTCGGTTAAAAACTCACTTTAAGATTTAGATTTTAAGCACTAATTATTGTAAGATGTAATTTAAATTCATATAATACGTTACAAAAAGAACTTAAGACATTATGGGTATGCATTTTAGAAAGTGGAGTTCATCTTCTGGAAATGCAAATAACCCTCGAGAAATGTTTTAAATAATTTTTTCGATTTTTTCCAATTGGTTTCAAGTCAGCTGGAACTCTCCCAGGGGTAAATATCACTATCAAACAAAATTCATTTCAAAGTTTAATAATCAAAGTTTTACGATGATTTAAATAGCGAAAGTGATTATTGTTTAATGAAGTTCCCCGCCAATCTTCTCTCAATTCCATCGTCTTAATCTACATGAAAAGAACTGCGATGTATCTCACACTTGATCGTAGTTCAACGACCTTCTTTACCTCAAATTCCGAGTTTTAAGAGTGCCCCCTCTGCAATATAATTCACTCTTCTCTCTGCGATTACCAGTTCGATAAAGTTTGAAAAGAGTTTGGAGGAATTTTACTGCCAACTTTCCATAAAACATTTCTCGCCGGATAACTGCTTTCAATGAGAGCACTTTTAGGTGTACGCACCTTTTGGAATGAATTGTATTCGAATAAATTCCAACCCGGTGAAATGACCTCTACAAAACTTCCGTTTTCAAAGCGAAAACATCCTTCCGGGTTCGGAGCAAACGGTTTCTTTAAAGAAGCATTCTTGCAGTGTTGTGAAACTTTTCTGTCGATGAGTAATAAAACCAAAGCATCCAAATGCTTGAAAAGATTTGGAAAGAGAGCATGTTTTAAGATCATTGTCATTATTTTGCTTTTGAGACTAATGAAACCTAATCAGCTAATGGAATGCGATTTCCAAATGATGTTTTGAAAGCTAATGTTATTATCATTGTCGGCTTTTTATCTAATCGTTTGGACTCGACACAAAATTGGAATAACCACTTAGAGACAGCTTTTGAAAATTTATGAAGTGCACTGACCGGCGAATGAACACACCATAGTAAAAGAGCTTGTAAATTTTTTTTTCAAAAATAAGATTTAAAAAAATAAATTCTAAGTGGATTGGCAACAGTAATTTCCTATCATGCAATTCGAAGCTATCTGACACCTGAATGATTATTGGAATAAAAACCATTAGAATCAAAATTTTACATGTTTATTTACTGGAAAATTGTGTCTATTCAGTTGATTAAAAAATCTCGTATACATATTTCATATTGCATGTTTTTATATCATTTGATGTTTATTCCCTGGGCCACAGGTCATTTATTACTTTTATGGCAGTACCATCTTTTATTTGCACACCCCAAAGAAACCTGAATTAGTGTCATCCCTCCAAAGCCCCCATCTATTAACAATATTAAGCATTACATATTTGCAGTATTGTGACATATTGTAAAACATACTATATATATTAAACAATATTGTTCATATTGTACAACATACTGTATACATTAAACAATATGGCTGCATATTGTGAAACATGCCAGACATATTAAACAATATTTACACATATCAGCAAAAATGTTCATGTTTCAGATTCTACATATTGAAAAACATTATGTTTTTTTAAAAATAAAATTGTGCTTGAGCTTCATTCACTTGTCAGACTACCAAATACAATTGAAATTCTTTTCTTTAAAAAAGAAATAAAGCAAATATTATTTTTTCCGAAGAAAAAGAACAAGACTAATATATTACTTACAAACAAGAGAAATAAACAAACTGTTTCTGGGTTCAAAATTATTACACTTATCAGCATTTTTTAAAGTAAAATTCGTTAAAGTAAGATGCTTTAAAAAGAAATAAATAAAAAGAGTTAAAATTTTACGTCAAAAAATTAAAAAAAAAAACTTCATTACGTTTTCGTAAAAATAGGAACAAAATTAACATTCACTACTAATCAAAACGAAAGAAATTATAAAAATCAATAATTACTAATAAATAAAGAAAAACAAGAGCGAAATTCTCAAACAAAATATAAATAAATTCAATTTACATCATGTTTTTCGAAAATAATGTTTCTTTGAATGAAGAGCTAAAAGTAAACTGATATGGAAAACATATTTTTGCCCTTCTATTTTCTCTTGAAGTCTCAGAAATAAAAGTAACATAATAGCCACTTCATTGCAAAAATATTTCATGAGAACCTTTAAAGAAACTTTTATTATCAACATTTCTCGGAAACGATGCTGCCAAAGGAAGTAAGAAAATAAAAAACACAAAATTACATAGTCTTGTTTGGTTCCATTTGACTAACCTTGTTTACTGGTGTAATTGTTTTGATTTCCAGTAACTTCACAGCAGGTAATTGATAGAAAATAGAAGCGGGTGGCGGATTCTCGGAAGCTGCCATGATTGGAAACGACATTTTTCTTATTTTACTCAATATTTCAATTCGCTTCGAATAAGACGAGGATTGAGTCAGAGTGTCGAGAGTATGAACATTTTTCTTTTTTTTTTCTTTTGCTTTACATTTAAGAAAAATTACTGGGAGCACACAACTAAAAAAATATGGAGTGATATTTTTCAATATTTAAAAATCCATTTTTAACAAAAAATAGTGTGTGCGCATAAATAAAAAATATGGAATAATATTTTTCAATATTTAAAAACCACATTAAAAGTTTCTCTTAGGTGCATCAAGAAGAAAAAAACTTATTACCGCGTTGAAACAAGCGATGTATTCTTTTATAATAAACAGTCATTTTGAAATAAAATGTGAGGATGATAGTATAAAATAAAATGTAACTAATAATGGTAAACGATTTGTTTAATATATGCACATTTTTGAAAAAAATCCTTCACATCATTTTCAAAAACAATTTAACGATAATTTTGTGCACTATAATACCTTAAAGTGAAGTCGTTACTCTTACAGAGTGTTTTCGGTTTGCGGAAAGCAATCAAAAATTAGAAAACGCTTGTAGTAGTAGAATCGTGAAATTTTGAGACCTCAGTATCCTTAAAGAAAGAAATGAGTGATAATTGATTGATAGGAACTAATCTGACTGAATGACGAAATTATTTAGAAGTTATGGGAAACCTCATTAATTTCTCCCCTATTCTGACTCAATCAAAAATATGAACAAACGAAATTCATTGCTCCCATTGTTCTTTAAAATGTTGAATTATTGCGGATCTAGTTGATGCGTTCAGTCCTGCATTGATTCGGCAACAGTTTCAACATTGTTCGTCACTAAACTAAAGCAGTAATTGAAAATTTCCGATGCTTTAGAAATGATAAAGCCTTAGTAGCCCTTTTGTTCGCCATCTTTGCTCGGGAATTTAATTATGATAAATGTATTGCATTTGAAAGTTATTGAAAAGTTCAATATCGTAACGAAAATTAGTCTAATTTTCATTTCATGCCAAATTTGGCTTCCTATTTTACAACGTGTTCTCCAGTACTTCAGAATATTTCGGAAACCATTGAAATACTATTTCGCATTTAAGATAAATACCCGTCTGGGATGTTCCATTCTAAGAATGAATGAGTATTTATTAGAAGAATGAAACGCTTTTGTTAATTGTTCAGGAGATAGCAAATTAAAAAACAAATAAACGTAATCAAATCTATTTTTCATTTTTCAGAGCTGTTTTGCAGTTTATTTGGCACTTATATGCCCTACCTTTTATTGCTCGGTAAGCATCTGCAAATTAAATATAAAGAAAGCAATACCGTTTTTATTCAACAACATAAAACCTCGCAACTGCTAAATTCATGTTGGCTACATTTCTAAAACCGTCGCCAAGGGTAGAGAGCAGGACCATTAAGTACCTTTTTAGCCTACTTTCCCGTAAAAGTAAATAATAATAATAATAAAGCTTGAAAGAAGGCTTAATGTATCGTGAAAATATCGTTAGGAATCAAGAAAAGCCAAAAATAAGTAAAGTAATTAAATAAAGATTGAAAAATAAGATCTTTAAGTAGGGTTTTGAGATGGGAAAAAAGTGTGTCTGTTGGTCTGTATATTACCCCCCCCCCCCCCTTGAAGTAAAGCTAGGATAGATTGCGCGGTCGGAGATATTGCGCATCTACGAGTTCGGGGGGAAGAAGTAGGGTGCACGCGACCAAACGCCATGCATTTGTACAACGACAATAGTGGAATGTCCACTTGAAAGTGCAAGTTGATTGATATGAACGTCTGTGGTTAAGCATCGATATTTTATATTGTTTTCACAAGGTAAGTGCTTGAATTTTCATAATGCGTTCTTTGAAATTCTATAGAGTAACAGTAGTACAAAATATTCTAAACTTAAACGACTTTTCGTAAGCTACTAAGCTGGACTAACAGTGGGAAGGCCAGCATTTCTTTCTAGAAGCAGCCATATTTAAGTAAAAGTCCGCGCAATCTGTCCTACCGAAATAGGGTAGTTAACGCGTTTTGTACTCAGGAGAGATTACTCGTTTCTCCTGTTACTTTTCATGCTAGGAGAGATTGCGCATTATGTTATTACCCATAGCTTGTTGGGAATGCAGCATAAATTTCAAATTACATGTGAAACGTTTGAATCGATTAAATTCGCTGCATTAATGGATTAAAAGGGGCGTTCTGAATTTTTACTAAAACATAAAATGTAAAATACTGATGCCATCTCAACACATTTTTCAGACTTGAATATTTTAAAACTTTAAATTGATTTTTAAAATTATTTCTTTACATAAAAAATTCGCGGGTGTCTCTTTAACAGGCATTAATTAAATATTTTGACTATAGTTCTATATCGAGAGGTAAAGTTGTCGTGACTTTATAATTTGTCTTTTCAAGGGACTGTGGTTTTTATATCGTATAAATCGTTGAAAACAAGTTCGTGTGATTTTATTTCTTTTGAAGATTTAAGTTATTAAATATACGTTTCGGCATTAAATGTGCAAATAAAGTAATTTGTGAACAAATTTCTTTTCTTAGACGAAAATGTTGCTAATAAATTAATAATGTGCTAGTTTTATACAAATAATTTTGTGCTAGTTTTATACAAATATTCTTATTAATAAACTATTTTTCCAAACCGTTTAATGCCGTCAAAATGAAAAAGAAAACAAAGTGCAACGAATGTTATTGACCCGCACATGTATTCGAGAGAAAAATTAAGAAAGAAGCAGCTACAGAAAAGAAGCGAACGTCTGAAGATAAGATGCTTTCAGAAAAAGTGGGAACCAAAAACTTGCAGGGAAGAAAGCAAAACAAAATCTTTGAATTTTGAAACATCTTCGTCATCAGCCACCTCAGAAGAAAATAATGTCAAAATACTGAACCTTTGGGACCATGTCAGACAGGACAACGAGGATAAGTGCACTGAATGTCTGAAACTGTACCAGGAGACAGCTTCGACCAGTGACATTAATGCCTACCGCTCCTTTTCAGGGACAGTCTGAAAAGTACGTCTGAAACACCCAAAAATAAGCATTTCAACAAAAAAAAATGTTTTAATGTATTCCTAAACTTATAATAACCCGTTAGAAATCCATTAAAACAATTTTTTGTTGAAATGTTTACTTTTGGGTGCTTCAGACGTACTTTTCAGACTGTCCCTAAAAGTGGACGGTTGGCATTAATGGGTTAAGTGTGCTATTTGTAACAGATGGGTGCACTGCTTACAACAATAAGTATACCGATTATGGACGACAACAACTTCGGTTAACAAACAAAAGGCATTGAAATTGAAAATGAATAAGATTAATTATAATTTAAACCTTCTTTTCTTCTTTATTTTGTTTCTTTAATTAAAACACTGTTTTTTTCCGATTCTGTAATCATTGAGTTAAAAAATTCATTCCTATTAATATTGTATGTGTTTAGACAAACCATACAGCAACATAGTTTTAGTGTAAATATTATTGCTAACAATTTAATTGCAGTTTTTAGGAATAACAATCTCTCCTACCCATGTGCGCAATCACACCAACCCTGTAAGGACAGATTGCGCAAATTAGTCTTCTTGGTTTTTTTACAGCTGTTGCATTAAATTAAAGCCAAACAACGAAATAGCAAGGAAATGCATAAAAAACCAATGAAGTCACAGTTATTTATCAATAGTTTAACAAAAAGGTCATACTTCGATTTTGTAAAATTATTTTTCCAATCGTATGCAGACTCTCCTAGCTTTACCTTATAACTTTTGAACGATTCAAAAAATTCTTTTTGCATTCGAAAGATCTCGATGAGGACATCTCATTTCCATATTTTACTTTTTGATTTGAACAATGTTTCGTTTAATTCTGAACGGTTAAAAAAAAAAATCTTAACATTACCGTTTATGGGCAAATTATGTGAACTCTGGGAGTAAGATCCAAGTTCCAATGAACAAGCTTATGGGAAGAAGCTCTCGGTGGAAATATTTTTTGATTTGAACAATTTCTGTTCATTTTTGAACAGTTCAAAAAAACTAAATAGCGCCTACGAGGAAATTTCACTCCTATATAAATCATGACCTAACGAACCGATTTGATTGGAACAAACTTTATCGGAAAGCTCTTACAACGTAAAACATTTTTGTACAGAAATAAAGTTCATCCAAAACTAACGAGCCTATATTCCTATGAAATTTTTTGATCGGGATTTTTAAGAATACTTTTCAATTAATGAATGATTAAATGAATAAGTGAAAGAAGTAATGAACAAATGAGTGAATAAATGATAAAAAAATAAATGAGCGGATGAATGAAAAATAAGTAAATGAGTGAATAAATACACGAATGAGTAAATAAATACATGAACGAGTGAATGAATTAATGATGTATTAACCGTTGAAAAAGGTATATTTGAAGCAATTAAGAACTAAAGCTAAACGAGAAAGAGGGAGGGAGATAGCTACACTCCTGGCCATTAAAATTGCTACACCAGGAAGAAATGCAGATAACAAAATGATATTTATTGGACACGTATATTATGTTAGAAATAACAAATGATTAAATTTTCAAGAAATTTGGGTGAGTAGATACTAAGAAATTAGTAGCCAGAACTACAACCTCTGGCAGCAATAACAGCGCTTATACGCCTGGGCATTGAGTCTTACGGAGATTGGATTTCATGTACAGATACAGACACCCATGCAGCTTCAACACGATGTCACAGTTCATCGACCGTAGTGGCTGGCGTCTGCTGACGAGCCAGTTGTTCAGCAACCATTGACCAGAAGTTTTCTATTGGCGAGAGACCTGGAAAACGTGCTGGCCAGGGCATCAGCCGAACATTTTCCGTATCAAAGAAAGTCTGTACAATACCGACGACACGCGGTCGTGCATTATCCTGCTGAAACGTAGAGTTTCGCAGGTCTCGAATAAAGGGTAGTGCCACGGGTCGTTGCTCATCGGAAATGTAACGCCCACTGTTCATAGTGCCGTCAATGCGAACAAGAGGTGACCGAGATGTGTATCCAATGGCACCCTATACCATCACGCCAGGTGATGGGCCAGTATGACGATGGCGAATGCACGCTGCCAGTGTGCGTTCACCACGATGCCGCCAAACACGGATGCGACCATGATGTTGTAAGCAGAACCTGGACGACGAAATGACGTCTCTCCATTCGTGCACCCAGGCTCGTCGCTATTCACGCCATTGAAGGCGCTCCTGTCTGTGATTCAGCGTCAATGGTAGCCGCAGCCATGGTCTCCGAGCTGACAGTCCATGCTGCTGTAAACGTCGCCCAACTGTTCGTGCAGAAACTTGCTGTCTTGCAAATGACCCCATTTCTTGACTCAGGGCTCGTGACGTTGCTGCACGATCCATTAAGGCCATGTGGATAACATGCCTGTTTTCTCGGCTGCTAGTGATTACGGGCCGTTGAGAACCAGCACTGCGATCCGTATTACCATCCTGAACCCATCGATTCCATATTCTGCTAACAGTCATTGGATCTCGACCGATGCAAGCAGCAATACTGCGATAGAATAAAACGCAATCCCGGTAGGCTACAATTCGGCCTCTATCAAAGTCAGTAACGTGCTGGTACGCATTTCTTCTTCTTACACGAGGCATCGCAACAATTTTCCACCAGGCAACAACGTTCAAATATAATTTGCACATAAGAAATCGGCTGTACAATTTCCTCATTTAAACACATTGTAGGTGTCGCTATTGGCGCCTGCTTTGTCTGAATGCGCTGAAAAGCTAATCATTGCATATCACAGCATCTTCTTCCTGTCGCTTAAATTTCATGTCTGTAGCCTGTCGCCTTCTTGCTGTAGCAATTTTAATGGCCAGTAGTGTAGATTATAAATTTGAAGGTGGTGTATACGGGAAAGTAGGCTGGTATAGTGCTAGACCATAGGTTCTCAAAGTGGGCGATAACGCCCCCTTGTGGGAGTTTGAGACTTTCAGGGGGGCAGTAAAAGACCCAGAGAAAAGTAGGGGGCGTTGAAATGACACGGAGGGGCGTTTGCAGATTAATTAAATTTTTTTAAAAAAAGAAAATTTGTGCACAAGTAAAACAAAAAATTTTCACTTTAAGAAAGCACAAATGAGCATTAAAATGCAGACATATGTTTCGGGATTGCTTGGAATCCCTTTTTCAATGCAGTAGATGGAACTTCTAGGTGCGAAAACACCCAAATGAAGCCTCGGCTTCATTTGTGTCCAAACTGCTATTATATAAAAGAAATATCGGCAGGCATGAATTCAGTAACTTTCCATGTTTATCTGCAGTATCATTCAATCACGGCGACTTGCTTGTTTACTGTCAACACTTGGAAAACCTCCACAGTGACTTCAAGGAAAGATTCCAGGACATTTTGAACATGGATATACCAGACTGGGTTTTGGATCCTTTTTCAAATGTCACCGCATCGGGATCATCCCAGTTAGAAAAAGGGACTAGTAATACTGACGACAAATGAGGAATTAAAATTAAATTCAAGCATGTCTACCAAGAATTTCGGCTGCAGAAGCTAATTTCGCAACTGTACCCAGGATTATGGTATTGTTCAACGATTTCTGATACCAATCCCATCTACATATTTAGATGAACGTGGATTTAGTGCTGTAGCAACATTGGAAACCAAGAAAAGAAATCGGCTCCATATTACTGAACGCGCCGACTTACGATTGATTTTAAGTAAAATCAAGCCTTATATTAACAAACTCCTTAAAATGCATCAAATGCAACCTTCTCATTAGTTAAGTCAGGAAATTTTAATAGAAATACTTAAAATTTTAATTAAAAATGCTTTTCAATATAATTAAGTATGCGTTTTGATTGCGCTCATTAAAATAGTCTTCTTTAAAAATAGAAATAGGATATGATCATACCCGATCCACGACCTAAAATGTATAATATTACACATTCAAAAATATGTTCATGGGAATAGCTCTTTCAGATTCGAAAGTAAAAAAACGGGGGGGGGGGGGGGGCTTTAGAAAAAAAAAATTTATCAAAGTGGGCGGTGGGCAAAAAAAGGTTGAGAACCTATGTTCTAGACGGAACTTCTTGTTTCCATTAGCTAGATAGCTAGATTATAAATTTGAAGGTGGTGTATACGGGAAAGTAGGCTCGTATAGTTCTAGACGGAACTTCTTGTTTACATTAAGTTTTGAATACCATTTTATCAAGACGGTGACCTTCACACTGATGCAGTCTATTTCTGAAGTTTTGGTAAACTTTCTGCACATTTCAAGGGACGCGGAGGATCTTTCCTCGATATGTCGGTCCTTTAGCTCTTCTGAAGTCCGGGGGTGACGTTTCCAAACTTTCTCCTTCAAATAACCCCGCAGAAAAAAGCTTAGGGACCGTAACATTACGCGGAATACTGGAGTGAAAGATGCAGTCTGTTCTCTCTGCGTGGAAAACTAGACTGCATCAGTGTATTGCCGCTGAAGGCCGCCCTCTTGCTGAAGTGGTATTCTGAACCTAACCCTGCTGGTCTGTTCGGGTCTATTTGACCCGAAACGATTTTTAACAGTTCATAAAAAATGACTGTGTTGGGAAAATCCTTTGAAATTTAGTGACTTTGTAAGTCAAGGTATTCTCTCATTTCTCAATAAAGGATTTTATTTTATTTAATTATTTACTATGTGATTTTTAATTTTGTATCAATGTACTGTTCGGGTCATAATGACCCGAACCTATTTTTTCAATAATTATATGTAAAAAGTGACTTGGTGTATTACTAATTCAACAGGAAGTGATAATAGCAAATACTGTTAAGTGGTCAAACGAGTTTCACACAAGATCAAAGGTCAGTCAAGGTTAAACGATGTGGTTTTTCAGATCAGTTTACGTGACACGTAGTAGCTAGATCACGTGACTGAATTTAGGCAACGGTATGAGTCAACTCTCCATTTTTACTATTTTGTGTCTTATTAGATGAGAGCATGATTCAGTGCTATTATGGAAGTATTAAAAATGAGAAATAAAAATTTTAGCGTATAAATGAACTTGTGGGAAAATCTGATAGCCACGTAGAAGACACTTCCAAGGATGGAAACCATTACTAGTGAGAAAATTTTTCTTTTCTTTTATACTGACGGTGATAATGTGGTTACTCATTCAATTTATAGTTCGCAATATGTTCACTCAAAATACAAAAAAAAAAAAAAAAAAAACTGGTCGTTTGATTCACCTGCAACCTTTGGCTGCCAAAACTCTGAAAATTTGATAAAAATACCTCCAGATTTTACTAGGTATTCAACATCATGTTAATAGAGAAATAATGATAAAACAGTGCATTTGAATGCATGTTAAATTCCACCATGCAGAATAAAGTCATTACAATGACAAATTATGAAAGAGCAATTTTTATGGAGAAGAAAGAAAAATTCTAGATGTTACAGCTATATTCAAACTTATTTTAGATAGTAATGCTAGCAAAGCCATTGGCGTTACTTTGTATCAACATTTCAGTTCCTAATATACTTGTTAAAGAATCAGAAATTGCTGGAGAAGGGTTGCATTTTATAACATCCTGGGCTGTTGGGCTTGCAGCGCATTTATTAATGTGGGAATTTATAAACAACATATGGAAAGACAAAAAAAATTGACACAAAAAGAAAAATTTTCTTTTTGCTAAAACTTGGCAAGTAATTATTTTCTCTACACTTTTAGGCAATGCAAAATCTCCATAGAAATGAGGAATCTGCAATATAGTAGAAAGAAATACAACGCAAAGAAATAAATTATTACTTATAATTTACTGTTGAGTAATAAGCGAATCGCATGCAAGTTTAGCCAATCAAGTCAGAAAAATAAAGAAATATATTGCGCTAAAATTGCAAAAACATATCTTCAAAGCACATACACCTATATTATTGCCCATACTGTAAATAAAAAAGAGGTACAATGTAGAAATTTTCGTTCATTTAATGTTTTACGAAGTAATTGTCATATAGATACTTACAATAGTACCACAGGATACTTATTTTTAAATTTAAATCGAAGGAATTCTGTTAAAATATGTTTATTTTATCTAGATATAGTGTATTATTAAAAAACAGGGAAAATATACCACCCCTGTAGTGAGTATTCAATCTTCGGGTCATATTGACCCGAACGGTACGTGTGCGTAGTAACTGCGAACGGAACAGCAGGGTTAATGCAAAAAAATGGTATTATATACAGATCAAAATTTTAAAAAATTTAAGTCTCAAACTGTATTAGTTTTTTTTCTGACCCTTGAAAACCGGGTCATTACTTCTGACCCACCATGTATAAGCGCTTTCCAGTAGAATACTTTACGTAAGCGCATGTAAAACTAACAGTCAGAAATTAGCTGTTCACCCCACAACCTGCTTTTTATAAGCCTCTTATTATTTGTATATTACCTCGGTCTTCTCACAGGTGCGCAGCAATCTCCTATCGGCAAAAGTTTTTACTTTCTCCTTCTCTCTTTACCAAAACAAAATCGCTTGTCAAAACAGCTGTGCCGCAATCCCGCATACAAATGCTCCAACTCTTTCAATTTTATAAATATTTCAAGTATGAACGCATTTATAAGGCACCATGTATACGTGTGTGTGAGTGAGCGTGAACCAATGAATGTGCTTCAATTTTCTACTTTCCAGTAAAAGTAAAAAACTAAATAAATAAAGTATGAAAGAAGGCTTAATGTATCGCAAAAATGTCGTTAAAAATAAAGAAATGTCAAAAATAAATGAAGTAATTAAATAAAGATTGAAAAATAAAAAAATTGAAAGTAGGGTTTTGAGATGGGGGGAAAATGTGTGTCTGTCGGTCTGTCCCCCCCCCCTAATAGCTTTTCATGGAATTGTCCGATTCGAATGATTTTTTTTTTTTTTTTTTTGCATTCGAAAGATCTCGGCGGGGACATCTCATTTCCATGTTTTACTTTTACATTTTGCGTAATTTATCGTTCAATTTTGAACAGTTCAAAAAAACCTTAACATTAGCTAGCGCCTATGGACAAAAACGAAGCAAATTATGTTAAACTCTGGGCACAAGGTCTAAATTCCTATGAAGAAGCTAATTGGAAGAAGCTCTCGGCGTGATTTTTTTTTTTTTTTTTTTTATTTGAACAATTTTGTTCATTTCTGAACAGTTCAAAAAAAAGATTAACAAAGCTAATACTGGGAAATTTCAATCCTATATAAATCCTGGTCTAACATTTGTTTGGAACAAACTTTATCGGAAATATGTTATGACGTAGACCATGTACAGATAGAAAGTTCATCCAGAAGTAACGAGCGTATTTTCTTAGGAAATTTTTTGATCGGGATTTTTTAGGATATTTTTGAATGAATGAATGATTAAATTAATGAGTGAAAGAATGACCGAATAACTGAATCAATAAATTATAAATGAATAAATGATTATATAAACAAATGAGTGAATGAATGAAAAAAAAAAATAAATGAGTGAATAAATACATAAATGAGTGAATGCATGAATAAATGAGCGACTAAATAAATGAATGCATGAATGAACGAGTGAATGAATATGTATTAACCAATGAAAAGGTATATTTGAAGTAATTAAGAACAAAAGCTAAATGAGAAAGAGAGAGAGATAGCTAGATTCTATAGTATTTGAAGTTGTGTGTATACGGGAAAGTAGGCTCGTATAGTTCTAGACGGAACTTCTTGTTAAATAATTAAGTTTCTAAATGCGGCATTTTTCAAATTCCATTTGACATTCACTTATAAAAATATTAAATCTCCAAAAAACGTTTTAAGTTACACGGTTTTACTTTTAAAAAAAACTAAAATGCAGAAATAGTGGTCGAAAACCGCGTAACAAACTTCCGTGACAAATCAAGTTAAATAACATCGTCGCATTATCCAAACAATGCTATCGTTGCCATTCGACAAATAATAATTCTGATAATTTCCTCAGAGCCAAAATTATTATTTTTTCCTCTAATTAACATTATAATAAATTATAAAGGGGATGGAATATTGTACTGTTATCGGAAGATAAGCTTGTGTGCAAAGTTTGAAGATAATTTATGCAGTAATAGTGGTCGAAAACCGCGTAACAAATTTCCGCGACAAATCAAGTTAAATAACATCGTTGCATTATCCAAACAAAGCTATCGTTGCCATTCGACAAATAATAATTCTGATAATTTCCTCAGAGCCAAAATGATTATTTTTTCCCCTACTGGTCGAAAACCGCGTAACAAACTTCAGAGACGAATCAAGTTAACTAAAACCGTGTAAAAATATCGTTCTCTTTTTTAGCCTACTTTCCCGTAAAAGTAAAAAAAATAATAATAAAGCATGAAAGAAGGCTTAATGTATCGTAAAAATATCGTTAAAAATAAAGAAAAGTCAAAAAAAAGTAAAGTAATTAAATAAAGATTGAAAAATAAAAATTTGAAAGTAGGGTTTTGAGATGGGGAAAAAGTGTGTCTGTCGGTCTGTCTGTCGGTCTGTCGGTCTGTCCCCCCCTAATAACTTCTGAACGAATTGTCCGATTCGAAAAATTCTTTTTGCATTCGAAAGATCTCGGCGAGGACATCTTATTTTCATATTTTACTTTTTGATTTGAATAATTTTTCGTTCAATTTTGAACAGTTCAAAAAAATTTAACATTAGCGCTTATGGGCGATAATGAAGCAAATGATGTAAACTCTGGGTACAAGGTCCAAGTGCTAATGAACAAGCTTGCTGGAGGAACCTCTTGGCGTGAAATATTAATTTGAACAATTTTTGTTCATTTTTGAACAGTTCAAAAAATTAACCTAGCGCTTACGGCGAAATTTCAATCCTATATAAATCCTGATCTAACGAACGGATTTGCTTGAAATAAACTTTATCGGAAAGCTCTTATAACGTAGAACATGTACAAATAGAAAGTTCATCCAGAACTAACGAGCCTATTTTAATAAGAAATGTTTTTATCGGGATTTTTAAGGATATTTGTTAATGAGTGAAATAATGAATGAATGAATAAATGAAAGAGTGAAAGAATGAATCAATGAATAAATGAATGAGGAAAAGAATGAAAGAATGAATAAATGAGTGACTAAATTAAGAAATGAATAAATAGATGAATGAGTAAACGAATGAATGAATAAATGAATGGCTGAATAAATGAAAGAATGAATGAGTGAGTGAATGAATGTGTATTATCCGTTGAAAAAGGTATATTTGAAATACTGTAGAACTAAAGCTAAATGAGAAAGAGAGAGAGAGAGATGGCTAGATTATAAATTTGTATCTGGTGTATACGAGAAAGTAGGCTCGTATAGTTCTAGACGGAACTTCTTGTTAAAACATGAGATGCTGATTTACTATTAACATTACATTTACCACACCTTTATTTCACGTGCCCACGAAATGATGAATTGCAAATGAACAAACCACAGTCCCAAAAGGCATTTCGTCTAAATATAGACTTGAACCTGACATCGACTAAATGGACCCCTTTATTACAATCACTTTTCCCGAAATAAACTCTCCAGGCGAGTTGTCGAGGAATTAATCGTGTTATATAACCTGAAAGCACTGTTCTCAAAATCCTCAAACCAGACATTTCTGAAATTTATTTATTTTATTCGATGAAGACTAACAAATCTAATTAACACATGTTACGAGAATATGCCTTCTGTCTCCATGGACAAACAGTTGACTAAGCACGACAAAATTAGGTGCCTTTGATTAATTTGCCTGCGGTCTAGATTAGAGAATAAGATCTGATAAGCAAATCACACACTTTCAATAACCTTGAACTTCAGTAGCGCGTAGAAGAGAATTAAAAGGCATTTGGAATTCGAAGGAATATCGACTCAAATTATTATCCAGTCATTTAATTATTCCATCCAAACATGTATTATTAAGACGAAATAATGATATTACGACCAGTAAAATGATTACCTTTATAGTTTGATAAAATTTTTCCCCGAATCGATATTACTGTCTCTGAAATGTGAAGCGTTCCGCCATTTTTTTTTTCTTATAAAAAAGGACTATATATGTCCTTTTATATTTTTAGAAACTGCAATTATAAAACATCAAAAGTCCGAAGATTTATAATAAACAATTATTCATTTTATAAACGTTCCTTTTAAAAGTAATCACGAAATAAAACTTTAAGCACATCTCCTGGTTTAGTTTTTGTGACAAGTGCCATTGACCTTCCAGGTACAGAATTATTTTTTCTATTTTAGACTAATGATGTGCATTACGTACGCATTGCACAATACGCGTACATAACACATGCTAAAAATTAAATAAATAAATATTCCAATAAGTAAAAGAATTAAAATGTTCAATATTAGTCGTCTTGAAATATACAATGTAACGCAGAAGAACGGGAAATCTTAGAAAACCCACCAAAAATCGAAAAACTCTAACAAAAAAAAAATCTTATAGACAGCCATTAAACCACTACAACTTGCCATTTAAAACGCAGTATTCTAATTGTCGATGGCTGATTTTTTTTTTTTTTAATTAAAACAATGAGAGCTTGGACGGTGCGCAGTGGGAATTTCGGCAATTTCTAAGCTTAGGGAGTCTGGTATGATTGAGTCGAAACATGGCATGAATTGTGTGCATTGTTGTTGTTGTTGAGCCCTCGCGTGTGGCGAGAAAGAATGAGTACGCTACTCCTGAGTCAAACGGAGCCCTTATAGGCACAAGTCCGATTTCCGCCCCTTTGAAAGGTCTCTTAATTTTTTGAACCAGCTCCCAGATGAGAGACCGTCCCCTGGGATTGGCACCCCTAGAGGTGCTTAATGCAAACTGCAGTCATACCGTATATAGCATCGAGGCCTTCACGGACTACCCCCCAGTAGAAGGGGGTGCGACTGCAGCGCTGTCCTCCTCGAACTTCCCACAAACTCCCTGACAAACTGACAACCAGCACCAGCCTTAGGGGCTGAGCTGGCAGAGCTTTGCCGACCTGCTTTACCGACCCGGGGCCATAGTCATGCTACAAAGCAAGCCTTACGTCACCCGAATCGGATCATGCTATTTTAGTCGGATCTTACGACACGCATAACTGCGCTATTCTACGCTGGCCACCGCACGGCGGCACCCCTAGAGGTATCGTTTCACTTGGAGGACATTGGAGCCACGACTTATTTAACGTGCACCAGGTCCCTTTAGCGTTCACGGACCTACAGCAACCAGCCACTAAGTTCAGTGTTGTCACCCTCCCAAACACTGAACTTAGTCGATGTTGCTTCACTTTTGGTGTTCTGCGAGAACCGAGCTTGTACCAACCGGTCCACTGCGGGACATTGTGTGCATAAAAAAAACTTTGAAAAGATTAAATGTGTTGTAAAAACGAAAGCTACATTTGGAGCTATAACTACGTGGTAATGGTCGTAGTTACAGCTACTTCATCGCTTCAGCATTAAAAAGGAAAAGAAAACTAATCTGTTGTGACCATCACGGAACTTTCTTCTATATTCTTCATATAAATATCACTACTCGACAAATATCCCTATTGTGATACAAATCCTTGTTGAAAAAAAAACTATAAAAAATGGTTTTAAACCAAGATAAACTAAAAGGTTTCGCTGCCAGCAAAGTTTCAAAATGCTAAAAATATTGCTAAAATTTTTATTTGTTCACATGTACGTTTAAATGGCAATAATATAATATACAAAACAAAGTCTGTGCTCCCTTGGCGCGATTGGCGTCAGAATATAATTATTTAAACTGTTGGATTCTTGAGCTATACGCTTAGCGAGAAAAACGCTCGATTGCGCCACTCTCCTAGTAGCTAAGGGCGCCTAAAATTTATCAACATAATTTTCTATCAAGATGTATGTGCGTACCTAATTTCGTTTAATTCTATGCATTACATCTTGAGTTGCACATCTCACAAAAAAACAAATAAAAAGTTTGATTGCTCCATCCCCCCCCCCCCCCCCACTTAGAGCGAATGGTGCCAACATCCTATTGAGGTTCACTTCCGTGCCAAATTTTGATCGAATTCTTCACTTAGTTCTTGAGATAAGCACTCACGCCAAAAGAGAAAAATGTTCGATTCCTCCGCCTCCTTTTAAAGGATTCGCGCCAAAACCTAATCAGCACCAGTTCTTATCAGTTTCCATCCTCCTCTGGAAATAATTTGTTTGGAGTTTTTTTTTTTATTTATTATTTTTTTAAATTTTAATACTTTTTGAAATTTTACTGACAATTTTAACTTTCTAAGGGGGCAGCAAGAGGAAGTGGTTGAAGAACTTTCTTCTTCAGAGGAGGAAAGTAGTAAGGAAAGCATTTCCCTTGCAGAAATTAAAGATCTGTGTTACCCCTGCGAGAAAACACAGGGAGTGGTGGGAAAATGGCACCCCAACACTGCTGTGGTCAACAGCATTAACTTGTTCAACGGCAATGTTATTGACCTTTTTAGAAAAATTCTGAACAATCGTCAAAGGCAGACAACATTGGGCTGGTTTTTAGAGAAAGAACCAAAAGATTCTTCTAGTGCAGCGTTTACCAACCGGGGGTTCGCACGGTGCAAAAAGGGGGTTCGCAAAAATAATATTGCAATGGCGGAATTTTTTATCACTAACGTTAAAGAAAACACGAAATGATAAATTTACTTACGTACTTAAGGAGTACAAAAATGATTTTTTTTTCTTCTAATTTCGTTTTCCAGATAATTGATTTTTTAAATTTGGATCACAAATTGATACCGAAAGATATATTTGATTTATTTTAAATTTTAGTACGCATATTTCTCTTACAATTTTGCACTTTTTCCTCGCAAGAGCGAAGAACGAGCTTGAAATATGAAATTTTACCACATAAAAGGTTAAATTTGGCATTATTTTTGGCAAATTTATCATTATAAAGCCCCTAAAATAGAACCAGAAGGTAATTATTAATTAATTTTAAATTTGAACTCACATTTATCACACTTTATTCCAACTTTTCTGCATTACCGCATTAGAAATTTTAAAATATGTAAATTTTAATTTTTCTTTACATTTTCAAAACTTTACTGAATTTTGTATATTTCACTCAGAAAGTGGAACCTATCGGGAAAATAGTTTTTAAATTTTTTTAGGAATAATAGGATTACTGCCCTAATAATTATCCAAAAAGAGTACATAATGAAAATATATAATAAAAAAATATATTTGCAGCTGTATTTAAGTTCTATTCAAATTAAGATGTTTTACAATAATTATGTTTTCATTTCTTGTTACGAAGTATTGTACAATAAATATGCTAGTAAATTTTATAGTCTTGTCACCTCTTACAGAAGGGGTTCGTAAGGGAAAAAAGGATGGGAAACACTGTTCTAGTGCATCAAATTTTGATCAATCTATTGCATTCCTTTTGAGTTACAGCGTCCACAGAAAAAGGATCACATGCTAAAAATAATGCACGAACAGATATTTTCTAAAAATATTCAAAATGGGTTCAGCACACCTCAAAACATGTAAATCCGTCGAAATTTAAAATTCGAAAATTTTCACGAATCCAATACTTTCTTCTATACATTGTATATAGAAGAAAGTAAAAATAGAACAATGTTGAATTTTCGAAAATTGCCCACTCCATAACGTAATTTTTTTTAAACTTTCATTAAAAAAAAAGTTAAAATTTGAATTTGGTATATAAATATCTTAATTGAAAGCGCTCTTAACTAATTAATTTTTAGCAGGCTTTCAAATTTTAAATTTCACAAATCGCTTATAGAAATAAACAGTGTCATATCTGCAAAAAATCGCTTTTTTTTTTCTTTTTTTAAATCAAATTTTCAGATTTTTGCGCTTTTTAGCCTACTTTCCCGTAAAAGTAAAAAAAGAAAAATTAATAAAGCATGAAAGAAGGCTTAATGTATCGTAAAAATATCGTTAAAAATAAAGAAAAGTCAAAAGTAATTAAATAAAGATTGAAAAATAAAAAATTTGAAAGTAGGATTTTGAGATGGGGAAAATGTGTGTCTGTCGGTCTGTCCCCCCCCCCCCTAATAAATTTTGAACGAATTGTCCGATTGGAAAAAATCTTTTTGCACTCGAAAGATCTCGGCGAGAACATCTCATTTCCATATTTTACTTTTTGATTTGAATAACTTTTTGTTCAATTTTGAACAGTTCAAAAATTTTTAACATTAGCGCCTATGGACAAAATTGAAGCAAATTATGTAAACTCTGAGCACAAGACCTAAGTTCCTATTGCAAGCTTATTGGAAGGAGTTCTCGGTGTGAAATATTGATTTGAACAGTTTTTGTTCATTTTTGAACAGTTCAAAAAAAAAAAAAAAATTGCGGCATTTCTCCATTATTCCGGCGCAAGCGATAAAGTCGCCAATAATGATGCAACTAACGCCAAACGGAATATCGTCGTTGTTATCCTTTTGCGTGTTCCGTCGCCAAAAATTTTGCTCGGCGAGATTTGCGCCTTGATAATGAAAAGGTACCAAATTAACATTAGCACATATGGGAAATTTCAATACCAATTTAATCCTGATCTAAACGACGGATTGGCTCGCAACAAACTTTGTCAGAGAGCTTTTACGCTGTAGAACATGTATTGATACGAAGTTCAACAAGAACTGAACAAGCCTGTTTTCCTATGAAATTTTTGTTCGGGATTTTTAAGGGCATTTCTCAATAAATAAATAAATGAATGAATGAATGAGTGAAAGAATGAATGATTGAATCGATGAAAGAGTGAAAGAATTAATGAATGAATAAATGAATGAGTGAAAGAACGAATGAATGAATAAATGAGTGAATACATGATTAAGTAATTAAATGAGTGAATGAATGAAAAAATAAATAAACGAGTGATAACTACATAAGTAAGTAAATGAATGACTGAATAAATGAAAGAATGAATGAGTGGATGAATATGTATTATCCGTTGAAAAAAGTATATTTGAAGTAATTAAGAACTAAAGCTAAATGTGAAAGAGAGAGAAAGTGATAGCTATATTATAAATTTGAAGTTGGGTGTATACGGGAAAGTAGGCTCGTATAGTTCTAGACGGAACTTCTTGTTATATTGGGAATACTGCCGTAAGTAAATGTTCAAAAATTAAGGCTAGAGGCCAAATTTATTTTTCTTTTGGTGCAATACTGAAATAACTAAATGTTATAGTTATTTCTCTTTTTTGACATTATTAACGTCCATCATGTGAGAGAACACTAGAACAATAACTATTTTCTGAACAAAATCGATTATAATGATGATTGAAACAAATAAGGTAATAATTAAATAAAACAAATTGTAAAACGTTTAAACTCCTCTCCTGTAAAATGTCCATTTTGCAGATATGACACTGTTCATTTCTATAAGCGAAATGTTTTCTTTAAATTAAAAACAAAAAGATTTTTATCGGTATGAACCGATACTTTTTCTAGAAGCAATCATGTTTTCATTTAAAAATTCCGTATCTTTAAATTTCCTCAAAACTCTGAGAAATTTAAAAACTGCTAAAAGATTAAAAAGTGATTACATTGATAAGTTTAAGTGGTGTACAAATAAGAGAAAGGCTGCATAAACAAATGTGTCTCCCTCGTTCTAAGTTTTTATCTCTACTTCTTACGCATCGCAATTAGATTGTTTAAGCAAATCGTTGAGCTATTTATCGTCTTGGAGGACAAAAGTTCAATGAATAGAAATAAATTGACGTTAGGGTTCTAACCAAGGCCCAAGTCGGTCTTTTTTGTGTGTGTGTGTGTGTGTGTGTGTTTTTAACAGCTTTAATTCCAACTCTTCCACATAATTATGCAATTAGCAAAAGTGAACACTTATTTTTTGAACAATATGAATAGATTTGACTACAGGCGTTAAAATTCCAGTTGTGATCTTAACCTTTTTGATTAAAGAAATATTAAAAATATTGTCGATGTCTATCAATGTCTTATCTTCATGATTGTTTATCGAATTAAAAAAGGGCAACATTTTAAGACGAGCAACTGTTGCTCTTATAATCAACAAGAATATCAATAAAGATTAAAGTTCAGTATTAAATCTATCATGATTAATGCAGGTTGTGTATGCTCCTTAAAAACTTCTTAATTTGTTGCTCATGTTATATTTTTGTTGTCAATAAACCACAAAATTGTGCTATCTGCCAAACATTTTATTCTCATCCCAAGCATTATGAATTTGAGAGAGTTGAGTGTATTGTATTTATACGTATTAATTATCTCACATTTAACATTAATACAATAAAAAACCTCTGTTGCCCACAACCGCTAGTTAGTTTTTACAATAATTAAAATAAATCATATTTTACTATGTTCTTATTAATGTACATGTTGCTTTCGTATTATTTTTTTAAAGAAAACCCTCTCATGTCTTACATTTCATTGTAGTACTCATTAGAGATTTATTTAAAGTCCAGTTTTTAGCCTACTTTCCGGTAAAAGTAAAAAAATATATATTAAAGCATGAAAGAAGGCTTAATGTACCGAAAAATATCGTTAAATATGAAGAGAAGTCAAAAATAAGTGAAGTAATTAAATAAAGATCGAAAAATAAAAAAATTGAAAGTAGGGTTTTGAGATGGGGGAAAAAGTGTGTCTGTCTGTCGGTCTGTCCCCCCTAATAACTTTTGAACGAATAGTCCGATTCGAAAAATTCTTTTTGCTTTCAAAAACTCTCGGCAAGGATATCTCATTTCCATATTTTACTTTTTGATTTGAACAATATTTCGTTCAATTTTGAACAGTTCAAAAAATTTTAACATTAGCGCCAATGGGCAAAAGTGAAGCAAATTATGTAAACTCTGGGCATAAGAGTCGAGTTCTTATGAACAAGATTACTAAAAAGTTCTCGAAGGAAAATATTTTTTGAGTTGAACAATTTTTGTTCATTTTTGAACAGTTCAAAAAAATTAACGGTACTTTTTCCTTTATCCCGACGCAGGCGATAAAGTCGCCAATAATGATGCAACGAACGCCAAACAGAATACATCCGCTGGTAATCTTTTGCGTGTTATGTTGGCGAGTTTTGCGCCGGGATAAAGGAATTCATTTTGAAACAGTTAAAAAAAAAAGGGGGGGGATTAACATTAGCGCCTACGGGGAAATTCAATCCTTTATAAATCATGATCTAACAGACCGATTTGCTTGGAAAAAAATGTATCGGAAAGATGTTTGGCCGTAGAACATGTACAGATACGAAGTTCAACCAGAACGCAACGAGCCTATTTTCTTATGAAATTTTTGGATCGGGATTTTTAACGATATTTTCGAATGAATGAATGATTAAGTGAATGAGTGATGGAATATACGAATAAATGATTGAATAAATCAGTGAATAAATAATAAAATAGATAAATGAATGTATGAAGTGAAAAATAAATAAATGAGCGAATAAATACATAAATGAGAAAAATGGATGAATAAATAAACGAATGACTGAATAAATGAAAGAATGAGTGAGTGAATGAATATGTATTATCCGTTGAAAAAGGTATATTTGAAGTAATTAAGAACTAAAGTTAAATGAGGAAGAGAGAGAGAGAGAGAGAGAG
This sequence comes from Octonoba sinensis, assembly GCA_038502835.1. Classification (NCBI taxonomy): domain Eukaryota; kingdom Metazoa; phylum Arthropoda; class Arachnida; order Araneae; family Uloboridae; genus Octonoba; species Octonoba sinensis. The sequence continues at coordinate 9,536,572 of CM076600.1, forward strand.
TTAGCTAGATTATAAATTTCAAGTTGGTAAATACGGGAAAGTAGGCTCGTATAGTTCTAGACGGAACTTCTTGTTAAAAGTTTAGATGATATGGAAGTTTAGTAAAGTTAAAGTATCGGGCTTCACTCGGTTTGCTGATTTAAATCAAGTGAATCAATTCAATTCCTACGGGGGAAAAAATCAATCATTTTTTATATTTTTTCTTAGGAATTTATGTAGTGTTAAAAAGTGTTATTCAAAAAATATGTTGGATTTACAACCTCTATTTCAAGCAAAACTTCATAGGTCCCTCTGTTCTGTGTGTGCATAACATAACATATTTCATATCTTTGGAACTAATTATTGCAATTTTTATCTTAAAATATTGCTCTTACTCTTCACATATCTTACCATCAAAGCATAATTCACTGAACCATTCATATTGCCGTTCATAGTAATGGTCCTTTTTTATGTGTTTTTGCCTAATTTCCCATAAAAGTAAAAAAATAATAAAGCATGAAAGAGGGTTTAATTTATCGTGAAAATATCGCTAGAAATCAAGAAAAGTCAAAAATAAGTTAAGTAATAAAAAAAAGAATTTTAAAGTAGGGTTTTGAGATGGGGAAAAAGTGTGTCGGTCGGTCTGTCTGTCTGTCTGACCCCCCTAATAACTTTTGAACGAATTGTGAAATTCGAAAAATTCTTTTTGCGTTCGTAAGGTCTCGGCGAGGACATCTCATTTCAAAATTTACTTTTTGATTCGAACAATTTTTTGTTCAATTTTGAACAGTTCAAAAACATTTAAGATTAGCGCCTATGGGCAAAAATGAAGCAAGTTATGCAAACTTTGGGAACAACATCCAAATTCCTATGAGCAAGCTTACTGGAAGAAGCTAAAATATTGATTTGAACAATTTTTGTTCATTTTTGAACAGTTCAAAAAAAATTAGCGTCATTTTTTCACTATCTCGACGCAGATGATAAATTCGCCAATAATGATGTAGCCAACGCCAAACGGACTATCGCCGCTGGAAATCTTTTTCGTGCGCTGTAGCCAAAAAGTCTGCTTGGCGAGATATGGCCGTGATAATGGAAAGGTACTAAATTAACATTAGCACCTACGGGAAATTTCAATCCCATATAAATCCTGATCTAACTGACGGATTTGCTTGCAACAAACTTTATCGAAAAGATATTACGCTGTAGAACATGTACAGATACGAAGTTTAACAGGAACTGAACGAGCCTATTTTCCAATGATTTTTTTTGATCGGGATTTTTAAGGATTTTTCTCAATGAATAAATGAATGAATGAATAAATGAGTGAATGATAAAATAAATAAATGAGTGAATGAATGAATAAATACATGAATGAGTTAATGCATGAATGAATAAGCGAATGACTGAATAAAGGAAAGAATGAATGAGTGAGTGAATGAATATATATTATCCGTTGAAAAAGGTATATTTGAAGTAATTAGGATTTGTGTGACATGAATGGAGTGAATGAATGAATAAATGAATGACTGAATAAATGAATGAATGAATGAATGAGTGAATGAAGATAAATGAGAAAGAGAGTGAAAGCGATAGCTAGATTATAAATGGTGTATATGAGAAAGTAGGCTCGTATAGTTCTAGACGGAATTTCTTGTTAATTTTAATAATAGTGCCACAAATAAATAATTCAGAATGATAGTGCTTAAAACAAAATTGTTTAGAATTTAGAATATGTAGCCTTAAAGACGTTTCATCCATGTTCTGTAATAGCTCAAAGTTATCTTTTCCTTGTAAAATATTTTATCATCTTTAAACTTGTAAATAAAGATATTTGTTTAAAACAGAAAGTTTCAGTTTTTAATATTGGAGCGAGCAGACGATTTTACTTAAATAGGTAAGTTAAAATTTTCAAGTTATTTCAGTTATGAAACAGAAAAATGATTAAAGTACACTCAATGTAAAATTAACTGCACACAATTGTTTGATTTTTTTTTTTTTTTCAGCTTTCAACAACAAAAGAATTCAGATCAAAACTGTTAATTTTTTCTTTACTCAGTGTATTATTATTCTTGGTAGGGTTTAATTTCACTTGAATCTTGCATTTGTATTAATAATTTGTTTATTTTTATTATTATTATTAAAAAAATATCTTCTGCCGTGAAAATACCTTAAAATGTATTTTTGCATGTCATATTATTTTTATGTCTCCCATAACAAATATCCAAAGTCTTTTAAGATCTGTTAAAAAAGAAAATAATAAATCGGATTTAAAACCGCTCCCACCCGCCCCACTTTTTTTTAATTAAAAGAAGAATTTGAATCCTGGCTTGAAGGCACTTATTTGTATGTAAAACGAATGATTCTATCAATACAAGTACATTTATTTCAAAAAACGTATTAAACTTTGTTTTATTAATAAAGGAAGTTCTTTTATTCCATAAATTTTATGCTATCTTTGAATTATACTTTCTCTTTTCAGTTTATAAACGAAAACGATCATTATGGACAAAATCATATTTATGTAATGGTTATATTCCTAAAAAATTAAAGAATTAATATTAAAGACTAGTTCGCTTTTATAATGGAAAAGGTATCGATTTTCAGGCTAAAAATAATCAACTCTAGTGCGACTGGATGCATAATGATGAAGTTGGCTAGTAGGTGATAATAGTTTGACAATAGACTCACTCATAACTCCATTTTATAAATATGAACGCATTTCAAATATTTTCGGGAAAAAACGGATGCAATAAAAATATCTTTTTTAAAGGTTGAGAATTATTTTTTAAATTTCTTTGTGCATAACAAGGATTTAATAACAAAATCAATTTCCACTCGGGTAGAAATTAAAAGGGAAAAAAAACCCTTATATTTATTAATAAGAAGTTAGCACGAAATTGCAATCAAGAAGCAAAATATAGTATTTTGTTATAGCAGACATAGGAAGACAACTGCCGTTTAGCCCCAGGGATGGCAGACAATCCGTCATGTAGCTACTTAAGCTACGATCGAGGGCTTTAGGTCTGCAAAGGGGCAGTTCATAAATGATGCCACGCTTTTTTCCCATACATTTGACTCCCCTCCCCCCTTTGTCACATGTCACGCTATGTTGCATAATGGATGATGTCATACTTCTTGTTACCCTTCCCATACCTTTGTCACACTTTGTCACAATTTCATGAACCCCCCTCTCCCCCTCGAAGTGTGACATCATTTATGAATGACCCCAAAGGTAAATGACCAAAATGCAAGCCCCATTCGAAAAAATAATCGGTATTGAAATAGCTTCAATAAATACATTTTTTAAGTCTAATAAAATCGAATAAAATGCATTTTGAAGTCTAAAAACACATAAAGTCTAATAAAATCGTGTCCTTTTTAAATGGGCTATTAGCCGGGCCTAAGTGGGAAAAAAAGGTAAGTGAAAAACATAGCCAGTGATGCAGTTTATTATTGTTATCATTTAATTTTCGAAGACGAATAAAAGTAGTAAGAATTTTCCCCCTTTTCGCACAAGAGCAAAAGTTGTAATGTTATTTATTGTTGCCAGGTGAATAAACGCGAAAATCATTTCATTGCCACAGTCACCCAAATATCAAGACACAAGCAAAGAAATTCAACAAGGGACACGTGTAGGAGGAGACACGTGCGGAAAAAGTTGTCAATGAGTTACGCATAAATTAACAGATTCCGAAAGATTTTGCTAATTAGTGCAGTTGGTGCATAGAAATGAAACATTATCTTATCAAAGAAACTAAACAACTAATGAAATGTAAGGAACAGCACGACACGTTTGGACTAAAATACCGATGCAAGGAATTGAATGCGTATTCCTTGAACAATGAAATTGGGCAGCGAGAAGCAAAGGGATGTAAGTGACCAAGAAACGATTCCGAGAAAAACGCGCTCAAATCTTAGATCTTATGAGACCTTTAATGCTTTTTTTTTTCTACATCAGGTTGTTGCAGAGCACCTGTTAGAGGCATCACTAACATTTTATTCCACAATATAGAATAGTGCTTCCCTGTCATTCGCACTGGTTATCTCTCAGTCCTCAATTTTGTCACTTGCACCCCTTTGCTTCTAAGTGCCTCAAATGTTTATTGAATGTTTTATTTATAGTAGAAATGGAAGCGTGGACGAGTGTTGATCGGTTTGTAAGAGCGCGAATTCATCGCAAGAAGTATTTTAGGTTTTCTGAGAAACATATTCCTCAGCGGTAATATTATTCATGGAATTTTGTGTACCCGTGTTAATGTTCGTACAATGTTTAAGGATCGAAGGTTATAGCCACGTGTTGATATTTTTATACCGTTAAAATATTTAATATTTAGAGCTTTAGGGAATAGTAAGTTGTTTTTTCTCGGTATTTGACATTTCTCCAGCAGTATTTCGTCAAGGTGAGCATGATCTAGTGCACTCCATTCAGCGCAATTTTCTTCAGGATGTTTTCTCTTTCCTTAAAATGTAATTTAATATTCCTCGAAATTTTAGAGCTATAAAATCTATGCAAATAGTGATTCGATTAGGCTTAATTTCACTAAAGAGCAGTAAAGAGTTAGCTAAATATCGTGTATTAAGGTAACAAATTTTCAGTGTTCATTGATTTGGTTATTACTTATTAATTTTCATTATCACTTAGACATGCAACTAATTTTGAAGAAACATGCAAATCAATATTTTTACTAACAATTATTTAATGCAAGCTGACCTATTAAATATTTTCAATGATTAACTCACTTATGTTTTGCTACTGATTCTACTGATCATTTTAAACTGATGTTTTGCTACTGATTCTACTGATCATTTTCCACTGATGTTTTGCTAGTGGTTCCATTGATCATTGACACAGATGTTTTGCTACTGATTCCATCGATAATTGAGACTGATGTTTCGCTACTGATTCCACAGATGTTTTGCTGCTGATTCCACTGATCCTTGCCACTGATATTGTTCTACTGATTAAACTGATCATCTGCCACTGATGTTTTGTTACTAATTCCACTGATCATTTGCCACTGATGTGTTGCTACTGATTCCACTGATCATTTTGCTACTGATGTTTTGCTACTGATTCCACCGATCATTTGCCACTGATGTTTTGCTACTGATTCCATTGAGCATAGACACTGATGTTTTGCTACTGATTCCACTGATCCTTGACACTGATGTTTTTCTACTGATTCCACTGATCATTTGCCACTGATATTTTGCTACTGATTCCATTGATCATTGACACTGATGTTTTGCTACAGATTTGCCACCTTTTCATTCCGAAACCGAAACTGTACTGAATATAAGCCACATATTTATTTTGTTTAATGAAATAAAAGAGAAGAAGCAATTTCATCGTGATTGTAACTGGAAAAAAAAGTTCCTTACTTGAAGTTTTGATAAAGAAAGCATTTAAGTTTTTGCACGTCGAAAACTTATAACGTTGTTTTCTCTCGCTTTGTTTTTGCGCATTTCATCTCACTTAAAATGAAAATCCTTTTTTAAATTTGTATCTATAATGTGGATTTTTTCCTCACATGTTTCTGAAACTATACCTAACAAATTTATGCTTTTCCTTTATGATAACTTAAGTACTTTTTTTTTACTTTTTTTTGTAGGTTTTTTGAATTTTCGCTGTTTGTTCTGCGTTACTTCAGTTTTTTTTCTCTCAAAAAGTATTTGACTTGTAAAGAATTCAATGCATAAAAGTTTGCTTTATGAGTAATGAATCAATTAAATAAAACTTTGAGACTTTTCGTCAATTTTTGAAAAAGAACATGCATTTTTAAAAATTAAAATTACTTTTGTGATAAATTAGGTACTTTTTTTAAAATTCTTTTTGTAGATTTTTTGAATTTTTCGTTTTTTTTTTTTTTTTTTTTTCTGCGTTACTTCAGCTTTTATTTTTTTCTCAAAAAGTATTTGAGTAGTAAAAAATTCAAAGCTTAAAAGTTTTGCTTCATGTGTAATGAATCAATAAAAAAATTTCAGACTTTTTTAAGAAAGTAACTTTTTAGAAAAAGGCCCATTTTTGAAAAAGTAGATGCATCTTTAAAAATTGCTAAATTTCGTTTTAGAAATTAAAATGTTCATATTATTTTTAAGAAATCCAGTTTTTTTAATATTAAATTTCTTATGAAGTGATATAACATGAGACAAAAACTAAATAAAAACACCATAGAGAAAAAAAATGGTCTCGTGGTGCCGACTCCCCTTAAAATAAATAAACAGCACATTGCCTAAATATAGTCTAAGTTGGAGATCGCTTTAATTATTTCGCAAGCGTAAGTATGAGACGCTTATTTTTGGTAATTAACAAGAGAAAGTTATCTGGGGAAAGTCCCAACGTAATAGCGATCTCGAAATTATACGCAATATAGAAAATGACGCAACAGGTAAGAGAAAGGATCGTTGCATTTTTGAGCAATAAGGCGTTTTAAATTCTTCTTCTCCTTAAGAGCCATTGAAGATATTAGTTTACTCATGAGATAATATTGCATAATGGCATTCCTCCTCCAAAAAAGGCCATTTGAATTCTTGGAAAAGTTTGTCTTGGGGGTCATACATAAATGATGTCGCACTTCGACGGGGGAGGAGGTTTCAAAAATTGTGACAAGGGGAGGAGAGGGCGTAACAAGAATCGTGACATTAGGGATCATTCATAAATAATGTCACGCTTCGAGGGGAAGGGGGTGCGTGAAATTGTGACAAAGTGTGACAAGGGGCGGGGAGGGGGTAACAAGTAGTGTGATATCATGCATTATGCAACTTAGCGTGACATGTAACAAAGGGGGGAGGGGGGGGTCCGCGGAAGTGTGACATATTGTGACAAAGGGGGAAAGCGTGACATCATTTCTGAACGGCCCCTTACATGTTTTGGTTTCGTAAAAAAGTTTAAATTTAGCAGATTAAATTTATTTTGAAAGACTTTTTGATTTTCATTAATCATTTTGTATCGTAAACACCGATGCTGATTAAGGTTTAAATTTACTTAATTAGTTTTTTTAAAAAAATTCTTAGAAATTTTGACTTTTAAGATAAAATTGTGTGGGTCATTTTTTCAGAATTCGAACAATTAATATATTTTACTGTTCTATACTAATTATCTTTTGTGTTGTAAACCTTAACCTCATTTTATACATACTAAGCACACATGTAATCATTATTATTATTATTATGCTCACCAATGTTATTAGAAATTCAAAAATAAAATTAGAAACGTGATGTATAACGCAGCGCTTTGTTTCTGAACTGCAAGTATGCTTAGGGATTAATCATAAATGATGTCACGCTTCGAGGGGGGAGGGAGGTTCGTGAAACTGTGACAAGGGTAGGGGAGGGGGTAACAAGAAGTGTGACATCATACTTATGCAACCTGGCGTGACATGTGACACAGGGGGAGGGATGGGTATTGAAGTGTGACATATTGTGACAAGAGGCGGGGAATATATGGGAAAAAAGCGTGACATCATTTATGAACGGTGTCTTATGTAATACAGCGTGACATGTAACAAAGAGGGTAGGAGGTATGATAAGTGTGACATTTTGTGACAAAGGGGAGAGGGTTGAAATATATTGAAAAAAAGTGACATCATTTATGAATAATCCCTGAGATGCTAAAAGTTGTTCAGCGAAAATGGGACAAACGTAGCTTAAGGAATCTTTTAGCTAAATAGATTTTATCAATTCGACGGCTGATATTTCATCTGCTGTATTAACTGAAGAAGTTTTGTTCTGTTAATATGATAAACAAGACATTCAGCAAAAGAAAGAAAAATGAGAAAAGATTAATGGCATTTCTTATTATCTATGAATAACAGCTCAATCACCATATTTACACATCCTTGAACGAATTATCCCAACTCTATGAATATCTATTGAATTTCTTATTTGGAATAAATATGAGTTTCGGGTATAGAAGAAAATAACAGAAAAATGTATTTCCACATCTTGAAGATGTTGTAAGAGAGTTGGTGGTTCTTACGGATATCAATCATCTTCCGTTACGCGGCGTTTCTCAACTAGGGTTCCCTAGAACCTCAGGGACCGTTCATAAATGATGTCACACTTTTTTTCAACATATTTGACCCCCTCCCCCCTTTGTCATGAAGTGTCACACTTCAACATACCCCCCTACCCGCCTTCGTCACATGTCACGCTATATTAGCATATGTACTAGCAGTGTTGCAGTTCAAAAACGAACACTACGCAATAGATCACATTTCTAATACAATTTTTGAGCTTTTAATGATATTTGTGAGCATAATAATGATTATATGTGCACTTAATTTATATAGAGTGAGATTAAGTTTACTGCAAAGGAGATAATTAGTATTAATAGTACCTTAATCAGCATCGGCGTTTTCGATAAAAAATGAAATCAATGAAACTTTAAAATCAAATTATCGAAAAAAAAAAAAAACTTAGAAAATAAATTTAATTTGCTGATTTTAAATGTTTTATAGAAATCGAAATGTACGATGTCACACTTCTTCTTACCCCTCCCCTCCCCTTTTCACAAACTGTCACACTTTCTTGAAACCCCCTCCCCCCTTCGAGGCGTGACAACATTTATGAATGACCCTTTCGGGTTCCCGGAAATATTGTTAAAGGTTCTGCAAGAACAGGGGTTCTCAACCTTTTTCGACTTGTGGCCCCCTCTTGAGTACCAAGTTTTTACGTAGCCACCTTCGTGTATATGTATAAGTATATATGCATGCAAGTATATTTACTTATTTGTTTATGTGTTTGTGTGTGTAATCCCAGACCCTACAGGCGTGCTCATATAAAATAGGATCAAAGATATTTGTCAGTTTCTAAACAAACTTCATTCAATGATGCAATGGAGGCAATTCACCGCTAGAGGGACTCATGAACGATCACCGTTGTCACATGATATCCGCTCTTTGTTTAATAAGATTTTCAATGGAGTTCTACGTGGAGTACGCTAAGCAGAATTAGTTATCTTAAAATTAATTAGACTATTTTCACAGCTTTTTCTTATTATAACCCAGTATTTACATGTAGTTTAATCATTATTAAAGAAATTTATTAAATATTACAATAGTTATATTGTTGTATTTAGTGTTAATTTAACGTAATGTAGAATAACATTATTTAGGCCTAGTTTTTGTTAGATTTGTCGAACTCGAAGTAAAACGATGCTACGGCTGCCTTTGTTTACATTGCTTTAATCGCTGCCACGCGACCTATGGCGCTGCTTGAATTGCCTCCATTGCCAAATTTATGTTAAAAATCCACAAATATGCAAAAAAAAGTTGTATGAAAATATTTCAAAGGTACAAGGAACTTTTAGTTCAATTCAACGAAATCAAACGGAAGACGCTAAAAAAATAAGCTCTGAAAAGACGGTGTACCTATCCATATCAACTAATCCTGATTAGGGGAAAAACTGAAAAAAAATTGAATGCTAAAATCTGAAAGAAAAAAAAAACACACACAGAGGGAAAAAGATTGAAGAAAAGGCAAACTCTTCCAAAAAGTAAGAAGCTTCCTAAACATAAAGTACAGAAGGGAAAAAAAGAATTGATTTTTGCATCCTTTTGCAAAACAAACATGCACTTGATATTCTAGTATTGCCCTCATTGTAATACTCGGCTCTATAAACTTTTATTTTTATTATAAATTTGAGCTTCTTAAACCGAGTTTTGAGAGATCGTTTAATTTGCCCTATATAAGTAACTTCAAATCAACTGTTGATCTAATAAATTCCAAATTATTTAACTGATGTGCGGTGCAATTAAGTGCAGTAAACATATTGTTTACAGGGAAGAATACAACCTGTAGACTACCATATAGACTTGTAATATATTTGGCCAAAATAATGTATAACTTTATGCCATTGGTTACCATTCATAAATGATATCACGCTTTTTTTTCAATATTTTGGACCCCCTCCCCCTTTGTCACAAAATGTCCCACTTCATCATACCCCTTACCCCCTTTGTCACAAAATGTCACACTTCATCATACCCCTTACCTCCTTTGTCACAAAATGTCCCACTTCATCATACCCCTTACCCCCTTTGTCACAAAATGTCGCACTTAATCATACCCCTTACCACCTTTGTCACATGTCACGCTATATTACATAAGCTATGTACTTGTAGCTCAGAAACAAGGCATTGAGTTATAGATTACGTTTGTAAAAAGGAGTAAGAGGTAAAAAAAAAAGGGGGAAAGGGTAAAAAGAGAATGTTAATTTTTTATTGACCTTGATGAATTTCTTTTTTTTTTTTGAAATTAAACTAGATTTTAAAAAATTTGAATGTACTTTAACTAGAAAAAAAAGGCAAGTTATTATTCCCCCCCCCCCCCCCTGCAGTTGGTTTTGCCAAAATTCAACTATTTCGCTAAATCCCGAAATTCAATGAAATCCAGTCTAGCCTCGTTCGTGACTAAACTCGACAGATTATCAGTAACTAGAACTCCTGTTCGGCAAGCATTAGTACGTACTTTCCTACTTCACATTATCTTTCCTGAAAAGCATTAGTTTGAGAAAGATAAGGAAGAAAGTAAAATTCAGATATCAAATCGTTTGGAAGCTTAAAGGTGAACGCTCGCTCCATCAATGTCAGATGCCATTGAAAATCGAGAGATAAGTTAGAAGAAGGAGCAGAAATTCTCCACTCGACAGTGGGCTTTCTCTTGGAAGAAAATTATTTTTAACATTTCGAGATAGAATAATCTATTCTAAACAAGTTAAAATCTATTTCCTGTGCTCAGATTCATTACGGAAACAATGATTGTTTAATTAGTGATAAATTATTCGGTCTAAGCTTAAGTACTTAATTTTATAGCAGAACCACACTTTTAAAAGTACTTTCCCGTAAAAGTAAAAGAAAGTAAAAGGGAAAAAAGAAGAAAGAAGGCTTAATGCATCGTAAAAATAAGAAAAACTCAAAAATAAATTAAATAATTAAATAAATATTGAAATATATAAAAGTTGAAAGTTGGGTTTTGAGATGGGGAAAATGTGTGTTTGTCAATCTTTCTGTCCGTCTGTCTGTGTCCCTTCGCCCCTTCCTAATAAAATAACCTTTGAAGGAATTGAAAGATTCGGAAGATTTCTTTTGCATACGAAAGATCAAGACGAGGACATCTCGTTTCCATATTTTACATTTTGATTTGAACAATTTTTTATTCAATTTTAATCAGTTCAAAAAAGCTTAACGTTAGCGCCATGGGTAAAAACGAAGCAAATTATGTTAAACTCTGGGCATAAGGTTGAAATTCCTATGAAAAAGCTAACTGGAAGAAGCTCTCAGCGTGAAATATTTTTTTGATTTGAACAATTTTGTTCCTTTTTAAACAGTTCAAAAAAAATTAACATAGCGCCTACGGGGAAATTTCAATCCTATATAAATCCTGGTCTAACAGTTGCTTGGAACAAACTTTATCGGAAAGATGTTATGACGTAGAACATGTACAGATAGAAAGTTCATCCAGAACTAACGAGCCTATTTTCCTATGAAATTTTTTGTTCGGGATTTTTTAGGATATTTTTGAATGAATTAATAAATTTAAAGTTAATCAGTGAAAGCAACATTAGCCGACGGAGAATTTTCAATCCTATGTAAATCGTGATCTAACGGACGGATTTGCTTGGAACAAATTTTATCGGAAAGACGCTATGACGTAGAACATGTACAGATACGCAGTTCATCCAGAACTAAAAGAGACTATTTTGTATTTTCCCACGAAACTTTGGATTTTTAAGTATATTTATGAATGAATGAGTGAACGAATATGTATAAACCGATGAAAAAGCTATATTTGAAGTAATTTAAGAACTAAAGTTAAATAAGAAAGAGAGAGAGAGAGAGAAATAGCTAAGTTATCGTTTTCTTATTGGTGTGCATGGGAAAGTAGACTCGTCTAGTTCTAGAAGGAACTTCTTGTTTTATAGTGCATTTTAAAAACAACTTTTTTTCCTTTTATTTGTTGTAATAAAATCATAACAAACAAACTGAAATATCTATTCTCTGTTCAAAATCATTTCTGAAAGAAAAGTTGTTCAATTACTAATAAATAATTAGGTCTGAGTTTTATAGGAGAACCACCCTTCTATAGCTCATTTTAAAAACAATTTTTTTGCTTCCATTTCTTGTAATAAAATCGTAATAAATGATTTTTTTTAAAATTCTGATTTTAAATTTTCTGGAATATATTTCTTTGTCACAGTAGCAAAGGGAGTACTTGAAAGGTTAATATCACGCATTAACGAGAAAATTTACCAAAAGTTGTTACCGTTATTAGTTAGATCATTATTTATTTATTTATTTATACCTCATCAGCCACCACCGTAACTGCCCTGGCGAAGGTTCAACCGGATGTGGTGATTGTGAGGAAATTACCATATACAGTGAAACCTGCGTAAGTTGACCACTTTCGGTGCAGCACTTTAGCGGCTAACTTAGACAGGTGACGAACTTATAGAGGTTGAGGTAGAGGGTGATGGGCTAATTCCGTTCCTGACAAAAGGGGTCAACTTAGACAGGTGGTCAACTTCACAGGTTTTACTCCACAGAGATATTTGAAGGTGAAAAAAGCATGATAAGAACTGCAATAAGATCATTCACTTCCCCCTTTCTTCCACAGAACAAAGCATTTTTTTAAAAACACCCAAATTTCATTTTTCAGAACCAAAAGAGCGCGAAATTCCTCGCAAAGAGCAGTTATTAATCGGGATAAAACTTCCGAAAGACTTCAAAAGTTTTCCATTTTATAAGACCAGCCCAAAAAATCACACTGCATCTCCTTTGAAACCAGTGACAACTGAAATGGTTCCTCAAAATCCCGACGCGACGATTTACTTTTTCATTATTGTCTGGAAAAGTGTCCAAAAATTTAATCCCGAGTCTCAGTGTATAGTCGCCCGACGAGACTGTGAACCGTTCACTGAACTCTCGAAATGGCAGAGCATTCAGGATATAAAATGCAAATTAAAAACAAACTCATATCACTTTTACTTATTGTGTAGGAATATTTAACGAATGACGGTTATTAAACTGCGATTCAATGTCTTGGAGTAAGGATTTCTTGAAGGGGGGGGGGGGAGTCAAGAAACAGGTCTGAAAACTATTGTTTGCTCAATTTAAATGGAATTTGTTCGACTCCTCTTTGTCGCTTTTCTCTCTCGCTCTCTTTCTCTCTATCTCTCTCTATATATATATCTCTGTGTGTGGGGGGCAGGGCAGTAGTGCTCGTTTCAAACAGCAGAATAAATAAATAGAAAAAAAAAAAAGTTTCGATGTTGCTTTTGTTTAATCTGAAGAACAAACACTAAGTAGGAAATGGAAGAAATTAAAATTAAAGTAATATTATTACACGTATGATAAACCAGGAAAATAGAGAAAAAGTTTCAAAAAATGTAATTCCGAGTCGCAGTAGAAGGGTCTTCCAACGAGGGTGAGAACCGTTCACTGAACTCCCAGAACGACCGGGTTTTCAGGGTATAAAATGCAAATTAAAAACAAACTCAACATCATTTTTATTTATTGGAAACTTCTGCTGGTAGTTTCCAATAGATAAAAGTTGTTATAATAATAATAACAACAGCCACTGGTGTCGCTGTTGTTATTATTATTGCTACAGTTTTACAGAAATTTTACTCAAACACTAAGTATGAAATGGAAAAAATTTAAATAAAAGTAAACTAAATTGCTTATTATTACATATATAATAAACCAGGAAAATAAAATAAAGTTTCAAAACACAAAACGTGCCGAACCCAAACAATAACTACACCTCACAATAAGAAAATATAAATTAGCCACTTTTTCGTCCATTTGGCTTTATTTATTTTGCTTTCTTCCCTCTGAGCTTCGTGGAAGCAATTAGTGAATTAATTATCATTTCATGTACAAAACATTTACTTATTCTCTAGGTACATTTTGCTGCTATTCTTTAGTTATTTTGGTTTTTCTTTTCATTGTTTCCCTGATGTGTGATGGAGGGTGTGCTTCAATTAGTTAAATTCACTTTAATCCAGATTTAAAATTTTATTTTTGACTGAAGTGCTGTTCCCTTTATATTTTTGTGCTTCAGCAGTAAACAATTATCAGTATCACATTCGGGTAATTTTTGTCTCCGTTAGGATACATTAACCTACTGATGTCGCTAATTGGAACAATAGTGGTCGCAAATGAAACACATCTTCATGCTTACTTTTTAAATAATGGGAAAATTTTAGTCTAAAAAATAAATCTTTTGAATTATTTTTTCCCTCCAACGGGGCTGCATATGGTTGCTAACCTTTTTGCATACCTAGTGCATTCCCCGAAAAACGGCATCCATTCTTTCAAGTAGCACCACTGTCGGCGGATGCCATTACTACTATGAGAATTTGACGCTCAGTTTCCCCTAGACGGCAGCACCTAAGCTCTCATTGATGCAGATTGCCCTAGGAGTTTAATTTAGCAGAGAGCATCCAAGCCAAATGTCTACTCAAGGGATCTTCTACATGCCGCATAATCATACGACTTGGGCGCAGACGATTTTCTGCATCTTGAAAATCTACCGACTTGGGCCAGGTTTGAACCTGTGAACTTGGGTGTACGAGGCCTGCGCCTTACCACTACGCCACCCTGTCGACTTTTGAATTATTACTTTAAAAAAAGTGACAGACGAGAAAGAAAATTGACGTATCTGTCACAGTTCTTTTTGCATATTTCTTCTTGCATATTTGTTCAAAATTATACTTCTTAGACTAAAATTCGTCCACTGTTTTTAAATTAGGCATAAAGATATGTAAGCACATCAAAATTTATTGATTTGTTCTTAAATTTAGTACCTGAAACAAAACGAAAAAGGTGTGTTTTTTCGCTTCTGTTTTATGGGGAATTAACGTTTGTCATAATTTTAGAAGACTCAAAAGAAATGTCTAATTTCATTTAGGCATTTTTTCATACGTTTTAATTTCTTTTTGTCGATTGTGGTGATGTCATATCCCGATTTCAGCTATGGTCGATTCCTTGAGTCTTGTCGTGTCTGCCTTGAAATTTTTAATTAATTTCAAGGACTAGGTATTAAAATAACTTAATACTTTTTGGCGTACGTACACATTTTTGTGCCTATTTAAAAAAGTAGTGGAAGAGTTTTAGTCCACGAAATAAATATTTTCAACTATCTATATATAAGTGGGCAAAAACAAAAAAGTTAAAAAACATTTTTCTTCTGTTTTTAAACAGATTTTCGTCCCTTGCTTTTTTTTTAATATGAATTAACCCAAGCAGAAAGTCAAACATTTAAATTTCCCAATATAAATTGATAATTCTTTTACAGCGATTAACAATAATTAGATCTTGTATCAAACAAAAATTACAAAATGCTCCGAAACCATCAACACGTTTTTAAACTATCCATCAAAACAAGCCTGTTTTCACCGACATCTTCGCAGTTTGCACTTACAATAACATGAAAATTCGTAAGGCTTCTTCACAGTTACAGCTAAGTAGAAAATAACAAAATGTAAAAGGTTGCAGGGAGACCTCAACAAACCGTCGAACGTGGCATTGAAAGCAATGACGCATTTAGAAATTACGTGTTATTCAGAAAAAGCTATTTTCGTTATATTTTCATTAGCAATAACTATTAAATTATTACGGAAAATGTCTCGCAGATGGAAGTGTTTACATTTTCAGCTTCGATAATTGTTGTTAAGTTTTCTGTTAAAGAAAAAGTGAAACGAAAAGTTATGAAGCTGAAGCATACCACTGAGATTTTCGGATTACTTAAGATATAATTTAATTACGTGTTAAATTAATTTGATGTCACGTCAGACGTAAAGTTAATTTGATGTTATTTGAAAATTAAAGGTCAAAATGTCAACAAAAAGACATTACCACCCTTCTTTTTTTTTTTTAATTTTTTTCCATTGAGAAGAAAAGAAAAGAAATGTGCGTTTTTATAAAACGAAGGATAATTGCAAAAATTACTGTTTTGCCATAAATTGAACACACAAGCATTATATATAATATTATATATATATATATATATATATATATAACACACACAGAGGTCGATCCACACTGTAAAAGAAATCTCCTGAAAATAACGGAAAAAGTACGGCAGCAGAGTTGCCGGAACTATTCCGTTTCTGGTAATATTTTCCCGAGATTTGACAGAAGTTCCATTTCTTTTTTCTCTGTTAATCGAAATCAGGTTGTGAAAATACAGCAACCGTAAAACGGAAAAGTTCCGTTCTCGTATTTTCAGGACGTGATATTTCTGTTTTTGGAAGGAAAAACCATGTATTGAAGCACTACGGAAATCTTCCGTTAAAATCAGTCAAAAAACAATCTGAAAATTCAGGGGTTTTTTAACAGGCTCCGTTTTTTGTGAATTTTAGAGAGATTTTTGTGAAAAAGCAAAAAATTTTGTTGTTGTTGTCGTGTCCTCGCCCGTAGCGAGGAAGAATGGGTACGCTGCTCCTGAGTCCAACGGGGCCCTTGTAGGAAGGAGTCCGATTTCTGCCCCTGTGATAGGTCTTATAATTTTTTGAACCAGCTCCCAGATGAGAGACCGTCACCTGGGATTGGCACCCCCAGAGGTGCTCAATGCTAACTGCAGCCATACTGTCTATAGCATCGATGGCTTTCACAGACTACCCCCCCCCCCCAGTATGAGGGGGCGCGACTGCAGCGCTGTCCTCCTTCGAACCTCCCACGAACTCTCTAGACACTTGACAAATAGTGGCCGGTGCGGCCATAAAGGGCTGGGCTGGTAGAGCGTTGCCTACCTGCTTTACCGACCCGGGGTCATAGTCATACTACAAAGTAAGCCTTACGTCACCCGGATCGGATAGTGCTATTTTAGTCGCCTCTTACGACACGCATAACTACGTCGGCGCTATTCTACGCCGGCCAGAGGTATCGTTTCACTCGGAAGACATTGGAACCACGATATGTTTAACGTGCACCAGCTCCCTTTAGCGTACAGAACACGGACCGCAGCAATCAGTAGCGAGAGGTTGTCACCCTCCCACACACTGACCTCAGTCAAATGTTGCTTCATTTAGGTGTTGTTCGGGAAATCAAAAATTTTGTGAGAATTGAAAATGTAAAGATAGTGTGATGAAAATTTTTATTTGCCGCTTTTATAATAAATAATGGTGTGAAAAGTACGATTTGGAAGCTTGGAATTTTATGAAAGGTCCGAAAACGGACCCGAATATCCTCAGGCGCTACCCCTGATATATATATATATAAAACAGTGAAACCTGTGCAAGTTGACCACTTGCGGTGCAGCCTTTTAGTGGTCAACTTAGATAGGTGGTCAACTTATAGAGGGTGAGGTAGCGGGTGAAGGGCTAATTCCGTTCCTGACAAAAGTGGTCAACTTAGACAGGTAGTCAACTTATAGAGGGTGAGGTAGCGGGTGAAGGGCTAATTCCGTTCTTGACAAAAGCGGTCAACTTAGACAGGTGGTCAACTTATAAAGGGTGAGGTAGAGGGTGAAGGGCAAATTCCGTTCCTGACAAAAGTGGTCTACTTAGACAGGTGGTCAATTTATAGAGGGTGAGGTAGAGGGTGAAGGGCTAATTCCGTTCTTGACAAAAACAGTCAACTTAGACAGGTGGTCAACTTATAGAGGGTGAGGTAGAGGGTGAAAGGCAAATTCCTTCCTGACAAAAGTGGTCTACTTAGACAGGTGGTCAACTTATAGAGGGTGAAGGGCTATTTTGTTCCTGACAGAAGTGGTCAGCTGAGACAGGTGGTCAGCTTTACAGGTTTTACTGTATATTGAAAGTAATTGCTAAAACTATAAAAAGAAATACTCAAAATGTTGTACACGAAACCACGAAACACGAAACCGGACAAAGAAGGGAAAATTTGATAAAACGAAATATGATCCTTTTGCGTTAGTTTTTCCGCCGATTGATTAAATGTACTTCTGACAAACACCTCGTGTTTAAGTGACAATAGTTTTAAAATATTCTAACCAAACATTACAGAGCATTTCTTAAAGGAAGCACTAGTATACTTTCTCGAAAAATAATTGCACTAAACTTGGCGTCAAGCAATAAAGAAAAGATTTTTCAGCATTTGCAATTTTTCATTTGTAACTAATAGACCACCAAAAGTAGTTTTATCTGCAATATTTCCTTTTCAATACATTTTAATTAGTTTGGTGGGTGTTACAATTATTTTACAAAAGTAAATTTTACAAAAACAAAATAACAAGCGTTTTGCAACGCTTTTAATTAGTTCTCTAAGCAACTGAAAACCAACTTTTCCTAGCGAGGCAGTAGTAGCTAATACATAAATAATTGCTTTACCAAGATATAAATAGATTTTTCTCTACAGCATTTTATTTCGCTGAAACCTTATAAAATAATGAAGCTGAACTTAGACAGGATCCGCTCATTAAATTTATAAAAATTTTGCCTTGAAAAACTTAATTGAAGCTTAGTTATGCATGCACTTGCAACATAAAGCTTAATTCTTACGCAAAACTAAAATTAATCAGAAATAAAATTTCAAGAATTGCTGAAATATATTTTTCTTAGCCTCCAGTACCCGCCCCCCACATACTTTTGGTGCTATGTCACCGGTTCAATGGCTCAGGGATACCTGTAAAGGTGTTAAAAGTTTCTGAACAAAAACGTTGAATAGTGGCAACGATTTTTTTTTTTTTTTTTTTTGGGAAATTTTTTCGTGTTCAGAAAAAAGAGGAGCAGTTAGAAACTCAAAATAAAACTGAAATATTGATTAGTTTTTAGTTAGAAACAAATATTTGTCTTTAATCAAATTTTAAATTTTTTAAGATAACTATTAAGTTTAAATTTTTAAGACTAATTGAATTTGGACCTTAGTACCAAAGATAAACTCTTCAATTACGTTCGACACCCATTGTTAATCTGAAACTTAATTCGAGTTCAGTAAACCAAGTTAATGAATAGTTTCCTCAGAAATATTTTAACTTGTTTTCAGATTAAAATAATGCCGAGTAAAATTTTAAGCTAAGAGTTTGTTTTCGGGAGATAAATTTTTTTTAAGACTAATTTGGATCGGACCTTACTACCTAAGGTCATTTTCATTAAAAATTAATGAAATCAACTAAATGAAAGGTTTATTCAAAAACATTTATGTTTTTAATCTTCAGCTTTTGAGAGAGAATTTTTTTTTTTAATTATAAGGACTAATTCAGGTTAGACTTTACTACCAAAGGTTCTTTCAATTCACATTAATGAAATCAACTGAATGAAAGCTTTGTTCAAAAACATTTAAATTGTAAATCTTTGCGTTAAAAAATGATGAAATTTTAGACTTGTATGTGGTATCCGAATTCATTTAAAATAGTTTAAGTCCCTGAATTACAAGAAGCACGTAAATTGGAATGTTAAAAAAGAAGAACAGTGTTGTGTAGCGTGGTCAAAACCCTGAATTTTATTAGTGATTTTTTTTCACACGGTTTTATTTAACTTGATTTGTCACGGAAGTTTGTTTTCGACCACTATTACTGCATAAATTATCTTCGAACTTTGAACACAAGCTTATCTTCGATGACAATACAATATTCCACCCCTTTTATAATTTATTATAACGTTAATTAGGAAAAATAATAATAATTTTGGCTCTGAGTTCGGTCATATTATTTAACTTGATTTATCACGGAAGTTTGTTACTCGGTTTTCGACCACTATTACTTAAATAAAACCGTGTAACTTAAAACATTTTTAACAATGAGTTTTATGTCTCTCAATTCTGAGTTCGGTCATATTATTTAACTTGATTTATCACGGAAGTTTGTTACTCGGTTTTCGACCACTATTACTTAAATAAAACCGTGTAACTTAAAACATTTTTAACAATGAGTTTTATTTCTCTCAATTCTGAGTTCGGTCATATTATTTAACTTGATTTATCACGGAAGTTTGTTACTCGGTTTTCGACCACTATTACTTAAATAAAACCGTGTAACTTAAAACAATTTTAACAATAGTTTTATTCTCTCAATTCTGAGTTCGGTCATATTATTTAACTTGATTTATCACGGAAGTTTGTTACTCGGTTTTCGACCACTATTACTTAAATAAAACCGTGTAACTTAAAACATTTTTAACAATGAGTTTTATGTCTCTCAATTCTGAGTTCGGTCATATTATTTAACTTGATTTATCACGGAAGTTTGTTACTCGGTTTTCGACCACTATTACTTAAATAAAACCGTGTAACTTAAAACATTTTTAACAATGAGTTTTATTTCTCTCAATTCTGAGTTCGGTCATATTATTTAACTTGATTTATCACGGAAGTTTGTTACTCGGTTTTCGACCACTATTACTTAAATAAAACCGTGTAACTTAAAACATTTTTAACAATGAGTTTTATGTCTCTCAATTCTGAGTTCGGTCATATTATTTAACTTGATTTATCACGGAAGTTTGTTACTCGGTTTTCGACCACTATTACTTAAATAAAACCGTGTAACTTAAAACATTTTTAACAATGAGTTTTATTTCTCTCAATTCTGAGTTCGGTCATATTATTTAACTTGATTTATCACGGAAGTTTGTTACTCGGTTTTCGACCACTATTACTTAAATAAAACCGTGTAACTTAAAACATTTTTAACAATGAGTTTTATGTCTCTCAATTCTGAGTTCGGTCATATTATTTAACTTGATTTATCACGGAAGTTTGTTACTCGGTTTTCGACCACTATTACTTAAATAAAACCGTGTAACTTAAAACATTTTTAACAATGAGTTTTATTTCTCTCAATTCTGAGTTCGGTCATATTATTTAACTTGATTTATCACGGAAGTTTGTTACTCGGTTTTCGACCACTATTACTTAAATAAAACCGTGTAACTTAAAACATTTTTAACAATGAGTTTTATTTCTCTCAATTCTGAGTTCGGTCATATTATTTAACTTGATTTATCACGGAAGTTTGTTACTCGGTTTTCGACCACTATTACTTAAATAAAACCGTGTAACTTAAAACATTTTTAACAATGAGTTTTATTTCTCTCAATTCTGAGTTCGGTCATATTATTTAACTTGATTTATCACGGAAGTTTGTTACTCGGTTTTCGACCACTATTACTTAAATAAAACCGTGTAACTTAAAACATTTTTAACAATGAGTTTTATTTCTCTCAATTCTGAGTTCGGTCATATTATTTAACTTGATTTATCACGGAAGTTTGTTACTCGGTTTTCGACCACTATTACTTAAATAAAACCGTGTAACTTAAAACATTTTTAACAATGAGTTTTATTTCTCTCAATTCTGAGTTCGGTCATATTATTTAACTTGATTTATCACGGAAGTTTGTTACTCGGTTTTCGACCACTATTACTTAAATAAAACCGTGTAACTTAAAACATTTTTAACAATGAGTTTTATTTCTCTCAATTCTGAGTTCGGTCATATTATTTAACTTGATTTATCACGGAAGTTTGTTACTCGGTTTTCGACCACTATTACTTAAATAAAACCGTGTAACTTAAAACATTTTTAACAATGAGTTTTATTTCTCCAATTCTGAGTTCGGTCATATTATTTAACTTGATTTATCACGGAAGTTTGTTACTCGATTTTCGACCACTATTACTTAAATAAAACCGTGTAACTTAAAACATTTTTAACAATAGTTTTATTTCTCCAATTCTGAGTTCGGTCATATTATTTAACTTGATTTATCACGGAAGTTTGTTACTCGGTTTTCGACCACTATTACTTAAATAAAACCGTGTAACTTAAAACATTTTTAACAATGAGTTTTATTTCTCTCAATTCTGAGTTCGGTCATATTATTTAACTTGATTTATCACGAAAGTTTGTTACTCGGTTTTCGACCACTATTACTTAAATAAAACCGTGTAACTTAAAACATTTTAAACAATGAGTTTTTTTCTCTCAGATCTAGTATTATATTATCCTCAGTTCTTCCAGTTACTTAAGCAGCTGCCGCTTTTGCGCTTCAGAAATCAATTCGGTAATAAAATAATTCAAAATAGCTTTTCACACATTTCTCTTTTTATCGGAAGAATTTCGCTCCAAATTATGTCGGTCATACAGCACAGCGGCAATGCTGAGCAAAGATTCAAAATGTAGCCGGGCGAAAATCAGGTACTTGCAATCATTCCACTACCCTCTCCTCCCCCCTGCTTTCTGAAGAAACAGAAACACCTGCCGAAATAGGACGCAGCGATTCCAGGAAAACGGAACTCTGCGTATTTACGACTTAGTGCAATGAACACGTAACTGGGAAATATAATTGAACTTTGATTCAGAGCAAATCAATATCAGAATTGGATGGCGATGCAATTTATAATATTTTTAGGCGTCATGAAATTGAATTTTAAGGATTATAAAATTAAATCCTCAGTTATTCTAAAAATACTTTCACCTCTTCAGTCGTAAAGATTTATTCATCCATACTGAAATTCTGTTAAGTTTAATGATGTTCTTTTGGTATCGGAGTCAGCTTTAGAGGTCGAAAAAAAAATGAATGTGGGGATTCTGTTAACGATGTTAATTTTTTATCAGAAACAGCGATAAATCCCTAACAAAAAATAATACTAATTAGTAAATAACCAAACGATGGTGTTTATTTGATGTCAAAGGCAATAATAGGAGGGTGAACGAATATGCACACAATTTTTACAAAGATCTCAGAGTATTTATACGTATTTTATTTTTTAAACACATAAATCCTTAAACTGAAATCCTTAATCCATAGACTAAAATCCTTAATCCTTAGAAGGAAATCCTTAACCATTAGATTAAATAGTTTAAAATATTTGCCAAATTTTCGTTTTTTTTACTCCAACGGAGCCCGACCTACTGCCATGGCAAGGTAATTTTAGTGCCCGAAGGGGGAAAAAAATGGATATTATGATTCTATTAAGTTTAATGTTGTTCATTTGGTGTCAGAAACAGATTTAGTGCATCAGCAAAAAAATAAATACGATGATTCTTTTTAATTTACTGGTGTTCATTCAATTGGTGTCAAAAGCAACTTTAGATCCCGGGGGCGGGGGGGGGGGGGGAGAGGAGAATGAGAAGAAAAGAAAAATATAGAAAGGAACAATAAAGCACATGATGATTCGAGAGACCGTCACTAGGATTGAAAGGGTTATCCACGGAAAATAGCTCTTAAAATTTGTAAGAAAAAAAAACATTTGCGATGACAGCTTCAGGACTTCTTTTTTCTCTCAACGCGGCGATTAAGCGCTTCTTTACATGAGGATTACGTTACACGGCAATGGAGACAATTCAAGCAACGTCATTGGTCACGTGTCACCGATGAAAGCAATGTAAACAAAGGAAGCCGTAGCATCGCCTTACATCGAGTTTGACAAATCTAATAAAAACTAGGCCTAAATAAAGTTCTTCTACATTACACAAAATTAACCCTAAATACAACACTATAACTATTGTAATAAAGAAAAAAATTTTTTTATAATGATTAAATTAAATGTAAATACTGGGTTATAATCAGAAAAAGCTGTGAAAATAGTCTAATTATTTTTAAGATAACTAATTTTGCCTAGTGAACTCGACGTAGAACTCAATTAAAAATCTTTGTAAACGAAAAGTGGTTATCACGTGACAACGGTGATCGCTTATGAGTCCCTCGAGCGGTGAATTGCTTCCATTTATATACCTCCATTATTACGTATTATTATTTATGTGCTCTTTTTTAACTACCAGTCATTTTTAGCCTACTTTCCCGTAAAAGTAAAAAAAAATAATAATAAAGCATGAAAGAAGGCTTAATGTATCGTGAAAATATCGTTAAAAATCAAGAAAAGTCAAAAATAAGTGAAGTAATTAAATAAAGATTGAAAAATAAAAAATTTGAAAGTAGGGTATTGAGATGGGGAAAAAGTGTGTCTGTCGGTCTGTCTGCCTGTCGGTCTGTCCCCCCCTAATAACTTTTGAACGAATTGTCCGATTGGAAAAATTCTTTTAGCATTCGAAAGATCTCGGCGAGGACATCTCATTTCTATATTTTACTTTTTGATTTGAACAATTTTTTGTTCAATTTTGAACAGTTCAAAAAATTTTAACATTAGCGCCTATGGACAAAATTGAAGCAAATTCTGTAAACTCTGGGCACAAGAGCCAAGTTCCTATTGCAAGCTTATTGAAAGGAGTTCTCGGCTTGAAATATTGATTTGAACAGTTTTTGTTCATTTTTGAACAGTTCAAAAAATTAACACAGAGCTTACGGGGAAATTTCAACCCTATATAAATCCTGATCTAACGGACCGATTTGCTTGGAACAAACTTTATCGGAAAGCTCTTATAACGTATAACATGTAAAAATAGAAAGTTTATCCAGAACTTACGAGCCTATTTTGCTATGAAATTTTTTGATCGGGATTTTCAAGGATATTTCTCAGTGACTCAATGAGTGAAATAATGAATGAATGAATAAATGAAAGAGTGAAAGAATAAATCAATGAATAAATGAATGAGGAAAAGAATGAATGAATAAATTATTGAATAAATGAAAATATAAATAAATGAGTGAATAAATACATGACTGCGTAAATGAATGAATAAACACTTGAATGAGGTAACGAATGAATGAATAAATGCATGGCTGAATAAATGAAAGAATGAATGAGTGAGTGAATGAATATGTATTATCCGTTGAAAAAGGTATATTTTCAATAATTAGAACTAAAGATAAATAAGAAAGAGAGAGAAGGAGAGAGCTAGATTATAAATTTGAATTTGGTGTATACGGGAAAGTAGGCTCGTATAGTTCTAGACGGAACTTCTTGTTATTATATGCTTTCGGTATATAAATGTAAAAAAAAAAAAAATCACTGTATTGTACCATCACTGTAAAGTGGTCGACAGAGGCGAATCCCTTTTGTATGCAGAACTGACCAAACTAGAAGAATAATTCAGGATGCGATCAAGGTTTTGTTGACTGCTAGCATCCGGAAGTTCAAAAGTTTTTTGCATTGAAAAAGGAGCTTCCTATAGCCATAAAACTGGTATATGCAGTATCTTTTTCTAGTTGTACGTGACAACGTTCTTCCTCTTAGCTTTCCTTGCTGTAATATTCCTAACAAAAAACTTTCACGGAACTCTGGACACATTAGCAGAAAGAGGTTTCAAAAGTTACATTTTAATAATTGATAACAATATAAAAGATCATAAAAAGCGAATTTTTGAAAGAATGTATTAATTAAAACTGGGGAAAATACGCCAAAGTTGAGGAAACTGCTGATTGTTATTTTTGGGTCAAGGTAAGCTTTAAGAAATCGAACTAAAACGCTCATGACTGGCATTCTTACTGACTTAGAAACTTAGAACAAATATCATCTTGTGCAGAAAAATCAGCGCTTTCGATTGATATGTTGCGTTAACATATACAAGGTTTTTTCACTCCCGTATTGCAAAATTTATGTGGAAATTTGAGTAAAATTGGGATAAAAAAGAACTACCTGTATGATTTTTTTTTCTAACTGGACTATAAACCTTCCTCTTGAACCACTCTGTCTATTGATGAAAACCGCATTAAAATCCGTTGTGTAGTTTAAAAGATCTAAACGTACATACGGCAGGAAGCGACTTCGTTTTATACTCTTTTAAGGGGAGCCAGTACCAAAAAATGTTTCAAACACCAAAAACATTTTATTGGCTTAAGTAGTAAAATAAATCTTTAAAATATTTCCAGAAAGTTTCAGCAAAATTGAAGCAATATTTATTGATTTTATTACAGTGTGAGGGGCCACCTTTTCATTCCGAAACCGTAACTGTGCTGAATATCAGACACATATTTATTTTTGTTAAATAAAATAAGCAAGAAGAAGCCCTTGCATCGTGACTGAAACCCTGAAAAAAAAAGTTCCTTACTTGAAATTTTGATAAAGAAAGGATTTAAGTTTTTGCAAGCCGAAAACTTAAAACGCTGTTTTCTCTCACTTCGTTCTTTGTGGATTTCATCTGAATCAACATGCAAAGGCTTTTTTAAATTTGTATCTATAATGTTGATTTTTCCCACATGTTCCTGAAACTATATTTAACAAATGTATGCTCTATTTTTATGATAACTTAAGTACTTTTTTCTTTAAATTCTTTTCGAAGATTTTTTTTGAATTTTCCGTTGTTGTTGTTTTTTTTTTTTTTTTTTTTTTGCTTTACTTCAGTTTTTCTCAAAAAGTATTTGACTTATAAAAAAAATCAAAGCATAAAAGTTTTGCTTTTTGAGCAATGAATCAATAAAAAAAAAATTTCAGACTTTACGCCATTTTTAAAAAAGCGAAGATGCATTTTTAAAAATTCCCAATTTTCTTTTTAAAAATTAAATTTTTCAAATTATATCTTAAAAATCCAGTTTTTTTAATGCTAAATTTCTTATGAAGTGATGTAACATGACATGAGACAAAAATTGTAAATTTAAACACCATAGAGAAAAAAATGGTCTCATGGTAACCCCCCCCCCCCACCCCCCCACCTTAGAAGAGGACAGAAGGACAGACAACTTAGGCTATAATTATATTGGATATTATTATTTGGTTTTTCAAAAATATATGTTGTATAATGCTTTATCTATTCAAAAGACGGTTACAGACATGAAAAACAATATCCTATATGCAATCATATTGACTCATGTACGATTAAGCTTCTTTGTAGTTAGTATAACATTGCATGAAAGGTAAACTCATCCTACCAACGGTATTTCAATCCGTAAATTAACACCCAGCAAAAAACCCTGAAAACACCCTGAATTATTCTTCTATTACGGTCCCTTTTCCACGCAAAAGAAACTCGACTGCATCACAGTAATTAATTTTTTTCATAAAAGTCTAAGTTGTATGCTTATATATATATATATATATATATATATATATATATATATATATATATATATATATTGAAAGCATGTAATACAACAGCCTGGTAGTTAAAATAATAGCATATACCAATAGATTGAAATGGATTTACTGTATATGAAATGGTTTTGGCTCAATATTGTTTCAGAAGTTTCATTGTTTTAGCAACAAATAGTTACAATTTCTAACAATAATTTTACATTTAAAATTAGTGAGATTAGTACGGTATGCGATCAAATATTCTGGTTGGTTTAAAATTTCCCAGATAACGCAACAAACATGCATCCTAACAAAGATAGGATTTTCGCCCCGCCATCTGCGAAATAACAAACTAGTTATCGGGGTATCTTATATGCTTAATAAATGCTTGATTAGTTGTTTTAAAAGCGGTGTCAAATTCATTTCCAAAATTTCTGTCGCAAATCTGTGATATCAAACTATAAATGTTTTTTTAAACCGAAATTCGTGGAATTAACGATAAAAATAAACATCCTAACCAAAATTGGATTTTTGCCCGCCATCTGGGAAATAGTTACCCGAGTATCTTATATGCTTAATAAATGCTTGGTTAGTTTTAAAAGCGGTGTCAAATCCATTCCGACAATTTATGTCGTAAATCATTGAGATCAAATTATAAATGTTCTTTTTACTCAATATTCGATGAATTTACGAAAAATTTCCAAATATGAGCCCACATACTTCGGAAAAATTAAGTATCAAAATCTGGTGAACACACCACGTTGCGTTCTGTGGTCAAACTTGCAATTCATTGTCCTTATCGTTCTGCTTGTGCTAATAGCTGGCCCAGATAGCACTCGTTTTCTTCATGTGGCTAAATGAAAAACTAATGCTAATTTCACACCGAGAGCAACAGCCACAAAATATTTGTCGTAGCCTTTCAGTGCAAATCTACAGCTCTACTGAATTGAATTGCACTCTCGCGTCTGCTCACTCATTTGCTTTTTCTCACACCATCATTAAAAATTGCTTACCCGGGATGACCATCCTTTGTTGATTGCGCTATGACGGGTTGAATTATAGATAAGTAATCACTGCTGATGACATTTATAGCAGCAGCCCATTGAAATAGACGAATTTTGTTAATTTAGCAGTTGGTGTAAAATCAAGCAGCTTCTGATTTAGTACTTATTCCATTATTTTACTCATTTTATTCAGTTCGATAGTTTAGCAATCTAAAAATTTATAACAAGTTGTGGTAGTTAAACAATGACAGTTTGTACATTCTGCTAGCTTACATCAAAAATTATATTAATTAAAAGATCAGCCTTTGTATAAGGTCTACTCGCGATTTTTTTTTTCGCTACAAAAGATGTCGCGGAAAGTGTTTGGCGACACCTTTTGTCGCCAAACACTGTGGTCGTCTTTTATCGGTGCTTGTCGCCAAACACATGTCACCATTGTTTTGGCGACAAAACAGTCCAGAACTCACCAAATACATGACAAACCAAAGTTCCAAGTTTCAAAATCGAAACAGCTAAGTGTAAACAACATTTTTCGCCACCAGCAAAAAAAAAATCACCAATGGGGACCCTACACTAATGCAGTACCTAATCAAGCATTTATAGCTAAAAAATAATATTTTATCTAAATATTTTGAAAACTTAATAATATCTGAGTTTGTAAAAATTCAAGTTTATTAATAGTCAGACTTTGTTCATTTACCCAAAATGATGATTTTTTAATTTAAAAGCATAATACTTATGACGTATAAAGCGCCCTTTACACATACGTTCTTAACCGCGCGACTGAACGTGGCGCATCCAGCCACGGTCAAGAACGCGAGTAAAACCGTGGCGTTCAAGAATGTGTTGCAAAATGCACCACATTCTTATCCGCGTGCAAGAACGCGTTCAGATGCGGGGCGTTCCACTGAAGTCCCCTACAGAAGCCACAGCCTGCAGAATTGTCCAATCCTCCCACTTTGATGCGCGGTTAAGAACGTGTAAGTAAAATGCATCATTTCTTGGAGCGCGATCATGAGCGCGCATCTGAGTGTCATTCTTAACCGCGTTCTTGAGCTTCCTAAAATTGCATTTACACACACGCTCTTGACCGCGGATCTGAATGGCTCGCCGTCCGGACCGCGGTTAAGAACGTGTGTGTAAAGGCTGCTTAAGTTTATAATAAATCGGCGAGTTAAAAATTGGGGATTAGCAAAAAAAAAAAAAAAAAAGCAATCAAGCAGAATTACAATGTTCACTATACTTAAAGTACTTAGTTTCTACTTAAAGCCAAAAACACAAAACGTATTTGCACTCCTCTGATTGATATTTGAAATTAATAAGATTTAATCTGAAGTACAATTTTTAATCATTCAGAATTGTTATGTTTCGAAAAATATTTTTGCTGCTAACAGCCTACATTACCCTCATACGAAAAAAAATTACCATACTTTTTGTAATGACAATATTTTCGGTGGCATCCTAGATAGCAACGATAAAATTATTTCATTTTAAAACAAGAAGTTCCGTCTAGAACTATACGAGCCTACTTTCCCGTATACGCCAGCTTCAAATTTATAATCTAGCTATCTCTCTCTCTCTCTCTGTCTTTCTCGTTCAGCTTTAGTTCTTAATTGCTTCAAATATACCTTTTTCAACGATTAATACATATTCATTCAATCATTCATTTATTCAGTCATTCCTGTATTTATGCACTCATTTGTTTCATTCATTCTTTCGCTTATTCATTTAATCATTCATTAATTCAAAAATATTCTTAAAAATCCCGATCAAAAAATTTCATAGGAAAATAGGCTCGTTAGTTCTGGATGAACTTTCTATTTGTACATGTTCTACGTCATAGGAGCTTTCCGATAAAGTTTGTTCCAAACAAATCGGTCCGTTAGATCAGGATTTATATAGGATTGAAATTTCCCCGTAGGCGGTATGTTAAATTTTTTTGAACTGTTCAAAAATGAACAATAATTGTTCATATCAATATTTCACGCCACGAACTTCTTCCAGTGAGCTTGTTCATTGGAACTTTGATCTTGTACCCAAAGTTTACATAATTTGCTTCATTTTCGCCTATAGGCGCTAGTGTTAAAATTTTTTAAAATTTTCAAAATTGAACAAAAAATTGTTCAAGCAAAATATGGAAATGAGATGTCCTCGCCGAGATCTTTCGAATGCAAAAAGAATTTTTCCAATCGGACAATTCGTTCAAAAGTTATTAGGGGGGGGGGACAGACCGACAAACCGACAGACACACATTTTCCCCATCTCAAAACCCTACTTTCAAATTTTTTATTTTTCAATCTGTATTTAATTACTTCACTTTTTTTTTTTGACTTTTCTTTATTTTTAACGATATTTTTACGATACATTAAGCCTCCTTTCAGGCTTTATTTATTCATTTTTTTTACTTTTACGGGAAAGCAGGCTAAAAAGAGTAAAGTAAACCTTAATATTCTACGTGAAAAAAAAAAAAAGTTTAATTTCTGTTTAAGGCTCATATGTGTTTACGTTTTCGCTGAAATGTCCTAGCCTAAATGTAAAACATATCATTAAAAAAAATTGTTTCCAATAAATAGTTAACTTTCCAACGCAGCTAAGAACAGTACGCCCTTATAGAAATTTGTGCCATTTTTTTTTTCCATCAATCTAAAAGCTCTTGAAAAATAAACACTAAGAACTTTTATTTCTTAAAGAATGTTGCCAACCATTCGGTGAATAATAAAATCTTTTCTCCTCTTTTGGAAAACTACAGAGTATTATTTCAAAAGAATACCTGATTAGAAAAAACTTTTTTTTTTCTCGACATTTCCACATTTTAATACAAGAAATACTTTCCAAACAATTCGTTTGAAGGAAAAATTCTTTCGAAATTGTTGACAAGGAATTTATCCCGAATATATATTTTCTACTTATATTTAAAAGTAAAAATTGTTTTCTAGCTACACGAATACAAAAGTAATTATAAAATAATACTCTTCTTGCAAAACATACTTACCAATTTTGAAAATAAAACAGCGTTAAATCTTATTATCTCAATGCCTAACCAAGGAAATATAACGATGTCTGCTAAAGTTCTTAAACTATTGCTTGTCTGAAAAACACCTCATTTTTGTTATACCTTAAATTTTGCATGAATTTTCTGTTTGGGTGCATAGTATTGATCGGTGAACATTGACTGTCTTTACATTCGCAACCTAACAATAAAAATCTACTTCGCGTCTTGAAAAAAATACGACACTTTATCTCTTTTTTGATACTTTCAAAACATATTTTTAATAGTAAATTTAAAATTGTTCTTACTTCATATGACTTTGATACTTGTTATTGCACAACCTTTGTAAACGACTGAACGAGATAGGATGTTTTCATTGTTGTTCTTAATTAGTACACTTTATTTTCTTACTTTTTGTTCATCCTCTTCATGCCACGTGTATCCCATTGGGTCCATTTTAAAATACTGTTTATAAACTACTGTTTGTGAAATTTGAAAGCTTAAACACCCAATTGTTTTTGAAATAATTCAACAGATAGTTTACTTCGTTTTAGACATGGGAAACATGGAAATTGGGAATTAACTACTATTTAAACTAATTATTAATTAAAAATTAAAAAAAAATTTTAGTTATTTTGTTTTCTAATCATTTTTTAAATCAGAGAACCAAAAAATTGAGTCAAAATTGTTTGTGCTTAGTTCTGGGGTCTGAAGAGGTTATTGCATTGCTTTTCAAATGTATAATGTTTGTTATGCACGAAGTTATCCATGATTCTTTGTTTATGTATAGTTGATTTTCATATATCTTTTTTTTTTAATGTCTGTAACATCTTTTTTTGTTTTGTTTTAGATACTTAATGTCGTCCCGCAGTGGATCAGTTGGTAAATGCTCGGTTCCCAAAGAACACCGAAAGTGAAGCAACAATGACCTGGGTCAGCGTTGGGGAGGGTGACCAGCTCTCGCGACTAATTCGCTCCGGGGCAGTGTACGTTAATTATGTACACGTGGAATGAAGATGTTAGATTAAAAAAAATGTAAGCTTCCAAGCGTTCATTTTATTTTTATTTCATTAATAGTACGTGCGTAGAGAAAAATGCTAAGTTAGGAGCGACTGTGCCTTCCTGTTCTCTTATTAGGGTACTTTCACGGTGCCAAAGACTTTAAATGCTTTTTTTTTTTCCTTTTAAGTCATACAAAAAGCTATAGATACGGTATAGCTTCTGAATGGTCCAGAGCAGATTTTTTTCAAACTGCGGGTCGGCAATCGAATTTTCGCGGATCGTGATGCTCAAAAAAAAAAAATAATATATTTAATATAGTTCTATAGTTGGAGGTTTGTTTTGGAACTAACTTCTAAATTTATTTTATAAAAGAAAAACATTACAAAACCAGACGTAGGTGATTTTTTTTTAATTCAGAAAACTTTGCTTTGCGTAAAAGAATACCGTTCGGACAAATCATTAGACTTATAATTTTTAGAAAGAACAACTGATGATAAATATGCGTTTCTTTATAGAAACCTTTTTAACCAAAAACAACCTCTTTCGGCATGAATATGTAATGAAAAGCAGTAAAATGAATACTAAGTTAAGCAAATTCATTTTTCTCCTTCCTTTTTGTATTATCTTTATAAAATTCAGTGGTTCCCAATCTTTTTTTTTCCTTGCGTGTCCCTTCTAAAATCCGAATAAAAGTGGTTAGCCCCCTTCAGTAGTCGATAGTAACGGGTTACAAAACTATTGAAATTTGCTAGCACTTTTACTTTCTATGTTGCAAATAACATGTTCATAACAAGAAATGAAAACAAATTGTAAAAGATGTAAGCTTAAATAAAAACTAAAATAATAACTACAATAACTAAAAAATTTTTAATTATTTGCTCTTTTTGAATTATTAATAGAGAAGTAAACATGTATTAGCAAAAAATATTTTTTTGAATAATTTTACAGATTGTGCAAAAAAGTTGTGGTATTACATAACAAATTTATGCACAAAATTTTGAATCGATCAATAAATATATTTCGTTTCCACTTTCGAGTTGAAATATACAAAATTCGCAAAAGTAATGGAAATTTACAGAAATATTAAATTTACGCATTTTCAGAATTCTCATTGTGATCATGCAGAAAAGATGGAATAAAGTATGATAAATGAGAGTAAAAAGTTCGAAATCAATCAATAAATATCTTATTATTCTACATATGAGGAATTAGTCGAAAATAATGCAAAATTTTATATTTTAGTAAATTTTTAAATTTCCGACTCTTTCTTCACGCTAGAACGGGAAAAGTGAGAAAGGGTAGGAGAAGTATTAGCTCAAAATTGAAAATAAATCAATGAATATCTTCCGGTACCACTTTGTGATTCATATGTTCGAAGTCAGGGAAAAGTAGAAATAGGTATTTTTAAATTTTGTTCCTATGCTTCTTATGCCAGTCCACAACTTTTCCACATAAAACTTATTAAAAAATCCTTATTACTCTTTGTCCTAATATGTATAAAATGCTTTATTATTTCGCTATTTCAGTTACATTAGCAATTAAAAATTCCTCCATTGCAACATTTTTTCGGAAACCCCCCTTTAAATACTACACGATCGACCAGAACTTCGCGAACCACAGCTTATTTAATTAATCAAATACCTGACATGCATACACAAATACACAAAGCATCGCATATGATGTCGATCGCTAATGACAGAGGCCCCCAACATTTTTTTTACCTAAGAGCACATATCAGATATCGGTCGAATGGCGGGCACCATTTATTTTTTTAGGGTAAATTTATGGTTGGTGGACATAATTAATAATACACACTACATATAATGCACAAAAAATTTAATTTTAAGAATTTTTTTATTTTAACATATGAATATCATTAGTATTAATATTCTTGTGTAAAATAAATGATTACCAAATTGCTTGAAAAACATACGAAGTATAAAAGTTATTTATAAAATATATAAAATACAGTCAATGTGATCTTTGGCATTGCATTTCACTGGCCAGCACTTCATAATTGGGAGAATATGATGAAATTAATGCTCGCAAACAATCGTCAAGGTGTTCATCTGTGCGTCGGGATCTATATTTTGATTTTGTGATATTCAGTGTCATTTATCGTTATATGGCTATTCATAGTTATATGGCCCTTTATTCATATACTCCAGATTCTAAATGTTCTCTAGTTTAAAATGGAAAAGTGATATATTTTATCGTTGGGCACAAGTAGCGGGAGCACCTAGACCGATGGGCGGGCGCCATGGTGCCCGCGGGCATAGGGTTGGGGACCCCTGGCTAATAATTACATTCAGAAAGTGGGTGGCAAATGCTGGAAGAAGTTCTGGAACCCGTGGATTTGAAGGATAATTTTGAAAAAGCTGCTATATCGTTCAGTAAGGCGATACAATTTACGTTTAAAAAATTTTGCACAGGATCAATGTGCATCAACCTTTGAATCTTTCTGGGAAAAAACTTAAAACATAAATTTGAAGAAAAAAAAAGGTAGATTTGTAAATAAAAATTTTAATGCATTCTTTTTATGGAAACTGTGCAACAGCGCGCATAATGACCATCAAATCAACATTATGAAGCAAAATCTTGTTAAGGAAAACGCTTATGTTTATCAAAAAAGAGTTTATTCTGACACGTTTTTAAAATTTCGCCTTTTTAGTATGTATAAACTTAATTTTAGTATGTATAAACAGGAGTAGTGAAATGAAAGCGTCTTGACTTATTCTTTAGCTGAATTCCTAATAAGCTATGAATAAAAATTCTGAAAAGTTTTTTAAAACCCTCATGTTTTGAAGAGAAAAAAAGACAATATCCGAGAGCTTTCAAACTTCAAAATAAGCATTTTTGATTCTAATCCCATGGAAGTCTGCTGTGTTTGCGAATTTGTTGGTATTGGTACGCAAACAAGAAATTTTTGATGAGGGAGTGTCTGCGCTGCAAGCACTGACAGTATCATTATAGGACAGAGTAACTAGATTTCCACACGTTTACGTTTAGGTGAATAAGAAATGGTTTTGTCACCTCGATTTTTTTTTAAATTCCCCAAAGTAAAAAATTTTTAAAAAATAGGTGAAAGTAATTAAAGAGGTGAAATAAAATTCACCATCACTATTTAAATTAGATTAGTATATTTTTTTGTTGGTATTTAACTTCTTACTGGAGTTGGAAAGAAATATGCTGCAGAAATAAAATTTCTGCGAGCGACTATAGTCTGTGTAATTAGAATAGGCGCATCAAGGTCGCGTTTCCTGCTTTGTCTCCATGGCAACTGCGAGAAAGATAACGGAGCCAGACTTTTTTTTTTTTTTTTTTTGCGCTGCAGTTAAGACAATTGCATTACTACACCTCCGATTCAAAATATTAGAATAATTAAAATCAATAAGAAATAATTTATTTTCCATTGTTTTGTTTTTAATAATAAGTAAATGCAATTAAATGTCTCATAAATTAAATCTAGAATCTGTAGATAAGATTTTAACATTTACAAAATATAAAATACAATAAATTGGCTATACAATAGCTTTATGAAACACATCAAAATATTAGAATAATATTTAGATTGGTTCAAAATATTAGAATACTTTATCTTACGCAATCTATTTTTGCCATCGAGAAATAAATCTGATTTTAATCCATCTATTATTATTATAACGCAAACAACAAACTGACTTATCACGTTCCCCAAACCAAGTGGGGAAAAAGTTTCTAGCACGGAAACCATGGCGACCAGAAGGGGAAGAGGTAGCGTTGTGTGACCTTGACACGCTGATTCTTATTACACAGACTATAATAAGGATGATTTCACACCAAATGCGTCAAAGACAATATTCGAGTCTTTTCTCATCTGCGCATGCGCAAGGCATATTTTTGCCTCCAAAAATATACTCTGCGATTGCGCAAGTGAGAAAAGACAAGTTTTTTTTGTCTTTGTCGCTTTTGGCGTGAAAGCACCCTAATAAGACTTGCAGATAGGCACAATAACTAAGATCCAAAACAAGAGTTTATAAGGCTTAATATGGAGGGGAAAGAGGGATTTTGTAAGTTTTAAAGGGATTTTTTTAGAATTTTAATCCTCAACTGGTAGGGTGGGGTCAGAATTAAGGTAAAATGTTAGAAAAATTCAATTAGAAATACGGTTTACTGAAGCATCGAAGACAGACGGATAATGAAGTAGAAAATGTTTCAGGAGAAAACATTCGCAGCTACGAGGGCAGATCAAAAAGTAAGTTGCACTAACTCGGATTAGGTGCTCTGTGTCCTAACAGAGTCCTTGGTTGTGTCCTAATAGTCCTTGGTTGCCTAACCAAGATTAGGTAGGACACAGAGTGCAAGAGCGCACTCTGTGTCCTAATCTTGGGTAATGTAGAGAAAGGGACATGAACTGCTCAGCTATTCGATAGGAAGGTTGGTGTGGTTTCCAGTCTTATTGTGCGTGGATAGCGGGAAAAGATCAATCTAGCTGCAGGACTCTGTCTCAAATGTCCAGGCTCCTGCTTGCTGGCTGCATGACTCTTTTTCAAATGTCCAGGCTGCTGCTTGCTGGCTGCAGGACTCTGTCTCAAATGTCCAGGCTGCTGCTTGCTGGCTGCAGGACTCTGTCTCAAATGTCCAGGCTGCTGCTTGCTGGCTGCAGGACTCTGTCTCAAATGTCCAGGCTGCTGCTTGCTGGCTGCAGGACTCTGTCTCAAATGTCCAGGCTGCTGCTTGCTGGATGCAGGACTCTGTCTCAAATGTCCAATGGGCCGTCAACTGGATGTTCACTCCAAATTTGAGGCGTGTGCAACGATCAGATTTCTATGGGCCAAACGGATTAATGGACAGCAATGTTCTTTGACATGGAGGGTTCGTTGCACGTGGAATTTATGCCGAAAGGAACGGCAATAAACTCGGCTTCGGCTCTTTGGTTGCGTAAAGCAATTAAAGCGAGGCGCTGGGAAAATTGAGCGCTAGTGTGATTTTGTTGCACCATAACGCAACACCTCACAAGGCCCGACAAACATGCGAACTGCTGCAGCGTTTGAAGTGATAGGTATGGCAACATCAACCATTTAGAGTCAGGTGATTTTCACGTTTTCGGGTAAGCTCAAAACGGATCTGGTTGGACAACGATACCGAAATGATGAGGAGGTGAAAGCAGCTGTCTCCGTGTGGCTACATAGCACTGGAGGAGATTTCTAAGCGTCCGGAATCTAAAAGTCCGTCCAGAGAAATGTTTAGAATCTCCCGAGAACTATGAGGAAAAGTGAACTTACATTGTATGATGTAATAGCCGTGTTGTGCTTTTGTATAGGTGGTTTAATAAATGGCCACAACTTTTAAGTGCAACTTACTTTTTGATCTGCCCTCGTACATCGCAATAGAAAGAGATGTTGCAAACAATGCTCTGGGTCAAGATGACCCCGCCCTATCAGTTAAGGGTTGTAAGTTCTTGTGTTACTTTAACACTGTTAGAATTAAAGTTTAAAAATCAGTAACTCAAAGGACAACATTTTTAGCCTTTAAAAACATTTTAACGCAAAATTGAAGCAAGAGCTTCGTTAAAAAATATATTTTTCAAACACTTTACAACTGTATTTTTTTAAATTTTTTAGTCCGATTTTTAAAATTTTTTTAGTCCTGTTTTCATTTTTTTTTAGAAAGAAGTCGATCATTTGTAGACCAACTCAATAGAGAATACTTGCCTATATTTTTGTTCTTTAAATAAAAACTAGAAAACTTCTACATTTAATAAAAATTCTGAAAAAAATTTCAAAAATTTTAAAATTGCAGTTTTTTTTTTCACTTCTATAGGCTGATTTTTCTTTCTTTATTTTTTTTTACTTCTAGAAAGAAGTCGATATAACATTTTCAGGCCAACTCAATACAATATTTTCGCCTTTCATCTTAAAATTGTTTCTGTTCTCACAAAACAAACTATTGGTCTTACCTAAACAAAAATTATAAACATTTTACATAGAAAAAAATTCAGAAAAAATAGATCTGAAATTTAATGTCACATAAGAACAATATGTTATTACACACTGTTCGTCTTCTGTTTCTTGGTTGCTCAGCAGTCCGTAACTGTATTTGTATACAGATGTTACCTTAAACAATACAGCTACCACCTATGAATATATTCTCCTATTTCAACAACTAGAAGGCTTAGTTGTTATTCTGATATTAAACAGCTGAGCCACTCAGAAACTGAAATTATTATAGATTGTTTTGTGTGGGATTTAATGTCGGATATATTTTCAACTGTCTTTTCCTGAATATTTTAAGTACTTATTGCTGGTGCTCAGAAATTGAATTTGGTCTTAAAGATTTCAACATTCTTCTGTAGCAACAATTTTGCATTTAATGCTGGAAGTAATGTTCAATGAATGGTATGGTTAAGACGTTGAAATTTGGCTATTCTGAATCCATTAGTGATGATTTCGATGGAGGAGAGTTTAAAACGAAATTTCTAACTACCTCTTTGAGCGGAAATTGTTAGCGATATTGATGTGGACAATAGCGCCAAAAAGAAGCTTAATGAAAATAACTTTCATTTACTTTATTATTGGACTAGCGATACCCGCACGGCTGTGCCCGTGGTAAAAATTGAAAAGACCAGTTGGTTTGCCATTGCGTATGTGTGACTTTTTTATGTGTAAATGATGTTATTTTATTAAAATGTATAGCATTCCACATAATTAAAAATTAACCGCCCACGGCAATCAACCAGCGATCCTACTCATTTAAGCATTTTCTTTTTTTTTTTTTTTACAAAACACGCACAATAAAAAGGGAAAAAAGAAAGAAAAAAACGAAACAAAAGGAAAAAGAAAATAATTAAAAGAAAACGCATTTTGTTTGCTCAAGTACCCACACAAAAAGGACGATTATAATTAATTAGAATAGCTTTAATTAATAAAATAGTAGTATAATTAATTTTTATCTATTATTCATTGACATTAAAGCAGAAAGACGAAATTTTGTAACTTGCAGAAACAAACAGCAGCAAGCAAAGCTTTGAAATCGGAAAGAAACCTCTCATCCGATCTCAAATAGGAAAGTAACATATGTGCTAATTTACTGGAGAAAAAAATAAATGAAAATATAAATAGTAATAATAAGTTGGAATAACAAAAATCGCTGTAAAGGATAACATTCCTTTAAAAAAACGCTATGCAGTATGGAAAAGGTCCCGTAAAATACATGTCAAAATAAGGATCAATAAATATCGATCGTCTGTGAGCCGCAGGAAATAATTTTTAATTTCAAAATACTGAAAACCGTGAGAAATAAATTTTAATTCGATTTAAGAGAAAGAATAATCAACATCCAAAAAAAGAACTTAATACATTAAAAATCGGCTGCTCCTCAAAATGCTGAAAACCTCAAGTAATAAATTTTAATTCGTTAAAAAAAGGATCATAAGCCAGTTGGCATGGTAACAATTCAAATAAAATAAAAAGCAAGCGCTGGAGAAAATAAAATTGAAGTTAATTACCGTGAAAAAATAATTTCGAATTGCAGAGAAAAACTCTTATAACTTATTTTCCAGTCAACTTAGAGGCTTCGAATTTTAGCACAGAGAGCAAACCTCTACCTGGAGTAGTTTTTTATGCGCTTTTCAATGATAGCAAGCTCAAAGGGATGCGACAATTCTTTCCGATAGAAAAGGACCCTTTTATGCAATTTTCGGCTATAAATTGGAATAAAAAAAAGAACAAATTCGAATTTTAGGAAAAAACTGTACGAGATGCACACCCCCATGTTCCAAGCTAATTTCGTGCCAAATTTCATGAAAATCCGCGAACGGTCTTGGCCCTACGCCGGACACAGACACACAGACCTACTTGCTGCTTTATTATTAGCAAAGATGACTGGTGAAGTGTAAAAAGTAATATACTGATCTTTATTTGCTCCAAATAAATATTTCAGACTAAATTAATAAAACGGAAGATATTGTTTGAAAAAATAAAATATATATATATATATATATATATTATATATAATCTATCAATCATACATTTTTATAAGAGATACGAATGCGTTTATAAAAATTATAAATTCAAATAAGTGTAATAAAACCCAAAATATAGATGTGTTTTTTCATTTCGATATTGAGTTGTATCATGGTTTACTCCGATATAAAAGTTTTTTTATCAAAAGAGCTAAAATCTGGTTTAAAAAAATAATTTTGCTTATGAATATGAAAGTGTAAACCTTTGTAGATTCCGCCGTGTGTTCCCTTTTCATTTGTAAGCTAAATTTTAAAATTTAGTCCTTGCATCTTTAGAGAGTTATTAATATACAGCAGCTGATAACAGCTTTTGAAAATCCAAATTGAAATTTCAAGAATATTGTCAGTCGTCAATACGATTTTTTCACTCATTTTCCCACGAGATAATTATAGTTACATTATATTTTTTAAAATGTTTGACACCCTACCAACAAGGTAGGTACTTCCACAAAGAAAAAAAATATTAATAAAAAAAATGGTTAAACTCTGTCTCTTACAAATAATGGAGTTTTAAAGATTCTTATATATTGCAAAGATTTGTTAAAGCAAATGAATTATGCATAAAGCTTCGAACACCCTTTCAAAAAGAAGTAATTGAAGCGCACTGAGGGAGTTTCAGAGTTTTGTTATTCATGAAGATGCAGATAGATAAATGACATTAACCGCCAAAAGTGTTTATGGAATAAACTAATAACAACAGCTTCAAAAAGAAATGTATATTTTATCTAGATACATTATGCCAAATCCCAGCGTATGTATTTTCAATTTACAATGCAAATATACTACCATCACCTCATTACAAACAAATGAAAATAGTTTAATGAGCTACTTTTTTGTAAAAAAATATATACTGTGTAAGCAAACTACAGTATGCCGCAGCATAACTTTATTTTAATTGATTCTCAAAAAAGAAACTAATAAAGATTTTCCAAATTTTTTGTCGAAAATAAATTATATTTATTTATTTATTCTCCGAATCATAAAAAGTGTAAAGTAATTTTTACTGCAGGAAATATTGGAACTTTTGTCAATTCATCATAAATGCTAAAAGTTCCGGCGCAATACTAAAAACTAGCCGTGATATTTAAAGAGTATATTCATAGCCTAGAATCAAAAAGCACCAAAACTTTAAAGTTCAAAGAAGCGCTCTCGAGTAGCTCAACTCCACTCTTG
The DNA here is from genome assembly GCA_038502835.1 of Octonoba sinensis. NCBI lineage: Eukaryota > Metazoa > Arthropoda > Arachnida > Araneae > Uloboridae > Octonoba > Octonoba sinensis. The sequence goes on from CM076600.1 coordinate 9,577,534, forward strand.
CGTCATCGCGCAAGAATCTTTCACCTGTTAGATCACCTCCTGGGACTCCCGTGTATCCCTCCGCCTGTTTCCGCGCGCTCATTGGCGAATTCGGAACTACTGTCGGAGAAGCTATTTAAGTGCACCTTTTCCCAGAGTTGACATTAGAACTCTCATGTGTCAATGCGAGTCACGAGAGCGGCTGTGTGACCGGTGCTATAAATTCGAGAAATTAAGAGATAGTATCTTTAGAGGGTGATTTCATTTTCTCTCTTCTCCGCTTGCGTGATTTATGAGAGGTGAGTCATTAAATTGCTTTGTTTATTCATTAATTTTTGTGCAAATGTTTTTTTTTTCTCTTGCGCTTTATTAATAATGTCATTAGAGGAATTTTTTAATGTACAATTCAAGAAAACTTTCTTGAAAATTATTTTTGCGTAGCAGTGTTTATATTTATATATATTTAATGCTTTCTAAACTAAATTGCATCAGATGTAATTATTGAGTTTTTTTTAAAGACTTTTAATTAAAATATTTTCAGAATTAGTGTTCTGTGAAACTTTTTTCGGGGATATTAACTTTTTTTGCAAGAATACCGCTCAAGTTTGATCGTTTTAATAATGTTATTAATAATATTGTTACTTTCATTGAAATTTTTTTTGCGCAACTGCTTATGTTTAGATAAACTTAATGCTTTCAGAAATAAATTGCATCGGATGCAATTATTGAGTATTTTTTAAAAAAGAGTGCGTTAATCAAAATGTTTTCAGAGTTAGTGCTACGTGAAACTTTTTTTTCAAGACATCACTCGAATTTGATTGTTTTAATAATGCTAATAATTGCTTAAATTAATGTTGTTTTAATACATATTTCATCTTAAAAGTGTTCAAATACAAATTTATATTTCTTTTAAGTGTGTATATCTGATTTACTTAGATGTATTAAATAGTTTATGATGCAATGAATATTTTTACTTAACTACTTATGTTTATCTATATTTAATGCTTTCAGAAATAACTTGCATCGGATGCAAATATTGAGTATTTTTTTAAAAAGAGTGCGTTAATTAAAATGTTTTCAGAGTTAGTGTTCTGTGAAACTTTTTTCAGGAACCTTAACTTTTTCCGCAAGACATCATTCGAATTTGATTGTCTTAGTAATGTTAATAATTGGTTAAATTAATGTTGTTTTAACACATATTTCATCTTAAAAGTGTTTAAATACAAATTTATATTTCTTTTGAATGTGTATATCTGATTTACATATATGTATTAAATAGTTTGTGATGCAATTTTTAAATATATACTCCAATTTAATATTTAAATTAGAAAGAATATTTTAAATGTGATGAAATGTGTAATTTTTTTCACCGAATATTGAAACAAACTTTAAGATTTTAACTACAAATATATCTTAAATACTAAAATATTGACTTCTTTCATGCATTTAATATTATTTTAGTACTTGCTTCATTATGAAAGTTGTTTAATGCACCTTTAAAAGTGCACATTTTATAAACTATAATAGTTTTGGATGTATAACTTATTTGGTTCAAAATGCAATATTTTTATATGCATTTACTAATTTGAGAATCAATTCTGCTACAAATTAAAAGCTTTAATTCTTTTATTAAAATATAGTTAGACATGTGATGATAGAATTTCTTTCCCTAGAAACTTTTTAAAAATTTCTTCGACGTTTCGAAGTTCGTTTTAATAATATTTTAACACAACTGATTGGCTTAATTTTTTGCTTCAATAATTATTTTGCAAAAAAAAAAAAAAAAATGAAAAATGCTACACTTAATTATTAAAATCTATAATTTATAATGCAATTTTTATGCACGTCATGCAATCAAATAATAGAAATTCAGTTATTTTAGGTCAAAGTTTCAGATGAATTAAAACACTTAAGTTTAAATAAACGAAAATATTGGAGCTGATGCATTATATAACTTTAATAGATAAATATAAAATGATTTTTTGCAAATTTCTTTTACAAAGGTAGAACTTTTTCAAAAATTATCGCTTAAAGGATGCTCGGTATTTTAATGTTTATTTCATTTTTAAAATGTCTCGAAGGAAAAACGTTTTGTTATTTAACTCGAAGCGCATTTAAAAGTTATTAAAATACTGTCTCACGAGATTATTAGGCTTTTCTTCTTTTTTTTTTTTTTTCGAAAGACAAAATGCTTTTAATTTCTACTCTTCAATTACTCGAAATTCATTTCTTTATTGTGTTTATTAACCGTTTAATTTATATTTAAAAAAGAAAGAAATGGTTTTGCGTAAAATTCCATAGTTTATTTGGGATAGTAAAATGATTAATCAAGATAGGTTTTTTAGATGAAATAAATTGTTTCAAAAGTATATTTTGAAAGATGTTATGATGTATTAAAGATTTGTTTATGATTAATTATGAAAGTAAAGTTTGATCATTTATTTTCCTTGGAGAAACAAGATTATGGGCGCACTCGGAGAGGAGGACATCGGGATATATCTCCCTCCGAAACTTCGATATCTAAAAAAAGCCATTTATAATCATTCCATAAAATATCATTTTATGAAAAAAATTCCTGAATACGCTACTGAGCAAGATTATATTCAACTGGTACATTTTGCACGGATGAGCATTCATGCTGGAGTACTAGAGATAGATGAGCAGGTGCGACACCGGACGAAGAGAATCGGTACCCCCTCCCCCAAAAGGCATCAGAGGTCCAGCATCTGGCACGGTAAAGCAGCCAAATACAGTAGAGCACCGATTATCTGGGCGTCTATTAACCGGATGTTCACTTAACCGGATCAGTGCGTTTTCTCCATGTACTCCAAAAAAAAAATACCCCACAAAAAAAAAAAAATTTTTTTCTGTAAAACTTTTTGAATTAGATTACACTTGGTGACTTTTTCTTTTACGACGTAACACATGATCATTACAATAATGGTTTTTATTACTAACTTTCTTAAGAGATGTAATATCTAGACCATAAAAAATCGCATTACGCACTAGGAGCTATACATATATTATATATGTATAAACTAAACTCAGCGGCGCGACAGCCCATTGGGCGCCATGCCCTACTGTGCCCATCCCAGTTTTCGGGACCGAGGGCCCTGGGGTGCAGAAGCAGATGTTCCGGTCAAGTGGTCGGCCTGACGCGGAACCCCCAGTGATTAGTTTCCAAGCAGGCTCTGTCCCCATTTTATCGACCCCACTGAAAGGATGAAAGGCCCAGGAATCGAACCCCGGACCTGTGGCGTTTTAGCATAGAAGTCTACCACTCAGTCACTGGGCCTATATATATAAAATTATAGATATAAATGAAAAGAAAGGATAATTCCGGGACGTGTAAACAAACATTAACAGAACGTTAAAAAATAAACTGAAACAAATAACTCTCCTCATCAGTGGGCGGGGAGCATAACGTATACATAAGAAACCAAGAAAAATAGTCCTACGGGTTTCGGAATGTGTCGCAGTATCATTTCTTCATTTCTTTTCATTTATATCTATAACTTATTATATTAAAGTTTGCAGTACAGTGTTGCTTTAGCGCCTGGCGCATACTTTGACAACTTCATACACTTAACCTTGCTACACCTATATATATATAATTGCTTATTTTTCTACACGCTGGAAAAGATTCCTCGAGTCCTTGTAGCATCAATATAAATGCTTGAAATATTTGTTGTATTCTAGCATTATTAACGATATAAAACTTTCGTTGTACATTAATAATATTTATAGAATATTTTTTAAAAATTTTCTTTCTATTTATTTCTCTTAATAAATCTTAAACAATGTTTACACTTTTCTTGGTGTATCGATGTGTTTTAGTAAAAACGTTCTGCACATTTTGCCCTTAAAATGATTTTCATCGACTGCAGTTTATCTTACAATTAGCCGGAATCACCTACTTTTCTCTTACCAATAATAGATAAAAGCAACTACGTGGTTTTCGGTAGAAATAGTGTATCTCAAAACTGAGAAATCGCATTTATATTTTCCTCTTAACCAGACTTTCGTTCTCGCTAATGATCACAAACCAACATTTCTTCTAGGAAGTTGACAAAAGTCAAAAAATAAACCGAGCAAAAGCGAAAGGCTTGAGCTGTCGAAAATCCGGATTCTTTCAACGAAAAGAATCGTAAAAAGCAATATAATCCCATTTGTACCGCCTTCCTTTGCTTGAAAGAATCAAAGCTTGGCTCCAGCTGTATTGGAGCTCGCTTTTATCTAAGCTTTTAGGGTAAATTTCATTCTGGTTATGTTTGTTTTTGAAAAATGCTTTATAGTTTTTGACTAAAGTGAATTTATGATGTATTGATCTGTTAGTCGGTTTATGTTTGGATTTATCTAACGTATATAGTACCATGTTTCAATGACATACTTCTATTAGAACAAGCTCTACGTTGGTGTAAACCGGTTAATTTTAATTGAATCGCTTATTTCGAAGAGGTGACATCTGCGTTTTGAAAAAAAAAAACCCTCAGTATTAATTTTTATGGCATAATACAGGCGCTTAGAAGCCAAGGGGTGTAAGTGACCAAAATGAAAATTTTGAGATAGCTAGTGCATATGATAAATGAAACACCCTTCTGTTTTGTGGGAAAGAGAATTTAGTGGTAGCTTTGATAGATACTTCAAAAAAGCGTCGTAAGAAAAAATAGTTAATAAAAGCTGCATTCCGTTTTGTGGCAAAGGGATGCAAGTACACTTACATCCGTTTGCCTCTAAATAAAATTATTTGATTTTTTAGTTAGTTTAAATATGCAATGCAGACGATCTATTTACGAAACTTAAAGCGGAGAAGAAGAAAAAAATAGGAAAAGAATAAATTCCGAATTGTTGAATAATAATAATAAAAACAAAGCTTAAATCGTCTGCATATTTTATTTTTGTCATGTTTTGATGCGGCAATTTGTCTAATGGCAATGATTTTTAGTTTGTTGATAAATATAATTGTTCGAAATTTATATTATGCAGTTTTTAATAAAGCCTTATATCACTAACCAAATATCTTTATTACTGTGCAAATTAGCAAAATGAACAAGACACGTTTTTCATTTAGTGGCAAAGGGTTAGGCAAAGGGTTAGTGGCAAAGTTAACTTGTTGGAAGCAAAGGGGTGTAAGTAAAAATAAGCTATTTTATAGAAAAATCCTACGCCAAATCTGATCATCAAAAACACTTCACACTTCATACGTAAACTAACACATACATATAGGACTCGAAAATAAAAAAAATATTTACATGAAGTCCCTCTAGAATTTAGTATAGGAATTAAACTTCAAACGATTTTTACTCAAAATGATACTTTAGTCACATACATCCCTTTGCTTCTCACCGCCTCAATTAATATAAAATCGTTTTAGTTTGCCAATATTGCATTGCTATTACCTACTAAAATAAAATAGTAAAAGAACAGACCCGTAACGTTTTCATAAGTCATTTTTTCAATCTCCTGAAAAAAAAAATTATTTGTCAGAGTAGTTACCTTTTCGAAATAAACGATTCAATTATAAGAACAAGTTTCTAGGAGGGACGGGAAACTTCTAAGCGATTCTGAATCCAACAGCAATGAAGGATTGGAAGTGAAATCCTTAGATACCCTAAATCAGCGGTTCCCAATCTTTTTTTTTTTTTCGCGTACCACCATTTTTCTTGCAAACCGTTTGCGTACCACTGCTAATGTAACTTTGTTATATAGAATGGAACACTAATAGTTGATAGAAAAGTACCACGACGCTAGGTTATTTCAATCACACCATTTTTAGCCTACTGTCCCGTAAAAGTAAAAAAAATAATAATAATAAAGCATGAAAGAAGGCTTAATGCATCGTAAAAATATCGTTAAAAATAAAGAAAAGTCAAAAAAAATTGAAGTAATTAAATAAAGATTTAAAAATAAAAAAATGTAAAAGTAGGGTTTTGAGATGGGGAAAATGTGTCTTTCGGTCTGCCCCCCTAATAACTTTTGAACGAATTGTCCGATTCGAAAAATTCTTTTTGCATTCGAAAGATATCGGCGAGGACATCTCATTTTCATATTTTACTTTTTGATTTGAACAGTGCTTCGTTCAATTTTGAACAGTTCAAAAAATGTAACATTAGCGCCTATGGGCGAAAATGAAGCAAATTATGTAAACTCTGGGTACAAGATCCATGTTCCAATGAACAAGCTTACTGGAGGAAGCTCTTAGCGCGAAATATCAATTTGAACAGTTTTTGTTCATTTTTGAACAGTTCAAAAAATTAACATGTCGCTTACGGGGAAATTTCAATCCTATATAAATCCTGATCTAACGGACCGATTTGCATGGAACAAACTTTATCGGAAAGCTCATATAACGTAGAACATGTACAAATAGAAAGTTCATCCAGAACTAACGAGCCTATTTTCCTATGAAATTTTTTATCGGGATTTTTAAGGATATTTCTCAATGAATAAATGAATGAGTGAAAGAATGAATGAATGAATAAATGAAAGAGTGAAAGAATGAATCAATGAATACATGAATGAGGAAAAGAATGAATGAATGAATAAATGAGTTAATAAATACATGAATGATTAAATGAGTTAATAAATACATGAATGATTAAATGAATGAATAAACACATGAATGAGTAAACGAATGAATGAACAAATGAATGGCTGAATAAAGGGAAGAATGAATGAGTGAATAATTATGTATCAACCGTTGAAAAAGGTATATTTGAAAAAATTAACTAAAGCTAAAGGAGAAGGAGATAGCTAGATTATAAATTTGAATTTGGTGTATACGGGAAAGTAGGCTCGTATAGTTCGAGACGGAACTTCTTGTTTATAGTTAATTCAGAGAAAATCGTTTATTAAAATAAAGCTTTATGTATAAAATAAAATAACTGAAATATATTTTTAATACGTACTTCCAAAACAGCATTCGAAATACGTATTTAAGCCACAAAATAGCTATCATATAAAAAAATGAAAAATAAATAAATAATGAGAAGGTTTTTGCTGCATGTCAAATACAAGCGAGGTGATATCTCGTTCCGCATAAGTTCGTTTTAATCTCAAATTTGGGTCGATATTTAATTTGCTTCTATATTTATTTTTAATAAATATCATATTGGAAAAAGCAATTTCTGAGCAGCAATGCTTTTTCTTGACAATAACGGAAGTTCATTTTTAACTTTGAGTCAACATTCTTCCAAGTCTAATCGGGCTTTTCGATTTTCAATCCTGAGTTTTTGTATTATAACTTCTTCTCTTTTTTTTTTTTTTTTTGCCTGCATGCGTACCACCTGGAAAGGTGCGTAGTACAGTTTGGGAATCGCTGCCCTAGATCTAGAAACCCTAGCGTGGACATTTTGAAATACATCGGGCCATGTAGATAAAAACTTTCAGACAAACAGTGCATCTCCAGGAAAGAAGCACCCATTAAAAGTTCGGAAATATATAAATCCAGATAAAAGGATTCTGATTAATTTTTAATAATGTGCCAGAGGGAATGAAACATCGCCAAAATGCGATACATTCCAGAAAGGAAAACCACGCAGAACACGCGCTCTGATTCAAAATGGCGGAGGCGAGTCGACCTACGTTTCCCAAAATTTTCAGCCTTAAATGAGTATAGTTGAAATCGATGTGCTTATAACAAAAGAGTAATCTTTCTTTCAAAAATAAGAATAAAAGAAGGAATTAAAATATGAGGAGGGGGGAGAATTTTTAATAAAATATTTTTCCAAAGAACTTTATTCAACCTGCACTCTGAGGAGGCTTCATTTAGGTATTTTTGTAGTTTGTTCTTTAAACACCAATACGCTGTTCTCAACGTATTGCTGTATTTGAGCAATATTAACTTACTGCGAATTTTTATCTTTAAAAGCGTTTTAGTTTAATTAAATTACCTTCTTACAATTAAGGCTTACTGTTACATTATATGTACATATGTATTCACTGCAGAATTTTTTTTTTCAGCGCGTTATGGGGATAGCAAAGGAAAAAACTTTTCCGAAAAACAACCTATTGTAAACCAATAAAAATAACCATGTTTCTATATGATCTAATTATCTTATTCATATTTTAGAGAGAACGTGTTGGATCACTCGTACATGCGAAAAGTACTTTTCAATTTTTAGCAAGTAAAAAAAATTTAAAAAATTAAAAAAACATCAGATTTTGTTTTACTCATGCACCTTTTATACGTATCATTATTTTAAACCAATTGTTACTAATTTCTAAAACATTAAATTTAAACTCAATCAAACGAACAATTATTTTTCTGCTTTGATAAACAAATCTTAATTGCTTCTTTTATAATAATGGCGATACGGAAGAAGTTGGAGGGGAAAACGTGCAAGCATATCATAAATATTGATTTTTTTTAATCCCCCCCAGCCCTCCCCTCCTCTCTCAGTACCTTTGCACATGATTTAGAAATTAAATCTTTCCTGGATTCTATACAGTTGTAATAAATAAAATACGTTGGTATAATCAAAACATTTTTTTAAGAAGCATTCACTTTTAACTTTAATTTCCAAACAGTGGTTTTTCATAAAATTTTTCACATTTTAATCCGAAATATTATAAGGGACCGTTCACAAATGATGTCACACTTTTTTTAAAATATATTTGACCCCCCCCCTTAGTCACAAAGTATCACACTTCAACACACCCCTACCCCCCTTTGTCTCATATCACGCTATATTGCATTAGCATAAAATTTAATTTGCTGATTTTAAATGTTTTTATAGAAATCAAAAATGTACCGACGTCACACTTCTTCTTACCAATACCATTCCCCTTGTCACAAACTGTCACACTTTCTTGAATTTCCCTCCCCCTAGTAGCGTCACATCATTTATGAATGACCCCAAATAGATATTTCAACATTTTTAATTCTCATAATTCTGAAAATTGCATTAAAATGCATCGTGTGTAAATGTGTATTTCTTGTCTCACCAGAGCTACTGCAGAGCAGCCAACTTTAAGTAAGAAAGCAGAACCTGCTTTACTTTGAAAGACGTTTTTGTTGTTTAACAAGTAGAAAGCAAGGACCTTGGAAAATCACATCGTTGAGGAAATAGTCTGATTTTAGTACGCCCAAGTGGTTGATAAGCAACACAGTACATTAGTCAGTCAATTCTGAGGAAAAAAAATCTCCCATCTTTTCAGTTTTGCATAAATCAGAAAGTACAGCAATAGCTAAGTGGCTTTCAAACGCAAATGGTAGTGAACTTGCCCACTACCTTGACAATTCGAGTTTGGTTCCGATGCTATTAATGTTTTTCTCAAAAAGAGATAAAATTATTAATTTCGTAAAATTAATTGTTACTTCTAAATACTACAAATCAAAATGTTCTTACTATAGTTTTTAAAAAACGGTTCATTCCAAAAAGTTTTAATAAAGCTTGAATTTCCCCAAAAGATTTGTATAACAGTCCGATCAGTTATCCATGATTAATTACCACCATCGATTCTTTATATAATAATTAAACATACTTAGTTAGCTTGGAAACCATACACAAGAGAGAAATGTTTTTAAACGTGAATAAATATATCTTTGTAATTAAACTAAAAATTGTTCTTATGAATAGCACCATTTCATTAGTTATCCAAGATTATTTATCAATCATCAATTATCATTACCAATTTTTTGTATTGTAATTAAACATACTTAGTAAACTTGGAAACATAAACAAGAAAGAAATATTTTTAAACGTGAATAAAGAAAGATTTCTTCGTAGAGTCATTAAAATAAAAATGTTCTTATAAACAACACCATTTCATTAATAATCAAAGATTGGTTGTCCATCATCAATTATCATCAACACTTTTTTTTCATAGCAATAAAATATACTTAGTAAGCTTGGAAACATACACAAGAGAGAAATGTTTTTAAACGTGAATAAATATCTCTTCGTAGATGGTAGGTTGTCCACCATCAATCATCATCACCAATTTTTTGTGTAATGATTAAATATACTTAGGGACCGTTCATAAATGATGTCACGCTTTTTACCCATATATTTGAACACCCTCCCCTTCATTGTCACGAAGTGTCACACTTCAGCGGACCCCCCCCCCCCACCCCCCTTTGTCACATATCATGCTATGTTGCATAAGCATGATGTCACACTTTTTGTTACCCTCTCCCATCCCCTTGTCACAATTTTATGAGCCTCCCTCCCCCCTCGTTCATTTATGATGGATCTCTTAGAATGCTTGAAAACATCCAGAAGAGAGAAATGATTTTAAGCGTGAATAAAAAGACAGACTAAGCGTGCAAGACTGTACAGCTTTTCTTCAACAAGATCTTGCCACCTGCCAAAGTTCTAAAAAAGTTAATTTCATTATTGGTCTGAATAATTTGAAGATCTTTAAAACTTATACAATTGAAGGAACATGCCTTTTAAAAATCTTCTGGAAAGAAATCATCCAGTTCAGTTCATTGAGATTCATTTGATAATTTAATTGAGACAAAATTGCTAAGTACGTTACTTCATTATCAGTGCATGTGGGCAGTTTCAATTCTGTAAATTGTCATTTGCCAGTGTTGGCATATTCAAATTCATCAGGGAAAGCATTATGGAAGGGCCAGTGACCGTAATTTCATTGATAAAATGTGCTCTGCGATACATTTTAGTTTATTTTTTTTATTTATTATTTTTTTATTTCATTTTGTATTACTTTATTCCTACCTTTTTTTAATTAGCCTAATTTACCGTAAAAGTTTTTAAAAAGCATGAAAGAAGGCTTACTGTATCGTAAAAATATCGTTAAAAATAAAGAAAAGTGAAGTAATTAAATAAAGATTGAAAAATAAAAAATTTGGAAATAGGGTTTTGAGATGGGGAAAATGTGTATGTCGGTCTATCTCGCCCCCCCCCCCCCCTAATAACTTTTGAACGAATTGTCAGATTCAAAAAATTCTTTTTGCATTCGAAAGGTCTCGGCAAGGACATCTCATTTCCAGAGCTTACTTTTTGATTTGAACAATTTTTCGTTCAATTTTGAACAATTCAAAAAAAATTAACATTAGCGCCTATGGGCAAAAATTAAGCAAATTGTGTAAACTCTGGGCACAAGATCCAAGTTCCTATGAGCAAGCTTACTGGAAGAAGCTCTTGGCGTGAAATATTGATTTTAACAATTGTTGTTCATTTTTGGACTGTTCAAAAAAAAAATCAATATTAGCACCTATGGGGAAGTTTCAATCCCATATAAATCCCTGATCCATGCAAACCGACGGATTTGCTAGCAACAAACCTCATCGGAAAGATGTTACGATGTAGAACATGTACACATACGAAGTTCAACTAGACCTAAACGGGCTTATTTTCCTACAAAAACTTTTGATCGGAATTTTTAAGGATGTTTCTCAATGAATAAATGAATGAGTAAAAGAATGAATGAATGAATAAATGAAAGAATGAGTGTATAAATGAATGAAATAATTAATGAATGAATAAATGGGTCAACAAATGATAAAATAAATAAATGAGTGACTGACTGAAAGAATAAACAAATGAGTGAATAAATACACGAATGAGTAAATGGATGAATGAATAAATGAATGACTGAAAAATTGAGTGAGTGAGTGAATGAATATGTATTATCCGTCGAAAAAGATATTTGTAGTAATTAAGAACTAAAGCTAAATGAGAAAGACAAAGAAATAGATAGCTAGATTATAAATTTGAATTTGGTGTTATACGGGAAGTAGGCTCATATAGTCCTAGACGGAATTTGTTATTTATTTGTTCATTATTATGATTTTTATTTATATATATTATTTTTACACCTAGAAAAGAAAGGAGGGGGAAGTTTTAACCGGCAAATTAATAAATCATCGCTCCTTTAATTTCTTCTTAGCTTCATAATTCTTTCAGCATTGGAAAAGGCCACTTATGTTCGAAGGAGAAACTGCTGGTATAAGGAGTGGGCCACATTCTTTTCATATTTTAGTTCGCTTAGCATACTGGAAACCTTCCGAACTGATGCCATCTGCCCGTTGATAAATTTGGTTGCTTTCAACAAACAGCGAAGCAAACATTCTGATTCGTGCGTTAATAAACGCAGCTGCAAAAGGAACTTCCCTGAAACTCGAATATATTCGTCCTTTTCTGACATGCGCAGAAGTGCCCAAGTGTCAGAACTTCGAGGTCGAACTGTAGTTTCAAGAAAACACAAATGGTTTCCTTTCTATCCGTGAAAATTATTTAACGTAACAAAAATTTTCATATTGAATATAAAAATTCATAAATTTAGCAAGCAATAATATGATTAAATACTGCAAACCATAAAACCGCAGCGGTCCCCAAATTACGAACACTTGCACTACTTTCTCACTCGGGCGATCTTGAACCTTTTCTATTTCCGCCGAAGAAAATTATTCCCGCGTAATTACAATATACAGTAAAACCTGTTTTTGTGCGGTGGATAGAGACCGCATAAAAGAAATCGCACAAAAAAATATTCGGAAGTTTTATAAATTCTTACATATAATAAACAACTTTGTACGATATACTACCTAATTTTTTTTTTATGCGGTGGATAGGGACCGCATAAAAAAAGTCGACTTAGAAAATACATCAATAATTTATGAAATAGATGAGAGAATGCTTTCAATTAAATTAAATAATTAAATTAGACCCAAAGAAATTGCAAAAATATTTAATTCTTCATTGTACATATACATGGAGAACTTTTCAACTTATACATTAAATAGTTTGCTCCTATTCGTCGTAATCCAAAACGCGCATCTTCTTGTGACGAATTGGTTGAAAATCGCTTTCGTCGCTTGAAGATAGGATTTCAATTGATTTCTTTTTTGGTACCATGAACTCAGTGATCAGTTTTTGTGACGACGGTCGATTGATCAATTGCTTGTAAACGTCACGATAGTGAGACATGCATCATCTCAGTTCTTTTTGGAATTTTAAGCGTCTTTCCGCATTGGTACCTATTTTAAGAAAATGCGCTTCCAATTTTTTAGAAATCTGGATTCCTGCATATATTTTATCTGCTGTAATAGATTCCGGTCCTTCTTGTCCATTTTCGTAATCTATCAAACTATTGATAATGTCACTATCATCGATAGTTTGGTCCTCAATCATCTCGTCAAGGTCATTTTCGCCGAAATTATCAAAGCCTTCTCCTATAATTTTTATTTATACAGTAAGCTCATGGGCACTTACCATGTGCTTAGTGTATAAATAAAAATTATAATTAGTTGTCAGTTTTAAATATGTATATGTACATTGGTAGAAAACATTAAACTGGTGCTAACGCCGCTAAGATTCATATACCGCATAAAAATAAATCGCACGAAAGAAATCTCACAAAAATAAAATCGCACAAAACCAATCGCACAAAACCAATCGCACAAAAACAAAATCGCATAAAAAAGGACCGCACAAAAACAAGTTTTACTGTAATTTACATTCCTTAGTTCTGTTATTTATTTCGCAAACGGAATGTTTAAGTAAGGTTAATACTCATTTATTTATGTGTTTCGTTGACATTTAGAAGTATCTTCTGTTTCTAATTCGTTCTGAAATTAGTTCACTAATTATTTAGTTGAGCAAAAGCTGATTAATTGCTAAAACATTTTTGATGCTATATTTTCATCGTTGAAACAAACATCAAATATTCGTCGCTTTTCTAGTGTATGCGTGTGAGCATATACAGTTGAACTTTCCTAATATGAACACGGTTAATACGAAATCACGGCTAAAACAAATACCTTGTTCGTTTTAGCCGGTTATTTAGTTTGGTTTACTATTTAATTGCACTAAATATCTCACGCATATTACGAAGGTTAAAATACAAATTTCGGCTAAGACAAACAAAATTTCTGACCTATTCAAGAAAAAAATTGCATGGTAAAATTTAATGTATCTAAAACATAACTACCCATTTAGGGTTTTTTCCAAAAATTGTTAAATTTTAATAGGTAAGTTTACTTTTTCTCAATGTACTAGTAAGATTAAAAAGTGTATATTAGTAAAAATAAATCCTTTGTTTTCACTATTTGTTACTTTTTATTATACATAGTAGTAATTAGTTTTAAAATATAAAAATAAATTTCTAATACTTTTTTTTACCCAATTTTCCTTTTTCACGGTTGTTACGAATGACACCTAATGCGAACAAAATTCGCAAATTTTTGGCACTTCGTATAAAGCGAGTTCAACTGTATATCTATAGTTCTCAAAACTTACAAATACTTGAGGTTTTTCAAAGATATTAGGAATATATTAAGATTTTTACTACATTACCCACAGATGTGTTCTTTAAGAAAATTACAAATGAAGGAAATAAAAAGTACATTTAGTTGAACTACGAACGTTATAAAATAAAAATGCAATTTCTAAATTTGATCCGTTATTCGATAAAGCTATTTTTAAACAGAAATCTTTTGTAACACCCTTTAATTTTTTTAAGCAGTTCATGCTCTTAGAAAAATAGGCGAATAATCTTCAGAAGCGTAAATGTATCTGTAGAAGAAAATCATCTGATGCAACTAATTTTGTCGAGTTTATTAGATATTTAGCATATTGCAAAAAGTTTTGAAGAAAAAAGAGAGAAAAGAGACGTTAATCCTTTATAAGCCTTCCTCGAACCCTGTATCATTTACATAACGTTCCAGTACCTTTTTTTTTCTTCTTTTTTTAGATTAAATTGTCTAACCAGCATAATTACCTTTTTTTTCGTGCCTGGGGTGAAAAACCTCATTATGCACATACCTTAATCAAAACAAAAAGCTATTTCAGTGATGGCACAAGCAAAAAACCTTTAAGAAATTGAGTCATTCCGATTACTTTAGCTGCAATAACAAATATTGATCAAGTTATTTGTAATAATGAATTAGCTATGCCTATTTATTATTACCTTTCATAAATCAACTTAAATACGTACAAGTAAAAGTACCCGTATGTGATTGCGTCATTAAACGTCACAGGAACGGGAAGAATTTTGTGCCCACATTTCGGTTTCCAATTTTAATTCGGCTTTTGTTGAAGTAGGTAGACACAAGGCTGGAACTGAGCAAAGGGGAAAATTCCCCGTCCCCCATTCAAAAATTATTTGACATCTTTCGTTAGCAAATAAATTGACGATGTTTAAATTGAGAAAAATGTTAAAATGAACATAGCTCGTTGGTTAAATCACTTTTGCATTCACTCGTATCAAATTAAATTCCTGTTGAATATAAATTGGGAAAAAATGGTGAATATTTAAGAATGAAACCAACATTTTAAGCCGAAATTAACCGGAAAACCGACAACAGGTGTTTCCAAGATACAAGATCTTTAGCGCTAGTAAATGGACTAATACGGGAAAATTTTGTTATTTCTGTCTTATTGCTTCATTCATCTATATATATATTTCTCTTAACGTGGACCAGTTACGATAAAATTTTGCGGTGCGATACGATACTGACGTCATGCAAAAAACAAACTATAGTAAAACGATGTTTAAAAATTTGTTTAATGATTAGCAAAGAAAAGTAACATATTTGTTTTTATTGTCGTACCTTACGGACTTTAACACATTTGTTTCTACTTGTTAAAAAGTATTTTCAATCATAACTTAACTTTTAATTTCCGATTCTTTGGAATGGCAACACCTTAGTTTGTTTATATCTAGCGATATATTTTCGTCTTTAAATTTTAAAGCGTTTTTAAAATGGTTAATATCTCGCAGATGTTCTGCGGGGAATCAGCTCGTTTGGTTTAATTGCCTTTCTGGAGGACTTCTCAGCTTGGTTTTGTGCTACAATGATCCTACTTCGCAAAGCAACGATTTCAACGTTAGGATTAGAACTCTTTTGATTATGAGTCAAATACGTTTCCAATGGGCCCCGAGGGAGGGGATGCAAGTTTTGGTAACTACAGAAATAGAAAATTAAGAAGATGAGTAATAGTAAAAATCCTTTCATGCGGACTGATAAATATAGGAAATAAAACTTTAAAAAAAAATTTTTAAAAAAACAAGATAAAATTTTAATATGTGTACCACATTTATTTACAAAGCGTTACACATAATCTATGCACTCAGGCCTCGATATAAGGTCCCTCCTCCGGACTTCACGAAAATAACCTTATAAGCGAGGTGACCTTATAACCTAGGTGACCTTATAAGCGAGGTGACCTTATAAGCGAGGTGACCGTATAACCGATTCATTCACATTTGATATTCAGTGAGCCAAGACTTAAGAAGAGTGACCTTATATGAGGGATGACCACCACTGTACAGTGAAACCTGTGTAAGGTGACCACTTGCGGTGCGGCACTTTAGTGGTCAACTTAGACAGGTAATTAACTTGTAGAGGGTAGATTTTTTTTTGTCATTTCTTACATTATGCGTTTATTCCCCTTTTTGTAACTAATTGAAATATAACTTCATGTATGAACGTTACTTTAAAAATTAGTAATTAGCAATTTTTTCACAATTATCTGAAATATCATTAGATAAATTTAATCTGAATAACTTACAATGTATCTTGTACAACTTTAAAATCAAAGCACTCCTATTAAAATAAAGATAAATATATTATTAATTATGTAAGTTACTTATTTGATAGTAAAGATTCCCTGAATTACATAATTTTTCAAAATGGCTAAATCAGTTAGAAGAAAAAGAAGAAACTTCTTTCAAGAACAAAAGAGTGCTCATAGTAGTCTTCCCGTATGGGTTAACTTACACAGAGGTATAGGCAAACTTTACATTGGTGTTCCATCCATCCAGACAAATACTGGTCTAACATTATGACTTGAAAATATACTTTAGAAATTACTTTAGCTTCTATTTTTATCTTTGCAAAAATAGATAAAAAAATAAATATAATAATAATTGGGGCGGTCAAGGGTCACTTACAAAAGGGTTCTTATAATACGCCCACCCAAATTTGGTGTGTAAGTGGTCTATGTAGACAGGTGGTCAACTTAGATGGTCAAGTTACAAAGGTTTACTCACATTAAATAATATCGAACTTATTCCGTTCCTGACAAAAGTGGTCAACTTACAAAGGTTGTCAACTTTACAGGTATGTAGATATATATGCTGTATGGCATCAAGGATTTTTTTTTTTTTTTGGGGGGGGGGGACAAGGTCATGATTAGGAGTATATCGGATTTTTGTCAAATATCGGATATTTGGTGACCCTTGTCTAACGGACCCGTACCAATATCCAGTACTGATATTTGAAAGCTGTAATTTCTGTACATATTTTTAAACATCCCACAGCCTCTAAAGACGTACTTTTAATTTATTATTTTCAAAACATACTAATTAATTAAATTTTAAAATCAAATCTAACATGCCAGACAGCTGCACCTTACGTGCAGTGAACGGATCAGATTCCGAATGTTTAAAAATCGGTCGGATTTCGAATATCCTTTGCCTTCTAGGGGGAGACTGGTCCCACTTGTAATCCCCCCCCCCCCCCCCCAAGGTGCGCCCCTGCATATACATAGATAGATAAACACATAAAACTTCCGACTAGTAAATTAAAAAGCGCTGTTGCGTCGTACATGCATGCTCATAAAAGATCTATTACAAAAAAAATGGGCCTCATATCGTAATTGTGAACAAAGTACTGAAATATGATACCACATAGTAAAAATATGAAAATTTAAGTAAGGTCCAGTAAAATAAAAACAAAATTTATGTTCACAGAAATTTATATTATTAACCTTATACCTCAATAGTTTTTAAATGAATAATTTGCCTTTTTCCTTACGTATTTTTCAAAATACTCAAATTAAAATAAGTGTATTGTATCTAAGTAGTACTCACTCTGTATATCAGTAGGCTGATTTGGGTTGCTGGTTGAACACTCCTCTTGGAAGGATCTTTTAAATCAACTTTCAGAAAATTATCAAAACAAAGATTGATATACACCTTAAATGAGCATCAGGAGGTAGTTTAGGAGTGATTAATCACAGTTATATTTGTAACGGATAACAACACCTGTAAATATAAAAATAGTAAAAAAAAATGAAGAATTCTTGACATAATTCCAAAACTAATTCCACATCATAAAAGTTACCATTACTTACAGGCCCAAATAAAATATTTCTAAGTTATCAGAAATTCTTTAAGCATCAGATTGCTTTAAACGCGAATTTCTCAATAACTGCTAATTTGGAACAACTACAGAGAATCAAAATCAACTTGCAAAAAGAAAAAAAAAGCAATCAAGAATAAAACGTGGAAAACACATTCCAACGCTCACAGCGTCACTACACTATTTCTCTGTGAAACGGAAATTTTCAGTCGCGCAGACGATTTTTTGTAAAGATGTTGCCTATGACTAATCTTTCATTTTATGTATTCTACAAGATTATTTCCAGTGGCGTGTCTAGAAATGTTCTTCAAGGGTGGTTGGAATATTGCTTAAGATTCCTTTACTAATGCGTGTTTTTTAAATGGGTTCTTTTAGATATTGGAATTTTGGGTAGGGATCATTCATAAATGATGTCACGCTTCGAGGGGGGAGAGGGGGTTCGTGAAACTGTGACAAAGTGGGACAAGGGGAGGGGAGGGGGTAACAAGAAGTGTGACATCCCTGCTTATGCAACATAGCGTGACATTTTGTGACAGAAGGGGGAGGGGATCAAATATGTGGGAAAAAAGCGTGACATCATTCATGAACGGTCCCTAAGGGGGAGGGATACATCCCGGTATCTCCCCCCTCAATACGTCCATGGTTAATTGCAATTGTTAGAACATTAAAATTAAATTTTCAATACAAATTAATGCGATTTTAAATTTTTAAAATAGAGCAAAGTTAAAGATTGTTTTTGGTAGAAAGAACTTCAGTGTCTTAAGAGCCTTGAACCTCTGAGCGCTCCGTTTTTTTAGGGAATTCCCTACAAAATACCCATAATTTTTTTAATTGCACATTTGAAATCTACATATGTGTTGGAGTTTAAATCAGTCATATATTTTTGTAGCAAATATTATTTATTATTGTTTTGGATCATAGCATAGGAACAGATGTTCTGAAGCGTCAATTTTAAGCATAAAATTCGCAACTTTTCTGCAACTAAAGCCACCTCTGGGATAAAACCTTGATTAAAGTCTAAATATTTCAAAAAATTGCATTACTTACGTTTAAACGATGAAACAACAGCATAATATTTTAAATACAGTGGAACCTGTGTAAGTTGACCACTTGCGGTGCAGTACTTTAGGGGTCAACTTAGACAGGTGGTCAACTGGTAGAAGGTGGAGATTCCTTTCCTTTTTTTTCTTTGTCAATTCTTACACAATGCATTTATTCATTTGTACTTCATGCATTAACGTTACTTTAAAATAGTAATTAGTAATTTTTTTCACAATTATCTAAAACATCATTAGAGAAATTTAACCTGAATGACTTACAATGCATCCTATAGAACTTTAAAAAATTAAAGTATGTAGTTAAAATAAAGATAAATATCTTATTAATTAGGTAAGTTACTTATTTTATGGTTAAAAAAAATTCCTAAAAATGTATAATTTTCAAAATGGCTAGATCAGATAGAATAAAAAAGAAGAAACTTCTTTACAGAACAAAAGAGGGCTCATAGTAATCTTCCCACGTGGTAACTTGCAGAGAGGTTTAGGCAAACTTTATCTTGTCATATTTCATCCACCCAGACAAATACTGGTCCAACATCATAGCATAAAAATATCCTAGAAAATTTATTTTAGTTTTTTTTAATCTTTGCAAAAATAAATGATCGAATAAATATAGTAGTAATTAGGGACTTAATTCTTGAATTTTACCACTTTTCTGGAGCGAAACTCTAAAAAGGGGAGCAATCTGAACACAATGCCAGTTCAAAACACAGCACGCTTTCAAAACTATGTTCCTTTCCTCGCTAAAATACTCTTTATAGAACACTTGCTGATACGTATTCTGAAAAATTGGAATTCAAAGAGTGTTCCTGCAAAGCACCATCAGAAAAAACTGGTAAAAAGGGTTTCTGGATGGAATTTATAGAGAATAGTACTTATAAGTACCGTCAGTGGATAAAGGGTAAATAATCATATTGGGCAATAATGGAAATTCCTAATTAACTTACAAAGGGTTTTTTATAATACTCCCACCCAAATGTGGCGTACATAAGTGGTCAATATAGACAGGTGGTCAGATTAGATGGTCAATACAAAGGTTTCCCTACATTGGGATTATTCATAAATGATGTCACGCTGCGAGGGGGAAGGGGGTGTTCGTGCAATTGTGACAAAGTGTGACAAGGGGAGGGGAAACAAGTAGTGTGACATCCTGCTTATGCAACATAGCGTGCCATGTGACAAAGGGGGGATGGGGTCCGTTGAAGTGTGACATTTTGTGACATTGCATAATATAGGGCAAATTCCGTTCCTGTCAAAAGTGGTCAACTTAGACAGGTGGTCAGCTTACAAAGGTGGTGGTCAACGTTACAGGTTTTACTGTACACATAAAAACCTCCTACCTGGGGAAATCGCTTGATGAGCAATTTTCGGTACATTTGCGTTACCCGCGGGAAAGGCAGTTCAGAGAGTTATTGACATGTGATTCACGCGTTTTAGTTTGCTTTGTTTGTTGATTATGTGATGGATTGACGAACTTTGTATAAATGCTCGCGCTTACTCAGTTTCATTTTGACTGCTATATAAATGCGGTTCTTAGCAAGCAGTTCATTGCTTTGGAATCTCGTTTATTCACCTGGCTCGCAAAAATTACTCATCAGAAAAACAGCTTACAGGGAAAACAAATAAACACAGGGTAAAGCCCGGTAAGTTGCGAATTTGGGAATGAAATAAAAAAGGAATGAGCACTTAGAAACTTACATTTTTTTAACCCTTTATCGACTGCATTATGATCTGCAGTATTTTTTTTACATAGAAAGTTTGTCTGGGTATTTACACTGAAAGCTAAGGGATTTACATAAATAAAATGCTCAGTCTATAAGAATTTATTTTTTTACAGCTAATAACTGCCACAAAGTATTTTACTGTGAAATTAATTACATACACTTTTTAATCAAAGTACTTCGTCAATTAGTTTTCTAAGTTCGTAACTAACACATTAAAAAAATGAGGGACTTAATTCTTGAATTTTACCACTTTTCTGGAGCGAAACTCTAAAAAGGGGAGCAATCTGAACACAATGCCAGTTCAAAACACAGCACGCTTTCAAAACTATGTTCCTTTCCTCGCTAAAATACTCTTTATAGAACACTTGCTGATACGTATTCTGAAAAAGTGGAATTCAAAAAGTGTTCCTGCAAAGCACCATCAGAAAAAAATGGTAAAAAGGGTTTCTGGATGGAATTTATAGAGAATAGTACTTATAAGTACCGTCAGTGGATAAAGGGTAAATAATCATATTGGGCAATAATGGAAGTTCCTAATTACATGGTTTTAAACAGTGTATCTGGAAAATGTCTACCTTCACAATCCTGCGGACGTTTTCTGAAATTCTCATGCACTCTTTCAAGCATGTCTTCTGGTAATCTTGCAATTTCACTCTCAGTATTGTTCTGTAGGTCTTCCAGGGTGCTGGGACGGTTGCAATAAGACCTTCGACTTCAGGTTACCCCAAAGAAAAAAAATCGTATGGGGGAACTCCAAATCGCAAACAAAAACTCTTTGCACTGCAATGATAGAATGGGAATTGGAAAAATACACTTCAACACAAAATGAGTGCTCCTCCCGTGTTCTCTGCATTCAACTGAACAGCAGATGAATACAAACGTCCCGTCGGACATATTAAATTAGTAGTTTCATTCCCTTAGGGAATTTTTAAAAAAAAAATCAAAATTCGAATTCAGTCACACAACAAGCAAAAAAAAGTCAAAACCACTTTTTAATTCATAATTGACAAATTTTCCGAATTCAGTGGAGTTGGGGAAGAAAGGGGGGAGGGAATGTCACATCGAAGCAGCTTTAAAGGAAAACAAATCGATTTCATTTCATTCTTAAATCGCTTAACGGAAATTAAAACCATTTCTCATTCCTGCTTTTCTCCAAGGTCAAACTCGCAAATTCTACCTCGTTATGGGTTTGAATGTCTAGCCGCACTTATTAAATTCTCACACGTGCCGCTCTTAAGGTTTAAAGAAAACATACAAGAGTTCAGTCTTTGTTTATGAATGTCAAATCTGAAAGAATTTTAAATAAACTTTAAACTTTGCTAAATCAGAGTTTTGAAATGCGGATTAGAAATCATTGGAAAAATCGAAAACAGTAGAAATATTTCAAAAATTTACTTAACTCTTGAAGTGTCACCTGTCAAGAAATCACACAAGTTGTCACGTTGGGTCTTATAGACCAGAATTAATAATTTAGTAAATTGGGTATAAAAATGTAAAACCAGGGTTCGAAATTTGATGTAAACGTTAGGCGTCATTGGCACCTATTTTGTTTCTTTAGTTGCCAAATATGTTCTGCTTGGCGCAATTTTAAAAGAATTCAAACTGCAGATAACAACAGAGATAACAACTGGTAGCTATATAAGGAGAGTGGTGCAATTGTTAAAAAATCTTGGAAAAACATCTCAACTTTACGAAGAAAATTATTCATAAGATAGAGAGAGAAAAATATTCAAAAATCAATTTATATTTGTAATTTTAAAGAAAGTTTCTAACTTTACTTAAATTGATGATTTTCAATATAAACATCTATTTTAATCAGTCCCTAATAAAATAAAATATGAGTTAATTAGATTAACTATTTTTGCAACTGTTACTTACAGTCTAGTGTTACTTACTTCACTTGCAAGTAAAAATTCACAATTCCAAATTTTTAAGGTCATGAAGTTACGATACTCTTAATAGGTATCTTAAAATCTCAAAGTACAGAAGATTAGATGTAATAAACTCATGTTTGTGAAAATTGCAACACCATGAAGGAATCGTCATAATTGAATGAAATTTAATACACAGTTGAGTCATAGTGGTACCAATAAATGATTAAATTTTCAAAGCAAACAAACAATAACAAGAGATTGGAATCAGTATTTTGTGTAGCCACCACGCGCCGCAATAAGTGCTGCTACACGACGTGGCATGAAGTCAAACAAATTTTGAATGTCTGCCTGAGGAAGAGCATTCCATATTGTTTGTATGCGTACCCAAAGTTCGTCTACAGAAGCAACAGGACGAGGATCACGAGCGAGACGCCGACCAACGAAATCCAACACATGTTCAATTGGCGACATATCCGGGGAATACGCAGACCAAGGAAGAAGCTGTGCCTGCTGCGTTGCAAAGAAGGATTGAACAGTCCTAGCAATATGAGGGAGGGCATTGTCCTGTTGAAATACAGCGCCTGGCAAGCTTTGAAGGAAGGGAACAGCTTGGGGCTGTAGAACTTCACTGATGTATCGGTTGCTGTTCAGATTGCCCACAATTCGCACCAATTGAGATCGCCCATGATAAACTATGGCGCCCCAGACCATTAATCCCGGTGTTCGTCCACTGTGGCGTTCGATAATGCATTCCGGAAGGTGGCGTTGACCGGCATAGCGTCTGACACGAATGCGGCCATCATGGTACCACAAATTAAAGCGGGATTCGTCAGAAAACACGACATGCTGCCAATCAGCACGCCAGTCTCTATGCTGATTGGGCCCATTATAGCCGCAGGCGGAGATGGTTTAGCGTGAGGGGGATCCTGTATAAAGGAGTCCTTGCGCGCAGTCCACGCTGAAGCAGACGTCTACGAATTGATGAAGCACACAATGAAACACCTGTAGCTATTGACCACTGTGCTGCCAATTGTCTAGAGGAAGCTGTACGGTCCGTCCGCGCCATGCGGACAAGGTGCTTATCATCGCGAGTTGACGTCACATTTCGGGGTCCACTCCCAGATTTCCGAGTTGTCCGACCCTCGTCCGTCCACTGCTTCCAAACACGCATCACTGTGCTGCTGTTACGTTGCACACGAGCGGCTACTGCACGATACGACAATCCAGCTTCACGAAGGCGGATGATTCTCCCCCGTTCAAACTCTGTAAGTTGTTCAAATCTCGCTCTCTTTCGTCGAAGAGGCATAAGTAAAGATTGAACTAACGTTTACCACTAGCAGATAACCACCGATAACCATACACGCCTCGCTACAGCCGTCTACTTATTCGGATCCATCCGCCGTTCAGAGGGCGCTCGCTGCTCAGCATACGCATGCGCTACTGATTTGAAATTCTAATCATTTGCATATCATGCACTACTTTGCATTTCCTGAAAATTTCAGCTCACTCGCGTAAGTCCTTCATGGTGTTGCAATTTTCACGAACGTGAGTTTCTCTACTAATAATAAAGCAGCAAGTATGTGTGTGTGTGTGTGTGTGTGTGTGTTTGTGTGTGTGTGTCTGTCTGTGTCCGGCGTAGGGCCCAGACCGTCCAACGGATTTTCATGAGATTTGGCACGAAATTAATTTGGAACATGGGGGTGTGCACCTCGGAGAGTTTTTTCCGAAATTCGAATTTGTTCTTTTATTCCAATTTATAGCCTAAAGTTTCATAAAATAACCATTTTCTATGGGAAGGAATTATCGCGCATCGCTTCGAGCTTGATACCGTTGAAAAGCGCGTAAAAAACTACCCCGGGAGAAGTTTCGCTCTACGTGCGAAAATTCGAAGCCTCTAAATTACCTAGAAAAGAAGTTATAAGTATTTTTCTCTGCAGTTCGAAATTATTTTTTCACGCTAATTAACTTTAATTTTAATTGTTACCATGCCGACTGACCATTAAATCCTTTTTTCTTTCAACGAATTAAAATTTATTCCTAGCGGTTTTTAGCATTTTGAGGAGCAGCCGATTTTTAATTTATTTATTTCTTTTTTTTAGATTTTGATTATTATTTTTTTAAAGCGAATTGAAATTTATTTCCAACAAACAAAAAGTAATTGTGCCAAAAAACTTACGTATATACTCTCAGAAACGCATGCTCAAATCTCACGAAACTTATTGTATTATTTGACGAAATGGCTTCGTGAAAAAGGCTCCGAGTAAACCTTTCGTCAAATTGAAGAAATTTGTGCACTGTTAGAAATTTCATCATGAAATTACGGTTAAATAACCGGCAGCAGTCTGTCCATCTAATTCACCGTTAAATTTACGGTTTGGAACATTTTTCTACTTACAGGCGGTTGATAGTTTTATTTTGATTTCCTTATTTTGACATGTATTTTACGGGACCATTTTCCATACTGCACAGGGGTTTTTAAAAGAAATGTTATTCTTTATAGCGATTTTTGTTATTCCAGCTTATTACTATTTATACTTTCATTTTTTTTTTTTTTCGCCTGTGAATTAGCACATATGGTATTTTTCTATTTGAGCGCGGATGAAAGGTTCATTCCGCTTTCAAAGCTTTGCTTGCTGCTGTTTGTTTCTGCAAGCTACAAAATTTCGTCTTTCTGTTTTAAGCTGGGTCCCGACGCTACGTTTTGCACAACGTTTTGTCTCCGCAGTCCAACACGCTGCAGATAAAACGTTGCGTATAGATTAGAAAAGTGCACAGTTTTGAGTCCGGTGCGAAGACTGTACAGTTGCAGCGATAACTGAGATAGAAAGCATAGATGTCTTTGAACTGTGCAGACAAATCGGCACATGTAGACGGTAGCACCCTTTTCCGATTCATTTTGTTTCTCAATTTCAATTCGTCAGGTGACGATGGCCGACTTTCGGCAATGTTCTCAGGAGTTTCTCACAAAATTTATTGCATTATGCGAAAGTTTCCCATGCATTTGGCGTGTCAAATCCAAGGAGTATAGTGACAGGGATAAAAAGGGGGACGCTTATGAGAGTTTAGTGGAAAAACTCAAAGAAATTGATGCAACTACAAACAGAGAAACAGTTGTAAATAATTAATTCTTTGAGAAGTGTTTACCGTAAAGAATTGGCAAAAGTTAATAAATCGATTCGATCTGGGGCTGGAGACGAAATCTACAAGCCATCTCTCAGGTATTTTGATTTGTTACATTTCCTAAATGATCAGGAGACACCAAGGCAGTCTAGGAATACCATCGATGAAAATAAAGAGATTGCGTTGTCAAACCACCAGAACAGGCAACAAAAAATATATATTTTATGTACTCATTTGACCACTTTAAACGCCGGGTACTTCTGAGACGTTCCAGTCTTTTTTTTAACGTGACACCATGCCAAAATTGAGTACCTCCGAGTAGTACCTCCTTCATGATGATATCGCACAAAACTGAGTGAAATATACAGATATCTCTGCACCATGTAGAAGCATAAAAAACTGCAACGTTTTCATTCATTATTAAGACTGCATAGACAAAAGGTTGTACAAAACGTAGCGTCTGCACCCGGCTTTAATGTCAATAAATAATATATAAAAATTAATTATACTAAAAATTTATTAATTAAAAATATTATAATTTATTATAATCGTCCTTTATGTGTGGGTACTTGAACTAAACAAACAAAATGCGTTTTCTTTCAAATATTTTCTTTTTTGTTTTGTTTCGTTTCTTTCTTTCCTTTTTAATTGTGCGTGTTTTGTAAAAAAAAATACTTAAATGTGTAGGATCTCTGGCTGATTGCCGTGGGCAGCTAATTTTTAATTATGTGGAATGCATTTTAATAAAATAACATAATTTACACCTAAAAAAGTTATCACTATATACACAATGGCAAACCGGCTGGTCTTTCCATTTTTTAACACGGGCATAGCCGTGCGGGTACCGCTAGTATGTTTATAAAAATATAACTGTATAAAGTTATGCTAGATTTTGAAAATAAATAAATAATAACGAATTGGTGCATATTGTGAGTGTCAAACTAAAAGAGTTTGAAAGGTTAGGCTTCAAAAGTGACGACTGCATGCGAAATCGCGGTCATCAAACTGGAATTTTTAGTTGCAAAAATACGACAAACGACCGCTAATTTCGAACCCTGTAAGTAAAACTTTGTTTTAGTTTAAATATAATGTAAGAATACGTAGCATATAAAAAGCTTAGAAAAGAAAAGAAATAAAAATTGTACCTGGGTCAATATGACCCGACGTGACAGCTAAAGGGACATTGCTTTCTATTAAATAAAAGATGCAAAAGTTCTAGATGATAATTTTGATCACGTATGGGTAAAAATACCTAGAAGTTTTTCGAGTTAAAATAAATTGCAAATGAATCTATATTTTAATGTAAAAAGTAATTAAAAATACTGCAATACAATGATGGCACCATCACCGGCTACACGCAAGAAACAGCTCCATAGTCAACTAACTATACAGTTTACGAAATGTTAGGAAAAGATTGGAACTGCATCCCGAGGATGCATAGAGATTTCAGGAATAACTGTTCACGAAAATGTTCAAATGCCTTGAATTCGTGCTGTTTTTTTTCTAAGGAGCCATTCATAAATAATGTCACGCTTTTTTCCCATATATTTGGCCCCCCTCCCCCTTTGTCACAATATGTCACACTTCACCTCTTTGTCACATGTCACGCTATGTTGCATAAGCATGGTGTCACACTTTGTCACAATTTCATGAGCCCCCCTCCCCCCTCGAAGCGTGACATCATTTATAAATGATCCCTAATGGGCTGCTGTTGGTTTCTGCCATTTGCAGACCTAGTTCGTTCCCCAGAGATTGGTACCATCTCTTTCAGCGGCACCACAATGTGTGTGGTACCATTGCCGCATGTGAGTTTTGACGTCCGGCTTCTCCTCCAGAAAGACCGAGCACCCGGACTCTGTTGATGCGAAATGTGCACTAGGGGAATTTAATTTAACCGAGAGCATCCCAGCCAAATGCCTACTCAAGGGATCTTTTACTTTCCGCATAATCATACGACATGGGCGCAGACGATTTTCTGCACCTTGAAAATCCACCGTCACTGCCAGGATCGACCTGGGGCGTACGAACTCCGCGCCTTACCACGACGCCATCATGCCGATGTGCTAATGTTATTACGAACAATGTTGGGGCTTAAAATGCCAATTGAAAAAATATACTCCAAAGGACTGTGGTATAGTCAATAGAGTACAAGCCTCCAACGCCTTAGACTAGATTCAAATCCCGGCAAGGGCATCGATGTTATTAATCGGTGTAAGATTTCAGTGATTCGGATTCAACTGTAAGCTGTAGGTCTCCAGCGCGATGTGTAGGGACATCTTGTGCTCCCCTATTTAGCAAAATACGATGCAAAAGGTACTCATTCCTTTCTCTACAGTGAAAGTACTTAAAGGTATAATAGCAAAGGTCATTTTCTTTTGGAAACTGAAAATCATACGCAACTGCCAGCAGTGTGGCATAGTGGTAAAAGGCGCAGGCCTCGTACTCCCAAGTTCGCAGATCAAACATGGCCCAAGTCGATGGATTTTCAAGATGTAGAAAATCAGCAACGTCCATGTCGTATGATTATGCGGCATGTTAAAGATCCCTTGAGTATCCGTTTGGCGTGGATACTCTCTCGGTTAAATTAAATTCCCAGTGCAGGTTGCATCAATTAGAGCTCAGGTGCCGCCATCTATGGGGGAACTGAGTATCAAAAAAATTGCCCCAATGGTACCACACTCACTGTGGTGCCGCTGAAAGAGTTGGTACCAATCTCTGGAAACGCACTAGGTCTGCAATGGTTAACAACCAATATACGCAGCCCGTTTATAAACAACATATGCAACTTATAAAGTCTTAGTGTGAAATAATTGAAACATCAAATAGTACGATGGCCGTTAAAGAGGGGGGGGGGAGGAATGACGATTTTCATTCTCTAAATAAATTGGTGAAAGTTTTAGCGTTTGAAAAATGTTTCTGCATATGCTGTTCAACTTTACTATTAATTTAGTAACATAATAATCTCCTTCTTGTGGGAATCAGTTAAAAAAGAACTGAATTCTAGAGAAATCAGATTTTAAGTTCTCTATTTTACTCTTTTCTCTACTCAATCAGTGTGTTTCCCGTACAATGTTGATATCGTTGCTGCTTTTTATTGTTTTCCCTTTTTTTAGCTAACTTACTTAGTTCCCACGATGCTTCCCAACTCTAAGTTTCACAATTGATGCAGTGAGATGTGCGTGGGTGTCAAGGGATGTCAGTGACAAAAGAAAGATTTTGAGTAAAACGTGTGCAAAGTCGAATCGCTTAAACAATTTTTTTCTCTCCAATCAGACAGGATAGCATCACTTTTTAGTGATACTATTATAAGCATCTCTTGCCACAAAACAGATGGGTGTTTCTGATATCATTTGCACATCTCAAAATTTGCAATTGTGTCACTTATACCCCGTTGCTTCTAAGCTCATCAGTTCTTGTCTAAAAATGGAAAAACATCCTTCATGTCACGTATAAGGTTCATACACTAAATTTTCATTTACGTTTTTGAAATGCATTTCTGATCATTTTTGTGATGTACTATGTTTCATAATTCAAAACTGATTAATTGCTCTCATTTTCATTGCAGATAAAATTTTTGACTGAGAATCCAGTAGTAATCTGCAGGGAGATTTGATCGCTAACAAGAACTCTTTTCCGTTACTTTGCGGGGACATTCACTTTGGATAATGTAACCCTAAAGCGAAACTCGATAGATCCATACACTGCAGAGAAAATCTTGACGTCTTCAATTGGAATTGAACATAAATATTTATAATTTTTGCCACAAATTCACTCACAATGCCAAGTGTGTGCACAGAGTCTGTGATGGACACAGAACAAATGGCGAAAAGCCTGAAAGTCACCGACAACCCACGTGTTGTGATCATGGGTGCAGCAGGGGTTGGGAAGACTTCTATCGTCCAACAATTTCTGTACGATGCGTTCCCAATAAATCACGTGCCCACGGTGGAAGAAATGCATTGCAGTGTGTACGACATTGGAGGTTCTTCCTTGACCTTGAACATCTTGGACACTAGTGGATCCTATGAGTTTCCAGCAATGAGGAGGCTGGCCATCAAGACGGCAGATGCCTTCATACTCGTATATTCCATCGACGACACAGAATCGTTCCGATACGTGTCGACCTTGAGAGAACTGATCTTGGAGTTGCGACTCAAAGAAGACAACGTTCCGATCGTGGTTGTTGGGAACAAGAGCGACCTCGAAGACAAGCGAACTGTTCGAAAAGAGATCGCAGAATCTGTGGTCACGATCGATTGGGAAAACGGCTTCGTCGAAGCTTCAGCCAAAGATAACGTCAACATTCTGCAGATCTTCAAGACTGTTCTCGCGCAGGCTCATATTTGTTACGCTTTGGGACCTGCCGTCGAGCGCAGGAGAAAGTCTCTGCCTGCTCAGCCGACATTGCCGAGAGTAAGGAACATAATCGAACAAAAACGACACAGTTGTGTGATACAGTGAATCTTTTTTTATTTTATTTTTTTCCTTCTTTGTATTTAACTGTGGTGCTTTTCATATACAACTTTCCGGAATTTAAAGCCGAAATTTAAAAATGATACTTGTAACGAAAAATATTGGCAATTTGCTAAAAAAAATATTGGTTACATACTTTACAAATAATGTATGGCAAATGTATGTCTTGTAAAGACTGCCTTGTATGTCTTCAGTGATTCATTATATACACTGTTTAATATTTCATAAGATGTTTTAAATTATTTGATGCCGATGAAATTTGGAGAAATGTTGAACCAATTTTTTGGTATTAAAGTAAGTAGGTGCGTATATTATTTAACATTCTCATGCATGCATTTATTTGTTTGTGTTATAAGCAAAAACTTCATATACCGCAAACTAATTTAGCATCTCAGGATGGTTGTGTAATAATCTGATTTTAGAAAATTTGTCCTGTATAGTCAAAAATTCCTGTTCTTGTATGAAGACTTTTATCTTTTTTTTTTCCATATTTATTCAATATAAAAATAAACATGGCAAAATTGATTATTAAAACTTTATTTATAAAGAATAAGAAGCTGTAAAACAACAAACTTCCCAGTAATGTAAAACGCGCCTCAAAATAACTAAACAGAATTTGGTTCGAAACCAAGATTTTCTCTTCTTTCTTGAATCCTCCATGGACTCCCAAAGATATCTTAATCTTTTAACAATCTTGAATACCCTATGAAACATTTTGTGGTTTCCAAGAACTATTTGGAGTGTCTAGATGAAGACGACATGCAAATTGCAGCACAAAAACAAATCTGCATAAAAATTTGAAGCAAAAATGCATGTCACCTCATATGAGGCTTTCATGCATGAGAGGGTTAAGTTTTATAGAAAGCTTGAAAATAAAAAAAATCCATTAATTAATCCTAAGTTGTGTCCAACAGAGAACTGGTATTATATGGAGAGTTAATGAAGGTTCCATAAATGTCTATAATTGAACAGCTTCATAAAACTCTTCGCTGTAAAAATAAGTTCAACATTCTCCAACATTTTCAAGCAACAGTGTAAACTTTCTTTGTGAGAACATGCTTAAATGGATTTATGAAAGTGACGTATATAAGTGCAGTGGTTACCACAAGGGCCGTTCAAAGGAGGGACGAGGGGGTGATACAATCGGGCGGCATTGAAAATGGGTGTGCATCTGATAGTTCCGCTCCCATTTCAGTGTATGTTTAGTGAAGTAGCTTTTAACAAAGTGTATTGTGTAAGTAGGGCTTTAGAATTTTCTTTCTCATACAATATATTTTTCATGCTAGGACAATCTTACTTGAATGGGATCAAGGAAAGATTGTCCTTATTTAAATACGCAGGGTGTCCAAATTAAATGTCACTGATTTTGAGACATAGCAAAAGGTTAGAAAGCAAGAATTGATGTCAGGATGCCTCGTCGGTAGTCCAGCTTTCCAGTTTCAGCTATGTTCGTTGTTACTTTTTCTAAAGGGTTTCCTTGGTGAAGCACGTTCAAACATACTTGCACAAAGACGCATTTTGAACAGTTTTTTGCACAGGTTAAGTTTTGCACGCACGATCTTCGTGCTTGTGCAAAATTATCCTTCATACGCTCAAGTTTGCTTGCACAAGCATGCTTTGCAAGGAAATTTAAGAAATGATGAGCATAATCATAAAAATTGCTTTTGTGCACTGTTCTGAACATTTTTTGCACTGATATTATAAATTTCTTACTGCATACCACAGCATTTTTTACCCGATTTAACGCCATGTTTCCATTTGTATGCCAACCAAACTGTCGCCAAGCTCTTTTAACTTTCGTAAGGCAAGCTCTACAAATGCCACGAGTTGCCCCAAATAAGAACTTCAAATGGAAGTTTTGGACTGGGAACATTTGTGATTCGGACACCCTCTAAGTTTGCAAAAGATTTTGTTTGAAAGTTTGCGAGTATGTTCATAGCCATCAATTCTTGTAAATATAATGTATGGCGAAAGTTATTTGACTTTAGTGTACACGCTTAGTGTGCACAATTTTTGCCTTAAGTCATATTCTGATGATGCGCAAACTATTGAGATTGCTTGCTGTTGAAACTTAATTTTCAATATCATAAGTTTTAGATAGTGATAGCATCTATAGAGCATCACATACACTTAGACTTATTATTTTTACTTCTTCTTGAAAACCATAAATTATGTGTTGGCATCGTTATCTAAATGTCAATATTTCGAGTCTTTATCAATCGAGCATGAAGTCTATTGTAATATTTGAGCAAAAAAAAACATCAATTTTAAGGACGGCCCGGTATACCAACTGTTACTATCAATGTATAAAATATTTATCTATTTTGAAACTATACCTATTGCCATAACTTTATGCATAATTTCTTCTTAAAATGCAGTTGTTTGATGTTGCGACAGAGAACATATCTGAGCTTGAAATTTTAATTGGTAGCTACAACCAATTACAATGAAACCTTGCTAATCGAAACTAAGTTGGGACCGAAATCAGATCAGTTGGCGAAATGTCAGATTATCAGAGCTAATTCACAAAATTTTAAACTTTTACAAATCTAAATAATACTGGACAAAATCATAAATTAACTTCATTTTAGCATCACATTGCATCGAATTAATTAATGATAGCACAACATTACATTTCATACAACAATCCTAATGCTAGAGGCTAAAAAGTTTGTTGTGGGGGAGATAAGTGTTACATTACGTTGTAAAATAACGTATACCCGTCACAGACGTCTGGTTTTTTACGTCTATTCAAAATGTTTAACGTTGGGCAAAAGAACAACCAGTACAATGAATATTACGGTTACTGTAAATATCGATAATCTAAAAACATCTGTAAGCAAATTAATTACTTGATGTACCTGTAAAAAATGCTCCCCATATTTTGAAATTTTGCCCGTGTTTTTCATTTGCATTTACAATTTACAGGTACATTTTTTATTAAAAACTTTTGCCGATTTCGTTCGGATTTTTTGCATTTTTCAGACTAGCGGGGTTCTGAAAAGCGTATATTCGCTTTATAGCGTATACTCGTAATATGCTATTCCTGATTCTTTACGTCTGCTCAAAATGTCTAAGGTTAGGCAAAAGAACAACCAGTACAACGTTACGGTTAGCGTAAATCTCATATAAAAACATCTGTAAGCAAATTAATTGTTTAGTCTCCCATCTACCTGTAAAAATAGCTCCCATATTTTGGCATTTTATCTGTGTTTCTATTTGCATTTACTCATTACAGGCACATTTGTAAACTTTTGCCGATTTCGTTCGGGTTTTCTGTATTTTCAGACCAGCGAGGTTTGGACATACAAGGTTCCAATGTGCTATTTTTGGTTGAAGGATTTTCGTTGAAATAATACAACAATTGTATCACTATATTTTAATGAGCTATTCACATCAAATGCTTTTTATTGTATAAAGTGGTCAACTAGTACTTTGTGTACTTTTGTATGCATTTCACTTGTTCTATTTTATAATTGATTATTACAACTGATCTTGTGACCAAGACATGCTTCAATTAAACGTCTGGTGCTATAAAATACACAAATTTGACGACGAGTTGTTGTAAATAATCCAATTAAACATTTATTGCTTAGAATATCTAATTTTAAAGACATTTTTCGATTCTCGATAATAATAAAAAAAACTAGTTCAATCTCATAATGACAACTCAGATAAGAAAATTGCGAAACTGTAAACCATTTAAAATGGAAATTTTTAAATTTGTAATACTTCCAATTTTAAATGACTTTTTTTTTTAAATTTTCTACAAAGATTTACATAAAACAGAATTTCAGAAAAAAATCAAGGAAAATATTTTTCAATTCAGAGGCAAATTGCTTTTCGCATAGTCTAACAACAAATTGATTAAAAAATAATCCACATACTTTCTCACGCATTAATAAGGTCTTTTTAGACTTTTTTTTCGTATTTGCATTCACCGTTTTCAATAATTTAATTTATTTTTAGTATACCGCTGTGTTTAAAGGAGGATAATCAATTATATTAAACTTCAGATCAGATATATGAGTTACGCATATTTTATTCTTTATCGTCAAGATTCTGCTTTTTTTAATTTGTTTTCTTTTCTTTTTCTACTTTTAATTTCGTATTTATATTCCCTAATACTTTTCGTTTGAAGTTCCGATTAAAATAAATCTTGGTTTTTAATTTTAAAAATCTGTTATTAATATTAACAGATTTATAATGAAATTCAAAAAGCAAATATTAATATTTATTTATTTTTGTGCATTTTAAACAATTCTCTGCTATCATCCTTTCTTTTGCAGTTCTGCTGTATTATTAAGAGTTTAGATTTTTTGTTTATCTTATTTTTTTTGTTAATTTTTCTCTTTCTTCCCAAACTGCATAATTTTCTTTCTGACATTGGTTGTACAACTTCAATACTCAGTAAACTCAATACGCTATTTCATATTGAATAATCTTAAACCCAAACCATTTAAAAAGAAAAATAATTACTTACAAAAAAAATCATTATATATTAGGTCACGTGCAACTTTTTTTTTTAACACAAAGTTTTCAAAAATCTGAGATAATTTCTTCTGAGAATCGAAATTCTTTTACAAATCTCCTGATACGAGCTTTTTTCTGTTAAGCAGATTACATAAATCAGCTTATGTGTCATTAGTCACGAAAATTGTTTTTAAATTGTAAAACTTCCTTTTTTTCCAAAGATTGAAACATAAATCAATTTTTATTAGAACTCATTTCAAGATTATCTTTTTAAATCTGTTGCTGAATAGTATTCCAACTAAATTTATTTTTATAAAGCAATTACAGGTGACGAATAAAAGTAGAATGCCGCACGATAATGTAAATTATTCCACTAGAAAAAGAAATGCCACCAATTCACCTTTTTTTCAATTATTATTATTACAATTTTTGTGTATCTAATTACGTAATTGTTTTAAGAAGTACTGTAAGTAAAAGAATATGTGACTCTAAATCGAAGCCTGTTCCGGAGTTCTCGCCAATTGTTCTGGAATCGAAGCCAATTGTTCTAGAGAACTCGCTTTGGTTGAGTCCATTAAAAACATTTCGCTTATAGAAATGAACAGTGTCATAACCACAAAATGGACATTTTTCAAGAGAGGCGTTTGAACGTTGAACAATGTGTTTTATTTAATTGACTTATTTGTTTCAATGATTATTATAATCGATTTTGTTCGGAAAATAGTTATTGTTCTAGTTTTCTCTCATAGGATGGATGTTAATGATGTCAAAACAATTAAAAATAACTATAAAAAGTAGTTATTACAGTATTGCACCAAAAAAATTAAGTTGGCCCCTAGCCTTAATTTTTGAACATTTTCTCACAGCTGTATTCCCAACATGAAGAGCGCAAAAATCTGAACATTTTGATATAAAAACGAAAAAACGATTTTTTGCAGATATGACATTGTTCATTTCTATGAGCAATTTCATGAAAAACATTCAACAGTGTCTTTCACCTACTGCATTACCGCTGCAAATACTTAAAAATTCCTTAGTAAATACAATAAAAATGTATAAAAAGCTAAGAAAAGAAAAATTCCCCACTAAAACATTAAAATAAAATTTTTTGAGAAAGTCAATAGTTGAACTAAATCTGCCAAACGTAAAAATTTGAAGCGCACATTTTTACGTTTCAGTAGATTTAGTTCAAACCTTCAATTCTGGACCATTTAAGATTGGCGGAAGTTTTATCTTCGATATTTTTTATACAAAAGGTACTTTATTTTTTCTTCAGTAGGAACAAAAATTATTTCTTCGAAGCAATACTGTGTTCTTAGTGATTAAATCATTTCTTAGAGAAAAGAATTACAAATCAATTGTAGTGTTCACTTTATGCTTTGAGAACTCATTTCATTTGATGCATGTTGAAAACATCATAAACTATTGTTGTCTTACTTGTATAACATGAAATTGCATAATTGACTGATCAAACTGCATTTGAATAAATGAATGGCTTTGTATTCATTCAGACTTATTTATTTCCATGGCCTACCAATTCTTGTTTCTCTCTCTCTGTCTGTCTGCCTGTCTGTGTGTGTATGGTTGCGGGCGTGTGTTCTTCATTGTTACTATTGATTATGTCTTTAACGCTCAAGAACATCAATGGGCTATACTGTGACAGGCAAGATCTATTTCCCGATTTTTTAAATACATTATTGCTTTACTGAATGCTTTTTTTCTTTAGAAAATGGCCGAATAAAATACTATAGGTAAGACCTAGAAATAGTCGAATAAAAAATGAAATCGCAATTTTTAAATATCCTTTCCTGTAGCGATTGACGTATATCTACACCATTATAAGAAATAATTAAATCGCAGCTATAAAATATGCTTTCCTGTAGCGATTGACGTATATATATATATATACGCCATTATAAGAACTAATTAAATCGCAGTCATAAAATATCCTTTCCTGTTGTGATTGACGTAAATAGGCGCCATTACAAGAAATAATAAAATCGCAGCTATAAAATATCCTTTGCGGTATCGACTGACGTTTTTATGCGTCATTACAAGAAATAATTTAATCGCAAATGTAAAATATCCTTTCCTGTAGGGATTGACGTACATGTACGCCATTACAAGAAATAATGGAATAGCAAACTGTAAAATATCCTTTCCTGCTGCGATTGACGTATACATATATGCCATTACAAGAAATAATATAACGTATATATATGCCATTACAAGAAATAATGTAACGTATATATATGCCATTACAAGAAATAATTAAATCGCAGCTATGAAATATCATTTCCTGCACGGATTGACGTATATATGCGCCATTACAAGAAATAATTAAATCGCAACTATAAAATATCCTCTCCTGTAGGGATTGACGTATAAAGGTGCCATTACAAGAAATAATTAAATTGCAGCAATAAAATATTCTTTCTTGTGGCGACTGACGTTTTTACGTGCCATTACAAGAAATTATATAATCGCAAATGTAAAATATCTTTTCCTGCAGCGATTGACGTATATATGCACCATTACAATGAATAATTAAATCGCAGCTATAAAATATCCTTCCCTGAAGTGATTGACGCATATATGCGCCATTACAAGAGATAATTAAGTTGCAGCTATAAAATATCCTTTCCTATAGTGATTGACGCATATATGAGCCATTTCAAGCAATAATTAAATCGCAGCTATAAAATATCCTTTTTTGTAGTGATTGACGTATATATGCGCCATTACAAGAAATAATTGAATCGTAGCTATAAAAATATCCTTTCCTGTAGCCATTGACGAAAATATGCGCCATTACAAGAAATGAGATTTATCTGTGACACGTATCCCAAAAACGCATGCATTTTAATTATTGAAAAATAACCTCGGAGTTGAGGTGGAAATGCTCAAAAAAGCAGAAACTCCTTAATATTTAACGTCAACGTAATACTTAACGATTTTGTAAGCTTTTTTCAGAAACATACCTCCTTGACAGCTCGTCATTCGACGCGGACAGGTGCTCATTTTTCAGACAGAATAAATTAATCCACTTAATTCCAGGCAGCGCTCACATTGAAAATTTTCCCAGAACAAAGACATGGAAACTAAAAGCGTACTAGAATATTTTTTCCCCACCTTTCAGCTGCTCTTGACATTGCTTGTTGCATCAGGCGCCGATTAAATTCTAGGTTCTTTAGAATTTTCGTGTAATTTATTAATGTATTGGAACAGGGCGAGGACGATTACAGACTGGTAGCTGTAAAAATCTCTCAATGGAGTTTTACTATTAGCATATTTGATAAATGGTGATACAGTCGCGCCCGTTTCTAGCGAAGTCGTACATAGCGAGTTTACGTTTATAACGTAATAATTTACATTCCCCCTTGCTTTGAGAAAAGAACTCATTACAAGCAGTTTATTTATAACCAAGTAAAAATTTCTTTTACCGAAGTGACATCTTCAATTCTGACAATTCCCCCTTGCTTTTAGAAAGGAACTCATTGCAAACAGTTTATTTATAACGAAGTAAAATTTTCTTTTACCAATGCAACGAAGTGACATCGGAGAAAGCTCCGTCATAAAGAATCTGGAAAAACGGTTTTACTAAAAGCACTTTTTTTAATTGAAAATGTCATTTCGTCATGCAAGTGGTCATTCATAAATGATGTCACGCTTCGAAGGGGATGGTGGTTCAAGAAAATGTGATAGGGTTTGGGACAAGGGGAGGGGAGAGGGTAACAAGAAGTGTGTCATCGTAAATTTTAATTTATATAAAAAACATTTAAAATCAGCAAATTAAAATTATTTTATGCTAATGTAATATAGCATGACATGTATATATGCATGGTATGTTGAAGTGTGACTCTTGGTGAGAAAGGGGGGAGGGGTCAAATATATGGAAATAAAATGTGTCATCATTCATGAACGGTCCCAAAAACGGCCCACAAACGACCTATTTTGTCTGCTTTTTTAGTGCAATTTGCGTGGCAAATTTTCGTTTTCAGTTTAATCAGTTTGCAAGTGATGCAGCGTTCACCATTAGGTAGTTTTACGCACATAAAAGAAGTTTTACAAACAATGTAACACCATTGTGAAACGGCAGCTGATTACAATCACAGACATTGCAACGCCATCCATAAAAATCGAAGCGGCAGTCATTTTATAGCTTTTCGAAAGGTCAAGATCACGTGGTACATTACTTTCGATGTCTGCTTCACCCTTTATATCTCTCCTAGAAAAATTATTCTTCTATTAAGGTATTTTTCGTTGTTATAATTGTTTAACGCGAACGGTATTTAATTTGAAATCAGCGATTTTCTTTTAGCGGAAAATTCGCAAATTGGAAATCCTCTTTTTTTCTTCAAGGAAGGAAGTGAAAAAAGAAAGAAAAGAAATCTTTTTGTCGCATTGCTTCAATTGGCTCTTTAATTTGCTGACAGGCAATTCAAGCAACGTCATTGGTCACGTGGCAGCGATGAAAGCAATGTAAACAAAGGAAGGCGCAGCATCGCTTTACTTCGAGTTCGACAAATCTAATTAAAAACTAGGCCTAAATAAAGTTCTTCTACATTACATAAAATAAACACTAAATACAACACTATAACTCTTGTAATAATAAATAAATTTCTATAATGATTAAATTAAATGTAAATACTGGGTTATAATCAGAAAAAGCTGTGCAAATAGTCTAATTAATTTTAAGATAACTAATTTCGCCTAGTGAACTCCACGTAGAACTCAATTGAAAATCTTAGTAAACAAAGAGCGGATATCACGTGACAACGGTGATCGTTCATGAGTCCCCCTAGCGGTGAATTGCCTCCATTGGAAAAATTCATTTTTACAGTCCTACTCTCAACCAAAGATTAGCAGAGTGCCAAGAAGAATCCATTCATGTTCAAGGGAGGAACTGCTGGTATGAAGGATGTGCCGCTTTTGTTCTCGTTCCAGCTCGTTTAGCATACTTGCTTTCTTCCTAACTGATGCTATATGACAGTTTATAAATGAGGTTGCTTTCAATAAACAGAGAAGCAAGCATTCTGATTAGCGTACTAAACAAACGCACCTGCAAAACGAACCTCCCTAAAACTCGAATGGATTCGTTCTTTTCTGCCATGCGCAGAAGCATACAAATGTGAAAATTCCGTGGTAGGATAATTTTCAACACTTTGTAATAAATCTCTTTCCGAAAGTTTAATAGTTCAAATTCTTATGTATATGTGCAGTGAACCGTAGAAAGTAATGTCTAAATCAGCGGATCCCAATCTTTTTCTTTCGCGTACCACCATTTTTCTTGCGAACCATTTCGCGTACCACTGCTATATAACTTTATTTTATAGAATAGAAGATCAATAGTTTATAGATAGATTTTTCTGCCTGCACGCGACCACCTAGAGAGGCTTCGCGTACCACTAGTGGTACGCGTACCACGGTTTGGGAATCGCTGGTCCAAATATTACTTAAATCCAGCATCATCTTCCGGTGGCGCACGACTTCCAAATTTAATGACATTTACAGGGGGAAAAATTAGAGATAAAGGTAGAACGGGGGGGCGGGGGAGGTTCTAACAACTTTCCTGCCTTCTTTACTGAATATAAGTTTTAATGTTTTCTAAAAAAAATATTTTGGACCATGTGTAATTTTGTTTCTACTGCCACTTGGGTATGCAAGCTCCCCTTCGCAGAGTGCCCAGAAAAATTACGGCAACGCCTTCTGTTTAAAGATGAGCACAACAGCGGTGGAAGTACAACTTGGCTCATTATGTATTTGAACGACACCAGATGGCGCCCCCACAAATACGCTACCTTTCTTTTTTGACCTCAGAGTTAAAGGAAGGAAAATTCTCCACCCTCCGAACTACCTCGGGACTTTAGGGTCCACCGATTTTACTTGGACACGAAGCTCAACATCCTAACCACTAGGCTACAACGGCCCCAAAAACTAAGATTGTGATTTCGATACCTTCGCGACTTAAGGGTCAACGGATTTTACATGCACGTATCCCCAAATGTACATGGGGGGGGGGGGGTTCAGCGGGCCGTCAATGATTCACCGAATCCTCCGGTTAGGAGCCCGACTTCTTAACCACTAAGCTCCCCCCACGGCCAATTAATAATTTTCTTAACAGGTAACTTAAGCGCCCTTTACCATACGTTCTTAACCGCGCGCAAGATCGCGTTCCATTGAAGTCCCCTACAGAAGCCACAGCCTGCAGAATTGTCCAATCCTCCGACTTTGATGCGCGGTTAAGAACGTGTATGTAAAATGTATCATTTCGTGGAGCGCGATCATGAGCGCGCATCTGAGTGTCATTCTTAACCACGTTCTTGAGCGTCCTAAAATTATCAAGAGCGTGCATTTACACGCACGCTCTTGACCGCGGATCTGAATGGCTCGCCGTCCGGACCGCGGTTAAGAACGTGTGTGTAAAGGCTGCTTTAGTACATGCGTGACCGGAAGATATAGACCAATTTCAGTTATTCATTTTTTTTCTCTTATCTGTCTCTTCTATTCGCAACTTTCCCGTGATATTACGGCTTTTAAAAAAAAATTTATGTTCGGCCCGCTCTCGTAGACATACATACATACATAGTATGCGGGCCTGTAAAACTTCGTAATACAGTAGCCCCCGGTTATACCGCGCTTGTCGGGGACAGCAAAAAAAACGTTATATCCGAATGCGCGATCTAACCGATGCCGTTAGAAATAACTCAAAAGTAAAGCACACGTAAATTGAGTGGCCCTGCGCATGCCACCTGAGCATGGTGTGAAAACGATGTCAAAGATAAAGGCAACCATTTTCTTTACCTGTTACTCTCCCTTTCTTGGTTGAGGGGATTGTATAATTTGTGGATTTGTTCAGCCAAGTGTGCGAATGCTATCTGTACTAAAAGGTATCTAACAAGAAGTTCTGTCTAGAACTATACGAGCCTACTTTCCCGTGTAGCTACACCAGCTTCAAATTTATAATCTAGCTATCTCTCTCTCTTTCTCGTTTAGCTTTAGTTCTTAATTGCTTCAAATATGCCTTTTTCAACGGTTAATACAGATTCGTTCAATCATTCATTTATTCAGTCATTCATGTATTTATTCACTCATTTATTCATTCATTATTTTGCTTATTCATTTAATCTTTCATTAATTCAAAAATATTCTTGAAAATCCCGATCAAAAAATTTCATAAGAAATAAGGCTCGTTAGTTCTGGATGAACTTTTTATCTGTAGAATGTTCTACGTCATAAGAGCTTTCCGATAAAGTTTGTTCCAAGCAAATCGGCCTGTTAGATCAGGATTTATATAGGATTGAAATTTCCCCGTAGGCAATGTTAAATTTTTTTTTTTTTTTTTGAACTGTTCAAAATTGAACGAAAAATTGTTCAAATCAATATTTCCCGCCAAGAACTTCTTCCAGTGAGCTTGTTCATTGGAACTTGGATCTTGTACCCAGAGTTTACAGAATTTGCTTCATTTTCGCCCATAGGCGCTAATGTTAAAATTTTTCGAACTGTTCAAAATTGAACAAAACATTGTTCAAATCAAAAAGTAAAATATGGAAATGAGATGTCCTCGCCGATATCTTTCGAATGCGAAAAGAATTTTTCCAATCGGACAATTCGTTCAAAAGTTATTAGGGGGGGACAGACAGACAGACCGACAGACCGACCGACACACTTTTTCCCCATCTCAAAACCCAACTTTCAAATTTTTTATTTTTCAATCTTTATTTAATTACTTAACTTATTTTTGGCTTTTCTTGATTTCTAACGATATTTTCACGATACATTAAGCCTTCTTTCATGCTTTATTATTATTTTTTTACTTTTACGGGAAAGTAGGCTAAAAATGGGTGTATTTTCTATTTGGGCAGTAGACATCTGTCTCTTTCATTCGATGATCTTTAGGATCAATTCAAAGAGAACAAGTAAAACGTCAAACTGGTTTGAGTAGAATCATTCTGCAGAGATGACATGTAAGTTGGGGAGTGGGAGGATAATCTTTACTCAGAAATGCAATATTTTACTTTCAGGAACTCAAACTGAAAAATTTTCGGAGACATAGGAAATGCGCGATAGATCCGAACGAGCGATATAACGAGGGGTTACTGTAATTAGAATAGAACTTGCCATAACAAAGGGAACCAGTGTTTTAAAATTTGGAATAAAAAAAAATAATAGGCGGGATTTTGGAGAAAACAGACTAGTTCTGAAAAAGTATATCGACATAATAGTCTTGAAAAAAGTTTTAAAGCATGAAAAAGAAAAAACATAAAATCGTGCAATAAATTCCTTAAAAGACAGAAATAAACATGCATGCGAGACTGTCTAGAACTAATTCCTTCAAAGATAGGTTAGGTGTCACATATTTTAAATGAATTAAACTGCAGACATTTTTTCTTAGCATAAAAATGGTTGATTATATAGCAAGACGAGTCTCACATGTAATGAACGAGCAGTTTTCAAGTTCAAATTTAACTTTTTAAAAAATTTTATATATATATGTATTATTAGATAGCCATTTCGCTTTACATAAAAAAAAGAAAGAAAAATCTTAAAACTTTAGGCAGTTTA
Source organism: Octonoba sinensis (assembly GCA_038502835.1). Taxonomy (NCBI): domain Eukaryota; kingdom Metazoa; phylum Arthropoda; class Arachnida; order Araneae; family Uloboridae; genus Octonoba; species Octonoba sinensis. Next base: position 9,620,858 of record CM076600.1, read on the forward strand.
ACTGAACTGCTTGTAAATTTCTAACTTTTGGTTCTGGATTTTAAGCGACAACTGGGAAGTTTTTTTTTTTAGTAATATTCTAGAAAAATACGTGACAGGGCTCGAGAAACCTTGAAAATTTTATGGAAATTTTATAGAAACCTTGAAAATGGCCGAACAAAATTTTTGCATCCCAAGTAGTTTTATTGCATATCCCTATTCGCATAAAGTAGTATTTATGCTACTTTATGAGAATAAGGGATATAAGGGAAACAAGGTATATGCCTTATTCTCATAAAGTAGCATTTATGCTACTTTATGAGAATAAGGGATATTAATAAAATCATTTGAAGTTGTCGTATAGCATTCATCTGACAAAAAATTAAATTAACAGCTTCATATCTGAATAAAGAATTATTTTAGCGTTCATCTAAATCATAAAATAAATACATTACAAATAAATATTACATGATAAGTCGTTACAAGTCAAAATTTGGAAAGTTAAAAATGTATTACCAATTTTATTGTTGACATGCGCGTCGGACGACATATCAACTCTGAAGTCCGGTACGGATGCGGTGATACTTCAATAAACTAAGAAATAATTAACTTTTAGAAAGAAATATTTGATTAAAAATTACATGTCCTGCCGGCCATGTAAGGGTAGAAAATTCATGCCCGATCGTAATTTTTAGATGCCCCGGACATTTCCAGCAATATAATTTTCAAGCCCCGATACAAGGTGAATTGAATTTCCTCTTACGAACAAAAAATAAATTAAATTTTCTGTCGAGTCTTCTACCATTGCAAGATGGATGCAATGAAATGAAAGCCTTTAACCAAATAGATAAATCTCCTGTCTAAATATAAAAACTTAGATTATAAGATGTTTAATATTGTGAGTAATTATGTGAAAATTTTGAAACTTAACCTCCTCAGACACCAGAACTAAGCACAAACAATTTTGACGCAATTTTTTGGTTTTCTGATTTAAAAAATGATTACAAAACAAAATTACTAAAAAAATTTCTTTTTTAATTTTAATGAATAATTAGCTTAAATAATAATTGAGGCCCAATTTCCATGTCTTCCATGTTTAAAACGGAGTAAACTATCTGTTGATTAATTTTAAAAACAATTATGCGTTTTAGCTTTCAAATTGTACAAAAAGTAGTTAATAAACAGTATTTTAAAATGTACCCAATTGGGTACACTTGGAATGAAGAGGTTAAAATTAATTTTAAGGAAAATTGTAGAGAATTTTTTTTTGGGGGGGGGGAGGAGGGGGGATGGGAGGTGCATCCTTAGGTTGTAGTTTCCATGCATTTTTATTTTATTCAGTGTCCTTAATTTCATCAATAAAAAATTCTATGAAATTTTAAGTTAAGGATTATATGAAAGCGAAAATTCATAAATGATGTCACACTTTTTATCAATATATTTGATCCCCCCTTTGTCACAAAGTGTCACACTTCAACATACCCCCTACCCCCTTAGTCACATGTACTTGCAGCGTTGCAGTTCACAACAAAGAACTACGTTATAGATCCCATTTCTAATTTTATTTTTGAGTTTTTAATGACATTTGTGAGCATAATAATAATAATGATTATATGTGTACTTAATTTGTATGAAATGAGATTAAGTATATTACAAAGAATAGTAAAACATATTAAGTTTTCGAATTCTGAAAAAATGATCCGCGCTATTTTATCTTAAATCCCAAGATTTCCTTTTAAACTTTTGACTAAAAGTAAATTTAAATCTTAATCAGCATCGGTGTTTTCGATTCAAAATGAAATCAATGAAACTTTTAAATCAAAATATGGAAATCAAAAAAACTTTTAAAAATAAATTTAATTTTATAGAAATCAAAACGTACTATGTCACACTTCTTGTTACCCCCTTCAATCGTCACACTTTCTTGAACCCCCCCCCCCCCCTTCGAAGCGTGGCATCATTTATGAATGACGACCCCTTGTGTAAAGCAGTACAATTTTCTTTTAGCCAGAACAGAACTTTGCTTTCAGACTATTTCTACGAAGACAAGGAAATCTTTGTTGTCTCCTCTTTGAGGATGTCAGTGGTTCTGCCTTATTTAATACTAGCGGTACCCGCAACGGCGTTGCCCGTGCAAAGTTAAATCACAATCACTTCTGAGCCGATAAAAAACTTATTTCCGCCAGTCTTTTTCCACAAATGTATATCTACTTTGACTTAGGTATAAAATTATTTCAATCTATCACTAATAACCTATATTTACTGATCTGTATTTGTATCATGCGGTATATTTATCTTTATTACATCATCAAAACTTTTACATAGCTTTTGTTTACTCTGACTCTGATAGATAGCAGTACATTCTTTCCGAGTCTGAATTCAAAAATATAAATATTATTTCATAAATGTTTATTTCACCCAATAAAAAGAGTAAATTGTGATACAAAAATTAAAAAATAAGTGTATTAGTAGTTTTATACATAAACATACGATTTGAAATCAAATCAGAGAAATGAATTGATATAACTTTAAATATGAACTTTTAACTGCTACAAATTAAAGTAGGCTAAATGGAGAATTGATCAATTGATCAGATTTGGTAAAGATCATCTGAAAAATCTAACAATTACTGATCACCCTTAGCCTATTCAAGAAAAGCAAAAGCTGCTGCGAAGAGATGCTGGACTATGTATATGTAGCCAGTTTGATGAAATAAAAAAAAATCAGTAAGTAGGAGTTTTAATGAAATATAATAAATATATTTTTTTAAAAATCGCAGATTGAAAAATAAAAACACCCTAATTGGCCGTCATTAATTTATCATTAAGAATTACTTTCATCCAGAGCACCATGACCTGTTGATTTCACTATGACCTAAAATGTGACTGACTTGATGTAAAACCATAGCAAGTCATAAAAACAACCTATTCAGTGGCTGTCGCAGTGAGTATGAAATCAATAATCAGCATTTAAACTGTCTACATTGCTCATCAATGATTAGGCTAAACTAGAATTTTTGTGGAACATGAGAATGATTAGGCTAAACTAGAATTCTTGTGGAACATGAGAATGATTAGGCTGAACTAGAATTCTGGTGGAATATAAGAATGGGACCGTTCTTAAACGATGTCACGCTTTTCCCATAAATTTGACCCCCTACACCCCCTTTGTCCCGCTATATTGCATAAAGCATGTTACACTTCTTGTTACCCCCTCCCCTCCCCTTGTCATAATTTTACGAACCCCCCCTCGAAGCGTGACATCATTTATGAATGATCCCAATGACCCCGCCCAAATTCTCAGTACAAAGAAATTTTCTGAACTTCACGCAAAATTTTTGGCAAATGTAAAGACCACGTTTTACAATATAAATTATATAATTAGATGAAGACATATTGACCATCCATATTTACGTATGTTTCAGTTAATCAAGTCATTAACTGAAAGTACTGTATTATTTGCAATATTAATATTGCAACTTTTTTTTTTCCCCAGTATTGTTTTAAAGTATTATCCTCTAATCCCAAAGTAGAAAGAAAAGCACAAATATTGTTCGTCAAAGAAATCTTAGGATTAATAAGTGAAAATTTTTGGGAACCCCTCCCCTTTATCCTTTTTTTTTTTTTTCTGAGCAGTTTCTCTTCACTTTTCTGAAATTTCAGATCAGAAACACCCATGAATGCTGAAATTACAGTAAAATTTTATTACTTGCAGCAGTAAACTGGAGACGTCGGCGATAAGAAAATAGTACCCCAATGTTGTAAAAGAAGGGGGGGGGGGGGGTAGACTAGAAAATGTAGAGGTAAAAGAAGCAGAAAGGGATAGTTACTAATTACATATAATGATCAGGGTACAGTAATAAGAAGACGGTTTGACATGACACAGGAGCAAAGACATAAATGAAGATATTCTTTCATGATAGTAATTTAAAAGGAAATTTAAAAAAAACCTGACGTTGAAGTAAAAATTACTTTGAATAATACATAGCATTTTAAAATACTTTTGCACCAGAAAATCGTTTAATATGTAAAGCTGAAGTATTTATGTTTATAAAGGAGTTTCATACTTCTACGAATTTTAAAACATAATGGTTAAAAAAAATATGATTAATAATGGGTTTTGATGATGGTGATTTTTCCTTTAATAAATGTATTAGTATTAACTTTGAGACAAACACAAGTGAAAAGTCTACATAACTTTATTTCGAAGAAAACAAAAATGAGTTCACATAAATTAAAAAATGGCATACATTGCAATTAATATTCAGGCAAACAAGAAGGAAGGAATATGCTATCACATATTGACAAATCAGATTAAGAAATATACCGAAACACAAACACATTACAAATAGCATACACAGAGCTCTAAGGCATATGCTTTTAATATAGATCACATTATCTGTATTTACAAAAAAATACTTTAGTATATACATTTTTTACACTGCTAAATAATAATATACTTTTAAAAAAAAAATCAACATTTGGTGTAACAATTTAATCTAAATATGTACATTCTATAGAATAGGTTTATTGTATATATTGAATATATTTTGCTTTTGTACAAAGAGAACATAAATAATGATAATAAGAATTATAAGAAAATTGAGGTTTTTGTTTTTATTTTACAGCACCTTAGAATAAAGTAATCCAAACACAAATATATATCTTTCTATGAAATTACGTAAATAGATAGAAAATAGTACCGGCATGTTGTATCAGTTTGTTCTAGCCCCATTGAAACATTTCTTACACCACTTTCATGCTCAATGTCTAACAACGCAAACTATCACTCGGATGAAATTTCACCAAATTTAAAGTTCCAATGTAGGGCTAGAAGGCAGCTACAAAACTTTTCAATACTTAACACCTTATAACAGCTATGGGCGTATATATATGCCTCAAGTAAGCTATTGGTTTACTACTACGGCCGTATTTATCCGTCATGGAACTGTCCATAAATGTCACGCTTTTAACCAATATATTTGACCCCCTTCCCCCCTTTGTCACTAAACGTCACACTTCAACAAATCCCCCTTTGTCACATGTCAAGCTATATTACATTAGCATAAAATAAGTTTAACATGTACGACGTCACACTTCTTGTTACCACCTCCCCTTGTCACAAACTGTCACACTTTCTTGAACCAGCATTGGAAAATGTTAGAAAAGGCTACTGGTCCAGAGACAATATTGGTCCACTTGAAATTAACCAAAATCTATAGTACTTTAGTTTAAAATATCATTTTTACACTTAATTGCCGTTTGTAAATTTATTTAAAATAAAACTTAATATTAACTAGTATAGCTAATTGATTCAATAGTTGATTAAAACATTAAGGTTACTGTGGAAATAAAGTTCAAGAAAAAAATTAAATAATAAAAACAATAGCCATCGTTGCAAATTGATTACAGAACGTCACGTGTTAAAGATTTTCCGCCGAAAAAGACAAACAACGCCATCTTGCACTCCACTGAACAAATACTTTATTAACGGTGAGCAAGGCTGCAGGTCCTAAGGACCACCAATAATTTTTTTTTTTTTGTGGTCTGAGGGGGATTTCAGTGATCTTGCACCAGTAATTTCCAACGCTGCTTGAACCACCCTTCCCCCTTGAAGCATGACATCAGTTATGAATGACCCCCATTGCAAAAATTTTAAAATAGAATGAAGTGCATTCCACACCTAGATACAACTTTATGAAGAACACGTTTTGCATACTGCCCGAAGTTTGAAAATACACTTGTGGCATTAAACACTTTTGGACTGCTTGGGATGAGTATATACACTCGTGGCAGTTAAGGAGTTAATTTAATAGCTTTCTATTTAGAAAGAAAGGGGAACCAGGAATTAATCATTATGAGGACAGGAGTTTCCAAACTTTTCCAAATTGTGTCACCCTTTAATAGAACTACAATTTTCTCCTGGCATTCTAGTCAAATAATAACTAACTGTGACCTAAATACATAGTATAATTGCAGGGATTGTTTCAAAGAAAATTTAGGTCCCTTTACAGACCCTTCACAAAATTCAAATCAATCAAAATGGACTCTTCACAAAATTCAAATCAATCAAAAAGGACCCTTCACAAAATTCAAATCAATCAAAATGGACCCTTCACAAAATTCAAATCAATCAAAATGGACTCTTCACAAATTCAAATCAATCAAAAAGGACCCTTCACAAAATTCAAATCAATCAAAATGGACTCTTCACAAATTCAAATCAATCAAAATGGACCCTTCACAAAATTCAAATCAATCAAAATGGACTCTTCACAAAATTCAAATCAATCAACATGGACCCTTCACAAAATTCGTATTTACCAAATTGGACCTTTCTCAAAATAATTGTTTAAATAAATGGCAAAAAGAGATCTAAAATAAAAATACTGTCCAACTAAAATTTACGTCGCTACCGTAAAGTGAGCTAACTTTGTGCCACGACGTCCTTTTAGACACCAGGATAGACTAACAGCTGTTGAGGTGTAACTAGGGCTTCTAAAAAATTTTAAGAGTTGTAAAAAAAGTTTCGAAGCTCTATTTACACCTCGGCATCCAGTTGGTACCCCTAGTGTCTGAAAATATGTGGCACAAAGCCGACTTGCTCGCACAAAGTTGGCGCACTTGACAGTATTGAAAAATCAAATAATTTTCACACGTCTTCACAAAAAAGATTTTTAAAATTCACAAAAATCGGACCCTGTGAAAATTGCTCGAACAAACCCTGAATATATAATATTTATATCGTAGTCTGATTTTGAAGAAGTATTTCATTCTGCCACTTTTTCTAGCTTTGTAACTAAGAAAGTTCGACATGAGTCGACCCCACCTCTCACTGTGATATCTAGTTTGAGAAACTGGATTTGGGCAAAAATAAATTAAAATTAATATTTTAAAAACGATACCTTAGGAGGTAAATCAAACTATAGGCCAAAAAAATGTGTATATTTACTACATTAGGGAATTTGCTTCTTGGAAAAAATGAAATTGCGACTAAAAAGATGAAATTATGTATGAGAAATTGAATTAAAAAAGCATTCAAGAATCTTGGAAGGGAATTAAAATGCTTGCACACATGATATAAACACTAGTACTTTTTTTTTACATGAGTCAAGAGAGACATTAGTTGAAGCAGTGAAAATATTTATTTTTAATCTTATTGAAAAAATAAAAATACACTGTCAGCAAGGATCAAGTCCATCAAGCGATAACGCATTATGGAAATGTGCCGTAAGGTTGTGATGCCTCTGACCTGCTTACAGAATTTTTAATTAGAAAAAAGTAATTTGGGTTCAAAATTTTAAAAAATAATTATTATCCGTTATGGGGTAGGTGGTGGGATCTTTACTGTGAATAAAGTGTGGAGTTGAAGAACGCAAAAGCTGAAATCTGAGGGTTTGTGATATATTTTTCTTTCACACAGAACTTTCATCTTGGCAACCAATACACATAATGTTATGGCGTCTGGTTGAAATAATAAAGGCATGCTTCGCAATAATGCAATTAATTACTTTTGTGCTGGAAACTTATTAAATGCTATAATGTATGTATGAGTAATTGCATAAAAAGATACATATTTACATTACCTTTATTTGTTTACCAAGAGTTTTATATCCTGAAATAAGAAATTACAATATCACATAGCTTTTTAAAGTACTCATGCCTTATTTCTTTCAAAATATATACAATTGTTGCACACAATACAACATTTTGCAACAAATAAAGTTACAATAACAATTAAAATGTCTTCATATCAAAACCTTTGTTTTTCTTTTGTTGATTTAACTACATTACTTTCGAAAATTTAAAATTAAATTTCAGTCTCAAAAATCAAAATGGCAATAGAGAAGGAAAGCAGAAAAGGGGGAGGGAGAATTGCTAAAGAATTGGTCACCAAAGACAACACATAAATTTGTAAATTTAGTGTAAGAAAAAAATAAGAGAATGCAACAAATACAACAAAATATTTGGCAGAAGAATGTACCAGTTTTGTTAGCATGTGATATGTGAATACAGCTTTTTCCCCATATATAATAAAAAGAACACACTGTGTTCTTTTGATTATTGAATAATCTTTAAACGCACTCCCCAGCAATAAATTCATTTTCAAACATATCTTGACTTAATACACAATTTTTGAAATTCTGTTTCAGACAAAACTCGGGAACAGTGGCATAGCTAGACCTGGATTTGGGGGGGGGGGGGAGGTCTTTGGGAGAAGTGAGCTAGTTTAATTGTTTTACAGGAAAAATTGGTCACATTCTAGACAATATTCAGCCTTTCAGGGGGTTCCCCCCTCCTATCTACGCCAGTGCTCAGGAGTGGTTAAATTTCAGGTTTAGCTCAAATTTGAACATATAAACACCATTTTGCGCAAAAACATGACTCATTTTCTAAAAATCTTTGTTTCAATCTCATTAGGTTACAAGATCAAGAACAGAACAAAATACATTTCTAAAAAAATGTAAATCAGAACGTAATTATAAAAATACTTTTAAAAATAAATACAGTAGTTTATCAATAAACATATAAACAATGACAAAATGTATTAAAATTTTCAATAATAAAAAGCAAATAAGATATTGTTTATAATAATAATAATACAATTTCTGTGACTGAGGTATAGCATTTGTACTAAGATTTTAGGAACTTTTAAGCAGTAATAAACAAGTTAAATCAAACTAAATAAACAGCAGGTCATTTATTTTTTTACACTTTCCCAGTGATTTGAGCAATTAAAATATATGTCCATCTCAGCACCTTATACAAGAGCACTGATGAGAAAAAATGACCATTACTTTTCAGTCAAAAACATCAAAAAAAAAAAAAAAAAGATAAATAAATAATTTACAACCTTCCAGAAACATCAATCTCAGTAAACTATTTAAAACATGAGAAAAGCCTTCTTATTTTCACAATATATATTGTTTTTAGTTCAAAAATTAAAACTACATGCTTCAAAGATTTAAAGTGCTTTCTCTTAAAGTATATAATATGTTTTATTATGCTCCAGAACATTGCAAAATATCAATATTAATTAAAAGTGTATTTTAAAGTAAAATATTTCTCTAATTTATACTAGAATTTTTGCAAACAAAAAATAGCTAAAAATGTATTTTGTTAAAAACAAAAGAGCCAACATCGTAGCAATTTAAACTTGGTGAAGTCAGTATTCCTAAAGAATTTTTGAACAACATTATGTTTATGATAAATACCTTAGTTTGTTATGGAATCACTGAAAAACATCATCCCCATCATTTAAAAAGCACTATCTGTCTTGTAACAGAAGTAATAATGCTTGAACTTTAAAACTAGTGCAGAAGTAATAATGCACTAGTTTTAAAGTTTTACTGATATCTTTTTCTTCTAAAACTTTTATGGGAAAAATTTCATCAGACAGTTACAAAAAAGGAGAGACTAGTTACAAAAAGAGTGCGAGTTTAATACAATAAACAAAAAAAAAAAAAGAACTGTTTTTAAAAAAAAAATCTTGTTTATGGCAACACATTTTTCAAAACTGGGGAATGAATAATATTCAAAATGAATAAAGAAATAAAGATTATAAAAAGCGTGTTAATAGTCATGATTAGTTTAACAGGAGAGGTTGAGAAGTTAACTCCAACTAGAAATATAATTTAATGTTTGTATTGATATAAGAGCTTATTACAGTTTAGAGCATAAAATAAAATTAATAGTATGAAAACAAATAGAACAAAAGAAAGCAAACCACATCACAAGCCAAAATAGTTATTGTTTGTATACACTTTCACATCCAAAACATTAAAAGGAATCACAAAAAGCACAAATATTCTACTTCACTATTTATTATCTTTAACTGAAGACGAAACATACAAAATAAAAAGTAATAAGTTAAAATGCTTTGAATTTTTAATTTAGTAGTTACTTGAAATAAGCATTGAAAAGTGAAAAAGAAAGGAGAAAAAAGGGAGGGCAGACATTTGGCTAACTGATATACAAGCAAATTAATCTCCGATTATGGATAGTAGAACAGCAGTTATCAACAAAACACACATTTGGCAAGAATTTTTCTAAAATTGGAGAAAAATATCAAACATTAGCAGCCACAAAAGAAGATAATATCACACATTATATCTAGATTATACATAAATATCTGGTTATAAAGCAAAAAGAGTAATATGTAAGAAATTATTTTTTGTTCATTAAATCTAACACATAATTGCATTTAACAGTGTACTTATTAGAATACCACTTGCTTTCACCTTGATAAAAAATTATAATAATGTACACAAAAATTAATATAAATTAATTTTGGAATAGTCGACCTCGCTTAATGGAATATTTAATTTTCCACGATAAATTATTCTGGTAAATTAAAAATTTATTACATTAAGTGGGATATTCTTTGAATCGATATTCCATTAAGCGGGTTATACAGTACAAGTATTAAAAATTTAAATAAAAATGTTTATTATTATTATTTACACCAAATCTTTAAAATAGTTTAGGATAATGTATTTAATGATGCAGTTTGTAATGCGTCACAAATGCACTGATTTATGCATCCGTTTTTGCTAATCATTTACTTACTTTTCTGTTTTTCTTTATTTTTTCATTTACTTATTAAATTATTTTTTTAAAACTCTATTAGACTTTTAATAACATGAGATAAAATTTTTGCAAAATAAATTTTAATTCGTAAAACATAATTTTATGTTACCAATTAAAATAAAAAGTTCTCCCAGAATATACTCAGCAAAAAAGACAAGATTAATAAGTACTTTTAACTAAAGTTAAAGTTAATAAAGTACATTTATTTTAAGAAATGGTTCTTAATAACTTTAAGAAAATATTTCATGGAAGCCATAAAAGTGCAGCAGTTTAAGAAAAAAAATTTAAAAAGTCTTACATTAATTTTGAAACAAATTCAACATCAAATTTGCAAAAAAAAAATTAATATAAGACAAGTATTTTGGTTTACAGTATGTTTTAATGTGGAGAAGTTTATTTCACAGAATAAAATTTTTCTACATAGCACCACACAAAATCTTATCAACAGGAAGAAATTTTTTTTTTGAGTTTAGCTAACGAAACATTTTTTATGTTACGCACATATCATCAGCACATTAGCAATTAAAATCATTCTCAAGGCGACAAGACAAGTTGTTTATGTAAGAAAAAGTTTCACATCAAGCATGTAAATGTCAGCTTGGTGACAATATCGAAGATAGATTAAATAATTTGCTTTTAATTTTTTTTTAAATTGGAGGGAGGACTTTTATTACATTTCAAATATTGTTTACATTTCGTTAGTTATTCCCATCCTTTTAACAGTTACGAACTGAATGATCTCAATTTGAGCATATGTAATAAAAAAAGTGAACTAATTTACAGATGAATGCATAAGATTATCATGTGTGGAGATATTTCTCTTTAACATTAAAAATTCGGCATTGAATTTAAAGCACACCTTTTGCAAGAGAGGGAGAGTCAATGAAGTATACACAAATAAATAACAATATTGCAAAGCTATTTTCTAGCATTATATTTATTACATGGTATGTGAAACAGCTACATTAGAAATTAAATCTATGAAACATACTAAAATTGTATGTAGTATCTATGTGTAAATGATGCTTACCTGATACAGCAATGAGCAAATTAAGTTGTTCATGCTTAAAATTCTGGCATGCAAATTTTAACTACTACAGATATAACCATTTTCTGTTCTTCTCAATTTTGAAGAATTGTTGAACAACAAAATAAATTAGTGCAAGAATTCAAATAACTTGGCTTCCAGACAAAAATAACAAGTTATCCCGATTAGCAGTATACAGAAGTATAATATACTGCATGAAATCCTGTGATTAACAGCATCTTGAATCGATGAAAGCATCTAAAAGCTGGAAAGCTGATGTCGATCATGTCTATTGGATCATAAAAGCGTCTGATTTTTCACTTTAATCCTGTCAGGAAACTGAAAAATTGAAATATAAGACATAAGTGAATCCAGAAGTTAAATACAACAAAAAAGGACTAGCTGAACCCCATGCAGAACATCTGCGGGATATAAGATCAACACTAAAACTTTGCTGAAATTCCCGTAAAAACAGTTTTTAAGTTCTGTATTGTCTGCTACTAAACAAACGAAAGTGTTAACCTTCCAAAAAATCGGAAATTAACCATTTAAAAAAAAATTTAAAAGGCTTAAGAAAAGATTGTTAAACATAAACATGAGATCAATCGTTCAATATAAACAAAGTATAAGGTGTTGCCACTCCAAAGAATCGGAAAATAAAAATTGAGTTGTGAATGGAAATACTTTTTAATCTGTTAAAGTCTCCCGTAAGTTACGATAAAAAGTACAAATATTATGTCACTTTTCCATGCTAATCAATAAACAAATTTTTAAATATCGTTTTACCATAGTTTGTTTTTCGCATGATGTCAGTATCATATCGCATCGCACCGCAAAATTTAATCGTAACTGGTCCACATTAAGTGAAATATATATATAGACTAGATGAATCAGCTGGCATTGTACGAGCTAATCTCGAGTATTTAAACAAAGTGATGTCACGTGGCGCATGTTCAACTCCCCATAGGAATAAGAACAACAATGCCTAAGAATCCTTACCAGAATAAAGATAACATTTGAATAAGATCAACATATAATTATATTGTTTGTATATAATCAATTGTTTAAAAAAATAAAGAAGGATCAAATTCGCGCAGATTAATTTAATGGAAATTGCAAATACAGCGATGCCTCATCAAAATGCTAGAAACGTTGATTATTATTATATTTGAACTGTTTAACAATGGCAACTACATTGGTTTGTTTGTTCACAAGGCAACTCACAATTGCTGAAAGGATGCAACAATGCATATAAAATAAAATAGTCATCATCTGGGTCAAATCACATTAAAGTTAGTTACCGTGAAAAAATAATTTCAAACTACTGAGGAAAATGCTTATAACTTCTCTTCTAGTTAATTTAAAGGCTTCGAATTTTAGCACGTAGGAAAAACTCTTCCTGAAGTAGTTTTTTTACGCACTTTTCAGTGGTATCATGCTCGGAAGGATGCGACAATTTCTTCCGATAGAAAAGGACTATTTTACGCAATTTTCAGCACTCCGCTCCTATTCATCTTAGAGTGATGATATATAGCCTACAGCCTTCCTCGATAAATGGGCTATCTAACACTGAAAGAATTTTTCAAAACGCACCAGTAGTTCCCGAGATTAGCGCGTTCAAGCAAACAAACTCTTCAGCTTGATAATATTAGTATAGATTATAATGAAAACTGTAACAAAAGCTGAAAGAATGTAATTAATGAGTGTGAAACATATTGCTTATCATTGAGCATATTTTTAAAAACATAATGCATTGTTTTACCAAGCTGAATTTAAATAAAAATCAGTTCTAAAAAAGTAAACAACTCAAATAAGTTTTTTTTAAACACGTGTTATTAATATAGCTTTGTTGCCTTCTAAATTTAATTTTTCCAAAATTTTTACCTATTCTCCCCCCTTCATTCCTTCCCAAGGAAAAAAATAGAAGAAAAAGATATAATCAAGTGCTTTATATCAGTGCATAGTAAAAATTTGCCATAAGTTTGTATTAAATACTTGTGGTATGAAACTATTCTTTAAAGTTATATAAAACAACAAAGTGAATTCATGCGATGACTTCTTTTTCTTGCACCTACACTACCCCCAAGTGATACTGCTTTTTGTGTGTGTATGTGTCTGCATTATCATGTTTAGAATTACTTATAATAACAATTTCCCATTTTACTGCAATAAACTCATAATTTTTCTTGCATTTGACTTTACTCGATGACATGATTTTATGGGACCATTTTGCGATGGTAGTGCCGAAGGAAGTTTTGTCTACAGGTGTGAAACACTGCTCGAATGACAGTAAATACTTTATGGGCCATTTCACAGTATTTTGTCCAAACGTGTAGAGTCCGCAACATGACTTTTTTTGTTTTAACTACGTAATTTACAATTTAATTGTCACCAAATTTTATTTTCAAATAATGTGTTGAGCACATTATTTGAAAATAAAATTTAGTGATAATTAAACTTTAAATTTAGTTATAACAAAAAAAATATCATGTTGCGGACTCTACATTTTTAGAAAATACTGTGAAATGGCCCTTCTACTATATTAAGGGAAGATGCTTTTATAAGATATTAAACTCTTTAAACGCCTTAAAAATGTCAACACGCACAAAGTAATTTCAGTTTTACAATGCAAATTAACCAAGTAATAGTAACATATATAACTGTAAGTGAAATCATACCACTGATTGAAGGATCACTGAAATTCATCATCTGAACTCAGCAAAAGTATTTTTTCTCCGTACTGCAGAGGAGGAGGTGCAGTTTGCGTATTATTTGCATTGGTACTTGCGGCTCTTTTCCCATTGCTTAAGTCGTCGGGATTGTTGGCAGTTCGATCCCCACTCATCCCTGGCAGAGGAGGAGGCGGAGCAGTATATTGGGTATACTGCTGGTACTGAGGATGGAAGTTATGGATTGCATCGTTCATGATATCTTTTGGATTCATTGTTTCCTATAAGGAGAGTTAAAATACAATGTATAGTCTAAGTTATTAAATTATTTGTTGCGATAGAATAATTCTAGGCATTAATTTAAATGAAAAATTCATACACCTATTTCATAGTTAAAGGAATTCAATGAATTCATTCTCCAGCGAAAGGGAATGAAGCAGCTTGAGAAATACATCCCTATTAAAATAGCTCCCCCCCCCCCCCCCCACACACACACATAATTTCATTTCTTTGTAACGAAAACAAGAAGTTCCATTTAGAACTATACAAGCCTACTTTCCCATATACACCCAAGTCAAATTTTAAATTTAGCTATCTCTCTCCCTCTTTTCCTCATTTAGCTTTAGTTCTCAATTATTTTAAATATACCTTTCTCAATGGTTAATACATATTCATTCACTCATAACTTCATTTATTCATTCATCCATTTACTCATTCACAGGCGTGTGGCACAGGGCTCAGGGGCGCTTAAGCCCCCATTAGAAATCAGGAAATTTTCAATTTAATGCAGATTTAAAACTGATATGTATCCTGAAAAAGGGGAATTTAAAGACTGTCTCAGCAAAGTACCATCAGAATATTGGTAAGAAAGGTTGCTGGGATGGAATTTATAGAGAATGGTACTTATAAGTACCGTCAGTAGACAAAGGGTTAAAACAAAGAACACTTCCACAGCAACTGATTATAAGCTTTTTCTATACCTTTGACATGGTTTTACCGACACTAGCAGCAAAATATCGTCTCCCGACACTCTTTTGTCAGAATTTCATGAACCCCCTCCCCTTCCCCTCGAAGCGTGACATCATTTATGAATGATCCCTATATAAGAAGCATTTGGGAAACGAACCTTCAAACTGCTTGATATACTCTGCATAGTTACAGATCTTCCGTAGCCATCTGTTGTAAAGCCAGTCATATAAACATGGTGAGGAAAGGCACATCTAAGAGCCAATGAGGCGAAAAACATCTCAATACAGATGAGGAAGTTTTGGTAGCCAGCTGATACTGTACCGGCGCTTGCTGTCGGAAATCCTCTATTGGAATAAATGGGGGATATGACTCCACCTTTTTCTAGGATAGCAAGAACAACACCTAGATGATAAAAATCATTCAATGAATTCTCTGAGGTTTACAAAACACTGACAATCACGCATCAGAACAATTTATATTCAACAAGCTGGAATCTGTTCAGGACTTCTTCTTGTCCCCAAAGGTCTCTTTATAAAAATTGTCATTACAAAATTTAACAATTTATCTACAAAAAATACAATTAAATCTTTATTTTTACTAAAAACAGATAAAAGTTCACAAGAAAAATGTACCACAGCGAAAATGCTTGAACACATCTCCAGCAAACTATAAAGACCTAAAACTTTAATAATTTTCCTAGAAATATGCTATCTACTGATATTTTCTAACCCATTAAGACATTGAACTTTAACGCTATGAATAGTGTATTATAAATTCTTTGGTCACGCCAGAGTAAATTTAGGTCTGTTTTCAGACTCGTCACAAAATTCCAGTCAATCAAAACGGACCCTTTACAAAATTCCGAGCTACTAAATTGTACTGTTTACAGAATTATTTATTGAATAAGAAAATATTAAGAATATTTATCAGTTGAAACCTGTTTATAAATCAACATTAATAGTATCATTATAGTTGCTATTAGGGATGCACCGATCAGCAAATTGGCCGATTACCGATCAATCGGCTGAAATTTATCGGCCGATTACCGATTAGTCGGCCAATTAATTAATTTTAGCTAACTGACAATCTTGAGCTTTTTATTTAATTTTTTTTTTCATAATCTATTCTGACATGCTTTGAGTTTAACAACCCTTTTTTAAAACAAAATAGAAAACTGGATTTTAGAAGCTTTAAAATCAACACAAAACAGTGAGCCTGAAGATGAGTCAATTAAAGATAACTTAGATTCTTCATCATGCAAAGAAAGTGTGAAATCTTTGGACTCTCCACTGACTTTTTCTAAATTATTTGAAGAGTTAGCATCAGATACGATACCGAATGATAACTTGATGTCATCAAATGAAAAGAACCTGAAAACCAATGCAAGTTATAAGACATAATTGGAAAACTACTTGTTGCCATCACTGCTACCAAAATATCCTTTCCTATGGTGGAAATTATCGAAAGAAAAATCTCCAAATCTCAGTAATTTAGCCTTGAAGTATTTAAGTGCACCACCATCATCAGTAGAAAGTGAAAGAACAGGAGGAAATATCTACGAACCTAATAGAAACAGGTTATGCTCAGAAAACACAAATGATTATGCATTTACATTATAATTTAAGAATATTAAATTTCAAGTATTCTTAATGTTGTCAATATTATTTCGACTTTATATTTTTATTATTAATTTAATATTTGTAAAGAATTGTTTGAACAATTTCATTCAAATGCTTACATACTCTTTTATGTAATGTTAAAAATTAAATTTAATCATATAGAATTTTTTTTTAATTCATCATAGTTTACATTTCAATAGTAATGATTTCCATTTCCATTGTTGTTATTTCATGAAAAAA
The DNA here is from genome assembly GCA_038502835.1 of Octonoba sinensis. Taxonomy (NCBI): domain Eukaryota; kingdom Metazoa; phylum Arthropoda; class Arachnida; order Araneae; family Uloboridae; genus Octonoba; species Octonoba sinensis. The sequence goes on from CM076600.1 coordinate 9,637,950, forward strand.
TACGTAATTTAATGCACTAACGAATGTAATTTTTTTACTTCCTAAAATTTTCCGCCTATTCCTAATTGAATTGAAACTATTTTGAAATACTTTAATAAATCTAAAATATTTAAAGCATACATTCAGTTATATAAAACCAGACTTAATAATAAAAATGCTTAAAAGAAAAAATAATAAATGTTTGCCGATCGGTCGATCAATCGGCTAAAAAAAGCCGATACCGATTAATCGGCAAACATGCCGATACTGGCCGATTACCGATTATTGCCGATTGATCGGTGCATCCCTAGTTGCTATGTGTCTATTAGTAAAATGATAGCATTAAAAGCTCTGAACATTTACATGAAATAAATAACAAAGTGAAAATGCAATTTAACTAGCAATTGAAAGCAAATTATGAAAAAAATAATTAAATGCACCATTTATATGATCAAACTATACCTTAATTTAAACAAATCATTCCTCTTAAGTGCAGCTAGAGTTAGTAATGATAAAGAAAGTTAGATTTGTTTTCCTTGAATAGGGAAGTTTTTGATTTTCTAATTTTATTTTTAATCTACAGAATAACATATTTTAACACCATCTGTGCAAAAAATGTTGTTATACGATTAGTGTTTATTTTTTAAATAATTTTTTAAATTCATGCGCAGTCAGGGATCGCGAAAAAAACTTTCTGCGCATCGTCACAGGTTGGATGACGTATATAGCTTGGCGAGCATAAAGCCGGCCATTCACAAGCGAGCCATGTGGAGCGAAGCCGTTTGGAGCTCAATCTATTTGGATAAAAAGATTTACAAGCTCAAATCTGCATGCATATAAAAAAAGAATTAGAAAACAGTGGCCTAAGCAATGGTTACTAAATAGAAACACATACACACGTAAATCACAAATTGGATACATCGGATTGCCGAGCTGTTTGCGAATGAGCGAACGCATAATTTGAGCTTCTGAAGCTTGTTTATGTTTTAATTTTTGCAGAAAATAAAATGATTTTCGCCAATATACGATAAATTTAGCCAAAAATGAGTTTGGATGTAATTAAAAACTAAAATCTCAACTATAATGAAGTTTACCTGTTGGAAAGAAACATTTATTGATACATAGACCCCATTTAACGCAGTGAAGATGGCCGAATGGTTAGGGAAGAAAGTTTGTATACCGATCAACCTGGGGTTCGAGTCCCGGGGTTTGATTGGCGTTTTCTCCAGCAAATGTTTTGCTGCACCGTTGATTTTTGATAAACTAAATATAAAAAGGGCACTTTATTTGGCGTTTTTTTCTCGTGCAGGGGGGTGGGGTGTAATTAAAAGATAAACTATTAAAATTATATATTAAATTAAATATTCATTGCGTAAAATATTTTTTTAGAATGAATTCGTCGAACAGACTCTATTATTATTAATTTATTAGTTGCTAAATTGAAGCATTTTATGTGGATACAAGATATTCTTTCTGAATATATATATACGGGGGGATTTCTTGTTTCTTTGTGTTATACTTTTGTCGTTGTGCTCGTTCTTACATTTGCATTCAATCAATATGTCAAATACTAATTACAAGTATTGTTTTGTACATGGATGCACATCAACGACTAAAAAAACTACAGGCAAACGCTTCATTAATGTTCCAAGGGACATTAACTAAAGTTCGAAAAGCGTGGCTATTTAAATGCAGAAGCGATGTTTCTATGAAGTCGAATTTTCATTGCTGTGAAGATCATTTCTGTAAGTACAACTAAGGCATAACAACATATCTACTTAAAAATTACAGTAGCGGTTTACATTTCATTCGTGCCTAATAGTTTTCAAAACACAAATAAATAAATAAATAAATAAATATATATATATATAAATAACAGAAAAATGGCATAATTAAGGAAGGCCCTTAGGATTATTTTTATCTTAAAATTTAAATGATTTTATTGTAAGAACAACACAAGCTGATATTAATTACAATACAATGGAAATAACAGAGAACCGGAAAGAAATAATTTGAGTGCAGCAAAGCTGTATCCAAAATTTTTTTTTTCTTTGGGGGGGGGGGGGGGGTGTGACTTGGACACACTTGTCTTACGAACAGTTTCAGGGAGGAATATATGCTTCATTGCGACCATTTTCGGGGGATACGGCCTTGGAGTGTAGAAAATGTTTTGAGTTATCGAAAACGAGAAAGAAAATTTTCCTGTTCGAGGGATAAAATTACATTAACAAGTAATGAAAGTATACATAAATAACTTGATTCAAGACATCGAAAAATTTAGGTAAATAGAAATTTGTATTATTGCAAGTAGGAAATACACATTATTCTTGGCAGCAGGGCAACTCTCAGCTGATTCAATTTTATTTTTTTGCTTCTTTGACTACCATAACAACTTGGTTAGGGCTCTTTAATTTGTGCCCAGGACATACACAACTTTTGACTGTGCTAATTCCTGCTGTCCTTTTTAGCTGTACATACCCAACAGCAGAATCACCATATATATTCTCTGCAAGAGCTATTTATTAAAAATATCATAATCATCATTCATAAATGATGTCACGCTTCGAGAGGGGGAGGGGGGTTCGTGAAAACAGTGTGACAAGGGAGGGGAGGGGGTAAGAAGAAGTGTGGCATCATGCGTTATGCAACATGTGATAAAGGGGGGGAGGGAGCCCGCTGAAGTGTGACATTGTGACAAAGGGGGGGAGGGGGTCAAATATATGGGAAAAAAAGCGTGACATCATTTATGAACAGCCATTTCTTTGTATAATTTTTGAAGGATTAAACAAGGACTAAAGTATTTTTCAAAATAATAGAATGAATTTAAATATAATATTTATAACCCTTTTTAAAAGAAATTTTTGAAAGCATTTTAAGGGATTCCAGACTTAAACAGAAAAATATAAAGTTAAACATGATATACCACGATTGGGAAATGAAATTTAAAAGATTCTGTATGGCATTTAACTGCACTATCTGCATTTTAAAGTCAATAAAAGTTGCAACATCGTTTGGCTTAATGCTTTTTCTATGCTAATTTGCAGGCACTGGCGTAGATAAGGGGGTGGTTTTGGGGATACGCCCCCCTGAAATGGTAAAGATTGTCTAGAATTGGACCAATTTTTCTTGGAGAACAATGAAATTAGCAGACTTCTCCCGAAGAACAGGTCCAGCTACGCCATTGTTTGCAGGTGTTTTTTCACATGAAAAGTTAACACATGATCAATTCAAAAATCTCACCAATGTTTTTTTGAGTTCCACGCTTGAACCGCAAATAAAGAAAACGGAATTTTCTTTAAGTAAAAAAAATTTAAACATCGGAAATCCTTTGCATCATAATAATATTCTGCATTTCAAAAATATAAGATTCAATGCCAAGGAAGCGATAAGCTAAGTAATATGCACTACACTAAATAGCATGATGAGCTTCACTGGGGTTACCAAAACATTACCAAAATGTCGCCAAGCAGCAAAAATACACATAACTGAATAAATAAAACGAATTTTAACTTGGAAATGGGTAATCAAAAACCTTGTTGTCTAAAAGGGATCCTACAGCCCATGATGAGTAAGAAAAATATAAAAAATAGACAGTTTAATTAAATGGACGCACGTTTAGTTAAATGAATCGTTGAATGAACGCTGCAAAATACGAGGAGTTCGAAGCCGTTCGAGGCGATAGGTGCCCTCTGACGTCAGACAGTGACGTATTAAGCTCCGCCTCGTTTTTCGTGGATGGGATTTTTAAAAATTAATAAAAAATCAATGTTCAATTTCCTTTGTTCGGCATGGGTGAATCCTTGAGTTTCATAACTGTCTTAACAATATCTAAGCATCAAAATAGGAAGATTCTGTAGGTGGAAACTTCCCTATTATGTAAGAGTTATATATTATGAAACAAAATTAGAATGTTTTAGAATATATACATACATGTGATTGACCAAAGGAAAGAACAAGAAGTTGAAAGTTTTTATGCTTACATATTAGTTAGTTGCACCTCCGTTTCATTGCGCTAGACGTCAATGAGGTGCTTCTTTCAAGCCTACATCAGTTTTTTTTCCCCCTTCTCTTAAATTAGAAAAAAAAATTCAAAATCAAATAATATTTTATTTTACCGATTACTTGTTAAGACCTGCATCTACTCGCTTTATTAATGATTGTTTATAATTTAGTAACTTTATGCTCACTTTATATTTGCTTTATAAGTTTTATATTTTCAAAATACAATTTCCATGAAACTAAAAAGAAATTTTGTTCATTTACTTTATAACTAAACTTAATAAATACAGTTCTCGAACCCCAAATTCAAAATCCCAAAATTCAAAAGATATTGAAATTCAACAGTTATTCGGAAATTCTGGATCATTATTTATTTATTTTTTTGTAAAATCAGAAAACATATTAATCTAAGAAACTGATAACTTAATAAATGACAGTACATTTTGATTTAAATAGAAGCAATCTTGCAGATACATTTCTGATTTACATGAGCTAAACTTAGGAAACCAAGATATAACCAGAAAACCCTACAATGTTAAAAAAGTGAAAATTGGTTTCTTAAGCGCAGCTAAGCATCTTTTTCCCTCAAATAAATTAACTTTATTTTTTCCAGAAGTCCTTAAAAATCCATTTTTCAAATTTTATTACATTTTCTTTGTTAAAAAAAAAAAGGGAAATGAAGGAACTTGTTCAATTTGTTTTTGTGTGGTCTTAAATGGTACCTAATAACCTTGCATTTCGTACAAATGCCTGATGTTTTGGTTTGACTTCTATACTAATATTTTTTATGTAGCTGTATTTTCTTTTTTGTGCACTTGCAGTTGATAACGAAATGGTGATCTACCATTGGGTACAGTTTATTTTACCAAAATTTATGAATAAAGTAGCTTTTGTTTGGTAACAGCATAAATTATTACCACATCGATTTCCTTATATTACCTTCTCAAAAAAGGAAAATGATTACTCATTTATCTACCAGTTGAGAAAACACTAACAATGCGTATGTCAATGTCGATGTTTATGTAAATCCGCCATTTTCGGTCCTGCAATTCTGATCAATGATATTCTATGCCGAATATCAAGATCTGAAATTCGGAATATTTAGAAATTCGGCAAGGCGTAGCACCACTACTAAGCATGTGGAATTTGGGGTACAGTACAAAGGAAAATTTTTTGCATCTTATGAAGAATGCAGAAAGATTACAAAACAAATCGATCGCATGGGTTCCTTCCTATTCAAACGAAAGACAATCATAAAAACGGATTTTTGCCAATATCAAAAATTTAATTTACAGAGTTCCACTAACTAGTGTAAAAATCACATGTATGTGTATACTATTAGCATTTTAGAAAACTATACTTTCCTTAAAATGATACTGTAAATAAATTTTACTAACCTTGCCAAAATGAGAGGAAAATGACTGATTTAACAGTGCAAAATTTCCACACAGGCTCATAAGGGGTGAGAAGTTCTTTTGTCGCAAAATAAAATAACACCATTCCATACAATGCCAAAGTAACACTTATGTTGTATATAATTGTTATGTATAAATAACCGCTGTTAGGACTGAAAAATAAAATAAAGAAGAAAAATTAGTCATTTTCTTTAAGAATAAAATTGTTATACATTTATGTGTAATGTGCAAAGCATTTCTTTCTTTTTTTCGATTTTCTCTGATATTATAGCAAAATGTCATTCAATTGCTCAGATAAAACTCATTCTTTTTAGAATTTTAAGTAAGAAGCACAAGATAAGCTAAAAAATTAAAATTAAATACCTGCTTTCATAAGACAAAAAAGCAGCATTTGATCATAAATTAAAAAAAATATTTTTATATTTCAAAAAAAGGGGCAATTCCATGATAGTCACAACTTTTTTGTAATTATGTTCCTGAAAAGCTGTCATTTGTGAGCAATTTTCATTTTCAACTCATTACATTTGATTAAGTAAGGTTAAATGTATACGTTATAATTAAATTATAAGGCTTCACAATAAAACTTTTGTGAAATCTAAATGTGCTCACTTTTGTTGCAATAATTGAAAATAACAAGTTCTCGTCATTCCATTTATGAGTCATTCTGTTACGTCATATAAACTTTAATTATTTCAATCCAATGAGAAAATGATCATTAAAATAAAAATTTTCTGTAACTTAAAAGTACTCGTCAGTTTAATGAGTGAAAATATGCACAGAAATTTCCTTTTTGCATCGAGAAACGAAAAAGCTTGGTTGACAAAAATACAATAAAAATAAAATAATAAAATGATTAATATTATTTCTTCAGCTTTGTTTTCATAATATAAATGTGAACAATGAAATGCAAGGAAAAAATATCAGTTTTAATGAAAATAACTTCATTTTAAACATTTCGTTTCTCAACAAAAAATGTCATTCCATCACATATGGAATTGCCCAAAGTGAACAAACACAGAGGCTGTTAGTGCATTTGTAACCCAATTTTCCTTTTGTTTTGAAAAATCTTAAGCTTAAAGGGGGAAAATATGACAATTAAAATTTTTCAATGTGTAAATTATTTTCCAGTAACTGAAAATTTGATTCAAATGCAAAATGAAGTTTTAAAAGAACTTGTGGATAGAATTTCACATCTTTGAATTTTTCAAAGAAAATTACACCCGACTTAGTTTTTTAGACACTGAAAACCAAGCCGCTTCCATTCTAAAGCTGGAATATACAAGATTGTTAATAGGATGAGAAAAATCATGAATGTAGCACAGCAGCGAGCAGTCTGGCTTCAAGTGGAAAAGTTATTCAAAATGTACTCTAAGGCATAGAGGAATTCTTTGGACTTAACTATTTCATGTTATATAATTCAAATCAAAAGGAGAATCAATTAATTACAAAACATTTTTATACATAGTTCAAAAAGCTTAATTTAGTCTTTAAAATATTGGTTTCAATAAGTGTAAACAGAAAAAAGCAAGATTTTACCTCCAGTCACCATCAGAATATTTCCCAAAGGGTTGTAATATTAGTGTAATTACAGACATCAATGGTTTAACAGCACAAAATTGCAAAGTTGCCTGTAAATGAAAAAAATAGCACATAAGTGCACATGCAAAGCCTGAGCATTAAAAACTATAATTTACTGAATTTGAAAGAAGGTCAATTACTTGTTTGCAAAATCGTAAGAAGCCAATAGTATATGTTTTGCCTCCAAGACAACATGTGCCATATAAATAACTGGACCTTTAAAGTAAAAAACAAATCAATATTAGCATACTTAATGCTTTCTGCGGCTGTATTTGTAACACACTTCAAATATAAATGGCTTCCCGTAAACATTGTATTCCTGTTAAAAGTCATAGTAAAATTCTGCTTTGCATCATGTACATCAAAAATGAAATGGAAAATAATTATAATAATTTATTTTAACATATCTATCATATATTTATATATGATTTTCATACTTCCTCTTTTTAAATTTATACATCTCTTATTTGGGTTAGAGTTGTTGGCCAAGAAGCAGTAATGGTCTTTTCTATCAATAAATATAAAAACGTGATAAAATAAAAAGTTTATATATTTATAAAAAATTTTACCACAAAATTAAGCACACATAGTTATATATATATATATATATATATACATATATATGTGTGTGTGTGTGCGTGCATGTATAAAAGCAAACTAAATAATACAAAAAGTACAACTGAAAAACAAAACAAAAACAAAATTTAAAACATAGAAAAGTTAGATATGGCTTTATTTTCTCTACTAACTAAACATATTGCTAATGTTCAAGTTATTGTATTTATAACAATAAGTTTTTAAATCTCCTTCTATTTGAAGATATATATATATATGTTTATGCATGCATGTGTGTGCATGTGTAGAACAAACAAACAAAGCACTATTCAAAACAAAAAGAAATATATCACCCAAACCCTAAGATCTAATAAAAATAAGAAGAGGAAGAGAGCAATGAATTTGAATAGATTTTGTTCTACCAATAACCATTTTAACAAATAAATATAAGATCTCGGCTATATAGACAAAAGTGTGCTATATAGTCAGCTGTTAAGATGTCTCAAATTCAAATTAATTTGAAATGTTAAGTGTTAAAAGATATTTAGGTTTCTTTGGTAGTCAATAAAAGCCAACATAATAGCTTGATTTTGTCAGTATTTCTCCTATAACAAAAATCGGCCAACTAATTATGAACAATTGTTAAAAAAAATCAATATTTTTAAAATCATTATAAAACTTAAAAGATTTGAGTTACAGACATATTGGTTTCAATTGATGGCACCAAAAGCTGTAGTTATTGCAGCTAATGTAATAAGAGATGTGCAAGTCAGAAGAATATCATAATCAAATCCCTAAAGTAAAATCAATGATGGAAAGGTCAAGAATTAATCAGGGTAAACACAGAATATTTTTAAAGGTGAGGAATAACTCTTTTGCTTAGCTAAATTTCAAAATAAAAACGTAAAAGCAGTTCAACTTTGGTGATTATGTAAAGTTGACTTTGGAAGGGACCAATGCAGTTGTGTGGTTTACACCTATTTCAAGCATTTTCCTTTGAACTTTCTCAATCAGTTAAAATTATAGAAAATTTCACTAACATATATGTGTTTTAAGATATAATTAAAGTAGGTGATGAAATTCAAAATTATCACTAGAACTTATGAAACATCAAGACTTGTACAAGAGATGCGTTATAAAGGAATTTATATTTTAAAAATAATAAAAGAAAACTAAACTACAAAAAAAAAACTCACACTAATAAAGAGCATTAGAGTACAAAAAACTGCACTTGAACACAATTGAAAAATACTATATGTGAGAATCGAGTCACAAATTAGAAACAGAAAGAAAAAAATTTTGCCTTTAATAATCAAATATAGAAAATGAAATTTACATTATATTTAACTTACTTAATTGGCTTGCCTCGAATCTCTGCCATTATATTGCTTTCACCACCTAAATATTCATGGCACAAACTCAGGAAATTGTAGATTACAAAAGCTGGAAAACAAGAAAAAAAAATAATAATTAACTTCTATTGTTTTAAAGCCAGAGAAACCAGAGAATACATTAAAATGCAAAACAAATGGCTTTATGGAACCATTAAAATTTTTTTATGACAGTGGTTTTTAAATTAAAGCCGTACTCATACCTTCAAATATCCTTCCTTGCCCAAACAAATAAATAAATAAACATGATAATCCATAAAGTTTTAAGAGTTAATCTGCAAAATTCTGCAGGAAAGAAGCTTTTATGTGCACTTTACATCAAATTTAATAATAAAATCTTTTAAAATTTTTTCAAACTCCAATTTGCAGCTACATGCAGAACATATATGTTGTATATTGAGTGAATGATCACAGAGGAATGAAAAGTTTGAAAATTTTACCATACTAATTTCAAATAAAATCATCTGAAAAATGACAATGATTATGAGAACATTTAAATATACTTTAAGAATTAAAGCAATGAGGAAAGCCATTATCTTAGTCCTTTGGCTCAAAACATACCAAGATTCATACCAAAGAATTTTTTATAGTTAAAAATCTTCAACATCTGATTTTATTAATTTTCTAGGGAACAATGTATTTATTTGTATTGATTGAAGAACAACGTTTACTAACACACAAAACTAATAAGTTTTAAAAATTATCAATGCTTTAATATTTATTTAAAAATAAAAAAAATCTATAACCCTTTGAAGTATTAGTTTAGTTGCTTCATTTTATTCTATTATTTTTCAATAACCGTCACATATTAACACAAAGTAATTTTTTCAAGAAAGTTTTTTTCTACTGATATTTTTATTTCTCATTTTGGGAAGCAAAAACACTAGTCAATTGAGACTTATCTTAAGACAATAAAAAATGCTCAGTAACACACAAAAGTTTTGAGAGCAAGATATATTGATTTTACATAAACATTTAAAGATAAAAAGACTTTGTAAAGTAATAATTACTATAACTTGAAAGAGAGAGAGAGGGAAAACAATTCATCAGTAGGTATTAAGTTTCCTGTGTTTTAAACTAGTTTATAACATTTCAGATATTTCAATTAAAATGTAAAAAATAAAAACATATGACATTTTTTAAAAAATAAAGCATAGAAAGTTTTTTTTCAAAAAGTGTTCATATTTAAAATAATTCAAATTCTAAAGTATTAGGAGAAACAAAAGAATTTTTGCAATTGTTGGAAATACTCTTATTTTTCCTCCAAGTTTTATAATTTTTGTGAAATTTACTAATCTTCTATTTGTGAAAAAATTTAAAATTCAAATAAAATGCTGCCGTTGTTCTTATGATTGCTAATAACTTTATGAAAAGTCTGTTTTGCAATTTCAAATAAAATATTGGTATCGTATATTTTCCGGGACACATACATAAAACTTTTCATTCTAATCGAGATTCCAACCTCATACTCCTTTAAAAAAAAAACATTACTGAAATATATTCCAGATACTCTGGCGTAGATAAGGGGGGGTTTGGGGGATAAAACCCCTCCTGAAATGGTGAAGATTGTCTAGAATTTGACCAATTTTTCCTGTAAAACAATAAAATTAGCTCACTTCTTTCGAAGAAAACCACCTGAAATGGTGAAGATTGCCTAGAACTTGACCAATTTTTCCTGTAAAACAATGAAATTTCTCACTTCTCAGGAAGAATACCCCCTGAAATGGTAGAGATTGTCTAGAATTTGACCAATTTTTCCTGTAAAACAATAACCCCCCCCCTGAAATAGTGAAGATTGTCTAGAATTTGACCTATTTTTCCTGTAAAACAATACCCCCCCTGAAATGGTGAAGATTGTCTAGAATTTGACCAATTTTTCCTGTAAAACAATAACGCCCCCCCCCCCTGAAATGGTGAAGATTGTCTAGAATTTGGCCAATTTTTCCTGTAAAACAATAACGCCCCCCCCCCCTGAAATGGTGAAGATTGTCTAGAATTTGACCAATTTTTCCTGTAAAACAATAGCCCCCCCCAAATCTGTGCCTAGCTACGCCACTGGCCAGATAAAAACTGATTTCATGAAATACTTATCAAGCCACTTACTAACATAAATTAAAGTACAAAGTAAACATAACTCGGAGAACTTACCTTCATACCAGTTTCGTACACTGTCAAAATAGACGTAATACATGTCATGAAAGAATAGCAAAGACAACCAAGAGTCAAAAGCATATATAGGCACAATGAAGAGGATTCTAACTATCCAGCGCTGCTCAGCTGGACTGGTGTAGTAGCAAAGGTGTAAATATATCTGAAAGAAATCATATTGAGAGGTTGTTTTATTTATTTTTTAAATGGTATTTTTACTTAGTATAATTCATTTTCAAAGTATGAGCCGCAAATCAATAAGTTTAAAATAATAGGATTAATTTTCTAATTTAGTACCATAAAACTGGCTAAGACATTCTAAAAGGTTGAGGGCCATTTCACAGTATTTTGTCTAAACGTAGAATCCACAACATGACACCTTTTTTGTTATAACTACGTAATTTATAGTTTAATTATCACTTAATTTTATTTTCAAATAATTTGTTCAACACATTATTTGAAAATAAAATTTAGTGATAATTAAACTGTAAATTACAAAATTATAACAAAATGAGCGTCATGTTGCAGACTCTACATTTGGACAAAATATTGTGAAATGGCCCTTGATTCAAAAGACAATAAACTAAACTAGCAAAATATCTGATTGCATTTATAATTGAACAATAAAAATAATAATAAAAAATAAATAAATAATTGTGTATATACTCAAGAAACAACAAAATGCATGCTTCGAAGAAGCCCATTTTCTAGTTTTTAGTCATTTTCATATTCAAAGAAGATTAGAAGATCAGTGATAATATTGTCTGAATGGCACCATTTTATTGTCATAATCACAACAAATTGCTTCTCTGCGATCTTCACAAGTGCAATCTTTGTTTTATTCATTTACAGTTGAACTAGAACCAAGGTTATCTGAATCTCATAAATCTGAAAATCGGCTTAACCGAAAAGGCAAAAGGGTCGGTTTTTTTCTATAATGCGCAAATGCTCCTTTTTCTTAAAATTCTTTTCTCATAACGGGCAAATAGTCCCGTTTTTTACATAACTATCAAAAAAATTGTCAGTATGTGGTGACATAAATGTAAAACATCAATATTATGTCAGACACTTAGAAGCAAAGAAGTGTAAGTGACCAAAATGAAAATTTTGAGATAGCTAGTGCAACTGATAAATAAAACACCCTTCTGTTTTGTGGGAAGGAGATTTTAGTGGTAGCTTTGACAGACACTGCAAAAAAGCATGGTTTAAAAAAATTACTAAATAAAAGCTTCATTCCGTTTGGTGGCAAAGGGATGCAAGTGCACCTACATCCGTTTGGCTCTAAATAAAATTATTTGATTTTTTTAGTTAGTTTAAATACGCGATGCAGACGATCTAATTTACGAAACTTAGAGCGGAGAAGAAGAAAAAAATAGGAAAACAATTCCGAATTGTTGAATAATAATTATAAAAACAAGGGTTAAATCGTCTGCAGATTTTATTTTTGTCATATTTTGTTTTCGGCAATTGGCAATTTGTCTAATGGCAATGATTTTTAGTTTGTTGATAAATATAATTATTCGAAATTTATATTATACAGTTTTAAATGGAGTTTATATCACTAACAAACGATATTTATTACTGTATAAATTAGCAAAATGAACAAGATACGTTTTTCATTTAGTGGCAAAGGGATGTAACTTAACTAGTTGGAAGCAAAGGGGTGTAAGTGAAAATAAGCTATTTTTTAAAAAAATCCTACGCCAAATCTAATCATCAGAAACACTTTAAACTTCATACTTAAACTAACACATACATATAGGACTCGAAAATAAAAAAAATATTTACACGAAGAACCTCTAGAATTTAGTATAGGAATTAAACTTTAAACGAGTTTTACTCAAAACGATACTTTAGTCACTTACATCCCTTTGCTTCTCACAGCCTCATGTATAGAATTTATTGCAACAACTATGTTACATTAAAGTTTTACTTACTGAACATTTGAATTAACAAAATAAGTAAGTCTCTTTTGTTGTTCAATTTTTGTTCGTTTGAATGGAGCCTTGTCGCCCCAACTTTTAAACAATAAAACATCTGCAATCGTGGCATCATCTTGTGCTTCAATGTATCGAAGAGCTTCGTCCAAGATTTTTGTGGCTTCCCGTATGAGAAATACCGGTATCTTTTCAATGGGCTCACCTTCGTTCAAAAACAAGCGATTCAACCGTCGGACCCAATTTTCTCCATGTTTTTACTTAAGATTCTTTTGGAGTTTTATTCCATGAAGAAGCAGCTCAGTATCCAACTGTTTTCATATTCACCAACTTTAAATGTTGGATAACTTCCGCTACATCATCTATTCCTTCAATCAAAAATGGCAGAAGTCGTTCCGATGTTATAAATAATTCCTTGGTCCATTGGTCTGCTTGAGAATCCATTATATTCTGCAGCTGGAAGAAGTTCTATGTGCAGGGGAAAACATGTTGGTTATAAACATGGTCTTTGCCTCGAATTCTCGCTTATCCGAAAATTTCTATTGTACCTCGATTAACCGAAAACGTTACGGTCCCGTGCTTTTCGGATAACCAGGGTTCTACTGTATTTGAACACATTTTCCCAATAATCTTAACAGGATTGGACAATTTGCAACATAATAATAATAATTTCTAAGAAGATGAGAATGTTTACCACTTTATCATTCTGCCTAATTCTGGTACATTTAGGGGACTAGCTAGAGAAAATTTGGGTCCAGTTGGAGAGCCATCACTAAATATTAGTTAACCAAAATGGATCTATCACGAAACTGTTTTTTTTTTTTAATTTTAGTTACTCTTTTTTAAATTCATAAAAACAGGACTCCTGCTCAGACCCTTTACATTGCAATAATATTCAATGGCCCTACACTTTTCTAACAAAATGGAACACAATAGCTGGCCATTTAGTTATAGAGCTTGGAGAATTTTTTTTTAATAGGTTGTTTGCAACTATACATTGTCAATGACCAAAATGCTCACAGAATATCCTTAGGGTTAGAATGTGAATGTTAGATGTGCATCAATGAAAAAAAGAGAGTCTACATCTAAGGCATCCTTTACCCTCATTTTTTATTCCATTGTTAAAAATTATTTTTGGCAGAGGTCCATGATTTGTTAATTGTGCTATGACGTCTTTTGGAAGATAAAACCTCATTGCTAAAACGATAACCATAGAAACAGTTCATTACGATAGACATATTTTGTCATTGTTATGAAGGCTCCGAGTCTTCTATAAGAACAAGTTTCATGCTCAGTAGTGCACTTATGTAAGCTGAAAGCACACATGACAAGGGTTGTAAAATTTCCGGAAAGTTTGAGGTGGTGGAAAAAAAAAAAAGCTTTTTTTCTGAAAAAATTGGAAAAAATGAAAAAATTGATTCTTTACAAGTAAAAGTGGATTTTTTAAAATAGTTTTGGGATCGGGGGTGTTTCTATTGAAATAAAAATGTGTATCTGTTTTTTTTCATTATATCTTTAACCTTACTTATCCTGCCTTTTTGTATAATCATTACAATAACATTTTCTACTTTAAACGGCCATTAAAGCTTCTTTTTTTTTCAAAAAAAGAAAAGTAACAATATTACTATAGTTTGAAAGAAATAGTTAATTGTAATGTGAATTCCATAATCCATTTACACCATCAATCCTTTTGACTAGATAAATGCTGCCAATTTAAAGAAAGAAAATGTGGCTGTCATTATAAATATTGTGAATATCAAATCTTTCATTGTTTAAAAGTTTGTTTTGAAAAAAAAAATTCTTACAATTTAATTATTTTTTTTTGTCTAAAAATATTTTATTTAGTTTTAATTTATTTTCCAGTCTAAATACAAACCAGAACTATATGAGTTTCTGTTAAGCTTTCTAATCTTGAACCGAAGGCCGTATCCAGAGGGGGGGGGGGGGGCGACGCCCCCCCTTCCGAAATCCCGAAAAATGTAGCATATATTCCTGAAACTTTCCCCAACATTAGTGTCTCAAAGTCAAGCCCCCCCCCCCCCCCCCCGAAAAAAAATTCGGGCTACGGCCTTGTCTAAACCCAAACCAAAACTTTTTACTGGTTTACGTTTAGAATTCAAAAGCTGAAACAAGACTTAAAATAGTTTAGTTCGCATAAAATTGGTTGCTATTTGCTGGAATTTAGGATTTTTTAATGAAGAGTCCAAGTCCAGTATTACAATGGCATGTGAATGTTCATCTTCCAGCAGTGTTGCTTCAATAAATTCAGATACTGATTCAGATTAAAGTTAACCACAAAAATAAAATTAAATTTGAATCCAAAGTTAATCATAAAGTTTAAAGCAACATTTTTTTATTGATTTATCATTATTTTTAATGTAAAAGTAATTAACTCAGAACAGAAGTAATGGTTATAAAGCAAGTAGATTTCAGCATATGTAACTTTTGCAAATTATCAAATAATTTTTTTTACAAAGTTTCTTACATGCATTTATATGTATGTATACAGGGTGCAAATCAAAGTCCTTAGGAGGCTTTTATCTCAGCAAGCGTTGGTCAAACATATACTTCCAGTTATAAAAATTTTTAAAAATTGTACATTTATGATAGTAGCATTTTTAAATTAAAAAACTCAATTTTGTGAAAATTACAGAAACTAACTTTTTATACAGTCCCCCAGTCTTTATAGTCATATTTTAGTAAAAGTTGATGCCCACCCATCCTAACCAACATAATCCTTCTGTATGACAAAAATAAACAGAGATATTTAGTTTCAATATTTGGGATTTTTTGGCCTGCATTAAGGGGTTGGTTAAAAATTTTCAGTGAAGTATTCATTCTATTCATTGTTCAAGGAATACTTCTTTCAGATTTTTTTACAGACCCCTTAAAAAAGTCGGAGAAAAGGAGACAGAACTCCAAGCTTTGAAATTAAATATTTCTGTTGTTTTTTTTTTCCTCGTACAAAAGGGAAACTTTGTGTTATGTTATATTTAAATAAATAAAATATTTAAAGAAAAAAATATTTTAAAATATAAAATATTTAAAGAAAAACAATGGAATGTAACTATTACAAATTTCTGAATGTATTATTTTATACTAGAAATTTCAATTTTTCCGGGTGGAAATAAACCCCTTCGGGGAAAAACTGGTTTTATCCACAAAATTTCCATTTTTTTTCCGACCATTCCCATCCCTACACACGACTAAATAATCAAATTTTTATTTGGATTCAAAACACCTTTTTGAAGATTTGGACAAGTAAGAATTACCTGATAGCACGTTATTAATAAAGCAGCCCAAACAAACACTCCAGAAATAGTCTGTGCAGCAATAGTCTGTAAAAATATTGGAGGAATTACAGTCTCATTTATGAATGACTTGTTGATCGCCACAGGAGAGGAATCTGTGATGTCATTTTGGGGGGGAGGTAAGGACATGAAGTGTCGCATAGGCTGAATCATATTTTCCGTAATGTTCATCCTACAACATAAAGAAAACAATGATTTCCATTTTTGAGTAAATTATTTACTGCAATTGTACTTAACAAGAGCAAAATAAAAGGACATCAAATCGCCATTCCGGAAGAACAGTGACGCAAATGAAAAAACTTCAATTTTACAGGAGAGTAATAAAATGATTTGCAGTTGTATAAAACATATAATTGAAAAGGGTTTAAGAGACAGAAAATAATGGTATATTGAGAGTATACAGGACATATACTTTACTTTCATTTACCAGGGGTTAGGATTAAATCACCCTAATTTCAACCCCTAAGTGCAGTTAGTCATTGTTTCTCTAAAAATTGTTCGCTGTTCTAGAAGACACAAACTGTCGTAATTGTTAGTTCTCTTGGCCCTCTGGCAGTGCTGAGTGGAACTACAGTTATGTCCATGCCCCCCTGTGTAAGGGATGTGTTTCTGATATTTTCTATGGACTTATTTGCAATTGATACACTTTTGCAGTTACGTCATTGATCTTCGGGAACGGCGATATGTAACTGGCATGGAAAAAAAGGAAATATGTCAAGTTAAAATTAAAGGGGAAAAAAGCAATAAAATATGCAATTCATTCTACAAAAAAAAAAAAAAAAAACACTTGCAAAAATCAAAAATATGTTTGCAATTGAATTGCATAAGAACAGAAAAGTAGTAAAAACTAGCAGATCTTTTTTGTAAAATGCTTGATTTTTTTCTCATATTTTCTGACACATTAGTTAAAATTTCTGAAATATTTTTATATGGGATAATTCAGAATTAAACTGCTAGATGGCATGCCCATCATGTAGTACACAACAGTTAACTGAGAATAAATAAAGAAATAAACTTTAGAAAAACAATTTTTTTCCAAACTACAAAGCACATCTAATTTAAGTATAAGAGGTAAGGCCTCATTATTTTACTAATTAAAACCCATACAAATAAAAAAAATCTCTACTAGTTTTTATACTTTTGCAACAAAATTTCATACAATCAAAACGTACCCTTTACAAAATTCCAATCAATTAAAATGGACCCTTCCTTCACCAAATTCTGAGCTACCAAATCATACGTTTTACAGAATTATTTACTAAATAAGAGCCAAAATGTAATAAATTTTTTTTATTATTCTATTTAAATATGAATTTCCACATTTTTTTTTAATTCAAAAAAAAAAAAAAAAAAAAAACACCCTGGTAAAATGCGGGATCAACCCCTGATAGTGTATTGTATTATAGGCATATATATACATCACTTTTGGTAAAAATAATTATATTTTATTAAATTAATTTCATAAAAAAAAATTTCAAGTGAAGATTTTGAAAAAAACCTGTTTTTGTAAAACCTGTTTTGTTAAAACCTGGGTTTTTTTTTTGGGTTGGTCAAAATCAAGTCAATCCAGCATAGGAGTGAAGAGCTGCTTTACAGCATGGTGGAAGGAATGCCAAAAGAGGCCAAATTTAATGTTGCCTTTTATTTTATCAACAGTCCTGCTTGTTAAAAAAAAAAAAAAAATCGAAATTTTATAGACTTTTTTTAAAATAAATATACTCTTGGATGAGCTTTTTTTGACTGGCAAAGTTCTCTAGGAAGAAGTTGGAAAGAGGGAACGAAATGTGTGCAACAGAAAAAGACATGTTTGACCTTGAATAGAATGAGTTCACATTTTTTAGGACAGATATCTTCTCTAGAGATTTATAACGCCCAGCATTCACTGATGCGTAGGACAGTGGATGCTGGAGAAAGGAGAGAGAGAGAGGAGGCTATTCCTTCAAGTTTTACCAGTGTGAGAGTGAATGCAAGAAAAAAAAAGGGGGAGGTGTGACCTTGCTGAATGATACCATAGACAGTCGGGTACAGATGAGCCTCGGTTATCCGAGCCCCGATTAACCGAGCTCCGGGTTAACCGAGGTACATTTGCCCGTGTAAAAAATTTTTTTTTTTAGCAGCCGATGGCGGCGTCACCAGCTACAACAATTGCGTAAAACGGCAGCAAAGAAACGAGCGAGTTCCGTCAAACAAAAAACAATATATATGTATAAACTTCTTCAAGAAACAACTTTAACTGGAACATATACTATACTGCTGTGTACATGTAAAATTAGATATTTGTTTGTATGTGTGATGTCATTTTATCATTTTATAATATGTAAGGTAAATGTTTTTTCTTTACCCCTTTGACGAAACTTTCATTCATTTTAACCCATGTTTCCCTTCCGATATGGACAGAGTCCATGTTATCCGAGTTTTCGATTATCCGAGGTACTCTCGGTCCATATAACCTCGGATAATCGAGGCTCTACTATATTTCTTTCCTTTCCTTCATTTTTAGCCTACTTTCCCATGAAAGTTTAAAAAATAATAATAAAGCATGAAAGAAGGATTAACGTATCGTAAAAATATCGTTAAAAATCAAGGAAATTCAAAAATAAGTTAAGTAATTAAATAAAGATTGAAAATTAAAAAATTTGAAATTAGGGTCTGGAGATGGGGAAACTGTGTCGGTCGGTCTGGCAGTCTGTCTGTCCCCCTCCCTTAATTACTTTTAAACAAATTGTTTGATTCGAAAAAGTCTTTTTTGCATTCGGAAAATTTCAGCAAGGACATCTAATTTCCATATTTTACTTTTTGATTTGAACAATTTTTCGTTCAATTTTGAACAGTTCAAAAAAAAATTAACATCAGTGCCTATGGGCAAAAATGAAGCAAATTATGTAAACTCTGGGTACAAGATCCAAGTTTTAATGAACAAGCTTACTGGAAGAAGCTCTTGGCGTGAAATATTAATTTGAACAATTTTTGTTCATTTTGGAACAGTTCAAAAAAAATTAACTTAGCGCCTACGGGGAAATTTCAATCCTATATAAATCCTGATCTAACAGACTGGTTTGCTTGGAACCAACTTTATTGGAAAGCTCTTATAACGTAGAACATGTACAAATAAAGTTCATACAGAATAATCAGCTTATTTTCCTATGAAATTTTTTGATCGGGATTTTCAAGAATATTTTTGTATTAATGAATGATTAAATGAATTAGTGAAAGAATGGATGAACAAATGAGTGAATAAATGATAAAAAAGAAATAAACAAGTGAATAAATGAGCTAATGAATGAAAAAATAGGTAAATTAGTGAATAAATACATGAATGACTGAATAAATGAACAAATGAGAGAATGATTATGTATTAACCATTGAAAAAAATATATCCGAGGCAATTAAAAATTAAAGCTAAACAAGAAAGAGAGAGAGAGATAGCTGGATTATAAATTTAAAGGTGGTGTATATGGGAAAGTAGGTTCATATATGTAACAAGCTTTTGAGATTCTCTCACTTTTGCTACATTCTTTTTTATTTAAATAAACCACATTTTTTGGTCATTTTCAAATTGTTCTATTCGAACCTTAACCAAAAATAAACAGTTAATCTGGCTTAACTGTTCCCTTTCAGCGGAAGACTTTTTGTACACTTTTTTTGTACCTCTACGCCGTGAACCATTTTTTTATCCATTATCTTTGTATATAATTTATGCTAAATTAGGGGATTAGTTTTCACATAAAATAACTTCTAATTTACCTACATTATTATTCACACCTTTAAAGCAAACATTTTGGTCAGAGAAATTTGAAATTGAGCATTTTTATGCAACGCACTATATGTTGTGCGGATGCAGAAGTTTTCAAAGTATCTTCCGAAGCACCTTTTTTTTCAGCATTCTGTAATTCGACACCAACACAGGAAGACGCTGCTTGCAACGGTTCCCCAGGAAGCGGGACTTTTGTCCTTTTTTCTCTGGGGAAACCTCATCAATGTTTCCACACACAGTTTTCATCTTTCTTTTCTTAAATATTGGTGAATATGCTGCCGAATTACTCAAATAGGATAGTGTAAGTTTGTCATCAGGATTTTTTTGGAACCAACTAAGTACGAACAGAAGCATGCTTGAACTTTATAAAAATAACAGCCATTTATCGAGTTAAAATTCATCAATCAATCTGATACGAACAATCTAAGGATTCAGAAGTGATTGTCAGTGAACACGGAGTTTTTGATATTGCATGAAATCATCCAAGATAAATTTCATCGAAATTAAATCGTCTCGGGCCAGAGGATGGACTTCGTAAAATTCATATTTCTAATATGTTGGTTCAGCATCCATCAGGAGTGCCAAAAAGAGTCTTAACTGCGAGTGAATGGAAGACAATTTCTTGTTCAATCAGTCCCATTGACAAAAGAATTGGGATGTAGACTGCTTTTTGTCAGAATGTTCCTACAAATGCAAATAATCAAGACAAAATGTGATGATGTCTAATAAATAATATCAGTGGTACCACAGGTATTTTCTTTTTTTTAAATTGAGCTCAATTTAAATGATTTAAATGTGTTGTTATTTCAATGCCTAAATTAAGTTAAATGGCGCACTATTTTAAATCATACATTTTAATTATGAAGTAATTGAATGAGTAAAAAAAACAATCATAAATGAATAAATAAGTTTCATTTAGAAAAAAACTTGTTTTGTTGATTTTTCACAAAATCTATCATCTAAGTATTTTTATTTCAGGAAATTTTACTTAATTTTCAGAAAATAAGTGTAGATTCAAGATGTTAATGCTTTAATCAATTCAATGTTTTGTACTAACACTATACGATCTAGCCATGTTACAATTTTAACATAACAGTATAGTTCTATAGACCAAACTTCTTGTTAATCCTTTGCAGGGAAATTGTATTCTTGTTAGTTTGGTATTTAGCAATTTTTATTCCAGAAAGTTGAATTTCCCTTAGAAGGTTGCAACTTTATTTACTTATGATTTGAGCAGGAAACTGAATTTCTATTATGAAGTGAGTCCTTTTACTTCATAGTTATTTGGGCTAAGCTGTAGTTTATTTAGTTTTCATGATAGAAGAAAAATATTTAACAGCATGTATAAATCCAAGAATCAGGCATGAGATTGAAGAAAGATGAAAAAAGAGGAAAAATGCGTGATCAAAAGTTCAGTTATATTAAGAGACGAAATGCTTAAAATATTTTTTTTTTTTCAATCCAATAGATTTTCATGCATATAATCTATTTATATTACATTATAAAAAAATTTTATAATTTACTCATCTAAGGTTTCTTAATTAAACTATATAATATATGCGCATTAATATCAAAAATGGAAAGATGAATTGCCACATGCTAATGTACATAGCTGAATTTTAAAAAAAATTAAGTTTTGATGAAAATAACAGGAGTATAAAAATAACTTCATATTCTTTTTTTTTTTTGAATCAAAAAAAAGCTCAAAAATTTACTGACAAGAATTTTTTAGGTAGGATCTAACGGCATACATTTCTTTTGTGGTTAACTGGGTTTACTTGTTTTAATTTTCTGTTGTTTTTTTAATGGTGGTTTGAGTTTAGTAATTGCATCTGAAATTTTATGTGGGTGGCAATAACCATTGTACTACTTTTAGTGCTTGAGGAAATGTTTCTAGCTTCTTCTAGTGGATGTTGCTGCACCTGAATTTTTCCTTCATTTTTCTTTTGAGCAGATTGGTTCATTTGTTTTTTGTTTTGTTCTGTCTGTGTGTTTGCTCATTTACATTTTCATAGCATTAGCAGTTTTTTTTGGTGCCACTTTAGATAATGCTTTAATTTTTACAGTATTTTTTCCCTCAATCTTTTTCCCCCTAATGAGACTGTTGTACTGATCTTCTTTGTTATATCTTTTACAAGATGTTCTCATATTCTTACAAAAATAGGAATTTACCTTTTCTTTAAGAAAATCTATCCAAAACAATATAACTAATGATTTATTTATTTTTTTAATTCAGTTCGTACTTGATAGCTAGGATGCATTGAAAGTTGAAACATTTAGCCTACTGGTCTGAGGGGTAATGATATTGTTTACATGGAACTGGATTCAACTTGAGGGCCATAAAAGCACGTAAGAAAGGCTAGTGCCAATTTGGACAGTAAATGATATTTCAAAAAGTTCCTCACATTCATCCACCAAACATCAATAGTGTCACTTTTAATTGGCTCAGCAAGATAGTCAATACCTATGATATTTATGCACTTCTAAATCATACTGCTGTTTTTCCTCTACATTTATGATATTTGTGGCAAATGCTGACAGTTCTTTCACAAGCAATAATGAAGAAGAGTGCTTATACCAAGGTTCATTCAAACTCGAAATATTTTTCTAAAATAAAATGTGGGTTCAAACTTTGTGCTCATGGATTGTTGATACAATTTTCTTGTTATTCATAGCTTTACATTTTAGAGCTCTTATTTTTACATGTATTCTATTACTGTATGATTTTATAAGTAGTGGGGAACTGAAAATTAATAAGAGTGGAAGTTTTAAATAATTGTCAATTCTTTCAATCAAATAAGTTTGCAGACATTCTCAAATCTCAAAAAATAGCGCTAAATCATTTAAAAATTGAAGGTAAAAATTCAGGGCTTGCAAGAAAACTTCTGTATTTCTGCTCAACAAGCTATTTTTTTTTTTTTTTTCCTTTTCTTCTGTCTGTCAATTAGGAAATAAAAATCAGATGCAAAAAGATTGAAACTCAAGTAACATATTTTCTGAAGTATAATCCGTGGGTAGTATATTTTGGGGGGAAACAGTCTACAGTAATCAGGGTGAGTAGCCACATTTTAGTTCAAAAAGTAAGCACTTATAAGCACATTTTCAGAAAAAAATAAGCACATGTTTAAGTACACATATACATTATTACTTGCATAATTAAGAGGAAAAACACGACTTGACAAAATTATATACTTCTAACAGAAATAGCTAACAAAAATGAGAAGAGAGGCTTTAACTACATAAGGAAAACAAATAAGTTTTATTTAACAGATGCATTGCTTATAGAGCCAGTTTAATTGTCGTATTAACTAAAAAACATTGATCAAAAATATACAATAAAGTAATAAATTGAAGTGAATATATATATATTCTTTATTGGGGGGCAGTTTTTTTATTTCACCTGCACTTTGAGCGATTCTTTTTTCGGGGGGGGGGGGGGAGAAAAAATGTAATTTTCTGAGTAACATAATATGGCACTGCTGAGAATTTTTTAAATCTTAAGTTTTTTTTTAATATAATTTAATCCCCCTGACATCAATATTTAGTGATTTATTGATAAAAATATAACTTTATTTTCTTAAGATGCATATTGTCTTTTATTGATAAAAATTATTTTAAAAAAAATTTCAAATCACTCAGCGGGGGGAGAGGGGACACGGCCTACTATGTTGTCACTATGCCCCTGTTGCGCCACTGCAATATCATGTACCGTACTATACTTGCCAACCTTGGAGGGGGGGGGGGAAACCGGAGGTTTTTTCAATGACCCCCCCCCCTCCCATATACAAAATGAACAATTAAACTGACTTCCAAAAAAAAAAAATTTTTTTTTAATGTTCATTACAGCAGTAGTTGATAAAATTTTATCATCAAATGTTTATCCAAACATTTTCCAGCAAAACTATTTTTTATGAGCAATAGGATGTTCTCTAGGTTTTCATTTGACAGCATTGGATGAAACTTGGTTTCACTTTACAGAAAATGCATTACTGTGCAAAAAATGAATGCACAAAATCCCAAGAATTACATTTAGTTAATTATAAAAAGCTAGTTCTCCCAAATACTTACTAGCTAATATCTACACCACAATAATTCAAACAAAATATCACGACCACATCTGGTGTGCACTTAACAAATTATCCCAAAATATATTTTTTTTTAATTTAGCCATTTTTTAGTTATGTTTTGAATAAAAATAGGAAGAAATGTTCTTTATCTATTTTGTAACAATACATAATGACTCCCAAAAAGGAGAAAACCCAAACCCTAAGTTTAAGAAAAAAAAAATTTAATTCTATGCAAAAAAATATTTTAAAAACAAGATTATTAATAAGGATGCAATATTAATGGTTATAACTAACTAATAGAATCACTAAAAATTTTAAAAAAGGCTAAAATTTTTCACTGAAATTTCGAGTGGGTGTGACAAAATGAGAAGTGCAAATCCTCTATTACAGAGGCTAAATCGTAAAAAATAATAAAAATAATGGTAAACCAGAAGTTATTGATGTCCAAAAGATGGAATGAGCTAGTACACAAGAACTAGGGATTTTTACCAAAGCGGATGTAATCGGATTTTTTAAAAAATCGGGACTGACCCTTGAAAGCATATGAGACAAATGCTGAAGTTTTACTGCTAATTTGTAAAAGTTTCCTAAAGCAAGTATCTACGCATGCTACTTCAAGATTTTCTCATTTAAAAAAGAAAAAAAAAATCCAAAATTCCGAATATTCGCGGAACCGAAATTTTGACTTTTCAAAAATACCAAAAATACGGAATTTCGGCAAAATACGGGAAAATTATATGAAAACTACATGCAAAAAACGGGAGTCTCCCGTTAAAAACAGTGGACTTGGCAAGTATGCAGTACCGAACCTCAAATTTGGCAAGCTCAGCACCAACGCTATGCAGAATTTTGGAACACGACCAAACATGGCGGATTTACAGAACCAAAAATGTCTCGGAAGCATCGGCGCTGACACGCGTTTTTTAACGCCAAATTTGCAATATTTTCTTCACTCATAGACAAATGTTTTTTTCATTTTGACTATGAATGGCGATCTGGGCCAGCTGGTTTAGCAATCGGAACGCCATTTTATGCATCCGATGAGTAAACTAACGCTCGATTTCTGCTAGGGGGGAAACTAAACATTCGTAATTTTTTTTTTAAATAAAAATTTTAAGGAAAAGTAAGCACTTATAAGGGCCCTTATATTTTATTTTCAAATACAGTCAACCCTCGATAACTCGAACCTTGATATATCGAATTTTTCGATATCTCGAAATAAAATTATTTCCCTTCGTATATCCTATGCTGTCAACGTTAAAATAACCTTGTTTAGTCGAATTTTTCAATTTTAGACCCTCGATAACTCGAATTTTTTTCTTCGGTGGTTCTCTCAAATTCCATATTCTTTGTTCAACTACTAGTATTTCCTTGCTCCAAAACGTGAGCAAACGTGCATTCTTTATTTCCATTCTGTTCAGTGGGGCTCAGGAATTTTCGACATTTCTGTCCTTTTGTAATTTCCACCCTCTTTCTAAACCCTTTAGTCATTGAACCATTCAAGGTCCCACCTGCAGGGTAAATGTTGGTGGGAGAGAAGTGGGAGGGAGAAAGAATTTGCCGCTGCTTGCTACATTGTACCCAGGGCTATCACATTCCTGTCATCTCCTTGTCTTGTACGGTGGAAAGAACTCCGGCCAGGAAATTTTCACAGCATTTGAGTTATACGACGAACTTGTTAGCAATGGCAACTAAACGAAAGTTAAACACGCTTTCCATACAGGAAAAGAAAAGAGTTATTGAAGAAGTGGAAAAAGGTTCCAAAAAGAAAAATGAAATTGCGATAGAGTTTGGAATACCAAGCAGCACATTATCGACAATTTTAAAAAATAGAGATGCTATTCTGGAAAAGTGTGAGGACGGATTCGGTAAAAGAAAGGAAATTAGAGGTAGTGAATTTCCTGATATGGGAAAATGCCTAATGGTGTGGATTACACAATGTAGAGCGCAAAACATCCCAATCAACGGAAATTGGATAAAAGAGAAAGCCGAAGCATTTGCCAAGGAATTGGGTCATGTTAGTTTCCAAAAAAGTAATGGATGGTTCGAAAATTTTAAAAACCGAAACAACATTACGTTTCTTAAAATGTGCGGCGAAAGTACAAGCGTTAATGAAGAAGTCTACATTGAATTCAAAGAGACACTAAGTTCGATACTCAAAAAATACGATGAAAAAAATGTGTTTAATGCGGACGAAACCGGACTTTTTTTTAAATGCACTCCGGATAAAACTATGGCCATTAAAGGAGAAGCCTGCAAAGGAGGCAAAAGGGGTAAAGAACACTTAACTTTGTTGCTTTGCGCAAACATGGATGGAACTGAAAAATTTAACCCTTAATGATTGGAAAATCAGCAAAACCAAGGTGCTCTTTTGGAGTGAAGTTTTTCCCTTTTACATATGATTCCAATCAAAAAGCTTGGATGACTTCTAAAATTTTTGAAAATTGGCTGAAGGAGTTAGAAAGGAAAATGAAAAGAGAAAAGCGTAAAATCGTGCTTTTTACTGATAACTGCAAAGATCACAGTATCATACCAAAATTGAATCACATTCAAGTGGAATTTCTTCCCCCAAACACGACATCTAGACTTCAACCTCTTGATCAAGGAATCATTCAAAGTTTCAAAGTCAAATATCGCCATCAAGTGGTAAAAAAACTTTTGGCTGAAATTGAAGACGGAACTAAGTCATCTGGAGTGAGCATTTTGGAAGCCATGAGAATGGCAAATAAAGCATGGAATGGCGTCACTTCATTGACCATTTCAAACTGCTTTAGGAAAGCAGGATTTGCAAAAAATGAAGAGAATGACACCGTGTGTGAAACGAACAATGATGATATTGAAAATCTCATGCCAACGAAAGATTGGGAACAACTTGCAGAAAAAATAACTCTAAAAGAAATGGAATTCGGAGACTTTTTGAATATTGATGAAGAAGTTGCAGTTTGTGGACAGTGGGAAGACCAGGATATTCTTTCGCAAGTTACAGCTAGTGATGTAATTTCTGAAGATGATGAGGAGGAACAGATTTGCAAGATTGAGGAAAAACCAACGAACAAAGAAGCTGTATTAGCTGCGGATGTTTTGAGAAGATTTATTGACTCTCGTCCGAATATGACACCAGAGACCTTCAAAGCTCTTTCTCATATAGAAAGTGTTTTGGAATCCGAAAAAGAGTCAAATTTAAAGCAAACCATCATAGATTCATTTTTCAAATGATGGAATATATGTAAGTAAATGCTTGACTTATGTAACCTACTTTTATTTTCAAAGAGGCATGTAGTTTTTTCGCACTGGTTTCTTTTTTATTCTCCACCTATTAAAAATAAATTAAGTTTGATAACTCGAAATTTTGCTAACTCGAATTTTTTTACTGCTCCCTTGAAATTCGAGATATCGAGGTTTGACTGTATAAGCACTTATAACCACTTGTAAGCACCGCTACGCACCCTGGTATTGTGCCGATGCAATAAAAAATCATATTCCATAAAAACTGCTTTGTATATTTTCTTAGTAGGCTTTGTATTGTGCGCTAATGAGAAAATAATAAGAAATATATTAAACTGAAAGCAGATGCAAAAGGATTACCGCAAAATTTCAGCAAAACGGTAACATTGCGCAAACACATGGCATTGAGGAAACATAAATAAAAAGCGATAAACTTGCGATTCTTAACCCATTCTCTGGACCGGCCGAAAAGCAAAACAGCGTACGCCACAGATAACAAACAGGTTTGCTTTTTGCTGCAGTCCAGAGAGTCTTTTTCTCCTCATTTTGCTGCTGCGATTTTAATGTTGTTTTCGCTGAAGAGCATATATTGAAAAATTATTTCGTGAAAATAGTTTTCTTCTTAAAAACTAGTACAAAATTTTATATGAAAAAAAAAAACAGTAGAAAAAGAAAATGATGTGCTTGCCAAGGTATATCAAAATAGTTAAATGATTTAAAGGTAGAAAACGGACAACAGAGAAAGCATAAAAGGTAGAAATAAAAACGATCATTATTACATAGCACTTTTTATTTTATTTTTGTGTATCTTCTCTTTCTTGATTTTCGCCTGGATAGGATTAAATTTATCGTTTTATTTACTTGCTCCTAATTTTGTAAATCTTACAAAGCAAACATTTAGGTAATATTCGATCGCTCTTTCAATAATGAGTTGAAATTTAACCGGAAAAGTTTCATCTCATTTCCGGGAAGTGAACAAAGGAATTGAATAGTCAAAAACACTTCACAGCTGGTATGCATTTCTAAGCGGAAAGAAGGTATTTTATAGTGTCTATTGATGTATTCTAACATAAAACGACCAGCAAACAGCGATAACTATTTTTGTTAGTTGGTCATTTATCTTAAAAGGGGGGGAGGGGGTTCCTACTGGGAAAGTACGGAAGTTAGTTACTCAACCATGTGCAGTATTTTAAAAAGAGAGGTTCATAAAAGAGGAAATCTTAAGAACAACCAGCATTTTCCTTAAAGCATTGGAATGAATGCAACTCTCAAGGGTATAGATGAATAAGAAATAGAAGGACCCCCCAGAAAGCTGTGAATGCAAATCCCAGTGGAACTCTTCCCAGAGGCGCTTGCGGTGAACATCTGAGCGGCTCAATTCTAATAAAAGCCATAATGTCACATGTTCGCACAATACAACTCAAGATTAAAAGCGGTTCGAAAAACAAGCTTTGCTACAGCTGTATATCGGAAGATTTGATGTGCTTCAGAGAAAGAAAACACGCCAAAAGCGTCTCTACCGGGGGGGGGGGGGGGCTTAAGGACTGTCCGCAATAGGACAAAATGCATTCTCGCTTATTAAAATCGCACTGAGCTCAATTCTCCAAGGACCAAAGGAGAAGCACACTAAAAGGGTTTTGAACCTGGAAGAAAGGCCGATACGTAGTCGGCCGAAGCAAGATTTGCTAGAACCCTCGTGACGAAAAGGAGTCGTCACAACCAGTTTGGGAACGATTTCTATGGCCGATCCCTTCTCGGCCGCAACAGTTTTGGCACACAAAGAGCGGCCGACCCGTTATCGGCCAAACCAGAGAATGGGTTAATATATAAGAGCTGAATGTGAGTGGTTTTAAACGTTTAAAATTAAAAAAGAAAGTAAGAAAAATTTAGCACTGAAAGTTAAAGAATTATCATATTATCAACGTTGCAATATGGTGCCATTTATTATTTCTTTTTCTCATCATGAAAGTGTTTGATTCTAGAGCAAATATTACTGTAGTACAAAAAAATTACTTAAAAAAACAATATAAATAGTAATAATTAATTCTGAAGATAAAAGTTCAAAAACTTAAAACGTTTTAATTTGATTAACAAAATGTTTACTCGTTTGCATTAAAAGGAAACTCGACATCTTCCGCCATTTTGAAGAATGCTACTTTTGCATTTAGATGTGCGATTTGGGATAAAACATGACTTCCTTTATATAAAAAAAAGTAAGTATCAGCGATGCTTCTGATCTTTGTTTGTGAAAAATCTAGGTTTAAAAGTTTACTACAAAAAACATCTTATAATACGCAGCCCGAAGTCATGAAGTTAGGAATGTTCAAATGCTGTTGGAAAGAATTGTACTGGCTGTTGTGCTGGCTCCAACATCGCGATTTCAGTGCGTCAGTCATCAGCGTGAACGAACCTAGTTTTGCAGCGTTTGTGTGCAAAAAAAAAACGGAAAACAGAAACGAATGAAGAAAAAAATCGGAGGCGGAAATTTGAAGATAAAAAACAAAAAACCGCAGAATCTCCAAAAACCAAAAAAAAAAGCGGAAAATCGCGGATCCGCGGAAGAATCTCATGCCTGAAGAATATGGGGTACTTTGGTCCATGTTTTTGTGGAAATCAGGAGATTTGGGGGTTGGACCCTGTGCCAACCTACTCCAGTGTTTAAAAAAGTTTTGAACCAGTAGTTGTTTAGTACAAAGATAAAACAACGTAAAAAAGCAAATTCAGAATAAAAAAAACATTATATTTGTTTTAAGTTGTGAATGCCTGACATTAATAATGATAAAACTTTTGAAAATAGAAGTAGAGCAATATCTAAACATAAATTCAGTAACTAAAATTTTACTCAATATTTTACCAAATTTGCAACTCCGTAGTACTTATCTTTTATTTTTCAAGTTACCTTACAATTTTTCAAAACAACCAAAATTTATAGAACCTCTGCTGTAATGTGTAGAGAGTATATAATGAATTCAATTAAAAACTTATTGTTTGAGCTAAAATGAATTTTACAGCATTAATTTGTCAGAATTTCCTTTTTCTCTGAAAAAAATTGGCCAAAATTGAAACTAGTACACAATAATAAATGTAGGGTCACAGGGGGTGACTTCAAATTCCTGGTCACTCTTTTTCCGGGATAATTAATGGTCACACATTTTTCAGTATTATAAACTGCTATAACAAAATAACTGCACTATACTCCTTAAACATTCTATTTTCTTACGCAGGACTTAAAAAGTGCAAAAATTTATTGCAAGTTTGGGGGAAAAAATGTTTTATGTACTGGGGGCCGTTCATAAATGACGTATGTTTAGTTTTACTTTAAAGTTTTATTTACTATAAATGTGACGAGAACATTCAAGATAAAG
Organism: Octonoba sinensis; assembly: GCA_038502835.1. NCBI lineage: Eukaryota > Metazoa > Arthropoda > Arachnida > Araneae > Uloboridae > Octonoba > Octonoba sinensis. The sequence goes on from CM076600.1 coordinate 9,668,674, forward strand.
CTTCTGCAAAAGAAGCAAGAAATTGCAGCTGAAGATTTCAAAAAAATGAGTGTCAAGAAAAATTCTAAAGGCAAAAAAATTAAAGCTAAACAGATGCTTTACTGTCAGAAAAAAGGCTGTGTTTTGAAGCATCAGATGAGGAGCTAGAAAGATCTATGGTTGAGAATAACAACAATCTCAATATATTCAGAATTGAACTATCACAAAAGACTTCAATGTTACTTAAACGCGAAGAAAATGCTTGGAGATGTTCAACATGCATTTCAAGAACCAAAATATTTTGCTGTGTATTATGACATAGAACTTTTTTACATTGGGAAAATTTACGAAAAAAGTAAATGAGAAAAAGGTAGAGATGAAATTTCTCGAAAAAGGTGCAGGTAATTTCCCATGGCTGAAGCAAGACAAGCTAGAAATTCTTAACGTAAAATATATATTTCTTGGCAGTAACTTTAAAAAGAAGTAATCCTTTTGTTGTGGACACGAGTGCCATTAATAATGCCTACAAAGTTTATAATAAATACTGTCAATAGTTGTGGATTTTGTTGTTTAAATCGAAGTATGTTTCGAAATACGGAATAAAATAGTGATTTATTATTAATAATATTTTTTTTTAAATTTGAGGGGTAGAAAGTAATCATTGCAGTGCTTACATTGAGAATACACTAAATAAAGATAATATGTCACATAAATTTACTTCTGACATTCATTACTACAAAAACAAGGTGTGACCAATATTTACCCCGATGTCAGGGTAATTAGTGGTCACTTAATTAGGTCAATTAAACAAAGCATACATTAATTATTGATTAAGTGAATACAACAATAGATAACACATTATGTAAGCATGCTCCATGCCAAATTTAGTAATATTATCTATTAAACTTTTGGAGATATTCAGATCTTATTGTTTTTTGACCAAGAATTACTCTGTATGACTTTATAAAAGAGATTTTGACTTTAAAGGCGAAAATACCCACTACATCTGAAAATATATCATTAACTGTTGTTTTAAACAAACACAACCTACACAAAGGGGGGAAAGTCTTGGAATATAAAATACTTTTTAAAAAAATTTTAACAAATGAATAAACACTATGGAGGTTCATATGAGGTGTCTACAAAAATTTTCGTACAATAAGAAAATAATATGCCTTGTAGTGTTTAGTGCTCCAGGAGGACAACTTTAAAAAATGCACATTTATTCTAATTCCAATCCATTTTCCAAAATTGCGTTAAGGGCGCCGTTTTCAGTAACGCCCAAAACGTCTTCCGCTAGCACTGGGATTATCAACAGTTCTCTGATTGCTCAATTTAATACCTAAATTCCATTCAGACAAGACAGAAAACAAACAAATTTGCAAATTTAGATATAAACTTGAATAAATGTAACAACACAATAGGTGGATCAATCAAAAGTAAAAGACTTAATGACATTGTAGAAAGTGTTGTTTGACATTAAAGCAATAAAATAAACTCCGAATTTTAAAACGCACATTAAAATTATTATAAAGTACCAGAAAAATGAAACACTGTTTAAAGTTTTGTCTGCAGCAATATATGAAGATAATATTCATAGGTAGCATTATACAAAATGTTACATCAACTTGAAAGAGATACTGCGAATGTTTGCCAGCATCACACAATTCTGTGACAAACATATTTACCAGATTTGGCATTATATTGCTAAGGAACCAGCCTTGGCAAAAAAAAAAGGTACCACATTCTAAGAACTGAATCTGTGAATGGACAAAGCAACTTATTTTATGCTAATCCCTATACGTGAAAATTAAGTTATTCAATATTTTAAAGAAATATGCATTAAGGATAATGAATACATCAATAATGTAAGCTACATTAAATTACACCATTGTATAACTTAAAATTAACTGAAATGCATCAATAAGTACATTAAATGTCATACCACTTACTTTAACTTTAGTTGTAAATATTACCAAATACAGTTCCCAAATTAAACGCACTTGATACAGAGGTCAAAGAAACTTTAAAATATACATAATTCTCCCATTTTTCTACTTTCATTAGTGATTTCTTTATTGTTGGATATATTCTTGTCATGGATACCTGTGAAACTTAATACACATTGACATTCAATACAAAACTTCAAATGAACAGAGTATTCTTTTTTAAAACAACGATAAGTGCAACAATATCATCTGGTTAAAGCAAAATTTTTATCCCATAATTTGACAATGACCGTCAATCAGCTGATTGATTTCATGCATATATGCAATGCACAACGGCCTTGGAAACAATCAATGTACTTTCACCTTTTATAAACACCTTTCTCTGCCTGGGTGGATACTCATTGAGTGAAAATAACAAAATCTTTAAATTTCATTATCCCAGACTTAAAAATAAATCTTTACCTGAATCGTATGTTAACGATAATCAACGAAGAATCTCATGAAATGGTATGACTATGAATCAGTTTATTTTTCTTTGAAAATAATTTCACGCAGTAGGGCATCACTCTTGATTGTATCAACAAATTCGCTTCATCATTTATATTTAGAAAATAATCAAAAACACGAACTAATTCCAAAACTACTATATAGGCCAAAACAGATTTAATTGTAGAGACGTTGCCAGAACAGAAGGCAGGGACAGAAAAGAGCAAAAAGTCTTTCTTTTCTTAAGAAGAGGCTTAAAAATTTCTTAAACAGATTCTATTGGTGAAAATAAATAGTTTTCTTTGCACAATCTTTTCACTTAAAACGTCAAAATCACTTTTAAAATGAATGTTTGTTTGATTGGAATGAAAGATAGCAACTCCAAAGATTAACTGTAACCGCGGCATTGTAGAACCACGCCTCCTTTTTTTTTCTGTCTTAATGATTTTTTTGTTTTCTCTCACTTGACTTTAGTACTTGTAGTAGACTCTTTCGGGTATTTCCGAACGCTAACACTTTCATAATACATGTTTTTCGTTTTTTTCATTTGCTTTCTCTTTGAAACATTTTTTTTATTAAAACCAGCTATCACACTTGTTAATATTTATAAATTTCAGTATTATTCTTAGTGTATTGAGTTTTGTTTAGAAATTAACTTATTTTATTTGTAATTTTAAATTATATATTAAATTACTGCATTGAAGATTTGCTGCTAGAATTTTTTTCCTTAACTGCGGGGAGAAAATGGTAATTTTTCAAGAACTAAATATAAGCCTTTGTTTTACTATTTTTAGGCACAAGCTATCAAAACAAGAATTTCTTGAGAGACATGGCACATTAGTATTGATACTGCTTTCGTATACATTTTCCATAACATAGCTTTCTGAAGTTCAGATTTATAATTTGAACCAATTTTATGCAAATATGCTTCAATGACAATGTGGCCATTAGATTTCATTTTTACACAAAAATTATAAGAAAATACACAAAAATTATAAGGATTAAAGCATTTGTTTTATTTTTATTTAGTTCTTTGTCCACATATTCGGCCACTGGCGGTGCCCCACAGTGGTGTAGTTGAAGAGGACAGCTTACCCCCCTTTTTTATTTTAACTGAGTGTCCCCCATCCCGCCATCTTTTAAAATTTTAACATTGGCGTCCCCACTTTTTTTCCCTGGACTACACACACACAGACAAAAAGAAACTTGTTTTGTACAAATTTGTAGTTTTTACTATAGTCACTAATTAATAGGGCAAAAAAATAAAGTTACAAGAATTTCTTTATTGGGCTTAAGTTTCAGTAAAATACCTTTTATTCAGTTATATGCTGAAATGGACACCAGTAAAATTGTATAGTTCAAGCAGTGGTGTAGTCGAGGGGGACGGCATCCCCTTACTTTTTTATCTTAATACACGCGTCCCCCCAAATATTTTACATTTTAACGTAAGCGTCCCTCCACTTTTGATTTCAATTGCTTATCTTCGTATGCATACGCATCCCCCCAACTTTTTTTTCAGGACTACACCACCGAGTTCAAGTACAGTAGAGCCTCGGTTATCCGAGCCCCGAGTTCTGGGTTAACCGAGGTACTTTTGCAATTGAAAAAAAAGTTTTTGGCGGTGTCACTGACTGGCGTCATTCGTCCAATGATTTTCTGGCGATATAAAGACCTAGAACAACTGTTAAACAGAAAACAATACATATATATATTCTATATATATTTATATATGTAGACTTCTTCAAGAGACAACTTTCACTCGAACATGTACACTACTGATGTGTACATATAAAATTAGATATTTGTATGTATGTAACTCCATTTTTTTCATTTCATAATATCTACACTAAATGCCTTTTTTTAACATCTTTGACGACATTTCCATTCATTTCAACCCATGTTTCCCTCTCGATTTGGACAGTCTGTTATCAGCGGTACCCTTAGTCCACATTACCTCGGATAATGGAGACTGTACTTTTCTCCACCAGACACCCGTACATCTCTTAGCCGAGGCCTTATTAGGTGCGCCGAAGCTGGGAGCTGGTGGCCGTCGGTCGATGAAGACTCTACTGTACATGTATTTCTTAAAAACTCTCCCCCCCCCTCAAAAAAAAAAACAATGCATTTTGCAATATGAATCCCGCCCCCTGGTGTGCACTAGAGATGAGACGGGCTCAGCCCGAGCCCGGGCCGGACACGGGCTCGGGCTCTACATTGTAAAGTTACTCTCGGGCTCGGGCTCATGGTAAAATATTCATACATCAACCTACAGTCCGGACTAATGGTTTTTTGCCAGTCTTGTGTCCCCTTTCATTTTCAATTTGCTCCAGACTAGAGGCCCATCTTATTAGGTCTCCTAACTGCAATAGTTGCACTGAATATATTCCAGTTTTAAATTCGACTGCGAATCAAGAACTTCCCGAAAATGCTTCCAAACCGAAGATTTTTCATGCATTTGAGCTCAGCAGAATTTAATCTGAACTGGAGCATTTCATGATAGTTTAAAAATATATGTATTCTTTACTTGAAATTAAAAGAAAAATCATTAGAACTAATTGCGATGGTAACAAAAAGCCTATATTTAATCGATGTAGCACCCCATCTATTAACAACACTTTATAAAATCATTGCGGGCTCGGGCTTTGACACGAACAGTATCACTTGGGTTCGAATGGGCTCGGACTTCAAATCTTCGGGCTCGGGCCTGCAAAAATGAGCCCGAACTCATCTCTAGTGTGCACCCTTGTTGTAGGGAGACCCTACTAACTAAACAGGAGTCTAGGGAGTGTGGGGTTTTGGGGGACCCAGAACACGTGGTTTTAAAGCTATATTGTCAAACCTAGTTGGGAAAAATAAATTGAAAAAGTTAGTTTTTTCTTTATATAATATTTGACTCTGATGGGGACATGGGTAATTCTGAGCAAAAACAAACTTTCTGAACTTAACATGAAATTTTTGGAAAAGGTATGTGGTACGTTTCTAAAATAAAAATTATGTAATTAGGTGACTATATAAGATAGCATATGTTAAAATAGCTTCTAACTTTAATTAAAATATTTATTTAAAGGATACAAAAAGATTGTAACTCACGGCACACTAACTTTCAGCGAAGCACGTGTTTGATGTTGGCATGCTTCCTTCCAAAGTATACATTTTTACTTATACCTTATAGAAATTAAGAAAAATCAATTAAAACATTAGACCTTTAAAAGTTCATTGCAATTTGTCACCGATTTCACGGTTCAATTGAAAGAAATTCTCGCACTAACGAATTTTGATTAATCCATGATTGATGGTGAAGGAAGAAGGGAGGCAGCTTAAAAAACCTCGCTTTCTCACACTGTAAAATTTACAAAGCGACAATATTGATTGCTAAGATTTTTTATAAATCAAAATGTTATGCTTTATTTTAAAACATTGGGAAACTATTAGTACATTTTTAAAAATCCAGGAGAAATAAACTAAAAAATGGAAAATCAACTGAAAAGCAGTAGTCCTGTCCCCTTTAATAATTGGAATAGTTGGCAACTCTGTATCATGAAACAAATCTTAAGATTAATTAATTGAAAAAATATCGGAAAACCAATATAATTTTCAATTTTTGGATCAGGTTCTCAAATATTTTTGATTCAGAATCACCCCTGATGGGAGAACAATTGTCTCTCCTTCTTATATCTGCACCTGACCCTAGTATGATAACAATACATGCATCAACAAGGATTTTTATGTATCAGGTATGGGTGTCGATGCAAAATACCCAGATATATTTATAATTTGGGGTAAATATGCAAAGTTCATAAATACCTGGGTTAAGAATTTAATTAAAAATTCAATAGCTGTGTTTTTCTTTTTAGTTTTGCATTATTAGATATACTTTTGACACAAATAAGATTTGTGTACATTACCAATAGTTAATTTGTAGTTTACTAAAAAAAATTACAAGTTCATTCTATTGAGTTTATGTAAATTATAATTAAATAATTTTTTTTAGTTTTCTTCATTTGAGGATGGATTAGTCTTTTATAAATTCAAATTTCTGTTTACAATTCCAAATACTATTTACTACAGTTACATTTTGTAATTTTAAAACTTGTTAGGGATATTCACAGTAACAGTTACCTTTTTCCAGGCTCATCATTTTAAAAAGTTTGAGGGAAAGGGTGTAAAAGCAGGCTCGTCACTTCAAAATTTTCCGGGGTGGGGGAGGGTAATGGATATATTTTAAATGCATATTGCAGGTAAAAAACAACAAAATACATAAAAATATGTATAAATTCAATATATTTCTAAAAGTCAGGGAGAGTCAACTGACCACCGTTGATCGCCCAAATGACTGGCCTGGGCAAAGGGCTCTTTCTATTTTATATTAAGAAAAAAAATGCATAACATATTCATAACAATTTCTTGAAGCCACAGGGGAGGGGTGGAGGGGCAGCTGCTCTCTCCTTGACCCCCTAATAAATGACAGGACTACCCCTTATACATGCACCGATGAAAACATTCTTTTATGAAAAAGTATTAAATAAGAAAATTTTTCCAGAAAGACTTTTTTGAATTTTTAAATTTTAAGCCAGTTTTAATTTATTTTATAGAAAGTTTAGCACAGAAAACTGTAATTGTTTTTCCTGCATGTGAATAATACAATTCTTTCTCTGATCCATATTTAATTGTGATGTGATGCTGTGTTCTTTAATACTTAAAGTCAGGCCGTCATTTTGCATTTTTTAGTGTGTGGGAGGGAGGCAGGTGACAGAGGATAAAAGGATATACTCTCCTTAAAAATGGGAATGATAAAATAATCTCCTTTTCAATTAAATGTGTATATATATACACATATCATTGTAAAGAACAACAAACTATATGCATATACCACAAAAATTACATTCTCGAAGTCAGAGGAAGGGGTGGGGGGTTTAATTGGTTGACAATTTTTTGTCATTTTTGTATCATAATGATTAATAGCTGATAGTACTTTTGGATGCAAGTTAAAACAATTTCAATTTCATGTCTACCTATTGAACTATACAAACCTTGTTGCGTTCATCTGGATATTTATAATTTTTGGAATATTTTCTCTATGGCTGTTATATTTTAATTTGCAAGTTTATTTGTATAAATTAAAGATAATTATATTATTTCAGACCTCTAATTAAGACAAATCATGATTAAATAGCTTTAAAATGATAAAAAAAACCTTAAACACCCCGATTTTCGTTATTTATGATTTTCAAGGGTAAATACCACTTTAGAAATCCCCATTGGGTATTTACCAGACCCACATCTATAGGTGTGAGTAGTAAGCATCTTAGAACCTTCCTATTTTTTTTTACTTTCCATATTATGAGGCATTAATGTATTTAAAATTTGTCATTTCTGTTTCAGATTTCTGTTGCTATACCGCACAAAGAGAAATTCATAGCAGCCGAAATTGGTTGTTCATCAGCTGAAAAAATGCCCGAGCAAAAAAAATATTGGGTTGTTCTAACACATGGTGCTGGAGGTGATATGAACACACCTCAACTAGTTGCTTTGACAAAATATTTGATGAATTTTAATTTAAATGTAATGAGATTTACTTGCAAGGGCCTCAATATGAAATACAGAATTAGTGTTTTCAATTCTGTTTTGGTAAGTATTTCTTGATTCCTTTTATTAAACTGTTCTGTGTGTTACTAATGCAATAAGACATTATGGGGTACTAATATATCATCTCAACCAGGTGTGGCTCAGTTGTGCTCTTCCCTCTTTTTGTTAAAAAAAAATGACTATTTTTTACATCTGTCCTTGAAAAAAAAACAGTTGATGCTGATTGAGTTCTTTCTGGCAACATCTAAATTGAAGCCATATTGTGACTACTGCTCAATAACCACCTGGAAGGTCGCGTGTTCGATACCCGCTGAAGACCCACCATGTACACTTGGAGATATGTGCATGTAAAATCCGTGGACCCCACTACCTCACCCCGTGCGCAAGCAATCCTAAGGCCTCGGCTAACAGGTAGGGGTCTAGTGGAGAAAAGATGCACAAAACTTTCCTGCATTGAAGAGATTCTTTGTAAATCTGTGCTCTAATAATATTTGATTTTGTATCTTTTGTTAACATTTCATGAAAATAAAGGGGAAAGAACTTATTTAGTGATAGAAATTTTGGAAATAAGTAGTTTTGTTAATTAAAGTATGTTTTGGAAAAAAATCATTTAATAAATTTATATAAAATACTTTGATAAGGCCTCAAGGTTATAAAAAAAAGTAAGTCTTGAACCTTTCAGTTCTTTCGATTATTTTGAATTAATAGAATGGAAGAAGAATATTACTTAAGATAGTCACATTTAAAATAAAAGACAAAAATATTTATTTCAGGGGGGTTGGGAATTTTATAATTATTAGTGACAATATATTTCTGTATCTTTACTTTGCTAATGGTAAGTTTGAATGTACAAATTATACTTTACTTGTGTAGCTTTATGCATACCTTAAATGTTTGGATTTTAAAATTAATTGTTAAAGAACAACAACATTAAAGTGTCTTTACCTCAACTTCTTTTTTTATTCAACAGAATTACTTGAATGAAACCTATGAACCCAAAGGACTTCTTATAGGAGGTAAGGAAATATAGAGAATATTGCCAAAAATTTCAAGAATAAAACATCTCTTAAACTATATGCATTCCATTTAATGTTCCTTTCCAAAAAAATGTGAAACAATATATTAACATATATAAGAAATTTTATAAAATAATCACGCCATGAAACAGTCAAGTGTGCAACAATAAGATTTTTTGTTTGTAAATCCAAACTTACAAAAAATATTTATGGTTCACAGATAAGGTCCACAATTGAACTATCTTTTCATGATGACCACTTTTATAACATAACAAAACAATGCCATCCTTCCCCATGTATGCATAGGTATAAAATAATTTCACAAGTTCATAGGGGAAAATATAATTCTTAATGATCATTTTTACCTTAATGATAACAGATATGTTAATTTTTTTAATATACTACACAAACAAGGGGAAAATAAGAATACTATAAGGTGTGTATATATGTAATGTACATTCTTTTTAAAACTATTTCTTGATGGGTTTTTTTTAAAGTATTTCAAAACATTAAACTCTCAGAATAAGTATTTCAGCTTCAATTCTAGCATTTATGCTTTTGTTAACCGACTTCACAAAGGAAGGAGGTTATTCATACTGTATGTATGTGGTTTTTTTAATAAAAAAACAAATAACAAAACAATGGTCAAACGAAGTTACGGGACCTATGGGAAACCACCCTTGATCGATTAAAAAAATAATCATGAAAATCGGTTCATCCGGTAAGAAGTTGTGAGTGGACAAACAAACAAACAAAAAAAAAAAAATATGTATACAATGCAAATTGTATTATAAAATATAAAACTAATAATATTAATAAAAATGATTATAGTTGTATTTTAAAGCAATCTCTTTTTTATGTATTACTTCAATTTAATACCAGCATTAATTTTGATCATGTATACACCTTCAAAATTCAACACAATTTATAGTAATTTCATTTATTCTCATAAATTATAAAAATATTTTGCAAGATATTTTTTAAATTTTCTGTAAGTGCTAATCTGATTTTTAAGATGCTATGAAGAATTACTAAATTTACTTTAGCCTTTAAATTGAGCATAGATATGGTTACAAAGATTTTTGTCCTGCTCTACAAGGCTTTCGTATGTTGGTAAATGTTTTGTTTTACAGGAAGAATATGTCGCATAAATATGCCCAGTAACTAATAAATAAAAGTGTTAATATATACGAGGGCCATTCAGAAACTAACCTCCGATTGGTCACAGTGCGGGTAGTGGGGGGAGTAGCGCGCCATCTGTGCATTCACGCGCTCAGCAGGTCAGTCGGCATCAAGCCGTAGTCGAGTGAACATCGTACCTGCGCTAGTTTAGTTTTTGTGGCAGTTTGAAATGTGTGCTGCAATAGAAAATCCCGCGAAATGTGAGGTGCGTGCTGTTATAAGGTTTTTTACAGCCAAAGGATACTCTGCAGCAGCTATTCATCGTGAGCTTTGTGCCGTGTATGGACCAAAAGTTATGAGTGAAGGAGTTGTCCGTGAATGGGTACGTTTATTTAAAAGTGGACGAGAAAACGTTCATGATGAAGAGAGGAGTGGTAGACCATCATTGGTGACTGACGAACTCGTTCAGACAGTTGATGCAAAAGTTCGTGAAAATCGACGTTTCACAATGGCGGAGTTGTCTACTGATTTCCCACAGATTTATAAGACTCTTTTGTACGAGATAGTGACAGCAAGATTGGGTTACCGTAAGTTCTGTGCACGATGGGTGCCCAAAATTCTTACCGACCACCACAAAACTCAAAGAATGGCCTCTGCATTAGACTTTCTGTCACGTTATGAGGACGAAGGAGAACCATTGTTAAACAGAATCGTGACCGGTGACGAAACCTGGATTAAGTACGTGAACCCTGAGACAAAAGAACAATCAAAGATGTGGGCACATTCAGATTCGCCTACCAAACCAAAAAAAGCCCGGCAAGATTTTTCTGCCAGAAAACTGATGGCAACGGTGTTTTGGGATGCCAAAGGGGTGTTGTTGGTTGAATTCATGGAACGTGGGACGACCATTAATCAAGACGTGTACTGTGAAACACCAAAAACATTACGACGGGCTATACAGAACAAACGCCGTGGTATGCTGACTTCCGGTATCGTTTTTTTGCACGATAACGCCCGTCCTCACTCTGCTCGCAGAACAACAGCCCTTCTTGAGTCCTTCAAGTGGGACGTTTTCAACCATCCACCTTACAGCCCAGATCTGGCGCCAAGCGATTATCACCTCTTCATGCATATGAAGAAATGGCTCGGGTCCCAGCGGTTTGATGACGACGAAGAGCTCAAAGATGCGGTCACAGGCTGGCTCAAGGCACAAGCGGGTGATTTTTATGCAGAAGGAATTTCAAAGCTTGTGAAGAGATACGATAAGTGCCTCAATCGTTATGGAGACTATGTCGAAAAATAGTGCAAAGATGTAGTTGTAAGATGTATATATTAAAATATTTTTACTTAACTTGGTGTATTTTTTTCAATCAACCGGAGGTTAGTTTCTGAACGGCCCTCGTAATAAAAGAGCGTGATAATAAAATTAATTATAATAGAAACCAGGTCTCCTGGTATATTACACTAAATCATTATGTTCTCAAAGCCAGGGGGGGGGGGGGGGTCAACTGCCTCCTCGTGACCCACCTAAATGATGGGCCAGCAGAAACTTACATACTCATTTATGAACTGTTGTACAGATCATCCCATACCCTGATGCAAGAAAACATGGTTTGCAATAAACTGCCTGACTATAAAGTGCCTTGGCGACTAGTTTTTCAGGCGACTACTTCGCAAATGAAAATATTATAGCTGGCTCCTAAAAATTTTCCCTGGCTCCCAAGATTTTCGCATTTTTGTCGGACTCTGTGTATCACAGTTGAATAATTTATTTTAGAAACTTCCTAATTGTATTTTTTCATATTCTTTAAGAAACGGAAGCTTTTTATCTTTAATACAATTAATTATAGATTTTTCCTTTATTCTATTTGTTAGGTCGTTCTATGGGGGCAAGATCTGCTGTAATGCTTTGCTCTGATCCAGAAGGAACAATAAGTATGAACTTGTTTAACAGAATTATGGGCATAATTTGCTTATCATATCCTCTTCATAAAGCCAATGATAAGAAGGAACTGAGGGAGGAGCCATTCAAAACATTACAAAAACCAGTTTTCTTCCTCAGTGGAACTAAGGATGAAATGTGTGATAAAATTTTGCTTGAAAAAACCTTGAAAAAATACAACATGGATTTCAACATACACTGGCTTGAAGGATGTGGTCATAGTGCTAAACCTGTTCAAAGTTATGAAGATGATATGTACACAGAAGCTTTCCAACACATTTTTGACTGGTGTAAAAAAGTTAAATTTGTGATATGACTAAAGCAAACGTTTCTTTTCATACTTTATATAAAACTGTTTCATTAAATGTTTTGTACTTTTTAAAATAAAATAATAAATATTTATTTGCAAGTTCTATTATTAATCGTTGATTTTTTAAATTACATGTTGGAACTCAGCTATATAACAATTTAAACATGGTTGGGTTGAAGATATTGTTTGATTAGGAATGTTGGTAACAAATTTGCAATAAAAAAGGTCTGTTTCAGAGTTATAAGGAAGAAACTACTTCCATGTGTAGTAATTGACTACAGAGAAGATGCTCCTTGTAACCCAGAAATTTGTACATCCAATTGAAATTCAGATTTGTGTCTTATTTTGGAAAATGTCCTCTACCTAAAATTAATGTTAAAGTAACCATTTATAATTAAAGCCACGGGTGATTCTCAATAAATAAAAATAAATTACTGAACTTCATACAAAATTTTCAGAAAAAGTATACCACAAATCCAAAATAAACATTTTACAATTAAGTGACTCCCCACCCTTTCCCCTCAGTGGTGTAGTCGAGGGGAGAAGCAGGGGGATGGCGCCCCCCTACTTTTTTATTTTTATTCAAGCATCCCCCACTCGTTTTGAATTTTAACATAAGGATCCCCCCACTTGATGTCCGTACATGGAAGCGTCCCCCCACCATTTTCAGGGGTGTTTGTGGGACCCCAAAAAACCCCCTGAAATTTTTACGGACTTACTACCAACATTTTGGAGTTTCGAGAAGGGGGAGAAATGAAAAATTACAATTATGAAGTATTGAATGACCTACTTATAAAAGTTCAATGAATTACTTTTTTTGCAAAATTAATAACCATAAATTTTCAAACATATAAACTACTACATTTTATGTAAATATTTTAAATTACCTGAATTAATTTTTTTTAAAAAAATTATCTAATTTCTGCTGCTTTTTTTTTATTTTCTGATGTTTGTGGGCTTGTCTTTCTTTTGTGGTGAACTTCATAATTGCAGGAAGGTTGACGTTTATTTTCCTCATTTACAGTTGAAGAAATTTCCTCGAGAACTGCACATGCAGAGGTAGAAGCAGTTTGCTTTTCTGCTAATGTAGAAGGTTTTTCAGAGACTTTTATAGGTGACTCATCTGAAATACATGTTTTTAAGTCCTCTTGATATGTTTTCCAACCTGTTCATATTCAGTAAGAGATCTTTGTGAATTGGATCAGTCATTGGATTTTTTGAGCCATATTTTTCACATGAGGTTTCTTTAGAAGCCATTAAATCATATTTAATAGTCTGCACTGCATCTAGGGAATCAATCTTAAGAGAGGTTCTGTAGTCAGTGACAAGTGTATCAATTAAGTTGAATGCACTTTCCACTAATGGGCCATGGAAGCAGCTAAGGCAGGCTTTGACCAATTTAGCCAATGTAGGATACTTATAATCATTTGTGAAATCATCTTTTAAATTAAAAACTTTAGACCAATATTTATCAATTGTACACTTGACTTGATTTCCACTTTCATCAGATGTGTAGAGCATTTCTTTGGTGATATCAATATCACTCTGGTATAACCTTATTTCAGCTTCTACCCTTTTGACTTTTCATTATCACTAAAAATATGGGACATAAAAGATGATAATTTTTCAAAAGCTAATATTGTACTGGTTTTACCTCTTAGCTCTGGATCTAATGCTGTAAAACTAATTAGATATGAATTTTTAAGGGGTAATTTCTGTTTCATATGCTGTGCTGTATTAGTATAAGCTTTCATCAGAGAATTTGGAATTCTTTTGCTATTGGATGATTTTTTGATAATTTCTTCAGGAGAGTGGAAGCTTCTGCACCAGTAAATATTACTTTGCTAGGTAGATGGAATTCTGGATTTGTGACATCAACCTTTAATAAATCATTATAAGATGTGCACTCTATATTTTCTGGCTTCATAAAAAAAGAGAAAAATTTTGCCATCAATTTATAAATACTGGAATGTATTAAATGAAGCATTGGTTTTTTTGTTTCAAATAATTTAATATATGTGTTGAACTCTGGTAATACTGCTGAATATAATGCCATATGCAATAAAGCTTTGTTTTGCATAACAAATAACCCATTTAGTATTCTTTTTTTCCGAGCTAAAGCCTCCTTTGTGAGTTGTTGGGAATGCAAGCAAGAATACACACCTTCAACAATTTTTTTCTGAGCTGCAGAAATATTTCTTTTATTGTATACAGTTTCAACATAAGAAAAATAACCCCCTTTATCATTTTTATCCAAGTAGTGAAAATAAAATGTAATAAGAGCATCCCACACACAGATCTTTGATTCTTTCTAAAACACATAAAATGTACACCCACCTATGGTCTGGTCTCTTCAAGGGCTTAAGTTTTTTAATGGCAAGGGATTCACAGATTTTGAAAAAAATTTCTCTTTTACTGCAGCTTTTCATATCAAAATAGATGTCATCAAACAAATCTAAGTATCTATCAAAACATGAAGCAAATTTTTTTGCACAGTTATTAGCTGTGTGACATGTGTCACCATCAATATCTAATAAGTGGGGTGCTTTGTTTGATCACAGTCTGGTTTCAACACACTTTTTTTTTTCCACGCATGGTGTTACATGAGTCCATTAATACACTAATTAAGTTTGCCTATGGAATATTATTATCTTCAATAGTATTAACAACTGCTTTAAAAACAGCTTCTGAATTGCAAGATTCCATCTTTAGAGATGCAAAATGACGAACTACAACTTCATTTTGATTGTTGTCATAAAAACTGCACCAATATTGCCAGTATACTTTCTTGAGCATTGCTAGTACTTTCATCCAAATTTTGAGAAAATTGAGTCTCCTTTAAAGTTTTAATGATATTTTCCTTAATAGTTTTTGCGAGCCCATATTTCATCTTATAACATGCAGTAGTCCTGGACATTTGCAACGAGTTTAGTGCCGTCTGATCGCGGCTCAACTGTTTGGCAGTGGGCTGTGGAGGCAGCTATTAAATACTATGATCCATGTACTTGCATAGATGCTCCACGCCAACTTTAGCTCTATTAATAGGAATCGTTCGCTATAGGTTCTGATAATTTCATTCAAGTTTAATGTTACATTCGCTTATTTTAGGAGCTTAAAGATCTAAGTGTCCACTACTAGAGCAGTGTCCACTACCGGGCCGTGGTAGCCTAGTGGTTAGCACGTCGGACTTCCACCTGTAAGGTCGCGCGTTCGATACCCACTGAAGACCACCATGTATACTTGGGGATATGTGCATGTAAAATCCGTAGACCCCACTACCTCTCCCCGTGCGTAAGCAATCCTAAGGCCTCGGCTAACAGCAGGGTTCACACTGGGGAAAAATACAAGGTGGGATTTTCCTCCTTGACCAAAAGTTTAAGTGGGATTTTTAAAGTTTAAGCCTAAAAAAAATTTTTTTTGAGCGGGATTTCAAAAAATATTGTGGGAATCGCGCGGCCTAGCGTGAACCCTGTAACAGGTAGGGGTCTGGTGGAGAAAAGTATTTTTTGGAATTACCATAATTACTTAAAGTCATTGAATGTCTAATGCACTTTGAATATTTTATGTGCGTCACAGTTTTAGAATGATTTGTGAAAGCCTTGAATCCTTTACCACCATACTTCAGCAGTGAGTTACAAAAAACACAATATGCTTGTCCAGCAACATTTATTTTCTTGCACCATGTGCCGATGGTATCCCCATTACCATCTCTCCGTTCAATCCAATTCCACCTAAATGCATTCCGGACACCTTCTTCTAATTGTATAATATCACTATTTATATCGAGAAATTTCATAGTGAAATTCTCTTGCGTACATAAATAAAAAAATATTTCAAAAAACGAAACGAAAAATTTACACGTGCATCAATAAATGAAATGAAAATTTTACACAGCGGAGAGAAAAAATTTGCATAACTCGCAATAAGGAAAGAACAAAAAAGAAGTTATTCCCCCTTTTCACGCATTATCACTGCCTTTGGAGAAAGAAAGGAAAAGTTTTCACCACACACACTGACCTTGCGTTTTCTGCTTTCAAAGCAAACAAAATTACCCAGATCAAAATAAATAATTCATTATTATTCCTACTTCCTTTTGAACGACGATCCCCGGAATTTCCGGGTATCGAAGCTCAAAATCCCCGGAATTCCGGGATTTCCCCGGAGCACAAACAACCCTGCATTTTTTCCGGGACTACACCACTGCTTCCCCTACACACACACAATACATACATGCACACATATATAAGCTAAGAAAAGAAAAATCAATTGTTTATAAGGGATTTGCCATATTAATGCCAGAAGTCTATTTTTCCAGAAACATAATTTTTAGAAAGAAAAGCAGATATTATTACTTAAGGAAATCTAAAAATTCATAAATTATCAGAAAACCAATTTATTTTTTACTTTTTGGAACAGGCTCTCTAAACTTTTTGGAAATTTCAGAGTTGCAGATCAGTATCACACATGATTGAAGCATAATCGTCATCAATATAAAGTTGTAAAGTTAAATGTAACTTAGTATAGTTTATTTATTGTTTTTCTAACAATTGAAAACCTGTGATAACATATTAAACAAGTTTTAGTCTTACAAAAATTAATTATTTAGCAATACATTGAATACTGACAACATTCCAAATTTAGCCTGGAAAAGTTTTCTTAATATTTCACATGACATTGGGATAAAATATGTTGGCTATTATTTAAACTGCTTAAAAATAAGGTAAGAGATACAATGCTCTGGCGATAGTGTAGTTGCAGGAGTTTTCATTTCTCTAGGCTGGCAGGTCTGTAAATATTTAAAACATTTATAACTTGCACATTGCAAAAGAAGAAATTTCAAAATCAATAAATTCATTGTTTTTAACTATCTGGCTTACTATTCAAGACACTACTAAGACTGCTAGATTTTCTTAAACAAGCCATTTTTTTTTCTTTTTCTTTTATTGAAAACAAAATTTTAGGATTTGCTTGAAAAACATGAAAATTGTGTTAAAAATAATATTGTTCCACATCTTCAGAATTACAACTACTCCTTTAATTTCTGTCTATTTAAATATCTGAAATATCCTTCATCTTTTCACCTCCCCCCCCCCCCAAAAAAAAAAATATTTTGTGTATTAAAAATCTGATTTTTTTAACAGCAAATTGAATTTGACACCCTATTTTTTTCTGAAATTTCAAATGCATTTTTGTAATGTTTATGTCTAAAAAGAAATTAGTCCTGCTGTTATCAATATTTTCTCATTAATTTACCATTATCATTTCTTGAATGATGTCAGTTAAACACAAATTCATCAACTGAATACTTTATAAATGTCAGTGTTTCCCTTAACCTATTTTAATGATTCATTGATCAAGATCAAAGTTGTTTATTTTTTTAAATTTTATTAAAGAATAAGAAAAAAAGATACATCATTTTACAAAACAAAAAAAGATATCAGTTTTTAAGAAATTTACAATTTGTTATTGCTGTTGCTTGCTTAAAATTAAAACAGCCGAGGGCACCAGACCTGAAAATAAGACATATTTACAATTACAATACTCAACATGAATTAATCTCAATGAAATTGGAAATGCTTTTAATGTTTTCATTTACCTAATGAGTGAAGGGGTGCATTCATATCACTTTCTGTGAAAATTCTTTTAGGAAAATTTGTCATAAGAGTAAAAGGAACAGAACCATCGGTGCGATTCATCTCAATGAATAACCTCACTGCAGCTAATTCTTCCTTAGAATTAAATGTGTGCACCATACATTGTCCATTAGTCAACCGAATCTGTAATAAAACATTAATACTTTTAGAATTGAATGCATCACTGCATAGAAAAATGTTGCAAATGTTGAGAATTCATTTTTTGTTTTAACAGGGTGGCTACAGAATCTCTGAAGCAAAATTCCCTGATTTCCAGAGATTGTTCTGAAAATTTCCCCGATTGAATATTTTGTATATTATATATATAAAGCAGACCTATTCAAAACACAAATGAATGCTACTCTAAAGTATTAGATATAACAAAATTTGCAGCACGTAAAATTTTCCAAAATTTCATTTTTTTTATTTTGAAGAAGATAAAGGCATTGTTACAGCAGTGAAAATATTTTGCAGCACAAAATTAAAGTATCAAATTAGTTTTATATTAGTTCTATTGAAAGACATAATACATTTTTATGCATATTATTAGCAATTTATTGTTCAACAAGCAAAGCATTTCTCTCAATTTTGCTTCTATTAAAATTGAATTTTATGCTATTCAAAAAAATATCTATATTTGAAGGGGGAAAGAGTAATTGCTTGAAAAAAGAACGTGAACATGCATAACTTTCAAACCTCCTCTTTGAAATGCTTAAATTTTATTAAAAAATTTATACACTTTTTAGAGTAAAAAAGCATTTAATTCTATTAGGAAATACCAAGCTCCAGAAAGACTTTTCATCAAAGATTAAACATTATGTTGCATGTCCAAAAATTCGTTAATTGCCGATTTTTAACACGTTCTTCCTGTGCAGAATCAATATAAATGATGAAAGAGTGTGTGTAATAGAGAACGTTTTATCACCATGCTGAAGCCAAAACGTGTGCACAGTTATTGATTTTTGTTTTTTAACTTTTTTCAAAATATTATTTAATAGTTTCATTCTTTATTTTAAGTATTTGAAACGATCTGAAGAATTATGCATGCATTAAAAAAATTGAAACGAAAAATAAAACTAGAGATTTCATCAACGACATTTCAAAAGCTTGTCCTTACGATCACGATTACCGAAATATTAATTAAAATAGTTTCAAATTAAACTTTTAATGAAAATTTAAAGAAATTTTATTTGTTTACCTTTTAACAAAGCATAAGAAACATCGAAAATTTTGAAAGTTCAGTTCCCATCGCGGATCCAAAAAGATCGCATTTTTCGATATAAGGTCAACAAATGTATGAAAAACGGCAAATAAAAGATATTTCTTGGGAAAAATAAAATTTTAGAATTGAATTTTAATGAGGAATACTCGTATAAGTCGATTAATATTAATGATTACAGATAATATAGTTTGAATTTTGGGATAAATCAAACAAAGAAAAAAAAATCCCTGATTTTCGGAATATTTTGCAAATTTCCCTGCTTTTTCCAGAACACTAGAATTTCCTGACATTTCCCTGATCTCCCAGGTTCTATCGCCACCCTGTTTAAATAGCAAGCAAACCAAAATTTCTCAATATTTTAAGCAATTAAATGCACATTCATACTTTTTCTTTCCAACGGTATTCTACTTTTGTAATTACTTTTTTGTGTTCAGATTTTCTACCTTTTAAAGAGTAAATTTATTACCGCCACATATTTTCATTTTTTATTGCTGCGTGTAATGTCAGCTGGCAAGTATCATTTTTCTTCACTCATCATTTGAAATGAATGCTCCTGTGAAAAAACGATTGGAGGAGGTTGTATGCACTAAGGAATTGGGCTGAATCTTTTTGAAAAATGGTATTAAATTGCTTCGTGCTATTGAATAAATTTCTTCAATAAAACATTACATTAATCTTGTCCTTCATAATATGAAATACTCCTGCTGGACTTTAAATTAGGCTACAAAATTGCACTTCAAAACAATCTATGCATTCTTTATGGAAAAGAAAATAAATAAATAAACCGATATTAGTAACCTGAAGCTTGCATTCATCATACGACTGAGCAGGAATTGATGTGACAATTGCAGGGGGAGCAGCTACAGGAACAGGAGCTGGAGATGCTAAACCAAATTTTTCCCTTCTTGCTTGCCTGTCTCGTTCAATATCATCAAGAACCTTTTGCCTTCAAATAAAAGAGTTAAATAACTTAAAACAACAAAATGCAGGGAGAGTATACACAGTAACTTTTTTTTCTGAAACTAATACGCATACTAGCTAAAACTGTGGCAAAAGACAATCTAAAGCTGTGCTGAAAATATTAAGCAAATATATTAACATTAACACACTTCTCAAGAGCATCAAAAATTCCTTATTTGAGTATTTTTGCATAAAATATGCATGATGCCAAAAATATTAAATGCATTAAAAAAAAATTTCCCAATTCGATTAATTAGTTTATATATCTAAATATAAAAAAGTTACGAGCATTATTTTGTACATAAACAATAAGCAATTAAAGTTTAATTTAATCTTTTCGGAAACCTGAAATTCTTAACTGAAGCTGCTTATCAGATGTGAACAAAATTAAAACACTACCATATTAAAGTAAAAATTTAAAATCAACATAAAATTAAGCACAAAATTGCAGACACATGTTTTAAGGTTACAAGAAACACCTTTTGCAATGCAAAAGTCTGCAATTTTCACTAATTTTTAATTTTTACTTTGTAGCACAAAGGTTTACATTTTATTTCACTACCATATTGTTCTTGACTTATTGTGACTAAATTAAAATTGCATGCTACAGAACTTTATGCATAATTTCATACTAATCTTATTTGCATTTTTATTCTTTTTATATTTTTTTATTATCCTTCCCCCCTTTTTTTTTCACTTTAAAAAAAAAATATTATAAAATTATCGCGAACATTCTTTTTCAGTAACCCTTTATCTACTGGTGGTACTTATAAGTACCATTCTCTATAAATTCCATACAGAAACCATTTTTTACCAATATTCTGATGGTACTTTGCAGGAACACTTTGAATTCCACTTTTTCAGGATATATATCAGCAAGGGTTCTATAAAGAGCATTTTAGCAAAGAAAGGAAGATAGTTTTGAAACCGATGCAGTGTTTTGAGCTGCCATTTTGTTCAGATTGCTCCTTTTTTTAGCGTTTTGGTCCAGAAAAGTAGTAAAATTCAAGAATTAACTCACTGCTTATTTTTAATGTGTTAATTAGGAACTTAGAAAACTATTTGACGAAATATTTTAATTAAAAAATGTATGTAATTAATTTCACAGCTAAAATACTCTGTGGCGCTTATTAGCTGCAAAGAAATAAATTCTAATAGACTGAGCATTTTATTTATGTAAATCTCTCAATTTTCAGTGTAAATACTCAGACAAACTATTTATGTAAAAAAAAATACTGCAGATCATAATTCCGTAGATAAAGGGTGAACTTGAAGCTTTGGGATCACTATATGTTAGCACATATTGAGGGAGTAGAGTTTGGGTTTCCCCATGTCAGGGATTGCCCATGGGTTGCCTGAGGGAAAGTGAGTGCAATGGTTTTAAAAATCAAGCAACACGGAACTGCTAATTATTACTTGACAAGTAGGTAACTGTACAGTGTATTCCAGTAATTGTGCTAGGAATGAATGCAAAAACTCTGAGCATTCCAAAATTACTATCTGCCACAGGTTTTCACATGAAAAATGTTGCTATTCATTTAATGAATGAGTGGGAAGCTGTTGATGCTGACTGGCTTGCTGTTGATGCAACTAGTGCCAGCACTGGCACACATACAGTGGTCTTTATCCCTGCTGTTCAGGGTTGGAAAAAAAACCTGGTTTTTTTTGAAAAAAAACCCAAAAAAAAACCAGTTTTTTTTGGTTTAAACCGGGTTTTTTTGGTTTAAACCAGGTTTTTTTGGTTTAAATAGCATTTGTAGGAAAAACAATTTGACTTTTAGAAAATCATGGAGATTTTAGCTCCTTAATTGTAAATAAATGTTATTGATAGTTAATTTATTGATAATTAATTAAGTAACTAAGTTAAAACCTTAAATTTTAATTACCTTATATAGGTGGCAGCACTTTAGTCGTCAACTTATAGAGGGTGAATCTTTTTTTTTTTTTTTTGTCATTTCTTATGCTATGCGTTTATTCATTTGTGACTAATTAAAATATAACATCATGTATTAATGTTACTTTAAAATTGGTAATTAGCTATTTTTAACAATTATCTAAAATACCATTAGAAAAATTTAATCTGAATGACTTACAATGTATCCTATACAACTTTAAAATTGAAGCACTTAGTTAAAGATAAATGTGTTAGTTTATTTATTTGACTGTAAAGATAAAGGTAAATGTGTTAGTTTACTTATTTGACTGCAAAGATTCCCTAAAAATACATATTTTTTCGAAATGACTAGATCAATTAGAAGAAAAAGAAGAAATTTATTTAAAGAACAAAAGAGTGAGGCTCATAGTACTTTTCTAGAATAGTTAACTCGCACAGAGGTTTAGCGTTTAGGCAAACTTTATATTGATGTTTCATCCATCCAGACTAATACTGGTCTAACATTATAGCATAAAAAAGATTATCCTGGAGAAATTATAGAAGTTTTTTTTTTTATCTTTGAAAAAATTAATAAATAAATAAATATAGTAATAATTAGGCAGCCAATTTACAAAGGGTTTTTTATAATACTCCCACCCAAATTCGGTACTTAAGTGGTCAATATAGACAGGCGGTCAAATTACAAAGGTTTTCGTACATTAAATAATATAGGGCTAATTCCGTTCCTGACCAAAAGTGGTCAACTTAGACAGGTGGCCAACTTACAACGGTGGTCAACTTTACAGGTTTTACTGTATTAACACGTTATAATACTCAACTTATACAGGCCTTTCAACAAATTACTAAAGAAATAATTATTATGCGGGTTGTGTTTTAACGAAAGCATATTTTGCTAAATCAATAAAAAATAAGCAAACATGAAAGATACATTAAAAATCATGTGTGTTGATTTACAGTATCAGTAATATCAACAAATGATTACACCATAACACTTATACAAATCAGCAACATTGGTTTAGAAATTATCACTATTATTTATATTTTTTTTAAATATAATTTTTCCAGATTAAAGAATAAATATGTTTTTAAAAAGAAGAGAATAATTTAGGAAAAAAAGAAAAATTTGCACTGATTAAAAAAAAAGTTTGTTACTTTACAAATTCAGTAATTCATGATTTATCTAATGCTGTGCTTGCAATTTCTGCACAAATTGGATTTTGCAATTTTTTATAATGCGAAAAATAAATGAAAAAAGATTTGGTTTTTTAAAAATTGTTATCTGTAACATACATTTGCAAATGGGTTGTTATGAAGTTATTTTATTATTTCTAATATATATTCTTTAACTCCAGGAATTACAATTGCAATATCATTTTAATTTTTATAATGACTCAGAAGAGTTTTTTTGAAATTAGCTTTTTCAGAGCTAATTTTAGAAAAACCCAAATAGTCTGACAAGGTAGTCTGTAGATAGGAGATGAGAAAAATTTGTACTGATTAAAAAAAAGTTTGTTGATTTTCAAATTCATTAATTATCCAGTGCTGTGCTTGTAATTTCTGCATAAATTGGATTTTGCAATTTTTAATGATGTGCAAAATTAATGAAAAAAAAAATTGGTTTAAACCAAGTGGTTTTTTTAAAAAAACCATTTGGTTTAAACCTTGGTTTAAACCATGGTTTAAACCAACGTGGTTTAAACCAAACAACCCTGCTGCTGTTATCCAAAAAGACTTTCAAAAACATTTTTTTTTGTGGGGAATGGAGGAAAGTGTAGGAATCACATTCTAAAAACATTTTACAAGCTTTTAGTACATTTTAACTATTATTTTCATCTTTAGGGCTACATACCGTTTCTTGATTTAAATATTCCTGACCATTTTTAAACCAGGTAAATTAGGCAGCAACTGATAAATACACTTATGGTTCTGCTTTTGACAAAAAATGTCAAGAAGCTATCTCATAAAAGTTCAGCTCCTTCATGGTTTTTGGAGTTCTTGAAATTATTGCTGACTGCATTGGGTAATTCTCATGAAGTGCTTAGTTTGTGTATAGACCACCCCGTCGAACAAAAGAATGGTGCACCGTGAGCAAAATACTCACACTAAGAAGAAAAAAATATATATCTGGTATTCTATTTCACAGGCGAAGGTGCTGCTCTACCTAGCTCCCCCTTATAACCTTGATGTCCCGATGTGTTTTGCGATCATTAAGTCTTTGACTGTCGACGGATGTTTGCTAGTTGGAGAAGTCAAGTTTACGTTTTTCTCACTATGCCAGTTCTGGCGCAACTTTTGTTTTTTGAATGTAAGTTTTTTTCTCAACAAGCAAGTGTTTGTATGATTTATCGAAAACTCTTATTTTTATTTTGTTTCACCAAATATTAAAGCAGGTATATACTGAAATGGACTAAAATAAATGAATAAATAAATTATATAGTATAGTTATTGAATTATTTAAATTTCTTTGTACTGAAAAATTATTTTTATTTTCGAGGATGACTTCACAAGGAAGGTTGTTAGCTCAAATGGCTCTGGCTAAAAAAAATGCTTCTTATAAAACTTATAGAATAGACATACATAGTTTGCAAAGACAATTTTTTCACAGTTTAAAAAAAAAATTGTACCCCACAAATAAAACGTACCTACATTGCTCGACGTAATATTTCATGAAAACAATATATTTGTAAGATATATTTTGAACAATGTTATTATTTTGGGCAACATTTGGTGTATTTTAGAATAAATAAAATGCTTTTTAGTATAAAATATTTCACTTACTATAATTTCTTTGAACTACAGTATGGGACCACAAATCTGGAACGTTCCGGATTTTGGGTCCTCATTCAAAAAATTCTGCAAGTAGCATCAGAGCCCATATAACTTGTTTAGGAGCTTTTTATCAGCATTTTGCTCATTTATAGCATTTTTATTATTGTATATGCCTATAAGTAGCGAAATTTAGCACAAAAAATGAAGTTGGAGTAGGCTTACATTTGAGGCAAAGCATCGAAAAATCTAGACTTTTCCCAATGTTATTTTAACCTCTTTAATTAAACAATAAGAGAATTCCGCCAAATTTGATATGATTTTATATTCTCTCGCCGCTAAATTGTAGTAAAAGATCAGACTATTGCGAAAATGCGAGAAACACCGATTTTCAATTTCACAAATGTTCTATATCACCCAAAAATTAGAGCTCATTAAAAAATAAATATAAAAAAACTACAAGAAATAAAAAAAGCAAAATTTAATGATATTAACTCAGAATTAAAGCAACGATTAATAAAAACTCCTAATTGCAAAATCGAACCATTTTCAGAAAATCGTGAATTTTTTTTTGAAAACAGCACATTTCCAATCTTAAACATATTCATTACATTTTATTTTCCTTCTCTTTAAAACGCCTATTTTTTAAAAAAAAGGTGCAAAACATTTCTCGATTTTTTTTTCAGCTGCCGATCTTTTCAGAAAAGTTCCGGATTTTGGGATTCCGAAATATCCCATACTGTATATAAAATGCGCAAGGTCTCGGGTTACCCATTTTGATGCAAGTTCTGAAGAGTTAACTTACGCTCGATAACTAAAGATGCATGGTCATATTTGTGGGTGGGCGCCATTTGGAATTTTATGCATTTTAATAAATTCCAAACTTTCTTCAATGCAATAGGCTCAGAATAGATAAAACCATAAGTTAAATATCCAGTTTGCCTCTCAAATTTCAAAATCTGGTACATTTTTTAAAATATTAAAGCATTACAAATAATTATGAAAACAAAATTCCATTAAATTAAAGCACAATACATGCTACTGTTGTATAGAGCACTCTATTATTCTTAAAATGTGAAATTCACAAAAAGAGGCACTTACAGTAATCGGTTTTCTGAATTGTCATCAATATGAATTTATTGGTTGCAAAAATATAAACTAGCTATTAAATTCAATGAGATCGCATTTGATTTGGAGATAAAAATCTCTCTTGGCAAGCTTGGCGCAGTCAGCCCTTTAATGAAAAGTACTAGAAAAGATACTCACCTTGCCATTTTAGCTTCTAATTTCTCCTGTCTTTTTAAATCAGCTAAACGCTTGAATTCTTCCTCTTTTAATCTGAAAAAAGGTATAAACATGTCATTTCCTATTTTCAACTTCAAGAGAAAGAAAAGAAAAGAAGTGAATAAATAATTAATTCTCTGAAATTTAAGCAGCTTGTGAGTTCTGACAAAATGAATTTCTCGGTTTCAAAATTATGCATCTAATAGAATGCTGTTTCACAAAGTTTTTCTTACAACCAATTACCTTAATTTTTGGAAAACAGTAACATGAAATGGAGTTTTTTAGAAACATTATACAATAAAACTGATTCTAAAATGAAACATTTTGTTTCTTTAATCTTTATTTAAAGTTTATAGAAGATCCTTTATGCTATCTGCAAAGATGTGAAATTAAGTTCAAATTATATCAAGAAATATTCACTCACACTTTAGCATTTAATGTTAAAATATTTTGAAGGACAAAATTCTTAATTTCTGTTAGTATGCATGTATGAATGTATATACAGTCAACGCTCGATATAACGACCAGCTGCGTCCCAAAGAAAAAGGCTTTTATGACAAGTGGTCACTATAAAAAAATGAATTTTCTAAAAAAAATTACATGCATCATGCATGTTTAGTCGTTTAGTAGAAATCGGTAATTTTTCAAAGATTCCAACTAAATGCTCAAATTCTTTTTTATCAATGGAAGTTTTTAAAAAAATATCAGTGCAAAATATCATAACAAAACATGAAACAGATTTTAAAGTAAAAAGTATGGGAGGGGGGGGGGTTATACATACACAGTTTTGGAAACAGAACCCCTGGCACGGACAGCATGACTCCTTTTATTTCCGAGAATCGACCTATGGGAAACCCACGTGATTCAAACGACAATCTACCAATCGTTTAATAAGAAATCCGGAAATTCCACTTTTCTCCCCCTCTATTCTTTCGGTACTGCGATGAGTGGTGATTCCCTTCCAGTTAAAGTTGGACTAGACACTGAAGACTCCATAAACTATAATCAAGGTCATTTCCGGTCACAAATTTAGAAACATGCTCTATTTGAAAAAATACCAGAAATATTGACCACTGAATGCGGTCATTGTATTGAATTAGACGATTTAAAGTCTTTATACTGAAAGCAAATTAACGTTGAGTTCATAGAGATAAAGTTGGGACCAGGGTTAGAAATGAGGATGAAAGTTAAGCGTCATTGGCACCTAGCTTTTTTGTTTCAGTTGCCAAAAATGATCTGCTAGGCGTAATTTTTAAATAATTCAAATTGTTTGGGGAGAGATAACAACTGTTAACTGAAGAACGTTGTGCAATTGTTAAAAAATATTGCAAAGCATCACAACCTTGTTGAGAAAATTATTGATAAGTAAGAGAAAAATGTTCAATATTAGTAACTTTCAAGAAAGTTGTTAATTTTACTTAAATGCGTGAATCAATATAAACGTTGATTTTAATCAGTGCCTAATAAAAAATATGAGTTAATTTTCTTAACTACTTTTACAAGTGTTACTTACAGTCTCGTGTTACTTTATTTGCAAGTAAAAATTCACAATTCAAAATTTGAAGGTCAAAAAGTTACGAAATACAGAAAATTAGATGAAATATGCACATAAAAATATAACTGTATAAAGTTATGCTAGATTAAAATAAATAAATAAATAAATAAAAATGACGAGTTGGTACGAATTGTAGTTGTCAAACTAGAAGTTTTATGAAAGGTTAGGCGTCAAAAGTGACGACTGAACGTTAAATCGTAGTCGTCAAACGGGAATTTTTAGTTGCAAAATACAACTAACGACCGCTAATTTTGAACCCTGTTTGGGACTTTTACCACTGATCATTATAATGGAATGGTCTTTATAGTGCGTGGTCGTTATAACAAGCGTTGACTGTATATCTTAAATAAAAAGTTTGTATACATTACTTTTCTCTTGCATGGATCATTTCTTGCCCTGTCTTCCGACGATTTTTTTCTTTTTCTAATTCTTCTTTTTTTTCTTGTTCAGCCTTTTCTGCTCTTCGCAACTTGATTAAGTTTTCCACCCTGAAAATTTTTTCCTAAGTATATTAATATACTTGTACATGCAGTCAACTCTCTCAAATCTGCGTAAGAATTCCAAAGTAAACAGTGAAACTTAGTTAAAAAACCTAGTTAAAAAAACTAAAAATTCCTTAAATTATCAAAGCTAAAAGCATTTTGTGAACTTGAAATGTTTACAATAACTCACATCTGCCTTTTATATGTTGAAAACAATGTATTTTTAGCTTATTTTTATGTTTTTTTTATAGCTACGTATGAATGAATGAATGAATTGTTTAGGGGGTGGCTCTAAGGAGCACTAGCACTGCGACCTCAGGTCTATTGTACTAACAACCCCAAGTTAATGAGTCTGAAACAGACCAGTGGCTGAGACGAATTTCAGCAATAATTTAGCAGGGAAATTGGGTAGTTCCCAGGGTTCGATATAGTGATAACCAAGATATTCAAACCGATGAGCAGAGAAATAATCACATTCACACAAAATATGTGTGGAGCTTTTCTCTACATCATGACATCCTCTACACATTGGGTCAGCAATCGTGCCCATGATGTTAAGATGTCTCTTGAGATTGCAATGACCAGTTAAGAGACCAATGATCACCCTAATCTCATTTCTACTGAGTTTCAGCAGTTCCTTAGATCTTAACCAAGGGTAGTTTTGGTTAAGTTCTTTTGCCTGTCTTTGATTATTGCTTTTAAGCCAGGCATTGTGAGCCTCTTTTAGGAGGACTTCCTTGATTGTTTTCCTTAATGCACTGTAATGCAGACCAAGGACAGGTTCTGGGCCAATGAAAGGAGTTTCTGTGCCCAATTTAGCCAATTGGTCAGCCATTTCATTGCCAAAAATGCCACGGTGACCAGGCACCCAATAAAGAGTCACCTTATTCACTGCGGCCAATTCAGCAATAGTTTTATAGCAATCCCAAACAATATTTGAAGAGAAGCAGTGTTGTTGTAGTGCCAAGAGAGCAGCCTGGCTATCAGAGAAGATTTTGATATAGCTACGTATCACATGCAATTAGCGTTTTGCCGTAACTAGTCATTAATCCTTTTGCATCCACTTTCGGTTTGCGATATTTCTTATTATTTTTTTTAATTAGTACACAATTCAAATCGTATTCATCAAAAAATATTAAGCTATTTTTTAGTATAAGTTTTGTATTTGCATCGATTTTATGGGGCAAATGTTCTTCCTCCTTAATGGAGACAATTTTGGTCGCCAACGTGGAGATCGGCAATGAAATTTTTGGTCACCATTAAAAAATTTTTGGTAGCCTGTTGAGGTGAGTGGCGACCACCAATCTTCACCTTTACAAAGTGGTTGAATTTAAAAAAAAAAAAAAAATATTTAAAGTTCACACACAGATCTATATATGTATATATATTAGGGATGTAACGAACAGTAATTTGACCGAACAGCCAAATGCAGAGTATTCTGCAAATTTTCCCAGGCCGAATACCGAATATTCGGAGGTCGAATATGAAAATTCCTAGAAAATTGTCGTAATTGAAAGTATTTGTCAAATTTAAAACTATTCACCAAGTCAAACACCAATTCCACACTTTAATTTACGACATATGATTTTATTATGCTTGTTAAGAATCTAAACTACCTAAAGTTGATGCATTTTCTATATAGTTTTGAATGCAATAAAACTGAGAATTTCACCCCTAAAAGGAATAGAAATGACAGGTTTTAATGTAAGCGTTAACATTACTTTACCGATTATTTAATTCAAATTGAAGAAATACTATTGCTTAGTGAACTTTTATTACCTTTTTCAAAATAGTTTTATGAAGGTATTTTAAACGTTATAAAGGTTAATATTTTTATTTGATGAGGGTTGGGGGGGGGGGGGGTTACGTGCCTATTTTTAAAAGATCTATTGAAATTTATTGCATTTAACTGGAATAGATTTTTATGTTCAAAAACCACAATAACTTATGCCATCTTGATATTCATGAACTATTCTAGGCTTTTCACATTTCTCTTTTACCCAATATCAGTTTACCCAAACCAAGTCAGACTTGAATAATAACAAAATAAAAGTCTCAATTCAGTATTGCCAGCTTTTGGGAGCAAATGCTAAGTATAAAATACAATATTATAAACTTAAAATATGTTTTTGCTCCAGTCAAACCTATAAACTCAGTCAAACTCCAGTAATTTGCTCAGTCAAACCTGCTTTAAAAAAGTAGTTTCTCCCAAAATTATTTTTATTTATTAAAACTTTATACTAATGTGTTCTTTTGCAATAACTTTAATTCAATTTTAAAAGTTTAAAATCTACTAAATCTTAA
Source organism: Octonoba sinensis (assembly GCA_038502835.1). NCBI lineage: Eukaryota > Metazoa > Arthropoda > Arachnida > Araneae > Uloboridae > Octonoba > Octonoba sinensis. The sequence goes on from CM076600.1 coordinate 9,699,164, forward strand.
TTTTTTTATATTTCTACTATAGCAGAACTATTCGGCCGAACAGTCCATCAATATTCGGCCAGGCCGAATTTGATCTTACAGATTATTCGGCCAGACCGAATATTCGGCTAGGTCATGAAATAACTATTCGGCCCTGGCGAATATTTGGCCAAAGGGCCTAATACCGAATACTTGTTACATCCCTAATATATATTGGGATGTACCGAGTAGCACTTTGGCCGAGTAGCTGAGTACCGAGTAGTTGTGAATAAAAAAAGAGTATTGATGTGCACATGAAGAATTTTGTATATATTGAAATGAAAACATACATTTTAACTACATAATATATATAAACTAATGAAAGAAATTGAATGTAAGACTTCCAAAATAGAATTCTTTAAACCATTATAACTCTTTATAAAAATCAGTTTATCAAAAATGATTATTGGTTGCGGTAAAAATATATTCAATAATGTAAAATACCTCATTATCTTCTCCTCCCCCCTCCCCACACATAAGGAAAAAAGTCTATATTGACACTGTATATTTGTATTTACTTTCTTTTCATTTTTTAATTTTTTCTAGTTAATAATAAAATATTTTTTATATGTAATTCTATTTTTAAAACCTAAGATACAAATTATTAATGTCAAAAAAACACAAGTTTCTATGTACTATGACATAATTTAAGATACATTGATTTAAAATTGAAACACATCACTCCTCAGATACAAAGTCAATCCGTTCAAAATTGTTCACTAGATGGTACTGCCTGAATGGATTGATTCTGCCCTCTAAGTAATTTGATATTAATTATTAAAATATTTGCATTTGATAGAATTTTGTGTATTTCCTTTTTCTTGCTGATAATTTCTTTACCTTAAAGTCGTTTTTTTTTTCCACTTTTACAATTGGAGCTTTTATGTAGCTAGATTTTGATTTTCATTTAGAATTGTAGGTATATATATATATATATATGTGTGTGTAATATATTCAGTTACCCAAAGAGAAATCATATTTAATGCAAATAAGTTACTACAAATTAATCCATTTAAAAGGTTTAGATGAAAAGACAATCTTTTTTTTTATCAGGCATCCAAAAAGATTGCCAGGGCATAACATACGAGTTTCTGACATGTTTCATCGATTTGTTAAATCAATCATGTTGAACGCTACTCGTACAGTTTAAAAAGTGGCAAACAAAGTATAGAAAGTGGAAAAAATAGTCGAATTAGCACATGAACTTTACCAATATATAAGCTGTGTAAAAATATTTTATATGTACTAATCAGTTACAAACTTATCTACTATTAGAAAACTTTTCAAAAATGACGAAATTTTTGCAACTACTCGGTAATGGCTGAGTACTCGGTTGGACTTTTGCCGAGTACTCGGTACATCCCTAATATATATATTGTATCTAATTTTTATAATTTTCTTTCTTCTCTATCAATTTCTTTTATACATTCATGCCTGTATAATTAATGGTTTATCAAAACATTTTTTGAGTAATAAGTAAAGAGGTGAATACAACATTATAGCCTCGCAAAATGCTTACACAGATCAATGACCCAAAATCTGCACAACCCTTGGTCCCAAGCAGTGCGGATTTCGGAGAGTTGATTATATATGTATATATATACTAACTTGCATACAAAATTTTTCAAAGAAAATTGGTTCTAATGGAATAATATGTAAACTTGTAACTAAAGACCATGCATTTGATTAGCAATCCTCTGAATTCTGTTCTAGAGTTACTTTAAAATGCTTCTTCTCTTTTCTTTTTTTTTTTTTTAATGTAGGCATAATAATAGGCAATCATACAACTACCACTTCAGTTTTCAATTTCTTTGTTACACACTCTTTTTATGAACTGACTGGCAAGTTTTAAGTTAACAATATGTGTTAGTTTGTTTTTAAGTTTATATCTTTAATATCTTATTAACTTCAATTTCAAGTAAGTTTAATGAAGTATTTATTCTTTTTTGAAATCTTTAGAATCATTAATAATTAATTTTAACTCTGCACACTTTTGCAAAATTCAGATGATTCTCTAATTTTACTAAAGTAACAGTTATGCTAAATAATTCAGGTTCTTAATGTTTCTGGACAACACTGATATAAATAAATTCAGTAAAACAGAAGCATGAAAGAAAAATAGGGGCCACTTTCTACAATATCAACTTAAAACAACATTTTAAACTTCGGCACACTAATATGTTTATGCAGTAAAACCCTGAAGTATATATATGTTTTAATTACCAATTTAGGTACTTTGTGAAAACTATATACATTTTTTACACTATGTTTTTGAACCCACAGTTGAGTTTAGTCACAGTGAAAATGTTTATCCTCCTGAGACCTGGCATCCAATAAAATGGATGTTTTGCTTTTTCTCCCTGTTGTGACCAATTTTATTTTAGCAAGCAAGACCTGGACTGGAATTATAAAGGAGGAATAGGAAATCACTTTTTAACTTTGAGAGTTCGGAAATGGTAGTTTATTTGTTTACAATATGGCAAAGAACACAAGTCAAGTTGGAATTTGGCGCTTGTTTTGATTTTCATGCTATTTTTTTCTTTTTTAATATCATTCAAGGTTTTTAATACAAGGTTGATTTTTTTTTTTTTTTTTACGTTATAAGTAATGAATAAATTGTTTTATTTATCTATTTTTGTGTAAGTATCGCATAGTTCTACTGTAGTTATGACCTTAACATACATTTAAATGGATGTGCCCCCAGAAAAATTTATAAATTCAAGTTTATTAATTTTTGATATTTTAATGCCCACTTGTTCAGAAAAACTAATAGTTGAGAGAATATGTTTATTTTATTTTGCTTGGGTCTCAGGAGGTTCTAGTGACAACTCTATCTTTATAATATTTGTATCTTTATAATGTGAAGAAATTCTATTCCCTTCATTCGCTCATACACTTTAATGAACATTGCCTATAACATCACTTGGCTATAGTGTCAAAAATATTCTGTTGCCTTGAAAGATGCTTCAATAGAATACCACAGCATTTGGTTTTGATTTGCAGTAAATTTACAGGATATTACCTTAAAAGACATAAAATATATAGATATAATGCATTTTCAGTGGAAGCAGTAATCAAGCCTCTACCCAAATACACTTTAACTTGCAGCAATCACAGGTATTCTATTTAAATGTATACCTGTATAACTTCAGTTATCAAAGAAATAAAAAAATAACTTGGTAGCATAGCAAAGATGCTGCTATGAATTTTACTACACCCAAGCGTAGAGAGGGGGCCATGCCCCCCAAAGAAAAAGGAAAGAGATATTTGTTTTTTAAAAATTTAGTTTATTCCTTAAGAAAAACTAATTTTTCATTTTCGTTGCAATCCGGCGGATATTGATGAATGCTTCTGCTGTTTCTGCTTTCTCTGGATATCAATGCATAGATCTTTTATCAATAAATAAGTTTTGTTTCCAAAAATTTCAGATGGAGAGCCTGGGTCACCTCCCTGAAGTTATCAAACAAGCCAAAATTGACTTCTTAGAAAGTTAATTTTTAAAAAAATCTGCGGGAAAGCACCGAACGCACCAACCCCTTCTCCGAAACACAGATAGCCCAAAAATTTTGTTTTCAGAAATGGGTGAGGAATATCTCTCCTGTAACCAAACATAACTCCACCAAAGGTAATCTAAAAATGCGTTTTTAAGATTTCAATTTTGAAATTTTTCCGGTGGAAGAGCCTTCGATACCCCCTGTCCCCACCTTTTCCCTAACGTCATCAGAGATATCCTAAATTTGCGTTTAGAGATTCCCGAGAGTAGGTACCCGAATTCTTCCTTCCGCTAGAGTCACCTAAGATAGTCTAAAATTCACTTCAATTAAAAAACAAAAAGGATAAAACCCCGACCCCAACCTTTTCTTTCCATCTTAGATTAAAATTTCGTTTTTAGGCAGTGAATTATGAAAAATTTCTTGGGGAGAGTGCAGACTCCTTCCTCTAACATCACCGAAGATACCTAAAATTTAGTTTCTAGGACTTCAGTTTTAAAAGTTAGGCGGAGAAGGACCCTCGAAACTCCATCCCCAAACGTTAAATTAGATTTTAAAAATTTTGAAAGGAAAGTCGCAATCTTCATTTCATTAACTCTCCAAAGATAGATGACAATTTATTTCAGTTTCACAAACAAATTCGGCAGGGAATTGCTACTTCCCATTTCGTCTTACATTATCAAAGAAAGCTTAAGAATATGTTTATAGGGCGTAAATTCCATAAAATTTCTAGGAGAGATTTGCTGGCTTGTCTCTCCCCCCTCCAATGTCATCATAGCCCAATGCCGGATCTAGGGGGGACCAAGCCGGGGCCCACGCCATGGGCGGCACTTCTAGGAGGGTGGAAAGTTCAATTCTGGCGCACAAAAAAAAAAAAGAAGAAGAAGAAGGAAGAAAGAAAAAAAGAAAATAAAGTAAGAAAAAAAAATATTTAACTTTAAAAAAGTTTAACTTTTGGAAAGAGACAATTAAAATCCTAGTTTGGCACTCCAATTTAAACTAACAATTAAAATTGATCAATAGAATTATTTGTATAAACTGTCGGAAACTCTACAATTCAGGAATACTAAATATGTTGCGTCGTTGATCATTCGGCCTGTTCCTGTGGGAGGCAAGGGCTCTTCAGAAAGGGAGTTTTCGGGGGGCGAAAAACTTTGAAATGACAAAATTATAAAATAACTAAATCATGTATGCTTAAACAATACAATAGTTTTTCTTTTACAAATTTTAAAAGCATCCTTTTGGGAAGAAGAGGCGGAGGGGAAGGAGCTTGTAAGTGTCGTTTGAGAAGGCAGACACGTGGTTCTCCTATAAGGACATTAGGGGGGGGGGGGGCCTGGCAACTCGATTAAAAACAAATGCAAATTTTGTTCTGTATTTTTATGAGTAAAAGAGTTTAAATTTTATGCTGTTTTATTAATATAAAGTAATAGGCTATTTTGTGTTAAAAATAAGGTAAGTGAGTGTCTTCTTAATACCTTAAAATGACATATTTTTAATATCTTAAGATTGCTTTATTACCCAGTAAAAGACTACAAATTTTATTCGAATGCCCCCCCCCCCCCCCGAAATTCTCTCCTGGACCCGGCTTTGACTACACCAGTATTTTATCAAGCCCTACACGTAGTTAGTTGCTCCTTTATGTCTCTACAACTATCAGGTGGGAAACCCTGAATATATATCCCTGAAATATATAACAATTGCAAAAGTTTGGTTAAATGCAAGCAAACTGAATGAAATACTTTTTAATTTGTTCACGCCTTTCTTCTTCACTCAAAGGCTTTACTTCTTCACTAGATTCAGAAAAACTCTGATGCCCTGTTTTGACAGCATGAAATTCCACTTCTGAATCAGAGCGAAACTTACGGTTGCATCTATTTAAAAAACATGCAAAAATAAATTAATAAAAACGTAAACTATATATCGTACTGTAAAAAAGTAAAGAAATTAAAATGTAATTTAAATTTTTTAATGAACCAAGTGAAACGCTATTTCAAATAGAGTGGCAAGTTTAAGTTAACCAAGTGAAACGCTATTTCAAATAGAGTGGTAAGTTTAAGTTAAAAGATTGTTCTGCTATTATCTCAAAATTACGCTGATATGTATATTGCAAAAGCAAAAAAAAAAAAAAACTTTATGTGGACTTGGTAGGAAAAATAGAAAGAAACTACAATTCAGTAACCAAGTCAAAAAGTATTCAGCTTAAAACACCATACTCACAAGAAGGCACGCCAATTTAAAGACTCAAGGGTGGATATATAAAAAGGAGAACTTCTATGACATTATACATGACCAAATAAGTAAGAATATAAAACATTAAATTGAATGGGAGGAAAAAAAAATCAAAAACTCAAAACTGTAACTTACTCATCACATTTTATTGACTTGGCATCGCTCATAAGCTCTTCATTCAGTTCAACTACTTCGTCACTTTCCTTTTCCTGAGGTGCACCAGCTGAAGCATCAGGTACAGCTTTCACAAAATAATTAAACAAATTATATCATTATGAATGCTACACACAGAAACACATAAACAAATACAGTGGTACCTCCTTTAAGGGACACCTCTAATTAAGGGACACTTTTTCTGGTCCCAGTCCCTCTGAATAGGGACTGCAATGTATTTACCTCTGATTAAGGGACACTCTGTTTAAGGGACAATCTTGGAGAAAAATTTCCAAAATTCAGATTATATAGATAAGAAAATTTACTGGAAGTTGAAGTTCTTTCTTTTCTTTATTCTTTTCTAAAAATTAACTTCTGAAAGTTGGTATGAGTCCTAGAAGCATGAACAAAGAAACAAGTGTACTATTTTAAAGTACTTGACAAAACCTACTTGTAAAGGCTTTTCCCTCTTTTGTACAATGGAATACATGTGTGTTCAGCAAGGGCAGACAGTACCAACAAGTCTTTTATGCAAGAATTGTAAAAAGTACACTAAACGTAATTTCTACTGCATTGCGCAAATTACGTACTTTAACAGATTACTTCAAATAAATTTCTGTAAGTTACAAAACTTTGCCCATAGGAAATTTATGCTAAAATTTCAGTTTCTCAATGAAAAATTTTTAAATTTCAATAATTTCAACTTATATTTTGTATGCATAAGACATTTTCAGTACTTAAGCTTAAATGGTAACACATGTTTACTATTAAAAAGTTAATACACTATATGTGTATGCATCAATTTAGGAACCTCCGAGGAAGGGACACCTCTATTTAAGGGACAAAATTTCCAGTCCTCTTCATGTCCCTTATTAACTGTATATCCCTGTATATACAGTTCATGCTTATCATAACAGTGTCAAAACAAAAATTCCTTTTTTTAATCCTAGATTAAAGAATAATAAATTGATGATAAAATGTTGGCACTAATATTTTAAAACCAGCAATTTTTTTTTTTTTTTTTTTTTTTCATTTTTAACACAATGTATTATGTAACAACAATAACAAAAAAATAGTAACTTCATAAGTTTTAGAAAACATTAGTAGATTGCTGGTAATTTAGAGTCAGAACATGAAATGGCACTATGGTCATTTTGTTGAAGGTAAGTCGATGTTAACTTAGTAAAAGTAGACTGACCAGTGTTATTCTTATTCAACTTCTTGTAACCAGATTAAAATTAACTGTATAAATTTTATTAAGTTAACTTAAATTTTAATATCAATAAAATATAACTTTAATACATTTTATTCTGTTTTCGATATTTGCTCACAAAATGCAACGTCACAAAAAATAGTTTTAAACAGTTTTAGGCACTTTTGTACACAAGCAAGGTGTTTTAACAAGACGGTACAAAGGGATCATTCATAAATGATGTCACGCTTCAAGGGGGGAGGGGGGTTCATGAAATTGTGACAAGGGGAGGGGAGGGGTAACAAGAAGTGTGACATCATGCATTATGCAACATAGCGTGACACGTGACAAAGGGGGGGGGGAGGGGGTCTGCTGAAGTGACTAAGGGAGAGACGGGGTCATACATATGGGAAAAAAGCGTGACGTCATTTATGAACGGCCCCAAACCAGTTTTTATCATAGTGTCCAAAACCTTGCCAACCTTGTTTTGAGTACTTTCTACACCTCGGAACTTAAATTAACTACGCGGGCTAAATACTTTTTTGGCGCGATTGTTCCAAATCCAATTTTAAATGTTCTAGAAAAACATTTTGCGAGCAACAATTATTTTTTATGATTTTTTTAAAATGATGTTTTAAAACGTGATTTTTTTTCAAATTCCAGTTTCATTAATAAATAATAAATCCAATCACAAGAGCCTATTGTTCCATCTCTTGATGTAATAATTTCCGAATATTTCTCTTCCTTCGTCAGAAAAAGTTTTCCAAAAATCTGCAATAATGTTTTCTTTTGATTTTTAAATACAGATTCAAAAATAGTTTTGGAGAGAGGAAACGGAGGATCAAAGTTGTGACCTTGCTTTGATTGGCTGACGCCTCAAAACAAACTCGGTGATTTCATTTTTTCTCCCCATACGACATCATACCGCAACATCACTCTTTGGAGTAATGAATTTTTGGAAATTCTGTTTTTTCTTTTTGCACTTGTTTGCTTTACAAGTTTCACCTTCAGTATGAAGACAAATATTAAAAATAAATGTTTTGCATGCTCTTTAAATTCTACCCCTTCAAAAATATTTTTTTTTTTTTTTGCTGTATAAAAATGATACATGGTAAGATTTAAATATTTTGTTATGAATACCGACTTAAGAATAAAAAGGATTAACTTTTTATTTGTGACAATAAAATGCAGCAAGTTAACGTTAATTTGTACAGTGAAACCTCGATAACTCGACACCCCAAGGGAACACGAAAACATGTCGAGATAAGCGAGTGTCAAGTTACCGAGGTTCTGTAATATCAATTACTAATGTTGGTCTGTATTGTTATTTACTTACCATTCAAGTTGTAACAGCCTATTCCATCGAATGAAGTTATCCCCATTTATTATTTATCTGTTATTATATTATTTTTACTTTGAAGTTATACATTACAAATAAATATATACATAAACTTAGTACATCAAATCATAATACATCATGAGAAAAATTACGTAATTTTTGTTTGTTTTTTCCCTCTGAATAGAAAACATAAATTCCTCAGCATTATTAAGCTTGCTAATTTGCAATTCACTTTTTTCTTGTGTTCGTTCAGCTTTCAAGCATTTAACGGATTTGTAGTTTGATTTATAACTTCTAAAATACCTCTATCTTCTAGAGGTCCTGAAGTGATCAGTTCAGAGTCAATATCCACATATTCCTCACAAATGGGGTAATGGGAAGGATCTCCAGGGTACAAGGGGAATCTTCCAGGAACACTTTCCAGAAAAGAATTGATTTATAGACGAAGAAATATCACTGTAAAATTCTCAGAATTGTACACTGTGAAAAAATACCGGAAGAAAAAGTTACCAAGAATACAAAAATGGAGGTCGACTTACAGGGGTTTCTGGAAATTGTGTGTCGAGTTACAGAGTTTTTCGCCCATTGAACTTAGCATTGGGCCAGCCATTAAGGGAGGAAATGTCGGCTTACCGAGGTAGTCGACTTATCCGCGTGTCGAGCTACCGAGGTTCAACTGCACAATAAATTTCATACAATGAAAAGGTACACAATGACGCTAAACATTTCTATTTTATTTTAAAAACGAGGGACACGTAACAAGAGTTTTGGAGATTTTGATAACTAGATTAATTTTAAATTAAAAAGAAAAACATTTTTTTAATTAAGTAATTACTATTATTTGGAAATAATATTTTTCTTTTTGACAAAAATTTTCTCTCTTTTTTTTGCTTGAAAACTTGAACCCAACATTTTTATTCTGGGGAAATTCTAAAAAACCCCAATAATACACACCTGGGATGCCCCCCCCCCCAAAAAAAAAAAACCTGATTTCACAGAAATTGATTTAAGCTTCTCCTGGACATCAACTCTGAAGTACACTGTAATAAACTGGATAGAATGAACGATTAACTAAAACAGAAACGGTCAGTCACTGATCAACAGAAAACATATCATGTTCTACCAAGATAGTGCGAGAGGAGATTTCCTCGCGCAAGTTTGGTTACTTGCTAAAAGCTTTTACAGCTTGGATGTGATGCAGTGCTACACCCACCATATTCTCCAGATTTGGAATATTACTTGTTCCAGTCTGTAGAACATTTTTAGACTTCAAATAAGTACCGCAAAATGACTTGGATCAGTTTTCTGCCATGCAAGATCAAAATTTTTATGAGCTTGGAACCATGCTACTGGTGAAAAAAAGATGAAAGGTCTTGGATCAAAATCAAAACAGAGAACAGAAAATTCAATAAAATATTTATGCACTCTAAGAAAATAGCTTTTCATTTTTATCTTTATTTTTAAAAAAAGAAAAGAATTTCCTTTCTGAGCAGCCTTTCCTTCCTTTCTTTCTGGTTTTGGATTAATTATGTGCCTTTTTACATTAAATTAAAAAATTGTCCCTTTCTACTTTTACTTTATGGCTTTCTGTTACTTCTTATTATCATATCTACTATTTACAAGAATAAGATGCACTGTTATGTCTTAAACTTTAACTTTTGGATCAGAAAATTTGTTTCAAATTTCTTGATTTAAATTGATCTTTGAAAATTTCTATACTCCTTTTAGTGAAATATTTACAGCAGAACGCTTGTCAATTTGAGCAGTTATGGACGGAAATATAGAATTGGAAATGTGTTAATAACATTTCCCAACACAACTTTACAAAATTTCTTAAGAATTCACATGAAAAAAAAATAATAATTAATAATACCTTCTTCACTGCGTTCCTCTGGAACTGGTTCATTTGCATCTCCGTGAGCAAACAGCCTAATAAAGAGAACTTACATTAAGATAATAAAATTTAATTTTGAATGATATATTATAGTCTGTGTAATTAGAATAGGCGCATCAAGGTCGCGTTTCCTGCTTTGTCCCCATGGCAACAACGAAAAAAGATAACAGAGCCAGACTTTTTTTTTGCACTGCCTTCAAGGCAATTGCATTACTACACCTCCGATTCAAAATATTAGAATAATTGAGAAAAAGTAATAAGAAATAATTTATTTGCCATTTATTTATTTTTGAAACGAAGTAAATGCAATTAAATTTATCATAAATTAAATCTAGAATGTTTAGATAAGATTTTAGCATTTACAAAATATAAAATACAATGAATTAGGTATACAATAGCTTTCTGAAGCACATCAAAATATTAGAACAAGATTTAGATAGGTTCAAAATATTAGAATACTTTATCTGACGCAATCTATTATTGCCCTGGAGAAATAAATCTGATTTTAATCCATCTGATATTCTTATAACGAAAACAAGAAACATACTTATGTTCGCCAAACCAAGTGGGGAAAAAGTTTCTAGCACGGAAACCATGGCGACTAGAAGGGGAAAAGATAGAGTTGTGTGACCTTGACACGCCGATTCTAATTACACAGACTATAATTCCATGCAAAGTTATTTTAAGTTGTGAACAAAACGAACTAGATTCATAGAAAAACTAAACTATAAAATGACACACAACACAACAATTCAGTGGAACCCCGCCATTCGTCCGCCTGTATATTCGTACAACTCGTTATTCGTCCAACTTGTTCAAGAAAAATTCAACTCTCCATTCGTATGCTTGCCCCGCGATTCGGACAGAGACAAAGGTCTGAGTTGCCAGTTTTGCTTTTTTTAAGAAAAAAAATTGAGAAATTATGCTCTTTTTGAACTTGTCTGGAAATCGTTTGGGGTTTTGGATTTTTTTAAATTTGATTACTTTTTGAGATTTTACTGATAATCTTAACTTTCTAAGAGGGAGGGAGCTAAAGGTCAAGATTGGAGGTCGTCACTCGCCACGTGGCGACCTTGTTTGAAAAAGTGGCAATTAAAAAAAATTAGGAGCGATTGCCACCTTTCCTACTTTTTTAAATTTTCAAAGTAAATCCTTTCGTTTCAAATACATCTATAGAATTAATAACCCTTGCCTCTTTCATGCACACTAGCATAATAAAAATGCATCAATTTGGCATTCAAGTAACCGAATTCCGGACGATAGTCTTTATTTCCCCCCTTCACAAAAAAAAAATGGCGAAAACATTTCCGATTACGCTATTGTTTTTATTTATTTATTTTGAAATTTCTTCTATTATATGAATCTTTTCTATCTATTACATAAATGAAGGAAACAATCTTAATCTTGACTCTTTTTTTTTTTTTCAGCCATAACACATCCTTTTCAGATCAGCCATTTTCACTTAAACTTATGCAATCGGACTTAAGTGTCGCGCCATTTTGAAAATGGTGTGAAAATGGAAAAAAAATGAAAGAAGTTTTGAAAGGAATGAAAATAAAATGTACTGAACAAAATTATTATTGGAAATACGCATTTTTTCATACTCGTGATCGAAAATGGTCCGTATTTGTGATCGCGATTATTTTGTAAAAATTCGTTTCTGCAATTGGGATTTTTGTTATGTGTTGTTTCTATTATTAAACAATAACATTAAAATTTTCCATTTAAATTCTTTGTACTCTATAACATTCAACATGATAAACTATATCGAAAAAATTCATATTTCCTTAATTGATCATCACTAAGGATGTTAGTTTTTCCTCATTCTTTTTTTTTTCCTTTTTTCTTTTTCCAGTTTAAAATTTACACACATTTATTTATTTATTTTGTGTTGTAGACTTAATAGTTTTGACAAAATGTTATGTTTCCTTCACGGACACATAAGGAATTTTAGTGCACTGATAAATCAGTGCACCCCCTCCCTCCCTTTGCAGTTTTGTTTTATGACACACAGGTGGCCACTGAGTTAATAGAGTTTAGTGGCCACTGGCCACTTGCAAAATTTCTAAGTCTTGACCTTTAGAGGGAGCAGCAAGAGGAGGGTGGTTGAAGAACTTTCTTCTTCAGAAGAGGAAAGTAGTAAAGAAAGCATTTCCTTTGCAGAAATTAAAGAGCTGTGTTATCAGTGGGAGTAAACACAGAGAGTGGTGGAAAAAGGCATCCTCATACTGCTGTGGTCAACAGGAGAAATCAACTTGTTCAAGGACAATGTTCTTGACCATTTTAGAAAAATTCTGAAAAATCGTCCAATGCAGACAACATTGGATATGTTTTTAGAGAAAGAAACCCAAGATTCTTCTAATGCAGAAAGACAGAAAAAGGAAAGAACAGCAGAAAGGGAGAAAACACCTGAAGGGGATGTTATCTGATGTTTTTTTTTTACGGAAACCAAAAAGCAACATCCTCTTCCAAACAGCAACATCAACATTATCTTCCTCCTCTCCCCAACATTCCACTTATGCCATCAGCTCACCTCAGTACAAGCAAAGTGCAGTTAAATTTTTATTTATCTATAATTTCATGTACAGTACTGTACATTTGTTTTGAATAGGTTTAAATAAGCAACTATCTGTGGATCTGGAACGGATTAATCCAATTTACATTGTATCTTATATTAAAAAATAATTCATCAATTGTACAAATCGCCATTTGAATGCCTCCTGGAACGAATAAATAGCGAGGTTCCACCATATCATTATTCAATTTACTTTTGGTAGATATTAGATGTAAGAATTCTGAGGGTTAATTTACATTGGTACTTATGGAAAAAACCTGTCGATAATTTTTTCAAATGAAGTTAAGAGCAATAAACAAGACAATTTTTCATCAAAAAACAAAAACTTTCCTTCAAAGACACATGAATTTGTGTCAACATTTTAGTTATAGCTTTGTTACTCCACTGTAAATGCGCCAGAGGTTTGGTGAACTTTTTTGATCGACGGAATTTTAAGTAAGTACCTTTACATCCAGCAAAACATTCTTGAGCTAAAGTTTAAAATTACCCAAAGAAAATTTGAGAATATAAGTGAAAAGTTTACCATTCCATAGCAGGTTCAATGCCTTTATTACCAGTGAGTTCCAAAGCTTTTTGGCTACAAAGAAAAACAATATTACTAACAATAGTATTAATATGTTGATTTATAGGAACATTATGTGTAATTAAATAAAAACACACACATGGAAAAATCTGATTGCTCCCAATGAAATGGACATTTAAAGGCTAAAACTCGAATTTCCAGGTGAGGGGAAGACAATTTTTATATAAGGAAGAAATTGTAATTTTTTGAAAAGAATAAACATTTTTTTTATTACAATATTGATAACAGTTGGATCCCAGGGAGAGCCCACCCTGTTGGCGATGAGTACACCAGGGTTACCATCTTGGTAACCCTGATTTGATCGTAACCCTGCTTGTATCGCTCTGTGAGATGGACGCCGAATTGGCGATTTTGAAATGGGTTGGATTTTACCTCTCCTAGGATTTTACCTTGATAACTGCACATAGAAGAGAAAAATGCTAATTTTCAGTTTCACTGAAACTTTTCAAACCTTTTGTAAGGTCAATTTTTGAGGGGATATGAGAAGAATTTTAGCACCTGGAAATTGATCATTATAGATGTCCAATACAAAATGGAATTATAACCTAAAGTTTTGGGAATGAAGTTAAAATTGATTAATGAAAACAAATATGCAAAGTTTTATTATATTACACAAAAATACTAGAAAATTGACTTTTTGACAAAATATTTCTCCCTACACCACAACTAACAAGTATTTCAAGAATAGCCGAAAAAGAGTTCCGTTGGATCCTAGGAGAGCCCACCCCGTTGGCGATGAGTACACTATCTCAGTAACCCTGATTTGATTGTTACCCTGCTTGTATCGTTCTGCGAGGTGGACGCCAAATTGGCGATTTTGAAATGGGGTGGGCTCTCCAAGGATTTTACCACGAGTTCTTCAAATGTCTACAAATCTTGACTCAAAATAGTGGTGAAATTATTTTTTGAAACGTTGTTTTGGTTGACAGAGAACCTACACACTTATCTACCAATGTGCTTAAATCTTTAGGAGGTCTAATTTTTGAAAAATATCTGTCCAAAACAATGCTGCCATGAGCCGATCCAGCATTTTTCAGTCTGGTTTTGCACATTTTAAAAAGGCTTCTGTCAAAATTCAAAGTTTAAACAATATAGTTAAAAAGAAATATATTGTGATTTGCCACTTTTTTTTATGAATAATTCTGAGTAAAATGTGATTTGGTAGCTTGGAATTCATTGAATTTGATTGATTGGCATTTTGTGAAGGATCCAATTGGATTTCATGGAATTTTGTGAAGGGTCCGAAAACAAGTCCAAATTTCTTCTGGCATGACCTCTAGATGCCCTGCTGTAACTATGGAGCCAAGGAGTTACCCCAACTTTGAAGAGCAATCAACAGAAAAAAAGCACAAGAAAAACTGTTTTCAGAACAACAAATAACTTTTTTTTCTTCAAAAAGTGTAAATCTGAGGGTTGTTGCATTAGTTTTATTTTTGTATAGTGCAGTGAGGGAGTTTTATTTAGTGTACAAATTGTGCACAAAAGTGTTACGATTAGCTTACCTCCGCTCATCATAAGTACACTTTTTTTTTATTGTGTTTAAGTTCTTTAGTACACAAAAAAAAAATTTTACTGTTGTACATACGTTCATTATCACGTGTTAAGCACACTACAATAAATAAGAACACATTTTATTTTATTTACCTTTCATTTTTAGATTTTTGTGGGTTATCTAACAGTATAACTAACCTGTGTCATTCAATTTCGCAGATAATCGGGTGTTTCAAAAAATTGATTTGCAAAAAAATATTTAAAAATGCGAATTTTGAAATTTGTTTCCTAAAGTGTTCTTACACTTCAAAATTTCGATTTTCAAAAAAAAAAATTAAAAAAATAAAATTACAATTTTGCATTTGTGTAAACAAACACTCATACAATAAACCATAATTCTTAATGAAATGCAGAAACCATGTCTAGTAATACTTTTCTTAAATATAAACAGTCGAATGGGAATGAACTGCATAATCGGAACATCAACTCTTTCCAACCTAACAGTAGAACATAATAAAAAAGAAATTTAAAATTCAAAGGAATTTAACGACAGAATACTTAATTATATGTTTATCATGTGAATGAGAAGGTTTGTAATTATGAATAAATCGATAACTTAATAATTTAATGTTTAATCTTCGAAGCCGGTACGACAGAAAAAAAATCACTCACGCTTTTTCTTGCGGGAAACCCATGTCAATCAGCAAACTTAAATCTGACATGTTGGTCACTAGAGTGATAATTGATCACAAAAATTCATAAAAGGACAGCGTCACACGGAAGTCAGAAGTTGTTTTAAAAGAAGTCAAAACAATATTAAAAATCTGACATCGAGTACACAATCGAAACTTCGATGATTGCACAATAACGTGTGGAGTTGTTGCCATACAATATTTATTAAATATACAAAAATACCTTTTTTTTCCCATCAGCATCATGAAGCACAATTTACACAAACGTTAGTTTTCTCTTAATTTCTCATTTTAATTTAATATCAGTAAGTTTTGAGAATGATTTATTTGTTTTTATTGCTTTGGGCGTATTATGAGCTTGGCGTTTAAACGGTTGTATTAATGGGAATCGGTTTCTTGCACGTGTATTTATCAGTCATAAGGCATTTTTTTTTATTCAATTTTTGGTGGTAAGTTGCTGTACTGTCATAAAAGTAATTTGCTGAAGTATTTATTTTGGATTTTCTTTATTTGATATTACTACATGTAAGACAATTTATAGATTTTAAATCAACTTTACTCACTAACGAACATATTTTACTACCATCTGTGTATTGTAAAATTCAAGATGTTTGTCAACATCAGTTAGCTTAAGAAAAACTCCTGATCCTGTAGTGATTTTTTCATCAATAATATTTAATGCAAGATAAAAGTAATCTGTATAGATTAAGAATTTTTATTTATTTATGATAACAAAAACGTATTGATATGAAATACTAACTGAAAAATCATTAATATGGGTCATTGGCCAGTTTACCGAAAGTCGTTCTTTTTTTCCCTTTAAGATATATATCAAGGGGTAAAACTGAATGTTCTTATAAATGTCCGGAAGACTCCCTTCCAACCGTTTTACAAGTTTCTTTGCAAGGGATAAAAAAATATCGATATTATTTGACATTTCAGCCTTTTCTGTAAGCAATCGAAGAAACATTTGTGCTGTCCGTACTTAACAACATTGTAATATATATATTTTTAATGAAGTCTTGGATCTGTTGAAAAGAAATTTTATGCTAATGTTGACTCTTGGTGTACAAAATATACTTTAAAAATTTGAAAACTTTTCATTAATATATTTATAATTTAAAATACATATATATTTAAAAAGTTTTTCTGTAATATACCTGTACAAAAATACTGTGAAATGACCCATAGGTCTGAGATATGTATTTCAATGTGCTGAAATAGTAGACAAAATACTTTTCATGTTTTTGCTTGCTCTTACATTAATGAATGTATAGAAGGGGCCGTTCATGAATGACGTCACGCTTTTCTCCCATATATTTGACCCCCCCTCCCCCCCTTTGTCACAATATGTCACACTTCAGCGGACCCCCCTCCCCCCTTTGTCATGCGTCACGCTATGTTGCACAATGCAGGATGTCACACTTCTTGTTACTCCCTCCCCTCCCCCTGTCACACTTTGTCACAATTTCACGCCCCCCCCTCAAAGCGTGACATCATTTATGAAGGATCCCGAATCAACCTTTGCAAATCCTCGATAAAATTAAATGGTAAAAGATTACTTTTATACAGGGTTGCCATTTGCCAAACATCCCAGATTTTACAGGTCAGTTTCGTAATTTGAGATTGATTTTGCCAGACATCGGATATTTAGTGACCCTTGTGTGACGGATCCCTACAGTGGACATGTGACTCTTATCTTTGAAACCTGTAAATTTTATACACTTTTTAAACATCTCACAGCTTCCAAATACGTAATGAGTTTTTAATTTATATTTTTTCAAAATATGCTAATGAATTAAATTTTAAAAATCAAAATTGACTTGACAAATCAGATTCCGTGTGTTAAAAAGAGATCAGTTGCTGCATATTTGGAGGCACTCAGGAGTGCGGCACTCCTTAGAAGGGTTGGCGAGTTTTTGCGAGATAAGTGGGTGTCAAGTTACTGATGTCCAATTTCTAATATTACATAATTTCAATTGCAAATATTGGTCTGTATTTGTTGCTTACTTACCATTCAAATTATAAAATCCAATTCTAGTGAATGAAATTATGGTACTTACGTATTAACGCCACCCCAGCTACAGATTTGTCGGTTTTTAAGTGCCGCCAATCTACGAACAACAGCTGTGTGTAGGCGACAGGATTGCTCTTTATTGGTGCTAATGCGCCAATTCTGCTGAGGTGGTGTTAATACGTAAGCACCAAAATTATCTCCATTTATTATTTATTTATTACTATTATTTTGAAAAGTGATTTTTGAATTACAAATAAATAAATTTATAAACGTAGTACCTCAAATCAGAATACAAAAAACTCCATAATTTTTGTTTGCTTGATGAAGAATCATCACTGTAAAATTCTCAGAATTGCACACCATGAAAAAATACTGGAAGAAAAAGTTAACAAGCAAACAAAATGGAGATCGATTTACAGGGGTTCCTGAAAATTGTGTGTCAAGTTAGAGAGTTTTTCACCCATTGAAATTAATATTGGGCCAACTATTAGGGGAGG
Source organism: Octonoba sinensis (assembly GCA_038502835.1). Classification (NCBI taxonomy): domain Eukaryota; kingdom Metazoa; phylum Arthropoda; class Arachnida; order Araneae; family Uloboridae; genus Octonoba; species Octonoba sinensis. The sequence goes on from CM076600.1 coordinate 9,717,338, forward strand.
GAAATGTCAACTTACGGAGGTTGTCAAGATACCAGGGTTCCACTGTATTTAAAAGAATGCAACAGTTTGCTTGTGCTTTTACATGGGAGAATGGTAATCATTTCAAGTTGTGTAATACAGTGCAGCTGTCAGTGAAGAAAATTGAAGCAATGTTTTTCAAATGACCTAGTCTAATTCTTGTATGAAAGAAGAAAGCAATTCAGAAAATGAGATAAAATTTCAAACATAATTAGGCCAAAAGGTATTGATTGACCTTTACGTCTTTGTTGTTATTTATATCATTGGATTGCTTTAACTAGTTAATTTTAACAGAGTAAAGTAACCACTATCTGCACCCATTTAATTTCGGTAGAAAATGTTATATAATGAAGCTGTTAACCATTTAACTGTCTTATTTTTCGTTACATTCTTACTTATTTCTTTTTTGTGCAGGAAAACTTGATAGAGAAGTACGTATGTTGCTGTCCTAATTATAGTCATGTTCTACTGATGCGCAATTTCTCAGCTACTACAACGAAAAAGTTTTTAATATTTTACATCGATACGGAAGAATTATTCTCTTGGCCACCATTGCTTAAACTGTAAGTGCAACAGTTGATTTTGTTTACTTCTAACAATCTTTTATTGTATACTAATTACAAAGCTTTTTTTTTTTTTTTTTTATGTATCAGCCTGGGCTCGAAAATTATACTGCCCGACATGCCCGAGGCATGCAAAAAATTCCGATCAGGCATGAATCTTCTAGCCTTACATGCCCAGGGCATGTAATTCTTTTATCAAATATTTCCTTCTAAAACTTTTATTATTTCGACAACTTATTGCATAATATTTATTTCTAAGGTAATTTTTTAATGATTTAGATTAAGCTCAAAATAATTCTCGATTCAGATATGAAGCTGTTGTTTTAATTTTTTGTCGGAATAATGCTGTAAGACAAATTCAAATATTTTCAGTAGTATGCAATAAAGCAACTTCTGGGCAAGTAAAAACTTGTTTCAAGCATGTATTTTTTAGACAAATTACTAAAATTTTTCAAGAAGTGGTGTAGACGAGAGGGGACGCAGGTTAACGGCGTCCCCCCCACCTTTTCATTTTAATACAGGTGTCCCTCACTTTTTGATTCCAATTGCTTATTTCCGTATAGATAAGCGTCCTCCCAACTTTTTTTCCAGGCTACCCCACAGCAGGGTTGGGTTTTAGCCGTCAAAAACTAGTTTTTGACGTAACATAGGTTTAAACCAGGTTTTAACCGTCAAAAACCCCAATACAATTTAAATACTCTAAAAATTAAAAAAAGAAGGCTTTAATAATAGCAAGATACATCATTGTTTTTGTTTTATTATAATGTTCCTTAGTTTTAGTATACTTTGAATTATAATTAAATATTAATTTATATTCTTTAATTTGTTTATGACTTAATTTTCAATTTTTTACACGTGTATATCTTTCTGGAGTGGATTTTTTGCATATTTGACAAGAATACTGGGGAAAATTAAGAAAAGCTGCTTTAGTGTCAATATTTCTTTGTACTGGTAGGAAAGCATCTTTGAATATGCACTATCCTGGGGAAAGTACCTACATACCTTCATTAGATTTCAATTGTGATGAATTACTTTCGTCTTCTATCCATAAAAATTTTTAAAAATCTGAATTTATTTCTGCAAAATATTAGAATAAACCTACACAATTTTAATTACTAGAAATATAATTAATGATTTATTAACTGTACATCATTGCTGAAAGTAATTAAAAGTATGCATTCACAATAAAATGATTCATTAAATAAGTGTTTGACAATTTCTATTAAGAAAATTGTCTTATTATAGTCTATTATTGTTCACATTCACGAAATATTCTACAAATAGAATGTATCTCAAGAATGCATTGGCAGGGCTGGAAAATGATGTGTTTTATGACTTAAAACCCCTCCTACAGCATCAGAAACAGGAACCTGTGTTTGTGCACTTGAAAAACAATTGAATTTTAGAAGCAATTCTTATCAATAAAATCACTCTCAGGCAAAGATTCTGGCTGTGCTACAAGAATATATTTTTGTAGTTTATACTAAGGAGTTTTAATGCATTAAGCCATTTTATTTAAAACATATTGATTAAAGTCTATCCAATTCTGCTAATTCATTTCTTTGATAATTTCTTTTACAAATTGTGTTTTTGACGTTTTTGACAAGCCGGTTTTAACCATGGTTAAAACCGTCGCATGTCAAAAACCTGCCAACCCTGCCCCACAGTTTTCAAGCCCTGGTATCAGCTTAAATTGAAACAAAAAGTTCTTACAATAGTAAGAAAATTGTTTGAAATAGAAATTTAAATCAAGTTGGCCCCAATCTATAAATCCACCCCCCCCCCCCTCCCATCCAAGCAGAAAATCGGTAAAGGGGCTCCCACCTACACCAACTAGCAAAAAAAGAGAGAAAAAAACTTTTTTATTAGTGCTTTAAGTTCACAACTGTCGTCTGTTTTTTCCACTGCTTCAGTTTTTATGTAACATTTAAAATTCATTTGTTATGTTTTATTTCTTAAATATTTCTTTCCCTCTTTTCTTTATTCATTGTCCAAGTTTCTAAATGCTTTCGGTGAAGTTGTGATTTAAAAAAAAAACTTGCTTTTGAAGTTCATTATTGTACATAAGAGTTATGTTACATAAAAGTAATGATAGCCATAGTCTCTATCTGATATAATTTTTAAAATCCATAAATATATTTTTAAATAAATTTTTAGAGAGAGATTGAGTTTTTTCTCTGAATAGGTTTTTCATTTTTTTATATTTCCTCGAAAGCGAGAGAGTTCTAGAAATTTTGAATTTTGGAGCAGCTTATTAAAATACTAGTTCAATGATTTAATGACAACTTAAATTAAACCATAAATAATAAGTGCAGATAAGTGAAGAATGATAATATATAATACCTTTTTAAAATAAAATTTAATGCTTTAATATTTTAAGTACATCTTTTGGAGACATCACTGAAAGTTTGTAATGCCTTAAGTGACGGTTTTTCTGAAAAAAAAGGATGCACCTTTTATTTTGAATCGCAGGCATTTTTGAATTGAAGAGTACCATTTGCTTAAATAGTGCAACATGTTGAGTAAAATTTAATGTATGTGTAAAGTGTGAATCAAATGAGTAAATAGTTAATTTAAATAGATTAAAAAAGTTATTGCTTCAAAGCTTTTATTAATTAAAATTCGTTGGGATATATTTTTTAAAAAATAAATTTATTCAAATGTAATCATTAGTTTAAGAGCAACCACCGCCATAAGGAGGAGTGGAGGGGATCCACACAATTAATTGAATTATTTTGAAAAGAAAATTGATATTTCTTAAACTTTAAAATAAAATTTTTTTTAAATTTTAAACATTCGAAATCATTAACATTCGGCTTTTTTGTGTTGTAAGCTTTTTATTTGCACCTTATTTTTATTTCTTTGTGGCAACATGCTATGAACATTAGCGCTGTGTTGTTATTATGCAATAATCTTTTAGCATCTGCTTTCAGAATATTAAAAAAATGAAATTATAGTTTTTTCAAAGGAGTTCCTTTATGATGGTCTATCATATTCTAATTCATAAATATTCATTGGTGGTATCTGATTCTTAGTCTGGTTTTCCTAGACATTAAGTATTAATTTTGAATCGCAAAGGTAGAACAAATTCATGTCTGGTTAATAGTAAGTGCAGTTGTAAACCGACTCTTGTAGGTGTTTTTAAGGCTTTTTTCAATTTTTTTTTCCATTTCCTGTCATTTTATGACCCCTTTTTTTTTTTTTCTTTTTTTTTTTTTTCATTTTATATAATTTTTATTTTCTCGTTTTATCATTTTGTACTGCTTTCTTTTTGAAGACTATAATTATATACATACAAAAGATAAAGCTATATACAAGAGATAAGAGAAGCATCATACGGGAGCCTCACTAAGGAAGGTCAAGTTGAGGGTTAGGGAGAGGATTTCTTGCTGTTCTAAGAGAATCATAATCTATGAATTGGGTGTGTTGAGGGTAAGGGTACTTTTCGTTTCTGAGCAAAAATGGAGCTTGTTCTTGGATTAATGGGTTGGTATGAAAGGGAGTGAAAAGAATTTAATTGCAAGAGCTATCAATTTTTATGGATACTGAGCAAATATTTAGTTCACAGTGGAGGTCTTTCCCTTGTTGATATCTTTCAGCTGTGGTTATTTGTCTGATCATTTTGTTCATATGAAATTGTGAGCATTGTAGCCATTACTGTACTTCTTGTGAGTAAATTTGTACAAAAATTTTGACTTTATGACAATTTGTTAGCGAATGAGCTCGTGTTTACAATAACCCCAGTGTGTTTATAATTACCCCAGAGATCTGGGATAATTGTGAACAGTGATTTATTTTCGCATAAGGTTGATGCAAATGGAAAATTGTTTCATACACAGTCTGCTTGAAGTCTTGAGAAGTTCCGGAGCAACGGTTCTCAATCTGTGGTCAACAGGCCGCATGTGGTCCGCTGAGTTATGTTATGAGTCGACTGAGATCATTTAACGAGAAATATCTTGCAAAAAATCAAGTAATATGACAATTTTTTTAAAATTTGTCCTGCAGTGGATCAGTGGGTAAGCTTGGATCCCACAAAGCACCAAAAGTGAAGCACAACTGGCCGTGGTCAGCGCTTGGGAGGGGGACCACCTCCCACGACTGATTATCTGAGACCGAGTGCGCTAAAGGGAGCTGTGCACGTAAAATACATCGTCGCTACAAATGTCCACCAAGTTAGAAATAATTTTCGCTGAGGGACCAACCTGGGTGACGATCTCTCATCTGGGATCTGGTTCAAAATCATTAAGCCCCTCTGAGCCAAGTGTACTTCCTTCTAGCGGAGCTCATTAATAATCAGTAGGAGCTTCCTTAATTAATGGTTGTCTGCAAGTGGGCCTGGATTTCCAAGTGGCATTAGCAACAACAACAGTTATGTAAAATAGACACAAAAGTGTAACTTACATAAAAATATAGTACTTATTGTCCCCTCAAAATATTGGAAATAGGATAAATTTAAGTGTTTACAATTACCCCAGAGTACGAAATATATGGGGTGATTGTAAACACCTAACTTGCACATGAAAAATAACAGGGAGGATTAAATTCATAACTAAATGTTTTTGTCATATGTTTTTGTCATATGTTTTTCCATATGACAAATAAAAATGGTTGAAACTGCTTACATCGCTTTAGAAAAAGAGCTGGAGAGGAAAATGTAAGATCACTAAATTTTGTTTAACAACTTTTTTCATTGTGCCATTTTTAAACAATAGTGACGCCTCCACAGTTGTTTCAAAACTTACGAAACTGTTTCAATGTCTTCCCTATGCTACCAGTTTATCACTCACAAGCAGTTACGTTTTCAAAACCACCTCAAGTGTAGTTATGAAGCTTGTTTACAATTACCCCATGTTTACAATTACCCCGACTGACCCTAACATAGCATCAAATGAAAAACATGATATTTCATAGTTTACATCAGGGTTTCTCAACCTTTTTTGACTTGTAGAGACTGAGTTCAACTTTTCGCGCTTGGCGCACATATAAAAAAAAGAGATTCACCACTACTCGCCAAAACGAGCGGCTCAAAATTCCGGTTGTAACCGGAATTTCTCCCGTGGAGCAATATTTACAGCAACCCTGTTCTACTCGGCGAGTGAGTTCGGGTGTTCGGGCAAAGTTCGGATTTTTTCGCTTACTTGTATGGCACGACACGTTCTAGCAGTAGCAGTTGCTTATGGCATTCTTCGTTGCGTACGCTGTTTGCTCGTTTGGTTTTTAACTATTTGGTCCTAAATTAATTTACGAATTCAGTTAGAAATTAGATTTGTATTTTTTATTGGAAAATAATCTTATTGGGCGCAAACATAACCGGGAAATCAGGGAATTCTCAGGGAAGTTTGGAAAATATCAGGGGATATTTAAATTTTCTCCAAATATCAGGGAAATTTATTCAAACCGGCAAGCGTCCGGAGTTTCGTCAACGAAATTTCCTTTCGTTGCGCGTGGTCAGCTCGATTGCCGATTTCCCATTGGTTGAAAGCACTCTTTCTCCGATTAAGCAATAAAAAAGGTCACTATTTGTGTGCGAGTTAAGAAGACTGCAATCTTACATTAAAAAACGCGTGTGAACGTTTGTTTTGGAGAATCCGCCATTTTTGGTTGTGTTCCAAAATTCGGCATGACACCGTTCTCCAGCGTGCCGAATTTGGGGTTTGGTTCGGTGCATTATACTGTAGGGGTGCCACAAGGGGGAGGGGCACAGAGAGCCATGCCCCCCCCCCCCAACCGCGTGATGATTTGGAATTTTAAAAACTGTTTTCTTTACTCAATACAGGAAGAATGCATCTCCAGAAAATGAAGTAATATAAGTATAAAATAATGATTGGGGGGCTTTAAATTGCAGCAATGCATATTTCTTAATTGATTTATGCAATTCTTTAAAATATCGTGGGCCTTTCCACATGCAAGCAAGGAAACGTATACGTTCTTTTCTTTACGCAAGCTTTCTGCATCCTGTACAAGAATCATATTTTTTCCATTTTAACTCCTTTTAAAATTTAATTATAAAGTAAGTAAATAAAATTCCTTTTTATTTTGATCAATATCTTACCGTATATACTTGTGTGTATGTCGATTCTCATGTAAGCAGAACCCCCAACTTTCAGACAAATAAACAGAAACTCGCGTGTACGTCGACCTCTCAGAGATAAATCGGGAACGTTTTTGCCGCGAATTTTTAGACATAAATGTTCTCAAAAGAAGGGGGATGAATTGTAATTCCAATTATAATTTTGGCTATGATGTGGAGTTTCATTTCGGCGATCATGATTTTTGTAAAGGGTTCGTCTTTGCTGTTAGATTGTTAATTGTTGCTTTTATTCTGAATCAATTAAAAAGAGCTTTTGGGGTTTAATTTCTTGCAGTCTTATTAAATGCGATAAATAATTTTAGTAATGTTTTCTTCTTCATTTTGATGATTTTTTAGAGGAAATTGTATTTTTTTTAATAATCCACATATTTTATTAAAATAGTATGCCCTTTTTGCACCATTTTCCTGTTGTCCTATATTTTATACATTTTCCATTGCGACCCCTGTTAAAATAAGTACTTTTTTCCATTTCTGTCTGAATCAAGTAGTTTTCATAAATTTCAACTAAATAAATTACATTTCATTTTATATGCCAGAAAGTACAGTACCTATAAAAAAAGTTCAAGGTTCGGAAAATTGTTTTGAAAGTTCAGGAAATGCAAATCCTTACTACTACCACTCCTGAGCCTTCACTGAAAAAAAGGGAATTGCACAAAGTTCAGTTGGAAAGGTAGTATCCCCCTCCCTGAATATTTTTTCTGGTTTCACTACTGGTGATACTGTCATTACACATGGCAATGACGCTGTGTAACTCACAATTTAATTATAACGTCAAGGAAATTTTTGGAGCCCAATCAGGAAGCTATCAGGGGTTTTTTTCTTGGATTCCGTTGCCACCATAGTTCAGCTGAGGCAAATATTTTGCTTTTAGGTTAAATATTGAGTAGTTTTTGCACCCACGTATTACAAACTTCTGATAAGCGCTGAAAACTACTGAATGATTTTCAGTAGTTACTACTGAAAACTTTAAGATTAGAGTGGCATCTCTGCATACATAAAATAAGATACAAAAAATATTAAAAATGGGAAAAAAATGAAAACATTTATTACTTTGAGAACAAGTAACATCAATTGAAGATACATGACTACAAAGAACGATTTTTAAATAGGCAGAAATTTTCGATATTTAAAGTGGAGGAAAAACAAAGTTGAATAAGAAAATTTCTTAATATAACATTCCAAAACTGAGTAGGTGAAATATGGAGTGTAAAGTAAGTCGAAAATCAAGATTAATGATTTAGGTTCCTATTACTATTTGAATCAATAATAAAATCATTTGCAATTTTGTCTTTTCTGAGGCAAATAATGTGTTTTAAATTTCTTGAATTCTTTAATTGAATGAGAGAGTTAAGTCTTAAAAAATATATTGTTTTGTTTGTTTGTTTTTACCTATAATTAAAGAAAATGAATGGAAAAAAAACTTGAAATTCATTCAAAATCTTGCAATTGTTTCAATGTTTTGGCTCGGACATTTTATTTTTAGCATTATTGGTTTTTAAATGAAATTTTAAAATCTCCCGTAGGTGCTAATTTGTAAAGATTTTTATCTGTTCAAAAGTAGCCTTAAAATAATTACATTAAATTAAGAGTTTTCACAAAAAAGGATTCTGGATGGATCCCTGTTATATTTTGGTTGAAATTATAGCAATAGTATTTTTGTGAAAGAAAGTTTTGAACGCTTCATAACTATAATTAAAAGGAATTCTACTTTTCAAAGAAAAAAAGTTAAAGAAGGAGAATTTCCAATTTTTGGTTAAAGTTTCACTATTTCTGAAAATAAAGTAGTATTGGTACATATATGAATAAGTGCTCATTTTTAATTCGATTGTAATTTTTTACTTTTGGCTTACATCTTTTTCCCTCGGATAAGCTGTAGCATGTTTCTCTTCTTCTAATTAGAACCATTTATGTGGAAATTTCATTAGTTTGTGCTTGTGTATTTTGTTTTAACTGTCGTAAAATTCATTTTTTTTCTTGTAACTGTTATTTGTAGCATTAGTGATATTGGTTCTATTATATCTTGTTACTTCAAATGGAAACTGCATTTAAGCATCGGACAATTAAAAAAAATAATTTTACAGCATTAGCAATGGGATTATAATAACAAACATGGCAAATGCTTAGGGTCACTGAACAGGGAAAAGGGAAGCAAAAAGCACTTGACAGAACACTTTTTAACAATTTGTGCTCTTTTTTTTTTCTGTCCTATGAATTTTATTTACTTGTAGATGAATTAATATGCATTCCAAAAACTATTCATAGTTTCAAGCTAATATATGCTTCGATTAAAGAAAATTTTAATTTTGTAGTTTGTTTCCCAAACATTCTTGAGGGATATGCAAAATATAACTCTTCAAAATAAACGGAGATTTTTTATTTTTGTCCTTTGTTTTCTGTTGAAAAGTTAATGAAATTAATCTGTTAGATTATGAATTAATACTTGCTGTGAAGGAAAACATCGGAGTCATTAGCCGATATGAAAATTTTTTATCTGTATATATTAAAGTCATATCAGTACGATAAAAGACCAAAAATAAAAGAAAAATTCTTAATCCAACTTCGTGTATGGATACGCGCCCTTCCCGAAAAAAATTCCTCCATACGGTCCTGCTAATTTTCCATTTATAATTAACTCTCTTTGAACAGATAGCAGCAAGTGGTTGGGCTTTTATATCTGTTACTGGCAAAGTATGAAACGCCAGCATTCTTGTATGTCTTTGTCATAGAACGGCATGATCATACATTAAAGGCATCAAATTATACACTTCTTATGTATTCATCCTAAATGGTTCGTTTAATCATCTACATACATTAGGGTGGAGTGAAATTTTTTTTTTTTTTTTTGGAATTCTTAAACGGCAGGGTGCGGAAAAGGTGCCCTGTAAGTCCAAATGAACATGTGTAAAATTTTATTCAGCTTAGACAAAGTTAAGATGCGCCCCAACCCGGCCAAAGCTCGACGAAACAAATACATTACGTTCACATCAACAGTTATAATAAAAAAACTACATTATATTTTTTGTATTATATTCTAACAGAATATTTCAGTGTTCAGATTGCCTAAATATTTCCTTAATTTTTCGTGCAAAAATTCGAAAAACAGCAGACAAAACGTCTCGAATGCGTCTTATGCTTCCAACTTCAGCAAGGGATGTGATAGGTAAGGCATTTCGGACGGACAGGCAGCTTCCATTGCTACTGCTTCGTTACAAGATGTTGGGATAGTATATGAAGGTGAAATATCAACTGTGATTAATCGCAGTAAAATTCGCTGGGAGAGACACAAATACAGGACAGTTGTAGAAAAAGTCAACAATGTAAAGCAATCTAATGATTCAGTCAAGTGTTTGTTTTCTGATGGAAGAAGAGATAACACGAGAACTCAAAACTAAAAAGGGTGACAAATACAGGGTTCGTACGGTCCTTAAAGGTCCTTAGAAAGTCCTTAATGTTCATTTTCATTTTTAAGGCCTTAAAAAGTCCTTAAATAGTCCTTATTTTTTATTCCAGGTGCTTATTTTTTTTTGTTAAAATAAGAAGGTACCCAAGCGCTTCATTTCTTTTGCAATCTTTTGTATTTGTCACAAGAATCAAACTTCTTTCATTTCAACTACTTAATCGAACCTCAAATTTGGTTTGCTCGGGACCGATACTATCGCGGCTTTCCGACAGACCCTAAATGACGGCTTTACATAAACATCAACACATTTTTACTTCAAACTGTAGTGCTTTCTCAACTAGTAGATAATAAGTAACTTTTTTTTTTTTGAAAAGGTGTAACTAAATTGATGTGTTATACATTTTTACAAAAAAAAAATGTTCCTCTGATTTTAATAAGATTCTTCAAATTACAACACCCTACTCAGTTAAAATAAACTTGTACCCACCCACAGCTCCCAATTTGCTATCTCCTGCAATTGTATGAAAAAGAAAATCGAGCTACATCTTAAAAAAAAAGAAAAATATTAGTAGACAAGTCGAATCAATGCACCAAGCATTTGTACAAAATGTAATGGTGCCCAGAAGCTGGGCACTATTTTATGATCACAGAAAAACAAATCACACAAGTTCCCTCATTTTGCTTTTAAAAAAATAAAAGAAAAAGGAAGAAAATTTGAAAAACGGACTTTTAAGGACCCGAGGGGGAAAAAATTAGGGAAAAGTGCGCTTAAGGAACCAATTTCATTTTTAAACATGGTTGGGTTTTCTTATTCTATCTTGGTTTCCTTAGTTTAGCTCATGTAAGAAATGTATCTACAGTACAAGATCACTTCTATTTGAATCAAAACTTACTGGTCTTTATTGATTTCACAGTTTATTAAAATAATATTTTTTCTGATTTTACAACAACGACAAAAAATCGGGTATCAAGAAAAGGGGGCCGAATTTTGGGATTTCAAATTTGGGATTCGATACTATTTATTAAGTTTAGTTACAAAATAAACATTTTTTTTTTTTGCGTTTGGCCAATTGCATGTATGGTTATCACTAGTACTGGGCGATGTCTAATTTTTGATACTGCGATATATCGTCACAATAATATCGCAATATTTCGATATATCGCGATGTGTCAGTACGGTATGGGACCGAAAATTCGGAATCCCGAAATCCGGAAGACCCAAAATCTGGAACTTTTCCCCAAAAAAAAATGGTAGCTGAAAAAAAACCAGATTTTGTTTTTTAAAGAAAAATGGGAAATATTTCGCACCGTTTTTTTGGAAATAGAGATTTAAAAAAGAAGTAAAATAAAATGTAATGAACATGTTTAAGATCGGAAAAGTGCAGTTTTCAAAAAAAGTTATTTCGGGATTTTCTGAAAAGGGTTCGTTTTTGCGATTAGAGTTTTTTGTTTGTTTTAATGCTCATTTAATATCATCAAATTTAGCTTTTTTAAATTTCTTGTAGTTATATTTATTTTTTAAGATGAACTAATTTTCGCGCGATACAGAACATTCGCGGAATTGAAATTCGGCGTTTCTCGCATTTTCCCGGTAGCCTAATCTTTTACTGCAATTAAGTGACTAGAGAATATAAAATCATATCAGAAAAGTCTAGATTTTTTTATTCAAATGTAAGTCGACTCCAACTTCGTTTTTTGTATTAAAATTCCGCAACTTATAGGCAAGTATATACGGTAATAAAAAATGCTATAAATGAGCAAAATACTAATAAAACTTCCAAATTATATGGGCTCTTATGCTACTTACAAAAATTTTTGAATGAGGACCCAAGTCAGAAGTTATGAATGCACAAGCCACGCTAACGTTTCGAAAAAAAGAACCAACACACGAAAGAGCGCCGACAACGATTTCCTGGGCAAAGACCTTGACCTTCGAGACTTCTCTCGAAGGTCACGCAAAGACGCGCCACAATGATTTCATCGGCAAACGCCGGCAGCACATGCCCCCGCGTCAGGAAAAGCAAAGAACAAGAGCTTACGAAGAATCCGGTATCACCATCAGTCACGATAAACCGTGATATATCGGACCGCGATATACCGTGATATATCGCCAATCACGATATATCGAAAGATACAGCAATGTGAAATCGAACATCGCGATGAATGTGTAATACCGGTATTTTGCGATATATCGATATATCGCCCAGTCCTAGTTATCACATATTTATACTGTTAAAGGCAAAAGAATGATTACACTAATTATGTCTTACACCTTACACTAATAACTTACATCTTACACTAATAACTTATGTCTTACACTAATAAGTGCAGAGTTGATCTTCCGATCGCTTTTCAGCTGATCTTTTGCTAAACATTTTGTTCTCCCATTGTTTTTTTTTTTTTTTAGATTAAATAAATTCCCGTATCGAAAAAAATAATTTACTAATTTTTTTAGGCAATGTTTTACTATTTAGTAAGTTTTATCTACCAGTTGGCTTCGTGATCGTTCACTGTGGGGTTTTGCTGTGAGTGAGATGATAATATTTGCTGCGTTAATCAAAATTTGTGTCTCGTGAAATTTCTTAATTTGCAGTAAATTGAAGGCATCGATTGCTTCCCAAACCTATACACCGTAGTTACCAAATGCTCCGTTTTCTCCTAGTTTTTCTGATTTTATTTGCGAATTTCGAAAATTCGATTTTTTGCAAAAAGATCCGATTTCTTAAGCTGATGTACAAATATTTTTATTTAAAGGGATTGTACTACAAAATAAGAAAACATTTTAAGGAACTTTTCAAAAAGATATGTATTAATTTACAGGAATTTTCATAGCTTATAACGCGAAAGTGTAAAAACCTATTTTTTGGAAACTTGCTAACATCTAGCACGTGCTTCGTCGAAAATTGTACGCAGATTTTGAGATTTCTATCTTTTTGCATCCTGTAAATATATCAATTTTTTAAAAAGTCGACAGTTTTTTTAGTATTTGCAGCCTGTAGTCTGCATGTTTTATTTTTTATTCAAAAAATTCGTTCAATTTTTTGAAACTTTATTTTAGTTAAATTTTCATAGTTACCATTTGAGGGTAATGTACAAAGTTTTAAGTGAATTAGCTCCATTTTTTATTTGTATGTTGTTTCCAAAATGAAATATTTTTCTCAAGTTAAAGTAGTTTTTTCTGAATTTTTGTAAGCTCTTCTTAATAATTTAAAAAAATTATTTATGGCAGAGATAAAAATTTAAGTAAGCCTAAATTGAGATGCTGGTAACATAAGTTAAGTAAAATGAAAAAAACATCTAAATTAAACAAAAATTCTCAAGACAAAGTGCAGCGTTTTCTTTAACAATATGTTTTATTTAAATTGTTTTTTTTTTTCATTTAACTTGTATTTTATAGCACTAATTTTTTTTTGATAATTTTTCGTTTCATGATAATTTGCTTATACATGATTAATGCTTATGTTGTGTGCTTCTTATTACTACCTCCAATAATTATTTAACTCCCTGACTGTATTGCACATTAGACAAGCAACAAGTCAAAGAGAGCTCCATAAAAGTGTTTGTGTTGTGTTCCTAATAAAAATGCGATGTTAAATCAATTTCCTCTTTCAATAATGCTTTCTTCTGAAGCAAGCATAACAGTTTGTACATTTTGTAAAATTTGTGAGGTCGTTAAAATTTTTTGTAGGTCCTTAGAAAGTCCTTATTTTTTGTTTTGCCAAAAGAGTACGAACCCTGTAACTATTCCTTTCACTATATTTTGTTTCCCTACAAATCCCTTCTTCTTTTTCAGTTTTCAAAAACCAAAAGTGAGTACTTTAAGTCTCTAAGATCATCAAATTGCCTGTGCTCCTCGCTGATTTTGATCCTGGTGAGTGGCAGAGAGCAGAATTTACTTGTTAAAAAAAGAAGACTCGTCTTTCTGTATTCTCTCCAACAAATTGAACAAACGGTGACCATCTATAGTGCATTGTCAGATTAGAAAGCTTTGTGTGTTGAAGAACTGGTCTTTGAAAGATAATTTGAAACATTTAGATTGATTGAAGTTGCGAAAGTGCTTGAAAACTTTACAAAATAAAATTTAGTAATAGATCATCTACCCGAAAAAGCAGACATGACAAACAAAGGTCCTATCGGTATTGCTGAACAATTGAACTATCTCATTCAGTGGGTTATGGAATACAGTGAAATGCAGAAAGATGATTTTTATAGCATTCTTGTTCAAACTTACTCTCATAAATATGTAAACGGCATGTCTAATTCTATGACCAGCTTAGATTTGTATGAACGCCCTCCAAGCATTTCCCAGTGTCGTATCAAATTGTTTCGAGAGTGGCATTCCTCTTGGAATGAGGAAGAAGAGCTTGAATTTTTGGCCCGCCTAGGAAGAATGGATGGCAAATTCATGGAGAAATTCAATGATGAAATGGGTTTTAAAAATGGCGAATAAACATGTAATAGTTTATTTTTTTATTCCATTTTTGTTTGCATGAATTATAGCATAATTAATAAGGGAAATAAGAGCACTTTTACTTGAATTGTTTCGACTCAAAATTAGGGCTCAATTTTCTTCTAAAGTGTACAGTATAAAAATTTCAGCAGACCAATTTTTATTTATTTATTTATATGATAAAAATGTTATGATATATATATATATATATATATACACTTCTTTAAGTTCCTAAATTGCTTTTTTGCAGCTATTTATTAAGAAGATAAAGTAGCATTGCTTATCTAAAAATGGCACTGACTTCGGCCTGTGATTTAGGAACTGTCTGTTCCGACTTACGAAGAATTAGGACTCAGTGTGATAAAAGAGGACTGAGAAATACGGCCCATTGGGCAGGAGAATTAAAATTAGCATTATCTGATTTCGTGAATGGCAAATCAGATTATATGGAAGATATAGATTTAATGGATGAAAAAGAAAGTGACAAATATTCATTTGCCAAATCCTGTTTTGATCTGCAGGAATATGATAGAGCAGCATATTTTACAAAAGACTGTCAATCACCAGCTGCTAAATTTCTTCATTATTATTCCTTATATTCTGCTGGGGAAAAGAAGAGATTAGATGACATTGCAGACATTTCACCACCAATGGATAAATCAAAAAATTCATATTTGAAATCCTTGCGTGTTACCTTGCAAAAAGCACATTTAGCTGGAACTTTGGATGGTTATTGTCTTTATTTGTATGGTGTTGTTTTAAAAAAATTACAATTGGAAAAATTTGCTTTTGAAATTATCTGTGAATCGATTGAAGCTGAACCTTTCCATTGGGGATCCTGGTTAGAACTTGCAACACTTATCTCGAATCGAGATATGCTCAATGATTTAACTTTGCCGGATTGTTGGATGAAGGATTTTTTCCTTGCTCATACGTATCTTGAAATCCAAATGAATGAATCAGCATTAGAAATTTATAACAAACTCATGGAAATAGGTTTTTCAAAGAGTACCTACATCATGGCACAAGTTGCCATTGCTTATCATAATATGAGAGACCTTGAGAAAGCCATCAGCGAGTTTCAGGATATACTCAGAATTGACCCCAATAGATTAGACAATTTAGATATTTATTCAAATTTGTTATATGTCCGAGAAATGAGGGTGGAGCTGAGTTATCTAGCTCATCGTGCCTGTGAAATTGACAAATACAGAGTTGAAACATGTTGTGTGATAGGTAATTTCTACAGCTTGCGTACTCAGCATGAAAAAGCAGTTTTGTATTTCCAAAGAGCATTAAAATTGAATCCAAATTATCTTTCTGCATGGACTTTAATGGGTCATGAGTACATGGAAATGAAAAATATCAGTTTTGCTATACAGGCTTACCGTCAAGCTGTTGAAGTAAATCGGCGAGATTACAGAGCTTGGTATGGACTTGGCCAAACATATGAAATTTTGAAAATGCCTTACTATTCTTTATATTACTACAAGCAAGCCCAGCAACTCAGACCATACGATTCCCGTATGATGGTAGCTCTTGGAGAAGCTTATGAAAAATTAGAAAAATTGAAGGAAGCCAAGAAATGCTTTTGGAAAGCCCATGCCCTTGGAGATGTAGAAGGCATGGCTTTGATAAAACTGGCAAAAATGTATGAAAAATTGAATGAAGAAAAACAAGCAGCAGCTGCATATACAGACTACATTCGAGATGCTGAAGCAAAAAATGCTACTGATAGAGATGAATTATGCCATGCGTATTTGTACCTGGCAAAATATTACTTTGAGCACGTACAACTTGAAGAGGCACATGAAAATGCTCAAAAATGCATGGATTATCCTGAAACGAAAGAAGACGCTAAAACACTACTGCGACAAATTGCTGCCCGACGAGCTCATGCTGAACAGAACAAAAATACCGCTGCACAACTCAAAGCTGAAAATGTTGTCAATCAGAGTGGCGACCGATTATCTCCTGTGAATTTAATGTTTACACCATAACATAATAATCAGTTTTGAAAAAAAATGTCTTCATTTAAGGTACCATGAATTTTGCATTTGCATCATAGCATAAGAATCGGTTTTGAAGTAAATATCTTCGTTTAAGGTACAGCCTGAAAAAATAAAGGAATACTTTCAATTAAATTACACATTAAACATTAATATTCACTTCTCGCCTGCTCTGAAGTTTATCTTGGTAGAAGTTTCAAGCTTTTTTTTTTCTTCTTAAACTTTAACTTGTAATAGAGCAGAAATTGTGTTAGTGTACTGATAAAATGCAGAATTCGTTTACTTATACTGTCAATCGTAAATCCTGCTAAATTCTGTACTAAGCATTTTGTTCGCCTAAAACTCCTCATTGCGTACGAAATAGCAATAAAAAATCCAAAAATTTTTCTTATGTATCATTTTATCTATACTTTCTGTGCGTATTTTTTTGTTCACCAGATTGATTGATACAGGATAGAAGGTTCATTTAAAATAAAAATTAAAAAATGCTTGTATGCTTATTGTAAACATGTACAACAAAATTCTTTTTTGGAATAATTAATTTTGTATACATTTTCATATTTGTAAGAACATTTTTATGAGTAAAAGAAATGAAACCTGAATTAGTCTAAGTGTTGTATGAGACTGTATTGTTTTCCCATTTCTCGGAACAGAAATTAGTGTAGACCATTATTCTGATAAAAATTAATAAAATTTACACTGGTTAATTAATATTTTCTTGCCTTGATTTTTGTGATTATTGAAAGTTTTCAAAAAAGTAATCCTAAAAATTAGGTAATGAAGCATATTTTATAGTGTTTCTATTTTAATAATTACTTTGTTTTTGCATGTGTAACAACAACATGATTTATGAAAAGTAATCCTCATTTCCTCATACATTGATTTAGAATTGCCAGTTGTTCTTCTAACAAATATAAGACAAGTGAGGAGGTGGCGCAGGAAGTAAAAAAGAAAATTAATAACTTTTCATTATATGCGGTCTACTTGGTATGGAAATAGCAGACTATCCTATTAAAGGACAACCCTACAATAACATCAGATTTATTTTTGCATCAATAGTAATATGTGTAAGGATTTTATTTTTCAAAGCACATTCTTCATAAATTTTGGTACTTGTTGATTTTAACAGACCAAAAATCGCTTTTTTAGGTTTATGCTCTTAAGGGGGTATTCTAGTCGGCCCGAATTTCGAGCGTTTTTTGGCAATTGATAAAAATAAGCATTTGATATTTTTACTATCCATTTTGTTATCATTTGTTTATTTATATTTGAAGAGTACACAAAATTAATTTAAAAAAAAAAAAATCCATTGAGTTATGCGTCCTTGAAGTAGAGGGGGTAAAAAGGCTGTGTCCTCGTCGCCATGATTTCTACCCTTGTGGTCCTCTGAAAAATAAAACAATGGATTCTTGATTAGTACAAATGTCGCTATCTGAAAAAGCTGCAAAACTGAAAAAAAGAAATTCATAAAATAGCGGCTACTCAAAAATAAAGTTTGATTTTTTTCACTAATTTTTTAACTTTGTCGAATTTTTAAAAATATTACAAATTTCAAATTTTCAAGAGCGATATTTAAAGAATATTCATGCCATTGTTCAAGTGAATCGGCTGATTAGAACTTGAAATATTGTGGTAACTGCATTGAAAAATTCTTTTAGGGAGACATTCTGAAATACATAAACTATCAAAATATGGGGGGGGGGATTTCAATTCCCCCCCCCCCCCCATTTCTGGACTAAAATGCCCCCTGAAATAAGTTTTTATAACTTGGCAAAAAAGTTTCTTGGCGCTTTTTGGTCACCGCCAAAATGGACAAGTACCCAAGTTTTTGACTTTTAGGTAAAAAATTTCTACATTCCTCCATTACTCTTTTTCGTTAACCTATTTAGCTCATGCTAAATTTATTCCCCCCGTCTCTGAGATTTTTCAGTATATCAACCATTTGTTTCTTCTGCATCCTTTTTTCATTATAAAAGCTAAAATATAATTACATTAATTTTTCATATAATTTATTTTTTAACTAAGATTTATAGAACATAATAAATGTGCTCATTTCCTCTTGTACTTGTTTTTAAGGAAAAAAGTTTCTCGAATAAATGATTTGGGGCTTAACTACTTATATGAGGTTATTATATATTAGCTTTTCACTAATTGTTTTAACAGTTAATATATACTACAATTTTGTAGAAAAATTTAATTTGTGATTATTAATCGAGATTCTTTATTTAAATACTGTATTAATTTTGGGTGCTGTCTAATAAACTGAATATGATGTGAGTTTAGTTTCTGTAGGGCTTTATTATTAGAAACTTGGGACGGCTTGAAAATTTGAATTCATATGATTTTTCACATCCCAGATGACACAACAGTTAAAACATAATTAGAGAATTTTCTTCTTTGTCTCACAAATTTTCATATTAAACACGAGTAGTGCCGACTTTGGAGGGGGTGTCAGGGGTAATGCAGAAAGTGCTTGGGCACTTCCCGAAATATTGGGGGTTGTTGGGAAATAGCCTCCTATATTTTGGCAATTAAAACCTAATGCACTTTGTGTTGATTTTCTTTAACACAGCACTTTTAATTAGTGTAGATAAAAGCAAGCACTTAATAGAACAATATTTGCCATTTCCTATCAAGTATTTCTCGTTGAAAAATCTAATTTCATCTTCATAGAAATTATATTTTGAAATTGAACCCCCCTTCTCCCCCGCCCCCAAATTTTCTGCTGCAGCATCACTACTGATTTTTAAATTTCTGCTCTTTTTGTTGCATTAATTTTGAAAAACGGGGTTTACTTGTGTAAATTTTTAAGACTGATCACATACACAAAATATATATCCAAAACTTTCCTGTAAAATATCTGTGCATAAGGCAAAAATTCTGTAGGATGAACCATATGTCTGAGATATGTTCTTCAATGTGCTGAAATAATAGTAGACAAAACACTTTTCATGTTTTACTTGCTCTTTCATTAATGAATGTATGGGATCAACTTTTGTAATTCCTCAATAAAGTTAAATATTAAAAGATTACTTTTATCCAGGGTTTCCAAACATCCCAAATTTTACAGGACAGTTTCATATTTGGAGAGATTGTTCTACGCCACAGGAACTTCATTTCAAAACAGTGAAAATCACATACTCTTGCCAGGATATTGATTTTGCCAGACATTTGATATCCAGCTACCCTTGTGTAATGGATCCCTACCGTGGACATGCAGCTGTTGTCTTTGCAACGTGTAAATTTTATACACTTTTTAAACATCTCACAACTTTCAAATACGTAATGAAATATTACTTTACATTTTTTAAAAATATGCTAATGTATTAAATTTTTAAAATAAAAATTGATTCCTAATCGAATTCCGTGTATTGAAAAAGCGGTCAGATGCATCATATCCTGAGGCACTCTTGGGGAGGATTGGCAAGTTTTTCCATTGGTGGAAAAAACCATCCCGGCAAAAATAAGTTTTTGCCACCCAAGTGCAAAAATGGAATTCAGTGTCCATTTAATTTTTTTCTGCCAGCTAAAACATCTGGTAAAAGAAATGTTAGTTTAAAATTAATGTTATTCACACTTTTCTTGAGCACCGAGTTAAATGAGTACAATATTAGAGTAATAGAAATATAGTTCATGAAAAATAGTTCATGAAGAAATATAGTTCATGAAAAATGATTAAATTTTATAACAAAATTTAAATTTTATTTGCATACAAAAGTTATAGTAAGTAAATAAATGGAAAATTACATGCTCTGTTCATTTTGTTTTTATCCAGTTATTTTTCAAATTTCTATTAACCAATTTTTAAGTGGGGTGTGCAATACTTGGGGTTAGGGGGAGCGTTTTACTTTCATACTGATGTCGTGATGTAAAATATTTGGAAAATGGTGAATTTCAGAATTTGAATGGGAAAGACACAAAAAAATAAAATGGCTGAAAGTAACTATTTGTTTTTTTGTGCAGAAGCAAAACAAAGAAAGTTGCATTATAAGACACGACAGAAGTTTTTTCATTGTATAGTTTTGAGTTAACTTTGATTCGTTTTGAATTTGTAGCTTGGTCTTTGCATTAAATAGTTGTTTTAATCATAATATTTGTAAGAAAGATATTCAATAATACCCAAAAATTAATTCAGTTATATCCACGATTTAAACATTAAATAGTTGACCTTACTGCACATTATTTAGAAACAATAACTATTTTTGATGGTTTTTTTCCATTTTTGCACTGGTTTTTCCAGTTTTTGCAACAGTCCAGCTAAAAATGCCAGCCCTACTCGTGGGATACTCCTGGATAACATCCAGGCAGCACGTCAATCTAACAATTTAATTTATCACATTCTACTTATTTCTCATAACAATTGCAATTTTATGCAAAATTCCTCCTAGCTAAGATAAGAATGTATGAGCTCAATTTGAAATTAACTCTTTTGTGGAAGTAAGATAATAATAATAAACAGGTTGGTCCAACATAAAAAAAATGCTTTAAGGAATGCAGCAGTTTGCTTGTGTTTTTACATGGGAGAATGAGGAATCATTTTAAGTTGTGTAATACAGTACAGCTGTCTGAAGAAAATTGAAGCATTGTTGGTCATATTTTTCAAATGACCTAGTCTAATTCTTATGTGAAAGAAGAAAATGGTTTAAATAAGGAGATGAAATGTTAAATGTAATTAGGCCAAAAATCATTGACCTTTGCATCTTTTTTGTTGTTATTCATATCATTGGATTGCTTTAGCTATTTCATTTTAACAGAGTAAAGTATAACCATAATCTGCAACCATTTAATTTCAGAAGAAAGGGTTAAATAATGAAGCTGTTAACCATTTAACTGCCTTATTTTTCATTACATTCTTACATATTTCTTTTTTGTGCAGGAAAACTTGATAGAGACGTACATATGGTGCTGTCCTAGTTATAGTCATGTGTCACTGATGTGCATAAAGAAGAATTATTGTGTTGGCCATCATTGCTTAATCTGTAAGTGCAACAGTTGATTTTGTTCACTTCTAACAAGATTTGATTGTATACTGATTACAGAGTTTTTTTTTTTTTTTTAATGTATTAGCTTAAATTGAAACTGAAAGTTCTTACGATCGTAATAAAATTGTTAGAAATAGAAATTTAAATCTAGTTAGACCCCGATCTATAAACCCCCACCCCCACCAGCTAGCAAAAAAAAAAACTTTTTTATTGGTACTTTAAGTTTGCAACTTTCTTTAGTTTTTTTTTTTTTTTTTTTTTTTACTGCTTCAGCTTTCTAGTAACATTTGAATTCATTTGTTACGTTTTATTTCTTCGTTATTTCTTTTCATCTCTTCTGTATTTTTTGTGAATTTTTTAATAACTTGCTGTTTATTCATCTAGTGATGTTGGACTTCAAAGTTCATTCATAAAACTGTTGACAATGATCGCTGTAGCCTAACTAATGTAATTCTTAAAATCCATTTTTTTCTTTCATGTATTTGTAGGCAGATTCAGTTCTTTCTCTAAAGGGGCCATTCATAAATGATGTCACGCTTTTTTCCCATTTATTTGACCCCACCCCTCTTTTTCACATGTTACGCTATGTTGCATAATGCATGATGTCACAATTCATGCTACACCCTCCCCTCCCTCTGTCACAATTTCACGAACCCCCCTCCCCCCCTCGAAGCGTGACATCCTGATTTTTATATTTCTATTTTCTATGTCAATTTCTCAATTGCAGGAATGTGCCCAGAAATTTAAGGCCTATCGTTAAAAAATTTTCAGAGCCCCAACTGTATTTTAAAACTAATCAATATTCTATTGGAGCCCTTTTCATGCTCTTGGTCGGGTGCATTCCACTTTAACTGATGCTACGTCTGGAAGCAAAAAGTTAACTTTAAATAATTAGAATGAGTAAAGTATTAAATATAAAACTGTTTATTTTGCTGTCTTATACGGCTGCATTAATACATTAGTATACAGCCTTATTTGAAACCCTGTTATTCTGCTCGTAATGAGAAGAAATTATAAGAACATTGCAATAACTGACGCAACATGAAATAGACATATGTACTGGAAAATACGAAACAAATTCAAAAACCTCTGAATTATGAACTAGTGACAGGGAAATTTTTATTTAAGTGAAAAAGCAATGCATGCTTAAAAAGAGTACACTTGTGTTATTCTTTGGTGTTAGTCTAATTATTTATGCATACAAAAAATAATAGTAACTGACGCAACACAAAAGAAAAACGGGTTTCTAATATTCAATCTAGTGATGGTTAAATTGTTTATTGTGAAGAAGTTTTTCCTCATAGAGGGGGTAGGAAGATTGCTTGTGTGATAACTTCTGTATCCCAAAAAGCATAGTAATACTTCTTAAAATGTTTCATTTTGATGTTTCTCGAAGATGTCCACTTTTGCATGGAATTCACCGGTCCCATAAATGGGGCCCGGCATTACTATAATAGTTGTCACAAATTCAAAAAGAAGTCTTTAGTGTTAATTTTTCTTCTTAAAATAATATTTTTGAAATTTAAGTGTAGTAGTTCAAAAAAATGTTTCTGGGAGGGCCCTTCAGGGATGTGGGACCCTGAAGGGGTGGGATCTGTGAGTATGCAGATCTGTAATAAGTTACCTATGTGTCATAATAAAAATCTAGGTGCCGTTTTCAGCAGTGTTCATTGATTTAAATCAAGTGTTTTTTTTTCTTCAAAAAAATTATTGATTTTACAATGTTAGAACGTGTTGTGAAAAGGAAATATGTTGAAATTACAACCACATAGTTTCAAACAAAACTTCCAAGGTCCATCTGTCTGTGTGTCTAACATATTTCATAAGTTTAGAACTAATTATTTTTTAAATTTTACAATATTACTCTTATTCTTCCAGCATCTTAACAGCGAAGCATAATTCATTCAATCATTCAAATTAGAATTCATAATAATCATGAACAATTCTGTGTTTTTTTATCTTAAAAATAGTATTTTAGATTAATTTAATAAATGCCACCCAACAAATAATTCAGAATGATAGTGTTTAAAACAACAATTGTTAGAATTTAGAATAAGTATCCTTAAAGTTTCATACATGTCCCCTAATAGCTTAATGTTTTTTTCCTTCCAAAATATTTATCATAGAAGTTTTCAATAAAGATATCTGATTAAAATAAAAAGTTTCAGTTATACTGTGAGCATTTACTAAATGGATAAAAATATTTCAGACTTTTTTATTTATAAAACAGAAAAATGATTAAAGTACACACAATTGTTACTTTCTTTCAGCTTTCAACAGCAAAATAATTCAGATTAAATTTGTTCATTTTCTCTACTTACGAGTGTACTATTATTCCTGGTAAGGTTAAGTTTCATTTGAGTCATGCATTTGTATTAAAATTTGTTTATCATTATTATTATTAAAAAACATTTATTGCTGTGAAAATAGCTTAAAGTGTGTTTTTGCTTATTGATTAACATGCCATATTGTTTAAATGTAACATAATAAATATCCAAAATATTTAAGATCTTTTTAAAATAATCCGATATTTTTTTAATAAAATCAAAAAAATCACGAACCCTGGTTTTCAGTAGGATGCAGTAATCCATAATCCGCCACTTTGCCGATTTACCAGCAAAGAATTATTTTTTTATTTAAGTTACTTTTAGTATGCCTGAACAAGAAGCGAGGCTGAATTAATTCATTAACAATACCAGGGGTGCCCTCCCGCCTGGCACCTTTCCATCCCCCCTCCAAAAAATAACTAAGAAAAGTATCAGAGTAGCCTTTATCAAAATATGATATCATTAAAAATATATAAAATCACAGCAAAGGAGACAGAATGGTTACAACGGCAGTGTTTAAATTGATTTTGCAGCATCCTAAAATCTTCAGTGGTGCAATCTGTGCCATGACCTCTTCCTTGTGAGTACCACTGCAGTTTGTCAATGTAAATTTCTGCTACTTAACAGGTCCTGTAAATACAGAATTATTTTTTTCTAGCTGATCCCCGCAGAACATCTGCGGGCAATAACCATTTTGAAACCATAAAAGGTAGAGGGGCAAATACTTTGTAAAACACGTTTTAACAATTCACGAAAGGCATATTTTTCTGTCCTATGAATTTTTACTTGTTTATGCATTAATAATATGCTTTCTCAGAGTTCAATGAATTAGCAATTTAATTCATACAAAATTTGCCTGTTGTAAAACACAAGGAAGAAGGATGATTTTATTTTGGTGGAAGTTATAGGATTTTAGTGTAAGAAAATTTTGAACACTTGGAATTATAATTAAGTTATGTTCAGGCATGCTACTTTTCCAAATAAAAAGAGAATTTCCAATTTTTGGTTGAAATTTCTCTATATCTGAAAATAAAGTAGTATTGGAGCATTTTTGAAAGAGGGCTTATTTTTTTATTTGGTTGTATTTTTTTTTTTTTTTGCTTCTGACTTCAGCTTTTTTCCTTGGATAAACTGTAGAACATTTCTCTTCTTCTAATTAGAACCATTGGTGTGGAAGTTTCATTAGTTTATGCTTGTGTAATTTGTTTTAACTGTCACAAAATGCATTTTTTTATTGTAAATGTTATTTGTAACGTTAGTGAAATTAGTAACAAACATGGCAGCTGCCTTTGGGTCACTTCAAAGGGAGAAGGGAAGCAAAAAGCACTTTACAGAACACTTTTTAACAGTTCATGCTCTTTATTTACTTGTAGATGAATTGATATGTAATCTAATTTTGTATGGTTTTGACATACAATGTATAGTATTTTATCTTCTTGCATGATCATACATTAAAGGCATCAAATTATATGCTTATTATGTATTCATCCCAAATGTTAATGTCCATTTAATCAAATGAAATTGAAGTAATTTCATTGCATAGGCTTAAATAAAGTTACTCTTCATAGACTAAACAAGCTTCTAACTCACTTAATAATCTTTAAAGCAACAAATTTTATATATAGCTATAATTAATCAAGAAACTATTTAATCACAAGAATTTATTGATTTTTAACTTGATGTATTATTGAGTTATTGTCTGCTACAATTGAAAAATAATCGTAATATAAGAATGTAAAAAAAAAGAATTTAATCCAAAAATTTTTACAACTTTACAATTTAAATTATTAAACATAACATAATCACGATTGCATTTTTCATTGTGTATTTCTTGTTTGAGCTTTCCCTTATTTTGATAAAGATTATTTTCAACATGTACAAGAGACAAATATACAGGCTTCACTCATGTTAAGGGTTACAATACTGTCAAGTGCTAATACTTTCATCTGCCAAATAGTTGGATTTTTTAGTTGCCTATAAATTGTTTACTAATAAAAAGATCATAATAAATTTCATCTATGACTACCATTGTCTTTATTTTTTTTTCAAAAATGGAACTTCCAAAATAAAAGCCTCGAATGTTACTAGTGGGGGCTTTCCGTTTTCTTTGTTTGTGCTAGGAATGAGAAAGAAAAAATTATGATTCGTATATGTGGAACAACGTTAAAATTTTACAGTGGCAGTGTGCTGGATTTTTGAATACAAGTCACAATTGTCCCTGTTATCATGGCTCTGCCCTCATTGCCAAAGTGTGGAGTTTGAAAGCTATATAAAACTCTAATACATATTCTTCCATTATCTTCTGGATGTATCTCATTGTTAATTAATATAAAACTCTAATACATATTCTTCCATTATCTTCTGGATGTATCTCATTGTTAATTAATAATAAAATGCATTTATTTTAATTTGCTTCTGGCTGCAAAGCAACAATTGGGTATGTTCTTCCTCTAAAATCTCATAAAAGAATACTTTTTTAAAAAATTATTTAAACTAACTATTCGTTTCACTATATTTTGTTTCCCTACAAATCCCTTCTTCTTTTTCAGTTTTCAAACACCAAAAGCGAGTACTTTAAGTCTCTAAGATCATCAAATTGCCTGTGCTCCTCGCTGAATTTGATCCTGGTGAGAGTGGCAGAGAGCAGAATTTACTTGTTAAAAAAAAAGTCTCATCTTTCTGTGTTCTTTTCAACAAATTAAATAAAGGGTGACTATCAATAGTGAAAGTGAAGAGTCAGATTAGAAAGCTTTGTGTGTTGAAGGAGCTGGTCTTTGAAAAATAATTTGAAACATATTTAGGTTGATTGAAGCTGCTAAAGTGTTTGAACTTACAAATTAAAATTAAGTAATAGATCGTTTACCCGAAAAAGCAGACATGACAAACAAAGGTCCTATCGGTATTGCTGAACAATTGAACTATCTCATTCAGTGGTTTATGGAATACAGTGAAATGCAGAAAGATGATTTCTATGGCATTCTTGTTGAAACTTACTCTCATAAAGATGTAAACGGCATGTCTAATTCCATGAACAGCTTGGAATTGAATGAGCGTCCTCCGAGCATTTTCCAGTGTCGTATGAAATTGTTTCGAGAGTGGCATTCCTCTTGGAATGAAGAAGAAAAGCTTGAATTTTTGGCCCGTCTGGGAAGAATGGATGACAAATTCATGGAGAAATTCAATGATGAAATGGGTTTTAAAAACGGCGAATAAACATTTCAGAGTTTATTAATTTTTATCATTCCATTTTTGTTTACATTAATTGAAGCATAATTAATAAGGAAAACGAGAGCACTTTTACTTGAGTTGTTTTAATTCAAAATTAGGGCTCAATTTTCAGTGTACAGTATAAAAATTTCAGAGGACCAATTTTTATTTATTTATTTATGTGATGAAAATGTTATGTTATATATATACACTTCTTTAAGTTCCTAAATTGCTTTTTTGCAGCTGTTTATTGAGAAGATAAAGTAGCATTGCTTATCTAAAAATGGCACTGACTTCGGCCTGTGATTTAGGAACTGTCAGTTCCGACTTACGAAGAATTATGACTCAGTGTTATAAAAGAGGATTGAGGAATACGGCCACATGGGCATCAGAGTTAGAGTTTGCATTGTCTGATTTCGTGAATGACGAATCAGATCACATGGAAGATACAGATGTAATGGACGAAAAAGAAAGAAAAAAATATGCACTTGCCAAAAACTATTTTGATCTACAGGAATATGATAGAGCAGCATATTTTACAACAGACTGTCAATCGCCAGCTGCTAAATTTCTTCATTATTATTCCTCATATTCTGCAGGGGAGAAGAAGAGATTAGATGACATTGCAGAAATTTCACCACCAATGGATAAATCAAAAAATTCATATTTGAAATCATTGCGTGTTACCTTGCAGAAAGCACACTTAGCTGGAACTTTAGATGGTTATTGTCTTTATTTGTATGGTGTTGTTTTAAAAAAATTACAATTGGAAAAATTTGCTCTTGAAATTATCTGTGAATCGATTGAAGCTGAACCTTTCCTTTGGGGATCCTGGTTAGAACTTGCAACACTTATCTCGGATCGAGATATGCTCAATGATTTAACTTTGCCGGATT
Organism: Octonoba sinensis; assembly: GCA_038502835.1. Taxonomy (NCBI): domain Eukaryota; kingdom Metazoa; phylum Arthropoda; class Arachnida; order Araneae; family Uloboridae; genus Octonoba; species Octonoba sinensis. The sequence goes on from CM076600.1 coordinate 9,745,281, forward strand.
GTTGGATGAAGGATTTTTTCCTTGCTCATACGTATCTTGAAATCCAAATGAATGAATCAGCATTAGAGATTTATAACAAACTCATGGAAATAGGTTTTTCAAAGAGTACCTACATCATGGCACAAGTTGCCATTGCTTATCATAATATGAGAGACCTTGAGAAAGCCATCAGTGAGTTTCAGGATATACTCAAAATTGACCCGTATAGATTAGACAATTTAGATATTTATTCAAATTTGTTATATGTCCGAGAAATGAGGGTGGAGCTGAGTTATCTAGCTCATCGTGCCTGTGAAATTGACAAATATAGAGTTGAAACATGTTGTGTGATAGGTAATTTCTACAGCTTGCGTACTCAGCATGAAAAAGCAGTTTTGTATTTCCAAAGAGCATTAAAATTGAATCCAAATTATCTTTCTGCATGGACTTTAATGGGTCATGAGTACATGGAAATGAAAAATACCAGTTTTGCTATACAGGCTTACCGACAAGCTATTGAAGTAAACCGGCGAGATTACAGAGCTTGGTATGGACTCGGCCAAACGTATGAAATTTTGAAAATGCCTTACTATTGTTTATATTACTACAAGCAAGCCCAGCAACTCAGACCATACGATTCCCGTATGATGGTAGCTCTTGGAGAAGCTTATGAAAAATTAGAAAAATTGAAGGAAGCCAAGAAATGCTTTTGGAAAGCCCATGCCGTTGGAGATGTTGAAGGCATGGCTTTGATAAAACTGGCAAAAATGTATGAAAAATTGAATGAAGAAAAACAAGCAGCAGCTGCATATACAGACTACATTCGAGATGCTGAAGCAAAAAATGCTACTGATAGAGATGAATTATGCCATGCGTATTTGTACCTGGCAAAATATTACTTTGAGCACGTACAACTTGAAGAGGCACATGAAAATGCTCAAAAATGCATGGATTATCCTGAAACGAAAGAAGACGCTAAGACACTACTTCGGCAAATTGCTGCTCGACGGGCTCATGCTGAAGAGAACAAAAATACCGCTGCACAACTCAAAGCTGAAAGTGTTGTCAATCAGAGTGGCGGCCGATTATCTCCTATGAATTTAACGTTTACACCATAACATAATAATTAGTTTTGAAAGAGATGTCTTCATTCAAGGTACCGTGAATTTTGTATTTGCATCATAGCATAAGAATCGGTTTTGAAATTAATATCTTCATTTAAGTTACAGCCAAGAAAAAATAAAGGAATACTTTCAATTTAGTTATGCATTCAACATTGATATTAATTCCCTGCCTGTGCTGCCTGAAATTTATCTTAGTGAAAGTTTCAAACTTTTTTTTTCTTACTTTCAGTAAAGTGCAAGTATGAAATTAGGGCTTTTAATAAAGTTTTTACGTATTTAAAAAAAGAATTTAAATAGAAAACAAACCTAATGTTATTTGTATAAATATTGAATCTTGTTAAATTCAATTTCCTTTTAAAAAGTTCAACTATGCAGGTTTTTTTTCCTCCTAAATTTTAAATTGTAATAGAGCAGAAATAGTGTTACAGTTTACAGCTGAAATGAGGAATTTGTTCACTTATACCCTCAAACATAAATTTTGAAACATTTGTTAGCCTAAAACTCATTGCATACAAAATGGCAATAAAAATTCCCAAAACACTCTGCATGTTTTCTTGGTCACCAAAGTGATTATTATATGATAGTAGGTTCCTTTAAAAAAAAATGCTTGTGTGCTTATTTTTAACAGGTACAACAAAATTCTTTTTTGGAATAATTCATTTTGTATACACTTTTATATTTATGAGAACATTTTTATTGGTAAAAAAAATGAAACTTGAATTAGTCTAAGTGTTGTATGAGACTGTGTTGTTATTTCCCCATTTCTCTAAACAGAAATCATTGTAGACCATTGTTCTGATAAAAATCAATAAAATTTACACTGTTTAATTGATATTTTTCTTACCTTGAATTATATGATTGTTGAAATTTTCTGAAAAAGTTATCTTAAAAATTAAGTAAAGAAGCATATTTTATAGTGTTTCTATTTTAATAGTTACTTTGGTTTCGCATGTCTAACAACATGATTTATGAAGAATAGTCCTCATTTCCTCATACATTGATTTAGGGTCTCCAGTTGTTCTTCTAACAAATGTAAGACAAGTGAGGGATGGTGCAGGAAGTAAAAAAGAAAATTAATTTTTTAATCTTATACTGTCTACTTGGTGCGAAAATAGCAGACTCTCCTTTTAAATAGTGGACACCTTGCAACCCTGCAATGATTACAGCAGATTTATTTTTTAATCAATAATAATAATAGACTGCTGTGTGTTTATATTTTATATTTCAAAACACACTCTTCTTCCTAAATTTTGGTACTTGTAGATTTTAACAGCAACCAAAAAGGACTTTTCTGACTTTTTGTACTTGTAGGATATTTATGCACTTTAATATTTTTTTATACCTTAGCAAAAATTTCTTCAGCACTTTTTGGTCGCCACTAAAATGGACAAGTACCCATCTTTGTGACTTTTAAGTAGAAAATTTCTAAATTCCTCAATCACTCTTTTTTGTTAACCATATATAAATTTATATTCCCTCCATCTCTATCTGAGATTTTTCAGTAAATCAACCATCTGTTTCTTCTGCATATTATTTTCATCCCGAAAGTTGTGGATCTATTCTAACCATTTCCCTAATTTAAATAAATTATTTTCTTCAGACTTTACATGGAAAATGATTAAAATCTAGCTTAAGGTTTTATTTCATTAAAATGCAAGTTTGGAATATTTTAAGAAGGGTACTGGGGAGTTAAAATTGTTTCTTTTTTTTTTGCTTAAAAAGCATTAAGTACACCTTATTATGTAACTTAAAAACCTGTAACACAGTTTATCATAAACATTCTATTAATTTTTCATATAATTTGTTGTTTAATTAAGCTTTATAGAACATAACAATAAATGTGCTCATTTCCTCTTGTACTTGTATTTAAGAAAAAAATAAATTGGCTCTTTCCATCTTGTATTTGTATTTAAGAAAAAAATATTTCTCAAATAGTTTGGGGCTTAACTACTTATATGAGGTTATTATATATTTGCTTTTTGCCAATTGTTTTAACAATTAATATATACTACACTTCTTTTGTAGAAAAATTTAATTTGTGATTATCAATGGAGATTCTTTATTTAAATACTGTGTATTAATTTTGGGTGCTGTTTAATAAACTGAATATGATGTCAATTTAGTTTCTGTAATGCTTTATTATTAGAAACTTGAGACAACTTGGAAAAATGAATTCATGTGATTTTTTACATCCCAGATGACACAATAGTAATTAGAGAATTTTCTTGAATTAGAGAATTTTCTAATTTGTCTCACAAATGTTCATGTCAAACACGAGTAGTGCAGACATTGGAGGGGGGTGCTACAGAAAATGCTTGGGCACTTGCCAAAATATTTCGGGTTGTTGGGCAGTAGCTTCTTGTATTTCTGTGATTAAAACCTAATGCATTTTATGTTGATTTTTCTTTAACACAACACTTTTATTAGTGTAGATAAAAGCAAGCACTTATTAAACAATATGTTGATATTTCCTATCAAGTATTTCTCATTGAAAAAGAAACACCCTAAGTACATTTATATGAAGGTGAAATTTTAAAATTGAACTCCCTACTCCTCCCTGCCCCCAATTTTGTGCTTGAGCACCACTACTGATTTTCAAAACTTTACCCTTGCTGTTAAATTAATTTTGAAAAGGAAACAAGGCTTGTGTAAATTTTTAAGACTGATCACATACTACACAACCTTAAAATTTGATTATGTTTTTCACGTGTAAAAGCCAGAGTTGGCAAAAACCCACCAATTTTTGATTTTGACCGGGGCACTGGTCAAAACTGGTTTTAACCGTGCTTAAATGGTTTTAACCGGTCAAAATGGTCAAAACTAAAAAAAAAAAACAGAAATTTTGAACATTTTTTACATAGTTGATTATTCCTTGAATGGTTAGATGCAACACCCCCCAATTTAATAGGCAGTAAGTAAAAGTAACTTAAAAACTGAGAAATAATAACAGCAAGCAAGGTTGAAATTGAAATATTGTTTAAAAAATAAGCTTAATGACTAAAATAAATGAGGCATTAAATATTCTAAATTAAGAGGGATTGCAGTTTCAATACACATATCCAATTTCCAATATAATATGAAATAAGGATGCTATTTAATAATGTAATGAACTTTTTTCTTGCATCACCCATTTTCTCATTGGTTGATTACTGCTTCTGCCGGCCCCTTTTAATTGATTAGCTGCTACCAAAGCTAGCATGATGCAACCTTTCATCATACTCATAGTAACTTAGTGACATGAAAACATTGTTTCTTTTTCATACTGATTGAATCGTGAATTTTATTTGAAGATTGTGGATGATCATGAATCAGATATTGATAAAAACATCACAAGAATAATAAATGATGTTTCTATATATAAAGGCTGCTGCATTGGATAATCTGCAATCTGAAGAGGCTAATATTTCTACTGCTTGTTGCGAGTGGTTAAAGCTTGTAAGCAACAATGAACTACAACCTTATGCTGACATCCTCACATTTCGGTTCGAACAGGCTATCACACCAGCTCATATTCTCGCATATTTGTTGGATCCAAAATACATGGGAGAAGGACTGACAGCACCACAACAAGAATCAACACACATTTGGTTATCAGAACTGAATCCTGCCTACCTCCCGTTTGTCATTTCCTTCCAAGCTGAAGAAGACCCGTTTCCAAGATCATATTTCACTTCTGAAGTGTGAAACAATGTAAAAGCATCAATATGGTGGATATCAATGAAAAAAACTATGATCAACAAAGAGTTTTTAAATTTTGTCATCCACCTTCACAACTTCCCAAGTTCTGCTGGCATTGAAAGATTGTTCTCAAATTATAGTTTTGCCCAAAACTAATTACAAAACAGATTAGGAATAGAAAAAGCCTCCAAACTTGTTGTTTGTTACAAAATGCTAAACAAAAAGGGGGCTGCAGCAGAATTAGATGGGTAATTTTTTTACCATTGTTTGTCACCTTCAATCACTTCAGTGCATCAAAAACACAAAATGGCTCCAAATAAAGAATTTGATTCATATTCATTTTGTTTGTTATATCTTGCAAATATGGACATATGACAATATGATACAATGCTGCACAGCATGGGTACTCTCAAGCTAAACTGGACAAGTAGTATTCTGCATGAACAGGGGATCATAATAACATAACACATTACAGTATTATTTGAGTTTTGACCGGGGCGGGTTAAAACCGTTCTAAACACTGGTTAAAAAATTTTTGAGCTTATACATGTATACGTAAGTATAGAATTAAAAGTTATGACAGTTAAATTTACATTTTTAATTTGCTGTTGCATAATTATACATTTTGTGTGTCAGTGAAAAGCCTCGCGACTGGTGTTTAGCTTCTTTACAAAAGATGGTCAGTCTTTTGAGTTAAGACTAAAATTTAATAGTATAAAAGCTTGTTCTGAGTGATTTCAGAGTTTTAATTTCTGAATTTTGCAGATAGAATAGTATAGAAAAGTTGCAGTAATAATAATTTGCTTCGCCTCTTAAATTGCATTGGTGAAAACCTGCTTTATTCCTTTTGTTTTTCTTCAACAGATGGAGTTACCTGCTACGAACTAGTTCTCATTTTTCAATGTTTCTCTACGACAGGGGAGTTTCTTGTTACACAAATCATTTCTCTCAATCAGGAGCGTAGCAATTTAAAAATCATGTGATGGGGGGGGGGGGGGGGTTGCTCAAACAATTTCATTTCCAAATGCTCAAAATTATTCCCAAGAAAAACTAATTAACAATTAAAAAGTAAGTAGGCACTTCATTAATATTCATTTCAAAAATCACTAATAAATTATAATCATTTTCGCATTAAAAGCAGTTTTACGTCATTTGGCATTAAAGTGAAAATTTCCTGACTGCTAATGGGTGTGCTTAAGGCGCCCCCCCCCCCCCTTTCCTACGCGCTTGCTCTCAATCAATATAATCTTTTGTGTTGGTGGTTATTTAGTTTATTAATTTATTTGCGGGAATAAGGAGCAGTAAGCGAAAGGAATTACACACGACGATTAGAAAACTTTATTATTTCAATTCCTTTTGTGATTTCTCTTTAGTACGACAACCATCAGTTTCACTCCCCTACCAGTTATTTAAATATTTTTTAAAATACAAAAAAATAACGCTATAAATACAATCTATATACATAAATAAGGCAGAGAATTTGTGTGTGTGCGCTGGTATCGGTCGCTTCCTGAAACTTTTCCTGAAGTACGAAAGTTTCAGGTACCGTATGGATGATATAATAATACGCCTTGAACAGCTCTCCCCCCCCCCCCCTCATTCGAATTTGTACTTTTTTTATTCCATTTTCAAGTAAATACAAATTTACTAATTTCAAGACGAAAAAAAAAAAATGATAGCACATTCATATTTTCAAGATCGATTTCCAATAAGATGAAATTTTCGCCAACCTTCTAAAGTTAATTAGAACAAGAGTTTTAACTTTTTGCACAGATTTTGAGGTTCTGTACCAGCGCAACGTTTTTTAAATTGAAATGCAGAACCCTCCATGTGGAGGTTCCACATAAAATCACCCAAAAGTTCCATGAAGTTACTTTTCTTATGATTAGTTTTGAAGAACTTAATTGAAACTAATTCTAACTCTCCACCCACACGTGATAAACCTGTTGGAATGGATGTTGCAATAACACGTGGAAACGCGGGCGATTTGTCGCATTTTCCCCCCTAAAAAAGTACCCCCGAGGTATAAAAAATAAAATACTAAGCATACGCAAGTTCAGTACCATCGTAACCTAGACTGCAGTTAGTTACAATGAAAACGACTAAAATTTTATTGAGGGAATAATTGAATCGTTTATTTCGAAACGGAAAGAACTAAAAAAAAATTTTTTTTCAAAATTGAAAAAAATGGCTTATGAAAAGTTAGAAAACTTAACGAGTCTGATCTTTTACTATTTTGATTTAGTAGGTAATAGGTAATAGCAATATTGGTAAATTAAAATGATTTTTGATTAATTATGCCATAAAAAATAATAAATGAATACCGAGAGTTTTTTCTTTTCAAAATGAAGATGTTACCTTTTCGAAATAAACAATTCAATTTAATATTTAAAGTATAACACCTTGATTCACCTTGGCATTGCCCCAGCGCGAGCACTCACCTTGTAATGTAAGAACGCATACCTTAGCCATTCAATATTTTCGTTTAAATCAGAAAAAAATAGCTTTTTAAGTCCCACTTGTAAAATCTCTTAAATACTGTGTCATACATTTCTAAGTAGCGTCATCAATAACCGAGCTATACTTGTTATAAATTCAGAAAGGAGATAAATAAGTCGACAATTCCATTACAAGCTATCTTTTGCTACAAATTTTGTCATAGCAGCAGCGCGCGTTCACTTTTTCTTGAATATGAAACAATGAAGTTTCTTCGCATTGTAACAATAAGTTGAGACAATCTAGCGTTTACCCTACGTTCTCACCCCGATGTGGCGCGTGCTCCCACGGGCATGCGCGTACCATACACTTTGGGAAGCACTGCCTTGAAGCAACGACGAACTGCTTGTTTAATTCCTTTCCCTCTTGTGGGAATACATGACTAGGCTGACTTATTAGGGCAAACTTCATTTAACATCTTAATTTCTTCTTTTAATATTTATCAGTACAATAAAAATACTGGTAGTCAAAGAAAAAATGCATACTTATAGCCTGAAATTAATTTAGTACGTAATTACATGTCTCTCATTATGAATTGTTTTGTCCCCCCCCCCTTTTTTTCTCTCTTTTTCTTCGTTTTTCTCGTTCTCATTTCTCAGATTATATTTTTCAAAATGCTAACTACACTTTTAAGATGAAAAATATATTAAGTAATATATTTTTTTACCATTAATTTTCTTAGTATTGCCAGAAAACTACCTAGTTCGTTTGTTTCATAAATAGAACAACAAACATCTCCGTCTGGAAAGTAGCAAACATAGTATAGTGGTTGCAATGCGTCCAAAAAAAATATCATTTAAAAGGAAATTTCATGCATTAAAAATATACGGAAAATTGATACATTCAAGTAGAATTCTTAGATTAGATAAGGAAGAGAAAATAAACTTGATATTCAAAAACAAAATCTCAAAACATGACGTTTCTGGTTTAACATGAGAGTGGTTAACCGGAGCAACCGCTCTAGTTACTAAGTTACTTCACAGATGGCGCCACTGAAAAGCAACTCCTTGACTGGGTAGTTTGCCTGCTAAATCTGATTACGCATTCGGAGGATAAAATAATAAAAATAGCAATTGATACCAAAATAAACAGTTGCAACTAAAATTTATATCCAAATCTGCGAATCTAATGGGGATTGTTAGTTCACAAAACGTCCTTACATGCATATCTATATTTATGTGTGCAGTCGAACTTCGTTACAACGAACCCAAGGGGACCCTTAAAATAAATTCTTCTTAACCGTAGTTCGTCATATCCGAAAAACAATGAAATCCCTTTTTTTTAAGCAAAAGAGGAATTTTACGCTATTTTCCAGTACACAATGCTCGATTTTAGTCCCTAATGCATATGTAAATCAATGCTATAGATTTCGACTTAGTCATAAGAAAAAAAACAATATTTAGGGCTCTTAAATAAAAAGTTTTAAAAGTCGAAATTCAATAACTTAAAACGTTTATTAGGTAAAATTAGAGAAAATATTTCAAAATTATCGTAGATATATACCATATTGTTTTTTTTTTTTTTTTTAATACTCAGTTATAACACATTGTTTCATACTGTTTTCTGAACAATTGATCCAGAATTCTTCAATGGCATCTAAATTGTTTAGGCATTCTGATGAATTATCCTTTTTTTTTTCGCTGTTTGGTAAAAGTGAAAAATGACTTTTGGTTGTTTCGTATTGAATTGAAGTTTGAACGGTAGGGACCACAAAAGAGCTCCACTTATCCGATAGTACGAATTAAACATGTTTGTCTTAAACGAAGAAATAGTGTTTTATTTGTTAATACATTAAGATGGGGATCGCAAATGTAGTTCGCCTTAGCAGTAATTCGTTTTAAGCGTGTTTGAATTAAAGAGGCTCGGCTGTATTACCATACGAGTTTAGGAACAAGTAGATCAATGACAGCCAAAAATTAAAATTTTAGAAAATCTTCAAGCTTTCTATCGCTTTGCATCAAACAAAAACGCCCTCTTCCGCACAATTCCATGTAAGTGAAACATTCTAGCCGTGAATTATGTCTTCTAACCTTCGCAAAAGATTACGATTCCACAGATGGAACTAGCTGATAACTTCTTTGTGTATTTGCTCAGACGGTTGTGAAAAATTTGCTTCGATCCGTGTCTTTGCAAGGTTTTTTCTTCGGAAGATTTTCCTGCGTATTTTTAGGTGATTTTTAAAAAAAAAAAAGAGATGAGTGCTTGTTCTCAAGCACGCTCGATAGAAGCTGGGCTTAATTTGCATGAGAACTCATTTTTATGTCAATCTTCTTTTCAATTTTATGACATCGCCATGGCTACTCTGATTTGATTGAAGATAAAATCCTGGCTATCGTTTTGTAAAAATTATTTGCACTTCGATGATTCTTCTAATGAACACGTTGGCAATGTAAAGCTATAGGGAAAATGTGTCCTGCGCAAAAGTTGCCCAGAAGTGTTAGGGTGTGATTGTAGTTTAAGAATAATATAGCGCAGGGATGGCCAAGCTCCTTGATAGTCCGAGCCATTTTTCAAAATTTGAAGTTTTTCGCAAGCCGCAATTAAATACGTATTTAAAAGGTATGCAAAAAGTGTATTAAAAGTATTTTTTTACAGAAATTATATTTATTGAAACCATATAAATAAAAGTACAACTTATGTGTATTGAATTTAAATATTAAAAAGTTAAACACATTTATTTTACTTCACTTGACAATTCTTTAAAATTTGGTGAACAATTGGTGACAGCACTTCTCAGTAATTCTTTGAGATGCTGGTTAGTTAATACTGATCGGTGTTTGGATTCCACGAATTTTAAAGTGGAATAAAATGGTTCACATCAGTACGTTGCCTCGAATATTGAAATAACTCGACAAGCAGCCTTTTTAAATTCAGGATACTTCGATTCTGGTACAAATTTTCAAATTCAGTAATCGACGTCAACTTATATTTTAATTGTACAACTTGATCTTGCATCTCTATTAATTCCAATTCTCCAGATGCTTTTTGGATCATAATTATATTGGAAAGGGAAAACGCACCATGAATTATGTTAATTTCAAATGGATTCAGAAAAAAAAAATCAAGAGACGATTTAAAATAGTTCAAGTCTTGAAATCTATTTTGGAATTCCGTCAATATTCCTTCTAGATTTTTTATATACTCGTTGAGTCGAGAATCATAAATAATCCCTCAAGGAGCCGCAGGTTGGCCACTCCTGATATAGTGTTTTACATTTCGACCGCGAAGTTCTGACACTTGAGCCTTTCTGCGCATGTCAGAAAAGGACGCATCCATTCGAGTTTTAGGAAAGTTCCATTTGTAGCTGCGTTTATGATCATGCGAATCAGAATGCTTGCTTCCCTATTTGTTGAAAGCAACGAAATTCATAAACTGGATGATAGCATCAGTTCGGAAGAAATCAAGTATGCAAAACGAACTGAAACTAGAAAGAATACGGCCCGCTCCTTATACCAGCAGTTTCTTCCATGAACATGAATGGATTCTTCTTGGCACACTGCCAGACAGGGCGCTTTTTTTTTTCTGTGGTAAAACTGTAACTATGTATTCTAGCTGAACTATGTCTTAACAGTAGCTACAAATCCGAGTGAAAAACCGATCTGGAAAATTCATTTGAATCCACCTTTTATAAATTGTAAAATATGCACGAAATAGCAAAATGTAATCAATGTCGAATAATGTTTATGTCTATTATTATTATATCTTCCTGAGACCTGGCATCCATTAAAATGGATGTTTTGCTTTTTCTCCCTGTTGTGACAGATTTTATTTGAGCAAGCAAAACCTGGACTGGAATTATAAAGGAGGAATTTAAGTTTGAGAATTAGGAAACGGTAGTTTATTTGTTTACAATATGGAAAAGAACACGAGTCAAGTTGGAATTCGGCGCTGTCGCGGTTGTTTTGATTTTCACATTTTTTTCTTTTTTAATATTGTTCTAGGATTTTTATACAAGTTTGATCTCTTTTCTTATGTTATAAGTAATGAATAAAATTTTTTGTTTCTCAATTTTTGTGTAAGTATCGCATAGTTCTACTGCAGTTATGACCTCAACATACATTCAAATGGATGTGCCTCCCAGAAAAACTTAAAATTTCATTAATTTTTTTGAAAAACATCACTTTTAATGCCCAATTGTTCAGAAAAACTAATTGTTGAGAGACTATGTGTATTTTATTTTGCTCGGGTGTCAGGAGGTTAAGATATATATTTATACTTTTAATTTTTTAATAAACAAACAAATTCACGTTTTGGCTGGTTTTCGAAAAATTACAACAAAAAAAAAACACAGATTTTTGAATTCCCGCTGCCGACCTATCAATCAAATATGGAAATCGAACCAATATCGACTTGATGCGTTTACTATACTATCTCGCAGTTACCTCGGATTTAATATCTATACTCCTTACCACATTTACACCAAAGTCGCACTTATTAATTCACAGTACACACTTTGTACTTAGAGGACGTGTGCTTGGAGTCGTGTGTACGAGCGCGATTGCTTCACACGGGTCAACTAGATCAGCGGTTCCCAATCCTTTTTTTTTTTTTTCGCGTACCACCATTTTTCTTGTACACCATTTGCGTACCACTACGAATGTAACTTTATTATATAGAATACAATACAGTGAAACCCCGATTTTACGTTTCTTAAGGGACTGGGCAACAAAAACGTAAAATACGGGAAAAACGTGAAATACGGGAAATACATAGAATGCAAAAATCAAATAGAAAAAATCTAGTAGTAAAGATCTACTAGTAGTAAAGGTGGTAAAGGTAGTAAAGTAGTAATCTAGTAGTAAAGGTAGTAAAGATGACTCTTTCAAAAGGTATAATATCTATATTTTACGAAAGGAACATTATTATACATACCATTTTAAGATAATTTTAACACATTTAGATGCGATTCCTGTCGTTTAGGCTGAAAATAATCCGTAATAGTGGACTGTATTTTAATCATTGAGTTCAAAGTGAATGCAGCATCTTCTAGGATTGAAATACGTTGCAAGTTTTTCTCCTGGTCTTTATAAGAAAGAAAATAGTCTTTCACTATTTGTAAGCTCTCATTGCAATAGTGAAAGAAGGGACGGGCTGTGCTTCCGGTTCTGTTTGTTGATCTTCATTGGCTAACGAAAAGCACAGACGGAAAAATATTGCTTATTTTAGAACATTTTTTTTTTCACTTTCCAGGGAAAACGCAAAATGCGGGAAATTTCATATATAACAAACTTACAATCCGGGTTAAATTAACATTATTAGTATACGGAAAAACTGGGACCTGATGAAAAAAACGTAAAATGCGGGAAAAACGTAGATTCGGGGGACGTAAAATCGGGGCTTCACTGTAATAGATTATAGAAAAATACTAGGACAACTAGGTAATATAAATCACACCATTTTTTATTGTTATTCAGGCAGAAAAAGCGTCTATTAAAATAAATCTCTATACGTAAAATATATGAAATATATAAAATATATTTTTAATACGTACTTCCAAAACACAGTAGAAATTAGTATATAGCAGTCCGTGTCTTCTTTTTTTTTTTTTTTTTGCCTGCGCGCGTACCACTAGTGGTACGTGTACCACAGTTTGGGAACCGGTGAAAGATCATTCAGAAAGAATAATTAAAAAGAATTGTGAAAAATACTCCTCTTTTTTTTAACTGAGAATTTTCTGCTTGCTTAACCCTAAATACCTAGACTGTATTAATCACGCGATATTTTGTAGAAAAAAATTAAACCCTTCACATCTCAAGCGAAGTTCTCTGGAAATACATTTCATACTTTGCTGCTCAACCAGGCTATGTCGTCGTAAATTCCACTTCATTTTTTGTTCTTCTTCTCACTGAAGGCTTTCCTTTTCTTTTTAAGCATTAAGTTGAGCGATTATTTTTGGCAACAAGTTTTAATAACCTACTCCACTGCGTAATTAAAAAGTTGAGTAGTTGGATATTTTGTTACAAAATATATTTTTCGACGGAAAACTTACTAAATTGCAAAACTGTTCCAAATGGAATTTGCAATTGTTGTGAATGTAACGTTATGGACACAATATATATTTCACACCAGATATACTCTAAACCAGGAGACATCACTTAGTTTGGAGTTCCATTCCAAAAATTTAAATTGTTGTTGTTGTTGTTTCTAATGCCACTTGGATATCCAAGCTCCCCTTCTCAGAGCGACTAAGAATTAAGGGAGCGCCTTCCGTTTATAAATGAGCACCACAACGGTGGACGTACGACTTGGCTCATTATGTACTTGGGTGACACCAGATGGCGCCACCACAAATATGCCACCTTCCTTTTTTGACCTAAGAGGGAAGGGAAGGGAAATTCTCCACCCTTCGGTACCCTCGGAACTGCCTCGAGACTTCAGGGTCCACCGATTTTACATGGACGTATCCGAAAGCGTACATGGTGGGTCTTCAGCGGCTCGGGTATTGAACCCGAGATCCTCCGATCCGAAGCTCGACATTCTAACCAGTAGGCTACCACGGCCACAAAAATAAAGATTGTGACGGTTAATGACTATGTAGACATTTACTGAGATTTTAAATCACAGGGTATCTTTCTTCCGCAAAAAGAGTGCAATTCAAAGTTATGACTTATAAATTATACATAAACAGTCAAACCTCACTGCAGTGAATTCTGGACTAGAGTGAGCGCTGGGATAGAGTGAACATTTTCTATGGTCCCAACTGAACACTTATTGTGATCTAATAAGTTAATCAAAGTCCGCTTATAACGAACTGAAATATTCTTTCCACAGACTTTTTTTTTCTTTCAGAGGTAATCTTACACTCTCAGAAATAGAACTCTCACTTTCGAGGATTCCTCAATTGTCAAGAAAATTTCGTCATTTACAAGGATTCTTTCCTCGCGCGAACACGTGACTCAAGAAGGTTACTACACAAATTTCGCCAATTTGGCGAAAGGTTTACTCGGAGCGTTTTTCACGAAACCATTTCGTCAAATACGACGAAAGTTTCGTGAAATTTGAGCATGCGTTTCTGAGAGTGTATGCACACAGTCTCCCCGCTTAATCGGGTAACGGATAAAGGAATACCCCGCTTATAAAAATAAAACCTTCCGGAACCGAATATTTTCCCATTGACTCAATGTGAAAGATCCCCGTTTAATCGAATATTTTCCCCGGATAATTCAATAATACTGGTCTGCTTTTGAAATATTTTTGATAAAAGAATTCATTAAATTTGAAAAATAAATAAGTAAATAAGAAAAATTTATGAATTTTCAAGTTGATCTTTCAGAAACTCCTTACTTTTCATCATTTTAATTTGTACTTAAAAATATATAATAATGTATTTAATTATTTAATTACTTTGTTCTTATTTATTTTATTTTAAAGAATTTTTAAACACTAACATTAATAACTTCTCTTAATTAGATATACTGATTTATTATTATGCTTCGAGGCAATATTATCAGTTCTGTAAGGTTAAGAAAATTTCCCCGCATAATCGAATAAAATATGCTGAAACCTTTAAGCGAGGCCGACAGTACTATCTAAAAATCCCGAAAGACAGCGTTCTTGACTTCCTGTCAAACAAATATTTCATTTATAATTATTCATTATAATAAAATCTGAATTTTACTGCTGGATTTAAGATCGGAAATAATGAAGCTTCGGATTGGTTACCCTTGCTCTAACTGCTTCCTGTCGTAAAGCAATAAAACGATGGCTATCCATTATAGCTGGGGCAAAGCTACTTAAAGTGCAGTACAAGATAGCGCATTAACACCAATGGCTACCGCAACGGGCGACAGCAAGGGTTTAAGTCTTTTTGGTGGTATTCTTAGGAGAAGTGCTTCATAGCTTTTGAGGGGGGTTCGCTATCTCTCTTGGGGGGGGGCGGGGGGGTCATGGGCATCGCTGTTTCTGACTATATTAAGGAAGTTGAAGTAAATATATTTTTTTTTGTGCATAACGGATTTTTAATGCATCAAATGGATGTTTTTATCTAATTTAATGGTGGAGGGATTAAAAAAATTGTTTGTAAACGATTTCTCTTTACAATTTATTTAGGCATTATACTTGCAGCTGTAAGTGTTTGCTTATTTAAATCATTATTATATATATATATATATATATATATATATATCACTTAACGTGGACCAGTTACGATTAAATTTTGCGAAACGATACGATACTGACATCATGCAAAAAAATCAAACTATGGTAAAACGATATTTAAATTTTTTTTTTTTATTGATTAGCATAGAAAAAGTAGTATTATATTTGTATTCATTATCGTAACTTACGAACTTTAACAAATTTATTTCTATTTCTTAAAAAGTATTTCCATTCATAACTCAATTTTGAATTTAAAATTCTTTGTAGTGGCAACACCTTAGTTTGTTTATATCGAGCGATAATCAGCACGTTTATAGCTTGGCGATCTTTTCTTAAACTTTTCGAATTTTAAAGTTTTTTTTTTTTTTTTAAATTTGTATTTATTTATTATTTTATTGTTGAGTTCGCAGATGTTCTGCGGGAGATCAGCTAGTTATCATTTTATTATTGTATTATTTAATCATTATTATTATTATTGCTATTATTATGGTGTTTTTTAATAATCACAACACTCAGCGCATTCAAACTTATTATCCTTATTTCATTTCGAATACACATGTATGTGTAAATACTGTTATCGCACATTGTAGCATTAAACTTTTAATTAAAAATTCTAAAGAATAAGTCTTATCAAGTAAAATAAACAAATGTAAATATCTAATTGTAGAATCGTCAAAGAACTAAAAATAATTACATTACAACTCAACTAAAAAATTGAATTATCGCAGCTCTCTCTCTAAACGCGGGACCGAGGTCAGGATTCGGGTGTACACCTTGCCGGATACCCGGTTGCCTTTGTCTAACGAAGGCGTACTCAGGATATACGGCTACGATGTTTGAAACCGGCAAATTCTTTTTACATATCCTATTGCTTTCAAATACGTAATGTTTGTATTTGACTTACATTTTTTCAAAAAAAATGCTAATTAAATAAGTTTTAACAACCAAATTTTAAATGCCGGATATCCGGATCTAGCATGCAGGGGCCGGATCGGATCCGGATATTTAAGAACGGTCCGATACCGGTGTCCTTGTCGGTGCGCCCCAAATCGTTGATATCACTTTATAATAAGTATTATCACTAAATATTTGAATAAAAGATTTTTTTTCTTTTTGGTTTATTAACTCTTAAATGCGTATTGTTGGTTTTCGACAACACACTGCCTAATATACCATTCAAACTCACACTAGATCAAATATCGCTTTGTTGCATGAAGTATCCGTTCGGCTACGTACTGCTTTATAATAGGCTACAAGTACTTTTTGGGAAACCAAAAAATGCTTGGCCAAACTGGACATGAATACCACGCGCTGACCAAATTGGGCATTAGCTAACTATAGAACATAAAAAAAAATGAGAGGCAAACTGGCTAACTGCAAAAGATTTACCCATACCAAGTGTGAGAAGTACGGTGTAGAATTATGTCTCAACAAACATAATAATTGTTTCAAACAATTTCACATGTAATGCAATGTCATACTATGTAATCAATGCATGATTTTGCTGTTTGGCTACATACCCTATTTTCAAAAAATAAAAGGGTTCAAAAAAAATTTTTTTTTTTTCAATTTTTCCCTGCATTAGTTTTGTCAAATCTTCTTCAAGTTTTTAATTTCTTTAATTTCAAAAAAAAAAAAAAAAAATATCATGCATTTAAGGGTTAAAGACTCTTCATTGTATTTGGAAATATACTGCGAACTTATACAAATACATGCATCCGTATGAGAGAGCGATTGCATATATTTCCTTGTCATAGAGTATAGGGACTAATTTCGCCTTTTTGTTTTGCTGACGAAGCCACATAATTACCCTCAGAAGAAAAGGATTAGAAGCTCTGTTCCTAGTCATTATTTCAATTAGGGTGTTGCCTGACATGGAGTGACGAAACAAAGAACGCACCGCGACGAAACTAAACTCCAATAAGACGGTCATCTGAAACGTGCGTGTGGTTACTGATTATTATTAAGTACGGCATTTCCTCTGCTTTTTAGTGCGACAGGATAGGCGGCGGTTAAAGTTTTGCCACTTGCGGCCTTCGGCACATTTCATTATTATGAGGACCTTTCCCTTCTGCCGAGACTCACGCAACCGTAACTGAAAGATGTAAAAAGGCCGGCATTAGGTGTCGCGGTTCACCGACTTAACCCGTGTTCCGTTCTTTCTCTTTTTTAACTCTTCTATCGTTCACTTTCTGTGCTTTCACTCTTTTTCAGTCATTTGGAGAAATTTGTCCATGATTCTTTTCTGGGAAACGAAGTGATTAAATTACGTATTTAACCCCTTGAAGCACGAGGTGTACTATACCTATATAATATCAAAAAATGATCGAGTTTTTTTTTTTGATATTATCTAGGTATAGTATTAATTGTTTTTGGAAATTTCAGTTGTAGGGATGACTAGAGAGCTGGGGGAGGGGGCGGTAAAAGTTATATAAATAAATTATTATACAAACAAAGTGCAAACGGGTCTCAGACGAGCATTAGAAATAAAAAAACGCGAGTTACAAGATCGCCCGTGTGACATACGGGCATGTGCAAATTTGTCGGTAATTTTCGCCCGTGTCAGAGACGGGCAAATGCGTTAAAGGGTTAATGACAAAAATCTTCCGTTTTTTTTTTTTTTTACTCTCTGCTTTCGTTAAATAGTTAATTGGCTTAAAAAGACTCAATTTAAGCTTGATTTTTTATTTTCTCTTCAAACTTCAGCTATTGTCAAACGAAATGGATAAATTTTAACTACAGTTAGTGCAATAAGTTAAAAAGCTGTAATTTAAATATCTATTTTTAAGAAGTTAACCCTATTACGGTGACCTGGGTTCCAAGCAGACCCCAGCACTTTCACCTGGTAGTCAAAAGTATGTCACTTATAAGTCACACGACATATACATGCAGTCAGAGATCGCGTTAACGCCTCTACAAGCGTGTTTCACGCCTTAAAAATCGGTAATACGCATTCAAATTTTTAAAATGCGTATTTTCACTCTACATTTTTAAACAACGTTTAGCTTGTTAAGTATTGCAAAATAAATACAATATTCTTCCATTAAGTTACTTTTATTTTTCATTATATAGTAGAGCTCAAAACTCGTTATCGCCAGTCGCCAAATGCGACCAATTTTCACGTTTTGGCGACCATTGTTTTCATAGCAGTCGCCAATGCGGCTACCATTTGCTAATGCTAAAACCCTTTCCCGATAAAGAAGAAAGAAATAGGAGTTAATTTTCGCGCCACACGGAAACTAGTTTTTCCTCCGGTTTTACCGGAAATTGCTTACCGTGTTTGAAATTCCAACCTTTTCCATCCTGGAATTATTTCAATTATCTTGAAATTTCAAAGATATTTTTTTTTCATTCACAACCTTAAATCTGCTTATTTGTCGCCTCATTTTAACAATTAAAAAAGAAAAAAAAAAGGATAAAGATACAGACAGCCAAAATCGTGCACGTGCTTTGCCGAAAATTGGATTCTACGTTAGAGATTTTAATCCTTTTACATCGGGTACAAATTTCAACTATTTTTCCAAATTAGAAAATATTTTTCACACATGCTACCCTAACTCAGCTTATTTTGCATTTTATTTTTATAGTTTCTGTTTTTTTTTTTGAACTGTGCCGATATTGAACACGTGTTCGTCGAAAATTGCGTTTATCACTATTATTCACTATTATTGTTTCATTTATTTATTTACTTCAAATTTGATTTTAGTATTGACAGCTATTTACTTTTTAAAAGATACTCAATTTTGTATTTGTAAGAAATTTTTAAAAAATTGTTAATTTAGCTGTACGTATGCTACGCTCTGGGTCAAGGTCACAGCAGAAGTGGTATTCACTCTTAACTCGGATATGTGTAAAAAGTGTTTGTTATTATTATTATTATTTTTTATTTTCACTCCGCCAGAAAATAAAATACTCCTCCAAAAACTGCCAAGGCGTATTTTCACTCCTTGACAAAAATTCCTAGCGCGACCTCTGCATGCAGTATATGTCGGGAAAAAACATAATGTTGCAAATTATATCATAGACCAGTATTTCCCAAACTATGGTCGAGGCCCACTGGTGGGTCGCGAGAAAATATTGAGTGGGCCCTCGCCACTGTACACATAAATTAAAAAAATAGGAAGTATGCGAATAAAAGTAACTAAAGTTGAAGTTGATGTTAAAACTTTAATGAAGAGAAATAAGAAACAAATACATCCGTCCCATTGAAATAACTTTGTTTATTAACCTTGCAGGTGTAGGTATTTAAATAATGAAAAAAAAATAAGTTGTGTTTCTTATTTCAACAGTCTTTCATTCATATTGGTAACACTAATTTTCGTTTTAATATTTCAATTAGAACAAATAAGACAGCATTATGTAGTTTCACAACTTGCCACTAGGGGATCTGAGCATTACCAATATTTGTGCCCTCTTTTCTCTTAAAGACAGCTAAGAGGCGGGTCCCAAGATTGGAAATTTTTGTTAGATGGGTCGGAGCCCAGTGAACTTTGGGAACCCCTCCAAGGTTATGACAAGGTATGTTTCGATAGGACGCAATGATAGGGTTAAGGATTGCTTTTTTTTTCAATCTGCTGATCTTATGTTCGGATAATCTGCTGATTTTTCGTTCACTGTCTGAAAATTTAACAAGAAGTTCCGTCTAGAACTATGCTAGCCTACTTTCCCAAATCCTCTTCATTCCAAGTGTACCCAATTGGGTACATTTTAAAATACTGTTTATTAACTACTGTCTCTGCAATTCGAAAGCTAAAACACCCAATTGTTTTTGAAATTAACCAAGAGATAATTTACTTCGTTTTAAACATGGAAAAATGGGCATTAATTATTATTTAAACTAATTATTAATTAAAATTAAACAAACAATTTTTTTTAGTTATTTTGTTTTGTAATCATTTCTTAAATCAGAGAACCCAAAAATTGCGTCAAAATTGTTTGTGCTTAGTTCTGGGGTCTGAAGAGGATATACACCAATATCAAATTGATAGTCTAACCATCTCTTTCTCTCTCTTCCTCATTATTTAGCTTTAGTTCTTAATTACTTCAAATATACCTTTTTCAACGTTTTATACTTATTCATTCACTCATTCATTTATTCATTCATTCACTCATTTATTCGATTATTCACTCATTCATTTATTCATGCATTCACTCACTCATTTATTCGTTCGTTCACTCATTTATTCATTCATTCGTTCACTCACTCATTTATTCGTTCATTCATTCAGAAATATCCTTAAAAAAACAAATCGAAAAGTTTCGCGGGAGAATAGTCCCGCTCAGTTCTAGATGAACTTCGTATCTGTACATGTTCTACGTCAGAACATCTTTTCGATAAAGTTTGTACCAAGCAAGTCTGTTAGAACTTGATTTATATAGGATTGAAATTTTCCCGTAGGAGCTAATGTTTAAATTTCCTTTTGTTTTGCCTGCATACAAAAGGTGCGTAAGTAAACATAAGCATAGAAAAAAGAACAAAAACTTTTGAATAAATTTACAAAAAAATAATATTCTGTAAATGTTGTGGGGAGAAAGTTGCTAAACCCATTTCCATCTATAGTGTTGTTAACGAACCAGCCAAAACATTCAGATTAAGCCCATAAAATATAAGTAGAACTACTAAAATTATTATCAGTATTTGAGTGCAATTTTTAAAACATTCATATAAGCCATTTTCCTGAAATAAATTTAAATTAACATCACGGCTAAAAAGCTTGCGAGATGTAGTTGCGCCAGTAAAGCACTTGAAATCGATTATGCTCTTTGGCGCCGTTCATAAATGACGTCAAGCTTTTTCCCCATATATTTCACCCTCCTCCCCCCTTTGTCACAATATGTCACACTTCAGCGGAAGCCCTCCCTCCCTTTGTCACGCATCACGCTATGTTGCATAATGCATCATGTCACGCTTCTTGTTACCCCCTCTCCTCCTGTTGTCACACTTTGTCACAATTTCAGGGACCCCCTCCCCCCCCTCGAAGCGTGACATCATTTATGAATGATCCCTTTTCAATCTAACCATAAAAATTTATTTAAAACTAATTTTCGGTCTGTCAAAACATATTATAACTTCTAATAAAACTTAGGCCGGTAATGACAAACTATTTTTAAAGGCACTGTTATGACCTGAAGCGTTTTTGTGTGGGTAAAATATAGGGGATCATCCATAAATGATGTCACGCTTCGAGGGGGGAGGGAGGGGCTCGTGAAATTGTGACAAAGTGTGACAAGGGGAGGGGAGGAGGTAACAAGAAGTATGACATCAGGCTTATACAACATAGAGTGACCTGTGACAAAGGAGGGGCCTGTTGAAGTGTGACATTTTGTGACAAAGGGGGGGAGGGGGTCTGTTGAAGTGTGACATTTTGTGACAAAGGAAGGAGGGGTCAAATGGAGGGGGGAAGCGTACATCATTTATGAACGGTCCCGACGACCCTCTCCGGCCATTATCTTTGGCTGCACCGGAATATCTCGGAAAGATACGGTTATTGCTTAGAACTGAAGCGCTTTTCGGAATACTTAATTTCCAGACAATTTTCTTACCCCGTCGTTTAGTGAAAATGGGCAGAAAATGAAATGTTTATTACAAGAACAACATGATATAACTTCATAAGAAGCAATAGAGTCAATAAATCAGGTCGGAGTTGCGCTTATGTCATAATACGATTTCGTATGTTGTCGTGCGTTGTTTGTAGTGAGACTTTTGTAATATTTATTGTTTTTATTAAGCTTTACATCGGACAATGAAGTCTTAAGTATCCTCCGTGACTATGTGTTTTTTTCATTTAGGAGAGTTCTTATTTTGCATATTTGATATTATTAATAAAACTATTCTAAATGTACAACGTATAATAATTCTATTGATTTGACATTAATGTGATATAAACAATTTCCATAAAAACAGTACAATGAATGGTAATGTGTAATTGTATTCTAAAACATGTAGCACCTTTGTGATATTCCATTTATTTTTCCATTTTCTTTTACTTCTAATGGGGTTGCGTATGGTCACTAACCCTTGCAGACCCAGTGCATTCCCTGGAAACCGGCATCCATTCTTTCAAGTGGCACCACTATCGGCAGATGCCATTACCACTTGAGAATTTTGACGCTCCGTTTTCCCCTAGCTTGGCACCCGAGCTCTAAATGATGCGAAATTGCACTCAAGGGAAACATACTCAAGGGATCTTTAACACGCCGCATAATCATACGACATGCGCGCTGACGATTTCTTCATCTTGAAATTGATTTCTTTATTGAATTAACTGTACTTAATTACCAATATGGGGGCGTTCATAAATGATGTCACGCTTTTTTCCCATTATTTGACCCCCCTCCCCCCTTTGTCACAAAATGTCACACTTCAGCGGATCCTTTGTCACATGTCTCGCTATGTTTCATAATGCATGATGTCACACTTCTTATGACCCCCTCCCCTACCCTTGTCACACTTTGTCACAATTTCACGAATCCCCCTCCCCCTCGAAGCGTGACATCATTTATGAATCTCCCTATGTTGTGCAGTATTATATTTTCCTTTTCAGATAATATGAACAAAGTTAAGGCATTACAAAATTTGGAATAATTTGCTAATCTTCCTTTTCGCATTTTTTTCCTTACTATGGAAAATTTTTTTAAAGCAGAAATTTGGTACATTTAAACACAAAATTTCAACACACAGACGCACACAAGTTGGAAAATGAAATAATAACAAGAAGTTCCGTCTAGAACTATACGAGCCTACTTTCCCGTATACACCAGCTTCAAATTTATATTCTAGCTATCTCTCTCTCTCTTTCTCGTTTAGCTTAACTTCTTAATTGCTTCAGATATACCTTTTTCAATGGTTAATACATATTCATTCAATCATTCATTTATTCAGTCATTCATGTATTTATTCACTCAGTTATTAATTCATTCTTTTGCTTATTGATTTAATCATACATTAATTCAAAAATATTCTTGAAAATCTCGATCAAAATATTTCATAGGAAAATAGGCTCATTAGTTCTGGATGAACTTTCTATCTGTACATGTTCTACGTCATAAGAGCTTTCCGATAAAGTTTGTTCCGATAAAGTTGTAAAAATCGGTCCGTTAGATCAGGATTTATATAGGCTTGAAATTTCCCCGTAGGCAATATGTTATTTTTTTTTTGAACTGTTCAAAAATGAACAAAAATTGTTCAAATCAATATTTCACGCCAAGAACTTCTTCCAGTGAGCTTGTTCATTGGATCTTGTACCCAGAGTTTACATCATTTGCTTCATTTTCGCCCATAGGCGCTAATGTTAAAATTTTTTGAACTGTTCAAAATTGAACAAAAAATTGTTCAAATCAAAAAGTAAAATATGGAAATGAGATGTCCTCGCCGAGATCTTTCGAATGCAAAAAGAATTTTTCGAATCGGACAATTCGTTCTAAAGTTATTAGGGGGGGGGGGGAGGACAGACCGACAGACACACTTTTTCCCCATCTCAGTACTCTACTTTCAAATTTTTTATTTTTCAATCTTTATTTAATTACTTAACTTATTTTTGACTTCTCTTGATTTCTAACGATATTTTCACGATACATTAAGAGAAGTGCGTTGAGAGATAGCAGCAGCGAACAAAAAAAAAAAACTATTATAAGGTGCACAATTACATACATTTCTTTTCTAGGTCTTAAATAGTTAAAATTTATCACATCGAGTAAGGAAAATATTGTTGCCAACATTTAAATTTTCCCATTCAATCATATCAACAACAGTTTAAAATATAAATCACAGATCCAAAGAGGATAGAATAGGTATTTTATCCTCCTTGCACAGATCCAA
Source organism: Octonoba sinensis (assembly GCA_038502835.1). NCBI lineage: Eukaryota > Metazoa > Arthropoda > Arachnida > Araneae > Uloboridae > Octonoba > Octonoba sinensis. The sequence continues at coordinate 9,769,473 of CM076600.1, forward strand.
TTATTTTCATCAAAAATTCATAAGATAAATCGCATTTTTAAAGCTTTTTTCCAAATTTTTTTTTCTAGACTAATATATACGTCTTTCATTTTGAAAAATGCATGTTTTGTCCCCTTCACGTATGATTGAGTTGAAAAGAATATGGTGTTTTAAAATTTATTTTCAAATTTTATGCCAGTAGTTTTTAGTATCTTGCAACGAAAAACACGCTCATTCTGAAACTACAACTTCGATTCTCTTCTTCATTTGAGCTGACGTCATAAGATTTGTGATGCAGTAGAATTTAACCAATGAAACGGCAGATGAGTAGCAGTGGATGCCGTATGTTTAGCCGCTTGTGAAAATATAAACTGTTCTTTTCTTTCTTTTGTCTTTTGCGACTTTTTTTACCTTATTTTAAAAATAAATAAAATAATAAAATAAAAATACTGAAAAATAAGCAAAATGGTACACCAAAGCATCCACAAAAAATAAATAAAAATAGCACTAAAGTCTGAAAGCTCAAAAAATAAAATGAATAATTTAATTGAAAATTTAAAAAATATGTAAGTATCGTGGCGTTCCTAGCATAGGCTTTACCCAGTGCAGAAAATTGTAGTGTCTCCCCGCGTACAAAGAAAAAAATATATGTATATGTATCTATAAAGAGCGTTTTAGTTTGAAATGTTCATTCAGTTTCAACTTAGCTTGACACTTTGCATTTGCACTCTAATAACACCATTTAAATTCAGCGACGGATTTTCGATTTTTCTCATGGCGGGAAAATGATTTTTCAGGCAATTTTCATCAATTTTCGTCTTAAAAAAATAATTTTAGGCTTTCTTTGATAACATTAAGGGATATTAGGGATGAGTTCCCTCAGTAATTTTTCTATGAAAGACGTTAGATTTAGGCTATCTTTTCAAAATTTGGTAAAGGAGGAACTCAGGGGCTTTACTCCGGAAATTATTTGAAATTGAAGTTTTACAAGAAGTTCCGTCTAGAACTATACCAGCCTACTTTCCAGTATACACCCATCTTCAAATTCATAATCTAGCTATCTCTCTTATTTCTCTCTCTCTGGTTAATACATATTCATTCACTCATTCATTCATTCATTAAGTCCTTTATTCAGTCATTCATTTATTCATTTATTCACTCATTCATGTATTTACTCACTTATTTACTTATTTTTTCATTCATTCGCTCATTTATTCACTCATTTTTTTTAAAATCATTTATTCACTCATTTTTTTAAATCATTTATTCACTCATTTTTAAAAATCATTTATTCACTCATTTGTTCATTCATTCTTTCACTCATTCATTTATTCATTCATTCATTCAAAAATATTCTTAAAAATCCCAATCCAAAAATTTCATAGGAAAATTGGCTCGTTAGTTCTGGATGAACTTTCTATCTGTGCATGTTCAACGTCATAAGGGGCCGTTCATAAATGATGTCACGCTTTTTGCCCATATATTTGAATCCCCCTCCCCCCTTTGTCACAATATGTCACACTTCAGTGGACCCCCTCCCCCCTCCGTCACATGTCATGCTATGCTACATAATGCATGATGTCACACTTCTTGTTACCCCTCCCTCCCCTTGTCACACTTTGTCACAATTACACGAACCCCCCCTCTCTCCCTCGAAGCGTGACATCATTTATGAATGATCCCTAAGAGCTTTCCGATAAAGTTTGTTCCAAGCAAATCGGTCTGTTAGATCAGGACTCATATAGGACTGAAATTTTCCCGTAGGCACTATGTTAATTTTTTTGAACTGTTCAAAAATGAACAGAAATTGTTCAAATCAAAAAATATTTCATGCCAAGAACTTCTTCCAACAAACTCGTTCATAGGAACTTGGATTTTACAACCAGAATTTACATAATTTGCCCATAGGCGGTAATACTAAGATTTTTTGAACCGTTCAAAATCGAACGAAATATTGTTCAAATCGAAAAGTAAAATATAGAAATTGGATGTCCTCGCCGAGATCTTTTAAATGCAAAAAAAAGATCTTTCGAATCGGGCAAGTTATTAAGGGGGACAGACCGACAGACCGACACTTCTTTCCCCTATCTCAAAACCCTAGTTTCAAATTTTTATTTTTTTCAATCTTTATTTAATTGTTTAACTTATTTTTGACTTTTCTTGATTTTCAACGATATTTTCACGATATATTAAGCCTTCTTTCCAGCTTTATTATTATTATTTTGTTACTTTTATGGGAAAGTAGTCTAAAAAAGATCTGTTCATTACCTACATAGTGTTAAAAAGATATCAAGCTCTCAGTTGTCAGTGCGGTTAACTTCTGTCTTCACTATGTCTGCAAAAATTAAGTATCGATTAATTTGTGGTACTTTCGTTTTGTGACGGATTTGTTGACGTAATGCAGCACGTTCTACAGCTTGAATGACCTGCATTCGAATCGAATAAACCTTTTTTCCCCGTTTCGTTATTATTTTTGTTGAGCTTTTGCGTTTAACAATAAATATGGGATGCAGTTTTACGTTATCTTTAGAATAAATAACTTGCACATTCCCTTTATGTAATTACTAGGGATCATTCATAAATTATGTCACGCTTCAAGGGGGGAGGGGGGTTCCTGAAATTGTGACAAAGTGGGACAAGGGGAGGGGAGGGGTAGCAAGAAGTAGGACGTCTTGCTTTATGCGACATGTGACAAGGGGGGGAGGAGGATCGTTGAAGTGTGACATATTGTGACAAAGGGGGCGGGGGGAAATATTTATGGGGAAAAAACGTGACATCATTTATGAACGGTCCTTATATGTTCAGTTCGATCACGAAGATCTGACACTTGGGCGCTTCTGCGCATGGCCGAAAAGGACGAATCCATTCGAGTTTTAGGTAAGTTTGTTTTGCAAGTTCGTTAGTTAGGGTGCGAATCAGAATTTTTGATTCTTTGTTTGTGTAAAGCAACTAAATTTATGAACTGTTATATATAGTATCAGGGAATATCAAGTGTGTTAGGGAGAGGATAGTTAGAGAAGGAAGGAAGTTAGGAAGAAATCAAGTGTGTTGAATGAACTAGAACGAGAACAGAATGCGGCACATTCCGTACACCAGCAGTTCCTCCCTTGAACATGAATGGATTCTTCTTGGCACTCTGCCAATCAGAGCTCTTTTTCGTGATACCAGAACTGTATCTCAACATAAATTGTTTTTCTTTCTTCCTATTCTTCATTTCTTTCTGGCTTTCTTCTTTTGGTATGTCAACAAGATACGACGTACGCTAGATAGATCAGACTCACGATGGAAAAAAGGCAACTTTTTCAATAGAAAAGTATTTAATGGAATGGAATGGAGAAATATGGGATCATCCATGAATGATGTCACGCTTCGAGGTGAAGGAAATTGTGACAAGGAGAGGAGAGGGGGGTAACAAGAAGTGTCACATGCTGATGCAACATGACGTGACTGGGACATAGGGGGGAGGTGGTATGTTGAAGTGGACATTTTGTGACAAAGGGGGGAGGGGGAATATATGGGGCAAAAGCGTGAAATCATTTATGGAAGGTTCCTCTGGAGATCATTTAGAAACATGAAACAGAGACTGAACTTATTTGATGAAAAATTTCTTTTATGGTAATACGGACTGTAAACAGATTTTGGAATTTTAAATGTTGTGAGTACTCGAGAAATTCGCTACAAAGAAGAATTTGTACAACAGAGATTCGTTATCTAAAACTATAGGGTACGTGGGGGCAAAATTCCGCTTATGGTAAATGTCGCAGTGTTTAAACAAACATAGGGAAAATGTATGATATTTCTAGTGGAGAATGGCAACACTGATTCTCTCTATGGAGGCTGTTTTACCAGTGAATTTACGCCAGGCTTGTTTCTAGTGTTGACAAAAGATGAAGTAAGTCTATTTTATAGTGTTTTAATCTATGTCTTATACAATTTTATTAATTATTATTAATTACTATATTATTGAATTGTAATTTTGATATACTTATATGAAAAGGTTGTTAAAATAGTGTAGAAATAACCTGTTGCTTTGACTTCATTTTTGGGTTTGTTTGTTTACATTCATCTTTTTCATAATTTGATAAAATGGGGCAAAGATCCGAACACTAAATTTGGCAAAAGTCCGCATCTACATCCATCCAATCCATCAACGAGTAAGAAAACACCCAGCGACATTATGCCTCTCCCAAAAATAAAAATTACAAGGAAAAGAGGTCGCGGAATGCAATCATTATTTCTCACTTCAACCCCCAATAAAAAGAAATTGGAAGGATTGCATGAAGAGAAAGAAAAGGAAAAAAAATGCTCAATTAAGAAATCTTTGTACTTGTAATAACTCCGAAATCGTGTTAATCTTTTTCTTAACTTGTTTATAATAAATTGTTCATATATAAATTTCTATTTTTTATTTAAACATTCAAAATGGGGCAAAGGTCCGCGGTGCGGTTGTTTACCGCATCAAATGGGGCAAACGTCCGCAAATACAAAATACATTGCTATAAAAAACTTCGGAATATTTTTAGAATACTGGGGTAGAGAAGGTAGTTAGAGAGGTAGTCAGTCTAAATGGGCATGTTACTTTGAATTGAATTAAGGGCATAATGTTGCCATAATTAGCAAAAACCTAAAATATGCGGATCTTTGCCCCCACCTACCCTACGTTTGAAAAATTAATTTCAACTTGCAGGCCCGTTATTTAGGGGAGGGGGCGTTGGTCAGGGGGCCAATGGCCCCCGGCATGGGAAACATAATGTACATGTATGTACATGTATTTCGATGTTGTTTTTTTACTGCAATATGCATTGAGTTCATACCCCCCCCCCCCCCCCCCGCGAAAAAATATGAAATTTTGAAAATGACGCGAAGATTGACGCGAAAAAATATGACATGATGGGCCAGTGAAGTTGCATAATTTAACCGAAAATATTGAAATAACTAAAGAAAATATAAATCAGAATAGTTTTTTCGATGGAGCGAGCAGTAAGCATTTTTTTTCATGTAATTTTAGTAATAAAAGAAAAACTTTTCCCCCACCAATTACAGAGACTTCTAACTTCTTTTCCCTATAACTTTGTTGGAAAATAAAAATAAATAAAAGCAATCCTAATCTTCTCGAGGATCGTTAAGTGAGCCGTCACGCTTCGTTTCTAGAAAGAAAGTGAGAAAAGGAAAAAAACCAGGTAAAAAAACGGAACACAGCTAAGCTGTTTATCTCATCTTAAATAATTGTATTACAATCGGATCTTCTTTTTTCTGGAAACAAAAGGAGCTCTCGTAACTATGCGATACGGCTACAACTTCTACATATCGCCCTTATTGTATCTCAATAGAGATGAGCTCAAGCGTGTTATTTTTGTTTTCTAGTTTGTCTAACAACAGCTGATAATTTTATTCCTGATAATATTTTTCAGTCAGTAGACTGTAGAGGTATTTCTTCGTTTTCAGCTTCGGGCAAAGTCGGGCAAAACATTCAGGTCCGTCGCTTAGGGCCCGGGTTCTCAACCTTTTTCAACTTGTGGCCCCATTTAGTCCAGTCAATAGGTATACAAAAAGGGCTTACCTTTCAAAAGGGGGGGGGGGGTGGAAGATTTCTTTTTAAATAGTATATATTTGTGTCAACATGAAAAAAATGATTTATCCAACATGAAAGACCCCGGAAAAACTTTTGGCGGCCGAAAAACCACCAAAATTTAGGACCTTTTGTCGTTTTTTCAATATATCTCAGAAATGGTTGAATTTAGAGAGAAATTTCCAATGAAAAATTTATAGAACACAAAATTTCCTACAACTTTCATCCGTACAACTTTTTTGTAGCACAAAAAGTAAGTTGGCTACAGCCGTTTCAATATGGACAATTTTTCACAATTTCGTAAGAAAAGCATTAACTCCTTATAAATAATGCATATGAAATATTAAAATTTGACTAGAATCTATATTTTCTGATAGTTTATCAACTTTTTATTTTCTTGAGACCCCTTTCGCCCTCTCCCCACCCCACCCACCACCCCCACTCTCCGCGGCTACGTACAGGCAATTCTGGCTCGTCGTCAGACTCCAATAACGGATGATATACAATGTTGTGTAACTGGAATGATGCACATAATTTATTTACAGCATATAATTGATACATTCTACTGTTACGTTTTACGTAGGGCGAAAGGGGTCTCAAGAAAATAAAAAGTTGATAAACTATCAGAAAATATAGATTCTAGTCGAATTTTAATATTTCATACGCATTATTTATAAGGAGTTAATGCTTTTCTTATGAAGTTGTGAAAAATTGTCTATTTTGAAACGGCTGTAGCCAACTTACTTTTTGTGCTACAAAAAAGTTGTACGGATGAAAGTTGTAGGAAATTTCGTGCTCTATAAATTTTATATTGAAAATTTCTCTCTAAATTCAACCATTTCTGAGATATATCGAAAAAACGACAAAAAGTCCTAAATTTTGGTGGTTTTTCGGCCGCCAAAAGTTCTTCCGGGATCTTTCATGTTGGATAAATCAGTTTTTTCATGTTGGCACTAATATATGCTATTTAAAAAAAAAAAATCTTCTACCCCACCTTTTGCAAGGTAAAATGTATATATTGACTGGACTAATTTATGAGTACTAAATTTTGTCGTGGCCTCCCTCAGGTAAACTTTTATTTTTCATTTTGAAATTGCTTCTTCTAGTTTTGATAGCTGGTTTAATTTGCCGTTTATAAGAAATTTAAATCAATTGTTGATCTAATAGATACCAAAGCATTCAACTGACATATCATTGAGGACAGTAAGCACATTCATGCTTCCAGAGAAGAATACAATCTGTCGTAAACTATAGACTTGTAATATATTTGATCAGAATAATGTGTAATATTTTACCATTGGTTGGAATGTGGAATATTTTATCAGTTTGAAACGATTAGTTTCTTGTCCCCTTTCGGAGGTTTATGGCCCCCCTATTTTACTATTTTTCCCTGTGCCCCCCCCCCCACCCCAGCTTTTTTCTGTGGCCCCCTAGGGGTCCTTATGGCTCCCGTTGAGAAACCCTAGTTTAGGGGCTCAGACGTCCGCCCCTTGAATTTCAGAAATACTATGTTTTTGCATATACGTGTATAGATGTATTTTCTGCGTATAATATATATTAAGTACATACTCCCTTCTTAGAAAACTTAGAGATGACAGGTCTGAAAACGGGCTGTGTTAGAAATATATACAAACTAGTCGCCCCGTGCGGAATTCCGCATTTTATGCAATGAATATTTTATTTAATAAATAATTTTAATTGATTTTTTTCTACTATTTTTAATTTAATGCTTGAAAATAAAAACACCAAATAAAATATAAAAGAGCCCTTTTTTTAGTTTATCAAAAATCAACGATCCAGCAAAACAATTAAATGGAGAAAACGTAAACGAAATGCGGGACTCGAACCATGGGTGTTGGGTATACCAGCCTTGCGCTCCTAACCACTCGGCAGAAGCGTAGCTAGGTGGGGGCAAGGAGGGACAGCTGTCAACGGGCGCAGCGTCATAAAGGGGCGCCAAATTAATGTTAACTTATTTTATTTTTAAATGCGAAAATAAAATTATTTGAACTGAAGAGGCGTGAACTTGTTCGATCAAAATGTGGGAGCACCGCAAATCATATCGCGATCGACCAATGCAGCACAAAAGTGAGTGGAAAATCAGACAAATAATTTTGCAAAGGCATAGTGTCCCATTTTTCTCTTAAAAGTGAATGGTCGCTATTAAAAATAAAAGTTAAAAGGGCTGCTTTGTAGAGCTATTTATCATTTAAGAGGCATAAAAGTCTTTTTTTAATTTCCTTTATGGGCGCCTCTGGGACCCCAGGGGCACAAGGGCGCGAAAATCTTCAGTTGTCCCCGGGCGCTGAAAACCCTAGCTACGCCTCTGCCACTCGGCCACTCGGCCTCTAACCAGCAAACACAACACCAACCTGGCATTTATTAAAGTACCTCTTCTTAAATGATTTTAAACTTCAAATTTAAGAAAATCGGTATATATTTTTAGACCGCGTGTCTATTTTTCCGGCTTAGCGGTTAAGGAAAGCTTTAAAGTGGTGCCTCATTCATGAAATTTGATGAAGTATTAAGGAAGTTACGGCGTACCGACCAAAAAAGGCTTTGAGAAATAATATATATGCTATATATTTTTCTAATGCGCTGCGTAGTATCGGTTCTTGACCATTGAAGACCTAGTGCGTCCCCAGAGATTGGTACCAACACTTTCAGCGGCACCACAATGAGCGTGGTACTATTTCCGCAATGTTTTGACGCTCATTGTCCCCCTAGATGGCGGCAGCTGAGCTCTAAGTGATGCGAAATTGCACTAGGAATTTAATTTAGCCGAGAGCATCCACGCCTAACGGATACTCAAGGGATCTTTAAGACGTCGCATAATCATATGACATTAGGTGCTGTCGTTTTTCTGCATCTTGAAAATCTACCGACTTGGGCCGGGTTTGATCCTGCGAACTTGGGCGTACGAGGCCTGTGCCACCATATCCACTACGCCAGTGTTTCCCAACCTTTTTTCCTTTGCGAACCCTCTCTAAGATCTGAAAGAAAATGGCCAACCCCCTTCTGTGGTCGATAATAACGGGTGACAAAACTATAAAATTTACTAGCTCCTTCATTTTCCGTGTTGTACAGTACTTCCATAGCAAGAAATGAAAATGTAATTATTGTAGAACATCTAAGTTTGAATAAAAACTAAAATACAGCTACAATTTTTTTTTTATTATTATTACTTTTTCATTATTTTTTATTTTTTTGAATTCTTATTAGGCCAGTAAACATTCCTAAAAAGTTTTAAGATTTTTATCCGGGGAGGCTCCACATTCTCATTGAAATATACCAAATTTGGAAGAGTTTTGGAAATGCACATAATGCAGAAAAGTTGGAATAAAGTGATAAATGCGAGTCCAAATTCTAAATTAATGAATAAATATCTTCTGGTTCCATTTTAAGGTCTGTTTAGTGAAAATTAGCGGAAAATAATGCAAAATTTTACATTTTATGTAGTAAAATTTCATATTTCCGACTCTTTCTTCGCGCTTGCGAGAAAAAAGTGCGAAATGGTAGAAGAAAAATGCGTTCTAAAATTTAAAATAAGTCAATAAATATCTTTCGGTACCAATTTTTGATCCAAATTGGCATCGACATGATGAACTTGGTTGTGATCCAAATCGGTACCGAAATGATACATTTGGTTGTGATCCAAATTAGAAAACAGGTAAAAGTAGAAATAGGTGCATTTCAAATTTTTTATGCTATGTATGCTTCCTATGCCAGTCCATTACTTTCCTGCATTATCTAGAAAAAAATTTATTTAAAAAATTATTTTTGCACTCCTCCAAATTCGTTAGTAAATTTATTATTTGGTTTTTTCTTTTTTCCGCCATTGCAATATTACTTTCGCAAACCCACCCCTGCTGGGGGTACGCGAAGGGAACTCTGCACTACGCCATCCTGCTGGCTATAAGAAGAAAAAATGAATTATAATGTCTCATAAATTGAAAATACAGTTCATGCTTGATTTTACGAACCTCTAACTTACGAACACTCCCGATTTTACGAACAGTTTATCAGTCTTGAAAAGTCTTCTGTCGAAAGAATGCTTTTCGATTTTACGAACTCAAGAGTTCACAAACATTTTCGCGGCCCCTAAAGTGTTCGTAAAATCAAATGTCAACAACATTTTTTTCACCCAGGTGTTGAATGAGTTATTATTTCATTTTTCGGCTTGAAGTTGCGTCTGAAACCAAATTTTAAACGAATAGAAGCAAAGGTAACAATTTCTTTCTCGTATTAACTGCCGCATTTTATCAAATTTGTCTAATAAAACGTAGTACTAGGTTATAAATAAAAAATGTGGGGAGGGGGGAATAACACCGACTTCAAATTAAAAATTGCGCTAAAAAGTGAAAAAAATTTTTTTTTAAACAACATCGATACGGTTAATTTTAGAAGACGGTGCAAAATTTTGACAGTCTAATTTTCATTACACCATGTGTTATTTTACATTCAAAGTGTTGCAACTCTGGGCTATTTATATTTTAATTAATTCATGATAAGATCATAATTTTCCCAGTTTCCCCCCCCCCCCCAAATTCCCGGGTTTTTCCTCTTGTTTCAATTTTCCCGGGTTTATTGCAACTCTACTCACGGGAGCTCAGCTTCTGCCTTTCTTTTTCGTTTCATGTGAATTTTTACAAGTGAGACAAAATTCAAATTATTTACGCGTTAAAATAAACTCTGAAGATTATGGGGACTCTAGCACTTCTTCCGTTGGAAATTAAGCCCAGACTGTTGTGAGTTATTAAAGAATAAACCATCATTCGTACAGCTAACTACACTGTAAAAATTTTGCGTTTAGTTGACACCACTTTTGGTGTAACTGAACACCATTTTTGGTGTTACGGAACACGATTTTTGGTGTAACTGAGCACCATTTTTGATGTAACTGAGCACCATTTTTGGTGTAACTGAACACCACTTTTGGTGTAACTGAGCACCACTTTTGGTGTAACTGAGCACCACTTTTGGTGTAACTGAGCACTACTTTTGGTGTAACTGAGCACCATTTTTGGTGTAACTGAACACCATTTTTGGTGTAACTGAGCACCACTTTTGGTGTAACTGAACACGATTTTTGGTGTAACTGAACACGATTTTTGGTGTAACTGAACACGATTTTTGGTGTAACTGAACACGATTTTTGGTGTAACTGAGCACCATTTTTGGTGTAACTGAGCACCATTTTTGGTGTAACTGAACACCTTTTTGGTGTAACTGAACACCATTTTTGGTGTAACTGAATACCATTTTTGCTGTTATGGAACACGATTTTTGGTGTTCAGTCGGTGTAAAGTTGAAAATTATTCCTTTTTGATATATTTTAAATTGTTTTAAGTGTCTGTCTAAAAAAATACAGACAGCAGAATGTTTTTTTTTAGCATATGATGTTCGTTAACTCATCTACGCATCAAAAATTCATGACGATTGCTCATTTGTCCTCCTTTCATAGGAATGAGCAATCGCAATGCAATTTCGATGTGCAACGGAGTTAACACATTTCAGGTGCCACGAAACGTTACACTGTCTATCTTTTTTTAGACAAACACATTAAACAATTTACAATAATATCAGAAATGAATAATTTTTAACTTTACACCAAAAATCGTGTTCAGTAACACCAAAAAAGCTGGCAACTAAATGCAAAATTTTTACAGTGTGTGAAAAAAAAAAAATAGTACCTAATAAAATTTAAAAAAAACAATGTTCAATGCCCAAAATAGAAATTACAATATCAGACGTATGTTTCGAGGTTGGCGCCCTTTTTGGCGCAAAAAGGGCTTGAGCTAATGCATGTAAAGACCTCCTCTTTATTTATTTATTTATTTTGAAATTAATTTTTGGTAGTGTCGCATTCTGATAACCCAGTCAAATACTTGTAAACAGTCTAGAACGTAACTAATACTTTTCTCTGTTTTTGATATCTTGACTTTCAACCCGTTATCTACTGACGGTACCGCCGCAAAAATTTTGTGTTTAGTTGCCCCCCTTTTTAATGTTAATGAACACTATTTTTGGTGTTCAGTTGATGTAAAGTTGAAAATTCTTTATTTTTGATGTACTTTAATTTTTTTTTATGTGGTTTCCTAAAGAAAGATAGACAGTATAACTTTTCTTAGCACATGAAATGTGTCAACTAACTTACATATCGAAATGTCAATGCGATTCCGATTCCTCATTTCTATGAAAAGAGGATCAATGAGCAATCGTAATGAATTTTTGATGCGTAGATGAGTTAACGGACATCATATGCTAAAAAACCATTCTGCTGCCTGTATTTTTTTAGACAGAGACTTAAAAATTTTTTAAATGCGTCAAAAAATGAATAATTTTCAATTTTACATTGACTGAACAAAAATAGGGTGTTCAATCAGTATTTTTTAGTAGTATGATTAAAAATATTGGAAAGAGCAACTTAAGACAAATTAAATATAAAAAGTTTACAAAATGTGGTGGGAAAAAGGAGAATGTTAGGGGGAGAAAAGGTTTGTCTCTTTTAAAGTCTCAGTCAAGTTAGAGAAAAAAAAGGAACAATGTTTCAAAAAATCGGCTTAAAGTAATCCATCGATAAAATACGGCATATTGTACTTCAAAAACTATTAAATCTCGGTCCATTTTTCTGTCTGCAGAAGATGTACGTGTACAAAAAGGAAAAGATTCTTTTGATAAGTGGATTTAGTTCCACGCTGTTCCATTATTTATGATATGTGGCGAATGCAAAATGGCATTGTCTTCCTGATCAAATAGATGCAGGTAACTGAAGAAGGAAGCAAAAAGTGCCCATCAGAACAAAAAGAAGAATGGAAGTATAGAAGCTCTTGTTTTGTTTTATTATTCCTTTTGGTGTGAAGGCCGAGTCACGACTTTCCTAGACTTTCAAACAGAGATCAATGGCATTCGTTCTAAGTAATAATTTATTCCGGAAATTCAGCTGTCATAGTTTTTATCATCCAAGCTGTTGCAACGTTTTCGCGCAGCTTTGGAGAAATTTTACGGTTAACTTCGTCTAAGAAGAAAACTGATGTTCAATAAGAATATCCATGACATTTTTGAAGAAAGATTTTGGTATGGAGAGAACACGTTATTGTTTCGTTTTAATCGAAGGCGAAGTTTTTCACTTTTTCGTTTTGCATTCAGGTAAAGCTATTTTTAGTCACGCAGCAAAATCCGCCCAAGTTGAGCTAGAAAAAACACTGACATTTGAGATAAACAACAGCGAAAGAAAAATGCTAATCAAATAAAACGTGTAACTAAAAAGAATAAAATAAAATGCAATTTAATTAAATAAAATTTCTAAATGGTAAAATAAAGGGAATAAAAATTAAGTTGATAGAATAATATCAATAATTGTTAAGGTTTCAATAAGCCGGAACTTCAGAAAAGTGACTATATGGTGACCTTATATCGAGATCTGACTGAATGTAAATGAATAAATGGGTAGGTAAATAAAAAGAATATTTTTATCATTTCGATATTCTTTACTAGAAACTATCGATATGACGCTTAAAAACTGCAATATTTTCTGCTTTAAAACGCTAGTTCACTCACGTTTAATTTCCTTCGAAAAATACATTTTTAGCCTACTTTCCCGTAAAAGTAAGAAAAAAAAAATAATAAAGCATGAAAGAAGGCTTAATACCGGAAAAATACCATCAAAAATCGAGAGAAGTAAAAAAAAAAGTGAAGTAGTAATTAAATAAAGATTGAAAAATAAAAAACTTGAAAGTGGAGTTTTGAGATGGAGAAAATATGTGTCTATCGGTCTTTCTGTCTGTCTGTCGGTCTGACCCCCCCCCCCCCTAACTTTTGAACGAATTGTCAGATTCGAAAAATTATTTTTGCATTCGAAAGTTAATTATAGTTTTAAATTTATATTTAGAATAAAAAGTAGATGAAAATAACTGCGAGGACATCTCACTTTCTTATTTTACTTTCTGATTTAAACAATTTTTCGTTCAATTTTGAACAGTTCAAAAAATTTTAACATTAGCGCGTAATGGGCAAAAATGAAGCAAATTATGTAAACTCTGAGCACAGGATCCAAGCTCCTATGAGCAAGCTTATTTTAAGAAGTTGTCGCCTTGAAGTACTGATTTGAACAATTTTTGTTCATTTTTGAACAGTTCAACAAAAAATTAAGTTTACTGGGAAATTTCAATCCCATATAAATTCTAATCTAACCGACGGATTTGCTTGCTACAAACTTTATCGGAAATATGTTACGATGTAGAACATGTACAGATACGAAGTTCATCATGAACTGAACGAGCCTATTTTCCAACGAAATTTTTTAATCGGGATTTTAAAGGATATTTCTCAATGAATAAATGAATAAATGAATGAGTGAAAGAATGAATGAATGAATGAAAGAGTGGAAGAATGAATGAATAAATGAAAAAGTGAAAAAAATGAATGAATGAATAAATGAATGAGTGAATGAATTAAAAAAAAGTTAATGAGTGGGATAAATACATGAATGAGTGAACGGATGAAAAAAATACATGAATGAGTAAATGAAGGACTGAATAAATGAAAGAATGAATGAGTGAGTGAATGAATATGTATCATCCGTTGAAAAAGGAATCTTTGAAGTAATTAAGAACTAAAGCTAAATGAGAAAGAGAGATAGCTAGATTTGAATTTGGTGTATACGGGAAAGTAGGCTCGTATAGTTCTAGACGGAACTTCTTGCTCATATTTATCACATTGCCAGATTCTTTTAGCAAGTTTTTCTCAAAATCAAAAAAAAACAGAAACACGACCAAAAATTCCGTCACTTTGAGTTCAAGTTGACTTTATCTACGCAATACGTGAATCACATCGAGACAACCGTAAGAATTCCGTACCTGCGGTTTTTGCGGTTCAGTGCACTTTCAATGGTGGTAATAAGCAGTGATATGCTATTCTTAATGATCTAGTTTTGTAAGTTCTTGAAAGAGCTTTACGGAAATATGTACTACATTCCAACCTTGATGATACAAAGCGTTTTTCGGATTTTCCATTTTATTTTTTTTCTTCGCCTGTTACACAGTCCCGCTATGGGCAAGGTTTTTCTACTATTCAGATACACTATAAAAAAATTAGCGACTCTAAACAATTGTGAAAATTTGCTTATTGCAAAGAATGGTGCTTAATTTAGCTACATTTTAGTGTAACATATCTAGCTGTGTAATGGGGCCGGTACGACGTTCCTGTATATTTCTACTAGAAGGAACACCGCTCCGAAATTTAACTTGAAAATCCCGAATTTCCCTCCGAAAGAGACGAAATAGTTTAAAATCTCTTCACACCATAAATAACGTTATTTTAAATCACAAAAGACAATGTTGGTCAAGGCGGAACCGCCAGGGTAGTAAAAACACAAAATCAAAACCTCTTCTAATATGATTTTTTTTTTCAATAGTTTTTAGAATCCCTCTTGGGATTTTAGGAATATGTATTTACAGCGTGTGCAGTGATTTCTATTTTAAAAGATAATAAGAATATGCATTTATAGCGGGTGCAGGGATTGTCTATTTTAAAAGATGAATAGCCTCGTATTGTAGTCGTGAGTGTTGTAGTAACTATTCAAAAAAAAACCTCCGATAATTCTGGTCTCTCTTTGTTGAAATAGTGATACCCAGAAAGACGTTTGGGATCGAATCGTTTAAATATATATTATGCTTTTATTCATGGAATTTACAGGTTGTTTCTTTTTGTGTTTAGTTCTAGTGTGAAAACCGAGAAGGGAGGTCTCAGTGAGAACACTTCTCATCGACAAAGGAATAAAAAATAATAATGATGATGATTTGCTTTACCGCTTCCGGTAATCGCAAGCAATTTAGATTTTTTAAGCAGAACTGTAAAGAAGGATCTGTACTTTCTGTATCGAACCAATCCTGTTTCCACAACGGTGATAGCTTAACTAAAGGTCAGATTTTCACCTGCAAGCCAATAGGTGGCGTTGAATACCATGATGGATCTACTCACAGCTTCTATATATTATTTTTATAGTTTTAAATGGTATATTTACAATAAAAAGTAGATGAAAATATCGGGGAGGGGCTCAATTTCGCTAAAATTTAGAGAAATTGTTAATTTAAACATTCAAATAGTTAAAAAAAATAGCAAAAATCATTTTAAAGACTCCTAACACCCACAGTTAATTAGTTTATTGATGTAACTTTTAAATTGTATAATGCAGGGGTCTCCAAACTTTCCAGCCTTAGGGCCATATTGATTACTCCAGTAAATTCCAAGGGCCAAAACCATATTATCATTAATTGTTGCCGGTGGTAAAAAGTTGAATCAGTCCACTAGTGGTGTAAAATATGATTACTTTTTTGCCAGATGCCATTAGCGACGGGGAAGCTGATGTATTTTCTGTATCGTATGGGTATCCGTTATAATGGGGTACCCGCATCGTATCGCCATAGTAATCATTGATTACAAAAGTAATGAAATACACAAGTAATCATTGATTACTTTTTTCTTCAGTAATCGTTACTTCGGTTCCTAACGAGTACTCAAGTAACGAATGAGTATTTTTTTACATGAAAAAAAAAGTCCGAAAAAGTACGCCACGTTTAAAAAAGGCTGCAAATCGAACTAAAGTCCGCAAAACGGCAACACTGCATATTATTAATTTTCCTGTCATTATCTGTAATTTCTAGATTAGTCGTAGAGTACGAGCGAGCCATGAGGAGTAACGTGACAGGACATCTGGTGGACACAAGCAGAAATAGGTAGTACCTTCTATCCCTAACAGATGGCGCTAATAGCACTTACAGAATAATCTCGTTGGTTCGATAAAGTTCTGGTGTCTTCCACTCACTTCTAGATGGCAGTAAGTGAAATATATAAGAAGGCTAGTGGCGCAACCACAAGTCAGTTCCTATGACACTGCTGTGAAATAAAATAGTGCGTACCTCCTTAAAACGTGTTTGTGCGTGTTTAAGTTTAAGACATCTTTGTAACAATATTTTTATTTGAATTGTTGCTTTTGTGTGTGATTTAGTAGAATGGAAAAGAAGCGAAAAATTGATAGTGAATGCAGAAAATTCAAAGATCAGTGGAACATTCAGTATTTCGTAATTGAGTCCAGTAACAAGGCGCTATGTTTGATTTGCAATGAAAGCATAGCCGTTCTCAAAGAATATAACATTAAACGTCATTATGAAGCAAAACATTTTCAAAATTACTCAAAATATACAGGAAGTTTGCGGACAGAAAAATTCGAAGCTATGAAGCGCGGATTGAAATCGCAGAAATCTTTATTTACAAAACTCAAAACTGAACAAGAGGCTGCAACTCGTGCCAGCTTTCGTGTGGCTCTTGAAATTGCAAAACGTGGAAAACCATTCACCGATGGAGAAATGGTCAAAGAATGCATAATCGCAGAAGCCGAAGAAATGTGCCCTGAAAAGGTAAATTTATTAAAAACTGTCAGTATGTCAGCAAACACTGTGGCTCGAAGGGTAGAAGACATCGCTGAAAATATATCCTCTCAACTGTTCAACAAAAATGGACATGTTGAGTGGTTTTCTTTGGCCTTGGATGAGTCAACGGATGTGTCAGATACTGCTCAGGTGTTGATTTATATTCGAGGAGTAGATAAAAGCTATGAAGTGCATGAAGAACTTCTTGATATGTATAGTATTCATGGCACAACTACTGGTTCAGATATTTTTAAAGGAGTTGAAATGGCCATTAAGCAAAAGAACCTTCGATGGAAAAACTTGAAATGCATTACAACTGATGGAGGCAAAAACATGAGTGGGAAAGATAAAGGAGTGGTCGCTCTTGTGTCAAAGGCTGTAGAAAATGACGGTGGTTCAAAACCAATAGTCTTACATTGTATCATTCATCAACAGTCTTTGTGCGGAAAATGTTTGGATATGTCTGAAGTTCTGAAACCAGTCATATCAACTGTTAATTTTATCAGATCTTTTCTGCTGAATCACCGACAATTCGTACAATTTATTAAAGAGATTGGAGAAAATGACTTACCTTATCATACTGCCGTACGTTGGCTTAGTTGTGGGAAAGTCCTTCAGCGCTTTTTTGAACTTCGAGCAGTGATCGAATTTTTTTTGAATGAAAAGCTTCGCCCTCTTACTGAATTGCAAAACAACGCATGGCTGTGGAAGTTAGCATTCTATGTTGATTTGACAAAACATGTGAACGAACTGAATTTGAGATTGCAAGGAGAAAACCAGCATCTTCCTGATTTATACAATAATATCGAATCATTCCGGAAGAAATTGATACTGTTTCAATCACAACTACGAAGTAAATGTTTTTCACATTTTAAAACATGTGAAATATTTAGCCACACCACTGAGACCGAGTTTCCTATCGATTTTGCAATCGAAACTTTGAGTGCTTTGAAAATAAATTTTGATACTCGTTTCTCGGACTTTGATGCCATTGCGAATCAAATTAAGATTTTTCAGAATCCTTTTGATACTGACATTGAAACCCTAGCCCCGGAACTTCAAATGGAAATGATTGATCTACAGTGCAGTGATATAATTAAGAACAAATATCAAAACTTATCTTTGTTGGAATTTTATAAGTGTCTTCCACTGACACAATTTGATAATTTGCATAAATTTGCTCGTGGGCTGTTTTCTGTTTTTGGTACTACTTATTTGTGTGAGAAGACCTTTTCCAAAATGAAGTACACAAAAAATGTTTACAGATCTAAATTAACTGATGAGCATCTTAAATCTCTTTTAATAATTGGTACAAGTAAAATTAGTCCACAACTACAAACTATTGTCAGTGGAAAATCTCAATTACATAAATCTCATTAGTATTTCATATGTCGTTATGCTTGTTATAAGTTATCTTTTCATTTAAAATGTATAAAATGTTAGTTGGATTCATTTCAATAATTTGTTAGTTAGTAAATAATAACCTACAACAATGTTATGAGTAGTTAGCCCATGACCATATCAATGTAGATGTCATATTAATAATTATTCAACATAAAAATAGATTACTTCAGTAAACTTAATTCAATTTGCTATAAAAAATAAATATGTTCTCTAGAAGGAGTTTTCTTTCAAGTATGCTAGCTCTCCGCGGGCCGGACAAAATCTGTCCGCGGGCCGGATGTGGCCCTCGGGCCGTAGTTTGGAGACCCCTGGTATAATGGATTCGTATTATCAAATAACTTATTGTATATTCTGATTCACTGGAGTAGTTCATCAAAACGTTTTTGTGAGTTGTTACTTTTCCTAGAACGTCGACGATATATTTGCCCCTCTATTCTTGAAAAATGTTTAAGCATGCTGTAATATTCTTAATCCATTCCAAGCAAAATGAAAAATCTTTGGGTGTTTTTACTCTTCCTAAATTATTAATCTGAAGAATGCTGATCTGAAATTTTCCGTGGAGCTCTTTCAGACAAGCTTGATTACTGAGTTTTTTTCCGTGACCCATTGTGGTATTTTTCCTTTTTATCTTTCAATGGAAATATAGATTCGATAAAGTTCACGCATTCATGTATTTCTATTATGAATAATACTGCAGTAGAGGCGTAGCTAGGTGGGGGAAAGGAGGGACAGCTGTCCCCGGGAGCAGCGTCTAAGGGCGCCAAATTAATGTTAATTTATTTTATTTTTAAATGCGAAAAGAAAATTATTTGAACTGAAGAGGTGTGAATATGTTCGACAATAAAGTGGGAGCACCGCAAATCATATCGGGAGTGACCAATATAGCACAGGAGTGCGTAGGAAATCAGACAAATAATTTTGCGAAGCTAAATTGTCCCATTTTTCCCTTAGAAGTGAATGGTCGCTAATAAAAATGAAAGTTAAAAGGGCTGCTTTTTAGAGCTATTTATCATTTAGGAAGCATACAAGTTTTTTAATTCCCTTTAGGGGCGCCCCTAGGCCCCCAGGGGCACAGGGGGGTGCAAAATCTTCAGTTGTCCCCTTGCGCTGAAAACCCTAGCTACGCGTCTGCACTACAGTAATAATTCTAGTGTGTATCAAATGATTGTGCGTTTGCGCACGCAAGCTTCCGAAACTTTCCAAGGACAAAACAGAGTTTGAATCCATTTGACAGAGACACTGCTTATGTTTGATGGTTTTTATGCTTCGTTTTCAGATCTTTGAATTATTATTAGGTGGTTTTACATCTCAATTCGCAATTTTGCCAATCACAAGGCAAAATCGATTAACTTCCTTTTTTTTAGCCTACTTCACTCTCAAAAATAAAATCCTCATTTTCGACGATTCTTGAATCGTCAAGAAAATTTCGTCATTTACAACGATTCTTTCCTCGCGCAATCACTTATGAGTAATTATTACTGTTTAATTTTTCGTCCTTCTTTATGTTAGTTTACGTAATAACTAAGCTACTACATTTTTAAAAACTAATTACTACACGAAAAGTTACTACACGTCTTAAAAGTTACACGAAAAGTTAATTACTACACGAAAAGTTACTACACGTCTTAAAAGTTACTACACGAATCTCGGCAATTTGACGAAAGGTTTACTCGGAGCATATTGACGAAAATTTCGTCAAATACGACGAAAGTTTCGTGAGATTTGCGCACTTGTTTCTGAGAGTGTTACCCGTAAAATTATTAAAATAAATAATAATAAAGTACGAAAAAATGCTTAATGTATCGTAAGAAGACCGTTAAAAATAAAGAAAAGTCAAAAATAAGTGAAGTAGTTAAATAAAGATCGAAAAACAAAAAAATTGAAATTAGGGTTTTGAATTGGGGAAAATGTATGTCTGTCAGTCTGTCTGGAAAAAAGTATGCCTTGCGCTCGCGGAGATGAGTAAGGTTAACTTTTGGCTTTGTTACGGTTGGCATGAAAGTAACTCTCTTTTCCGTCAGAGAATGTCAAAACTACTTGTGTGTGGATAAGAGGGGGGGGGGGGGAGTTAAAATTCAGGTATTCTGAAAGGATGTTGTATTGCGAAATATGAGTAATCAAATTCTATAGGCGTGATGAGATTAAATATTAGGTACTATACGAGATGTTATTTAATTTTGGTGTAAATATTTTTATAAGATTTTGTACTGCTATAGCTGTTGTTGTTCTAATGCCACTTGGATGTCCAAGCTTCCCTTCGCAGAGCGACTAGGAATTAAGGCGGCAAGGAGCGCTTTTCGTTTATAGATGAGCACCACAACGGTGGAAGTACGACTCGGCACGTAATGTACTTGGAGAACACCAGATGGCGCCACCACGAATACGCCACCTTCCTTTTTTGACAAAAGAGTGAAGGGAAGGGAAAATCTCCACCCTCCGGGACTGCCTCGGGACTTCAGGGTCCACAGATTTTACATGCTATGTATCCCCAAGTGTACATGGTGGGTCTTCAGCGGCTCGGGTATCGAACCCGAGATTCTGCAATCCGAAGCTCGACATCCTAAACCACTACTCTACCACGGCCCCCTGCTGTAGTTTTTCGTGGAAAAATTAGTGATTTGAAAAATTTAAACAAAAGAGACGCACCGCATTAGGAGGAGAAGAGTTACACTCTCATAACTGTTGGATTTTAACTCTATTACCAATTCTAGTATGATAAAAGAGGCTTTATTGCCAATCCTAGTATGGTTATATAAGCTTAATTGCAAATCCCAGTATAGTACACTGGTGTGCAAAACTTAAGCAACAGTTGTTTATTTTGACATAACTTTTCGAAAAATCATCTGAGAGACATGAAATTTAGAAATAACAGAGAGCAGTTTTGTACTTAAAGGATAATGAACGCATAACTGTGTAAAAATGAATACATTTCATATAATGTGGAATCAAACAAAAGTAGGTTTTATTGGACTCATAATATAATTACACATGATTGTCTATTCACGAGAAAAAATAGCACGCAGATGTTCCTTAGTATGGGATATGTTCTCCCCGTGCTGCAATGATTGCTTCGCATCGTCTCCCCATACTCAGCACCAGATTGTCCACCAGTTCTTGGGGTAAGAGCGCCCATGCCTCAATCAGTATCCATTTCAGTTCTTGGGCGTTCCCAGGCGGATGTAATCGCGCCGCAATGAGTCTCCGCAGTGCATCCCACGCATGTTCAACAGGATTTAAATCAGGAGAGTACGCTGGCCAACCCGTTCGAGTGATATCTTCACTTTCCAGTAGCTGCTGAACAGATTGTGTCCGATGTGGGTGTGCATTGTCATCCATAGAAATGAAGTTTGGTCCAATGGCACCTCTGAACGGACGCACATGGGAAGGGAGTACCTCCTGACCATATCGAACTCCTGTTACGGAACCTCTGTCGAAAATGTGGAGCTCTGTCCGCCCGTTCAACATAATGCCTCCCCAGGCGAGAATTCCAGGACTCCGTAACGGTCTCTTTCCACGATGTTACTGAGATGAAACCGTGTCCCGACCTCTGTCCAAATCAACTGGCGTCCAGAATCGCTTGTGCCACTGAAACGACTCTCATCCGTAAAGAGGACATGACTCCACTGATGAGAAGTCCTGGTTTTGTGCTCCTTGCACCACTATAAACGGCGGCGCCGATGCACCACTATAAACGGCGGCGCCGATGGCCTGCTGTCAAAGGGATGCAGCGTTTAGGACGACAAGCAAATAGGCCACCTTTGTGAAGGCGTCTGGCCACAGTAAACCGTGACACTTGCTGCCCCGCTGCTGTACACAGTTGTTGAGCAATGGCGCTTGCTGACTGATTCTGGGTTCTTTTCGCCTGCAGGACGATATATCGTTTAGCCACTGCAGTTTTTATCCTGAGGTGGCCACCGCTAACCTTTCCGACAGCTGTATCTGTAGTTCAAAAGGCTTTCCAAGCGCGAGAAACGACGCTTTTGCTGATTCCGAACTCTTCAGCTGCACCGGTCACACTGCAACCGTCCTTCAACTTTTCGACCATTCTTCCACGTGTGAAGTCGTCCAGAAGATTTCTTCTAGCCATAGTTCATGAAAAAACTCATTTGCACCTACAGCGAATGTCTTTGAGTGCATTTCCATCCTTCCTTTTATTGTATTCTTAAGGCGCGCGTTTTGCAAATGCTCACATTGCCTGTGACGTTTTGTTCCTGATATTTGCATCCGCATGACCTTTCTACTGAATTACATGTTCATTGTACTAATCGCAAGAACTACTTTTCTGCAATTTCATAGCTATTTACTTAAAATTGACATTGTTGCTTAAGTTTTGCACACCAGTGTACTTCGAACCCTAATATGGCCATATAGGTTACATATATATAGGTATAGGAGGTGTTCCTGCTATGACATAAAAGGACATTTTTGGACCCCCCACTGGCCCCACTCGAAGGAAAATCTCGCAGCGGTATCGCCTGCCAAGCGTTTTCTGTTATCTTTTATATTTTGTATTATGAGTAATTATTACTGTTTAATTTTTCGTCCTTCTTTATGTTAGTTTACGTAATAACTAAGCTACTACATTTTTAAAAACTAATTCACTTATTATTATTCATCCACAGTGCCCTTCCTCCAGTTTTTTTCTTTCTCTCGCTATAATGCTTACAGTTAAAGTCAAAACAGATAGTCATTTGCAGAAAAAACAAACAAGTATTGTAGAGACGAAGCACTCAAAAACGACTATGATTAACTCAACAAACCCATTGCCAACTCAATAACATATTTAAAACACATATGTCTACGCATTTAATTTTATTTAGACACGATTCACATATAAGAAAAAACATAACTCGTCTATCAATGATGCATTTCTATACGTATCCCCTTATAGAAAGGAACAGTGTCATATCTGCAAAATGGACCCTTTTCAAGAGAGGCGTTTGAATTTTTTACAATTTGTTTTATTTAATTATCTTATTTGTTTCAATGATATTTATAATCGATTTTGTTCAGAAAATAGTTATTGTTCTAGCTTTTTCTCACATGATGGATGCTAATGATGTCAAAAAGAATTAGAAATAACTATAAAAAGTAGTTATTTGAGTATTGGCACCAAAAAAATACAGTTGGCCTCTAGCCTTAAGTTTTGAACATTTACTTACAGCAGTATTCCCAATATAAAGAGCGTAAAAATCTGAAGATTTTAATATAAAAACTAAAAAAACGATTTTCTGCAGATATGACACTGTTCATTTCTATAAGCGATATATAGCTTAAGGTGAACTTTAAACAACTTGAATCATAACCAGAACATTTAATAATCAAAGTAATGTTGAACAAATATTATCTTAACCCTAACGTTTATCAAAGTGTGGTACACGTAGCCCTGGGAATACGGGAAGAGCTTGGTAGGGGTACGTGGTGAACCAGGCAGAGAACATCAGGTAAAAGTCTGTGTTTAAAACTGCTTAACACGTTCACGTCGGCGCGTACCACCGGTGGCCCACACTAGACTGTCTCATCGGTCGGCGCGTACCACCGATGGCCCGCACTAGGCTGTCTCATCGGTGGGCGCGTACCCCCGGTGGCCCGCACTAGACTGTCTCATCGGTCAGCGCGTGCCACCGGTGGCCCGCATTAGACTGTCTTATCGGGCGGCGGCGTGAATTCTAGCGCCCCCCCCTCACAGCGAAAAATATGAAAATCGGCCCCGGCGTGAACGTGTTAAACTTATCCCATGCAAAGAAACTTCCTTATTTCACATTCAAGATATAGCGAACGCTGCCTTGACAAAATTAGCAAAAGATAGTTGGTAATAGTGATGTTGACTCTTTTTTCTTGCATCGTGAAAAAATCAACATCAAACTTGCATCAAACGGATACTCAAGGGATCCTTTACCTGCCGCATAATCATACGACATGGAGGCTGACAATTTTCTGCATCTTGAAAATCCACCGACTTGGGCCAGGTTCGTCATATCTGACATAGAACGCAACTTTGCACGGCTTGCGTCCATAGCATTAGCCTCATGGTTGTCGAATGTAATTATCGCCATCCGATTGCGCATTTTGTGAGGCAAAATTGACTTTCGAAATTTCCATCCATTATTTATTACAACGGTGTCAATCAAATATTTGTTTAATTTTGCAATTGATGTTGAATGCATATTTTTTCAAAAGTATTTTATTTTAAGTATTTTTCGATGTACTTTCCTTTAAAAAAATGTTCTCTGATCTAAGGAGGTGAGAATACAGAGGTCATCACCCCCCCCCGTTAACGTGGCGTGACCATCATTCAATGAAGATTATAAATCACTGAAAAAACTCAACTTTCTTTAAACAATATCGACAATTTTAAAAATCTTAGTGCTGGAATTAACCAGGCGTACTACAAATTCAAATTTTATTGAATAAAGTTAATTTTAGAGAAATCATAGCTCAAAAAAATAATAATAATAATTAAAAAAATGAGGACTTCCTTTTTATTTTTTATCTTATATTGCAAAGGGAAAAAAGAAACAACTGATCAGTGATCTTAGGAAAAGATATTCTTTCTGTTTTTCGTCAATTGTTGGCGTTGAAACTATAGATGAAAATAAGCATACTTTGCAACATATTTTAAGCCGTTACGCGATTCTCCCAAAATTTCAACATTTTTCATCAAGTTTCCAACGGAATCTCGTTTTCGAAGAGAAAAAACAAAAGATTATCATGAAAGAAAAAAAAAATGAAAAGAAAGATCGTTAAATCAGAGTCATGTTTGTAATAACGGAGTTTAATAAAAAAAAATTTTAACATTAAAACAACCATTCATTTTAATTCCCCTCGTTGTACACAGTTCCCGTAGAATCCTGAGTCGCAATAACCGAGAGTTACTGTAGTTAGGCATCAAATAAACATTCACTATAATTAGCTTGTTACTTCAAAGGTGGTGTAACTGAGATATATTATTCTTTATTTCGGATGCATTTTGCTCTATCCACGAATGTTTCTAACTAACTAGAGAATCAGGATGCATGCTATAGTACTACTACTAATTATTTGTATTTTAATATAATATTTCTCTTAGTTTAAAAGGAAATATTTCAGAAATTAAATAAGCTGACAGATTAATACAGAAACAGAAAGTCATTTGTATTACACCAATTTTAGTCAATCGCTATTTATTGATCTTTTAATTACCAATTAATTTTATAACGTGTGGTAGATATGTATTTTGAAATGTAGTTCACAATGCTCGTAGTATTTGTGGGTTCTGTAAGGAAGTCTCTCTTTAAAAATAATTTAACTTTGTGCAAAGTCATAGAAATAAAATTTCACGTTAAATTAAAGCACAAATGAGCATTAAAACGCAGACATATGTTTCGGGATTGCTTGGAATCCCGAAAATTGCTTGGAATTGTCGTATTGAAAAAGGGATTCCAAGCAATCCCGAAACATATGTCTGCGTTTTAATGTTCATTTGTACTTTAATTTAACGTGAAATTTTATTTCTAAGTCTCTCTTTGTTGAGGGGGACGAGAAGAAAAAGAGCCCACTATGCAGATGTCTTCCTATAGCGATTTAAAATCCCTACTAATTTTGGCCGTAGTTTTTTACCTGTTCCTGATAGAGGGCGCTCGTGACGTGCTCATAATACTGCTTTTATAAGCAGAGTCATATTGCAAAGATTACAGAACGGAATGTTTAAATTACATAAACTATTTAATTTTAAACATATCAGCCAACAAAATTTTCCAGAACCTAAATTTTGACTTGCCATTTAATGAATTTATTGAAGCCAGCGCAATACGTTATAACTTAAGTTCTCATATAAAATATTTTTCTAGTGATTCAAATTATAAAGCATTGGAGTCCTTGTTTTTCCCTTTGCAGGTTATTATATCAAAAAATAAATAATCTTTCCCTTGGGATTAGCTCTTTACAATTGTTTTTATTGTTTATTTCGTATTTATATACAGTGAAACATCGCTATTCGTACAAAATTCGTTCCAGGAGGCAGTTCGAATGGCGATTTGTCAGTTCTGTCGCTTGTGGCAGAATGACATTTTATGATGAGCAGCGCGTCCGGCTGCGTAATTTACAGGTGGCTACCTCGTATTTGAATATTACTTAGGAGAAAACTAGGACATTTCCTCTACAGACAACGCGATGATGGTTGGTCACAAAATTACTAGTACGTAGCCTCCTCTTAAAGCAAAGACTGCAAAGCTGGGATTCGAGCCTGCAAGCCTTTTCTTCTTCACTCCTGAAGTGACAAACTTACTAAAACACAATGAATGATTCAATCATCTAAGGCAGGGTTTCTCAACCTTTTTCGACTTGTGGCATCCTCAGAAGCGCCAAATTCTTCCGTGGCCCCCATATACCGAGTATGAATGGATCATTCTTAGTCAGTAGTGCAACGGGGATAGTTTTCCAAGGGGGGGGGGGGAGGGAAGCAAAGTTCAGGATGAGGATTAATCCACCATCGGATATCCCCCAGATAGCAATTTTTATTTGCAACAAAATTGCAGCAACCTTGCTTTGAAAAATTGGAAACTTGCAGCAAGTTCATAATGCAAGCCTGAAAGTTCAAAGCAAGACTGTAGCAAGTTTACGCAAGTGCCGAAGTCACCACACTTCGCACTTGCAGTGAACTTGTCTTGCAAGTCACGTCAAGTTCACTGCAAGTTGGAGACAAACTGGTACAAAAGCTAGCTTTGCTATATCAAATTTGCAGCAAGTTCCTCGTGAATTTACCATTGACGTGCAAATTTGCTGCAAACTCTTTGCTAGTTTACTAAGTTTGCTGCAAATTTGTAGCAAACTAGTTGGAACGCAAGCTTTGTAATATCAAATTGACCTTTCTTGTATCAAACTTGCTGCAAATCCCTTGCAAGTTCACTCTTGTCCTATCAAGTTTGATGCAAATTTGTGGCATTTAAGCTCATTTCACAGTATTTTGTCCAAACGTAGAGTCTGCAACATTACACTTTTTTTGTTATAACTACGTAATTTACAGCTTAATTATCAATAAATTTTATTTTCAAATAATTTGTTGTGCACATTATTTGAAAATAAAATTTAGCGATAATTAAACTGGAAATTACATAGTCATAACAAAAAAAGTGTCATGTGGCGGACTCTACAATTTTAGAAAATACTGTGAAATGGCCCCTATCCCAATATATCCACATTTACCACTTTTAAGGAAAAGAAGCAGTTTGCATATGAATGTCTAGATTGTCAAATGCTGTTGTTGTCATTTTTAATCCTTAAGTAAGATTTTTTGCACTATATTAATTAGAAACATACAACTTTGATTCAGGTTTAGTTTATATAGATTAATACACTTTAATTTGCATATAGAGTTGAATTTTCTAGTTATTTTGGGCATATTATATACATTTTTAATGTATGATCATGCATTCAACAAATTTTATATAAATAGGATCATTCAGCTAGGTACAAAACATAAATAAAACAAGACTAAAATTGTTTATTATCATACAAGCTTTATTTTTACTATTTTTAGAACATTTAATGTTACATGAATAAGAACACTTAATTTATATATACAATACAAAACCAAAATTAAGAAGCAGGAGCACCACTCTTCAAAAATCACAAGACTGAAAATATCTAATGAAGTTGACTACATACCGTAGCATCAATATTATTAGCAATAAATTACCACTATTGCTTTCAGAAGATATAAAACTTGTATGTACACACAGTGTATGTGTATATATACATATATTCAGAGTCCGACAAAAATCCGAAAATCTTAGGAGCCAATGAAAAATTTTTAGGAGCCAGCTATAATATTTTCATTTGGCACCACCTGAAAAACTAGTCGCCAAGGCATATTTTTTAGTCGCCCGGGCGACCTGGCCCCGGGATTTTTCGGACGCTGCATATATTTAAATGATCTAACAAGATTTAGTTCATATATTCCAAATTAAAAAAAAAAAAAAAATCCTGTTTATGAATGAATAAATAAGAACAATAAAGTAATACTAAGACATACAGCAGTGCAACTACTGCAATCTCGCATTAAAAAATGTAAGCAAATCCATTTTTATTTCCGAAACATCTTTGTTCTGACTGGTATTTATATACTTTACAGATTGATTTTTATTTATTTATGACCTTAAAAAAATGCACTAAACAGAAATTATAATTTAAAAATAAAAAGAGATGGCTTAACTTGCATCACTATTTTTAAAGCTAAATTCAAATTCCTTATTCATTACTAATAAATATCTCATCACTAAGCCAATTTTTTTATAAAAAATTTCCTTTTCTATAGTTTTTTTAAATTTTTATTTTAAAATTTTATTTCATATGTGTTTCACCTAAAAAATAAAATGAAAGATCAAGTAGGTAAGTAAATGCTTGTTACTTTAAGATTGGTAGTGACCCTTTACGAAGAAAAGAGAAATTATGAATTTTTAATTATTAAATTAAGTTCACAAGCAATAAATAAAGAAAGAAGAGGAAAAATGTAAACTATTAAAATAAAAATTTAAATAAGCCATTCTAAACCATCTTTTATTAAAATAACTTCCAAAATAATTGAATCATGTAAAAATTTTGAAATCTCCGTCACACAAGCAGCATCTTTCCATCCTACAACAGAAAAAACAAAAAGCTTTTAATATTATAAGTTGCAAAAAAATTAAAATATAGATCAAATGTATTTGAGATAATCAAGGGTGTAGGTGAGGTTGGTATGCAGCTGTCATTTTCACAACATTAATTAGTTCTTGACAAATTTTTGAACATTTGGTTGTAGCTGTGACAAAGCATATCTCAGGTTATTACTACATCCACCTTTGCTAAATATTTGGTCATGTATGCCAGTGATTCCCAACCTTTTTTTTTTTTTTTTGTCGGGGCACACTATGGACGTTTTCAAAATTTGACAGCACACAAAGAAAACGATAAGTTAAAAAGTTGTTTACTTACCTATAAAACACTGTAAAATAATTAATTAATTTAAAGTAAAAAACATGGTATTTAACTGTACAAACAAGTTTTCTTCTATAGTGTACTCTTCTTTTATTTAAACAAACTTTACTTGTAATAAGAAGCATTATAATTTTTATTACGTAGATTTCTAAAATTTGACGGCACACTAAAGTGCCATGACACAGTGGTTGAGAATCACTGATGTATGGTATTGCTGAAATTCTGTATTCATAGATATGTGTATGAAAACTGCACTAAGAACACCAAAACTTCTGAAGAAACTTGTCTGCAAAAAAGGAATCATTTACAATAGTAGTAGATAGTCGAGTGTACAAATAGATGCTGTATTGTTGAAAAAACATTATAGTTTATATTGTAACCACAAAATCGAGGAAACTGCAGTTACTTTTACACTCTTGAAATTCTTCTACACCTTCCCAAGGGGTATGCCCTCATGTTGAGAACTGTTGTTATACGGCAATTCATTCACATGAAAACACCAGCTGGATAATGCTAATTTTTTAATAAATCAATAAAAGAAACAAATCAATTTTTTCCTGCAATAAGCCATAGACAGCAAAATCAGACTTGAGGATTTCATTAACTATCACTATAAAAATATAATAAACTATGAGAAATGTTACAGAAGCTTGTAAGTTTAACAAGGGCTTGAAATAGAAAAATTAATCAGCCAGAACCTCTTTTGAAAGTCGGTTGAAAAATTGTTTTTTCAAAAGAAAAAATTACAACTAATGTAAGTTACAGTTAAGTTCTATATTTTTGTACATAGAATATACATATTCATATGTGTTTGCTTACAGTGTCAAGGTAAATTATTCACAATATTTTAAAAACTTTCAAGGTTCAATTAAACAGAATATTAGAGTTTTTTGCTGCATTAGTACATTTTTAAGCCCTAAGTTTAACAGTTCTTATTATTTATTAAAGTTTTCTTCTAGAAAAAATTGTTCTCTGTACATGACCTTAAAAAAGGCAACTTAAATGCTAAACCATTCTTACATAGTTTCTCAAGACAATTAATAATAATATACAAGTCAATGAGGATGAATAAATTTCAACAAGAAAATGCAAATATAAATTATGCTGCAAGAGAAACATATTTTAAAAAATGCATCAAATTGGTTCAGAGGTACTCGAAAATAGAAGAGAGAAAAACAAAGTAACATGCAAGATGACCCTCTATTCTATGAATCCCTTAATCTTTTTAGACAGTTAAATAATATGCCAGACAAAATTCTTCAGGTTCTTTCTTGAATGAAGCGAGAAATTACACATCATTTACACTGCATTCCAACAGTTAAACCTGTCCATATTCCTATATTTATTTCATTTTTTTAAAAATGTTTTTACAAGGAAAAGCATACTTACAAAAAATCAATTTTGAAAGCTTCTGTTGCAAGGCAGGAATTTTTCAGTCTTTTTTGCTGGGCTCTTGCCACTTCAGGTGTAAAGCTCAGATAATCAAGGTCATCCCTTCAGCATTTCATTTGCCTCCATCTTGACAAGAAAACTTTAAAAAAGCTTTAAAAAAAAAAAAAAAATTCAGTGTACCCCTTAACATCAATTATATTAAAAAATGGATTATTATAACATAATGTTTTAACTGTTTTTTATTTAAAATTGAGCTTTTATTTATATTTGAGACTTTTATAGCTATCAATTTTAAAATAAAATTCATTAAATTATTAAAATTAACGGTTCAGGTAGTGGATAGTTCTAAATCTGCAAGGTGTTGCTGGTGAACCATATGGTTGCTAAAGCTTTTGATTTAGTTCCTTGGCAAGAAATCTACCCTCTCTCGGAGACAACTTTATCAACTGATAATTAAAATGGTTGATTAATTTTTTTTTCCAAATTCATAGCTCAATCCACAGGTGATATTAAATGTTTCAGGCGCACAATTAAATACACATAGCAAAAATGATAACCTGATCAGATAAAAAAGAAAATTTTGTTTTTACATTCTTACAGCTCTTTCGCCATCACAAAACAACTCTATTTTGCTTATTTTTTTAACAATCAGGTCAGAATTCTCAAAATCAATGGGAATATCAATAGATAAAATTCAAGAAGTCCTAATAGCAACAAACAAAATTTAATGATAAAAAAGGAACCTTATTTCTTGAAAACATTAAACAGAAATCCCTAAATTAAGTACCCTAAAAACTAAACACATATCAATAGATAATATTCAAGAAAGTACCACAGCAACAAAATTAAATATGATACTATATATCAGATAAATGATAACGAATTTTTTTAAAAAACCCTAATTAAATTATAAAGCAAAATTAAAGATTTTTCTTGGAATCTTAAAAATTAAAATTGCATCTTAGTACGAGAAAAAAAAAATCTAAAAACATCAAATTAAAAAGAAGTAATTTTAACACTCAAATTAAATAAATACATATCAATATAAAAATAAAATTCAAGAATTGCAACAAAAAATGCATCTAAATTTCACAAAAGTGACACAATAGCAAAAATTAAAAAGCGAATTAAAAAAGAAAAAACAAATACAGAGTCAATCGATTCAGTTTCAAAATTAAATTAATAAACGAAATTAATATTCAAGAGAAGATTAAAAAAAAAAAAAGAAACATTAACAAACAGAAAATAAAAAATGCAACCTCTATAATTAGCTAAATATTTTACAAAATAAAGAAATTCAATCTCGAAAAAATGGAAGTTTTTATTAAATAAATGCAACAGACAAAATTTGAAAACAAAAAAATAACGACACAAAGAGAAAATTAAAAATGCATCTATAAATACGAGGTAATGAAATCTAAAATCATCAGAATATTTTTTTAAATAAAAAATTCGTGTTTGGGGAAAAATCGAACATCTACTAGTGAAATAACACGATAGTAAATTACTTAAATGAATAAATAGCTATATCACTAATAATACAGTACATACTAGTCAACCCTTAAATCTTTCACTGCCAGCATTTTAGAAGTACAAAAATGAATCGTTCTTAAAATATTACCCCACGCTAAAATTAAATCTCAACAAATAAGAAAACATACTCACATCTTAATCCGATCAGGAAATAAAACTCCGAAGAAGAATTGTTTAGATGCACGATCACGCCGTTTTCTTTCTTTTTAGCATTGTTGGTGGTGGGTGTTGCCAGATGCAACATTCGCATTCTTTACCGCCAAACTTCCACTCCATGGCCTGCGCATGCGTTGAATGACAGACTTGCCACACTTTTGCAGCAAAATTGTGTTGCAAGGAAGTGATTGCTCAAGTTGTCAACCTTGCAACAGCTTTGCTACACATTTGTTTCGTCTAATTTGTCGTAACAAAAGCATATCATGGAAAAATCAAACTTGTTGCAAGTAAGCATGCTATCTGGGCCAATGTCCTACGTCTGACGGATCCGCACCGGATATCCGGCTCCAACTTCGGAGACCCACAAATTCCACTCACATTTTTAAATATCCAAAAGTTCCTCATACATTGTAAATTTTTTATTTATATGTATTTTTTCGAGCCATGTTTAATTAATTATATTTATTTTCTCCTGTGGCTCCCTAGATTTTTTCTGCAGCCTCCATGGGGCCATGAGGCTCCCATTGAGAAACCCTGAAGGAGTGAAGAAACCCCTCCCCCTCTCCGCACATGCAGAACGACATATCTGGAGATAAAATTTACAAGAACATTTATAGTACTTCAGTGTTCTAATTGAAAATCTGAACAATAAGAAGTCATAAAAAAATAATATTTAACTTTGTGCTAAGTAAAATGTAATAAAAATAATTTCCCGTTAAGAAAGCACAAATAAGCATTAAAATTCAGACATTTGTTTCGGGATTGCTTGGAATCCCTTTTTCAATGCGATAGGGAACTTCTAGATGCAAAACATCCAAATGAAGCCAACTGGAAGCTCCCTGTCGCATTGAAAAAGGGATTCCAAGCAATCCCGAAACATGTGTCTGCATTTTAATGCTTATTTGTGCTTTCTTAACGTGAAATTATTTTATTACAAAAAAGAAGTCATATCATCCTCACCTTAAAACCTACTCTGGAATTTCCCGTTCCCGTTAACCTTTTTTTAGTCAATCAAAGTTGGTGCTAAACAATGGTAAACTGTAGAATAAATTTAAATCAAACATCTCCCCGTCATTCCTATGATGAGTAAGAAAAACTCTCTTTCTCTCAAAAAGTAACTTCAACGGAAAAAAAAGAGATTATTATTGTCATGTTTACAAGAGATCTAGCCTTATTTATGGGATGATCACAATACTAATGCAGAATGCAATTTTTATGTGCTCATTGTTTCCCTGAAAGTTAATCTTTTTATTATTTGATAATCACCATTTTATGGTATTTGAGGTTGTCTAAACATAATTTGAAACCATAAATAGCTGTAAGACGGCGTGTTGTACCTTTTGCAGTTATCGTTGGTTCATTGCGAGGGCTGAGACTTCACAAATACACATTTATTGTAAATCTACATGACACAACGATGATACATAATTACACGGAGAAAAATACAGAACTCTTAGCATTGTTCTAAAACTCCA
Source organism: Octonoba sinensis (assembly GCA_038502835.1). NCBI lineage: Eukaryota > Metazoa > Arthropoda > Arachnida > Araneae > Uloboridae > Octonoba > Octonoba sinensis. The sequence goes on from CM076600.1 coordinate 9,803,366, forward strand.
ACTCTTTTCCCTCTCGAGATAATGTGTTGCCACCTCTATTTATAAAAAAAAGTATAAATCAGTTTTTAGTTTCGAGAGTCGTTCTGTATTTTTCTCCGTGTAATTATGTATCATCGTTGTGTCATGTAGATTTACAATAAATGTGTTTGTGAAGTCTCAGCCCTCACAATGAACCAACGATATTACATAATTACACGGAGAAAAATACAGAACTCTGAGCATTGTTCTAAAACTCCACCTCTTTTCCCGCTCGAGATACTGTGTTGCCACCTCTATTTATAAAAAAAGTATAAATTAGTTTTTAATTCCGAGAGTCGCTACAGTCGCTACATAGTGAATGCATGAGTTTTATTTTCTCATAGGATACCGATTTACAACAGATGTTAAAAATAATAAAATAATTTTTATAAAAAAACAGAACCGACTTCAAATTATAAATTGCGCTAAAAAGTGAAAAATAAATTCATTCTTTAAACAACATCGATGTGACTTTTAAACATAGTTTTAGAAGTCGGTGCTAAAATAGGATAGATAAAATCTATTGCAATGATTGATCAATTGCAAGTATAAATGGCCCAGAATTAGCAACAGTTCCGAGATGAAGTAACACATGGGGACATGGTGTAATGGTATTTAGAGTCATAATTTTGCACGGACTTCTAAAACTATGTTTAAAAGTCACATCGATGTTGTTTAAAGAATGAATTTATTTTTCACTTTTTAGCGCAATTTATAATTTGAAGTCGGTTCTGTTTTTTTATAAAAATTATTTTATTTTATTCTGTTTAGTGTAAATACATTTTTTATATGAATACTCTATTTTTTAAAAAATATATATCAAAGGGAAAAACTTCTTTGAATTAATGGCACTAAAATCTAATAATTTGTATGATAAACTGATTGGATTTATTTTTGCCAGAGAAGCCTTCAGTCAAACTCTTGCTGTAATTTCTTTTAATATTATGTCCATGACAACAAACATGTTTTCAACAATGACTTTTATATTTATGAATAGATTTCCCAACAAAGAAAAGTCAAGCCAAGCCTTTCCAATTAAAATAAAAAAATATTTATTTTTCACCTGTAACGTTTTTTCTAAAAAACAAATGTAGTCAAATTAATTTGCAATATTTGAGTTAGACGATCCTCTAGCGATTGAAGAAAAAATCATCAAAATCGGTTCATTCAGTCAAAAGTTATGGATGAAAAAACAAAAAAAAAATACTACCTTTCTGCCCATAACCTTTTTTTCTAATTATCGAATATGGTCAAACAAAGGTACGGGACCTATGGGAAACCACCCTCGATCGATTAAAAAAAGAATCATGAAAATCGGTTCATCCGGTGAGAAGTTATGAGTGGACAAACAGACAAACAAAAAAAACCGACATACATACAGAATGAATGTATAACCTCTTTCCTTTTTGAAGTCGGTTAAAAATGTAAAAATTGCTTTGCATCAAAAAGCGTAAACGTGTGCGCGGTTTCATTCTTTCGAGTAAGATATGTGCCATTTTAGAGCTCGTTGAACTTAAAAAATGATGCTCTAAAGCAGCGGTTCTCAAACTGTGGTACGCGTACCACTAGTGGTACGCGAAGCTTCTTCAGGTAGTACACGTGCGGGTAAAAAAAAGATAAAAGGTTAAAACACAAAAACTCAGGATTGAAGATCGAATTTTCCCGATTAGAGTTGGGAGAATGTTGGCAAAATATATATTATACATTATTTCATACATAAGTTTTATTTTAATAAACGCTTTTCTCTGCATTAACTACAAAAAAAATGGTGTGATTGAAATAACCTAATCGTTGTAGTATTTTTCTATAACCTATTAGCGTTCTGTTCTATATAATAAAGTTACATTAGTAGTGGTACGCAAATGGTTTGCAAGAAAAATGGTGGTACGCGGAAAAAAAATTTGGGGAACCGCTGCAATGTAGTAATGTAGTAATAATTAGGATGTCAACTTACAAAGGTTTTTTTCATAATACTCCCACCCAAATTTGGTGTACATAAGTGGTCAACTTAGACAGGTGGTCAGCTTACAAAGGTGGTCGACTTTACAGGTTTTACTGTATATATATATATATTTTTATATATATATATGTCATCAACAGCGCAAGAGCAATTCAACAGCGAATACTTTTTCGAAGGAAGCATTAGAAAACTAAAACCGTCTTTTTACTGTCCGACTTTTCTTTCTAATTATCAATTTTCTTAGATAAATAGTGTTTTGAATTGTTATAATGCTATGTAGGCATTAAGGTCTATAAATATAGAGGGAATTTTGCACAATAATTATGGAATTATCATATAACTCATTTCCGGTTATTAATAGTATGATTTTTGCGTTATCGACCTCGAGCAATTTAAAAGTCATGCCATTTAGTACAGTACAAAAACTCAATAAAGCATAATTAATTCTGAATTTTCCGCTAGTTTCTTTCTTTTTTTTAAAAAGTAATAGTTCTATTGTACTGGACGTGCGATATATGCATATTTCTGTTTCAAGAGGAAATGGAATCGAACGAATGTTTCTCGCATTGTTCTTATTTTTTTAATGCGTGAAAACTGCTTGGAACAAGTTGCTTCATTCGCAATATCATTTACAAATGCTTACTTCTCTGTGAGAAAAATGAGGCCTCTTCCGAAAATAAAATTTCCAGGAGGCATTGAACTTTGCTCCTTCAAATGAAAAAAAATTTAGCAGGTAAGCGGAATTGAGAAAACAATGGCAGAATACATTTGAATATTATTTCAACCATTTGCGAGTTCATAGCCCTCCTCATCTTAGGAAAAGACAATACGGATTATGGATGGGTTCTGTGATCTTAAAGGGTATGGAATTTCAACTAAAATAAAGAGGGTATATAGAAATTGACCCCCCTCCCCTTCATTTGCGTTTTCAAACGAAGAAGCAAATAGGCTTGACTTTAGAAAGACAAACAAAATCTCTAAAAGTAGCTTTCCCAAGATTAAAAAATCAGACTTAAGCATTTAATATTATTTTGTTTTTTTATATTAATTTGTTGTGATGACCCGGGTCCGATTTACATTTTGAATCACTATAGGTACCTCATGTTTGGGGGGCCCCTCTCGCAACAAAAATTTTTTAAACATAACATTCAGTATGTGTTTGTAAAAATTTCCACACCGAAATTCGGGGGCCCCCAAAGTGCAAAAACTAATTTGTTTTTCAAATCTCAAAGAGTCGGACTAATATTTGAGAACCCCCAACGTGCAAAATGATTTTGTTTTTAAATTACAAAATGTTTGAATAACATCTGGAGGTCCCCAAAGTGCAAAATCTATTTTGTTTTTCAAATTTCAAATTGTCAGACCAAAATTTGGGGGCCCCCTAAGTGAAAATTCCTTGTGGTTTTAAAAAATTTAATAACACAAATTTTCTGTGAAGCAACGGAACACTAGCAGTTTGTTTTTAAAAGATGCCATTTTTAAATATTTTTCTAAAAAACTTTAAATTACAAAAAAAAAAAAAATTATAACCAAAATTAGGGGGCCCCTTCAAAGTGGGGGCCCTAGGCCCGGACTTCATGGGCCTAATGGTAAATAAGGCCCTAGTGATGACGAGGCAAATATAGTCTAAGTTAGGTAACTGAGTAATTTATCTAGTACCATTTGGAAATGTATCAATATAAATTGAAGAAAAAAAATGTCAATGAGATGGATGGAAAAAATATATTATTTAATAAAAAGAGAAAAGATGTCTTTATAGTGAAACTAAAAAAAAAAGAAATTTTTTCAAAGGCAATACAATAATGTATAAAAAGTGTATAAAAGCTGCCTTGCTCTGTCTATTTAGAATTTCGGCTTTGTTCAGCACTCCTACAAATCGCGGGGAAGGGGGAGGGTGTATGTAATTAATTGATCATTTCCATAACGCGCTGTATTCGAAAGTTAATAAGACTGAAATTCGAACATTACAAAAGCAGGTTTGAAGACGAATAAATAGAAATGACCCAATGTAGTAAAGACGTTTCACTACATTGGGCGGCCTAGGTAATTCTATTTTCACGAAATAAAACCGATATGGCTCTCTGCGTAATGATTTATAGAATTGTTCTTATATGAAGAGCTTTGTACCGAACTTCCAAATGAACGAAATAAAATTTTCAAAAAGCACCTATGGAAATACGGTACCACAGGTACCGCATTTCCGGTAATTTGGTAACTTGTGAATCATAACTTGATTCTCAAAATGGCTAACAATGACTCTCATGAGAATTTTTTAAAAAAAAGAGACAGACAGCGCCTAAAAACCATTTTTTTTTTTTAAACGTATTCCACTAAACAGCCATCAGCTGCAGCAGTCCATCGGTATGTAAACACTATTATCTAACTCGCGGTGGCAATAAAGCAAATAATGTGCTACGACTCGTTACCATGGAAACGAGCGGAAGCTATTTCATAATGATTTCGGATTCACGCTTGAGCAATCACCCGGACATGCTCACTTTCCGACATCCAAAATCAGGGGCCCTTGTCGCTTATTGCCGAGAATAGAATCATAGATGGCACTACGAAAAAAAAAAAAAAAGGTTATAGTTCGATGGCAAAGAGGCAGTCTTTGTTTAAAACCTTGTTGCCTGGTTCGTTAGGTTCGAATGCTACAAGTGAGATTCTAGTGCTGAGTTTTGTTTTTCGAAACAAGTGCTTGAACACTTGGCCGAATTTTATCGGATTGAATGCAGCCTTACAACTCAAATTCCTTACTACAAAGTTTCTTTATCAAAGCGATAGAAGTTTCTCAACATTCCAAGCACTTAATTCACCAATCATTAGGCGCACTGAGTGAGTCTTCATGTAGGGAAAACTTAAGCAATGGTGAAATAGTGAAAGCTGTTTGGAAATTAATCACTTAAAGCATTTGCTCGTATCTGACCAGGGCGAAAATTACCAACAAATTTGCACATGCCAGTGTCTCACACGGGCGATCTTGTATTTCGCGTTATTTTATTTCTAATGCCCCTCTGAGAGATCCGTTTGCCCTTTGTTTGTATAATAATTTTTTATATAACTTTTGCCCCACCAACTGAAATTTCCAAAAACAATTTATACTATATCTATATATTCATTTTGTGTCAAAAAAGAAAAAAAATTCGTGCTTCAAGGGGTTAAAATACTATTTAAGTTCTGAATAAAATGTCACTTTAGTGCAGTGTATCTCAAGCTTTTATTCCTCTCCCTTGGGCAACACACATGGCAAACATTCGAAGCAGGCCGCAATATCAAATTAATTGATATTATTATACTTTTGTTTGAAAATGTTGCAGAGTTCATCTTACAAATTGTTCTTTATATAATTAGGTTGTACCGACGATGATTTAGTTATTTATTTTAGCATCTTGTTAAATTTGATAGTCTTTACTGATAGCTCAGTTAGTTGCAGGTTCACTGTCGTTGCCTTGGTGCAATATGCAATGCATAAAATAATGTTTATGTCACTTCAAACAAAATAATCTAACTAATTGATAGGCAAACGCCCCTTTTTTTCAATAGTTTTATTACAACCCTATTTTCATTACACGTTACCGCAAAGCTTCTCAGAGGGCTGTTTGGAGGAAAAACCGTTTAAAAAAAAGTTTTCTTTCTTTCTTTCTTTTTTTTAATATAACCAATTTTAACAATTAGTAAAACTGCCTTTCAGCAATTTTCTAGAAAACAGGAAAGAAGAAGGAGAAAGGTGTATTTTTCCGTGCGGCCACGCTTTTTCTCTGTAGATGGATAGGAAGGGGGCCGGGGGTGGAATTTTTGAGTACTTGTTAAATAGCTTCACTATAAAAATTCTGAATTCCATCGACTAACATTATCCTCTTTTTTTACTCTTCTGATAGATAACTTAAAATCAGAAATGTGACGTGAAAAATTCACAAATAGCACTAACAATTTCAGGCACACATTTCGGAGTTACAAGGAACCCCTTTTTAAGTGCGAAAGAAATGAGTTTCTGGATTTAAAAAAAATTAATTTTGTTTTTATGATTTTAATTTTTAATTGCTCTAAAAAGAAAAAAAGAAAAGTTTTAATATTATTGCAAAAGCAGAATGTTATCTTTGATGTTTTTTAAACTTTTAGAATCAACAATGAGCATTGAGACTGTTAGCGGCTTCTCTTTGAACCTGCTTTCGGTGGAAAAGTGAGAATTTACACCCCAGATGTTGCGTTTTCTGAAACGGTTTCCCTATTTTCCCCCCAGTGCAGCTATTTTAGAATTGAGCTCCCTTTTCTTTTATTCCAGATTGAATTGTATTTTTGGGCTTTTGCACAGAAATGAAAGTAAAAAAAAGAAAGTGTATCAATTAGGATAAATCCGAAATAAAAAGATAAATTTAAATTTTGAACTGTAGACTGAACCGAACGTAAGTCTAAATAAGCCAAGGGACCGTTCATAAATGATGACACGCTTTCTTCCTCGTATTTGAACCCCCTCCCCCCTTTGTCACACGTCACGCTATGTTGCGTAAGCAGGGATGTCACACTTCTTGGTACCCTCTCCCCTTGTCACACTTTGTCAAAATTTAAAGACGTATTCACATCAATAGTTTAATATACCATTACTAGAAAAAAAATGGATCGTTAAAGGGTTAAATTAACTTTATTGTATCGTTATTCTGCTCATTAAAAATGCACGCATTGCTCGAGCAACATCATAGTCGCTGAACCAATTAAAACTTCCGTACCTTGAAAGCTGTCTTTGTAGGATTGTTTTTTAGCAAATGATGTTCGTTAACTCATCAACGTATAAGAAGTTCATTACGATTGCTCATTTATCCTATTTTCACAGGATAAATGAGCAATCGTAAAAATTTCATGAGCTAAGAAACATTATACTGTCTATATTTTTTTCGACAGACTCATAAAACAACGTAAAGTACAGTAAAACCTGTAGTGTTCGGCAACTACTCGTCAAAAAGTAGTTAACTACCAACTACTAACTACTCTAAACAAAACCAGTTGCAACTAGTAGTTAACTACTTTTTTCTGAGATTAGTTGCAACTAGTAGTTAACTATTCTCCAAAAGTAGTTAACTATTCTTCAAAAGTAGTTAACTACCAACTACTAACTACTCTAAACAAAACCAGTTGCAACTAGTAGTTAACTACTTTTTTCTGAGACTAGTTGCAACTAGTAGTTAACTGTTCTCCAAAAGTAGTTAACTACTAGTTAACTACTTTTAAGAATAATTCATTTGAATTTCCATTTTTAAGCTTGTTCTTAAATATATTTAATCTTAATAATTCAACTCAATATTATTTTTAATCATTAAAACAATTTTAAGGAAACTCCTGTAAAACATTCAAAGATTGAATATTTCCAAATAACACTGAAAAATTAATATATAAAGAGAATATGAATAAAGACAAAATCTTTTTTTCTAAATTTAAACTAACTAAAAAACAAAAACTAAAATTATGAAGGGGGTTACCCTTAATATCAATTTAAAATTCTCCCTCTGCCCAACCTCCATTCATTAACAAAATACCTTTGTAATGCGCATGCTTTAGAATTTAGATTATATTCTTTCAAATTGTGTTGAAGGCATGGTTGGTGATTTTTTATTGTTTTTTTAATAAAAAAATAGGATTTTTTTTATTTAAATCAGATTTTTTGGATTATTTTAAGCAAAATATGTACGCGCACATAAATACAGGTACAAATTCAATTAATTATTTATGTCTTCAAAGAATTTTAAGCTATTTCAGTTGAAATAATTATTTATTACAAGTTCAAAATTAATTATTAATTAATTAGATTGTACAAAAAATGTATTCGTAAAAAACAGAGAACGAACAAGAAACAGCAGAGAAAGCTTATATTTCTGGACTAAATGTATTATAATTTCTTTAATATATACAAATAAGTTGACTGGACTATTATAATTTTTTGAGTATATACAAATTTTTTTAATATATAAACAGAGATGGAAAATATCACATAAAATGTTTACTACAGCTTAATCATTTTTACTATTTAGATGTTTCATCAAGAATACAAGTTTTTATGCCTTATCAACCCCAAATCTGTTTCTTAATTTTGAGTGCACTATCCCAAATGTAGAAAAAATTCCTTTCCAAAGGTGCTGTTGATGCTTTTGCTGTAGTCAGCATGTGCAAAAACTTAATGTTCTCGGATAAAATGTCATTCTTTGATATCTTAATGAAGCTATTCCACCTTTCCCGAGTTAAAATTCTAATGAATTACTTAAACCCAGAATATATTAAAATTTTTAATAAAAAATATTTATATTTTAATAATTTAGAAGAAGCTGATATAAATAGTTTTTTTTAATCATAAAATTCAATATTTAATAGTGTGAGTAATATTCATAAGCTGAAAATTTAAATAATTTAATGTTTAAAAAATAGTTATTTTTTTGCAAAAAATAGATTAAGAAATTTTTTTTTCGAAAGTAGTTGGAACTTTGAAAGTATTATCTGTCCCCGCCACATTCGAAATAGAAAGACAGGTTTAACAGTATTGTATTTACTTAATTTTTAAACTGACAATTATTTTCTTGTTTTCTTCAAAGAAATTATGCTGTGTAAAAACAAACATGCCATTATTGAAGCAACACTAAGAATAATTGACCCAGAACATTATTTCATGACTGAAAAAAACCCAACGGTGCTCACAACTTGGAACTGCGTGTAAACAAATACTGTAAACCCACTTTTGACTTTGCACAGCTAAAACGACAATCACATCCTTCAACGCAAATTTGAATTGGGTTGATTGATCTTTTGATGTATGCAATGACTTTGATGTATGCAGTTTCTATTATAGTCTGCCTCATCCATAGGTATTTGTTTTATTTTATTTAATATTTTATTTATCTATTTATAACCATACAAGCACTTAAGATGAAATCCAAGTAAAACAAAAAGTTAATCCGCAAGAAAATCCATTTTTGTTTATTTATTTGTTTTTGATATAATAGATTATTCAGTTGTAAATCTGGCATTATCCCGGAATATTATCCTTCGCGAAATAGTTAAGTAATTATTTCATAGATGGCGTTACTAAGAGCAGTTCCTAGCAGATCCTAGTACAGTAGTAGATATGCAGTGAGCATTTTATTTGGTAATTTTCTCAAATCGACTTGAATTAGTTTGACCAAGTTTACTGTTTAACTATTACGGTTACGATCAAGTTCAGCCTTGGTTTGATATTAACTTTTCCAGGCATTTACTGGCTGCTACACGTAATTCATCATAGAATTTTTATTCAGAGATTTTTCAATGTTTTGTTGAAATAATTCCGTCACAGAGCTACTATGTTTTGATTACCAACCAAGGACCTGGAGCTGCAGCAGGGCAGGAGCGCGGAGCAACGAAATTTTGCTCGAAACATGAGCAGAGCCGGAGCAAAATAAAAATGTCTCTTCCCCAAATGATGGAATCGCGAATATCCAGCTAATTAAGCAACTTTCCTCTGTAATAAGATTCGAATTTCACGGCCCAGTTAGAATCCGCATAAAATAAAGCGCCAATCTGGAAGCGGACTGACTGCGGTTCGCTTACTTGGTGATCTTTGTTCTACCACTATTATGCTAATAACTAGGGATGTAACGAATATTCGGTATTCGGCCTATTTGGCTCTTTGGCCGAATATTCGGCCTGGCCGAATAGTCATTTCATCACCTAGCCGAATACTCGTCCTGACCGAATACTGGGTAAGATCAAATTCGGCCTGGCCGAATATTGATAGACTATTCGGACGAATAGTTCTGCTGCAGTAGAAATGTAAAAAAATAAAGAAATTAGTAGATTTTAAGCATTTAAAATTGTATTACAATTATTGCAGAAGACTACATTAGTATACAGTTGCAATAAATAAAATAATTTGGAAAAAAAACTACTTTTTTTAAACCTTGTTTTAGGCTTGACCGAGCAAAAACAGGTTTTAAAATAGTAATATTGTATTTTATATTTAGCATTAGCTCCCAAAAGCTGGCAATAGTTAATTATGATATATGAGAAATTTATTTCATTATTATCAAATAAGTGGAAGTCGGACATTGTTTGGTTAGACTGATTTATTGTGAATATTGGGTTAGAGAGAAATATAAAAAAGCCCTAAAATATATCATGAATATTTAGATAGCGTAAGTTATTGGGGTTTTTGAAAATAAAAATCTTTTTAGACTCTTAATAGCTTTTTTAAAAATAGGTATGTAAAAAACCACATAAAATAAAAATATTAACTTTTATAACTTTTAAAATACCTTCATAAAACAGTTTTGAGCAAGGTAAAAGTTCACTAAGCAATAGTAGTTCTTTCATTTGAAGGAAATGATTAGTAAAATAATGCTAATGTTTACCACCTTAAAACCTGTCATTTTTATTCTACTTGTGGGTGAAATTCTTAGTTTTATTACATTCAAAACAATAGAGAAAATAGACCAATTTTAAATAGTTTTAAATTCTTAACTAACATAATTAAATCATACATCGTAGATTGTGTGTAAAGACTTCGTGAATTATTTTTAACTTTTTGAAAAATTCTTTCTATTACAACGATTTTCTAGAAATTTTAATATGCGGTTGCCGAATATTCGGTATTCGGATTAAGACATTGGCCGAACATTCGGCTTCGGCATATCCGGCCTAGAAGAAATGACCGAATATTCGGCTTCGGCCTGGAAGCAGTGGCCGAATATTCGGTATTTGGCTATTCGGCCAAATCACTATTCGTTACATCCCTACTAATAACCGCGATTATCGATTGTCTATGGACTTTTAAATGCTATCGTTAAATGGGTGGAAAATGAGATTCATCAAACTTATAAAACTTTATAAAAACTCTCACTAAGTTGAAAGATATCGTTAAATCGAAGTTATTATTACTCATGTCGTATGGGTGTAGGCACTGGCGTAGATAAGGGGGTGGTTTTGGGGATAACCCCCCCCCCCCTGAAATGGTAAACATCGTCTAGAATTTAAGCAATTTTTCTTGGAAACCAATGAAATTAGCCAACTTTTCCCAAAGAAACCCCCCCCTGAAATCCAGGTTTAGCTACGCCACTGGGTGTAGGTAGCGTGGCTCTAGTAATAAGAGTGACGACAACGGATTTTACCAACTTTAACTTGTTACCAACGCGCCTGCGCATCGCCACTTTTACAGAGCCACTTGGCGATGCGCAGGAGCTGTGGTAAAAATATGGCGGCGGGGAGCATGCGCAGTAGCCGTTGTCATCACTCTTACTACTTGAGGTACGCTAGGTGTAGGTACTTAAAATGTTCCTGTCATCATCTTGAGTTATTTTTTAAAAAATTTCTTTTCTTTTGTTTTAAAATTACTTTGAAACATTGTTATTACAACTATAAGATTTCAGTCGCCAACAAAGAGCGACTTTTTAAATACGCAATTCCCAATTTTTATACCCATTATTTTATTTATAAATTAGAGGAAATAAAGGTCTCAAACTGCTCATCTGCTCATTCTGGGGTGAGATTTCAATACATTTTAGTTATACTTCAATGACCATTTTACTTATGTGTCTTACTGAATTACAAGAATTTAATATTTTTTAGATTGAAAAAGCAAAACTTTATGTGTTTAATCATTTCCTTATTTCATTCTTTAAATAGGAGTTATGAGTTGAGTATAGGCTCTATTTCTCTAAATACTCCCTAAACTCTGGGCAAGGCATCGAAGTTAAAAATTAGCTCATAAAGTTATAACATTCACTCAACTTCAACTTTTATGAGCACACACTAGAATTACACTCTCGTGTTAAATAGGAATTCCTCCAAATGAAACATTTGTGAAAAAAAAAAGAAACAATTACTTCAAACTCTCGTACCGTTCGACCACGAAGTTCTGGCCCTTGAACGCTTCTGCGCATGACAGAAAAGGACGAATCCATTCGAGTTTTAGGGAAGGTTGTTTGTTGAAAGCAACCAAATTTAAAAACTGGCAATAACCATCCAGTTCGGAAGAAATAAAGTATGCTAAACGAACTACAACGAGTACAGAATACGGCCCAGTCCTTATACCAGCAGTTTCTCCCTTGAACCAGAATGGATTCTTCTTGGCAGTCTGCCTGCCAGAGTGTTTTTTTTTTTTTTCTTTTTTGCGGTCGAACTGCACACATGACGATTTTTTCTTTTTCTTTTTTTGATGTTATAGGTAACAATCCTCTGAAAATAGAGTATATTCATTTATTAAAAATACAACAAAAATATTCCTAGACAAAAGCAGTTACGCGGTTTGAAGCTCCAATGCTTGCTCTTGTTGCTCTGAACCTACTTCAAACTGTTTGCACAACTGTTTGACACACACCTAGTTTCAGCGCTGGTCTTGTTGACATTTTGCAGGTTTTGGGGTTAGAAGTTAAACTCTATTCCATGATACATGCAATAAAAAATAAATAAATATCTAGTATTCTGAAATTAGTTTCATCTTTTATAGTAATTCTTGGAACGATATGTTTTGTTTTACAGAAAGGGGAATAATAATAATAATAATAATAATAAAAGCCTTTGATGAAGTGCGTTTAGTTATTATTATTATTATTTACTAATTTTGAAACGTTCTATCTCTTTTTAAAATTTATTTGATGCATGCATTCGTAAAATTTGAAAAAAATGAACAAAATTTTAAGATTTTAATAGGTTTTTACAGCAGTACCCTCACAAAAGCCCATAAAACGAACCCCCAAAAATCTCAATGGCACGTTATGCGCCAGAATCTCCTCCCCTCCTTATGTGCCTGCAGTAAATTGTCCCAGGGAATGCAAAACATTAACAGCTAATACGTCGACGACTATACTAGCCCCGTCGTCCCGTCATGTGTTACCGAGACGAAAACAGGGTGGGGGGGGGGGGGTTAATTTCACTTGATTGCAGCTTACGCAACTCTTTCGGTATACTTTGATTAGGGATCATTCATAAATGATGTCACGCCTCAAGTGGGAGGGGTTTCGTTAAATTGTGACAAAGTGTGACAAGGGGAGGGGAGGGGGTAAGAAAAAGTGTGACATCCCTGCTTATGCAACATAGCGTGACATGTGACAAAGGGGCGGGGCGGGGGGTCAAATATGTGGCAAAAAAGCGGGACATCATTTATGAATGGTCCCTTAGGTCCATTTTAATTGTTCTTCTTGTACCGGATCTTGCAATTTCCATCGCAAAAGCGAACCGTGAATAATGTGCTAGAGAGGGACAATATAAACTTTTCCATATCTCTTCTTCTCGCCCACGCATCGACCTTACAAGATAAATTCAAGGTCATCAATTGAAAACCAATTGAAGGTCAGCGGAAGAAGAATGACAGCATTTGAAAACAGTAATAAGTTTCAAAGTTTTGTTATAAGGCCCAATTTTGCTCACATCCAAACTTGCTTCTTGAATCGATACTAAATTTAGCTTTTGTGCTTCAACAGAAAGATAAAATTTAACCCGACACACTTTATATTCATCCAATCTGAGTTGCCAACAGTTACTTCCAATCATCCCCACTACACAAATATGTATCCACATTTAACCTTCATGGCCATCCGTGTTCACGCTTTGGACTAGATTTGGTTGATAGTCGTGGTACAGGAAAGAACAAAGCAGTTCACATTTTCAGTCGTTCCGCTTCGGTTTAACTCACGCCAACGGGAGTTAAAAAAAGGGGTTCCATTTGTGTCGGGTAATCTAAACAATAATCGTTCTCCGATTTCACCCCAAGTTTTTTTCTCTCTCTCTTCCAACGAAGTAATCAATTTGTGCAACTTGTTTTGCCATCTCCTGTTACTTGAGGAAGGAAAGCGGAGGGTAGTATGGAGCAAAATTTCCTTCTTAGTTGATTTAAGATGAAGTAAAACTTGCAGGAACCATTCGGTCTGAGGTATCGGTACTTCCCGCTATATGTTTCGGCAAAGGAAGTGGTTTTAATCACAAAATTTGTGTTGTAAATTTTTAAAATGCTTGTTAAATGCTTCGAGTTACAAAGGAACTTCTCCGTTTGTGGAAATGAATATAAGAAATATAAATGAGGTAGAAAAAAAAATCTTTACACTCAACGAATTTGCAATGCAAAATTGAGCTTCCTCATTTTGCGAGTATAGCTCTAATCCTATGTACTGGAGAAATAATTCTTTTTATTCCTGAAACGTGACTCCAATTTCCGTTGCAGCTTCCTTTTCCTTTCTGGGAGCCTATTCTTCAAAATATGTTTCTTTCTGGTGGTTTTGTTATAAAATCCATTTCGTGTACTAGTAAAAAATAGTTCCCTATAATCTCGCAAGTGGCATCCTCTTCCATTGAAAATGTGTGCCCTTTTTTGTGATGCTTTGTTTCCACAAAATTTGAGTATGGTCTCTCTTTTCTTTGCTTTGTAATTAATTTTTCCCTTAAAAGTTTTGTACATTTGTAAAACTGCTGAAGAAAATTCTGTTGAGAGCCATAGTATCTTCAGTCCATTTTTCGAGTTTTTGCGATGAAGCTAAAAATTAAACCTTTTTTGTACTAGAAGACTAGACTTTTCCGTGCGAACCTTGGAATAAAGATGTCCGATGAGAGCTTGAAAAGTTCGGAACCCTCATATAGCTAGTGGCTTTGTCGTATGTACTCTGTGTGCCCATTAAATGTAAACTCGTAAGAACAAGAAAAAGGGACTAAAAATACTATGGCTCTCATGTACAGAAATATTTATCGTCTTACGATGTTTCAATTCTGTAAAACAGAAAAGAAAAGAAACAAAAAACATTTAAAATAAGTAAGTAAACAAAAAAATCTGCAGGTATCTTTAGACTATCTGAAACCAAAATGAGATCTGTTTCAAATAAAGTGCCTGAAAAACGAAATTTTTCATATATTTTAAAGGTAAAACTAAATCTACGAATATTCAGATATCTGTACAAAATAACAATTTCTTAAGAAAGAGCTTAAAATTTTTCTTATTCGTAAAGGGAAGATAAATAACAGAAAAAAATGCGGGAGAACGTGGTACGCAGCGCCAGATCTTCGATTTTTCCGAGGCGAGGAAAATGTTTGAAACTGCCCTCCTTACCCATACTAGTGGCTCTACCTACCCATACTCTCTCAGGTTTCTCTATCAATGTTAATAAAAGTAATCTTAAAAGAGTATAAAACAAAGTCACTTCCCGTGTCTGTACACTGAGATCTTTTAAACTACGCAACGGATTTGAATGCGGTTTTCATCAATAGGCAAAGTGATTCAAGAGGAGGAATCATAGACCCGTTAGAAAAAAATCCGGCAGGTAGTTCTTTTTTTTATTCCACTTTTACGCAAATTTCCCCATAAATTCCCCAAAATGGGGGTGACAAAAACCTTGCACATATTAATATAATCTACCAATCGAAAGCGCTGATTTTTTTTGTACAAGATGAAATTTGTTCGAAGTTTCAAAGTCAATAAGAACGCTTTTAGTTCGATTTCTTAAGGCTTACCTTGACCCAAAAATAATAATGAGCAGTTTCCTCAACTCCGGGTGAATAGTGTTAGCTTAATTTCAATATAAAACTTTTTTCTCAAAATAGTTCAGTTTAATAAAGTTAAAACAATAATAAAGCATATTTCCGATTTAACGTTTTTCTCAAATTAGCAATAGGTTTTAAATTCGAGATTGAACTTGATAAAAGTTCCGTCTCCCCGATTTTACGATTTCCTTGATTTAGCAATAGCATTTAAATAAATATTGCCTCGAAAAGCGTACGGACGTATAGTTTATTCTAGATTTCAAATAACGTGATGAATGACGACACGCTACAATTTGACTTTTTTAGCCTACTTTCCCGTAAAAGTAAAAAAAAAATAATAATAAAGCATGAAAGAAGGTTTAATGTATCGTGAAAATATCGTTAAAAATCAAGAAAAGTCAAAAATAAGTGAAGTAATTAAATAAAGATTGAAAAATAAAAAAATTGAAAGTAGGGTATTGAGATGGGGAAAAAGTGTGTCTGTCGGTCTGTCGGTCTGTCCCCCCCTAATAACTTTTGAACGAATTGTCCGATTGGAAAAATTCTTTTTGCATTCGAAAGATCTCGGCGAGGACATCTCATTTCTATATTTTACTTTTTGATTTGAACAATTTTTTGTTCAATTTTGAACAGTTCAAAAAAATTTAACATTAGCGCTATGGACAAAATTGAAGCAAATTCTGTAAACTCTGGGCACAAGAGCCAAGTTCCTATTGCAAGCTTATTGAAAGGAGTTCTCGGCGTGAAATATTGATTTGAACAGTTTTTGTTCATTTTTGAACAGTTCAAAAAATTAACACAGAGCTTACGGGGAAATTTCAACCCTATATAAATCCTGATCTAACGGACCGATTTGCTTGGAACAAACTTTATCGGAAAGCTCCTATAACGTAGAACATGTAGAAATAGAAAGTTTATCCAGAACTTACGAGCCTATTTTGCTATGAAATTTTTTGATCGGGATTTTCAAGAATATTTCTCAGTGACTCAATGAGTGAAATAATGAATGAATGAATAAATGAAAGAGTGAAAGAATAAATCAATGAATAAATGAATGAGGAAAAGAATGAATGAATAAATTATTGAATAAATGAAAATATAAATAAATGAGTGAATAAATACATGAATGCGTAAATGAATGAATAAACACTTGAATGAGGTAACGAATG
Source organism: Octonoba sinensis (assembly GCA_038502835.1). NCBI lineage: Eukaryota > Metazoa > Arthropoda > Arachnida > Araneae > Uloboridae > Octonoba > Octonoba sinensis. Next base: position 9,819,989 of record CM076600.1, read on the forward strand.
AATGAATAAATGCATGGCTGAATAAATGAAAGAATGAATGAGTGAGTGAATGAATATGTATTATCCGTTGAAAAGGGTATATTTTCAATAATTAGAACTAAAGATAAATAAGAAAGAGAGAGAAAGAGATAGCTAGATTATAAATTTGAATTTGGTGTATACGGGAAAGTATTCTCGTATAGTTTTAGACGGAACTTCTTGTTAACTAGGCGTTGGTGATAAACCGGCGATAAAGAATACTAACAAAATTGTGCATGCGTTTTTTAGGTATGGTTTATAGTATCATTTAATTATAAATATTATCACCAACGATTTCACCTCTATGGTACCGCTAGCGAAAATTCATTTCGTTATCATTTTGCTAGCGAGACAAGAGTTTACCATGTCTGTAAAATAAAATTAATATATGATATTGCAATTTAATTCTTGCAATCAATCTAAGATCATCGCCACGACTCATTCCAGATGAAAAGTAACGCAACAAATGACGCAGTGCTTCAATTTGCCAGTTTTAATTATCCTCTGGTGACAAATCTGGCCCTACTCATGGAATATGGTTCCTAAGTGTTCTTAACTGATCCTTCTACATGTTATATTACTTTTTCAAGCGTTGACAATGTCTAATGTTTTTTTTTTGACAAAGAGACACACGATGTTTTTCAAACACTGCAGGAAAGCCGCAGGCGATTTTTTTTATACTCTTAGCAAGGACAGCGCCGTGCGGGCACCGCTAGTAAATAATAACTGCGAAAAAAAACAAATAATGAATTATAAAATGTAAGATAAGTTTAACATTCTGAAATTCTTTATATATGCAAATTTTGCTTTGGGGTCATTCATAAATAATGTCACTCTTCGAGGGGGGAGGGGGTTTCGAGAAATTGTGACAGTTTGTGACAAGGGGGGAGGGAGTAGCAAATGTGTGACATCACACTGTTTGGTTTCTATACAATCATTTAAAATCAGCAAATTAAATTTATTTTAAATTTTTTTTTTTTTTTCGTAATTTGATTTTAAAGTTTCATTGTTCATTTTGTATCGTAGTTTGTTTAAATTCACTTCTTGTTAAAAGTTTAAAAAGAAGTTTTCTTGGGCATCTACACTTTTAAGGTAACATTGCGTAGGTCATTTTTACAGAATTCGAACAATTAATAAATTTCACTGTTCTATACAAATTATCTTTCTTATTATGAACCTTAACTTCATTTTATACAAATTAATTACGCGTGCAATTATTATTATAACTATTATGCTCACAAATGTCACTAAAAGTTCGAAAATAAAATTAGAAACCTGATCTAAAACGCAGTGCTTTGTTTATGGACTGCAAGTACATATGCTTATGGTAATGTAGCGTGACAGGTGACAGGGGGGGGGGGGGGCTTATGATGAAGTGTGACACTTTGTCACAAAGGGGGAGGGGGGTCAAATAAATTGAAAAAACAAAAAGCGTGACATCATTTATAAACGATCCCTTTAAGGGAAAAATATATACAAAAAGTTGTACACTTAAAAATGCAATTTTAAACTATCTTTGGTTACATTGAGAAAGATCATAACCACCCTTGGACCCGCACTCCGGCGTTTCATTTAAATTCGCCGCGCCCTAGTAGCTGCCGCCTGGGCGCGGGACTCGGCTTTGCCTCACCCTAGATCCGGCACTAATACCTCAAGTAAGTATGTCGAAGAATTAAAAAAAAAGAAAAAGGTTTTACGTAAATCCCGCTTAGTGAATTTAAATGTAACTTGAAATTTGGTTCAAGAAATTTTTCATCACCTGTTTACTTACAGCATGATTAAGTTTGTCACAGGATCTTTGAACGACTTTAGTCCTAAACTTTCGTAGGGGCATGGAAAAAAAATGAAAACTTATAAATGCTAGTGAAATTGATAAAAGAAACACCAATCTGTTTTGTTGCAAAAGATATGTTAGTTGTAGTAATTTTCCCTGATAGATGCTGCTATCTAGCTTGATTTACAAAGTCTTCTAAAAGGAGGCTTCTCAGTGGTGTAGTCCTGAAAAAAAAAAAATTGCGGAGACGCTTATACATAAGAAGATAAGCAATTGAAATCAAAAGTGGGGGGACGCTTATGTTAAAATGTAAAACGTTTAGGGAGACGCTTGTATTAAAATAAAAAGGTAGGGGGACGCCGTATCCTTGCGTCCCCCCTCGACTACACCACTGAGGCTTCTATATGGTTCAAACTTTTACTCAAAACCTTCCTTTTGGGTCGCTGGATCCGTTTTGCCTCTCATTGCATGAATCCAGTCTTTTAAAAATTTATAATTAATTTATCCCATTCTAATTTTACATATCGTTCATAGAAAACTTCGATAAAAAAGTTTAATTTTTTTCTATAACTTATTCATTTATGCCTCGTTGCCTGAACATGTCAACATTAAATCTAAAACAAATGCATGCAATATTTTTGATTTAGATTTTTCTGTATAGTTCATGCTTGAATGTTGTCAAGAGTTCGAAAAGCATTGGAATGATATTTTTCTTCAAGGTTATTTTTTGATTCAATTGTAAAGTTTACTTTCTCTCTCTTAAAAAAAACGTCTGAGTTGACTGCTTTTGTCAGGAACGGAATTAGCCCTATATTATATAATGTAGGAACCTTTGTAACTTATGACCACCTGTCTATATTGACCACTTGTGTACGCCAAATTTGGGTGGGAGTATTATGAACAACTCTTTGTAAGTTGATCGTCTAATTATTAGTATGACATTTATTCATTTATTTTTGTAAAGATAGAAAAAAAAATAACTTCCTTCTCCAATGCTATAATGTTAGAAAAGTATTTGTCTGGATGGATGAAACATCAATATAAAGTTTTCCTAAACCTCTTTGTAAGTAACCATATGGGAAAACGACTATGAAGCACTCTTTTATTCTTTAAATATGTTTCTCCTTTTTTTTCTATCTGGTGTGGCCATTTTTAAAAAGTATATTTTTAGAAAATCTTTTACATTGGTAACTTGTATGATTATTAATAAGATATTTATCTTTATTGTAACCAAGTACTTTACTTTTAAAGTTGTATAAGATACACCGTACGTAAGTCATTCGGATTAAATTCCTCTACTGATGTTTTTAGATAATTGTGGGGAAAAAAGCTAATTACTATTTTAAATAAAGTAACGTTAGTACATGAAGCTATATTTTAAATAGTTACAAATGCATAAATGCATAGTGTAAGAAATGACAAAAAAAAAAAAAAAAAAAACCTCCACCCTCTATATGTTGACCACCTGTCTAAGTTGACCGCTAAAGTGCTCAGTGCTGCATCGCAAGTAGTCAACTTACACAGTATTTCCATTTTCATTGCGCGAAACAAGAACATTTTCATTTTCAACAATCGATGAAGCAGGAAGCGATTAACCGAGAACAAGTTTCTCATCGATAGAAACTTTGCTCTCTCCCCTTCCCATCATGCATTGTGCGCGGCGGCTGCTAGGTAACTATTGTGTTTTGTTGATGTTATATCCTCCAACTTTTTGTATCTTCTGGAAAAATTATTGATGGTATGTCAGTTAGTTTGTTATTTACCGAAGAAAATTCTTCTAAAAACTTCTTGTTTGCACCGGAATAAATACAAGCAAATGTCCATTTGATCTTAGAACAACTTTAGAACAGGTGAAAGGAGTACCTTGCCCTTAGAAGTGGACAGGTAAGGTGAAAACATGGCGTCTGGTTTTATTTATTTTTTTATTGTGATATTGTAGTTTTCTCCCATTTATTTCCCTTTTCATGTTAATCATTTTGCATACGTTTATGGCAGACATCTTTGCATACGATATACTTCAGCAAAAGTGGAAACAGTTGAACTTTATTTATTTTACTATTTACATTAGTGAGAATTTCAATAACATCGTGATTGTCACTTCATTTTAAAGAGAGATTAAGTTGAAAGAGAAGGGTGGAAAGAAAGAAAATTGCTGCGTGTCGAATTTTTGTTGTTTTTGGAAAATTTTAAATTTTACTAAATTATCGCAAAACTTGTTGCTGTGTATCTCATTTAAAGAAAAGAAAATCCAATTTCGGCTTTCTAACTTGCAAGTAATTATAATGCTTCATTTGACAACATGCTATTTCTTTAATTGGACAGTAAAAGCTGTGTCAGTTCAAAAATTAATATTCTTGCAGTCTCAAAATATATTTTTTGTTAAGTTGTAATGCAAGAACTTAATGAAGGATTACATTTCTGACTACTTTTTTTGCATTTTCCTCTGTTGAACTCTCTTATAATTGTGCAATTTCAAATATGTTGTTATTATTCTCAACCTTGGACATTTCTATCTCCTCATCTGATGCTCCAAAACACAGCCTTTTTCTCTCGTTGGTAAAGCATCTGTATTATATTTATCCTAAATGTAGTCCTAAAACTGTATATAAATCATTCAAAAAATTTAACTTTAATCACTTTATATTTCAGTAACAAAAGACATGATAATGCCACATAATTAACACTGGTTAAAATTTTGGTAAAAAAAAATAACAAAATGAAATGGTTGTTATTTATTTGAACCAAGTTATTTATTTGAAGATGAATTGTCTGCCAGTAAGAGCATGTTGTCCTGTATTGCTAATAGTTTGATAGTGTAAAAAGAGGAATCTGGTGGTGAGCTGGAGAAAAATAACTTCCACACCATGGTAATGACAATTACTTCTAGGGATAAATTTTAAGGGGAAAAAAGGAATCTAATTTTACCTCTTTATGTGAAAAGATCCAAATATATTTAAAATAGAGAAATTAAATATACCTAGTTGGTTGTTGTCTACGTTTTTAAAGCTTTCCAATTTTTACAGTAGAGATTCAAATAATAAAGTTTGCAGATAGGGACATGCCATGATAATGACATTTACAACTTTAAAAACTTTTAAAACATTCAAATTTACCTTTTTTTAATATTTAAACTAGAGCACAAAATAGGGTTTAAATAGAAGTGTGTGTAAAAGTTTTAAAATTCATGGTGGACTTAAATCAATTAGTATTTTTAAGCCAAGGACATGAAATTTACCATTATCGGAGAAAGACCCATATAATATTTGATTTTAATTGCTATAATGTAGCCATGAGCAGGCCTAACATTAAAAAATGTCATTACCATGTCTTCAGAACACCATGGTAATGATGTCTAATTAGATGGTAATGAATTTTTGACTTTATAATAAATTCATAATTATTCTGAGAGGAAATTGCCTTTATTTTATCCTGCAGATTAAGTTGAAGTATTATAAACTTTTGCTTTGATTTGTTCACATATAAAGTGATTTTAATGAAATAACGAAAGCCATTTTGGATTCTACTAAGCAGTTTTGTTTAAATTCATTATTGTTGTTATAAAAATTTTCTAGATCCTTCCACTAATCTTCTAATGACTTATTAACCTACAGAAATTCAGTTCTTATAAAGAACTCAATATTTAAATTCATAAAATATGGTTGTATTTTATTTTCGAACATACTGCTTTAACTTATTTATTTCCAAGATTTTTTTTATTTTTATAAATAATAGAAGATTTAATCTCTCTCTCTTTTTTAAATACTAAGGGTTAAAAAATACTCTAAAAAATAAAGGCAGTAATACTATATTTTTTTAACTATTAGAGGCTTAATATGTAATTTGTTTCTTTGACATGCATAGTAGTTGTAAATCCAAAAGAAATTAAACTTTTCATCGTAAATGCATTTTTAAAACATAAACTAATGAAGATGATTTTAATATAGTCTAACATATATTCTTCTACAGAAGTATACCTAACTATTTGTGTAATTATTTAGCGTATAGTTATTTCCATGGAACACCTGTCATTACCATATTCCTATTTGTCATTAACATGTCCCAATAAAATATAATTGATTAATTAAAGGTGTACTTAAAGCAAATGATCTCTGCTGGGATTTTTTCCCCAGAGAAGTGGACATGAATAATTGTTTTGGCATGAAGAAATTTAGAATTGAAAGAAAAAAAAATTTTTTTTTTAAAGCTAAAATTTACCACTATCTGAGAATGACCCATTAGTATCAGACGTGGGTTTAATTGTTTTGCCCTATACCTCAAAACTCCAATTCTTGATTGGTAGCCAATGGCTACTAAAACCCCACAAAATGGTAGCCAAATTTCAAAAAATGGTAGCCAAATTTTAAAAAAAATTTGCACATCTGCAAAAAAATTTAACTGTGTATTGTTTTTAAGAGTACAAAACTGGTATCAATTTGCGATGAGCATTTGAATTACATTTAAGCTAACCATGTGGTTCTCAGGAATGCAATCACAGGTGTTTTAGGGTAGACATTTTAAGAACATTTAGTCCTTCTGGGACAAATTTTTTAGCTAATGTTTAATCATTATACTTGAAATAAATACATGTAATAATAACATATTTGTCATTTCAATGTACATCCGCACAGCCAACAGCGCAAAATCTAGTAGTACCAAAAATGTGGATGGATTTTTTCAATGTAACCTGTAACGCCATCTTTTCGAACGTAATTTTCTAAGAATTGAAAACATACTCCTTTCCTCTTGCTGGTCGATGCCCAAATTCCTACTAAAAGGTGATTGAACCTTGGCAAAATTACTTTGGCTTTTTTTTCTATTTATATACACACATTATTATTATCATTATTTTGTAAAATGTTTAAATTAAAAGAACATTCCTTATTTATTTTATGATTTGTGATAATACTACTTCTTTTCAAAAATTGCTTCTTAAGCAAACAGTTTTCAATAATTGTTTATTGTTTTTTGAAGAAGTTGGATGCAGGTACATTAACAATTTTCTAAAAAGTAAATAGCTGTCAATACTAAAATCAAATTTGAAGTAAATAAATAAATGAAACAATAAAAGTGATTTAATAATGTAGAGTAATAGTGGTAAACGCAATTTTCGACAAACACGTGTTTAATATCGGCACAGTTCAAAAAAAAAAAGCCAGAAACTATTAAAATAAAATGCAAAATTAGCAGATTTAAGGTAGCATGTGTGAAAAATATCTTCTAATATAGAAAATAATTGAAATTTGTACCCGATGCAAAAGGATTAAAATCTCTAACGTAGAATCCAATTTTCGTCGAAGACGTGCAGGATTTTGGCTGTTTCTATCTTTATACTCTTTTTTTTTCTTTTTTAATTGTTAAAATTAAACGACAAATAAGCAGATTTACGGTTGTGCATGCAAAAAATATCTTACAAATTTCAAGATAATTGAAATAATTCCAGGATGGAAAAGGATTGAAATTTCAAACACTGTAAGCAATTTCCGGTAAAAATCAGAGGAAAACTAGTTTCCGTGTGGCACAAAAATTAACTCCTATTTCTTTCTTCTTTATTGGGAAAGGGTTTTAGCATTAGCAAATGGTAGCCACATTGGCGACTTCAATGAAAACAATGGTCGCCGAAACGTGAAAATTGGTCGCGTTTGGCGACTGGAGACCTCGAGTTTTGAGCTCTATTTTGCCCTTAGAATTTTTCTGGACATTCATTTTTTAAAAATCTTTAGCTGCAATTTCTTGCTCCTTTTGCAGAAATGTCACTTGCTTCTTATTCTTGAATGTTCTGCTCACATTTAAAGTAAACACATCTCTGGTTAAAGTAAAAATAAACATAATTTTAGTTATATAGTAGAAAATAGCTAAATATTTTAACATTTTTTAACTATGCCCACATGTACATAATCTATATTACCTTCTTCTATTATCATGAATTAAGTATATAATTTAAAAAAAAAATCTTTAGAAAATAAGTAGATCAATTGTATATTAATAACTAATATATAACTATTTAGGCTGAAATGAGTATGAAAAACTTCTGAATTTATAAACAATATCGGTGACCAAGAATTGCTCCAGCAAATTAGGGTATAAATGACTACACCTATGTAACCAATGTACTTAAAAATGAACAAAATAAATGCACTGGATTTAAAAGTACAAACGGTACTTACATACTATTGCAACCGTATGGCGAGATTGGTGACTTGTATACCTACTTTTGGCGCGTTATCCCCGAATTTTGGCATGGTTGCGATAGTACGTAAGTACCGTATAAACTATTTGTATTATGAAACAGCATCAACAAGAATCTTTTTATTTTAAATATAGCACTGGTATGGACCTTTAAAAAAGTTATAATTTTTGGAGACTATCTTTTTTCAAGGTGGTTTTGTAGTAGTACATAAAATATTTTTTCCTCCAAACTTGTTGATGTATTTTCTACATGCTGCATAAGAAAATAGAGTAATTAAGGATTGTTTGGCATATTTCAGTTGTTTTGTTATATACCAATTTAAAAAACTAAAAAATATGTGACCATTAATTAGCCGGAAAAAGAGTGATTAGGAATTAGCCCGTATGACCCTATGTGTTTGACAATCGAATTTGAACTGAGAAAATTAATTTTTGGCTTGATCTTTTTCTTTTTTTCACTAAATGACTTTTTTTAAATGGTGTTCAAGTGATGAGGAAAATGTTATTACATTTTACTATTAATTTTATTTGATGTCTACAGTTTTTTCTCTCTCCACAACTGAACTTTTGCAACTTCTGCATAATTTGTCTTATAACTTAAAATAATATTTATTCGGTAGCAACAAAATAATTGGGTACTTACGGAGAAGCCTGTCTGTCCTTTTCATCAAATAAAGCCAAAAGCTCCAAACTGGGCAATTTTCTGCCAAAAAATGAAAAGTCTTCCTTCAAACACAAGTTAATTTTGTGTAACCTTGAGAACACATTTCAGTTATAAAACTTGCAAATTTGCTTCAGCTTTTGGTGAACATTTTTTGTTAGTGACAATCAATGCATATATCTTTTGCTGTTTTTTCAGTCAGAAAGTCAACTAAGTATATAAGTAACAGATTAATTAATGTCTGCAAATCTACTGGTAGTAGACGTAAATAGCACTTTAGTCTTTCTGCTCTGGAATCAAACCCTCTATCTTCGAATTATTCGTCTTGGAAAGAGTTCTTCAGCAGGGGGGGGGGGGGGGGTTGTCATTGAAACAGGTTCTTATAAAGAAAACGACCACCCCCATTTCCCTATTTTAGGGCCCTTTTCTCGAACATCGATAAGGCTTTGTAAATCAGTAATTAAGTCCAGAAAATGACAATATACAAATGGGCACTAGGAATTTTGCGGGTATGATAAAATTTAATGTACCTAAAAAAACAACTAACCATTAAGGTTTTCCCCCCAAATTTTAAAAGGTAAGTTCACTTTTTCTCAATGTACTATTAAGATTTAGAAGTGTATGTTAGTAAAAATAAATAATTTGTTTTTACTATTTATTTTACTTTTTATTATAAATAGTAGTATTTATTTTTCAGATATAGACATGCATTTCTAATACTTTTTTTTAAACTCAATTTTACTTAATCACGGTTGTTATGAATAACGGCCAATACAAACAAATTCACGAATTTTTGGCATTTCATATTAAGCAAGTTCAACTGTATATGTATATATATATTTTGAAATATAAAAATAATTTTTATGAAACATAACATAGTGTATTTCAAAAAATGTATAACCATTCAGACATAGTAAATTTGTGTTATGCATCCATATCATTATATACATTACAAAATTTAAGTTGTAGCTCTTTACAGAGTTTTTTCAATCAAATTTTTAAGGTACATGGCAGAGTAGATCATAATTAACTGAATCGAAACATTTTATTATTTTTAAAAATGTTTTGTATCTTGATAACTTTTAGTAATAATGTGTATTCTAGCCTTCTTGTTTTAAATATTTGTTTATTTTTCAGATTTTCTGAAAATGGAAAACGGGACCTTTTGAAGATGGAGGCCTTGGAAAAAATATTTCAAAATGGAGCTACTAAACATATCCTTCCATGTGATTCGTTTAAGGATGATGACAGGAGATGGCTGAGGAGGATTTTTTATGCATTATATATATTTCTGAACTGTGGTTTTACAATTTTGAGCAGAATTTTAATATTATTAGTAGTTCCTGTGACCAAACATTGTGATATGTATTCAAACATTCGCCATTTTAATACAAGGACTGTGTGCCTTTTAACTCCGTCCATTTTGATCTCATCAGTACAGAAGTTGTTCATCAATAAATTATTAATGAAAATTGCATCATTCTTCATGATTACATCAATGTTCTCATCCTTTGTGTTAGCTGGTAAGTGCTTTTTGGAGTAGTATATAACAGAAATCAAAATTTATTAGCAAGATTTTTTTAAAGTAAAAGAATAAAAATTTAATCTCAAAAATATATAGTATTTTTAGATCTTATCTTTATTTGTTAGTAATGCATTTATTTATAATTTTTCAAAGAGGAAAATTAAGTGAAAAATTTATAAAAAGAGCTCCTTTTATTTTAGTTCAGTAACAGTATTTATCTGCAAAATGGTAATTTGTTGGTGTTGGGGCCATTTCAGTGTTTTGTCCAAACGTAGAGTTTGCAACATGACACTTTTTTTGCTTATAACTACTTAATTTACAGTTTAATTATCACTTAATTTTATTTTCAAATAATGTGTTGGTAGGACTTCCACACTGGCAAAAAGAATGCATTTTCCCATCTTATTGAAATAAATATTTAGATTCAAACTTTGTGAAATGTAGAGTCCGCAACATTCAAATACGGTGAAACGGCCCTTTAGCATTTTTTAAAGCAAAATATGTAAACTGTCTTCTTTGCAAATCAGTGCTATATAAATCCCGAGTATCCAGTTACTCTATTGAAAATATTTTTGAGTGAAATTATTCTTAAGTAATTAAAAAAAAAAAAAACTTGGTAAATTTGTGACTAGGCAAAAACAAAAAATATTGTTTTTAGAAATTTTTGTCATAAATGCCAACATAAGGGAAAATTAAGACGTGCATATGCCCCTTCCCATTTTTTAATTAGTAGCTGAGAAGGACTTTCCAAAAATGAATGCACAATTTCATTGAAGAGAAATCAGCTAACACTTTTTAATGCATTGTAATTAATCAAATATCAGGGATTATTCCATCCTTTTCTTCCCCCTTGAATTCCTTTTTTGAGAATTTTATCTAATGAAAAATTACCAAGTTTTGTAAAACAAATCTTTGCATTTTGAGAAATTTAGTCTCTTGCCAATATTTTCAATAAAAAATGAATGTGTTGGAAATGTAATGTAGAAAATAAAAAGGTATGAATGCATATATGTTTTAGAAAAGATCTTAATTTTGCAAGTATGGTTATGATTTTGATCGTGAATATTTTTAATAAGTAATTGAAATCTATTATAATCCCGTTCATTATGACTAATATTATTTTTTTAATACCGTAAAATCCCGAGAGTAACCCCCCTCTTTATAAAAACCAAACTGGCAAATTTCAGATAGGGGGGGTTATAATCGAGATTTTCGAAAAAATTATTTTAAAAAAATGTTTTTAATATTAATTAAGAGCATCTACTAAAGATAAATAATAAGTATAATCCATTTAAAATTATTTTAAATAATATAAAACAAGATTCAAAAAATAAATAAACAAAAATCTGTCTTATAATTTTCTAATAGAAAATTGATCGCATGGGGATGGCATCTTTGACTGAAGAAAGAATTTAGCACTTAAGTTTGCAGAAATCCCTATAATTTAAATTTAAAACTCATAAAACGCAAATTTGGCATGTTCGGGGCCAGCGCTATATCGGTATTTCGTCATGCGTCGAATTTCAAAACACGACCGAAAATGGCGGACTCACAAGATCAAAGATGGCGGCTAATGAACGAATTAACGCCGAGTACATGAAATTTATTTTTAAGCATATAGACCTTGAATATTTATGAATAAATAAACAAATAAAATAAAACACAAATTACAAAAAGAAATTGGACATATTTAATCTTTATCATAAGAAAATAATACAAAATTTGTTTTAAAATTGTCAGGCATTTGGGGAGGGGATGGAATATATTCAGGAATATGGAATGAGTCCACTTTCGGCGCGAAAGGGGGGGGGGGGTTACATTCGATCGGGGGGCTACTTTCGGGATTTTACGGTATGTTACATTTCTTCTTGAAAGCTCGAAAAAAAAATATCATTGCTGTCTTTTCTATTTCCTAGATCAGTATTCAGCGCCTCATTTTGTCGTTCAGCCGTCATTTACTGGTGGTATTGTGACGGAGAAGCAGTCCAAAATATTGCAGTGCCAAGCTAATGGTTTCCCCCCACCAGAATTCCTATGGTACAGAAATGATCAACCGCTCGGAAATTTTTCCCAAGATCCTCGCTTACGTCTCACCCAGATTACAAAGGAAAATAGGGGCGAGTACTGGTGCCTCGCTCGTAATACTGCTGGTACAGTGTTTAGTGAGAAAGCATCATTGACTGTTGCATGTAAGTGCTGATTTATTTTATTTTTATGCTTGAAGGAAAACAGGAAGTTCCGTCAAGAACTATAAGAGCCTACTTTCTCATTTAGCTTTAGTTCTTAACTGCTTCCAATATACTTTTTTCAACGGATAATACATATTCATTTGCTCACTCATTCATTCTTTCATTTATTCAGTTCTTCATTCATTCATTCATTTACTCATTCATGTATTTATTTATCCATTTACTCATTCATGTATTTATTTTTTGATTGATTCATTCATTCCTTCACCCATTCATTTATTCATTGAGAAATATCCTTAAAAATCCCAATCAAAAATCTTCCTAGGAAAATAGGCTCGTTCAGTTCTTGTTGAACTTTGTATGTGTACATGTTCTACATCATAACATCTTACCGATAAAGTTTGTTGCGAGCAAATCGGTTCGTTAGAAAAGGATTTATATGGGATTAAAATTTCCCCGTAGTCGCCAAAGTTATTATTATTATTATTATTATTATTTTTTTTTTTTTTTTCAGCTGTTCAAAAATAAATATTTCGCTTTGAGAGCTTCTTCCAATAAGCTTGCTCATAGGAACTTGGATCTTGTGCCCAGAGTTTACATAACTTGCTTCATTTTTGCCCATAGGCGCTAATGTTAAAAATTTTTTGAGCTGTTCAAATTGAACAAAAAAAAAAATTTCAAATCAAGAAGTAAATATGGAATTGAGATGTCCTTGCCAAGAGCTTTTGAATGAAACAGTACAAGTACAGTCTATTACTAGCTTTTGAATGAAACAGTACAAATACAGTCTATTACTTGTATTTGTATTTGTATAAAAAGAATTTTTCAAATCTGACCATTCGTTCAAAAGTTATTATTGCGGGGGGGGGGGGGGGGGACGCAGAAGAGGGACAGGCTGACAGGCACACATTTTCTCCATCTCAAAATCCTATTTTCAAATTTTTTATTTTTCAAGTTTTATTCAATTACTTAACTTTTTTTTTTTTTTACTTTTATTAATTTTAAGCAGAATTTTTACGATACAGTTATTTTACGATTTTGCCTTCTTTAATGCTTTATTATTATTATTGTTATTCTTTTACGAGAAAGTAGGCTAAAAAAAGAAGGCCATTAATTCCTTAGATTAGCATGACCAGAATTTTCTGGAAGGGGGGGGGGAGGGGGGGTTTATGACTTGCTATATGTATCTGTCAGATTTCCAAGCCTTCTGCCACATGATGAAAATCCGTATACTTTATATATACTTTCAGGGTATATATACTTTCAATCTTATACTCGGCTCACAACTTGCCCCCATAGTATATATATTATCGAACTAGGTTTGGACAGGAAGTTTTAGATCAAGTGGGGGGGGGGGGGGGGGACTGTAAAAAAATTTTTGCTTGACTGAATCCATGGTTTCTGATATCAATCAGCAAAGATTTAGATTATTTTTAATAATAGTTACAAGTTATCATTGAAGTAATGGACTTTTTATCATTCTAAAATTTTTAAAATTATATAAAGTAAAATATATTAAATTTGACAGTATTTACTATTCTTTAAGGGGACTTGGCACCTTTTGACAATTTTTTTTTATTTAATAACTTTTACCTATGTCATTTGTGTATCATGAAGTGCTATTGTTCAACAAAATGATTTTCATGTGAAAAATCCAAATTCAACTAACAGAAAATTTTAAAATTTAATTTTTTAAAAATAATTTAACGATTTTAAATTTCTTTCTTCTTCATTTCTTGATTTTCTTTAACCAACTTTTTTAAAAGTATTTATTATAGTATGGTTTACAGTTTTAGGGATGGGTTTTGCTACTAATTAATTAGTTTTTGAGAAAAAAAGTTTTTAAAGTTACATCAATGATAAAACACAGAAAAAAAAGCGACTTTTGTTACATTTTTCATTTTAAAATTTTTTTTGCAAATCTATAGCAAAATCCATCCTTAATTTTATCAAGCACATCATATTGAACACACACAAAAAATTTCAAGTTGCTACATGAATATATGTAGAAGTTTTAGCATTTTAAGTACTACAATAATGCGAGAAACACAAACCGAGAAAACGCAGTTTAAAGAATTCAAAACCCTTCTAAAACATCAGAAATATTTGAATTCTCTTACTTCTTAACTACAGTTATATTGGTTGTATTAGAGGGCAAAATTAGCGGTCGCCACTCGCCACAGGGCGACTAGATGAAAAGACTAAAATATTACCTAACAATCGCCACTCTCGTCGCCACTTTTTTCTCCCCTTAAAAATTTCCAAGAAATACACTGCTAAGTTCAAAAACACATGCTTTCCCTTTCCCATCTTTTTTTCTGTACCGAACCCCAAATTCGCCATGCTCGGGACCGGCGCTAGACCGGATTTCGAAATTTGCCGAATTTCGGTACGCGACCCAAAACGGCGAACTTAAGGGACCAAAAATGGCGGATTTGCGTAAATATCACAGCTGATATGCGCATTTTTACTTCAAATTGCAGTTTTCTTAACTGGAAAATAAATAAGATACCCTTTTTTTCCAGAAGGTAATACAGTCGAGCGCCACAAATCCGCCAACCTGAAATCCGCGTTGATTTTGTCCCAAACTGGTTTTGCAGAAAAGTCATTTTTGCAAACGTAAAACTAATATATTTTTGGGCCACAATCTGCCGATGACAAATTTAGGCATGTTAAATCCTCAACTATGGAGTAAAAATATACTCTCAACGTTACTACAGTACCGAACCCCAAATTCAGAATCCCAAAATTCGAAAAATCGTAAAATTCGGCACTTTTTCCGAAAATTTCCGATTTTTTTTCCTTGGCCAATTTAGAAAAATATTTAATCTAAGAAGCTGTTAAATTAATAAATACCAGTAAATTTTGATTCAAATAGAAGCACTATTGTAGATATGTTTCTGATTTACATGAACTGGAAATTAAGATAAAATAAAAAAAAAAAAACCCTACTATGTTGAAAGATGAAAATTGATTTTTTGAGCTCAGTTAAACATCTTTTTTCCCTATAAAAAATTATTTTTTTTCCCTTAAGTTCTTAAAAGTTCGTTTTTCAAGTTTTATTCCCTTAAAAAAAAAAGAGAAAGAAAGATAAAGGAATTTGCTCTATTTATTTCTCTGTGGTCATAAATGGCGCCCAGTAGCTTTGCAATTTGTACAAATGATACTTAATTTACTTACAAATGATACTTACTACATTTGAAAAAAGATACTTAACTACTCCCAAAAAAACGATTTTCACTTTTGAACATAATAGGGTTTTCTGGTTATATCTTGGTTTCCTGAGTTTTCATATAAATCAGAAATACATCTACAAGGATTGCTGCTTCTTTTTGAATCAAAATTTACTGGCATTTGTTAATTTAACAGCTTCTTAGATTAATATTTTTCTGAAATCGGAAATTATCGGAAAAAAAGTGCCGAATTTTAGGATTTTCCGAATTTGGGGTTCGGTACTGTATTTCAAAAAAAAAAAGTTTGCTACCAGTTTCAAAACCTATAAGCCATATTTATTGTTAATCATAGTTTTCTGTAATTAATCTTCGTTCATAAGTTATATATTAATATATAATTCCATTTGCTGTAAGTATTGACAAAAATCCCTTAATATTAAAAACAAAATGTGCTAAGTTTTTATCAACTGTTTCAGTGTGGTAAGAATGATCTTTCATTTTTGCATAAGTTAATGAATGTACAATGGTTTTTAGTAATTGGCAGAAAAGGCAAAATGTTTTCCCTGAAAATCAAAGTAATATTGAACTCTTGTGAGTTCATCTTTAAAGAAATTTTAAAATTTTATTTTAATAACTTAAAATAAAGTATTTAATTTTATAAATATTAGCGTATTTAATTGGGATATTTAATTTTATATCATTACTAATCGATGCAAAAAGTTTAAAACACTGTTGTGCAGTTTTCATCGAGAAAAGTGGCCACTGCTTCAAAAAAAGTGGCCAGTACAAAATCTACCTCTACTGGCCACTGGCCACTAGAGAAATTTTCCAGTGTTGCCCTCTAGGTTGTATCACTTCAAAACTTCGCTCAGATATACTAGGAGAGTCAAACCACATTTTAAGCAAAAAATTGAAAAATTGGTATTTTCATCCATTTTCTACATATGAAAGGTGCCAAGTCCCCTTAAATCAAGCATGAGGTATAATCTGTTAAGTTAAAGAGCTGCCCAGATTGGCAAGCTGCTTTTATAATTTGCCCTTCTTCAACAAGTTAATTTTGTTTTATTCTTTTTCTCTTTTTAAACAATGTAGATATGAGTAATTTGGTTTCTGCCGAGAACATCAGTTTGACAATAAATGAAGGGGAAGCAGCTATTTTGAAACCCCCTAGTGTAGAAAGCATTCCACCGGTATCTGTTTCCTGGCAAAAGATTGGAACTGGACGCTTGCATGGGATTAACTATGCTATGAGCCTGGATAACGATTTAGTATTATTGGCTGCAAGATATGGGGATGGAGGTTTATATCAGGCAACGCTGACGAATCTCCAAGTTGGAGAAGAAGCAGTTGGAGGAATGGTGGAGTTGAAAGTTCAAGGTGAGTGTAATAATAAATTTAGAATTAATTTCTCTGTTTATAATTTCGCAATTCTGACAAGCAACTAACTGTTCTTGAGTTAACTGCAAACAAACATGAAAGGTTGTTGAAATTTTTCATATAAAATATAGTTTTAGATCAATTCTGTTCTTTTCCCCTCTAAAGAACCTTCCAAAATTATGCAAGTGCTAAGGACTGAAAATTATAGCTATTAGCAGTGTAGTTCCTTTTTTTTTTTGCTGTTGCTTATTTGAAAAGTATATAATTAATTTTGATTATGAAATGCTGCTGAAAATGTGTTCAAAAATTTCTTTGTTGCACATGAAAACTTGGTTTTATTTGGGGTGCATACCTATTTTTATTTTACTTGAGCACTTTTTTCATAACAATCATGTTAACCATAATTTCTATTTCTTTTATTTAACTTTTTATTTCTTTTAATTTTTTTACTAATGTATTTTATTTAATGTCTGAACAGGTGATAGTAGAGATTTTGTTCCTGCTGAAATCATTATTCCTCCAAAAGATTCTGTTTTTAAACAAGGGACTTATCCTGCCAATTTAGAGTGCATTGTGAATGCTAGGTATGATATTTTTTGTCCTTTGAGTTACTTATGCACTTTTCTTATTTATTTTTTTTAAATTTAATTTCCTATTTTTGATGCATAAATATGTTTAAAATATGTATTTTATGTACTTAATTGTACCTGCTTCCTTCTATTTTTGTTTACCTTGTTAGCTTTTTCCACAAATCTTTCAAATTTCATTAGCTTCCACTTATGGCGATTATAATTTGTGTTTTCCCACCTCTTTGAGTTAATGAAGTATTCAATTCAAACCTCTTTAATTTATTTTGATGTTAAAATTAGTTTCTTCTTATCACTGATTTAGTCTTATCACTTTTCAAATGAATCAATTCATTTATCTATTTTTAAAAAATGTACTAAATTTCCCAGTGCTCTCTAGAAAAAATTCTCTAGAGCACTGAATGTATGAAGTATATTTCATGAAGTGTTATCTTGAACATATAATTCATTCATTATAATACTTAGTGAATCAATTGTACGTAGATGTAGCAGATTTAATTTCATAATTTTGAGAACCTTATGTGGAAATCTTTGAGTGCTATTTAATGAATCTAGGATTTTGGTTAAGGGGAAGTTGAGGTCAAAAGCATTTTTTTATTGTATTGAAATTTTACAATAGCAAATGAAAGTGTTTTCTTAATCCAGTTAATTAATCTCATATTTATTAATCTAATAAATAATTATTACATTATATTACATCAGTTTCCTAAACTGAGTGCTACAGCAAGAAATTAGGGATGCTGCAATAAACTTATGATATCAAGTCTTTGTTCCTAAGTAAACAAACTGTAATAGTTACAACTAAAGTATTTCACAAGCTTTTTATACGAGTTATAATCCCTGTTTTTCTTTTCACTGTTTACTTCCGAGACTTTTAGTCATAATTTTACTAATCTACAACATGTCTTATATATCATGGAAAGGATAGATATTATATGACTAGGGTGCTGTGGTAAAATTCAAATTTTTCCAAGGGTGTCACGGCTTGGAAAAGTTTGGGAACCCCTGTAATACATTATATATTTTTATAGTAGCATTTTTCTCAGCTTTGATCTTAATAACTTTGTAATGTATATATGTATATCTAATGAAAAAGTGTTAGGAAATCAAAATTTGAGAAGCTCTTTGGTGTTGTGCCCATTGATTTAACTTTTGTTTCAGGCCTCTGGATTCTGTTGAAATTACTTGGAAGAAAGATGGTGAGGACTTGGCAATGAGTGGCATATCTCATCTGTTGTCTCCATGGAATCGCTCTGTCACCTTGTTAGGCGTGGGTCTGACGCATAATGGCATTTATGAATGCGAAGTTAACATGCTCGGAAAGACAACGCCTGCTGTCAAAGCATCAGCAAATGTGACTGTTATTGGTAAGAGAATATGTTTCTTAAAATAGATTAAAAGTTTGCATGTTTATTATAAAAGATGAAGAATGTATTTCCTTTGGTTATGTACTTATTTTACAATTTTTGTGCATAAATTGGTTCTGATTTACAACCTGAGTGACTTTATCCGCTCACCGTACCTCCCAAAAGTGACAGAAGAACCAACCTTAAGCCCCTTGCAGAAGTAGGATTCAGGGAAAGTAGAGTATCCACACCTAAAAATGAGTCAATTATGTGGTGTAGTTAATGAGTAACTCTCTAGGTTGTACATGAACCTTTTGAAAGCAAAGTGTGCTATTGGTATTTATCATATACAGTCGAACCTGTTTATCTCAAACTTGTTGTCTGTCTCGAAAACCTCCCTATCTCGAAATTTTGTATCTTCCCTGCATTTATACCCTGAATTCAATGTATTTTCCATGTTTATCTTGAAATTTGTTTTCCCAAAAAACCTCTATATCTTGAATTCTGGTTTTGCTGCCATTTTCGAATGTGAAGCCGAGTGCCCTGTCATCAGCAAAAAAATTTGATGAGGAAATTGTAGTGAACATAAAAGCTGATTTGTAAGAAGAAGAGGTTGAGGAAAATAAAGATGTCGCAAAAGTCTGTAAAAAGAAGCAGAGAAGGCTTTTGAAACATTACAATTTTCAGGAAAATTTCGGTCAAGGTGGATTTACTGTGATTGCTACTCTCAAAAGTATAATAGAGTCCAAAACAACCAGACAACAAAAATACTGAAAGACTTATTTTTCTTTTTCTTGTCTTGTTTTTTGAAAGACTTGTAAAAAGGTATGCTGAATACTATTTCTTTACTGTCGATGTTATTTATACAAGTATCAAATTTGTTTAAAAAAGTTAATATAATGTTATCGTAAAACGCTTAATAAAACTAATACAGAAGATTTTTAACCTCCAACATGTACATTTTGTTTCGATTGCAATTTTTTATAGCTTTATCAAAACCTCTGTATCTCAAAACCTCTTTATCTCGATTTGTTTTCCTTCCCATGAAGTGCGAGATAGACAGGTTCAACTGTATGATAAATAATAAACAAAAGATTAAAACAAAAGCAATAAGAAAAGTATAGTAGACAAAACAAGCAAAGTCTAAACACAATATAACACGGTATATAAATGCAGCTCACTATATTTCTGTTACACAAGTTATTATTATTATTTTTTTTTTTTTTTCACTTTTTTTTTTTTTTTTTCTGCATTTAGTAACATTCATTTCATATTTCCTAACTTTTTTATATGCATTTTGAATTGACAGGAGTTTCAATCTTTCTCATAGCATTTCTATACCTTTATTATTTATTTATATTTAGCAACAATTTAAATGAAACTGAAACTGTTAACTTTTATTTACTAGAAGTACAGTTTTACAACTTATGTTTGATAGTTTTTTATGCAGCATTTTAAAATTTATTAACTTTTCCGTTAACTGAATTCCATAACCACAAAAATATTGTGTATATGTATAATTAACATACAGGGTGAAGAGGAGATACCCTTAACTATAAAAACAATTTCCAGACTTCTTTGAACTCCTTAAATTGATTCCCTATAGTATTTCTTGAAAATGCCTTAAATTTTCATGAATAGAAATTGAAGCACTTCAAAAGCAGACAATTAATCGAGTTTGGTAGCAACAAAAAGAAACAAAGAGCTAAAAAATTAATCTTTGAAAAAATTCTGGATGTTTAAGGGAAAATTACAGAATTTAGCTTAAGAATTTTTCTGATGCTTAATGAATTTTTTTTTTGCTTTCAAGGATGATTTAAAACTTTTATATATTTAATTATCAATTGTTTATTATTATACCTAATGTCATAAAGATTCAGACAGAGAGTTGTGTTTTATTACTCATTTTCGATAGTGCTCTTATCAAATAATATCCTATTTTTAAAAGTAAAATATGTAATGAAAGGGCATTAATTTCTTCCTACTGACTTCAAAAGGGCAAAAATTAGTTTTAGTTTAACAAAATGTTGTCTTCAGCTCTTGTGGTACTATTCTTTTTGAGCTAAACAATTTCATAACTTTTGTAGTTACAAAGAATTATTTCTGAGGGTCTGACGAACAACATGATTCTACACTTGCTATGTGCTTATTATTTTGTGAAATGTCCTTAAATATATTTCTGGTCTCTTTGGATTTTTTCTTCTGAAGGCTGTCTGAACCTTGAATACAAGAAGAATACATAGGGTGACCATATTTCTGAGCGTCAATTTGAGGACAAGTCCCCAAATCCCCGGACAATTTGGGGACGCTAGAAAAAAAATTCGGGGATGTCTTTCAGGAGCTAACAAAACAGTACATATGCACTTCTATTGTGAAAAAGTACTCTTATTAATGCATTTCAAAGAGTATCCAAGCATATTTTCTACAAATTGTATGCATATTTTCTTAATTCATTGCATGTTCAAAATTGCAATGTAATAATTTGATAATTGCCATAAGATTTTCTAGAATTTTACAAAATACTTCAATCTAAAAGTTCTAGATTTCAAATCTAGAAGCAATTTGGAGAAAAAAGAATAGAAATGTATAAATTTGGGTACTTTCTGCACTCTCAAGTGGTTAAAATGTTTTGGGAAAAAACATTAAAAAGTAAACAAATTTGGGGACTCTCCTTAAAAATCGAGGATGTATGGTCCACTTAAAGAATACATTAAAACACTTTCTAAACAGTGCATTTATCAAAATATGTTGCTATGTCTGTACTGTGCGTTAAAGACTAAAGAATATGATGGAATTTTTGTTACAGTTGAGCCTGCTCTTGTCCGTGGACCATTTCGAGAAACAATATCAGAAATCAGCAAGAATGTTCATTTGCCTTGTTCAGCAACTGGCAATCCCGAGCCTACAGTTACGTGGTACCGCAATGCTCAGAAAATAGACCAGAGTGTGAGTGAACGTCATGAGGTTCTTCAAAATGGCACGCTACTGATATCGTCTCTTTCTGGTTCTGACACTGGAGTGTACCAATGCATAGCAAAGAATATTGCTGGGGAGATAAGTGCGAGTACCTGGCTACATGTTAAAAGTAAGTTCAATCTTTAGGTTAGAAACTAAGTGAATATACCTCCTTGGCAGTTTAGTCTAAATTATTGTTTTCATTTTCAGCTTCGGCACCTACATTTCTCAAGCCGCCCTCTAATGTAACAGTTTTGGTTGGAAAAGATGCGCAAATTAACTGTGAAGTTTCAGGTGCCCCTGCACCAAATGTTACTTGGTTGTATAATGGTAATTTTGAATTTTTTTTTTTCTTTTTTGATTTGGGTTTTCAAAATCAAATTCAGAGTCATTCTTATTAAAGCGTTATGTAGTGTACAATATTGAATTATTAAGTTATGCCATTTCTTCTTTTTTCCTAACTGTCCAAAAAGTGGAGTTGCCTAGATACATTCTATTACAACACACTGTGTCAGGATAAAAATTTTAAGGAACTGTGGGCAGCAGTGAAGTTGATTTTAAGTATTTCCCACGGAAATGCCTCTGTTGAGAGTGGGCTCTCAATCAACAGGGATATGTTGGTTGAGAACCTCATCGACAAATCTGTAGTTGCATTAAGAGTAGTGTATGATGCAATCAAAGCCTCGGGTGGAGTTGAAAAAGTAGGTATAACCAACCAAGGACATATTAAGTCATGCATAGTTTTTTAGAAGGCAAAGGAAAATCAATCAAGAATTAAGCAAAAAGAAAACTGAGAAATGCAAAGCATTAGAACAAATAAAGAAAAATTGAAAGAAAAGAAAATTAAGCTTTCTGTGTAGATAACGACTGAGTACCTTAATTTCAACAACCAAACTGCTGAACTATCCAAAAATTAATGAGGTAAAAACTTGGCTCTACTTTTTTTACTTTGATTCTATTTTTTCATAATATTTTTATTTACGTAATGTATGTATGTAATGTCCCAATTAGAAATTTCAATAGCATCAACTAGAAGTGTTGTAGAGTGTTGGTTCAAGGCCACAATTAAAGTACTCAAACAGTTTGATAAGTGCATGCAGAAGTACTACTTTGCTGTTTACTGGCCTGCAGCACCACATGCAAAAAATGGTGACTCTTAAAGCATGCAGAGCTCTTTTTCTTTGGTTCCACGTTCCCCTGACATAACGCCATGCAATTTTTTCCTGTAGTCCCTTATAAAAGATTGTATCTACATTCCGTGGTTAACTAGTGATTTTACAGAGTTGAGACACAGATTTAAAAAGGGTATTGCTTCCATTGCACCCGACTTATTTACCAAAGTATGAGATGAATTGGACTATAGGTTGGATGTGTGCCGTGTAGCTAAAGATGCATAATTGAACATTTGTAGGAAAAACTAGGTTAGTTTACCTTCAATTGGATGTATGGCTTCTTGTGAATAGTCTAAATTAAACTGTTATAATATATCATTGAAACTGGGACATTCTTTTATGGATGCTATGTATTTTATTAGCTGTTCTTTAAAAATAAAATGAAGTTTTCTTTTATTAGCAATTAGCTGTTATTTTTATGCAAGTTTCAAATTCGTTTCTTCAGAACCATTGAGCAGTCAGTTGTCATTCAATGGATTTTATTATCAGATCATTTTTAAGTACTGGATTTGCTTAAAAAAAGTCCTTAATTAACTCACTTTACTTTTCTAATAGATATTTTTCCTTTATATAATGGTGTTTATTCTATCCGCATGGCATGAAAGTGCCTACATCAGCAATTCTCTAGTACTTGTTTTCATGTGTCATTATACAGTTAAAAAGTGAGTTTGTTCTCACAGGGATAAACTTCATTTTATTTTATTTATTTATTATTATTTTTTAATATTTTACAGTTTTAAAGTACTTTTCTAAAGTTTAAAGTAAAAAAAAGGATGGATGGAAATGTAAAAGATAATATTTTTTGTCTGTTTTGTCACAAATTTTCACTTTTGAAGTTCTGTAGACTAGAAATTCCATAATATAAGTTTGGTACTTTAATATACATCTGTATGGAATTTTTTTTGTATTATATTTATATAACTGTATGTATAAAATGTTCATGGGGTTTGGGGGCAGGGGCTATTTAATTTACAAGTAGTGCATTTGCTAATACAAATTTGTACTTAGAACGTTAACATTTGATGTACCTGAAAAACAAAGTCATGGACACTTTTTTGGCTATTTGAGTATGAACCCTGATATTATGATAAATTGATTTCTCATTTTCATTACTTGATTTTTTTTAGATTCATCAGAAATCCAGAGTGCTGGCCGTATACAGATTTTAGACACCGGAAGTCTGCTAATTGCATCTGCAGAATCTACTGATGTTGGCAAATATGCCTGTGTAAGACACAATTCTGCTGGATCTGTGCAAGGATTTGCTTACCTGACTGTTTTAAGTAAGTAATGCTTTTCTGCTTTAGTTTAATGTATTACTTTGGAGCTGTCATAATTTCTTTTTTATGTACTTGTCTATTTTTATGCTTTGCACTTAATTTATACCATACTTAATATTTAGTTATTTTACTGTTTAAAGTGTTGTTTAAATGTAATTAATTAGTTTTCTCGTAAAAGAAACCTAACGGATATACAGCAAAACCTCCGAAGTTAACCACCTCCCTAGGTTGACCACCTCTCCATGTTGACCGAAATTTTATAGTTTGAATGGTCACGTGTTTTCAATGGAGATTTTTTCTCTCTACGTTGCCCACTTCCATAAGTTGTATGTTGACCATTTTTTAGTAGGTTATTTGAAATAAATTGCCATAGTTTACTCTCTGTAATTTGACCACTGCCTTGTTAAGGAGAAATTATTTTCTGGCCCTCTGAATATTTTCATTTCTTAGACTGCATACAGTGTCTGTAATTGCTGAAATCAAGAAAAAGGTAAGAAGAGGGGGATGTGCGTAGAATTGAACTACGCAGAATTGGAAAACAACATGTTTCTGAAAGTGCTTTTTAGTTACTTAATGAACAAAAAGAGGACTCGAACAAAAATTGAATCATTAATAAAAAAACTAAAAATTTGCTATACCTTCCGTAAAAATAAAAATGAGTAAGGGCTAAATTTTTCCTTAAAAAATACTAAAAAAGTTTAATAAATAATCTCCAATATTGTACTAATTTTTTTCTAAAAATTCCCTATGTTGACCACCTCTGTATGTTGACCACTTATTTGCAGTCCCTTAGGTGGTCAACTTATGGAGGTTCTACTGTATATGGTTACCCAAAAGATTTTCAAAGAAAGAATTTAAAAATTTTTTTTGATGTTGCATTAAGAACTAATACCTGAAATATTTCAAAATCTAGTTTTTAAAGCAAGAAATATTCAAAAAATTTGTGAATTATTTTAATGGTCAGTTAAAGCATCTGAAAAAAATTCTGTTTCTAAGCTTATTACTGGTAACTTGATAATTTCCTAGAAATTGACTAACATTTATGATGGTAGTAACATATTTAGAATGAATTTAAATAAAAATTTGAGAAACACATTCAAAAATATGTAAATAAATAATAAAAAAGATAAATAGATGGTTGTAAATTTTTTGTTGTTACTTTTGAATATTATCAATCATACATTTATTTATTAATTATAGTAATTATGTATTTATACATCAGGGCTCGAAAATTATATTGCCCAACATGCCAGGGGGCATGTAAAAATTCTGATCAGGCATGAATCTTCTACCCTTGGGCATGTAATTTTTTAATGAAATATTTCTTTCCAAAACTTTATTATTTTGATGACTTATTATGTAATATTTATTTATAATGTAATTTTTTAATGATTTGGATTAATGTTAAAATAATTCTTGATTCCGATATAAAGCTGTTAATTTATTTTTTTTGTCTGATTAATGATATACAAGAAATTCTAATATTTTTATTAATACATAATAAAACAACTTCTGGGCATGTAAAAATTTGCTGCAGGAATGTAACATTTTAGACAAACATGCCCGCCAGTGCATGTAAAACTTTTTAAAATTTTCTAGCCCTGCTATATATATGTAATTAAAACATAAAAAAATATTGTAGAATTGTCTATTTCTTAACTTTGTTTCAATTTACTTTTTAGTTCGAACTCAAATTGTCCAGCCTCCAGTTGATACAAGAGTCATCCTCAGCTCTACTGCTGAGATACAGTGTAAAGTCTCTCACGATCCAGCTGTGCCATATTCTGTGCATTGGTTTTTTGGGGGCAAAGAAATTACCTCTACACCTAACAGCAGGATACAGATCCTTAACGATGGCAGCCTGAGAATCGGACAAGCGAGGAATACAGATGTTGGAGTGTATACTTGCAAAGTTTTTTCGGATGGAGGAAATGAAACTCGTAATGCCCGCCTTGATGTGATTGGTGAGTGCTTTTTTTAAACCTATTTTTTGTATCTGTATTCTACACACTTGTTTGTAGTTCCGGAGTATGAACACAGTGAAGTATCTTAAAAAACCTTTGCATACATTGTTGATTTTATTTATAGCAATCTTTTAAAAACAAATTTGCAATAAAATACAATTTAAAATTTTTTTATTACTTCAAATGTATGCAGATATATACAGTAGAGCCTCAATTATCCAAGGTTATATGGACCAAAGGTATCTTGGATAATCAAAAATTCGGATAACATAGACTCTATCCAAATCAAGAGGGATATGTCGGAAAACTGGTGAAAACTGAAGCCATTTTTTAAATTGTCTCTCCTTTATCGAGTCTGTTGATGGCTTGTGATTTAGATTCCAAAGACACAACAGGTTGTTTGTATTCAGCACTCATTGCGTAACGAACACGGTACAAATGAAAGTGAGCAAACCGTAAACGAATTGTTCACTAGCGAAATGGAAAAGCAACTGGCTACAGTCAGTGGTGACTACATCAAAAAATGGCCCTCACCAAAGTCACTTTTCTTTCAAGGACTAATGTACCTCGGTTAACCCGGAACTCGGTTAGTTGGAGCTTGGATAACCGTGGGCTCTACTGTAGTGGAAAATTCAAGCTTTAAATACTATGATGGATCTAAGCTGGAAGGGCATTTGTATTACTCACCGAGACACTTATCTGACCATTGCACGTGTTGGCCCTTTTGAAAATATGACTGGTAAACGAAATTTAAGAAAAAACATGGTTCTATCTAAATGTTTTGGAATCAGTTTGCATTTTGTAAAATGGTTCAATGAAATCAATATATTCAACAATGTAATAACAATATACAAATTGGACTTCTAAAAATTTATAAAAATAGTCGATTTCAAATTGCCCTATTTTTTTGCTTACATGAAATGCTAAATCAATATTTATTCAAAAAACGAATTGATCTGTATTTCCGTTGATTCTCAGTGACTTGATCTCTTTAGTTTTAATCCTCCTAGTTTGATAGTATTATGATTACACAATTTTCACAATATTTTAATTATGTTTCTGTGTGTGGAAGTAATGAAAATGTAAACCAAAGCTTCGAATTCCAAATTTTTTTTCTTTCAGAGCTCCCTCACCCACCTAATAATGTTAAGGCCACCCTGCAGAACACTTTTCCTAAGACTGTAAATGTCAGCTGGTCCAAAGCTTTTGATGGGAATAGTCCAATAACAAATTACATAGTGCAGATGAGAATAGTGCCATCTACAGGTAAGATTTCATCTTTTAACTACTCAAGTGTAATCCTCATGTTGCTGTTTTACTTTTATGTGTTAGCTTATAAATGTACTTAAGGCAAATTTCTTCAGATCATCTGGACTTCTGCTATTCATATCTTTTCATACCAAGTTACTTTTAAACCTCCTAGTTTGATAGCAGTATGATTACACAGGGGTCTCACACCAGAGAAAATTTAGGTTCTTTTTCAGACCCTTCACAAGATTCCAATTACTGTGAAACCTGTGTAAGTTGACCACTTGCGGTGCAGCACTTTAGTGATCAACGTAGACAGGTGGTCAACTCATAGAGAGTGGAGATTTTTTTTTTCTTTTTGCCATTTCTTACACTGTGCAGTTATTCATTAATAGCTAATTAAAATATAGCTTTATGTAAAGACGTTACTTTGAAATAGGGATTAGCTTTTTTTTCCACAATTATCTAAAATATCATTAAAGAAATTTAACCTGAATGACTTACAATTCATCCTATACAACTTCAAAAGTAAAGTACTTAGTTAATATTAAGATAAAGATCATATTAATTATGTCAGTTACTTATATGATGCTAAAGATTTCCTAAAAAGATATATTTTTTCAAAATGATTATATAAGATCAAAGAAAAAAGAAGAACCTTATTTGAAGAATAAAAGAGTGCTCACAGTAGTCTTCCCGTATGGTTAACTTACACAGAGGTATAGGCAAACTCTATATTGATGTTTCATCCGTCCAGGCAAATACTGGTCTAACATTATAGCATAAAAATCCTAGAAAAGCTATTTTGGTTTTTTTTTATCTTTCCAAAAATAGAGAAACAAATAAATATAGTAATAATTAGGCAGTCAACTTACAAAGGGTTTTTTATAACACCCCCACCCAAATTTGGCATACATAAGTGCTCAACGTAGACAGGTGGTCATCTTTCAAAGGTGGTCAACTGGGCAAGTTTTACTGTAATCAAACGGACCACTCACACAATTCCAATCAATCAAAAGGGACCCTTCACAAAATTCCATTCAATCAAAACAAACCCTTCACAAAATTCAGAGCTGCCAAATCTTATTTTTTATAGAATCATTTATTAAATAAACAGAAAATATAATTAAAGAATTTAATTACTGTACTTTTAAATTTTGAATTTTCACAAAAATATTTGGGTTTTCACAAAAATGTTTTTAAAAATCACAAAGGATCCTGTTAAAAATTCTGGATCGACTCTTGCAAGATGCTGTTAGAAGTGGTTAGTGAACTCTGACACATTTTATCCATTACAGTTGAATTGTTTATTGTTTATTATTGCAGCAAACTTCTGTGTACATTTTACAATTTTTGATAAGCAAAGATAAACATTTTATTTTTGCTACAGATATGGAATTTTGCTTGAAATAATTAGAGCACTAATCGAAAGGGAATGGCTGTTCAATGAGTTTCTATTTGTTTTATTCAGAGTATGAGATACTGATTCCATAAAAATAAAACGTATGCCATGAACTAAAATGGTTTTACCAAATTTTTGGGTTTTTAAAAATTTTTTTAGTGCAGTTGACTTGAGTTGTAACAACTTTTGCAACAGATCCATTTGACTTCTGTTCAAGTTAATGTTATTTCAGATTCAATATAACGACATGGCTCTATATAAGGCTTCAATATAAGGGATACGGCTCATAATAAGAGCTGGCATAATGGTCTGGAACCAGACTTCCTATTCTGAAAATTCAAAATGTGCATTTATTCGACACTAAGAAAAAATAAAAGGAATATTGTCTCCAATATCGCCTGACAAGCACTCTTGTGTTAAAACATTTTCCTAATTTTTGTACTTTAGCTTACGTAACTTGTCCATATCTTTTTTTTTTTTATATATATTCGGTTTACTTAAAATTTTATTTCATTTATTACTTTTATCGTTTATTTATATATTACTATATATTTAGTTGTACAATCATTTCAAATTATCACATAAATTTGTTACTTTCATCATGACGTTTAAAGAAGAGTATATTGTATCACAGTCATTATTACCTTTTTATGTATTAAAATTTAAAACTTTTCATTTTGATATAAAAAAAATGTTGGGCATTTCACATTGCATGTTTAATTCAATATTTGACACTAATGTTTCAACCAAAATTAAAGAAAAGTGGAATTATATGAATATTGTTATTGATTTATTTGATGAGCAACCTTTTAATATATTGACTTGAAAAGGTGAAGTCGTTATAACACAAATTCACTGTTACGCAAACCTGGCCTCACCATTCGAATTTGATTTGTTTTTGTTCATAAAAAGTTAAATAAATAGTGTGATAAGGCCCCACCCCCTTATTTTAGTGATTTCAGCATTTAGCTATTTTAGTATTTTTCCAGGAAAAATATAGATAAGATAATTGTAGGCACGTGGTTTCTTACTTGAGTCTGGAAAAGGGAATGAAAATAAGTTGTGTACTAACGTCAAGATTTTTTTTCCTGCAATTTTCCAGATTTTTGAAGTCTGGTCATAATCACCTTTGTTATTTCTGCATCTTCTTACTTTTTTAGAACTTCTTTTGAAATATTTATAATAGATTGTTTTTTTTTAGATGCGGAGATGGAATATTTGTTGCCATGGGTTACTGCAAAAGCCAATATCTCCGGCAATCAACGTCATGTCATGTTGACCAATTTAAAACCAGCATCTAGCTATGAGTTTCGAGTAAGTGCTATCAATGGTGTCGGAGAAGGAAATCCTAGTGCTCCCACTGAAGTTATACATTTACCATCAGAACGTAAGCATATTCTTGTTTACTTGTTTTTTTCTCTCTAAGTTATAGAGTACTTTATATAAAAATATATTAATACTGTTATCATTACTCATAATCTAGAGCACAAACCACATTTTTTAAAAAACCTTAAAGCTGTTAATTTTTATATTCTAAATTCATTGTGTGAAAGTTTTTCTTCTGCCCTTGTGATTATTATTTTTTTTTAAGCATAGATAATAGGTTGCAAGTGTATTGATTAATATATTTTTTCCTTTTTGTAAAATGTATGCATATTTTTCAGCTTGAAAATAAATTCTGGTTAAATGAAGCTCTATGTCAAGTTTAAATGATGAATGTTTAAAATTTATTGTTATCTAAATTTGCAGCACCGATATTTAATTAAATAACTGATAATGATAAGAATGGTACAGTAGAACCTCTCTTAACCGGCTCTGGATTAACCGGGCTTCGCTTTATCCGGCCCTTGTTTTCAAAATACAGAAATAGCTTTTAGAACACCAGTTATATGAAAGAAACAGGTGCTGCGGTCCTTGAATGAATTCTTTCCTTCAATCCTTATCTCCCTGGACAAAAGCGACAATTCAATGTCAGAGGGGGGGGGGGGGGGTCATCTGGGAATCCGCATATGGGTCCTGTAAAATCAACTGTGGCTAATGGCTAATCTCAGGTTTAGTGAGTCGGTCAATTCAGCCTTGCCAAACGCTAGATAAGTGGTATCTAACTCTCAAAGTAACTACTAAAATGCAATAAATTATTACACCTCCACTTTCTCTGTCTCATAGTATATCACATATTTTGTTTATTTTATATGAGGGGAATTTACCATTTTTCTTTCAAGAAATTCAGTGGTATAGCATGTAATTCACTTTGTGGAAATATTAATTTTGGGTTTTTATTTATTTCCAGGGGGCTTCTTTAAAAAAAAAAAGGTAAATTCCCCGCATGAAATAAACATAATATGAGATATACTATATCACACTCTCTTTTAAATTGCCTAATATATCTCCCATTTTTGCTATCCCCCGCTTTAACCATATTTTTACTTAACTGGCTTACCATCGGTCCCAGTGGAGGCAATTCCCCTCTAGAGGGGCTCATAAGCGATCATCGTTGTCACGTTATATCCTCTTTTTGTTTACTAAGATTTTCAATGGAGTTCTACGTGGAGTTTACTAGGCAAAATTAGATATCTTAGAATTAATTGAACTATTTTCACAGGTTTTTCTGATTATAACCCAGTATTTACATTTAATCTAATCATTACAAAAGAAAATTATTAACTATTACAATAGTTACATTGTTTTATTTAGTGTTAATTTTATGTAATGTGGAAGAACTTTATTTAGGCCTAGTTTTTATTAGATTTTCAGGGGTCGCATTCCCCCTAAAATTCCTAAAATTCCCAAAATTTTTTGCAGCACCTAAAATTCCTAAAATTATACTAAAATTTTGCTCATGTTCCTAAAAAAATGCTTTTCCTGCCGCTCACTTAAGTGGGACTCAAAGTTTTCCTATATCCCCTATATATATATTTTTAAAAATTAGGGAAAAACCTCTGTATTTCTACTGTAGACACTAAAAACTTCACTGAAAATCGTCTACGCAAGCGAGAGCGCCATGTTTGGTCCACAATTAATGCCTTTATTACTGCATTAGCTGAATGCCTTGCTTTATGTTTGTTACTTTTTATTTCAATAACAATGATTTTCAAGTCCTCAATTCTATTGGAAAATGTAAGTTAATTAACCAATGCTGTCTTATCTCCAAACAGAGACGTAGCTAGGGTTTTCAGCGCCCGGGGGCAACCGAAGATTTTGCGCGCCCCTGTGGCCTAGGGGTGCCCCAAAAGGGAATTAAAACAACTTTTATGCTTCCTAAATGATAAATAGCTCAAAAAAACAGCCTTTTTAACTTTCATTTTTATGAGTGACATTCTAAAGGAAATACAGGGCACTTTGGCTTCGCAAAATTATTTTTCTGATTTCTAACGCACTCCTGTGCTACATTGGTCATTCCCAATATGATTTGCGATGCTCCCACTTTTTTGTCGAACATATTCACACCACTTCAGGTCAAATAATTTTCTTTTCGCATTTAAAAATAAAATGACTTAACATTAAGTTGGCGCCCCTTGACGCTGCGCCCGGGGACAACTGTCCCTCCTTGCCCCCACCTAGCTACGCCACTGATCTCCAATATATTTTGCATTTTCCTTTCCATCAAGCATGGCGGCTACGTGAACAAAGTCGCCATGTTTGGTCATTCACGAAGCTTGAAGTAATAAATAAGACACCAAGTGCATAAGTTTTTGGAAGGAGGATTGCGTGTTTATTGCAATGAAAACAATGTAAAATGCAATAAAAATTTTTATTTTTCTGCTTAAAAAATAATTGACGTTTAAAATTAAAAAAATTTTTTTTTATTTAACAAATTTTTCCCCTTTATTTCTATTTATTATTAGTTTTAAATTTTGGATAATAAGCCTAAACTACATTTTGCCTTTTGTTCTTTTTTTTTAATTTAAATAATGGGCACTACATAATTCCTTTTTAAAAAGGCAAGTTTCTTTAATTTTATTTTCCACAAAGCAAATAATTTAAGCTAGGGTTTTTTCTCTATAAGCATGCGATTAGAAAATTCTATTACTGTTCACCTGGGGAAATAATGCTTAAAACGTTTTTAAATTACAATGAAAATATGCCGCAAAATACCCCTCGCACTGAAAAAGTCCTTCCCGAAAATTAAAGCAAAGACCTTATCTCTTTTACCTAGCTGAAGTTTCACAAGAATCCATACAAAAAATATAAAGCTCTGAAGCACAAAAAAATAATTATAATGATAAAAATTCTATCAATAACTAATTTTATGGCAGCAACAATTTGAGAAAATAAACTCCACTTGAAACTCGTATATCAGCCAAGACCTTTTTTATTTAGCATAGAGCCAACAGGAAGATATTTCTCCTTAATGTTGGTTCTGCAGTAATTAAAGTAATTATTTAAAATCTTAAACGTTCCCTTTTCTGACCATTTTTTCAGGACTAAATTTTTCGCATGGAATAAAATTGTATAATTTCTCCCAAAGTTTGCAGGCAGTAAAAGTAATCACTAGCACTCTACAGACCATTGTTGCACATTTATTAAAATTCAGAATCAAATCACTACAGCACTCTTCTTGGTTTCTATTACATTGTTAAAATCTTGCAATTCATTGCGCAGGGTCCCGCAATATTTTTTGAAATCCCACTCAAAAAAAGTTTTGTTTGGGCTTAAATTTTAAAAATCCCATTTAAAATTTTGGTCAAGGTGGAAAATCCCACCTTGTATTTTCCCCCAGTGTGAACCCTGTTGTGAGCAATTGAAAGCAAAGCACAATTATTTGGCTTGCCTCATTGGTTCATTAAAGAATCCTTAGTAATAATATCCTGTGGAATGCTGGTTCCCCTTCAGCCACTGTTGTAGGAATTGTGTGAAAGATTCTGATCACTGTTTGTTCCTAAAAATATTCCTTTAAGTCTTAATTTTAAAATGTTGTTTAAAAATATTTGGGCCCTTCCTGTCTTTCGCCAATGTTTTCAAACATTGTTTTGTGCACATTAGGGTCTTAAATGAAAGTATAGGGGAAAATATTGATTGCACTTACATACTGGTGGCAAGTTGAGAGATAAGTGTGTCTAAATGTGCTAAGAGATG
This sequence comes from Octonoba sinensis, assembly GCA_038502835.1. Classification (NCBI taxonomy): domain Eukaryota; kingdom Metazoa; phylum Arthropoda; class Arachnida; order Araneae; family Uloboridae; genus Octonoba; species Octonoba sinensis. The sequence continues at coordinate 9,853,922 of CM076600.1, forward strand.
TAAAAGAAATAATACAACAACTTGACCGTTTTATATTAAACGGTTTTGATTCATGTATTAAATCAAACTCCTTATTACTACTCCTGTCTACAGATCATGAAATAAATTCAAAAGTCATTAAACTAGAAATAGATTATGAAATTTTACAATAAATTGCCCCTAGAATGTTCCTAAAATTTTGCGAGAATGTTCCTAAAATTCCCCTAAAATTTTGAAAAACTTGACTGCTACCCCTGGATTTTTCGAACCCGAAGTAAAGGGATGCTACGGATTCCTTTGTTTACATTGTTTAAATCACTGCCACCTGACCAATGACGTTGCTTGAATTGCCACCATTAAGCCAGTTAACTGAAGTTCTACTGTGTAGGTCAAAGAAAACCGCTTAACTTGGCTTTGACTTAGCTGCTTTAAACTAATGGTTGCCTAACTAATGAATGTTGAAGCAAAACAGCATGAATGTGCCACTAACTATAACTAATGGTGTCTTGTAACTATAATCTGAAAACATGCAGTGATTGCAATGAAAAACCACTTTTTTATGTGGATAGAATATAGATGCATTTTTATAAATAGCGTAGACAAATGTACTGTGGTATGGAGAAGGCAAATCAATTGTTGAGTTCTGTTATTATCAAAGAACTAAGTTATTGTTTTAAAGTTGAAAACTTTAGAAAAAATTTTGCTATTGATAGGGTTCATTTTTTTTTTGGGGTAGTGAATCAGTGTTGTAGTCCTGGGAAAAAAAGGGGGGGGGGACGCATACAAATACCAACATCAAAAAGTGGGGTACGCTCATGTTAAAATTCAAAACAAGTGGGGGATGCTTTTGTTAAAATAAAAAGGTAGGGGGACGCAGTCCCCCCGCGTCACTCCTCGACAATACCACTGTAGGGAATTGTGAAATAATTAACGTTTTAAAATTATCAGTGTTAATTCTTTAATGAAGAGTTTGGCGATGAGACTGTATTAAATAGTTATTTGTAATATTCCATGTAAAAATTATAGCGTATGAAATTATTTCTCTTAATTTTTATGATTTAAAATTTTGATTGTTATTATTTCTTTAGCTCCTAGTGGACCTCCTCAAGGAGTTGTTGGAGGTGCGAGGTCATCTACATCAATTATGCTTCAGTGGCAGGTAATTAAAGTGACTTACTTGTTTTCCGAATTATTTGTTATAAATTAATTGAAAAAATAATTTATTTAAAGCACTTTGGTTTTTTTTAAACTACTGTAAAGGCCCTTATTTTCGCGGGCCGTAATTTTCGCGAAAATGAATATATCGGTTACTTCGCAATCTGAAAATTTCGCGAATTTTATATGAACAGAACCGAAAGTTGAAATATTCCAAAAGTACCTAAGTAAAGTTGAGAAAGTTGAAAAATTCCAAAAGTACATCTTTCGCATTTAAGACATTTAAAGAAACTTCCTTACTTTCTTTTGTCTGAAAGTTCCCCCCCCCCCCCCCCTGAATGGCTTCGAAGTAGCTGATATAAATATTGTAAGGGAATGAGCTGCCTTCTATTAATTTTATTGTTTTATATTCGAGAAATAGTTGTATATTATTAAAAAAATAGTTATAAGAAAGAAAGATGTCAAGAAAAGGCTTGAAACTGCAATAAATCATTAAATTTTGGGTAAGGGAAAAATTTCTGATTTTTTATTATTATTTGAGGTGGAAAAAAAAAAGTATTTCACGAGGCTTAACATTTTGCGATTACGACGGGCTCGCGAAAATCGCGAAAATTAAAACCTCGCTAAAATAAGGACCTTTACAGTACTTGTTTAGTACTTAACTTAATGTCTTTTTAAATTTAAAAATTCTTTTACTTATATGATTTTGAAAAATGTTTAAAAGTTTTGTTGCATGTATAGAACTTCTTTTGAAACCCTCATTTAATAAATTTTTAATCCTAATTCAGTGTTTCCGAAAATGTACGCATACCCCCTGGGGCTGGGGAAGTGTTTGGAAGGGGTACTTGGCTGCATCGGGCTGAGCTCTCGTTCCATAAAATGTCCTTTACTTTAAGAGTTATTCTACATGTATGCCTCAATTCCATATGCCGTTTGATTCCTTCCTAAAGCAAAGACTAGAGAGTTCTCATTCACAGATTTTGGAAAAAACATTAAAAAAAAATTTTTTTTTTGGTGGTTAGTTAGCATTGCCAAAGTTATGGAAAGGTGTACAAAAAAGTCAAAAGTTTGAGAAACACTCTCCTAATCAAAAATTTTTGATTGTTGCGAACTTCCATTTGGATGCTAGTTATTTCAATAAAATGTGATAATTATTTAAAATGATTTTCATTCGTAAAACTTAAAGCCTTGAACTTTTATTATACTTTTTATTTCATATATGTATTCATCTTCACAGTTTACTTTTTTTAACTGCTGATGCTTCAAAATTAATGATAATTAAATTTTACTTAGAACGCTTAGAGTCTATTTGTTATTTTCATGCTAATGAAAAGTCATTTAAAAACCACATGTTTTAAGGTATTAAATTATTTCACCTTTAAATAAGTTTTACTTACTTTACATGGCCTGTTTCCCTGACATATGCAATATTCTATCAGAAAATAAAAATTATGAATTTTTACACAGTTAGTATGATTTTAAAGAACTTTATGGATACAGCAGGTGTGTAGCTCTTATTGTGAAAAGATTAAATGAAACATTTATATCTAATATATTTAGTGCCTCTGTCTTTTGTAATGTTATATTTTGTTGTGTTTATTATTATTATTTTTAGTTTTATATGCCATTTGTTCTAGGACATTTTTTAAAAATTGATAAATTACATTTTTTAAATTTAGAATCCTGCAGAAGATGATCGCAATGGCAACTTATTCGGCTACATGATACGTTACAAGCTGGCTGGCTATGCTGCAAGTCCATGGGCTTATCATAATGTGACGAATGAAGCCCAGCACAGTTTCCTGCTGCAAGACTTGATTGTGTGGCAGAACTATGAAATTCAAGTGGCTGCATATAATGAGAAAGGTGTTGGAGTGTACTCAAGTAGCATTTACATTCGAACGAGAGAAGGAGGTGATTTATGCATGCATTGTTATTAATTCCCACTCACATTAAGGGTCAAGTTGTGCGTTTATTTATACTGGTTTGTAATTTTTTGAATAGTGCCTCAATCGGCTCCAACTGATGTCCATGCTGAAGCTGTTAATTCAACTGCCATTTATGTTTCCTGGAAACCTCCGGATCCGCAGTTAATAAACGGAATTAATCAGGGGTACAAAGTACGTTCAATGTTGCTCAGCAATCACATCCATATATTTTTATTGAATCTTATATCATCAACTAAAATGTTAAGTTTTCTCTTCGTAATGTTATTTAGACATGGTAGTATAAAGGATTTATTCTTAAATAACAACCAAAATAATAATAGTAATAATAAACCTGTCAAAACTCTGCCTTTAAATTTTTGATAATGAAAGATTATTTTTCAGTCAATATTATGTATTTATCATTTCTGTTATTGCAATTTTTTCTACATTGTACCTGTCCATCTATTTAAGCGTTTATAAAAATATAAATAACAATTTCCTTATATGATATTGTGCTTTGATGCTATATATTTTTAAGTTAAAAGGTGTCTTAGAATGAAATTAATTCAGAATCTCTCTCCCCTTCATCAATATTTCACACTTGGTTAGGTTGAATGCTTTCCCTAGTTTTGTTGAATTCAAGATAATAAGAAAAACTTGTTCTTGTGTAATTTTAAAAATGCATTTATTTTAAAATGCTAAAAATTATTACCTATATTTACTCTATTTTGTAGTTTATTTAGCATGCTTTTTTTTTTTGTCTTCAAATTAGCAAAAGTCCTGTTCACTGCCTCTTTAAAATTTCTCTCCCAAACGAGTGTTACTATTTCACTACCTGTTCAATACTTAGTGTAAACTTTGAATTTTACTGATTATCAAAATGTAAAATTAACTTCTTGTATTTTATTTAACACTAGTTAGTCAATAAAATCTCAAGATAAAAGAACTTTTGTTGATTTGATTATTTTACACTCTTGCGAAATTTCTTCATTTAATTGCGTCCATTATCGTCTATTTTCAGCTTCAAACTTGGCTTGACAATCCAGATTCAAATGCTACTCCAACTCATACTGTGTTAGTTGCTCCTAGTCCATTGGACCCTCTGGCTGAACAAGATTCACATGTTGGAGGCCTGGAAAAGTACACGTCCTATCATATCACAGTATTATGCTTTACCAGTCCTGGTGATGGCCCTAGAAGTGATTCTGTCATTGTTACTACAATGCAGGATGGTATGCTGAAATTTTCTGTTCTGTTAAAGTTTAGAGCGCATGAATGAGTTAAGGGGAGTTGGCACCATAAGATCTTTGTTTTTCTGTATGTTGTTTTTATTTACAATTTTTGTCTCATATGTTATATCACTTCATAAGCAATTTAATATTTACAAAAACTTAAATGAAAAAACTGGATTTTAAAAATTATTGAAATATTTAGTTAAAAAAAAATTAGCAATTTTTTTTAACATGCACCTTTTCAAAAATTTGCATAAAATCTCAATTTTTTTTTTTTGATTGATTCATTACTTGAAAAGCAAAACTTATATGAATTGAATTTTTTATAAGTCAAATAATTTTGAGAAAAAAAACAGAAGTAATGCAGGAAAAGCAACGAAAAATTACAAAAAGATTTTAAAACAAAAAACGTACTTAAGTTATCAAGTAATGCATAAATTTTTTAGGTATAGTTTCAGGAACATGTGGGGTAAAATCCACTTTATAGGTAGAAATTTAAAAAAGCCTTTGCACTTTAGTTGAGGTGAAGTGCACAAAAAACAAAGTGAGAGAAAACAGCATTTTAAGAGTTCAGCTTGCAATATCTTTATCAAAATTTCATCTAAGAAACTACTTTTTTTTGGTCAGTTACAGTCACAGTGAAGATGCTTCTTCTAAACTATTTTATTTTCATGAATGTGACTCTTATTCAGCACAGCTTTGGTTTCGGAATGAAAAGGTGGCAAATCTAATTGCACCATAATACAATCAACGATACATCAATAAATATTGCTTCAATTCTTCTGAAACTTTCGGGGGACATTTTTGAAGATTTATTTTGCTATTTAAGCTAATAAAAACTTTGTTTTTTCCCCCACATTTTCAGGTGTTGGCTCCCCTTATAACCTGTCAGAAATGAGTTGAATCCAGAATCAGTTGAATTGTTGTGATACTCACTACCAACATTGTAAAATATTTCCTTTTCTGGGATTGTTTTGTCTGTGTGATATGGACAGATTTATTTCATAATTATTGTATTAATAATATTGTTATATATGTCCAAAAACATCAGTTTGTATCAGAGTATTCAAAATATTTTTATTTCAATAGTTCCTGATGCAGTTGGAAGCTTGAAATTTGACAGTATATTGGATACTTCTATATTGGTCATTTGGAGTGAACCTGAACGTGTCAATGGGATTTTGAAAGGTAATTCTAATCCAGATTTCTTTTAAATTGTTATGTTACATAAAATGTTTCGAGTGGGTAAAAAATATTGAGCTACTGGTGGCCTTGGGAGCTCTGGTACCCTATGTTGCTCAAGTTGTTTGAAGGGCTAAAATAAATAAATAAATAAGTATTAATAATAAGAACAACAACAATAATAATAATAAGTACTTTGAGTAGCTACTGTAGTACATCTTTTTCTCACTAGATTAGCATCGAACAACTCATTACAAGTGCACTGCACCTAGTGACTTTTGTGAAAACATTTTATTTTTTTACAGTGATTTTTTCTTTCTTTTTTGCTTGTCAGTTCATGCCAGGGGTGTGCGATAGAGAATTAATGTTTGTTGCTCAGGAAAATCACTGGATTATAAACTAATTGAGATGTTAAACTGCGCTCATAAGGATTGAGGCGAATTGTGAAGCAAGGGATTGTTCTTGGAACAAAATGTCAGAAACAATTCATGCACTAGCGCTTCAAAACCGAGGTGATGAGTTGTTGAAGAGCCAGATAAATTATCTGGACTATCTTAGAGTTCAGTTATATTATTAATTGTTATGTATTGCATGCTTTAAATTTATTTATGCATGTTAACTATGGTCTTTAATAACAGTAATTAAATTAGTTTACATTTTTATTCATTGTGTTTTTTGACTTAAGATATTTGAATTTTCTTAGGGTATACCTTAAAGTATCATGTTAAAGATGTTTTGGAAACAATGGTAATAAAGAATCTTTCTGCTGATTCCACTCAAGTTTCAGTGACAGAACTTCGACCGATGACCGCGTACACTTTTGAAATATTTGCATGGACTGTTGTTGGACCTGGGCCAGTGAAAACTGCCACCATTCAATCTGGAATTCCTCCTGGTAAGCATATTGACTAGTTAATTTTGTTTCCAACAGTTTCAGGGAACTTGTTTCAAACAGTTACAGTTACATTACAGTTTTTAAATTAATATCTTGTCTAAAAACTATAGAAGTTCTTAGTTAGTATATAAGTTTAAATTTTTTTTAACGTTCGGTAATTAATTTAGAAATGATTTGTGTAAATTTTGAAATGTTTAGATGTTTTCTAATTTTATTTAAGGAAGGAAAAAAGAAGAGCTACATTTAATGATAGTTTTCTTAAAGTCTCAAGAAATAGATCAACATTTTTATTTCACTCTAAAATGTGTGTTAATCCATTACATTTAGTTAGAATTAGAACCCATCTCTTTATTGTCAGTAAAAGAAGCTGTTGCCAAACAGGGTAACTTTAATTGTTGTAAAAAGTCTATTTGCATAGTAAAATATAACATTTAAAGTGATGCTAAAGAGTAATTTTAACTTTAGTCACTTAAAACCATATATTTTTTTTATTTGTAGTTCTGCCTGGTCCACCTACAAAACTTGCTGTTTCCAACATTGGAGAATTTTCTGTTGTTCTACAATTCACTCCTGGTTTTGATGGAAATACATCAATCACCAAATGGACTGTGGAAGCTCAAACTCGAAGAAATGAGTCGTGGGTGAAGATTTATGAAGTTTCCGATCCTGAAGCCTCTAACATAATGGTGAAAAACCTGATGCCCTTTACTGAGTACAGATTAAGACTCATTGCTACGAATGTTGTTGGTTCTAGTGAAGCAAGTGAACCATCAAAAATTTTCCAAACAATCCAAGCTCCACCTTCTCATCCTCCCTACAATGTTACTGTAAGAGCTGTGAATGCGAAGGCTTTAAGAGTCCGTTGGACGGTAATTTAAATTTGTTTATTTATTATATGCATTATTTGAGTACATGAAAATATAAAATCTACTAAGTAATATACTGCTAAATATTTATGATTTAAATAAAGATAGGGTAATGCATTTTTCTTTTAAATTAAATTTATATTGCTTTGTGACAAAATAACCTCATGCTTCCGACATTGAAATTAAATTTCTTAGCCCTTTACTTACTGACTGTGCTTCTTAATCCCGTTAGCTTCCTTGTGCTACTGTGTTATGTTACAAGCTTTTAAATCCAGCAGGACCTTGAAATCCAGTTATATGCATTTAAATCAATTGTTGGATGGTAGCTCAAGCTAATTTCTCTTTAAAAATTTGGCGAAGATATGAAAAAATAATACGGATAGATACAAAGTCAGGATGGATGGGAACTATTAAAAATTCATTAAATAAAGGGTTAAATATTTTCAATGTTTCTGAAGAGTTATCATTAATAAAATGAACAAATAAATACATAGTTATGATTTAAAGTTTTAAATATTGTAAAGAAGATTTTCTTATTTTTTTTTGTTTTTGGTTTCAAATTTAATTTTTTTTAATGCTCTCCTTTTTTCTGTTAGTTTGTAAAAAATGATTTAGAGGAGAAAAAAAATCCCTTTTTTTCATTATTATTATTATGTATATTTCTTATTTTTAAAATTTCTATTTCAGAAAAAATTCTCCCATAAAATCTTAACAAGAAAATAGTTTAGACTAAACTAGAAACTTGATATTTATTTTTTAAAAGTAATTAACTACTAATTTTATTGAAAATAGTGTGAGCATTCAGTAATTTTTCTTTTGTTTTTTAGCCTTTGCAGCAAGTAGAATGGTACGGCGTGCCAAGAGGCTATAACATATTATACCGTCCATTGATTTTTGATGAGGAAAATGAACAAGTTTTATCAAATGAATCTTTTAAACACATTGTACTTGAAGATCACAATGCCAATAGCTTTGTTTTAAAAGACTTGGAGGAATTTACGGATTACGAAATATCAGTTCAAGCTTTCAATGATGTTGGTAGTAGTTCACCAAGTTTACCTGCTCGTGAGAAAACTAGAGAAGCTGTTCCATCAGCTGGTCCAAGTGAAGTTAAGATAAATGCAACATCATCTACAACAATTGTCGTTAAGTGGAGTGAAGTTCCTAAGGTTCATCAGAATGGAATAATTGAGGGCTATAAAGTTTATTATGGAGCAAAAAATGTACCCTTTTTGTTCAAGGTTATCGAAAGTAACAGCACCTTTACTACAACACTGACAGAGCTGAAAAAATACACTTTGTATAGTGTTCAAGTCTTGGCATTTTCCCGAATTGGTGATGGTGTTTTAAGTGTTCCACCTACTTCCGTTCGCACATTTGAAGATGTACCTGGGATTCCCTCAAATATATCCTTTCCTGATGTGTCTACTACTACTGCACGGATTCTATGGGATGTTCCTGAAGAACCCAATGGAGTTATTCTAGCTTATCGAGTTTCATACAAATTAGACAATTCTGTAGATGCTGAAATCGTTAGAGAGTTGGCTCCAACTGAGCGCACGTTAAAGGCAGTTAATCTACTCCCAGAAAGCTATTACATGTTTACTGTTACTGCACAAAGCAATGAAGGTTGGGGTAAAACTGCACATGCCAAAGTATTTACAACAAATAACAGAGAATCCCCACAAGCGCCGTCTCCTCCAAGAATAAGCAACTCTCAAGTTCAGGCTCGACAAATAACGTTCAGTTGGACTCCTGGAAGAGATGGCTTTGCTCCTTTAAGGTACTACACTGTGCAAATGGCCAAGCACGATGACTCTTGGAAAACAGTTGCTGCCAAAGTTGATCCCAATCTAAATAAATTCACTGTGATAAATTTGAAGCCATTTACTTCCTATAAATTTAGAATACAAGCAACCAATGACATTGGTTCCAGTGGTTGGAGTCAAGAATCCAATGAAACATGGACACTACCTGCTGCTCCAGAAAGGGCACCAAAGCAAATTATGGCGACACCATATACCACAACATCAGTGAGAGTAAATTGGGATGCTCTCGGGCCAGTAGATTGGAATGGAGATGTTCGTACTGCCGGATATCGTGTGGAATACTGCCAGGTTTCTGCATATTCCATCCCAAGGAATGGAGATTGTCCTGCAGATAAAATTCAAGGGGGCAACACTACCAAGCTGTCCTTGCATCAGTTGGAGAGGGACAGGGTGTATGAAATCAGAGTGTTTGCATATAATAGCAGAGGTGATAGTCCTGCTAGCCAAACAGTCCAAGTATTCGTTGGGGAAGCTGTTCCAACTGGTGAACCCAGAGAAGTCCGTGTGGAAGCTAGCAGTGCTACCGAAATCAAAGTAATCTGGAAGCCTCCTCCACCTGCATTGCAGAATGGGGATTTGTTAGGCTACAAAATATTTTATGAACCATACTCAAACGATGGGTTTGAAGAAATGGAAGCAGTCCCCCCTACAACTACATCATTTATTCTTCTGGACTTGAAAAAGTACACTGAGTACAGCATTCAAATTCTTGCATTCAATCCTGCTGGTGATGGTCCTAGATCTGCTCCACAGTGTATTACAACGATGGAAGATATACCTGGCCCACCAGGACGTCTCATATTCAGCGATGTGACCATGACATCTCTAAATGTCAGTTGGAATCCTCCAGCCGAACCAAATGGTGTGATATCTGGCTACCTAGTCATATATGAAACGGCTCTACCTGATATACGTAAGTTTTCTATGTATATATTTTTATATGATGCAATGCATTATTGATAATCCAAATACCAATTAACATTGGTTAATTGAAAGGGTTTCAATAGGCTAATTTAAATTTGCATGCCACATAGACTACAGCTTCAGTGACCATTTTGAACTTGTTAATTTAAGTTTAACAAATTATCTTTTTGTTTTTAATACAAAATGGTTAAATTTATATTTTAAAATGTTCACATATAACACTGTGTTGAGGTTATGCAAAAAGTATCCTGCTTTTTGTTTTAATAAGGTTGGCGAGTCTAAATTTTTATGTAAGAATATGAAGTTCTCAAAAATTATCTCCTAACAAAACAAAAAATTATTTACCTACATAATGGTTTTCATCTATTTATCCTCATAGCTCATGCACAGCATGCAAGAACTTCAAAGAAGAAAAAGAAAATCTGCACGATCCAAAAAAATTGAATAATAATGCTTGAACATTTCTTTCTTTGTTGGTAGATTTTTTTTCTGGTCTTTTAACTTTATTTTCAGTAGCAATATTTCTAAAATGACACTAGTCGACAAAAAAAAACTTTTTCCCTAACACAAATACTACAGTCGACGCTCGATATAACGACCATCTCCGTCTGTCAGAAAAAGGTCTTTATAACGAGTGGTCGCTATAAGAGGTAGAATTAAAAAAAAATATATACATGTGCATGGATCATGCAGTATAGCAGTTCCATTAAAATTGGCAATTTTTCAAAGATTCCAAGAAAATGCTAAAATTATATTTTTACACATTAATTAAAAAATATATATTACAACAAAATGTTAAACAGATTTTAAAGTAGAAAATATAAGGAAAAAATTACATACTTGCAAATCATTTATTTTTGGAAGAAAAAATCAGAAATGGTTGTTTGCCTCTTTAGCCCATGTGATTTTTGCAAAACATAATTTTCCATTTCAGTTATTGATGACAAATAGTGTTCTGTATTTTCTTGCCTTTCAAAAAAACATTTTAAAGTCTCAATAGCATTAGACACATTTTTATACTAGGAGTTTTTGTCGCAATTTCATGCTCTTCTTCATCTGATGATGATGCATCAATTTCTTCCTGTCCACAATAACGGGAAATTAGTTCATCTTCCGACAGGTGCTCGACACATTCCAAGTTATTATCGATTTTAGCGTAATCGTCGAAGTTCAGCGTTGTATCTATGTTCAATTTCTGCCAAATTTCTTGCAGCATTTCCTCTTCTTCAGCGAAATTTTCATCTTCGACTGCAGGATTAATTATTTCAGCGGTAGATTCCCTTTCCTCTTGCTTTTTAAAACCAGCATGATGGAAGCAATTCTTGATGGTTTTTTCTGAGACGTCATTCCATGCTGCTTTAGAGAGATGCAAAGCTGTTAGGACATCCACTTTGTAATCTTGATCTTCGTCGAGTGCAGAAGCAACCCTTCGCAGCAGTAACTTCCTATAATTGCGTTTAAAACTCATAATGACCCCTTGGTCTAGTGGCTGAAGAACAGATGTGACATTAGGTGGAAAATATTCCACGGTGATTGATTTCAACCCATTTAGTTTGGGATGAGCAGTGCAGTTATCAATTACAAGAATAATTTTTCTACCTTGAATAGTCATTCGCTTATCCAAGCAACGTAGCTATTCCTCAAAAATGACAGATGTCATCCACGATTTGGAGTTGTTTTGGTACGTGATAGGTACCGGTAAGGTTTTGAGTTCTTTAAAACATCTCGTCTTTTTTGATTTTCCGATCGCTAAGAGTGGAAGTTTTTCAGTACCAGACATATTTGAGCATAAGAGAACTGTTAGTCTTTGCTTGGCTTCTTTCCCTCCACTTGCAATTTCGTTTTTTAAAACGAAAGATTTATCTGGTTTCATCATGAAAAGCAGTCCAGTCTTGTCTGCGTTAAAAATATCCTCTGGAGCATAATTTTTGATAATTTCTTCCAGCTTCTCTTTTTTCCATTTCTCCACTGCTTCTTCATTCACAGAACCACTTTCGCCACAAAGCTTCCGGAATGAAAGACCATGTCTGGTTTTAAATTTTTGCAACCATCCGTCCGAAGGTTTGAACACAGTTTCATCAATATCCATTTTTTGAGTGAAAGTTAGAGCTTTTGACTTTAGCGAATTTCCATCTATTGGAACATTTTTTGATCTCATTATTTTCAACCATTCATATAAACCTGCTTCTAGCTTCTGAAATTTCCCTTCACGAGGTCGATTTCTAGAAGATTTGACTCCAATTTCTTCATTTTTAAAAATTGAATCCTGGTTGTTAATGATACCAAATAAGGTGCTTTTGGGAATTTTGAAAGCTCTAGCTATTTTACATTTTTTAAGCACTTTTTTATCAACTTCTTCTAAGATTTTAATTTTAGTCTCTAGACATATCGCATTGCGCTCGTTTGAAGCTGCCATCTCGTCAAATTGCGAAAATGCAACTCCTGTATGCAGTATGCATTTCACTGAAGAACCTGATTCTTTTTTCGTTCCTTCCCAGAGGATAACTAATCCAAGGCACGTGACCTGGAACCTGTCAACATTCAGGTTGAAGAGCAGGTTAATTTTTCTGGAACCCTCTCATTCACATTTCTGGAAGCAGAACTTCTGAGCCGACATGACACCACCAGTCACAGACAGCAAGACTCCTCGTATTTCGGAGAATCAACCCTTGGAAAAACACGTGATTCAAATGACAAACTAACAATACATCTGTCAACCACTTTTCCTAAGAAGTCCCTAAAGCCCACGTTCTCTCTCCCCCTCTCTATTCTTTCCGTACCATGGTGAGTGGTAATCCCCTCCTCCTGTCAAAGTTGGACTGAACACTGAAGGCTGCATGCAGCTTGTCCATAAACTGTAATCAAGGTCATTTCAATTTACAAATTTAGAAACATGTTCTTTTTGGAAAAATTCCGGAAATAGTGTCCGCTGAATGCGGTCGCTGTATTGGATTGGACGATACAGAGCGGTCGTTATATCGGAAGCAAATTAACATAGAGCTCATAGGAAGAAAGTTGGGGCTTTTATCACTGGTCGTTATAATGGGATGGTCTTTATAATGAGTGGTCGCTATAACGAGCGTCGACTGTATTAGCTATTTTCAATTAATTTTGTAGCGTAGAATTCTAATATAATTATAAAAAAGCTGTAACACGTACATTTTTTTTGTTATGACTATTGTAAAGTACGAGAAGACACTCAAAAATGCATTTAAATCACAATCAGGGCTGGTACTTTTCCGGCCGTAGGCCGAAACTCCGGATATTTTAAGGCTTTTAAGTCCGGAATTCCGAATCTTAAAAAAATATTTCTAACTTTTTTTAGCGCTATCCTTATGTTTTTTGAAAATTTTGTGAAATATGTTAAATTAATTTTCAAAATGTGATGAAGAATTTTTCATAGGTTTTATCTGTATTTTGTTTGGAACTGTAAGATAGAAGTTATGCAGTTAACAGTGCATTCAGAATGTTCTTCAAAGATTAATAGATCTGTGAATACTTAAAAATGTATTCAATTCGTACAAAAGATTTACCTGCATTTTTATGTGACAAATGACGATTCAGAATATAAATTTTCTTTACAGATAGTAATAATACCGTATATATACCAGGGTTCACACTGGGAAAAAAAACAAGGTGGGATTTTCCTCCTTGACCAAAATTTTAAGTGGGATTTTTAAAGTTTAAGCCCAAAAAAAATTTTTGTTGAGTGGGATTTCAAAAAATATTGCGGGAATCGCGCGGCCTAGCGCGAACCCTGATATACATATAATAGCTTAAAACCTTGTTTCAACCTTAAAGATTCCGCAAATTAGTTTCAGGATTTTTTGGGGAGGGCCAGTACCACCCCTGCACAATTTTTATCATGATTAATCTCCTTAATTCATCATGGAATTCGATTTCGATTGAGAAAAGATACATATTTTAGACTAAATAAAACATAAAACTATCAAACTTTAATAAATGAGAAGAAATGTTGTCATTTTTTTCGAATGTGACGTTAAAGTTTTTCTCTTTATAAACCTGCAGTAGTCACCCATCACTGCTGGTTCCCAATGACATTGCTATCGGATATCCATCATCTTAATGTCCTTGTGAAATCTTTCCCCTTGTTCATCGCTATGTTCACCAAGATCTTTTTGGGACAAAATTCAAATGTGAATGTAGAAAGGGAATTTTAAGTGACATCCCACGCCCCATGGCTTGGAAGGACTTAAGAAGATCTTAAATAAGAATTTTATAATCCTTTCACCACCTTCACAAATGATTTCCAAGCTGCTAACTCTGTTTGATTAAGCTTCCTTCCGAAATCAGGGTCGCAAATCACTTGTCTAATTTGAGGTATAATAAAAACATCTTCTTTAAGTTTTGCTTCACTCAATTGTTGAAAACGTTCCTTTAAAAATTTTAATACCTATCCTCCTTCTTTGTCCACGGCCTTCACAAGGTTTCTCATCTGTCCTAATTTGACGTGTGCGAAGTAGAGGAAGCAGAATTTCCCCCCTTTCAATAAGAGAGTTGTATTGAACATTACTAGCTCCAAGGTGATGTGATGTTCTGGGTGGTGTTCCTTTTTTACGAAATGCTGTGCTGTTGCTCGACTATCCTACAAATCTAAAAAGCAACAATAATCGGTAAATCTCTCCTGAAGACCCATTAATATAGCTACGACCTTTAAGTCTCCACAAATTCGCCAATTGAACTGTTTATACTTAAATGCAATTAGAATAGTCTCCACGTTAGCGTACGTTTCTTTCATGGAAGCTAAATGGGCTATTGGTTTGCGAAACAGATCATTCAGTTCATTTTGACGAATAAAATGAAGTTCGCTGTTTGGGTTACAAGTACCTTCAACAACATCTGTTTCAGTTGTCTCTTTAATGTCACTCACCTCTCTTGAATGTCAATATCTTTTCAATTCAATGGAACAGTTGGTACCTTGTGCTCGCCATGAGGAACTGTCTGTGCAGATGGGATATTTGGATACTCAATTTTATGTATTTGCTTTTTGGAATATCCTTCTATGTTTGTAAGACAAAAGTAACAATCATCAAAAGCATTTGAAGGTCCTCGCCACACCATTGGGACAGCAGGTGTTAAAAAGCTTTTTTTGCCTTTCATCCACTGACCAAGAACCACATTTCAACTCGCGCAACACAAGTGAGCCCAATTTTCCTCTTGGTCCCCAACTTGGCACCCGAAGTACAAGAAACAAGCCTTATTCCCATTTTTTACCTCGAGATTTAAAAATAAACCGCCCACAAATGTAGCAAAACTTATCTGGCATAGTTTTGCAATGATTGCGCTCAAAATTTGCCATTTTCAACATGAGCTATGATACAAAAACCCACAACTATATTCAACAAGGAAGGTTTACATAATGGGATGCCAGAAATAACTAGATACGGCGAGATTGTAGGGTACCAGAAGCATTGGGTTGCCACATGCAGGGTTGGTTCGATTTTGCCCAACCCGAAAAAACCCAAGCGGGTTTTTTCGAATTTGTTTCTTAAAATTATATTTTGCCTAAGTAAACTAATAAAAATATTGATTTAGACCAAATATAATACATACTTTCATAATACATGCATTATATGTCATAGGTATAAAATTTTGAGGGCTAGCTCAAAAACAAAAACCAACTTGAAAAACCCACAGGTGGGTTTTTTCAAAATTGACCTCCACTTATGTAAACAAATAAAAATACTGATTTCGACCAAACATAATACATACTTCCATAATACATACATTATATTTAATGTCTAAAAATTTTTGAAAACTGGATAAAAAATAAAAACCCACTGGTGGATTTTTTCAAAATTTCTTGTTTAAAATTGAACTTTACTTATGTAAACAAATAAAAATACCTCTATTTTGACGAACATAATAACATGCTTTCATAATATATACCTTATATGTCATGGGTGTAAAATTTTGAGGGTTGACTCAATAATAAGAACCCACTTAAAAGCCCTACGGGTGGGTTTTTTCAAACTTCATACTCATAATTAAACTCCACTTATGTAAACAGACAAAAAAAAAAAAAGACTTAAACCAAATATATTTTTATCCTGGATAAAAATTCAAAAATGCTGGTTTTGAAATTGTTCTATATAATCAAAATAAAATTTCTTTCCTACAAAAAATTCTCTATTAAAAAAAGTATAGAAACAAATGCCCAAAAGAAAGAAAATATCAGAATTTCACTCAAAATGATAGATATGTTTTAAGAGAAACTAATTTTGAGAAAACAATCTATGGCATCTAACAAAATGCTGGTCATGGACGCACAAAAATATTTTTGCCTGTCGATTTTTTATATATTTGACTTTATTTTTTTTCGGCAATGAAAATTGCTAAAAATTATGCGTCCCGGGGGAAGCGTAATAATTTTTTTTTGCGTTTCCACCTCCGATGATTAAATGATTGATGTGCTATAGCGCGTCCGCGGCATCGATGCATGTAAGCGATTGCAGTAATTTTGAAAGTAATTAGCTTAAACTCCTTTAAACAAAAAATAATTGCAATTGACTAGAATTAAAAATAACTTGTTTCTTAAACCCTTTGATGGGATTTTATTGAACCCTAAAAATACAATAAACAAGGGGCAAAGTAATTGACTTTTAAAAAGTTAATTTATAGTTGTAAAGGACAGAATGGAATAATTAATATTTAAAAGGCAATTATTTTATTTTTTTATTTTTTTGCAAAAACATGAAATGTTCTTAAAAGAATTTATTCTTTTCTTTATTCTTTTTCACTTTAATTAATACCATTATATGTAGGCAACCTGTTAACAAATAAAAATAAAGAAAACCTCAAATTTTTGAAAGAACCCAATAAAGCCCGAAAAAACCCAATAAAACCCGAAAAAGCCCAATAAAACCCGAAAAAGTCCAATAAAACCCGAAAAAACCCACTGGGTTGGGTTTTTTCTGAAAAAACCTGGGTTTTTTCCAACTCTGGCCACATGGGACAAAAAAATCATGAAAAATAGCAGAAAGCTCCAATTTTTGTTACACAAAAATGTGACGTGGTGGAACTTTTTTACTTGCAGGTATTTGAATAGCAATATGAATCTATAATAAAAATAGTAATTTGGTTGTTGTTAGCAAACCACTGTAGAGCAGTGTAATTTAAATTCTTATTAAGCTATTTTTTGTTTTAAAAATAATAGAGAAAGAATCAAAGTAAAAAGTTATAGAAATGAATCTGAATCATATAGTGTTGGGCTTTGTTTAATTATTTTTTTCATTTTTCAGATTTCAGTAAACAGGTAAAACAGAAAGTGACTTCCACCTCATTAAGTGTGCATGGTTTGGCTGAAGCAGTCGCATACACTTTTCGAGTTCGAGCAGAAACATTTGACTACGGTCCTGAATCTGTTGGAAATATAACTACTGGACCTCAGGAAGGTGAGTATATTCCATTTAGAATATTCTATGTGTAATTTTAAATATTTCTACCAGAAAGTGCCTATGAAATTTTGAGCTCATGTGTAATTTATAACAGAAATTTTTATATTGTCTTGGTGATTTGACACTTTTACAAGAGAATGGTTCAACTGCTTCCCCATTTTTTTTTTTGTACAGTTTTTGGGCTTTTGTTGTTCTGTCTATACAGTGCATGCGCATTCGGGTTTTTCTGTCATCCTGCTCAGTTTTGCCCACATTTATAATAATTTTAATATAAAACTGTTCATATATATATATATATATATATATATATATATATATATATATATCTGAATCTGAGAAGGGGGAATCTGAGAAATTCGAGGGAAGGGGAAGAATCCCGCCGTCCTCCCAGAGTTTTAGCGTCTGATATAGCATTAGTTGTCCACCAATTTTTTCCCCATGTTTTGTCTTTGCAGGGTATTTCTGTCTTTCAGCATTTATCTTCTGTATCATTGTGTAGGATATACCGTTCAATAACTTTTTTTTTTTTTGGGGGGGGGGGATTTGTTCACATTTAAAAATTTTCAGCAATATGCGTATTTTATTTTTTGTTTTTATTTTGAATGCAAAAAATGAAATAAATCGGAGTTCATGAGTGTTAGAGGGTTTTAAAAGTATAATAATAATAAATAATGTTATTAATTTTTTAAATTTAAAACAGGGTTCGTTGATTTAAATCCGCTTGATTTAAATCAAGTGATTTTTTTTCAAAATAATCATTAAGTTTATAATGATAGAAAGTGTCGTAAAAATGAAATATGTTGCAATTACAAGCACTATTTCAAAACTAAGCAATCCCGAAACATATCTCTGTGTTTTAATGCTCATTTGTGCTTTAAATTAACGTGAAATTATATTTCTATTACTGAAAACTTCCTACGTCCATCTGTCTGTGTGCATAACATATTTCATAAGTTTAGAATTAATTACTATTTTTTTAATTTTACAATATTAGTCTTATTCTTCAAGCGTCTTAACAGCAAAGCATAATTCATTCAATCATTCAAAATAGAATTCATAATAATCATGAACCATTCTGTGTTTTTTATCTTAAAAATAGTATATTTGATCAATTTAATAAATGCCACACAGTACATAATTCAGAATGATAGTGTTTAAAGCAGCAATTGTTAGAATTTAGAATATGTATCCTTAAAGTTTCATCCATGTCCCCTAATATCTTAAGGTTTTTTCCTTCTAAAATACTTTATCATCGAAGTTTGCAATAAAGATATTTGATTAAAACAAAAAGTTTCAATTTTTAGTAATGGTGTGAGCATATGATTGTACTAAATGGGTAAAAATATTTCAATATTTCTCATTTATAAAATAGAAAAATGGTTAAAGTACACTTGATGTAAAAATTAAGTACATGCAATTGTTACTTTTTTCAGCTTTAAACAGCAAAATAATTCAGATTAAATTTGTTCATTTTCTCTATACTTATGAGTGTACTATTATTCCTGGTAGGGTTGTTTCATTTGAGCCATGCATTTATATTAAAATTTGCTTATCATTATTATTATTAAAAATATTTATTGCTGTGAAAATAGCTTAAAGTGTGGTTTGCATATTGATTAACATGCCATTGTTTCTATAATCATAATAAATATGCAAAATATTTAACATCCTTTTAACGAAATCAAAAAAATTCTATTTAAATAAAAAAAAAATCTGATTTTTTTTTAATTAAAAAATAAAAGAAAAAAACCATGAACTCTGGTTTAAAATCCTGAAAACATGTGTGGGTTTTTTTCCTAGCTATTATCTTGACTCCAAAAAATCAAGTAAATCTGATTTCTTGAGTGATAGAGGGTTATTTTATTTATTCATTAATTTTTTTGATAATTTTACTTTCTATGGTATAATTTCTTTATTTAGTGAAAGCCACTTTTAGCACAAAATGGCTGAATGCATGAAGCTAATTTCATTTGTTTGTATTTTTTCTGAACTGGCTTCATGTGCTTGTGCATTGTGCAAGCAGTAATATTTATTACTTATGAAATAAAGAAGTGTAACAATTGATTCATTTTGTTTTAATGTAATTCTTAGGATCTCCATCTGCTCCTGAAGATTTGATTTTGAAACATTCCCATACATCTTTGATGCTACAATGGAAAAATGGCCCTCAAGGAGCTTCTCCAATTATTGGCTACCTTATTGAAAAGCGAACGACAAGTGAGCATTTTATGTTTAAACTAAATTGATGCTATGATTCTTTTCTGTTTTAAACTTAATTTACAGTGATTAGGGATCATTCATAAATGACGTTGCGCTTTGAGGGGGGATTCGTGAAATTGACAAGGGGAGGGGAGGGGATAACAAGAAGTGTGACATCATACATTATGCAATATAGCATGACATGTGACAAAGGGGGTCCGCTGAAGTGTGACATATTGTGACAAAGGGGGGGGGGAGGGGGTCAAATATATGGGGGAAAAGCATGACATCATTTATGAACGGCTCCTTATTCATTTTATTCAAAGTGAAAATTCAATTTTTTTTGATAATTTGTGTTACCTTTTTACTATGGGCAGGGGTAAAATTCAAATTTGCAAGTGGAGGAGAGACTCCCCTCCAAACGTTATACATGGTAGGAATTGCAATTGTTTTAAGGGAGAAAAATTAGGAATATCATTTGACTATTTCAACCTTTTGTGTAACCCATTGCAAAAGATTTTAAATCCCAGCAAAGTATTATTCTATTTTTAGCAGAAAGATATACAGTAGTGCAACCAGACTGTTCTGCTGTCAGAAGGGTTTTAACAATCCTGTCATTCATTTTATTCAAAGTGAAAATTCAATTTTTTGTAGGTAATATGTATGCATAAATGTATTACCATAATAGAATGACCAATATGGTTTAAAACCAAGGGTTATTAAGAAAGTTAACCCTCTATATAGTGATGTAAAATACCCAGATATTTATAAACTGGGGTAAATACCCAACATTCATAAATACCCAGGTATTTTGAATTTTTTTTTTGAAAATTCAAAATTTTAAGTTTTTTCCATTAAATTTACTTAATATAAACAAAACTTTTTAATGCATTGAATACATATAATTAACAGTGGTTAATTTGTTATTTAATAACGATAAGAAAAAATCATTCAAATGAACTTATAAATTATTTTTGAAGTTTTTAGTTTACTGGGTTTGAGAGTTGTTTAATCAACGATAACATCACATTTAAGTTCATAATACCCAGTATTATTTTTTTAGTCTTTTGTGATTTAAAGATAGCCAAGGAGAAATTTGATAAATTGATGTTGACGGAAAAAGTAAGTTAACTATTAATATGGAAATACAATTGCGAAAAAATATAAAATATATATATGATGGTTCATCAATGCTCATTTCTCCTTCTTCAATCTGAATCAGAATCATTTAATTCTCCATTTAAATCTTCATCACTAATAGATGTATCTGTTATGTCTTCATCTTCAGAGTCATCTTTACTCTCATTATCTTCAGCTTCATTTTGATTTGAAGTTTGCAGTTTGGTCTCCATTGATGTTTTATATTTTTCTCTTTATTTCTCATTTTCTTTTGTTTTATAATTTCCAGTTGTGAGACAGGTATGTTATTTTGGCGGCCTGTCGTATTGACAGCCTGTTTCTTTTTTTGTTTTGTATCCAGACAAAAGTACTGAATGTTCTTTCTGTGGCAGCTGATATGACAGGAACCCCAAGGATTCTTATTGCCACATCAGCTAACACACAACTACCTCTCAAGTTGCTCCACCATAATAATGGGATTAATTCATTTTCAGATATGCCCTTCCAAATGAATGGACGCCGCCAAAGTCCTTCCTTGTCCTTATAATGAGCAACATTTTCCCGAATTTTTGCCGTGTCAAGTTCCATATGCTGACCAACTTCGCAAATGAAACCTATGGCATTGATTAATTCAGTTGGGCTGAGTTTTTTCCCTCGCACTACTGGATTTAATAGGTCAGCCGCCAACTGGATTTCACTTACTCCAAATTCTTTCCTCTCAGTAAATTTTGTCAAATTTTTTTTCTCTTCAGCTGTTTGCAGTGGAGATACAGGAAGTTCTTCTTTTAAAATTGATTCAAGCTTACTAAAATTATTTTCTGAAAAGAACAAACTCGTTGAAACAAATTCACAGAAAAGACACGCTCATCTCATCTGAACAACAAGCTTAATTGATTTTGTAGCCAACAAGCCCCATAGTCAGTTATTCTGTCTAAATTGGAATGTTGCCAAGTATTAACAGGAAACTAAAACTATACCTTTCTTCTTGCTTATTGGTCTAAATGACTGATTTTTCTGATTAACTTTTTTTTAATGGAAAAAAATGTTTTCTTTATCTGGGTATTTATAATATTTTGAAATATTAAATATGGGGCTATTATATTTTTAACCGACTTCACAAAGGAAGGAGGTTATACATTCATATTGTATGTATGTCGTTTTTTTTTTTGTTTGTTTGTCCACTCATAACTTCTTACCAGATGAACCCATTTTCATGAATTTTTTTTAATCGATCAAGTGTGGCTTCCCATAGGTCCCATACCTCGGTTTGACAATATTCCGTAATTAGAAAAAAAGTTATAGGCTGAAATGTGGTCATTGTTTTGCTTTTTCATCCATAACTTTTGACTAAATGAACCGATTTTGACTATTTTTTCTTTGATCGATAGAGGGTCATCTAACTCAAATATCGCACACCAATTTGACTACATTTGTTTTTTAGAAAAAACGTTATATGTGAAAAATAAGTATTTTTTCATTTTAATTGGAAAGGCTAGGCTTGATTTTTCTTTGTTGAGAAAATTGTTAATAAACATGAAACTCATTGTTATAAAAGAGTTTGTTGCCATTAAGATGTAATATTAAAAGCAATTATTACAAGAAATAGACTGAAGGCTTCTCTGAAGAAGTAATTTTATCCAATCAGTTTGCTTGCTCTAGTGGCCCTTTAAAATCATTTCAAAATGAAATTTAACATACAAACGGTTAGTTTTTAGTGTCATTCTCTCAAAGAAGGTTTCCAGTTTGATATGTATGTTTTAAAAATAGAGTATTTATATAAAAATGTATTTACACCAAAAAGCATGAAATAAAATAATTTTTAGAAAAAAATAGAACCGACTTCAAACTATAAATTACGCTGAAAAGTAAAAAATAAGATTATTCTTTAAACAACTTCGATACGACTTTTAAACATAATTTTTGAAGTCGGTGCCAAATTATGATGGATTTTGATGCATGATTCCTTTTGTAACTATGAACCAATTACAAATATAAATGACGTAGAGTTTGCAACAGTTTCAATGTAAAATAACTCATGGCATAATTATAATTAGACTGTCACAATTTTGCACCGACTTCAAAAATTATGTATAAAAGTCGTATCGAAGTTGTTTAAAGAATGATTTTATTTTTTGCTTTTAGCGTAATTTATAGTTTGAAGTCAGTTCTATTTTTTTCTAAAAATTATTTTATTATATGTTAAGTTTTATTACTATAAATTGAATATATTTATATTATTAATACTATATTCAAAATAAATTTTGGTTATATGCGCTAAAAGTAACTGAAAACCATAAATACCCTAATTTTGGGTATTTACCCGACCCACATCTGTACCTCTGTACCTTCCTGGCTGCCACCTTGTTGCAACATTTTTCAATGATTCATTTCTACAAGCACAATAAAACGAGAAAAAAAATTTATTAATAGCTTTGGGGAACACTGTCGACTTCAATCTGATGAATATTCTTTCCTATCTTTTAGGTTGTGAATCCAAAGTGCAACCTCGGTTTTTTCCTATCGTCAAACTTTTATGATACAAAAGTACCACCAATAGGGCTTATAAAACATGCAAACCTTAAGTATTTACAAATGTATTACTTACTAAAAAAAGGAAATATATGCCTGAATGTATTTATTTACAAATATTTTAACCACATAAAACATATATTGATGTTCTGTGTCAAGTGCAAAACTCATAGTAGTTGAAATTGAAATTTGCACACACAATTGGAAAGTTCGATCTGTGGACATGTTCACCAAATGTTCCAGCAGTAATAAGAAAGCATATGTGTGCATCTCTTTTTCTGCAGAAATTGTCATGGAGGAGCATTTTCCACTGATGGAGGAATTATGGCCTTAAAAAGCGTCACTATCATTGCCCGACATGCCTGGGGCATGTAATTTTTTAATCAAACATTTCTTTCTAAAACTTTATTATTTCATATTTTATTGAGAAATCATTGCATTCTTATCAGAGCTCAAAATAGACCTATTGACAGACATGCATGTCAACAATAAATTTGGTAATACAATTTAAATTTTGCAAATTTTGGCTTGTAACGACTTATTATGTAATATTTATTTGTTGTGTAATTTTTTAATGATTTAGATTAAAGTTAAAATAATTCTTGATTCAGATACAAAGCTGTTAATTTGATTTTATTTGACTGATCAATGCTATACGACAAATTCAAATGTTTTTACTAATATGCAATAAAACAACTTCTGGGCATGTAAATATTTTGTTCAGGCATGTATTTTTTAGACAAACATGCCCGGCAGAGTATGTAAATTTTTAAAGATTTTTTAAGCCCTGGTCACTATTTATTCTTTTATGTCTGTGTATCTTGCAGAACATTTCCAGCCAGCAGAAGGTCTGTTGCTGAACATGGCACAATATTCTGCCATTGACTCTAAATTTGGTTTTTATTTAATAATTTGCAAGCTTCAAATTTTATTTGTCTGTTGATCATTTTTCCGATAGTCACCACATATAATATATATTTTTGTGTGTTGTGACTGTGTAAAAGAATAGCTCAAAAGATGTTTTGTAACCAATTAATACTTATAAATGCTAGGAAACATTCATACAATTCTTATTTTTAAATAATGAACAAGTTATATTGTCCCTTGCTATCATTGTAAACTTCAAGTTATAATTATTTTTTAAATTATTGTAATTTATTCCGTTTTCTACATGTTGCATAGACATGTGGGTTTTTTGGAAAAGTTTGAAATTTAAAATTCCTGGAAAATTTTCTGAGCCTCTGAACTATGAAGATTTCGTAAAATTAAATTCTAGTGTACTAGAGGCTGCAAACACTAAAATTACATAAGACTCCCTTTCATGAGCTTTAGGGACTCTTCCCAAAATTCCAGTCAATCAAAACAGACCCTTCACAAAATTTCAAACTACCAAATCACACTTATCACAGAATTATTTCTTACATAAGAGGAAATAATAAAACTTTTTATTGCTAGATATTTAAGTTTTGAAATTTCTATTCTTGAAATTAAAAAAGGAAACTACTTCAATAAAACTGTAGGCATTTGGAATAGTTTGTCATTTACCAGAAACAGCTGTTATCTGTATTGGAGTGAATAGTTTTGGAAGGCTCTTGATTTTTATTGAGGATTGATAAATTCACCTGGACACACCGAGCTTTTGTTCAGAGTCTCTCGTTGGCGCTTGTTTTTCTTAGTTGTGTTAGTGTGAGATCGATAGGAGTGGTATACCAATCAATAAAACCGTTCCCAGGATAGGAATTCAACTGAGAATAATACATGAGGAAAGAGCCTTGTGTTCTACAACCTATGTCACCCAGCAAGTGAAAAGCTGAATTAAAAGTTAAAAGGTGTATTTCAAAATAAGCGGTTAAGCAGAGACATTTTTTATTAAAAAAATCACAACCTACTGCTATTACATGAAGGAAAGGTCCATTTGTTATTGAAGCTACTAGTGGCACCCATTTTTTTACTGTAGAAGAGCCAAAGGTCTTTTACCATTATCTTATATTAGTTTATATCTCACCCAACAAGAGAAAGTATATTTCTTTGTTAGTAATTGTTTTTTGTTGTTATTTTCAAATGGATAAATATACAAAACATTACAAAATTAAGAGCATACTTTATTTTAAAAGTGTCTGATAAGAAATTAGCATTATAACCCAAATTTTTTGTTTGCATAATGCTGAAATTGATGAATGGAAGCAGAGGTCTTGTTAGGGGAATTTTGGGTCTGTTTTGGGACCCTTCACTAAATTCCTAGCTGCCGTATCGTACTTTTTGCAGAATTATTCACAAAATAAGCGGCAAATAATAATGAATTTTTCTATCTTAATTTTCTCAAAATAATTTGATTTTCGCAAAAATATTTTTAAAATTCACTAACACCGGATCCTGTAAAACTGTTGGATCGACCCCTGGAAAGGAAATATGGAATGTTTTATTGCATGATACAAAACCATTCCCTCGATAGGAATTCAGCTGAAAATACATGATGAGAGAGCCTTGTGTTCTTCAACTTATGTCACCAAGGTTACCTTTGATGAAAAAGCAGAGTTAAAACTAAGATGGTGTATGTAAAAAATAAGTGATTAAGCAGAGAGCAGAACACATTACAAAAGTGACTTTTTTAAACGGAAAATTTTCAGGAGAAATATAGTGGAAAGTTTTCTGTCCCACATCATTAATGTTGCATTGTTCTTATTTGTCATTCTTAATTTTAATACTTATTTTAGATGGTAATGATGAGTGGCAGACCATGGCTCTGTTAGACAATGGCCCACAGACTTCGTACTCTATTGGCTTTCGACATTTGCTACCGTCCACATCTTATCAGTTTCGTCTGTTTTCCCGCAACAGTTATGGAATCAGTTTTCCGGCTTTGTCTCCACAGCCATTTGCTACTCCAAGTAATAATTTTAAGATTTATACAGTTGGAGGGGGAAGGTGAAATTTGTAATTTTATTTCTTCAATTGCTTCGTGTATATATAGGGGAGAGTGTTGTACCTTGGGACACTTTTCACATTTTAATTTTTAAATTCAAAAATTAAAATTAGATTTAAAGTCTGAAGACACCATTTAAATACACCAACATTCTCTTCTATAATATATTTTTTCAAATTCAAACAGTTTAAAAATAAAAAAATGCCAGCCATTTTAAGTAGTAACTGAAAATTGTCCCAAGGTACAACACCCTGTTGTACCTTGGGACATACTTCGTGATTCATGCAACAGTCATATACATAACCAATTTTATACGAAAAATCGTGCGCCAAATGTGGCCAAGTCAGGATTTTCATTATAGCAACCTTCTAGCTTGGTTTCACAGTAAAATGATGTAGTCTGAAAGTGTTGATGGATACTACAACATTGACAAATTCGTAACATTATTGAACTAAAATATAGCATCATATTCTAACAATTCTTGTATTTGAAAGACTACATTTGATTAGAATATCTCTCTTTATACTAAAATATATCCAAATTATTAAGAACTATGTGTATGTTGTACCTTGAGACATGTCCCAAGGTACAACACGGCTTCTGTCCCAAGGTACAATCATCATATGGTTTAAATAAAATCAAAATGGTGGTCAATCAAACTGCAGTATCATCACTTTCTCATAACCAAAACATTTAAAAATCTTCTGTTCAATATCCAATTAAAATTTAGTAGAATAGTTCTACAAATGCTATTTCAGTAAATGAAATTAGAATGAGAAAGATATTTACTTTGGAGTGATGAAATTTTCTTTCTCTCACCAAGTCATCGATTCAGTGCTTCTAATGCTACCTTTTACTGTGATGCTATCTGCTGGTTAAGGTCACAATTAGAAATAAAAAAAATTTTAATGTTGCCAATAGGTTTTTAGAAATTGCCAATGTCCCAAGGTACAACACTCTCCCCTATATATACAGTTGAACTCGCTTCATACGAAATGCCAAAAATTTGCGAATTTGTTTAAATTTACCGTTATTTGTAACATCTGTGAATAAGTAAAATTGTGTAAAAAAAGTATTAGAAATGCATGTTTATATTTTAAAAAATAATTACTATTATTTGAATGATTCAAAGATAGAGGGTTTGATCCCTGAGCAGACTGACCTGTCCGAAAGCAAACAGGTGCATGAGCTTTGTTCTCTACCCAAAAAGATTCAATGTATGATTCGAAATATGTACTTGGTGGCTTACAATGACTCAAGATAACCAACAATTTGTAAAAAACACATATTATTATATGCAATCGAGAAAATTTTTCGGGAATAGGTCAGAAATTTTGTTAATCTAAGCCGAAATTTGTATTTTAGCCTTCGTAATATGCGTGAGATATTTAGTGTAAATAAATAGCAAACCAAACTTAATGAACAAAATGTTCTTGCCGTAATTTCCTATTAACGGTATTCATTATAAAAAAATTCAACTGTATATATATATGTATATATAGTTATTTTACTTTTAATTTTGAAACAAGGAGTTCTCTTGCAATGCATATGTAGAATTAGCTTTTTTGCTACTTCTTTTTTGTTGGTTAATAATAAAATTGCACTATATGTTTGAATTAAAACTGAAATGCTATTGCATAAAAAATATTGGTCCCTTTTTTTCATGTTGTACCATTTTATCTTTTTCAAACATTGTTATGATTTGAAAATTTTGAGATGCTACTGCCAGATTTATGTATTGTTTCAAGCCTATGATCTTTGCTGTAAGAGTAAGCCAGTTTTTTCCAAAAATTTTCTTTAAAAATGAAAGAAAAAAATCAAATTGACACATATGTTTATGGTCAGTAAACCCAGAAGAAGCCAACAATTTTTGCTAAGGGATGCATATACAGAATTAAATAATTGCACAAGTTAATTCAATATGACTGCATTTTATAAGGTAAACAATGACAAATTAGTTCCTTATTAAAATGGTTTTATTTATTTATCTTTAAAGTGAAAGTGCATAAAAATCTAAATTTTATTTAGCATGTTTTAGTAATGTTTGTGCCACTGTAGTTTTATACTCAATTAAAGACTAAATATAATCCCTTTTATGTATCAATATCAATACATTCAAAGAACATTTCAATGAAAAAAAAAATCCTATTTTTTTTCTACATCGCTTGTGTATTTCTAATTCCTTGAAATTAAAGATAATGCATGGCCTTGATTATATTTTGCAGGTAAACTATTATCAGAATATCGTTCTAAATTGCCTTTCTACCGTGAGGTTTGGTTTTTGGTAATCTTGGCATCTGTGAGTATTGTCATCATTATACTGGTGGTTGCCGTGCTGTGTGTTAAAAGCAAAGTTTATAAATACAAAAGTAAGAATCTTTAATTATGCACATTTAATGAATTAATTGTGATGCTAGTGTTTTTCTTTCTTTCTTTTCTTTTTTGTGTTTGTGTGTGTGTAACCAAGTAAAAAATAATAATTCTTTTATAGAAGAAGCACAGAAATCCATACATGATGATCATATGAGTATGGATGATGGAGGCTTTGCAACTTTTGAACTACGGCAATCCAAGAGAGGAACACTTTGCAAAAATTCACTATCAAGAAAAAATAATAATGCAATGCTTACAAAGTAAGTGATATGAATGTCTAGTCATTTAGATGTTTTTTTTTTTTAATATTTAAGCAGCTATTTTTGGGGAAAAAAATTCTAATATTAAATATTAAAGCTATAATTTCCCTATTGATTTTCTTTTATTTTGTCTTTTTCTATGCTTAGGGCCTTTTAAATTCTGCATGCTCTAACGTGCCTACCAACTTTATAAGATATTCTCAAAAACTTAGAAGAATTTAGAAAAAAACGTCAATACTGTTCAATGGTGAGGAAAAAAAATCATCATTTAGTAATTACATATAGGTAAAAAAGCATAGCTTCTAATCCTCTATTAAAATTGAATAAAGCCAATCATAATTATTAGAGTATAAATAAACATAAGTAAACCACTCATTACCATTAAAATCAGTTTGATCATTAAAAATTAACAAATTCTCAAATTCATTGTAAAAATGGATTAAAACATAAAATATTAAAAGCTGATCCTTTTTTTTTTACTGTTTTTTGTTTCTGAAAATTGATAAAATCAAAAGAATATGTTTGGAGGCGTATGGGGCCATGATATGACGGGGATGGTAGAGTTCCATAAAAACTGGAAATTTCCTGAATTTTTTTTGTCGAAGTTCTGGAAATTTTATCTTGCTCTTTGACCCTAAATTTTCCGCCCGCATTTTGGTTCTTTCCTTTAAAATTGCAGGAATATTTCTTAATTTATGCAATTCTTCAAAATGTCGTTGGCCTAATTTTCACGTGCAAGCAAGAAAAGGCACGCGCTCTTTTCTTTGCGCAAACTTTCTGCATCCTGTGGAAGAATCTTATATTTTCCATTTTAGCGCTTTTTTAAATTTAATTATGAAATAAGGAAATAAAATTCCTTTTTATTTTTATAAATATCTTACCGTATATACTTGCGTGTAAGTCGATTCAGCTGTAAGCAAAACCCCTAACTTTCAGACAAATAAACGGAAACCCGCATGTAAGTTGACCTTTCAGAGAAAAATCAGGAATGTTTTTGCCGTGGATTTTTAGACATAAATGTTTTTAAAAGAAAGGGTAATGAAATGTAATTACAATTGGAAGTGTGTAGCTATGATGTGTAGTTTCATTTTTGCGATTGCGATATTTGTAAAGGGCTCGTTTTTGCTGTTAGATTGTTAATTGTTGCTGTTACTCTGAATCAATAAAAAAGAGCATTTGGGTTTTAATTTCTTGCAGTGTTATTTGGTTATTTTTTTTAGCACTTTCTAATTTCAACTCTATCAATTACCCAAAATTCGCGAATCTGAAAGTTGGCATTTTCTGCATAGTTAGGTGATAATAGATGAAGGAAGCAACGGACTGCAACAGGAATAAAACAAAAAATCATTTTTTAGAGGAAATTGTATTATTTCCTTTAATAATTCACACATTTTATTAAAATAGTACGCCCTTTTTATACCATTTTCTTGTTGTCCTATATTTTATACATTTTCCATTGCGACCCCTGTTAAAATAAGTACTTTTTTCCATTTATATCTGAATCAAGTAGTTTTCGTAAATTTCAACTAGATAAATTACATTTTGTCTTATATGCCACAAAATACAGTACCTATGAAAAAAATTCAAACCCTTACTTCTACCATCCCTGATATCAGAATGGCGGACTTTTGGTCCCTCCCTCCCCTTGAAACATTCTTGTGTATGCCACATTAAGCATCTAATAATTAAGTTTTAATTTACATCCATTAAAAAGTTTTGTGTGTAAAGTAAAATTGAGAAATGTATATTAAAAGTGTCGAGTACAAGGAAGAAACGATGTAAATAAAGCACAAATTGCCAGAATAGGCTTCATTGTTTTGACAATTTGCTTTATTTATGTTGTTTCCCCTTGTATTGATATTTTAGCTCAAAGTATTTTTGATCCTTTGTCTTATTAAGAGTTTTTTTTTTATAAACTAAAAGAAAAAAGTCGGATTGCACCATTTAAATTTTTAGGCTTTATTTCAGATAGTTGTCATTAATTGGACGGCTTGTACTTGTAGAACTGCTTTGTAGTTTTTGAGAGGGTCTGCCATTGCTCATGGGGGGGCCCTAATAATCATCATCATATTAAGTATCAGTTTTGATGCCAGCTTCAACTGAACAGTTCTTTATTGGAAATACAGTTCTGTCACATTCCTAAAGTTTCATCACATATGATATGTATGTTCTTAAATCAATGTGATTTTGTATGAAACAACTTCTTTCTAAGGCAAGATTAACTGTATGTAAAATTCTTTTATTTTTTGTTAATATACTCTAAGATATTTTGTAATGCCGTGATGTAAATTTCTCCCGCATCAAGGCATGTGGATTTACTACAATTGATTTGTTTCCTTTTGTTTGAATTTCAACAAACAATGTGGGGGGGGGGGGGGGAGAAAAATGTAAAAAATAATATATGTAAAAATAATATAATTAAATAAATTATTTGCGAAAGGTAGTTGGAAAAACTTTACTATGTAGAAACTCTCAATGTCTGTAGCAATTTTTATTAAATAAGCGACTTTATTAAATAGAGACTGGAGGAACGTATATAGAGAAAAATTCTTATTTCTCTAATGCTACTGAAATTTAGTACTTATATCTTTTATAGTTCTTGCCACTAATAAATTGTTCAGTACATATTTGTTTCATTAACTGTACTTGTTTGATCTGTCAGATAAAAAATGGTTTTGTGTATTTTTAGATCCCCACCACGCCCAAGTCCAGGTAGTGTCACATATTCTGATGATGATGATACAAAAGGTTACGATGAAAATTGTGATAGCAGTAGCTTGACAGAAAAACCCTCTGAGATGAGCTCATCTGATCAGGTAAATTATGCTGTTGCATTAAGTTGATTTTTTCATTTGCAACAAAACTGATGATTGCTCGCAAGTAAATTGATAATTCTTTATGTTCCTTTGCCATAATCACACTTTGTGTTTTGTTTAAAATGAGCAATGCTCTCCGAGCAACCCGATTGTATATGACTAGCTCTTTCTGAAAATTTTTATTTAGTGGTCTCTTATACTATTGTTTAAGAAAATACCCTTCATAATTTTTGCCTTTTAGCAACCACTTTCATGTAGGTTCTTAAAATGATCAGGTTTTTCAAAGTATAGTTGAACTCGGCTGTTGAAAGCTCATGAAGAAAATTAAAATACATGGTTGGCTCAGTGTTATAAGCCCATCTTGAAGTGCTGTGTTAGTGGACATTTTTCCAATGCCATGAAATACAGGGCCTTGGCCAAATTAATAGACGCACTATGCATTTTTAGTGTTATGTTTAAAACTCTGTCTAATGCGAAAATCCTATTTTTTTCTTACTTGGTAAGCTGTTTTAAGCTACAATGTTCACTTTCCAGTAAAAATTCATTCACTCTTACATTTAGGGGAGCATCAACAAGGTGAAAGAAAAAAAAAAGAAACATTTTAGATGATCCTGCATCCTAAAAAGCTAGGAATAAACTAAATTTCTGAAAATAGTTCAATTGCCATCTACAATTATTCTGTGCATTTTCGTAAAAGTTGTACTTATACTCACGAAGATATAGGCATTTCTCCAATCTCCTTTACACGTTTTTGGCGTAATGTTTTTCATGAAACGTTACCAAACTTCCAGAAAACTTGACAGCATACAAGTGAAGCTTAATACTGAAATTTCAAATAAAAATATTGAATATTTGATAGACTATAGATATTTAAAGAAAATAAGTTTTAACTGCCATAATTTCAAATCCAAGTGTACAGGGCAACTCATAAAAAAATTTCAGTTAAATATCTTGAAAATACAGAAAGATATCTGCAATTTAGTGAGGTGTATTTCAACAGTTTTTGGAGAAGGGCTATTTCATTACAAAACAATCACAAATATTTGCAACTTTTCAGTGCATTTATGCTGTGTGATTTGTGACAAAAATTTAATTTTTGTGAACAAACCCTCTCCATCCATGTTCTGGGTAACGATGATGATGAATTCTTCACAGAAGTTCAATTTTTATCACAAATGGCAGCATAAATGCACTAAGTGATTGCAAGCACTTGCGACTGATTTGTGAACATCCCCTTAAGAAATAACTCTTTAAAAAAAAAAAGAGGTGTTGAAATACACCTCAATAAATTGACAATGTCTTTCTGAATTTTCATGATATTCATGTAAAATTTTTTTGTGAATTGCCCTGTTCACTTGGGTTTGAAATTATGGCAGTTAAAAATTGTTATCTTTTGCATATGCTCGGTGAAAAATTATATCCTTTAAATGTCTATGATTTATCAAACATTCAATATTTTAATTTCAAATTTCAGTATAAATGCTTTAGTTGTATGCTGTAAAGTCATTAGAAAGTTCGGTAACGTTTCGTGGAAAACTTTGTGTGTTATAAGTGTTTGCCTGAAACGTGTGAATGAGATTGGGGATAGGCCTTGGTGAGTATAAGCACAACTTTTATGAAAATGTGCAGAATAATTGTACATGGCGATTAAATTTTTTTTTTTTTGATACTTACAGCTTATTCTCAACTTTTTACGATACAGGAACAGCCAAAACAGTTTTCTCCTTTTACAATTTGTTGATGGTCCCCTAAAGGCAAGAGTGAATGAATTATTACTGGAAAGTGTGAACATTGTAGATTAAAACATTATCAAATAAGAAAAAAGCGGACTTTCGCAATTAGACTGAGGGTCTAAACAAAACATTAAATTGGCCAGGGACTGTATATTGGAGAACTTTTGAAGCAACTTGCTCCAGCACTGCCTTGCTTCAGCATATTTCCTAACGAATATTGTATTACAAACAAATAGATTGTGTAGCAGTGGGAAGTATTCTTAACCCAGTCATGGCCAGGCCAACTTTGTCTGAAGCAAACAGTCTCTGGAAACAGCTAAATTGATTACTTTAAGTCAATGATTAGAGATCAGCAGACTTTAATACTCTTGTTAAACCTCATGATGACAGCTCAAGAAGGATAGAACTTAAAAGCATATTGAGAATGTTACCGATTAAGTTCTGAAAGTTGTTATAGTGGTAACAAGTCAAAATCAAATACAAGGGGGCTCCAGGGAGTAAGGATTGTTTGCATATTCTTGCCTCACACAGGGTTCGTACGGTCCTTAAAGGTTCTTAGAAAGTCCTTATTTTTTATTCTAGGTGCTTATTTTTTTATTTATTTATTTATTTTTTTGTTAAAATAAGAAGGTAGCCATGCGCTTCATTTGTTTGCAATCTTTTGTATTCCTCACACGAATCAAACTTCTTTCATTTCAACTATTTAATCGAACCTCAAATTTAGTTTGCTCGGGATCGGTACTATCGCGGCTTTCGGACAGACCCAAAATGGCGGATTGAGAAGACCAAAAATACGGATTGACATAACATCAATGCATTTTTACTTCAAATTGCTGTGCTTTCTCAACTGGTAGATAAAGAAGTAACTTTTTTTTTTTTTTGAAAAGGTGTAACTAAATTGATGTGTTACATATTTTTACAAAAAAAAAAATATTCATGGATTTTGATAAAATGCTTCAAATTACACCACCCAATTCAGTTAAAATAAACTTGTTTAAATAAAAAGAGCCACATGGCAGCTCCCAATTTGCTATCTCCTGCAATTGTATGAAAAAGAAAATATCTTAAAAAAAAGAAAAATATTAGTAGACAAGTCGAATCAAAGCACCAAGCATTTGTACAAAATGCAATGGTGCCCAGAAGCTGGGCACCATTTAAGACCACAGAAAAACAAATCACACAAGTTCCCTCATTTTGCTTTAAATAAAGAAAAGAAAAATGAATAAAATTTGAAAAACGGACTTTTAAGGATTTGAGGGTAAAAAATTTAATAAATAAACAAAAGGCGGGAATTTTTTCGAAAAAGGGCCGAATTTCGGGATATCAAAATTGGGATTCGATACTATTTATTAAGTTTAGTTGCAAAGTAAATAATATTTTTTTGCATGAAAATTGTTACTAAATCATCTACATTCTAAACAATTATCTATAAGGCAAATAGGAGCAGCTCTTAGCAAGTAATCAGTAAATAAATATTGCGTTTGAAACTTTTTTTAAATTTAAAGGGGAGGGGGAATACTTTAAAGAAGCATGTTGTTGACATCTATTTCAATAAAAGAGATACATTTAACTAATATGTAGGCAAAAAAAAAAAAAAACTTTCAGCTTTTTTTGCGTTTGACCAATCGTTTGTACGATTATCACTTATTTATGCTGTTAAAGGTAAAATAATGATTTATTTTTATTAACATTTTTCTCACGTCTTACAACTATAATTAGCGCCGAGTTCCCAACTCCCCCAGTCGCTTTTCAGCTGATCTTTCACTAAACAGTTTGTTCCCCCATTGTTTTTTTTTTTTTAGATCAAATAAATTCCCGTATCGAAAATTTGTTTTAAAGCAATGTTTTAATATTTAGTAAATTTTTATCGACCGATCTGGCTTCGCTATCGTTCGCTGTGGGGTTTTGCTGTGTGGGAGATGATGGATATTTGCTGCGTTAATCAAAATTTGTATCTCGTGAAATTTCTTAATTTGCAGTAAATTGAAGGAATCGACCTCTTCTTAAACATATACACGGTAGTTGCCAAATGCTCCGTTTTCCCCTACTGTTTCTGTTTGTATTTGTGAACTTTGAAAATTCGATTTTTTTGCAAAAAGATCCGATTATTCAAGTTGATGTACAAGTATTTTTATCTAAATGGATTGAACTACAAAACAAGAAAATTTTTAAAAAGACATGTATTAATTTACATAAATTTTCATAACATATAACGCGAAAATGTAAAAACCTATTTTTCGAAAACTTGCAAACATCTAGCACGTGCTGCGCCGAAAATTGAACGCAGCTTTTGAGACTTCTGTCTTTTTGCATCCTGTAAATATATCAATTATTTAAAAAGTTGACAGTTGTTTTAGTATTTGCAGCTTGTAGTCTGCTTGTTATATTTTTTATTTAAGAAAATTGTTCAATTTTTTGAAACTTTATTTTAGTTAAATTTTGGTAGTTACTATTTGAGGGTAACATACAAAGTTTTAAGTGAATAACCCCATTTTTAATTTTTATCTTGTTTTCAAAATGAAATATTTTTCTGAAGTTGAATAAGTTTTTTCTGAATTTTTGCAAGCTCTTCTAAATTCTTTTAAAAAATTATTTATGGCAGAGATAAAAATTCAAGTAAGCCGAAATTGAGATGCTGGCAACATAAGTTAAGTAAAATGAAAAAAAAAAAAATCTAAATTAAGCACAAGTTCTCAAGACAAAGGGCAGCGTTTTCTTTAACATTCTTTTTTATTTAAATTGTTTTTTATTTGACTTGCATTTTATAGCACTAACCATTTTTGATAATTTTTCATATTATGATAATTTGATAATTATGATTAATACTTGTGTTGTGAGCTTCTTATTACTTGCTCCAATAATTATTCAACTCCCTGACTGTATTGGACATTAGAAAAGCAACAAGTGAAAGAGAGCTCCATAAAAGTGTTTGTGTTGTGTTCCTAATAAAAATATGATGTTAAATCAATTTCCTCTTTCAATAATGCTCCCTTTTGAAATAAAGATAAGTTTGTATATTTCGAAAAAATTGTGAGGTCCTTAGAAAGTCCTTATTTTTGGTTTTGCAAAAGCGTACGCACCCTGCTCACAGCTCATTCTCCCTCCATTGCTCAAAGTCCACTGGTTTCCCCGACATCTGTGCTCAATAATCAATGTGTTACTGAGTCACTTCACAACACATTGTTATTGTGCAGTGTGTGAGCATTCAAAATGAACTGCACAATAGCATTCCCCTATGTCCTGCCGACTGAGGAAAAGTGCTGATCGATTTTTTTTTAATGCACCGAGACCTGCTGACATTTATGGGAAATGAAACAAATGTATGGTGAGACATGAACAGGAGAAATGTGAGGAAGTTGTGCGAAATGTTCGACAATGGACGAACAAATGCAAATGACAAAGCTCTGCAGGTTTCAACCTCTGTGCATACAAAAACCAAACACCACTCAAACCCTGTATGCACATTTGTTTGTCCATTGTTGAATATTTCGCACCACTTCCTCGCATTTCTCTCGTTCATTACTGCCTCGTCATAAACTTGACTTAATCGCCAATAAATGTTTCAAATGGTTTCAACCTCTGTGCATTCAGAAATTGAACAACACTTTTATCTCACAGTCGGCAGGATTTTCTATCGCAGGGTGAATGCTCACATATGACACAATAATAATGGGTTGCAAACAAAACTCATCAATTACTGAGCAGAGATGTTGGGGGCAACCTGTCGGGAACCATGGGTAGTGGAGTTGCATGGCAGAAATATAAGCGGTTGTTACTTTCTGGATCACCTGTGTACTGAGCTTACTGCTATAACCCTTTCATTGAGCAAAATACTTTATTGGTCCCAGTTTGGCTGGAGGGGTGAAAATTCCCTGTAACTTTGGACAGTTTTATTTTGATGGAAGATAATTCAAATTGTTTGTTACCACCCCCAGATTAACCTTGTTGAGTGGAAATTGTGCGGCACTCTGTAAAGGAATATTTTTTTAGGTTAAAATCTTGATTATTAGACATTTTAGACATTCTCATTGTCAATAGCATTTGTTCACTCTGGTAGGTTTAAGTTGAGAAATATGGCTCAAAATAAACAACTATGCTGTCAAAACAAGACTCATCTGTCAACAATGACCCAATGAGAATTTTCTCTGGGGAGGAGGGATACCTTAACCCATTAATGCCTACCGTCCCTTTTTAGGGACAGTCTGAAAGTACACCAAAAATTATACATTAAAACAATTTTTTGTGTGCTTCAGATGTACTTTTCAGACTGTCCTGTAACAGGAACGGTAGGCATTAATGGGTTAAATTATCATACTAGGATCAGCAATAAAAATGGTATTAAGTGACAGAAAAGCAGCACTGGAAGATCAAGGTAAGTTTTTGTTATAGGAAGTGAAAGGACCAAAGGTTGACAGACTGTTCTGCACAGCACTTCAACATTTGGTCCTTTCATTTCCTATAACAAAAAATTACCTTGATCTTCCAGTGCTGCTTTTCTGTCACTTAATGATATTTTTATTGCTGATCCTAGTATGATAATTTAAGAATGCACCAACCCCTCCCCCAGAGAAAATTCTGGTTGGGCCACTGTTAATAGATGAGTCTAATGGTCAAATGATCACTCTTGAGACTTTAATTAAAAATGTTAATATCCAGGTTCTTCATTTATATTTTATTCGAAAGTACTGCTTAATGCTTTCTATAATATATAGCACAATTGACACAAAATAAATAATGTTGTCGAAATATGCTTCTGAAAAAATGACCCAAGCAATTTTATTTTAAAAGTGGAAATGCCTAAGAAAATTTCTTTCTAAGCGTTTAATAAGAAGTAAATTTGAACCTCAATGAGCATCGGTGTTTACGATACAAAATAATCAATCAAATTATGAAAATCAAAAGAACTTGAAAATTAAATTTAATTGCCGATTTTAAATGTTTTTATAGAAAGTAAAATGTGTGACGTCACAATTCTTCCCCCTCAAAGCGTGACATCATTTATGAATGACCCCTTATAGGTAGGTAAAGAGTACCACATCGGAAAGGGTAGGTTCTTATACCAGGAAGCATATAGCTGGGTTATCTAGGTAAAACCAAATCCTTTAGATGAAAGCAGATTTTTACCTTTGGAGATTTGATGGGTTTATCCACAGCCCCCTTAACTAGATGCCTTCCGAAATGGAGCGAAACCCATTACCCTACCGGCAACGATTTTCTCCCACTGATAGCCAAAACACCGCTAGAGGGCACTACCTATTTGCTATTGGAAAACGGTGTTTTACTTGTAAACGCTTGGAAAATTGCGATAAAAAACGCTAAAAAATGGTTTTAAAAAAAATAATTTTAATTTCTTTTAATTACTTAATCATATGACTCATTTATCACATTTATTTTTCACTCTTACTTTAAGATGCAGTAAAACAGTAGGAAATTAAGTGATATTATTTATTTTTGATATCTAGTAAGTCTAGGAGCATTTTAACGGAGCATCAACTTAAAACTTTTATTTTACTGAAGTGGTTTTCTCCTAACTGTAGGTATTTTAAAAGAAAAATTTTGTTACACCAATGAACAGAAATTTCATTCAAGTAATTATTTAATTCTTTTAGTCTGTAAAATGAAACTTCGCTTAAGGAACAATTGTTTTTTTTTTTTCTTTTTAATTTGCAAACGTGCTGTGTAGCAACATCCTTTAATAGCTATGTAATAAAAATCTGTATCACTTTCATTCAACTACGAAAAAATGAAACGTTGTTTCTGTAATCTATAACTGTACATAAAAGTTTATTGGAATATATATAAAGAAGTGCTAAAAGAAGAAACTTTAAGCATTTCCAGTAAGAAAATATATTTTTTTGGCATTTTTTTCTATAAGACCAGTTGCAAAAGTCGAGAACACACGCGTTCTCAGCCAACCTGTACCACAGACAATACTTCAAATTTCGTATATGAAGTACTACTTCAATTAATTTCATATTTTAAATCGAATTTACGAAATATTAATTTTGTTACGATCGAAGGTTCTATTGCAAACATCAAAAAATATTTTAAAAATAAATAAATAAATAAAAAATCAGTGAAAAAAGAGAATAATTATTTATGCAATTCATATACAAAGAATATAATACACATTCAAATTTTGGGGGGAAAAAAGAAGAAATAGCAATGGAAAACCAATTTTCTACCCTTCAAACTAATGGAAAGAGCGCGGTTTGTTATAGCAGATAAGTAGCGTTCCTGGTGGGGGAAAAGGTAACTAAAATCCGCGGCCAACTTTCCCCGCAAATCGTTAGGCATCTAGTTAAGGGGGCTGTGGTTTATCTGTACTTCCACAAAGGCACTATGAAGTGCTTCTGTCCCATTTCTCTCAAAGTGCCGAATTTGGTCTCCGAGTGAAGGTAATTCATTCAGTGCAGCTTTTTTGACATTGTGCTGGATCATGCAGCTAATGTGGCCAGAGGAACCTAAATTGCGAGAAACAGAACAAGGGTAGTAAAAGCATCCATCACCATTTTCTCATCATTCTTTCGGACACACTGTACAGTGCTAATCGTAACATCCTTTGTTGGTGAATGGTTACTAATAGGCTAGGTTGCAAAAAGTTTGACGTCATCATACCTTCAGTGAATGTAGCTACAAATGGATAATGTTATAGTGACATAATCTGAACTGCAACAACATCTGGAGACTTATGAGCAACTGAATTAAAGTCTTTACGTATTCAAAAATCTGCATGTATTGTAAAATGTTTTGCAAAAGAAATTTTCAAAAATAAAGCAATATTTTAATGAGATGTATATATTTTTCTCTATCTAGAAAATTGCTTTTTTAAATATTTTCTCTAGTGGGGCTGCATATGGTCACTAAACCTTTTCAGACCTAGAGCATTCCCTGGCAATTGGCATCCATTTCGTAAAGAAGCTTTTATTATTTGAGCAACACTATCGGCAGTTGCTATTATTACTGAATTTGGGTGCTCAGTTTCCCCTAGATAGTGGCACCTGAGCTCTCATTGATGCAGACTGCACTAGGAATTTAATTGAGCTGAGAGTATCCATGCCAAACGGATATTCAAGGGATCTTTAACATGCTGCATAATCATATGACATGGGAGCAGACGATTTTCTGCATCTTGAAAATTCACCGACTTCGGCCAGGTTTGAACCTGGCCCATCTTGGGCACACTCGATCTTGGGCATACGAGACCTGCGCCTTACCATTACGCCACTCTGTTGACTGTAGAAAATTGCTCAACTGTGCAATTTGCTTAGTTTTCTAAAATGCACACAAAAAAGGCGTCGGGTCTGTTCAAAAATTCCATTACTTATTTTCGAAAAGGGCCTAAACCAGAAGAATATTTTAATGTACCACTACTAGAAAAAATAATGACCAATTAAGCGGTTAAATGGAGTCTTGACCACTTTTGAAATGTGATTATCATTAAGAGCAATGACTGCTGCTTGTCACATTTTCACGTAAAGAAGCTTTTAGTATTTGAGAAGTTACTGTAACTGGTTTTTTCAAGTTAAGCAGAGCAAGTTTAAAATGGAATTTCATGCAACACGCTACTCCTCCAGATTTTTTATCTCAGAAATTCCCCACAAGATAAAAACACTTGGAAGTAACTCCTTTAATTTGTAAATATCAAAAAATGGAAAGTAGAAGATTACTCAGGCAGCTTCAAGTTTTCGAACGTGCCTAACAGAAGTGCATTTGAATTATTTGAAGTACCACAGGCCTGAAACCATTTTAAAACCTTGTGCATGGTTCCTACATTGGTTAAAGAAAACCCAGAATAGTTGAGGAAAAAGGGAGAAAGTTAGGAAATTTTTAAAAATGCCCAAAAAAGCCAGGTAAAAGTTGTAGAAATAAATAATAATAATTGAAGAAACAAGTAGTATGTTACTTAAGTACAGTAATTGTAAATGCTATAAATTTCCATTATGTTTCAAATTGTAAGCATTAATTAGTTATATTTTTTATTTCCTCATTTAATTCCAAGTGAATATTTCTTGATGATGATTACTAGCATGGATATATACACCTGTTCGTAGTCATCATAATAAATCAGCACAAACCTTGCTATTAATATGAACTAATTTAAAGCAAAAAAACCATGAGGGTTTTAATGTAGGGAGGTCTACTTACATTTTTAGATAGTGTATTAAATGGTCGAGTAACAAAATGTGTTTTTCAAGCAAATAGCCTACACTAATAGCTATAGAAAAAACATATTTAAAATTCTTCTTCAGGGACATATATTGCATTTTTATTTCCTTCTTATTGCACTAATATTTGCTATTAAGGAAATAACATTTTTTGCATTCAATTCTGGATTTTCAAATCACGTAATAAATTTATTCAGTTTAAGTGTTGAACGTTTTTTCTTTTTCGAGACATACGAATAAAGCTAAAAGGTAAATTTGTTTTATGTAAATTTATTTCTTACAATGCTAAAACATTAGGGAAAACCTGAAAAAGTCAGGGAATTTGTAGGAACCCTGTTGTCGGATTTTGTTTTAGCAACTAAACAGACAGACAAAAGGCAACTTTAGGAAAAGTTAAAATAGATAAGTTGAAAACATTTTGTATAATACCCCTTTTTCCAAACTTCACCATCAGTGATTGTCCGCCTTTGTTGTCTCCGTCTTTGAGGCATGGTTAAAAAAGGTTTAAGGAGTTTTCTTGTGCAACAAAATCTCGGTTTGTCTGCTCAGATATATGAAATATCAGAATAAAAAGTAACGCAAACAGCTATTTCGAAGCTACAATGGAGCCTCATCATCAGTGCAAAAAAGAAACGCTCAACACGCAGCTAGGAAGCCGAGAGTGAACAGGGGAACTGGAGGTTCCATTGTAGTTTCGAAATAGCTATTTGCGTTACTTTTTATTCTGAATTTGTGCTTTTTTACGTTGTTTTATCTTTGTACTTACATTTTAGCTCAAAGCATTTTGATCATTTGTCTTATATGAAATATCATCTGACTTCTTGGCCTGAAAAAAATAGAAATTGCTTTTAAGCATGAAAATTTTGTCAAGTTTATATCTTTACATTAAATATATATTTCAACTTCATCCCCTTACCATATGTCCCCTACTTCTATGAGAGTGAGCTTGTATCTAGAATTACTGGAATTTAAAAAATAACTTATAAGGAATAGTTATCTGGAAACTCAAGCATAACTTTCGCTCAACAGAGGCATATTTGTTCCATTCTGTAAATTCAGTATATTTTTTCCGATGTATAAGTTGATTCATGTTGTTGAAAAGAATTTTGAAAGTATTGCAGAAATGAATAATTGTATAAATCAGTATTTCCCAAACTATGGGTCGCGAGCGAATATTGAATCCCCCCCCCCCCCCCCCCCCCGCCACTGTACACATGAATTTAAAAAAAAATAGGAATTCTGCGAATAAGAGTAACTAAAGTTGAAGTTGATGCTAAAAGTTTAATGGAGAGAAATAAGAAACAAATAAGGTAAAGGACCCGGTAGTGGACAATGCTCTAGTAGTGGACACTTAGATCTTTAAGCTCGTAAAATATGCGAATGTATCATTAAACTTGAATGAATTTATCAGAACCTACAGTGAACGATTCCTAGTGCTGGTTAATAGAACGAAAGTTGGCGTGGAGCATCTATGCAAGTACATGGATCGTAATATTTAATAGCTGCCTCCACATTTGCTGTTCTTTACTAAAGCAGCTCTATAAGGAGGTTAGGGATTTTGGGACAATATATGGGAAAAAAGCGTGACATCATTCATGAATGGTCCCTTAGTCATTTTTAAAATGATTTCTCCAAGTTAACAGCCTAAAGTAGATGATATTAATTTCTGTCCACTACTAATGCAAATACCTGTCTTATAAATGTCCACTATAGATACAAATGAAGCGTTTAGTAAATTGGACGTAAAAATCCTAATTTTTCATCAAATGACATTTTATAGGTAATTCAATTTTTGAGAAATAGTTGGCGATGAAGCTAAATATGCAAATATTGATGTACGTCCCTTGAAAAACTTTTGCCACGTAAAAGAGCAAGAAAATTTTCTTAACTGTGTTCCCTACCGGGTCATTTACCTTACATCCTTCCCACTGAAATAACTTCGTAAAAAAAAAAAAAAAAACCTTGCAGGTGTGGGCATTTAAGAAATAAAAAAAAAAAATTTAAGTTGCGTTTCTTATTTCAACAGTCTTTCATTCATATTGGTAACACTAAAATTTTTTAAAAAAATTTCAATTAGAACAAATAAGACAACGTTAAGTAGTTCCACAAATTGCCACTAGGGGATGTGAGCACTACCAATATTTATGCCCTCTTTTCTCTAAGATAAGAGGTGGGTCCCAGGATTGGAAATTTTCGTTAGGTGGGTTGGAGCCCAGTCAACTTTGGGAACCACTGGTTTAAATTATTTTGCAGCATTTAATGCCAATTGAGACGTATTGAGCATTAAGTGCTGCAAAATAATTTAAACATTATATAGTGGAGTATTGTTTACACAATGCCGAAGGAACTATCCAAAAATGTTGTATAAACAATAATCTCATGTAATCGATTTAGCATTCTTGCTAATCCCAAGAATC
Organism: Octonoba sinensis; assembly: GCA_038502835.1. Taxonomy (NCBI): domain Eukaryota; kingdom Metazoa; phylum Arthropoda; class Arachnida; order Araneae; family Uloboridae; genus Octonoba; species Octonoba sinensis. The sequence continues at coordinate 9,897,867 of CM076600.1, forward strand.
GGGACCACACTAAAACGTCGTGTAAATGTAAATGTATAAATGATTGTCATATAAACAATAATCTACTGTATTAACTGCTTGCCTGATTATCCCTAGTTCTCTCGGGTTCGCATATATTACAGTTATTTATTATCCCGAGAAAACTCGGGCGAAGCAGAATTTGAAAATATGATTTGTTTTATCATGGGTTTTACTCGGCCTGGAATAAATGAAAGGAAATATTAAGTTTTTATTGGCAGTTTGCCAAGTTTTGTTGGTTTTGCGTTCTTTTAGCAGGAGCTGGGCACGTGTTTTCCCTTATTGTATAGTATACGTTGGCTTCGGCCTGGAGGAAATGAAAGGAAATATTCAGCTATGATCGGCAGTTTGCCAAGTTTTGTAGGTTTGCTGTGGTGTCCCTTGTTTCAAAAACTATCATACAAAGACCAATATTTAACTTTTTTCCATTTACCCAAGATAGCTCGGGATAGTAAACCAATATTAGCATGTAAGGTAATGCTTTTACACCTGTAAGAAAATTAAAATTCAATATAAAACTAGGGATGTACGAAGTACTCAGCAATTTACTACTCGTCCGAGTACTGAGTAGTTGTGAATAAAAAAAAAAAAAGATGGTGCACATGAAGAGTTTTGTATATATTGTACTAATCAGTTATAAATTTATCTACTATTAGTAATCTTAAGAAAAAATTACGAAATTTTTACAACTACTCGGTAATGGCTAGAGTGTTGCTGAATACCGAGTATATACTTTTGTATATGTTGTACTAATCAGCTATAAATTTATCTACTATTAGTAATCTTAAGAAAAAATTACGAAATTTTAACAACTACTCGGTAATGGCTAGAGTGTTGCTGAATACCGAGTATATACTTTTGTATATGTTGTACTAATCAGCTATAAATTTATCTACTATTAGTAATCTTAAGAAAAAATTACGAAATTTTAACAACTACTCGGTAATGGCTAGAGTGTTGCTGAATACCGAGTATATACTTTTGTATATGTTGTACTAATCAGCTATAAATTTATCTACTATTAGTAATCTTAAGAAAAAATTACGAAATTTTAACAACTACTCGGTAATGGCTAGAGTGTTGCTGAATACCGAGTATATACTTTTGTATATGTTGTACTAATCAGCTATAAATTTATCTACTATTAGTAATCTTAAGAAAAAATTACGAAATTTTAACAACTACTCGGTAATGGCTAGAGTGTTGCTGAATACCGAGTATATACTTTTGTATATGTTGTACTAATCAGCTATAAATTTATCTACTATTAGTAATCTTAAGAAAAAATTACGAAATTTTAACAACTACTCGGTAATGGCTAGAGTGTTGCTGAATACCGAGTATATACCTAGTACTCAGTTCATCCCTATTTAAAACGTACTGTTTGTTTTGTTTCATTTCCTTGTATTTAACAATAAAATCAAAAAATGTGATGATTGTTTTACAGTTTTTTCAAAAAAATTCGTAAGCGGTTAAAATGAGGAAACTTTTTTTCTATCCTCTTTTTCTGAAGAAATTGTGCACGTAACTGCAGTCCAGTATTAGATTATAATTTAATTATATATTAATACCACAGGGTTCTGACAGTGAAAGAGAGAGTGATGGAAAAGCAGACCCACACTCTTTTGTCAACCACTACGCAAACGTCAACGACACCTTACGGCAATCGTGGAAACGACAGCGTCCCGTCAAGCCACCCAGTTACACTGACAGTGAGCCAGAGGGAAGCATTCAAGTGAGCTTGAACGGTGGACACATAGTGATGAACAATATGGCTGGATCTAGGGCTCCATTGCCTGGATTTTCAAGTTTCGTGTGAAAAGAACAAGTCAATGCAGACAAAATTGACATTGTGTTCTCAAACTAAAAAAAAATATGTGCCTTTATATGGTGTATATATATATAAGTGAGATATTTAAAAATTGTCTTTGTAATTTCTACGTCATGTGTTTCTCAAATTATTTTAGTGTTCAAGAATTAGTTGATGTAGTCAAATTTTTGTAAAGAGAAATGATGAGGTCCAAAGCCTGTGATCAGGCCCGTCATTTCGAATTTTTCCGGGGGAGGGCGCAAAGGGTATATTCTTGTATTTTTAATTAAAAAAACAACAAAGTACATGCCAATTCGTAAAAATAGATTATATTCTCGAAGCCAGGAAGGAGATAGCCCCTTATGACCTCCTTAAATGATGGGCCTGCCTGTGATTAGTTCCAAACATTCTTGTTGAGTGATTTCCACTGAGAGTATGTTATTGTATAAAAGAAGTCACTTCTTAGTTTAGCCATATTTTTAGCGATCAATTTCAACAAATATTTTTTTAAGCAAAGAGCGATTAAATAATTCCTAATTACACTTTTTATAATTGTAGTATTACTTTTGCTCTGACTCAAAGTTTGAAAGTATTTTTTTGCCTGTTGATTCTGGAGAATTACTATGCGAGAGAGCTCAGCCGATATCTGGATTTTAGTAAATCAAAAGCAATTTACATCCACCATGATAAATATTTAAATATTCTACATCTTGACAAAGTGCCAATGCATGTTCCAGGACCAATGATCTGACTGGCTTTAAAATCTTTGCTGTTGCTTGTTAAAAACATTGATGCCATTTGTTAATGTAATATAATTGTGATATTCATTCATTTTTGGAAGCTCCCTCCTTTAAAGAACATTAACTTCTTTATTTATTGGTTAGGCTTTTGTCCCTTAATATTAAAGATTTGATTGACCATTTGTTAAAAGTTAATTTCTAAGTCTAAGTACTATTCTGCATTAATTTTTAACATGCAATTCCAGTAATTTATTTAAATCAGGATTTTAAAAAAGTTGCTTTTGTCCCTTAATATTAAAGATTTGATTGACGGTAACTTTGTTAAAAGTCAATTTCTAGGTCCAAGTACTATTCTGCATTAATTTTGTGATATATGCAATTCCATTAATTTATTTGAATCAGGATTTTAAAAAAGATGCTTTTGTTCCTTAATATTAAAAGATTTGATTGAGCATAAGTTTGTTAAAAGTTAATTTCTAAGTTCTATTCTGCATTAATTTTTTAATATGCAATTTCATTAATTTATTTAAATCATGATTTAAAAAAAGACAAATCTAATAATGTTGACAATGTCCATTTCAACTGTCTAATTGCTTTAAATTAGCTGTATTAGGTAGAAATTGAATTTTCTAAGCATTTACAGAAATACTTTTTTTAAATAGATAATAAATAAATATATGTACATATATATATGTAAAATAAATAACTAATGGTTTTTGATGAAGTAATTATAAATATCAAAATATTTAATTCACTTCCATTTTTTCAACATCCGTCCATACATTAATTGTACTGAATTTTTAGGCAAAATATTCATTACGAATGCACATTGCACATACAAACATTTCAACCTTATATCCGTCCAAATCAACGTGTGCAAAATGTGCATGAATCAAAAAGCATATGTAACTGACCACACCTTTTAGAGAGCTTTTTAAATCTTGGGGGAGGAAGGGAAAGAGTAAAATTTAAAAATGTTGAAAAATTATGTTTTTTAAAAGTTTGTCATCAACTTAGTTAAAAAATGTGGTCCACATTTACAAAGGAATGTAACAAACAAAAAACTGAATGGCATAATCTTGATTCCACTAGTAAATTCTTTGAAACATTTTTAATTGATTTATTTAATTCAACCACAAATCTCAATGAGCAAAAGAGCCTCCGTTCAAACATTTAGTTTTCAAGTGTTGGTTTAAGTAGACGGTAGTTTGCATGACTTTTATGTTGGTCTAGTTTTTGACAACATACAATCTGTATTATATGTTTTCAAAACATTGAACATTGTTATCCCCAAAGCATTGTAAAAATTTCATTTACTCAAGCTTATTTTTATGGCATTTGATTTTTGCAGCGGAATTTTATTTGAGGAGTGATTTTTCTATGTGCTATGCAGCTTTTTTTTTTTTTTTTTAACTTATGTGCCTTATTTTGATAATAACGTGTAGAGAAAATTTGTTTCATCATGCTTGTAAATATTTATTGTTTTTGATTATGTGTTGTATATTTTTAAGTGTAAATAACTATCACTTTTTAAAACCAGAAAACATTTTTTTCAATCTTTCACATACATTTTTATTTTACACTGTCATTATTAAATAAAGTCATACTGACAGATAAGTTATTGCAATTATACTAAAAATTCTGTTAAGTATCATTTTAGCATCAATTTTGGATTATTTTAGAAAGAAAAAAAAAGAATTATATTTAGAGCAGCTTGTTTGTTTTATGTGTTTAGTTTTATTTTCACGAAACAGAATATACTTTGGTTTGAATATATTCATTAAAAATAAAAACCATTTTGACATTATTATTATTATATAATGTGCTCCTAAAATGTTGTGTTTTAGAAGTATTAAGTTTTTCAAAAGACAAATTTCATCACTAATAATTAAAGTATTAAATTCTACCAATTCACAATTGATAGAATTTGTTTCCATTTTTACATTCCTGATTTTTATTGTTTTTTTTTTTTTTTTCAAACAGCTTTAAATTATACTTGATTCATTCAAATGACAATACCTTAATTGTTCATTGCAGTTCCATAGTTGCTCATTGAACTGTTTTATAACGATCATTCCATTTTATAATACTCTGAACAAGTTTGTCCTTTTTATTGGAATTACTAAAATGCAACTGTGTTGTGTTCTAGGTTCTCCGATTAAAGCTAACTTTATATTTTTATCTGAAAAAAAAAACATTACAGCTTTCCAATTTCTTCAAGTGATAAAGGTTTTTGAACATTTTCACGTGATAGAAGTTTTAATGTACTAACATATTTATGAGTGTGTGTTTTGTTCTATATCCTTTGCTCTTACTTCGGAAACTTTCAGTTGTTCTATTTACTCTCATATGTGTACAGAAAATCAAGTATATTTTCTTTTTTTTAAACTAAGGAAACATATTTATGATCTTGTAATATTTTGTTGAATAAACTTGGAATAGTAAAACATAAGTGTGTTCATTTCTGCAAAATGTATGTTATAATCTCTATTGCGAACAAAGGAAAAGAAAAGCAACGTAAATAAAGCAGAAATTGTCAGAACAAATAATGCAAATAGCTATTTCGAGGGTACGATGGAGCCTCCTTCATCAGGACAGAAAAGAAGTGACCAACACGAAACTGGAAAGTTGTGAGGGAACAGGTATGAAGCAGAAAGATGGCCGGTATATATACCGGGCAGCCATGGAAATTATGATAACTATAGTCTGTGTAATTAGAATATGCGCATCAAGTTCGCATTTCCTGCTTTGTCACCATGGCAGCTGCGAGAAAAATAACAGAGCCACAGTCTTCTTTTTGCACTGCAGTTAAGTCAATTGCTTTGCTACACCTCCGATTCAAAATATTAGAATAATTGAGAAAAAGTAATAAAAAAGAATTTATTTTCCATTATTTATTTTTGATACTAAGTAAATGCAATTAAATTTCTCATAAATTAAATCTAGAATATTTAGATGAGATTTTCACATTTACGAAACATAAAACACAATAAATTTGCTATGCAATAGCTTTCTGAAACACATCAAAATAATAGAATAAGATTTTGATTGGTTCAAAATATTAAAATACTTTATCTGACGCAATCTATTTTTGCCATTGAGAAATAAATCCGAGTTTAATCCGTCTATTATTACTACAGTAAAACCTCTCAATAAGGGACACTAAGAGGACTGGAAATTTTGTCCATAAACAGAGGTGTCCCTATATATCGTATAGTGTAATAACTTGGTTCAACTTTTTAATAATAAACATGTATTACCATCTAAAGCGCCCTTTACACATACGTTCTTAACCGCGCGACTGAACGTGGCGCATCTAGCCACGGTCAAGAACGCGAGTAAACCCGTGGCGTTCAAGAATGTGTCGAAAAAAGCACCACATTCTTAACCACGCGCAAGATGGCGTTCCATTGAAGTCCCCTACAGAAGCCACAGCCTGCAGAATTGTCCAATCCTCCCGCTTTGATGCGCGGTTAAGAACGTGTATGTGAAATGCATCATTTCTTGGAGCGCGCATCAGAGTGTCATTCTTAACCGCGTTCTTGAGCGTCCTAAAATTCCATTTACACGCACGCTCTTGACCGCGGATCTGAATGGCTCGTCGTCCGGACCGCGGTTAAGAACGTGTGTGTAAAGGCCGCTTAAGTTTGAATACTGAAACTGTTTCATGCATACAAATAATAAGTTGAAATTATTGAAATTTAAAATTTTTTTCATTAAAAAACTAAAATTTTCGCATAAATGTCGTATTAGCAAAGTTTTGCAGCTTACAGAAATGTATTTGAAGTAATCTATCAGATGGGTTTGTTTTAAAGTATGAAATTCGGGCAATACAGCATAATTTAAGTTTCGTGTACTTTTTCCAATCCTTGCATCAAAAACTTGTTGGTAGCCGGGTACTTTTCTCCACCAGACCCCTACCTGTTAGCCGAGGCCTTAGGATTGCTTACGCACGGGGAGAGGTAGTGGGGTCTACGGATTTTGCATGCACATATCCACAAGTATATATGGTGGTCTTCAGTGGGCATCGAACGCGCGACCTTCCAGGTGGAAGTTCGACGTGCTATCCACTAGGCTACCACGGCCCTAATGGTAGCCGGGTACTGTCTGTCAATGCTGAGCATACATGTATTCCATAGTGCAAGAGAGGGTTACAAGTAGGTTCTGGCTAGCACTTTAAAATACACTTGTTTCTTTGGTCATGCTTCTAGGATTGAGATTAGTATTTTCAGAAGTTAATTTTTAGAAAAAAAAACTTCAATTTCCACTAAATTTTTCTTATCTATATAACTAGAATTTTAGAAATTTTTCTCTGTGAATGTCCCTTAAATAGAGTGTCCCTTATTCAGAGGTAAATACATTGCGGTCCCTATCCAAAGGGACTGGGACCAGAAAAAGTGTCCCTTAAAGGAGGTTTCACTGTATAACTGAAACGACAAACTTACTTATGTTCGCCAAACCAAGTGGGGAAAAAGTTTCTAGCATGAAAACTATGGCGACCAGAAGGGGAAAAGGTCGAGTTGTGTGACCTTGACACGCCTATTCTAATTACACAGACTAATTACACTCTTCATAGCAATTGGTTTTTCAACAAGAATTAGGGTTGCTTGTCTTAGCTTGTTTATAACGCAGCTGAACCACAGTTACTTCAATGATTATTCATCACAGCTAAATATTTATGAGTACAATTAAAAAACATCGGAAATGAAACACAAATTGTTAGAACAAATAATGCAAATAGCTAGCCTCGTCATCAGTGCAAGAAAGAAGTGCTCAACACACAACTAGAAAGTTGTAAGTGAACAAACAGTCAATAACCAGAAAGACAGCCGGTATTTATACCAAAAGTGTCAGATACAGGCTGTCTTTCTGGTTGTTGCTTGCTCACTCAAAACTTTCTTGTTGTCTGATGAGCATTTCCTTCCTACACTAATGAAGCGGCTCCGTTCTAGCCTCGAAATAGCTATTTGCATTATTTTTGACAATTTGTGCTTTATTTGCGTTGTTTTTCCTCATACTCCCATTTTAGCACAAAGCATTCTTGAGCCATTTGTCTTGTATAATCATTATTATTTTTACTTTTAATGCACTTGCTGCAATTATTTTTGAATTTTTTCTTAAAATCCTCTTATTTAATGAAAAAATTTTTAAATTGAGTTTTAATTTATGAAAAGATGCGGGGAAAAGATTGCGCAGTTGCATTTGGCCTGTATACCGTGGAATCTATATTTTCGTGGGTACTATTTATAAATGAAGGGTCCACTGAAAAACGACCTAAGTCACATACTCCTTTTTGAACTTTGCTTTATGTTTTATTATAAATTATGTATTATAAATGAATATAAATTATGTACAGTCGACGCTCGATATAACGACCATCTGCGTCCCACAGAAAAAGGTCTTTATAACGAGTGGTCGCTATAAGAGGTAGAATTTTCTAAAAAATATATCATGCATCATGCATGTTCCGTTGTTCCATTAAAATTGGTAATTTTTCAAAGATTCGAACTAAATGATATATTTTGTTTAATTATTGGAATTAAAATAAATATCAGTGCAAAATATTAAACAGATTTTAACGTAGAAAATATAGGAAGAAAAAAAATACATTCATATTTCTGGAAGCAAAATTTCTGAGCTGACATGACACCAGGCACGGACAGCACGACTCCTTTTATTTCAGAGAATCGACCCTTGGAACATTTGATTCAAACGACAAACTACCAATACATCTGTCCAACCCTTTTCCCAGAAATTCCAGATTTGCTCCCCCTCTATTCTTTAACTACAGTAAACTCCCGATTATCCGCGCGGCCTTTCACGATTTTTTTAAATTTTTTTCGGGACGATTTACAGAATGTAGAAAAATAAACACAACACGCGTTTTTCTTTCATGTTCAACGAATATTAATCTCTTTTCTTTCAATCCCCTTCCCCCACTACCCCTTCATAATTGAGCAGATTAGGACCTATCTCTTGGAGTCTTAGTGCAGATCACCGAAACCTGCGCAATAGACGAATATGCGGTTTGTCCAGTTGTCACAACTCTATGTAAGTACGTACTATTGTATTATGATTCTTAAAAATAGTTTAAATGCATTTGTGTGTTGATGTTTGCCATTTTTCTGCTATTTTGCGGATTATCCGCGAAATTCGCTTATCCGTGGTCATCGCGCCACCCTATTCCGCGGATAATCGGGAGTTTACTGTACTGTGATAAGCGGTAATTCACCCCCCTGACAAAGTTGAACACAACACTGAAGACTCCATGCAGCACTCCGCAAACTATAATCAAGCTACAAATTTGGAAACATGCCCTATTTGAAAAAATACCAGAAATACTGTCCACTGAATTCGGTCGCTGTATTGGATTAGACCAGTGGTGGGGAAACTTTTTTTAAGACGGGCCATTTGTAATAACTAGACAATCGTAGCGGGCCAAAGAATAATGCTTAATCGTTAAAAAATTTATGCGTTCTATAAACATATACATATATTATTACATACACTTATTATTTTAATAGTAAAAAAGCAAAAGGTAAGAAAATTATAAGCACAAAATATAAAATGAATTTAGTGTAGTTCTTGATGTGAAGTATTATCACTTTATTTTCTGGGGGCATTACTGGTTGATGGTGCGTGAGAAAAATGAAATTGAGACTGTTTCATCAAAATTTCATCATAGTCCGATTCCATTTGCGAAGCAGAGATTCTTAAAACTGATGAAGGGTGCTCATCTGTAACTCTGTTTCTTAAAGAAGTTTTCCTAAGCTTCAATTGTTGAAAAGATTTGTTCGCATATATAAGATGAGCCGAACATTGTCATTATCTTCATTGCATGATTAATTAGATTTGGGAAATTATCTGGACTTAAATTTTTATAAAATTCTAGTAATGGTACTGTATGAAAAGTGTGTTTCAGGAGAGTATTAGAATACTATCAGGAGAGTATCAGAATACTATTGTGTTTTGGATATCGCCGCAGGTAGTTTTTATGCGGGTCGTCACATTACGAAGTAAGAACGCGTTCAAACATTCTCACGACGACACTCTTAAACGGGCCGGATTAAACCTTTCCGCGGGCCGTAGTTTCCCCATCACTGGATTAGACGATATAGAACGGTCGTTATATCGAAATCAAATTAACATAGATTTCATAGGGATAAAGTTGGGACTTTTGCTACTGGTCGTTATGATGGAAGGGTCTGTATAATGTGTGGTCGTTATAACGAGCGTCGACTGTATTATAAGTTTGAATTTGGGTGTAATGGAAGAGTAGGTTCGTATAGTTAAAATTAACATTTGTTATAAAATATTTGAATAAAACAATGCAAGTTTCAAAAAGTAGTATGTGACTTAGGTTGTTTTTCCAGTGAACCCTTCAAATGATGTCATACTTTTTTTCAGTATATTTGACCAATATATATTTGATATTTTCAATATCAAATGACACGCTAAATTACCATAAGCATATGCACCTGCAGTTCAGAAACAAAGCACTGAACAGTTCTAATTTTATTTTCAAACTTTTAATGACATTTGTGAGCATAATAATAATAATGATTACATGTGTGTTTAATTTGTATAAAATGAGCTTAAGGTTTACAACACAAAAGATAATTAGTAAAGAACACTAAAACATATTAATGGTTCGAATTGTTGAAAAAATGACCCACGCCATTTTATCTTAAAAGGGAATGTCTAAGGAAATTTCCTTTTAAACTTTCACAAGAAGTAAAGCTAAACCTTAATCAGCATCGGTGTTTACGATACAAAATGATCAATAAAACTTTAAAATCAGAAAAACTTTAAAAATAATTTTAATTTGCCGGTTTTAATTGTTCTTATAGAAACCAAAATGTAATGTCACACTTCTTGTCACCCCCTCCTCTTCCCCTTTTCACAAACTGTCACAATTTCTCGAACCCTCCTCCCCCCTCAAAGCGTGACATCATTTATGAATGACCCTTTACTCATGTTTGATAAAAAAAAATCCATTAGGCTCTATTCCTTTCCTATTATGACTGAATAAATGCACCTTCATCGCAATACTGGATTGCTGTGCTTAATTTCATGAGTGTCATCATAAGTAATGAATATAAAAAATGAGGTCCCGCGGTGGACCAGTCGGTAGAAGCTCGGTTCCCGCAGAACACCGAAAGTGAAGCAACATCGACTAAGGTCAGTGTTTGGGAGGGTGACAACCTCTCGCGGCTGGTGCACGTTAAGCAGGTCGTGGCTCCAATGTCCTCCAAGTGAAACGATACCTCTGGGGGTGCCAATCCCAGGTGACGGTCTCTCATCAGGGAGCTGGTTTAAAAATTAAAAGACCTATCAAAGGGGCGGAAATCGGACTCCTGCCTATAAGGGCCCCGTTAGACTCGGGAGCAGCGTACCCATCCTTCCTCGCAGCGCGCGAGGACTCGACAACAACAACAACATAAAAAATGTGAGGATACAAATATATGGCCCATTCCCAACAAGTTGATGGGGTCCCATGCCTGGTAAAATTTTGGTGGTCGCCTTATCTTTACCCTCCAATACATAAAGTACAAGATACTTTAATTTTACCAAGTTGCAGAAAGAGTCATATTAAATTTTATAAGTAATTATAGCTATCATAAAAAAGTAATTCAAATATAAAAGATTTTTTAAAATATTTAACCCATTAAAGCACGAGAAAACTTTGCTTAAAAACTATAGTATTAACATGTAGTGCTTGTTAGTAAGTGTACACGTCAAAAATATCACGTCAGAATACTGATAAAAACAATTAGAGTGCGTATATTTTCTAACATAAAAATACAGGGTATCAGAAAGAATCGGCAATCTCGACTCCGGGAGTGCTACGATCTCTTATTTCAAGATTAAAATATAGTGCTTTGTGCGGATTTTTTTCTTGTTGTTTAGTAGGGTCAGTTGGGGTAATTGTAAACAAGCTTCATAACTACACTTGTGGTGGTTTTGAAAACTTATCTGCTTGTGAGTGATATCCTGGCTGCATAGGGAAGACATTGAAACAGTTTCATAAGTTTCGAAACAACTGTGCAGGCGTCACTATTGTTTGAAAAAGGCACAGTGAAAAAAGTTGTTTAACAAAATTTAGTGATCTTACATTTTCCTCTCCAGCTCATCTACAAAAGCAATGTAAGCATTTTCAACCATTTGTATTTGTCATATGGAATGCTGCTGAAAACATTTAGTTATGAATTTAATCTTCCCTGTCATTTTTGATGTGCAAGTTAGGTGTTTACAATTACCCATATATTTCGTACTCTGGGGTAATTGTAAACACTTAAATTTATCCTATTTCCAATATTTTGGGGGTACAATAAGTATTATATTTTGATGTAAATTACACTTCTGTGTCTATTTTACATAACTGTTGTTGTTTTTGCTAATGCTACTTGGAAATCCAAGCCCCCTTGCAGGGCGACCATGAATTAAGGAAACTCCTACTGATTAGTAATGAGCAACTCCGCTAGAATGATGTACACTTGGCTCAGAGGGGCTTACTGATTTTGAACCAACTCCCAGATGAGAGATCGTCACCTAGATTGGTCCCTCAGCGGAAATTATTTCTAACTTGGTGGACATTTGAAGCGACGACGTATTTTACGTGCACAGCTCACTTAAGCGCACTAGGTCTCGAAGGAATCAGTCGCGGGAGGTGGTCACCCTCACAAGCGTTGACCACGGCCAGTTGTGCTTCACTTTCGGTGTTCGTGTGGGATCCAAGCTTAACTGACTGATACACTGTGGGACAAATTTTATATAAATTTGTTTCATTGCTTGATTTTTTTGCAAGATATTTCTCGTTAAATGACCTGAGCCGACTCATAACATAACTCAGCGGACCACATGCGGCCTGCTGGCCGCAGATTGAGAACCATTGCTCCGGAACTTCGTAAGCCTTCAAGCAGACTGGGTATGAAACAACTTTCCATTTGCATCAACCTTATTGGAAAATAAATCTCTGTTTACAATTACCCCCGATCTCTGGGGTAATTGTAAACACGAGCTCATTCGCTAACAAATAGTCATAAAGTCAAAATTTTTGCACACATTTACTCACAAGAAGTACAGTAGTGGCTACAATGCTCACAATGTTATCTCTGAATTCATTCAAGAGGTAGGGAAGGGTCAGAAGTTAAAACACATTAGAAAAGCGTTTACAATTACCCCAACTGACCCTACCCGCAAAACATTTAAAGGGTAGAAAAAGATTTTCACTAAAAATTAATTGAATTGAATTCACGTATCAGTTTAGTAGAGTAGGCTACGCATGTGCGTAAGTGAATCCCTCTCAAGAACACTTACAGAGAAAGTTGCGTTACGGGACAAACGTATTTCAAACCTCTCAGGCATTTGTTTTTACATATATAAATAATATGTCACACTTGTGACTGGTAGACAAAAAAAAAAGAACTAAAATTGATTCAATGCACATCATTACCACTATTTTCCCGTGTTTGTTTTTCATGATTCGAACTAGCTATTTTTCAACCTTTAAAAAGTTTTTTCCATGTAAAACATTTTTTTGCATTGATATTTCAAGCTATCTAGCTATCCAGCTAGTTTACAAAAATTGCTAAAAACATGCGAATTTTTTAAAATTTCTTCTCTTTTTTTTAGGGGGGGGGGGGATTTTTATTTTTCCAGAAAATATTCTTTTAAAAATTCATCAGATACCCGTATTTGACTAATTTTTAAATATCCAGAATCTTATTCAGTCATTGCACGAAATGTCCGATTATCCGGCATGTCAAATTTGATTATAAAACTTTAATTGATTAGAATGCTATGAAAATATGAATGTTATGAATATATGTAAATTAAAAACTTACTACATATGTGCAAGCTGTGGGGTGCTTAAACATGCGCATAGAATTTACAACTTTCAAACACGACCGGCATCAGGAAAGTCATTGAACTGAGGAGGGGAGGGTAGCACCATTGAGTTTGGGTGGGGGGTGGGCACACCTAAATATAGAGCGAATTTCTTTTAATCGCAAATTTGTATATCACATAATTGTAAATTTGTTTGCAAGTTCAAGTGAAAAAAATCTATCCCAGAACCAGAACGCAACAAAAAATAGGCTTATGTTTTGAATGTTCAACTACGCCATCTATTGGATGAAATACTTAAAACATTCTTCTCGGAATGTTGATGGGAAAACGTAAGTGCCCATGTTTCTTTATTTAAAAGTGTAGTGCAATAGTTACAAATAATGACAGTGACAGACACGCATATGTGTGAGTATTACGTATAGTAAAGATAGAGACTGGCACCATCAAACTTAAAGAAATTTAATGTATTTGTTGGCGTCTGACATCTAAAATTGCATTAAGTAAATGAAATATATAAAACGAAAGAAAATACAGCGCAGAAGATAGAAGTACCTTAAATTGAGGAGAAGAACACTTTAAATACGAACAAAAAAGTCACTTTCTAGTCTACATTGTTGAGAACTGACGCAGAAAAAAAGTTTTGTAAATCTCGTTTGAAATCTTCTCAATAGTTTAAAATGGAGTTCAATAGGAGCTTCGCCTACTATCTCCAGATTGACACTGGATTTGGCACACTTTGGTGCCAAATTTACCGAGATATCACCTAGCTGTTGCTAAATGGTCGCAAATTTATACCGTCACTACCGATTCATTAAGTTCAAACACATTAAAACATGAAAAAAAAGTATTGTTCCGTCTAGAACTATACCAGTCTACTTTCCCGTATAAGCCAAATTCAAATTTATAATCCATCTATACCCCTCTTTCTTTCTCGTTTAGCTTTAGTTCTTAATTAGTTCAAATATACCTTTTTCAACGGTTAATACATGTCCATTCACTCCCCCATTCAGTCACTTATTCCTTCAATCATTTACTCATTCATGTATTTTTCACTCATTTTCTAAAAAATGTATTCACTTATTTATTCATTCTTTCACTCACTCATTCATTTATTCACTCATTTATTCATTCTTTCACGCACTCATTTATTTATCCACGCATTTATTCATTTGTTTTCTCACCCATTCATTTATTCATTCAGTCATTCAGAAATATCCTTAAAAATCCCGATCAAAAAATTGCATTGGAAAACAGGGTCGTTTACTTCTGGATGAACTTTCTATCTGTACATGTTCTACGTCATAACATCTTTCGGATCAAGTTTGTTCGAAGCAAATCCGTCTGTTAGATCAGGATTTATATATGATTGAAATTTCCCCGTGGAGCTATATCAATTTTTTTTTGAACTGTTAAAAAACTAACAAAAATTGTTCAAATCAAAAAATATTTTACGCCGAGAGCTTCTTCCAATAAGCTCGCAACTCGGATTTTATGCCCAGAGTTTACATAATTTGCTTCATTTTTGCCCACGGGCGCTAATGTTAGACTTTTTAAAACTGTTCAAAATTAAGCGAAAAGTTGTTCAAATCAAAAAGTAAAATATGGAAATGAGATGTTCTCGCTATCTCTCGCCTGCAAAGAAAATCTTTCTAATTAGACAATTCCCTTAGAAATTATTGGGGGGGGGGGGGGGCAGACAGATTGACAGACACGCATATTCCCCATCTCAAAACCCTAATTTCAATTTTTTTTATTTTTCAATCTTTATATAATTACTTAACTTATTTTTGACTTTTCTTTATTTTTAACGATATTTTTACGATACGTTAAGCTTTCTTTCATGCTTTATTTATTTATTTTTTACTTTTACGGGAAAGTGGGCTAAATATGGTTAAATAGTTTGAGTAAATAGTACAGTTTGCTCCACATTCAAACAAACCATAATTCATTATTCGATGAGTAAATACTTCCATTCAAATTTGAATTTCATGTTCATAAAACTTTTACGTTTCTTTACCTTGATGTTCAATCCTCAATTTCATAAGATTAAAAAAGCTCACTTAAAAAAATAAAAAAGAACCCTTAGAAATTCTTATCCCTTTATTGAATTTTGAAAACGACTTAACTCTTCAAATTAATAATCCCATCTAAAAGTCCTTCATTAAAAAAAATCATTTTTTCGCTAATAATCTTACGAACTACGCAATATTTAAGTCTTGCTAATCTTTTCAACTAAATTTTTAATCATAAAGTAATTTAAAAAGATATTAAGTAAAAAACTCAGAAAGAAACGGGTGTCGCAATTTGTTTAATGCAATATTTTACGTAAAATCTTTTCAAGATGCTGTTTTAATCTTTTGATTGATAAGATTTTTATTTTTGACTTGTCAGATTTTGCGTTTTTTCCCATTTCCCCCAAAACTCCTTCTTGACAAATTTTCTTAGTAATTTCTTTTAGCTTGAAATTAAGTAAAGCTAAAGTTTGACTAATGGTGTTTTAGTTGTCGGGAGCAATGTTCAGAAGCAAGGTAACGATCATCATCTTTTAAATTTAATTTATCTTTCTTGGACAGAATTGGACTTTTTTTCCATTGTATTCTACATTTCAGACAAGTTATTTTTCAATTTTGTTAAGTTTTTCAACTAGAGTTTAAATGAAATATCGTTTCACATCGACACATTAGTAATTACTGAATAATAATTTTAAAATGTATTGGGCAGTCATTAATAAAGAGAATACTTTACATTAAAAGAAGGTGAAAACGATTGTTGAATAACTGATTTATCATTCGCATCGTAATATTTATTATTGATATTATTATTTTTTTTTGTTGCTTCATAAATTTCATGATAAATAAAAAAAAATTAAAAAAAAAAAAAAAAACAAAAATAAAACCGACTTGAAATTTAAAATTGCGCTAAAAAGTGTAAAATAAATTAATTCTTTAAACAATATCGACACGACTTTTGTTGAATTTTACGCCGGTTTCACAAATTATGTTTATACACAATTTTTGAAGCCGGCGAAAAATTATCTAATTATCACTACGCCATGCGTTATTTTACACTGAAACTGTTGCACACTCTACGGTATTTATATTTGTAATTGGTTCATAGTTACAAAAATAATCATGCATCAAAATCCATCATAATTTTTCACCGACTTCAAAAATTATGTTTAAAAGTCGGATTGATGTTGTTCAATAATTGATTTATTTTTCACATTTTAGCGCAATTTATAATTTGAAGTCGGTTATATTTTTTTCCAAAAATTAATTTAGGGATCGTTTATAAATGATGTCACACTTTTTCCCAATATATTTGACCCTCTCCCCACCTTTTTCACATGTCACGCTATATTACATTAGGATAAAACAAGTTTAACTTGCTGATTTTAAATGTTTTTATCGAAATCAAAAGGAACGATGTCACACTTCTTGTAATCCCCTCCCCTCCCCTTCTCCCAAACTGTCACACTTTCTTGAACCCCTCCCCCCTAGAAGCATGACATCATTTAAGAATGACCCCTTATTTTGTTCTTTTTAGTGTAAATACATTTTTTAATATAAATACTCTATTTTTAAAAAATCCGTATCAAAGGGCAAACGTTCTTTGAGTGAATGGCATTAAAACCGTGGCCCAAAAGGATACCCCCCCCCCCAAAAAAAAAATCGGTCAAAACCCCCTGAAAACACCCTTTCACAAAATTTCAATGGCGCAGGCTGCGCCATCATCCTTGGTGGACGCCCGTCACACGTGTCACACTATATATAAGTAAAAGATGATAATTTAAAAAAAAATCATAATTAATGGTATTATAGAGGAAGTATTGGGCAACCACATCCCCTTCATGTCAGGGCAGGTATCTGTAGTCAATCCAACCCTTAAACTATGAAGAAATTTATTAAAATTAAAAAATATCGTAAATTATGAATTTACTAGTAAGCCCGGCGGTCATACGAAATGACTGCGGTTCTAGATATTATAAATATACAATTCTCCCAGGAACCGGAAATGCACATCAAATCAAAGAGATATTTATCAGGTAGAACAGTAAATTCTAATGAATAAATAATAAACATATAATCATTTCGGGAAAAAATATTCTTATTCTTACCAAAAAAAGAAATATCTAATTTATAATAATCTGTAAAATAAAAATATTATGTACTATATAATTAGTTTGTGAAAAATATTTATTTATATCCAACATTATCATCGTCAAAACAATAGTTTTAACGAAACTGGAAAAAAGAGCGCTGCCACTTTAATATATATATATAAAAAGCGCAGACGATAAAAAAATTAAAACAAAGAAAGAAGGATTAATTTAAATTCGCGTTTACATTCATTTTTAACGGTGATTTGCAAATCTAGCGATGCCTCACTCAAAATGCTAGAGAAATATTTTGATTATTAGTCGTTTTCATTATAGACACAATTGTGTAGATGGCAGTACAATGCAGTTTCCTTTGGAGCATCGGCGACAAACAGACACTTAAGCGGCTTATATATAAGAAGACTAGCTACTAACGCGGGTACAACACCTATCTTTTTTATATTTTAATTATTTTACAGATAGTATTGCGACTCAGTCACGTAATCTAAACGGGATATCTGAAATAGCATTGATAATAACGAGAAACTAAAGTCTTAGTAACTAAAGCAAATGAAAAGAAGAAAAAAACTGGTAGCCATTTGAAGTGCCTTCCAAAGCGCATCGTAAGCAAAACAAACCCATAAATTTCACATCCTTTACATCCTTGAGCTGTTAGGTTTTGAGCCCGAAGCGTCGTCATCGTAATTCAAGCCATCGAAAACAGCATTCGCCCCGAAATAAAGCGATACAATTTTTGAACTATAAGCATTCCGTGTTGCAAAATTAAATCATAAATAAAAAGCCGCTGGAAATTGCAGTGGAAAAGTTTTATCTTCACTGGAATATGATAACCTCTTTGGGAATTTTATTATTATTATTTCTCTCTTTTTC
Organism: Octonoba sinensis; assembly: GCA_038502835.1. Taxonomy (NCBI): domain Eukaryota; kingdom Metazoa; phylum Arthropoda; class Arachnida; order Araneae; family Uloboridae; genus Octonoba; species Octonoba sinensis. The sequence continues at coordinate 9,916,276 of CM076600.1, forward strand.
TTTCTTTCTGCGGGGCTATTTGAACTGCGGCACATTTCAATGCTTTTTCGTCACAACATTCGCAAGTTTTAAATTGCGCAGTATTTTTATTTCAGATATAAGGTAAAGGAAATGCGGAAAAAGTGCAATTCAGGGCTGAACTAAAAGTGGTTTTAAGGTTGGGAAAAATGTGTAAGCATTAATGTCCTTTTTACAACTATTTTGGGATAAAGTTTTGCGATAGCGGTGCGCAATGAAACTATTTTTATTATTATCTCAGATGGTGTTGCCAACTTCTTTTAACAGCAAGACAAAAGTGTTATGACAGCAAAAACATTTTTCAACACAAATAGGCTAGCTAATGTTAGAATTTTGTTATATGCAATTGTTATTCTATTGAATGAGCATATTTTTGTTTAAGCGAAGCAATAAAAATGGAATTGTTAAGAGAGTAAAATACCTTTTGCGGAGCCGAAAATAAAGTTTAATTCGGAATGATTAATAATGGAGAAAGTAGCGTCAGCTGATACAATTTATCATTATATTACGCTCACCAGGCCTGTCATCTAGAGGAGTCGGGGGAGGGGGGAGGGGGACATTCCCCCGTCCACCCTCGTTTGAGAAATCTAATGTAGATATATGTATGTGTATGTATTTTGTTTTTTTAATGCAAAATGTATCGAGTTTGACTCTTCGTCTTCCCTGGAAAATTTTGAAACGACTAGCCTGATGCTCACATTTTAAGTATTTTTTGTTAATGTAACGCTTAGTTAAAAAAAAATAAATTTTCATCAACAAAAACTATCAATGAGAAACAAAGGGATGTAAGTGACCAAAAAATGATTCTGAGAAAAACGCGTTCAAAGTTTGGATTTTAGGAAACCTTCAGTGGCGTAGCTAAGGGCGGCCCGCCCCGGGTGTTACTCGTTCTGGGGCGACACCCAGCCACGAAGAGAAACAATAAACCTTTAAAAGCTCTATATAATGAAACAAATACCTTGAATTAAATATTTTTTTCTATCATTTTCTTTTCTACTTTTAACTGTTTCCCTACAAAAATATTCAAAGAGGTTGTTTACTGCTAAACACACCATTGCCCTCAACAAATTCATTAAATATTATAACTTCCATGATACGAATAGTATTTTTTTTTTCTTGCTGGACTTTCTTCTTTCTTTGCTTTTCTTCTGTTTTTTTTTCGGGGGCATGGGGGGGGGGGGGGGGGACACCACGGATAACCGCCCCGGGTGTCACCTATGCTAACTACGCCACTGGGAACCTTTAATGCTATTTTTTTTTTCTAAATCATGTAAGGGGGGGGGGCAGCCTGTTAGGGCAACCCCTAACGTCTCTTGCCATAATATAGAATTGGGCTATTCCTATCATTTGCACAAGTTATCTTTCTACTAAAAATTTTCAATTTTTTCAATTACACCCCTTTGCTTTAAAGCTCCTCATATCATTTTGAGGTCGTTGCGAGCGATCTAAAACCTGGATAACCGAGTAATTTTCAATGGCTTTCTACACTACATACTGTTGTTAGTAAATAAAATGTTAATTGTATAAATAATTCCTGATACTCCTACTAATTAAGCACGTAAGATATTAATTTTTATCACTCAATTTTTTTTATTTTCTCGCATTGATTAACGAGTGTGAAAGGCAAACTCTAAGCAAAGAAGAAACCTAGAGCAAATATCATTTTATTGGAAAAATAATCATTATGTCAAAAAGAAAAAGAAAGAAAGAAAAGAGGAATTTTATCAGCATAGGGAGTAAAAACGGGATGTTGATCCGGCCACTACACGAAAGATCCGGTTACTCGGCATGTCCAATTCTGATTTTTAAAATTTAATTATTTAGCTTTATTTTGAAAATTTATGTAAATAAAAAACTTATTACGCATTTGGAAAATGTCGGGTGTTTAAAAAATGTATAAAATTTACAGGTTTTACGGGGAGCCGGCACCAAAAAATGCTGAAAAATAAAAACAAAATTCTATTGGCTGAAGTACTAAAATAAATCTTTAAAAATGTGCCCTGAAAACTTCAGAAAAATTGAAGCAATATTTATTAATTTATCATTGATTTACTACGGTGTGAGGTGCCATCTTTTCATTCCGAAACAGTAACTGTAACTGTGTTGAATATAAGACACATATTTATTTTTTAAAATAAAATAAGAAAGAAGAAACACTTTCATCGTGACTGTAACTGAAAAAAAAAGTTCCTTACTTGAAATTTTGATAAAGAAAGGATTTAAGTTTTTGCAAGCCGAAAACTTGAAATGCTGTTTTCTCTCACTTTGTTTTTTGCGCATTTCATCTCAATTAAAATGCAAAATCTTTTTTAAATTTGGATCTATAATGTGGATTTTCCCCCCACATATTCCTGAAACTGTACAGAACAAATTTATGCTCTACTTTTATGATAACTTTAAGTACTTTTTTTTTTAAATTCTTTTTTGTAGGTTTTTTGAATTTTTCGTTGTATTTTCTGCGTTACTTCAGTTTTTTTTTTTTAAAGTATTTGTCTTATAAAAAATTCAAAGCATAAAAGTTTTGCTTTGTGAGTAGTAAATCAATGAAAAATTTTTAAAGACTTTACTCCAATTTTTGAAAAAGAAGATGCATTTTTAAAAATTTGCTGAATTTCGTTTTAAAAATTAAAATTTTAAAATTATATTTAGGAAATCCAGTTTTTTTTAAATATTATATTACTTATGAACTGATATAACATGACATGAGACAAAAATAGTAAATAAAAACATCATAGAGAAAAAAAAAATCGTCTCATGGTACCAGCTCTCCTTAAGAACAAACTTCCGGATGTTAGTAAAATCACCACCTCTGGGAAATTGGCCCTTTCTCAAGCGCCTTCACTGCTAGAAGAGCAATAGTTTGCCGAGCGAAAACTAGCAGGGGCGGCATCCTCTAATTTAATGTTATTTAGTTTAATTAGGTTTACTGATGCAAGAGCTTTAAGTGACTATTCTTCGCCAGATGTGCATTATTTAACACGTTGACTGCCAACACGCCAACTTCCAGCGCTTTTCCCAGTTTCAGGGTCTCCAGATGATAGTTTAATTTAATCACTTCACATTGCTTAAAACATCTTATTGAGTAAAAAAATTGTAATTTTCTATAAATGCATTAAAAATTGAAAATAAGTTAGCAGTTACGAAATAGTTTGTAATTTGGTCTCTCAGCAAAGTTCACCTGCTACGAGTTATGTCGTAGTTGGCAGTCAACGTGTTAAAGCTAAAAATAGTTAAAAAATATTATTAATTTTCCGAACCTCTAAAATAAATATTATATGGTTATGCAGCATGTTAAAGATCCCTTGAGTATCTGTTTGGCCTGAATACTCTTGGCTAAAATAAATTCCTAGTGCAGTTTCGCATCTTAAGAAATCAGGTGCTGCCCTCTGGGGGAAACTGAGTGTTAATTTTTTTAAGTGCTAATGGCACCGATAGTGGTGTCACGTGAAAGAATGGTTGTCAGTTCCCGGGGAAACTCGTTTAATACGAAATGCCAAAAATTCGCGAATTTGTTCGTATTAACAGTTATTCGTAAAAACCGTGAATAAGTAAAATTGTGTTAAAAAAGTATTAGAAATGTATGTTTATATTTTAAAAATAATTACTACCATTTATAATAAAAAGTAACATAAATAGTGAAAACAAATGATTCATTTTTACTAATATACACTTTTAAATCTTACCAGTACATTGAGAAAAAGTGAACTTACCTTTTAAAATGTAACAATTTTGGAAAAAATCCTAATTGATTAGTTGTTTTTCCAGGTACATTAAATTTTATCATGCAAATTTTTCGTGAATAGGTCAGGAATTTTGTTCGTCTTAGCCGAAATTTGCATTTTAGCCTTCGTAATATGCGTGATATATTTAGTGTAATTAAGTAGAAACTTAAATACTTAAGTACAAACTTAATTAACAAAATGTTCGTTTTAGCCGTAATTTCGTATTAACCGTGCTCGTATAAGGAAAGTTCAACTGTAAACAAATAAATAAATATTATAGCCATACGAAATCATTTAAAGCCAATAAACTTCTGTAACACGTAATATGAATTTTAAACTCTGAAATGAATCTACACATCAGGAAGCGAACTGCAGTGGATTGTTTGTTCAAACTGATTAGTTTGTCGATCGCAAGAAGCTGCAATGGGTCTTGCAACATACAACTCCGAAAATATTCCAATATTGCTACCCCACTAACGAAACATTTATTACAACTAGCGGTGGAATAAGTTTGTAAATATTTTGAAGCTTCAATAAACGCCTACGCTGAAATTTGGCTTTTGAATAGAAAGGGCGGAATAGATGCTGGCGTGGCAAGGAGAGGTGAAATTCACACATCGCTAGATTCGTGAATGAGCAAGCTTTAGGTTTCAAGGTAAATAAATACGTGCTATGATACAGGAGGGAAATGATGAATTTTCTGCAAAGTCAATAAATTTCGAGATATTCAGGAGGTACGAGAAGTATTTGTGCATATATGTAATTGGATCCAAACCTTATAACGATTTTTTTCCCTTGAAAAATTGTACTAAGGTAAAATAATTATAAATATAGTCGATTTGCGATAACTTGAACTTTGATGACACAAATTTTTCGATATATTGAGAGACAAAAGGAATTTCCCTGCACTTTTATTACTTTTAGTTTAACTGTACTAAGATCAAATAATCAAATACTGTCGATTTGCGATAACTTGAACTTTGATGACACAAGTTTTTCGATACATTGAGAGAAAAAAAAGGTATTTCCCTGCCCTTTTATTACTTTCAGTTTAATTGCACTAAGATCAAATAATCAAATACCGTCGATTTGCGATAACTTGAACTTTGATGATACGAATTTTTCGATACATTGAGAGGAAAAAAAAGGTATATCACTGCCCTTTTTATTACTTTTAGTTTAATTGTACTAAGATCAAATAATCAGATAGCTTGAACTTTGATGACAAACATTTTTCGATACATTGAAAGAAACTGCAGTTTTACTATTTTTAGTTTTATTTTATTGCTTCACCTTCAAGTGTTTTTTTTTCTTATTCTCAATAATTCGATTTTTTTAAACTAAAATTTTACTTCCCTTTTAGCTTCTTATTATTTCACGTTACCGCTGAGTCACCAGTCGGTATTTTTATTGTTTAATACAGAAAACTTAAAGCTGTCACCCTTCTAGATAAAAAAACAAATTCACTAGACCCAAAATACGAGTTATGTTTGTAGAATGCTTCCAATCGTGGCCTTTGTTTGTAAACTAATCTTTTCTTAGAAAGGCCGCAAAGACACGAACAAATACATTTTTCAATCTTTTCATTGTTCACACGATCCAAAAAAAAAAAAAAAAAAAAAAAAAAAAAAAAAAAAACCTTCATAAGAGTACTTCTACATACGACATTTGAAGCGCAGAAATGAAAACATCGTAATATTAAAAAGCTGAAAAATGATCCAATTATTATCAAAATCATAATTAAAAGTGTTTTATTCTCCTTCCAATAAAAAGAGGTTTCTGTAAAGAAAAAAAATAAATATAGCAACGTTCCAAACAAAAGGTTTTAATTAAATGCATTAGTTCTTTTTCATCAAAAGCTAAAAGCTTCGCAAGGCTCTAAATTAATATATAACATTAACTTTTCAGGCAAAAATAAAGCTTTTTCTTTTAACACAAAAAGTTTTATTAATGCTTGGCATTTAATTGCTTATGAAAGATTCCTTTCCAGTTCAATGTGGACACATTAAATTTAGAATTCTGGTTGTCTTACTTTACCTGAAAAAGAGGATTCTTACAACACTAAAATTGAATAAAACCGTGTAAAAATGTTTTAAGTTGCACCGTTTAAAAAAAAAAAAAAAAAAACTAAAAAATTTCGCCACGATTTGAGTATTTTAAAATTCAAAACATCTTTGCATTATGCAAACATTCCAAGCAAAGCTATCGTTGCCATTCGACAAATAATAATTTTGATAATTTCCCCAGAGCCAAAATTATTATTTTTTCCTAGTTAACGTTATAATAAATTATAAAATGGATGGAGTATTGTATTGTCATTGGAAGATAAGCTTGTGTGCAAAGTTTGAAGATAATTTATGCAGCAATAGTGGTCGCAAACCGCGTAACAAACTTACGTGACAAATCAAGTTAAATAACATCGTCGCATTATCCAAACAATGCTATTGTTGCCATTCGACAAATAATAGTTCTGATAAATTCCTCAGACCCAAAATTATTATTTCTTTCCCTAATTAACGTTATAATAAATTATAAAATGGATGGAGTATTGTATTGTCATCGAAGATAAGCTTGTGTGCAAAGTTTGAAGATAATTTATGCAGCAATAGTGGTCGCAAACCGCGTAACAAACTTACGTGACAAATCAAGTTAAATAACATCGTCGCATTATCCAAACAATGCTATTGTTGCCATTCGACAAATAATAGTTCTGATAAATTCCTCAGACCCAAAATTATTATTTCTTTCCCTAATTAACGTTATAATAAATTATAAAATGGATGGAATATTGTATTGTCATCGAAGATAAGCTTGTGCGCAAATGCAGTAATAGTGGTCGAAAATCGCGTAACAAACTTCTGTGACAAATGAAGTTAAATAAAACCGTGTAAAAAAGAAACCACATAATTAAGCAGCTTATACCTGTATACGCATTTTATAACAGTACAAAACTTAAAGGAAACAAAATCATTGTGTAATTTTTGGTCACTAAAGATTTTTGGTATTTTGGTATTTCGAATGTAACTCAAAAGACATATTGTGCACTTATGTATGGCTAAACAGGCTAAGCATGAAATGCCTCTATAGTGACCTACAGATTTGAATAAGATCAGATCCATTAGGATATGTTCAGAGCAGGGAGTAGAAAGAAGGAGACGAATCTTCTACGAGATTGCGAGTTGAAAAATGGACCGGTTTTCTCATGTTTCCTAGAGGGCGCTCGCTCTCTGTGCTCCCGGGTCTGGGAGCCAGATCCATGTTAATGATACTGAAAACGGTCATTCTTTTTAGCAGCTGCTGTTTAAAGCAAAGAATTTTTTCCGACTTGAAATCGGTATTAATCATCGAGAAACAGTATGAACTAAATATGGTTTTTGTCTCAATAAAATTGGTAGATTACTTTTATAGCAAATGCTCAATTTATTTGCCGTTATAAACTCGCCGAGTTCGACAGATGACAGCTGACAGTTGCCACGCGATTCGCTTTTGCGAAGATTCGTGTAAGGAATGGGAGTTTTTCTATTTCACTAGATTAAGCTTGCAGTTTCCATTAAAAAGAAAGATACTTATTTTTTTTATTAATTATTATTTTTTTAAAACCATCATTAAAAATAAAATAATTTTTCGCTTTAAATCACTTTTAACAGGTAGAAAAAGGTGCTTATAATTTTATTTACTTGATTTCCAATTTTTTTACATATATAAATATTAGTTATCAAGTATTAATTAATTAATTTCATTTATTTATTTATGCCACGCGTTTTGCATTCTGCGAAATTCGATTTTTCTGCGAAAAAAAAAATGAAAAAACATAATTGGTACATAAGACGGTAGAAGAGCAATAAGAAACAATAGTATTTTAAAACTTGATATATTTTGCTTTATAGACCTGACCTTTATAGGTTTTTAAAATTAATAAAATAGAATAAACGTGAATTAAAACTTTACATGAGTGAATCGCTATCTCATTCCATTCTTCATATTAGTTTATATGAACATTTATAAAACTGTTATCTTAGAACTTGATTTAAAAAAATGGTTTGAAATTGAATTTGATTGCTCATGTTATTTAAAATGACTAGCATTGAGAAAAGTATTGAATATTTGAATATTATTTTAATTTTGTATAAGTAAAAAAAGTTTGTCCAATAAAAACAATTAGGTACTCTCTTAGAAGTGTTGTATATATTGTGGTTGCCTCAATTTCACCAAAATAATATTTTAAAAATCACTATTTTGATGAAATCGACACGACAAAATGTTAGTTCCAAGACAGTACCTAATTATTTTTTTTTGACGAACTCTTCTGACTTATACAAACTTAAAGTAATATTCAATTCTTTTTTTATGCCAGTCCTTTTTTTTATTAACACAAGCATTCAAATTCAATTCGGAATCTTTTCTTTTATTTAACTTCTAAGGTATATCCAGTTTTCTAAGTGTTCATATAAATTAATGTGTAAAATGGAATGAGATGGCAATTCAATCGTGTAAACAAATTTTAATTCATGTTTTCCTCCCTTCCTCAAAGTGAGACATTATTTGTGAACAACCGCTAATATGGTTGGTTACATATTAAAGTAATCAAGAATTTTGAATTTTTTTATATTCACACAAGTTATACAGCTTTGTTTTGTATTTCCTGAATAAGTTCTTTTACTCAACTTGAATAAAAGTTTTTTGAAAAATGGGGTTTTTTTTTTTCTATAATTATTCCAGATCTTGCTTTTTCCCCTACTATAAGATAAGTATTATTTTGTTATTTTTCTGCATCTTCAGCAATCAAATACCGGATTCAGATTGATTACTTTTGAAAAACTGATAAGGAAGATTGTATAAAATTCGAATTAATAATAAGTATTAGAAAAAATAGCTACCTATGAACTTGTTTTTGCTCATTAAATGTTCCTGCCTAGAAATGCGTTTCATTAGTTGTTTTCTGTTATGAAAGACTTCCCAATTTTTATAAAGAATAGTTTGCTGGAAAGTTTTATTCCTCTTATACATCCCAACAATTTTCCTAATTTATAAATGAGTTGCGAAGAAATATTTGAATTAAGTCTTAAAACATCAACAAAACACTGCAACAAGAACATATTTTCAATGTGTATTTGCTAGTAAAAATTATGTATCATAAGCTAATTAGAAAAAAATTGTATCCTTCCTTCAAGGATGTTAGGTTGTAGCTGAAGAGACGAGAATAATTAAGAGAAGAGCAAGTTAATGGGAACATACTTTTGCATGTCAAGAGGCAGAAAAGGCAGCAAATTGTCATTGCATTAAATATATATATTTTTTTAGTTGTTAAGAAAAATATATTTAAATTTTAATGGTGGTTTTCAAAAAATTAATTAAAAAAGAAATGTGTAAGTATCTCAATTTTCAATAAAAACTGCAAGCTTAATCTATTAATTACCCGAAAAAGGAATAGAACATTTCTTGTTTCCAGCACACAAAACTTTGCAAATCGCGTAAAAATATTTTAATTTTAATGATGGTTTAAAGAAAATAATAAATATCTTGCTTTTTAATAAAAACATTAAGCTTGATCTGTTAATTATTTAAAAAAAAAGAGAAACAGAACATTTCTCATTCCTAGTACATGAAACTTCGCAAATCGGATAGCATACATAAAAATTAATTTATACTTGATAACTAATATTTAAAAAAAATTGGCAATCAAGTAAATAAAATTATAAGCATCTTTTATTACCTGTTAAAAGTAATTTAAAGCGAAAAATTAATTCAATTTTAATGATGGTTTCCAAAAAATAATCAATTAATAATTAAAAAATACGTCTCTTAATTTTCAATAAAAACTGCAAGCTTAATCTATTAATAATCGAGCGAAATAGAAAATATCCTAATCCCAGTACGCGAAACTTCGCAGAGCGCAAATTGCGTGGCAACTTCTGTCAACTGTCACCTGTCATTCGGCGAGTTTGTAAACAGCAAATAAATAGAGCATTTTCTACAAAAGTAATGCATCGATTTTATTGGGATAAAAACCATACTTAGTTCATAATGTTTGTCGATGTTTAACACCAATTTCAAGTCTGGGAAAAATTTTTGCTTTAAACAGCAGCTCCTAAAAGAGTGACCGTTTTTAGTATCATTAACATTGATTTGGCTCCACACATGGGAGCATTTGGAACGAGCGCCCTCTAGGAAGGGTGAACAAAATGATGCCAACTCAAGATAGCCGAAGATTTCGCTCCTCCCCTTTAACCTCCATGGTTCAGAGGAAGTGGTTTACCAACCAATAAGGGATCATTCGTAAATGATGACAAAAGGGGGGAGGGGGGTCCGTTGAAGTGTGACATTTTGTGACAAAGGGGGGAGGGGGTCAAAGATGTGGGGAAAAAGCGTGACAGCATTTGTGAACGGTCCCTAACATGCCTCAGCCTCGGGATTCGAAGTTAGACTAGTGTTATAAGACAAATCATCAAAATGCTATGTGCTGAAATGTAAGTACGAAGATAAAAAGAACGTAGAAAGCACAAATTCAGAATAAAAAGTATCGCAAATATCTATTTCGAAGCTACAATGGATCCTCGTCATCAGTGCAGAAAAGAAGTGCTCAACACACAAGAAAGCTGTGAGGGAACAGGCAAGAACTAGAAAGACCACCGGCACTGATGAAGAGGCTTCATTGTAGCTCCGAAATAGCTGTTTGCGATGCTTTTTATTCTAGACCAGTGTTGTTCTAAAAAAAATAGTTAGTGGCGTCGCTCCCTCGACTGCACCGCTGACCTTCAGGTTAGGACAGTCAATTTTCAACTATGCCGCTCGAGCGACACATAAATATTTATTTAATTCTACAAGTACATTATTTAAAATAGAACATCCATATTAATTGATTATTTCAACTCCTTCGTCAATACTAACATTATTCAACTATTTACTATCATAGTAAAAGTTGAAATGGAGCAATTGAAATTAAAAAAAAATATATTATGGTCGAAAATATATATACACTAGCTGTACCCGGTCACGCGTTGCTGTGGCTCAGTCTGGTTCGATGTAAAATCAAGAGAAAGCACATATTTCTAATATGTTTCATTTCACAATGTTTGTTGTCCCTTTGTCTGAAAATGTAGATTTTATGGTTTACTCATTCTAGAACACTCAATATATAATTGTCCACGTGAGAAGCAATCCGTGTCTCGATCCAAACTGCTCAATTTGATTAATTGGTCTTGAGCTTTATGTTTTTTTTTTTACAATGCTTGCAGCGATTTTTTTTTTGTAGTCATATTGTCTGTGAAGATTTTGATATTGTCCGATTCAGCACATTGAAAAATTTCAACATAAGTCTCATCCAAACAGAAGAAACACAAACGCAAAAATTCTAAAATAAAGTATCAGAACGCAAGACGATTGCAATCATGTGATTGCTGAAACACGGAATCTTAACCCTTATTCTCATGACCCTCGATTTTTTATTATTTTTTTAATTTTTAATTTTTTTTCTGTATTTTTACAGCTAAAATAAAGATTATTTAGTATCATAACCTTTCTAACCTAATTCGTGCAGAAATTAATTAGAGTTTTATAAAAGGGAGCTTATATGCTACTGCATGAGATTAGGGTCACTGGTTCATGAGGCTTGTTGTATTTGTGTTACATGATAAAGGCAGTATAAGTCAAAAAAATTATGCTACGTAAAAATATTATTTTAATGAAAATTTTTTTATAAAATATAAAAGTCAATGAAAAAAAGTATATACATCTATATACAATAAAATGTTCTTATATTTAATGATGTGCTTGCTCAAAGCAATTCCCGTTCATCTTTATCTTCTACATTGATGTAAGCAGCATATTTGTAAAAAAAAAAAAATATCCACCGCTACATTTAGTTCTTGGTCGGGAATTTCTTCATCAACATCTTCCTCTTCTTCAGAAATTACAACAGATTGAGGAATGACAGACAATAATAATTGTCCTCTAGATGTGAAATCCAAAATCAAGTCAAAATCCACGTAAGAAATAAAAAAAAATCTTATTGTAAAATAACAATTAGGTAAAATTTACAAAAAAATTATTCAAGTGTAAGTAACAACTGATCATGTCAACAACTACCCTACTTTCATGAAGTAGCATATATGCAACCTTCAGTTTTTAACTTTTATTTTTCCAAAAACAGTGGTAATCAAACAACTTAAACAATTTTTTAAAACTACAGAACATAAGAAATGTGAAAAATATTTTTCAAAGTAAAAAAAAAAATCAAAATTAATATGAAAAATAGTTCAATGAACTTACCTTGTACAGACGACGAGACATGATGCACAAACACAACATACCAACAAGTTACCTTCCACTAAAATTTAACAAATTTTAACTTTGTACAGACTTTTCACTCTGAACGAAGCTTCTATACTGTTCCTCTAGCAAATAGCAATGCAACATACGCGCTGACGTCCCTTAACAATTAGAAAGTAGGGGAAAACTCCAGGTAGCATATATGGCTACTTTATGAGAATAAGGGTTAATTGACCCTGTTCGTTCTCGTTGACGTATTTCAGCAATTCTCAATTCTGCTGAACTCTTCCGAATTCTGCTGGTTCATCAGTACGTATTTGAGCCATTCTTTGTCTGTTTAGGGACCGTTCATAAATGATGTCCAGCTTTTTCCCCATATATTTCACCCCCTCCCCCCTTTCTCACAAAATGTCACATTTCAACATACCCCCTCCCTCCCTTTGTCACGCGTCACGCCATGTTGCATAAGCATGATGTCACACTTCTTGTTCCCCCCTCCCCTCCTCTTGTCACTCTTTGTGACAAGAGGAGGGGAGGGGGGTTCACAATTTCACGAACCCCCTCCCCCCTCGAAGCGTGACATCATTTTTGAATGAATCCCTTAGCTCGTTCGCTGCTTCCCGTTCTTCCTCGGTGTGATTTGCTATTACTAGTCGTACTGCTTCCTTTCTGCGACTTCGCCGATCTAAGTTTGACTTTTGCGAGGCATTCTGAGAAATTAATGCCAAATTATGAAGATCAGTAAGAAATAAACACCCCCCGACTCGAAATGAGAAAGTCCAACATAAGCCTCATCCAAACGTAAACAGAAGAAAATTCTAAATCTAGCTGTTGCCATTTGAAGCTAACACATAACGAAATATTTAAATTAAATCAAAATTGAAATAAATTAAAAGTGGTATATAAAAACACGCACGTATTCGAACGCAATGTTCTTGCAAAATTTCAAAGCAATCGGTGAAGTACTTTCGGAGATTTGAGGTCATGAACAAATGAACACTTACATTTTTATTTATATAGATTGATTTTTTTATGTATCATTTTACCGTTGAAAGAAAATTGATAATTTTATCTTGCTTAAGCGAGGTTCCTTATAAATTGACGGAAAGAGTTTTAGGGACCATCCATAAATGGTATCCCGATTTTTTCACCTATGTTTGACCCCGCTCTCCCCTTTGTCACAAAATGTCACACTTTAACATACCCCTCCCCCCTTTGTCACACACCGCGCTGCGTTGCATGTCACATTTTTTCGTTACGCCTCCCCTTCACTTGTCACAATTTCACGAACCCACCTCACCCTCGAAGTGTAACATCATTTATGAATGATCCTTACTGAATGGGTTGGAGAGGTTTGTTTGGGGTCATTTTTAGGGGGTAGGAAAAAAACCCCACCTTATGTGTTTTCGAATAAAATGACGGTGGTTTTTTTCTTCGGATTTTATTGGCAGTTTTTTAAAGGTGTTTTTTAATTCGGCATCCCGTTTTTTCACCCGACCTAGCACATATGAACGGCGCGGGCCAGATCGTGATGAAAAAGATATTAACGTAGCAAATACAGATTGTTAATACTCAATCGATTAAAGTAAAACCTGTATTTGTGCGGTGGATAGGGACCGCATAAAAAAATCGAACAAAAAAATATTCGGAAATTTTATAAATTCTTACATATAATAAACAACTTTGTATGATATACTACCTAATTTTTTTTTTATGCGGTGGATAGGGACCGCATAAAAAAAGTCGGACTTACAAAATACATCAATGATTTATGAAATAGATGAGAAAATGCTTTCAATTAAATTAAATAATTAAATTAGACCCAAAGAAATTGTAAAAATATTTAGTTCTTCATTGTACATATACATGGAGAACTTTTCAAATTATACATTACATAGTTTGCTCCTACTCGTCGCAATCCAAAACGCGCATCTTCTTGCGACGAATTGGTTGAAAACCGCTTTCGTCGCTTGAAGATAGGATTTCAATCCATTTCCTTTTTGGTACCATGCAGTCAGTGATCAGTTTTTGTGACGACGGTCGACTGGCCAATTGCTTGTAAACGTCACGATAGTGAGACATGCATGATCTCAGTTCTTTTTGGAATTTTAAGCGTCTTTCCGTATTGGTATCTGTTTTAAGAAAATGCTTTTCCAATTTTTTAGAAATCTGGATCCCTGCATATATTTTATCTGCTGTAATAGATTAAGAATCGTCTTGTCCATTTTCATAATCTATCAAACTATTGATAATGTCACTATCAGCGATAGTTTGGTCCTCAATCATCTCGTCAAGGTCATTTAAGGCGAAACTATCAAAGCCTTCTTTTATAATTTTTATTTATACAGTAAATAAAAATTATAATTAGTTGTCATTTTTAAATATATATATGTACATTGATAGGAAACATTAAACTGGTGCTAACGCCGCTAAGATTCATATACCGCACGAAAAAAATCGCACAAAAATAAAATCGTACAAAAACAAAATCGTATAAAAAACGACCGCACAAAAACAAGTTTACTGTAGTTAATCCTCTACCTCCATAGATGGCAGAACTAAAAGCAACTAAAAGCATTTATTCCCTTTGAAAGCAGTTCGTTAGCGAGAACTGTGCAATCATAAACTAATTAAATAATTTAATTCACTATCATTAATATTACATTTTTCAATATAAAATTTTTGTTTGGTATTATGCTAATTGTTTCATTTTATGAGAAAAAGAAAGCCTCCAAAAAATTATAAACTTCGAATAACTAATGATACTGAATCAATTTTGGTTTAACAGTAATTTTTCTATTTTTCTTTTAAAACCACCAGTACAATTTTCATTTTCTAGCGTAGATATACAATCTTATAAGTTGACAGTCGTCAGGTGCCGTGCGACAAGTACTAGTCAAGTAAGTCTCTCGGGTATAGCCCTTGAGGGACCAGAACAAAAGTGCAATGTTCAGTACACCAGCTTTAGTTCCTTCAGCTTCTACTCGGAACTTCTGTGATGAAGTTCGCACAGAGTAGCCACAGACCTTACTGTTAATTCTAATTTAGAGGATATCTGTCCTCGATTTTTCTACGGATAATTACATGAAATTACTTTGAACAGTTTTACTGCTACGGTTGCTACTCCGTGCTTTTATCTATCAGTTATTGACAAAATGACGTTATTTACTACCGGATTTCTAAAGATAAGCAACGGATTAATTTTTTTAAAAAAATACTATACTGCAGTAAAACCTGTAACGTTGACCACCTCTGTAAGTTGGCCACCTGCCCAAGTTGACCACTTTTGCCAGGAACGAAATTGGTCCTATATTACACTGTGCAACACGAAAAATGTCCTTTGGATGAAAATGTCTGTTTCTTATGTATTTTTGACTGAAAATTATGAATCTGCAATTATATTTTGCCTATCACGTACCAATATCCCAAAATTACACATTTTAGCCTTTTTACGTATTTTCTGAATAAATATGCATATTTTTGTAATTTATTGACTTAATTTATTATAAACTAGCTGACATGCCCGGCTTTGCGCGGGATAATATTGCATCATTCGCAGGCTAAGTGACGCATGTTCAAAATTCTGTTGTAGGGCAACAGGCCTTAAAAACCTTATTTAAACAGTAAAAATCATTAAAAAACACGATTGCGTTAAAACGAACGGCCCAGAAAAATTCCTTTTGGACCAAAAGTAACAGTCCATAAAAATCCACATTAAAATACCAACAACAGTTCATAAAAATTGCCATTATAGTAATTGCAACAATAACTAAAATGCGCACGTGCAGCGAGATAATTGTGCCAAAATGATATCAAGAGTCCTTACAATATCTACCACAATACATCTAAAAATTTCCATCAGAATAAGAGCTTTTATCTTTTTTAAAAATGTCCATCAGGTGAAGAACAACTGTCCCTGAATATTTCTGCTACAATAAAGAAAAAAAATCCTTAAATCCCCCACCATTTCAATAAAGACAACTATTCCCTAATATAATAAGGACATAAGTCCCAAAAAATCACCATTAGAATAAAGACGTCAGTGACTAAAAATACCTATTAGAATATTGACCTTGAAGAGCTACTGTTCCTAAAATTACCAACAGTCCATCTTAAATTCCTCATCAAAATAAGGACAGTTCCTATAAATCCCGCTTGCAAAATCCTCAAAGGATTTCCTGAAAATTCAATGAAATAGCACTTTCATAAAATTCGGAAAAAACGAAAGAAAGGAAAGCATTATTTCCAAAGGCAAGTGCACATTTAATTTTAGAAAATGTTTAGTACTGAACCAATCCTGACGCGTGAAATTTAAGTTGATAGAAAGAAATAACTAAATTATGTCCAAATAGTGCCAAATAGACAGTAAAAAAAATTAAGTAAATATTTTATAAAATAAATCTCTTGAGTAAAATATGGAAAGAAAAATCGACCTCAAGATAAAGTAATTGAAACTCGTTTGCAGTTTATAATCCACAAAATGTGCATAAAAATGAAATGAATTTTTGGAATTAGTTAAGTTGATAAAACGGATATTCTACCATAAGAAATAATATATTTCATGAAATTGTCGAACTCGTACCATAATACCAAAATCGTCAAAAAAAAAAAAAAAAAAAACAAAGAAGAATCAACCTCAAGAAGTAATTAAAAATCATCAGCAGTATGCTAAAAAATGAAATGAATTTTTAGAATTTGTTTCACTCATAAAACGGCAGGAATAACGATAAAACATCATTTTTTCAATCTTACGTTAACAAAAATCATCTAGTTGGCGACAAAAGTAGTATTTATTTTGGCGAAAACACGCAAATTGGGCAGATAAATTCAGAGGTAAGCCTCGTTTTAAAGTTCGAAAGCTACTTTAAATGAATATTGCGCGTGTTCTATTTGCTCTACGAACTTTAGAAAGAGATAATCTTGTGCAGTTTTTTAAGGGCATTAATACGCTGCCAAAATCTAAAACGTGAGGTGTTTCTCCGATGAGATAAAAAATTAACAGTTCCAAAAGAACTAAACAAAAGAATTAACAGTATCCAAAAATTAACAGTTTTCCTTAAAATTGGAATAAAGGAAGAACAAATTCGAATTTTAGGAAACACGCTTCGAGGTGCACGAGGACCTGACCCAAGGTACCTGTAACCAAAATTTCGTACTTCTGGACCTTTCCATCTCGCCAGGAGGCGATCGATAGACAGACAGACACACACACACAAACTTCGGTTTTATTTATATAGATTATATCTTTCTCATTGAGAGTGAGATCGTTGCCATTTTAGAGACCTTTTTAATGAAGTTGCGTTACTTTAGCGACATTTTTGGCTACAAAAGCTTTATCTACTTCTCGAAGTTTCGAGTCTTTTACAAGACGACAAAGGCATTTTGTAGACTATTTTGCGGAGCAAGAAAAAATGGTATGCTGCTGTGATGTGAATGTTCTGTTTCAAGCATTAGGGCTTGAGCACAATTCAGCAGAGTAGCGCTTGTTGATCAGTGCTCCTCTATCTAAGTATTTTTTTCCCCTATTCATTCCTGTAGCATATTCTGCATACACAAAGGAAATTTCAAAAGTACAAGTGTCAAAAGCATATCAAATGAGCCTATGATGATCTACAATGTGCCTTTTTTCCACAGTTGCACATTAAACGTGGTTTATCGAAATAGTTGTAAAAGTTCTGGACAGAGAAAGTTTGGCTTTCTTGCATTTCAGGAACAAATTTAAAAATTTAAGTGAGGCAAAAGTAAAAGAAAGGATTGTTATTGGCCCATAACTTAAGGAAATCCTTTCACGATGGAGAGTATGAAAAGAAACAGTCAGAAGCCGAAAAATCAGCCTGGCTTGCCTTTAAATTAGTGCGCTCACCTTTCCTTGGAAATGGAGAAAGCTGAAAACTACAAAAATCTTGTTGGTGACATGATAAAATGCTTTTGTGTTATTAGGTTGCTATATTTCATTAAAACTAAACTTTTTGGGCTCCCATATGGACTTTATTTCTCAAAACCTTGGTGCAATTAATGATGAGCTTGGGGAAAGGTTTCATCAGGACCTCTGTTTGAAAAGCATTTCAGCCCTTGATAGATTGGAAGTATACGAATTGAATATTGCTAAACTGTTATCAGGGCAGACCAAAAGATGCCCACAAGAAGAATGGCCAAAAAAAAAAAAAAAAAAAATCATTTTAGCTTTTGTATTTTCAATAAGTAAGCCTGAGTTACATTCTTCTATAACCAAATTGTATAAATAAGAGAAGTGGGTCTCCAGAAAAAACGCTACGTGATGGATCATTTTGGTTTGGATATTTGAATCAAGCACCTTCTGTTTATATAGAATCACATAGTTTCATCTAAAGGACAAAAAAAGTTCAAATTTGTTGCACAGTGTTATTTAATGTAGGCAAACCTTTGAAACTTGACCACCTAAGTTGACCAACTGTCTATATTGACCACTTATGTATGACAAATTTGGGTGGGAGTATTATAAAAAGCCTTTTGTAAGTGGACCGCATAATTATTACAATATTGATTTGTTTATCTATTTTTCGCGAAGATTGAAACCTAAATAACTTCTCCAGAATAATTTTTATGCTATAATGTTAGACCAATATTTGTCTGGACGGATGAAACATCAATATTAAGTTAACCTAAACCTCTCTGTAAGTTAACCATACAGGAAAACTACTATGAGCAAGCACTCTTTTGTTCTTTAAATAGGTTTCTTCTAATTGATCTAGCCATTTTGAAAAACTATGTATTTTTAGGAAATCTTTACCATCAAAGAAGTATCTTACATATTAATAAGATTTTTATCTTAACAAAGTACTTTAATTTTAAAAATGTATAGGATGCATTGTAAAACATTCAGGTTAAATTTCTCTATTGATATTTTAGCTAATTATGGAAAAAAAAAAGCTAATTACTGTTTTAAAGTAACATTAATAGATGAAGCAGTATTTTAATTAGTTACAAATAAATAAACGCATAATGTAAGAAATGACCAAAAAAAAAAAATCTCCACCGTCTATAAGTTGACCACCTGTCTAAGTTGACCACTAAAGTGCTGCGCCGCAAGTGGTCAATGTCGTGAACCGGAACTGTCCCACGCATCTGAAATATCCCCCGCTTGACCTCCGACCTCGGCCGAAGGGGTCTTGGAGGGGGCGGGGAGAGGCGTGGGAAGAGATGAAGACAAAAGGGAACTTGCTACCGAGATTGTCCGGAGAACGGACGCGACAAAACCTTGCTCTTATCCAAGATGTTGTAAAAAGACTTACTGTAGATGTATATTATGTAGATAGTTGTATTGTGTCCCATCATCAGTATGTGTTTAATAAATGTCTGGGACTGAATATCGTTTCATCAATTTTACATCGAGTCGGGAAACCATCCCTGTATGGAAAACGCACCCAGCAGAATCAAATATACCGCTCGGACACTTCATATTAATCTCAGGAGTGAGAGACGAGAATCTCACACAATATAAAGAGATATTCACAACAGTCAACTTACACAGGTTTCACTGTATGTAAAAAACTGTCAGTCAACTGTGACGTATGACTGTCATCGAGAAGGTGGCGCCACTGGACGGAAAACAAAAAGGAGGGGGGGGGGGGGAAGAAGAAAACGAGAGGTGTGGAGTTCGCACCGAAACAATGTAGCTCTGATATTTTTTTTATGTTTAAATGTGTAATTGTGATGTATCGTACTCGTTTAATTTTTTTTGCGCATATTAAAGGCGTGTGTCTCAAGACAAAAAAAGTTTCGTGGCCTTTTATTTACACATAGGCTACTGTTTTACCTGAATCCTCAAGGAAGATGAACTGTGTTGCTCAAGAATACGGCCTCAGTTTAAAACGAATAGCTTGTTCCATTAAGGGATAAAACTATCCCCGACGGTCCCCGACATCAACATTCATGAAGTGCAAAATTCAGTACGGTACTGTATTTTGCCATTGCATGAAAGCTGAAATTGACTGAAAGATTTTTTAGGGTCCATCCATAAATTATGCCACGCCTCTTTTGAAATATGTTGGACACCTTCTTCCCCCAATTTGTCACAAAATGTCACACTTCAAGATATCCTCTTCCCTCTTTGTTAACGAAATTCATGTCCAGACGCGATAGCTATATTTCATTAAAAAATATAGCTAAAGAAGGTAATGAAAAAAGTTTTTTTTTTGGCTTAAGAAATCATACATATGTATGATGGAATACTTCCGCAAAACTTTTTTTTTTTCACAACCTTTTAAATTATTTTTTAAATGAAATATATTTGTTCTGTGAGGCACTCCTGTGAGGCCTATGGTTTGTTAAAACAATGAAGTACAGTCCTTTATCGTGTCCACCTCATTAAACTGATCACGGCTTCTTTCTTCTGATTTCAGTTCGTTGCAGAAAACTAAATATCTTTAAAATTCAATTGGCTTAACTGGTAAGAATGGGCGTGGTTTGACGATTTAAAAACCTTTAGTGGGGTTAAAAATTCTCAAGCGTTTGGTGTAAATGGCAACAAGTGATTGAATGAACAAGGAGTAACGAAAATTACATACATTTATTGAAGAAAGTGCTTTAAAGGTGGTTATTTGCTTTGGTTTGTCGATATTTTTTTTCTGCAAACAAAATATTTTATTCACATTCTGTTTGTAAAGTTTTTTTCTGGCTTAAGAAATAATACAGAAGTATGATTTAATACTTCCTAAAAAGTTCTTTTTTCACAACCTTTTAAATTATTTTTTTAATGAAATATATTAGTCCTGTGAGGCTGTCCTGTGAGTACATTATACATTTTAATTGATACTTTGTAAACACTTTTGCTGCATTTCAAATACTACAAACGCATTTGTCGTCATTTGTGTCACTCTAGAATTGTAATGATCCAACTAAAGGTTATAGACAGCATTTAAATTGCTTTTTGTGCCAATGCAGCGCTTGAAAAAAATACAAATGGAATATAAATTATCCACCCAAATTAGAAAAACTAAATATTCCCGCGTAAACAAACAAATGGTTGCATAGCCGTCGTGGGTCAGTTAAAAATCTTGCGTGGGTCAGTGTCTGACCCCCGGGTCATAGGTTTGCCATAACTGTATCTATCTGAAGCAGTTTTTTTTTTCTTTTTTTCAAAATCAGCTTCAGAATGATATAAAATTTTAGAAAATCAGATGATTTCTTTTTTTTTTGTGGTCGAAACAAATCCTAAAAATCTTGAAATTGGAATAAAAGAAAAAAAAAATGATTCGAACTTCTGAACGGGGCTTCGTGCGTTTCTTTTCTCAGAGAATGATTGAATTTTGCACCAAATTTCATGCCAATATGTCAATTAGTGTGTCTCCAAACGGAAAACAAACAAACAAAGAAACATGGACACAAACAAGCTCTTTTATAAGTATAACCTCAATTCAACGATGCTCGATTTAACGATTTCCTCAAAATATCGATAGATTTTAAAAGTCCCGGTTTGGATTTGATAATTGGAAAATTTAACGATATCCTTCATCCCATACACAATCTTTAAATCGGGGTTTACATAGCAGATAAAAATGTAATAACTTAGTTCGTTTGTGTCATTAATTTAAGTGAATACATATAATACTGCCAACATTAAAAAAAAAGAAAAGGAAACGGTTAAAGCGAAGTGAAATAAACAGAGTTAAATGTTCTAAGCATTTATTTATATTCTTTCTGAACCAGCCAGGAATGATAATTACATAAGAGTGGGGGAAAAAATTGGACATAATTACTATTCTCTCATTTTTCTTCTTTTTTTTTTTCGAGTCACGATTTACGTCGAAGCTAATTGGCTGATGCTTTTAAGAATTGATATCATTTGTTATTAGAATGCTAATCCGAAACCACAGACATTTAAAGACCGTTGTCAGAGCTATATTTTATTGAAGAAAAAATGGCAATAAAAAAGTCAGTGAAAAGGAAAAAAGGAACTAGGAGATCAGTGATCGGACGCAACCCCTTTTTTTTTTGAGTTGCTCCGCTCCGGCTTCTAAATACTCGCTCCTATTATTTATATTTGCAGTAAAACCTGTAAACTTGCCCACCTTTGTAAGCTGACCGCCTGTCTAAATTGACCACTTTTGTCAGGAACTCTTTGTAACTTGACCACCTGAGATGGATACTTTTGTCAGGAACCCTTTGTAATTTGACCACCTGTCTAAGTTGACCACTTTTGTGAGGAGCACCCTTTGTAAATTGACCACCTGTCTATTTTTACCAAATGTGTACGCCATGGGTGGGAGTAAAATAAAGAACATTCTGTAATTTGACCGGACTAATTATTACTATATTTCATTATCTTTTTTTGCAAAGAAAAAAAAACTTCTCCAGGAAATTTTTTATGCTATAATGTGAGACCAGTATTTGTCTGGATGGATGGACATGTAAAGGTTGCCTAAACCTCGTTGTTAGTTAACCAGATGAAAAAACTACTATGAACCCTCTCTTATTTTTTAAATAAGTTTCCTCTTTTTTCTTCTATCAGACATAGCCATTTTGAAGAATTTTATATTTTTAGGAAATCTTTACTGTCAAATAAGTAACTTACATAATTAATAAGATACTTATCCGCATTTCAACCAAGTACTTTAAATTTAAAGTTGTATAGTATACATTATAGCAAACGCATAGACCAACATATTATGACTTTTACAATAAAAATCATCGTTTCTGGAACTGCATTCCGTGGAACGCAGGGGTTCCACAGAGATCACTCAAGTATTCCACGAAACTTGCAGACTTTTCCTTCAACATTCAAGAAAGTCATTGAAAAAGCAATAAATGAACAGCAAAGTAAATATCAAATGATAATTAAAAACGCATTTATTATTACTGTACGTCCTTTGACTATATTTCAGTAGACGAATATAAACGTTTCACTGAAATGACGCGTAATTTATCCTTGTAATTATAGGGGTAACTGGGGTAATCTTGGCACTTGATTCCTGGGAAATTTTTAATTGCTTTTCAAAATATTTATGTTCCCCAGTACCCCTTCGAGATTTTGAAATTCTGCGCTCCTGCTTTGCAACAAAAATTATAATTAAAGTCCTTAGTGGAATTTTGGGACAGTTTAAATGAATATTTTCCCGAATTTTTACAAAAGGCGATGTCTGTTCTTTTAACCCTTTAACGATGAATTAATTTTCAAGAAAACGGTCATAAAAGCGCCCATTTTTTATCCCTGAAATTATATAAAAATATGTGTATGAACAATATATATATATTCATTTTTAATTTTTGATTTGTTTTTATTTTGAAATTTTAAACACTCAAGCCCGGAAATATCACGGGAGCGAGAGTATAAACACTCCAGCCCGGAAATATCACGGGAGTGAGAGTTTAAATACTCCCTCCCGGAAATACCACGGGAGCGAGAGTTTAAACACTCCATCCCGGAAATACCACGGGAGCGAGAGTTTAAACACTCCAGCCCGGAAATATCACGGGAGCGAGAGTTTAAACACTCCATCCCGGAAATACCACGGGAGCGAGAGTTTAAACACTCCAGCCCGGAAATACCACGGGAGCGAGAGTTTAAATACTCCATCCCGGAAATACCACGGGAGCGATAGTTTAAACACTCCATCCCGGAAATATCACGGGAGCGAGAGTATAAACACTCCAGCCCGGAAATATCACGGGAGCGAGAGTTTAAATACTCCATCCCGGAAATACCACGGGAGCGAGAGTTTAAACACTCCAGCCCGGAAATATCACGGGAGCGAGAGTTTAAACACTCCATCCCGGAAATATCACGGGAGCGAGAGTTTAAATACTCCATCCCGGAAATACCACGGGAGCGAGAGTTTAAACACTCCAGCCCGGAAATATCACGGGAGCGATAGTTTAAATACTCCAGCCCGGAAATACCACGGGAGCGATAGTTTAAACACTCCAGCCCGGAAATACCACGGGAGCGAGAGTTTAAATACTCCATCCCGGAAATGCCACGGGAGCGAGAGTTTAAGCAGCCCGGAAATATCAGGGGAGCGAGAAATAGGGAGCGAAACCTCACCCCGTCATTTTCACGGGAGTGAGTAGGAAGGGATTTGAAAACTACATATGAGTGCGAAACTGTGCTCTCATCTTATCTGGGCACAGAAAATAACTTCCACAATAGACTCAATCCTGCATCTGACATGAGAATTATACATTCATTCCATAAGGTCCAAAATTAAGCCATCTGCAGTCATACAAATCAGTACCACGCACCTCATTAAACTTTTACCTTTTAAAATCTTATTTTGTTTTACTGCTCATTTTTAATGTACTTTCCAAAATCAATGAATATATTTTGAAGCACTTTTCATTTTTATTGCAAATTATTTACTTTCAAATGTTGCATTAATACCATATACAGTAACCCCTCGTTATATCGCGCCTCTTTATATCGCACATTCGGATACATCGCGATTTTTCTATGTCTCTTAAAATTTTGAATTTGAGGTCTCGAAAGTAAAAATATTGCACTTGGAACAAGCTTAAGCTAAATACGAACGAACAGTCTAACTACTTAACTACAATGCAGTGAGTCCATTTTCGTATATTTAATATTAAGTGGAAAACAAGTGTTAAACGAAAAATAACGGCAAATGACTAAGGACTCTTATTGCACCAGAAAGCAATAGAAATACATTATGAATTTATATTGCAAGAACTGTGCATGAAAATAGCAACTGGTAAGTTTATTTTTATTTGCTATTTCATTAAAAATGTCATTAAGTAAGGTTAAATTAAATTTTTTACTCGATTTACTCGTACTTTTTGAGTTATTTCTGACAGTACCGGTTATATCACACATTCGGATATATCGCGATTTTTTGCTGTCCCCCGACAAGCGCGATATAACGAAATTGGAATAATTGGAAAAAACAGGGGATCCGCGGTAAAAATCAACCATCAAAAAGGTTCACGTTTCAAAAAAGAAACGCTGATATAAACATTCAAATAAATTTCCGCCGTTTGATGAATAATCGCCATTTTATTCCTGACCTTACTGTCGTAAAATCATCACAACTCACAAAATATA
Source organism: Octonoba sinensis (assembly GCA_038502835.1). Lineage (NCBI taxonomy): Eukaryota > Metazoa > Arthropoda > Arachnida > Araneae > Uloboridae > Octonoba > Octonoba sinensis. The sequence continues at coordinate 9,941,320 of CM076600.1, forward strand.
TCTTTGAATTGGTTTTATGCTTTTTAACACTGGATTTACCAGGACGTTTTCAAAAATTTCTAAACTTTCATTTCATACTAAAGTTGCTACTACTAATAATAGAACTTTCAGTCACATTAACTTATCCTACTTACCGTGCATTACACCGTAAAAAAATTAACTGCATGTTTCGCCAAAAAAGAATGCAAATTACTACCAAATGCACTAAAAAATAGTGCAAAGTGCTGCTGACTGCAAAAGTTGGCGCTTATTTTTTCTATATTTTGGTGCAACATAGCCAAATTACCACCAAAATATAGTAAAATTAAACACCATCCATGTAGCCAGCAAATCTGCACCGTCCTTTGGTACAACATACCACTACATTTTTTAGTGTAGGAAAAGCCAATGCAAACTATTTTTAGCCAAAAAACATGCAAAATGGAAGCTTCAAAGTCAAAACTACTGGTCTGGTAAATCTAGTGTTAAAATTATATACGAGTGTTCAGGTAAAAAAAAATCCTGTTTACACCCACTGGACCCCCAAGGATTCCCCGCATTAATTCCTGTTTAATTATGGCATTTCATGGAGCCAAATTTGCATCATGTTGCAATAGACAGACTAGCAACATGTATCAAGTGTGCTTGACGCTTAAGTTTCAAATTATGCGTTGTAGGACATTGTGTTTGTACAGTATTAAATAGTAATGATACCGTACAACATTTTTAAGTGCCAATAAATTGTGAATGAGCTATATGCGCAATTATGATTTTTACTTAAGTGTTAATCTGTATTATATATATTTAGGATTTTGTTATAATTATGATTGGATTTAATTTAATTACAGCAGATAACAAGGTTAAATAATCATACTAGTATTTATAATTGTATAAAACATGATTAATGTTTCGCAGTTAGTCAAATTTTCATCGTCATTAATTATCACATATTTGTGACTTTTATAATTTACAGCAATGAGAAGCAAAATCGAATAAGTTGCTTTTTAAAAAATGGTTAAAACAGAACTGTTTTTAGTCGATTATTTGAAATAGTAATTAGAAGACACGACACCTTAGGTTAAATAGAAATTGGAAGTTTTACATCAATTCGAATTTAAAATTGTTTCAGTAATAGAAATTACAATAACTTTGGAGTTGCGCTTTCAATAGCTGTTGAAATTCAAACGTTTTGATAGAATCTATTATTACTGACCAGTACAAAAAAACCATGCCAACCTGGCTGTATTCTTCGAATCTACAATTATTACAGCAATAGAAATTGAAATAACTTTGGAGCTGTGCTTACAGTAGCTGTTGCAATTCAAACGCTTTATAGAATATTATTACTGACAAGTATAAAAACATATACCAACCTGACAGCAATCTTCGAATTTTAACCCTCTCACTGCGTAATTTTTTTATCAAAATAGGTTCAAAAATTGCGTATTTTTTTTATTACGTATTTCAAGCCTACATATATTTTACAGTTAAAATATGCAAAACTTTTTTGCAAAATAGTATTTTTTCAATATTGATGATCAAAATGAGTTTTCAGATTCATCACTATCCGCAGATGAATCCGAGAAATTTTCATCAGTTTCGCTATAACTATCTTCACTATACTTTAAATCAGAGTCAGAACTACTATCACTGTCGGAAATATCGTCATAAAATATAGGTTATATCACTCGCGAAACGCTTATTGCCAGACATCTTTGAGCTATGAAAAGCCCGCGGAAAATGCTAAACAAATTCTCGCATATTTCGCAGCAATATGTGGACAACTAACGCCATATGTTAGCCCACATCATAATAAACAATTAAACATCACAGAAAAACCGAAATGAAACCATGAACGGGGAAATAGCGGGTTGCACAGTTGAATAGACGGCAAAAATGCATCCCCATGGAAATCGCGGGTTGCGCAAATTTTGCTACTTCTACATTGCCCGTGGAAATCGCGGGATGCGCAGCGAGAGGGTTAAATTATTTCAGTAATAGAAATTCCAATAACTTTAGCGTTGCGCTTACAATAGCTGTTGAAATTCAAGCGTTTTGATAGAATCTATTATTACTGACAAGTACAAAAAATCATGCCAACCTGACTGTAATCTTCGAATTTACAATTACAGCAATAGAAATTGCAATAACTTTGGCGTTGTGCTTACAATAGCTGTTGCAATTCAAACTTTTTGATTTAATATTATTTTTAGTAATTAACTGGAATAAGACAAAATGTTGAGTACAGCGTACACGTTTTATACAAATTAGTACAAAACTAATTTTTTCAGGGCTTTATTATGACATTTAGAGTTCACTACTAACGAGCAAAAGGTGTTCAAGCTTTATGAAAAAGGATTTTAAAACAATTATAATGTTACAAACAAAAGAATTATATTGTTAAGATTACAATGCCTATGCGAATACCTTGGTCAATTTAAACTTCACATTCGAAAAACGCTAACTTAACATGTAAATATGACGCTAAAATATATTTTTTGCACAATTTTGTATGCACAAAAATACAATTTGACACTTACCTGATTACAAGAAATTTCGTAACTCGTATTCAATTAGAACTGATGTTCTATATTTGGAAGTTGAGTTCTTGATCTTCCTTCTGAAAAAGCGTAGGTTATAGTGACCTCAAGTATTAAAACCATCCATTAATTACATTTACACAACAAATCATTCTAAATTCACTAATGTTTCATTTTGTACCGTTTGAATTTTAGTTTGAATTTTAAAATTAATAAATTTCATCTACCTTATAATTTTAAAACACACATCGCAATGATTTTTGTTTGAAACAAATTTTTCATTCTAACACGTAAACATTATTAGACAACGTGGCGTACCTTGGCGACTTTTTGATCACCAGCGAATTCTCAACTATTTAGAAAAATCAAATATCCTTTCTTAAAAGCGGTACAATTCAAAATTGTAATGAAGGTGTAATTTTTTGAAAGAAATGTACTCCGAATTTGAACGGTTTCTGATCTAGTAAGATTTAATCAAGTTTCTGTATACATATATTTATAAATTACTGCTTGAAACTAGATTTAATTATTGAAAATGATTCTAACATGTAGTAGGTGCATTTTTCCTCATGTTTGAAAAAAAAAAACTTTTCCAAGATTTTTCATATCTTATGTTCCATGAATACATTGTAACCAGATAAGCATAACGACTCTAAATATCCGACCTGTTTCAAAAGCCCAGACGTTGCAGAATTGAATAATAATTTGAATAAGGTAGAGGAGTTGTACTGTACATTTAGGGATTCGTCGTGAGCTCCCTGCTCTATTCGGTATTTTTTTTTTTTTTTTCAGTTTGCTTTTGAAAATCACTAAACCCATTAGCTGCCACGATCCTCATTTGGGGATTTTATAGTTTGACGTAAACCACTGGGCGCTAAAACTATATTTCGTAAGTCTCACAGTTTGGTTTCATTCTATAGCTATCAGACAATATTGTGTGTAGAAGAAACCATTCTGTGCTTCGTTTCGTCACAACAGGCGAAAAACTTTGACAGTAGTCTGTTAGTTGGACGGAATAGAATTGTCATATCTAGGGGAGCACCGACGGGGGGGGGGGGGATAACCAAAAGACCATAGGCGTAACTAGGGTTGGTGAAAGGGGGGGGGGGGTCACACTAAAAATGTACAGACCAAACACCAATAAGAAGTGTAAAAGAGTTGAAAATTTATTAGTCATAAATACTTGTCTCTAAAAATATACTCCGTGTTTATTTCAGGCATCTCCCAAGGGGGGGGGGGGGAGTCATACATTGCAAAAGATTTCTGGGGGGGGGGGTGCGGCCCGTGGGTCCCCCTTCCCTTCTGGATACGGCCTTGATTCACAAAAACATTAAACATTCATTACTAGATCTATTAGTTTATTTTTTAATTCAAACGCAATAGAAAATTCAATATTCAATCATTCATAAAATTCAATATTCAATCATTCATAAATTCAATATTCATAAGCAATCTTCTATGTCCAGGCATTCATAATATTAAAATTGGGGAATTGTGGAATTTTAGGGAAAAAAATCCAAATTCCCCTACAAAAATGATCATCCCCACAATAAATTTCTAAAAATTTTGTTAAATTTGTAGCAAAACATACCTCAGAAGTGGAAGCGTCTGAATTGAATTTTCTTTTTTTTTTGGATGACGAACGTGTCCATCGCTGCAGTGCAAACATTATTATGTATCGAAAATAACTAAAAATTTAGCTTAAATATAAATAATACTTGATTGTAAATTAAAATGCCGCATTAAACCGTAGCAGTGAGATTGGAAACGTTGAACGGATGATTTCCAGAGTCGTAATGCAATCAGTGATGGACCATAATAAGAAAAAAAAAACATTTAAAATATAAGAGATGAGAGAACATCTGTAAATGAGAATGCAATGCAAATACAGTTCATCAGTTTTCCAATCGGCTCATCTACAAAAAAGATTTTACCAAAATGGGTGTTTGGACAGGAAGTCGTAAATAAATACAAATTGCTCTTTAAGTTTCTTGATGAGCATCACTTCCTGGCTTGAGGGTTTAACCCGTTAGGACAATTGTTGGCTAGGGGTCCTTCATTTTCAGACCCCAGTGCCGGGTTATCAGAAAACAAAACTCCATCATAGTAGAGAATATTTTCCACGAAACTTATTACTTGTGCGATTGTATACCTAAATTGCTGCCTTTGGGTAAAAAAGACATCAAGAAGGAAAGAAAACCATCTGGAGTGATTGAAAGGATCTCTGTTTATGTGTGTGTTGTACGGTGATTGAAGCCACCTTTTGCTGTAACCCCCCCCCCCCCCCAAGGTGATAAGGGGGTTGATTATAACCAGATGAAAAGTCCTCTTTATTATGAGCTGCATACTTTGGTCATGATCACAACCCTTCAGAGAAAGAGGAAATTAAATCATATGCATATGTGTTCAATTTTCTTAGGGGAAAAAAAATATGTGCTTTGCAAGGCCGTAGCCAGAAATTTTGTGAGCCTAAATGTGCCTCAATAAGTCAATACCCAAGGGCCCCCCCCCCCTGGTTACGCCTATGCAAAAGACAAAACGATTTCCGCTATCCGACCGATTTTTTTTAATACCCGGAGTCTGATCCACGAAAACCCCGGGTATTCGGTACTGATAAGTTACGCAAGGAACATCTGATATCCAGTTTGTTGGAAAATCAGCAACCGGTTTATCCCTATTCCTAGCCATGGTCCCCTCCCAGAGGAAAATCCCGGGTTCGCCACTGGTCATACGTATTGAAAACATTTCTGTCTGCATCAAGTATGTCTGTCTGTGAGCGGTGTAGGGCCAAGACCGTTCGGCGGATTTTCATGAAATTTGGCCCGAAATTAGTTCGGAGCATGGGAGTGTGCACCTAGTCGAGTTTTTTCTGAAATTCGAATTCGTTATCTTTTTATTTCCATTTATAGCCGGAAAATGTATAAAATGGTCTTTTTCTATAGGGAGAAATTATCGCATCGTTTCGAGCTTGATACCATTGAAAAAGCGCGTAAGAAACTACCTCAGAAAGAGTTTTGCTCTATGTGCTAAAACTTGAAGCCTCTAAATTAACTAGAAAAGAATTTATAAGTGTTTTTCTCTGAAGTTCGAAATTATTTTTTCACGGTAATTAACTTTAGTTTTGTTTGAATTGTTACCATCCGACTGGATTATGATCCTTTTCGTTTTTAAAATTCATTTATTGCGATTTTTAACATTTTGAGGAGCAGCCGATTTTTAATTTCTTTCTCTTTTTTTATTTGATTATTTTTTTTTTAAACGAATTAAAATACTGCACAGGTTTTTTTTAAAAAGAAATGTTATCCTTTATAGCGATTTTTGTTATTCTAACTTATTATTGCTATTTATATTTTTTTTATTTTTTTTTTCCCTCCAGTGAATTAGCAAACATGTTATTTGCCTATTTAGGCTCGGATGAAAGGTTTTTTCGCCTTCAAAGCTTTTCTTGCTGCTGTTAGTTTCTGCAAGTTACAAAATTTCGTCTTTCTGTTTCACTGTCAATGCATAATAGATAAAAACTAATTATACTAAAAATGTATTAATGAAAACTATTCTAATTCATTATAATCATCCTTTTTGTGTGCGTACTTGAAATAAGCAAACAAAATGCGCTTTTTCTTAAATATCTTCTTTTTAGTTTCGTTTCGTTTCTTTCTTTCTTTCTTACTTTTGTTCTCTTTTATTGTGTGTGTTTTGTAAAAAAAAAGCTTAAATGTGTAGGATCGCTGGTTGATTGAGGTGGGAGGGTAACTTTTATTATGTGGAAAGCATTTTAATAAAATAACATAATTTACACATAAAATAGTTATCACACTGTACACAATGGCGAATTCTACGCCCTCCTGGTTTTACAAAAATTAAAACGGCTGGTCTTTTCATTTTTTAACACGGGTATAGCCGTGCGGGTACCGCTAGTACTTAATAAAAGCAATAAGTAATAACATATGTAACAGTATACAGTGCTATGTACTGCACTATGTTATTGTACTGCTTAAATAATAGTATTTCATTATAATTAAAAAATCAAACATTATATTTTTGGTTTGGATTTTGTATTGTAATGAAATACTGTAGATAAATATGTAATTTAGAGGTTTTAATAACGATGGTTTACTTACTCAGCCTTTTGTTTTTTTATGAAATGATTTTGTTGATCATTTTATAACGATACTCACTGACCCCCTTTTCGAAAATATCAAAGTATTTTAAAAACAAGACATGATTTGAATTATACTACTACACAACTTTTCGTGTATGTATAAATAACTTATTAAGACAACAAATTCAAAAAAGGAAAATTGATGAATCGCGTACGCTTATGTTGTACGCTATTGACATTTTTATACCCTACTTCGCACAATATGCGTTAAAATAAGTCCGTTATTTCCAACAAAATGGAGCCATTCACCGCCAGAGGGACTCATGAACAGTCACCGTCGGCAGGTGATATCCGCTCTTTTGTTTACTAAGATTTTCATTTGAGTTCTATGTGAAGTACACTTGGCAAATTGAGTTATCTTAAAATTAAATAGACTATTTTCGCAGCTTTTGCTGATTATAGACCAGTATTTACATTTAATGTAAACATTATTCAAGAATTTCTTTATTATTACAATAGTTATAGTGTTTTACTTAGTGTTAATTTTATGTAATGCAGAAGAACTTTATTTAGTTCTAGTTTTTAATTAGACTTGTCGAACGCGATGTAAAGCGATGCTACGGCTTCCTTTGTTTACATTGCTTTCATCGGTGCCACGTGACCAATGACGTTGCTTGAATTGTTCTCCGCCGTTTAAAAACTTTACTACCAGTATACCAGAAAGATATTTTATTAAATTAATAATTTCCCTATAAAATACCTTATTTAAAATTTTTTTTGAATTTTATTTACAAAAGGGGGCGCGACTTAAGAACGCTACGCCCCTGAAGTTACAATTCACAAGAGTTAACACCATAAAAAAGTTTTAAGCACGCGACGAAAGTTTTAGAATAAATTGTTCTTTAGAACCAGTAACTGTAATAAAAAATGATGAAACGAAATCGAATCCTCGAGGAAATTCGTCTCAGGAGTGTTGTACTCAGAAAGTGGATTTTGTTCTATTTTACCTTCCACCTTTAAAGTTTCCTTTTTTATATTCCGTCACATCAGATCAAAGAATAGCGTGTCATACGTTTTTCCCCTACAGAAACGACAACGTATCTTTCTTATTTCGTCTGAAATTCATTGAATTTGTGAAATATACAAAAATAATTTTTAGAAAAAAATAGAACCGACTTAAAATTGCGCTAAAAAGTGAAAAATAAATTCATTCTTTAAACAACATCGATGTGACTTTTAAACATAGTTTTAGAAGTCGGTGCAAAATAAAGATAGATAAAATCTTTCGTAATCATGAATTAATTCAAATATATATATTTTCGCAGAATTAGCAACAGTTCCAATATGAAGTAGCAAATGGTGTAGTGGTAATAAGACTCATAATTTTGCACCGACTTCTAAAACTATGTTTAAAAGTCACATAGATGTTGTTTAAAGAATGAATTTATTTTTCACTTTTTAGCGCAATTTTAAGTAGGTTCTATTTTTTTTCTAAAAATTATTTTATTTTATTCTTTTTAGTGTAATTACATTTTAATATAAATACTTTATTCAAAAAAAAAAACATATCAAAGGAGAAAACTTCTTTGAGGGAATGGCACTAAAAACTAATCATTTGTATGATAAATTCCCTTTTGAAGTCGATTTTAGCAAACAAACTGATTGGATTAATTTTTGCCACAGTTAATTTTGAGATCATCAGATTAATTTTTGCCTTCTGTCAAACTCTTGCTGTAATTTCTTTTAATATTAAAGTCCATGACAACACACATGTTTTTAACAATGACATTTATATTTATTAATAAATTTCCAAACAAAGAAAAATCAAGCCAAGCCTTTCCAATTAAAATAAAAAATACTTATTTTTCACCCGTAACGTTTTTTCTAAAAAACAAATGTAGTCAAATTGATTTGCAATATTTGTGTAAGAAGACCCTCTATCGATTAAAGAAAAAATCATCAAAATCGGTTCATTCAGTCAAAAGTTATGGATGAAAAAACAACAACAAAAAAAAATACTACATTTCTGCCCATAACTTTTTTTCTAATTATCGAATATGGTAAAACAAAGGTACGGGACCTATGGGAAACCACCCTCGATCGAGTAAAAAAAGAGTCATGAAAATCGGTTCATCCGGTGAGAAGTTATGAGTGGACAAACAAAAAAAAAAAAAAAAAAAAACGACATACATACCGTATGAATGCATAACCTCCTTCCTTTGTGAAGTCGGTTAAAAACAAAACATAATGGACAAAAGCTGTTTTAAAGTCTTATTGTAAAGGATTTGATAACGCGATTCTAGAATAAAATCTGCATAACATGAATTAAAGCAACTATGAAACGAAAGGCAATGGAAATATGGGGCCGTTCATAAATGATGTCACGCTTTTTCCCCATATATTTGACCCCCTTCCCCCCTTTGTCACAATATGTCACACTTCAGCGGACCCCCTCCCCCTTTGTCACATGTCACGCTATGTTGCATAATGTATGATGTCACACATCTTGTTACCTCCACCCCTCCCCTTGTCACACCTTGTCACAATTTCACGAACTTCCCTCCCCCTCGAAACGTGACATCATTTATGAATGATCCCTAATTTAAAAAAGTTATGTATATACTAGTAAGCCGGCGGTCATATGAAATGACCGCTGTTCTGGATATTATAAACATACAATTCTCCCAGTAACCGTAAATGCACATCAAATCAAAGAGATATTTATCAGGTAGAACAGTAAAATTTAATGAATAAATAATAAACATATAATAATTTCGGGAAAAATATTCTTACCGAAAAAAAAACCCATCTAAGTTATAGTAATCTGTAAAATTAAAATATTATTTACTTTCTGATCAAATTGTTTGTGAAAAATAGTTATTTATATCCAACATAATCATCGGCAAAACAATAATTTTAACGACACTTTAAAAAAGAGCGCTGCCAGTTTAATATATATAAAAAGCGCAGACGATAAATAAATTAAAACAAAGAAGGAAGGATTAAATTAAATTCGCATTTACATTCATTTTTTACGGAGATTGCAAATCTAGCGATGCCTCACTCAAAATGATAGAGAAATGTTTTGATTATTAGTATATTTGACATGTGTTACAACAATGGCAACTGCATTACAGTTACGCAAGCAACCAATAAGCTATCGGCGACAAACATACACTTAAGCCGCTTATATATAAGAAGCGGAAGTCAGATTTGTTTGGGTAGACTGATTTATTGTGAATATTGGGTAAGAAAGAAATGTGAAAAGCCTAGAATATATCATGAATATTAAGAAAGCATAAGTTATTGGGGTTTTTGAAAACAAAAATATAATCCAGTTAAGTGTATTAAATTTTAATAGGTCTTTTAAAAATAGGTATGTAAAAAACCCCATAAAATAGGAATATTAACTTTTTTAACTTTAAAAATATCTTCATAAAACAGTTTTGAGCAAGGTAAAAGTTCACTAAGTAATATTCGGTATTCGGCCTAGAAGAAATGGCCGAACATTCGGTATTCGGTTAATTGGGCCAAATCACTATTCGTTACATCCCTACTAGATATAAACATGGGAATGATCGCTTGGTATAAACAAATTAAGGAGTTGCCGCTCAAAAGAATCGGAAATTAAAAATTGAGTTATGAGAGGAAATATGTCGTATCGTATCGCAAAATTTAATCGTAAGTGGTCCACGTTAATTGAAATAAATTATATAGATTCAACAAATTTATTCCCACTTGTACTATCACAGCCGTTCACTTTCCTTAACCAGTAAACACTAGAATTCATAGAACGGCCTTAAGCTATGTACAACTAATTTACTTCACGTTAATTAGCAAATACTAAGTAACATTTTGTTCTTGAAACCAGACCGCTGGCTGCGGATAAATAATGAAGCCGTCACGAAATTTACGAGATACTTAAGTTAACAATTTGCTTCAGACACCGTTGCAAATGATTTCCAGTATCAGTCTTGCAACTTGATCTCGTGGCATTAGGTAATGAATTTCGCGGAAAATTTATGAAGACTTTACTGCAAGCACATTCTTCCGTATCATCTTTATTTGAGTTTTGGAATTATGCTGTCGTACGGACGCCGTAATGAGTTGTGTTTGAATGTTACTCTTTCGTGCTATCCAATGTGTAAAATATTTCATACTTCAAATTTATTTGAACAAGAGTCGTATTCGGGGTTTTGTAGCTGGGGTTTAACAACCTGTGATACTCTACTCATGGGGATTATTCATAAATGATATCACGCCTCGAGGGGGTTCGTGAAATTGTGACCAAGTGTGACAAGGGGAGGGGTAAGAAGAAGTGTGACATCAAGCATTATGCAACACAGCGTGACATGTGACAAAGGGAGAAGGGGGGTCCGTTGAAGTGCGACATATTGTGACAAAGGGGGGGGGAGGGTCCGTTGAAGTGCGACATATTGTGACAAAGGGGGGGGAGGGTCAAATATATGGGAAAAAAGAGTGACATCATTTATGAACGGCGCCGTTCAATATACTCCAACGATATTTACAGGGGAGATGTTAAATAATATTCCACTAGATGGTTGTGCTATTAAAACACATTGTCAAAGTTCAAGTGAATTTTTGAAATTTACTCGGCTAAGCAGTCAGCACGTACCAAAAAATTAAATTAAACTCATGTTTGTGAAAATTGCAACACCATGACGGACTTACGCGAGTGAGCTGAAATTTTCAGGAAATGCAAAGTAGTGCATGATATGCAAATGATTAGACTTTCAAATCCGTAGCGCATGCGTATGCTGAGCAGCGCCCTCTGAACGGCGGATGGATCCGAATAAATAGACGGCTGTAGCGAGGCGTGTATGGTTATCGGTGGTTATCTGCTAGTGGTAAACGTTAGCTCAATCTTTACTTATTCCTCTTCGACGAAAGAGAGCGAGATTTGAACAACCTACAGAGTTTGAACGGGGGAGAATCATCGGCCTTCGTGAAGCTGGATTATCGTATCGTGCAGTAGCCGCTCGTGTGCAGCGTAACAGCAGCACAGGGATGCGTGTTTGGAAGCAAAGGACGGACGAGGGTCAGACAACTCGGAAATCTGGGAGTGGACCCCGAAATGTGACGCCAACTCGCGATGATAGACACCTGGTCCGCATGGCGCGGACGGACCGTACAGCTTTCTCTAGACAATTGGCAGCGCAGTGATCAATAGCTACAGGTGTTTCATTGTGTGCTTCATCAATTCGTAGACGTCTGCTGCAGCGTGGGCTGCGCGCAAGGACTCCTTTATACAGGATCCCCCCCACGCTAAACCATCACCACCTGCGGCTACAATGGGCCAATCAGCATAGAGACTGGCGTGCTGATTGGCAGCATGTCGTGTTTTCTGACGAATCCCGCTTTAATTTGTGGTACCATGAGGGCCGCATTCGTATCAGACGCTATGCCGGTGAACGCCACGTTCCGGAGTGCATTATCGAACGCCACAGTGGACGAACACACGGAGTTATGGTCTGGGGTGCCATAGCCTATCATAGACAATCTCAATTGGGCAATCTGAACAGCAACCGGTACATCAGTGAAATTCTACAGCCCCAAGCTGTTCCCTTCCTTCAAAGCTTGCCAGGCGCTGTATTTCAACAGGACAATGCCCTCCCTCATATTGCTAGGACTGTTCAATCCTTCTTTGCAACGCAGCAGGCACAGCTTTTTTCTTGGTCTGCGTATTCCCCGGATATGTCGCCAATTGAACATGTGTATTTGTGTATTTGTACCACTACCACTCAACTGTGTATTAAATTTCATTCAATTATGACGATTCCTTCATGTTGTTGTAATTTTCACAAACATGAGTTTATAATTTTAACAACTTTCTTTTATTGCAACATAAATAATGTTTTTATTAAATGGAAGTTTAATAGCTGTTGTGTGCTTTTAAAAACGTCATACATAAATTGTACACCCAGTCTTATTCCTTATTCGCACAAGTGCATCTCATCTAATAAGTTGCACCTTGTTCCTTATTTCCCACCAGCCGGTTAATAGGACCAAATTGATTGCGTTCCGATGTGTTCCGATTTACCGGAACCGACGGTATTCAAATAAAAACTGTGTCTTTTATTACGTTGCAAAAATGATTAGAATCCAGTCGAACCTCACCATTCGTCCGACTCTCTATTTGTACAACTCGCCAATCGTACGCTTGCCTCGCGATTCGGAAGGCTCCAGGGTAGCCAGTTTGGCTTTTTTAAAGAAAAAAATTGAGAAGCCATGCTCTATTTGAACTCGTCTGGAAATAATTTGTTCGGCGTTTCTTATTCTTTTAAAAATTTTAATACTTTTTCAGATTTTACTGACAATTTTAACTTTCTGAGGGGAGCGGCAAGAGGAAGTGGTTGAAGAGCTTTCTTCTTCAGAGGAGGAAAGCAGTAAGGAAAGCATTTCCTTTTGGGGAAAATAAAGAGCTGTGTTACCATTGGGTGCTAGCACAGAGAGTAGTGGAAAAATGGCATCCGAACACTGTTGTGGTCAACAGGAGAATGAACTTGTTCAACGACAATGTTATTGACCCTTTTAGAAAAATTCTGAAAAATCGTCAAAAGCAGACAACATTGGACAGGTTTTTAGAGAAAGAAATCCAAGATTCTTCTAGTCTCTAGCGCGAAAAAGCAAAAAAGAAAGAACTGCAGAATAGAAGAAAAAGCCTGAAGGGATGTTGCCTAAACTATTTATGGAAAATGACTCCTGTTCCAAACAGTACCATCAACATTTCTCTCCATCCTCTCAACATCCCACTTATACCATCAGCTCACCTCAGTACCAGCAAAGTGCAGTTAAATTTTTATTTATGTATAATTTCATGTACAGAGCTGTACATTTGCTTTTCATAGGTTTAAATAAGCAACCATCTGCGGGTCTGGAATGGATTAATCCAATTTACATTATATCTTATGTGAAAAAATAATTCGCCATTCGAACTGCCTCCTGGAATGAATTGTGTACGAATAGCGAAGTTCCACTGTACTTCCATTACTTCTTGAGACCATTCATACGTAGGGAGAAAAACATTCAATGGAGTGCAATTCACCGCTAGAAGGACTCATGAGCGATGGCACGTGATATCCGCTCTTTGTTTGCTAAGATTTTCAATTGAGTTCTACGTGGAGTTCACCAGGTAAAATTAGTTATCTTAAAATTAACTAGACTATTTTCGCAGCTCTTTCTGATTATAACACAATATTTTCATTTAATTTAATCATTGTAAAAGAAATTTATTTATTATTACAATAGATATAGTGTTTTATTTAGTGTTAAATTTATGTAATGTAGAAGAACTTTACTTAGCCTTTATTTAGTCTTCAATTAGATTTGTGGAACTCGAAGTAAAGCGATGCTACGGCTTCCTTTGTTTACATTGCTTTATTCGCTGCCACGTGACCAATGACATTGCTTGAATCGCTTCCATTGAGCCATCCCTCTTGGCGGTATTACTGCCAAAAAGTAACCAACACTGCTTCCACTTAGGGTCCATGTGTGTACCAAATTGCGTTTCATTCCAAGCATTCTACTCTTCGTTCAGAATGTTAAAGTAAAAGATGCAATCTTTTAAACCAATCCCGTAGTTAATTTGACAATTTAACAGTGTCTTTGGACAGTATAAAATAAGCTTATTTACAGTGGAGTTGGATTCAGAAACAGCTTGGAATCTAACGTATCGTTTTTGTGTCAAAATACTTGTGTGAAAGTGTGTGTGTATATTCCTGGGGTCACGGGTGTTAAAATTGGGGTTGTGACTTGAAAAAAAAATTGGGAATCACTGCATTACTCTACATACAATTTCGAGTTGACGATACAGGGAAACCTGTAAAGTTGACCACCTTTGTAAGTTGACCACGTGTCTAAGTTGCCCCTTTTTGTTAGGACTGGAATTCGCCTTTCACCCTCTATAAGTTGACCACTTGTCTAAGTTGACCCCTTTGTCAGGAACGGAATCAGCCTTTCACCCTCTACCTCACCCTCTATAAGTTGACCCCTTTTGTCAGGAACGGAATTAGCCTTTCACCCTCTACCTCACCCTCTATAACTTGCCCACTTGTCTAAGTTAACCCCTTTTGTCAGAAACGGAATTAGCCTTTCACCCTCTATAAGTTGCCCACTTGTCTAAGTTGACCACTTTTGTCAGGAACGGAATTAGCCTTTCACCCTCTACCTCACCCTCTATAAGTTGCCCACTTGTCTAAGTTGACCCCTTTTGTCAGGAACGGAACTAGCCTTTCACCCTCTACCTCACCCTCTATAAGTTGCCCACTTGTCTAAGTTGACCACTTTTGTCAGGAACGGAATTAGCCTTTCACCCTCTACCTCACCCTCTATAACTTGACCACTTTTGTCAGGAACGGAACTAGCCTTTCATCCTCTACCTCACCCTCCATAAGTTGACCACTTGTCTAAGTTGACCACTAAAGTGCTGCACCGCTAGTGGTCAACTTACACGGGTTTCACTGTATATATGTAATGAGTGTAGCTGCCAGCATAAATAATTCATTTTTATTATCATAGTTGTTTTTTAAGAGAAATAAATATTTTTAATGTCTGAATTAAAAAAAAAACAGTGCAGCTAGCTTCTTAATTGTTTTAAATTGGTGTTATGGAAATAATGAATTTCGCGGGAAAACTTTAAAACTATTCTTATTCTACATTTAGTTCTTTAAATTATTACCTTAGTGGCATCAGTTCTTGGTGAAATTTCGAACGATAAATTTAAAAACAATCTAGCTTTCTGCGCATAAAGTGCCCTGTTTTGATGGTTGAATAATGAAAGGATGTTGTAGCGCTTCAAATTCCAAGATCCAGATGATGAAGACAAAGTAAAAACTTCTGGTAAGTATATTGACGGCAAGTAACAACGACATGTTATAGGATTAAAGACAGCTTATTGTGATGGCTGTGCCTACCGAAATTTATGTACCGGAAGCGTACATAAATTTACCTCTGACGTAGAATTTAAAATGTCAACCGTTGTCTAAGGAATTATACGTCCTAGAAGATATATGAGTAATGTAATTGATGATCTTGCATTGTTGTGTCTCTACAGGATTGCGGTTTTAGAATAAGAATCATTTCTATCATTGTCGCCAAAAGGGGTAAATTTTCTGTGTTTCATAGGCAAAATTTCGGGGTCATTCATTCTTTCCAAAATCTTCACTTAACACGTTATGAGCGGGCGACGTAGCACGCGCAACTATGTTGCGTAGTGGGCTCAGTTGACTAAGTTAAAAAATGTTCTAAAAAATATAGCATCCAATCCATACATTATATAAAACATATTTTTCCCTTGTGATATAAAAGTGGTGATTTTAAATATGTACAAATACCATCTCGGCTTTTAAACGGCAATGCACGAAACTTGTACTAATACCTGCCGTTCCGCTCATAAGGAACAGTTCATAAAAGATGTCACGCTTCTTTTGCAATATATTTGACCCCCGCCCCTCCTTTGTCACAAAGTGTCACACTTCAACATACCCCCTCCCCCCTTTGTCACATGTCACGCTGTATTACATTAGCATAAAATAAGTTTAATTTGCTGAAATGTCACAAAAATGTCTAATGTCACACTTCTTGCTACCCACTCTCCTCCCCTTGTCACAAACTGTCACAATTTCTCGGACTCCCCTCCCCCTTCGAAGCGTGACATCATTTATGAATAACCCTTTGGAAGAGTGCGATAGTGGGCACTAAATAATTCATGTTCTATTTATTGGATTTCAAGTTTTTAAGCAAATTTTGTCTGATGTAGTTTTTATCAGTTTTAGTATGATGTAAAATCTTCGAAAATGGAATGATCTTTTTTTTATTGTCGGGAAAAATCTTAAAATCTGAATACGGGAAAAGCACTAATTCGAAATTTTGGGAGAGGATTGAACTTGTGTCAAATTACATTCTGATCAGTCTGTTACTGTGGCTTTGCAAAGCGACATACAAACGAACAAACCTTCTCCTGTAGAATTTACCGGAAAAGGGGGGGGGGGATTCCCTACTTAAGGGATCTTTTACATGCTCCATAATCATGCGACATGGGCGCAGACGATTTTCTGCATCTTGAAAATCCCCCGAAAACTCCCCTTTGACCTGGGACGTACGAGTCACGCGCCTTATCACGACGCCACCATGCAGGCATAGGTGAGTATTCGAAATATAAATTTGGAAAACATAAAATGCTTAAAAGTAATTAAAGTTTTCGAAAGTGTGTGTTGCAGCAATTCTTTTTCATTTTCTTAAAATACATACATACATTTTATACATATTAGATTCTAACTTACATACTTAATTTAACAATACCCAAACATTAAAATCTTGATTTCAACAGAAATGATTATGCAACAGATGTTACATTTAATTGAGGCAAACGATGTACATAGTTTGAAATACCATTCTGAGTAACAATTTAATTACTGCGTTCGGAATACTCACCATGCCGGCATAGGTGAGTATTCCAAAAATAAATTTGAAAAGCATTAAAATGCTTAAAAGTAATTAAAGTTTACGAAACTATGTGTTGCAGCGTTTCTTTCTCATTTTATTAAAATACATACATAAATTTTATACTTATACGACTCTAACTTACATACTTAATTTAACAATACTCAAATTTTAGTATCATCGAATTTTGATTGCAACAGAAATGATTATGAAACAGCCGTTACATTTAATTGAGGCAAACCATGTACACAGTTTCAAATACCATTCTGAGCAACAATTTAATTACTTCGTTCTCTAATTTCACATCACTAATAAATTGTTACAAGTAGCATTGCAATAATGAGAAGAGGAACACAATTTTTCTATTCTGAAAGCACACTCAACTCATTTAAATAGCTTATTTCATTAAGAAATTTAGAACTTTTGCGGAGGAAGCGCAAAGAATTTTGCGAATTGCTGATGCATAAAAGGAATAATTAGGGAAATATTTCCATATCGATTGATTATTCAACTGCAAAGGATGGGAATTCTTTTGTGAATTACCAGCCCTATTCGATATTTGACTTCTGTTGTGTAAGAAAGAAAGAAAAAGAAACATTAATAATATTTTCTTTCCAAGAATAAATTATTCAATATGGCGGCCTATTTTTGCCCCAAGTAAAGACGAAGGTTTCATTTGATTGAATAAAACGAAACAATCTTTTGAATTTATGCAACATTCCAGGAGCGGAATTTGTGTTTTAGCTGAAGAAAAATGCTTGAAGCTCTAATATCAGTCATAATTTATTAAGGGGGGAAAATAGGTGTAGGACGGCGTATTAAGAGTAATTTTCATGTATTTTTTAAACATATAAAGAATAAATATATTTTAGTGAGATTTTGCAGTTATTTTATGAATATATCGAAGAACATTTATTGAGTTTATTATCAAAGTTTTTTTTTGAAAAATAAGACATATCAGCTACTGTACATTGTAATTCGCCGCCCGGATCGGCAGTTTGCGTACATCCTGGAGGTCACAATTTTTATCTGAAATCAATTTTTAAAGACATTTACTTTTTTATAAGTGTCTCTTCATTTGAACTACAATTATCAGAAAAAATCGAGAATTTCTGGGTTTTTTTTAGAATGGGAAAATTAAGTACGATTTTTGACCGTTTTTTGTTCTTTTTTTTGCAATAAAAAAACAGAAATAAAGATATTGTTTACGACTGAAATTCAAATAGAGAGTACATATATAAAAAAAAATGTATGTTAAATTTGATAAGGATTGATCAAAAACTCTGAGAGCTAGAGAGTACGCAAATTCGAAAAAAAAAAAAAAAAAAGAGTTTCGAGAAAAACGAGTTTAGAAAATGAGTCGTAGTGAAGGGAAATTTAAGGCAGTAATGAATCAATTTAAGAGTGATTTTAAAATGCGAACGTCATCACAGGGTCACTAATACTTATAGAAATTTCTATCCCAGGTCTCAATTAAAAGAAACAAAAATATATCTGCTAACGTTCTTTTGTCTCTCTAACGCTGTTGCTGGTGGTCACTTTTGTATTTGTATTTGTATAAAAAAAAAGGCTTTCGACGTTTTAAAACTCTCCAACAAAAACTAAATGTGAGATTGTATACAGCACTAATGCCTTCAAAACTGTAAAGAAAACAAGAAGTTCCGTCTAGAACTATACGAGCCTACTTTCCCGTATTCACCAACTTGAAATTTATAATCTAGCTAACTCTATCTCTCTCTCTTCCGCATTTAACTTTAGTTCTTAATTACTTCAAATATGCCTTTTTCAACGGTTAATACATATTCATTCACTCACTCATTCTTTCATTTATTCAGTCATTCGTTTATTTATTCATTCATTTTTCTCATTTATGTATTTATTCACTCATTCATTTATTTTTCACTTCATACATTCATTTATCTATTTTATTATTTATTCACTTATTTATTCACTCATTTATTCGTTTATTCCATCACTCATTCATTTAATCATTCATTCATTCGAAAATATCGTTAAAAATCCCGATCAAAAAATTTCATAAGAAAATAGGCTCGTTCCGTTCTAGTTGAACTTCGTATCTGTACATGTTCTTCGGCCGAACATCTTTCCTATAAATTTTGTTCCAAGCAAATCGGTCTGTTAGATCATGATTTATAAAGGATTGAATTTCCCCGCAGGCGCTAATGTTAATCTCATTTTTTTTTTTTTTTTGAACTGTTTCAAAATGAATTCCTTTATCCCATCGGAAATCTCGCCAAGGTTACCAGCGGAGGTATTCCGTTTGGCGTTCGTTGAATCATTATTGGCGAGTTTCTCGCCTGCGCCGGGATAAAGGAAAAAGTACCGTTAATTTTTTTGAACTGTTCAAAAATGAACAAAAATTGCTCAACTCAAAAAATATTTTCCTTCGAGTACTTTTTAGTAATCTTGTTCATAAGAACTCGACTCTTATGCCCAGAGTTTACATAATTTGCTTCACTTTTGCCCATAGGCGCTAATGTTAAATTTTTTTGAACTGTTCAAAATTGAACGAAATATTGTTCAAATCAAAAAGTAAAATATGGAAATGAGATGTCCTTGCCGAGATCTTTCGAATGCAAAAAGAATTTTTCGAATCGGACTATTCGTTCAAAAGTTATTAGGGGGGGGGGGGGACAGACCGACAGACCGACCGACACACTTTTTCCCCATCTCAAAACCATACTTTCAAATTTTTTATTTTTCAATCTTTATTTAATCACTTCACTTATTTTTGACTTCTCTTCATATGTAACGACATTTTTCGGTACATTAAGCCTTCTTTCATGCTTTAATATATATTTTTTAACTTTTACGGGAAAGTAGGCTAAAAATCGCTTCACACGAAATAAAGCTGTAAGATTTTTGAGAAATGACACAACAGTGACACTACACTGTACACTGAGAAATGACACTACACTGTAAAAATGTTACATTTAGTTGCCACCATTTTTGGCGCTACTGAACCCCGTTTTTGGTGTTCAGTTGGCGCAAAGTTAAAAATTATTGATTTTTTGATGTATTTAAAACTTTTTTAAGTGTCTGTCTATAAAAATATTGACAGCAGACTGTTTTTTTTAAACATATGATGTTCGTTAACTCATCTACGCATCAAAAGTTCATTATGATTGCTCATTAATCCTATTTTCGTAGAAATGAGCAATCGTAATAAAATTTCGATGGAGTTAACAAATTTCCTGTGCTAAAAAACATTATACTGTCTATATTTTTTAAACAGACACATAAAAAATTTAAAGCACAGTTGAACTCGCTTAATACGAAACGCCAAAAATTCGCGAATTTGTTCGTCCTAGCCGTTATTCGTAACAACCGTGAATAAGTAAGATTGTGTAAAAAAAGTATTAGAAATGCATGTTTATATTTTAAAAATAATTACTACTATTTAAGAATGATTCGACGATAGAGGCTTTGATCCCTGTGCAGACTGACTTGTCCGAAAACCAACACGTGCATTAGCTTTATTCTCTACCCGAAAAGATTCAACGCATGATTCGAAATACGTACTTGGTGGTTTACAATGAATACAAAAAACCCAACTATTTGTTAAAAAAAATAATTATATGCAATCGAGAAATTTTTTTGTGAACATGTCAGAAATTTTGTTCGTCTAAGCCGAAATGTGTATTTTAGCCATCGTAATATGCGTGAGATATTTAGTGTAAATAAATAGTAAACCAAACTTATTGACCAAAATGTTCGTTTTAGCCGTGATTTCGTATTAACCGTGTTCGTATTAAAAAGATCAACTGTATATAAAAAATGAATCATTTTCAACTTTACAGCAACTAAACTCCAAAAATTGTGTTTAGTAACGTCAAAAATGGTGGCAACTAAAAGAAAAAATGGTGGCAACTAAAAGAAAAAATGGTGGTAACTAAAAGCAAAAATGGTGGCAACTAAAAGCAAAAATTTTTACAGTGTACGATTTTAGAAAATACACATTGTACGTGGCCCCTCTCGGATCGACGTTTCAAACTTACCAGAGAAAAGTTTTTCAAAATATAGTTGTTGAGAAGTGGAACAACATTCTAAAACTTTTCCTTGGCTCTTTCTTACAGCAATCGGAACATAAACGGGCTCATAGCAGTATATAAACTTAAGGGTGCGAATTCAGTAACTTTTAGCAATCCTTTCACTTGATTTGCTCCATCCTATCCTCAGATAAGGAATTCTTTCAGGTTCCCACCCCCACACCATCTTAAACTCTGCTCCTCCCCCCCCCCCCACCCCCATGCTCTCGTCTTGTTTCGTGGCTTTTTTTTTCTCCTCAGAGAATTTGGACAGGATTTCCTTTCTTCTTCGTGGAGGGTGTAAGAAAGGATAAAAGGTAGCTGAAGAAAGAATCAGTAACAAAATGGATTGAAAGTTCAGGATGAAACTGCGGAGAAAAAGATCGAAGAAAGAAAGAACCTTTTTTTTTTTGCTAAGAATTTATTTGCCCTATTATTTATTTTACTTGTACGATATCATGTTGTCTTAGGTTGGAAAAAAATAGTGTTGAAAATTCGAAAAACAACAACCACATCGAAATTTTTGTTGCAATTCGTATCATTTTACCTCTTCCCCTGCTCTTTCAGGTGCCTGAATATCTTCCGGAAGTTTTTTCATGTGTATTTGAAATGTTATTCAATTAATAATTTATAGCAAAATGGAATTAAAACACTCAATAATGCATAAGAAAACACATTTTTATTTTTTTTTGTCTTTTTACATAAAAAACAGAACTGTTTAAAAAAAATGTAAAAATTTAAAATGTTTCTGCAAAACACGACACCTTGGTATTAAATGAATATACTGTACTTTTTTATCTTATAGTGATGACAATAACATTCTCGATGGAACAGACCCCTCTATAACCCCCTCCCGCCCCGTAAGGACACTACTGGTAAAATCACTAGTATTTACATCTAACATAGCGTTCTTTAAAAAATTTGATGTCACGTAAACTAAAAATTTTAACCTATGTGAGCGATTGTTTTTCTTTCTGAAAAACATTTTTGCTTTTATGTTCTGCATAAAATTTTCTCAGTGTAAGAATAACTTTCTGCTTTTGATTCATTTCAGTTGTTAGTGAAACCATGAAAAACTATTAAATAATAACATTTAAAAAATTGTGCTTTCCAAAAAAAGAAAAGAAGAAACTCTTAATTTTAACATGCTACCTATTAATATTACTCTTATTTCTATTCAAATACAATTAATTATAATGTTTAGTTTTTAACAAAAGAGTTTCAGCTGAAAACTCTTCCTAGTTAAGTGGGAGGAAAGCATCATTAACCAAGAAATTCTAATAGTTAATTTTTTTTTAAATTTAGGAATCGAAAAACAATTTTTAAAATCCTTGTATAAGGTAAAATATTTTTTTTTTCTTAACAGCACTCAAAACGTTTGTAGCAATTTAATACTTTTTTTTCTTCTGAAAGACATTTTTCTTCTTGTAACAAAGCAATAGCAGAAGACTTTTTAAATTAGCAAACAAGGCATTTAAAAAAATATATTTTCATTTTTAAAGTTCTCCCTCTTTCTCTTATTGTCAAAGCACTTTTCATAAAAAAATAGTTATTCCAAAATTCAGGTATCAGCGCTAAAAAAAGCAATCGACAAGAACCATTTTGATAATATTGATACGACTTCTTACATAAAAGAATTAAACTAATAAAATAATTATTTTTAGATTTTTTAATGTCGTTACAGCGACATAAAAGCACATCTACTCTATTAATAATGTTTTTCAATGCTCATTAGGGGACATTCACAAATGCTTGGAGGGGGTGGTGTTCGAGAAGTTGTGACAGTTTGTGACGAGGAGAGGGGGTGGTGTTCGAGAACTTGTGACAGTTTGTGGCAAGGGGAGGGGGTGGTGTTCGAGAAATTGTGACAGTTTGTGACAAACGGAGGGGGTGGTGTTCGAGAACTTGTGACAGTTTGTGAGAAAGCGCTGGGGTGGTGTTCGAGAAATTGTGACAGTTTGTCACAAGGGGAAGGGGTAGCAATAAGTGTGACATCACACATTTTGGTTAAAATGAAGACATTTAAAATCAGCAGATGAAGTATTTTTATATGATTTATTTTGTTTCATCATTTATTTTATATCGAAAACATTGATGCAGTCCCTTCCACTGCGGGACTGCATCAATGTCGGTAGAAGCTCGGTTCCCGCAGAACACCGAAAGTGAAGCAACATCGACTCAGGTCAGTGTTTGGGAGGGTGACTACCTCTCGTGGCTGGTTGCTGTGGTGTCCGTGTACGCTAAAGGGATCTGGGGCACGTTAAATAGGTCTTGGCTCCAATATCCTCCAAGCGAAACGATACCTCTGTCGGTGCCAATCCCAGGAGATGGTCTCTCATCTGGGAGCGGGTTCAAAAATTAAGAGACCTTTCAAAGAGGCGGAAATCGGGCTCCTGCTTATAAAGGCCCCGTTAGACTCAGGAGCAGCCTACCCATTCTTCCTCGCCACGTGCTGGGACTCGAAAACAACAACATTGATGCTGATCCAAGTTTAAATTAAATTTTAGTTAAAATTTTAAATTTAAAAGAATATCTTATTGGGCACTGACAGTTAAGGATAAAATAGCATTCCAATTCTGCAAAAATGACCTATTTGTATTCAAAATTTTTATCCATTTTTTTACTATTACACACTAATTATGTTTTTTCATTGTAAATCTCAATCGCATTTTATACCAAATCAAGTACACATGTATCAGTTATTACTGCTATGCTCACAAATGCCCCAATAAAAGTTCAAAAGTATAATTAAGTCGTTTATTTGGAAAGGATAACATCTCCGTTTTGAAAAAAGAGCAACTATCAGTATTGATTTATTATTTGTATGGCATAATTAATCAAAAGTCGTTTCAATTTACCAATACTGCATTGCTATTACCTGCTAAAACAAAATAGTATAATATCAGACCTGTAAAGTTTTCCAACTGTTTATGAGCCTGTTTTTTCTGTCTCCTGAAAGAAATTTTGTTTTAAGGAGTTATTACCTTTTCGAAATAAACAATTCAATTGTAAATGTGATCTATAATGCTGTCCTTTGTTTCTGAACTACAGATATTTATGCTTATGTAATATAGCGTGACATGTTACAAGGGGGGTTGGGGGTTTGTTGAAGCACGACATTTCATGAAAAAGAGGGGAGGGGATCAAATATCTTGAAAAAAGTGTGATATCATTTATGTATGATTCCTTAAGTGCTTCAAGACATTGCTTTTGTTTACTGGAAAAGAAAGATTGAAATTTAATATATTTAGGCCATTCTGAATGAAATTTTCAAACTGAATTAAAATGAAATGTGATTAATTTGGAATAAATCAAGTGTGCAAAACGAATTACAACGAGAACAGAATGCGGTACATTCCTTATCCCAGCAGTTTGTCCCTTGAACATATATGGATTCTTTTTGGCACACTGAATGTCAGATATCTTTTTTTTTTATGGTAGAACAAGGCTACTTAATATTTTTCAAACTAATTTATATGTCAGAAGCATATTCCGTATGGTTGCCATGGTTTCATTGGGGAAAAATGAGGAAGCGCATTACGTAGTAGTTTTTGATTTTCCATTTAAACCAGATTTTTCTTTAACTCTCAGAAATGCTAAGAAACTTAAACATCAAAGATATCTCGTGTTAAAGTTTAAAGTTTATACTTTATCTTTATTGGGAACAGAAGTGAAATAATGCTCAACTGATACAAATCTGCAAAATTTCATTTGCAAAATCTCTCTCAATGTAAGATTCGATTTGCTTTCCGTTTGATTTCGAGTTTAAATTAAGTTACGAATTCAATGGTAGACGTATACAGAAAAATTTTTAGTTGTTGTCGAATTCCATCTAAAGATTTCAGAAAATCAGCATTTGTTTCAGCATCAAATATTCTTCGTTTCAATAAGTATTATTTTAAATAGATTCCATTTTGTTCGTTTTATGTCCCAATGGGATTAGATATCGTCGAAAAATATTGTTAAAAAAGTAAAAATATATATATCTCGATTTATATTGCGATAAATTGAATATACTCATTTTTACAAAAAACGTAATTGAGAGAAATATGGCATTAAAATGTAAGCAACTTATTACTGAAAAATAGTGTTCAGCAGTAGTTAACTAGAAGTGGTTAACTACTAGTGGCAACAACTAGTTAACTACTAGTTGTAACTACTTTTGTTTTGAACTCGTTAACTATTAGTTAAACTACGTTTTTCCCAACTACTTTGCAATTCCAACTATTTTCAAAAATTTATTTTAAAAATCTATTTATTAAAAAAACTATTTTTTAAATATTAAATTATTTAAATTTTTAGCTTATGAATAGTATCCACACAAATGTGTTTTTTAATATTATGTCATATAATGTAAAAGTACTCATCGAAAAAAATCATAATATTTATTGCAGTATTTACGCAAATTAGGAAAAGCTTTTTAATATAGTCAGTAAATGGCGCCTGCACCAGCACATGCACGATGAAGTTTCATTAAAAAAAAAAAAATATGGTTTGAAGAGATTACATGCGAAGTTTAAAATTTGGGGGATTTTTTTAGAATTTAGAGATTTTTTGTCTCGTATTTAGAGACTTTCTGGCGAGAGAATTCTGCTGCTGGACAAATTCTTGTTCCAAGAAAATGTAGGCTGGGAGACAAAAAATTTGAAAAATAGCTATTTCTTAAAAACATAAATTATTAACTTTATTAAACAAATACATTATTCAACTAGTAGTTAACTACTTTTGGAAAACAGTTAACTACTAGTTACAACTAGTCTCAGAAAAAAAGTAGTTAACTACTAGTTGCAACTAGTTTTGTTTAGACTAGTTAGTAGTTGGTAGTTAACTACATTTTGAAGAGTAGCTGCCGAACACTACTGAAAGAACAAGCTCGATTTGGCAAAAGAAATAGCGAATATCATGAAATGTAAGATTGCTTTTACACCAAAGACGCCAACCTTGACGAAAACCTTGTCTTTTGTCATCTGCGCATGCGCAAGGCATATTTGTGCCTTCAAACATATGCTCTGCGGTAGCGCAGATGAAGAAAAGACAAGTGTTTCGTTTCGTCTTTGTCGCCTTTGGTGTGAAAGCCCTCTAAGCTCGTAAATTAGAAATGATTTTTGAGATACAAAGCGCAGGATGTTAATAAAAACTGTATTCAGCAGCGTGTTAAATAATTCATCTATACCTCGTTCGTGTGGATAAAAGCGAAAAATTTGCGAAAGAAAACATGAGGCGGTGAGAAGCAAAGGGATGTAAGTGACTAAAGTATCATTTTGAGTAAAACTCATTTGCAGCTTAATTCCTATACTAAATTCTAGAGCTTCTTCGTGTAAATATTTTTTTTATTTTCGAGTCCTATATGTATGTGTTAGTTTAAGTATGAAGTGTGAAGTGTTTCTGATGATTAGATTTGCCGTAGGATTTTTTTTTTTAAACTTATTCTTACTTACATCCCTTTGCTTCAAACTAGTTCACTTACACCCCTTTGCCACTAAATGAAAAACGTGTCTTGTTCATTTTGCTAATGTACACAGTAATAAAGATAATTTGTTAGGGATATAAACTTTATTAAAAATATAGTATAAATTTCGAATGATTATATTTATCAACAAACTAAAAATCATTGCCATTAGACAAATTGCCAATTGCCGAAAACAAAACATGACAAAAATAAAATCTGCAGACGATTTAACCCTTGTTTTTATAATTATTATTCAATAATTCGGAATTCTTTTCCTATTTTTTTTCTTCTTCTCCGCTTTAAGTTTCGTAAATAGATCGTCTGCATCGCGTATTTAAACGAACTGAAAAATCAAATAATTTTATTTCGAGGCAGACGGATGTAAGTGCACTTGCATCCCTTTGCCACCAAACGGAATGCAGCTTTTATTTAGTAAATTTTTCAAACCATGCTTTTTTCCAGTATCTGTCAAAGCTACCACTAAAATCTCTTTCCCACAAAACAGAAGGGTGTTTAATTTATCAATTGCACTAGCTATTTCAAAATTTTCATGTTGGTCACTTACACCCCTTTGCTTCTAAGTGCCTGACATGTAAAACTTTTGAATTATCACACAAATAATGCAAAATAAATATGTACTTTAAAGCCGTAGTATCATAAGTCCATTTTTCGAATTTTTGCGAGGAAGTTAAAAAATAAACATTTTCAGTGCTATAGGACTAGAATTTTCCTTGCGATCCTTAGAGGTCCGATGGGAGCTTTGAAAGTTCGAAACCCTCGTGTAGCGAGTGGCTTTAAAAAAAAAACGAAAAATGGATTAAGATACTATAGCTCTCAGGTACAGATATATCATAGCATAACTTCTGTAACTGGGAGCCATAGTATCTCAAGTCCATTTTTCGAGTTTTTTTCGACGAAGTTAAAAAATAATCATTTTTAGTACAATAAGAATCGACTTTTCCCTGCGATCCTTATAATAGAGATGTCCGATGGGAGCTTTGAAAGTTCGGAATCACGTGTAGCGAATATCTTAGTTGTCGGTGCTCTGTATGTCCATTAAGTGTAAATTCGCAAGAAAAAAAAGGGGGGGGGGGACTAAAATACTATGGCTCTCAGGTACAGATACATTATCACGTAAGTTCTGTACCTGAGAGCCATAGTATCTCAAGTCCGTCTTTCGAATTTTTTCAACGAAGCTAAAAAATAATCATTTTTAGAATAAGAATAGAGTTCTCCACTTTTCCCTGCGATCCTTAGAATAAAGATGTCCGATGGGAGCTTTGAAAGTTCGGAACCCTCATATAGCGAGTGGCTCTTCCGTCGGTACTCTGTATGTCCTTTAAGTGCAAACTAGAAAAAAAAAAAACGAAAAATGGACTAAGATTACATGGCTCTCAGGTACAGGTACACTATTACATAATATTTGTATCTGAGAGCCAGTGTCTCAAGTCCACTTTTCAAATTTTTTTTGAACAAAGTTAAAATATAATCATTTTCAGTACAATAAGACTAGTCTTTTCCCTGCGATCCTTAGAGTAAAGATGTCCGATGGGAGCTTTGAAAGTTCGGAACCCTCATGTAGCGAGTGGCTCTTCCGTCGGTACTCTGTATGTCCATTAAGTGTAAACTAGAAAAAAGAAAAAAAAAGAAAAAAAAAAAAAAAAAAACCGAGAAATGGACTAAGATTCTATGGCTCTCAGGTACAGGTACATTATTACATAATATTTGTATCTGAGAGCCAGAGTGTCTCAAGTCCATTTTTCAAATTTTTTTTGAACAAAGTTAAAATATAATCATTTTCAGTACAATAAGACTAGACTTTTCCCTGCGATCCTTAGAGTAAAGATGTCCGATGGGAGCTTTGAAAGTTCGGAACCCTCATATAGCGAGTGGCTCTTCCGTCGGTACTCTGTATGTCCATTAAGTGTAAACTAGAAAAAAAAAAACGAGAAATGGACTAAGATTCTATGGCTCTCAGGTACAGGTACATTATTACATAATATTTGTATCTGAGAGCCAGAGTGTCTCAAGTCCATTTTTCAAATTTTTTTTGAACAAAGTTAAAATATAATCATTTTCAGTACAATAAGACTAGTCTTTTACCTGCGATCCTTAAAATAAAGATGTCCTATGGGAGCTTTGAAAGTTCGGAGCCCTCATGTAGCGAGTGGTTTCGTCATCGTGTTCTATATGTCAATTAAGTGTAAACTCTCAAATATCGAAAAATGGGTATGATGGCTGCCAGGTACAGAGATTACTGTTCTACCATAAAAAAAAAACTGGCAGAGTGCCAAGAAGATTCCATTCAAGTTCAAGGGAGGTACTTCTGGTGCGCCGTTTCTGTTCTCGTCTTAGTTCGTCTATCACAGCGGTTCCTAATCTTTTTTTTCGCGTACCACCATTTTTATTGCGAACCAGTTTGCGTACCACTGCTATATAACTTTATTATATAGAATAGAAGATCAATAGGTTATAGATTGATGTTTTGTCTGCGCGCGTACCACCTAGAGAGGCTTCGCGTACCACTAGTGGTACGCGTACCACAGTTTGGGAACCGTTGGTTTAGCATACTTGGTTGCTTCCGAGATGATGCTAGATGCCAGTTTATAAGTTTAGTTGCTTTCAACAAACAGAGAATCAAACTTTCTGCTAATAAACGCACCTGCAGGACAAACTTCCCTAAAACTCGAATGGATTCGTCCTTTTTTGCCATGCGCAGAAGCGTCCAAGTGTCAATTATTCGTGTTCGAACTGTACCTGTTTTATTTTTTAAAAATTGCGTATGTTTATTTTCATAAAAATAACCCAACACAGAGAAAGAAAATAAAAACACGAAAGCTTTTATTAAAATAATAAGTAGTGACATGTTTTGTTGTAGAAATAATGAGTATAAAAGCTTCCAAGGCATAGTTTTAAAATGCAGTTAGCTATTGCTCTGTCTTAAATTCATAAATAATAACTTATTTACCGGTAAAACATAATTTGCCCACCATAAGATTTTAACTGCTTCCCTTGAGAAAAAGAATGTTTTTCAGAAGACCAGAAAACTTAACACAAAGCAAAAAAAAAAAACCCTAGAAAATAATGAAAATACACATTTAGACTTCTCTAAATACTTATGGGAATTGCGTCGAGATGCCTTATACAGAATAATAAAATAAAACTTATGGTAAAAAAAAAGAGGGAAAAAAAAGCATTAGTTTGCTAAATAATGTTTATTTTTTCTTCCTCTTCTTTCAATGGTAACAGTTATCGTCATTAAAAAGAATAAGTACCCTCTAATAATCTATTTAAATTGACAAATATCCTTGTTTTTGTTTCTGCAACGAAGCAGAATCTTGAAATTAAGTACGGAGGGCTTTTTTTTTTCAGGAGAAATGTTTCGAAGTTTGAAATGCCTTGCATAATAAAATCGTAAATATTTTGCCATATCATTTAAAACGTAAGCAGTGATAATAACTTATTTCCAACGAAGAATCATGTTTCAAAGGTTTTTCCTTCTGCCTTATTTATATGTATTAGTTTCAAAAAAAATATTTTACTTTTTTCTGAAGTGACGAAAAAATAATATTAATAGCTGTTTTATCAACCAATGACGAAACTTTTTTCTTACATGAAAATTATGAATCTTACATAAATTAAACAAAATAAATTGAGACAAGCACTAACATAAAAAAATAAATAGTAATAAAAAATGTTAAGATGAAAATCCAAGTTTTCAATACAATTCGAAAATTGCCACGCATGCGCTTAATTTCAAGCATTTCGTCCTGTATAATTAAACTGAAAAACTCTTTTTTTACCCATAAACAGATTAAAAAAAATAATAAAATAAATAAATTTATTAATTAAAACAAACTGCCGTTTTTAAAATTTCAGGATGTTATCCTATTGCTAAGAATTGCGTAATGTTTGTGCCTGCTAAACTTTTAGTATTTCTTTGTACATATATATTATCTATGAGATAACTTTCATTTACAGGAAATCAAATCTTTTCAACTATTCAAAAAAAGTCTAAAGACTATACATATTCTTCATCCAGATTTGTTTACGTAATGTCTTCTATTTTATCGTAGAAGGTCGTTGTTTTAAGCGTAAAATAGATTCCTCTGAAAACTGATTGACGCATGTAGAGTCATACGGAGCATGCGTAACGTTTATATGGAGCATAAGGAGCATGCGTAGAGTCATTGAGCAACATTCAACGACTACAAAATCTGTTAAAGATAGTTACTAAAGTTAGATTGGGGTAAACACAATTGGCTATCCTCCCTACCTCAAAAAGATCTAACGACTAATGCACTTGCAATTTAAATAATTATAGTTAGTTTGTGTCTTGGTATTGCATCGAAGTAATTTTTGGACAGTTCAGGGTAAGTTTTGGACACCGAAATGTCTGATGCAAATGAGAAAATTTTTGTGCACTAGGTATCTTATATATAAGCCGCTTAAGTGCCTGTTTGTCGCCGATAGCTTATTCCCAATTTCTTACTCCGAGAAAACTGCATCGTGCTGCCCTCTACACAATTGTTTCTGTAATGAAAACGTTTTTCACGGAAGAGAACTTATGGAGAACTTCTACAATACATGCAGCAATCATTGTTTTAATTAAATTATCATGGTATTTAAGAACCTTTAAATATTTTGCCCGATTTTATTCCGACATTGTATTTTAAACTGAAATTTGAACTCAAATTTGGCGTGTCAAGGGGAAGGTGGACATTTGTTTGTATTAGCAATCATCTGTTATTGAAACGGTTTACAACTGAACGTAAATTGAGCGGGTCAGGGGGAAGGTGAACATTTGTTTGCATTAGTATTTATAATACCAAGAACAGTGGTCATTTCGTACGACCGCCGGACTTTCTAGTATTAGTATAATCTATATAACCAAGTTCAATTCTCATCTTTATTAAACAAAAGAACTTCAATAAAAAAGAGATTTTTGCAAAATGTTTAAAACGTTAGTTGTGACAAACAATCTTTGTAAAAATGTATCATAGCCAAAGCAAATGTTATTTTACTGGAGTTGAAACACACTGGAGTTAAAACGCATTGGAGTTAAAAAGCATACTGGAGTTAAAACGTTGGAGTTAAAACGCATTGGAGTTGAAACACATACTGGAGTTAAAACGCTGGAAGTGAAACGCAGAAATTCTTTTCCGCCCAAAATAAATAACCAGTGCAATTCTAACTCGGTAATTAATTACAAAAATGATGATAGTATCCAACTTTTTTTTTTGATTTCACTGTTCTGGAAGAACAATAACCCAACTGCTAAAACTGCAATTTTACAGGAGCTCAAAAAAAAAAAAAAAAAAAAAGTTGAAAATAATAAATTATCAAAACAACGTAAATCGAAAACTTTCAAGCTTTAGTGCTTTGAAAATACCTCAAACCTTAACTAAACCATTCAAAAACATAAAGTTGTTCCAATATAGCTTCAGATCGATACTCTTACATCACTACCAGTAAGTTTAAACAGAATGTGAAACATCCGTTAGTTTACAATTTCCGAGTTCCTACAAGAAAGGAAATAATTTACAGCAGTCTAGAATTAAATTTTCCGTTTCTCATTTCCAAAAGTTATGTAACTGCCTGAAACTAGTTTTATTGCTCCAATTAAACTTTTCCGATTCCTAAGTCTAATAGTAAACGATTATTACAAAGTTAATGTAATTGCTTTCTATAATCAATTAAGGATTAGGATAATATTACAGTCATAGAAAGTGGCTGGATAAAGATATACATGGCAATTGATGGTGTCTCATTGTAGAAAACGAGAAGCAGTTGGGTAGCATTAGGGTTTTTTAAGTGTCTTGCTATATAATTTAGGCAAAAAAATTCCTCCAAAATCCTTCACAAATTAAATAAATAAATAGATAAAAAATAAAATTAAATAAATAGATAAAAATATAATTAAATAAATAAATAAAATATAATAATAATAATAATAATAAATTAAAAACCATAAATAAATATTACATAATTAGTTCTCACATTTGAAAATAAAATGTAAAGAACAAAATAAAAAAGTAACAAAAACAAAACAAAATAAAGTAAATTAAAATAAATACCAAAAGTAATAATTTCATAAGTATATAAGATCTCTAAATGCATTAACTAATTATTTGACTGATAAACCCAGCTGTGCAATTAGTGTACATGTTTAAAATATTGTTCTAATCGTTGTAACCAAAGTGTATATTTGCGTGAGATTTTTATTTCTCGTCGTTATTATCAAATTAAATATGTGTGAGATTTTTATTTCTGGTCATCATCAAATTAAATATGTGTGAGATTTTTATTTCTGGTCATCATCAAATTAAATATGTGTGAGATTTTTATTTCTGGTCATCATCAAATTAAATATGTGTGAGATTGTTATTTCTGGTCGTTATCTTCAAATTAAATATGTGTGAGATTTTTATTTCTGGTCGTTAGCATTAAATTAAATATGTGTGAGATTTTTATTTCTGGTCGTTAGCATTAAATCGTGCATATTTGTGAGATTTCTATTTCTGATCGCTATTATCAAATCACGTGTGTCTGTGAGATGTTTCTGATTGTAACTGCTAAGTGCATACATATCGAAAATTTCAAAATTTTCTGATAGTTGCACCAAAGATAGGGAGATGGGCGTTTTTTGTATTGCCATTAAACATGTACGCTCGCATAAATGCATACGCATTAGCATAAAAGCATGAGATAATTAGTATAATAAGTAAGCAAAAGCAGGCTCGAAAATAAAATATAATGTTTGTATTTAAAAGATTTATAAAACAAATTGATGATATAATTTAAATAATAATAAAAAATTTAAAAGGCCAAAAAATTATTATAGGAAGTTCTTCAAACTTCAGATTTAACCCATTAATCTCTGACGTTTTTTTTAGGGACAGTCTGAAAAGCACGTCTGAAGCACCCAAAAATAAACATTTCAAAAAAAAAAAAAAAAAATTGTTTTAATGTAATTCCTAACTAGTTATTTTAGGGTTAGGAATACATTAAAGCACTTTTTTGTTGAAATGTTTATTTTTGGGTGCTTCAGACGTACTTTTCAGACTGTCCTAAAAAAGGGCCGGTAGGCATTAATGGGTTAATATTATTTCCATCAGAAGCCATTTCAAACTGCGATGAATTAGTTACCGGGAAAGAAAAGGAAAGCTTCAAGAATTGAAATTCCTCCCATATCTTTCGTAAATTTCTTCATAAAACACAGCTGTAAATTCAATAAGATTCCTTTTTTTTAGATCTAATAAGAATCTACAGGACGGTAGTTTTGTAGATGCTTATTTATTCACGTCAGAAGTTTAGTAACAATTATCAAGGATGAAAATATATTTATATAAGTTTTGTAACTTATTCAATGAATAAGTTTTCTTAACTTATTTAGTTACGGAGAAAACACTCAAATAATTTAGCTCCATAATTTGTCAATATGACATGTGGTCCCTTTGTCCACCAATCGGAGTTAAAAACAGCACAGAACTTTTCCTAGTCGTTCAAGACGATATTGGAATTACATAGAACGAAAACTCCAGTTTTTCGAAGTTTTTGAGAACTTTTACGGGGGTGGTCGAATTAGTGTTCGCCTCACGACAATCCCTGATCTTCCACATCAGCAGAATCGAATTTCATTTCCGCCTTTTCGGCAGCAATTTCCGCCCGCTGCGAAAAATTACGATTTCCACTTGTCGAACAGAAATTAAAAACATCTTACTTGAATTAAAACTCAGTCTATTTCTTTTTCTTACGTAAGCGACATACAGTATGGTTGAAATACCCGGTGTTTGTTGGATGAGTTGTTATATAATAAAGGGTCAAGTTTTTAATGATGATTCCAACAAAGTAAATGCTGCGAATTATCGCTTTTATATAAGATACCAAGGGTTCACAGTACTGAACTTTCTCTCCTCTTCAGTACGATGCCAAATGATGGAAGTGGACAACAGGTGCTGCTATCTATCCGCTGGGACAGAAGTCAGGATTTGTCTATCTGTATATATATTATTTCTCTACTCTTTTCTGTCGCTACACGATATCGTCCTTATTCTTTTGTCAAATTCCATGACGTACCCCTCATTTTAAAGCTTATCGTGCCGTTAATGACGAAAAATTGACCCACGGTCTAAAAATGTACCGCTTCTCTTAAATTTGAGATTTAAAATCATCTAGAAAGAGGTCCTAAAATGGATGCCAAACTGATGTTGTGCATGCTGGCGCCACCTGTTATCAAGTAAACAAACAAGAAACTCGTCTGTTTTTATTCTGTAGAAAATTGGACAGTTTTTGCTGCGTCTGTGTGTTAACCTTATTCAACCGAGCTCTACACATTCATTCATATTATGAGTGTGTGGAGCCTAACCAACCAACAGTAACTATAATTTAAGTAATGGAATTGTTTCGTTATTGTATTTTAATGCTATGTATTCAACTAATAAAAAACCTTATCATTGTTATTGTGATTATTTTGAATATCTAAATAATACCGGAAAAAATTGCAGCAGCTATTTTTACTGATGTGTTCAATGACATGCCTTTTTTTTGTGCCAACACCCGTTTACTTTTTTTCTTTTCGTCTTCATAATGTCCTTTCTCCCAAATTAGTGCGGAATTCAGCAGGGCTCGACTAGTAAGGAGTTTATTTCTCTCAAAAGTAGCGGACCCATTCTTTCTCGCTAGACGAGGAGTCGACAACGACAACTACACCGCTTTTATACAAAACGCAGTGCATAGTTTAAAATGAACGCAAATAATTACAAGACGCCAAATTAATAAATCAAAAGATCTTGGCGCAAGAGACCGCCAAATAGCAAAATATATTCCACGCATGTATTTTAGGGTTGCATGAAACTGCTTTTTAACCGACTTCACAAAGGAAGGAGGTTATACGTTTGTACTGTATGTATGTCGTTTTTTTTTTTTCGTTTGTTTGTCCACTCATAACTTCGCACCGGATGAACCGATTTTCATGAATTTTTTTTAATCGATCGAGGGTAGTTTCCCATAGGTGTCCCGTACCTTCGTTTGACCTGATTCGATAACTGGAAAAAAAAGTTATTGGCCGAAAAATGGTCATTTTTTGGTTTTTTCATCCATAACTTTTGCCTAAATAAACCGATTTTTATATTTTTTTCAGCAAAAACAATTTTAAATCAATACAGAAAAGAGTTTTGCACATATCTCACTATAAAGCTCCGTAATGATTTACAGGAGGTTTTCAGAAAATCTCGTCCTTGATTTGGCATCTCAAGTTTGTCGCCAAATTTTAAGACAGCGCCACATTATCAGCACACACTCACAAGTTATGACACCATTTCCGTTTCCATTCCATTTCATACTTTTGCTTTATGTTGCAATTTTACCTTCATCAAGACAAATAAATAATAATTTTAAAGAAAATAAATAAATAAATAACAAGAAGTTACGTCTAGAACTATACGAGCCTACTTTCTCGTATAGACCAATATCGAATTGATAATCTAACCACTTGATAATCTAGTCCAGATAGACGACAGACAGAGACCTGAAGACACACTTTTCCCACTTCAAAACCCTACTTTCAAATTTTTTATTTTTCAATATTTATTTAATTTACTTGTTTTTGACTTTTTTTAATTATTAACAACATTGGTACGATACATTAAGCCTTCTTTCAGTCCTTTTTTACTTTTATGGGAAAGTAGGCTGAAAAGGAGAAGGGTTGAATCAGACACACTATTCGAAGACGTTGCGCGCTTTAACTTCTCTTTTCATTTATAATCATTTCACATATTCCTCAATTACATCAAAATGATAGATATAAATATTTCCACCAATAGTATAAACAATGCTATTGAAAAATTTCAGTTCTTTCATTGCTTTTAAAACTTAATTGCCCGATGCGCAGTTGCAGTTAATGACTCGTGGACCTGATTCTTCTTTTCGCTTTAGAATCTTCGAATTTCGTGTTTTATTTTCTTCTTAACTACCCCAATCTATTTCATTTATATGGGACATAAATTGAAGGAAAAAAGCATCCACTTAAAAAGGCATTAATTAAGTTCATTGTGAGAATCACGAAATTAAAACTGTAAATAAAAAAGTATTGGCAGCATGAAGAACTTTAGGATTAAAGACGCTTCATTATATGCGTAATTAGTCTCTCATTAGCAAAATATTGTGAGAAAAAATAATTTCAGTTCAACATTAATCTGACATGTGAATTATTTGACTTTAATTACTTTGTTTAGCAAAAATTGAGGAATTATTTTTACAATTTAACCATAAGAAAACATGATATTAAAAATAACCAGATGTAATAGAAATACCAGAAAAAGTAATTTACATTTTTTAAAATGGTGACAATTTGTGAGTTGTACAGTACTGAAGTTATGGGAACAGAAACTTGAAAATTATTGATAAATGTTTTTCTACTTGGGTTTGCGTTCAGATATTAGAAAGGTCGCAATTTGTCCAAAAAATTATGCAAAGCATGTAATAAAAGTATACAAAGTATACAAAATACGTAATAAAGCATACAAAATATACAAAATATGTAATAAAAGTATACGAAGTATACAAAATATGTAATAAAGTACACAAAGTATACAAAATATGTAATAAAAGTACACAAAGCATACAAAATATGTAATAAAAGTATACAAAGTATACAAAATATGTAATAAAAGTATACAAAATATGTAATAAAAGTATACAAAATATACAAAATATGTAATAAAAGTATACAAAGTATACAACATATGTAATAAAAGTATACAAACATGTAACATTATAATGAATAATTACAAAAAAAAAAAAAAACAAAGCTCTTGCTACGTTAAACTATCATTGTTATAAAATCAATTAATGCAATGATCTGCCTTTGTTTTTTATGTAAGTATTTCTGGAAGGCGGTCACAATGTTGTTTACACATTATTCTTACTTGAAAATAAATAACAAAAGCAGATAATTTTATGCAATATATCTAAGCATATTGTTAAAGACTGTAGGAATGCACTGCGATCTCGTGAGCGAGCGTAGCAAATTTGAGTCGCGAAGCGATCCAAATGGAACTGCGTGCCGTTTCCGGGGGTTGATGAGCAATAGCGAGCAGGGGGCGGGCCCTCTTGTAAATCTGAATACAGTTCCAAAATTCAACAACTTAATTTAAGTGAACAAATTATTGATAAAAATAAAATATTCTAACACATACACATGATGATTGGTTGAAACACATTTTCTGCTAACAATATTTTTTTTTTTTTTAAAGAAGAAAAGTGGTTTAGAACAGCGGTTCCCAATCTTTTTATTTTCGCGTACCACCCTTTTTCTTGCAAACTATTTGCGAACATAGTTTTATTGCACGCAATAAAATAAAGCTGTATATAAAAAAAATATATGAAACGTATAAAATACATTTCATTTTGGGAAAAA
Organism: Octonoba sinensis; assembly: GCA_038502835.1. Lineage (NCBI taxonomy): Eukaryota > Metazoa > Arthropoda > Arachnida > Araneae > Uloboridae > Octonoba > Octonoba sinensis. The sequence goes on from CM076600.1 coordinate 9,979,316, forward strand.
CTTCTCCGTGTTTCCCTGTCATTGCCTGAGCACCATCAGAACAGAAAGCAAGCTATGCTTCCTAGTCACTCTTTCTCTTCATGTTTTGACCTGTACAGGTACCTCATGGAGCGGCTACGCGTACCACAGTTTGGGAACCGCTGGATTAGAATATTATGTCTGTACTGTAAAAAATTTTAGTTCAACCTTTCACAAAAAAAAAAAAAAAAAATGGAGGGATTTAGTTGCAACCAACATTTGGAACTAAAGTTGAACTATTATGATGGTTCCTAGTTTGTTTGACATTCATGGTGAAACTAGGTGCAACTAAACCTTTATAGCGGTTCAACTTAGTACCGAATGTTGGATGCAGCTAAATTTTACAATTTTTAGCCTACTTTCCCGTAAAATAGAAAAACAATTAATAAAGCGTGAAAGAAGGCTTAATGAATGTATCGTGAAAATATCGTTAGAAATCAAGAAAAGTCAAATATAAGTTCAGTAATTAAATAAAGCTTGAAAAATAAAAACGTTGAAAGTTGGGTTTTGAGATGGGGAAAAGTGTGTCGGTCTGTCTGTCCACCCCCCCTAATAACTTTTGAACGAATAGTCCGATTCGAAAAATTCATTTTGCATTCCGAAGATCTCGGCGAGGACATTTCATTTCTATATTTTATTTTTTTGATTTGAACAACTTTTCGTTCAATTTTGAGCAGTTCAAAACATTTTAACATTAGCGCCTGTGGGCGAAAATGAAGCAAATGATGTGAACTCTGGGTAAAAGATCCAAGTTCCAATGAACAAGTTTATTGGAAGAAGCTCTTCGGCGTGAAATATTGATTTGAACAATTTTTGTTCCTTTTTGAACAGCTCAAGAAAAAAAAACACATTAGCGCCTACGGGGACATTTCAATCCCATATAAATCCTGATCTAATCGACGGTTTTGCTTGCAAAAACTTTATCGGAAAGATGTTACTATGTAGACAATGTACAAATACAAAGTTCAACAAGAACTGAACGAGTTTATTTTCCTATAAATTTTTTTATCGGGATTTCAAGAATATTTTTGAACTACTGAATGATTAAGTGAATAAGAGAAAGAATGGATGAACAAATGAGTGAATAAGTGATAAAAAAGAAAAAAAAGAGTGGATAAATGAGAGAATGAGTGAAAAAAATAAGTAAATTAGTGAACAAATACATGAATGAGTGAATGACTGAATACATGAACGACTGAATAAATGAATAAATAAATGAATATGTACTAACCGTTGAAAAAGGTATATTTGAAGCAATTAAGAACTAAAGCTAAACGAGAAAGAGGGAGGGAGATAGCTAGATTATAAATTTGAAGGTGGTGTATACGGGAAAGTAGGCTTGTATAGATCTAGGCGGAACTTCTTGTTTCCATTAGCTAGATAGCTAGATTATAAATTTGAAGGTGGTGTATACGGGAAAGTAGGCTTGTATAGATCTAGGCGGAACTTCTTGTTTCCATTAGCTAGATAGCTAGATTATAAATTTGAAGGTGGTGTATACGGGAAAGTAGGCTTGTATAGATCTAGGCGGAACTTCTTGTTTCCATTAGCTAGATAGCTAGATTATAAATTTGAAGGTGGTGTATACGGGAAAGTAGGCTTGTATAGTTCTAGGCGGAACTTCTTGTTTCCATTAGCTAGATAGCTAGATTATAAATTTGAAGGTGGTGTATACGGGAAAGTAGGCTCGTATAGTTCTAGACGGAAATTCTTGTTTCCATTAACTAGAGTATAATTTTGAAGGCGGTGCATACGGGAAAGTAGGCTCGTATAGTTCTAGACGGAACTTCTTGTTTCCATTAGCTAGATAGCTAGATTATAAATTTGAAGGTGGTGTATACGGCAAAGTAGGCTCGTATAGTTCTAGACGGAAATTCTTGTTTCCATTAGCTAGATTATAAATTTGCAGGTGGTGTATACGGGAAAGTATGCTCGTATAGTTCTAGACGGAACTTCTTGTTTCCATTATTTTGATAAAAGGTTAAACTAAATTTTTTGCAATGTGATTGCTCTAAATAATCATCACGTAAAAGATAAATTAAGAAATAAAACTACACATAAAACTACTTAAAACAATAATCAAAAGTAAATACTTAAATAACTTTTCGCATTACATATGTTTAGTACTTTATCCCTACCAAAATAAACATGCAATTTCTGTAGAGCATAAAATATAAAATAAATTGAAAATTTTGAATTGCGAAAAGGACGGGAAAATACGAAATAGTATATTCAGAAATTCATATGTTATATGCAATTTTAATAGTAATGTTTCGGGAAAACTTGTGCATCAAAAGCAATTTGAAGGATTTATTGCTTCACAGCACTGACAGGCAATATTTCCGGCGCGAAGAATATTTATTGCTTTTTCAAACTTATTTTCTTACGTTTGCACGTTACAAGCATTAAGAAATTATTTTGCAATTTAAATAAAATTTTATCTAGAAATATTTTACTGCGAACACGCTTCGAGAATTGGAAAGATGAGATATTTATATATATACATTTTAATTACGTTTAGTAGTAGAAAATCGGAATATATTTTAGAGCTCGGAAATTGAAATATCTCCGACGAAATTCAACGCATGAGAAACGTTTCCGATAAAAATTAATATTAATTGAAGTGAGAGTTTTGAAATTATTTATTCATTATCTCAATGTTGATATGCTATAATGAATGACCGAAAAATTTGGAACAGAATAAAAATATGCAAAAAGAAAAAGTATTAAAAAAACAAACACACCTATAATAAACATAGTGAACATTTTTGCATTCTGATTAAAATGGGGCTGATAGCGGCTTGGAAAAGCAGAATTCAAGAAAAAATTCAGGCAATTAAGAAAAAAACAGTACAGAAAAAATACAGAGAAGTACAAATTATATTTACAAGCAAAACCTGTCAACCACATGATATAAAAAAAATCAGAATTTTTATATCAAGATTTATAAGAAGTCACAAAAATGCAGATAATGGGGCTCGTCATTTTCTGGCTTAAAAAGAAAAAAAATCACCATTTTGTTTTAACCCTTTATCTTCAAGAAAATGGTCATAAAAGTGCTTATTTTTTTTATCTCTGAAAGTTATATAAAAATATGTGTATGAACAATACATATATTCATTTTTAATTTTTGATTTGTCTTTAGCTTGAAAATTTTAACACTCCAGCCCGGAAATATCACGGGAGCGAGAGTTTAAATACTCCATCCCGGAAATACCACGGGAGCGAGAGTTTAAACACTCCAGCCCGGAACTATCACGGGAGCGAGAAATAGAAGGCGAAACCTAAGCCCGGAAATATCACGGGAGCGAGTGGGAAGGGGTTAAAAGAGCTGTATTTATTTTATAAATACTATAGTCCTTAAAGTATAAATATTTCAGTTATGACAAGTAGTCCTAGTAATCCGATCATTAACCACCCTGCAGTTCTTGTCGAAAGAAAAAAAAAAAAGGAAGGCTTCTGACTGGCAAAGTGCCAAGAAGAATCCATTGATGTTCAAGGGAAGAACTGATGGTATAAGGAATGTGTCGTTTCTGCTCTCGTTTTAGTTTGTTTAGCATGGTCAATTTCTTCCGAACTAATGCTATATGCCAGTTGATAAATTTAGTTGCTTTCAACAAACAGTAAAGGTCGTGACTAGCGGTCGCCTCTCGCCACTGGCGACTATACATTTTTATTTAGCGACCACAAAATGTTATGTCGGTTGCCAAAACTAGCGACTAGAAAAGGTTTGTAATATATTATTATTTCTTTAAAAATAGGGCCTTGTGTAATTTTGTGACAAAGTGTAGTTTGAGGTATAAGTATGCGAATGTTTGTACGCAGAATGAAGCAGCGGTTGGGGAAGGTTTGAAACATGGTTTAAAGTGGCGACCAACAATTTCAAAGTGGCTACCAACAATTTCAAAGTGGCAACCAACAATATAAAAGTGGCGACCAACAATTTCAAAGTGACGACTAACTTTTTTCGGTTTACCGACCACTGGCCACCATCAAATTTTTTTAATCTCAAGCATTAACAAACAGAGAAGCCAACATTCTGATCTCGCATGATATTAAACGCACCTGCATAACGAACTTCCCTAAACTCGAATGGATTCGTCCTTTTCCGCCATGCGCAGAAACGTCCAAGGGTCAAAATTTGGTGGTCGAACGGTACCAGCATAAAATATTTCTAGCAGAGCACGAACCTTTTGAATGCGATCTTTGAAGAGTTGAGCACGCTCTTACACGAACTCACCTTATTAGAGTATACAGTTAATTTTCCTTTTCTTTTCCTGTAGCAAAAAAAGTAAAGGATCATTCATAAATGATGTCACGAGGGGAGGAGGGGTCATTAAATTGTGACAAATTGTGACAAGGGGAGGAAAGGCGGTAACAAAAAGCGTGACATCTTGTTTATACAACACTAGCAAGCCCGGCGGTCATACGAAATGACCGCTGTTCAATAATTCGCCGCTGTTCAATAGTCCGCCGATATTATAAATATTCTCCCAGTAACCGGAAATGCAGATCAAATCAAAGAGATATTTATCAGGTAGAACAGTAAAGTTTAATGAATAAATAATAAACATAAAACCATTTCGGAAAAGAATATTCTTACCGAAAAAAAAAAAAAAAACTAAGTTATAATAATAATCTGTAAAATAAAAATATTATTTACTATATAATCAAATTGTTTGTGAAAAATATTTATTTATAACCAACATAATCATTGTCAAAACAGAAGTTTTAACGAAACAGGAAAAAAGAGAGCTGCCACTTTGATATATATATAAAGCGCAGACGATAAATAAATTAAAACAAAGAAAGAAGGGTTAAATTAAATTCAATTACACTGCTGTAAATTCGCTAAGCTTTTGGCGAACTTCTATCTTGTAGAAGTTCGCAGTAAGTTCTCTTCCATAAAAAACGTTTTCATTATAGAAACAATTGTGTAGATGGCAGCACGATTGAGTTTTCTCGGAGTAAGAAATTCGGAATAAGCTATCGGCGACAAACAGATACTTAAGCGGAGCGGCTTACATATAAGATGGCATGACATGTGACAAAGAGGAAGGGGATATGTTGAATTGTGACCTTTTGTGACAAAGGGGTGAGGGGAGTCAAATAAACGGGGAAAAGCGTGACATCATTTATAGACGGTCCCTAATTGTCCCTCATAACAATTATTTTTTTTATAACCTTAAAAAAAAAAAAAAATGAAACGCTCTCTAGAGGTTTTAGATCAGGTTGATATAGTTCTTTGATTGATTTGACATGAAATGAACTTGACTAAACTAAAGTTAAACAACTAGCAAATACAGACACAAAATTATGAGGTAACGGTTTTTCTGTACTGGATAAGCAACTAGAGCTAACAGGAGGTCGTATAAATTAAAATACTTCCCTGTAAGATTATAAAGTACAGCAAAAAGTTAGATTGTGTTTTCTTAAAATTTTCAGTGAAGCTCCACGAGTTGCGCATGCGTGAACGATATGGAGCTTAATTAAAAACCGTGCCGTCACGGTGAGATTACTCAAATAACACTGTGCAACAAACTTAAACTTTTTTTTGTAATTTAGATGAAACTATGTGATTCTATATAAACGAAAGAGGCTTGATTCAAATTTCTAAACCAAAATGGTCCATCACGTACTGCTTTTGCTGGAGACCCATTTCTCATGTTTATACAATTTGGTTATCGGAAAATGTAACCAAGGCTTATTGAAAGCACAATCACTAAAATGATTTTTTTTTGGCCGTTTCATCTTGTGGGTATCTGTTGGTGTGCCATGGTAACAGCTTATCAATATTCAATTTGCATATTTCCATCCTATCGACCGCTGAAACTCTTTTCAAACACAGAGATGTCCTGATGAAACCTTTCCCCATGCTCATCATTAATTGCGCCAAGGTTGAGAAAAAAAGTCCATATGGGAGCCCAAAAAGTGTAATTTTAATGAAATATAGCAACCTAATAATACAAAAGCATTTTATCATGTCACCAGCAAGATTTTTGTAGTTTTCAGCTCTCTCCATTTCCAAGGAAAGGTGAGCGGCCTGATTTAAAGGCCAGCCAGGCTGATTTTTCGGCTTCTGACTATTTCTTTTCATACTCTTTATCGTGAAAGAACTTCCTTAAGTTATAGGCCAATAAAAATCCTATCTTTTACTTTTGCCTCAATTAAATTTTTAAATTTGTTCCTGAGATGCAAGAAAGCCACTCCTTCTCTGTAAAGACCTTTTACAAATATTTCGATAAACTAAGTCTAATGTGCAATTGTGGAAAAAAGGCACATGGTAGATTTACAAGTGGCTCATTTGATGTGTTTTTGCCACACATAATTTCGAAATTTCTTTTGTGTTTGCAGAATATGATACAGGAATGAATAGGAAAAAAATACTTAGATGGAAGAGCACTGATAAACAAGCTCCCTTCTGCTGAATTGTGCTCATGTGCTAATGCTTGAAATAGTACATTCACATTTCAGCAGCATACTATTTTTCTTTCTCCACAAAATAGTCTACGAAATGCCTTTGTCGTCTTGTAAAGCACTCGAAACTTCGAGAAATAGATAATGCTTTTGTTGCCATAAAGTCAGTAAACTAGCCCAAGTTCATTAAAAAGGTCTCTGGAATGGCATCGATCTCAATGTCAATGAGCAAGATGTAATTTAGAATAAATAAGTCGATAAATTACGAAAATATGCACATTTATCCAGAAAATACGTAAAAAGCTAAAATGTGGAATTTTGGGAAAATGGTACGTGGCAGGCAAAAAATAATTGCAGATTCGTAATTTTCAGTCAAAAATACATAAGAAACAAGCATTTTCATCCAAAGGACATTTTTCGTGTTGATCAGTGTAATTGTGTAACTTTATAATAAGATACTGTAACTACATATTTTTTTAACCGTAGTTCTTCAAGCAAGTTGAAATTAACAGTCCGAAAAGTGACTTAAACCTTTCTAAATGAAACATTATATTAAAAAATTAAATGTTTTGTAATATACAATATTTTTTTAAAATGGAAGTTATGTAATTTTTTAATGTAATTATCATTAAAAAGTAATTACATAATAATTACGTATCTTTACTTAAAAAAAGAGTGACATGCATTATTCTGCATTTAACTACAAATAATTACACACAAAAAATAAATTTCTCATTTATAAAAGAAGAAAGTATAATATAAAAGAAATACATATTTTATAACATAATAGTATTCATTATTTTTTCAACATCATACCATGTCTAATATCAATTAAAAGGAAACAAAACAAACAAAAAAAAAAAAAATACAATTTTTCCTAAATAAAAATGCAAACCGCTTCTCAGGAAATAATAATATCATTTTCAATAAATATATATTATTAAATTTACTTTCATGCCCATTTGAAAAGTATTTTCTATTACTTTAGAAGCAAAATAAAAATGGCGCATTGCATAGATCGTCAGAAACAAGCTTTTTACGATATTGCCTATTCTAAAGAGCCATTTTATTCTATTCTGCAACAGCTGTGAAAAATATTATTCACGAAGAAAAAGACATAAAATGTCGTCAGAGTGATGCAAATTTTGCATTTGAATAATATGGGATGGCGATGAAACGTAACTTCATGGTGATTACAAAAGGGAGTTTTCATAAATTTGTTTGTTACTGAAAAATTTATTGGTTACTCAATTCATTGATCATTTCGTACGTAGTAATTCTTTTCATTAAAGTGGTAGTAATTTGTAAAATGATAATATCAAGATATTTGTAGTGATGAGATATAATCTCAATAGTTAAACGTTTCACGCAAAACTTCAAAAGCGATATTTGTAACGGTGAATACATATAAACACTTTGCATGAAAATGATTTAACAAAATTTTGTTATTTTTGTCAGCTAACTTTATTTAAGCTCTTATCAGTTCACTTATAAACTAGAACTATATATGCCTTTCCGCATCATTAGAGCTAAGCTGCAGCCATCTAGGGGGAAACGGATCGTCAACATTCTCAAATGGTAATTGCATCCGTCGATAGAATGGTCGACAGTTCCTGGGGAATGCCCTAGGTCTGCAAATGATAAGGGACGAATATTCAGCCCCATTAAAAACAGCAAAAAGGTATGTTTTTTGTAATTTTTGGAAACATTCAGAACATTTTTTAGTTGCTAAATCAGTAAAAATTCCTGTTGTGTATTATAAATGCTTTTTAGAAAAAGAGAGAATTCATCTCCATTTTTTTTATTTATTTCAACCCTTGTTAGTTTGAAATTCTACAAGTAGATCGTAGATCTTACTACTATTATCAAACTCTCTCTTTACTAAAACAAAACGAGAAACATCCCAGTTTGTCCAGTACAAAATATTTATCCACGAAACCTAATGATTTGGAATTTAAATTATTTTTATACTCAATAAACTTTAGTCGTACTAATGCATAACAATTTTAAGGGAAGGATTACTTTTTGTAGAAATTTTGCAAAGAAATTTTTGAACTGTCTGCACAGGTTTTCTGTTCAAATTATTTTAGAAATTATGAGATATAAATTTTTAAGATCGAAAATCTGATGCATACCTTATTCTGTCTAAGGAATCGGAAAACTCTTGTCAGTGACCTTAATGTTATTTTCTTTCTTTTTTTTGTTATTGATTTCCTTATTCTGTCTAAGGAATTGGAGAATTCCTTAGACAGAATAAGGATGAATAAATGACCTCTACGTTCTTTCTTTTTTTTCCTTTTTAAAATTTTTACGGGTTAATTGATTAAATGTAGAATTAACCCAAACTGCTACAAGCTAATAAAAAAAAATTGAAAATAAAATGAAATGAAAAATATAAGGAATACGACACACATACCATTCCTTTTCCCATGAATCTCATTAATTATACAATTATGTACAGCAATTATTTCCAATTTTGAATTAAAAATTCAAAGCGAACTTGCACGTCTGCTTTAAGATAAATAATGAAATGTAGTTGTAAAAAAATTATAAACGTTCTATCTGGAGACATTCCTTCAAACATCTTTTTTTATTAAACTTTTGAGAAAAGCAAAACTTATCTATTGGAGCATGATACTTTTTTTACTGAGTTTCGAAAAACCAAATGTGTATTACACAAACATAATCTTTTAAAATTCTTTGAAAATTACGAAATTAAAAGTAGAATAAAATAAAATCAGTTTTTACTACATTTTAAGCAAAATTATTATAAACTATTTCACATTTGAAAAAATGCACTTCTTTTACAGTAACTCCAGTGGAAAACATGCACTCCAGTAACTTTGTGTCCTAACCGTCCAGAAAAGAAAAACGTTATTTCAAAGCAAATGCCAATACCCCTTTAAAAATATTGAAAATTATCATTTTCAAACATAAAAGATAAATCAATAAAAATAAAATATTTCATTTTTGTGCTTTCAATATGTTATTTGAAAAGAATTTATGGCGGAAAAAAAGTGATCTTATTATAACACACTTTTGTTAGTACACTTTTCAGAGAAATTGAAAACGCATTCAGACTTTTATCTGTATTCAGAGATTCAAATTAATTTTCACTCATTCTTTTCATTGAATTTCTTTAAAATGTATCGTTTGTTCCGAAGAAAGATGCCACTCTTACATTTAGAAATAAAGATGTGCGGAAGAAAATACCATTCAAGACTTTTGAATGTTTTAAGAGCAACCATTGAACAAAACGCTGGAGGTAATTAATTCTTTTGTGTGTAATAATTTGAGACGGGAAGTACATTTAAGTATTAATAATTACGTTTTGATATTTGGCTCATCAACACAATTCTATATTTTGTGCATTGAAAACGAACAAATAGGCGATCTTTCTTTGTATCTTGCAGCATTTATGTGAATTAAAGGTGGGACGCTTTTAGCGAGTTGTTTTACGAAGATAATGAAGGATCTTTGCGTTTTCTGCTCTCGATTAATCAATGCACTCTAAATGTTAAAGCTAATTATTTTTGTAGAGACTAAAGGTAATTTCTATGCAGTAAATGATAATGCCACTGAATGGTTCAAGCTTTTTCCTCCTTCTTTTTATTAAGATTCATTGCAGCCAAAGAGCTCCTCAGAACAACAAAAAAAATTTATTCGAATTTTATTTTTTTGAATGCAGAACTGCAAATGAGCTACGTGTAGAAAGAAAATTAAAAGAATAATAAGAAATCTCTTTTGATTATATGGAGTAGCGTCACTACGGCGGGGCGGAGGAGGCGGTTCACCCTGGGCGGGCAAACTGTCCCCTCCCCTCTTTGGGGGGTAGGGGTACCGTGTTGGGGAGTGAAACCCAAAATAAGTTAGAGTCTTTAAAAAATACAAATACAGTGAAACCTGTGTAAGTTGACCACTTGTGGTGCAGCCCTTTAGTGGTCAACTTAGACAGGTGGTCAACTTATAGAGGGTGAAGGGCTAATTCCGTTCCTGACGAAAGATATCAACTTAACAGGTGGTCAACTTTACAGGTTTTACTGTACTTGATTTATACAATGTTACCAATGCTATTTCAACGTATCATAACTGAAAATGAATGTACGAGGAGCGTTCATAAAGTAAGGGCCGTTTGCTTATATTTAAATAATGGCACATTAAATAATACTGCAGCGCCACCTACTGACTCATTGCGAAGCTACAGCGTCATTTGTTTTGATTCTGAAGTCGTATTGTTGTCCGTGAATGCAAAGAACAATGGCCGCGAAAATCGTTGATCCCGCCAACTGTGAAGTGCGTTCAACAAAATGAGACGTGCGATCCAAAACAAGCGCCTAACAAAACAAACGCCGCGGGAAACCGTCATCTGGCAAAATCCTCCTCCACGCTAACGCGCGTCCTTACACTGCTGCCAAAACCAAGGAGAAAATTCACGATTTTCGTTGGGAACTTTTTGACCACCCACCGCACAGTCCCGACCTTGCACCTAGCGACTACGAGTACTTCCTCTTCTTGCATTTTAAACAGTGGCTCGGTGGACAACGTTTTGAAGCCGAAGAGGGACTCAAAAACGCCGTTGTCAACTGGTTCAACTCTCAGGCGGCAAGCTCTTATGCCAAGGGATTAAAAGAAGCTGGTGCGGCGATATGAAAAATGCTTAGCAGTGAACGGCGATTATGTAGAGAAGTAAAGTAAGTTTGTACCTAACTAAATATGACAGTAAAATTTGTTTCTTATGAGTATATTTTTTCTGTGACCAAACGGCCCTTATTTTATGAACGCGCCTCGTAGTTTACTGAAAGCGACACCAAATACATAAAACGGAATTTTTTTCCATAACTGAAAATAATATATACTATGGAACTAATTGTTTCTGCAGCACAAAAAATGTTTTTTTTTTTAAATTTTTTTGTGGGATAGGGATGTTGTCTCCACAATTCCGGGTAGCATCCATACTATAAATATTAAGTATTGAGTTTTGACGATAAGTTTAATTTCGCCCATAAAATTTTAGTTCGTCGTAAACTTCTGCTCTTTCTAAAAAAACAAAAACCCCAAAATTTATTTCAAATTAGGAAATTATTTTTTTTAAAAGTACATGATTAAAGTACATAATAAAAGACAAAATTATTTCAGTGAAACGATGTCCAACAATTTAATTAAAAAAATACCTCACTCCAAACAAAAAATACAAAATGCAGACGGTATCTTTTGTATAAATAAAAATGGCAACAACCATTTACGACCTTATTTATGATGATGATTGGAATAGAAAAGAAAACGTTAGAACTCGAGGGTCCTTGTCTGGGAAGATGAAAACGATGTTCCGATTTAATGCAGTTCAAACCCGCTTAGTGCAGGCCAGATGAAAGGGGCGTTCCAACATCTGTCAACGTTGGCAGCAAATCAAGGCAGCCTTGTTTGCTGATTCACTAAATTCCTCCGACAAGGATTAGGGGTAGGAGGAACAACAATAAATTTCGGTAAAGCATTGAGCATTTTTTATCCTGTTTCCAACTTCTTTTGCAAAAGACAATTTGGCTAAGTCTGTTAGTTCATGATTCACTTGGGACGTATTATAAGAGAAAAAGACAAAAAGATAATAAAATGTTTCATTCAAAAGAAAAAGAAAAACCAACTCTGATATAAAAGAATGTTAAATCCTTTGATTGTTTGATACATTTTAAATTGTTACTTCGATCTCGAACGTGCAATCAAAGATTTATATGCCTGGTATTTCTTTAACTTATTTAGAAATATTATGATATTACAGTTAAACCTGTTTTGATGTGGTCTTTTTCTATGCGATTTCTTCAATGCGATTTTCTTTTTATGCGATTTTCTTATTTTTATGTGATTTTCTTTTTTATGCGATTTTTTTAATGCTATTTTCCTTTTTATATGATTTTCCTTTTTTATGTGATTTTCCTTTTTTAATGCGATTTTCTTTTTTTTATGAGATTTTCTTTTCTTATGCGATTTTTTTAATGCGATTTCCCTTTTTTATGCGGTAGTCAAACCTTGGTTTTGTGCGGTTTTTCTATGCTATTCTTTTTGGTGATAGCAGAGTGCGGTTAGAAATGAGTCTTTCTTTTAGAAAAACCATTTATTTGGTCAAGCTAAATCAGCTCACCGAGCTGGTAAGAAAATAAATCATACACTAGCTAATCCCCTGCAGAACCATCTGCGGTCTATAAGTTAAACAATCAAACTAAACATGAAAATGATCGCTCGATATAAACAAATTAAGGTGTTGCCACTCCAAAGAACCGAAAATTAACCATTTTAAAATCGTAAAAAACACTTTCAAATCCGAAACGCTAAAGAAAAGATCGCTGGATATAAAAATGCCGATGATTGCTTGATACATAAACAAACTAAGGTGTTGCCACTCCAAAGAACCGAAAATTAAAATCGTAAAAAACACTTTCAAATCCGAAACGCTAAAGAAAAGATCGCTGGATATAAAAATGCCGATGATCGCTTGATACATAAACAAACTAAAATGTTGCCACTCCAAAGAATCGGAAATTAATAATTGAGTTACGAATGGAAATACTTTTTAAGAAACAGAAATAAATTCGTTTATGTCCGTAAGTTACGATAATAAACACAAAACTTTTTAACTTTCTAGGCTAATCACTAAACAAATTTTTAAATATCGTTTTACCATAGCTTTTTTTTTGCATGATATATCGTATCGTATTGCAAATATAATCGTAACTTGTCCACTTTAAGTGTATATATATATATATACCGTATTTATGCGAACCTAATGCGCATACCCATTTTAAAACATTAAATGATAAAAAAATTGTTTGCCGGCGAATAAATTTGGTTGACGTCATCGACGAACTGCTGACCAGCTTTGAACTCGAATCTAATGCGCACCCTAATTTTGAATACTACATTTGGCCAAAAACGATGCGCATTAGATTCGCATAAATACAGTACATAGATGGTCACTAGAAATCAGTCAATCACATACGGAGCCGAAAAACTACGGAACAGAGTCGCAGAATACAAGTCATAGCTCTTCACAGTCTATTATACACTAAGAACGCATAAATACGGTACATAGATGGTCACTAGACATCAGTCAATTACATACGGAGCCGAAAAACTACGGAACAGAGTCGCAGAATACAAGTCATAGCTCTTCACAGTCTATTATACACTAAGAACGCATACATACGGTACATAGATGGTCACTAGACATCAGTCAATCACATACGGAGCCGAAAAACTACGGAACAGAGTCGCAGAATACAAGTCATAGCTCTTCACAGTCTATTATACACTAAGAACACATAAATACGGTACATAGATGGTCACTAGACATCAGTCAATCACATACGGAGCCGAAAAACTACGGAACAGAGTCGCAGAATACAAGTCATAGCTCTTCACAGTCTATTATACACTAAGAACGCATAAATACGGTACATAGATGGTCACTAGACATCAGTCAATCACATACGGAGCCGAAAAACTACGGAACAGAGTCGCAGAATACAAGTCATAGCTCTTCACAGTCACTAAGAACAACACCGCGTAGGTGAATGGGCGCATTTCAATAATGTGCTTCATGCACATACGAAATGCCAAATTTCAGTTCGAATGCTGTCACTTTTCATGTGATTTTTGTGCGATTTTTCTTTTATATGCGGTATATGAATGAATACCATTGATGGAATTACTATAACATCGTTGTAATGTCTCCTTTCAATGTACTTGTGTATACTGATGCAACGCACAGTAAAACCTGTGTAAGTTGACCATTTCCGGTGCAGCCCTTTAGTCGTCAACTTATAGAAGGTGGAGATTATTTTTTGTCACTTCTTACCCTATGCATTCATTCTATTACTTATAACTAGGGTTGCAAGTTTGTCGCGCCGCGAATTCCCGCGATGATTTTCGCGATTATTAAAGCACTTTCCTAAATTCCACGAATTTTTCTTAATTAATTTTTTTAATTATTAACTTGCGAAATTTCCGATTTCTTAAAAATTTCAGAAACCAAGGATAAAATTTCAGCACCTAAAGTTTTAAAAGGCTCCTAACTTGTGCCATGAAAAAATTTAATTTTTTTTTTTTTGAAAGCAGTAACAATAAACATAGATTTTGCCAACCAACCACAAAATTTTAAGTATGTTGAGTTTTTTATCCTAACCAATACAAATATTTAAATGTTTTTTAACGAAGTTAATAATCCTTCCATTTTTAATAATAGCCCTACATTTTAGAATGAAGAATTAGAACTTTCATTGCAAATATGCTATATTTTGTTATATTTGTGTTCTTGTGAACATTTTGCGAAATTGCCGCGAATTTCGCGCTCGTTTTTCCGCGACAAACTTGCAACCCTACTTATAACTAATTAAAATATAGCTTCACGTATTAACGTTACTTTAACGTAGAAATTAGCTATTTTTTCATAATTATCTAAAATGTCATTAAAGAAATTTAACCTGAATGACTTACAATGCATCCTATACAACTTGAAAAATAAAGTACTTAGCTAAAACAAAGAAAAATATCTTTTTAATTATGTACGTTTCTTATATGATAGTAAAGATTTCCTAAAAATACATATATTTTTAAAATGGCTCCATCAGATAGAAGAAAAAAAGAGAAACTTATTTAAAGAATAACATGAAGTTCCGTCTAGAACTATACGAGCCTACTTTCCCGTATACACCAAATTCAAATTTATAATCTAGCTATATCTTTCTCTCTCTTTCTTATTTATCTTTAGTTCTTATTATTGAAAATATACCTTTTTCAACGGATAATACATATTCATTCACTCACTCATTCATTCTTTCATTTATTCAGCCATGCATTTATTCATTCATTCGTTACCTCATTCAAGTGTTTATTCATTCATTTACGCAATCATGTATTTATTCACTCATTTATTTATATTTTCATTTATTCAATAATTTATTCATTCATTCTTTTCCTCATTCATTTATTCATTGATTTATTCTTTCACTCTTTCATTTATTCATTCATTCATTATTTCACTCATTGAGTCACTGAGAAATATCCTTGAAAATCCCGATCAAAAAATTTCATAGCAAAATAGGCTCGTAAGTTCTGGATAAACTTTCTATTTCTACATGTTCTACGTTATAAGAGCTTTCCGATAAAGTTTGTTCCAAGCAAATCGGTCCGTTAGATCAGGATTTATATAGGGTTGAAATTTCCCCGTAAGCCCTGTGTTAATTTTTTGAACTGTTCAAAAATGAACAAAAACTGTTCAAATCAATATTCCACGCCGAGAACTTCTTTCAATAAGCTTGCAATAGGAACTTGACTCTTGTGCCCAGAGTTTACAGAATTTGCTTCAATTTTGTCCATAGGCGCTAATGTTAAAATATTTTGAACTGTTCAAACTTGAACAAAAAACTGTTCAAATCAAAAAGTAAAATATAGAAATGAGATGTCCTCGCCGAGATCTTTCGAATGCAAAAAGAATTTTTCCAATCGGACAATTCGTTCAAAAGTTATTAGGGGGGGGACAGACCGACATACCGACAGACCGACAGACAGACCGACAGACCGACAGACACACTTTTTCCCCATCTCAATACCCTACTTTCAAATTTTTTATTTTTCAATCTTTATTTAATTACTTCACTTATTTTTGACTTTTCTTGATTTTTAACGATATTTTCACGATACATTAAGCCTTCTTTCATGCTTTATTATTATTTTTTTTTACTTTTACGGGAAAGTAGGCTAAAAAGTGCTCATGGTCACTTTCCCATATGGTCAACTCACAAAGACGTTTAGATAAATTTTATATTGATGTTTCATCCAAACAGACAAATACTGGTCTTACATTATAGCATAAAAAATATCCCGGGGAAGTTATTTTAGTTTTTTTTATCCTTGCAAAAATAGATAAACAAATAAATATAGTAAATATTAGGTGGATAACTTACAAAAGTTTTTTTTATAATGCTCCCACCTAAAAATTTGGCGTACACAAGCGGTCAATATAGACAGGCGGTTAAGTTACAAAGGTTTCCCTACATTACATAATATAGGGCTCGTTCCGTTCCTGGAAAAATTGGTCAACTTAGACAGGTGGTCAGCTTGCAATGGTGGTCAATTTTATAGGTTATGTACTTATTGCGTCAGCCAATTTCAATGAAGTACACCAGGTAAATTTTAGCTCTGACTATTTAAAATCTGAAGTGGATTAAGCAATTTCATTGGCTTACTACTTCGACTCAATGCCATTTCAATGACTAACTACTTCAATTCAATGCAATTTCAATGACTAACTACTTCAATTCAATGTGATTTCAATGGCTAACTGCTTCAATGAAAATTTGCTTTTCCTTGAAAATAGGATAGTACATATACGGTCAAACCCGCTTAATGGAATATCAGTTTAAAAATATTCCGCTTAATGCAATAACTTTTCAATGTACCACACCATAATATATTGTTTCTGTGATCTCCAATGATGGAATATTCCGCTTATATATAAGTTAAACTAGTATAAATATTTCAACCGTTTAATTTCGAATAAAAACAAAATGTAATTAAAAAACCAGAATTTTTATTAAAATAAATCTCGCTGCTGTTTATTTTCCACTTTGATAACGCTCAAGTAATATAGAGAAGCACTCTTCGCCAAACTTTTGTAGACAGTGAGAAATGGTACTCTTTTCAAATGCTCCTAAGAGCTACTCAACCTTCATCGAAAAAAAGAAACCCGCAGGACAAAAGTAGTAAGAAACTCAATTCTCAGTTATGCGATACGAGGCAACAGTATTTGTTTTCACTGCTAAAGAAGTCATATTGTAAAGAAAACATATGTACAGAGTTTGAACTTCGGTTGTAATCGCAAAAATGTGATTATGCATTTGTAGCGAAAAAAATAAGCGTTCAGTACTAAGAAGTATTTTAAAATTTATTTGTATTAAAATAATAAAACTTATTAAAACACTCTGAGAAAGGTAAAATGAATTAAATTCTTTTGTTTGGATTGAAAATTTTTTTTTCTGAAATTGAGACATGTCTCAAAAAGTGCAGGTTTTTAATTAGTAAGAGCTGTGTATGTAAAAAATTAAAAAGATAAAAAACAAAACTTTTGTAAAATATCTTTTTTACTGATTTTATATTCATTCAAATTTTTAGAAACAGGGAAAATTGAGCATTAACGACAATAACTTAAAACGTTTCAATGCTGCATTCTTCCCAGCATGCGAGTTCTGCTGCTAAGATTATCGCATTGTAAAGAAATACGGAATTTATGTTGGTTACAATTTATTAAATATTTTTTTACTGATATAATAACTTTTCTAAACATTTCATGACTGTCACTGATCCACGCGCTGTTCAATGGGGATAGCGAAATTTTGAAAGCCAACTAACAATGTGTAATAATGTGCCGGCTAACCACCCAAACTTCCCAAAATCGGCTGTGAGCAAACAAAAAGGGTAAATGATTATTTTTTTATTTATTGCTAGACACCGGATTATATGCACCAAAGAGCATTAAGATATGAATGTACTACACTGTTAGAAATTTCATCATGAAATTACGGTTAAATAGCAGCAGTCTGTCCATTTAATTCACCGCTGAATTTACGGTTTGGAACATTTTTCTATCTTTACCATTTCCAATCAGCTTGGTTAAAAAGCCGTAAATACAAAAGTTTACGGTTCCATAACCATTTATAAATGGTTTCAAAATTGTAAATGTAAGTTTTTACGGAATTTCAGCAATTTCAAGGAGTAGAAACCATAAAAGAAGCGTTCGGGAATTTGAACTGATAAATCTTTATTCATATTTTAACAACAACGCACGACCGGTAAGGTTCCACAACCAAGATGGACGCCCGATTATTGAGCGCTTGAAAATGACGGTTAGTTAAACGTTCTTTAGGATAAGCAGAGAATAAACGATTTTTTTTTTCACAATCAGTGGTTTGAGTACCATCTTTTTAATGGCTACTCAACTGCTGTAATTAAATATGGTAAAATAACAATCAAATAAATGGTTATATTACTATTTTCTTATGGGAATGTTTAACAGTGTAAAAATGCCTGAAATATGCAACAAAAATACCAAAAATATCCATCAGTATTTTGTTTTAATTATTTAGAAAAAAGGTGTCCATCTGAATAGAAAAATGTATTTGAAAATTAATTTATTTTATTAAAACTTTTCAATTCTTTCATATGTACTAAACTAACACGTTGTTATTTCTTACAATAAAAATGATTAATGTGCAAACCATTTTCTGTGTGAGTTGGAAAATATATTTTAAAGTGAGATGCAAGAATGTGAAAAGTTATAATGAAATAAATTCGTTTTGAAATACATATTTTTATTCAGATGATCACCTTTTCTCTAAGCAATTAAAATAAATTACTAGTGGATATTTTAGGTATCTATAGTGGATATTTTAGGTATTTATAGTGCATATTTTAGGTATTTATAATGGACATTTTAGGTATTTATAGTGCATATTTTAGGTATTTGTAGTGGATATTTAGGCATTTATAGTGGATATTTTTTGTATTTATAGTGCATATTTTAGGTATTTATAATGGATATTTTAGGTATTTCTAGTGCATATTTTAGGTATTTATAGTGCATATTTTAGGTATTTATAGTGCATAATTCAGGCATTTTCCAGGCTTCTATATTTCAAAGGTCGCTCTAGAGATAATTTGGGTCCGTTTTCGGACCCTTCACAAAATTCCAATCAATTGAACGGAGCCTTCACAAAATTCCAAGCTACCAAAAATCGCATTTTTTACAGAATTATTTATTAAAAAAGTGACAAATAATGATAATATTTTTATCAGTATATATTTCAATTTTGAATTTACACAAAATTGTTGCATTTTTTTCTCAAAAATATTTTTTAAATTCACAAAAGTGGGACCCTGTTAAAAATGATGGATCGACCCCTGTATTTTAATGGTTTTTGCTGCATATAGATTGGTCTCTAGAAATAAATAAAAAGGTAACCAATTAAAAATTAAATTATGAATTTTTTTTCTACATAACTGCAAAATAAAATGCATATACAGTAAAACCTGTAAAGTTGGCCACCAGTCTAAGTTGACCACTTTTGTCAGGAACAGAATTAGACCTATATTTTATAATGTAGGGGAACCTCTGTAACTTGACCACCTAAGTTGACCACTTGTCTATATTGACCACTCATGTATGCGAAAATTGGGTGGGAGCATTAAAAAACCCCCTTTGTAAGGTGACCGCCTAATTAGTACTATATTTGTTTATCTATTTTTGGGAAGATAAAAAAAAACTAAAATAGCTTCTGTAGGATATTTTCTATGCTATAATGTTAGACAAGTATATGTCTGGATGGAAGAAAACTCAATATAAAGTTTGCCTAAACCTCTTTGTAAGTTAACCAAATGGGGAAACTATTATGAGCACTCTTTTATAGTTTTAATAAGTTTCTTTTTTGAGAAAAAAATAGCTCATTACTATTTTAAAGTAATACATGAAGCTATATTTCAATTAGTTACAAATGAATGAATGCATAGTGTAAGAAATGACAAAAAGGAAGAAAAATCTACATCCTCTATAAGTTGACCACCTGTCTAAGTTGACCACTAAAGTGCTGCACCGCAAGTGGTCAACTTACAGGTTTCACTGTATATATATATATATATATATATATATATATATAATGTGATCATAACAATCGAATAGATAATAATGTGCACGATTTTCTTTTCTTATGTTCAATTTCTTGTTTAGGTTATAGCTACTAAGTAGCTCATGACAGTTTAATGAAATTTAATGAGGCAGCTAATGAAAGAAGGCAAGTAACTTTCGAGCCTTAAAAACGCCTCGAGTCTTGTTTTTTCAGTTAATGAATAAAGTAGGAACGAGCTACAATGTACAAGACGAAAAATTTACAATTTAGGCAATTATTCACGACAAATTATCTGGGCTCTAACTTACAGTAGGGGTATTTTTTTTCTTCCAAGAATGCAGTGAAACTGGGAGTAGTCCAGACATCAACTGAGGCAAGAGTTCAACTTTGTGTTTGCTCCTTCCTAATCGATTAATTGAAGCAAGCAAGTTTTGCCTAATGGAACTAACATTAGCGGAGTAAGACAGATATGCGTTTCAGAGGGGACTGTTCTGAGAAAAAAAAAATGTTGAAAATAAAAAGAAAAATGCTTAAATTTTAATGCTTTTCTTTCAGTGAACTAAAACTGTAAATGAATTTAAGA